>OW804095.1:86999739-96999739 GCA_942159475.1 Sthenelais limicola | reverse complement strand
ATTCACGCAGCATTCAGTGTACTTCAAGAAATGCTATATTTCCTAGTCATCTCGCAATGACCAGGGTCGTAAATCCTTTGATGTTGTTATTAACACTCCACAAAGAAAAAAAGAAAGTGGCGAGTGGTTCGGGTATCTATTTTTGATAAATGCGATTTGAAATTCAAATGGAAACTTGCAGACCATGAGTGTATTAGTAGGCAATCTTAGGCTACCTCAAGGCATCTCAGCCCATCTCATCTATGATAACAGGCTGTTGCTGGTTTGTGTAAGGCAGATTTGGTATCAGGCGCAACTAAAGATTTTTAGAGGCAGGTTCTCGATGGTGAAGAATCCCATGTGCTGTTCCTGCACCATGGAACAAATGGCAGATGGCGAGTTCACTAATGCAGAGCCCATATGTGGGCATGCGCTGTGGTCAGGAGACGCAGGTGACCTGGATTTGGGAGTGTTGGACGTCAGCTGATACTGTTTGTTGGCGCGTGAAGAATACCTTCCCTCGAGGGCTTTGCAAACCTCTCAATGGCGACTCTCGACCCACCTCAACCGTTCCCCGATTGTGTGAATGATCCATCCTCCCAAAATTGGTGGCGCAGGCATTTGGGGTGGTACGTGAGAACGGCATTAAATGGACACAAACTTGATACTGGGATGGTTTTCAATGTCGCCTCTTGTCAACAGGAGGCCAAGGGAAATGTGTAGGGCTTGAAATGGATATCTAAAAATAGGGGGATTGCAATTTACGCAAGGGCAACAACGACAGTTCTACATGGTTTTACTGTGACGATGAATTAATCTGCCCTGTACGTTACCAAAGTTAGAGAAAGCCCGGCCCGGTGAGCTTTGAAGATTTCAAAATTATTGAATGAGTGGGGAACATATTAATTATTACCTACGTTTTTGGCATTGTTTATGTGAATCTATAATAGGCATTTTGGAGGTTATACACGAATACTATTGTATTTGTTAATAATTGAAGCCACTGAGGCACTAAGACTAAGAGACACACGAAGAAGTGTACATGTGTTGCAGCAAGTCGGCATCAGCTGAAAGTCTATTGGTATTTGAGTTAAATATAGTTATTGTTTTTATATTATGTTTTCAGTGAGTTTCAAGGGCACTCCCAGGAAAGATATGCCAATGAACCTCAAGCCTTCACTGTTCGTGCCATAGGAGACTATGTGAACAAAAAATAGATTCCAGTGGGAAAATAAATATGACCTAATCAGGTCATAACAATAAAATCCTTGTCAAATGAATGGAAAATCTGAGCCTCAAGAATCCAATTCTGACACATGACATGGGAAAATTCGAGTACTCTCACGACATTTCTCTTTTTTGGTGATGGCAGGATGTCATGCACCAAAAAGGTGTGTGTCGTGTGACGCTTCTATTTTGGACATATTTCCAAAGCCTCAATTATGTGTGAAAATGTAGCTGGTTAAAACCTCTATTATAAGGTTATAACGGACTGCTAAAGTATGTCAGGTCTTCACAATTCTAACGTCGTTATGAAAGTTATTTCACTAGACAGAGTAAGAATTTCCTTTCGCATTGCAGAAAGACAATAAATGTTATAAATATATTCACATGTGTTTTTCGGCGTCATCATCAATGGGATCCATGAACGTCGCAAATTCTTAGTTGTGAAATGTCATTGCCTTATTGCCTTGTCATTATGGGAACCAGAAGTATGATAGATAATATGAAGATAATATAAATTTGTTCGTTACCCTGGGTAGAACATTAATGATACATCGCTATTAGTTTCAATGCATTGCGGCTCATTTATTCCCACTGTCAACACATGTTACAGAATTCAAATTTCTACTTTTGAAAATTATCAAAATAAAATGACCAAAACATCCAACATTCATCGATCGGGGATGTGCATCAATTTTCATATATAAATGATGGATTCTGATTTAGGGAGCTAAATTTAGCACGGCTCGTTAATCATAAAGTTAATGTATACATATCCATTATCTTCCCTTTAACACAACAAGTACACCCGCACCTGTACAAACACCGGTTCTTGCAGAGGACAAGGTATATTCATCGATCCATTTTTCGAAGAATGTAAACCGACTTCTTAATTAATGTATGCAATACTCAAAGGATGTTCTTCTGTCGAAAATATGATGATACATGGGCTGACGCAAATAGGCTATTTTATACCAGGTGAACTGTGGCGTGGGTAAGAAATATCCCATATAGCTATAGATAGTCCTGAAAGTATGGTTTATCCATTTGGGATTACAGATCCATTGATCTGTAATCACATATGGATTACAAGGAAATGTTTTCTTAATTTACAAGTGTGAATTCTATATCCAGGCAGAGTGTATGGGGTTAGATGATTGTATGCGTATCCATCACCAGACAGGAAACAAAGTTAGTTGCTGGAGGTGATAGAAAAGGGAAGATCATAAGCGATTACACCCGCCATGAATAACAATCCATCTGTCAGGCTCTGACAGATCGCGGATGAGGGTTAGGGGTTGAGGTGAAGGAAACGCGTGAATGTGAACATGATTATTGGATACTGAATATTGTCGAAAAAGTATTGATGCAGTGGCCACGGACTCTCTCTTTGTATCCAATATCCAGGAATCAGTTTCCTGGCCAGTTTAGCAACACTTCCAGCCATAATTATTTCCTTATAAGGGTGCATGTAATATTTTCTGATAATTTAGATGAGGGAGAATGTGCGCAAGGCATCTCCTAAATTTGCCACTTACCATGAACTGGTTCATATCATTCATAAAAATGGTTGCGTGGGTCGGATGGAATTCCTTTTGCTGAGACAAGGTACGACTTAATATTAAGCCCAACTTTTAGATTTGACTTGCAAGGAATTCCAATAAACTTACGCAGGATTAGGATTAGGATAAATTATTTCAAGAATCATACACCGGCTCACATAGACCTGATATTTCAAGGCCCTTTTCAATGTACACATCACTTAGAAGTAATCTAAGCACTCTAAAAAAAGACAGAGGTCCTAATTAAGGCACATTGCTTCTGTATGTCTTGTATGGTGGGAATAGGGTAGATAGGGTAAAATAACCTTATACAAGACGTGTCTGCCTCTGATCCGTTAGACTACAAGGCCAAGCAATTATTTCTCTAGTGTATTATATACTCCTGTTTTCTGTGATAGGCTAAGACCTCGCATGAATATTCTATGTACCTAACCAACAGACGATCCAAGATAATCCCATTCCAATTCTAGCTTCTACTTGGTAATGACTACATTAAGCACTTTATACACCCACTGGTACATCTTCTAAGGGAATTTCGACTTTACTGTTTCCCAAGACGTAGTTGCTTGGTATGTCGTATCCGTCTAGATGGTATGTGGCACCAGGATATCGTCACAACAGGAGAAGTCTTGGGTTATTTGCTTTACTAAACATGGAATGGATGGTTTTTGTATCCCCACCATCCCGCCCAACACTATCAAGACCCTACCTGCTTCCCTCCCTCCTATGGCGTCTCCCGACGCCTTCCAAATCGTTACGTTTTTTAGCTTTAATCATCGCCGATCATGAATGCACATGATACGGCGATTCCCCGCTGCTATGACGTCATTACATGGGCCTCCTTCTGGCTATGACGTCATTACACGAAGCTCACCATTACACAAAGCTCACCGAGTGTGGCCGAGCGTGTGATAGTGAGCCGAGTAATGTCGGCAACGATCAGAAACAGAGAGAAATAGGAGTAAGCATGCAATGCTGGAACTCCGTAATTATACTAGTAAGACCTTAAATTTTTGGGTGAAATGTCTCTTAAAATCAATAAGCTTGAGACTGGGACAGGTTTGAAGTGTGTGTACATATGGGAACGTAGGGATTTTTGAAAATTATTTGCAGATTTCCCCAATAGTGTTTCGCCAATGAGCTTGGGTCGAATTGCCGAGCTGAGGTATTTTATGCATGGCATTGCCACTTGGCGACTTTTCGTCCAGCTCAAATGGGACATCTGCTATCAATCATCTCTTGGACGGACAAATCTGCGACACGGCGGAAGCTAAATGAGACGCTGCCTTGGGCACTTCCTGTCATTGACGTGTTACAAAAAGAGCGCGAGTGTCTGCATTTTGCCTCAGCGCCTTTGCTATGGGTTATCTATTAGCCAGACTAAAGCTGATCTACTTCATACGGACCCCAGACAAATGATAGCTAACTATAAACAATCTATCAATGCATTTTGGATCCAGGACTGAGGTGTATATTTTCCTATATGGAGCTTGGGCACTGTACAGTACCGAATAAAAGGACCCTATATATATTTATAGTCTTCTAGTTAGCGACTTCTGAGAGAAGCACAGTATAAGGCATGGGGAAGGCATGGGGAAATCAATACGCAGATGTCCTTTATAAATATAAATATAAGCACAAAAACGCAAGTTCAATCGAGGACTCACGAAAATTGATTGATCAAGTTTGATAGCTTGCTACGTGTACTATATCTGTTTGTACTGGTTATAGTTCCACGGATATTCTATCCACTGGTATATTGAAGTACGCGATTCACTTATTCTACGTTTACATCCACATGGAATGTCGGAATTCGTAATCTTCCTAATGAAAATCTTAAGGAATATTCCCTTCCGGAGTATCATTTTCAGGGAGAAGAAGTGTTGCTCTCAGAACAACGAGTACATTTGCTGAGAACAACTGTTCAGAATAATCCATTTTATTCTCGTTGCTCAGAACGACAGTGCTTTGTGACACTAGAAGTGGTTGTACTGAAAGCCTTCTTAACGTACACGAACCAAGAAAATAGGGACTGCGTGAGAAGCCACAACGACTATAGCATTCTTACTTACTTAAGTTTCCTGTGATAGAGGTTGAAGCCTAAAAAGAACGAAGCCACCAGGATGCCTACACTGCCACAGGCGCATACGGTAAAGAAAGCGCCAGGGTCGATGTGCTCCTGCCGTGTTAGTATGGTGTACTTGTCTGCTGGGACTTTCCCCCCTACAATATAAAATAACACTACATTTAGATGTATCTCGCATTAGAGAAAGTATATGAAAACAGTCAAATAATATCAATGCAGGTTAACGAACGAGCGATGGTTTAAGGAGCGTAAATATTAATTACAAGAGTTGCGTATATATAGCAACGATTGTGATATTCTTATCGAGTGAAACTTGGGAGTTAGTTGACTGATTTATGATATATGCTAATGTAAATATTCAACAAAATATATCTGGCAAGGCAGCAGTTGCTTGGTTTCCGTATTAAGGTATAAGCGACCGGTCAGCCACGGACCAATCAGAGACTTCCATTGAGTGGGCGTTGGTCGTTGGAACAAATAAACATTGGTAGCTGCTGCTTGGACGGTGCGTGCCAGACGTTACTTCTATGGTCAAGATTTATAAATTTACACTATTGTTGTGTTTATGGTGCTATGGGTTATCTATTAACCAGACAAAAGGTCAGTACGCCAACCTTCTCTCTGAGCCTCATTTCCTCACCAGTTGATATTGTAGTACGATACCAATCAATATCTCATCTATTCTAAATAATATATTCCCCGCCTAGCCAGTATATTATGCCTTTGATAATCTAAAAAGGGCATTTTATAGCCATTTTGTGGACCTATGCCATACCGGTGGTCCAGGTGGAGTATATATATATGATGTATATTGCCAAATGCGTACATATAATAATATTCATTGTAGTATCTATTCAAGTATAAATTATACCATTTATTTTGCCCTGACCATTATTTTAAGATGAATACCCAGCGGAAAACAATTTCTCCAATTGGTATTTAAGTGAATAAGAATATTTCATGATCATATAGAATCGATATTGAGTGATATCCAAATGTTTGACAAATAGAAAAAAATTCCTTGTTTCAGGCTTCACTCTTTTCACCTAAAGCAATGATAGGAGCTAAAAGAAATAACATTGTTTTGAAGAAACCATATTGAACCATGAAATTGTATAACCATATTGAATTCTCAAATTGTATAACCTGCATCCATGCAGTGTGGTATATTTAATCGAGACCGATCTAACATACCCGTAGGTAAGATCAACAAGGTCATATAGGCACACAAAGCTGAGTCAAAGTTCGCAAAGGCTTGGATGATAGTTGTGGCAGAAAAAATCAACTGTTGGCATGTCTATCTATATTTTGTAACCTCCAGAAAGACAGGTCCAATTAACAGGAGTTCACTGAGCAATGTATGACCCAGGGAAACAGGTTTTAGCAATTAACATATGTGTGCACCTCACCAATGGGTCATCCATCCTGATTATAGGAGGGAGAATTTACATAATAACAACAAGGTATTTATTGTAATTAAAGTTCAATTTTCTAGAGAAATCAGACACTGTAAGTTAAACTCTAATGGTATCTTTATTATGAATACTAAAGAGGAGAGAAAGGAATCTGGAAGTTTGGCGTATACCCATACCACGTTTTATTTCGTTTTAGCCTCGGCAATGTGATCAGATACATCATTATTAAATTTTTGTTATAGTTTTGTTATAGAATTAACGACGTATTCATAGGAGAAGAGACATGCACACGAATGGATTAATCAAGTTTACCTTTCCTTCCGCCATCCTTCTTGATTCATTCATGATATTGATAGTACTACGGATATACCATATTCCACACCCGAATTTTTCAAATATTTCATCATGAGATTTGTAAATAAAATTGATTTTAAATGATGGATGGCCTTAAAGCAGAAGATTCTTTGACAGTTTCTTATTCAATCATTCCCCATATAATAGTTGTTAGTCTAAAATGCGAATATTGTTCCCCAAATACAATTAAGTTACAGGCTAGATGTTTCTATTTTTTCCGTATACATCTATTTAAGAAAACACTTTATTATAAAATGTATTTGCTAAATTGAAATAGACGAATTAGCTTTTTTTTCTTTCATAATTAGATAGAATTCATGACAGAGATATCTGTCTGCAGCAAAGTAATACCATGACCCAAATCTGGCAAGGAAGCTTGCTTATAGTTTGGAGGTATAAGGTTCTTCCATGGACATCTGCTCCGATTTCTACTTCCGCGCTAGCAGAATCATTGTGATGGAAGCTTTCCCGTTGGAAGCCTCACTAGAGCCACTTTGCTGGAAGTAGCAGCTGCTGTCTGTTTTCAGAGTTGGCCAGAAGGTTCCTTGTAACAATTAGTACTGCCCTTAGGTCAGGTAAGTGCGATCATGAGGGAATGATGAAAACCATGTTATCAGGGGAGGCTTAGCCGCAGCTGTGCGCACTGAACACCTACCTTTCCATATGATGGGTACACAACCAAGGCACTTTACGTCAAGTGTGTTGTTTTCTGGATAAAACAGTGCAATCGTCTTCATCTCCCCACCTTTGTTAAGAGAGGGAAAGAAAGGGAATCCTTTAAGTGTGATTCAGCTGTTAATCAATGATCTTGAAGCATTCCCAATGGCAGATCAGTATAAGAACACATTTCGTTTTGAAGTACCTAGATCAATAAATGGAACGACTAAATGTAGGAAATAAATATGTGATAAATACCATAGTCATAATCGCAAAAAAGGCTTGATCATTTAGTGTCGGTTCTGAAAGCAATTGGTCATTAATATATCTCTTGGTGTACATTATCACTCCGTTTTCCAAAAGTAGAGTATTTGGTAATTGGTATTAGCTTTCAAATTTGAAAATCTTATTTCTTCTATTTCAGTGATACGGTTTCATTGGTATGATCTTCACTATACATGAGGTTCAAATTAAAATAGTATTCTGTTGTCATGGCACATGCACCGAATGCAAACAAGGCAATTACACCCTTAATTAATTAACCTTTAAACACACGTCTATATATCGTATTCATTCGATGCATCTGGTTACCAACTCAATGAATTATTCAGAGATTAATCATTCTCACGATACAACAACCTTTCATTAAAAGCCGACAATATGACCATCACCTGCCCGACGGAGAGTGGTGCAGTAAGGGCTATAGCATACCACAATCATTATGCATGGGACATGTTAGGATAATACATAATGGGGGCATCACGATTTGATAATATGTAAGGAATAATTTATTGTGCCCTTTCCCTGTAAAGAAGCTATTTTCAATACCGATTTGAACGTCTGAATTGACTCTCGAAATGTCATGGGAAATATTATGGCAATCAACTTTTCCAGCTATTTCCTGCATGCTGTTCTGAACAATATCACATAAGTATTTGGTGTTTGGTGTCAGCGTAACATAATTTCTTTAAATACAGACAAATGTCATTAATTTGTCTATTACACCTAAGTATAGAAACAAGTGAGCTTCCTCCATGAAACTTGGAACATCGAATCTTGTGAAAGTCACCGAATACACATATTTAGTTTCTTGTTAGACAGCTCACTTTCATTCAAACCTCATTTCAACAACCCAATCATGCAACATGAGAACTGTTTACGTAGAGTAGGTAGAATTAGATATCATGCAACCAAGAGAAGAAATCAAGAAAGGCATTGCCTCGAAGACCTCTTTTTGAGATGATCACGACCTTTTTGTCAGAACCACACTCTCATGGCAAATAAGAATTCTCTTATCTTATCTTATATAATACTATTGAATATTGTACTATGTTTTAATAAGAATACAGGTCACAATGTGGATAGGCTAGCTTATGGGTAAAAGGAATCCATAATTAAAGTGCTTCAATAGTGTATTGCTTACCTTGGTTTTGTTCTAGGACGCTTATTCCGCGCCTATCAGGACCTTCAAACGAAACAGGTCCCTACAACAACAGAGTAATAGTTCCGTCTCATGTATGCTGTCAGCTGTTTCCTATCTTTTAAATTTCTTTTTGAAATATTTTGTAGTTGTTAAAGATGAATTTAGATACTTTTGAAATGCACAGATCTGACAACTGTCACTTGATATTGTCGTTTTATTCTAAAGCCTGCCACCCCATATTAAGATATTTACCGGTACCCCCTTTTTAAGTTTGTTGATTTGAGCATTTTCTCCAAGCAGAAATTTAAAGGAAAATACAAAATAAATGTCCATACATATTGGTTGGTGATCTCGTAAGGACGTTTGTCTTTCGACCTATTTATTAAAGAATTAATGACCAACATTGAGGGGCTGGTGGTGCACTGTTTGGTTAAGATCCTTAGATGCAAATGTTTATAGCTGCAAGACTTTCAAAGCAGTGATTAATAGGATAATAAAGGCACTACCCACATGTATACATATAATATAATATTGTAGCTAGGCTATCTTTTCATTCGCATTCATGGCAACAATTTATACACTATGTTAACACTTAGGTAGTTTCTCTTTAAATGAAGCCTTTATCCATGTCACGACATGGCAAGAATAAAGATGTGTTGCTAGGAAGTTTCCGTTATCGGGTAAACTGTTTTCGTGACACCGGAAGTTTTGAGTGCAACGGCCAGACAGCAATTTGTCTCGAGATGGCGCTAGTTAGGCTATTTTGGCGCCGCGCAGTGGTAACTCAAGGGATTACTACGCGGTGAATATTTTTGTCATTTGAACTGTGGCGAAGAAACAGAGCGAGGGGATTCAGGGATCTTGCGAATCTACAGGACAGAATTAAGTCCCGGGCCTCGTTTGGGTCGAATGCTTGGGATAATGGCGAACAATAAAAGTAGCCTAAGATTTATTGTGGATTTGGCAGCTGTTCTTTACTGAGTGACTATGTACGATGGCAATTGAGACATAAAAGTAGTAATACTGCGGCGGGCCATACGTTAGGGAGTTTCACATGGCGCTAACAAGGCTCAGCAGAAAGTGCAAAGTAGATTAGTCTGCATCTGTCAAGATAATCGTCAACAAGATTAAGCGATTCCGGGGTTTCACAACTAGTGAATGCCAACTAACTAGAGCCCTATTACGGCGCGAAAAAAACACACGACTAAGCGAGCCTGCTGACAGGTACCTTCGAGTGCAATCTTAATAAGATTCTTATTTTAATGATTGTGTTCAGCTTGAAACTACAACATCAAGGCGCGCGCATTATGTTTAAGATCCATTGCCATTGTCCTGTCCATTAACTAACGAAGATATATGGATGAAAAGCGATGCTTAAACTATAACAGGGACAGATGTCACAACTTTATGACCAAAAGGCGATTAGTAAAGCGATGGTTCATAAGCTGGATCTTGCTTAGACCTATATTAAATTTATATTAAGAAATACACTTACAGAGACTCCCATGAATTCTAAGTTTCCAAGAGTCCTAAAGAAGTCTTTGAACATGCGCGCTCCACTCCTGTATTCAAACATCTCCAGGGTCACATCTTTACTTTTCCTCCTCCAGTACTCCATTGTCTTTCTCAATGTCAAGGCCACGGTCCAAACCGTGTCATAGGTCACTTGGGCGTAGGCACTCCTTGGTTTAGTTAGGTTTAGTCGGTCATACTCAGAAAAGAACTGCTGAGTTGTCTGGAAATTGAGAAAAAGCAAGTAATGATCATGTAAGGCCTGCAACAATATTAGGAATTCTATTAATTCAAGGCAAAATCACAATGAAATGAAATACACGTATGACAAATATTATCAAATAAGTCGCTTAAGACACTTATTTTATCATTATTGTTCAACATTCAATATGTCTGGAGTTTTGAACGGCTTATCAATATAATGCTGAATCGAAATCCCCGAAAGGAAAACAAATAAATATACTGGTCAGGCGAACTACAAGATCCTGATATATTCAAAAGGAAAATCAAACATAATATTCGATATAATTGGTCATACATGTATATGCTTTTATATATGTTTTCATACGTACTGAGACCTTTCTAATACTATACTATACTATACTATACTATACTGTTTGTATACATGCACGTGTATTGGTGTAGTGTAGGCCTACATGGACCATTATCCTACTCGTAATTTGGACACACATACGCTTACATGATAGAAACAATCTTATATAGAATAAAGAAGCAACACGTTTGTCAAAGCTTAATCTGTGACATTCTCTGACACTCGGTCCCGTCACTAAATTATTGGGTACCTATGGCCTAGTCTAATTTAAAGTACTATTCTGAAAATTACAGGTCCCAAATGGCTAAGTTTGAATCCCTGTCAGTAGACATACATCCATCAGAATGGCTCCTACTAGTTGTGCGGGAGATTAATTACAATCGCAATAAATTGTTCTTTTCTACCACTTGTAGGGAGGGGCTAACAAGCCTTGGTAGTGAAAGAAAAAGAGCGCGCCATGAATTCAGGAAGGTGATCATCCTTTCTCTGAGCCCTATAGAATGTGAGAAGTACTCGTGCAACATGAATAGATACTTGCCCATCAAAGAAGGCTTACTTGTAGATCAGCTTATGAATGAGAAGCTTAGCATCCTTTATCATTAAGGGACCGGACTTTAAAGCACGCTTCAAATTTTGAATAAGACGCCAGTGCCTCCAGTAATAATTTGTAGTTAGCGCCGACACTCACAGCCAAGTGTCACTGTTCTCATCGAAATGCTCCGACTCTTTGAGATTAGCTGGATGTCCTTTGAGGCAATATTTACCAAGCTTCAAGAAGCTCCATGTATGATATCAAAATTAAAATACCGATCGAGAGGTCAGTAGACGCCAACTGACACGTACGCTGCGTTCATGGGGGCGTTTACGAAATCTTGATCATTAAGACAGACTGGCCTGCCAGGTAATAATGAAAATGTATCGAAAAAGTGTTTTAGGAATGTTTTGGTCCAAAACAACTGCGCTGTGTGACAGTGTAAATGTTTCGAACTCCTTGTGGTTTTTACTGATTCTTTTTCGGTGTGGTTGTCTTTGTGTGTTGTATCTCTTTCAAGGTGAATTTTATTGAACGTTTAAGCTAGTGTTTGAGGGGGGGGGGGAGGGGGGAGTGAAATAAGGTCTCTCATAGAAGACTACACATGTATTTTTTGGACAGCATTATTACGTTCTTCAAGAATGTTCTTCAGCTTAACTGCTTAATATATCTTTAAAAGCATCCTTTCAACCCAAGTGAGTATGTTGCCAGGAACCTCAATATTGACATTATTCGACTTCAGTCTCGATTCTTAGGTAAATGCACATAATTTTTTTAAGTTTCCATAAATTTATAATAGGTTTTCAGGAGAACATGTGCTTGATACAAACAACATTTTACAGTGGTTCCAAGGTGGTCGTAAAGAAAGATACCAAGAAAAATGAATGCTAAGTGAAGCCCTTAAAAGTAAAATTCTAGCACCTGTCTTTGTTATGGAAAGCTGGCTACAAATAACAGACTTTAATTTCTTTGATCCAAAGGACACTCCGATTTTTCTGGAAATGTTTCAAAAGAAGCTTTTGCCATCCTGACAGCTCTCATATTGTTACAAAAAAACCACTCGAATACTTGATACGGTATCTACTGCAGGAGGGCTTACCCCACCTGTGTGCTTGAAGGGGACACAAACTGAAGTTTCTAAAAGATGGGGAGTCTTGAAGAAAAGCCAAAGTTTTTTCTCATAGCCGCCTTTAATAGTAAAGGGCTTAAAGTTGAGTTGATACTGGGGTTTTAGTCGGGAAAATCAGCTATAGCTGAACAGAAGGAGATCAAAGAGCCAGTCGGTCCTAATCTCATCAACTATTTAGCAGCATCAAGGGAGAGGCGCGAACGTTATCCAAGGATAATCCACTGACTGAAGGGGGATCAATAGTATGGAGAGAGATTAAGTCCCCCATATTGATTTTTGAAGTAAGTCCATAATGATTAGCGGGTAGAGAAAATATAAAATGGGCCAATGAGTACCTGCAAGGTTAAGAGGCTGGGTACATGAGGAGAGTAGTTTCTGAGCTGATTTGTTTAGATTTAATCTTGTTAAAGAAGAAAGTATGCGCACATGCATATACAGAGAGTCCCACGGCTGGTGTATTCAGTTGAAACATCTACCATACTTTTAGGTTTAATAAGATGAAGTTTTAATACATCTTCCCAGAAGAAGCAAAATCTGGTGGTGGTGACAAACAATACGACTGATAAACCCTATTTCTTCTGATCACGAACTGAAAACGTTTCCTAGTTTACATGTTCATTTTCAAGTCTTAGTGTTCTTACGTTTATTAATTATTTCGGTGACATGGCGTTGTTTTGGTATTTTCCTCTCTTTCAAAGTGAATCTTATTAAGCCTCAACACTAGACTCTCATATATTTTGTGTGGACGAGTGAAATAAGGTAGGACTATCACACAGAAGATCCTCCCTCCCCATTGTATTTTTAATTAGGTACTTGTCTTTGTTATCGGGGACCACGGTATGTGCTGGTCTTGGAGTAAAATCTTAAATCTTGAATTACAAAAGATGCGGTAGGCCATATATAATATTAAAGTGCGTTCAATACCCTTGGACTCAGATATTATCCGATATCTTCATAGTATATTATATTATTTACCTCGCTATCATTATATTTTATCAAACACAGAATATACCCCGTTTGGTTTTAGTCAACTTCCTGAGGTAGATTTAACAGATCTAGAATTACAACAGAAAAATGTATACGATGCAAATTAAATGGTACGAAGCAATTGCATTGAACATCGTGGTAGTACTAAGTAAAATATAAGTAAAATAGAAAGATGGAATTGTTTCGTTGTTCAGTTCATTAGTTATTCAGTGGTTATACGCTTACCCCCCCCCCCTCATACACACACACTAGTATTGATATAAATTGCTAATTGTAGGGGTCTTGAGCTTATAAATAATACTGAACACAAGGTTGGTTTTTCACAAATTTATCCAATTTTATAACAGGGCTGCTGTGACAACATTATCCAAGGCGGTAACCCGACGCCTGTTCGTACATATCTGTGCCTTGTGTGTAACCACAGAGGGAGCCTTCGGCAAAATAAATAGAAAAAGATGATATCAGAATACGAAATCCCCAGCTCGACCTCAATACGCGGTGGCGTGTTAGTAGTATAGTAGGAAGGGACTTTGAATATGGCAACAGATAACATGTAAGCGTAAGGTTTAGAACCTTTAGAACATATAATCGTTAACAACAGTTTAAAATACTCTAAATTACTCAATTGGAAGAAATATCGATTGTGCATTTTGTATATTATATATATGTCTCATAATGTATTATGCTTTTTATAGAGCATCTGAAATTTTGCTCTGCCCCAGAATGCTGCGGGTGCCATGGCCACACGCATATAATGTTTATATTTATGTATTGCCATTTATTCACTGCCTAGGAGGCATTGGTGACAGTGGATGTTGGACACACCTCTTGTTTTGAATAGATTAATAAAGAAGTATTTTGTGATTCCCGTTACTATAAAAAAGATGACTTGATAATGCCATCTTCAACATAGGACTGTGAGATGCTTTATCTATGATACATTCGTGACTCCAAAGCCACCTTTAACAGATCCAAAATATGCAGCGGTTCTAATTATGGAAGTGAAATCCTAAAAACCAAGATGATATGGCCTAACAACGTGATTAAGACAGATTGGTATATCAAGTGATACGTGCTGAATAAAATGAACTTAAGGAGCGTTAATCCAATTAGGGGCGAGACGTACTGCAGAGATAAATTGAAGCCGCTATAAAAATCGATGATTTGAATGTAGAAAATGGCAAATGGTTTGAACAAAGTATCTCATAACCCAGCATGGAATCACTCTAGGAGTGCATTACAGAGTATTCACGAGCCTTGATTTTGACACGAAGCATTAGCCTAAATTTTGCGCCATTTCTGAGGCAATGTATATCCGAGGGCGGTAACGATCGATCTTGGAATCGGGTCTAGTTTACAATAATGGCGAGAACTGCCACTCGGCCCATAGCCTTTGCATCTAAAGGTCACCCATTTGGCCATCTTTGCGAAAGGGTCTGTGGTTGCCCAAGGCTCGAGGACTAACACTTACAACAAACTGTAACACATGTTAGACATTAACTGGGACTTTCATTTGTTTCATTTAAGCGGGGCTTTCATTCGGTTTTTACAAGAATTTACCAGTTAAAATATGTAGAAATTCAATCTATATTAATTATCCTGCTTAAGAGGTTAGGTTCGTTACCTTTGAATGCTGTGGATCAAACGGCAATTTTTATTACAGTACATGACAGGAATGTATAATGTGAAAAGTGTAGCGCAGAGCTATAGTTATAACATATGTTGCTCTAAACGGAGAAATATCCCTTTTTCTCTCGCAAGCCTCCATAATGGCCTAATTTGATAGTCCCATGCGGAATTAATCCTCAGCGTTATAGTTTTCTTTATATCCACTTAGATAAATCATGGCTCATAATGTATCTCTAGATGACTCAATTATCCATTCTGATATCTCCTGCCATAAATCCATGCTTAGAATACTCTGATCGCTTATTTCCCTCAGCCGTTATGGCCCATCAAAATGATGAAATGGATAGAGACGAATTGGTCTCATGATGAGTAATCTTAATTGTGAACGTAACGTAAGTCTTTAAGTCTTAATAGGTCATAGGCCCAGCTTTCATACATCAAATCAGGAGGGCCAATGTCTTCCTATCGTTAACGTCCAACTCATAGTTGCACATCTAGAGTGGCACTTAAACTTGATGTACTAACGTCTCGGGTATCGCCTCAGCCTGGTAATGAAAGTAGAAGTTGGTAAGTTTCAGACCCTAGAGGAGGCCAGTACTTATCCCCCACATCTTTCACACCAGGTTCCGGTTCCTCCCATCATCCCCTAGGGAAGCGGGCGCTAGAGGCTTAGGCTCTATGGTAAGAGACAGGCGTGGGTGATAGGATGTGGGACTGGTCAGTTATAACCGGAGGGGGTAGGTAGGGTGAATTCTATAAGATAAACGCCGACTCCTTTGAAGGTTGAAGCATGTAGCTTGATTCTGAGGCAGGTGGAACATACTATTAATCTAAGTGTACGGAACTAACGTAACAGGTGTGTTGATTGGCAGAGAAACATCACCAACTTACATCATTTTCATTACTTAAGACTGAAAGGTTTTAGAACATTATGGAGTAAATGCACTCGAGAACTGGTCGCTTCACATATTGTATTATATGCATGCGACAGAAGAATGAGTTTTGTAATGACGAAATATAAATCTGTATATCAGGTTCTAACCAAATTGATAGATCAGTGAACCATGTAAGGAGGACCTCTCCACCCCTCTTTTCCTACAAAAACAACAACACATGTATACTTATGGATATACTGCCATGGTTTAATTGAGAATTTCGTTTCATGGAACCGGTTAATCACAACTATTTGACACAGAGGCTTAAGAGCACTAGAGGTCATAGCCTATATAGGATCGTATGCTGTCAGATACAAAAATATCAGATAAGCAACAGCTCTACAAATTTATAAGTACGAATCCCATGGATTGCTAAATGGTTTGCAATTATTACCATCCTTTGAAATGGCCTTGTTTTTCATGTTTATTTATACAAGAAGGAGAAAAACAAGTGGTGATTCAATTTGACATTTTCATTCTTAGTGTTAATGCAAGTTTGTAATGAAAAAGCTTTGAATCGACTAAAAGGCAGTTCAGGAATTGTAACAGTTGCAAGACATTGTGCCATACGAGCTGTATTAGTGTCTCTTTAGGGAGGTTCAGAAAAGAGAACGCGTGCATAATGCGTGAATATGTCATGCCATGGTTATAGAACTATAGGCACTGGAGTTTATTAATGTCACTGCTATTTGTCTTTTTCTGCTAACAGGTCTAGAGCAAATTGTTGCGGACTGGTTCTCCAGTTGTGACTTGAGTGTGTGTAAGTGTGTGGTATATGAGATCTCCATGACGTAACTCTGGCATACGGGTACCTACTTGATCACACACAACTAATACCCCACCTACTAACCTAGGCTATTGTCTTTGCTTTTCCCTCCTGAACACTATCTCATTACTCGTCTTCTTCTCATACAGATCACAACAATCTTCACCCACCCAACCTCACCATTCATTTTTTTATTAATCATCTCATCTAAATTTCAATCACTTATTCATGTAACCTATCACTCTATCCCATTCTACCATTTTTACTATGATAACCCTCAACAATTTACTATATAACATAAGTTATACATTATACAATTTTACGTTAATAACATATCATTTTTATAATAGAATTGTTTACTGCATAGTGCATGATCTCTCAACTGCAACCATCCTGACTTGTGCTGTTAATAATACTGGTTAGTATGAAGCTATAGGTTCAGATATAGATGACTGATTATTTTCTTATGCAGAATGATCTGTATAATAATATTTTGCATCCACCATCATGGCGATATGATATAGCCGAAATGTAAGGTATGTAGTGAAGAATGATACGGTCTTCCACCTGCTCCTCACCACCTCGATGGTGTCGAACAAAATTCGCCGTAGAGGGAACATTAGTTTTGGAATGGAAAACATTACTAATGACTTTCCTTTAATGTGAAAGAAGTTAAATCACAAGCAGAAGGATGTCCCGATTTGATATAATCGGGCGTCGGCTTTGCCCAAGCTGTCTCTCTCTTTTGGCCAGTTGCAATTCTAGGTTAAGCAGTGGAAACCTAGGTACAAAATAGCGCAATTACTTTCCTGTCTGTTATTACCTGAAGACTATTCAGAAGTGTTATTGTAATGGATACTCGGTGAAATAGGAGAAGCTAATAAAACACTGCGGTTGGAGAAAGATTGAAGCGGATTCGAGCTGGGTAAAAATTGAACTTATACGAAATGGTTGCAAGATGTCCCTTCTTATAAGGAGGAAATATCTTTTTGCCTTGCCAATATATATTGTATATGTGAATGCTCAGCGCTGAATTTCGGTGGCCTACCTAAAAGAAATATCTGAATTCATTTTGCTTTTACTAGTGTCACGATCAGTATTGTTCACGTAATTATAACAAAGTATTATGTAATATTATGCAATGGCATAACGGTATATTATTAATATTGAATATATGATCGTATGAGCGATATTCTTATGAATACTCATGAGTAGATTTATGTAAGGACTGTAGTCCCAAGGTCACACGCTAGGTGGACCATGAGTATGTGGGTCACACCCAATTAGGCGTTAACGCCATTGAAACAAATGGACATGTCTTGGAATCAAATATGACCAATTTACACGTGCCTATATATAAAATAATGCATCTTTAACATGAGATGGCTTATCATTTGGACAATCTGAATTTGTATCCGAGTTTTAATCTTTATATGTGTGAATCACTGTCATGCAGAGTCAATAGAGCAATATTTCGATATGTCAAATGTCTAAACAATTACATACATATATGGTGCACACCCAATTAATGCTTTTAATCATCTTAATTCCTTTTTAATCATACGCAATACATTTGCGTATCACAACAAGAGCAATAATCAAATGGTTGTTTTTGATGTTGGTCATTTACCATCAGGACGATGTTGCCAATTAATATCAACCGTCATTGGTAAGTTACAAAATGGATTTCATAGCAATAAACTAGTATGTGTAGGTGATGCGTCACCGAGTATATTGGTTACGTCGCCAGGCTACATCTCCAGGATACATCTCCAGACCACGCCCCCCTCGCCAATGGGCGACGTCACAATGGCGAGCCTTCCACGATCATAACAATAACATTCTCCCCATTCACTTGCTCTCCTGATCCCCACCTGTCCACACGTACCTCGAAATTTTTTTTTCTTTCATTGTTATGTATGTTATGGTGAAATAAACTACCATTATTGGTGGTCAAGGCCATCCCTCTCTTCCCTGTCATTATTTATATGTTATCTTCAGCCTGCACAGTACACCAGATATACAGAGAAAACATAATTATGTAGATCCAACTCGGTAAACTACGACCAAAACGTAATACATTATGGTGGTAGAAAGTTGGATCTTCCTATGAAATCAGACAATCCTAGAAAATGATAATAATGTTGGACATGCATCATGTAGAAAGTCCATCAATCACTATTCCGAATAATGTCCATAATTGGGCCGAGAATAAAAAATCCACCGGGGCGCTATTAATATCGCACTGATGATGGGGTCATATTTGTTGGCAAAGACACATAATTAGGGAGGACAGCTGTACTGACTCCAGTAAAGTAATTGATACCAATATTTTCAATTAGCGGTTATAATTGCAACTCGAAGAGTATCAGACATTTGGACTCATTTTGGACGTTTGTAATATTACCTCTATAGTTAGTGAGGTGATTGAGTGAGTAAGCAACTTCATGGAATGTACTCTAGGAACCAGTTGTTTCATTTCACTGTACATAGGTCTATCATCGAATAAAGTTGAAGAGGTCGCTTTAACAATCCAACTTAAATCGATATCTAACCTATCCAGGGGACATACATCATACAAATGGATACTACATGTGGACGATCGCCTTAATGGAACCTAACACTTGTACCATTCATTTTTTCCAGACCCAGAATAGGTAGATTACCAGAATTGCTGATTGCCATAGAAATATTATTGAAATACTTCAGCTTCAACACTTTGGGGTATTCAAACTGGTTATTCAAAATTGGAGAATCCTTATACGAACATTGTTGATTGTTGTTACCTGTTTAGGTGTAGGATATGATGACTATTTGTACTTGAAGATTAAATGAACGGATGAGATTGAAAGTTTTCTCACTTAATAATAAGCTTCATAAATGGGTCACAAATGGATGACTGGGTGTCATCAAATGGGATAATTTTTTTTTACATTACATGCCTGGTTATCTAAATATCGATTGACTTCAAATGTTTATGTCTATAGCTTTCTGCATACATTCCACAGAGAGCAGTAGTGGCGCAGAAGAAAGAAGACGTCAGTATTTCTTAGTTAAGCAGACTGTGATATATGTCCTTATAACTTATTTCCTCAAATAATGAAACAAAAACTCTGAGGAATTGGCAGTACAGTCTCCACCTTCCATAGATATCAAGACAACTATAAAAGGGTAATTGAGCGGAGTGTTCATTTCTCAAAATTAAACCCGAAGGAAGGGAATATGTGTATAAAGCATCATAAATACCAGAAGGTTATTTATAACCCTCCACAATTGTGTCGGTCGGCAACTCTCAGACCACGTAGATTGCAGCCTCAACAAAGAGACCAAAATAAAGCACCATTTTTCTAAGATCTTTGTTGTTGAGTCATTTTAGATGACAAAGAGAACCATCATTGGGATGCGTTTTTTTAAGACTGTGAAGGATCTGCTTTCAAAGCAGTCGGTTCTTGCGCTCCAACCCCAGTCACGTCCTTCTTTTCGTAAAACACCACGGCATGCCCTTATCTCTATCTTTCGCAATGGCTTTTTATTGACTCCACATTTCTCACAATTTATCAGAGGAACCAGTTCAGAAAGATTCATTTTGACTGAGGAGGTCTTGGATCTTTTGATGAAAGCTGCTCCAATTAAGCCCCAAATAAAGAAGCTGGCTATTTATTGATAAAAGTCTTCAGAAGTCTGATATAATCAAAATGATGTACGGCTAGCTGTCTATATAGGATCTTCTATGGCAACAGACAGAAAATCAAAACTTCTATACTTAACCTCCGTGTGTAAGCATTTGTCGTCATCGTGGAGTTTTTACCAACTATTTTTTTAACACTTTTACAACTCTTTGAATAACATGCAATAATGATAATGTCTTGTAATTACACAAGAACCAAATTCAGGAATGTGTGTGGTAAATGTTCAGGAATGTGTGTGTTAAATGTTTGTATGCTTCCCCAAAATCCTTTCGGAAGCAAAAAGGCACGTGACTAGTTCATGACTATGCCTTTCTTCGTGAATGACTGACGTAATGAATATTAGGAATATATCTGTCTATTGAGAGTTGACTTTTAATATATTGGCGGTTAACGCCCCCTGCTCCTTTCCAAATAACCCATACTTGCCCTGAGTGGCCCTAGGGCTAGTCCCAACCTGCTATTTATGGCAACGATGGAAGCCAGTTTGTGGGAGGTGGCTACTGGTGTATTCAAGTAGAAGGCAGGCATGGCTTCACTTAGGGCTGTATTTAGAGGTCAGTCGGGGGGACTGGGTGTCATCAAATAACTATCCATCAGGCATACCACACTGGTGCCCCTATCGCTTCTATCTATCTTGCAGCCATTAGGCTACACAGTGGCTTCAGATGGGACATAATTTGGGTGAACTTGCGCGGTGAACTCACACACTCCCTCTCATGGCCAGGAGCAGAGATAACAGGAAATGACGTATTTGCAGCAGTCAATTTTATTACGGAAGGTAAGGTCACAGAAAGGCCGCTGCATGGCTGTCCAGAATTGGTGACATGCAGGTGTATAATGCATCAATGTATATGTGAAAGGTGTACGCGAGGCCTTTATTGATGATTTGTAACGTCTACCGTCTACTCGCCAGAATACTCCCACACACATTTAAGTCTCTTGTCCTTCCTGCTCCTGGCTAGACTGCTGTGTCCTACTTTGGCTGCTAGGAAAAACATGGAATATATAGACCAATGGTCAATTCCAGCATAAGGATATAACGCACTAGTCCTAATGTCTATGGACTCGCAAGGCTCAACAGATGTATTCAAAGCTCACAGACCCCTACTGTTAAAGCATGGTAGCAATTTCTAATAGCACATCATAGCTTGAATTTATATTATAATTCCTAATAGGCCCGAGCCAGAAAGGGCATTTAGAAGTCAACATTGAGCTCAAAACTGACTTTACTTTATCCCTTAAAGACTGCGGCTATTAACAGATCTGCCTAAAGGCATCAATGTCATTAGATTCGGAAGTCCACCTACGAATTGCGACATCTACAAAGTAAATGGCCGAAGGCAGATTATTAATTACTGAGCATTACTGAGAATTCATTTTCTTTTTTTTTTACTCCTCTACTACTCAGGATCTTAAATGAGATGCCCGTCTTGATTACACATGATATGATCATGGTAGGATGGAGTTAAACCATGATGATTGAGTGAAAGAATGAAAGAAAAAGCTAATGGCCTATTTGTTTTTCCTTTCCAATTCCTTGCTAGCTTATAATTAACTGGGTCTAATATCCAGTAGATCTCTGCCTGTGGTGTGTCAGCCATGGGTTGAAGGTGTGCATGAAGCTTGGCGTATTTAGATGAAACACTAACTAGACTGGCGGCACATATATCTAAACTGAAAGGAGTGATACCATGACGTCAGATGTGCAGGTACATGTATATATGTTTCTCAATTTTTACCTTCTCCAATTCATAATGCATTTAACAGGGAATATTTGAGCTGTAATTATTGAATAAACATCCATCCATTTTTGCATTGATGAATTCCATCTCCTGGTAGTTCAATCCCTGCTATGTGAACAAAGTATAAAAAATCACTAAATCCTGATTACTCCATTTAATATCATCTCCAGCGACAATTATACCAACATTTCCCATAATCTTGATAGGAATACCAGCCAGGTCCCTCATCTATTCTGATGTAGAAGTGCCTGCCTATTTTCACCGAACCAAGCTCCCTTGATAACTGCCTTGAAATGTCCTGCATTTCTCGTCAAACATAGGCCACTGATTAAAGAAAGTATAATGCGAATATATGAGCTTACCAGTCCAGATCTGGATGTTCTGTTTCCTATGATGGCATTGAGTGTCTCTACAGAAAAGTATCCCTCCAGGGCCTTCTTCAGTTGTTGATGTGTACATCTGGTAGGCTCTCCCTGTGTCCACCATTGTTCCGTATACCATCCAACTAGCATCCATACGTAACGGGGACCGTACATACCAAGTTTATAGGCCTGTCATGGAATAGAAAGTATATGTAAGAACCATTGTTACATTTCATGTATTTCTAAATAAGGTTTTTCATTAAGATTAGTTTATTGCATTTTGACTGAGAATACAGACAAATAACGAGTATGAAAAATAGTTAAAAAAATACCATTTTCTCACAAACCTAAAATTGAAGAAGAGTTTCTCTATAGTTTGAATATGGTAATATTGACATTAGTCATAACCAATCAATTGTACACTGCCCTTATGGACAAACAAGGGGCCGCAAAGTACGTAATTCGAATACAGTATTATGCTTCATCTGAGTTCAAAAACCCTGGTGGCAAATTACATTATCATTTTCCACCTATTCCACCCGCCTAGTGTTTCCAAATATAGGTATTAACGAGGACATTCTGTTTAAATTTTCATTGAAGAAAAGGTGATAAAATTGCTTGATTTAATTAAGCAAAATCCTACCGTATAAAAAGATTTAATCTATGGAAATGAATAATCTCAATAACGATTAGTTGAATGATTTCATCTTTTAAAGAGTCAAAGAGGCTGAGGTATTGGACATTAATCATCAAAATTGATGCAAACGTATGGACACGTACCAGTAAATGTTTTAGCTTGGTTACATGTATATAAACGTTAACCTATGCATCAGAACTTCATATATAAGAGATCCAAAGTTACCTGGCCACTTGTGACAACCAAAGGTTAGGCCAAAGGGCAACGACTATCCATAAGCACCCTTAGTGCCAAGCCCTTTTAATGGAAATTTGTGATAAATGGACGATTTACCGGTCGCATTCAGACTAGATATTATCAGGGTGCTCCATTTTAGCCCCTTCCAATATAATTTAAAGTGTTTATGAAGGTGAAAAATGTCCGTCGGTGGTCGCAGGAACTATATAAATGGCCGCGAGGGATTCGCGCACATATCGCAGCAAGGGCGAGTGAATGAGTACACTGAAAACTGTGATTTATACCCTTCTGTCAGGAATGGAAGTAATAGAAAACGTGTCTCCAGACCACTTGCAATTGCCACGCACTGAAATACCCACTCGGTGAGCACTTCTATTCAGATTCGACCGAGCGACTCGTGGCGATTGTATTTAAACTGCAATCTGGTGTCTGGAGAGACATACATCCATCACCCATTGATGAAGGGGTCCCAGGAATTTATATGAGTTTACTCAACTATAGTTGCACTGCTAGGCTAGAGCATCCAATGGCTGACCCTCTATGCTGTTGTCTGGCTTCAAATAAGTAACTTGAAGCCTGAATGAAAGGAAACATCCAATATTTCACGTTTCAGACATTGAGTCGAGTCTCTGGGAGGGCCTTATAAATCTTACTGGAGTTACTTTCCTGTCCATTCGAGCTCTGATATTCATGTTCGGCTCATGGTTGATTTTCTTGGCCTATCTCGGATAGCACATTGCTGCCACTGAAGGTGGAGGAGACCGACATAAAGAGATGTCACAGAGTGAAGGATCAGTCATATATGAAGGAAAGGGCTGTTTGCGAGGGGGAGGTAATACAGATAAGGAAATATATTATTAGATTGTTAGGAGCTTAGATGGGAGGAAAGGAGAAAAGAGGCGTGATAAGGACACCGAGAAAGATGTGCAGGGACAGATGGGTTATGGAGAGATGGCATAGAAATGCAAAATGGGCATCAGTAGTAGTGATAGGATCAAAAAGGAAATCTCCATTAGGAGATAGAAAATACTTGAGCTAGTAATTCTTCCCCTGGCCAGAGATAATCAGCAAGATCCTAGCTTTTGCGTTTTGAACAAAAACCTACAATTTATTCAGGCGTTCGGCCTTAAGAAATTAATTAGATCACAGTCGAATCAGTTACACAATGGGATGTCACTGCTCATGACCTCATTATAAGCTTATACCATTCCCCATATATTTTCGATTCATCCTATGCATTTTATTCTGAAATTTTGTAGGTTCCTGAATGTCTTTCGACTTGAATTCGTGATTTCTCTTCTGGTTAGGGACATTTTCCCAAGGAGCCTTCCCACTTCGCGTCTTCCTTTCACGCCTCAAATGTCATTGAACCTTTTCAAGTCTCCACATAGGGTACTGCACACAGAATACATTTTTACTCTTCACCATGTATACTATATATTGCAGTGGATTACCTTCCTGAGGCCATATTGTTTGAATGGGTTAATTAAAAGAGTATCTTAAGGCATTGATGTATTCGTTGATATCTGATTTGTTTGATACGTTAATCAAACCTTTATCGAAACCATCCTAGCCCACGTAATTAAGATTTTGGACGAGGATATGTAGCCTGGCTAGGACATTTCTCATCATTGGCAGCATATAGTGCCTCAGTATAGGTTGACAATGATGAGTATTGTGATTAATTATGTTATTTCAATTAGAATCATGGTTCCAGCTCTGTCCGTTGCATTGGTATAACACCTTGGCTATTCTGTGTGTATTTAAGCATGGGTAGGAATGAGGAGGGGTTTAGGAAACAGAAGAAACAAAGAAGATTTTGTATTTGTCGTTTTGTCTTATATTGCCTGTTGAAGAATCCATGACTGTTCCCCTCGGACATTTGCCCCTAGGACATTAGTCCCCTAGAACTTTGCCCCCTAGGAGTCCCCCCGCCATATATATTTTGTATGTGTTGTTCTCCACCATATAAAATATAACTGTATAGTGGAAATGGCCAAATAATGTATGCTATATGTACAATTTTAAAGAGAGAGTGGGATGTGTTTTCTGCGATTAGACCTCTACAATACCTGCTTTAAATTATATAATCAATTCCACTGTAATGCTAATTAAAATTGGGGAAACGTCAAAATAATGAACATCGAAATGACTTGGCAGCTTTTATTAAATTCAACGTGACAGCTTTTATCTAATCTGTATTACTATAGTTTTCAAACGTCTTTATTCACGACGAGTATGCCTTCTTGTATATGTGTTAAAGATTCTACTGTCAACCCCACTATATTTCTAGTTCAATAGTTGATATTCAACATGTCTAAGGGTGGAGGTGGGAGTTTTCTTGGAGGGGTGGGGGGATCCAGTGGTTCAGTGTGGGAAGGTACTGTCACCATTTCACTTATGTTAAAGATTCTACTGTCAGCCCCACTATATTTCTAGTTCAATAGTTGATATTCAACATGTCTAAGGGTGGAGGTGGGAGTTTTCTTGGAGGGGGGGGGGGGAGGTCCAGTGGTTCAGTGTGGGAAGGTACTGTCACCATTTCACTTATCGATTCTGGATGCCTAATACTTCCAATTCTAGAATGTGCATCATATTATGTCACTCATTTGCAGCTAGTCGTCACATACAATAGTGACCATAGTATTTGCAACACTTGAAAATTTACTTTGCTTTATTTCACTTTAACTCTATTAATATTAGATATTTAATTATATTCATCAAAATAATAAAAAGTGTAAATCTATTCAAGCTGGACCACTCCCAATCATTTTTCTTACCAGCAGGCCCATAGATCTGGCACACTGCCTATAATGAGGCTTTCCATCCCGCACGGTTTAATATATATGGTTAACGTCTTAACATGGACACACAGTCCTGTATGATTGATACAGATCACCTTAGACAGGCGGACACTTAAGACTAATTGAACAACAAGGGTATTTCAAACGTCATCATTCACTTCTATTGACGTCTCTTGAGGGTGCATTCGAAAGCGCAGGATAATTATATTAAGGAGGGGTGTGTCGGATGATATGGATACAGGATTCATGGGACAGAACCAAAGTGGATTTCAGACACTTGGCAAGTAGAAAATAATAACATGCAAGAAAGAGTGAAGTGTTTTCTATGCGCAATGATAATTTAGTATAATGACCTGACTTTTATGGCCTGAATTCGTTTCTCAAATTCTCCCCATACAAAGGTTATTTATTATAAATATAAAATGTGAATATTTCCAATGAAACAGCTTAATGTGAAAATGCACCAATAGAAAGCTTAGTGCTTGAGTATCATAGTTTGCTCTTATAAAAATGGGGTCGATATCGTTTATCGCTTATGAAAAATCTCAGATGTGGTTCTTGTTTCGCCTATATTAGTTCCCAATCAATTAATATAACCATAGCTTTGGAAAGCCTCTTCATTATTAAAGGTCTACGTGGTCTGTTATATGATGACAGATCCCCTTGGCCCAGTTTGGATATATTTCCTTTAATTCCTGCCTCACTTCTCACAGTCCTTGCTTAAAGTCGACCTAGCCTGCACCAATGCCATCCAAGACAGCCCTCTCCTTCCAATCCCTGTACTCATAGCACATAACAAGCTAACATCTCCCTACGTCAGAGAACCCGTAATCTAATGCACATTCCATAAGAGTATACCCATAATCTAATATTCATTTCATAAGAGACTCTCAGCCTGGGGGCCCTAACGGGATTACCGACGGATCTAGTATAATTACAGTAGGAATAATCGGATATGGCCTAATCTGCGGCTAGAACTTGTAGACAGCGGCCTGTGTATGGGTGTAACAATTAGGTGAGGATGCTCGCTACATCCCTGCGGGGGACACCAAGTGGTCGTATCTAGATTCATCTACAATACCCTCCCCCTATCCTCATCTTTTGGCCATGAATTCATTTATATAAGGTCAGATCATAGACAAGGGAGCCATTCGCCTTACATGATCACATCTGTTCCAACTTTGGGTTTCCATAATAATTATCTTTATAGATCGAAAGTTAAAGGCTATCGAGACACCAACGGATTAGTAAAAGATTAATGACCAACATTGAGGGGCTGCTGGTGTACTGTTTGGTTACACAAAATATGCACGAGCAATCCCGAAATGAAGGTTATTAATCTTTTTAGTCTCAGCCTATGGTTGTTATAGCCCCTGGACTGCTGCCCCAAGGCAGTGACTAAGTGTGTATATCAAATGGAGAAGGTTACTAAACGTAACTAGCCTTTGGTAACCAATGGTTTTAGATAAAACGACTTAAACGATATGCATAGCATTGATAATAGATAATAACAATATAATGCTTAGATGCTAAATGCATGGGTAGAAGAAGAAAGGCTGACTCACACATCCCATGTAAGTTAGTATTTATAGGCGCATGTATAGGACTTGAGCACAATGCCCATACATGTTCAACCCAGTTTCGTGCAGTACCTCGGCTGGGTAGCGTTATGATCGGCTATGCACTTGTCAACTGCACCTTCTATCAGAATAAACAGAGTGACTTCAAATAGAAAATATCATTTCCATCGACATGAATCCATTATAATGACTAAATATTAGACGGCCACCTTAAATATTATTCAAGGTCGTTTCCTATCACGGTAGACAATTTGAGCGTCATATTATGGGGGATAAGCCCACAGAACGTGTACGTCATCAGCCACCAGAAAGATATGTGCTAACTGATGGCTACCCATGGCATAGAAGGAGCCACCATCCGAAATATAACCAAGATTTAATATAGGCTTGATAAGTTGAAATCATCGCCGGATTTTCTGCGATCGCCCAGATATTTCCCATGGTTTAAATGGTGACTATTTCAAACCTTCATTATAGTATCAATAATCAATATGGCGACCTTATTGAATAATGTTAATCCCCATTAGTGTAACATGAGGGGGGAGGGGGCAGTGATTAGGTGGATGATGATCATTAGTAATGGGAGGATGATCGGTGAATATTCCTCATCATGTCTCTAATTCTAAACACATGACAACCGTTCTAATCCGGCTCCACTGGGCGATACACATTGGTTGCTAATTGCAGGTCTACCAATGTCGTTCCCTCAATATCGTTCAGGATTCCTTGATGGATGACGCCCATATTTAGAAAGAGGCGATGTTTTAAGCAAGTTCCGTGTATCCAAACCGGATCATTGGCATCGCATCGTTTTCAACCGTTCGCTTTCAATTGCAAAGGGCATGAAAACAGATCTCGCTTCCTTAATTATGAAACCGTACCTTGAGCCTGATCCTGAACAAACCCGTCGAATCCACCTACTGATTTCAAGCAGGGCAAGCACGTTGGCTGATCATGATCATGAAATAATTAGGGGAGCTAGGCTAATCATTTTTCTTCATACAATCGGTATAGGCATCGGGTATACAACAGTGATGTCTTTGTGCAGATATTAATGATAGCAGATGAAAAAACTAACCTCGCAGAACACTTGCCTCGCCGCATCTTCTTGGAAACTGCCTATCACAATGCGGGCATCTGTCCTCTGGAGAAAAGAATGTTATTAGAAATATAGTGTCCACCCAAAATACACTCTAAACTAAATGATGGTCACAAACTTTATCCAAAGATAACAAGAACTTATAAACAGCCCTATATATAAGGCAGGGACGATCAGCACTTTTAATATTAATGTTGTTCTAAGATAGACTATAAGAAAGAATGACTAAGTTTGATATAATTGTTGCGAAACATTTATATGCATGCAGAAAGCAACTTGAGATTACTGGAAGTAATTAATTTCACAACAGTTCGTTCTTGTAATCAACTGGTATAGACTCATGAGAGGTATAGGGCTGTTGAGGTGTAGTAGAAATCACCAAACACATGAACGGATACCACAATGATTAGAGGGCTAATTGCTTCGTAGGTATTGTTGATAGGGAAATTAAGAAGCTTGTGTAATTTAAGATCCCGTTAAACTCTAATACGGTGCACAGTAATTGGTCCCGACATCAATTAATATAGCTATCCTGTTCATAAGCAGGTGGGCCATTTTTCATTCCCGATCTAATTAAGTACAGGATTTAAATTACGAGGATATTAGTTATTAAACAACTGATAGCTTTTGTCACATAAAGCATGCCCATTAGAACATCATGGTCGGAATATATACCGTAGTTCTATATGACGAGTTACTTTTTGCTCTTGAATAATACATTTTGATATGAATGTCATTCATTATGTCCATCGAATACAATCAGTATTTAAGATGTTTGCTCTGCCCAACGGGGGCAATATTTTGCTGAACTAAACATGTCCACCGAGTGTCACATAAGCGCTATGCTTCCACTCACTTATTAAATATTAATCAATGTCCATGTCCATATTAGGCGATAAAAATGCTTTCGCGACTTGTACTCACGTTAAGTTCTAGCATTTTGGCGTGGAGGTCGGTACCCACTCCCCGGAATGTCAAAGTGGCCTTGACTGTGATGTTAACTTTGTTAAAGGTCGCGTGCATGTCGTTGACAGCCTGCAAAATAAACAAGTTAGCAAAGAATGTAGGACAGGGTTACCGACAGACAACTTACGAGCCATTTTGGGATGTGATCAGAATGCTGTACTACAGAGATCCGCTTGCCCAATCGTAATTTAGGCCGATTCTCAATAACTGGATTTCACCAACACCCAGAGGACTATGAATGTAGGGCATTAATGAAAAATATGAAGAACGTGACCTTGGTCGCCGAGACCGCTCTCAAGGCAGCCATCTTCAGTCAATTTTGGTCGGGCTTTACGCTAAACAGACCCTTTGCACGATCAAGTTTATCTTCCAATGTTGATAACATTAAAAATAAAGCTTCATGAATCTTCCTTATTAGTCAAGACATGTTATTAATTGAAAAGTGAATAGTTGCATTAAGAGAGGTTATATTGGGAGAAGAGGTCGTTGTTTCCTTATGCAGATGGTGTTGTTTTCTAAACCGAAAGATATTCTGCCCTTGTCATGGAATATGCCTACCATTTGTTCTACCAGGCTTCCTCTATGGTGTACACATCAGAGACAAATTGACTGCACAAATGGGATTGGGTTCGCACTGGCGATAGTTGACTGGATATTGACACGGGACAAGAGAAGTGTTTGGGAACGTGGAATGTGATAGCATACTTTAAGCATGCAACCCCTTGCCTTCCAGATATTATGATGGGTCTGACCGTTCATTGTGGGAACCTCGTATTCGATTCCACATATAATCGATGATTGATGGATAATTATATTGAACATTATAGTACTGCTCACATGGCGTATGGGGTATTACTGATTATAATTATATAGCACCCTATAGTTTATAGTCTGACAAACTCGGATACTGCTTCATCAATACTTTTGTGGGCAGGCATTGTAGAAAGGTGTTGGGATTTGTGCTCAGTTTAATCAAAAACAACTCAGGCCGATATTTTCCTGTAATAAGTTGATATTCTCTTTATTTTGTATATCAATATTAATTAATTTGGCTTGAAATTGAATTATTATTGGAAGACCAGATTGTTCATCTGATGTGCATTACCAATTTTGTAACCTGTAGTTATGCAAAATAAAGATTATATTATCATTACCATACTAAATGATGCCTTCGTCTTTCTTTACACCGAAATTCTGCAACATTTTGCAACATATTTCATACGCATTTTAAGAGATTGGTTCTCAGTATGTCCCAAAACGAGGTTTGAATTTGAAAACAGACATGAGTGTAGCATTAATGTTTCAGAATGACAGAAAATTTGATTAAACTTCCATTAACAGGGGATAAAAAGGGAAGCACGACGAACCGAAGTAGTGACACTTGAATGTTATCCTTTTTGGTAAGGGCATTTAAATAAGGCATCCAGCATGGTCCTGGTTTCCTTTCTTTTCTGTTTTAGTCCAATACTGAATAAGAGGAAAATGATCTCCAAATCAGTTGTCATTGATAATAAATGTAGAAGTTTTACTCTGTTTCTACTCCCCATTTAGGCTGTCCAGTATTTGGTTTTGGTACCGTCATTTCCCATATCATGGCTTATAGCATAAAGCAACTGTCCTGTCCAATTCATTTGGATTGTGGTTAGGCTTGTTTATGGGGAACCACCTTTTAAAATCGAAACTGCGAGTGGAAGATCGGAACTTAAAGTGTCAGTAAACCCCCAAATATTATGAGCAAATCCATTTCCTTACTATTATTGAAATGTTACCACCCCGGTTTTACTTAATTCAAGTTATCATTTATTGAGTTTTACCCATTTAAAGGAGTGAAAAAGTAGTTCCACAGTTTAACACTTCATTCAAGGCACCACTGTTTGCCTACGTCATAAAGGTGCACCAATCTAGAAATGTACATGCAATGAACATAATAAACAACTCCCATAATTGCTGCTAGAAAGAAGGAGGGTGTACCAACCCAATTATTGACCTCTCATGACTGGTTCTTGAATAGGTATTAGCTGTATTGCATAACTGCTTCAATTGCTGTGAGATTGGGGGGAAGGTAGGGATATTATGTTCATTTCTGGCGCGCCTCTATGACGTCACACAGCACTCTCAGTGCCCTCTTGTGCTAAACAGACCTTTTCAAGTAAGCTTTCTCAATTCGGGCCTGTAAGTGACTATAAGTTAGACATAAATGGAGGTAAAAAAATTGATACTTGGATGTTGTATTTATGGCGGCATGAAGTTTGTTGTCCTAAAAGTGACTATGAACCCGTTTACTGACCCTTTAAGTGGTGGGAACAGGACCTCACAGCTTTGGCTCTTGTCTGATGGCCAAGGCTAGATCTTCAGACGATTACACTGTTTCATCTGCGTCAGAATGTACTTGAGAATATTGTTTGAAACCACCTCTTAATCATATATGATGCCCAACTGAGAATTTGAGAGCAATTAACTGATATCATCCCAAAGTAAAAGAACGTGATTAGGTTACTATTCCTACCAGGTGGTCCCCAAGCAAACAGAAAATATTACACGAAGAATAACTTCAAGATGGATCTATTCATAGATGCTAGCTATCTACGAATTTCTGTAGGCATGCCTTTTGGGAAGGCACTCATGGTCATTCATAACAAACGTTTTTCGTCCTACCCTGTATCTTAAAGCTAGTAAAAGTCGTGGGTTTTATTCATATCATTCATAAGCATTGACCGTAGAGAAAAATTAATGTGAAGGAGTTGTTTTACGCTAGATTATAAATAAAACTATGGCATCTAAATTAATTATTTAGATGAACATGATGGTAGTAATGATGAGATGATATGATACGATAGTATTACAGTCTATGCTTATACATAATAGTTTACTAGGTGGGTGGCTGAGGGGCATATTGAAGTATACCATATCAAGTAATATAAAATCAGTTTTAGGTGCTTGTGAATGTTCTATCTACGAATTTATGCTTACCCTAAAGTGTTTCTCATATTACGCTAGCAATATTGGAATGACAATCAGCACCAGTCGCATTTCGTTGGCTTATTTGAAATAATGATAGTGAAAGGAAAAACAAGATTACAAAGAGTCCATCCATTCCCGGCGGTATGTATTCCTGTGCTCGTCTGCGTTGACAGTGACATTACAGTTGAAGGGTTCTGTTGCAATGTTAAAGATATTTTTCTTAGATCTATGATCGATCCATTGAAGATACTCTGTGATACCATGGGGAGAAGCGATTTCTGTTTTGCACTGAGCTTTAGGGGGTTGTGTCCCACTGCTTGATGCCTTACTGGTCTAACAAATTGATCTAAACGGGGTGCTCCATTGCTGTCTCAAAACAGGCTATGTTTTGTCTCAGCATTGGGGGCGGAGACAAGAGGGAGATATATCATCTCGTGCAACAGGAATCCCGCCAACTGCTTGTGTTCACGATGGCACCAGACTTACAAACAGTTCACCGACAACATTTGATTTTGGACTTGGAGAGGGATGAAACCCCTCTGCGTGCGTGTTCATTGTGCCAGGCAGGGCAGTTAGAATAGTGAGTTCTATACAAAGATTGATGATTTGGAGGGCAGGCGAAAACAGATAGCTTCATTATGCTGGCACAGGAAGTCTGCTCACCCACTATTGTCCGCATTGATGGAGCCCCTTTAGCGTTCATGTTGAAAATGTCGTCTGCTTGCTTGGTTGAATATTGTCTCCTAAGTTGGTTCTTGTCACAATTACAAGTTGACCCCTCAACCTGTGTTCCAACTATATCCAGATGTGGGTTAGTTTTTTTTCCAAGTGTGATGTTTTCTAATTCTTGCTGCTTGGGTAATGGTCAAAATCAAATAAAAACAAAACAGGAAATATTTTATCTCTGTCAAATAATGACATATATATATATGTTCATGGGATTCGGGAAATTTTAATTTCAACAGCTGGTTGGGTCCTTTCCGGCCCATTGAAAATTACATCCCCCAAATGCTCACGTATCATGACCATTATGTTGGAAAAAGGTGAACTAATAATTTAGAATAGAAATAATCATGTTTTCAAACTGTAAGAAAGGTTGGTCTATCTAACACAGGCTTTTCCAGTCATTAAAATATTTCGACCCTCTGCAGTTATGAGTATACTCATAACTGCAGAGCCATGTAGTACTAGAGGGAGCAAGCTAGCCGACGTTGTTGGAAAGGATAGTAAGATAAATTCAATTTACCAGGGTATGGATTTTAAGGACTGTGGCCTTCTTTATTCGTGCGAGGTATAGGCAGTATGGAACGGGTGGCGCCTATGGTTAGCGTCGTCTTCACATGAACTCTACTTCACGTGACTGAGGAATTAAGCTTTCCTGGGTAACACTATATTGAACAGTCCAGTTGTATTAATTCTCTTTAAATTTGAGTTTAAATGGTATAAAGCTTTTAATGAAATAGGCTAAATTAAAAAGTATAATGAAAGTTAGCAAATTCTTCTGCCGACTAGAAAGTAATAACCACAGATGAAAGATTTGTTAACTGCCATATTAGAAAATATTTAGCCTTTATTTTAGCTGGGCGAGTTATTTGATTAAAGAATTAAATCATCGTTTCTTCCTACTGAGGACAAATGATTCATGTTATCCACACATGGAGAGAGCTAAACTAGTGCCCTCTCTAACAGCATACAAATTCCGCCAGGATCCATGAGCAAACATAACATTGATTCGCTGAGAATAATTTGTGAAACAAATTTATATTTTTTGCCTCAAGGGTTGTTACTGAGTGGGATGTCTTCTTCTAGTTGAAACCTCCGGGACAATGAATCACGATATATAGCGCGCTCATCCTGCACAAGGGGAGGAATAGTTGGACTAATTGGATCCCTTTTCCTTTCCTTTTCATATCCGATGATATAGTAAAGGTTTGCGTTTGCTTGGTTACCTTTGTGGACTGTAATTATCTGCGAAGTTATCGGTTAAAGCTCTAAATAGAAATGATTTTGCCCAATGTCACAGCCAGAATGAACGCCCGTTTCGAAACTCAGAATAGAAAAAGTTCCATCTCGATTTCCCGCAAGCACCCTAAGTTTGTAAACACATCCGACAATCCCTGCTCTCTATATATGTAAAGGAAAACGATTGAATTAAGGTCGATGTCTCCGTATATTGTATTATAAATTGAGTGGACTTATAGTTCTAGGGTGGAGAAGCCCCCGTAAAGATAAAAATGGGTATAGTTGCCAGATGAAAGTAAATGTGGCATGTCTCTAAGAAAGGACAAGGCTCTTGCCTTGCTTGAACCCCCATCGTCCTCTCTTGCCTGTCCCTTGCCATTGTACCCTCCACACGTTTACCTTGATAATTGAATTAGGAATCTTCACAGTCATTTGCTTCTTACATAAAGTGGTCCACTTGCCACGTCATATGCATTATATATATGAACATAAACGATTCGCAGTAACTCGACAGGGGAAGACATTTGGCCGGAGGGGAGTGTGGGGAGATGACATCTCTATGTTAAAAGATTATGCCACGAGATACGCTGCAATATTATTAGTCACCCTCAATATCCAAACCGTCAACACAAAGCACCAATCGATTTGTTCTCAAAAGCATTTAATTATCACATCGCTTTGCAGGTGATGTAAATTATGAGAAAAGATCGATGTGACGCATACATGATATATATAGGTGTACCCTGAAGAAAGTCAATTTGCAAAGTTAGCAGCTATGTATACAACCAATTCAAAGCCGTGGATGCATAATAATAGAAAACTTGGAAATGATTTTTAAGGGAAATATAAAGTCTATATCTCCCATAAGAGTTTTCATATGGATCCATCATAATCTTGAAACATTCACGTTTTTACCAATGACCTAGCATTGATGCAAAAAATGTGTTTCCAATGGAACACTATTCGCGGATGTAAATACCTCTGAAATCAGTTCACAGAGTGGCATGTACGTGGCAATAAATTACTGCCAAAATAATCGCCGATCTTTGCAAAGACAAGGCGTGAACTGGATGCCTTCAGATTAGGGGGAATAAAAATGTCCCTTTGATGACCCGGAGTCCATATTCTACTCTCTTCACCTACCTTTAGACTTTCGATCCCTTTCTTTTTTAAACATATTTGCTATCTCTTTGTCTTTTCAGTTCACAGAGTTGCCTTGATCGTATGGATCTTGATACGGCGTGAGCTATTCTGAGAACATCCAGCAAAGCCTTAAGTTCGTTTTGAAGACTGTGAGCTTCTAAATATTGTAATAAGTTTCCTCCTTTAGATGTGGTAACTCTCAAAATATAAACTACAACTATTGAAGATTTTGGTTGCCATCTGATATTCTTCAAACCGGATGCATTAGACAAGGCATGATATTTTCACACCAATGAATATATCTCGCTAAACGTAATAAGGTGGATTGGATTACTCCCACAAAAGAGACAGTATCTAGGCTAACGCTGTTTAATGTGTGTACGTCTTCCCGTTTCTGTACGGTTGCATGTGTTGGGTTACAATTGTTATATTCAGATTAATCAACTGATGTACATTTGTTTGGACCAGGAACTCTAGACATATTTTTCTAGGGGTGCGACTTGTCTGTGTAAACAGAATTGAGAATTTCCTGCTCCGTTTCAGTCATTTTCAGGAAAACACGCCAATCAGTGCTAATTATACCTGGCAAAACTTTCGCCTTAATTATGATCTATGTGTGGAAGTGGGTCCGGCCGAAAGAAACATTTTACTCGACGGAAATACTACTGCGCTTTGGTGTTAAGACAATGCTCTAGAACCAGTTAAGCAAGATGGAAACTTTTCCCCACGAAACAATTAGTATTGGGATTCTGGAATTACAAAGCAATTAGACGGCGCGAAGCAACCAATGGAACCAATGCTTGGATTTTGATATTCCGCCATAGGAGGAATTGGGATTGCGATAATGATAATTGATAATTAGCTAATTAACAATGATTAATCAAGATCTTACTGTCAGATGGTCTATTCTATGCACGCACCCGCGAATAGAACGTGATATTTTCACACCGATGAATATATCTCACTAAATGTAATAAAGTGGATTGGATTACTCCCACAAAAGACACAGTATATAGGCTAACGCTGTTTAATGTTTGTACTTCTTCCCGTTTCTGTACGGTTGCATGTGTTGGGTTACAATCGTTATATTTCGATAGGCTGGAGAGACCATTGTATGCTTCTGAAACTAAATGTTACATTGAAGCTTCTATTAAGGATATGGCCATAACATTACAGTATACTTTGTCTGTGAGGGAGGGAAAATACACTTTGAAGGGAGTGTCAGGGAGTATGACTTAAAATTCATATAGTAGAGCCAAGCCTCCCTCCACTACTGACAAACTTCTTCACAGGCAGGTGACTTCCAGGTCAAATAGTAGTGACCAACAAAGCTTGTTAGGCAGAATTGGACTTGGCGAAACGCTGTGGGATTCTTCAACCAAAAGAGGGTTGGTGGACGCCTTATGAAGGTGGTTAACACCTAAGAGGAGGCGAGATTCTTTATTCAAGGAGAACAGAGTAGTCAGGGTATCCGTTCAATGCCTTTGGGAGATTTGGGGGGAAATGCGAGGTCAATAGGCAATTTTGTTCAATTATTGATCTTGTCGAAGGTTGTGACCCACCGTAGGGCATTTTTAAAGAAAGTTTTCCTTGAAGGCGTAGGATCTGAACGACATTGACTTTCTTCTAAATTGATTTACATTACCACTTTGCACTAATTTTGCCTGGACATAATTTCGATCTTCTTATGCAAATTAAATGCCCCGCTGGTTTTGAAGATAGCTGTGGAATACCAGATTGCGTAGCTACATAGCAATTTTATAGTCTCATTTAACGTGACTGGCGCCTGGAAAAATGTATCAGCAATCACAATTTGGATTTGAATGGGGATGGCAACAAAATTATCAACATGCACGTTACGCGGTGAATAAGGGATTTAATAGAGAGTAAGAGGTAACTCGATCTCTCGGGGACTTATTTTGATGCTGAGATTCCATCTATGCGAAACCATTTCCGTTTCCTAATCCTACCAGACTAAAACTCTCATTTAGAAAGGGTAATAGGATCAGATATCGATAGGTTGTGGAAAGCGAATCGTGGGCTGTAGTCACACCAAGGACATTGGTCGAGTGAAACAGAGAGCAATGTAGAAAAGTAGAAAAACAATTATTAAACAATCAGAAGATACCTACAAATTGTGATAATTCTGTTGGAATGACAGCGTATCCCCGAATGGAATATGTGGCTAGAAGGTTCAGTAGCATGAGCTCAAATCATTATGAAGTGAAGTGAACAGTGATCAACAATGATAAATGAGAGAATGTAGACAGGCGTATACAGGCTATGAATGGATCTTCTAAACGAATAGGAGAACCTGAATGAATCTTATCTATCTGAAACCACTGCCTTCAACAAAGCCTCAAGGTCCGCAAATTGTATTTCCAAAGATTATTTGACATTTATCTCTCAAAAATTGCCTTTCCCTATGCAACTGAATGGAGTCTGTATCAGTCTATTAGCTATTTGAAGTAAAGGAACTACATCTATTATAATCGCGGATTATTCTAATATTATATAGATCTGTATCCAATGGAATATAGGAAACTGGTTATTTAGCTGTTTCCGAGAGTTTTATGGTACTAGCAGCAAAAGCTGTACATATAGCTGGGAGGCATTTGACCAAGGTTATGTGAGGCCCAATGAAAATATAATAAGTTGAAGTCTACAACTACACTCATGGCATTACCGTACAGAATTGGAAGGGTAGATCAATTTTTCTATAGAATTATGTAACCACTTTCACCAGGGGTAGAGATAAATCATGTCAACTGAACTTCGTATGCTGCCCTGCGAAACCTAGTTACTGAAGCTCAAAGTACAGTTAATTTCTGTGTGTACTCACAGCAAATGGTTTCCCAGCCTTGGGAAAACCTGATTATCGCAAAGTTGTCCTTGGACAATGGACAGCACTAAGAATAACTCCAAGTTCCAAGACCTTGATATATTCTTTTATAAAGTAACTTTCTGAAATTTGTTGCTGCATAGCTCACCTCGATAGAAGACCAAGGCAAGAGCGCTATGTGATGATATACTATATAGTATACGTATACCATTAACATTGACGGAGAACAATCTCCTCTGGAATGCAATGATATAATCCACGTCGAAATGACACCGGTTGCTGATGTGTTATAAACTACTCAAGGCTAAATTATTGTGAGTATTCTATTGTTAATTATTTTCGTAAGTGTGTCTGAGAAAAATACTTATGTTACCTAACTAAACTTTTAGAAACAATTTGTATTTGATATAAGAGGTCGTATAGAGGATTGCGACAAATGAACAATTTGCGTTCATATATGACATTCTATGGAGGGGCAAAATTTAACTTAAACAACCTATCTGGCTACTTTTACTTTTTTAAACTAAGGTTCTAACCAAATCAATAAGCCAGTGAACCATGTAGAAAGGACCTCGCCATCAATCTCCATCAACAGAACCGGCACAACAACAACATAATAATAATTATTCTATATACACCACTGTTGTTTTCTTTTCATGAATTATACACTTCAGAGCTAATTACACTTCACTTCAGAGCTAAAGTGAAAATGGGCAAGGTGTAATAGTCAATATCGTGTTATCTTTGTCGTTCTGGATCCCAATATACGAAGCCGGTTTTGTTCATGGCGCTTCCCAAGATAAGCGTCGTATTTTCCTCCTTAATAATATCTCTCAGCTTTCAAAGTATTCTTTTTGCACTCGTTCCATCCAAAACTGTTCATTTGTTTTGTTTGGACTGACCTCTTTATTTAGGCTGTTGCTGCAATAGCTTCCCAGCACTCTCTCCTATGGTTGGCACGTACGCCCTCTGAGTGTCGTGACCGTGACTAATCCAGGTGGACACGAAGTTTCAATTTGGGTGGCTGTTCCGTGTTACTCCCCCCACATGCGGATTATCCCTGAGATTAGTGCTGGAGGGGGGATTAACCCAGTCTGCCTGGGGAGGCCAGAGTGAAGCACTGATCAAACTTTAGGAAACACCTGGGAAATGGTTCAACCAAATATACATGATAGCATACGAGCATCAACATTACAATGAATCATTTTGTACTACTTCACAATGAACGACGTAAGTTAAAGAATTTCTACCCATTTAGGGCAGGAACGAGGTGAAAAGCATATAACTAAACCTGATCCTCGTCAAGCTGAGATGGTTAAGGCCACTCAGTTGTATATAACCCCTGCATACAGTTGGTAGTTACAGCCATTAAATGACTTTATGAAAAAAGAAAAAAAAGCAGAATAGTTCTACCCAATCCTATTTATAAATCAGATGCGCAAGCGAACACAATTGGCAACATTTTTAGGCACGAGTGATGATGGCTCACTAACATATTGCTCATACTATACATTTGATTATTTTATAAGTTGACTAAATTAGATGCAACTCAACTGAAACAAACCGTGGTGTTGAATGTTGTTGATTCGATTTGATTCTTTTCTTCATTGAATTACTAACTTTTAACTCTTTTTAACACTATTATCTTCCTTCCCTTCATTACTTATTCCCATTTGTTCTATACACATTTCCTAATTTACATTTACTATATATATAAAAGCAGGAGTCCGTATTAGGCAACAGAATGAGTCTACACGATTACATAAAATCTGTGACAATATGCCCCCACAAACTCAAAATTTAGAATTAGTCAAACATCATTTATCTTTTGGTTACATGTACTCTACGTTTACAGTGATACATTGTATGATTTGGGAACACTAATCTTCATAACTCTTTCTGCTATGCTCTTTTAAAGTTAAGGGGCAACAAATACAGGTGTCCCCGTGGGTGGGTACATAGGATTTTCTAATACCAAGAACTTTAAAACATAAAAATAAGTTCATGCATTAGTAGTAAAATTACATCCTTATACAAACAGGCATGAAAAATCAATAAACATAAGAGTTTCATTTCCCATTGCGCTAATATTCATATATATCTATATGTACCAACCCACAGGGACTGCATCCACCCAAGGAGACATGACATTATTCTCTGCTCTTGACTTAGGGTAAAATGTATGATGAAAATTCTTTTGGTTCATAACATATCGTTGTGGTATGGCCATACTTAGAAGATAATATAACTCATGAAATTCATATTATTCCAAATTCAATACAGGAAAATTGTACCCACCCACGGGGACATTTCAAATTACCCCATCTTGTGACTAAGGTTCTGGGCTTTTTAAGCCGAACACAAACATCATTTTAATGTAGTCATTTTTTTCTCTGAGTAAGGCGTTATGTATGAGAATTATCAAATATGAACTGAAGCCCTTTTTCATGGCTAAAATAATGTTAAGTTCATGTACCCATCCACGGGGACACATTATCTACCCCACCAGCGGTTTTTTGCACATAAAATCAATAATTTTCTTCTTATATATACAAAAGTGGGGTTCGCATAGAGGCTTTCAGCGGGCCTGATACAATTATTTTGGTTAGAAATGCGTAAGTTGATAAACAAGTGTGTAAGGGGTGAAAAACCTAATATCACAGATATACATGAGCCTAAATATCAATATTATGTATTTGGGTCTGGTGCTAATTGGACAGGTTATAAAAGGTGCTAATGTGAAAGGAAGTTTGTTTTCTTGAGCCATCAACATCTTTACAATAGCTTCACTATTTCCTATATGGTATTGTTTTTTTTGATTAATAGACCGCAGCCAAAAGGCTATACAAGTTTCATGTCAAAATGATGTGAATGGAATTACTTAAGCGACTACAGTGTAATCAGCAATCAGCAACTACAGTGTAATCCAGTATACGGTTATTAAGCCAATCATTTTAAGACCAGGCCTTCCTAGATTGTCAACAAATATTGACACCTATGTCCTTGTGCTTGTCCTTTTTCAAGCCTTCATATATGAATGGTGGAACTGTAAGAGTACTTATTGCCTCACCTCCAACGAAATAATACCGAATCTTGAATATGGCAGTAATGCTTGAAGCGAGAATGTAGGAATCGTGTAGCAGGCAGGTCTTGTCCTTGAAGAATCAATTATGAAATCCTCCCTTCATAGGTTTTCACGCCACTGGGTTGTTTTAACAGTGCCCAGCTGACATGATCACCCTCTCTGCACGAGTCATTCATTATCCGCAATTACGTCCGATCCGGTTCTTACTGCAGGATTTTAGGAGGGACACGGAGGCGCATTGTGTAATTTATGAACGGGTAAGAGATATAGATGCTAATGTTTGGAACGTGAGGGGATTATGCATAATGTAACTGCATACAGCAATGCAGTCAATACACGAAAACGGTTATCAACATAACTTTAGAAAATATATATGCGTTCATAGAAACCAATTGTGATAGGTAGTTCTTAGTGACTCCATGAATACATGGTGTATATATAATAAGTTCATATACTCTGGTTTATCTTATTTGTCAACGTCAATTTCTTGTTTGATCTCAGTTTAGCACCACTTTCCAAGAATTATATTGTCCTAGTAAATCCAATTTTAACACTTTGACCCCTCGATAAGTGCAGGGGGTGGCAATCTAAATATGTTGGTAAGTATGGCTTCCTTAACAGCAAGGATGAACAAATGGAGAACGAGAACGACATGGCATTACACTACTGTATATCAGTTATTTATCACTACTTGCTGCATTTGTATAGCTATTTTAGTAGAGATACATCTTCGGGTAATGGGCGGTGAAGGTAAGTTAGTGCTCACTGGGCTTTTGTGAACGTGATAAATGCATGCATATTATCTCTCATCTTCCATTAGTTAAGCTTCGATATATACACTTGGAACTAGGGCGAGGGTGTTCTTTTGCATTATTGGAAAATGGAATGTCATTTGCATGCGCGCTGAAATGGGGGATATGACCCTTTGAAGATTCCATTCTATGCAAGTTCCAGACACGAAATGTGATACATTTATTTGATAGGAAAAGGGGGACTGACGACATAAATTTTTAGTTGGCAGAAACATGTTCCCCTCTTGAATATACATATTTGTAATATGAGCAAATTATGGCTTCATCAAGCGATTATATTCTAATGCGATGCTCATTTTCTCAACATACGTTGCTACGTTTCTACGGTGATATATTAGATGTTTCATTAAATGGTGATAGGGTGTGGCCAAATACCCGATGGGTCATTTGATTTCTTTGATAAAGGAAGATTAGGTCTCTGATGGTAATTCGAAGAGATTTGGGCTGTAAGAATGTATTTTAAATTACGGATACAATCTCTTTATCTGGGTGTATGGCCCAATCAAAACCGTTTAACCACAACATATTCGAGCACTTTGTTTTTATGGGTTCCTTCAACTGGACGGCACATGACAATCCTAATTATAGTGGAAGCGAACAACGTCTGACTAAACTAACAAAATGTTAAACTGTCCAAATATTACTTAAATTACTGGGAGTAATTTATAATAAGGAAAGTAGGATGTTCTCAAGACGGCTAAATTATCCTTCAGTTTTCTATATATTGAAACTAACTGCATAGGTTAAACATAAGACAGCACATGTTTGTTCAGATTTTGCTAGCTTGTGAAGTAAGGTTTAAACTTCCCATCCCTAATCAGTAAGGAGCGTTCCGCTAACAGACCGGGACACAACCATACTTGGCCAATGTCGAAGGACACACAATGTATCAGCATAGGAAATTGATTGTGTCTATCAATGGTCCATTCAGTGAAACAGCTTAATAAATACAATTAAAGCTTCTCAGGCCTAAGCCCTCTCTTACTAACCAGGGATGTTTAGGGAACATGGTAGAAGAGGAATATTTATGCCCTAAAGAATACTCTATAGAAAAGTTTACATGGAAATGCTAGGAGCGCTTTTTAATATGTTGGAGAGGATGTTTTAATCGTTGCAAGGAGGCTGCTCTCCTAAAAAGGTTATTTTTTGGCGTGGATATTTATGGAAATAATATTCACCCAGGAAACTACGTTATTTCACGTTTCTATCCTGATTTCACGTTTCTATGCTTGATTTTTGAGTTTCTTGCTAGTTACTTGCTGATCGGTTGTTATTCGTGTGATTATTGTGAATCGAATATTAGAAGTTCTGGCCAGTGTAAGACAGTCATAAGAGAAGAGAAAATTCTAGAACAAGGCACAGCTCATAAAGGTATTGATCATATATATATATCTCAGAGAAGATTAAAACATTTTCCTCAACATTCATGTTTTCGAAGTATTTGGTTGCCTGTGAGAAATACATGTTTTCATGCACTACTGCCTAAGGTTTGCCAAAGTTGTTTATGCAGTTAGAAGTTGTGATTGACGATATCAATAGTTTTTCATGAATGTTGGTACGATACCAACAAGGTTTTCTGAGTACTAAACTCTTTGATCTTTGATTGATTCTTTTCCTTATTTTGTATGCATTCTTTATGGTAACACTGGCAATGCATGCAAATGCGTGGAACTTGTGGTATATCTGTTGCATTTTCTATGCTGTATTTACACATGCTAGGGATGGGTGGTCTTTGAAGTTACACCAAATACTTGGCATAGTTTCTGAACCCAAGATGCCACCTAGATACGGAAATTATTCTCTTATCTGGCATTACATCAGTCATCATCCGAAAGGTGTGCGTGATGAAGCACAATTGTACAACCTGGTGTATACATCAGATTGGTATACATATAATATGTGTACGCACTCGTGTTTGAGATCCTCTCAAGCGACTACAACAGCGACTAAGATTGCATCACTTTCAAATTCCGTAATATATAGAGTTTTACGAAGTCGCTTAGTTGCCAATTTCTTAGATAAAACGAATTTATTATGCCTCCTCTTAATTCATTAAATTCTGCGGGATATTATGGTGTGAAAAGCCCAACCTATCCCCAAGGTTCTAACCAATATAGAATTATTATTACCATTATAGTTAACCATGCAAAAGGGTTGGTAATATGTTCGATCGAATCATTTGGTGAGTTTTAATTAAATTAAAAAATGCTCAGCTATCAGAATGTGTTTCCCAGAGATCAGGGACAAGAAAATCTATTTTCAATGAATGTGAGGCAAAGGCCACTTTTAATATACTGCTTCTGGCCAGTGGGAGACACCCATAAGAGTGTTCGGCCAATAATCCTTCCATACCTTGGTACCAATACAGTGATCGAGGAATCGAGAATATGGAAACGAAGACAAATAACTATAATTCTGGGCTATGGTCCAAACACGGCATATGAATGTATGCGAATACAAGAAGATACTGCTTGCTAAGTTTCAAGAAGTTATACTGTAAAACAAAAAAAATAAATTTGTACGTATTATTATGAATGTGAGGTAAAATCCATTCTCCCTATACTACTTACCAACTTTCACGGTAATAACCACTTGAGCTCATTTCAATTCGTATTGATTATAACCATATATAGGCCGATGATTGTATGACAAAGGCCAGCTATTTGATGCTTTGAGCAAATTGTGGCAATACTGTACTTGTATAATGTAAAACCCATTTTAATTACCACTTCGTTTAGTTACCACATTTTATCTACCCATTTTAATGCTGCACTCATTTCCTATCATCACTCCAAACTCATCCCAGCTCATTATTGCACTCTCCTTCTTGTCAAGCCAATGTTATTCCTATATGACCCGTGGCCAGGATCGAGGTGAAAGACTTCCTAGAAGGAGTTGGCAAATGACAAACTCTTTTGTTTTGAAACCCTTATATTATTACGTTTGTCTTCGTAATACTGAGATTTACTTTACAGCAATAGCATTAAAACAAATATGTCAATGCTTGGTCCGGATGTTGTAACTACCCAAGGAAGAGACTAACATTATTAATAACCAGGGGATTCATGTCGGGGAGGGGGGTTAAGGAGTGTAAGTCCTCAAACAAAATCGATATATCGATATCTGGGGGGAGAATGAGTGACTTCAATTGGTCACATTATGTTGGTGCTGTTCTTTTCCATATGTAAGGTCTTTTAATTCATGATATTAATGACTGATGTAACACTGATTCATTGCATGGTCAGTGAACAAGTTTATCGACCAAGTATTATTTTCATTAATGTTTGCTGGAAGTAATGTATTGTCATAGACAATTATTGCTCACAATAATACATAGTAAACAGGTTTTACTAACCAATTATCATTATAACAGGTCTATTGGGTTAATGTCTTACACAAGATAATTATTACTCATTATATCACATATCATATTAATAGACTCTGTGGTGAGTTTTCATTGTAAATTGGTGCTGTATTAGCTTTAACTTGAAGACTAATGTATCCAGAAGTGGTGCTTTGTATTTTATTTTGTTATTCTGGAGATTGGAGTAGGTATATCCGATGGGCGGATCTGGAAGATCTGTTCGCAGAGGCTCCTGTCCATTTCATGTAACTGTACTGATCAACTTGAATAAAAATCTTTATATATATATATATATATATATATATATATATATAACCTCCATTTTTGGCCTGCTGGTGCACTGAATTTAACCGCATATCAAAAAGTGCACCAACAGCCCCTTAATTTCGGCCATTAATCCTTCTATACCTTGGTACCGATACAGTGATCGCGGAATCGAGAATATGGAAATTAAAAACGAAGAGAAATAGTTATAACTCTGAGCCTGAATTGGAATCGAATTGCGACTGTCTCTCACCATCACAGATATCAATAACAATGTCTGAATTTTGTTAATTTGAGTATTTCTTACCAGGGAAAACGTCTCCAGATCTTGATGGAGGATGGCTACGGTGTCCCAACCAAAATGTTGAATAAAGGTTTTCCTGGCGGCGTTATGAGATGAATCGGCAGCAGCCAGGCGATAGAAATTGGGATACTTTTCTCTTTCACTCAAGGCTGGTGATGTGGCAGCATAGGAAATCTGAAATTGAAGAATGCTTGTGAATCAAAGTAAATATAAATCAAGTTACCACCTTTTGAACAATAAAAGCAAAATGAAGGACTAAACCCTCAAATGTTGATAAGGTTGATGTATTGTTACAAAACCCAGAATCTAATAACCACAAAATACAAGATCGCTAGAATAATCGAGCATTGTAATGGTTAGTTTGTAAAACAACAAATGAATTCTTAATTAGTGACCAGCCAAGCAGAAAGGGGACTCCAGGGCCAAATTTTCGAATTTGGGTTACAGATTACAGATTCTGAATCTGCAAGTCCTCCTGAGTCAATAACCGAAAAAAATAGTTGAGAATTCCCAGAATTTGCCGAGATATGGGCTTTTTGGTAAGGTTATGTCAGTTTTCAGTAGATGATCTCAAATAAGTTTGGGGGTGACTCATTTTCCTGTGACACATCACATGTACAAAAAATAAATATTAGAAAGAAAAAGAATGACAGGGATGTACAGAAGGGGAAATGAGCATTATAAAAGTGAAAGAATTTTGTTGATACTCCAAAAATTAGTGAAGTTACAGACTTTCAAAGTTACTTGCCTCTCAGAATTACTAATACAAACATTTGTGATAGTGACGTCATGAACATGTTGTGACTCCTAGCGGGAATACCAGGAACTATAACTCCCGCGGGAAGGTACCTTTCTGCTTGGCGGGTCACAAATTATTTATTATTTATTTTATTATGTATCTTAGTGAAAGAATGATATTGTATGTTATTTAGTCAACGGGCGGTCGAGGAAGACCGAGCAGAGCAGAGGACTGAAACCTTTTCTTTGTTTCTATATCTATGTAACTGTAATGAATTAATCTTGAATAAGAGCACTATATATGACAGCAAACGTTTCTGAATACCAATCATAGATTAATTCGATTCTTGTTCTCTATTTTCATGAGGCTGTAATTCCAAACAAAAGAAGTTTGACAATACAGGACTGTTCACACACATCTAAAAGTGGAAGTGTGTGAAGCGACATTTTAATGTAAGTGGTAGATTAGCTGAACTATCAACCCACAAGAGGGTCCCATCGGGCGGGAAAATCAAAGGTAATGTGACGGTCCAGCCCCCGTGTAATTTAAGATTTTCGATTTTGGATGCGAACAAGTCAGGATTATGTAAGTACCCACGCCTTATTCAGCTGAGTATCTGGGGCAGTGTTACCGAGATGTTCCTATACCTATTGCTCTATCTACAATTCCAATGGGATTTGCTGTAACAGTCTAGGCCAATGTGACGTCCGTGACTACGAAGCAACATCCGCATATAGTATAGGAATGATAGAGGAGTAGAGGGTCGAGTGCAAAAAGCCCAAAATAATATATGTGGCATTTTTTGCGAAGGTATAATAGTATCTACATAATTCCTACAGATTCTATCTGGATTAGGCATAACACAAGCAGGGAATTCTTTGCTACGGAGTAGGCTATATTAACCTCGCCCAGACTATAGACGCCTGCTGATTAGATGTCTTCCGGGGTTAGGTCTAGCCTATTCCATGTATAATAATACAAGAACATAGCCATCTCCTTTGTTTTGATCAATTGATTTATCAATTTTAATTTTCTTTAATCAAAACAAATCAACAATACTCATTTAGATCATATGTACATTTCTCAGTGTTACACTATATATATACTAATACCGCAAGGAAAGAACCATTTAAAATCAGCGATCAGGTATTTAAAATGGAGAATCAGGCAAGATCAGCGTTCTGCCATTCCAGAATATACAAATATTTAACCATAGAGGTAAATACATGCATATCTTCTGTCTACAGCTAAGGGAAGTTCATTCCACTGCTGCCTGCCTACGTAATATAGGGTTTAAATAAACCGTTCAGACCTTGGTCGTTCTATATAGTTCATGTTCTCTCTCTCTCCTTAATATTTTTTTTTATAAAAATTTTATTGGACAAAGTTTTACATCAAATGCAATAATTCTCATTTGCCAATAAATTGACAGTTCACATTTTGACGTACAAGGTGCTGTTTTAGCTACTTTTCTTCTAATATCATGAGGTATCAGTTTAGACTTCCGCCTCCATATTAACCATACACGTACAAAGGACCCTTATAATGATTTTATCTAGTTGCTTCCATAAGCTTTTTCTTCGTACAATTAATAAATTGACTGGCATAATCGGTAAGACATAAGTCTTATAGAATAAAATGCCGATTTTAACATTCATTTACCTCCGACGTCTACTCGTAATACATTGCAAATATGGCTATACATGGACAACCGATCGTCAACTATACATCCCAGATATAAGCAGTTTTATACTCGATGAATCACTCTATCATTACATGTTAAGCTTAATAATAAACTTGAAATAAACCTTGAAAAAAATCTGTGTGGGGATGCGAATATAAACCAACACACAGACAGATAAACCCGATATCGACCACTAACACTCGTTTATGATTGTATAGATCTGCGTCCGATGATAATGACCACTTAGGTTATTAGACCCGAAATCCATATTTGGGCCAATGTTCTAAATACTGCACACTCTTCCTATGTGAATGGGCCAAATCCCAGTGAGATTACAAGCGAAATCACGCAATATGTTGAATGATTTACAAGCACGTGCGATGAGTAGATGTAGCAATTGGGCTTCCACTTTGATATATAGACTACCTATATTTGCCGCAGACAATTGATAAAAGCAAATGCACTGAATGACTTCATGACCCAAAAGGTGTTCTGATTGTATTTGCGGTCAAAGGCCTGGTTTCTTTGTCCCATAATGTCAACACTGGTTGTATATATTTTATGTGAAAGACTACAAAGCGACACACCTTTACACCTTTCCGCCCCAGCATTTTTCACTTAACTTTTGTAGTTTTTCTTGGAGATGTTTCAGCATAGAGTTCGGTGCTTTCAAATTTAAACATAATTATTTCCACCACTTTATCACTAAGATTAATTAAGCTCTTGAAAAAGACTATCTAAGACAGTTTGAGGCAAGTCTTAGGAAGTTCTTATAGGTTCCTAGCTAGACATCTGTTTACCGAACTGTGACAAATGCGATCATCTCCCTGTTCCCTTCTGTGTGAGTGAACCAACCAACGGGATAATTAAGTTACTTATATACCAGCAGGCTGACTGGACTAACAAATAATCAATCTAGTCGGAAAAAACCCTATGAACTATGAATCCCCCAGCGGCGGAAACGATGAATATTCTTGTCATGATATCTGGTACCATCAGCGGAATGAAGGACGCAGCTTGAAAGTAGATGTATTGTCCTTGACATTCCTACATTATATTGTCATATTAGAGCTGGAAATAACAACATTACTTATTGTGATATCAAATCAAATCATCTGATTTAATAAGATTTCGACATAGATAATCTTTCTTGTAACAAGCGGTCAAGGATCAAACGTGGTTTTACTGTCCATTGGGGTTACTTGCCTTGATTAGCCTGGCATGGGAGATATTTGAGCAAGATAACCATGCATTTGTGCTTGCTAACTCATGGTTGAATGTCGATGTGGATTCAGTGTCCACATTGTCAAAAGCCTTTATTGTTATTTTGACATCATGACACGCATGGACTTGTGAAATGTATTCAGGCTGAAACGTACAGGCGGTGGTCTTTTATGCCATATCATTTTATCCAATTTGAATTACACCAGCCAGGACCTACGAACTACCTACAACATAATTTACTTCGCATATTAAATTAAATGGATGGGTAGTTGATACATGTTGTGTTTCTATTATATTGTTTGGATTACCTATCCGTCTTGGTAGGACTTGGATGTGAACAATTTAAAAATTATATTTTCGAAATAAATAAACCCATCGGTCTCCCGCCCCTTACCATTGCCTCTATATTAAAAACACAACAGCAGTTGTTCATCCGGATATTTGATATTCTCGTAGGGCAACGCGAGACCAAACCTCTGTGATCTGTTAGGTCGCAAGGGTTGAACAACCAATCAAGCTTTATTTCCTAGAATCGGGTTCAAGATCTGAGTCCATTATCAATACTGGTCATCATCACTTCAATATCCATCCTCATCATTACATGTTCACTACATAATCCGGCCGAATCAGTTGGTTATGGGATATCTGCACACATATGAATATATAATTATAATGATTTTGTTCAAGCCTGGATCCTGAATACGTCGGATTTGTGGCATGCATGTTTATGACTTCGCGGTTCAGATCAACCTGTTTATGTTTATGTTATTTATTAGTTACATTTCATTTTACAGACAATATTCCCAGCATTCCATGCTTAATCCATTGGAAATCACTTTAGAGTGCTGGAAGCGAAATTAGGAAGTCAAGTCATTCTAAAACACATGATGTTTTAAGGAGTCCAGCTTAATTTCCTTTTACTGATATTCAGCGGGTTTGTCAAAACTCAAACGGCGGTACTCTTAATGATGTTTCTCGTTAGCATGCGTCATATTCTCCTAGTCAAAATACATTAGTTCTTGAATGGGTGCAGCAGTTTTGTTCGACCTGAATTGTGTCGACATTGAACTACATAGATATTTGACAAAATGCTCTCATCTTAGACAAAATCTAATCCTCCAATCTCATTACTGGCCAACACACCTAGGACCAGATTTTGAGATGACCCAATCAGGAAGAATGTAACATGCAATTATTCGCTCAGACTGTAACAAAATCTAACTATAGTATAATTGCCAAGTAAATAATAAATAACGCGAAGAGACAGGGGGGAGATTCCGAGCGAAGATAGAATTAATGGTGACGTAGGCCTACTCGTATGCGTTCCAGAGAGTTTCGCACTTGAAAGCATATAATTTTAATGATTTTCCTTCGAGCTTAATGCGTGAGCTTTCATGTTTATCTTTAAACGCGCATTCATCATATATGCCGCCAGCGTCATCATTAAAGGGGACCCACTTTATTTAAGGCCTTTATTTGCACGTTCACCCAGCCTTGTCAGGATTTAAAAAATCGTTTATCAATGGATGCGGGGGGCGGTAATCTTTTGAAATATTAAATATAAAGGATGAAAGAATGTATGTAGGCCAAATGACCCCTTTTATGATACAGATACTCAGGTGCAATATACCTTTGCTTTTTTTGAGGAAGTGTACTAACCGATTAGATGAGGCAGATTTAAGACATATATTCCACCTGTGTTGTAGTCTTTATCACATTCAACCTCAAAGGTATTGATCAATGTCGAATACTCCCCCTCTGCAAGTAGGTTTATAAAAAAACGGACCCACAGCATTGGGAAGCACGTTCATTGAGTACAACTTGGGTTCAGTGTACATGGATATCCGACTCTTTCATGTACCTACTCAGTCAGTTGGATGGTGCACAACTCACAAATCCATATTCACTTTTTGCCTATGGCGAATTAGGCAAGGAGTGAAGAATCATGTCTTTCAAGAGAGATGAATCATCCATCTCATGTTTGCAAGGAATGAACAGGTGTCATCAGACAGGCCCCAGTCAGCGCAGATGAGAAGGCTGGGGGGATTTCTGAACAAATGCTTCTGGAGGCTCTGAATTACCACAGTCAAACGTAAGCATGATATAACAATTAGCTGGTGGATAAGAGATCGAGGTTTCTTCATGAGCTATTTACAAGCATGCCGACAGCTTGTCATTACTTTGACGTCACTACGTGAGTTTCTCAAAGGAGCAACTCTGACTTTTGCAGGCGGGGTGGATCTAATAACTGATCCCCCTTATTGGAGGCATCCAGAGGCGGGAGGATCCCAGAGCTGGCCGCTGAAACACGTACAAATAAAAAGGTTCAGGGTCTCAGAGAAGAGGCTTGGGATTGCTCTGTACAGCAGAAAAAGACCAAGATCTACTCACGCCGAAAGAGAGTGGATCCCAACACACTGGGGTTTTGCTTCTGTTTAAGGAGGACATGGAAAAGAAATTACAGGACAATTCTCCAAAGAAAACTCTAAAGGCATGTTCTGATCCCTCAACTGTCTGTTAGATTACAGTATAAAACAAAACAAAGGGTCGTTGTGGGATTTTCTCGAATATGTGCTTATGGGCCGGAGACATCACAAGAGTATCAAAGGAATTGAAAATACTGTAAACGTTTCTCGTTGTATAAAAATCTAAGAAAGCACATATGAGACAAGTATTCATGAACAGGGCCCACCTGCGTCCCTGACTGCATCTAGCCGAATATTCATCCACCGAGATTCTATTAGCAACGCCTAGCATATAGATAGATAACGTGATCTCTATATAACCGAGTTTGTTTTTGTCTACAGTATAAATGGAACCCACTCTCACGTCATTGATCCGTGTATATATAATATTATGTATTATATATAATGTAATTACAATATATATTATAGATGTTTGAGGGGTAAACACAGGGATACATGCGTAATAGAAATGGCTTCACTGATTGAATCAGTCAGCTCGCGTTCTGAGAAGGGTATATCGTATGTCGCAATGTTATCACATCGCAGACAATCTGGCAACGCCTCCATAAATTCCAGCCTCGGTCTATAATAACTGATCAAATGTTTTGAATGTGACCAGTTGGTAATAATTCCTCCAAAAGGTCAAATTATCTTAACATCATAAAGCCAGATTAATCACTAGCAATTGGAATGCAAGCACAGAATAAATTCGCTTAAATACATCCCCCTGTTATTATACTTTCTTGCAGCAGCACAACTTTGATGAGACGGACCAGATCATCAGAAACCGTGCCTGATGCGCATTGCCAAGTTTATACAGTGGTATAGTGAAGCGGGTATGCCCGGTTTCCAGATATATCGCGGAGCTATTCTTGTAGGTTCTGATGATCAACAGCGGCGGCGAGCGGAGCGACACACTCACACGCACCTCTGATGTAACCTCAGGTCTTATGACGTCATTGCATCTCAATGGACATTTAAACAAAGCCGCTAATGTTCCTGATTAGAGCCGGAATACATAAAACTTAAAATATCAAAGCCGTGAGCACAATTTATTGTTGATAATATCTGATAGATGTGTTGTTATGATGTTTTCCAGGCTACTTCTGCCCTATTCAGAACATGTGGAAGCCACAAAGGGCAGGGTTCAAGCACAGAAATACATGCACCCTCTAGATATCCTCAGCGCCTTGTGATTAGGACTGGCATATACATCGATATAAATGTGATGGGTATTGCTGTAAAATACACAGAGTACTTGAAATCTAAGATGTTCCTTTTTCATTCCCATAAAATCTCAATAGCAAATCTATAATCACATAACCGATACGCATTATATTGGCGGTATGCTTAACTTTTTCTTTTCCCTGCAATGTTTACTTATATCTACTTTTGAATCCTGTCATAGTAGTTTTTGATTTCTCTCATAGTAGTAGACCGTTACGACTAGAGCCGTATAGGGTTTCGTTGAATTAGTATTTAGGTGGGCACAGACATAAATTTGTGAAGGCTTCGTTAATTTAGAGGGTGAAACGATGTTTTCCATTACGAAAGGAAATAATTAGATAGAACTGAACGCAAGGTTAGAACTACAAGTGTGATTCAATGGCTCGAGTTTACACTTAATTTTGTTGCTCGCTATTGCCATTGATTCGTTGGCCTTTAATTGTGGGGGAATAGACTGAAATACTTATTGCCTTACTTAAACTTATCTCCTTTAAAGAACTGAAGTCATATAATATGGGGTATTCAATGGCCAATTTCAGAGATCCTTCAAAAGGCAATGCTTTCTAATTTTTTTTTTTTAGAGAATTTTACAATAGAGAAGAACACGCACTACAGATCAAACCTACCTGATGGCGGGATCACTAGACATCCGAACCTTAAAGCTGTATTCTTAGCTAATACGAAAACGGAAATCTTAACCAAATTTACCCCCAGCGCCAGTAAGCCATAGGGCCACCGAAATATGATGTTTTTATCAAGCCCTATAGCAAAGAGAAATAGAGTTATAGCCTCAACAATTTTTGCCAAATGATTTTCAGAAGTGTAGGTAAAGAACGAAACAAAAAGAAAAGCTTTAGTTTTGTTCAATGTTAACCGAGAATGGTTCACTTCTTTCCTACCCATCTGGAAGTCGTTTGAATGTCGTTTGTCTTTTGATGCTATTTCATGAATGTATATTTCCTTGAGAAGCTATTGTAAGTGAAGCACTTTTCATACCGTAAACCCTCTAAATCTTAGGATAGTGCCCTATCGGATGTATCAAAGAAAAGAAACTCACAGGACATCACCTCTGGCAAGCGTCATTGGAAATGTTTACTCTAAGAAAAATGTAATATATGGCTTGGACACCCGCACTACACTGGAATAAACACAGAACGGAGGAATGGCCTTGAAACCTTCATCAGGAGGTTTTATTTTCACCATAATACAAATACATATATAAAAGAAAAAATTATATGTGTGGCGTGGGCGGAGAAGCGGTTGGGAGTGGAAGGTAAGGTGGGCATGGAAGCATTGGGACTGTGACGTCATAGGTAAACGCAGAGGTGACGTCATAAGCGGGACCAAGGGGAGCGTGGTTACCTAGGCGGCGTAGTTAGGGGCGTGTCTTCTCCAATATAATCGGTGATGTTTTCACCTGCACATATATGACTTGGACGCCCGCACTACGCTGGAATAAACACAGAACGGAGGAATGGCCTTGAAACCTTCATCAGGAGGTTTTATTTTCACCAAAAGAGGCCAAACCGAAGTCACTTGTGAGAAGAAAGATGCTCAGCAATGAATGAATCCACTTTAAGCTTTGTGTCCATCTCGGGCGTGATGTAAGAGTCCACACATGAAGAACGCCAATTACCTCGGGATTTAATGTCAGAAAGCTTAACGCCCATAGACGCCATATACGTGGCGCCACCTCTCCTTAAAGATTGGGGGCTGAACACGTACGCCCCAGGGAGTCACTGAGACATCTTCACGGTGTAGAGAGTGGGGGGAAGGAACTATATGTCCCACTCTCAGCAAGGTCCTGAATAGGAAGACAATCATGGTCCACATCCTTGGCTCTGACGCAGAAGAATAATTAACCTGATGAGACATCAGAAGAAGGTGGCGTGGCAACAGCACTTCAGAAGGAACTGGAGACACCCCTGGCAGACGGCTGACACCTTTTAACACCGACTTGATTGCTGGATGTGACATGGGCGGGCAGTCGATGAAGCGTAGTCGCGCGCCAAACACCATGCCACTAAGGTAGGTCGTAACCGAAGAAACTTTCATGAAGGTGGAGAGGAAAGCTGCGAACATACACACCACGTCGACTTGTATGGGAGACGATGGCAGCTTGTTATCACAGATAAATTTAATAAATAGACGCCACTGGCGTTCTCTTTGTTCCAGAGTCGACGGCGCTACAGACGATGCTTGAAGCTGGTGAACCTTTTTCATCCACGCTGTCATACCTATCATAGAGATAGCATAGTAAAGTCACAAGGAGTTTTCATATAGGGAAGGCGTGACAAAAAGTCGGCCAACACATTATTCTTGGTGTTAATGTACTGAGGAAGAAGTTCAATATTGTAGATGAAAGTGATCCAATACAGTTCGTATAACCACTGCATGCAGGTCTTATTAGAACTCACGCCCGTAGTTAACATTGCCACGACTTGTGTATTATCTATGAAGCAATGGACTCGGGAACCTCTCAACAAGTCCTTCCAGCGTTTGACGCCTACCAGCACCGGGTAGAGCTCTTGTACATTAATGTTGTCCACACGACCATTCTCAGTAGGGGCGTCAATTAAATGACCACAGTCCATATCTGACCAAGGCACTACACATGCTTCCCAGGCGCCTGCAAGCCAGTCGGCGCCGAGAAATGCGCCGAAACCCTTACTTGAAGCATCAGACACTAGGGGAAGATGAAATTCAGGTTTATTTAATAGCCTCACACCGTTGAACACTTTGCAGAAGCCATGCCACCACATGATATCCTGGCGGAAGGCGTCTGATATGGGGGACCTTGTCAGGCATTTGCACAAAAGAATTTTGTACAAATCAAATAGACGCCTACAGAACATGCGCCCTCCTTTGAAAACTGACGCACAATGGGCCAGATATCCACACAAACACTCCAAGTCTTTTTTAGAGATGAATTTGGTGTCAACACCAGTCGATAGCAGTCAACGAAGCTTGATTAATTTTCCTTCGGGCAGACTCAGGGTCATCCCAACGGAGTCAATGCTGAAGCCCAAATATGTGCATACAGTATTGGGCGTAGTAACTTTCTTCCACGCCACGTGAAAGCCTAGATAACGCAGGAGGGCAATGAGGGTGTCTCTGGACTGGGTACAGGAGGGCAAATCAGGAGAGCACAGGAAAAAATCATCTAGGTAATTAACCACACGTATATTACACAAATTGAACATGGTAAATGCAATGAGGTTAGAGATACTGTCGAATACACAAGGCCCAATTCTGAGGCCAAAACATAAACGATTATCAGTTAGATATTCTTCCTTACCATTAATAACCCATCTGAAGCCACATAAGTTACGATGACTATAGGATTAATGGCAACGGCACGATACGCCGACTTAATATCAACCACGCCCATAAATGAACCTTCTTCTACCATATCAGTTGCATCGTCGATACTATTATAAGTAAAATTACGTACAACAGAATCACAGTGAAAGTTTACAGAGTCAGCGTCGGGCCGAGAACAATCCGTAATTGGTCTGAGACCACGGTCAGCTTTGGCAACTGCTCCCAGGGCGTGAATACACTTGGGCTTGTCTCTGACTACCGAAACACAGCCTTACAAAATTTCATTTTCGACTATCGTATCCATCTTGGAACGAGCAGGTTCCTCTAGAATAGATGAATAATTTACACAGTCATACGCCTGTACTGGCGAATCTACGACATCAAAGCCGTCAATAATACCGTAGAAAACTACTATATAGCGATTAAAAACTGCACAACCTTGACGGCTCAAAATTGCCGCAAATCTATACGGCTTTAGCTGCACGGGAATACACCCGAGCGTATGAACACAGTCGCATGTACCATCAAAACATTCACTAAAAACCTTCACCGAACGATCATTCGGAGAAACGGGCATGGAAAACACCACGCCACCATAACAAATATCAGATTCATCTCAATAAAAATCGGCAACAGCCTCGCAAATATAATGGTAATCACAGTCACTATCACAAGAAGTCTCAATATCACCTGGATGGAATAAATCGGGGGGAAAATCCTCTTGCAGCATAGTAGAAACACTACTTACAAAGTCCTTGACGGCCATCTTACCACCAAAACACTCCTCCAAAGCTGGAGAATTAGAAACAGTGTCTATAGCAATAACAGAGATGGCGCCACTACCCCGACTTACCCCTGCCACATCCTATTTAGAGGCCTTGGTCGACGCACAGGTCTTCGCTCCATGATCAGCTGATCTGCATGAAGAGCATCGGTGGCCGTAGTCACATTGGGACCTGGTACATCCACCAGAGTTTAACTTGAAACACGTACGTTCCTTGGTAGACTTGGCTTTTACAGAAGCTTTCGAAGAAGCTGCTTTGCGTGAATTTTCATAGGAATAGTAGCGCAATACCTCCTCCTGGCGTGTATCGCCGAAAGCGACCAGACCTTTCTTGTTGGCTCTTGACCTCACATCCTGATCATACGCCAACGACGCCTTGAGCGTATACATGGATGAAGCATCTTTCTCAGTCATGGTGATACAGTGAGATAAAACACTGGACAGTTCCTCTACAGGGCATGAGTCAGAAATTAACTTTTCCATAAGTTGTAGGGACAACAGCAAGAGTTCATTAAAGTTTTCAATTGTCTCACCCTTGTCTATGACCGATTCGCGGTCGAAAGGGCCGGACCTCTTCCTCGAAGAACTGCGCCGACGACGGTGAGATGACGAGCCCGCTGTGTATATGGAACTCTCCCTACTGTGCGATGGCTCTTCCTCCTCCAGATCCCGACAAGACTTCCTGCCTTTATCTTCATTGATATGAATCTCACTATCTGAGGAGCCTACTGATGACTCGGGCTTCTTTTCCAGCGCCTGGACCGCTGTAAGGATGCAACTAACCATGTTCTCCAGACCATCAACACGTCCGGTGAGTTGAGTTGTCTTTCACCTTCTAACGCCACCACCTCTGCTATCAATTTACGGTTACAATGTAGACCCGTCGGAGCATCATGCTCAAATCCGCAGGGCGTGCAATATAAGATCTACCCATATTTGAAGTCGAATCTTGACTCAAAATCACGCCAGCAAAAAATTATACGTGTGGCGTGGGCGGAGAAGCAGTTGAGAGTGGAAGGTAAGGTGGGCGTGGAAGCATTGGGACTGTGACGTCATAGGTAAACACAGAGGCGACGTCATAAGCGGGACCAAGGGGGGCGTGGTTACCTAGGCGGCGTAGTTAGGGGCGTGTCTTCTTCAATATAATCGGTGATGTTTTCACCTGCACATATTATGAATTTTCATGAGTTCACTCTTGCTCTGAATTCAAAGTCCATGAATTTTTGTGAGTATTTCTTTTCAAATCCTGCACTTCAGTCCAAAATGACATCTTTTTCAAGAAATCCTATTCGCTCCAAATCTTATTGACCTAGTTATCACCAAGTGATTAATTACCATGGATATTTCATTATTTTTTATTGTTCATTGTAATCTTATACTATGCACGATGCGTCCTCGGAGGGATGTGGCCCCTATTAGCCAGGGTGGAGCACACCAAGCACACCAAGGGAGTGCTTTAGTATTACGTACTTTATATAAGACAAGGGCCCTTGGACCTTGAGCCCACAATCAGAAAAGCAAAAATTCATATTTACGTGGTACATAATTTTAAAACTATTTTGAAATAACATTTTTAGTTTTGCAAATAACAAAGAAGAGAGAAGAGAGAGAAGGGTACAGAAGGAGAGAGGAGAGAGAGAAAGAGGGGAGGGGGGAGGAAAGGGAATGGCAGAGTGAGAGGGAGAGAGACAGATAGGTCTAGCAGGTAGGTAGCAGGGTTATCACCAGAGATATTTGACAGCGTAGTGGGGCCAAACAACCATCTAGTGGGGTCTGGGGGCCTGCCCTCGGGAAATATATATATACGCTGTGAATAATCATGATATTGACTCTAATTACATACTCTGTGAAGAGTCTACTATTACCTATACAAATACCTATACAATTATTTTCTTCAAGTTTTGGTAGTCTGCCCTGGCCTTTTATAATCTTGTTGCGGCGTTTTGGACCGTCTGTAGCTTTATTTCCTCCATTGTAGATTATGTCTGCAAATTCTAGAAGTGGTCTTGAAGATGTGTTCTAAACTCAAAGTTCTGTATTTACGGTGTTCAACCGTTTCTAATTCAACTTATAGGAGTATCTGAAATAGATATTCATCGAGATGATCGGTTTCTGTCCCCAACATCCCTCAAGGCTAATAGGATAAGATCGTATGCTGAATTATATAGTGAATAGTCTGGATAGGTTCGTCATATCAATTGAGATTAGCAAAAGAAAGAGTACTGGAAAAAATAAATAGAATAATCGACACGTATACAGAATACCACACTTGTACTTCAGATATCGATTAAATATCGATTAAATATTTTATTCTAACGAGGTAGACTTATTGTGATTAACTGAATACCGTCATGCTAACATGCATGGGGGAGACTTCCCTGCAGTCTACCCTTTGGAATGTGAGCACATTAAATCTCCCCCCTAAAAATAAAACAGTTTTAAAACGAAGATGACCCCTGACATTAACAACCCCAACATACGTATATATAGTTCGGACAACATGTATATATGCGAGCCGGTGCATTCCTATAAGCTTATTCACTTCATATTTTGAAAATTTAACCTCTTTTAAAATCAGCTCTTACAAGGTAAAATACCAAAATCAAATAGTAGCAATCTACTCAATCTACTCCGCTTTGTATCTATAGGCTAGTTCCTCTCTTGAGATCCGTGCCCTTGTCTCTGCAGGACAAAATAGGGGCAATGAATTAAGATATCAGAAAATTAGAAGCGGTAGAAGGGCTAAACAATCCCAAGACTCAGTGCTAGGTAGGTCATCAACCTCATCTTCCACCGAAGACCAATGCTAGCTTTTTAAAGGAGGACGCGCCACGTGAGGACGTTTTTTTATGCAACCACCTCGTTGCTCAATCGAACCGAGGGCGCCCCCTAATTAACCCTGATGTGTGAGCCCCCTTCTCAGTCTGGGAGAAACGCGTGCTGAGATTGGCTATTTAATCAAGTGATTTGATCATGTTGGCAAACTCCAGGCAGTGGGGGTTTTAGTACTTGCAGGGCCAAGGGCGTCATCAGAGGGCTGTCAAAGGAGACTGTTTTTCAAAGTGTAAGGAAGGTTTACAGCTGATTTGTCATCGTTGGAAGCATTGAGCCCGTTATACTTGTGGCATGGTTTCAGTCATATCTGCTACGAATTCAAGGATTTAGCTAGCCTAATTAAACTGATCGGGTGAATAGGCATACCATACAATTGGCTTGTTTCACACAGGACAAACATATTGATTGAATGAATAATTTATCAAGAGTACATTAAAGACTGTATGTATCTTTGAATAAAACCCTGTCTAGAAGTCAAGTATGAATGAATGTAGAACGCAAGAGACATATAATATATAGCTTTGGGGCGAAACATTTCCCGAACATGGAAAAGTCCCTTCTTCTTACTATCGCTCCAAGATAGGACATCGGAACGGTAGTTGACTTCAATTTTAATTCAGTGACTTTATACAGACATCCCCATTCTTCATCACCTTTAAGTAGATGAAGCAAGAAACATGCCCTCGTCGTGTTCAGGACGAAAACCGGTTCTCAGAACACGCAAAAGACGAATCAATCCTTGTCAAGTGAAATGGAAAGCAATATCTACCCCATGATTATATGGTGAGGTTAAGTAGCCTTCTATGCAGCAATAATACAAAAGAACTATCATGTTTCCACGCTCTTTCGTTCCACCTGCATCATGTTGGCTTAGTTGGTATACCTTCCTACATAACATGCTTGGTCTTACTACCGTAATCCAAATGCTTTGCATCACGAGCGATGTAAGCTCCAACAGTTCCAGAATCAAGTTAAGATGTGAGTGATCATATATTGATTATTTCTGTAATAAATAATGTCGGTGGTGGGTTGGTTACGGGAGAGGAGGTGGGAGATCTTGGAAACCTGGTCTTGATACAATTGTTGCCATTAGATAATGGGATGAAATAATAATTGGAAGACTTTCTTCGGATTATAATTATATAATTATATATGCCACTGCATTCCTTTGGGGACCTCAATGAATTAAGGAATTCAAGGGCGTATGAGGTTCGTCATTTTATGGATGATGATTCGTATGTTCTAAAGAAAAATAATCGTAGGAATGACGCCACATACCCAAATGAAGAGGAAAATTTATTTTCTACATTCAGGAAAACTATATATTCACTCGATTAAAATATATACAACGACGGACAAGAAAGAACAAACGAGATAGAGTTTTGGTAAGGTTACTAGCAAGGACGATGAACCATGAAAGAAGGAGGATTCGCAATAAATTCTTCATTCGAGAATTCCCAGAGCTCTAATTTCCAAATCCTGAGAGGATGGGCTAAGTGGCAGGGATCAGACAACAGAAGGCTATCTAATCGAGTGGCTACTTTCTTGATTAGAGCCTTGTGACCTTTGCTTGGCTGATTCTGTCCAAACGAAAGCAGTGCCAAAGCAATAGGTCGATCTCCCTGTGCTAGAGTTTTAGACAAGGCCAATTATTAACCGAGCCTGTTAGCAAGAGGTATGTTAACCATTGTAATCTCACATAATGAAACCACAAGATGGGATGTGAGATAGATGTCATTTGACATTAGGAACGTCCAAGGATATAGCTCGGTACTGATGGTATGTGCAATGGGGGGGGGGGGGGGGGGGGGGGGGCATCGGTGGCCTCTCCCATCATTGATCCTTTTGCCAACGCAAATTGGGGTGATTTGACAGCAAATACAATTTCCAAATCTAGCTGAAAAACAGTCACTGTTCCTCACGTTAAAGGACCGACAACCTCCCACCATGTTTGACTGTTCTCTCCGTGTATGCAATCATAATAATATATTGGCTTTCAGATCGGTACCTATGATATTAACAATATCATTCAATATTTATATTTTAACAAATATAGTTTATGTGTATTCACTTGAATTTAATCCAACTTAAGCTCAACACACAGTTTCACTCAGTTAACAGGCTATCGCCGATCGAGTTCAATCATTTCTCATTTCGTTACCGGGAGGGATAATGTTCCCTACTTTTCGGAGACATAAAACACAATCTATAATGGAACAAGTTAACCGAAGGAGGATGGCAATCTGACTATTATCATAGAGTGGTATACGGGGCCCCATCGTTGAAGGTAGAATACGTCCACCTTGGGAGCGGTAACCGACTACCCACAAGGGAATCAAGCCAATCTAATGCAGACTGCGATAGAGAATGAAAACTGGTCCAACAGTTAACGTCAGTCCCATACAACATATTTGTTATCGGAGGGATACTATATCACAGGGATGGGACTTAAACATAGGATCAACTTACCCGGGAAACAATTGTAGGAACAACTACGGAGACCTTACGGAGACGCAAGACCGTATAACTACAGCGGAATGATTGGGCACAGATTCGTCATTTCTTCAGAAAGAGTTTTTTTTTATTTTATCGGAGAACTGATTTCCCCCCCCCCCCCCAAAACTGCACAATCATCTGTCAGTTCTGCATTGTTTCGTGCAGTAGGAGACAAATAGGCTATACAACTACATTATTACACTGATATTTGGGGTTCTTCTGTATCCAAAGCTCGTCTCTAAAATGTCTATGATTTAATTTTGTAGGTTTTTGTATGTGTTTTTAATAATTTCAGTGATTTTTGTGGAGGTTGCATTATATTCCGTTACAAATGCAATAGTTCCATTTCCGGCAGTTCTATTTTCATTCCATTAGGTTCAACAGTGTTGAGTGCCTGTATCCATTTGCTTTCATTCAATTTGTAATGGTTTTTTATTGTTTTTTTTTGCGTCTGACCCTTGATCTAATATTTGTTCTATTGGATAACTCACCATATTTTCTTCTGCACTATGGAATATATCGTTGCAATGTTCAGCAACTGTCTTTTTCTGTTCTGACCGGATGTCATGTAGGTGGCCCTGGAATCTCTGTCATAATGAATTTGAGGTTTCCCCTACATAGTATTTTTTGCATTTAGTGCATTCAATGATGTTGATGATATATTTGGAGTTACATGTTATTTTGCCAATAATGGGATAAAAAAGTTTGCCATGTTGAATTTCTGCCATAGACAACATTTACATCGTGGCTTGCCACATTTCAGGGATGCCCTATGGGGCCATTCCTCTCCTGTGATGTAGTTTAGGTTATAAAGGGTTTCTGCTTTGATTTTTCTAAGAAATCTGCCGAATAAAGCCATTTTTCTCTTAGTGTCTTGAAGAGTATAGGGCAAGCTTGTTCAAAATCAGGGGTGTTGGTGCAGATTTGATTGAATTGTGTGATTTGTGACTTAAAATACCTCTAAATGAATGACGGGGATGGAATGAATCGTTGTGTAACAGTTCATCTATTCTGCTGGCATTAATGGGGTGTTCTAGTTTGATTGAAGGGCTGTGGTTGTTCTAAAAGCTCAAGAAATTCTAGGAATTCTTTTTCTAAGTGTGTCCAAACAAAGTCTAAGATGTCGTCCAAAAATCTATAATATACTAGGGGAAGTTTATCTGCTTTTTCTAGTACTTCTTCCTCAAATTGAGCCATATTATATTTACATAAGGGAATTTAGAAAAAATGTGTGTAAGTGAAAAGTCAATATTGGCGTTCTCTATTTCTGTTTTACACAACACATGACATTTGATAAGTTCTCACCAAATCGGGGGCGGGGGTGGGGTTGGGGAAGATTAAATGACATCACAGTAGCAGTGATACTTGTCAATGAGCAATGATAATTACCTATGAACATTCGACAATAGTGAAACACCAACACCCACACAAACTGTGTTAGTGATTTAGTCAAAGGAAAGGACCATGGATACCTCCTATTAATCAGAGGAATGATGAAAATGGGCCACCTCTAGCTATGTAATAAACAAAAGTACACAGAGCTTTCAATTACTAGACCCGATGTACGGCTGGTCTCCATTTCCCATTAGTAAAAACCCCGCCTTATGACGGGCGTGATTATCAGGCAAGAAAGTCTTGAACATGTTGGTTACGATGGGAGAACAATGGAACTTAACACAACGCGATGTATGTGAGACTAGTCGCAAGACACAAACATGTTGGTTGTTTATATCTGGGTCAATGACCCAGGTTCATGGTCATAGTTATGCTGGTCGGGAGGAAAGGAGATCGGACATATTCTTTCTTCTGGTCATACATGTTGTATGCCTTCTTCTGAAAATGGCAATGCAGAATAAGATACATATATAATATTATTATATTATACATTATAATTAATTAGGCAACATTATCCGCCCAAGAATTATGGCCCAAAATAAAGATTTGTCCAAAGAACAACGATCGCTGGATGGAGTATTACGATTCCTGATTATTAATTTAACTCGACTGCCCAGAGGAAGAAAATCGATTATTATAGTCAATGAGAAGACTTAGAAAATATGTAATGAGATTTATACTGGTGTTGAAGTCGACTTTATTATGATCAGAGCGGTAAATATTGTATTTTGTATAACAGTATATAATTCTGAGCAATGAAAGTAATTCTGAAAGAGCTATACGTATCTTGATGTATGTTGTAAATATTATATCTCCATATCTCTCCAAACGAATAAGGGACGTAATTTAGCAAAATAATCTATAAATATATTGATGTAAATTTGAATAAAAACTATTATAATCTTCTTGAAAAAATTGGCTGGCAAATGAAACGTATCGCAATAGCGAAATTTTGTCTGTAGACGATTATGTAAAAATAAATAGAGAGAGAGAGAGACAGACAGAGACAGAAGACGGACAGGGAAACAGAGAGAGAATTAACCATGCTTGCAGTTGTTGTACCTGATTTAACATGACCCAAGAGTCATAGTATTTCTGAGTGTGGTAGCCTTAGTAGTGTATCTATAGTTATAATATAATGTCCATTACTACCCTTAATACCCTCTCTCCTTCCATTAAAGAAAGCCTCGCATACAATATTAACCAGAGAATCCTTCAACTCAGGCAAGGCTTCTATCAAGAGGATTCCCACATGCAGATCAGATTGGTCCGTTGGGGTAACATAGACCGGATTGATTCACGTGGGGAAAGTTAACGGTTTAGTGGCGAGAAAATCTCAATATCGATACACTGCCAAAACTTTAATTTCCTCGGACGCTTATAACATTTTCTAGAGATCCTACCAGTGCCTCACATATGGACAGGATGTCCATTTCTTATATCAGCTGTAAAGGGTGTGTGTTTTTCAAAAACTCCTACCACAGTTTTCTCACCCAGGGGCATCATCTATCTTTTCAATTTCCCCCCACACCACAACCTTGAATCAGATACGTATGGCCTGGATAAAACCCAACAGAAACTTCCTGGGTGGACTCATTTGTCTTTCTTTCACGAAGCCTATCAAAGAGGATTTAGTAGGTTTCCTGCTGAACATCCTGAGTATTGGACATTGAACCAATTGAACTCATAGGCTGGTGTTATTTAGGACTGCTTTCCTAAGCTATTTCGGTCTAAAATCACAATGCAGGAGGACATATGTATAGGACCGAAAAGAATTCGCTTTTTTAATAAACGCATAGTAATAGACAGCCCGCGGTTCAGAAATAGATGGCGTTTGGTGTGCCTTGTTTCATCACATTCTCTTGCAAACCTGATTCGAAATCATGTTTATGAAAATAATTTCCGAAACTGTGCTGCACGAAAAGAACCACGGGTCTGTAATCGGTACTTACTTGTACAAGGTTCCAATATGGGACAATCTCAGCAAGTGTTTTAGTAACCTCCGAGCAGGAGGATCCAATTATCATCATCATGGTAGGTTTCCTATACACAAGGTCGTAAAAAGCATCCGCACCGTATCCAGGATCGCACTGAAACAAGAAGATGAGAAGGTTATTATGTAATGATTGATAGACCTGAAGTACATCTTAATCTAAATTCCCCTCTAAATGTAAAGCTTGGTCCTGTAAAAAAAAGTGAAGTTCATATATTAGGCAAATGGAATTGTAAGCATTGTAAGCATTAGACCTAACTTTTAATTAAAGAAATGCATGCATACCAAAATAATTATTCTGATCTCACAGTTGCCACCAAAATGTTTGCTGACAATGACAGTAAAAAGATGCGGAACAAATTCAGTCACACGGTTGTTACATATAATCCAGGGATTTCTTTTTCATCTCAAGTGAGAGTTACTTACTGCAAAGCTTTCAGCTACACTCTATGACCATCGTCTCCACTAGTACAGTCCCGTGTGGCTTGACTGACGAAGGCCATGCACAGAATATGACTGAAAGCTTCCCAGTAAGACATTCTCACTTGTGATGAAAGGAAATACCATTGCACTTTATATATACCGAAGATGTTTTTTATTTCACATGGGTAACAATAGAGGAATATTTTGTAAACGTTTTAAAAGTCATAGTCAAATCCCGCTTCCTTATGTTTCTCATGAACTATTAATTGGGTTAACGTGAGCTGGCAGAAGGAAGAACCTTATGTTGTCATGAGATAGTGGGTTAAAATGTTTTCTGATTGCGTGACTGCGATGGATAACTATATTCCCAATGGTTTTATTTCTAAACCATGTTATAAGAGTGTCTATCCAGGATGTTCTCATTGTTTACCCTACCAGTCCATTCAAAATTAATTGCCCTGATATTCCAGTGTATTTCTGATTTTGGTATTCGTGCAATAACTCTTGAGTAGGCAATTTAAGTACGTTCCAATGCGAATATCGATAGGAATGCGCTATACCTAACACCCCTGGAAATTAAACAAACTATCCCACCTTCGGCAACTAATTAAAGTGATTACAGATTCATGATTAGGCCAATTGCACGCTGGAGTATAAAGGTCATGTGCAACACACCTTAATTAATTTCGGTTATCGAGACCTCAGGTTTATTATTTCCGCATAAAACTCCCATATAATTTCTTGCAAATCTATATTTGTAAATTTACGCCTGCCATGCAAATACCTCATTGAAAGTTATGGGGTTTGCTGCTAAAAACCCATTCATAACGGAGAAGTCAATATACGTACAAATTGATAGTGGCCAATATACCCCTTCAGATTTGTCCATAGGCAGTTGCCCACTAAAAGTATCCCACACTCCTCCATTTGTAGGCCTATCCATAATACACCTTTTAGGCCCATTTTCTTCCGGGGATTATATATTGTTCATCAAAATCTATACTCGGGTTGTACTGCATATAGCTGGCAATGAAGCCTTACTTATTAAGTAGGGTAGCTAGATACATGCAATACCCTGAAGGCACTAGAAGTAAATACAAGCCTATAAATCTATACCTAGATATATATCCCCAATCTCTACCGCTTAGCCAGCTGCACTCCCACACGCACTTATTCCAAGGGCATATATCCCTATCAAGGGGCCCCCATGATCAAAACAAAGCAACTATAGATCAAAACACACTCCATGTATAAATCGGTGCACATATTTCTATTTTAGATTACCAAGGTTTAAAAAGATTGTACGAAGCTAAGTGTGATTTGATGTAGCTATGTATTTACATCAGCAGACGGATGTATATTATGAAAAATGTAAAGGGCTAATATTAGTGTTATGCATAGAGAAAATAATTGAAGTCAAACTAATTGAAGATTTTGCTCCCCGTCTGGCGATTTCTCACATAACAGAATGTAAGACACCCACTCAATCTAATGATTCCCTATCGATGAAAAGAACATCTTGTTTTATGACGTCACGTCTAAAGGAAGAAGAGGGCCCATATATAATATACTAATTAACTTATGGTACTCATTCTATGCGGGCAAGGGAAATCTAGAACTTGTTTTCCGGCGGAGTGATACAACACTCAGCCTTTGGCTTCGTGTTGTATCACTCCACCTCCAAACTTGTTCTACATTTCCCGCCCGCTCCGAACTCGGTTCCATAAGTGGTTGGTCTATAATTTATGGTTTTCATTACATAATCGGTTGTTTTGGGATGTGTTAGGTAGTGTTACAACTTTAGAAGTTCTGTCATATACAAAGATTTCACTGACGTCACGGCCGTCGCCATTGTCGAGGGCTCGTTAGATGGCTATGTATGCTGCGATACTTGAAAATACAATTTCTGGCTGTTTTAACCTTCACCAGTTTAAATGTGCCTCAACAAACCCTTCTTGATAGGTTAGATAATCTTCCTTTAGTGTAGTATTATTCAAGTATCCACTCTTGTGAGGTTTATCAACTTTGTTTTGATAACCACGCCGTAGACGGCAAGGATAGCGCTGTCCCCAGACATTACGGCCAGTAGGGTTCCCCAGCCACCTGGGTGACGTCATGTGAAATCTACATATAGCTGCATAATTTAAGAGACAGCTAGGGTTTCAAAGGTACAGTGTTTAAAATAACACTGATTAACCACACATCGTCATTGTCACATGCCTCTTAAATTATGATTTTACAATATAAGTGCTGGTATCCATGTCGGTTTGTGTTCTGTGACAATGAAAAATTATCGATCAGACCAACATTATGCCTTTTTTAAAAAAAAAAATCTAAACGCGTGTTCAGAGTCGTGAAACCTTTCTTGACTTGCAACAACAGAGGCAAAGCAAACCGCCTACCTAGTTCATCATCGACGATGTTGTCAAATTTTCAAATTTTAATGATTTTAAAAAAACCCAGATTTCTGTGAAATACAACTTCTGGCGACTGCCGTTTTGTTTCTTGTCAAATTGGCAGGTTCGACCTGTGGTAACGACCTGTGGTAAAAGATCATTAACCTTGGTCATTGGTAAGCGACGGGTTGAATGTGTGTTCCCCTTGCAATAATAACATCTAGCCATATGCAAATATTTAACTTTTTTCAGGTAAAATGTTCTACCTAATTGACGCGACAAAACACGTCAGATTAATTATGAACCACACAACGGATCGGTTCTACATGTGTTTAATTTCATCTGCTAACTTCCATTCCCCATCCCTGCCCACTGAGTTATGGCCGTGTCAAGGTACATTTTTTGACAACATCGATGTCCGTAATAAAATCTGTCAGGTCTGACACAGGCGATGCTTGGCTTTGCCTGCCATGTTTGTGGTTTAGTGTCCGTGGGTGTTCATTATTTTCACCGATCACATAAAGACACGGTAACATCTGACGCCATGTAAGGTCGGGACCACACACAATGAATTATAAATAACCACCCACTGTATAAATGAGTTGAGGCTTTGAGACGCAGGGAAGATCCATTTTGGTTTTGTTGATTAGAGTTGCCTTCACATGAAACCGAATTGGCACAAGCTAAGTATCTCATTGTAAAGAGTCAAGGCATTGGGGAATGTATTTCTCTGAGTTCTGACCAACAATCAAGTGAATTATAAGAATGCCTGCTATCTATTATGCTTTGCCACCACCGAAGTAGACCACACCCTACGAGTTTATGTGTTCTGCCATAGCCATAATATGCAGTTCCAATCATAAACAAGTTAAAGTCAATTGCTTGGACAATCCATTTCAAATATGTTGCTGTTAACACAAAATGTGTAGGGTCGGGCAAACTCACTTTGCCCTGTAATATGAAATATATATGCCAACTCAGCATTCGGGGCGGGGGGAAGGAGAGAAGGGGCAACGAGGAACCATTTTGCCTAAGCGATTCTTTCTGTGTGGAATGAGTATGTGCGAGGGCCCTATTTACATTAATCAGTTTGCCCTTTTTACGAGGCAGTTTTCCTGCCAGTGCCGTTCCATTACGCGACTAGCCAGCTTTAGGAGAGGCTTTTGTTCCAAAATAATGACACTATATACCTGGTTAAGTTCTCTTTTTGTACCCTTGATTCGTGTATTAAATCAACACATCGTACACGTAACATTATCGTCCAAGGCTGGGTAAATAAATCACTTAAGACTGCATTTTAGGATATGAAAACTGAGTTTGTATTCATGTCACATATTTACTTAATTAAAAGCAACTACAGTTCAATAAATTATATATAATGAATGTCTAATTTGCTAAGCGTGACAGGCCGGTGGAGCGGAAAGTATGGGGGGTGCACAATATCAAACTGCCTATATATTCAGAAGTGTTTTTCTTGGCAGGATTCCTGGGGATTCTCAGCCGAAGCCCATTGGAAATATGTTGATCGTTTTCACGCTCGATGAAATTCGCGCGATGCAGGCATCAATGCGGCGCCTCCAGGAATAAATATAAACGAAGGGAATCAATACCAAACATCTTACTTTTAAAATAGATGTTATGATATGCATTGGCGAGCAATATTATCACACCGCCCACACAATTGCCTGTAATATGAGTGACTATATTGAAATACCCGAAGAAGGACTTCCTGACAACCAGGTCAAAGGAAACATTTCATCTGATCACTCCATCCATTAACAAGTATGTCCTACTCTACTCAACTATAAGCCCAGATATAATGGTTTTGCTGGCGAGCAGGTGTACCTGTTTGGAGAGAGGTCATGGTATCACCGTTGACCGCTTATTGTTGACATTTCAGGTATTCTCTTTCACTTAAATACCATGTTTATTGTGATGTAATTTGTCGGTAGAATGAACACACATGTATGCTTGTGAAGATATTGATTCAGCCAATGCGCATGTATTTTCTACAATAGTGGGTAAGGTAATAAATGAGTGAATGACTTCTACCGATATTGTTTCCCGTGATATACCAACATATGATTATATCTATTCTAACCATAGGTCTTTACGTAGAGCTAGGTAATTGTTGATTAAAATTCGTAACCTCAAGTAAAAGGCTTTTTGATCAGCCTGCTATAATTGTTTTCCTCACAGTTCATGACCTTGACCTAATTCCCTCTTGGTCACTTTTTACCATCAATGTCGTTTGGGTAGGCAAAGGGGAATCCAATGAGAAAAAAAATGATGGATTACTTGGTTATTTTTGCTGCCGCATTTCAGAATCAATGTTTCAAAAGACCATGCCTCTAGCACAAAGGTAGTTCTGGTATTATTTCTGGACCACCGTCAGAGCATGGGGAGAATAATGAGGCGTTCCTCTGTTATCAATTGCTGCAATTCTTGACACATTTGCGCTTTTTATAGAATTGGCCCCGACCTATCAAGCTCTGATAAAGTACCCCAAGTCTATTATCAAACATGGAAATTGTAACCAAGCAGCGTAATTTCTCCGAGCTTTGAAAATGAAAGGCTCAAGAGGCAAACACACACACAGAACAAACATAAAAAGATGCCATCCTGTGTAAAGAAAGCATCTGTGCTTAGGCCGATGGCGGCGAAGGCTCCTGGTCGGTCGCTCTCAACTCCGGCCTGATTAGGTTAATATCTAGAGAAGCAGGATCAGCTTTGTTTTTATAGCTGTCGCCATTTCATCACATCTAATAACCAAACTGGTGCTAGGCCGTGCATTTTGCATTCTGTAATGGTGGTGTGTGAGGGGGATCGAAGGTCAGCAATGTCGCATCCCAAGTATGATCTTTAACGAGTTAGCCCATAATTTGGCCTGAGGTGGCCCCTTCTTTATGAATCTCACATTGGCTTTTAAGATTTTATGAGTAACTGGTAGCAGACCTACATGGACAGTCATAACATTGAGGAACCAATTGATTTCTTTCGGATGAAGTGCAAGTATTCCCTTCTGGCGTTGTTGAAAAGGAACTTATTAATACTGCCTGTAATTAGGTCTATATCTCTTATGGCCCCAAGGTGTGGTCCACAAATTGGAAAACTTCGGAGACTTGGGAAGTGAGTTACTCCTTTCATTACAAAGAAAGTATTATGGCCATTCTCTATAGAACGGGAGTACGGCTGAATTATTTCAACATTGTATCAAACGAAAGAGCTGTCTTCATAGAATGAGCAATTCTGGTCTTATAAAACGGGATCTTTAAGGGAAAATATCGTTTTGTTTATGCAAGTTGATATAACAGAAATCAACACTGTTGTTGGTCGATCAATGTTTCAACGGTGGCCCAAGAGCTATACCGTACCAACCACACTCTAAAAGGGTTCTTTTCCCAGCAAGCCGATAATCGTTGATGATGTATCTTACTTGTTGGTATACTATATCAAGGCGATCGCTTAAACCTAGCTCAAGTCTAAGTACACTTATTCACACCCGAGCTCTTGCTAAGTGGGTTCAACGAGTCCTAATAAACCCCTGCCAGTCGATAAACACAGACAGAAAGGGTATCACAATCTGCTTCACTCCTCTAATCACACCTGCGGCGCGGCACACATATTTTTTAAACTGTGAAAGCAATGCAATATTGATAGATATCAGGATTTAATTATCTCTTGCTAATACTGTGGAGATGATGGATTTTTTACCAACAAATATGTCGCAAGCATTAGAGGAGAAGTCCTGCGCAGCGGATTATTTGATATTGTCAATTCCCTGGTTGTTAAGAAAGATCTGATGCATTTGTTCTTGACAAAAGCACTTAAATATTCATTGATATTCATATATTTTCCTTAGATCTTCCTGCAATCCAGTGTAAGATATCTATGACAGTTCCTGAGAAGACACATCTTATTTCGATCCGAGCTGACATTTTAGCACCCCCCCCCCCTACACACACCCACACGCCTGGAAATATGGTAAATATAAGATGATCGATTAAACATTATCTGAAACACATACATATATGTTGCTATGCTTGCTTGGTCCGATGTGAGTTCTTAGTTAGTTTGGTTCACGAAATTAATACCTCTAATAACTATAGCCTTGGTGTTACGAAAGCTGAATAGGATGGACGATTTATCAATTCTTGTGGATCTTGCATAAATTTCCGCAATACAATAGCAAAGCGCTTGCTGAAACTCTTCGCGGATATTTGATGAGTGTGCAATTATTGCTAATAAGATGGAAAGGCTTTATCAAAAGGCCTCTGGTTTCTCCATTAATGTCAATCTTATTACTTTTATCACTTGATATTGGCAGAAGAGTGCTGACTCCCTTAGCCAAGGATCAAGGCCACACCGAAAGGATATCCATCAAAGAGTAGTAGCTCCGCGTAATCAATCTTGGTACATATTGTCTCTACACGAGTTCAGCTAATGTGGAGACGTCATTAATATTCTTTGCCTTTGGTCGCCGCTTCTTTTTGGTGATTGTGCCCCATCTTTAAGGAAACTGTAATTAGTGTTTCCTTTCTCACAACTAACTGGCTCGCGTGGTCAATCGAAACGTTTAGAATGATTTGATTCCCATTTAAATATTTTTGCATTGACTTCCATTATCTGTTACCTTTCCCATCAATCGGTTCCAAACGATCTGTTCTTCAATTATGATAGTTGTTACTCGGAAGGTTACAGGGAAAATATTGATTCAAATGTTTGCTGTTTTTTTGTCCATTTACTCGAGGTTCTAACGTTTTTCACGACTTGAAATTATCTTCCGCGACCAATTTCATTTTTGCCATCTAATAGAGGTATTGGGGCGATGGGTAATTATAATGAACTATCAAGGATATAATACCTTCACGCTTCATTCACTAACGATATCATTATTATAAGTCAATGACCGCAAACCTCCGCAATTATCACACTCACTGACTCGGAAACAAGCAAATGATATATTGTCAGTAATGACTAAAACTAGATTCATAATACCAAGGAAACCACGAGGAAGCTTACATATAAGAGGATTGGGTGTGACAATTGATTAAAATCCAACGGGTTAAATCTTTTGTTCTAATGCAATAATGTTGTGACTGGAACGGTATGAACAAGTAAAGGGGCATTTGGTTCGAGGGTTCTTAATTGGACCTGTTTTTGCACTGTGTGGACTGGAAAGGGGTAGATCATTATAAAATAGAGAGAACGCTATAAAAAGCTCAACTAATTTGATTCCTTATCCTCTGGTAACAGACCAGTAAAGTTGTCAGGCTTGTCAGGAGCCTTATCCCACTGTTTCAATTGATTCCGATTGTAATAGTATGTACGTATACCTCGTGCATCTCTAATATAACCCTTTCAAACTTCTTTCACTTAAGATATATTATAAGTCAACCTTCGCAATTATCACACTCACTGGCCCGAAGAATTTATTATTATTTTTATAGTTATATATCATTATCTCTGTGTCACAACATGGTGCACTCGCCTGCTGTGTCACATTCATCGCGCATGCCCTTTCACCTAGCATTTATCTAGCTGCTGTGAACAAGTAACCAACATCAATGTGATTGCCAAGGTTCAGACCTCCATTAATAGAGCTGCTAGAGCAGTTTTTCTTGATGGGGACCTGCACACGGAAAAAATACGTGATTCACTAAATATTCAGGATGTAAAAACCAGAGATAATATTTCGATCTTGAGTCTTATGCTAACCTTATTGCAAAACCCAGATAACTTACAAATCATGCCACGTCAAACAAGACTGGCTGAGGGGTCCAATCTCGATCATACTAACTGAACTTCACTCAGAAAAGCTCAGGAAAGCACCAAGCACTCGATCAGGGGCCTATTATGTGGAATAGGTTGCCCATTGTGGAAAAAATAAACCATGGCCCAGACTAAAAAAAATCCTCAAGACTGATAGGAGATGGCAGAGCAATTAAATCACTTTCTGATCATTTTTGTTAAAACTTACTGAGCTCAGTGAGGGAGAGTGTTATTCTTTGTTCATATTGTATTGTATTGATAAATTGTTGTATCAGAACGCTGCGGTAGGCTCTGCGGTAAGCTCCGCGGGAAACCTTGCGATGGTTTGTGCTGGTTCTGTAGGTGGAGAGGAATGACGAGGTCCTGCCTACATGGATCACTGGCCATGTAGGCAGGACCTCGCCAATTCTCACAATCACAGGACCATTGCAAGGCTTACCGCAGAGCTTACCACACCTTACTGCAGAGCTTACTGCAGCCAGTGGAGACCACCCTTAAGAGTTATGATTAAGACCACCTGGTCCAAATATTTGATAAGTGTTCACGATTTGTTTTTTTAAAAAATCAAATGCGGATATCTCTTGTTCTTTTGTCATTGTTTTTATGGGCAATTTAAAAAAAATCAAAAAAGAATAAAGATTTGTGTATCATTTCCTCTGCTATCATAGCTTGCAGAGTATCTATCTTTCCACAAATGTTGGTCGTGATATGGCGACTGGTTCTGAATGAAGATATGTGAAGGCAAACCATTGCCGCAATATAGCTGCAGTGAGGCCACGACCACCTTGGTTTGTTTATGGTCACCACCCACGTGACGAGTCTCAACCAATGAAAGAGCAGGAAGAAAGAAATGATGAATTGATGTAGATATCATTAAAAGTTGTTGATGATGATTTTTATTTATTACACAAGCTTTCGGGCTATAGACGCCCTTCTTCAGGTGTGAAGTGGTGTTTGACATGTGGATTTCTATACCTTATAGTACCATTTGATGTAGTCGTAGTTTAGGCTTAAAACATGACTGTCCGCAGTAAATGGGTCAAGTGGTGGTATAACTGTCTGCAGTAAAAAATTTCTTTTACATATATAATATGAATAGAAAGTGAACAAATTTGTTCAGGTCAACTCTTATAGATGATCTCATGTTTCGATGTTAAATTGTTATATATATACGAAAGTCGTTTCTTAATAACTTTCTGGGTCGTATAAGATCCCTTTGTTAATTGAAATAGGTTTGATTTCTGATGCAATATTACAATCAATATTATCTTCGAGATTTAAAATAAGGTTCAATGTCGTATTATTTTCTTTACATAGAAGGTATCACGTAAATTGTAAGGAAATACAAATCTGTTTTAAAAAAAGTGTGTAAATGAACCTGAACGGTACAAAGCATGTCTCAAAGACAGTTACAACAAAAGTGTATCAGCTAATGGTGCTCATTACAACTCCTACGAATGGGTATTTTTGGCCACTTCAGCGGAAATGACTGTGTAAAGAAAGGTTTTTAAAAATGGCGCTGTAGAGGTGGGGTTGGTTTTTTTCTTTGGGGGTGTGTGGGTGGGGAGGGGGGGGGGAGGTGCGCGGATAAAAGCATTACCTACTGTAAATTAATTGTAGATCCATTGTTTTAAAAGTAACAAGTAGGGACATAGGATATAAACATCCCTTTTATTGTCATATAGTGAGTGACACACGTCTATATCAAACTCTCCACACATTATCACATCCACGTTGGCACCTGTTATAGCCAGGCTAATCCATAGACCCATTACAAACTGTGTGTGGCTGATGTTCATATATATAGTGCCACAGAATGTGTGTTTGCCCACACCCACTTTAACAATAGCTAGGACACAATCATTTAAAAATATTTGACTGCAGTTATATCGCATTTCAACCTGCTCTATCGTATTGTACAGTGTCACTATTACGTAAGCATTGTGGGACTCATCAATGGAAATGTCGTACACTTGGAAGGGATTATAAGCCAGAACGCATTTAGCTTTACGTCATGTAGCATTATTGAACACTCTCCCCAGCATCTTAAAATGAATACATTCTGACATCTATATCAAGCTTGTGGGCATTACATTCAAAGAACTTCTCGACTTTGGTAGATTCAGCTATTCTTGCATATCTTAACTTTAAATATGCGTATCATGGTCGTCTGATACTGTAATCATGGAGCCATCATGAAAAAACAAATGGAGCCACAAGTCGTCAGTTGGAGAACTCAGCTGTAAAGTACATTTTGTTCAAAGGATTGCATTAACAAGAACAACACAGCGAAGAGTCGATTTTACCATGATCAAAGGGATCGGAAGTAAAGGAATAATACACGTACGATAATGGAACGTATGACCGAGGGATTAGTAAATATATCTACTGAATTTTACGTGTACACACAGAAATAGATGGATAGTTAGGGAAAGAGATGGGTATACGTTCGCGGATATCTTCCAATTAAGTGGTAGCAAATAAGTAAATGAATGACCGGAGATAATAACCGGTTTGGTGTCAGATTACAATAATGTTAGGACATCCCATGAATTCTTTAAGGCAATGGTTAAATAACACAATATGCCAAGAAAGTATATTCATCCAGTCCTACCCCATTCTTCTCAATGTTCAAATACTTATGAGGAACTCTTTTCCAACCCATCTAAAAGTAAATCTAAAACTTTGATCAAAATTATGGATCATCCATTATTTTCGCTCCAGCGCTTCATAGAAATCCATAAATTCTTGCATAAACAGCAGCAGCGCATTGATAAATTCAGTCCTATAAGTCATAATGTTGATACATTTGGTATGATTATTTTTGTCTTAATAGCTGAGAATGCAGCTTTAAAACTGCATATAAGGCGGGTGAACACTCTAAGAAGAAAGGGTTCTAACAAGAACCCTTAAGGGTTCTTCAGCTTGTCGACATGGCAGAACCCCTAAGGGTTCTACTTAGAACCCTTTTTTGAGGGTTCTAAGTAGAACCCCCGTTTCGGGAATAGGCAGGGTTCTACATAGAACCCTCGATTTGAAGAACCCTTTGAAGAACCCTCTGGCCAAAATAGGTAGGGTTTTACATAGAACCCTGATTTGGCATCCCTAAAATTGCTTGCAATTTACAATGTTAATTCTGAATAAAGTATTGATTTCATTATTCCCTGTTGAATCTAGACTGGTCCTTTAAACAGCAGATTTGTGCTCAGTGTTAAGGCAGCATGTTTCTCCACAGAAGCATTTTGCTCAAGAGCATTCAAGGAGAGACTGCATATTATATGCAGTCCCTTTGCTTGACTTTTTCAGAGTTCCTCATCCATTTCCATCACTTAAACTTACCCTTAATATAATCCTCTCCTGCAGCGGACATAGGTATCCATTGCAACTTGGTGTTTGACAATCTTGGTACTTCAGTAGTACTCATAGTAATAATATTAGAATTATAAGGGTGCTTTCTTCACAATATTTGTCAACATCAAGCAGGTAAGTTATACAAATAAAGTATTGATTTCATTGCTTTCAATATTCCCAAGTTTATAAAGTGTAATATCTATAAGGTATAAATGCCTCATATAAGTATTACTAGTGAGACTTTTGTTCTAATAGAAATTGTAAATAGCATGTAGTAACCTGTGAGGGCACCTAGTGAAAGCCAAGTTCCATGGTACTGCCACCTGGTGAGAACAGTCGGATTGCCGATAACGTCGCCAATAATGCCAATAGAAAAAATTGGAGGCCAGATTTGAAAAGAGGGGAAAAAACTGGACTAGGTCAATATCTCACAAAATTTCTATGGGCCACCAGAAAAAAGTCAACTTTTTCAGAATTTGTGCCATAGAGATGTACCTAAAAAGTGTTATTCTTCTTACCTACTTTGCAATGTCAAACAAATCCTTTGATTTGAAAATGAAAAAATGCTCAGAATGAAACGTCCTTTGGCACGAGGGTATAACAGGGACCTATGCGTCTCATACTCAAAGATCTAATTCCTAGCTGCCCTAAAAGTTGGTGAAATCAACCGTTCCGTTTTTGAAAATCATTTTTGAAAGGTTCTAGGTCATTCCCCCGCCAACAATCTCCCCGCCGACATTCTCCCCTCCATACATTCTCCCCGCCAAACGACCTACCCGCCAACATTTTCCCCGCCAACATTTTCCCCGCCAATAAATAAATTTGTTAATCATATTTAATTGAATTGAATACTCTTTTATTTGTCAAGAATTACAGATAGGTAATGAAAAAATATCTGTAGTAGTTGACTATAAGTACAGATAAAAAAGGGGATGGATATGGGTCAAATTTTTCTAGAATGTACAATTGCGATTTTGTGAGGTTTTGTTGTAGTTAAAACAAGGTGATATTTGTTTAGGGTATGCCCGGTATCAAATGTAGTGGCAGCTCCGTAAATCTTCAATAACTCAGGACATAATGTTTCAATTTCCAAACAAAAAATAATTCCTTATAACGAGTAAATGTTCCTTTACAAGTGTACCAATCCATAACTATGTGTTATGAAAGGTTATCATGACCTACGAATATGTATACTAATATGTACATTTTCGTAAAGCTTAGGATGTCTGCTTTCCAATGATACCAAGCCCATTAGCATTGATTGATTTGTGTTCAATACCAATTCAGTATAATGTGCATAGGTTGCAAATTTCGCAATTGTACATTCTATATATCCAGACACATAACATAAGATCCCTACTCCTGTAGGAAAAAGAAATAGGCGGGGAAAATGTCGGCGGGGAAAATGTCGGCGGGGAGGCAATTTGGCGGGGAGAATGATGGGCGGGGAAAGTGTAAGGCGGGGAAATGGAGGCAGGGAGATTGCGGCGGGGAGATTGTCAGCGGGGAGAATGTTGGCGGGGGAAACACCGGACACCTTTTTGAAAATCTGAGCCCACTGGAGGTTGCATCACATTTTGGTCTCTGGTTTCCTTCAAGTTGCTCGAATTGATTCAAACTAAAGACCCCCCTGTAATCTAGAGACATGCAGCTTTAATAATATGTAAAGTTTGTGTATGAATCCACCCAGGAGACATGTGCAGAAATTCATTAAAAGTCATACACCCACATAATTGAAATAATTCCATATGACTCGTTTTCATGTGACACATCACATAAAAGTAATCTGTTTGAAGGGATAACATTTGTTTCACATTATTTAGAAAATGCTTTTAATTCTCTCTCTCCTGCCTATATAAACCTTGATTTTAAGATGTAGAATTTTTTTTATATGCTTTAAAGATGCACCGATGTATGCAGCTGAAATTTTTTTTGAATATTCCTAAGGAGAAAAGGAGATTCTTTGTAGAACTGCTTTGAGCTAAAGAACCCTTCAAGTTCAGGAAGAACCCTAAAATGAGGCAAAAGCCCCTATGGTTCTAGACGGAACCCCTAAGGAGAAAAAGGGGGTTCTATGTAGAACCGCTTTGAGTTAAAGAACCCTTCAAGTGCACAAAGAACCCTTAAATCGCTGAAGAGCCCCTATGGTTCTAGATGGAACCCCCGGTGGTCCCGAAGAACCCTTTTAGGTGTCGAAGAACCCTAGGGTTCTTGGTAGAACCATGGGGTTCTATCTAGAACCCAAAAGAGCCCTTTTTTCTTAGAGTGAATGTCCTAGGCGGGCGAATATCCTGGATGGTAGATGTCCTAGTGGGGTAAGTGTCCAGCTGGTAAATGTCTGTCGGGAGGCTGGCCTACAACATTCCTATTCTTACCATCGTCGTATGCAACATAATATATGAAGTTCTATATGTGCAACATAATTATATCATCCTATGAGCTTTACAAGTTGGGATTAGCAATTATTTATATTAGTCATATAGAGTCATATCATTTTGAGTTAGGTTTCTCTATTGGATCCAACTCCAGAGTTGGTGTTGTCTAAAAATAAGAAAGTAGCCTGCGTTCGATTAGTTTATTACTTTTATCGATTCTTAGTTGTAGGTCAAATATATGTTATTGAGTGAGTGCCTCCTGACACAAGGAAGCGAGACCGGATTTATAATTATAGTCAAACTTTTCAATATAATAATGACCAGTGTAACTCAGGAATTCTACCTTCGTTACAGTAGCCTGCAATTTATTGCACCCGGGCTGAAGGCCCAGCACCGCAGCTCTGACCAATGTGGTGAATCATTCCGACCAATGTGGTGAGTCAGGACTCAAGAAAATGTACACACAGACAAACCAAAATGTCTCTTTCTGTCAACAATAATTTAACGGTGAAGTTTAAGATAGAAAACATTGAAATTTAAGATTAAAGGTTGTCCAAAGTTGTTCAAAGTAGTATTTACCCTTTCCCCACACTTTTCTCCGACATTATAGACTATTTACAGAATTTACTAACGTGTACATAGCTGACATGTGTACACACACCTATAAAAATGACCTCAAACGTAAACACATACCACATGCTTTTTCTAGCATTGATGTGTGTTCTGTATACATGTATAATACCGCCCTCCGCCCCCGCATATATACCCCCTCTCACTATATGTAAAAAAAAGTAATTTTAGAAAGGATGCTTTGCATATTGTACTATTATTCTATTAGTTATATTCCATTCTATCATGGCTCGCATCCTTAATTACTCCAGTTGTACCACCGCCTTACACCTACCTAGCATACATAGCTTCGTCTTGGGCATGGTGCTAGTTCTCTGACTACTACACCACTGCAGCCACATCATAATTGTAGTACAAACCTTACGTATTGCCCTTACGTTTGGGTGTTGCTTGTGTGCAATACAATTATCCTACTGATTGCAGGATAGTAAGCACCAAGCAATTAGTAATTGCTATTATGGTTTGACCTGTATTCCATGGTTTGTCATGAGCATGAAGTATAATCGATATAACGGAAACTCGCGGTTTGTGAAGTATCATGGCCTGTATTGCCAAATTAATGTTAAATCTTCTGGTGCCTAAGGGACATGTGTTTCTGATAAATGTCTATTTCCATATTCAGTTGTTATAAGTATTAAAGTAAAGGCGGTTTCTAATCCTTATACAACTAACTTCACTCGATTTTCCATTCTGCTCCCTTTACCTTGACATTGACCTTATCTCCGGAAGTATATAACGGCCATCTTGTTTCTTCTTCTGGTATAAGCATCAGCCGCGACGTCACATTCAGCTGCGCTGTGATTGGTTCAATCTTACTATGAATTTCATTTGCCTCCAGGCATAGAAGGTGTCGATGTCTCATTTGCTCACCATTATTCTAGTACTCCACCCGATGGCAATCTTATCGGGCGGCTGCGACACCCTCCTGACTACAGACTCTGCCCAATATCTATATTTTAAAAGATTTCTTTGTGGGGGTTGGGAGGGTCGCAGCAGTATTTGCGACTCTGCGACTCAATGACTCGTTCACTGGTCTCTTTACTGATCTCGTCACATGGAGCCCACAGATTTCTTTTCAGCAACATAATAGTTTTCAGGTGAGTGACCCGAAAAAGCTATAGGCCTACTTTTTGTGAGCAAGAAAAGGCCAGCGACAGAATTAAACATGTTTCAATTTGTCGTGCCAAAACAAGGCAACTGGTATATGTCCCAACCGCGACTCAAAAGGGAGTTGCATATGTCACAGTAGAAACAGAAATACTAGTAGATAGATTCTACCGCTGCCTTCCACCGTCCATGCGAGAAAATGGTTGTATTAACTTTTATTTCCAAAATATTCTTCATCCGTCTCACATAATTATTTGGGTTATCGTGGCGAAATACATTTTCTGAGGTGGAGTTGGCAGAAAATCTTCAAAGTACCATCCCAGGGTAGACAATTCATTTTACGGGGTCAATTGGTTAGCCTTAAATATTTAACCTTCTGCAGAGAAGAGTTTTCATGAAGCAGATTAGGTCACATCTACAATAGGGATAGTTATATGTCTGGGTCAAACTGCTGTTAACCCATGCTTTCTCTGACGCACATTCATTCTCCTTTGGTGAGCTCAATACACACATGTATAGATAGATACTGTATACATGATATATATCTGTGAGTCTGTCAGACTGTATACAGACGTCTCTATTCAATTAAAATTCACCACCAACTGGTAAAAAGATGCATTCTTATAGGACGACTTCACTAGAGAAAAAAACGGCGCCAACAAATGTTGTTGTTGCCCACTAATTTGTTGCAACAAATATCCATACAGAAACAACAGTTTCCAGAGAATGTGGCAACACATCTTACACTGCTCCATTTGCGTTTTCATTGCAAACATGAAATGAACTGATGTTAGTGGGCAAAGTTGTCGCCGCCGATTTTCCTCTAGTGGAGTTCCGATATAAGCTACTATAAAAAATTATCTCAAATTTATTCATTTTTAGCCTACTGACGTTATCAATATATCCGATAATTTGAAGTCGAATCGGTAGAAAGAAAACGAGTGCCAGTGATAATTAGTCAAACCAATGCAGCAAAGGATTTCAGCGAGTCACCTAAATATAAATTAGGGATTTTATGAAGCCCTACAGCAAAAACGACAGGGTAAAATCGTCCAAAACTTTGGTCAAATGATTCCTGACTGGTATAACAAAAACACGAAACAAAAAGTAGAACATCTTTAATTTTTGGTCGATGCTAATGCAGCTTTAAAGGCAAACGCTACTATCTAGTGGAAAATGAAAATAAATGTCATTTTTCTGAAACTTTGAAATTTGATTCTTGAAGTGTTTCTGGTCATAAAGATGGAAAAAAATCAATGGGTCACCGTGCTCAATTTTTAATTAGAGTGCTTCAAAAGTTGGTATCTCAAAAGAACCAATGAGGATCAAAAGGGGGGCTCATTTTGGAGTACCTCGACTTCATAGTTCATGTTTGCTATTTATATTCCCTCAATTTAAGTAAGGTTAACAGTTTTAGAGAGAGTATTATTTTGCCAATAATTTTATGCCTCTTTTTTATAGAATGCATGGTTATTTTTATTCTGAAAACAAAAAATATGAAATGCAAATTTTAAATTAAAAACTCAAAAAAAAACACTTTTTTTTCACTAATTTAATAAAAACATTTTTTTTCTTGCTCATCCAAATTAAGTGTCATTTTTCTGATTCTTTAGTATATGGTTCTTGAAGTATGTGTGTTCATGAAACTGAAAAAAAAATAATGGGTCACCGTGCTAGTTTATGAATTATGGGGCTTTGAAACATGGCATGACAACCATAAAATCTGCTGTTTCAATGTGTTCTATGTTTCCTAAACATGTCTATTTCAAACAGCTACAATTATTTTTTTTGCGTGATGACATACATTTTTTTCCCTATATATGTGTAGAATATTACCTGCACTATATGTGTAGAAAATTTTGGGACATTAGGAGTTTTGTTTTATTCCCAAAACCGTGAAAGAAAAATGCAGCACTTCCCAATAGACTTGCATACTAAATGGGTACAACTAAGGGTACCCACAGTTAGCTCTGTTCCCCAAACATGTCTATTTCAGACAGCTATAAAAAAAAATCTAACTCGATGACATATGTTTATTTTCCTTTTAATATGTAGTATATAACCTGCACTATATGTGCAGAAAATTCTGGGACAGTAGGAGTAGCCATTAATTGTTTGTTTTATACTATAAAACATGAAAAAATGGGCCGTTTCCTCATAGACTGCAGTGCTAAAGCAATAGTACGTAAAATGCCCGTATATTTGGTATATGGAAAAGGGGGGCGTGGCAGTGAATAGTAGCGTTTGCCTTTAAGTGATGTAAGATTTTGGATAGCCTTGACCAATAATCTATTGATGCTCTAATACATCGAATACTCTTTAAAAATAGGTTCATTTATTCATAAAGAAAGACCTTTAAAAGCCATAATAAATTTTATTATTTTGTTGAGAGATCTCTTTGAAAGGGACCTTTCTCTTGGCGTCTTTGATCTTAACCAATTCATTTTTCAGAGCAATCTGGATAACGACACCTAGCGCCAGGGACAGCTTATGGCGCGACGACCTGTGGCATTGTTTTGTGAAACTTGTGAAGAATAGTAATGAATTTATCACAAGTAGGGGCCGGTCGGTCTTAACCTCTTCATTCTCTTTCCCAGCAACAAATTTAAGCATTTCCTCGGCATAGAAATGTTCAACCATGTCGCCTTGCGATGGAAACAATAGTGGACCATCACTGAATGATTGTTAAATCTTATGCACACGCGCATTTCAGTCTCCCCTGGCAGAGAAACGAAGGAGATTTTCAATGGCAATGAGAATGGAAGGAATTAGTGGAAATTATTTTTGATGTTGCCGGTGTTTCATTTGTTCCTCAGATTGCATGCACATGATGCCACCGCGAACAACAGTTTCAGCATGATACGCAAATAAACACATACTCAGACACAGTTTGAATGGGGAACTATGATCGATGCCAACAAATTAATGCTTACACATGGCAGACAAGCAGAAGAATCTTTGCTTACCGCCATGCAAGGTGGGTGGCCCCAGGATTTGGCTTCCATCATGGGACATATTCACAACTTCTGTCCCCTGATAAAAAAAACTGTTCTTCATATGAGTGAATTTCGATGATCCATGCCTTTGAGTATTCGGGGATTCGAAACGAAGATGCTAATGGTATTGCAAATTAAACTTGATCAGGATCAGTTTTCCCCTGTCAGTTTATGCTCTGGAGCGATATGGATTGGCCTCATCCAATATCTCCAATTGGAAAATTCCCATATCTACGGTAATCCAGCGGAACAGCGACAGAAGTATTAACTTGCATTTGGTTTATATAAAACTAACCACTCATGGTACATTTGTATTTAATTTGTGTTTTGGCATCGGGTAACACCACCCAGATTGAAACACGCAAGCACCATCTGTTGTTGTCTCATGAAAGACGCCAAAAGCATGGGTTTTAGTCAGCAAATACACAGTCAATGGTTTGTGAGATTTTTCCTTCCAAATCATCTCTTAGCATTGAAAATAATAAAGGAAAATTTATATAAATATGTTTATTTTTTCCCAGTATAACGAACAATGGAACCTAAGTATAATATAAGAACCTCGCAGTTCAGTAACCGCATACAAACATGAACATAAAGTTGTCATACACACGTACAGCACGCGCGCACAACGGGAGACAATTATAGTGGGGTGCCAGGAGGGGCAGTCACTTCAAATTCGTGCAAAAGTTTCGTTTTTGGTATCAAATGAAAGCTTAGGGTCTGAATAACAAATTTGGCCCGAGTGGACAACGATCATCCCACCAGGGGGCCTGTGGGGGGCTATGACAGTAGGGGGCTGACCCCCCTTTCAATAATTTAGTAAAAATGCTATAACTTTTGAAATAATAGTCCGATTTGAACATAGTTGGTGTCATAGGCTTTGAAATGAAGAGACAAAGCCATAAAAGTTAACATTGTGTTGCTAGGAGGACCGGGGGCTCCTTAATTTGGGGAGAGGCTTATCAAACCTCACCAGCTAAGGTGGAAATATTGAAACTACTAGAATAATTGTAATACTTCTCCAATTTAGAATATCATGTGTTAATAAGTTTTAATGAAGACACAATACCATATAATTGCAAATAATATTATGGTAAAGGAGGTCTGGTTGCTGCCCACCCACCCTCCCATTTTGACGACCAAGGCTTGATTCACTATTACAAGCAAACTGATAGAACTTAACTTATACTAGTCCTATTTGAACATAACTGGTGGCATTAAATATATATAGAGGACAGGATATCATCCATCTGCAAGTAAAATTAAAGGAGGGGACCCTGTACCCCGCATCCCCACCCTATAAACAGGGGGTGGGGTGTGCTCAATCCACCATTTCAGGTAAGGTGAATATGTTTAAACCACCATAACTTTGGTGGAAATGGTACTATTTGAACATAACTGGTGTCATTGACAATGAAGGGATTAAACAATATTTGTAAATATTCATAAGCTAGGGGACCAGTGAACACAATTTTAGAGGGTGGGGGAGGCGGGGGGAGGCAGGGGGAGTTGCATGCCACCTTGACAAAGCAGGTGAAGGAAACATTCATATATCAGCTTTGTCATGTAAAATAGTTCATGATCTGATTATAAATGCTGTGTCAGCATAGGCTATGTGTTTCACATTAAATTGAATTGAAAAATTGTTCATTTGTCAGGGGATATATGGGTGAAATTTCCAGAAAATGCACAATTCACATTCAGAAACTCTCCCAAATAACCTGGATTTAATACAAAAATTAGACTCAAACACAATTCGACATAACCAAACACTTCATTTGAATCACCTTCATGCCAAATATGCACAGATATATACCTAGTATTTATCATTTTTCAGTGGAATTTAGCTGAATTTACTAAATCTGTTGGGCTGCTGATTGTACACTTTTCTAGTGATCTGACCCATATACAAATGTATAAGGTATGACAAAAGGGACAAGATCCAGGTTATAGAAGGAATAGAAGTTTTCCTAACATATGAGAAATGTCTTCATGTTAATACCTTAATAAAAAGTTCTAAATATGATATAATCTAAGAGTGACTAACTATATGAGGTAAAATTAAGGAAATCTAAAAATAAGATTATAGCATGTTGGTACAAAGTTAGAAAAATTATAGTTGTTTTCTGAAATACTTTTTTGATTTGTGGGTCTCTGCTCTTGATAGAAAGTTCCTGGCTCCTGTTGCCTTGTAGAAGCTGTTCTGGTATAAGGCTTATTTTGGGTTATTGATTTTTAAATTTCTTCTGTTGGCTGGATGAAATCTATTCAGCAATTTTCTGTTATCTAAGTTAGATTTTGTTTAAGCTAGGTAATAGGCACTTTCAAGGATATGCGCTTCCCTCCTTACATCATTTGGTAGGATTCTTAACTGGGCTACCTCATTGTCAAAGAGATATTCACCACATGGTAGTGCATCTATATAGCAATATCAATATATTTGACTGATATGAGTATGATATTTGATAAATATTTAATATGCTTTTCAATTAATGAATATTTTCTTAATCTCATCATTCAGTGACACACAGCCATTATGCAACAATACAAGGGTCTTTTGTATGAGTGACTTTTATTGTTAAAATAGGTTATTTTTATATCCAATTTACATGTTTGTATAGGTTCTGATGTATACTGGATGAACAATCAAAGGAAAGGGAATGGAGGAATCATATTTTCAAGGGGAGGCATGGGGAAAAAAATGGGTGAGAACAGGCAACATAAAAAGGGAGAAATAGGAAAAGTAGTAAAAGGTAACCAATGGGTAGAGAAGAAGGTTATAAACAGAAACAATATAAGAAAGATGAGGAAGGGGAAGAGTAGAGCAAACAGTAGTAGAGATGAGGAAGGGGAAGAGTAGAGCAAACAGTAGTAGAGATGAGGAAGGGGATGAGTAGAACAAACTGTAGTATAGCTGAGGAAGGGGAAGAGTAGAGCAAACAGTAGTAGAGATGAGGATAGGGATGAGTAGAGCAAACAGTAGTAGAGATGAGGAAGGGGAAGAGTAGAGCAAACAGTAGTAGAGATGAGGATAGGGATGAGTAGAGCAAACTGTAGTATAGATGAGGAAGGGGAAGAGTAGAGCCAACAGTAGTAGAGATGAGGATAGGGATGAGTAGAGCAAACAATAGTAGAGATGAGGAAGGGGAAGAGTAGAGCAAACAGTAGTAGAGATGAGGAAGGGGATGAGTAGAGCAAACTGTAGTATAGATGAGGAAGGGGAAGAGTAGAGCAAACAGTAGTAGAGATGAGGATAGGGATGAGTAGAGCAAACAATAGTAGAGATGAGGAAGGGGAAGAGTAGAGCAAACAGTAGTAGAGATGAGGAAGGGGAAGAGTAGAGCAAACAGTAGTAGAGATGAGGATAGGGATGAGTAGAGCAAACAAAAGTAGAGATGAGGAAGGGGATGAGTAGAGCAAACAGTAATAGAGATGAGAAAGGGGATGAGTAGAGCAAACTGTAGTATAGATGAGGAAGGGAACGAGTAGAGCAAACGGTAGTAGAGATATAGAACAACTAGTTAATTATGTTTATGAGGGTTTTTTATTTATCCAACAGGTTTTCATCATTAGCACCCAGTTACACTCAGGCTATAGTGATTTGTTCTGTTTAATCGCTTTACTTTTATACTTTGGCAATCATGATTACAATATGAGAAAATAATGCTTACTCTAGAGAATGAATCATGAATCAAGAAAGGATGACTCAAGAAAGGATAAGGAAAGAAGGGCTACAGAACAGGGGATGGAGGAGGAGACAAGGGTAGGGGGTAGAGAGAACAAAACAGACCCAGAACAATGAAACAAATGGAAGGCACAGAGTGGCAAGGATGTTTTAATGCAGAAAGGAGAACACATCAAATTGAGGTAATAGGGAAGAACAGAAAGGGAAGGGCTGAGAGGAAGGGTGTGAGGTTATAGAGGACAATATTTAAAAGTCATCTCTGAACACTGATTTGGAGGCAAACACAGGTTGGGTTGATGAGAGAGACATTCTGGGACATTGTTGTACAGCTATCATGAGTTTTATGTACTATTTTAAGTACATAATGTCTTATTTGTTCCTTGTGTATGCATATCAGCTCTGTAGCAACCCAGGGGTAATTGAAAATATCAGGGATATTGTTAGCCCAATTATAATGAAATATTTGAAAGAAAATGACAAAACATAGAAACAAGGATAAAGTTGAAGGAGGGCTGAGAGGAAGGGTAGATAAATATCTATGTTTATATATAATTACTTTACTGAGCTGTCAGGTATTGGAGACCCCTGGCTGTAAACTTAATTCAGCTCCCATAGCTAGACTTCCTCATAGCTGTATTCTATGGGTTAATTATATGCTATATTAATTATATGCTTATTGGATATTATAGCAACTTATTCTCATGATGACTAATCATGTAATGGTATATTCAGTTCACAGGATGAGGAGAAGGGAGCCCTAACTTAGCAATCAATGCCTGTAAATATAAGATAGCCTTTCCTCATTATAAGCTAAATGACACCACTTATATTAAATTTTGACTACATGTAGAGGTGGATTTAGACAGTTCACCCGAAGCCTCCTACCCCCCCCCTCCCCCAACCAGCTCATATGAAAAACTTCCCCCCCGCCCCCTGGTGGACAATACATATCAATTTTATTCCGTCTCTTAATTTCAAACTTAATGACACCAGTTGTGTTCAAATCAGACACTTATTCTAAAAGTTATAAAACTTTGAACATTTCTGCCTCATCTGTAATAATAGGTCAAGTCCCCTATCAGCCTTAAATAGGGGATCTAGATCCCCCCTATCATAATTATTATTTACAAATATATTATTTGGCTTCATTAAAGAATAAATGATATGAGTTCTGTCCAAATTGGAGAAGTATTACAATTATTCTAGTAGTTTCAATATTTCCACCTTAGCTGGTGAGGTTTGATAAGCCTCTCCCCAAATTAAGGGGCCCCCGGTCCCCCTAGCAACACAATGTTAACTTGTATGGCTTTGTCTCTTCATTTCAAAGCCTATGACACCAACTATGTTCAAATCGGACTATTATTTCAAAAGTTATAGCATTTTTACTTAATTATTGAAAGGGGGGTCAGCCCCCTACTGTCATAGCCCCCCACAGGCCCCCTGGTGGACCGATCGTTGTCCACTTGGACCAAATTTGTTATTCAGGCCCTAAGCTTTCATTTGATACCAAGAACGAAACTTTTGCACGAATTTGAAGTGAAAATCAACTTTTGCATTAGCCAGGAACCCCACTATTATTAAAACGAGACAATATTAAGCAGTTAAGCAAAAGACTAAAACAGCTCCTATAACTGTCTTTAGGCGGTTTTGTATCGAAATGTGGAGGTTTTGTCTCGAAGTTTATAATTTGGAGACAGTTTTGCCATAAATTTAACTTTGATGGCCTGGATATGTGAATGGTTTGAGTAGGCCTATCATAGTGGGAAGTTGTGTTCTCACTCGCTCTCTCTCTCCGATCTTTCTCTCTCCCTACTTTCCCTCCACTCATTCTCTGCTTGCTCGCTCTCCTCTCCCTTCTCGTTCTCATTTTCTCGCCTCTCTTTCTCCTCCCCCTCTCTTTCTTTCTTCTCTTCCTTCCTCCGTTTTTTCTCCTTCTCCTCTCTCGCTTCCTCCTCGGTCTTTCTCTCCTCGCTAGCTTTTCCATTTTCTTCTTCTCCCCTCCCTTCCTCCGCTCTTGCTCCCTCTACTCTCTCTTTCTCCTCACTCTTTCTCCCTCTCCTCACTCTCTCTCTCTCTTTCTCCTCCCCCACTTTCTCATTTTGATACTGAAATATGAAAATGTTAACATCGTTGTGTCTTCATGAGACACTCATTGTGTTTTTATAAAAATAGAGGAGCCCTGGTGAAGGATCAATGAGAATCGAAACATGGATAGCCTATATATATATATTTTGAACATTTGTGCGAACTACATGTTGTGTTAGGTTACGTTGGGGCTGGTTATGAGAATACATGTATGTCATTAAACCATTGGCCTCTAGTGACTTCTAGCTGACTTCTAAGTGACATTTATTCTGTATTGCCTACAGGGATAACTTTTAACAATTATTAAAATGCACTCCTTTACAGTAGGCCTAGTACTTTAAGCCTAGAGTAAACAGGAATAAACAAGTAAGACCAGGATTGATCAGTGATGAATATATGTCAATATGATGTAACCGAATTAGGTTAATAGGACGTTCCTGAAATGCAAAGCGTGCGCAACGAGAGAAGTAAAATGTTGAATCTAAAAATAAACCAGGCGAAAAACTGCCGCCAGCCGCCAGAAAACTACCGCAAATAAGGACAAAAATTGAAGCGACAATATATTGTCTAATTTTTGGAGATCGGGTACAAATACAAAATCAGGCTTCATGGACAATGACAATCTGACATTCTGCGCGTACCTTTGAACTTGTCCTTGAACATTATCGCTGAGACATTGTCTTTAGTCTTGTTTTTTATGTGCGCCTCTGCAACTCTCAGGTTCAGCAGTATTTTCAATCCAACTATAACAATAACTTCAATCAATTAGCAATAGTTATTTCAGATCTGGGTTAAGATACGAGTCGCATGTTTAACACACTTTATTGGGCTTTCATTGCTATCAAATTGCCCCATATACAAACTAATCTATAATCAATAGTATAAATGGGTTCATTGAACTAGGCCACCCTTGTGAACCAATAGTACATAAGGTGCACTGGAATTCGCGCCCACACGGATGCTGACCGACCCCCATGGATGAACTTGGGCATGCGTGTTGAGTATGAATAAAGAGACTGCAATATATAAATTGGATTACAAGTGAGTGGTGGCAGTAAGTGGTTCTTGGTATTAATATGACCAGGTAGAGTTCTACGGTAATAGTGGATACATAAACACGCCTGGCATTAGTGGCCAATGTGTCATTCTGGCTTTCAGCCAGCCACATCCCCTCTAGGTCGGTGTCTCCCTGGTCTTGCTTATCGCCCGTAATTTGTATGCTTTATGAAGCCATTAGTCATGTGTCAAGATTCCTGGGCAAAAGCCTCACTCTCAGAGAAGAACGTTATCTATGGTATGAACAAGTCCTTTCACACTTCAGTGGCCCAAGGTAATGGAGAAAAGAGTTGTTCTGCCCATGGGAGCGAATAGAAATGTATTGACTTGGAAATGTATTGCTATACTATAGGTAAAACAGTCAGTAAAATGAATGGTTATGAGGAAATAATATATAATGATTAAAGACTTTTACTCTATAATAAAGAGAATATGAGGCTTATCTTCTGCCCACGCCATATAGAGTATCCATTGTCTATGACCTGAATGAATCTATACAAATATTTCTTTGTTGGAAGGATGTTAGTCAAGATCCCATACAGTCATGATAACTGATTCAGTGGACCTAAGCCACCTGTGAGTCCAATATGATTCTTACTACAACCTTAAGCCATTGAGGTATTGCCCTTACCAGAACTTCAGATGGATGACCTATCTTGTATTATCCTTGATTGGTATATTCATTTGGAAGTGTAAATGATTACGTCTACCTCATCACCTTTATTATTCTTGAAGTAGATCTTATCTGGATTGACCTGCCAGGTTATCCACATAATATTTAGTCTGATAATCTGATAATAGTCTACGTTTTAGGATGAGTGGTGGCAATTTCCAAATTTTAGAGACTACCATGATTTCATATCCCGTGACAAAGACAATCAGACCCCCAAGACTATAATAATAGTTGCTAGTAACATACTAAAACCTGGGTATCGTCTATGTCTCCAAAATGTTATCAATAGTTTTGTGTCAGGTTCGGTTTTAGACCTAAGAATTTTGAAAAGTATTCCCCATCTTTGACCATTTATTTCATATCCCCAACTCCCTTTACCAAAAGGGACATAACCCGCATACTAACTCATGTACGATTTTTACTTCCTTGATCCCTAAGCTTCTAACATTTGGGAGTATATTAGTCGAAGTATTTCCATAGCAATGAAGAATAGTAGAGGCGATAGGAGACGGTAGAGGCGGTAGGAGAGATTGGTGTCGAAGTATAAGCTATGGCTTAGCCTCGCTGGATATTAATAACTAGCAAAGTACCCGTCCTCCAGACTGTCGCCCTTTTCCTCTCACTGTCTCTTCCCTCCTCTCTCACTGCCTGAAAAAGGCCTCAAAATCACATTTTCACTCCAGATAACTTCACAAACCACATACAATGTTTCCAGAGAGCATGGACAGAACTCCACAGATCAGTAAAACAGTTCGTAAAACAACAAATTCTGAGAACATGATAGACAAAGAAACTCTTCCCATATGTTATATGGATAATAATGTGTGAACAAGTAGTCCTGTTTAGACTAACTAGGGATCTCCGCAGAGACAGCGGAAGTGCTGAGGTAACGTCAGAGCTATTTTTTGACAACTACATTTTTATGGTACACATACTATATGAATATTTTTATAACATCCCACTTATAGCATCTCTCATATGGAATGCGCATATAATAAATGTATACTATCACTCATGTGGATCGGTTTCAATAATTATTACACACATGAGCAGTTAGAAAGGTGCCATTTGGGGGTGCCGTTCGGTTGATACGAACCGCTCACGTGTGCCGTTCGGCCAAAGACGCAATTTAATTGGTGCAGCATAGGCCAGATGACGTCATCCCGACCGCGTAACCTAGCCTACAAATTGCGGTGAATAAAGCCTCCTCGAGCTAAACTATAGGCTTAACAAGTTAAATTTACTTTTTAACATCCAAATAGAGTGTGTAATAAATAGCAAATGGCCCTCTGTTCGGGTTCAAACTGATCGAGACCCATCAGAAAACGGGAACTCACCCCTTCGGGGTTCGTCCCGTTTTCTGATGGGTCTCGATCAGTTTGAACCCTCCATCGGGCCATTTGCTATAATAAACTCTTCAGTCGGATCTCGTGATTCAAAGCGTCTGGTCTCTATTTATTGCTTCTCCTACAATAGCTTTACAATATATATACAATATTCTAAATACATCTACAAGTTATAATCGAGATATAACACTGGTGGGAACCCGTTCGTTCTGGACGTTTTACCTGCCAAGTTAAGATATTAACATTACACAAAAATCGCAATATGAGCCATGGCAGAAAAATTCTTTGAGAGATTGAAGGATTCAGTGGAGAAACTAACTCTACTCCTCTGATTATTGCTTCTCCTACAATAGTTTCCAATATATATATACAATATTCTAAATACATCTACAAGTCATAATCGAGATATAACACAATCACATGTTAGGTGCATTGGCTGTACAATGTCCATTATGTAGGGAAGTCAGCATGACTGTGTTGTTCCATCCATATGCATATGGCTGAGCATGTCTGACCATGGCTCCCACCTGTATAGGTAGGTTACATAACTCCATGACTCTATGTAAACATGCAATATTAATAAATGACAGATGTATTTATGAGATATGATATTATTACACATGATGATGGCAATGCGCCATTTATAGCCGTGACACAGCCTTGTCTAAGACGAAAGGCATTTTTATCCAGTTAGATATGAAGCCATTACTTATTATTGAACACTGTACATCGTAACCAGAGATAAGAACTTCCCATACCAAACTTCTGAAGAGCTCCAAATAAAAATTGAAGATCTAAGGAATCAAAAGCCCCAAATACATATGAACAACAATATTATTTTACTTATTATAAGGGTTGGAGCTCGATTTGTCACCTCTTAGTCCTTTAGATTTAAAGAAGGGCCTTGGGCCCCAGCTTGTCCTAGACTCTTTGACAGACATATACAACTTCAGACTAGGGTCCTAGCAGACTGACATTTCCCACAAAGATTTGTCAAAGTTCGGTTGGCCTTTCTCCATCAAGTGACCATTTGTAACTTAAATAGTAATGCCTGCATCGTTCTTCATCAATACATATTGTTGCCAGTTGACTGAGCCAGTCAATCTCCATTGCATCCACCTGAGTACTAAAATTATCCCTTAACTTTGCGGTAGGACCCTTCCATCTGGTCTCCAGTTGTTCCCCACCCCTTCCCTTCTCGCTTTCATACAATTCTCTATAAAGTTTGAAAGTATGGTAAATTTTCTTTACATTCTCGTCACACTAAACTGTATTCTCAAAGTACTTGCTATTATCTTGGCCGAAATTTGTTACAATATAATTGTCTAAATAATTTGATTGTGCACAATAGTATAATTACTATTCAATTATTAGGGATAAGTCACGGAATAAGTAGTAACTGTTGAGTGAGTTTGATAGACTCGTCCCCCTTGAGTTTCAGGAATGACGCAATCGGTGAATCAATTAGAAGCACCCTTTCTGTGCACCGTTGTCATGGATGTCTTAGCCCAATTCAAAACAATGACGTCACGGGTCGCTCCCAGTTTGTACATGGTAATATCATTAAAACTATGGTAGTTGTCACAAGAGAGAATACTAACTCGAGGATGATCTGCTTCAGGTGATCGGGGGTGAAAGGATCCTGATTATTACGTGTGGCGAATTTACACTGTTACAGTAACATTGCATTATTTAGGGGATGATTTCTGCTGCCATTGTGATATTCCCAATAAGTTTAATAGACATGCTCCCTCTATGCAATAAGATACGGATAACCTTGTTTGGATACAAATCGAGAAGTCTTTCTGTTGTGGTGACCCATTGAGTGACCTTATTTTCCTCGTATCTGGGGACATATGAGTCCATATGTCTAGACAAATATGCATATAGGCCATGTAAGTTAAAAATGGTCAACAGGTGTGTCGCGCACTTCCGGGACAGGAAGTGACGTCATACGCATTGAAATAGCATTGCGCCTAAAAGTTTTCACTGTTTTTAGATCTCTCCAAGATTTTATTCTAGGTTCTGACCACTGGATAGCCATATATAGGGTCAGAATATTCTGTATATAGTGATCAGAAAGTTCGGGACATTGCTGGGGCGATGGTGAGAGAGGATATCTTTCTCTAACACAAAGTCTATGGGCGGAATTCACTTTCTGTCTCGGAAGTGATGCAAAACGCGATTAACAAAGGAAAAGCGGGTGACGGCGGCCATGACACTTACAAGCCCTAATGCGTATAGTAACAGTTCAAACAAGGTGGGTCATGTTACTGTAGCTGTAGGCTAATGTAGTTTCTGGAAAACTTCTGCTCGACAATTATTATGAACCATTTAGACAATGATGACAGTTCATAAACACCTTTCCTAAAGTCACATCAAAGCTGCTGTCTAAAGGGTGGTCTCCACTGGCTGCGGTAAGCTCTGCGGTAAGCCTTGCGATGGTTTGTGCTGGTTCTGCAGGTGGAGACAAATGACGAGGTCCTGCCAAAATGAATCACTGGCCATGTAGGCACGACCTCACCACTTTTCACCATCACAGCGCCATTGCAAGGCTTACCGCAGAGCTTACCGCAGCCAGTAGAGACCACCCTTAAGTAAAAAAATAAAGACTTTCTACTTTTTGTTTCGTTCTTTTCCAGCCCATCTAAATGGCATGTGATCAACATTTTGGAGGATTTTCTCCGGTTGTTTTTGCTGCAGGGTTTTCATAATAACCCACATTTATATTTCGAAGACCGGCTGAAATCATTTTCTGCATTGGTTTCCCGTATTATCATTTACTGGCGCCCGTTTTCTCTTGGTCGATTCGTCTTCAAATTATTGTATATAAACATATAGCAGCAGCTGAGTATTGGTGAAATCACTCCAATACAAGTCATACTATGAGTAAATCAGGTAGGATCTTGTTAGGGGGGAAATAGCTGAGTCGAATGCAGGTTTAATACTATGGCAATCACAATGCAGGTGATACCAATCTCCCTTGTTTACTAGTATATATTGCAGCCAGCAGGTGACCTGTTACTCCTAGCAAGCACAGCTGCAGGGTCTCTACAAAACTTGCACTGAGGTGCTTCCTAATGGCAGACAACCGCATTTTTTTTACTTACCCAAGGCTTCTTGCAAAAAACATAATCCTGAAATTTCGTCAGAAGCTTAACAGTTTACACACGACCAATCGATCCATTGATTATTAAACTCAAATTCAACCATATAGTATCTATATTCATGTATGCATGTTATCTTGTTTAATATGTTAACTGATTTGTTCCCTAAAGAGGTTTAAACATGGATACTTCTAAGTTCAATGTAAGATGGAAACCATAACAAGTTATAAGTTTATTAAGTTAATCAATCATTTAATGAACTATTTTTCTGTTTAACTTTATAATCAGTTTAAGTTAATGTATATATTGTGCGTTTCCAAAGGAAACGAATTCTACGGTCAACTATTTGTGCGCAACGGCTAGATTATGAATATCAGACGTACTGTAATCTGAAATGCCTCAAATGTCTGTATTAGAAGAACACAGGAGTGGAAGTAAAATTCAGTTTATTAACAAATAGGAAAGTTGCACGCTCCCTGTTTACAAAGGCAGTTGGATAAACATGAAAGTACAATGCAAGGGAATTAGACATAAGACATCAAACAACATATTGTAATCTAATAATACACAATTGTCTTTTAGTCTTTGCAATTCCAAGCTTGTCTGTCTCCAAGACTTGAAACCCAGAAATCCCAAAGGGTGTAGTAGGTGTAGATCACTCAGACTCAGTCATGGGTGGTCCTCTCTAAATGGGTTCCTCTCAAAACCTATACAGTGGCCTTAAGTGACAACTTGTCAATCAAACCAAGATAGCCAATAGAATACAACAAATGTCAACCAATAGGATGTCACACTGGCCTTCAGGGATTTACTGCAGAGATGGTAGAAGGTTGCCAATCAAGCAGTCCTTGCATAAGTGCAAAGTTAGTAGTGTTGGCGTGAATTACATCACACAGAGATGGGTATCCAGATATCCTCCCAGATAAGTGTCCACACTCCTCACACCAATCCTCAACCAACACCTCAAAATGTATCACATGAACTTGCTACTCAAGATGATTGACAGAATGGTACCCAATTCACTAACATTCACGAATTTTTATTAAAAAAATACCGTAGAATGTAAAAAGCCTGAACAGCACAGACACTACAAGTGGAGTCACTGATTGGAAGTCAAGGTCAATGCGAGGACTTCTCTCGATCAGCTGAAGCTTCCTGTTAGATCATGGCATGGTACTTACATGTTTTGGATGGTCTTGTGAGGGGGGAACCAGGCAGTTTATAAGTACACAAGTTTCATTTGCCATCTGGAAGATATATTCTCTTATGTCGTTAATAGAACATTAGAAACATCCTATACCCCAATCCATCAATTATAAAACCAACCTTTTCAATTATCAATGACGGGTTCACCTTAGTGCAATCAGTGTCTGCATATTGGAATCAGTACCACTTCAGGATTTCATGGCATAGTTCGTGATATTAGAGTTAACTGTACTGAAATGATGAGTATCAAATAAAACGAACTCATTGCACACCATCATATTACACGAACGTATGATTTCGTTCCTCTCAAAGCCCAATACTTCAAGTATGTTCAACGCTGAGGTCCCTGCAAAAAGCCAATTTTGGCGTGGGAATCTAAGTGGTATTCGGTGTATAGAGAGGCTTCACTGGTATCTGAACCCTTTGTAGGACTCATCAAAGACATGCACATCCCTCGTAACGCCATTAGGATAAAATCCCTCATTTAATTAGGTCCTCCCTGAATCATACTGCAGATTCTAGAGTCTAACCCCATTATGGAAACATTACATGGTGCCAACATACTAATGAAATCTGAACATTTGCAACGGCATACATAAACATTGGTATTCTTAATGAATACATTTATGGCCCATAAATGTTTCGTTCCCTTTTTTCGTTGAACCTTTGAAAGTAATCTTTCGGTAGGGCGCGTGTTTTTATGTCTACAGGTATTGAAGTTCTAACTGTTCCCAGAAATCCTTCATGTCCAAACAAGGAACCACACGGGGTTGATGCTTCCTTGCATCCACTAGACCATCCCCTCACTTCCAATTACCCAACTAACACATACCCCAGGACCTGCTGGTGCATTATTGACGCTATAATCCTAGGTTCATCGATCTGACTATTTATAAACCGGTATATATTTTGAACAGGGGAAGCAGGTGCACATGGCTAATTCTGAGCTTGTGTTATGGGCCTCTCGAGTCGTGACCCTTCAAGGACAAATTCCTTGTGAGCAAGGCATCAATGTTTGATGTTGGCTCCAGTGGGAGTAATAGGTGACACACCCTGTGACGTAGGACATTCATGATTGTAATCAGCTCACTTCCCCAATTGATCCGCCAGGGCTTCTGTCGTGATCGAGATCGGTCGGGGATAATCTGAAAACACTCTGTGTAGCTGAAGTAACAATGCCTTAACTGAGACTTAGAGGGGGGAGTAACACAAACCATCAACAGAAGCCAATCGATTAAGAGACTTTTTTTCGGCCTTTCTTCACTCTGATTAGTAGGTACAGCACAGGAGCAAACTAATGCAAGAACCAACCAAGGATACGATGATTGAAAAGGCAAATTTATATGTTATGGTCACCATTGCTTGCTTGGGTAAAGGCAAATATGGGGCACAATTGAACGGCCAACGGATAGCAGAAATTGCATTTTAAAAAGATGTCAATAATGATGATAATATAACATGATCTTGCCATACCTAAGAGAGCCTGTCTAATCTCAAACTCTTGCCAGGCTGAGTTGCACATTTTCTAAGTCATCGATCGCTAAGAATGGCTGCCAGATCTCGTTGGCAAGTCACTTATATCCTACAATAAGTATCAGGCAAATAATGGTAACACTGCCCAGGTTAAATTTGGATCTGTTGCCACACCCATCGCCCAAAGATTCGATGAGATTAATCTGGGCAAAGAATAATAATGTTGCAATTACAGCATCACCTTTATCACGACCTGCTATTTCCATAGACTAGTAATAATATAAATTATATAATTGATGCTGAGAGGTTAAACCCATCATCAGGTGTAGTGGCTTATTAGAATCATAATAGATGGATAGAGAGTGTTTCAAAAGCATGTCTTTCGAATACCTGTCTATATATACAAGCGGCAGTGTTTGCTATAGTGAACGAGGAAGAAAAAGGTAAACGGTAAAAAACATAATTCTCTCTCTTAATCCAGAAATAAAATGAGATAATATCATCGGGGTAGATATTATTAATCACTGTACCAGTAAATAAGTCTAGCTAAGTGTACAACTAGGTCCATAACGACGACCGTCTATACATTTCCCTAGGTTATCCTGGGTCACTATATTGCGCTGTAACTCTGGTCCAATCTGACAATAAATGCCCTACCCATCAAATACTGTCATCAGTATTGAGAATGGATCTTCCAATATAGGTTTACTCGGTGGATCCAAGAAGGCTATTATTGTCTCTGCCAGAATTCAATCCATTTCGCGTCATTTGCTGTTTTGATGCTTCAGTTTTTCTCACGTCGGGGGTTTCTTTAATGATTATAGATACCCTCTGGAAGTGGAATTGATTGCTTGGAATTGGTATAATTGTAATATGATACCCAATCGGGCTTCCCCGATGCAATGGAAATGTTTTTTTCTGCCATTAGGCAAAGGCCTTACCTTAAATCAAAAGCGAGTCGGTGTCATTTGCGGCAAGGGGGCAGAACATTAAAGAAGCTCTATCATTAAGACCAAAAGCAATAACACACACTTGAATCATAATCCCAATTTGAGTATCTCTCTTGCGCACGTACAATTTAAGTGTAGTCCTGAAACGTATAGAACGCTACAGCTATAGGGCGTAGTGTAGCTTTCTATAGATTTTATATAAATTTTATATAAAGGCAGGGAGAAGCCAGAAAAGGTAGTCCATGAGGGGAAAAAATGATGTTCACAGTTTGAATAATAAGAAAAACCCAGTTGGAAGGTGCATAGAGCGGAGTTATTAAAAGCTGCAGTCTCAGTTGACGTCGGTCAAAATCTAAATATTTTCTACTTTTTGTTCCATTCTTTTCAAACCCATTCAAATGTCATTTGACTAAAATTTTGGAGGATTCTCTCGAGTTGTTTTTGCTACAGGACTGTTAAAACGTCCTCATTTGTATTTGGAGGACCCGCCTGAAAGCTTCCTATGGTGACTTCACTTATTATCGCTCACCGATGAATTCGGTCATATAAGTCTTAATTTGAGTCAATTTGATAAGATTTGTTTTGTCGTATAGCTGAGAATGCTGCTTTAACTACTTGGATAAAGTATAGACACTGCATGAAGTTCCCACTAACCATCTTGCGCGTTGTGCCATAATTGTCCTAATCCGTGGGGTGCAATAACAATATTTTTATTGTATGTAGCCTAGTTGTTTCAAAATAGAGCTAGCCTACCTCCACACAGTAGGCCTGTGCCTATGGATTTGTTGACGTGCTTCGCGGAGGATAATTTCGTAGTAACCAATGTCGGGGGTGCTTGCGCTGTCTCTGGGCCTTCTTTTTTTACCGAGTTGGCTACTTTCTCAGTCTCATCTGACGATTTATACTTGATATTTGATCACATTTTATGCACATATAATAAATATAGAATGGAACTCTCACTCGTAATTGACAATTTATTGAACTTGTTTTATAAAGAGATATCATACATAATGATTTCAGAACCTGTTGATTAATCTTACAGGTAGGCCTAACCGTTCAATTATACCGACTTCGAAATATGATGTTCTAAAATCTTAAATTATTATGCACATCACCTACAAAATATCAATATAGATGCAAGTTTTATTGCACATATTGCATAGCAGGGCTAGTATGCAAACAGTTAAAACCTGGGGAATTCAGGTCTAAGCAGGTCGGAGGCGAATCTTTGAATAGTACGGGCGAAATGTAAAGGGGTGTGGCTACTGCGAGCCTTGGATTTGATTGGCTGACAATTAAAGCCAACTCTTACAGGTAATGTTTACCTAGCGATGGGAGATGGTCTGCTTACTTTCATACAGCTATTCACTCTTTATCTTTCAACATAGCGCTAGATATGGAGTCTTATTTAAACACTAGTCTCGAAATGTTATATTTACACACTGCACGAATTTATCACCAAACATCTTGCGTGTTGTGGCATATAATAATAAGAATGTATTCTTTATTTGTCAACTTGTCTCCCCAAGCTAGAAATAATTATAGATACGATTGAGACCTTTAAATCTCTTCAACCCAAGTGGTTAATCTCCACTTTGCATTAAATCATTTATCTGCCTGAAACCTTTAATTGTTCAACTGGGCCACAATTTATACAGTGATTATCCCGGTTTTAGGTTTTATCAACTTAATCTCTTTGATTATCTCACCTTCAGGGCCCGTTAGTATTATCTCCTATTTCTTCTTGTTATACTATTTAGTTTATTTCTCAGGATCAATACTACTGCTTAGCTCACACTGGGGCCACACTCATAGTTAGTAATTATCCCCAAGACCACTGCTTCATTATGTTTAAAATTCCAATCTGATTGTATGTAAATGTCCGATTGTATATCGTCATAATATTTACTCAATGTTATGCCAAGCTATCAAATCCAAATTTAACTATCTGTAATTAGCAAATTGTATATGGTCATTTTCAATTATTCAGTGTTATGCCAAGTTGGGCCCTTTTAAAAAACCCGGTTATACTGGGAAATGTGTATCCCCAGTGAAAATAAAATCTTAAAAAGAAATGACTAGTCGTTACAAGATCGGGAGGAAATGCCATAAGTATCTCCTCAGATTATTAATGCTTTTTTTGTCTGATATTTCTTTCCTTTCCCTTCGTTTTAGATTCCGTATCTAACCCTATCATTACATACATAACCATAATTCCTCAGCGATGTGTGCAATTTCGGTTTGCATGGCAAGACATTTTTCTAATGGCCTTTGTCTGTAAACAGTATTGTCCCTTATTTTATTTTTCCGATTTCCATTAATTATCCAGCACAGAATTATGACTATGACAGAAAGGAAGGGACCGGCCATCGTCACGCAACCTAATACTGGGACAGACATTAACTTGCCATACTAGGTGATAACCCACTCGAACGTAAAATGACGAAGATGCAGTCGGATGCCAAGCAGTTATCCATGATTTATTACTCGTGTAAAGCATGTCCGGATTCATTCCCGGATGGATCAGGACATTGCTGTTTTTATAGGACACACACTCAGCGCAAATTCAAGATCCTTATTAACCTCTTATCCTTGATGATTACATTCAGCCGGTATGGTAAGCTCAATTGAGAATAAACACTCGACCCTCTCCTCGTATGTTTTTTTATTACTACGGTTATTTATATTTATGGGCCATAAAAGGTTTCTTAATAGAGGTTCAGTTCGCAATGTTAATGTGTTTACATGGCACACAGAAAATGCATATATGATTCCATTATGCCCAGGTCTGGAATAACAACAAAAGCTCTTTTTGCCTATTCATGATCCTAATCGTATTGGAATAGTGGCTCAAAACAGAGGTATCATTACGCGAAAACTCTGACGTTCTGATGGGATATTATTACTCCTCTTTACTTCCTTATCGTTTGATGCCACCCTTCGTCGATGCATGAAATCATTTCATACCTGTTTACAAGATGGGGTCACCCCACTACTTTCATGTAGAGGAACATCAAGGAAGGAAAATGCACTATGTGTTGCACCTGTGTGCATTTCTTCACACTATCGTTGATGTAGCGATACAGAAATTACCTGTGTATTCATATAATCAATGGGTGCACTCCTTTCTGTTCATCGTCCCGTGGTCCTTTTGGCATCAGGCACATAGGCCTTTGAGTAATGGTAGATGATGTTAAAAGTTTTAGGTTCTCGGTTTCAGGTGTTATCCATACATGTATAATTAAAAACTAACTTATTTACTGACATAGGCGACATAGGTGATTGTGAGCATTTAAATCCTTTCAAGATTATGAAATGGAAATACAATTACTTATATATTCCAACCTTCTTCCAACAATTTATCTTTAGTTAGAGATCATTTTGAAAGTTTCGCAGTTTTGAGTGGGTTCTTTGTAGTGAATATAAACGTTTATACTCAGTTATATCAATTTATAATTCAATTAGAACTGTTATTGCTCACACATGATGGAGACATTATATTAATGATTTTTCGAGTTCGATAAGACATACTCTTGTACTTAGAAGTTCCGGCACTGTATCACATTTCTAGTGGGTTGGATTCACATTCATTACTGCACCGCTATATGGTTTTCTGAATACATTGACCGAGTTCCATATGTAATTCATGATTGTCATGATATCTCATAAACATTGTATATCGAAATAGTCGTGTTGGGCAATAGTTCTGCAATTATACCTAAACTCTTGCTGTTGAAATTCCATAACCATGGCACACAACACCAGGCTTAGTAACCGTGAAGTTCAGTAATATGATCTGTTCTGCTTTCATTGCTTGCTCACAACAGCACAACATCCTAGGCCATGGTGTTCCCAAAGGCGTCTGCACAATTAATATGATCACAACATAGTCTGTCGGCGACACAGAACGATACTCTGGGTATAACCATCTGAGGTACCTTGCTTCCTCCAGAACGTCTGGTCAACAGAATGTATGCGTTACTACCTGAAGCAAAACCTGCCGAACACAAGCCTCACTTGTATATTTTAATATCCTATTCCACTTGGGATTGCACTGAGGTGAGCTGTGTACAACCAGTGCCGCCACTTAACAAAGCCGTTTATTTGGAGACTATAGTTCGTCTTGCAAAAACAACACGATGAAGTTACAAATTAAACTAATCTTTTCCACAGTAATACCACCCAACTATTTTTCTAAATTAAGTCAACTTAAATTATAATCGTGATTTTTATCAATTGTCTTCTGCTATAAACGTGGTTCCAAATAATAAAGAGAGTTATCACTTCAGGATTCAGGGCGGGGGGCAGGTCGTTCATGTGACCAGCGTTGATGTATCCGCATTGACCAGAGTAGACCAGGGACGTCATATAATCATGTGAAATGGCAAATGATTAAAAGCAAAACTGACCTCCATGATACAAGCATGTGTATAAAATGCGCCACTTTCTTTGGCTCCATGTGATGAAAGACATGACACGGGCTGTCAGACTGTGTATGAACTGACCATAGGGTGGCAAATTTATCCCGTCATGAATGATACCATGAATCCATACTTGTATCCAGAAATAACCCAAGCTTCGTTCCCTTCAAAGGCCAGGCACAGTAGCGGTCAGAATACCCTTCATAGAGGTCTCCAGTCAGCCGTGAGAAATATAACAGAAATCACTCCAGACCGTCTAAGTCTTTCATAGTCTGGTGGTCACATACGATGAAGGCAAACTCGAATTTTATGGAAAATCTGTCCCGCCGATTTTGGATTTTATTTTACACTGAGTCAATATAATACTGCTTGAAGGAATAAAGGCTACCATAGGACATTAACCTGGTGTCTACTTGCCCTGAACTTATTTCTATAGCGACATTGCTACACTTCTATTCACTTCGCACGCCACTCTTAGATTAATCATAATAAAACGACCCATTTTATACAATTTAAACGAAAATTGGAGAAAGGCAAGGAAAAACTTCATGTCTAGTCCTACCTTCGACCCTAGCGTCTGTATAAATATTTATGAATCACGTGACTCGTGAGTATACACAGTGGTAAATAACATGTTTTCGTCAGAAGGAAAACAGACCGCAATACTTGTAGCTGTAGATGTTCTGTGAAGTCAAGAGAGTCCATTGTCCTTATCTGGGTTTCGTATATGATGCATAATTATATTCGATCAAATCTTAGCTGTTCTGGGCTAGGTAATCTCCTAGTGAATGATAGTATGGGAGAAAAACATGGTAGTTTCTAGGTAGTTATGAGGTAATAGGTGATTCTCCCTCCAAGCATCGATCCCTCGGGGCCTATATCAGACAACTACAGAATTGCGTTCGTTCATTGGTGTCGAGCAATGTCTCAATCAGCGAGCGTGCACATACTTGGAGTTCTAACAACCCAACCCACCTCTCATACTGTAAGAAGCAAATACCTTGCCCACCACACATAGATTCACACCGCCCTGGCGGAATAGAAATCATATCAAAAGCCAACAACCAAGAGCAAATTGACGACACAAAAACAAATTGCGCGTGGGGTTAGGGGTAAATTGTGGGCTTTACAGCAGATTGCTGCAGAAGGAGTCATAACTAAATCCTATTCATATACTCAGAGGTGAAGCCATAGGAAGCAAGTCAGACAGAATTCCTTTAGAGAATGCCTCTCTGATTGGGACAGCAAACTATTTTGGGAACCCCACACAACGAGGAGAATATTATTTGATGAACTATTGACTTTGTCATCCTTCCAATGATGGATTGATCAGTACTAAAATGGGACTGTAGCATTTGCTACTTTAATACCCTAGGGGATTGACCATATATGCTACAACTATAATAAGACTTTATTGACGTATGCCTTGACATAATAATGGCTCCGACGAATATGTGTACATCAATGGGGAAGACAAATTCACCAAATCATGAATAATGACTTATTGTATGTTTTTATAGTTGTGTGTTCAATATTTGGCTGTAAAAATATGACAATGGTAATCATTTTGCTATTTCAAAACATATAGCATTCACTGTTTGTTTCAGAGGACTGTCGAGTAAATATTCGCTGAACAATGATTTTAAATGCTCCCTGATGATTAATAATAGTACAGCCCCAGGATAAAAGAAGCTAACGCGGCTAGTGTTCCACACAGTGCTCTCAGTCATACATTTCTCACGAATCCCATCTTCACATGCAGGTTCATTGTTTCCATATTTATTTGCTCATCATTTACTGAGTCAACAACTTTTATTCATAAAGTACCATTGTGCAACAATAACCGAGTTGTCACCAAAAGACATCTGATTTACATGGAGCAAAATCTTCAACGCTTGTGAGTATCCAGGAATTATAGGAGTTTACTTTTTTTTCAAATATGACACATTTACCCATATTCTGGATAAAATAAATGACACTGTTGTTCGTTGCCCTCATTTCGGACTATCGAAGAATTATAGGAGTCGATTATAATGCTATTTTTGATAATTATTCTATATTACATGCCCCGATCGATGAAGATTTAATGTAACCGAAACGTTGGCAAACAGTGTAAAATCATCCGGGATAAAATTATTGATTTATTATATATTTTATCCGCATTCTGACTAATATAAATGAATCAAAACTATTCCAACAACAACAATGACTGTATTGAAAAATTTAACAATTCAACAGTATTTGTCCCATCGGGTATGAGAATTTCTTTACCATTTCCCTCATTGTTGAACGCGCGTATAGAAGCTAGCTCATAGAGTTGTGCCATGATAAACATGAAACGAGGGCAATGAAAGTGTCTTACATTGATCTATAGTAATTAATGTCCTTACCGTTGTTCCGCTTTTGACCTTATTGCTCTCATTGATATATAACTCATAATAACTTTCCTAGACTACATACATGTACACTTGGGATACTTTGTTCGTGATGGTCTGAAACTTGTCTTTTGAACCCTATGAATTAAAAGCCCGTTCGGTGTCAGATGCTATCAGCCCTTCCTACATGTATGTCTTTTCTTAGCCCCAGTTCTAAGCCTCTTCTGTAACAGATCTCTGACTAAAGCCTGCCAATGTGGCCATATTTCCACAGAAGAATAAACACATACAGGTCAAACTTTCCTCGCACATATGTGTAATAAAGGGAGACAAACTGAAAGGGGCTATGTCTTGTACCATGTATAAGTAACAGATGCCAACAGACATTAATTAATCTCGTCCAACGTCAAGGGCCTGAGAAGGAGGGTATGTTCTGCTCATTTCTGGGTGAACGAGATAGCGCCTAACCCCCGTAGGCATAAGGTACTACGATCTTTATGTGGCAAATTGTACCCTGGATAATAACAGATGTTACACTTACTGATCTATAGAAAAGGGGTCTCACTGTACAGAGTTCCCCCTTCCTCGAAGCACATTGTGACATTTGAAAAGTTCCAAAGGAGTCTCCGTTACTTGATATGAGGTGTATATCATTTTAGTCGGTTCTATATTCATTTATCTGCATTGCTTTTATATCCACAGACACATGTATACTGATGCAATTCAGACTTTGATTTTTCAAAGCATGAGGCCTTATTTTTCGATGACGTATAACAATTAAGGTGGACCTGATGAAAAAAGTATCAAACTGATCGATCATCTTCAAAACAAAATATCTATAGGATATGAAAAGTAAAAGAAATGCATTTGTATTATAATAACGAATCACCCACATCTGACAATCTGAATTTATTGACTACATGAACAATTCATCGCAAGCTGATCACAGATGACTACGGTGTCTAGCATATATAGTGAAGAACTGACTCGTGTAAACTGACCAAATCTAATGTTTTACATCTAAAACAAATCTTCAAAGACTTTTCAATAACGATTTCTAGGGCAGGATATTCCGTTTGTTATTTTTAGCCACATCATAAGCGTGCTTATTCATCTCTCATATTTGATAATGTTGCCGCTTCTCCGTAGCGATTTCACGCTCCAAAACGTTGCCTCTCAGCTATTTCACACATTATTGATTGCTTCCTTCAAAGTTCTGTTCCAAAATTCCCTAAAGGTACCGTCCCTACATCAATCTCTTGTTCATCAGTTACTTGCGTATGTAAATAAACGGGTTGCATCAATGCTGCTTTGAATCTTCATTCAAATTGTAGGAAATTTAGTTTATAAGAAATGCATTTGTGGAAAATAATAAATGATGCAAGATATATATAATATATATATGCAAGATTATTTCTGCTTAAAATATATTCACATTATTTCCAAAGTAATTTTGCGTTTTTATTCAGTCATGCTTGTATCAAACATGTGTTGTTGTCAAGTGGCTGACCATGCATAGAGATGACAATCTTGAACAGTCCTGGAAGCTCAGATGGTGGAAGCCCCAGATATGTGATATAGAGGTTTTGGGTTTTGCCCTGGGCAAGCCAGTTCCTTCTAACAACGGCCACTTCACATTACCGTGGTAAAACACATAACAACAGCCTATGTAAATATAAAAGCTGGACTCACAATCTTTTGTTATACAGTTTTTTCCCCAGGTATTTATAACAGTTACAGCAATCTCACCCATTATAGGTGGATTTCGTCTTCGCCTGAAATGATCTATAAAATATATTTAGGTGGAATGACACTTAAATCTTTTTAATTTCATATATATGCTTAAATAATGTGCTAGCACTTAAGTTAAGGATTCATATATATATACTATTATATAGTTAAACTCATCCTAGAGGGCAAGGTCTACACTGATGAAAGATTATTCGTCCAATATAAATTGAGGACACATGCAAAATTAGGACACCCTGGTATATTGGGTTCCTCCACAAACATGCTCCAAATGTTATCGCTATCGGATTGGCTTTCATGTTCGGTGAGATACCATTATAGGCTCTGTTTCGAATGAGTAACCATGAGCAATGAGGTATGTAATCCAAAATACAAGACCACCCTTTGGGACGGGTTGGGCATTGTTATGTATTGGGTGATCTCCTTGATATGTTTCCGATTTGCCAACCCCTTTCTGATAAACAATTCATTTCTATTTTGAGCATCGTGCCCGGATTCTGAATAAATGCTTGTTGTGCATGATTATTCATGAATGTATTTCCTTGTTATGACATTCCTAATACTCAGGACACATTGGCCATTTATTCGATCCATTGGGTGTTTGAAATATATGCAAATTATTCGGACAGATATATATATATACTGACAATATACACCCCTTTCTCATCCGTATGATTGTAGGTAGGCTACCGGTGCTCGATTGTCGACTATCGCAATGTATTCTCTATAGAACAATCTACTGGATGTTGGTAAAAAGATGTGCAGTATTACAGAGTCAACTGACAAAATTATCAACGTTTAACGATATGCCCCAACACACACCAAAGGGCGGTAATCCCATAAGGGCCCATAAGGCCGAGGGGATCCGACAATGTAGTTTTGTACCTCTGATGGGTCAGAGGCATCTTATTATAGCAACAAAACCCTTTTATTTTCACCACAAGCGAAGTAGTATAGACGGAGCCTGGAAGCTTAAATACGCCCGATGTATAGTACGGCTAGTTCTTTGCTCATGCATGAGTGAAGCACATGTTAAACATTCCCCTCTTGGTTGGTTAGGGAGGTACAGTTCTATCCAGCGTTATCATTTTTGTCCTGCTGATATTTCTGGGATATCCCGATCCCTATTTATTATTTGATTAAATGTAAAGATAGAGGCAATTCAACTTTTAAAAGAACAATCCTGAGAATGAATTATATTGGCATTGTGGGGTTTTTATTCGCGATCCATATGCGTTTCGCCCTATATTGGGATTCACCAGAGGATATTATATTTAATATTCATCTGATTTCCTCAAGTTACTAGCACGTCCAATTTCAAGACCAATACTTAAAAACCTCTAGCATCTTGATCTATGAGACCTACATCTTGCCCGTATAGTACTGGAGTCTGGTTGCATTACCATTGACATTGAGTCACAAGATCACAGCAAGCGTTTGCAAGTAATTCAGAATAATTGTTTGAATAAGATTCTGTTATGGTCTAAACACTAGAGGAGCTGCCTACAGAATTTCTAATGTTATAAAAGGGCAGGGAGGTTCCTTAAGCTTTTGGGAGGATATGGATAGGTGGATGAGCAGGTGGAAGGACACTATAATTATATTCGAGACCTGGCTAGAATTCTGGTAAATATTTGGAATAAAGAATAATAAGTATAAGACGCAGTTGTTTGATAGGGTAAGGGTTTTATGGAACCGGCTTCCAGCCAATACTCGCATTTTTAATGATAAGGATGTTTTTGGAAATCATTTTAAGAACAACATTATCAAGGTTTTTTAAAAACAGGGATGAATTTTGGGTGGTAACAGACCTAATCATCGATTAATTGTATTCTTTGCCTTTCTGTATTAACTCTTATAATGATGACAGCTTCACATAATAATGATGTGGACAGATTTGTTAAATAGCTCACTAAATTGGAATGTCTTGATTTATCTTTTTGACGCCAGAGGATTCAGTTGTTACTCTTCTCATTTTGTCGTGCTTCTTGTCAATGTATATATGAGTTTATGTCGATAGTATTAATGATATTAATTTAATTTATTAAATACAATTCTTCACGCTCGCATAAATATGTTTGATTATAATAAACATAAATCTGTTATCTGCGTCAGCCTCTAATATTGAATTTAAAAGATCATGAATTCAAAAATTAAATAAAAAACTAAAACAAAAATTACAGAAATGGACAGTGACCTCTACATGTAGGTCTTCCGGCCTGTCCGAAACAATATATATTAAAGTAGTAACATACAGGAGACAAAATTATTTAGACATTAGTTGTCGCTAAATTATAGCACGCAGCAACAATATTCAGACAGTGGTTATGGTCATACTGTGTATGTGAATAGTTTTGTGTTTCTCATGTTGTTGGTACAGTATTCAACTTTAACATTAACAATGAGAGTATATTACTGTCATCGATATTTACTTATTGAATCTGTCTATCTAAGTGATCTACTTATTTTACAACTACATTTCCTGAATGCTGATATATTCGCAAATAAGTACAAGTTTGCTTAATGATAGTATTAACTGCTACTATGGATTTTATCCTAGTAGTTGTAGCAAATTCGGAGTAGAGTATATGGTGTTGTACTTCAGTTAACCATTATTGTCAATAAAATTTCAAACCCATGTCGATACAGTATATTAATTAATGAGGGGGTATACATTTGGAGCATTACAGACTACACCCTGCGCATGTATCCATAGTCAGGTATTGGAATTAGAAATTTTAGTTTGATATTCGAAAAAATGTATACAACAACTTGTATTTTTTTGCTATAAATATCAACAACAATTTAGATAACATCTCCTAGTTACAATACTAGAAATATTTGTGTAATATTTCTTTAATGATTCATACATTGCATGTTTTTTTAGAACAATAGTTTTAAGACAAAAGGTAATTACACCTTGTGTGACGATAATTTTCAATACTGAAACTGGCATATGTTAAACGGCAGCTATTTTTTATGTTCATCGTGTCGATTCTAAAAGTCTCTTCTGTGGTACTTGGCCACATACTTTCTGTCGTTCAAGTTTTTCAAGAGAATGTGTCATGGCGGCTCCTGTTGACGTATACAAAGGCCAGTTTATTAACTGTTCTTGTCACGGGATACTATTCTAAATCAATCTTGACCAATAGTGGCGGAGCGTAGCATGTTGTTACAATAGTGCAAAATCGGTAAATATACAATCACTATGTATCAACCGACATCTTTGCCTATTTTCGAAGTTGTGCGATCTTTCCTTCCTTAAATGTTCCCCCTTTTTACCTTGCTTACACTGTTTTGGACATGTTCTTCCTTTCCCGCTCGCTCTTTCTCTTATGTGAGGTGTAGGGCGAGACGATGATCCTTCATTATATAATTCTAGATTGATTGACCAGTAACGCCCACCAGGTATGGAGTAATTAAGAAATTGAGCCGAAACACTTAGCAATGGCATGATATGTTCTGCAGCCAAAGGATACACGCACCATTCCAACAGCAACATCCAAACGCGTGCTTCAGAACCATTAAAGGCTCTGATCTATTTGACCCATGTCTGGCTGTTATAATTGTTAAACAGAAGACGAGAAACGTGACTGGTAGAACGGTATACAGAGAAAAAAGACATGCCATTACTGTACTATAAGTTCTTATAAATATACCTGGTTTTTAAATAAAAATGAGAAAGTCGATAAACGTACAGAATTGCTATATATCTAAAATTGGGATATTCGTCTAAGCAGAGCATGGTCTCTATTGATTGGATTGGATGCATGTTCACACTTTGACTACCCTAATCATTTTCCCTGTCTTCCCACTACGACTGCTTTGATTCATTGCATACGCCACAAGGACAGCCCTAATTGTTCCAATGAAGAGTAAATGCTCATCACGTACTCACGCCTGAGAGTTCGCTGAATAACTAGCTCTTAGTTAAACAACAACTAGGGTAAAACCCATGGAGCAATGAGGAAAATTGTGTCTTGCAATGTTCACGCGTCGGGGTTGGGCAGATCGGCTATAAAAATATTTTGATCGACATGATTAAATTTTATTCCTATCATGTCCAATTCCATGCAAAATGGAATAACATGCAACAATTCAATATTATATATAGTATGATGGGATATCTTTAAAATCACGATCTTAATGTTACGTTTATAGCTTTCTATGTAGTTTAACCATAAAATAAATGCATCATGTCCTCCGAACCAAGCAAAGTAACGTTATTTACGTCCAGATTTGTTCCTACGAAGATTTCTAGCTTTGAAAATATAGGTAACATATGGCCATGGCATATAATATTTGTTTCTGTTCTACGTGTCTGTGGCTGTTAAAAATACTTGCAGGCTTCAGTGATCATATTGTTAAATCTCCTTGGAGGTACCCTTTGCCCTTCGATCTATAGATGAAGTTGGCTAAAAATCTGCCTCCCCACCTCTGCGACCCAACAAAGGGGCAAGGGACATTTCATCCTTGAACATGTGACCCTTTTCTATAAATAGGTTGTGCTGTCAGTATTCCCGGTCCAAAGGAGTGGAGTTGAACACTTCGGATGTTGGTCAAGTTTGATTTAGAATAGTATCTCGTGACAAGAACAGTTAACAAACTGGCGTTTGTAAAAGAAAAAGCTTTGCATACTTTAAGCCATTTTTCTCTATACTTCATGAATTTCAAATGTATTGTATCTTTAGCAGGATAAGCAAGTCCCAAACTAGGAGGGAAACATTCCCAAGGCGTTTGGCTAAAGTTCAATCATGTTATACTCATGAGATTCAGTCCCGCGGAAAGAAAGGCAGGAATAATTCGGCACGTAAATTAAGAATACGTATAGGTTCTGCTTCTCTAATGAAAGCAATGGTAAGAAGGGGCAAAGAACGCAGATAACTATTCAGCAAGAGAAGCAGGGCCAGGAAGCGGGGGAGGTGGTACAATGTAGTCCTGGTGGAGCAAGTCTAGTGTGATAATTGTGTGTTAGTTGAGGTGTGCTTCATGTATAAAACATACACTTGCTCTCTTATTGCCCTGTGCCTGCATGGGCTTGTATTTTCTGGTTTAGACCTGGTCCATAGCACCAGATTTATTATTGATAAATACGAGAAAAAGCTAGCCAGAAACAGTTCAAAGGTTTGGTAGAAATGGTCATCATCAAGCGGACTTCAAAGGAGAGATGGACTGCAATAAACAATGCTGTGGAGTGGACAGACTATAGTGCGCTAGACGCGTCACTTTTACAACGCTGTACGGTGATATAAACCGAAGATCCTTATAAAATGTTGGCATGCAGTAACAGACTCAATATTACATTTTTCTTGCACATAACATGAATGAAATACGTGTAGCAGCATGGTTTAACACAGTGATACGCACATACAAGATGTACAATTGACAGTAGTTTGAGTAATGGATTATAATGATAAATTGTTCTCCTCACAAAAACTCGAAATTAAATAATTATTTCATACGGTTGTGAGATAAAACATCTCCCCTACTTATAGGATCTTGCTTTCGATAGAAAGAAAGATTATTGAAGTAGCTTGGGGTTTCGAAGGCCTGCAAATCCACATAACGTACTACTGAAGTAGAAATGCCAGATATGGACATTCCCGGCATCTGAGGGATTGCAATAGGGGCCGAGTTAACATAACAAACAACATACACCGCAGTCTGGAGCGCATTATGTAACGTGGCCCACAACTAGAGCTACTTTACTCCATGCCCGACATTGACTAAAAGACTGAGAATCAGTGTCTATAGATTGCTTCCAACAGCAAACAAAAACTGGGGGAGGCCCCAGAGAGAATCCCCGGGGAGTGGCTCTTCCCTGGAGCTCCATGTACAAGAGGCCCTGTAATTTCAGACCACTGGGTTGTAATTTCACCTGGATAAGCGATTTACCTGCTTCGATGCCCAACGCCGGCCGACACAAAGCCCAGCTAAGCATTGGTCGAAGGATGGAGTGGCGAGTCAGTTTCCACACTGTTAGCCTCGATATAACTATTTGAAGGGACACAACATTGGTGGGGGAAACACTGTTATTGGACACTGAATTGGATGTATGGTTTTGTACTGGTTACCATTTTGAATGAGGTGAGGTGATGTCATTGTTTGGATTTCCGCTTTTTTGTTAAAACATGCCCTCCGTCATGTCAGTATTGTCAGTTTGAAGTTCAACATCCTCCACACACAAACACAAATGTAATGTATATTATATATATATGAATATGTATGTCTATAAAACATGTATATAATACATCTAGAAAGTTTTGAACTTTTGATATTCAGATGCCCCAACAGCAGTTAAACATTCACATGCCCATGGGATCCGATTTGTAATAGGCAGCCAGCCAGCGCTCACAGTTTCAAATAGAAATACTTCACCAACTTATACTGGTCTACTTTACATGATGAGATGAAGTCAGGCTTTTGAAATGATTGCCTTTTTCAAATTGTGCTGTAATTTGTTGGTCCTCTCCGGTTTGATTTAGTGCAGCTATTGTGATAATGGGACTAGGTGACTCTTGCATTGGACGACTCTAAATCCGTACCTCGCATGAATATGAAGTGGAATGTGTGTAATTGGAACCAATAGTCAGGCAATCCGAATAGGGAATGTAGTGTTCACTGATTCAATCCCAGCAAGAAATCAAAATATTACAGAACGCACCTAGAGCACCTCCCAAATATTACCGCTCCATTATTCATATTTCTATTGGGTTCTGACGGAATGTGTTTCACAAATCCAATTTTATCTTCATAACAGCTAGGTTACAACTGTAGAAGGATCGCTGTGGAACCTATACATCAAGTGAGGATTTGAATTGTAGCCGCCACAAATGGACAAAAGTAAATGTTTTCATGACATCGCTTCTCGGCTAATCAGGTTTATTATGGTCAAGTAGAAGAGGTCAGAGGCAGAACCTAGATAGTCAGTATGCTGCCATAACAGTCTAACTGCGTAGCCAGGCCTGACACGTATCCTTAATGTAGGAAACTGTTAATCTACGCATTGGCCAATTGCCCTATTGTGTCACGTAATTTATCAATTGCCATGAAGTCAAATCTATTGAATTTTATAGTAGGGCATTGATGTGTAAACCTTTGAGAATACATAAAGCATTCAGGTTCTTTGGGCTTGCCTATCCACTAGCTAATGAATGAAGTGTGTTCATAGAGACGAGTAAGAATCTAGAGACGTAAGCCATACTATAATTTAATATCACTGAATATTCATAATGCTGAAAATATTGGGGGACTCGTCCAAGGAAAACGAGTTTTCCTAGGGTGCGCCAATATTGGTAACATATGGATGGGTGACGTAGCAAATAATTTAATTTGGCAATAAATGGCAACGTCAATCCAAGTGTAAATAAGAAAAGAAAACTCGAGGAACCAATTGGGTTTATATCAACCTTTTTCTGTATCAAACAAGAGCTCCTTGGCCACACAACTCCCAGTATATATAGGCCGGGAAGTCCACGTCTTTGAGTCGCCTTGAACAGTTTCTACGATTGATAACAGCTGCCAACTCTATCACGACTACAGCTGTGGTCTCGCTAGTTCTTACTTGCTCGAGACAAATGCTTTGGGACAGGTTTATAGTTTGGTCAGTGCCTACGTTGAATCAGGGCGCAGTTCTGGAGACCTTTTTTACCGTAGTGATCAGCAGCTATAGGTCCTGGACCAGGTGGGTAGATATAGCAGCCTGAAGTTACCCCAGATCACTCCTCCAGTGCCCAGCTGTCACTAGCGCCTCTGAGAAGCCCCCGGAGCTGCGACCGCAACCATTAGCAGCACTTTTAGACCATTGCCTAGTCCAACTTTCGCCGCTTAAGCTTGTTACAGGGTCGTGGGGTCGGTTCTTTAGCTGCCTATAAGGTACATCATCAAATGACTAGCGCGTTGGGGGCCACTCTGAGGGCCAGACAGTTGGAAAACGGATGCTCCCCAACCTCATTCTCTCTCATCACTCTGAGTGCTATCTTAGGCATCGCAGCCTCTCAGTGACAAACCAGAGATATAACTTAGAATCATACATGTGTTGTTTCTACCTACTGTAGGATTACTATGATTATTATATATATAATATATGATTATAGATCCAAACAATCTCAATTTCAATGGCAACGCATAAAAACAATCATGTTCGCTGAGTTCGTCTTTATATAAATTGATATTTAAATGTGTATGGCCAATAAAAAAGTACATATATAAGTACAATGTCCTCATTGATTATTAGAACTTTATTGTACAAAGTACTTGTTTGTTGATAACTCAACTGCTGTTATGTCAGAAGATGTGTTGTATAAAAATACTAAATAAAAAAAAATAAAAAAATACGGTTGATATTATCCATCCAGGTTTGTACATGTGAGTGCATATAGATCTATGCATAAAAACATGAAAGGTCTGGCTAGAAATAGGGATCAACCATTCTCAAGTCTCAAGTGAACATAGGGGTTAGATAGTGTCTGCCCCAGCTCTGTCTTGGTCTGGAAATGTATATCCTGTGAGACAGACCAACCTGGGCTCAGGTTTTGCAATTGGAAAGTGGCATCCCTCATATACATATGGAGTAATAAATTGAGTGCCGATCTAAAGCACAGAGCTCTAGTTTTTGCACAGAAATTAGAGTTTTTATGTATATGGTTAGAAAAAAACATTCACAGATGATCACGTTGTGGTTAGTATGTACTTTTCATGGATGGTAGTTTTTATGGGTAATGGAGGTAAGGGTTGTAGTTTCAAGGATTGATTCCCCCCCCCTATACATAGAACTCACTGGTTTACTACTAATATATAACTGTAGTGTTGTATTAGTAGTCAGATGTTTCATGTTGTTATGCATTGAATATTCCCTCAGTCTGGTTAGGCGTTTCTACTTCTAAAAAGAGGAACTTAATTCGAATTCAACCGGAAAGCTGTAATACTGGATGAAGTTGGTCTCAAACTGCAGGGAAATTGTCCAAGAAAAGACACTTTATGTTAAGTATACCTATTGGACACAGATGTACAGGAACCCGCAATATAATAATTATTAGCTACAGACGCACAACATCTGGAAGCGAATGTCAACTGTTACTAAATCCCTAGCCACGAGCGATGATTAAGCAAGATTTTTCTCCTCGTTTTTGTTATCGCTGTTATGAATTCCCAACCACCTCATTCCTCATGATTCAGGAAACAAACGCAGAGAATAAATACTGTCTATGCCCAGGTGCTATTTTAAAACCATATTCATGGCGCAGTAATGACGAAAGCTGATATCAAATATCCAACTAATTTGTATCAATAGAAAAGTTCAAATATATGAGAGGCCATCTGCTATCGAACTAAGTTCAAGGCTGAGTTTATCTGAAGAGTAGGCATCTTGTGAGGTAAATAGATTATTTTTATAGTCTCTGTCCTAATGGAGAGGGTGTGTGAGTGTCTCATTTTGCGATCGTCCAAAAATAACTCGAAACAAATCACATTCAATATGCTTGGGATTGACCGGATCTAGCTCGCAATACTGTAAAATACGTACCGTATATATAATAATATATATATATCGTATTTTTTATTCTGATCCATTCGTTTAACAGTTACATTATTCAGAACATGGTTTTCTGCCTCTGCAATTGCTATTGCAGATCTTCCTGGTGAAACCAGTTTGCTCGTTACAAGTTTTACCTTTATAAGAACATAGGGCGGTGTGCACTGCTTATCTATCAGGAATTCTGCCAACCAGAAAAACAAACCTCATTTAAAAAGTAATCCTGCATTCCGATGAAATAGTTCAAGTTCCAAATCAAGTAGTAAAAAGGTTGAACACGAATACAATAACGTTAGTGTTTTCATAAGTTCTGATGAGTGAATTGTGTATGCCTTTCTACTGTTATGGAGGGTCTAAAGCTGTCCAGTCGAACATGATCATTCATGAAATATGTCTAATTTCGTCGTCCATCTTACACTGGGAGCCATATTCAGACGGCGATAGTTCCTGATAGTTCCTGACAGTTCCCGATACTTTCTGACAGTAGTAAAAAGTAGTGGGATCATAGGAACAGGTCAAATTGGCTTGAATTCTTTCTACCAATGGAGGCAGCCACCGATTCAAACTTGTTGGAATTTTTGCTTCCGATAGTGCTGGCAAATATCGGGAAGTATCGCCAACGGCAAAAGCTGCTGTGATGTATAACAGCCTCAAGAATCGGATTAATAATCTGACTCATGCTTGTATTGTCATTCTAATGACAATAGTATCAAGGCCCCTTGGATCATTTCTATAATAGTATCATTTCAAATAAAAGTTCCTTTATTGTCAATACGCTTTTCATAAAGAGACGGAAATGAAAGTAAAAAATACCATAGTTTTCTCGGCATAGCATGAGTGCGATTGAAATAATAATTATGTCATGTTAAGGGTGAGAATACAATCAGATTCTACTCGGTCCCTTTTTTATGAAGTTTGAAGACTGGCAAATATTTCAAGAAGCAGCTAGGTGAGTTGTGGCCCAGTGTGAAAACCATTTTTCGCCGAAAATAAACACAAGCTTAGTACTGCCACCCAAAGCTCTGGTCCGGGAAACAGTATATCCCTGAACCCCATTTAACTCACTTTTCTCGCTTATTTTTCAAACTTAGCCTCTCTAATTCTTTCACCAATTGAAAGGAAATGACATCAACAACTAAACGTGTGAGTTAAAAAGAAAACCAAGTTCCAAATGTGAAGGTATTAGTCAAATTAAAAAATAAAATGACTCTGAAATGAGACAAATGTAAAAAAAGGTGTCTGCTGTGGGACTCAACCTCACAGTGTCCAGTTTGAAAATCCCACACCCTAACCACTGGACCAATGAGACTATAGAGAGCATGCATATAAACACTAGACATACCCATTGATGCATCACATTTTAGCTTTACCAATCTCCTCATGATGATTGAGGAGAATGGGAAGAATAAATTATCCATGAAGTCCCCTATGTCAGCCGCAGGCGATTTAATGATTCAAATTAGTCATACAAGTATGTCTTACAACTGTAATCTATTTCTATAATATGCCAATGCAGGACTTCTAGCACAGCTCGCTTTCTGAATACAGTACAATTATGTCACTTTTGCACACATAGACCTTTTTGGGGGACCTCAATGTATATATTCCCAAGGCTCAGCTGCTTTTTCCCTCGATGCCATAAGTGCAGGGTAAGCACACTGGACGGTCTAAGGAAATCGATCACTTGGGGTGACTTTTTCTTGCTACATATACACTTATGAGTTCCCTATTTTCAACCTCGTTGTGACACTTATCGAGGTGTTCAGAATTTGTATGAGCATAGCGTTGGGTTTGACCGTTGATACCGTCATTCTATGTTGGTTTACCTTGACCCCTTTCCTATATCCTTAAGATGTATGCTTTGTGGCCGCATCGCAAGTGATACAAGACGATTATCAAGATTGCTGGTTCGCTGACTGCCAACCAAGCCTGGCATTGACAGCGTGGATGATATATTGGAGCATCCATAGCCAGAAGCAGTACTATTGGTTCAGTGGTTGCCTGATTGATTAAATTATGATCATATCTGAGTAAACATCAAAGCTGGCTATAAGGACTGACAGTGATAGGGAATTAGAGAAGAATACAGGCTATTGTCTTTACTTTTTTAATATGAGAAAATATTGGTATACATGTACATAATATAAATAGTCATTCAGTCATTCAGCTCAAATATACTCATGTATATATATATATATATATATATATATATATATATATACACACGTCCAGATTCTCTGTTCACAATAAGGTATGCCTTGTGAGATAATTATATGATATCGTACATTTCAACTTGGTTATTTTGAAACCGTATTAGTCAAGCCTGTCTTCACCTACCCTTTACACAACATCATGCTACACACTTCTCCTGGCTTTGTAATGAATCAATGGATTTTTAAAAAAAATATAATCCTCAACCCATCAATAGCCTATGGAGTGCGGAAGTAAGTTCGCCAGACGATCTGACTCGGCAGTAATGTCAGCCCTGCAATATTTCACTGATGAAAAATATCAGGACATAAATGATGATCTCATATACAAGGTATGTGCTCTACCACTTAACTCAGATTACAAAAAGACGTTTTTACTCTTGAGTACCTCATCTGGCAGATGGTCGTGTTGTGTATCGTCTCAGGTATTGGGGTGCATCGAGTCCCAGGCACTGGGAATATCAAATCCTGCTCATTAAAAATGAGGAACGACACGATTTAGGTAACTTTCGAATCCACTATAGCATGTATTGAATTACCCCATAAACTATTCTATGATTTTGTTTCACTAAGGAGCGGTATCCAAACATCAAGTAGATAAGCAAGTAAAATGCAGTGTATATATATATATACAGCATCATCGTTGCGGAATGCAGGTTAGAAGACAATCCGGAGCATCACTTCTAGGCACCATTCTAAACAAGAGACGAATAGAAATGGGCTTCACTATCCATGACTGACCTCCGCTATGCCCCATCCAACCGGAAATAGCGATGTTAAGGAGAGCAAACCAGACCGTTGACATGCGCGGTGGCCAGGGATAAAGGAAAAGAGGGCATGAAGGGGAGGACGTGGTGGCGGGTGGGAGGGTGACTGGGCGCATGATAAGAGAGGGGATTTTGAAACGCCGAGCCTTCTGTCAAAGCATGTGACAGGTTTGAAGGAGAGGGTTGACAGATCCTGCTCGTGATCTTGACAGGAACCATATCTCACAGGTCTGATGGTACTGACGAGTATTCTCAACAATCCTCTAAGTATGCGCGCGGGGACCGCCGCCCATTGTGCGTCATCCAACTGTGACATCCAGACATAAGGAAGCAAGCAATGCTCTGGTAACGTTGTCATTCGGCTCCATACATACTTAGTTATGATAAACAGCAATGTAGTGGCATTCTGTGATAATGAGCAACAAGGCGAACGGACGGACTGTCATGTTAAGTCCACAGTGTTTTCTATGTATGTTACGTCTACTTCGGAATGAAACTGTGACTAAATGTACTGTAAATTCCAAAGCACTATTATTTAGCCTAGGGGATGTCCCTTTGGATGTCCCCTCTTTGAATATACAACGGGCGTTTCACCTGAAGGTAAAGTATGGAGCCTCCATTACCATCAGTGCACATACTGCCATTCTAAACAATTATAGTCGACTCATCTAGTCGTGTATAACATGCAGGAAATGCGATGATATTTAATAAACTAAACAATATTCAAAGCGACAAGGGGAGAATGAATTCTTTAGCCGTATAGAGTGAAGTATACACTACATGCCAGAATCGGGTTATATAGGGTTGGTGCTTCCCGGATTTTTAGATGACTCCAACTGTTCGCCAAAATGTTTTGTATAGGTATCAGATGGCAGTATGCTAACGCATGATATTTAAAGTATCGCTTCAAACCATGTCACTTTTGTATAGAAACCCACTGTATAGTCTTCCCCTCTGGCACATAGGTTTCTCTATATATAAAACCCATTATTGTCATTCCCTCTGGCACAGACGGGTGCAATTCATGCACTGAAAGAGGCATAATTCAATTGGGCACATGATTTGATTTTTTTCATGATTTAAATTGCGCCTGATACAGGACAATGTCTATAGTGGCTTTCCATCTCCGGAATTCTAGCGATTGTCATGTGGGGAAATATCTAATGTGTTAAGTTAAGGTATGAATGGAAGAATAGCAAAAGAACGTGTGGTCTTCGTGAGAAGAACTAAGCAACTGATTTAATGAACTAGAATCTGTACACATGTTCCTACAGGATGTGGGAAAGAGTAGGGGGCGGAGCCCTTACGTAGTACCTATGGCTTAGCATGAATAAGTAGACTTGCACAGTACTGGATAGCTAAGTATAATTAGCGAATTTAATAATGAGATATTATAATTAATGGGTGATAATTAGATAGATAATGAGGTTACACAATGTTACGTAATGTTACATAACAAATGCACCTCCCCAGGAAAGGTCCCGTAACACAAACTTAGCCAGGGTCCGAGGCCTTTGGAGCAATCAGGAGAGAGGATTTCTTTTCACCCATAGGAATATCAGGCATCATCTCGAACGAACCATGAGAGCTATACTAGGAATCATACGGATGAGGTAATATCATCAGGTCATTCAACTATGAGGAAGAAATACTACGAAACAGTGACAAATCTATACATTCAGCCATCACAATTTTCTTTATCCTGTCTGCGTCCAATTTTCTGTTAATTAATGGCCCATAATGGTGTGGGAAAATTGATAGCCTTATTTATCATTGAGCTCTCAAGCAACTCGATTTATTCCAAATGGTTTTGGTTGTACTCGAAACCAGGGTGGTAATTACGGATTCATTTGTCAGGCGAAGATTTCTGGTCACAGAAGAATGTTTAATTTGTTTTATTTCCAACTTGATGTAAATCGATACAATTGATCAGGATTCTTATATTGAAATTGACTTTAAGTTGGGTGAGCATCATTCCTAAAAATATCCTATTAAAGAATAAAGTCCGCTAAACTAGTTGTTATTATGACTCTCGCCAAAGTAATGATCGAAGGATCTGGTAATCTCCAAGGAAACACTTCAGTTAAGTATATGAAGTCCTGATCTCTCGGCTAAGGTAATGGAAGCTCAAATCAGAAGGCTTGAATTTAAAACAACAGCATTGTGAACCTACTCACCATTACTGTTTCATAAACTACTTGGGTGGTCGAGATCTGTGTTCGTGTCATTATTTAGATATATATACCTACACTCTGCAGAATATAACTATATATTTTGAAATATATGACATTCCTGGGGAAATAGTGCATTAGAATTTATTCATTTCTTGAATACGACAACCATGGCAAAAAGACAAAGGGTGAGCTAGAGACCGTTACAACATCTTGCAGTCTCCCAAAAGAGCATGTAACTAAACTTTATATAGACATATAAGTTACGAAGGCCTATCAGGGGTGTTGATGCACCTCATTTGTTTGGTTGAACTCACTGTATGTCAAGGATATATATTTCTATTCTAATACATGCCATAATGGCCTGTTGCCCATGTCCCACGTAAAATTCCATTAGTGAGCGCCCCCGTAACATGATGGTCAGTGGGATCTTATTCAGCTAGATAAATGCTGGCCTGGCTGGAACTGGGCAGAGATAAGAGAACTGTTATCTTCACCCCAATCAAAAGGGATCAAAGAGACAGTGATCGGTGCCTGCACCCTTCGAGGTCACTCTGATTTCACTATCAATCGGGATCCCCCATGAAGCTAGCAAAGCAAGGCATGACCTTATGATTGTATCCATGGTAAGCCACAGGTCCAGAAAACGTGTGGTCCTAGATTAGTATGGTTCCCATCAGGCACCCTGATTACCTACAAGGATTGCCAAAGGATTATTAATATTGTGACTGGTTCAAGATAAGAATTTCCAAATTCTGGTGCTTGTTTGCAGTTATTCCAATGCGATTATGTACAATTAAGCCCCATATCCATTACCACGGCTGTCTGAAGTAGTCTTGGTGTACCTGCGTCGCATGGCAAACGCCACTATGTTAAAGTATTATAGTTGGCCGGCTGGCTGTGGCACTGGACATAGGCCTTAATCACAACTTTCAAAAGAGATAGTTGGATAAGTTATTACACCCCTATGATGTAGTTGCCTATACCTTCAGCATTATATGCCACACTTGGTCGAGGTGGTGCATAATATGAAAATTTACCACCCTTGGCGCATACAACAATTTAAGTAGGTCTGGCATCTACGCCTGCTCACCGGAAGTCAAATTATTCCGGTTTATTATTAATACACCACCACTTTCATCAGGGGAATCTCCAATCTTTCACCCTAGTTTAAAAGCTATAGCTTTAAAATAAAAAGTTCTGCAGAATAATGTGATTTAATTTTGTTTGCAACCTCAATGGCATAACCTATGGAGAGAATACCCCCAAGGTAAGTTCTATCTATTTATCTCTATTATATTCTGTATCAAATATCAAATACTTGGACACATTCTTGCCAGTATACTGAGTGACATTATGTACATTTCCAACAAGATTTACAGGAAATACAGCCTTTATCATCCAGACTGCCCTCTTATTCGAACATTTCAATAAAACAGAACTGAAATTGATATAATTAGTAGATCAATCATACGGTAGTGGTATAGGAGCTATTCCGTTTGGCAAATATATGATTATAAATTTCTACTCTTAATTAAGTTCTTTAACGCTAAACGAGTTAGTGCCTATTTCATATAAAACGTAGTCATTTTCATTTTATATTCAAGACAGATATATATTCAGCCATGTAATTAAATATGCTCAATTTCAAAGTATTGTGATATCATATTTGAATAAGCTCACAATTACATTATAATATTTAGTTAACACTTTAGACCGAGTTAATTAAGAGATCTGACTGCAAAGTTCTTTAGTCTTGATTTGATTTAGAAAAATTATAGTATGCAATGGAACCACTCGGGTAAATACCAATTTAACTTTTTTCTCATTCATATTTAAATCTTCAAGTGAGACAAACACGCAGTGTGTTGTTGTCAAAGAAGCTCCAAGCACCCTATTGGATGTATCATGACCATGAAAACCGGCAGTATGAAATGACGGGTGTGTGCGGAGAATCTGAAATAATTCTCCCTTTCAAATCCCCCTTCATTGAGTGGGCGCTGAGGGTTTGCGGATTCACCTAAAACGCCTTTACTCTTGGCCAGCCACACTTTGGCAAGTTGGATATGTTTTGCTAGGACATAATGCACTAAAAAGCCACTACCACACGGAGAGTAAAGCTGTCAGTATCCTAGGTCCAGATTGACGAACGAGTTTAATTATTCAGCGCGGGTCTCCTTTTTCTGCGGAGCTTTTCTTCCTCTTAAGTACCCAGCTTTCCCTGCGAAACACATTAAAGCAAAACATGGCAAATTTGTGCATGTTTTGTCCCTTTTGATGAGTACTATTACAATCCATGCTTATCAACTTTCCCCCTAAAACCGATGAACTAAAAAGTTCCATAGGGTCGTCTCTCATTGTTTAAGCCCTTGCGTCGTGGAAATTGCAGAAGAGCAGAAGGAGATAGTTAGTTCCTGGCATTGCGTGCTTGGGTGTAATTGTAATATTCATTTCCCCGCGCCTGGCAATTTTCCTGGCACGGGCTCTGTGCTTTATCAAAATACTTTTTACTTTAGGGAGACACCATGGAAATAGCTTAATACAGAAGTGTTACTTGTATAATAAACGGGCCTTTATACTGGTTATTATCATAAGTGGGTCTTCATATTGCCACTAAAACATTTGATACCGCAGAAAACATTTGACTTGTATGGCCAGTTGATGTGGCACCATAGTTGTTCATGGCTCATTCTTTTCTATGTCATTTAATTATACAAGCTCCCCATTCTAAACTAACGCCATGCAATGTCCCTGACATTACATTTTCTTTCGGAATCTAAATTACTGAACCCACAATGTCAACAATGGAATGTGTCTCTCACCAGTCGCTTTTAATGAGAATACTTCGAATGTTTTGCGAAGAGTTGCCACAGTTTAACCTGCATGAAATCGTAAAATGCAAATAGACCCTATGTTTCCCAAATTACCTAGCCGTAGTACATAGATAGAACCTGATAAGAATGTGGTACAAGGGACACTATTGCACTGTCCCAGATGTTCGAGGACAGTGTAATAGTGTCCTGAGTACCACATTCGAATTTAGGTTCTGTGTTTACTCCCACGTTAATTGCTATGCTTACTTTATATGGCTATATTTACTGGGGACAGGAAGTCATACCACACGCGTGGAACTGGTGCAAATTACCACACTACTCCCGCCCATACAAATAGCATGTGGTACATACATCAACGTGGAGTAATATGCACTTCTTCATAATTACGCAAATGTCACTTCAACAAAGTTGATTGATGACTTATACTGATATCTATATACCCTCCCTGGGATGTAATTCCATCAATTCATGGGCAAGGGAAAGCGCGATGCAGTTGATGTCAGGTGTCACTTATAAATCCTTGTTTTCGTATTATATACAATGCCACATTCATTATTCTGTAAGTAATTACGACAGGAAAGCATTTGCTTCTTGTTGTCAGTCTGAGGTGTCAGTGATACACGCACGTTGTTACCATATACTACTCATGGGAGAGCGCAGCATATTCTATACAATAAAAGAACAAGCACCGTCACAGTTGGAATGTACTTTGAGGAAATTTTCTGACTAGGACGGTTATGTGTTTTTCAAGCGCTTAAACCATCGGTTGGAGGGGAATTGTGAATGGAATTCTAAGTGGGGGTCTGGATGGGTAGAAAGAAGGTAAGCGAAATAATCCTCGGCGTATAGATACGGATAACTAAATTAATGAAACTTGATTGTAGCCTATCGCTTGACATACATTTCACAACTGATAATATAAAGAGAAGCCGGGTGTAGCTCCGATAGCATTTGGGGATGACAACCAAGTCTTATTCTTCTTTTGGTAAAGGCCTTGCCAAACGTTTCATCAGTGAGGGTGGCATGATGAGGAGGGCAAGATGCGATCTCTTCTACCCCAAACGACATTTATTGTAATTTACCACTCGGCATCCTGTCGTCTCTATAAAGACAAAATGACAGAGGCACCAAGAAGATGGGGTCATTGGTGAGTCTTTGTATGGCTGTTGAACTATTAGAGAATTTTATCAAGCTTCTTCTATTTGACTTCCATACTCGATTTATATTTTCTTTCACAAAATTAGTTCGCACCTTGGGAAGGTTCTCCTCTCCTACTTTAAAATATTTGATTCGAAATAGTAGACACATATTTAGACCTGGTGCGAGCCAATGGTTTAGATGTTAACATGTGGTTCCAGCGAAATGTGTTCGAGTTTTTAGATACATGCTACTGGAGACAAGTCTCAATAGATTTCTATTTCCATCCTTTTTAATCGGTATCGAAATTCCCAGTGTTCAAATATATACCATTTTCGGTAATAAAAATGTCTTCGTGAATGATATATATTCGAAAATCAAAACCTTAATGGTATTGGTAAATTGATTTTCCCTAAAACTTAATAGGATCATATCATTTTCAATTTCAATTTCAATGTTCGTCCACCTAATTAGTGAGGCAGCTCCATAGCCGAGCTGCTATTAGGAAACTGCCAATATTATGTATTATATATGCTGAGTTTCACCAGATTTTAATGGGAAGCCTCGGCGAAGAGCAGAGAGCAGCATTTAGATAACTTTATTAGCTGCTGCTATATTCTATCATCACGATGGACGTGGGTGTGGAAATCTTATACATTGAATATGTCCAGGGTAGGTGTCTGCATTGCAGATTGAAGTATCTAACCTATTGCAAGACAGTGTTGATAATTATAGCGTATTTCGCTAAAATATGCCTGAGCAAACTTGTCTTTTTTATTCTTGACAAAGATTGGGGAAATTTGTTTTAAACGTCGTCATAGCAGGTAAGGTGAGATTAGAAGGGGAACCCAGAAGTGATATCAGAAATAATTAAGAGGATATTTGCATGGACTTGAATGTCAGGGGATAAGGTGTAATGTCAACATAAAGAATAAGGTGGTTTTGATGAGCCCAGGGTTCAAAGAGAAGGCCTTTGTGATAGGAGCAGGAGGGTGATATAACGAGCTGACTCCTTACCCTGGGAGTGCTGTATTGATATTTTAGCAGTTTCATTTCGATTCCCTACGTACAACAAACATTATTTCTTTTCATGGTAAACACTTTATCATAGTAAACCGTTTAACTACCATTCCAATTTTTCCCATGGGATAGATAGATAACTCTTTATTTTACAACACTAGAAAAAATGACAAAATGTGCATTTTCTTGATCTGGTTAACGTTGAAATAAATGACAAGAAGGGGTCCATTGATTGGATTAAATGTAGACTTCCTCGTGTGGACCTAATCATTGGTCGGCACCATCCTAAAGCTACTCCTCCAGGCACTCTGTTGCCGTACCGCCCTCGCCGTGTTTATTACCCGGTCCAAGTCCACTTTGAAGTTCAAAAAAAGAAAGTCCTTTTTGTCCTCCTAATTAGCCTTAGATTCATTCGTCTTTGTTCCGTGATATTTTGGCGAACAGTTTACCATCTTCCCTCCCTTCGATTATAGAACTGTGGCCAAGGCAAAATAGATCCCTTGATGACGTCACAAACCTACAGACGTCATTTCAACCTCGAATATGGAGAGCGAGGGATTTTTTGCACACTTGCTCTCAAGCCCTCATTCATTACCTAAAGTCCTGGAAGAATCTCGGACTCTCCCTCTCTTTCTTCTTCAGTTACTTCGCCTTTCTATCTTGCTCCTGCATAAGTTAAAATGGTTGCATGTTAGGCTCTTGCCCTGACAAGGTCGGGTCGAAAAGGTCATAGAAACCTTGAGGGAAATTCTAAGTTAACAGTCGATGGCCTGTCACACGGATGGACTTAAAGGTCACCGATGCACTTCCGGTGATGGGTCGTTGCGTCAGGAAGTGCATGCTAGGGATGTCGGTTTTGGCGCCATTTTTATTGATGTTGATAGAAGAGAAGGGGTGTGGTCATGTACGATATCGCGGACACTGGTTAAAATAAGGCCTAACATAACACCCTGCTAGTGGGCAGAAAGCGGAGGAACTATCCGATTATCATAAATTGATACAGAAAATAGAGGCAGTTCTGTCAGTAGGCCATGATCTAGATTCAACGAAAGTATGATACAGAGCACGAATCTATTGGCGCGGTATAGGTGCTAGATAGATATATATGAAGGATTGCGAACATGGTCAATCAGAAATATTGAATGATAGACTGGTTGATCGATATAAAACATAATGCAGGGATTGGGGTAGGGGAAGATGGTCAGCTAATCTCCTTGTCTGAAGACACGTCATTCTTCCAATACATTGTAGGTATGATCTCCTCATTAAATCTGATACGAGGCCATGATTGCTGTTTGAATATATCATCAACTATTCTCGTATCTCGCAAAACCCCACTGTGTATTAAGATGACGTGTTTCCGGTTTGTATGACCGTCACGTGACGATCCTGGTTCCCTTATCGTATGGCGACGTCTGGGGGCAGGATTGTGAGTCTGTGTGTGCCCCCTGTAACCTTGGGCATTGTATGTCGGCTGGAATCCGACCTTTATCGATGAGGAGGGGAGCAGACGATATTTAGAGGTCAACGCTTTCCCCGCAACTGGAAGAATACACCTTATCAGCAGATGAAGCCATCCGGGGAGGCATTCATCGGGGCATTTTGGGGTTGTAAGGGTTAGGAAATCCCTGCCTTCCATTGGCCATCATCGGTCGAATAAGTAGAAAAACGTTCTTTAGTCGTACAAGAATCTCCGTCTTTCCCTTCTTGAGCTAAAATGTGAGGAAACATTTTTAAAATTCGCCATACATCTGTTGGTGTTCCTCGAAGAAAAGTGAATGATATTTCAGAACAATGACAGGCCGAATCATTTCTAAACCAGAAAGAGATATTGATCTGTCTCTAACTCTATTATCTAATTTCCGTTGATATTTGGTCTATTGATATTATATATAAGTCTTGTCCATACCTATTACATGTTCTGTTGTTCATGGCGATCTCAATACTGGTGGGTCACTGGCGGTTGTGACGGTAAATGAGGCACTCTTTCCAGGCGGAGTTCAATGAACTACAGTAGACCGCCATCGAGGAAGACCTGTCGCGAGGTAGCTCTCTCAATCATATATGTGATTCCGACTGATTTAATATCGCCTAGCCATAAAGCACCAGCTGCGTTTTATTGCAGAATATCGTACATTTAGGACTGGAATTAGACCACGATCTTCTTCTAAGGATAACACTAAAAATGTGTCAAGGGTGTTGATCGATAGTGAGCCAAAATCAGGGAGAATCAACCAGATGGTGACGCGATGGAATGGACGCAGCTAAACACACAAAAAAGCATCACCATTCGTCATCCTAGAACTTTGTTCTGCTAGCATCATGGTAGGTCCCTTTTCGGGGCATTATTTACTCAGTTTTTATCTCTGTGACTGCGCAATCTCCGGGGAGGGAGTCATGGTTACGCCAACCAGATGGGACTTCCGGCAAACGACATTCAAATCGTGCTGGCGGGAAGTTATTCCAATTCAGAGGCGAGCGGACTTCCCCTACAACCATGGCAAATGTGAGAAGGAAGATTTCCCTGTGGCACTTAGTGTAATGAAATATAAAAACCTGAACTTGAAACATCTAACATAGTGTACTTTATTTGACCGTAGAGATATCCATAGTCAAAAATAATAAAGGCACCCAAAACATCGCAACCCGATATACATATATTAGTCTAGGCTCAGAGTTGAGAGAGTCCCTCCAAGCTGAGGGAAAGTCTCCCACTCTAACCTGCGAAATGCCATTATGATCTCATTTGGACACCTACTCCAGGGCTAGAACAGCCATTAGCGATGTCCACTCACTGACATACTATTCTTATCCGATCTTATCCTCCACTTGCTGTGGTGCCCCTATTCCCCACCATTGGCTTGGGCGGACTCCCATGCTCGAAGAGTACAGTCCTGTATTCCAGGTGCATTCTTTGAGCATTCTGAGCGGACTCTTTAATGAAAGAGTCAGCTCCTAAGAGTCCTCTCAGATGCCTGGGCGGACTCTTTCATTAAGGACTCCGCTCAGGTATCTGTTGCAAATAATTTTGAACTAGGATCGGCCTGGATTCGAACCCAGGACCTCTCACATTAGTATAGGCTGGCAAGTAGAGTTGAAGGCTCTACCCACTCGGCCACAGAGGCTCAGATAAGATCTGCTGTATATATAGCATATTATTATTCCTGAAATAGAAAATGTGATGTGTCACAGGAAAATGAGTCAAGCGGAGTCCAATGATGGTAAATAGTGGGGTGAAGTATATTGTATCTAAAGATTTTTATTCAGCAATAGAACATTATGTAACAATTACACTATTCTCAGGATGTGCTGATTTTACTTACAAAAGGTAACAGAATGTTGTGATAGTTATATTAATCAGATAACAAAGTCATTTTATGTATACCTTCGATCTTGATATAATTACTAGAGAACAATAACATTTGTAAGAGCCTCGCACATTAGGTATTATTTAACAAAAAATAATAAGAATAATAAAGAATCTCTAAAATCCAACCCCAGCGTTGTGTCATATTCAAACAATCTTAATATAGTTTATTTAACCAGTTGGAATTTTTTTAGCATAATATGATTCCTGAAATATTACCAATGTAACAAGAGAGTTCAACTGTATACACCTGTCACATTCACTACATACCTTGCATTTGTTTCGAATATTGGCTTCGAATTATTCGAATATTGGTTTCGAATATTGGCTATATTGTGTGAGGATTTGGTAACCACAATCATAACAAACAATTGAAGTTGTAGGATAAGCATGCTAGAGGACTCGACTCTGTTCACTTAGTGAATATAATTGTCTGCGGCCTGACGGCCTTGGACAATTATATTCACTAAGTGAACAGTGTCTCGTCCTCTATCCTACACTTAGAGGCTGTGAGCCCAGACGGACATTCCCTCTTAACGGATAACATTAGCAAAACCCTCACTTATTTGGCAATTGTTAATTTGTATTGTCATCACAAATTCTTCTTTTATAAAGCGCAATGTTAGCAGTCTGAATTCGATCCAAACTCTTTGTATGAACAACACAGGAATCTTTCCTTGTTATCAAAATCCATAAAAAATATAAGCACCATCACCATTCTTCTTCATACGAATGTGTTGTGCTATTATAAATTAGTCCCAGAGTTAGGTGAAAATAATAAGTGCTCTGGACACCCTAGGAAATACATTGCTTTCATCCCCACCATAGTTAACACCGTCTATGATGACGATAACTCTTCTTTCTAATGAAGCTGCATTTAAAGGCTGCCCGACCTTTTAAAAGTATTTTTATCATCAAGGAATCCCTTTTCTTCCTTTTTTATGTTCATAATTGAATTAGCCCATCTTGATCCCTCAATATCTAATTCTTCAGCTAATTATATCATGACCTTGTCCTTAAGCTCCTTTTCAGTTTCTCTTGTTTCCTCAAATATTGCCTGGAGGATCAGCTTTTTAAATACTCTTGCTGTCTTTCGTCAAGTGCTAAGACAAATTTTTCCATATTACCTAATATTATGACCGCTACTTGAGCATTTAACTGTTGTTTTCGAGAATGTATAACTTGTATATATATATAGAATACAATAACAAATAATCACCTAATGATGCCCTAGCTTAGCCTTATAAATACCTTTGGCCAGTCTTTCAATTTGGGACTAGTGGAAGAGTATCGAAGAAAACTAACAGGAAGACGAACTTTGGGTCTACTGTTCTTTTTCTGCAGGGATTTTATTGCATGTACTTATATAGTAAAAATACAGCTAGTATATGATATGTGGTTGAGGTACAAAGTTCACATATTATATCTAACTCTATCCCACTCAATCATAGTTGCTGTAACCAGTATCCAATTTATACGACGTTCTTAGGCCGATTCTCCATACGGCTTTCGTCACTATCCATTTTCTATGAGTTTTCTGGTCCCCGTTGGTTCTGCAATGGGTTCTCAATTCTCTGCGGCCCCAAGATGGGTTCTTCACAAGACTCCCAAGCATAGAGACGCTCCAAAAGTCCGACTCCCCGATCGCAGATTATCTTTCCCTGAGAATACAGAAGTCGTGTTCTCCAGTAACCATATCTCTGCAATGCAGGGCACAAAGGACTTTAACCATTCTCAGGAGATACTCTTTTCCTCTATCACCTATGGTGCAGACATCCAGACCCTGGGAACGCCATCACATAGATGCTAATCCTTCCTTTCATTAATACTTCGTATCCTTTCCTTCTTTGCTCCTAATATTTGTCTACAAGAGCTGTCCACAGAATGACAAAGAGATGACGTTTTCAACTCATATTTATGCGGCGGTTAAGGCTTAAAATGTCAGTATTGAATGCAATCAATGAATGTCAGGATTCATAAGATGGGTCTTTGAACCATAGGATCAATGATGGTAAGAACAGCCCAGCCTGACGTTCAAGAAGCCCAAGTGATTCGACAATGGCTACTCAGGGGGCTGAAAAGTATCGATGGATGGAGAGGTCACAATCCTGTGGCCATTGATCATGCGCTGGTTCATTGATTAAAATAAATGTGGATTGCATCAACATTGACATTAATGCACAGAGATCACAGACAGGTCCACCAAAGGGTGTGGACTTAAAGTCACCGTTGGTCTTTTCAGACACTTATATACATGTGTGTAATAACCCTTTCATGTACATTATACTTCAACTCCAGATTTTGAAGGGATATATATATAGGAAATGATTGACAGATGGGGCTCGATTTATGTTCGCATAAATATCGCCCTCGGAAATCTTGTTAATATCGCACATAGCGTCCACCGTGAATTTCAAAGGCCTTTGCCCCCACGGAGATGATTTGCAGAGATTTCCCTATCAATCCGCACACAAAAAGCATAGAGGCAGCTGAACCTGTGGGCTTATAGGCTATGCGGCGGATTATGACGTTTTGAAAAGGATATCATTAATGACGTCATAAGCGCCATTCTCTCCTTTCCGGAGATTTACAGTATCAGTCGTATGAGGGTGCCAAGATCATGACAGCGTCCAAACATTGGAAACTGCTTTTGTAATCCTAAAGGGAAACCGATCGAAGGGGATTGACGGCAGGAGGCAAATCTGGTAATCAATGCTCGGATATTTGGCAAGGACAGTCAGAAAAAAAGTGCCCAGACCATCCGGCCGATGTTGGTTATGAACTGAGATGGTAGATAGTCAGAATGATTATGACATATAATCATACTCATTGTGAATACATTTGTTTATTATCAAAGGCTGTGTGTTTGATAATATTGTCAAAATTATAACTTTATACGGATAGATGCACCAGATATCAGACAAACTAGACCCACAAAATGATGAATCTTTAAATTTCTCTTCACACAAGCCTAGCTGTAATAAATACAACAGCAGTATTGCATACACCGGAATATGTCGGTGGAACAACCTGGTAATTGAATTGAAAAGGTCTAAAGATCCACAGGCTTTTAAAATACAACTCAAACAAACTGAAAACTTTGAATACATTATTCCCACTCTTATAGAGTGAAATTGTGAAAGTTCTTACTGGTCCATGCATTTCAAGTGCAGGATACAATGTGCTCAAAGGACAGGACAATCTGCAGATTGAATGGTGGCCTGAAAGTGACATTGCTACAATGTTTACATATGGAAATCCATGTTTGGGAAAAGGCACAATTGGGCAGGTGTGACTTTTGATCCCTAGATTATGACGTTTGGCATGAGACTCTAATAGAGGAACATATCTATGATGTAACGCTAAAGGTGACAGGAAATACACCAGCTGTGGCTTTGACTAATATCCCCCTCTTATGAAACACTTATGAGGCCAGAGCCACATGTTCTAATAACCTATGCTCAAGGGTCCTTACATACAGAATGTAATTTGCATTAATGACATGTACACTTCCACAATAAACAAGCACTCAATGTTGGTGTTTACATGCATACTCCTCCTGCCCCCAATGCGTGCATGGTTATTCTCTTCATAATCTTGTTAGTTTACCCGCAGAAGAACGTGTATTGGTTTCTAGGGACCCTCATCAAAGCCAAGACAAAAAGACAAGACACGGGGCCCCTCTTGGCATATATTTTTTGAGGAGTAAAGGTTTTATTCGGGGTAATAAATGACTCACATACTCATATATTTGCATATGTTTTGCATATGCATATGTTTTGTTTTAAAATGGAGACTATTTTTTTGGCAAAGGTTACGCTTTCACATGAACAGCAGTAAGTCACAAACAATAGTTCAGATCCTATAGCAAAAGGCAGGGCTCCACCAGACCGTGTGCTTATTGCGGCTAATATGTAGTTTGATAATTATTGTGATATAAATTATCATAAAGAACCAATTGCACAACCTATGAAGATTCGCTTCTGCCTAGCTCCAATTGTTATTATATTTGAATTGAGAATGCACTGCAGAATGGAACCGCAAGGGAAAACACGTCAGTGGAGTCAAGCCTTTAATGATGTAGATCGAAATCGAACATGTATCCTAATGATAAATCACTAAAATCCTAATTCTAACTTTTTGTGTTTTGCATTGATTTCAAAGATGATATTTGTATTCTCGAAAAGACTTCTACATGTATACATACATGAGCTGCTCTTTAGATGCACTTGCCTGGGTGATCACCTCATTCATTCGACAACCAATCTACGGGAATCGGGGTTACCCGGGCATTAGTTATATCTCAAGGGTTTATGTGAATACATGTACATACTCTAGAGGCAGTGGAGTGGAAGGGGAAATTACTTACAACATCTTGACAAACACTGATGGAGGACTCTCTAAGAGTTGGTATTTGACACAAACTATTATTTCATATAAAGCCATCAGACAAGGATGATAATAAATAAAAGTTGGGTATATGACGCTCTTATAGAATTGAGAGCTCTTAGAAAGCAAGAGCAGGACGAATTTTGAGAGTGACCATGTCAATTTAGGCCGTTGGTGGCACTGCAGAACTTTTGTATGTACATTGCATTATATATAAGTATAAGGCTCGCTTAATATAGGTAACCCCTGTTTTGTATACTTGCAATTTGAAAACTGATGATACACCTATTAATCCGACACTATGGAAAATGTCTGCTGTTGTGAGAGGAAGCCATTTGGATACCCGTATGAAGGTTAACAATGGCTGTTAAGCGACTACACTGCTGCACCCAAAACAGTCTGGTACAATTTAAAAATGAATACATCTATTCAGGTCATGTATTCTCGTCGTTACAAAATGTGACACCCATGATATGGCGGGAAAAATGACTATGTGCCCTTCCCTCATCAATTTATCCAAGATCGACATCCAATACTGGAAGTTATTAGCTCGCTGTCTCCGCATGTCCTTTGATCAAGATGTCCATGACACTTTAGCGTTTCAAATTTAATCGGCAATTTTAATTCTATCGCACCGAATTATTGTCAAGGTATCAAATTTGATTACAGGATGTTACTTCGGCAGACTGAATGGTAATTAGCCACTATATGAGGTTATGCGCTGATTCATAATTACTTGCATCCCAGATAAAGTTGCCTCAGGACTGGACTTCTCTCGCAAACGCTGCGGTAATGTAACTTGACAATCAACATTTCATTAATTCATAACTTTTACATATTCGCCTCTCACATAAATACAAATATTTCGCCAATCAGGCAATCAGTGGAAAAACAAAGGAGCATGTTAAGAGCTAATGGCATGGCGTCCTGCTCTTCCCACCTCTTATCACAAATGAATTCATTAAACTCCCAGTATAGCAAAGCTCCATCGTCATTAATTTCATGCTTATTTGATAAGAACCAATCTCCCTGGTGTGAAACCAATGTGGAGCTTGAGAAATAGATGCCAACACATGGGACAAGAGAATCTTTTAATGCAATGGCCCAGCGACATAATTTAGTTTCATTGCAGAGGGAAGTCGCTGGTCGCACATCAAGTCTACCTAGCATGCAGCCAATACAAGTTCTTTGTGTAGAAGGTGGCGGAGAGGCGATTGTAACAAAGCCCTCTCGATTCTCGCCCCTCATGACACTAATCGAGAACAATGGATCCAACACATCCATGAATTAGAGACTGCCTTTCCATGAATTAGAGACGTTCCTCCTATCAGACGCCATTCTTAAAGCAATCGCGAGATTTCATTTTTCTCGCGGTACTATGACGTCATGCTGATCGGTATCGCGGCAATAGGAAGAATGAAAATACCTCAGACGACTATTTGAGAAATGTTCTAAAAGTTAAGAAGAGGAAGCGCGTTTAGCTTGGGAATAGAACAGCGCTACGGATATTCATTGTTAAGAAAAATGCCAGTGAATTGTTCCCAATCACGTCTGATTCTGTGCTCCCAAATAGCGTTATCACGAGAGTTATGGCTATTACGGGAAAGAGATCTGTATTCAAAAATTCACCCGGTTTCGGGGTTTATGGAGGTGAGCCTATGAATATTTCTAGATTATCCTGGGAACGTAATGGAAATGCATATTTTATTTTCCGGTTAGTTTTCTTGTTGCCGGTTTGAATGGTGGCATTGAATGGAAATTATTGAAAATCCATTTCAGGCTTTCTGTTCATAACGATAAAATGTCTTTTGGGCCACTGAAAAGAATATGAGCCGCTTTAATTTTGTATTTGTTCCATCGAATTAAATAATCTCTTTCATTCGTACCATTCGTAGACCCTGTGCTTTCATTTGGAATAATTTCAATAAGTCCTAATGGTTGGTGGTGGCCTACAAAGATATTACCATGTGAAACCGATAACATTGAATGCAGTTTGTCATTATGAGTATATGGGTCCTTCTAATCGAAAATCGAGAAGACAAGTGAAATGTATATCAGTTAGGACTGACCATTTCCATGTACAAATTGTAAGAACAAATCAACAGAATACGTTGAAATGAACACACACAGAAACGATGGGGCACTTTGAAAACATGTTTGCGTTTCATTCTCATATGCCACATAATTAATTTAAACTTTAGATATACCAATAGACAATATGATAGATGTATGATTGTCTCAGTATAGTATACCTCTAGTACACAATGGTAAAGCCACCATTCTTAGAACACGGACGGCGTAAGACATGTACTCAAAGAACAAGCACCGATGGATTATTTAAGCATCCAATACCGCCTGTTTATCCCGCAAATTACAGTAGGGGTGAATACTGCAAAGTAGCGCCTAGTTAGCCATGGTGACATAATGGTGGGACTTGGCTCCTCGTGTCAGTTCCTCGATTAATCCCCAGGCGTGAGTTGTGTCTGGTCACGTGTTCAATACTATGCTGATTTCCTTCCATAGTGGTAAATTCCCTACTAATGTAAATAATAGATGCATGAAGGGATCCCAGTTGTCCAACCTATCTATCATCTTAGTAATGTGTCTCTCACTTGTATATTTATAAGAGATTTATTCGCGTAATCTATGAGATGCATATATAGGTTCACTCGAACTTCGAGTGACCCATATAGGTAATTTGAAAAAAGCGCATTAGTATAGTCTACGCTAGTAACGTAGGTGCAAGAGACAACTCTATGGGTCCAGTAGCTATATTGTCTTATACATCTTGTTCAAATCAGTGGACATTTTGTTTGGCCTGTAAACCGATTGCAAATCATATCCCTGATGGAATATTTGAGGAGTTATAATTCATTCATTAATTACTTGAAATCTACGGGGTTACAGTGTGTGTGTGTGTGGGGGGGGGGGGGGTGAGGGGTGCTGGGGACAATACTCATCAGTTTGTCAAAGTATTCAGCATTAATCTGTAATAATGTGTGCCACCGACTTAAATACAATAACAAATGCCGCATACTTGTATTGGTCGGAGCGTGGCATTGATAATGGGGACAGCTATAGGCCCCTATTGCACAAAGTTACTGACACGACATATGTATGGTACTATACACATTGATGAACTGCATATTTTATATCTATCATAATTCATCAGAATGGTTGAATTCCTATGCCTGTATTTTCATGATTATGGTTATTATGGTATCGACATAAATTCTTCGATTTAATGCCATTATAAATATAAAAAACAATTATATGGAAACTCTTTGCATATTTTCTTTCTGGAGACGTAATTCCCTGTTATTGCAAATGTACCACTGTACTTATCATATTGCATAGGTGTATCATTTTAATATACCTTGTATTTGTATTCAAATAATTATTTTGGCATTTAAAAGAAATTACATGTAATTTGTTCGGTAGTTTAACCACACTCTGGAGGCGCCTAGCTATGACTGTGGCTGCCGACAATAAGGCCTGTGCCCTCCCTGTACTGTAGCTGTCACAAAGAATTCTGATGAAATAAAGGAAATAAACTAGAATACTTTCAGGTTTATTGAAGCCTAACCTTTACCAAAGCATTACTTGTGTTTTTAAAAGATTAAAGCTGTGAAAAGGATGCAAATTGATTCGAAAACGTGAGCGTTTTTCCTGCAGCAGCCAGCCCATTGCTGGAATTGCTATGGCCATGGGCAATGTGTGACGACAGGATGGCCCTCAGTCAATTTTGTCTATTATACCTTTCCAGAGGTTGGTATAATACTCCCATAGACTTAAGCACTGAGCGTCATATCAATGACGCGACATTGGCCAATGTAAACAGAGTGTGAGGTGGGAGGGGCTACTGAGCTACGGAGGGGATTGACATTCACTCTAATTTTCGTCGATTTTTACTGATTTTTTTTCAGGTTAAAATGTTGGAAAAAGATATAATAAACACATGTAAAAAGTGACCTCGGGCCATCTCTCCGGTACATATTGCCCTTGGGCTACGCAATTTCAGATCGTTGCTACGCTCACTCACTGTAATCGCTACGCCTGCATGCAATATGTACCTCCGAGATCACCCTTGGTCACTTTTGTCTATGTATCATAATAAGACTGTCATATTCTATGTATAATTTGTAAGTACGGCAAGGGTTTGTCCCAACGCCCCCTGAACCACTATTCCTTCTGATTATAGAATATTAAGAATTTAAGGTTTGCTCAATGGTTGTTATAACTTCAAAGACAAATAAAAATCAAGACAATGGCCAATTGGAAATTATCGAGAAATGGGAATTTATGAATTGACATACTTTTATTTTCTGTAGCCTGTACTAATTCTGACAGCAAAAACAAACTTACACTGCATAGTAATAAACAGTGCAATTGTGGGCAAGTATTCATGTTATGAACAAAGGTGCTGTGTCATTCTACGACGAGTCTTTGGAAGATTTACTTCTAATTAATCCTATTGTGAATTCCTATGGCTCCATGTAAAGTATTCGCGTAAATCAGCCCTCCGGTGGCACATCGCCCCATTCTTATCGGACCCCGCACTCAAGTGGCATTTCCAATACTTTTAATGAGCAATTTATTTACAATAGAAATGGGTTCTTCGCAGCCTTTTCCTCACAATGTGAATTTGACTTCGCACTTGAGACTAATCTAGGTCAATAATGATTTTATTGATCCTCTGTGGAAATAAACTTGGAAGCATTCCCATGTTGGGTCCATCGGCCGTTATCTCTATTCATCAATTGTCCAGACTTTCTCTTTACGCTATCATCTAACCGCATACTCGGCACTATTTCAGATTGCTCTATAAAATCCCCCTGGTCCTGTTTTGTCAAGAATATTATAACCCTCTTGCCCATGTTTAAATTCACCTGTCCATCACTTAAAAATAGTTTCCATTTAGTTATGCCTGAACATTGGGAGGCCAAATAACATGTTTTGATTGCAGTTGATATAATAAAGTGTATTGCTTTACCAGAGTAAAAGAAAGCTAGTCATCACTACCTATCTTTGTTTTAGCATTCTGTGAGTACATCTGCGAAGAAACGGGTCATTTTTTGAAGATTAGACAAAACTACATTTATTATTTAATATTAAGCATCTCCGTCGCTTCCAAATAATATAATGTTTATCCAAACACTATGTATACTCATTCGTAGGTAATATGTTAAACGTCATATGCTAATTTTCACTACACACTGATTCATGTAACTACTGAGCAGACCAAACAACAATATTGTTACCGAAAATGACGCTTGATTCATAAACAAAACATTCTTTTTATAATATGCTTTTATACCAACAATATTGAAAAATGAAGTGGTACATATGCTTGTCATAATCTAGAAAACTAGATAACCTGCGGGTATAAGGTTCTATATTCCAGAAAGTGGAGTGAGTAATGTTAATTTCAGCACAGACGATTCAAGATGGTTGACCTTCAACTTTATTTCGGGAAAAGGTACAGGCCTGCATTAGGTTCTACTTACCTTCGTATCATTGGGGACCAACTTCAACGTATATCCATTGACTATATTCTGTTGATTTATATGTTGAATTGCCATTTGTGCCGCGCCCAAGTCTGAGCGACCATTTAGGGCGTTCATCGTATCACTCAATTCGAATAATCCGCCAATATGCAGGGTACGACGTCGTCTACGTCGCGCCCCGTGTCCCTGGTTGCGACGCGCCCCATTCAAATGAGGCTGGCTCGGCGTGACGTCAGTTTGGGAAGTTTCGTCAGCGTCTTCGCCCTGCGTCGACCTTGAAGAATTTAATAATCTCTGAGGTGAAGCGGGCATATCGCCCATAATATATCCACTTCCATTGAGACGTTCATGGTTTAGCTTATCATCTACTTCAAAGCCGTCTGCAACTCCTTCTTCGTCCTCTGCTCCTCGGTCTTGACGGGATATAATCGGTTCTCCCGATAGTGTCATGGAATCTGATGTAAGGACATCATCAACCCCCTCGTTGTTGGGGGACAGTGATTTGTTTTCAACAGAATGTATAGAGGTTGTTGGGTTAGGGGCGGATTGGTACACTTCCCGTTGGATTTGAAGATTTGAAGCCGATGTTGGGGCAATATTGTATATGGGCAATGACCTATCGTTATTGTTATCGTTTTCTATAAGAAATTTATTCAAATCATCATCTTCTATTCCTAAATCGGTTATCAAACCATTTTCTATAAACGAGTCATCATCACCCTCCCCGCCATCGCTAACATCGTTATCTCTCCTTATCACAGAACTAGGTGCAGTAGAAAATAAGCTTGTCGTTCCCTCTACTTTGTACAAAAGCCCCTCCTCCTCATTTGAATGGCCACCAGAGCTGTCTTGCAAATCCCTAGATAGAGTGTGTGCTATATGGGCCGGCACCGATAGTGTCCCAGCTCTGGTGGCTGTCGTCCTAGTTAGAGGTACAGCACCACTTGATTTTTCTACTTCATTAAATGCCAGGGAGTCGGGGGATTTTCTTGGGTTAGCACCAACATGTATTGTGGGTTTACGATCCGTGACAAGTGGCTCCACCTGCCTTCGAGGTGGTAAACCAGAACTGACGTAATCCATCTGTCCACTTGAAAAGGCTGGGATCAAGCCGGAGGAAGTTTCCTCCTGTTGTAATGGAATGGTTCCAGAACCAGATACACTTGGATCATATAATGATAACTGATCCGTTTCATCTAGTAAGTAAGGAGGGTGTTCATTTACATTTTGGGTATCACTTGCCTCATCTAAAGGGCTTTGTCTTTTATTGATGAAACTCAACTGAGTTGGGATTTTAGTGGAGGGTGCCTGAATATAGCCTCCTTGAATGAACTCTGACTCACCTGATGAAGTACTAAGAGACTGTTGAAATTGATTGGAAACATCTACACCTTCTCCATTGTGCTTTAGTTCTGGGTCAGTGTTCAAAATGCTATCAGAGATCGGAGGGGAAGGGGGTGACGTGGAAGCCCTGTTTCTATTGTGATCCTCATTATTTTCTTTCACCTCATCTTCCTCCTCCTCCTCAGCTTCCAACTCTCCATCTTCCTCATCGTCTTCCACATCTCCTTCCCCACCCTCCTCATCCTCATCCTCCCTTTCCCTATCTTTGGGATCCTCCATTAGCCTCGAGGCCAGCGGAGTTGACTGGGGTATTGTGATCTCGCCAGGGGTAGGTGCCAACCCGGGCGAGGTGAGGGTGTACTCCCCCTCTGGAGCCTTATCATTACTTGGCCTTGCCTCTCGATGTAACATCAATCCAACCAGAATGAAAACAACTGCCAGGGATCGTTCAGTGCGCCCAAAAGCAGCCATTATTGCCACACCCAACAATGATGAAAATTGTACTAACCCCTCCCACCCACCCTCCACCTTCACCTCCTTCCACCACTAGACTATGTATATAACTGCCGACACCAACTGGAGAGATACTCCAGTTACAACATTGGTGCTATTGCCAATATAAAAGTCTATTACCTCTTATTCATACATTGACATCATAGCCAGTCCCTTTTAATCATCCCATAACCTGCGTTTACATATCAATTTCATGATAAAAAGAATAGTTACATGAACCGTTGTCCATACTTTCAGTATTCATTGGTGGCGGAACTAAATGGGTTTGGTGTTTCTCATGGTATAGTTTAGATCTGTTTGTCCTAACACAGAAACAAGGACCTGAGAATTCCATCACCCTGTCATCACCATTCGTCCACAATGCGGATCTTGGCTACCCATATACGTCCATAGATGGTTATTTAATCCATATTTCATGTAAACCTTCTCATTGCTCACACTCCACATGATAATTTCCAGGGTTCAACAGTGTCATTCATCGATACTTAGTATCTTAACAACATCATCTTCTTCGAAAATGAAGTATAATAGCATTGCAGTCATATAGGAGCCACACATCCTCATACGGTACAGGGCTCATCCTTTTTTAGGGAAAGCTGCGGCTAATTTCTTGGCGGGGTTGTGAACTTTCCACCCATGTTTCATCCAACGGAACTCGGGCATGGAAAACTTCGAATTGATGAGCAGTTCACAGCGCTTAAGAGAAGTGTTGAGTCGGATATGGAAGTGTAGGTGAAAACGTGGAGTTGCTCGATTTGAACTGTTGATCCACTGATCATGTAGAATAACGCTGCTGCCACTACTAGAGCGAGTGGAAGTAGCGCTCGTCGGAGGAGCCATCTGCTTATATTGATGGAGCTTTGGGATCTTTCTATTGTTTGAAGCCATCTCCTACCGCCTTATAAATCCAATTCAAGTCAACTCAAGATGTATAAGTCAATTAGTACGTCCAGTGCACTACTGTGTGCACACTTTGAGTAACTTTTCTTCATGGTTTATCCGTCCAGTGCCCATTTGGAAATGCTGTCCTCTGCTCTGCAATACTCCTCCTCCCGAATCTATCTATTACTTAAACTAAGACTGCAGAGAAGGCATGAGTTATTGTATCTCCTCTGTTCTAGAAGAGATTGAGAATTAGCAGCAGCGAGAGTATGGAGGAGAAGATGAAGAAAGAGAGAGAGGGAGAGAGAACAATAAGAATAAAAAAGAGGAGACCAAGGAGGAGTAGCTTTTCTGCTCGTGCCACAGAGATGACCTGTCCATTAAGGGCTTACGTACTGGCTTGGTTAATCCTATACACTAGTAGCAACAGGCGCTTTTGCCAAACTTGATCAGAGGAGTATTTAACTGCTTATCCGGCCCGTGTGTATCCAGTAAAGCTGCACTGCGTGGTGGCTCTTGTCTGCTGTGTAGTTAGAAGTAGAATCTCCTCCTCCTACTTCTAGTTCTGCTGGAACTGCTGCTGCTACTGCTGCCAGGCCACTCACTACTGGTGCCTCCAGCTTCTCTTCAGCCTCCTCCGTGGCGGCTGACGAGGTACAGGAGGAACAACCGACTCTTTAATCCCCATGATGAATGGAAAAAACCAGTGTCAATGCCTTACGGAAAACAATATCCCAAACCCATTGCCTCTCCTCCAGGTCCAGGTCCCAGCCACATGGAATATATGAATAAACTCAACACACAGTCATATATCCCTGTAGTAGTGTTAATACAACTCCTTCTGGTACTTCACCAACAGCGCCTCCTCCTCCTCTTTTACTACTACTACTAACATAACTTCAGCTCCTGCTCCTCATCCTCCAACTTCACCTCATACCCCACTACTAACTCGCCTATAACGCACCCATTCAGGTGGAGCAGGCCTGTTATGACGAGTGGTACAGCAGACAGTGAGAATAGGGCAAGGCAGGAGAGGGACGTTCTAGCTGTGACTTGGATCTTGCGCTCCACGGCTATTCTCTTAGGAGGGCATTTCCCCATTCTAGTAAAAGACCTCAACCCCAAGCATTCACATGGTCCTGGGTAAGACCTTAAAGTGCCTCTCTTTCTCTTTTTCTCTGTCTCTCTTTCCCTTCTTCTCTATCTCTGTTTCCTGGGTATGATCATAAACTGCCTCCCTTTCAGCTCTCCCGCCCTTGGTATAAGCATCTTAGATGTGTTGATAAGGGCGTAAAGCAACCAATCTCACTCACTCACCCAAGCATTCACAGCCATAAAAAAGGACCAGCATTTATTTTCAAGGAACGTCCATAAATCGTCATTGTTGTAATTATCGTTCTCTAGTTGACTCAACGCCTCGTTAGCAGAGAAAAACGTTTTTGATTCATGCCCAGTTTTTCTCCTGTGTCAATGGAGAAAATAAAACTTTATATTCAATGAATTTTCATTCTGTTAAGCTTCAAAAACTGTAGCCATCCGCTTTATAAATGACGCCCTTTTAAAAGAAACTACATTTGCGAAGGCATATATGCGTTCTTTGTCACATTGTACCAACACCCGCATACATGTATATATACGTCTGATCCTGTTATCTATTAGTAATAAAAGGAGATCCAAACAATGGCCTTTACAACATGAATAATGTCCAGATATATACATATCATTAAATAGAAGAATTCCGCTGTATCTGTACATCTTAGTTCATTATGTACAGATACATATATGTATCCACTATTATGTTTAAACGATTGTATATTTAAACATTATATATGTACAATAGCTGTGTATAGCAGCTGGTCCAATTGACATACCTCATCTGGGACTTCACTTAGCATAAATAAAGTGTTTTTAAAAAAGGCACATGGGTATCATACAGCACACACAGTGAGACATTTCATAGGATGTGAAACAACAAAGGTGTAACATAATCACACACGTGACATGAGCTAGAAGTGAGCTGAAAAAAGTCATCATCGAAATTGCCATCACTTTAATTATTTAATATATAGCTCTCCTCTGGAATATTGAAAATCTATGATCCATCAATAATATGTTATGGATGTCGTAAAACATTCATTGTGTATCTGTTTCCAGTCATCCATAATCACATTACAACTATCTCTTGAGATACGACTATTTCATACCATATATGATTATAGTGGCTGCCAATTTTAGATGCATGTATCGAGTAAATAAGTGAAATAGGTTGTCCTCATTGACAAAACTAATAATTATTGGTCATCATCGCATGGCCTGGTTTTGGGGCCATTATATATATAACATAATACATGTGTTACATGAGGTCTGGTGTGTACATTAGATGTAAAATCAGGCTCGTGTAGATAGGAGAATCGACTGACTTTAGAGGGAGAACTATAACATCCTTGAACAATGATATAGTGTGGATGTGGTCTACTAAGTAGTGATAAGAGTATTTTGTAACCTAGAGTCAGATCCCGAATGATAGACATGCATAGAGCAATGCTATTGCTTTAATACTTGAATGAATATAATTAGGTTGATCAATGTTGCGTAATGTTACACAATAGTTCAAATCAATGCGGATTTTCAGCAACTTTTGACCCCGTTGTTCATACATATATAACATATGTCGAACTAAATAAGAGCATGAACTGTTTCAGATTAAGGATATACCGACTTTAATCATTTCCCAAACTGAATTGGAGTGAAAGATCATTCAGCGCTCATCATTGCTGTCTTTTGTTTCCACCCGAAGTGCCATGATGAGTTGCTTGCCAGCGCTCCATTTCAATACACACTTTATGGAAGTGCCAGGAGCCAGATCAAAGTGCCCTGATTCCTGCTCCCGCCCTCAGGTGCGCTACTGCGGCACGAGCTGCTCGGAAAGTATCAGAGATAAATTGCCGCGTTGTATGGTGAGGGCGGTGATTGACGCGCGCGCGTGCTGGATACCTGTGCAGTGAGATGAGTAGGGTGCTGGTGGTGCCCTGGGGCTTGTAGTTTCACAAAGTAAATGAAAAAATGGGAAATTCTCCCCCAGTCACTCCATCACCCCCCCCCCTCTCTCTAGTTCCATCTCCGGGGGTCGGATTGTTTCGCGGCTGCTGGAAGTGATAGTTGCCCCCGTCTTCCCCCTGCAGGTATTTGTACAGAGATGTAACACTTTCTCCGAGCTACATGCATGCACTGCGTTCTCCTTTCTTATCTTTCCTTCTGTTGGCACCTCTACCATCGCTCATACGTTAGTATTTTGCATCTATACCACGAAACAAGGCAGATATAAGATAAGAAACATACAGCACGTACCTCACTACAGTTAGAGCCCCAATGCATTTATAAGTGGCAAAAATTAGTCTGAAATCATTATGTAGGATCTTAAATATTGAAGTTTCCAAGTGTGCTGACCATTATTAAGCAACCTTAATACCCCGCTGTCCAAAGGCCTCCACATACAAGTGAGGGGACTATACAGTGACACTTGTTTAGAATGCTAAAATATAAAAGAAATAATCTGATTAAAGTATACTAATGCTGCACTACTACTACTGGATACTATGTATCCGTCTGCACTTGACATGTAGTTTAACTAAAACCACAATCTCCTGGAAAGTAAGTGTCAGGTCCCTAGGAAAGGGGTCAAAATACAAATCATATAAATATACAAACACACAAATAAATCAGGTCGAGCTACACTACATATATATTATTATATATATTCAGGTTATATGTATAATTCACATATGCGGGCCAATGGGTCAGTAACCGAAAGTTAAAACTAGCGCAACCAATTATGTGTCAAGAGTCATTATGTCAAGACCGAATGCAAATTGAAAAGTTTATTTCATAAATAGATCCCCTACACGGATAATTTATTGATTTCGACATATTATTTTCATGAAGCTCTGTCGAATGATGATCGGAATATAATTTTCATTCCGAATAACTACTTGAAATAAATGAGACTGTATATTAGCTGGATCACCGAAGGACAAATTAACATCATGATTAAATAAGTTGCTCATAATATGTTTTTATATGTATCCCCCGTTTTTGTTCTAGCTGTATACGCGCAATGTCGTCCCGAATGTGTGATGTAATCAATCATTTAGATAACCATTCATTTATAAATAGATTGTTAGTGATCCTGACCCTAAGATATCTGTCATACTAGAAAGAATGGTTACTCCAGCTGAGAATTGATCCCATGACCTCCATATTCATTTGTCAGGGTTTAACAATTCTGACAATTTGCTGGTGCTCAGTCCTAGACTTAACTGCAGGCTTGGGAATTCCAGTCACTCGAGGTCCCTCAATTTAATTGCTGCATATTAATTGTACCAATTTGTTATTCACTTAATGAAAAGTACCCAATATTCACTATCATGTATCAGAACATACAAGTTAATAAAGACTCGAAATATAACATATCAACACTTTTCCCATATGGATCCGTCTAACGAACGTTTGAAAATGTTATAAACTATTATATATATATAATATATATACATTCTGTCGCACATTCAATCAAAACTTTGTGTAATGGAAATTGTTATGAGAAGTGTGTTTATGCCGATTTAATCCTATGTATGGGAATGTATTTAATGCGACGAAATATTAATGTAAAACTATATATGTAGTCTCGGAGTTCACTTCTACAGGAATGTGTGTATATATATAGGCGACAATAGAAACGGTGGAAGGTTCGACAGTGAAAACGATTTGAATGAATCAAGGCCAAAGGAATAGGAAGTTACGAGTGGAGAAATAGAGGGAAATGTTCTACATAAATAGATGTAACAGCATATACATTAGCCTCGGGGAGAGGAGCTTCCAACGCCATATTACCACACAGTAAAAATCTTGCAGTACATTCTTTACAAAGTATGATGTGCGCTCTGTGATAATAAAATGGCAGTCGGAGATAAGGGGATATATGTATCGCTCGACGTTTACCTAAGATTCTGGGACTAAGTAGAGGACTTAGGCACTCATCTCAAGTCAAGGCCCAGGATGTGTGCAATATATGAAAGGCCGCATGTTGGAAGTGAAGTAATCTGTGCGTAAGTCAAGAAGGATTAATGATCAGCGCTTTCTCTTTCTGACTGATCCAACTTGATCGATTATAGAGACATCTGGAGTCAAGAGCGCGTATTATTTCCAGACTTTATTCATTGATAGAAGGCAATCGGTATTCGTGAAATCAGACAGCCACTGCTGTGTTGGGGGTATGTCAAAGGTCTCTGTCGAAGGTGACTTATATAATGTATCTACATTTTAAAACACAATGTTTTTTTCAGCACATTTTTTAACGCAGCTACCTTATAGTCTTTCTGAAAGTGGTGATTTGTTCATCGGGCTTAACATTAGACTTCAGATGAACATATATAACTATGGTCGGTTTTCTTCACATTACAAGTAATGGATTTAATGCATTCTAGATATATATTAAAACCATTGCTTTGTAATGCATTAGGGACCTAAATCTAACTTGCATTACCGACGTAAGGAAATGAGGCAATCTATCAAATAAGATCCTTTGCTCGGCCGCTGCTGCCTTACTAGAGGCCAAAGAATACCTCGGTGGGAAAGGCAGCAGTTGTTGTAATTGTTGTGAGTAATATAGAGGCTTGAGCGGTGTGTATTCGTCATCGGATGATAGTCCAAGTTGAGGTCACAACTGGGTCTGGTCCGCCTGGTTAGGGATTAAGGGCTTCCAAAGGTAATAGGGTTCATTTGGGAGGGCTTTCCTGGAGACGTGTGGTACGCAGCGAATGCTTGAAGGAGAGGTAAGATTATCCCTCTACATGTAACAATGTAATGGCTCTTAGGCAAGAACAGATGTTCTGAAAATTTATATCAGGAAAGAGGGAATGGTGTATGTTCCTACCTAACTAATTACGAGGGTTCCTACTCTATGTAGATGAAAATTCACTACTACCAATACCAGACCCAGACAATTTTGCCATGAAAGATATACATACGAGTAGAATACATCATTGTAGAGAATATAAAATCCGAAAATTCTTCTCTTACAATTACAAGTAAACACATTTAATAAATAGTTCTCCTTACATTGTGGTGATGACGAGTTGATGATGGCATGATGATTTGGATCCTAAGGATGAAAGTGGGATGAAACTGAAATGTCATAGCATGTGATCTTTATAGAAAAAAGAATGCTTATAAATATAATATACATGTAAGGGCGGCCTAAGTGGTCATAGAACACTTTGACATCCAATTTCAGTGGTCTTTAAAGTGTGAATGCCATGCTTTTTAAGTTTAACTTAAATATGCATAATATATAATTTTGAATTGCACATTGCTTACTTGAAGTTCCTCAACCCATCTGTTGCAAATGTTTTGGATGAAAGAATAGAGCTGTCCTGCCCCTTTTTAGCGGCTTCTCCATTGTTACAATGCATTGCTTTAATTGCAGACCGTTCTATCTATAAAATTAATGACAAAATGTTGAAGGCCATGGTGCATTGGGTTCTTTTCTATGATCAAAGGTGAAAAGACAATGCACCAAGACCAGAGAAAACCGAGGCTTTTAACGGTTTTAGAATATCTTTGGCCGTCAAACTTAAAAATTCAAGTAGTGTTACCTTTATCTTGTGGGTACTTACTTATTCCATGAGGTAGTTAAATTGATTGTTGACGTTGTAGAGTGGGTGCTGCTCAAATCGGCACGGGCAATATCTACTTCATAGGTGCAATTGAAACTTATCATTATTTACCTTAATAGCATAAATGAAGTGGTCCTGCCGCAATTTCATTAAAACACTCCCTAGTTCACCTGTATTAGCAAACTTGTCATTATTGCTTCTCACTTCCATTTACTGTAAAAATATTCATTTTCGCAAATTTAAAGTGCGCGTAAGTATTAAGTTATGTCATTGTTGACATAGGAGGGATTGTTGGTGCGCAAATGTATGTACGTTTAGAGTATGTCACCTCCAACCAATCACAGGCTCTTTATCAGTAAGGTTTAATGGCCAGTCTCCAGGGTCAATAAAATGTAAGATCTACTTCTAACTAGTTAAGCTTCCTTTCTCTGTAGGTTCTAAAACTCTTCATCTGTTTGTGTGAGAAGACTCCCTGATGGTGATCTAAGTTTTCTAGAAAAAAGATAAATGAATCACAACGGGATAGGAAGGATATAATTAGGAAAATGATAGCGGCGCGAAACCTTGGAACATGAGGTCATTTATAACGATTGTTTTTCTCAATCCCTTGAGATAGTAACTAATACCTTGGTCGTCTCTGAGGCACGAGAAGCAGTTAGTTTACCGCTTCCGAGCAGACGTTTGGAATAAGAATAAAATTGTGATTCATTGAAAAACACAAATGATAGGAACTGGTCTGTGTGTGTGTGTGTGGGGGGGGGGGGGTAAAGGGGGATCAATGATATTAAGTGGTTGAATAAAATCAATTTTAAGAGACTCCATCTTACATTGTCTGAAGAACTATTACCAGCTGAGTAGCAATTACTTCATCAAATATAAGTTGTTCATAAGACAATACGGAAGATAGTGCACTGTTAATAACACTTAGGATAAAAGAACATGAAAATCGAAGAGAATCTTAAGTGTATTGCACCTGATGCTGAAAAGTACACGTAATATATCCTCGTCCAAAAGACTAGTTCTAGGTAGCGACACATGGTGCATTTGATTCATCGTTGTCTCCGAGCTAGCTCAACCAGATTATCTAATCGTTAATCTTATTCCTTGTTTCTAAAACAGATACCTAGCACTATATCACCTGCTGCAAAGCTATACATCAGCGTTCTTTTATTATTCCCAGAACATCTGGTTTGAGTCTGTATTCAGCAATTACGACAAGCAGAAATAGTTTTCCGAGATGGAAATATGATTTACAGGTCCTTAAAGTTAATAACCAATAGTTCTTTTGACTTGAGTATGATATCAATTTGTATAATGTGTTTTTTTGGCCGACTACACTGACACTTATGTTGTGACCCTTGTAATGGATCTCTAATGTCATACACACGGCTGGCTTGTGATAACTCAGCCATTAAGCACTATTGTCCCAAGAGCATCTATATTAAGACAATGTAGAGCATAGTTTCATTCATATCTATAGAAAGAGAGAACTTTGCTGCCTCACAATGTTTACATCTGATGAAATCTTTTTATCACTTCCTTTGGTTCCCTTTAGACACAATATATACATGTAGGCCTATTACTTAGTGGGCGTTTTACTTTTAGTCTATTTACAACTTCTGGCTGAGTGCAGCATAGTAATTTTATACTCCTTCAGATGCCTTTGTGAAATATTGAAAGAATCATCAAAGGGAATGAAATGTCAGTGGAATACTATCACTCTGGACAGGATATAGTTGGTGGGGTGGTACATTTATTCATAAAATTGCAGACACGATTCCAATCCTTTCACAGGATCTATTTGACTATAAAACACAGAAGGATATAGTAGTGTAATAAAATGTTTTAAGCCAGATGTTGTTTGACCTCTACCAGTGATACGTTCTCTGGTCAGACTGGGCAAGTATCGTGTAGATCAAAGTCTGATATGTTATCTGACGTCTGAGGTCCTTTCAGTGGAAAAGTAGTAAATCTGGAGCGAATTATTAGTCGGGGTTTTATTTTATCCCCCTAAAATAATCGGGAAAGTTGGAAGAAGGGAGAATTTCAGGGGTGGGCTGAGAGGAGCGTGCAGGGGTCGACTGGGACAGTCTGGATGGTTTCTCAAGAGGGAGGTGTTGGTGCCTATCAAAAAGAGGAAACATCTTTCAGAGGTCGTACTCACTCACGCCTCTCTCTGTACTTGACACGTGTATACCTGGTTAGGAACGATCCAAGCTTGTGACACATCTATTGCCCATAAAGCTGACATGGTCAGTCGGTAAGGTATAAGAGCAACATGTTTTACCGCTTTACTGAAGGGACGGAACGAACCCCAGATACTCTCCAGAAATGCATTCCTAGTATTTTTTTTCCTGTTTCAGAGCAGACCCAAAGAACTAATATATTTTGCAAAACATAGTCATCATATAGATTTTAACTTTGTTTCTAATATGACAGTGTGAAAAATCAATGAGGCTACTGTTTACATGTTTATGTAGAACCTTTATGGACTTTATATTTAATTCCAAGGGTTCACTTGTTATCTTTCTATTTTCTAGTCTTTTTGAAACTATAGCCTTTTTCGTCTAGGTAATGATTTTAACTTGTGTGCTTCAAGTTTCAAAATTTTGTATTTTGTTTCTGTTAATTCTTTTACCTTTTTATTTTCATTCTATTACAATGCTTACTCCTACCTTTGTTTTAGACCTGCTAATTCATAACTTACTCTCTTATTCAGGATGTCCCTATTTGTGTGAGGTTTTGTATTCATGAACTAGCATATATAGATCTGTAGCGGTCCATTTCGGTTTTGGACATGTTTTTATTGTAGCGTCATATTCGAGTAGATAACATCCTATTCCAGTATGGGTATTATTCCTATCTTGTATTTGTACTTGTAAACCTGATTCTGTAACAGTTGAGTTTGTTTTTGTAATGCAGCTGGTTGTCAATGGCAAAGTCAAAATATTTGTATTCACTGACCTTTTCTCTTATTACCGTCTAGAAGTATGGTAGTAAATTTGCGGAATGTTTTCCCAAATGGATTTGAGTTTTCTACTATTTTGTTCAATTTGCACCACTGGTGTAATACGTTAAGATTTCCTGTATTTTATTTTTAACACGCACAAACACAGGAAAGAATCGGACAATACATACGATCGCGTTAATCTATAGTTGGCACACACGTATGCATAACATTTGTATCATGAACATCGGATATCTCTGCGCTGTAAAACAGACAACAATACTAGAAAAGGGGCAACAGTTCATACATACTTCGAGAAAGTAGGTTGTCAAAGATATTTAAAAGAGGTATAACCTTTTCCCAAATTCATATTCTATAATGTCAGGCCTCTAGGGAACCACACAAGCTACTAGATCGGGCATCCACACTCAAACTAAACTGCGTTTCTTTCAAAAGCAATTCTACCTAACGACTCTTAAAAAGAACTTTCTACCATTATCGCCCTCTTAATGTGAGCCACTTGGGATGTGTCAGAGTTTTGTGACTGAACCATGCTCCCTTCCTCCCTTTTAGCAATACGTTATCTATTCATTGACCGGGATATGGAGGCTCATGCTTCCATACTAACATCCTAAATTCAGGGAGTCAGGACTCAAAGAAGACTATTGATCCAAACATAAAAGCCTTCCTTGTGATCGGTATTTGAGATTTTAACCTTAGCTTTTAGAAGACCCTTGAAGTAGATCAGGTTTTACAATTACTATTATAAATTCTTTTTAGTTGGTTTCATTTAGAAAATTAATGGAGTGTTGCGATTAACTTTCTTTCCTTGTAATGCTTTGCCAAATATATTTCTTTCACCAATGGAAAACGGGGAACCCAACAATAGTACCCAATATAGTGGAAATTCAATATATGTAAGGTCATTTTGAGGCTCTCTAGGTGAATATAATATCACTTGTAACTTTACACGTGCTGACATAAGAATAATTCCACAAATTACAACCATTTACAAGTAATTGAAAATCACGCATACCTACTTGCATACGTGCAATCTAAAAGCTTCTACGGTACCATCAAATTTAATTTTCTGAATATTGGTCACCACCTTTGACATAATCTAAATAAAGTCTATTTCTGCACAAGTAAATACTCAGATTCGGAAAGAGGATTCATGCGGACGTTTCATTTTCGAATCGGATTACTGTTTGTCGCAAATAAATACTTTCATACCAGTTATTGCCCTTTTTCCAGGAGGACAATAATGCCCAAGAAAGTAATAGGGGTTTTATTCCACTTGAGAACGCAACTAATATTTCTATCATTTAATCCCTATCCACTGCCCGTTTTTGAGTGATAGTCGCTGACTAGTCATCATGATCGCTCTTAATAAATGGGGTCTGGTCTAGGACATTCTTGGAGGACGGAATTCCGTCCTCTAATCCCCGTCGAGACCGTCTGTCAAGCTCTTTTTTCTACGGCTAATGGGCCCTGAAGGACGGCAATGGATGACCACTTTATGCTGTTTAATTGCCAATTCCATATACTACATACACACTGACCTCATAGGTGACCACAGGTGAGGAACAAATCAGCTTTCAGGAAACCCTGTCCCTTCTGCATAAACTAGTGAGGACAAATATTGAGATATTAAGAGTAGAGAGCTGACAGCATTCATCAAATGCCTCAGTATTGTCTTTTACTATTTTGCCCTGTAAGCCAACACAAGGGGTCTGAAACCCTCACTCCTGCAGGAGAAAACATCCTGATTGCAGTCATCGACTGAAATAAAATGTTTTCAAATTCAAATTCAAAATTCAAATTTGTATTAATTAGTATTGGTTGGGCTGGATGGGTTTGTTGCATAAAGTTTGTATGAACATTTTCTTTACTCGCAATACTTGGACCCCTACTGCATTAAAGGCTTCCTTGACCTGGGGATGGCTGGATGGGTCTGGAGAGACAGGAGAAAGAGACAGGAGAGAGAGGAGAGAGAAGACATAGACAGGAGAGAGAGGAGATAGAAGACATAGACAGGAGAGAGAGAGGGGAGAAAGAGAAGAGAAAGAACCAAGAGACACAGAAGAGAAAGGGGACAGAGGAGAGAGAGAGGGGAGAGGGGAGATAGAGGGGAGAGTGGAGAGAGGGGAGAGAGAAGAGATGAGAGGAGAGAGGAGAGAGAGAGAGGAGAGAGACAGGACAGCGATAGGGGAGAGAGGGAGGAAGAGAGAGGAGAGAAGGGGGAGAGAGAGAAAGTGAGAAAGAGTGAGAGAGAGAGGAGAGACACAGGAGAGATACGAGAGAGACAGGAGAGAGAGATACAGGAAAGAGATACAGGAGAGAGACAGGAGAGAGAGAGTAGGGAGAACGAGCAGATACAATAATTGTGTTGCTTTCTCCTCCTTCTACTCCTACTCCTCCTCCTCCTCCCTCTACAAATGGCTTTCCCGGCCTTGGAAAAGTGATTTTTGGCTCTCTCTTCCCTCCTACTCCTCCTCCTCCTATTTAATACTGATATTTATAGTAATATCTATGCTGATATTCATATCTTTACTAAAATAATCAAATTATCACTCACATCGGGTGCAAAGCGCTCGTATATCTTGTATTTCTTGTTTAATGGCATATATCTCTTTTTATTATACTCAACAAATAAAATAGATGTTTAAAATCAAAGTACAATCTTCCAGAGATGATGAGGCAAAGGGTATAAAGATAAAGATGCTACCCTATATAGGTTAAGGGATCTATAAATATAGGGCTTGTTCATGAAAATGACCCCATGAGCTGATTCAATTTACCGGGACCCATAGGAAAGTAGAAGTCTCGAACAACACCCATCTGATGATCAATTACCTTCATCAGCCTCGCATTCATTGAGTCTCGTTGAAATGCCACTGCCTCAGAGACTAAAGATCGACGCCAAAAATGGGGCCAAAGAATGAGTGAATTACTTTTGGTTCCAAAATCTTTCTATTCGATTTTTTGTATCCTCTCTGAACAGCTAAGCCCAAATAAAGTATTTCATAATTGCTTTTGGGATTGAATTAAAGCTCAAATATAATAGTATCTTTATTTGTATTAATGTTAGTATTGCAGAACCAGTCAAATCAACTATCACATACTGCCATTACTAACAGCGCAGACCCCTAGGTCTTTATGATTTGATTACTGTTTCCAGGAACGGACCAATAGTGACTATTGTAATAGAGATGTTTGTTGTACCCTAAAAGGTCCGGGGTCATAATGTCCCAATGGTTCATCTGTCCTATTAGCTATACCATCCTTCGATAAAGAAATAACTCTAAGAATAGCCACTCCTAACTGTATGTATATAATATAGTTATGCTACTCTTTCATCAGGAATCCACTTCATCTGGACTTTGGTAGGGAGGGGAATGCAAGAAATTTTGGGAAAGACCGAGGGGCCTATAATGCGTGGGGAGTATTAGTTTCAGCCATTCATTATAATGGCACAATTGGTCATCAATCTTCCAAACCTAAACTAAAACAGGCAAAATAATATGAATGCAGTGTCAAAAATGCAACAGAACCTGCACCACCTCATGCATATTGATAACAGTTTTCCTGATACAAAAATAATGTCTGTCACAATGAACCAACATATAAGGGGGTATTTCGTGCAGTGCCTATACGCAAGAGACATACATGTTCTATAGGGTTGATCTACTGGGTTTACGTGTACCGCGACGAGTCCACGCATATATGGTGGACTCTTGAAGGTGCAAAAGGTGTGATAATATGTGCAGGTGTGCGATAATAGTATCCTTACATATAGGAGTTTCATATAGGGTAAACCAAAGATTGTATATCTATAGATGCTTTCGTAAGAATATAGGCCACACTAAAGGCTTGCTGCATCTGCAGGTTGTGATTACGATTATCCAAAAGAAAAGTGGTGCGGATGAAGGGCAAAGTTAATATTACAGCTGATGGGAGGGGAAAGAAGGGAAAACGGAACGTTTTACCGGTTTGGACGGACGCCGGAACCGAGAAAAATCTCTCAGATCGCGAGCCCCCCAGTTGAAGAGGAGCGTGCATATGCAAGTCATTACGGCTGAGGATGATTGGTTATTGGGGGGTAATAACATGTTGTTACGCGCATACTCCTGACGTCAGGCCTTTCCCCAGGTACAGATGTTTAAACATCGTGTGATTAAACGTTTTCAACCCTGGTGGAATAAAGGGGATAAAAGGACATGATTACCCCCTTACCTCCGTATATACTTACCTCCTTATCTCCTTGTACACGTAAAATTAATTTAATGGAGAACCTGTTTGTATTCATTTAAAACTGTATTTTAATCTCAACAATACACATCTAACGAAATGTCTGAACTGTTTTGTGCAATGTATGTATTGATGGAGAATAACATGTTCATGCATCACCCGGGCGATCACTACAGAAGGCTCCACGTCCTTTAGGATCGTTAATGCAACCATAGGTCTTTTTGCTGATCTCTCGTGATGGATTGAATAATGTATAAATCAATGTGGATCGTGAAGGGTGGAGTTTAGTGAATTTGTATATGCCAGGCGATAATATGTGAGGAGACAGTGATTGAGTGCGTCTCTGACATTTATATAATGTATCTCTGTTACCCAAGCCTTCCTGGCTGGTGACCGCGGCACATCGATGATGCCTACGAGGTCTGTTAAAAAAACTTTCACTGGTTCCTGTGAAATAAAACATGGTCACGTGAGTTATAACACGAGAGCTGTATGGCTGACAGCGGAAACAAGGACAGAGTTGGGGGATAGACCGACAGACAGAGAGACTTAGACTAAAGTCGGTTTAATTCAAAGGGTGTTCAATAATGCAAAGTGTACTATTGTTAGGGAAATGTAATCTGCATGTAGGCGACAGAGAAGTCATGAGAAAGAAATTCGTAGTGCCGGTTTCTGACAACATTAGATACAATAAATGTACGCTTTTGCCTGACGGTTATCATATTAACAAGAGTACAATATAGCCACTAAACATTTTATTAGAAGAACAGGATTCTTTAACCAATTGCTGATTGCTATGTTACTTTTTCCGAATTGATCAATAGTTCGGACATATGATATATACATCAAAGTGAAAAACAGAAATCGTGGTAGTATATTTGGTTATATTTTTAATATGAGATACAATGTGTACATTTTTAAAATTGTGTGTGTAATATTCAAATTCTATATCAATTTGTAGTATTAATGTATAATTGTAATGTCCGGCAGGACTTGAAATCCTCCCTACGAAGGGAGATTAGATCCGCCGACATGGTCACTTATTTTGACTAATAAATGTCTCAACAACAACAACAACAAAATGTAATATCGTTGTATCTGTTCGGTGTTATGCTTACCTTTCTGGATGAGATTAGATAAAAGAAAAGAGCAATTATGACTGGTAAGATAAAGGTGCAGGTAGGATGAATTCCAAATCGTTTGAAAAGAAAGGCAGGGGATAATACACGAAAGGGAATGAATGGTAAAGTTATTAAGGTAAAGTGAAGGCATATAGAGTCTTCGCAGCGAACGCCAAATGTAAGAGGGGTAAAATGTGAGAAAGGAATAGGAGGCCAGCAAAATGTCATGATCATCAATCAGTAGAGTGAGTAAACCTGACGGCGTAGGGAGGTATATCCTGCCGCCACCGATTGTGCACAGCTATTAGGGTCGAGGACAGAGGCCAATTACAATTAATCACCAGAACACCTTACTTCAGTGTCCATGGTAACACCTGTGTCATTAGCTACAATTTATCATCAACCGAGATAATAACACTCCGCCAACAGTAAAATCCGACTGTTTATATTTGGATTTGGAAATGGGACATAGTGGAAATCTCGAAGTTACCTTTAAGATCATGTTTGCCATTAGGAGCAAAATTCACCTTTGCTTTTATTAATTTGTTGTGTTCATCTGCACGGTTAGATTTTTTAAACCATCGATTTAATTTCAAATGGAATGAAGAAAGGGGGCTTCGCATGAGGAATTTGTGACTAGATTTTCTTGTAATCTTTCATTTATTCTACAAAAGAAGGTCATGAGAAATCTTGGGAAATGGGAAAATCAAAATGAATAAAGAGGGAACGAACGAAGTACAAGAGAAGAAAGTACAAAGATAATGCAGACAGATTGGGACAGATGAAGATGGATCCAAGGTAGTCAGTGGAATGAACTGGCTCAAAACAAAGTCGAAGAATCTCCTTCAAGAATTGTTTGAATAAAAATAGTTGAAGTCTCGAATTTCTTCATAGGAAGAGATAGCAAGTAGTTTTCTAAAACATTCCTTATGCTTGCATTCCCAGTAGATTACTTGGTTCGGTGAGGATTCGGGACGCTCCGTTGGGAAATTTGACAAAATCCAGGAAGGAACAGCTTATTCCAGCAGAATTTCCTCTAATGAATTTTAGAATGTGTCACTAGTTAGAGAAGATCTCTGATGGATTGTTGGAGAACTCAACTAGAGTTTCAGTGTATAGTAGACGAGGACAGTAGTAATTTGAGTAGTGTTATATACATATAAGTATTCTTATTTCTCTTCATTATACAAAATACATAACTTGAGAAATCGGATGATCCTGTCAACATGATACGTTCCAGGTATCGTTAGAAATAAATACCGCTTTTTAACAATTTTGATACCATTAATATAACCTTCAATATTTTTCTTTTTTTTAATCATTTTTATTCAGGTTATCGAGCAGTTACATCTGTGTAAGGTTGTTGTTATTTAGATCATGGCTCCCCAATTCACCCTAAGGTGGTATACCACTGGGCCCTAGCTAGCTGAGCTTATATCTACCTTATACTAGAAGAGCTAGAGAGTTAGAGGTTTTAAGATTTTAAATTTTTGAAGACGTTATATCAATGTACCCTTTGTATTGTACATTGTGGCCGTTACATTCACAAACGTCTTTATTAGTAACACAATGTTAAAGTATAATAGTCGGTCAACTGGCCTTGGCACTGGCCATAAAACTTAACGTGTTACTTATTGCCCTGGTATGGCTGTATCCATAGAAACATAGCACTAGTAACTATAACTAGCATTCATGGGGACTTACTGGAAGACCTGTTCACGCAGATGTAATTCCCCTTTGTCATTCCACCCGACAATAACACATTTTTCAATTGAATTGAATATAAAATCGTCTCACTGTCAAGGAATTTGGGAGAATCACTTCCATGGTACCATGAGAGGCAGTTGCAATAGCCTCATCAGCCCCTCGTCTTTCAAGTCGCGTATACAATTCGCTTACGATTTGCATTTGTTGTTCCTATCTTGTCACCGACCCTATGAATGTTGATATGTATGAATTAGATCTATCAGCCAGGTGACTGTCATCGGATCTGTGAACCCAAATGGCTAAATACATTGCAGGTTTTAAAGAAAAGATTAAAACGTCTCGCCTAACAACATGAAAGGCTGGTATACAGTACTATTCTCAAATTAAATAGAAACAATGATAAATCAATGCGCATTAAAAGCCTACCAACGTGAAAATCTGGTATATATTCTAAAATTAATAAGGAACAATAATAATGGTAACAATAACAATAATAGTGAATTAAAAGCTTTCGATCAAAGTCTTCCTCTCATTGATATGTGTGTTAGTAATCGTTATCGTTTGTGCTGATATTCATTTGGACACCCCACGGTAGTTAAAGTGGGATCCAGAGATCTTGAGTGCCATTATGATAAAAACTCATGGATGGTTATATGCTAATGCCCGGCGGAATATAAATAACATATATACATCACGGTTAAACAAATCCTGACGACAGACAGTCGAGATATCGCAGGGAGTAGGATTGTATACTTTTATAAATAAGATCGTATAATTTTACCGGTAGATTATTCATTAGATGCAAATACGACACAGCTAACATACAGCTCACGGGACCCCGAGGAATTAAAGGTGGTATTCGGTTAAAATGTGCCGAACTTCCCCCAAGTGATACTGAATGTACTATATTTCGTAATATAATATTCCTGGCTGAGGAGCACCTTATGGAATTGGACAGATACTGAATCTAATGAGGTCCAGCCTCCCTCGATCCTCCTTCATGAGATAAGATGAGACGCAAACTTCCACGAAACACGTGTCCCCCTTCAAAATTAGATAACGAAGGACATCCGATTAGCTCTGTGTATTCTCAACACAGCAGATATTTTATAATATGGACTCCTTCGTATATAATATATACATTATATGTAGGCCTATATAAAATCCAGCTCTATCCTCAATGCCAAATCTAATCATCAAAGGGCAGTCACCTCTCATTGGTTTGGAAACGTCAGGAAGAAAGAGGTTTACCAGCATCGGTTGAGGCGTGACCTAAGTGGTAAACAGGGTGCGGTAATTATGTTCCTCAATAGTGGACATAAATAGAATGTATGTCAACACATAAATCTTTCACCACTATTAGTGGTACTTCCATGCATATGAAATTCTTACTTTTAAATATTAGCTTTTTTCGTTTTTTGATGAACACCTTACGTGGATGTGACGGGAAAAAAGCAATTCTCATGTGGGAACGTTGTAGCTGTCGCCTTTAAGGTTCATTCGCACACAAATTGACTGCCTCTCAGTCGATTATCCTTCCTGATCCCCTATTTGTTGGTAGCAACGTTTCTAACCTGCTCGAGAACGTTCCTTATGGATTTGTCAACAACTGAATAAAACAATCCAATTTCCAAGTCACGCCATTAGCTTTGCCTTGTCTAATCTGTTGCTGTTCATTTTAAACTTACTGAAAGGTGATTTAAAAGTCCATTCACGGCTTCAAGAAAGGTATCCCATCTATAATTGATTTATTTGAAAATAGACCTCAGCAATGAACCTACTCCATCTGCATCGAACCTCAGTTATTGGGTCTGTTTTACAAGTTCAGCCATTTAAGTTATTTACTCCAAAGTAGGTAGGCAGTCAAAGCTTTGGAAAATGTCAAATTGTTACATTGGTAAATGTATATATTATGTCCTTATGCAGACATATGTAGGTGTATATCCTCCTCCCCCAAATGTTTACCTCCAAGGAGGCCATACGACCAACTGGTGCTTTTCAGCAATAATGACATGACTTCCCAGGGTGGCTGATAGAAATGATCTATCCGGGATTATCACGATCTCTCTCGGCCTGGATAAAAGATTGCGCCCAGGCATCACACGTATTGATGTAGTAGAACTATTGGAAATGAACACAGTACATCAACGCTTAACAATATGGCCTTCTCATAGATAAGGCCCTATTGGTTTCGCCGGTCTTAACTCAGTAATATTGGATAAACGTTTTTTGGCTAAGGACTATGTTTTGAAGCAATGAACTGGAGATTCATTCGAGACTGAGTGACTAATATTCATGCCCCATCCCTATTGTCAATGTTTTTTTCTCTCTTTATCTCTCCCTCTCTCTTTGAACCTGTTTACATCTTTGGAGCTGTCGGTTGGAGGGCAATTTGATGATACGGAGAGGGTCGCTGGATCTGCAATATTAAAGTTCGTTCAAACTACTTTTCACAGAGATCGCTGAATTATCAAGTTCAGCTATTGGTATAAGCAATGGAACTCATGGTCCTTTCCTGTGGAACATGGTTGGCTTGTCTATAATATACAATGATAAGTATACATGAAACAGCATGACACAGCTTGTGGGGTTGAGTCTAGCCAGGGAGGTATATACAGAGGGAGTGGAAGCCACGGGCTGATAATACAGGACCATGATTGTCAGGGTTGTGTTATCGCTATTGTATACCAGGTGGCACTGCGGTGCTGTTGAATTTAGACAAAGTATCATGCTACCACTTTTAGCTATATCGTTTTATCATAAATCAGTAAACAATAGCTAAATTGTTCCATCAGCATATAATCTTTGACACATTGGTGGCCCAGGTAAATTTGATTGCCTTTTCCCAGCAATACCATTACAGTCACATAGTTAGATATAGCTTTAACATTGATTGGCTATTGGATGAGTGCCTTTTCCCAGCAACACTATAACAGTCACATAGTTAGAAATAGCTTTAAAATTGATTGGCTATTGGATGGGGGTGGGGGTGGGTGGACCTGATTCACAGCGCCACAAGCTGTAGTGGCATTATTCTTAACTATTGGGGTACCATGCATGAAACCTCGCTTCCACTCCCTCTGTATATACCTCCCTGGTCCGGCTTATTTGAGCAGGGTGATTCAACTTAGTGTTTCATTTCTACTTACATAAAAATAAGACTAAAAATGAGTCATAAGTAGACACAGCTGGTTCCACATTCGTCTTCAAGATACAATATTTTGGAATCAAGCATGTTATAGCTTTGTGTTTTTCAAAACAGAGATATATCCCCCGCCTACCCTCTTAATTTTACGTAATGGTTTTCATGATGTAAACTTAAATTTGCTAGCTTGCTCAGAGGGGTAGGAGTGGGGGCTGAAACCTTCTTGCTATATGTAACTAGCAGCCCCTGCCTAGGTTGACCTTTTTGTGGAGGATTCGATGATCGCGTCACAAACGGATTGTGCAAATGTACGTCAATCATTGATCTGGACTCATCTGTTCCTCTCATCCTCAATATCAGTGTGAACAATCTGTTGATTCTGATATCAGCAGATGAGATCAATAGCATGCTGCTAATGGCTGGGAGAGGAATGGGATGGTGTGTAGGTGTGAATTAAAGGATAGGTGTAAATTAAAGGGACAAGTTGAGGAATAAGATTCATTATATGCAAATGTGTTAAAGGGACCAAAAGAAGTACATGGAGTTACCAGTCATATATAAGAGATATAGATTTCTTAGTGTTCAATTAATATGTTTATATTACAGGGGCGGAACATAATTTACCACTTGACCATCGGTTACATATGTTTCTGAAATCTGTCATTGAATTAAGGTGACACAAGTCGTGAATACTTTAAAACGCCAAAACAGAACTAGAATGTGTAGATCTATATATTATAAACATTGTAAAAATATTAACGGCAACTGATTATTTGTTAAATAAAGAGAAATCTGAATGTATAGTTGTATGTATCAATATGGGCCTACAAAAGGCATCTATATCTGCGTCACGAGAACTCAAACCAAGTGTAGAAATCCCATGCTGGTAGGAGTTGGAGTATTACATGCAGGGTAATAAACAGATGTTGAAAGCCGAATTTGTTCCTAATAACCTACGATGAACTACAGTACTTAGGGATCAGACTATTCATCCCCTCCCAGAAGCCTTTTTAATGGCAGTCACATAGACGCCAGAGAACTCATTCATCTCGCTGTCTGATTGGCTAGCGTCTGGTCAGGTGACCCATTGCCGGTGCCACCTTGCGTACAAATTTGTATTCAGGGCAGACGAGCGGCTGACCATTGGTGTGAACTTACGGGGGTTTTGTCATCAATTAGTCCCTGTCGGCTGGATGCATTATGTGACTAGACCACAAAATTGACCTTTGTACATCCAGCTCCAGTGCTAGTTACTGGCGGCGTAGAACATGTGTATAAAGATCGGCAAATTATCCTGTCAATATTGGGAAAATGACAAAAGGAACACAGTTCGGTGGCAGTTTACGAGTTGGCTCTGGTTTATGCCTCCACTCGAGCATTGGTCGAACAAATGGAGCCGATTCTATGCTGTTAACATCGCTGCCTGCTGGAGCAGGTTAAATTCGTTCACACATCATTCACATTTTCTCCCAACACTCGTACCATTATTTTTCATGGCTATATTGTTCAGCAGGATTCTGCTTATTTATGACTAGCTATGACTGGAAAGAGAATTCATTCAATATGAGTCTGGATAATCAGTAATGACAATAGGTTCATACATCTGTCCAACCTGATGAAATATATTTCAGCGACTGGGATGTCAGTAAATTTACTAGTTATATGAGAGAACAAATTATGATTCTATATTTGGCGAGGTACCAATATGTGAGTATAATTTCAAAACGGCTTGACAATCTTTGGAATGTTGAGAGACGGGATTTTCTAATTAGTATACAGTTTCATACAGCTTAAAACGTTCGTAGTTATAATATAGAATGGATATATATAATAATTCAAATGTTTATAATCAAGAATGGTGCAGTTGATGTATTTCGCTGCAGAAGAAAGAGGCCACAAATTAGTTTGGCATAATGCACAACGCTGTATTAGTATTTCCTAATGAGAATAGCAATAGTGTGGGCCAAAAGTATGATCAATCGGTATTAATTAAGGGTGAAACATGAACGCCCATTTGATGGAGTAGGTGTCTTCCCCAGCCGTGAGAAATAATATTGACTTTTTCTCGAGTGATCTGTGTTCTAATACTGATTAGTACGTCTTGCGTGCTTGTTATTAATTATCTAATTTTCGACTTAGTGATCAAACATGTTATTCTTCGAATAAATCTGTCGCATGATTGATTTATTTTGCAGCTTCTAGCCCTTTTTTATCAGAGTGTTTTGGTGTCCCAGACAAATCGCCTTTACACTGCGACATTATTAATGGATGGTAGTAGATCTCGAAATAGAGTCATTTTGGCGGGACTATGGCCAGAAGGTTAGGTTCCATGTGTCAAAGCTACTGATTTGTCATGGACTGAGGCCTATACAGCAATGGGGCTTGAGGCTACTGCTGAAATGCCACATACAGAGGTCAGGCATATGGTTAAAAATGACCATTAGGTGTCGTAGGTTGTAAGATCGTCATATATGACGATTTCGATGAACTTCCTCCGGCATATTCATGAAGGTGGGGTCCTTTTGCAATATCAACCCTACGTCCGGCCTGGCAATTATCTGGCCAGCGGCCGGTAACTTCCACGAATAAAATTGCTGATTATTATCACTGCTTTGTTGAAACATTATGAATACCATGGAAAACTCTGTAATTAATAATAAAGAATATCATTAAGGTTAAACTGTGTCCTGGCGGTGAGAAGTCATGAGAAAGTAACTTTTTATGGGGAATTAAAAATCTTTTAATGTATGTTAACCAAACGCTGAGTCTCCTTGGCCTAGGTCGACACATCCGTCCATTGGGCTTAACCATTGAAACAACTCAACTTGGCCAATCACGGGAGAGTTACTCCGGGCCCAAACGGCTAGCTGGAGTTTCAAACGCATTCTCAGCAAAGTCACACAAGCAAGTGGACGTGCAATCACAACGCGCAAGTTTTTCTCGCAAGTTGTTCTCTTTTTTCTTTACAACATGGCTGAGAATGACCAACCCCCGGTATGGGATTTTGATGCCTGGGCAGGTGAAAACAGTATACAGAGAAAATCGGTCACTAAGTTTACGAAGGAAGACTGCACAGACAAAGAAGTTCTCCTTTGTCTTACTATCCCGGACATTGAGGGATTAGGCTTAACGGTGGGACAACGCCGTGCCGTCCTGGATGCCTTGAGGAAATTACGGGCTAGCAGTGGAAGACAGGAGGAGGATGGAACAAAGAAAAACGCGGAATCAAACTCTAAAGGAGGTTTACCGGAAAACCTGAGAGAACTCAGGAAACAAACAGAGATACTTCAGACAGCTGGTGAGTCTTTAGATGCCTTCAGTAGAATTACTGGAGAGAAACATATTGCCACTGGGGAATCGTCCCCTCCTAAAACACATGTACATAAAACTACAACTGGGGAGAGCGGATCGTGGTATGACCCTCGGTCAATCCTCACTGTAAAGGCACGTAGGAAAAAGGCTCTACAGATCACATTTTTTTTACCAGAAAAAATTTGCCAACGACTACTTCAAAAACGTAAAGACAAAGTAGTACTCTCCCAGGGCCCAGATGGCGCTTTATCTATGGCTACAGATGAGGCAGATGGACAAATCTCTCACACAGGGCTATCTACCGATGAGTGGGGGGGAGCCAACACTCGGCTGATGGCAAACCTGTTGGCAGAGGGCCAACTATCACCCGAGGAAGTAGAATACTACCTGGCGTACACAGCCCTTGTGTTTGACTTCGGACAAAAGTACACATGGGAATCTATAATGGAATTTGATCAACAATATCGGGAGCACCAAGCGGAACAGGGTTTTCGCTGGGGAACTTTTGCATCAAACTTGGAGATGCATTTACTCCAACCTAAGCGGCCCCTCAACAATGGAACGGCCCCTCACCACAACAACAACAATAACAGTAATGGCGGCCGTGGTTTGAAGCCGTGGTGAGGAAAGCAAACACTAGCACAGGCAGTAATACAACTCATTCAGTGGTAGATTGCAAGACCTGGCAGGCATCAAATGGTCAGTGCCCCTTTGGTACCACATGTAAATTTCGACATGGCCCACTAGACAATGCCAAGCAGAAGTCTGATACCTCCAACTACGGTAATCAAACAAAAAACTTTTAGCTCTGCCATGTGACTATGGGCATCGTGATAATCATACAGTGGGAGATGGTGCCCTTAGACTCCATGCATGGAAAATAGCTATACCGGACGACGACCCTAAACGTGAATTTATTTTGCAAGGCATTGAACATGGATTTAAGATTACAAATCTCCCCCGGACTCATATCACACCCCAGCACGAAAATAATTACAGGTCAGCAACGTGTGGGATTAATAGGAACCTAGCAGAACAACAAATATGAACTGAAATAGAGAATGGAAGGTATGTGAAGGTTAGTGGGAAACCTACAATAATATCTGCATTGGGGGCAATACCAAAGCCAGGGAACAATAAGATCAGGCTTATTCATGACTGTAGTAGGCCAGAAGGGCATGCCCTCAATGACTTAGCTTCAAATGATCCCTTCTCCTTCCAAAACATACAAGATGCAGTAGATCTTATGGAACAGGGGTATTACATGGGCAAAATCGACCTATCCAATGCTTATAGGTCAGTGAAAGTTGCTCCTGAAGATCACTCACTGCTAGGTTTATCCTGGAAGTTCAAAGGGGAGGAATATACAACTTATATGGTGGACACCAGGCTACCCTTTGGGGCGCGTTTATCCCCAGCAATATTTAATGAACTTACACAATGTGTACGCAGGATCATGGCAGCCAGGGGCCATGAAATAGTTGTGTATTTAGATGATTTTTTGTGCCTTGGACACACCAGGGGGCAGTGTCAACACACAATGGATACACTCAGAACCCTCCTCCGAGACTTGGGGTTCGCTATAAATTACAACAAAATGGAGGGCCCAGACCAAGAAATCACCTTCCTTGGCATTGTCATGAACTCTATAAAATGGACCTTGAGACTACCAGAAGGGAAACTCAAGGAACTTGCAGCAAAACTACAGAAATTTTCAAGACAGGACAGGGTTACAAAAAAGGACCTGCAGTCCCTAGCAGGCAGCCTAAACTGGGCCTGCCAGGTGGTATATGGTGGCAGATTTTACCTACGCAGGATCCTGGATTCGATCCCAAACTTGAAAAAGCCTTGGCACAGGTGTAGGATATCAACTGATATGAGATCAGACTTAGATTGGTGGATATCATATATGCATACTTTTAATGGGTGTGTCCCCATGCTGGATACACGACCAGCAACACCAGTCTGTGTGGATGCCTCTACAAAAGCAGCAGGAGGATATTATGAAGGACAGGCTTTCTATCTACCGTGGGAACACTGGCCGGACACTCAGGACCTGCATATAAATGCAAAAGAAGTTCTAGCCTTTGAACCAGCCTGTCAATTATGGGGTCACAAGTGGCAAAACAAGAAAGTCTTTATACATAGTGACAATACAACAGCAGTAGCCTCTTTCAATAGGGGTTGGGTACATGACCCAGTGGCAATGGCTTCACTCCGTAGAGTTTTTTGGCAATCAATCAAACATAATTTTAGAATCAGGGCCTTTTATTACCCTGGCTCAGCAAACACCATCGCAGATACTGCCTCTAGGTATCATGAGGCAGGAGCAGCAGATAAATTGGCTAACTTGCTTCAATCCGTCTTTATCTCCCCCAGGTACAGAGAAAGCACAGAGAACGTTACAACAACAAATGGAGAACTACCTAATCCACAGCCTCAGTGACAACACTAAACGTTTGTACAATACTCAACAGACAACTTACTTAGCCTTCTGTGAGTGGTTAGGACTTAAACCGGTACCAGCAGCAACGTCTACCATTTGTCAGTATGCAACTTTCTTATCTAATTACATCGCTTACAATTCAGTACATCAGTATCTAAATATCATCAGACGGTTACATCTGATGGGAAATTATCATCTATCATGTGTCATGAGAGGCATAAGAAGGGTAAAGGGGGACCAAGTGCAATGTAAGTTACCCATAACTCCAAACATCTTGGAGTACATCCTACAACATTTAGACCTATCACAGTCAAAAGATGCAGCTATTTGGGCAGCAGCCCTAACAATGTTCTTTGCCTTCCTGAGGAGGGCAAATGTCCTCACTAGTTCAAACCATTCACCAGGCAAGTTCTTAGCAAGGAAGGATGTCACCTTTGAAAATGGAAGAGCAAGCATCTTTATTACCTGGTCTAAAACGATACAATTCCGGGAGAGAACCCTAAAAATCCCTCTACCACGCTTAAAGGAACCTCTTCTATGCCCCTCTAGAGCTCTATTCCATCTCTGGAGCCTTACACCAAAGGCCCCCGCAACAGGCCCTGCTATCGTTTACCATTCAGGATCTGGCCTAACCCCCCTACAACCAGAGGAATTTGTACAAGCCATCAGAGGGATACTCACCAAGATGGGCCTTGATGCAAACCAGTACGCAGGGCACAGTTTCAGAAGAGGTGGGGCCTCCTGTGCATACCAAAGAGGAGTGCCTATAGACACTATCAGAGTAATAGGAGATTGGAAATCCAATGCCTATACTAAGTATATATTCGAGGGAGAAACATCCCTAAGACAAGCCATGGACCGGTTTGCAGAAACATTCTAACTCAAAAAAAAAAAAAAAAAAAAAAAAGTGAATGATGATACCATCGACTTGGGTTTTTGGGACACAGAGTCTTCTTGTGTTCAAGCAAAGGAAAACTTAAGGCCAGGTCAGTGCAAATATAGGCCAAGGTCATCCGGTCAATGACCTAATTAAGGCCGACCTGGTCAGACCCCCTATTAATTAATTGGTTAATTAATTAATTATTAATTATCAAATATATATTATTAATATCTGATACACAGCATTTTATACCCGGCATAGCCGTGTCAGGTGGACTCCCAAGGGACACCTTGATCTGTATAATGCAATTTTCAATAATTAATTAAACATGGGACTTCCCATTGTTTAAACAAGGTTACAAATTCTAGATATGTAACCAGCAAGACGTGACATTATTAAACTATTACGTAATATTATGCAACTTCAATGGACCTTATAACAGCAACTTTATGAACTCCATTTTTTGTGTTATGTAATATTATGTCACGTCAGCAAGCAATAAAAGATTTATCCCCTCAAATCTGAGTTTGTTTAATTGATTTGAAAATATTTTATTCAGGTACATAAATATACATTTCATCAGTGATGATTATTCTCAGCATTGCCTGATCTAATCTAAATAATAATAATCTACTAAAGTAATCCACAGAGTGAAGTTATAATATGAGAAACTGCTCAACAATAAGAAAATCATCCTTAGTTTTAACAATTTAAACATCTCTTGCAGTAGTAAATGGAAGATATTACGACTTCGACATCGTCAAACTCAAAGTCAAAGTAAACAAGTAGCAGGAAATACATAAAAACAAATACTGCAGATGAAACATCAGCAGTGAGAAAACTTTAAAAACAACATTTTTAGAAACAGAAATATTGCACCGTGCTCTTACATACGAACCGCTGAGTATTACATAGTTAGTGTGACAAAACAAATAAACATTAAAGTGTCATATAAATTAGATATTTTTATTTTATTACTTTATCACTATACATAGAGGACTGCCATTAAGCTAGAGTATTGTGTAAGAAGGATATTTGAAACTAATTACAATACAAAGCGCTAAGCATAGCATTACAGCGTATCGGGCAATGACCTTAAATGGAAAGACTGATAACGCATGTATCATAAGAAATTTGGCGCCAATATATATGAGTGTGCCGCAAGTGTGTCTAGGCAGCCAGCATATAAATAGAGAGAATGGGACGAGCCGGCAATAAGCGAAAATTTATAGGACGAGATTCGTCCACATAAGCACGATGCCGTAGGCAGAGTGCTTATGTGGGCGAATCAAGTCCTATAAATTTTCGATTATTGCCGGCGAGTTCCATTCTATATTTATTATATGTGCATAAAATTTGATCATATGTCATCAGATATTACCGAAAAAATACTAAAGAAGTCTCAGAGAGCCCCGCTGACAGCCCCACTGACAGCCCCACTGACAGCCCCACTGACAGCCCCGCTGACAGTCCTGCACTATGCGATCATGCAGTATTTATTTTAGGTCTACTTATAGCCTATTGTTGACTTAAAATGTTCATAACGCAGCCATTTCTTGAGCTACATTAATAAATTTATATCATTCAATAGAGAATTTAATGCTCTATTTAATGATATGGGTTTTATTATGTATTTCTATAATCATAGTACCAGAATCACGGGTGGATTACCGATCGCGGGGATTTGTTTACATGCTCCGCGGAGAGCCAAAGCTCCGCGAAGCATAATAACAGAGCTATTTTTAGACAACTACATTTCATATAGGACACGTCCTATATGAATATTTCTATAGCACCCCACTTATAGCATGTTTCATATAGAATGCGCGTATAATAAACATACATATAGTCATGCTGTAAGTTTAGTTAAGGCTTAGTTGTGCAGTGATTCCTATTTTCTTTGCTTTTGATTATGTTATAGAAAACATTGCCTCTTGTAATCTAAAGTTACAGCTGCTGGTATGGGTGGTAATAACAAATTATGATGCATAATGCATTTCTGTATGTATGAGTATGATTGCATACCTCTTCATCCTAATATCCTTTTTAAATCCTTTTAAAACAATCTAAACATCTTTTTAAAATAATAGAATAATTAAATTGGTAGTTAAAATGAAGGTTGAACGACTGGTTACCTCCCAATAAACACAAGGAATGTATCTCAGGGCACCATGACGAAAACCATCCACAACGGGCGAGAGTGCTATATAATTTGTAAATATACCCGGATGAAGGCACAACGAGTGTCGAAACCTTAGTACGACTGAATAAACACCCTTGTACTCAAACACAATACTCAACGTTATTATTTTGGCTTTGGTGTTAAGTCCCTTCTACCTATGATTTGTAAATATACCCTGAATAAAACTATAAAAAAATGTCTTGATGATTTCGTGGTTGTAGTTGTCTTGTATATATATAATGTAAGTAGTAAAAGTCAATTTCAGCTAGCAATGATCAAGCTGATAGTGCACCCATACTTTTGAAAGGGATAGCTTACTAATGTATCTTTATTTCATTACATTCGGTCCATGTGTGATCCATGCGAAATAAATCAACACATTTCTTTCTAAGGTACCTACAACACTCTTCCACCGTCTTACTTTATTGACGACATCGCCACATCGCAAGCTGAAAACTGCTAAAGCTTTCCTATACTAACCAGATGTACTGAATCAACCTTCCTTCGCCTTTTTTTCCAAATCTATCATCAAATAAGGTACCAAATGCAATAATACCTTTCATGGCCCCATTTTTTACTGGGGATGTATCGTATAATTACAATTTAAGTAAAATCATTTGCAGAAACCGGATATAAATGGACGTTAAACTGAATAATAATAAAAAAAAGTCTCAAATCATTCAAAAAATGTATCATGAATCATAGATCTGTTCGCCGCGCAGTAGAATGTCTTTTTTTCTGTGATTCCACCAGAGGGTTCGTTTTGTTTCATAAGTAGGCCTAATTAGAAATTTGTAGCTCGTTATTTGAAAGGGAGATTCTTTAGATATTTTCAACATTTAACACTTTAATGGATGCTTTAGCGACCGAGAGGAAGCATCAGACATCTACATCGGTCCATATAGTTGATTTCTATTGATATATTAAATTCACTAATAACAATAATATCATAACAATAATAACTAAGGACATATGTTCAGGGTGCACCAGATTGACTCGGACTTGTAGATGTTGAAACATGTGATTATAAATGTCCTTAATGTAGCATATTACGTATAATGAACCTTAAACCATGTCAATTTGTGAAGCCATTAGGTCAATTCAGAATGGTAGGCCTACATGTATACAACGTTAGTTTAAAGGCTGAACTAGTTCAGCGGTTGTCTTCGAAAGTTTCCTTAGTTACCCACTATCTATGAGGTAGCATAAGTTCTGTTGTCTCTATTCTTAGAAAGCCCACCTTTGTTGACTTCACGTCTGGTGTGCGAGTAAGCCTTATTTGAACGATAATCGAGGAGATAAACGAATGCCACTGGCTGACAGCTGAGTTTCTTAGTTTGCCCACTGGCCATAGGGAGGCGCTACTCACTTCCTGTCACGTGACTATTGCGAAAGGGGCCAAGACTTGCCGCAAGGATGCGCTGAAGTTTATGTAAAAGCTCTGAAAGCTTAGTCCTTGCAGAGATTGACATAACATTGTCCAGCTTTCAAACAAGGATGTTTACCGTTTAAGTGGGGAAGATAGGCTGCCCCATTAGCTTCTAAGCATGCCATAATACTTTAATGCGCAGGTACATCCACAGGTATCATCCACTATTATTTTAGCTATAAAAGTTGTCTGCCCAAGAAATAACGTGCATAGGCTGAATACTAGAGCTCAGGGTAGTATTAATATTCGTTTTAATATTCGTAAATGTCCGTTTAGAAAGGAAAGTATAGAGTTCCATTACATTTACATAGATTTATATTTTATTCTATTGGAGGAATAGGCAACTACATCACAGGGGTGTAATAAAATTCAATGTTTAAATAAGGTTTTATTTTTCAAGTTTATTCCTAATGACCTAATCCAAATCTCTTTGAAGAATCAAGATGAAAGATATGACTGCACTATTTAAACTGACATTCATAATCCTTAATGAGCACCCAGACAGTGCCCAGTAAACGGGAGATGTCTTCACATACTGCTGAATTTATTGAACTTAAAGTAATCTCGAACTCCCCAAGCTAAAGACTGCTTTATTAGGACATTAGACCCATTATTAGGACATGTTTAGCATTAAACTAAATAAAACCACCTTAAGAATTGACAAGTCAGTCCAGTCATTGAGACCTACACCCACTACTTTGAAATTATTATTATCTATAGAGTTTAGTCAGATATATATATGCCTATTTACATTTTGGGGGGAATATAAACATACAGACACTGTTTCTTATTCAATAGTCCAACATGCAACACCCCATAATTTAATGTGGGGTTGTTTTAAAATGGAACCCACTGCTCGTTTCTGGATCCATGCAGTTCTCTGTCATTTTATAGACCAATCTGCCTGAATCTAGTATATATTTGGGAAAATGTGCAACTTTTCCTTGCAGTTTCCTAATTACAGCAAATGTAGGCTTACAAACTAATACCCCAACTATTTTTGTTAATATCAATTGCAATGGCCCCACTAGGACAAAGGTAGTCATATTACCAATGTATTTATATCCATAGATGCATTAGTATTCTCTGTCAATACCACGATTTTCTCAGGTCATAGTCTAGGACGGTAATTTAGAATTCCATTAAGACGCCAGAATTCACAAGAGTGTGGTGTGGAAAGTGATTCCTATTATGTATTAAAAAGTTAAGAATCCAGCTGTGATCTATTACTTTTCTTTCTGACTTAGTGATTCCATAGATCTATCACAAACAGGAAGTACCAGCCATTAGCCCAGGAAGGATCTGTTAAATACATAGCCTTAGTACATGTATATCATAAGAACACAAAAGTTTTACCCCGCATGCTTGTGAGCCGGTCCCATCGTTCCTTTCCCAATTATATTCTGCTTGCATAGGACTTAGTCCAGTATCTACAAAATCTTTGCTTTGACACGATAAATTCGAATAGATTTTAATGAAAACACTGACTCTGGTTCACAACCTACCAACACTGCATATTCGAACGTTATAATCGTTTGTACTAAAACCCATATAGATCAATGTTCTATTTGAACTATTCTTTGTTTATTGTACTGCACCTCCCCATTTACTGCCTTTCAAATTCAGGTGTGTTCTATTAGCCTGTATAGACCTGCAGGGGGACCTAAAAATAATATCCGTTTCAGACATCACTCAGTTATTTCTTATCACATATGTACAAATATAAGTTCTTTGAATATCTCGATTCAAAAACAATACTTATCTTCATCAGACTAGGATGCAAAGTATTCAGCGATTCATACGTCCATGTATAATATGACCTCACTGAAAGATAATCGACAAATATCTTCTGAAAAACTGTACCTCCGTGACCTTTGTGAAAATCGCCAATACGAACATAATTGAACTGGACTTCTTCCATCGCACACACGATACTCTCGAATCTAATGGCGTGGAGCTCACGTGTCAAACGACAGAAAATCAAAGTATACATTATATGCCCTGTTGTTTCTGACACTGTAATAAGCAAAGGAGCATCATAAGTGTGCGTTGTTCATTTGAAAGCTGCATTCTCAGCTATTGTAACAAACAATGTTGTGGATGTGCTGCATGGTTCTGTAGGTGGAGACGGGTGGCGAGGTCCTCCCTCCATGGTTCACTGGCCTGTTGATTTGGTTATAACCTGAATTTAAAATTAAAAGTAGCCAGAGGAGAGGTGGAGGTGGTTTAAGTTGCACCTCCAGTCACGCATCATATTTGTATCGGTGTGTGCAGCGCACCTGGTTGTTGGGAGACGCTGATGCCAGGCTTGCCATCTTTTGATTATCGTTAACGGTGCAGCAGCAGCGCATGGGCGCCTCCTGGTTTAGTGCACATCAGCAGTGATGCCCTGGATGTTTGAGAATACAAAATCTTACCAAATTTACTCATAATAGTATGTCTTATAAAACTGAATGTATCTATCATCTGCTGCTGCTATTTACTGGTTATCCAAAGGTCGAATCGGTTAAAAGAAAACTGCTGTCGGTGAGTGATAATAAGTGAAGGAAAGGAAAGGAAAGGATTTTGGCGGGTCTCCGAAATATAAATGCTTCTATGAGGCCCTGTAGCGAAAACAACCTCCAAAACATTGGTTGAATGCCTTTTAGATGGATGGGAAGAAAGGAGCAAAAATAAGAAAGTCCCGTGCGATTTAACAGAGAGTGCAGCTTGAAATTCATGGCTGAATGCACAATTCGCGTTAGGTCTTAGACACCTTTAATGCAGGCACCCGAACGTCCTACACCGGTTGATTCTGACCGAGTCCGAGACTCAGAGCTACTTAACTAATGCATATATGCAGATATCATATAAATATTCGATCCTTGGGCTTTACAACTTCTCCCAAAGCTGACAGACCATTTATTACAGCCTGCGCCAAGGGGGGAATTCCATTCACGCATTCATGATAGTCATACTTATTGATGGTAAGGTTTTGTGAGTTTTTCCATATTTCCTTTAGTTGTGTGTGACTTCCTCCAAGAAACCTGCCAAACGATCGGCTTGGACATGTCTAGATGTGATTCAACCAGGAAGAGTTTCCTTGCCTTAACTTACACATTGCTCTCTCCGGATACTACGCTCTATCAACCGAAATAACAAACCTGGGGGGACCGTGGGAAAAATTGCGGGGGAAGATTTCATTGTACTTCAGAATAGACATTCAGACAAAAATATATTACTACTTACGCAGTTCATCTACTACCTGATAATAATACTTTTTTCGTAAAAAAGATGGGGCACACCTGTTACATAGCTAATACATAGCACAGTGCTTGCTGATACACTTGAGTATATCTTTATGTCCAAGGGCGAAAGTTCGGAATCTGTTTTTTAACACATTTGTTTGTATATCTCAATGGTGTTGACGAAGAACGATATACAGATCAAGTAATGAGAAATGGACAATTTGCAGGTGTGAATTATTGAATAGATATAGATGTATATAATTGTTATATGAAGAGCACGCTGGAGTGAGGTCGAGTGTCTGACCGCTGGTCACGAGGTCAGCTCTGGTCAAGTAATCCAGGCACACTTCCGCTCGACTAATGCGCCTCTATTGGTTCAATGGAAAACCCATGATTCAAGTTACAGACAATGGACTAAAGCTATTACGTGCTTTGTATTGTAAGCAATAGAAATATACATTCACACAGTTGTCTGCTTCAGTTTGTGATAAATGTTCCATAAAGAGTACCGTGCAGGCAACCAAGTAAATATATATAATATATATAAGAAAGAAACTTACCATGCATTTTAAGTTTTGCTATTTATTGTGGGGTCGCTTGAGGTCTTAATTTGCCTCGTCTCACCACATGGTCAACTGACAAGATGCAGTTGTATCCCTTCATATAGACGCGCACAATTAAGTGCCTTGCTCCCTTAGAACACTTGGGTTCACATTTATCTAAGAAACACAAACGCTTTACCATCAAATCATGGACTACGTCATGCAATTGAAGGCCAGCATGAGCTATCCATTTCATTGTTCCATGTTATACTGTTTGCATGGGGTGTTTTTTAAATATTTTTATTTCTTGAATTTCCACAATGTGGAAATAATAAAATGTTGGCAAAAGTCTACCGCAGAGTTAAATTACTCTTGCTTTAATACTTGTTTTCTTTCAGTCAATGAGGATGAAGACAAGTAATTATACCCATGTAATATTAGCGCCAGCTTATATTATAGCTGCTTTAAGCGCTGTAACTCAGTTTGTAAGAGACCCATACCCCCAACAGGTATACTAAGCATGTTGCTCCTTCACGAGGCCCCTCCCTTGTTGCTCAGAAGAGCGGCTCACATCTAATTCCTTCAACAGACTTGTTCTCGCCTATTGTTAATGTTCTAAAGGGAGAGAAAAGATGCACAAGATTCATAGGCGTCTGAATTGCCGGGGCCGACCCAGCTTCTGGGGAAGGAGGTCGCTGATAAGCCGGGAGGATTGAAGGGAAATAGGGAACATCAATATCTTTCTTCATGTGGAAGGAGCTGGGTCGACCAGATTCTTTTCATTGTTTCTTTGTGCCTCATGAATAAATTTATTATATGTACGTATTGGATCTGAAGATCCAAGCATTCCAGCTTGGGTGAACGTATTTGTATTATATACAAACATGATATGGACAAAAATAGTTCAATACAACCGATGCAGCGGTTACAAGGACTATAATTCACGCACGCACGTTTTTTCAAAGTCTTTTCCAAAACTAACTTACAAAATTAACAGATTCACTAAGAACCACAACAACATTTAATTAAATTTGTTCTCATCTATAGGTAGATTTGATATAAATGTAGTTTTTGTACCTTTCCTTTTACGTTTTGATCATGTCAACGATTGCCATTTCGATTCAAAATATTAAAGTTTATATAGGCCTATTGCCCATGCGGGGCAGCAAAACGCTTAACGAAATAAAACAAAAGGTTCAGGCAGGAGGAAATGGCAACGATGTGGTTTTTAAATGTTTCTATTCGGAATATCAAAAGCATTATAAACTTTATGATAACTTGGATAGCATTCCAATTTAATTCCATAAGCTTTCGACCTTTTCATCATATTAACTTCTTGATTTATGTATCCTTATGATGAATAAACAATTTTCCAATCCAATCCAATACTTTTGTGTCTCGTCCACTGGATTATAGCACTCACTTCGCCGTCGCAACGATAGCATCCGATTCCGCGCTGTCGTGGGTTACTAGGTTGAAAATGTCTCAGGTTCCCCGACACACTCGTAGGATAACCTGTATAAATTAGAAGGGTTCTGTTTGAATATTCTGGCAACAACAATTTCCACTGGATCTTCCTTGTTTGGAATGATAACTATAGCTTTTTTTGGTGCCATGGGATTCATTTCTGTCTGTATAGCGGCCTCCCTCTCTAGTATATAGCAGATGCCCTAGTGGAATATATAGAACATAAACTGATTGCGATTGACTGACTGAATGTCGTAATTCCTTTTTTCTAATGGGTATCTAGGACAATAATATAGAAATACACTTTATCCGAAATCAGTTACCCATCACATTTCATACCATAAAGGTTATTCTACCATTGGGACGCTGTTCAATAATAGGCTAATACCTCGTTTGTGCCCCGGAGAGTTTTGCAATATTCGATAGAGCGTTCTTCCATTCCTCAGGGAAGGATGTCATTTAGCCAGTATGATGTGGGACATACTTAGGGCAGTATCCCACGTTAGAAAATCAAACAGAAAGTGTCCCCCATTCCCCTACGCTGGGAGAATTGATCGACTTTGTACACAGGATACAGTGGTTGTGTTGTGATTTGGTAGAAAAAGACAATTTTTGTTGAGACAATTCTTAAGTTAGGGCTGACGCTTTTTTTCAGCAGTGTTCCTATATCATACAACCGCTGTCATGAAGCTGTATTTCCCATTGGATTTTTTTACCCATATTCATTTATCCAAGGACGGTCATTGAAGGGAGTAGGAAGATCAGAAAATGTGTCTGGATAATGTCGATTCATCAGGCAAACAAGACTCCATCTTTCATCAAGATACTTAATTTTTCCCTGTGCGGTATTGTCTGTAGACAGAATTTCTGTAGATAGACTTTTAGTTAGGTGTTTTCTAGTACAGTTCAAAACACAGGAGCAACTGCAAGTCATGCAGCCATCACTGAAGAATTGTTGAATAACAAATTCTGCGCGCATTGCTAGAACTTGCAATGTCCGCAGAGCAATGAGAGGCGAATCAGTTGATCAGAGGTTTAAAATGTGATGACATACAGGAAGCACAGACAAAATCAGCTACTTTACTAGCAATTGGGGCTTTTGATAGAGGGTTGGCTGGCATCACCGCTATTTGATGCTGATAATCTGTGAGCTGCACTTAACAAACCAGTCACCTCCATCTCTCCATCATGTATGGGCCCGCTGTGTATCTATGGATTATTGATCGGGATCATCCTACATCCAGGCCGCTCTCTTGTTAAGGGACTTTGTGGTTTGAGAGAAATTGTTATTTTCACACACATACATAATACATACAGTCCCCCTTCATATTTTATATAATGTATTGTTTGGGAAAAGGGAGTTGCCAGACCTTGTTAAACTTAAACCATCTAATCATTGGTAACACAAACTTATTGTGCGCTAATATAAACAGAAAAATATATATTAGAGAGAGCGAGATACTCCTAGACATTATGGGAAACGAACAGCAGACTATACTTACCAAATTACTAATTTTCATTTCGCGGTGTGACATTTTGTTCGGCGTGATGCTGAAATCTGGTCATATGGAAGACCTGAGACTTTTTTCCAAGAGTGCCTGTGCCGACCTGTGTGGGATGCATTGTGCACGTAAACGGGGGAAAGCAAAAGAAGGCGGGCATAAAAGACCTCATTATGAGACCAGTGTTGTTTGTACGATTCCTAATGGCCTAATGAAAGTGATCTACTCGTCATCGATATCAACTAAAACCAAAAAAGAACATATATCCCGATGCGAATGACTGCTACACCCACTCTCGCACTGGTATGCATATTTCAATTCGTGTCCTGTTCAAACATTAACGATTGGTACAGTTAGATTATGAACTTGGCACTGCAGTATGACATGCTACATAATTATTATCCCCAAGTTTTGCTCAAGGAAATATATAACTATTGGAACATTCAGATGTTGGTAGCAATGAGCTCGTATGGTAGCTTCCAATATACAACTTATCTCAGCACCAGGTGTGGAAAGAACAGCAACCAAAGTCCTCAATATGAGAAGTTACACACAGACAGTCGGAGACGAGATGAGTCAAGGTGTACCTTAGATGCACCAATTGCTGGCATTATCAGCACACATAAAACTGTTATTTTATTAATCCGAATTCAAGAGTAGCACCATCATGCATCATACTAGTTTAATGGTATTCGCTGAGGAATCCGAGATATATAGTTATGGATAGGGCTGACAATCCATAAGGGTTTTCTTATGATACTAAATGAAAACCCGTGATTAGTCACCAAAATTACGGTACTGATCATTGAGATAGTGAAGGATATATACACTCTCCCGCGCAACGTATCCGCACGATACGAAAATGAATACGATTTTCTTGTACCCACTTTTGATACGATTTTTTTCGTCTCAGGCGTTTTTCGTACCTGGGAAAGCTAAATCTCATAATCCCTGGTGTGCGGTGGTGCGTTAAGAGTTGGCGCGCCTGGCCGTGTGCGGCAGTGCGTGAAGGGGTGTGCGCTCACCCGTGACGGTGTGAGAAAGCTAAGAAAAAAACCTGCCCATGCTTGGGTTTGATCTAGCAACCTTGTGATTAAGAATCAGGTGCTCTAACCATTACACCACTGAACCAGCTATCAACATGGCCTCAACTAATCAATCTGAATGTTAATAGTGTGTGTGTATGCACATAAACTAAATATCTACCAGACTTCCTCCCTATATTTAAGCCTACGTATGCGTATCACATACATACATTGCAATTGCACATGCACATGCACATGATATCGTACTCACTTGTACCCATATCATATATATCCTATCTATTTCCAAGAGATTAGAGGCCATAAGTATACTCCGAGTGATCTGTAGCAAAATGAGATTAAAAGATGGTCTCGCGTACATACCAAGCACCCTTTTACTCCGCAACATTTGAAATAGTTTATTATGGATTTATTTACATTGTATTCAGGGAATATTTTCACTCTAAAGCATGATGCTATTTCAAACAGTGAGTGTCGAGGTAGTTAAATAGATTAAATGTACCTATAGAATGATGTTAAGTGTGGTATTCTACTTTTGATGGTGAGATTGTGTCCCTTCTACAATAACATAAATATTTTGATCATGGAATATAGAATCACCCGACTTTATCCTACATGTATTATAGAATATGAATACACTATAAAATGGTTTTAGCTGTACCTCACTTTCCATTGTGATGGGCTTCTTGAAGGTGTTAAAGCATTGCAATAGCATGACCAGACCAACAGACATTGAGGAGCCATGGCCAACATCCAAAAACGGAGCGCGAATACGGAGCATATCATATTTCGTCTCCGTGATTCAAATGACCGTTTTTCGTATCAGAAGTTCAGGCAATTTCGTCACCACTGTTCACCAGTAGCCTTCGCGGTGCTCTGTAGACAAAAATCGTCTCAATGAAGACGAAAAAACTTGCCGCTCCGTATCGCCCGGGTACGGTGCGCGGGAGAGTGTACTATGCTTTAACCCTTTGACATCTGTATTCCTGAGGGTAAAATCAGCTAAATGTGATAGTAAAATCATACTTTTGTTATGGTATGTTCTCTTTTGTGTAGTAAGGTAACCAATATATCATCTGAAAGCTTATTATGTCAAGATGTGTTTTCTGAATTTTTTTTAAAAAAATGTTGCCATGGTAACCAGAAAAATGGACAAAATATTAATTTTTTGCCTATTTTGGGATTTAGTGATAAATAAGTATCAAGAAATGGCATTATCAAGGGTTCACATGAAGGAAATGGTTGAGGAGGAAGTTATCATCATTTTGAGACCATTGTTGCCATGGTAACCCAATTATTAATGACCGTGGAACTGATTACATGGAGAGCATCACATTGGCTATTGACGTTAGCACTAAACGGGGACTGGCCGTCAACCAGATAGACTTATGTTCAACTGATACTAATATTAATGGATTATTTGCAACATTTGATCTGTGATGTGTCAATAATGTGCATGCATATCCATCCAGGCATTATTTCTAGTTTTCATTGGAATGTTTTATTCAACATATCTTCAGTTGCCATGGTAACCATCTGAGATAATTCAATATACCATGTTTCCCTGGGAAAATATGGACTTTATAGTACTTCAGATCTATCTAATGAAATATTTTTTGTGCCAGAACTATAGCTTAAATGTTTCTCATTATCTTGAGACCATTGTTGCCATGGTAACTCAACTATTAATGACTGTGGAGCTGATTACATGGAGAGAGTCACATTGGCTATTGACGTTAGCATCAACGGGGACTGGCCGTCAACTAGATAGACTTATGTTCAACTTATACTAATATTACTGGCTCATTGGCAACATTTGATCTGTGATGTGTCAATAATTAGTGTGCATATTCATCCACGCATAATTTCTAGATTTTATTGCTATGTTTTATTCTTTTTTTTCTTTGGTTGCCATGGTAACCATCTGAGATAATTCAATATTCCATGTTTCCCTGGGAAAATGAGGACTTTACAGTACTTAAAACCCTTCTAATGAAATAGTCTTGTACTAGAACTATAGCCTCATTATTTTTCATCATTTTGAGACCATTGTTGCCATGGTAACCCAATTATTAATGACCGTGGAACTGATTACATGGACAGCATCACATTGGCTATTGACGTTAGCACTAAACGGGGACTGGCCGTCAACCAGATAGACTTATGTTCAACTGATACTAATATTAATGGATTATTTGCAACATTTGATCTGTGATGTATCAATATTGTGCATGCATATCCATCCAGGCATTATTTCTAGTTTTTATTGGAATGTTTTATTCAACATTTCTTCAGTTGCCATGGTAACAATCTGAGACAATTCAATATTCCATGTTTCCCTGGGAAAATGAGGACTTTATAGTACTTCAGACCCATCTAATGAAATATTTTTTGTGCCAGAACTATAGCTTAAATGTTTCTTATTATTTTGAGACCATTGTTGCCATGGTAACCCAATTATTTATGCCTGTGGAGCGGATAGTATGAAGGGAGTCATTTTAGCTATTGACAGGAGGGTCAAGGGGGACTGGCCGTCAACCAACTAGCGTTATGTCCAACTGGTACCAACATTACTGGTTTATTTACAACATTTGATTGGTGACACATCAATAGTTTTGATGCATATCCATCAATGTATTATTTCTAGTTTGTTTTATTCTTTTTTCCTTTGGTTGCCATGGTAACCATCTGAGATAATTCAACTTCCTATGTTTACCTAGGCAAAAGATAACTTTGCAAGATTTGCATGCTCATAGAATAACATATTTCATATGCCAGAATTAGCACCTGATCTGAACACCTGATCTGAACATTCTCCTCCGAAGCACAAACCTCCCTCCTGGTTGCCAGGCAATGCACCATGTCCAGTGGTCTCAACAGATCCATCAGTCACAGGTGATCTGATTCAGCTACATATTTGAAGCTTCTCCCTTAGGAGTTGGCTGATGTCCTCACTGGCCCTTCCCACCACCAGGGGTGGATCTTTCACTGCAGATGCAGGTGAAGTTGGTACCTTTTGGATGGTGCTCAGAGCAGGGTGGTTAAGCCATGCATTCACAGCCAGAGGCAGTGTGTCTACCAATTTCAGCTTCTTAGGAGTAAAATCGTTCTGGGTGAGTCCAAGAAAGCATGGACTTATAGTGATGTGCCCTGAGGTGGCCTTATCATGTGCCTGACTAAGTCTGATCGCTGTTCTGCAACAGATTTATTGCCATGTGTAAATTTAGCATGTTACCTGCCATAAATCTTCTTGTAGCTCTTTGGCTTCATCTATGCCAGATCTGTGCAAATAGTACGTAGCATTGAGTAACAGGAGGGGGAAGTGGGAGGCTGTTGCAAGGCTGTTTATTTTATCTAAACATGATGGTAAATATGTGAGATTGGTAATAATAAAATAGTAGATTTGAAATAGTCAGAGTTCTTGTTTTTATGGAATGGAGTTCTTGTTTTTATGGAATGGATACTGCTGTGCCTCACCTCAAGCTATGGCATGTGTAGCCAAGGTCATGTAAGCTAGCTGCCCGCAGAGCAGCGCTCCAAGCCGCCAGAGTGTAGTGCAAGGTCAGCAGGACCCCACTTCCTGTGGCAAAGAATGGGGAGCCAGAGGATGCTGGGAGATGAGCAAGCATCTCTTTGTAGGCCTGCAGTGGGCAGGCAGGAGAGCCCTGGAGAACAGGGATGTTACAGCCATCCCTGGCTTTTGCTGCTTGGTGATTTTTTACCCATTTGTGGATGATGTTTAGGTCAGTTGAGGTGATTATGACATCTGCTCTGATAAGGTTCCTTGAGTTGTCAAACGTATCATTCAGGCAAATGAGAACATTCAACTGGCACATTATGGTATAGAACATTGTGAGAATGGCAAACACAAGGGTGGGGCCTTCCCTGTCCTTTAAAAGGTCATCAAAGTGGAGAGGTGGCACCTGTTTAGGCATGTGCCTGAGCACTGTGACCACACTGAATTTCTGTTCCACGCTGCACATACATCGTTTTTGAATAGGCCAATCAATGCTGAGGTAACGTTTCCTTAGATATCTCTGTTTCTACACCATCTATTACAGTGCACGATCCCTCACACCTTTAATACCCCAATATATCGTCTTGATTACAACATCATATACTCATAGCTGTGTGTCAAGTTAGAGAAAACTCCTTTTATAAAATTGTAGTGGGATGTATGTGCAGGTTTTAGAGGATGTCCGTGCTACAAAAATTGTAGCACAGACATCTATGATTTTTGTTTTGGAAGGCATTGTGACAAAATAACGTAGATTTACAGCATATATTATACACCAATACTAAGCTTAGGCCATTCAAAATGTCTCCTAGAGTTGGGAAAGACTATCATGCTCGAAATCTGGAGAAACAAAGTGAAATAAGTAACCAATGGAACTTAGCATCTGCTATCGTGATGTATGTGCAGCGCGGTGGGTCTTGGTGTTGGTAATATAGTTATTTATGGGGGCTGGGGAGGTGAAATAAATAGCCAGGTATTCAATGAACAGGCAGATGACGGAGGGCTCAGGGGGTGTGTAGTCAAAGCTGTAGTGGACACAGAAGTCTATGAAGACCCTGAGCGAAGCTTTGGGATTTATATCAGTGCCAGGCTTCACGGCTAGCTCTTGTTTCCCCAAGAATCTGTTTGCTTCCTAAGGACATGTATGAAAGAGAGATGAATGTCCCCAGAACCAGAGACCTCAGGCAACTGCGTTCGTGACAAAGTCTTGTCCTCTGTTGAATGTGAAGAGGAGAATACCAGACATATTGACAGCTTATTTCTGTGTGAGCCTTGAGGAACCTTTTTGCATAGGGTTCTCAAAGCCAGGAGGCATTTGAGGGCCTCAAGCTGAGAGTGTGGTGTGATGATTTGACTGCCTCTGAATATGTTATGGAGTAGCACTTCTTATTAGTATGACCTCTTCCCTGAAGCAGACATGCGAATAGCACAATCTGCGAATAGCACAATGATGGGAGGGGGCATGGCCATCATGGACCTGGCATTGGACCTTTTGGAGTATATGATGAGCCAGCTCTGGTCTAACTTAATTCTCTGGGAGATAGAATTCCTGTATGCAGCCAGGAGAATGCCAGTTGTCAAGGTAATGTTGAATATTTCCAGGATGGAACTTCAAATCAACAATACCAGTCAGAGTAAAAGTAAAAGGACCACCCGACTCTGGCAAGGAATTAGTTTCCTTAATTACCTCCTGTATATCTTCCTTAATATCTCCTGTTGTCATATCTCCAATTGTAGTGGGAATCGCTGTGATTGTGGTAAGACTCTCTGCAGCAATAGTCCCCGTCTCTGCTGTGGTATCTGTTGTTGTTCTGGTAACAGGACCCCTGTCCTCGTTGATCTTGAACCCACCACCTCAGAAGGACTAGTGTCTGACTAGTGCGCTCAGCATCTCCTGTGTCCAACGCCACCTAGACGCATATGCGCCTATTGGCAGAGCAAAGCAATGCCTGCATTTCAACATTGACACTAGGCCATGCCACCGACACTCGGCGGCTATTTATTAGTCTAGAAAACCCGTCTTGATCATCCAATTACCTGTTTTTGCATTCCACGGGAGAAACAACCTACTGATTTGCCTTGCTTATCATTTTCTTGGAGGAAAACGTTTAGGTTAATAGGGTCTTTACTGTAGTTGTAATGCACATACAGTCACTTTCCAATGCTATATAGGGGCCTATAGGATTCTAGCTCTAGTCATGACAGCATCTGAGCAGGCTCGATCTGTCTTGCACCATGCGCATCTGATTCATGCATCAACACAGACTAGTGCAGTGTGCCATGTAGGCCCCGTCTACATGGCACCAGGGACGGTGGTGGGGTAGGTGGTGCTTGTTTATGGTTTGGGGAAGTTGGGGGAAGGGAACCTACAAAAACAATCCATATTTATGAAAGTAAATAGCCCAAGACTTCCCTTCATTCCCATCCAATTGTGACAATAGTCCTAATCTGGTGCCAATACCTCCTGGACGTAGCAACAGACAATAAAACAAGTGTTGCGTTTGGCCTAATAGTTATGAGCACCAAGGTTACAGTATGCATCATAACTCAGAGACTGACGCCCAGTCTCCTTTGAATTTGTGTCGGTCTCTGATATTGATATTAAGTCTGACAGTCTCCATAAAATTATCTTGTCTAAATATTTGTATTCTGGTTTATTTTTTTAATCACTTTTGATTGGCATGAAAGCAATATTTATTAAGCGTAGTCACTCTCTCAGGCAACAACCTCAAATTAAATGGGAAACATAAGTCATGAGGTCTTTATCTGAGGAGAACCTTTTCTCATGTTAAAAGTAATAATTTCTGTGAGTTAAATCACTCATTGACTTGTTAGTTGGTTGTGTCTACCTGGCCCTGTCTTAGACAATCTTATTTTCTGCATGTTATTTACCATATTAATGCCCCCCTTTTTTCGGTCTCCACTGTTACAATTTGGCTGACGGTCACTGAGAGACTGATGGTCACCGATCTCCCAATTCACAATGTTGCACACAGAGCTGATGTCAGTCCGCGAACCTTTCACAGCTAATGTCAGTCCGCGAACCTTTCACACTTTAAGCTGCCTCTACACAAGTTCCAATTGTGCATCGCCGACAGTTGGCGATACTTGCCGAAGTGTCGCCCAACTGTTGGGAGTAAAGCTGTCCCTACACGATTCCAGATACTGGCGACACTTGTGATCGCCATTTTGTTCCCGATAGTACAGATTTCCCAGATACGATCGGGACCTGTCGGCGACGCACACAATATTTCAAACAAGTTAGAAGTGATCGACGACTGTCGCCAACAGCTGCCGATAGCTACAAGTGTTGGGAGGCCATCGGTAAAACTCCTACACCACCCCCGACAGTTGCGCTGTAAAAGTATCGCCCAACTGTCAGCGATGCACAATCGGGACTGGTGTAGAGGCAGCTTTACTAATATATCTATTGGACAAATCCAACACTAGGACATTCCAAATTTATTACACTCTGAATCAAATAAAAGAACTAATTTAAATCTATATCCATTTTTATTTATTTTGTGTATTAACATGAAGCAATTAGTTCCTGCGGCAATCTTAGTTCTTGGTTTATTTACTTTACAAAATGGTGAATCGTTCAGAATACCAAGAATAGGACCTTTCAATGCTAACAAAGCTTCATTGGGATTACAATGGCATCTAGAAATAAACGGAAATGCCAGAATATGATTGAGTAGGTGATAATGGGGACTTCAAAATCATAACAAACCAACTTAGGACTCACTAGGAGAAATATAGGATCTTTGGTCAGGGCAGGTCGACATTGATATGTTTTAGCAAAATCTAATGTTTGAATATTATTAAACGGTAGAACTTCATTTTGAAGCAATGGCTTTATTATTTCCCAAGAAATAAGGGTGAACAATCAACAACTGTATTATATTGTAATATTTGTATTCACTGTTTTCCATTTACATATTGTAACTTGGGAAAAGAATGATTCTTACAGTATAAATAATACCTTTTTTTAATAAAAAAAAAAAAAAAGGTCCTCCAGGGCACCCTCTTATCAAATGTCAGTGTCTGATGTTTCCTTTGGCAGTTTTATTATACTATATATGTGGCTGATTTCATGTCGTTATTGTAGTTTCTTTCTATTACAAGTACATCCTTTTATATAACAGTTCTTATTGAAGTAACATCTATGTAATAATATATCTGAAGGTAGTAACATATCATCTTTTTCTTAAAATCCTTATATCTCGTCTTATAACCTGTGTGGCATACAATGCTGAAGGGGTTATAAATTAATTGATTAAAGTGATTAACTATATTATTTTGAAAAGAATCAGATGTAGCTTGTATTAATTTCATACCGGCTATTCATTTAGAATAGAGTACTTTACATCCAGGTGTACATTTACTCTATATCTCCAGACTTTAATTTTTCTTTGATTCAAGTGCTCAGCACATTTGTGTTTGCTGTCTTATGACATGAGTTGACAAAGCAAGCATTTCTACACATCTCAGATTTTTATCACTAGTTGTAAGGCTGTAGTTATGAAGGCTGTAAAGCCTTCCCCCATCTGAAAATCTTTCCTGAGCAACCTTAATACAGATTTAAATTTCCACAAGGACTTAAGGAGATATGATTGATTCTGATTAAATAATCTGTGCTTATATATAACATCTTGCGTACAAGAAAATATGATCTTTCTTCAAAAGAATTAATAATCTTTCACAGGGTTTGTTGTTATATATTTGTACTGCACAAATCTAAATTATATTAACGTGTCATGGTTGAATTGCTTTGTTTATATGCTGACAAAGGTTTTCTTCTGTCATTGACTAGGCATTAATTTCATAAATAAATATATATTAGGACATTTATAAAGCCTTTACAAGCAGAAGCTTTTTCTGATCATGTAACTATTTTCTAATGAGAAATCTTGGATTACATCTATGATTTGATTTGATAATGCATAGAATTGCTCAGTACTTCTTTCCAACTGTTACATTCGAGATGAAGTAGATGATATCAACTTCTTGGCTGGGGGTCAGTGAGATGGTGGCCGCTGCTTGAATTGTAATGTTGGGTCTGGTGTATGGGTGTTGTATCCAAAATTGGAAAGGCTGGAAGAATACAAGTGAAATATTAGATTAAACTTGATTACAGTCTTCTTTCATTAATCATGATGAAAACATACTAATCTCAATTCCCAACCCAGCTTCTATTTACATTATTTGTTCATGGAATATTTATTGAAGCAGCAACAATAGAACAATTCTGGAATATCAATCGTTTGTTTTGAGCTCTTATTACCATGATAACAGTTCCCCTTGAAGATAAATGAATGCAGTATTGACTACCAGAAAATAATATAACAATGTAACTTAAGGTATATAGTAAAAGTTAAAACTTACAGAAAAAGATTGATATGAGATGGAGTATTAGAGGGGCAAATAATTGATTGATCCAGTAACCTCAAAAGCTTTTTTTATATATAGGTGCAGGTTAATGTGGTTATTTATCATCTATATATATGGAAAAAACACATTTTGTATTTAGCACTGGAGATTACCTTGATGAAAACCTTGATACCCTACATGATTCAGTTAAATCTTTAAATGTTGTCAACCAGTGAAGCTTGAAAGCCTGTTAATAAAACCAGAACTAAAATAAGGGGTATTTCCTTCCTCAAGTAAATCCTTACACAACCACATTGTTGTTATTGTTATACCTTTATTGTCAAATGGGGTGAGACAAGTCAGTGGGTCTATCTCCTGTGAAGGGGGAGGACATCAAGCCCAACTACACTCAAACTTTGCTTTACATAGAAATAAAGACACAGTCCACCATTAAGTCAACGCCTTAACAGTGGTCCCTATTTGGAAATTTTACCTTACGTATAGTTAATGGCATAATACATTTGTTAAAATGGTGCATTACAACATGCCGCTAACCAGACATGTATCTGTTCTTTATACAGTTACATATATCATGACGTCATAATTCATGATTCCTGTTGGCCAGACAATATCGAAATTGCTGACTTTTACTGAACAATTCCCCCAGTTTTTACTTACCAAATGAAGTCATGTTAGCTGGTGAATAAAGGCTTGATATTTGAATAGTCAGTATGGACATAATATGTTTTCCCCTGGCTATTTACAAACATGTTTGAATCAAAAAAACTATGAGATTTTCCATTGTATGTTGTGTGATAATTAGGTTTTTTGGGAGCTATTGGATGTTCAAGCCCTTGCTATAATAGGCCACTTTACATATTTGGCAATCAGTGAGTGCCGAAGTAACCTCTATCTCTGTGCACATGGCTAACTCATTAGAGTCACAGCTATCAGTGGGCAGAAATACTGCCCCTCACTCCAGTGGAGTATCTTGGTACTCAGGCTCGAGGTAATTCCAATATAGAGGTAATTTATGAGATATGGATCTTCTAATTAATTCAAGTCATTGGAATAGGCATTTAAAACGATTCTATTGGGGTGGTGTTGTCTTGCAGATAGTCCTCTATTGTCAGGGTAATAAATATTTGTTTTAACCTATAGGATTGATGGACCAGATGTAGCTAACTTGGTTTTTTGTGGCACTACCATAGGAAATATGTGATCGATTGAATAAAGAATCTATGGATGTTTTGTAAACCTGGCTACTCAGGGGTTAATTCAATCTACCTGCAAGTATGAGAACAATCAAATTTTGTGGGAAATCTTCTTTGTAATTGTATTTAAATGTTTTTTAAATGTCTCTAAGTATTTATATTCTTCCCCATCTTTAAGGGAGACAGTATTAAGGTAGACTTTATAAGCAGATATATCATCTGATTTCCACTTGGACCAGTTTGTTGAGGAATGTCATAATCTGACCATTCATCTCATAAAATTACCAGCGAAAATCTTTTAAAAAGTGGTTCATAACCAACTTTACAAACTCAAGTCTTGTACATTTTGGAGCAGGGTAGAGTAGGGAAGGTTTACCTTGCCATTTTGAAGTCTGTTGCAAAAAAAAAAAAAAGAGAGAGAGAAGGGATGGAAGAATTGACTAGAAATTAATTAGTAAGTCATAGTTAGTCATTTGAGTGTTTGCGTTTGGTAGTTGGAATTCGATTAGTTGTGTACAAGTCAAAGTCAAAAGTTGAAAGTCAGTCAGTAGTAAAAGTTGAACGTCAGTAGGTCGCTAAAAGTCAAAGCCTGTAAGTCGTGAAAGTTGAAAGTCAGTTAGTCGTGAAAGTTGAAAGTCAGTCAGTTGTAAAAGTTGAAAGTCAGTCAGTCATAAAACTAAAGAGTCAGTCAGTCGTGAAAGTAGAAAGTCAGTCAGTAGTAAAAGTCAAAAGTCAGTCAGTCATAAAAGTCAAAAGTCAGACAGTTGTATAAGTTGAAAGTCAGACAGTTGTAAAAGTTGAAAGTCAGTCGTAAAAGTAAAGTCAGCAGGGTGCGACAAGGTCCAAATTATCAACCTGCCCTTGTGCAGGTTAATTTAAAATCTACCTGCCCACCTCAAAATTCCACCTGCCCAGTAGTTTCAGACCCCCTTTAGCCTAAACATTTTCATGATATCTTTATAATATCTGAGACTCACTATATATCTTTAATATTGCTTAATAATAAATCTGTTGAATAATACCTTTCTTTTTGTATTTTAATCTCAAAGTCCAAAATCACACACATTTACCTATATATTCAAGTAATACATAAACATAATTAATAAACACATACTCAATGATAAATGTAATTAAACGCATTAAATACAATGAAGGCATTAAGACAATGTGAATTATATCTTCAATATTCGTAATGGAGGAATACGATTTGGAAATTGGAAAAAAATTATGAAAAAAAGAAAGTTAAATTTCCTAGGGCTCATCAGTATGATATCAATTTAAATTTTGACAATGAAACTAAGTTACATGCATACGTAAGGTGATAGGAAAGGGAAGAGAGAGAGAGGGAGGGAGGGAGAAGGGAAAGTGGTTTAGAATGTAGGGAGGGGACTTTGAGTTTTGAAGTTGAGAAAATGTAATTAATTCAATGCCTGGAATAGCCTTGAAAACGGCCACTATATAGGGGGAGATGCAAAGAAATGACGATCAATGTTATAGCTTTCAGTGCTGGTAGGTCTGGGACAAATTAAATACTTTGGAAATAGGAAATGGTACACTAATGTTAGTCCAAAAATCTACCCGTCCAAAAGACGTGTAGATCTACCTGCCCGACGCCAAAATCAACACATCTCGGGCGTTCGGGAGGCGATCTTGTCGCACCCTGAGTCAGTCAGTCATAAAAGTCAGTCAGTCGTTAAAATAGAAAAAGTTGTGAAAGTCAGTCAGTCGTAAAAGTTGAAAGTCAGTCAGTCATAAAAAGTTGAAAGTCAGACAGTTGAAAGTCAGTCAATCATAAAAGGTGAAAGTCAGTCAGCCGTAAAAGTAAACAGTCAGTCAGTCATGAACATTGAAAGTCAGTCAGTCATAAAAAGTTGTAAGACAGTCAGTTGTAAAGTTGAAAGTCAGTCAGTCATGAAAGTAGAAAGTCAGTCAGTCGTAAAAAGTAGAAAGTCAGTCAGTTGTAAAAGTTGATAGTCAGTCAGTCATAAAAGATGAAAGTCATTTGTAAAAGTTGAAAGTCAGTCAGTTGTAAAAGTAAAGAGTCAGTCAGTCGTAAAAGTTGGGTTCCATTGGTCGGCTTCTCCTTACGTTCATGATCGGTTTTGTTTACGCTTATTTTTACCTTTCTCTTCAAAAGAAGCCTACGCTATACAGAAATTGACAGAAGGGAAACCTAAAGTGGTGCTATTGGTTATGCTCATTTTCTTTTCTAGCGGCCGCTAATTGAGCGTAAATATATATAATATATAAATAAGAATGTTTTCCTTAGCTGTTACCTTCAAAAAGAAATGTAAGGGAAGCCTAATGCAGTGCCACTGCCCCGCTATGTTTACGCTATTCTTACGCTCATTAAAAAAGCGTAAGACCTTCGGCTAAAATCAAACATTTTAAATTTTAGCCGGGACAAGTCCGGCTAAGAAAAAACAAGCACAGAGAGAGCGTAAAACACCACGCTTACTTTCAGTTCTGTTTACGCTTAACCCTCGGCTTATGAGCGTAGACAAAACCGATCATGAACGTAAGGAGAAGCCGACCAATGGAACCCAACTTTAAAAGTAGAAAGACAGTCAGTCACAAAAGTTGAAAGTCAGTCAGTCATTAGAGAAGAAAGTCAGTCAGTCATAAAAGTCAAAAGTTGCAAGTCAGTCAGTCGTAAAAAGTTGAAAAGTCAGTTAGTCGTGAAAGTTGAAAAGTCAGTCAGTCGTAAAAGTTGAAAGTCAGTCGGTCATAAAAGTCAGTCAGTCGTAAAGTCAAGAGTCTGTCAGTCATGAAAGTTAAGAGTGAGTCAGGTGTAGAAGTCAAAAGTCAGTCAGTCAGTAATAAAAGTCAAAAGTCAGTTGAGTCATAAAAGTCAAAAGTCATTCAGTCGTAAAAGTCAAGGGTCAGTCAGTCGTAAAAGTTATGAGTGAGTCAGGTGTAGAAGTCAAAAGTCAGTCAGTCATGAAAGTAAGTCAGTCATAAAAGTCATGAGTTAGTCAGTTGTAAAAGTCAAAAGTCAGTCAAACCTAAAAGTCGCTGCTTGAATGTTGAAGTAAAAAGTTGCGTAAAAGTTGAAGTCAGTTCCAGGAATTTTTCAAATGCAATGTTTTCAAGCGATCATTTTTTTCTGGGGAGGGTATCTCTCACAAACCTGCAAAGTTTTTGATGCGATGTATTTTCTGGGCAGAGTTTCTCATTCATCCAAACCCCGTAATAAATGACCTAAAGTGATGTTGTACTTGTAGGTCGATCTGAATAACAAAAATAACAAACGTTGTAAATAGAAGCAGAATGATATAACCTAGCATTGAAAATACTGCCTACATTCATCAAATTTGAAAAGGCCCATTGTAAGGTCCAAGAAAAGGACGTTTCTGATTTACCACCGTCACCGATAGAAAAGTATTCTAACTGGAACTATATCAAAAGTATATACGTTTCTTGATTAAAAAACTTTAAATTTGAATGAAATAGAGATAGTTCATTTCCTGGAAAGAGATTTTCATCCCCTGTACCGAAATTTCAGTGACTATATATAAATTAGAAACACACCAATTTTTTGTTTGGCCTAAAAACAACTCAAACTATAAGTTAATGTTATGCAGACACAACTGAAAGTAGCCTAGGGCCTATATTGACAGTCAGGCTGTAGCCCGGCTTAATGGTGTTGATATTAAAACAATGCAGTTTGGAATGCATATAAATAAGAATATATAACTGTCAAACACTACAGAAGCCTTTCATGTTTAATATAATCATGGTAATTTTCATTTTAATGTAGTTTTCGCTTTGCTACACATTTCATCTTTAGTCATAATACTATTAATAATAATAGGCCTACTCACCATTGCACTTGGGCCTGAACTTGGGGGCGAAGTTTGCAACTGGCAAAATCAGATGTTGCTTGGGTGATATAGCTCATGATCCAAGCAGGGTATTTGTATAAATCCATATGCTGGTACAATTATCATTTCACAATTCTTATGCAAAGTGTCAGGTTCATATGTCAAATAACAGAGATTCAACGGGACTTTCCATAAGTACCACCAAACCTCTGTTCCCGTTTCGGTGATCGCACATTGACAAGTGACAGGCCAGTCATAGTGTCAATGGTCCAGGCGTGTTTTCGGCTGTATTTCTCCATTGATCCCTTTGAGATTACACATACATGTGTAAAAAATGATATTCTTTCAGATTCCAGGCCATATTTCTTTTAAATTCGAAGGATTATCTTCTCTGAAGATGTTTAAGACGATGGGGGACCTTACAGCCGCTGGAAACGGCCGCTGGAAACGGCCGGAAATGGCGGAAGTAGATTTAGTTATGTCGCACAATTTTCCGCGATTTGAACCCGTTTTTCCGCGATTATTCTGATCTAAAATTGTATTCTAAATATCATTTTCGGAATCTAGACGTTTCATTTAGTATATATACAAAGTTTCATGAGTCAACTCTTTACGGCATTCAAATAATGACCGGGTACATCCAGTCCCGATTTCCCGCCTGAAACCGCATGTTCCCGCCGAGGCCCGGCCCAAATTTGGGCCTATCGCTGTGAAAGGGTTAAAAGAGATATGGGGATTTATCAAATAGAACAAATATTAGATCAAGGCTCAGAAGAACATAAAAACTACAAATTGAAGGTAAATAGATACAGGCACTCAGCACTATTGAACCTAATGGAATTAGTAATAAATTGGCCGAAATGGGAACTATTTCCTTTGTAACGGTATATCATGCCACATTCGCCAAAATCAATGACATTATTAAAATACATACAAAAACCTACAAGATTTATATCCAAACCAAGTTAGAGATGAACTGGTCTTTGGATAAAGGAGAAACATATCAGGATATGCCTTTTACAATACGTTTGGTTTATAGCATCTTTGATTCCTACTGCATGAAGCAATGCTGAACCGCAGGCTGATTGTGTAGTATATTTAGTTTTGTCAGGAACCCATAAAACACTCGCTTTCCAGAGCAAGGTCGACCTTTGACCGAAAAAAACTTCTCAAAATCGGTTCTCTGATCAGATAAAGAAGAATTATATTTCAACATTCCCAAAGAAATAATGAGTTAGAACCTGTTGCCAATGCAAACCTATTCTAAAAAATCACTCTACATGGGTAGTAATCACAGATTTCACTAAATCTTTATAATCACAACCTATATCATTCAGCGTTTTTGTGTGGATGTTCAATATTGATTTAATACCTTCCCTTTTGGAAAAGTAGTGAAGTGAACATTTTATTTTCATATAATAAGTAAACGGTTCTTCATGTGCAAAAAGTGTATTAGAGGTTGAACTTCAAAGGAGACCTTTTAGGTTATCATGCTTTTCAAGGTAAGAAAAATGGACAGGTAATGATTTCCATATGTCAGTTTATTTAAATGATAGACAGTAACTCTGCTGATGCAAGAACAATTACTTCGCCAATGCTTTATGGCATTATTTTCAGGCATCGATGAGCTCATTAATGTGACATTTATAGTCACTTTGTGAGGCTGCAGCTTTGACTTTTTACCACCTCATCTGGAATCAGCAACATTTTCCCAGGGCATGAATAGGTCACAGGTTCAGCCAACGCAACTTGTTTAAGTATGATTTGCATGACTCGGCCTCTATAAAACCCACCCATTCACACCTCCCTTCACTTAGTTACCTGATCTAGGCTCAGTGCTGCACCCTTGGGGGTCATGACGGAACTAACATAATTTCTGCTGAGATAGCGATATTGTTGCACGTGCAGACTCAAAAAAGCTGGACCATAAAACTGTTGATGCTGCCGATAGAGCTCTAGATCAAAGTTATGTTCTTAACTTGCGCAGGTTACATGTTTACATTACATGTTATCGTATCATGCAGAAAAGGCTCGACTTGGTCGGACATGTATCTCCTACGATTTCTTTATCTCCGATGAAATATGCATCGCACAAACAATCCTGTTTACGTAATTATTGAAAATATGGCCGGCAGCTGCATTCCCAAGATTTTTTTTAAGTTAACACATTTGTTTATGTTGGACATCCATACCACTATCATGATGGCTGTCCCTCTCACATATATTTTGACGCCATTTGGATATTTTCTTGAATGGTGGTGCTATATATTTATAGTTCAACACACTATCGCACATGCATGCACGCCGGTATGCACGATGCCTAATTGTAAAGCCTTATTGGTATACAGTTTCATTATGGTAAACCTTTCAAGCATTTCATGTATTTCTATATACTGCTCCTCTATCACGTGTAGACCTGTAGATGGCGGTGCGTGGGAGGGTGATGTTTCCATCAACTCCTGTGCATTGCAACAAGGTAGTTTAAAGGTGCACCTGGTCGATCTACATCTCAGACATAGGTTGGGGGTGAATAACCCTAGAAATGATTTACCAGACACAGTAGGAATTATCTGCTACGTTTAGGATGCCCTCTGGGTTGTGTGTTGAGGGGACATAAGGAACCAATATACGCCCCATAATTTATTTCCGATGATGATCTTTAAAGGATGAAAAAGTGTAACGTGGCAAGGGTACATGAAGACACCCAGAACACTTATTACATACTTTTTAAGATTCAACTTCACCTCCGGTAGTTCCTTCAGGGCATGGGCTTGAAAAGTTCTGCTTGGTGTATACCAGTACTCGGAATGTTCTAACAGACGATACAACATAATAAATTACTTATGGCCGAAATGAATAATCATACACATTCTAGCGTATTTATCATTTGGTTTATTCCTCGTGAACGAGTGCAGGAGTTTTGGGGTTTATGGATCAGACGTAGATTCAATTTCTTGCCACATGTGCGGTGACTGTGTGATTTATGTCAAGGCCTCCCTTTCCCACGATTATATTTGTCGTCAAGCTTGCATAAGTGTATTGCTTTTTTTGGAAAGAAGCACTCTATATATAAAACAGCAATATTTCACTGATCTTTTCCCCATACATAAAATAAGTAGCAATGTAAAATAGAACAAGGTCAAATGGTTGTTGTACCTATTTTTGTACAGATGCTCGTGATATTCGGAACAAATTTGTGGTTTAATGACTTCTCCTCAGGTATGGATAGTAGGAGGTTTCACAAATTGCTTGAGCGCAGTGACCTTGACCCTAGATCAGAGTCAAAGCTGGGGTGTGTTTGAAAAAGAATCTCCATATCTTAAACGTTATTAACGATAAGAATGATGATTGAAAATCATATATTGTTAAAGGCGTTGCAGAATTTGGCCTCACTTTCTGCTTTGTATCATTTCGTATCATTGCCCATCGTTTCATATAATATAATTGCATAAAAATGTACATTTCGAAATATGCCACAACCATCAGCTGCATGTGACCCAGGTAGGGCTCAGTGCTATGTATTTAAAGATCCAACCCGCCTTTTTACTTTTAAAGTTGCGTGGATGTCACGTGACACCACCATTTCCTTAAGATTATTTAACATTAATTTACAATTATTTTAAATTACAATATGTGACAATATATATCTTTACCCACATTTTCTCAGAAAAACTCCCTTCATAATGTGATACGGTAGCCCCTTAAAATACTAATAGGACCTTTCGTTAGCAGGTGCAGGAGCAACGCAACCCCAGACACTAGATATTTTAGAGTGGTTAAGCCAAACACCTGGATCATTCAACCACTAAATCTCACAAGTGTCACAAAATGTCCACAAAAACATAAGTGAGTACGGGTACTAACTGGAAGTGTGTGTGTGTGGGGGGTGTGTGGCATGGTGCAGAAAATTCCCACAAATGGGTGTACAGTGGTTCCCTATAATTATATGACCATTCTCCCATCTAGGCAGTCTCCTTGCTGTACTTACTCCCTTCCATCACCATTTCCCCATCCAACTTCCACCCCATCATTCGCATATTAGAGCACTGCCATACTTCTAAAGTTCAATGTTTTTGATTCGTTTAATTTGTACTTATTCCTTATGGCAGGGAGAATGATGGGTGGGGAGAATGTATGGATGGAAAATCGCCTAGATGGGAGAATGTGGCGGGGACAATGTCATCGCGGGGCTATGATCTAGAATACCGCAACTGGAGGTGGAGGGAGTATATACGTGTAATAGTGGGGCACTCAAGAACCACACTACCTCTAATTGAGCTTCGGCCACCCAAGTGTCTAGTTGGAACAAGGAAAATAAATTTGAAAGTACCTAGCGAAAGTATATATAATCATTATATATATAAATTTATATATGGGTCAGATTTTCAGAGAATGTACAATTGGCAGCTGTACACATTTAGGAAATACTCCTAAATTAGGCTACAATTTGGTCAATACTAGGCAAATTCGAGTATATTCGGCATTGCATTGATTCTAGCAATCTGTTTGATTAGGTTCAACTGTATTTTGATCTTGATTTCCGTCTAAAATTTGGGTTATTTGAGAAGATTGGTGAAGGTGAATTGTACATTTTCTGAAAATCTGACCCATATATATACGCCTAAAAACTAGACGCTTTTGCAACATAGGCAGTCCATAATAACCGTGGGAACCAGGTATAACTAACCTTTAACTTGGGTTTCCATAGAGTGTGCACCTTGCTGAGCCCAGCATGAGTTCCTTATGTGCATTTGGTATCTAGATTTGACAAAAATGGTTTTCTTGATGGGGGTTCCATGTTCTCAGGCGTGTTTATGGGATATTTTATTTAAAGAAACAGAATATGGCCTTATGACATAATGTGATTTTGAACTATATTATAATGGCTATATATAAGGAGTAGTGTGCTAAATCCATGTAATCACAAGCAATCGTCATTCGTGTCAGAGTGATATTAAAATAATTCGATTGGTGCGGTTAATTGCAAATGTGTCTTTGGATTATAAAAATACCGGAAAGCATCCGATTTCATGACATGAGAGAATAAAGCATGAGCAACCGCACCAATAGCCTTCGATCTTAGTTATCCGGCTACCTTATGAGCTAGAGTATAATATTTAACCTTCAATGCCCCAGGTAACTTACACGATAATTAATAACGGAGGTTAAGAATTGGGACATCAGCTCATCTGTATTGAGATTAATATAGCGCGCAGGCAGACACTACACATTGATCTTTATCATAGTCTAGATTGTTTCACAGATGTGTGCTACCGGGGATGTTTGGCGTGAATTTTAAATGTTACACAAGTTTGCATATTATTAATAATTTCATTAACAACAAAATAAACTATACACGTGGCATAACCAGAAGAATGTTTGCTGTTTATTTCATGATGAATATGAAACAGGCTGAATTTTCTTCAAGTTTAGGAGACAATCTACATTTTAATGAAATAATGCGTCCTTTTCTCTTCTCCGCATTGAAAGCGATAACTGTATCGAGATGTTTAAAGAATAGTATACATTGGTCCGAGTCAGTCACAGATAGACTGCAATCATACTAAAATGCCTCTGACATTCGCTTCTTAGTGATAAATCATTTCTTCCTTCTGTCAACTTGCATAAAGAATTAACGTCTGTCAAATTCGGTGGAGATATCATTACTACACTCGGCTTAGAACCAGATGCCTCATGTGAGATTGGTCTATATATAGACGCTAGGATAGAGTAATAACAAAAGACCTACGCCACTGGTATACCATACTAAAATATCAAATGTTTCCTGCTTTAAGATATCTAAAGTATTTCAATTCAAAAGAGATGATGGTTAATAAATATCATCAACGACTTTGTGAGGATTCTAAATAAACGTTATTCATCAATCATTCCACGATTAAGGCCAAACATTTAAACCATTAGGCAAAAAAATATCATTTTAATTTAATAGGGGGTTATCCAATCAAGGTAACTAAGGAAAAAAGTGTCATAAAAATATTAGCTTCTATACTTGGAATATTTACCTGACAGAAACAATAGAATATAATTGAACATAACATTTTCCACGTATAATAACAGCCGAATGTCTTCATCGTTATTTACAAGGAAAAATCAATCTATACCCATGAGAATGTAGAATACGAATGCTACTATATTGATCTCTAACGCCTGAAACTATTAGATTGATATTCTGAATATTTTTATTGTAATTAACTGTCAAAGTTATGAACACCTCCGATTTTAAAATGCGTTACACCTACACATTTACAAGTAAATATTTCAGAATTGTGGGCGGGCCCTAGCGTCCGATGGTTGGGCCCTGGCGTTTGAAGGTGGGTAGGAGCCCTAATGTCTGAGGAGGGGTAGGCCCTAACGTCTAAAAATAAGCGAAAGTGGGCCCTATAGCGTCGTTGGGCCCTAGTGTCTGTAGACCCCTGAGGAAAGATAACAAAAAACATGCTTAAATATTTGAGATAGAAAAACCCCGTGGAGAGAAAGTTTTGCTTTTCGGTCTGTCTAAGTATGATTGATTATGGCAATTTACGTCTTAAAGTGAGGTGTTATTATAGTATGTATTTTATAGTGAGTATTAGTTTTTATTTGCAATTGGCCACACACATTCAAGCTTTTCGTTCATACTACCGCGAGTGTATTCAGTAAAATGTATTAGCGCCTCATTAATTTGCGATTGTAAAACATGTCTACGTGTCAAGCCAAATTGATCTGCAAAGATTATGTAGACTAAATATTAAATTTTACCATTTTTTATCATTTTTTAAAATTTGTTTGTTTGTTTGTTAAACTTTTATTCATCTATTGATTACGTCAGCCGGTCTTCTCCATTTCTATCAGGAGGTTTTCCAGCCGTGCTGGATCTCGTATTTATGTAGTAACAGAGGGAACAAACCACCAGTGAGTCAACGCCTCAAAGGTGGCCCTCATTATTTGTGTCTGAAATAATTTTCTAATCATCATATATGCAAGATGGTATCACAGGCGTATTAATAAAAGTGGATGAGTGTAAATTTAGTGATAACTATATTTTAATCAGTTCTCCTGTGGTAGAATTCGTGTTACACACAATTGAACCATCAATGCCCATACAGATATATGACTGAACGATTGCCACGCCCACAACCCTTTAAACCAATCACTAGCCTGGTACCCTAGCCCTTCCTTTCATACAGGGACACTGGATATGGATACTCAGTCTAGTCAAAACCTTTAAAAATAGGCACATATTCGGCCCTACATTTAGTAAATATATTGGTGATTTATCTTCACAATCTGACGATTCTTTATTAAATCCAAAAACACTGCCCCCCCCCCCATCTCTCTCTCTGCTCTCTTTCTTTCTCTCCCTCCTTGCCTCCTCTCTCTCTCTCTCTTCCAAAATCAAAAAGAACTTCTAAAATGAAAAGATTGTTTGGGGGAAACTTAGATGCTATATGACAAACAGAAAGATCCAGCTACAGTTCTCGTAACTCCACTCTACTCTTTATTATTTCAAGGGGGGATGGGTCCCCACAACCGATGAACCAACCTCTAGGTAGGTTGAAGAACATCTTCCTCACCATTTCATAACAAGCACAGTCAGGGTGTATTGAATGCAATATGACTAATGCACATAGACATAGTAACACAAAATCGAGAAAAACACAGTGGTTTAACATTACCACGACCTCTGGTGAACAACTCAAGATATTATATAGAAAGTTGGCAAGCCAGCAGCACGTCAGCTGTTCTGCGGATACAAGTCGGTAAGATGTCCGACCAAGCAGCTGTCCGACCAGCAGTTTACAAGGCCTGGAGCCGGCGTGAGCTGGAATGTATCCGCATCACGACGGCATCACAATATAATAATTATGTTGGTAGGCGGTGTAGTCGAAACCAAAGTTTAATAATAAAATAGCTTCTAGATGTTCCTACATTTCACAAATGCATGGTTGTTTTTATTACATCCAAAAGTAACCTTTGATTTCTGTTCTTCTGATCCTTTTTTGACGTGATCTGTTTTTCTGATGGAGGGGCTCAGCTGCATGAAGGCTTTTGTTACATTAAAATCCAGTTGGCCAAAAGTTTATTTGAAGTGGAATCATCGTTAAAGAAAAATAAACTGTCGCAATTGCTAAAATGTGGTTCTCTTGCTGGGTTTCTTACATGGCGGATACCTGACAAGCCTATATATTCGGTGGCCAATATATGAGAGGAACTTCATATATGTAAAGCATTAGTTCATGATATATCAAGGCTATAAATCAACCCTGATGCATCGATTTTAAGCTTACTTAAACAAGGATAACCGTATAGGTTACCTCCATATGAATCTTAAAGACTCTCTTCTCTGTGTGTAATGCATCAACTGCAGACAGGGGAATGGAGGGAAGTGATAGGCCAATTTCGAAGATAAAAACCTGCCCCTCTATCGCACCCTATGATCCCAAGGTGTGTCTTTACGTTTGTACATGTCTATCTATCTCTAATCCTTGGTAGATATGAATAATCATGTTCATGGAGTGGATAGTCTGTTGAAACGAACGGATGAGATGAGTGATGTCTTATGGAGAGTGATTGGTTACGACAGAAGGGCAGGAAAAACATCGAATAGTGAAAAATTAATAATCTCCTAACCCTGGAGCTTATCGCCCCCACCTAGAAGCAATCCCTTTGCCTTATCGCTTCCAACATGTAACCCTTTTGAAATGATGAAGGACACCTGCAGTTGCTATCATTGGAGAAAATGAGGTTGACAAGTAAATTTGATGGTTAATCCCGAAAAGGGGAGTCGGTAAACCAAGTATATATACAAAAAAAATAATCACGTTGGAGAAATTGGCTACACCTCACAAATCGAGAAAGGGATGGAAAATATCGCCAGCTTAGTCAGTTCGGAATAACAGTCCCGCAGGTTTATCCCACAAATGCCTATGGATATCAGAGGCCGTTACAAAAAAAGCTAAAATCTAGAACGGCTGGCGTTAAAGGCGTTAAAAGGTTTATACAAATATTTGGTGTTTACTTTTTCCTTTCAAGCCCCTATTATTCTTATTACCCGCAGTTAGTTCTCTACTCGTTATCAGTTTCATCACAAAAGGTCTAAAGCTTGGTAAATCCTATAATTTAAAACTAAATTTGTTTAGTCTTAAAAAGCCTGCCCTGGACTGAAAAAACGCCTCAAGGAAATACATAAATATTGACGTCTATGGGGTCTTTTCTTGGAAAGATCACATGCTCTGTAGTTCATTTTGCAATAACAGTAAATGATAAAGCAAATGAAGGTATTAGGGAATCCACCACCCACAGTAGCAAACATTCATTCACCACCGCTTTGCCTTGATTAGAAATGCAGGAGGTCCGTCTAAGCCGCTTTATTGTGTTTGTTCGCGGCCCAGCTCACCTGTTCAGTGTTGATTAGTGAGTTCCATTTGGATCCCTCGCCCGGGTAAACAGCCTTCCTCCTCCGCCCTCTGCGTAATAAGCGCTCATTCAGCGTTGAGTTCTTAAGTTGAAGTCTGTATCGTAATGAGGCATTTCTGCTCAAGAGAGCACAGCTGATTACTGAGGGAGTGAATTACATGTACACCCAACTGCTATACATGTACGTGGTTTGCTGGTCCAAGGCAAATCATTCTACCTATTGTACTGGAATATTCGAGTCCTAGTCTGTCTCTCTCGAGGAAAAGTATGTCTATAGGGACACCCAATCGAGACAGACTGGTCATATAGAAATAGTTACTAGTAATATTAATTGCTTTGGATTATTATCAATACAATCGGTTCATACTTCGACAGAAAGATACAGTATGAAGATGAACGACACCCAAATCACATTGCCAATTGACTGTCCTGGTGGTCCTGTTTCTCCAAGACAGTTGACAGGGCACTTCAGAAGTACATCTCCACTAAGGTCACCAAGAAATATTAGAAGTCGGTCATCTACAATCTCTCCACAGAGATCCCGCAGCCTCCCCGTTCCGTCCCTCGACCATAGCAGGAGAAGTCCCGACAGGAGACATGCAATGACTCCAACAGATAAAAGCCCCGTAAACGCTAGCAGCACTCCAAAACAAAGATGGAAAAAAGCCGCTCTCACCGTGTTATCAGGGGTCGTTACAGGAGACATCAAGAAACGCCCGCACTTGTATGGAATGGAACAGAAACATAATGAAACTAAGTTGGCAGTTTGTGAACCAGAGGAACGCCTATCCACCTCACCATCACAAATGAAACCTAAAATTAGTAGATCGCCGGATTTATTCAAGACAAAAAGCTCTGAAGGTGTTTTGCATCGACGAAGGTCATCAACATGGGGTAGCGACGACAGACCCAAAACTGGTAATTCCCAGACTAGGACTAGGACTACAACAATATCAATCTTGGGAGGAGACTGTAGTTTAAATGGATTGTTCCGTCCTAGTGGGAGGAGGCCTTCCTTGCCTTCTATCATTGGGGCGGCTGCCCTCAAACGATTGTATATGACGAAATCGAATGCATCTAACGGAAAGAACGATAGAGACAGCGAAACGGAGGAAGTCAATACAGATACAGTAAAGGCTGCAGAGAAGGAACCTATTAAAGTTAAAGAAACAAGATTCTTCTCACAATTGTCTGTTGAGGCGAGACGAGCAATGCTCGGAGAATATGAGGACTTGGCCGATGGTCGGACAACGCCCGTCCTTGCTCATGCCTCTAATTTGGGACAAGATGAGGACAGTGATAGAAGTGACGATGCAACTCATTCCGATGAAGATTCAGATGATGCATTAGCAATTAAGTTTGAGAAGGCTATAAAGCGACTGGAAACACGAAGACAATCTGCCATTCCCCGAGTAAAGTTTGTATAACAAAAGTACGTGGTGTCTAATGGGTTTTATAATTATATGTTGCTACATGATTAGAATATTGATTTGCATTTTAACTATAGTGTATGGATGAAGCGTTGTAAGAATCAGCTAGTGGTTGAGAATATTGGCATGCATTGCTAGTGGTGAATGGTGGAGTATATCAACTAGTGATTGAGAATAGTTGAAATTATCTTTTGAACCAGCCTTTCCACATGTAAATCATTGCGCAAAGTATAACAAAAATAGCAAATTTCAGAAAGACAGCGTTCTGTTCTACGGTACATTTAACTGGTGAGACTGGTGCTCAGAATATCGTAATAGAAATAGTTGGCCTAAACGGGACATAATGTTTGGATCCCAGTGCTTAAAGGCCTATATTTATGATACTCACAAACAATAGATACAGGTTTGCATATTGTCAGATCTGAGCAGTGCTTTGTTCCTTTATTAGGATTGCTCACTCGTAAATATTATTTATAAACAAACATTACACATTAGCAACTTAGTTCAGTATAGTCCCTTAAGGACATCGTTATCGAATCAACATTTTAGCATACAGGTATGTGAATTGGCAGCCTCTTATCAGCGTTATAGATGATAGATACCTTGGTCGCTTGGTAAGATATGAATTCATGCATGTACCATGTTTATATCCCCCGCATTAATATAATCAGTTACATGAGGCCCTTGGTTGTAATTGCTGAGAATATTATCTGTGTGATGAAATACACCCAATAAACACATAAACATAAAACATTATTTGAGACTTCTTCAAATCGTGTATGATGTCCGGTTTCATTTGCTTACCTAGAATCAAAATATTAGTTTTACTCTCAAAACTGGTAATCGAACCAGATTTTCGAAAACCGAGATTTCGCGTCCAAATGATTGTAACAAATACCTGGGTTGTTAGTATTGGAAATGTGCAGATATATGTGGTCAAGAATATATTATTTATTTAGCAATTTTACCCTTATCGCATTCGATAATGTCAGTCGCATTTTAATACAAAGCAATTGTATATTTGTTGAAATAATATTTCTTGAATTACAGTAAACAGAGCTTGGTGCCATCAACGATTCTCATGTATGGAGAATCGTTGGTGCCATCATCAAAACAGTTCCCATTGTCGATCTGCCTAGTTGCAGAGCTAACTTTACACGAGGGATTAGTACGGCCAAGCAGCTTGATACCAACCTGGCCTGATCAATCCTCTGTGTACTCGCTCTTTAACTGCTAGTGGATCAATGCCGTGATCAAGCGAACGATCAAGACTGGAGGCCAAACCTAAATCCCACATGCATGTATTAGCGTCATAATATGATTACAGACATTGAAGGGAAGAAGTAAAAAGCTAGTCAAACATGCATGGTTCTACTTCATATTATATTGTATTCTAATATCCACGTATGAAGGTATGTTTTTATGTTACATTTAATAAACATGATTAAATGCTGATGTGAAGTTCATGTTTTTATGTAATCTATTCCTCAAAAGCAAACATGTGTATCCCCTATTCGATATGAACACCGAATTTTGATGGAACCTGATTTGTGATAAATTGAAATTGACAATCTGCTCTGACAAATCTGCTCAGGAAATTGAGGTCAGCTCCTCAGAAAAAGTATTCAAATCATCTGCCACATAAGGTTGGAGTAAGTTGGAGATAACACTTCAAAACTACCCCTGGATAGCATCATAATGTTCACCTTTCACATATACTAATCACTTTTAATATCACCCCCCGCAAACAACATTCCATAGTGCAATTATACATGTGAATTTTGGCATGTACGAACTACTTTAACTGAACACTTCAAGATAGAAATCGCTACCCCCCACGTAGGTCCTACTATATCGTGGCATTACAGTGACGTTGGCCTTCCATTTGTTCCAAGAAAATATTTTTGAATGTGTTCAATTTCCGCAGTTTTAAAGCAAATTTGACAAAGCCCTTTGGTTGTTAGTTATGTTACCGACTTTTAATCGGCTTGTTATGTGTGTTCATAACATACCATTATAAATCCAATGCTAGTTAGACTTAGTCTGCCTATTCATTTCGAAATTGTTAGTTAACCAATTTCCCAATCTCCTTAGTGCACCATTGGGAAAAGCTCTCTTACCGTCGAGAATATTTATTAAGTATTACTTTCTGATGATTAGTCTTTAATCAATAATTGACACCTACTCTTTACCTTATGGGGTCGCTATAAACAATCAAATGTTGCTCAGTTCTGTCATTGATGATCTATGCGATTAGTGGGGGAATTCCTTTATTTTATTATTACGTGTTGTAGAGTTTGAAATGTTATTGACCTTGTATTCCAAAAGCGTGGCCAATATCTAAGAATAGTTTTGCGCTGCTAAACATTCTGTAGGCATATATCTATTCTCTGGCTGCTATATACACAACGTATTTTGCATTTGAATAACTTGATACTACATTCTAATAATAGCATTCACTCAGTTCCTCAAGCTATATCGATTAAACACCAATAGTTCCCACAGGTGACCCCTAGGAGGAATCGCACATAAAAGTTCCCAAGATGTTTCATCATTCACCCTCCATAATACCCCCTTATTAATAAGACCTTTTTACACTGTTATCAATTATCATTATTATTATCATTATATTCATATTATAAGCGATATATGAAAAGTTATCGAAAATGTGTATTTTAAAAAAAATTGTTTAAAAAGATATTAATTCTCCAATATTTTAGGACCTCTTATCTCGTTATTGTAGGCACTTGTTTGATTGACCCAAGGCTCACCAATGTCGAGGTGTCCAGACTGGTGATACGCTCTCGTAAATAAGTATTCTGTGGTTTATATAATGTTGCGTGGTTCATTGAGTGTCACTAATACCCTCCCCGTATTGCATACATCTCTGTTGGGGTATGTCCAAAATTGTTAGCACACACTTTACTGATTACAGATGAATATAATTGATTTAACTACATGCCTACAAACCGCTATATAATTGTATAATATTAATTCATAGAAGTGTTTACAAAACCATACTTGTTACTTGAATGCTATCCCTGATTAGCCCATGGTGTTTATATCAGACATTCTACATAGATTAGCATTCTATATTTAATAATGCTCTCACGAGACTATACCAGAAGCGATCGCCGACCACAGCGACGGAAGTAGCCAAGCGAAAGTCGTCAGACCCATATCCATTGACGACGTTGTGACCCTGGTAAAATATATAAGACACCGCTACTATTCAAAGCCCAATCTGATGAGAGACGTTGTCTGGAGCACATTTTTTTTTTTTTAAAAGAAAGATTTGACCTATCCTGGGTAAGCAAACCACGTCCCTTATCAGGGTCTTTCACCTGTCCCAGCACATCGACTGACATTGAAATTCAAATTTCATATACGATTATGACAGTAGAGCATACTTCTCGGGCGTTACGAGGGGTAGGTACGAGGTTGCAAGTTGCCCGATTGCATCCACTTCTCCCTTCCTGAAACCAACGAAATTCCCTTTACGGACTTAGGACAACCAATTTATGGACTTAGGACAACCAATTTACAGACTTAGGACAACCAATTTACAGACTTAGGACAACCAATTTAAGGTTAGGTTTAGGGTTAGTTTTAGTATTGATTTCTGCCTCTCTCGCTCCGTGGCACTCAACCCACCCGTAGACTGGGTGACATCAGCACCCTAATAGCTTTGAGGGAATCCCCCACCAAAGCAAGGGACCCTTACAACTCTGAGCGTACTCTGAGCGGGCTCTGTTGAGTTGAAACTTCAAAGTGGGATACATTTTCTGGGTCAAGTCGCACTCAACAGATCTCGTACAGAGACGTATACCCGGTTCGATTATGAGGAGAATAATATATTACTGCAGCCAACCTTTGCAAAACCTCAATATTTTTCTCACATCAACTAGGCTATTGTTGGATGGGATAATTAAGAAGGAAGGGGGTTTGGGTAGCATGGCGGATAGCATCTTCACCTGGCCAACGTGTCCACTGATGGGATGATCGTGAAAAGAATGTAATATGTGGTTGATCCATCCCTCAGGTATAACTATCTGAAGCGACAATTGTCCGTACTTTTTCCAAGCATCTATAGAAAAATGGAATAATACATTGTTCATGACAGTAAAATGTTGGTGGTTATTTAGGACAAATGTTCTGTCCTTTTTGCATTCGGGTAGTGATTCATCATTTAGATAATCTAACATAGCTTTGATGTATGAGGTTGCTTGCTGATCTTTCTTTAGAGTGACTACATTTCCCATGCTAGGAGGCAATTCTGTGATGAGATCCGCTATATCGTTAATCTCTGATTTTGCCTTCTCCACTAGCGATGCTTTTGCAATATCTGTGGGTAAAGTGTCGGTCATGTATTTTGAAATAGATGCTATTGCGCCCCCAGGCTCTATGTCCGCTGACTTAGGAATAATATCTTCCGTAGTCGGTATTTCTGTTTCAATCGGATCATAGGCTTCTGGTGGCATATTCAGAGATAGTCGTATTTTATCTCCGAGAGAAGTCTTACTAGCTTGCTTCTCTGAGTCGTTCCCTTTAAACTTGTCTTGGCAATCGCAAAATAGGTGATGTGAGGGAGCTTTGAGAATTGATTTGCTTTTTAGGAATTTCTGAATATCGATTGGGGCTTTAGTTGTATTGAATTTAATGATAGCTGGGGTCTCATGGAATGTAACTCTCCTTGCTATTTTCAATTTCATTGGGGGAGGTGGTGTTTCGTTTTTATCATTGTCTTCATTATATTGTATTCTTGATAATACATCTGGCGGTACGTTCATTTTTCCTTTGACGTGGTGGATTGTGAATGAGAATTGCTGTATGTCAAGTGCCCACTTGGCTAGTCTATACCTATTGTTCACGTTCGTTAACATAGGGATTAAGGCGCCATGGTCTGTATATAATTGGAAGTGTCTGCCTTCCAAGTAATGGCGGAAATGAAGCACTGAATACACAATCGCAAGTAGCTCCCGGTCCGTTGTATTGTAGTTCTTTTCATGTTTACGTAGGCATCGGCTTGCGAATGCTACAGGTCTTAATTGGCCCTCATTATCCCTTTGACTTAACACAGATCCAATGCTAATTCCAGACGCGTCAGTTGCAAGGACAAATTTGCGATTAAAGTTGGGATAATGCAACAATGCATCTTGGCAAATGCCATCTTTCATTAGCTGAAAAGCTCTTTTGCATGCATCGTCCCAATTAAATTTCTGGTCGGATTTTGTAAGGTTGTATAGGGGCTTGATAATGTGAGAAAAGCCTTTGATAAATCTTTTGTAGAATTGGCATAAGCCATTAAATGAGCGTACCTGAGAAACATTCTTTGGTGTAGGAAAATTCTTGATAGCTGTTACCTTCTTATTGTCTGGCTGTATGCCTTTTGGGGTGACTACCATTCCTACGAAATCTATCCTGTCAAGAAAGAATTCACATTTTGCTCGATTTAATTTCAAATTTGCTTTCCTTAAGGCAGTAAAGATTGATTTGAGATCCTCAAAATGTTGTTCCTCATTTTTAGATAAACATAATATGTCGTCTAGATATGGGATCGCACATCGGTATTTTAATTTATTGAGAATCATCGTTACCAATGCACAAAATGCTTGTGGGGATGTTTTCAGTTCCATTGGTAATACTTTGTAACGATATTTCTTGTCATAGGATAAAAAGGCTGTGATGTCTCTATCTTGTTCTCGAATAGGAATTTGGAAAAATCCTGATTTTGCGTCCATTTTGGAGAAAATAGTGGGTTGTAAGTCGCCTATTTGTTCAAGAGAATCGTCGGCTCTGGGTGATATTAACGCTTGGTTTATCAGATTAGCATTTACATATCTTAGATCTGTCACTAGGCGATAAGAACCGTTTGATTTCTGAACTAGAAAAGAGCGACTAGCCCAGGGTCCTGAGGTTGTCTCCTCTAAGACTCCTTGTTTCACATAATCCTGACATATCTTGTTGAATTCTTTGGCTTTATCAGGTGTCATACGATAGGGTAGGTGGTGACAGGGCACGGTGTCGGGTTTCATATGTAATGAATGTTCGTATAGGTCCGTGAGCCCTAGTTGGTCATCTTCACCTACAAATACATCTGAGAATTCTTTTAATAAACCGTCTAATCTTTTCTTCCCTGTTTGGGAGATGACTTGCTTAGGTTTTACATTGTCTGTTGAATCAATATTAGCATCATGTGCTTCTGAGGATACGGTTACTATGTTCTCCTCTTCATCAAATTCTGAATCGGAATCTGATCCGGCGAAATCAGACTCGACGATAGAGCAATTGTTTTTGTCTTCAATATCAGATACTGGGGAAAATTCATCGTCGTTTGTTTTTGTATAGAGACCTAGGATTTGACCTTTGTGTACCCGATATGGCTTCTGTGAAGTATTTAGTAATATAATCGGGTGTCTGTTTCGCTCATTCGGTAACACTGCTGATCTTTGTACAATAAAAGGAACTTCTTGTTTCCTGGCCATGTTTTCTACGATACCTTGGAGATTGGCTACTGAATAAAGGCATGTTATCTCAGCTGGAATGGCGATTTCTGCATATGGCGGTATGGTAACAGATCTAACCGCCCTGATAGGTTGATGGTTTGGAGTGGGGTCTTTGGAGAATTTTATGCAAGCTTTGTGATTGTGAAAGAAGTCTACGCCTAGTATAATTGGTCTAAATAAAGTGGGAAGGACTGCAAAGTAATGATAGAAATTGATACCTTTCAGCTTGAAGTTGATCCTAGCCTGCTTTTTGATGTGACATATGGCGTTATCTGCAAGATATACTCGAAGAGATGTTTTAGCAAAAGAAATATCAAGTTTAGATTGCAATGAATACACAAGTTTTGCGCGAATACATGAAATACTAGCTCCTGTGTCTACAAGTGCGGGAAACGTTTGATTACCCATTGTGACTGGAATACAATAGTTTTCAAGATCAATTGTCACAGTAGAATTGGGATTATCTGATTTACTCAATGTAATTTTTGCATCACCGTTGTTCTGAGAAAGATTCTTTGCTACATTCGAGATATTTGCGTTCTCCTTAGTAGCACAATCATTATCAAATTCGACTTTCAATATCTTGCCTAGGTCTTCATCGTTGTTTCTTGTTATCTGGGATGGGTTGGTGCGGCTTATTGTAAGTCGCATTCTTCCCGTTTCCCTGGTTCTGCATTTGTTGGAAACGTTGGAACTCTTGGAATTGCTGATATTCCCTCTGAGATGGCTGGTAGTTGTTCTGATAACCGTTCTGGTAGTTATTTTGGTACCCATTTTGATGGTTGTTTTGATACCCGTTGTTGTAGTACCCATTATTCTGCTGGTAACCATCGTTGTTGTGATATCTATCGTTATCGTAGCCCTTGTTTCTACCTCATCCCCCTCTCCAGTTGTTCCTATGTCCGCGGCCTCTTCCTCGGCCGCGTCCTCTTCCCCTACCATTGTTGTGGTAGTTGTTCTGACCATTATGATTCGATATTTGATTAACTTCTGCTGTTGCTGAATTTCTTCTCACTAGCTGTTGTTATTTCTGCTAAAGATTTCTGCATTACAGAGCTAAGTGCAGCTGTGTCTAATGTGATATTTTGCTTTCCGTCGGCCTCTTTGGTCTTGGCCATAATTACCGCTTCTTCCAGAGTTGCTGGATTCTGTACTGATACTACTTTCTTTAAGATTTCTCTTAGACCTCTTACAAATCTCTCTATGGATGCTTCTTCATCTAAACCTCTAGCTGCGACGATTTCTCTGATTTCTGCCGCATAATCTTCTACTGATTCGGTTGCTCGTTGCGATCGTGTACCATGAATTCTGAGGTTTCTTTCCTTGTTAGCAAAGTGCTCTATCATAGCATCTCTAATTTGCACAAAATCGTTCCTACAATTGTTCACTCTCACAAATCTGTCGTACCACGATTTCGCTTTATTAGCTAACAAAGAAGGTAAAGATCTGGCTAAGGCTTGGTTATCGTTAGGGTAGGCCATTCCGATATAATGTTCAAAGTCATTTGTGAAATTTCGTGCTGTACATTTGATAGTTGGACCGTTGAAAGGATCTGGTTGTCTAAAGTTAGGATCTTTGTTATGTAACATTACGTAACATTGTGTAACCTCATTATATTTATATTATTATTAATTATCACCTATTATCACATTACTTTAAATCGCTAATTATACTTAACTAGCTAGGACTGTGCAAGTCTACTTATACATGCTAGGCCATGGATATTACGTAAGGGCTCCGCCCACTCATTATTATGCATGTACCCTCCTGGAGGAGCCTGTATCTTAGTTACCATTAAATCAGTTGCTTAGCTCTTCTCACGAAGACCACACGTTCGTTAGACTTCTTCCATTAGACCATTACACTGGCGGACAACCCGCTCGATCTTGGACATAGAGATTTTTTTTCTCACAAAAAGCGAGTTCATTTGCAATTTGAAGCATGTTTTTGAGCGATGGAAGAGGCTGCGAATACGCCTGAGTTGGCTTTGTTCGACAAGATGAAACGTTCCGTTGAGCGTTTAGCAGCGTTACCGCAAGCAATAGTAACGAGAGGACAGAGACGAGAGAATAGAGGCAAAATCTTGAACCAGCAGCCGAGGCAATTGGACTTTGTTGAAGACCCATACGAGGTGCCTCAGGACATGGAAAATGTCCCAGATGTGAATGCAAGATTAAACCCAGGAGCAATTCCATTACCTCCACCACCAGTTCGTCAAAATCAACAGGAGGAGGTAGTGAACAACGATATTAATGTGGACTTAATTGACGAAATTATTAACAGAAACGTACAGCAGTTGGCTGGAAACAATATTGGGCACGAGGAACACATAGAGGACGTGTCAGACGAGGAGGAGCAGCTCGTTGGAGATGAGCAAGACCAGCACGAAGGAGTTGACCTTAACTTAGAGGGAGAGAAGGAGCCTGAACCAGCTGTGGAAGCAGCTAATCCAGTGGAAAATCAACAGGAGGAGTTGCAGGAAAATCAGCCTCAGGTCGGTTTGAATGTTGATAATAATATTGAAAGAAATGTTGTGGAAGGAAACCAGGTTGATGAAAGGGACATAAATAATCACAGAGAGAGAGTGTTAACTCCTAGGGAGCCAACACCTCCTTCTCCGAGGATTAACCCAGCTAATCAGGTAAACCAAGCAGATCAAGCTAATCGAGGGCCTTATTACCCATTCGAGACCCCTGGTTTAAACGACAACTTTCAAACCCCTTTACAAACCCCTGCAAAACCAACTTTGAATCAGCTTATACAACAGACACAGAGGCCTATTCTGAAGAATTTCCCACAGGCCCCAGTGTTTAACGTGAATGGTCCAAGACCCCCTGTGATAACCCCCCATCACGTACAGCAACAAATCCCACTTAGACCTGATCCATATCAAAACTGGTGGGATATGGCGAATAGACAGGGAGGTTTGCCTTCTCCCAGGCACGTGCAGGATGATGGAAATGCTGGTATTAATGAACAGTTTTATACCCCCTACCAGTATGTTCCACCTCAAGGACAATATCATCAATACGGTGAAAATGTGGCACAACAAGGACAAAACTTTGTGCAACAACAAGCACAGAATGCAGTGCCACAACAGCCTCAAAATATTGTGAATCAGCCACAGCAAAACCAAGTCCCAGATCCCAACGTTAATGTGAATCAAGCTCCCCAGCCAAGAAACATTGATCGTAAGGAGGCAATTGCTTGTGCCCATTCTGCTGGCGGATTCGCCTGATTGCCCTGGTTTGCTGGGTCGGCTTCTGTCGCCGCTGGCCTTGCCCATTGTATGGCTTGTTGCACTTGTGCTTGCAAGTTTTGTTGGAAAGCTAATCTTATTCTTTCTTCTTGGGCTTCTCTATCATTATTAATTTGGTCTGCTATGTGGCCATTTAACAGATCTATTACCTGTTGCCTATCCATAAGCACAATGTCTCTATTAACAGGTTGATTTAATTCTTGCCTACCCCTATGGTTGTTTCGCCTTGCTCTTGGTGGTCTTGGAGGAGGAATTGGAACCAATCTGTTCCTCAATTGATGCTCCAGTGTGTGGGTGTTCCCGAAAAATAATCTAGCATTCCAGTAGCGAGCTAGTTAAGTTTCATAAGTCCGAGAATTTTAGGGTTCTTCACCATTGAAGTGATCGATAATATTAAGTATATGAAAAGGTAGAGCTTCGATCTGAATGATGTAATGAAGTAAATGAGAAGAGTTGAGGTCAAGTTGCGGTTTCAATAATATCTGCTTTATCCTGTGAATCATGCATGTTATATACAGAGTGGTACATCGAGGTAATCCAATAGGAAAGAAGGGAGCATGTCTCCCATGGTACAATTCAATAATTAACCAATAATAAGCTGAATACTAATTAGCCAATCGTGAGGTTCTATATGGTTGACCAATGGTGGTCTATGAGGTCCCACCTCCTGCTGGGACAGCAGCTGTTGTTTATACTAGTAATTAGAGGCATGGTGTGTGTAGATGATAATCAGTAACCTAGACATGCCGAGTAATTAGTAAAGATAACATATGGTTACATGTGGAGACAGCCTGTCGTCTGTCTGATAGTTATGTAATATGGCGGCAGGTGTCTCTGGACATGCATAATGATTCATATTTCACATTAGTTAATCATGATTCGTAAAGTTATGGAACATCATATCATATCGCATATTAATATTCATATATGTTATGCAATATTATGTAATTAGATTTAAAGATAAGGCAAAAAGAAAAGCGGGTATAACAATGGGCATGTGGTCAAAGGACCCAGCAACACCCACCCCCTAACCTCCCTCTAAAGATCTGTTCAGTTTTAGCAATATGTATCAAACATGCGATGTGTTACAGGGAAATGAGTCACAAGTCGCAAAATATAATAGATCTTGGGATATCATCATATTAAAAAGGATGAGATCAAGCCGATTCCAATGATGGTAAACATTAAGGACATCTAAGAATTATTTCTATATTTTTTTTTAAATGTTTGCAATATTTCTGGGTATAAGTAATTAAATGTACTCCATAGGATGATCTTGGATACGCAAGGATATATTTAACACACTGTCTTAAAATTTGGTACATGTATTTATACGATGTAGAGCACCAAACTCTGCAGAAACTAAAACATTCCAACAAAGAAATCTTGTGAAAATCACTTTGTAAAATATAATTACATTTGATTTAATACAAAATCTGTACTTTGACGTCCTGCAAAGTTAAACATGTTCAATTGAGTTGTGCGGTCACCCTATTGCCGTGGGAAGCCGTGGAAAGCCATGTATATTTCATGTACATTTCGCTTAAACTACAGTAACAAATACCAAGATTAGTTCATTTCCCCATACAATGAATATCAACAACGTGCGGCAGATGTACAACTGGAAAATTGTGCTAGTGGAATCATGTTTCTACCGACGCACTCTGTCATACTACTTCACACGTTGTAATACGATTGTGTGTTCATATTACCATGATCTTCTACGTTGGTTTTTCTTATCGTGCGATTGCCGTACACCAAGTCGGCCGTTGTAATGTGAATGGGACTTAAAACTAGAGTTAAGTTTTAGTTATCGAGATACTGATACACAAAGTGACACGTTTTCTACACTACTGCACTGGGACGCACTTAGCTATAAGTTCAACAGTGAGAACCATTGTATGGTATTTGTTTTGTGGACATCGTCCTTTGTTTTGATTTGAATTAATTTGTAGTTAGAAAATCAAGTTTTTGATGGAGAACATTTAATTCTGAGTTATCTGCAGTATTGTGCACTAGAATATGCATTTTAAATTTCACTAAACGACTCATATTGAGCTCCATAATTTTTCCCAATTTTTTCCCATTTTTTCCATTAAAATCCAATTTACATGAAAACTGTTGAAGATTGGATGGAAAACTTTTTTTCCTGTATTATCTATGGCATTGTGCACTAGAATATATTATTAAAAGACCACTAAAGCCCTCATATTGAGCTACACAATTTTTTTTTAATTTTCAATATTTAATTTTTTTAAATCCACTTTACTCAAAAACTGCAGGATATTGGATGGAGAACTTTTAATCCTGAGTTATTAAGGTTATTGTCTACCAGAATATGTAAAAATTTTGTAGTACCCCCAAAATGGGAACGAAAAGTCTATTTTGAGTGCATTGGCTCATGGCCTATTACTAAAACTTAACTGAAAGACATCTGACCAAGTTTGGACTAGCTTAGTTGACTAGCTTAAATTAAATTGAGTATTTCAATAAATATTGCAGATTCATAGAAATATTTCATCGCTAAATATATTTCAGACAGGGTTAGCTTAATAACATATTAAAGGATAAAAGTTAGATTTGCAAAAAGCAGTGTAATATCAGTGTAATACATGACACACAAAAAATTGTCTTTCCATAGCTCTTTTGTCTTTCCATTGTCCTTTTGGATCATCCCTGATAATGATATAAGAAAATACCATGATTTGTATTCTTTAGTTCTAGAAATTGTGTATTAAGATTTTTTATTTCTAACAACTCATAATATAGTATAAATGAAAGTAAAAAGTCAATTCAAGGCATGAGACAAAACTTGTCTTTCCACTATTTGTTTTTCCATCAGCTTATTGGTTCCAGTTTAATCATTTAGAAAGAGAAGGTATCTCTTTTGTGGTTCTTAGTGAATATTCAAAATGGTTATGCTAATAGGAAAAGGATAATTACTAAGTTTCTACTAATTTGTATTGAAACATTTTCACTTAATTTAACTACACCCCAGTTTTGATCAACTAGTCTTCTGTGAAAATATACAGGACAATAGAGAGGAAGAGTGTTAACCTAGTCACCTCTGACTGAAAACTAAGGGATATTTACTATAAGGTAAACTGGTAATATCTTTAAAGGCAAACGCTACTATCTAGTGGAAAATGAAAATAAATGTCATTTTTCTGAAACTTTGAAATTTGATTCTTGAAGTGTTTCTGGTCATAAAGATGGAAAAAAATCAATGGGTCACCGTGCTCAATTTTTAATTAGAGTGCTTCAAAAGTTGGTATCTCAAAAGAACCAATGAGGATCAAAAGGGGGGCTCATTTTGGAGTACCTCGACTTCATAGTTCATATTTGCTATTTATATTCCCTCAATTTAAGTAAGGTTAACAGTTTTAGAGAGAGTATTATTTTGCCAATAATTCTATGCCTCTTTTTTATAGAATGCGTGGTTATTTTTATTCTGAAAACAAAAAATTTGAAATGCAAATTTTAAATTAAAAACTCAAAAAAACCCACTTTTTTTTCACTAATTTAATAAAAACATTTTTTTTCTCTCCCATTGAAATTAAATGTCATTTTTCTGATTCTTTAGTATATGGTTCTTGAAGTATGTGTGTTCATAAAACTGAAAAAAAAAATGGGTCACCGTGCTAGTTTCTGAATTATGGGGCTTTGAAACATGGCATGACAACCATAAAATCTGCTGTTTCAATGTGTTCTATGTTTCCTAAACATGTCTATTTCAAACAGATACAATTATTTTTTTAGCGTGATGACATACATTTTTTTCCCTATATATGTGTAAACTATTACCTGCACTATATGTGTAGAAAATTTTGGGACATTAGGAGTTTTCATTTTTGTTTTATTCCCAAAACCGTGAAAGAAAAATGCAGCACTTTCCAATAGACTTGCATACTAAATGGGTACAACTGAGGGTACCCACAGTTAGCTCAGTTCCCCAAACATGTCTATTTCAAAGAGCTATAAAAAAAAATCTAACTCGATGACATATGCTTTTTTCCCTTTTAATATGTAGTATATAACCTGCACTATAGGTGTAGAAAGTTTTGGGACAGTAGGAGTAGCCATTCATTGTTTGTTTTATACTATAAAACATGAAAAAATGGGCCGTTTCCTCATAGACTGCAGTGCTAAAGCAATAGTACGTAAAATGCCCGTATATTTGGTATATGGAAAAGGGGGGCGTGGCAGTGAATAGTAGCGTTTGCCTTTAAGTCAGTCTTTTTCAATGTCCACTGCAATTTGATGAAAAATAGGTATTTCCACAGAATTTTCATCATTTTCTAGTAGCAATACATGTTTTCTTGATAGATTTACCAACAAATGGTCAAAGCAAACCCATACTTCTATATAATTTAGCAAAATAGTTAAAAAAATATCATGGTGGCTATGTTCAGACAAAATTTAAGGGTATAATTTTGTATATATGCTGTCACATGAAGAATCACATGGAAAAATTCACCCGTTATGTGTCATGATGCATAGATTGTGATGGACTAATGGCAATCTTTCTAGAAAAAATATGAAAAATTCATCCTCTTGGAAGGGGGGTGATCCCATTTTTTGAGAATGTGTCACATGTATATAATACTAGCAAAGTACCCCCGGTCCCACTCTCTCCCCACATTTCTCCCTCTACCTCTTTTCCCTCGCCTCTTCTCTGTCTCTCATACCTGTTTTTCTCTCCCAACCCCATCTCCGATTCCCCCCTCTCCCTCCCCTCTTCCTCATGCTCCTCCTCCTCCCTTTCTCTCCCTTCCCCTACATCCTCTCCCTCCTCTCTTTTCCCTTCCCCGCTTCTTTCCCTCCCCCTCTCCTATTTTCCCACCCTCTCCCACCCACCCTGTCCCTCTGCTTCTTTCATTCTCTCCCCCCCCCTTCCCCCCCCCCCTCCCTCCCTCTCTCTCTCCCGTTGCTAGGGCCTCTCGCAGGCCACATTGCTAGGGAATCCCACGTTGCCACAGACGGGGTGAGAGGCATAACGTCAATCTCTTTTAGTTCCTAACAGGGGCTTTCCCGGGCTAAGAATAGTTGTATAGAACACAACTAAAAAAACTAAACATGTGAGACAAAGAAACCCCTGTTTTCTACCTAAATAACCCCTGTTTTCTACCTCTTTTCGTAGAAATCAGTTTTCCCGTATATTACATGGATGACTAGTAATGTATTTCATTGAACTAAATTATTACATAGTTTCAAACTGTTCGACTTTCCTGGCATGTACTGGAAGAACTGGTCACTTACTAGAAGAGTTCTTCTATTAGTATTCACAATAAAGATCCCTATATTCATTCATTCGTTTTCTTCAACATTATGTGTGTGAGTATATTTCCCGGAATCCATATAACACACGCAAGTATTGCCATGACTGGCATTACTTTATTATCAGGACCAGGAGGCACAGAAGGCATGTTCCCATGTAGTGAGGCCAAACCAATTAAAGTAAATGTTTTACATACTCTATGCCCCTCATTACACGAAAGGTAAAACTATTATTATGATAATGATGACGCCATATGAGGCTCAGCTATCTAAGGTTTCTTCATCATTAGATATAAACCGATTAAGCTGTATTATTGAAATAGTTCGCATCATCAATGTCCATGACTTAGTATCTATAGCACATGGAGAAAACTTGTATTATTTTTTTTAAACTGTGTAATATTGATACCGTATAGAATGTTGGCTTGTCCTATTTACTTTTGATTAGCCAGTTATGCAACGGGGCATACGGCTGTATATATGATCCATCATCTAAACAATATTTTACAACCGTAGACAGCCGAATTCAGAGATGGGGATGCTGTGGAGGATGTTTACCGCTATTTTCTACTTTGGTACATTAATGACTCTAATACAAGCGCATATGCGTTTTGTCTGTCCGAGACCTGAAAGTGGGAATAGTGGAATTAAATCGGTAGGTGATGTAAAAACTAATTTATGTTCAATGATTTGCTGATTTAACTTACAGAATTGCTTTCATTCTGTGGTATTCCATGTACTATTGCTTTCATGGGGACTTCCGAAAGGGACTTTTCAGGGTTGGTTATATTATAAAGAAAATAATATCTATTGTCGCTATTAAATGATAACTGTATTGCCTTTCCCCAATCCTATAGATATTTGGGGCGTATTGGAAATTGTGTGAAGACACACAAAATAAATAACTGAAGGGTGGTTAGAATTGGTAGATTCTCATTCTGTTTTGTGTCTGGCGTGTTTTTAAATGTAAACTTTCAAAGTTCACTAAATAAACATACGAAAATGTTTCATTCAGGGTCCATGTAGCGATGAGGGGAATGCGTTTGATGCAATTTACACCGATATCACACCAGGCCCGCTCACTTTAAGATTTGAGGAGACCATTTTTCACAAAGGTATCGAGAATTTGAAACATAGACTATACCATTATATAGGTTATATGCAACTAGCCATTATCAATCAAGGGGACATGAGTACTTTAAAACAGCAATAAGATATGTCTATTATATGATAAAGATGTAAATTCTATCGAGATTCGTTAGTGACATCCGTGACAACCCTTTTCCTTTTCCAACCAAGGAGCGCCCACAAGACTAACATTGAATAAATATGGAGACACAGAAAATGTATGTATGTTGCTTGATCAAGTACCTCATAACGAGGCTGGAACAATGAATATAGGACCAGATTGTTGGGTAATTTTTCGATATTGCCTTTTGGATTATTCCTTTCTATTTGAATTTTCAACAGAAATATTATAATTTCTATCGAAAGTGTTTTTTAAATCACAAATAGAATTACTTCTGCATAGGAATCATATAATTTGAATCTTTGTTAGAAATCTAGAGCCGTGAACGATACTTTAAAAAATTCATATGTTTCATAATATAAATTTTGTCATCAGCCATTTGATTGGCCCGTGGGGAAATGCATGTCACAACATTACGTCACTGTTAACATTCCCGATATAGAATGTGAAAGATGTTACATTCAATTAGTATCAGTCATGACGGACAAATACAAAGACGATGGTAAGATATTATTATGTCTTATTCAGTATAATAATTATATTGTTCATGTGGCTTCCTTCTGTATATGAAATGCATTCTATCATCTAATCTGTTATTCCTTATTACAATTCCTAACCCTAATTCGCTTTAATTTTGAAATAGGCGCATCAATATTAATGTTATATAGCATTCCAGAACTACCCTGTTGGCAGGAAAGTCAAGCTAAGAACAATTGCAGCTCTTACTTCTCTTGTGCCAATGTCAAGATCAGGTGGGTTGGAAGTATAGTCAGAATTTTGAATTGATTGAAATGTTATTGTTGCTTATCCTCTGTGGAAATGGCATTTCATGAATGCTGTGTAAATAAAAGTAGTTATTGAAATGTGTATCTTTACTCTAGACCTACTACTGCAGGCAAGGGTAAGGACATAGATACATGTACCGATTATGAGAAAAATAGGGTTGGAGAGTGGCCATACTTGCCCAAATATGACGCTGAGGTAGGTAATGCCTTTACCCCCATTTTTTTCACATTTACCCATGTTATCGTCTCTGATAACAGACGCATAGAATTCTCCCTAATCATACGTTTTCCTTGGTTTGGCTCAAGAAATTTTCTCGGGATTACTATAGACGCCATGGAATCAATTTCACGGAGGTGGGATGGATGCAAGGAGAAGAATTTGTGGGAGGTGCTGCAACCTATCCTTTCGCTGTGCAACCGCAGGGTCTGTGTATCCCCGAAACGCAATATTATGGAGTACGTTAAAGATATGAATAATAATGTATTTATGTATAATGGGCGCTCCCAGAAAGGTCAAAGTAATGGTCTGCAAATAAATTATTTATCTCTGAGAATATTTGAAACAATTTAGAAGGAGAGACGATCCGCCAATGCTTTCATATGATAATTATGGATACTATATTTTAATAATATCTTAAATGCATCTCTAGGGTTTTGCAGTAACTGAAGATGGGGCTGCCTTCAATGCCGTTTTCACTCTTACTCTTTCTGAGAATCACGGTTGGGTAAGAGGAGCCGTTCTGGGTGCACAAATCAAATCTATTAGACTGTACAGATCTGATGGAGAAGGTAGATACAACTGGCTTCATATTGTTCTAAATCTAGTATTTCACACTTTCAATACGAAGGAAAATTTGAAGGAGAATACTATCCCATGACTCTTAGCTCTGTGGTCAAGCGCATTATACACCTGCCTTGGAATGACATTCCGAATGTTGATCCTCCTATACATACATACATGCATACATACAACTTGCTTGCTTGATTTGATAAATCGATTTCTTTAGTCCTACAAGATTACATTACATAAATGATATTCTCAGTTTAAGGTTGAGCACAGGAAATAATTCATTGGCACAGTACATTACACTACATCATAAATTATTTCATATTACATATTCTCGGCATAAAAGGGTCTTAAAGCTGCTTCTTTCATTTTTCTGACGGAAATTAGCTGAGAATGCAGCTTTAAATAAAAGTTTGAAACTTCCACCTCTAAGCGTGTAGTATAAAACTATTTTTGTGAGTTTTCTAATGTAATAAATTAAGTTATTTGGTAATAATTAATTAATCCATAGAGATATTAGATAAATCAATGATATATGACAGGTAGTAGACACCGTGCAACATTACAGAGATCCCACGTAAAGAACTGGTAATAAAGACATTAATTACAGTTTGTTCGTTGTTAATTGCACAATTGTTATCCTGCAGTGGCACCCCTTGACCTTCCATACAGTGGCATCAGCACAGATGAGACTCTCTATAATGCAATGGTTGATGTAAAGGAAGCTGTAACATCAGGTTGGTGTGCTTAGATTTATCAAGCTATGATTATTTTTTGATTGCGTAGTTCCTGCTCTTTCCAGAAACATGTAACCAATTGTGCAACTGAACAGTTTAAATTTTTCTGTTGAGCAAACAGTTGAGATAATTCTTTGTACCATGATCTAGTTATCAAAAGAAGGGAAATGCCTGATTCACAAAGAACATTGTTGGAACTGGCAAACATATATTTATTTCCCTTCCCTGTTATGTTGTAAGGAAAGAATGAAAATTACAACGCCAGTAAAACATAAGTAAACGAATGGAGTGCATTGGGAAATAGGTCGTGATGATGACCATGCAGTCAAAGCTGTCTTGAAATATCTAGAACTGGGAGAATATTAATTATTGTATGAGCATTGATTATCGCACATGTACACGACATGGAGGTATGGAATCTCTAGAAGTCGTCTTCATACTTAGACTTTTCTTTGGGAAATGTTTGTCTGATCTTTAGTTATTTTCATAGACACCACGTGACAATCTGTGTAGGATCATGCATATTTTTACTTTGTATTTTGGTAGCAGCTGTGGGGCGAATATAGAAACCACAACTCAGAGGTGGTATGACCGTGGTAACCTCATAGGTGCTTGAAAAATCATGCCTTCTCAACACACTTGCTATAACTTGTGTGTCGAAGGCAGATTTTTCTTGCTCCTATGCGAAAATGTGTTTATACCACCTCCTCATGCAGTTCTATCATAAGAGGGCAGGGGATGGGAATTCGAGGAAATAGGTCCAGATTGGCCACTGAAATGATGAAATTAACAATATCTTACTATTCTTCCAAGACTCGCTTTATGACATGGTGACAATCGTTGGTAAAACTGGTTCCAAAGAAGTGAATATGACATTAAAGACCGCAGTAACTGTAAGTGTTTATTTTAAATACGCACCACAAACTGGCTTATACGCGCGCGTATTGCCTACCGAATAATTCCCACTATGGGAATTTGTTGGGGTTTTTTTTTTGCTTTTTCAAGGTTTCATCAGTTTTGTAAGTGTTGGGGCTACTTTCAATATTATGGCTATACATCGTAAATTTTATACATCTCGTGAGCGGAACATAATGCTGTCCGCTGACAGCCTAATCATGGAAAATGTATGCTATCCTCATACTCATACTCTGCTAATCACTTTATTCCTCGAATCAGACAGCAATAATGAGTGGTAGGGAACACAAGGGAGAGGCACTTTTCAGACTGGAGCCCCATGCTGAGCTCAAGTATCTTGTATTGGTGAGTGATCAAGAGAAAGGCATTTTGCCTTTGAACAAAATAAATATATTTGCTTCACACAATTCCAATCAGTAATGGGTAATTACCTATACTTTGACTAAGATATAAAATAGATTATTCATCTTGCAGTATTCGTCAGAGTCAAGCGAAGTAACTGGATTGTCACTTAATGGTCCTGCACGACAAGGCATGGAGGGCGAGTCTCTAATCAGTTTAAACTTCAAAACATCTGGTGACAGTTCCATAGGATCAGACTCAGTTGAAGTAAGAACTACCATCTAGGAACGGCTGTCATTTTCCTAAAAGAAGTTTATGAATATCTTTTGATCACATCATCCATTGTTGGTGTCAGTATGAATACAGTTTTTTTTTCTAATTTAGAACAGCTATTACTGTTTTGTTTCTTTAGGCTGTTATTATGCAATGATAATATTGTGTTGTTGGTTTAATTTAAACCTTTTGATAGAAACTAAAGATGCTATTCTTTTTTGCATAGTCGTTTGGAATTGTTGGACTAGATGGACTTCATTCCGGTCAACTTTATGTTGATGTGAAGACCAAAGAAAACGCGGGATTGGGACGCCATACCAGTGGACAGGTTGTCTATTTTTTCCTTGTTTACATAGAGGAACATACACTAATTTAGTAATAGTAATAGAATATAATTAATAATTGTGCTAATCAATATAATAGAAGTTTCACAAATTACTCAAACACCACACCAGGATCGAGTGGTGGTCTTAACCCTAGGTGACTAGCACTCACCCAGTCGTCATTACACATCTTTTTAATATGGGCAATTGAGCTCCTGTAGGCAAAGAGGCACCTTCTCAAGGGTAGATCTCACACAGTTGAGATCGCGCTGCCTTTTTTCTTCTTCTTTTGTTAACAGTCATACTGTAGTGCTTACCCACAGAGACGCACAGGATTTTGAGATACCATCATATAAAAAAAGATGAGATCAAGCAGTTTGTAATGATAGTAAAAATTAGGATAGCTAATACGTACTTCTATGTTTAAAGTTTGATATTTTTATTTTTGAAAAAAGTTCGCAATATTTATGTGTGGAAAATTACTAATAAGTAGCTAAACATACTTTATAAGAGAATGCCAGGTGAATCTAAGGTGGTTAGGGAATAGGTATTTATATCTTTGTGAAGCTCAAGAATTTTGTGCATACGTGTTAGAGTAGTATGGTCCTTATAATACTTTGTGGTATGATGCATGAATTCTAATGTTATTTAATTCATTTTTAAGCTACCTCCACGAAAGCTCTGCAGGGATAGAGATAACACATGTACGTTGATATATACCCTATAACAATAATGAAGTATACCTGTATTCTACATCAATTATTGTTGATTGTGCCAAGACTAACTGCCGGACATAACTTTAAAGGGTATCAAGCAAGATTATTACACATCATTTTTATTTTAATTTCTTCATCTACTCATATTTCCATATGTATCTCCTAGTCTCAATTTGATGTTGATGCTAATACAACACTAACAAAACACAATTTACATGAGCAGATATGAGCAGAAAGCCAACGCCCCCTAACTCTCATCCCTCCAAATCTGTGATGTCATGAGAGGTATAACAACATTTTGCTCAGAGACAGAGAGACCTTACTAAATAATAACATGTAGGGAGCTTATCAAAGTCAAGAGCCAAGATCACCCCTTCCAGTCACATTCTTCCCGCTTTTGGAGGAATACACCCCCCACTGAGCTCAGCTCCTGGGACAGACCAACAGCTGCTGCTAATCTTTATGCTTTGAAGACCCAACTGGACATTGAGATTAGGCGGTTTGGTGATGAGGCACCATGCAGAGCTGTTACATAATTGTGGTTAGACCCAATTAAGATAGAATTCCATATGTTGAGGAAAGGCTTGAAATTTGTGACTGCACATGTAAATAACTTTTTCTTTGCCCTAGAAACCATGTCTACAATTCGCTTATGAATTACCCATTTATATGAGAGGAAGCTGCACTTGTGCTTATACTACTGTAGGTATTGGAGAGTAAAACATGAAAGCTTTCCCTGGGAAATGAAGGGTTTTCTATCATAAGTGGCCTTTCAGTATATCTATAGTACAGGACCCATGCATGACCAGATGTGCCAGTACCGCTGGTGACATCACATATCTCTATGTTTTTCCTGGATAAAGCTCCAGTGGCACCCTGCTGGGATTTTTCTCCCTCACCACTTTAATCGGCTATTTTTATAATAAAATATCAAATAAACTTTTAAGTTGTGAGAGGAAGTTTATCACATTAATGGGAACTAATAGGAAGTGGAAAGTTGCCCTAAACTTGCTTGATACCCTTTAATAAAGACATCCCCACCCCAGCTCTTCCGTTGATATTCTTGCTGGTGAATCGTTTTGAGGTAAATTTAGAAGCATATAGTAGAGTCCCGCTTAGACGACCACCTTTGGGACTGAGTGGTTATTGGTTGCATAGCGGGGTGGTCGCTTTAGCAGGTTATATTCTCTCATCTTATCTCGTTATTGAGGCAGAGCCAAACTGGCCTTAATTACGGGTTGGTCGCGTGACACTTATATCTAATGGCCCGATGGAGATGTCAAATCGATTGAGATGGAGGGTCAAATCACACGAAACCCCAAAGGGGTTGAGTGCGATTTGACCCGACGTCGAGATCGATTTGACATCGAACAGAGGGCTATTATTAGATATTTATTTCATACGTAATCAACAAGAGAAGACGATTTTAATGACATTTTACCTTGGTTTCCACCGATTCTGGTGGACATAGCCTATACCGATGACAGAGCCATGATGACAGTGTCTCTCCTTGATTACCAAGTCATGAAACCGTTCACAAAAAAGGCAACAAATCTAGCGAACGCATGGCCATGCCTGCATTGATGCTTCACTGTCACAAGTTGATTTTCAAGCAACTGCTTCATTTTGACGAATTATATTCTTTGTGACTTTGGATAATACAAAATCTCGCAGATCGTCGGGGTCAAAGCAGACAATTTTTCTAGGCTTCTCATTGGTCAGTTTGCGTCATGTGACCCGCGAAAGCCGAATCACATATGTATGTGATACGAGATTTCTAATGGCACCCCCGAATCGCACCTCTGTAATCTCACATGTATGTAATAATACTCTATATCGGCTCTTTATGAAAAGCTGTCTCTGGGCATTTATGAACAGGTATATAACATACTTGGGTTTTATCTAAAGTGATTAACAGTAACAGAATGTCAACTCCCTCCAATTGTAGGTTTTACTACTGTTCTAACTGCTGGAGGAAGAGGCCCTGACCAGAGCAAGAAAGCCGTTGATACCAGTGGTTACGCTACCGTGAAAGTGAATGGAAACACTCTAGAATATAAGTGAGAACATTTATCTTATATCCAAGAATCAGACTGAACTATTCAAACTCGGTAATACAGGAAATTTTGTCCAAGAAGAAAGTGGCCAGCAAAAGCCTCCATTTTGCAAGTTCTAAACTTATGAAACATGTTATCCATATTTATATTGATGCCTTTACATTAACATTAAGTCCCTTCCTCGTCTGCTCTATGAATATTTGAAGCTTTTGGAAAAGAACCAGTTGCATGCATGTTTCATTTGTTTTCACGTTGTCTTCTATCAGAATCACCCTGCGGGACTTTCTCAAGGTCGATAAGGTCACATCCATCTTCCTTAGGGGAACAACCATGGCCGAACTACGCCTTTATGAAGGGGAATTCGAAAAGTCAGATTTAGAGGATAATGTTCAGATCAAGCAGGTAATAGTCGTAGCTGAGATTAGGATAATTATGAAGAGGAGCGTAGACTTTCATGAAATTCAATTTCAATGAAGTCCAAAAACTCCCACTCGAATATATATTAAGTTATAAGTTAGGCCTATAATTGAGCAATCTAGACCAACCAAATCTAGACTACACACCTTATTCATTAATGATGATAAGTGTAATCTGTAAACCAAATATTTGAAATTCATTAGAGAAAAACACAAAGAAATGTTATACAAGTTCCATCGGACGCTATACCTTTGTTAAAAGTTGTGTTAAAGGTAAGAGAGAAGAAAAGAAGAATATCAATCTAAAAGCTGCATTCTCAGCTATTACAAAGAGGATATTACCAAATTTACTCATACTATTACTTTTAGGACTGAATTGATCAATATGCTGCTACTATTATCCATGGATAATATAATGTACGGGAAGAGGAGTTTCTTTGTCTCACATGTTCTCAGAATTTGTTGTTTTTACGACCCATTTTACTGATCTGTAGAGTTCTGTCCACCCTCTCTGGAGGACGTCGTATTTAGGGGGCTATCATTATTTACCTCATAGGGGGGGTATAAGAATTTTGGCAGTCAATCATACACATTTTTGTGACCCCCCCATCCAAGGGTCCCATGTTTTTGTGAACCCCCCCACCAATCACCATGACGCTACATCCTCTGCTAAGCATTGAAACTGTGGTGGCCATTGTCAATGTCACAACGGCCATCATAAACACAAGCACTAAATGGAACCATGCCATACCCTTGTTGTGTTTTTCTCGCATCAAGTTACCATAATTAAAAGCAATCCAGGATATTTAAAATCATTTGTAGCGCAACAAGACTCCAGATCGGGAGGTTGTGTGTTCGAACCCCACCAAAGGCTGGGGAGTAACTGTTCACTGCAACCCGCTCCCACCCAGAGTGTAGGTGCTGTCTGTAGGCCTAATGGGAAGACTATGCCACCTGGTCAAGATTCAGTCACTCAATGACTGCAACTCTGTGAGAGCTACTACAGAATTAGGCCAGAGCCTAAATGGACCGCTACAGACAAGCTAGAGAGAGTAGTATAAAAACAGAAAAATAGGGTGTCCCAAAGAATAAAAAGGTGACATCCAATGGGGGGGAAAAAAGAAAACTATTTAGAAGAGGTCAAATAAATCTCAAACTAACCTTAGTTATGTATTTCCGATTGTTCTTCACCTCGTAGGAATCCCTTGGGTCTATGCTACGCTCTGACCCTTGGGATAGCTCCCCCCTCCAACTCGGTGAAGAACGATCGGAAATACATAACTGCGGTTTAGTTCTGTCTCTGTACTCATCAAGCCATCAAGGTATATTCAAGTATTGTTATCCTTTCCCATTCCAAAACAAGCTTTACTTTTATTGAAGTTTTCATTCTATAATGCAACAGCCACTCTCATTTTTATCGTTGGTATTTTGATTTCACATGTATCAGCTAATCTGCCATGATATATGTCACAGTCTGGGCATAAAGATGACTTCATCCTCAGATTCATTAATTACAGCATTATTCTCCTCTATAGTGACTTCATTTACCCTTTCAGCATATGTTTCAGGTTCATATGAATCTGAAACCAGGTTATTGTCTGAGTCAGAATTGTCATCACCTTCTGTAGTTTTTGTCCTACTCTCCCTAGAAGCTTCACTATCTTGTTCCTCTTGTAAATCCTTACCCTTAGTATTTTTTCCCTGTCTTCTCATTTCTCTTCTCATCTTTGTTTCTTTTTTATTCTGCATGTGGCCAATTACATGGTCCTTCCTTACAAGAAAATTGTGAGCGAAAGATTTAACTTTGGCTGTCATTTCAAGTCAAGTTCTCCTTTTTCAATGAGAACATCGCATTATTTGCGCAGCTGAAAACCATCAATTGGTTGAGATTCACTATGTACACAATCAATTGTTTCAGTATATGTTGTGTACTTGTAATGGCCAGACTCAAGAGAAGGTATGGGCTGTGGTACAATGTACACAGTTTTTAGAGTGGAATCGTTTCTGTTCCCACACAAACTACATACCTCATTATTTCAGCTGACACTCTTTCTACAGCTCGCCAACTTTGCAATGGTTATTCATGGGCTCTTCCATTTTTTTAAAGTAATAATGCCTTGGTAGATTACCTGGTGCAGCATCTTTGAAACACTATATTGGGATCATGAACTTGACAACACATGACCATACATATGTAATGACAAAGTTGAGAAATGCTTGAGAGAAAATGACCATTCTAGAAAAGAATAATTGAACAAGAAAAGTATGCAGCATATTTTGAGGGCAGCTAGAGGAATCAAACGAGACACTGGCAGATGTCTTTAGAGTGTTCAATCCACTAAAGCCTACTCATACTAAAAGCAACAGCAGGAAGGAAAATAAAAGGAAGTCAGCCAGTTGGAAAAGAAAATAAGATGAGGAAAATAGTATAGAGTTACTAAACAAAAGAACTGAACCAGGGAAAGCAATAGAATGTTTTCCAAATGATTTTTCTGGCAAGTCAGCAGTCATGGTTCAACTCAATGCCCTGAATCATAATGTAGAAGGTCTCCTTTGCCCAAAGATGGACAGAAAGCATAAGGACTTCCTCTGAAAAAAGACCATCTTTTGTCCTGATGTAGTTCTCATGTTTAAAAAAATCATGGAAGACTACAAAAAGCAAACTGAAAGAACCAAATGGTGCCAACACTTGAAACATCTGGATGTGTTAGCTTAGAAAGTAGTGACAGTGAAACTGGACATTTCCAGCCAGAATCTCTTTTTTGAAAGGAGAAGTGACCCATTTCATTTGTTGAGGGAGAAGAGAAGCAGGAGTCAATTTGATTTTTGTTTTGCAGTATATTTATGTTACATGTTTTCAAAGTATATCTGGATCAGGTATAAATGTTGAAGTTTTGTTTCTAGTAGTGTTATAAGAAAAACCCAGTGGAATCAATTGCCGAGTATTTAAACAAGGGCAGAATGTTTGTTACATCAAGACGCCAATTATAAAACTTCGTCAAAGGGGAATCATTAGTTTTTTGCAAACTCCTTGGATTTGTGTTTTTCGCGCTGTTCTCATACCCAAGCGACTACTCACAAGCCCACCTTTCAAAATGAAAATTGGTTCATTTATTATATCAATCAATTCCTCTATGTCTGTTCCAACCCATCTCCGATTTTAAACAGTTTTGCGGTGTAAACTTTTTGCGGTTGAGTGCCTCGGCACCATAGAAATGATATGTGAAACACTGAATTCATTGAGGAAAAAAAATTGCAGTAGCAGAAGATATTTTGCGGAATTCTTGGTACTTTAGCCAGTAAAAATTGTTATAAGTCTGCATCGTTTTTTAACCGATTCATCACTTAAGATGGTGTGAGGATTGCCTCAGTAAACATTACTAAGACACAGTATTTTTTCAACCCTGATGTTGGTGTGTTTTTGTGACCCCCCCTATCAGAGGGTGCCATGTTTTTGTGACCCCCCCCCCATCAGAGGGTGCCATGTTTTTGTGACCCCCCCATAATTCTTATACCCCCCCCATGAGCTAAATAATGATAGCCCCCTAAGTGGTTTGTGAAGGTATCTGGGGTGGAAATGTGATTTTGAAGCCCTTTTTAGTTTTTTAGTTGTATTCTATACAACTATTTTTAGCCAGGGAAAGTTGGGGAAGCCTGTCAGGAGAGCCTTTTGTATGGACAAAGGACTGATCACATGACTGCCTCTTGAAAGTAAATGTAATGATGTCATGCATTTGATAGCTCATGGGAGAGGGAAGGGGGAAGGTAGGGAGAAGAAGAGTAGAGAGTTGGGAGAGGGAGTAGGGAGGGAGGAGAAAAAGAGGGCAGGGAGAGGGTGTAGGGGGGAAGGGGGGAAGAAGAGAGAAGGGGAGAGAGAGAAGAGGGGAAGGGGAGAGAAAAAGAGGGGTGGAATGGAGGCCAGAGGGGCATGGGGAGAGTGAAGAAGGAAAACGAGGGAGGGAGAGGGGGAGGTGCAGGGAGAGAGGGGGACCGTCCGAAAGATGGGTACTTTGCTAGTATATTATATATCCATACAAGAATTTGAAGATAAATCTGCTGAGAGAAAACGGAAACCGGAAACGGAAACCGATAATGAGTGAAGCCACCGCAAGAAAGGATTTCAGCGGGTCTCCGAAATATAAATGTGGACATTTATGAATCCCTGGTGCAAAAACAATTAGACAAAAACCTCCAAAACCTTGCCCAAATTAGTTTTAGACGGGGTGGGAAAGAACTGAACAAAGAGTAGAACATCTTTAGTTTTTTACCGATGTTAACTGTGGCTGCAGCTTTAACAATCTCCATTGTTAAAATAATGTAAGATCTCCCATCTTTCATAAAATTGCCCCATCCAAATCATGAGCATGATTGCATACATGGACTTATGGTCCGAAGTTAAGTTGATAGTAATATCAAGCAATATAAAGTTGACAGTTGATAGTAATAATCCACCAATCTACCATTTGAAGTGCAATCTCCTCAAATTATAATATTTGGAATAAATAAGTGTGGACCGCGTATAGTGAAAGCATTCATCGAACTAATTTTGAGGTAAAATCTATATTCCTGACAATACACTATCCAGTAAATGTAACTTGGAAAACGTCCATTCTAATCAGACTTAATTGACAATGACCTAACGTCCGACCTTTTACCCACAGGGAACACTGACATCACCACCGGCGGATTTCATTGAGGACCTACTTCACGGAGAAGTGTCCCTGACAGTTTACACCACAACATACTGGCTCGAGGGAATCTATGGTCAACTCCCTCCCGTGTCTGTCATCGTATAGAATCCCGGAGTCCATTTTCATACTACAACAACAACAATCTCTTTAGTATTTTCCTTATCTTTATGAAATACAAATTATTTCAGACATGCTTTGTTTTATCCGTATTCCTACATCACTGACACTCATTTACTGGCAACGGATTGTATGGATAATTGGGTTATCAGAATTTATTCGGCCAATCAAAGAGGTTGTTGATATTTAAAGACGGTGGAATATTTTCTTGGTTTTATTGAAGGGGACAAAAGTTTATATAAACATGTTGATAATTAAAATTATAAAAGATAGATTTATGTGTGTGTGTGTGTGTGTGTGCATTTGTATACGCTGCAAAGTCACTACATGTATATGATTACACACCTTCAAACTCACTACACCATGACAAAGTCACTACATTTACCGCGTAGTGAGTTTGCTACTTATATAAATCTTACTTGACAGACTTAGATCTATCCATTTTCTATCAAACTATTCATGTGTGGGTTGATAGCGCAAACATCAATGTATAGTAAGTTTGCTACTGATACGAATCTACTTAACATACTTAGTTCTATCCATTTCCTATTACATTATTCATGTGTGGGTTGGTATAGCTCCAACATGAAAGTGTGTAATTGCTTCACACACATTTCAAAAGTAAAATTTCAAGCTAAGCACACTTTTATAGGGATATATTTTTTGAAATTCATTTAAGAGGGAACCCTTACCCACCAAACCACCTACCAGCCAAATTTTAGTGGGTTTTTTTTATGTAGAGTGACATTATTACACTGACTACAGTGTACATTCTGTTTGTTCTATGTATAGTGAGTTTGCTGTGGATAACTATTGTAGTGACTCTGCATGGAAATTTCATGTTGAGAAAAGAAAGAAATATAAAGATTTCCAGTTAATTACAGCCATATTGAATGGAAATGAAACAAGAACAAGTTATAACTTTATTAAGTTAATCAATCATTTAATGAACTATTTTTCTGTTTAACTTTATAATCAGTATAAGTTAATGTATATATTGTGCGTTTCCAAAGGAAACAAATTCTACGGTCAACTATTTGTGTGCAATGGCTAGATTATGAATATCAGACGTACTGTAATCTGAAATGCCTCGAATGTCTGTATTAGAAGAACACAGGAGTGGAAGTAAAATTCAGTTTATTAACAACTAGGAAATTTGCACGCTCCCTGTTTACAAAGGCAGTTGGATAAACATGAAAGTACAATGCAAGGGAATTAGACATAAGACATCAAACAACATATTATAATCTAATAATACACAATTGTCTTTTAGTCTTTGCAATTCCGAGCTTGTCTGTCTCCAAGACTTGAAACCCAGAAATCCCAAAGGGTGTAGTAGGTGTAGATCACTCAGATTCAGTCATGGGTGGTCCTCTCTAAATGGGTTCCTCTCAAAACCTATACAGTGGCCTTAAGTGGCAACTTGTCAATCAAACCAAGATAGCCAATAGAATACAACAAATGTCAACCAATAGGACGTCACACTGGCCTTCAGGGATTTACTGCAGAGATGGTAGAAGGTTGTCAATCAAGCAGTCCTTGCATAAGTGCAAAGTTAGTAGTGTTGGCGTGAATTATATCACACAGAGATGGGCATCCAGATATCCTCCCAGATAAGTGTCCACACTTCTCACACCAATCCTCAACCAACACCTCAAAATGTATCACATGAACTTGCTACTCAGGATGATTGACAGAATGGTACCCAATTCACTAACATTCACGATTTTTTTTTTTTTTAAATACCGTAGAATGTAAAAATGAATAGAAATATCTCTAGAAGCCTTAATTCATAGTGTAGTGATTTGCAGGTGTAGAGTCATGTGTAGTGACTTAATTGGCAGCGAATACGCGTACTGGTGTGTGTGTATGACAGGTATACATAATATAATATGTATACCTCTCATCTGAAACCTTAGTACTAAGCATATTCGTCTTGTAATATTCAACATTCGTTGGTAATTACAATGATAATTACATAATTAGATAAATAAACCTGCTCTTGTGAGAAATATAATTGATTAGTGTTGGGCAAATCAGACAGTTCTCTTGCTTTGATCGGAACATCTATCATGTTGAGTGTTACACTGCAGTTCCAGGAACTCTCATGTACAACCTATCCAGTTAAGCTATGCATATAATAGTCGGTGGTCAGAATAGCTCAATTTTAGCCATATTTTGAGCGCCGGTGACCTTGACCTTGGGGTCAAAGGTCAAATACAAAAAAATCTCAAAGAAGCATCCCCCTATCCAGCATCCTACAAGGTTTGGTTAAAGTGTGAATATTCTTTCCATACTTATTTTATAAAAAGTTAATTTACTGAATATAGGCCTCAAACCAAGTTTTAATCCGTTTCCATGGAAACTGCAATACATCTGGAACATTTTAACCCCAGTGCATAATCCCCCATTGCATTCTCTTTGACCCAGTGCCATCGGAAATTGTCTACCCCGAAATAGCCAATTTTGGTGTCTGGGGCTCCGACTATAAGTAGTAGCGAGATAGGGTTGATTGTTCGGCTAAGTCCCACATGCATTACACTTTCATAATCTTCTGATTTCATATCAGGCCTATCGTGAGTATATCAGCTAAATCAGCTAAATCAGTATATCAGTCCTTAAACAGTCTCATAATCCTGATGTTGGCTAGTGATTTACAGAAACCGTATCTCAGTGTTTCTTGTTGATTAATTTATTGACATGTTCTAACTATACGGACACATTTGGACCTGTTCAATTTTTTTCAAAGCTTTTATTTATTCAGGGACGACCGTCGGGATTTCTCCCGGTCTTTCCCCTGTACCTGATTTAATTCTACTTAATGCTATACAAAATAAATCCGTACAAATTACCGGGATACCTCCCTATTAAACATGGGTCCCTCAGGGGTCGATGCTAGGGTCATCACTGTTTAATTTGTTCGTGAATGATATATGTGATCTTCATCTACACAGAAATATGTTGTTTGCCGATGATATTGTATTAATAAACATGTCAATGCCTACACTTATGGCACAGTGCCAAGGTGATACCAGTAAAATAGTTGAATGTAGTAGAGCTAATAATTTAGCTATTAGTCTACCAAAAACCAAAGCAATGAATGTACTTTACTCGCCAAGGGAAAGTACTAAAATACCTGAGGTAAAGGATTTTCTGTCAATTCAATAACAGTAGTTGTTTTAAACATGAGAAGGGAAATTTGGGAAGGTCAAAAAAATCTTAAGTGGTGTACGTTTTTCTAGGTATGAGGTGTGGGGGGGGGGGGAGTAAATCGGAAACACTCCTATTTTTTTGGTGGAGAGTACAGCGTCAGTGTGAACATTAATACCTTCTTTCAGTTTTGTTCACCTGTGTCGGGAAGATGTTGTCATCGCTTATGTCGGAAAGATGTTGTCAGATATCTTGGTTTATTATATTTTTCCAGAGATTTCGAAACTATGCAATGTGCAACCAAGGATGTGAATTCACGCACACAATTTAAATTCACAATACATGCACATCTATATACATATCATAGATACATCACTGCTCTGATGTGTGCATTTTCTGCTGATTATTTAGTCAGCCATGAAAGAGCTTTTCTTTATCCAGAACCTAGCTGACGATGAGATGACTCATAACATAAGGGCTTACGTCTTATATCTGATGAACAGTAAATCTTTTTTTTTTCCCAATGCCGGGTATTTATTCAATCTTTCAACAAAGCCTAGCTCCAGGGCGGATAACACTTAATTTTACAGCCAGCCCTCTTTCATCTCTGCGTCTGTGTCATACGGGATCTTAATTGTAGCATGTATTATCATTTTTCATCTCTAATCATATTCAAAATATATCATACAAATTAATATACAATATAAACAGAACATGAATCCAGTCTTTTCTCACATAATCAATATCCGATCATATTCAAAACATATCATAGAAAGTAATCTATCAAGTAAATGAAGTTTAAAGAACCACATTGTTGATTCGGCCAATGTTGTAGGAAGATGATGAGTAAATAAAGTGAGAGTAAGGCAGCTTTGGGAAATTAAATGTTTATTTAATTCATAAAAATTTATATAAATGAGTTTTAAATAATAAAAGGAGGGTATATAAATAGATGATGGTTGATGATAAAATTGGTAAAAGGTTGAAGAGTGTAAAAGAGATTTTTATATAAAATTGAATTGAGTGATAAATATAATTAGGATGAGGGAGGAGAGGTATATGAGAGAAAAGGTGAGGGTGGGTGGGTTAAATGTTGTAAGGTGTGTGGTTGGAAGTGAAGTGAGGTGAGGTGGGTTTGGAAGTGGTTAGTACAGTGAGGTAGTGTAGGGGGCGTTTTAGTAGGTTGGTGGTGATTGGCCGCAACAATGCCCTGGCATGTCCTATTCGAACATGCCATACACATTGTTGATTCGGCCAATGTTGTAGGAAGATGATGAGTAAATAAAGTGAGAGTAAGGCAGCTTTGGGAAATTAAATGTTTATTTAATTTATAAAAATTTATATAAATGAGTTTTAAATAATAAAAGGAGGGTATATAAATAGATGATGGTTGATGATAAAATTGGTAAAAGGTTGAAGAGTGTAAAAGAGATTTTTATATAAAATTGAATTGAGTGATAAATATAATTAGCCAAAACTGCCAATTTGGATATGGGTAATAGGGAGTGGTGGGTGGGAGTTTTATGGTGATTAGTGTATGGATAGTATGGGGTAATGATTTTGTTAAATTAAAATAATTGGTTTACTGCTTATTGCAGTGATAAGAAATGTGTTTGTTGGTCCCTTAGGACAGTCCTTGAGGCCTGAGGGCCGAGTCTTTGGTATAAAGCCTAGCGGCTATTATTATTAGTTATGGTCATAGGGGGATGTGATTTATGTTTGTTAATTAGAGTCTGTTGCCTGCGTGAGGTCAGTATATACTAGGGATGCAGGGGGCTATTTATGGCCTTCCTTATCGCGTGGTTCACTTTGGCTCCGTCTGTGTATATATATTTCTTGTATGCATCAGACGCCCACCCTATATACTCCTGTATTTGTAGGGGGGTGCATCTGGCCGCGTATGCATTTGTGGCTGCGGCTTTACGCAGACTGTGTAATGTGTAGGGACGTGGGTCTACTCTCATAGACACTAGGAGGGTTTTCCACTGACGGGCCACATAAGTGGCTGGCATTGGCGATCGTGTTCGGTTGAACATGAAACAGGCTTCCTGTGGGTGTCTTGTCGGTAGACGAAGTACCATCTCCTTAATAGCCTGGACCACGCATAAGCTTTTATCTGCTGACTGGTGTAAGGTCACTGTCTTGCTCTGATACGCAGACTGTAGGTTTTTCGCAGACTTTACTTTAATGAGCACACAATCACTCCTCATGACGACATCAGCCCTTGTCAGGTGAGTTAGGGGGTTGAACTTGCTGACCGATGGGGCCAACACCTCCGATTGGCGCAGGCCCGCGTAGTAAATTGTCAGTAGTGCGGCCTTAACTGTGTGGTCTGTGTGTTCCGCCGATAGTTTAAGAATTGCTGCTCTTATAACATCTGACGGTACTGGGAGTCTTGCTACAGGTATAAAGGACTTATCCCTATCCAGGGCCTGTAGGGCCCACCTAACGCGCTGGTGATCCAGCGGGGTAGTGGGTAGGTGATTCAATTTAAAACTCGTTCTAAGGTGTGAGATATGATTCCTAATTGTCTTTGGCGAGGGAATGGTTTGGTGGAGGTATTCGATATAGGCACATATGGTCAGATAAGTAGGGTGTGTTGTAGCCACGCCTACCTGTCTGGTGAAGTTCTCGAACCTCCTAACTGCTGCTTCTCGATTACCTATGGTTCCCTCTGCCCAGGCCTGGCGCTGTCTCCTGGCCGCTTTTTCCAGTAGTGGTGCGAGTATCTGGTCTGTAATGTGAAGAGAGGCACATTGTTTTAAGAGCATACAGGCATGGGTCAATTTTACATATACATTTTTCATTCATGATACGCTGGGCATCCATTCTATGTTTATTATGAAGATGGGCGCGACTGAGGTTGTCCGCGAGGGTATTATCTACGCCTGGGATGTGTTCGTATGTGATTTTAAGGTCGAAAAGCGCTTGTACCATCCAAGCTAAGCGAGCGGCTTCTAGGATCACTCGATTCTTTCCTCGCCCGGTTTTGAAGACTGAGACACTTGCTAGGTTATCGCATAGGATGAGTATGTGTCCACCACGATCCCTTTCACCCACGAGGGTGTGCAAGGCTATAGGGATGTTTGCTGCCTTGAGTTCTGATATATTCGCGACACCTTCATCCGAGGGGGTAACTTGGGCGCTGTATGCATTGTATTCGTCTGCGCCCCCTACCCCTGAGAGACATGCATCTACTACTATAGTCTTGGTGGGACTGCTAGATGGTATTACCGCCCTGCCATTCCACTGCTGGCAGAAACCACTAAACCATTGCAGGTCGCGTTTCATATCTGCATTGATGTTTACGTATTTCTTGCCCTGCATATCCCTGAGCGCCTCCAGGAGTCTGCTCACAAATAGGCGCGCTGGGCCCACACACTTCGATACATGTATGAGCGAGCCAATGACAGATTGCAGTTCTCGTCTCGACATCGACCGCCTCTTCAAGTATTTGTTAACTGTAGCGAGTATCTGTTCGAGTTTTTCTTTATTAATGCTGAGTGTCATCTCGGGTGCATTTATATCAATGCCTAACCATGTAACCGCAGCGGCGGGGGGCTGTCTCTTATCTTCTGCCTCGGGCAGGCCCAGCTCAGCGAATAGCTCGATCGCTCGTTCGTAGTGTCGAGTCGCTGACTCGCGATCCTTTGAAATTATCACCAAGTCGTCGAGATACATTTTGCTTCTGATCCCTTCACTAGCCAGGACACCCACTATTGCGTCTGCGATGCGCTGCATATGAAATGACGAAGAGCGAGCACCGAATGGCATGGTTACGTCGAGATAATAACTGTCGTCCCATCGTATGCATAGGAGTGGCCAGTCCATCGGGTCGCTCTTAAAATTCTTATATGCGCGGCTAATGTCTATTGTGCTCATGAACGCAGAGGGGCCTATAGAAGTGAGTTCGTCTACCAGGCTATCCACCGTTGGGAGGCTATGATGGCGCTGCTCGCCCCATATGCTATTTTTAAGTAGGAAGGCGTTGACCGACTTTTCTTCAGGAAAACTCAGGTCAATAATAAGGCGGCGCGATTCTGTATTTCTCTTTTCCCTGGACATCATGGGGGAACAGTGGTACCAAGTATCGAATGGAGCTCGGTCCAGAGGTCCCACCAGTCCCCCCAAGCGAATTTCTTTAGCGACGAAGTCATCAATCTTGTCTCTATAATCGTTAGCGCTAGAGTGGTTTTCCCCGCTATCGAGATGAGTGACAGGGCCTAGGTAGCCCATAGGGAAGCCGTAGGCGATCAGATCGTATAGGTCTTTGTTGTCCTTGTTGTTAGACGGGTATCTTTTCCAGTTAGGCAAGTTAAGGCTAGTGGGCAGTTCAATTTTTTGCGCCGAGGGCGTTTGGCATGCCTGTACTGTGCACTGCCGTATAAATGGATTGATGTGCGCTATACTTGTCATCAATGCACATGTCGGGCCAATGGCTAGGTCTATACGAGGCATGAGCGCTGGGCGAGAGATCTACTTCTCCCTTCTCCCTCTTTCCAGCACATATATCCCTTATACTGGTAAAGTGATCATCATCATACTTTATACTCACGTCCCTGTGTTGTGGATCCGTGGTATGTGGTAGTGCAGACAGCTGAGTGACAGCGGTTGACAGGGTGACAGCACTTTTGTCAACATCGCGGCCATTGCTGTCCACAGTCTCGCCGAGTGCGTGGGTGCGCGTGATATCAACACTGGCACGTGCAGGGGGCGTGGCAGCCCGGCCTGGCTGTGCGTTACGTCTATCCTTTGGCACGAATGGCGGCGCCTCCAGGTTCCACTGTTTGGAGACGCCGTCTAATCGTTTTTTGCTGGAGCACTGGAATAGGACTGAGATGGAGCATTAGATCTGTTATTATTATTTCGAGAAGCACTGAATCCCTGATTATTACCATTCCTGTTGCCTCCCTGATTGTTACCATTAGCATGATTCACCTTTCTCATACAGTCTACAATAGAGTGGACGCAGCTCTTTCCAATAGAATCGCAATACGTGCATATGTGTAATTGGTACAAGTTAGATTCAGAGTGGCTAGCCGTATGTCTACAACCAGAGCGCGAGTTATATGCTCTGCAAACAACCTCAGTCTGACCCGCGGGGGCTCTGTTAGCTTGGTTAGAGATTTGACCGGCCCTATGGTTGTTATTGCTTGACCCGGTATTGTATGCGCCGCTAAGTACTGACGCACTCCCATGTGTTAGACAGAGCCTGACGCGCTCGTCTTGAATGGCATGCCTGTCCTCCCATACAATAGTTCCATTTTCCACAGAATCCCAAATATAATCTGACCATCTTCGTACCGCCGCCCAGGGCCGGTCGAGTGAGTCCTTAATAACCTTTCTCAAGTGATCAGTAATATCATGGTAGTCTCTACTGTTATAAGCACGGGGATCATCGAGCAAAGACAGGGTGGCGTCAACATATTCCATGGCAGTCATGGTGGCGCGCGCCTCAACCTTTTGCTTTACTGTGGATACACCTTCCCGGCTGATAAACATATATGGTTTAGCGAAGATATTAGATGAGAGCAAATCAGACATTATGTGACTCTTACCGTGGAGGCCCGAGGATTTTCGCTCCCTCTCCATTTCCCGCTCCAGAAACCGGTCTGAGTCGAGCTGGCGGCGTAGGATCTCTGGAGCGTGGACCTCGGACCTCCGACGGCTGCCTTTCTTGTGTTTCTTATGGTGGCGTGGGGGTGTTCTCTCTTCCTCTGATTCAGTATCCTCTGAGGAATCCTCGCAGGTTTCCACAACCACCGTCTTAGTATTCTTCTTCTTCGTCCTCTCGCTCTCTGTCTGTGACTTTGCTGCATGTCTGGCAACCACGGCCAGCTGTTGCGCCATAGTCTCTACCGTCCCTTTCAGTCCATTCATGGCCGCCTCGATAGACTGCACTTGGTCGTCGAGTTCACGAGTATTGACCTTGCCTGTGCGCTTAGGCTTCGGCTCGGGCTCCGTCTCTGTCACCTCGTCAGGTGAGGGGCCGGTGAGGACCTTGCTATCGGTAGCACCGGCACCCGTCTCATTCATTTTCCTGGGTCTCGAACGTCTGTGTCTAGGCATAATGGCACTTGGAGTAACGTATCTGGATGCTCTGGAGCGTTCACGAGACTTCTTAGGAAGTAATATGCTCATTTGAAGTTTCTGCTGTCGTGATAGAGTCAGCAGGGAACTACACTCCCAATTTAAATGTTGTAAGGTGTGTGGTTGGAAGTGAAGTGAGGTGAGGTGGGTTTGGAAGTGGTTAGTACAGTGAGGTAGTGTAGGGGGCGTTTTAGTAGGTTGGTGGTGATTGGCCGCAACAATGCCCTGGCATGTCCTATTCGAACATGCCATACACATTATGCAATATATTGGTAATGTACTCAAGTCCATTTCACTGACATCTGATAAACAATCTATAGACGAAATTCCAATATACATTCGAATGCATGAAGCATTTGTGCTCTGCACATACAACATACCACCCTCAAATCATTTATCTGGTATTTTATCTCAATTTATCCTATTAAAATAAGGATAACCTTCTTTGATAACTGAGCAAAACATTACTATTAATTCTACTCTTTCTTTTATAACCAACTTTCACTTTATTGCTCCAGCAACATGTCTAGATACTCAACAAAAAACATATTCATTCACCTCCAGGTTCAAACTGGACCCGGAGAAATTGAAAGGTTACATTATTGAGCCAATACTGCGAATACACAATATAATGCTGATGTGCCTCTGGAATGACACTTAGGGAGCAGAAATTTGTAGCTAACATCTTCCATTTCTCCTGGATTACTTCCTCCTGGCAGTGTGTGTCCCTCACTAGCTCCACATCACCTTGTACATGTTGTTGGGAGGCTTCATTGTGCATGACTTTTTCATGTTCCTCCAATCCATCATCTTGTGTCAAGTTCTCATTGGGCACAATTTCCTCTTCAATGTTCTCATTGGGCACAATTTCCTCTTCCATGTTCTCATTGGGCACAACTTCTTCTTCACACTGTTTCAACCGCTCTTTGTCCCTCAACAGGCAGAACAGCTGGGCAAAGGTGTCCACCTGTCTTTGGTGGTATATTTCGTCCTCTAATAATCGTGCATGACGCCCTTTAACCCTTTCGGGCCCGTGGGCAACAATTGTTGCTGGAGCCATGTGGCCAATTGTTGCCCATTTGGGCAACTATGGCACATTTTGGATATGTATGGAAATTGTGTGTTATAACACAACATAGTGTATGTGGTATCATCTAAAAGCATACAACATGACAATTAATATTCTAGTATTTGTTTCCATGGTAACAGATAAGGAATAGAATGGTAACCATGGAAACAAGGTAACAATTTAGGGCTTATTTTTGTCAGTTTTCTTCTTTGTATTTAGGAAATCTGACTAATTCTTCCTTACAAAACCACTAGATTTCAAGTACTTGGATACCTTAATATTTTTCAATAAAAAATTCTGTTTTACTCCAATAATTGTTTCCATGGTAACCGATTTTTAATCAATTACATCATTTTTGGACAGGAATGAATCATAAGATTTTCTGCTGAACCATTCACCCTCATATGATTATACTTTCAATTCTCGCCCAACAGACCAAAATTAGTAGTATGAATCATTTTTTTCCCTGTATCCTAGAGGGGTAACCATGGCAACAGGTTAGGGTATATAATATTTATTGAGGATCCTAGCAAAAAAATGATTTTTTAAAAATGATGTGATATAGTAATGTGTGGTATCAGGTGAAAGCTGAAAATGAGGAGAACTCAGAAATATAAATTGTTTTGGAATTGGACCATAATTGTTACCATGGCAACCAAAAATCTAAAATAACTTCAATTTCACTAATTTCAGTAGTCATGCTTTTCCATTTGGTTACTATGGTAACAACCTCATGAAATTGTGTAAGACTCATCTAATTTAATCGTTGAATCATTTAGACTGACTTCCGCATAAGAAAAAAGTAAGGATCAAATTTAAATATTCAAATTCTGGTATTCAATACAGGGGTATCTGTTCCCACATTTCTGCATATTGGTATCTAAATAAATCCAATAGAGGTGCTCAGAGCTAGCTAGGAGCATATGGCGTTTCCAAGGTAACATGTATGGAACACCTGTAGTGTTTGGTATCAAAATGTTCCAAATGACAAGACCAATCTTGATCAATACCTATTTAGATGATTTATCAAATATTAATCTTCATATTTGTTTGAAAACAAAAGAATAAACTAAATTTTAAAAAACACAGTGTGTTGCCATGGTAACCAATGATTCATACATCACCATTTCAAAATTGGAACCTCCAGCCAAAATGCTTTTAGATGATATATAGCTTTCATGTCTAAAATCAGTGTCAAATTGTTGTTTTGATTAAGATAAAGGCATAGGAATAATTAAAAATTAACCCAAAATTTCCTGGGGAAGCTGGGCTCGAAAGAGTTAATCAAGGCTTGTAGGTCTAGAAAAGCGTACGGCACCAGTGAGATGTCTGTTCTAACTTCTAGGCTTCCTAGGCTGTCATTGTTTATATAGCTGTGGCTTATCTGTCCCATCCCCCCCCCACCACCCACCCCCCTCACCACATTTGTTGTTGTTGTTGCTACTTTTATTTGCCTGGTTAAAGGCCGGGCACAACATGGGCCTGTAGACCGACCGGTCGGCGATTAGGCTCTAACTCCTCCCTACACCCCATATATGGCAAGGGATGAAATTTGACCCTACATACTCCAACACCCTAGAGCTAATATTTTTGTTTTGAATGAAGCAGCTGCATGCATGCATGTTGTTTTAGATATAAGAAATGTAAATCGGAAACACACCTATTTTGTTTTTGGCCTTAAACTGAATAAATGATAAAATAGCAGTATGTGTCTTAGATCCCATCACTCCTGGTTGTAGAGACTACAACCGTTGGTAATGTTTGTTCATCAGTTACAAGTGTCACAGCCTAATCTGCCCCCTCACATATAGGCACACCACCATGTTTATCTAAGTATTCATGTTAATTACAACTTCCAACATAAATCATTGAATACACTGTCTGACATGGCTTTAGACACTTGCTTGTAAAATGATACATAATGCCAAGATATGTCAGTTCAGTCTCAGAGTAAGGTTCAGTTCAGTTTGGACGTGCTGCTTCATAGAAGTAATTCTCTGGGCATATACAGGCTATTGAGAGATACACTCATCAGCTTGTGGATTTTGAATTTATTCTGCAATAATTTTGCATTGAGTCAATCGCAATATGTCTGACGACAATGAAATAGTAGTGTTGAGGATTACTGCAAAGCAAAAGGATATTATCTTTTGTTTGTTTACTGAAAATGGATAGGATCTGGTGAATACCCCCGGATATAGACCCAGCTCAACTTTTGGAGGAAAGGCTATTTAATATTCTACAAGTGACAACAGGATGATTGTGATGAATGTGAACAATGTCTTTGCAACATTCATACATTGTTGTATTACAGATGAGAGGAGGAGACAAGTGTGGGGGATGAGTGAAACTATACTAGACCAAGTAGATGTAACTCAAAAGAAAGGAAGTCTAAAGAAAGGAATTCAGGTTATGTTCTTACATAGCAGAGTTCAACAAGGCCCTAGATACAGGAAAAGATTGGCTTTAAATACTGGAAGACAACACTTTGTTTGGTCAGGGCCTGAAGGATGTAGTTATTCTAGAGATATAATGCCTAAATGTGTGCTTGAATTAGTTAGGATGTGTGTGAGAGGGGTGGGGCAGATCGGGCAGGGAAAGCCATGTGCCTTGTGTATCTGTATACACACGCTACATGGTTACTATGGATACCTACCTGTCAATCATTCCCTGGCTAATTTACACTTCTCTATGGATATGACTAAATCAACTATTTATGAGGATATGACCTGTATACATTCATGTATATGTTCAGGAACTTTGTAGGTAAGTGGTTCATTATAATTCATCTTATCTGGAAGAATATTACCCTTAGTTGGTTATGAGTCAATGGTTTGAATGTATAGGGAGGACTGCTGGGCAGAGCCATAGGCCGTTTATATATGCTGTGCCCGGCCTTTAAGATATTGACACTATCGGCGGGTACTGAGCTCCCTACATAGGAAGAATTTCAAGCCCTACCATCTAAACCTTTAGTATTATTTGAGCAAAGGTAACAATGCTCCCTAGGATTGATGACACTAGGGAAGCATTCGCAACGATTGGTTTGCAAAATTTTATAACTTTTGGTGCAAGTAGCACCATGCACAAGATGGAATACAATCCAACTATATACAATTCATATTAATATGCTTTACAATTAATGTAAATTTAGTAAGTATAAATACTAGATATATATACATCATGCTAGCTAGAAGTCATATTCGAGTGAGGAACCAAGGTTGAGGAGGAGGAGTTAGGGGGCGGGGAGAACAATTGAGGAATGCTACATTGTATTAAGAAGAAGAGAAGAAGCTGACTCGATATAGGAAATTACCATCGGCCCAAATGGCAGATTTCCTAGCTAGTTTTGCAAATTTAGGCACAGTATCAGGGTGTTGTTTCATAATGATGGAGGCATAGAAAGATTTATTTTGAACTTCTGCGAATGGTGTTCAAATGTTACTGCCTGGTGTTTCATAATGTATGACATTCGCGGGAATATCAGTATTTGTGGGAACATTTCGCGGGAACATTCGGTGACGGGACTGTCCATGCATGTTGTCTTATTATGTAATAACCATACACTCAGACAGGGAGGCATACACTCAGACAGAGAGGCGCCATGGGCTGAGAGGGATAGAGAGTGTACTCAAAGTCGCTACAAATTTTTCTCCAAGTCGCTACAAATTTTTCTCAAGTCTTCAACTTATGAAACAGAATTTGTCCCAAACGGGATGTTTTTCTACTTAATTCCCATGTCCCTGATTATGAAACAGGCCCCAGCAGAATGCCTTGTCTTTTATTTACTACTACTTTCACGCATAGTGTTATACTCTATTATAACTTACAATTGTTAGTATAGTGTTTCTATATATATTGGGAAGCTATTTAGTAGAGGAGAATAAATAGAGTCCGGAGTCCTTCAGCTTGTATAACCGACTGACTATTTTATTATGCACTCTCGATACATTGGATTCACATCAGTGATCTTGTCTCACATGGTTAAGCTTATATCCCTTACTTGTCCCCTGCTGCTACCCGATCCTCTCCGTCTAGACTTGCATAGTACTGCAATTAATTATTTATCTAGGGGGTAATTATCTTTATTGTAATTCATTGTTAATTAGCTCCTTCATTATCATGTGGTTAATCACTATTACGTCATCGTTACGTAATATGATATAACAATAGCCGTTAGGACGTCACAGCTCTGCACTGTCAAAGCTTGATTCATTGGTGGGTCCTGTGTATCATATAGAGGGTGAGGCTGTTAGCTTGCAGAGTTAGCTTGCAGAGTTAGCTTGCAGTGTTAGCTTGCAGAGTCATGAAAGATATCAGACTGGTCAAATAGTGGAAGAATGGAGTGCAGAGCCATGAGAACGTCACAGCTCTGCACTGTCAAAGCTTGATTCATTGGAAAGTGGGTTCTGTGTAGAGTGAGGCTGATAACATAATAACCAAATAATAACATGATCATTGTACAGATGTTTGCAGACAATTTACATGATAATCCCTCTAAACTCAAAGCTTCTTTAGGTTGTTGTGAGTGCCTGCACAAAGTAATGTGGGAGGTCCACAGGAGGAATTTCCTAGTTAGTTGAATCTCATTCTTTTCCAGTGGAGCACTAGGTGGTATGTAGGGTGACCCGTCTTTTGTTGTCATGTGTTGGTCCTCCGGCCCAGGGGCCTGTTTGGGTCGCCTAGTCAAGTGCAGCATCCATAGTTCCAGAGGATATTCACAACTATTTATGTACTTTCAACAATAAACACTAGGTGGTGCCACTGGTATAGTGCTATGTCAATAGGCTAGGCAAATATACACTCAGCTGGGATCAAACGATCGGCGGGAATAAGAAAATCTATATTTCTCTTGAAACCCTTTGTCTGTCACTACTATGTTTTGATATTATGTGTCCTTGGGTATTTATCACAAAGTCTGATATGTTTTTAGGTATCAACCTCTGCTGTAATCTTGTAGCTATCAGCCTGAATAACAAGTATGAGTCCGTCCGTTACTCCAGGCTTAGCCAGAGGTCTGTAATGGGGGCCAGCCTCGTGTAGTTGGTGTGGGCTCTCGATTCTTGCTGTATACTTTGAAATCCGTATGGATGTTCACTTTTCACTAATTCTTCTTAGTCTCTGGGGGTTTATAAATCCGAATCCGCAAGGAAAAGGATCTATGTTGGTCCGGGCTGAAAAAGAAACGGGTTAGAAGGGGAGAGCTAGGGCTCGCACCTTTAGACGCTTTTGAATCAAACCGGAAGTCCATGAACAGTAAATCTACTGAGCCAATAGCAAAATACATTATTTATAGTATTATGTCGAAAGGCTGGTCCTCATCACGCTGTTGTAGAATATGGGTGCAAAGTGGGTTTGGTTTTCTTTTAGCAATTTGAAGCTAGCATAATTTTTAAAGTTATTAAATTAGCAGGCGAAGTGATGATTTCAATTACATCATTTTCGAATGGAGCCAGTAAAATAAACAAGTGTCTGGAGGGTGTTTCACAAGAAAAGAAGGAAAATTTCTGATCTATTGTGATGACCTAAAACACATTCAGATAAATTCAAAATATATCAAATATGCTGTTGACGATACGGTTTTGTATATCTCTGGTGAAAATCGTGATGATTGTATATTGATCAGCTATGAATAATGACTTAAAAAATATAATTGGTCGGTTGGAAATAAACTGGCATTGAATACAAAAAAGACCATGTCAATGTTATTGGGCACTAAGAATATGATCAAATAAAAAAAATTGACATAGTAATTAATGGACAAAGTATAGAACAAGTAAGAACATATCAATATCTGCGTGATAGGGTCGATGATACGCTGTCTATGAATGATCAATATCAAGACTTAATAAAAATATTAAACCACACCCTTCCTCACCCAGAGCATTGCTATGGGGGGAATGGGGCTCAGGCTAATAGAAGACATCAGGGGAGGAATGCCTAGGGAGAAGCATAGAGGACATATTTCTATGCCGATACAAACCAAAAAATTGCATAAATGATTTCTATAAGGAGTTATTCCTTGTTTGGAATAGGTACTATTACAGCAGACAACCAGATGGTTGTGATCAGATCAAAAGAGAGAAGCTCTGGTCGAATAGAAACATAAGAGTAAAAAAAAAAATGTTGCACTGGCCTCGATGGAAGGACCAGGGTGTTGAGGTCGTGGGGGACCTGTTAGACGAGGAGGGCAGGTTGATGTCAACCAACGAATTGAACAAATTTTATAAGGTGGGCACTAACTTCGGGGGAAAGGCTTCTGTTGGCCAGAGCCATTCCTAGGGACTGGCTCAGACAGCTTAGAGCTTCGCCGGATACCCAGGACGAAGAAAAGATTTTGACACAAATAGGTGAAAATTTGGTTAATATTTTGGACTGCTCCGCCAAGACGGTCCTAAATTTTCTAATTGCAAAAAAAAAAAGGTTAAACACCAAAGGTTCGAGGAATGGCAGCATCTCCTCAGTCTTTCGGACGAGGACTTTGAAAACATTGATTGGGGGGAAACCTTCAAACATGTTTACAGGGTTACTCCGGAGACCAGGTTACAGTCCTTCCAGTTTAAAATACTCCATAGGGTCATTCCATGCAATTTGTATCTGAAAAATATTCGGGTAAAAAATAAACCCCAGTGTAGCTTTTGTAGGGAGGAGGACAACCCAGTCCACTTCCTCGTTCTGTGCCCAAGAACTAAAAGATTGTGGGCGGATCTATTAATGTGGATTCATAATACCGGGTACCTTAATAGAGGTTACAATGGGCGAGAGATCCTGATAAGAACCAATAACGTTGTGGCGGTCGAACCACTGAAAATTATCCTTGGGTTTGCACCATGTGGCGAAAATGCTAAAATGATTAACTGGTTGTTCGTACACGGAAAATCCTTCATGCATAGACAAAAGCTTTTTCATAAAGGAGAAATGTCCATGAATCTATTAATGCATGATATTTGTATTTAAAGATTTTTATTCAGACAAAAACATTATGCAACGAGATTACATTTTTCTCAGAGTTTGCTGATTCTTATTTAACCAATAATTACATAATTACTAAGAGTGAGGATGTTGTTCTCCCAAAAGGTTCGCTAAATTTATAGTGGGGTTGTCATTCACACAAAATGTTATCTATAGAAAAAATGGAAATGGAAAGATAAAATACAATAAAATACATAGACACATAAAAACAAACACGAGCGCATTGTTCAAATCATGACATTCCTACATATTTTACACAATCCATTATATAATTCTGATATTCCAACAAATGTATTCGCACGAGCAGAGTTAATATCCAAATCATGTAACTATATACATATTCCTAGAAGACCATGGGATCGGGAATAGCCCATACCCCTTCAGTGGCTCTGAAAGATTCCAAGCATAGTTTTTTGATACTCACAGAGAAGGCAGATTTATCATCTATCCTCCTTGTGCTTTCAGGTACTACATTCCATATTGATTCTATCCTACCTATCACACTCTTCCTGATACTCTCTTTTTTCCATTGTTTCACTCATACTCTGGTCGGATCTCGCATATTATACTCATGAATCAATTGTCCTTCTTTTCGGACCAAAATAAACATAGGCAACGACTCAATCTACGAAAACATAGCGGCATTACCCCACATAGGTTATGCAGGTCCACAGTAGTTATTCTCTGGTTTTCTCTCAACCGTATATTACATACAACCCTCAGACAACTGTTCTGTATTAGTTGCAACCTACGAGATTGTTCTCTACAAGCTAAATCAATTGTAATGCTACCAAACTCCATTATTGGTAAAATGTAAGTCTTGTAAATTAGACAGGCCAGATCTTTCGATATATAGTGCCTTACTCTCCTCAACCTATTCTTTAAAATACCAGCTTTGATACATACCGAGTTTATGTGCTGTTTCATGTTAAGGTGATAATCTAATAAGTATCCCAAGTATTTAAATTCATCAACACAATCTATGGGAATACCCTCATTATATATAATCAAATTTTTCCTTTTCCCCCTTCGACCAATAAAATTTTGCATCTTGGTCTTCTGATTGTTTATATTCAATCCATTTAACTTCACCCAATCATTAAACTTGCACACATCACTCTGTATTTTGCGCAGATCGTTGTCATTTCTCATAGTATGCAGCAGTACGCAATCGTCTGCGTAGAGTATGATATTACCAGTGAATTCAATTCTACATACATCGTTTATGTAAAGGACAAACAATAATGGCCCAAGGACACTTCCTTGAGCCATGCCAGCTTTTAATGGCAAGATGCTAGAAACAAATTCTTCGTTTTTTACGAACTGTTCTCTGTCAGTAGAGTAAGTCCTCAGCAGCTCTAACAACTGACCGGCTATTCCTATCATGCTTAGTTTCTTTAATAGAATATTTATATTGATAGAATTGAAGGCTTTAGACAAGTCGAAATAGACAGCGATAGTATCATCTCCTTCATCCTTATTCTTAAATACAACATCCATAAAGTATTTCATAGCATTATCTATACCCTTACCAGGCCTAAAACCGTACTGGTGACAATACAAATAATCTATCCTACACAAGTGATCCTCTATTCGTCTTGAAACTAATTTCTCGAGAATCTTACCAAAAATAGGGCTGATGGAAATAACCCTTAAATCGTCTATACGTCTAGAGTTTTTCATTTCGGAATAACAGCGCACATAGCGATTTTCCACAATCTTGGGAAGTATCCTCTTAATCTGATCGTATTCAGCAAATGTACAAAACCGTTGATGCAAGCTAGGGTTGAATGTTTCACAAAAGTGGTATTCAAACCCAACATTCCTGAAGATTTTGTTACATCGATCTCATCTACAATTTTAACAACCTCATTCACCGTTATTTCATCATTCCAATGAAGTTCGGGATAGTCATTGTTGCTATCTACAATATTATCAGGCGTCGAACTAGGATTTATGCTACAGAAGTATTTGCTTATATAGTTCACCGCATCCGTACCCTCAATACATTCATTATCTACTGTAACTACACCATCATTACCACCACACTTACCCTTATTCATACTGAATAGACTTGAAATCTTCACCCAAAATTTCTTATCATTCCTAGAATAGCGCCTGCAGATATCACTTACAATCTCATTTCTAACCTTCACAATTTTGCTCTTTACCTGGTTTCTAATTATTCTTGCTTCCTGCCAGTCCTCCCGAGAGTTAGATTTTATTGCCTTCCTAAATAACTTATTCTTCCTCCTTATCAATCGCTTCAAGTCCCTATCATACAAATCTCCATTCGATCTAACTTTTACTTCTACAAGAGGATACAGTTTATCTTGAACAACCTATCATCCCAACATTAAGATTATCCAGAAACTGCCCACATATCATGTCAATGTCATCCTCAATCCAGTACTGTTGATCTAATTCCTCCAGCCCAGACTTTATGTCATCATATCTCATATTACTGGTTGGGCGTGCCATAAATCTGTCATTTTTCGCCTTCTATAACACACTCTCTCCCTCTTTCCTTCTTAATGATCAGGTAAACTGGCAGGTGATCGCTAATATTTTCCAAAATCGTCCCACATTTCTTCACATATCTACAATTGGAGGCTATAAAATCTATTCTGCTCCTACTATTCATTGTGATTCGGGTATCTACTTCAACATGCTGGATAAGATTGTATTTTTCCAACAAGGCTAAAACCTCTTACTATTCGAGCTACTTTTCTTAAGGTCAATGTTAACATCGCCACATACCACCATTCTACTCTTCCTAAAGATTCTGTTATCACTACATGACAATAAATTACCATACTTCGTGAAGAACCCAGTTAAAGATCCCACAGGTGGTCTATACAGTACCGATATTATTGTTGTTTTGTTCATGCCTGGTTTAATTTTACAAGTCATCACCTCTAAATCTGGATCAAGATGAGTCATGTTAGTAACCTCACTAATCGTATAGTTATCCCTATAGTATAGTATGATACCTCCACCTCGTTTCCCCAATCTGTCTTGGCGTATAAACTTGAAACATTTCACATACAACATGTTATCAGTTATATCTTCGCATAACCAACTCTCCACAATAGCAACGATGTCATACATGCCATTTAAATACTCCATCTTCATATAATCCAATTTGTTAAACAGGCTACATACATTGAAACAAATCAACTTGAAACCACTGCCCGTCGATACATCAACATTACTGTCACACACTATAATGCCACATAAACATACATTCGGCCGAGCGCGCAACTACTGTCACACACTATAATGCCACATAAACATACATTCGGCCGAGCGCGCAATATAAAAACGGAATAATACACAAACAAAACTTTTCCTCGCCACAAAAACTTCCATATACATTATGAGTCTTGCGGCAAGAAACATTCAGGTCAACAGGAGTGAACCACCATATCCCACCATCCCAATATTAGTCAAACAACACAATTTATTACATACCTATTCTCGCCATTTCATCCCCAGACGCCATTTTGATTTTAGACCACTTCCGCTCCTTCCGGTTGAATGTCGTAAAACATATATATTTACCAACCACTACTCTAAAGTCAGAAATGCCAATATCTACTTTAAATTATATCTTACATAGAAATTTCATAAATCAGTACAATAAATTTTCTTGATAAGATGTCTATCCCAAAATGAAATTTAGGTGTGACGTGGCTATTAAAGCGGCGACGATTAATGTCAACCAAAAGGTTAGCTCCCTCCCTTGGAGGAGGTTGAAAGATTTGATTTTGGAGTATCTCGCTAACTAAAAACCTGTTCTGTTATATTGCTTGACATAGTTATTCTTATAGACAAATGTCAGTTAACGAATGTTGCTATTTCTCGTGTATGCCCCTTGTTTTTCCATTCCAGCAAACAAAAATGAGGAGAGGTATGAGCGGGTGTAATTTTGATGTTAACCGTTCGGAGGAATTTGTTGACGTATTGAATAAAGGTTAAATTAACTACTAATGCAGCTCTCCAAATAGCTAGATCAAAGTTATTATCATTGTTTAACAACTCTTCTGGAATTTTTTTTATCAAAATTACAGCGTATGTAGAACAAAATAACAAGAACATCAATGAGTATTAATCAAAAGACAGCAAGTTAATAACCTACGAATAAGATTAAAAATAATGAATTTTAAAAATCGAATGGAATTGCTTTTATATATGTCCATGTTAAAGGGCAACAAATTCTAAAAGAAAGAGAAACCCTAATGGCAGTGGTCCCAATGTTGTGTTTATATAATCATAGGAATGATAGAGAAATAAAGGCCTTGTTACAAAATTGGTAATTATTGTAACAGGCTCCGAAAAAACCTGTGAGGAGGATTGAGGAGGATTTACTGTTTACACGAATGTTGAAGGCATATTCCACTTAAGGGAAGAGAGTGATGCTGGCTTATTGACGCCATGGTCCAAAATATTGTCCGTTGATACTGCTGATACTCTTAATAATTTGGCAAAAAGGAACTAAATTTATTCAATTTAGATGTATTGAAATTTGTGCGTTCAGCTCAACCTCACCCTATGGAAAGAATTATATAATAGAACGGTGCCTTCAACACTCTCATTATCAACAATCAGTGTAGGTGAAGGATCACCGAGTATATTAGAGACGTCGCCAAGCAACCCATTCCTGACCACGCCCCCTCCGCGCACGCCAGGCAACAGCGCGACGTCACAATGCCAGGTCCCTTCCACGCCCAAACAATAACATTCCACCCCACTCACTCGCTCTCCTGCTCCCGATTGAACCACACGTACCTTGAAAATTTTTTCTTACTATTTATTATGTATTTGTATGGTGTAAATAAACTACCATTATTGGTGGTTAAGGCCATCCCTGCTTCTCTGTTATTCATTCATCTCTAGTTGCTGCCTGCAGAGTCCTCTAGATATCTAAATCATACTTGACTATACTCTTTTCTTTATTAAAAGCTTGGAACATCATCTACATTAGATCTTGTAATTGGTATAATTAATTAGACATGTAATAGGGGACGACGAAAAGCCTTTATTTCAAGTGGCCTTATTTAAATGTTGTGTAACTGTTAAATTTACCTGAATAAAAATTGTTTAAAAAGATGAGTTCTATTTACAAATTCCTTTCCATAATAATAAGACATCATCTACATTAAATCTTGTAATTGGTTAATTAATTAGACATGTAACAGGGCACGACGAAAAACACTTATTTCAAGTGACCTTGGTAAAATATTGTGTAACTGGTAAAACTTACCTCAATCAAAAGTGTTTAAAAAATTAGTTATATTCGCAAATTCCTTTCCATAATAATAATAAAATTCAACATTCCACATTCCACATACATTAATGAATATGCGTTTCCTTTCCCGATATGGACTTGATTAAGCAAATGATTCACAGAATTATGTCATCGCTGACTGATATCAGTATGATTTGATTATTGGAGTTACCCAGAGACTATCCTATCTATCGGCCTGTCCCTTCATGAGATGCTTCAATCCCCACTCTACATTATGGATCACAGAATGGTGTCAGATGCTAAGCGACAATACTGACCGCTGGATCTCGATATTCCATCATTTTCTTACTTGGAATAATATTTACTGAAAAGGATTAACAGTCACTGATTGGATAGAAACACTAGTTCTTGCCTATTCGGTGGTTTCGTAAGAATTTCTAATTTCACTTACAAGTTAATCATGGAATCAAAACCGATCATTTTCAAGTCGTACGAAGCCGCCCTTGCATATGCAGGTGACTTCGGTAGATACCAAAAACTACAATTTATACTGCTAAATTTGATAGCCATGGTTGGAGCTTTTCACGGATTTAACATGGTGTTCATTGGTGCCACACCAGATCACCATTGTAACGTAATGCTTGATGGATCGCAATGCAATCTTACTAGAAGCACAGTACTTAGGTATACCATACCGAAAAGTCGTTGCAACGAGAAAGACAAAATTGTTTATAAGCAGTGTTCGCTGTACAATGTTCAAAATATAAGCGAACTGTGCGCATCAGATGGTTTCCCTTCAGGAAACTTCAGCATGGTGAATTGCCCAAACGGGTGGGAATACAGCAAACAATACTACAAATCTACGATCGTCACCCAGGTAAATCACCTTGTAGCATCATTAGAGACCAATATAATCTATCGCCAACTCATGATAGTGTGGTTCGGGATAAGTAATTATATCACACATTGGGCCCGTTGCATAAGGAAGGGCTCGTAAGTGGCTCGCATCCCCTCGTTTCCTATCGCATCTTTTTGAGTTACGAGGGACTTAAGAGTTATGACAGACATACGAGGGGTGGTTTGCATAAGGATCGTCGCAGCAATTTAGTAAATTGTATTAATCAACACATCGTATCTCCTCATATCTTCTCATAACATCTATCTGATGTTTTGATAGTGTTTTATACTACTAAAGTACCCGTCCTCTGGACGGTCACCCACTTCCTCTCCCTCTCTCTCCCATCCCCCTCTCTCCTGGCCTCTCCCTCTCCCTTTCCCTACACTACCCCTCTCCTCTCCCCTGCCCTCTTCTCTCTCCCCCTCTTCTCTCTGTATCCGCTTCTCCCTGTTGCTATCCAATTTCCCCCACCCTCTCACCTCCCCCTCCCTCTTTTTCTTCGCTCTTCCCCTCCCCGTCTGATCTCTCTCCCTTGATTTCTCTCCCCCCCCCCCCCCGCCCTCTCCCTTCCCTGTTTTTCCTTCTTTGCCAATCCCCCTCTGCGCTCTCTCCTTCCCCCTTTTTCCCCCTTCCTCCCCTTCTCTTTTATGAATTCAGATATCAATAATTATATTATTTCACATTTGGGTGTGGTCAATACGCACAGCCCATTGACTTAGCCCTGAGACTGCAACTCAGGCCTGAGGCCAATACGACGGCCGTATCGGGCCTCAGGCCCGATACGGAATGAATATAGTTCTCCAACAATAATGTCAGCGCCTATAAATGAGTTGTAACATTTAAGAAAATAATATTTTGAATATATTTATTATAGTTACATCTATCATACCCCAGTACATTTTAATAAGAAATGGCAAAATAAATACAAAAAAATCCGCGGAACATAGCGGGAAATCTGTATCGTCCCTTGACTTCAGTATCCGACCGCGGGTGCTACGCACCCTTGGTTGGAGGAGGCACAGGAAGAGGTGGTACTGGAGGAGGTAGAGGATGGGGTACTAGAATAGAGACTGTTGGAGGTACCAGAGGAGGGACTGGAGCAAGTACTGGAGTAAGTACTGGAGCAAGTACTAGAGGTAGTACCGAAGGGGGTACTGGAGGAGGTACTGTAAGGGGTACTCAAAGAGGCACTGGAGGAGTATACTGGTGGAGGAGGTACTGGAGGAAGTACAGGAGAAGGTAAGGGATACTGGAGGGGTACTATACCTCCTCCAGTGCCTCCTCCAGTAACCCCTCCAGTAACCCCTCACCCACACCCCCTCCAGTGCCTCCTCCAGAACCTCCTCAAGTAACCTCCTCCAGTACCCCCTCCAGTATCTCCTCCAGTAACCTCCTCCAGCACCTCCTCCAGTATCTCCTCCAGTAACCTCCTCCAGCCCCTCCTCCAGTATCTCCTCCAGTAACCTCCTCCAGTATCTCCTCCAGTACCCTCCTCCAGTAACCTCCTCCAGTACCTCCTTCAGTAAACTCCCCCAGTAACCTTCTCCAGTACATCCTCCAGTACCTCCTCCAGTAACCTCTTCCAGTAACCTCATTCAGTAACCTCCTCCAGTACCTCCTCCAGTAACCTCCTCCAGTACCTCCTCCAGTACCTCCTCCAATACATCCTCTAGTAACCTCTTCCAGTAACCTCCTCCAGTACATCCTCCAGTAACCTCTTCCAGTAACCTTCTCCAGTACCTACTCCAGCAACCTCCTTCAGAACCCCCTCCAGTAACATTCTCCAGTATCTCCTCCAGTAACCTCCTTCAGTAAGCTTCTCCAGTAACCTCCTCCAGCAACCTCCTTCAAAACCCCCTCAAGTACCTCCTCCAGTACCCTCCTCCAGTACTCCTTCCTGTCCAATCAGCAGTATGGAACTTGAGTTTCAGAAAAATGTGACTACTTCAGGGCCAGGAAAATCATTGGCAATCACCCCCAACACTAAGACCATCCATTATCATTATCGGATGTTAATGATTTATACCTGCATTGTCTGACGCCAATACATACTATATACATACATACATGCCTACATCACACACATATATATATGAGCTATATTATGGGTCAGGTCGCCTAGAAATGTACAATTGCTTCTGATTTCCATGCTTCCTGAGTTTGAAGTTAAATTACACAAAAATACTAAACTCTGAGTAATTCTATCCCTCCAGTCATGTTGTAATGGTATGGAAGTACCTATAGCTGCACCTATAGCTCCAAGCATGGCAGACTTTGGTTTCCTAGTAGGGCATTACTATACATATGCTCGACATACATACATACATACATACATATACATACATGCATGCATGCATACACACATACACATATACATGTATACATGTATACACATGTATACGTGTACATATAACCCATTAATCCCTCTTTCCTCCCTTCCCTCTGCCACCCTCTCTTTCTTCAATTCAATACAAATCAGGTTACGAGGAGATCAGAAGAGATGAGAAAAGATGCGCAGCCTTCAAAATGCTCGTAGATATTTGCGAAATATTTACGAGAAAAAAGTCCTTATGCACAACTAGAGGGAGATGCGAGGGTGTATATACGAGGGGATACGAATTTCTGATGCTTATACACATGCTTCCAACATACGAGAGACTTATGACTGGCATACGACGACATACGAGGTTCTCGCAACCTTATGCAATGGGCCCATAGTTTATTGAGTAGAACAACACGCTTTACTTGGATTGATCGTGAGAATAAACTTTTCATTTGAGGACAGTGCGAACGTTCTGTGCGTTTGCACCATCGTCTAATTCGACGGCCTGCAACTACCCTCAATAATTTACACTTGAATTCGTTGCCTTGACTTCATCCACCAACTTCATTTGTTTACGTTCATTGTCATAAATTGTTGATGTCCCCAATAATCCCTAAATCCCCCGAACTGACTTGTCTGATAAGGAACGTGGCTGTGAACGTGAATGAATGGTCAATGCGGCCCTAACAACTTCGCGGCCCTAACTGTAATCGCGACTCTTTTAGTCTCGACCTCTATCATTTTTTCATCTGATAGAGACCCTATATTTCCAAACAGACATGTATACGTCATACTTACGTACATACTTACATACACGTATGCGTATACATACTTACATACATATATACATACTTACCCACATTCATGTCCAATATTCGAATTAAAGCAGCCAGGCAATCGGTTAACTTACTTAAATATATACAATCCATACGGGCCAGGTCGCCCAGAAATATACAATTGGTGTCAGAATGGCAAATTTAAAAAGTTGGTAAATTAACATGTTATCCGATCTTAATTCATAGAGGACATCTTGAATTTTGAGTGGATATAAATCATATTAAAATAGGTTGGTTCATGTTTTTTTCGAGCTGTATTAAAAGGTAGGCCTAAATAAGGTTTTTCAGCTTTAATCAAAAATCGACCCTCTCCATGGATATCTGTCAAAGTAAGTTTTATTTTCAAGTTTGGTCAAGGTTTAAAAAGGATTCTATTTAAATAAATTAATTAAAAATACTTACATCATGAATAATATAGTACTACAAGCTTTAATACATTCGTCTTCCATGCACTAATGCATTAAGCTAGCGTCCAGGGGGATAACTTTACACACATCCCCTTCCTTCTCATCCCATATATTGCTTTTTAAAGAGGGCCATAGGGTCAGGACCAGGGCAACATATTTATATTTATACTCTATTTAGTGTTGGATGGGCAGCAACCAGAATCCAAAGTTTTTTCATTTGAACTATTAATGACCTTTTAATCACATAATGACCTATATTCCCATTAAAACCAATATAATAACAAGGTAAAATGAGGGCACAAACATTAATTTTCGCCACACGTTTTTTTGAATACTGGAATCACTTATGGTACAGTAAGACATTTCATTGTGGAATTTAGTGGAATTTGGTACATTCTTTGTCTGTCTAATTTAAAGAAAAATTTAAAAATCATCAAAATATGTCCTGTCCGTTAACCTAATTAATACCATCTTCATAAGGTAAAACTTAATATCAGTAAAAGGAAAATCATAAGCCAGAAAGGGAATAGCTATCTCCAGATAGTCTGACTGAAATTTGGTTTGAAATGTGAAAACAAGCCAAGAAATGAGGGCATATATGGAAATCCAGCAAATGTCCCAACCGTTATCCCCATCATTACATTATTTTATCTAAAAACACATGATTTGGTAGGAATTTCACATTATTAAAACTAGTAATGAGCATCGATTATCATAAAATACCTAATCTAATCTGATGGTTTCAGTTATTAGTTTGGTATTAAACTTTGACCACTTTTGGGCACTCATTTGATCGAATTTTAAGCATTTTGTTTAGATATTTTCATAATTATTCCTTATTATGAAGTATTCCAGTGCACAAGGGAGGTGTAACACTTAAGATACACGTATCCATGCGTAGGGGTAGCTTAGCTCTAAAGGTAGTGAAGATATTTCAATCTAGGCTATGTTATGAACCCAACTCTCGCAATGACAAGTTCGACTTGCAATTTTGCACATAAAGGTATGAGCGAAATTTGGAAGTTGGCCCTACGTATTATATGGTAAGGATACTACAGGGGCATCATTTAGATTAATTATTGTCTACCTCATCTTAATCATATAACTTATGATTTTGCAGTGGGATCTCGTTTGCCCAAGGTATTATCGCCGCCACTTGGCAGATATACTATTTTTCAGTGGTCGGCTATTTGGGGCTCTGCTTTTTGGACGATTGGCTGATAGGTTAGTATAGATTTATATTTTGATGTTCCATTCTATAATAGGCATTATATAATTCCAAACAATGACAGATTCAATTGAATTATCATATAATACTATGATAGGATGTAACGAGGTTGGTTTCTGACTTACTGTTCAAGTTTTTTTCGACCAGGGATGTCATGAGAAGGCGTGGGCTTCAAGTGATCAGTTGAAAAAAACGAGTGGGCATCGTGTACAGTAAGTCAGAAACTAACCGAATTACATCCTATTTTTATACCACGATCTCATATTGTATAATCTAGATATTAATAAAATAGTGTTTGGACCCTTAAAACCCCTATCTTGTCAGAAACCGTTGGCCAGATCTCCGATATATTTCAGGTGCACATTGCCAAAAATGGTGCGGAGCCATTCCACTATGTTTCATTAACACTTTTGGAAGACATCAGGGCTATAAATGGGTTGAAATTGAACACCCCATCCAGGGTCCCCATCAGTGCCTGAAAACAATCCCCTATCAGTGCCCACACACCAGAACGATGCGATTTGCATATTGGTTGGATTGAGGTCATGACACAACATTGTCTGTTGCTAAGCAGCACCCAAATGTTCGCTCATCATCACCATGCATGCACGTTACATGTAACGACGTCACCACAAACATCATGTCGTGGTTGGGGGGGGGGGGGGCAGAGAGGGAATGGGAGGCAACAACAATACAACAGTGACAAAAAAAAATCTTAACAGGGTTTCATTTGAGGTATGAATGGTAATACAGATACTAACTTACTTACAGAGACAACTTGAAAGAGAAAGATGGTTGGAGAGGGAACAAGGAGAGTGGGAAGATGTGGGCCCCACTGTCCCACTAGCAAATCCCGTGCAAAGCACAGGTATTTGCTAGTAAAATTAATAAACAAACTATTCATTTACCTCGCTTTCCTCCAATGACCCGCCATATTGATTTTTTTATACCAAAGCGCTAGACAAGCAGCTTATAACTGATTGACTAATCAACGACAGCACTGACGGCATATGACGTCACGAATAGGTGTGACGTCATGAGCGAGCATAACTTCAACCAATAAGAAAGCTTCTTAGATTTAGGCTAAAAAAAGGGTCATATGTTCACGCGTGGATCCATTCAACAAAATACAATGGCATGAATTCACTCATTTGCAGTGTGTACAACCCCCGATCGTGGTGTAAAAAGGGGTTTGGAATATCACTATAACATTACATGATGTTATAGCTATTACATACATTTGTATGATTAATTTTCATTTCAACAAATGAAATCGTGTTTTCGACGATGTCTTAAAACTTTCTTCTTTTTTGCTGTTTTACAACACTAGCCTTGGACGCAAACCTGTGCTAATAGCTGCAGCATTACTGCAGGCTGTATTGGGCGTGGTGACCGCATTCAGTCCATTTTATCAAGTCTTTGCTACTTTGTACTTCTTCCAAGGCATTTTCCAGTGTGGAACATTTATTCTGGCTTTTGTTTACAGTACGTATGTTATGGAATTGTTATGTTTCATTTATGACATCTTTATACAATATTTCCCAAGGGTCGATGTGTAAGTAAATTACAAAAGTAGATATGAAAGCGTTAAAACTCTCCTGATACTCGAACACTCATATTCGAAAAAGCTATACATTTTCAGTCACAGAAATCGTAGGGCCTTCACAACGAAAACTAGCAGCTATTTCTAACAAGATATTTTACTGCGGTGGTCAGATACTTTTGGTGGGACTTGCTGCGCTTCTTCAGGATTGGAAATATCTTGAGTTAGCTATAAGTGTCCCCGGGGTACTTTTCATATCTTACATTTGGTAAGCCAGATCTTTGTGTATTTTTCTCTTCCTTTCATTACATGTACAAACAATATTTCGCCATGCATTCGATTTTTTAAAATCTAAACCTCTACTCCATAGTCCATCACCCCATTCAAATATTTATGAAATTGACATAGGCACGCTCAAGTCCTCAGTTGTCTCATACTAGAGAATTAAACCTTAATTATTAAAACAGAAAATTCCTTAGGCTTATAGCTTAAGATACTCTTGAATTGCAAAGGTCATTTGTCGATGCATTCGTTTTTTAGATGTATATATTGATTTATTAGAAATATAGCAGTAATTGGAAAGTTAATAGTAATGCATTTTTTTTCTGAAGGCTGATTTCAGAATCAGGACGATGGTTACTATCGACTGGCAAGATTGAGGAGGCTACTAAATTGTTACAAAACACTGCCAAGTATAACGGACAAGAGAATTATAAACTGATACGCCTCTCAGTCACTACAGATACAAATACAGACTCTAATGATGACCACTCTAAGGAAGTTGATGTTGAGAAATCCCATTTACAAATCAAACAAGTACTTCTCAAAGAGGAAGGTTTCAGGAACTTATTCACGTCAAAGACAATGCTCAAAATATCTTTAACTGCATGGTTCTGCTGGTAAGAATTAATTTATTTTGGGGTTACGTTTGTTTCAGACCCCATAGACCTTAATTAGTGTATTTAGTTTGTGTAAGCCACGTTGGGTCTTAAAATCCTTTGTTCATATCCAAGTCTGTGCATCCTCAGTCATTTCCAAAAGATTATAATAAAAGGTTATATAAAAGATTTTTAATATGTGAAGGTGATACATCACCGCCTATATTGGACCGGGAACATGGTAATGGCAGCAAGGGCCACGCCCCTTGGTGACGCCACATCATAATCACACGCCCTTCCATTCACTAATAACAAACATGCTCCACGCCCATCTCCCAAGCTGCATGCACTGTTTTGTCCCCAAACTGTCAGGATAAAAATGTGTCATAGTAAATATCCAACATATCCAACATTTTTCTTTTTCAAATATCATTTTCCTTTTCTGAGATATTCCAACACATAATCAACATGACTTATGGATATCCTAGTCCTTTCATTTCTGTAAAAGAATAATTAGTTTAATAATTGTTTTATAGATAATGCTCAAGAAATAGTGGTTGTGTGTGGATAAATTGCATTTTTTTGTATATATTGATATCATTTAGATTATAAAATTAATCAAGGTGCGCAAGTCTATCCATGACACTTAGGAACGGAGCAAAAAAGGAAGAAATCCTCATTGTCATATTTTAAAAGGACCAACTGCAATGCGTCATAGCAGCAGATAACACAGGTCATAGGCAATAGGGGAGTGGTAATAGTAAAAGGACTTCTTGTAATGGAAGAAAAGATCTCAGTAATGACAAATAGTTGGTGCCATGAAACTATTTGTTCCAGGAATAGGAATATCTGGTCGGTAATAGGAAACGGTGTCTTAGTAATATATTTTGGCTATGCGTAATATGTGCAAAAAAAAGGGGAAAGTCTGTAATATTACATATATATATATATCGTACAGATGACGACTCTGGGACACAACATGCACGTCTCATTTTCTTTCTTTTTCTTCTTTTATGTAACTGTTTATGGTAAAAATAAACCTCATATCAATGTGGTTTCAGGCCAATCCTTGCTCATGTTTTCATTGCAGCTCTATCATATCTTCAAGTGAACGATCCATATATATTATATATGATATAAAATAATCCGCCTTCTTTTTTGTCATGGTGTATCTCGGTATCTTGATTTATATAGTGCTCGCGAATCCTTAATTAAAGATGTCAGTTAATTCTAAATCATGTCTTAGTTGATATATACAATAACCTCAAATTATTACCATATCCCTGTCAGGTTTGTGAACTCTTCGACGTATGTGGGCATGGCACTAATTACTCGAAGCCTGAATGGAAATCCATATGTAAACTTCCTCCTCACTGCTGTCGTAGAACTGCCAGCATTGGGCCTGGCTTTGGTTGTAATAGACCGTCTTGGGCGTAAACCTTGCATCATAGCCTTTGCAACAGTCGCAGGAATTGCTTCTCTCGTCGGGGCGTTCGTGCCTGGAGGTCTTTAGATTTCATTACAATATTATATATTATTATGACATTAAGGTATAAGGAAGAATAAGCAAGAAAATCAATCAATCAAAATCAATCAAAGTATACGACAAGGTAAAAGAAATAACTGAATAAAAGGAGGCAAATAGGCTCCACTGAAATGAAAAATGAATGGATAACTTCCATGACCAAATTGGGAAACGTTTTAGTTTATCTGTATTCTTTCAAATGTGTATCAAATGTCAAATATCAAATGTGTATTCCGCCATAGTGTCTTTAGTGTATAAATTATTTTTTTTATTATTTTGATATGATATTGCATTGTATTGAAATGACCGCTGATACAAGCCTTATATCGATGTTATTTTCTATTTCAAAAGGCATTATTAACACATCATTGGTTCTTCTGACTAAGTTTGGCATATCTGGATCATATGCTATCCTTTTCTTGGTTTCTGCGGAATTATTTCCCACTTCAGTTCGGTAAGTAAATCTGCATGTGAGCTATCTATTAAGTTATTATCTTTACAATTTCGAAGGTCAAATGCAGACCGAAACGTAGATCGACCCAAAGAATTAAACCTCCTTCAAATACAAATATCTGTGTCCCTTCGTGTTTTGAGTCGTCTCAATTATTTAGAATCTTTACAATTTCTTTATTACCTTTCGCTCATCCACCAAGCATTAATTATTTCTAGTAGCAGTTAATCGAACCAGTTTTAACATATATAATGTATATTTGTCTTTGCGACTTTTTAATTAAAGACGTTGTCTCCATTCGTTAATTCAATTTGTTCACAGTTTTATTTTGAACATAATGCCGACGTTTTCTCATGATGTACTTCATGATATTCTTGCTTCTCACCCTCTGTTGATTAAATTTGATCATCTTTTTAAGTATTCTTAATCGGTAACATTAATGAAACGTTGAAATTCGTTGAAATCGTACGTTGAAATTGGATTATGTTGAAATTGGATTATATAAATGTTTGGTTGAATACGGTGCACACCATTTCTCTTACCCTCTGCCTACCCCCTACCCTTCCTCCTCCATTCTTAAGAGTTTCATAATTCTGCATACTCTCCTGTAAATTAATCACCCATTCCCACCCCAGAATATTGTTGTATGGATCGTCACTTTTTTATTGGGTTTACATTCCCAAATATTACAGAGTTTCCAGTCGTCGTACATAAGTCTGTGCTTAACAGTTCATCTCTAGATATCAATTCAAACCACAATTATCTAATAGGATACAAATAGCTTTAGTAGCATCAATTAAATTAACAGTAACATAATTACCAAAACTGGCAGTATTGCTGTATTGCTGTGTTGCATTGAACTGGGTTCCACTGAGCACCTGTACTTAAGTAGTAGACATCACTTTGATTAACTGCCGTTCTTATTTTTCAATTCGTTGGGTTTTTAGTAATTTGTCATTTTCTAGTACACATTGCTGCCTCAGGTATTCTCTGAAGCTTTTTCGGTCCTTAATTACCTGTGCTTCCTCTGACAGCTTATTCCAGAGCTCAGGCATTCTAAACAAGTATGACCTTTTGAAAGTCTCATTTCGAGGATAAGGAACTTTGAGTTTCTTCCCCTTTTTTAATCTTCTTAAGTTTACACCTCTGATGTCTAAATTCGACTCATTTTCTGAACACTGGAAAGCTAGGTCCAGCATGTGCGTTTCCCTTCTGGGTTGTAAGGCTACGATTTTTAAATCCTTGTATATTTCATTGGTACAAGTGTACTTTGGAAGGTCTAATATAATTTCTAGTGCCGAATTTCGTAATGTTTGTAACTTCTGCAGAAGACTTTGTGCCGTTGCAGAGTAAAATACATCGCCTTAATCAATTATCGATCTTATCTTCACTTTATAGGTTAGTAATAATGTGTTTTTATCACATGCCCCGTACAGTTTGGACATAGCCTTGAGCCGCGTTCTTACATTGTTCCCTTTCTTGGTCATAAATTTCTTAAATGATAATTGTTTGTCAACTTCGATTCCAAGATACTTATAGGGGGCTGCATTGTCAAGCTCCCAACTACTAATTTTATAGTTCACTATATTTCTTTAATCCTTCTTTATTCTTATCGTTAGATTCTGGCATTTATTTATGTTAAATGATATTGTATTAATAGAGTACCATTGCAAAATATTGTTCAAATCATTCTGAAGCTCCGGTATACTTGGGCTTCCCAGAGGTCTATCTAGATATATCACAGTGTCGTCCGCGAATAATTGGACTTTACTGTTACGAATTACCCCACACAAATCACTGATATAAACTAGGAACATAAGTAGTCCTAATGATGTGCCTTGTGCTACGCCACAAGTTACTGGTTTTAGAGAGGAGACTCCACCGCTTATTGACACTTTTTGATCAAATGAATAAAATATGACATTTGATAAGGCTTGGTATTTTACTGGGATATTTTTTCTCAAATGACCAGGAACATGGCCGTTGGAACAGCTGCTATGTGTGGCCATCTAGGAGGAATAGTAGCTCCTGTACTATTGTCCACGAGAGCGCTGTACACACCATTTCCCATGATAGTGTTCGGGGTTGCCTGCCTGTTATCCGCTTTTGCCACTCTTCTTCTCCCTGAGACTCTGGGATCAAATCTACCTCAAACTATTGCTGATATTGAAAATTTGAGCAGGTATGATCACCTTTATGTATTGATCAAAAGTGAATAAAGATACCGTATTGTTCGAGGTAAAGAACGTTGTCAGACAGTAGATTATACTGGCAGGCCGACGACTAAAGGGCAAGAGGACAGTAGTGCTGAATCTCGCCTCTGTTTTCATTCTCTATTTCTGTTCAATAGAAACATTCTAACAGAGGCATTAAATAGCAATATATTTTTTACTGGCGAGTGATCTCAATTTGATATTAAGCTTGAAGAGAATTTGCTCTTCTGATTGAGGTAGACTGCCATAGCATTAAAAGCTACACTCATATGTATACTGTTATTATTTGAGCGACCTGGTGTTCCATTTAATGAAATAGAATAGCAAATATCCATGATGGTTATTTGTGGAGATGTTAAAAAATGACTCCTTGGAGTAACAGCACTAATCCTCATTTATAGGCCCAAGGCAACACAAACTGCCTTTGTTGAATTAAACAGCATCGTGAAAGGCCTGGATATGATGGAAGCCCATAAAAACCTGGTTGATAGAAGCAAAGCCATGGGTATGAAGGAAGGCTCGTTTGGAGGTTCTATCAATAGTGCATTTGATAATGGGCGACAAATATAGAACCAAAGAGAATGAGCAAAGAATAAGAACAATTGCTTATAGCTTTTAAAACATTGGTTATGAATTTTAGTATATTACTTATATTATCTGTGATACTCCTGGATGGTAACATCTATCTAGAAGTTTCGCAATTGTCAATTTACGTATAGGTGGTTCGGCGATTGAATGAAAAGATATGTGTTTTTATGCGTATTGTATAGTGTATTTCGGAGCCAACTGTCTGTAAATATAAAGGCACATCTGACATATATACATGTATTCGATTGCATATAAATACTAAGAATTGATCAAACATATTTCAGTTATGTAAAAGATTTAAAGACTTCACCTCTAAGGTTTAACGGTACTGTTGAGAATGAAGTTGCTGAACGCTGTCCCTTAGAAAGGAAAGCGACGGATATTACGATACATGTAATGATTGTTCTGTACCGATATGGATCTCATTGAGTGTATTCTGAGAATAAATAGTTTTCCGATAATGTGATCTTTTCTTTCTAATAATACTGATTCTAATTATTTTTATTTTATTTCATCTGTGATAATGTTATAAAGGTTAAATGAAAATACTGGCTTTATAGGCCTACGTGTGGAATAAATGGTATATATTTAAGTTTGTGCTAGCTTCAAAATATGCTCCATACATAACATGAATGAAAACTATCAAAAGTAAATCGACAATTTTTTTTAAATACTATGCTGAGGTAGAAACAGATCCGTATTTAATAGACAAGCGGTGACGAATCAGCATTAGAGGTCCAGTAGGACCTAGACCGCCAGAAGTGGATCTGTAAGTAAATCTGTAAGTAAATTTATAAAGCAAATGGGGGGCATCTTCGGCAAGTCTATGTTACCAAGTTATCCCTGCCAGGGGTGAGAGCAGGTACGTGAGCAGGGAGGTGGATGGAAAGGCAGAGCTACTCCGAATAGCACACCTCCAGGAAGGAGAGGTTATCCAGGTAGGTATATTGTAATATTACAAGTGTAATAACACATTCACGCAGTTAAATTAACGCCAGGACCACACACAGTTTCAAATAATGCATTTGCCTAATAAACAGTCATAAAGTCATATGCATGTGCCTGACACTGTTCGTTGATTACCTCGTTATACATACATCCAATTCTGCCAATCCTTTATATAAAAACAACATTTCCTTTTGACCTTCTATTTTCCCTGTACGCCAGACCGGATCAGCATTCACACTCCGACAAAATAGCAGTTATTATAGAATCTTGATTTCTGTAGATATGAAATGATCCCTCAATAACCGTCGCTGTAAAGTTGTCCAAGATAGTATGTTTACATTTAGTGCCTTCCCCACCCACACTCTGTGTCTGCCACTTCATTATTAGAAATATGATTCCAGAACAAAATCGGAGGTCAAAGGATCTTAATATAGAACGAACAGCTCTCATCTAAAATCTATTTCATCGCTTGTATTGTTCTAGGTCCAACCATCCTATGCGCTCATACGCTTGGCCGTTACCATGGCTACATCCAACTATATATTTTGGAACAGATCTATGTTAGTAAATACACGAAGCGGACGGAGTATGGGAAACTTCGTTTGGTTTATTAGTGTATAAACAGTCTCAGCACGTTTCAGAATGGCCATATCTTACTTAAATCATTATGTTAGATTACAAATATTGCCAGACCATATATATATAGCTTATATCATATTACAATTAAGTATCTTTGGTATAATCCAATCGGTTCGAATTCGTACATTTTCGTGAATCTCGTTAATTGAGAACGCAAAAAAATGATTCCGGTTATCGTCCCCAAAAGCATTATCTAACAGTACAGCATTATTTTCAGGTGCTAGATTAAATTATAGGCTAATACTAGGTAGGTTTTAATTAGGTCTTAACATGCCTATAATTTCCCCCTATTCTATTGTGTTCAATATATATGCAGAATGCTCTGCCTAACCTTCTGAATTACACCATAAAACTCAATGCTTTTCCTGTGAAAATTGCCCCAAAATACCAATAACTCGTTAAGCTTAATGTCATTGGAGGGACTTTTCAGGGTGTTTTGCCTCAAGTGTCCTCTATCCCCCGAATTTGGTTTTGCATTATTTACATATTTAGATATTTAGGTTTTCTCCTGGATAGTAGTCTTGGTATGGTTCCTCATATAAATAATGCTTGTTCTCAGGTTCAGATATTATTCAAAAACTTGCCAGGATTAGACATTTTATTTCCGCTGGTATTGCAATTTTAATTCACAAAACTTATATATTACCTGTTCTCGAATTTGGATCTTTACTGATTGATCTTGCATATGATAAAGACTCAAATAGGCTACAGATACAACAGAATAATTGCCTTTGACTTTGCCTTGATGTGAAGGGTAGAAGAAATGTCTATAGGATTAGTAACATTGATTTACACCAAATGTACTATCTTATTCCCTTGTGTTACAGGTGTTTGCAACGATTTTTTACGATTTTCTCTACCTGTCATAATTTTAATGATAATATTCCTCAACATGGTTGCCACATGAGAAATGTTAGACTAGCATTGACACCCTGGCGAAAAGAAAAAATCAGGAAGAGCCTTTTCGGTCGTGTCATGGCCTTTTGGAACTCTCTACCGATGGAGGTAAAAACATTGGATGATGACAAGGTTTTTAAAAGAGAGGTGAAAAAAAATTGTACAAACGCGTTCAATAGAACACTAAATATTTGGAACATTCCAGACCCTGAAACTCTGATTTAGCCCTTTCGGTTGTCGGAAGTATTTATATTGATTTTGACTTAAATGATTCAGGAATATGCTTTTGTATGTTGATTATTTTTTGGACTAATTAGCCTCTCCTTGGATAGTAACAAAACGATGATTATACCCGGGTGATGGTTCTTAACTTGTTTTGCTTCAATTTTATTCTCTTTTTTAAAGATATAACAGTTTTATTGTTAAAGCAGTATTTTCTGTATAATCTATAATATCTTGAAAACCTTTATTCTACCACTATAACATGTATTTGTTAAACTACAATTGCTGTGACGAATCCTATGCTTTGCTTTTTCCCATCAGCTAATACTGAGAAAAGTGTATGACAACATAATGTCTCTTGGCTGAATAAACACATTTAAAACAACAAACAACGTCCAGATTAAGTGCTTAACGTGTCTAAAACCTACGTATTTATTAAATTGCCATAAAAGATTGAAATACAAGATGGACTGAAATTCCTGAACTAATATAAATCAATACGGTATCTTAGATCCCGTTATTTCCCTCTGTGCCTATTCTATATTCTTTACTTTCAGGAAACTATTGAACAAAGTGCAAAACAAGTGGTCAAGCACGATGAAGATGCCACAGAAGGCATCGAGAATAGGGCTGAAAATGTGGGTCTAGAGCCAAAATGGAAATAATAGACAACGACCATGCGCATTTCCTCCTGGCCTCTCTGGAAAAGCAACGTCATGAATCGCCAGAGCTCTGCGACGTCAGAATCTGTGTAGATGGGGAGACGTTACATGCGCACAGAAGCGTCCTCGCTGCCTACAGTGGTTATTTCCAGGCTTTATTTACAGGAGGATTCAGCGACTGCCAGCGAGAGGAATGTAAACTAGACGATTGTTCCAAAAAAACTGCCACAGACATAGTCAACTACATATACACCGGTAAAATAAGAATCCTTCCATGCAATGTGGAAGAGATTTTATCGGTAGCTGACTACCTTTGCATCGAAAGACTAAAAGAGTATTGTGTCAAATATATGTGGGACAACATCACAGAGGAAAGCTGTATTTTCATAAAATACCTTTGCGAACGTTTCAGTTTGATAAAGCTGTCAGAGGAAATAACTGTTTACATTGCTCCTAGAATCTCTGATCTTTTGGTTCAACCTGACATGCTTTCACTTCCTTGTGATTTTATCAGATACTTGCTGACCAATGAAAATTTCAACCACGTGAATGAGCAACTAATCTGTAACTTTCTCTATCGATGGGTACACAAAGATTATCCAGGTAGACGGGCTTACATAAAGGTGCTTTATGACCTAGTGGAAGTTGCGTATTTGCCTAAAGAATTTATAAAGAATAAAATACTGGACATAGATTTGAGAATCAGCGATGAGCTCGCGGAGCAAAAGAAAATTGAGATGCTTAAGAAATCGGCCGATGATCGGACGAGTCCTTCGATTGAGTTACTTATTTGTAGGAGCAGAAGTGTCACCCTGGGACAAGAAGTCCAACTCCTGAGCTACGTACCAGAAGAAGACTCCTGGTGCGTTCTCAAAACTCCAGAACCACATTTGTTGGACGGGCTAGAATCCCTGATCAAGCATCAAGATGCTATTTATTTCCTGGTATCAAAAACGGAGGATATGTATGGGTATATGCACCACTCCCAGGAAACCAAATATTTCTATAAACTGAACCTTATGGACTGTGTATGGGAAACACTGACATCACCTTCTTTGGTTAAAGGGGCCTGCCGCCTTGTTTCCCATTCAAATGGAATTTATGTAATTGACAGGACAGGATTGCTTGAGGAGTATGACGTTGAGGAGCGTCACTGGATAGCCCTCACTGAAACGCCAATGTTTGACAATCCAAACAGCACATGGTATGTTCTCCCTATGCCGCTGGATAGATATATTTTTGTATTGCGGGTTTTCTCCTCAGGATATGCTTATTCCTATGATCAAATAAGTTATGCCATCTACAAAATTGATACAGTGCGAAGAGTTCATGAGAAACTTGCTGAACTAGAGGCGTGTGAGTTAGATCTGGATGAAAAGGAAAAGATTCATGCTTACGTCGCCCAACACAACTGCATTACCATGAAAAACGAACTTGGACAACCAAGATTAAGATTTGACCTGGTTTATCGGGAATTTGTCAAAGTTGAGCCACCGACACAGACGCCGAATTTCATTACAGATGTCTGGGGTTCAGTTCAAGCAATTGGCAAAGTTTATTTTGTGGGAAAATCCAAGTTGGATGCTCCCACATTTATGTTTTATGACTTCATAAGAAATCGATTTAAAGCAACCACAGCGCCCCCTACTTATCTCTCTGGACTTATGTGTCACGTGACAGTTCCTCGGGAGGTTAGTCAGGGACTTCTGGAGAGTTAAAAATCACGAATTCTTTCCTTATAATTTCCTGTCAGCTAGAACTAGAATATTGATTTCCCCAACAGAAATGTATGTTTACTTTGAAATTCCATCATTACAGTGTTCTACAATTACCTGGATAACCGAGTTCTGTCCTGGCTTGAATGGTCATGTGAAATTTATATTTGTATGGACTTGATGGATATATATAATGATTTGATTTTGTATATTATCAATATTTGTATGAATGGGAACTAAAATAGTTAGAGTATATGTCAGAATTAATCGTGGGGGGTGGGGGGCGCTACAGTTGCGAAAGGTTTCTATCATTACGTGATAATCGGGTTTGGGTAGACCTTTGTAGATGAAACGAGTCACAAAATCCCAGATATGGAACAAAGTCCTATGTGCAATTTTTCTTCTTGTCATCCGGCTGGCCTCTCACTAGGAAATGCCTTACAATATAATGAGTAAGCAAACGAATAGCCGTGACTGTGGTAACTAGTATGAATTTCCACGCTGTACAACTTCGATCTATGTTGCCGATTGTGAGCTCAGGTTGGCGTACCTATTTGAGTTAACTGGAAAGAAACAATCGAGCGATCATATCACCAATACATATCAGGAGCAGACATGGTAAAGGTCCATAATGTGCATAGCAGATATAACGTAATGTACTACCCAACATCTAGAACAAATAGGTTATGATTTATTATGTATGGCAATGCCTTACATAATAAATCAAAACCCATTAATAAATGCCTCAGGTATTATTAATGACTCGCCGGTGTTCTTTTGCAAAAGGTCCCATGGACCTACCAAAAACTTTTGTCATACATGGTTGCATGCTTTGGGTGTATTGCATGAGACTTTGCTATAGCCTACTATAGCTAGCCGGTTATTAATGATCAAGTATTTACTTGAAAACTTCGTCTTATATGAATTACTACTATATATATATATATATATATATATATATATATATATATATATATATATATATATATATATATATATATATATATATATATATATATATATATATATATATATATATATATATATATATAGCTAGGTAAGACACCGACGTTTTATAATAAAATATTATAGTGCGCTTTCTCCTATTTTGAAATTTCTAAGCCATGCCAGCTAGAAACTCTTGAAATTAAAGGAGCACCGAAGACACTTGTTTGCAGCTATATTTCTGAAGTCAACTTAGTTTTTTTTTTATTCACTTACAGGCCAAAAACATTTGATAACAAGAATTCATATGTAAAAACGTAGTGTCCTCCATGGACGTGCTTCATACGGTGCCTTGACTAATTATATAGATATTATATACGGACCTCATAAGGAGATCATCATACATAGGAATAAAAATTATACTATCTTTGCACTCAGTTAACAGGTACAACAGTCTAAGTTATTACTATATATATATAATATACTATGACTATACAAATAGTCAGCTCATCATCCAAGAATAATCACTGGTTGATGGACCGATTCGCAGTTCCTTTTCCACATTTTAGTCCTTCATCAATATGAAATCTCTACATCAATGGCATCTTTTCACAGCCCTGTTGGTAATTATTATCATATTCGATATCGTACAGAGGCCCTGCGTACTACGGAAGACGAGAGTGCTCACGCATGGAAAGTTTCATTTTTTAAATAGAAAATCATTTTCATTTCCAAAATCATTTTGAATTTCAAAATCATTTTCCATATCATTTACAAATTAAAATTCCTTTTGTTTTTAAAGTATGTTTCAAAAGACACAGGTGTTTTCATTTCCGTTTTGAATTTGATTTCCGTTTTCATTTCCATCTTGAAATGGAAATGAAAATCTATGAACGAGACTTAAAACGAGATGAGATCTCACGAGATTTCGAGCACAAAATGGCGGCCCCCATAGGTGCCGCCATCTTTGATTCCTTCCTCAGGTGAAGTGAAGGGAGAGAGAGAGAGGGAGGGACAGAGAGAGAGAGAGGGACAGAGAGAGAGGGGGAGGAGAAGACAGGGAGAGGAGAGATGAGAATGACTGATATAAGTGTAGTTTTCTTTTAGTCTTCTAGTTAGCCCTATATCTGCTATGTGTATGGTATATGTGTCACAGTTATGATTATACCATCACCCACTTGCCTAATCTTTGATCTGTGCCCAATACATTGGGCAATATTATTGGACAATATGTTAAGATTGTGTTTGAGGCCTTTTTAAATGAAATTAAAAAGAGGTATTGTGGATTGAAATACAATGCGGTGTTTGATCAGAAAAGCAGAAAATGGTTTAAAAAAAGGTTAATAAATATGTGGAGCAGGTGTATACGATATAGAAACATGGTTCCGATATGAGACAACACTGATCGATCGTTGAAATGAAGTTTTATTGGTAATGAAGCGCTAAATTGTTAAAGATGAAGTGTTGTAACTTTGGAAAATACCCAAAAATATAAAATGGGGTAAACTTATATTGCTATTAGTCATGTATATGCCCAGATGGCAGGAGTATTCGAATAAAACCCTTTAAAAAATAATAATAAAAAAATCCATAGGCATAGGCCTACAGTGCGGAGGTAACGTTAGAGCTATTTTTAGATAACTACATTTTTATTGTAGTCTAGGCTTACGATAAAAATACTTTTATTTCACCCCATTTATTGCACCTCTCAAGAGGGATGCACGTATAACAAAGTAACTTACTGTGCATGGGCATCGCATATATATGTCAATGTTTGTGGATAGTCTGTAGGCCAGCCCCACTATCCCATGTTAGAGTTGATCATGACTCTAAAATGCAATAGGAGTCAAGTTTCTAAAGTAACACGGGCACTAAACCCAATATTAGATCAACATTTATACTAAGTAGTATGGGAATAATCAGTTCTGAAATGCTAAATCAGTCATACATGACAGATGATCCTTGGTCCGGCAAACAATCCAGTCCAACAAATATAAATAACCATGGAAAATCCCAAAAGCTTTAGGACCAAAAATGGTCCTGTCCTTTACACCTGAACATTATTTATAAACTATTAGGTAAATCTTCGGTAACCAGAGCGCACCAATAGCTGGTCCTGTAGTGGACACAAATCTTAGCAAGAGATCCATAATCCGGGCATGCAAATCCTTAGTTGCCCCGCCACAACATATGCTATTATAGAATATTGTATTCGTTGTCCCCATTATTATTTAATAACATTGAGAATTGAAAATTTCCAGGTCTTCCAGTATGTTTCTAGAATGGAGGGAAAAAGAAAAAAGAGCCAAACTTTTTGAAAAATCTGAGACATCTCTGCATCTCCTTCTCAAAGTGGCAAGGGTCTAGCTAAGTTAAGTAGAGTATGGAGAACTACCAGGGTACTAGAGGGCAGGGGTTCTGATCTAGCTAAGACATGAGTATTAACGAGTTTAACGCGAGTTTAAAGAGTAACAGCTATAGATTAATAAATTATAGTAAAAAGTTATCTTAACATAGATTCAACATAATTTCCTGACAGGAATTTCCTGACATTAATGGTAATATATCAACTGATCAATAGCAGTTTGTGTAATGCAATGACAGTCCTTTTCAAATTACCAAATACAAAATTTGATATCACAGTGTGTTCCATAATGATGTAACTGTCAAATGCCTCTTGAACTCAGTAGCTGTTGATGACGACACATCCCAGGGATAGAAAGTGACGGTGTGCGATATTTCTGTTATCTTAAAAAAATGGAAACCATTCTCGGAAAATCTTCCTCTGATGGATCCGGCATCCAACCAGACAAACAAGGCAACATTTTGGATATTGAGAGTCACACTGATTCCTGTGTTGTCTTCAGACGCTTCAACAGAAGCCTACAAAGTTTAAAGAGTAGTGATTACACTTGCGTATCTAGGGAAAGTATTTGGAAATATTTCGTTATCAGGATATCCTCAATAATTTTTTATCTTCAAGTTTAAAACACAATGTAATCTGGCATATTTTGTATATCTGTGTACGCTAATTACTAATATCTGCGTATGCTAATTACTGATATTCACGGGATATTTGATGACATTGTGATATAATCTATAATATCAATTCTGTAAGAGAAAAGTGTAATTCTCTGCATCTCCTCCTAAACCGCTGGAGGGATTGCCTCAATTATCACGGTGGACATATATATATGGACAGCTATACTTTGGCATAGTGGGAAACTTTTCCCAGAAAAACGGTTTTAAAAGGGTTTCAAATTCAACTTACACCCGCACCTTTTACGCCCACCTGTTTACATCATACTTTCTATACTTTACATGTGTCAACCAGCCAACGTGACTCAAATAGGTTCAACACTGCATCAAAACTAAAAACGTGTTGTTATAGCAACATTGCCTTACATTGTCTTACACATGACTCTTCTTCATGCTTCACCTCATCCACCACTTCTACCTCCTCCTCCTCTTCCTCCCTCTCTGCCTTCTTCATCTCCTCTTCTACCTCCTCTTTCTTCATCTCAACCAGCACCTGCTACTCTTCCTCTTCGTTCTCCTCAATCACCACTAAATCCACCTCCCCTGCCACCACCTCCTCTCCCTCCCCTCAGGGTCCTTCTCTCTGTCATTCCATCTGTCTCTTTGCCCTCCCTGTATACTCAATCCCCTAATAGCGAGTCAGGAAAAGTGTATGGATAAGTACAGGAACATCAAAGGATACGGCTGACCTGGCCACAGGGGACTGAGTATAAGTCTAATTTGTTCACATTCCTTCGCTCTATCTTTATTTCCTATTATCCTTATATGGGTCAGATTTTCAGAAAATGTACAATTCAGCTTCACCAATCCTCTCAAATAACCCAAATTTCAGACGAAAATAAATTTCAAAATACAGTTCAACCTAACCAAACAGATTGCTAGAATCAATGCAATGCCGAATATACTCTGATTTACCTAGTAGTGACCGAATCGCAGCATGATTTAGCATAATTTACTTATTGTCTACAGCTGCCAATTGTACATTTTCTGAAAATCTGACCCATATCCCTATCGTTCTTGCTTTCTCCGTTCTCTCCTGGAAGATACAGGACGTCACAGGACGCCCAAATATTCATTTTTGGTTGTCCGCATGGCTGGGGTATTTTCAACCTTGGTTACATAATCTCAGTCCATCTCAGCGTGGAATTTTATATAGGCCCAGACCTAAAACATTATACACCTCCCTCCCTGTCTAAGATTCTCTGTCCCTCTCCGTCTTTCTCTCGGTCCAGACCTCTTCTTACTCTCTCTCTCTCTCCCTGTCTCACCCGTTCTCTTTCTTTGCCTCGATCCTCAGCATTCTGTATCTATCTCAGATTGCCTCTGAATCTGTGTCAGTTGCACAACAATGACCCAGAACAGCATCTTAATTAATAAGGTTTCATTTGAGGCATCAGTGGTAATATGGGTAATAAGTTACTAATAACTAACAAGAAAAATGGTGGAAGAGGGAACGAGGAAAGATGATGGTTTGGGCCCCACTGACTGACTAGCAAATCCCTGTGCATAGCACAGGTATTTGCTAGTTATATATTATTTCTCTAGGTCCTCGTGATACAATTCTTGGATGACATTGTGAACACATGCACACAAGCTTTAACCCTCTTGATTTATTGAAATATAATTTATTGCTATGTATAGCTTGGTGAGAATTAAAGGTCATGGCGAAATCCAATCGATACCTACCACTGTGATCTTCGGATTATGAAGCACCTTGATGTCCCTGAAGACCACTAGAGGTTGAAAAGCTTCGTGAATAGGATGATCCCAGTCTTTCCAAAGCTGAATATTGAAAAATACTTCAGACTCATCGACGTTGAGGCGCTCCTTCAGGTCAATTTCACAAACCCTGGTGACATTATGAGCGTGCTGAAAAGAGCAGAAAAGTTTCAGGATGACTGGATACACTCATGATTAGATCGTTGACCTAATGGTTGATTGTTACCCCTATAAACTTGTAACTACCGTGTCCAGTAGGGCTTGAGATCCTTCCAACTCAGGGAGTTTGGCCCACTGACATTTTCCGTTTCGTCATGATAAAAGTAACAACAACAACAACAACAACAATAATTAACGAATGGATATCCTTGGAGCCAGAATGCTCTCTCTTTTTAAGGAGCATATATATTAAATTACACTTATCTGTCTCTCATCACACTTTCCATTGAGGTCTTTTGTCTGAATACATTACATTAATGGACAGTAGGGAGAGTCATTATTGATAAGCAGTTATATAATTATATACAAATAGACTCCTACAGATGCGGGGTGTTTGTGGGTATGAGACCTTGCTGTGGGGCATGTATAGAATTGTGGGGCATTTCCAACGCCCCACAAGCTAAACACAGTTCTCAAATATCAGAACATTCTCTAGTCCATCATAGTTTCAGTTTGCGGGGTATATATATACAGGTTAACTAACAAGTTGGTTGTAGGAGCATGAATATTGCACGAGCTGCATAGCAACGAGCAACGAGCAACGAGCAGTAGCTTGCAGTACTAATTCATATATATACAGGCCACAGGCACACATCCACTTGTGGGCTGTATCAATTATCAGCTTTGCAAGGCATTATTATGATGGAGGATTGGTGAGCTACCCAAGGTTGGGCCAGATACTGTATTTGAAGCTGAATGCTATATGTTTATGCATACATTTTGTGGACCGTAAAAGTTATCGGATTTGTGAGGTATATATAATTATGAAGGAGGATTTGTGGGCTATATATCTACTGCAATCTCTTCAAGTCTTAACTTGGTGTCCCATATCCAGGGGTATCAGTATATATAATAATATTATATATAATATTATGACCCATCCTAACGAAAGTGGTGTAACCACCCCCCCCCCCCCCCCCATTGGGTGTCAATAAAATATATAGTTTTGTTGTGTATCTATGAAGTATACTTGTTGAAATATATATTATAAAATCAAGGAAAATACCCAAATAATGACTACCCAACTCGTAGTTATATTGGGGAAAAAATCTTATTGAATTGATATACATAGATAAAATTCATGCCAAAAAATGGGGAGTGAAAACCGAACAAAATGATATATCAAAGTTAAATATATTGACAGAATTTAGGCTCATAACCTTGTTAAATAAGGAATGGCTAAATTACAGAATGAAAACGTTGCCATACATTAATGTATGTGCTTTTCAACATAATTAAATGATCCTCATCTAAATAGCCCAATTCCATAAGCATAGTCTCTGTTTGGGTCGCCTAGTCTAGGATGTTTGCTACCACACATGCTGCAGTTGATATCCATAGTGTACTATATACTATTTTTATCCCAACAATAAAGTAAGTGGCGACACCCGGGAAGACTTGCTTCTTTTACACCTATATTCGACCTTGTTCAATATACACATAAGTGTAGACTAAGCAATTTTAATGAGGCATATAAAGTAGTGTGTACAAACAAAGATTGCTCATGTAATTGGAGTAAGGAAGAAGGCCTGATAAAATAGTGGCCTTTAAATTGTGGTTCCACCTTGTGGATAACACAGAGAATTAGTCATACCTAGCAAGTCAAAGCAATATGAGTAGTTTATGAAAATAGTGGTGACTGCATGGCATTACATCTATATATTATAAGCTTATGAAATGTACACAATATATCAAGGCAAATACATTATACTTATTGGGGGTAACATTAAATTACATGCTGCTGGTAACATCGTTTAAATAGATGGATAGATAGACAGACAGACAGACCGACAGACAGACAGACAGACCGATATATATAATATATAGATAGTACATATAATCAAGACTGCTTTCAATTAAAAAAAAATCTGAATAAAGAATTTATGAAAACAAAATATAATATAAAAAGTAATTGATTGGAATTATTGTGGGCTTTTCGAAAATTCCCATTGGCGTCTATTTTTTTAAACAATATTCTGAAAGTAATAGGACAGTATTATTACCACATTATTTTTCTTTTAATTTTGACCGATTGGAGATATTAAGATACAAATTTGAAGTAGGATTCTAATTCTAATCCTGATCATTGGGATGACTGTGGAGGAAGGTATTTTAAAGATTTTATTTCAACTAGGTATACAACGTCCCAGGTAGGTGGGTGTTGCTTATCTTCAAGATTGATATATAAAATAAATGTAGTACTATATTATACCAAAGTAAGATGACGCCAACCCAAAAAAAAGTCTCAGACGCCTGGAGAAAACTCCATGCCGATATCAAAAGTATAAATGCATAATACAACTCATTGAAACACTAGCAACGATTGTCATGCTTTGTAATCAATAGGGAAAAGGGGTGGTCCACGCACTCAGAATAAAAATCAGGCAACAGGTGTAGTGCAGTGATAACACGCCCTTTTAGGGTTAGAAAGCTATTACATCATGTATTGACCAGTCTCCATTTTCCGGAGGATTGTATTATACCATTTATCATGTTAAGTTGATCTTGTCTCAAGGGCAAAGCAGGGTGACTCCCAGGATTTTGATCTCCGTACTCCAATTAATTCTCTTTAACCTCTCATCGATGATACTGGTAATTCCTACCATAACCCCCATTTGATTTTTCTGGATTTAAGGTGAGGCAATTACTCTGAATTGGCACACATTCGTCATACAGAAGCTGTGTATACCCTCCACTAAGTTGCAGAGCTATGATAACATCAATTTATAACCCAGCATAGGTTCCCATCAATTATTATTAATAATTAATGAATGACTCTAAATTTTCCGTTGTTGCACTTATCTGTAGTCCAAAACAGTTTCATTTACAAAGCTACTTAACTGTAATCCATCTCTCTCTGGCACTGACACTCTCTCTATCTCTTTCTCTCCACCCCCGCCCATATCACATGAAAGATTGGTGAGAAAGAAAATGTTTGTCAAAGATTGTATTTAGGTGTTTGGCTAATCAGATGACACTAAGGTGTGAAGTAAATGAGCCCAATTAGTTGGAGAGCAAAAGATTACTTACATCCAGTTCATTCATAACGTAGTTAATTGTATTTTCTCCTGGTAGAAGTTTTATTCCATATTTATAGTTGATCGCTATACTCGGGATTGTGAAGGTCATGTTTACCAGAGGCGTCCGTATATTTTTAACACACTCTACATAGGAAGTCACATTAAGACTCCAAAGTTCTGAAGATCTGACTTTAACACCCGCACCTGAAAATGTCACAATCAGTAATAGTTATAGTGCACATTAGTCGTAATCTTTAAAACCAAAACACTATCAAAATCTTGGCGAAAAGCCTGGCAAAACTTGTATATCATAACACAAAACAGTATTTTCGTTAACGGAGTATAAGTGCGTATACCTCTCATCGGTTGTGCCACAACATCTGTAAGTTGGCAGTAACTGTAGAAATTTATGGTGATTGGTTTCCTGCATATAATGAAGAATCGACTGAATTAATTAAGTTACGTGTGTTATTTCATATTCTTATGTAAGCTGATAATTATTTGTTTTTAATATTACAAAACAACTTATCCCGTGGGCACTATGACGTTTATTTGGAGATTGAGTGATAGAACACTCCTTTTCAGGTCAAGACTGATGTTTTTCATAAAGAGCTAATAAAATAAATTAAAAAATAGCTTAAAATCCACAGAGGTGAGAGTTAAGGCAACCATATAATTGGATATTATAAAGCATAGGCAATATGAGAATTAATTCTAGAATACAAAAAATATCAACCATCTCCTTATTTAAATAAGACATCTGTATCTCGCCTTATGTATTTTGTACTCGCCATATCCCTTGAGTGACATATGCTGGGCCGAAATGGGATCCAAAAGCAGCTTTAGATTTCCGCACCATGTTAGCATGACATTCCCCATGCTGCTCCAATGGGGGACACGAAGGCGGAAAACTATATCCATATTTTTCTCTTATCTGTTTATGCATTTCATCACTGTAGCCTATCGTAGATTTCATCTCAATTGCCATTTTATTCTCCCCCTCCTGGGTGAAGAAACATTACATTAGCGAGACAGGAAGAATAGGCCCGGCCCCTATACCTACACACATCTTAAAAACCGCATGGTTTCTCGTTATCAATTGAAATATGTTATGAATTTCTGAGAGGTCTTAAGAAGAACCTGAGGGATAGATCTTCTTGGAAAATTACCAGTTTATAAAGAAAGGTTATAGAGAAGTCTTGTTCATCCTTTATAGAACAAAGTTCAAGAGAGGATATCATATGTAACTTAATTTTAACGAGTAGTGATCGTGAGATGTTTCTTATTTCGTCCCGTTACTTTTAACAAAACCGTAACAAAATGCATGGTGGCTGATGGAGCACACAGAACTGTTTTTTGTTCTCTCATGGATTTCATACTCGAAAGATAATTGTCTATGATAATTGACGAATAATGGGAGTTTTCGGATTCAATTGAAACTGGAAATAGTTATGACTATGATATGAATGCTGAAACAATGATTACGAAAATGTATTTGATCCATGTACTTCACAGACCATGAAGTGGCATACATAGAGATTCACTATGGCCACAAAACATACATTCATAAAAAAAAAGACTGGGTTATGTAAACGGGGATTGTCACGACCACAAAAGGGAATGTTATCATACTTACTTTTATTTGTTCACTGATGTCTATGCTATACCTTAGAAATTGATTGGAAACTTCTGCCACTATGTGATTGTTTAGTTTTATTGTAGCTATAGCATCTATCCCTTCACACACAAGATTAACTGCAGTCAATTCTCCAACCTCATATTCCTCCAATGTCACTATAATAATTCAAAATGAAACATCATTGATTGCTAACATATTGTACGGATGGTATGGCTGATCGTGTATCGGTTGGAAAGAATATTGTATAGCACAGGAACTTTGCATTAGTTTTGGAAATGCATTGGTGGGCAATACAAACTAACGCCCAATATGCAATGTATATTGTGATGCCACACTCTAAGAAAAAAGGGTTCTTTTGGGTTCTAGATAGAACCCCATGGTTCTACCAAGAACCCTAGGGTTCTTTGACACCTAAAAGGGTTCTTCGGGACCACCGGGGGTTCCATCTAGAACCATAGGGGTTCTTCATAGATTTCTCACCAGGTGGCAGTACCGTGGAACTTGGCTTTCACTAGGTGCCCTCACAGGTTACTACATGCTTTTTACAATTTCTATTAAAACAAAAGTCTCACTAGTAATACTTATATGAGGCATTTATACCTTATAGATATTACACTTTATAAACTTGGGAATATTGAAAGCAATGAAATCAATACTTTATTTGTATAACTTATCTGCTTGATGTTGAAAAATGTTGTGAAGAAAGCACCCTTATAATTCTAATATTATTACTATGAGTACTACTGAAGTACCAAAATTGTCAAACACCAAGTTGCAATGGATACCTATGTCAGCTGTAGGAGAGGATTATATTAAGGGTAAGTTTAAGTGATGGAAATGGATGAGGAACTCTGAAAAAGTCAAGCAAAGGGACTGCATATAATATGCAGTCTCTCCTTGAATGCTCTTGGGCAAAATGCTTCTGTGGAGAAACATGCTGCCTTAGCACTGAGCACAAATCTGCTATTATAAGGACCAGTCTAGATTCAACAGGGAATAATGAATTCATTACTTTATTCAGAATTAACATTGTAAATTACAAGCAATTTTAGGGATGCCAAATCAGGGTTCTATGTAAAACCCTACCTATTTTGGCCAGAGGGTTCTTCAAAGGGTTCTTCAAATCGAGGGTTCTATGTAGAACCCTGCCTATTCCCGAAACGGGGGTTCTACTTAGAACCCTCAAAAAAGGGTTCTAAGTAGAACCCTTAGGGGTTCTGCCATGTCGACAAGCTGAAGAACCCTTAAGGGTTCTTGTTAGAACCCTTTCTTCTTAGAGTGCATGCTGGTCCCGACGTCTATAGCTGAACCCATAACAAAATTTAGGGTAATTAATATTGTGTATTTGTGTATCACTTGATTACTAAGGTGTTCCATCCTAGAATACTTGCCATTTAGGAGAGATTCAAATGTCCATGTCTCCCGAGGGATCCATCTGAGTTTTACATCATTAAATTCACTGTATGGGTCTCCTATATGGCCCTCTTTCCATAGTACCTGGTGGACACAGAAAGGTGCTGTGGTCTCAATACCAATGGCTTGAATAAAGAAGTACAAAATAAGTACAAAATGCAATGGCAATAATGCAATCAACCAGAGGCAGATAAATGATCATGTAGTAATGCTCTAGCTCGTGTGCTCAAAATTGATATGTTTTGATCATATATTTATACATACATACACATATACACGTGATGTGTCAGGTAAATGAATCATAAGTCGTAAAAAAACCCAAGATATTTGAAAAGATTAGACCAAGCCGATGCCAATGATGGGAAGCATTAGGACATCCAATAAGTACTTCTATATTTGTGTATGCATAAAGAAAATGTTCACAATATTTATTAATCACTGATCAATCACTAGTAAAGTAGTTAAATATAACTCTAGCTTAGCATACAGATACATTCAGTACACAGTCGTGAAATCTGGTACCTGTGTTCATGCTACTAATAACGTAAAACACGAAAATGAAAAGATTCTGAGCAAGGATTCATGTGGAAAAAACACTTGAAATGTATCTTTTTTTACGACTAGTGACTCATTTGCTGTAACACATCACATATGTATAGCTGTAGCCATGCTCTATATTATATATAGATCGTTATACGGTCTGTATGAAAATAAATACAAAATTGATTAAAATCTTAATAAAAGCAAGAATAGCACAGTATCGCGTCTTTGGGGGCCTATATTCTCCTCGTATGGCCGAAAAACAACTCAGCCTACGGCCCCTGTAGTTTTCGGCCATACTCGGAGAATATAGCCCCCCTCATACGCGATACTATGCTGTTCTTGCTATAATATGTATGAGGGAGTTAAACTCAGGGTCCGGTTTTGGTTCGGGGTTCGGTATCGGGCACCGGATTTCAGATAATTTGGGCATCCAATGTCAGATATCTGACATCGGTATGTACCAAATTCAACTTCTATAGTTTTGCCTGTATAAAATCCGAAGCGATATCCAATATCTAATCAAATATACCAATGTATTTTAAGCAACAAATAACAACCATTTATTTACCATAAAATATATATATCCCAAACCTGCCTTTTAGTCTGATGATTCACTAAAACCGGAATAAAAATCTGTAAAAAAAACCCATATCAATCAATGTCTGAGCAGCGGATTTCGAGAAATATATAAGAAAGATTGTGATATATCTGGAATAGCATAAATTTTAATTATTGTTTTCAGTTCTTTTTACTAATGTTAAAATCTTCTTGTGCCATCTCAAAATCTAGATTCGGACTGCATCACGGAGGAGCTCTGCGACGACTTGATCTATTGAAGCATACAGGACTCCCATTAAATTCTGAAAAACCTTTATAAATCCTCCCTAGTTTTATTTGTAGATGTACATGGTAATTAATACCAACATCCACCACTATTTAATAACTGAACAAGAACTAGTTGCAGTTAATATTTGATAGTGTATATATATATAATCTATACATTTTATTATTGTTTTGCCGTTTTAAAGTATTCTAGACTTGTGCCAGCTTAATTCAATTGATTTCCGCTTCCAAGGGAAACATAGACAAATTTCGGTTATATGTAACTGATGGTCAAGTGGCAGTTATTGTCATGTACTGTCAATGAATTGTTATCATGTACTAGAAATAATTACTAGAATTAAAGTCTAATAATCGGGACAGGTAAGAAACACAAGTGGACATTTGAATAGCTGTATCGATAAACAAGTAAATCCCCAAAAGGTAATTTATATAATTATAAACAAAGAAATAAACCTTAGCCTAATCAGTAATTCTCAATTTAACAGCTAGAACATCCATCTTATTAAAGGTAGTTGACTCCATTAAAGTGACTAATACATAGTGCAAAAACTTCTTGAATATGATAGAAGAACCAAAGTGTTGGAAAAAGAAGCTGGATCTAATATTGTCCATGTGGGTCAGCATTTGTTTTGGGAGGCAATATAATGTTCACTGGCTTATTAGGCTTACAACACTGGCTATTTGTATATTCCCCATACAGTTGTTCCATACATTTTCAGCCATTAATATTATTTCTGTTCTGGGTTTCCACCTCCTCATATCAAACCATACCCTCAACCAAATCCCATACTTTTGTGAAACAATAATGTTGACTGTTTTGAGTTTTCCAGATAAATACCTTAAATTCTGATTTTTAGTACATATCTTCATGAATTCAGATGATACATCTTCCTTGTTTATGCACCTTATAATGTTTGATAATATAGAATGTCTTGGCTCATGAGCTTATGTCTTGGGGGGAATTAAAAATCTTTTAATGTATGTTAACCAAACGCTGAGTCTCTTAGCCTAGGACAATGCATTTGTCCATTGGGCTTAACCATTGAAACAACTCAGCTGGGCCAATCAGGGGAGAGATAACCCTGGCCCAATGGCTTGCTGGTGTTTCAAAAGCATTCTCAGCAAAGTCAGACAAGCAAGTGGATGTGCGACTGCAACACGCAAATCTTTCTCGCAAGTTTTTCTCCTTCTCTCTGCAACATGACTGAGAATGCCGAACTTAATCCTGTATGGGATATTGAGACCTGGGCAGATGAAAACAGCATACAGAGAAAGTCAATCACTAAGTTTACTAATGAAGGCTGCATAGACAAGGAAGTCCTCCTTTGTCTTACTAACCCAGGCATTGAGGGATTAGGCTTAACAGTACACCTCTACACCATCTTGGATGCTTTAAAGAAATTGTGGGCTAGCAATGGATGACCAGAGGAGGAAGGAACAAAGGAAAGTGCTGAACCAACAACAGGGGAGAGCGGTTTGTGGTATGACCCTCGGTCAAACCTCACTGCCCAGATGGTGCTTTATCTATGGCTACAGATGAGGCAGACAGACGAATCTCACATGTATGGCTATCTACTGACGAGTGTGGAGGAGCCAACACTTGGCTGATGGCAAACCTGTTGGCAGAGGGCCAACTATCAGGCGAGGAAGTAGAATACTACCTGGCATACACAGCCCTTGTATTTGATTTTGGACAAAAGTACATATATGAGCAATTCCACCAAAAGTGCATCATTTGTGTAAAAATACAACAGCTCCTCCAGAGGCTAAAATATTTATCTGAGATTATTTTTGTTGTTATTTTCGGATCCAGGGAAAAAAAGTCGCCTAGGGGGAGGTATCCTACAATGTTTTTTTGTTTTTTTTGTGAGGCCAAGAAAATGCTTATTTTTCTGCCAGAATCACCCATAAAACACGCAGATTTTCCTATCAGAATCACTGTTTAAAAAATCAATATTTCATTATTAACGTTACCAATTTCGTCTATATTAGCAGCAATATATCTAGTTTATGTACGAAAAAAAATAAATCAATGGAAGCAATTTTAAAAAATTGTGAATTTTCAGCCCTGGATGGCCAAATGTGGCGTTTTGGGTGGATTGCTCATATGGAAATCTATCATGGAATTTGATCAACAGTATCATGAGCACCAAGAGGACACAAGGGTTTCACTGGGGAACATTCCTCTTCCTTCTGGCTGAGAGGCTGTCCGATAGGATGGACTTCCCCATATCAGCCGAGATTTTTCTCTCGTAAAATCTGCCGAACGTATCTGAGTTTGACCGCCTGCCTTTTCCAAGATGTTGGCAATTGGCAGTTTAAGCTTGGCTGCTTTGGACACACTAGCCGATCTCGTGCTGTGTGCTTTATAAATATTAGTGTCAATCCCTGCTTCCTGTGGGCATCACCATAAGATAAGAGTTCCTTAGGCTTTCCATGCTCTCCATATAAGTGGAGAGGCACCTCACTGAACAGATCCTAGTGTCCTCCTTGAATTTATTTATTGTTAGGGTAGTAAGGGGTTTCCCTTCCCTGGTATGTTTAATTAAACTACCAATGCAAATGAGTACTCGATCTGGTTCCCAAGTGATACCTGAGATAGTCATGGCGTGGATAGTCTGGCTTCTTTGAGCTGTGACTAAAGCTAGTAAAGTGACTACTTTCCACGAAAGTTTCTTCAGAGAAATTTCTTCCCCACTTTTTAAAGAGATAACACTTTGTTTATGTCCCACGTCTCCTTATATCGCAGATTAGGTGGGTTACTCTCAAAGGCGCCTTTGATGATTTTGCTTATGCATGGGTCACTTCCCAACAATTCCTTTTGGTTATTAGTTAACAAGAGCAAATTAGAGAGAGCACTCCTGGACCCGGTTTCTTAGTCCTTAAACCTAGGTTGAAACATAAATTAAACCCTAGTTTAAACCCGGGTTTAGTGTCAATAAATAAACCCAGGTTAAAACCGTTTCTTAGTCATTTTGGGTTTGGGTTTAAGTTCATGAATTTGGTTTAAGCTAAACCCTGGACCCGGTTTCTTAGTCAGTGGTGTTTAAGCTTAACCCTAACCCAGAAAACCGGTGTTTACTAACCCAACCATTAAACCCTGGTTTCACAGTCATTTTTGGGGTCGGGTTTATTAACCCAGGTTATTAGTGCCATAACCCAGGTTTAGAGTGGCTGAAAGATTGGGTTAGTGATACAAGGTCAAGGTCGGGGCAACCAGAAATCCGACCAAAGTAAAGTTGGTTATTATATGATACATTTCATTTCTGTAAAAGAATAATTAGTTTAATAATTGTTTTGTAGGTAATGCCCAAGAAATTGTGATTGTGTGTGGATAAATTGCATTTATTTGTATTTATTGATATTATTTAGATTATAAAAATAATCAAGGTGCGCAAGTCTATCCATGACGCTTAGGAAAGGAGCAAAAAAGGAAGAAATCCTAGCTGTCATATTTTAAAAGGACCAACTGCAATGCATCATAGCAGCAGATGACACAGGTCATAGGTAGTAGGGGAGTGGTAATAGTAAAAAGACATCTTGCAATGGGAGAAAAGATCTCAGTAATGAAGAAATAGTCGGTGCCATGAAAGTATTTGTTCCAGGAATAGGAATATCTGGTCGGTAATAGGAAAAGGCGTCTTAGTAATATATTTTGGCTATGCGTAATATGAGCAAAAAAAGAGGAAAAGTTTGTAATATTACATATATCATACAGATATCATGATGACTCTGGGACACAACACGCCCCACCCCAAATTTGAAGTGTCTGTGGCGATATTAAGGGAAGCAGCTCCTTCCCAGCATATCTCCCTTCTAATTCCTCCCTTTGAATACCCTCACCTACATTCCACTTCCACTATATTTTTAGGCTTGCACCCGCACTACCCACTCTTCACTCGCCTACCCGCATTGTATAGATCCTCATATTCTATAATGTTATCAATCACACCAAGGGCTTTGTTCTTTTATAGAAACTATATCATCAATCTCTCATTTTATCTCATTCATTTTAACCAAATCAAATATGGCAATGAATTTTAATCAACAAATAACAACAATTAATATACCATAAAATATTTATTTCCCAAACTGCATTTCAGTTCGATGATTCACTATGTCCCTATTTTAAATCATCATTCATTCAAGTACAAAAGCCTCGCGCAAGTTCCCCTCATCTTCACACCTGCAACTTAATGGAATGTATTAAATAGAAAGGGCAAAGGTCACACTCGCTCCACACACCAATTCCAACAAGTTTTCAAGTCTCTTAGTCTATAACCACAAGATATTGCTTCAAAGGAAATTAGGATTTTTGTATGAACAAAAAAAGGCCGAAGAGACTTCTATCACCTTACCCTAACCCCATGTATCGAATCATATATTGAATAATATCCATAATATGGAGGGGAGGGGGGGGGGTAGGTAGGGAGATATTACATCATGTGTATCATGCATGTGTATACATACATACCGGTACATACATACATGTATATGGGAGGGGAGAGTGAAGAGTGAAAGGAGGATGGAGAGAGAGTGAGCAAGAAGGGAGATGGATGAAAAGAGAGCGGGGGAGAGAGAAGAGCAGAAGAGAGGGGAGAGAAGGAAAGAGAAGAGACATGAAGAGAGATGAGAGAGGAAAGAGGGGAGAGAGGCAGAGAAAAGGAAGAAACCTTTGTTCTGATTTTGGATCTAAATGTCGCTGGAATATGGGGGGGGGGGGTGCATATTGTCTACAGGTTGGCAGAATATCATTCTAGTACTTAAAGATATTCTGTGAATAGGAGTTAGTTAGTTGTAGCCAATACCGGGACCCCCAACAGGGGTGAGGTGGGCAGTCTCCAAGAGGTGATATCTCGGGTTATCTGGGGTTATGTAATTCCAGGTCTCTCCTCAGCACCTCACCTCACCTCCTCAGCACACACACAAAAAACAAGCTTATTACCAGTTTAGATGCATTATCGTGTAAATCGACTACCGTCTGTACAATTATTTCGTTACGGCCGGCAGTTGAGGACTAAACGGCCTCCTAATGTCATTATCCGGCCGTAATAAGCAATAATATAAGCTGGTGTGCGCCGAGCAATGAATAATTACTTGGGAAAAAGCATCTTACAATATGGTCAAAGTGGCTACCGTACCTTAGTAGTGTAGTGTCCATGCAGTATGATTCTGATAAAACGGGGTCGGGACACTGTACAGGACAATTTAGAATGATTCAGTGACGGTTTAAAGATTTTCAAGGCCCATTTGATGAGCCTCAAAGCCCTTACAATCAATCTGAAAATGGCCTTTTCAGGCCTTGCAATTTATTTTTCTCAATTCAATGCTTTCGAAGCCCCACGAACTTATCAAAACTTGATATTATATCAACTTAAACAAGCCTTGCCTTAAGGTCGCAGGCGAGCGACAGCTCCCAAGTACCACATCGCGCCTACCAAATTCTAAGAAAAGCAAATTACAGTGCGTGCCTCTAGCACAGAGGATCGAGGCATATAAGAGTTTTGCTGTTTGTTATTACTTTTTCTTCATAGCTAAACCAGTTGTAAGTGCACTTTTTAGATATTGAATCGGCGGAAAGCTTAGGGAATTGGTATTTAACAAAATTTTCCCTACATTTCTTGTAGAAATATATCGCATAGCGAGTTTTACCGGGTAGGAATTGCTCCATAGAAATATTGAAGCGTAAAGACGTGCAAAAATCATGTCATGGGCATGCATACATCGAGAAACGTGGTGAGGTCCAGGTCCCTCATTTAATAAAGTCTTTCCTTTTAGGCACGCATGTTAGTAGCTGGGGCAAGTCCCATATATGAGCAACAATTTCTCGTTTTACATTTTTTTACCCTTTTTGTTCACATGGTATGCTGCAACCATACATACAGGAGTGGAAAAGTTACCACCAACTATTTCTATGTTCGAGTATTTCTGTACGTCATTTAACCATGCGCACTTATAACGATAACAAATATTCCAGTGATCATGGTTGTCATCCATTCAGCTGCTTGAGTATAAATTAGGCATATTGAGGGACACTCTTTTTATCTTCGTGAAGGAGTGCCTGGGATTCTGACCCAAACCAAGTGGAGGTAGTGCTGGGTTGGCTAAGAATCAGGTAAGATGTTTTACGACGTATTGTTGTCAGGGCGAGAACACTCAGGAAGACTAGTAGTACCACGACAACTATCCCGGCTAAATACTTTTGACTGACTGCAGCGATAGGCCCTAAAAGAATAAGACATACGTGTAAAGTTTAAGTCTATATAGCAGAATTAAGAGATGCATACATAAAGAACCAACCAATATATCTTTAACATTCTTGTTGAATTGAATCTCGTCTCTTCTTTTACTCCCATACTATAACTAGATGCTGCCCGTCCACACCAGGGTATTTTTATGTACAGGTTCCCCAGTGCCTGCGTGAGCAATACTGCAGACATCTCAGTATAAGGTACCTATTTATCTACCAAGAAAACCCACTTTGTACAAGACTAGGCAACCACCTTACCTAACCAAAGGTTTAACAATGATAGTCAGATTATTTTCTACCACTAATAGGACAAGGCAGGAGAGAACATGCATACACAATCATATTTAGGTGTAAATATGAATAATTACCATCTAAATCTAGTGCGGGATGTTCAGCGAGTACAACACCAGTTTTCTGAAAAGTAAGAAGTAAATTTTAACCTCGTGGTTTACATGTACATCAATAACCAGTCACAATTATAAGTTCAATGGCTACGTCTGTTTTAGTGTTGAGCATTTTTCAATCGACTTAAGTATTATTTTTATCATTTCAGAAGCATATTTTCTCTAATTTTACATCAACACTACATAATAGAATGAAGATGTAAAAGTTTAAATTCTGACGATATGATCGTCCTCGCAGCAATTGAAGCTCAAAATTATTAGGATTGTGCATGTTGCCAACCAAATACATGTACTAATGCTGCCTATATTCAAATCAATAGGTAATGAACCCCGGCAGATTTCATGAAAAGCAATCGATAGCATGTGCCTTGCAAAGGCAAAATAATTTTGGATTAAAAAAGTGGATCTGTGGGGATTGGGCTTTATTCGAATATGCAGAAGGATTTGTGAGAAATATTTAGCTTGAATTTTATGTCACAGAACAACTTTAAAGGAAATCACTGATATGTTGATCGATGTTTTTCACTAAGTTCCACATATTAATGGAGCAAACCTATTTCTACCTCTAGCCAATGTGCGTTAATCCAGGACGTAATAATGTCCTTCTCTTGTTTGCGGGCGGTGATCAGAGACTGTGGATCTTTGGGATTGGACTTCCGTAAATCCAAATGATGCGCTGCTTCCTCAATTATTATGGCGACAAGGGAATCGGACAGTGAAGCCAATACACCAGCTCCACTCCATGGGTCAAGCTTACCATTGCTGCGTAAAGGGAATGAATAAAGTCAAGACCAATGACACTGGCTCACAGGCTAGATTCACCCTTTTTTCTCTACAGGTACCTTTGTTCGTTACCATTACGGATGTCAGATTTAACATTACTAAGATAGAAAATAATAAAACATTATGTTTAAAAATTAATATCGTGTTCACAACCAATACTTACCTGAAAATTATATTGCTGGCACTTTTGATATGTTTTCCGCCATATTCAACCAGGGCCGCGTTGGGTCTTGGAGTGACTCCCCATTGTTTCTTACATCCATCGCTAAAGGCGGTTATGTTCCACGGAGACGGTTCAAACATGTCATTCTTGCCTGTGGTGCACATGGGCATTACCATTTCAGTGCAGGCCTATGACAAAATCAAGATAAATTTTGATTTTCAAACGCTACATGGACGTCAATCATATTCAAAGCTGAGACTTAATCAAATCGATGTTCAATTCAATGCATTTTTTTATTTATACCTAGGCCAAAGCACGAAATTATACTTGGACCCAAAATACAGTTTCTAAATACAACCTACCTGAAAAGACCATCCTTGGTCACCTAAGCTCGATGTTGCGTCTGCAGCGGTATTAAAGCATTTGGCCTTTCCAGTATAATTATAGTATACCCCAACCGCAAGGGAAACGCCTTTGAGTAAATCGGTATCAGAAAGGGATTCTTGCTTCAAATACTGACATGCCACCTAAATACAGAAATAATGACATTGTCCTTAACAATATAGGAAAGGTAAGAGGGTCTCTCAGACAACCAATTAAGAGTGTGGATTTTTGGAGAAGATGAAAAGCAAGTTATTCAGTTCACAAAACACTCTTGCCCTGTAGTACATCAGCATGGACCCCCCCCCCCCCACCACCACCACCACCACCACCTACATTTGCATTCTTCACAAATATTTTTTTTTAAAAATCCGATATACTTATCGTAACATGAAAAAAGTTGAGAAAAATCAGTGCGTTTATTCGGACTCACTTTTATAGGCCAAGCAGGTAGAGGTGCTAAGAAGTTTGCTGCATATGGATAATCGACCATAGCCATATTCCCGTATGTTCCAGCCAACCAGCCTTTTAGAACCTCCACATCAGTTTCGTTGTTTAAAGGTTGACACAAATGAAAGATATTTGTCAAAGTTACCCTTCCTGCACCTAAACATGTTGGCAAACAAGAAGTATATTATTATGGACGAGTCATTAAATATAAGTATTACATTCGATAATAGACACGTGAAACAGAACAATTTCTTGGAGACAAATGATTCTTGACATGCATTTTATTTACAGTGATTGTTCACAAACTGCTCGGATGTAATTAATGTAAGTTAAAAAATATATAGCGTATGACTGGAATAGCAAAAGAGTAAAACAAATATTAAAAAGAAAAAAGAAATTTGTGAAATAAACATAAAGTCTAAAGTTTGTTTAGGAGGTTTTCAGACTCTGCTGAACACGGTGGTAGTTTTAACATAAAAATAAAAGTTAAGTGACGTGAAGTGGGAGATCCAACGTTGATGTGCGTTGAATTGTGGTGGAGAAAGGATGGGAGAGATATAGTAGATGTTACATTGGGTTACATCCTATGTTAGGTTAGGTTACATGATCAGCACGGAAGGTGGTAATTGCTGACTTGGTATGGGCGCTGCTGAACTCTTCTATCTACGGAATGTAGACAGAGTAGATCTATATAATATTAAGTAAAAAGAAAAGCTTTCCAAGGTACCACTTGTATTCTAAATACAAGACTAGCATTTGCTATATTCAGACATTTCATTGATGATATTTCCATCCAAAACTTACTTGATTTTCCTAATTTACTAATAGTATCCCATGATTTTTTAATATTTGAAGAGCAATATGGAGACTCCCGAGTAAAGTCCTCTGTTGTAATCCTATAGAAAGCATCACAGGGGGTGAGGTCGCCAAAATACCAGACAGGCGCCGACGCTGCCAAAGCTCTAGTGAAAAAGAAACAGAAAGCCTGATTCCGGATGCATAGATTTCCAATTTAATTAATGAAGATTTATAGAAACACACTGAGACACTTGTTTCTTCGACAATTTGTATGAATTACAGGACACGCCCAGATTATATTTTGTCAATATGGAGGAATGTATCCGATTTGTATGATACAACTTACCCTTAATAAAATGTATTGGTAGAATTATGCCAATTGGTAAACACTCTGAAGGGGTGGATAATTAATTATCCAAAGGACAACTCATGTGGTTGTACTTTTGTCCGTATTTCCTTAGAGTAGAGCCTGTCCTTAAATAAAATGTGATACAACTTACCCTTGAATAAAATGTGGATACTTCATACGCATCCATGCGGCCAACATACCACCATAAGATCCCCCGAAAGCAATAAACGGTGCTTTTTCCAGGTGTCTATCACTCCACTTTAAATACGAGATGAGCGAGGCGAAGTCCCCTAAGGCCTGTTCTGAGCTCAAATATCCAAGGTGCTTTGGATCCTGTAGTGAAGAATAAATGAATAGCAGGCATCCTATTGCAGGCAAAAAATGATTTGCAATCTGAGAGATTTATACGCAATAATCAATGTGAGTATTTATCTGGGACATCTCCTTACCTTGTAGGAGTCATTCCCGTAGGGCATGGACTCTCCATAGTATCTGTGTTCAGCAAAAATTATCAATGCGTTGAAATCGGGCGCTAGGTCCCACATGAAACCCTGAAAATGGTGATAAAGTAAACTTTTTAACTTCATGATTCAATAGGTTGATAGTTGTTACCTGCACTTTGAGATACAGGTCACATAAGTCTGGTCATTTTTTTAGTCGAATATAAACTAAATATGATGGTTTGATTTTCTACCAACTGCTGGTGAACTAGACATTAGTTGACAATGGACTTCGTAACTTGAAATAAATAGACCTTTGAGTTGTTTGCATTTATTTGTCTTTAGTACCAACGTTTCAGCTGACCCAGTCAGCCTTCATCAGGGCATAAACTAAATATATATGCACAAAAGTATTAAATACACATATGTTCATGAATATTCACGAATGCTAAGTTGTACAAGGAAATAAGTTGGGACGATGTGTGTTCCCTGATAGTTACCACAACTGAATCTGTGTGGATTCAGATCGAACATTCCACCTGTCCTCCCCTGGCAACAACCAGGGTAACGTGCGGTAACATTAGCAACAGTATCCATGTACTTGCTACCCTCTATTCTGTGTGTTTGTTTGTGTCTCTAGGACCCGTAATGTAAACACAAGAGGGACAAAGATTAAAATAAAGTCTTAAATTATGGAATTTATCCATTTGCTTTATTATTCTCTGTAGTTTGGCTAATGTAATTGTGGTTTCGGCCCAACAGGGCCTCATCCGGCCCTAGCTTGGTCACTTTGGTCACATATAGAGTGTGACACTGGACCCACAAAAATTAGGGTTTTCCCCAGTAAGAAAGTTTGGTATTTAATACTATTTTAGGGCTAAATACTACTGGTGGCTACTCATTGTGACTACTGTTTAGTGAAAGAGTTGTGTAGCAAAGTTTTGTTTAAGGTTATCCGGTTTTAGGCTCGGGTGTTGGGAGCTGGTGGAAAATGGTGGTAGGACCATGGTCCTTGGCACCCCATATGGGTGTCAGTAGCCTGAGAGGGGCATAAAGTTGTACAAGGAAATATTTAGCCGAACTCTCATTGTTTGATAAATGGTACGTACGGCATTTTACACGCATAGTATAGTGGTGTTGAAATATATGATATTATATAGTATGAAGAAAACAACTTATTCAATAATAAAATTTGTGCCACACATGCTAATGAAGTACATGTAGTGATAATGTTATGAATTCAATTCAATTCAATTCAAATATTCTTTATTGTCTGTTTGTTACAGAAACAATTGGTAGTCCAATTCTGGCATGCCAGATCTTCCTATGGATGCCTATGAGTATTTGTAACACCTACCGTATTTTCAAGGAACAAGACTATATCTCCTTCGTTCCCAGTGTAGAAAAAAACCGGTCCATTATCTCGATCCCAGAATTGGTCTGCTACCAAGTAGCGAAGTTGAAAACGGTCTTTATTCGTGAAACCAAAGTGGTCAACCTGAAAAGAATAAACGGCTTATAGTATTTCAATGTGACCATAAGTTGATGATTTGGTAAAGCGAAAGGGAAAAATATATTAGATAAAAAATGCCATCAATACAATTTATAATGAACTTCTGCTCGCTCATTATATTTGAATGTATTGCCACAAACAATAACATGGGGGAGGGTGGGGATTCTACCCACCCATCCCAATTAAAGGATCCAAGATTATTGTTTAATAGGCCTACCGCAGAGGCATTCCTGGGCTTGACAGTGGGAGGACATGAATATTAAAACGAAGGCATATAACAGCCATGCATAATTAGTCGACGAATTAGGATCGATCTTAAAATAGGCCTGTTCTGTGATTTGAATGAAGAGGGCTAGAAGGATAGGATGAGTCAAGAAAAGGAGGCACGGTTTAGGAAAACGCACAATGGATTAATTGATCGTGGGCTTACTCGTATGATATTGATAAATGATTTCTTTAGTAAAGACAAATTATTTTCAAGGAAATTGGTTTACACAGACTATCAGCTACATATCTATAATACTTATATTAAAGAAATAACCACCCGGTCGGACACAAAGTTTTATAGCTTCCAATAAGAACATATAAATTAATATAGGCCAAATAGTTGCACTGGATTATTATATAAAATAGGTTTTAATTTCCGGGTATTACTATTAGACTCCATATTGTTTGTATGTAGATATAGTGGTAGTTAAGTTTGTTATTTTGTTAACTTTGTAATACATTATCATGATATGGATGTGTGCGATCCGAAATAAAAAGATTTAAACTAATTGTCTTTTGAAATTGAATCGTGTTGTAACTTATAGCCCAGCCCTATAATGGCTTGGTGCCGGGACCGTAATTTGAGACGGATATAAAATGACCATATTCAAATGAAAAATAAAATTATAATTATCCCAATCCAATCAGAAGGATAAGAAATAGGTATAATTTTAAGATATATATAAATTTAGGGATGTGAAAGTGACACAATTAAAACTAAGAAGAAAAAACAATAAAAACTGTCTCAAGTATCCCCGTTCTACGGTATAGTGGATTGTCCCTAGTAACTAACTGACTAATAAAAGTAATTATTTGACTAAAAAAATTATATCAATAAGTTTTGAAGCGGGGCCTATAAGTCCAACACCTCTGTAACGGTCAGGGCCTAAAAGTCCAGAGCTGGGCCTTTAAGTCCAATCGCCGGGGCCTAGATACGTCCAACGCGCGGGGCCTATAAGCCTGTGCCTATAACTTAAGTCCCGGGGTCTATAGATCTGCACCACGATTAGAACTGCTACATACATAAAAAAAAAACCTGGCCTTGGCTGGGTCTTTTTGCGTGGCAGTACGGTAGACCTACTAGTCTTTAGTCAGCGATTCTGCCTCTGCGTATGTCCCGATATACTCGGCCTCCGTGGCCAAGACTGCGGTATCCTTTGATGTTCCTGTACTCGGCCATACTATCTTACTCCCTCGCTATGGGAGACAGAGTATACTAATAAATTTCGAGAGATGCAGAGGCAGGTTCGCTGACTAACTACTAAACTAGTCTTCAGTGTAACTACCGGAAGAATATGTACTCTTTGTAGTACATAATGTCGACCCTTTTGTCTATTTATATAATTCTCGTCTGTACTCATTTGTACTCTTGGAAAAGACAAATAAAAAACTTCTTATCTTATCTTATCAGTGCCTTCAGTGAGGAAACGGTACTGAGTCTGAGTAAGTGAGTTGTTGGAACTTACAGGTAACTGAAGGTATCTGGTAGTGTAATTAAAGTCTGTCGGTGACGATGTCACAACACTATTCTTAACAGTTTTTGTAAAGAGTAATCGTTCTATATTTTGAGAGGGAAAGATCCCTTCAACTTCACTAAAAACAATGGCAACAAGCAATAGAACGGTCCATGCCCGGAGATGGCTTTCGGCTTCGGCCATTTTCCCAACGTCAGTCACATGATTGCTATAATATCACGTGACCTGTAGCGTTATAACGGCTTACTAAGGTTTAATAGTGAAATTAATCGTTAATACATATATATAGGTGTTACTATATGAATAATGTGTCAAAGGTTTATTCTGAGTAGGAATCAATAATTTATCTCGTTTCTCAAATCGTTTTCTGTACAGATATATGCTCTACCGGATATATGTAGTCGCTGCAAGGGATATTTTACTCCTTTCGCCACGCATCTTTAGCGGTACTTCCGCCGTCTTCATAGCGGACATCAACCAAGCAAAATGAACACATTTTTATCGAGGGCTAATACAATATTTGCCTTTACACTTAGTGTAATGGCTGCATTAACGTTTGGATGTTTTCTAACGACAGCGTTTAATGATCACAGTGCGGAAGTAGCCATAAGTACCGCAAAAACAATTGTGTAAGTAAATTTCACTATTCCCGGTGTCCCAGCTGTGTGGACTGGAAGCGCCGATCTTCATTTTCTCGGGTTGGGACGAAAGTTTATACCGGCACGGTGTCTATTCAAACCAATATCTGTACTTTGCCCTCTGTAAATATACTTGAACTTCCCAGGTAGTAGTCACCAGCATCCCAGGGATTCAGGGACCGCATTCTAGCACCCAAGGGAGGTATCCTCCAGCCTAGGTTCAGCCTATAGCGGCCTTCCACGATTACCAATGGGCGAATGGCAATGCCAATGGTTCCTTATCAATCATTTTCCAATAGTAATACGGTAGTAGTACTAGTAGTAGGCCTAGAGGAGGGAGCGGGAATTGGTTTTGCCATTGGCACACTCCCACCTCTACCTAGCCTACTAGTATCAGGGCCAGGAGGTATAAATTATATAGCCCCTGCTACTATGTCTACTCAGTCTCAGTCTTGAAAAAAAATAAAATTGCACGATTATAGGCCTACCGGTCAACTTGACTGTTAGTGTTAAAATACCAATAACGTACCCTTACATAACCTTCTTTCCAAGTTTAATTATATGATAAGACATTTTATTTACAGAAAAAATGTCCCCGACTACAGTGCCTCAAAGGAGAAGAACGACCTTGGATTTATCACGTTTGACTTGCAATCTGATATCCTTTATTAATAAGACTTTTCATTTGGATTCGCTCATTAGAGTGATATTTACGGAGTACTATGCTTCCTAGAGAAGACAGACCAGTGTGATGTCGGACCGGGCGGGTTAGTGGATTGGACAGGGGGTTAGTGGACCCGGACCACCAAGTTGGTGGACTAGGACCAAACAATACCATAGTCCATACAAAAACTAACTCTAAACCTAACCCTAAAATTGGTTGTTCTAAGTCAGTAAAGGTAGTAGTGGAGTTACTGGAGTAAAACTGACTAATAAAAGAATTACTTAGACTATATACCTATCGTAACGTTCTGCCTAAAGCTATGCCCAGTCCCGAGTCCACTAACCCCCTGGTCCGAGTATACCACGGTCTGAGCCCAGTGCTGCCCGAGTTCTCCAGACCCCATGTTGATAGCTCTGATATTTGCTATTACTATTGCCATCATGGGAAGACGGGGTCTGGTCAACTCGGACCAAAATTCACTCGGACCAGTGTCAGGTCGGACCCAGGTCAAGTCCGACCAGGTCACCTCGGACCAGGGGGTTAGTCAAGTCGGACCAAGGGGTTAGTCAGGTCAAACCAGGGTGATGGGTTATTAATCAGTATTTACTAGGGACATTCCACTACTACCTTTACTGACTTAGGACAACCAATTTAGGTTTAGGGTAAGTTTTGGTATGGTTTGGTATTAGCTTCCCGGGTACGACTTGACCATCCTCCCTAGGCAGACCCTCTATTCCACAATGAATTACCCCTAGTATGTAGAAACTGGTTGTGGAGTATATGGCCTGCCTAGGGAGGATGAACTGGACCAACCCGGCGGTCCGAAGGGTCGGACCAGTCAGTTAGTCAGGTCGGACCAGCTACTTTGGTATTGGAGCACTGCAATACTGTCTTAGGCATTTGTTGTCTACACCAATATTTTATGTTACAATGTAGTTAAATACATGTTAGTATTATATACCGGTACTAGGCCGACCTAGTGAATCCCTATGCAGATTAATTGTTTGATATGCTTCACTGTCAGCTCGACCTGGTGACAGCTCGGCCCTGGCCTTAGAGTTTGCTTGGCCCACTGTGTATGTCAGGTCGGCCCGCCGGGCGGTCAACTCTGCCAAATGGGTTATAGTCCACTCGGCCCAACAGCTTAGTCAACTCGGCCCCGTCATATATGTATGAGATTTTAGGCTCTTTCATTATAGCTGTAATTATCATTTAGTGGGCTCCTACTTGAGCTGGGTTGGTACAAGCCGGGGGAGACGGGCAGAGAAACTTGTATTGAAGGGACCGTTTTGAACGCTTCTCTGTCCAGCCGGCCCAGTGTCAGGTCAGACCCGGCTCACTAGTTAGCTCATTAGCTCAGCCCTCCCGGTTGGTCAGCTTGGCCAAACAGCTTAGTCAGCTTGGCCAACCCGGTTGGTCAACTCGGCCCACCCGTTTGTAGTAAGATTGTAGTCATTGCATGAAAAACATTAGTAGATGCCATAAGCACCATGACTGTTTAAAATTACTTTTATCTTTTATAAGGACAGTCAGAAGTATGTAACTATGGGCCGAGCTGACACTGTCACTGGGACAAGCTGACACTGGCCGACCTGACTCTGATAGTGGGCCAATCTAACCTGGGCCAAGTTTCACTGGGCGGAGCCGAGCGGGCACCAGGCCGAGCGTATTGTGTCTGGGGTTTTTTTTTTTCATAGAAGGGATATAGATAGCATATTCTGGCTTTTCATATTTGTTTTCACATGTCTCCTTAACACTCCAAACATTTAACTCCAATATTCAACTGGAATGTCAAACAACTCTTCTTGTATTTGACGGCAGAATATAAGACGGAAAATAACGTGAGTAATTCTCTTTGATTTCCTATTTAAATAAAACGATTTGATGTGGCAATATATAGAGGACGAAATCTGGACATGAGCTCCTCTTTATTTGATTTAAATTATATATGATGGTCCTCTACAATGATAACCGTGTACCTAAATTTTTCAAAATATCCAATGCTATCAAACGTTTGAATGCATTCTTTGATTCCCATGGTCCTGGGTAAGACCTTAAAGTGCCTGGTCCTGGGTAAGACCTTAAAGGGCCTTTCTGTCTCTTTTCTCTGTCTCTCTCTCCCTTCTTCTCTATCTCTATTTCCTGGGTATGATCATAAACTGCCTCCCTCTCAGCTCTGCCGCCCTTGATATAACACTTCAAAGTGTTGATAAGGGCGTAAAGCAACCAATCTCACTCACTCACTCTTTGATTCTCGTATCCACCACGAGGTTAATTTTCATGGGCCTCGAGCTATATTCCACTATGTTCGTGTGCCTCACTTGTTCTCTTACATTTCCAGGTTGTTAATCAAGTCGTTTTATGGGACAAGATTATCAAAAGAGGAGATAACGCAAAACTAGATTACCGTAGTATGACAACAAAGTATTATTTCTGGGATGATGGTAACGGTTTGAAGTAAGTAAAACTTAATCGATACCTAAGAACAATCTAATCACTAGATAAAGTATTGCTGATGAAGATGGTCATCCATTAAACCCAATAACCACACGGCGTAGGGGTGTGCTTTTAGGGGTTTCAATGGATTAGGCCATCTGACCATTTAGCCAGCAATATTTTATTTAGTTTATCACACGTCTCAATGAGTCAATCACAGCCTGCCCCCCTCCTCCCGTGGTTTCAGGTGACCACACAGGGGGAGTGTCAATTTACTGATGTCATTTTCCTAATTTATTGCCCTCCATAAAGTTAAGAACTTACCATTTGTGGACAGCTCTAATAGAGAGTGGTGCTATGTGTTCTCTATGATATACTTAAAACGTTCTTATTTTATTCATTGGAGAGCGAATTATGTTTTAAAAAACACCTTCTAGATTCAAGATCTCTCATTCCCTTCCCTCCTCTCTCTCCCCCTTACTCTCTCTCTCTCTCCTCCCTCTCTTTGACAACCTGGATAAACAATCACAATGAAAACAAATATCATTTTTTTTAATTTCGGTATTTGTTTCATGAATTGTTTCTGGTCATGGAAATGGAAAAAAATATCAACGAGTCCCCGTTCTCGTGTTTGAATTGAGTTTAAAGTTATTTCTCTTGAACAATTTGTTAAATATGATTTTAATTATGTTGAATTTTCCCGGTATTATGCATTATTACTTCTTTTAATATATTTCAATAAATCTTCCTGTAGACAATTCATATTAGCAGTTGGTCTAGAGCAACAACATCTTGCTGACGCCTGACAGTTGCTTAGAGATTAGATTGCTTTGTATATATAGCTAGCTTTAATGGGTTTTTGTATTTATGTGGGCTAGGTAAGGCAGTCATCGCTTGTTGGATACTGAAACCCTCAAGATTAGGAGAATACTAATGTATACTTCTTACCTAAATGCTAGGGAGGGCTAATTTGTCAAGATAATATAATGTTGTAATTTGCTTCAAACTATGAGGAAATTATCATGAGTGTTTAGTAAGAAGAAAAAAAACTAGACCATGTGTGTTTGTGTACATGTATATACATTATACCTAGATGTTCATGCATGCAGCCCATTGCAATTTTGTATGGCGTTAGTCATTAGTCATATCTGTGCATCTTCTTTTTATCTAAAACGTGTTGAAAAATCATGTTTTATCTGAAATGCTACGATTTTATTTTTAAATGAATATATATATATCCGCTTGATTATTAGAGCGGAGCTCTTTTCCCTATAGGTCAAAGAATACCCTTCAGTACCTCTATATTTTATAAATATACTATAAGTTGGGCCAGTTTTGGTAAAAATGGCCTTTTCGCAGGTTTACTGCACTTCCCCACAATCGATTGGTTTAATTTTTGGCCTACTCCTAGAAAAGATGGTTTGCCAGTGTATGGTGCGAAATTTTTTAAAAATTTATTTTTTAAATAGGCTTTATCTAATGTCGGCAATAATGGGCGGGCAGGGTTGATCTTTTGCCCTCTCAAAGGGGTTAATTGGCGTGTAATTGCTTGGGCTGATAACTGTACTAAGCTGGCCTGGCCTGGCCTGACTAAGATGGCCCAGCCAGCCTGTGTGGTGCCCGGAGCCTGGACACTGTGGCAGCCCCTATAGGTACCTCTATAATTGATAACATATGATGCACTTGCACCTCCACCCCACTGGCTACACGAATCATGATGGCCTTATCTAATCAGGGTTGATACATTTGAATCCACTAATGCGAATTCTTGTTCTAATTCCCTCTAAAAATACAGTTTACATTTTATAAGAATGGCATGTGTGAGTGAAAAAGAAGAAAGTTGCAGTTTAAATGGTTATTCTACACCTATTATTAATGATTTAATAAAATTCGAAACCATTTCTTGACATTATACTCCCCCTCTCTCTCCCCTCTCTCTCACACAATCTCTCATCCTCATCCTCATCCTCATCCTTATTATTCGCGTTAGCGTTCTACTATGGCTTTGAGAGGAGAAGACATTATATATTGACAAAACGTGGCCCCCGACTGTTTGAGCCACTTTTTCGCCCCCTTCTCCCTTTTCCTGCCTTCCCTATTCTACTCCTTAACCTAGAGAAAAGTTTCGGACGTTTATCTATTGGCATAAGATTTCAGTTTGTAACTGAGGAGTATTTTCAATTTGTGTTTTCGGCACAAGGGATCACACTAAAGGAAGTGATCACCATCGTGATCACCCTGACTAAGACTTTAGCCCTTATCAAAAGCTGGGCCTAGAATGAATCTGTTATCAGATGAGACAGCCCCAGACAGCCAGCTCTACCCCAGTGCTAGCACCCCAGTCAGTGTAATAAAAGTGTGACCACAGGGTTATAAAAGTCAGGTGTCCACACAGAGTTGTTCTATCAACTTTTTTAATTTAAGGATGTACAAAAATAATTCTGGTGCAGAAGTATTCTAATGATCATAACAATACTTTTCGTCTTTCTTTCATAACTGTGTGATGTTTAGAACTGAAAATACATTTATATATAGTTTCTAATGTGGTGCCACCACTTTTCCCAGAAATCAACCCGGGTTGGAAGGTGCCAGGTCAGATGAGTGCAAGGTCATTGCACTCATCTGACCTTGCACCCTCCATCCCCCCTCCTCCTCCTCCTCCTCCTCCTCCTCCTCCTCCTCCTCCTCCTCCTCCATCCCTCCGCCTTTCTGTCTCTTTCTTCTGTCTCTCTCTCCCTTCTTCTCTATCTCTATTTCCTGGGTATGATCATAAACTGCCTCCCTCTCAGCTCTCCCGCCCTTGATATAACACTTCAAAGTGTTGATAAGGGCGTAAAGCAACTAATCTCACTCACTCACTCACCTCCTCCTCCATCCCTCCTCCTCCATCCCCCCTCCTCCTCCTCCTCCATCCCTCCTCCTCTCCCTCCTCCATCCCTCCTCCTCCTCCTCCTCCATCCCTCCTCCTCCATTCCTCCTCCTCCTCCATCCCTCCTCCTCCTCCTCCTCCTCCATCCCTCCTCTTCCATCCCCCTCCTCCTCCTCCTCCATCCCTCCTCCTCCTCCATCCCTCCTCCTCCTCCTCCTCCATCCCTCCTCTTCCATCCCTCCTCCTCCTCCACCATCCCTCCTCTTCCATCCCTCCTCCTCCACCGCAAATGTCATTAAAATCCCATTAGGACGGAATTTTTTTTTTTCATCTATCTTGTCTAGGGTCTTGCTCCGAACCGCAAAATGCCATTCAAATGCTCCAAACCGCAAATGTCATTAAAATCCCATTAGCACAGAATTTTTTTTTCATCTACATGGTCTAGGGTCTTGCTCCCAACCGAAAAATGCCATTGAAATGCTCCTAACCGCAAATGTCATTAAAATCCCATTAGGACGGATTTATTTTTTTTATCATTTTTTTTTCATCTGTCTCCGGTCTCCTAACCGCAAAATGCCATTGACTTTTTGATTGACAATTCTGATTTTTCGATTGACTATTTCGACTTTCCAATTGATTGTTCTGACTTCATGACTTTTCGATTGACTATTTCGACTTTTTGATTGACTGTTCTGACTTAATGGTTGACTATTCTGACTTAACGATTGACTTTTTAATTGACTATTTCGACTTTATGATTGACTTTTCTGACTTTACGATTGACTATTTTGACTTTTCGATCACCTATTTTGACTTTTCAATTCACTATTTCTGACTTTTTGTTTGACTATTTCGAATTAAAATGACTATTTTGACTTTTCGATTGACTATTTTGACTATTCTGACTTTCGATTTACATTTTTATTGACTTTTCTGATTGACTTTTGACTTTTCTGACTTTTTGATTGACTATTTCGACTTTCTGATTGACTTTTCTGACTTTCTGATTGACTTTTCTAACTTTCTGATTGACTTTGATTGACTATTCTGACTTAACGAATGACATTTCTGACTTTTTGATTGACTTTCTGATTGACTATTCTATATATGCCCCCATTTAAAAGGCCACAAGGATATATCATGAATGAAATCAAATATAACTTAATGTAATTGTACTTAGTTTCATGACCAAGTAATAGAATAATATTTAATTTTCACTGGTCAAATCAATAAGGCCACCAAAAATAGGTGTGTTTCCGATTACCCCCACCACCAACCCCCTACATAGAAAAACATTCCCCTCCCTGCCTTTTTTTGGCCTAAATTGAAAACATCCCTCTTTACCAATGTATAAACACCCCACCTATTAGCTAACGCTGTGTTGGTAAAAAAATCCAACACTCCATCAGCCTCATTCCTCTCTTGTCTATTATTATTAACGATTTGATAAAATGTGAGAATCAAATCAACCTTCTAATGGAATTTGTACATCAAATACAAGGACAGTTGTGCAGGGATCGTAGTAAGGGCTTTGTACTCGTAAATAACGAGTATATTTTGCTGTGGACGAGTACCATTGCTGGTGCACTCGTCCACACTTACGAGTACCAACACAGGGCAAATTAAAAGACTAATTCTTTTTATTTTGTTTAAAAAATGTGTTTATTGACATAGAAAATTTCGCTGCTGTGATACGTTTCATTCAATGTCCTAGTTATTCAAATTCCTGGTTATACAAATTCTCACACAAGGTTTCATTGGGAATAAAACCTAAAGGGGCATTAAGGGCAAATGACTTCCATGGGTTTTTTGTTTTTTCTTCTTTCCCTCTCCCTCTCTCCTCCCCCCTGCCGCCTTCCCCTCTGTCTACTCCTACACCTCTCACCTTCCCCTCTTTCTTCCTCTCTCTCATATCTCTTTCCCACTCTCTCTTTGTTTTCTCTCCCCTTACTCCCTCCTCTTTCTCTGTGACCCCTCCTCCTTGTGCACACTTACATAATTACATTCGATCCAATATTTCATTTAATGATTTGCCAACTTGCATTCTACAATGAATACAATTATCAATAATTTTTCAAATATTTTTGAAAGCTTTTTTAACCAACCTCTCCCTCTCCCGTCCCCCCCCCTTTAAAACCCTGCCCCTCCCCTGAGGTTATTCACTACTGCTGATACAATGTAATTGTATACTTATTACAAATATCCTATACAGTTTCAAGCCATTTACAAAATACCAGTTATACATACAATCAAACAAATGGTCTTTGTTTAGTCGTTGCTCTTTTTTCTTGTCTCCTATATGTTACATGGAACTCGATACTCTATTATGCATGTACAGAGACTATATCTTGTTTTTACTTCTACAATTATGTGTGGACGAGTGCTGATTGGTTGTGGACGAGTACCTCCATCAATCCACTGGTCCACAATACTAGTACTGACCCAAGGCTTACTACGACCCCTGTTGTGTAATTGTAATATCTGTCTGTCTGTCTGTCTGTCTGTCTGTCCAAACAGCAAATGTCACTAAAATCCCCTCTCATGTCTGCCGCCCCGCCCCCCCCCCCCCCCACTCACTCTCTCTCCCACTCTCTGACTCACTCACTCACTCTTCGACTCTCTCACTCTCTCTCTCTCTCTCTCTCTCTCTCTCTCTCTCTCTATCTATCTATCTCTGGCCTACCGCCCACCCACAATAAATAAGCTCCGCTCCCTGTGACTATTTTGATGGTCACAGGCCCATGACCTCTTGTTTCATATTATCATTGCATTCAAATAACGCTCTACGATTCTCCAGTTCCATTTATTGATGTGCAATTTTGTCGCATGTTATTCCAGAAATAACGACAACATCACCCTTACTTTGTCATGGAATGTTATACCTAATGCTGGGACGCTACCGAAAATAGGAGGATCTGGATCTTACAAATTCGGCTTTCCGAATGAATATACTACCACTCGCTTCTAGCCGTTCCGTACTTTCTACATCACAAGCCACATAAATTCCATCATTTCATCATTTCCATGATCAATGGCGTAGTATGTGTAGGAATAGAAATTTTGTTCTTGCATCTTCGAACTGTTTATCCAAAATTAATTTCTATTTAAATTTTGTACCTGTGTTGAGAACATGTCCTACCGAAATATTCTGAAACATTTTAACTTCTTATGCCGGTATTTCATATAGAGGTTGCCACATAGCACTGTATTGATAATAAGTGACTTTCCTCGCAAAGACAATCGAAAAAATAATCCTTGGGAAGATAACATACTGTGCAAATAGAATGTGATGCACCTCTTGTATACCGATTGTATAGATAAAGGCAAATGTATTTTTCTCTACATTTGCATTTCACACGGCCCTTCTTTATCTATACATTCGTCTCATCAAAAGGCTGACTGTACATCGCTTATTCTATTATTGACCCATAACATTGAGTCTAAAATCCTCTCCCCGAACATAACATTTAATTTTACCAATTCTCAGTTGTGTTTTTGTGTGTTAATAAGATTCTCCGTTCTTTCGGGAATAGATCTGAATTGATAATGTACTTATTTTGTCAAATAGCTGTTCATCCATAGTACTGTTTGACGGTCAGTAAATAAAATTTCAAAAACTACACCTTGCGATTTTACTTTTATCTATATTAGACGAGACAAACTACTCCTTCCCACTCTCGCCAAACTGCTACCATGCAATGAAGATTCGATAATCTCCATAGCGATGTATTACATCACGATCCGCCTATTACGTCATAGGCGATGCCGAAACAAATGCGATGTGTCAGATGTTCCTTATTTATTTATTGGTTTTCCCACCAAAATTGATGGTTCAAATAAATAAATACCCTGTTACCATTTCAATTTTCATGAAAATTGTTATATTATGAAAAGTATTTACTTCCCATAATCCACTAGTGGGCAGGGAAAAAAAAAAAAAAAAAAAGATTTTACTTTTATCATTACATTTCTCATACACATTGAACTATATTAAGACATTCATTCTGGGGCCGGTGTGTTGTACTTAATATGCAGGTATCCAAAGTAAGACCTTTTTAAGCTTTTAAACATTATTTTGGTACCCAAAACCTTTTTTCTATTTTTAGGGCAAAAACCTTAACTTTTTTTTGTTGTGAAAATTAATAACATTTTAAACCTTTTTATTTGTTCCTAAAACCCTTTTTTTTTTCAAAATACAAAATTTGATGCATCAAATGATGATTTCTTAGATATATTAGAATACTTGTGAGTAGACATGTGCTTTATATTTAGGCTAAATAGGTTAAGTATTTACTACACAGATAGTTTTTGCTAGTTCATAGAGGTAATCGCAGGAGCACACTTACTCAAAATTACTATTACCAGAGGTGCCAACTTCTATGGGCCCGTGACCGTCCTACATGCAGAGGAGTGGGAGAGTGAAGAATAGGATGTGAGAATAGGAGAGGGGGAGGGAAAGAAGGGGGGAAACAGGAGGGAGAGGATGTAGGGGAAGGGAGAGAAAGCGGGGAGGGGGAGCATGAGGAAAAGGGGAGGGGGGAGGAAATCGGAGATGGGGTTGGGAGAGAAAAACAGGTATGAAAGTCAGAGAAGAGGGGGAGGGAAAAGAGGGAGAGGGGAAGTGTGGAGAGAGGGGGACCGTCCAGAGGACGGGTACTTTGCTAGTATTATATAAAGTGGCTATTTACCCAATTTCACTTGCTGTCAATAATTATGATGCTACAATCTGTATGATACAAATAGGATTTGGGGTAAATTTAGGTCATGTTCAAGATGACTGGTTTGTTGGAATCGTCTTTAGGATTTGGGTTTTGATAGATTGTTCTGGTGGTACTCATCACTTGCCAAAAAATTTTAAATTTTAACTTAATATATATTGTGTGGCTCAAGAAATCTTGACATTTTCGAAAAGTCAATTATGAGGTGAAATTACCTCCAGAATGAACCATTTGACTCCTAATTTTTTAAACATTTCCAGGGGTCATGCCCCCAGACCCCCTACAAGTATTTCACGCCTTTGGCACAAAGCTCCCCACACAATACTAGGATTTATATACTGTGTGGCTCAAGGAATCCTGACATTTCCTTCATTTCCTAGAATTCCCTTCAGAATGCACCATTTGTCTCTTATAATTTAAACAAAAAATTCCAGGCCCCAGACCCCCCTAGAAGTGCTTCACGCCTTTGGCATAAAACTCCAGACACAATACTATGATTTATATACTGAGTGGCTCAAGAAATCCTGACGTTTCTGAAAGTCAAGTATGAGGTAAATTTACCTTCAGAATGCACCATTGGACTCTTAATTTTTAAAATTCCGGTGGGGGGGGGGGGGCATGCCCCAGACCCTCCTAGGAGTACTTCGCTCCCCACACAATTCTAGGATTTGCGATCCCCACATGTTGGCACCTCTGCATGACTATGTAGCTTAAACATCATTAGGTTTTACCTGAAAAAAAAACTTTTTTCCCCTTTCAAAACCCATGGAAGAAAGCTTTTTTTTTTAAAGAAAAAAAAACTTTTTAAAACCCTTAGGAAGACGGTTTCCAGTTTTCGGGAAAAACAGATGAAGAAATTGATGTTAAAACGACAACGGATTCAGTCAGTCTCCTCTTCTTCCTCCTTGGTGAATTATTGTGGACTTGATTTCTGATTGAAGTGACGAAGATGTAGCAAGAAAGGATTCTTTCCCAAAAATATATATATATATAATGCTTTTATTCAATATAATTCATACTGTTACAGAGATATGAAAATAATGAACAGGGTTTTGGTCCTCTGCCCCCTCGTTAATGTATCTTGACCAGTCCTTGTTAGCCGATAGCATACCGTTCGTTCTGACTCCCCAACTTCATATGGCCATGTTCGAGCTTTTATTCTCGATAAAATGTAAAAAATTAATCCTTCATCTGTGTAACCATCCATATTGTATATGGGAAGAGCGATTTCTACGAAAAGAGGGGTTTCTTTAGGTAGAAAAGAGGGGTTTCTTTGTCTTGCATGTTCTCGGAATTTGTTCTCTTACAAACCGTTTTACTCATCTGTAGAGTTCTGTCCACCCTATCTGGAGGACGTTGTATATGGTTTGTGAAGGTATCTGGGGTAAAAATGTCATTTTGAAGCCTTTTTTAAATTGGGATCTACACACTCTATTTATAGCCTGGGAAAGCTCCTGGGAGATACCATTTGCCACTACATGCAGAGGAGTGGGAGAGGTTGTAGGAGGGGAGAGTGAGGAAAAGGGAGAGGGTGGGAAATAGGAGGGGGAGGGAAAAGGGGGGAGGGAGAGGATGTAGAGGAAGGGAGGAGGGGGAGCATGAGGAAGAGGGGGGAATCGGAGATTGGTTTGGGAGAGAAAAACAGGTATGAGAGACAGAGAATCGGAGATGGGGTTGGGAGAGAAAAACAGGTATGAGAGACAGAGAAGAGGCAGAGAGAAATGTGGAGAGAGAGTGGGACCGTCCGGAGGACGGGTACTTTGCTAGTCTTTCATACGTTTATAGACATTAATGTTAAACGCCATTTTGGTCTTAAGAGTTGAAAATATTACATACATTGTCAACATAACAATTCGACTACTTCTTGATCGCTTTAATCCAGGATAAACCTTAAACGTCCATAAAACGCACTTTGCAATGACGAATGGGCTTGAAAATAAGCAGATAAGAGCATAATGTATGTTAGCAATATTTTATTCAAGATAAGTGTAATGGAAATTATATCAGGCCATAAATTTCACGTTTCAAGTAACATGTCACGATTCTATACTGTACATTTCCTAGATAAATACACAAAATATACATCTGTTATGTACGCTTAAACAATCGTAATAGAGCCTACATAGTGGTAGACACCGATGATTGTTTCTTATAAGAGCCAAACAACTTATGATTAGTATTAGACGAGATTATCAATATACAATTGAATGATTGTTGAATTACACTTTCTGTTAACTTCGAGATTATCAATATACAATTGAATGATTGTTGAATTACACTTTCTGTTAACTTCGACATGTCGGTTCTTTTCTCGTTATAACACGATCTTCTATAATACACATGTATCAAAGATTATCTTCGGTTTTAAGTTAAACAAACGTGTACCGTATCTAACACAGCAACTCGTCCAATGAGACGATTTTTACCTATATACAATTAACCTGCATTGTGTAAAATGTTTCACATCTGGGTTATCAGAAACGTTAAATCCCACAACTGGCGCTAAAATACTCTTCACTACCATGCGCATAGTGAGGCTTTCCCTTCAAATTCCATACTTATGTACTTGGTGTTTTATTTTAACAACAGAGAAACGGGTCCAGCCACTTAGACCAGGGGATGGACATATATCACAGCGAAGTCCAGTGGAAAAAAATAACAAATATTTTCAGATGTAATTGGAATCAAAACCCATAACTTGCACATAGATCTATACTTAAATTTCGACATTGAGGCGTACTCGTCGTCCCTATAACGATCACCGGCCAATCAATATGGAGACGTGTGGAGGGAGACTTCAACAACACATTACCAGGCCACATTTAAACTGGAATATGGCTGATTTACAAAGTCATCAGCCACTTCACATTAACCAACATTAGCTCCTTCAGAATGTTGAGGAATAAGATTTAACGTACATGGCGTGGATGTTTCTAACGTTGGTTCTCCTACCCTCGAGGTACTGAGTGAAGAATCTTTATCTTTTAATTTGCTCGCATTAGTGGCGGCTAATCAGATGGTCGTATCTATCCATTCATTCGGATGAGAAATTAATACAGGTTTGTAGTAACACTTCAAGGCACGCCACCGCAATATTTCAATTAAGCAACTCCACAATATCAAAAACTACCAACGTAGCAGCAGTTTCGAATGGTCATAATACAAAGTATTTGTACGACAGAACAAAATTGTTTTTAAAGTGGTAACGCCAAGCGAAGTGTCAGACAGTTTTGCTTCACAATGGTAATTTTATGAGTAACAGCCGTGAATGATAGGGTAAAGCCGAGACGCGTTTTGAAATATCTGAATGAAAGAAAGCCTCAACCTATTATTATCTGTTAGAAGGAGAAATTCCCTTTTACAAACATATACGATACTCAGAGCAAAAAGAATTAAGATAAATCCACAATACAACGTTCATAGATCAGCCTCAGTAGATTAATGATCCACATGAACAAATCCATACATTAGTTCATGACTGGAGTACTGGGAGGAAAAGAAATGGTTCCGATTGTCAACATGTAATTGATTCCCTCAAACTGAAATCCTGTATGTATCTAACGCAAAGTGGACGTACTATTAAAGATAAAAATCACACCAACCTAAATGAGAAAAATCCCAGTCCCTCAACTAGACGTATCCGTTTGAAAAAAAAATAATATATTATAGAAATGTGTGGTATACTTTTGTAATAGATACTCGGACAAACTTCATACAGCTTAACTAACCCTTTTTATTGCCCTAACATTAAAGTATGGATGTTGTTTGTGTGTCTATACCACAAGATTGTTTAACTGCACCAAAGCCCTTCTCATAGATTAGTGCCAAAACCAAGGTGAATAATAAAAACTGAAGACAACCATTCACAGTGAATCAAACTGGTGGCAATTCCAAAGGGATTATACTCCCATTTTGCAGGTGCTTATCAGACAGATAGCAAATCGTCAAACATTGTGGGAAGGCCTTTGGATTACAGTACTTAACTCATTGCAGAGCAGGAAGATACAGCCTAGTGAATCATCGTTTTACCCCTGCACCCACCCTGCCCTTTCTTATATAAATGAATTCGACATTCATTATCTGACATTAAATAACATAAACTAAATACAAGGTAATGAAGGAGGATATAGCGCATGAAGGAACCAAACTGTATAGACTAAATAAATGGCATGTTTTCTATATATTTCAAACTGACGAATGGGATATAAACCAATAATACGTATGGTTATGAAAATGACATAAAAATGAAATAGATTGCACGATTCGGTATATTTTATGGACCATCTCCCCAGTATAGCCCCTACCGAAACACAACTCTAACCATCGATTCATTTCATCGGTTAGTTTCTGATGGTGTTACCGATCAAATCCTTAGTACAAAAATCCCCAGAGGCTCAGCCTTGTGAACTGCATGGAAAAAGAAGATGAATAGCTGGGTGCCAGAATCGCAAATTCAATAGTACACATTTCCTTTGCGAGGGTACCTTTGGTACTGAGCCCCAGTGGTTAAGTTATGCCCACAGCCCAACGGACCACCCAAAGTAGACATACCTTGCCATGGCTAGAAAACTGGGTGTACATCCTATTCATAAAACTCAGGTAAAATGCCACTCGTCGCCTCACCCAGAAGTTTCCAACATATTGGGGACAGAATTTACATGGGTTGAAATATCAACAAATACTTATCAAATAGTGATAAGACTAGTAAACATGAGATAAATTTGAACATTTGAATGTATAGGGCTTAAACCACAATATGTTACGCATCTTAAGAAATAATTCATTAGATCTCCCTCTCCATGAACCAGCCAGAGAGACTCGGGTATATCCATTTTATAATACAGCTCACATCGATATATACAGAAATGGAGACTGAAATTAAAGGCAAGCACTAAACCTCTCCTTACTTCAGTAACTCCCATTAATGTGACTGCTCGAATTGACTACAGAATTACATTTATATTCATAACCATTGCTGTTTGTGAAACAACAATGGCTATTAACAAATCTAGATATTGCTTCGGCGATTGAAAATTGGATATTGCAATAAACAAAAAGGAACGCCTAAGTTACATATACGTACGAATTTTGTCTGCTATGTTCCATTTATATTATTAAACACTATCGATCTAAATGAGATAGTTTCGTAGAAAAACGTTACACATAAACTTGCGTCGCATCGTACTTATTGCAGATAAAATGATGTCAAGTTTTGGCGTAAAAGATACATTTTTATCTCGCCATCGACCCCAAACAGATTTACTTCGCAATAAATGAATAACAACTACACTGGGAATGATGGGTTTTGTTTAACATATTGTAAACACTTCCACAGCGCTTAGTAAACTCACACTATTTGAGTACCATTACAAGTTAGGCTATTTGCCAATTATTAGTATATTGTTAATTAACTTTTGACAGTCATTTTATTTGAAAATCGGATGCGCCCGGATTTAAACGTGCCTGTTTATGATATCAAGACCAGCCTGACAGTAATAGAAATGTGATATGTGTAGAAGTATAGCGACTCATCGTTACTTAAACAAAAAATAGAAGACCTAGATGAAGAATATTTTAGAGGTCAGTTGGTGTATTGTTTGAAAGAATCGTTCACCGATACAAAATAATCGCCATAATAACGTACAAGTGTGAGATAGATAAGACAGCGATTGCATCCCTGGAACGAGTCTCAACAGCATCCCATAAAATTAAGCACAATCAAGAGACCATTATTTAGCTTTTATCTGCAGAACTGACAGGGATGCTTTATTACAAGAAGTATGCTAAGCCGAGCTACACCCAAAGAGTGCCGAAAAATATCTCAGATGATTTAAGTTCAGGACCTCCACAGACTTATCCTTTACGAGGATTTGTGGGATAAATGCCTGCCCACACTGGCAGAATATATGCATAATAAATTCTGAAGGATGAATTGAGTACTAATAATCCTGGTCTGATGGAATTTAATCACCAAATAAACGGTGATAAACTTATACTAATTTTAAAATTTGTTTATATATATGTTAGTGTTTATGACAACTTTCTAATAAATCTCTTGAAAAAATATTGGGTTAGCTAAGAGAAAGAAATTTCGCATTATAAAGAATACTCGGCGCGGCCACGGTGGCTCTTTATATACCATAACCCCTTGATGTGACAATAGAAATCACAGAATCATTGCAAGTAAACAGCAGGTCAACACAAAGACCAACACAGGCAAGGGTGGCACATACACCAACCGGTTAACCTCTTCAGACACACTCGCCAACCCTTATACACTTTCACTTTCACCAAGAGTTGCGCATCCTTTCACAATATAAACAAGTTCACATATTCATCCACACAAGTATACAGCTATTTGAGTTCTCTCGATGTAGGGTAAAGGACAGCTAATCGTTAGTCGATTTTTTTTAAAAACAACTCTATACAGATATCCACAACATTTTCTTCAGACTCCTCGTTTTCCATACGCGAATGCAGACCCTGTAGTTATTTGTATCCTTCATTCACACCCGCGATATAAATACACATCGCTCGGTAACTGTACATTAATGCGCATCCTCCAAAATGGGACAAGATTTTTTTTAGTTTTCGATTTCTCACTCAAACGTCAGGAGTGTGTAAGTCTTGCATAATGCACACATGGGCTCACACACTCACCGTTCACTCAACCCCTTCCTCCAATCACCCATGAGCAATGGTTAAGGGGGTTGTTGAGAGGCGGAGCAAGAGAATTTCCTGACGAGAGAACCTGGTCCTTTTCTTCTTCCTGCTGCTGTTGCTGCTGCTGCTGCTGCCGACAAGCTTCGGTGCGCCCAGACAAGCCCTCAAAGTAGTTTTGACTATTGTAGTCACTCTCGTGATTGATAGAAGAGAATGTATCCTGACTCGGAATTCTTTTGCAGGTCTGATGTTAGCCCGTAAAAGTCCTCAATGGCAGATGCATCGATTTTCTGTGTAAAATGAATAAGGAATATATCAGTTCATAATAAAATAATAAGATCCTTTTTTATAAAAAAAATATCAAACATTTAGGTAAGTAACATTTGTATACTCACAATTATACGACGATGCTAATTTGATTTGAACCGATTATAGCAATACGGTGCTATCTTACGGGTAGGTTAAATAAAATATTTAATTGAATTATATTGACGTTAAATCACATCTTCGAGGCACAAATTGCAGTGATATGTTATTGAACACAGAAATCTACTGTAAGTCTAGAAATAACAAGAACGGTTTAACATATACATTATACTACCATCAGTGACTTTACGACCATTATACGTTTTAATAAGTTCGCCTTTATAATTTACAAAGCTTACATCTACGATGTCATCATCAAAGAGAAGCCAGAAACCATGGCTCTTAACAATGCTGATGTAATGGCCGCGGTTAGGCCCGCTCCCACAGTGGATCACCACAGCGATCAGGTCGTACATACGCTCTGGGTTACAGGCATCATCAGACTGGAAAGTACAAAGAGCATTGTTGTATATCTTAAATTTAACTACACCCTGGTCACTACAAATTAATTAAATAATGAATTTCATTTATTTGATTACATAGGGGCCACCAATAAGGCGTTCACTTAAGGGCGGATCGTTTCCCTTATTTACATAATGTAAAACGACCTTGAAATCCTCCATAAGGCTCCTAAGGGGGCTTAGACCCACCGACATAGTTCCCCTTGATAACTAATAAACGTACCAACAACACATACTCCCCTTGATAACTAATAAAAGTTCTAACAACAAATATATAACCTCTTAATAATCATATAAATATATCAAGTAGTGGGTTGAAAGCGGTGGGCATGAGTCTTGATTCATCCTAACGTGATACAATACATTGAGACAAGTAATGAAATTTTATATATATACTCATCGCTAAAAAGACCAATATACCCCTTATTAAATTTTACCAGGAGAAAATGAATAAGTAAAAGGTTTTTCTAGGATATAGACGTCGTATTAGTCCTGTGTAGAGACGGAAACTTACTGTGTTGAAGAGCCGTAGTTCTAGAGGGAAAACAACCCTATACGACAATTTGGTGTACCGATTTAATTGCTCCATATACTTGAATCGTTTCAAATGTAGAGCCAGGATATGAGGTAATTTTTTAACTCGCATTCTGAAAGAGATAACAAATCGGCATGAGGTGAGATACTAGCTTTTCAGATGATGATGATTCGAGCAATATTTCATTATTGCTGTAATATTCAACAGAAAGTAACCGAAAGTCTAATAACCTAATATGTACATGTAGGGTAATAGAAAACAAACTTACCTCTTCTGCGCTTCTTGTTTACTACAACAAACTTCACAATAGTATTTATACTCTGAGCAAAGCGTCTCTGTGCTACTGAAACCTCTCAGACAGTGAGTAATAGAAGTATTTTGTTCAACGTCCACCGACAGGTCGAGGAAATCCTCATCTTTACTGCTCACCTATGACAAGATATAAAACAAAGAAAAGTAATGAAGAAGTAATCAAATACCAACCGAACACTTTGATCACTAAATCAAGGGATTTTAGAATACTGTCACAATAAAAATTGCGTCCATTGTTACGATAACAGCATAGCCAACCTGACAATACTATAACAACAGATGAGAACATTAGGTCAAAACCGCAGTTTATTAATTAATCACATTAAATAACATTAATGATTATATCACATTATTTTTAAAATTAGATTTAAGATACTCACGTTCCCTTAACATTTTAAGATATTAATACTGCAAAACTAAACATCAGCATAAATACTACTAACGCTGCACTAAGAGGGCCTCATAGCAACCCTATCATTGCTGTCGCTAATGAGGTGACAGTAGGCACATTCACACAACCCGAGCAACAAGGATGGTTGCTCAATGAGTTCAGCGACTGAGCACGTCTCCTTAGCAACAATGGAACTACATAAACCTGTCCACAAAAGACCGTGGAAGGGAGACAATTCTCAAATTTTCCAACATTCCAAACAGTTGGGACATATTTAAAATGAAAGCACACTATGGAAGCACATCGGTAGTTACAAAGATTATTCAATTAATGAAAAGCCAATATTAAAAACAAAATAGTAAAACCAACCGTTTCACAATTGAGGCAACGCGTTTCGTTCGTGAGAGTTCCTTGGAAAATATCATGTACCCAGGTGAGGTCTGGTTTCACAGGGCCATTTTGTACTGCGCCCTTTGTTTTACCAGGCTGCTGCTTCTCAGCTGAATTCAAGGAAATAGGCAATTATATTGGTGTGAATAGACATATGCATCCAATACAGACTAGTAATATCCTACCCATCAACGAGTCTACTATGTAAGCATCTATTCAGACATCCTGCCATAAATCACTAACACATAAGTATCTCGTATTTTACAGGGAAGTTCTTGATCCAATCAGGTTCCGAATGCCCTGAATACAGCCCATTTTAATTAATGAGTAACACCATTTTCTTATAATTGTTGCTCCAGGCAAAGAGATACGCTTATTGGCAGGGTGTAAATCTGAACAATGCACTCAATCAAAAGCATTTTTTTAATATGTTGTTATAGGAAATTTATATTACTAAATAAAACCCAAAAGAAATATTATAGTCCTCGATAGCTAACTGTAAAACCATTCAAAACATGCTTAATAAACTGATTGCATACATTATAACTCGCCCCGGCACCATATGGTATTTATTAGTCATAAGAAGACATATCCTCTGCAATGGATAGGGTTGGTGCCATCAACATCATATGGTTTAACACTTCATGGGGCAGCGAATTGTTTCAAGTGAATAGCTGGATATAAATCGTTCGTTATGTGGGATCCCTACCTTGTAATAGATCTGCAACTGTGTTAAGCAAGTAGTTGAGAAACTCGTGAGCATCTTGCTGCATATAGTTATCAAAAAGTTCTGCAATAAAGGAAGCTAATTAAACACAACTATTCACAGATATGTACAGATATGATTGGTTCCCAATAAAGTTTGATCTGCATCAAATATACTGCTATAGCTTAACATAACGTTTCTGGGTTTAAAAACATTTGAACTGGTCAATCAAGAACAAAAGCTAAGAAATTAAGTATTATACAATTCCTGTAGAAATATGAGTATAGAAAGGGAAGTCCAGATTTCAATTATATCATCGAGATGATACAAATGATGCGGAATGTTGTCTTGTGGAAAAATCCGTTTCAATATCATCAAATGGAATCTGTGATAATGATTTAAACATTTTATTTTTCTCAAATCAGATATGAGTATGTAGATATGTGTACCCAGGGAGGTCTTTATAATACACATCCAAGATAATATGGGGACATATGAATATATATAAAACAAAGCTCACCGTTTTCTTTCCTGAGTCGCTGAATGAACTTCTTTGGAGCGATCGTTCCCACTTTCTTTTTCTGTGTGGCGATGGAATAGAAGAGATCACCTAGACAGGTAAGAAGCGTCTCCTTTTTGACATTCTTCTGTTGCTGCTTGTAGGCTAAAACCTTCTCCCGGAACGGCCGGCAGAAGTATAATGCCTGCAGCACTGAGTTGCAGTAACATGTGTTGCCGAACTGAAAATATTTTACAAAAAATGAATAAGTAATACATCAAAGAAGGAGACGAACGCCAAGGAGACGAACGCCAAGGAAACAGGTCAAGTCAAGTCCGTTGTAAAAAAATAAAAGGTATTAGACCAGGGATGTATCGCTTTTATTTATATCAACGTAGCCATCTGCAAATTGATAATTTTACGGAGAAATATAAAGTTGTTGTTATAGATGTTCTTTATTCAATACACCAGCTTTCCGCCGACTTGGCCTTCATCGGGAGAAAAATTAAAAGAGCAGAAATAGCCATACCCGGCCCATTTTTCATAGCAGGACACGCAGGGACGCCGACGGATACTTACATTTACAAGCCCAAAGTAGTGCTCATTAGCTGGGAACTGGTCAGATCCTATTTCTCTCTCTAGCTGCGAGGCGTTAGCTCCCTGGAATGAAATTAAATTTTAGGTTAAAGCTTCAGGTCGGTTTAAATTCTAGAAAAAATACTTACCTTTACCAAAAATAAGATATACTGAAATACTGTAGGTATGAACACGGTTTTTTTTTAAATAAAAGAATGTATCAACACTTCAGGACTATTTCCAGGCCGGATTTACCACTGAACGATACCTTTATATCCCGACTTTTCAACTCCCCAAAGCCAGCAAGGGGAACGTGACGCGAGTTGTATTATTTGCAAGAAACACAGAAAAGAACGTTACAGATGGCATTCACAACGAGTTGGAGTTGAAGTGGATCCGCAGACATAAGACCATGGCTCCGAATGGTCTGAATATTATGGACGCCACGACCTGGAATTTAATCCACACACCATACGCACCATTGTCAGCATATATTCTGCCCCCCCCCCCCCCACCTATAAATAATACTGTCTTGACTAAACACCCATGGCCCTAACCTTGAATTATCTGGGCCTAAACCCTCAAAAAGAAATGCCACTGTTCCACAATGTGGACCAGCGGAGTCTTTTTATTCCTACATTACCCCCCCCCCCCCACACACACACACACACACTAGATAGTGACTCTTGTGACCATCGACATATACATCCTTCCCCCCACAGTACAGGAGGGGCAGTGATCGACAAAATCTTAACATAGGGACCACCATACCCCTATACTGTATTATAACATCCGTTTTGCAAGAAGATCCACACCAGCGAGTCCTCTACTAATGTGCCTGATGAGCTAGATTAACGAAACCATACTGTGCCAAAACTGACACTGAGCAGTGGAAGGAGTGTTTGGCCTCCTGGAATTTGGTTTTCCAAACAACAAACCTGTTTATTATACACGCATTCTATGATATTATGAGATGTGCTATAAGTGGGGTGCTATAAAAATATTCATATAGGACGCGTCCTATATGAAATGTAGTTGTCTAAAAATAGCTCTGTTTTTATGCTTCGCGGAGCTTTGGCTCTCCGCGGAGCATGTAAACAAATCCCCGCGATCGGTAATCCACCCGTGATTCTGGTACTATAATTATAGAAATGCATCATAAAACCTACATCAATAAATAGAGCATTAAATTCTCTTTTGAATGATATAAATTGAATTAATGTAGCTCAAGGAATGGCCATGATATGAACGTTTTAATTCAACAATGTCAGTAAGTAAATGTACTGCATGAGACACACAGACAGACTGACAGCTAGGGCACCGCTGTACTAATGGGACTCTCAGCGGGACAGTGGGGTTCTCTGTGACTCTTTTTAGATATTTTTCAGCGATATCTGATGATATATCATCAAATTTGTATGCGCATATAATAAATATAGAATGGAACTCGCCGGCAATAATCGAAAATTTATAGGACTTGATTCGTCCACATAAGCACTCTGCCTACGGCATCGTGCTTATGTGGACGAATCTCGTCCTATAAATTTTCGATTAATGCCGGCTCGTCCCATTCTCTCTATATGTGGCACAGTGGAAACCCTCAGCACGATACGATTTTTCCTTTACTTAATTTCCTGTGTGGAGACGTAAGATGCGAAGCATAATAGGAAAGATTTGAAATAGAATTTATGACTGGGAAACTGAGGCCCGAGTAGAGGGTCATGGGTAAATTTGACCGGAACTGGGGCCAAGCCACCTGTGTTTACATTATGTGGGTGCAGGTTCCAATGGACACATTAGGGACCCTTAATAAAAGTCATTTTAGAGGCAGAAAAACATCTAACATTGCCACCAAACTTGAGGATATATGAGACAATACCATGCCCTATCTGCATATTAATTTATTTTCCTTAGATAATTATGGAAAACAATTATTAGAACAAATGTCAACAGGTCATTGGATGCGCTGTATGTAGGTGCAGGTTGAGTGCATGATGCATGCGCCTGCACTGTGTATGAGCGGGTTTGGGAGGCACATACCTACAGCTGTGGTCAGAGCCCCACCCACACTCAGACTGGCCTCGGTTTCTTTATGAAATTAGTGTCAGCTGCACCTATCTCAAGCCAACCTGGGTAATTCAAATCTTGCCCATTAAATCCCCTTTCTTATACCCAGCCCTTAAATTCGCACATTGATATCTACTTGAAGAAAATCGGGTAATGTCAATCGTCCCGGGCAACTCCCTGGGCAGCCAGAGCACCCATCGGCGATGTGTTGACATGTCACCGTGGGTACTGTAATGTATTGGAAACCCAGGTCAGTGGAACGGGCATACCCTGCTCTAGTATACGCCGTTCACTCCCGAATTAATATCATATATCACAAATAAATTATGTGGTCCCTTGGTCAGGTACTTAATTGTTCATAGTTGTGGCTGTTTCACTCTGGAAGTTGTGCTGTGTTGTTATGTTCCAAAGCATCGACTGAAATAGTAATGTGATCAACTCAGAGGGAAAGAGAGAGAGAGGGATGAGATGGGGAAGCCGACCCCAACCCTACCCCCACTACACACATTTGATAAATAAACAAAAGTCAAGGAGGGTGGTCATACATAATTTCTACCTGCCCATTAGTATTTCAGTAAACACGTCTTACAGGTTACATGTAGGCCACAAATATGTAACGCTAACCAATAATCATTTCAAGACGGGTCTATTTTGTAACATTTCCTGTTAATTATAAAACTCAACAAAGAAAACGGCACTCTTTGGGAGACCTAGTTACTAGAAATAAGCGATTGAATTGTAAAGGATAATAAATAAAGGATTTTTGAATTGAATTGAACCTTTAGCCCAGAGTCTAGGTTAAAGATTAAGCAAAGCTTAGAGTCACACAGTTATCTTTAGACATCTAGACCAAGAGTCGGGGGAATATTATTTCTTGGGTGAAACACCAGTGAGGGAAGTTCACACCTCGCAGAAATATGTATAAAAGGAAATCCTTGTATAAAGCATTACCAACAAACTTCCAATATTTATTTATGTAACAATATTATTTAGTATAGGGAAAGTTGGTCTTTCCTGAGTCAGCCAGACGTATTAATTGATTGATACAAAAAATTATTCCGTGAAGTCATGTAAATACAAAATATAATTCAAAATATAATTTTCGCTTTCGACTTTCGCTTTGCGGTGCTACCACTGATCTGAGGTAACGCTCAGGATCTACGTGACATCATAATCTATGACGGATTAAAGCGGATTAAAGAACATTAATCTGTGACGATTTTCATTGTCACATATTGTCAAGGTTAGGGATTATCATATATAGTTCACTAGAATAGGCTAGTTATGTACACCTTGATCATTGATATATAGATATGAATAAAGAAATATAACAGTAATTTGATAATTTCCATTGTAGGATATTTTACTGTCATAAATCTTTACATTATTCCTAAATGTTGGTTAGGAAAAAAATCATTTCTACGATGAACAATGTATAAATTAGTTGTAAAATCACTAGCAAACACCAAGAGTGAAAGGTAGTTTTTTTTGTTTTATTGATTATTCAACGTTTCGGTCTTAAGCAGACCTTCTTCAGGAGTTGATATACAAATTAATCCTGTATCATGGCATGGTTTTCATTATTTTTTATTTAACTCCCAGTTACAATGACTGTATTTGTCATTAATAATGTTACATTAGTAGGCCCTATGTTAAGTCTTCGTTACATACGAATATAGTTTCTGTAGCATATTATTGCACCAGGGTCTGGGTGTACAGCTAATATTTTGTATTTACATGACTAGCCATTTCAGACAAGTCATATGGCTATAAGTAGGCCTATCAGTCTGTTTTTAATATTATTTAAGATTAATGAAATGGATTAACTTTACACTCCTTCCATCCGCTTCACTCCTTAAGTTAAGTATTTCTTTTTCAGAAAATTTTTATTCGTCAAAGTTTCACATCAGATGCGATAATTCTCATTTAAGTATGGATGTCAGGGTTAGGAGGGTTAGGTCTTGGATAAAACAGCCAGAGCCCAGAAACAGGTGGTGCATGATTGCCATCAACGCAAAGTTAACCAGGGAAATAAAGTGTGTGTGTGTGTAGGGGGGGGGGGCTAATGTTCACAACAGGCTGGATGCTGGTCCCCCTACGGGAGCAATATTTACTCTAATGTAATGGATTTATTTAAAGATATTTTTTTAAACATTATGATTCAAAGAGTAAGACTGGCACAAGTATATGTCTGTGACTAGTAATATTTAGACATATAGACCATGGCACTGAGACTAGGAATAAGTACTAGGATTGGACATTGAAATTGAAATCTTCTTTATTTGTTGAATGTCTTGCTACGAAGTTACATCTGACCGGAGGGTTATGGTTTTCTCGATACATGACTTTTACAACTTACATTGTAATATAAAAGTATTTATATTAGGCTAGTTACGGTACCGTACTAGTACTACACTATAATTATAATCACTACAGTCTACACTACACTACAGTAGGGGCTACAGTACAGACACAATGTCATAAACATGTACCGTAATCGCAAAAGAAAATACCAAAAGCAAAAGAGAAATCCAAAAGGCGGAATCATAAACCCTATACCAATTCGCTATTTTCATATGGCATACACTGTGGAAGGGTGTTTAGGATGGCCTTCATGGCTAAAGGTAAACAAACAATTACCCTATCTATGACTATGCCTATAATGACTATGCCTATGCCTATGGGTGAGTATATGACGGCCTCGCCCACTGACTACTGTCTTGACGTTACTTCTTCCCGATTTCAGACTGATGGCCCAATATAAACAAAAGTTCTAGTCAATATAAACACTAACAAGTAGTGACTATTGATCAAAATCTATGATGCGCATACAACATATATCATAAGGTAGGTATTAAGGCCCTTCATCAAAATAGGCTCATCACTGATCCAACCACCGAGAAATGTTTCTATCGAGGAAATCTCCACCGGTTGATGCGTCAGCCATCAAGAACTGACCTTTCTGTCACTGGAGACAGCGTTGTAAAGCAAGGCGCAATGGGTCTGATCAGATCTTAAGTAATCTAGTGCATAGTCCTACTAGCAGCCACAAATACGAACAGTATGTTGCGTGAGGATAATAGAGAAAACATGACAGAATAAGAGAGATAATCCTACCATTTTTCATCGCCTTCAGTCACCGCTGTATCTTGTCCGCCATGCTCCCTGACATAAACATGACAGGGAATTCTGGGTATGAGTTGGTAGCTTTTATAATATTTAAAAAATAAATTTAATATGTCTTTTCTCCATAATACATCGAGACTTTTATATTATATTCCTACCATAGTGAAGACACGGTTTATGTCGATATTTTTTTGTAAAAAATTTGCCACCAAATCTCGTACTAACGAGATCAACAACGTGATATCGCCCTTTCCGGTAGCCATCTTCCCAAAGGTGAGGTGTCTTGCTTGTTGACTTCGAAATTTTAAATGCTATTTAGACAGGAATGCTTCTCATATTTCTCGATATTATTCCATACAATTTCCGACAGGTTTATATTTTATTGGTGACATCGGTTTATGTCAGGATACGCTCGGTTAATACCTGTGTTCGACCCTACAATTTTCTGAGGTGGGTCGTTGGAGGTGCCGCATGGCGCACATGTTTCATACACTTGCTCGCTGACAGCGTGACAGAAGTGTCATCCCCTCGCTTTCCCGTTCCCATAGCGACTTTTGAGGTCTAATTTTCTTAGTCGTGTTGCATTTGCACTTTGCTGTTGCCTCTATAATATGGCGATGGAAATTAAATTGCTATAGATCTAAAGAAGTCCGCTAACCCCTAGGCCTAGCTACCACTGGCACTAGCCTACTCGGCCACAGCCTAGGCTAAGAGTCGGGCTAAGGTCCGGAAGGTGTCCGAAAGTGGATCTCATCTAAAGTTTGAATTGGATTCAGTGTAAATTCTACCCTTTGTTAAGTTATCAGACCCTGTCAAGTCATTTTTTAAAAAATGATATTAAACTTTTAAAATGTCCTAAATATGCATGGCCATGGGCCATATATGATTAGGCATATGCTGAATGCGCAGCCATTATTTTGGCACTGACCCTGTCAGTATGCCTGCAAATAAACAAAATGCCGAAAAAATTGGTTGTCCATTTCTGTTGGCTCAAATTATACAAATTAGTGAGCACTGTCTGATAACGTAGAGATGAAAAATTATTTGTCGCCTAATTCTGCCAAGGAAAGATCTGCAGGCTACTGAATGTATTGTCAAGGATCTATTACTACTAGTATAATAATCTACCGTACTTCTGTACACTAGTTTACATGACAACTAACTTGATATTTTTCATCCATTTTTCAGTTGCCACCATGACTAACACAAAGGGATACCGCCGTGGTACACGGTACATGTTCTCCAGGAACTTCCGTCACCATGGAGTTACTAAGTTGTCAACTTACATGAAAGTCTACAAACGTGGTGATATCGTAGACATTAAGGTAAATAAGTGAAATAATTGTATCTGTTTTCTTGCTCTCAGACTTCAAAATTGTATGGTTATATTAGGAGTGTTCAGTGCTCAAAGTATTCCTGAAATCGCATTTTCCCCCTTTTAAAGGATTTTTCATAGCATTTTTCCAACTCATGTATTATTATCAATGTAATTTTCATAAATGATTATTTTGTTGTTTTCCCGAACTCAATAATTCACCAACTCTTTGGTGACCAATAATCCAAAGAGCTTTCTTTGGGTCTTAACCTGTCATAGCTCCAACCCCTCTAACCCTGCCTGTGTATGTCTTACACTCATCCTGCACTCACCCCAGCGTCCTGAAATATCAGGAATCCTTTACACACTAGTTCTATAGTTTATGACAGGTTAATTAGACACCAGTGTTTTCTCTCTGATCTCGAGGAGTGGAAGAGGGAATGACCATTAGTTCTTGTTAATCTGTTAAAACCCTCATAAAAGACCAGCTGGGCCATGGCATGGCTCTGCCCCCTCGACCAAATTTTTATGATAGTTCCTCCTGTCTTAGCAGTAATAGGATATCAGATCTCTAATCCTGTTCTGGTCTATCGGCAGAGGCGGTGGACAGTGACATTTAATGGTTAATACATGTGGTCTGTCCTCCAATTCCTTCTTCGACCTACCCCCTTTACTCTCAAGGAATAGGGCGCTAAACTATAGCTAGCAGCTTTCCTGGGAAATCAGGAGGGCTGGGGTACATGGATGGCACCTAAACTGCTATTACTATACTTGGCTAATTGCTATACTTGGCTCACTCTAGGGGGATATTAAACAACCACTGTGGGTGCGGCACTCACTATAGCAAGGTACTATTCACACATTTCCTGAAAAATATTGATACCATACTTTAAACACTGGAGTATTTCAACAGTGACATTGATTATATTCAACTTCTAGACTCAGCACAAAATGGGTTGTTGTTCATGTAGGCCTACTTATATCATATAATAATGATTTGAACCAAAATTTATATTGATGATTAGATGAAATACACCGATAAGTTGTTTGCTCGTGGATATCATGCACAGTGTCGTCGCAAGTGGCAAAGCCACAAGCTATAATGCACATTTCCGCTACAAGTGTATACGGTATCAATGGGTTTGCATTCCATATCTATATCACAACTTATCATTTTTAAATGATGAAAATCCACTGTCAATGTTCCATCACTCCTCCTGACATTGTTGACTAGGCAGGATATCCACCTCAAGTGCTTGGCCATACGCCACAATGTTAACTCGCCCCAAGGCAACTTTATATAACATGTAATCCACAAATACACAGGGTTTTCAGTAATAATCTTTATTCGAAAACCAGCCCTCCATTTTAAAAATCACTGGACCACCTTGTGCACTTCTTGTTCCAAAGGGAGCAGTCATTAAAGTACAAGTTCTCTTTGTTCCCGCTCAAATTAAGGTGCCATCTTGAATGTCTCAGGAGAGCTCAGGGAAGCTCACTAAATGCTCCCTGATTCCCTCTTCCTGTCATTTGATTTCAAGTCAAACATGGCGCCGTTTACATCTCACCCATTCAATCATTTAAGTAGCCCATAATAATATTGCCCCCTTGAAATCTTGAAACATTATTGCAGTCTGTTGACCTGTTTTCTTACCACAATATTCCTGTTTTTAGGCTGATGGTGCCATCCAAAAAGGTATGCCATACAAAGCTTACCACGGTAGAACTGGTCGCGTCTTCAACGTTACACAACATGCTGTAGGCGTAATCGTCAACAAACGTGTAAAGTAAGTTGTTTGCTTTTTACTTGTGTTTTATTTTTATTTATTGTTTTATATAAGAAGTACACTTGAGGCATATTTTTTGTTTCATATTAGCGTTTTTTTCACTTCACCTCTCTTGATTTCCTTTCACCTCCCGTGAGCTGTATGTATGTATGTATGTTCGTTTTATTGTTTCACATCTCTGGATTATAGACATAGTGTTGCAGGGATGCAAGTTCTCGAATTGTCATCGATTAACTTCCTATATTTCCCTCAAATTACCTATGAAAATGTTGAAATGTAATGTATGCGAAAACCGTTCATGCATGTCCCATCTCAGATCCACTGCCTGCTTTGTCTGCCGTGCTCCCTTGCGTTCAGGCCGCTAGAATTATAAGGCTGAATCTGACCAGTCGGGGCTTTGCAGCTGGTATAATATACCGTAGACTGTGACTGACGGGCTCTCTCTCCACAAAGCAAAGATCGTAGCATCCTCAGCAGTGGATGTTTGCAATTTATGCCTTTTACTAGTAGAGAGTATGTTGGTTAATTATAAACATGTATGGGCCGAGGCTACAATAAATAGAGGGAGAGGGGGTGGGGGTGGGGGGAGATATGCACCTGCATCATTTGATGTGTATATTTCAAAATTTTCTTATGGTGTGAATACTATGTGCATAAACCAACCCATATCAAAGATGTTGGCGGCTGTGAGGTTAGTCAGCTTGACCAGCAATTACACGCCACCGACCTCTTATAACCACACACTATTAGATGAAGACCCAGACACGAGTATTTTGCGCATCCTATCAATGATCTTAACCATGTCGCTTTTCTATTTCAAGGGGAAAGATCCTTGCCAAGCGCCTGAACATCAGAATTGAGCACGTCAAGCACTCTAACTGTCGCCAGGAATTCTTGAACCGTGTCAAGCAAAACGATATAATGAAGAAAGAGGCTAAGACTAGGGGCGTCAAGGTTGACACCAGACGCAACGTAAGTGCAAACAGAACATCCGTTTTAGCTTATTCTTGCTCTTTGTGTTCTATTCGCTATTTATTATATGCCCTACCATATGAAAATATTGAAATATAAAACTGGTTTTGAATGTTCATTGAGTATCTTAAAGAAAAACCAATGTGACCGAAAATTTGAATTTTTCACTGCACTACCTTTCAAGAGAATGCGCATACCTGCAATAGTCACTTATCGCTGCAGTCAAATATTATATAGGGTTTCCGCGGGGCCTGGAAAAGCCTTGGATTTGGAGGAATAAATTCAATGCCTGTAAAATGGGCATTTCGGTCGAAAGGGGGGGGGGGATCATTATACAGGCCTTGAATCCTGTTGGAATCCATTAAATTTCCTTGACATTTTTTAGTTTCTATTGTTCACTTGATTCGCCCCTCTCACACCTTCCACAGAGTTACTTGTAAAGTAAAAGTTGAAAAACGGTGATTGATATGAAACCTGTTAAATGCATCATTGGTCTATGAAAAACAAAAACTACAACCCCCTGGTTCCAAATCATTTATGTGTATCTGAAAAAGCCTTGAAATTCGTTAGTCCAAAGGTGCGGATACCCTGTTATAGTATGATTTTGGCATATTGAACTGCATGTTGTCCTACTCTATACCATCAAATGGGCCAAGATTCATCAGGTTTGTCTTCATTACAGCCCAGAGGACCCAAGCCCGCTCACTTTGTTACCACAAAGAACAACCTGCCAGAACTCGTCAGACCCATCAAATACCAATTCGTTGCATAAACATTGATCATCGGTGGCAATAAACATGTGAAGAGGGAAAAAATAGTCCTTGTTTGTGTCTTCATTTGGCGATTTATCTCTGTTGCATCAAAATTCTTTTTACTGTTACCAGCCCGGATCAGTAATCATTTAGAAATAGTGTTGCCTGTCCACCATTTTACACGCTACTTGAAGGGTCTCCGCGGGGCCTGAAAAATGGGCCTTCAATTCTATTAAATGTCCTTGAAATTGTCAAATATGCTAGAAAAGCGTTTCTCACTACGTACGCCTGACGCCCCTCTCACACCTTAAAGTAAATTACACTCAAAGTAAGTGAAAAAAACGGATCATATAAAATCTAAATTATAAAACTTGTTAAATATAGCATTGGTGTAGGAACTAACTACAACCCCTTTGTCCCGTCAATAGGGCACTGAACCGGTTAAAGTGGCACTTGCCGATCGCTAAACACATTTATGAGTAGTCAAAATTACAGAAATCCAGTACAACAATGGAACCTCCTTTACCCGTGGCTTTCCAGATTTGATCATATAAACGCATATTTCTTTGGTATTTTCCGAATTTTCATGTACCCAACGCTGTACCGTAACTATTCGCTCTCAGTGGATGCGTATATAATGTCTATTTGAACTGGACGAAGGCTGTGGGATGCATTCCTTACCGAAAATCATCATATTGGAAGTATTTTATAATCGTTTATATAGCAGGTTTAAACAGATGCAAGCCAGCTTCCTGCCGCAGAGGTTGGCGCAAATTTTTGTGACGTCCTGTGTCCGTGCGTCATTCTGGCCCAGTTACAGCTAGTTACGGCAGTTTCAAAATGAAACCTGCCAGGCCTTCGCCGTGGTCATCTCGCGTTAATTAAAAACAATCCAGGGTAAATAGAAACATTTAGAAATACGTTTGAGAACACCTGACATAGCTTGAATCAAATTCTTGTTATATTTTTCACCAATGCCGATCTTGATTCTCAATGATCTTGGCCACAATTATGAAAAATATTCCATCCCTCTATAATAATACCATTTGGTAAATGTGCAGTAATTTATATTATTTCATGATTTAAATCTCATTGCTCTGTTTAATTCCATAGCAAAGTAAACAACATTTTTAAGGTACTTCCAGTACAAAATAGCTGTGGGAATCCCCGCCACTTAGCCAGAGTGATAATTTTCGCAAACATTCTCATTTAGTGAGAAAAATCGGCCATCAGGTATTAATTTTTGCTCTGCACATTGTCAACATATATACTTTTGTTGGGAATGTTAAAAATCGGTGATTAAAGCGTTTTTCTATAACATGGTTCCCGTGGCCCAGAGCACATCAAATTTAATGACCAATTCCCCCACTTTGTAATGACCATTGAGATATTCAGTGTTTAGAAAAATTGAAGAGTGAAAGTGTTATTTTTAGGGTTTGTATGATGTCCTATAACTCATTGAAAGTCAATTTTAATCATCAAAAAGAATTGTATTTGACCACATTTGTGATGTGTTACAAGGAAATGGGTCACAAGTCACAACATAAGAAAAGTTGAAGCAAGAATCGGGCACCCAACGGAAGACCTACATAGACACTTGTTTATTTAGAATGTTGGGCTACCTTACTGTAAAACATCTTCAGCAATAAAAGAATTATTGAATTGAACAAGTCGCAAAAAATAGATTTTGAGATATCATGATATTTGAAAAGATGAGATCAAGCAGATTCCAATGATTCATTGAGAGGTATTTTGCGAGCGGGTACATTTCTGTGTAGCCTGTCCTGACGTTTAAAATTGCTAATTTCCCTGACTCTGGTCAATAGATATATATTATATTAATACAGTTTTCAAAAGTTTAAACGTATGTCTATGTCTCAATGGTTTTATGGATGTAAAACATTTCATGTACTTTTGAGTCTTTTCATCATAAGTAATTCTCAGACACTCCCGCAATGCTAACACTGTTGACTGCTGTCCCCCGATGTAGTTCGCTTTATCGCCGATGGTATCTCTGCCCACAACACACGACTAACCTATAGGGGAGCTGGCAGTTTTACTGTATAATGTCAAGACAATGATACAACGCTTGGACAAGGTCTAGAATCATGAAATCGATGGAAAATACTGAAATAATAATTTTGAAATATTGAGCTTGCAGATCGTTGTTGTGAAACTAAAAACTATTCAATATCGATGTCAAATACATTTATTGGCGTTTTTACCGAAACAAAACAATACATAAAAGCCAAAATGATCCAATCCCACAAATCACTTTAGGATATTAACCAAAAAAGGTTTCTAATAATCATCAAATGCCTAAAACCAACCACTCACTTTTTGTTGAATTTAAAAAAACATTCAACGTGACTCAGAGTTTATATTAAGTGACCCAACCATATGACTCATGATATATCCTCATTTAATAATTAGATAATAGAAAGATATCGTTGTGAACCAAATTTCTCATAGAGAAAAACCTTTTTTTATTCCTGACGGTTGTATCATATACTCTCAAGACATAATTATAATGCTTGAACTAGTTCCTGAATCATAATATCAAGTTTTGATAATTTAAAACAGAAATAATTAATATAACCTTTTCAAAACATGAACAAAATTGCTCCCAGAGAAAAAAATTAATTCTCAACATTTTAATAGAGCAATGTCAAGATATTTCTATAACGTACGGACTAGATTTTGAACAATAAGATCAAATTATCAAACTTATGAAGCAGGTTTCTCATAAATAAAAACATTTGATTCCTGTTGCTGATATTTTTTTACAAGCAATCTCGAGATGTTTTATATCGTACTGACTAGTTCCTGAACAATAATAATTATATCAAGTTTATGATAAAGAAATAATTTATTTTGAAAACGTCAGGTAATCACGGTGCTACTGTGTAATTCGCTGAAGAAGTTGCGTCTCCTTGGCTTAGGTTTACTGTGATGAACTCAATTTTGGTTCTTTTGCTAAAAAAAAGTAGGATTTAAATCATTTCCCCCATTGAGCCCCTACCACCGCAATATTTGAAATTGTGGTGAATTTTGTATGTCATAGCTATATGCTTGCTGTCAACAAATGTGGTTCACCAACATAGCTAGCCATGTAATCGGCCTCATTACAACAAAATGCTAAATGAAGTACCCAATTACGCCTACCTAGGGACGGTACTCGATTCTAGATTAAACTGCCAAGCCCAGGTAAACAAGGTAATCAAAACTGTAAATTATAAAATCCACACCTTCTCAAAAATCAGAACCTACCTCAATAAGAAAACCAGCCTCCAAATCTATAAAACCATGATGATACCACATTTTGACTACAATTCGGCCTTTTATCAATTTGCTATCCAACAGAACCAAGATAAGCTAGAAAGACTTCAGAACAGGGCTATTCGCATTATTTCGCATGCTGGGAAGTTTGACAGCGTATCTGGAATAAGGTCATCCCTGGGGCTACTACCCCTACAAGACCGTAGAGACCACCCTATTCTGGGAATATGCATAGCAGGTCCCAAGAACAACTCTCCCACAAGCCTGTTAACCCATCCCGGCGACAAACAAGGTCTTCCTCACAACGCAACTTTCCTCTGCCCAGACCAAAAACCGAGTCACTTAAAGCCGAAACTTCATAGGATATCATGTATACATTTTCTGGGCGGGGAAATCGTATCCAACAACCTCATCTATATATTTTATGTAATTCTCACTTATTAAAGAAGTGGGGAGCTATTTTACATGGAATTAATTGTAGCAGACAACTCGTATGGATGCCGCCATTGTTGTAAGTCACATGACTTCTGATGACGTATATGAACCACAACTCACAACGAGGCCACAGGCTTTTGCCCCTGCCATGCCTTAGTGGGCATACCACTTTTCATTTGATTTGAGCCATTATTCTGTATAAACAAATGATGAGCATTGTACAATGGGTTGCCTTTGAGTCTGAATATGCAATACATAAATGCAGGGGAAAATGTTAAAGCTATGTGGGATTAGGGTGAGGCAGGGGAGAGGATTGAATGTGTCAAAACATTGCCGCCGCCACCATTTGTGGCGTTCACTTTTGGCACAGCAAGAGGAGAGTTGCACACTAAAATCGGGGGTCTCTTGGGTAAATAAGGTGTATTTATGACTTGTTTATATTAGTATGAATATCCAAATCTTTTCACTATTAATACATCATACAATTATGTATGTATCAATGCTTCAAACTAAGCAGCTTTACGTTCAATGTTTGTGTACATATATGGCCCGAGTAAGGTGACCAGTCACACCTAGTGGTTCAGTGACGTCATCAATACACGTCAATTACCACCAGTGGCGCTGTTGGTCACCAATATGTCTGCCTCCTTGTAAGAGAGAAACTGACGGTCTTTTCTTATGTTTCTGGTGGTAAATAATGATGTCGATCATTATAATGCTGCAGAAGACTATAAAGACTATAATGTTCCTGCTATTTGAAAAAAAAAAAAATTGTTTCCTAAATAGTGTTTCGGCTTTAAAGCCGGCTTTAAAGCCCCTAAGTACTATGGTGCCCAGGCATGGAACAAACTACCCCCAGACTTAAAAAGCATAGACAACCGCAAATATTTCAGTCACAAAATCAAATCACACACAACAACCTTACCCAAGGGGGAAACCCACAGAATTAAATGAACATCCCATGACCACAGGAACTCCCCAGGACAGAAAGCAATATGACAGATGATTAAAACACACTGTTATGGACGGACATAATAACTGATCCTATCATGTAGATTAACAACTATCATCTTTCCTTCTACACTAATTACTAATTACCTTTACTTATACACCACTCCTTTCATTCTATAGTAGTAGGACTGCACCTAACAGCCCCTGGCTGAAAATCATGGACAATGCTAAATAATAGCCCCAGTGAGCCTTGTATATCCTTATCACTTATGGCTGTATAAATATGTTAAATAAAAAAACAAACTTCAGAGGGTCTAAAGAAACCTCCAATAAAGGCAAAAGATATTTTAAAATCTGTATCTCTGCCCAAAATCGATATGAATATGAAAAATGATACGTCAGGTAATTTAAATAGGCTTTTTTCTCGTCGTAGGGCAGTTTATTCAGTGTTTTCATTCTTGCCAGCATGATCGACGATTCCAATTTGTGGTTGTTGACACTAGCTGTAATAGTAAAAACACATGGGCACAGATCAAGCAAGTTCAGTTCAATGCATCTCAGTCGACACATACCGGTACCTAGAGTAGCTTAAACACACACAAGCAGCAGATGAGGTGCCCAGATGAGGTCTGGGACATCGGAAATCGGGAAAGTGAGGACCACAGCTATAATCGCTAATGTACCTTCCCTCCTGGCGGAGAGACAGGCGAAATTGGGTCGGTTTTTAATCGTGTTTAACCTTTGATTAATGAAATATAATAAAAATGTTCCAGTGTTAAATCTCCATAAAGAAAATTATCGATCGAAATTCAATCTTAAAATCGCCAAAATCTCTTAAAAAAACTAAACTAAAATGAAATTCGTGCAATAATCCATTTAATTACAACCTTGGTACATCATAAGAAAGCCATTTTGAAAGATATGACTCCCCTATGCTTGTACAGACCTAAAAATCTTTCGCCGAAATTCCAGATAAATCCTAAATCTCCGATGTCCGATTCTGATAATAAAATTACATTTCGAACCGATCTTAAAAGTCAAATTCTGACGAACATAATGATATTTAACTACTTGGAATTTAACAGCAGATGGTCAGACATGTTTCATCTCGCACCAACTAGATTTAAAACAATGAAATGAAGTATTTAAGTTGTAATACATGAGAAACCATTGTGTGGCCGTCGTCTACCATGATAAAAATCGCCATTTTGACAAGCCCTCTTCTCAGCACTGAAGCTTATGGACCGACATTAAGAAATCGAAAATCGTCGAAAATAAGCAATGTCATGATCATTCAACACAACTAACATTTAAATCAAGACAAAATACATCATATGTAATACCATTGGCGATATAATTCCTGATATTTCCACCGTTTGGAACCAATAATTATCTGCTCAATGATATCGCCGACTGACATGACTCTATACTAACCCTATGGGCGTAAGCCACGTCATAGTCGGCACCGATATTTTTCTTAATAATGACCAAAATGTTTCCAGAAACATTTAATATGATAGATTTCAACATGTGGACAAAATATCCACCGTGAAACAAGCAAGTTCTCTTTTATTTTCATCATTATTCGATGCGCAAATCGTTGCAATGATTTGCAGAATTTGACAGTGGTCAGCCATCTTGGAATCTCGACGTATTCCTTAATATAGAATAGCGAAATTAGAACCAAAAATATCCGCTAAATTTTCAATTTTAGAATATCTGAATCGACAATAATGTTTATTTTGAAGCAAAGATGGGTCAGACATATTTATTTGTTCACAAATTTGTGTAACCATCGAGAAAACGACTGCGTTCAGACGGGTCACTGAATGCTTAAAGAATGCCTCAAAGAATTCCGCATCGCCGATCTACATTTTCGTCGTTTTTTCTTGAAATACACAATATTTTTTGTTCCAAATCATGCTAAATATCTTTTTTTAAGAAAAGAGGCCTACCTATGCCTTTAAAAACGATTTTTAAAGCTTTATTAAGCATAGAATTGAAGGAAAATTGAAGGAATCTTAATGAACTATCTTAATCCTTCTTGATTATGTTAATGTATCTTAATGACAGGTCATGTGACCCTAAGTACTGCGTATAAAAAGGTAACCGCATCTAACTGGTCAGTCAGTAGACCAGAGGATTTTGTACTGAACAGAACTACAGCTGTTTTTCCATTGATCTGGTGATCATTGGACCTTTTAACCTTTTTCTACCCCTACACCTAGAGATTTGCTGGACGATTTTCAAGACTCTTCTACCATTGGTTTCAACAATTGAAAATATCAACAAAAATGGTTTTCATGGAGTCTTTACCTCATCTCACTGGAATTATTCAAGTTGTGCTTTACAGGATCATTCTCAAAAGGAATTTGCTCTGAGAATGGATCCTAATTTTGAGATTTTGAAAAATTCTCAAATTTGTGTGTGAGTGTGTGTGTGCCAAATGGATGTACGAAAAAGGGCTTCTAGCACTCAAATGGAATTTTTATGTGTGTGTGCCAAATGGATGTACGAAAAAGGGCTTCTGGCACTCAAATGGATTTTCTTGAAGCATGGAAACCAGTGGAAATGCATCTTCTTACGAAGTGCATTGGACTGTAACTGTAAGTTATCTCTAACCTACACACCTCCACTAGCTTTCACTGCATCCCACCTTATTCCAGAAAATTTCGATTTTCTTCCAAAAATAAACTACAAAGTTAGGATTTCTTTCAGACCTGAAAATATCTGATTTCCGGAAGGAGGAGTAATAGGGAGGAGGAGAACTCGACAAATATCAAACATAATTGTATGCATGTATGTCTTAGGTTCCTTGTCGCCACAGCGACTCACACATATCCAGCTGCACCATATCACCATTCTAGTTGTAAAGTACAGTGTGCAAAAGTACATTGTGTGTGCACAAATACTGTGTGCAGAGTGTGCACACACAAGTACAGTGTGCACACTATATGCACACACAAGTACAAGTACAGTGTGCACACTGTATGCACACACAAGTACAGTGTGCACACACACTGTATGCACACAAGTACAGTGTGCACACTGTATACACACACAAGTACAGTAAATACAGTACAGTGTGCACACACAAGTAGAGTGTACACACTGTATGCACACACAAGTAGAGTGTGCACACTGTATGCACACACAAGTAGAGTGCACACTGTATGCACACACAAGTAGTGTGCACACTGTATGCACACACAAGTAGAGTGCACACTGTATGCACACACAAGTAGAGTGTGCACACTGTATGCACACACAAGTAGAGTGTGCACACACAAGTAGAGTGTGCACACTGTATGCACACACAAGTAGAGTGTGCACACTGTATGCACACACAAGTAGAGTGTGCACACACAAGTACAGTATAGACACAAGTACAGTATAGACAAGAGAAGGGGAGAGAGAGGAGAGAGGTGTGTGTGGGGGGGGGGGGGGGGGGGGGGAGAAGGGGAGAAGGGGAGAGAGAAGGGGGAGGGAGGAAGGATGGATGAAGTGATGGATGGATGGATGGATTGAAGGATGGATTGAGGGATGGACTGAGGGATGGACTGATGGACCGAATTAAAAATTTTTTTAAATTAAATTTTTTTTATATTTTATTTTTTTTGTTTTTTTGTTTAACGGCGGCCTAGATACAGTTGACATAGATGGCAGAGGCTACAGCAACATTTACCAATCAGATCTATAAACAGATGGGATGTTCATTTGGGATGTTTATCCTATAGCTATAGGATCGTTGCTGACAGTACAATCGCACATAGCCTCCCCTCACGCTATGACGGCTGGGCCTTAGTCTTAGAAAACACCTTCTAAAACTTATTTAATGAATCGTTTAAAGTAAATAAAGAGATAGGAAGCTTAATATGACTCTTATTTAAGATCCCAAATGAACGATTCTGTTCAGAAATGAACATTTCTATGGATTTGGAGAGGTTTATTTTCATTAGGTCTGATTGTAAATGTGCTGAGGCTATGTGCGATTGTACTGTCAGTCAACTGAATTGTACGCGCACACTGGGAATACCACGCCCCCTTCCGTCCGTGCCTTGTTGGGCATGGACAGGCCAGGGCCAATCAGAAGAGGGAAACAACTGTAGGGGGTGGGAGCCACGCCCCTGTCCGTGCATGTCGGGCATGGACAGGCCAATCAAAATAGAGTGTCAGGAAAACCCAGTCACAGAGTTAACCAATCAGGGCCAAACATTCCCAGAAAAGGTGCGAACATTCACACCTCATTAAAACGGAGTCCTGTGGAGAACCTACGCCAGTCTTTAATACCATGCTGAGACAGACTCGTTAAAACCTGTGGTGATAACGAGAGGCCCCTACATAGTCAGGGAATATTAAAAAAATCTGGGAACAAATTCCTTACCAAACAATTTTTTCACCAATGAAATGGTAAAGGTGTCTACTAACATTTATCAAAACATTTAAACTCAACTCCCGTAGGAGAACCCGTGACAACTGAAAATAAAAATGGCCGCCACTAAAACTCTGAAACTCCATAACTTGGGGTAGAATCAACATATAATCAAGTGTGAATACACTTTTTCTAGGTTTTAAGGCATGGGGAATCCATTGGAACATGAAAAATGTTGATACAGACAATATTTAGCAAGTTAATCTACTGATACTGGGAAAAAATGAACAAAAGATGCTAAAAATATCCCCCCGAATGTACCCTCTGAAGTAAAAAATCTATACTTCATAACTTGGGGTAGAATAAATATGTAATCAAGTGTGAATGCTTTTTTTCTTTGTTTTAAGGCATGGGAAATCCATTGAAATATTAATAAATTCAATATAGACAATATTTAGCAAGTTATTCTATTAATACTGAGAAGAAAAAACAACAAAATACTGTGAAATAAAGTGAAAAATCTAATTCAGATTTATGGAAGCATTTATGATCAATGACATTAGAAAACATATTTCTGCAGTTCAAACTGTAATGCAAATGTTTTTAATCATAATAAATGACATGACATGTGATACCTGAAATAAAGAAAAAAAGGCAAGTTGTCTATCTGAACTTCCATCCCAGGTTCCCTGGAGGAAGGTGAACACCTTTCCAAGTTCTTATTAACAGCAGAAGTAGGTGGTAGTATTTGTGATCTGTGAATTCACAGTAATTATATTGCTTCTCTAGCTCTATTATTGGAAAACATCTAAGCTTTCTTTTGTAATTCAGGCATGGTGGAAATGTCTAAGAAAAATCCCTTTTTCATGCCCAAAATACTTTGTCAATGTAAAAGAAGCAGTCATGCAGGATCCTTGTTTCAACTTAGGTGGGTCATATCCTTAGTGCTAGGATTGTCATATTCATCACACAAACAAATTTTTAAAATGACCTGTTTTTTGTCCTATTGGCTATGGTGATATCTAGATCAAAGTACATCTATCTATGAGCCCATGAACATTTCCTGTAGACCTATGTCTAAACAGTACCTGCCAAGGTAGACTCCTTAGTTTCTTGGAGTAAAATGGTTTTACACAGTGCATGAAGGTAGTAACATGGCTCAAAACCCAATGTTGCAACCAAAAGTGGAGTTTACCAGTGATCCTGATGCATTGAAACAAGTTGGGGATCCATTGACATTGAATGACCTATAATTCTAATTTCAAATTACCCTCTGAGGGTTTTTATCACATCCTTTTTCATGTAATGTCTGGGACAGTTTACCCATTCCTTGACTCCAGAATATGCTTCTCTACTCTTTGTGCCTCAACATTGGGGAGCAACATTTGTGGGATGTTACACCAGTAGCAATAGTTATCAAGTTCTGGTATTAGCTGAAGGGGTTTCTGTCCATGAAGATATGAAGAAGTGCTATTCTCTATCTTCTCACTTTATTGGTCTGATATATTCTTATGATGGTCACCTGTATAATGAACAGAAGAATGTTGATCTTACCATATACAGGCAAAAGTTATTGGCTAAACAGCTCAGGTTTCCCTCTTGCCATGCCTCCATTTGATTTCAATGAACAGATATAAGATATAAGTACATAATAGTACATGCTCAGCCCATGACTGATTACTCCATCAAACAATGTGAAAAAAACTTTTAGAATTCATCATACACACTGGCCATACAGAAGTATATTCATTTCTTTGTTCTAATTTACTCATGTGACACTTATCAAATTGATAGGCCTGTGAATCGTGTAGGAAGGAGCTCACCGCTCCTCTCGACCTACACAACCAGCTCAACAACAACACTAACCCAGTGGGCGCGCATCTTTTAGTAAACGTTGCCCAATGGCTAATGAGCGACTAGCGGTATTGCAGGGCTTACTTGCTGGTCAGCGCTTTTTAGTAAACGTTGCCCAATGGCTAGTGAGTGACTTCAGAAATGCAGTGACTTTTAGCTGGTCAGCGCTTTTTAGTAAACTTTGCCCAATGGCTAGTGAGTGATTTCAGAAATGCAATGACTTTTAGCTGGTCAGCGCTTTTTAGTAAACGTTGCCCAATGGCTAGTGAGTGACTTCAGAAATGCAGTGACTTTAGCTGGTCAGCGCTTTTTAGTAAACGTTGCCCAATGGCTAATGAGTGACTTCAGAAATGCAGTGAATCACACTTTTTAGTAAACGTTGCCCGAGCAGCTAGCAGTAGGCCCTATGAGGAGTAATTACAACTATATATAATGCTATTTTCCATTTTTAATCAACTTTATTCATTTCCTCCCCAAACTCAACAGGCACTGTGGCCAAAAATGGACACTTTTTGGATACACCTTTTATAATTTATAATTTTAGTATGTTAAACTTGTACCATTGGGGACCAGGTGAAGGCTCAGGTAAATTGAAAAAAAATAAAAAAATGACCCTATTTCTTTGAAAGTGGACATTTTCGGGAGCCCCACCCATAGGCCTGGGTCAAAGTTAATAACTTGATAGCCATGCCTTGTCATCGGATAACCCATAGCACAGGGCCTCCTAATGAATACAACCAACACCCTATGATAGGCCTACTGCCACTATTATATGAAACGATCGGGAAGAAAGCACATGCTCTCGCAACCTTACATCACCAAATTTGCGTCATCAAACTAAGTACGTCGCCAAACTTGCGTCGGCATGACAACACAAAATAGTTGTCGCATAACGGCCGTCATCGCAGAACGGCCGTCATCGCAGAACAGCCGTCGTCGCATAACAGCCGTCATCATTGGCTGATCGAGTCATCGCGCAAGTGGCATTTGCTTCATTTCAGCATGGATCTCGGTCCAGGCAACATCATCCTACACTCTGTCCAGCCTCTGAAGAACCTAAACCCCAATGCAAGCCTTTGAAGTCTAGGTTCTACAGAGGCTGGACAGAGTGTACTCACTGCCTCCACAACTACATCCAGGAAAACTTTAGAAGTAGACAGACACAAGATTTCTCTGAGTAGAAAGGACTACAAATCTAAAGGTGAGTATCACTAAAAATGTCTTGAAAATGATTTTTATGTGGCATATATTTTCGATATATATTCTATTCTATTATCATTTTAGGTGTTACTGCTGGCAAATACAGATCTACGTGGGGACAAGTATTAGGCCTACAGGATAGGCCTACACAAAGGAAAACTTAGGCCTTATAGCGAGGCTACTTATGATTGATGAACAGATTTGACATCATCTGCATCAAAATGAATTAAAATGATGAATAAGAATTTGAAATAAAAAAAGTAATTGTTGAACAAATAAAAGCAACTCCGCTCCTCCCCCCCCCCCCCAAATCCCCCCCCCCCCCAAAAAAAAGCATTTAGCCTATATGCAGTGACTATCTACTAGGCGCTGCATGTGAGGTACTAGTAGTAGATGCAACAACTGCTCAAAAGCTACTAGTAAATGACTAGTAGCCTAAACACTGCAGAGCAGTGCTTAATAGTCGATTTTTAAAGTACTAGTGTGGTATTACTATTAGTCACTGAATTTGCAGGGAATACTAGTCATTGCATTTGCAGTGCTTACTAGTCATTGCATTTGCAGTGCTTACTAGTCACTGCATTTGCAGTGCTTACTAGTCACTGCATTTGCAGGGAATACTAGTAATACCATCCTAGCACTTCAAAAAACGGCTAGTAAGCACTGGACTGCAGTGCTTACTAGTCGTTTACTAGTAGCTTTTGTGCCTGCTGGGAATATTCTGGAGAGGCAACTGGAATTTTTTTCACATAGCTGATGCAGTAAGGGATGGAAGCATCTCTGATAAGGAATACAAGTCTATTTCTTTTTGCCAAATATGCTAAGCATACTAAAGATTTCTTCAGATTTTAACAATATCTTCGTAGTTTGAGAACAAAGATTCTTTTTTCTTGGCCAAGAGCAGTGCCTCAGAACCTCAGAATATATATATATAAAACATCAGAATACATAGTTTCTCCTGCTGTGATTGACCCCTTCAATCCATATTTCTGTAGGATTTATGTATGGAATTAAATTAGTATCATAGCTTTCACATTACTGTGAGTGACATTCAGAGGCAATTTCATCAGCTGGGTATAGGAGGGCTCTTCATCATCTTGCTGGTTGTCTCAGTAAGTTAGGAGCTACATTCTCTTGAATTGGCATATCCTTCAATCATGCACACCACAGCATTAAGTGATGCATATATATCTTTCTGAGCCACCCTCTAAATGATGGCTGCCATCCCATGACCTCAAGTGGAAGAAGTCCATATGTGTGCAGAAACAATCGAGGTACAAAATAGTTCACAATTACCTGTCCTTAGCCACTGATTAAAAAATGCACAGCAACTGAACTCTGAGAACCAAAGTGTGAAGGGATTGGAAAAACATTGGAAGAAAGAATCTAGAATAGCAGAACTTCAGACCATTTTTATCCATGTGGTAGTAGACTATGATATAAAATCAGGTATTTTGGGGCAGGAGAAAAGGCGTTGTTTATCTTCAATTTTCCTTGAGAAAGCTGGATAAGATTCTCCAATACATTCAAAGGCAACAATTCCGAACTATATCTCCTCCTGGCCCTGAACACCTAGTACAAAATTATTCACTCCAAATGCAGAAGTTTCATCTCTTCTTCCAGAAAGTTAAAATTAACCTGGAAGTCCTCCAGCTTCTGGCTATTGCAATGCTGATGATGCAAACAGCTCACTTGCTAATGATGAAAGTAAGAAAGGCATGACAGCTGTCTTACACTATAAACAAATTGACTCTTTTTGGTCCTCATTTGGTTTGTTTTTGGTCCTTATCAAGTCGCACTTAAAACCATCAAAAGCATTTGCATTACAGTTTGAACTGCAGAAATATATTCCTAATACTCTTGGTCACAAATGCCTTCAGGAACCTGAATTAGTTTTTTTTAAATAGGGTATATTTGGGAGGATTTCTTTAGGGTCATTTGTTCTTATTATCAGTAGATTAACTTGCTAAATATTGTTCAGAAGTTCAGATAGATAGACAACTTGCCTTTTTTCTTTATTTCAGGCATCACAATACCTGCAGAAATATCTTTCCTAATGTCATTCATCATGAATGCCTTCATAAATCCAATTTAGATTTTTCCCTTTATTTGACATTTTTTTGTTGTTTTCTTCTTCTCAGTATTAGTAGAATCACTTGCTAAATATTGTCCATATTGAATTTATTCATATTCCAATGGATTTCCCATGCCTTAAAAAATAGAAAAAGTGCATTCACACTTGATTACATGTTTATTCTAGCCCAAGTTATGAAGTATAGATTTTTTACTTCAGAGGGTACATTCGGAAGGATTTTTTTAGCATCTTTTGCTAATTTTTTCCCAGTATCAGTAGATTAACTTGCTAAATATTGTCTGTATCAACCTTTGTCATGTTCCAATGAATTCCCCATGCCTTAAAACCTAGAAAAAGTGTATTCACACTTGATTACATGTTGATTCTACCCCAAGTTATAGTTTTTCAAAGTTTTAGTGGCGGCCATTTTTGTTTTCAGCTCTCACGGGTTTTCCTACGGGAGTTGAGTTTAAATGTTTTGAAATATGTTAGTAGAGACCTTTACCAATACATTGGTGAAGAAATTTCTTGGTAAGGAATTTGTTCACAGATTGGCCTTTTTTCTCCTAAAATTCCCTGACTAACAGCTTTCTCTCGATTTCACAGACTTTTTCGCCGCAAAACGCAAATCTTTCCTTAGAAAACTGGACAAAAAAGGTATCAAGAATAAAAAATTGACAAATCCCCCTCGTCAAAACACAGATAAAACATTCCTCCCCCCAGCAGTGAAAAAATCAGGAGCCTAGGCCTAACCAATTCCTTATTTTTTATGTTCGCGGCGACAGTTCTTTGAAGCTGGAAAATTTACTCAAAATAGAAGGTTCGGTCCCTATAATCGTTTAATCCAGTAACTGTCGAACAGATTAAAAACCGACCCAATAAGGAAGATAGGAGGGAAAGGATACCGTTTTCTCGATAGGCCTACCAGATGCCGGCCAGACGCCCAAACCATATATTGTAACGTCTTCTAATATACACAGCGTTAGCACTGTTTGGCAGGTTAAACCCTGGAGTGTTTTAAATTACTAAGACATGTTTGCAATGAAAAAAAAAACCGCCCAGTTCCGACGGGAAATAAGGATTCGAATCAGGTATTCAATCGACCAACTTTAAACAATTTTTCTTGATAACGATTTATTCACATTTGTTCTTTTTACATTTTGTAGGCACATGCCACTATATACACAAATACATCTTAACAAAGAACCGTGCTAACAGAAATTTGAAAACCATTCGACAAAAGGCACTCATTTGTGTCACAACCACTCATTATCACTTCTTTTCATTCGCAATTCACTACATTCACTTGAGTTGATATTATCTACAGCAATATTTCATTGAAAAAGTAAATGATCCTGATTGGTCAGGAAGTAAGTTAGAAACGTAATAAACGACACTAAGTATTAACGGTGGTGTAAATCTTCATAATAAAAACATACCGCCTAAATGGACATCAATGTAAACAAGTTCAACAAATATTGGAAGTCAGAGCTTAAGTAGAAATCAAACAAAAGGTTTCAATTTAGTACCCCATCACTATCAAGACCGTTCAGAACTGTGTGAATCTGCAAGGAACTTCCAGTAAAGTATAATTAATGTTCTAGGTACGGTACTGGACTTGGCTTTCTTTGGTATCAAATACCTTAAAATTGGGGGCATATTATTTACAAAACAAGCAATCTTTCCCATGGCTACAAAAATGTTTAAGCTATAACATTCGTGTTGGATAACCTTGGAAATAACAATGGTAACAAGGGAACAGTAAACATAATTCATTCAGAAAGGGACTTTTTACCATAATATGTCGCACTTATATATATTCGGAGAGCTAAATCCGAATGGAGATGGGCGTTGAGGATCTAGATCATAAACTTACCATATTTACTTCACTTGTTAGCACCATTTAATGGTAGTTGTCCTATTGCTCGGAATACCAACATAATCGAGTATACATCAGTCAAGTAGATTAACCCAATATGTATAAACAAAGTGGTCCACTTTCGCCAATAAATTCATAATAAAGTTAGAAAATAATTCTCTCTGGATTACACAACAAGAAACCTAACCGTTATTTCTAGGAATTATGATTTAAGGGGGGCACAGTGAACATAATTAATTATAGAACTGTCATGGGTAATTGGTGAATAATTAATGGCTATCACATTCGAATATTGAATTAATAGATACATCTTTCACTCATTGAACCGTATTGGGAAGGGTCGCAGACCTTGTGTAAGCTGTTTGTGATTATGCCCAATGCAAACAGGTCAGGGTCATGGAGAAATCCTCCTTTATTCGTCAACCCCCATGGAAGGCAGATCCATCAATAAAGGCCTCACGGTGTAAGGAGATTTCCATTATGTCTTTAAACTAAGCATCTTAACCATTGGTATAGGACAAAACACAATGGACATTAGTGGGCGCCTCTTAACATGGCATGAATAGGCCTATGCATAATTCCAGAATATCTTCCAAATTCCAAAGAAAATAGTACTCCTTGTCATGATCCAGGCACCTCTTCATCACCGACGGGGATATTTCAGCCGCTGCAGGAAGGACGATTTCTTCACTTTCGGTGATGATTCGCGAGATCCCGCTATGGCACCTTCTACCTGTAAACAGTTTTAAAGGGACAGTGAAGGAGTGTGATCTATATCATGAAAATAAAATCGGAAAAAAACTGGTTTCAATAAATATGGCAATATCTATACTAAACGTACGAGAAGTTGGGGCACTTCAAACATTCATGCGCGGTAATTTATAGTAATAAAATCGAATAGGAAAAAATCGCCTCAGGGTTATTTAAAAACTCATTCTCATTAAAATATTGGGGTTTATCTAACAACAAAAATATTCGCCTTGAAGTAAGGAAATAACGAGTGTATACAGATCGCAGGTGCGGGTTCGGGCCGAATGGTAAAAATGTCATTGGGTAAAGTATCCAATACAAACAAATCAGAAAATCAAACTGGATCTACAACAGCAAAGTTCAAGCGAAAACGACTTCTAGATCGCACATAATCTAGTGATATCTATTTCATGTTCATAAGCTGGTAAAGTCATAAGCAATTTATAAAACTCGCAATAAATTTCACGATTCTGATGATTTGATATTGTGAAGTGACAGATATTCATAATATGATAATACGCATAAATCAAATCAAGTGTTAACGACAATGCCTAATATGCTAATCTTTAATTAAGATTCATATTAACAGGTACTTGAAGAGAGTACTTATAGGTAGAAGTGAACCATTAATTTCCGTCCTGATAATAGTAACAGACATTAATGAATTACATTCATCAATAGGCATTATTATATTAGGGTTAATTTCCCATCCCAGCAGAATGCCGAGGTGCAGCCTCAACAATTATTGATAACCAGCAACCTAACTAATTTGGCACTTATGATATCGTTACTATGATTAGAATATGTGTATACACGCCTGAAGGAAGCGAATTGGTCAGCGCCGAGTACAAACAAAATACATTGATAAAACCTGTGGAGTACAAAACCTCAGGTGCTAAGGGGATCTCATAGTCAGAGGAGTAGACGAAAGAGTACTAAGTATTTCAATTCCAAAGGCATCTAGACACCATCTCCTTCCCTGATGGTTCAGATGGAAGCAGAAAGACAATGTAATCAAGAACTGAAGGGAAGAAACATGCATTGTGAACGTGACTATAGCAGTCCAAGGCAGATGAGATAATTTGTACTCCCGTGAGGCAGAGAGTTAAGAAACAATTTCATGTTTCAAGATTTAAGAGCTTGTATTAGGACTGGAAGTACCTGAACTTCCAACGGAACCTTCTCGAAGAACTTTGTTTCTGTAATATAACATTAATTTTATATGATACTAAGTTACTTGAAGGGTATACTTGAATAAATGATGCTATCTTGATGAAGAGAATAAAGTTCCAGCAAAAATATTCTCAGACATATATGTCTCATGAGAGAAAGAATCTGGCAAACTTGAAAGAATAGTTCTGTTCAAAATATCATGCCAATAACAATATATGTCTTCTGATGTTTAACTAATAAGTTTTCACTATGGCAGAGCATCCGAGGAATTAATTATTCATTAGTCCTGTTTATAAAACTTTTGGCTACGAGAAAAGCAGTAATTAAATATGGACAAATCAAGGATCCCTCCCATGCTCTCTTGGGTGGAAAAAAGATAGCCTAGAAAGAAGAAAAGGCAAGGCTAAATGTCCAAGGTAACTTACTGGAACAGGTAGGATTGGTTCGTTAGAAGCTGGTCCGAGAATAACCCCTTCAGGAACTAGCCCCTCGGGATGCTACAATAGAACGGTATAGGTGAAAGACAATGTACAGCATATAATCCACACAAAGATAAAAAATTGTTACAGTACTTCTTACTTAAGGTCCATCATACAATAGAATAACACTGTAAACGATAGGAGAATGGTCTTATCTAGAACAAATAAACTACTCACCTGGGCGTGAAGCATAGCAGCCAGCCAGCGATACATCTCTTTCTCATCCTGGCAACTTAACGTATACCCAAAGAAAGGGTGGTCCTTGGTTCTGAAAAATAGCAAATAGTTTGTTTGTTTCAATGAGCGGAAAGAGTCAGTGAATGAGAACAAACTCGGCCATGATCTACATCTACATGACTATTGAGGTCCAAGCCAGATGAAATGTTTTGCATTCCTGTCAGGCAGAGTGGTAAGAAACAATTTAAGAGTTTGCATTAGGACTGGAAGTACCTGAACTTCTGACATAACAGAACCTTCTTGAAGAACTTTGGGTAATATAAATTTATTCTATATGAAACTAAGTTAGAAGATATATGGGTGCAAAGAACTGAACACGCTTGGTTCGACTTACTTTGTTTGCTTATCACCAGTAGGTAGAAATGTAATGCACCACCTGGAACAAATAACACATCTAGTATTATATGGTAAAAAATAAAAATTAACAAGACAAAAGAAAACTGTCACATACTATATCATCTATTGATATCACCGAGGCTAGGGCAGGCTGTAGTCATATAATTAATTTTAGAATAAATTTAATAGAAAAACTTTAATGAATGAATGAAAGTATATTCTATCCAGTGAGTAAGACTAGGCAAAGCAGTGAGAAACGTAATAGGTCTAAGGAATGGGGAGATCTAATGAGATCATCAGATATGTTATATAACTGAAGTGTAACACTAGATGTAAACACAGGAAATCAGTCTACATAGATCTACAGATCAAAAGACAAATATCTTACAGGAACTTTATTATTAAATCTACTTTAGAGAACCCTGTATCTACAAAACCAACAGTGGCCTACCAAATCCTGTACCATAGTAAAAGGAGGCAAAAAATATACAAACATATAAAATGAATATCCCAATCTCCTAATTACCCATGGCCTAATGTGGCTGCAGTAAAACTATCCCAAATAACAGTGCAAAGGAGAATTCGTGGACATATATTACAGTAGATAAATAAATATTTACAATTTATTCAAATCCATAGACCGCTTTCGGTGTTGACCAACACATCCTAATTTGTACTGATGTGCGCGCACCAGGGAGGCAGAAGGAACTGTTGGTTAAATAGGTCAACAGCATGGAGGAATGACCGAGTACACACGGCCGTCATTACCGTGCATTTTGCTAAGGGAAATATGGAAAACGACACACCTAGAAAAAAACTTAAATCGAGGGAAATATTGACAGACCTCTTTTCTAAAACGTAAGTACTTTTTCGGCATTGTATTTAAAGAAATGGCTTAGTTTGAAGCCTCCACAGTTATTCATCTCTAGTTGTGCAACAACCTAGTATGGACGCCATCCAAAACAAAGGGGGATACTTAAGTTTGGATGGCTATAACTGTGATTATAAAAGCATGTACATAAGATTTAATTCCATTTACCAATGGAGATAAGTTATAATATTACTTTGGGATATTAGATGTTTAACCAGCCAGATACAAAGTGAGATTATTCAACTCAAGATATGCTGACAAATCATGTCAAATGGGGGTAACATACATGTGTGTACATGCCTGCACTGGCCAGTGTTTGTGCCAGAGTGCGTGGACAGGAGGCAGGCACCCGGTGAGGGGCACTGAGAACCAAAGTGGGTACCCATGCTCATTCCCAATTTCAAGGAGAAAGGGTTTTCTAAAAAGGGGTCCTTTTAGTATGGCAAAATCTCGTTTTTTATAGAAAAAGGTTAGGCCAACTAATCTGAGGGAAAAGTCCTTGAAAAGGAGCCGTTTTTCTTAGTAGGGGAGTAAGCATGGGAACCCACTTTGGTTGTCAGTGCCCCCTTGGGGTAGGTAGTGCCTGCCCTGTGACCAACGCAGCCCTGGCCACATATACACAGTTGCATCTATGCACCTTTACCTAACTCTTACAATCCATTTAAAGGCTATAGTTACGGGTCGTATGAAGTCTCACTGGATTATTAAAATAAAGTACCGCCTCCAGTACAATGGTACCTCAATAGGTTCTATTGTTAAATAAAAACGTACCTGTAGTACAGAAATATCCCTAGGATCTAATACAACTTTGATAGAAGCATTTGAAACGCCCGAAATAGGTTCGATTCAAGATTCATGACTGCCGCCATTTGGGGGAACATTACCCAGAACCCTCCTTGATTTTGACGTCATCAAGGCTAAATGCTGGCATCTCCCGGCATCGACCAAAGGCAGTGTGGGCGTGGTTGGGTAGCAGTTTGAATCATGTTTTCCTCCCTTCAAACCACTAAAAAGCAATTGTTCTTGCTAATATTGAGTGGCATAGGCTATAACTAGAGTGTTATGGGATTGTTTGAACTTAGATGGTTTGAAATGAAGCCTGTAGAGTCCCGAAAATGTTGGTGTATCTGTGAGCGATAAAAGGGGGCGATACAAGTGTTGTCAGTTCCGGTGTTAGCAAGACTTTGTTTACCACTTACAGAACATCTTTTCTTTCATAACATCACACTTTAAAAAGTGAAATCTGGCCAGGAATAGCATGTAGAGATTCAAATCTAATGAGAACATGTCTATTTCTATTGTATATCATTGCCAAAATGCCAGTAGGAGGAGGAGCATGACCATGTTGCACTCGGCATGCCAGCATCGAAGGCAGGATTTTATCATGAGTGACGTCATGAGTCCTCCGAAGATGTCTGCCTATATTAAACATCATAATCCGAGATTGTAAGCCCTCCAGAACTCTTATTATTCACCATATTTATGTTCGAACCTAGCTGACATTGATTTTACCTCAAGAAGTAGGGATAAGGCTATCATTGTACTGAAGGCGGTATGTTCTTTTAATGAATAGTATATGGTATTGAGTTTTTTGACAGGCCCATAGGCCTATAATTTCCTGTTTGACCAATTCATATGATAACATTCCCCAACTAACAAGCTACACTACACACATGTAAACCAATAGGCAAATAGGTCACTGGGGTCCATGCTCATTTCCCCCTTATTCTGTCCATAAAATGGCCTAAGAAATTTAACTGATTCATTCTTCATATGCTCAACACCCATATGATGCTATGTAGCCCCAGAGATATGCTCAGTAGTTTATACAAGGTCCAAAATACATAGAGATGTGCGGGGAAGCCTAACTACGGCATAGAAACACATGCAGCCAGTGTTGTTTGTATTTCCGTCTTGCTGCCATCATGCGCACGCATGGCCTCATTAAATATGCGTGACGTCAGCGAGGTATCGGACTATTCCAGAAAGGAATATTAAAAGTATTGCAGTTTCTGGCAAATAATAAAAAGAAACTCACTTAGTAGGTGGAGAACGTTTACTCTCAACACCTATATACAAAACTAGGTCCTCAACATTCCACGATCCTATAGGATTAGCTGCCTGAAATCGAAAGAATAAATGTTTACTTGTGCTTTCACACCTCCACATAACGTACTAGTTTCTCATAATCATGATGCGAAAAAGTACTGATTTTAGCAAGCTTAGATCTGCCTTAATATTTTATTGGGATATTTGAAAATCATAGTAATACTCACTCTTGTGTCCTTCTGGTAACTTAGCTTACATTGGCTGAACTCGAAGTAGAATTTCTTGAACGCCTTCTTGTCGGAGAATTTCAACTCATTGAACAACGTAAATTGTGGATCAAACTGGAGATAGAAACATAGAATTTCAGCGTTACTGCGTAACAGCATGTTTAACTAACAGAATTTCAATAATATCAGAATATTAGGATGTTTACTTCTCCAAAAACATAGCACAATTGGCATACAAAATGTTATAATATGATTAATCATAATGTTAATTTGACACAATGATGGAGGCATATGAAAAAATAATAAATATTAATTTATATACTTGCAATATTATGAATGGTCAATTTCTAAAGATTTGGGTAGGGGACGGGGAGCACTGACAAAAATATAGCCAATACAATATATAATCTTATATAGATGGACTCCTGGAATTATAACGTCATCAAAACGGTCACATAAGTTGCAATGTCCATTAAATTACTCACCACAAGGTTTACTTTCTCATATACAACATTCGGTTTGACAAGGAAATAGTTGTCTCGAGAAAATTCCTCAGACCAGTCCGACCACCGCAAACTGACATCCAAGACACGCTCCTTGTATTGCAAGGGTCTCTCTATGAAATAAACAATTTAGCGATAAGAGGAGAAACAAAAATGACCTTTCCACACAGGGCGATTTAACCTATCCATATTTATACAAGCTTAAGTAAAAGGGAATTAATGGAACTATATTTCCAAAGACGCACCCATTTGTTCTTGGCAGATGACTTCATATATGCTCCAATGTAGGCTTGTGTCAAGATCCGCCTTTTGCATAATGAACGCTAGCACTTCCTGAGACGTCATCGTAGCAGGAACCTAGGGTTACAAATGTTGGTTCAGTAATTAGAGAAGACTATGTTGACGATAAGGCGTGTGGTGCAGAGTGGACTGGGATAGGAAGTGGTGATAGGTGGTATCAGGGAAGTATATACTTAGCAACAGAAAGAATGAAGCGAGAAACAATGCAGTCAATATTGTGGAGACTTATGGACAACCCCACTCGTGAGCACATTCTGTAAATAATTGTACCAAAATGAATAGTGTGTGTCTTGTGGTTTAACCCCATCTCAACAATTATTCCTGTATTGATAAAATGCGTATCATTGGTAATTTTGGATTTTTGATGTCTTTTGATCGAATCATATATATTGGGAGAAGAAATGTTGATACTTGATTATGAACCTCATCAGGAACTTTGAACAATTTTGCGAAGGAAAACGGGAAACATCCATCCGTAGAGATGGGACACTAAACGTTTATCAACAGAATCGTACCTTCATAGTAATGACTGAATTTGAATCCCTACTCCGGAGGTAAAAGCCTAAGAGCAGATCTCCTGCCTGGGCCTGAAAAAGAATAAATATAAACCCTTAGTAGTGCTTGTGAAACATCTTAACATGATTCGCAGCAATGAACTCGTTTTCCCAATGGAGAAATTCAAGTACCCAAAACCTTGTATGTAGATTTATAAATCCCCGAGATGTATTTATGACACAACTTTCAGGATATATTACTTTTTACACACAGGGTATAATAAGGGAGAAATAATTTTCCCCAGACATATGCATTGAATATACTGTAGATGGCGATATCAAATGAGATAAAACGGTAAAACAGCTCTGGCACCGTACCTATTCTTCCTAGATTAAGCATAGTTAGCCTTACAAGTAAGTAACTACAGCAACTAAGTAAGCGAGTATGAAGTACAAGAATGGTTCGGCGGATGAAATGAAAGAATAGTGGAGCTAACTCCTATGACAAGGAAATCTTCTTAACTCATAGGCGAAATAGTAGAAAATAGAAATTAGGGTGCTCTACCGTGATATACAACCCCAATGGTTAGACCGTTATATTCATGTTACCAAACAGGAATACATCCCAGATCTTATATTCTAGCTGGCGTTAACTTGTGACTCGACGCATACAGGAAGTCTTATATTAATCAAATTAATCCCAGATAAAGGAGTTATTTAGTCCGACCGTGTTAGGTTTCCCCCTACTAGTGAAGGGATGTGTGGGTTTAAAACCTATTCAACGCAAATTGTTTTAGGCGTTTTATAGATGCATCCACCATTAAGCATATAATTTCCTTGGTTAATAGTGTCACTTATTTGGTAAAAAAAACGCAGTGTGTGGTTAATATATTACACCGGTGTATTTAGTTGGAAATACCCATAGAAAGTTTATATTTCTGTAGGGAATAAGTGCACTTTAAGAGCACCATGGCGGAACATATGAACATCTTACTGCCAAAGCTTTTTAAGTAGTGGTTAAACTATACACATCATCACACTGTAAGTCCAATGAAGGAAATGAACATACCGATTCCAAATCTCCCTGTAATATAATTGACAGAAAACTACCGTTTAGAAGACTGACTCCATTCGACAAAGCCATTGGTTGTTATTCCTTATCCAGACCAAATGACACTACATCTACAGATGCATTACCACCACTATACTTTTTCCTTTAAATAAAATGGTTTATATCCAAACACTAAATAATAGCTTAACCGGAGAAATAATTATCGGATTATCTTTTAAATTTCATTTATACAAATATTTGAACTTAAAGATACAATGCGTGTGTTTCTGAGTACATTATATTATTACCAAGAGTTGTCGCCAAATTATTAATAGCTAGCAGTGCTAATTAACAGCCGACGTCCTTATCAAAGTTTATTTTCAAAGTGGAGCGCAGAATCGATATTGATTAATATTCCTTATTTCAAAAACACTGAAACAACAATAACAAAATCCGCAAGTCTAGGACACGCATTTCTCAGGTTTCATGGTTAATTAATGGAACACAACCGGAATACAATGCATCTTGACATTCCTAGCAAAAATACCCAAGTAAAAAGTTATTAGTTTCAAACCAAAGTGATAACAAGCAAAAGTTTGCATTTAAGACTCAGCAAAGCTCTATGACTATTTGCACTGCCTTTCTATGTCCTCTGACCACCCTTCACTGTGTTGAAATTCAGCCTTAAGAGGCTTGGAGCGAGGAGGCACCGAAAAACTTCAATAACAGGTTTTTTTGAAGTCCAACTTGTAATGCTCACCAGATTCCCTCGGAGACTCTCACGTAGTTTCTGATTAATGCACACATATAATAAGACAACTATTTCATCAGTAGACCACTACCTATCACGTCATTTTCTTCATTATTCATTATTATATATACTATGTATATATATATATATATATATATCAATCCCTCACAAGTTCACCGGTCAGAATGGGGGAAGAGCCCGGATGAAAAATACCTTACACTATGAAGTACAACCTAGCGGATATATATCTCTCAATGATCCTTTTAAACAGGCAAGTTGCGACGATGGACAAAGATCGGAACATCTGATTGTATCAGAATATATAGATCTATATAGGTACATTAAAGTCTTTATTAAATCTAATGTACTTGCTTTATACATTGTTCCTCAGCCCCATCACCCGGCCCCATTCTGACCAAAGTAATAGGGCACAAACTGATATATTGATTACCCCATATGATCAGCTCAAAAAAATGAAGACATAAGCAGGCATTTTTAGGTGTGATAGACGGCTTTCCAATCCAAAACATGATTTGGTGCACGGGTCAATCAACGGATAACTAAAAGCGATTCTAGCTGACCAACTAAAAATGGACAATAATCGAGCATTTGTAAAGGTGGCAGATAAAATGGATACTGACAATCACACAATCAGAGCAAAAACTGTTTCAATTCACGATGCGAAACGAATTAATGAAATTGATTATTGCCACGTACATCCACTATTTTATATCCGATGTACTCAGAAAGGTAGAATAAATAACTTGGGGATTTACCTGACTTGCACGACTCGCCTGAACGATTTTCGCCATAGCTTCCTGGATCTTTCTTTCGTGTTCTAGCTCGATATCTTTGATCTAAGTAATAGATACGCATTAGATGATTTTTTTAAAACAGTAAACGCATAAACACTGGCGAAAATATTGCGTTTGATCGAGAATCATCATAGTTTCGGCGACATTTAATTAATAAATACGATTTTTTAAAAAGTGGGATTCTATATTTGTAACTAACCTCGAAAAGCTTTTTGTGATTGGCAACGATATCCCGAACAACTGATATTTCTTGGGTCGTGCTGCCATAACCCCCAGCTTGAAGACTTTCCTCCTGTAGAATCAGACAAAAGAGGAAACTTTATTTTATATTACAAAGGCAAAGATCTGTAAGGCCGATTAATGAAAATGGTTATTTTCAGCACATAAAATATCGTTTAATTCTCATAGGAGGATGCAGCAACAGTTTATTCTTTTTGTCTATAGACCATGTCTAACTGAAATCAAATGTTTGGCATTGTCCTTAACTCACCACATCCACTCTCATGAGTATTGGTCCAAATATTGAAGCTAAATTCACGTCAGACATTTTGTTCACGGCTTCGAGGGAGGCAATTCTAAAGAAAAAAACAGATGTGAGATTGTAATTTATTTTTTTACTAAAGATATACCAGCCACAAATTCCCTTCATATTTGGCACATAACAAAGTCATTAAATTAAGATTGAGATTGTCTGTCTAATAATAGGAGTTTAGTAAAAACATAAACACATTATTACAGCTCTTTCACTAAACAGTAGTCACAATGAGTAGCTACCAGCAGTATTTAGCCTTAAAATAGTATTAAATACCACTTTCTTACTGGGGAAAACCCTAATTTTTGTGGGTCCAGTGTCACACTCTATATGTGACCAAAGTGACCATGCTAGCGCCTGATGAGGCCCTGTTGGGCCGAAACCACAATTACATTAGCCAAACTACAGAGAATAATAAAGCAAATGGATAAATTCCATAATTTAAGACTTTATTTTAATCTTTGTCCCTCTTGTGTTTACATTACGGGTCCTAGAGACACAAACCAACACACAGAATAGAGGGTAGCAAGTACATGGATACTGTTGCTAATGTTACCGCACGTTACCCTGGTTGTTGCCAGGGGAGGACAGGTGGAATGTTCGATCTGAATCCGCGCAGATTCAGTTGTGGTAGCGCAATCAGGGAACACACATCGTCCCACATTATTATGATGAATAACATCTCTTTAGCCACGGTTCAAACCCGGTACATTCATAAGATATATTTGAGACGCGTATACTTACTGTGCAATATGGACAACAAGTTTCTTAAGAGTAGCATAATGCACGAAGGGCAGCTCCCCTAACAGATATTTATACCATTGCATCTTAGCACCCCAGTCTGTTATGTCTGTGAAATTTGAAAAAACAACAATTTAAGCACAAAGTCGAAACAAGGTAAACGTATTTAAGAACGACAGCATAGCTAAATTAACATAATTAAATATCCATCTTAGTTTTTATCCTGGCACCAATCAACAGTGCACGAGATCACACTGAAGAAAAGGATACAGGCTTTTGAATTGCAGTATTAACTATAAATAAAGATTGAAACAACAAAGAGGCATATATATGAAAATACTCTTTAGAATTAAGTTGCCATATTGACAGGATTTCACAAAATGACAAAAGGCACGCGTTGATACCGTACGTTTTATAACCCAACTCTACCATCGATAAGCAAATGTTTATAAAGATAAATGCTATGAAATAATCTAAATATGTATAATGTCTGAAAGAAAATCAGTACATACGAGTAGTTTCGATCCACTTTTGGAAGAGCGCTGATGCCAAGAGAGGCTCCTTGAGTGTCCTGAATAACCGTTTGAGAGCAGTGGCTACATCATGGACAGTGTACAGGTCTAGAGACAAGACTACGTTGTGCGCATCTACAAAAATAGTTGTAAAATACTCGGGGTAATACAATTTTTTAAAAAAAGATAACAGAAGGCGAAAAGTATAAATACAAAGAAGACTTGTAGCAGACCCCTGAACCATAGCACACTTACTTAATTTGAATTCTTCAAGTAGCTGTCCGACCTTGGAATGTTGACCACTGAGCCGATAAATACCTTCCAATCGTAAACCTGAAAAACATCAATACATCAATACATCAGCCGGATGAATATGGCTCCAACCAACCAAGTAAGTACAAAGCTTTGATAGATACAGCCTCAATTGAGTGACGGGCGACAACATGAGGGGGAAAGGAAGATGATCACATATAGTGTAATAATTTAGATAATAATCGATACATTGTGCGTAGGTTGGAGATTTCTATTAATTAGCTTAAGTTTGAGAGATTCTACCATGTGCCGAGATAAAGTTGATGCATTTCTCCACGATAACAGGCACGTGGTCTGAAGTCAGTTGGAAGTCGTTCAGGTAACCGGTATTTTCCTGTAGGGAGAAAAGGAGAAGAAAATATTAAACTAAGAAAATCAAGTGGAAAACAAAAAGTAGAAAAGCAAAATGGAACTTTTGCCAACTATAACAACTGGAATTTATTTTTTAGTAAATTGACTTGGCAAAGTAAATGGTTTAAGCATTGCTCTAGAACACTGACCGTTGAAGCTTTTTGTAGAAGAGAGAACCATGCTTCTGTCTCCCTCCTCATATCACCCTGAATGTATAAGGCCCTGAAGAAAAGTATTAAAAATGAGTGATGCTAGTTGGAGTTGTATAACATAAATCATTGAGTTAATCGATTTAGTGTTGTTAACCAATTTAGTGTACATAAATTTGAAACATAATGAGGGCTAATTAATTCACCTGTTGGGAAGGGTTATCACAAATGGTGGTCCGTCATCAAATGTTTCGATACAGGCATCTGCATGTGGCGCTTCTGCAAGTTAGACCCATGACCCAATAAGTTTAATTCGGACAAACTGTGGAGTGTAAGCTGGTGAAAATGTGAACTAGGTCATGAGGATGCAACTTTTGTTAAGAAAGTCATAAGTCATAAAGTATGATAAGCCGGTACAGAAGCTTGTATATATGCTAGTTCTCGATTAAGTCACAACTTTTAACATTATTGATCGGGCTGCTACCAAAATCTGCATCCCTAATTCATCACACTGATAATAACAAACCGATATAACAAACTGATAATGAGAATGCAAAAATTGTATGTATGCTGAAAGAACATGTTGCAACAGGCTGATTCGAGTTAGGCCTCAGGAGTACTCAGATTACGACCAAGTGTTAAAGGCAAACGCTACTATCTAGTGGAAAATGAAAATAAATGTCATTTTTCTGAAACTTTGAAATTTGATTCTTGAAGTGTTTCTGGTCATAAAGATGGAAAAAAATCAATGGGTCACTGTGCTCAATTTTTAATTAGAGTGCTTCAAAAGTTGGTATCTCAAAAGAACCAATGAGGATCAAAAGGGGGGCTCATTTTGGAGTACCTCGACTTCATAGTTCATATTTGCTATTTATATTCCCTCAATTTAAGTAAGGTTAACAGTTTTAGAGAGTATTACTTGGCTAATAATTCTATGCCTCTTTTTTATAGAATGCATGGTTATTTTTATTCTGAAAACAAAAAATATGAAATGCAAATTTTAAATTAAAAACTCGAAAAAACCCACTTTTTTTCACTAATTTAATAAAAACTTTTTTTCTCTCTCATCGAAATTAAATGTCATTTTTCTGATTCTTTAGTATATGATTCTTGAAGTATGTGTGTTCATAAAACTGAAAAAAAAATTATGGGTCACCGTGCTAGTTTCTGAATTATGGGGCATTGAAACATGGCATGACAACCAAAAAATCTGCTGTTTCAATGTGTTCTATGTTTCCTAAACATGTCTATTTCAAACAGCTACAATTATTTTTTTAGCGTGATGACATACATTTTTTTCCCTATATATGTGTAGAATATTGCCTGCACTATATGTGTAGAAAATTTTGGGACATTAGGAGTTTTCATTTTTGTTTTATTCCCAAAACCGTGAAAGAAAAATGCAGCACTTCCCAATAGACTTGCATACTAAATGGGTACAACTGAGGGTACCCACAGTCAGCTCAGTTCCCCAAACATGTCTATTTCAGACAGCTATAAAAAAAAATCTAACTCGATGACATATGTTTTTTTTCCTTTTAATATGTAGTATATAACCTGCACTATATGTGTAGAAAGTTTTGGGACAGTAGGAGTAGCCATTAATTGTTTGTTTTATACTATAAAACATGAAAAAATGGGCCGTTTCCTCATAGACTGCAGTGCTAAAGCAATAGTACGTAAAATGCCCATATATTTGGTATATGGAAAAGGGGGGCGTGGCAGTGAATAGTAGCGTTTGCCTTTAAGTGACATCTCAAAATAGCACTTCATAGCTTATCTCAGCGGGCGCGTTACAAATGGTGATGTCTCCTATCTTCATTGATTGTACGCAACAACATTACATTTATATTATCTAATGTAATAAGACTTAAATTAAAACGCAAGATAAAACCGCTAGCGTGTTATTTGATAATTAAGCGATGGATTAAGTTAATTATGTCGGAGGAACGTAAAAACAAGAAATTATTCTCACAGTATTTTAACAGGCTGCCCTGAAATTGGTAAAAAAAAACCCGCCTGCTTCCTGAATACTACACATTAAAACGTAGAGTTACTTGTGTTGAGGGCAACCGTTCCCTGCGTAAAAAAGAAAATAATGAGTGTAGAAAAACATGACTTACGCGCTCCACCTTTGTTGACCTCAGTAATGCCCGTAACCATTCGAAGATCAACTTCTTCGAAGATTTGTTCATCCTGGAGGATAACATTGAATGAACAGTGGTTTAGACAAACCTAGATAACCAAGCCGGGTACACACGTTTTCAACAAATGATCGTATCATTATTTATAATATCATACTCTATCATAGTGGAAAGAAATGCAACTTTACCTTCTTGAATATATACAGGTTTTTGGCTTTGGTTTGAATCCACGTCATTCGCCAGTCCTGAAATTACCAATACCCAAATCAGTTATAAAGGCAGAAAGGTAAACCGCGGGTCAAACGATGATAAATATGTTGAAGAATAACCGGACAACACCGATCTTACTTACTGTAGCTGTAGCTCTCTCCCTGAGGAAAACAATACCTCCCCGATCTATATCCTTGATCTTATCTATTAAGTCTGTTGGTAGAGGCGCGAAACTCTAGAGGGAAATAACGAAAACAATTAAGAACATGTGATAAATTTATTTTGTCATTATCTGTATGTCCCACCGTGTTCATTCACTTCAATATCATATAGATCCATTAGGCATTACTTCAAGAAGATAAAGTCAAGCCAGTTTCCAAGAATGTATATAAATGTATGCAACTCGATCAGATCGAATTACATGTATATCTCTTACATGTTTTAGGCGGGATAGCCAAGAAGAACTATACAGATGAAATACAGACTTCCCAAACAGCTAATGCGTAAGAGGTTCCAGAATCATGATTTACCACCAAGACTAGAGATTTTAAATATGATCGTCTTCAATAAGGCCAATGTACACACTGGCTTTATAACGAAAAGGCAAAGATGAAAAATCGTTTAAGAATTACCAATGATACAGTATATTAGGCCGCATAATTTCCCAACCGTGAGAAATCATACAGAGTACTAAACAGTAGCTGGCTTTAAGAAACATCCAACGCGTTAAACTTTCAAAAAATTGTTTTCCCAATAGAAAAATTAAATGCATTAGAAATAGCAATGAAACAATACCTTGGCAATTTTAACTATCCACTGATGCCTATCTTCCGGAGTCTCAGCTGCTAAAATATAAACCCTTCCTCCTGCTTTGGTTGTACTTAACTCGAAACCATATTCATATCTGAAACAAGACCAGGGGTGTATGGGCTTACTGTACAACATCATTGTAATTGCTATTCTAATTTCAGATGACTTTCACTCAACTATTGTTTCAACTAACCTTTCATTGGAAGAAGCTGCTACACTCATAATTTCTTTGCGTTCTAAGCTGTCCTTGGCCACAGTACTCTGAAAAAATATTTGTAATAAAACATGAACAGAATATTTAATGTTGTACTTCATATTCGGGTCTCCTGATACTCCATTCCAAGACATTGTTCTGTCATACTGCGGTCATGCAGGTCAGGTGCCTATTGCCTCGTCTCACCACATGAATAGAATATTTGTCACAATGTTTCTGTTTATCTATAAAGCCATCAAATGGTGTTTATTAACCTATCAATTCATTGCTGATGCAATTATATAAATCCACAAGCATAATTCTATACACACCCTTTCGTTCTCATAATAAGAGAGAACCCCGCGCTCTAGGGTAAACCACCGACGTTGGTACTCGCGCTGGTTGGCTTGCTGCTTTAGGAGGTAGCCTTTCATTGAGGCCCCACTCGCGGAGTATGACTGTTGGAACTAAAATGTTAGATCAAACGAAAGAGAATATGTCAAATACATTTGCTTTCTTGGAAGTAAGTAGAAAATGGAACTAGGCGCCGGTAATCGAATAATTATGCTAGGTAAGGATCGAGTGGGACAATTCTTTGATTATCCGCGCCGAGTTCCATACACTAGTTACTACATGTCCAAAGCAAAGAGGGATATTGAAATATAAATCATTGTTGTTTTTTTTTAAATTCTGAATTACCATGAAATATGCAAAAGTTAACGAATATTTTACCGCACACTTTTTTGTTGCTCTCTCATACAACATGGGCGTATGTTAAATGTTGTTCCAGGGAGCTATGCTTCCATATATAACTCAGTCTATACTATGTCATGATGGAGCTTCCATCCTACCTACATAGGATTTTTTCAGACATTTGCGTAACATATGATCTTTCAGAGTAATACCTAGAAGTTTAATGATTTTAATATTGAAAGATTAATAACTTTTTCATTAACATGACTTACCGCCATACTTTGCCGATCATGTAAACCTTTTCCTGCTACTTCTGCACCATTCTGTATCAAGAACTCCTGGAAGAATTAATTTTAATAGAATTAATGACGCGACTTTTGACTAATAGATAAATTACACAATGATCTTGTCTAAATGATGGCTAATACAAAAAGAGTCCACTTACCAACTGCAATGTTTGTCTAGACCGCTTAGCTAGTTGCAAAGCTGAAAAAATAAGGATGAATGTCAGTTTTTGCTGAATACAAAAATTGTTTAAACGAAAATATTGCAGGCATAAGAAAAGCTAGATTTAATGATTTATACACACGTGTTTCATTCTGACTTCCGTACATGCTACTGACACATTGTATCTGAAATTAAAAGAATTCAGGAATCAGTTGTAGTGTCGTCCTGAAATACATTTTTTAAAGTCAGAACTAAGATAACCCTGGAAATGATTTTTTTTAAAAATCGAGATATAGGCAAACGCTAGAATATTGGTAAGAGTAATATCAAGAAGTGATCAACAACAAAAACAGCCGCAAGGTGGCAGGTTAACTTACATCTGCACCACTGAAGAGGGCTTGGAGTGTTTCTAAAACGTTTCCGTATTGCACCGACTTACACAGGGCCTGGAAAAAGTAAACCCAATTGTTCGGTCAGCAAAAGCCACATTTCGTTAAGATGCTTCGATCTTAATAAGTTCAGCATATCTAAACTGACGTTGTACATACATTTACACAAGGTCAATTTGCCCCAAATTTAGCACAACAAAAATAGATATTCTTGAAACTCATTAATATTTTTATGTTATATAGCTACAGTTGCGCCGGGTATATCCTGATCAAATGGGAACGATATCTTCATTAAGAAAATGGCGGGCTTACAAAACTTAGGACTAAGAATCACACAGAAAATCACATAGTTGAACAATCATGATACAGTGTAATGTACGCAGATGTCAATAACATCCATACACAGGTATTGAACACTCTGAAAAAACAATCTCCGTCTGACGAACTACGAAAATCTTGATCTAGATACGTAAAAAGTGCTAACGCACATTTTGAGTAAAAAAAGCCTACCTCATTGAGGGCGGTTTGGTCAAAGTGAAATGGATGTAGGTGTATGAACCGGCGATTTCGGTATTTGGCCAGGACGTATTCTTGCCGGCTGGACCTGAAAGAAGGGCAGAGACAGAATATTTACACATTAGGAAAAGTTACCTAGTACTCGGAGAAAAGAGACACGTGCATCAACTCAAGTCAGATCTAAAGCAGAGTAGAAACGCTTCTATAGTAACATCATCTTCTGATGCCCTCTCCGTCCTACAGGTTCTTCAGTCAAAGCCATCAGGGATCCGGGACGTTAGGGCCCAGAGCCTTTTTTTTCTTTCCTCCCTCCCCCTCTCTCTTTCTCCCTCCCTTTCCCTTTTGCTCTCAGAGGGAGATAGAGAAATGACACTGTCACACAGAGAGAGGGGGGAGGGGGAGATAAATAGTAGGATGGCAGCGGTTTCCTGTCTGTCTATTTGTTAAAATTATGGAACTCTATTATCTACTAGACATTAAGACAAAAGCTCTGTCTTGTTTTGGTACAAAGAAAGGGTGACATTTCATAATTTAATTGTGTGATTGAAATCACTTGAACTTCTTTCATCGAGGGGTATAATTTGCCAGCGAGTAAATTTCTAACTTACATGTCAGCATCAGAGTCGATGCGATCATCTTCAGTGGTGGTCCATTCCCAGAACAGGTTGGAATTGTCATTACCGATCGTATGTAACAACTGAAGGGTTAAAAGGGGAAATTATTTAAAAGGGGAATACCGTAGTGGCCCGTTTATAAGCCGGGACCTGTTTATAAGCCTATCTCGAATACAGACCGGGGGTGTAGGGGTAATGAAAAAATAAAATCCACTAAAATTTAATTATCGATTAAAAGCCTATCTCAATTGCAAGCCGGGGCAAGAGGGGGGTCTAAACAAATACAAGCCCGGGCTTATGAACGGGCCACTACGGTAATTTAATCATTAATTTGATAAATTAATTTCATCAAGGCCACGAAAAATATAGAATAGTTTTAACAGCTGCTCCAAAAATACTAGAAGAGTGTTTACATCTCCTAAAAAAACATGAAAAAGATACGAACCTTTATTAAACTTGGGGTCCATACTTTGAAATCCATTCTCAAAGACCGAACTTTTGACACAGGTGCATTCAGCATACGATGAATACCTGCAAAACGGCATAACTATTTCTGAGGATTCAAGATTTTTAAATAACAAACGACACTGTACAGTCTATCGGGTCGATTTTTTTAACTGTTGGTAGTATTTGTTTTAAATTTATTTTTGTTAAGTCCGCTACTCAGAAATACAATATACAGGCAACGGGTGACGGCAGTACTAGCAGCTGTTGTGGACCACATACTAAGATCTCCTACATACACAGGCCAACATGTATACACAGGCCTACATCTACACAAGGCATGCATGGTTGCACACACAGACCTGCATGGTTGCACACACAGGCCTGCATGGTTGTATGATTGTATACATAGGCTTACACATACATAGGCGTATAGTGAAGATGTCGGTTCAATGTTTATAAACATTACAATGCAGACCATCAGCTTAACACATCGACCCGATAAATAACACGTGTAAACGTATGTAATACCAAGGAAAGGATACATTTTGAAGACAGCTTTGAATGTAAGAAAGCTAAATTGCTTACCAGCACACTGCTTGCAAAGCGTGATGCCAAAATTTATTGACGCCCAATGTGGATCTGTTGGAAAAGCAGATTAGCAATGTTAAGTGGACATTACATCTACAAACTAATATTTAATCACTATCCCTCCACTGTATAATCCTGTAGCAAAATCGAATAAAATAAAAGTTAATTTCAGTGTTTATAAATTATCTTCTCTAACTTACCAGGGGCTCCACAGTCAGCACACAGCTTGTTACTATGGTTTTCATAAACCTCTTTCAAAATCTATTAAATGGAAATGGAGAAACATTTGTCAAAGCACAACGAACAGACTTCGATTTTAATGATAAGCTGTAGAACAGGAATCTGGTAAGCGCAATAGATGGAAGTAAGTTCATTACTGTTTCATCTTCGAATGGGTGAAATATACGGGCAGGAGCAGGGGCATGGTAACCATAGCATGCGAAACATTGGCAAGAAATAACCTTAATACCACGCAGATCAACTCGCTCAAAGACTAACGTATGTAACGGCATATAGAAGAAGCGTCAATTGAATGAATTAACACACATTTGTTCCTAACTGATTATCAATAGTCGATCACCTGGGTTGAAAGTACATCACACACCTTGTAAACTCGTAATATTATGATCTCGAAAATAAAGGTTTTATTGACAGTGGGTGAATGCAAGTGCAATTGTGCCTGACTGCTTGAAGGGAATAAAGATATTTATACAAAAATATTTCAGAATCATGCATCATTTATCGTGAATTCTAAATTTTATTTCCGACTTAACAAATTTTCGAACAGCAATTACTCAAAATTATTAATGCTGGCTACAACCTGATGAGGAATATGGGGGAGGGTTGTGAGTGTAAATTATTTTCCCTCACACTTAAACAAGATTAAAAAGGTTCCTTCTCGGTGCAGCATCCTACGTTGGTATAATATGTGTAACCCAACATGGCAATACTCCTGAGAGACATTTATATACACTGGGTGTTTCAATAGCTAACACTGTACCAAAACCCATTTCAATTCTATGGATTGATTTCTACTCAAATCCTCCAATGATTAATGTAGTGCTTTAATCATACATTCTTTCTCTGCTTAACTTCACTTAGTGTAATTCAATATTTATACGGTCTGATTAATCTCGCGGAAAATTCAACAAAAATAACAGAAACAAACCTTCGTGGCGTCAAACTTCATCGCTGTCTGTTTGGAAAACCATTAAACATAGAATTTCAATGACAGAAGGCTTATGATAACAGGACGTATCATATGATTACTCTTAGTAGGATCACATTTAGTCTGGGAATATTAATCTAATGACATAAGTCCAATTTTGCCGAAAATACCATATGGAATTGGGGATGGATGTTATACACTCTAGATTTATCAGGAAGTGACGTAATAAAGACTGCATCAGGACAAAGTACCTAAAATGCCAACTTTGTTATAGTTTCCCTTTTTGCGTGAAATACTTACAGTATCATCTCCTAATCCGTCCGCAATTCCTTCCTCAAATGCTTCCTTCCAACTTAGTTGCTCAGCGTCAGACTCGCACAAGAGGCTATGGGCAAGGAAGTGACGGGACATTAATTTCTCTTTCGAAATCATCAAAAACAGAATACATTCACAACAATCTCCTAGAGCGCAACATTCCAATGACCAAAGATCTTTCAAAGATTGCAGAGAAATTGAATCACTTGTTCCTTCATCAAAGTAAAGTGTTCACAACATAAATCCTTGCATTACAAAACACCATGGAAAGGTTAATATAACACAGCTGTCCACGGAACTCTTTGACCAAGTTGCGAAAAGGACACACAATACAGTACAGGAGTCCGATAAGCAATGGCCGACGAGATAAGACCCTGATAAAATGTGGGTGTTATATAATTGATAACAGTGTGCTTGTCAGGGATCAAGCTCTTACACTGTTTTGGTACAGATTACCAGCCTTCTAACAAAACACATTCACTGCACAGCATGTAGATTTATCATTAGTGACTTATACTTAGGTGGTACTTCCACCTGGATATAACGAGCTTATAGCTATTACGGCGCGATAATTAATACATCCACAGTAGACATTAAGTGAACTAATATATTCCAGTTACATGGGTAGCCATCCAAAGTATAATATCTGAAGAGGAAACTTATTATATTTTAAGGTTAATGGGAATGTTGATTAATATTACAATTAATGGTTGATACGATCGGGCAAAATGGGGCGATTAAGAAGCCAAAAAGAATAATTAGTTAATAGGGACATATCTTGTCAAAGGAGAGAGAACATTGGTTATTATCATGGTTTCTTCGGTATCAGTGACTGAGTACGAGTTTGATCGAGTAAGTGATTGATTTAAGGTGAGTGAGTGATCTAATGTGAATGAGTGAGTGAGTGAGTGACCCACTCAGCCAATCGCAGACGTTTCAGAGAGAAATAAACATACCCAAATGTAACGTGAGGGGTAAGGAGTTGGAGTTTCCCTTTGCCCAGATCCTTTACAGAAGCCAACTGCAGATCCACTCGATGAATCGGTGTGGCTACCTTATAGTCCTGTAAAATGTATTTGATAAAATCGTCAGTTTTGTGTGTTAACACCCCCAAAGTATTGTAGGTTGTATGAGATAAGCGAAGAATTTAAATTATTTTTCATAATTATGATTATAATGCAATACATTGTTAGGTAATTATAAATATAAGTATTGTTAGGTAATATAAGTAATGAAAACTCCACTTGTTGGGGAATTAGAGAAAAGGCCGGGAAGATATACTCACACTGAAGGTATTGTAGTAACAGAATTTATCTTTCTTGATGACAAGATATTGACGACCTTTGAGACCCTCCATTCTGACAAATCCCTATAAAATCAAAATAAAAGCACGATAAACATACATGGTCAAAACAGAAATAATAATGTACATTGAGATTTCCATCTATAAAATGAAACTTCATCAAATCTTACCTCTTTGTCAGGACGGGCCATAGGACCCCCTTCCTCGAACTCATCAGTCTGGAGGATAAAAAATTGGCATGTATAAAGAACGAGCATTATCTTTTTCATAATGGCATAATAAGTTACTGTAATAGATGCTGATCGTTATGCGATTCCGGTGTATTGGTGGATATAACAGAATAAGAAATTAACCCCACAAATCAAGAATACATTCAAAACAGAGAAGATAGAAATAAAAGCTTGGCTAACGCCTTTACCTTGGTATCAAGTATGGCCCGCATCAAAATACTGGTCCACATTGCCAAATCGTCTGTTGGATATAAATATAAAAATAATCCTTAAAATCAGGGAAGATAAATTCAACATTAAAAATGTGTCATGTTGAGAGCAAAAGCTGTGTAGACAAGGTATGAATAAGGCCACGAGTAAATCAAATGAGAAGTAGATATCTCTATGGTTGGGGTTTGGAATACCCAAGTAGTAAAACACTTCTCAAGTGATAATGGGTTGCTTTATGAACCAATTTATTCCCAAAAGATGTTGGGTTGATGTATATATTTCTGATTAAATACTCTACCAATCCGTAGTCCCACTTAGAGAGCCTTTATCTTCACAACAGAGGCTAAGAGCATACATGTATAGCGATGATCAAAACATCAAATTGACCCTTAAAACATGGATAATAGTAAATTCTTATGAATTAATTCTTTAATACCAATATCTCAAACAGTAGGATTTGTAAAAAAAAAAATAATCAACCCCTGGATTCATCTTGCCGCCTGGCAGGGGGTCCATATGGCCCTTTCTGGACCTAGTTGATGGAATACCCTTGATAAGGACCATCTGGACATAGAGTGATGAAATAATGTATCTCATCTAATGGGTGGGGCAGCCACCTACACTCACAATCACACCAAAATTTTAACTTTTTCAAAAGTAATATCTTTGCTTGTAGACGTCGTACATTAATGCAATAAAGATGGAAATGGAATGGGGAGTTTTCACTACTAACTGGTGAAGTAGAGGGGCCACGTGAATATTCGGTAGACTTTGGAAGAATGACGATTTTGAATTTTTCGATGTTCCTTTTATTGATACCCAACGATTCTTCAGGGGTGAAGGTGTTATTCTCAAAAAGATGGAAATGATTCTCACAACTAGGATAATACTTCTAAACATGATTTAGATACGGTACCCTTTTCTCCGCCCGAATAAATCGTGAAGCCAAACATTCACTATATACCCCATCATTCCCTATTGATTGAGGATATGATAATAAAATTTTCATTTATTTATGGATGTTAATATTTTTCTCATTCATGTACATATCGCCTACCTCCATCTTCAGCAGCAAATCTGTAGATTCTATCTTGAGTGATCAGTCTGAACTCATAAGGATGCAAGTCATTGGTCTGAAATCAGGGTAGAGCACCATCTTTTAATATTAATAGCAAATAAGGGGTAGCTCAGGCTGCCGCTTGTCACAATGAACAAAAAATGTCAAAAAAAAATCTGGATAAACCTTTTTATCTGGATAAATTTTTTTACCATTTTACCAAAAAAGAAGATTGCAGATCTGATAAGTTAAGCATCAAATGTGTTCAAATCTACAACTTACATAAGACCCCTAAAAAGTACTGGTGGAAATAATGCGAAACTGACTAAACACGATTATATTGCCGCAGCCTGCAACATTTTCATTTGGATCCAGACTCACCTTTATTTGCTGCTCCACATTTCGGATCGTGCTGATGGGTATTATTCTTTTAGAGATCATGCTCTACAAATAGAAAAAGACGGTCATAAGATCCTGGGATAATTGGGATAATTCTACACAGTATCAAAATTTCGAAGAGCAATATTGAAACGAAGAACATTAAAAAGTCAAATGCAAAGGACGCACCTTTTCGGATGAAAAGTAAGAGAGTTCTTCACCATCAAATTTCACCCAACGCTTTTTCCATCCGACACGTTTCTGATGGTGGCGGCTACAAAATTAGGGCATCATTGTTAGGCTTAAAAAACTTATGGTAAACATACAATAGTGTAAATTAGAATAAGGTTTTAATGGTAGAAATATCAAAGCTGGACTAAATACCTTGGCAATTTGTGGAGATACCCTTTCCGTTCTTTCAGGGTAGCCTACGAAAGAAAAACGATAACAATAAATGAAAATAAGTATATTAAAAGAAATAATTTGCAATGATATTTATTGATAGTTTTGGCACTGGGGTGGTGTTCGTAACAAAGCAAACATAGAGGGGATCCGGGTGGGGCAGCGGTTTAAAGGAGCTGGCTTCAGTCCCAGAGGCCCCAAGGGGTACTGGGTTTGAATATTCTGACGGCTGAGACGTTGTCAAAATATTCTACTTTGAAATGGGAAAAAGACAGACACAAAGCACATCCCAACCACAAAAATTATAAATCTTTGTCACAGCAAGATGAATAGAAATGACGTCATACGCGTATGACACACCACCATTGTAACCATATCCCCCCATCATTTGTATAATGTAAACATTGCGCGGCCTTACACCCGAGTACAAAGTTATAGTTAGCACGAGTGGTGAACTCATACCACATTTCTAAATAAGGAAATTGTTATAATTTTCTTGGATAAAAGCGGTCTTACGATGATGATTTAACGTTGGAATTCAGATATAGGACACATTGTATCATAGTACCATGGACCGTTACGAATATTGAGGAATGTAATAGTTAGACAAATGTGGAGTAGTTCCTCAGAAAATTATGAAAACATACCGGGGTTGCAGGAACTATGGGTATGGAGTTGGGAAGGACTGAGGGACGAAGGTGGCGTATGTCGTCTTCTAAGAACTCCCCTCCATCGCTGAGTGTATCATCACTTTCAAGATCACACAACGGCCCTGAAAAAAACAACAGAATATCCTAGGTTTATTTTATTATCTATATTTCTAAATAGGGGGAAAATGTCATTACCAAAGGACAACTTACTGAAATAGCCTGATACGGGGTATAGAAAGGTACTAGAGAGTAGACTGTTGAACCAATTTTATTCACGAATTCATATTGACTTTATTACCACACACACATAAAGAGAAACTTATTTCCACGATTTAAGACTAAAAAGCTGTCTCTTGCTATAGACCGCTATGGACATCTTCGGAGTCCCCACTTAATCAAACCATACATTTCCGGTAACACTATTCGGGCCATGTCGAAAGGACACACATTTTGTCATATTAAATAGACCTCCCTGGTTCATCCGAGGTCTGCAATCTGGTCAAGCTATCCAGGGCAATTTTTGGCACCACAAAAGGGGAACTACCCATTAGCTTCAGAACCATATTAATATGCCCAAACGCTGTGAACAACCAAATGGATAGTCATAAGAAAAGCTGACATAGATAAAGATTAGATGCGTCATAAGGCATAGAAGGAAATTGAAATCCGTAAGGGAAATTACTGCCCTGAAAAGATAGCGATTCCTCGTATGAAACGAGAGAGAGATGACAAGGGTCATAGTGTCAATCTAAATATAGCGATTGTGAAGCAAGGAAGTTTTAATATGACAGACATTTGTTTATTCGATGTCCAGTATCAGGATCCTTAAAAACCCATGCAAAGTGGGGCAACATGATCGAGATAGGTTGAACGGCCGAAGTTAATGGCAGTGAAATTTCTTTTTTTCTTTAAATCTATGCCTATTGGCTTGTAATGTGACCCATGAATGTTTTGTCTCGCAATATCATACCTTCAGTAATATATTGCTTCGTCCTTCGCAGAGGAATACAGTAATCAGGCTATATATATTCAACAATCCATTTAAGACTAAAGAAATGCTTGAACACATATATAACTTAAACTGCCAGGAACATTCGCATTGGTATATTCGACATTTCAAACTCTGTATAGCAGCGAATGTAAACATAACCCTCTCTTCAACTTTAGCTATCCCCCGCCACCCAACACACACACCAAAGTCGCATCAATAAATATGATAATAGTGTGTCCACTTTTCAACTATTGATTTGTGTGGTGTGAAATTCGCTATAAGCCGCCATCCAGGTTATATAGATCTATATTGGTATTTGTTCGTGGGAAACTACGGCTGAAGTCACTCTTTCCAATGTAAACGTAAAGGAACTGAAGACACTTGGTTAGACTTTAGGTTTTATCAAGGTCTATGAACTTCGCTATCGGTGGCCTGTATCAAAATTTCCAATCGATCTAACATTAGTATCATTCCGTCGTGATCTCTCGAGGAAAGAATAGCATTACTTTCAAAACAAACTCAAGCGACAAAAGAAACAATGGAATGATCAGCCATGAACTTCTTCTCAACAACTACATCGTGACTCAAATCAATAGAGGCGCACATAAAGTAAGATAAGATTAAACATTCGCACCGTTTGTTTAATGTGTACATGTATGTCCTGGTCTTGTCTACACGTCATTTTGATACCGTCAGCCAAAAAGTAGCATGACCTGACTGACTAAACTTCAATATCAATATGAAGCAGGGAAATATAATAAATTTAAGGAAGAAACATGTCCCAACTATTTGCATATAGCAAAGGTTTTGGTATAGAGGGTGTTCTATGACAAAAGGTGATTGCTTTTAGATTTCTTCCATACCCCTCCAGGTTCAGAATAAACAAAGACAACTCAACTGAACTGACTCCCAGGGAATTATGCATGTTTTGGGCTCTCCAGAGATGATGTCATCACGAGGTAGCCCATTGTCTCAAATTATCACCTCCCTTTCTAACACTTACCCGAGACCATTAAACGCATATCTGCTTTTTTCACTCGCGCTCTATCCAAGTGCAATACTATGTCCAAGTCTTCAAATTAGGGTCTAAAGTAAGTCCTGTTTGAGTGGGTAAGAGGGTTAGCAGTAAACAATAGTGTATCCTTCGGGCCTGGGGAACAACAGGTCGAGGGGATTACCAGATGAGATTTAGAAGTTTTAGCTGGGATTACACGCGCCACTGACACATTAATGATCGAGAAAAGTAAACGGACTAAGCGATGTCACGCGATACCTTCAAACAAGCTAAAACACGCAGCATCTACATCCAGAGGCTGTGATGGTGAATGTCTGGGGAAAGTTATGGAACTAAAGGAATAAAGAGCAAAGTAAAATAAACTTATCAACGGGCAATATAAGAGAATGTTTGTCTTTCTGGGTAAAATGCGTGTTCCACCTTTAAACGTTGTCTATTATGCTTAAATACGATCAGGACACAACGAAAACCATTATCCGGAATGAGAGTGGTTTGTGAATGTAACAATACCTGGATAAAAATCTGTTGAGAAAAAAAAAGAATTGGAGGTAAAAATGAAGAATGCGGAAACTATCAAATTCCACTAAACGGGGATTACCCCGGATATGACAAAAAGTAAAAAAAAGTTAAGAACAAAGGAACTGAATGTAAATAAGTCCAACTAAGCCCTCCAAATGGGGGTAATTTCAAGTTATTCCATTCTTAGTCTTCAAGTCACTCATACATAACTGCAGTTTTTTCGACAGTAAGTTAAAAGAAAAATTGGCTCTATTTTGTTTGTCAGCAAGACAAAAATCGTTCTGCATTTTGACTTGGAAACTACTTTTACACGACGGGAGTACATAATATTTACCATTAACAACCAATAGTTCTTCCATTTTATTAAATATCTTCACCGTAGGGCCTATATATATAACAAATAAATCGTTCTCGTAGTTGCTACCATGAAAAAGAGAGACCAATATTTCTATGGAGGAGATGACCATCCTTAATGGTTTTTACATTGCTTGAAAGTATGTGTCAATTCACATCCATGACAATTATTTTATTGACAAGACGTCATCGCGTACCAAGAGCGGGAGTTGTAACACGAGGTAAATCCGATCACGACATTAAGATTTCATGTTATAAACAGGTATGTACATAGGAAGCTTTTCTAACAGATGCACATGGTTGAGAGCATCACATGCTCTATGAGCATATCCAGGGATGAAGATAAAAACACCTAAAACTATCTACAGTCATTGTCACCTCTGTACCGAAAATTTTAATGCGAACACACGCTGGGCTAAGTTTACCTCTATTTTTTTTTTTTTATAACGTAATATTTATTCAGTAGGTATTATACATTAGCGACCAAAACCATCTCGTTCCTTAGAACGGTGTTCCTCGGGTCCTGAAGATATCTCTACAGAGCCCGAACCGGGCGTGGGTGGATTATATAACAATATTTTTCATCACATTTGAAATCGGTCTTTCATCATCCTTTACAATATTTGGTATTATCATTTCAATTTACAATAAAGCAGTTATCGACCTCTATACTATTTGTACAAGTGTGATGGATTAATGAGATGAGATGGAAATGTTGATGATACAAGTTATCATGCCTTGTATTTTAGAATTGTCTATTTGTTTGGTGGGTGAGCGAGTGGAAACTTCCACGGTTCATTATATATTATGGTCCCAGAATCCATACCATTACCTTAATCGTCATATTAAAAACATTGACATCTCTTTCTCAAGTCAGTAATAGAATACAATGATAACAGCATTTTTAGGCAGCATTTTGCAAGATGTGTCTCTTGAGTGCACTGCTAAATTCTTTAGCACTCTCAAGTTGGCGGAGGGGCGGCGGCAAAGCGTTCCAATCCCTAGCGCATTGGTAATACAAGGATCTTTTATCCTTTTCTGTTTTAGGGATGAAGGTGATTAGGGTTGGAGCCATATTTTGTCGTGTATTTCTAATTCCCTGAATATTATCTCTATTGTATGCTTTCGCATGTGCCATTTTCAAGTTATTATACATCATTCTATCATTAATCGTCATGGTATTAGTGAGCCTGTGTAGCTCAACTACAGGTGTCCTGATGTTAGATCCAGTGGCACACCTTAATATCCTATTCTGTAGTTTTTGTATTTTATTTTTATCTCCTTGAGAGAGGCAAGACAGTACTGATAAACTGTAATCAAATATTGAAATAATTTTCGATTTGCTCAGCATTACCGCTGTCCTGGTATCCAAATTTCGTCTAATTTTGTTAAAGGTAAATAATTTGTAATTGATTTGTTTGATCAGGGAGTTTAGCTGGCCAGTCATGGTCACGTGGTTGTCCAGCTTAATACCAAGGTATTCATATGATGTTACCTGTTCCAATTCATTGTCTCCAACCCTAATAGTAACCCTCTTCCCCTGACATTTGTGTCTTGTATTGAACACTAGCAATCTGGTCTTTTTTACATTCAATGATAGTTTGCTACACTCGCACCAATGGAGGAAGGTCTTAAAATCTCTATCTACTATATTTTCTCTATGCTAACTGTGTTGGTCAACTATGATTAATAGACTTAGTATAATGGGGAATCACGTGTGTGGTCTTTAGTTCAAACTTTATACAAAACCTAAACCCTATAACAAATGTGTTTAAGTCCCTACCGACCGGACCCTAAATAAAGTATAATAAAAAATAAACATTTCTGGCCCTATGCTTCTGCATTGATGACCATGACGACGCTTGCTTGATACCTATGACATCTGCTTTCTATGTTTCCTAATTGATTTCACACCACCTACCTACCGACCCAAATTTTTACCACGATGTAATCGGAAACAACGAATATTCATTTTAGTCCCTAATATAAAAAAAATGGCACATAAAAACGACCGATACAATTAGCGTTCCTCTAAGAATTTGAGGAACTCTAAGAGTTTCCTAATCACCTTACACTAAGCCCAGAAGCAGGTCAATAATATGAGATGTATAGATCTTTTTTCTTTCTAGATAAATAAATTTCACTTACGCCCGCCAATAGCTCCTACAGTAGTGGTTTCTTCTAGTTCAGGATGAGTAAACAATTCCTTTGGGGGTTTCGAGGACCGTGGGGGCGGGGAAGGAGGCGCTGCTGGGTGTACTGGGTGATCAGACGGAGATTTGGGGCTCCTCGCAGACACAGGTTCATCCACATAGATATTCTCTTCCGAAACCTGGGAGATGCTTCTCTGGGGGGTGGTAGGCTGCTGGGGTCGCCATGGTTTTTCTGGCTCTGACTGCGTGGAGGTATTGAGAGCAATGGCTTCACTTACATCTGAGGAGCTCTGTCCGAGTCTGTGAACGGCAAAATCCGAGAAAGACATGGTCGACTCCCTCGGTAGCGGTGGATGGGATCGAAGTAAAGAAGGGGCAACCTCTGAATATTCTCCATCGGAGTAATCAATAACGGAAGAATTGGTTTTGGCCTCAGCGGGGGTGTCATAGTAAGGTACTGCTTCAGATTCGGCGAGTAGCCCGTCCCCAGAAGTAGGAGCAAGAGGAGTGGGAACTAAACTAGGTCCACTTTTAGAAGTGGCAGGAGGTTGAACGAAGGCTGGGGACTCTGGCTTGGATGTTGTACCTTTTGCAGGAGGTGTGTACATTTTTGGTCTTGGTGGAATAGTCGGGGGAGCGGCAGTGGAGAGAGGTCTTAACATGGGAGGGCCTGGCGAAATCTTTTTGAAACCTGGCTGATGCGAGCTATCTGGGAGAGAGATATTGTCGGGTAATGGGGGTGGAGTGAAACAGGGCGGTGGTTCGTTAAAAGATAGTGTGGATTCGCGGCTTGGGTGCGATATTTCGTCCCATGTAATGAAAGGGCGAGGGATAAAAACTTGAGGAGTTGTAGGGGCAATAATACCAGCATCAGAGGTAGTTTCTCCTAACCCATCCTCCATGGCATGTTTCATACCAGGACCTCCCCATACTAATCCATATCCAGGATCACTATCTAAGGATTTCAAGTCAGTGGGATTTGTTGTGTTGGCATTCTCGTCCCTATTAATAGAGGCCAGAGAAAGTGGTGTTTCTATGAGAATATCAGGTTCACCAACCGGTTCATAAATATCACAATCCCAGTCAGGGATTCCTGACATGGGGGCGTTCTTAAATCCTCCATTGGGGATCTTCAAGGATGCGTAATCGTCGCCGAAGTCCTCATAGTCGCCCTGTCTTTGGTCACTACCGTCTTCCAAAGAATCCATGCCATCTAACACATTGTCCAAGGTGCCAATTGCAGACATCACCTCAGGATCATGCCCTAGGTCTTTGTAACTGCCAGATGATCTTGGACTACTATAAGACTCCATGAGATTTGAGCCAGTGAGGGAACTCTGATCAGACAAGCTCTTTCTATTGGATATCTCGGGCTCATCTTCAACAACCTCTTCTATTGTCGGCTGTTCTTCTACTCTGATTGAGGTTGTAGATGAAGAAGATTTTAACTTTCCCTTTCTTGGTTTTGGAATGGGCCGATGCATAGCCTCAGGCGCTGATCCGATATTGTTATCAAGGGCACTGTCTAGAGAAACACCTAGATGTGCCTGGCTGTCTTTTATTGCGGGGTTAACATTATGTCTTACAGCTGAACGGGGAGCGGGGACCGGTTTCTTAACTCCAGGTTCGAGGTGCATCTGAGGCATAATCCCAAACATTTCATCTAATGTAGAGTCGCGATTGGAATCTCTTTTCTTTGGGGGCAGACTGGGGGGAGAGGGCGATGGCAATTTCTTTTGGGCAAGTAGATCGGGGACATTCACATAGTATTCCTCGTCACTGTCTGTGTCTCCATCAGATTTCTGACTGAGTTCACTAGTTCGAGGTCTCGGTACTGGGACATCGTAAGTATCGTCCACTGTCGGTGCTGGAACGTCATACACAGCGGAGGCATTCGGCGAGGGGTAAGCCACATTCTGGTAGATGGCCTCGTCGTCTGAGAGGTGAGAAGCAGGAGCAGACGGCACAGGCTTGTTCATGAGTATCCTCTTACGGTGCCCGGGCACGATGTCCATGTTGATCAGGTCTGGTTCTGTGATCCTGGCACAGTCTTCCAGGGTGTGGAACCCAGCTCCAGACATCTTAAACGCATACTGCTCGAGACGGAGCGACCTCAACCAAGGCTCCATGCTCGATTAACACGATGCTGCTGGAAAATTAAATAGAAAGAATAAAGATTAATGACTTGATAAGGTGAAGAAAGACACGCGGCACGTCAGTGATTCGCCTTAAAATCATTTTATCAAGGTCAATCAAGGCACCCAGACGAAACATTAGATAGTGGAAACATTTCAAGGGTGGATCCAGAGAAGACAGACAAATAACTTTGATATAGCTCAATATGTATGCTGATTCACAGTGAACACTGGTTACTAGGAAATACTTGTCCGTCCATTACGGCAGTATCAGAAACATTCTAGATAAACTAACTCAATAAATCCCCCAGCACGAAGGCATTCAACAGAGTATGCGCAAGTAATGAACCTAACAAAAATCTCCTTTTATCATCATTCTGGTGAAGGCTAAGCCGACATTTAATCCACCAGCAGCTGCCAGTATGCTGCCTATATTGTTATGATAACTATGATTACTCTATGACTCCATGACTCACAACTAATCATGTATCTACAATATTACCGCATGGACAACTACTTCCAGAAATCCGGTTTGGGCTTAGAAAAACATGAGTGCTGATTTATTTCTGAATATTAAGGATTTGGCTGGAGATAAATTTCCACATTATATTCAGATTACACTATATACTATTAAAACATAAATGTATAGAGCATAGGATACATTGGGTAGAAGTTAAATGTTATGGAGAATATAGATGTATACAAATCAGTATAGTTATCCCACTAAAACGAGTATCTTTACATGGGTGATGGGTGATGACATCCATTCAACAAGTATGGTGTGAGTAAAGTCTTTTATATCAAATAAATCAATTACAACACATCCCATTAATGTTCAGCTTGTAATTTAGGTGTGAACAAGTTTTTGTGTGTCATATAAGTGGTTCGAAACGGAAGTGTTGCCTCACACATCACAAAGGTGAGCAGCATACCCTATGAGAGTAACGATGGGGAAGAAAATAATTGTTTAACATTAACTAATTAAGGACAGTAAGAGGGGATGCTAATAACAGGAGAGCGACGGGTGTATGTAAACAGTCTTGTCAGTGCGGGGGAGTGCAGTTACTCAGTGCATGCCCGGTATATAATGTGTGTACACAGCCAACTTGATGCACCTGGTAAAGAGGTATATTTCATTATCAATCAAATAGGCATGGGAAAGCCTCCAGTTAAACAAGCAATAGCCAATATAGTAACATAGCATTTAGCGAAGATATATTAGATACGTTTTTAATACCCTTAATGGCTCATAACACCAATCAGAATATAACTGCCTAATATGATGCACACTGCATACTAGCATTATAAACCATGTTATGAATTACAAAAAACTTTAGCATATGAATACAACTGTAATGCTCGTAATATGGTTATATAGTTACCTATTAGTGTTTATTATGGAAGTGTTCTATTTATCAATATTATATCTATAGGCCTATTAGATAACTCGTTTAATGGAAAGTAGTATGTAATCCAGTCAGGCCCTTTATATGTTTAGACTATGTAGTTCCGGTCCATGTTCTGGTTAACCTATTATACAATGATCATACTTTCTATTAAATAGGCAGAAATGTCTAATGTGGCACACCCCTTAAAATTTGTATAGTTCCTTGCCCGTCCCAAAAGTAAACAGGTGGTACATTTTCTATGTATTTCCAAAGTTGTAAATTGATTATGTCAACTGTCCAAGTTCGTCACCATCTGTGCCTTCCTCATATTATTTTTATAATATTATAATGCGATTAGAGCATTGGAATGTGAGGTAGGGACTCGACAAGATGGGTTCAACAATCTAATAACCTATAATTATACAAATTTGACCATTTTCAATGCTACTCCACACCTTAAACTCCTAGGCTTCAAGGCTTTTAACAATTCGCGAAGACCCTAGATTATTTTATTTATTTACCAATTTGTATATTTGCAATTTTATTATAGGCCCTACATAGAAATTTACTGGCACACAATAAACACTTTTGAATGTGTCGGTTAATTGTGGTGTCCTTTATTTGACTTCATTTTATATATTTATTATCATTACTGCCTGGTCTGGGATAGCCAGTATAACCACCCCTTCCTTCCATCCAGGGAGTACCTTAACGTTAGAGATGGACTAGGTCTGGGGAAATTTGCGATAAGAAGAAGTCTCAACTACTAGTCTAGATTACAATATATATTATATAGCCCCCTATAGCTACAACTTGTATAGCCAGTAATATAACCAACCCTTCCTTCCATTCTACCTGGTTACAGTAAAGATGTAGGCTATAGCCTACAGTCTGGTTACAGTCCAGTTAGTATTACTATTAAGATATAAGAAAGATTCTTTATTGCAACTAAATGTAAAACATACAATGGATTATGGGCAACAACGGTAGGCTACACCTTCAGGACAGGTCTTTCAATCCAGAGACGGGCAGAGTATTAATTATTGATCTTCTTGAGCGCCCGGCTGGAGCGTATCTGGAGAGAAATTCTTACTATGACAAGAGGAATTGAAGAGCGAGAGACTGACATTTAAAACCATAAAATATGAGATAAAGACAACACCCAACATCAAATGCAGCTCTATAGACTATACAGCTGCTTTTGTATCTATTTTCGCACGTATGCGATGTCAATGCAATGTTAATGGCAATGGTCGAGGAGAAAAACTTATGTTTTGACATGCCCCAAAGTGCATGCTCCATTATCAATGGATACAATTAATAACATAAGAAAGTACTTACCCGGGTGGGAATGTCACTGGTTTGATAATAAATGGTGAGTCATATCCTTTATGTTCCTTTTACACACATCGACCAAGTAAACCCTGGTTTGGACTACCTGCTCCAACTTATGTCAACTCCCGTACCGTGTGGGGAAGTCCAGCTAGCACACATCTGTAATGGAATTCCTATCAAATTCAAGAGAGAAATGACATCCAATAGGTACTTGATGTTGATATCCCATGCCTATGCATCAATTCTATAAATGATATGGTGGGTATCACCTCTTGGGGACACTTTTAATAACTATCGAAACTTGCACTCAACTTTTCGCGGAAGTGTCCCTCTTGTCTTGGTGACCCAATTTCGATCCACGTGACCTATTACTTGATGATGCGGAAGAGGGCACCACTGTACAAAAGAGCGCAGAGTGATAGAGCATGAGTAGAGGACCACTTTTCAATATTTTTCTGCCTATCTTGTAAAAGTATAAAAAAAACTAACATGTTTAATTTGATATCCTTAAAACATGGATAGGGTATAACATATAAACTGAAGGGGAAGCAAATATAAGAACTTTTTCAGAGAATTGTATTTGTAACCTCAAACCTATTATAACAAGTAGGCCTATTATTATTAATATTAATATTTAGGCCTACAAGGCTATGCCTATGCTATGTAGGCCTAAGCCTATATAGTAGGCCTACCTGCACTAAGTGGGGTGGGGTCGCTCACATTACCAATTTAGAAACTCAGCGGTTTGGACGTCTCTCGTCAGTTCCGCCGCGTTGGAGAGAGAGAGACCAACTATTTTTGCAAAATCGTGATGTGTTGACAAAGAATAGACTCGGCTGAACGCCTTTTAACTCTAAAACGTACCGTATAACTGAGTCGAATTACCGTATTGTTTTTTAAAAAACCTTCAACCTTTTCCACAGACCAGAGGGGGGCAATCTTAAGTATTTCATAATGAAATTAGTTTGGGTTCAAAGTGCTCCATAACCACTGCATGGTATAAACAAAATGGCATGTATGAAAGAAAATTAGCGTTGGAATATCAATTTAAAGCTTACAGAACTTAAAACCTATAGCTTAAAACTTTAGATCTAACTTAAAATTGATTTTTAAAAAACCCTTAAAATTGCAATGATGTTTACCTGAGAGAGGGAGGGAGAAGTTAGGCCTAGGCTACATATCCAGAATTTAGCCCGCTAGAGGATATTATTTTATTTTCTGTTTTTGTTCTTATAGTTGTCGTTTTTCTCACTTTTAATGACTGCCCACCATCCCGCCCTGCTTCCTCCACTCTCTCTTCCTTGTTAGTGTTTGTGTGTAATACCTGCTCCACACAGTACCGCCGTCGCCGCTACTGTGAGAGCAGGGAGGGAAGCATGAGCATGGTGGTAGTGGCCAGTGGTGCCGTGTGCAAAAGTTTGAATGGAATAGCCATAGGACCAAAAGAAGTGCTGATCCTGATGTTATAGTGTACCATAAACATCTGTATTCCTCCAATCGAAAATGTAGCCTACGAATACAGCTTTTGATTAAGACTAAATAGGCTGCTGTACATAGTGTTAAAGTTGCTTGACTGGACGATCCATTTGACCTGGACAGTACTGGGAAGTACCGAGATATCCTGCGACAGGTTTGATTTTTAGTTCAGTGGCAGTCCGCCTCTTCTCAGAGGGCGGGATTAGTCGCTAGTGGTCCAGAGGGTTAGTGGCCCCAGATAACAACAAAGTCAAAGAACTCTTAAATTAACTAGGATATGATACTGTTTGCCTGATAATGAAACGTTAGGCTATTTAAAAAGCCTTCGCCGTCACAGTCCCCCCGTCCCCCACCACCATGGCAGCCATGGTAGCCGGGCCCGTCTGCCCGTCTACATGGCACGCCGAGTAACGTTTGGAAGGGGTGATCCCATTGGCTGAGAGCCTAGCTGAAGGTTGATGTAACGCGCCCTGTGATTGGTCGATTTTTTCCCCGGAGCATACCGAAGATGCGATGCCGAGTGTTACCGAAGATGCCATGCGGCCGTACGCAGGGTAAAATATCTGTTCATGCTTTAGCATAGGGGTCAGGGAGAGCATTTCTCACGTATTATACCAGAAAGACCTTGTTGTATTGGAGGCAACCTAAGTCTATACATTTTCCCTAGGCCTGGAGACATTGTTTGGGTCGATGGGATGCCGGGAAATAGCAGTTTCACACGATCGATGCAGAGTCGAGTATAAAGCTGGCAGTTCGAAATAAAGGGGGCGTGGTTAAAATCTTAAGCGGTATGACCTATATAGGCCATAAATATGGCCACTTTTGACGCCAAATCGTCCAGAGAGAAGAAGAATCTGTATTATCCTCTAGAGAGCATATCCTAAGGTTTGAGTGTAGGATGGATGGATGATTTTGTAAGAAGAAAGGACCATCCAAAATTCTAATTTTAGTGTTGTTATTTTTTAACAGATGAATATTTAAAGTATAAGCACCTGTCGGTGAAATGAATTTGGGGATAGCACTACAAACGGGTTGGTGGTTGATTTGCTCGATTCCAGTGAAGTCGATTTTGAAGTACCCTTCTTTATTTTAAAATTCCGACTTGACTTCCTGTGACCCACCGCTTCTGTAAGACAGAAGCTGCCAACGGCAGAATCAAAAGGCTGAAAGCAGTCGTACCGGTTATCACGGTCAAACGCCTATATACCGAGAACGACATTTATAGCTGTCTCTGCCAAACAAATACATGCTTATTCAGCTTAGTATCCACGCTCACTCATACCGTATATTAGTAAGCAACGATATTAGCTAGTGATTACTAGAGCAATATTGTCTATATATAACGCTAGGGTCAGGTATAGCTCGAAAGATCCCGTCGGGAAGATTCGAATGGACGGCCATTGCCGCGAAATTTATCAACAAGCGCCGAAAATGGTGTCTCCCAATACCGCCGCTAGCGCCACTGCATAGGCCATGCTAGGGGTGGGGGTGGGGTGGAAGTGGTAGGGTGCGTGGACGGGACCTCGTCGGCAACTGTTTTTCTTTATTTATACAAGCAACTAGCCTAAAAGTCAGATCCCAACACAACCCGATCCAGCGGTATGCTTTCTGGATATTGATAATCCACCGTTTCGGGTCACTTTGACCCTTCTTCAAAGGGTTCGGACTGTTAAGACTGTCGGCCAAATGTCCATATGTAATATATATATCCGAGATTGGGTTGACGAAGAACATAAGGGATGGGGAGATGTATAGTCTGTCTCCGTTAACAAGGAAGGAGCGGGATGGGTGCTATAATGGTCGGGGGCGAGGGTTAATGGATTCCCCCAATAGGGGCGATCGCATTTGTGTTGGAATGAGAGAATAAGGGAATCATTAGGGGGCGCTCTCCCGAGCAATATAGTGATATGCCAGATATATCCCAGCTGTGTTTTGAATCAGATGACAACAAGCTTGATTAAATGGCATTCTTTCTCGGTCTTGTGACCATCAAAGAAAATATGTGCAGCCTCCACGGCAAATTTACTTTCCTAAACATCCATATTTTGGACCCTTTCCTTTATTTTATACTGTTGTCAATGTAAATCTCGACTTAACATGACAGCCTCATACCCCCTTGTCTATAGCCTACTTCCGCTAATAACAGTTTTAAAAAAACAACCTAGCACACAACAAAACAATTTAGAGAAAAAAAGATATAGTATGTTTGTTAGGGAGGGTAACTAATTTTTAGAAATTATCTTTAATTCTGAAAATTGCCAAACTTAGGTCTATGCCTGCACTTATCTAAGACCATAGCGATCACAATTACTGGAAATGGCTATGGTTTGATTCTTCCAGTGGAGGCCACTAACATGCAACAATATTTACTTTTTAAATTCTCTTGCCCTCTTTGAGTGCTGGGTGAGAGCTATTGCGTTATGCGTAAGTCTGGTCCAGACTCTCAGGTGTGGGAATTTTTTTTTTAAAAACATAATAGAACAAAGTCGGAGGTAGGCAAACACTTCAACCTACCTAACCATAAAGGTGTACACAACTTCGAAATACAGATATTCGATTTTATATACCAACACCCAGAGAGCAAGAGAGCAAAAGACCTGAGGATTCAGATTGAACATAATTGGATCCACAGGCTACAGACATATACCAACCACACGGTATGACTGTAAATGACTCCGAATTCAAATGAGCCAAATACCTCAAAAACAAAAAGCCACGTCAAAAATTTTTTTTCCCACACCTGAGAGTCTGGACCAGACTTACGCATAACACAATAGCTCTCACCCAGCACTCAAAGAGGGCAAGAGAATTTAAAAAGTATTCATTATGAGGTTAGGCCCACACTGACACCTGTACTCTTTTGAATGACAAGAGTGCGTGACAATATAATGTTCACTTCACTTTCTCCAATCATATACAATCCCTTAAAAATACAAAATAAAAATAAAATAAAAATAAACAATGGAAAAATTCATTGGACCGTCCCTCATCTAGTCCATCTAGGACAGTATAAGAAGGGAAGAGAACAATAGGGAGTTTCGACAGACGCTCCTCAGGAGCAAACCCGTACCTATCGGGCGGAATTAGGTCACTATGTCAGGTTGTGCATAGGTAATGAGGGTCAATACCAGCCTCTGCTGAGGAGTATACGTAAGAAAGGGACCTGTTGCGGGGATTATACCTAAGTATATGACAAACTATCTAGCCATTTTACATTTTAAAAAAAGGTTTGGGAACAATATTAAACATGTTGTTGATGTCCTTACCTAGCAAGTTTGGTGATAGTTAACACTTTTATCGCAGAAAGCATGGTTAAAAAAACACTACTATAGCGTTGGAGACCCAGTCAGAGACCGCCACCTTGGGTGCCGACCTGACCACGCATCCCTAAAGTAATAAGGATACGGATACGGTTGCGGATAGGTGAGCGGTGTCGAAACTCCCTAATATCTAACAAAGCACCTGATGAGGCCCATAGCCGAAACCGCTTAAAAACCAGCCATAGAAATTATATAATAATTGTATAATAATTATATAACAAATTTAACTCAAAATAAAACAGACACACTACCCTCCTACTTTCCTCCTTACTCCCCAGCCCACAACCCCTGGCCCCTCCCCACACTAACTCTATGCAAGAAGACTAAAGTCCAGATAGTGTACCGCTTTAAAGATAATCGATGAAGCATTGTCGCGAAAACGGCCCTCGCAAACCAGCCGGGAATCCCGATTACTAAACTATTTCTAGCTGCTTGAAGGCATGGCTTCCACCGTTCTCGCCTGCAGACGTTTTGCTTTGAGTTTGTCTGCTCAGGTCGTATGGGTTCAACCAACCCAACGACCAGCAGACACTTTAGACAGATTTTAGCAGAAGAATCTATATTTCGTTACCTTTTTAATGTAATAATCGCTGAGTTTTTACCTTGAATATGACAGCCAAATTCCGTCATTGTTTTTCTCCTGGACCATGGCCATGCATGGGGGTTTTCTCGCTATGACATCATAGCTGTAGATCATGTGACAGCTCTTGGCTGTTCCATGCTAGTTCCCTGCGGCTCTTCCATGAACCTTATAGCTTCCCATCTACTGGTTTGCTTATTTTGTTATGGTTGACTGCACTCGCTTCGAATATTCAGTAAGCGATAACTTTTTATTTTATCAGTAAGTGACACATGTTCCCGTTTGGACCTTGCTACCCATGACTCATTCTAGCTTCTGGGATCGGTTAGAAAGTTCCCGAAAAAAAAAAGCATGAGAAAAGGCGTTCGGAAGACCGTGTTGGTACCATATCGTTCTGGCTTCGGAAAGCGCCCCGGTGACGTCATTTGAGTAGCATAGCAAGCTATCCTTATGGATAGCGGTAGGGGGGCTGCTCGTCTAGTGCAAGTCTAATACACCACACATCCCCAGGCACAGGTACACAAAACCAAGGCACTGGAAACCTATTGGACTGGATCGGTCATATGACCTAGGGATCGGAGATCTGGCGGGAAATCCAAACCGAAAAGCAGAGTATAAATAGAGCTCTGGTACACCAGATTGTCACTCAGCGGTCGTGCAGGTTAGGTGTTACAAGCTTCGTCTACCTACTATATGCAACAATATTTGTTTTTTAAACAATACAAATCCAAGGCATGCCCAAGTCGTATTACATACACAGACCATATAGTAGGCCTACTGGTACCTGGATAGGATACGCAACATTTGATCGCTATGGTTCCATTATACTATCGTATTCATTTATGTCCATGCATAAACATAATGCCGGGTAGGCACACTCTAGAATTTCCGCTCCGCATATATTTCAGTACATGTAATCGTTACATTATGAGAGGCTGGTAGGGAGTTTGTTTTCTTGTTTCCTATCAGTGATGTCGCCGTGTACATGATTCGTACCAGTACAGTTTGCCTACGGTGGATTCAGCCATTCAATTAAAACGCTGTCCACACACTACACTTATTTTAGCGAATTATATATTAAATTACAACAGAATTACATCTGGCAAAAGTATTCCGATTCAAAATATACCCGACGCATCAACTTCCTATGCAATCAAATAACAATCAGATCACGAACTGATCAGTAAATGAATTCACATGGAAAATCAAATTTAAGCAACATCGGATGTAACAAACGACTGAAATACAACATACTTTTATGCTTACACTTTTATTGAATTTGTACACATACCACTTTTAACATTAATATAGAATGCGCAGAGCACAATTTTTTTCTGCAAGGATTCTTACTCTAATATAATCTGTTGTTAGTCATGAGAAATTGTACATACATATTATATTTGAATTCCAAAGCTTATATACACTACACTCGTCAATAAATCTAGATTGGTCTCCATTTTCTAGAACACTTAGTGGTACGCCCTTCCTATAGTTTAAGACCTACCAACTAGTATTCAATCAACTAGAAACCACTATCATTATTTATAAGATTTTGGACCAAAAGTCTTCCATTCATCAATACTAGCACAGAACAGATTGATCTACCAGTGCCAATTTTAGAGCCATATTAGCCATCACAGCCAAGAGTTTAGATATATATAGACATGAAAACAAGCTATTTGTGGGATATTAGATCATTTAAAGCAAACACAATAGAGTACAGTTCAAAGAATGCGTGTGAATAACAAGAATGAAATAGATTTCTAATGAAAATGACAACAAACGGGTGGGAAGGTCATCTCGATATAAAAATTGACAGCAACTGATACAATGTTAAAAACAAGGGACCACCGATTTTACATTTTGAAGACAAAATATACATGGTAAAGTGAGGACGGATATCTCGTTTACTTATTGCTCACACACATTCAATAAATAAATAGTGCCTGTCTTGATGATAACAAACGGTCATGTATTAAGATAAATGACAAGTCACCAAGTGAACAAAATGATTTGCGTAACAAGAACATAACTCAAATCGTACATTGCACATTCGTGAAATATTTCACTGTTTGTCTCTCGTTAAGATTACAAATTAATCTCGCCTCGTTTGAACGTACATTATTCCTTTCCCAGAGATTACTGAAACATAATGGAATGTAAATCTACCCTACAGAGCACGAGCACCTATGTGCTAAAGAAGAAGGAGTTGAGCTGAACCTATCGAAAATGGGTAGGGATGGGGAAATATAAATAAACAGAATTGTTTAGAAAATTGGATATTCTATGTTCGATTCATTGCTAGATATTAAAGCAGATACAACAGTCAGTTGATAGTGTTCAAACAGACGAATACGTTAAATAAGATATTGTATAACTATATACTACAACGCGTGAGAGCCAACACGCAGTGTACAACATATGGAAAATCAAAAGAATAGATATCCGTCATGTACCATAAATAAGTACGAGTAATCGCAACTCATAAATTCGCATACCGTACTTTTACAAGGCGTATGAAAGTATTCTCATTAATCAGCGAGAAAGAGGGACTATTCAATTTGTATAAATTATGAGCAAAATAATGAGGTCCGTGGAATAGGGTAAGTTTAATTCTGAAACATTAGTTTTGTTCCATATTTTTTAATAATTGTTAAACTACTTCCAACTTCCACAGGTTTTCAACAAGTGAGGGAGCAGCACAAAGCCACCTCACCCATTTTACACCGCTCCAATACCTCGAGTATTTTCATTGGCTCATTCGGTTCTTTCTCCAACAATGGCCGCGAAGACTCCAGCACAACAAATACAAAAACATACGCTGCCCATCAGGATGTACGTGGCGGTTGTAATCCAGAAAGCATAGTAATACAATACAGGGTCACAAAAATTCTCGGCCGTGACAGGTGATGTGACGAAGTTGTTATATGTTCTGTAAATCCATATGTTGCCTGAAAAGGAACATCACAACTTTAAATCATCGTAATGTTTGAATAAATTATCAGCAAAAAAAAATAAGGCGAAAAGCCATTAATCATGCCACAATTACTATACATTTTATTTTAGTTGTAGAAGTCTTTCATCTTTCAACTCGTTATTTCAGACACAGACTAAATTATACATAATTTATTAATTTGTTGTTACAGATGTGTTGCTAATACTATACCGAGTAGGACAAATATATGCGTTAAAATGATGAGAGGTTCATGTATCGAAATGTGAAGAAATATCAAGGCGGTCTGATATATATACATATGTAAAATAGTAAGAGATCTTCAATAGTTTGGCAGACATGCATTCGTGATATATATTTGCAGAAAGTCCTTACAAAAGTGGTTTACAACTCATTATTTTTAATACATCATACTACTCCACTGTGACATTTCAGGCTTTAAATAGATATCTAATTGTAGGCCTACACATCAAACGTTCATGATGTTTCTTCACAATCTTTGTTTTCAATTCTGATGACGAGAACCTGAAATAATTACTGCCTAACGGAAAGTTAAATTTAAGGAGATTCACTTACCGGCAATGAACCAAGCCAAAAGGAAGCAGCTAATAAGAGAGTCAAATGGATTCGTTTTTGCATTTTCGTCATCGTTGCTATCAGAATGGTTTTTAACTCGTTGGCACATGTTTGAAAGGTTCTTTACGACGCCAAAAATACCACCAACTATGAGGTAAATGGGTATGTACCTCTCGGCTGGGCATTGGTTGAGATATTTTGAACCTGAAATAGTAGAAAGGTGAAATAAATATGTAGGTCTCAAAGTGGTCCGGATTAAACAGAAAAAGATGACAATAACAAGGTCTCTATGGGAAGGGATGATATGAAATCCAAAAACACACAATAAAAAGAAGGCCGTCAAAGCATACTCCCCAATACATGTACAAACTATCAGATGACAGAGACGTTCAACCAGAGGGTGTGGGGAGGGCGAGTAGATCAGATATCCATATCTTTTACATATACAGAGCAATGATCGTGGGTGCAGTCCCATCAAGGAACAAACGTTCACAAATGAAATCAATATCAAGTCTACAATTTATTTTAATTTTAATAATTTGCATTCGTTTTATTTTGGACTCTAGACAAAGGGATCCCTTAACATGCTGTGGGAGAAGTTGGAATTAGTATTACTATATTGGGCCGTCATAAGGCCCTTCTATAGCGCGGAAGAGTTCAGTCCTCCCACCTACTCGATGGATGTTATGGGTTACTGCGTGTATGTCAGGAAACCCCCGACCAACCCAGATATATTTCACCCTCACCCTAGGACTTTAACAAAAAATTATGTGAACTTTTTGAGAATATCGGACCTTTTGTCCTGACTTCACACTGTTGATTCTTTTATCTTTTACATAGACAGCACTGTACCGTGTACACTACCAACCGAGCGCTGTACAGAACTTTACAGATTTTGTACAGATTTTGTACTATATGACCTGTTCTAAGATACAACAAAATATCTTACCCATTGCTATCATCGAGATTGGGATCGCCAGGACTAGACCGACGCATATTGTACATCCCACTGAAAGCCAATAGAACATTATTTAAAAACTGTCCAAACTATAAAGATCGCAGGACAAATACAGAAATCGAAGATATCGATCCTCAGGACTAATGATTTAACACAATCAGTTGTCCATGTACAAGATCATGAAATACAAAAATATCTTACACACCTGTTCCAAGTAAAATTATAAGGAATTTTTTGAAGAAATCTCCTAGACCATTGGAGCCTTGCTTAGCTGCGCGTACCTGGCCAAACAGGGAATCGTAGGACGGAGGGGCATCTGAAATGGATGAAATGGGGAACAAGTTCTAAAAGTGAGATTCCGATTAAATTGATAACAGTACCACTAGCATCTAGCACATCAAGATGTTCACCCTGGACTACCATAGTGACAATCATAAAAGACTTGGTGGATAGAACAGTGACTATGATCTATCAAGGGACATCAAGGGAAAAAATTAATCAATCTATACAATTAGAGAAACGTGTCGGTATGAGTGAATGTAGACCTTTCACGCCTAATATATAGTCTATTACCTGTGGGAACATTTGCCTGCTCATATGATGGGGGTACTGCATTAGCAGCACCATATCCGGGCTGGTAGGGCGGGGGTGGTTCATTGGTGTCAACTTGGGTGGAGGTGTTGCCAGACCCTGCGGCCTCCTGAAGTACGAATGTTTAAGAAATATCTATTGAGAACCAGTAAAATGAGTAAATTCGGGAAGCGATAGTTAAACAGCTGTGTTAATATCATACACAGGAATATATCCATAATAATAGCCACAATACGATGTAGATTAGGGTTCGCACCAGTTATGAATATGGAGCCATTTATAAATATAAACATCACAACCTCTAAGAACAAGCCAGGTTGTTACTGATGCAATATAAAAGACTCCGAGTTTTGTACAGAAAATGGACATGATAACCTCATTTAGCAATATTTGTGTTGACATCGGAGAAATGGAGAAGATGAAGTATGTTGCCTAATCCTAAGTGATGTACTCCGATGATTGTTCGTGTGATGTGTACACGCCGTGCAAACAATACTGCACAACATCTGCGACCTTATATATCGTTGTTTCGTTAAGCGTCAATACATACATGCATAGGGGTCGATCGTAGGCTGTTGGGGCATGCGTGGGTTTGATCAGCGTTCAATATGTCTGTAATAACACATCGTGGTTAATCGCGTAATCCCCCGACAAGATATCCTCGAGTAAATACATTCTTGTTCTACGCAACAACAGACAAATCAAGGCTTTAAACATGATCAAATAAGCTGTTTTCAATGTAATAGGCTCTAGCAATTCTGTAACAATCTTGCAATCAATAATATACTTTTAAAATATTGGATCCATTATAATATATGGAAGTGGTCGAATATAACCTAGCTTAGGATACTCAGCCTGCCAAATGTAAGTTAATACCCTTAGGTTATAGGGAGAGAGCCTTTATAGACGCGTCCTATCAAAGTAAAACTGCACACGTAGTTCCACATGCTTGTAAAGGCTATTCAAGATTTGCATTTTATCTTAGACTCGTATATTGATAATTGTATACTAAATTTAATAGTTGGATATACAGTGGAACCTCGCATAAAGACACTTCTTATAGAGACCAACCCTCCACTTTCTTTCAGTCCCAAATTGTTTTCCTCTTATCAGATTAATCCCTCTAAAGAGACAACGTCGATATGAGACCACAAATCGTTCAGTCCCAAGGGCGGTTGCATTAGAGATGTTCCACTGTAACTGTATATCTTTGTAATATACAACTGCCATATATATTCCTGTCAGAGATCTGTTCTCTAGAGCAACTGAAGGAGTGGTCTGTTTTCGCTATAAGTTCTGCATTTTTCTGGTGCCCAGAGGATATGTCGGATAAAACAAGTAACATTTCTTTATTCTATTGTTTGTATATTCGGTGAAATATCCTTTTGTAACAAACTCTATTGACTTCCCCGGACATCTCTAGTTCTAATGATAAATAAAAAACATTGCTGACATCAAATCAGCCTTTCCCCGGCCCCGATGTATCTATAGATAAGCTGTCCTAACTCAATTTTCATTTGCTCAATTCATTTTAAGTGCAGATTGCTCATGAGACCACTAGAACGAAGATCAGTCTAATATTCAACAAGAATAGTTGTACCAAATCGACAATATACCTAGAATCATTTCAAAATCCATTCACGTTAAAATATCTTATGATAATAGCATGTGCGAAAAAGCACAGAATGTATATGAAACAATGTAAATACATACATGTATACATATATGAACCTGTATGCATACATATGTTCATAAATCACAGCAGAAAATTATCAGCTCTGTATTTGCAGAAATCTGAAATCATACATGATTAGACTTAATCAGGACGATGTTTTAGCAAATAACATTGGTGCTGACAAATCTAGAGTAACGAGAACCATCCTACATTATTTATCTTCCATTTAACATTACTGTGCAACAGGATCAAGACGATTTGTGAGCCTGAAATTTAGAGGTATGAATAAAACTATGATTCACAGTGGAAGAGTATATTCCAAAAGAAAAAAACTTATTAATACACAGTAACTATAAGTGTTTACTTTCGGTGTCTAGTGTGTGTCAGTATTTCACTGTAAACCATGCACTCCTAATTATGTGAACCATGCAATCCTAATTATGTTGATACTCAGTACGTGTCCGAACAAACTTGTCATAGCTGCAATATTTTGACCTAAATGGATTAACATAAATGAAAATGTTTCCCGATAAGAATAAGTTTTTTAATTCCTCATGGATAATTTCTAGATCATCGGTAAATTGAATAAATAAACCGGGACAATACATTGTCAGACTGTGTTATATAAGTTGTGGAGCACACTGTATAAAGATATGGGGAAACCAAGGAAGTTTTTGCAAGGAAGAATGTGCAGTAGACCATGCGGTATCAGTGCGTGTCAGGTGATGTGTTGGCAGACGTAACATTACTGAAATTTAGAGGTACGACAGAGTTTAAAAGTTTTAACGCCCCGAAACTTTAAGAGACATTTCGCCAATTAGATTTCTGGGGAATTGTCCATGTCGTTCGATGGTTTTGAAAGAATTTTCAGTCAGGTATATCACCTTATAATAAACCGCGTGATTTATACCACTGAATGGCAAAGATAGCATTTATGTATTGAAAAGTGTATATACCAGTATCTGGGGAATAAAATGGGAAAATACAAAGAATAACGGACGTAAATTTATACAGTTCTAAGCAACAGCTTATATATTCCCTTGATAGATAGATATCTAATTTTCAAAAATCAAGGAAAGCTCATATCGAGACAATATGAGCGTCAGTCATCCAACGAGTGACAACAGAACTTTCATCAACTTTGCTAATTGCATACGGTTACCAAACTAAAGTTAAGGAAAATTCTTTATGTGGAACTGTAGAGATAAACCGTGAAAAAAGATAACTGTTGGATAAAACTTTAATGCCAAATCAATGGTCAGGTGTACGTACTTTGAGCTTTGGTGAGATATCAGGAGCACCACAATACTCGATTACACCTCACCGGTACGGTACTGATTTTGTTGATCAATCTAATTTAAACAGCATGACAAAATCCGCCTTCGCACGACATAAACGAAAAGCAAAAGACCAAGGTGTGGCTGAATAAGTGGGGATTGGATTGAGGTCTTATCACAAATAGGCTAGTAATAGATCTATGATTTGACTCATACTAAAGGAACCGTGTGGTTCGGTTGCACTATAAGCCGCATTTTACACAAATGCCGCATTTTACCGAAAAACCCGCATTTTACACCGCATTTTACACTTTTTTGTGTATTCTATCAATTTGGGTGTGGGGGGCAGGGAGTGTGTGTGTGTGTGGGGGGGGGGGGAATTCTTTGCCTCTAGATATATTGATGGGTTATATCAATAGTACAATAAAGCCTTAAATCCTTACTTATCTATCAATTTGGGGTGGAGGCGGGGGTTGGGGGGGCAGGGAGTGTGTGTGTGTGGGGGGGGGGGGGGGGGGGGGGGATTCTTTGCCTCTCGATATATTGATGGGTTATATCAATAGTACAATAAAGCCTTAAATCCTCACTTAATATGGTTCGATCCGAATAAATCTTGATATTTATCAAAGAGCAGAACTTCCTTGCAATGCCTATGTATGCTGGCAGATTGCCCCATCGTTGATAAGGGTGTGTATCAGGGGCAACGCATGGGTTATAAGTTTTAGACCAATATACTGTTTGCAATTGTGTATTGGCTGAGCCAGCATGAATACACATGTATATTCACTATAGTGTGTATTGGCTGACCCAGTGTGTATTGGCTGACCCAGCATGAATACACACACATATATATATATTCACTAGTGTGTTTTGGCTGACCCAGCATGAATACACATGTATATTCACTAGTGTGTATTGGCTGACCCAGCATGTATACACATGTATATTCACTAGTGTGTATTGACTGACCCAGCATGAATACACATGTATATATATATTCACTAGTGTGTATTGGCTGACCCAGCATGTATACACATGTATATTCACTAGTGTGTATTGGCTGACCCAGCATGTATACACATGTGTATTGACTGAGCCAGCATGAATACACATGTATATATATATTCACTAGTGTGTATTGACTGACCCAGCATGAATACACATATATATATTCACTAGTGTGTATTGACTGACCCAGCATGAATACACATAACCGGCTACCCCTATTAGGTAGATTAATGAGTGTAACAAGAGAATACACAACCCAAATACACAATACACAACCCCCCCCCCCCCCCGACCACAAACTTGTTGGAATACACAAACATATAGTAAACAAGCCAAGTGTATACATGTAAAATGAAAACATGAACCGCCCCCTCCCCCCCCCCTCCCCCCCCCCGACACTCCCCAACTTAGAATATGAAATAATATAAGATAGAATACACAAAAAACATACAATACACAAATAAGTGTAAAATGCGGTGTAAAATGCGGGTTTTTCGGTAAAATGCGGCATTTGTGTAAAATGCGGCTTATAGTGCTACCCTTATGCGGTTGCACTATAAGCCGCATTTTACACAAATGCCGCATTTTACCGAAAAACCCGCATTTTACACCGCATTTTACACTTTTTTGTGTATTCTATCAATTTGGGTGTGGGGGGCAGGGAGTGTGTGTGTGTGTGGGGGGGGGGGGGGGGGGAATTCTTTGCCTCTAGATATATTGATGGGTTATATCAATAGTACAATAAAGCCTTAAATCCTTACTTATCTATCAATTTGGGGTGGAGGCGGGGGTTGGGGGGGCAGGGAGTGTGTGTGTGTGGGGGGGGGGGGGGGGATTCTTTGCCTCTCGATATATTGATGGGTTATATCAATAGTACAATAAAGCCTTAAATCCTCACTTAATATGGTTCGATCCGAATAAATCTTGATATTTATCAAAGAGCAGAACTTCCTTGCAATGCCTATGTATGCTGGCAGATTGCCCCATCGTTGATAAGGGTGTGTATCAGGGGCAACGCATGGGTTATAAGTTTTAGACCAATATACTGTTTGCAATTGTGTATTGGCTGAGCCAGCATGAATACACATGTATATTCACTATAGTGTGTATTGGCTGACCCAGTGTGTATTGGCTGACCCAGCATGAATACACACACATATATATATATTCACTAGTGTGTTTTGGCTGACCCAGCATGAATACACATGTATATTCACTAGTGTGTATTGGCTGACCCAGCATGTATACACATGTATATTCACTAGTGTGTATTGACTGACCCAGCATGAATACACATGTATATATATATTCACTAGTGTGTATTGGCTGACCCAGCATGTATACACATGTATATTCACTAGTGTGTATTGGCTGACCCAGCATGTATACACATGTGTATTGACTGAGCCAGCATGAATACACATGTATATATATATTCACTAGTGTGTATTGACTGACCCAGCATGAATACACATATATATATTCACTAGTGTGTATTGACTGACCCAGCATGAATACACATAACCGGCTACCCCTATTAGGTAGATTAGATGAGTGTAACAAGAGAATACACAACCCAAATACACAATACACAACCCCCCCCCCCCCCCCGACCACAAACTTGTTGGAATACACAAACATATAGTAAACAAGCCAAGTGTATACATGTAAAATGAAAACATGAACCGCCCCCTCCCCCCCCCCTCCCCCCCCCGACACTCCCCAACTTAGAATATGAAATAATATAAGATAGAATACACAAAAAACATACAATACACAAATAAGTGTAAAATGCGGTGTAAAATGCGGGTTTTTCGGTAAAATGCGGCATTTGTGTAAAATGCGGCTTATAGTGCTACCCGTGTGGTTTAATGGTACAAGCGGGCAACCGAACATGTTTCACCTTTCTTTGGTGTGAGCGGACAACCATAGCCTAGGCCTATTATAATATGTTGGACAACCATATTTTGACAAGTGGTTGTCCTAAGGACAACCAATTTTCGAAGCGATTTTTTCTACCCTGGGCCAGGCACAGGATAATTTTAAATTCCAGCAGGAATTGCCTATAGAGAACATGTACGAACAATTGAACCAATAAAAAATATAGATGATATACCGTACCGTATATCAAATTTATACCAACTCATAGATTATACTGCAGATTAAAAAAGAAATCTATGACTAAAACTAAGTTTAGCCTAAAGGCTAATATCATTGTCCATTGTCTAATTTGACTCCAATCTCTAGACTATTAAAGATAGTAAAATGAACTGTTGGTAATTAGGTTTCATTCAACATTTGCTCTGTCTTTGACTGGTTTCATTTAAGTGACACTGTCCCGATTATAGAAAGGGGCAGAATCAGATTATAGGCCTAGGATAAACCCCGGGGATAAACCACTAAAAATATAGACGGAATATCGTATCTATCTTAGACTTTACTTTCCTAGACTTATAGCTGTATTTATAAATGGCACTCCATAGTATTTAGAGGGCTATAATGACAAGACTTGAGCTTTGTCTTAATTGACAGTTCTAGTCAGACCGCAGGGACCCTTCCATGGACCATGCCAAGGCCAAGAGGGGACAAGCACCTGTCCCCTTTTTCGCTGGTTCTAAAGGAAGGATGGGTCGTCTATCTATTCTACTAGCTAGTCTAGCTTAGTCTCCGAGTTTGCAATCGAGTAAATTGATACCGATCAACAAAATGGATCTTAAAACCCGTCAATTCGATAAGAAAATAAATTATGAGGCATTTCACATAATTTCGAATACACGACACTGCACTCATATCTCTCTCAGCATAGAGTAATCATATTTGTTTACCTCTTGTTTGGAAAGTCCAGCCTCTAAGTCCGCCATGATTGCACCGTATTAAGGTCTCACCACCCATAGACCAGACCATTACAAAAAGAGAACAGATTTTCATGGAATTCATTATGATGGTTTTGAAGAATAGAACACATTATAACATATGGCACACCGCAATGCTTTGTAATTGCTTTGTACCAATTACCACTTATCGCCTCAATTTAAAAGTTTTTAAACACCAAATTTAAGTTACATGAGACCTGAATTTTGGCCTGTTTACGGATGTAGCCGCAAGATGTCAGTGCTACACGTTTCCCGCCCTACTCTGGTACAGAGAGCTATAAAAAAACTAATAATATTATATCATGATCGGGGGTTGTACACCCTGGAACAGAGTGAAATCCGACCATTGTATAACGTCGCAGATGCACCACGCGTGAATTTAGGCGTATTCATTTAGAGGCTTCCTATTGGTCAATGCCCGATGGACTGTACTAGCTAGGGGAGAACCAGGTGAAATTTGATCTGATGCAACAGTAAATTTTGTTAATATTCTATAGTGAAATAATACTTAAATGATTTATATTTATTCATTAAACACACCTGATCTCTAAACATCTCCTTCACACAAGGTGAATTGCGCAATTTACATCTCAACAGGTGGGCATTCTTTTTCAATGACTCCCCCTAGTAAAAAATGAACTGCGACGTTGCGCTGCACGTGACGTCACGCCCATTCCTACGTCATATGTTTTGGGAGTTGTCACTCAATATGGCGGATCATTGTACGAACTAGGTTAATAAATAGACAAAATTGAATCCTGGTCGTGTGGGAGGTGGTTATCTCCCGCGGGCGTACCAATATCGTAAGGGTGCGTAGCACCCGACGCAATTGGGTAGCCCAAGGGAGATAACCACCTCCCACACGACCATAAGTCTATTTTGTATTTATTATACCTGTCCCAATGTTTTTGTGTGAAAAAATAGTGAAAATTCGATGGAATTTAGTGTCACACAACAAGCTCTCCTCGGCACTCGTTTTGTTTATACTCTCACCTAGCTTCATTTCCGGTCCACCTCACTCCTTTCCGGGTCTATTTTTCTATTTAAATATGCAATAAATTCGAAATTTTACAGTTGTTTATCATTATAATTATATCATTACATACAATGTATTTCAAGTCTTTTTTCTGTGAAAATAATTATTATAATACAGAAAATAAGGATGCGAACATGGGCCTATTTTTTCAACAAAAATTCCGCCAGGGGGCAATATGATATGTAAATACCGCCCAGAGGGTAATACGGTTTTCCAATGCTGTAGCCTATGGCTTACCATACCATCCCTCCCAGAGGTATAATAAATAGGCAAAAGTGACCGAGGGACGATCTGTCGTCCCATATTTACATCGTATACAGCCTCCTAGACACTGCTCGAGTTACATTCTTTATTATACCTCTGGGCGGGATGGTATGGTAAGCCATAGGCTACAGCATTGGAAAACTGTATTACCCTCTGGGCGGTATTTACATATCATATTGCCCCCTGGCGGAATTTTCGTTGAAAAAATAGGCCCATGTTCGCATCCTTATTTTCTTTATTTAAATAATTATTTTCGCGGAAAAAAGACTCGTTACACATCATATGTTATGATATAATAATAATTATAATGATAAGTAACTGAAATTGTGAATTTATTGCGTATTTATATAGAAAAATAGACCTGAAAAGGAGTGAGATGGACCGGAAGTGAAGTTAAGTGAGAGCATAAACAAACCGAGTGGTGGAGAGTTTGTTGTCCCACTCTCATTTCCATAGAATTTTCACTATTTTTTCACACAAAAACATCGGGGGAGGTATAATAAATACAAAATAGACTTCTGGCAGTGTTAGAGGTGGTTATATCTCCCTTGTGCTACGCAATTTCGTTGGGTGCTACGCACCCCTTACAAAATTTCTACGCCTGCGGGAGATAACCACCTCTCACACAGCCAGGAGTCAATTTTGTCGATATATTATTATTATCTATATATGCTCTATGTCTGGTACGACCAAACTAGACCGCAACCAGTCCCATATTAGGACTGCTATTATCCAGACAGCACCTGAAGAGATTCTGTACATTCGGGGCCTTGGCTTAGCATCTATATCATAGGTTCTTGTGTCAACTCGTCCAGTGCTATCTATAGATTGCAGATGTAAGATATTATACTTTTATGACTAATTTGTGGCTGACACGGGGGACTTAATTAATGGATAACTTATTCTCCCTAATCACCATGAGGAGAATGGGGGATTAAAGTAAAGCTAAAATGTGATCCATCATCATCAATGGGTAGGCCCTATACTTAGTGTTTTTATTTCACCTCTGAAAGTGTGGAGAACGGAATGCTCATTGGATCAACTTAAGGCAGTTCGTTCTCCACACACCAACACGTCTGATTATCCATTCTCACGTCCTCAAAGCTGCGTTTTGATTGGATACAAGTGCCTTCGGCACTTGGGATAGAGCAGATTTGATATGTAATTTCCCTTCTCTCTTTTTCCTCTCCCATCCCCCTCTTTCTATTTCCCTTCTCTCTTTTTCCTCTCCCATCCCCCTCTTTCTCTGGGTATATCCTGAGAAAAAAATGAAACGATATCTTCATTATTTTGAATGTTAGACTTACCAAATTTAACACTGGAAATCTATATGAAAATAGAAATGATGAGGATTGCACAGGAGAAGGGCAGGGCGGGGGGGGGGGGGGAGGAATAGTTCACCCCATCCAGTGGTAGAGGAGTGATAAAGATTAGAGAAGTGGCCCAAGTGAGGATGGACATCAGCCTCCCTTCAACCCGAACTACACCACCACAACCACCTTTGGGTGCAGTGGAGCAACCTGTGGTGGACATCACTGAGTGGTTTGGCAAGCTCTATGGTGGAGATTGTTGCGTAACAGCTTGTGTCTGGTGTCATAATGTAGGGGACATGTCGTAATGTAGCGATCTTGTCCCGCTAGTCGTCCCTTTGTTCTCTGGTGATTATCCCTTTGTTCCCTGGTGATTAAGCCTCCGATTTATAGAGGAGGGAAATAAGATGTCACACATGGATGGTGACGTAAACGACTCAAAACAAAATAGTTCTTAATCTAGAAGTATCCGCACCAGATATTTTAGGTGTACCGGTAACGATTTTGCATGGTTAGTTTAGTAAGTTAACCATATAAATTGTTGAATGACAGCATCGATATGTGCCCGCCGTCCCACCGCATTACCAAGAGCCAGGAGATCCAGCCACTAAACTTTGTCTGGATATTCAGAAAGAAGGGTTGTCAAGGGTTTTGCCTGGCCAGGTCTGCCGGCGATCTGATGGCATAGCAATAAGACGCCTGCAGACAATTAGATTCTATACTTTGTTACCTTTTTTTAATGTGATAATCCTAGATTTTCTACGTTTATTTTGGAAGCCATTGTAGGAATTGTCCTATGTCAATGACCTAATTCCGCAGTTTCATGATCACATGACAGCTTGCAAGCATCATCATTGGCTGAGAGGCTGTGTGGCGCGCTTGGCCGCCCTCAGTCAGGCCCATGAGAGGCCTTACGTACCATTCCTGTGCATTTTGGTCGATCGATCCATGTGGCCCAACTTTCACCGTATCGATGATCATAATTTTTTCCATTCCGTAGTGATTAATTTGACTTCATGGGAAGCTAGTACTATTGCATACATGTCGATTGGCAGTTGTGACTGCGGAGAAACATGGGAAAAATACGGTAAAAAATGAAATCTAGGAGGTGACCGGGAGAGTAGGACGTAGAAAAATTCTATGGGGCGCCGTCTGTAATGTTTTATAAGAAGCTGCGCTTTTGTATACAGAAGGCGGATTAGGCGCGATTGGTCTATAGGCATTCGAAATTCACATTTCAATAATTTTTCGATCATATCAATGGTAGGAAGCATTAAAAATCGATTACATCTAGTGGGCAGAAGTGAAATAAATCTCGAACCAACCATGTTTCTCCCCTTTCGCTTGGTCTCCACTTGTCCCTAGGCTCCGCAATCAGCAATTACTATGCCTTCCAATGCGTGGAAGACGAGCATTTTGAAATAAATGATTGGGTGGAATAACTACACTCAGGTGCTTGTTGCGTTGAAGTTAAATGATAACACGATTGTCTAGCAGTTTTGATGTTTTTATTTTGTACCAGTATTTCCAGTATTCGTTTTGAAATAAAGGTGACCGTTTGCCAGAAACGCACATACATGTATTGTAAACTATATTCTTCCACCCGCGTTACACATAGCGCATCTATTGTTATAAAGCCAAGTTTGACAGTTCATAGAGCGGTATGAAAGTAAACAGAATTGTAAATTACATTACACAGAAATAAAAAAAAAACATTATATTCTTATTCACAAGTAATGGGAATTTACATGTACAGCCGCCGCCGTCGCCAACATATATACTCATTTCAAAGCGTATGAACTCATTTAAAATAACCATCTACTAACTGTACATCAAGAGTCAATGAATTATAAATGTAAGCAATAATTAGTTGATCCCCAAATATATATATTTTCCTGGTGCCAGCAGAAAACACCCATGAATCAACACACAACTGGTATCACGACAAAATCATTCAATATCACATACATGGGATAAATACAACCATGGATTTTATTATAAATTCGCATCAAGGACGAGGATATTTGAACATGGCCTTCTCCTCTTCGGGAAAGGAAGTTTCTATTTTAGATAAAACACATAGAGGTAAGCTTTCTATTGTATAATGTTTGTCGAACCTTCTTAAAATCCATCGCCTAAAACGCTGTATAGACATTTCTCGATAGACTCTGAAAAAAATACAAACAAATTACATTCGAATATAAATTCTCCAACTAAAACGGGTTTAAAGGGTAACAAGAATATTGACAAGATCCTCCCCTACCAACCATTCATGAGAGTGCTACTTGTATTAATTAGTAGATTTGTTTAGTTTATATTGCTATTCGTATAAACATTAAAGAGAAACCAAGGTGGACTCGCATCACATGTACCAACGAGATTATATTAACATAATCTCGTTGCATGTACACAACATAATTTATACTCACTTATGTATGGCACCATTGGGTACAATTGGTCCCTCTCTCTTGATAAGTTCTACTAAGGACAGTTCTAGCACATGTACACTCAGACAGTTGTCGTGGAATCCTGGATGTTGAGTGATGCATTTGAAATCTGAAGACTCAAGACGCTGGCAAACCTTTCTATAGGATTGGCAGCACCTTCCTTTTCTCACAGTCTGGCACTGGCATACACCGCATGTGCATCTGCATGAAGGACGAAGTGGAAACAGGTTTAAGAGAAGAATCTTCTGAGACGTCTGACTGGGGAGTAGGCTATAAATACTTTCCTGAAAAATTGTTGTACTAGATAGTGGCGATACCTAGGGACTACATGGGTAACAACAATTTTTAGGATCTCTACTAGTCCATACTAAATTTATAATATAACTATTGTAAAATAATGACTCATATATCTAGCCTGTAATGCTAATTAATGCTCCAGTTGAAAAACAAATTATCTACATTGATTACTTCAAACCTATGTTTATATTATTCATTTGCCCCATCGTGACCCATGGGGTCGGGGATTTTCACAAATGTCTTGTCCCGGTGGGGTGGGCATTTGATCATATTCCCCCCAATGCCTAGGACATCCCGCCTTATCCCCGGTGGGGTGCAATTGACAAGTGCATTAGAGCTAAGCTTCGAGTAAAAACCCTTAAATTACTCCAGGAGCTAAGCGAAACGCTAAAGATCTAATAAACGATTGCGGTGATAACGAGATACATTATTTGTAGGAATTGAAATAATAAAATATTTAATGATCACTGGGTCATATAATATTACCGGTAAGCACTATAAGTATAACTTCTCTTACATATTTTTTTTTTCCAGATTTGTAAGGATTAGACATTTTTTTATCGTTTTTTAGTTAACTATAACCGTGAAAATATGATATTTTATACATCCTAATAAAACGATGATAAAATCTGATCTCTGCGCCGCTGTTTCATGTAGGTCACCAGTGCACACCTCTGGACTGAACCACCTTTACACGGGCCGCTAGCGTTCAAACGGTACCTGGCCCTTGAGGTGACCCACAGGTCATAGGGCCTACACCCAGCCCCTTTCTCCTGCCACCTGTCCAATAAGTCGTGTGCCACAGTTTGACAACATATATTCCTCTCACCTGGTGATCGTGCCTGAGCTCTCATCCTCCTCTGAAGATTCTGAATTGGATATTTGCTCCCAGCTGTCGTCCTCCGAGAGGTCACTATCATCCTCAACACAAATATTTTCATCGATGCTGAATGAAGGAAGTGGTTCGTAGCCGTACCCTTTGGGAAAGAGGACTCTCCCTATGTTCGAACTTCCCGCAGCCGCCATCTTTCCAGTCCCTGATGTGTGACGTCATTACAGGTAGCGGGAAATCGGTTAGACATGGATTGCTACCCACACCCATTTGAACTGTAAACCAGCGTCTCAAAACCCAAGACTGGTCCACCTTTTCCCCCTCTCCCAACACTCCCCCACCCCTGCCAAAATGATGGAATGGCCCATGGTTATATATGGTATCATCAACGAGTTTATAGTGTTAATATAGTCTCGTTGGTATCATGTAACAGCTAAGTTCCGAGATTTAACTGTTTATGGTTTATCAGTAGCCCAATGGAATCACAGTCCTGTGGGTTTTATTTTTTTTACTTTGAGGGTGATTTATAAGCTATTTGTATTTAGGCCTATCATCAATCATGATGAATTAAGTTTATATTTATACTACGAGCTACTACGAGTGTGTTTGGGGTCGGTGGGGTAGGGGTAGGGGTGGGGGTTGCAGGGGAAAAGTTAGTGATATTTAAATTGTTGCCCTCCGTCATTGCACCGTCAAGGATGATCAGCAATTTTAGACCTAGACCCAATGCTTCTATACTCAATTTATTACAATGAGCACTCAAAATATGTTCGCCAATCATGAACGCCTTCCACCACAGAAGAATTAAATTGTATAGCCTACATTATCATAGGCGATAAGATGATTTTAGCAATAGGCTATAAGTATGTCCATATATTAATTATGGCGGTACACATAATGTCATAGAAAAATACACCGGGAGTATTTGTCGATCAAAGAGTTTGTAGATTGAGGGATAAAACAACAAATTTGGACGGGGACATAAAATACCGGTAATGTTCCTGTAAATCAACCCCTTAATTTATGCAATGTTAGGCGGGATTCCAGCTTATAAACTAATCAGGAAAGTTAAATATTATGTCTAATAAAGCGGCAAAAACAGATTCGCTCCCTTGATCACTAATATAAGGCTTTAAACTTGTCAGTTTAAATGACTGAATAGCTTGTAGAATCACAATGTCAAAGAAATGGTAGCTAATGGTTGAAGGCTGAGGCGAGTTTGTAGGAAATGATGATAAATGTTGTTTCAAAAAAACAATATATAGAGAGAATGGGACGAGCTGGCAATAATCGAAAATTTATAGGACGAGATTCGTCCACATAAGCACGATGCCGTAGGCAGAGTGCTTATGTGGACGAATCAAGTCCTATAAACTTTCGATTATTGCCAGCGAGTTCCATTCTATATTTATTATATGTGCATACAATTTTATCATATGTTATCAGATATCACTGAAAAAATATTAAAGAAGTCTCAGAGAGCCCCGCTGCCCCGCTGCCAGCCCCACTGACAGCCCCGTTATTAGCCAAGTTATATTGTTGACTTAAAACGTTCATATCGCAGCCATTTCTTTAGCTACATTAATAAAATTTATATCATTCAATAGAGAATGTATTGCTCTATTTAATGATGGGATTTTTATTATGTATTTCTCTAATCATAGTACCAGAATCACGGGTGGATTACCGATCGCGGGGATTTGTTTACATCCTTCGCGGGGATTTGTTTACATCCATTGCTCCGCGAAGCATATATACAGAGCTATTTTTAGACAACTACATTCATATAGGACGCGTCCTATATGACTATTTTTATAGCACCCCACTTATAGCACTTCTCATATAGCATGCGCGTATAATAAATAGTCGTATGATCTGACAAGATCTCAACGTGGGATACGTATTGTTGCCGAATGAAAATGGGGGGGGGGTGTGTGTGTGTGTGTGGGGGGGGGGGGGTGATTCTCTCATTAACGAATCGGCCAACGATTCATATATCCGGAATGTCTTTCCGGTAGTCTTGGTGGCAGCTCTCTCGGTGTTTCTTGATATCGTTCTATCGGCCATGAAAAGACATCTTGAAACAGCCTTTTTCTTTGCCCAGAACGCCTAGTACCAGATCGTAATTTTTTTACATTCTACGGAATTAAAAATTCGTGAATGTTAGTGAATTGCGTACCATTCTGTCAATCATCCTGAGTAGCCAGTTCATGTGATACATTTTGAGGTGTTGGTTGAGGGTTGGTGTGAGGAGTGTGGACACTTATCTGGGAGGATATCTGGATGCCCATCTCTGTGTGATGTAATTCACACCAACACACTCCTGGCTCATACATGGTCGGACCAAACTTTGGTGGCTTGATAAAATCTCAGACTTAGCTGTGGCCCCGCGTCATATCATTCTAATGACTCTAACAGGCCCGGCTGAGTCAAAACACAAGGCCCGTTTTACTCACATCAACTCCTTTTAGGAGTACAGTTCATACTCCACTATAGTACAGCGACCAGAGGCTAAATTGACCTCTCCACAAGCGGGGCCTATGATCACTGTGACCACACTGAATGCCCGTGCCACGCTGCAAGTACATCAAAACACCTAGGCCAATCAATGCTGCCGAATCATTTCCTAAGATATCTCTGCTTCTACACCACCTTTTACAGTTCACGATCCCAGAAACCTTTAGTAACCATATATATGGTCGTATGTACAGTATAATATAGTCATAGTTCTCTGTCTCAATTTAGAGAAAACTCTGTGTAAATAAATTTGCAGTGGGATGTCCGTGCAGGTTTTAGAGGATGTCCATGCTACAATCCTCTCTGAAAAAAAAGATGTCCGTGCTGCTGCTAACTTTTCTCTGTTAGTTATCTCAGAAATGCTACTCATTTCGAATTTATTTAATCTGTAAGTAAGTCCAGTAAGTGTACCTCTCTCCTCACACAATTCGGCACTATTTTCAAACTGTCTACATTTGTTCTCTTTTTCATAGTGAATACAGATCTTACTGCTGAGTTGAGCAGAGAGTCTATCCCTATTCAACACAACTGTTTAAATGGTGCATTTGAGATGTAAATTAATTCTGTAATATTTTTAGAATCAAGTTTCCTTTATTTTTTTGGGGAAAACATTCAACTACCTATGTAAATTATACAGTCCATCATGATATAATTCAAAGGTCTTTCTAGGCCTGATGTGCAGGTAGTAGAGGCCCTAAAATGAAAATTCACCTTATTTTAGTTTTCGAAAATTTTCAATATTTTAGGGTTGCCTAGAGCTAGTTTTGTTTGATTAAAATCTCTATTGGTTACCATCACTGCGGCAGAACTTGTTATTATGGCACCCACACTTTAGTTAGAATACTGGAGAGAGATAGGGGAGGGGGAGGGGGGCTGAAATGGAAGAAAATTAGGTGATTTCAATCACAATTAAATTATGAAATATCCTTTCTTTGTACCAAGGCAAGATAGCGCTTTTGCCTTAATATCTAGTAGATGATTGTGTTCCATTAATGTTATGAGACAGAAATCCGCTGCCATCCTACTGTCCCCTCCCATCTCCCCCCTCTACCTCCCTCACCTTCACACTGTCATTTCTCTATCCCCTGCTCCCTTCCACTCTCTCTCTGAGAGAAAAAGGAAAGTGAAGGGGAGGAGGAAAAAGAGAGAGGGAGTGGAAGTGACAGAGAGTTATATGGAAAAAGAAGAAATTTAATAAATAAAATTTTGTTAAAAAAACATTTGATATAGGGGGCCGGGGGGCCTATTGACTCAAACATTTCAGGCTACAGGAGCCCCTTTTCAAAGGGGTTCATGATGTTCCTTTAGAGGGTGTTCTGCACTATCATTCATTATTATTATGAACACCATAATAATTATAAACTTTCGTATGCGATGAACAGCTTTCTGCATGCTTATTAAAACGGTTATTGTATGTAAATTGTGTTTATTGAGGACCGGACGAGTGCCAAGTGGTATGGACCAGTACCTTCCCAGTCCACTGGTCTGTAAATTCGAGTACTGCCCCCTTTCTTATTTACCACCCTGTATATATATGGGTTCCTAATATTTTGCACATGATAACATGGCATCCACAGAATATAAATAAATTTAAATTAAATAAATTTAGATTTAACATATCGGTGGCTTCAACTGCCATGATGTATGGGACCATTATGATATGGAACCATTATGATACCAATATGCCTAGACTGAGAGAGAAATTCAACATTGAAAATAAATATCTAGTTCTTGTATTTAACTATACCTAACCCTGCAAATATTGTCAACATGTTGAGAGTGATCGGGGACAATAGGGGCCCATTTTAGGGGGTCTAGGGGGTGGGGCACTACCCGCTGGTACCCCCACTGAGTGTGAATCTTTCCAAACCCGTTTGAAAAGCAGCATGCTGCACGTACATCGGCCAAAACCTGCACGTACATCTACACAAGTTGCATTCAAATGCAGCACGGACATTAGTGACTTTTCTTTAGACAGGTATAGTGACGAAATTACTTAGATTTGCAGTCTATAGCCTTGACCAAGGCTTTATCTAAGTCATCCAATACATGTCCTCGAACTAGAAAGATTGTTATGGTCAAAATTCCGAGAAACAAATGAAAATGAGTATCAATAGAACATAGCATTGGCCGTTATTTGATGTACGCGCAGCGCGGCACGGACATTCAGTGTGGTCATAGTAATGATGCTCTACCCACTCTCTCCCGGGACTTTCTGTGATATTTTCTCAACATACAGTGGTCGAAATAAGGAATAATAACAGGTTGTCCGCCTGGGCAAGCTACTGACAAAATGAGGTTGCCCGCCAGAATTTCACAAATGTTCCAGTATAAATTTAATTCCGTGAAAATATTCAGTCTAAAATGAGTGAAGAGTTATATTTAGGGGTTGTTTTGGTTATACCTAGATTTTTTGTTTTATGTGTCATGATCTCTCCTAGTAAAACGCCCAATATCATAACAACAATCTTACTATCAGCTTATTTCATTAATAATGATTGACTGTGGCCAACCAGACAGACATTGATTAATACAATGTCTATGCAACGTAATAGCAGATTTAGTCCCTGTCTCCCTTCTTCCAACCCCTGTCTTGTCTTATTATATAATTTTCCTTCCTATGCTTATACAACACAAGGCAGATGAAAAAAAAATAATAATGAAAAATTCCGTCCTAATGAGATTTGCGGTTTGGAGTGTTTTAGTGGCATTTTGCGGTTAGGAGCAAGACCCTAGACATGGCAGGTGAAAAAAAAAATAATAAAAAAATTCCGTCCTAATGGGATTTTAATGAGATTTGCGGTTTGGAGTATTTTAATGGCATTTTGCAGTTAGGAGCAAGACCCTAGACATGGCAGGTGAAAAAAAAAATAATAACAAATTCTGTCCTAATGGGATTTTAATGGGATTTGCGGTTTGGAGTATTTTAATGGCATTTTGCGGTTAGGAGCAAGACCCTAGACATGGCAGGTGAAAAAAAAATAATAAAAAAATTCCGTCCTAATGGGATTTTAATGAGATTTGCGGTTTGGAGTGTTTTAATGGCATTTTGCGGTTAGGAGCAAGTCCCTAGACATGGCAGATGAAAAAAAAATAATAAAAAAATTCTGTCCTAATGGGATTTTAATGAGATTTGCGGTTTGGAGCAGGGGGAAAAAATCTGTCCTAATGGGATTTTAATGACATTTGCGGTTTGGAGCAGTTCAATGGCATTATCTTCCTTCCTTTTCAAATATTATATCTCAAAATCGATTTTTTGCAACTTATCACTCCTTTTCATGTGACACATCACATTTATAGGTTGATATTTGGGGCAATTCTAGCCATAGAAGATTTATATGAAAAAGTACCAACTTTAAAAATTAAAATAATAAGCTATGGAAATGGAACTATATAAGGAGCTATGTATGGAGTCAACAGGCACTAATTCATGTTTCCATTCAAACGTTGTTGGAACGAGCCCAACTGGAACTTGAGACAATCCTTATCTCTGTCTGCGGTGAGGCATGAGGAAGGGCGGCGGGCGAGAGATGTGATTAATGTGCTTCCCTGAAAAATAAGGGAGCTAAGCCACTATGAGCTAGCACTGAACACTACTAACTTGGCACTTATGCAAAGACTGCTTGATTGACAACCTTCTACCATCTCTGCAGTAAATCCCTGAAGGCCAGTGTGACATCCTATTGGTTAGGACGGTTTGATTGACAACCTTCTACCATCTCTGCAGTAAATCCCTGAAGGCCAGTGTGACATCCTATTGGTTTACATGTCTTGTATTCTATTAGCTATCTTGGTTTGATTGACAACTGTAGAGAGGACCACCCATGACTGAATCTGAGTGATCTACACCTACTACACCCTTTGCGATTTCTGGGTTTCAAAAGAGTGTTATGTTCTTTATCCATTATTATTATCACAAAATTTACACATATAATTAAGCATAAGCATTTTTAATTAAATATTAAGCATTTTCAGTCGAGCAAAAACTAAACTGCTAACTATGACTTGCCATTGCGCACAAATAGTTGTCCGTAGAATTTGTTTCCTTGGGAAACGCACAATATATACATTAACTTAAACTGATTATAAAGTTAAACAGAAAAATAGTTCATTAAATGATTGATTAACTTAAAAAACTTATAACTTGTTCTTTCTTGTGCTCGTCCAGCTCCCTCGGGCACCATGTAATGAACGAACATTCGCCTCTGGCGCACTCAACAATGGCCTGGTTGTTCGCCATGTCTTCCAGTGATGCAACGTCATTTGGATCCTGCCCTTGTATAGGTGGGGCCTTGAGCGACTCGCCCCATCTCGCCCCCCGATTCCTCCAGTCACCGATCGCACTCATCTGATCTGTAATAATCCCCTCTTTCTCAGAGCACGTTGAATTAGCAGGGAAAATAGTATACAGCAGAAACATTTCATGTGATAGAAAGCAAGTACAATATTGTTTAACATATATAATAATATACTACTTCTCAAAGAAAATGAATGTGTGTTCCATTTTAAATAAGTGTACCCTTAAAGATTCCCAGTAATAACTTTTGCTAAAAATAAACCTACATAGTTTTCAGCTTAAAGCCGAAACACAATATAGGAATCCAAAGATTTTTTTTTGCAAATAAAATAAACATTATAGTCATAGGAGTAATATGGCAGCATATTTTTGTTATCGTTATCATTATTTACCAGCAAAACCATACGAAAAGAAGTCACCTTCCCTCTTACAAGGAGGCAGACATATTGGTGGAAATCAGCGCCACTGGTGGTGATTTACAATTATTGATGACGTCACTGTCCCACACTGTCTGATTGGTTACCCTACTCGGGACATGTAAACTAACATCAATCTTAGTACAACAAGCGGGACAACAAGTTAATTTCAAGCATTGATATATCCATAGATATAGAATATATACAGTGAGAAGTATATACAGTATAAATAGATTATAATTACACCCTCCCTGACCCAAGAGAGCCCTGATTTTAGTCAGCAAATCTCCCCCTGCTACCCTGAAACTGAATGCTATTATATGGCGTCGGCGACGGTAATTGTTTTTACAATTCCACTCGTCCTGACCCTCTTTAAGCAGCTTTAAACACCTTTCCCTGCATTTGTCAATGGCATACATTTTCACTTTCTATATAGTGCATCATTCATTTACATATATGTGGCTCAAATCAATTGAGAAAAGATAGAATTGTGTCCATTCAGGCCCGGGATTCAGGCTCTGCAGGCTATTGTTTATGTAATGGCTATGAGGGTATGTGACGTCACTCCCAGTCACATGACTTATAGCAATGGCGCTGACCATGCAAGCTGTCTGCTATGATTAAAGAGTATGTAAAATAGCTCCCTTCTTCCTTATCAGATGAGTATTACAAAAAATACATATGCAGGATTGTTACATATGATTTGCTCAATTAGAAAATGTATACATAGTTACCCATGGTGTTTCGGCTTTAATACTTTTTTCTCAGACACATTCAATTGACTGAAAGATTTTGCACACTGACATGGGGTGATTGGGTGTGTTGCAGTCATTGATTTGAAGGAAAGTGAAGATTCTGGCAGAGCATCTGGCTCCTACTACACATGAATTTAGGGGCCCTCCGCGCTTCTGAGTTAGGGGGGGGGGCATATAGGGAGACGGCGGGTGGGAGTCGGTGCCCCCAATGGCCTCCCTCAACAATCTGTAAGATAAACGTCAGTCACAAGCAACTCATTTATCACAGGAAAAAATATATTCTGTGCGGATTTACTTCTGGACTCAGACCCTATCAGATTCCTTCAAAGTAAGGGAAACTGTCCGCAAAATCCCACTAATATCCATATCAATTAAGACAATAGGGCATGCCTACTCCAGGACCGGGAAAGCCATTGACATCCCGATCTTATCTCATCTATAATTGATACGGTGTTGGCCAGTCGCCGATACATGTATGCTTATATTCCACTGCATGAAGGCTATGTTCCTGTGCTACAGCAACCATGCATAGATGAAGGCATTTCTTTCCTTAAATTGGAGGTTTCTATAATGTATACGTGTAACTCCCCCGATGACACACGTAGTTATCAGGATGAATTGTTCTCAGCGCCATCCCAGCTAACACACTACGTAATTTCTACGTTGTGATTGTTTACGTTGTAGCGACGTAAAAGTGTATGGAAGAAATAACATGAATGCAATGTAAACATTTTTTTCCATTTTTTTAAATAAAAGAAAATTTAAATTAAAGAATAATAATTAAAAGAAAATAATTTCAACGTTGTATTCACGTTATTTCTTCCATACAGATTTACGTAATTACAACCGACAAAAACATAGAAAATAACGTCGCCACAACGTGAATACAACGGAAAATTGTTAGCTGGGATACTGTCACTCTCAGTGTACTATATTCTAGTCCCATGATAATCATGGATGATGTAATTTATGCATGGGAATAGGTACACAGTGCTCCTGTCCGAGAGTGGACCAGAATCGGGGCAATGCTTATCCAATGTGCTATATAGTTCTAGAACGAGTTTCCCAATGCAATAATGTACAATAATGTACATAATGTAAATGTGTAATAAATCGAGGGATGGACTTGAAATTGAACCCAACATGTTTGGAATCATTGCACGTAGACAAATAAATCAAAGAACTTAGAACCATATGGTCTTATAAATATGTCGGACATGTGACATAGGATATATCTTATGGTCTCTTATATTTGAGCCGTTTACAGTTAATGGCAATTTGAGATTCAAACATATTATTCCAATTACACCAGCGCATAGACATTGTCATAATATATTATATGTATGTAGCCCAACGTCCTGCATTATATATAATGGCGATAGACATGCGTGTTCTTTGATAAAGGGTGCAGACTTATTGCATCACCTTAAACGTTTCTCTCTGAGAAATCACAGATGTATGGTAGCTATAATGTGTAATGGGTTGATCCAGGAGAATGTTCATCTCTCTATAGATCTACCCACCAAAGCGGCGTGCATCCATATATATATATAATCATAAAACTAGACCCTAGCTCTATTATTATAATCGATCATTGCTCTACTTTTTTTTTTTTTAAAGAAATGACGATAGGATAAATTTGACGGTTTTACAATTTATCTGGTACCGTTAAAATTAGTTTTGTGAATTGTTTATCATTCTAAGGTAGAACACACGTTCGTCTACACACATGTTATTATGTCACTCTCCTACCGAATTATATTTAGATCTACATGTAAAAATTCCATATCCCACTGTAAAGTATATATACTGGGTAGGCCTACCTATATTCTTACAAACCTACATGAGATAGGCCGAGACACCCGGTTGCAGTTTATACCGCAGTTTGTTCGTCGCGGCAACATGTGAATGCACTGACTGCAGTAAAACACTTTATTATACGCGCATTCTATATGAGACGTGCTATAAGTGGGGTGCTATAAAAATATTCATATAGGACGTGTCCTATATGAAATGTAGTTGTCTAAAAATAGCTCTGTTGTTATGCTTCGCGGAGCTTTAATTGGCTCTCCGCGGAGCATGTAAACAAATCCCCGCGATCGGTAATCAACCCGTGATTCTGGTACTATAATTATAGAAATACATCATAAAACCTACATCATTAAATAGAGCATTAAATTCTCTTTTGAATGATATAAATTGCATTAATGTAGCTCAAGGAATGGCCATGATATGAACGTTTTAATTCATCAATATACTAACAGGGCTGTCAGTGGGGCTGTCAGCGGGGCAGCGGGGCTCTCTGAGACTTCTTTAGTATTTTTTCAGTGATATCTGATGACATATGATCAAATTTTATGCACATATAATAAATATAGAATGGAACTCACCGGCAATAATCGCAAATTTATAGGACTTGATTCGTTCACATAAGCACTCTGCCTACGGCATCGTGCTTATGTGGACGTGCTTATTATCTCGTCCTATAAATTTTCGCTTATTGCCGGCTCGTCCCATTCTCTCTATATATAGGGACGTCGCACATTTGCTGCTATTGGACCGCGCTTAATTAATGGCGAGGGGTGTGTGTGTGTGTGCGGGGGGGGGGGGGGGCTATGCTGCCGTGGTTTGGGGTTTAAGCTCCCAAAAGATATGTTTAACTTAATCATTAGGCCCTATTATTTTGTTTAAACAAAAAACAATTTCACTTTATTTAATCATATAACCTACCATCTTGGCTCATACAATTCTAATTTTTCGGCGCATCCTTGTGGAACCTTCACATAGCCTACCATTTGTTTATTTTCTCGAGCATTCATTTTGACTCGGAATTGTTTTGTTTTTTTTAATTTTCTGTTTTTCTGCCACTCCAAAAACATCTGTTGATATAATAAAAATATGACGTTTATCAACATAAATCATTTTGTTTTCATGTTCTCATAGGGTCACTTTGGACTAAAGGATTTAATGACGGGACCTAGGGGTTGCACTTAGGCCTATTGTTCGTTATAGGTCAATGATGTATTTAACCAGTTTTATATTCATATTTTACATCAATCGCCGTTTTCTTCGTTAGCCGACTTCATGAGCCATACTGGTGCGAGAGGGTCGAATCTGGGGAAAGTGTAAAGTAAGAAACAGAATCTTCGAAAGTATCAAGGCCATGCAATGCAACAGGATTCAAGGCCCATGAATGTCCAGGCCCTTCGACCAAAATGCTCATTTGCCAGGATTTTCAAGGCCTTGAATTTGTTTTTCCAAATTCAATGCTTTTCCAGCTTTTCCAGGCCCCGCGGAGACCACCTGTCATAATGTAAAGCTTTACGATCACAATAGTTGCGATTTACCAACTTAGCCTAATCATTATTAAGTTTGCCTCTGAATTTCCGTGTTGGGTTCCGGTAACGTTACTCGTTAGTCTTTTGACTCAAATCTATCCTGCCAGTTCGGAGGCCAAGATCGCGATTGGAAGATACGAAATGACAAAAAAACAAAACAACAATTATATTCTAATTATGTCGTGTTCTCGCTTCTCGCTTCTCGCTTAGGCTATTTATTTTCGTGCATAAGGCCTAGGCTACGTATCACGGGCAAGCGTCTTATGTGTGTTTGCTCGGGGTACAGTAGGCCTATAGGCCTACACACTAGAAACTATTAATACATTTTAGAACATCCGTTTATTTCATAGGCCTAGTAGTAGGGTCATCTGGAGCACTTCTGTGACCGTTGAGAGTAGAGGTTGGTTTCTCAGTGGATTTGACATCTATGAAGGGTAAATACAAAATTGAGCGGGGGCGACCCTCGCGAAAGTGCGGGGAAAACCCGTGAGAGCCCCAAATCCAAAATGGCCGCCATCAACCATTATGAGAATTAATATTTCAATGGTTTGGTCTACCATGCAGTCCAGTATATGGTTAATAGGGTTTTGGGGGCTGAGGAATTCATATCTGATATGAGTTTGATGATTTGACCTTGCTTTGACCTTCAAATCCAAGATGGCTGACAATTTTCAGCTCACAAGGGTCAAATTTTCAAAATCATCATAGAACCTTCCTAATAGGCTCTTATGAAAGCTCTTATGGTACTAAATTGACTTATGGAAAGTGAAACTACAATTAGGACAACAATAGTTAGCACTGCACATGGGAAACTCACCCTCAAAGCCCCCTAGGGGTAATAGAACAAACCCCTTTTCAGACTAATGACCTTTCAGGTTTTATTTAGGAGAAATTAGACCTGGGACCAATTGCAAAAGACAAGTTTCTGAACTGTTTTGGGTATTATTGATATCCCATATTGATATACTAAAAGGCCCAGAAAATCTAGGTCAGGAAACATGCCCAAAATCACAATAAAATACAAAACGGCTGCCACTAAAACTTTGGAACACCATAACTCAGGGTATAATCAAAATACATTCAAGTGTGAATACACTTTTTCTATGTTTTTAGACATGGGGAATCCAGTGCAATATAAATAAAATCAATATAATCAAAATTTAGTAAGTTAGTATACTGATACTGAGAAATATCAAGTAAAAACTCCCTTAAATGCATCAAGTAAACTCAAGAAACATCATAACTCAGGGTATAATCAACATATATATTCAAGTGTGAATATACTTTTTCTATGTTTTTAGACATGGGGAATCCAGATCAATGTGAATGAAGTCAATCTTATCAATATTTAGCAATTTATTTAGTTAGTATATATGTGTTATGCTGAACCAACTACTTGGATGGTGAGGGAATAAAAGAAAAAAAGTCAAATTTATCCAGTAAACTCAAGAAATCTATTGGGATTGGTCTGTATAAAAAGCATTCATGAACAAGCACAATTGGTATCATATTCCTGTAGACCTAACTGTCAAAGGAATCTCTTTTGATTATTAGTTAGTTTTGATTTGAAAACACAACAGGAAAAATCAGTATGCCTACCGATTAAGGCACCTGACTTTCATCATTAGCTCCTGTATTGGTAATATAGTCACCGTTGACTGCTGCTGCCACCCTTGCAGCTGCAGCAACAAATTTTGTAGTGGTTGGTCATAAGCCGAAAGCAGGTTCAAAAGTAAAGTTTGGAATTATTTCATCTGTGAAGTTCCATCCTGAGTACTCTGGAGGAAGGTGAACACACTTTGTTGTTTAAATCTGGTAGTACACTCTGTGATACTAGCAGTAGAACGTGGTAGTAGAATCTGTAGATTAATATATGTTTTGTGGACAGTAAGTTTTCCTCAATATTTCTTCATTATAGAGGATGTAATTCAAATTGTAAACTATCACATTCTCCAGCTTTCTCTATATCATCTTGAGAAGCTTTGTTATTGAACACACTTGTTCTGAAACACCGGCTTATTGGCAAACATCCTTAAAAGTATGCCTTTTCCTAAACCTAAACACATTTTGCTATCATGGACAACCTCTTTGGTGGAAGGTGATATACATCATTGAATCATCAGCAGAGGACAATCCTAGCAATAAAATAAGTACCTCCGATGTTTCTACACAGAGACGAGGGGTTGCTAGAACAGATATAGCCTACACACTAATAGCTGTGAGAACCCCTGGAAAGACTTCTTGGATAGGATCTGCATTATCACCATCTCACACCGTGTCTAATCTTATTTAAGGATCTCTTAAAGGGAGGGTGACTTTAGAATGGTTAACTTAAAGTAAGTAATTATATTTTAGGTACCTTCACAGCTGAGGAAATATTTTTCAATTCAAGCATGAATGAATCAATTTCTCCAAAGTTGTTGCAAATATCAATCTATCTCTTCAGGAAAAACTTTCAGGTATGAATGGGTGTGAGTTTGAAACCAAAGCTGATATGAATGTATTTGTTCTTGTCAAAGAGTTTACCAAGAGGGCAGATGTTACTTGCTGGGAGGCCAGAGGCACAAACTGCCCATGGTTGGGAAATCATGATTGGGAAATGCTAACAAGCATTTCACGGTCTGCCACCATTGCTCCACCAGTTTACAGCTCATGACTGCTCAGACAATAGCAGTGATGACAGTAGTATCAATGATAATGGTCAGTTACAGGATGCTATAGATTCAGAGGAGGAGTAAAGTACTGGGGATGGAAGTTCATAGATGGTCAATTCTGATCAGTATCCTAACACAATCCTGGTTAACTATTTTAATGTTATTCACCACAACTGTCAAAGGGAATGAGTCTGTTCTTGCAGAAAAAATAACTAGGAATGTACTAAAGTTTTTTGCCATTATAATGGTTTAACAGTTAGGACTACAGGAATATCATACCAATTGTGCTTGATCATGAATGCTTTCATACAATACAATCGCAATAGATTTCTTGAGTTTACTGGATAAATTTGATTTTTTTTCTTCTTTTTCCTCACCATCCAAGTAGTTGGTTCAGTATTACACATATACTAACTAAATAAATTGCTAAATATTGATTAGATTGACTTCATTCATATTGATCTGGATTCCCCATGTCTAAAAAACATAGAAAAAGTATATTCACACTTGAATATATATGTTGATTATACCCTGAGTTATGTTATTTCTTGAGTTTACTTGATGCATTTAAGGGAGTTTTTACTTGATATTTCTCAGTATCAGTATACTAACTTACTAAATTTTGATTATATTGATTTTATTTATATTGCACTGGATTCCCCATGTCTAAAAACATAGAAAAAGTGTATTCACACTTGAATGTATCTTGATTATACCCTGAGTTATGGTGTTCCAAAGTTTTAGTGGCAGCCATTTTGTATTTTATTGTGATTTTGGGCATGTTTCCTGACCTAGATTTTCTGGGCCTTTTAGTATATTAATATGGGATATCAATAATACCCAAAACAGTTCAGAAACTGCCTTTTGCGATTTGTCCCAGGTCTAATTTCTCCTAAATAAAACCTGAAAGGTCATTAGTCTGAAAAGGGGTTTGTTCTATTACCCCTAGGGGGCTTTGAGGGTGAGTTTCCGATGTGCAGTGCTAACTATTGTTGTCCTAATTGTAGTTTCACTTTCCATAAGTCAATTTACCATGATAAGAGCTTTCATAAGAGCCTATTAGGAAGGTTCTATGATGATTTTGAAAATTTGACCCTTGTGAGCTGAAAATTGTCAGCCATCTTGGATTTGAAGGTCAAAGCAAGGTCAAATCATCAAACTGATATCAGATATGAATTCCTCAGCCCCCAAAACCCTATTAACCATATACTGGACTGCATGGTAGGCCAAACCATTGAAATATTAATTCTCATAATGGTTGATGGCGGCCATTTTGGATTTGGGGCTCTCACGGGTTTTCCCCGCACTTTCGCGAGGGTCGCCCCCGCTCAATTTTGTATTTACCCTTCATAGATGTCAAATCCACTGAGAAACCAACCTCTACTCTCAACGGTCACAGAAGTGCTCCAGATGACCCTACTATAGCTACCATTTATATCAGACCATTGCTCAGGGCAGGTGATTTGACATAGCCTAGGCCTATGGCGGTAGCCCATCGTAATTTAAAATCAATCGAGCCATATAAATGTTACTGGCAAGTAAGTCGCATGATCAGTGGCTGGAAATACTAGCTAATACTGTATACATAATTATTGTCACGGGCCCGCCTTTGGAATAGGCTTATGTGGTTCAAGCTGTTGGTGCGAGTTTTTTTGTTATCATTAGGGCCTACGGTACGTGTAGAAATTTAAATAACTGGTAATACGGGTAAAATAATAACTTTAAGAACATCCAAGCTCCAGAGTTACTACCACTAAGGGCTAGTATGAATGATTTAGTGCTTTGATCAGTTCAATATGATGCCTGATCAATCATGCCATCTCTGACTCTGCCAACTCCATGGAGAAATAGGGCCTCCAATGCCAATCATTCCTTCGATACCAGAGTTTATAGGCCTATGGCTTATAACGACAGCAATCAATATTGTTTTCCTCTTTTTTTTTTCTCTGAGTCAACTACGTATCACCTGAGTACATTTTATTTGTCGTCTCCACCAATGGGAAACCAGCATTTGATGTCGCCTCATGCCTGACCTCGTCATTTTCCCGGTGCGAGCCCTTCCCAGTACGGCTGCACCCGGCTTCCACATTTGTAAACAAAGCCACGTGGCCTGAGTAGGCATGCTCATCATTTATGCAAATGAGGTGTCTGTACAGACCACGGCGCCCTCTGATTGGCTGGCAATGTGTGGGCCCATTCGCTCACACCACATAGAATCATGCGAGGAAGTCTGTCGCGGGCCCAAAAGAAAATAATAATTTCATTCAAAATTTGAGAAGAGAAGGAAGCAGTCGGACAGAGGCTGTGCAGAGTTGCCAAGCGTGAGACTGTCGGGAATCAGATACTTCTTTCACCGACAATAGACAGGTAAGCTGGTGATTATTTGGTATCTTCTTATCTTAAACCGGTAATACCACCCATTCATTCATCGATTGGACCGAGATTCTTCCTGGCAAGGCCAAGAGAATCCAACTTGGTCTGCGACTGTGGACATACGTAGGTCTATATCTGTTGACTGAGAAATGCATTATCAATTTCATCGAATTATTTTTCTTTGTCGACGATATAATTTGCAAAGCGCTGGTACAGAATAAGAACAGCGGGGATGGGGTTGGACTTTTTGTTTAAAAAAAAACTACCCCCAAAACAACTAAGCCTAAGACCAAATTATTTCACGAAGACCCATTATAGCCTACACTCATATGGCGCTTTTATTTCTTCCTGTGTTTTGCTTTAAACTAGACGAGCATATTTTTTTTATTCCATTTACAGGCCTTCTAGGCCTAGTTCTTTTCGCCGATGAATGACGTTGACACCACTTTCATTATGAGTCCCATAGCCATAGGCCTAACTATAGTAGGCCTATAGTTATTTATATCAGAGTAGGCTAGGGCCTACACATTTTGTATAGGTTATACAAATATAGCTTTCTTTTATATATAAACCTAGACCAAATATCGCCCCCCTTGCCCCCAGATGGAGAGCATTGCTGGGGGTGGGGTGGATCAAGGCTAGCTAATAAGCGGGCTAATATAAACCATTCCGGAACCTTCCTCATTCCAACAATATTATTTATTGGCCTATGTGGTACCTACCAGCGCACGTCTTAAACGCTCAAAGAAATGTCGGTACGGTAACGTTAGTTCTGAGTAACTTGGTTTTTCTCAAGCCTCAAGGAGATTTTGTCTTGTAACTTGTAGGCATATATATGTCAGTGTTCAACAATATTTTTATAACTTGTATTGCTGTGAGTCATGCATTTGATGTGTTCAGAGATTTGTGTTAGTATGTTATTTATTGAACAAGGAGGTGCTCAAATAAAGTATTCGAGTGTATTTATACATGTAGTACGGTACTTGGCCATAGTCAGTCAGTATATGTTATCCGTTTCGTGTCCGTTTACATATATCAATGAACTATATCGAACCACAGACATACGTTAACCTCAGAATAAGCATAGACCTACGCCTTATGGGCTGGGATAGTGTCCGCAAGCTTCAATGAAAAAGTTGGCATCTCAGCTACAGTTTAAAATGGTGGTTGGTCGACTTTTCCCAGGAAGTATAGTCGCATCATTTTCATTTTGAATGGGCTCCCATGAGCTAATTGCCTTATAATAATAAAATACAATAGGTTTAAGCTTTTACAATGTTTGAAGACTTACGGCACCATATGTCTAAACGGTCCAAATGTTTATGGAAATATTCCACTGGACTGGCCTGACAAGTTCTCATGCCCGATAGTGATGCGTCCACCACGCCCGCAGACGGTGGTGTTCGTTGGACATTGTATGATGAAATGCCGGACCAGGAATGTGATTTGTGAAAGACATGAAATGAACTTCAAATAAGGCACGTACAATGTTGTTTGTTGTTGTTGCTGCTTAGTAGTACACGAACAGTGCCGGGTACACGCGCACTGTGGAGAGCGCGAGTGGGCGGGGAGATGAGCAGCACTCATGCATGCCAATCCCGCGGGCGGCAGTCCTCAGTTTGTTGCACATGGCAACACCTATTTATTTCGACTCTATAACCTTTTCAAATCGTAATTATAATATTATGTAAAATATCGCAAATTAAGAATGATCTCTCGTTCTCTATACAGACGACAATCATAATAAAATCAATGTCTCCACCCTCCTGAATTCTCCCCAACGTTCCACAATCAGCAGCGACACTGCATGTGGGTATAAATCTTCTTTTCCGGATAACTATGTACATTAGCCCTATGAATTATAATAAACACAAACTTGTAGGGTCGTCTTCGATGGTTATTTTCTGGAATGCATGGATCCCATATAGCTATGCATTACATTCTCATCCAGATAAGAGAAACTTAACTAGGCCTATAGCCTACGTAGAAGGGCCTACCTACAGTCTTCAAAAAAAGAAACACGGAGAAAAACTTAATTCCCACTGATAGCTAAATATTTAACTATCGTACAAAGGTTTTGATTTGAAGAAAAAAATGCATAAAAAATTTAGTGTCCTAGAATGCAGTGGGCGTTTCAGGAACATAGCGATTATTCTATTGTACCGATCAAATAAAAACCGACGGTTCAGTGCATTGTGCATATAGGCCTAATACGTTATCCAAGGTTGGATGGACCGGGCCCATAACTCTACCCTAGAAAATCGCGCACCACAGTTCAAGTCTGGGGCACACAGTCTGGTCACCCTACGACAGGAAAAGGGTGGGAATGACATTTTGGCTAGTGCAACGAATGAACGCTTATCATTGATTATTCCAGCGTTTTCACATATTATCTCATCCACGCCAATCTTTATAGATGTCCTGTTCCACGAATATTATATGTGCGGCGTAGGTTACCATGGTACATGTATGTGGGTTATGTCCCAGTGGAAAAGGACCATGGTTTTCAAATGATATACGGTATATATTTTGTAATATGCTACATGTGAATTGGAAAGGAGGTTCTAAACAATAAATGAATGAGCACAAAGTTTGGGCTCACCCGGCTGCCGACGAAAAACTGTTAAAAACAGAACTGTGCGTATGTTGTAGCCTATTACATCAAAGTTTTACAATACACGCTCAAAGAATTTTGATTTTTTTTTTATGTAACATATTTATGTATGATAAACTCGAATGTGGCCATGACCCAGAATGTCTCTATTCTGGAAGTGAAATGCATGCAAATAAAGCCAAAGTGATAAAACAAATCAAAAAGGAAAGATACGGTATATATCATTGAGTATTTAAAAAAAAGATATGACGTAATATTCATGTAGTTTACACTGTCATGATACAAACAGAGAAACCACACAGGTATGCTACTTATAAAGTTCTATTTCGGGTGCAGAAACCGGTGATTTATATTACGCGTAGCTGAAGGATAAAAAATGTAACCACCTCGTTTCAAGACACTCGAGGGCTTTGTTGATGTAACACTTGAAAAAAATACAATGCAATATCGAGGCAAGAAAAATCCATTGTCTTTCATTGAAAGGGAGAGTAAGAAACCAAATCGTGCCAGTGAAGTAGTTGATCTATGATAGTAAATACATGAGTATCCCTTCATACATTGTTTCAATCTTTTGTGTAGTTCCACTATCAGCTGATTAGTTGCTAGCACCAGGACGTAGCTGTGCGAAATGATTGAATCAATGGTACTTTTTGTGTCTTATCTAACAAGGAACTGTGCCTCAGATACCAGAGATATCATATCATATGCTATATGAATCCGATCCTGATATGTCATGACACAGGGACAATAGGATCTGATAATATTTCGTGGCGTGACATGGGTGCCTAGAAATTTTAACTATGAGCGCACTGGCATACCCTGGTGTGCATTTTGCGCTCGCATTCCTATAGGGTTATTTAATAGCGCACCTTTCAAAAACACTGCCATTTCAATCAAGGCTCGGCTTTCGTTCACATGGTAAAGAGTGCCTGTAATTGACTTGTTAATTCACAGTTGGGATGCATGGCATACTATCTGTCTTGCGAAGATATCTGCTGCAATTTGTTCTCTTCGTTTCATGAATTTGCAATATTTCTTTTGTTTAAAATGATCTACGATTTCTCTGAATACTAATGTTAAGAGTAGATCTGTTTAAGGTTCTTGGAATTAAGTAATGGTTTGATATAATAATAATTTTTCAACTATGGATTAAGTTTGAATGTGTTGATAATTTTCAGATTAAGGAGGCTCTCAGCACAACATCACAATGCCTGCCAGGATCTTTGATGATTTGGAGATAGATGGAGGGGCCAGTCCCCCACACAAGCAGCCCCTGGTGGACCAAGTAGTTGTTAGTGGAGTCTCTGGGAGATTTCCTGATTCTGACAATGTTGAGGAATTTAGACAACACTTAATGAATGGCGAAGACATGGTTACAGAAACAGATCGGCGCTGGACGCCAGGTAACTAATGGTTAACTAAAATGATGGTAAAATATAATTTAATATATCAGATTTTTTGTTCTAAAACAATTCTATGACATTATTGTTTCGCCGGTTATTGTCAATTCATTAAAACATCGAATATTATGTTCCTATAGGTCTGTTTGGTCTTCCTAAAAGAAGCGCTACACTTAAAGACATTTCCAAGTTTGATGCCAGCTTCTTTGGTGTACACCCCAAACAAGCCAGTGGCATGGACCCTCAGTTACGCATGATGCTAGAGGTCACACACGAGGCTCTGATTGATGCAGGTAAATATCTTTCCACCGAAATCGTGTCTAATTTGTTTTCAGTTATGAAAACCTCGTGAATTTATGGTTTTATACCTCAACGAATTTCATATAGTTTCACATTGGCTATGATAATTGTATTTTTCTTGTGCCTTTGTTAATTGTCTAACTTATTGTTCTTGCCATAGGTGTTGATCCCACACACGTCAGAGGATCAAGAACAGGTGTGTTTCTTGGATGCAGTAGTTCAGAATGTCATGAGGTGTGGACATGTGACCCCGAAACAATTACAGGGTATGAAATGACAGGATGCACAAGATCCATGTTCGCAAACAGAATATCTTTCTCTTTTGACTTCAAAGGTATGTACCGCCCCATCCTTTATTATCATGTAAGAACAGGGACGAAACTAGTCATGGCTTGAGGTGATTTTACTTACCGTGTACCGGAGCCAGCACCATATTTTGAATATTTTGAACTTTGAATAGATACTTACTATATTTAGTTAACTCACTCGAAATATTCACCTTTTAAAAGATATTAGACCGTTTCTCCAATAGCTATCTGTGAAGCTACTTACATTAGCTGATTTAAACCAGAGGCTCTCTAGTCAATGAATTAATACATAATCTTGTTTTCAGGTCCTAGTTATGCTATAGACACAGCCTGTTCATCCAGTTTATTAGCTCTAGATCAGGCACTGAAAGCCATCAGAAGTGGTCAGTGCGATGCAGCAATTGTGGGTGGATGCAATCTGTGTCTCAAACCTCAGTCCACATTGCAGTTTCTCAAACTTGGAATGCTCTCCCCAGAGGGGGCATGTAAATCATTTGATGGATCTGGTAATGAACCATTTTTATTTGATTAATTATTTGAAATTTATCCAGACTTAACCATTATTGGTATAGTGAATAGTTGCCATAATATCAAATTACATGAATGACCGTGTCTTTTTAAAGATCTTGGTCCTGCTGCTCTACTTTAAAAAAAGAGAGGACCCTACCCTATTCAAACGTATCCCAGTAGCGAAATTTCTATGTCAATAAACACGTCTTTAAAAAAATTCAAATACTGACTGCTTTAAACATGAAGATAGTAAAGATGGTAGAGGGTATTGATAACTGAATTCATATATTTTGATGAGGTTTCATCAATAATGTATTTTTTAAATTTCTCTAGGAAATGGTTATTGCCGAAGTGAAGCCGTTGTTGCTATTTATATCCAAAGAGAATCCATGGCCAAAAGAAAATATGCCACGCTTGTTAATTCAGGAAATAACTCAGATGGAAGCAAAAAGGAAGGTAGGCCCAGACAATACTCAATTTTGAGAACTAGAACAGGACTTTTGTTACTACCTTATTTCTTATAAAATGAATTTTATGATGTTGTTAATCCATTGTTATAATTTATTATCAAGTATTGATTATTGTACAATCAAATATTCTGCTGTTGTCCCCCTTTCCAGGAATAACATTCCCAAGCGGCGAAATTCAGAAACAACTCCTGGAGAAGGTCTATTTTGAAGCAGGAGTAGATCCATCTTCAGTAGCCTATGTTGAGGCTCATGGAACAGGTACTAAGGCTGGGGATCCACAGGAGTTAAACTCTATTGTTGATGTATTCTGTACAGGCCGTCAAGCCCCCCTACTTATAGGTTCTACTAAATCAAATATGGGCCATCCAGAACCAGCTTCAGGTAAGTTAAAGTGCGGAAAAACTGTAATAGAGAAGTCTTTTCCTATTGTTATCCGTCCGTAATATTTCTTATATTGAGCAATTGCATTAGAGACAATGGGAATTATCAACTGGTAATTAAACCATTCTTTTTTCCCATATCCAGGCCTCGCAGCTCTAACTAAAGTTTTGATTGCAATGGAAGATGGGAATATCCCTGCCAATCTTCATTACAAGTCTCCAAACCCCGACATACCCGGTCTTGCTGATGGCCGATTGAAAGTTGTTGATGAGAAAACGCCATGGAATGGTGGTTACGTTGGTATTAATTCATTCGGATTTGGTGGTTCTAACGTGCATTTGCTGCTGAAATCTAACCCCAAATCTGCTGTGGTGAAGCACCCAGCGTCCAGGGCCACACGGTTGGTCACTTGGTCCGGCAGGACACAGGAGGCAGTGACTAATGCCTTTGAAGAAATGAGGAAGCATCCAGAAGATATGCAGCTACAGGCAATGCTTCAGGAGACGGCCAATGTACCGGCTCAGTTGCATCCATACAGAGGATTCACTATCGTGAACAGAGAAACAGAAACCTCTGATGTCCAGGTATAAGTGCTGACAGCTCTTTAACCTTTTTCGTTATGTGTTTTTGATGAGGTATTGGAGTCTTGGAAGTTATCAAATATCACTTGTCATCACCAATTTATTTTCATCATTCCTTTCTACAGAAATGCCCCGCAGAATCCAGACCAGTATGGTTCATCTTCGCTGGAATGGGGACACAGTGGAATGGCATGGGTCGAGATCTGATGTGTATTGAGCCATTCTATCAATCCATCATGCGCTCAGATGCTATCCTCAAACCATACGGGATCCACCTCTACGATATGTTCATGGCTAGCGATGACAAAACTTTCCAAGACACTTTGAAATCGTTCGTCGGAATTGCTTCTATTCAAGTGAGTTTCCCAGGTTACAGGATACTGAGCTTCTAGCAAATTAGAATTAGATAGCTACAGCCGGCCGATGTACGGTCGTCTGGGTCATAATTAACTTTATTAATTGAGTGAGTGTAAAGGTAGTCTGGCGTAGAGATGTACATCCGGAGACATTTTACTTCAGCTAAAGAAAAGTTAATAATTTTAACTCCGTCGGCCATACAACGCCTGAACATAGTGTTTTAAGTCTGTTATGTGGGCATCGTATAATATTTAATGTGATATTTTTGTGTATCGTGTAAATGTTTCCATATGGATTACTTCAGTTACAGGACTAACGAATTAATTAACACCTATTTTGCAGGTGGCTCTGGTCGATGTACTGCTCACTATGGGGATCTCTCCTGATGGAATCGTGGGTCACTCAGTGGGAGAGCTGGGCTGTGCCTACGCTGATGGGGGTCTCACAGCCGAGGAGGCAGTTCTGGCAGCTTACTGGAGAGGACGATGTGTCCAAGAGGCAAACCTTGCTCCAGGTGGAATGGCCGCAGTTGGTTAGTTTCCCCTTCATACTTCATATGGTTGCTCGGCTTGTCAAAATGCCAATCCCTCAGCCTAATATTAGGTGGAACTATTTTATGTATCCTAAATAAATAAGAAATGAACATTAGATTGTTCCAATTTTAATGCGTTTTGTTTTCTCCCTCAATTTAAATGTTTTACTTTATAACCACAGCGACATGTATGATTTTCAGTTTCTAAATTACTTCTGAATAATTTTACGTTTTTCCCCTCGTTAATTATCTTGTAGCAAATATGTATGTTTATTTCCTGTCCTAATCCGAAAACCCGATATAACTATTTATAAATCACTTCCCCATCTCTAGGTTTGACGTGGGAAGAGACTAAAATGCGTTGTCCAGAAGGAGTTGTACCAGCCTGTCATAATTCGGTGGATACTGTAACCATCTCTGGACCAGCCGAGGCAGTCACTAAGTTTGTAGCGGAGCTGCAGGCGGAGGGAATATTTGCCCGGGTTGTGAACAGTGCTGGAGTGGCCTTCCACTCATACTTCATGGCTCAGACTGCCCCTGCACTTCAAGCCGCACTAGAGAAGGTATACAGTCTTATGATTCTGATTTCTTAATAATATTGTAATCCCTGTTGCCGAATTGAAAACTAGACAAAACCATCCTGACTAACATATTATATGAAATTTGAATAACATCTTCAAGAAATATGCCAATTTTTCTATGCATATTTTTTATTAGATATTGGTGAAATAGGAGGATAAACCCAAGTGGATTAGAATTTGCTACTTTTTTATTTGCAACATATACGCCTGCTTAGCGTGCATTCGAACTATTCCAACCTAACCATTTCGGGAAAAAAATTGAATTAGATAATTATATTGTTTAATCTACCTCAAGCTATATTCCACATATTCTACCGATGTAAGATACACATTCTAAGTTATAAACTGATGAATTCTTACAAGGTCATCAAAGAGAAACGGCCACGTACCTCTCGTTGGATCTCCTCGTCCATTCCCGAGGAAAGGTGGGACACAGAATTAGCCAAGTACTCTTCCGCAAAATACCATGTAAATAACCTCGTGAGTCCAGTGCTCTTTCACGAAGCTCTTCAGAGTGTGCCACACAATGCTATCGCCATAGAGATCGCTCCTCACTGTCTGCTACAGGCCATTTTGAAAAGATCACTCGGACAGGACTGCACCTTTGTTGGCCTGATGAAACGAAACCATCCTGACAATCTTGAGTTCTTCTTCACCAACCTGGGAAAGTACGTAAACTAGTTATCGTAGGAGTAAATTAATCAAAGCTACATCCAGCTACAGATATATTGAATGTTTTTTTAAAATATAAATTTCTAAACTGAATAACTAATTCTTATCACTATCATTTCTAGATGTTTCATGGCCGGTGTGGATATGAGACCATTGGGTATCTACCCACAGGTTGACTTCCCCGTGTCTCGTGGTGTTCCAATGCTGGGTCCAATGGTTAATTGGGATCACAGCCAGTCATGGGACGTCCCCAAACCTGAGCTTTTCACTAACTCCGGCTCGGGAGGCAATGCACAATGTGCTTTTGAGATTGACACTTCTCCTGAGTCTCCGAATCACTATATGGTACGTTCTGAAAGAAATCAATATTTTCTCAGATCAAGATTCCCTTCGAAGAAAAAATAACCGCTACACAAGGCACATTTCCACATACTACTTACTTCTTAAACTTTTGGTTCCTCCGGCACTACTTTATTTTTTTCTCGCTTTCTCGGTTTTAAGACCATTTTCTTTTGATTTTCCAATTCAGTTGGGTCACAGGATAGACGGCCGTGTTCTGTTCCCAGCAACAGGCTACCTTGAGTTAGCTTGGCGTACGCTAGCCAAGGTCAATGGACTGCCTTTCAGAGAAATGCCTGTAGCTTTTGAAGATGTACACATACACAGAGCAACCATCCTACAGAATGCTGGTCAGTGTTTTTAAATGATAGCCGCTTTCGTGTTATCATATCAATTCTATTTTGCAATGTTTGTTTAATTATAGAAGTTATTTCATCTGGTTTTTGTTGCCATTCAGCAAACTTTAAATCTTCCACATAGGATGATCGGTAGGCTATGGGTGATATGGATTGCTGTAAGGACATTTACATTAATGTTGGTATTTAATGAATTTATGTAATTGATTTTATATAGGAAAGGTTCAATTTGAAGTGTCTGTCATGCCAGGAAGTGGTGATTTTGAGGTTTGCGAAGGGGGCGTGGCCATAGTGAGTGGGCGGATCTTCAATCTTGAAGAATCAATGACAGAGGAGCCAGATTTTAATAGACCTATCAACCATTTCCATGATCAACCCCAGCTTTCCAGCGGGGATATTTATAAGGAATTGAGACTACGAGGTTATGACTATGGGCCCACCTTCCAAGGAATTATATCTACCACCAACCAAGGTACTTAATTTCATCTATTTATGCTGCTTTTAGACTGCAAATAAAACGACCTGGATTAAAAGGACATTCTATTTCAAAGCTGCACCAAATGTAGTTCACTACTTGCATACAATTTGCTTTAATAATTTTCAGGATTGTTTCAGAGGGTAGAATGTGTTATAACTTGTATTAGATTACACATTTAGAAATACAATCATCTTATTTTCTATTTCAGGAGATGAAGGTTATCTGAGCTGGTCAGATAATTGGGTATCCTTTGTAGATGCCATGTTACAGATTCAAGTGTTAGCACTACCTGGACGCTCGCTGCGTTTACCAACCAGAATCCGCTGTTTACGGATAGATCCTGCCAAACACAAAGAGCGTTTAATAGACATTGACAGCCAAGGAAAAGGTAGCTAAAATAAATTATTACGTTAGTATTCTTATTAGGAAAAAAGGGCCCAATATCGTAGAAATCGTAGAAATGAATTTCTATAGGTAGAAAAATATTATTGATGCAATAGATATTCACAATATCATGACTGAATGCCTCAAATTGGTCCTTTATTCTACATGCCATTTGCCATTTTTGCCTTATGTAATTATTCCATTATTCCTTTTTAAATTACAGCAGTAAAAGTTGTGGTAGATAGAGTTCAGGATCAGTGCGTGGCTGGTGGAGTAGAGATCCATGGTCTCCATGCTTCTGTTGCACCGAGACGCCAGGGTCAGCAAAGTCCTCCCCGTCTGGAGGAATTCCACTTCATACCCTACCATGAAAACCAAGCCCCTAGTCAGTTGAAAGATCTCAGCATGTACAGAGATTGCCTTGTAGCATATCTTAGCGAGAAGATCAAATCTGCCCTGGACAACGGATTCTCATCAGAGGACGTCGAAAGTTTGCGGGACCTCATTGACGATGAGACATTGGTCAGTGGGGATGGCCACATGGATATCAAGAGCTCCATGGAATTGCAGGGGTCTACTCTGCTGAAAACGCTTGAAGCGATCTTGGAATATCATGGGCAAGATTTCACGGAAAATGCCAAGAAGCTTTTCCAAGACAGAAGAGATGATCTGATGAAAGATAAGCTCCTCTCTGCCATTTACAGTGAGAGGACACTCAAGACATGTCTTGATGTGGTGCTTGAAAACAGCCAGTCCATGACCAAGTTGAAGGTAGTTGAAATTGGTGCTGACTCCTCTAGAATGTTCCAACATGTCATTCCCCAACTCAACACACAACCCATGCTCAACATTGACTACTCCGTCACAGCATCTGATGTCAGCGTATTTGATCCTTCCATGATTGAGAATCTTGGAATCAAAGTCATCCAGTTGAAAGAAAATACTGACCTTCCCGACAACTTGAAAAACATGGATCTTGTCATCGTATGCAATGTTTGTAACTTTGATGACCGAAAGTCTTCAGTAGAAAAAATAATGGAAATGACCCAAGAAGGAGGCTTTGTGATGTTTTGCGAGGCAACTAAGAATAGCATTATCAATAAAACGTTATCTCTGTTCAACGGAACAACTTCACAACCAAAATGTGAAGAAGCCTTACAGACAACTATCCAAGAAGCTGGTTTGGAGATAGTTGCACAGAAGTCAGATGGGGTACTAAACAGTCTGTATCTATGTAGGAGACCTTTGCTCGAGTCAAAAACACAGATCATGACAGTGAACGACTTCTCGAGCTTCTCCTGGGTGCCCGAACTTAAGGAATCATTGGCAGCTTATCAGGACGCTGGTCCTACTGATAGATTATGGTTGGTGGTTGATAGCAACCCGGAAAGTGGCCTTATTGGTATGGTGAACTGTCTGAAACAAGAACCAGGCGGAGAGAAGCTCAGGTATGTGTAGAGCTATTAGAGTAAAATCTTGTTCATCTCTGCTGGTGCCACTGTTCTTTAAAATGTCGATGAACTATATATCATTCCTGTGCGAATTATTCAATTTCTTTTTCTGATTTCAGATGCATCTTCAATGCTGATCTGACTGGCAAACAAGTTCTACCCGAAATATCCCCAGAATCCCCAGCGTTCCTTCAACTCCAGAAGTCTGATCTCGTCATGAATGTTTACCGTGAAGGGACTTGGGGATCATTTCGACACATTTCATTCCAAACAGGCGGCAAAAGCAATACACTGAAAGCCCAACATGCTTATGTGAATGTCCTAACTCGAGGCGATCTCGCCAGCCTCCACTGGATTGAATCACCCTTGAAGTACTTCAACCCGGCTGATGAGCCTGAGAAAGAACTCTGTTCTGTATATTATACATCCCTCAACTTCAGGGATATCATGCTAGCCACAGGAAAACTCCCACCAGATGCAATTCCAGGGGATCTTGCCAGCCAGGATTGCCTCCTGGGCATGGAATTCTCTGGTAGAAGCAGCAGTAATAAGAGAATTATGGGTCTTCTTCCAGCAAAGGTTGGTTGGATAGTCACTTTTATGAACCATTGGAAATTTAAAGCAATTTAGTAAACAAATACAACTAATGGAACTTCATGATCTTAGGATACTTTAATTTTTGGAATATTTTACCAAGTCATCAACTTATCATTTGTACTTTGATAAACCCTTACCTTGTATTACATAACTTCATTGCCATTTCAGGGGCTAGCTACCACAGTTGATGTTGACCGCCGCTTCTTGTGGTCAGTGCCTGATAATTGGACCCTGGAGGAAGCAGCCACTGTACCTGTGGTCTATACCACAGTTTATTACGCCTTGGTGATAAGAGGTCGCATCAGGCGCGGAGACAAAGTTCTCATACACTCTGGCAGTGGCGGTGTGGGCCAAGCTGCTATTGCAATAGCTCAACAATATGGATGTGAGGTAAGCCCGTTAAGAGTTAGCTGTACCACAGGCACTCATCTTTATGATTTTATAATCGTATATTGAGACGAATGTATGAGGTGTATGTAAAATCGTATCTACCTCCACAGTAGTAGGTAATGTTCATTAATGATAATTGATGTATATTTGATAGAAAATATTGAAATTTCATTTACTATAATGATCTACTGGACAAATATTTAAACTATGTATTTACAAAGAACTAGACATGCAATTCTTAAGTTCTCCTTGTTGCCTTTCAGGTATTCACCACCGTTGGGTCTAAGGAAAAGAGGGAATATCTCAAATCACGCTTCCCACAATTGAGAGATGATCACATCTGTAACTCTCGCGACACAACCTTTGCTCGTGATATTTTGCGGGTGACGAACGGCCGTGGTGTTGATGTCATTTTGAACTCCCTGGCTGAAGACAAACTCAAAGCAAGCGTCCGCATCCTAGCACAGCATGGCAGATTCCTAGAAATAGGCAAATATGACCTGTCAAACAATACTCCATTGGGTAAGTTACAATTTCAAAATTCAACGGCTCCGGACACATTCACATATTTAAAAAAAAATTGGTTCAGGTTTGAATCATATTTATTGATTAGTAACCTGTTCATATTGTGATATCATAATTAAATATTTTTATCTTTAGCTCTCGCCATCTAAATTTATCATATTGTGAATAACCTATTCCAGGTATGTCAGTTTTCCTGAAGAACATCGCATTCCATGGTATTCTCCTCGATGCCCTGTTTGAGGAAGGTAATAGGGAGTGGGAGGACGTCTCCCGCCTTCTGGACGAGGGTATCAAACAAGGGGCAGTACGACCACTCAATACAACAGTCTTCCCCCACCAGGATGTGGAACAAGCCTTTAGGTTCATGGCCCAGGGAAAACACATTGGCAAAGTTCTTGTTAAGGTATTTAGATGCGTCACCTTTCAAAGAATTCTTAATAAAATGTGGTCTAGGGCTTCCATCACAGTGATCCATTTACCGTATTCGTAATTCCACACCAATTCATGGGAAGTGCACTAATTCGTGTAACGTTAACAAAGATCATGTGGTAAGAGGAAAGCAACAAGCTTTATATTATATATGATGCTAGACTTTCTTATTTTGAAATAAACAAAAGAGCGCCAAAGTTTGACTCAGACTTACCCATTTTTGTCCCAAGATGTCTTCAAATGGGAAGCGTTTATTGTTGCCTCAACTCAAGATTACTTTCAAATAGCTTCCTTTCATTGGTGAACAATGGATTAATATTTAAATAACCTTTACAGGTCAGAGAGGGAGAGTCAGATGACACGGTTGTTCCACCACCAGTACAAGTGGATGCCATCCCACGCAGCGCTTGCCACCCGCACAAGTCCTACATCATCACAGGTGGGCTGGGAGGCTTTGGTCTGGAGTTGGCTCACTGGCTCGTCTCCAGGGGAGCCAAACAGCTCGTCCTGACCTCCAGGTCTGGCATCAGGACTGGCTACCAAGCCAGGAGGGTACGTCAATGGCGAGAAGCAGGCATACACGTTATTGTACCCACCCATAATGTGAAGAGTATGGAACAGACTAGGCTCTTGATGTCTGAGGCGAGGGAACTTGGACCAATCGGAGGAATATTCCATCTCGCCATGGTGTGTACTGCATCTAATGTTCATTTATTTATTGTTCTTTGAGTTTTATTTTAATAGCTTGTCTGTAATAGTTCAAGCCATGCCAATCAGTTTTATAATTGGCAAGTCTCATTAACTCATCAAATGCTATATTTTAATAATGTTTTTATCATCCAGGTGTTGACAGATGGCATGATGGAGAATCAGACAGAAGAGCAGTTTATTCAAGTAGCTGAACCAAAGGTAGCGGGTACAATACATCTAGACAAGGCAACAAGGGAGGATAGTCTGGGGGATGGAGACAGGATGGATTGGTTTGTTGTGTTCTCTTCAGTCAGTTGTGGCCGAGGAAATGCGGGACAGTCAAACTATGGGTTCGCCAACTCCACAATGGAACGTGTCTGTGAACGGAGACGGATGGATGGATTGCCAGGTAGGTACACACTACATTTACTGATATTGCAAAGAGGGATCCTACTTGTGTTTTGGTAGGATAAGGATCGAAGAAAGTTAGGGAAGGGTGGTCTTTTTACGAATGTAATTTTGACTGAGCTGTCAATGGCATGATGATACCATGATGCCATATTTCAATTTTAGGGCTTTACCAAAGAGCTTAAAATAATGTTTGCCTTCATGCAGTTTTAGGGACCCGTGAAGGTTACGTCCCTTCCTTCTAATAACGAAATATGTGGTCCCAATGGTTAAACGACAAGTTTATTTCTTCACAGGAGTGGCTGTACAGTGGGGAGCCATAGGTGATGTTGGTGTCGTGCTGGATACACTAGGGAACAACGATACAGTAGTTGGAGGTACCATACCACAGAGAATCAGCTCATGTCTCCACAGTCTCGACATCTTTCTCAATCAGTCACACCCTGTAGTGGCCAGCATGGTGGTGGCAGAAAAACAAACAAGGACCAAAACGCAAGGCGATGGCGAGGTCGATGTTGTGGCTTCAGTTGCACACATCTTAGGTAATAATGACATGGTGTTTCTCATTTTCATCCAATTAAGGTTTCATTAGGTTCTTAGAGCAGTGCTTGATAAAGGTCTACCTACATATTCTTGATGAGAACTTTTAGATTAAGTCCCTTTATGATGAATTAAAATTCCGAAATCCTCCAAAATTCCAATCCTCCAAGTTAGTAAAGGCTGGGGACGAAATAATTGAAAAACAAACCCCTGAGGTAAATCACAATCTTCTAACACACATCTAAATTTCAGGTGTCAAAGATGTGTCCAGTTTGAATCCAGACACGACCCTGGCCGACCTAGGCCTAGACTCCCTCATGGGCGTTGAAGTCAAACAAACTCTGGAACGTGACCTTGACTTGGTGCTAGCCATGAGAGAGGTGCGACAGCTAACAGTCAATAAACTAAAGGCCTTGTCCAATGGTGAAAGTCCAGCCACATCTGATACAGAACCAGAACGAGGGACGCCTGTAAGGCAGCTATCGGAGGAAAAAACACTGCCTGTCAATTTTGACCTCGGGCGCATGTTACCCCAGCAAATCATTGTCAATTTAACCGAAGGAACGAAAGGAGGAAAACCATTGTTCGTCACCCATCCAATAGAAGGTAACTAAGTGTTTCGTGCATATTTCTTTAAATAAAGATATGTCATATATACACGTTATATGTATGAAGAATGAAGAAAGTCGTTGATGCTGTTTTTGTAGTTTCTTGTTGATGAATGAGTCACCTGGTTATGTACATGACATTACATATATAGTGCGGCAGATCATGTACGACACATAATGTATGCGTTACATGGTAATGTTGAACCTGTAGGAGGCTCTAGCTATGACGTCATGATCCGTAAGGGATCCAGATCATGGATGATGCAATGGCTGACATAGTACCAATGTAACATATGTAAAGAATTAATTAAACCGTTATCCCTTATAATATCAATCATAATTAATATACATAACTATTCATAAGTCATATTTAATAATGTCTTGTTATATAATGTTACAAGGCCGGATATGACAAAACCATTTAGAATTGAGATAATGCCATGTGATATGAACCATTTCACTATACTACTAAGGATGAGTGTGTCCTAATTAAACCATTTAAATTTGAGATAATGCCATGTGATATGAACCATTTCACTATACTACTAAGGGTGACTGTCCTAATGAAACCATTTAAATTTGAGATAATGCCATGTGATATGAACCATTTCACTATACTACTAAGGATGAGTGTGTCCTAATGAAACCATTTAAATTTGAGATGATGCCAACCATTTCACTATACTACTAAGGGTAACTGTCCTAATGAAAGCATTTAAATTTGAGATAATGCCATGTGATATGAACCATTCACTATACTACTAAGGGTGACTGTCCTAATGAAACCATTTAAATTTGAGATAATGCCATGTGATATGAACCATTTCACTATACTACTAAGGGTGACTGCCCTAGTGAAACCATTTGAAATTGAGATAATGCCATGTGATATGAACCATTTCACTATACTAATGAGGGTGTATCCTAATGAAACCATTTCAAATTGATACAATGTCATGTGTTATGAACCATTTCACTCTATTATTAAGGGTGTATTCTAATGGCTGTTCAAATAGTTTGCCATGATAGAATGTATCTGCTTCAACCCATGTGTTTATATAAATGCTTAGTTATTATCATTTCATTGGATGGTACATTGTCTTTGATAGGTTCCGTCCAGGCATTGGAATCTTTGATGGGTCAGTTAGACTGTCCAGTTTATGGACTCCAATGTACCAACGACGCTCCATTAAATTCCGTCACTGACCTCGCCACATATTACTTGCAGGTAAACTTTCCCAACTGTTCACACTTTCCATTCGAACGTACGGGCCTTAAAGAAATAGTAGACATTTCGAGATGTCATTTTCGAGTGAAAATGACCATGTATATTATTTCCCTGCAATGATCCCATGAAAATATATATAGGCCTACATTTTTCTTCATATATTTCCATTGTTTTCTATCCCTGTTATCACCGTCGCTTTTCAAATTGCAGCAAATTCGCACAATCCAGCCAACTGGGCCATATCGTTTGGCTGGTTACTCCTTCGGTGGATGCGTTGCATTTGAGATCGCACTCCTCCTACAAGCAAGTTCAGCCCCAAATGACCAGGTGGCGTGTCTGCTCCTGTTGGACGGGTCTCCATCTTACGTCATGGATCAGGTGCTCGCGCACACAGAACGCCTGGAGACGCGCACACAGGAGGAGATTGACACCATCTTCGTGTGTGGCTTTGTTGTTCAGATCGTCTCCAGTGATTACATGAAGGTAAGTTTTGAAATGTTTTGTTTGATTTCCATTTATTTGAATATATAATATGGCAAATAGTTCAGATCGTCTGTCATTAACAGCTCTAACCAAGAACTCTAATAAAATGTATGTTTAATCTACGCTGCCCTGAATAAAAATAGGGCGAGACCAGCCCAATTTTTGGATATTTAACTTCATAAAATTACCCCGCCATTCGTAAAGTATGTATATATTTAATTTGTATTTTATTTTCAAATACAGCTCTATGACTCTTTGATTGATCTTCCCGACCTGGAGTCGAGGTTTGAGAAAGCAATACGCCATCTTGCGGACAAAGGAGTAAGTGATGACCCAGAGAGGATCGGACAAGCTCTCCGCCTCTTCTACCACCGCCTCGTCATTTCCCACCAGTACCAGCCTTCATCGTCACTGGCCTGTGACGTCACACTCTGCCGTGTAAAACCCAAAGCCAGTGCCACAACTCGGGAAGACTACAACCTGAAAGAGGTATACACGATCAATTTTCAATTGCAAGCCTTCCAAAGTGCCAAACACAACTCGTAATTCGGTTATAATTCCTTTCTCTCGACTAGGCCCCTCAAAGAACCTAATTTCATTGCTTAGTTCGTTCACACCCAAGTAGTCTTTCAGTGATTAGTAGGAAAGTTAATGAACGTCATTCGCAGATCTCATTTGAAAGTTCTTTACGTAGTGTAGGTAGAATTAGATATCATGTAACCAAGAGAAGAAAACAAGAACGGCATGGTCTGGTAGACCTTTTTTTTTAGATGGCTACATCCTTTTTGTCGACAACATCGTATAATGAATTAAGAATTGTCTTATCTTATATGTTTCTTTTCATATTTTAGATTTGCTCCGGTGCTCTGAATATTCAATTGTTTGATGGTGATCACGAGTCCTTCATCCAGGGTGAAACAGGGTCCTTAGTGGCTACTGCTGTGCAAGAAGTGTTGAGAAACCATTAAACAAGTCAAGTTGCAAAATCTAGCCCTTTGTGATCCAGTGCCAGTTGCTAAAATGTGATATTCATAATACATTCATTGCTCTCAGCCAGTACCCTTTATAAAGGGCTACACAATATATATATTGGTATTTCAATACTTGTGTTCATTATTGCATAAATTAAATTGTGAATCGTGCTTTATAAAAGTGAAAAACATATTTTGAAGTTAACTAAATTGTTACGATTGTTACACATGTACATGTGTATATACAATTTAGTTAAGACTTATTATACATGTATAACCTTTTTGAGTCTTAAGATATGTTGTAATGATGAAGCATTTTCAACATTCCTATAAATATTAAGTTTCTGAGATAATTAGGTGAGTTGCAGGAACTCCGAATGAAGCAACATATTTATGTATTAAGATATTTGTTATAATTATTGTTTTGTTTGTACCTGTTGTCTGGATGTGTTGGACGAAAATGTTATGGTGCATGCAGAATTCATAATGCATAGGGTAGACTTGTTCGAGATGCATATTAATAGTTATACGAATACAGAGGAGAGAAGATACATTCTTCATCGAGCCATCCACCTATTGTTCTGAAATACTTGTGTATTATAAAATAACATTGTTCAGCTCTTTAGATGGTCGATGTAGTCAGATTGCATGCATTTAAGTTGGCTATATGCATGATATAGAATCAAGTCTCTTCATAGACATAGCAGTTATATTATTAAAGATATTTTTGGAATATTACTCGAATGATCATGAGTTATCGGAATATTTGTAGATCTACATGTGACAGGATTTATGAAATTGTCCATACTTATGATACGTTGTGCAAGTGACATGAAGTAATTTATATTTTTTGATATTTATGTTTGAATAAAATATAACGGTGCTTTTCACCAAATTTGTTTTTTGAGTATTTATTCACAAGCCATAGAAGCTTCTTCAAATAAAAAAATCCTTGTTCTTTTCGATTAGACTCGAGTAAATTGAACCATTGAACCGTAGTACTTCCCTGAAACCTTAAAGGTAATGCCAGCGTTCAATAAAAAAGGAATCATGGATTTTTTTTAAACTTTGGATTTAGAAATAACATGGTGAGGACAAAACAATGTCAGCTATGTTTGGAGACATTTACAAGAAACAAATCGCATTCTAATGTCTGAATCTTGTAAAGACGGAATGTATCCTTTTCCCCCATGGACATCCATAGTGAATGGTAGTAAACTTCAATTGTCCCTAAAATATAAAATAATATGATAACATGCTTTTTCTACTCGCCCAACGATGTTCTTTCTCAAGACGAAGTTTGAAAAAAATATTGTTACTCCTATTTTTTCATGCATTAGTTCCTTGAATTCCCACCTGCAGCAATGCTGACAACGCTGGCATCTACCTTTAATTCATTTAGTATATGATTACTGATTATTATGCGATAATCCGATCTAGCAGAGATCTATGGGAAGCCGTTGGTATATTTATTCCTGAATTGTGGATATCAGAAATTAATTTTCGATATCCACAATTCTATTTTAGATATCCACAATTCTATTTTAGATATCCGTAATTGCCCGTGACATATCCAAAATTAAAAATGACATATCCATAATAAACATCTTTTAAAGATAACCAAATTTGATTTTTAGATATCAACAATACAATATCAGATATCCAAAATTCGATATTTGATATCTGAAATTCGAATTTTGGATATCTGAAATTGAATTTTGGATATCTGAAATTCGAATTTTGGATATCCGAAATTGAATTTTGGATATCTGATTTAAAACTTTCTATACCTATTGGCTATCTAAAATTGAATGCTTAATACCAGAATTGAAAATTGAATTCTTGATATCTGAAATTGAATTCTTGATATCCATAAATCAATTCTTGATATCTGAAATTGAATTCTTGATATCCAAAATTGAATTGTGGATATCTGGAATATCTAAAATTGGAATTTCAGATATCCAAAATTCGAATTTCAGATATCTAGAATTTAATTCTTGATATCCATAAATCAATTCTGGATATCCAAAATTCGAATTTCAGATATCAACAATTCAATTCTTGATATCCATAAATCAATTCTGGATATCCATAAATCAATTCTGGATATCCAAAATTCGAATTTCAGATATCAACAATTCAATTCTTGATATCCATAAATCAATTCTTGATATCCATAAATCAATTCTTGATATCCATAAATCAATTCTTGATATCCATAAATCAATTGTTGATATCCAGAATTGAATTGTTGATATCCAAAATTCGAATTTCAGATATCACCAATTCAATTCTGGATATCTATGAATCAATTCTGGATATCCATAAATCAAATATGGATATCAAAAATTTGAATTTCAGATATCAACAATTCAATTCCTGATATCCATAAATCAATTCTGGATATATATTCCCCTCTCCCAATTCTGGTTATGCCAAATTCGAATTCGAAAAAAGTATATCCATAATTCACATTCAGATATTGAATTGTTGATATACTTAATTCAACTGGTATTAATCTATGTCAAATGTATGTCCATAATACGAAAATAAGGTGATAGAATGTACACAAATGAAATTCTGCATATCCAGAATGCGAATTTTGGATATATGAATTGTTTTGGCGAATATCAGAAGTTAACTTTAGATATAAACATTTCACAACCGAAAATCAAATGTTTGCCAATAAATAAATTGTGGATATGTGACAGAGAATTGTGGATATGTGAAACTCGAATTATGGATATCTAGAATTGAATTGTGGATATGTGAAATTCGAATTTTGGATATCCAGAATTGAATTTTGGACATCAAGAATTCGAATTTTGGATATCCAGAATTGAATTTTGGATATCAAGAATTGAATTGTGGATATGTGGAATGTAATTTTGGATATGTAAAATTGGATAAAATTAAATATATCCAGATTTGAATTTTGGATATCCAGATTTGAATTTTGGATATCCAGAATTGAATTTTGGATATCCAGAATTGAGTTTTGGATATCTAGAATTGAATTTTGGATATCCACAATCAATTTTGGATATCCAGAATTGAATTGTGGATATCCAAAATTCAATTCTGGATATCCAAAATTAATTGTGGATATCTGAATTGTTTTTGTGGATATCCATAAAAACAATTCAGATATCCACAATTCAGGAATAAATATACCAACGGCTTCCCATAGAGATCACACTTGTTTCGGTGTCTCTCCTAACTGTTTCATAAGAAATACCAATTATGAAGTATAGCGTCTACATTAATGTGATGCCTAGTTGCTAGAAACAAAATTGTCCATTTGCTCCATTGTTCGGTTTACCTTGAGCGAACACTCCCATCACGCATGAGAAAGGGCGTTCTATTTCTTTGACAGAAATCGTGGCCTCCGCATCCTATTTGCATCGGTAGTTCTTCACGAATATTGGCAGGATACAATGTTTTTACAAATGTGGACCAATATCTCATATCATATTTAGCTATATTTAAAATGAGAATCAAATCAGATAGAGCACCCTATGCTACAGGCGTGTATACTATTATTCCCGTCTTATGATATTCACATGTACATATTGGGTGTGGATACATTTCCACTCATGTCGTCATAAGTATAAATAATATGTAAATAAAAAAAAGGATAAGTTAGAACTTGACACTGCCTTGAATAGTTGTCTGTCCACATAGCGCCCTCCCCCTCAATAGTAATAGTATTCAGGGGACAAATTATTGATTTTCATTTTATTTACCCCCATCCCACGACAGACCACGTGTGTGATAAGTAGTCAACACCTTAGTGTCCCTTCAATTATTGAGGAGTTTTAAATTTTGGTTTAAATTCATGAAAGTTATTGGAAATTGATATAGATACGAAGATCCTGAGAATTCTCCAAACAGCTCCGTGCAGAGAAAATTTCGAGGTGTTTTTAGTGTTAATTATCGAAAGGAGGAAGACCGAATTGAATTTCCCATTAATTTTGGTGTCAATAATTATTGGCACCCCAGGGAGTGCGTGAGATGTTCATGCACGGTTTGTTTAGGGTGGTCGTGTATCTATTATGGGAGTAACAATACACCTGGATATTCATATTTTTTACTGCATAGGCCTATAACCAGCATTTCTTTCATCTTACTTATTTGCCACGTTGACAAAATAGGCGGGACCGGTAAGTAATTAAATAAAGGAGCGTCCCTATATATAAATACGCTAGAACCTGGGAATGTATCTCAGTTTCAATTAACACTGACAGATAGTAAGGCTGCTGTTCGGATTACAAGCAAAATGGAGTTTATTAAATCCTTGAGGCTATTGGATATCGCTTTAAATTTAACATTATTATTGTTATTATTATGCGCCTCTTTCCACGTTTCCGAGGCCATACCGGTATATATGGACGATACTCAATGCATGGTAATATTTGTCTTTTTTCTTTGTCTTTTTTCATTTGACTAAATTTGTTATTGGTTCCAGGTTTTAATGAGTAATAAATAATCAGTAAACGTCTTATTTCTTCAGAATTACCTGAACAATTACGGATATTTGAAAAGCAATCATCAAAATACTCGACAGGCTCTTATGGATTTCCAACGGTAGGTAGGCTACGTTTGACAAGATTATGCTTTTACCTTTGAAACATGAAGAGGTGTTTTCTGTGTTTGTTAACGGATACCACCAAGATACATCTTCGATTGAATAGAAGACTTTGCATGTGTCATTGCACCTGTATGGTGCACCCCCCGGTATAACTAACCTAGGTCTAATGTACCGGGGGTACATTTGACCTAGGTCCAATATACCCCGGGGCTACTTTAGACCTAGGTTGGAAATACCCCCTCCAGTTTCAATGTACCCCCGGGGGTATATTAGACCTAGGTCAAATGTACCCCCACCAGGTTCAAAGTACCCCTAAAGGGGAAACTAAACCTAGGTCTAATATACCCCCAGTATGTGTTACCAATCTTGTACTGATGTACCCCCATTGAAACATTAATTCTTTTAATTATGACAATAAAAGTAATAACGAATAAAGTAAAAATGGATACAGTACAGGCCTGATAGACAGAACTGAATACATTTTAGTTGTTTTGTTTTTTATTTGCAATAAGCTCCCATAGACATTGAGTTATAATGATATTTTAAGTTCAAATAAATAGAAAGAAAAAAGGATTATCATACATAATTACAATAAATTTCATTATTAGACCCTCAAAGTGAATTTATTTCCCATAAGCATTAGATATGACCTTCTCTCCCAATATGTTCTTTTAGAATTGTTGGTGTAAGATTATCAATGAAACAAAGGGGGGTAATTTGAACCTAGAGGGGTCATTTAAACCTAAGGTCTAAATTACCGGGGGGTATATTAGATGAGGGGGGTAATTTAGAACTGTTACACCGGGTTAGATTGAGTTTAAATCTGACATACAAATATCAAACCACACTTTAATTAAAAATAGGCAGGATAACTTTCACCAATATTCTTGCTTGCATAACTGATCTATTAAATCCCGGCAAATAAACGATGTGTGCACTCATATCACGTGTGACACATCGATAAATTTACATATATATGTGAAGACTGATAAATATTTCACTTTTCATCTAGGTTCGCAGGACTTTCCCAAACGGGATATCTTGATACCTTCTCCAGGTATGTAATGGGCCAACCAAGATGTGGCAATGCCGACCGAGTCTCACGGGGATCGAGGACAAAACGTTATGTGCACGGAATCAACCGAGGTGCGTTTCCTACTTTTTTCTTAACATGGATTCTGATCCATCAATTATGTTCCAGGCAAAACCGTAGCAGACAAATACAACGATTTTACCTAATGATTACATAAATTGTAAAGAACACAGGCAATCGGTATCTTGAAGAATACTTAGATAGAACTGATTATACTATACAAGAGAAACTGGCACTGGAGAGATATAGATGAGAGGAAGAGTCAAGAGAAATGAAAAGGATAAGTAGAAAGATCTGATTGTAAGTAGTTTACCTGGTAACAACCCATTTCAATGTTCACATTCTCTGTATTAATGGTGCCTCTATTTTATTTCATACCATGGTCCATTCAACAATCATACAGGAGCTGGGTGGAAGAAAAGATTTATCACCCACAAAGTCAAATATTTTGAATCTAACATAATTGACCAAACCACATTTGAAAATCAGCTTCAAGCCGCATTTCAAGTAAGACCTATTAATATTTTTTCAGTGTGTTGTTTAAAACGTTAATGCATATAACACAGCATGGGAGATTCTCTCAGTTTTCTTTATGAAAAAAAATAAGTGCATGGGGAAATCGAAGTATATCATGATCATAATGTGTTCACTTCATATCACCTCGGGAAACAATGAATGAATGGCTGGCTGCAGTATTTCCCAAATTACCTTACTAGCGTCCAATAATGACATATTGTAAAACTGTTTCAGGTATGGACTGAAGTTACTGGCTTCGCGTTTTTTAAAGTCCAGGGTAACAATGATGCAGATATAAACGTGGTCGTGGGAACTTACACACATAACGCTAGCGTATTTGCTTCAGTGTTTGGGAGTGATCCTCCTTTCGATGGCATAGGTGGAGTGCTAGCACATGCCTTCTTCCCCGATGGTACGGACGACATCAGGGGCGACATCCATGTTGATGGCGAAGAGCTATTCACCGTCAACCAATATTATGGTTGGTATGCAAATCATTCTTGTCATATTCTCACTGATAAATACCAACAATATTTTATAGGTTAATATTATCTGATTATCTTTTATTTCAGGAAGCTCACAATTTACATTGCTATTCACTACTTATGATTATAAGTTAACTTTATAAACAAACAAATAAACATATACTTGGAGTTTTCATAAGGCTGTAACATTGGAGTCTAAATGGAAGAACATAATTATGATATTATAGATCCACTGTATGACTGCATCTGCACAGGGGACGAGAATTTTATTTTCATATATTTATAATAATTTCTGTAGGTACAAACTTGTTCCAAGTGCTAGTGCATGAAATCGGACACTCACTGGGACTTGACCACTCTGACAACCTTCAGTCCATTATGGCCCCTATCTATAAGGGCTACAACCCTAACTTTAAGCTCCATGATGATGACATCAGAGGAATTCAAGACTTATATGGTAAGTATCATTTATCTCCCATGGAAGAGGCCATTGCAACATCAGGGTCAAAACCAGATTCATAGCTTCATACATTGCTTTCATATTATGTCAAAATGCCGTTTTGATAAGTATCTTAAAAATATAAATGTAATTACTACATTGGACCTGACATCTCATGTACATTATTATACAAATTACAAATAATAATAATAACATTTTTAAAATAAGGCTTTAATAAGGTGGTTGATTTTTAATTTCAGCGGGGCTTCTGTTTCCGATCAACCCAGAGACCACTGAGTCACCAACAGATACTGAGTTTCCACCCATTACCCCATCCCCTCCAACCCCTGGCACACCTTCCCCTCCCACACCGTTTCCATCTACTCCTCCTCTACCCCCTTTACCACCTTTACCCACACACCCACCTGCTGTCACACCCAGTAGGGCTACTCGTGTGGTTCCAACATGGCAGCCAAGAACACCTCCTCGTGTGGTTCCAACATGGCAGCCAAGAACAGATCCTCCTGTAGTTCCATCATGGCAGCCACAAACACCCTCTTCTCCCGTGTTCGTACCACCGACAAGCCCACCATACATTTTCCCATCAGAAGAAGACTGTTTCAATGGAGCTTTTGATGCTGTGGTCGTATTGAGGTCGAGCTACAGAATACTGACGTATGCTTTCAAAGGTAATTGGTGCTTTTTGAGTTGTTTTCTACTTGGATGTCGTGGCTTCCAAAACTGTTAGGCCAACTTAATATTGATGTATTTGCATTTCCTGTTTCAAATTGTTTGATACATATATTCATTCTGATTTAGCCTACACAGTTTCAAGGTCATGAGTCAGTGAAAATAAAATTCTTTTGCAGGGGACATGTATGCGTTGGTTGAAAATTCAAGGGTGGTAAATACCTACCCGAAGAGGTTACCTTGCCGTAACATTGATGGTGTTGATGTTGCGCTCCCAGATCCTCAATTTGGTGGATCGATACTTCTTTTATGGGTAAGTTTTTAAAAGCAAATACCCAAGAATAAAACAGATGCCACAAACTGCTGTTTTGTATTAAGTTCTTCTCCAGTATAGGTGATTTTGGGCTACGCTAGTCCATATGTTCGTGGGAGTAGGTTTCTCATACCCAGTTCAAAAAGAAGCACATGTAGATTCAAGAAACAATTTTCAGTTAAAAAGTAATAACCTGATCACATTTCTTTTTAGAGAGGCAGTGTTTATCGACTAGAGGTATGCCAAGATTTAACTCTTGGAACACAGGGCCAATGTCAGAATTCTGGAAGGGCCGGACAAGGTCAAAGTCAGGGTTCTGGAACGGTAGGTCCAGGCCAAGGTCAGAGTCAGGATAATGGAAGGCATGGTCAAAACCAAGGTCAGGAATCCCGAGGACGTGGCCAAGATCAGGGTCAGAACCAGGGTGCTCATGGGAGTCATGGGAGGGATCGAGGCCAAGGCCAGAGACAAGATTCCCACGGGGGGGACCAGGGGCAGAGTCGGGGCCAGGGTCAAGGGCAGCGTCAGGGCCAAGGCCAGGACCAGGACCAGGACCAACGCCAGGGCCAAGGCCAAAGGCAAGGCCGAGGTCAAGATAGCGGCAGGCGACGAAGTCGGAGAAGTAACCATGTATGTCAAAATGTGCAAGTCATTTTCGATGGGCTTCCTCGATATCAGAAAGCGGAAATCAGTGCAATATTTGAATGGTACCCAAATGGATACATGGTAATAAGAGGTAACCATTATTTAGCCTAGTATAAGACATACTTATATTTTATAGCCCCTTTAGAGACTTTTCCACTTTCTAACTTATCATCTGGACTATGCCACTAAGTGGGTAAATGTTGTGAGTGAATAAATTATCCTCAGTGCTCAGTGTGGATCCCATACAGAAGATGGGGCCCTTGTCCTTGAGTAGTTTTGCACAGCGCATATATGCCGTTTCCTATTTTTCTTCTAGTGGTTATTGGAGTAGGCTAACCACTGATAACCACGTGTTAACATTGCATACATATTAATTGTTTCATTTAACATAATTATGAAAACAGAGGTACATTTAGAATTGTAGTGCTCTTGGTTTGATCATTTGTGTGAATTAAGGTTAGTCACCCGTGCGCTTCTCTTACTTTTTGGTCTTCTTTTCAACACATCAACACGCACCATTCCAACCTTTTCTTGCAATTCTTTCGAACGTGGTGCCATCTTCTGGAATTCTTGATCTATCAAACAATTGTTATGTAGGGCCTAGTCGTTGCCGAATGTGTGATGATTCCCAATGATTCTTGCCAATTTCTTTGTGTAGCTTTGTGTCATCCTAAGTATAAGAACGTCTAACAACCTAACCATTTCCAATACTGGTGAATACTAGTTAATGAATTTGAATTATTCTTTTTAGGGACAACATTCCATGTGTTCAGCTACGTCCAATACTATGGTTCCACTTACCGATTTCGTCGACCTTCAACATTCACAACTAACATTGGGAGATTAGAATATTTGAGCATACCATTCCAGTCAGGCGTGGACGGTGGAGTTAGGGGTGTAAATGGACGGACCTACATCTTTAAGGGCCAACAATATTACCAACTGAGGCAAACAGTTTTTAATTCAAGATATCAAGCAAGTTATGTAAGTTGCACAAAGGTGAAAATAGAAAGCCTTTCAAAAGGAAAAAAATAACTCCATCTACCCAATAGTAGTTTGGCTCACACCATAACAACGATTAAGTGGTATTAAGTTTTATAACCTGTCTACTATGTTTCTATAGACAAATAGAGTAGACCAATTTCATAACAGAAAACAAAGGAAATATCTCCAACATACACTTCCACTCAACTGACTACTCTATGATGAGTGGGCATAATTAACATTATTTGAAAAAATGGAATTCTGAACAATCTTCTCGTATACACATAAAACTTGTATAACATAGTCCATTTCATTCACAAGAGAGTTATAGGAATATCGCCAAATTTAACGTATATTAACGGATATTGTATATTAACGGATATTACACAGAGAAATAACCAGTGCATATTCACGATAATTGGGTTTAAAACTAAAAAAACTATCATCTCAATATATAGTGAGTGTTATTCTCGATTCTTGCCATTATGTGACTGTTCTCTACTATTAACTCATTGACTTTTACTGATAAAATGAAATTGACAGCAGTCTTGGTATTTTCCTCCAGGTTGAATATGGATACCCGAGACGAATACTTTATGATTGGCTCTACCCAGATTGTAACCGCCGTACGTGAACCAAATGATAGGCCACGTGTATACATTTTACGAGTGGAGTTACATTTGTTTTCAGCAAATCATGAGGACGGATTTCTCCCCTCAATCGATCGGTAGGGCTGGTCCCTGATCATTATTGTCGAAAGTTTCACAAATATATGCATTATTATAATTGCATTAAGACCACAAGGAACACTATATGATGTGAACAAATGTTACACAATAGATTTCTTTTTCGAAGAGAATTTTTTATTTAGGTAGATTTACATCATAGACACTCTCATTCAAAAAATGGGTTTCGTTTTGTTCTAACAATCAATTCTTTGTTAAGCCGATATTTGGTGGGAATAACACTGGAAAATAGTAATATCTGAAAAAAGTTATACATATAGGTGAAATAGTTTGAATTAGAGATTCTAGGCGATTGGTGTTGCTTACTTTTTACTTAAAATTTGTAGTTCTATTCATTACTCAACCTTTATTAATGGTCTTTATGAAAACATAAATTATTTCAATACTTAGTCGATGTGTTAGTTCTGTCCTCTATCTCTATTACATCCATTTAATGAGAATAGAAGCCTTTTAAAGTTAACCACAGTAGTACTTAGGGTTGCTAAATGGAATCTTGTTAATATGATAGTTGTGTTATGCATGCGCCTTGGTAGACCTTTAATCCCAGCAAAAGTTCCCATCTGGAGGCAGATACCTAGACAAGGGTCTCGTTTTATTACTATTTATAAGTGTATAATTACATTGTAAAATTGACAAGCCTAAATTGTCTAATTTTTGAGTTAAAGTTGTCTCATTCAGCCACACATTCGTCGCGCCCCTACCGGCCCGCATTTCTTCAACATCATTAGGATTGCAATGAATGCATACTTTTTACCTTCTCAGGAACTGAGAAGGTTAGTGGATTGAGTACCATTCTGTCAATCATCTTTTTATCGTTTAAATCCCACATTAATATGTTAGCTGATTGTGGGATGTGTGAGGTAACAATTAGTGTGAAATCATCTGTCTGATCAGTTCGCATGTTTGCAGAAGGCTTATCTACTCCACCCATTTCTCACATCCACCATACACCACTTCACCCTGCCCCCCTCTGGTTATTACATAATAAAACAAACCAGGCCTGCCCCATACCCAGTCATGGTTGGTTCCCCACGCCCTCCCTTGCCTTCCAGCTCCCTCCCTCCCTAGCCTTCCACCCATTACCCCCATCTCTCTTTCTCTCTCTCACTCTGAGTGCTGTTTTAGTGCATTCTACTAATTTTAGAGAGATGCACCTGAAAAACCCAAAATCATAATTACTTTAACAGACCTTTTACTGACCTCAGGAACCCTGTATATGACAGTAAAATTAATATTCTGCATTTTCAGTTTAAGAAATTTCAGTAACTATGACTTGACATCGCGCACAAATAGTTGATCCTGAGAAGTTGTTTCCTTTGGAAACGTAAGGTATAAACATTAAGTTAAACTGATTATAAAGTTAAATAGAAAAATAGTTGATTAAATCATTGATTAACTTAATAATTAGTAAACTTATAACTTGTTATTTTTGTACTTATCATATCAAATATGTTACAACCTTTTCTTTCTTGTATATAATATATGATGCCTACACCTTTTTGCCCCATCTGTGCCATTACTTCCTTACCATCCTTGAATATGATATCAAATGCTTGGGTGCCCCAATTTTATTTATACAACTCTTTTAAATCGGGGGCTTAATCACCAGGGAACAAAGGGACGACTACCAGAAAGCGGGACGACTACCAGTGCGCACCTATATCATATAGGCCTATGTGGGCTCAAGAGGCGTGGGCTCAAGAGGCACAGCCTCTTGTAGTTTTATAAATATGTGTATAAAAGAGAGAAGAGAAAGGGAAAAGAAGGAAAAAGAAGACTCCCAACCCCATCAGTCCTAGACAAGGGTCCCTTCCTCTCCCTACTCACCACCCTAACACCACAGCTAGAGGGCTCCAGACATTAGGGCCCAACAATGCTAGGGCCCGACGCTAGGGCCCAGAAACCTCGGACGCTAGGGCCCAGAGTCCAGACGCTAGAGCCCACCCACCTTCAGACGTTAGGGCCCACGGCTGCTGGTTCTGTGTGGGCCCTAGCGTCTAAAGGTGTGTGGGCCCTAACGCCTAGTAGGCCCTAAAATGAAGATGGAATTAATGTGCATACCTATTTCGCCATGGCCTTGATAGACCTACAAATCCACATAATTGAAATTGTTCCATATTTAATAAAATGCTTAAAAATGCTTAAATAATCGGCACGTCTGTCCCATTACCAGGCCAATGGTAATACTAGGAGGAACACTTTATATAATCATAAGAATACATTGATGTCAGGGTAATTACACCATGGAGTATACCATGGGAAACACTTATAGATAGGACAAATATGTATAGCCATGATAGCGCAGTAAGAGTTAGGAGATATAAATATAAATACAAGTTTGATGTAGTAGACAAATCTTAATGTAAATAGGGTATAAAAGGTACCATATCTCGAAGTAAGAAATGAAACTCGGGCTAGATGAGATATCGCGATGATATTTAGAATGATCGAAAGTATGACTGTATGCTGAAATGAGAGCATATAATAATCTCTAACAATATCACTTATGTTACTTATTTTAAGGGTTCAATTGAAGAAGTGCTTGTAGAATTGATTGTCCCATTCTTGTATCTGTTATATACCACGTGAATAAAAAATCAATATATTAATTCACATATTTTTATGCATATATATAATTAATTACTAATTACATAAAATCGGCGGACAATATGTTTGAATATCAAGAAAAGAAATTGTTATACCTCATTGTGTCATAATAATATCTACGTAACTAAAATTTTAATTATTAATGGCCATATGCCTATACCTTCACCATAGCTCCTACCTGTATGGAGCCTACCTCTCTACTGATTAATGCTTACCTGTCATTGGTTGGGTCGCACCTCAAATGAGGTGGAGAGGCTTACCAGGTAGGTAAGCCTCCCTCCTATATAACCTGGGTTTGACCCACTAATTAGTCAGTCTCCTGCCTTATTACACCAAGGTTATACCATCACATTATATACATGTACCAGGAATAAATACATCTTTAAACTTCATTACTTCGTCATCCTTTATTTTACATCCATTATAACAAAATCTTCATTTTTTCAAGAGTTTGGTCCTGGGTATGACCATAAAGTGCCTTTCTGTCTCTTTTTCTCTGTCTCTCTCTCCCTTCTTTTCTCCCTTCTTTTCTCCCTTCCTCTCTATCTCTATTACCTGGGTATGATCATAAACTGCCTCCCTCTCAGCTCTCCCGCCCTTGATATAACCATATTAAATGTGTTGATAAGGGCGTAAAGCAACCATTACCAATACTGAATGATTATTTGGTTGTAACTGGGGTGGGCCCTAGCGCCTGATAGAGTACTTATTTGATAGTTTCATTCAACTTATTGTGGGTGGGCCCCAGCGTCTGAAGGTGGGTGGGTCCTAGCGTCTCAGGATGGGTGGGCCCAAACGTCTGAAAATATTACCGAAAATATGCGAAAGTGGGCCTTAACGTCTGATGTTTGGGGCCTAGCGTCTGAAGGTGGGTGGGCCCTAACGTCTGAAAATAAGCGAAAGTGGGCTCTAACGTCTGTAGACCACCAGAAACTTAACTCATCACCTAACATCGAATAAAGGTGTGTATTCCACATTTTCTAAAATTCAAATATTATTATACCATACAATTGATAGAGTGGACGGTCGATTTAACTTTAAAATGCCCAGGTATTAGAGGAATTTATATTCAGGAGAACAAACAACATTACACATTCACTGTATGACAAGGTTGATATGGACCAAATTTTCACATCCGTGTTCTGCATGTAGCAGCTCCGTGGAGGCTGATAAAATTTAAAATCATATCGAGCTCTATCTCACAGTAAATAGAGTAGCGGCGGGGAAATATGATAATATAATTTACATGCATCCATCAAAATTCTAACGACTTCGGAATTCGATTCAACCAGCGCGGACATTAAATTAGAAGTTAATATGTTTTTCTCTGTTCTCTGCGAAATGAGCACAGCGTAATATTTAGCAATGTAATTAAAATAGGTTTCCTTGATTGACTTGGGAGGTGAAAATAGGTGTACCTCGATATGTGGTGGTCCCCTGAACGAGAATGTAGTACGGTACCGTATTCTGTCTGGAGAATTTATTTTGCGGATTACAGAGACCCCTTTGTTCAAAATGTGAATGTCATTGCAACTATGGACTTATGCTTGTTAAGTATTTATATTGAAGAGTTTGATTCCCTAGGCCTATTTCTTCTGTCTTTCCTTTTTTCTTCACATCTTTCTTTTCCTTTCCAACTCCCACTTTCATTTCAGATGGTTTCCTCTCTCGAAATCTTAGAGCTCACTCCAGTGTTGACTTCAGTCTCCACGCTCCTCATATTACGCTCGAATACCTGAGAATATCATGCATCATATAAAATGTGATAGTGTGTTCAATAAAATTTAATTATAGGAAAATATTATGCCCAGAAAAAAACCTTCACAAACCTGGTTTGCTAGGGAATTTTTGCGATTATATTGCAATGACAGAAATGTTTTTCTTGTAAGGTGCCCAGAAAAAAACATTACTGTCATATGGATTCTGCGATGTATCACAGTCACTTTTGCTCGCAGAACTGAAAATATCGCAGGCTCGCAACTCATTGGCATTACAACGTTAAATTGACAATCTAAATAAAATTATGGCTTCCCGCAAGTGACAAAAAATAATCAGTGATTACAGCTCCTTTTCCCCTCAGGATGACTAAAAACTACATGAAGGTTCTGTGATAAAGGTACATTTATGTCTATTTAAAATTCCCAGGAATTTATTAGATTGATGACCCGATTATAAACCATACAGAGTGCTATTTGGTATTTATTACATAGGCCTACCAGTAGGCCTACTGATTTGGCAATTTATTCAGGCTAGTATTTACATGAGTAGAAGATTGAGAAAACGTTTGAAACTGACAAGCCAGCGCTACGCAGCTCTGGCTAAGAGCGCAACGTCGCCAAACCAATCAAATTGCGTCATTTGGGTCACGTGACAAGCGTAACGGCACACATGTTCGATTACAAAAATGTGAAGGCACCCCCGAACGGCACTGTAGTAACTGATCAAGTAAATGCATGGTGCCCTTATTCCATGACCCCCTTGAATTACCCATAGATTGCTCAGAAACCACTGTATTCTGACCTGTGTTCTCGTCTCCATTATTGAAATATACTTCTTTGTTACTAAAATGAAAATTTCCAGCATTGTGCATTGATTTGTGGCTTCAATAATCAATGTTTTCTTCAGCAAAGTCAAAATGATGGAATAAGGACACAAGGTGTGTGTGTGTGTGGGGGGGGGGGGGGGGGACATGATATCTGGGAAGGAGCCTTTCGGAAAACCACCCAACAAGTAACGTCCCTGTACATCCCTCAGGTGAAGTTACAGATGAGATATTGTCCATACCAAAAGATGACAGTCCAAGGAGCAGTCATTATCATCCTCCTTGCAAACTTGGGGCATTCGGGCTATGCATATACACGAGAACACCAATGGTGATCAATTAAAGTTTTGGTAAACAAATGTCCACATCTGTTGATATATCACATTGTAATTCCAACTTTGTCACCAGGAATAACAAAAGTATGAGTCGAGAGTCGAAATGGTCAAAATGACCAATTTCGGCATGGTTATGTGAGACATCAATTAAGGGGAAACATCTTGTCTATAATCAGAATTATAGACCACCCAGATTATTTCATAATATTGATATCCAAATTCAATTGATAACATGATGTATTGTAAATATTGAATTCTCAAACAATTGGCTCTAGGAAGAAATGAAATGAAACTAACTAATGTAAACTCAATAGGCAAGAACCGAAATGCTCTCTTTAGGTCGAGATTCCACAGCTGGCACTGATTTCATACAGGCACCGGGGCCTATCTGAGAGTGCGTGGGGCACTGACCACAGCTGTAGGTACACACCCGCTCAAACACAGTGCGGGTGCATGCATCATGCACTCAACCTGCACCTACACACAACATTTGTTCTGTTATTTGTTTTCCATAACTATTAAAGGAACATTAAGTAAGATGAGGATAGGGCATGGTGTTGTCTCATACATGCTAAAGTTTCGTGGCAGTATTAAATGTTTTTCTGTCTCTAAAATTACATTTAATGAAGGGTCCTCTCTGGGTCTACCAGTCAGCATGTCTCATTCCGAATCTTGGCTATTGCAATACTAGTTTAATGGCGAATATAGTCCAAGATGTGACTAGAGTAATGACATTACCAAAGAATGGAGCATACGTACATGCTTAATTGGTTGCCATGGTTACATCAGTAATTTCAATTAAATAGAACATACATGAAATCTCATGTTTGGCTAAAGAATTATGAGTATACCAAAGTATAGCTTACACATTCCGGATTAAAGGGTAGAATTGTATATCTGTATAAGTATCCATGTCATATGGCCTTTTTTAGTGCAATTATCTATAGGCTAGACTAAATAACCACGATTTCACTTTTTAGGCAAATCAGCCATGAAATTGTGCTTGTGTGGGTCCTCAAAACAGGGACGATTCCAAATATCCGAGATCAAGATTTTCATCCATGATTTATTGTAAGCGGCGTAAACGGGTCTATTTTTGAAATTGGCCCTAGGTCTGTGGGTCTAACCATAGAACTATAATCAATTGGGTTATAGTTCTATGGTCTAACAATCCTATAGTTACACATTAAAGGCAAACACTACTATCTAGTGGAAAATGAAAATAAATGTCATTTTTCTGAAACTTTTGGTATTTGATTCTTGAAGTGTTTCTGGTCATGAAAATAGAAAAAAATCAACGGGTCGCCGTGCTCAGACCTGGTCCGTTCCGATTTTTAACACCCCAATCTGGGTGGCAGATAAGAGAATGCCACCAAATGACTGGAGAAGGGGACCCTCTAAACCACAGGACTGGTCCTGTGGTTTAGAGCGTCCCCCTTCTTCATTCCTCAGATTTGAGGCTCTCTAAGTGGGACAAGAGATACAAAGTGTATTTAATCCGAAATAAATATATCAACACAACAAATTTTTTTTTTCTTACATTAATTCAGAATTATCATTTTACTAGTGTTTTCTCCTTTTTCTGGTGAGTGTGAGTGATAAGGATAAAAACAAAAAACTATCATATCTGCGATTTAGCATCCAGGCCCTCTTTTCTCTGTAACGCTAACCACTTGTGGTCAAGTGATAATTCATTTATATATCATTGGGTCAGCAAGGCCAACAGGCAGCATAAAGATGGATATCGCAACTCTCCGGAACGGCCCTGGTCTGTGCTCATTTTTGAATTACAGCGCTTCGAAGTTTGGTATCTCAAATCAATGAGCATCGAAAAGGGGCTTCATTTTGAGGTACCTCGATCGGATAGTTCCTAATTGCTATTTATATTCACTCAATATAAATGAAATTAACAGATTCGGAGAGAGTATTATTTGGCCAATAATTCTATGCCTCTTTTTTATATAAAGCATGGTTACGGTATTTTTTATTCTTAAAACAACAAATCCGCGATGCAAATTTTTTAATTAAAAACTCGAAAAACCCCGACTATTTTTCACTTTTTTTGTAAAAGCAATTTTATTTTTCCCCACCGAAAATAAATGTCATTTTTATGATTTGTTAGTATGTTATTCATGGCCGAAAACCCCCCAAATCAGCTGCTTTCCAAGTGTTCTATGTTTCCTATACATGTCTATTTCAGACAGCTACAATTATTTTGTTAAATTGATGCCATATAACTTTGTTGATTAATATGTGTAGCATATAACCCCTACTATATGGGTAGAAGATTTTGGGACGTTAGGAGCTGCCATTTTTGTTTTCTAGGGACATTTGGCATGGCCATTTTTGTTTTATTCCCTAAACTTGAAAAAATGACCATTTCTCCATAGAATTCCATACTAAAGGGGTAGTACATAGAATGGCAGGGGTGGCGTGGTAGTGAATAGTAGCATTTGCCTTTAAGGATTATTAGTGGTGAGTGAGTGAGATTGGTTGCTTTGCGCCCTTATCAACACATTTAAGATGGTTATATCAAGGGCGGGAGAGCTGAGAGGGAGGCAGTTTATTTTTCTAAGGGTCAGTCATGTGATATGGGTCATGTGATCCTTACTTTTGACATTTGTCCGTACAACAGCTAGGCTATAAATAGAGTGTGGATATCCCGATTAAAAAGGGATTCAAAAAGACATTTTCGACCCAAATACCTTCACAAACCCTATATATTTATTATTTATTTATACCACTCTAGTAAAACGGAGTCTTAATCACCAGGGAACAAAGGGACGACTACCAGAAAGCAGGACGACTACCAGAAAGCAGATCGCTATTACGACACCCGACTCCCACATCTGAATGGCCCATGAAGTAATGTCATGCCTCGCTGCTCAACTGCCGGAACCTGGGTTTTATCTTCACTGCAGTACCTTTGTCAGGAATGACAATCCTCTCCTCAATCTCTACCATAGGCGTATGTACTTATGAAGCAACATACATGAGATATTCGCTTTACATAGCTGAAACCAATTGGAGTAAGTGAGTGAGATTGGTTACTTTACGCCCTTATCAACACATTTAAGATGGTTATATCAAGGGCGGGAGAGCTGAGAGGGAGGCAGTTTATACACAGAACTACCCAGGATTCGAGGCGGGAGTGAATATTCACCGATGACGGTCAAGGGACGGTAGTCCCGCGACCGTCATCGGTGAATATACACGACGCCGAGAATCCAAGGGTTGTTCTGTGTTTATTTCACCCCACAGACTAAACTAATGTTAAATTAACATGATCTACAGCGATTTTGAGAAATAAATTGTTAAATATTTAGTTCTTTAGCTTGATTTGCTTCAAAAACATAGCCCCGAAGTAGGACCGGAACTAGCAAAGATCAGAAAGCACGCATGCGCACAGTGTACAAAAAACTAGGTCGGCCGTGTATTGCCCGTAAGCAATATCACATTAGTTACTGACCAGCTAAACAATATCCAGAGCCTATGTTATCTCTATGGGCTGAGCATATCGAGGGTGAAATAAATGATCATACCCAGGAGATAGAGATAGAGAAGTAATATTTGCTTTACATAGCTGAAACCAATTAGTTTACTTCTCAATAATATATTATATATACATACATCGGGTAAGGTTTTCTGACCATTTTGTCAAATATTTTCTACATATGGTTCATCTGCTCAGAATGCTCAGGCACCAAGTTTGGAAAGATGAATAATAACAATAATTAAATCAATTGTCCCCCAACCTAGGCACCTGTAGATTTTAGCAAGATTTATTTCTTTTCAACAGAAGTTGTCTACCATGCATGACAAATTAAGAGGGAGCCACACAAGTTTCATTTTTTCGTTCATGAATATTATTGGCTTTATACACATATCATAGTTACCCCTATTTGGGGGATGTAATTTCATTATAATCTTTTTTACAGACTTAACTGCCCCAATGTAGACACCCTGTGATTTTAGCCATTTCTTTTGCCAAAAAGTGGCAATCAAAATAATATCTCTTATATTTTGCCCCAAAAACATTTAGTAAATTGTCGAATTCCTATAAGAAGTAGAAAAAGAACTGCCTCCACAATCAAAGTGCCGAAGGCACTTGTCTGGAAGTTAAAGTGTTCACGGAAGTGTACAAAGCGGTTGGAAACAATTATCACCAATCCTAGATGTATCTGTGAACAAAGATTGCTGATCGCTTCTTATATATATATTGGATGATTAGATTAGATGATTGGCTCGATACTCACTTGTGAAACGTTAACTTGTTATAAGTAGTCTAACACAAAGGACGAGGAAGAAATAGTATGAAGATGTATTTATTCCTGGTATGATGGTAATTAATGTAAGTTATGCCTCCCCTCTGATTGGACGGTGAAGCAGTTCAATTACAGGTAATTAATATTCAGTCTGGCATGAGCCAACATGCAGGTAGGATGTATAGAAAATGAAAATTTAGGTAGATACCCTTATGTAACAATAAGGTATAACAAACTATTGATAATAAATTATGTGAACCTGACGAAGAGCCAGTTCAGCTCGAAAGCTCGTCAATAAACCAAAACTATGACATAAGGATATTTTACCTTCCTCAATTGAAACACCTATTGACAACTCCGGGCCTCTCGATATAAACGATATATACAACTCACCTCGCTAATAAATTATATTAAATATATATGATATAGGTCTTCCAAATGAGGTTGATCCATCGTTCCCTTTGGGGTGCTTTGCAATTCGTCGAGAATAAAGGTGAGCTATTATTTATGCACCCCTCATATTTCTTGAGTCTCGATTAACAAGAAATGGTTCAAGTCACGATGCGTTTATTATATTAAGGTTGGTCTCCATAATGAGCTCGAAAATAAGTTCTCATTTAACGGGATTAGGGAGGAGAGAACCGTTCAGAGAATGATCGATAAGCTGCCATGATGTATAGCGAAGGCAAGAGAATATGCCAGCATAAAAATATAGATGTGAATAATTGCTCAAGAAGGTGTATGCAAGATAGACGGCGCGGTCTTTGGGGGCTTACCTCTTGAGAAGTTTATAATAGATGTGTCGTACAAAGTCACAGTGTCTAGTTGACTGAAAGGCTTGATAATGTATGTGAAGAATTAGCATAGTAAGAGTTCGGACACCATGAATAGGAGCGACATTCATACACATGCATAATTCAATGTTGATTTACCTCTAAACAGATGATTAGAAATGTTGACATACAAGTTATCACCGGTTTGAGCTCCATGCTAGAGTAGTATTACGAAAGATATATCTTTCTCTGCTATTACACTGCCGTACACAATAATCTAACTTGTTTGCATTGTTTTACTCTATACCTAAATTAGAAAGTTTCATTTCAGTCTGTTCCGATAGGATTTTCTACGCATCATTTATAATTCCTTGTATGTGTACGATAGTCTTAAAAAGCAGGATTGATCTTACTGATGACCAGAGAAATATATGATGGCAATGTCGCCCAATACTATATGAAACTTTATTGAAATACCACGATAGAAGGATGCCTCACAACTTAATGTAGAAACTTGGCTGTATTCTCGGTAAACCTATAATGAAATCAAAGCTCCCCATTCTCCAGGATTGCCCCCTTTCTTCTTAGTGATCATTGCACCCCTTTCAGTAAATCCCTTACCCTATCCACCGCCATCACCGAATTTACCCTTCCCCGCATCAATAGGTTCCAGTGATGGATAGTCTAAGTTAGAAGATACAATCTTAGTGTTCTCCTCTGAAGTGCTGGCAAGTCGGCCATGGTCTGTTCATTAATCATCTAGACGTTTCTTTCCCAATGCGACATTATTCACTCATCGAGGTAGATCTGGAAGCTAGACGTACAGAAATCGGTGGACTAAACCGGCGAAGAAATTGCAGTCATTTTATGTTTCGCCGCCGATGAATTTGACTAAAATAAATGGTTCGTTTTCAGACAAATTTATATTTCCCAATCCCATGAATTCCTTAATGGGTTATAGCTACACTGTTCACTAGCAACATATATGTACTTTCTAATGGTGGACTTGACAATACCAGAGCAAGCACGCATACATTAAAAAGAATTGTTCCATGGACAACGTTATATGAATAGTTGAGATGTCGCATTGAATATACACAACAAATAATGCTGTCTCAAATATTGAATAAGATTATTGTACTATTAAATAATATGACAGAAATGAGCATGAATGTTGAGAGATTTTAAAAAGAAAACCTATTAAATAGGTTTTCCGTGTGTGTCATACCACTCCAATAAAGTAGTGCTATGTTTCATCTGGATCTTTTTCTCAATGTATTTGCATCAAGGGCAATGAGGAACACCTAAAATCGCCTTTTATACCGCTGCATATATATTCCTTCTTAGTAAAACTTTAACTTAATTTTCTATCACTGGCAATAACTAAGGCAAGGGCTTGTAACTTGAACTTGTACTTCCACTTGTTTCGAACGAAATTCCCGGATCGGGTATAGGTAAACTTCACCGGACCACACATAGTTATGCAAATTTGTTTATTGTGGTTGTTACCCAATCCCTATGTGTCAATACCCATTTCTATGGGAGTGGGAGAAGGGTGTTCCATGAACTCTCTCCCCCGGGTAAAAGTACCACTGATTCCGCGGAAAATGCATTTTTCGTGTTCCACCCATGGCTGGGGCTTCATCTTATCCAAGCAGATGACTAACAGATTTCAATCAACAGCGGAAGCCACTTGGCAAATTTGTGAGGTTCATTTGCTAGTGGGTAATAGCATTTTACTCGAGCCTTACAGTTGCAATGCGGAAATTGGTGGCTGATTCCAGTGCCAATTCCACGTTCAGTCCAGGAACGGGCGTCTTGAATGAGCCTAGGGTGGTGATCATTCAGATAGAAATCCACCCTCACCTATGGTTTGATTGAAGGAGATCGATTGTAGTTTTTTAAGGTTCACTTCCGCTCTTTGCCCGTTTATCTCGAACAAGAACAGTTAAGTCGTTCATGAATGTTACTTCATGGTCCCTAGTTTTGTGAAGGAAGAAATGAACAGCACTAGCGCTTATTCTCCCGTTTTGAATGGAAACTGCCTGTTTGTGGCCAGTTTTTAGCGCTCCTCCTCCTGGATTATTTCATCCAATACGTGTTGGACCTAGTGCTTAAAGATGCGAGATCAATCAGCACGATCATGTTTTTCCTGACATGTTGCTCACAGGCCTAGTGGAAGATTTCGAAAACAGCAAGTGGAAAAGATCATTTAATGTATCGTTCACGCTCTGTGGGTCCCGACTGATTTCTGTGTCATTGCTTGTAGAATCATTGGATCGCGAATTGAAATAAAAGATGGCAAGTCCCAATGAAAGGCCAATATGCTGATGAAACTTCTCATATCAAACAATTTCCATCTTCATCGCTCTTAACCTCCTTGGTATAGAAAACCCTTTGAAAACTAAATCAAAATAAAACGTATGGATTGTTTTTATTACCTGCAATTTTTTTCCCGCCCACACTGCGATGGGGAATGTGCCGCAAGTGGGAGCCCGATACAACAAATATGTGCTTTGAACAGATAAGCATCTTTAAACGTATCCTTCCAAATAGATAACATGTAGCTATCAATCAAGTCCATCTTTCAAGCAACAAACGGTCACTGATCAATACTGGGATGGTGTTAATTATTTCGTAGTCACAGATAACACCCGTCCATCCGGGTGAGTTTATCTCGTCTGGTGTCTGAGTTTTTATCACTAAGAAATTGATGGTCGAGTGAAAGACCAAAGTCGCATGATAGAACCCTTCCGTACATTATGATAAATGAGGGAGATTTGGGCCAGTGATGGAGCACTGATAAGGCGAAGTTTCTACTCATGACAGGGTCTTTTGAGGTGGGACCAACATTCTAATAGAAAAGAAAAGAATATGGGCTGTTAAATAATCTGTACAGATAGTTTGGAAATGTAGCATTTCGTTGAACTTGAGACGATGTATAAAATGCATAATTCTGAAATTGCTCATATAATTATATAGGTGGGACTTTAATCCTCATTTGATCTTACTGGGCAATAAATATGCTTACGACTGACTTAGGGCTTACGATGAAGTATTCAATTAACTGTTGATACAATAATTCAAAGTTGTTATATGTTGCAAAGGGCATTATCACTGAATAAAATGAACGATGCCTTACCTACGACTAGAGCTGCCCACATATCCTCATTGAAATTCATCAATATCATTGTCCTCGGATGAAAATAATTGAAACGATGTTTAGGAGATAATGATATGTACTTGAATGCGAATATAACAGTTGAATATAACTGGTTTATAAATGCTGGATACTTCGTGGAATTTATGAATACCCATGTCTTCTCAATGAAGTGAAGTGAACCTACAGGCTCTGATATACTCTCACGCCAAGCATTTCCACCACACACAAACGTGAGAGTAATACATGTCTACATATCATATTACAGAGATAGTTCTAAGTTCTTATTAACAAAATATTGTGTAATTAAAGTTTTTTTTTCAAATTTCCATCTGATTTCTGTATCAGGCAATTCATATGGCTACACGATGTTGGGAATTAATCATTTTCGAGCAATACTCATTTGAATTCTGAGCCCTGTTTTAAGAAATGTAACACTTCATCATTATGTTTTGGGGCTATTTCATATCTCATGATTCACACAAGAATTAATTCAATTAATTCTTATAAAAGCTTTAAGAAAAATGGGTTCAATGAATCATATCAAAAGCGGATTTTTCCGAGAAGCCAGGAAAACATTGTATCCAATTAGGGAAGTTTTAATAAACATGGATGATAAATTTCCCGTTGGGTCACTGCAAAATTTGAACTCATGTTTCTTTCTTGTCATAAATTTGTACAGGATCACCAATGTTCTTTTCGCACGCGTGGGCTACTTTTTGTTCTGAGTATTTAGTAGGACAGAAATCTTGATCATAATCCTGAGGAAATATGACAGAGCACATAGAAATGTGTCAGTTCCTTAGAAATACATAATTTCAACACCTACCGCGTTTTATGGGACAATTAATTATAATACCCTAAAGGTTAATAACGCTCTTTTTTCACTACGTACGCCTAGTGGCTTGTCGACAGAAAAACGTTTTCCCAGTCACAGCAATAGCCATACTCCAGTCACAACAATAGCCAATAGTCATATCACTGACCGATTAGTTCTGTTTAGTCCATTGTACATGTCCATAAAGCATTGTATTAAACATTACAGTTTTCACAGTTCTTTATGCCAGTTTAGTATAAAACTGATTAAACTGGGTAAAATAGAATGATACGCCTGAAAAGGATACATGTATGATTGTGCCCCAAAAGCGACATAGATATTAACCCATGGACACACATCATTTAAAATGAGGGCATGAGGTGGGAATGGATACGGGTCCTTTACAAGCCATACCTTGCCGGTTCGTGATCATGGATTCTTCCTGTGAGAGATTTGTCTCCTACAACGGACGATTGTTTGTTCCTATCAACGCACCCAGTTCCTATTTGTCGTTGTCCTTACAATCTAAACGCACATAAAAGCCTTTCTAGGAAGAACTTCCTGGTCCCGGATATTATAACTCTGTAGAGACCATGTATATTTTCCATGGAATAAATTGGACCCAGGAGCATTGACAACAGGCTCCTTTTATTGCTTTCTGGCCCCGAGAGGAGCACATAGTCATATATCAAATTTATAGGCGTTAGAGCACTAAAGATTCACTAGCTGTGAAACAGGCCCGAAGAAGAATGATAAGAATGCCAACTCTCTGCTATGAATACCATGTGTCACTTCCATCTAAATACGATAATCTGACTTCTGCTTTGTTCTGTTTGTACTTCTGGTTAATTGTTCAAGTTTCCCTCTAATCGTCATTGCTCTGGCAGAACTTTTTAAGGACTTGATTAATTAGTGAACGGCTATAAGACCCATCTTTGCACCTATACAGATAATTCTGCACTTTTTACATTTGATTGACATCCAATAGCAAAGTATGCAGCTAGGCAATTAATTCCATGTTATTTTTCCTGTTTGGTGAATATAGTTAGTATCTGTGTATATTAACGAGAGAAGGCTTTATACCATTAGAACTTGTGCTTATTGCCATCTTCTCCTACTTAGTTCTTAGCCAATTGTTATGACTTATAAATAGAATACGAACTGGGAAGTATTATACGAGCACGTGCGCTATTGTGGTGGGTTTTAATTGATTATATACTTACTGTAATTACTGATAACTTACCTACCCAATTATAATTAGGCATTTTCGTTATGTGTATCTTTATCAGTACTATTATATCGTTTAGACACGGAGAAATGTTCTTCAGATATAATGTAACTTGTATGGTCCATATGACCTGATAGAGAACACTCTAAATCTTTCTATATCCTATAGACTTTAGAGAAAGATATACCCCATAATATTGTATTGCATAGTTATCAGGATCGGCTGAAACTGTCATCGATCATGTAATGCTCTCTCAATAAAAAAGATCTTCAATCTTAATCTTCAATCTTATTCATATAATATATACAACATATTATATATATCTGTACCCATGCAATCACGTCTGTAATAACACCAGCTCGTGATGTTTTATCATATTGAAACAATCTGTCAAACTCTGATTCTCAGAACTTTGAAAGGGCAGTGCATAGTGCTTGCATTGGGATGAAGGGAAGGAAACTGAGACTGACAAAATTTAATATGGAAGCGAAGGTTTATGTGGAAGGATAGAGGCTGAGAGAGAACAAGGAGAATGCTATGGCAACTGAGAAATCAATGCCGAAATTACTCCACTCTTGTATCAGCCCTGCGTTTGTAACTCTGTTCCTGTTCCTTTTCGAAATTCCTTTGTAATTCTCTTGCCTACATAATTAACATTCATGCTATTTAATTCGGCCATTATGTTAATATTTCATTATGGCCTTGGTTTCCCTAAATTTGTATCAAGTTACCCCTACTACCTCTTTATGGGCGAGCAGTTAAAAAATAAAGTTACGTATCAGATAGTGCGTTAAAGTTCTTTAATCAAGAAAAAGAAGTCTGAATAAGCTTGCTTTATGTTACTGTTCTGATTGAATAGGAGATCTTAGTCGTGCAATTGGTAAGGACACCCGAAGGGATACCGAAAATACCGAAAAAAACGTAGCGCAAAAATGAAATTCATGTCACACAAGCTTTGGTGAAATTCCTTCAGAGAAATTCGAACCTGATGATCATGAAGTCGTAGCTGATTAACCTCGAGACAAACTCTATAAACGCTTGTGGCGCCATCTGGACGTGAATGGTGGTCGCTGATTGGCTGAGACACGATATGGCTTCGTCATGAAGTGACGTGGACATTATTGCCCACAAAAGCTAGCGGAGATCGAGTTTCAGAGCAAGGCAAACGAAGGAAACCACCTTACAGAACGGTGGGCCTGGCTGCACTGATTTAGTTTGCGCAGCTGGGAGGCTCGCTGATACTCGCAGGGGCTTATGGGGTACCACTGGATGAGGCGGGTTAGATCTGTGGTGAGGAAAGGAAGGCATAGGGGCTGGGCCTTCATTGGGAAGATTCAGAGCCTTTGAAGGGATCCCGGATATTTGCCATGACTTAAATGAGAGAATGAACTTCATTCCAGCTAAAGTAATCTTCCTTCTTTATTCAAGACTGCAATTTGTTTAATGTCGGGGATGTATTTGTTCAGTTTTGTAGACCTGGGTTGACTTCCCGACGGAAAACTGACGGAAAACTGCTAAAGACTAAATTTCCAATCCATTCCTACAATTGTCTCTTTCTTTCGAATTGCTGATTTAACGTTCCATCCCCACATTGTAATCAACATCCTAATCTTTTTTTAATGTTGAAGCTATCATGTCACACGTGTCCAACGAACTTTCGAAGTTGAAAATCATGCTGAATCAATAGCTCTGAAATTACCAGCGGACCCTGACCTGGTTAAAACAATATCGCCCTTTGTCATTTAACATTTGGAAAATATTAGATGGTCTGCTCCTACTATGTAAAAAGATCTCAACGTTCTTGTTAGTCAATTACTAAATGTGCACATATGTGTATGGGTACTTGTTCGCTGTCCATTTGACTGAATAATGTTCTTTTCCCGAACAGAAAAGGCATAGGCGGTATGACACTTGCTGTCACTAAACTATAACGAGCAATATCTTGAATCCATTGGCTAATCATCGTGTGAGTTGATATCGTTATCTGACAGTCGCATGTTTAATACTGGTTTATCATTTCCACAAGTCAACCCACATTTGCATGCTGTACCAACAGTAAAATATTGATAAATAATTCAATTATTTCTGGATAGGTTAATGTCCTGCTTGTAACACTCGGGCACCTTAATCCCTTGCTGTCATTTAACCATCCCATTCTTTCCCAAGCCTATCTAAGCTTAAAGGTGCTAGGACTGACGCGTGAAGGGAGTGAATCAAGGAACGTAGTCGCATGAATATTCATCACCTTTGCTGAGGGTCTTCAGGCCTTCGCCAAAGGCTTTGGCAGGGCCAAGATTCTATGTATCGGGTGATAGCTATGTCTTCCAGCTCAGCAGCCCAAGGACTATCCTGTGTGTTCCATGCAGAATACGGTAGCCACGCCGAGAGGCTACCGAATGATATAAAACTGTGATAAATGGGTTCGTATAGCTATTGACATCAGTAAAACTCCCTCCATGAATGCAGGGAAATTGATCGATCAGGTAGGACCGCTCCTATTATCGAACTACAGAAAGCCTTACGCTATGGCAGCCTAAGATGGCTTCCTGATAGAAAGTGAGATTGATTTCATAATTAGCATCTACACACCAAATGTAAAAATGTGCAAAATTACCCCCCTGTAGAAACTCCAGCCAGCTGACCTTCTTCAGCCAACGAGAAATGCTTTCGACGAGGGAATCTAAGCAGTGATCTATATGTAAATTAAACGAGCAAACTTTCATGAGTCCAGGGAAACGAATTTGGTATGGAAAGACAAGTATTTTCAATGAAGACGGTAGACCATAATTAATATGATTCACGGGAGTGTCGCAATTATGGTTCTACGGGACATTGGTTGACTACTCGGTTCTTGCAGGAAAATTATGGCTTGTGATTCTTTATTTCTCGTTATCTGCGGGATATGTTTTTGAGGTGATGGGTACAATCTTGCTATTTAAGGAAAAAAATGGGAATTGGTCATAGTGTCATAGCGTATTTTGACTCATAATACCATAGCAAAGGCAATAAAAAACAGCAAGCCCAGATAAAAGAACATTGAAATGATTACATACCAATATATGCAAACGCTATCCCATATCTAGAGTAGAGAGTGTAGGTATCTGTCTGTGGATAGCCAACTGTAATAATTCTCACCCACAGTAAAGATTTATAAAATATCATAATATTTAAATACATATACAACCCAAGAAAAAGGTGGTTTCCGGTAGCTTCTGGGTCATCAGGGTCTTGTACAGGAACCAGCTTCATCCAGAGGATCCAGAAGTGGCATGATTGCCATCTAGGTGCATGTCGGTCCACTCCTGGATCTGTGAAGCATGTGGACCAGCGTCCTCCTCAGGATCCATGAAGTCCCAGTTATGACAGCCCCCTGGAGGACTGTAGTGGTGCAGACTGGCAGCTTTCACTGGTACTATGGAGTCCTCCTGGTCACAGGCTCGCAGAAGTGATGGTGTCCATGACAGGACAGATATATATAGGTGGAATATAGCAAGGGGGGAAGTGTGGACACTTTTTAGTGACCGAGGGGAGTGCGGGAGGATAGAGGGGCATTAGTCCCAATATCCTTCCGCGCTCCCCAATGTCACTAACAAGTGTCCACACTTCAGCCGAGCTTTGTTCCACATTTATTACACCCCGTTAATAAATAAAAGGTATAATTAAATCAAAATAAAAAGAACTAATTTCAGTTTTTTGCCATTTTGTATCCATTTTGCGAAAGATGAAGAAAATAGTCCCTCCGGTGCAGCGCTTACTTCGATCTACTTGTCAGTCAGAGCCTGTTAGAGCCTGTCAGGCCATCGGGGCTAGTTAATGAAATAAATTATTATCGTCGATATACTTTAGCAAAATCGCATTTTTACATATGATTCTTCCATTAAACTTTTCATTTGAAGTCTCTAGCTTTATTATTTCCAGAGAAAATCGGTAAAACAATCGAGTGGGCAATAATAATTATGAGCTTTGCAAAATCAAAATAAAGCTTCGATCTTCTTGTCAGACAGAGCCTGTTGGGCCGTTGGGGCTAGTTAATGAAATAAAGTATTATCATCGCTTTCTAGGTCTATTAGAAGTTAATCTAACCTTTATTGTTCTATCTGTCGAATTATTAGTTGTCAATCTGCGTTAATTATTACCAGAATTTAGGAGAAACTATTGGGCCTGTGATCTAGTGAATCAGACATGCCTTTGCCACACATACTGCATATAGGCCTGCGAGTCGGACACGCTAAGCCAACAAATGGCCTATCTGATTCACTACCCGATTCGCTATAGGATCTTGGTTTTTGGTGGGTCTACATTGATCTACTTTAGCAAAATAACATTTTTAAATGTTATTATTCAGTAGAACTTTTCATTTTGAAGCTTTATATTTAGTATTTCCAGAGAAATTAGGGTGGGAAGTGGCGGCCCATGAATACACAATTTTGACTTCCGGTGATCAGGCTTAGCTGCCAGACCTACTTGTTGTATGCGCCAAGGGTAGCATAACTCTCATGTTATGCACCACCTTCACTAAATGTGGCATACAATGCTGAAGGTATAGGCAACCAAAGCACAGGGGTGTAATACAAGATTCTTCAAGATTCTTCAAGACAAGGCGTTTATCAACTGAAGCTACCTAAAGGTTTATATATGTGAGAAGGAAACAGTATTTTTGTATTTAATAGTTCTGCTTCGGCAACACATGAAAAAACTGCTTACATAATTATATTGGCGAAACTGTCTTGAGAAGGTAATCTATGACTATTCGTTTCTTGATTAAGATTCCTGCAGTTGGCTACATCTAATGCACCTGAACAATTAAATGCAATCGATGATTGATTGCCTGCTTGGATTGGATTGAAATTGAAGCTTTTGCTTACATAAAACGAATCTGTCATACCGATGCCAAAGTAAGAATAAGCACGGTTTGATTGCGGAGTTCGCAGACAGTAAAATCACTATCTTACTTGCAGGCAGATGGGCCTTTTCCCTTAATCAAGAATCTGCATTGTGGTGGGAATAAATTTGTACAGGACCCACTCCTATCGTCTGTTTTTGTTATCTGTTTTCCGTCTTGCGAACGACCAGTTGCTGTTAGTAAGGTTTAGCATGTCACGTGAGTATCGTTTAACACCTGTATAGGTTGTCGCTGGCATATTACCCACAGTTCGCATGGATTCCCTCCAAAACGAGCCACACCACACCTCCCATATTCACAATTCATTTAGGTTCTATGCTGCATAGGAATAAAGCGTGTTGCCCTGAGCCATGCAGTTAAAGTTTGTTTTTGGCCTTTTAAAGTAGAGAGATATTTGAAATATACAAATAGTAGAGAGATAATCTGAGCTAACATTTTAGAGTTTTAAAGTGAGTTATGCGTATCTAGATAATTCCACAATGGAATGGTTCGAATTGACAGCATCACATTCATGTAATCTAAATAACGGAAAACTGCTACACCGACTTCTTCTATCTAGTTAACGAAACAATTATACTAGGTGGCTTATTAGAGGTGGTCCATAACAGATTAGATGATGGTCGTTAACAGCATGATAACTGTCATGGCATATTAATAATTTTATGTGTTAGTCATATTGAATTGCTACAGCCCAGCATTTGAAAGGCCGGTTGATTAATCGCAATCGTTCTTTCTAAATGAGATTGGTTTGTTTGGCCTAGTTTGAGTTAAATTAAAGCGCTTAAATGACTTCTACTGATTAATACAATGGGGTTCATCTGCAGTCAGGAGATGTGCCTGGGATTTAAGATTAAAATCCTAGGATTTAATGTTACAGTATGTATTATTTCTTGGGAATCGATTCATGTATTTGCAGTCAGTTTCATCAGGATAAAGAAGTGTCAAATGTGATACTTCCTAATAATAGATGAATTTAAAATAAAATCAACACGATTTGTTTGATAATGTAATTAACTTGTTTATTTCCCTTCGATAGGCGAGGCTGGCAGACATGACATCATGAAATGTCACATACAATGACGTCATATTATTTTGTAATAAGGATGAGAGCCAGACATTCAGTTGTGTGTCATTCCCTTTTTGGCTTTTGTATGTTAACGTACAAATGGCATACAATGAGAGAAAACAAAGCGCAAACTGGCTTAACCATCGCCATATTTGCAGACATATCGTATGAAAATAAACAATCAAACCATGAATATGATCGGATGAATATGCAAAAATCGTTATAGTTTACTACTATATAATATTTCACATAGGAATCATCTACCATTCAACCAAAATCCCCTTGTGAAATGCGAGGGTTCCTTTTTATACAAGCGCAGTAGTTATGTACATAAGCAGCACGCTACTTCATGTTTCTAATGTGTATGTGGAGGACGTACAATCGCGGAAGTGACGTATTCACACTGACGTAATCAAACAGTCAGTGGGATAATAATGAGAGGGGCAGGATTTCTGTTCACTGTAAAACATTTCATTTCTACGAAAAGAAGTGAAATTGACTCACTAAGACTGCCCGATTCCCTTCATTGTCGTATTTACATACATATCCCCTCAGAGTCGGGGATTCGATAAAAAAAGAGTAAATCTTCGTAAAATCAAAGTGTTTTACAGTGGGTTCTGGAAAACCAAAAGTATCTTTTCAGCTCGGATAAAGACAATTCTACTAACCCCCTATATAAATGGTATGATCCTAGTGATGAGGTGGACAACTTTAGGTATCTAATGACGCAATTAAATATTAAAATTTATGATGATCAGATATGGAAAGATTTCGTGTCAGTGAGGGCAGTAGGTATAATCAATACAGAATCACAGGGAATTCTTTATAAGATTAAGCAATTGTAACTGACAGTAAAATCTGTCATATTTCGGTTCAATATATAACAGCTTTTCAGTGTTGTTGCTTGCAGGCATGTCATTCCAGATAATAATTGTCACATTCATTCGAATCCACCGTGCTTAATGATTTACTGTGTTTTCATTAATTTTACGCGTATAATCGTATAATCATCAATATTAATAGTACCATCCACACCTTAATCTGTCACCCTGGAAATATAATGATAGTCGTACATAATAATCATGCTAATCAATCGTTTCTATTAACTCATTAATAGCACAAGTACCACCCATGAAATTTATTCGTACAAATGATAATAAACCCAATGAAAGAATCTTGTGGTGTTCAAGACAGGAGGGTGGATAATGAACGGGTAGTCTGGCATTGGAATAAATGGGATCAGGGAAGGAATTACCATAATGACGACATATTCACAATCATTATCATCATAATAATCATAATAGACTTCATATATTACAGGGGAATCATTTGAGATACATGGAGAGGAAACATGTGAGAGAACAAACATGTCTGTGAAATTGCGTCAGGACCTGTATACCCTCTTAGGTATACTTCAGATCATTTTAACACATCACGGTAAAGGATACAGCATATTAGAACTCAGGAACACTTCGTCTCTTTTACATAATATGTCTAGATGGTAAACAAACCATTTCATGAAGTAATATGTACAGCGCCATAATACAGTATTTGTACCATTGATAATAAGCCCTCTTCCAGGCCCATACAACAGTGGCTAGATGCCCCACTAACGTCCCCAATGTACATGGTAGTAATATGATAGTATTATACAGGCGATTATAACACTTTTCATCAGATACAATGTGCCTCTGAAAATGTATTCATTGTGTTGGTTTTTCACTTTTTTCAATGGCATATTTATTGTCAGCAAATAAAATCAAGAAGATAGTTTTCTGTTCAAATAAGACTATACAGGGAGGATGGAAAGTCTAGACTTGGTACTTCAGAGATGCAGTAAATGAGACAAGTAAGGAATTGCTGTGGGTAGCAGTGGATCACAATAATCATATTTTGTACTGGACTTTCCTCATGCATCACCCAAGTTAACTTCTTCCACATAATATCAATCCAATATGGTGATATTCAAATATCTAACTGAAGGTCACTGCTGATGGTAGGCCTGGCAAGGCATGCCACAATTTTGAGCACTGTTTAGCCAATTTGCTTTTCCATTTTTCACATAATTTCTTTCATTTCTCATTGATATCCAAAGGTCCAAGATAAAAGTAATTTCTCAGATTGCCATTTTCTACCACCTGACTCCGATGAATGTGACTGGCACTATTGTTACTCAGTCGAAATCCAATCTCTTTAACATTTTCTTGTCCTTACGCTTCCTATTGTCAGCTTTGTCTCCAATGGAAACACGACGCCAAGGAGGTCCTTCTTCTATCAATACAGCAGGCCTGTCTGTCCCGCAAACTTCCCGTCACAACATTAACATATGCAACAGAGACCCTCGCTCACATGCCGATAGATTACAACGAGATACTCATTCATCATACACTTAAACTATTGCAACAGTTTCAATGCTGGGACAGACCAGAGCCACAGAGATAACGGGATCCATCATCGCCCCTATGTGAACGGACACGATTCTGGATGCCAGTGGCAATGGAACAACTGCAGTTCGTCCCTCAGCTATTGCACCTCCACTTCGATCAACAAAGTCCATCATTACAACTGTTTCTCGGTTGCAGCTGGCCTTCCATTCATAGACTTTATTCCATGATGTGTTTGATATTTCTTTGTTTTTTAACTATAAAAACATCGGAATTTCTTAGGTTACTGCAGCAAATAGAAGCACCAGTAGCATGCGTTAAACACTATGAACAGTGAAGGGAACACTAAACGTGAGTATTTGTCAATCTTATTTACATCTTTGACTGTAGGTATTTTGGATCTAATCTCCTTGGCTTTCTTTTTCAGAGACGTGAGTACCCGTTTTCGCTTTTGTACGCTTGTGGCGTTTTTGCGTCTCAGGAGCTGAGTGTGACCACCTCTGATCGGGTAGGAGGCCCTCGGAACGGTGGTCGCCATGCGGAAACTCGGCGTCACCTTCAAATTATCCTCAGTCTCAAAGTTAAAGTTTTGCCGATTTCGTAAACTCAGAATTGGAGACATCCGCACGTCCTGTAGCTCTATAGCTTCATTCTGCAAAGATAAGATTAACCATTTTATACAAACCCAAACAAAAAACAATGTGTGGCAATGTGATTTGTACGCCTATGAACAAATTGTTTGGCATTCTGCCTCCTGGAAGACCTAACTGTAGAAAGGGCTGGCCTGATTTTGTATGCTATGTGTCTGAATAAAAGTTGTTGATAATAATGATAATAATATTTATTAATTATAACTCACTTCGGTCCTCTACTCAAGGTATAATAAAAGAGTATGGAGAGGATTCTGTTTATATATTATAAACTTCGGGGAATTTCATTAAGACTTTATAGCCATTGCATTTGATATACAATGTGTATTCAGGCCCTGTCCCGGCGAAGGAAAACACTGCACGAATGTCACCCTATAGTAAGGGCAAATTGTGACTATCACAATTTGCAATTCTTATGGGTGACTTTCGTGCAGTAATCCTGCGGAATTCAGAGTCGCATCATTTCTTTTCACACTTTTGATCTTTTTTCATACTTTTTAGATTCTAATATTACTTACTGGCATGATGTCTATTAATGAGTTGGAATCAAGTTAGAATATTACTATATCAATTGTTTCCTAAATGTGTGGCGAGGTCCTCCCTACATGTTTCTCTAACCACAAACCAGTGAACCATGCATAGAGTAGCTCGCCACCCTCTACACAAAACAAAAAAACAAAACAAACTTACCGTATTGCTGACCTGAAACTCCGTATCTTCAGTCTTCTTTGCTTCCTTCATGCGTTTGGCTTTCCGTTTGGCCCGCGCACCCCAGTAGGTATAGTTGACGGCGGCGTACTCAAGCAGAGCGGCAAACACAAACACGAAGCACATGACCAAATAGATGTCTATGGCCTTTACATAGCTGATACGGGGCAACGACGACCGTACACCGGTACTGATGGTCGTCATCGTCAGCACAGTGGTGATACCTGCAAAGAATATGTGGATCATGTATTATTTGCAAACCTGGTTAAAGGTCATACACTGGCATAAATTAAATGTGCACTGCGCTGGCTGGAAGGCATATTCATGGTGTCATTGTTCAATATCCCTAAGGAGGTTTTGACTCCCTAACTTCACAAATAAACTTTCATCTTAATCTGACTCTTTAGGGAACTATAATTATGCAAATTGTGTGTGCTTTCGAACAAATAATTATAAAAGAGAAAATAATTTGCTTGTGTGTGGCTCCAATATTACAAAACTGTGGGTATATATTTATTCGCAACGCAAAGAAAATGTTTTTCTATTTTTTCTTCACTCAGTGGAATAAGTAATCATGTCAGGTAGGCAAGGTTTCAAAAACATTCATCCTGAATACGATTTATGTAGAAATTAATTCTCTGCCGGCCATTCTGGCCATTCAAAGTGAGGGTTGACCTGTGTTAATGCGCCTTTCAGGGCCTAATTATGTTCAAGCTGACATCTATCAGACCAATCCAAATGAAATATTTAAGTTGGGTGTGGGTCGTGAGAGCAATGGAATGTACATTTTCCAAATAAGTTAGATCAATTTTGGAATTGACTCAGGTGATCAATAATGAATTGCCATTAGCCAATGAAAGCAGTTGGGGAAAACTCTGGCACTAGTTATATGCGTGGTATATGGCTATCTCTTTAGACCGGAGTTGAGTTATATTACACACTGGATCTTTAAATAATTCAGCCAATCAGAAAGGTCGGAGGGGAAACCGTCTTGATTGTGACCCGAGCCGGACCAACTGGTCTCCTGATTTATTAAGGGAAACACTATATTTACTCTATCGCCCCGGCGGAGGGACGTGCACTATTCGGCCTTATTGGGTCTTCAACAATGACAGGTGCAGGTCAATATATCAGAGCAGAGAACTTGGGAAACACAACACATATACCCTTTAGTGAGAGAAGTCCTTACCGCTCTGAGGTAGATGCTTCGACTGACCAGTCAAAATTAAACATGTAAATCATAATAGGCCTAATAATATCCTATGTTATCATACACTACATCTGTCGGTGTCCCACCTATATAATCGATGACGTTTTCTATCTGTGAATCCTTTGATTCCCACGTATTAGAACCAAAGGCGATTGATTCACGACATAAATAATTCCTAATCGCTAAGACCCTGCCATCACCATGGAAACGGCGGATTACTCTCCCCTTCGAGACGTCTGCCCTGACATGATGCCGTGCGTCAAACCATCAATATCCTTCTCGCAAAACAAACTCCCGCCGTTTGCTGATTTGTACCTCTCATTACTAGCAAGTTAGTGACCGTATCTAACGACAGGTGACGCCCCAAATGGGAGAAGTGGTGATCAACCTAGGGTGTCGTCTGCTGGTATGTTCAGCGCCACCACGAGGACTTTGAGACTACAATGGCCTAACCATGTAATTCTGTTGGTATATTTCCTCCCCAATTAAATTTCTAACCGTCTTTTAGGCATCGATATTATAGAGGGCCTGATGTGATGTAATCTGAATGGACGAGTTTATAGGTATGTGCTCATCTATAGGCCTAGCTAGGTTTCTCGTTCATTACGCATTTGAAGGACCTACTGTGGTGACCTCAAGGCAGTTGGTTGTAATTGGTCTCATTCATTTTTCTTCGACAACTATTGTGGGTTAAAAGTATATTTATGCATATCATTATGGAATTCTTTATTGTATTCTTTAATATACAATTGGTGGAGCTGTTCTGACATTGCCAGTTCTTCTAATCGATATATCATGCTAATGCACAAAGCCATTCATGATAACAGTCCTCTGATTATCATTTTGGAATGATATTGTCTGACATTACCACTGATGTCTGGTTTCAGGTCCTCACAAACCATATAATTAATTGATGTGTGTCAGAGCATTACGCCTGCATTATGCTGCTAACAAGATACCAGCCAAAGAGACACTTGCCATCGAAAGGGAAACTTTCTTTCTTGCGGACATTCACAAGTCCTGACTGGGGAAACTGATTGTTAATTTTGCCTGCATTATTCTTCGCGAGGCAAGAGATGAGCGTGCCACAAAGACATGAGTGTCTTTAAGTCCGGGACATTGGCTGCGCTAATGCGATGACTTGACGGTGGATTTGCCACCATTCGCCAATGACCAGATTCCATTTAGGAAAGTGATGCAACCAATGATGCCTCTTAGTCAGGTAAAGATCCCGCCATTCACATGAACATGGAAGTAATTATAAAACAAAAGGCATAGGAGAATGCAATCATGTGCGCAACGTCAGCAACCAAGGGTACGTAGATATCTGTGGCGAGGGAATTTAAATAATTGGTTATACTTATGGGCGAGTGGTGGGACTATTTCGTTATATCCCGTAATTAATCTCCTACTAGTAGGATCAGTATTACCACTCCTACAGACATGCTTAAAAAATAGTTTATCTCTTCCGTCCTCATCAAGGGCATTGAGATGTATCCATCGTCCTTGAACATAGTAATTGCTTGCATGCTTTCATTGAGAAAACATTTACAAAAGGTCATATTCGCAATGAATATGCATGTAATATTGTCGTTGTTTAATTTCTATTTCACTGAGCGGTAAAGAATATCCATCATGATTATATCTCGGAACTTTTCTATTCGGTACAAGCACTTGACTAATTTTCTATTAATAACCATGTTATTTCTGGAGTGCTGATGGCAGCCCATTGCCTTATTACAGGCACATGCAGTGGTAAGCCGTTTGATTATCTTTTTCACCTAACCCAAAAACGCGGAGCCAATAATTGAAAGCGATGCGGATATTCACTTTCCAATAACTTTATTCAAACTTCTCATTCCATTCGAAATTTAATAAAGTTTTGGGGAATGCCGGAGCAAGTGGTCATTACCAGCAGCACCATGCGGATGCAATGTCATGCAAAAGTATATGGAAAAACAAGAGAGGTTTACACGCGATGTAAAGATCAGGCAATATAATGCCTCCAATAATAAGGCATTGCGAAATGCCAGGCTGTCTACTCAGAACTGGGGATGTGTTCATTTTACTGGCGGAATAGACGAGTAAAACACCAAGTACACCCGGTGCACTCCTAATTATTCCCCAGGTCTCTCGTCTCTCGTGATCTTACAAAGGAAACGCTTTTTTAAAAAATACAAATCGAAATATATTGCCAATGCTTATATAGGCTTAATCTATTCTTTCTTTGACTTCAATCGACAATAAGATGCAGTGACATTATTATATTGCTAATTTTAGACATTGATGAACATGGGAAAAGAGTTGATTATGAACTTACCAAGAGCCACCCTGGCAGAAGTGGCTTCATGATTAATCCAAAAAGACACCCATGACAGCATCACAATGAGAATGGAAGGCAAGTATGTTTGGAATATAAAATATCCTATGTTTCTTTGTAATTTAAAACTTAAAGAGAGTCGCTGGTAGCTCCCTGAAAAGACAAAAAGACATACACATAATCAGTGGGGATGATCACACTCTTAAAAAGCGAAGATGCACGATACAAGAGGAAAGCTTGATAAATTGAAAAACATTGTCCATCGTGAAGCATAGGCCTATTTTCTATATTCTTATGACCAACATGATGACCATATAAAGACTTCACATTATCCTTCAATTATTGTTAAAATCGAATTGACTTTGATGAGTGGGAAGCCATGAAACTAAAATGGGACTGGCACCAAGGGAGGTGTTGATTCCATAATAGTTCCGCGTAGGATTACTTGATAACATTTTATATAATTCAAATACCCTTTTGGGGAATACACTCGATTTCAATCATATCCATTACGAAGTTAATGCAACAAGGAAGAAAAAGGCTGATTAATTTGTTGGCCAGGTGCTCAAAATTCAATTCTGTTGAATACCTAATAGATATTCAATGCCTGTGTATGTAGGAAGTGTTCAAAGTGTCCTTGTACACTCCATCATACCCATTGTTTTTAACAAACGCGCCATAAGATGATTAGATCACATTATGCATGGGAGGTCAGTGTTACCGGTGCAGAATTCCATTGAAATCAACAGTGACAAAAAATGCACAGATTTCGTTTTAATGTGACTGAGTGAGGAAGATCACGATGATTCCCAAAATTGGTTCAATTCGATTCATTCTTTAGAAACCAAGCGTGTCGAGCAATAGAAAACAATGCAACTAACTATCTTTTTCATCAATATTACACTTATGCATCTCAAGTGTATGCGGAATGTGCGCTCAAACTGAATATTCCAACAGTAGTAATATTCATATTTTATAGACAGACAAACAGTACTCTTCAATGCAAAATAGCGAATGAGATGTCTACATAAGTATTTTCAAGATTCCTTTATTTAGCTTCTTGCTTGGAAATAGTTTATGTATCCACGTTTTTCCATTCAACCAACGGTTAAATTTACCATGGGTTCTGTGGTACACCCGTTAGTTTCTCTCACTAAATAGATTCGATTCGGGTCCGAGAAAGAAATTTTAGGCAGAAATTGTCTGTGCTATTTGTAGCGATAATTTAGATGTATTTAGGACATATCATCTAATTGTTCTTTGTAACTATCGAATCAATTGTCTTACTGTAATAGCGAATAACCCCTCGAACGTTCGAATTCGAACCAATGATAGCGGTAGAATCTACGTTATAATACTTACCAGGATTCACTTTAGTTGGGGGCTTGTTCAAGTTAGGGTCACGATGTACTGTGACATTACAAAATAAGACTAATTTACAGGTGAAGGTGTAGGTCACTGTACAATGTTTAATGGCTTTCCAATAAAAAATAAATCTCATAATCATTTAGGTTTGAAAACCATGCTAGGCATCGCGAATCCCTTGGCCATAAATTACACCAATCGAACAAGTAATTGTTTGGAATCTTTCTTTCAAAAGTTTCATAAGCGAAACGGTTAATTTTGGTTTTATAGCATTTAATATTCCCAATATATGTTTAGAACTCCAGAAATGTGAAACTTGTGCAGAATTAAAGTTCCATACAGGGAAACGCCAGGCATATTTTAAATTTATAAACCAATGGAACCAGATTTCGAAAACTTAGTCTAAATATTGTCAGTTTAAACTATTCCAGGATGCAGCACTTTTAGATGTGAATCAATGGCTACTTTAGAACTTTAGAAGAAGTACTGACATAACATTTACTCTCGGCGCATCCATTTTATCAGCCAATTAATATTGTACTGTAGAATTAAAGATAGGCTACATTGGTGTAGAAGTAGAATTAAATATACAGAAAATAGATATTCATGTACAATGTGACTCGTGCGCGTGAAAGTAGGGGATCTCTAACTATCATTGTGATGAGACCTGGCCAAACTATAACTCATTTGGACTAATAAATGAATCTTATGTGAAGCCACAAATTTATGGATAACGCATTTGTCATCCAGTGAAACTTTACGTGAACGCAGAGACTAAAGAAAAATGATGCAATGCATCTGATGCAATAGAGCAAAGACGTACCTGTTGCTAAGTTTTCTACGGTTGATATAGTTCTGTATTCGACGATTGTAAACTGGGGAATCTCTACATCTGTCACTCCATGAACAGCCTCTTCCGGCTTGTTGCCTTTCCATTTCATTATTACGTCTTGCATTGGATAACCGTCTGCAAAGGAGAGACGAACAAATATTGCAGATGGGTGTATTTCAACACTATGAACAATCAGGGGCATCATTTGAGTACAAATACGTTTGGTCCTAATTTTAGCTAATACACCGGGAAAAAACCCTGGATAAAAAGTCGTATGGCTATGTAAAGCTACGTTTGGCAATCTGTCAATGCATAATAAACCTCTGACAAGGGGATAATTGAATGGACAGGGTATAAGCAAAAGGTCGCATAGGCAATGCAATAAAATCATGTACTTTTCAATATCCGATTAGACATAAAGAGCCATTTCGAGCGAAAAGGCCTCATAAGGACCCCGTGAATCAGTTAAGGACTAGTTCGTTGCACTCAAAGCCATAAACATGGGGAAGTACGTCGGCACGATGATGGATGGATAATGGGCAAGTACAAGCCAGTGGGTAAACAAGTTGGACCCCTTAATCACAACGGATGAATGCAGTCTTCAGTTCCAAAGGTCGTTTTTCACATTGCTGGAGAGTTGGCAGTTTCAGGAGAGCGGCTCGAACAAAGCATCGTCCTTTCTCAGCGATAGTGTTCCAGTTGGATATAAATATTGATACGCGAAAAATAGTCAAACAGGCTATAGTGGAGAGGCAATTGGAAAAGAGGTAACCAAAATCCATGGTGGGGGCAGGGTTCGGATACAAATTTATGGTGTATTGTTTTGACTAAATAAAGACTAAACGTCCAACTATTCCCCATGACAAGCCACAATGATTTGGCTGCACTCGCAATCTACCGTTCTCGGAACGAGAAAACATCCATCAATAGTGTGTACACACATTGTTATCTTCGGAACATATTATTGTTTTATCATGCATATAATTTCATGTATAAAAGGAAGGGGAGAGGTTAGACTGTTCGGTTTCATTTGTATTTAGGAAAACATTTGTTTTCTGGCGTTAAGGAGATGATTAACGATTCATATTATCAAAGGGAATCATTCATACAATCAAGTAATACACGTGAAGGAAGAGATAGATCCCTAGCATGCCAATGAATGATTAAAACGTGATGAACATGGAAAACGAATTGCTTCTACTAGGGAATTACTCAATCTAGAATGAAGGTTGGAGGTAGAAAAGAAAAGAAGAACCTTTGTTAATTTGGCTTTCCACAAGGTTTTACCCCCTATTTGTTAATCATTAAATTATACGAAAACATGAATTAATTAATTAATTAATCGGTAATAAGATATCATGTTTACAACTATAGCACTAAATATCTCCGGACAAATTTCTGCAGATGATGTCCCCAAGATCTGAAAAGTTCTAGTTTTTCTGTAATGACATAAGCAACTCATGCGAAACCATGGAAAGCAATGATCGCTACTATAAAGAAAAGAATCGCAACAAACTTCCCAGAGTTTACCATGCATCTAGGGGAATGAGTTATGAAGTAAACGCGTAGGCGTAAGATGAGGAGCAGGGCGAATTTATGTATGTGTTGATGGCAACAAATTGGCTTATAACGAGGCCATGATTGCTGGGGAAAAGAAGCGGGGTAATGGGACAATGGGAGGATAGGGCGGCGATAGTGTATATTAAGTATTATGGGAGGAGGAGGGGAGAGTTATAGGATAGCTGGTGCTTCTAAGACATGTCGTTGTTTTGGGTATAGGCTGATTATCCCCCGTTATTGGGGACACTCAAAGAGACGCCCGTTCCGCCACACGCTCTCATGAAAAATGCATTTTATTTTTTGAAATATAGATGGCGCGCCGGCGCTGGAGTGTTGGTATTGCTTAGCATTCTTAGCCGCGAGACACCAGGGACGTCACGCGGCCCGTGAACGCGCATCTTGTTAGATGCTTACTCCCGTATTGACACATAATTCTCCCTAGACCCGACAAATTCCTAACGTTAAAAATCACTAGACACGGGGACACCGCAAAATGTATTCATGTATCAAAAAATGCTTACAAGGCAAAATCGAAATTGAACGGCGGCATTGTGTGCCATTGTATACTTGATTGTATCAAATGTCCTATTCTGTTTTTATTCTTATTTTTCTTAGGCATACAAGAAAGCCAAAAGCGATGTGAGTGTGGGGGATAGTGATTGAATAACACGTGTAAACTCAATAAGTCCATAGGGGCCCTCTCCTTCCTCTCGTACTTTTTGCATAGTCAATCGTTTTCCAGACTCCTACCCATTCGAAGAACACGGAGATTCTCAGCCAGTGGCAAACGAGACTTTCTACTAGAGAGACACAAAAGATGCCACCTTAGCAAGCACACCTTTTGCCTAGGATATGTGTGGTAAAAAACTAACTAATTCAAATACATGTATGGATGTTGAATCAAAGTATAAAACAAATTTCAGAATCACTTAAATTACTTACAACTTTCTATTTCTACGGTGCAATTCTGGACGTCTAGGGGATAATAATGGAGATCCATCATACAAGCTAACGTCGTTGTGAACCTAGAAAAATAGGAAGAAACAACATGACTCTCACAATCAATTATCTTATGTTATAAGTAAGATGCATTGTTAGGTGACATCATGAGAGGACGGTATACCTGAAGGCTATGGTTAATTTGCATTCACATTTCCTTGTGAAATTCGAAACTCATAGATGGTTAAGATTGTTTTCTGAGAATTAAGATGAAAATAACAATTATCCCTTGGTCTTATTAGCACTGTTAATATTTACTTCACAAGTATTGTTATATCTTGATTATAACTTATATATGATATAACACAAACACGAAAAGTATTGCTCGGATGAAGAACAATATTGGATGTAGGTAGATGGGGAAAGCACTTTATTTAGTCACATGGAAATGCAGAACTCAGATGGGAAATGAGCACATGTATAAGTGATCATAGGAAATGATCACAAAATCGTGTCGTGGATCGCAGTAATGGATCGTGGCTTATCAATGTGCCTGTGATTACAATCGTCGCGATCAAATGTAGTTTTAATGAGAAATTAAACGTGTTACAATAGATTTTATTGTGCATCTTTCAAAGACGGCCATGTTAAATGCAAGTAGGGACTTGCACCTTTGACAGCCTCAACAAAAATCAGGCTTTGTGGATCAATATTGGCATGGTTCTTGGTAAACGCCAAGGTCATTTCCGGCAAGCCAGGGCCTGAACTAACGTCCTGTTGAATGCGCGCGCACAAAACACAAACGTCAAAGAGCGTCTACGACACCATGTAGACTTGCCCTCTTCATCAAAGATAACAGGTGAGCGAAATGGTGCATCAATAGGGAAGGTTGGGCTCGAGTGATGTGCCAGAGAATCTGTCTGATATATAGCCTTCAGTAGGTGCTTCCCAGACGAAGCCTTGTCAAGGGACGTGTTGTGCCCCCGGCCCTCTCTCGGACACTGCCGCTAGGACTCTCCTGCCCCCTGTCGTCATCATGGCAAACAAATGTATTGATCCGGAGTTGAGAACAGGAAACAGATACGAGGACGAGGCAAGCATAAGTGGACGACAAGTCTGGGACGTGATCATCTCCCCAAACATCGCCCACCACCATGTTTCTGCAGGCGGTCCTACCGTTGACACAATTTAACTCTTTGTGTGTAAGAATGAAAAAGTACAAAGCTTTAGTGATCGTTGCAAAACTAGTCTTGCAACATTTCCTACTAGGTATCACAACTCAAACGCATATCTTACAGTGCCTCTAAATATGTCTTCCCCAAGAGATTGAAGGCACGTGTGGAAATTGTCCTGGTTTAAGTAAAGCGCAGGAACACCAAGATCAAGTCCTTGGTTGCTCATTTATTTATTTTGGTGATTCGGCAATACTACCCTGAGTTTCGGTGTCACGACACCCCAAGCACGCAGACGTAATCTTTGCCACTCCACAGATATCCATCTAAGTAAACACCTGAATACAATACTCGGCAACGAGAATGGTTTAATTGATTTCTTTTGCGTCACAAAACATTGGTACAGTCTCATTTGATGCCCTTGGCACATATAAACTGCCATTTATGGAAACCGTTGTTTCAGAGATGATGCAACCTGATGAAAATTTCCTACTATAAATTGATTGAGAATACGTTTCAGAATCACTAAAGTCAATTCTGGGATGGACTTGAGGTTGAATTAATTTGTTTATTGCATTAGCCGGTTATTCAATTCACAGATATATTGGCTTAAGCAAATTCCTTATCGTCATGGCTCCTATCATTTAGAGAACGAGTTTGTATAAGCCTATATATAGGCTCAGGGCAATGAAGAAATTTCATAAATAATACTATACAACATAAATGAATAAGACCAGAGGGCTTAGACACAGGCTATAAATGCGAGGTGTTTTACAGCCTATATATGCCGTGGTGTCAAGCCTCGTTTAAGGATACTGGTCTCAGGTTTGAATACTGGCATCATTGAACAACCTTTCCTATATGACAACTTTGGATGAACATAATTATCATGAAAAATGGTGTTACATATTGATCAATGGGACCCATTCTGAGATTTGCCTTAGATGCTTTCAATTTGTAAATTATTTCTCGAATAACCTTGGGAGATTCTATGGCAGGATGACATGAAGAATTCGTGTCTTCATTGCTTAGCAATAAAAGAACGTGGTTAGAGCATTGGTGTGAAAATTATCACTAGCAATCCCTATGTTCGACACATTCTCAACAATCTTATATCAAATAAATAACTCATACAGTATATGAGAAGAAGAATTGCACTTTAATTGCTATACCATGACCTCCAAGGTAGAAGACTATAAATCAGCCAAAACCCAAAACAGGATTTAAGCCTTAATCCAAACAGTATCTCAAGTTATGAAAGGCGTTTCCAGTTCAGGGGTTTACCCCCTCGCCTCGACTTCCTTTCGAACTTACCGCTAGCATCTACTCAGAATGCTTTGGTTTTACCACCGTTATTTTGCTATAGGCAAGTATAGCGAGCCTTTATCACCAAAGGTTAAACTATATACATGTAGTCTTTCACATTCTGGAAACCCTTGGCGTATCAATCGTAATTATTCCTTTAAAAGTATTTGAACTTTGAATTTTAAAAGCATTAGTGGACAACATGTTCTTTAACATGCAATATCCTATAGGTAATTGTTAATGGAGCACTCCACATCACGCAGCCTAGGAATTAATAAAAGTAGAGGCTGCATAATGCTCTCAATCGTGGCTCTAAATGTTCACAGGTCTGGCTGGGGTATCATCCTTGTATAACGCCGTATAATCTACTGGGGATTCCGAGTAGACTCAGTATTATAAACCCGTGGCGTAATCCCATGTGCTGAGCATTCTGCTCCAACGAATATAAAAAAATTCTAAATATAGGAAGCCAAGCTGAGTTAATGCTTACAGGCAAGTGGATGAAACTCAATGTAGTGGCCCCTGAATAATGGGTTCTGTTAGTGGGCTTAGGGTGCTGGTGGTCCTGCAAATAAACCCCGTTTTCCTATACTGCTAGCTGTGGTGGGTAGCGAACTCAAGGCACGCGAAACATGCTAGTGAGAATGTAAACGTCAACTTTCTCTACTGGGGCACGCACATTTTATCCACAGCAATCAATTGCGAAAACACAATAATATTGATCTTGGTAAACCGAGAAAGAACTCACTCCTTCTAGTTGTGCGATCACAATCGTTCACTAAGTTATCGAGAAAATGGAATTTTGTACTTAATAGTATAATGATACTGTGCTACCATGAACTGGGACCTCTCGCAATAATGTACATCAGTAGTTGCTTAGTTGATAATGATAGATGTGTATAGGTTTGAAGAGTAACAAGTGCTACATATCCAACTAGCTTTATTTGTATATGGTTGGTATTCCTTTTTATAGATGCAGACATATTTACGTAGGTTCTGGCAGAAGGATAGGGGAATGCACTGAGTCCCAGAACAACATAACATGACCAAGTCTCAACATTCATGCATGTAGATCACGCTTGGCAGTGTTATTACTAACAAAGTTGTTCGAATTATGTCAGCCTGATTGATATTAGAATTAGAGTTTGGAAACTGTTCCAGCGTTTGAAAAGCTCATTATCGGCAAGCAATGGTCAACAGCAGCAATTCATTTCTTCTGGACACCGCCATGTAGTCTATCATATTTATGTTCTATACACACATTCACTTTGCAAAATTATACTCAGGTCAGTGTCTCCATTGATATTTGCCATCAATTAGAAACAAAGCATAGCCTAAAGAATCATCACTCTGATCGTGATAACCTGGAAGTTAAGCCCAACCAAAAATACAGTCTCCTTTTCATCACAGATCAATCAACATTAATAAAAGCACTAACTGTATTTACTCTCATGTCTTGTCTGGCTCAAACAGCAACTTAATGCAAACAATGAAATTTCAACCTAACAATTGCCGGTGCGAGGTATCAGTGAAAAGAGCTGTCCTTTGGGAACACAAGAAGGAAGTGGTTATTTGTTCCTAAGAAGTTAGACAATGCTGGTTCATCCAAGACTCGACTGAATATATATTTGCAGACCCATATGGCTGGCACAGAGCGACCACTTGCCTTTGGTTTAAGTCCAATAAACTGATGCTCATGATAAGAAGGCTATATATAGATCCAAAATCAGGAAAGATGGTAGGGTCAATTGCTCATCCATGCAGTTGGATCTTGAAGGAAGGTCACAAATTCACACGTTGCGTCATTTCCCCCTGACTGGAAAGTAAACGTTGTAAAGTGCCATATATATGGGATATATGTTCGCACGTTTGCGATGACATGTAACGTATGTTTTACAGTTCGCATGTTATGAACTCAAGAGCACATGACATTCACCACAAAACTACTTATTCGTCTTCCACAGATACACATTGTAACAGTATGTATGTGCATCGTTCCCTTTTTGCACTACTGGGTCGAATTAACTAGTTTCACAAAGGAGATAAATGGGGTATCCTCTTTTGAAATATCGAATATGTATAAACATAATTCCAATCGGTGGAAGGCATGCAGCCATTAGAAAGCAAAGGTTAATTGAATGCCTCAGTGTGACCCAAAATTGAACTGCCATCAACATAAGAGGTCACGAGCGATGAAACATTGGCGGTGTTTTTAAAAATGGCCGACACTGCAGCTCATTGTTGCTCACTTCACAGACATTGGTAATCAGCTCCGGATAAAAAAAAATACATGCTGATTAATTCCGAATTTTCCACTATGCCAATATAGAAATCAGGCATAAAGTAATGTTTGGTACGCCATTGGGAGATTTGGGTTGTTTACCAGCTCCCATTCGTAGCCTACCTTTGCTTCAGTAGCTACCCCTACCCAAGGCGGCCACTGGGAGCAGCTGGAGACGGAAGATTAGCTGGTTCCTATTCACCATAGTAAGACTAGGCATTCTTTTTGCTAAGTGTCGTCATCAGGCTGTCGTAAATCTTGTCATTCCAGCACATCTGTTAATGTTAGATCGGTTTGAATTGGGTCATGTGGTTACAGACATGAATGAAAGAACAATGTAAGGACAAATACACAAATATATGTATGTCATATAGATCTGTGCATTGTGTGATTCTGGTTCGGAAACGTGTACATTCCAATATAAAGTCAAACACAATGGTAATAGATATGACGCACAGAATAAAACATGTTATCAGCTCTTTATCGATCAAACGAACCGACACCTAGATCCAGAAGCTCGCATCCGTAGTGTTATAAAATAAATTCTTATCTACGTTTATTATGTCTGAAGAGAATTGTGGTCCAGGAGACACTATAGGAGTTTATAAGTTAGGAATAGAAAATTACATAACATATTTATTAGTTCAAAAGAGAATGGATAATGAGTGGGAATTGCTGCCCTGCCTTCATGGATACATGGCCATCCGATTTGACAGCTAGACCAGCTCACGTGCCAGATCGAAATAAAATCGAAAGCTGCTCATATAACATGAAGTAATAAACCTTGGAATAACGCAAAAGGTGAGTCCTTTTAGTATGGTATATACGATGATGATCACTAACTCTGGGTTTCAGATCACCGAGATTAGATGCTGACTCAGTCAAGTTCATATAGACCCATCTCAAAATCAATATAAAGCCCTGTGATTTATTAGATGTAGCCTGTGGGATATTTCAGAATATGCCTGACAAGTCTTTCTTTGGTTGAATTGGCCGAGTATTCATTCTTGTCCTCGGCAGCTACACTGTGCTTGACGTATCCGGTCTGCCATATTGGTTTCTCCAATTTTTACCAGCGCTCAAGGACCAATTCCTCGTCCCTGGAGGGCCTTGGAGGCAAATGGGGAGAAGGAGGAAGAGGGCTGCTTTGGGAAGGGAGAGGTAGACCGAGGAATGGAGCTTGATGAAGCGAAAAGATTAGAATCTGGGAAAAAGAGCTGATTGGGAGAAAGCCATAAGGGTCAGACGGATATGAAACTGACTGTAAATGTAAATGTAAGGTTAATACATTACATTGGGCGGCATTGATGTTGTAAGTGATTAGATAAATTGACTGATTGTCCCTACGCAAACCAAGTTTCCAGCGTTTAGGTTCTTATTGAAATATATTTAATGCCCGCTGCAATAACTTAGGCGCCGCATTTTACTGAAGACAGAGTATTGACTCGCGTCCTTTTCATAATTGTGCAAGGGGGAACAAAATGTAACGAACGGCTAAAATGAAAAGGAAGCAAGGACTTGATGGAATTTCGCTATTGTATTGATCCAGGGCAGTCGCCCAAGCTGAGTATACGTTTTCCCAGATAAGGTTGATAGTGTCTGGCTCTAGACTCATTCTCGAGTCGTCGACGTGAGAGCCATTCGCTATACCTGTGTCAAGACAGATGTTGGCGGCCCGCTCATGCGCCAAGAGACCTGACAGTATTGAAACACTGGTTCTGATGGACTAAAAGCACTGTCAGAAAAACTTAATGACACGCTTGTGATTGATGGTAAAATCCACCGACTGAGAGTCATATGTATGTATGTCCAAATCATAACTTTTTCAAAACGCCTTTTTCAGGTTTTTAGGAGGTGTGATGCGACAGATTGAGAAATGGATGCGAGAATGAAAGCGTAACATATATTGGAGTATAAAGGACCCTTGGATCTAGTTAGATATAATAAAATGATTAAGTAACTCACCTCATGCCATAAGCTATGTAACCATCCCCATGGAGGCGAACCATTTTGTTCTTCTCTGTTACGTCATGAAGGAAGGAATGCTTGTCGTTGGCAAAAAATGTATCCGGGACCCATATTTTCTCAGCAAAGTCCCCCGTCAATGTCATACAATCTGAATGATTACTGGAAAACGCTAACCGCTCATCCTTCCAGTACTGATTTAGGTATATTGTTATTGTATAGTCCTGAAAAGATAAAAAGGAAATTACATTAGTTTTAATTCACCAGGTACATTGAAAAGAGCATTGGTTAATCTGTTAAAATCTCTTTCAGACTCCCCGAGACCCTTGTTTATAATGTTTAGATACTGCATGGCAGTCCGTATACCAGCAGATTTTATGATTCAAGACAAGCTGATGATAAGTTTACATATATGTCTTAAACATGTATTAGATATATAATTGTTATATAACCTGTGGATGGGAATTTCTTAGCTGTTTGTGGTAATCATGTTATAAAATAGTCTAAGTGTTAAGCCAGTAGGCAGTCACACCCCATGATACTAAACAGACCACATCTAAGCCACTCTTTTGGAGGCATTAATTGTTATCCATAGGCAATGACCAATCTCATTAATTAGGTGAAGTTGGTGCAGCAAATGATAACTTTGGCCGATATACTTTGGCAGTGCCACCAGCTACGCTGCGAAATAATTTGAATACGTCATGCAAGGGTTCTACCCTGAGTTATTCTGGGATGAAGTTGTACAACGACCATACAGAGGCGTGTGCGTACCTAGGCATTGAGGCATTATCATTAGAAAAAATAATTCACTGAATGGTCCATCTAGAGATCTAGTTTTCATCTATGGTTTTATATATTGGCTGTACAAATACAATTATTTAATCAGGTCAACAGATCATCAATCACTCAGCTGAGACAATCCAATGTACCACACAAATCCTAGAGGATTCTTGCTCACTGCAAATCTGATTTGATCATTTAATTGAGGCGTTATATTTGTTCCTCGTGAGTGTTAGCATCCTACACGGGCTGTTTTAGGGTCCTTAAAAATAGACGATCTACGAATATAGTTACTTCCGTTTCAGAGCGTTGCACAGCAAATCGAAGGGAAATAATAGCAATTAATGGTCAGATGCTTACCCCCAATTTAAGGATAAATACACTAACGCCTTATATACGTCACTCTACTTTCTAATCATTTTGTATTGTCATAGTTTTCATATAGGAGGACAGACACAGCAAAGTGAAAAGTCCAGTTTTCAAACAAGGCAGAGTATTAGATGATGAATTCTGTTTTGGGCCGAACCATCCACTTATTGCAACGTCTATTCCCCACTGAGCTGCGTCATATAATCTCATACGTGTTCTGATACAATTTAATACCACACTGGTAGTCGCTCCCTTACATGCAATAAAGCATAACGGATTTTCCCTTCCACCTATTGGAGAGAAAAACCTACAGACCTTAAACATTGCTTCTCAAGAGTGCGGCAGTAGTCTAGAAGGATAATTGCTTTAGGGAACAATACACAACATTGTTTGGCCATTCTTACGATGTATATTGGGCTCATATGACCATTAATTCTCTGGGATCTTGAATCCCCAGCTTACAAGCTGGTCTTGGATGAAACCATAAGGAGCCATGAAGGGGCAACACTTAATCTAAACGGAGCGCAATCTAAGGATAGACCTCGGATGCGATCCTTTGGACTTAATTGGCTTTGAGGAGTTTTGAGGCAAGTAGTTTATATGCAGATGGAAAATGGGCTCTTCTACCTTTTTGTATGGGAAATATCCATCACTATCTTAACGCCATCACACAACAATGGAACGACCTTATCCTGCAATCATTTCCAATGGCATGTATCACAGGAAGAGTAATTGTTAAATTTTACTTCATTATCATTTATAAATTTCGTAACGATAGCATCATATATATATGTCTCTATATTATGTTATATATTAGTCAACAGAAATATGCTGAAGGAATATAGATAACATTTGGGGAATACCCTGTGGATATCTAAAGGTATCCACAAGTTTCCATAGCAACCCCCAGTAGGAGATTGGAGCTTAACAAGCTGGACCAATGTCATTACTCTGTATCCCTATGTGAACTTCACTGGGGAATCCTTCTTAGGGTGAATCCGAGCCGGTGAAGGCATGGGGAGGACCCTGGATAGATTGACAAACCCTGTGTTGGAGAGTGTCACATATTGAGTCAGCTCAGGTGGAGATGGACGCAGCAAGCTTGTAGATCCCACAAACGCATTAGGGACATGCACGTCCGAGCCGTCTATTGGTCAATACATAAGCTACTGGGAATCGTCAATCTTAGTACCATCTTGGCCATGAGGTGGGAACACCGACAGGATGGTTACTAGGTGGAGCCACCGCTACAGGAAGTGAGAGAAGCTCCAGGGCGTCCAGTCCGCGGGGCATTTCATTCTTCCACCCCCTCCCTTCCCCCCTCTCTCTCTCGATATCTTTCTCCTTCGTCCTTTTCCCCCCTGGTTACTTGGCCAGTTTTTTGGCTGGCGGGTGCGAGTGGCGTGGGCATCCAAACCTGATTAGCCCAAACTCCCAGCCACGAGTCCACCCACTCACCCCAGCCCAGCACCGAACGTATCTTGTGAATTTTATGATGTTCAACATTTTATGTCCCTGGCCAAGCAGCTAACAGACAGCTTTTGCCAGACCCAGGATTATCCCGGGGAATCCCTCCCTAATCTTGGGGGATGACATGGAGGAGGGAGGCGTTCAGGAAAAGTATATATCTGGGAGAAGACTCTGGAATGGGTCCATTCCCTTAGTGAGAAAGAGTTGCCAAAGTGTATTATCCCCCATCTACCCCCATTGGAACCATGACTAAAATAAAGTTTTTAAAAAATCCCTATTCACACTATTTAGGACATGTATACACATAAACAAATCATTTAAGGAAAATGATTTGGTCAAATAGTTCTGTCGATCTATGTTTTACGACCTGACTGTATGCTAAAATAAAAATAAAATCAATGAAATATTCGAAGCAGGTTTTGGAATGAGCAGCTCATGAGACCATGGCTTTCCGGCGGTTTATTCTAATTAAAGCAATGTGCACAAGAATTGGTTTACCAATTGGTTCAGCAACACACGTTTCCCCAGGAATATCAAATATTTACGTGCTCAAAGCTACAGCTCCATTCATTAAGGTATGTTGGTATACCCACTTCGCTTGGGTTTCGTTCTCACGCGGTTCCCTTTCGACGATTTCGAGCCATTGATGTATTTATATTGTGCATGCGGATCGATAACTTTCCCATTAATTTGACCATTCTCCTAACACGCAAGTCCAAACAAGCAACCTAAAAAGTACGGAAGTTCCAAACCCTATTAATTAATCAAAGTAAAAATGGAATGTGTAGGGGTCATATTCAGGGACGAATTAAAATTGTTGTAAATGGGAGGACCTTCAGAAAATTTAAATATCAAACATCCTACAGCCTTCAATTCCGGACATCGGAGAAAAGAAATCTGGATCATAAACTACCGCATCATCTCAGGTACACGTGAATAGTGAATCATGTATGTAAATGGATACATGTGCTGATTTCCTCATGAAGATGCAATTTACATGTCTGATATTTAAATATGTCGCATTTTGTCATATTGGTAGCATGCATAAAACTCCGATGGGAAAGTAAAACATTTGCTGTATGAACTTTCCAATGGAACGATTGACTTGTAGAAGTGAACTGAGTACGGCGTAGGCCATTTGGAACACAGGCAGCAAGTCTCTCATCTAGAAGTCCTCTAACCTCCAATTACATCCAAATCAATGGAGCATAATCAGTACTTGCTTGCATTGCCCTACACAGATCAGGTGTTGGACTCCGCCCCCGTTGGGAAGCTCACTTGGATTTCATCAGGGTCAATGGCCTGCAAGTCTAGGTTGTATTTGAGGAACAGTTGGCTGAATGACTCTTAAAGCCTCTCATGGCATTCGCGGTTATAGAACACCTGCTTTTATAAGACTAACTACCGATACCCAAGAGTGAATGAAATCTACAATTTCTAGAACGACTCTATATTCTCAATTACATTGCCCTCTGTGACCCGTATCACAAGGCTGAAATCAATAAATATCTCGTGTTTGACATTACTCCAAGTATTTTGTTCAGGAATAAACCCTTTGAAGAGGATATCATGTGATCCATGTACTTTCTTGTCTTGTTACACAATGTATCGGCTTTCATCGTGTTATTAATGTGCAATTAAAAAGATGTACATAAACTGATTTCCAACTGTAACATTTTCGGCCATACCAGGAATTTAATTCAGTGGCATCATTGTTGTCCTCTATATTCAATGCCTTGCACAACTACAGCTTCTTGCTTTAAATACCAGTGTGTACTAAACATTCCCCTTACAAGCATGATGTCCAGGCCCGATCCTGCCAGCACTTGACCCTATTTACAAAAGTAGAAGGGACAGCAGACCGCAAATCATGATGTATAGAAATAAATAATACACGCCGCCAAACAGTATGATTTAGGTGGGGCATAGCCACATTTATTACCAAGCACGAGTCATGCTCCCAAAGTATAAAGTCTTCGGCTTCGTTTCGCCTTTTATGTCTGCCTTTGTCCTTTCCTGAATCGTTATTAAGCTTCTGTACAGCTGGGCAAATGAAGAGTAAGCCTCTTCAATCTACCAGACGACTGTCAATTATTTCATACAAGTAATCTTGAGCGCCTGAAGCTATTTAGTATACTACAGCTGTATTGTTACGCTTGTCATGGGTGGTTTAATATTTAAGGCATTCCTTTCATTAATTTCTTCCAACGCAATAGGGGGACAAATAAATGTACCCTGATCAATGGGTTTATCTGTTAGGTATAATAGATAAACAAAATTCTTTTGATTAAATAAAGGTAAAAAATAAACGATCAATTTTCGCTTATCATGATGTGAATACTGGATGAGCGAAGTAAAAAAACATAATTACATTGTTTCATCAGTAGCGGTTTTTACCCTTGTACTATGGACCTAACCTTCATGTTGTATTCCCCATCAACAATTCAGTAAAACAGCAGAGGGCTGTTGAGTAGAGAGGTTTATGCAGGGGCTTATTAATGTTATGTAACCCAGAAAAGGGACACTATCCTGAAATACTGATTGTTTGCGATTGTTGGGGTTAAAGATTTGATATTGATCATAATGTAGCAAGATCGCTTTAGGATTTAACCTGGGTCTATGCCCCATTTCCCGTCGGCCTTGGTTCGCTCGACTGCATTTTCAAATCAAAGTTGTGACTGTTATACACATTCGCTCAGTGCTTGTAGATCATGGAGGGAGGAGAGTCGGGGCGGTGAGTGTTTAGGTTGGTAGGTGGGTATGTAGGTAGCGTGGGGGAGTAACTCTATTCCAGACAGTTGCTCTCTTTGGCGGTGGGCATGTTAAGCCTCCAATCACACCCTACATCCTTTCATATTCACTTCCCACCGACCCCACTTGTACATAGACAGTTCTTTACATCCTTGGCAACCATTGCCATTGGTCTCTGCTAATAGAAGCTGGCGACATGTATGCACCACTAGTTCGGCAAGTGTAGGAGGCGGGGTTGGACAATAGCACAAACAGGCAATTCTTTTTATTATGGCATATAGCACACATCGACAAAACAGACATTCTCGTATATATTTTTGTTACAAGGATGGCCAGGATTATTTGGTTGCATGGGATGCCTCCTCCTACGAGGAGAGCCCAACCAAGGAGGCCGTGCGAAGCATCTTAACAAGAATATGGAAAGTATATGCTGCCAAGAGAGAGAGATGAAAATCGAGGACGCATGCAAGTAGCTTGTTTCATCACGAAGGGCAGTACCTGCAACGTCAGCAGTGTCCCATACATGGACCTGGGGAGAATGAAATGACCATTCACATATTCCCTCATGCGTCAGGACAATAAGTATCGTAAAACCCCTGCCCTTACACCCTCAGTTCCTCAGATGGTGCTTGTTCTCTACTTCTGACCCTCCTAAAAGGCATAGCCCCAGGGCATGTCAGTTATCGAGTGACGGGTACTATCGCCCAGAAGCTTTGTTCAACACTGGTATTAAAAATGTGACAATCCGAGGGGATCTCCGATGTAGGTGCTCTACTAATCAAAACCGTGGGAACATTGTCATGGTGAGATATAATATTATTTGGGTTACACAGCCATGTCATGGTACAGGGTTCTCACGGAATTAAGCGGATTAATTCGGATTAACCGAATTTGATAAATGTATGTACACAGCAATGTGTACATGTATACACAAAGGCCCGAATCAAAGTGCCTTATTCGGAAGTTTTACCTGGATCAGAGAACATACTTTGAAAGGATTCAGGAATGAGAACAATCCTCTGATTGAAGACAAACGATGATTAGAAAGGGAGGGGAAAGGGGGTACACACTAAAAAGGCGGTTGCCATTTTTAATTTAGGGAACAGATAAAAAAGCTGACCCTTTACTGTACTATTCACGTACAATAACAATCAACCCAATGAAAATGAAAAAGTATTGATTAAACTACAGTAGCACCCGTGGCATGACCAAATAACAATTTTGTGAAATCATCACATAATCAACGTCGGATGAGGATGAGAGGAATCTCCAGGCTTGGTATTTTAGACGTAATCAGCGAACGTGTACCCTCAAATCGACCTCTCCTGTGCCAATATCCATGAGGGCATTAACCCATAATGCAACTTTTGGAGCTACTTCCATTCTACCTTACACAGCTTCATTGGAATTTTCGCCACTATAATTATGAATTTTATCTGTTTTGAATGGGCACCTTTACTTAACTTGTTCTGCGTCGTATTGATCCTAACAGTCCTTCTGAAGACATCTCTATGTAATCATTGGTTTTGTAGATAATGCTGTTATGAAAGGTGGTGTGCTATATAACAGCCGAGGTCCGCAGAGACATCGGCCTATTGTAACATTGACCAATCACATATTTCATAACAGAAGTATAATGTAATCGAACACTCATGTTACACAATACAAGTGTACAAATTGATCTTGTTCAGAGCAACATGGCCCTGTTTACTGCATTCATCACTTCGCATTGTACGAATTGCTATGCTCACCAAAATACGTCATTGGTTAAGCTCCTCCGTTGTTACAGTTATTTGCTCAATATTTTCTAAATATATATACGGTATCTAGATTTGTCATTATTGATGATCGCTGAAATGTCTGCGGTGGCTAAAAGAAATCATTGGAATACTTCCATCGTTATATCTGTCATTGCGATTTTGGGCATGGGGCATTCCAAACGGAAGCCTTTAGTTGGGAGTGATTAGATTGTGACGGTGACAGTCGGTTCCATTTCTTCGTTTCTTTGTTGCTGTGAGGAAGGACATGGTGATGTGATCTCTGTCTCTGTCTACTTTGTATGTGGCAGGATGTATGCTGATAAAAGCCATTACTTTTGTTAGCATCAAATGGACATTTAGGTGTCTGTATTTAATTCATTTCAGTGCCTAACTCGAGGCTGTCCTCGCCACGAAACAATATTGACACGCTATAGTATGCTCTTAGAAGAGCCTCTATTCTGGTTGTTCCTACATTGCATCGGTGATACTGAACTGATTCTACTATATTATTCTATGGGAGAACTAGGCCTCCGTGTATACACGCCAATGCTATTACATCACTACACATTGACACAGTGCGGTGGGAATAGATCCTGCAGAGAGATGGCTGTCAGCCAGGAGGTTCCATCACTTATCTCTATCATTACAGCATACAAACGCCCCACCAGACCAGCTTCAAAACTTTACAGGTATGGAAAATTAAAGGTAGCAGTGTTGTTACAACCATTACCCCATCGATACATTCCCCCTTTCACCCCCTCCCATCTACGTCCCCGCACTCTGCCCCTTCACAACACCAAACCCAGTCAAAGCAACGATGGCTTGGTAGTCATTGCCGACTTCAAAGAGACGAGGTAGCAAAACCACTAACGTCACCAAAATCGTCCCTTTCTCCTTACGTCAAGACATTAATTCACAAATGATTCCCAATGTTGAACATTTTATTCATTGAAATGAGCCCGAGTTAGGCTACTATATATAAAGGAATCTATTTTAGGACCAGACAATGGGAAACTCGTAGACAGAGTGCCACCTGAAATATTTAGTTGTTCTAAATTCCATGTCAATTCTCTAGAAGTACCTGTACTGGATTTGGTAGTGAATAGTAGTGCATTCATTTCGGTTTTAGGTCGAGTTTATCTCCAATAGATATATATTGTATAATTTCTGACGTTGGAGAATCAACCCAGAACGAGGGAGGAACTGACATAGCCTGACTTTATCAAGGAGGATATATATATAATTTACCTCAATGAGGGATTGTCTACCTATTTTGCCACCTTAATTCATATTGGTAAACGTCTTCCCATCCACATGATTTGAAGGACATGCAAACTAGGTCTCCAACAAAATAACACGACATGAATATTTTGTCAGTGACTTATTTCAAATAGGATCCACCATAGAGCAGCGCCTTTCTTGGTTTCATTTTGTGAGGAAGACCCAGGGTCTAAGGTTCTTTAAATCATTAAATCATATTCAGGAGAGCAGGACCATCTAATAGTGCATTATTCCCCCTAAAATTCATTTAGTCCCAGTTTCATTTTGATTTAGTGCCGAGGGCAAATTCGATTTGCAGATAATCAAATAAAGGCTTTCGAAATGGTTATCGCTGGTGCTGTAGACGGCGATAAGTCCCACTTTGCCTTCTCGGGGCCAATTATAAAAAACATCTAGACGGCTGATTTAGTCTTCGTCAAAACAGACAGAGACGGTGTTCCAATGTATGAAAATGATATAACGTGTTATCTGTTGCCTCCATCAACTTTACATAGCATTATCGATTTTAGAACTTTCGTCATGGTTGCAGCTGGGAGGTGAGAACACCCAAATGACGATAAGCAAACGTATAAAGGTAGAAAGTACACAGAGCTAAGTAACACCGATAAAGTGATGTTTTTCTTTAGTACACTCTAATAAGATTAAGTAGATTATGAAGTAAGATACACGAGTTAGTTCCTCTGATTTGAAAATAGCTTGCTCACAATCAAACCAAATTCCTGCAAATCGGTAATCTAGTTTGGCAAAACGAGACAAAGTAGTGTTATGAAAGCAAAGTTAGAATCGGGAATAATACAATAATAAAGGTAATTGAAAAATCACCCTTGGGCAGAATTTATGTTAGCAAGGCTTTCAGTAGCAGCGGTGGTTCTCTTTCACATTTCAGATTTTGATTCTCGTTAACCGAGGGGCTTCGCCTTTTATGTCGAGATTGAAAATTAGAAATCATCAATTGCTGCGATAAGCAGTGGTGACGGTTTCACAACTTCTATCAGGAGAAGCAATAACGAGCTTTAAATAACATATGTATGAATAATAAATGCTACGACAGATTCATTTTCAAACAAGATATTAAGAATATCCCGAATGACATATTGTCTAGGAAGATCTTCAATAGTACGTCTGGTGCCATAAAATATATCGCTCTCTCGGTTTTAGTTCCCACAAATCTTAACTATCACTATGCACTATGAACGTTAGACACTAACGAAGCTTCTGTAGGATATTAGGAGTGCCATTATTGGACCTACTCGTATCCCTTTGAGAGTGCAACGCAGTGTCTATGACAAGAACAGACCATTATCGTCGAATATCCAGGTTAATATCCCATTCAGAAAAGATGGATGATTCTAAAGGGGAAACTATTTCACGGCCCTTTTCAGGCTTAGTCATAAATCACCGTGGCGCATTTTCCAAAGCTTGAGTTTCCGCCATATTTAGCGAATTTATCATTTTACATCATGTGTCTGTTTCAGCTATAGTAATAATTCAACTGACTTTCAGGGAGGAGTAAACAGATTTCTGCCATCATCAGGTGATCACAATGATGACAGTAATTATGATCTCATGTGGCATCAACCATTACAGGGTCTGGGGAATTGACACATTGACCTAGTCAGTAAATCCCCTACACCATCAGCAGTTGGAATTTCAGTCACTAATTACTTCAATGGGAAATATCCATCCATTCATCACACATCTACACCGAGGGGCTCTGTGGATATATTTTTTTTATAATATTTCGCTGATGTGGAAATTAACTGAAAAGTAGTTCAAGTAATTAATTTCTTTACGAAGCAATAAAGTGATAGAGGGTTATGAGCCTGTTGTGGGGGCCGGAGGCAGTAAATCATTGATTGATTAATTGGCATGTTAATTATGAATAGCCTCCTATAATTAGAAATGATGCATGACTTCCTCTTGCCACCTCTATATGTCATTCATACCTACGCATGACAGCACATCAATGTGCACGGACGGAAAATCAACGCTGAGAGGTATATAAATATATAGGTTCTTTAGTAAATCTTCTGTGTCTTCCTAATTGCCTACCAGGACAATTTCCTTAAACAAATATAAACCTTGAACAGGACTTTCTAGGAACTCTGGGTTCTCCGATGTCGGCAAATCTTACAAAGGACCTCCTAAGAGCATATATATCAGGAAACCCTCAACCTAACATTGTCACAGACACAGTGGAAAACCTCTATGGTGGCTTGCTTCACAACAAAGCCTAAAATTGCACTGTTGTACAAAGGGGATGGGTCTGAACTAGATCACACTTATGGAATCTGTCCATTGCTTTACGTACTGCAGCTAACTTTTCTAAATATTGTTCTACACTATTGTTACCTATGTTGTCTCTGCGCAATAAGACACACCGCAAGATATATCATGAATAAAATAGTGAGACTCTATATATATGAACGATGATGTCACATCATAGCATACATACCTAGGCATAAAACATTTTCTGAAAGTTCTACTAAGCTTTTGGCCAAGCGCATTGGCTTTCGACGAAAGGGTTCATTTGAGAGCATTTGTCAATCTGATTTGAAAAATACAAGAATTCCCAAAACAAACATTTCATACTACTGCTATTTTTCAGAACCACAGAAAGATGCAATGCAACTGTAGGTGGACATCGAACCTTCAGCCCAATGCTATTAAATGCCTTCAGAATGCAGAAAGCCAGAGAGAGAGCATGAAGTTTTTTCTGAAAAAAAAAAATACATGCCGCCACCCAACCCATACGATATTGCAATAGGACGATGGACCATTGTGGCTGTCTAAAAGAGGTTTCATAAATCTTATGAATATACGCTTAGAGATTTCTTCCATAGCTTCATGTTGCACAGACGCAAGGTTCTGTCTCTCCCCTCCATCATTCCGAGACACCTCCCACAACAGTCAAAAGAATCAATCGAAAGAGCACCTCAGCCAAATTGGAAGGAACGTCCTCATTTTGTTTTGGCTCTTACAGTAGGGGTTGACGATGGGACTTAGGAGAGGGCATGACTGGTCAGCCTTGAATACCATCAGTCTGAATCGAGGACGCTAAAAGCTGGGCTGATTCGCTAAGTGTAAAGCAGCAACTTGGAACACCTCAGTTAAGACCAAGGCCATCGGAGGTGTATCAACAGGGGCTTTGGGGCCATGGGCTAAAAGCTGGGGACGAACACAGCCTGGTGGATCTTGGAGCTTGAGAAGCACTATAAATAGCCACTCCCAAGGAGGGAGCCCCATTCCTTTTGGCCTCAATGGCTAAGCTGGTTGAAATCAATAGATTGCAAACGACATGAAAGTCAACATCATCACTCTTTGCATCGCGAAGCGACTGCCTATAGCAGGGCAATATTCATATATGATATTTTTCTCGGGAGGGTAACATTTATTGTGATGTTGGGTGCTACATGGGCATCTATCCTCATACATATCCGCCGCAATGGGGAGAGGTAGGCTGTCTTCAGTACGATGACCAGAATCCGGTTAAATATAATCTCGATAAAACCATACTATGCTACTTGGTAAAAAGTAAAACAATATGTTCTTGTTAAACTACTGGGTTGCAAAGTAGTTCGACGAGATGAGAATTCTCTTGTTCAAGTGGCCCGATCATTTTATCATTCCTAGCAACCTAGTAGCTACATAGTTTAACAAAATTATATCTTCATGCGAATAATTGCATTCAGTTACAATATTTCTGAAGTGACCTTTTTGACAAACCTTATTTCATTTCCGAAAATTCCGCCAATATTACACTGACGGTGTGAGAATAAGAGAATAACGATTTTGGCCAGTTCAGTCATGGTAATATAACTTATCTTAGGATGAAATGAAAAGGGTCCCCATAGGCGGTTCATAAAGTGATAAGAATACCCAGAAGGGATTGTAAATTGACAATGTAAATATGTAGCTCGAGGAATAATCTATTTGTCCGTGTCTTCCAGAAAGAAGGTCTGAAATAAACAAACCGTTCTCTACCTCAAAAAATAACTTGCTGCTAGATATTTCGGGACCATTTAATAAAGCCAATCGTTCACAAAGTAGATGATAACAACACTTAGACTATTTGTGGTTTGCATGCCACTGGCCAAACTTAGCAGCACTATCACTATTCATTGCTGTCTTCATCTCTATTCATAGCCAGGTAATGCAGCAATCTACCCCGATGACCCCCGGCAAATCGACCCAACTCAATACCACCCCGGACTCACCGAGCCAAAGCATCGGGTGTGTTCCAGAACAGAAAGGACGAACCGCAAAAATATACCATACTTTTGGCGGGTATATAGCGTGTTATATGTTCAGGGTATATAGGACCTGAGTGTTCAACCGAGCATGTACATGTAAACGTAAATGACCTTTTGCTAGCATTAGCGGTGATCCCCTCTGGCCCGGGGCAGACCGGGTGGTACTTGGCACACATGTAGTTCTATGTTGGGACAGTCTTTTCTGTAATAGACTCCGAAACCAGTGGGCATGGAAGCCTCCTATTCATCCCTCCGAACCAATATTATGCTCATCCACTAGGGCCATATTTGTGGGACCTTTTTATTTTTTTCCCAGAATGGGTATGGCTGATGAGCACTTTCTCTATGAGGCAGTGCGATAGTGGTCTTACAAGGAAGGTGTCAAAGGTACCAAACATCTATTTTCTGGCGGTTATATTGGCTGGATTTTCAGCAAGGAAATATAAACTTTCATCAATCCTCATGAGGGCATGTATTCATAGGGTGGATATTCACAAGAGAAGCCATGAATTCCCTACCTATATATACATACATGATAAATATATATAAATGTAGATATTACATTAGGCTCGGGCATTTTCGGGCATTTTCGAAAACCTATTGCCAAATACAGTATTGTTTTTTTTAGATCCATGGAATTATGATTTAGACCATTCATGTTAATAAAAAATGTAAATAACCAACTCAAGCTGGGATGATACGCGTCACTTTAACAAATAGAGCAAATAGAGCTTGGTATTTGCTTTTCTCCGTTTTATTAAGGAGAAATTTATATCGGTGACTTCGGTTCTCGACACATATTCATTGCTGATATGGCGATATCCTTACTTTAAATGAATAAAATAATTAGACAATTAAAACAGAAAAAATATACTGCATGTTTCATTGATAATACCTTGAGTTGGGATTGTTTGTTTGTTTTAAAAATGTTTATTCAGCAAAGGTGAAATTATGCAATATATACACTATTCTCATTCAGAGCTGATATAATAGGAAAATTTTACAAAAATATGCATTATTACAAGAGATAAGTAAAGAAAGTTGTTACTGGAAATTTAGCACATTAATCATATATGTCAAAGTACAAAAATACAAGATACAGGAGAAAAAATCACATCAAGGAAATAAAAACCAACACCTAGGGCATTCATCCGATTTTCTACAGACCCAGGAGCATCGTTTCTAGTTTACAGTGAGCAAAACATACCAAGAAAATTTTTTTTCAAAGAGAGCTTATCTAGATCGACTGAAAGGGCATTATCCTATACATTATAGTACACAGAGATCAAGACAATTCATACATTCCTCAGAGAAAGTTGTCTGGTTCAGGAATCTCCCAGACATTTAAGCTACGTGAAAAAGAATTCGCACAAACTCGTCTAAACTGAGCTTTGAGGAAGATCTGATCATCATTGTTTCTAATCTCTCTCGGAAGACAATTCCAGTAGCTCAGTATCCTGCCAAAGAGACTTTTCCGAATCCTCTCCTTCAACCATGGATATATCATCACTCTATTTTCTCGCATATTATACTCATGATGGGGATTTATTTCCTCAAAATTGTGACAGCGAACAAAAATTCCAAAAAACTTTTGTAACCGCCTAAAACACAGAGGGATAATTCCATATCTCTGGTGTAGTTCGATATTACTAACTCTATAGGCTCCATTTCTAGTTCTTAGACCTATACATAATCGCAAACAGTTGTTCTGTACTATTTGAAGTCGCTTCAGATCTTTTTGGTTTCCCAGATCCATCGTTAGTGAACTAGATTCCAGGACTGGAAGGATATAGGTTTTGAAAATCAATACTGCAATGTCCCCACTAATGTAGTGCCTTATTCGGGCCAACCTTTTTACAAGTAAGTTAGCTCTTGTACATATACCATTAATATGGTTTGACATGGTTAAGCCACTATCCAGCGAGTATCCCAGATATTTGAAGTTCTGAACGTTATCTATTTGGACACCATCATTGTAGATTACACAAACCTCAGGATTTTTCCTTCTAGTACCAAAAAAGGTTTGAAGTTTCGTTTTGGAACTATTGATGGTCAGACCATTCTTCACAGTCCACGTTTTAAATCTGTTAACGTCATCCTGTACATCTACTAGGTCTCTATCTGATTGTACACAATGTAATATCACACAGTCGTCGGCATAGAGTATTATTTTACCGACAAAGTTAATAGCTGCAACATCATTTATATATAATATAAACAGTAAAGGCCCAAGGATACTTCCTTGGGCTACACCTGCATGAAGAACAAAACTTTCAGACATAATACCACTTATACATACCCTCTGTTCCCTGTTTGATGAGTAGGAATTCAACAAAGATCTTATTCTGGGGCCAAAACCCATTTTTTGCAATTTATACAACAAAATATCTATATTAATCGAATTAAACGCCTTGGATAAGTCAAAATAGGTGGCAATAGTATCCAGACTCTTGTCTTTGTTTTTAATAACTGTTGTAATAAATTCGTAAATGGCCGTGTCAACACTTTTCCCTGCCCTAAAACCGTGTTGAGAAGGGGAGAGTAAATTTCTATCATCCAAATAGTCGGAGATCTTATCTGAAAGAATTTTTTCGAAGATCTTACTGGTTAGGGGGGCTATAGAGATTGGTCTTATGTCATTAATGTCACACGAGTTCTTTTTCTTTGGAATTAGTGTGCAAAGAGAAACTTTCCACGACTGAGGGAAAAATCCACTCGAACGGATTCTATCAAGAAGCATGGTAAAATTATTTACACAAGATAGTAAAGCAAATTTCAAGAAAGTCGTGTTCACATCTATGATGCCACTAGACTTAGTTACATCGATACCCTGAATGTGCTTCACCACCTCGTTTCTCGTAATTTCTTCCTCCCATTCAAAGATATCAGGGACATGTTCATCACTATCATATTCCGAAATTATATCTACAGAAGATTTAGGCATGATGTTACAAAAAAACCTGTTACTGTAGTTTGCAGCTTGCATACCACTTAATTTATTCCCATCAACGTCAACTATATGCTCAATTGATGTAAGTGAGGGACCCTTTATACCATATAGGTTCGAGATATATGTCCAGAATTTTTTATCATTCCTGCTGAAACGTCGACATATGTTATTTAAGGCATCCCTTTTAAGTTTCATAACTAGTCTCTGGACTTCAATCCTCAGTGATCTGGCTAACTTGAAATCTTCAATGCTCTTACTTTTCCTAGCCTTCCTAAAGATTCTATTCTTTCTTGAAACTAGTTGTCTGAGTTCTCTACTATTTATGATATGCCCATTTTTTATCTGAAAAGTTTGAACAGGGTACAGTTCGTCCTGAATTTTTTTTAGTTCCCCTGTTAAATTCTCACAAAGCGTATCAAGGTCAGGCTCAATCCACAGCCCTTCGTTAATATTAGAGACCCGGTCATTTATAACCTCAAAAGACATTCTAGCTGTTGATCTACTTTTGTAGGTAGGTGTGCAGTCAGGCGAATTTTGAGACTTCCCTTTCTTTAATACAATGAAAACTGGGGCGTGATCGCTTATATTTTCATAAATGGAACCAGAATTAGAAACATTTTTACAATTTGAGGCAATAAAGTCAATAGATGTACATGTATCAGGTGTGATTCGGGTGGGTTCAGATATATGTTGAGTCAAACCAAAGGAGTCCAGAATACCTGTGAAACGTCTACTTGGTGCATTCTGTTTCAGCAGGTCGATATTAGCATCACCACCTAAAACCTTGTTAGAGTTACGATATCGGTTCATTGCATTACTCAGTAATAGTCGGTTCAAAGATGTAAAAAAACTATCTACTGGGCTGCTTGGTGGTCTATAGACAACTGATAATAGAATCGATTTGTTGTTGCCAGCCTTCAGTTTGCAACCAAGCATTTCGCAGTCCCTGTTATTTATACAGAGATCCTCATCAAGACTGACGCTATATGTGTTTCTATAGTATATAATGATACCACCACCCCGTCTACCACTAGCACGGTCTTGTCTTATTAGTTTATACCCATTAATGTGTAACATTGAATCAGTAATATCTTCAGACAGCCAGCTTTCCATGATACATACAACATCATATAAACCATTTATAAACTCGTTTCTCAGGTAGCTCAGTTTGTGGAATAGGCTACATACATTAAAAAAAACTATCTTAAGCCCTTTCATCGTCGAAACATCAATGTTCATATGACAGTACATCACAAATATCGTACAAAGGTGAAACGGCCCATATTAAAAGAAGCAAAAAGTTGTACAGACAACCATGAGAGACCCAGACATATATATTATTCATGCCTGAGAACTGGCTTTCGGAAATACACAATTCCAGGTAGCACTGAGTTAGGTAAAGACAACAGCAACACATTTTATAAGTTAAAAAACATACCGGACATTGGTCCACGCGATACGTAGTCCGCCATCTTTGAGTTATTTACATACACGAACCTAGTTACGACAACTCAATGTCAAGGACGAAGGTAAATGCAAAAACCCAAAACACATATAATTTCCACTGATAGGCGACTTATAGTGTAGAATACATCTGAATATTAATCACAAACGCTAATTGGAAAACTCACATTATTATATAGAAGCTGCAATTCGAACGACAGTTTACGACATTAAGTACCTATGTTCGGAAACAAAATGGCTACCGTCAACACGTTGGACGAAATTCAGGCTAGCGACAACTAAAAATAATGGATATAACAGTGAAATGGTATCGTAATGAAGCCAAAAAAAGTATTCACAGCTCAGTTCAAGTATCCTCAGATTCTCCGAGATCCATGGCGGATTCTGACAGGTCTGCAATGTTCTTAGAGAGGTTGAAACGTGGAGGTTTGAGCTGGCGGCGTGAACGATTGGCAACACGGTTTGAGATGTCGATGTCAGCTGTTGTGTATAGTAGCGACTTCTCGCTTCGTCTACGGAGGGGTGGGAGTCGGTTCTTCAAGATACTTTGGCTTTCTGGTACTGATGTGGAGCCTAGAGCACCAAACTTGTTGGAGACTGGGACAACTGGAGAGGATACTTCGGCCTGTGGACGCGATGTTGTTACTTTGGGCTTGGTAAATCCGGAGTCATCCACGATTGCAGGATGCTTGGATGATGTTAGCTTTAGCCTCTTACATTGGAGGTTTCCAAAGTTACCATCTGCGAGAGCCTTTATGACTTCCTGACGCACTATCATGAGTATTTTACCAAACTCATTTTTCCCACTCCAGGAATCGTCATCTAGGCGCCTGTCCCCCAGATAGCAGCCTGCACCCCAATAAGTGTTATTAGTTGCCTCGATTAAACGTACATTTCCAGTCTTAGACAATTTCACAGCTAACTTGCGATTCTGGAAGTACTTGCAGCGGGTAATGTCCAGCATTACTTCTTTTTCAACACTTCTCCAGTTGGGTTTTGACTCAACGTGGTCGCCAAAGGACTTGATTTCACGAGGGTCCTCATTTTCAAGTATAGCATCAGCTGTGTCATGGCTGCCGAGCACTGAACATTTCTTAAACTGAAAAGCTTGTTCAGACGAAACAAAAAATTTATCCTGATATTGGAACTCGCATGGAAAGAAGTTCGACATGTAAGCTCTCTCCCCTTGGAAGGCAAGACCATTCTGGACACGAACGATCTTCACTTTCTCAACACTAAACTTTTCTTCCAAAGTGTGTAGTTGTCGAGAGTTATATAGATGGCCGTCAATTAATACCTGGTCCCCTTTGGGCTTGGTGTACTCCCTATCCGCACCAACCGCGATAGCATTGGTAGCAAGCAACTTCATTAAACTCTTCTTCTGACGTGTTTCGACAGTGTCAAAGTCATGAAAATACATGTGTTCCTTTTCGGGCCATTGGTCGGGAGGAAACACTACATCAGAAGCGAAAGGATCTTTTCTTCTCACTAACTGTTCCTTCATGCTTCTGTGCAACAGACGGATGACAATTGGACTTGGACCGCGTCGATTATTGGATCTGATCTCTCTATAAGCAAGATCTACGATCCCATCCCAGGCTGTGGGAAAAAGCTGGTGAATTATACGCTTTGCCAGGTTAAAGGTATGCTCGTCCTGGTACATTGGGCAATTCTCAAGAACGACATACGTTTCCCTCTGCTGCTGTCTTAGTATGTCCATATCATCCTTTGCCTTGAGTGCATTTGACGCAATATATTTGGATTTACGCTCCTGTGCTTCAACTCGTTCGTCAATATACACCATATCCCTTGAGACATGGGACGCTAGATCATGCAAGTCACTTTTATTTACCATTTGTTGCTGCAAACGATCGACTTTCTTGGTTAGATGCTCTTGGTTTTTCAGTATTTTTTGTAGGAGCTCACCCTGGTCCTCAGACGTGGTAGTTAGTAAATCCGCTCTACTGAAAAGGGTTTCAAGATCGTCATCAACGATCTGATTATGTTCCTTGATCTGGTTGATTTCATCTAAATCCGACATGATGTTCTTGGATTTCTTAGTTTCATCCCTTAGAACTGGTGATAAAACATCACTACTTCGCTTAAATGTATTAGGCGTACTAGTCGACCCTGGCTTTTGCGAGAATTCAGTCCCAGCCGCTTCTTTGCTGGCAGCCATTATTGTTTACGCGGTAACCAGGTGTAGGAACCCCTTATATCGCTCACACTTCTAAATGCTCACAAACAAAAAATGTCGATCTCACTGAATATCAGGTTAAAACGTCCAAAATCAACGGCTTTGTGTGCAGTATCTCCAAATACAGTACACTACTAAAAATCCGGTTATGATTCTACCTAGAATCCGATATTTTCCCGAAAGAAGAGTGTTTACTCTGAGCGGTCAGCAAAGTGGTCTACCATTTTGAAATTCCCGCGTTTATTGAAGAGTGGGTTGTTTGGTAGGTCAAGCATGTCAATGGCAATTATGCCCCACTTCGGATGAGCTTTGTTTCGGATGAAAGATGTATATATATATAATATATATATACAGATGTCTGACCTTTGGGAGCAGGAATTGGATGTTGTTATCATAATACCCAACAGATCGGCACCCAAGACCCTCGGGCTTGGCCTTATCGACCCCCACGAGTGGTAGAAATAACCCTCAAGCAGATACACGATGCCAAGGTGACCGTGAAATTAACTTGGAACTGTGTGGTCCTTGCTGCCCCAGGGGCTGGTCCCCATCACATTGGCCGGGCTTAAAGTGATCAGCGGAAGTGTACGTGGGTTGGTATTGCAGCAATGTCCACTCTGAAATAATTTAACATTGCTTGATAATCCATAGTAGTGTAGAGCCCACCCACGGAAGGGAAGAGGACCGCACTTTGGTATTGAGTCATTTACTAGGGCTAATCGAATTACCTAGGCTTCTAATTTGGTACGAGCTTTATTCGTCGATGCAGTTACTAGCTTAATAAATTGCATTGGGTCTCTGAAAATCTTGTCTTGTCATTCATCAATAATCGGATGGGTGAGCCGGGCAATGCGATAGGTTAGGAAACAGGACTACAGCATAATGATGAAATATTGATGGATTGCTTATTCGTTTTATCCACCTTAGACTAGACGCAAGAAACAGTACACTGCTGGCCGTCATATCTCCTATGTCGTCTTGCAGTGGTGAGCTTTCCTGAAGAGTTTTGACTTGACAGCCCATGTTTGTAATGGAAGGTCATGAGCATTGGTAGCCCAGTTTAGATGATGGGTTTCTAAATATTTTCAAATCTCTAGTAATACGATTACCACAGGAAATCAGGGCCCTATCTTTAAATTAGACAGGCCTAAAAGCAATATGATGCTGACATGATCCCATTATTTTGGGCCTAGACGGTGGAATAGGTAGCCCATGGAGGCCAGGTTGGCTAGATTTAGAGGGAATTTTTACGGATGATGTCTAATTATTAGCCAGGATCCTGCATCATTGGGTGACGCATTAAATCTATTTCCAGATCGGGTGTGAACTCTCTCTAGGGGGCGAAAGGAGGTAGAAATAGCGCGACCATGACGTGCGTCGACGATATACGCACTTCCGCCGGCATACGCACGAGTCGCCTCCTTTTGTTAATGCTTTCATGGTGATCAACGTTTTAATTGCACATTAACCAAAGTTCTCTTAGCCTGTCTAGCATAATCAGAGCATGTAAATTCCAAACTCTGTAGAAATTTATTAACTCCAACGAAAGTAGCCAGCACCTTCGCGTCATGTTGCATACTTCTTATGCCCCGTCTACACAGGGGCGAATTAAAAAAATGGTGCGAATCTGGCACTTGCGATCATTTGCATGTGAAATCATAGAAATCCTGTGAGAATTGGCGGGGATCGTGTGCGATTTCAGAAATAATGCTCTGCGATTTGATTTTTTGATCTCTACACAGGTGCGATTTCAGCTGCAAACTCATGTGAAATCGCAGGTCTTGATTCGCAGCAGATGTGCGATTTGGATCACTTCAAATTATAAGAAAATGGAGGGAGAGAAAACCGAAAATATTTTTTGAGGTATACTTGCGACGATTTAAAAAAAATGTAGAAAAAATCAATTTATAATTACCTGCAAATTTTGGATATTTCCGAAATTCGCATGACCTCCTGTGATTAGTCGTGGACAGTAACACAGGTCTACTAACTGTTGTGTCTAGCCCTACACATATGCGAATGCTTGTATAAGTATGTGCGATTCCATTTGAAATCGCATCAACTGAGATTTTTCACATGTGATTTGGATTATTTCACCTGCGATCTGGCATATCTGAAATAGCACATGAATTTGCATGTGTGTAGGGCAATTTTTGCCTCTGCGATTAGTGGTAGGATTCTGCAATTGGTCGCAGCTGTCCCTACATAGGGGCGATTTAGTTTTAAAAATCAATGTGATTTCGTGTGAAGTCGCACGAGTTGCCGCAAGGCCCAATTCGCATCCCAATTCGCCCCTATGTAGACGGGGCATAAGCTACGGAACCGGAAGTATTAATGACTTTGCAATGTCAATATGGTATAGCACAACATGTTATGCGATGTATTTATCACTCTATCAAAAAACCCCGATAATAATGCCAAACTTTGTCTGTGGAAAAAAGAGATGTGAAAAAAATATTTATAATCATACATAGATTATTCAAGCGTCATCCATACACAATAAGTCCCAAATGCTCTAAGAACCCTTCCTCCCCAAATATTAAGTATTTATCTTATTTAAGGGTCAGGTTGAGAAATGTACAATTCTCTGTGCAATATTGTGCTTCTGTGAACCAGTACAGCAGCACATGTCGCACATAATTTTGTTATCACACCTTATTAAAATATAAAATATCTAGTTGCCCAGAAATGTGTATTTTAAAACTTGTTCGTATCGTTAAAAATTAAAACCACACGTCCGACTAAAAATATTTCAACAAAAACCATTATAAGTGCTAAATACAGACAGGTTAACTGATCAGTGGCTTAGAGGAGCGGGAATAATTATTGCATGACTTGTAAACTTTGTGCAAGACACGAAGCCGAAGGTTGAGTGCATGGTTGTGAAGAGGGAACGATTCCAAGCGACGTGAAACCAAGAGTTGGTAACTGATTTGTTTTAAAATGCTTTTTGTGGTAAAACCAGGTACATTTGGGCGAAATATGAAATTGCGACTTTGTGTGAATTGCAGTTGCACATTACATGTATCCGCTTGCTCGTACAATTCATAATATCACTATGCAGGGGGCGCGGGGGGGGGGGGGGGGTGCATGTTTTCGGTATCTCACTCAGTATTATTATATATAATATATATGCCCTGGCGATGTAACTCATCTTAGATACATTGTTTAAGATCAAATTCCTATATAATAATTCCAAATATATAATATCTATTATATAATGCCCCGTTGCATAACAATCTGCGAGTAGCTTTTTCAGTGTTAATATTGCGCTCGCAGAATGTTATGCAACGGGGGCATTGCCCCCGTTGCATAACAAAATCTATTATATTGTCGCACTTGTTACCCGAAAAGCATTCCTCCATGTACTTTAGTCAGCAAGGAAATCTAATGTTGAAGAAAATAACTTATGAAAATGTCCATCCAAAGCCCATGGCTGAATCAAATCAAAACTATTTCCTTTCAAGCACATTCAGGCAATCAATCTAGTCATACATCACTGCATGTCTCATCATTTGCCGTGAAACGAAAACAAACACATGCAGCGTTTTCAAATAGGAAATTTTAGTGCTGAGGACAGAGGTCATAAAGAAGAAACATTGTTATGTATTTTTTGTCCAAGTGCAGACACATTGCTGTCCTAAAGTGATCGGTAGCAGCAAGTGCACAATGCAGGCTCTTTAAGACAGAGATATACTGTCGAGCGCTTCGGTAGTCTTCCGTAGGGACAAATAATAAAATAAAAGTGAGTGAATTCTGGCTAATCCAGTGGTATGAAACCCGGATGGCCAAGACCGGATCCAAGGTGACGTTTCTTCATGACTCATCCCCGAATATTATTTTCGAGCGAAGTGTATGACTTGTTTATCAGAAGCGACAACGTAGAAATGCTTTGTCATATGTGGCTGCCTTATTGATAGAAGGCAGTGGGTGAAGCCACTTGATAATAAAGTGTGTGCTGGACAAGCTTACCTGTTACCTGAACATAATTGGGATGGTGGTTGGCTTCGCACGTTCGTAGCGTCTGAATACAACCAAGGCAGTCTTTACATGGCGAGATTCGCCATAAACTTTAGCAGAAGGGTTTGTGTCTGCACCTCATTTGATGTCCTGATAGAGAGGGACCATTGGAACAAAAGCCGTGATTTGGTATAAAATGTTGTTTTGCCCATATATTGATCAAAATGCCTTTGATACAGATACTACCATTCCTGAAATTGTTCAGTAGAATAAAGCGAGTCCATTATTGTATGGTGAATTATTACTTGAAGTGCGGCGCACCGAGTATGAAATATCACTTATCAGGAATGCTCTGTAACGTCTCTAAGAACTGGGTACTGAGAACAGTTATAAATAAAATAATCGATCGCCAGTTGAAGGCAATACATGAAACTCGAGCCCTTATATCGATATAAATGGCATGGAGGGGTTGTCTCTAGGATCCCTTGAGACAACTACGTGTCTACAGTTTTTCGGAATGGTTAGGTGTAAGGAGAAATTCCATGACCTATATTCCAAGATATTTCCATCAAGGAATCCATATTATTACAGTTTCCCGTGGGAATTTAACAGCGATCGATTTCTATCTGGGACCAATCATGAATTGGACAACCAGAGAGCCTTGCTGCAAATGAGTTGGTGTTCAAAGATCTAGTGTCAAAGATTTTAACGGCATATCAAAGGATATAAAATCCGAATGCTGTTTCACTGTCTCTTTTTTCCGTTAGGTTCAACCAATGCCGCTATATATATAACATACTTTAACATTAGCCATACAGTCAGTAAAAGTGGCAAGTCTTTGATGTTTTCAGACTGTGGCAAATATAGATTTGAGTCATTTGTTAGTCCTAAGCCGTCCAATATTCGTTAAATGTCTAGCTACCGTGATATAAAGTACCCGCCACTTATTGTCTATCATTTTATTATTCCTTAATGGCGATCACTAATCTCTATTCCACAGAAGGCAATTGTCCAAGGAACATGTACACTATTGGCCTCCTTCCCCATAATTAACTAATTAATAATTCATAATATATAATAAGGGTTTTTGCTTATAGGCCCACAGTTTGACAATTACCTTGTAAATATTTGAATAACAAGCAATCGATTTTCGATAGACATTCCAACGTTTAATAGGAGGTAGATGACTTACCCTATATACATATAGGCTTTAATCAGGAAACTACAATAATCTCTGTTGACGTAAGTTTGGTTTAGGTAAGAATAGTGGGCAGGATAACACAGTGGCGTTATTCCCTGCTACATAATATATACTCTTTATCTGACTTTTATGCCATAATAGCAGCCCTGACTGACTTACCCTTTTACCATCTTTGACAGACATAGAGATCGAAGGGGCATGACCAAGTTGAATAGAATTACATTCATCGCGACTCGTACTTTGAGGTTGGAATGGAAGAGGGTCATAATGGCGCAATTTGTCATAGTTTAAGACTAGTAACATGAATACAGATACTGTTAACCAGGTGATACAAAAACAGCACAATACAAAAATAGGATCGATTTCTAAAGCGAACATTTCGTTAAGAAATATGTATACTATCAAACGCATCAACGCCTTGTACTCCAACTACAGGAGAGTACTGGATCCATCTCTCAATGGAGATCATTACAAGATTAAATGGAAACGACAAATTTACACAACCGCTGGCACAAACCTTGTTAGCAGAGAACGTGTCCTTCCATGTTAGTTTTGTTGATATTACATCGATTTTCCCTGAATTTGATTGTTTTGCTTGAAATGGGAAAGGAAACTATTGAGATGTCCTGCCCTTCTGAATTGCCTCATACCACATTTTAACATATATCATTCGGTATTTGAGAAGTTAATGTAGAATAAAAGGCCAGTGTATTCCTGAACGCACGATATTGGGTTAATCCATAATAAAAAGTATACATTTGATGGATGTTGCTCGAAGAGATTAAGAGATCATTACTGTTAGCACCATCTCGCTTGATGCAAAAATGAAATAAAAAATAAAGAAGCATCATATCATACTATAATTGTATTGAGATAGCAGCTGGTGTGTCTCTCACGAAATATGTCATTTCGAATATGACATTTATTCTCTTTAATGTTGAACATAATTATTCACTGGACTTAATTCCTCTTGTAGGATGCGTAAAGCATTTCATCATTCACGCCCCCCCCGCCCTCCCATTACACACTCACCCACCGATTAAGGGGAAACACACCAGTGTTTAATACTGAACTTTTGTACGAGCACGTGCGCTATGGTGGTGGGTTTTAATTGATTATTTACTTACTATAATTACTGATAACTTACAGGTCTATCCAATTATAATCAAATCTTGTCTTTATTTGGATCTTACTTCTTCCACTGCCAGAAGTCTATTTTCTATCATACCTCTCCCAATGTTTTTGTGTGAAAAAATAGTGTAAATTCGATGGAAATGACTGTCGGATTATAGTTTATGGTCATATAATTATTGTCGAAGGTGAAAATGTATCCAAATGTTAGTAACAAAGACAAACATTATGTACAGGACTTAAACAGATGTTCACATTGCGCATCTGTAAACGTCAATGTTGGTTCAATATAGTCTGGATAGAACACTGGGGACAGCTTTCAATAGCTGCGAGCTGAACTAGTATCACGTAGTCTAAGATTCTCAAAGCATTGTACCTTGGTCTTGGTAAATATTATCAACGGGATCCCTCGCAAAATTACTGCACCGAAGGTTGGTCGCGTATGATGGGGATTATGGACACAACCACTGCGTTCTGATTCGAAGTCATGGTCGACCTCAGCGGTGACAGTTCTCAGATCTGTAAAACGTAGAGTGTTGGTCTCAAAGGGATTCCAGCACGGGCCAACAAAGGCAGTAGGCCAGGGCCCTGATGTGGAACTCTAAACCTTGTCAACTGGGCGATGGCCCATCCTACAAGACCCCGTCTATGAGATCCAATAGCTATGAGTGCCGAATACATAGAATGCGAGCCTGCAGACAAATGTGTTCGGGGGGCAGAGGCCACAGTGTGTCGTTATGTCAAGATGATGGAGAACAGTGACGATTTAAAACGGGGACATAAGGTCAACATCTGTGATTGTCACCTGGCCTTAAAGTTCACCAGTGCTCTTTTCGCTGACTCATCCCAATTGCATAAAGTTGTAGCACTTAAAGGCTTCTCGGCAATCGGTTCCTTCTTCTCCCCATTTCTCCCTAAACTTAGATTAATTCTAATTTTAACACGGCCGTCATAGATACGATGAAGCCTACTTTATTTTATTGGGTATTAGAAGTAGTCTATGTAAAAGCAATTTCAATTTCTCTCTAAAAACTCAAGGTTTGTGTGAAAGTATTTACCACGCGTTTGTTCATCATAGAGCCGATGGCAAGTCATAGCCAGTGTTTGCAAACTGTTAGGTATGGCAAGGTGGAACTTGTGGATATCCCAGTTCTTTCTGTAGTCACTTTACACAGAGGCAACTGTCTGCTTCATTAATCAGGCATAATGCATAATCCCCGACCTATCCTGAATAATTTATGGAGATGGTTGCTGAATAATCAAGGGTCCTACAGTGAAAAAAGCTTTTCCCAAAGCGTTCCCCCAGACTTCCATTAAACGTGCAAATGGAATCATTATTCTCGAGATCAACGTTCCCTTGGAGCCTGCTCACCAAGGTAGAGGGTCTGGTAGACGGAACTTGTAAGAAGTTTTCTTTTGAAAGGGAGAGAGAATAGAACCCATAAAAACCTTCCGTCCATTGTCAGCAGGTTCCCACCGAGCAGCTTGCATCAGTATGAATTGGTGTCTGATTGCTTGGAGAGGCTAGTATACAACATGCCTGGTAACATTATTTCAATGGTGGCCACTGATGAACAGCCTTCACTTGAGGATTTGCCCTGAAAAGTGCTCATAAACTGCTAACACACGCTATAGATTGGGGTCCTAAGTAGGGTTCATCTTTCATAACTTTGGTCTAGAAAGAGATTATGCTTTTACAAGTAAAACTAGCGGAGATCAGAATGTAAACAAGCATCCCCTGTCCCAATCGATGCGTTATTTGTGGTAATGAAGTGATTTAGCTCCGGTATTGAAGAGGGAGTATTGGAGTATAATCAGAAATAACACTTGCACAAATGACAGTGCGGCGCACAGATCTATGACCATGCAATCAGTTCTTGTGAGGGTCGTAAATTGGCAGAAAACAAGTTATATATTTTCTAGATTGCATGACTGAACTTGATAAATTGCAGTGCTACTGACCCAGGATATTCGTGCGTACATGTTGTAATTGGATATGATCAAAATCATCCCGCATGCTTACTCATTCACTTTTAGCAGTAAAAGATTGAGTTTATTTTTGGAAGTTTGAAACAACCCTCGAAAAGGGAGATGGAGGCAGAGTGAACTAGGTGGCTCCATATACTTTCATAGAAGGGTCTAGAAGGAGACTCTCGGTTTGTAAAGAGGGAAAGCAGGGGTCGAATAGACGTTGTACACAGTGCACCCTTCCTGGAGTGACCAAATTAAACCATATATACTAATGACCTGACCACCTCTGAGAGGTGTGTGAAAGTTCAAATCTTATTATTGGAACCTGCCGCGCGAACGTGTCTAATAACTATAACCATTTCCATTGCAAGCCTTGACTCATAATCTGTATATCTATCCTATAATATTATGTTCAGATATCTGCTGCTCCTGTAGGCCTACGCCAATAATAATTGGTAGAAACAAGACATTTCCATCATATAAAACTTCATTTTGGGATACTAAGCTAAATGTAGGAATGTTTTAACTGAACAATACTTTCTTTAGCTGCATCCTCAGTTAACGTCGGTCAAAAACTAACGATTTTCTACTTTTTATTCCGTTCTTTTCCAACCCACCTGAAAGTCATTTGACCAAAGTTTTGGAGGACTTTGTCCAGTAGGCTATTGTTTTTTCGCTAAAGGGCTTCATAAAATTCGGGGACCCGCAAAGCACCTTTCCTGCTATGGCTTCACTTATTATCGCTCACCGGCGACCGTTTTTGCTGGGCCGATTTGACCTCAAAGTATTGCATAGCCTACATATATAGCAGAATAATTATTGATAATACAATTATATAAGTAATAAAATGACCAAAGGTGGCAAGATTGCTGAGAATAAAGCTAAAAATGAAGGAATGTCTAACAAAACAGTAATTCTTTCTGATAATTCAGCTATACGTGAATGAGAGGAGGCAAGTACGGTGTAGTTTCATAACGATTGCAATAGCTAAAGTAGTTCTATTAGTCTTCAGTAGAGGGTTGTCCAGACCCGAAAAGTGAGACCATTACAAAATTGCAATGATAATGGGATCGTGGATGTCTAATCAAAAGCCACAGATGACGATTAGCAGGGTAGGGGAAAGCACAGTATTCGAAATAAAAACAAAGAATAACAGGTGTGTGGTGCTGACAATAAATTAAGGATTGATACGTCTAATAGGGGTTGGACCGTTTCTCAATCTGCTCTGATATCAATTACGATTTTAGAAACAATTCTGTTATCGTTATTTATGGTTCTGTAAGAAATTCCGTCATTATTATGCATAATCACTAATCACAATTAACTCGCTGGAACGAGGATTTCTCGTTGTTAGTATAATTTCCAAACTGGGAATGTTAGCACGGAGTGGAAAGCGTCAAGCTATAGGCTTCTTACCGGTCATATAGGCAATCGGCAAACCGATCCTAATGGCGGAAAAAGAAACCTCCCAGAGTTAAAATATGACTGGTTAGTTCGCGTCAAAAACCACGATCCAATCCCGCGAGAAGGTCTTTTTAAGCACGTAAATGGCATTTCCTTAGGGTTGGAAATAAATCGCATAGAGAAGTCAAGCAAGGCAGGACGCAGATTCAATTTGCATCTGAGTATTGAGTAACAAATGTGAAGTATTTAAATGAGGCTAAATCCATTCAGAAAAGAACAAGACAAATAGGCTAGCTCTGCTAGTTCTAGAAACGCCAAAAGACATAGACAGGTGAGTCCAACACTGGCAGGTACAAATTCGTCATTACGATGAATAAATGTGACAAACATTGTATCATAAACATTGGAAACCTGATTCCGAGAACACAAATGCAAGTTGAAGGTGGACAGGAGCCTACCGTACGGGCCTCCTAAAGCCCAGGAACTGGCCGTTGGCCTCGTTGTCTACTGGGCTTACTTAGCGTGCACTGTTCACTTTGTACTTGACACAATGGTCATGTTCCTCTATTCCATATCATAATGAAAAAAATAGACACTTAAGCATCTTTCTTTGGAAATACATAGGCCCGGCTTACCAGCTACTTCACTGCCTGATCCAACCACATTTCCTATGCATGCCACTTCCAGGAGAAACACACGCCTCGTTTGACACTTTCTTGAACCATAGTCATATAAAGCACACATTCTTACCGTTAACCATTATTGGGTGGGTAAAATCTACTCCAAGGTAAAATTAAGCATTCCGACTAAATATTTCTAGTCGTACAGATGGGCTTGAATAGATAAATAAGCGTTCAGATCTGTGCATGAAACGGCAAGGATCATGACGTCATTCCTGGACCATCTTTCGACACTACGTCAATACATCGAATTTATATTGTACAGCTTGTGAGCAGATAATATAGGATATATTGTCCCTGCCGCCTAATCATGGAATAAAGACACACAATCAGATGAAAAACTCGAGGATCGCTTAGCCAAGCGCTATTCATTTGACATTTGTCAGGCGACAAAACACTCCTGAAATTGTGATTGCCTTCGACTTTGCTGAGGTGTTCATTTCACGGGAATCATAATCACAGAACAACATTTATTCCTTTAAGGGAATTACTTTCCTTAGGCTTTTCCAGATGATTACTTAAGTAAAAACGAAGAGGGATATTCAAAATTAAAGGCAAAATTTGGATTAATGGCCAATTAAGGTATCGTGGGTTGACTAGAATTCGGAGTTGAATACAAGGTCTTTCTTCATCTGCAATGGTGTAATGGCCACAGCAGATTTATAAGCGAATGTAGTGAACCTGGTTTTTATGCAAAATGCCCTTGCTCTAACAATGCGCTGGTTATGATCACATCATTTTTCCATCTACACCAAATTGCAACAAATTACATGTTTTAAGCTTCATATATACTTTTGATTTCAAATGAGTACTCGACTAACAGAATCCTTTAACACGACAGATGGCGCATTTGGTATACAGTTCGGGAGAACATATATATCGATTTCCGACTCAATCAAATTATCTCTGAAAGTACCCCCATAAAACTTCGATTCCCCTGGATCGCTTGTATCGACGCTCATCTTTGTCTATTTGTTTGCTTCTTCACAGCACGCTCATCATTTGCTCTTCATCTGTAGGTAGAACGCACCAAGGGTGTATTGTCTCCTAACCCTGGGAGAGATTTTTTTTTAAAGTTTTTATTTTCGAGAATTTCACAATTGTGATACTTTCCAATATACCTGAGGAAGTTCTATATTTATAATACCCCTTGAATTAATGAAAAAGAAAGATACATCCGTAGTAAAAGAATAAGATAGATCATATCAATAAATAATAAAATTGTCCTCATCTGTTTTCATCCGTTTTGTTGCGAATATGTATCTGTATTTAATTCATATTCAAATTCATGTATCTGTATTTAATTCATATTCAAATTAAAAAATACTGTTAACTTTAAGTAATATGCCCAAGGATATCTAGGAAGAATGACGATTGTTGATAGATACCACCCTTTTTCTCGAAAAACCAATGTAACCGCAAAAGAGAAATAATTTTTTATATATAATATATAAAATAGTCCCTGGCAGTTATTTTTTTACAGGACCAGTCTCATGAGTCTGTTTCTGTTGGCAATGTCGATTCGGCAATGATTATGGATTCGATTTAACATTATTTAACATCTGCCATAGCTTTTAAGGAATTGAATAATATAAAAAAGAATTAAATTGCAGTGGTTGACTGGCCGCTCATTCACGGCCTCCTATTTTCCGCTCACTTCTACGCATTTACTATGCGTCGTTGGAGAACAGATAGCCTACTTTGCTATTCAACAAATGTTTTCCAGATTTCTAGGTCGATTAGAAGTTAATCTAAACTTTCTTGTTGTATCTATAGCAGTATTGGTTGTCTATATGCGCCAATTATTACCAGAATACAGGAGAAACGATTGGGCATTCTGCAATGATCTGTAGCGAGTCTGCTAACGAGGGGGCTTCACAAAATCAAAACAAAGCAGATTGTGACTGACTAGGCCTAGCTAAATGAAGTATAGGATCTTTGGCCAGGGTGGGTTTACATCGATAAACTTCAGCAAAATCAAACATTTAAATGTCATTATTCAGTAGAACTTTTCATTTTGCAGCAATAGCTTCATCATTTCCAGAGAAAAAAGGATTTTGATACTTGAATTTCCCCTATTTCCTCCCAGATATATACAGATATATATGTCATAGCATCAATGGCTCTGCAATAGCCGTGAATGCATGTACACGGCGAGTGCAGGTGTACGTCTTTGGAGGCGAGCGGGGCTGGACAACCTCATAACAAATCACACCTATACTCTTATCTTTGCACTCCTTCCTGAGTCAGTGGAACCTGGGATTATCAGATATGGGAGTAGCCTATGCCGAACAAAATGCCATGCACGGTATGTATGTAATCGATATTAAAGTATCCATCTTTCTACTATATGCAGATGCATAATGACATATATATGTAGTCGCTAGAAACATAAGAAATATTCATCGTGATAATTGTGATTTACGATAGAAATGGGATGAAGTTATCAACCAAAAAGCTCAAAAGGTCAGTGCCTTCGGCAACTAATGTACAATAAGGCGATCCGCTCCTGGCTAGCCTGCCACGTATGAAAGAATATTATGTAACGACCACGAAGGGTGAAATTGGCACAGGTCTCTCTCTGAGACGAGACGGCGAAGGAACTGAAATTTCCAAAGGCCAAAGACGTAAGCGCTCAATTGCGAGTCTCTATTGGCCTAGGAATATGGCCCCCTTCATACATCTCCCCGAGTACAATTCTGCCTGCGGTCTCCTGACTTTTGTCATCTCATGCCTGGAGAGCAATATTGGAAGCCATGGCTAGAACGTGCCTTTCAGAGGTGGTCACGGATCGGGGTTTAGTATTCCAATTGCCGCTCTTCACCGAGATAAGTGGAGCTATTGAAATCGACATCTGGGTCAGGGACATTAGGGGATACCAAGGACAAATCGAACAACAGATTACATTCTCTTGAATCTTGATGTCCCTCCCAGAGCCAAGAATATTTCTCAGCCATGGCCCCAGGGTTTACAATTGTTTCACCTCGGGTGGTTACTTTTGTTGCCATATATGTTTAGGTCAAATGGTGACAGGCATGTCAAGACAGCTACAATGTACAGTACTTTTTTGAACATACATATGTGTTTCCCAAAGTGCCTGTTTTCAAGTGTACCATCAGGTAAATTTTCCTTTTGATTGATATTCATTTTCATTCGGGTGAGACAAGTTTATTATGCCATGATAGGTGGGCGTATCCACAAAAACATGGCCAGATTAGGCAATGGCATATACATGCATGGATTGCACTAGTGCGGGCTGCCTTTCGAATGCAACCAATTTACTACGCTATTTTGATTGGTTGCGTAAATGTAGTTGCGCCAATCAATGACGCTCATTTAATGACGCTGATTTCATGACACAAGGTTGTAGGCGCTTGCTTTTGCCGAGTCAGAGTGTTGTGAGACATTAACTTAAAGGTAAATAATGATCAAACAATGCTTAAATATATATCATGGCATAAAAATAGAACTAAACTTGAGCTGCATATGCAACAACGCATTCACAAAACGCTTGTGGCTTTTGGTGAAGGTATTTCACGTGTGCCTTCGGCACTTGTGAAAGATTTTCACCAAAAGACACTTGCGTTTTGTGAATACGTTGCCGCATATGCAGCTCGTGGTAGGTTCTATCTAAACATTAAATGGTTATACATATCTTAAGAAAAACATAAGTCACCCAATTTTCTTACGGTTTACGGTTTGGGGAAAGCTTTTGCCTTGCCCATTTATTTTCGAATCAAAACAACATCATAGCAAGTAATATCATCAAACAATATCAACAGGCTTTAAACGACTCCTACTGAATATTTTGTTGTAGGGAGCTTGTCCCTTTATTTTTTTTAAATTCTTATCTTTAACTTTTATATTAACCTTCCAATACTAGAATAACACAAGTAAATTAGAGTGAGATTTAAGTCAACATAACACATATTTCTTTTCTACTACAGGTATTTTCTCAAAACAAATATGTCTGTTTTACTACAGTCATTTTCTTATACTATAAACCTAGTGCCAGGTATACCGTACATAACTTTACAATGAGTTCTTAATTCAGTCTATTTCATAGAATTTTATTTTTCCCAATCTTCTTTAGAAATGTAACTAAAATGGTACTCTTGAAGGATATGAGAAAATTGAAGAAAGACAAGTTTCTCCATTGTGCCCAATTTTCTTGAGTCGAAAATTCAAGTCCGTACCAAGGCTCCCAGATGTGTTCATATACTGCCAAGTACAATAATATTTATGCTACAGCTCACAGAACATGAACCCCTCTTATATTGATCGAGTTCAATTACAAGTGAAAACAATGCATTTTTCTCTTGACAAGAGGTGGAGAAAATAAGACTAATATGGTTGTGATCTTTGACTTGCTGAAGACTTTGAATCTAATGAACTGAACATGCATGTATTACATGTGTTCATTGGCCAAGATTATACCAACCTTGCTAAGTAGCTTATTTATTTATGCACTGAGATTTCGGACATATAGTTCTGCACCCGAATTAGTGACAGTATTACTATATTGATCAAAGTTTATGATATGAGATCATATTGATACTGCTAATGGTATTAAGGACGAGGACCGTATCATATATACATGGCTAATTGCTTTGCTATGAAGGCTGTGAGAAAAGGCTTGGTTATAGCCCCTCCCTAAATCCGCCAATAAAGAATAATACTCCTCGGTAAACCTATTAACTTCAATGTGCCCATTCACACCTATGGAAATGGTTATAGTTATAGGAGTATCAATCATCAAAGAGGTGATATACGGGCAAGGGACAATAATATCTGCCTTGAACGTGGGCTGATGTATCGATGTGAACGCCGAGATATTCAGGTACATAATGCATTGTAGTCCGCAATCATGCATGCGCTAATTCCAAAAAGTGGACATTGCATTTTGTTAACAGTTTGCAATCATCAACAGAAGAACAAAGTGGTCTTCTTTTGCTTCCAGTGAAAGCTAGTACATGTATATGGCTCTTGTGAGATAGATAGTGCCATATACAAATAGGTGGAAACTGTCTTATGATGCATGTCCTGCGTTGAATATAAAACTATCAGGAACCGAAATATGGGTAAATGGGCCAGATGACCAGAAAATTACAATTCGCAAGTCTCACAAATTATCCGAATTCAAAACAGAAACGAGGTTCAAATACTATTCAACAGAATCAACCACATTTTCCGAATCAACGCAATACAACATGTATAGATATTATTTATCATTTTCAGCCTAATTTAGCAGCATTTACTAATCCTGTAGAGCTGTCTATTGTACATTTTTTAAGACCCACATACATGATAAAAGACCCAACGTAAACAATGAGTCGCTCACATATATGTGAGATTGCCGGAATTTAGTCTCAGTTGTCTCCGTTTTGGGGTTGGTTCTTCGAGCTTTAAGCACCAGTGCGCTGATAACCACCACGGGCGACTATAGCACGGGCCAACGCTCGCATAGTGTTACCCTCAAAATGAAGTAATAGGGACCAGGAAAAGACTGCAAGAGGTATTCAGGAAGGTAAACCCAATATAGTCAACGACTGAAGTCAAGAAGTGAAACGGCAACAAAAGAGACTACACGCATTATTTCCCAAAACACGTTGGGAAATAATGCTGAACTAGTTCATCATGCGGAGGGAATGCTTAAGTAATTTCAAAGTAGTCAACAGTTGCTGGGAGACAAATGGGATCTGTTAGGCAAATACTGGTTCTAAAGGCAACGCTATGGTATCAATTATTGGAAAAAGTCTGCTGTGTGGATCAGCTTATAGTAATGTATCGTATGTGGTCTTGATGATAAGGCAGAGAGACATACTTATGAATTGTTGTTGATGGGTCAAGGGAGTGCAAAGTCAGGCTCAGGAAGTCAGTCGATATTATTACACTCTATAAATATAACGCCATCCCTCCCTGAGGTCCATGAAAACAATATATTCTGACGTATGAACTTCGAATGCATAGGGTAAAGCAATTATGTTTCGATTTAAATCTCAATTTTATGTAATATCTGCCTAATGGTCTAATGCCTATAAGTTGCAGGCCTTATTGATATAACTAATTAGCCGAAAAAAGGACATGACCTTTCAAGCCTTGAATTCCTAACAGCGGCGTTTCAATGGAAATTGGATTGAACCTGGTGACCTTTCTGGAGGAGACCAGGCAATAACCTGGAAGCTCTTGACTCCTATGATCGCCCTTCACCTATAGAAGCTGATAACTTTTATCTTCTCTATAGGGCGATGTTCATTTTACCATAATCCAGGATCTCATTCTCCGGTACATCCTGTTCTATGGCCAAATTCTCCTCCATCTAAGCTACCCCAATATTCTAACAACTATCCTCCTTCTCTCCCACACCCTTCCGCTCGCAACTCACACTCGCAATCATCCCTAGCATACACCACCCACTGGCCTGCACCACCCCATCACCCTTCCCCCACACACTCAGCCACTCTAGGCGACCATACTTTGTAAATCACACTAATTTCTTTTGCTCAGGACCAGGATCAGAAGCCCTCCCCGGACCCTGAAATGTACAAAAGTATCTCGAGAAGCCAATAGAGCCTGAAGCCTATTAGTTGCCCCTGCTATCGCTCTTTCAATGGCTTCCGACATCCTTTAGATAAAGAGGTCTGAACACGGAGCGGGTTATTAAGGGAAATGTGATTGTGAATGATATGTTGAATCGGGCCTTTTAGTGAAACGTACTTTTCAGTATTTATAGTCCAAAATCCGATTGCCATTCCCTTTTTCTCGGCACTTATACGAGCTGAATTCCTGAAGCTCATTCAGAATGAACTAACCATTCATCAAAAGCTAGTAATATAAAAGCATGCCTTAGATTGTTTCAAGTGCTATTAATGTGAACCCATGGGGGCGATATTTGTATGCCTCATGATTTACAACGATTTACAACCCACTTGACCGAGGGTTATTAATCTTGAAATAAGAGACAGAATTTTCCTTATGCAAGTATGCAAACAAAGTCATCTTTCTGTCTTAGCAGGACAATTGCTATTTGATATCGGATATAATCAAAGCAAGGGAAATAGTTTTATGTACAACCGAAAAACAATGATCACATTTCGGAAGACGATTAAAAGTGTGATATTTAGATAAGAATCTCCCTCTCGTCCGATATGGAAACCACCCTTGCAATATCGACGCGCTGCTGACGTCAGTCAGCGTCCGATACCGTCCTTGACCTTAGTTCTACTACCAAGTCCAATTACTGAATAGTCCCTAAAAAGGCCGTGATACAACTTTAGAGTTGGGGGAAAAATAGCGCACTTTTTTTTATTATTAAATTGTGTAGATTTGGGGAAGAATATTTCGAATGGCTCTAACTTGTATCGATTGCCACGGACCCGATTAGGATTTGGGATGTAGAACGAGACAGGTTCCCGTTATATAATGCCTTTCGGCTATCGTGGTCAGCTCTCGGGTGGTCAATAATAATAGCTATTGGCAGAGGAGACCGGATGTGGGTAATATGAACATTAGAGATTGACTCATGCATCGATCACCGATTAGCTGTAGATGACTGCTGTCCGACTCCAGTCATCTCTGCCACAAGTATGACCTGCATACTAAATTGCAAAATAGATATCTAATTTGCGGTTGGCACCAGCTCTTTTCATTCCGAGTTTCCATATAATTATAAAGTAACAGCTCTACCGTCCCTATTTCAGATTGAACGTTTTAGACCACTGCACCCCTGTCAAAAGAGAGTAATCTATATCATATTAAGGGTTGTCCTAAATGCTAATTAACAGAGATTTTCCTCTCTCAGCCCTCGTGAGGCAATAGTAAGGATCAAGAAGAGGACGGGGATCAAGAATAAAAGGCGGAGGCGGCAAGGGAAACTTCTGCTGCTGGCAAGACTTTTAAATTGAGACATTAAGGTGTAAATATTTAATGTGGATACAGTTTGGCAGGATCATCTCGGGCCACCAGCTTGGATGTCACTCTCTTGTAAGGACGACCAGAGACACACGATATCCTTGCCTCCGGTCGAAACTCCGCATAAACCTTAATCACTCTATCTTCCCCCTGTGAATAAGTTTAAAACACTAGCGTGAGTCATTCCTGTCAGACAGGGCCAACTCTTTGAGAACTATTCAAACAACTGAAGGTCCCTTCTTGGAGGACACCGTCATTAGAGGGATGTAAATCCTATATACATCATTTATTGTACAGTACAGTATTACGTCTTAGAATAGTTCTTCAATTGGTCAACAGGCAAAAACGCGACTGGCAGTCCTTCAGCTCCAATATCCTGTAGAGATAGCGCTTGGAGTAGTTAATTTTATTTTGGTGAAGGAATTACAACATTACACCAGCATCAAAATTCAATATTGTAGCCCCCTTGTATTGTAGCATTACATTAGTTGATAGCCAGCTCCTGTTTGAGTCGATAACTCACAGGGAGGAGACAGTCCCAGAGCAAGTTTTTCTCAGACTTGACCTAATTGATGCGCCTCTGATATTATGTTGTAGCTTCGATTGTACCCGAGGTACAGTCATTAAGCCCCTACGTAGCGTTGGTTTCCCCCAAAGCCACTCTACCGGTCCCTAACCAGGCTCTTCATCCACAAGCTTCAAACAAAATTCTAGGCCTTAGACTTGGAAGGCTTTGCTCGGATACTACCCAACTGCTGCCAGCCTCCCCTAATTTAGGGCTGTAATTTATTCAAAAGCGATGTTGAGAAGTGTCGCTTGGGATTGCAAGGAATTAGAAAGTGAACGAAGAAGCTATTCAAGGTTTCGTGACCCAGAGAAAGTGGGCCACATCTCAGCTGCCAGCAATTTTGCTAGAAGTGCTTTCCAGCTGACCGGGCTATTTACTCTGAGATCATTGAAACAAATATAAATAAATTCCATTCTTCCATAAAATATTGCTTAGCGGACGGATGGCGCAGACGATCAATCGTTGGTACAGTATTGTGTCAAGTAACCAGAACGAAAAACTCATGGAAACTAGTCAATATTCAGCTGTGTGTTGTTTTGTGCAAATTGTTCGCTATCAGCACTGCTTTTACAGTGCCTTCCAATATTGTTGGTGATTTCTTAGCTCGGTTGTCACTTCAACTCGGCTCTACGTCAGTGACAATCTGCCCGATGTCATTAGAACAGAGACACTGACAAGCAGAAGTCAGAGCGAGGCTTCTTCGTCTTTTATCAGAATCTTATGTCCCTTCTCCAGTTAGATTTCCAGCATCAGATCACCAATTAGGAGTCGTCTTCAGATGCCCCAAATAATGCAAAAAGACCTAGTGTGGAAATGTACTGTGTTGCCGGATATTTCTTAAAATATTCAGAATGTTCCTTTTCCAAGTAATGAGGTTTGACTCGTGTTTGGAACCTGCAATGATATTTTGGGATCTGGCACTGACTACAAAGTGGGGGAATGTCAGGAGCGAACTCATCTGCCCAAGTTCCCTGCCAGGGTAAAGGTCTGGCGAATTTGAGTCTAAATGTTAAGGGTAGTCCTTTATCACAGAAGCCAACCCGACTGAGGTCAGAGGATTATGATAGATAAGACCCGTAATCGATACAAACAAGCGTAACAATTCAGGGAAATCCTTGGTATAGTAAACAAAGGGAGTGACCCGCAGACGATGCAGGTATTTCTGAGGTGTTTCTTGCATGTAGTTGTTGTAAATACATCCACATATACAAACTGACCAAAGAATTCTCAATCGTCCATTCGAATTATAAACATTTTAAATAACGTTCGCTCGGTTGTAATATCTCATGGTGATTTTGAATATTCATTCAAGATTAAAAGAAAATCCCTGTTATTAAAAGTAGAACAAAAAGGTCACTGGACATGTATGAATTGTAAATTTATTGAATTCAGTGACAGAATGACTCCGAATCGAAAACCCAATTTGAAATTAATCTGTTATTGCATATTTTTTTTTACCAAAGGGAAATGTCTCCAGAGGCACAGGAAAAACACTAATTGTTTTGTCACATGATTCACCTGGCGTCGTAAGTCGACTCATACTTTATTTATTGACAGTAATAGATATGACAACAATGCTGATCCTTCACGATTATGGAAGAGCCAGTTTTGAATGCGATCAGAAATGATCGATCCTTTGAATGCATATTCATGCATGTACTGTTTTCAATATAATCAACGTTGGCCATCTTTCAACAGTAATCACAGCACACGATATCTTGGGTAAACATCTGATGACCATCCATCATAAGTGACATCGTCAAGTGTTTTGGTGGTTGGGTGGATATTTTATTTAAAGATGTGCTTCCATAGTAGGCGGATACTCGAAACGATGGATCGTGTCACAAAAAAAGAAGCTTATAGAAAAAGTTATTTGTGTTGAGCCAATTGTCTCTTTTACCCCAAGTTCCTGTACCTCCCTAACCTTTATGTGGGCTTCCAATGTGAGGGAATCATGCGTTGTTGAACGTCTTCTGCCCAAGCGCTCTTTCATGGGCGAGCCTTTGTAGTGCAAAGATGGCACCCTGTTCCATGGTTCCTCGACACCCAACTCCCTACATTCAATATCCAGGGGCCGACCAGACTATTGCCATTATTTAGATACTCTAAGGTAGAGTTAGTTTATGTAGAGAATACAAATGTCAAGATATTATCTTGACGAGTGTTGAACTGTTTTAGAAAAGTTGAATGATGAAAGAGGATGGAACTTCAAACTCAACTTCATTAGGTAATTAGTACAAAGTAAAAGCATAGACAGGGATATTCAACCTGGGGCCCGTTGCTCCGTTTCTCGCTAACTATTTTTCCATTGAAAGTGTATGGGAAAATAGTTAGCGAGAAACGGAGCAACGGGTCCCAGAGAGTATTTCCTAACTTTGTTTCGAACAGGATCTTTTGTTCTCCAGATTAAACTATTTTTCAGAAGTAAAACTTTTCGAGTTTCGGATCAACTTCTTAATTGGCATTGTACAAAGATGCAAGAGCAAAATCTAGATTAGAATGAGGGATAAGTATGGTTGAGCATGGATCTCTAGTCGTGCACTCTGAGCAATTAATTAGTCACTTTTCTTTAACGAAGCCAAGGAAAGGCAACCGAGATTATGATAACACATCCAGAAGCTACAGCTAGGAAGAGGAGCGAGAGGTATTCCAATTAGAGGTGGCCCATGCTGTTTCAAATTGCCAACAGGAGGTGCTAAAATTTTAAAGGCTGAAATAGGTATTTTTCTGGAGGAAACGAACAGCCTCCGATTGTTAAAACACATAGAAAACCACTAATGCAGGAGGATTGTAGGAAATGGGCTTCACGTGACTACCGTCTATTAGGTTCGCACGTGCCTGATTGGCCGATTTTCTCATGTTAGCTACACCTGTTCCACGTTAGGTATCACAACGTAGTTTTCTCGGAACCTTTGCCCTTCACTGTGCGCCATATGGGTTTCAGTCCTACTTGCTATAGTCTATGATGTGGCACCTATTTTCCTATCACTGGTTCAATGAAGGTTCCAGGATTAATACGCCAGCGCGTTGATGGGAAGGCAGTGTTCGTCTTCCGGGGTCAATATTGACTTGGGCTCAGAGCAAGTGGTGGGCACCATGTGTGGTCTCTCTGTCACCTCCAAAGGTATGACTTTGGGATTTGGTGCTAGGCCAAAACGAGACCTAGGACTAGCTAGAAACCACCTCCAGAAGATGCCAGATGCATGTATGGCTACAGACACGTCCAGTCTGATAAATTATGCAGCACTGTCTGCCCAGGAATGATTCTCAGAAGTAAAATAGACAGGGCACATCTTAGGTATATACGTAGGAAACATCTCAACACCAAAATAGAATAATTGGCATCATGGTTCCACTATAGAAACTTACAAATTTACTTGATACATATGATATTGTACCTTCATCTGCTTGTCAGAGCAATTATTTAAAATGAGCAGGTTCTGCACTATTTGTGTGTATTAGAAGTAGTGTTGTCGATCATAATCTTCTCCATAGTTGACTTTATGACCCATGGCACTTGCCCATGAAAGGTTTAAACCGCTCGAATTAAATAAAGAGGATCATCCGATTTCGCCAATCCAATCAATGGCGGATAATGGGTTACTCCCCTGATTGGTTTCAAATTAATGTTAGCATGTCACATATATATATCATTCCTTGCCAGATATTTTTATTCTTACATCCACACAAAAGTCATTCGGCAAGAAAAGCGAGCTATTTTTAACCTATCGGCAGCTTTCGCTCCAAACGGCAGTTTGACCTGCATGCGGCGCCGGCTCTCAAGCAGCAAACCGATCTGTCCTTAGCTCGTTTGAAAGAAAAACATACACCGCAGCAGCAACATTTCACGTGAAAGACCTCACAGGAGAACGTCAGTTAATGTAAACGTACCATCCCGCAAGGTCAGTCGACATGACGCTTGTCTTTTGGGCCTTTTCAAAAAGCCTTCAATGGCTAAAGACCATAGGGCTCGGATCAAGTACACAACACCCTAGCGCCCTGCGTTGTTGTAGAGTTGAGGAATTTACGAGAGGAGGATAACCATCCTTCATCCTTGTTACATGTTGTCATGGCGACGGTTCATGGAGATGCTACATTGCTACCAACCAGAGAACAGATGGCCCATCCCTCTCAAGGGTTGAATGGCCTGAGATTACCATTATCTGCTAGCATTTAGCCTGCGTCTTAGCTATATAATAGTATATATAATAGTATACATAATATATAACCTTTGTTATGAGATAAGGCAATGTTTGTTCATAAACAATGTATATAATATGTAATAAATTAAGCTATCTTAAAGTGTCTAGATTGACTACTGCAACAAGCTTAGAATCCTGCAATCCACCTGTCATTTGCAATAAATACAATCTGATTTATCTTGTGTCGACATACCTTGCCAAGTTATATTTGATTAATGTCTACTTCAACGTAAATGGTCGAGCATAGCTGGAGTATTTATAGATCAACTCATTTAATAAGATAAACTACATCTGGCCTACATATAATAATGAGAGATATATGAAGTCAGATCCATTTGAAGGGCGATAATTAGGCAGAAGATATAATTGGAAAGGACAACCAAGAAAAGGCCGAGCGATGAGTGATTAGCAAAGCAAGTTCAGACAGGTCTCAAAATGGGGAAAAAATTGATCTGGGTCATAGACCTATTGCCCTCATCCCCTGAGCACCAGTGGGAAGGGAAATCAAGAAGGTAGAGACGAGTACAGACACTCTAGCTCCAGAACAGGTTATGATGTCACTGCTTTGTATCTGAGTTTGTTTACATTCAGAAGTATATGGTCGATATGCTCGCATGAGTGGTTTAAGAAGAGGTAGTCTGTTTTCTAAAGAAGGAGATGAGTCAGATTCAAGTTTGAATATTGAACTGTATTGAATCTACTAGGAAGGAAAGAGTGAGTCTCGTAATAATGTTAGAAGAAATGCAGAAGTGCCTCCTTGAGACTCAGTTTGCAATCGGAATCCCTACCAGCAAACACAGGCCCTGGAATTGTGTGTGGTACACACAATATGGTATGATATACGATTATTATGATACCTGCTATTCAAAAGTGAATAGAGATTTACGAATAAAGTCAAATTCACAAACAGGTACATGGCTGTCCATAGTGAAATCGCATTGTTTCTTTTACATATCTAGAAATGATTCCGTGCAGGGCTCCCGGGAATTATATATCAGCCCATAATACTGAGTTAAATCAATTAGTGCCCTCCCTGTCTAGCGTAATTAATTGATGGTCACTCACAGGCCTGGCATCTATCCACATTGCGTAGGTGTCCAATCATGGCAGCGGTTCAAGAAAACTCGATAATATACGTTACAAGTACTGGTGGATGTAAGCAGCAACGTGTGGAAGAACACCATCGGAAGAATCATGACAATGTATGTTGATCATGTCTGCAGATTTATATTTGTTTACTGGAATAAAACATTCGTGTGTACTGGCTGGTCGTATAGCAGGGAATGAGGTAACCTGCTTAGCTGTCCGAGTCCCATACTCGGCCAGCCACTAAGGCTTTCTGAAAATCGGGACATATTTAGTATGAGTGTGTACATGAGTGTACACACATTTCACATAAAACAAATGAGTGTGCATTGAACATTACCTTTATATCAATGGGTGTACGCTAGTTAGATTGATCAAAACCAATTATTTCTCTAGTAATCCAAGAAAATAAGGAAGTGAATCAAAGGAAACATTGCTTCGGAGCTAGTGCGTTGTGGTGACTTGTCCAGGCCCTGTCAGACCCTCCTCAATAGGGGGATTGCATGTACCACTGCACAAGTCTGGGAAAGATGGAGTTTTGTGCTTTGGAACCATGTAAACATATGAATATTAATGTTAGAGCATCAATAAATATCCCATGATGAACTTGCGATTTTTTAAATATGGAATTTACACTGTATCATAGGTCCCTTAATTCTAATTGAATCAAGAATCAAGTAGGCGGACATGCAAGTCCCCTATATATCCCCTCGGTCCCATCAAGTTAAAGAGACCAGATGTACACAGCTGGGGGTCTGCACGCAGGTTCTTGGGAGAAGCTATAGTTGTGTTTCCAGTGTAAAGTCTATGGAGGGCTCTTCATCTCTACATGGGGAGTAGAGATGAATAATTTGTCTAGGAATGAGGTAGGGGTGGGAAACTAGTTAGCTTTCCAGGTAAGCAACATTAGGTATCACTGCAGTAAATAAACATTATATATTGTTTACAAACATATATAAAGAACACTCTTGGTGGGTTTATTATCATTAAGGTTATTAAAAGTGCTCATACCTAAAGATATTATTGTTGCATTTCCCTCAGCATATATATTTATACATTGTATATAGAAAGAATGGGACAAGCCGGCGAGTTCCATTCTATATTTATCATATGTGCATAAAATTTGATCATATGTCATCAGATATCACTGAAAAAATACTCAAGAAGTCTCAGAGAGCCCCGCTGCCCCGCTGACAGCCCCACTGACAGCCCCATTAGTAGGCCTACAACGTTCGGTGCCCACTGTGCGATCATGCAGTATTTAGGCCTACTTATATTGTTGACTTAAAATGTTCATATCGCAGCCATTTCTTGAGCTACATTAATAAACTTATATCATTCAATAGAGAATTTAATGCTCTATTTAATGACATGGTTTTATCATAGTACCAGAATCACGGGTGGATTACCGATCGCGGGCATTTGTTTACATGCTTCGCGGACAGCCAAAGCTCCGCGAAGCATATCAACAGAGCTATTTTTAGACAACTACATTTTTATAGGACGCGTCCTATATGAATATTTTTATAGCACCCCACTTAAAGCATCTCCGATATAGCATGCGCATATAATAAAATGCACATATTTACGTGTACGTTACATATACGAAAATTGGACAAGACAGGTTGAGAGTAGCATTCATTCCTGCAGAAACTTCTCTAAATACTGGACATGCCACTCGGAAGTCTCAATTAGAACATACTACATGTACCTAAAATCAACTAAATAGTAACATGTTGCTAGGCCAGATGGGTTACTTATAGAATGTGCCCATTCCCATGCTAGGTACATTTCACCATTTCGACCAGGAATTGGCAGGGAAAACTCCTTTGATGTAGCGATTAAATTCCATCAAGTTCCTCCCCTGAAAATCTAAATCGGCTGAGGCAAAATATATCCCATTGAGTTACAAGCAACAGGACCTTGTATCAAGCTTGGAAGAGGTAACTGAAGGATACAGCCATTTTGTCCACCATTTTCCTCAATAGTTTATACTCAAGCGATCATCTGATGGAAAAAGCAAGGATGGTTTCCTCATCAGACTTTGTGGCACATATAACCCAGTAACTGGGGGTTGAGTTGTTTATTTACAGTGGGAGAATTGTGGATGGAGGTATGTTCGTGCACGTGATAGTGTTTACGATGTTCACTCATTTAGCTGCGAGGAATCGATGGGTAGACAGGACCCTTCTTGTTGATCTTATGCTAACGAGGTGTAAGTCTGCTGAATCTACCAGTCCAAACTCCCATAGCTCCTACCATTGCTATATAAAGTTTACACTTACTAAAGTCGATTAGCTCGGAACGGTCTGGAACGCTCATAATTAACACCTGGGCGGAAACTTATATTTAAATTTCCTGGTATTTATAGTTGTGGTCAAGAGATGTTTTGTAGTTTTACTTTGCTGACTCATTAAAATTAATGCTCAATATAGTATCTCTATTTGAGTGATTTTTCCTCCTGTATTTTTTCAAATAGATTACATCGCAAAATTCATGTGGCAGTATGAGTGGATTCACCTTAGTCATTAAGGTCTGCTTCTTCCTGTTACATTGTGACGCCATTGAATGTCCACCTCTTATGCTAAAGGACTCTTGCGGAAAGCTTTTGTCTCGCCAGTTTATTACTGAATCTATATTAAACATGACAACATTCAAGCATCTACAGTTTTAGTAACCAACTAAACATCATGTTCCATAATGTGCCCAGTTTATATTTCATCCTACAAACTTTAAACTACATAAGCTAGATAATTTATTCTAGTATGCTTGTCCCTATTGGACTATTTATTGGCAAATGGACTGTTTTTCAGCCGCACGTGGGCCCACATGTTATCTTCAAAAGTCTTCATTCAGTTTCAAATCAGCCCTGACAGACTCAAGTTCGCTACACGTCTTGTTATGGGGTTCAAGTGCCAGCTTTATATTGGCCCCGGCCCGAGTCCTCAAAGCAAAGAAGGCGGGGGGAATTACACAAATAAAGATTACTTTGGCTATGCTCCAAAGGAACAGAGAAATGACAGATGCTTTACTAGGAGGTTTTCCGACCAAAGATTGACCAAAGTGATACTTGAATCGGTTTAGGATATTGATCTTGGTTTTCCGTCGAGGGGATAACTCTTTTCACACCTCTTCGGACACCATTTGTTTGAACAATCTGAAACTGTCAGGCACCAACTGTGAGTATGTAAACCTATTCTTAATACTTATTATAGAAATATGGGCCTATAATGCATGATGAGTTCAAGAGGGTTGTGTGAGTTTGGGCCAAGACGAACCAATCATTGCAAGCCTATTATGATAAGAAAATAATCAATTCTAAGCAACCGAAGTTCAACGCACCCCGTTAGGGAATACAGAATCAATATTACAAATATACACCATTCTTAGTTTCCACCGAGGAACACGAATGGGCTATCTTTTGCATCGACAAATTGAACCCATGTTTTAGAAGATTATCTCACGGCCAGATGCACATGCACATTCATTAGATCCTTCAATCTGCGGCTCACATGGCGAAAGGTTTTAATTCTGATTCGTAATCCATTGATATTGATGGGATTACATGTGATATAGGAGTCACATAAGATGTTTATCCGATAGTTACCGTATGTTAGTTAATCATATTTCAGCCCCATCTGCTTTCCAGCTTGACATCTGCCCACAGTACTCTTACATCATCCTTTATTACAAACGTTTGACAACCCTTGACTTTAGTTTATCCAAATTAATTAAAAGAAATATACTCTAAAATGAAATTCGAATTTAAAACGTAAACATTAATGATTCTTTCTCAAGACTCTGTCTCCTTAATCAATGTCAAGTCAAAAGAGTTTCATGTGGTATGTTTGGAGGCATTGGGGGTTCAGAAACTAGATGAGCAACCAGTGTTGTTGATTGTAACGTAAACATGAGTAATACAGATCAGCAGATGCTGTAAATCTGTTACATAAAGTTTAAGGTAGATAATCTGGAGACTCCTGAAAATGGCCTTTCCATTGACCTATTCATTAGGAGATGAAACAAGCCACACACGACCCTGTATCAATGGCATACAGGAAGATATATTATATTTATGTGTAGTGCTATGGCAGCTCACCATTATTCTGTCACAAATATTCCCACCATAACAAAGGACACAATGTGTCTTGGGATCCTACTTAGGTTTATATTCATGTTCACATCCTAACGAGGTGTAACGCTGGTTGCAGCATTTGGGAACTAAACTTATTAACATTATACATACGATCATTAATCAGTCTCGAAGATCGCTATGGATAGATATTGCGTTTTATATGTACCAGGTAAATCAAATGCTAGAAGTATCGACGTTTTTTTCAATAGATACCGTTTCTTGGACGTTATGGCGCATAATTACATATGAGGAAATCCCCAATAATAGGCCTGATTATAGGGATGGGGAAGTCCAAGCCCACGTTTCTACTCTTATACTCCAACCAAACAAGTCAGACAGTATACCGTATAGATGTTCTTAAGCACATACTATAAGCACCACAGCTTTTCATTGATTGCCGTTTGATTAGGAGCCATGTTATTGCTAAGGCGCTGGCAAAGGGCCCTTCAGTATGCAGAGGTGTTATAATCTAGTGCATTTACCCTGCAAAAGGCTTAACTGCCTGGCAGGGGGGCTTTGGATGCATTCGATCACCTTTACAAACTATCGATTCCCGTTGACCTTTCATCCTACGGCTGGACGCTAGACCCTATGATTTAGACTGGGCTCAATCTCAAATAGCAGGACTGAAATTGCATACTGTCCAAATGGCTTGTATATTTACGTATACTATATAGGGTTTATATGTGGGTGGGGAGAACATCATTAAAGGTATGGCAAAGTGGTCTGGAAATCTCCACATGTTGATGTGTAATGATGTTAGGATTCTGTATTCTGAATGACTTGCACCGGGAAATGCCTCTTATACGTATGTAAAGTTTACTTAATATGTATAAAGAGAGAAGAAGCAAAGTATGCAGTATAAATAATTTAAACGCCTATATATTAGAGTTATAATTATCAGCGCATCTTAGCTGCTTTTGATGATAGATGATTGCTAACTTCCCAACAATATCCAAGGGACGCACTACACTCTTAATTTCGACCTCCAAACGTTTGACAACCCTTCGCCCTCCCCCGTTTTATTTCATCTACTAGACATATTTAAAGCAGTTCCTAAATATTCACTGCAGAGTAGAGGTCTCCTTCAGAAGAATGATAGAAGACTTAAGCAATCGACCAGACTTGAACTCCACATTGAATTCATTTTAACAGTATGAGGAAAGCAGGTCAAGCTTGAATCTAACTCTTTAATCCTCATAAGTCTCTTCTGATGTGTGCCAGCCGTTGAACTTTAGCAAATCGACTGTCAAGACTTTAAGTGGCTATTCCAATAACTGCAAATATCATACACCACATGTTGTGTAGCTCCATCAATTATTAATAAATATTTTGCGCATTACAGGATAAGTATCAGATGGTATAGAGGTATTTATCGCACAGTAAGTGTTGCTTGGATTTACTCTTGGCATTTTCTGTATGTGCTTTTTGGAGGGATACGTCTAGAAAGAGCAATGCCGTTTAAACCCATCCTCGCTGGATTTATGCTTGCCAGAAGCACGCATCAATAAACCACAAGAAGCTATATTTAGGCTTTGATGACTCCCTTACCACCCAAGCAGCATCTCCTATATCGTAACCAAGCCATCTCGGACAAAGCAATATAAAATGTCCTCTAGAGACCGTTGACCTTCCCCCTATATGCTACGGGGGACATTTGGCTTGACGTAATGGGCCATGGTATGACATTGCCTTGTCACCTATATCGATCCTGCAAAACCTTATCACTACAGACTCGAACGCAGACATTTGATGATCTCAAAGACAATACAGACCTCTCTCGATGAGAGGCTAATATAACATGCGCAAACTTGTTGAACGGTGTTGACTGTGTTCTAATTCTTTTATTTATTCTATACACAAGCGAGTTTGCAATGTAAATATGCATATGTTTGCTGTTCGGTAAGCGACACATGCCATAAATGCAATAATCATGTTGTCCCCCTTGATATTGGCATGGGCTGGTGAGGAAGAAATGTTTCACATGGAGCATGGAGGGTGATAACGCCCAGAACATTTTCTGACCTTCGTCCCCGCAAAATGGCAACTGGCAACTGCGCTATCTGGAGTGTTTATCAATGGTCATATCTTCCATGCCATATGATCTAAACTGTGACATCCTCTCGGATATATCTCCCAGATATTAATGCAAGGCATCCGTTAGCAGCTCAGCGAAAATTTAGACACTAGTACTAACCATACAATCCCTAGGAATCATTTGCTATTTGCTCCTCTATCCAACAGCATATCACTCTAAAAACTGCATTAGGTTGGCGTCTTCAGTTGATACACAGAATAGGACGCTAGTGTCTTCCTATCGTATCAACAGAGGACGCAATAACGTCCTCATAAGACGTTAAACGCATTTTTAGACGTTTTGCACATGAATCTAAGTAGCAAAACTATTTGGAGATGCTAAACATCACACCAGTAGACACTAAACATCACACCTGTAGATGCTAAACGTCACGCCATATGTAACATATCCCTGGTTAATTCTAATAAAACAGGAGGTCTATGCGACTTTGTCTAATTTCTCTTGATTAGACTTACCTTATAAGAATCCTGTTGCATTGTGAACCCACATTGCTTTAAAATCATGCCACACATCCACTGCTATGGTTGAGCGAAATGAGGTGTGAAAATGTGACACAATGAGCTCTAACAAAGTGTCACATTATGTAGGGCTATGTGTGACACATGCTGCTCTACTGGTTTGCAGACCCCCACATTTCACACAGAGACTTGTACATTTGTAGGTGACCTTACCCTTATGTATGAATATGAAATGAATATAGACTATACACCAAGGATATTTGACATATGTGATGTGTTTCAGGAAAATGAGTCATAAGTCGCAAAATTGATATTTTTTAAAGTGTTTTTTGTCACAAGATCACATTATTGGAATGTTCTAATTTTTTAAGGGTTGATAATTCATGGTTACATCAATCTATGTATCAAATTTCAGGACAATCTATGTACTATATCCTTTCGTTTTAAAGGTCCTCATATGGACTACATTTAGTTACTTTACTGTTTATTGACCTCAAGAAATATTGGAAACTTTTTTTTTCAAAAACGAAAATATCAAACGTAAAATCTGGAAATAGATTAGATTATTAGACTGTTTACTATCATTGGAATCTGCTTGATCTTATCTTTTTGAATATAATGGAATCTCAAAATCTATTTTGTGCGACTTATGACTTTTCCTAAAATACATTACATATGTCTTAAATTATGTTAATGCGCGATCACGCGCCGTCCTTGATCACGCTTCTAATATTAGTGACCTGTGAATATGAAGTAAATAGCTGCATTCGTATGAATCTGAGCTTCATTTTGATAGTAAGCACTTCATATTTAAATCAATTGGGAGGATACTAATCCATTAATTAAATATATGTGATTTGTTACAGGAATATCAGTCATAAGTCGCAAAATTGATATTTGTTAAAGGGATTTCTTCACAAGATCTCTTTATTCGTTTTTTGTTTGGTTAAGTACCTGGATATTAATCCAAATGCAAAAGATCAGGTTACTCCTGAAAATATGGAACAATGTACCTGTATATAAATTAAATCAAAAGGTTTTCAAATCAAATCTAGAGTCCTTAGTGTATATTGTCCATTATGTTCATGTTAATATTGAATATGTTTCATAAATTGTACATTATTCATCAACTGGGTCTGTGGCACAATTGGTAGAGCATTTACTTCAAATGTGAGAGGTAGGGAGTTCGAATCTGGGCTGTGGAGGACGTTTTTTCATGATGTTAAATATAGTACATCCTAGGACGCTAAACGTCACACAGCAAACGTCACAGATGTGACGTTTAGCGTTTTTGGAAGACGGTAAAAGACACAAGATGCTAAACGTCACACCAAAAGAACGTATTAAAAGTGGGGACAAGAAAAACGTCTTGTTTTGTGTATCATGGCAAGACGTTTGACTTTACAGTGTACATTCAAATAAAATATTCTGAATTATTGAATAACATCCGCAATTTAGGTTTGATTGATTTTCTCAACATTTTATCGATACTTCGATTAACATCCGTGCATGATGAATATAGAATATAGAAATTATGAGGGAATCCTATTGATGTTAGAATATAATATTCTGTTTCACCTACACATGTCATGTGAAATGATACGACCTTGATTATTAACAACTTGTAGAGCAATGGCAAACGGACCCCAATATTTGTAGTGGGACAAAAAGTTGCTTATCATGATTTATCCAGGATCGCATTTTTTCTGGCCCAGTTTATCACGTGGCTCCTACAGCCCTGATTGCATTCACACCATCACTCCATCATCAGTTGCTCGATAATTTTTGCCTTCAAAATAATTGGAAGCTTCACCGCGGTCAGCGCCATCTTCGTCTTTCTCATACTTTGTCTCGCTGAGAGAAGCTACAAGGCTTCACTATTCAATTAATATGATTTACAATCACAATTCAATAGAATGAACTTATACAATATACACGGGCTAGTGACACAATACGCGGAGCTGATCCATCTCACTGTTTTAAAAATATCATTGCTCTTTTTACCCCCCTCATAGTATTGTATTTATTGTCCTTTTAATAACAATACCATTGGGCATTGGAGGTTGTAATCTGACCTACTCGAGGTCGTACTCAGTAATGCATACACGAGCAATAAGGGAAGAACAGCTGCAACAATTTTAAATGTATTCAACCCTTAATGTGGCTAATTTGGCCGATCATGCACAATGATGAATGGCACGATCTGAACGTGCGAAGGAGACATTTTTCATTCCAGTCTACAGCCATCAACAGCAGCTCCGACTGAAGATTGCGATGAGTTATCACGGGAGGGACCAATTGATTGTCCACCATGAATTCAGTCGCAGAGGCAACTCAGTCTTTTTTCATACTGGGAATAATTTGTTTTAATTCAAGTTCATGGTCGATCATCGCAGTCTTTCTAAATGCCTAGGATATTTATGACCTAGGGGTAATTCGCCAGCGATATAAATACTCGTTTCAATAGCTCCCGACCTTGAGCTATCATCATTATAGAGAAATGGGCCAGTGAGAGCCTGGGTTGATGTCCATTTTCCATATACTGCTAACAGTGTCGCATGCTGTCACTGATTCAATGTCCAGTTTTCTTGCACTACTTCTGTGACATCTCCATTACATTCACTGACACTTGTGCCAATGTTTCTATACTACTGAGACTGTCATCTGTCTGCAGATAAGACTTGTGTCGTATGCTTAATCTCATCGCCACGTTATCGCAATCAGCAACCGTGACAGGCGCCATTTAACATGCAAATAGAAGCGGGTAATTATATGCACATAGATTCACTGCGCACATATTGTAGTATACATTTACTTAATTGTCTAATGACTGGTTAGTTCACCAAGAAGGCGATCCAATCTGATTCATCTTAGGCTGGAGAGCTGATTCATTCCGTTGAGATCTAAATCGTTTCGGTCTAACCACCAACTGAACAAATTAAAACAGATTTTTGCAGTTTGACCTATGTCTACTTCACTCGCCCCTCACGGGACCTCTGTGGTAAATTCGGTGGTTTGTCTTCACCGAGACAGGTACATGCACAGCCCATTCATGTCCATTTGATCGATCGGACCTGGCGGTATATTTCGTAAAAGGAGTTGTCTTTGATATTTTAACATATCGTAAAGGCATTTCCAGATTAAATCAAATTCTCGAATAAAAATTAGGACAGGCCGTTTACGGGAGAATATAAAGGAATATTTGGTTGGAATTAGATGCCGTCAGTAACACTCGGTCGGCATATATATGCCCTAAATACTTTGCGCTTAAATAGAAACAGATTCGCCTTAGGGAATGGGGCACGTCATTGTTTTAACCGAGTGTTGAAGCATCGCCACCTCAGGAAAGTGCAGTGGATGAGACTATGACGTCACGGCACGAGACCCAGAAAACGGACGTGCCGACCAACTGAATGAGTGTATGTAGCCTTTTGGTGTAATGACGATCATAGTCTGGGAGAGAGGAATATGTTCTACAACTGAATATTGGGTCTGGAGCGGGGGCATATACGCAGAAGTGTAGGTGAGCCTTGGCTCGTTGTTCAAAGCAATACTTGCGTCTGCTCCCACATTTTCTCTGCCTTTTGGACATAACTGGAGAGACGTGATATGCACGAAAATAACTTGCTCCTGGTTTCCAATACTCGTCCACTTGGCCAATTATTTAAATCCTTCTTTTAGCAAAAGGTTGTTTGTGTCCACGATCCCATCAGTCTCCTCCAATCGACCCGTGGGGGAAAGCCATGGCCCTCTCAATCACCCCTGCGCCATTAGTTAGTGCGGTTGCGCGCTATGATATATAACCTGAATATCGCAACGACACATGGATTAGGATACTCCACCATTAATTAATAAGTACTTTGCCGGCTGGAAATCACCTGAATATCATACTAGATGGAAGAGATGAACAACTGCATTCTAGCCTAGATTCTAAAACCTCATGGGGTGAAATGATCTCAATGGCCTTTTTAATAGGTCACGTATATGTGAAATAATGAAAGTGCATTGCCCCAGACCTCCATGCTTCAGTATCATGCATTGAATTATATATAAATACAGAAATTGAACTCTGATACTCTTAAGTGCTCCAGTCTATTCACCGCATAGAGACTGCCAAATGATGCAATACCATATGACATACGGTACCCGATGGATTATGAAAGAGGACCTCTTTTGATATTGTGTGTACCCAAGGAATTCAATCCAATGATGTAATTCGGTTGGATAGCCCTACAATATAATATGGTCAACATACTACACAATAGAGGCCAGAAATGGAGATCAACATTATACATATACTATATATATATTATATTAATTAATACTCCTATTATTTAACCATTTCATCACTGTCTGGTCCTATTTGACATCCGTCAAGGGGAAAAAGCGTTTGCGAAAATAGAATGAGAGTGATCGATGGTGTTACGAATATAATACGATCTACACATATTTGTACATGATTACGGCGCTGTTTATTGTGACCAAGGTACGAAGTTAATCTTGTCCGCACTATTTTTCACCATTCGAAGCCGAAGAGAAGTCATCAGCCATTAGCACCCGTACTATTGGAAGTATGCTGATGGCATTTTTAAGTCTGTCTGGACTATATGCATGCGTTATGTAATAATGTAGTACACTTATGGGCCCAGGATATTGACCTCCACAAAATGGCGAGAGTATATTATGAGCAAACATGCTGAATTATGAACCTGCCCATTATCCTGGGTGGTAAAGCAACGTTGGGCTTATCACCCTCGTGAACGCAATGGATTTCTCCTTGAAGAACGGTGCGATTATTTTCTTGGGCCAGAGCCACTTTTGGGTATATTCTGATGCAGCGAACAACCTAATGCATCGAACAAGTGAGCACAACGGCCGAGAAGCATTTGCTTATATAATTTTTGAAAATATAACTAAGGTCTGCATCATAGGAAAATGAAGAGTGAACATTTCAATACTAATATTGTGCCTGGTCTTGAATTCAAAATTAGCCAAATTCCACTCAGCAGAAGCCAATCGGTTGCAGAAAGGTTAGCTCAGTGCCTGTGGGCGTTCCCGACATAGTAAATGGAATTGGCCTACAAACATATTTCAATGCTAGTCCATGTATCTGGAGTGCAAATGCACGGCTTTCAATGCATACTGGCATGTTGAAGGCGATTGAGAACTACTTTTATCACCATCTCACGTGGGCGGAGTCAGAAGGATGTCGCTCTGAATTTTGAGAGAGTACATAAATTGGTAGGAAGCGGATAGCCTTGCCACTCTGTAGTGGGTAGAGAAGGGAAAGAGGACCCAAGGGCTAATGGAGAGGCAATCAGGCCAACTTAACGCCCACACCTTCTTTAATTCAGGATAAAGGGGAAAGGGTAGCTATTGATTTATTATAGAATATAAAATGTAATATAGCTTGATAAAAAGCGTGAGGTACGTTTATACAATTTGGAATGAGATGGGGATGGTGCTTTAACCGACAGGACAGGGGTCACTCCGAGTAAATCAATAATGCAAGGTCTACAGTTTTACTATTTTAACGTGTAATAAGATAGAATGGACAAGAATTGGCAGACTGGAGAAGCGTCAACGTTGCTGTGAGAGGGTAATGGAAGTAGATTAAAAGCCAGGGTATGGGACTATGAGATCATTGTTGGTGCTACGGTGTAACGTAGGGAGGAAATGAGTGATGCCTGATACTGCACTTCAACTACAGACATGGTCCACCATATGCCCATCAGGGAGGTCCAGACCAGCCTAGTGGCATCTCAACACAATAATCTGTCTGGCTTCAGGTTACATAGCCAACCCTCCAAACAGATGGCACCTATAATTCCTACGAGGTCACTAAAGGACGAGTAGTCGTGAGGACCAACTGACTTGAGCTCCTTACGGTACATTCATGTACATTGCTATATTCGAATATAGTGCTTCTTGTGTTATTTACAAAGTGTAGGTAATGCCACAGTATTTAATGTATAAGCCCCCAACTATGCTACGAATGTATATATGTGTGTCTTCATACATACATCATGGAAAATCAATTTTCTACACGAACACATTTTCAAATCTAGTGAAATGTTAGTTTAATTTGTAATCGACAGTCTACCCAAATCCCCTTTTGAAACAAAACGCGATGAAGGTCTGAGTGCCCTTCAATGACGCAACCGACGCAGAAACATCTGGTTTGCTAACATGTATTACATGCAAGGAATAGTTTGATGCCTTATGTTAAAATCCTTGTATCACCCTTCAATAGAACATGTTTATACACTCGTGCATTTTCAAAATAACTTGTCATTCGAGACTGCTCTAATCCTGGCCACATACATGGCGGAGAGCATAAGGTGTAAAATGCTTTTACTTGATTGCTTCATGTAGTTATACAGCCGTATAACAATATTCTTGAAAGGATCACATCGGATGTTCTAGCTTTCTTAGCATTGGAAGCAATGAGCAACACAGAAATTATGTACGTTATTGATAAAGGTTATACTAGTGGAAAATGTATACATGTGCCTGTTTTCAATTTGTGAAAGGATGATTCGAATATTGTGCAGTAAAAATTGCATCTGTCAGAGGCCAGCGGAGTATATTTTCAGAATTCATACTTTTTCTGATGATTTCTCAGGAATGCAGCTGCGTCGCAGGATAATATTTCAGCTCTGCTTCAATGATGAGATTTAAAGTGAAGCAGGGAACCATACAGGGAGAGGAGCATTTGCACTGAGAAATTGTAAGGAAGTATATACCGTATATAGGTACGTTTGGCACATGTTTTCTGTGTGTGTTCGGTAGATGGCAAATACAGAAATACAATTATATGAACATTAAAAGGAACAGATTAAAGCCATATTGTGGACTTTCTCCAATGTCATTCTGGTGGCACCTCTGTGTATACCGTACGCATGGGACGTACCTCACTCTATATATGATGTTCAATATAAAATATATAGGAAACTTAAACAGCAATTACTTGTGTGTGTGTTACCCTGGTCTTACATAGTTTGACATAGCAATTGCATCAACAGACATTTCTCTCTGGTCACATATAAGTTCTATATTATATGCGTATTAACAACTCGGGCCATCAATGGAGTACATACATAGTAGTTCTTTATAAGGGTCCAGCCGAAGGAAAACTGTAATATATTGGCATTCTTTCAGACAATCAAGGTCTAACAATGTTGCCTGGCCAAGACCAGAGTAGGCTGGATATATAGTGCACAGAGGGCCTCCTATATTACGCTTTCACCGTCAACTGTGGTTGTGGTCTTTATAATGAACTTGGATCGATACAATAATGATTCTTCAGTCACAGGAGCAAGGGGGAGGGGGTAATACTAATTACTCAATATTTCAATCATGTCATACTTTCAGATAAACGTAAGACTTTTCAAGGCTGCCTCTCTCAACGGCATAGTCCGCCCTTTAGGAAGGTAAACATAGGCATGAAGACCACTGATAAATACAAGAGACAATTGGTGCAAGTTGGTTAAAACAAAATAAATAAACCTATCATCCTGCGAACACTCGGACCAGGCAAAGAAACGCCTCGATCACTTGAGGTCTAATAGCTCCGCGTACAAAGTGGAGAAACAGGTACTTCATAAAAAAAATCGCACTCCAAAAGAGTCGTTAACATTTCTCGAATGCCCCTTGGCAAGATTTGTTAGAGTGACAAGGTATAAAAAGTATAAATTAAGGAGTGCGAGGGGAGATGGCTGTCAGGGCAGGTCTCACACCTAGTTTGTTTTTCCAGCGTCAAACTAATGGAGTGTAGTGACCCGAGGGCCGCCATAGAGAGGGTGGTGGGCTTGACCCCGGAGGGAAGGTCGTACGTATAGCATCTCTCCTCCAGGGGGTCCCTCCATATACTACAGTGGAACGCCATCCAGACTTTGCTTTATCACCAACAATCTTATCAGTGAGCTACGGATAGAACAAGGTCTTTGAGTCCAAAATTAAGAATACAGTGTGTACCCTAGCTTTTGGTCTCGTTCTTTTTTTTTAGTATGGCTTCGCCAGCGGTTTGAAGCCACAGATGGCTGCTTTATAACAACTGAACAAAAGATCCTATAACTTTGAAAGTGCTCCAGGATGTTATGTTCATCCAGTAGTTTTCTTTTCATCCTAACAAATCAGCGTTTTGCTTTACAGCGACATCGTTTATAGGACCTTACTGGTTTATTTTCACATAGAAAACCTTCAGTGACAATACCTAGTTCATGCAATTAGATCTTCTTATTGTCGAAGTCCCATACTCTCAACTTCTTTGATAGAAGTGGGGGTTTCCACAATCTCAACACCCTTTAATACCAACGTAGACCACGACTATCATGATTTCTTATATTATGAACATCATTTTCATATGTGAAATTATTCTCGGTGATCTGTCTAAGGGAATACAAAGCAAGGGCAGGTCAGCTCTACATATAATACAATACAGTGACTGGCACACGCATGGAACAAATTGCTACACCATGGCGGAAGGATATACTGTGAAGGTCTCATCAGCACATTTTGCAATATAGACCTTTAAGAGTTCCTTGTTCTATCAATTAATGCACACACATCCTTAGTCTTTCTATTAATTTCCTCGGACCAGTGACGTTAGATTGAATACAAGGCGACGTTTCAAAAGGCTAAATCACTAGCAAGCCTTAATGAGAAATCTGATGTTTTTACCAAGGGCAAGGAAAAGCTCTGCTCTGTATACACGGGTGGTAACTATATTCATTCTAGGAACATATATATAGTAACAGCACCTTATTAAGAGTGGGAGGGAATACGTGCATGTCAAGCGAATTTCCTGTCGCTTTGTTCAGAAACAAGCCACTATCTAATTATCTCTGCCATAGCAAGGCAAGCATCAGCCTGAGTCTATGTTTGACTGAAGAACGTTCTTTTTAGGTCCTCTAGCCTCGAGTCACCATGCAAGGCGAGACGCCTATGTCTAGCTTCTCTCTGACGCATTCTATCTGCCAGCCAAGGGAACCGATCATTGATGGTCTGGTGCGAAATACTCTATCTTTAGTTTCTGTAAGGCAGCTTATTTTTCTCCACGTGTTTGCCTTTAACAGACAAGGCCTAAACCCCAGGGAAATGGAAGTGTGATATGCATAAGAATATCATGCACCACAAGACATTAATACAAGTAGTACACACCCATTTTAAATTCTTCGATATTAACATGGTAAGTTTTTTCTTCAATTAATCGATCAATATCAAAGCTACACTGTAGTATGCGTGTATAGGTGTACCTCTCCTTCAGACCCAATTTAGTGTCAGACTATTTTAAATTCCAGTCATCGTTTAGAATTTATTTATGCTTTTATTCTACTCACTTCTATTCAATGAGGTAAGTCTCCAACATGTGTAGAAGCAACAGCTGTTGCCAGGGGAAATCCCAACGATGCCTGACTAGGAAACTGAGGCAATGCTCCTAATAGAAAGGTGGGAAACCGGTGGATGAATGTTGTTAGAAACCTCGCGAGTGATGTGGGATTTCTAGTTCTATATAAATTGCCCATTATAGGGTGAATATAAGGTAGCTGGACGATATCTTTGCCACATTCCTAACGACTGGCTTAAGAAGAAAATACTATTTTCTCACTATATCATTACAATGTTCTTCCTCGATCATTATTTAACAATACAATATAACTATTTCAAGTGTACATTCCCTAAAGTATATAAACAGACACCTGACTAATGGGAGTTAAACATTAGTATATCCCCAGTAAGGGTTTATGCGATGCAGATATCCCTTTTCTGTTAGCACCATAGGCATGTGTTCATGTTCATCTAATACCTTGACCCAACTCCTGCACTTGGTTATTTCTCCTGCTGATACACTGAACCGATGTGATGTGGAATAGGATCCCCAAGGCTGCAGGTAAAACGGTTGGCAATATTAGTTTCACATATAATTCGGAACATTCTCATTGTATCAGCAGGGCAAATATGTACACACATTTCCCTTCCTCTTGAGCGAGCCTAAACCAAACAAATCCATTAGCGCAATCACACAAAACAATAACGATGCTTTCGTTTCATAAATATAATTATTTACGCCATATGGATTGGGTTGGTGAATATAACTAAGTGATATCTTCCATGTATAGATGACTGCTAGCCTTCTGGACTGGTGGCGGTGTGTTTAGACTCAAACTCAAACTCAAAGTCTCAAACTTAATTATTATAATTTCTCTCTTGACTCATAGTTCAAGGAGTGCAGCGCACTGTTTATGTAAAGTTAGTCCCTAAAGTAGAACTTCTTTGTGATATATTGAAATATTGGTATGATTAAAGGCCAGTGTTTGTTTTGCCTTGATGTTCCCCAGAGAGCCATGACCGGGTAAAGTTTGGCTCTGTGACTTCTCATCATTTAGAGTGAGGGAGAGTTCAGAGGCTGCCAACTGACTGCCGTCACTCAGACGTTTGGACTTGCCTATGCCTTAGTTCTTTTGTGTACACACGAATGTAACAGGTGTGCATAGGCCGTATCTTAACTCTCTCCCAATGCAATAACTTATATTAGAGTAAGCTGTGACCTTGGTGGATACTTTACTTGAGAATCAGAGTTAGATGACATTACATCCATGCCAGGATATGTATGTAACATATAACATGTCATCATAAAAAATTTCAACACAGGTTTTTCGTATCCTAAATGATTTTTTAATAGTTATATTAGTGAATGTATCGAGATGTACTAGTTATTCGATGTAGCGACAGACTGGTGAGCAATTCTGATGTTCAAATAAATATTAGTAATATTTTATGTAATATTTTATGCACTCGCCTTGCCGATAGCTGTGCACTGAAAGTTTCATAGGTGAACCTATATTATATTATGTATCGACGACCAATCCAGGATATTGGAGACCCTAACCCTGTTAACGTACATGGTAAACCAGTGCCTCACTATTCTTAATGTTAGTCCAAACACATTCCGGGTGTGAATATTCGATATTTATTGCTATTCCCTACATTAAATAACCACTTAATATTGTTAAGCAATGGCTCACTTCATTAGACCTCATTTGCACCGTATTTCCCCCCAACATTTTCAGCCAGGAGATGAATAAAATCCAGAAGAGGACCAGCGACTAGGGAATTGCGCTGCTTCGTGCGAGGAATTTGATATATCTCATAGGGTACCTCTATAAATCTTTGAGAATCCGAGGCATATTTGTACTCGGTAGGAATAAAACATGGTCGATCTTTGATCCGGGGACTTTTTATTGGGACACCGACGCTGACAATGGATCTAAAAGCGGCGTCCCCTTCAGGATAAGAGCACGCAACCCGTAGCTAAAAATAAGTGAGCAGGCAGAGAGACTGAGCGCCTCTTAGAATCCAGAAACAACCCATATTAACGTAATAAGGCTTTGGGCGAGCGTCGCTTGTGGTAACAGTCCGTTGCTGCAGACCCTTTTCAGCAAATGAGATCTGTTCATAAGTCTCAAAGTAAAACAGATAAGAGCCACGTCTAAGTCTTCCCTCTACGAGGCTAACGCACTCGTGGAGACCATCTCTCCTCCAGGAAACGAATATAAATCTCTCTTTATATGTGGAAAGGAGAGATTAATGGGATTTTCCCAACACTTACTATACTTTAGGTGATTATGTATGGACTGAGGGAGACTATATATATGGAACGGGTATGATTATCATTTGCCTGCTAAAGGCGAATAGGTGTGTAGTGAATACGAGGCCCTAGACTAGCTTTTATGTTGCTCTGCTTACTACCGTAATAATGGAGGGTCTGTGGAATATCTGGAAAAGCAAATAAATCAAAATCATGTCGTAAGGGGGAGATAATGTGCTACATCTTGTCCACTTAAGGGAGGCGGATGTTGGTTACTCACGCATACAATCATTACTGATATAATGAGCTGGCTTACATCTAGACGTTAGTGCATTAATTCTCTGTAGAAATAATGGAGCAGATGCTCAACCATTTTATTAAAGTCAAAATTGCCCATTTAATAAGTCCCATAAATGATAGAAGTTATACTTTAAGAGTTCCTGTGGTGGAGGGCTGAGAAAATTTCAATAACAGCATTGATCAAATCCATAACTTTTGTTTACAATCGGAGCTTGTAAGATGGCGGTTTAGATTTTAAACTTCACTAGAGTCTACTATACATAGTCACCGAAATAACATGGTAATTCCCGAAGACCGCCTGCTGTACAAATAGTAGACGCAATACAGGGAGAATAGCTGACACAAAAGCGTCTTTGCAAGGTGTGATGAATTTAGTCACAAACTGTCGAATTTAGAGAGCAATAATTCCCCATAATTCACTTACGATATCTTGTTATCTCCTATCTACCTACTATTAATAATCGGGTTTGAGTGAAGGGCTATCCCAGATGGATTATTTGATCGTACTTCTATCGCAATCAATGAACCAGTGGTTCCACAAACAAGTGTTCCGTAAACATTCTGCATTTTGCCTGCCTCCTAATGTATAGGTACTTTGCTTATTTGCTATTCGGAAAACACCATGTTGAAAACTCCTCATGCATTGAGGCGTGTAATTTGATTCAATTAAATACAGATTAGTTCTCCCTATCAAAGAGATATTTTGGTAGACTATAGTCCATAGGCAGTTCTTTGATTTGTTGACTGAGGCCGGGGCAGGGTCTCGCTTAAAGGTTTTGGATAAATAAAAGGCTATTGGGAGCCCCCGGGTTTGAAAGACATTTCACGCCCCATTTCACCTATCAAAACTCACTCGGTGTAGGGTTAATATCCTTGATCAACACAGCAATGGTCATGCTGACCGACCGTAGTATTTTGACTTAGAAACGGTGCCAAGTGATGATTGAGCTTAACAATAAACCTTTGTTTTCACTTAGACTTTGCATGAGTACAAATACAAGACTTTCCCCTGTTACTCCGGCGAAACCATAAGCCTATTCGTCAGGTTTACAATAGTTGGAGGGAATTGAGGTAATCCCGATAGGATTTCTCTATATGTATGGTATATATATGAACCAGTTTAATCATCAGGGTTACAGACATGCTACATTCAACTTTCGAAATGTGGCATGTTTCTAAAGCCCCGACTCCATTCCCACGGCCGCATTGCTGTACTATCGCAACACGGCAAACAACACTATGGCCGTACTACTGCTAAAACTATACACAAGCTCAAGCGTATATCATTCCCATAACAATCTTTCATAATCATTCGTCGTTCCGACTAATTCAACCTTGAATCAATGACATTATTAATTTAATTGTCCACACGATAATCCACTACTTACCATGTTGACCTCGGATATACTGTCGAAGCTGGCCAAGGCCAGCTCCATATCGATATGCAATGGCTTGCCTGAAAGAAGGATAAGAATAATTAAGTAATCAATCATATATATGTATCAATCAATATGCGCGAGTCATTTATAGCTCTCAGTCATAAATAATTTATAATTTTATCATGCGTTACACAAAATAATTGCGCCTTTCAGAGGATGTTTCGACATGGATTATGTATTTATAATCATATTGTTGAGATTCGGTCAAGGAACGCTGCCGTGAGGATAAATAAAATGCATTGACAAAGGGAATTTAGACTACTCCTTACTATGCCTGACATGTAAAACTATGTGTAGCGTGTTAAACAACATTGACAGGACTTGCTATTTAAGACAACAACAAAGACTATCTATCTTTAAGTGCAGAATTGCCAACTCTCTGAACGAAATTACGATGATAATTGGGAACACGTCCAAGGGGTGGCGATAGATTCTCGTGAGTGTGCTACACGTCTCAGGGATCGTTCCCTACCCTGGAGTAAAATTATGAATTATAAATAAGCCAGGAGTGGTGTCCCGAACTATTTGTCTGTGGGCAGGGTCCAATAACCCATGCAGGACTAATTGTTTGTGGTATGTTGCATGGTGATATTGACGTCACACTCATACCAACCCCCTTTACGGATAGGAAAGAGGGAGAGATGAGGTTGGTATACATTCAGATATCAGTAACCTGGCGATCTAACCGAGCGAAAAGGTGGCTGTGCTTAGGAGCGGCGGAAAATGCGTACTACCAGAGAGTTCTCTTACTTGTTCCCTTTCATGTAAACAAGGCAGGAAACGTGTGTACTTCCCCACTCGAATGTGTTTTTTCCCATCGGCGTTCCAATGAAGCGTATGCTAGATATTCTCGCCTTTGATACATAGGCCGTCGGTCCAAAGCACGACAGGTGATTGAGTATCCCATATATCTAATCCTTTCTTATGAAGTGAAAAACGGCTGAGGAAAGGCGAAGTGAATAATGATCCAAATAAATCGTAGTCTCTTCCTGATCTGGCTTCATTACGGACACTCATCATTTGGGCGTTGATATCTTAAGTGAATAAATTAAAAAATGACGATGCGCAGATCGATACACAAGTTTATATATGGGTCGGATTTTCAGAAAATGTACAATTCGCCTTAACCAATCCTCTCAAATAACCCACATTTAAGACAGAAATGAGCTTCAAAATACAGTTTAACACAACTAAACATATTCTTTGAATCAATGCTATACCAAATATACTTAGATATACCCAGTATTCATCATTTTTCTGTCCAATTTAGCAGAATTGCCTAAATGTGTAGAGCTGCCAATTGTACATTTTCTGAAAATCTGACCCATATACACTGCAAGCAAACATATTGGGTAATTTATATGTTCCCTGCCATGGATTTGAGCGGTGTTGGCCTAGCGGGAGACTGTGGGATGGATCTTACAACTTTGCCCCTCCATTCTTCACATGTTTACCACCTCCCTATGTACACTCTCCCGCGCACCGTACCCGGGCGATACGGAGCGGCGAGCTTTTTCGTCTTCAGTGTGACGATTTTTGTCTACCGAGCACCGCGAACGCTACTGGTGAACTGGGGTGACGAAATTGCCTGAACTTCTGATACGAAAAACGGTGTTTTGAATCACGGAGACGAAATATGATATGCTCCGTATTCGCGCTCCGTTTTTCGTATTGAGATGAGGGGGTATGCGGGTATGCTCTTCCTCACCTTTCCGGCCCATCTCTTTCTTACTTTCTTTCAATTGCAATCTCCCTGTCTGCCTCTCCCCCTCTTTCTCTCTCAGTTTCTCTCTCTCTTCCTCCCTTTCTCTCTCACACACACACTATTATGGTGTTATTCTTGAACAGAAAGTGCCCAAATATGAAATTTACCGAAAGGCATTCCTGTACCAAGGCGCTAGCCTATGGAATAACTTGAATACAAATTTAAGACTAGAAACAGATGCTATAATTTTTAAGAAAAAACTGAAGATGTTGTACCTTGAACAATGAACAGTGAGAGTAATTACAAATAACAACTTTAATATCAAGGTTAGATCCGAAAAGCTTAAATGAACTGAACTATTTCATATATAATCACCATGTATAATCCTCCATCTCATCTCATCTCATTCCACCAAACCATCATATTAATATCATTTTCTTATCCCAATCCTTCCAGAACTTTGTAATGACACTTCAAGCCAGGTGCGAGGTGTAAATCATACTTGTATTATATGAGAATGATCCTCGTTAGAACAGGGGTGGCAAAGGCCAAACCCTTTTGTAATACCTGGAAAAATAAAATAATTAAAAAAAAAAAAAATTAACATTCAGATTGATTAGTTGAGGCCATGTTGATAGCTGGTTCAGTGGTGTAATGGTTAGAGCACTTGATTCTTAATCACAAGGTTGCTAGATCAAACCCAAGCATGGGCAGGTTTTTTTCTCTGCTTTCTCACACCGTCACGGGTGAGCGCACACCCCTTCACGCACTGCCGCACACGGCCAGGCGCGCCAACTCTTAACGCACCACCGCACACCAGGGATTATGAGATTTAGCTTTCCCAGGTACGAAAAACGCCTGAGACGAAAAAAATCGTATCAAAAGTGGGTACAAGAAAATCGTATTCATTTTCGTATCGTGCGGATACGTTGCGCGGGAGAGTGTATTCAGTTGTGTCGATTTAAATAATCAATATTCCAAATAAAAGAATGGTATATTCAAGGACATGTGACGATCATTTGTAACAATTACATGATGATGTAAGTTTTATTAGTTTCGTAATAGTAAGTGGAAATCAAACGTAATTTGGTGTGAAAATGATGAAATCAAAATGTATAAAGTGTTACCATTACAGGATGGTCTAAGTTTCAGTTCATAAAGGGAATTTTGATGTATTAATTTCGTGATAGCAAGTGGAAATCGAAAGTAAGTTGGTGTGGAAATGGTGAAATTAAACCGATTAAGGTGTACAACGCGGCTTTTATATCTGTAGTAGACCTAGAATCAGTTCAGAATGGGAGCATAATCTGGCTTCTGGACAACATCATTACCCCTTTTATTACCCAACTTACTGACATTTAATGAATGAAAAATGTCTTGATCATTTTTATTCCCAGCAGCCAGTTTTTTGACATCAGTAATAGAGACACTTGTCAGTGCTTAAGACGCCCTCCTGTCTAGATTTATTTTACTCTTATTGGCTATTAATAACCAATGCAAATTAGGATAATTCTGAAAAGAGAGAACTCAAATTACGCAAGCACATTTAAAATATTAAAACATTTTGCGTCACATGTCCCTTTCAAAGAAATCATTTTTTGTTCAGAAAAAAGTACTCGCCCCTTTCTCTTTCTGCTCTGTAATAGCTGGAATGATAACTAAGTAGTAGTTCGCTTGCTGATCAGGGAGACATTGTTAGTTTCTCTCCCTTGGATGTTTTTAATTGGTATTGTTTTAGTAGTTTTGTCCCTGCTGGGCTATCATTCTCGCTTTGAGGGAGAGACAGGCCCATTCAAATAACATTTATTGCCTCGGCACATGAAGTATTACCAGGATCTCCTAATTGGGGTCATGTCTGAGGATTATCATGCTGTCTCATAAAACACTGTTCATGATTCATTCTTTTTATCAATTATCGAAATCTTTCCGATGGCGATATTCTTGTGATACAGAGCGCTTTCACTTCCGTGAAGCCTCACTCAAAATGAGCCCATGGACAGTTCCCTTGAAGTTGGCCATCATTCTTGTCCGTCCTGAGTCTCCCTCGCCCACCCCTTCATTTTTATTATTGACCCAAGGGGCACAAACTCAGAGACGGTCGTTTGGCTCCATCACGAGACTTCCGGTCAGGCATTGGCGTCCCCCTGGCGTCTTATAACCGTGGTAATTTCGCAGACGCCCTTACCCATCTCCGTTCCCAAACTTACCGAACCCCAGCACCCGTTGTCTCCTTGTGATAGACGAAACTAGACATATATCATAGGATGCTGATTCAATGTGAACAATTTACCTCCTTCTTATTCCTTTTCCCTTCCTCTCCTCGCAAAGACCAGGTTCTACATATCAGGCAAAACATGTGTCCTGCAGGCCGAAGTGAGGCCGCAAAGGTCAGAGACGAGGTGCGAGGAGGTGCCCAGAAAAACTTTATTGGTTGCTCCGTATGAAATGTTAAGAGTTCAAACTGGATTCTTTCAACAGATCATCACAGACCTAGACCATTTGAATTCAAATTCCAAATGTACCTGATTTATTTCTGGACACGTCAACATACCCATTACTTTTATCTGCTGGTAGGCACTTTATTGCCCATCTAATTGTGTGGAAGCCCTTCCTATGGAGAAAGCCAATCCAAATATTGGCTTTGAAGCCAAGTTCAATTTTTGTCTAACATGATGTTTTTAAGCATCTGCCCAGACTTATCGCAAGGCCAATTGCTTGGTGGAGGCAAACTGAGGGACTGATAACAGCCCGAATTTACAGGCGTTTATATTTCAGCAGATAAACAGATCTTTTTCAGATGGATGCTTCCTCTCAGACTCTCTCAATATCAGTTATTTCCAGGCTTATAATATCAGGCTGGTGTTCTAAGATACTCAAGACGATGGCATCGAACTTGCTGCTGCCGCAAACTCGCTGATATGGTCTTAATCTAGATCGGGAGATGGACGTCTTGGCCTTCTTAGATCTAACAGTATTTATAAGCATTCTAACCGAATCTTCCTCGAATAAAAAGGAAAGTGTCGAGGTATTTAGTCATAGGGAATTTAAATAGTTCACTCATTAGTCTTTAAAATCAATCAATTTCAATTGACTTATAATCTGCAACACGTATGGAAGCTTTTACCGTGGGCATCTAAGACATAGCGGTTATTCATTAAATCTGCAAAAACATCCATAGTCCATGGTGAGTTCCAGGCACCCTACCCACCTAAGTAATATACCCAATGGACCTCGATGCAGAAAGGCACCCAAGAGGAACAGGACCTGGGAAGGGGGAGAGACATCTATACTCTCCCCACAATTCTCATTACACACCCGGTGAAAGGCATTTTACACTTGGACCTTTTCAGATAACCTCTCTAGACGTCCACACCTTCTCTACTGTCGTGAAGAAAAGCAATATTCAGATTTATAGCTATTTATCACACACGGTTTGTGTTCAAGGAAACCCACTATGATTCGTGCCTCTCCACGTTACATCTTGCTTCTGCACAGGCTCTCTCTCTCACTCATGGCTATGATGAATACCACCTAGCCGTGTCTGAAAGTCGGTCTCGATATAATATACCTGCTTCTAAGTGGATTGCCCATGCCGTTTTTGGATATTTTCCCCCTCGCTTCCTCCATCTCCGCAGAGTGTATTTATGCGTTCCTGGTTAAATATGTGAACCTTGGGAAGTGTTCCCCAACATTCTCACATGGTATTCGGCCACCAACTCACATCATTTTTATTGCTAAAATGTATTGCTAACTTGATACCACTTAACATAGCCAGATCTTAGCATGAGCTTTGACTTCTTTCTATCCCACCACCGATTATATGTATTCTTTGGGTCTACCTGATGAAGTAGCAGTTTAAAAATAAAAGGTTTTCTAGAGGTTATTATTTCTGAAATGTTGACTGGGACTAAAAGCAAGAGTGGCATTAAGTGTAATCATGAACCGAGCTGGATTAGATGGCATTATTTACAATGGCGAATCAATATTTTGTTTCTTTCTTCACAGTCAATCTAAAGCTTCCTATGCAAGTGCACTAATTAAACAGCAAATGGACAAGTAGGCAGGCAATAGAGGTTTAGGTACCATACGCCCGTGGAAGCTTCGCCAACACTGGAAAGTCATAAGAAGGAGGGTACCCATCTAAGCTGGTATTTGGACAAGACCAGTAAAAGGTTTCGTGGAGAGGAAAACAGAATCCTTATCGCCCAAACGGTTACTTCAGGGGCCAAAAAGAAGGTCGATGTAATATTTGCTATACAACTGCAAGGGCTTACGAAGCACTATTGTATCAATGAGTTACGTACGGTGGATGTCCCGTCATGCATCGTACATGAAACATACGGACATCTTTAGAATTGTACAACGTGTAAAACTACCTTTCAACCCATTCAACGTATATGTAATTGTATACAGACGTGAATAAGGTTGTAAAGTATGCCAGTAGCACATTCCTATCCCGCAACCTTTTCTTCCAAGACCTTATTCGTCAATCGGATTAGTCTGAGAGAAATGACCAATTGGCAGAGGGGGGTCGCAATGAAGGGCCGGTGCCTGCTAATTGGGCTCGGACCCCGAGGACGCCTCATTCACTGGTCCACATGGTCTTCTTTAAAACATAATTCCTCAACGCCGTTTGACCATAATCCGAACTAATTGCGCCAGAAACGCTCGGGAGTCATTTTCAACATGAGAATGAAGCCAGGCCTGGTCCCGCCTCAGGGGATTGTTCTTGACTCTTATTGTTGTGCGCTACAGTACAATATGCCACTATTGACACCTATATTTAGACGAACGAACAAGTGCGCAGAGTATTAATATTGAAATGACGATGCTTAAAATAATGCCATGTTGCAATAAAGGTGGTTGTACATTCTTACGCCATCGCCATCGCTGCATAAGGCTAAGCCCTTTGCAATGGTGATTTTTATTTTCTCATATGCTCAAGGATCAAAGGGAAGCCAGGTAGTGAATGAGTTGTTGTTTTAAACTGTTTCCCTTCAAGAGTCATGGCAAGGTTGTTCAAAAGGGAAATGGGATCTCTCCCTCTCTCCCTCTCCCTCTCTCCAGAAATAGCCTATCCCGATCACAATCTGTTAGCGAGCGTTTTTCAAAGCATCAGTCCGCAGGCTGGGTGTGGAAAGAAGCCTTTGATTTTCACGCTCCCATTCTGCCTAGTGTTCTTGTATTTTCTTGGTAACCTGTGTGAAGCTAGCACCAGTGTAACTCAACCATCATCACCACAACGTTTTCACTCAGGCAACACCATGTGCTAGAATCGAGCACCATCTCAAGTATGACTATGGTAAATACGATGCATTGCTTTGATAATTTCAGCAAAATATCTTTTCCAGAGTTTTCAGAGCTAACAAACTCAATTATTCTAAATCATTAGTTCCCTATATATTATAGTGTGATATGGAAGGAAATATACTAACAATGATACCAGCATATTAGGCTCTTGCCCATTTCCTTCTAGTCGGTTACATGCGTGCACTACCATAATCTACTTGGCTCAACAACACACTTCTCATACTTCTCCAACAATTTATTTCAGCACGCACCACTCTATAAACCACTGGAGTCGCTGAGGAGAAGGTAACAACGGTTAGATCTCGATCTCCTCCTCCTCCAGGGCAGCAGCTGGAGTAGGTGGAGAAGCAGCAGCAACAGAACATGGTGAGGAGAGGGAGGATGAGTAGGGTTGGGCAGGTCTCGTCTTCTACTGAGGATTTTACTATCTTACCATCCATCTTGCAGAATCATATCTTATTCATGACTCATTCAGAAATACAACAGATTACCTGAGTTCTCTGCCTTGTCTAGACCAATTTATGTATATTGTAAGTCCTAATGATTCCCTATGGATGACGAGGACTATGCTAAAATTGCGATGATCGCAGTAAGGTACCCCGTACCTTAATCTTAAAACATATCTACGCAAAGGGGATTACTTCTTGATATTCTATGTTATGTACAAACCCCTTATAAATGTATGTGTGATGAATTATGCCCATTATAATTGAGGCAGCCTGACCTGACAATCATTTATGCTTGATATCTTTCGGTGTACTTCATCTATCGTAGGCCCATGCAGCGGGAGGTCCCAAGGCCACACATCAGTTCACCCTATGAAAAGTTAGCCATAACAAACCACTGAGTGTTGGCAAGAACTCAGCCAAATTAATGCCTATCCAGCTGGAGTCTGGAGGGAATGGGTCTGAGCACATGTGCATATATATAAAATACAGTTTCCAATATTACTCTTATTCTCCTAGTCACGTATAGTGGTAATTAGTCCATAGACACTCTCTGAATACCATTCTAATATTCATACTATATAGTAAGCATGTTTACTGTATACATACAGAATTTATAATATTGAAGTGTTAGAGTCTTGGCTTCTTTCAATGATATTTTCCCACATGTGTATGAATGATATCCGTGTATATTGACGAGACTCCAGTAGTAAAGTAAGGGAATGATGGATTACTAGCTGATGCATCATCAACAAACATGATGTCATGCCTGACAAAAATATTTCATTCTAAGACGTCGCTATTAGTGTCATGCGCGTCCACTAGGAGGTGATAAGATCTGGTGTGAGATAGAACACTCTAAACGAACCCTGCTGTAAAGTTTGGTTCTCATGATTATGTTTAGCACATAGGGAAAGTCACTGCAATTAAAAGATATTAAAAATGTGTCTGCGGGTGGCTAGTAATTTAAACTTGTTGAAACGCAGAAGAAGCAATCCTTTGAGAATGTATTTAGATTTTAGAAATCTAGCCATTACAAAGAGGTTTTTAACGTATTTTAAAAATAGAATAATAATAAATAATGGTGATATTCCCAACCATAATTAGTCATATATACACTAACACCCTAAGCCCGACTCTGGGATTTCCGGATGGAACTAAATTGCCTCACTGACACAACCGTAAATACGCGCCAAAACTATAGTTCCATAGCAGGGACATAATTGGAAAATTCTAAAAGTTCATGTGGCCTCCAATATCAAAGCATTTCCATGTTTTGTATCTGCGTTCCGGGGATCGTATGCTTTCCATGGATAATATTTGAGTGAGGCCAGTGATCGACCACCATGCTAAAGCTAGATTTATAGGAAAGTATTTGATGGTATATCGTTAGATATATTGACATCCGCCATATAATCCTCTTCTGTCGTCTTTTGGGAGATCCAGCGTAAGGTCTCACGTAGGTTGTAGATTAATTTAGATGTATTGATTACTACCGTTAGGATAGGTGAGCTGATCCCTCGGTAGTATCCATTTGAAAAACAAATAATTAATCAGAAATATCCTCATGGGTGTCTGGATCTCGGTTCGATGTCCATTCGCATGCAATGTACTGCGCTGTGTTTCATCTTCCCTCTGTTTTTGTATGTACGCACGTCGCTGCATTGTTGATAAATATTCAATTAGAATATATGTAGTTGCCGTTGGACGGGTATTTCCAGCTCAGATGTATTGTTGGTACACTCCCTAGACCAACAGTAAACTATGGGCTCTGACTAGACTTTCTTTTCCTCTTATCTAAGCAAATTTGCACCTGAAAGATGGGAGTTCATTGAAAACTCATCGCATTTTGTATCAAAGAAAAACAAATACTCACCTCCGAACTGCGGCCTGAGACGGATGTCATATCCATCGAGTAAATCCTCTATGGTGTTCGACACGTTTTGTAATCCATCTGCCGTGTCTTGGGCCCTAATGAAGAAGACATAATGAAAATAGTTATCAAAGTGCCAAGCATCACACCTGGTATTCAGAGATATATACTCAAATAATGTTTCTGTTTTGACAAAATCTTCGAGGTGCACTTAACATAGAAATCGAAAATAATATGAATTATAGTTTTAGTACTGCTTATGGTAACAAAGGAGAAATAAAGCCACATGGGTCACAATATATGCCTCTTGAAGGCAACAAAGGGCCAGAGATCAAACGGTCAGAGCTTCCACTCGGACCAACAATTGTATGTACACAGGCCAGCACCAGTACCCACAACATCACTTGTGTGAGTTGTCCAAATGGTGAGTAATAACAGCAATATCGGGGAAATGTTTTGGGCGTAGTGAAAACTAATACTCACCTGCCTATATCGAGTGTAATGATCAACAACATGAGAAATCCTGCTATCGTTGACATGTCATAATCCGTGGTCGCCACAAGGGAGAGTGAGTCTACTAAATGTACAGTCCACTCTTAGCAAAATACTGGGGGGCATTGCCAGCGCCACTCCGTTGCGCCTGCGTACTTGGGCCTGTTCAACGTCAGCATATGTACCAATGGCTAATGCTCCTACTGGCTGCTCTTACTGGCCGCTGGCATTGTACAACGCGCTCGTTCAACACAGGCTTCTACTGTTTTCCTGCACCTAGGCTTGTCCTCACCGCCAAAACTATGGCTTCTTACAATATGCAAACAGCCGGAATGGATCTTCTTCAGTAGCAATAACGAATACAATACCCCTTGAGCTGTGCTGGTGATAAGAATGATGGAACGATAGCACACTACTCTCTATCCTTTCCTCGTCCAACTATAATCCCTTCTCTTCCTCCTACCCCTAGAGTAGGCAGTGATGGTGCTGGGTGTTGTTGTGACGATAGTCTCCGTCTTGGTGCTGGTCACTGTTCCATGGCATTAGAGACACTACAGGATCCCAATACTAGAAGCCAGTCCGCACAGATGAGCCAGAACACGCGCCTGAACATCCACAGCGATTGACACTTGCACCGCACATATAAATACAACACAATACAACACAATACTATTGTTCAACGCAACTGTAGACTGATGCAGTGTTGGTGACGGTCAGATAGATAAGATCCTTGCAAGGTGTCCTACTTGCCCTTAGACCAGGAGCAAGCTGGCCCCAGACATCAATGTATGTGATCCAGATTATAATGTATCTCCTACAAGGGGGAGCTATATGCCTGCACAGAACAAATACACCTTCCCACTGCTGCTATTATAGGATATATGAACCGGTGGCGATGGTAGTGGTAGTAGTGGTGGCGGTGGCAGCTCCTGCCGCCCTAGCCTTGGAATGTATGGTGAGGCTGACGAGGTTGGAAGAGCCGAGATATGAGGAGAGGGAAGAAGCCAATAGTCATCACAACACTCGGCGGTGGTAGAGGAGGAGGAGGTGGTGGAGATGGAGATGGAGGAAGCAGCAGCAGCAGCGGCAGAAGCAGCAACAAACGAGGACCCACTACAGAATGGCTTCTCTAGCCCCCAAACCTTCAGTGTTGGTTGGAGATTATGTCGGTGTGGGGTTTGGGTAACGTTGTAGTAACAAACCCTTAGCTTCTACTTGGACCACACTTTCTATGTTTAATCCCAGTCCTCAACCTGATGAATATATATATAATGCACCCACCTCCTCTCTACACAGAGGTTTTACTCACAGCTGATCCAGAGCTGTTTGCAGCCTACCACTAATAATTGTCGCCGTTGTGAAATTTGGGTTAAACGAGCTAGGCCATAATCTGGGCCATGTCTCTGTCAGTTCTATACTGTCAAAAGGGCAGAGCCGATTCCCTGGCTTTGCATATGATATCATACACGTTTAAGACTTTGCCTATGAGATCATATATAGAGAGTGAGTTTAGCTCACACATTAGCGGTGCCTGTGGGAGAAATAGGGATGGGAAGGATGCCCGAACAACAACGGCCTGCTACGATCACTGCACTATCGATCACACATCCCATCCTCGATCACAACAACACCAGAACCTCTATACGCCGGAGCCAGAGAGGAGCAGGAGCAGGAGGAGGATGTGGAGGCGGAGATAACACAGCGCCAAGGAGGAGGAGAACAGGTTCGAGTCATCCACATCTCCTCCTGTACAGTGAGCTGCTCTTATATACAACTTCCTCCAGTATAGTCTACATCCAGGCCTGTATTCGCCACGTTTAATATGCGGCTACCCAGGGTGGAGATGAGAGATCCAACTTGACCACTGATTGATATAATGACTTGAGTTTTATCCAGGGTTTGGCGAGATTCTAGAACCGATATTAACTACTGCCCATACTAGATCCTGGTTTTATCTGCACTTCGAAGGAACTAGTGATGGAAACTAGGCGATGGTTCCGACGGATTATACCAGATCCAACGTTACTCCAGGCACTGTACTTAGCTGCCACCAAGTAGCAAAACGCTCAACTAATAACCACTCTATCATCCGATCACTCTCAACGATTGCACCTCTATACTACTTCTGAGGCCTCTCATATGTTTTCTATTGCTTTCTATTGCTTTGAAAGACATTAGAAAGTAAACAGATGAAAAAAATTCAAAAATCTCACAAAATGTACTAGTAAGGAAAAATAATCATTTGGTTGATTTTGCTAATGAATAAAGTTGAACATCAACCTTGAAAGAAATGGCCCGGAAGGCAAAACATATATGTTTTTCGCAGAATACCGGATGTTATTAAGCCTAGGAAATTCCTACCTGATTAAATCAAGGGAACAATGATTTTGACCAACGTCATGAGGTTCTTGCTTGGACCTGGAATGGGCCGGCAGCGCAAAAAAGTTAATAGTATTTTGGTTTAATCTGGCACGTATCAGCTAGCATCATTATGGCCTTGTCCTGAAAAATCAGTTCCAATTACATTTCACGTTCCCAGTTTTCTTGAGTCAATGGAAGTTTAGAAACGATAGTTCCGTTTGAATGATTCATTGTGATAACCATTAATTCAATTTGAGAAAGATGAAACTATTCTCCAACAGTCCATAAAAAAGATAGGTGTTGTTTGCTACAAGCCCCCAGTAGAGCCTATATATAAATAATTAAGAAGCAATATTCCCCACAAACATTGCTGCTTCCAATGTTATAACTAGCTCTCCTCAGAATAGACGCAATGGAAGCAATTGAAGGGAAAACTGAACTTCCATATTGATTACCATTGTGGCCAAGGGTGCTGTTTCAATATTAATATCTAATTTCTTAATGAAATATTGGAGTATTTGTGATGATCCTGCCTCAGGCGATGGTCAATATAATGTTATTTGTTTAATTTTCTTTCTGATCATATCTATAGATTAAGCACACAGAGAATAGAACGAGGTGCTATAGTCATTGGATAGTATATATTGCATCTAAAAGTTGATAAAAAAATCGAAGTTTTATGGTACATGCGTACAATAGCAATATTTTTATTACATTCCTTTAGTGCACTCTCATACGGTATGGACATGATATGTAGTATTCAACCTTTGAATGTCATATTAAATTGAATTTATTATGGATCCAAACTATTTCATTTGAATTTCGGTTTGTCAACATAACGTGGGTGTATTTTGCATACGTATTTTATATCTTAAAACGTAACTTTAAGAATCGAGTGATGGGAAATCGCCACAGTTAATAGATCGTACAGACACTAACTAGAATCAGACACCTGATAACGTCGTAAATATCAATATAATGATAAAAATGATAATTAATTTAAACTATTGAACTTGTATGTATAACATGCCGTGCGTTTTGCCCCACTATCCCCATAGTCTCGTGAATATATAGCTTACAAAGGAAATAATCAAAGCAATCACATTGCAACATATTGAGAGTTTCTTCCATGACATACCACCTGCTATTATAAGTGGTATGTCATGGAAGAAATTTTCTAAACTTTGCGATGTGGTTGCTAGTAATTAGGGCCTATGGGATTTAGTTGTTAGTAAATATATAAATAGTCGATGAATTAACATTAAATAGGAAGTTCCCTCATTGGTTGCAGCTATATGAATTGCTAATACAGCTTCGTGAGCAAATTGCACTTTCATTGAAATATTATATTGATCGCAACCACTCGTATGCCACATTATTCGCATTAGACTGCGATTGATGGCGAAGAAGTGTGAGTTACCCTTTTGTGAAAATCCTTGATTACAATAACGCTTCGAATTATGAAGATTGAAGTCAGTCGCATGAAGAGAGACATTAAAGGAAGGTTACGCTACTGAAGTTAAACAAATATTCATGAGGCGGACGGTTTGAAATACTTACAGGGGAAATCGTATAGGGTTTGGTGGTTTTCATAATATCCCATGGGGAAACAAACAATTCAGAGTTTACAATTGGGTTTATGGACTTCAGGCCAATTAATTAGTATGAAGGGTTAATAGATAGAGAAATTGAATCCTTCATGTATTCCACTCTAGTCGGATTAACATTCAAGATTCAGCACACCATTTTCCCATTAATTACGTCCCTCCGCCTGAATTCACATCCAATCAAGTTTATCTAATCTTTACTGAGGTCTTGACTAAGTTTCGTTACATAAACTAACTCCATAAAGTCAATACAGTGTACATTGTCGTTCATTCCAAGTAGACAAATATCCGGCAGGATGTTCCTTTCAAAATTTGGTCGATCCAGTTGTTGTGGGCAACCTGTGCCAGTGTATGATAATTGATGCAGTTTATTGCATCATTATTGATAGCTAGATTACGGCCAACATTGATCAGCATATTACTCGAGCTCCCTTCTAAGTATAATCCACAGCTATACGCTTATATATATATATATATATATATATATATATATAATATATATATATGTTCATGTCAAGTGAAATGCCAATACTATATCATTTTTGGATGGAACACCTATTGAATGCTCTTTTATGCATTTGTTAATCAAACTAAGTGCAGTACATATTCAAATGTCGTCATAAAGTGGACATACACTACTTATACATTGATTTTGTTGTGTCCTTCTACTGTTTAGTCTATTTGCAATATTGTGATGGATACAACGATAACATAACATCCGAGCAAAGTATACTGCGTTGGATGCATATTGTAATATAGATCTATTATACTTCGACTCAGGTGCAATATAATGCCACAAGTTTGCAACCAGCACTACAAACCTTGCACCAGACTATATGCCCTAGGACACAGTTTTGAATTTTGGTTTTCTCTATTAATATTGCGCTCAACCACCATGCTATAAACCTTGCTCTTACGGATAGCATGTCATGAAATTCTTAGAAAGATGCTTGTATTAATATGCTTGTATAAACTCTGTATTTTCGGAAGTTGAAACGAAGAAACTTAATGTAAATAAAAAATGCGGCTCAATGGCCCCTCCCACCTCACCCTTTGTTTACACCCGCCAATGTCGCATCATTGATGATGTATTTTGTATTTATTTATTTTTATTCAGAAGACAACATTATGTAACAAGGTACATCATTCTCAGTGAATCCTGATTATTGAAAATCCCTACCATATGTTAATACATAGAAAATATGTTACGAATTTGTTCTTATCATCCATCTGCTTAACCCTCACGGGTAGGGAGTTCCAAATATATTCGATACCTATAATGCGCCCTCTAATACTCTCTTTTTCCCATTGTTTAAGTAACAACCAAACAGGAAGGGTCACGCATGTCATATCCATTCCATATAATATACGGCTAGAGCGATTTCTAGGAAAGGAGGTAGAAATCCATATAAGGAATAGAAGGGTTTCTTTGTCCGGAATGTTCTCGGAAGTTGTTGTATTACAAACCACTTCACTCATCTTTAGAGGTCTCTCCCCCCTCTCTGGATGTCGTCGTATGTGGTTTGTGAAGGTATTTGGGGTGGAAATGTGATTTTGAAGCCTTTTTTAAATTGGGATAACCACACTCTATTTATAGCCTGGGAAAGCCCGTGTGAGATACTACGTCATTTCCCACAACCTACGTCCAGGGGGACCCAGGGGGAGCATGAGGAAGAGGGGAGGGAGAGTGGTGGGGGGGGGGGATTGGAGAGTGGAGTGGGAGCATGATTTTCTAATCAAACTCGAATATATATAATTAAAAATATTTCTACCAGTCTACAAAATGTAAAACAAATGTAAAATATGGAAAACATTATGTAACAGCAACTTCATCATAAAAAAATAAAATAAAATGTAATCCAAAATATATCAGGAAATCTGGGAAGATCAACACACTTCAGAATAGTGCTTACAGATCATATGCTATCCCATTTTGCTCCTTTATGTAACTGTATGCTTAATGAGATATAAAAGTTCTATAATGATAATAATGAGGAAGAGGGGAGGGAGATGGGGGAGGCAGAAGGGCGGGGGGAAATCGGAGATGGGGTTGGGAGGGAAAAACAGGTATGAAAGACAGAGAATAGGGGGAGGGAAAAGAGGGAGAGGGGGAAGTGTGGGGAGAGAGAGTGACCGTCCTATAATGATAATAGAGAGGGGGAAGTGTGGGGAGAGAGAGTGACCGTCCGGAGGACGGGTACTTTGCTAGTAATTATATGTAGAACTTGTTGAGGTTTCAGTTGTACTCGGAGCCTCTCACCATCTCCGATCTCCGTCCCTGCAGTTTTGCCTGTATGCTGTAATTCTGACACTATTCTGTAATTATTGAGTTACTGTAATGTTTTATGTCAGGTTAGCTGTGAGATGTCCATAGGCCAGTGTAATAAAAACGTCATTTTTCCTCCAAAGACATTGTCAAGATGTTGAAATTCAGAAAGAGCATGATTTTCTACCCCGAATATGTAGATATCAAGGTCACTATTTATAAGGCAGATTTGAGAGAAACCTTTCAGTTACATAAGTAAACAATAGTTTGACAAGTTAGGCCTATGTCGACCGAGCGGGTGGAAAACGCTATTTCCACTTGGAATACATCAAAATAAACTTGGAAAGGCGAGCCCTTCCTTCCATAATATATTTATTTTCATTACTTCAAATTGTAAGAAATGTGTTAAATTGGTCTTCAACCTGCCGATATTTGGGACGGGAGCAGTCACCGTGATTACTGACCACGCCCCCTTGTATCAACCAATCATATTAACGCACGCCTCTATTATGACGCGCCCATGAACAGAATCAACATAACCACGTTCCATTGTTTACTTCTGCTCAGGCTTCGCCGCGGACGGATGTGTATGAACTAAATAAAATGTCTTTCATTCATATCTGATATATTGTTGTGATATTCTATGTTATATTTGGTGATTAATAAACCTAGCATTGCTTGGTTTCTGACCAACCTTGTGTCGATGTTATTCTATTATATATTTCCTTCCATGCATACAACCCAAATATGGGAATAGTATGCATTCTATTTACCTTCTACCTTGCAGACCCACACCTGTACAGCAAGGAATATTCCTACGAGCAGGGAATGGCATGTAGGCATGAATGTGCAGGGGCGGATCCAGGATTTTGAAAAGGGAGGGGTCCTGGTGTTCTCACCTGAATTACCGTCCGTGTACATACACATGTATGTATAGTGGGTGCCAAAAGATCCCGTGTACTAATGAAAGGGGGTCCGGGGGCATGTTCCCCCTGGAAAATTTTGAGCAAAATGAGTGCTGTTATAGAGCATTTTGATGGCTTTTAAAGGCCATTAAAAATATCTATTTAACTTCAACAGTTTGCATGAAGTATGGCCTATATATAACAATATAATATGCCCTTTGGATGGGAGTCTTTGCTGCAAGAACATACAGCATAAATGATTTTGGTACCCATATTCTTCTGCATTATTCCAGGGCTCATCATTACTCCTATAATGTCTATAATGATTGGCTTAAAAGTGAGGATCTTGGAATAATCTAAATATTACTCTAAGTTACAAATACTGATTTGGAAGAGGAACAAGGAAAAGATCAACCATGATTGTGATTGATAATGATAGGAACCATAAGAAATTGATAAAATATTGAATGAATATATAATATATATATAATTTGAGAAGTTCACAAGAGAGCAGTATCTTTGAAGAAAAATACATTTTAGGATGTTAATGCTGGAGATGTCTGTTGGTGTAGGCTAATGATGTGGTAAGGAGCTTGTACATACATGATGGAAAACAAGACATTCATATAATCCATTCCTTAATACCCCCAGACATATAGGTGTTTACAATATATAGTTGGTACACAGTAAGGTAATTATATGAAAAAAATGTCTTCATTATGAATTGTCTGGGAGCCTAAAACATGCAATACGTAAAAATGGAGGCAAAATGGACCATTATATCAGTCAAAACGTTGAGTTGAATGGCATTCTGGAAGGCCTGCACCAGAGACTTTGTCCATTTTCCTGTATATTTTGAAGAAAATGAATATTCAATTTTATTATAGTATTATATATTTTCCCAAAACTTGTATGACACTATTCTATTACGGATATTTCAGCAACAATGCTGTGTTCATTAGATGGAATGCAACGATAAGTTGATCTGCTCGTTGGCATCATATATATATGCATGAGTAGTTGAAATGGGCATATCATCGTAAGTGGCGTTTCAACTATGAGTGCTTACAATCTCAACGAGCAGAACAACTTTGAGTTTGCATTCAATATTTATACCACAACTACTAATGTACCATGTTAAAATGATTTATTTACATTGTGTGGCTTTCCACTGACACTTGCTTACTTTCCGCCATTAGCATGCATCCCAAACACTTTATGAAAGACTCATTGGATAATACAGGAATTTCAGAAAGAGACTGTTGGCCCACTTTCTTGACAGTGCACACTGGGGACCATTTCAAAATTACCAAAATAAATCATAGAAAATACATGAGTTGTAATATTGGAAATTTTAAACTTGTACCCAACATTTTCTTTTTATGTCTAGTTAAATTTTAATGCATTGGGATTTTTGTGTATGTTTATTATGTTATATCACAAGCCGACAATTTTGAATCTGGCACCCTGCGGCAGAAACCTGATGAACCAATCAGATGCAAGTTAACAAGCGTATATACGCATTATATGCTCCCTCTTTTTCTCCTCTCTCATTCACTTTTTCTTTGTATTCCTTTGTGTCTCTCCGTTTTCATAAGTAACGCAGTCCAAAAAATATATACTGAAAATCTGAGCTATTTGACAAAACAGAAAAATAATAGAATGTAGCCTTTCCTTTTGTTGTTCCATCAAAACAGTTGTTTTGTCATTAGGTGCGGTATCCTACTCCTTATATGGTAGCCACATAATTGTGATCTCACAATGATGTAGTTGCAACAGTTAAAACAACAGTTTCCCTAAATTAAAAGGTATAAAGTTAGACAAATTCAAGTTTGGTAGCACCTAGGGAACCATGGCAAACGCTAAATATTCATGCCGGACAAGAGAGAATTTTGTAGAAGTTCCCTGCAGATAAATGTACTAAATGACGTGCATACATGTCCCCCTGGTAATGATCTATGCCGCTCGGCACGCCCCCTGGGAGAGACTTCTAGAGATTGGCATGGGAACAGCCGGGTACTCGCGTTGATATGTGCCACTTCGCATTTCTACGGCTGGTTCCGGTTCCGGGGTCCTGGCCTCTATAAAGCATTGTCTGGCGGCCTTGAATTTGCTTTGTTTTGGGTTCGAGGATGCAATCGTAGTTATATTTATGGATGACAATTCCCATCAAGATATTTTTACGGGATGTGTTATCATTGTTTCTCATAGATAGCATATAGCTTTAGTTTTATGGAAGGCTCGTCCGACTGGGTTAATCAAGCTGTCACAAAATATCAAAAATCGAATGCCCTTGAGTAAAGCAATAATTGTAGATCAGCTGATTTCAAGTACTTTTAAAGATCTATGAGAACGTAAACCTCGATGGAGTTTCATATCAATCTCTTCCAAAAATACACCAGTATTATATAGGGATATTTGACTGAAATCGGGGCATTTTTCGAGGGTTGGATCAAAACTTTTACGAGCGTCCCTTTATATCTCCGTCTCGTCCATCTTATACTAAGCGTATAGATAACAAGGTCCCAATGGATAGAACTAACGTTGGGCGGGATAAATTGAGATCTTCTCAATAAATTAGATTCAGGGCAAAGTGAGCACTGCATCTGTAGATAGATGTGAATTCGGAAAATATTGACGATGTGAATTTTGATTTGATCATGGAAATGCTTGGCTTGGAAGCTTTTTTTATGCCTTGACCGCAGTCTTTGGACACATACAAAACAATAAAAATTACACTGACTTCGCGATGAGGCCCTGTTTGATGCCACAGTCGCGGAATTAGGATTATGTTTATGGTAATCATGATGGACCATCGGAACACTTTATTAGGGTAGTTTTGCGCCTAAGTAACACTCTGGAAATAAACAATGTAATAGCAAATTTTATTATTCCATCCAATTGCCTGAAAACCTTTAATTTTGAGCTCGGTCATCGACCCCCAAGATTAGGGTGGCCCATCATCCATTATCATATCAACCAACACTCATGAATTCGGCAAGTTTTTGGGTTCGTTTGATTCACATAGATATACATGTTTATATATCTAAAATTAATGTGTTTGGTATTCAAGAATAGGATCTAGTTTTACATGCATTCGGAAACCTTACTAACCGGTCCAGTATCCTTATCTCAAAAGAAAACTAGCTTTTATTAGAAAGAATATGTGGGGTTTGAACCGATCAATACGTGTAAAAGGTTCCAAGTTAATAAAACACTCGACTATTGGATGACAACTTTACTTAAAACTCAAATACAGTATCACATGCCGTGTGGATACATTCTATACAATATGCAATCCACATTGTACCCAGGAAAAAGAGGCAATTACAGATATATTTGTATGTACGACAAAATGTTAAGATCCGTTACGTACATTTATTCCTCTATACACGTATTACGTCTTCCGTCATGAAAACGTCAGAAACCCCAAGCTGCAAACAAATAAGTAGGTACGACATCGGTATTGGTGTCATGCCTGAAACTAGATTGTAATTATTTCTGCCACAGACAGCTACAGAACGGGGGTAATATGCAAGTGCACTCAAACGCCCGGGGGTTATTGTACATCGGTTGGTACATGTTTCCCAATTTAGGTTATGTTCCCTTCCTAAATTGTCATTTATTAGTAGAAAGAGGATGGAACCAGTGCAAGGAGGCCTGATGTATGGGTACTTCCCTATATGAGAGGGTAGCAATCTGAGATATCTAGCATGAAATAAATCCACATTAGTCCCTTTCAAGTATGTTTTCTTTCTACTCGAAAATATTCGAATGCATTATAATACAAACCAATACTTATTGATCGAAGAAGGAACTCTTCATTATTTTTCAATTCATCCAAATTCTTACAATCCTTATTCATGGTGGGAAGTACACTGAATTCTTTGTAGTCAACCAGGAAATAAGGCATTGACACATTGCACTCTATCCTTATTATATCGAGTATTATACAAATAATATATGAGCTGTGCCATATATCATTGTCGGGAAAGTGACGAAGACCAGGTCCTTCCATGTGCAATTAGCCAGTATATATATGTGGTACTGTCCTCACTTTTATAAGATGAAAAAGTCAGTCGTCCTAGCTACTCCACTAAGACAATCATATATTATGTAAGCACCAACTTTACTGAATTAATTCCCCATCAAGTTTATATATTTGTTTCCTAAGTTGTTTATTTCTCTTCGGCTCTGTGGATTCGCGTATATTTGACTTCATTTCGCCTGGATGAAAGGCCACCCTGAGGGAATCTGCTCTTTCTTCTGTCCATAATAACATTGGCCGTGGGGCTTGCCAGGGCTGCCTTGCCCGACTGGATATGGATAGGATACTCTCATCTATTTAAAGAATATTTGCAGGCAGGTAAGACTTTGGGTCTGCTGGACCTGCTCCAGATCATGAAGGATATACCAAGTTCAAAAACCATTCGTTCTGGCCAAATTCAAGTACATATATCCTACCTCACACACATCGACAAATAGCTCCAGTTTATTATGAATATTGTTTTCCTAAGCGGGAACATTCAGAAAGTGATATATAGACTATAATCATGAAGGGAAATGTCCGAATCTAACATAAATGTCTGGTATTATTGTCATGTGTGTGCTTACAAATGATAATGTGAATTGACTCTAGGATATCGAATTGTGGGTGTCCATCGGCAATTGAGTTCCTTGCTCCATGCACCGTCAAGGAGTGACTGGAATTATTATGCCTTCGCTGATTTCATCTATCTTTGCTGGAAAGGAATAGGTAGAAAGTAAAGGAGACATAGCGTTGGACGCGCTACATACCCTTTCCTGGCGCAACACACGCGAGCGGGAGACGAAATAAAGCGTCGGCAGTTAGGTCCAGACACCCACATTCCTCGGTTCCACATCCAGCGACAAGGTTAACCGCAAGGCTAAGACTAAGGCTAAAGTGTTAATGACTCCCTGAAACTTAGGTGACCACAACTGCCTTCTGAACCTGACTGTCGGGGAGTTGGGCCGAGGAGACAGCGCTCTTTGGCTCTTTGGTCAACATGCACAATTTTGCTTAGACTAGACGATATGGCATTTGCTCAACTCGTAATGTGAGATGTATTGTGATGAAAGTCGTTATCCAAACTCAAAAACAAAACAAAATTACGTTACGGATCATATTCATTATCTGTGGGCATTGGAAGAAAAGTATCAGGAAAAAAGCCACCCTCCTAAACGCCAAAACTCAGAAAACTTGTTTTACTATTTTATTCCCACCTTCCCCTGCATCTCAAGTCTCAATTGCATCAAGGGTGGGGAATATGGCTGTTAATGTGGAAATTTCGATTTTCATTTCATTATTCATCCCTCACCTTTGATTGTATTTTTTCTGCTGACTCAACTTCGAATTCTTAACATCGAATTGTTAACATAAACATGTATTATGGAGTAATATATGGAGAGCTTTAATAGGCCTATATATATGTGTGTGTATGTCCAACAATAGCTGATGAATAAGTGTAATTAGAAAGAATAATTTGGTTGATATATGGCTGAAATAGCGACTTTAAATGAATAATCCACGTGAATTCACGCAAAGGCCTGTATATATTGTTCATTAGATTTTAAAGCCGCCGTTTGCCGAAACCCAGCTATGTATTCATACTTAATAGTATGTTTAATAGCATAGTAGCATTTTGCCTGAAGCAGGGAAAATGGGGTCGATTTGCCACCTGTAAATTTCATGAATGATTACTTTGTTCAAACACCTTAATTATTCACGAAGTTGGTTCAAATACTCCTCCACCCCTCGACATGTTGCTGTTCAATAGATTAGAAAATAGAGTATATAAAATACTGTTATGGCACTGAACGTGCTATTAATTTTTAAGTACTATAATATCTTTCTTCAAAGCATACAAATTGTTTATAACAAGTGAACACCACTTCATCCCATGAGAGCACTTTGGGATGTCCAATCAATGGAGGAGTCTCCAATTCCGTCGAGAAAATAATATCAACGTGAAAATGAGAAATTATTTATGCATAGCGCATACCTTTCTCAAGTGATGAGGTATAGAGAAAGCTCTGAATGCAGGCCAGCTGTGTTTCTTTCCACAAAAATATGTATTCAGAAAGGGTTAAAAGAGTAGTTTTGATTATATAAACAAATGTAACAGTCACTTCCGAAATAAACACCCTGTATTACTACTTAATAGAAATGGAAAAAGGTAAATCTACGAGTCGAGTAATGAATCTTATCTAATCCCTCGGCCGAGCGTGTGATTTTCTCATAGACATCTACCCATACACGGAGATTCGTAAATTAATCAATATTAATACTAAATGGAGTTGGGATAAAATGGCGCGATCATCTTGCGGGTATTATCATAACTCTGGCCTAAAGTAAAACTTTTGAATATCGCACCAAATTGATTTCGTTGAATGTAAGCTGAACTTACTTTTTCTCCACCTTGCTCTGAACTAATTTGAGAAACAATCTCCAATATTAGAATCTACAAATTTGTGTGGATGGAAAAACAAATATCCCTTCCATATTTCTGATATTTCTGTCGGTGATCCAGGGGAATGATTTCCATCTGTTGCATCCAATGAGACCATGTTTGTATCTTCCCTTTAACCACTAAATACACTGAATATTATATATGATTTTATACATAGAAAATATGGCTCCCATATATTTATGAAACTCTCAGAGATAATGGAGCACAATCTACCGCCCGCAAGGAGAAATTTTGTGCAGTTCGCCGGCTGATCGCTTACCCATTACACCTACGTTTATGATTAAATAGCACCTTCTCATGTATATAAATGATATAAATACACTATAAACATACCATTTCGAAGGCTTGAGAGTGAGGAGAATTTAATTTCAATGAAAGAATGGTCTCACTATGTCTAGGGCGGATAAAATTTAAGATAATTCTTAATATTGGGTTTTCAATATTAGTCAGCACGATAAAAAAAAACAAGTCTGCACGAGGATGAAGGATGCAAAACAAGTTCCCCGTCCCCCTGGACGCCAGTGTAGAATTCAATCATCCTCCAATCAGTCTCCAATAAGGATCCATTCACCGATCCTCTGATTGGCATCTGTGAATTTTCGGACACAAAATCGTCAATTTGTAGTCATGTCTATGGATTGCGATGGTCAGGATTTCCTTTCAAAGCGCTCCATGTATAATCAGACTTTTAATTCCTGTCGATGAACTCTCCTTATCCGGCTTCTCTTCATGAAGGCCTCCTTTTTTGGCGACTGGTTTTAACATGCATTTTTGTGCTATACCAGTTATGAATGGAGCTCTTGTATCTGGGCTATTTAATCAGATGTACAGCCTTTTAAATGAGCCAGAATATCTTTAACCCGGACAGCTATCACCGTTGTTAACCTTATTTTCTTGTGAGTTTTCTCTCCAATACTCTTTGATCCTTTCTCATGTCATTCCAATATGACCCAAATAAATGAACTCTTCATTACTACAACAAATGCTGTAACATGTATTAAACTATATGATTATGCCATGTGAGTGGAATTATTTCTATGATTTATATGGATTAATATCAAAGGTCTTTTCTTTTTATGGAGAAAGCTCTTTTGCGTAAATGATATAAATCTAGTGCTCTCGTTAGCGTGACCTGCAAGAGAGTGTGTGCAGTCTGTCCGCACTGACTTTGACCAAGTTTTGTCACAGGCTTAATTTCCTCTTGCTGTCACGCTCGTGTTCCAGGACATATCTAAAGGGCCCTTTTACACCCTGGCTCAAACAAACATTATTCTCACATCAGGAGTAACTGTTCAAATCCAAGAGAATGTTTATCGAACCATCATGGCGAATGGAGAACTGACCGGAGAGTGTCCTGTGAGACCAAATAATAATTGTAGCTTGAAACTCATTAACTGTGAGGTAATGAGCATGGATATTGACTTGATTAATCCATTGTAGTTGGATTAAACCAATAAGCCCAGGCAAGCTCCATGACCATCACCCCCTTTCTCCTCACTCTCAGGGCTTTGTTCTATTTTCAATAAACAATGCTATGATATGGATAAAATACCTCGACTCGCGAGTTCTGTAGGGTCAGAGGTTACCAGCTCGGAAAGCAAAGTAAGGAACTGTTTGAGCCCATTGACCGAAAACGAAATCTATTGTAAAAATGAATATCTTTCTTCAATTTCAATGGAGTCTTTAATGGTCTCCTTTTAGAACATAAGAGTTATTTGGGGGGAAGACAGGGGGAAATGCTCTGAAATTGTAGAATTTGACCATTTTCGACTATTAAGCCTACTTGCCCATTTTGGTCAGGCATCTGATTAATTATTTGGTTAAAATGTGAAAGGAGCACACTGTTCACCACAAAGCAGTACGTCTCTTCTTAAATTATGAGGCTTATGAATAAATTTCAGAGCTACATATTACCTGTCACCACTAGGTCAGGGGACCATACATGACTCTAATGAGCTGACCCTGATCAACCAACTAGTTCCATCCTGAAAATGGACGTTAAGGTTTGGGAAAAGTTTCACCGCATTGAATACAGCGTCTGATTAATCTTTTCCCAGCTACCAGCGAGTTTAATTACAATAGACCGTCACTTTGCTATGGTGACGTATGACTTTGCTGAGAGCTTACTGGCTAATCGGCCAATTCGACTGTATTCCCTAAATGGGCCCTTCTGATTCAATTGGTATACGAAGCTGATATATCTAATTGGAAAAAGACACTCCGCGATGGATTTCTGTATTTCATTTTCTTCATGATGAATGAATCCAAGCCATATAGAAATGTGATACCTAAAGAAATAATCAAGGAAGAGAAGATGGCATGTCAGCCCCTGGAAATGAAGATATAATACAAGATTCCATCATGCATACACATACGTTTTATAACACTTTCAACATTATGTTATTTGTTACCAGTGGATAAGGATATATAGTTTTCTAATATATTGTATTGACACATGGGTTGCTACCATGAGGGTCTCGCGCCAAACCCTATGTTTACTTGGTTACCAGCTCAGGTTGGCGTCGGCCAATCTCTGTGGTAGCCTTTAACCATAGCAGCTCCTCACAATTTTTTATACATACTTATTTACATATTCATTGAATAAAGTGTGGACTTTTGGGCGCCATTGTATTGCCATCCTTCGTTTTATTACTCAATCATAATGTAGATTATATAAGAATATAGAATGAGGGAGTCGCACACTGTGTTGCCTACAGCGTGTATTTATATGCTCTGACGTCTCGGTAAATAAATGCATAGCAGGAGTCAGCAATCATCTGTAAGAATGCTCATCAATTAATCATCGCTAAATAATTCTCATCAGTTACAATCTTAACAGTTGTCCCATAGTTAAGTGCTATTCCTCACTCAACTTGGTAAAGAGAAACCCCATAGGGAGTTCATGGTCCACCATAGACAAGTAACATTGGATCTTTGTAATTCCAATGTATAATAAAACACAAGTCAGTTAAGTCATCAAGAGAAAGAACCACAACTATTCCTGTATATCATTGTGCCATATTGTAAAACAACAATTATTCATCAACTGTATATTGTAGAGAATCGTCTTCGGTCATTGATAGAAGCCATATTGTTACTCTACAACTGACGGCTGTAAAACCAGAAGGGGCGGAAAACCTCCCATTATGCCAGAGAGATCCCCCCTTCACTAACAGCATTCTCGAATGCTAATACAATTATTCTAATCTAATCTAATGTTGTTTCTGTATGACTTTAAACCATGTACCTTTAACATGTACCCATACCATGTACCCTACCATATACCTGCGCTTATTATGTGTTTAAGATAATATATATTATATAAAATATATATTTCTAACACAGCGAGAATTATTCTAGGTAGAAACTTGATTAGTAGCATGCATGGTTAAATGTTTTAATGGGCCATCTGCAACAAGCAACACACATTTTTGGTAGAGTAACAACCGGGCAAGAGCTCGCCAGTGGCCTTCAAAGACAAGCTAATACCGCATGGCAAAACAAATCATATCAAAACAATTCAATTGGATTTCCCTAAACCATTCACCAAACTACAATTTCGATACCCTACCCTGGTGTCTTCGCTGTCTCTCTATACTTTACTGATTTGTCTACTGCCACTGCTGTCATCTCCCCCTCTCTCTCTATCTCTCCTTCCCATCCTCAACTTAGCTATCTGAACCACCTGCCTCTCCATGTACAGGTAACAAGTTAGCGGGTGAGACAACCAGCAAACGGATAGAAGTGTCCTAGCATCTGCTCTTAAGTGGTTCCCTACCATCTGCCTCTCCGAGTAGGGGTGGATAATACCACTGACTGTATGCCAATGCTGGCCTTCTCCTTGCTGCTTGCAGGTGGCTCGGTTCGCCAAAACGACTCTAGGTGCCGCCACTAGTTTACGTATCGATCACCGGATGATGTCGACGGCGGAAAAGCGCGAAAAGCGAGTGTCCGCGATTGTACACAAAGACCTGAGAAATCCACGAGACCAGCTTAGGGAATATCTTCAAGTTCGGGTAGGGACAACCCAAGAGAAGTAGCAACCTTCGCTATGCTTTACGTGGCTATAACATAGTTTCCTGTACAGAAAACATTTTCTCAGCGGTTGTGGCACGTGTTTGAGGGGAGGAGCCACTTCCAAGTGCGCTGCCTGTGGAAGTGACTGGAGTAAAGGGACTGGACCTACAAGTAGAGGTAGAGTCAGGGCTGCTTGGTCCCTCGGTCCGCCGCAGTGTGGGCTCCGTTCGCTCACTCACTCACTTTCCATGCCCCTCGTATCTCTAATAGGCCACTTGGCAGTGAACACGAACAAAATAACAACAAAAGCATACTGTGTGCTCAATGGAGACAGGACTAATACGGTTTGACTCGAATGATGGCACGGATATGAGTAGTAGCATGATGGTAAGGATACGGACTGGAGGTTTCATGTCAAGTAGCACCAACACAATGACCACTCTCCTCCTCGGTCTTGTCCTTCTTACTCAACTCATCAGGTAAGGCTTTTGAGCGATTTCAATCTCCTGCCCCTTATACCTGGAGAGGAGGTGCTGGAGGAAAAGCAGGAGGAGGAACCACTGGCAGTATGGTACAAATGACTTAATACCAGTTCTTAACTCCACTTGTGTGAAGGTGTATCGCCTGGTCAAAACGCAACTGTATATATGGCCCCATAGTTCTTCCCCAGGTGGGAACTCTTGTCAATGTCATGAGAACAGGTATTTGTATTCACAAATACTCTTATTAGCATACACTCTAACCACCATTGCGGCCATCAAAACAACAACTTCTTCAACGAGGCCATCCGCTACCTCCTCATCACCCTCTCTCCTATACTCCTTCTCGCTCCCTCACATTCTTTCCCTTCTATTTTACAGGGTCATTTATAAATGCTAAATGTTCCCATGAGTATCCCTGACTAGAGTTATTGCCTGTTTACCTTTGAATGCTCCCAATTAAATATTTGCAATCTTTGACATGTGCGCGTGAGGTCGCTTTATTATACTCTTGGGGGAATATCGAGGGGTGAGGGAGGGAGGGAGGGGGGGGGGGAAGGGCAGTGGAGAGATCACAATAAATGAATAGCTTTTGGTCACTCGGACTGACTCTTGACTGACCGTCACAGGGGAAGACTGAAATATAGGGGGATTCATCTGCCTCCATCCGGTGCAATAAAACAGTGGTCGGAGCATAATTGCCAATTCCCGTCCGCGTCAAAGCATGTTTCCATGATGATGAATCATTTTTGCCGATCTGACGACGGTGCGAATAGTTGCTTCCTCAATGTGTGATGCGTAACTCTTGGGTTTATTTAGTTATGTATCGGTGGCCCCTCATCACCTCCTCCAGCATCACCATCCATGGACGGCGCTATTATTGTCCTCGTATATTGTTTATGTTGGATACAATCCCATTTAATTAATGGTCACTGTAATAAAGCACTTGCCACACGTTCTCCCCTGTCCCGGTGATTGCAGTCACTCCTGTGAGATTATGACTAGCCTACACATACTACTCACGCATTCACAAACCCACCCACCCACTCACACATACACCTAACATCAACAGATCAACACGCAACGTCTCGTAATATCTACCACACTCACACCAAATCAAACATCACCCTCCCCCTCAGGAATACCCGAGTCTTGCCTACCTTCCCACCCATCCAATTGATGCTGGACATAGGTCCATAGCCCCTGTAAATCGGTCATGTTATTGGAAAACAGTGAAACAGTGCATTACCCAAGGTGACACATTGCAAGTTTCCCAGGGGTGGGACCCCTCCCCCCGATGCTTGTTCCTCCCGGCCGTTGTACCAATCCCTCGGTTATGCATGGACACGGTTCCACCTCTCTCAATGCCTCTGCCCTCCACGACAGGGAGGAGCAGTTCCAATATTTACTGATTATATATTGTCGCCTTTAGGCCACTTTTTCTGCATAGCGGAGGAACCACCTTGCGAAAGGCAAGGGGAAGACATGGTGGGTTACTGAAGGGGCAGGAGTAGGAGGTGCAGACGGAACAGACTGAGGGACAGAGAAGAAGAAGAGCCATTCACACATCACTTTGAGCAGACGTACCTCATGGCAAGAGAAATAAAAACCTAGGTCTACAGAGAAATAGCTAGAAATCACATAGATAGTCTCCGAAACAACGATTTTTCAGCGTTCAGACTTCCTTGCCTTAAACCAAGCATCGGCCTTGACATCAAAAGGCGCCGCCAGTAATATAGTATTTAGGCTAGACTATGATGTCGTAGTTGTTTGTGGTTGGCTATGGTTAGAGCCAGCTTTGGCATGACTCTAACTTTGTTGCGAGTATATAATATCTGAGAACACTGCACGGAAGCAGGTTGCTATCTGCACACGCCAAACACCAAAGGTACAGGCAAATCCCCATCTCCAGCCAAGATCTCTCCTCATTCAGCCAGCCTTATTCACTTGACCCAGGCTCTTCTTGCTCTCTCTGTACGATAATGACGAGGATCTGAGGCATCTCCATGAAACCTACTAAAACACCATGTCAAACAATTAAAACTCACTCCCCAGAAATTGCTTCCCCCTTTCATCGAAACTCCCCTTGAGGCGGCAGGCAATGATGCTTCATTGGAGTATTTCAGTGGCTGTCTAGCCCAACTAAACCAATTAGAAAGCCTCCCTATTTTCGGCCGGGGAAAGTGTATCGCGTTTCATGCGCTGTTAATGAAGATCTAATTGGCTATCAGGTGCGGATCTTCTGAGGCGGTATTAGGCCTGACTGATCATGTGATGCGTGCCTGAGGGGCATGGCCCCACCTCTTGCCAACTATTAAGCTATCGGCGTCAAATCAACCAAAAATTAATGTATGAAATCCGAACTGAAAGTGCCTGGAGACGGAGCGGAACAGACTCACTAATAAAATTATGTTGTAAATAAAATATCTGACTCCTGGAAATGGTTCCTGAGTTAATAAGAAAGCCAACAGAATTACGGTGTTTATTGGCATTATTCCCACCTTGGGTAAATTCTAATTGCTTTAGCTGCAAAAGAAATGCGTTTAAGTATCCTAAGGCAAGACATGTTCATTACACACAGACGCACGCACAACACTTCCGGTTGTCACGAGCATGCTCAGACAGTCACTTCCTCGATGAAAAGTGTGTTTACTTTAACGATGGCATCAATTCTGTTTGATTCTACCCAGTCAGTTTTTTAAAAGTCTGTCATAACCGAATATGATCGAAGTAGATACCATCGTCTCGGTCAATATCAAATTATATTGACTTGATATTGGTAGAAATGTGAGATATGGTCTTAGTTTGCCACTGTTTGGCAGGCACTGGAACCAAGATTAATCATTTTTCCTCGTGTGTATAGTTTATTCGTGAGACCATTTCTCTGCATTAATGTATTGGAGTAACAAATATCATCATCGTTTGGGCGAAATGAATTTGCAATGGATTTGTCATTGATGAACTTGATGTAATATTATATGATAATTATTAATATTGATATCAATATTGCATAAGGAATTGAATGTATTATCTAATAAGCATAACTGCTTATATATTCATAATCAATTCATAATCAAGTAACTGCCACATTGGACCTTAAGTCCACATTTACCCACTAGGTGGTTATAGCAGTAATTAGGTCATAGGTAATTAGGCTAGGATCCTCATATATTATTTAACCGGATTGGTTAGACATAAGGAGCCATAGTATTGGTCTATTTCTTAGAACACCCTTATGTAAATGAGGTAGATTTCTATTGGATATACTACGAGACCCCCTGTGGTGTCTTAGGTAATAAAGGATATTATTGGACATTAGTAAGTCTCAATGTTGATTGGCTAATGTACACGCATGCGCAATGGCGCCCTGCTGTATCATATGAATATATATGATAAATTATTGACATCAACGGAGAGTCCACAGGACGAAACTCTTCTCTTTTATTATTAGATCTAAGACTATACCGCTAGCATAGATTACATTCCAATACTCCATTTCATATCTCTAATACACTCTACCGCTGCTCATCCTTCGTGTGCTAACTAATTGTCAATGAAAAATAAAAGATGACAAACCTGTTGATAAAGGAAAATATTATGTGTTAAGCAAGATTTTGCCATCCGCATGAGGGAATAAACTTATAATAAGGGTGCTATTTACCATCTTTGTTTTACTTCAACTAATTCATCACTTCTCTTTCCTTTTCAATTTTCCTGCTGCTTAAACACCTGATTTCACGAAATGGACCTTCTCCTCAGCCATGCATCTACAACCCGGAACAACCCAGTAAATTTACAGAATCAGAACATCACTGAGTTACTAGACTCCCTGCTTGAGGGCTACAATAGGCATCTACGACCAGGTTTTGGAGGTAAGTAAATGAATCAATTATGCACATCAATTGAATGAGCCACATGCCTCACCACACTGAATTATTACTTATGATATATATCAAGAGGGTAACCTACGAATTATATACACATACCTCAAAATAGCCTTTTATAGTCCTAGTGTCTCCCGATTCTAGGTGGGCTCCCCACAAGCATGAAAAGTCATTGCCAGTCTTTCATGTGAGAAAGCTTCATATCGATGGGCTTCATGGTCAAAGGTTGACTCTCCAATGTTGTTTACTGAGGGTACAAAACATGGACAATTCAAACTACTTTAGATGATTTCCGGAGGAGGGAAAGAAGCGAGGAGGTCTCATGAACCTGATTCGAAAGCCAGGGACCTTTCTTCAATTCTCGATATTAAAACTGCGTTATTTATAGCTGTTCTTGTGATTAATTGCCTTCAGCCATCCGAAGTAATGGGCATACACTTCCCAACACGACGCTTACGGATATTCCAGAATAAAAAAACCATTCATTTTCTCCACTCAGTGCAATTAAGAACGAGATACCGATCAGTGTTTTAACCCCCTAACAAGAAACAAATGATCAGCACGCATTATATAATGGGGGACTCGAGGCAATGGCAATAACTTATATTTCGAAGTCTTTCGTCTGAGCAAAACGTAACGAATTAACTGAGAAATTGATATGAGGGATACAGTTACTTTTGCTCTTGTGATGCTAAGCGCTGTTAAGTATTAACATATATCAACGTCCCTTAATACAAATCAGTATTCTATTCATTAGCCCAATGAATAATTCACATCTATCACACGATATATATATATGATATATATCTACACTCCTAGGGGATAATGAAAAAGAAAAGGACCCAGGGCGGTAAAAAGTGTCTGTATGCCTTCCGAGTAATTTCCCTTTGATAATTGTGACTGGAAACATTGGTACCAAAACATGTATTTTTCTTCAGAGTAGCGAATGGTTTCTCGATTATATTATGCAATGTTCGACTGGGGAACATGACGACATAGTCTAATCTGATGGAGCGTTATACAGTCGCATTTGCACCCATCTATTGGCTATATGGAAGTATTTAAGTGTGGATTGAGTGCGATGTTGTAAAAAACAAATCATAGCATAAGTGTGTGGGCTGTTGCTGAGGCGACAGCTGTCGTGAGATGAGTGGCTTCGATATGGCTTCCCAGGTGGCTTCTCCTTGTAGTCCAAAGTAACAGGCAGTGAGTTTATTAAAGCAAATAGTCGCTACAGGCTTGTCACTCACCGTGGTGCCCACAGAACCCACCAAGAAAACAACTTAACACCTTAACCTTATGAACCAATACTTTCCACTGGGAAGTCACTAGCTGCAGAGCAAATGGACTTTTTGCTTGACCTCTGATCTCAATTACCAGATGAGTGATATCCGCTGTTGACAAGAAAATGTGGTCCAAGTATGAATGTATTACATATATAATATTATACCCATATATCATATAGAGAGAAAAGAGAGAGGGACCGATAGATAGATAGATAGATAGATAGATAGATAGGCATATACAAACAGAAAGAGACAGACAAATAGGAAGGAAGACTTCATTTTTTTTTAATTCGTTTTTATTCAGGTATGAGCCAACATACATCATTGTTACATAGATTAAGTTATAAAGAGTCGCTCCTCAGGTCACCATGTTCATGTTGAGATATAATTTATGTATGGCGTCGGATGCAGTGGTTCTTAACATCACCTACACTATCAAAATGGAGTAAAGAAACTCGAGCATTAATATATTCGATGGCTGTCAGCTATCTACAGTTATTTCGCTCATTCTAGGTCAGTGCACATGTGGCTATTCCAATCCTCTACCGGAAAGTTTATCTTTAATTAGCTGACTTATCCAGCCGATGGTTCACTGGAATTTCTGGTTATATCAGTTAGCAGACTTGAATCGTTCATAGGTTTGGGGTTTGCAGGGTGTAATGATAGATGTCTCCCTCTGATGTGTTGATGTAACCAGAAGCTGGACTACTTTCATGGTAACGTCCAGGTAGGTGGGTGATGAATAATAGGAAACAGTAATCTTCCGATGATGATTGGAAACTGGCATCCTTATGCTGTGGTGTGCCCATGACAGGCGATCACGCTGTCACCAACTAGGCCTGTGCTTCCTGATAGAGCAGAATGTGGTGACCAGAGGCGTTTAGTCGGGCTACAGCAATTGCAATATGGGCTACTCGTGGGAGCTGAAAAAAGGAAAGAGAATGCTTTCTGGCGTCTGTTGTTGGTGATAGCTCGCTGCCATCACATCCACCCCACCTTCCGCGTGCGCTTGACTAGGTAGCGAGAAAAAATAAAAATGATCACTTGAAAAGAAAACAAAAAAGACTAACACAAGCCTTTATACCCAAACTCATTCACTGGTGTATGTGTCTCAAGCCAAAGTAAGCTAGATCGGCTAAACTAGCGAGCCCTTCAACAGCGTCAAGGGATCGCCCATGTCCCAGCGGCCAACCCCACCAGACCTATCTCCATAAAACCAGATGGTAGCATCAGAGCTCTTCCGGAAAAGAGGCGCACATTACATTATCCTGCGGACGATATTTTCTCCCTAGAACAAATTCTGGCCTGTATTTCCCTACCATTAGAAATGGAATACAATCATTTCCACTGCTGTAAAAAGGTTGCATGCACACAATACAAGTACGTGCATATTTATGTTTTGGGGGAAAATCTTTATGACAAATGGTAAAAGGTAGATACATTATTGTTTAAAATAAATATAAACTGCATCTCTGCATAGAGAATTGATCGACCCTAATAGAAAGCCCTTTGAGACTGTGGTTCCCAGGCGGAGATAAAGATGCTTCAATAAACAAAGATAATTGGAAATTCTATCACTAAAAAACTAATCTGCCTTTTACTCTTGATATATGTAAACATCCATATTGCCCTAACCTTATTTCTACCATACCAATCAAAAAACAAACCGGGCAATCGGTGAAGCTCGATTTATTTGGGTCAAGCATGAGACATAGAAAGTGAAGGTGTTTATGACTGTCAGTGCCTATATTCAGAAGACAACTACACAACACTATAATATTCTTTTGCACGCTCCGTTTGCACTCTACATTCTTTCTCCTCCTGGTTCTCATTCTATTGTCCCTACAAGGTGCAGCTGGAGAAATATTCATTAGATATTTGCTGCCAATGCCCTTGCAGAAAGGACAGGCAAAATTCAATATGTGAGTCATCCTATGTCAGTGATAATGCCTTCCACCTTTCCAGATGGCTAAATGTCTGGTTGGTAATGTAATAAGGGGAAGCACCTATATCACCCTTGCCATTGCTCTGTATGCAGTGCAGTAATTACTGAACATATGTAATCTTTATAAATGGGCAGTCTAAATTGTATAACCTCTCTCTTGCAGTCATGGTTAGTTTTACAGCCGGCAATATAATTGAAGATCAGAATGAATAAAGTTCCTTAGTTTTATTGTTAAGAATAATAGTATATATTTTCATCAGTAAAATAACGAGTTTGTTAACTAAAGGAGAAACAACGACCGTAGAAACAGAACTGGGCAGATTGTGATCACAGTTCCTCGGGCAAATATACCTAGCATAACTAGAGACTGCAGGATTGGTTTTCATTCGAATCTCCTAATCTATTTTTAAAAACAAATTCTCCAAGGGTTCGATTTTCAGACTACTAGCCTCTTTATGTACACCCCAGTACCTTTAGGCATGAAAAGAAGTAAATTGCATCCAGGGCTCATTTCGTGGAAGCAATGTGCTTTGTCGAGGCAGTGTCTTTTATGGGAAGTAAATTCCTAGAGACAGCTGTATGTACTGAGCCCCATAGAAGCTTGGTAACTGCCTGACCCAGGGGCAGGCTGGTATTAACGTACTGTTTCTCTTTATTAGGTCCCATCACAAACCATCCACAAATGGTCCATATTAATACACTTGCCACACTAGATTCATATGGCTTCGATATCTAGGGACCTTCTAATTGATTCCCCTTTCCCCTTTTTCCTCTTTCCCCTCTTGTTCGTACAAGACTTTCGGTTGCAACTCATGCGTAAAATGAGGTTGGGCTGATAAAACACTCGAATTCGTTTCATGTTATGTAAGGGTTCGTTTCGTAGTTTGGAACAGGAGAAGTGGAACGTTATCATTGTGTTCCAGTCAACATCTCAGGCTGCTGAGTAGACATATATATATCTTTGAATATATTTGAAAGTAACATTAACGTAAGCGCAGGAATAAGATGGGAACAATTGATGAACTGTTCAGTGTTACTCTAGTGGATTATGCATGCATCAGATGCCAAGACATCTGAGGTAACATCATTATTGCCTTGCCTCCCATACAGGAAATCTATAAGCAAGTTGCTATGTAAATGTCTCTTACCTGACATGTTGGGAGAGGTTAGTTCTGCTTCATTTAAACTCTCCACATGGCCCCCTGTCAACATGAATGAAACAGCAAGAGGCCACTGATGAGACTTCAATTAACATGCATTCACCGATGCATTATAAAACCGTTATTTGACGGTGAACTCGCTATTGTTATTGGAGGTTTCTTTCTTTCTTGAATGTGCCCTTGAATCAACAAGATTGCTTTAGACATAACGGTTTTGTTTGCTCAAAAATAAAATGTGGCTGCCACTACTCACAAAATGAAAGCTAGAAGTTTGATCTTTGCTGGGTGCAAATACAGGCATCGATGTTGCTATGGGAATGAAAATGGAAGCGTCATTACACTCATTTTACACCCTCCTCTGTGAAGAGGAGATAGAGGTACAATATATACAGAGTCGTCTTTTGACATGGCGCAGGGTTTGACTGATAAGAGATAGAGAATCCTCCAGGCAAGTTATACTGACTTAGGGTTACCTAAGGTTATCTGTATTGGGCATGTGGTGTCTCAAGCCAAGCAGGGATGATGGTTTGTTAGACTGAATTGTGGAGCAATTTAAGAGAGAGAGAACAATAATGATAACCAACAATCTAAATTGTCCCAATTGATTACATTACTCGGACAATTGTCAAGAATTATAGTTGGTTTTATACTGGTTTTCTTCATGAAGATTTCAAAATTGTGGATGTATTATGAAATAGCCTTGTACTAGTTATAGGTATTTCTCCACCAGGAGCGATGGGACCACCGTTGAGTAGTTTTCCTCCATTAAAACTTGAAGATCGGGGTGTGCTTAGAGTTTGTGTCTGTTAAAGATGAAACCTGCAATAACATAAGCTTAAATGATATTTCAATTCAACGATGATCGATGCTTTTAGGAAATGTGGAAATTGTAAAGTAGCACGATATCATCCCCTATACATCTTGTATCAAATGATTGATGGTACTTTTTAGTATAGACGTACATAAATAATACCAGACGTAGATCGTCTGTGTGTAAAGCATGAGTATGCTGCAATACTATATATTTTTTTTTATCTTTTTAGAACGATGTAGAAAGTTAACAGCAACAATTATTTTTAATCATATAAATAGAAGTTCCCCCCACCTAAATACCACAGAAACCCAGCTGAGGTTCTGTTCCATTTTGTACAGAAAGCTTTCCTATTCCAGGAAATCTATCTATTTCCCAGTGACCTGTATGTCAAGGTGTTCAGTTATTAACCCTTACGTTAGATAAATGTATGCATAGGAAAACAGTACTATGAGTTTTCCTATATATATATATCTCGCATTGTGGCCTGCTTTCAGAATGCAGGATCGGTGACTGTGCGTCACAAAGACGTATACATTGGTTTAATTGAAGCTCATATTCTATGAACGGAAATGATCCATTTGTGGTCTTCCCTCCGCTTTTTGAATCCCAATATCATATTGATTCGTCTAGCTGTATCAGCATCTGTATAAAGCCATTAATCGGGTATATCGGCTCAGGGTTGTCAGTGGTTGAAATGGGCTGATAAGTAACCGATGTATTACATGCCGGAAAAAAATAAGAGCTAATTAATATCCAAAACGCAGTCTGAAAGCAATAAAGATGTTATTGTCAAGCAATGCCCCCTAGATGGAAAATAATTTCGTTCTGCATAATCATTAGGAGTAATAAGAAAGGAAGTGGTAACATAGCCAGTTTTGCTTCCCTCCAGGGTATATCAATGACCCGTCCCGACTTGTTCCCTCTCTCCCATCGATTAGTAATAGTGCTTATTTGGGCACTGTGTTTAGCTCTCTGTACCTCTCAGGTCCTCAAGTAGAATTGATTTGTCCAAGAGCCTCGAACGCACCTGTCTCTGATGGGCACCCAACTCTTTTCCTGTCAGGTTCTGGCTATCTAATCTGAAGTGGAAACTCTGAGACAAAACTTTGCTTTTTAAAACTTCGATCTTTTAAATCTAAATTCTGCTACCTGGTCTTATAATATGTGTATAATAGATGAATCATAATTTCGCCGGAGCAATGTTATTGTATTATATCATGCAGGATTCATGCCTAGCAGTGCACGTGAGCTATAGACATGGCCCAAGGCGAACGTTCCGTTTAGAATTCCCATTTTTGTCGCTCATAGTATTTCATTCAATGAGGCCCATGCATCCGCTACATGGTATAACTGTATCCACCTGCCTTACATGTATGATATCATGTAAGGTTGATATTCAGGGCCCATGAGCATGTATTGGAAATCACAAAATAACCTTTCATGCCGCCTGTATGGGTATGATGAATGTTTGATATCAACTCTATTTATGTATGGCAATCTGTGTGTGTTTGCCCTCAGGAACATGATACTGGCCTTTGATAAAGAAATTTATAGGAACAGACTGTAACCTCTTCTGCGCCATGGTGATGGTAAGAGGGCCCACTGACTAGACGCCATTCTGACTTTGATAACTGAACATGATACAGATCAACGTTTCCAGTCATCGTTCAATTTTTTATTCAATTTATGTGTACGGTCACGATAGGAGTAAGGGACCATAAACATTCATCCCTAGCTGAGCACCTACAAAGGTACATTGAAGTTCTTCGTATAATATCCAAATTAATAGTCTGGGGTCCTGACCCACTGCATATCGCATTATGCAGAAAGAAGTGCATTTTTGGTCCGCTGAACTATGTATCTGGCAGTCCTCTGCACTCCAGTGGAACCATATTTTCATATGAAAAACTAATGGAAGTGCTTTACATAAGTGCACTCACAAAATCTTATATTTGAACTCTACTTATGACCATTAAAAAGGACTTCCTTAAAAGGGTTCAAATCTCCTGGATGCCCCCTCGGTTATTGGATATGGTTATATTTGCTGAAAGTAGAGACCTTTGCTTCTTTGAAAAACCCATCAGCTTTCCTATCCTTCTTGCGGCATTCCTGGCTTTTATAAACCCAGTTAAAGATAATGCGACATGGATTGGGTAAATATAATTGTGTCCTGAACCAAGTAAGCAAAGTTGTGGGGGTAAAAAATGCCAACCATTGGGTTGAATGTCATATCCATGTTGTTGTTCAACTTCACCTACGAGATTTTGAAATTTAGATGGATACAAAGAAAGTATGATGTCCTGTATGGCTTGCGTAAGGCAATTGGGGTTGGGGGTTTCCTAATATGTTATGGGTCCATGCAGCGTAATAACGTGGAGGGATTGAACATTCACTCTTCCTCCAAAGTTCCTAAATAATCTAAGGTTCCAGGTTTGGATTATGAACACGTTGACCACACTATTATCCTGTCCGATTCTGATCCCAATAACAAACATTTAAACAACGAACATCCTCTTCCGCCTCATAAATATACATCCAATGTTTATATTAATCCAGGTCTGTATTAATAACCATGGGAACCAAGCCCTTGGTGCTCGGCAGAATCCAAGCTCTGAATACCCTGATCCGAGTATGTATTTACAATGTTGCATTCGGCGTTGAAGCTATGCCAAAGCCATAGGCGAATGTCTGAAGCACATGGGTCTCGTAAAAACACTGGTATAAATCAGGTTAGGGGGGAATAATAGGCAGCTAAACTGTGTCCCTACCGCCAACCAATGCCTCTAATTTTCCACTCCACCTGCCTTGCTCGCAAAGGCTCGCTTAGTCTCATTCAAAAGGTCTCATCCGATTTCATTGCCACAATGAAGAGGAATTGTCATTGCAACGCTGTTGATGGTATCCTCCGCTAATCCCCAGGACTATTTCCTCCCATAATGGATCAACATGACCTCTATTTTTGGTGCGTGGGAGTTTCACTTGTAATGTAATTTTCTGCAATTGAAATGAACACTGCGGAGATGAAATAGACTTTATCATCTAATTTAAAAAATGTGAATGACACCTTCATAGGGCAATACACAGAATCCTGATATAAATCTTATAAATGTGTGCGAACTCAAAGCTTCTTTAAAGGACAATGAAAGAAATTGGATTTCAAATTGGCCATACAATCATCTTTGTACACCAGTGTTTCTGTGTCCCATAATGAATGCTTAGGCATATACAATTATATTACATGTTGAAGGGAAATCCTTACGGTATGCAGTATGTGAAAGGACATGGAATCTATTACTGCCCAGTGTATATTCCAATGCTCCATCTATTTTCATCCATTTTGAATTAAGCAATTTAATTATATATAAGTATTAAATATCGGTAATAAACATTTATCAAATGCATGAGGTAACAGATCAAAGATTAAAAGTGAACGATAAAACGTCTGTAAAATATCCAGTGTTTCAAGGGAATACATTTGTATATCACAAAGTTTTTATTTGCTTTTTGCATGCTTATATTGCATATAAAATATTCTTCCGAGATAGCATAACTAATGGACATAATACTTAAGAGTTCAGATGTTGTGTCAATGTAATGTAAAATAACATGTGATGTATTGAATAAAGTATTCGCTCCAGTGGAATACATGTATGCTAAAAAGCAGACCCTTAAAACACTGGCCACTCTTCATGACTGATGTAGGGGCGAAGAGCAAAAAGGCAATGCCTGAGAAAGCTTGCATATGGTCACTGACCCAGCATAGCCTGGAACATTGAATAGGGAATCCATTCCTCTCTCACACACTCTCTAACTGCCTCTCTTCCTAGCCTCGGGGTCCTAAGACTCTACTATCCAATGGGGATCCAATACTGATAGTTAGAAGTAGAGGGTAGTAGACCAGCGGGGTGTCATATTTGACACATTTATCATCTCGACCTTCTATACGTGTAGTGATAGGCAAAATGGAGTACATATACAATTGTGTGTTTGATATTTTATATGATATAGCACCTATATACATCATCCTGCTTGTTGATAATTCACAGCACCAGCAGTTCAGAATTTCCTATTCAATTTGCCACTTAATCTATAATCTACATGGAAAGAACGTTGAGCGAACATGGACAGCTGGTTCAATACACACACTTTATCATGAATTGACTGAACAAAAGATATTTTTCTAACTCTATCTGCTTTAATCATTATGGAATTAACTAGGATGACATTTATGTTTGAATTGATCTTTTCACACTAAATTTCGATAATTAATAGACACATGTTATATCCACACATAAAAATGTGCAGTTTCGTAATCGATTAGAAAGCTGGCTAGCATCGCTAGCTAGTTTCTATTTAAGTAGCTAACCTTTGTATTTGGGTTATACATTGAATACTACTGACAGAACGATGACAGCTTACCTATAAATGAATGTCAATGACGAAAAAATAAAATGACAAGTACACACATGTACATACGGACAACATATGACAGTTTGCAAAGAATTTGGTATCATTCAGTTAGACATTATCGGTCTATCCCGATTCATTCAAAAAAGCCTCATCCTTAAATCCTGAGCAAAATCCAATCTGACATCAATGGGGATGAATAACATGCTTAATTCCCCTGGTTTGCTCTTCCTCTGGGTGAAAGGCAGTTCCCGATTGTCCTTCACCACTCAGTTATTGATTGTGAAGTAGAAGGGAGGTTAAAAATATGAAAAAATAAATGGCGAGGGACAGGACTAAAAGTCACTTGGATATGGCCCAGGGGAAGTGGATGGGTCATAAGAAATGTGTTCGGAAAAGTTTACAGGGACTAAAAGAAGAGCGAATGCCAAGGGCTACCGGGTGCGTGACCTTAATAACTACGTTAGAGAGCAACAGTTCAAGAACAATACAAATAGCTTTACTTGGTAAAAATGATAAAAAACCCCAATCGATTACCTGAGAAAAGAGAAGACAGTGGGGCAATGCCTTTTTAAAGCATTCGCTTGTCGTCCAAAAAGAACAAGAAAAATGGTGAGAGTGAAAATAGGCTGCTTCAAGGAAGACCTTTTGCCTTTGCATTATATCGATGGAGCCCTTGGTGGTATATGTCAAACTGGCCTTAACTACTCTCCAGAGAAATAACCATGCACCAAGTAGGTCCATAGGTAACACCAGATAATTCAATTTAACAACAAGGCATACTGCAGGGGAAAACAAAATAGGGTTATTTCTAGTATTGGAGCCAAGACAAAGATCACAACAAACCCAAGGTTGACGTTGGACAAAACCCACATACATGTGATGCTTATGGCGGCACATAAGGTCAACGAAAGTCCGGGATATCAGTTGCAAATATAGGTTTCAATCAACCCCCAGTGTCTAGCCCCTTCTGCTGTTCCTCATATCAATACGTCAGTGGAACTCTATACGAGATGGACATAAATATTGAGCAGAGATGTGCGGGCGGACGAAAAAGCCAACCTTTCTAGCTAACACTCCTTGGCCGTCATACGACAGTGCATAAACTCCAGTGAAAAAGGTTGGAAAATGAAGGAAGTGGTTCCCGCACTTACTCTAAGCGGAGAGGGTACCTGATCCACGAATATGTTAGTCTCGCCACTCCTCGGACAGCCATCCCAAATCCATTGTTTACGACGGGGGAACATACATTGAATAGGCCAATGAGATAAGTTTTGGGGGGCATGAGTAACCTAAGGTACAATGAAGAGTTCTGCAGAAAGGGCCTTATGTGAGGCTTTGGATGTGATTGATATTGAAAGGACCTCTCTGGGATATTGGCCATAACGTAGGACACACGAGGCAATATGCAGACCTAATCTATCAACCTCTCTCCCTTATTGGCAATGCAGATGCTCAGGTTAGGAGACTTCCTTTCCTTCTAGAGATTTCAGACTGGGAGCAAAACACACTCTCTAGCTTGGAGAGGATAAAGGACACTGGGGAAAAGGGGGACTCTCTGTGCTACCACTGGGTATATGATCAAGTTAGTGTCAATGGTCAAGTGTTTCCCGCCGCTAATTGACGCAATGAAGAATTCCTAATATCCTGAAGCAATCTATCTCATGACAAAAGACTGGCTGCCTGACGCACCAACACTCTAAACTACTCGCCCTGTGGTCTGTTCAGCCACCTCTTTACTCTCCTTTACTGTAAGAAAGCAGGGTCTAGAAAGCTTATCAGATTGATCTCATAATTCACATTTTTATTCTCAATCGCTTTTTTTGTAATTCCGGTGGGGATATACTCCATTATATTCCATCGCAGCGTTCTAAATGCCTGCACATTGATCATCCCTACCGACAGGATATCAGGCCAAAGTTGAAAAGGGCTCATGTTATTTCGATGGCCATAGATATAGCGGGTTATATGACATTGCATGTCAAAGTCTGCTCATATAGACAGGCATTTATCTTCTAGCCTGTGGAAAAATGCAGCTCTTGCACTGGGAGGACAGCCTGCAATTCGCCTGCTCAATATTACTTCAGGATCAATTTCCAGTTTAATAATATAGCATAGACTGAGCTAATCTAGAAAGGAAAACTTGGAGATTGGGGAACTTGCAGATTTTGAAAGCTTTTTGTACCATGCTTGCCAGATTTAGTTATCAATCAATCTGCATCTGTTATGATAATAGATTCTAGCGTGGAACCAAACATTGATGCCGCATCTGTCACAATTTAATTTATAATATTCTAAGCGTATTGTTTGTACCCAAATTGCGCCCATAATGTAATTTACTGCATAGGAACCGCATTGCTTACCATTCAAAAGGGTTCAATTCACCTTCCTAGGGCTAGGATTACAGCATTGACTACACTATAATATCTAATCTCACTTTTTTGTTTTATTTTCTTCCTATGGATCATTCAACTTACTAATCCCTCTTACTTTGTTCTGTGTCTACTGTGTTTTGCAGCATATGGTATTCATTAGGCCACTTGTAACTTGTATAGATAATCCAGGAAGTGTGTTTTCTAATGAGGTTACAAGATTGGTTTAAGACAGCATAATTCAAGAGTTATAACTAGAGTGCCATCAGTTGAAACAATTACTCATATACCATTAGGGAGCCAATCCTCAGAACATGTAGCTCCTTTTTTCTTCTTTTTTGTTTTACAAAATACTCATATAAAAGACTTTTTTTCCACATACATTTAAACAGCTTGATCGATCCTCTTAGGACCGAGGCTTCACTTTGATTCTATTTTGAAAAGAGTTTTGGCGATGGAGAACTGACAGCGCTAAAACGAGACCTGGCGATGGGGGCGGTTCATCGAGTTATAGGCTGTCAATGCCATGGACACTTCCGACAGCGCACCTACTCATTATACAAGATGCCTGTGTATCATTAGGCGACCTGCTACTAGACACGTTCTGTACAAGGCAAGGCCTCACAGGCGTTAATGCAGTTTTGATGTAGAGGGGTCCAAGTTTTAGAATATAATGAATGATGACCTTTCCAATGTGCATTACCAACAGGTGCCTGTTGCAAGGTCCATGAGAAGATTGTTATAAAATGATTTTCCTGCATTAAAATATTCTCCACTTGAAACCTCGGGAGTAGGTTTACTTGCAGAAAAAGATGTGGCCCAGAAGTAAACTCTCCCACTTCATTATAAGTAAACGAGACTTGCAAAAGTGAGAAATATCTCTAGTTATGTCTGATACCTTCATAATGTTTTCTAGATTCATATAATGTTATGTATAGTTAGTCCGTGCCGGGGGAACTCCCATATCCCATTGCTTACGTCCCAACAGAATAATTAGAATATCTATACACCACCAGATTTACATACATTTATTGCTGTAGCTTTTTTAACAGTTGGAGCATTAAGGGTACAATTGAATCTGCATGCAAGGAGAGCTCCAATCCATCACTTCCCACGGGTTGTTCATTTCGGCTGCATGGTAAGAGGAACAAACCCAACTTCGTATGTTCTATTGTAACCCGCTGCCAATCACTCAACTCATTCCCTTTTCATTTGGAAATGTCACACTTGAATGGAACTTCATATTGTTGTTATGTCCTATTACAACTCATGAATAAGCCAAGGGGACATGAGATAGGCGGTGATGGATGGAGGAAAGTACATGAGGGCTCTCCAGGGCTCGGGCCATACGGCAATGTGTGTGCACTTCGCTATCGATGGGAGAATGACACTGAAATTCCAGTCTCTCGTTATATTATACATATATCCCATTTGCTAACACAGTCGTTAATATGGTGGCTGGGTTAATGTTATTGCCCGGCACCGGGGAATAACAGATGGATAATCTCCCGAAGTCTTCTCAATATGTGCTGCTCTAATACCTTATCTGGTAAATGAAATCAGAATCAGTGTATTGACTTTTACAGCTTAGAGACAGGGCAAAGTCTCAATGGTTTAATCTTGTGGGGGACTGTTTGGAGGATTAGCTTAAATCTTTGCCATAGAACCCCCTCCTGGAACAGATCAGCCTCTGGTCGGATACTACAGCTGGCAGAGCTGGATCTGCAACATGAGTCACGAATCCCTGAGCAGACAGTTGCTTACACTATTACAAATTAGCTATGCAAATCACCCATTCTATGTACGCCCCAGTTGATGGCATGATGGCCAAGAATTTGGATATCATATATAGAATATCGTAGTCTGATTTGTCTTACTTGTTATTCATGGTAGGACTTGGTAATGCCTTATCCCTAGGGTATATCCGGTGAGAACGAGGTGGGATTGATGTTGACTAGGTCTGAGGAGCGCTACATGTTGGGGAAATAGGCTTGAAGAGAAACAAAGAAATTAATATGTGAGTAGGGCTAACAGTAGCAATTTATCTAAAATAGCTCTGTTTGGCAAATACCGTGCGTGCGGTCCGAGGGAAGTCACTGCAACTTCAAAACATAAAAAGCAAGACAAAATATTCACAGCATGACATTTTTTATCATTGATGAAGTTCACACATACACATGGCATATGGCAAAACAAGGGAAATTGATAATAGTGTAGTAGTACTGGATGGTACACAACCATACTGGAATAGATAGAATGGCTCTTGTCCTTAATTGAAAGTGGTGTACCGTCACTAACTATATGCCTGTAAAGGCTTGACTCCACTGGCGTCTTTTCCCTCGGCGGTCGTTGCAGTTTCATTCTGCAGTGCATTCTCATTTCAAATATAATAACAATTGGAGACGGTCAGAGGAGTCTTGATAGATTGTGCAATATAGGTTCTTCAGAATAATTAAAATACATGACAATAACTATGAAGCCGCATATTAGCCGCAATAAGTATACAGTCTGGTGGAGCCGTGCCTTTAAAGATTAAAGGTGAAGGGAGGGTGGTTGAATCGGTGTATTCTCCTGCTAATGCTCGTACGTAGAAGCTGATCGCTGAATCAAACTCTTATGCAGAGTGTGCATTAATCACAACAATTGTGACTGTTAAATGGACAACCAGACGACTATAAATGACCTAGTAGTGCTTGCCTTGAATAGAATAGTGCATGAACAATTGTTGTCAGTGCCTGCGTGTGTTGCGTCTACGAATGAGTCCACATATATATTACTACTAGCTAGGTTTTAATCTCGACACTTATATTGTTGCATGTTGTCATAGATTCGACCCGTTTTATCATTAGTTCTTGTGCTGATTATTTTACAATCTTGTTGGTGATACGCACTCTGGCTCATTTCAAACATTATGTAATAAATTTACTCACCGAATGTTAGTGCAAGAAATGCGTGGGCGAAACCATACTTCTTCAAAACTCTCATGTGGAAAATAATACATCTAGTATTATCCAGTTAGGAGGGTTCTTGTTTCCCCCTTTCTCTGTCCATCTGGTTCCGATAAGGTGCTATATAAACTATATCGACATCCTCATTTACCACATTCCCAAAACCTATTTAAAACAATCTGGCCTTGGATTGATTGGGTGGTGTAAACATACAACCTTGTGGTGCTTGTTTTACATTGACGTCCCCCCCCCCCCACACACACACACACACCTCAACATAGCAACTATTTTGGACACAGACCTGATATTTCCCATAATTTGATACGTTGGCGAATTTGTAAGAATGCTGACAACAACTTCTCTGAGACTTTCCTGCACTCACATATATCTGTTCCACATCCCTCGTTACAGCAGCCTAAGAAGTGGTTTTCTCTGCTCTAACTCGCACTAGAACACTCTTATTATAACCCCCACAACGTCCTTATGATTACTCCTAGATGTCAATGTTTAGAAAATATCAATTTCCTAGCGCCTGATTAGTCGTTTAGATCAGGATAAATGGAAATGGTATTTTTACGTGGATTATCACAATCGGCCTCCTGCACAATAGATATTAAAACATGGTGGTGATGCCTTTAATTTGTCGAGGCTCTATGCCGCCTGCGCAAACTTTTCAAAGATCCTGGGATTTGCGTCAGATCCGAGATGTGAGATGTGGATTAAATGGGTACACGAGTATGCACATTCAGTCTGGAACTTAAAAGGAAACGAATAAATCTTCCTATCAATGCAGTACACACTAGAGAGTAGCAATCATGAAAAATGCCTGAAATCTCATTGGTCTGACCATTGATAGAATACGTATGATATATTGTTCGATGAGGAAAAAGGACATCGATGTTTCTCTTGTTTATTTAGCCAAATCAATGGTTTCACGCCATCTTCTGGTACATCTAGTGAGCTATCGCCCTGCACATCGACTTCCTTTTGTTTAGGTTTTGGTGGGATGATATTCAAGTAAATATATGTCTTTGGTGCCCGTAATTCCTAGATCTGAATACTCAACTACCGAGTAAAACATTCATTTAACTTACTCTGGCCCAGTGCTGACCTTGCCTCTGTTGTATGTGAAAGGCTAGTGTTGCAAGACATGGCCGTTCCTTATGTATTATTCTGGAATAATGTCAATATACAATTGGGTATTCAAGTACAACAACGGATTTTTACGAAAGCACTATATAGGTTGACAAATAATTGTATAGAGCATTTTGAATGGACAATGATAAACATAAACATAGAAATATCGATTGTTTTTCTTGTTTGTTTTTACTACAGATAAATATTATTCTTTTAACAATGCGATGCCATTCAATTAACAACCTATAGAAAATGACGTACATAATAGTTGCCTTTATTTCTTACACATTAACACATTATGTTGGGGTTGATAGCTCAATATTTTCCTCATTATATTTAAACTTAAACTCTGTTTTGTAATTGCTCATCTTCTCCAAATTCTAAGAACCATTGAGTTATAAGAGTTAACTGTAAGAGGAGAAACCACCTGCTGCGTGTTTGAATTAAGTGTGACATGATTTGTAAACCAGTAAACTTACCATCCAGCCACCTGATTTCGCGTTCAGGTTGTGCCAAGACTGAACTTCGTGAGTACTAAGTCCACCTGTCACGTATAGTCAAAGTAGTTGGATTTACTCGAATAGCATTCGCTATAGTCTATGGGTTCAGGAACTACTAAATCTTAAGTTTATTGGTCTGAAGCATCAACATTTTAAAATAAAATAGTTTACCCCTGGAATTGGAAGTCCATTATGCTTTCACAGTTGGTTCAATGTTAGATGCAAATCTGTTTAGAATGAAAATAAATGCCCTAGGGATCATTTCGTGAGTCTTGATAATATAAGTTCTCTATCTAAAGAAATTGACAGTTCAAAATGAGAACTTTTAAAATCAAATTACTATTAGCATCTATATTACGTTTAACATCTTATCTTTGTTTAAAGAGAGTGTGTACCTTAGAACGTCCATATAGTGTCTAATCAACTCCAGAGACAACCACATTTTACATGAAATGTGTCCCATTCATCTATTTCATGTCCGAGCCCGGATCCTGGTAATTGTTACTCGCGATCCTGGATCTATTTTAAACCCTTTACTTCTGCTTATTCTGCTGCTTTTAAAAGTCTCCCTAACAGGGAATCCATGATGTTATACCCCAGGCAGCCCTAAAAAGAAGAACGTTTTCTTTCGAAAAAGAGATGGGGAGGGAATATCCTGCTTTATTGCCAATGTCTGATACTTCGAAGTTATTCTTCTGATTTACTGTACTTGACGTATGTGATGTTTCTCTCTGAATCAGACGCGACGCAGATCCGTGGCCTTTGACAGGAGAAAATGTAACCACAACATGCGTCAGCGAGAATACATATCCTCTTATTGGTCTACTATTAGTGGGGCCTCGAATTGGACTGGCATTTTCGCCCAGCATGACACGATTATATTTTTATCTGTCTTCACGGGAATTGAATAAATGACCGTTTCCTTTGGCATGATATCTGAAAGACAGATATACATTTGTTATTTAGCTCAAGGCCAGCAATTTAATTAGATGGGCGTCTGCTTCTTCAAAATATTTTATGCCCGGAGACCAAGGTGTAGGGTCGTTGTCTGCAGGACGAATCATCTGGTACTTTGAGCAGATAGATTAGTAAGTTCTTTTCCCAATAGACCTCCTTCGCCAAGATCAAATTAAAAGTTAATATTATGACATCACTACCATTATGGCTTACTTATTTTCAGAATGAATTCCACGTCCATCGAAATCTAAGGCTATTGAAGTCAGAATTATAGTTGCGGCTCCAGTGATAACCAAAATTAATTTAACTTCATACTGTTTCGAATGGTAAAACTTTATTTACGATTCCAAGCGAGGCGCATGCCTGAGATAGGTCCAAGGGAAGCAGGTCTCATTTCCACAATCAATACTTAATGGAGAAGTGTCAATATGCAAGTCTTTGGCCCACATTACATCGGATATTTCCAATATCAACTTGAAAACTTTCATCCCTTTAAGACCAATATCTCCATCAATCCAGGACCAACGCTGATTGTTGACGATTAAGATTTCATACGATTAAACTTAATTATTCCCTCCACTCAGAATATTTTCGAAGCAATGTTCGCAGATGGCAGGATAGTAGGTTGTATTTTGCCTCATGCCTCAATTGAATTAATTTTGATTTCGGCACCAACTAATATAAGAAGTTTCTTTCAAATATATGAGCCGGTGATCTGCGGGCATTGCATTTCTTGATATCTCCTACGACATTCGTATTTGGTAGCAACTTTTCCATCATCGGAAGGCTATTAACAGTTCTCACTCATGCCACTGAGCTAAGGTTGTAATCTTATCGCGTAGTGTAATTCCACTCATTATAATTAATATTCTTGATAAAGTTCTGAGCTAAGAAAATTGAAATAAGCCTATCAGAAGGCATCTTAAAGCCAAGATCTTGGCGTCAGATGATGGGCAATATTTTGTACTTTCAAATCACATTAGCCAAAAGTGGCCTACTACACTCTCAACTTTATTGTGTACAAAATAATGCTCGAACTTAAGATTATAAAAAAAAAGAAATCTAGCCATATACATGTATATATCCATTTAATGGTATTAAATGATCAAATCCCTGGGTTGAAATGCTTGCAATGGGTTGAAAGGCTTCCCTACTTATTCTCTCTTACGTAGACTAGACCAGGTAATTCCTGGTCTGTTTTATAGGTCCAAACGGTTTGTACTGATATGAATTACCTTTTAGTGGAAATGCACTTTTACTATCATGCTTGCTCTGGGCTACAAACTTATTGCACATGCAGAGTGGCAGCACTTAACCTTGTAGAACAGTGCTGCAATATCTCATTGGACGGCGGTCAAAAAAGCCACTCAATCTGGTCTACTTGTGGTAGGGAACTCTTCATATATACACTGCAGCATCATTTTCATGCAATATTCATATTGTGACATCTCTGTTAATTGGAATTCATGGTTGTCGTTGGGAGTGTCTGTGAGGCTGTAGTTTACGCTGCCTCTTTGCTTCTTAAGTGCTCTCTTGTTATGCATTACTGTCGCCTCCGTTGACGCAGCTGTCACCAACCAAGGTGTCTTCTCAGAAGTAGGATCCACCCATCCATGGTCTAGCTTAAAAATCCCTACCACATGCCCAACATCAGATCGTGGAAGGCCTTTGTTGCACTTTCTCCAGTTTCTACAGCAATCTGGACCAGAAACATTGCACTTCTGCAATTCACTAATGAAGCAAGAGATACTTGGTACTCCCCACAAGAGGAGGGCGGAATTTATTACCATTTTGTTCTGGAAGGTCTGTTATGCCTTTGTTTGAGGCAACCCTTCCTATGCCTATCGACTGTCTTTTGGAGGTGGATGCTAGATATAGATAACAACCATTATTGCATCGATTCTTCGGTAGCAGGTGGCATCTACTGTTAATATCGCCGCGAACGCTACTTCAACTACCCATTAATAAAGTGAGGACTAAAATTAACTTAAGCTATACTTTAAAGTTTGTTCGGTGATTTTAATAACAAATGGACATTGGAGGGGAGGAAAAGTGGTTTCATTATAATGTTTCCTATCATTTTGAACAGAAACACTATGTTGTTCTCCGCAGGTGGTAGTCCTAACGCTGGGCCAAAGAACCACAGAAGGACAAATACTACAGTTTTCCCTTTTGGATGACTACTGGAATCCGCGAGTTGACATGGGGTCTTGCCTTCATTCACAATTATTATGTTTGCCAGTAGAGTTGGCTGATGGCCTTTCATTCGTACATGATAATCATGTCCATGCTACATATTTAACAACCCGTTGGACATCTCGTATTTTAAGGTCATTTAAACATGATTTCCATTGCCAACATCTAGCTAACTGGCTTCCTTTAATCGATGTAACGTTGTAATTATGCTATGGAGTAGTCTTTGTTATTGCAAGTTAACAAAGTAAATCAATCGCGACCCCACCCAACTAGTGTGTGAGAGGGTACAACACACAGTATGAGATGTAAAATAGTTCATAATGATACTTAATCGAGCTGGGCCCAGTGCCTTCAATCGTTCTGAACCAAGACTATGATGTTTACCTTTGGAATCTTTACGACTATTCGAAGCCATGTAATTAGTGGAAATTGCTTTGTAATGTAAGGATGTTTGTTGAAATGAACTGATGACAAGCTCCCTCTAATGAAAAAAAGGTTTATTGCCTCTGTAGAATTAAAAAAACAGACTATATCTTTGCAACATTAATTGGCTGTCCCATAAACAATTATATATTATATCCCTTGATCAATATCTGTGATATTAGAATGTTTTACCATGAATCTAATCAATTACCACCACATGCATAATATATGCAAAGTAGTTCTGCGTGGCAATTATGCCACGCATGGTATATTAACACCATTTGATCTTGAGTTGGTAGGGCTAATATTTCCATTAGAACATGCGGAGATATATATAAGACACTTTTTTCCGACAGTTACTAAACAATACAGGGAAATGGGGTTCTGTCTGTGACAGTTCTTCCGAGCTAACCCTAACTACTTTCTAATTGCACTTAACATAAAACGTAGCATAAATATCTATTCATCGCATACAATGTCTGCTTCTATTGAACTTTCTTTAAAACATCATTTGCAGTTATTCTAACATTGTTATCAAATAATGTTTGTCGTATACAAAGATTTAATAATAATAAGTTCTATGGGTGAAGTTGGCTAACATATAATCTCTAAGGAATGTTCTAAATTCTCTCAAATCATAAGATTTAACTTTGTTTGGGATGCCGTTCCAAAGTATTGGTCCTTTGATGCCATGGAAAAAGCAAACAAGCCAATTTATCTTGATCATAAGGGCAGAGCCACCTCTCGTCATATATAACGGTTTATATAGATACACTGCCTTCTGTTTTTGTGCAAAGACTCGTGCAAAGAACCTTGTAAATTCGCCAGCGTGGTTCCCAGCAGACTTGAGACCATGCTTCCTCAAGGCTATCTCCCTGTTCTTAGGCGCACTAGGAGGATTATGCCAGGATTAGCTATCGACCAAGACATTGGGAGAATTGGACCACTCCAGCATGGTCAGCCATGGAGCCTTCCTCCCTGGTCTATTGTCTCCAGGCGGGTCAGCTGGAGGACATGCAACAGTGGTGTACAATGCAGTCACTGGAGGATACTAGAAGAGTAGTCGGAGGGGGAGTGTTGTAGTAGTAGAAGGGGGCGACTACACAGACAGGGCTAGCCTCGAGCTGTAGACAGACTATACAAAGCAGTAGCTCACATGGTTCATGTAGTGAGGCCCTGGATAATATGCTTCTTTTAGATGGTTGGTGAAACCAATGTGTCCACCTCAGATCTTGGCAATGTACAGCGGTTCGTTGTATTTACAGTGTGCTTTATTTTAAATTAGAAAAAAAACAATGCCTACATGATAACCTAAAGGAAATGAACATTGTGTAATTCTCGATATCAATATCAGATTTTGGACCTATTAAAGGACCCATGTTTGAAGTATATGTATAGTATGATCCTGGCTATTGCACCGGGGTGTCAATTAAGCAAGTCACTTGCAAAGTTTCCTTCCACCATCTACCACTAATTAAACCATTAAGTCGGGTGCAAAGCCCTTCTGATAGATGGAAAGTGCTCTTCATAGAGTGGCATTTGTTATCAGATACTACATGCACGCATAGATCAAAGTGCCATTTTTGTTAGTGCACTTTTCACAGTTCATTCCAGTAATCATAGGTAAGCAAACGAGACCGCATAGTCTTTATTATAATTGTAACTGTTGCAATTGTTGCCATTATCCTTGTAGGTGTGGTGCCAATGGAAACATTCAAACTGTGATTCTTGTCTGCAATGTTCTATTTAATCTTTGCAATATAAAATGCAAAAAGGTGACTTATATATTACATTCCCAATTAAAGAAGCAAAAACCTTTACTGGAGCTGTTCACGCGATCATGTATCTAAGCCTACATACTAATAAGAAGGAGACCCTTTAGTATTATGAGTTTGACCTGGATCTTTAGATCAATTTCTCTCAGTTTCCCTTTTAATCAAAATAGTACGATGAATTAAATGCTAAATTAAAAGATGTATTTCAAATTGGTATGTGGTGAGACATATTGTAATTTAAACTACTTTATTAAGGCAAACCATCACATAAGATACCATCGCAGTGGTCATTTATATATTAACCTTTGGTGAATGGTTCTTTCTATGAAGTACATTATGATTAAATTGTAAGAGACCTTCTAAGATCCATCTCAGGAAATTACTGATTAACATTTGACAACCTTCAATAATCTACTCAGTAGCCCAGAGCATCAGAACATCGTATACGATATATTTAAACCATAATAAAGGGAATCATGTTTACCCTGGACGTCCTTGAAAGTCCTTGTTCATTTTCTCTTTGTTTATTGTCCTATTGTAGAAGTGAACTCAAGTATCTACCATCTCCTATCGTTTTCAGCTGGTCATATATAGTATTTATATCATGCATACCCTTCTGTCCCTGAAGTATGAAACTAATTATCTGATATGCTTTTAAATCCGAAGTCCCTGGGATCTAATATGAAGTGTATTAAAATGAAAGAATCTCAATAGCATTCGACATTCAGAAGGCATTGGACACAGGAGACCGTCTGTGATGGTCCTATGTTCTTGTCTCATATTTTTGCCCTAAAGTTGCTAGTATTGTTCCTTACACTATCATGGCTTCTTGATCGTTTTGTTAAACTTTTGTTTCTGATTTACTTCTACTTGTAAAACATCCAAAGAAATGGCAGTTTATGTTAAACAATTTGTGACTGCAATGCAGTGAATCCGGAAAATATACTCCTGTAATCTATAAGATTTTAGTGATTCGTTTCAATAATCATGATTGTTTTTTACTTAGAATAAGCGATCGATAGTATCCAAATTCTACGCAGTATTCCTGAGAATGATTGATTATTGATACATCCTCACACATACTACATCTTCTTTTTTTGATAAACTTTATTGATCGAATTTTCACAGATTGTGATATGTCTCATTCGTCCAGGAGAGCGTATCGCACCAGGAAGTGGTGGCCAGCCATAATTAATAGGCTTGAAGCCCTCATAGAACTCTTAAAGTAACTAGGATCTTATAATATAAAGCGGATAAGGAAAGATTTTTTTAACAATTGCCTGCCTTCCCCCCACTGTAAACAATAGGGATAGGGGATAGGGGATAGGGATAGGGAATGCAGTTAAAATGTACAAGTGGTAATTGTATATAGGTGAAATCAGGATCTGTTATCAGCACTGAATGTAGGAAACCTTATGAATACCTGGTGTACTCTTTCCTCAGTAAAATGAGTTTTGTTTGCCCCCTTTAGCTGTAGTAGTAGTTTTGGGGAGGAACATTTGGGTTTTATTTCGAGAAATACCACTGCTGGAAGGCAAGTACTATTGTTTACATGTTGATTGGGAGTTGTTATTATGGAGAAACATAGGGAAAAAACGGCGAAAAAGACAACAAATTTATGTGACCGGAGATGTGTTATCTTAAAACCAATTTTATGGTGCGTCATTTGCAATGTTTTAGAATTAAGCCTAATTTGAATTAAGGCAGTTTGGACACCAAGAGTCCAGAAAGTACCTTAATCAAGCCAGTTTGTTCACCTTGGTCTGAATGACATTTCAGTTTTGTGAAGTGACGGTCAAAACATAAGTTTTTCGTCAATTTCAAAACCCAGGTATTTCACATAAGGGGCGCATATAATAGCATTACTCTCAATACAAATGGAAGCTACAGTATCAAAATTAATTTTCCTGAGCTTTCGTTTGGTGCCTAAGATTTAGTAAAGACACTTTTTAGCATTAATTTTTAGCTTATTGGCTGACATCCAGTGGTAATGTTACATCATGTTACGTAATAATGACGTAACAATGGGTAACCACTTTATGACCAATAATTATCATTAATTATCATTATTATATTTATTATCCTAATTAAGTAACATGTCCATAACCCATAAGGTACTATTACCCAGGAATTTATTGCAGTAATTACATAGTGATTTTCATATTTAAGTTGGAATTTATATTATTTATACATTGAGGCAAGTCATTAACGTATATGATGAAGATTACCAGTCCTAACACACAGTGAATCTCAGAATACGGGCATTGTCTGGGAGAAGTACATATATCCCCAACATCCATACATGGACGTCTATAACAGGCGTGAAATATTCACGGCTATCCGCCGATGCAGCTATTACATAACAGGTTTACTAATACAGGCATACTTTAAGGTGAAGTCCAGATATGCCCATTGTTTGTATGCATCATCTCTACAGTCCTCTATGGTCAAATGGTTAGCCCCTAGAACTTCCAATCTGAACATTGTGGGGACGAATCCCAGACCAAGCAGCTTTTTCATATTTGTCCCAACATTACGTCCCACGGCAGGCCGCCAACTCCGGGGCGATCAGGTATGACGTGATGGGGCGCCAGTAGCGCGTTGGTTAATGAGCGTCCCTTAGATGTATAGATGGTAGGATGCACATTCAGCCTGTGGCCGGCTGGCAGAAGTCCACCGACTTCTGACCAATGTCATAGGCATAACAGTGCGCAGGCCACTCTGGGGTACGCCTAAACCCATGTCCACAGGATCTGATGTAATGCCATTTAATACAGGCCGTTGTTTTCTGTTATTCAAATATTCCTTAACGATATTGGTAATTGCTGGGTTCAGCTTCTTGTACATAATTTCATAGTCCAGACAAATCGTGGCCCCATGCAAAAACCATTTTCGCCGAAAATCAACACAAGCTTAGTTCCACCACCCAACACTCAGGTCTGAGGGATCATAATGATTCCTAGACCTATACTATATTATAGTATCCCCAAACCCCATCTAACTCACTTTTCTCACTTAATTCGGTCTTAGCCTCTCTAATTCTTTCACCAATTGAAAGGGAATGACATCAATAACTAAATGTTTGAGCCCCAGATGTGGAGATATAAGTGAAGTAAAAAGTAAAATAACTCAAAAATGAGACAAATAAAAAAGGTTGTCTGGTTTGGGACTCGATCTCACAATGTCCCATTTGGAAGTCTAATGCCTTACCACTGGACCAGCGAACCTGACTGAATAGGCAAGTATGTAAACACTATAATGATTGATTTTGTTTCACTAGCCACCATGTGGTGGGCCTGTTAGGCTTCTAAAGGCTAATAGGCATACCATGAAGCATGAATTATGTACTATATTTGAATTGCCCAGTAATTCAAAAAAATAATTTTATCGTTAAAAGGTTTAATATCAACACAATTGTGGGAATCTAGTACCACACACTATCTGGACAATTAAAGTAAAACACTGGGTTGGAACAATCGCAGGTCATACAGCTCAATTATGGTTGATAACTGGGAACCCACATTATAATACTGGTTACTGGGCAATGATATTGCCAGAATCAATGAAGTAATTTCTTTCCCGCTCTCTCTTAACCCTGTTCTGGGTGCTGCCATTTTGCTATGTATGACACTAATTCGGGCCTGTTCATTACCGCTATATGTGGTCAGTGCGTGGTCATGGTCTAATGAGTGTGACAGTAAATAGTAAACAGTACAGCAGGTGTGGCAGAACAGATAGAATATTTGGGGGGGGGGCAAACTTTTTTGGGAGGGGGGGGGGGAAGGGGAGATGGGGAAATGGAGGGTGACTTTGCATTAGCCTCCAATAGTATAATATAATCGAAACATTTCACACAATCCAAATACCTTTTCAGGAAACCAAGCACACTTATATTATATAAGCTATCATCATTTTCTGGTGACGTCATAGACATTCACATAACATAACGGGGATCTAGAGGGGGCGGGGGTCTAGAGGGGGGTGCAAACTATTTTTTCCCCTACTAATTTTGCCACTAAATACTTAGACATAACTTATATTCACCTTCATAAACAACCAAACCAAGTATTCGGGCCAATTTAACAGGATCACAGGGTGAAAACCATGTCATCTATATTTTTGTATATATTCTGAATATAGTGGGTTATGTGTGTATAGCGCCCCCATTGGTCAAATGGGGTTTCATTGAGGCGGGGGAGAAGGATGCGACACCTTTCCTTCCTAACTTTCCTTCTAGTTGGAATATTTTCACAAACTAAAGACCATTATGACCCTTATATCAAGACCTATTATGTATAAACTAAGTTAAGACATTATGCATACATTGTTATTACTTATTTCAAATTTAATTCCATTTTTGGTGGAATTGCTCATATGTATGTGTGTGTGTACTGTAGTGCCCCCTTGCCCCCCTGCTTCCGCTGCGCCTGTAGGTACACGTGGCCATGCAACCCAGTAAACATGGCTAGTCAACAAGGTGTTAGTGAGAATGACGAAGAGGAAGTTTATTTCAATCCTCTCTTAGGGGTTGAAGGCTACCAATTCAAGCAAAGAATGAGATCCATGGAGTCTTTCCTTTGCCTGAAGTTCAGGTGTAACACCCATATGCCTCGCAGATAGGCATCAATTAAAACAAGAGTTGGTGCTGATTTGAAACCAACCCAAACAATCTCTACCTTAGGCTAAGAGACGGAAGTGAGCTGGCGCTCTGCTGACATCATATTCACATAGCATGCTGGGAATATTGTTCCCGCCAGTATACCGGATAATAGCCAGTTAGAACTTTAAGAAAATCCCTCCCCAATGACTTATAAATGATCGAATTACATATTACAATGTACAGAACATCAATTAGTAGTTTTTTCCAACATCTGACATGGTATTATACACAGTCCAGTGTTCCCCTTTAAAGGCTTTGGCCATGACAAAACAAGTAGCTATGGATATTTTCCCTTAGTCTTGACCTGCAAGGATCATTTTTTTTTGCACACAAACCTCCTTGTGTCATGTCAGCCTGCTACCATGCATCCGATGAAGGGGGAGCCACGAGTACCCTCAGGATGAGTGCTGCTCCTCCAGACCTGTAGAGAAGTAATAAAAACACATTGAGTACGGTATAGCTACTGAGTGGACTTACTTTCTTAGTCTCTGTATACCTTACTCATTATATTCTTCATAACATCCCTTACCATTGATGTGTATTCATCATAGTTAACTGATAAGCTAGACACAAGGACTTATCAATGGTGGAGAACAAACTCGGTCTTAGTACGCATTAATTAAGGAGTTAATTAACTTTTGCTAAGAGGGAGTGAGAACCTAGGAGTTGCTATGCTGGTAGGAATACCACCAGGCCACCCATACAAGATGTAAGGGTTGGGTTGTATGCAAGCCAGCAGTAAGCAACTCAAGCCCCACCTCCAGCAAGGGAGCAAGCTACTCACATAGCTGCACTGGAGGTGAGGAATGTTGGAGCAAGGCAGGGATGAGTTGGGAGTGAGTGAATACCTGCCCATGTTTAGAAACAGGGTGGGTATACCCAAGTGAGCTGCTCATACCTTGCGTTGCTTGTAGGTGTACGGTGTTATTGCTCTCAGACAGTGTAGCTAGAAAGCATGGGGACAGGATATGGACCATGCTGACTGGCAGAGGGTGATAAAAACAATAAGAAATAGGACTTATATTGCATATGTCCAACCAGTGCCGATAGACCTACCACCAAATCGGACAAATAGAGAAAGAGTTACTCTGGTGGATCTGGAAGATAGACTATCCATAGATTATAATTTTGGGGATCAGAGTAGCGGAGTAGCAGCGGCTGAATTGTTGGCAATGGAACCAGAAGGGGCACAACATCAGGAAGGTGCCCATGGTGGAGGCCTGCCACCCCCTGCAGCAGAACAGCAGCCGGGAGGGGCAGGCATTGGAGCACAGGTGGGTGATGGACAATTAGTGCACAATAATCAGTTACAACCACCACCGCCTCCTGCACAGGTTCCTAGACCACAGGTTCCTAGACAGCAGGGCCTGAGACAACAGGTTCCTGGACCACGGGGTCCCGAACAACAGGGCCCAAGGCCACGGGTTCCTGAACCGCAGGGTCCCAGATTACAGGGCCCAAGACCGCAGGTCCCTGACCCATGGGGTCTTGAACAACAAGAGCCACAGGGGCCACCTCAACAAGATCCACAAAATCGCGAAGGGGACGTGCAACAGCAACAAATCAACCAGGGACCACCGCCACCCTATGTGCCCCCGCCGCGACGGGAATTGTTTGCGCCGATACCATTGCCGCTTCCGCCGCCTGTGAATTTGCAAGGAGATGGGGAGGCAATACAGGGTCAGCAGGATGAACCAGCTGTGCTGCGAAATCCCTTGTTGGCTGGAGATGGTGCAGCGTTCCCGAGGGGTCAGTTGGGATCGTTGGGGAGCTCCTCCAGAGGGAGTATTGGTCAGCGAATGAATGCAGATGACAGTATTCATTTCTGGAGGGATATAAACGACGCAGATTTCCAAATAGGCGGAAGGAGATCTGTGGGTTCTTCAGAAGGTCAGCCAGGTCCCTATCAGATGCAAAATATGAGGGCAGAGTTCGCCAAGTGGCTGAGCACATCAGACAAAGCATGATGATAGAGAGGAACAGAGCTGACAACTATGAGCGTCGCCTCAGAATCGCAGAAGATAGAGTGCGGGAGGAGATTGAGGCACGAGAACAAAATGCAAGGGGCTATCGCTTGGACATAGATAGGTTGGATGCCATGCATAGACAGGATATGGACGCCTATCATGTCAGAGTGAGAGAGCTGAGGGGAGAAATTGATGACAGGAGTGATGACAGAAGGAGGGACCACCGACTTCTAGATCAGATGGTTAGACAGCGTCAACAGATGCGGGGACAAAAACCTGCATCTGGATTTACGACGTTCGAGCAATCCTTCAGTCAAGAGTTGCCCCGTGAAGGGGATTGGAGAAGAACATTTGAGAACAGATTGTTCATTTCTTTTTTAGGGCTATACAAATAAAATGTTCCAGTAGTTTGGAGGGTAGAAGAACCAATGCTATCGGTCTCAGGTTTAAAAACAAACATAGATAACCTGACTTGGGGAGAGGTGTAATGACATATTCTTTCCATTCTTGTGGAATTACACAAGATTTTACACATTTTACATCTTCTTTGTTTTATTTATTCATCACACCTTTTGCTTTGGTCAAAATATCCAGCATTAGTATTGTAGAAACATCCGCTGAATATAATCTATCCAACTAATCAGTAATCCATTTCTCCGGAATTTGAATTGAATTGAATTGAAAAATCTTTTATTTGTCAGCAATATAGTAACATTTACATTGAAAATGACAAACTGGTCAACAGACTTCTGGGATAATCCCAGTTCTTCCAGTCGTTCCCATATTTTTGAAGATGAACTAAGAACAAGGCTAGTAGGTGTAAATGATATCAATACAGGCTATAATCATGTTAATTATCATGTTAATCATGTTAATCATGTTAATAGGCAAACATTACCTATCAGCAAGGCCTATGTCCATTGCCACGGCTGCCGGTCGACGTTAATACTTTAAAGGCCGGGCACAGCATATAAACGGCCCATGGCTCTTCCCAGCAGTCCTCCCCATACATTCAAACTGTAGAATCATAACCAACTTGGATTATAAATCTTCCAGATAAGATAAATTATAATGAACTACTCACCTACACAATTGTTGAACATGTACATGAATGTATAGCGGTCATCTTCATTATATATTTGATTTGGTCATATCCATAGATAAGTGCAAATTTGGTTTTTTCATGAAAAATTTGTAAATATGAGAACCGTTAGCCAGGGAATGATTGACAGGTAGGTATCCATAGTAACCATGTAGCGTGTGTATACCAACACACAAGGCACATGGCTCTCCCTGCCCGATCTGCCCCACCCCTCTCACACACATCCTAACTGAAATCCTTTGTTTTGTCTTTTCCTTTCTTTTGATTTACTTGGTCTAGTATAGTTTCACTCATCCCCTACACTTGTTTCCTCCTTTCATCCGTAATACAATGTTGCAAAGACATTGTTCACATTCATCACAATCATATTATCCTGTTGTCACTTGTAGAATATTAAATAGCCTTTTCTCCAAAAGTTGAGTTGGGTCTATATCCAGGGGTATTCACCAGATCCTATCCATTTTCAGTGAATAAACAATAAATAATATCCTTTTGCTTTGCAGTAACCCTCAACACTTGTATCTCATTTTCATCAGACATATTGCGAATGACTCAATGAAAAATTATTGCAGTGTCTAGATAGAATAAATTCAAAATCCACACAGCTGATGTATCTCTCAATAGCCTGTATATGCCCAGAAAATTACTTCTATGAAGCAGCACGTCCAAACTGAACTGAACCTTACTCTGAGACTGGACTGACTTGTAGCATACCAAGTCCTATCTTGGCGTTATATATATCATTTTACAAGCAAGTGTCTAAAGCCATGTCAGACAGTGTATTCAATGATTTATGTTGGAAGTTATAATTAACATGAATACTAGATAAACATGGTGGTGTGCCTATATGTGAGGGGGCAGATTAGGACTCTGACACTTGTAACTGGTGAACAAACATTACCAATGGTTGCACTGTCTAGACTCAACTACCAAGATAATCAGCAATCCAACCTCTTTATTTTCGTAATTATAGACCAATTAATATTTGGCAGATATTACAGGGATGCCAGTCAGGTTGGACGAAATTTATGGAACATCTTTGGGGAGGATCTATACCCATGTGAGGAGGGGGAGGGAGGGCGGGGGTTGGTGGTGGTCATCCCAATAAGAACGTTTTGAAAGCACACTGTTTACATGGTGCATTTGATATCCAGCACTATAAAGTGTAAATACCAAATGGGGTCTGCTATCAGCTGGCATTACTTGGGCTGGTTAGACACTCAAAGATGCTAAAATCCTTATGCATTATGATATAATAATGACATATGGAGTTTAATGTAGGAGAAAATATGTAAATGTTATTGGGATTATGAATAATTTTGGAAGAATGGTCATTATGGATATTCATTAATCATGGAAGACTGGCATCTCTGATATTAAATGATATTAAAGTGTACATCAGTCTATATGCTCCTTTGCTGCAGCAACGACTGCTATACTCCTCCATCCAAAACAAAAACAAAGGCTTAGTAGCGCGGGGGTGATGGGATAGGGTCAAAGTTCATCTGTGCCATATAAGGGGTGTGGGGAGGAGTTAGACGTTAATCGCCGACCGGTCGGTCTACAGACGGATCTTGTGCCCGGCCTTTAACACTACTGTTTGCGGTGTCGCAATACACCAAAAGTATGTCAGGCGGCTGTGGTAATGGACCTGGGCTAACTACAGGCCTTCCCAATAAAACTTTTAGATACATGATCAGATATCTAATATATAAAGCTCTAGAAGAGTTTTTTTGTCAGCATGTTCTGGGAATCCTGGATCTCCCCATCTGTTTTTTTGGTCTGTACAGGTCCATCAACCCTGTATTGAGGACATTATGTGGTTTGTGAAGGTATCTGGGGTGAAAATGTGATTTTGAAGCTTTTTTATATTGGAATCTCCACACCATATTCATAGCCTGGGAAAGCCCCTGTGAGATACTACATCATTTCCTATAACCTACTACGTCACTTCAAGGGCAACCTAACTGCATACAGAGGAGTGGCAGAGTGAAGAAGAAGGGAGGGAGAGGGTGGGGGTATTGGAGAGGGGGAGAGGAGGGCGAGGGTGTAGGAGGGAGAGGGTGAAGAAAAGGGAGAGGGTGGGGGAAGGGAGAGAGGGGAGGGAGAGAAAGCGGGAAGGGGGAGCATAAGGAAGAGGGAGAGAGAGGGGGGAATCAGAGATGGGGTTGGGAGAGAAAAACAGGTATGAAAGACAGAGAAGAGGGGGAGGGAAACAAGGGAGTGGGAAGTGTGGGGAGAGAGGGTAACCGTCTGGAGGACGGGTACTTTGCTAGTAGTATAATATATATATGAATGTTCATATATCCGAATTTGACTGGGTGAAACATGTTTTGTTGTATATATTCTCCCTCCGATTACTCAGACCTAGCAACAATTCATTCTTATGATTCACTTTCTTTTCAATAAACCGATTAGTATCACAATACACTGTATCCCTGGGCTGTTTACATCTCACGTGGGTGGAAAATATAATGATCTATAGATTCGCATTATCTACAACATTATCTCCCATGGTACTGGTAGCACCATGACACCATTAGATGCTAGGTCTCTTGTAAGTTATATAGGTTATGTGCAAATTTACTGTATATCTTAACTAATTGCTTCCCCGTAAATTTGATATCAATCTTAGAATGTTGATCTGTATGTCAATATATCAACGTTCCCCATAGACCCCGGGTTAAAGATGGGAGAAAGTGTTTTTTTCTTTTACTAACATCAGACATATTATCCTGGTGTGCCAGTAAAATCTGGTCTAATTCTGTTATCTGCAGCCCAAGGGTCCATTCCAAGTGGTTCGGATAATGGAGTAATTTTCTTTCCACCTTTTTTAGTATTGGAACTGTCGGATCAGTCATTGTAAAATTGAAACTTTTTTTTATAAAAACCAACCCGTCTCGTAATTAAAGGATTCACGATTCTCGTCATATTCAATGAATAAACCTGATTAAATCCAATAAAGAATTTCAAACATTTACTTTTCTCATTGTTTCTGTTCAAGCAGATACATAATTCCATGTATATTTCTTCCTTCTCTGTCCTTCTTTACCATATATATACTAAACATCCCCACTTTACAAGGTCTCTCTGAGGGCATGAATGACCTTGAGAAAGGGAGACCTAAAGTAATCATAAGCATATCAGTTAATGTCAGGGACATTTATTCGCAAATGTGTGCTACCAAGAGACAAGGAGTGAAGAAAAAATCGCCCGAGGGCAATTTATTGCTGCAGAGGTATTAGACATAGACAGGAGCGTAACGCTATTGGAACATCGCCGCTGGGTCGCAGCTTTGTCTAATTGATGAGCACAGCTCATATAATGTCTGTGTGCGTCAACTTCATGAAGGCATTACAGAACTCAGTGATAAACCACGTCTTAAGGTAAACACCTGCATGGTCCATAATACACATTTTGAGCTAGATAAGTAAAGCACCTGCAAGAAAGGGATGTTCCTGCGGTATGGGCAATTTTAAGGAATGCTATATACAGCTACTCTATCTTGGAACGCCATCACGATGGCTTCAAGGTCCTGCGTCTCCTGACTATGAGCCCTTATTGGGCGAGTTACGAGGATATGCCCTACGCTTAATAGTCCCATTTCGGAAGCCTAAGACTCGTGTAGTCACGAAATAATCGAGGGGGCGGTGGCATGTCTAAGGTGGCTAATGGAGGGGTCGGGGATTAGATCAAAAGTCGACGTGGCTTGATTGGAGCCGTATGGGATTAATAACCGGTGTGTGTGTGGTTGAATCTATAGGGATCAATGGAGGGGTGTGGGGGACAGGCGGAGGCGAAACCAGGGTCGGGTAAATAACGGGTTCATTGGACACCATAGCTGGCAGTTCATTGGAGAAGCACACACTATAGGGTATACAATTTTTATCCCACTTCCAGACTCTAGGGGCGAATTCCCTCACCTCAGAAACTCTCCGAACTCCTTGAGATTGGTTATTAGCTGAAGGTTATTTGACGGTTGGTATCCCATGGCCCGGACCACAATCTTCTCACTCCATCTTTGCCTTTAAGGGCCATATTTCCGATGCCGTCGTAATCAGCTAAAGTCGTTTGCCCTCTATGATTCATTTCAATCACGATCCCTCTTCCTATATCATCACTTACTCCATCTCCCCAAACCCAGCTGCGTGGCTCTCTTCATCCCATCAGCGTGTAGCTCTCAATTTCATGTCTACTCACTCTATCAACTCTCATTCCTTTGTCTCCCCTCTACCGTCACCAATCCACTCTTCTTCACTGGGGCTTTCACCTCTCTGCTCAGGCTACCCTACCGTCTACCTCTCTGCTTCTAAAATGCTACCTTTGTTGCAAGTCCTTTCTCCCGGCACTTACTCCTCCATTTGATTCGCAACTAATGGCGAGCTGCCTGTAAGTAGTGAGATGTGTGTCTACAAGGAGTGAAAAGGATGGATGTGGCAGGGTCAGTCCCTGAAATTAAGGAGGCTAAATTGACCCGGAGGAACGACCGCCAGAGAAGATTGCCCTGGGTTGCAGGACGGCCAACACCATTGCTGACGTTAGACCCCTTAACCACTTATTAGAAAAATGCCTCTTATTCATTTATCTATTATTTAATGCCATTGGTTTTGGTTCCATTACAGAAAGGCAAACTGTGAATAGATGGCACACTAATCACAAGTTCTTAACATGATCCTTCTTAGAGTTGTATCGTTAGGTGATTGTCAAGATATAATCTGATGAATAATTTCTAATCGACTGCTGTCAGAGCATTTAGCCGCTTACTTTCAGGTCAGTGAGAAAGAAAGTTCGTAACTTTTGTAAGTTCTCATGGACGATTTTAGTGGAGAGGCAGCTCAAATCCAAATCACCAGTTTCTTCTTCAGAATGGCCCAAGACACTGGTAACATTTTAATCCTTTGATGCCCATTTCTCACATATTCCTAGATTTTTTGTTTTGTCTGTAGATGCCATTTGACTTGTGAATTCATACATCCTCGATTTGCAGGTCATGGACCTCTTTTGTGTTAGTACCTTCAGGAAAGGTACAACCCTAATAAAGAGGGGAATGGGTGTGTTGGCTTTCGGATTGTACACAAGGAAAAGGTAATCTGTAAGTGGGACTTTAACTCCTTTTAGGAACTACATTGCTCCACGAAAGAAGATGGACTGCCCAACACTTTCCCATTATCCTGACACCCTTGTACCCGGTATAGCACTAAAACACATTACACCCTTTTCCTCCGAACCATAGACCATAGAACCAATTAGGGTAATAGATAGGGGTAAGAGTTTCGTCTGAATGCCAAGAAGATTGAGTACTCTTTAATTATTAACCTGGCTAATCCTTAATGTATGGTATTTCTTGGAGGTACACATTAATCACTGGGCATACGGTGCCTTTAGGAGGACAATGATCAGTGCTTCCCCACCCTTCTCCCTCTCAGAATGCACTCTTTATTTGGGGTTGGAAAAGAAAATTATTGGGCAAAAAGAAGGACGGGCACATACTAGGTGGAGGATATGCGCTTCTTTGAACTAAAGCCACATTCTATGAATATCATTTAGGATCGGACCCAATGGGTTCGGTTGGGATCGTTTCAGTGCTGTGCTCCCAGAAGGTGATGATCAGTGTTCTTAATCCTTGAGGCCTCCTGCTGAATTCCTCTCTCCCATCCTCCGAAATTGGAAATTTAACTTTCTCATCTATAACCTTTCTCCTGCAGCATATACGATGCAAGTTATACATTAAAGTTGCTATGTACTCTTCCTCTTCTAGATTTTGGAACCTCAAACATTAATATCTAATCATAAAACAATAAATGCTTGACTATAATGCAATTCATTACCCGCCACTATTATAGCCACTCACATGGATGCAGGGATAAATATTGGATCATATCGGTTCATTTGAACTTAGAGAAATGCTCACTGTGGATGGATGGTCGGCTGCTGGGAGATACATAGGTGTTGGTGACAGTTGATACACTGCCTGGCCAAAGCTATCAAGTGATCCATTAGCATTAACTGCTTGTCATGACATGCTAAAGTTGAAGGAAGGGGAGGGTCTCAGCCTGCGTTTCTGGAGGTTTTTCTCTCTCTTGCTACTAAACCCTTGAATCTATAAACAGCGTTATGTGTTAAAAAAGCTGAATCTCCGTTGAAGTCCTAAACTCATGTAATAAGCATTTTTAAAACGGTTTTCATAGTATAACTTCATTTTCTTACGGTTATCCCTTAGAAATGGCCATGAAACAAACATAGGATTGCTTGCAATGCTCTTGGACCAAAGCCCTTCTTACAACAAACCGACTCCCCCGAGTGAGTAGGGATAAATTGAATTTGTGATGACTACACATGGGTTCGGTGGGTGTGACAAGGGAGCCACAGGGCGTTTCAGAATTCTGCTGATTGGGGATGACTGCAAAAGACCGTTCTCATTTCTGGTTGCCTCTATGTACCAAGAACCATCGATATTGTGGGTGGGTCACGTCCAAATAACAGATCATAGATTAGGTCCGTCCCCCTGAGATCCACTTTATGTCAAAATAAACAGAGGCTCTTCCAAAATACAATGCTCTGCACAGCACCGATTATCTTTTCGGGTTATATTTCATTTCCTTTACAAAATCTTAGTGTCTTGTCTCACATACACCCCCAGAACGATTCTGCAGAAAAAATGAAAAAGGGAACCAGATTATTTTCTTCAAAGACAAGAAGGGATTTTGCAGGCTCATCTTGCCTGCTGTCGGCTACGATCTGTAACATGATATTTCTATTATATTCCGGCGAAGATGATCAAAGTACCCCTGTCCGATGGGTATCGATTATGACAACCGATACTCAAAGCGACCCTCCTATTTTCTTTGCTTTGGTTCCATGCAGTGAAAGAAACAATAGCGTAGATAGAAAAATTGCTTCCTTCCACTTGATTTATTTATCCTGCTTAGAATATTGAACGTGGTTTGTTTGGTAATGGCATTATTTCTCGTAATATCGACCTGTATGCCATGAAAATATAATGGTGTATTGTCGTTCCTCATACGTCTTTGTTAAAAGTAGCGCGGTTACCCTAGGATTTTGTTTAAACAAGGTTATCATTGACATTTGTGTGGCATATATATTACAATAGAATACCCAGGTATTCTATAAATCCTATACGCCATGTAGCAGCTAATACAGCGGAAAGGGCAAAGGAAAAGCAAAAATCCTCCAGTAGGCAGATGATTAATAGAACCACCTACATGGAGCGTTTGATATTTGCACGGACTATATTGGAAACCATTTATTATCATCACAAACTGTTTGTTTCCAGATTGATTTCAGACAATAAGGTTAACCTCCCTCAATAATGTTTCCCATATTAATTGGGAAGGTATGCCATCTTAGCACATAAAGTGAATCAATGACTGTGTTTTCAAGCTCAAGGTCACAGCTGCCTATCATCAAACGTAATAGTGATCGACATACGCATTATGTTAATGTCATACTCTCGATAGTCTCCTAAAGTTTGACTTCTATACATCATCATTGACTGTAGAGGTCCATAGATAAACCTTGATGTAAAGAGTAGAGACAGTTATGATTAAATAAGCACAGAACTTGAGATGCTGAGTAGTTCAGGCAGGTAGTTTAGTAGACAATGTCGGTAGGGAATATCCCCTTGACCCTGTGAGACTTTGTCCACATTGCTGAGGAGAATCGGACCTCACTCCCGAGTTGTCTATGCCAATTATATTAACCTATATGTGAACGACTTTATTGAGATGTCTCATGGATGTAAAACTTTATTACCGGACATTTGTATACACAACTCTATCTCAATACCCGGAGGAAAATAGAAAATTGTGTGGCTAGTTTGCAAGAATGACTTTCGGAACTTGTTCTTTTATCGAGTATTCATGTTGCAGTATAGAAGTGCACCCTATGCGGAAAGACGGTATCTTAATAATACATATCTATAGCTATTGTGGTATTTCTGACAATATAGGTATGGAACAATAATGACCATTTATTATCATCACAAAAATCATGAAATTACTAATATAGCTCGTGAGAATTAAGTCAGAAGCTTCTTCCCATGACTTTGGGAAGATTTTTCTAGCCTCTACACCTTTCTGCCATTGACATTCCTTCGTTCCCGATGATGAAAGATTCCTCTTCAACCGAAGACAAGACGGTTTTGAGAGTGCTCGAGCAGGTCTACCTGGAGGTAGATGGATGTAGTGTCTGGGAGAGTGACCTTTCTCCTCTCAATCACCAACACTTTCAACCCTGTCCTCGATACAGCACCCTCGCTCACTAACGTACAATCGTACATCCTCATTCCTTGAGTAGGTCCTATTTCGCACCAGTTGGCTGCCTGGCCACTTAGTCACCTGAATGATGTTGTTGAATTGAGGTCGGACGTGCTATCACTTTGATCGAACGCTCTGGGGATTTGCAATATTGGCCATTGTTCCAGAGAGGTCACATATTTCTAAACTGTCCATCCTGGGATTGGCATAAATAAAGCACGGGTGAAACTAATAGAGTCGAGGCCAATTGAGTCAAGTCGTGACTTCGTATTAATCACATCCAACAACATCACAATATGTGGTTATCAAAAGCCCCCTTTGTTAATGTTGTTTCTTTGTTGCAAAGAGATATTCGCCTTTGTCCATTTATCCCCAAATGATTCACCATGCATAGATCTATACACCCCTCTATAGATGTGATGAATGGGGCTAGGTTTCACTTCTTGCCATGAATAAACCACGCTAGGTTTGGCTGTGGTTCGATAGTTCTCATCTCCATTTTTGTATCTCTTCCTGCATGGCACCCTTCCATTGTCTCATGAACAATGAGGTGACCAATGGCATTTGCAGACCCCCGAAAGACACGCATATTATGGCGATGAAGACAATGACATTCTATAATGAAACGTTGAGCTGGCGTTGACAGCTCGAGCCAAAAAGAGGTCAGCTTCTCGGCTGTGATTGATGTGTGATCTACTAAGGGCGTCTCTCTCACCTGACCCTTGATTGGCGGAAGACCTATCTGATGTACACTACCTCCGGGTTCTATCTAGAGAGGGCATTGAGGAAAGGCGAGCCTTGGATGGGGGAAAGAGATAGGATGGGAGAGGTCATATCCGTGAAGAAAGGGGTGGGTCTTACGGAAAGGATTGGCAATGAGAAAGCCTCGGCATGTTTGGAGGAGGATAGGAGGATCTGTTCTCAAAATGAAGAGGGATGGTATACTAAGTGGCAAGAGACAAACATAGTAATGGATGAGAAAGTGGAGCCTTTCTTTTATAGGAGCGTCTTTGTGTCCACAACCCATGTTCTTTTAAAAGTGGATCGCTCTCAGACATACAGGAAGCTTACACTGCTGATTACAAAAATAATTATAAACACTGGTCACCTCAAATTAATACGTTTAGTTATCTTGTTCTTCTCGTTCTCTAAATTAATGCTTATGGAATAATGCCGATGCTTTAAGGTCCCTTCCTTGTAAAAAAAAGAAAAAAAGGTGTAGTTAATAAAAAGGGCTTTATATACGGTATTTTATCAAGCGAATTCAACAGATAAAAAAACAGACGTTCTAGTCTGTTTGGGGTCCTAAAGTGGACTTAAACCCTGTCTATGTAGTAGTAGGCAGCATCTAGAGTCCTGTGTTTGAGAGGACCATCTGATCGACGTCCACGCTGGATAAAAACACATGATGGATGGCCTCGTAGTCTTAGACTGGGGACACTTTTGCCTCAATCGTGGCCATGCTTCCTGCTGATGCGGCGGGTCCGGGCCCTCACGTTCTCCTCTCACATTAAAGCTAAGAGACTAAGTGGTAGGGCGATCTCCCTGCCCCATTACGTCGAAGGCAGACACCAATCCCCTCTCCTTCTCAACACGCGCGTCCAGGTTGCAAATGTTTGCCTTGGCATTCTCCCGGAGAAAAAGCTGGATCCTGTCCGCTGAAAGTTGGCTGATAAAAAAGTCGGCATGGGAAAAACATTTCCCAGCTTTTATTTGTACTTTTGAGGAAAAACTTATTATTGAGTAGACCTCCTTTAGAACTGATCTGCCAGTTCCCAGAGCTATAAAGTTTCTTTTACTTATAAAGATAATCTCTAAAAAATATATGGGCCTCGAGTCGAATATTTATTCCGGTTGGTATGCAGGCTGGGTTTGCTTGAGCAAAAGTGGATTATGTGAGAAAATAGGAAAAGTCTCTGTAAATGAGTTGGAGAATCTCTGGTATATACGGTATATTTTGTATAAAAAACTGTTGCATTCCTTCCGCACTTCTTCCATTTAGGTCTCCATAAAAAGAATACATCGTATATATATTTTGACTTCTAAAAGATGTTACCCAATGGAATTAGCGTTCCATGTAATAAATATAAATCCTATATATTATGACCCTCCCCCATGGTAATGATATGAATAAAAATACATAAAGCAAAATGGGGTTGCTTTCGAAGTCTCTAATATATACTCTTTCTCAATGTCAATGTCGATACGAAGAAGACATTATGTAGGGACAGATGAAGAACGGCGAATGCTCTAAGGGATATGTTTTGTGTACTAGATGTGCAGAAGAGGATAGCCTGGGCGTTAATGAGGGAAGCAGGATGACCGGCAGAATGTGTGGGGTTATATTCTGACCTTCGTGATGGATCCAGCGGGCTGGTAGAATCGCAAATAAACCATTTTAATGATCCTGTCTCAGGCGCGCTTACGTCCATTCGAATAATCCGCTCCACGCCGTGTTTTTGTCGGAAAGATGATCAAGAAATGGGGAGATGAATGCGGGAGAGCTAAAGCACGTGTACCTTTGAAAGGAATGGGGAGAAATTCTACTTATACCTCCCATCCGCTTATCGTAGTAACTGAGTCTATATATCCATGAGGTATATGATACGTTAATATCTGGAAATGTGATACCATTATAACATGTCAATATGTGTTTCATCTGTGCAGCAATGCGCAATATGAGATATAAAACTTCGGGGATAAAGATCTTACAAAATTAGTTTTGATGATCGGCGTCCCAGGATAAATGTTTCAGAGTAGGAGGTCCCGATGAACACTTTGATAACAAATTTTACATTCGGAATAGAAAGTGATACCCCCAAATAAATTTAACAACGTTTTTGAAATTATTCTGTGTCAGGGGGTATACGTTTCCTGTACCGCTCCGTGTACACTATTCACAAAGAACGCTTTATGTTGTTCTTAGCTCTAGTAAGATTTTCATGGGAATGAAAAATAAGATAATGAAGCCGGAACAGACCATTGTTCGTGTATAGCGATTGAAAAAAATATCATTCGTGACGTGACCTGCATGAAATAGTTCTTATTAAAGGCGCTGCAAGAAAGGGTAAAGCGTGTCACATCGGAATGGAATACTGTACATAACGATTGGCTAATGTTGGCCCCACATAGGAAGACCGGTAGGAATGCCCTTATAAGATATTGAGCTTTAAAATGTGCATCGCGTGTTCAACAAAAGCAGATAGAGGTGAGAGACGCTGGCAATGAGAGAAGAAGAGTGGGAGAATGAGGAGTGGTAGGAGAGGATAGAGAGACTCCTGCAGTTTCATGATAATCGGCCTCGATTTTATGATCAGAAATCTTGCTTCCTTTTTATGATAAGATTGGAGCCTTTGCCTTGCGCACGCACATCTTTGATGGCAAGCTTTAGACAAGGATTGGGAAACTGTACTGAGAAATGCTTTCATCTTGTGAAGTGAAAACGAGATTGTGCGTGGCAAATCCATATTTACAACATTATACATTCAAGAGAGCTTGCTGATCGCCTTATTCAAATTAAGGGGTTTCGGAGAAGTCGAATATTTTCAATCAATATTGGATGCATACACCGCGCCCAAACGCTTTTTCCTGTCCACCTTTTTTCTCCAACTCCTCCTCCTCTTCATTGACGGGTCGTCCTCTCCACTGCCAGGGCATTGTCCTTTGTATCTAGGTGCATGGTTCGTATTGTCTGTGATTTACCACCTGCCTCCATGTATGGCAAGATTAAGAAGCAGCTGGCGGAAGATTCTTGGAGTATAGGCTGAACTTTTAGGGGCTCGGATGCTATGCTATTCTTTGAGGGGGCTGCGTGGTGTAGAGACTGTCATAGATAGGGTGCTGTAGGAACCAGTTTGGAAGGCTAGCTCAGATCAGCAATATGATATTATAGCAAACCCGGCGTCATTGTGATATTCGTTTTGCAGTGGCTTTCTTTATATAAAAAGAATTACTGTGTAGTGAAAAAGACGAGTGGTGATCTTTCGTACCAATGAAATGCTGGAGAGAAAAATGATATTCTATACATCTACTAGAAAAGGGGATTTACATGCAATCAGATTAGAAAACAAAATTAGCAGACTCTAAGGATATGAGCATCAGGTGCATGAACGTTGAAGAAAGCGTTACCGAATCCACTATATGACAATGCAATGGTTTCTCTAATTGTTTCTGTGCATGCACGAATCCGAATACATGGGTGGAGATTATCATCTGCTATCACGTACAGCATATGTGCTCCACCTGCAAGCCACAATTTATTCATCAAGGCCCAGATGCCTAATCCAGCTTTCGCATCGTTCAGATTATAAATTAACCAGTAAGTGAAGATTTATAGACCAATCCATCCTCTCAGCCCTGATCCATCTTTAGCGGTAATCCATTGGTAATCACCATGTTAATGAGGATTATTAAAGAACGCTTGGTTAATGTTGTTTGTTATGTTTGTAAGAAAACCGCTAATGAGAGATAAAGTGCGCTTATACTATATCTCCACCGAACTCCTAAATGTAAGGGAACGTTTAGGGGGATCCAAGTTTTAAGTCCTTGTTTATTTGGGAGGTGAATTTGTATCTGCGCATGTGCATCGGACATCCATGGGGGAGAGACAGATTGTGCTAAGTAATATATGATTGAGGAGGAGTGGGGGGTACAATCAGTAATCATTGTTTTAATTTAATTTTTCGCCCGAAGCTAACATGTCCTGCCAGGGCATTCACACGGGAAAACTTATGATCGATGTTCCACTACATTCATTCTCATTTTAAAAACTCTTATTCAAGTGTCACGATTAGTCAGGACATTTATTGGGACAGGTTCCCGTTTTCTGACGGGCAGAGTAGGGGCTGACACGTCGGAGACTGGATGTCCTTGTCAAACTTGCACTGAAGCAATTGACAGTCACGGTTTGTAAACTATTGTCGCATTGTGTTTTGCCGTCACGCACACCGTGACTAGAATAGAATTATTGTCACAATGTTGAAACATCACAGCAGGCACTTCAAAACTGTATGGTATTTATGTTGTCAATGACAGAAAAAAACATGATACACAAATCGAGATTCTGATAGTGGTACAGTTTAGATGTCGGGAATCATGAATGATGTGGCCTATGTTTTTTCCAGGAGTTTGCAAACACGTAGGCGGCATCCAACCCAAATAGAAGGAAACAGTTCAATGCAATTTCCATAAGAGGAAAATAGTTTATTGAGAAGAAGAATCTAATGGGAAAAGGTTTCCATATAAAGTCTCCGGCCTATTTACTTTTGAAAAAAGCAAAATCGAAAATGAAATTTGAGTTGTAAGTACATGAAGTGGCACTTGACGTGCACGAGGCCTCAGTCACGTCCTAGCTTCGAATATCATTTTTGAACGAACGCGTCTGAAGAATGTCGATGGAATCGGCATGTATGGTATCCTCCTGTTAAGCTTTAATGGCATCTGCAGAAGGGAATCTATGTGTGTCAACACGCTTCGGAATAGGATGATGCATTGTTAACTGGTGTCTCTTACATAAGTCCCTTCCTTCCACATCATATCACACGTTCGCGTCAATATTTCCCCTAGCTACCTTTCTTTATTTCTCGCGTGATGTATTTTGATATAATTTGAATTAGTCATCGCGTGATTAATTGGTTCGGAGGATAATGTGATGTGATAACGTGAATTCCTTTAGTATAGCTGTGGACCGCAAACTGCGCTTGGGTTATTCTAAAGGTCTACAGGGAATATTTTAACAGAACAATTGCGATACTGGGAGCGGAAGTTGATCATTCCGACGATGTCTATAGAAGGGTCTATCTTCTGACAGTGTAGATTGGTGTTATAATTAAAATGACATATCTATTCTTCTGGGGAACCTGCTAGAAAAACAGTAGATGACCGTGTATAAGCCTCCTCTCAACGTTGTTTTACCTTTGTAGAAAGGCTGAAGATATGTATTTGGATCTTTGTATATCTGAATATGTATTACAAAATGGAAAGACAGATTTTGGCTCTGTTAGCAAAAACTACTTTTAATATACTACTTCCTTGACGTAACTGCGTTCTGCATGGAAAGACCAAGCATATTTCTCAGCCAACCAAAGTAACATGCCAATATATCGATGTACCTTTTTCCTCATCGTAACAATATAAAGTAGTTTAGGAAACACATTGTGAAACCTGGAATTATATATAAAGGGTCAAACATTCAAGTCTTATATCGAAGGTTGGGTTAGATATTAGGAACTCCATTCACCTGTAGGTTCTTCGATAGCTGCTGCTCTTCTTTCCGCAGCCGCGGGCACGTTATTGATATGTGTCGGGTTGGTGCATGTTTGTCATTACGCTGCCAATATGGCCAGCGTCGCTGGGGCCCCGAGACCGGGCACCCGTGTCGACCCTAACTCAATAGTTGCATCCTGGTCCCTTAAGGCAGACTTGCCACGTGCTTTGCTATTTCCGGCGACTACCTTTTCCTAATATGTTCTTTACTCTAGTGGTGCTAAAGCAGGTAACAGTGCTTCCATGCACGCTGTCGTCTGCTTTTGACATGACCTTGATCTTTTCGCTGCTGCAAGATAATATATATTCTTAACACTCTTCATCGGATATTAAATATATCTCTTAGGAGCATCAGATGTAAGTGGATCAATTGTGGTAATTCCCCTACTCTTGAAAAGGACAACTCTAAAGGGTTGTCCCATTAGTATTGGTCGCGATCTTTTGGTAGAAGCGGTTAATGGCAGTGACACAGACTTCCTTGTCACCTCTACTGAGCAGTGCTTCCTGTTCCTTGAGACACGATACGATTCCGGCCTGACACCGGCACTTTCTGTGCACGCGACCAGCATATGATCCATAAAAAACGAAATCCATGAGCGAATAAGCAGTGTACAGGATTTCCTGCAGCGCTTAAGCTGCTGGGGAATCCTTGCTGGGAGCGTGTTAATTCTTACTAGATAATTATTGGTCGAAATAGCAAAAATCCCGGAGACCCAGTCGGGCCTTAAATCAGGTGTTTAAGGGAGGGATAAAGCCTGGCCTAATTACACATCTATTCCTGATACTGACCATCTATCTTTCGACTGGGCAGACAGTAGGCATAGACTCAGTCTTGTGGACGTTCCTCAGGTTTTATGTACCCAAGGCCTCTCTTTAAGACATCCTAAATCTGCGAAAGCGCACCATAGATAAGTTCCTTGGATAAATTCCAAGTAAATTGTTTAGACTCTAGAGGCACTGGGCGCCTGTCCTTTTTCACTAGGATTACATAACCCTTAATTCCCACAACTGGAAATGGGAGTCTAGATTTCCAATTACAGTTCAATATAATAGAGTGTTCCAGGAATGGGAATGGGCATATCGATGTCATTCCAATTGCATTCTTAATGCAAGTATACGGACGAGTTTACGCCGACTGAACGCAGTATTTCAGTTCAATTGTTTTGTTATTCATTTGTCGCATTTAAGCTAAACTCTATTTCAAAGCAACACATTGTCAAAGATGCATTCTCAGCTATTACCACAACAAATATTACCAACTTTACTCATTATTACGGACTTATATTCTGCTGCCAATTTTTTATTAATACTCGAATCGCCCGAGAAAAGGCGGGTCTAAGAAATGTGTGTACTTTCATGAACAACCGGACACAATCCTCCCAAATTAGGGTCAAATGACTTTTAGATCGGTGGGGGGAAACGGAACAACACGCCAAAGAAGCTATTGACCGATGATAACTGAGAGTTCATTTGCCATAATATCGATGTCCAGTCTAAAAATATTAGGGATAAAGCGTGTGGTTTTACAACTAAGATTACTAGACGCATCTCCCCGCCAATTGTATCAGCTAGACAATACAACAAAAGAGTGGAAGCCCGTCGTCTGAATGACTAAAAAATACATTTTAAGCCGATCGATTTGCCCAGAACAAAAAATGTATTATATGATGAAAATGACACAAATATGATTAGCCTGGACCTCCCACACAAACTATTCCTTTCACAGGCGTTTACATTGAAGAGGGCTGATTCTATTTCACCTAGGGATATGGTGGGGCATGGTGTCTTGTACGAAGAAAGGTATTACCGACGATATTACAGTATGATACTCCGCTACTTGTGTACATAAAGATAAACATTCTTCAATATATATTGTTGATCTCATTGTTGTGGAAATGTTATTTAAGAATAGCATTCCTATCTGTAATGCTATAACTGGATAAAGGATTTAAACGATTTCTAAACAGTTGATTACCATTCTACCAATAGTAGTCAGGCGATGCAAATGGGATTTCCTTCCACTAATCCCTATAGAGATAGATAAAGCCTAATAAAAACCAAAAAAGAATCTCTTCAACTAGGTCCGTATGTGTGGTGTTTAATGTAAATGTGTGTGCCTTGCAGTAAGTGTGTACAGCCGGATTTCAGTGCCGATGGCCTCATATAAATAGAGGCACTGTTTCCCTGATTAAATTAGAATCAAAAGCTTTTCAATTTAGACCATTTAAATGTTTATTATACATCGCTTCTGTCCTTGCCTAGGGGCCTGTACTGATTGTAGTTCAACTGTATAGGAGTATCGAGGCACTTCGTACCTCAAATATCCAGTGCGAGGTCATGCTCGTTTTAGTCAGCTTGAAACAACTATCTTTAATTAATTAGGGAGAGATATTTAAGGACATTTATTTATAATATGTTGCCTACATGTTGCACAATTCAGGCTTTTTCAAGCTGACCTGACATTTCCTTTTTTCCCAGCCCTGATAACTGCAGGTTCAGCACTTTACCTCCGACAAATTATAGGGACAACTGGTTGGTAATTCAGTCACGTGACGGTTGGCCATGGCCATCGGCAATCATGCTATTTAGTAGTTAAAACTGGGCAAGAAAATTAACCGGCCAATTCTGGAGATCATTCGATCACTCATGGGGAATAACTCGCACCGTATTCATATTTTCATACTCGGTACCCAACGGCAGAAATAAGTATGACTTTCGGTAAATCAATCCATCTATCAGATCTTCTGCTAGTGGCTGGTTTGCCGAGGCAATTTCCTTGAATCGAGCCATGGAAAGAAGGCATTGATTGTTTTATGTTTTCATAAACAGGGCCTAGATCATTCTGCCCTATTGCTCATTAATTTCATCATCCACATCCCTTTGAACATGATTACGTTGCACTCTTGCAATTTTATTTCAATACATATTAAACTATCTGAGCAAATAAATACTGTGTATGGCGAAATTAGCCACGAGGGTCTTGCCATTCCATTGTCATTGGAGATCTTGTATTCCACTTATGCTTCCCTCGAGTCTCTATTCAGTTCCTAAGAGGGAGTAAAGTACTCTATGAATTGGTGCATGTCAGTGGTTTAGATAAAATGAGAAACTGGACTTTTATGTATAGGGAACAGGAATGCCGGTCAAGTATACTTCCTTTCTATTATGAGCTAGAACATTCTGATGCCTCATCACGAACATGAAGGGAAATTATGTGCATCTGAAGCGGTATCTGCTTGTTACAAGTACACTTAAAAGGTAGTATAATACTGAAGTCTAGTGATATTGATAGTATTATTGATATTAATGATGGTTATCATGAAATAATCTTCACATTTCACCACTTTGATTTGTCATGGAAAAAGGGCTAACTCTCACTTCGAGGAAGAAAAGTATTTCTTTTCAAGGTCCTTTCCTTAAAACCTATCCCCCGATTTATGATCAGGTTTTTTACATTTGACGGAAAATGTTTACTGTTGATGGTATTGGCAACAATGTAACTATTTGCTTCTCCGATATATTCGTATTGATTTGCATTGGCATTGCAGGGGCATCTGTTTGCTCCTCTTCAAAGAGAGGTCCTGTTTGGCTTGTAGATTCTGCCATCCATGAAACCGAAAATGTTATGATATCACTCGAGTACCTCATCCTAAGGTCAGATGGGCTTTGCCGGCGATATGGAAATTGGAAGGTGGTGAAAAGCACCTCAAATCCGAACGCCAATATTGGCGGCTCCGCTCGACTGCTCCGGTGCGCCAGGACGTTAGCGACATTTGATGTTAGTCCGCCGCAGATCATGGCTTCTAGGTCGGTACAAAAGCAGAGGCCCTGGTCTCTCAAATCACAGGGATATTGCATTTAGTTGGGCCCTACCAGGACCAAGGGTCTGTGATTGAAGGGCATTTGCCAAATGGAATTAACTTCTATATCAGACGAGTCACCGTCGCTTCAGTGTGGTTGGTATTTACACTGATATCTTCATTCTGTTGTATCAGCAACTCAATAAAATAAATCCTTTCTTCTCCCCTATTCCTAGGCCCCATGGAGAGTAGTTTAAACATTCCTCACTAGATGTTTTTACCCACCGAGGTCTCCTAGATCTCTTTCACCGAGAGGCTGAGTGACTAACACGTTAATCTATCGCCCTTTAAGGACTTTTCTTCATCTACAACTCAGAAAATTGCTATTGATTTTGTGCTATATTTTCTCCTGTGAACTTTGTGCGTGGAACCTTGTTTCCGCAGTGGCTCAACAATTATAATCGGTTATACCAATTGAGAGATTCAAGCTAAGAACCCCATTATATCCAAATGGAACCTGATTTGTTATCTCATCAATTCATTTTCCCTCTAATATTTCTGAACATCTTGCTATTTTATTATCATCTTCCTAAAACGAACAATTATCACCATCGTGGTCTCACCAGCATTACCCTTCTCATTACCGTAATTATATTTTTCTTTTAAGAGCTCTGTATGTGGAACACATAGAACAAGTAAATGATTTACAGAAAATTACACTGGCTATTACTAGAAATAGGGAAACTAATAATATCAAAACACTTATTACCTGCTTAACCGTATAATATATTTCCTTGTTTGGGCTAGGATTTAGGTAGCAAAGTTTCTGATTGTGGTACAATTTATCAATTGCTCTTGATCTAGCAACTCATATATGAAGTGTAGGAGCAGGGGTTGGAACAATATATTCAATTCGGCTTATTTAATCCAATAGTACACATGTATACTATCTCACATTTATTGTAACTGGATGATCAGTATTAGTCTAGCCATAAATATATGCAAGCAGTCTGTATAGTTGGTGAGGATTCAGAACAGCATACAAAGGGATGGTTGATGCCTAGATAAAAACAGTGACTGACCAAACAGAGTGGACGAGAGCTGAAGAAGTGGGCAGATGCACTGGTCGATTCAGATACCTCTTGCAGCGTATCCCTATCCTCTACAACTTCACCTAAGCCTGTGAAGTTGCCATGTCGCACAAGTCTCTCCTAGGCATTTTCCTCAAGGCTAGATAAGGACTGACTAGAAACAGGGTAGGTGGGGTTGGGGGGTACAGAGATAACTTCCGCGTTATCTCGCGCGGATGTACGACACGGTTTTCACCAATGGATGTGGAGGACAACAATAGCAAACCCTGAAGGTGAAATTGAAATGTCACAAATAGACAGATAAATACAACAAAGATGCCAACACATATATAATATAATGCACACTGCATTGTCCAACAAAGGTCTTTGCAATATATTGCCCTAAGAAATTACAGTCCTAGGAGATTACCAATACGTGTGTCGTCCTTTAATTGAGCCATTATTACCCTATTTTTTATTCGCCTACCCCGATTCTTCATTAACCGAAATGGAGATGCCATCATAAATGTACATCATCTCGACAAATTTAATATACATGTAAATCCAATAGTGGAATTACGACCGATGCGTTCTAGTGTATTGACCTTTGTGGCCAGTAAACAAGAGCTATAAGATAAGCATTATGATGTATCAGTGTAATTACAATAAAAATCCAAGTAAACTATATCTGGGCCCTTTTGCTAGTTTTGTCTATTGATGCTAGAATTCTGTATTTATATATCTATTATGCATGAAAGGATAATCAAATGGAATGGGTACTTGTTTTGATGGATGAGATTTTCACCAAGTTCTTTTGCACAATTCGCATTCAGCGGAAGGCACTTTTCGTGCATTAACTGCATAAATGGTACTCGCTACGCTTTGTCTGAGGCTGGGTGCTGTTCACTGGCGTCCATCATGACGTCCTGACTTGCGTCCTACTCTTTTCAACTTATATATATACAGTTTGTTGCTAAGTTCGCCTCCTTCCTTCCTTCCTTCCTTCCCATGATATGAGGATTCATGTGGGCTTGACGCCCGAATAGTTTCATAAGTTGCATTCTCACAAGCAACCGTTCTGCCCTACGGTGAGTTCACTTGTGTCAGTTCTATCGTTGTCACATGACCAAGAAGCCTGGTGAGTCCTGACCCCCTCTGACCTCTTGACCACGTCCATTCAGTATTTCACATACCCTTTTATAAAGGCGTTTCCAAATGATAGCTGACAAATACATTATTTTGTTTGAAATCCCGTTCAAAAGCCATATTTTCACCTTGCTATACTCCGATGCTGAATAGTGTTTGTGTTACTAGCTGTGTGCTCCTGGAACTTGTTACACTGAGTATGCTCCAAATAATCAGGGGGCAATAGTTTATTACAATTACAATGACATTACAATGACAGACGTGTAAAAATATGCACCAAAAACGTTTTGATAGTGATATTATCAATGCATTCCTATTATCACCTGATATTTCATTTATCTTTTTGTTTGTACCAATTCTTTATTGCTGTGCTTACAGTCGCATCAGAATATCAATGTCAATATAATGAAGTAATAGATATCTATTTAACAAAAGGGAAATACCTCTCAATTCTCTGATTTGGAGAACTGGTTCCATACTTTCTTTTTCTTTGGTGTTATATATTTGTGAAATATCAGCATATATTACAATTCGAAATGTATGTATGATAAAAGTCCAGTGAAGATGGTTTTAATATGGGGAACAGAAAACATACTGAAATCGATTATTCTACCGCGCTTCTGTAAGTTTGAGCCGAGCAGCAACCAGGTTTGCAAGAGTAGATAAACACAAATTATCATTCGATACTTGTCGCTATTTTCGCAGCTGTGTTGTGCTTACATTTTGTCGATTTTCATGTATGACTTAAATATGACAGGCAGTTTTTCAATCTTATGCTAATTTGCCCACCAAACCTTTATGCACCAATCAATTTTCAATTGTATAAACACGTGCATTAAAAACTACTCGGCTGTATGTGGAAGCTGACATAACATTGCTTTTTGACGTATGACGCTATGATAGGAATAACACCCAGGGTTTTTAAAATTTTTGTGTAGGCATTAATAAAAACATTTTCTTTTAAAAAAAGACCCCATTGTATCACAGCAAAGGATATTATTTGTCCTTTCCAATATTTTAAGTGGGTTTATCATTATCTGTTTGTATCGCGTATCAAATTATGTGTCACTTTTCACTTGAGTTTCATGAGAATATCGTTAATATGAAATTGATCTCAATAAAAAAATATTTTTTTAATATTGATGTGTCGAGGTAAGTTGGTTATTGCTTGTGTATCGAAGTACCCGGTAGTCTTAGTTGATTGATGATGTTAGGTAGGAAATAAAACCCTTTAGGTTATTTATTATTAGGTTTGGTATTTCTATTCACTATAGCTTTCGGGCTATTTGTGCCCTTCATCAGGTCATCAGGCCCTTCATCATTATCTTGCCTCGATATGTTTTATTCAGTATGCAGTTTGAGCATTTTACCTGCCAAGTTGAATTTATACGGATAACTATAATTCACACTCAGTGTTATCATAGGCTTAACAACAAACACAGGTATGACATACATCTTCGCTCAACTTATATGACACTTATAGAAGAACTTTTTCTTCTCCGTTAGCACCAGACTTTGTTTTGCAACCTTTCGCCTACACCCATGAAACCGTGTACACTTTTTTTATGCTTTAGCACTGCAGAATCATTCAGCATGAGCTTCTCAACAAATCAAGCTTTAGATATCTTTTCAAAAAAGCAAAAGTGATCTATATAGTCAAGTCATGCGGTAAGTCATCGGGGAATCAACAAGATAGAAGTATATGAGCCATTGAAAGGTCTTTACTCCTCCCCAAACAGCTAAACCTTGCTTTTCTATATAGCTCTTACTATATCCCCTTTCCAACAACGAGCGCCTCTGTACGTAATGTAATACATGGCTGGTTGGCTGTTAGTTTAAGATAGCCCTCTTCTGCTGCCATTTCCCTTTCTTTGTTCTTGTAACTGAACCTGGGTATAAAAATGACTTTCTGCCAATACAAGTAGTGTACAGTGGCTCGCTTAACACATGCTATCATTTTTATTTTTTCATGGCATCCAGAGCAGGCAATGAAAATACACTTGGTGATATTTTCATCATCCATAATGGACCACTTTCTCGGACATACCTCTTCCCTGTTCTGCCATAATTCACCAACTTATGTTCATAACTCTATATTGCCTGCCATTTGAATTCGAAGATGATTTCGATTTTAAACTGGACTAAGAAGAACACTTTCCGACCGATGCATCATATGAGTTATCCCCAAAGGTCCAAAGTAGAAATATCGGTTATTCAAGATAGATAGTAAATTTCCCCCGGAGAGCAACTCCATTTCCAACCTTTTTCTCACGTCCCTTCCCACTTCCACACGGATTTAAAACCTGAGATATAGCCATATGCTGACATAGGTCGAATAAACTTCTATAACTTAGGATTAGATTGCCCTAGAGAGCTTAGGGATTATCCCCGGAAACAATAGAATAGAACGTAAGGGGTAGAGTCTACATGATAAATATCGATAAAAGAGTATAAGAAAGTCAGCCACATTCTTCAAATGTTTTTCAATGTATCCTACACCAGACTCCCCACACCTTCTGCCTGATTGCCTTCGCCAGAAGTCACGACCTAAGACCTTGGCTAGCAAGATGCGACTAGATGCATACTAATTTAATGGGAAGCTAGCCAATAATAAGGCACTACATGGGCAGAATTAGACTCTGATAGTTGCTGGAAAGGCTATTTCCCACCGAAAGGATCTGTTTATGAAACTACCATAGGGGAGGACAGTATCCCTTGTCCTTTCCTTCCTGGCTTGGCGAAAGAATACATCATTGGCTTGGAGTAGTAAGCAGGCCTGTTATTGATGGCATTGTCACAGTGTGAAGGCATGATGATCTATACTGACCAAACTCAGATTATGACTGGGTATCCTTCATTGTAGACACTAGTCATCCATCCTGAGGAGGGTCAATATTGGAACAACTGCACACCCGCCCGCCTCACCTGAACCACGAGACCTTCTCTAACCTCACTTCGCCTCGCCAATAATAAATCACAATTAAAATATCTCTTCCTCCTGTCCTATATCAGTTAGAACCTTTGAATCACATTCTTTATTACCTTTTGAATCGGTACACACACACAACCAGACAAACGTAAACTGTTTAGATCACTATTTGTAAAATGAGTGCTTCAGCGGTTATTGATTGGGTTCCATGGGGTTCGTTCTGGATCTATTTCGCACCACTCTTTACGCACAGAGTAAACCCTTCAGTCACATGGACCTTTGTAACATACTCTGACGAATATCCATGCAAGTTATTCGAACAGAATATAGATAAATGGCCATGTAACTGGGATGGCATGTCCCTCATTGAATATCCAAGCTTTCCCCCCTGATGATTACAATTTCATCAGGGGATATCGCTGGTGCAGTGTATGTGAATAGCAAGCATTTCTCCTTCCTGTAATCCCATCTGGATGTAGTTTGTTTTAACATAGACTTCTCCATGGAAGACTGATGGTGACAGTCCAATCGATACAAAATCTCATAGGGGCGCGATCGCCTTGGAACGTCCATATTGGGTTCAGTGTTTGACTGAGATCAGTATTTCAGAATGTGAAAACCATCCATTACAATAAAAGAATAAGTCTTATCCGATTTCGATTAACCACCCTTATATGAGAGAGACAGAGCTGATAAAAGTGACTATCAGCAGCCAAGAGATGTATCACAATAACTACCTCTCCAAAGGATTCTAACTTTCACAACCACAACATTAACAAATCACTTCCAACAATTAAGACTTTCTTAATTGAAGACAAAAACAAATCCAAAGCAACTGCACATTAAAAATTACCAAGTAAAGATCTGACTTGAAAATATCTCGGAAATGAACAAATCTATGATCAATCATCAACATTACTGGTAGTATCGATTGAATAAAAAGCTGTTTCAAAGGGGACATATCACGTCTTAAAGACCAATGTGTTTATAATATTTGTCCTCTAATATAGCTGAAGCTTTAAAGGACGTTATCTCCACCACTAAGATGGAGCTCTTGCAAAGACTCTGCCATAAGCCATCGCTCAATTATATGCAAACTCATCCATGAATAGTGATGAATTGTATTGGAGCTGTGTTTTGGTTTGCCTTCAATTGCCTTGCGGAGTGTTGGCGCGAACACGTTATTGACTTATGTAAGCATCCAATTTACATGGCCCTTCGTTCCTTCGCTCTACCTGGTGGTGATTGGACTATTTTCATCTGAATTCCTATCCGTCAATATCAGGCTGAAAAAGGCCAGCATATTTCCGAGGGACGCTTCCCAAATTGAAACAGCCGTCAAGGTATTCATGTTTTTCTAGAATATGAGGTATGTTCTTGGCAGTGCTTGGAATGAGCTCATCTCTCGAAGCTCATAGCGGTGCATGGGAGATGAAACTCAATTGCCTGGACGCATGTTGAAATCACATCTTTCGTATGTGCATATTTTAAAAGGTAATTTCTTTGACGCACAAGTTTGTGCTTCGCTTTGAATGGGCGTTCATGTTTTCACCAAAAAAGAAACCCTTGTTAACAGAATTAAGAAATCCTGTTTCAAATTGCTTTAGTCTGACATGACTCGAAGGTTATATCCACAAGATACCCTTAACGAGAGGATTCCCTTTTGAAATAGCCTTGGCCTAACAGAAAAAAACCACAAGCTATTGTCAATTGTAATGAGAAATATTCGACCACATCGTTTGACTTCCCTTATCACAATTATTGCGCAGAGGAGGGAGACCATTTGGGAGAGACCTTCTCTTTTATTTATGCAGTGTGGATGAGAAAATGTAACACAAATGTCAGAAGGACAAAAACGACTACATTTATGCTTCTTGTGTGATCACGTTTAAGTGCCATCAGAAAAGCACGTTTGTAATACCCTAATTGGGATGATCACAGGTAACTCCTTGCCACTAAGGCGGCTCCTTAATCGGGAGCTCGAGAGTTACTAAGTGATGATAAATGCTTCCAATACTGCATCTTTATCAAGACCCTTAAAAGGTGAGGTGTGGAGTGTCTCCTTTCGCCTAGGATTTATGGATGCGGTGATGTACCTCTTTATGGGCAACTTGTTAGGTGAGGAAACGTCACTGCATGTTCAGGAGGACACGGTTTCTTTAAGGGATAAGGGATTTTATTCATGTTGCAGGCCAGAGACAACTACAAAGACACGCGGTTTTTGTAGGAGCAGCAACATGTAACTTCCTTGCTTTAATGAAACTTTTGCCTCATGGATTGCTTTTACAATAACTTGAATTTGATATGAAGATTTCTACGTGCAGTGCGGTGCAGTGATTTAACACAAAGGCTGCATGGGTAGATGTCATATATAAAGCTAACTATGGCCCGACGACTTGAAGTAGGTTTGGTGTGTAGACGTGCGAGAATTGTATTATATTGACAGTAATTCGTAGAAAAATCCATACCCTATCCTATATGTAAAACTGGTAGAACTTTGAGAAAATATGTAATGTGTAGGAAGTATGATATGTATCAAGGTACATTATTCTCAGGGAACCCTGTATATGGATTTTGATTTTAAAGTGTGACAACGCATGAAAACAATCAAATTGTTGGTTATGCGTATAATATGTAAACATTGTTTAAGTGCACTGAGACCAATAAAAAGAGTTTAGAAATATGATAAATAACAGAATAAGGAGAGGGATTAACAAAGGAATGGAACAATAGATAATCATAAACATTTTTAAAAAACATCTCTAGAATCAATTTCTAAAAGGCATAAAGTTTAAGTCTTTGTGGAACTTATTATATGCAATAAACCCATAAACTAGCCCAGATGTTTGAGATAGCTCGCTAACGATATTTAAAAAGGGCATTTGTTCATAAATAAGAAAATGAACAAGTTGTAGTTTATGAATACTGCCACATATAATTTTGATAGAAGGAAAGCTTTAACAATGACTTCATCGCGACCACAATTTCTCCGCATAGCTATTCTGAATACCATAATTTTATATCATGACAGAAGTTTATAAATACACATTGTATTGACATAACTTGGCACCTCTTAGCCTATAACCTGCGCTGGTTAAACTAGAGCTCTCAGCTGGGAGTGTAAACATTTACTCTAACCTGACTATAACATGTGTTTAACCCATGAGCATTATGTTTAATGTTTCAACTTGCGATTAAACTAAAAATAATAATTAGTTAAGGGCAGGATACAGGATGCCACATTGGTGGCTTGATGATGTAGTAGAGGTTGTGCTGACCTCAGAAATCATCCATTTCTATTATTATCTCTAGCCCTGCTATCACTGTTAGAATAGCGTCTATTCCATAACGTCATTTATAAATGGTATTAGTGTTATTTTAAATGTCTCCATTCCCAGTTCGGAGCCCACTTCAAGCTTTGTCCGAGGACTTTGAAATGGTTATTTTGGAAGAGCTTTCTTAGTATGTCTGACTGACGAGAATGGAAATGATTATTTCTGTTGGAAAGATTCGTCATGGTATTCAAGGCTCTGCAAAGAAACTGATCTAAGGGTTATATAGGAAAGACATATGTTAGGTAACTAAAAAAAGTGACAAACCTTTTTCGCGAGAGGAAATAGCCCATTGGAGTATATTCCAAGCCATTTCTAGCATACCATGAATAAGCACGATATTTAATCGATGCATTATCGAAGCAACATATAATGGGTGCATTCCGTGGGAGGCCTTCAAACTATTCATGAAAAAAATATATAAATGAGGGAAATTGAGATTCCAAGGCCGCCCACACACAAGCAATCGTATTTCAGAAATTAATCTCTGTCAGAATTCACATTGCAGTTTTTTCCTCAATGGTGAAGCATTGCCAGGTGTAGCTATAGAGAGGATAGCAATTAGTATAGGTTAAAGACAACCACATTTCACTCTATGGAGCTATTGAGTCGTTATTAAAGATACCAACCTCCAGTTATAAGTCAGATGGCATCGTGGACAGGTGTCCAGCTAGGTGGGTATATGAATATTAAATATGTATATGAATAGAGAGTGTTAATGATTAGGAGTACATGAAGAGGCTTTTACGTTAGCATGAGGTGTTTGGATTTGTCCAAAGCAATTTTCAAGCAAATGTAATTCTCATATGATTTTAAATATTTGATGTGTTACAAGAAAATTCCTAAGAATTAGCTGTGTACTGTATAAGATTTCCTACTGTTTACCATCATTGGAATCGGCTTGATCTAATCTTTTCAAATATGATGATATCTCAAAATCAATTTTTTGCGACTTGTGACTCATTTTCCTGCAACTGACCACATAATTATAATGACAACTGTTGCCCACCTATGTTAATTATACCATGTCTTAAAACAGTTGTTGTCTCTTTGGCCCTTAAAACATTTGTTGTCTCTTTGTCCCTTGGCCCATAGGAACATCATGCTTGTAAACTAAACATTCTTAACTCCTTTCCGGCGCCTCTGTAAAGTTGGCTGCCATCTTGAACCCCAAAAGTTTTTCATTTACATTTACTCCACATTTACGTGAGGACCATTGTCAAGTCGTTGATTTGACAATGTATTGTTAACCTCACTATATTTTTGTATTTCTATCATGTTCTGGTGGGGCTTGAAATCCTCCCTCCCAGGGAGCTTAGACCCACTGATGATATCGCAATAGATCAATAAATGTCACAACAACAACAAATAATAATGTCTTTATTGAAGATCCGAACTGCATTACTTCCATTTCAAAGCTATATGTGTCTGAACATAATATTACTTGGAGCATTCCTGCACTTATGTGACATAATGGCTAGACCTCATTTGCTCGCTATGTAGAGCTCTGTTAATCATTGCTTGCTCACCAATGCCTTGAAGGTCCTTGTCATGCCGGTGACTTTTCTATTGTGCCGGCGCTTGCTTTTGGACAATGCACAACTCATTCGCATGGCTACTACCCTTCCACCTTCCAAGTCTAGACAGAAGCCCTCTGTCATTCCATGTGAGTGCCTGACCATTGTAGTAACCGCAGGTAGACAAAGCTGACTCCCCAAAGTGAGAATCAAACCAAGGACTTCCCTAGTACATGTCTGGTGCTCTACCATCTGAGTTACCTTGACTAACCTATTTTCCCAAACCAATCACTCCAACCCAAGGGCTACCACACTTCCTCCTTCCGATTTTTGATAGACGGCCACCATAGTACCACGTGGGTGCCTGACCCTAGTAGCCATTTCTGTGACCCGAGGTAGGAAAGACTGCCTGCATGCCCCATTTGGGAATCGCACCCACAATCTGCTCTACCATCTGAGCTACCAGAGCTACCAGAGCTACCCTGTCTTATTACCTCAATCGCTCCAAATCAAGTCACAACTGTGTTCTTGTGGCCTACCTGCATGTTTAGGGCATTCTGAATTTCTTTCTAATGCCCTTTCCTTCTATTTCTAGGCTTTTTCTTTAACATTTTCCTGATTCTCATTTTAACGCAACAATCCTGTAAACAGACTCCTCAACAAAGGCCTGGTGTTTGGGAAATGTGTCATCCTTTCGGTGATTTGCGCACATTAAATTTGTTTTATCGATGTCATGATTGCATGCTCCGTTCCCTGGACTGCATGTAATGATCGTAAAGTACGGAAGACCTAGGGACTTTCCCTCAAGAGCATGGGAATTCTCTCCCTTTGGTCTCACTTATTAGGCTAATTTTAGATTTCTTGTGCAGGGAAATCCTAATCGTCTCATATTCATCCTTCTTTCGCCTGCCAGATCCAAGTGTTTTGGGCACACAGACAATGTATTCTTTCTATTTTCCCCCCATAACATAACTCCCATACTGAAGTAAACTTCCTATCTCTGAGAAATAGCTCCATATTTTTTGAGAATTTACCTAGAATATTCTTGAACAATGAGAAGATTGACTACACTACAAGGGTTTAATGTTAACTATGCAATAGCCAGCTGTTATTTAAGAAGACTAGTAAGAGCAAGACACTTATCGAACACCAACATCTCATTATTAATATAAAAACCACTTCTTATTGAAAACAAAATCTTATTTACCAAAAAATAGTAAAGATATTTAGGATTGAACAAGCTCATGAAACATTTAGAATACTACCTTTAGCAGCTCGAAGAGAAATGAGAATTTTAAACACTTTTTTGACGAAAACGAAAATTATGGCTTACGGTGGGTGGGTGGGACTGAGACTAAGTAGGGTGTTTGCCTATAGTAAAGCTCGTTTCTCTAAATGCAATTTAGCTACCGTAGGAAAAAAATGGGACAGACTGCGGCAAGAGGTAAGAGTGATCAAGGACAGCACCCTCTTTAAGTCTAGAATGAAAGGAATGTATATTAGAAACTTCTTAGAGGAGGGATGGTTAGATCCATGAGCTTGTAAGGCGTTTATACGCTAGTTAGTCTTTATTTTGTATAGATCTATGAAATGCTGTAAAATATCCAATACACAAAGAGTTAAATATTCCCTATTGACAAGTCATAAATCCACAAATTGCTGTCCCTGAAAGATGACAATATTCTGCAAATATCATACAGCTGTGCATAAACCGTCTAGATATATTCAAATCCCTTTTCATTCCGACAATGGGCACACTCCCTCACTCACAACACACGTGAATATTTGTAATATAAAATAAAAACAGGCACTCTCTTAGCTACGCTTATGTACAGCTATACAATTGAATGGGTTGTAATTGATAAATAGATACGGACCGTTAAATTGTATTCGCTGAGCATACCAAGAATGATTGATGATAGGTATTATAGGGGATGGACTTGGGACGGTACCTGAGTGCATTTTCCCTTGGCCGGCTTAGTCGTCAGCTCATGTAAATAGATGAAAAAGCATTGGCTCTTCCCTATTTGCATATCTATCTATTATATATTATTACAAGTATCACCCGTTGCTGAGAGGGAGGTTGTGCTCTTATACCACGATCGTGGGTTGTACACGCTGCAAATGAGTGGACACATGCCATCATATATTGTCGAATGGATCCACGCGTGAAAATATGACGTTTTTTTAAAGCCTAATTATAAAAAGGCGCCCTATTGGTTGACATTACGCTCGCTCATGACGTCACGCTCATTCGTGACGTCATAACCAGTCGGTGCCGTCGTTGATTAGCCAATCAACTATTCATTTGTCTAGCGCTTCGGTATCACAAATCAATATGGCGGATCCTTGGAGTGAAGTGAAGTAAATAAACAGTTTGTTATCCATTTTACTTTAAAACATGAGATAAAAATAGGATGCAACTTGGTTGGTTTCTGACTTATAGCGTATACGATGCCCACTCGTTTTTTTTCAAACAGGGAATCCCTGGTCGAAAAAAACTTGTGCGCATCGCGCATCATATACGGTAAGTCAGATACCAACCTCATTAAATCCTATTAAAAGGTTCGCCCTTGAGCTGAGACATCATGCCTTTTGTGAGTATTTTAAACATATGTGTACAAAATATATTGTCAAAGATCATCCTCCAAGCAACGAGGGATCTATTTATTACCAGTCAAATTATATGTATACTCATAATAAACCTTTATCAAAAAAATAAAATAAATTATATCATATAATGAAGCTGCTGAGATAATATACAAGAAAGACGTCTCATCAGAAGACTACTCACCCAAACCCATATTCCCCATCCAAATATACATGCTGTTCTGCCAGATTGAAATGTTGCAAACGTGTTCAATGTATCAAAATCTTATGCCTATAAGGGAATGACCAAACCATGTAACAAATTAGGAATTCACCCTTGTATATATGAATGCTTTATTAAATAATGAAATAACCTTGTCGTCCCCAGCGCAACTAGATGCACATTATCTGGCATAAGCAGCATATTTTCATCGTATACGGTCTGCGTTGCTATGGCTGGTGCCAGTGAAAATCAAACGGAATGAGAGTACCTATCTAAACTATCAGCAGCAAATATTTACCAGCTTCTAAGGAAAACAGTCGCAGAGAGAACCTGGGATGAGCAACTCTGATCCTCCCATGATCCACTCATCAGGAATAACTCGGTGTGGCACAATATGAGCACACACAGACATACGTTGCTTCGAAGTGAGAACATATTGCTGGTATTGACCATTGTTTACATTAAGGGCTGCGAATCAACAGAGGGTGTTGACATCCATCGGTTATCTTCAGAGACAGGCTCGTTCTTGGGCCTTCATAACTCAAGGTTCAGTAACCAGAATACAGAGATCCCTCGATCTTATCTACTACTTACGACTTGTCTAGTGTAGAGTGAGGCGCTCATAGGGGAGGCGTCAAACCTGTATACAGCCCCCATATGTTTATAATTAACGAGCATATAACCACTTCATTGTAGAGGGCAGAAGCAATCATATTTCTCCGCTTGTCTCTCACTTCTTAAGTGAAGCAATGCGATCAATTTCAACACTGTTGTATACTTTGCTATGGGAGGAGTATGTAAGTGATTAACCCCAAATCATTGATGCATGTTGTGGTGGGTAATGTGGGTAATATTCTTATCTAAGCAGTTGGGGAGGGAATAGTTTCTGGAGCACCCAAGGTGGTGATTGTACTGGCACAAGATATCCAAGAAATTTATCGTTTCACAGTTTCCAATTTTTGATCATTATTAAGCAAATATTTCAACAAACACAACCGTTGGTAAATGAGATAACTTAAAGATTGCGAACACCTGTAGATAATCCTTGCTTGTTGATATCTGAATTGACGTATGTAACATGATAACAAGTTTACGGAAAATATCATCGGGCACACGTTAGAGATCGCCTAGAAGAGGTGTGACTGATCAGAAAGCCAGATTCCTAATTGAAATATGTAGGTCAAAATCAAGGATTCGATGGAATTCCAGGTATCAAATAAATCAAGCTCTGTATACTGATCTCATAGTTGTTATTGGACCTAGAATGCCGCATTGCGACACATTGCTTTATGTAAGATGATACCAGCAATGATTTATGCAGTTTAATGACCTGTATACATATTTGATCTTTCAGAAGAATTACACACATGTGCTATTGCCCAGAGTCTACCATGATTAAATATATAATGAATAGTTTAGCCCCCATTTATATTACACGTATGATATAATTATGATAGTAATAATGGCGTTACATGCTTACATAGTTAGGCAATCTGCGTATTAGACGTCATGTTTATAATGGGACATGTTATCACCATTGTAAATACAATCAGCTTATCAACCACAATGTATGTCACCCGCATATTTGGCTTTGGGGGACGAGAGGAAATAAAGCAATGACTCGGGTGGTCATCAACAAATAAACAATACAGAGTTTCATATAATATATGAAACACTGTATTGTTTATTTCTAATTCTGGATAATATTATTATAGCAAGATTACAACAGAGTTTATATTGTAGATGGTGGACAATATTAGCCAAGTAATTAACGAGGCTGTAGGCGCGTATTGTTCACCGAGTATTTGACACTATGGCAAATCCTAATTTTATTCCATGATTTCATTAGGAAAATCTGACATTTTAGCTTTTTTTTCTTGAGAGCTACATAACGAACGCTACTTCGCATGCCGCCCACATAAAATTCCTACGTTGCTTCCGGAAAAAACACATTATGTTTGTAACTAACTTTCTCAAGGCATCATACAACAAATTCTTAATGTCAACTATTATCAGATTGACACTATTAAGCATCCTTACTAATCATTTCCAGTATATGGGCCTGAGTTCATTCAGAATCAATAAATAAACTTTCAATTTGTTATATAATATACTAGTTGTAATGTTTTATTATAGTATATAATATATATATATAATGTAAGGTTGAATTGAGAATAGCAGTGTGCCATAGTAATATTGTTCCGAAATAAAATTAAACAAAAGAACAACTAAATTTGAGGTCATAATTATAAACGTCAAGAATCGTCAGGTCATTTCTGGACCTATTCCTGGATACAGCCAATCCGATATATCGTCCGCCTAATCTGCTGACGGTCTAATCATGGAATAAATACCATGCCGTCTTCGCGATTAAAGGGAATATGAGGAGCCTAGCTGAAAATATGAGAACATATATTTGAAATATGATACAACATTTCAGCTGGAAATGGATTGGCTAACATCCATCTCTTACAAAGTTTAGCGAAGTTAAGCGTTTAATCATGTTAAAGCCATGAATCATACAGTTTGGTTCCAGGAGTCTATCTTTTAATCTTTTAAGAAAAATTTAACTCCCACTCATCCATTTGTTATTTCTTTTTTCAGGTGAGTTGCATCCTGTCAGTTAACAATATCAGCTGCCACGGTAAGATTCCTCACTGTTTTTAGTCTATGTATAGACATTTTAATGCCTAACACCTGTGCCTACCCAACATTCAATCGCCTGTACAGCATATACACATGGACAGAGCGTCATAATCCTCATATAACCCATCACTTACATCTGCCGTGCTGAATACATCGGTACATTATCCATGCAGTTTTAGATCTCCTGAGCCCGAGAAAAATCACACCTTCAGTGGCATAATAGGTTATCAATCAGATTCGGTAATATGATTGAGGCTGTTATTCATCCCGAGGAAACATAATTTAGCACCTTGGCCTGTTTATATACTGAAGAAAGAAGTCTCTGTGATCGATTGGGAAGGATGGGGGCATTAAAAAGGGAAGCACCACCAGCGGAAAAACAACACCTTTGATATGGAAATAATATTCAGTCACATGACGCTCCTGACAAGGATAACTAGATTTCAGCGGTGCCTGGCAGTATCAGGAGGCACATACATGTATACATACTTCTCTAGGAACCTTTCCCATTCACAATCGCGACCCATTCACCAAACGTTTTGATTCAAAATTGTGCCTTTGCAAATAATTCAAGTTATTTATGTTCCCTATTGTACCAAACTTTTCCAAGATGGAAGACTTCAAAATGAATGAAAATGCAATACTTGTGACTTAATGGTCACTCAACAACACTCACTCTTGTCGCAGTGGATAGAATGTATACAATGGAGATGTTTATCAATCGCTAATATTTATAGATTTATAGCTTATCAATAAACAAAATATAACAGGTTATTCCGAGCCAGTGATGGCCATTGAAAAACAAATACAATTGTTTGAATTGTTCTGCTTTGTAGACTATTGATCATGTTTTTCCAACATCTATATTTCCTTGTCCACAGACAGTGAACCCTTTCACCTGTTTAAAAAAACTGCACTGATTTATTAGTTCCGACTTGCAGTTCCTGATATCCTTTGTTGTCTCTATCCTGCATTTGAATCGGACTCGACCAGAACCCAGCTCGGCTGAAACAATTAATGATGCGCAATGGCAAATCCGCCCGCCAAAGCCTGTGTACAAGAAAGCAGATCATGAGATGAGGTGGGGAGAAAAGGCAGGGGGATAAGTGGATGGCGGATCAGTGACAAGGCGATGAACGATCACCATGTAGGCAAGCAGTCCTCCAGTGCAGGCAGAACCTGGAGGTGATTGACAGCTACTTGACCCTTAAGGACTGCATCTGTGTCACGTGGGCTGAGAGAGGGGCTCGAGGAGGGAAGTAAGGCACTCGAGAAATTCTCGGAAGATTGTTGGAAGAACAAGAGTTAGCAGAGTGAGCAGAGTGTCGGGAGAGTTGAAGCTGAGCACGTGGGATATATGGAAGATACATAGGATAGAGTATGATTACAAAAGTAAAGTTTGCCAAAGAATGTAGCATTTACCTGCCCAGTAGACAGGTAATGGGGTGAAGGTGATTGTATTGATTGAACCCGAACAGAAGACCCTAAAAGAGAGATTAAAATTTATTACGATACGATTGCAAGGACTTTTGGAACTTCTGGGCCAAAAGTTTCATCGAAATGGAGAGGATATCTGACCTGAAACATTATAATATATAATCAATTATTCAACACGGGGTTTTACTTCGTCATTTAAATTCACCCTTAATCACTGAATAGATGAGAGATTTGATAATTATAATTTGTGCTTTTGAAAGAGGACACTGTCAGGGAACCTGGTAGTGGTGTGAACGGTATTTTATGTTTCAGCATTATGCCGGGCACACACATTCACAAACTCAGAGCCGAATTGGGCCTTAAGACAAGTCGTACGAATTCAAAATCATTCTTAAGAAACTTATTTGAGTTCGGTAATGTGTGGACTTTCTTATAGAGAATAAGACAATTCACAGGCAAAATATTGGCCCACACTGTACCGAATTTAGAGCCGAATCCGTACAGATTAGAGTAAGTTCTTATGTTATACTAAGACAAATATTTTTTTCGTGGAACACTCTAAGACAATTCTTAAGGTCCTTAAAACAATCGAATATATCCGAAAGTTTTAGGAGATTCTAGATTTGAGCAAAAATGTTTGTAATTCTGACAGGCAGGTAACTTTGGAAGTCTGTAAGATGACTAAATCTTGGGGTATCAACAATTATTGTGTTTTTTTTTCACTTCTATAATGCTCATTTCCCCTTCTGTACATCCCCAACATTTTAATTTTTTTTTAAATTTTAATTTTTACATATGATGTGTCACAGGAAAATGAGTTAAATCGTAATTCCTTAAGAAAAGTGCCAAGACAATTCGGGAATGTGCGGGCCATGTGTACAAATTAGCCAATTTTGTTAAGAATTCGTCCATGAATTGTCGTGAGACCCCAATTCCTACGAATTGTGAGTTCTTGAATGTGTGGGCCCGGCTTTAATATAATCCCAAACATATTTCTGAATAAGCTCGAGTATAAAATTTCAAGTTAGCTCATGAATTGATAACAGTTTCACATATTGGCATACCCGGGCAGAACTGGGACTGCAAGAAGTGTCCCCCATTGTATTGTTTGCCAGAGAATACTCCCCCGTATACCTTATAAAAACATGTATCTTTAGAGGCTCCAACACCCCATATATATCATATTTATGACTTTTTAAAATGTTTTATAACCCTACAACCTTTCTCAAAATAGGTTCATTCCCATTGAATCCCATTGGGATGTTTGTATTCAAGTATCCTTTATAAATTATGAATATGAAATAGACTATCATCACCCTTCTTCGGGCGAAGTGCGAGGAATGGTGTACACAATGAAGGCCTTGACATACCTGATTATAAAATCCATCCATCCTCCCCATAAGTAGACTTTCTACCATTGTCTGTCTGTTGGGTTAAAGTGGCCCACTATTCCACTCACACATTCTGAAAGGCTAGTCGGGAGAACATCTAAAAGTGTAGAGAGAGAAAGTGATAAATAGCTCACGCCCTCCGAAGGTTCTAATTGTCACGCTGTAATGCATAGAAAGAAGCCATATTGTCTAGGGATCCGCACTGGGCACTGGAGATGCGAACACACTGGAACACTGACGGGGAATTCAATCAGACAGACAATGCATCACAGGTGTGACTGGTATGTACACCAGTGTAAATGCACTCTCAAGATTGGGAGATTATTTCCTTTGGGTGTAAGAACGGAGCAATCAAATTTACGAACAAATTCTTTTATCCGAAGTCTTTTATCTGAGGGAAAAAAGGATGGATACCTTTGGATTTATTCTGATATTCAGATGCTCCACTATATTTTTATAGACTACCCCGGTCATCGTGTTTCAAAACTGAATATTTCATTGAAGGCTAACGGTATGAACATCTTTTAATCATATTAAAACTCATCAGAATGAAAAATCTTAATACCGAGATGACATATTTGAAAATGGTCTTTGAACAATTTTGTATGAGAACTTGAAGCCACAGTACACAATACACCCTGACTTTGATATACAAGGAAGCGATCATTCAAGCAGAATGATCTGGCTGAATGGTTATTGTTCGTGTTCAACCATTTTCAATCATAAGTATACTATTATCGTTTACTATTTTGATTTCTCTCAGAGCAGATCAAGAAGTAAGATTTAATTGTTTCAACCGTTCATACATGAATGAAAACATGTTCATGGACGACGCAACGCCTGTAATTGAAAAAATAACTCTCGGTGACCACGAGTCGAGGGATCAAGGACCTATTATTTCAAATCAGATTACAATGTATTATTTGTCTTTGATCAAAAGGGATTTTTGTTTCGCGCTGTATACAAGGGGGATCACTTAAACGATCGCATGGCTGCAGCGCACCTTCACCTTTGCAGCGGTTCCTTAAGTCCTAATGGAAGGGGGGGGGGGGGGGGAAACAACCTAAAGTATGATAACTAGATTGCGTCCTCAGGTTCTTCATTGAGAAGTGACACTGTATATAACAGTGCAAACCAGTGATAGATTAAAGATAGGACATTTATAGATAGGAAATATGAATTCCATGGGATTCGTCACGATGAGACTTGATACTTTCAGAACAAACTGTTATATAGTAACTTCTTTAAATGGTTGAAATCATGAAGAAAGTTCGTGACACGTTCTGTATCAGTAGTCAAATATACAATATTTTCCTTTTCCTTTTTGATCATTGTATAGGTATTTTATATTATTTCATCTAAATCCATCAATCGAATCATATCCTTCGTCACGAATTATTACACAAGTGGCTCTTTTTAAATGGAAATATATTCGGGGGACATAGTATTGGAATGGTTAGTCTGGGTGGAGAATGGGGTCTAGAAAGGAAACAAATGGGAAAACAATACAGCGAGAATCTTGTATGTATGCACAGAACCTACACCCATTGAATATTGCTCAGTGATCAGAAAGCCATTTCACGGAGGTAGTCATCTATCTTCTTATTGGCCTAGAATATCAGTAGTTCTGCAGTATATACTCTCAAACGTTTCCTTCTGTTCCGACAGCACATGTAGTCTCTCAAGCTCCGTATTTCCCGATTGTAGGCTCTAATGGAGCGTATTTTTTACCATTCAAGCATGCAGGATTTACTTAATCTTCGCCCAGTAACGGTAAATAGTGTAGGAGAAGAGCTAAACCAGTTCTTGCAATTTTGTAAACACGTTCCTCATCGCTTTGCCGCAGGCAGGCTCTCTGCATGTATATCATATAAAGCTAAAATAATACCCTGTTTCGAATCGATAGCCTATATTCATGCTCAAAGCATGATTATACATTTTGATTTTATTTTCTCAAATCCAATATGGAAATGCCCAAGGTAAGGTATAGAACGCATTGGAGACTAGCAACTGGTGAAGGGTAAAATAATCTCTGCACGTCTGTGCGAGAAGGTGATAGGACCGCATAAGATCGAAATCTATATTGTAACAAGTGGTCCTATTGATCGCTAAATGAAGATTCCCTGCAGTGAGTCCCGGCCCTGCGCAGTCGATCCTTCTTGCCCCAACAAAAAACAAATAAGACGCTAGATTCTTCACTTTTATCTATGATATAAACCTTACGCAAATAATTTTAATACCCAAACGTTTCACACAGCTTACAGATATGGTTCTCCGCGCCACAACAGGCGGAGCGGAACAAATGCGACCACTTGTTACACTCAATTCGCAGTGTGAAGTGATTATTTTCTCGCTGATACGAGTGCAGCAGTGCAGAGGAAAGCGTTGACGTATCCATTTACGAGTGAAGAAAAACTATTTATTTTACACTTCAGGAATCTGGCTGCCTGTCATACGCAAGAAGACGCCCGAGGGAGCGAAGTTTCAACTATGGCGAACACTTGTGTTTACACGGGGTCTTTTCTCTTTGTCGCTCCCTTTTTTATGACTTGGGCGCGAAATTTATAGGTATGCATTATGGATGAATAGATTTGTGGTCCTTTGGCCATGCTCTACCAGAAGCAGAACCACTCTGTTAAAAGCCAATAATTTACCAGTGATTTTTCTCTTCATTGACTAGGAACTCGTGCCAACTGGACCACACTTTATCCGGTTAGACTTAAATCCTTAGCACTGGTTAATCCTGTTCTGTTAAATGTGTCTACTGTCGATGGAAGGACCAAAACTCGTCTCGCATTTTTTCATATCTGCCAGCTCTTCCAGCAATTAAAAGGGAAAGGCACGGGTTTAAATAAGGCTTCGTTTTTTTCTTTTCCAAATTATATTTATTATGCCGAATAAGGCCCAATTAGGCGTCCAATTTATTTTTGATTAAATCAATCAAGCTTATATTTCAATTGAGGAGGATCCCTTTCCAGTTTTCTTAGAAGAAGAATTTCGCATTTTATCAATGTTATATTTTGATTTTACCAACTGTTCGCTACAGGCATAGTATTCCACCTGAAAATACTTTGCGTGTAATTCCATGACTTATGTTTAGTGTTGGTATTCAGCTCTAGGCGATAGGTTTGACATTACAGACATATTATCGAGTCTAATTTTCTTTTTCAAATCTTTTAAGATAAAGACCAACCATATACCACTAGTATTAATGTGGAAAACGAATGTGAAATGCATCAAATGTCAAGAACAGCAATGTACAGAAATGGGAACTGTTCACGTTAACATTTAAAATCTAGTCCTGGACAGCTTAAGGAAAAGAAACGAGAGGCTTTGGTTCTATATACAAGGAGGCCCACACCTTTTTCTCCATTTAAATAAGGATGAAGCGCTTTGAGAGGATATATGTCTCACACCTTCATTCCCAAGCCCTCACATGGCTAAGCCTTCGGCCAATGAAACCATTTATCACACCACAAAATGGTGTCTCTTCTGACCTTTCGGTTACCTTATTGCGCTTCTTAAGATAACACAATATCTGCCATCCATATTTAATGCGAAAGACTCGTATTAGACAGGAACTTTTGCGCCTACCGTATTATGACTGAAAAAGGTAGTGTTGTACTCTCTTCCATGAATAAATGAATTTCCGGTAGCACTTCTTCAAATAAAATGGTGATGGGTGCTGAGCGCATTTACCCTTGAAACCTGGCAGATACTTCCTGACATCCCCTTTTTAAATTAACTCTTAATATTTTTTACAGTCCTCAGAACTTCCCTATATAATTTATCATCGCTTCATTACTTTTACTACAAAACACCTTAAGCTAAGAAAATTTCAAAAGCTTCAGATGTCCTGACAGAAGTGCAACAAGTTTCTTTTATGTCTCAGTTTATAAGACCCCCTGTCTAGATTCATCACGTGAGCAGATGAAAACAACATCAAATGTTCTTTTGAATGTTAGGCGCTAAATCGCAAATATTTGTTGCCTAAATATATACGTTTTCCTACTTATATTTTTAAGTCCACCATTATGTATCATCGTCAGTCAAAATCCTATCCTCTATGTTGATGTATGAGCTACAAGAACAGAAAGGAAATAAGATATCAAATCGAGCATGGGTAGGGTTATACCCATGGTTATAATCATAATGTTTTTTGATGTATCAATGAGTGGAAATATCTGGGTAGTAGGGTATGCCTTTCTGTGGTCTGAAGTTGACCTCTGAACACTATTTCCATTAATCTCCCACGGCGTCTGAAATTATCTCGCATACTTTGAGACCTCAGTCTAATGCTCTGGGAGGAGGTTATTTTCCCTCAGACCTAGATACTCTACCTGGCTGTTGGGATGACGCCAGCAGGAACCATTTGGTTCGTTTTTTCTTTGCCAAATGGATAAATGGAGGAATCAATGGCTATTTACTGATACCCACACATTTTTACCTAATAGACGAACACAAACAATGACTCAGCATATCAGAAAAGGCTGGGCGGGCAGCCATTGTAGGGATACTAATGGTACGATCCTGGTATAATCTAGATTTACTACTGGCTGGTTATTCTCTAGTTTGAGGTCAGAGGGAATAAAGCCTTAGGTAACATATAGTTGTTGGGTCTTTTTCATTTCTGTCCTCTCTACCTTATCTACCAATACCAGGGGATACACCAGTAAGTGACAATATGGTCCTAGGTGTTATATGGAATGTGCTTCCATACACCCAGATATTGATAATCAATTTTTATGAGGCCATATTGTTCAGCTATCTCGCTCCTCGTAGGATTTGGATATCAGTGTTTGAGCATAGGAACCTTCGAAATGGGGGTCTTGGGAAGGTACTCTAGGTGAAATAAGCTGACTTGAGAGGATCCTGTGAAGTAGGCAGTTGTCAATAAATAGCATTAGAAGCTCAATGACATCTGAGGATCCTGCTATCGCATTAAATGAAGATGGAATGTAAAGAGTTTGTGTCTCCACTTGAATTACTTTTTGGGACCAGGCGAAGGACATGCATAAAGTTGTGCCAGGGAGAGTGATGGGGTGCCTCTAATTGCGCTGTAACATAGGAATTGTATAGGTATGTAGATGGCCTCTGATGTCCGCGGTTACACAGAGAGGTTTATGGCATCGCGGAACAATGTTATGATCCATTAAGCATTGCTTAAATATGGGCAGACTTCGCATCTGACTTGGCCTGTAGATAATGATCGCATCTTCTATGATACATAGCCATTCTCAATGGCCTTTTCAGCATCGCTGGAGATATCTGTTGGGAGACAGAACCAGCGGAAGATCCCTATACATAATATCCCTATTCTACCAGGGATAAATAAGCTTTCCTTGAAGTTCTATCTTAAGAGACCCCTCGAGAAATCAACCAACGAGTCTATTACTTCGGAAACCAGTGGAAATCCTTCTGCGCTTGGTCCGTTATTAATTCAGCCCCAAATCACTCTATATGAGATAACCTGGTTTTATTCGTTCCACTGTTTGCTCCTTTACCGGTTGGGGTCGTTGCATACATGTGTATAATCTTAGTTCAGTTAAGTCATATTGCCCGAGTGTGATTGTGACGTCACCGCCACAGTAGTGCACCCAATAAAAGCCATTTTGTAGACATTAGGGTTTATCAGCCACCTCATTTGATAGCCAGATGGATCATGCAGATGGTAGAGATAGAGGTTTGCACCGGTCTGCTGCTTGATAAAGCGGGCCCCTTGGATGATAATTTTCACGTCAGTTAAACAGATAACGGAAATGTTCGGGGCTGTGTTCTGAAGAACCCATATATATTCCCCTTCTCTTGGGTACCATTTGCCCGCCCCTCTAATTTCCTCCGCTGGGATTTCTGTTCATCTTTCTTTATTGGGTTGTTACCACCGTCATGTTGTTTCGTTCCACCCCTGCAATCATGGCTAAATTGCTCAGTGCAAGAACAGCAGGCAGAGGCTGAACTACTCAGAGGACAGTACAAAATCACTGTCAGTTTTCATTTTACAAACCCTTTTTTCCGGCGGTGGGGTCGCAACAATACGATAAACACTAGTCACTGCACTCTGCTCGAGTGCTACTACTTACGATGAGGTTGCCTGAAAAATTTCAATCTAGTTTAAGTACACTCCCTTTTGCACCAGACAGAATATTTGATATTAAACTCATCATCATTCCTACATAATGTCTGCATCTCGCGTCCAGTTATAGTCTCCATCAAAGGCTCACGCCGCATTCACATTTCTGACAATGCTTAGTAGCTTTTAAAGGATTGTGTAAACGCAGAGAGACCATGAGCCGGTCAGTTTTCATATCTTACTTATAGTTTTGTCATGATAATGCTCGGTGTGTTATGAGTTACTGTTATATATGCGCCTGAAATGCATATATCCTAGCCAAGGCTCACTAAAACTGAAGGTGCTCCGACTGCTCGTGAACCCTAAGACCTGCTAGTTCGTTCTGGCTCGTGTCCATGTGTGTTTAAGTGAATAATAAGTATAGAGGTTAGAAGGTGTATACATATGTTTAGGACATATCGCACCCTAGCATTGGGTTAGAGAAATCAGCCGACGGCTTTGTATGCTCTTGTAATTTTGTTTGTTTGACCCTGCAATACGTCAGTCAAAGCGTGTTAATAACTAATGCAAACATGCCTTTTGTTACATCACGAATCGAATCGCCAATGTTCCGGGAATTCACCTATGTTGTTACTCGCCTAGTTTGGTATTTTGTTGTTTTTATAACCAAATTACTGCTAAATAGAACCACCTTCGTGTTCATTTCTATTCTGTATTTTTCCATATTTGCTGTTTCATTTAGGTATTTAGCTAAATCTGTTAAAACGCGAGTTATTCTAAATATAAGCTCAATTCCGCGATGATGTGGGAAATATGGTTTGGTATATAAAAAAATTAAAGTGAACCTTATTAATGTTGTTTGATTTGTGTCCTTTAGGTCTTTTAAGGCTAGGATATATTTTATGAAGTCAGTTAGATATCTAATATAAGTAAACATACTGAGCATAAAACAAGGGGCCTAAGCGTTATTGTACTGGGTTTGTGTGAGTATACCTCCGTGCGGCACAAAGTTCGTGAGGTCACAATTACGCCATTGTTAACGAAATTCATATATATGTCTAGAGGTAATTAGTGCCCTGTACTCATAAATACACAAACAAACAAATCATAAATATGACTGATAATATGACAATTTCAATATGACTCGTTTGTATATTTATCAACAGCTTCTAGACATAGACAATAGTTTTGGGTTGTTCATACGCTCCCTCTTATATAGGCCTAAGTGTATACCACAGGATATATCTATACCTGTATACTAGATTCTAAACATTGGCCTCACATCAATATCACCCATGTTAAAATCTGGGTCCCTCCTTTGGCCCTCATTATTTAGGGGGTTTTCTTGTTTCCTCGTGTTTCTTATCTCTAGATCGGGGCTAATCTAGGGTTATATGATTTACCTGGGTTTACCTGTTATAGTCCCCAAATTTCTCGCAACCTCTCAGCTCTCATTACTTACCGCTCTTTGCTATCCGGCCCATACAGCTTCTCACTGTGGCCCGAGCTAGTTATTTATTTTCTACTCTAGATACGAAATACGTATCTGTTAGCAGGTTTAGATTGAGATCGACACACGGCTCTGAAATGTTGAATGCATTAGTACCTTACGAAAGCAAACCTGTCGAAGAAGCATGCCAGGTTGTCATTGAAGACATGTCCATGTCAGCATTTTCAAACATGCCTCCTATGGGCGATAATAACGCAGTAATAAATTACAGGCCTTGGACTTCGCTATCTGCTCTAGGTACGGAGTGAGGTCCTCTCACGAAATGACAGAATTGGATCCGTGCATGTGATACCTTCAGATGGGTGAGGATATGTTGTTTTGAGGAAGCCATATGCTAGGGATCATCTCTTGGATCAGGATCCCCGGCACCACTACTTTTGATTCCAATGTTGAAAACGAAACCTGGAGATTGCACAGTGACTGCTCACATTCATCCAGTTTCGCTGTTTGTAGTCGAATGGGTCTGATAACAAAACAATTAGACTAAAGTAATCTTAATACATAAGGTTTGTCATTTGATTGATGACATATTCATGTTTTGTTATGAAATACTTTGTATATTTAATTACCAAGAGAATCGGATAAATGAATCTATAGGGTCTTATTTATTTTGAGCATGATAATCAGATTTGTTTTTGATTCCGATGTATTCCCAAAGAACCTCTGTTCTCACGGTATTTGTTTCTATGTGTCCATACAATAAACAATAACAAGAAAATGCAGCACCAATATGCTGTTCTTATGGCGGGTGCGTGTGGGATCTACTAGGCAAGCCAGCAATTCCTATGGGAATAAGTACTGCAAAAACTATACAAATAATCACTGTTACAAGTATGCTCGCTCCCACCTGAGTCTTCCAAGGCTATAAGGTTGTGATAAATTGTAGGGGTGGTGTTGTACTTCCTGTCGTCAAATTGTCTGGACCAATGCCAAGGGGATAATAGCGTGTTATCCAGGAAAAGAGAATTCAATTGACGTAAACTAATCTAATGACATAGAGGAACAGAATGAGGATAATTGAAATGTGATCGGGCCTACTCGCCAGGGCTTAGTTGCACCATAGTATCTTGTTTACAATTGATCATGCCCTGAGGCTGATAAAGGGGAGGGGTACAGGGTGTTGCTCATATTCTTTTAAAATATTTTATTCAAGCAGGGAAAAACATCTCAGCTTGACGAGGATCGGGCATAGGTTGCATGCACGCTTCAGGCATACATACGATCTAGAAAAACCTCGGAAACTTTGCTAAAGGACGAAGAAAGATAGTCCCCCCCCCCCCCCCCCACACACACACACTCCCAAAGAACGAGCTTTTTAAAAAAATCATACCTATATATACCATGCCAACATTATGGAACAGTCTGCCACCTGAATTCCTGTTATTGAAAACAAGAAAGGATTTCAGAACATAATTATATGCATCAGCAATATTATGTAACCAATGATCCATTCTTAAAGAATGACTGTGTTACCTGAAATACTATTCTCAAGGCGTGTAATGCCTAGATTAAGGTTGAGATATCATATCAATAAACTTGTCAAAAAATCTGTTACCGATCAGTTACTGTGCTGTTTCGCATTTTGTAATTACAATAGTCATACTACTGAGATGACTTTTATTGAAAAGTCTTATATAATGTGCAAATTATTATTGTTGTTCAAATTTTGATTTTGGTCAATACTGTACTGTATTGACGTAATCCAAGGCATCATGAGTACTGTATTGTACCAAGATTTCCAGTACCTGGATTATCTTAAGAAAAACAGGTGAAACACTAGACGAAAAACACATGATGTAAAACAAAAAACAACCAATATACTAATTGGTGAATACAGAACGGTATTAAGACTGTAAAGTGTATAGAGATATTAGTACATAACTGTAAAGGTGGAGTAAATACAAGAAGTGGAATAAACAATGTAGCAAAAGTAAATTCCCAAGTCGTTAATCCACATCCAGCAGAAACAGGAAGATGTTCAATGTCATCATAAGTTGGATATTAAGTATAAGTATTGTCATAATTTAATACAGCTAATACGACCATTTTTTGTAATTAATAACTGAATAGTCAGATGGAAAGTACACCACGCATCGTATAGTGGCACAAGATTAACCGAGAATTACCAACAATAGCGTGTTTGAGTATAGTGATTGTACACATCTTTACACTTAAAAATATGTAAAGTCTTTTTTTTTGGTCATATCAATTAGGACAGGCTGGAAGACCTACTTGTAGAGGCTTACACCCTTTTCTGTATCAGTTTAATTGATGGAATAAAAATTCAATATATATATATGTCTATTTATCGATAACGATTGTTAAGGGACTCGGCAATACGATACATCATGCGTACCAAGATAGGTCTTGCTCTCTATTCAATGCTAGTACATTGTGATACAATACCTGATGAATATAAGGTAGTGGTTATGCAATGGTAGTAAGGGCACCTATATTGCAAGCTCTGCACCGAAATTTCCCAACTTTGGACAGATGCCCTTTGAAAAAGTAAGGGATCAACGGGAAAAGATCTTGAATATTTCCATAGAGGTTTAGGTCAGAGTTTTAAGAGTTTTCCATTCTGGCCAGAAAATAAAGCCAGCCAAGCTGATGCAAAGGCTGTGTTCCGATTGGTGAATTGATCACAACTACAGTGTTCGTCCCTGTAATACATTAACCACATTGATTATTCTGACCTTGCCGGCGCCATTTTGATTTCCCCACGATTCGTCACGTGTTCATTCATCCGGGCCCCCACGACTAAATACCCGTAACCAGTGTTCAGATAATACCCGGCTTTCCCTCTGCTGTTCCATTCAATTCCGGCCTTGTTTCCGAACAGGGCTTAATCGCTGGCTCCCCGTCATGTTTTTCACACTTAATTCATCTTATTGCCACCGTAATTCACACACCTTTGGCTTCGGAAATAGCAGATTAGTCAGAATTTTAACAGTGGAATGCCGACGCAACCGACCCTTGATTTACACATTGGAAAAATCAATTTAATTTCGCCAAACTAATATTATTTTGCGTACTGTCTTGATGGCTCCTCACGTCGAATTTTTCTGATAATATTATTAATTAAGTCATAACACAATATTGCTGAGGCATTCGTTATAGGCCGTTTTATTCCCACAAACCCATAGGCATAGGTGTATTCTGAAGTCGCGTATACATCTGCCTGGTCCGATTGAAAGACTATTATTAAAACTAATAGCTTTTACTAGCTGAGCTCCCAGGCTTCAGCCATTCCCATGCACGTTCCCCCTTAAGATCCTTGAAAATACTACTAGAAGAGGGACCCTGACGTTTAGAATTAATGCAAATTGCATGGGGCATCCCCAAATGGAAGAAATTTCCATTTTTCTGGAATGGAATAACTAGATTCAATGGCATCTAAGTTCAGATGTTCCTACATGATTGGCTTCAGACGAAGGGATTCAGTACCAGAGCTATTTCTAGGATATAGAGATATGCTGAGATCCATCTGGCGACGATCAATACCAGTAGATAATAGAGATACTAGAGATCTATACCGGGCGGGAGGAATCCCATCTAACAGATGTGGGGCCTCTACAATCATTAGGCCACAGGAAATTGGTTCGTTAGGAGACAGGGTCTTCCGGTTTATTGGCAGTGTCCTATCCCCAAGATAAAGCCTCTAAATGGTCACTTGTTAAGCAGTTATGCTGATTCTTTCACCAGTCCTGTCTGTAAAAGCTGAAGATATTTTGCCCCAGGAAAATGCTCCATCGTTACACATCTTGGTCCAGAGGTTTTTGAAGATTGTTATTGATATTATGGGTCTATTGAAGTACATTAACATACATAACAATCGATTGCATGAGAAAAAACGAGTTTGCAGGCTATCGATTAAAAACGTTAATTGGAAACTCGACCCTATTTTTTGCGATGCACTGGAACTCTTTTATCCGTATAGTTAGTTTTTAATTCCATCACACGAAATCAGAAGAAATTGTGTCTTGCCGGAAAAATGATTTCCAGTAGGTCTAAATAAAACGTATAGGAGTATGCCAATGTACTTAGGAATCGATAAACTTGAAAAGACACCAACTGCCAATGGAGGCATAACAGTAAACATCTTTCCTTTGATAAATAAGCAGCATTTCTCTTCTTTGGAAAAAAGCCTTTGAATACGGAACGTAGGAGTCACAATGGCAACGAAGGGCTTTGCACTTCCTGTGTCAGATTTTGCTGACGGACAGGAAAATGAGGACTGGGAGAGTGTAGAAATAAGCGGTGGTACTGCTTGACCGCGCTAGACGCTTTCTAGTGGGACGGTCTCAGCTAACACCCTTTGTGCATCAATGAACTCCAGGTCGTTTACATTCAGCTCTTTACACTCACTGTCTGCGTCATCTTTCCGCGTCCACCCGTCCAAAACCCACTCACTAATAAGTGGCCCATTGCCTTGCCTTTATATTTATCTGTCTCCCGCCTGTTTTTGGAACCACCCTCTTCTTCGTCGCCCAAGTGAAAAGTGATTAAGGCTAGTGGGCGAAGGATCAGAAGTTCGCAGCTGACATACTTTTGAAAAGCTTTCGCGATCGGATAATGCTATAACAGTATCTTTAGCAGAGGAGCAGTGTCACAATGTCCTCTTCGAGCTTGGTGGGCATATTAATTGCTGACTGAATTTAATAAGCTAAACATTGATATCATCACTTACGTTCACCAATAAAAATTGTTGTTCATATGCTTTGACTTCCATATAGCTGTCTTAGATAAGTTATTACTTTACGCGCTGTGCCAATCCGGTTAACAGTCATCAATAATTACGGTTCGACCAGTGCAGGTTCTTTCGGTTTAAGCCTGCTTCGAAGGAGAAGTGAAAGAACTGCCAGGTCCACGACAATAGAATGTTTTATATGAGGATGGATTAACGAGGGGGTGGATGGGCCCAATAACTAAATGTTGTAACAAAAAGGGCAATACATTTACTTTATGTTCCATAGCCTGTCATTTATATTTTGTTACTGACTGGGCATTTCCTTTGCATTGCTTGCGGCGGGGATAGTTATTCCCACTGCATTAAGGGAGAGTAACTCGGATAATGTTCTCTTTGGACCATAAAGTTTTATGTGTCTTGGTATTATTGTAATTCCCTGGGTGTGTTTAGCGTTATGTGTTCCTGGTCTAGCACCATTGATGAAATGACAAATGAAGCGTATGATGTCTACCAATTGGAGTTAGCAAGTTTGCTGGTTGGTGCATTTTTATTATATTCTAATATTTTCCTATAGGAAATAAAACACATAATACATAGGGGACTATAGATAATTTCGTCATCGTAATTGAAGTGCCTGATATCAAAGTTCCAATTGTAAACAAAAAATGATATCAACTAACTATCAACGGCAGGTAACCGCACTTGTAAGGTAATGTGTCCTTCCTTTTAAATACATGAGAATTAAAATAACAAACAGAAGTAGAAGATTAGGTTGTTCTCAATGGGATTTATGAAAACAGATACATGCAACCAATATATTTACATAATGCGACACCAATGGTAATTGAAGGCAAACGAACGCCATACCAGATATATAGGTATATATTGAACTAGAAGTCTGTATGTAGCTTATCTGTGGTGATCTGCGCAGAATGTATCCTGGTAGTGTCTCCGCGGCTGTGTGAACTGGCTTACCTCCCGATGCTGATATATCAGCTTAAGATTTCTCTCTTTTTTACATTCTACGGTATTTTTTAAAAAAAAATTCGTGAATGTTAGTGAATTGGGTACCATTCTGTCAATCATCCTGAGTAGCAAGTTCATGTGATACATTTTGAGGTGTTGGTTGAGGATTGGTGTGAGGAGTGTGGACACTTATCTGGGAGGATATCTGGATCCCCATCTCTGTGTGATGTAATTCACGCCAACACTACTAACTTTGCACTTATGCAAGGACTGCTTGATTGACAACCTTCTACCATCTCTGCAGTAAATCCCTGAAGGCCAGTGTGACATCCTATTGGTTGACATTTGTTGTATTCTATTGGCTATCTTGGTTTGATTGACAAGTTGCCACTTAAGGCCACTGTATAGGTTTTGAGAGGAACCCATTTAGAGAGGACCACCCATGACTGAATCTGAGTGATCTACACCTACTACACCCTTTGGGATTTCTGGGTTTCAAGTCTTGGAGACAGACAAGCTCGGAATTGCAAAGACTAAAAGACAATTGTGTATTATTAGATTACAATATGTTGTTTGATGTCTTATGTCTAATTCCCTTGCATTGTACTTTCATGTTTATCCAACTGCCTTTGTAAACAGGGAGCGTGCAACTTTCCTAGTTGTTAATAAACTGAATTTTACTTCCACTCCTGTGTTCTTTTAATACAGACATTCGAGGCATTTCAGATTACAGTACGTCTGATATTCATAATCTAGCCATTGCGCACAAATAGTTGACCGTAGAATTTGTTTCCTTTGGAAACGCACAATATATACATTAACTTAAACTGATTATAAAGTTAAACAGAAAAATAGTTCATTAAATGATTGATTAACTTAAACTTATAACTTGTTAAATACACAATCTCAGCCATGGAAGTACCTACAATGTAATGACTAACAACATTAATATAAACACTCTAAAGTCCCCATCCGCTCAGAAGATACCAATCAAGCAAAGGAAGAAAACTTGAGTGAAACTAACAATGTTTTGCACAAGTGGACTGTTCTGCCTTAATTGCGTGTGGAGGAACCTGCCTCGTGATTGTACACCCAGACTCCCCCACCTGCTCCACCATGGCATAAGCGAAGGTCTGCTCGTCACTTCAAGAATAGTGATAATAGTTAGGATAGTCAGACTGCTTCAGGATATGTGTATACATGTACTAGACCGCACCTCAAAGTTAACATTATTGCTCCACTCCAGTTGTCACAAGACTGCACAAAACAAAGACAACTAATAGATCTATGTATTCAACCAAAGTGCAAGGGGATCTACCAGACGTGTGTGTGCTCAGCATAAAGAGCAAACATCTGACAGGCATAACTGTGTAGAGGTCATGTGACCTCGCAATCATTAGCATATATGTGACGTATGGGTCAGTGACAGAATCCCCGTCCCTTCTCTGGCATATATTAGCGAATAGGGTTCCTTTGTGGAGTGCACCGAAATGAGATTTTGTAACTTCCTGTGCTAGAACCTTACAATGCCTAGAAATGAGTGGGTGAGTTATGTTATGGTTGATGTGTGTGCAAAAAGAAATCAAGTGTCTGAGTTGTACAAGCATGGCTGAGAATGTTTAATTCACCGAAGATATACCATCGTGAATCTAATTCTTCTTTAACTTAGTCTCTTAATTTGTCCTACCTACGTGAACCATAAGATTAAGATAAAAGCCAAACAAAGTTATTATTAAATAAATAAAGACACCACAACCTCAAACTTCAGTTTTTGCAATTTATTCAGGCATATATGGGTACTTTGAGGCACGACGTTTCGACCTGGTGTTGGTGGTCTTCTTCAGGTGGATGAAGTTATTATTAAACCTCCATTTCCCTGTGTATTGATGGAAATAAGAAAAAATAAAAGGTTCTCGCTCTATGCCAGTGACCACCAGCAAGTCATAAAATATTTCCTATCAAAGATTGTTGTCTTAAAAAGGGTCTGCCGCGCCAGATGAGTCCATTAAAAAGTAATTGGAAACACCTTCTTTTATAGCATACCTAAAAAGTAACCTAGAACCAAACTGGTTATATACGAGAATACATAATGGATCTGGCAGGCTCAGTCTGTAACATACGTCTCTGATTGAGGATAAATCCCCCTAACAGCCTCCATGACTATGGATAGCTCAGCACTCTAAGCTCCAACACCCGCGGAACCATATCTCCATAAAGTTCTTTCTGCTTTGTTAAAGTCTTTATTGAATAGTATGACGCGGTGCGCAATTTAGCGCTGGGATATGATCGGCCTATAAAAAATCCTGATGAAGCCACCCGGGAAGCCACTGGGAGGGGTAGGCAATGCAGAAGCCACACGCGGAGACTGCCTGTTGAATGACGCGGAAGGCTCATTATGAGCATCTATTGTAACTGCGTCCTCACCGGGTAGTAATTTATGATAAGGTGCCTTATGTGGCCCTGTCTTCTCTTGCGAGCCTGAATTTATTGTTTGCCAGCTGCTCCCGTCAGTTTGCCTGCTGAAAACACCCAATGTTTCCACTGGTCGCAAATGAGCGATGTTTAGAATCTGCACCACCACAGAGCCCTGGGGAAATTCGGGCTAAAAGATGTTGATGGGACGGGAGAATCAGTCTATGAGCCCATCAACGGCAATCTAACAGACATGTAGTGCCATTGCCATCGCTAACTTCTTCCCGAATTCGTCACACGATGTGTTTTTGTCATTAGCGCTCACCTAATGGGTGGAATCGTGTTATACGCAACTTGTAGGGGGTTATAGAAGGGAAGGAAACGGATGGTATGAGCATTCCAACCTTGCCTGTCCAAGTATTAAATGCAATGACATCTTTTAATAGCATTTGTAACATATGAAATTATCGTTTGTACACCTATCAGACCACCAGAATGTTCGCAAACCTTGCTCAGCGACCGTAATCTCGGTGCATTGTGCTGTAACGCCACCGTTATCTCTGATCAGTAATTCAGATCCTGTTAGCGCCTTGAACGTAAATATGTCAGGATGCTATGTGATCACCTCATTCGAGTTTTTCACATCGTTACCCACCTGATACATTAGCGAATTTGAGGCGCATGTGGTCATGCATGCACACGCATGACAATGGTTCCTTCGGTCCGGGTTCTATGAATTTGGTATAGCCTAAATGGTCAAGCCATGGACAATGTTGCATGCCCTAGTGGAAACACCGTCTTCTGTCCTCATGCAAAAAGGAAAAGGGGGGCATCGCATGCGAACAACCACATTTAACGGAGTTGTGTTCCTCCTTTTCCGTTGTTGGCTTTACCATGAGTGTCCATCATTCCATAGTGGTATGCATCCAAACAATTCAATAACCCTGTTATATTTAGTGCATATTCTCAGGTGATGATCTCTTTATGTATTTTCGGTAGGCATGACGAGGTTCGCAGTTTACCCTTACAAGCCAATGGTTTACTACCAGCGGTATTGTAGTAAGAAGGAAACTTGTTACGAAATCTATCCACAACCTCATGTTCTGATGCCGTACATTAGAGATGTGAATGGCTATTGGCCATGAGGACATGCGAAGATGAATAATGAAACGTCATAAACCAAAAGGGATTCATTTGCTGGAGATGTCTGCTTTATTAACATCACATAATCTTAAAAATTGCTAAACGAATAGTAACAGTGCAAGGTGCATGGCGGTCTTTCATAGGTGTAAAATTGCAAGTGGAAAAACATACTTGCGCAAGAGATAAGCCTTTCACTAGTTAGGGGTTGAAAGGAATTAATTAATCTACTCTCCAGATTATTCATAACACTATTTCAATCCACACAAATCCCACGAAATTGTCTAAAATTTAGATTTTGTGAATTAATAATATCAACGTTATCCCTGATGGAGTAAGTAATTTGACCTTACGATTTCGTTCAATGTACTTCCGAAAGTAAATTGTGTTGGACAGGATAGCATGCCTTGCGTTTCTCAGAAAGCCAATTTCTAAATCCCATAATTTAATAATTGAACTGCTTCTGTTCGCGTCTGATGCGTCGTGACTGGTGCTATTCAATAACAGGTTTCTGGGCATTCTAATCCCCATTATAAATTGACATATTTTGTGTTAGTATTGATTGTAAAATTTCCCATTACTTCACGTTGATTTCATATTATCTTAATTCTTCTTCATGCAATGATGGTACATTTGGATGTAACTTTATTGTCATTTGTTCTTATCATAATGATGACTAATAATATATCATTCAAATAAATAATTCAATGAACGAGAAGTTGTTCACCATTCAATCAAAGGCGTAGACGATAAATGAAGCGCATATTTGTCATTGATGGATATGAGTACGTGATCATGGGCGGGTTTATTACTCGCATATCTGCATTATAGACCCTCTTCTGATGTGTCTCGAGGAAGACCGTAGAATCGCTAACGAGAAATCCGTTACTCAGATCTCTTTATTCTTTTTTCCTTCACTAAGAATCCTCGCTCATGTCAAGTTCGTTAGAGAAGCCGCAAAAGTATCCTTCTAATAGTGTGGATAAGATTGCACATTATAGCCTTTAGGAATAACTTCTAACCATGCCTAAAGTAGGCAACTGCCGTCATGAAAAGGAAGAATTTAGAACAGGACTTGGGAATAATTATAGACGTGCTTGTTATATCAGAGGCCCAGAGTGTGTTGATAATGGGTATCTGTGGAGCTATGACGCGCCCGTTCGCTATTGGAATGTAGATGAATACTTCATTATGCGTATTGTGATGAGTTAATACCGCCTTCAAGGAAGTGCTATTGCAGACTCTTCATATCATTTTCCATGCAGGCGATTCTCCCGTTTCATCGCACACATTCCTCGGTAGTAATCCACAGGAGATGATTTTAATTGAAATTCAATTTTATGTACTTCTAATCTTCTCGTATGAACTAAAGATATCAGATATTCGATTTATTGCGCCGATTGTCATCATGCAACCCATATATTAAGCTTCCTGCTCAAAACTTGAACGTTTTTAGTTTGTCATAAATAACTTGAGTAATAGTAGAAAGATCTTCTAGGCAGTCTATGCTTAGAGCCTCTCAGAACAGATAAGAATGGCATGCCAGTGATTGGACACCTACTGCGCTAATGGTATTCCTTGCCCCGGATTTAAACGTCCTTATGGGATTATAATGGCATTTTGTGGTTTGGGCGAGAGGCTTTCCCTCAGTTTGGAGGGACTCTCTCAACTCTGAGCATAGAATGTTGGTCTTATACAAATGTATCAGATTCAGAACGTTTTATGCAAAAGCACCTTTTCAATATGGTTGATTTAAATGTTATATACGAATGAAACGATAACATAATCAAAACTTTCAATGCTTCAATAATCGGTTATTAAACGAAGGCGAATGGGGGAGGCGATTGCGTTGTCTTTTCATGCCCTGTTATTTTTCTTACAACACCCGTGAGCACGTCCTATAATGAGACTTGCATTTTTCGATAAATTGCCGTTTAACTCTCTCTCTCAGGCCACGTACATAACGCGTCAGATACGCAGCATACCTGAGAGGCGTGAGCGACAGGTGTTTAGGCCACGTCGTTTTCTGTTATCACTCCGTCCCAGGTTCACAAAGAAACTTTAACAAGCCGAATCTTTAACAAACTCGGAGCCTGAATCCGAAAAGCTAGCGTCAGACAGTATGTTTTCTGACGAGCCCAGCCCCTTAAAATGTTTGACAAGAGTAATAGCTATAATTCTAGCTCCCCAGGGCATGGAGATGGAAAAGAATGTTTGATTTGTTATGGACAGATACTTGTAATGAGGTGAACGTTAATCATGACCCCAGGGGAGTTTAACCTAAACCTTGAAACATATAGTCATGTATCGAAAGTAATTCACACTCATTTATTCAATAATGTCTCAATCCATATGGATCATAAACTATGGGAATTCTTTTGTGCGTGGGAAGTCTCTTGCCATCTATGAATATTCAGGTACAAAGGCAGTGAATTATAATAAATTTCGTTGTCATCCCGTTCTGGAAGTGTGATAACAGGAGAGGAAACGCTTTTCCCTGAGCTGGTTATCTCAAATACAGATAAACAATTGACTGAAGGTTATGTCTACATGGTGTACATCAATAACTCATGTTGGGCCAGGCTTATGCTTAAGATCTATACCGGTACTTTATCTCCTAGCCACCCTGGATTTTATTTATTTTTTCATTCTCACGGCGACGCGGAGGTCAGCCAGGTGCCTAGTTTCTTGGTTTGTGTGTCAGAACCACCACAACGACACCAGGAAATTTGACAAGCTCACTTTTGGTTCATAGCTCCTTGTTGTATCTGCTCCCAGGGGTGATGGGGGAGAGACATTTAGAGAATTAGCAACGAGGCTATGAATGTTGTCACGTGGGCAAGGCACCTGTTCTGGATTTCTCAGGCGGCTTTGGTGGCTAGGCTTAGGTATAGTAATGTTGGCTTGGCCCCATCGACGGCCAAAACTCCATTCTCCCAACCCAACCAACATGTTTGCCATCAGTTCCAACTTTGAGAATAGTTTTCAAAATTGGCTGTGAATGTGAAAATTATGACCGTATCGATTACACTTCACACTTCCCATCCATACTCATAAAGCGACTGCCTCCATGCTCACTTACTAAGGGATGGACATACGATCAGGCAAAGCTTAAAGTACATGCTAATTCTCACCAGGAAATACCCACTGTATGGATTACCTCCAAAGTGGTTGGTTTGATCTGACTGAGCATTGAGGCAAGTTACCTTCTATGAACTGTCTGTACATGTACAGCCTACACGGGGAAAGTATGCCTCTGTGGCGGCTAAATCTCCTCCGGGCTAGGTCTTTGCTGACCTTTCTATACAGAAAGGGAATACTAGGAACCCTTAGTTAAAGGCCACTGAAAGCAACATAAAGTTTCTGTTGAAAAATGAAAAAAAACCATGGCAAGCTTTTCGATGCATAAGAGTGAGAACGTGCCCACAATTTCAATATTACTTTAGTGACATTAGGCTTAAGTGTTCCTGAACCGTGCTTCGTGTGCTTGCAAAAGATTGCACCGGAAAAGTGTGAGATTATCATACATACATACAGGTACATTATTGAAAGCCACCCATAGTCCTTATATTATTGAAAGCTGACGTGCTACAGGGCCCTATGTTAAACAGATATTCTATATTTCCGCCTATGCCGCCTATACACCACCCTAACTACTGGATGCTCAAACCTATAGTATATATATATATATAAATATATATATATAACATTGCTGAACCCCTTCTGCATATTTTAACCTGTGCCACTCCCGCTATGCATGAACGCTGGGTACTCAGTACAAATTAGCAGCATCCTGCAGAGAACACTTTGTGTCTCTCCTCCCACTCTAACTGCTTGCCATTCCTTTAACATGGGTATATAGCTAAAGCATGTAGACTGCCTTATTAAAACTTAAATTGAATCGGAAATAAATTGATACATATCTATGTTTTAATATCCCTTTATATAATACATACTGGATGAGATGATAACGTGGCATTGCTCACTGTCATGACCAGTTTAATTACAGCTATATCTTGCAAAATAAAATGATAGTCCACACGAACATGCCTAATCAACACGATTAAAGGCGCCATCCATGAGGTCATTATTCGATCACATCCATTTCCGAGGGAATTGATATGGATTTTTCCACCACTCCTACTACCTACTTGCTGGCATTGGTAAACATCGGCGGGGGATAGCCTATGGATGCAACATAGAATACAATAAGATATATATACATCAATTCAATATAACTTTATTCAAGGATAGTATGTGTTAAAAAATCTCATTTGAAGGCATGAAGATTTGTTATCAAATAAAAAATTCTAAGAAACTCAGTTTATTCCCCAGAAGTAATGTTCAGTGTCGTCAGTGTTATTGGGTTCAGTGTCGTCAGTGTTATTGGGTTATCCCTAGACCAAAGCCATATTCCTACAACTGCTCTCCTGCCCCCTCGTCCATAAACTTAGAGATATCATTGTCATCACAAATATACAGGTCATGATACGAGCTGCTCTTTAGAGCTGATGCATGGCATTTAGTACATATACCACTACCAGCCTTGTATTGTATAGCGAAAGACCAAGTATGATACACCCTTACAACCCTCAACCCGCTCCCTTGTGATAAAGGTAGCTTGGGGTAGCAAGGATCAAAGACTGCTAGCTGTCCGACCGCTGACCTCAAGATGGAGTTATTGACAGTAGGCACCCTTTATCTGGTCGGCCATGAACGGATAAAAAGCTCCTCGGTGTAGTGGATCCCCCTGTATGCTGACTTTAGTGGTCTCCAGCTTATCGCCCTGGTACTGACCCCCGCCCTTGGGAACGCTATGGGTTCAATCACGGTCAACCCCGTGAAAGAAGCATACCATATTGGAATACAAACAACTTCAGAACGCAATGAATCAGATCAGCATTCTACACATCAACGTATTTTTATCATTGTGTTTTAGACGGAGAATACACACTTGGATCCAGCGAGTTTGTGAGAGAATACTTTTAGGTAACCAAGGATACCACTTCCTGTTGCGAGAAAAAACGAGAGTACTCTCTGTTCTTGAAGATAACCTTTGGCTTAACTCATCATTCTCAGCCAAACGTATTTCCTCCGACATTCCTCAAGGGGCAAATGGTGTGTTGTTTGTTCTTAGACGGTACTCACCTTCAACAAGTGGTTTGTTCAATACTTAGCAGGTTTAGACAATCTATTTATTAGCCTAACACAGCAGCGATACACATGGAATCTATTTTCGTTGGAGCAAACTGGAGAGCATAGAACGGAGACGGGGTTATGAACTGCATTAGAATATAATATCTCCCTTTTTAAACGTAGCAGATGGCAGTATATATTTTACATAAACTAATGGTCTTTAAGACTTATCATTGTGGGACATAAATCCTGGTAATGCGATATGATAAAGCATCCCTGGAGATAATGGATTATTTATTTCGTTGGTTGGGTACTCTGAACCATGCAATTAGTTAGTCCTTCTAAACTTCCTATGCTGTTCTATGTAGCTTCTACAATGACAAGGAAACTTACCTGCCTCGGATAGCTTTTTGTAAAGTTAAGTTAGGCAAACCTTATTGTCTTGCAGTGCCCAGGGAATTCCTAGGTCTCGCCTATCATTGATAAACATGTATACATATTGGAGACATTTATCACCAGGATAGAGTGACATCTTATATATGGCTACGGTGAATGTTTGTAAACACTTACAATGTATCATCTTTTTACTGAGCTTTCTTTATGAACGCACGCCATACATTGTGTCGGAACTAGGTGGACTGAAATTTATAACCATGATTTGTCTCATCCCTTGCCTTTACTTTTTGTACTTGCCTTATATACTTTGTTCATTTAAAGGCAAACGCTACTATCTAGTGGAAAATGAAAATAAATGTCATTTTTCTGAAACTTTGAAATTTGATTCTTGAAGTGTTTCTGGTCATAAAGATGGAAAAAAATCAATGGGTCACCGTGCTCAATTTTTAATTAGAGTGCTTCAAAAGTTGGTATCTCAAAAGAACCAATGAGGATCAAAAGGGGGGCTCATTTTGGAGTACCTCGACTTCATAGTTCATATTTGCTATTTATATTCCCTCAATTTAAGTAAGGTTAACAGTTTTAGAGAGAGTATTACTTGGCTAATAATTCTATGCCTCTTTTTTATAGAATGCATGGTTATTTTTATTCTGAAAACAAAAAATATGAAATGCAAATTTTAAATTAAAAACTCGAAAAAACCCACTTTTTTTTCACTAATTTAATAAAAACATTTTTTTTCTCTCTCATCGAAATTAAATGTCATTTTTCTGATTCTTTAGTATATGATTCTTGAAGTATGTGTGTTCATAAAACTGAAAAAAAAATAATGGGTCACCGTGCTAGTTTCTGAATTATGGGGCATTGAAACATGGCATGACAACCAAAAAAATCTGCTGTTTCAATGTGTTCTATGTTTCCTAAACATGTCTATTTCAAACAGCTACAATTATTTTTTTAGCGTGATGACATACATTTTTTTCCCTATATATGTGTAGAATATTACCTGCACTATATGTGCAGAAAATTTTGGGACATTAGGAGTTTTCATTTTTGTTTTATTCCCAAAACCGTGAAAGAAAAATGCAGCACTTCCCAATAGACTTGCATACTAAATGGGTACAACTGAGGGTACCCACAGTCAGCTCAGTTCCCCAAACATGTCTATTTCAGACAGCTATAAAAAAAAATCTAACTTGATGACATATGTTTTTTTTCCTTTTAATATGTAGTATATAACCTGCACTATATGTGTAGAAAGTTTTGGGACAGTAGGAGTAGCCATTAATTGTTTGTTTTATACTATAAAACATGAAAAAATGGGCCGTTTCCTCATAGACTGCAGTGCTAAAGCAATAGTACGTAAAATGCCCGTATATTTGGTATATGGAAAAGGGGGGCGTGGCAGTGAATAGTAGCGTTTGCCTTTAAGGAGTACATTCTAAAGTACTAATGTCATATCTGAATTAAGATACAACTTTATTTGTTCCGATCCGAGCAATGCAATTTAATAATCAAGTGTGGGAAGTCATTAAATGTAAAATGAGACGACAGGTGTTACTGATGAATGAAATGTTGATGATTTCGGGTGATTAATTTGATACGAGTAAAATGGCCAATTATAAATTGTAATTCACCATTGTTTAATAGATAGGAGTTGTTTTTTTAAAATCACAGATAAAAGGTATCAAAATATTTATACGTTAGAACTAATAAAATAAGAAAAACAGGCTTTCCTGCGCAAAGGCCCTTTTAGAGAGCATAGTTATTGTAGCTGTACCCATGTGTTGCTGCTCTGAAAGTCCTTTGGAAGAACCTCCGAATACATGATTAAGAGATCATCTCAGGATACATCGTATTTAAATAGAAAATGAGACATATCGACCCAGTATATTAGAGAAAACCTCTTTTTGGTGGATGGCCCATAGAACACCGAGTGTTATCATTCAATCTTCCTTTCATTCAGCACTTCATAACGTACCCACATCACTATGGACAGGTTCTCATAAAAAAACATTTGAAGCGTCATCAAACGTTTGAATAGATATATTAAAAGCCCTTTGGAGACTTTGACAGCCAACATTATAAAGAAATAGTGACTATTCGGGTATAACACCTTTGTGCTTATACATTAATTAATGCTCTCTCCTATATCAATTTGGAAGCTGAAAGCATAGTTATGATAAATGTTGTTGACTCTGTCTCTAATTGCATCACCATGTGTTAACTCCCCTATCCAACTATTTCTTAATGCTGCACTGACCACAATCCCAATGCTTTTTAACCCAGACAGCACAGAAGATGATGAATTGCATCATCGCTATTCCAGAGACACATTTCAGAAATCATTTAACATTTTGTCTCATCGTGATGAGCCTGGGGCTGACATTTACTGCTGTCAGACTATCTCTAATGCCTCCATAAGATCGGCAATTCTTTTGCTGGTAAATATTTACAATTGGCTCTAATAAATGCTGCTTCTTTTATTTGTAAAACTTCTTTTAGCTTTAAAATGTTTTTGGTTCTCAGATTATGAATTCATAGGCTGAATTAAAGGCAAGGAGCCGTCTTCAATCCAAACGATTTCCTTTAAGATTCTGGGATTATTGGCTTCATAACGTTGAGCGGAATTTAATGGGGACGGATCCACATCTCGATTTGAATTAGTATTAATTTTGCATAGGGGAACTTTTAAAAAGGGAAAGTGACAGCTTTTCATTTATCATCGAACGCGATGATGACAACATTCAGTAAAATATTGGTAGCTGTACAACATTTGCACATTGCCATAACTGTGGGAAAAAACTTTAGTTTGAAGCTATAACGTACGGACAGTATAGAGGATGTGATACATAATGCAATAATGGTGTATTGATTGGTATTACTTTGGGCACTGTTATATTGTTTTCAGTGAAGTATTCCCATTCACTAGAACAATATAAAACTGATTTACGTCCAATCCCAATCAATCAACCATCCTGGTGCGACGTTTTCAACATTGGAGTATACCAGATAAAATGAACAATGGTACTGTCCTGTGCGATTTAGCAGCAATGTCCGCCAACTGTCTAGACACCTATTTATGATGGATCTTTGGAGAGGGATGAAGTACTTCAAATAAAAATAAGTATTTCAGTAGATTCAAGCCTGAAAGGATGTCTAAGGTAGCTTTGCACCAAATCAACCCACAGACTTGTCAAAGTCTCCAAAGGGCTTTTAAAATGATTCAATACTTAACTGGCCCTACTTCTATTTCATGACTTACAGATCGTTCTTTCGTTGTCTGACATTTCAAATGCTACTAGACTTGGCTATTGTATATTCAATCTGCCCCATAGGACCGGTATCCTTGTTAATTAGATAAGGCAATTTCTACTGAATTGGGGGAAATAGAAGTTCCGATTCCTCCAATTACAAAGATATTCCTAGCTTCATCTATAATTCAGAAGATAATTAGATGCGTCACGATTCGTTCAGTAGGCCATTTGTAAATGGACATTTTCAATATGGAACAATATGGCAAGTCTGCTATAATGTATATATATATACGGTGTACAATATCTATAAAGATATCTTTTATTTCATGCAAAGTTTGTTATAAAAATCGTCCTAATTTAGCATCCCCGTTTCTTTCCAATAATTGAAAGTAGATGCGCAGCACATTTTATAAGAGAAATTAGGCATACTTCTATGTGTGCAGGTGCTTCTACTATATCCCTATACATTCAGTACCCTCGGAGGGGCACTTGTTGTCACTTCATATGCAAAAATGTCTCGACACAAGTATTGTGTGTAAACGCGTGAACGCTAGCATGGAGTGCAGGCCTAGGGCTGGTAGGTCCTTCACTTCCTCCGCCCTTTTGGTGGATTGGATGTGTAGGAGTCCAGAGTCTCCTCACAGGACGACTATGTAGTATTACAATCGATTCAGATACCATCCTATGAGAATAACGTCCCCAAAGACCAGCAGAATTGTGGACGAGCACTCGGGAGTGGGCTGTTATATTGTCAAATCAAATGAATAGAGAAGAGAAGAGTGAGAGTGAACTTCTTGTTCATGATATATACATCACGCCTGGGTTTATTGTTCATTTTACCTATTGTTCGGGCTGTCCTGATCGAAGAAGGGTATAAATGAATACTTTTAAGGGACCTAATTCCTCAACTTCTTGCAATGCTTTCTTTATATGGAAAGCCTCGGCGTCCTTCCTTGGCATTCTTCAACGAGTCAAATTATCCTCCCTGGTGGTTATTTAAGTCACGCATAACCGTTTTTATGGCGTGATTAGGCGTGTCTCAATTTTCTGTCTTAATCATGGTCAATATCCTGCAGAATATTTGATCACAGTATGCGCTCCCTTAATGCCCCAACTATCTGGGCACAATAAGACACGGTCCTTTTACTTCTACGGAGATTATACCTAATCTGTCTCCTGATTGATCAATCTTAGCGAATTTGCGAGCTTTAATATAGCTATGATGCAATTTGCATCCTCAATAGGAATTCTCGGACCCAAAGAGCTAGATGGTTATTCTTACCAAAACAATGGCGGTATGCCATGGGGAAGAGCGAAGACAAATTGTTGCTAGCCTTTGATTCATTGGACCTCAAGTAAGGATGACAATCTTGGCAGCAAGAGTAGGGCCTGCCGCTTGACATGTTGCTCTCGAGGCGCTCGGAGCTGCTCTCTTCCCTGTAGCCTGGGCCTCGTGTCTATTATTACACTTTATCTGAACCTTGTGTAGGTCTTGTCGCCGGGCAGGTAAACCAATCAATCGTTGGTGGAGGTGGGAGCCGGAGCTATGGGCTCCAAAGAGGTGTTGGGAATCCGTCTACAGCCAACTGCTTCCTGAATCTGCGGTTCACAAACTAACTCAAGCATTATAAAAATAACAGTGTCGCAATGGTCACTTTCAAGAACTTTCTGTTTAATAATGTTAAGTTCACTACATTTTCGGATACCTTATTGGTAACCACATTTTTCATTAGAACTGCCAATATTGCTTTTATTATTTAATGGTATTTACATTCTCCCTGCTTCCAGTGTAATCGTGCTGATTCAGGAGTGACATGTTATTTTTTTCTATTTTATACGAAGCATCCTTATTTCAGAATAAACATTGTGCCCCATGCCCTCTTAGTATAGTTTTTGCTCTCATGGTCAGGATTTCTTCACCTGCTCATTTTTACCCTCGTGTCACCGTTTTTCTAGAGAGCTAACCTATTATGCAGCCATACTTTGATCTCGACATTGCCCTGGTATTTTCCCAAGCTCCACCTTCGCCTCTCTCTCTCGTGTATTACGGTGTCTTCCTAGCCCTCACATATGCCAATCTGTCTTTTTATGACCCGGTATTCGACGTTTATAAGGTCAAGGAAAAGGCACCTTTTTCCTGAGGTTTGTCTATTGGTGCCTGGGTATCGACAATAGCATCAGCAGCTTTGTGGATAAGTGGTAGAGAGTTTCGATTGAAAAAGTGAATATAACCTTTGATGATTAATTGTATTATTCCGTTTAATTTTTTGTATTCTATTTCTTCTTTTCCTTCCCTTTTAAGTTTTATTCTTAATGTTTTAGCAGGGCGTGATGCAAAACAAATATTTTACGAGGCATCAATGCCTGTTCCCCTCTAAGATCAAAGTAAAAAGATGAATATATCGGAATCTGTCTAGGTAATATTTACCGTCGGCAGTATAATCTAGATATTGAACTCTATGTCTTTGATGAATTACAGTCAAAGCTCAGACGCAAATTATATATCTTGGGATTTGTATCGTAAGATTTAATTTATCCCTTCAGAGGCAGGTCCGGTTGATTATATTAAGATATGAAATGACTGATTATCTCTCATTACTGTACTGTATAGACCCAGCTAGCATGGGCGCAGTCCCTTCCTGTAGGGTTTAATTTTGTTCTAGTTTTGTTCCTGTACCTAATTGCTACTTAGATTTCCGGACATTAAGGTTAGAATTTAGTTCCACGATAATTATATGATACATCTTGACATTTAATCCTATATGCTTTTTAATAGTAATATATCATGCACCTTTTAAATATTGTGAAGTTCATAACAGGGAATAGTACATGGCAATAGTGTGTAGTGTTATGAATTGTTTTATACAAAAAAGAAGACTACAACCACATGATTACAGATAGCAGGCATATATATATATATATATATATATATATATATATATATATATATATATATATATATATATAAAGACTTTTATTCACATGCTGACATATAATAAATGAATGTACATGAATAGGAAACTAATCCTCTGAAGTCAGGTCTTCCTGGATAGCCCTATAGAAACGAAACGTTTAGAACTTATAGTCTTTCCGAAAGTTGTATTGTTTTGTAAATTGTCCGTCACATGGTAAATACTCGGTGTATTACCAGTATGGTCGTTCTCGTAGTGGTAGCACTATGCAAGATCGTATTGTCCGTAATGTTCATATTAGACTATTCAACTCAATATTTATAATGCTATCGTTTTGATAGATTCATTACTCCATCATTATTTAATCTATTAACATAATTAATACAATGAATATTATCATTAATCATTAATAAGTACACAGCACATGTTTTGTAATACAAGGTTATATTCTTCGAAGCCAACTTGTACTAGTCAGTATCTTACATTTTACCTTTGTAAGTCTTCATAACATCATAACTCTTACAGAACAAATAACATTTGAATCACATTCATGGTAATGGCTGGTTTTTCCCCTCCCCCTCCCCCCTCCCCCCTATCGGTATATCGATCTTATCCAAAGGAATACAGTCCTTTCTTCCCCTCCCTCCCACATAATAACATTGTAAGAACACCTGAAAACCTGTACCTAATTGCTACTTAGTATATAGCAGTATACTGCGGAAATTTCATCGCTTTCTAGGTCTATCTGTCAAAATGAATGGTAATTATTATTCCGGATGCATTTGAAGACGATGTCCCTAGATGTAGAGTTCGAATAATTTCACATAATACTCCCCATCGAAATTGATGTGTACACTCTTCCGCTAAGATGTGCAAGTTTGTGGATAAGATGATAAATGGATAACAGGCAAGTAAGTACTCGACGGTGATTCAATAATGTTCAGAATAGAGTAAATGTTCCGGTGTGTGAGTCATAATAGGGCACTTATGTAAATATCCGCTGCTGGTAGCTACGCTCCTCTCCGCTGGAAACTACTTGATCTACAAGTGATGACCTCTCGATGTCCATTTACTTCCACGTTATCCAGCTTGCAAAAAAGAACAAGCATTTCTTCAAGCCCAGTGTCGTGATTAGTCATATCCAGCGGCGATATTCTTAAGTCCATGATCGCACAATATTGTACACTTAACCATATAGAGACGGTCATTTATCTCTCTTATCTCTAAGAGCCTGCATTAAGGCGCCTGTCATCATCATGTAACTTTGCCTTTCCAGATTGGAGTTTTTAACACAAACACGATCTTTCTCTTCCTCCCTCACTCATCTGCTCTCTCAACGGCTCTTTGCTCGCCAGCGTCATCACCACTAGTAGTCACACAGTCTCACATGCTCCATGTTTTTAGTAATTAGTGACAGGAAAATACAACTCACGTGTAACCGATACTAATGAGCAAGCATTTGTATGGGCCTAATTGGCATTCCCATGGTAACAAATGCCAATGCGCAGGGGAGGGAAAAAGTGATCTACGCAACGCAACAAAATGGTCGAAAGAAAACTACGTAAGAAGTCCTCATGAAGATATTTATAAAGGGTATGTTCGCAGATAGTAATTCTGTCTTGAACAGCCCTTGCTTCCAAAGCGGTAGGCTATAAGACCTCTCTTTCTCTTCAGTTTCCATATCTGTGATATCTTTGGCGTTAAGAGTATGGTAAGAGATTTCATAACGTACTCATATTGTATATAATGCGACTTGGAATACAATTATTAAGAAAAGTGAGATGATTTGGCAATTATCCATTGGTAGAGTTTTAGCGCCGTTTTGGTACCTGGCTCTCCCCTTGCAGATTTGCTTAGCCACTATAGCTAGGCTATTTCGTAAGGAAGTCTTTTGATAAATACGCTGGCATATTGCCTGGAAGATACGGGAGAGAGATTTATCCGGTTTAAGAAGAGTAATTGAAGCAAACAAAGGGAGATTCAAGATCCACAAGAGGAAGCTTCCACTAATGAACTTTTCCAATTAAAAACGTGGGCAACACTTGTTTTTATTACTAGTTTGATTGATCTCTCCTGGCAGACATACTTTGCGGTTCAGCTCATCTTTTTGCACTGGATAAAATCAATTGGACTTGTATAGCTCCTTTTTACCCGATGTTAGAAGCTAATGGTTTTGTTCTAAAGTAAAACATATCCATCTTACGCGTTTTGTTTGCATGGGTGGGACACTTTCTGCATGAGGATGTATGAAATGAACATATTTACCATTGCTTCTAGGTAAAGAATTTTGAATTATCATAAAGTGCATTCTTTACAATGAAAAGGGTTAGGCAGCCAATATTAATCCATTCATTCGACTTTACTGATTTTGGAGTTGGTCCTTTTGGAGTTGGGTGCATTATCGTCCTCTAAGTTTTTTTATCCATTTCATATTGAGATTTATTTGGAAATAATCACCCACAGTTATGCTTTGGTGTGATAAGGCCTATATCTAATAATTCGAATGGGATACTTTTCAAACAGGCATCTCAACCCCCTTGTCTCTATAGATCTATCAAATCCAATCATGCAACCTCCTATTTCTTATCGGCCGTTATAATGAAGGAATATTTTATTTTACTATTTGCATCTATTCATATTAATTAATAAAGATGTTAATATTAACATTCAGACTTTTGTGATTCTTTCTAATCTGAAGATGCAGGGTGTGACCAAGCTTTAGTTGAGATCATTTGCATTTACGCTCACTCATTAGGTTCTTGCCAAGCGGCAGAACTTCCAAAGTTTACAGCACATGCTGAATTAAAATCATCAAAGATGATTGGTATTGCCCTCCCCTCCTGAATTGATGTATGTTTGTTTACGATGAGCAAGCATAATATCTAGAATCGTAGAGAAGGAGCTGTTCATATCTGTTCACGACATGGCAAACAGTCCCATGCCCTTATATGTTCTCCGTTAACAGGTTGGTTAAACATCCATATCATAAGCGGGGCAAGCATAGCTTGGCCAGACGTAAACAGGCGTGTTGCTGGCCATGGAGGCCACATCACGCACCGGTGCGTGGGATGAAGCGGACATAGAGAAGTCAGGTCTCTTGGGCCCGAGGGCCCCATCGACCAGTTATTTCCTCCAGGTCCCCAGTCCCTAACATTAATACCCTAACGACTGCATGAACCTGCACAGCGCTGAAGGGAAGAGTCAATGACAGACGAACGTGTGATAAAGATTAATGGTGAACGTACTAATGCATCGCCTCTTGGGCGATTGAAATACCTATATAGATATATATTAGAGGAACGCCCGCGTTCATATAATATATTGAGAAGTGGGAAGAGAGGGAAGGAAAGTGGGCTTCACAATTTGTTTGGTAATAAGCCTGCTGTGTAGTATAGGATGTACATCGGTGTGTACATAGCTTTCAGTCGTCTGTCGTGGCCTTCCAACTGTCCTTGGGATAGTCACACTGCACGAAGTTACGCCCATCGGCAAGGTTAATTGTTAACGACTCAATGTTCCAGCATTTATAATCTGGCCTTAATTTACTACCGATCGTTTTTATACGGAGACCTATATCACCTCTTTGCTGGGCTGATTAGATCATTATGTTTATTGACCTTGTATCACGCACTGTTGTAGATGAAGGCTTAACTCTGTTGAGCATGTAAACAGAGTCATCCCGAGAGTTTATGTACATCGAATTGAATATCAGAATGGAATTAATTCATATGCTTAAGAGTCGTGCGATGGCTTCTACAACAGATTGACCAAAAGATACAAAGTTACAAATATTAAAACTGTTGAAAAAATAAACCGCATGCATGTCCTTTTAAACATGCTCTTTCGCTTCGTTTGAGAACAATAACTCATCACTGTCTTTGATAGTCCTAGCAGAGACCAGCAAGATGCAATGGTTTGGGATCCAAAGTGTGTTGCATTCTTTTGGACTGCGCCACAACGCCCAGGTGGCCGGGATCTCACGACCGTTTCGAAGAGACATGCTTTCTCTTTGCCAGTCTCTTTTCAATACCCAGGAAGCTTGCCCTTCTCGTCCTCCATCTCCTCCCTTCCCACTTAAAGCATGGAAAGAATTCATTACCTAGCTGTTTGCCGATCATAGTCCCAAGCAGTCTGTCAAATCAGAAAAATATTCCCCGACGATAAGGAAGCCCCAAGCGATGATCATGTGCTGGGACTGGAGGTCCCACCGGTGGGATCCTTCTTCTGTCTCCGTGTTGTCATCATAATATTATATATGTGAGCACGAGACCCGTCTTTATTATTTATTTCTTGTTTTGTATAAACCGGGAGTTTTGTTGTACTAATTTGTTTAGTTCATCTACGGGAACATTGCAGGCTGTATCGAAGATATTATCTAAATTTGATACAGAGCACTACTATCTGTATTGCTTTTTCCTCAGTTTATCTAATTCGATGGAACCAAATTGAAATCAGGTGGCTAAATGATGGCCATTGGACGTTTATTTTAACATGTTACATATTTATAAATTGATTAATGTTTTCGTCGCGGAGCTTCATTTAACTCTAACTTTTCTATGCCTATACATTAGGTGCATATTATATTGACTGTGTTCATTCTTTAGGGTTCCATCACATTTATTTTCATTTAGAACTCATGCTTATTTCTTGGTACCGGGAGGGAAAAATCCCCTGGCCTTGCGGGGAGAGGACATTTGGCCAATCACAATTGGTCGGGCCCCATCAACATCTATAAATATACATAGTATCATTTAACACCCACAAGGGCTGATATTTGAACGTACCGTGAGTATATGGAAAAGCTTGTGTTTCTGACATTCTATGAATATGGGCAGGCCGCACATCGTTACAATGAAAGGGACGAGGCAGCGGCTATACACGGAAAACTGGTGGAACCCTTTTTGCTATTGCCTTGATATCTTTTACCTATACATATTTTTCTTTATGATGACCAATATTTTATTGATATAATCTCTATACTGACATATATATGGGTATTCCGACCCAAAATGATATTTCCTCGCACTTTACCTTTCAGAGAAAGTGTATTGACCTATGTTATAGGCGGTGGGAAGTAATGTCCATGGGGGAGCTTGTAGACAGAGGGAGGACATAGATGCGTGCCACATTCTTGCTTGTAATTCCTATAATTTATCAAGCTTTCCAACTGCGCTGGCATGAAACTTCACATTAGGCCTACTCCTTCCTATTGGCAGTGCGTGACAGCGGTGCATCAACCCAGGACCATTTAAGTTTCCAAAGATGCAATTATCAGTCCCTCTGTCTCCCACGTCCTCTCTAGGAAAAGATTAGAGTCATCCTTGTTTGATTCGCTTAACAAAATCCGCCGGAAATTCAAGCCTACATTTAAATGCTTCCTGAAAGTTGGCAGTTTTAATGTTTGTTCGGCTGTTGGCGACAGGTAAATATTTTAAATCAATGGTATCAAGTTTGATGTAAGGAGTGACTATTTTTACAATGTTCTGGCTCTTTACAACTTGAAGAAATAGGAAATGGCCAAAACACTTTGGAAGCGAGCATTTAGTTTCCCAGTACAAATTTATTGAATTTCTTTCGGGTTTGCGTGAGTCACGATTTCTTTCTTGGAAATCTAAGAGTCTTTCTTTTCCCATCACATGATGCACATCTATGTATTTCCTAACGACTCCGTTTATATCTTACGTACATCATATGAATTATGGCTTAATATCTTGTATACAATGGAGCATTATTGGGGATTTTTCCTTTCGTCTTAGTTTATTATCTTTATCCCTGGGAACAACAATCATATCCACTGTACCAAGTAAACCAGTTATGTTTGGATTTCTCATTGATTAATTATTTATCATACTTTCCCATGGTTCTGTTTACAATAACTCAAACAGAAATTATTGCCGAAGATATTTGTTGCTAGAATTCAATGTGAAACTAATGACAAGCTGCACTGCAATATCCACAATCTTGTTCAGAGTGTTTTCCGAATCAAACCCTTCCATACATTGACCGAGATATCAAGCATGTACATATTGTTAGGCTGTGAACTTAGCCGTTCTTACATCCTGATGTGAACCTGGGAAAGCCTGGGAACAAAAGCACGGACCGTCCACCGTTGGAAGTGATTCATACTATTGTATACGGTTTCGCTTTTTCAATTATACATGGAGAATGATATAACAAGTATATGCACCAATCTCTCTCTTTCTTTCGCCATCCGATGGTCCCTCTTTCGTTATGCTACTAATACCAGGTCAGTAACCATTCGGAGTGCTATGTTGGTGCCAACTATTGCCAGAGATAAGGTCGCTCACCCCCTTTGCCCTTGCTTCCCCTACACGGGAACTCCCCATGTCACTGTAAAAGCATAGGAAGTGGGGAGAATGGTTCCCCCTAATAAATAACATCCAGTCCTTTTGCATATTTCATTCGTCTAGGTTGTTCTGGTGTTTCGGTGGGATCCTCATATCGCTCCCGAACGCTGTGCTACAGTATTACTTCAAGAGCACCCATGTGCAATATTGAAGCCTACCAGGGGTTACCCGATGCATACATGTTAAGTATATCATACAATGAGTCTAGATTTTCGCTACATTAGATAAAATAAAAATAATCATTGCATTATTTTTAAGACCTCCACTTCATCACAAGTAAAATCTTGCCACGAGCTTGGATCGAAAATCTGTATCCCTAACAATTCATGGTGCTTTATTAAAAAATGAAAATCAATGCAGAACATCAATAGCACAAAGTATTATTACCCGCGAAGGAGCTTTACTTTTTTTGTTATCCCCAACGATGATTGGGTGAATGATTCTTACTAGATCACATTATGCAAATATTGGAGCAGCAGATCTATTTTCACCCCGGGATTCTATCTTTGTGAACTTCAAGGGTTCTATTCATACCAATGGCAAAGGCGTCGCATTGAGCTCGGACGTATTCTTCTCGGAAAGATGGTCTTATTGATGATTATTGTCCTTCGCAATCAGACGCCTTGATCGCATTTGGGAGAGTCGTGTGTGCCTTGTATCAGACGCTCTGATTGCATTCAGATAGCAGCAACTCTTATTACATGTTGTTTGTTCCTCCCAGGGGGAGTACACCTCAAGGGTGATAAGAGATAATACCTCTAGAACATATGAAGACCAACTCTACCTCTGTCCTAATATCATTTACAGAGGCTTCTCCCAAAGCAGAGCTGACCTTTTGTAAGGGTAGTGGCAACTTTATAAAATCATGGCCAACGTTTTAACAGCAAACAGATTCCACTCCCCATCCTTCATTGAGTTAAGCGAGCAAGGAAATTCGAGTTGGCATCCACATAGAGAAGCTAGTATGGCTTTCCCTTTCTTCTGCTGGCTTCTTGGTGATGGCATTTTACAGCTTTCCTTGGAGAGCGCGGCGAATATCGAGCTTTTATACCGGTCATATATTCCCGTGGTAGTCTCACAAATTGGCGGCGCATATATATTCCAGGTTTCAGACTATGCACTTTGATCCTTAGACTGAATTATTTGGCGGGTACCCGCGCGAATACCATATATCCCATCACAACACAATCAATTGCGAATATCTGCTCACCGACACACAAATGCTGTCGACCAATTGTGTGTCCAAGGGTAGAATATGTCAGAGAACATCAAGTAGAAATTGCATGTTGACATTTAAACGAATAATATGTTTTAAGCTATGGCAAACCTGTTGGTAAATACTTTGTGGACAAATTAGGTCTTTCCAACAAAGCGTACACCCAACTGAGTATATGCATTAATGATATGAAGTGCTATTAAAACCGTATTACTTAAGTTGAGTGGTGGATATTGAAGGTAACGCTTTTCTGTATTGTTGGAGCCATTAGATCCTTCGTCTGGGAGATGTTGACATTTCCTATCAGCTCGATCTCTCCACTGACAAACTGACAGCAGCACTTTACTCATTTAGAACAATTAGCATCTGTAGATAAAAACTTTTTGATGACAAACTTCACAATTAATTAGTCGACCAGTCGACTCTGACAATTAGAAACCATAGCACAATCATTTCCCCATCAACACACCGAACACAATTGTTCTTGGTATACTCACTCCCTCCTCTTTCTCTCTCGCTCTCTATCTCTCTCGCTCTCGTTTCTTGCTCGCTGTTTCTATAGTGTATAGATATATAGTATACGTTCCCTCTCCAAATATCTATACATTTTATGTTTAAGAATGTCAAATCAAATTATAAAATTAGTACTAGAAAAGAGCAAAATAAATATTTGCTGTCTTATGACTAAATGCATTTGGTGGGAGTATTTGCATTTAAAGATTTTTATTCAGCGGAAAACATTATGTATCAGATACACTTAGTCTCAGTCACTGAAGGTATTACTATTAATAAACAATATATCTCAATATAATATCCAGATCATTCTCGTCTTCTATCGACTTACTATATACTACAAGTTATCGCTATACAAGCTAAGAGCAATATATAATTTAAAAACCGTCACCGACGCATCTCTCTACTTCAACAGTCCGTTCGGGTTGGGGTGGGGTCCCACCAAGTACATACAATCAAAATACTACCAAGAAGTCATTCTCAATACATATAGTCAACCAATTAGCGTGTGCAATTTACATATACATAGGCAAGGGATGGCTCTACATCTTGATATATACCATGTTCAACAAACCTTCATTTCTACATATTAGTTACCGATTTCCTGCTCATTCACAGCCCAGATGTCCTGGGTGTTATTATACAATTCTTTCATAGTTTTCTTTATGGCAACAGAGAAAGCTTTCTTTTCATCAATCTGTCTAGTATTAATAGGGAGTAGATTCCATAAGCTCCTGACTCTTGCTAAACTACTTCTCCTAATACTCTCTTTCCTCCAGTGGAGTACTTGGAGTCGCGCAGGATCCCGCATGCCATATCCATGCATGCGGGCATCCTGCGCACCCCTTTCCATCCAAAAAAGGTTATAATTCCTCTGAAGCCTCCTGTAGCATAGAGGCAGTAATTTACATGAGTTATGCAACTCTACATATGTGATTTGCTGCTCTCTGATCCTAACACTCCTAACAATCCTTAAACAATTATTCTGTAGTATCTGTAACCTTCGTACATTCTGAGCAGATGCCAAGTCTGCGATAAAATTTCCATATTCAATAATAGGGAGGATGTAAGTCTTATATATAGTAGTGGCTAAATCTTTATTTATATAGCCCCTAATCCTTCTCAACCTATTTTTAAGAATATTCGCACGTATACAAGTCATGTTTATATGTTGACTCATATTTAACTTACTGTCCAGTTGATATCCCAGGTATCAAAATTCTTCAACCATATCTATCTTATTTCCTTCATTATACAATAGATATTCTTTCTGTCCATTTCTAGAGCCTAAGAAATTTTGAAGTTTGGTTTTCTTGATGTTAATTTTCAAACCATTTCTTCTAACCCAAGTACTAAATTTGTTTATATCATCTTGTACCTTAGTTAAATCATCATTTCGCCTGGGGTGTAACAGCACACAGTCGTCCGCATACATTATCACTTTCCCATTAAATGGGATTTCGCTCAAATCGTTGATATAGATGATGAACAGTGTTGGCCCAAGTATAGATCCTTGGGCCACCCCTGCTGTTAGTGGACAAACCTCAGAGATATTTTCTCCAACCTTTACACATTGGTACCTATCCGTAGAGTAGGATTCTAACAGTTTCAGAAATACATCACTTAAACCTATGAGCTTCAATTTTTTCATCAGGATACTAATATTAACGGAATTAAACGCTTTGGCCAGATCGAAAAACACAGCAAGGGTGTCTATACCCATATCTTTGTAACTAAATACATAATTCAAAAATGCAGACATCGCGTTATCTACGCCCATACCAGTCCTGAATCCAAATTGGAGTTTGCTCAAATAATCAATATTCACAAGGTGTTCTTCTAATTTCTTTAAAATAAGTCGTTCCATAATTTTGCCAAGGATTGGACAGATTGAAATAGCTCTAAGATCTTCAACTTCAACAAGTATTTGCATCTATTGAAGTTCATGAAGTGTTTTTGTTTTGCTGCACATGATGATACCCATGAGAATTGCGATTTCTGCACTCCACAAGTGTCTATCATCCATCTGTAACAGGGTTGATCCCACCAAATTAAATTCTAAATGAGATGAAGTTCACCGCGTGCTGCCAGGAGATTTAGGAGGTGTCATTTGAACAAAAAGTACATGTATTGGATGACATCAAAGAAGAAGATTTCTGGAGAGAAAACATTCCCACTGATCAAAAAAAAAGAATACCGTCTCTGAGTGGGATGTACAGTGATCATAAAATACTTTCCAGGAAATCCATCTCGGAATTTCCCCCTCGACAAAGGATTTACTCTGTTTTCGGTGGGTAAAAACTATTTCAAAGTATTTCCTGTTAATATCAGGTTTGGATATGGAAAACTGATTTATGGTTGAATCCATTGCTTATTTCTGTGCACGTATCCATGGAAAATGTTATTAATGAGATCTAATAATAGCCAGTGTGAAGTGAAATGTAAGTTCTACTTTTTATTATTATTTTGTTTCATATTTCAAAGTCTGCATTGAAACGAAGGTCCCTTGTCATTTGTGTCATACAATAAAAATGACTCTATATCAAGTTTCACATGAAGGGATGATTTGGTCCTGCAATATGAATCATGATGAATTAAAGGTCATTTCAACTGATAAAATTATTTATTAAACTAATCAGAATGGTCTTCTGAGCACCTGCAATTTCATTCAAAATAAATATCAGCGTTCATGAAATTACTTGCAATTGTCACTTCACATATTCAACCATCAGTGAGAATTAACCTCTATCTCTGTGCGCGTGTGCAAGTCATCACACCCACTTCAGTCGGCGAGTATAATACTCCACCCAGTTACACCCGGCTACCCAGTGGACGGGTGGCTGTGCCTATGCAGCAAGCCTGCGCTAACTTGTTTTTGTTGATACACTCCAGGATACACTCTGACAAAAGTTCCCATATTCTAAGATTTAGCAAACGAATTTGGCAATTTGGCGTGACTAATTTTGATATATTGGCCAATAATATTGCGCAATTTAAAGGGCATAGAGCAAAAGGTATTGCTGGGACAAGTGGGCAAAGTTTGACACCTATAGTGGAAGTATCAGCACCCTGGAATTGGCCGCCTTAAATTGACCCCGACCTAGGATTGAGATCGCCACAGTTGCTGCGGGACTGAATGAAATTGTGAAGTACCCTAACGTTAATAGCCAAAGGCAAAATTAGCTGCAAAAAATCTAACTTAGAAGTAGAACACAGATAATCATAGACATAACAAAACTTTGCTCGACATCTAACGTGTGAATTTGGGATCCATTCAAAGAGAAAGAAAGACTGATTTACCAGTTAAAATCCCATTTGTTTCCGCATCTGACCGAGGTGCCACAATGCTATGTTTACACGAATTACCAGCACTCTGCACCAACATTTTATTGAACCACAGGCAACATAATATGCAGCCGACAGATAGTCACATTGAAATGGGTCCTAGGGACCGCGCGTAGCGATACCGCGTGGCCGACCGGTAAAACCAGCCTACTTTCTGTCCATCTCCAGCAGCACAGGTCCGTGCTCCTGGCCCTCAGTGATCTCCCCCATAGGGCTATTTCAAATCAGGCTGGCATGGGGTAGGGTTGTGGGGATGTGGGGAGGTGCGGGAGGAGGGGTGGGGGAGATCAGCGAGGGCGGGAGATCGGGGAGGGGGGAGATCGGGGAGGGGGAGATCGGCGGGGGGGGGGGGGGGGGGCGGGGGGGGGGGGGGATGGCGGGAGATCGGCGGGGGGAGATCGGCAGGGGGCGGGAGATCAGGGAGGGGGAGATCGGCGGGGGGAGATCGGAAGGGGGGCGGGAGATCGGCGGGGGGGGGGGGGCGGGGCCGGGAGATCGGCGGGAGGGGGGGGGGGAGATCGGCGGGGGGAGTGTGAGATCGGCGGGGGGGGGGGGGGGCGGGGGCGGGAGATCGGCGGGGGAGTGTGGATCGGCGGGGGAGTGTGAGATCGGCGGGGGGCGGGAGATCGGCGGGGGGAGTGGGAGATCGGCGGGGGGGCGGGGGGAGATCGGCGGGGGGGGATGGCGGGAGATCGGCGGGGGGGGGCGGGAGATCAGGGAGGGGGAGATCGGCGGGGAGGGGGGGGCGGGGGGAGATTGGCGGGGGGGGGGGTGGGGGCCCGGGCAGGGAGGGGGTCAGAGGGGGGATTATTCCCTGATAGAACACATCTCAGCTCCAAATAATCATAGAAACTCCATTTAAAATTTGTCCTTATCTACTCAGTATGACTAAAGCATGGGAGAATGTGATATTTGTGGACATTGTTTAGGAAATAAATAACGGTACGCCTGCCTATGATGCACCTAGTTGAAATTAGGTTAGGTTTGGGCCTTTATTACACACATGAGCAGTTAGAAAGGTGCAGTTTGGGGGTGCAGTTCGGTCGATCCGAATCGTTCACATGTACAGTTCGGCCAAAGACGCAATTTCATTGGTGCAGCGTAGGCCAGATGACGTCGTCCCGACCGCGTAACTTAGGCCTACAAATTGCGGTGAATTAAGCTTCCTCGAGCTAAACTATAGGCTAAACAAGTTAAATTTACTTTTTAACATCCAAATAGAGTGTGTAATAAATAGCAAATGGCACCCTGTTCGGGTTCAAACTGATCTCGACCCCTCACAAAACGGGAACTCACCCCTTCGGTGTTCGTCCCGTTTTCTGAGGGGTCTCGATCAGTTTGAACCCTCCATCGTGCCATTTGCTGTAAATATAGCAAAAACCAAAAACGCTTGTCCACAAATATATATATATTCTGAATAGTTTTTAGCGTTGCCTTTCAAAAAATATAAGCACCTCCACCATTCATGATTATCAAAAATTATTATACACGCATTCACTACCGAGGCCCGGACAGCTGCTTATTTTTTATTTTTTTTAAAAGGTTTTATTCAATATATCCTTAGGCTCTTACTATTCTAAACAGCATTCAATTATCGCGTCCCTCTTTATCTTATATTTTTTTTGAGTTTTCAAATTTTCTCTTGCTTCACACCATTCGTTGGCAAGTATTCTTCGTAAAAGGATTAATAGATCTTATATACCATTTTACCTACATATTAACCTCTCTTCACGATTCACACATAATTTCAACAGTGTTTTTACTTCAAGCATTTTCTACCTGTTGCTCTTCCAACTCACATATAAGCTTATTCCAGAGGTTTGTAACCTTTTTTCCTCTCCCTTGGGCGACATTGTTATATTCTAAAATTCTGAGATCCATTTTGGTTTCATTGATAAAAGCTTTGAATACCATTTTATTTTTATAGAAAGTTCTGTCTGTAGATGTACCATTTTAATGCTGTAAATAGCCAGTTGATAAAGTTCTTTTGTGGACTCTTCCCAATATAACCAAGCAAAATGTTAGTTTGATTTAGTTCACTTGGTCTGAAACCTTTCACCAACTTGCTTCTCTGAATCCAAGATCTTATAATTTTCCATATGACAGCTGCTTATTACTTGTAATGCGGTAATGGACTAGTACGTTTGCTGTAGTACGTAGCAAGTTTGCTGGTGCGAGTGCTTTCTTCCTCCATCGTTTCAACTGTTTCTAGTTGTATTCCTCTTATACGAAAACCAGATATGGTAAATTATGTTATTATCTTTTTAATTAAGCAAGTTTTACATGCAAAACTAGGCATGTATAATAATTAACTTATAGGACGAGTTGCCGCATGGACACGTAAATAAAGAACTCGATCTCCGTGCTCATTCTTTATTTACGCACTGTGCGGCAACTCGTCCAATAAGTGCTAAGTATTACACAAACTTCCATCATTCACCTTTATCAATAAGTATTACTTAAGTCTAAGCAAAACTATGCCAATACAAACTCGGCTGTTATCTCTACGCTCTTCTACATATTAAACCTCCTCGCACTTATATAGCTGGTCGATTTTAAATACAATAGCTATGCGATTTATACTTATACTTTAGCATAATATTTTTTAATGTGAGTATATGTTAGAACTTTTCATTGTTAAGATTTATAATTATTATTTGAAGAGAAAATTCCATCGCCGCAAGCGACCGCGCCTGAATACACAATTTGAGTTCCGGTGATCTGGCTTAGCTGCCCCAAACTATTTGTTGTATGCATGTCCAGGTGCATAATTTACATGTTATGCACCTGCTTGACCAGGTACCGTGTTGCATACAATGCTGAAGGTATAGGCAACTACAGCACCCGGGTGTAATTGTTGCAATTCTTGCCTATGTTCTTTCCAATGTCTGAGTGGCCATCGTTGCACATCTGTGTTTCAGCTCTGGCTTAATATTAATCAATATTAAATAATGATATTTCGTGATCGTACAGGTTTACTTCCGCAAGAATAAATATATTATGAATATCAATAGCAGGAGATGGGAGGAAATGAACTAAAGCGACTGGATTATATTAAGGATAAAGGCTCCTCAACCTGATTTATGAACAGGTACATTGAAATAATGAATGATTTTCAACACAAGGTAACATTATGTTTGCAACATAAATCAGGAATAATGGAATAAATATAATAATCATATAAATATAAACTTGAACATAAATATAAGATTATGCAACAAGTATCATGGTTAAAGTCCAGATGGAATCAAATGAATAGTTAATTAATGATAAATTAATCACATAATATAAACTGCAAATATTGTCAATGGTTGCAATGAACATCCTAGTGGCATCCGGAGGAACTACCCAATGGAATCCGGAGACAGGTGTCCAGATCCAGAGCTATCCAGAGCTCAATGGAAATGTTCATATTGGAATCGTTACATAATAATGTATTGTACTGCACTATGCTGTATATGTAAAAGATGATTTATTGTTGGCGGAATTGAAGCAAGAGAAGACAAGACAATGGTTACATAATATAATCTACTCATTCTTTTTATTCATTTCATATCCAGCCGCATATTTTATATATAATTATTTCATTTACATTTAACATCTGTATCAGCCATGGTCAATCCCTCAGCTGGGCATATCGTCCAGGGAGACCATTAAATAAAAATAGTAACAATACACACACAACAAAGCTTTAACAACTGGAATAAAAGAGTATTCATCCAACCATTATATGAGGGGTAAATTGATGTTGGTTCCAAAAGTGTCACCGTGTCAAAACAACAATTTAAAATTGTTTTTTCCTCAATTTCTTTTCGTTCATTCTAAACCATAACACATGTGCTCTCATGTAATGAGATGAAAAAACTTTTCTAGGATGTAAAAAAAATAGAGGGTAAAAATGACCTGTTGTGCTCATTACATGGTGTCCAATGACTCTATAATGCTGGATAATTTAATCCTTCAGCATGGTTTCACTGTTTCATTATTTCATTATTAGTTAATATCCTTGTCAGTCAGAATTGATAACTTTGAAATAAAATTTGAATAAGGTAATGAAGAAAAAAATTGGAAACAAATTCCAGTCTGTGTATGTGTAAATAAGGTATGAAATAGTTGGGTCAATTATGAAAATAAGAAATGACTTTGATGTGACTACATGACAATGTGTTTCCATGTAAATCATTCAAATGATAACTTAATACAAGTAAAATGTTCTTTAATGGAGTGACTTCAGATAAACCTGTGATTACAAAATAAATCCTTCAGTCCCATTTGTACTAATTAAGATCGAATTACTCCTCATATACAGTTCATACAGAAGTGTAAAAAGTGAGTGTTACAGTGATCACCATTATTACTGTTATACAGCGAAATACACTTTTGATAGCTAAAATACAAACACATCAAGTCATCTTTCCAACCTATTCAATCATTTCAAGACCATTTTTAAAATAGTTCTTCATTTCTCTTCACCATACCCTACTCCATAGATCCTTACTAATTCATCATACTAACTCATAGACCTTCATACCTTGTTTATTCTCAGAGATTAGTGGATAATATTTGGGTATTAACATAAACATAAGTAACAGAAAAAAGCTAATATCGAAATCGGATGATTTTTCGATGTTCTAGAACAATAATTAGTGGGTTTGGTTTGTGGCACTGTGTCCATATGTCTGACAGATAAGCATTTCCCAGGTTGTTTTGAATTTTGGAATAAGTGTTTAATATTTCGGTCTAAAATTATACAGCAAAAACGTTTTGCCCTCTTCTGTACCACTTTTGTGGGAATTGGCCATATGATGAAATCATCAAGAAGTATATTACTAGTGAATTACAAGATCTTGCTATCATTTAGTCAGTGGCCCCTCAAAATGAATGCCCCATACCGCTGGTAGAATGAAGAAATCTTGGTGAAGTATGGCATCATTACTGGATTTCATTCCAATTGTTGAGTCAATACAGAAGCAGATCCTGTAAATGAAAAGAAATTTCATTACATATTTTACAATTTTTAAGCAGGAGGAATATGTAGCTACAAGCCAGAAGAAGGGCTAACTTGATTATTAGATGATGAGATAAAAAAAACAATGTTACATAGGTACAACTACAAGTCAGACTGATGGATCAGATGTGTGTATACATGCTCTACGGCCCTGGACTCTCACTACGGCTGCAGAGCCAGGGTCCAGGCTAGGAGTGGCTTGCTTAGCAGGGGTATACATCCCATTCACACAGCCTGCATGCTTACCATACACACACCCGTCCTCCCCGTGTCAGTGCATGCATACATACAGGGGTATGTAGCCTATGTAGATGTTCTATGTTCTACGACCCAGGGATGCATGAATGCAGTAAAGATTAATCAGGAAAGTTACTAAACATGGATTTAATTTTAGTCAGAGTTACAAATAATGTGGGATAGGTTTATGAAGGAGCAGTCCCTGTCCCAGGTCGGGAGAAGTCAGAGATGAAACTTTGTGAGACACACCATACTTCTTCCTGAGTAAATACCGTAACTGTGGGGACTCCAAACTCGGCCATATCTTTAAATTCAATTTCCACACACTCTTAGCTTTTACAAAAAGGGTCTGGCAATCCTTCTCTCGAATTGATTTTCACTCTAGATGTGTGTTTTCCCACATAATACCCCAATGCACTGCCATCAGAAGCTATCAGAATCATGCATCAGAGCTATGGATACTACATAGTTCTGCTGGCATGGGGCTTTGGGTGTGACCCCTGTGACGTCATATGGGCAGAAAGTCGCGGTAGGTGGCAGTTAAGGTGTTTTACTTCCAGCTCTAGTTTTCATGAATAAAAGGTTCTGTAACTTTGACAATATTGCATGTATATGATTTAGATTTTAAAATTGGGACAAGGAACTGACCCTCTTCACAATGAATAAAAGAAAAAATTCCTGTATCCTCTCCTTTAACTAAAGAATCATCAAATGAATAATTTGTATATGCTTGATGAAAGGTGGACACATGGGTGTATTGAAACAGAAAGAAAAAAATCGATCAATATTTCTAATTAATCTAAAAAGCTAAGTTTCCAAAATGGGGAAGTATTTTGTCCATCACCATATACCATTCAAAAGGGCTTGTTTTCGTCTTTGGAATCATATAAATGATAATGATTTTATTTTTCTATAAATGAATGAAATGACAACAAATATTTCTGTGACCTTTATCACTATTTTGATAAGCAATATTCTTACTGTTTCAAATGATATTCTGAGAATCAAGTTAACATATCATTAAAAACTTGTAGCTGCAGCATAAAGAATTCTAAAAAACAGGAGGTCTGCACTCATATGTTTCAGTATCAAGGCTGATAACATTCAAAAGCAAAGGCGAAACCCAGAACAGAGGTTAGTGTACAGGTGTCCTCATTAGTATGCAGGTGTCCTCATACACACTTTGAATGAATTTAAATATCATGTATTTAAAAAGAATGGATTTAGCTGAAAGGATTTTGACACATTTTTAAAGCTCAGTTGAATCCCCAAACAAAGGTTAGGGGTTCAGAAACCATTGTGAGTGGTAAAGATAATATAAAGAAATAAAAAAATATAACATTGGTGTTATTGGTGAAGGCCCTGCCCAATAATAATAATTATTTGTGATGCAGTCCTTTTTCGATTGCATATGATATTTACCTTGCGAAGAAGTCCATAGTAGTTGTCACGTTGAGGGCATATATTTTCCAGTGCCAGGGCTTTGGGAATGAGATCGTTGACCATGACTCTGTTGGATGTCACCATGTACTGCATTGCTTTGAATAGGGATGCCCCTAAAAATAAATGATTTAAATGTTCACCATTTGTTATGTAGTGTTTAACAAATAGATAAACAGAAAATTATATATTTAGTGCTTAATTTTATCCTTTATATACCCATCTTATTGGATGCATACTTAGAATTATGCATGCCTATGATTTACATATCTCAGAGTAGGAGATATAACCTGGTGTTCTCAGGACACCATTGTGTGTGTCCTGAGTACACCAGTATCTTAGAAGGAGATATGACCTGGTGTCCTGAGAACACCATTGAGTGTGTCCTGAGGACACCTGTATGTCTTAGAGTAGGAGATATAACCTGGTGTTCTCAGGACACCATTGAGTGTGTCCTGAGGACACCTGTATCTTAGAGTAGGAGATATGACCTGGTGTTCTCAGGACACCATTGGGTGTGTCCTGAGGACACCTGTATCTTAGAGTAGGAGATATGACCTGGTGTCCTGAGGACACCATTATGTGTGTCCTGAGGACACCTGTATGTCTTAGAGCAGGAGATATGACCTGGTGTCCTGAGGACACCATTATGTGTGTTCTGAGGACACCTGTATGTCTTAGAGTAGGAGATATGACCTGGTGTTCTCAGGACGCCATTGTGTGTGTCCTGAGGACACCTGTATCTTAGAGTAGGAGATATGACCTGGTGTCCTGAGGACACCATTGTGTGTGTCCTGAGGACACCTGTATCTTAGAGTAGGAGATATGACCTGGTGTCCTGAGGACACCATTGTGTGTGTCCTGAGGACACCAATATATGCCTAGATCATATTCTAAGACATATGATGTCCTTAGGACATACACAGTGGGTCCTGAGGACACCAGTACCTACTATACTAAGACATGGTGTCCTTAGGACATACTCAGTGGGTCCTCAGGGACACCAGTACCTACTATACTAAGACATGGTGTCCTTAGGACATACTCAGTGGGTCCTGAAGACACCTATATATATATTTGTACATACTATACTAAGTCATGGTGTCCTTAAGACATACAAAGTGGGGTCCTTAGGACACCAATCTATTTGTACAATATATTCCGAGGACATACTTAGTGGGTCCTGAAGACACCTATATATATATTCCTAGATCATATTCGAAGATATGGTGTCCTTAGGACATACATAGTGGGGTCCTAAGGACACCAATCTATTTGTACATCATATTCCAAGACATGGTGTCCTGAGGACATACACAGTGGGTCCTGAAGACACCAATACAGTGGGGTCCTGAGGACACTAATACATTCATAGATCATGTTCTAAGATATGGTGCCCCTTAGGACATACACAGTGGGTCCTCAGGACACCAATATATTCATAGATCATGTTCTAAGATATGGTGCCCTTAGGACATACACAGTGGGTCCTCAGGACACCAATATATTCATAGATCATGTTCTAAGATATGGTGTCCTTAGGACATATATAGGTGGGGTCCTGAGGACACTAATATATTCCTAGATCATGTTCCAAGATATGGTGTCCTTAGGACATATATAGTGGGGTCCTGAGGACACTAATATATTCCTAGATCATGTTCCAAGATATGGTGTCTTTAGGACATATATAGTGGGGTCCTCAGGACACTAATATATTCCTAGATCATGTTCCAAGATATGGTGTCCTAAGGACATACATAGTGCGGTCCTGCGGTATATATGGTGTTCTTAGGACATACATTGGTGTCCTAAGAACACCAGTACATGTCCCCTACTCTTATATATATGGTGTCCTTAGGACATACGGTGGTGTCCTGAGAACACCAGTACATATCCCCTACTCTTATATCTATGGTGTCCTAAGGACATACATTGGGGTCCTGAGAACACCAGGACTTATCACCTACTCTTATATATATGGTGTCCTTAGGACATACGGTGGTGTCCTTAGGACACACAGTGGTGTCCTGAGAACACCAGGACTTATCACCTACTCTTATATATATGGTGTCCTTAGGACATACGGTGGTGTCCTTAGGACACACAGTGGTGTCCTGAGAACACCAGGACATATCACTTACTCTTATTATATGGTGTCCTAAGGACATACGGTGGGGTCCTGAGAACACGAGGACTTATCACCTACTCATATATATATGGTGTCCTAAGGACATACATTGGGGTCCTGAGAACACCAGGACTTATCACCTACTCTTATATATATGGTGTCCTTAGGACATACGGTGGTGTCCTTAGGACACACAGTGGTGTCCTGAGAACACCAGGAATTTATCACCTACTCTTATATATATGGTGTCCTTAGGACATACGGTGGTGTCCTTAGGACACACAGTGGTGTCCTGAGAACACCAGGAATTTATCACCTACTCTTATATATATGGTGTCCTTAGGACATACGGTGGTGTCCTGAGAACACCAGTACATATCCCCTACTCTTATATCTATGGTGTCCTAAGGACATACATTGGGGTCCTGAGAACACCAGGACTTATCACCTACTCTTATATATATGGTGTCCTTAGGACATACGGTGGTGTCCTTAGGACACACAGTGGTGTCCTGAGAACACCAGTACATATCCCCTACTCTTATATATATGGTGTCCTTAGGACATACGGTGGTGTTCTGAGAACACCAGTACATATCCCCTACTCTTATATATATGGTGTCCTAAGGACATACAGTGGTGTCCTGAGAACACCAGTACATATCCCCTACTCTTATATATATGGTGTCCTAAGGACATACAGTGGTGTCCTGAGAACACCAGTACATATCCCCTACTCTTATATATATGGTGTCCTAAGGACATACAGTGGTGTCCTGAGAACACCAGTACATATCCCCTACTCTTATATATATGGTGTCCTAAGGACATACAGTGGTGTCCTGAGAACACCAGTACATATCCCCTACTCTTATATATATGGTGTCCTTAGGACATACAGTGGTGTCCTGAGAACACCAGTACATATCCCCTACTCTTATATATATGGTGTCCTAAGGACATACAGTGGTGTCCTGAGAACACCAGTACATATCCCCTACTCTTATATATATGGTGTCCTAAGGACATACAGTGGTGTCCTGAGAACACCAGTACATATCACCTACTCTTATATATATGGTGTCCTAAGGACATACATTGGGGTCCTGAGAACACCAGGACTTATCACCTACTCTTATATATATGGTGTCCTTAGGACATACGGTGGTGTCCTTAGGACACACAGTGGTGTCCTGAGAACACCAGGACATATCACATACTCTTATTATATGGTGTCCTAAGGACATACGGTCGGGTCCTGAGAACACGAGGACTTATCACCTACTCATATATATATGGTGTCCTAAGGACATACATTGGGGTCCTGAGAACACCAGGACTTATCACCTACTCTTATATATATGGTGTCCTTAGGACATACGGTGGTGTCCTTAGGACACACAGTGGTGTCCTGAGAACACCAGGAATTTATCACCTACTCTTATATATATGGTGTCCTTAGGACATACGGTGGTGTCCTTAGGACACACAGTGGTGTCCTGAGAACACCAGGACTTATTATATACTCTTAGTATATATGGTGTCCTAAGGACACACAGTGGTGTCCTTAGGACACACAGTGGTGTCCTGAGAACACCAGTACATATCACCTACTCTTATATATATGGTGTCCTTAGGACATAAGGTGGTGATACCATTTACTATTGCAAAACTGAATTACAATAATTATTTACAATGCTAAGTTTCAATTTATTGGTTAAAACTTAGTTTAAAACACTTCAAAAAAGTGATATTCAAAAAGGTGTATGTGAAAATATAACAATTGTTAACCGAACAATTTGAGCATATTGTGATCAACATAAATGGCAACATAAAAAAAGTAATCAAATTGTCTATTGTGTTCACTTGTGCATATCAGGAAATGTTCTTATTGTGACATGCAGTCTTTTATGTGCACATTTTAAGGACTAATGGATGCCTTTTGGTATGTATGTAGAACATTGTAACTAATGTTACCTTTAACACAGTCTCCTGTCTGATCTGGGTTGTCACCTTGCGACGCAACTCAGCAGCTGTTAGTTGGGGTAGTCGTAACCATCGTAACTGATCTTCAATTGCATGGAAGAAGCAGTTGCCATCTCCAGGCGTTGGGCAGCGAAAGTGCAGGCCATGTGTCCAGCAGTTTTGCTTGAGCCTGGAGACGACTGCTTGAGCCTGGAGACTGACTTTGCATATTCCTCCTCACGCCAAGTTGCCATGGACCGTTCGAGAGCAGCTTTTAGATGCCTTGGATTGGCACATTGCTGTGATACTGTAAAATGTATTCAATACAGATTAAATTATTAAATTAAGCAGGGCTCAAAAAATGTTGAGTTGCCTGGGGCAACTAAAAAATATCTCTGGGCAAGTAGTTAGTTGCCAGATTGGGCAAGTGAAAATCTCTACAGCGCCGATTTCAAACACCTGTTGTGATTTATACTTACAATGAAACAAGATACATACAGACCAGAGTGATTTAATTTATAATTCTGCAAATAAATTTGGGCAAGTGAAAAATGATGTTGGGCAAGGAAATCAAGGGAGAACAAGGGAGATGGAGAAGGGGGAGGGAGAAGGTGGAGGAAGTAGTGGGGAGGGAACCAGGGAGATGGCGCAGGGGGCGGGGGAGAAAAGGGATGGGGAGGTCTGAAGGTGCTAGAAGATGAAGAGAAGGGAAGGTGTTTCTGCATAACCAATGGAAAGTTGCACCCGGTTCAGAAAATGCAGGATGGCACAAAACTGAGAACGTGAGAAATAGGAAAAGGAGGGGCAGGGGGGGGGGGGGGGAAGAGATGGGAAAGGGGAGTTTTCCACTGGCACCGTTTCCCACATACTAGGTATTATTTTTTCGAATTTCTTACTTTATAATCAGATTTTCACCCCAGATACCTTCACAACCCACATATAATGTCCTCCACACAGGGTCGACGGACCTGTACAGACTAAAGAAACAGATGGGGACATCCCAGATTCCCAGAATATGCATGATGAAAAAACCCTTCTAGAGCTTTATATATTAGATTCATGGGATGTAATGTGTGATGGGAACAGGGGAAGTCAAGTAGGGAGGGGAGGGGAGCAGGAGGGAACAGGGGATGTCTGCCCAGTGATAAATGGGGGCAGCTAGTTGGGACATTAACAGAACACATAGAGACTCATCATTCAGATTTGACTCAAGATATAAACCACAGGAATGAATGATGTATTTTTAAAATAGATGGAATATGTTGCAATTTATATCATAGTAGTATCCTAAACATTGTGTACATACAACAGTAAAAGTAATATTTACCATCTGCCTTGGAGGCTGGATAGGAATGTGGCTCCTTAGTAGCATGATGCTGGTTATTTGATGTCAGTGACATAACTGAAATGTAAAAGGGGTGATAAAACATATTCGAATTTGTGTTTCAACAAGGATTCTTTATAAGCATCTGTACTGAAATATGGTAAAGCTTTGGTTAAAGTGTACATTGGTAAGTTAACCGCAGTGGAATAAAATCGGTTAAAGGGTAATTATATTCATGAATTAATTCTTCATATCAATTTTATTTGGCATCTCCACAATCCAAACAAGGCGAACACAAAATTGGACCTAAACATAAATATAAAATATTTAAAATATATAAGCCAATAACATTAAGATTAATAAGCATCAACATAGCATCAAGTTGGGTTCCCCTAAAGTGATCAAATATATTGGCAAATGTATACATGTACATATATTGTACATGTGGCTAAGCCTGGCGCAAAGGAAAATGAAATGAAGCACTAATGAACATTTCAACTATTAAATATTCTATTAGATTCAAGCCTTTGTCATGATGATGGTAAAACAGTAGTATAGTGTTGACATCGAGTAAGCGAGTGCCCTGACTGGTGATACAATGTAATTGTATACTTACAAATATCCTATACAGTTTCAAGTTATTTACAAAATACCAGTCAAGTTATACATACAATCAAACAAATGTTCTTTGTTTAGTCGTTGCTCTTTTTCTTGTCTCCTATATGTTACATTTATGGAACTCGATCCTCTATTATGCATTAAGATAAAGACTCTATCTTGTTTTTACTTCTACAATTGTATATATGTGGACGAGGGTTGATTGGTTGTGGACGAGATTTGGTAATATATGTAGTAAATTATATGAGATAAAAATTAGTCAACATGTTCCTCGGAGTTAGTTAATTTCGTCATCATTTATGTCACAAAACATACGGAAATATGCACCCAAATGTATATATCGGTATTTGATATGTCATTTAAATGAATTTGCGATGAAAAAACATACAACTATTTATTTTATCCAGATTTAATTTCATGCGTGAGATTTTGAAGCTTTAGCGTGAGAGTGTGAGATATTGGCTGTGTGTCACACGCAAAATTAAGGGGCCCCCGGTCCCCATAACTACACAATTTCAACTTTTCTGGTTTTGTCTCTTCATTTGAAAGCCTATGACACCAACTATGTTCAAATCGGACTATTATTTCAAAAGTTATAGCATTTGAGCTTGGCTACCGTAGTGGCCCGTTCATAAGCCCGGGCTTATATTTGTTTCGACCCCCCTTTAGCCCCGGCTTGCAATTGAGATAGGCTTTTAATTGAGAATTAAATTTTAGAGGATTTTATTTTTTCATGACCCTCATACCCCCGGCCTGCATTCGAGATAGGCTTATGAACAGGTCCCGGCTTATAAACGGGCCACTACGGTATATATTCAGAGTTTAGTGATGGGAGGAGTAGTGAGGCAGTGCCGTCAACTAATGTAGCTTGCCGGAGCCCTAACGTCCAAGCCCGGGGCCCTAATGTCCAGACCTTCCAAGCCTCCCGCATCCTGTGGGAGGCTCCTGCATTTGGTTAATTCCTCCCACCTACCCGCGAAGGAGACAAAACCTCCCGCAGAAAAATGATAGCAATCTCGCACTCTTTTGAACAATAAATATTCGTTTGTCAACCCGATTAACAACACTACAGTATATGTGTACAGCAATGAGGAATTTAAACTTGTTTGAAATACATAAATTAGTGCTTATATAAACTGCAATTTTCGTAAATACTGTATAAACTTTGGCCGTCGCACCAGTTGGCCACAGCCGCTTAGAGAAAAGTGTGAGCAGTGTTCGAAATAACAGCTTGCCCGGGCCATTTGGCAAGTAAAAATCGCGGAGGGCAAGTTGCTTTGGCCATCAGCTTGCCCGCCTAGGCAAGCTAATATTACAGCAAGATTCAGGTGTATTTAATGACTAATTTTCATGATTTTTCATGACTTGTTTCAGACAAAGTGAAGGGATCGCACAATCGTTTTTAATGTGTTTTATATTTACTTTACTGAGTATTTCGGGAGGTATGAATTTGTCAATTTTCCAGTTTTTCCAAAGTATCGGAATTCAGACAATAATCTGAGAACTTGTATCCCTGCTTGATTCCTCAAGCTAGGTGCTGGGTTGTCCAGTTGTTAATGACTTTTAACTATTTTTAAAAAGAAATACGAAATTTCATGACTTTTAGTGATCATTATCAAGGTAAATGACTTTCAATGATTTTGTGTATTTTCTAAATTGAGAGGGGTTGGTCGAAATTCTTGGATTAGTCTTGTGGTCTACCTGCACGATCCAATAAATATTTTTAAGTCAAGTGGTCATATACAGGGTTCCTGAGGTTAGTAAAAAGTCTTTAAAAGTAATTATGATTTTGGGGTTTTAAGGACCTTAAAAGTCAGAAATTTTCTATGTGCATCCCTCTAAAATTAGTAGAATGCACTAAAACAGCACAAGAAACCTGATCAGAGGTCTATTGTAAAGAATTGCAATTCTTGTGGGTTGAATTTACCACTAAAATGGCCGTCCCCCCCTCCCCCTCTCCTGGGCCTCGACCGCCACGCGGGACCTGGGTGCAGCGGGGAGAGCGGGGCGTTGGACACCTGTTGTTATGTGTCTACCTGTTTGATTGTCTTAGCAACCAAAATAGCATCACCCTGTGTTCTACAGTGCGAGTCTCATTAAGGGGTGGGGGGAAGGGACTGGGGGAGGGAGGGGACGCTACATGCTTGGGTCAGGGATAATAGGAGGGGAGGGGGGGGCTGAGAGCAAGGGATCCTCTGTCATGTGAACAGCGCATGACCTTGGGGTGGGAGAGCGCTGGGAGGTCATGTTCATGGGGCAGGAAGATCCCTCTCAGCCAATCATAGGGGTAGATCGCCAGGAGCGCATTTGCTAGAACCCAGTTGATGCTAATGAATAATTAACTTGTGAGTATAAATAAAGGGGACAGCGTAAGCTTGGACACACCTTGCTGCCTGGCCGAAGACTACTATCATCCGACTTCTCTGACTTCATCATTTCCATACCGAATCTCTGGGCAATTGCCCTTGCATTCTCACACTATTTTCTGACAAAGAGTCTAGTTGACAACTGACACTTTTGAAACCCCCAAGTCGCTCAGCCTCAAGTCGCTCACCAGTGCCAGTGCCACAGCCACAGTGAGGATTTATTTTAAACTTTTTTTATTTAACAAACTTTCATATTATATCACAGGATATTTTCAAATAATGGTCGATAGAAAATATAGGCCTAATGCAGGCCTACTCAACAATGTCAATGACAGTTAGGCCTAATGTTTAATTTATTTTTATTTCTAACATTACATAATATTATGTCGAAATAGTTTTACTTCTTAAGTTATTGTATGTGACATTCATATACGTATAGATAAAAGTTGATGATTAAAGCTCTAAATGAAAGTGTAAATAAAAAAATGTGTTATCTTATTTATTAGGATATCATTAAAATTCAAAGATCTTTTGTAATTTTTTATTGTTAAGGCATTGTCCTGATGGCACTAAAAAAAACCCACCAGAATACATTAAAATAGCATATGTTTAGAAAAAGAATTCTGGGGGGCATGCCCCCAGGCCCCCCTAGTGGTGGGTTGGGACACCAACACAGAAAACCTCCCGCCCGCATTTCAATCTCCATATAACTTGGCAGGTCTGTAATGTCTGGGCTTTAACATCCAAGCCGGGGGCCCTAACGTCCAAGTCCGGGGCCCTAACGTCCAGAGCAGGGCCCTAACGACCAGGGGCCCTAACGTCTTGGGAGCGTATTGACCCAAACATCACCCATCATTCTGCCCCCCCCCCTCCCCCCCCCCCCCCCCCCGCAACATGTCAATGCAATGATAGACTATACGGGTACTGTTCTTATTGTTTTACCTCTACATCTATTAACAAATAGAGAATAGCAAAAATAATAGCCTACCATACATCTCTCACCAATGACCCCCCTCCCCGGCCCCCCGGCCCCCGCCCCCCCCCCCCCACACACACACACACCCTATTATATATATATGTATTTCAAAAGATAACTTACCATTCGCAGACTCGCTCCCGTGAGCGATAATAGAGGGTTGTTTACATCGTGGGTTTATTTTCTCTTGGCGTGGCGGAAGGCAATGTGAGGCGCAAGGCAGTGAGATGGGCACGTATTTCCCGGTGGGTTCCCAGGACACATTTCAATGTGACTATCTGTCGGCTGCACATAATATTAGAAGAGGCGTGTACCAATAGATGGTATGTGTGATAAGAGAGCGATCATTACGCAGAAGGTCTAAATCACACGAGTCATGAATCCTCTGGGTACTATGTCTGGAGCAATCATACAGCATTGTTGCCATGTGAACCACGATTGCCTGATCGGGCTTGGTCATTACATAAGTCGGGGTCATCCCAAATAAGATTTCACAGACGAGATTACCTGAATAATTCCATAAATAGCATTGGGAGCACGGTGGAAGCTAGTCCTTGAGGCCTTTGCCAGGGTTTTAATTGAGACTAAGTGACCATTGATTAAAGGGTAGAATGGTCAAAGACCCTCACCAGAGAATAGTTTAGTATCAAGGGGTTTTTCTATTGAACGTACGCTTAATTAGACCGACCCTACCTCTACCAGCGGGTATTGCATAAGGCATAGGGGGCCAGCTTATTTTATGCATACAATAGGGTAATCTTTGGTATTGATTTACCTGGACTGGTCGTACGGTCTAGATATAGCGTGATGGTTAGATTAAGCTGGGGGAAAGCTTCCTCCGCCCATTTAGATACTAAAAACCCTAGAATAACTGACAACCTCAAGAGTGAACTGTCATAATAAATCTATCGACTCCCATTGTGCCAAAACAGGAAACTAATGTGCTCACACAATGTCACTCCTATGACGTCAGTACTGAAATGAAATGAGCCAATTATGACATAAACCCTTTGATGGATGATCGATTCAGTTTTTTCAGGGAAACCAAACTGATTCTACGTCTTTTATTTTGTTCCAAAGGATACTGCATCACGCCAGTCAGTGACTGTCGCAATACATTCTGCGTAGTAGATATAGAATAGAAATCGCAAGAATGCCGAGGGAATCGTATTGATTCGACCTTGTACATGTAATATCTCATCAATGTCATATACGCTGGTATTGCTGTATGGTAGTTTAATGGCGTTGGCTCTTGTTAAGGTTTAAACAATATATATATTCGTATTCACTTCCTCCTCTAACCCCAATATAAGAAGAACGATCTGCCTAAATGAGATAGTGAATGGTAGATCTGATAGATATTTCTTTTTGTGTTACATGATTTAAAAGCAATTAACCCAAAATATAATGTACAGTCACGTCGCCGTACCCAACGAAGTATGTATTCTCTCTCCCTACTAGCTTCTTATCTTCTCACGCCTTTTCTCGCTTCCTGGTTGCAAGGCAAGTAACTCATGTACTTATAAATGACTTCTCATGTAAATTACCATGTGATAAACGCACTACGCTAACTTCAATCCAAGACAATATACTTTATCACAGATTTTGGCAGGCTTATACATAATTTTAAACAAAATATAAATCCTGTTAGATCTTGGACTACTTCTAAAGACTAGCAGATACATAGGTTTAGGTTTTGCCAAATGTCACGGAGCCGGGTCTTCCGATGAAAGATGGGAGGTTTGCAAAGTTCTGATTCTTCCTAAGTTACTTGCTCACCCAATCGAATCATTCTCGCAAAACCGTTCTGAGTTCTGGCAATATGACAACTTAGACTTAGCTTCCGGGGTTTGGAATGGGTAATAGTAGGATGGTTTGTTTTATACTTGCCACAGTCGATCCTATCAAACAGGGAATTTTCCAGCAAAGGATTAACTTTAACTCTTTACAAGTGGCTTTGTCTATTGCTTGGACTGTCAAATGCTATTACACTAAGTATATGGAGAAGTATTTTACCAGTGTGTTGTCATTGGGACATTCCATTTAAGCAAATTTCCTGCCAAATTGGGATTCAGGAGATCCTTCGATCCTATAAAGGATTTGGCATACATACACAAGTGGTCGCAATGTTTCTAGTGCAACTTTTATGCGTCTTTGGGGCTGGCACGGACCACGTTTTAAAGCCTCTTTCAGAAATTCTGCACCTTTTTTAAAGTACGTACGAGTCCCGTCTAAAAGATCAAGTTTAGTGCTTCTTTGGACACTACCCTTGATTTCTACATACCTCTTTCACATGTGCACGAGCCTGGGTATGGTAGGCATATATATTATAATATATGTATAATATACTATAGGCCCAAGCTATTCAGATATAATTTATTATTCATAATTCGTAATTCATAGTGTACAAGCATCGCATGTATTGCGTATTTACCAGGGCAATGTGCCCTAACAAATATATCATATTCAGTGGGTTACACTACAGCCCAATATTGTTAGTTTTTTTTATTCACACGCACTTTCAACTTTAACCTTTATTGTACTTATTTACTTTATCACTGCAGTATAGCCAAGTTAGGGACTAAAACGGAAAGTTGCCTTGACTCATTTCTGAATTCATATGATTCATGATAACTTTAAAAGTGTTTATGATAGAATAATATATGATATGTCAAATAAAAGAAAAGATTCAGGGTTATCTGTATTCAAAACTGTCACATGCACAGTTACAAGAATTCTTTTTCATATTAACGGCTGTTTCCATGGTAACCGTATCTGAAATGTTATGAAAATCCCAACTTTCAACTGTTTCCATGGCAATTTCTCTCAGGTGAATGGTTCTGCAGCCTTGGGGGCCATATTGAACATACACAATTAAATTGTCAATTTTTGGCATATGTCAACCTTGTACTACCATAATGGTGGAAATGGCAGTGTGAAGAATTGAAAGCCGAAATGTTCCAAATTTGACCAGCTTTCACTGAAAAATGGCCGTTCAGGCAAAATCTGGGATTGTAAGGATTAACATGACACTTTTTAGAGTCACAAGGAGGCCCATATTTTTCACTCAAACCACAATTTTCACTAGCTCACTTGAGGACACAAGCCTTTGCTGTGTTATGTCACAAACTATAATTTCTGAATCGCAAAATATTCTGAACCGCAAAAATCATAATCAGTAAACTTCAACAGAATTCAGGCTCCTAGTACCAATCATAAGTTTTATGAACAAAGAAAACATGTTAATTTTCAAGGATTTAAAAAACAAATGGGTGTCCGTAACTTATATATAGGGTGCAGCATTATAGTGCGATGTGGCCACAGGAACTATATTAACGGCAACCTTACATACTGATAAAGATATTGATAGCGAGATAGTAGATCTATAGTGAATACAAAATGTCATTGTGAACAAATGTGAAAATACAGGTTAATATATTATATTATATCATATTATATACATGATAAGTAATAGACACTAAAGGCAATCCTCGCATGGCCGCAACACAGTTGTCATTTTGGCACAGAATCACGAGCATCGCCTTTCTGGGTGCTAAGGCCAAAAGAAAAAATAGGTGTGTTTCCGATTTACCCCCCCCCCCCCCCTACCTAGAAAAACCTTACCCTACCTAAAATAAATTTTACCACACCTGATTTTTTCCCCATCATATCTTACTTTTTTTGGATTTTTTGACAAAAAAGGCTTATAAATGCAGCAATGCAACAAAAAAAAGTTACCATCCCCCCCAACCTAGTTTTCAGCCAGATAAATCGGAAACACACCTATTTTTTTTGTTGCCTAACTAGAAAGTTTGTTCATCGCATTCTGTACCGACTAATCATTTAGTCATATCGCTACTGTCAGGAATTGCCGCATCTCCTCATGTTTGTCTAGGAAGTGAGCATTTTGTACACAGACGAGGCTTTTGACCATGCCCGTTAATTGACAGAATGTTGAAGCTGCTTCCACTGTACCAGGTATACGGGGGTCGTCTCTGTTTGCCATTAGTGCCTGTAAATTAAGTAATGTTAACGCTGACGGGGTTTACAAGGGGTTTGCCTGGTTAGTTACTGTAGGGTTATTCATTCTGTATGTTGTATACATGTAGACCAGGGATTAGCACTCATCCCCACGCAGTCCAATGCTTCTACTCAAAATGTCTTAGTTATTTATTACAAGGGACATCGTTAGTGTATAATATGTCTCTTCACTGTTTCCCAACTTTGTAACTGCAGCGTCTTGTAATTCATCAGAGCAATCGTGTCAAGTTATGTATTTACTGAAGTAGCCCCAACTCCTGTGGTGTTCACATTCAAAGGGTTATGCCAAGGACTTTCAGCTGTGTTAAGCGTTTGAAGATGATAAAACCTGTGAACTCCTCTACCAGATGGCACGAAATTGGTGTATAAAATACAACCGAAACAATCGAAGAAGTCTAGATTTCCCAGTGAGGAACTAAAACAATGAAATTATGGCCAAATGTGCTGTCCTGTGTTCATACTGAATACATGGGAGACAAAGTGGGGGAGTATAAAGAGGGAAAGAATAGGCAACGAAACATCAGGACTTCTCACATCCACGAAATGCGTACAGCTCAATGTACAGGTTGTAAATACATAGCGACCCCTTCAGGTCATTGTAGCGATCAGCCCTGGCGTCCATCAACATCCAAACTAGCATGAAATACTAAAGTATCAACTTGAGCACCTGTGTTATTCCCATCCTTCCCGTCCTTAGCACTCACTTCACTGATTGAGGCTTAGGGTTTGGACTTGGATCACCGCACTATATGCAAAGTTGCTATATGTGTTTTTTCTGTTTTACTTTGTGTTCAGAAATAATTGCAAAGGACAAGTATTCTTAAAACAGCATTCATTTTCTAAAAACAAATTTCTTTTTCATTCTTGACCTTCCTAAGCGACCTAGGTCTCTCCTCTAAATCATCTAGCCCACCCAAGCCCTGTATTTTGCTAAGGTATATTCACTTCTATTCGTGCCTACTGATAGAAGGGTCGTGGTCCCGGTTGTAAGATCTAAGTTAATGATCTACAACTACTATTGGGCACATAGCTGACCTTTCCATTGTCATACACCTATCTAGAGACGTTGTCTTTCCCTTAATATTCCCCAAATTAATACAAATATCCGGCAACCTTTAGAATATAGGGCTTACCGTCTATATATTTGGCCGGAATAAAGAACCTCTATGTTGAAGACATTTCCAGGATATTGCGTTACACAAGTTGTCAAATGATATATAGAAATGAACTTTTAAAAGGATAAATAGAATATTTAATATATGTCCGGATTCAGGCCATTAAGTTCGATCGTATTGTCCCCACTTGCTCCCTCCCCTATGTTATAGACTAGCGCCGGATCAATTAGGGTCAGTCATTTATAGCTGACAACCCAAGCCTTTAGCCTAGAAACTTTTACTCTCAGCAACTGTACTCCCACGCCTGTATTCGTATATCATAGGTATATCTATGAGACTTTGTATGTGTACTAGTTATAGTAGATGAGGTGAGTTTGTTAACCTCAAATCGTTTCCAAATATACCATGGTCGACATGAACATGAATGCATCCATATCAAACTTAGTTTTATTAAAGACTGAGCGGCTTATATGGGCCAGATCTTCAGAAAATGTACAATTCGCCTTCACCAATCCTTCCAAATAACCCACATTTAAGACAACAAATCAGCTTCAAAATGCTGTTTAACATGACAGAACTGATACTTTAAATGAATGTGATGTCAAATATACTCAGATATACCTGGTATTCATCATTTTACAGTCTAATTTAGCTGAATTTCCCTAAGTGTGTAGAGCTGCCAATTGTACATTTTCTGGAAATCTGACCCATATATACTACGTATCTTATATCATACATTTTCATCACTTCTCACCTCACTTTCGTTTTTTAAAGAGTAGAGCAGTTTCTTTTATTGAGTATCCAATTGTTTCCTCGTATCTCTGATGTTTTTTGTAGAATTTGTCTGTCATGATATTTTAAATATTTGCTAAAATTGGCAGAATGCACACTTTTGAGGAAATGTTGTTTCCAAGGCAAAGCTATATTTTCTAATATTAAGCTCAAAGAGGTTGATATGTAAGAATTCAATAAGCAATGTTTCTGAAAACTTGGTCTGACAACTTTAGGTGTGCTGAGTTAGGCTATTAAAGTGTCCTGACAAACATGTATCGGATCAATTCTAGATTAGGCTTAATCACCGTTTTTTTCCCATTATTCAATTTTTGTGTGTGGCCACCTTGATAACCTACACCAAGCAGACTGTATGTACAGTGTGTTTCCCTATTTTTATCTATCAATCCAATTTATTATATGGTAAATCCCTACAGCCAGTGGTGAGGATGATTTATAGGAAAATCATTTAGGTCTTACTTGGTCTTACTTGGACTTACTAGCTCCTGTATCGGGTGCATAAGACACCAAGTCATCTGGAGCCCTCAGGTGTGGCAACCTAATCCAGATACAAAGTTACCGACCCTAGGATTTAGTCAAGACCATCCAAGTGACACTAGAAGTGTCAATGTTGGATAATGCTAATCCCACTTTAACGCCAGGGGTGATAAACATGTCAGCTGGCTGTGCTCTTCCCCAACCCATCCTGATTAATGCACATATTGATTAGGATGTTAATGCAAGTGGATTAAACCATTATTGGACCTAAAGACCGACCTATTCCTCCCCCTGAAGCACATAAATTCAACCATAGAGACAACTGACTCTTTGCACGCGTCTGCCTGTTAATTTGGGATGGTTTTATAGTCCAGTTGCTTTAAGGAAATGTTGATTTATACGGTAACAAAAAGAATTAGGATTTCTTTGGGTACTAGGGGAAAAATAGAATAAACACAAAATGTAAAGGGTAAGATAAGATAAGATAAGAAAATCTTTTATTTGTCCAATAATTCGATTCGTAATGTAAGATGTGCGTAGAATTCTGGAAATTCTTTCTCGACATTTCTTCTTGAGTTTGGGAAGTTTTGCATATTCATCGGACAGGGAAAGTGCCAACTGCGTCTAACGTCAAGCTGGTGATGACTTATTTGTTTGATAGTGAAAGAGATTTGGAATAGGACGACTGAAGTGTGGGATCATCTATCTTCTGAAGTTTGTCGATGGAAGGATCTCGTTTAGTGAACAGCTAGGTTCATGGAAGATGCTGAACTTTCACAAAATCAAAATGCACACAGTCCCTGATAAGAGCGTACTTTTTTCATAATTTATTCTGGCAACATGAGAATCTGTGCATGAGACCCACTTCCAAGCCTTGCAAAGTATCGATAGAAATCCAAGTAGAATGATGAAAAGAATAATTTTTCAAGGAGCCAAATACAGTTGTTTTGAATATTCTTTCCACAACATTTGGGTGGGAACCACGGTTTTAAGTTGATGTAGGCGATAAGAGAGTCAATCCAGCGTAGATGTGGATGATAAGAGATTGAAATAACATAACCTGATCGCCTAGGAGGTTCCCTGACCTCGTACCTCTCACTTTAGAATGCTGAGTCCTCTGCAAGTGATCTCTGACACAGGCAATCGACTCTGTAGATCTGTAGTCAAAGTTGAAACCCAGGAATCAGGACTTCGTTCATGTTTTGATGTTTGATATATAGCAGGTTCCCATTTTAAATCACTGCTATTTTTAAAAAACTCGTGGGCGAGCTCGCCACGAATGTGGGGGTATGTGAAATCATCCGAAAGGTATTCAAGATTTCTTTTAAAAACTATGAAGAATTGGATGATCATCCGGAAATTGAAGATATATTATGTCCATCCATCTATCGAGGTCACTATTTACATCCGGATGTTTAGGACTAGATTAGACTTAAGTAGGCCTACCTTTTAACTTATTTCCCTTCTAAATGCTTTTGTTAAATTAATGTCTATCTTTTCAATGTATACCTTTCCATCATATCAACTGTTGAAGTAGAGTTAATTCTATATATATTATACATATATAATTATATTGGCTTCCTTTGAATAATTTATCAATTATCATATTAAAGGCCTTCAGGGTAGGCACATACTTTAGAGTAAATCGAATGAAATTACAATAATTTATAGTATTTTTTGATGAATTAAATATTGCCTATTCCTTACTATAAGGTACCAAGAGTGACTGGTCACAGTTAACAATTTCTGAGTCCAACTCTGGAATAGATTGATGCCTTCCAGCTAGACTCTAATAGCCACTTCTATCATTCCTCACCTCAACCAGCCCAGCAGATAAGGAAGAAGTTTTACATACAGAGATTACCTACTAAATGCTGTAAATTGGGAAACTAGGCGCCGAAATTTATTGTCCTGTATTTTAGGCACAGTTCTATTTACTTCCTCCCATAGCCAATTAATGACGTGCATGATAAACGCTTTGGAGAAAATATATTCGATAGATTTGTTCACACTATAGTTAAGGCAATGTAGTTAATTCCAACTATTAACTATTTGTTACCTCAGTGTGTTGCCAGTTACTGTTATTGGAAGACAATTTTGATTTTATAGAGAAATCAATACATGACTATAACCAAGATTACATAGCCATGCTATATAAGGGGTACTGTTAGTAAAGTGCAAGACGTGATCATTCACGTTAATACTCTGTACTACTTCAGCGATTCAGCATTGAGAAGGGTGTAGGGGCAGGTTAATAAAGGATATATACATAATACATATAGAATGGTATGATGAGGCGCCTGTAGTTGGAATTTATGGAACGAGATTCCGCAGGAATAGAGTGGACGATAATGAGTGAAACCACCGTAGCAAAGAATTTCAGTGGGTCTACGAAATATAAATGTGAACCTTTATTAAGTCATGTAGCAAAAGCCACCTTTCAAAGTCTTGTAAAGTGACTTTTAGATGGGTTGGAAAGGAACGGAACATAAAGTAGACAACCTTTAGTTTTTGATCGATGTTAACTTCTTTTATGAGACGGACAAGAACAAACGGTGAACCACCTCAGAGTACTCTTTTGTACCTTTTGCCATTTTTAACTTTGGGTCATAGGTCTAATCATAAATGAATTATAGATGAATACTAAAGAATCCCCAGGGGTTGTGCTAAGCAGCATTTGGGTTAGGAACCGCCTCCTGACGCAGGTAATATGGCTTTAATACTTCACACTTTGCCTCTGGATATGCGTTTAGCGCATCAGTTGCACAACATATACACATATGTATAGGATAAATTTGGTTTCTATATCATTTTCTTCTCTGAAACTTTCCCGAGCCGCCAAATAATAGGTTTAGTATGATCTACTGGAGACGGCAAGCTCACACTTTCATATGTGTACAAACTTAATAACCATTGCACAGATTAATCAAATAAAGTCAATACATTTTAACACTTAATTATATCAGAGGACGTTTTAATGTCCGAATATTTTTTAATCGGTGGCAATAATCATAGAATGAGCATTCTTTACAATGTCATAGCTATCCGTGTATGTCTTTGGATTGGGCCGTTATCAAACGATTTATAACATTCCTTTTGACTTTTTGACACCAGCAGTGTACGGTTATGGGAGGCCCTTTTCACTTAGATCTGCCATTTTATGGAGACATTAATTATATTCCCGACTCATTTTCCCTTCCTGATCGGGTACTGAATAACCCATTTGATCAGGTATTTAGGCTAAGGTTAACCGTTGGAAATTGGATGTAATGTACAATCATTATACCATAAATAATTGCTAATTCATTTGGCATCGGCGAGTAGTTTCAGAAGATGATAAATGCGGAATTTATAGATACCATATATTAAGGAAATGATGATGGGGCCGTCTCTTTCTCCTTAAATCAGAGTGGCATTGGTAACCTAGGATTAATAGCTTGAACGAAAGACATCATCGAGTACCATTGGCATTATCCATGTAAATTTGAGACCGTTCAGTACAAAGGCATTCGGTCTCCATTAACAACCCGTTGACAGATTTCCTCAGGAGTTGTTTCTCCTAAGCTGATAATTTGTACATTGGCGCGGTCAGGATAGATGTGGGTGCCATCGTGTGGTTGATAATATGGAGAGATGCCACTGTTTTTATATCCACTTCTTGAATGATCCCGTCACCTCTAGTTGAGCTCCGAGCCTGAATCAATCGATAACAAATACTTCTTGTCCTCCAATGATTGACATGGCTTTGAGGTATTCTTATAGAACTTTCCTCAATGTGTTGAACAATCTTGTCTCCTGTGTTTGAGCTCATCGCCTCGCTTATCGTCTCTTTGTAATCAAGTCTTTGGGATTTATGAGAGAAATATTTCAGATCAAGTATCTGGGAGTTGAATATATAATTCATCCGTGGAGGAAGATTCCACGATGAAAAATCAAATTGGTTAATAAATCGCGAATTCCTTGGTCTACGCCAGATTATTATTCCAGATCTGAGGAGAGGGGGAGGTCCGCTGGCGGAATTAGAAATCGGTTGATTCATGACGGCTCTAACATAATGAAGCGCTAAGACATGTTATCAAGACGGTTGACGCTTTCCTATGGGTTGTATATGAGTGTATCATGTGCATTCGATGCATTAGCATCCTTGATATCCATTCTTTATTTAGACTCTTTATTTCTGATACATGAATAAACTAGAGATAAATCAAATTTAATGTTAGCCTCATGCGAAATATCTTCTCACATTAAAGGTGACACTATAGAAACTCACCGACAAAGGACTTTACTCTAGGTTATAGTTACAGGGTCAAAGTCACAAAGAAAGAAGTATAATTATAGTCAAGCCAAGAGTCTTATAACAAAGATTTATGTTTGTTTCCTCTGCGATATAAATTTTAGGCTATTGGCTAAAGCTGGATTTTTTTTACAGGCTATTGTTCCTCTTTTATCTCCCTACAATGGGGATTTGGGGAATTAGGAAGAACCACAGGAGTCAACTAGTTTGTGCTTGAGGCAGATCTCTCCATATAGCTCCAGATGTTACGTTTTGTCACTTAGAGTAGAATAAAAGTAAAATGTAACATTTCTGAAATAGACCCCCACCACTAGACACATGTATGTACACGAATTGATCGATGAGAATTCAAGCCGCACATCGAATGAATGATGAATGACTCAAAATGGGCGAGCGACCTGTAGATAGTTTTCTAGTTCCATCTAATGATTCCTATTAAGTGATGAATTATTTGAAGCTCTTAAAAAAGGCATACTTCCCTTTGTAGAAACTAGAACCACCATCCCGTTGTTGTGGATTGGAGTGAGGCCATTATTTATTAGTCTCCCAAAAATGGCTTGCATTAGAACACTCTTTGTAACTAACCGAGGAAATATTGAATTAATCAAATAACAAAGTCTGAACCCATGGGCTTTGCCAAATGGTTTCGTCTAGTTTGGATCTTCTGGTGAAAATCGTGATGATGACTCTATTATAGTCGGCTACGCACAACCAAATCCACTACCCCATTGCTTTTATTCTTGGTAGCTCCAATCTGAGAGGCTGGGGTCTGGTTTCAAAGCGATGATATTATGAAACACCTTCGCCTCAGGCGTTTAAAGCGATCTAGTTCCTCTGATAGAGTATTACCGAGTGGAAAAAAATGTAAAACGATCCACTATGTCCTTTGTTGTCTATTATTCATGGAGCCACCGTGGAATCCATTGCTCTATTCCCAAAGCACACCCTACCTGCATGAGGCCTACTATGTATTCATAAATAGGAAAACACTATTTAATACACTTTCTCTTATCATATTATTTTGACAGTTGGTCTGTTATGATTGGGATTGCAATATATTTAGACTCCCTATCTCGTATCTCCTAAACGTAGATATAAACATCAATAAGACAGAAACAAAGGTTGTTACTGAAGTTGGGGAATGAGACACTTTGTAGTTCTGTGTTTCATAATCACCTCCTCGATCGGCCAGTTTTAAAGTATTCATCTCTTTCCTACCAACAGAATAGACCTAACTGCCTTGTGCACGTATTGCGACGATTAGCATTTCGCCTTGTAAATCGTACATACAAGCAATCGCAATACACCCGCCGGATATCGGACCCCGAAGTATCCGTTCAACGGCCCCCGTCTAGATGGCATACATTTCGAGGACTCAGGTCTGTTGCGAAATTGAAGTCTCACTTAAATCGACCAATTGCTTCTATTGTTTACTTATGTTTGCAACGTTGTGGCTACGAAATTTAGCTGCGAGGTGGTGGCTATAAAATCACAGCCGGTAAAATATTATTTATTGAATTGTCTACTTAACAGTCCATCAGGAAAAAGGTCATGGCCATCATTACCTCTAGAATTAAACTATGAAACTGAATGTTGGGTTTACACAAGTATTATGCCTACAAATATAGAAATGCTATGACCTGCAAATATAATGCCACACGGTCATGCGCTAATATTTTCCAGCTCAATAATGTGCTCTGCCTGAAGAAACTATATCTATAGCAGCAATTATGTGTGTACACGTAGAGATAGGCTGCGTCTCTCGATGCGAATGCTTACGTAATAAAACACGGGGGGTTTTGTTGCCTGCCATATCGCCAGGGATCTACCCAGCCATCTCTCAACTCTTGGCATATTGATTATATTCCTATCTTCTGGATTACCTGCCTCGAACATGGAGATGAGATGCTTGAAGGAAGTGAAATATCATCGTATTATTGTTGGTTTCAGATTTCTGACAATTCAGTCATTATTTGTGTATTTGATGCCACTTCGATTCGTTCTCTATTACCTTCTCAATTTACACCTTGTTTCGTTTAGACACATCATTTACATAGAGAATGAATGCGACTGCATATCCTCCAGTCACATATTCGAGGAACTCGATTCATATTTGCATTTAATTCCCCTGACAGTTTAGTTCAAATGTAGCTGGAGGGAAACTATTTATCGCAACATACGATCTCTGAATCATCAGTCCGATGTTCAAGTGCTTTTGAGTCTGAATATTGGATGATGCCCGCTAAGTCTTTCAGGCTGAAAAGGAAAAGAAGGATATTGAAGGACAACACTGACTCAGGACTGAGCTATATTGTGAAGAATAACAATTTATCAGATTTACCGGCCGGATGTTTTATCCTCGTTTGATACCAAGTGGATATACAGACTTAGATAATATTTATGTTGGTTCCCACAACTGTCCATGCTTACCGGGATCTATCTTATTCAGATTTCAACGTAAGTCGCCTGGCGCTAAGGAGGGGACGAAAAATAGTGTTTTACCGGATCTCTACAAGTTGGCGTTCACTTAGAAAGCACTCCATGGGTGCGTATTGCACTAAACCCAGCTTTCCTCCAACCTCCGTCTCCCCCTCCTCCAACTCCACCTCCACCTCCCTCTCCTCCACTATAGTGGTTGGCCGTGAAAGTATCCAGCCCGGAGTTGCTCACCGATGGAGGGGATTCTTCAGGGTGGGAGTCCCTCCACCAAAGCAGTGCCAAATAGTGCTAGGCTGGCCGCATATTGCAGCAGGGCAAAGAGGTGCAAGAGACATCCAGGGCCAAAACTTGACACAAATGTGTAGGGTTTCTAGAGCTTTCAGCAGATTTGAACTCCACTATGAAGAATGTGTATCCATGTAACGTTACCCTGATGCTTCTGTTTTATCCCTGCACAATTCGACTCCCTATAAAATGCAGTCCACCTCGATTGCCAATCAATTGACACTTTTCGACTTTACTGGCCGGAATGTTTGCACATCAAAATTAATGAATAATCGTTAGGTGATGTCATCTAAACATTTAACGAGAAAGATTTAACTGAGTTTAACTGAGTGTTCCAAAAATGTTGTAACATTCAAAAATATGCTCAGCAACTGTAATGGAATTTACAACATAGTTTCTCTGATGAATTTGATGAGTTTCATTCATAAATCTATTCACTATTCACCTGAAGAAGTTCGCCACCAGGTCGAAACGTCGTGATTTAATATGTATCAACAAAATTGCTTCAACAACGCAGCAAATACCGAAGTTTGAGGTTGTGTCGTGTTTTCCTTTATAATATATTTAAAGGAATGCCCCTGGGTTTTCTTATATAAATAATAGCAATAGGTCCGTCATAATTATTCTTACACTTATCATGTGTGGAGAAAGCACTACAAACCCATAATTACATACCTTTCAATCATGTATGCAAGGGATTGATTCAATAGTCCTAGCAAATCCAATGAAATGATCTTAAATATCTATAGCGATACAATGTTTACAAGTGTTACAATGTGGATTTGAGTTTCATGTATTTCTGATTGGCCGACATAATATCGTTGTATAGGCCTACGCTTACCTAAGTATCATAACGGCTAAAGCATAAACATGGGATGTAGATCTATATATAAAAAAGCCTAAATTTTGATGAAGGATATCTATTATCATAAAATCCTTCCAGAAACGAGACAAAATCCCCCATTATTCTTCCATCATTATCTTGAAATTCCGAAACAAATTCACATAATGAGGGGCCAAATTCTAGCTTAATTATCTAGTTTCCATCAAGACTGAATCCTGCTAGGGGATTATAATATACTATACAAGAATTCATGCTAGCCTGGTTTGACATGATTCCATCAAAATAACCATTCAATAACTCAGGTCTGTGACTCGATAGTAATCGGGGGTAAGAGATATTCAGAAGCTTCATTTTCATTTTTGTTAAGGTTAGTTTTTTCTTCCCCTTTTCGGTAGTTCTCTTTCCTAGAGAGGATTTTGCCTCAAGTGAAGAAGGCCTCGTATATATGCCGGTCTACTCTGACTCTGAGAATTCAGACACTCGTGGAATGCTTGGATCGACACACTTGGACTTATACAGATAGTCTAGAGATCGAAGAATCGATGTCAGCACCTCCTCGTGATGGGAGAATTGGTCCAGCTTTAGGGGGAAAGAGGAACAGGGCTTCAATCCAGTCCAGGAAATAGAGAAATAGTTTGAGCACTAACACATGTTGGACACTTCCTCGGTGCTTAGGCCATGCACACCTGAACAAATTCTTGGAGTGGCCGAATCGCGTTCTTCAATGAAGTCTTGCTCGGGGGCGTTCCCACTCCGGAAGTGATATTGTAGAATTAATAAGCATTCATGGAAGGCAAGGAACGCGTTCAGGCAAAGCGAAGTTAAAAGTATAGGAAAATATGCGTTTTTGAACTATAAGGATTGCTTTTGTGTTATACTCATCAATCAACATTCTGCACATTTAGATTTTCTCAGCAGTTGGGTCGGTGAGGTAAAACTGACCGCTGAAAGAAGAAATTTAAGCGTATGTTGCAAGTTGAGAGACCTCTAAAATATGGGCTGAGTTTGTTATAGTGGGATTGTAAGTTTAGGTGTAAACGATGTACGCCAATGTGTTGACAAAGAGATCCCCTCGCCCGCCATAGTTACAAGCTACAAAAGTTGTTTCTTATCTTCACCTGAACAAGTCAAATCTGTTGCGGACTGAATCTTGCTTGGCAATCTTATCCGCTCCGTCCTGCCTATCTTTAACGCCTCCCTGCCAAGGACGAAGCGCCACACCCGGCATTCCCGCAAACCAGCATCTGTGGTTCATCGAACCGCCGCCAGGGAGAATGGTGGCGGTGCTTGTGCGCCCCGCCTGTCGCAACTGGAGAACAGAAAATGTTCCTATATTCTAAACAAGCTCAAGCCTACACTACAGAAAACACATGTACTGCTTATCTAGTATCATGTTGAATGATAAAAACGATAAGACGTTTACCAAGTGATTGAATAGCCAGCTTGATGCTTTTCATATTTCAGACATACATATAGCGCCTCACTGGGGGTAGTTGCATTGATAAACCGTCTGTATTTGACATTCAACTTGTTTCTTTCCTATTTGACTCCCAACAGAACTAAAATAACCTGTTAGTTCTATATTTCTGGTCCTGGTTACTTCCTTTGTGATATTCTTGTCTAATTGTATGCCTGCATGTGTACATTAAAAATGTCATTTGCACCATTATCTGGAACCTCTCATCCTATTCACATTACAACTTGTCAAATAAATACACACATCATGTATGTGTGCATACGATGGTATTTAACTGGGAATAAGGACGGACTAAGAAATAGAGATTTCCTCTATAGAAAGCCCACCGCAAAGCTATGCTGTCGAATTTTCCCTGCTGCCTTCGGCGTAATATTTAACTTTTTCCCTTTTGTTGTCGCTTCACAAGAAACAAGACAGGAAACAAATTAATGGATCGCATCTTCTCCCATCTGTTACTCCTGAACGTCTAACAAATAAAGCTGATGATCGATCCTGGAGTAATTTTTATCCGATAAGGTCATTTGGGTGAGGTTCTAACCCAGGCGTTCTTCGCGCTAGTGGTGTCGCCGCCGTACACTTTATCAACAAGGACGCTAGCTCGGGTCTCGACTGATGAGGTATATTCTTCACAAACACAAATTAGTCTCCGACTCTCTCAGCCTCTGAACTAAACTTCTTTCCAGCAGCCTGCCTCTGATTACCCCATGATAATCCCCTATGATAATTGATGATAACAGACGATATACAAGAGAATTAGATTTATGGCCTCTAAGGATAATGAACGATGAGGCAACTCTCAAATGACACATACATTATGAAATCAGGCAGATTACTGGTAAATCTACATAGTCTAGTGTGATTAAAAGGATCGTATATAAGGGATGATAGCCTTTATCAGCTCTTGGACGATCATCTGATCACCGCGTGATGCAGACATTAACCGAAAGCTCTGGTAATATTGCTCTCAGCTTTTCTTGAATCTACCCAGCCAGACTTCTTTTAATGAAACAGTGCCATGTGTGCCCTGTCTTCTTTATCTTTATCCTTCACATAAATTAGAATTTGATGGATTTGAGGTGCATGCCCTCTGGCTTCTTTTAAAGAAGAGTATTCGCGGAGTTCAGGAAGAAATACCTGAGAAGTAACAAGCATTCACTGCGAAGCCCCTGAGATACATGAACAAGGATCAAATCCGCAGGTAAAAACATATGTTTTTTTTGACAGTGTGAGAGGTATTTGAGATTTTTCTTAGCTGGACTATACCCCAGTCTTGTCCCAACCGTTAATCAAGGTAATTAGGGAGTTTAAGGTGTGGGGAATGGTGAGTACTTGTACGTAGGCTGGAGCGGGGTGGGACAGGGAATGACAATGTCAGTCTACCCCGCTCAGAGCTGCTCTGGGTCCAGACAATGTCGGATCTGAGCAGTCGGGCCAAGGAGAAGAACGGGTGTAAATAATAGCCATCTGTGCTGCGTAATGCTCAAGATGGAAGAGTGATTACATTTGACGTGCTTATAATAAGCCAGCCAACAGCCGTAACGAATGTCACTAATGGATTGTTGCTTCTTTTATTTTATTTTTTTGTTGATGATACCTGAAACATAATCACATATGAGAGCCTTCTCCCTTCAGCCCCTCCAGCCAGGCCTTTCTCCAAGATAGAACAGTGTGATTTCATCATTCTTTTCCATCTCGTTACAATGTGACCATGGCCTTCCATTGCATGTATTGAAGTCATAATTCAGGAGATAAATGCGTTCTGGTCTGATAAGTTCTCTGCCGCCCTTTTAGACTGGTAAGGCTCGCACAGGTGTGCAATTCCATCCAAGGTATTTAGGCTTGTGTTTCGCCAGCTTGATATATAGATCAACGTACATTCGGGAGAATCTTATTTTCCACGTTATCTTATATCTCCCCTATATATCGCCCTACCCCCGTTGGCCATTCGGTACAACTACCAGATACATATTAGTCATGGGACTTATTTCCTAGAAGAATATAATTATTCAACGTCTATGTTTACGTTTATAGATGCTAGAGACCAGATGCGTACTATTTCCCTATCCCATCCCGTTTAGACAAGCCTTTTTTAAAGTCTTGAAGCTGATAGGTTGAATGCCTTCAGGTGTGTTTGCTGTTTTCTTACTTTCAATCCATACCGCGAGGCGCGGCCAGTGTACCACCCTGGCCGCGTTAGAAATTGATGCCAAAATTCCAGGCCATATTAAACAGTCGGGCAATATATTATCATCGATCAGCTATTATTCATTTTCCATCTGAGTTCCACAAATTTAGTTAAATTCGTTATCGTATTGTATTCCATCAATTCTAATCAATACTCTTCGATTTTGCGTAAATCTTTTGAATGAATTATTGGTGTGTTTGCTCTGAATCAAGGGAATCTCGGATGATTACATCTGCGCTGGTTTTGAGTCCTTCAACTTCACAGAATTCATCTATTCTGATGAAACAAGATTCGATTGAACGGTTCTATAGTACTATACCTTTGATTCAAGGGCCCTTCGGTTCAAGTATTTAGATATGCGTGCTATCAATACCTCCAGAAATACATGATGTAATTGCTCTCCTCATAAATCATAACATGGCAACTGCAATTTTATCGAAAATCGGGCGATATAAACCATCAATTCTAGGGGGGGGGGGGGACTAGCAAAAGGTAAATGAACTGAGACAGATGAGAGAAAGCCTGGTAGGATACACATAATTTGCAGGAATGAGACATTAACAGTGTCAGGACATGGCCGTCAGGGAGAAATACATAGTAAAGATTTATGAGTATTCCTTGTATATATCCAAGCTTCCGGCAGTGACCATTTGCTGGCTTCCAAGTTATACCATGATCATTTTCACCCTGAAGCCAGTGACTATGTGGATTGGAATGAGATCTTCGTTAATTCCCTAGCAAACAAACCGTACCATAAACGCAAAAGTATGTGCAATGAAATTTAATGTATATCAAATATCGCTTTTAAATTACTTGTTGCCAGCTACAACTATTTGAATGTTTACGGTGTGTATAAACTTAATTCTTCTGAGAAATATGTTATATTAATTAAGGCGAACTTAATCTCACCATAATTCTTCATTCTTTTCAGGTCCTGCAATAGATGTAATAACAAATATCCTAATCCGTAGTATGGGGCCTGTGTCCGAAGAACTTATGGTAAGTGCTTCTACTTGATTGTTCTTTCAATGAAAATTGATTGTTAGAGGAGCAGATGAGGTACTTAACAATTGGCATCATTTGATTTTGGTTAGTAAGTAGATACGAGGCGGTACAAACAGGTCATCTGGGGTCACACTTGCTTGTTCTACCACTTTAGTTCATTTATAGCGCAGAAAAAATCCCTGTTTTCCCAAAAGTCTCAGTAAATGTTTTAGTTGGAGGAATTCCAATCTTTGATGGGTCTTTTCCGCCTCCCATTGATGCTAAAAGTTCATTTGAACAACACCCGCCAGGAAACCTCTCCTGTCGGTGGCAGTAGCTGCTTCCGGGTCGAAAGCGGAAGTACGTAGACCGCACTAAAACTCACTTAGTGAGAGTCCAGAATAAGTGGTGTAGAATCAAGAGCTTTGTAGGAGTTCTTTTCTGAATTTCCTAGACTTGTTTGCTAAACGATAATTTACGATTCACATTGTACAATGAGGTCTATCAGAGACCCACAACCCACTAGACGACGTAGCCTACATGGAAAATACAGCAACTAGTTACCAACTTGCTTTTAAAACTATAATGCCGCTTTTGAGGGCACATATATATAAAAAGTATTAACAGAGCCCCTTACTGTCCAATAAATATCTTCCTCTGCAACCCTATACACTACTTCTCCCATTTCGTATATTTCATATTTAGCAAGATGTTAAAATGTGCATGCATAATTATATATTTATAATATATACCCTCATAGACAGCATGAGAAGAGGAGTGGTAAATCTCTTATTCTCTCGCCTTCTGGGCTGCCATCAGAAATCATGTCACGGAATTCACTAAAAGCCCAATTTCGTGGCACACGGGTTTAAACCCTGCTCAATTCCATTGGATGATTTGCTTTTCTTCCTCTCACTGATGACCGCATGCTCTCCATTCCGCTCAGACCCCTCCTAAAAGGAGGATACATGAGGTTCAACAACCTTAGTCCTGGAATAGGTTGTACTAGGGTACTTGTAACCTCATCAGTCAACAAAGACATGTTTATTGAACGGATTTTGATACATATTTCCCCAGGCTTGGACTCACACACATTGATTGGAAGTGGTGAGCATGCATGGGGTCGCTTGTTCATATTGTTGTCTTAATGTACACAGTTCTGGTCATGACTGTATTATATAAGAAAGATGAGTTAGGAGTGTCTTGCACATCATCATAAGTAACCATTAAGATGTGTCAAACCGAAAAGGAAACGAATACTTTATTCGATATATTAAGGCACGATTTAGGTTATGAGTCACCACTTGTAGACGCACCTGATAATGTCCTTAATCATGCAGGAGGAAAGGATCGTATCTATGTCTATATATTTCATCGCACGCCTGAAATATAGTCAAACAAGTCTGATGAAGAAGTGTCACGATTTCCTTTATTGTTTGACGTCTGAGTAAACTGAACTCAGACTATACGTAACACAATTATCATCGCGGTCATATAACAACTGTAAACTATGATATTTCGTTATCAATTTATAAACCATTCAACTCATGTCTACACAAATGATTTTGTACGCATTGAATGACAAATTAATTCCCAATAGTCTCTGTTATTTAATTATTTGAAAAAATAGTGGAGATCTATTATTGCAATTCAGAGGAACCCAGACATTTTTCTCACCACGGATGAAATGGTTTCCAATACGCACTATGCACAACTTGACAATGGAATTCGTTCATTGAAAGCAATTCCCACACTGTGAATATTATGCTAAAGTCCTTATTGAATGAACTTTGAATCAAGATATTTGGCGAATACTGTGGTGTAGGCTTTCTAGATGCAAAGGAAATGGGATTCTAACTACGGATAACTACCCTGGGGCCTAGTAAACAAATCTATTGGCGACGACGAATTAACGACGTGATATTTGAACGCATAGAAGTGAGTGAAAATGAGGACTGATTAAAATTAAGGAACCATTGAGACTATTCTACTATGTATTCTTGGTCTTTCAATCGCATTATTAAATCGTTCATATCTGCGCATTATTTCTGTCATGATTCACTGATTACCTGTTAATGATAATGTCGACCACTCTTGAAATTAATTATCCATAGAGATACCGTGTTTGCATAGCGGGGACTAGTAATCCCTGAAACTTAAAATATCTTTCCACTACAGATTATATTGGGTGATGGGTACTAAATATGGTAGTCGCTTGGCTGAAGCCTGGAATAGACATTCATCATCCATTCATCAAGTTTTCACATTGCCTGCCTGATTAATAAAGGGAGATAGGCCTGCAAAATGTCTTTTCATTATACTTATTACATCCGTATCAGGACCGAGGCGTAGGATGTGACAACAAAATGAGGCTATGAGTGCCTAACATAGGAAAAAAAACATTTTCATTTTTCTGGCTATCAAACCTAATGCCGCCCGAGTTTATCCAGAAATGAGAATAATATGACATTGCGATATGTGACATGTGGCTTCTATAGATATCAGCCCCTGATTCGATGGAATATAATGTTTATGGGTTCTCTCCTGCTGTAACATCAATTTTACTTCAGAAGAATCAAGGTAAATGTGCAATACTGGTATTAGATTTCATAACATAAGTGGAAAATATCACAGAACGGGGCAGGGCGGGGCAAAGTGCCTGATACTTTAAATCCCTAGCAGAACTATATAGCCTTAAAGCTGCACTCTCAGTTAACATCGGTCAAGAATCTATAAAACAAAATTCTAAATCTTGTTCCGTTATTTACCAACCAACTAAAAGTCATTTGACCAAAGCTTTAGATGATTGAATAATTGCTCCTGGTTGTTTTTGCTACAGGGCTTCATATAAAGTCCACATTTATATTTTGGCCGAAATCCTTGTTAATGTGTGGCTTCCCTTATTATCGCTCACTGGCTGCCGTTTTTCGACTTCAAATTTGTGTCATAACATAAGTACGTGTACGTATAAGTCATAACATGAGTGCACGTAGTAATATTTTGTTAGAATAGCTGAGAATGTATCTTTACTTAATCTCTAGCTCCTATGCACTACCCTTTCTTTTCTTTTCCTTTCTTACATTCACATAGACTACCTATAGTGCCTTGTATTGTGCTTACCTCGCCTATATAAAATTGTGCCATATATTTCGACAGCCACATTCTGCAAGAAGCATTATCCTAGATTTGTTCTTACTCACGATTTACAAAGTGTACTATCAACATCGATGAAATGCTGCAAAAGAGTCATTCTTCTGTGCAAACCTGTCATGGCAATATTGTCCCTACATCGTGCCGATTGATAAAACGCAGAAGGAAATGGGATTCTAACTAGGGATAACTACGACGGCTAATTGAAGACGTGATACTTGAAGGCAAAGAAGTGAGTGAAAATGAGATCAGATTTACTTCATTGCCTAAAACTATTATTTATGAAGCTGCAAATCTTTTTGTTCTGCGCATCTCGAATGATGGAACATTTGGCGCGATTTCCCCCCGTGTATAGTACCCTTGTCTATCTCTGCCACTTTGTTCTGTCAATATACCCATGCAGGTAGATCTACCTGCATGGTTATATTGACAGAACAAAGTGTGCAAATCAGACAAGCATATGTAAATGAAAAATTCCTAAAAGCGCTCTACAGAAAAACAATTAGCTTAAATGAAAAAGGATGGTAAATTGTTTTGCTTGCTCAATTCAGTAACAATAGGTGGCAGTACCCAGTCGGACAACAGAAATCTGAACTTAAACTCTTACATTTGAAACTAACGTATAGGTATAGTTTAATAGATTTATATGGTACACATCGTGTAGGCCTATATATATATGTACCGGAGAACGTTCACATTATTAGTCAACCAATTGATTTTAGTCTTACCATGATCTAAATATTGCTATAAAGCAATCTAAATATTCTAAGACTTTCAAAGTGAAACCAAGATGTGTGCTGCAGTGCATCAGGACACACTTATTCATTGCTTTCTAGCTAGTGGGGTCTTAGCGATAGTCCTTGTTGCCGCATTCTGAAGGCATAGCCGTGACTGCACGCAATACCGATACAGAGCAGACAGGTTGTAAATTCGCATTCAGTATATTTCCACCAAACCTCGAGTTTTCGGAGATGAAACACCCAATATGTATATCAACAGTATATCGGAGCTTTGCAACTTGCATTTATAATTGCCGCAAAGGCTGGAGAGAATTACTTTATTCATGACAAGGGATTGATTGATATCGGATCTTTTAGTAAGAGGTGATGTCTGCCTAATGTCATGAAGTCCCTCTGAATCAACGTTTTTCTCACAACAAAATGCATCAAACATCATTGACTTAAAAAGTCTGACTCTGACAAGCGAGGGGAAGAGACTTATGAAGAAGCATTACCAGGTCATCTGGAGCTAGTCTGTTTATTAATATTATGCTAACCCTTGCCGCCAGCACAGCCTGACCCTAAAATATGCTCACCGTTTTAAAATTTTACTTTCCGAGTTGATGCATGTATACATGTACGGATGTGTGCCATAAATATGCCTTTTTTAACTTGGATATTTTAGTAAAGGATCCTGGTATACTCAAACAGTAATGTGCAATCTCCGACCCGAGTGTAAAGGTTAAAACAGATATTACGTCGGGCTTAATAGATTAATGGCCAACCTGACTGAAGGATACCGTATGGGACATGAGGAGCAATGGAGAAATGCATACTGTGGTGGTCTGTATAATCGTTGAAATATGAGGCGTTCTGAGTGACGAATAAACCAGATGTGGTGGTATTCGGAGTCGGAGAAAGCAAGGAACCTGCATTGCGAAAGGTAGAAAACATTTGAAACACGCCTGCTACAATAATACAGAAATGAGGTATATAGGCGGAGTGATGGAGAGTGAATGGTTTAAAGTAACGATCCATGATTAGGTTTTGATACAAGAAGTTCGGGCTAGGTTAGGGAAAAGAGAATGAATGTAGGTTAGAATACCATTTGGAAAATATTTGGCAGTCGGCAAGTTGCAGCTAAGGTTTCGAGGTTTGAAACTTATTTCAAAAAGTGTTTCGGCCAATTTGACATTTCGTATTTTGATGGCACTTTCGGCCCAAATTGTATCATTTCCCAATGATGCGAGGTACTTTCCCATGCCTCTTGAACAAAAAAGATCATTTATTCAGAAAGAATACTATTCAAAAATAATGGAACTAACGACGTGAAAGAAGGAAAACATGGGAATACTTCTTCGCAAGTAGTCGAAGATTTGCCGAAGGCAAAAAGGCCATGATCACCTGAGAAATGATGTCTACACTTTTAACAGCATGGCTGATGCATATCTCCCACCACTAATTGAGGCTACTGACCGTCAAGCAGAAGACTTAATGGCTTCTACTGGCTTGGGCCAGAGCAGACGGGTCTCTGCAACCCAGTGGCCAGCATAAGGAGGACTAGAAGGGATGAATGGGAATGAGGGAAAGAGAGTGAAGGAGGGAAAGAGGAGAAACTGCGCGAAAAGGTAATACTTTTACCAACGCCATCTGGTGAAAGTACCAGGATAATCCATCACGACCTTGACATTGCCAAAACGACCTGCAGACCGGAAATGACCAGGAACCAGGCGCAGGACGCTGAGGGCGGGTAAATGTAAGGTAGGCGGGAGGCTAGGCTGGTGGTAGGTGAGCGGTAATATAGGTATATTCTTCTCAATTGACGAAACTAATCTTGAGTTGGTCATCCAAAGGTTGAAAGGCATGGGAAGAAGGAAACATGAAGTAAATAAAAGCAGACATCCCATTTCCGGAGTGGGAGGGGGAGGTCGGTTGGCCTGATGAATGGTTTGTGTGGCTGGGCCTGGGGCCAACGTCTTCCCTGAGGAGCTAGTGGATTATGAATACACCTTTTTGATTATCCCTGACATACAGGCGACATCTGACGGGCCTTAAAAGAAGCAAAATGCAATAATGTTCTGCGACGCATATATATCCTTTTCTGTAACATATCATATCATTTTCCTTTTATATAAGATACCATAGTTTGTCATGGCAATTACCTAGGTCTGAAAGCGCAGGGCATAAGGAAATGTCAAAGAAAGTAGGTATACGCCTGTCTGCGAATATAAAAAGCCTTTAGCCACAATAAAAAAAGGAGTATTCTTATTCTGACTTTTATTTAAGAAGTCCGTTACATCCAGTTAATTAAAATATGACACAACGACTGTATACTAATTTTCTATTTCTATGGAAAAACTTCGGATGTTAGTTCGAATAATCTAATGTCATATGTAGCTGTGCTAGATATGTATCAAGACAGATCTCTGCCCGTGACAGTGTACTCCGAACGTCCCCCAAAGTGATTTCATAACCTAAAGCATAGAAATAAATAAGACCCAAGCAGTTCAGGGAAAGACCTCATAAAATTGATGCATCGCTGCGAGTTCGGTACAGGGTAGTCTGATATATTACACAAAGCCTGCCCCACTACTTAATTAACACTAAAGCATGGGTATCTATGCTTTTAAAGATATCCCATAAATTTACATTACCCTCATCGAATAGGTGAATATATACTTTGTGATAATTAATGTTGATGCTGGGCTAGCCTGTGAATTATCACATAATTCGCAGGCGTTAAGCCTTCCCTAATTAGAATATGTTACCCATTATCTTAGTGGGCACATGGTGACAAAGCTAGAGAAATCTATTATCGGACAATACACCACTTTCTCCATTCTCCGCGATAGCATATTTACTGCATGGAATTAGTGAATAGTGCACGTTCCCAAATTAGGTATAACATAAAGGGCGACGCACACATTATACACACCTACTCTCAAATGGAGAAGACCTCCAAAGAATGGTTACATGTCCGATGAATTCACAGTTAGTCGGGTGAATAATAATGAATAGGCCATACACCTATTTATGAGACCCAATCATGAACATTAAGCATGCCTATAATGATAAAGCAATACGTTCAGTCTTAAATATGATTGAGAAATAACCCAAGTTCCATTTCATATTCTGACGTACCTACCCCAACCTTTTGCTAAGATTTCATCAGTGGAGGCCATAATTACCCTAAGGCCCTGGAAGAACATAATCAGTTCGGATTCTCATTATGAAATATTTACGATTGGATTTTTAATGCGATAAGCAGGCAAATCACGACAATTAATTTTCATGTTAAGACCAGGCCTTATTTCTCCTATAGCAGTCCAAGTCGCGCAATGTGAATGAGGCTTCGTAAATCAGGCCCGCGTTTTACTCGAGGTGCAAATCTCTTTCGATCGTAAAACCCAGCCAGGGATTTTCCCTGTCCCCCGTTAAGCGCCTGTTGGTATGAAATTGTTAACTTTTCTCAGTGATTCTAAATGATAAAATGGTTCGTGAAATCATTATTAAGGCAAAAGGTTCGGAATTTTCGAGTAATAGGTTCACCAAGTTTAATTTTAATGCATCTGATATGAAGAATGAAAAACTTTAATGAATTATCAGTTTAGTGGCCGTAGATGTTGTGAATAGTTATCGATCGTAGGAACATTTTGCCAAATTTATGGTTTTCATATCTTTTCAATAACAACGAAAAATAGATTTGTACCATAGTCTTTAACAAAGGGCAGTTGGTTCAACATGTAAATGTATTATTATCAAATGAAACTTTTAGAATGGAAAAGATATTGCACCATATGTCCGCGTGGGTTTTTCCTGCCATATATCATATATGAAATATGTGTACATAATTATAACCCTATGTTTTTTCGCTCTAACAACAGGACACAATGTTAAGACCCACATTAATACCATAACATCTCTGCATCCATGCTGATCCAAAAGGACTACAAACCGGGTGCCGGAAAACTTGATCTCATATGAAAGTGTATTCTATATAAAAACCCAGCCAGTGATAGTTAGCTTCCAATAACCCTTGAAAGTTCATTCACCAGCACTCGCAGTCTTTATCTCTCGCTGAATTACATTAAAGGGGCGTTGTCCTAGTGCATTGTTCACATCTGATTTCCAGTTAGAGCACCACCCATTGACAGGTACCCGTTCATGGGTACAAACGGAAAGAAATATCTTGAAAAATTGATAATCTTGAGTTCCAAATGAATTCAGATATTGTGAAACGGAATGAGGAAATAGACGATCTGCCGCTGGCACGATATTCAACGCGTCTAGATCCAATATTAGGCCAGGCAGTTCTAAAGAATAATACCGTTTTCATGCATCTATTTGAATTGTTTGTTGCCGACCATTCAATTTCATGGTGCTCCTCATATCAATAAATTAAATCCTTCGGCTTGTGTTTTTCTGTTAGATTCCAGAGCATATTAAGAGAGGCCATTACCATTTTTCATCTAATGATTACAAGTAACCCCTTACCATGCCTAAATCATGAATGTGGGAGAGCCAATTGAAATGGCAAACTTTAGTACTGCATTTTCTCGATCATGCCTTCATTCTGGTGTCATATTTATTAGTCGGATACAAGTGAATTTCGATATCTGAACGAATATATTCATATGAATAAAGGCCAGAAGTGCTCAGTATTTACTCTCCATACATTAATGCATGGGCAGAAAGCATTGAATTTGAAGTATTAAACAGGACACAGTACCACAAACTATGAAGACAGATGTCATAATTGTTTCTCATGTGGCTTCCCCTCAAACAAGCAACAAAGTTGTATTTATGCGTTGTTTATACACGGATGGTCCCCACACGACTTCCATAAAAGCAGGGTTGTGTGTGTATATAATGTATTACTTTGATGATAAACCAATTAAACATCATGGTGAGAAAAGAAATAGTTTGTCCTAGACTTGTGCTAGGGAAATGGACCATATGCATGTCATAAGTCATAAGTAACGAGGTTCAAATGTTGTTGTTTTTAAATTCAAAATACGGTTTCTAATAAATATTAGATTATCTTAATATATGACCATATCCCTAATACACACCATTGACATTCGCGTTCTGTAGACAATGAATTATATATATTTTATATATGAAGTGTTAAATGTATTGGGCTCGGTAGTAGTGCATATACAATCGTATAATAATAGATATAATATATATAATTCAGAGTGTGTGTGTGGGGGGGGGGGGGGGGGGCGGAGAAGACCAGGATAGTTATGCAAGGGTTTATGGGGAGTAAGAGCACCACCATCTCTATTTTCACCGTGCATTGTTCCTCATTATTCTGGCATAGGACCCTGGAATAGGTTGGAAAGATATGACAACTTTATCCTGACGGGCTTCAACGAGACAATATGGCAGACGTAAAATGAGTTAAGGCAGGCAAAACGGATGGAAATGGACCACGGCAAGTGGTAAAAAGGTCCGATAATAGGATTTGCCCCAGCATATTAGAAAACTGAGTGTTCCATTGTCTATGGCAATAGTATCGACAGTCTCCATCCTGAAAAGGTTTCTGTACGACAACTAGTCCATTGCATGTTGGAACATTGCATTCTCTCTTCTCTATAAGACGGTGGGAGAAGGTCTCATATGCACATACATTCTAGTCATAATACTTGGAGCCATCCTGACCAAAACGTGTCTAAGTAAGTATAGGGACCATGCGGTAATGAGGAACTGTCTCCGAGCCATCTAAAGAAAGGTCTGGCCTCGAGGCTACTCACTTTTCGAGACCGACAGTCTTTACACATTTTCATAATGTCCTCTTTTTGCTCTGAAACATGTCAGCTATACAATTCCCAGCTTATTTTGTTTGCTACACGTTTTTTGCTTCTTGCCATAAATATTGATCATCTATTCAATAGTATTTTGGGTCAGTTTTTAATTGGCTGTTTTCTCTCTTTTTTTATATACTATAACAAAAGTATACTGTAAAAAAAGAAATAGGGGCTTAAGGGTAATTGGATCCAACTTTTATTTTTTCTCAGTAATCTGATGAAGCATTTTCGCACCTCATCCTGAGCACCGTGGAGGGAATTTTAAACATGCCTTATTAAAAATGCATGAGCTGTCATCATTATACCGAAATGTCCGCCAGACATCAGAAAGGTGGCGCTCCTTTAGGCCCGCCAGGCAGAATGATATAGACATCATGTAGGTTGGACGACCACCCCAGTATTCGCGATTAAAAAGGTAGTAGAGTTATGCTGATAATAATGGCTATTTACAGGTATTAATGGTAAGATTGCCCCAAGGCATCCTTTCCATGGAAAGGGGTTGCTCGGGAGCTACAGGCTCTTACTAGGAGGGAATGGCGAGCAGTAGGGTGCATTGATAGTTTCCCCCTTGGGTGGCCTTACCTCTCTACCATCTCCAAGTCTTTTAAACACAGCCCCAGGCTTATACCATCTCCTGCAGTCCCGGCGTCTTGGAGACAACGCCTACCTGGGTTTTTTCTGCCTTTCCCCCTGCCAGCCTTCTTCACTCAAATGTCCCATCCTTCTCCCTCGGCCGCTCAAATACTGTCTTCCGCCCTCCCTGTCAGTCCCCTCGGGAGATCCCTCGCTATATTGTTCTCTCCGGAGATGAGACTGACTTTCCGGAATTTATATAGTTTTACTTTTAGACTTATGTTATCGTTCATGCTTCAAGGTCTTCTTTTTGGGATGTTTACTCTTGCTCGAACAAATTGGCCATATTTTGTTTGATCCTCCAACATCACAAAATAGATTTTGCTGCGACTGTCTAATTCAAAATAATTTACGATGATCTCTTGCCAACAACTTTGGTATTCTTGTAACAGTAAATATAATGATTGATGAGAATGTATTTTTTCCACATACTACCGTCCTAATTGGTTAATTTAGGTTTATATATCATTTTGTCTCAGTTCTGATCATTCTAAGTATGTACAAAAAAAAACCAGTCGGATATTTGCCTGCTTACATTATATATACGGAGGACTTAAATGTCATAGCACATAGTTCGGCCTGAAGTATCATTCACACTTAGAGGCATATTCATTGCTCAATTGACATAGTGACCCAAGCTTATATCAAAAGAAAAAAACATTCAAAGTATTCTATATGATACGCTAAAAATAAAGAACTTCCTGAACTTGTAGTTGAACTTCTATAATACCCTCCACCACCGATGTGATAATACGAGCGTTTGCTATAAAAAGTGTATCACCAGTATAACCCATCTGACTGCATGACTAACAGCAAATGGATTCAATGGGAGATGAGAAAAGACACGTGGGAATTCAAAAAGTATAGTTATAATCCCCAACCGTCACATGGGATAACACAACAGGTGATGGGCACCATTATAATGCAATTACTTCCCGGTTCTGCTGAAGGTGCACAACAACACAAGTTTTCTCCTGGTATCACCTTCGATTTTTGCATCATGAATGATCAAAGCAAATACAGGTCAAGTCCTTTGATAGATGCACTTCTATTACCCACAATATTTGTGTCAAATGTGAAGGATGCAAAGCTTTCCATCATATATATATAAATTATATATACGTCCCCCATTCGTTCCGCTCTAGAGCGATTTATCAAAATTTCTCTGCCCCGGACACCCTGCTATGCTCGGAATCCCTTGGTAATTTTTCCTCTACATTTTCTGGACATCTCGAGAGAAATAGCATGAGAGGTTGGCCCAGTATCCTCCAGTTCTGACATATTGTCTGTCCTAGAATAATGGCGCCACTATATTTGGTTGATTGGCTCTGTCGCCAAGCCAAGGTATATATTGAAACCTCCTAGGAAGCACCCAACCATTGTACAGGTCTGGCTAAGTGTTCTTGATAAATGGCAACCAAAATGTGCTGAGGACCTAGGAATACCTAAAACACCGTGTCCAACTTAACCCTCCTTTCCCCAAATCACTCTTTTCTTACATAGACAAGGGCCGCTATTTTTGCCTTGGTAAGTATGCGAATGATACCTGACTTGATTCTGAAAGTTGATGGGCAAGAAAGTTGGAATGCTCTTGAATGAAAGGGTCAATGGACAAGAATGCCAACTGCTATCCTCACCTAGCTGGCAGGCTCGTATATAATGATAAGATAATGGTGTACACAAGAACTGTCTACGTCATATATTGTGATATTGGCCCTCATTCTTTTGCTCCCTAAAGTACCTCGGGTGATTCAATTCTGAAACCTATACATTCTGATGTTGTATATCCTATCCAGACAACATTGACTTTTTCTCACATATTCATGAATTCAGTCGATTAGAATTGTTCACATCTGAACTTTTGTGGTTGTCTTTTTATAGTGCTGGCTGGAATAGATCATTTCTGTTTGTCCCTTTCCGCTTGATTATGAACTATGACAAACCAATATCTGCTACTTCTAATATGAGAATATGAGTTAGAATGTAAAGACAGAGGAACACATTCTAGGAAAACAGACGAAATTCTGATGATACCAAGTAAAGTTTCTATCAATAAAACAAATATTGCGATTTCCTATGAGATGGAAATATTTGAATTAAACAAATATTTTTTCGGAGAATAAGTTCTGATACATGTATGAACACATACATATTCCCAAGACTCTAATTTGATCTGATGCATATTATGAGCATATTTCATATATGCTTGGTTTCGCGATAGAAAAAAGCAACAGCACGGTAAAAGACGAAGATTCCCTACGGGATTATAACTTTGCCTGACGGATATATGATCTATAACGTATAACCATCCTTGCTTCTAGCCTCTTTGTATATATAAAAAAAAAGTTCCCGAGTGTTACCGACACAGCACTCTACTGTCCGAACGACTATCTGATCACACTTCCGTTCAGGTCGCGTTCAACACCTGATCCAACCGGAACTGAATATTGAACGCGCCTTCGGGTCAGCTAGAGAAACCTAAAAATATTGGTGATGCCACCGGCGTGCGTTATGCAGGCAATATCTTCCCCAATGGTTCAAGCGCATATATATCATAGGCCAAGGAATATGTGGTGTGGAATCTCCTAAGAACACCTCCCCGTTTAAATCATCACCACAGATTCGTTTGTTTTGTGTTGGCTTCAATGTGTGGCTTTCAGCTTAAGAGGAAGTACGCGTCAATCTCCCAACAGGTTAGACATTCATCAAAAGGATGATAATTCCTGGTTTAAAAATGCCATTAATGTCTACAGCGTCTCCGGATTGTAAATAATTAACCTCCCAAATTAGCATTTGCCATAGGAGCGCGTGTGGGGGAAGTCTCGTACAGTATATTTGAACATGTCAATCACATACTGTTGGCAAGGGCTTGATTACAACTTTTTCGTATTTTTTCACTGCATAATCGGAACACCTGGTGTCCCATGTGTGGATCATACTACTGCAGGGGTATAGGAGGTTGAGATGATCTGGATGAACGTTCCGTACACGCCTGGTAGATTAGGGGTTTAAGAGGACTGCATAAACAGCCGAGACACATGTGCTCGGCTTAATATACGACCATGGTGGTCCGGCCATGATTCCCATCAATGCCCACCTGATTGATGTAGCATAACAGTTATAATTTTGCTGGCGTATAACATATAGTTCGATTAGGGCAGTTGTCAGTCGATCACCTGTATTGCGAATCCCTTCGAACATATCCTACCATGGGTTCTTGGCAGGCAAATTCACTGTATGCAAAATTGACGCAAGAAATGTTGCATCGAGGCATCAAGGGAATTTCGATTTAGATCGAATTTGGCTTGGTATTTCTGATAGAAGCTCAAGAGGAAAGTTATTGCGACAATTGAGATCGAGGCATAATCTGCGGTCATAGAGATTTCCTCAGAACTTTACTTGTTTGTAGACCTTGCTTTGCGTATATTTATCCTTTTCAAGCAGTTTGATTCATTTCTCAGTTTGATTCATTTCATTTCTCAGTTTGATTCATTTCTCATATTCATTGTTCAAATACTGCGGACCAATGAAATGTATCTTCTTGAGATCCGAAATAAATCTATTAGTTAAAGGGCCCATACGAGAGTATAGGTTTTTCATGTTTTAATTTGGTCTACTATCCATCTTCTATTAATTCCCAAAATATTGATTTTAGCATCCTGCATGTACCCTAAAGTGACCTGATAATGGTTTGTTTTGATTTATTAAGATCACCAGTTGTATTATACATGGGCCATGTCAAGGCCGTATCTAATATGAATAGGATATATGTCCCCATTCTTTACTTTATACTAATAAATATGTGTCCCGGTGGAGCGACACGTCGCTGTGAATAATTTCATATCATAATTGCGTTACATTGATGGAAGGTGGCCTAGTTAATTCATTTACACCAAGCAATTAGTCTGTGATAGATGAATATATAAATCAATTTTAATTGCACCACTGGGGGAGTCGCCCCTCGTCTGTCTTATCACCTCGATCTTAAATATCCGATCAAGCAACGAAGGAAAAGTATAGGGTGAGAGTTCCTATTCAGTGCTAGCTACTTATAGCTTTATTTATGGCGAACACTCATAGGTACGAATATATATCCATGTTTAACATTTCCTTCCATTTTAGCAGGTATTCTGCGTGTCAAACCTAAGCGATTATCTATTATTCCACTTCTTTAGAAACATATCGAAACTTATTTGTACCATTTTAGAAGGAATTGTTGGCCTTGCTGAGATGAGGGTAAAATGATAAGTCCGGAATTTTCTAAACACTGAGCTTGAGATCTAAGTAACTTTTACTGTAGTGTTGCATGGCATTTAAACATCTGCTGGATGACTTGGGACCCAACTCGCTAAATCCCATAGTAAGTGGAACTAATGCCACTGCATTACCGAATCCAGACAATGAAAACTTGTACAATTTGCGATCACAATTACTGGAGGATCAGGATAATACCTCCAGGGTCCATAGGTGTATGCCCATCAGGTTAAATCTCCTATGGAAGACCAGCTAGTGAGACTTTTCTAAAAGGTTAATGGTCCCTACAAAGAGATAGCCATACTGAGGGACTTGTAGAAGGGGATTAACGAGCCAGAATCACCTACTAGAAGATGTATAATTCAGACACTAGATGTCACTCTACCTCGACTTCCGGGACCTGTCGGTAGCTAATCTTGAAGTACTGTTGTTGTCAGCAGCCCACTGAGCGGGTGCGAACGACGTCTGCGACGGCGTAAAAGTATTGATGATCAAAAGAACTTGGAGCGGAAAATGCTCTGTCGTCTTTCTCTGCACATATGTGTATTTCTCACCGTCTTAGAAACGTCATTTCACTGAACAACTGATGCTGATTAGTGTAAAAGTGCATACTTTCTAACTAGGGTATACACAATGATTTATTCGAAAATCAGACATGGCGAGAAGCCTTAAAACTAATAACTGACAAAATGGCATATATATATATAGCCCTGTGTCATACCATTGAATGAATCTTTCTCGGGGCCTCCGAAACGAAGTAATATGAGTGTCCATTAAGAGTCACGCTGTCACGGAGAGATGTATTGTAACTGTGGGAGAACTATACTGACAATTTACATTACCGGATGTATGCCAATTAACTTTGCTTTTAGCTTTCCTGTGACCTTGGAGAAAATGAAGAAGCATATGACAAGGTTATTATCTCTTGCCCCAGCACCATACGACTCCAGTGCTTATGCCACACATTATGATTCTTTCATTAGGTCTACTTATGTCTAGGCATTATGCCCAGTTCCCCTCAAGATTATAATATGTATGTGCCAATCGTTGCATGGGTGCTTAATTTCCCCCCATTAATATCTATATATTAATTCTGTGAGAGATTTGTGTGATTCTCTGCATCTCCTCTGCAACCACTGGATGGTTTGCCTCGATTTTCGATGTGGACAAGTTTGGCATAGTGGGAAGCCATTCCACTATATTTTGTGAGCGATTTCCTAGAAAATAAGGGTTTTAAAAGGGTTTCAATTTAAATTTACACCCACTTCTTTTACACCCACCTGTTTACATCCAACTTTCCATAAGAGGCAGTAATTGGACAACCAGCCAACACTGCTTTCAGTGCCTCCAACTCCAGGAAAATTTGCTAGTCATCATAATGTATGATAAAATGCTCGGGACATTATGAATAGTGGGTGACATCGAGGGGTAGTATGATAATGGGCTGTATCATCCATTATTTTGTTGTCCAATCTCTTAACCTTTTCTGATGCTTCTGTACACAACGTGCTTATTCAGAATATATGGGAGACCATTCCTACTGTTAATGCATTAGGACCAGTACAATCCTTTTGCTTGGTGGGAGGATAATTTAGATTATCCCCAATGCACAACTGATGTTTAAAGAATGGTGGATGGCAAGCTGACTATTTTGTATTTCGTTCACATTATTAATTTAAAGCATATTCTATAGCTGTACACCCATATAACCAATAGACCAATACATATAGAGCATTTTACCAATAACATCCAGTCCACGAGACAACCCACTAGACAAATTTCAACCGATCACATTCAATGATTTACAAATGATTGATTGACACAGAATAAAATAGCTTCAGGCGACTAGCCCATGCCTTTCTTCTGAAGGCTGAATCCCATGCCATCCCTAATCAAGTCCATCATGTAGAAAATAGGGCCTTCAAAATTCATACATTTCCCTGGGACAGCTGACTTGTCAATTCACTATCATTCAATTTAGCTGTAAGCTATACTGTATTAGAGAATCCATTTTCTACTCGGTCACAGTATCCCAGAAAGTCTGTTCACCTGATTAAATTTCTGGTATTACAGATGTAAGTCAAGTAAATATTAAAGCACATCTTATTCCAAATGTAAACCTTGTCGAGACAACTTCATACGTGCGCGACCTGATACCTAAAGGAGGATTGCCATCTTCCCGTTTGTTATTCTCTTAAGAAGATAACTGTCCAAAGTCCTAGTCAAAAGGAGGGACCTATTCTTGTAGGGAACGCCCCTGATTAATCGCGAATGCCCAACTAACCAAGATTTAAAAGTCTGTAATGAGACTTTGATGTCACCTGGGAACTTATTGGTGTCAATGTCTCGAAACAGACACAATTGTGTATCCTGCCATGCAATTGTCATGCAGCTCTAAGAATGTATGAAAGTGACCATGGTAGCGAGCCCTCTATACTGGACAATCAGATAATACAAAACGATGGATTATATCAAATAATGCCAAATAAGGTAGATCGAGAAAAAGGCAATACCGATTAATTGTATATTTAAACTTTAAAATAGGCAAATATAAAGTGATTCAAACATTGTACACCCTACACACTCAAGTAGATAGGTAATTGGCCTCTAATATAAGTCCAAGTTAAATCATAATGATTGTTATCTTTATCTTAAATACTCAAGTTCACCATAAACTTCAATTAAATATTAAAAACGCCCATTCAGTCTTGTGCCAATGGTCATATTATCCCTACAGCTCTCCTATAAGAGAGCACCAGGTGGGGATCTAGAGATGTGCTTTATAATTTCCCTCTGGAAGAGCTGCCCCACTAAGTGACGTTTACACAGGTAGGGGGCAGGAAAACCAATCCCTTTCCTTGCCACTAAACGCTTACAAATTTTGATACTGAAGGAAAGAAACTATTATGAGCTATTTAATATCGCCTTGAATATCTGACATGTTGGCAACTCTCCTTCTGGCTCAGCACACAGTTAAATTCCTTTGGTTAACCGAGAAAAAGTATCAGATTCCAAATCCATTCAAATGGCATTAAAAAAGGCAATTGGTCTCCAAGGCAAAATTGGTTCATAACTTTTTTACGAGTAATAGTGGATCATAAAGACTGGTTGGATATTATTTTACCTCTCCTTGACGGATCCACAGCGGTTGTATACCTGAGAGGTCTCTCTGGCCATCTTTACACAAACACACCTGCATGGATAAACACTGGAGCTCGTGTGCGTCAATCAAGTATCAGTAAGTGTGGCAACCAGGCATCAATTCCCCACAAGTGTAATACAACACAATTCATCAAGGTTTAAGCACTTCTTAAACACTTTTCTGTTGTCTACGAAATCGGCATGGCACATGCACACATGCAGGCCCTACACGTGTCTCATATTCAGATACTAAATAACCTCCCTACAGCGAATATTTTCAAGTTTCTAGTGTTGGCGGATTGAGGAAATACACTGTGATCGTGTATGAATTTACAATGGAAAGTCAATGCTGAAAAGATCCCAAATGATTAAGCAATGAGTAGCATAAGCTATACTGTGAAGACTCATTGTCCACTACCATGCATTGCAACATTGAAAACAGTTCACATATTACATTCTCGCGTTGAGAATAATAGAGTTGTGTTGGGCACAATATAATGGCTGCATGATGGCTATATAGGCTTCCCGTCGAAATGTACACACTTCGGACAGATGCATTTATCAGTAACACTTCAGGTTTGACGAAGGGTTATTTCGTGATGTTGAAATAAAAACAGAATCATCCCCTGCGTTCTAATTGACTGATACTTTCACGCATTCATTCCCTCGCCCAAACTATTGTCGGATGATATCATTCATACTCACAATTGTACTAAACTAGAACTCGCGCTCGTCTCTCTTAAGATACCCGGCATCGTTCCAGACCGGGAGTAATTGTGGGGGATTGTTTACCTTAAACCAACGATGCATGCGTACGGGCCCGAGAAAAATAGTTCAACAAAAGCCATTTCCTTTGAAAAGTCCGCATCCTAATGTCGGACCGGCCCCATGTTATTCCCTAGAAAGGGGCCGCCTGCGAAGACAAAATATTTACTTTTCTATGAAACCCCTGAATTCCAAAGAATCAAAGGGAATCACCCCCAATTGCGTTATCTCGGCAAAATGGAACGGCTCCAGAAAATCGATAGCAGTTTAGTCAGGCCTAATTGGAACAACGCAAAATTCTTCGGCAGATTCTGTCAAACATTAGCAGAGACAACGGTCAGCAGCCTATTTAATTCCAGTTGAAGTTTTCGTTCGTTATTGAAGTTATAATAGAGTTGACAAAAAGTGTTCTATCTAACATTGATACCGCGCGCTACATGTAATGCATCTCACACTATTAAATACTGTGTCTCCATCACAGGCAGGATAGGAGTTCAACCTGCCCTCTAGTGAGAAGAAGAAGTATTGGTAAGGAAGCGCTGCCGCGTGCAGAGCGTGGAGTAAGAGCGATGGATGCGGCGCTCAAACAAAGGATGACATAATCTGTTTTTATGCAATGCATTGATCTAATGTGCTCAAATAATCAAACCGAGAGAACGTCATCTCCCATACATGTGTCTTTAACGTCATTATTCCACCGAAACATTTACGACCCACACCAAACGCTCTTTTGAAAACCTTTCAATTGCAATGATTATCCGGAACACAATTCAACAGTAATTCAGATCAAATCAAATTGGAAATCTACAAAGATCTATCTCTCTCCGTCGCTGGTAATTGTAAACTCACTGCTTTAATCACATCCACATTTAGCAGCAGAGGATACTGACCGTTTGCTGAATTAATCTTATCTCTTTAGTTTCTTTATTGGACTTTAGTAATTTATAAAGGCACATCAATTCCAAAAGTAAAAGTTAGAACAAGATTTTGTTCACAATGTATATAGAAAAAGGTCACTTCATCTGCCATAGCGTCGGGTATAGACGTATGGCGAAAGACCGTTGTGTTCCAAATCCATACCGTATTCAGGGTATGTACACCGGTTACAAAAAGTATATGAAGATCCATCAATCACTTGTCAACGAGAATCCTGAATTGTCCCTGGTTTTACGTGTTTTATTCTGAAACACGATACTTCAGGCCAACTATGACCCCGTAGCCTGCTTATCTTTCAGAGTAACTGCTGTTTCCAGACGGTTCTCAAAGGCCTACAAGCCACTGAAAGCAGGAGCGTTGCCTTTTGCAAAATGGGAATGCCTAGACTCTTGTCAGGTCTGACGTTCTCGATACAATGTAGCGCACTTTGAATGCGTCTGATACATGATCGGACCTACGTAGTACTTAAAAATGACACTTCTCCTGCTAAGGTATTCCTCTTGGTTCGCCAGAAAATACACACTTGGCGTTAGGCAACGTTGATTCATCTACACGATACCTATATCTAAGCCAGGCTTCCTTTAAAATCTGGCCACATCCGAGGCCTCCACGAGCAAAGCCTGCTTGTGCTTTAACTTTTAGTTGAACTTCACTAAGTCTGATCCTTCTCTTGGCTGAAGAAAACACTTTCCATAAGGGGGGATGACAGGAAAACGTGACCCAAATAGTAATTGTCTTCTCATAGTGAGACTATTTCTCTCCGGCGGTTAATTTGAATTTTAAATTAGTTGACCTTTTGGACTTTATCCTCTTCATCCTGATGCATAGGCTTGTTCAGTAACTTTAGAATGGTGACTTCTTTATAAATAAAGAGAACAAATCTGTTGTGTGAACGAGGATATTCATTATGATTTATCCGCCTGAGTACCAGATACATGAGATGGGGAGAATAACCGCGAATTTTAATGGATATGATAGCCATTATATACAGCGATACCTCGCAGTTCTCGAATCGTATTAATTATCTCATAATCACAGGTGGTAATCCTATTCCAGCAGGCCCCTTCTCGCAACTTCACGAAAGGCAGGAGAAAAACAAATCAGGGACTCTCCTGCCTGAATGCAGCTACCGGGACATTAATTGCTGCCTAGGCTTTTGCCCAAGTTCTAGTTACGTCTTAATTCTGGATCATCGTACCACTTGGGTGCTGAAATACGATAGCTCAAAGCTTGGATCTCTCAATCATGATTAGTGATTGGTAATGCCCAGACATTCTTCCCTCCATTGTGCTTCTGTATTCGTGTTGAGTATCCTGCCTTCCAATAAGCATGCTCATTAGTCTGCCACATAAAAAGATGAAAATGACAATCATCAGTTGCACGTAATCACCAGGCTTCCATGAGTGAATCTTTTAGAGGGATCAGCCTCAGCGGGTCAGCGACTGTCGCGCGACATGCGACACCGTTTCATGTGAGATCCGAACCTTTGAAGCAAGAGCGATATTGTCCGTGTTTATTGTTATAGTGCCGCGATAAAACCTGCTTAAACCACATGCAAAATGTCGCGTTTTCATTGTTATCCCGAATTAATGCATTGGAAGTTCAATGATTGAATCTAGCTCCGCACTAGCAATTAAGTATCATATTCTGACATGCATATGTCTATCATTTCATAATACTTTCCAAAAGCAGGGGTAACCTTTAAGAACAATCTTTGAATCAATATAACTCAAACTTTATTTGATCATACAACCTTACTTGACCATTTGAACCTGGAGGGAAAACCCCCAATCAATAATATGACAAGATTTTTCGGAGCTTAGCGAGATGTGACGCAGGACTGGTTTCCTTTTTTATTTGGCCTAATTTTAAAACTGGTCCAGTCTGTTGTATTTCCAGATGGGCTTTTGTCTTGTCTGATCCTTCTGGATCTCAGGCCTGAGGGTTATTAGCGTGACTAACTCAGCCTGTGGACGCAGAGCATGGGTGACAGGGTTTTGTGGCATACAATGCATTTGGTCGGCGACTCTCACGAACATGGGTTCGTGAACATCCCTTGCAGTACATTTATCGATGATCAATGATTGATCAGGGTAGATACATAATAAAGGTGCAGATTACCTTACACTGTGGAAATTCAGTACCCCCTTTGTTGACCCGTATAGCCATAAATTGATTCTTGTATTTTGTTATGCATTGAAGCATTTTTTAATGAAATACAGATTTGAATTTAATGTACGATACCATTTTGCGCAGATGATTTCCTCCCATGGCAGAGCAAGTGATTGGCAAACGTTGGTAGGAGGAGCTTCGGCTAAAGAAGGATTTTCTCTTTCGCCGATTTTATGACCTTCTGCTTTCCGGCTCAGAGATCAGAAATGATTTTGGGGACCAAGCGGAAAAACTGTCAGAGGAAAGCTTCTTTGGTCAGAACTTCATCAAAAACAATTCTTTTAAATTTCCAGTAAATATTTAAGCAGTTCTTAGTTGTTTTATTCCACTCAAATTTGACATCGGAGACGTGACCCCCCAACTCTTGAAACTCCGTTCACTGAGTGCTGCCAAGTATTAAACTGAAGGGGCAATTTTTATCAAAGGTAATGTCAAATATATACCAGATGCCCTGGATTACAAAAACATAAAATGGGCGATTCGTTCTTTAAAATGTCATTTGGTATTAAAAGCTAACGCATGCCTGCTTTTTTATTGGAGAAAACTAAGTCGTCTGGAAAGATACCCATTTCTTTGTTTTTTGTAATGATTGATTTTGGCAATGCAAACTTTGGGACTGATCTCCCGATAACCCAAGTGAGTGCAGTACGATGTCCATTTGTTTGTAGTTCATTATGGGCATCAGCATTGTTTTCTTTTATTGAAGGCTTAGCAGAGAGCCCTGCTTTGAATACTTTAATCCAGAACCAAATAACCCAAACATTTCCGATGAATCACCCACAAGCCCTGACAAGTTTATCAGATCTGCATAAAATGTCTAGCTGGATACGAATAACGCCAATGAAATGTATTGCACTTTCGCCATTAGCTGCTTATTTCGCTAAACTAAAACTCTCTGTGCATCTGCTATCCCCGATAGTGATTTATCGAATAACAGAAGCATCATCCATAACATCTTGGAAAGGTTGAAGATTACACGAGTCAATAATTATTGCCATTGTCAGTTGACACTTTAAAAAAAATTAATGTGAAGTTATGTCATTGAAATCAAAATTAATCAAAATTCGGGGACCTTCTCATCAATATCAAAAGTCATTCCGAGGAAATGCTGAACCAATGTCAAAACGCTAAACTATGAACAAAGCAATTCAGCAGTACAACTTTTGTTCCCTGTTCAGTGTACGCAAAGTCCCCATTGCTTATTATATTGATAACATTATACATCTTCATCTTTCGTTGACAGGACCTTGTTCCCTTTAGGATAAATTATACATTCCTATTTTTCTTTTGTATTTATTATTAGTTGGTCATATACCGCAACCAATGATACCTCCAGTCATAGATAAAAGGGCACTACCGGCAGCACAGACTTCACTTTGATGGCTCTACCAAGTATGTGTGTAATTGTTGGGTAGACCATCAACCTAGGTTCCACAAGAGGCCAGGAATGCCTAGGCGTTGATCGTTGATCCCGACGAAATAACCTTTTATCTGAGCTTCAGGAGAAGCAGTCACTTATGCCTCCAGTCTTTCAGTAGAGTGTAGTTCATTACTCATGGGACGAATACAATCGCAGGGAGAGTGTAGTTGTTAGACATACCACAAGGGATTGAATAGCAGCCAGGAGAGTGATCTACGTGAGGCATAGCCGATGTTTTTGTATATAAGATACTTTCGATTTCCAGAAATCTGCCCCCTCACTCCACTTTAAGGAATTGTCACCACTCGCATGGAAGCATTGTCTACTTCATCTGGAAACTGACTTGCTAACGGAAAGTCCCAGGAGTTGATACTGGTGAAGCTCTAGAAATCGAAAACCCCTGTGCCGACCATTAAACAAGGAAAGGCATCTTAATATGGATCATAATTTCAACATGGTGCATACGACCTATACAGAAAAGCATTTCTCCACATCGAATCGTTCTTTAGAGTATCCATTACTCCAAATAAGTTAACAAGTACTGTCTTTGTTATAAAGGAAATGCCATGTCGCAGGTTAATGGGTTTTGATTCACACGTGTACCATACTACTCGGATCTTTCTAGGGTGTCACACAAGTTAGCTACCCTGTGATCTCTCGTAATGGTCATACTGATCCGACATGTGCTTGGCTCTCGATCTGCCTGCCCAGGTAGAGGCTTCCCATTGCTGCTCCATCAAAACCAGCGTCTCGGCCTGAGCCCTGGTTCCCTAGAGGGACGCTTGTTTTGTATGCTTATAGACGCTCTAGCGATGTCACTTCCGGAATATGGTTTCATAGGAGGAGCAGGATGTCATCGCGTGATCATTATGGTAAAGGGCAACGGAGGGTCAGGAGGCTAATGCCTGCACATAAGACCGCTCGTCACGTTCGATAAAGATAAAATAAAGGTAATCTAAACAAAAAGTGAATTATGATGACGTGGTTCCTTGCTACGCTATTAGTTCAGAAGAATGCGTTGCTGATTGCATGATTGGAACTGACCATGATGGGGAAGAACACATTACAAACAATTGTCTTGTAGTAGCTTCAGGAGTAGAAAAAGATTGGTGCGCACAGTAAATGTTTATGAAAGTATGCGCCGGGGAACCATGGCTCAACAACGAATTCGATCATAAAATGGATGTGACTGAATTATATTCGTAATTCAAGGAGGTAGCATTCTGGAAATGGCCCCTCCTTCTCATCCATCTTTTTATAGTATCACTTATACGCTCATCGCTAAAATAATACAGGCTCATACATCAATCACGTGTCGAGAAAGATGCGAAGAAACCTCAAGGTTCCTGTTTAAAATGGGTGCTATGAAGACTTGCAGGCTGCGTCATTTTGGTTCCCCCCTGGCTGGAATGAAATATGGGGAGCAAACTCTGCCTTCGGGTCCCTGTAGAAAGTACATTTGCTCTTCCATTATGCTGTTACCGCTGCATCTTCTAATATGGATAGTCAATCAGCTTCTGCCCTGACCAAGATGTAGTCCTTCCTCCATAGGGGGCAGAGTGTCTTGCGATGCTGGCTTGTATTAAATTGCAAAAGTGCGGTCAGCAATGATGTCCAAGAATTGGTGAGAAACGTAAAATGTTACACCCATTTATCAAGGCTTCTTTGAAGGGGTATAAACCTATGAATTTAGGACTCTCCATCCCTAGCTTCTAATCGTTGCACTCAAACTATATAGTCAAATCCCGATGAAGCTTATAATGCGGTAGGTTTATTATCCACTAACCATTGATTGTAGGTCTTGGGAGGTAGGGACTAACTGCTGGTCCTATTTGTGAAAAGGTTTTCCTAATAGAAATAGGAAGAGTATTAGCCAAAAGCAAAGGAAATACTTATCTATAGAGTTTTCAACAATAATAACAGCACTCACCCATATATAGTAGTCTTGAATGATTCCCTGATTGTTTCAGACCCATTATAATAATTACCAGTATCACATAAATGATCTAGAAGGATACATGTATGCACTCTTTGTGAAGTACGATTAGTGACCAAAATGTACTTTTGTGAAAAACTAGCAAACCTGATCCCATGAATACTCCTAAACTCGAGCGTTTATTTTTCATGAAACGTATAAAACCATTACATTATATCTTATAGTAAGCGAGGAACATTCAAGGTGAAGAAGTATGTAGGTAAAATTAATAATGCAAAAGTATGCATATATTCACACTTGCATGTAATGCTCCTAAAGCAGAAAATATGTGCATTCCTAGAATCTGTAAATAAGACATGGTTTAGCGAGGACGAAGTGAGGCACCCGTGCGTTTACATACAATGATCACTCAGTCTGAAGTAGCCATGACTGTGAGATGAATGGGTGGGTCCGAACAAAGAGATCTCTATCTGCCAGAACTATTAGGCAACTTTATATATAAAGACTGATGGTTGGACAGTATTGCACTGATATACGGAATACAGTCAGGCGCACCAGGTCTGAATATTGAATTCAACCTGATATCTACATCTCTAGAACTAGGTATCGGGGCTGTATTTTTATATGTCTGTACTTAAAGCTACATTTTCAGTTAATATCGACCAAAATGAAAGATTTTCTACTTTTTGTTGCATTCTATCTCTATCCATGTGAAAATCATTTGGTCAGAACTATGGATGTTTTTACCTAGTTGGGTATTTTTGCTGCATACTTCCACATTTATATCCCAGTGATTGACAAAATCCTTCCCTGCACTTGTTTCACTCATTATCGCCCACTTTCACTCGTTTCCCCTCGGCTTATTCGATTGCAAATTCTTTTATTTCATATAACATCAGAAAAATATGAATAACGCCAGTCCTATAAGTCAAACACTGAGTGAATTTGGTAAGATATATTTGTCGTAAGTAGAGCTGTGAATGCAGCTTTAACAATAATCTTAGGGTTTGCATGGACAGAGACCTATGTTTTTGTATCGAAATGTCTTTCATTTCCAATATTAATAAGTACGGGCCTCATGAGATGCAATCATGTCAAGGTTAAACGAAAACATGTATTGAGCCGATCATTTCCTAATATTGCTGTGGATTAATCAAGTCTTCCAGCAAAGATTCTTAACAGTAACACACACTGAGGCATTTGCTACGGTAATAGGGAAATAATCTCTTCATAATCTTCAGGCTGCAGTTGGAAGCGCCCCATTCATTATAATACCCAATAAATCCTTAAGCTGTGGGAGCATCCATTTCTTCGAGAGAACCTTGGGTTACACTTACAGTAGACAGTCCGTCAGTAATTAATCAAGCAACAACCTGGCAAAAGTTCAGAAAAATACTTTCATATTTAGTTAGGAGCAAGGTATTAGGATTAGTCACCCGAGATCAACACCTGCTTTCACGAAAATCCTTTCTTATATGGAAAAGCATTACATCCGAATAGAAATCTTTCGGTTAATGACAAATTGGCCACATATCCCAAGAGAAATTGTCATCACTGACGGGGGATGAGCGTGGGGTTGCATGGCAATCTACTTACCACACGAGTTTCCAAAGAAAATTCTAGTTTCACACTCTTCTTTTCCTCCTTCGCAAATTACAAAATCCCTTATAGCATTAGAAATCACTAATGCAATAAACAGTTTGACAATTTGACACGAAATAAATTGTATGTGCAACATTCACAATATCATCTTGATGTTTGTGATATTTACCTTTATTAAAGTTCGGATATATTGAGCAGTGCTGTTGAATTTCAATAATACCTTGACTAATTAATTCCCTTCATTTAGGGTTCTTCAAGCTTGCAGGCGAGTAATCCAAGTGGGCTTTCCTTGGTTATGTCTTACATTCTGTCCCTTCTTAACCGTAAGATGTTCCTTCTGCAATCTCTCCTATCACTGGAAGAAAGATCAAAGGCTATGCAATTGAACACTGACGGCAACCTTCGCTCAACTTGGCACCCAGTCCATTACAATCAACATCATGTGAGCTATATGATCATTGGGGCTTCTTCGCCGAAGTAAGGCTCATCAGTAACTTACTTGAGCAGTTCATACGAGTCAATCTAACGCTGGGCTATGTCTTAGTCAACAAAGCAATCCATATTGGCCTGCTCCGCTAACCTTAGTACGAGTTCTTGATACATCTAAGAACCCGAGATAAGGGATGGTCTGTTGACACTTGCTCCAGCTGTCACTCTGAAATGTTCTTTCACCCTATCGGGTCCCTGTTTATACCCTACACATTACTCGCTCGTCGCCCAATTCTCGTGGAGGTGATAACTGTAATTATACTAAAATAAAAATCTACATTACCCTACTGTTATAATGAAGTATGGGCAATGTATGTAAGATTTGGCATAATGAATCAATTGTTGATTATATCAGCTTCATCTTTTTTAAATACAGATTTTATCGCGATGTAATTTCAATATCTTGATAGGTTTCATACATCGAAACAACGTTCGAGCAGTATCTTCTAGATATAGGGTCTTATTTCTTAAGTTATTGGGTTCACAATAGCTATCGCTTTAAGAAAGTCTAGGTTAGATTACTTTACATTTTGACTTGTAATTCAAATTTGGAAGTAGGTAGATTAATGCACCTTTCGGCTACGTGCATCCTTTCTAAATCGCTAATTTCAAATAAGAAATTAGTATTTTTAAAATACGACTTAATAATATGCTTAAAGACATTAGATCCTTATCATATTCCTCGACCACCCAGTATGGCTTAAAGAGACCTTGCCGTTGATAACAGCCTCCTTCGTTTGCTGCACTCCTTATCCATTCAATTATGTTCAAGTGGCAATGGGGAAGCAGACAATTGTTTCAGTATTCGGAGATTCTAATCTTCAAAGGCTGGTAAGGGGGTGGCCAACATTCTGATAAAGTCAGGGTCACTAACCTGACCTGAGGTATTGAGACTCACTTAAGAGTTTTTGGAGCGTGGGCGTTTATCTTCCATCTTCGATCATGCACAAGGTAGCTTACACTGCAAATGCTAACAGCATCAATACTTGCCCGAATCAATGGCCAAGAACCTTTAGAGGAGCTGCCTCTTCCCGTTCGCATCCTTCTTTGATGCTCTACTTTTCAGTCAAATATTAGTTCTTGTCCATGCGACATCGTACAAGAACCAAAGGGACAACTGTTCGATGAGATGTTCTTTGGAAACTATTTGATCCTGGGAACAAACGACGTTTTGGGAGAAGGCGAAAAGAAAACACTCGGGAAGGTAAAGAACTGCTGGACGGACATAAGATGACTAGGTTGGCATGCATACCGCAGAGCTCCATATTAATATAAAATAATGCGGTCATGCATCCTATTAGAAAAACGTTTTCATTCTTAACTCGTTTCACAGTGGTTAATTATGCCTTCACTCTTACACGCGATTCCGCTAAATTAACAACACTACCCCCTGTCTTTTTTCACACCCGGCAAAATTAACTATCACCGAAATTTATACTGGTTTATTGCTTATTGATTGATAGGCAGGCGTTCTCAGATTTCCTCGTTTAATCATCTCTAGACGAAAAATTATGAATTGTTTTAGCCTTTAATCTGTTCTTTCATATTGATCTCTAGATATCAATTCCCATCACACGTCACGTAACTTTTCCGAATTTTATAAGTAAGGGAATTCCTAATTAGTGAACAAGTTGTTCTAAATCAGGCATCAGATCATACACATGGATCCGATCGCCACCAATTAATAATACACTTAATATTCCAGAAAAGATTTGTCACCTGCATCCACAGAGAGCCTAACTTTGGCGACGAGGATGTTTCTTACTTTCAATTTTCCATTGCAGAGTCTGTCCCAAAAGGTTCACTTCGCAATAATGATGCTCTTGAAACCGCAGTTGAATTATTTTTGTTGTGGGATCAAATAGCTTGTCAATCCTAACACAGCCAGGTGTCCTGAAATATAAAGATACTTCTCGGCAGGTCCATGTTCATGGCTGATAGAAAGTCGAAGTGCACCTGCTTTAGAGGATAGGTATAAAAAGAGTAGCAGCGGGCATCTAAGGGCCTCTGACGCCAGTATTGACAGTTGATTCCAAAGAAGGTCATGCGAATGCCTCTGGCTTGAAAAGAGGAGCTCATATGGCCAGTGTATTGAACTGTTCAGAGTCATTTGGGATTTAAGATAAATCAGTTATGCTCAAATTGTCAAGCGCAGTCTCAGATGTTTGATGCGGTGAATATATTGCTTGAATGATCCAGAAACTGATTCACATAAACAACAGTTTTCTGAAGAGAAACCACCTCATTGTAGCTAGGGATTATGCAGCTTAGAATTGGTACCGATCAAGGCATGGGTAAAAACAGAAGGCATGAATATTTTCGTATAGGATAATCTATGTGTGGAGAAGAGCCATAGTTTGTGTTGGAAGCACCAGAAATTATGAGTGGAAAAGCGTCAATCATTCGACTTTTCGAATTACAATGTATGCTCTGCTCCTGGGCTTGTGCTATTAAATATTAATCACAATCAACTTGATTACAATCTGGCTCCGTTTTCACACGGATTTGAATGCGGACCGTCTTAAAGTCATTCGGATACGCGCATAACCATTGATTTGCCTCCTTTCTTTTTGTTTCCTTCCCCCCAATATCTGAAGAACTGCTGGGTCGTTGAATCAAATGTGAATTCAATTTTCTAAATGAAATTATTTTCTTGGTATTGCACTAAATCATTACTTTATTGTCGATTATGGCTCCGTTGTATTCAAAGGGGGATCATATATCGATTACGGAGAATGAATGATAGAATTGGCTGATTTCAAAATTATGTAGGAGGATAGTTATTCAAGCACAGTGATTGCGTATAACCCGGCCTGGGATAATTACAAATAGCTATTCTAATATTCACAAACATTTGAGAAAACCTCCATTGGATAAAGTTTATCACACTGGGAAAATCGTGACAAATACAATTGCGACCTTTTCTCGTCGTCAAAATGATCATTTTGCCTAAAAAAACGCATATCATAATAAAACCCCGTTCTCTGGTATCCTATAATACTAATTTATTCTAAGATACAAATGTTATGCTCTCCGAAATTCGAACGTACCTTTTCAAATCATTAAGACCATTACAAAGCCAGAAACGGAAGGTTATGTCGATAGGAGAATGAATTCAATGTTCTAGGTTTCAGTGCACGATACCCCCAGTTAGCTTTAGAGACATCCGATTATTACATGTCCTTTATCTTTCATTCCTTTTTAACCAGTTCCTTAGATCTCGGCTACTATGTAATTCCAAAGAATCAATAAATGGGTTTGAATCTCGCATTTCTATGATATGCTATACATGTACCCTTTTTCCTTTTGTAGATGTTTTCTATGGACTGCTATTTTCGCCAGACTTGGAGAGACAAAAGGCTTAGTTTTATACCAAGAAATAACATTTCTGAGCTGCGGCCTAGCATTAAAATGCTTGAGCAGATCTGGAAGCCAGACACGTTTATTTTAAATGGGCAGGACTCCTACTTACATACTATCACTTACGCCAACAAACTCTTCCGCATTCAACCGGACGGGAACATCCTATATTCACAAAGGTGAGCAACTCTCTTATATAGTCCACGAATATAAATGAGCAGACAGTAATATTAGTCGGGCTCTTATACCCCTTGAACCCATGTATCTCCAGGGTGCATAATAAATGATGATGTATCCAAAATAATTTGGCTAATGAACCACTGCTAGTGGTTCATTGAATGAAATCCTATCCTCGTATAGACTTTCACTTAATAGATATTCGATTCTCCCGTACTTAGGTCTTAAGCCTCCAGTCATGCCACATCCTAGGTAGTTTATTGGTACTTTTTCTGCCACAGTGGGTTCTCTCCTTGAGGCAATTTCATGCCGGATCTTGTGTTGTCTGAGACCAAGAAAAAGCATGTAAGGACGTTATATTGGTTTTCCGACGAGTCTTCCCCCAGCTCCATTTCTAGACTGATTTCGTTCAATATTTTTGAAAATTCTTCATGTGAAAAGATTTTCCTGTAGTTTATAAATGTACTGTAACATCTTATTATAATTTAAACAGGAAATTGTCAAAGATCCACGAAGAAAGGATTTAATTGATTGAACTACCTTTCATCTCCACATTTCATTACTCCCTACACTTACCATAATACGCCTACCCCTAGGCGAATATCAATTGAAAAATAAATTATAGATCTTTTAAGTCGCATACTGAAGTTATGTGAATGTTCTTGCGATAATACCCAATACCCTATGTTGTATTGTTCGGCATAACGATGAACGACCATATTGGCCTGTACACTATTTTTCTGAAATCTGAAAATAGACAATATAAGTAAGATACAGTAAACCGATACCCTTTTTATGTCTTATTGTTCGAAGAATCATTACCATTCAGGTCATTCCTCTCTTGCAAGAGTGTTGAAGAAATCTATCTTCAAACCAGATGTGGGCCATTTTACTCTCCTTCGCTGTATCCTGTTATCTTTCCTTAAAAGACTACTAATGAGTGCTCCTGACTTGGATCAAGTCAAATCTACCTAATTCACACTGAAGACTACTGCGATTTAGATACTCATCGAATCCAAAATACTTTGCATCAAGGATTATGTCCTTAAATAACGGTGCCTTGCAAAGTGAGGTATTAGATCTTCAAAAGAATAATAATATTGCCCATGCTGGGAGCAGGTGCTCATACATGTACATTTTCATGCAAGGGAGGTGGGATGTTGGCAGATCCTTTCATTCTAGAGACATATTGTGTGTGTGAAGCCCAGTTTAGACCACTCTGTTGTCCCGTGTGAATGGCGGGATTGTAACTCTTGTCGAGGGGATTACAGTATAATTTAAACTGGATAAAAAGGCTGAAACCCCCATCTGACACTATTTCGGAGGAATGAGTCTTAGAGACATACATTATTTAAATAAGTTCAGGCTTTTTTTGTGGGATCAAGTTAAGAACGAAATCCAGTCGGAAGCAAACCTGTTATTAGTCAAAGCTTCCTTTACCCATATGCAACATTCCCCAATTAACAGATTAGGACTATACAAGTATTGAAGACCGTGAAAGAATGGCCTAAATTGTCAACTTATCAAAGATCTCGCTATCTTTGTTCAAACTCATCTTCGTTACAACCTGGATGCATACATGTATTTCACATACTTATACTTATAATTTCTCTTATCATTGTCCCAGGTTCTAGACCAGATAATTAATGTAGTCATGCCAAAAATAATAAGATATGTCTTACTTACATACTACTCCATCTAAAGTGTGGTTAACCGATTCCTCCATATCAATCTCTCTAATCACTTTATGAAGGCATGATTTTAAATTCTAGAATGAAGTATTTCTAATCGGCACAAATACACCCGACATCGTTATCTCGTTAGCCGACAATGCTTTATCATCTTCTGTAAAGTAAGGTTGATGATGCATGAGTTGATATGAAAGGAATTTGCTATTTCTTTCTATGCAGCTCCTTGGGGAATCTCAAGAAAGCACCATGTTAGCTTTCATCTTTGATTATGAAATATATAGAAGGATACAAAGTTTCTCTGTAAACACAATGTCCTTGTTGCAAACTTTCCCAAGGACTCTTGTGTATGATATAGGTGCTGGTCTTCTCCCATTCCTCTCGTTAAATTGTTCCCGAATAAAAATGTTTTGAAATATGTAAAATTAGACAATGAAATTGTGTTTGTTTGAAGGCACATCGCGACGTTATTTAAGTCAGAGAACCAATAATTAGGCTGCGGATCTAGATAAATAAATGCACCATTTCTTAAGGTGCTTTAAATAATTAATGGTTGGTGGTCTCCGGGGTGTCCTTCTGCCTAATCATACAGAGAAACCATCTGGTTCTGTATTAATATGCATGTAAAGGAGATGGAGGGGGGAGGGGCCATTTGTTAAAGGATCTAACTGATGTAAATGTACCTAGTGAACTTTTACCAGGCAAAGCACAGGAGCAAAAAGGAGTCTCTGGGCTTCCCTGACGAATCACACTTGTAGAAAAAGCAGTAACCACAGGATTATTTCCACCTGAATTATTACACGTGCACGTATCAACCATGGGATATTATAGAATAAAGCAAGCCCCGATAAATCGAGATTTCCATTTAGAATATCGTTGTACTAAAGTTTATGGTGTGGAAAGGTTTATCGTCCAGCCCATATGTACTGAAAGAATGCTCCGCGCACTCAAAAGGAAAGCAACTATGTTGAAACTCCTTTTATCAGATACAATGTCCAGATTATTTTCTTTAATTAACATAACTGGGCAGCGCTGGCGATATAGGAAGCCTTTCATCCGCACCAGTTCTTTTCCGGCTGCCATCTTATTTTGTGACACACAAAGCGTCTGGGTGACGGGGCGGTGATGGATCGGCACGCTCAGGACTCGATAGTATGAGCATTTATCCGCACGGTAAGTGGCCTTTGCTCTTACTTTCACGGATAAACTGGAGAAGTTTAAAACCGTAAAGCCTCCACTGATAATCTCAATATCTCCCCCATCCATTCTCATTAGGGGTTTTCTATCACATGTGCCACACAAATGTGAATTCCTGGGGAATATGACGGGATTTTTGGTATGAGCTCAAGCATGAATACGTAGATTAGTATCGGTAATCATGTAGAACGTGGCTTTGCGTGCATGTTAATGCAAGTTAAATTCGATATCACAAAGGAAGATCCCTCAAACATAATTGAGACCGTTCCCGCTTTGAATACTGGATTATGAATGATTTTTTCAAATAGATTAGTTTTTGAGCTCAAATATGACGGACAATTTTCTTCTAATCGTCATTCCAATGAAGTATTTTCTGAGCATGACTGTCCATCTTTTCATAACCATATATGTAAATATTTCTTCGGTAATACTTTGAAATACGAAAATGACACAAAGCTCTAATAGAAAATAACGGGCGCCCTGGCAAAGGAAGGACAGGTGTCGTTGTCATTTGTCAGGAATGAAAAGGTTCATCCCACTCTTGCCAACAGTTTTGATTAGTTCCCATATTTAGAACCTTTCATATAATCACTGATCCTTTCTCCGTTGGTTTTGCGCTGTATGGGATGACGACACCATTATTCGTATTCTTGTCCAAATGTCAATGAAATATGATCTGGCTGACCTATGCAGCTCCATAAAACCTCCTGAGCATCTTGGCAATTAGTATCTTATCGTGATGTATAGGATTTCATGAAGTACGAGTAGAAATTCATCCGAGCGTCAAGTGTGCGCACTTTATATCGGTCTAATTGTCTATTCTGTTTCCTTCATTCGATACGAATACTCATACAAGCACTGTTGGGCTAACAAAAATATTGATTTGAGTAAGAAACAAAAGTTCATATCCACCGACGAGTGGGCGATATAGAGATAATATCAAAGAATTGTTAAGCCAGTGTCACTGCACGTAATTATGTCCCGCTCGGCGGGTGCTTGTGATATGCACCGATGCAGTCTGTTTCGTGTCTCATTCAGCCATAATTTCTCCTGCAAGAAGATCCATATCCATGCATTGCCACGGCCAGCCAGCAGACCACAATATTTTTACATTTGCCGTGTGATGCAGATACACACGGGTACTTTAGGTGGCCGCGGTAATGGACATCTAGAACGTTACTGTGCACAAGTATACAAATCATGATAAATTAAAATCTAGCGGTCATGTTTAAATGCCATCTTGTTAATGCTGTTAACCGAGCGGACCTTCCGCGAATTTTAGCAAATTTAGCGAATTCTTTTGTACAGGAAATTTTAAAGGGATCTTCAATCGTCTTTTACAAAGTGTTCTAATTTCCGAAAACATTACTTTGCGTCCACACTGATCCTAGTACCACATTAAATTGAAAAGGTTAATGGCCATACCTTCATCTTCATCACCTCAAAACTACTTAGGACTGACCTTATTATGAAATGGTCCTCCCAATAATCGAGCAAAAGTAATGGTGAAAGGTTTAGAAGAAAAAGCTTATGTAAAAAAGCTTATGTAAAAAAGCCAATATCACTAAAGATGGTACAGACATCCAAGCAGCCAGAAATCAGAAAAAGTGTGTTAACTTAATTATAAGACGTGCTAAGGACCCATCATTATACAAATCTGCTGGAGACATATATACAAATGATGGCAACAAATTTTGAAGAGTTATTGAGGAATTAATATCGAAAAAGAAAAAGAAAAAGAAAATATTCATAACGAAGAAAATAAGGAACTATCCACTCAGTACTCTGCTGATTACTTAAATAATTACTTCTGCTCAATTGGATCGGAAATTCAAGAAAAAATTGAAAACATTCCGATCTCAGTACGAAATGAAAACATAGATCATAACCTGAAATTAGGGGAAATGACACCAAATGATCTTCCTCCTATAATAGCGGAAATAAATAAATCGTCTGGCTGCAAGAACATTTGTGCTAAACTATACGAATATTTCTTTATGGTTTTACCGAGTCAATTGCTGTATATATATTGAATTCACTACAAAATACCCTTTTACTGGAATCAATTGAGTACAGAAACCCAATCCTCTGATACAAATAAACCATTTTAAAGTAAATCCCGATTAAATGAAATTTGGATTGATCAAAATTTTCTGTATTAACAAAGATCGTACTCCCCCAGACATCACTGTATTTTCTGATTAATTTCTTCTCGTACACCTCGCTCCCAGTTTCTCATGTCACTCTCTCACTTTGTGTTTTATATGATATTACCTCCTTTGTTCACACTTAGCATAAAATTGTACTAATGTATGGTATGTTCCCTCCCCCTCCTTTGCTGCTTCTCCTGTTCTCCTGTTTACCAGGAGTAGCAGATGTAGTTATAATTATAATTTCTATATTAATGTAGCTATCACATCGGCGACCTTTTGTGCTTCGCCTCTTGCTGTTTTTGACCCACTTATTTAACTAAAACACTAGTCGTGAGGGCCACCCATGTGTCGTCGACGCATGGGTTTATTGTTACCCTTACATGTAAACTTAAAAAATCACTTCCGGTAGGGCTTGAGATCCTCCCTATGATGGGAGATTAAACCCACCGATTGTATCGTTTTTGGTAAAATAAAAGTAACAACAACAACAACAAATCTCCTAAGCGAGGCACTTTCCCCTTAGCTTGGAAGGCTGCCGTAGTTAAGCCAATTCCGAAAACATCGAATGTTTTATTATCTGGAGATACTAGGCCGATAGCTCTTACACATTTAGCAGGGAAAATTTTGGAATAATTCGTAGCCAATAACTTCTGGGAACACCTAAATAATAACCAATAGAATAAACTTTCTTCTCTCCAAACTGGCATATGTTAAATCTTTAAGAATGAGACTCAGAAGAATTACCGCCAGACTATATGATGCACCAATTCTCCCCACTTTTAGACCACAACAAGAAAGAAACAGAGCCCCCTTACATTACTAAGTTGCCTCAATATGGACTAACCTACCTGTCAGACTTAGAAATATGTAAGATCACGACCAATTTAAAAAGCAAATAACAAAATTCTACCTAAATAAGAATCTATAATCTGCTGGCTTGACCCTCTCTTTTTTCGTCCGTCCTCAAAAAAGGTATTTTGTTATATAGCAAGGAAATCTCCCTTTTTTCATTTCCCAAAATTCTTCGTCATAATCATCAAGTGGACACAATGTGGAAATTGTGCAATTACTACCAAATCGCCTATGACATTTATAATATACATGTCATTTTCTCCCAACTATTAATATTATGTCTTTTGTCGATTGATTAGTGCAAATAACCTTGAAAATCGCTTAATATCTTTGAGCGAAGGGTGTGTCTGCGTTTCTGTTGAATATGAGAATAAAATTCTTTTTAAAAAAGTGTCGCAGAGTTAGACATAAAAAGGCCTCAGACAACGGAAACTTTAGAAGATAGATGAGGCTACTGGAAGTGTACACCGCTGGTTGCAGCCAAAAGGAAGGTTTCCGTGAATTATCATTCATCCCATTATGTCTTAATTATTTATGTCAATGAATCATCCCCGATGTGACTTCATTTAGGTTATTGTAAAAAGGGGAGATAATCAAATATTTCAGATCGGTTGAAGAAATAAATATTTGTTCACATTATTATGTAAGGGGATTTCGTACATAATACTATATGTAACTATGTGTATATCTCAAGCCATTCTCCCACAAGACGTAAGAAAAGCACCCATTCTTCATACTTGTCATCCTGTCGTGCTTGGTCCCAATGAAGAGGACAAAGTATTATTTTATGGACTAATATGGCTTTGTGAAAGCGAGAATTAGAAATAATAGATCAACATTTTGCCTGGTTATTCAGACATTAATACTATTGTTTGCGAAAGTATTTTGCTACTGTCATGGCAATAGTTTTGCTACTGTCATAGCAATAGTATTAAAAGGTAATCAAAAAAGCTATATGCAGAACAATAACAAAATATATGTATCACCCGCTTGGCTGTCCTCATTTGTTGGCGTCATTATGCTGATGTCCTCTCATTGAGCACCATGGCTGGGACGGTATGTTTCCCCTTTCTGCAGACAAATTGCCATATCATCTGCAGAAAGTCATTACCTGTCTTAATGCATGGCAGGATTTACGCAACACTCTCTTATGAAACCTGAAATGCAACAATAAATTCCCAGGAAAGTTACAAGAAATACACTGAGTGATGTCGTATTCTGTAGTTTAGTGATTTAGATTCCAAGGCATTTTATCAGCCATGTATGCCTATTTATTATGCATGGGACTATATGGAAGGGAAATGTAGGAAATGATAGATTTATCACTGCTTTGGTATCCCTACTGACCACTAAAGCATTGTGTATAATGCCTCCTTTGAGAAGGGGAATAAAATGCTGCTTTATTAAGGTTACCTTGACAAAAATAGCAAGGCAATCCTGAAAAATCTACATATTGCCCCTCAAAATATCTTCACTTGAAGAGCATATGAAATGACATTAGAAGAGACGATATTTTTCGTTTTCGGCTTAAGTCAAGTTGATAAACGCTATAGGAATCAGGTTACACCGTGGTGAATAAAGCTTTTCTATCGGTATATCTATCGTCAATATACATGAAGACATTTCCTTTTTCTCCAATCAACTTCAGACTTTTCCCTTCGGTAAGACATTTTTAGTCCAAAACCTAACAACAGATCTAGACTTTTGCTTTAACAATGGCGAGAGGAGCAGTATGAATGTATTTCGGTAGACACACTGCTGATGGTCTAGTTATTCACTTGAATGTAATAGTTCATGCAACGGAATATGTTATGACTACAAGTTAAGCTTATCTGGGGGATTTAGTAACTCCTGAATGGAAGAGTATGCAAGACGCGTTCATCACGGGGAGTTTAGCTGTTTTGAATTTCACCGTTGGGAGGTAGATGAACCTGTTCATGCTTTATGGAAAATAATGGGAGCTCGTTGAATGAATTAAATGATAGCAAGTGCAAGAACTATAACGATCATATCCAGATATTTGCATGAAGTTTGATCAAACGCAGAAGATGACTCAAAACGACCACAATGGTCCCTGCACAGTGGAGACTCTCCCTCTTTCCCCGCCTTTCTATGTTGGCGCTAACGAGCAATTGTTTATGACTTCATGTCAGTAGTCTCAGCGGGATATGTTAATAACTTATAGACGCCACTACTAGTAAATCTGCTGATATCTGTCAGGTATATAGATTGCAATGGGAGGGTTTGCCTGGTTTGGTGGCCGATAGAAAGCTATCACATCATACCGAGGGAGTTGGGAAAATCCCCCAATGGCTGCCATCAATGCATGGAGTATTTTATTTAAAGTGTAGGCTTACTTTCCAAAGGATATATCATTATTCATATCTAAAATGGGCAAAGGAATAATGACAGTTTCTCAAAAATTGGTTCCGTATCATGTGACATGCGTCTTCAGAGCCTCTGAAAGAAGCTGCCTGTATATGTAAATGGCAATTCCAATCTGCTGGGGTTACTCGTGCCATCTTGCGGATCTCCTCTTCCGTACAAAGGTCGGGACGCATTCGGAAGGGGCAATAAAAAAGTTCCATCTCATCATTGTTCAAGCTGCCCACTTCCCTATAAATGCAAACACTCATCGCTAATGATGATCTTGTAATCTGCTGTTCGTTAGACAGATTTGTGACGATGATATCAGGGTCTTTAGCTGGCGACACGCCTAACTTACCATGCATTCTTGGTCCCTGGGCTTTTCATCTGCTTGTGCAAGTTCCGAATGATGGGTAGCCCTGAATTGCAGCCTGATTCCAGTAATGGGCACGGGAAATCTTGTTCACCTGGCGTCTTGGCAAAGCTTGTTACCAGGCTCAGATCCCGGGAGAGCCTGGTACAGGACAGCAATCGTTAGGCAATTTAGCCAAATAAGGGACCGAAATTTAGCCTTAGGTGAATGCATGCTGTTCGACTTTAAGGGGATTTCTGGGCAAGGACACCACTAGGGAATAGCAAGAAGCTTGAGGTTTGACGTGAAACGCCGGGTTAAAACTAGTTTATTTATGTGACCAAGATAAAAAGTCCTTCCGGAAAAACGTAACTATTCGTACGTGTACTGTTACATAAGTATCATAATTATAGTCTCACTTGGTAATATACTTCTTGACAAATAACTAAAACATTATTGCTTACATTTCGGGAATTTTTGGAAAACTTCATCGTTATTTTGATAGTTCATATTTCACTAAGATGAAATACCGTCTAAAGTCATATTTAGTATTAGTCATTTTAGGATATTGGTATTTATTAGTTATATTGTTAAATCTATTATGCTTATATTTTGTAAGCTTGTGTTTCACTGTTATGATGTTGACTGACGTCATGAGTGGCTATATATGCCAGTTTGGGCCCGCCAGGGAGTGACGAAATCTATAACATACTTTTATTTCATTACATCTCCGTACACTGTATAAATTATATTCAATTCGCACCTGATGCAGAGTTATAGCTGTTAGTTATAATATATACAGGTTAACTAACAAGTTTTTTGAAGGAGCATGAATATTGCACGAGTTGCGTAGCAACAAGTGCAATATTCTAATCTAAGCGACTGAAACCAATGAGTTAGTTAACAGATTTATAATACATGCTTTCAATCATGAAAATAGAAAAAATCGAGTCATAAATTTGAATTGTATCAGTAATCTTTCTAATAAAAAACCAGATTGGTTGCCATGACAACCCCACGTAAATCACTGGTGAAATAACACTATGCGTAAATCACTCTAGATATGTTGTTTTCATGGCAATGCGTGTATAATAAATAGCTATAGTTTGCCGCTTAGAGCCAGTGTGTCGAGAAGAAAGCTACACTAGAGTGTGGAAACTTTTCTGAAGGTTGCGGCAGGTGTAGCGCACTTGAGTGATTTTGTAATGAATGCATTTCATAATTCTGATGCCTTGTTACTCGTAGAATCCATTAAACAAAATGTGTGTAAATATTTACGCAATTTCGTCCTGTTTCTAGTGAATTTTCTGAGGGTGTAGTATAGATATTAGAACTTTCTGGTCTTTACATACGTAAACAAGTACAAAGTTAATTAATTATAAAGTTATGCACCGATTTGATCAACTGTTAACATATTTAACCTTGTAATCAGTGTCAACTTAATTCATATACTTGGCGTTTCCACTGGAAACGATTTTCTCAGCCACAATCATTTGTGCCTGATGTCAACTTATAGTTATTGCACTTTAGGCATGTTTAGACTGAAAATGCAAAATATTTACCTACAAAGTTTACATTTTAACTTATATCCGAACATTTCAAAGTACAAATATTGCACAAAAAACATAACACTGTTCCCTCAGGGCACAGTACCATATGAGATTATATTGCAATTCCAACCCCCCTCCCCCCACTCCTGCCGACCTCTCCCCCCACTCCCCCCACTCCCGTTATTTACTTAACGAAGGCCTTCATTAGGTAAAGGACATACCTATCCTTCCCATCCTTCTGTTGCAAAATCCAGTATTTATTAATGACAAGCGGCTTCGCCACTTGAGCCCACATAGGTCTATATCATATGATTTTATTTTTTCTAAAAAGCTGAAATCAAATGCTGCCCGTTTCAGAGAATTACTGGAATATGTGGATGGGTACATTCTTTCTCTGAGAGAAAGAGAGGGGGGGGGGGGCTGGGGGAGAGGAAGATAAAGAAAATATCATGATATTCTCATAAACAGCATAGGCCAAGGCTCATGGTTCCCGTCAGGCATAGAGGGCCAGCGAGAACAATAAACGAAGGCTCTAATGGCTTTAGTACCCGTTGGTTGGGCTGTTATTATCAACTACTTCCATTACTATCACTTCTCCTGAACCTCCAACATTGTCAGAAAGCATTTACTTACAGTTTAGTTAAGTTGCATTCTTCTCTAACCTTACCACTGACGCTAGTGTTGATGGGGATTGTCCTGGAACTAGGGTGAACTAAGGGTGAACTGGTAGTGACATCATTATCCATATATGGTATGACAAGCATTGACCTATATGCCATATATGGCAAGCCCTGACCTATATATCCTAATATGGCTGGCATCAGGACAGGTTTGTTTACCTAGTTCCACCAACGATCCTGTGTAGCTATAGGATCGTTGACTTAACTATTGGGGTAAAACAATATTGCAATCATTTCGGCCGATTCAGATCTTTTCTTTTCTTCTTTGTTGAGTCCCTAGACACATGCCGATGGTGAGAGTGGCAGCAGTGCAGCAAGCACATCGTTAATGTCTCCACACACTCGCAGGTGGCGTGACTGTGCTCCCAGGGACCGTGACCGCTGGATCATAACAAACACACTTTGAATCTAAGACACACGTACACTGAACGGCCACCGACGTTGATTCAATTACAGATTTATTGAAAAAAAAAGAACAACTGCACCCTTTTCATAGCTCAAACCACTGTCATGCCTGTACGCTTCACCCCCCAGGACAACGCCCGCTGGCCAGTGTTGCTGCCACCCTGACCGGAAGTTTAACCCCGATAGAGGGCCAGTACCGCAGCCATTTACCCGCACAGAGTGTCCACTACCGGTCAAACTGGACACTCTGGGTGCTTATAACGGGCCACCTCAGCCAAACCAATGGGTACTAAACTCCTATAGAGTTGTGTGTGAGACCCACCGTAACCATAATCGCGTGAGTAGCGCGGCATGCACTGGCGTGACCAACCTGACGTGACCATTTGGAGGTATAGTATACTGACCTGGACCGAAGGCCTTACTAACAGCCAATCAGCTCCGTTGGCTACAGCTACACCTACAGCCATAGCCTTACTAAGCCTTACTAACAGCCAATCAGCTAAGAGCCAATCAGCTCCCTTGGCTGAGCTCCCTTGGCTATAGAAAAGCTGTCAATCAGTAGCTATCAGTGTAACAATAACGACGGAGTGTGAAATATAGGACCTGATCGAAGGGTTAGATAAGGCATCCTTAAACACCTCACAGACAGCTAAAGAATATTATCAGATGTGATCCACTATCAGTGATTGGCGTATTTCATAGTAACATACTTGTTTCTCAGCAAGCTGAGAAACAAAAACTATCTAAAAAAACTACCCACCCCTGTAGCCAAGGACCATGCGGGAAGACCAGGAATTCTTTTCTAATGCATGGCTCCTATTTGTACATCGTGTTTAGGTACAGATAAAGAATATAGAACTCTATACCGGCATCTAACTCTATACCTATACATGCATCTAACTCTAAAAAGGCAATATCAGGGCATGTTTATACGGTGAGTATGATTATGTTGTAGATGAAGGGTTAACAGTGTATTTTCAAAGTAACGTTCAATCAATTAATATGTTGACCAGGAAACCGGATACAGAAATGAAATTGAATTAACCCAAGTGCACGTAAATTTATGAGCGATCTGTATTAAGTATTTTCAGCATTGTAAAACCATATATATGTTGCAGCTCCTGGGCTACAAATATAAATGTCAATATGAATTATTACCGTACTCTAGTTTAAGCTAAGAACTGAGGGTATAGTATCTGGCCTGGAGTAAATATTTAAAATTTATTGTGCACTGGAATCCGTATAGTAATATTTAGGGAAACAGACAGTCGTAATTTTGCACTCTCATTACAGAGGAGTGTACCCGGTGGGATCGGTGAATTAAGTCCCTATACTATGCATTTATCAATTTCCATTCCCTTAATGCAAGATGAAGATATCTTGGGACCAACCCCAGCAGAAGCAATACATTATTTAGCTCACATTCGTGCATCCATTCTGTTTGTGACCATTACCCGAGTTATATCACGATAGCAACGTATAAGCCATTGTTTCTTAGGGCTTCTCGTTCTCCAGGATATTTGCAACATAAGCTGTAACTGTTATGGTTCCTAATTTTACCTAGTGGAGACAGTGATATAGGAACTGATGTTGCATCATGCTTTGAACTGATAGTATATGGGTCAGATCATTAGAAAATATACAATTGCCCTCCACCAATCCTCTCAAATAACCCAAATTCAATATAGAAATGGGATTCGGATTCCGGTTCAATCAACGCAATTACTGTTCAATCAACGCAATACCAGATGTAACTAGATAACCTTATAATTCTGCATGCCGAATTTGCAGAATGCGTAGAGCTGCTGATTGTAATTTCCTGACGATCTGACTCATAAGAGTACATAATACATGCTGTCACACTTCAATATGACAGACGATTTTTAATTTGATATCGAATAATTATTAGACAGTGATCAGTTCTTGTTGATGAATATTGTTAAAGATGATGACGGTGTTACCTCATTCTAGCAAAGCCCTTTATTCATTTGGGCCTTACATATATTCATAAGAAAACTTCATCGGAAAAATTGAAAACCAACTTTCTTTTCATCTTAGATCTTATCAGCAATCCTTCGTCTAACCAGGCCAAAATGACTATCCATCATTCAGTGGTCCTTTTTTTTAAGTTTTAACGAATTCCCTGTGACACTGAGTCGGACTAAAATTGCAGCGGCGCCGGAAGCTGTCTAGTGCAATCTATCGAATCAAATTTCTTACATACACATTCTTTACACAGAAAGAATACTCTCTAAGGATATGGAAGAATGAGACAGGTGTATCATCCTATTTGATCTCATAGTTCATGGTAGTTCATAAAAAGAAAATAGTTCCATAGAGAGAATGTCGCACGTGAGTTCCATCAAATCCGCTTATCCTTCCATCCGTAAAATACCACATACTCTGACCTTGATCATCACCGTTTTTTATTTCATGCCTATTGATGCAGAGAGGTTTTTCCATCCAGACAAAAGTAATAAAATCGAAGCTAAGCAGATGAAGTCCTGGTTGAGGAGATTGTCCTTGTTAGTTCAGAACAATGTCAGAAAGAATCATTTTGACATTCTACGTGACGCCGATCATTATACAAAAAAGACCTTAATATGAATATCCTTGCTCTATATATTTTTTCATTTTGATTGAGTTCACTTATTTAACCCACTATTATACTGCATTCATTCGGGCTTTGACATGCTTGAGGGGAGCAGGCAATTCTATTCTAACATTTCATACTTCAATGTATGACTATTGTCATGGCCCAATTTAAACAATAGTAGCCTCAAATGAGAATGCGACCCGTCCTTCAAATGTCACCGCAAGGCCACCATGCTCTTGATGTGTTGAAACATAAAACCTCATATTGTTTATTGGGAGGGTGGGGGGGGGGGGATAGAAAATACTAGTATTACTCGGGACGATATGAGCATCGCTCCTGTCTTTCAATCATTTTTCTCTCTCATGACTACCCCACTCTGTTCCGGTGCAGCATGATGAAGGCCCAGATATCAGACGGGCTTGATCCCTGTTTCTCAGAGATAAAACCTGCTCTGATCGGGTCTTCAGTGAGCAGCTCCTCCGCCTCGTGTAGGGGCTGATAGCAGAGCGCTTCCCCTCGAGCAGTTGTCTCCCAAGAGCACCTCACAGTCAGCTATACACCATACATATATTTAGGAGCTCTATTAGTAAAGGAATTCCCCGTGCACAATGACCCTTTAATGTGATCTTCATATAAATTTGGGTATATTTACGTAGCTTTGCCCAAAGGGACAGCATTCTCTCTCTTTAATATGGATAGACTCGATTCTTGCTTGCTCTAGGCGCAATGATGGGGTTGTAATTCATGGTGACATTGGTTCTCTCCTGGCGGAAGTCATGAACATGTAGATCTATTCAAGTATCCACCCAGCACAACTAGGTTCAAAATAGGTCTTTATGGCTGTTTACTGCAAGCCAAACCCGTCACATCTCACCTAGTGACCACAGAGAAATAAAAAGAGGAGATTTGGATTTGGAAGTATGTTCATCTCACGTTGCCAATATGGCAAAGCGTTGTAATAATAAGATACTTGTTTAAAAGTCACAGTTGCCTCTACCATTTATAACGCATGCATGTTGTTGCTAGAAATCCAACCCAAGGCACAACCGCATGGGACAGCTCGCATACTCCCCTATATACCTGTATAATAAGCAACATAGTTATGGCATATTAATCACTGTACGATCCGTATGCATCAAAGGATCCTAATATATCCCATAGATATGTTACTGTGTCAGAGAGATAAGCAAGATGCCAGCGGCGCTATATTGATAAATGTCAGAGGCGCAAGCTGCGGTCAGGGGCATGGAGCTACTTGTGGAATGAAGCAACAATAGCCCCGAGGATCATCCCCTCATATTTAAATCCCTCAAGGAGGAATTGGGTGCTACATTTTATGATCTTCCTTGGCTACAACTATTTGTGCCTTGATTGATTCGGCAAGTCGCTGGCTGTTAGACCTCAGCACTTCTTCCTACCCTGCTTATCTCTGCGAACATAAAACAGGTGTGAGACCAAGAATCTTATATCAGCCTGAACCGAAAGCTGACACCATTTATCGAGGATAATCCTAACGGAAAAACGAGTAATAAATAGCGGCTGCGTTTGAGGATTGTGTGAGCATCTATAGTGAAGAAGGTATTCTGCCCGATACAGGAGGTGGCAAGAGAAGTATTAATCACTACGCTCGATCTGCGAGATGAGATTGATTTTTGCCCCGAGCGTCAGGCGTTGCCCGCATTTTGCTGGGCTCCAGGAAGTAAAATCGAAATTCCCACTTATTGTTTGCATTTCCCATAGCTCTTTACATACGTAAATTTGGCCTGAAATCACCCCGAAACCCTTTCTCGTGGCGTTGTGTGTATGCCCTCTGTGAGCATAAACAATCCCTCCCGTGGAAGCAGGTTAGTCGTGAAATAAGACATCGGGGACGGGCAGATGTAACGTTGGTAGTAGTCACATTTCAGTAGAAAGATAGTGGCTTGATAAATGCTTGCATTAGAATGTTGCGAGTAAGCCAACAGTGAAGGCACTTGACCTGAAGCTTGATATTCATCGATATGTTCCAAAGATATGCAACCCATGAATCGCAGGTTTCACACATTGTATTTGACCATTTTTTGTTAAAAAAATGACTATGCCATCGACTAGGCCACATGATATTGTGATTAACAAATACACAAATATATTCCTATTTTAGCAGGGGGATTTAAAACGTCTCGGGATGGAATGTTGAATCCAATACTGGAAATGATAACTCACGTGGATTCTTGCTGTGCATAAATAAAATTGTATTGTAGTAGCGTTATTCTGCAAAGCGCATTTTGTTTTCCAAGAAAACCCTATAATACATCATGGCCAACACTGATGAAAAACTTCTGAATTAGAATTGCCATGCATTTAGTTCTAGGTCTAAACACTGATCTAATAAATCAGTATGATATAGGTATAAGTCGGTAAGTCAGTATGGTATAGCATGGCTAGGAAAAACTGCATGAAGGTTGCCCCTAGCCATATTGAGATTGTCATATATGCCATGGTGGGACGTGGGTAACTCCATTGGTAACTATTATCGATTACAAGATGTGTATTGTCTTTGAATAACGTAGATCAGTTTAAGTCTTGATTCACAGAATTAAGTACGATGCAGCTCTGCTGTAGTTCACAGGAGGTCAGTGACTAGGTCACACACTTCCTATACAAGATCGAGGGGTGGAACATTTAAAGTAGAAGCTTCAAACTGATGCTGCATCTAATCCACATTACGTCTACACAATTAGGTATAGCTAGAAGGTTTTGTATGAGCTTCCACTGGGAATCAATCGTTGTAACCGGAGGCAGTCCCTGGTACAAATCAAGAGATGAGGGCCTTCGTTAATTAATTACTGTTTAAAGAAGAAAGGTATTGGTGATGAAGTTATACTGGTTATGGCAATCAAAATTAAACTCTGTTTTCCCTCATTAACCCCCTGTTGATGGACAGAACTTTAATAAGACTTCATCCCAGGGAACCTCCGATGCCCTGGGAAGCTCCTTCGCCACAAAGGAAACTCAAGTATTTGGCCTTGCTGGCAACAGGCTGTCATTTTTTATGGTGATTGCTAAAGTGTTTCCTTGCTAAATATAATTAGAAATAGAGAAATAAGCCACAGGATTGGTTTAATTCAACCACGAAATTGCCCATAATTTAGATTTTTATTGGCTCCTGTTTAGTCCGGATACTGAGCTCTTGTAAGTTACAGAATTTATGTCTGATAGTGATTAAGATGGAAGGATTCCCACTAGGTACGGCCGCTTAAATGTCAAAGGGTCACATTTAAAGTGTACCCACATTCAGTTGCATTAGATGCATGCCTTCCCACAGAGGCAAACGGATAGGAAGTTGTAAATTTGGAACTCGATTCCGGCGCATGACCATCCCTACAATGAAAAATATAAAGGTAGTGCTCCGAACTGAAGTGAATGTGTAAACTGTTCTACAAAGTAACCCTTTTGATGTCTTGGATTCACCTGGTTTACAAGCGTACATATACGTTTTTGTCAGCACTTTATTTATATTCAACACGCCGTCCCCTGTTAAAGTTATAGGCCTTAGAAGAAAGGCCGTTTCATTCTATGGCGCCCATGCATCCTTCGTAAATGTGCCTATCATACTAGTACAGCTTGTATAATGTAGCATTAACTTTTATATTTATTTTGTCAGCAGCAATGAATCACCGAGCCGGGATATATATACGATTGATGTATAGCCATTCCAAGATGCATAGGTGCTATATTCTTGGGAAGGTGGGAAGAACTTACCACATGACCACGTATATTGCCTAGGATGCTTCAGCAAAAGCATTTTTAAAGATGTGAATACGCGATTAGGCGAATTGTTAGTGTCGCCTACACATCACATTTATTTTTTTAAGTGAAATGCAGTTTCTTCACGAACTTGTAATGTGTTTCCATAGCAAGTCCGTGGTTTCTTTAATTGACCAAATATGGTATCACATATTTGGCTTTTTTTTTTAACTTAGCTAATCAACGAACGATGACGTCTGTATTATGACAATGGATATATATATCCCTTGTATATATAAAATAAGCTACTGACATATCCAATCAATTTGGTCTTACTTCATGGGATATTATTACTAAACATAGTTCGTCCGAAATTAATTGGAAGAAAGTGGTTATAAAATGAAACTCAATGTAACTGAAATTATATATTATATCATATCCGACAATGGGGCCGACACATTTATGTGCTGATTCACCTTCATATAACCTTATCATCTAAGGGTCATTGTACTTCTATACTGTATCGCATTCTGAGAAGACAAAGCAATACATCAACACAGATATAATCTTGTGTCTGGATGTAAAGGTAGGAAAAGGTAACGATCATGCAGGTGTGACGTTTGGGCTAATGCCAGCTCAGCAGGTCTGGTAGACTCTCCCCAGGATCACAGGTGTGAGTTGGCCCAGAGGCGGCATCTCTCACTGTGGGTCATGGTGAAACAGAGCCAATGAAGGTCATCCGACCTTAGGCTAGATAGAATGTAGTCATGCAGTGATAAGGTTTGTGTATATCTATAGAACGGAGGCTAGACTGAAATGAAACATGGTTCATGGATAATTACTCGCCTATTGGTGTAATGTTATCATTCATACATTCATATATATATATATATATATATTGACATATACATGTACACGTGTGTGTATGATGTATGATTGACTGACTAAGTTCTGGCAGCCCCCATCCAGTCCAGCAGATGATGGCTCAATAGTTGGAGTCTGAAGCGACAGGAATGTTTGTGAGCGGGCACAAAATTAAAGGGGGGTACCTATATGGAGATGTTCTTTATTCCTCTGCGTAGCTTTACTGACACACATATGTCTTGGGATGACTGATTCCGACCCTATGTGACCTAACCATTGCATGGATATCTAGATGGATATTGAGAATGTATGTGGAATGCTTAATTCATTTATCGCCTTGTCTTTATCTGATTATTCCGATCCACAATGCACAACGCCCCCTAATCTTCCCTCGAATATCCCCATCTTGGCAATGTTAAAATATGCAACATGCCCACGTCAAATGCTACTTCCAAGCTTATGTAACTCAATTGGGACATATTGTCATGTAGATAATTGATAGATGTCGATTTTTACTATTTATGAATACCAGATTTCATTCATGTTCTCTGACATACCGAACTATAGGGCAAAGCCTATTTATAAAGCCTAAGTCGAGTTCAGAACTTACGCGCATTTCCAATTACACAACAACAATGTCACAGGATTTAAGAGACTCCAAGCTCACTGTTCGCAATGGGGAAACAACTGGGTGAACTTCCCAAAGTTTCCAGTTATCATCCCAGCTGTCCATCGTCCTCTTGAAGTGTTTGCTTTGATTCAGGAATTAAGTCTGCTGGGTGGGCATGGGTTAAAAGAGCATTAGAATGTGTAATGGTCGAGGTTAGCTGGCTGGATTCTCTCTTTCACGAACCATTATCTCTACCTGAAACCAACTTTCGTGTTGTCTTAGTGGGAGGCAATGAGGGGCTGTCACTCCACACGCCTCCTGCTAAGTTCCTATGTCACAAGATAAGTTGGGCATGAATTTCCAGGCAAGCATGAGTAGTACCTAACCACAGGAGATCAAGGAAGCCACATCTTTTATGAAATACCGTCCCATTTCAAAGGCTTCGTTTTCCCAATACACTGACTTTAGGTATGCCTAGATGTGTTTCGCGAATATAAATTGGTTGTTATTAACTTAGAATTACATTAACTATGTTGCTGTATGATATTTATAGATATATGTAAGGGAAGTTATAACGTTTGACCAAACTATACTGTCTTTGTACAAGGGAGTTTAATTTTTGCAATATGATTATTTTCAAAGGATTGAGCACATGATCACAAGGCTGGACTTTCTGATGCAGTTTCAAGTAGCCATCCTGTTCAGAAAAAGGGTTCCGGTGAACTAGATCTTTTGGATTCTCCATGAAAGGAACCTTTATGCGTGTTTCAAAAGATCGTTCAAGACGTAAAAAACATTGAAAGCTGCAAAGATGCCTTTCTTTTTGTTGGAGTTGATTACATAAGGTCATAATAAAACTTGGCGAAATTAATGAGAAGATTATCGGAAATCGGTTCTTTGATTACGTTTCTGTGAAAACAGGCGTGGGAATCATCGATGAAAATGTGTGATGATTAATCCAGGAGAAAGAATAAGAATTTCTGTGTTGAAATGAAAAGGCCACAATCGAATGATGCTGTCATTATTTTTTTTTATTGAAGTATAAAATTAAATAGAGAGCCTATTTAATACATACCATACATATTATTTTTCTGAAGCTGTGATTCCAATCGATCATTTTTATGGTTTACCGAATACATGTTTTTTTAGCAACAATACTTATACCAAATGGTGCGACAGTGATTTGTTTGGAATCGATCAAGACACAATGTCCAAACAGAGTGCTATTTGATTATTTATTACATTTTCCAGCATTTGGCATATTCATATCATGATCTATAGGGGATATAAGTGTCATGGCGGCTTTGAGTGAAATAACGTTATTGAGGCGCGCATTTATACTGACTGATGTGTTGACCGGAAATAAAACAAAATCTCCATATGAAAGGCCCTGGTGGTTATAGTTGAAGGTTTTGGTGCTATAGATGGATAGGCCTACCTGGTCGTGGAAAGAATGATGAAATGATGAAAGACCGGGCAATAGTTATGTCCACAGTGCTAAGCCTATGGGAGTTTCACACTACATGTCAACAATGCGTCAACAAACTGGTGCAGTGGTGCGCCTAAAAGATCGCTGCCGTGAAGTACTTAGCCTCCCTATTGTAACAAAGGTAGTAAGTTGAGTTTTTCTTTCCGAGCGGCCAAGTCAGCACTCTATTGCGGCTAATATGTGGTTTTATGTTTATTATCATATATCAATTATTATAAAGAACCTATGTTGTACAACCTATAAAGAATCTTCTCTGACCAGCTCCATTTGTTCGGAATGAGAATGCCCTGCATAATGCAACCACAGCGACCGCAGAGGGAAAACACATCAGTGGAGTCAAGCCTTTTCCAACAAGATTGCGTTATTTAGGTCACGTAACAAAGCGCAATCGCATACTATACACGCGTGTATGATTCGATTCGGGTAAGCCTAATCGCAAGCCTAACTCACAGTAGCAGAAAGCGTATATAAAAAAATGACTAGCAGGTCAAATAAAGCCACCAATGTATTGCTGTCCCACTGGGAAGTAATACATGCCGCCAACGAAGACACTATCGAAAAATCGTATCAGCCTGTCTATACTAATATAGTTCTTGAAATTGATTACTTTCATCTTCGTGGAACTAGTTTGTATTGAATGCAGCGATTTAGCTTCAGTATCCACCCCGATGTTAGGAAGCTGGAATTGGTGGTTAGAGGGAGCCACATTACTGCTCCGACCTGCTGTTCGCGCCGATAAGCTTCCATATTTGTTTTTATGCCTTTTCTTCCCCAGGTAATTACCGGCAGTAATTCGACCATTTGCTTGTTCTGCTTGCCGACTGTGGTCCTTTTCCGCCTTGGAAACCCCGATCAGGAGCTATTTCTAAACGATTTCACCTTTTTACTTAAATGTAAGACTCAAAGTGAAATGAAGTTGACCTTTGTGGGGAATGTATTCTGACATCATCCCTATCACTAATCATAATTATGTCAACGATGTTAAGATTAAAACATGCGATGGTGACTGGCGGAACTAATAGAAATTCCTCAAACAGAGATATTTGGCCACTAATACATCAATATTCTCATAATAACTCTGATGAATTGCATAATTCTTAGTTAAAAAACTGTTGTTGCCGACGTGACGCCCTGCCTCAAAATATAATTCCAAATCCTCTCTCATTTTTCGATTAATCAAATAGGCCTAGAATAAAGGCTAAAATATAATAGGCTTTGATACTTCATATAAGTAACAAACGAGATGAAAACTTTCTGGAAGATGGCTTTCTTTTAACTTGAAAAACATGTACGCCGAGGATGGACCTCGTGACGGTGAAAGCCCTTCTGATGGCAAGCTTAGTTAAGACCATAATTAAATGGACCTGACGAAGCTCTTAAAGGCAAGGCCACTAAACGAATCACGGGGTATCCTACATTTCCCATGCCCTGGTGGCATTTCTAAGGCTGTCCAATTCTAGGTGGGGCCAAAAGCCGTGCCAAATCATCCATAGTTACCTGGCTTCTTAGCCAATTCATCCATCCAACCATCAGGTCATTAGGCCCAATGTGGAAAGAAGTGCAGTAAAAAAGAGCGAATGCATTAGCCCCTCTGCAACTGGAAGCAGATTAATGAGCGAAAGTTAATTAGGCTCTTGGGACCCGAATGGGTAGCAAAGTTATAGGCGCACAGTCTGGAATCAAAGGATCTACTTTTATACAAAGCCCGAGTAGTACTTCTTGGGAATTATGTCAAGTAAACATATCGATGCTTGTCAAAGGCTTCTTTCTGCCTGGCAAACGAACAGAAATCATATACAACTCATTATGGTTATTCACCAACTGGGAAAAGCTGTTTTTTCTGTAATGGGAAAGTGTTTCTGAATACCATTATGAAGTCAGGAAGCTAAGGATATTAAGAGATTGGTACAGATGTTAATCGTATTTTGTGCATGTATGTAATCATATCTATAAGAATATGTCCTAATTAATAAATGCTCGATGATTCAGTTTGCTAGTTTCCCAATTCTCTTCCCATTGAGGGATGTCTCCTAATACGGTATGCCCTGGTAATTATTTGGATGCATGATATCAATAACCCAATCAAGAATACAAATGGGAATCGATGTATCTGGGACACTGCACGGGCACAGTGCGTTTATCATTAGCATCTCCCTTATTTATAGAAGCGTTTATAAATGTATTATGATTTTATGTTTAATGGATGTGTAAATATGGACGTGGGTTTCTATGTTTGTTAGGCTGAGTGTTCTGTCTCGCAACTGGGTCCAGAGACATAAAGCACCTGCACAATTAGTCATATATAAGAAATACTTTCGAAGTACTAATATTCTCATCGGAGCCGCTTGAGAAACAACTGGGGCCTAGTAGTGGTCCTGAATAGTTTTGCAAGTTTGTCTCAGCTTGATATCCACCGCCAGGGAGGAACTTTTGTAACGAGTTGTGCACAGTACATCTCCGTCGAACAAGACATATCGCTTGGCAGTCTTGCCGGACCCTCAGATAGGCATAATTAAGCAACTCCTTCAATAACAAGTTACAGTCATCCCACTAAGTTGTAGGTCTTGCTATGGCCAGGCATGCATATCACAAAGCAGGAGCAGAATTGTTATTTCAGGCCTTGCCTAATCCCTGGAAGAAGGGCCGCAGCTGCGGACTAAACTGTTGGGAGAATTAACCTGGTTTGTCAGCTTACTCTCTTGCATCGGCAACCAGATTGCGAGGGACATCCAAGCAGGTTGACCACCCAGAAGAGATGCCAATTAGTATTGTCTGCACATACATGCGCTGGTACCTTGCCATGCCCTCCCTCTCTCGGGGGGATGAACATGGAGGGAGAGCGAGTGACAGGTACTCGTTCGCTTAGTCCTTGCTTCCCTCAACGAAGACTCCGAGAGGGGCCCGCTGAAGTAAAGGCCACACAACCAGGTACCGTTATTTAAGATGGAACTGGTGACATGCGATCCCATGAGGACATCAAGTTGGGACATTGCCTAATTGGTCCCAGCAGATCGGTCTCCATATTGGCTATGCCATTTAGAAAAGTTAAATAATCTTCACTCATGTCAAGGAGTCATGGGTCTGACCGACATTAAGAGAGTTTAGTTCGCCTGTTCTAATTCATGCTCACACCTTATCCCCAAACCTAATGCGAAACCCTATATCCCCACAACGTCTTAAGGCATGATTAAGGAAGACTTAAACCATCAATGACCTCTCATTAACCGAAAAGAATCTATAATTCCCACTAATTTCCTGTCGTCATAGTAAATTGTAAATTCATTAAATATATCGTGTACACATGTCTTGAACTATATTAATAGTATGCCATCCGTTTGAAGTACCCTGACGTTAAAATAGTGTGTCAGTTATAACAGCCATGGTTTAACAACGTTTAGCTATGTAGGCATCTCTCCCCTCAACATTCTTATATTTCATCTTGAAAGATAGGTTATACATAAACTAAAAAGACATACAGAGGCAAAACACCAGGAGTTAACTTGTAAACGTATCACGCGAGGATACTTGAGGGCTTAGGAAGCGGTACTGTAGCATTCTGAATCATTAAGAGAGGTGGCCTTTAGCTCATTTATTTTACCTACCTCGAGTCCTACATTGGAGTATGTATACTTGCAAACATAATTATTATGATGTGTTCGATTGATAACCTGGACAATAAACTGAAAAGGTTGCGTATCAATTTCTCAGCTGATGAATCTGCAGTTCTAATACAACACTCGCAATCCATATGATAAGTTCTACTTGGGAACTATTGAAGTATATCAATCGTATAAATTGATATGACATGATTACACTTGATTGTTTTTGTACTGAAATTGTTATACAACTTTATCGAATATATCGTTGGATGTTTTATGATGTTTTCATTGCCTATACTAAATATTGTTCTTAGTGTCTGCCTCTCCAACGCGAGAGGATTCGTGCACATCACTTATAACATGTTACATCAATATACCCAACATCACAGTTTGTGTGAGATGTCCCTCGGATCAATGTCCTTTAATTTAATTGCTCAAGAAAATTTGATTGTCACAGTCATGAATGAATGTGGTAAGATGTAGGGAAAGGCCCACACCCTGACTGATATGAGCACTTAGCACGCTATCTGGCAACTAATACCTCCTTTATACATGGGCAAAAAGCTTTTGATTTCGTCAAGTCCCTCATAAAAGAACATTGCTTCCTATTTCCCAGTCGCCTATCAGGCCACTTCGCATTGACCTTTTGTAGTTTTCGATGGTACGAATGGCGTTACTTTCGCATGTATGCCCTTGAAAGGCGCAGTGATTCTTATCACAGAGATTCGCCCATGGCCTGTCACACTTTTGATACCTAGTCCATCTTGTTCTTTCTCAGAGTCATGCATATATAAGCGAAGGAAAAAACATGCGATGACGCAAAGTGTCTCTGGTATGTCTCGTTTATTATCGATAAGATCGATTCCAATTTTTCATCACTTTCTAAATCATTCATTTGCTTTTGGCGGAAAAGGAACTATGCATGGAAATGTTTATCGGTGTACGTGTTGAAGGACCTTTTTGAATTATCTATGAAAAGGAGTATGTGCCAGCGCAACCCCAGCCGTTGTCCACTTGGGCGCCTCTCTCACCGGATTGTGTCAGTCCATGCATTTGCATGGAACAACTGGTGCCACCATGCTCAACCGAGAGGAAACTACCCAGCAACTAAACAAAATCCTGGAGGACAATTTCTATGGAATGCCCGGTGCCCCTCAGCAGGGATGCACTTAACTGTGAAGCCTTTCTGGTGGGGTGCTTCCCAAGAACCTGTTGCCAATCCAAACAAGCTTTAAATGATGCATTCTTCACGAGAGGAAAATGGACCTTTTGTTCGTTTGACCCTGTTACAAATCCACTCGGCTTAAGTTTAGGTTAGGATAGGTTAAGGGATTTTGGAATGAGTAACTCAATAAGGAAGTTTGGTGCGTTATGAAGTTAATACCACTATTAGAACTGTTCATGAAGGGTAAGATACATGGACTGTCGTATTCTGTTTGGTATTCTCCATGGTCAAAATCTGCTGAATTACCTGCTGAATCTGTCTTAGTAAATCTGGGGTGGAATGTTGGGGAAAATAAGGGGATGAAGTTGGAAACAAAATGAGTAAATTTGAAAATAACAGTTATGTGTCATTGTTTAAAATATCGCTGATAACGATGGACTGACAAGTAGGTTCCTCCGTGAAACATTTCCATAGATCTATTGTAAAAAGCATAAATTTACGTTCTTCCTTTGCTTTATTTAAACTCCTGGGCATTGAACCTCTCCTACGCTCCTGTGTTTCCCTTCATGGGGGTGGCTAGTTTTTGCTTGTAAGCATCTTAGATTGTGGCAGTAGCTGTCACACCTTATGGGCCAGTACGAAATTCTATACCGGTATGTCATAGATTGGTGCACCGATGAAGCGTTATATTACCCACCTAGAGAGATGCCATTTTTCTTTACTGACAGGCTCGGACAGTAATGAGATACCTATGGCGACCAACCCATGTAATTATTTGGTGATGACTGAATAACTCTCTGGTTCAGTTCCTGCCTTATCATAGCTTTTATGCATTTTTACATTGCAGGTTGACCATAAAGTCATCGTGTCCTATGTATTTACACAAATACCCGTTGGATTCGCAAAAATGTCCGATGTACATAGGAAGTTGTAAGTATATGCTTTCTGTGCCTTTCAGGAATTAGTTATGAGCTTGGGGAATTTCTATCCCAGATATGATTGTTGAGGGAGGAGACGCTGCATGGGCGGATTATTAGTATATGAGCGAAATCGCATTTTGAAATTTGAACATTGCCCAGGGAAAGCATCCCTTTACCACTGGGTGTTTACAAGCGGTGATATCCTGCAGACTCAGCCATTTGCAGCATTGATGAGTGTTGGCCAGCATATGGCCTTCAATTCATATTTAACGGGCGACAGGAATGGCTGACTCCCACTGGGTCAAGGGAAATGGCGTACATATCCTGAGGGGACAATTTCTCCAGGGCCTTCAAACCTGGGGGTACGATACCCTGCCAAATAAATCGAAAAAGGTGAAGGAAAGGGTTGAACTAGGAAAGGTAAACCTTCTAAAGGGTTCTAGGTGGAATAATAAAGCATTGACTAGTTGTCGTCAACACCTGACATTGCCACTGTGCCGTGACTGGGAAGGATAAAAATGCCAGGGCCTCGGTGCTAATGTCCACGCTATAGTCGGCTGTTTACATAGGAGGACATTTGGTATGATATGCTCTCATGTTAAGACACTGTTTACTGCATGTCAAAACAATAAACCCACCGCCTTATGCCAGGGACAATACTCTTACGAGAATGGAGGTGAAGGGTGGGAAAGGATCCAAAGAAAATCTTTGAAAAGTGTCGGGTGCTTTACAGTAACATATGGAATTTATTTTGCATTCTATCCCCGAGTCCTGTCATCATTCGACCATAGTTCTAATTCAGAATACAGAACCATTTTTATTTGTGGTTTTGAATATGGATATATTGGCCTTGGGTACAAATTCGATCGAACTGCCAGACGGAACTCCCGATTAAAATCCACTGTAAAAATGGAGTATGGTGTATGAGAGCAACTATATCACGTATTTTATATTTGAATTTGGAAGTCCATGTATGTACAAGTATGTTTACCAGGAGGCTATTTTGCACCGTTTGGTATACATCACATCTCCAAAAAGCCTATATTTCCAAAGTTGGTACTTAAATATATTGATATCGGATTTCTGTCAGAGATCAATGAACATAGATGTATAAGTTGAATTATATAGAAGTCTAGAGGGACTCGTGTCTTGTTCTACATAACGTATACATTGCATTGTTATCATTGATAAAAGTGATCTGCTCAAGTTTAATGTGTAAAGTAAATCTCAAGAGAACGCCGAAGGAATTACGTAGATATTCAAACGAAGAATACAGCATTCTTACTTAACTAACTGATATAAGACATGTGTCATTGAAATCTATCTATCAGATATTGAATAAGGATGACACCAAGGCTCTGCAGTGGTTGAGTGTATTAAGGGCATAGTCCACCAAGCCGATTCTCATGTGATTTTGCGCCGCAGAGGACTCTTTTGTACTAAATTCTGTGAGAATCGCATGAGAATCGGCTTAAGCCGGGCCCACACATTCACAAACTCAGAGCCGAATTGGGCCGAATTGGGCCTTAAGTCCTATGAATTCAAACTCATTCTTAAGCAACTTATTTGAGTTTGGAAATGTGTGGGCTTTCTTATGAAGAGAACTCCAATTTGTATGATCAATCATGGGTCCTTAACACAATTCGACCCATATACCTCAAATGGAACCCTGTTAAGATGTTTTTTTGCCTCCCATTGCCTCTCCCCCTGCCCCCACAATGGACATTTCCTGAGTTCCTTTTGGTGGAAATATGGTGAAATATATCAACTCCCGTCCCATAGTGAAGCAATGACTTGCCATGGTACCTGTCCATGACGTCATGCTTTGGGTGACCCAGAAACCTGGTGTAGGGGCACTGATAGGTTTGTTTTCAGGCAGCGCTGGGGGCCCTGGATGGGGGTGCTCGATGTAAACCCATTTCTAACTCCAACCCTAATTTGTTAATGAAACATAGTGGAATGGCTCGGCACCATTTTTGGCAATGTGCATGTGAAATATAATGGAGATCTGGCCAGCGGTTTCAGAGAAGATAGCAGTTTAAGGCTCAAAACCCTTATTTTATTACTATAGAGATTCTTATGTTATATTAAGACAAATATTTTTTTTGTAGACCACTCTAAGACAATTCTTAAGGCCCTTAAAACAATTGGATATATCCGAAAGTTTTAAGAGATTTTACGATTTGACAAAAAATGTTAGTAATTTTGAGAGGCAGATAACTTTGGAAGTCTGTAAGGCTGCGATTCCACTGGCTCGCTCTGCTCATGGCCCGCTCTTTTTTTCCCCCAAGGATTTAACAAGCAAAGTTTGAGCAAAACCAGAGCGGTCTAATAGAATCGGTTATTGCGCTTTCTATACACTCTTAAAAACTGCTATTTGCGCTTCTTTAGAAGAACGCAGGACGTTACGCTAATATCTGACGTGTATGATTTGAGCGCAACTATATATATGGCGCTCTTTCCACGTCTTTTAGTAGCGGTCCAAGAGCGCAATAAGAGCGCACCAAGTGATTTACCATTGATTTCATAAGGAAACAAGCGAACCAGTAGAATCGCCCTGCGCTTCTATTGCGCTAAATATAAAAGCGGATGAAGAGCAAACGAAATGCACACTATAAATAAGCTAAGCAAGAGCAAGCCATGAGCACATATATGTACAAGCGATCCAGGGGAATCGCACCCCTTCTGTACATCCCCGACATTTATTTTTGTTCATACATATGATGTGTCACAGGAAAATGAGTCCACAAAATCGTAATTCCTTAAGAAAAGTGCTAAGACAATTCGTAAGACAATTCGGGAATGTGTGGGCCACGAAAAACTAACACAAATTCGTACAAATTGGCCAATTTTGTTAAGCATTCGTCCACGAATTGTCGTGAGACCCCAATTCGAACGAATTGTGAGTTCTTGAATGTGTGGGCCCGGCATTGGTGGACAAGGCCCTTTATACACAATAGAACTGTCTCGCAAAAAAACAGTGAACCATAATGTATAATTTAATTCTTCAAGTGAACCTTCTGGTTAGATTAACTGCACCATGTTACATACGCCGTAGTTTTATTATTCTCTCACTGTATACATGTAGAGAATCATCGGCAGTCTATGACTGAGATGATAGTATTACTCTACCTCAGGAAAATGTAAAGTAATGACCAAAGGCGAATGGAAACCTCCCAAATAGTTGGAGATCTTCTTCGACAATGGAAATTGCAATAACAGGTTTTTCAATCAATCAATCAATTATATTCAACACATAATGTAACAATAATTAATATAAAAGAATCGATCCACTATACAATATTCGAATATGATTCTCACGATGAGGGTATTGCATTTAGGGCTTAATTAGAACATTGAAAACAATATAATTATATAGCGAGGTAGGTCGAAAATCGCTTTTGTATCGAGAGACCCGGGAATGTGTTGAAGTATTTCTGTATTTTAAAACATGAAATTCTGATTTTCTCTAAAGGTGTAGCTCCTATAATCACTCCACAAATATCGATCTTATGTATTTGTTAATAAAAGCCTGCATCTCTCTCAATTGCTCAAGCGTGAGTGACAAAATGTATACGTATTGTTTCACCCTATATTATGAAAGTATGAATCAGGCCAAATAACTGGGATGACATTCAAAAACATACACAATCCCTGGTCTGGTTAGTGTTTCCAATGCCATTATGAATAACTAACACTGTACTTCCCATACCTCATGTTCTAAAACAATCATGCATCTTGTCACCGTTGTCGTGGAAAATAGGTTAATCTTTTTCCCTTAACCTGTCATGGTTATGTGTCATTTATTAATGACTCTCATACTACTTTCACTAACTGCAATTACCTCGATAGAAGAGCAGTTTCGCACTAGGCACATATTTATACCATAATGCATTAGACAGTTATTATCTATATTTCGATATTAAACTCACTTTTTGGAGTCTCCTTGTCAGCGTGTCATTTTTACGTGGGGCTTTTTTCAGATGGTTACACCACAGATGATATCAAACTTCAATGGGCCGACAAAAAGGATCCTGTCAAGAAATACAAGGACATCACCATGTCACAGTTCACACTCGTTAAGATATTACATGGAAACAAAACAATGAGCGCCAATCACGGTAAGGCAGCGAATGAATCTTTTTCGGGGAGTTATCTCCATTTGGTCTTAGGGAATTATGGAAATTGTCCATGCGTGGTTTTGCACAATCCTTCAACGAGGACATTTTATGGCCAGATCCGATTTGAAGCTTTCAATACTGATTATCATCATAGCATGGAAAGACTTTTTACCCCTTTTTTTACTTTATTTTTGACATTTTTCAGTCTTCTAAATGTTTTTCCCTAATGAGTTTACTGCTGATGACAGATATCAGTAACATAAAATATCACATTTATATGCAACTTGATAACCTATTAAAACCTGCCATTCAAAACGTCATTTTAACAATCTCATACAATATGGAAAATATCATATAACCTTCACATGATGTCACAGACATGCAAATATACATTTATCATGAATCTTAATCTTTTGTTTAGCCTATGCCATAATTTCGGCCTTACGTTTTAACAAATGACATTTTTGTTGTTGTTGTGATTGTGTTCAGTGCTTGCTATATATAGCAGCAAAAGCTGCCGAATTAAATATTGAATTCTTTTAGTTTGTGACCTAAATAGTAAGGTCGTGGTGTACTTTTTATTTTAGTCCAACCGACAGGCCCTGGAAAAGGTAGGGTTAGCCCCGGAGTGAGCATGATCGCTTGGTGGAGTCAAATTAGCAAATAAAGAGATCTAGTTAAACATTTTGCCTAAAGGACTAAAGTGTTTCTTTTAGATGTGGAAACTTAAAATATATTGTTCATATTCTCTGCTATGGACATAGCCTTCTAATCCTAAAAGGGTTTTCAGATGCTAAACTTTGGGGGATAACATCAAAGTTAAAGGGCATCCAGATGGCAAAATGTTTGCTTGTTTCTCTTAATCAAGTAAGTAGAGGGGTTTATGCTTAATTTTGTTTTAGTCTTTGAGACAACCATTTTGTCTTCTGTCATTCAGTTACGTTTCTTTCGTTTGATATTGGGGAAAGGAATTATCTTAAATCAATTATTAACCTTGTCTACCAAGACTATCTGTTGAATACATTTTATAATGTCAAGGATAGACTCCACCATGGATCGCTATGCTTTGTTTTCCCATGTTGATTTAATTGAATAACAATTTGTAAAATTGACTGTTGTTTAGATGAAGAACATGTCCATCTTGAGCGTATAACTTGGGCAGAACCAGGTGACGGATACACATTTTTTATCTGAACATATTCTCACAATCCTGTATTCAATTAGAAATTTCCTTAAACATTGATTAAAACTAAACAATGTCTAAATTCATATCGTAATTATTTCTACATGTGACGTTTATCTGTAGCTGAATTCCTGCCCATGTAATACCAACTTTTACCGTATTGTTACAGTTTGCCGCGCATTTTGATAACACGATTTAATGAGCAAGTTAGACTATTCAGAATACTCACATCTTGAGTCTAACTGAATGTCTTAGGCAAGCGTTGTCTTGGTTATGTAATAACCAGCCTATAATTCTATAAGGACGTTATAGGGTTAGGTGATAGTGAGACCGAGAATATATGATTTTCTGATTCTACTTCTTCATAGATTAGTCTTCTTAAGATCTCTTCTATTCATTATATTACCCAAACAACTCGATCAAACTCTAAGGAGCCCTGATTTACGTGTTATATGGATATTCATTTGTGGTATCTTTCTTTTCCGAATCTATGTGACAGAGTCTGAACGTAAGAGGTCCCGCGATACGATCAAGATGGTTAAACTCTGCAAACAGATATATTTTTCTTGGCTCATGATAAAAGAAACTTATTTGAAATTGATGCTACATCAGAATTACACCATTTAAATTATTACCGTGAAAGTTTCGAATGAATATAAATAAGAACTATCATTACACTTTTTGGCATGATTGGCATGTTAAATCAAATATTACACTCCATAATTAGGAAGAAATCTCAAGTGCAACTTTTCTTCATCACAAATAAACAATTGAGTTGGTCAGATCCTATATAAAATCCCATAATTGTTGTGAGATGCACTCCAACCTGATTTTCTCTACCATAGCTGTGGCTGTGTAACATCGTCTAGGACACATCTCCAAGTCCCCAAGATGATCTGAAACACTTACATTAAATTTGACAGGTTATAAGATACACCAGTCACTGTGGTGTCAAATAGACATCTTTGTTATTCTCCAGACGGGTCTACTCTGATAGTTCATGCGACACGATGAATATCACTCGACAGATTTGTATCCCTTCTTTCTTAGTCATTTTTCCAATTACGACTGTCACTCATACCGTGGCTAATTTTCAATTTGGGGAGGGTGTGTGTTTCAGATGCTATGATAACATATCGCCTATAGTGGGCTAGCAGGATCATACACAATACTGATCTCTTCACATCTGACCACAATCCTTCGTAATCGTGTAATACCCCTACCCCCTTATGACAAAGCCCCAAGATCAATTAGAACGCGAACTGTCACAGAAGCTGTATTGTAACCAAATTATCTTTTCATAGAGAATGCCAAGTTTAAAGCCTAATTGTTTTGCCCCACCCGACGCTGTTTGCACTTACCACTTTGACAACCGACTGAATAAATTACACACTGCATGTCATTGTTCACAGGTTTTCATGCACTTTTACACACATTATTTCTTCATAAAATAGGTTGATATTTCATGATAACGATGTTGCACTTTTAACTTTGGCATTTTCCAGTGGTCATTTTGATTGGAAAATGCATATTATATATATTAGTTTAGGGCAATTAAATTCTATAGGTTTTCATTATAAAACTTGAATACTTTTCAAACTATCCTTAGCATTTAATTGATTTAATCTTTTTAAGAACTATCAATTAATTTGATATACTTTGATTTTGTTATAACTTTCATATGACAAGTCTGAGCGATTTTCAAACTATCAATCCGTTCAACTCTACACTCTCTTAGCTTCTCTTTACATGGAATAGATGACCAATAATGTTAAGATGACTGTTCTTGCATTTAGGATTTAAGATAGCATTTGCATTTAAGATATATTCCACCCAAAGGCTGGGATTGTATTGGGTCTAGCATGTTGAATGGAATATAGAAGTCTTAAAAACCATCATATAACATATATACAAATTCTTTAGTCACCTTAAGGAAATACCTCTTTATCTAGGCAATAGTCCTACAAAAGTTGTGATGGCTCGTCCAAGATAATTTCGTATAACATTAAACAGATTTGAAACCGTCCAACCGTCGTGGGAAAGGCTTTAATACGACCATTTTATTTCCCCTCATGTGCCTGTAACCACGAAGGCGATTTCTTGGGATCACACTATATCGATGGGGTGTAGGTGTTGCCGTAAAGCGGCATTACATGTGGGATCTTTACAAGCTTTTACGACATGACATTTGGTGTTGGTTGCAGGGATGAGGAATATCCTCCATTGCGAGTTCTTTCTGAAGCGGGAGATTGGCTACTACCTCCTGCAGATCTACCTACCGTGTTACCTTATCGTCATCATCTCCTGGGTCTCCTTCTGGATCAACCGAGAAGCTACCCCGGCCAGGGTTACACTGGGTGAGTTCCAAAGAGATGCCCGAATGTCTTCATGCTCTTTGTCTTCTGTTCGCCGGCATTTCTGAACTAAACTATACTCTCAAATGCTTGTTGCAAATTGTTTACTCTTCTTTATATATATATATATATATATATATATATAGATTTTCCAGTACAAAATGAAATAAAAGTATTTTTCATATTTAGTATGGAGTTTAACGGGTTTAAAAGGGCACATTGTTGGAAGGGGAATGGAAAAAGGTTGAAATTTTGTTGTGGATATATGATTGAAACGAGGAATCCCTTCTACACATTTCACCATGAATTGATATAAGAAATGAATACTAACGTATAAATATCTGATTGGGGCAGTGGAAAAATACCTCATTTTCGATCAAACTAATTCGTGATGCTTTATGTCGATGACAGCGTCAATGATAGAAGGAGAGAGGTCATTGGGTTCCGTTTGCTGCCAAACGCTCTCCCTTAAACGGGGCTTGTTAGCCAAGGAAAGATGGCTACTAATCCTAGGGCTTCCGTACGCCCATCCCCTACTGATTTACACCCCTGACCAGCCCTACTCTTATCCCTTTTTGCAGTCCCAAAGATTCCATTCAATTCCTCGACCAAACCCCTCCTCTTCACCAAAGTATAGCCTTGAACAGATGGGTTTTTGACCATGCGTGAAGGGCCTTTAATGGGGCCTGTTCAAACTAAAGGTCATTAGGAGGCAGGCAAAAAGTGCTGCTTATCACCGACCATGAGTCGGAGAAATTTACAAATGAGCAAAGCTGCGGCCGGCATTTTACCAAGAAAGGGATCCGAAAAGGGCGCCAAATGTGGGACATTAGTTCCGCACTTCCCCAAGTGTCGTCTGCAGCGGAACCGAGGCACGAGTTCGCGCAGCGCGCGCTAGGAGAATAATAGGCGCTGGAGATGGGCATTACGTGAGTGATTATCATGCTTAAGCTGTGATTGGAAACGAAGATTGCTCTGTTTATTTCGGGCTCGTAAGACTGGTTGACTTCAGCAAAGAGTATGGACACTATTGACTGGAAAGACCGGCGCTGGCCAGTTCAAGACACCCACGGCGTTTATAAGGGAAAATCAAAGGCTAAAGAGAAAAGGGAGAAAAAGTTCACACTCCCAAATTTCACATCGAGGGTGAGATGGTCTGATGGCTTTGAGCGATGCGCCCATCAATCATATGGTTCATGTAATCGTGTCAATTTGGAGTGAAATATCGCCCCTATCTCGCTCGCTTCTGAACCAACAACTCAAGTCTGTCTCTTTAAAGTTGTACTGAGACTTTCAATGTAAGCGATAGATCTATCCATCTTATTTCGTGATGCGAATCTTCTTGAAAGTTTGCTAAGTCATTTTTAAAAAGTTGGATCTGGTGTGAGTTGCCTAACTTCTGTATAATATCCAGGCCTTTACTGAAGAGTGCAACATACACACGTTTAGAAGGATAATTGTGTGATCATCTAGAGTAAACTGTGTTCACATCGATGTTAGAGAAGGAATATGTGTGTTAACTTTTACCAAATGATGCATGTCCCAGATTCATTATGAACATTTGCTAATTAGGGTGGGAAATTGCTTCCTAATAAATATTAGGTATGTCGGCAGTCCTAGCATGCAACCCATCGTGTAGGTCCCAAGCATGTGATTTCCCAGACATTCAACAAAACAAAGTATAAACCCATGGCATGGCTATGTTGTTTAACATCGCCAGGGGGGTCTCTCTTATGTAGTTGTTGTGAAAATAAAATTGTATTTATTATGGTTGTCATCATCATCACTATTAAAAATTCGTTATGCATCAGTTTACTCATGATAGGTAAAACGTGCCTCCGTGGGGGTAGAATACCGATGGCCCCCCAAACAGAAGAAAATAGATGCATTTTCCCAGGCCTATGACAGATCCAATTTACGAATAGATAACTACCGTACCATTTCGTTACAACCATGTGTGACAGCAACAAGAACAAGAACACAACAAATATTTAAAGCGATAATATCTCTCAAAGGGACGACTATATGAATATCCCATTTAGATAAATCTGAAACGATGGTTTAAATCAAAATGCTGACTGGAAAAATAGTATTTTTTCTAAAGCTACCCATTGTTGTGGATAAAAAACGATAGAGATTGATTTTGGTGCTGGTAGACTTACGATGAACAGGTGCTCATAAGATACTGGGCCGCGGGGAATTGATTGGATTTACATCAAGATCTTAGCAAAAACTCATTGTTGATAAATAGGCTAGGAATTTATTTCTAATCACTATAGATTTTCCAGGCAGTATTCTTATGTAGATTTCCATCATATCTTTCAGGAATAACAACTCTGCTGACAACCTGTACCATAGGTATTACAGGAAGAACGGGCATACCCAAAGTTTCCTATTCCACAGCTCTCGATCTGTTCCTACTCATGTGCTTCTCATTCGTTTTCGCCGCCCTGGTGGAGTATGCTGGAGTTAATTACTTCACCAAAAGCGGTACTGCAGAAATACCACTTGATGAAGACGAGGTAAGGTATCATTATAGTAGATAGAAATACATTGTGGTAAAAGTATCTGGTGGGGCCTCCGTGATCCCTTATAACCTCTTAATCGACATCGTATAGGAAAGTTGTTAACTTATAAAGAATTCAAAATTCGAAAATGCTATTGTTGCATTGGTAAACTTGATGTGGTGGGAAACTGCAACAATGTATTTTTGTGTATAAGATCTATGCAACCTTTATGTAGTGCGGTTATTAGTAAATGTTCTGCGAGGTCCTTTAAGGGAAGCGAGCCGGGTGGTAAATATTGTCACCAAGCTGTGGTTCAGTACCTTACCAAAAGTGACATTTGGTTATACTACTAGCCCTGTCCTTTACACAGGGCCTGGACTTACACGCAAGCGGCCGTCTTGACTTGGCCACACCGGTCATCAACCCACAGGACATCTTTGACAGTTGTGAACAGTCTCCAGACATTTTTTTCTGTCTCTTCTCTAGTCACACTTCGCATGTAGTGCCAGGGATATAGTCTGAACATTAAAGAACGACTTCTCCCTTGAGGAAGTTTTGATATAAAATCCCATGTTTATCACGCAAAGTCTTTTTTCTCCTTCAAACTTGGATCAATGGTCGTCATTGGTCACACAACAGCTTTAGACTGTTGGATTCCTAGAGTAAATGGCGCGAATGTTGAATACGATCTCTCGTCTGCCTCCTTTTTTTAAGAGCTCTCTTCCTCATTCCTCCGTGTATGTATAGGTAGTACGCATATACATGTACGCAGTATTCTCTATCAGTATCAGTACTCTCTATCTGTCATCTAATCGGTCCAATCAGATAGTATTTAACATCGCTCAGGAATCAAATGAATACGTTTCAAACAATAGTTGCCTTGAAACCTAACTCATAAGTACTTTACACGTGTCGTGGTTATAAAAGTATATCTTTGCGGACGCTTCGGCCACAATGTAAATGGTTTTCAGAGTTTATGAAAACCGCTTTATCTGACAATGGACCGATATTCACTACCTCAAACAGTACCGAAGAAGATGAATAACCTCGTTTGCACTTTAAATATGTGTTTTATTTCTGAGTATTATTCCTAAGATGTCATTTCTTTATAAGGAACCGAGACCAAAATGAATGGAGTTTTCACAGGGAGCTCGATTATCTTTTAACAATTGTTTTACCAGGCAGGGCAACCAGCTTTTCTTGCCCTAGTGCCCGGGGGAGGTGAAATTGCAGCCACACTGGTATTCGAACCCACAACTTTTTCATGCCTCTGCGACCAAAGACAGCTCTTTTTAGACGGCTCGTCCTTCCCGATTGTTACACTACTAACCGTGATGGTAAAAATTTTAAACATTTTGGTTCTTCTTAGAACAAGACTTCCTTCTATGGCAATATTCGATTCCGCTAAGGGAGAACTTTTAATTGGTAAGCTCCGTGACCAAAGGGAACACTGCCTTGAAATTCATTGTATCATGCACGTTCATCCGAACTTCCGTTGTGTAAGGATTTAAAAGCTACATAAACCCAAAGGGACGTATGAAAAGCAGAATCCAGACAATGAATCTCAATGTACGCTACAGCAACATAAATAATAGTTTTCTTCGAAAAGTACAACGGAACAAATGATCGTCATAAATATATCATTCAAAGTGTAGATCAAGGAATAACACATCACATATATGTTGGAAATAACTCGATACAAGGCACATTTGGGAAGGCAATTATATGATATGACTTGTTTTCACATAAACCCAAACGCTGGTTAGCCTTAAATAAAAATAAAATAAAAATTCTGTTTCAAAGACCTTTCCAGAGGAGGCCGATTCTCTCCTGCTTCCTAAGTAACCAACAACACGCCCATTACCCCCAATGTCTAAAAAGTGCGAACCCGATAAAGCGCCACAAATGTGCTGATACGTATGCTAAACACAATTCTGCGATAGGGCTCTTCTAGCTTGTTGGGTTTCCCGCTCAAAATGAACCAGAATGGAACCTACTCAGTGGTCGATCTCATGGGAGGACATTGTCTAAAGGCTCAGCGGGTGAACATGGTAAAATGAACTAATAGAATCACACACTATGCAGATTCAGTGCCTATTGTGTGGCCGGAAACCTGAATGAGGGTAATAGACACTAGGCCCAGGTCTACTATTTTCTGGGCCCTTGTTGGAATTTGTAGAGGGTGCGTGGTGTGCTTTACAAAAGAGTTCTCATTTCTCTAAAGTACTTACCGGTGCCTTGGTAACGATGCCATAGAATAGCGCCTGTAAAATGTTTATATATAAGGAAGTCATTTTCAGCATAGTTTTCTCTAACTATACTGAGTTCGTATACATGCCTACGTATTTCAGGGTAAGGTTATTAGTATCTACCAATAAGACTTTGTATTTGCTTCATGCGGAATATAAAGCAATGGAAAGTAAAGGTCTCCCGTAAGGCAACATAGAGAGACATGGCACTGGGAGAACGGTATGCCTACACGCACGTCAACACGGTTATTCATTGGGCAAAGACTATAACTATTGGAAGACCAGGTGGCAAATCCTGCCATGAACAGCCTTCCAAGACCCAGAGCTGTGGTAGGAATATTAAGTTTGAATCAATCTTATCCGTTAATTGACAACAGCACAGAAGCAAACAAGATCCATTGCATAATTGGTCCTCAAAGAAACTGGTAGCGGGCCTTGACAATCGGTTGTTTCTATGCAGCAGGAGGGAGTTCAAATACTGGGACTGATTTGAAGCTCACTTATGCCTATCGTACAATGAGAACTCGACGACTGAGGAAACAGTCATGATGTGTATTATTTCAAAATTCATTACATAAGGACAGCCTTTATATAATATACTGTAGGATCAAATATCAAATATATCTCTCTTTCCCTATAGTCCCCTCTAACATCGATCGCTTCCTACCTAGTTTTATCTTTGTATCCATTGCTTTGTTTTTTGGGAAGCAGATGCTACAACTAATTCTGGCTGGCCATGTATACACTATCTGCAAAACATCAATCTTTGACTTGCATTTACTCGTCTTGCACACACATTAAATGAAGCTCAACTGTTCGACATCGCTCATAACGCGCTAATGCTTTGAACATCAAGCCATATAACGATCCTCCATCCATATTTCAAGGATATCCATTTATCAAAGCATTATATATTTATATGTATCCCAAATACTTTGAGGATGAATTTATGGCCAAGTGACGATAAGGCCAGGTCGAGGCCACATATAATCATGACAGTTTTATTGTCTTATGTCGTAAATAAGCAAGCCAAGTTGAAGGGCGGGGTTTGGGTTGTACGTGGTGATGATTTACAAACCAGGTGATCACTGATGAAAGGATCTAGTACTGCCCGGAGTGCAGAAGACCAGCCTGAGCATACTGACACTGATATAACCCGTGTGTGTTATATCAAAAGCAGTTTCTTTGGCTTGACTACATGGTGGGCCTGACATGCAGATTTATTGTAGAGCGATAAAAATACACAGGATCCCCTGTGATTTAGAAGCGATCTTGACACATTAAGAGATGTGTATTCTGTATGTCAACTGATGGGGGCCCACACAAATATAATCGCAAGATTTGTATCAATTAATTCTGTACATACATTCTTTTCATATATGTAAGTTCTCTTGCAATAAGAGGCGCATTGAATGAATTTCTCACCCCAAGTTTACCTTCTCATTTCTCTGTACTTTTTTCAGGACCAAAAATACTAATCTAACTGTCAGCTCATCATATAACTCATCATCCTATAGTAACCTTTGATGACAATTTCCAATTAAAAAAGATGTTTAACAACCGTGATTGTCAGAATGGACCTCGCTATTTCAAAAGTCTGTAAAATGATTTGACTGTGGATCCCTATACGTGTATCACCGTTATACCATTCCCCTGCTCATGAGGCTCTAGATATAATATTCATAGATTGGGGGGGGGGGGGGGGATTAATTGCCCGTGCTTGTGCTCTTCCTTGGACCACCAACCAAAATCAATGCCTATCATATGGCAACCCCGGTGATAGAATGATTTCCTATGAGGATTCAAGATGTCAGAAAAGATCCTCGTTGATTATGGCTTTAAATAACATGATGCCTAGAGGCCAGGGTGATGTGGGCAACCGACTTAATCTTGGGTCATCATCAGCAGTCCTTCCATGGCCATAAGTGAACTAATCGTGACCTTGCTGTAAATATGACGCTTCCCTTCTCCATTTACCGGTGTTATCATCTGCAAACATTGTCTTCACCATCTTGCGACACCATAGCATGAAAGTTAATGTAATTACTTATCATTAAAACAATTACTTTAGCATACTTACCTAGATTTTGGCTGTACTACAAGAATAGTATACAAGTAGCACACCGAGACGTCGTTGTATACAAAATGAAGGCAGACTAGATAAAAGCCTATGCTTTATGGCTTCTGAATTTAATGTATAATTGTTCTGATCCAAGACATTATTCATCTATGGATGATGGAACTAGATTTGGCTTCACAAAGGAATAGGATGAGAACACCCGTTTCTTCATTTCTTACCTGAATGAACGGGAGGGTGATAAATTCAGTTAAGAAAATGTAATAAAAAGAGGCATCATGCGAGAAATGCGATACAGGTTTGAAGACAATTCATTTACAAACAAATTAATGAACGGCGTCCTTGGAACTTTTTCTCTTGATATGATTGAGAACTCTCGCAACGGTGCGAATGGTAAATCTACTTCAAATATTCAAGCTGGTCAAAGTTATTGCAGTCTGAACAAGTCTGAGGTTCGATTAATTGCATTGAGTTATTGTCCATTGTCACAACACGAGCTTCAGGAACTGAATTAAGAGAGCCAGAAATGCCCAAGAACAGACAATGTTATTTTTCTGGTCAACCTCGAGCAAGGCATGACTGGCGGTCTGGTATCCTAAGCGAGGGTAGTAAAAAGGTATTTTCCCCTTGGTTTATTAAGAATTTGAGCGATGCAATGTATGCAAATGACGGGAAAGTACAGGAATATAGCCACTCTAGAGGATTCTGGTGGTGATCATGTTGCAGACAACTGCAATTAGACATGATAGGGACCCACAAAATGTCTCTTACTATGTCTAATTGGTGAGAGGGAACCAGGTGCCAAGTTGTTTTGTCCTTTAGATTCGCCTGAGTGTCTGATCGAGCTCAGGCACACTATTATCAAATTATTTGGGAAACGCGACAGATTTTGCTGTTGTCAAGCTCTCGTGAAATAGGCTATGGTAACATGACAAGGGGAAGCCATGTATAAAAGACCAAATAAAGACTAATTTTCATATTCTTAGGTAAAGCTTTCGCAGATATTTGAGCAACATCCGCATTGATATAGAATATCTAATTTCCCAGATGTCCTATTGATGGAAAGGTACTTTTTAGAACTTTGGTCTGAATATATATGCTGATGGTATGTGTTCTTTCTTAAAGATACCATTCTGTGGAAGTATAGCGAAAGTCGGTGTAGCCGAAAATGATGTGTCGACTTTTTACTTCACCGTTATGATAAGCGGTCTATAAATGTAGCGTCTTTTTCCTAAGAAATTGTCTTCATCAACAAAAATATAATTATTATGTAGACTGCAACGAGCAAATGTTAACATATGAACAAAGTTAAAGTTCTAATGAAAGAGATATATATAAAATATATGCAAATAATACTTTATAATATACCGACATGGTTAATGTAAATGTAGGCAATGGCAAGGTAATATCTTACGTTATATTAAATTACGCATTATCAGTAATATGTCCTCCCTTAGATTTCGCTCTATAGTAGTCCGCTTGGTACTTGATTTTTAGTCTTATCAATCAAAGTCTAGTTGCTACAATACATAAATGCCAGCTATATTGGCCCTCTTGAAATCCACAAGGCTCAGTTTCAATAGGATTTGGTACTTCGGGATAAAAGAAAATGCTCTCCGTTGCTCTGTCATCCTAGCTCTGCATTTCCGCCAGACCCGAATGACCTCTTCTGATAGGATGGCAATCAGAAAGACGCCGGTTTGCATCTGTCGAGTTGCTGGGATGGATATACTGGGTCAAATTGGCCACAATCCATAACGCCCTACCCAATGCTGATTTCTCTTTTTCTTTCATCTGAGAAATGCAGGGAATGTGGCTTCCTTATAATAACGCTTTCTTTACTGATTGAAAGGGTACACGTCGAAAGGACAATAAAAGCCTGGACCCCCGTACCCTTCGTATCTCTTTTATTGCGGCACTACGAACCTGGATAATTGAAGCATATTCTTCGAATAGGATCAATGCTTCGATAAATATGTTGGATCACGATGGATGGGAACCCTTTATTTCGGATACTGGTGGGCCTGTGATTCTCGCACTAACAAAAATTCTAGGTGTGGAACTTTTCAAGTGATATATATCTATCTGGAGGAATGTCAATTTTAGTTTAATTACTGTTTGCCTCTACGTGCTTAATTACAATCTGAGCTATCATTCTACCGTGCATACCCGGTGAATCTAAGAAAGATTGCTCTTCGCTAATTCCGATGGTTAATGAGATCCCATATTGTATAAGCTGTCCTGTTCATATGATTAGATATATGTGGATCATAATAGTCTTGTAATTGGATGGTGTTTTAATAAACCTGTCAGTAGAATTTCTCCCATGCCAATAGGATCCATCCTACTATACAGGTCTTTTCCACTGAGATGTTAAATTGCATCCAGTTGTACAAATGGGTCTCATCGCCACTGTGCCGACTGCTGGTTTTCATTTCTATGCAAGTAATTTAATCTACAGAAGTTATACCATTGGGATTCATGAGTAGGATGTAGGAGCCTCGATACAATGACATATTAAGATTAATATGGCATCGTAGCTGGGTTCATCAAAAGGCAATGAAATTGAATGCATCACTGAATGGTCGTGCACTCGCCCAATAGTAATATCCAACAATACGATTTATATGCTAGAGATATTGCATTTGAATCATTGATAATCCGGGGTCAGCTTAATTGAGTCCCACCTTTATGGATAGAATTATTCCCCATACCTTCAGGACCATGAATATAAACGCACGTTAGTATAAACATATATATCTTCATATATGACGTCCTATTGTTCCAAGGATATTACTTAGCATGTCAACCTATGAGAAAAGACTGCAGATCAAATAGATATTAGTATCTTATTGGGTCGATCAGAACGGGATGGGAAGATTCACCAATGATAAACTCATTCTGAACTTCTGAGTCATTTGTGTCACTTTGTTCGGAAGATCAGCACCTAATGAAAGATCATAATAGACTCCAAGGCAGGGAGTGAAATTTCAATTACAGGTGTGAGAGCAGCGCACACGCTCATAAACATCGAACCATAACCAGCTTCCCTCCTATACGCTGTGCTATAAGCCTGATATTAAAAGTAGATAATTTATTTCATTTTCACCGAAGGACCAATGAGAATCCATCATTGGCGCCTAACGACATGGTACGGATTGTTAACGGTGGTAGAGCACGGTCGGCTCCGACAGTACAGTCTCTTTATTGCTTTAATTACTCCTTCATTACTATATAACGAGCTAAAATTATATCTGGTAAAACAAGACACTATTGTGTGCAATTAGTTTGCTCTCACGGTCCCAAGATCGTGGGATAGTTTCTGGTCCGGCCAATGCCTGGAGACATTAAATGAAAATATAAATCTATGAGTCACCCTGTATAGAGTGAATTATGCATGATTGATATTCGGTTGAAAATATTAGTTAACGTTAACGTTAACGTTCCTTTAATTGAAATGACGTTTTTCTGAGATATCCTAAATTTGCCTCTCATTTCTAATTTCCGCAACTGTATATTTTTTTAAATGTCATGAATATCCACCCGGAGCGGATTATATGAAGCACCAGAACAGTAAACATGTATAGGCTTGGACGGGTTTCTCAATATTCTATCCTTTATATATTAATAGGGGTTTCCCTTACCGTATGAGCTACAGTTATTAAGCGTACGTAGATAGAAATAAAACTGTAATGAATACTGAAAAAATGAAAGAGATAGGGCTTACAGTTCTGAATCCGGAAAGATCCCAGTCCATTGATTAGGAAAGCGATCACGCTTGCCAAGTAATGAGAATCTTTCTGTATCTTCATGAGAAGACTGTCGGCATATTGAAGCCACTTGGACATGGACGTCTTAGTATGCCTGTTCATCACCATGCCATACTCACCTGTGTAACTGGCTGGTTGTATTACTTGTCACGAAGGCTTCATACTTCCTCGTTTCAGCTCCAAGGCTATAGGCAATAGCAGAAAGGCTTCTACATCATCGGCAAAACCTAACTAGCGGGCATGTTGAACTCAAACTTTTAATCAGGTTCTAGATTTGAAAGCTACTGAGATCGAACGTGATGACATCCAAAATCCTTGAAGCTTAATGCTGCCTCTGCTACCATGTGTTGTGTCTCGTGGCTTTGCGGTGTCGTCCTTGTTCGCCAGCTTGTTCCTTCTAACGATGACACCACCATTTGTTTTTTTCCCACTTTGGTTCCGCAGAAGTGTTAATCCTAGGTATCATCATTTAAGGCAATCGGTGGCATAAGGATGCAACTTTCGCAGAGTTTTATTTCGTTCAGCTGAGCCTCGATGATCAAAGCCCATATTACAAAAAGACGTGTGTGGAAATATTCATCAAAAGCTCCCATCGAAAACGCCACAAGGTGTTGGTTAACTTTGAGTTTTATTGAGCCATTAGGAGAAGGGATTGTCTTTCCGGAATCATTCATTCTCTTCTGGCTGCAGAATATCAAGCACTTATTATAACACATCTCGGGAATTGATTACAGGCAGTCTAAACTGGAATGGAATAGACAAGTTCAACAAACTCTTCATCCGTATTAGAAACTTTTCGCTGCTGAGGTTTTATGTCACTGAACTAACTTAAAACATATCAAATTGCAGTCATGAATTATAATCATTTAGGTGAATAAGTGTAGAACAAAGATATGCATGAACGATGGTGGTGGTTACCTATAGCGACCTCCTCGAAGCCAGGATCAAACGATCGCCGGAGAATAGATCTGACTCACGGGTTATGTGGGGTAATTTAGAAACAATCAGAGTGGAGATGCACGTCGATCTTCTATATGTTTTACTCTTCCTTATTTGTCTTGGGCTTGGGGTTGTCACAGACTCCAGACTCCAGAACCGCCGTATTATGTGGAGGTATAGTCCCTCTAATAATACGTCTGATACAGGGCTTTATATGAGAGCAAATTGATATCTTTTTTGTCGCCCCAATATATATCTAAAAAAAAAAAACTATACCGACTGTATGTCAGCTTTGGAATGAATGAGTGAGTGTCAGTGTTTGAGTTTGGCGCGCCTGGTAACCAAGCGATCGCCGCTTCCGGTTAACCAACCATGCATCCGTTTCAGATATAAAAGCATATATAATATATACATCACATAATTATATATATATACCAACTTTTTTACTACTCTCTAATGTTTATTCGCCAGCAAATAAACGCTTCGCGTTTTGTTTATTTTATTTGGCAATGAATGGTATTCTACCTCGATCTATTTTGAGAGGTATCATCTAATTATGTGTGATCTTGAATGGTTCTGGATGCACTCGCCATCTTAAAGCTACATTCTCAGCTATTACGACAAACAGAATCTTACCACATATATCCATTGCTTGACTTCTAGGACTGAAGTTATCAATATTTGGCTGCTGTTATATGTCTATAAAGAATTTGAAGTCGAATTGGCCGAGAGAGAATGGGCTGCGTTGAGCGATAATAGCATTGCACTGCACTGCAGCAAAAAGCTACCTGACAAAATCCGGTTGGAACGGAACCAAGGAAAAGTAGAAAATTTGTACTTTTTACATTCTACGGTATTTAAAAAAAAAAAATTGTGAATGTTAGTGAATTGGGTACCATTCTGTCAATCATCCTGAGTAGCAAGTTCATGTGATACATTTTGAGGTGTTGGTTGAGGATTGGTGTGAGGAGTGTGGACAATCTGGGAGGATATCTGGATGCCCATCTCTGTGTGATGTAATTCACACCAACACTACTAACTTTGCACTTATGCAAGGACTGCTTGATTGACAACCTTCTACCATCTCTGCAGTAAATTCCTGAAGGCCAGTGTGACATCCTATTGGTTGACATTTGTTGTATTCTATTGGCTATTATCTTGGTTTGATTGACAAGTTGCCACTTAAGGCCACTGTATAGGTTTTGAGAGGAACCCATTTACCCAGGTTGCGCGGATGCACTTAGGATGTGCAGCCCTTGCACGGCCACGGACTACATCCGGATTCAGGGAAAAGTGCAGCCAGTGTAAGCCAGCCTTGCACATCCGGCTGCACTTTGGCTGCACTTTGGCTTGGCTGCACTTTGGTTGCACTTTGGTTGCACATTCGGCTGCACTTTGGTTGCGCAAGGGTTGCACATCTGGCTGCACTTTGGTTGCACATCTGGCTGCATAATTTGCTAATTGTTATTATGAAAATTTGTTAGTATAAATTTACTCCTCTACCTTTCCCATGAAGTATTGTTTACTAGATATGTAAAACAGAGTAGCAAACTATAGGCAACTTTAGTTCAACATCTACAGCCCAGATAGCTTTTACAGGTACAACAGCATAGCTGCATCCTTTTATTCATCATTCATCATCACCACTGGCCCTGCATGTTCACAGTGCTTCCCAGCTTTCACAATGCAATGATGAAAGTAGATGGTGAAACCTGAGTCCACTTAGGATACTATACAATATGGATGTGCATGATGAAGGGGTATTGTTATTACACCCTCTCTAAAATATCACATACATGAAATACACAATTAGAATATATGATAATGATATCCAAAATGTTCTTAATTACAGAATGATTAATGTATAGTGCATGAATATCATATATTTGCATTACTAGTGTTTTCAATATAAAGGAATTAGTAATAATGGGTCTGTGGCTCATGCTGCCATCTAGTGTCATTATAGGTGGCGCCATCTGGTGTGATAAGTGGCGCAATGGTAAATGAATGGCAGGATTGGGCACAATAATTTGTCTATGATCAGCATATTAGTACACATAAAGAAATGGGATATCATTTAAAGACTTACTTATTTAAATACATTTTGCGGTGGACGAGTACCATTGCTAGTGCACTCATCCACACTTACGAGTACCAATACAGGGCAAATTAAAACGATTCTAAAATTCTTACACAAGGTTTCATGGAAAATAAATTAGAAAGGGGGCCAACTGGTGTTATACTATTGGTATTAATGTAACAAAAATATAGAAAGAAGGAGCAATAATGCATGAATGAAACCTTAAACCTTAAACCTTAAACATTTACCTTGGCATGTAGGGACGAAAATAAAATTTAAAAAAACAGAGGACATGATACCTATGCCTTGAGCGAGGGACAAACGAAAACCCAAGGGGTTCTTTCTTGTCGCATTTCTCTTTCTTTCCCGCTCACTCTTCCTCTCTCCCTCCTCCCTCTTACCCACTTCCCCGCTCTGCCTACTCCTCCTACACCCCTCTTATCTTTTAGTTGCTTATACAGCAGGGTCTATGCTGGACATTGAAAGCCCTGCAGTTGAGAAAATGAATAAATTCAAGGCCTGGAATAGCCTTGAAAACTATATGATTTTTTTATTTGTGAAAAATAATTTCCGACACTATTTTTTTTTTTACCGGAAGCTGTAACTTCTAAGCTATAAGGGGTACAATAACGTGTCATACATCAAATGAACGGTAATTATGTTGTCTACAAATGATTTTATATGTACAAACCTGTGGGAATGATATTTTGGTCGGTATTCAAGAAAACGTTCTAAAAAAATCTATATTAGAGGTATGTGTATTCTTGCAATGTATAAATAGCGAAATCTACATGGCCTGGCTATTGTAATTGCCAATTGAAGACACTACGGACGCCGCCGCTGTAGGCGGCTGAATAAGGGGCTGGGAAGGTGTTCCAGGTAATAATAGCGGCTGCGCATGCAGGGCCGTACGGCCGGCTGTGCCAGCAACATGCAGGACGGCTGCACACTAGCCCCACTAAGGAATAATAAAGCAATACGGTTTGGGTGACAGATGAGAAAAATAGAAAAATTATGTTACTTCAAGCTGCAGGGAAAACCCTATAACTCTTAGCAAACTGTATTAATAATCGAACCTACTATGGATCATACATTATACATTATTATACTAGCTCTTTATAATTACTTTAATATGTTATGACCCAAAAGTTCAGAACTATCATTACAGGGCTGGCGGCATTGGCTAACGTTGATTGTTGCCAGTGTGTAGATCTCAATTGAAAGGAGTACAGCCCCCTCGCGCGAAAACATTTAGTACGGCTGTACAAAAAATCTAGCGCAGCCGCCGGGCACATTAGACCAGCGGCTGGTCGTCAAGCTAAAGACTGCCGTACATGTATAGTTTAAAAAAAATAAAAGTTACTAGCTCAAGATGATTCTGAAACCTTTTATTCCCTTACATAAAATTCCTGCATTATGCTGATATTCCCTGCTATATGTACATTTTTTCGTCAATGTTCCTCCTAAAAACATGTGTGCTACAACCTGTGAGTTATAAATAGAGATATCTATTGCAATAGACCAACGTGTGGTCGCGTGGCTTATGTAGGGGAAATGTACTACAATGTAAGAGTGTATTCCATGACTGTATGAGTTGGTACAGCCCCCTCGCGCGAAAACATGTATAACGGCTGTACAAAAAAGCTAGCGCAGCCGCCGGGAGCACTAGACAAGCGGTCTGGTGGCTAAGCTGAAGACTACCGTCCCGGTGCGATGCCCGTACAGCTAGGCAGCAGACGTAATATTTTCGCGGCTTTCCCGCATCCAACGGCAGGTGCCGTGTTACTCGGGTAGAGAGGAACACCCATGACTGAATCTGAGTGATCTACACCTACTACACCCTTTGGGATTTCTGGGTTTCAAGTTTTGGAGACAGACAAGCTCGGAATTGCAAAGACTAAAAGACAATTGTGTATTATTAGATTACAATATGTTGTTTGATGTCTTATGTCTAATTCCCTTGCATTGTACTTTCATGTTTATCCAACTGCCTTTGTAAACAGGGAGCGTGCAACTTTCCTAGTTGTTAATAAACTGAATTTTACTTCCACTCCTGTGTTCTTCTAATACAGACATTCGAGGCATTTCAGATTACAGTAGTCTGATATTCATAATCTAGCCATTGCGCACAAATAGTTGACCGTAGAATTTGTTTCCTTTGGAAACGCACAATATATACATTAACTTAAACTGATTATAAAGTTAAACAGAAAAATAGTTCATTAAATGATTGATTAACTTAATAAACTTATAACTTGTTATCTATGTTAACTGGGAATGCAGCTTTAAACGTCCAGACTCTAGCAAAAGTGCAAAGGACTTGCAAGAACCATTACATTGAAGAATTTTTTTTTTTAAAGATTTTATTTATCCAGCATCTCAAGACATGAATCACAGTAAAACAGTCGAGAACAGGTAACACTAGTAAATTGTGGCCTTCTACCTGCTGCTGCAGTCTACATTAACAAGTTTAGAAAAATGAACTAACACAACTATCTAAAACATATAATGGATGATACGACACATGGTAATACACAATAAAAATAAGTTGATAGATAGTTGATAGATAAGTTGATAGTGTGATACAATACAATAATAATAATAATTATGATTAGAATATCTAATATGCATATAAAATATAATATTGAAACAATAATGTATGTTGACTGTTTAAATTGCAAATACCAAATGATTTTACTTCTACAGAATACATGTATACATCTTCACCGGGCTACCTTCTAAACTGGTAGCTAGGAAAATTAAGGTTGCCTTTAACATTATTAACTAGATTATGAATTTTCAGAGGATATTCAGTAAAGTTAACAAAGAGCATCTACAGTCTTAAAGCACAATGTCTATATAATGATTCATTGTTTGTATACTATTCCTCAACAGTAATTGAAATAAACCCCCGCAACGTTACGTAGCAAATAGTGTAAATTATAATAGAGATAATCAATTGAGGAAGATAATCTTTATTTTCTTTTTTCAATTCCGATTATTGTAATCTATCAAATTCCGTCTACCGAAGACACAATTATCGAAATATTAGTTACCCAGTTCACTCATTTATACAAATGGCAAAGCTCCCAAATGGAACCTAATCCCATTCCATGTCGAGGCACGTGATACGAGTCCATGCAAATTATATTTAACGAGGCCCATTTGGAAGACCAGCAATTGACTTAAAATATGTTCGCTATTATATGTCTAGAATTTAATGAACAGTAAACAAACATATAGTAATGAGATGGTTGTATTCAGACGCCTCGGCATGCAATGTGGGTATTAACGTCAGCCTTCGATCATTTTATCCGGGCAGAAATTCTGGTTTTAAGCTCTCCCACCACACCTGAAATTGGTGGGCTATTTTCTTTCGTTGTCCAGACCATCAACATTTACAGCAAAATGGCGGGACCGTGAGGCGGTCCAAGGCCACCTGATATTGACGCTAATAAAAGTCATCCAATATACGAAGGGTGTAATGCCCACTTCCTAAAGGCCACCTCAGGTCACCAAGTTGTAGAAATTTTATAAGGCTGCCGATTGTTGAGAGGGACAATGCGATTGTTAAGGTGGCAATAACATGATTCTTGCTCAAATGTTCCCTAGTAACTTTTGTTTTGGCAGGAGTATGTTTTCGTAAGACTCTTAACCAAACGAGCCACTAGAATTGCGCCATTCAGCCGACTGATACATGGAAAAGGCCAGAATATATGGTCCGTTTATATCAGTGTTGTTCTGTTCTAGACGGGAAAAGTCCTCTACGTAAGAATATCTGTAGTACTGCTCTGTGGCAACAAAGTAATAGGTTTTCTAAAAATATGGCCAATTCTTAGGCAGTCTGGTATAGGCCCAATTACATGCCATGTCCCAGTCAGGAATTTTTCTATGATGAATTTGGTCATGGTATGAATGGTCTTTGACTCTCGCAGGAATATTCTAGCCAAGAAGGAAATATCAATTTCCAACACCTCCCGCATATGGGTTTTACTTAAGCATCCAAGGAATTGCTGTCAGCACTGACATCGACTGAGAAGTATTAGATTGACGAGTCAATTGTCGTGGGTCCCGCCCATACCCCTTAGTCTGAAGGGAACTCCATGAGACATAGCTACTTCTGACACTAGAAGGATTGATGCCACAGGGAGGAGAAAGCTGGACATTTCAGAATGCAATCACTTCATTTCTAACTGCCTAAATTTGTGTTCGACACAATCCATGCAATTTATGTCTCACTCAGAGCACATTCCAAGTAACTTGCAGAGCTGGGGGTCACAATGCCTTTCCTCAGACTTGGCTATTCCAGCTGATACATACTTAAAAGTTCTGATCATATTTCAGTCCGCCCCTTCTCCAACGAAGTGGTTTCAGAAGTAGGCAGTCTAAACTCTATATATACAAGAGGAAAAAGGCTACGCATAGATACTGATATTTCCTTGGTCGCTCAAACTTTGAGCACTTCGGGTTTTAGTTCCAGCGGTCGCAGTATTCTTTCATGTTCTTTCTAAAGGTTTTAATGTATTTTTTATCAATGTTATTTCGTTTTTCATTGATGCATTTAGTGTTCACCTGGCCGATTACGACAAGGGATACCACGCATCAAGCCCCATTTCCACCTGACGCGAAAACGGAGAAGGGAATGAAAGAGAGAGAGAGAATAATTACCTATGTTGGAAAGAGCGAATTACAGTCGAATCATATTTTCACCGAAAAGTTCCTGGTTTAGGTTCCAATGTTGACCTCTCTCCGAATACAACATCATTATATGGAGCAGTGGCTTCTCTTCCACATGCAACGCCTTAATTCTGTCTGTGGTTTCGTTTCTTTCCTCTCAATTTTACTGTAAAGAATACGGAGGCGTGGTTCCTTCGTTTTCTCATTGAATTCATCACGATGGATTCTGTTTAAATGTTGCCCTTTCCGTCTCGATTAGAACAAAAGAAGAGGATTTTTTCAAAATGTCAAAAGCAATCTATTGGCTATAGTGGACATTTGAAATCGGAGAGTTCCGGGACCTCGTGTCTGCGTATCATTTAAGTCCCTTAATTAACCTAGTGCGGTTGTTTTTCTTTGCTTTCTCCAAGGTTTAATAGAAGATCTCGAGTTTCCTACAGTTTCCTCTAAAAAAAAGTCACTGGTACGATGTATGAATTGGTCCCCGTTAATTATTACATAATCGCTTGCGGGTCCCTCCCTGGGTATTACGCATTAATCTCATACCAACCTTTCCTCATTTTTCTCATTTTTTATTTGACCCTATTCGCTCATAGGATGTTTAAACGCTCCCATCACAAACCGCTTAAATTTTCGTGACTGATGTAATTGTACTTGCAACTCATTCACACTCTTTTTTATTGTATTTACAGCAAGAGAGTGACATGAACAAACCGTTATTGAAAAACTGCAATTTTGGTCAAGTGCGGAGAACGATCACGACAGACATAAATGGTCATACGATGATAAACGTAACGGAGTACCGCCGAGACAGCTGTTGGGTCATGTTCATCAATTGCCTTCGAGGAAACAGTAAATATCGCACGTTCAAAGCTATGAATAAAACTGGCTCTTTGAGTGTCAGCAAAATAGATTCTCTTGCGAGGATTATATTCCCGTTCAGTTTTACGTGTTTGAATATTCTCTATTGGGCCGGGTTTCTTTATTATTTCTGATGAATGGAATCTGTGATCTGTGATGTCAATTGTATTTGAGATATACATGTACATATGAAAATGTAAGTCCGGGCGAACGCCTGTCTGGACTGATTTATTCTATTGTCTCCATCATACCCTGCAGGCAGTGTTAAGTATCAAATCAGCTTATGTGAAAACTAGTCAAGGAAAATATATTGTATCAGCAGTTCATACATAATTGAATAGCGTCATGATTCCTATATATCTGTAATTGAATTGAACCAATGGCTGCTTTTTATCCTGAGCTAGGGACAATTTATATTCACGACAAGGAAATCAGGATAGCAGCGTCAGAGTAAGATCAACGTAGTCGCTACCCAGATTACTTTCTCCCCTACTGGGAAAAGGTATCATTATTCAAGTAAAGGATAAGTTAAGGGACGCAGTGAGAACTTGGGAATCACGGCGACGCCATTTTGAATTATCGTCACTTCTTCCCAACAAAGAACATGTCAGAAAACTTAATTGCCTCGGGGCAGCGAGGTGATATATTGAAGGACGGTGATATTCACTTGGGTCCCAAAATGTTATCCGAGGTAAATAATGTTATAGGCCCATCGAGAAAGTCTGCCTGAATATTTTCACCACATATTTTCTCAAATGTTTAAATAATAACTTAATAGGAGATTTTATTTTGGCAAATTTCAAGTGATATTGAAACGATGGGCCTATAGTGTTAAATGCAAGTTCATCTCACGGGGATGCTACCACGAGTTTTTCGACAATTGCTTTGATTTCAATGCTTAAAAGGCTTCCTTTGGACAATGTAGGGTCATTGGTTATTCATACATAGAACACATTTTACTGTTTTCAAATTTTGATTTACCAGAATATCGGTTTGGTACTACATCTTATGATACATCATGCTTGCTCATTATTTTTCCATCTAAGACTGTTGAATCTGTGCGAATAATCACAGTATTTTCTGATCTCAATCATTGTTTGTGACAAATTGGATGCTAGAACAATGGTAACTTCGATATTGTGCTTGGTTTTATGTTTACCTCATCATTTATTTCCTCTACAGGCATCATGTACACGTATATTGCATTCATTCCTTTTTGTATTTTTCATTCCTTTGTGTTGATGCGAAAACTAGACAATTTTCATTTATCTATATTAACGTCTTTAAAGTCTTAATGTACTTCCGAAGTTTTTGACCTAAAGAATGTCTTAAAGCTTTGTCCATTCATTTTCCTCTTTATGCCTTAAATGGCTTATTGCAACTGCTGTCACGACGTATAGTCGTTAAGATTATGAGCAATGATTCATGAAATGAATTAACATGGGTCCTTCTCAAATGTTATACCTGTATACGCATGTTATAATGTTCCACACTACACATTATTTGGATATATTTTTAACTAAATATGTGAGCATGTAATAATATGTTGCATCTGGATTGGTTTCATGTGGTACACCATCCCTTATAAATACGACCCCGAGAGCCAACTGACTCCTAATTGCAGATGATTTATTGTACTAGTTATGACTGTGATTCAGGGGAGAATGTCTACGGCAAGAAAGCAATACGATTGTATCGAAGCCCTAATTTGTAAACAATTAAATCAGATCAAATATCCCTGCAGATTAAGTCTGTTTCATTCCCTTCGAGGATGATAACATTCTTGTAAAGTTTAAATCGGTGTCTATTGTGTAACATGTAAATTTATAACGGAGTGTGATGTAGTAAGTAATATAAGTTTAAGTCAACCATTCGTGTTATGTATCAACACCAAGATGTTATTATGTAAAGTGTACAAAGAATTGCGATCTGTTGAATATAAGTCACTTTGTTCAGTGCCTGTAAGATCTTCCTATTGAATACTGTTGTAGCTCAAGCTAAAACTGCAAGTTCTGGAATATTGGTCAATCTCATGAAGTAGAACTTTATGTCTAATAACAGGAGATCATGTGCATTACTGAAACTCCCATTTGTGTAGATATTTGGCAAAGTGACCATTATGTTTAGTTTTCAAGTGCAATATTGTTATTGTCATTATTAACGCACAATTGGAAGGAATTTTAAATGTCACACTTCATACATGCCAAGCTCAACCACCCCAACCCCCACCCCTTCCCCGCTCCAAATCCTTCAAAGCTATATTCATTGTGTTTGGTTTATTCTACTTGTCATCTTGACTCATTTTCAAAAGATGTTTTTATCGACTTGACCCTGTTACATATTATTAAAAATAATTTTCGGTTGATTTGCATCTTAATACGACCGATTCCCAATACATGCTTTCCCCCTGCTCCCTTACCCAAAACATTCTGAACACTACTCTATGATAAAATCGTTAACAGCAATCCTTTTACTATTTCAACTAACGCTAATCAATATGACAAGGTGTTTCATGTGCAAACGGAAATTAGTGCCTGTGCCTTGCTCATTTGTATGGGCATGCACTTGCATTCGATTCGATCCTTAGAGTTTGAGAAACTATGCGTGAATCTTGGGTGACATATGATACACAATTTGTAGACAATTGCTTTAAAACCTCATATTCTTATTTTCATGCATATTAGTATATATTCTGTTTAAAAAATAAATTGAATTCAATATCTTGGCATATCCAAGTAAATGTTGGGCCTTATGGGTACCCTCTTCACATTGCATTGTCTATTCAATAGTTGACGTTGTTATTGGTCTAGCAGTAACAAGATTATCCTTGACCAGCTGACTGTATTATGTCACGTTTGGATGGATTCCAACTTGGAGCAACAGCCCTGATTTTGTTCTTTAAACTGCATTAATCTTAGAGCATCCAGACAAGAGTTACTGTTCAATATAATTTTAGTTATAACTACCCGAAGTATGGTGCCATTCTGCCATGTGCAATATAAATCTCGTATTTAATACTATCAAAGCTTGATCCTATACCATGTAATGGTGACTATTTGATCTTATTATACACGCATTGCTCTGAAAACAACGTATGTAGAGTGATTTACGCATGGTGCGTATTTCACTAGTGATTTACGTGGGGTTGTCATGGCAACCAATTAGTTTGTTTACTAAGATTACCGGTAAAATTCAAATTTATGACTCGATTTTTTTCTATTTTCATGATTGAAAGCCTGTATAATAAATCTGTTAACTAACTCGTTGGTTTCAGTTGCTTAGAATATTGTACTCTTTGCTACGCAACTCGTGCAATATTCACGCTCCTTCAACCAACTCGTTAGTTAACCTGTATTTATTTTCATGTGACATGAATTATTGTATAAATGGTCTAAATATATCATAATATGCACAGTTTGCTATCTATCTTTGATTAGGCTATTTTCCGTTTGCAACTTTGTCAAAAAGATTCTACAATAATTATTTTGCTTGCTCAGGTTGTTGATTCATCCTCTAGCTGACATGCAGTGAAGGGTCATGCCTCTCGCTGTGGGCTTGGTACCTCATTCCCCACTCTTGTACCACAATACTCATTGAAGATGGCCTCTTATATGCATTCGTGCCAATTGTACCTATCATCGTTATATTTTGTAATAAATAAGTATAAAAATGTGAAGTTTCTTCAGTTGTCTTTACGGGTTGCTTTGCCTTTTACATTACCTCTATCGACAAATAATACAGTTTTAACAGGAAAGTACTATACTTTTTTTAATCATCGAAAGAATATCGCAATAATTATCTTCCAATACGTTTATTTATCCTGGGACATTTGACTCATTCAATAATATATAGCATGAATTATATTTCTTACAAATCCTTGCCATTCAATCATTGAAGGATTTAACAGCGAAATTTCGTGCGACTAACATGTATTCAGCTGTTTGTGTGCCTTCCTTTGAGAGGTATCAAATAAAGATTCCGGTAATGGATATTGATCTAGAAGGATTTTGCCACAGGATAGATGTTTAACTTCAGGTCGATAGCGTGGGCGTCTCCCCTCCAAATTGCACTGCTAAATGTCCTTGTTTTGATGAACAAATGGCTCTCAATGGATTAGAAGAAAAAGACGGAAAAGGTTTTGAGGTAATGAGATACCATATTTTCTTCATACTCATCAGGGACCAGTCGCTCATCATAGATCTTCGTGTCAGTATACCGAAAATAAATAAAAGTATGAAATCAACGGAAAAAGGTATGTGTGACTCCCTTCAGTGCAAAAAAGTGCAAGTACATTATTTATATAAAATAAATCGGATACCATTAGTGAATGGTGTACAATTATTAACATGATTAATATGAATATTCATTCACAAGGGAAAGTCTGGGAACAACAGGAGCCATAACCTTGTTATGAGAACAAGTAGATAAATTAATGTGCGATGTATTGTGGAAATGCCAAAAGTCAGGTCATCACCAACATCCTGTGAGATATAAATGAGTCACACTAGGACTATATATTATGTAAAGAAGAAAAACATCATATCATTATATAATTAAAATTAATAACAATCGCTTGTGATTTTATGTGATGTTTGTAAACATTGATTTAATTAATTAGTTAATAACTGCAAAAGATGTGAACAACGCAGTGGACGCTCCAAATATGATCTCCGTATATGATCTCCTAGATGGCTGTGTGGACTGAGGACGCCAAACAACAAATAACAAATAAATATTCGATAAAACTGAAAACAATAAGAGTGTAATATTTCCCGTGAAGTGAGTAGTCTATTTTCAACCGAACTAAAGATCTATTATAAATACTATATAATTATCAATGGTGGTTCTCACAACATGCAAGGTATTAACAGTATTTCGCTTTGTACGTATCTTGCACGTGAATGGAATCGTTGGTTATACGCAAAGGCTTGGCGCCACGCCCAAAGACACGTGTTTCGAATGAAGGGAAAGGCAGGTGGATATGTAGGACGGGTATACTGTGTTGATTCACATAAAACAATGCTACAGTCACAATGTTTAAAGTTGTTTTTCTTGGTAATAACTCTTGGTAGATGCCTTCCTCATTTGTCAGGTATAGATGAAAATATGTTATAGTGAGTTGATTCGAACAACCCCGATCATGTAGTTGTATACTCATCGCCTATACATGTACTTGCTATAGTGATAGTGGTAATTTGTGGGTGATATATAGGGAGTTCGGTCCTGAAGGCTTCTGTCCTGAAAACCCCCCAATTAAGTTCTATCCTGGCAAGGTCAACAATACATTATACATTTTAGAGTTACTGAGCTTATAATACCAGGTTTATGATAGTTTCGTGAACGTAGCTACCTATTAGTGAAAAGCCTGCCCGTGGCAAATAAAAGCTCTATTACTTCTTCATCCGTGTTGGGGAACAGTAGATAGATATAACCAGCGGTACCCGCTAGGGAATGGCGCGGCCTTTGTCCTGTCATTCCAAAACACGCCCAGATGGCCAAGGTCGCCAAGTTGCCTTGTGGACATCAGGGACGAGGTATGCTTTTATATGCAAGGTGGAAGGTCGCCCTCCACTCTCCTATATGCATAGAAAACAAGGGCACGCTGTCGGGAAAACGAGTAGAATGGAAGAACAGCCGTTTTTTTTGTGTGCAACGAATGCAAATGAATTGAAACCTTAAGCCTAGGTTGAAGTATAGGGATTAATGATAGGAAGTGAGATGAAAATCTCATAATAGAATTCCTTAAAAGCCTTTTGACGCAGGTCGTTGTAATGATTATATATCGGACTTTCCCAATCCTGTTATCGTATCCATATCCATGTTAACAAATCAGGAAATGTAAGTGGGCAATTCTACTGAGGGAGTCCACTACCTTAGAGGGTCACTATTCAAAAATCGAAATCGATCAAATTACCTCTATGAAATGTGCACTGCCAAAAAAACTCCATTTACTTTCGAGAAAAAATAAATGTAACCAAAGAAAATCTGCAGGCTGTATATACCACCAAATATGGGAGCAGCGTTTCAAACACGCACGCACGCCCACGTAATGACCCACCTTTTTAAAAACCATACATGTATGTATGAGTAATATATTGCTCTTTATCTTTTATTATTGACATTTAAAGATACACACTCATGCAGTATAACGTCGGTCAAAAACTCAACATTTTCTACTACTGTAAACGTATTTATTTTTGCGCAGATAAATTTTCGCGCACCAAGTACTTTGACACCTTTTCGCGCGGATTTAAATTCGCGCAGCAAGGAAGTCTCACACTTGTTTATTCAATAATTATACCTTTCGCGCAGGATTTATTTTCGCGCACAAGGGTGGGTGCGCGTAAATAGCGAAAATAAATACTGCGCGAACATTAATACGTTTACAGTATTTTGTTCCGTGCATTTCCAACCCATTTAAAAGTCATTTGACCAATATTTGGTAATATTTTGTCCGGTTGTTTTTGCTACATAGCTTCATAACTGTCCACTGATTTATATTTCGGAGATCCGCCGAAATCCTATCCTGTAGTGGCTTCACATATTATCGCTCAATGGCGGCCGGCGGCTGGCTTCCTCTCAGCCGATTCGACTTCTTGCATGAACATTATAACAGCAGCAGTATATTGATGAATTCAGCCCTTTGAGTCATTTATTTGAGTGTACATTTGATAAGACTATTTTACATGATTTAAGGATAAATGTGATGTGTCACAGGAAAATGAGTCTCAAGTCGTAAAAAATGGATTTTGAGATACTGTTGTGCTCTGAAGGATGGGATTAAGCAGATTCCAAGGAAGTTAGCACATCACTTTAGCACATCAAATAAGTACTTTTTCATCGTTGCATGTTGGGAAAAACAGTTACTGATATTTCTGCAGATCAACCACTAGTAAAGTAGTTAAATATATTTCCGTATTGGGTGTTCTTCTTACACGGTTCGAAATTTGATACATACATGGTTCTAGGATATTCCCCGCCGACATTCTGCCTGACCCATTCTCCCCGCTATACATTTTCCCAGCCCGCAATTCTCCCTGCCAAAGGCCCTCCTATCGATCCGTCAATTTCCCCCTGCATTTTCGGCCTACTCTTTACATCGCCCAATTAAAGGTTTAACGATTATGTTTGATATATATGTGAATCTTTTAGTCCTATATATAGTGATAGATGTCTGGTCTTCAGAATCCTTCAGATTTCCTAAAATGATGAAAATCCTGAGAACAATTATCTCATCAATGCTGAGCCTATGGGAGTTTTGCGCGACATGTCTACACAACGTCATGAAACTGCTACAGTAGCGCGACTCAAACGATTGCTGCCGTGGACTACTTACGCTCCCTATTGCTCATATTGTCACAAAGGTGGGGTTCTCCAGGGGTAATTTTGGCAGGGAATTAAAATAGATAGATAACAAAACGACGTACTGGCCCTCCTTCCCGGTTTTCCCTGACTATACGTGTCCTTGAAAGAGAAATGGGACCGCCATATTATTTGCTCCGGTATATTGCATTCTCTCGAGAAAGAAAACACTTTAAAATCGTGTATCTCCTTTTTCAATTTATTAAAAAGTGTTATCAAACATTCGATGCACTCTTGTTAAAAAAAATTGACATCTCAATGTATCCTAATTTTATATAATTTATTTTTCATCCTCCTCCTTTGTGATGATCCGATATTAGTTAGGGCACAATGAAAAACGTCAACTTTGAAGTGCACGCTACTGTTTGTATTTCCTGGTTAAATCAAATATCGTTATTTTGGGGTTGTTTTTTTAACAATTATAATTGTTATGTATCATGCACATGTTCGTGCGTACGTGTGTACATATTGACAACATCAACATTCGTTTGGCTTCTCATCAACAAATAAATGGTGTGACTTGCGGCTTGATAAATCATTGATATCCGTGGTTTGAGGTGCTAACGTTGGGCTGATGTTAGTGCTGGCACTGGTGGTCCCAATTCCATTTAGTAGTGCACTCTCTCTTCTTCGGCAAACATTATAGAAACTGACAGTAATATGCCCCTGGGTTGACAAGGTTATATATAAAGTATTGTTCTTTCATTAATTGACCGCAACTGACCACTCCTTCTTCGCACCGATCACTTAACGGCCCCTGACACCTGCCAGGTGCCATTATCGACCTTCTCCAGTATAAGATGGGATGTAGTGGAAGGGCGATATACTTGTTATTCAAGCCATTTGCTATGGCCACTTAATGCAAAAGATAAACTTGAAGGCAAACTTCCTTAACTCTTAACTGAACAAAGGTTTATGCCTCAAAGCGTTATAGTTAGAATTGCTAGCTGTATATGGATTGGAAAGTTGAAAGATTGACTGAGATTGAAGTCTCTGTTTTATTCTAATTTTAGATACGATTCTGTCGGCAGAAGTTCTGCCATAATTAGTGTTTAAAATATCTCTTAATTTGCATTCATCACGGTCGTTAAATCTAATAAGTTGAAGGCTGTTAATGGGTCTTAAGAGGGTAGCATATTCGTTATTTCATCCGGATAGATAGCTATAATAATATAACCTGAACATTGGCAGTTTTTCAGTAAACTCAAGGGAAAAACAACTTTGATTCAATTTTCGAGCAAATATGTTTCTCTGGGTCATTGCCATGTACTTGCAGTTGTGTAACAACCGTACTACAACTATGTCATGGAGCTGTTATCTTTAGATTGAATGATTTAAAATGCTTTGCTAAGTATCATTAACCACCTGGCAGATGACGAATGGTTCCTGCTTGCATCAGAGGTGATGCTACTACTACTCTTTCATCCACTCACTCAGCCACTCTTTTATAAAAAAGTATTTTCAAAATTGGAAGCATCAACGAAGGCATTATTCCTCCTGGTCGACCAACTAAATATCCCCTCTAGATACAACCATTCTGGTTGTGTTTTGCTTCACTTCAGCCCCTAGATAATACAAAACGGTTGTTTTCATTCTCAGTGCTCTCCTTCATTGGATTAATAGTATACCGTATTCACTTTGTTAGACATCTTTATTCGAGCACTTTACTACTTGTAAGTCAGGCCGTAGAAGAAGTACGTCAGGCAATAGAAGATTGTTGCATCCATGCAAATGTTATAATAATTAATATTCTTATATAGTGAGTATGGGTTTGATTAATGTCGATTTGGAGATGGTGATCGCATTAATATGCGTAGTACCGTGATACATATCACCACTGGATCTGACCCTTTATGCTACCCCAATGCATCATCTCTCCTTATCTAACTAATGTTGAAATTATGTCCTCTCGATCTTTTTTCTATGTATGTAAGAGTCTCTGGCTTTGAACTCAAGCGGTTGATTAAATGGCCAGGGTGTCAACCAAAAATAACCCGGCCAGATGAAACCTGATTTGAATGAAAATAAATATCTATTCGCAATGCACGAATGGTAGTAATGAGTTATGTCTCCCAGCTGTTCTTTATTTCCATGGTTATTGGTAATACATCTAATGGTGAAAAATTGTTTACACCTATATACCAAGAAATATCATTCTAATTTGTCTCCTTCAAAGCAAGCTTTCTTTTTTGGTTCGCCTGATCAATGTCTGAAATTGCTATGGAGCTATGAATATCTGTACGTGCCGTGAAATATTACAAGTTCTCATTATAAGTTTACTGCTTCTGCCCTACCATCTAAAATGTAGACTTCCAGTCGGCAGAAAGAAAGTTTGATGGGGGGATTGCACCCTCTATCACCTTTTCAGTAATGTTCATTTACAAGCAAAGGCATATTCATGTGGAGTCTTTTCTTAAACCAACTTTTCGAAAATGTATAGATCTATTCCAACCTGGGCGAAAGTCAAAATATGAATGACCACGCATGTGCCGGGCGTCAAACCCGTGGATGTACATTTGGCCGGGGGCTCAAGCCGAAACTGCAATACGCCCCTCTCTACAATTGGCAGCAAATCCGTGCCGACAGCGAGGCCGTCGACATGTCGTCTGTCCCGGCTCTTCACGCTGTTCCCATTTATACAGGTGACGCAAGTCTTCACATGAGGGCCTCAACCTGTTAACCTTACGTCCATCCTGTGCCCGTGGCCAGATTATGGCGCCAAAATTGGCGCTTGGAAGGTCACTTGTCGTCTGGCGACTCCCAAATGGCCACTTTGCAGCGCTGACATAACCTCACCCATTTCATTAGCTAGATGACTGGGTGAGAAAAGCAAGTCTTCAATCTGCAACACAGTAAGAAGTCAGGAATCAGGCGCCATGCATAAGAATTGCGGCATATGATATTTTATTTTTGGTTGGTTAACCACTTTATCCTCCTGGTCATATGCCGGTCTTTGCTGTGAACGTTACAGATGCCCTTGCAATACGGCTAGATGCATGAATTGTGGCCAAGAAGCGGAAACTTAAGTAATTGTGTCCAATAGAGGCAAAGGTGTGGGATCGGGGACATTAATCATAACCCGTGTTTTAATAGGAGGTTTTGGGGGGCATTCTTAGAATCTATGATGTTTGCAACCGTTTTTCAACTTTGTATAGTTTCGCCAACACTTTGCTACAGGAATACATGGCGTTTGTGAGGTATCTGGGTTGAAAATGTGCTTTTGAAGCCTTTTATAATTGGTATTTTTTTTTTAAACAGTTTTATTTCGTGACAAATTTCACTAGGTGATACATTTCTTTGTACAAAGCATTGATGATACAAATACAATTTAAAGTAAATACAATTTATCAAGAGTTTTCGATTTAAGCTAATTCAGATGTATAGTTGGCATGGGGCAACTTTTAACATTATTCACATCGATGTAGTTGAAATATTCAAACTTGTGAGATACAATTATATCCTCACTCTGTTTATAGCATGTTGTATGGACAAATGCCAAAAGTAAGGATCACATATATGACCTATCACATGACCGCCACTTGAACGAAAACGTAATGACGTCATGCCTTTGATATCCACGATATCCACGTCCCTGACAACGCGTCACACATTGCTGACAACGTGGCAACGAGTCCCTGACAAGCAACACGAGAAAGAAAGAGGTGGGGAGGGGAGAGATAGGAAGAGGGGGAGATAGAAGAGGGAGAGGGTGAGAGAGCAGAGGAGAGGAGAGAGAGAAGAAGAGGGGAGAATGAGGGTGGGGGAATCGGAGACGGGGAGGGGAGGGAAAAAAGGTATAAGAGACAGAGAAGAGGGGAAGGGAAAATAGGGGAAGGAGAGGGGAGGAGGAGATGAGAGAGGGGCAGTGGGAGAGAGAAGAGGGGGAAGTAGGAGAAAAAAAGAAGGGAGGGAAATAAAAAGAGGGGGAAAGCGAAGAAGGAAAAAGAGGGAGGGAAAGAGGGAGGGGGAGATCAGAGGGGGAGGGGGAGAGCGAGGAAAAATAGAAAAGGAGAGGGGGTGGGGGTGGGAGGAGATCAGAGGGGCAGAGGAAGAGCGAAGAAGAGAAGGGAGAGGGTGAGTGAATCAGAGAGGGAGAGGGAGAAGAGGATAGATAGGGAGAAGGGGGAGGGGAGAAAAAAAGACGGGAGGAAGAGGATGGGGGAGAGGAGAGAGAATGAAAGAGAGATCAAAGGGGGGTGGAGAGCGAGGAAAGGAAGGAGGGAGAGTGGGAGGGGAGAGCGAAGAAGAGGAGGTAGAGGGGAGGGAGAAGAGGATAGAGAGAGTAGAAGGGTAGGAGACAGAAAAAGTCCGAAGGGAGAGAATAGGGGGCAATAGAGAGGGGAGTGAAAGAATGAAAGTGAAGAGGGGAAGGGGAGGGGAAGAGGAGAAGAAGAGGGGAGCAAGAGGGCGGGGAGGGAAGGGACAGAACGAGAGAAGTGGAGCATGGGCATGATAAGAGGAGGAGAGGAGAGATAGTTAGAGGAAGGGGTTGGGAGAGAGATTTCTATCCATTCTTTACCATACCTTTCATTGAGAACCTACCTGTTCTTAACCAACCGAAGGTGCTTCGCTAGTTGGTTATATTTCTTACTGTCAGTCTTATGAAATTGAGTTCCACATTTCATTTATGATATTGCCAAAAGTTTAAAACTTCAGACACAGATTAATTCTGAGGATGCCATCCCGAGGTAGTACTTTGAATGCATTCCCCAGCTGCAGTGCGATTCCTGAAATATCCTATAAAAATAATCAATAGCTGATATGGGCATAATATCATCTGACAGTAGGTGTGAATTACCAATGGAGGCAATCGCCAATGCTTCGATCCGTGGCATTCTTATACATGACTAATGCGGTATAAGAGCGAAAGTCGTCAGCTACTGCTACTTGCCGCGCTTCTGAATGAAATATGACCCAATGTCACCCAGAGGTGAAGGTCATTCAGACGAAGTGTTGCTGGAATTATGCATAACGGAACAGCAGAGATGCGACTTCTTCAAGGGTCAGAAGAACGTGTCATAGAACTTCATAAATTGGACTCCATTCAAGGATGACATCGGTCGATAGGAGAGGGCGTGAAATCAGGACGTAGATGTGTCCACACATGTTCCGACCCAGTGTCACCTTTCAAGTCATCTCCTTGGATCGAGAGACCCAACCGTATAGATAGATGGTGTATTAACTTGGGTAAATGCTAGAATCTACATATATATTGCAACTATATTTTAAGTAAATTGAGCAGCATTTGCTTGTTGAAATATTAATTTTGCATCGCGTCTCCGTCTGTATCTCATAGGAAGGTGTCCTGGAAACGTCTCTGACGTAAGCGAGGACCTGACGTCACCACGTCACACCTGCCGTCAAACGTCAGGTTGCTCACTCTCCAGAGACTAAGACTATTTCTCTTATGAAATTGGTTCAAGATTCATTCATTCATCTGGATTTTATAAAGCATGATAACAAAATGGGATGATGACTTGTCCAACGTGATGTTAAGTAGTTGTTAATATATGTTAGAAAATCGTGTGTTTCTCAGGAGGATACAGATCGAAAGCGTTTATAAATTTAGTGAAAAAATACCCATGAATGGCCAAAGTCAACATGTTTTGTGTCTGTATCCAAAATAAACTATTTTAAGAAAACTTTCTGAAGAGTGAAAATCACCCTCATAGATTTTTACTTCTCATCCTCAATCCATGCAGCAGGTGCATGCTAGAAATCCATAATACCTAAATGGGTTTTGATGGTAGAAAATGACAATTCCGTGGATTTTCAAGCGATGAAAATAAAATAAAAACTCAGATCTAACTCACTCTGCAAGTAGCAGACCTGACATTAAACTGTGGGAAAATGTTCCTTACACAAGAGATGAGAGGTTTTCAAAGACTTGGATACGAGCTTACTCCGATCATCAGCATGCTAGAATGTACTTAAGTGGGGTTCCTTTGGGTGCATTTTGTATTTGGTCGAATCCCACGAATACGGGACAAAACATGTTTTATTCCAAGAAATCCTGTTGTTAAAAATCTATCATAGAACCAATCTCATTATGTGTATCGATAGATAGCGTTCCCTTTCACATGTGGTGTACATCTGGTGAACCAACTTTTTTTTAACTCACTTTGAATTTTGTCAGGGTTTTTCAATTTATTTAAGAAACCCTTGATTCATGACAATGCTCCATAGAGACAAAAAACTGTATAGCATAAAGCGTTTATAAATGAAAAGTAAATCAATGAAAAGTGATATACTCCTTCTATTGTGTCAATGGCAACGCACGAAGACACCCGGGCAACCTTCCAAACCCCAAAGATTGGTCTGTTTTCTTGTCAGTTCCAAACGCAACTACAACAAAAGCAGCTTATGAGCCCCGGTTGCCACCACACGATGAGAATAATGCCAGTATCATGCTTAATTCTGTAAACTTGTTTTGTCATATTATTTACATGATAACAGGGATAATTGTGTATCTCAAAAACGTACAGTCATTTGATAAAAATAAAAAAGACTTACATAAATGTGAACCATTAGTAGGCTATGATAACAAAATAGCCTGTCTTCAGTATGTATGTTGGCTAAAAATGGGGAGTTTCTGTGTTAGTAACCTAACAAAGTTCGGAACTAACATTCAGACCTAACTCTCAGTTTCGAATTTAGTGAAATATACAAGATTGGAAATTAGGAATTTATTGGAATGTGTATAAAGAATCATTATATTTCATTGTTTATTTAAATATTGACCAGACATTAAAATAGTGTTGGAATAAAATAAGTGTTTGGAACTAACATTTGGTAAATTATCAAGGTTTCATTTTAATAAAAGGTTCTGGATCTAATACAAGAAAGTGATTAAATGGTGTTAAAAATCATTGTATTTCGTTCTTTAACAAATATTGAACTGACTCTTGTCGAAATAACGCATATATTTCAGTATGCTTACCATTCGGAACTCACATTTAGATCTTCCATTTAGGAACGGTATGAGAATCACATGGCGATTTAAATTTCATACCTTTTAATATAAACACCAAGAATTAGAGTTTACCCCAAAAATATATTTCCTACTAGAATACAATTAATGACAATTATAATGATTTTTCATTTTATATTTAATTACTGGTCCTTAATTACCTCGAACAGGTATACTTAGAAGACTAGGTTATGAAAGAAACTAAAGGATATGTAGGAATTACTGCTAACTACCTTCAATAGGCATAGCATAGCATTATGTTTTATGTTAGAAGACAAAATATATTGTTTGTCTGGTTATTGGTCTATAAATCACGAAATATACTATGGCTACTTAGTTACTACTGCCTACATCCATATTCGTATAGCTTACGGACTAGGTTATTTCTATGTAAGCATGATATATAAGAAACCATTGATTTAAATAAGGTCAAAAAATAATAAAAACCAAAATACATTAGAATATATTAGAATTGTGTTGGGAATAAAGGGTACCATCACAAATGATATCATATAGAAATAACTTTATACAGATATGGACGTTTGATGTCATAAGACAATCATACTAAAAAAAGAAAGAGTGGAAACAACGTTACACAGTTGAAGAAAGACATTATTTGATTATTGGTGCGGGAAATCGGGTTGAAAGTGCATGAATTCTGAAAAAAACCATTTGAGCAGATGTATAATATACAAGTGCATTGATATTGTGCAAAAGCACAAAAATGGCTGTTGTGTCAATCATATTAGATTTAGTATGTGACTAATTATATGATAAGTGGAAATGATTAGTACAATGCAGATGGATAGTTTATCAAGGAGGATTGAATTTTAATTTCGATATGCCTTCTCAAGTTAAGAAATGTGCGCTCCTGTTGTCATGGGGCCTATTGAAGATCACGTTTAAGAATATAATTGGTTTGCAGTATTTATAAAAAGATCCATATTTCAAGGATAGTCATTCCCACTGTCATGAATGGATCTTAGACAATTATTGTCACCTGTAACTAAGACAATAAAGAATGCTTGAAATCACTAGCATTTAACGTACCTAAAGTTCTTTTAGGGTATTCTTTAGGGTATGAGACTTCCCACTTCCAAACTTTCTAGAGTACAAGAAATATATGTACAAGTTTATGTCGGAACCTAGGGATTCCCGCCAACCATGGGTATAGTGCAAAGTCAACTAAAATCAAAGGGTATAGTTGATAGGCCCCATTTCAGGTCGTATTGGAGTGGGTTTTGAGAGTGACGTCTCAGACACGATGCATCACAGCCGATCCCTTGGTAATCTTCACGCAGTCGCCTGACGTTTCAGCATCATTCCACAATATCAGATTCTTCACTGCACAAAGTTGGTCCCGATGAATGAGAAAGTTGTGCTAGAATGTCCGGACAATACCCGGAACTTTCAATTCAGGCCTGTAGGCCTACAGACCAAACGCCTGCCTTTCCCTTGGACCTGTTAAGCGATTTCAAGTAATAATTAAACAAGAAGGCACATAGGCTTGATCTCTCAGCTTTACCGTTGCCTTTTGCCGTAGTTATACTTTCTGTAATGATAGTACTCGGAAGTTCAGTTTTCTATTCTATATTCCAGAATCGATGTAAGAGGATTATCACTTCCACCTAGACAAGTCTTTCAAACGTCCCAAAGGGCTTTTGTTGTTATATCACATGCGATGGTGTAACAACCTTATGTTTTCATGGTTCTACCCAAGTGATAAATATCAATGCCTTATAATAGGCTATAACATTCATAGATTCTAACCAGAAATTTGAAGTTTTAATTGGAAATTATATATTCACATTATGCTTTCGATCTATATCTATATCAGGATATACATCTGCTCCTCGTCTTGTATGATTAATCGAGTCCTTCACTGTATAGAACCTTAGGTATAGACATGATATTCTGCGATGGGACGGCGTCCTTAACAGGAACGTGAGTAGATTCCCAATTCCATTGAGTAAGCGGAAGACACACAGGAAGTTTATCCGCCCTGGAGCAGGAATATATCGCACCAACAGGAGAAAAATCCTTCCCCCGCATACCTCCAGCCATACCAGGTCTATATCAACATGCAAGCAAGCCATTCAAATATCAACAAATCTCTTTTGCAAGTTAAAGCGCCCCCATATTTGATAACGACTGATATGGCTGTCACCAGATACCAATCCTGTCAGGATCTTTATCATCTTCACTTAACCCAGGCAATGTCCTTGACCTTGATGGTGTTTTTTTCGATGCTATGGATATTGGTCACGTCCATCATTCTTTGCCCCAAGCCAGAGTTATATAAAGGCTTAAATCCCCCTTACTAAGATAGAATCTTTCCTCATACGACCCGCCATACTGGGCTGGATAATAGATCCATACAACACGACTTCTACTGCAAGAAAATCTGTTTCTAGATTTAAATTAGGTCCAACATTGTAGAGTTCATCCAGAAGGAACTTCTTTAATTAGTTTTGATATTGCATAGGATTTGGCATAGCTATAATTGCAGTGCACCGCTCCAACTCATGACTGGGAATCTGGAAACCTGCAGACAAAGTTCTTGGTCGGTAGAGTAGGTGGTAGGTATGAATAATGAAAATCAATTCACTGAGCAATAATTATGTCAATGAATGCTAAATGGTTCTATGTTAATCTGAATTTATACATGTTAATCGAACAGTTAAAATTCGTGTAACTTTATGCTCCACTGAAATATTTCTAATGGATGGGTACTTTCATGCAATGAAATAGGAAGATAAAAGTTAACACCTTCCTGACTCGCAAAACACTTCCGGAATGGAAACATAATTGGATGGTTTCGTTTTTTGAGAGTTGCACAAGGGTAGCCTGTCAGAATAGTAATTGAGACCTCAACTTATCCGCAGTGGGATTCGATCTTCCACCGCAAAGCTCATAATCGCGATTTCTCGGCAAACATGTACCTTTCTTTAAATTGGCCAAGTATTGAGATAAAGCATAATCGCAGAAAAGCTGCCATCCTATCTACTTCTGTGACTAATCAGCCGTTCAGCCACGTGCGGGCTGAGGAAAGATGAGCAATCTGCTGACAAGTGAAATTTAAAACACCCTGGGAGCCGCCATGAGTGACAGGACCTATCGTCCCTGCTCTTACCTGTTCTCGCACCCTGCCCTTCTCAATCTTGTCGTCCTCTCGCTACAGTATCCCAGGGTCGCCTTTATCAAATGGATGGAATATGTGTAGGACAGTGGATAACATGACAGGTGCCAAAATTGCAGTGTATTTAGACCAGGCATTGTATTATGGAATAATTTAAACACTGCAAGGGTGTGGTAAAAGGGTGTAATATATAGAATGTCACTCTTCTATAGACATTACTGGGAGGGTATGGATTGTTTTTATTGAGGTTGTCATAATTGTCAGTTCCTGACATTTGCTGAATGTGCAACGTTCTTTAGAAGTGAGACATCATGTCCATATGTTCAGAGGATTAGAAATAATTATTTTTACATTCCTAGATATACCGTATGGGACAATTTAATTACTTTTGAGATATTCATTTCAGCTCCCCAGGATTGCTGAGGAAACACCACCGTACGCCATGCGTTATTCCGAATCCTCCTACCATACAGCTGAAAACCCTAGGTAGTGTGAAAATGTTATCTGTTAAAATGTGTATGCAGGATATCATTATTCAATTTATTTTCAAAAACCACAACTACAACAATAGGAATCAATATGTATATATACGTTGTTTTTCATGCATTTCGAATTGTTTTAACATGCCCTGTTTTATTATGTTACATTTATATTATACTAGTAGTTTCCAATGACCATGGGAGTATTTATTTATCAATATTATTTCAATATTAAGATATCAATCTATGGCCAAGAGCCTATAGCCAAGAGTATTAAGAAAGTCTTTATATGGAATTGGCGCCAAAAACTTTTGGCACCTTTTGCATAGTACTTTGGCACAACCCAATGCAGGAGAATTGCATGCACATGTTTACAAAAGGCAAGGAAAATAAGTACATCTATAGAAATCATTTAGTCACGCACTGTAAGCTTAGAAGTTTCTTTAAAACATAAATGCAATGTATGTTTCTGCCAAAAGCAATAAAGAAATATATCATAAAGATGCGTAGGGAAGTCAAAAGCATATTCTCCATCCTGGCTGTACCATCAAAGCTTTGATTACACATATCAATTACTTTACTTGGTAGTGTATATCAGCATGCTCTCTACACTAATCCCAAACCCAAGGTGTTTCACTCTCCAGTGCGGGGCCACCTGAAGGACTATACGTTGTCTTATAGGCATCAGAGTACAAAATGTAATTTTTTAATGTTTTTTTAAAAGTTTTTTAGTGTACGTTAGGATTCTGCTTAAAATGTTGAACCATATTTTAAGCAAGTCATAATATTAATCAAAATGTCTATTCATATATTCATGATGTCAGTTATTTTCATTATCCTCTCTCCTATTTGAGGTATCAGAAATGAATATTGGATGTGAGTACACTTTACCAATGCTAAACTAAAATGAGCATTCAGGAATTTATAATGTTCTTCCAAGCTAAAATAGAAAAATGCGAATGCTGATCCACGCACTTTCTTATATTTCCTTTCTAAATATACAATGCACCACATTGTTGATTACCATGAATAGAACTGAGAAAATCAAAAGCCACATTTCTTTTTTTCGTGAACTACCTACTAGGAAGTACATTAGAGAGATTTGCACCTAGATAATGTCAAAACGCTCTAAAATGGATAGGGATTTCGCCTTGAACTGACGGCATGATTGGCAGATTAGGATCTCAGCTGAGAGGAAAAGACATACTAAGTGGCGCCCTAATCTACTGGGAAAATGTGGCCTCGAAGGAAAAAGAAATAGAAAATTACAGATCCAGGTACCTTGACACCATTCTACGCCAAGGCCCAGGAATAGTATTTAAATTTTGCTGATCACGCAACGATACTAAGCATTATCATGACATCTGAGCGAAGGAAACGCCCAAAGATAGGCTGCCCTGGTCCGACCGACCCCCCTCAGATTGCCTCCCATTTAGTTTGACTCAAAAATCGGAAGATGCCTGCCATTCACTCATCGGATCCTGATGGACATGAACAATCTGTTACTTTGAACACTGGGTTTGCTTGGTAGTACCAGATAGCCAGGCTGGTTTGCATTGGCACCAATCCAAATGCCTTTTTCACCCTAGGGAGTTTCTTCACACCTCGGCCGGTATAGCCACCTAGGTATTGACTTGCTGGAATGGCTTTATGATGATAGACCAATCAATTTTGCTTTGCTCACCAAGTTTTCTCTGGCGGGTCGAATGTTGTATTAAGTGCTAGCACGCCGTGGATGATTGGACAGAGGTACGCTGGGAAATTAGGGCGTTGATTTAGATTTCCCCAAGCGGAACCCTTAAAACACCACGAGGCTATGAAATAGGATTGACTGAAGTATTATGTTTCTTGTAAAAGGACTTCTAGTATATCAATGGCAATTTCAATGTTACCGATGCAGAGTATCGTATGTCATTTTTATCAAATAAAAAAACTAACCTGCTCATTTTCTTTCAAGAAAACACTTTGGTTTTATATTTTGGTCGTATATTACTGGGGTGAGAAACAGGAAGGAACCATGGTTTATCATCAGCGACTCAGGTTAAGTGGAATTAAGACTACCACCAAACACGGTGGTCACACGAGCATGATTTTATCTAAATGAAAATGTTTTATCGATACAACGATAAGCAAGGTAACTCCAACAACTTCCCTTAAGACAATGAACATCTACGGGACAGATGTCTGGTGATAAGAATTATAACATACTCTGGAATAATTATAAAAACTACATGTCTAATTCTCGCACATAATTGTAAATGATTTCTGGAATTAGTCCAGTTAAATATCAATTCCAGTCTTTATCACTATTTTAATGCTCGACTAAGAAGATGAATGCCGAAGAATTAAATCGAGCAGACAGAGATGTTAATGTCTTGAATTAACGCTTACGTTAGGAAATTACTTGATATTGGTGGAAATGTGAGAGGAAATTAGATCAAGTCTACCAATACATTATACTCTCTGAATTCCCATAGTTGTTGATTTCATATACTGTTTAATCAATGCTGTATAACTGGAAATATGGATTCAAACTACATTACTCTGCATGCGTTTCTGTGGAATAACTTTAGAGTTAAAATGAAAATAGATCCATTATCGCCAGCTTTTTACACACTCCTTGTCTTTTTATGTCAAATGGTGATTTCAAGATATATGCTACAAAAGGGTGCCCTTTGTCAGCTAAAATCCAGCTTTCTCAGTGCACGTCACACGTCATAATATTTATCAGAAAAAAACTGGGTGCACCGGTGAAAAGGGACCAACATTAAACTTTTCACGAAACCATTAGTTGGGTTTCATGAATAGAATGCTAGGAGTTTCCCCCAATTCAAGGTAAATGGATTTAACCGTTGATGTAGACTCAACCAGCAACTGTAGGATCCAATTCTAAGGTCACAAGACTTGCTGAAAAATCTTGAGCACTACCTCTGATGTGTGTACTGTTTCCAATCAATAATTCCAGAAGTATCCACACCAAATGTTCCCTTAAGGCTAGCTCTCACCAGTCCCCCTGAGGGAAAGTATGTGGTGATTGTTTCATACGCAGAGGTAATCCATCCCACCAATTTTCTAAAGGAGATTGAACGCCTCCTAATAATTTTAATTCTATGATGAAAAGTCCATAGGAGTTCTGTAGAAAGAGCTAGAACGACGCACATAGTTGAGGTGATTGAAATACCGAGATATAAGGTTTCCATTATTAATCGTATTTGACCTATTGTAATATTATATAAAGATAAAATATATTAGTTCTAAAGGCTTTATGGAAATATCTAATCTCGGAGTAGGATCGCATAATACATGTACTATTATATTTAAACTGTATTCTTCTTTCTATTGCACATTACTAAGAAGAATGCGCAGTAATTGAAACGGCTTTGGTACAACAGACACTCCCATCTATAAGTATTCTTCATGGGAAGCAGTATATTATAATATCTGGGATATAATTAATGTTCCAACGGATATTTTCCATCTCCCCGCCCAGATATTGCAATTGTACGTTCTGTATCCTACAAAACATCGGTGCTGTTTTCTATATAGGGGGAGGCGCTTGCCTTAATTGCAATATCGCACAAAGGTTTAAATATCTCGGCCTTGCATATTATATACGAGGTCATTTGAATTTTCACCATTGGGACTGAAGATTTTTGGTCGCATTAGAGGCGTTCTAGGGTTGGGGTGGGGGTGGGGGCGTCGCCAGGAGTGGGTATTGAAGGATTATTTAAAGTGATTGTAGTGGAACTTTTGTGAGTTGATGATGATAGAAACATGATGTTCTTGACAATATTATTTAGTAGACAAATTGTGATGTGTTTCAGGGAAATGAGTCACTTTTCAAATTCGTTTAATCACAAAGTCTCTTTATGTTTTCATGTTTTGGGGTATCTAGTCATTGATGTTGTATGAATACATGTACCAAATTTCAAGACAGTTTATTAAATATATCCTTGCATTTCCAAGCTCATCATATGGAGTATATTTAGTTACTTTTCTAGAACAGAAACTGATCCAAAGCGCTTGAAGGTGAGATTGAAATATCTGTATTTGACTGAATTCAAGCGGACGAGTATAGTAACATAATACTAGCCAAAAAAATAGAAAAATGTGTGTGAAAATTGTGTTAATGGTGAATATTGGAATATTATACTATAGTTGCGATAGGTTGCTCTTCTTTTGTAATAACTTGTTAAACGAGTTCATATATTACCAACAATGGCATGTGCCTCATTGCAACGTAAGGATATATGTAACAGGTATGATTATTAATGGTTATTCTGTAAGAGCACGGCGTCTGTTTTTTTCTGTATAATACTAGTTTTTAACCCACTCTGTCCGATCAATACATATTAGATGGTATGTGACATGAGCTGGATATTTGTTTTTAATTATTGGATGCTTAGGCTATTTTATGTTGTGTAATTTAGTGCGTAATGATAAATATTCGCGAAATAATTCAAAACTTTTGTACATGTTAACATGATTTTGTCAATGTAATCATAATAGTATATTTATAAACAGTGCGAATGTATAAGATCAAACTCTTTTTCTATTGTTTAAAGCAGGCTGTCCTGGGAAAATTCATGCTTGTACGTATGGAAATGTAATAGACCTGAATAAAATATTTTCTAAATCTAAATCTAGTAGTTTTCCGCCAAATATGTTGCAAACTTTTTATTTCAAAAATAAAAATATCATATTGGAAATATAGAAATACTTGTTAGCTGTCCTAATGTTTACCGCCATTAGAATCAGCTTGATTCCATCTTTTCAATCATGATGGTATCTCAAGATCTATTTTTTGCGACCTGTGACCTGTAAATTTCCTAAAGCACATCACCATCGTGCTTTGTAAATGTCATATAGTTTTAGGAATCGGCTTGTAGCACCTCAAATTTTATTTGAAATAAAATGGTTTGTTTATGAAAGACGGAAGCAGCGTGAAATGTCCAAGCTTAATACAGGGGCATGGGTCTGGAGAGAAGTGGTCGCATGGCTTCTGACACCTTCACACTCATTGAGTGTGAACACTCGCTCACTGACAGCCTAGCTTTTCTGTCAATGTGGGTTCATTGGTGTCACCTCAGGATGGGTGGGGTGAAACTGGGGTGGCGTTCATAATAGGTTGAATTTATACAATTGTGCCCCGTGATAAATTTGTGTCCATAAAGAGCTATCACACCAATTTGTGTTGTGCTAGATTTTCTGTGATAACTTTTGACACGGCTGTCACGGGGTGTCACAAATTTTGCGACACCCCGTGACAGCCATAACAAAAGTTATCACGTATAAGTTTACATACAATCTCAAAAATAGCATTTAATTTTTTTGCTACTATTCAGTAGGTGAAAAAAGACACTTTTAAGACATTTACTTTTTAAGTATTTTTCGTTTTGCCTGATATAACTTCCCATATTAAACCACCATAGATGGTGGACAGAACTCTACAGATGAATAAGATGGTTTGTAAGCTTTTTTGTAAAACGACAAATTCAGAGATGATGCGGGACAAAGAAACTTCTTTTCCTTCTTTTCCTTCTTTTCCTTCTTTTCCTTCTTTTCCTTCTTTTCCTTCTTTTCCTTATATGGATTTCTACCTCTTTCCGTAGAAATCTACCCGTATATTATATGCATATAAGGATAGTATATGATTAATGGCATATCCCTTCAATGTATTGTTTATGGATCTTGTTGATACCCAATACTAGACTGACAAATGGTTGATGCAAGAATGGTCAGTTGTTGCCTTACTGAATAGGATTGGGGAGAATGTTGAATGCATACAACTCATCCTTTTCATTGAGCATTATTTCTCCCTCTTTAATAAAATATGTGAACCCATCGGTTTCAATCTCAAGACCTAGATATCAATATGTATATCTTACAATTTAGCATTCTACTTGGAGGGGCAGGAGGAGTGGATATTCCTCTATCCCTGAGAATTCTTTTAACCTCTTTTACCGATTTTAATTCCGATTTTTCCACGTTTTTATGCAAGAACTGTATGTTTTGTATAGAGTAAGTATGGTCTGGGTCCATGGCAATGTGCCCTCTAGCTCTCCCTAGCCAGGCACTGGCCCTGCGATGACATAACCGGAAACATCTAGCACCTATTAATAGAAACCTGAAGTCCACAAGTGCTAGCCCCTCACCACACAGTCCAGATATGGTAAACAACAAACATAGCTTCCTTCCAACCAACTTCTCCCCCTCTCTCCTTTTGATTTGCACTGCAGTGTCTGCTAGGATTAAATGGGTGTTGGGAGTAATATATACCAGTACACCATTCAGAGGGTTCTAGGGTCGTCTGAGACTAATTGATTACATCATGCATGAATCCATCTGTATGCACCCGTCCCCCAGGGTGGCCTTATCCCTGAGTCAGCAGGTGGTCCACTCATCTTTAAACCTTTTTTTTAATTGTGAAATATGCTAACTAAATCATTTTTAGAAGTATTCCTCTAGTCATGAGAACTATTCTCATCTTTATTTCATCAAAGTGTGATGACTATGAGGAAAGATATTAAAGCTTTGTATTTGTGATGTGATTGTGAGCGATTCCTATGCAAGGGATTAAATGATAGTCCTTATTATTACAAATACCATGGACAAAAATACTATGAGCAAATAATAAATTAATGAGGATAGTCTGGGAGTGCACTCATAAGTAAGTGATTATCCCTTATCCTTATCCTTATCCTATGTTTAAAAAGAAAAGTATAGAATCACTGGTTTTGCTGATGTCTTTATAGACTGCCATTGGAAATAATATTAGGACATTCCATGATTAGTGTCCAGCTTCATTAAGACGGGTAAAAATAAAGCAATGCACCAGAAAAGATTACTTATCCAATCCCTACCCCATTCATCTCCACATCGCTAAATGAAAGAGGAATATATTCCATATAATCCCCATAACTTCCTCAAATATGCAAGCATTTCTATTGCTTATACCTTAATGGAACGGGATTTTTCAAGTCGTTAAAACTGATCAACATGTATCTGTACATATATGTGATCCGTTTAGGAAAATGAGTCATAAGTCGCAAAATATGGATTTTGAGTTATCACCATATTTGAAAAGATGAGACCAACCCGATTCCAATTAATGTAAACATTAAGGAATCTAATAAGTACTTTTATCTTTTTAGTTAGATATTTTTATTTTTGAAAAAAACGTTTGCGATATTTCTGGGCGGATAATTACCAGTAAAGTAGCTAAATATACTCTATGGGATGATCTAAGAAACGCACGGATATAATTAATAAGCAGTCTTGGAATTTGGTGGATGTATTCATAAAACTACAAGGACTAGACGCTCCAAAGATAAAAATATTCCAACAAAGAAATCTTGTCAGTAAACGATTATGAAAACACCTGTATTTTGCGATTTTTGACTCATTGTCCTGAAACACATCACATATCTATCACTAGTCAGAGCACTTTTGAAAATGTTCGATGTAGTCTTTTTGCCAGTAATTTCCCAACTTGTGGAAGGTTTATTTTGGGGCGTAGAATACCCTCAACCATGAATATATAATGTTTATGTATACTGTAATAATATTTGTTAAAGGAATAGAGTGCTAAATCTCATGTACCTAGTCTACATTAATTTATTCGATCAAATTATGAATTGAAAGTGGCATTTTGGCCCAAGATACCATTGTTTTGAGGATCTAATTCCTGAAATACTCATGTTATGTTAGATTCATAAAAGTACCTATGACAAGAATTGTCATGGAGGGACGAATGCATCTGGAGGGATTAATTCTCACTAATTGACAAATCTGCTAAGTTACAGGATGGTAAAGAATTGCTCATGAGTCAGATTTTCAGAAAATGTACAATTCAACTTCGCCAATCGTCTCAAATAACTGAAATTTCAGACAAAATTAAAGTCCAAAATACAGTTCAACCTAACTTAACAGATTGTTAGAATCAATGCAATGCCGAATATACCTGAATTTACCTAGCAAGTAAAGCTGACAATTGTACATTTTCTGAAAATCTGACCCTCGTATATATATTGCACTATTGGCTATCGACCAAGAAAAAAGCTTAGGAAGTACAAATAAGTATAAGTAATAAGATGCCATTACAACTGGTTGATAGACATGTCACAGATATAGTTCACCCTAGCCCCCTCACCCACACAGTCCAGATCTGGGAAGCAACTAAAACAGCTTCCTTCAAGTTTTAACCAACTTCTCTCCCTCTCTGTCACTGAGTCTCTTCTTTTGATTTTCACTGCAGTCACTGCTAGTATTTAATTCATTCAGTGGATACTTGGGTCGGCTGAAACTAATTGATTACATCATGCATTAGTCCATCTGTGCCCCAGGGTGGCCTTATCCCTGAGTCAGCAGGTGGTCCACTCATCTTTAAACTTTTTTTAAATTGTAAAGTATGCTACCTAAATATTTTTTACAACTATTCTCCTATTCATAACAACTATTTTCATCTTTATTTCATCAATATGTGACAATTATGAGGAAAGATATTAAAGCTATGAATTTTTTGATACGATTATGAGTGGTTGGATTCTTATGCAAGGGGGAGAGAGAGAGTGTAAAAGTGTAATGAGAATAATATGATATGAATGGATACAACTTCTTTATTCTGTTGTTCTATTTGGGTGATTATTTCAATTCCGCCCATATGGCCTATGCAGTACATCGTCAGAGATTTTCAAGCAGTACGTCCCCCATAATATGACACACCTTAACATGGGTACTTGTATTATAATATCAAATTCATTAGCTAGATTGAATCCAAGAGAACAATCTCAATAAGGATACATCGTCATATATGTAGAGGTATGGAAGCATGGAGTAAAACATTCTTGTGCAAAACATGTAAGAAAAATCATCAATTGATCTAAATGTCAAAACGCTATGTACTTCATTATAGGTAGAAAAAGCCCTATGACTACCCATGACAAAACTTAAGACTGAAAGTTGTCACGGTGACAGTATTTTTTGTCACGATGACAACGTTTTTGTCACGATGACAAAACAATTGTCACGGTGACAACTTTATAAACGCGGCCGTTAAGACGGTCTTTGTCAGTGGAACTGGTGCCCGGGTACCACTTATTATGAACGCCACCCCTGGTCTTAAATCGGGGAGTATTTGGCTGTTTGGGACTGGGAAATGGTGGTCACAACGTGAGGTGGTCTTTATAAAGAGGTGGTCTCTATAGCGGGCGTTTTTTAAACATCTAATTGAGGGGGAAAATTTGGGACTGAGAAAAACTGGTCTTAATAGAGGGTTGGTCTTTGTAGAGGGGTGTCTTTATGTGAGGTTCCACTGTTTATGAACAGATTCTTATTTTTCAGAAGTTTCACAGATATGTGATATGACTCATACTTCGAAACATAAAGCCAGTTATTATATATCATTTTAATCATTTTTTAGTCCTGAAATCTAAATAACAATATCAGTTATAACTATCTAATTTTACCCTACCTAGCTTTGTGTCGAGAAGAAGATTTACTCAATCAGAATAGTGTTATACACTCAATCTTTGACTCTAAATTATTCTAATATAGATCACATATTTCTTTGAGAGTGTTTGTGGCCTTGCTCAAATAATGACCATAGTTCGCATATGAAATACAATGTTTTCAACTCTAATATCAACTCATGTTGCTATAGTCTTTTTTTTTATCTTTCAATAGTAAATAAGTTGTGACATATCTTAAACACTAACTTACTTTGGCCTCAAATGTTTTCGTCCCTCTACATACGTGTTCATCAATCAGGCCACTCCTACTGATGGAGTATCACCTATGGCTAAAATAGGAAGCCTTGCCCAGATAAACCTTATAGTTATTGTTGATTCAGGTGAGAGAAATATGGAGTATAGATAGTTGCACTCCAAGAATTTGTTGCGTATCAGCATTTTGTTGACAGGGCTGGAGCAGGAGTGAAAATGTGGAATTTGCCAAGGATGACAGCCAACACATACCTTTTTTCCATCTTGGTGTCACACCGGAGTTTCATCCTTTGCCCCCAGAGGCGCTTGTGTGTCTCTCGTCTGTTGCCAATACATCTTAGTCATTTTTTATCAATAGTCTTTCTAAACTATGTGGGTGGCGCGATGTAGTTGAAAGAGAGATGAAAATGTTGAATGGCACAAGTTTTAAGGTGAAAGGCATGCAGACTAAAGGCTTTAATGATTGTAATCAATACAAACTCATTGTATCATCAACTCTTTGAATCTAATGTCAGAAGATGAGTATGGACATTTGATCCTAAATATGAATGCCAAATCCCTGCAGTAGCAGGGAGTTTTCAAGCAAATATAGGGTAGCCACTATTTCTTACCGCACGTAAGTTTATACAGATATACGTAGCCCACACAAACCTTAAGGATTTTGTGATGCTTAGTATCGCTTGCGTGATGAACCCTTTATTTGTCAATAAATCTTTACTCCAACCATGCCTTTTTGATGACTGATGACATGTGACGTGTAAATACAGTGAAGACGCTGAAGCTTCTTTAATATGAATTTATATTTATGAGAACTTTCCGTGTTCAAAGAACCATGCCTGGCATCTGGCGTGTTTCAAATGGGTTACTGACTACTTAACTCAAATAGATGTGTTATAGCGCAAGATGGAATTTATAAATTAAAAGAACATGAGAAAAGTATAGCAGGACATCCAATCCATCCTGCTCGCTATCATGCCTTTTGAGTAGCATTGCTTCTCGCTGAAGAAGTATCGGTTTCAAATTGAATAATTGTACCGATACTGACCTGATACTTTTATCACTCGTCATCACCATAGCAACCCGATGACTGATGTATATTTGATCCGACTGCGTGTTTTTGAACCCAGATGTATGAATAATAGACACTTATTATTATCTGAATCATCATTTCAAAACCTTATGAGATCTGTAACTCCCACTTGCCTCTGCTCTGGAGGAGTCGGTTAGACTACTCTGTCTGAATCCCAAAAGTATTTAACTCTGAGATAATCAATAGACCACTGGGAAAACCTTAAAACATTTGAAGGCGAAGAAACGAAATTAGGGAATGTCCGGTTCTGCCACAGGGAAGAGCAATCCCATTTCAAGTTCTTGTAAAATTTTCGACCCATAGGGGCCATAGAAGATTACTCACACGTTGTGTTGAAACAGACTGTGAACTATACATTAGATTTACTTTCTTACAAAACCGTTTCGCAAATTACAATGAAAGTTATCTCTTGGGGACAATATAATCACCCAGGTATATATATATATGCAGTTCTCTGTGCGAAAATCTCCAACGAAGAATTCACTTTTTCATTTCAACTTCAAGATTGAAACTTTCTTTACTTCGTTATGTATTTACTTCAATACTAGTGTGTTCGGTAACAACCACAGCCCAAATATTTCAAATATATATCTAAAGCTATGGATCGTTTTTAATCACTCATACCCCAGAGTCAATACAATTCAGCAACGTCTTGTCTGAATCACGTGTCTTTTATTCCCACTATTCTAGATAAGCTCATTCGATGAGAGGAATCAGATTAATCGTCCTGATATCGATGACCTTTTCCACTTCCGGCGATACGTCATGTTTATGAAACGTAATCCGATTTGAGTAAGGAACCTCAATATCTTTTATAGACGTTTCTTCCATTTAGCAATAATCCTACTAAGTCAAAACCCGCTCCCGCTTATCTGAGTCTTAAATGTGCATGTCCTATTGAGATGAACAAAACCTCACTTCCTTCCCCAAGGGAGAACATTTTCTTCTCCTCTATTAGCATATCTTGTGTATTACTCCCCCGAGACCCAAGTACTCCTAATACCTTACTACGCGGGCCTGAAGGAGAAATATTGTTGAAGCATTGTGCTACCAGACGGCGTGTGACTCCAGAGCCTGAGGGTGTTGTTCTGAAGAGATCTCATCAGTCATGCATCCAATGCTTTAATGCAATCCTTCAGAACTAATGTAAATTAAAGGACCTTAGAAATGTAAAAAGACCATTTTAGTGCAGAGACACTTTCCAATTATGAATTTCCAATAAGGGATGTGTGTCATTTAATAATAATTCGTCAAAACGTTTGTGTGCGACAGAAAGTCTTCGTGCTATTGGTCTTGTATTTTTCTTGCTGAACCCTTGTGCCCTCATGGACAAAGGGCGAAACTATGTATGGAGACACGACTTTCAATTTGATTAGAGTCCCCAGGAATGCCATCGCTCACAAATTACTTCCAGACGCCTTCTCGCTTGAAAAGAAAAACGAAAGCAAAGTCCTGTCTAGGGTCATCATGAAAGTGTTTTCCATCTGCACTGACTTCTGGGGAACATTGATTATGGGTTCTTTAATGTGGGACTTGATAATATGTTGATTATACGTCAATGTGATCTTGTTATTTGGCCATAGAATGAACTGAACGAAGAACGCACTAAGGCTAATATTCAACACCCAGCAGACACCAGCTTTTTCTGAAATTTGATGATCCTGGGGTTGACTAGATATTATATCTGGGTGGATGTCCTTACCTTACCTTGTAATTGAAAGCCTTAAATTCTTCTTCTTCTTCTTCTTCTTCTTCTTCTCTGTTTCCCCTATCATATAACATTTTACGCCAACTTTCTCTTTTATCCTATAACCTATCACCATACTCCCCTTATACTATAATAGTACTTCATGACATCCAGAATTCGCTCCAACCTTGGTTCTCACTCCAAGTCAACGCACTTATAATATGTTCTATATTCCCCTGCGCATCTTCAAATTTCTCTAATACAGAACTCACATTTTCTGCAAAAAATAATTCCTTCCATCAAAGTAAGAAGAAATTACCTGGGTGAAGTAAGATGGTTACCGTGTTATGTATGATTATTCTAATTCTCTAACTGAACTAAACATTCTACTCTATACAATTGTAAACGTTGAAACAAATGTAATAATGTAACCCATACTTTCCCTCGAGGTAAATTAAAATAGACAGTCTCTACATTGTGTTAAATAATTGGGATCATTTTGCGCGAGCTGCCTTATGCTAGATATGCACAAGAGCATGAACTTAGATAAATTTAAAGCCTCAGTTTTATATGGTGTGTTCGCTGTCGAGTGAAGGAATGAGACTCTGGAGTCCTCATTGGTAAGAATGGCGTGAAATGCACGTGGCTATATAATTATACATCACGGCTTACTATTGCCAATTGTTCAGATCAATGGCTCTGTACAGCCATTACTAGCCAGTGAGCACCCTCATTCCACTGTCCCACTGCTGCCACATAGATGGCCAACGACCTGCAGTAGCTATCAACTTGGCCATGTCTGACTGTGACGATTACAGGCTAAAGAGGGCTCGCTCTAACATAAAGCTGAATCATAAAATGACACATATTGCCCCAAACAGGTAGAGGAGCATGAAGATAAAAGCCTGGATTTTATTATCAGATACGAGGCTATCGTAAATCATTTAGCCTAACCGTTGGGAGGTCCTTTAGTAGTCTCGGGACAGGTATAAGGAATAGGTACCTAGGCGCCTGAGCAAAGTTTGTGAGCCAGACAAGGATTAAGGGGTGGCCTTAACAAGAAGGGAATATAGAAGGTCGGAAAGCATGGGGATAGAAGCAGGTTAATACCTTGGTATCGCATTGCTGATTTATGACTATTGGAAAAAGGATAAAATGGACATTCATCTATATCTTTTATTTCCTCAAGTAGTAAACGCATGGATGTATGGATGGAATCGCACCAGATCCTCGTTGTAATGATCCCCTGGCCGCCAAAGACATCTTGTGAACAACCCTATAGGCTTAATAAGGATTGCTGGGTGACCTAGGGCAGTTGCGCATAGCTAATTTGTGGATCGGCCGTTAGCACCCCCATCATATGACGAAGTGCTAGCACCTCCCTTGTGGTCGCAAAATGCAGCGACCTTAGGCTATATAGGAAAGGATACGAGCTTTACCAATAGACACAATGCCTGTGTAGAACTCCATCATGGCAAATGTTGTTCGTACGAATGCGGCTGTACATGTCTGTGGAAAACACCAACATGCAGAGAGGGGAAAAACCTGTTCTTCTTCTACAAGCTATTCACCTTCTTGACTAACGACCTCTGGACATGACTAATAGTGAACATTTTAACCCTTTGAATACAGTGGAGGCCTTTATATAGAACGGTTGATATACAGAATTGTAAAACTGACATAAATACCTGCGGGCATCTTTTATATCCATCCCTTCCAGATAAAATAATTTCAAAATCTTTCCAAAACGTTTAAATATATGTTTATTCAGTCAATAACATTACATCCATTTCATGATGTTAAATAGAAGACGGTACTGCAATTAACGTCAACATGGAGCATCACTATGTGCTAAATTTCTCAATTGGATCGTTAATGTGAAACAATATAGCAACAAACTAAACAAAATACTATGAGCAATAGTAACGAGTACTAAGTTAAGTAATGATCTAATTAAATATTTATCTATTTAACTTTACAATTAGTGTCAACTTAATGTAGCTACCTGGCGTTTCCAAAGGAAACGTTTCCTCAGAATCAAATACTTGTGTCCGATGTCAAGTTATAGTTACTGCGATTTAGTCATTTAGTCATTGTGTTTAGCTACCTGGCATTTGCAAGGGAAACGTTTTCTCAGGGTCAAATACTTGTGTCCAATGTCAATTTATAGTTACTGTGATTTAGTCCTGCTCTGACCTTAAACTTGAACTTAGATCAAAGCAACAGAAGCAGAAAGAAAATAGAGCTGATTGTAATTATAGATGTCTATCGCTCTAGGTCGACAGGATTTGTTGATAAGCTGAAAAAAGATAAGTTTGTAAAAAAAAAAAAAAAAAAAAAAAGAAAAAGGACAGCTTAAGGTTAGAGGGGTTTGATCATATATCATGTCTTTTTGCATTAATCATCAAAACCCTCCAGTTTTTAAAACTGGAGAAAAAAGTAGAGTGGAAGGTTCCGTTTAAGGGTACATCAGCCATACATGCAGATCTACGAACAGATGCATGCTTTATGCATTCATGCTAATACATGTATACACAAGCATGTGTAGGTAAAACTGCATGTGTAGGTAAAACTGCATGTATGCATTTATAAATAAATGCATATGGGAACTTTAATCCAGAATATTTTAAAGACAAGAAAAGCTGAAGATCAAAAAGGTTTGATCATTTAGTGTCTTTTTGCATAAATCGTCAAAAGCCTCCAGTTTTAAAAAGTGGAGAAAAGAGTGAGGTGGTAATTGTGGTTAAAGTTTGAAGAATATGGCAGCCATTTAATTCATTGTCAATAGGTCTACTATATAGGAAGCTATGTCATTATATTTCCTGAACTATTGGTTCTTTTGCTAAAAAAAGAACAGCTGGTAGGATGTAAATCGATTCTGCCATTGAGCTATTAAGCCCCCTAGCTTCACAATATTTGATATATATATTCTGAAATAGGCTTAATTATTTTCGTTGACACTCATCGAATGAAGGGACAATGGGGGAAAAAATTGCTGACAGTGTCAGGGACAGCTATATAACCTTGAAGGCTTCAAAAAGTGTCTAATAACAACTAATAACTGATTATCGCAAGAATATGAATCCAAAAGTAACTAAGATTTGCTTAGTGAATCAGTGAATATCTCAGCTGTCCTGGGTTTCATGGTGAAACATTAGAAGATCGAAAGTTGTTGACAGTGACAGCTATTGCTTAGCTACCATTGTTACACCAGGTTGTAGCATACTTATTTAACTTAATATTTATAATATTTTAACTTATATACTTATGGAAGAAAAGTATTGTCAAGGCACTTCCAAAGAAATCGCTGGCCAAGACCCCAAATGAAACCAGACCCCAAATGAAACCAGACCTATCTCCTTAACGCATATAGCTGGTAAAATCTTAGAAAAAATAATAGTTAAAATCTCTCCCTTCATCTGGAGCAAAACGATCTCTTGAGTCATCAGCAACTAGGTTTTCAAAAAGGCCACAGCACTAATGAAGCCATTTATAACCTGGTAACAGACATAAATCAAGCCATTCATAAAAAAGACTTCACATTAGCATGTTTTATTGACTTTAGCAAAGCCTTTGATTGTGTAAATCATGATATTTATTAATGAAATTACAGGATATTGGTGTCAACGTGATAGGTCAAAAATGGTTTAAGTCATATTTGACTGACAGGAAACAACATGTCAAAATTGGCCATCATTCTTCTTTGGAGGGGTCTATATCTATAGGAGTCCCTCAAGGCTCAGTACTTGGTCCGCTATTATTCTTGATTTATGTTAATGATATTAAAGACCTTAAAATGGAGTGCAAATACATACAATATGCAGATGACACTGTATTATACTGCAGTGCCCCTACATTAAAAAAGTGCGAAGAAACGATAACTAAGGATTTTAACAATTTTCATCACTGGTGTGAATGTAGTAAATTATCACTGAATGTAACAAAGACTAGATTACTAGTCTTTAACACTAGGCATAAATGTCATGGTAAAAGGGTTAAAGTTAGGGTTGGAAACACAGATCTGGAACAAATAACATCTTATGAATATCTTGGCATTAAACTTGATAATCATCTGACTATGACAGGCCAGCGAAATGCTCTAATCAAACAAATTAATTATAAATTATTCACCTTTAATAAAAATAAGACCTAATTTGGATACCAGAACAGCGGTAATGCTAAGCAAGTCAAAAATTATCTCAATCTTTGATTATAGCTTATCTGTCCTATCTTGTCTATCACAAGGAGACACAAACCGATTGCAAAAGCTACAAAATAGGATATTGAGATGCGCTACTGGTTCCAATATCAGGACTCCTGTAGCAGACCTTCATAACCTAAAAACCTTAATAACCTAAAAATGGCCCATGGAAAAGCATACAGCAAAGATAATATACAATTGAATAGAACCACCAGACAAAACGTGGCTCCAACCCTAAATACCTTTATCCCCAAAACCGAAAAGGATAAGTGTTCACTATACTATCAGTGTGCCAAAGAATGGAACGCTCTTCCGCCGCCCCTTCGTAAACTAGAAATAGCAAAAGAATTCAGTACTGCACTTAAAAGGTATATACTACGAAACGCTGTGTAATAAACTCTCTGTAACATTTCTAAAATTGCAACTATCTGGTACAAAATGAAATGAAATGATTATATGTATTGCACTATATCATGTTGTAACTTATAATCTGAGTAAGTTTTGGGTCTGGGTGCTCCTATCTAACTCATACTTCCACTAGAGAAACAGGATGGATATTCAGCCAGGCAAACACCCCCACCTTTAAGCACCTCTTCAACCTAGCTTCAACTGCAGTGCTGCCTGACTCAACCCATGACCATTGAGTAGCAGGTTAGGAGCAGGTTCGATAAAGATCTTACAGGATGTAGCTGGATGGAGTTGCAAGGTTATCTAACTTTCTCCATTTCACCCATCTCTTTCCTGTCTACACACCATCTCTGCAAATGTAAAGTGTATGTATAACTATTCATTTGTGATATGTGTGCTAGCTGTGAAGCACATGCATGGCAAATAATAATGACAGCCACATAAAGTACATTTGCATTCAGTTGTCCTCCGATGACTGTTTATTGCATGTGCTCACGAAAAGAACTACTTACAAAAAACTGAAGTCTTAATTTTATCTTTATTAATCTATCAGGGTCTTAAGTTATCCCAGTCATAGCCAATTTGCTAGGTGCCACTTAAAAGAAAATTTCTTTGTGACTGTACAAATAGGTAAATACAAATAAAGAAAGGTTATATTATTGGATTGCCTTCTTATTCACTTAGACACTAAAAGGGCTGGGTTATTATATGAGAAAAGAGTTGATTTAAATGGTATTACAAGAATCTTTCCATTCCAGAGGGGATCTCACCACCTTACATACAACATACTTGTGGTATCCAGAGCAGAAAATACCATTAATGGCTGCACAAAGGCCACATAATGACATGCATCAATGGAAGCACCACCTTGTGGCTTAGCTAAGAATCCGACATTCATCAGCATAACCTCTACTATACCACTGGACTTGGCCAGATGCTCTTAGATGCTATTATAGGCAAAATAAATTATGGCCTGGCAAAAGCAAAAAACCTGATTTGTACATTTCTTTTTTTACTTTGGCCCATGTATGTAAGTATGATAGGAAAAGCCTAGCATTGATCTCTAACATCAGCGGGAGTCTACATTGGTCCAATGATACATAACAGCTGTCAGAGTAAACATCATTTGCTTGTACAAAAAGGATCCATGCTGTCTCAAATGGATGATCAAACTCAGAGTTCTGAGGGCTGTTGTACAACGAAATTCAACGAATGAACAGGATAACCTCCTTGTAGGGGTCTAAGAATGAGCAGGAATAGCCACAACTAGCCCTCTGTTGCACATTGCCTGGTCCTAACTATACTCGTTGTAGGTCTGCACGTTCATAGGTGTACTCTACTAATATAAAAGGTGTGGTCCCAGTAAAAAAGTTGGGTATTGAATTTCTTGGAGCCCAAGTTGAGGGCCTATAATTGGTCCTTACTTCTATAATTTCTATAATTGGTCCTATACAGTGCCTCTATATTAAGATGAATGCACCCTTCTATATTTATAGGCAGTTAGTAAAGGACACTTAATCGGGGGTTTATTGACAGGCCACACACACATGGACTATGGCAGATCGGCAAATTTACCATGAGAAAGTCTCATAGCCACGAATATTCAAAACATGATTGATTAAATGATTAATGATTAATTAATGTGGAAAACATTCAATATATCATTTTTCGCTCATTATGAAGGGATATATAAAACAATGAATAAATTGTAGGGACCTTCAAATTAAGTATGAATAGACTTAGGATAACCATGTAGGTCGTCCTAACCTTTCATTGTGCAACAGAATTTTTGCCTTGAAATTTGTCTAAGTCCCCAAGCAGAGCAGAAATATACATAATTAACCCACTGTTGCACATTTCATATGGCTGCACATTCATTGAAATACCTGCTCATTCGTAGGTGTACCCTACTAGAAGGTGTGAGGGCTGTTGCACAATGAAATTCAACGAACGAACAGGATTCAGTCCTTGTAGGGTCTAAGAATGAGCATGATTAGCCCTCTGTTGCACAATGCCTGGTCCTAACTTTACTCGTTATATTTCCACATGCTCTAGGGTGTACTCTACTCAATATTAAAGGTGTGGACCCAGTCAAATAGTGGGGTAATCCAAAGAGTGATGTCATGCAGAGGGGATATTCCCACCTAGTTTGTTACCTGTTTGATTGCCTTGGTTGTACCTTGATTGTTTGTTTTGGGGACACTCAACATGAGTTTGATTGACAGGTCACACACACATATTATATAGACCTGTACATCAATGAACCTGCCACGAGCAAGCATCATAGCCACGAATATCAAACACCTAAAAAAAAGAATAACAAATGTGGAAAACCTTTGATAAACCATTTTGTACTCATTATGAACTCGTATATCAATAAATCAACTTCAGGGACCTTCAAATTAGGTACGAGCAGATTCAGAATAACCCTAGAGGTTGCCCTAACGTTTCATTGTGCAACAAGATTTTTGGCTCAAATTATTCTAAGTCCCCAGGAACGAGCAGAAATGAACACAATAGGGCAGTTCACAAATTGAGATTGGCACCATACCAAGAGCGGCGGAAACAGCCCAAACTATGAGCTAGGCAGGCAGTGTCACAGAAGCCTTATACCTTAACTATAGGCTTCTAACTTTCTCCTTTTTTGCCCAGATTCAAGTTGTTGTATAATACTGTCTGTTATTTGATATTATTAAATGACATGTTAAGATTGGTCATGCTTGAGAACAGGACATTTCATCTGCTAGATTTTAGTATATGACAACTTTTGTAACACTGTATCAACCAAAACATGTAAGTGTAGGGGCACGGGCTGTAGTGGGTCAGTGGCCGTGTGGTCCTAGGCACACACACACCTCTGCCCGTCCACTGGGAGCCAGGGTGGAGGGTGGAGGGTGCATGGTTGAGGGTGCATGGCATGGGTGGAGGGTGCATGGCCCCCATAGCTAGGTGAGCCAACTGAACTGGGCATGCGCACAGTGGTAGAAGTTAATCCCACAGCCACTGGTGCGCACTGGAGACGGAATTTGTGAAGTGGGCTATTAACCCACTGTTGCACATTTCATATGGCTGCTCGTTCATAGGTGCACCCAACTAGAAGATGTGTACCCAGTTAAAACTGGGGTTATTCCATAGATCGACGTCATTCAAACGGATATTCAGACTTAGCTTCTGACCTTTAATGGTCATTCTAAGTCTGTCAATGATGGTCAATGAATAGCAGGCCTCATAGTCTTGAATCTTTATTAGCAAAACTTCTGACAAGCTTCAACAATAGTTGAGAATCATTTATGTATGGCATGTCTAGGTTTGTTAGGGAATCATTGACATTTTATTTTAGTATCAACGATTAAATTGATTAAATAATGAATGGGATCATTTATTCCAAAGAACGAGCATCTATGAATTGGTTGTGCAACAGGTTCTCGTTCATTGCACAAAGAACGAGCATGAATTTCTATGAATCTCAATGAGCAACAGAAAGGCTAAAATCAGCCACGAATTTGCAACAAAAAAAGTGTTGTGCAACAACCCTCTGACACAATACCCAAAAAGATTGACACAATACCCAATAAGACACTGAGAGATAAAGTTTTTTTGTTGTTGTTTATTCATCCACGACCATACATGTTTTGGAGATGGGTTGTCCCCTTCTTCAGTGGATTTTAGTTTAGTATCAATGATTTCTCTTGACCACTGTGTCCAGCAGAGTCTGGAAACCTCCCACCGCTGGGGAGATTAAGACTCGCTGACATGGCATTGCCGAATAAAGTAAAACAAACAAACAAAATTAGTTAAATAATAAATGGGATCATTTATCCCAATGAAGGAGCATCTATGAATTAGTTGTGCAACAGGTTCTCGTTCGTTGCACAAAGAACGAGCAGGGATTTCTTCGAATTTCAACGAGCAACAGAAAGGCTCCGAATATGCAACGAACAGGCGCTGTGCAACAGCCCTCTGCTCAAGGAAGTCTTCCAGCGAAAACGATCAGGAAAGTGGCGTGAAGAAGGATTTCACCCTAAACTTGCCAATTATGGGTGTATATTAAGACGAAAATACATAGAAAGGATTTCTTTTTCCGGTCTCTAAGACATTGAGCAAACCATAGTGCTAGAATCCTACTGTACATGTGAGGCCAGATCTTACTACTACACGGTAACCTATAGTTACAATTCCACAGACACCACTGAAAAAGTTACGAAAACGATACATAAGGGAACAACATAAGGTTTTAAGTTGTTTTTCTATAGGAAAGAGGCAAGCCTTTTACCATGTCAATCACCATCTGTGTATCTCACAGCCCTTGGATTAAAATGATCTAAACCTGCTGATGTTCTACACCAACCTACAATGTCACTCACTGAACCTTAAACCCATACATTAGACACTGCTCTTACATTTACCATTTTTCCACTGGTGCTTTTCGGATTCGTGTTTTTTTTCGACCCTGTTTCCACTGAATACCTTATTTCTTAGCGTAGACTTACATATAGGTAATCATACGGTCTATAGGACATTATATTTTTATACATATGGTTTGGGACTCAAACATTCAAATCAAAACTCTTCCTATTGGAACTTTTAAATGGCATGCCATTTCTTGTCATGTTATTCTTTCCTAAAAGCAACCAGCTTCTAAGGACCCTCATGAATTCTCATTTAAGTTCTTTTCAGATAAACTTTATAGTTCTTTTCCGAAAGAAGATAATAATAGTTTGAGATGATATAAAAAGTTTCCCAAAGTTTCTTAACAACTTGGAGACTATTGGCATGTGAAAGAAGAAAAAGAAAAAAGGAAGAAATGATTTATGTTGTGGTGTTCTTAGAGTATATAGTAAATTCACTCAGGGACTTGCCAGTATATCCATCTTCGTGGTACGATGGTGTTCATTAGATTGATGGTCTCGTAAATATTGGTTTCATTCACGGAGGTTAGCGAGTATGGACGGTGTTTGAACTTTGGGTCAAAGAGTAGTAACTCATGAATGTACCTGTCGGTACCACTGATGTTCAACCTGTCCTTCAACTTAAGAAGTGAAAGTCTCACACATCTCCTTTTAAAGCTACCTCATAAAACACCCGTCCAGACACTGCTTAATTGATCATTGATAGATTATTGAGCTCCGAACACAGAGTTCGTGAAGCTCGATTTCCCATTAGAAATTAATTACTTATTAAGACTTATAAGCTCTTAAACTAAATGAATATGGAATAAATGGAAGTCTATCATTGAATTCTAGAATATTCTAGAATATAATCCCATGTCCTCCCCTGGCTTCCTTGGTTATGACTTTCCATCATTTGCGTTATCATTATAATGCAGTTAAAAAGAAAATTTGAAACCGTACAACTAATACAATATCGTGTCACGCTTGCAGTGCAACTGTCATTCGTGCAAATAGCTGTCAGTTCGCTGTTTTATTGAATTAGTCTGCTTATTACTGAACGGAAATACCAAGGGGAGTAAGAGCGAATGGTCATTGTTTTCCATTACAATCTTGGCACCACCTTCTTTATATCTCAGGATAAGGAACCAAATGTAATTCTCTTCTCACGAAGGAAGAAATTGGCATTTGCATGTTTTCCAGCCGAACAGAAGCAGCGGATACGACCCCTGCAAAATGTTACAGCATTACATCCACAATATGCATGACTCAATGCAGAGAGAACATTTGCTATAAAATCATATATGTATACCTATAACTCGACTTAGCTCAATAAGTATATACTATGTTACTATGAATGCAATGAATCCCATCCCCGAGATTCGGTGGTTCACCTCTTCCCCATCACCCTACATCGTGATTTACTAAAGGTTTATGATAATGTACTCTGGAGGCGAAACATCCTTACCAAAAACAATGGGCCGAAGTGGGCATAATTCATGGTGGTCAGAAACTTTAACAGATCGAATGCTATATATAATATTTATGGTTAAAAGAGTCCACATCCGGAGTCTCTTTCTGAGAAGATGGTAAATCCCGCAGCACTTTTTGATCCACCAAAGTGTTATAAAGTAATTAGTTCCATTGTTTGCAGTGCTCGTATTTTACATTCGAAAACAATATAGGCAAGATACGGATACCTCATCCTCACAAAATGAGAAAGTTATGAGACAATCCAGTCCTTTGTAATAAATATGAGGGCTGAGGTTGTATGAGGTTGTAGGGACCTCCCATACATCTGAGTCAAACCTTTGAATAATGGGCATATGATGAGAAACACAATTCTCCTACCAAGTCCCTTTTAGATGAATCCAAATTCCCCATTAAAATTGGGACAAGTATTTTTGGCTAGGAGTATATAAACCTGTTTGTAAAGTAGTATGTGAGAATACAATTAAAAACAAAATGGCAAATATGTCCGAAGGATATATGGGTCAAAACGTTGAACGATGTACTATTGGGTCCAGAAGGGGCCAAAATTGAATTTGGGGAAGTGTTAAAAAGGATATATATTCGCTGACAGGCACATATTTCAGCTTTAAAACGCACCAAATTATACTCAGGTACTCCTAGCGGTTCTGTTTTTATTCACCATAGAAGGGAACTATATCCCATTGGTGAACGTCTCTGATAAAAAAACAAACTTTCAGTAGATTTCCTTAAAACAGCAACAATTTTCATTAAAGACATTTCATATTTTGGTTACTTATTGTACTGACATGTATCTATCATTGTCTTGAGTATAAATGTTGTACCGAAAAGTTGGAACAATTAATGAAGCACTGAATTGTGACCGTATTTTTAACATATGCAACATTTACAAAACCCTTTCTTCTCTTTCCTCACTTTCTCTGAAAATACATCACAGAAGGTTGCAACTCCAGTGTGTCACAGTTCAATAGATGTAAAGACTGGGTAAAGTACAATCTTGTCATTTCAGATACATATTTGGCTCTAAGTAGCTGTTGAAAAGTAGCTTGGTTTTGATCAGAGACGTTCGGGTTTCAGTCAGAGACGTTCATTCACACTTATAACTCCAAGTGTGTTGTTCTGCTGCTTAATAATGTTTTTTTATTAATGGATTCCAGTGTTGTGATGAAACAACATGTTGGTCTATCAAAAAGGATGCAAATCTAGCATTTATGATTACAATTGTCATCCTATATAACCTTGTTCTTGATAGAAATCGTTAAATTATTCATCATTTAGTTAATGCTACATCAGGAAACCCAATTGCATTGTTACACTGTTCAGGTCCTTTTATACCTTACCACATCCCTTTTCTATAATAAACACCATGAAGTATACTTATGTAGTCCATTTCAGTTTCACAATCACTTCTACCAAGTGTTTGAGTTTGAATCAGAGACGTTCGGGTATATATCAGAGATGTTCGTCTAACATGAATTAATAGCAAATTTGGGGAGAATACTATTTATTTCATAGCACCACAGCTTCACATATTTCTGCTAGAAAAAATAATCAAGTATCTAAATGAATATAAATTGTGTGCAATGTAGGCCTACACATCTTTTGGTATGTTGGGGCAGTTGGAATAACTAAAACCTTAATTCTTTCCCTGACTTTGACCTGTGATAACTTAACCAAAGTTGCATTGTATTAGCTCTTTTGGTCATTGTTTCTATCATCCCATGTTACAATAAGACATAATTGTTGATAATATTGGTTATAACATTATTATATTCATCAAATGCACAAAATATGACAAAAGGAACGTCTCTGATAAAAAAACAGAAATCAACATAGGTATTTGCTCATTGTAAGTACCTAAAATGATAAACATATATAAGGGGCATCTACCATTAAAATTTGGAGAAAACACTCCAACTGCAAGTACAATATTTTTGACAATTAGTGGCCAGCGAACATCTCTGACCAAAATAACTTTGTCTTGTAACATAAACTTTAACACATCTTAACAAGAAATTTACATTGCCTATGAATTGGGGTGGCTATGTGCTTCAAGTATGAACAACAATCAGTTTGTAGAAGTTCACAATAAAGGTTTGCCAATGTGTATTTGTTCACAAGCGAACGTCTCTGACCTAAACTATGTAATTCCCTTATAGTAGATCTCACACAGGAAATATGTACCCCTTTGTGGAGGTAATGTCCTATTTAAAGACCATACATCTGTCAGTTAATTTTAGATAGATTTGTTTCCTCTGTCAACAAATTTGCACTAGCTTTACAGGTAGACGAAATGATATTTTGCACCAAATTTATTTTTTTACAAAAGTTTTCAGTTGCTGAAAAATTATAAATCTTAACCATTTTATTCTAAAACATACCATTCACATTCGTATACTATTTACCTCCTATTATGAAGTGCTAATTTGAACCTAGGGAGCCTTACAAGTTGTGCTGGGAAGGGTTTGTTGGTGTGTATATTTATGTCAGAGACGTTCATTGTTTTTATCAGAGACGTTCAGTCACTGGACATGGACAGATTCCCATGCCCCAGTCAGGCTAACCTCAGTCATGACACAATTAAATCAAAGTTCACCCAGTTTATTATTAAAATAAAACCAAACAATTCTAGCCTGTGGAACCTATAGGCCGCATACACTACAATTGTTGGGAAAAATAAACTTAAGACTCAAATTTTTAAAGATTTCAAACGGTTTTCTGCAGTTCACTGTCCCAAAATGAGCTATGTTGACGTCCAAGTCTCTCTGGGTAATCCCAGTGATGGTAGTTCCCAGGATAGACAATAGAAGGCATGGGGATTCCCTGCCAAATATTTAGATCAGGGATGTTCGTTTTGATATGAGACGTTCGCAAATTTCAGGTATTCAAGGGAAAACGGTGAATTATGGCTAATCTGTCACTCAAATAGCAAATAATCAGGTTTTCCCTTGTTATATAGACATACTGACGACCATTATTTCAACTGGAACACATTGAACTCGTGGCAGTCATAATTCATAGGTATTGAGGGGTATTGAACGTCTCTGATGTAAATCCAGTATAATTTTGTTTAAGGAGATCTGAGCCTCTGTTCTGTAACAAGTTGGTGGACAATTTTTGGTGGATTGAAAGAGTTTATGGGACACTACATTTAGGTGGCATTAACAGTATCCAGATACATTTACAATTTGTGCTGCTGGGCAAAGGAATTTTGATCAGAGATGTTCGTTTTTTATACTTATTTATATTTAGGTATGGCTAGAGTCAGTGATATTGCATCCACACATTCCAAAATGCTTTTTCATTTGGACTGACAGGTGTGTGCTTGCCTCGAAAAAAATAAAAGGTTGTAAAATGGGATTTAAAAGCATCAGGAGAGGTTAATATGAATTGATTTCATATGAAAACTGTGATTTTCTCTATTTTAGGGAATTTAGAGGCAACTAGCTGGTAGGAAGTCGAGTCAAAGTGCATAAAAGTATACATTTTCTGAATGCCCCAACTGTTTTCTTTTAAATGGTACCAAAATATCAAAAATCTATACATTTGGAATAATTCTGCATTGAACTGAAGGCCACAAGGCCTGTAAATTGCCAATTGTACATCGTTCAACGTTTTCACCCATATCCTCTCATTATCAAAGCCATCCTCGAAAGATACATCACCAGAAAATAATAATAGATGACTCATCTAATAACTGTACTCCAAATGCGGCGGTACGGGGTTCGGGTATCAACTCTTCCTCACAGGCAAAATGAGGTACAAAAAGCAAAAGTCACACTTCCGCTCTCAGGATCAGTATTTCCGCTCGGTTCGACGTCATTACCAATTTATGAATCTCTAGTAATAAGTAGTGGAGAAACACTTAGAAAACATTCTTAAAATACACCTATTTATGACTGAGACAATTGGCAGTGATGTCCGGCTCATGGGTTTTTTTGTTGTGTACCTATCTGTAATACGAATTCTCGGAAAATGGTGGGAAAATATTCATTCATGCAGGTCTGTCGGTAGGGGGGGGGGGAGTAAATTTCAGTTACCATGGTTCAACACGAAGAATCTTGGAATCCAACCGTGTATGTAGATACACATATATTTTTCACAACTTTTCAAAAGAGAAAAGGACCAATGGATGGGCATCCACCAATATCGTTTGTTCCGTTTCACCCCAAAACTCAGTCAAGATTGGCCATACCAAGCCCTACTTGGGCAGAAGTATTGTGGCAGAGCAACCTAGCATAAGGCAAGAATGCCTAATATTCCGTTGAACAGGAAGTGTAAAGACTACTGGTCGGAAAAAAACTGCACTGACTGCAAGTGAAGAATGAATAGATCGTCTGGATCTACAATCTCCATTTCCTCTGACGTCTCTTTCTTTTCTAAATGCATCATCCTATCCTCGCTCTCTTGGATTCCTACTTGGACAGATCTTCACTAGGTGGCATGACCATCAGCATCTGTCTGTGTCAATTCCAAATCAGCATGATATCCCTTTGGTATTTGTCTTTAAAATTTGTCGACTAGATTATCGGCAAGCTCCACATGTATACGGAATGTGTTTTGGAATACGCTCATCATGTATTAACATGCTCTAACACAGGGTAGGTGATGGCCAACTAATATCGGTTGTATGCTTAGGCCACCTGCCATATCCAGGACCTCCGTGTTCTTGATCTGATACTGCCACCAGATGCACAGTATCGGTATTTTACATTTTGATATGCATATATCATATGGTTACAGTTGGCACCATGGTATGGTGTTGTGTTAATAATGCTGCTTAAGGATTCTCATCTGCTAACAGTTCAGTTTAGCTGGAGCCAATTCTTATACATGGGGTGCCCCCATGATGCCTAGTGTTTGTCACACATAGATTGTGAAAGTTGTAGATTTCCCAGAGCATCTAGCGTTCTTGTTCACTTTCCCAATGACACAGCAGTGTAGGCACACTGGCCGTGATCCTCACTCAATTCCACATCCTGCAATGAAATCCCCCAGGATATCTCTGTGCTGAGAATTTGGGATGTTGCTGATGAGGTGTTCACTTATCCAGAAGCAGACATTAGTGACTTCTATTACTGGGAAGTACAGAATGCAGATTGCTGGAGATGCTCTCCCTTGAGTGATTAATTGTCAGGAAGCATGGTTTCCTGTAGGGTGGTTATGTCTACATTCAGATATATGTAGTTCCAGGTTCCAGGTCAACTACATAGATCTGTCTTGTGGGGGCTGCTCATTTCTTTTGTTACACCCCTGTGAGGTAGTTGCCTATACCTTCAGCATTGTATAGCACATTTGGTCAAGGTGGGTTAATTGGTAACATGAAAGTTATGGCGCCCTTGGCTGTTAGAACAAGTAGGTCTGGCAGCTAAGCCTGATCGCCAGAAGTCAAATTGTGCATACCGACGATGGAATCGTTGATCGTTCACCCTAATTTATTTTGAAATAATAAATATAAAGCTTCAAAATTAAAAGTTCTACCATGTCAAAGTAAAAAATGTTATCATGCTAAAGAATAAATTGATGTAGATCCAACATGAACAAAGATCCTATCATTTCCCCACCTAGCCTAATCAGTGCCAGTGTTTTGATTTTGCAAAGCCCCTATCCCCCCAATTATCACCCACTCGGTGAAATATACGATGGTTCACCGTAATTCCTCTGGAAATAATAAACCTATAGCTTTAAAATGAAAAGATCTACTGAATAATGATATTTAGATCTTTAATTTGTAAAAGTATATCAGTTTAGAATGGAAACATTGCCGTTGTTGGTTTGGCTGGCCCTGACTGACAAGTAGCGTGTCAGAATGCTAGATAGCCACAAATGAGGCACTATTTTTACTTCATGTTTTGCAGAATATATACAAAATCAGGATATACTGAAATTAGTTCTTTTATTTCGGTTTATTTATTTATTTAATTTATTTTCAGGGTGTGATAAATATAGAATGTACCATGGGTTGATTCTGTCCAAGGGTTATGCATCTCGATTGATGCATAACCTTTAGACAGAATCAACTCTAGCGACATTCTATTATTCCCCAGTCCGTAGTGAACAATGTCCTTATATTCCAGCTTACCATATCAAGAGCTGACATTATCGATGGAATATTTAATATGTTTGCCTGGTGCTTTGTTAATGATCTGCTGGTCAAGTACCTAAGACTGTATGCCATAGACACTTACTGAAGCAGGCAGATCATGGTGATTCAACACCTTATTGGCTGAGGGTTGCTCAGCTTGGGGCAGGTGGTAGCTCACCTGTGGAATGCAATGATCCCTTCACCAACAAAGGCAGCCTGTGATACCCTTCTCTATGCCAATAACCTATTTCCAAGTACCGCTGATGAGCCGGTGTAACCATGGCAACGCATGAGGGTCTGTGATGCTCACGGGGTCAGACTGACCACTCGGCATAGGAATGCGGTAGACGCAACATATAAACACGTTAAATTTTGTCATTTCTTCTTGGATAATTTGCTATAAGAAAGCCTAGTCTTGTGCAGAGATGAAGCCGCTAACATTGCAAGGGGACAAGGGACAAATGCTCATCCTTAGTGGGACAAATCGACACAGGAACCCCCCCCCCCCCCCCATCAGGAGCCCTCAAAGTCACACACATTTTGCGTGGGACTCACGCAGTAAGGCATTATCTCATGCTCTCATTCCAACATCTCACACATAATTTCATGAATGAAGATCACCAAAATATATTAGGAGTTATCTACGCAATGTTTATATTTACAAGTTCGACCAGTATCTAAAGTTGTAAAATCCTGATAGTATGTTTTTCAGGTGTCGTTGCAATGTTATTATGAGGGTGGGAGGGGAATAAAGGACTGTATTCCTCTGATTAAGATCGATATACCGATAGAGGGGAGGGGGGAGGGGGGAGGGGGGAGGGGGGAGGGGGGAACTAATCATTACCATGAATGTGATTTGCAAAATGCTATTTGTTATGTTAGAGTTATGATGTTATGAAGACTTACAATGGTAGAATGTAAGATACCGACTAGTACAAGTCAGCTTCGAAGAATATAACATTGTATTACAAAACATGTGCTGAGTTATTGATGATATTTATTGTATTAACTATGTTTTTAGATTAAGTAATGATTAAGTAATGAACCTATCTAAACGATCACATTTCAAATATCGAGTTGAATAGAATAATATGGACATTACGGACAATACGAACTTGCATAGTGCTATAACTACAAGGACGACCATACTGGTAATACATCGAGTATTTTACCAGGTCACGGACAATTTATAAGAACACTGCAACTTTCGGAGAGACTATAAGTTCTAAACGTTTTATTTTATAGGACTATCCAGGAAGACCTGTTTTACGAGGACTAGTTTCCTATTTATGTGTATGTATATTTGGGCTGGAATGAGCCAATGGACAACTAGGCCTACAATCATATTTGATGATTCAATTATGTGATTGGAATCACTTGAACTTCTTTCTTTGAAGTGTAATTTGCGGGCGGGTAAATTTATGTGTGGGCGGGTAAATCTCTGATTGGGGAAGAAAATATATAGTTTGGATTTGTATCTAAAAATATACTACATAGAACAACGACACCACATTCATTCTTTAAAAGTAGGACTGTACTCAGGCCTCCTTCTTGAAGTTCTTCAACTCACATAACAGGCACAAACCAACGAGACTAGAGATATTATTATCATGACATGGCATGGCATGCATATGCATGTTTACCATAGCTAAGAGCACAACAAATTCTGTCCAGGATGATAATTTAGTTAAAGATTGACATTGTTTTAGTGACATTTTTCCGCCAAATGTATTCATTGGGCCTATATATGCTCTTGGGTGGTTGCTATGGATGAGCATCCCAGACCTAGCAACAAGGTGGCCGACTTCAGCACCACCACCGGCCTTTTTCACGCTACTCGCAAGTGGGTTATTGAGTCTGGGCTCTATGCAGACCAAAAATACTACGAAATCAACCAAATTAGAATTTCCATGGAAATAGATGTCCAACAGAATAATTGTATACTACGGCACTTTCTTTTGCATATTCAACCAAATGGCCAACTTTAAGACTGCCTAATATGAGGTTATTTTTCCCTGATTCACAGAATATTTAGCCTCACAAATTTTGGACTACACAGCATTATAAGCCATGACTGCTGTCTACTATAATAAGTTGATATTAAAGGGCACACAATCATATTCCACATGTGGTTGTTCCAACTAATGAAGTAATTATCTTTCAAAAACTTGATATGGTGATTGTCTTTTAGTAACACATTGCATTGTTTGCGTCACCAAGTAGTCCCTAGCCACTGGGAAAATCTACAGAGTTAGCCTATTTCAGACATGACAAATTTTCAATCATACAGCCTGCGTATGAATCCTTGATAATTGTGTGTCAGGATCAGGAATGTAATCAGCACTCTCAGCTAACATCGGTCAAAAACTAAGGGTTTTCTAATTACATTCTACGGTATTTTTTAAAAAAAAAATCGTGAATGTTAGTGAATTGGGTACCATTCTGTCAATCATCCTGAGTAGCAAGTTCATGTGATACATTTTGAGGTGTTGGTTGAGGATTGGTGTGAGGAGTGTGGACACTTATCTGGGAGGATATCTGGATGCCCATCTCTGTGTGATGTAATTCACGCCAACACTACTAACTTTGCACTTATGCAAGGACTGCTTGATTGACAACCTTCTACCATCTCTGCAGTAAATCCCTGAAGGCCAGTGTGACATCCTATTGGTTGAGATTTGTTGTATTCTATTGGCTATCTTGGTTTGATTGACAAGTTGCCACTTAAGGCCACTGTATAGGTTTTGAGAGGAACCCATTTAGAGAGGACCACCCATGACTGAATCTGAGTGATCTACACCTACTACACCCTTTGGGATTTCTGGGTTTCAAGTCTTGGAGACAGACAAGCTTGGAATTGCAAAGACTAAAAGACAATTGTGTATTATTAGATTACAATATGTTTGATGTCTTATGTCTAATTCCCTTGCATTGTACTTTCATGTTTATCCAACTGCCTTTGTAAACAGGGAGCGTGCAACTTTCCTAGTTGTTAATAAACTGAATTTTACTTCCACTCCTGTGTTCTTCTAATACAGACATTTGAGGCATTTCAGATTACAGTACGTCTGATATTCATAATCTAGCCATTGCGCACAAATAGTTGACCGTAGAATTTGTTTCCTTTGGAAACGCACAATATATACATTAACTTAAACTGATTATAAAGTTAAACAGAAAAATAGTTCATTAAATGATTGATTAACTTAATAAACTTATAACTTGTTTTTGTTCCGTTCTTTTCCAACCCATCTCAAAGTCGTTTGACCAAAACTTTGGAGGATTTTGTCTATTTCTATGTGATCCAGGGCTTCATAAAACACCATAGTATTTGTATTTCAGAGCCCCCACGAAATCCTTTACTGTGGTGGCTTCACCAATGACTTCTCATATATAAACATATAGAACAGCAACAGAATATTGATAAGTTCAGTCCTATACGTCATCATGAGTAAATTTGATGACATTTTGTTTTCTGTCATAGGCCTAATAACTGAGAAAGCAGCTTTGAGTCTAATAAGCAGATTGTTATGCTTATCACAATCTTTGAGGGAAGTAGGAACATAATAATCATACATTCATTTCTTTGAAAGGTCAGGGATGGGGACGTGATTTTTAGAATAAACTTGAATTAATAAAATATATATCATCTGTGCATCTTTGGATGTATGACAAGTATCATCACTGAAAAAGCCCATGCAGTTGACATCTAATTACGACTTAGTCATGAAATATGATACCTTCCGTGACAGTTATGAGAAGTAGTAATGCTAATCATGAACTTACTCCGCTCAACAAATAACAAGACTATAATTGGGTATTTTTGTAGATGTTCGATACTGAGCTCACCACATATGGATTTGTTCATTTCTCTCATAAAATCTAATCGAGGATATCGGCAGATAGCTGAACAAGGAATGACCCCAGGAATTACCATAGTAATACAGGAACTTATACTAAAATTCTGTTCCAGCTGGCTTGCAGTAATAACACTAGCTACCGTTGCTTCCATCTGGCAAAGCAATTCAATTTATGTATCCTAAGGCTTCCGTGGATAATATATATGTATGAGATTAGATTGAACCGAATGCTGCATCACGGTAGTGGAGACAGGGCTTAACCTCATCCCTGCTTGGTATTCTGCCATCAGAGCGGGTGTCGAGGTGTGGTGACCTTCCCGGGTCAGCTAAGACTAGGATAAATGTGCAATGGCATCCTTATCCAGGGCTGCAGCCTGAGGCTCATTTCAACATCTTCCCCCTCAGTTCTGCCTCATTCCCTGACCTCTGTCTGTCTCCGTTATGATCTACCTCACATGGTCAACTTCAAGGTCGACAATAACAACCGTTTTACGTTTAGCAAATGTCGCAAAAGTTTTACGCCATTCCTAATGCGGACCGGATGTCTGAGGAACGCAACAAATTGCATTGTTTGCCTCACCAAGTAGTCATTGTGCTCGTTTCTCTAAAACAGACCCCAGAATGGCACTGAGGGTCCCTTTTTATGAATGGAGTTGGTGAATATCTTCGATTTCGATCCGGTTGTGGTTCATCCCTTCCATTAAAGCCGAAAATCATTGGTTGTATTGAAGTAGTGTCTTTTTATATTGGCTTATATGGTAGGAAGCCTATTCGATACGCGCAACATTTTCCCCTGAGTCGCCCATATTGGCTGTTGGGGTTCACAGATAATGGTTATATCTCCCAAGGTGTCACTGATACATTGATATGATCGGCTGTCCACCGCCACCAGCTATCAGGACCAATGTAATGCCCACAGAAAATTGTCTTCCGGCCGATTTTATGATGATTTCCCGCCATGAGAAATGTGACAAACGCAGGAGTATGAATCTAGCTTCTTTTATTATGATTGGCTTTTAGTATCAGACCCGTAATATCGCGCGGGCGTGCAGTGCACCCCGGGAAACTGGGCCCAATAACGCACCAGAAGCTCTAAGGGTTTACATTTGTGATCAAGGCGATAGCATGGAAAGTTGACCCATAAATCACACTCTCACTTTATCGCTGACAGATGCAATAACGGGTTCAAGCCAACTGGTATTTGTCCATTTAAGTTCGCACAAAATGAAGTGGCCAAAATAAATGAGATTCGGGAATTCCTTTGCCTAAGCCTTTTGAAATACTTTATTGCAATCAACTGTCTGCTGGTTGAAAACAGCTAAAGGTATTAATCTTGGTTCAACGCCATCATATGTCTTCTTTTCAGATGACTGAGACACGGAACAAGCTTTTTTGTCTTTTTAACACGGAAGAAAGCAATAAAACCTTACGATGAAAGCTTTGTTTTTCATGGTATATATCTCACTGAAATTGGCGGATGTTTACTTTGCGTTGAGAAGAACAAGTGTACCTGATGACCTAGGCGGAGCCGGACCCTCGAACCTATGGTAATAATGTTGGTTGTTCCCATTTCCTACAGACGTCGAATAATTATTCATTTAGGGTCCAATATAGGCGGTAATATTGTCTGAATAGTCACCAATGATACAGACATATTTTTGCTCAAGGCCAGGCACTGAAGAACGACGTGTAATTACAAGCACCATATTGATTAACACAAACGCTACCTTTCTCACTCCCATAGTGTGGTATGGAGCCATTTGCATATAAATTTAGTGCCACAGCATATATTGTGTAAGAATAATTGCTTCTGAAATCAAGTATAGCGATAAGGTGAGTTTTTCTATTAAACGTAAGCTGCTTCGTACCGCAGATGTATAGTACCCAATGCAGGATATATATGTATATCTGATGTCACAGTGTTCTTCGCCCGAGTGCTTAATTATTTTAACAGTCCGTCCTCAAGTCTCAAAATCACGGATACTTGCAGGAAAACTAATCAACGATATCAATTATGGAGTGAAACTGAGATCGAGAATCAATACCGACAGATAATACTGGTGGATTATCCAATGGTTTGAGTATATTATTTACCAATCTCTCATTAAGACCTTTAAATATACGCCAGGGATGCAACTTCTAAACCTTTATTCACCAAACTGGTGCCATCTTTCCTGCAATGTACAGTCTGACGCAATTATCCAAACCAATAGTCAATGTTTCAGTCTCAATAGCCTATGGCTAAGCGGTGTTGCCAATGGCGATGGTGACGCATGTAGGAAGGCAACCAGTGTAATACTACATGTAATAATACATCAACTATATTCCTGCATATGCATCGCATTCTAATATTTTCATGAGGGCTTCCAGGAGAATATATATTGTCTTCATGAATAAAGGCTTCCTTCCTCATTTTGTATGTAAAGATTAGAGACATCTGTAATGGAAATAGAAGTGCTCCCAGTTCTGGCTACTTCTTCAACAAAAGAATATTAAGTAATAAATACACAGCGTACAATTAATTTTAAAATTCTGACTTTCTCCGACGGAAAGCCCCAAATATTTCTATTTCAAATTTCTTCTAAAGTGCTAAGATCTCGGCTGTTTACATAGATTTCATTAATGGAATTAGTCCCTTGCCGATATAGAACCGATTAGTCGAAAACTATTCAATCCCTCTCCCATTTGATTAGCAACCTTTATCATGCTATTTCCAGGCGAATTACAGTTAATCTGATTAGACATTTAGATGCGGACCTCAATTGCACAAGAAGAACCTTTCATTACGAAGTAATTAATGCGGGATATGATGCTCCAAGGGAGTGATATCAGGCATCAGTAAATTGCCTCTCTATTGTGGTATTTTATTTCGATATACATATCGCGTAGGCTCGAGTCAATATTCGGGTTAATAACATATATCATGCTTTAACCACATTTTCATTTTAATTATTATTTGTACATTATATTTTACTAATGTTATGTACATGACAATGGAGGTAATAATATGCGTTTGAATGAATTGTCCGGTGAAGGGGTTGAGAAGGAGGAGGCTGTCCATTAGGATGAAAATATGGAATGACCCAACTGCACGAATACATGCTTCTCCTATTGTTGGTCACGAGTTTTGCACTTGAGACAGTCCCATGAAGAGATAGGTATAATACAATTATATAAGCATTACAATAATGAAACAGAATTCATGAATTCGTAGCTGCATTTCATGATCTGCATAATTGGATTACCTTCATACATATATGAAATAATGCAAACAAGGAAGAGGGGGAGGGGGGGGGGGGGGGAGAGTTATAATTATAGTAATTGATGCATATATATGGCGAGTGCAAGTGCATTTTATTTCAGACTTCTTTAACTTTTCATTACTTGGCTGCAGCATACTTTCCTGTGTAACATTATTTCATGTTTTAAAGCATGGAATTATGAAGCATAAATCTGCTGCATATTACTTCATAAAAGACATAGTTCTATAGTACAAACTGTTGGGACGATCCGAGGTGCTATGTTGTCCCCTCATTTCTATATCCCTCATAATGTAAGTAATGGTGGTTTAATTTATAGAACTTCCTCGGGTCACCAACGTCACATAGATATAAGACTTAGAGAGGCGTTTTCTCGCTTTGCACTACGTGACCTAGAGATGACATAAACAAAATAACACTTTTGTAGTCCCAAAGGTGTTGCAGACCAAGCAGGATCCTGTATACTGTATGCATCGTGCTACAGAAAAACAAAAAGCTTATCTATAGGATGGGGCAGAGGCCGAGATTGATTTTATTATTGGGCGTCTACAAAGGTTTGCTAATAGGAACGACGCCCTTTCCTGTTTATTATATCACCATTTACCAATATCAGGAATCGGTCTCGTGACTATGGTAATTCCCCTGCGGGGAACCCAATCATTCATCTCCATCTCCATTGGGATATGATGCGCATTGTCCAAGCAACTGATAAATGTTTGAACGTCATTAACTGGGTCCGAGAGAGAAATCAGTCGCCACTGAGACAATGGGACCTGATTGCGGCACGGCAGGGTGATAACACATGCCTGTTGAATCATTTAGAACGATATCATTAGGAACACGTTGTATTCTTGTCCCACGGATAATGTCAGCGTACACCTTCCAACTCATGTTGCTCACTGCAAGGCATAACAAAGGCCCACTGATTCCAATCTCTTGGCATACATATCATCCTGTATATTACCCAGTATGTTTCATCAACACATCTGGCATAGTTCTAAGTATTTGCGATGTCTTTCCAGTTGCTATGGCTCGGGATATTGGCCTAATCACCCCCGATCACTGTTCATCTGCACCAATCAATTCCTAGTAGTGTTGCGGGACAAAACCATGATTTCTCTACCGTTCAGCCATTTCTCACTGACACCTTTCGTTAGGCATCAATTTCTGGTCCACATCGAATGAAATGAATCCTCCTACCACAAGGTCCCTAGCAATCTTGCCTAAATTGTTATCATCACCGTTGCTATTACCCAATACTTTTGCCATACCCCTGCTTCGTCCGCGGAAGAAAAATGTTGTTTGTTCAGGGCCATGGTTTGTATTAAACCTCTCCCAGGGGCCCGGTCACTTACGCCTTTAGTTTTGGAAAAAAATGGGGAAAATAGTTTTTTTACTTTCAAAATTCATAACTCTTTCTCAATGTTCCTGATCACTACAAGGAGGATCATTGTTTTTATAACAGTGCCTCCTGTTCACGAACTCTAATTGATTGAATTGCCGGGTCATTCGCCATGAACCGTTTTCCTGCAGTGCATTCAAATCCTTTATGTCAAATTGAGCGATGGGACTTGTCCTGATTGTACCCATTAACGAGTATACAATTGAAGGTTTTAGGGTCCTGGTTTTTATGGTTTTAATTGCGGTGCTGTCATCATTTGTCTTTTTACTGATGATTTAATCGAAGTCCAAAATAAAAACCTTTGTGATTGATTGATTTAGTATTTTATAAAGTAACATATAAAATCTTTTTTTGTCAGACACAAGATACGCCGGTACAATTGGTAATTATAGAGTATTTCCTCTCATTCTCCTTTATATAGCCATTAGTTGTAATATATGTTATGTGTCACAGAAAAATGAGTCATGAGTCAATAATGAATTTTGAGATACCATTATATCTGATTAAGATTAAGATTGTATACTTTATGTTTATGTTTGAATAAGAGTTCGCAATATTTCTGGGTGGACAATTACTGGTATAACGTAGCTAAATATATTTCATAGAATGAACTTAGCATGCCAAGGGGATCTTTAATACACAGTCTTGAAATTTAGTACATCTACTCATAAGATCCAAAGCGCTAGATGGTACAAAAATGGGAAAATTCCTACAAAGCTATCTTGTGAATAAAACACTTTGAAAAATATCAATCAATTTTACGACTTATGACTCATTTCTGTAACACATCACATATTCTTAACAAGGGATAAGGTGTTAAATTGTATCGACATGTTATAGAAAAACTTTCAGAATTATACTATATATGACTTCGTCTAATTCATTTCTAATCTCAGATATTGTTATCTCAGCTTCGAAATGTAATGCACGATGCCATTTCAATTACAACCAGTAGGGTATTACCATGCGGATTCGCCGAATAGAAACCCTAGATGCCAGGATTTCGATGGTATTTCTTAAGGTAAGTGGAAATACATGTCTTCTTATTGCCATGGATTATGTCCCTCGTGCTAAGCTGTATGGTAAATTCCAGTCCGTGATCTGGAGGCCTAAGCAGGCCTGATCATGCTGAGGGTCGAAACCTGCGAGGAAATCCCTGCTTCCATATACTACTAGGAGCAATGTCCAGCGCCTTAGGGCCATGAGGAAAAGGCTCTTCCTCTGCAAACAGGAAGATCTATGTGGGTCTCCTGGGGCATATGGTAAGTGATTGGGGCATTCCATGTAAGTAGGTTTAATGCCAGTAAACAGTATTTCATACATGGTTTCATATAAAAGTTGACAGGTGGTGTCACCTTCCGTACCAGGCCTTTCCGAAGATGTAATATGAAGTTACACCCGTTGTTCAGGGTTATCTTCTTTATTACCGTCCACCAGATTCATACAGATGTATATTGAATAGAGTCAGGTACACTATTTGGTTCCCAGGCGAGTATTATATCCTTTCTGGTAACATAAAATGCTCGTTCAATTATGGTAAAACAGCAGAGGCGAGCCCGAATGTACACTACTTTAATGACAAAATATCTATGTCCTCTTTTTTCCCCTTGCTCCCTGACCTTAAATATATAATCAAATATATATGTTACCGGTTTTTTTTCTTTGGTACTTAAGAAGGAAAAGCTACATTATTGAATAAAAATTAACCTACACCATCTGTAAAATGTACATTATATTTCAGAAGTCAAGTATTATGTATATATATATATATATAATTAATTGATAATATCGTAAATGAACTTTCGATAAGTGATGATAAAATAACTCAAACTTGTGGAATGGAATGTTTTGTTCTCCACTTTCTTTCAATGATCTGAATTTCCTGTCTTACCTACGTCAACATTCGGATTATGGGATGGGAGATTCGGAACAAGTCAAATGTTTCGCAAGAATACGACCAGTGTGTACGCATCGAAAAAAGGAACTCCTTCCTATGCCTGGAGGGGCTCAACAGTTGAACCAAAGATTAGATTTCTATTGGTCCTTCCTTTCTTCCTTGCCGTGCAGATAATTCGTTACTGGATTTTAATCATGTTGTTTCGAAATGTGAGCTTTACAGTCTGCCAATTAATCCTAGGACGTGATTCCAAATGGACGACATCTCATGAAAACGCTGTCCTGTCATTCATCAGAGCGAAGCATTCAGGACAGCAAACTAAAAAGGCTATTTGAGTTGGGATTAAATTTCTTACATTTGGGACTTCCTGCTCAGTATTTTAAGAGCAATCTGTAAAACCTTAAGAGGATTGTCACACAGCAACATGCTTTTTACTATGAACCATTACTAAACCGCAATCTGAATGATTATTTAACCCGATTAAAATATTCCCTTGCTATGAAATAAAGACAGGAAAGAGGAAATAAATATGGCCTTCGTGTTTTTAAATAAAAAGGGGATATCATTCCTCCATCAAGTTCAAGAAGCAACTTGGCCTATCTATATTAATAACTGTGGATCTGTTAGCCATAGTTATTCATCACGTACGCTCTGTACGAGGTAAAGTAGAATTGAATGCCGAAACGGAACCAAATAACTAGTGCGCATTTAAATTAATTTTAGACAATTTTAGATTTTTCGGACTCTGTGTATGGATGCACGGCGTCAATGATCGTCCAAAATCCATGACCTCACATCATCTTTCTCAAAGTCATTCATTGTCGTACCTGATACCCAAATAGGAAAAAGGTTTACCTGTATAATATTATGTGTCGCGTCAGATGGCTAATGCCGACGACTGATTGACTTATTTGACTAGAATTTAATTACGTAATTAATTTGACTGGTGATTGTATGATTTCATGAAGTAATTTGTATTATCATTATTTGATTATGTTTATATAGGCTGAAAATGTTGTACTTGATACATGAGCTTATGAATAAAAACAAACAAACAAACAGATAATAAATGCCATCGACCGCGGCACACCTGCAGTGCATTCATTGCCACTCATCTGCTTCCGAGTGCATGCATCTGAAATATAAGATATGCAATGGGTTGCGAGTGTTTTTTACCTTTATTTTTTATTCTTTAATATTCATAATAACAAACTGCTACGAGTGCATCTCTTTAATTACATGTGCATGATCAATTCCAATAAATAGTTATAGCTGTGTTTTCCTTGTAGTTCTTTTTATACTTGGTGGTTGATGGATCAGATCGGTGAATACAACCAAGTCCCTTTCCAAACTGGATTTAGTTCTCGACGCCAGGCCTCATTCTTTCTGCTGGAGCACCTGTCGCTCACAATGAGTGCCTCAGAGAGCAGCTGGGTTTGTCCTCACCCAGGAGCCGAGCCGCTCAAATCAAAACAGAAGAGAAGCTCACATTGTCTTGTGAAATAATACATCCCCATGAAATATTGAGGCCAACGTTGGGAGTCTTCCATTGTGTGAAGATAACGTAGCGCTTGCCACCAGTAATTCAGCTGGTGCTGAGACTAGAACAGGCTCCGTTTGAAGTTGTATTATTTGAGTGGACTTTGTTACTATTACAATGGGCTACTTATGTTTGACATCAAAGTACTTGCCTCTTTTCTCCAAGAGTTTATGCGTGAGCACCGGTTTGACAGCCAAGAATGGATCTATCCATTTAGCAAATTGTATTTGTGCTATTAAATCATTCAGTGGTAACTTTTTATCATAAGTGCATTTGCAAAAAGGAAAGCATATGCATATGGGCCCACAGAATGATGGATCACTCATTTTTTCCTGCTTCCAATAAATAATGAATGATAGATGTTTTCGATTTTAAGCTTGGTGTGAAATGCATTGATATTTAAATCAGGGTGAACTCCGGTCTCGATACTTAATACATTATGAATAATTGCAGGTACTCTGATGACACGGATTCAAATATTATACCAAAACATGGGACAAAGTGCATGGTTGATATGATATCAAGGAGGCCACACTTTCGATATTCGGTTATACGGGGATATACTGTATAAATTTATGCTTCAGGAAATAAGCAAATTAAGTTAGTGTGTTTTTTAAAACGTAAGATTTTATCATTAAGTTAGTGTGTTTTTTAAAACGTAAGATTTTATCATGACGACTCTTAATTAGCCCCTAATCACACGTGACACTTAATTCTGCTTACACATGCATAACATTGTAGTTTTAATTGTGTCTATGTAATGATAAACACGGACGGATCGTAATCCAAGCCTGAGTCCTTCAACTAATACCTTCTCAATGCATGGATTACTCAGATTACTAGCTCTTGCCGCGGACCAAACATTTCACCGGGGAAAACCCAATAAACAATAAAACCAGAATTCAAAATGTAGTCGCTTTTAAGGCTCTGGCGATTTGATGGGGATTTCCTACATTACCAAACCTTCATAGGATATGGATTAAAAATTAATTATAGCGAAATTGATTTCAATTACACTGTTAAATGTACCCCTTCCTGATAAATTGCATTTATCCACAGCCCGTATGAACTCTAATTACTTCTCAATAAAATCACTATCTGGCACCAAATCACTGGCGAAGGGTGTGGGATTATCAGGGGGATTTCAGTATATGAGTGATGACATATCTTGGCGAAGCACTAGTGTCTTCCGATTAAGGAAAATGCTTGAATGGATATCCGTTTAGCATTTGCGTCCGCCCGTTGAAAGTTCTGCGCTCAATACCGATTGTTTCCAAGTGATTTCAAAACTTATCAAAGCAACTGTCAAAACTCTAATACCTTACTGCCAAAATTTATTACCCTTTTAGGAACACTCCCAAGTTCAATCGGTGGAGTTAATGGCAGACCTGGCGTATCCGGTGTTTGGAATGTTAGTTTTTGTCACTTCATTCGACAAGCGTTTTCAGAGTTCCGCGGTTATTCCATTTAATGTTCCAAGTAAATAATTTATATTTCCATTCATGACACATAAGACTGGGATAGTATATAATGATGCTATACATAATATGCGTCAGAATGACATTTTTCTTCGCACTTTGTTCATAGAATTTCACTGAATATATTCAGTAATGGCTCGATCAGCTTTCCTCAAACCATTTTTACTCCAGAAATATTTTTACTTTTCTTTTGTCTATGGTGCATATTAAATGTGTAAGAAACACAGACACATAGGTTTCAATACAGTATTGTCCTTAAATGAAATGATAACTGATGTTGCATGTACAGCTATTATTAATCTTAATTATTAATCTTTCGCTCTCTGTCTCGCTGTCTCTGACTCGCTCCTTCCTGGCATTGAGTCTTGCTCCTAAAATGTTGCCTACTTGGATAACATCTTACCACATTTACAACCGTCCAAAACCTACAAATATTTACCCGATTTACTTGTTTGAAGTTTGTATATTATGAGAACGATCCCAGATATAGGGAATACAATTCATCCTAATCTTCACTCTTAGGAAGAAACGTGATAATGTCCATGACATTCTGTCAGCTTTAAAGTTCATAGATAAAATTAGTGTGATGCAATTTGGTGCTTTCTGAGGATTTTCTCAGTCATATATATTCATATTCATATTCATCTATATAATATTTCACAACACTCACAGACTGGACATATTCTGATTTAAAAAATCCCAAATAGTTCTGGAAACGCTAACAAAAGGTAAGGACAAATATACGATGATGTGAACACTTTTTAGTGTGAACAAAGTTTGGCGCTGCTGGTTTGAATTTATGATGCCTTTGTATGGGTTGTCCATTGTGCGAAGGATAATGTATAGGCAGGTCTACTTACAAAATTAGCATCTCAATGGCGATTTGACACCTCGGTCGCCACACAATCAGAAACGCCATGATGCATGGTAGCCACGATGGAAGCCACACTTTACATTTACATAGACTTTCACAAGTGTGGCTTCACTATGCCAATCATATCAATCTCCTGTAACATTGATCCATGAAGGCCGTGAATCTTGCACAATAGGGTACGTTAATCTGTTAATACTAAACGGATGATTCAGCCAAAGTGTCATTTATCCTTATGAAGTATTACTATTTAATTATTGGATGCACTCTAATCAGTGTATTCAATCCATATTGCAGATTGATTATAGGGGATAATGGTGCGGTCGATACAGATAATAATGTAATTGAGACTGCTCAGTGAGAATTTAGCTCAATGTATCAGGTATATGGAACATTCTTATGTCAACATTTATCATACAATTATCTATTACTGGTCATGCATCGTAAAGTCCTTGGTGACCTACAATAAGCTATTTCCAAATTTTAAATCGAAATACGTATAACAAATTATTTTAGGTTTTAGCACTTTAGGAATTTCTGAAAACATATTTTCCATGAAATTACACAACAGAAGTTTCGGGATGAATAAAATCATCGTCACCTAAGTGCAGAGACAGTATTAATGTGATTATAGAGCAAACTTTGATGAATAAGCGATAAAGTAAATGCCATATCCCATTGTGTGTACCTACCTCACCAAGGGCTGGTTGGAGAATGATAATGATCTGCATAACTGTGTTAAATGTCACCATCAGTATGAAGAGTTTCATCATTTGGACCCGTGACTAAGGAATAAATTACATCCATCAAGTAGTTTTATTGTTATCAAAGGTCAGAGGTTTGGAAGATGAAATAGCTTCTAGCCAATATATAGCCCTTCTTGTAACATAAGAGGATATATGAGTAATGAAGCCGAGCGTAAATGTTGGATCATTCATTATTTAGCTGAAGACGTCCGCTTTCGCATAGAAGCAGTACTTATGTTTTAACAAATGGCTCTGTTTATGATCCATTGGGATGTGGGTAAGTTGAACTTGTGTCATCATATTTGAGAGGAAACATTAGCGGTTAGAGATTGATGTGGAGTTTTACCGACATCCAATTTTGCTAAAAAGAAAAAAAGATTTAATAATGATTCCTTTACAAGGCATGCACCAGGGAATAGGCGTAGGCTCCCATTACAATATAAGAACCTTCATCGACAACTATTTAATTTAGGCACATTCCAATCTGTCCCCCACGAGGACACATTATTTCACAATATTTAGTGTATGAAATCCCTTGACGTAAAAGGAAGTGGACGAGACATAAGTCATAGTGTATAGTTGTGGTGGCAGGAATAACAGTATCATATCGTGATCAGTTCATTTGACTTATTGTGATTTAACCTATACTTCCTATATGGTTTTTGACAATATATTTTCCTTTGTGAGAATTTCGTATTATTTTTTCTATTTCTTAAACCCATAGCGTGGCTGAATGTACTGAAGAGAAATGAGACGGTACACGCATCCTGAGTCAAAATGTTAAATCAAGCATACTACGTACTGATACAGTTATTATGCGGCAACTCTGGGGAAAAAATGCCATTTACAACAAGTCCTTGTTATCTAGATGCTGTCTAAACCTTCGGTTTCCTTCATGGGATAGAAAGAAAGTTCTTACATATGAAAAGTATTCTATTCCAATATCCGCTGTGAATGACATTACAGACCAGATATAGTTGTTCTCCATTCACGAAACTTATGGCTATTACCTACGTCAGTCTCTGCTTTTTTCCAGAGCCGAACCATTAATGGCCTACCATATCAGTAGTGGTCTGATGTGAAATATTCATAGCATTTAATGATATCAGATATAAACCTTTCTATATTTCAGATGTGCTCCACTAGGACCAGGACACCATCTAGACAGTGGAATTATAGGGCTCAAGACATTAAGTAGACAAGATATACCATATTACCTACTGGCGGATATGTTATACCTAACCGAATTTATGTTGGGAAAATGTATAGGGCGAAACATCTATTTCACCCTAGACCGTTTTTGTATACTTTTATGGCGTCCAGTAATTGGGAGAACACGAAGAAGGGGATAACTAGGCAGATAGGAGGAGTCGGGACGATGGTAGTTGGTTGGTGAGGGGCCAGGGGGCGGTTTATTTATTGGTACACATCAGGAGAACGGTATAACGAGAGGCATGGAGGGACACCTAGTGGCCTAAAAAGGAATGCATGCTGCGATGTCTGTCTGTCAGGGAACAAAGATTGCCACAGAAAGGCAGCACAACCCGGCCGCCGCAATTTTTATCACGCAGGTTATCACCGATTACAATGTCATATTTGTATTATGTAGGTATGTAGGGGTGAGTGTATGAATATCTCCATGCTAGGGTGGGGGGTACTTGTGTCTACCACATTAATTTGTACTTATCCATCTGTTTGTCAGAATAGGTTTCCAATTTGTATGGCTCTTAGGTTAAATCCTTACCTCTTTCCCCTTTTTGCATCGTCATAACTATTTGCGCAGTCTAATGCAAAGTACTTGTTTTAATGGCATGCAGATTTATAAATTGTATTGTTGTTATTACTATAATATACATGACTTTTTTGTGGTCTTCTATGATATATCATAGAAGACCACAAAAAAGTCATGTATATTGTTCCAAGCAGCCAATGGAGCTGCGATATGTCTGTTCTAAAAACAAAAGAGCATGAAGGTAATAATGCCATAAGCTATGTTAACGTACGACCTACTATACTATAGTCGGTGCATGCTCTGTAAATGTCTCAAATAACTGATGTCTTATAGTTTTTAAATTGAAATTACATAGGAAAAAGAAAAAAAAGAGAAATTTCCAAGGTTTATTCAGGTTAGGTGAAAATCACAATAATGTACATTTACCCAATGCGTTTCTGTCTGTAAGGTAGGACGGACCTTCATCAGGAATTGACGTTGCAAGTAGAAATAAAAAGAATATTTATGTTGCAGTGCACCCATACAAGAGAAGGTTTGAAGTGTTGCCACCGCCGAGTATATTGTAAACGTATAATACCAGTCCACACTACCGCGCGTGCATCATAATTCAAATTAAAAAACTTTTTCTGAGTTGTCATCAGTGAAGCGCAACTTCTATTTCAGAAACCATGAACCGCGATGTTAGTTTTTAGTGGAGTCGATGAACTCCCTTTATTTCTTCATTAACAGAACGATATCCAAGATACAACTAACACACATGTACATTCTGTGTCAGCAGTATCTCAATTGGACGCACACCGTTTTTGAGATTTTATATGAAAGGGAAATAAGAATAGAAAAAGCTGAAGCACTTCTTGGATGAGTGGAAACGGTTTCTTAAGAAAGACCCATATTATAGATATGTTAATTATTGTCGAGGTATACTATTGTGTTCCCTTGTGATAACCTCGTCAAAAATACACTATTTCGTGAAGAGCTCTAGAGCTGTTCATAATAATCATGAGTCAAAGTCTATGGGTCAAGCATGACCTATTCACGAGCGTGGGTACACCTTATAATTATAGGCAACAGTCCTTAATCAATTAATTAAATTTAATCAAGTAAAAGTTACATATCTGATCTGGAAGGGATTATAAATATATTCAATGCGAAAAATGAGAATGGCATTGGAGGAGCCAATGAATGCTGGGGGGAAGTCCCCGGAAAGGTCCTACAACCATCATGTATCTAAGTATGGGGCACATAAGCTCAGAAGCACCAAAGGCCTCTTAGCTTCATGGACTCTTGCTGCTACCTGGTGTTGTACTAAAGTACTCCGAGTAGCTACTCTCGTAGTTGAGGCATGTAACCCCAGAGTCCTAATGCGGGATGTATGTGAACAACAGTCTGAATATGAACACTGACTTACTGGTATTAATCCAGTTGTTTTTTAAAGTTTATTACATGAACATTTTATTGAGTGATCTCTATTAGGAAAGAATTGAAGTTGATCTCACACAGGAAGCCAAGTGAAGGGAAATGTTGAATGTAATAAATTATTTAATCATTTTAGAATATTGATCCCTGGCAATACGGAAAATGAAGAAGTACATTCGAGATGTCAGTAGATGTATTATCTACACATTTCATCTGGGAGCTATATCAATTGTATAACAGGAAAAGCTTCCCAAAAAGTATTTGACAAGAGACTGTCATTTTTCTGATTGTTAGTATGTTATTCTTGGAGTGTTTGTTGTCATAGACATGCAAGAAAATCAGAATTATTGGGCTTTGAAAAGTTTGGTATCTCAATTTACTACAAAGCTGCGAAAACAGTTTGGCCCATGTTTGGATACCCCAAAGGTTTCCATTCTCAACAATATTATTTTTTTTACCATTTTTTTTATTTGTCAAATAAACAATATTGTCCACTATACTTTAGCAACATTTGAATTTGATATCCATAGCAACAAGGACACTATGCCACAAAACATGGCCGAGAACCCCTTTTCAAGTGATCTATGGTTTCCTAAACATGTCTATTTCAGACAGCTTAACGTGATGACATTTATAAGTTTTTCTTTTATATGTGTAGCATATTTCTATATGTGTAGAAGATTTTGACACATTAGGAGTTGCCATTTTTGGTTTATTCATGAAAACATGAAAAAATACACCATTTCCCGATGGATAGGGGTACTACTTAGAGTACCCAAGCTGGCTGTGTTTGTTAAACATTCAGACAGCTACACATTTCTTTTAATGCGATGACATATATTATATACATTTTTTTCTTTATTATGTGTAAAATATAAACTCCTCCATATGTGTAGAAGATCTAAGGACAATTTGCGTAGGCATCTTTGCTTTATTCCCTAAAACGTGAGAAAATGCAGCATTTCCCCTTGGACTCCTGTACCAAATGGGTAGTACATAGAATGGCAGGGGTGGCGTGGTATATAGTGAATAGTAGTGGTTGCCTTTAAAGGTATTCATTGTGAGGTTCTATTCATAATTTTGAATATATCAGTTCTATTTTTCTAAATAACTTTTGAATGATTCAACTATATTGTTACTCGTACTGTAGTTTTTCAGCTTGTCTATGAACATAGATATAATGCACAAAATGCTAGCAGTTCTGCATTGTTTCGTGCAGTAGGAGACAAATACCAGTAATATATTGCAGACCCCAGTAATATATTAGTTTCATCTAAACTAAGTTGAAGTTTTATAAATTTTATTAAACTTCAACTGAGTTTAGATGAAACTAATATATTACTGGTATTTGGGTTTCTATTGTATCCAAAGACTAGCTAGACATTTCTAAAATGTCTATGATATAAGTTTTGCAGGCTTTGTATGTGCTCTTAACAATTTCAGTGATTTTTGTGGAGGTTGTATTATATACCGTTACAAATGCAATAGTTCCCATTTCTGGCAACTTTATATTTATTCGATTAGGTTCAACAGTGTGGAGTGCCTGTATCCATTTGCCTTCAATTTGGACTCTTTTTTTATTGTTTTTTCTTCTGGGCCTTGATCTAATATTTGTTCTATTGGATAAATCACCATATTTTCGTGTGTGTGGAGGGGGGGGGGGGAGGAGGTCACTAATGCCATAACCTTTAGCTTTCCTGCTTTTTCTGTCTTGATAATTATGTCTCATATCTCTAATTGCTAGATCGATCACTGGAGGAATATTAAGTAAGTCCATTAGAGATGAGTCTCTCTCATAGATATGTAGTATGGTTCTCATTGATTTGATAACTGATATTATGATGTTAGGAAATGGTACAAATAACAAATAATAATATCAAGAGCAAATTATGCCAGAAATGGGTACCCCTCATCTATGATAATCATAGGTTGTCGAAAGGGTCCCTTTTTTGTTTTAAGATTTTATTCAGTGTTGACATTATGCATATTACATTTTTCTCAGTACAAGTCGAAAACAAAAATAGAAATTCAATGCTAATAGATTAACAATTATTCGAGCACTCATTCTAATCTGGTCAAATTAAAATATAGAATATTCAATAGGAAATAAAAATTAAGACCAAAAACCTCCACCTACATCAAATTTCATGTGAGATGTTTTCAATTGAGGTGACTCTACTTCTTCAACTATAACTATAAATAATATGATAGTTGAAGAAGTTCTACTGAATTGAATACTTTTCAATAAGGCAAAGTCAGATATGGACGTTACCTTATCGAATATATAAAGCTCAAGAAGGGTTGTTTGTCACGCATGTTCGGGGAATCTGTGATGTCCCCAGCTGTATTTTTGCTACAGGTCCGTCTACCCTGTCTGGAGGACATTATATGTGGTTTGTGAAGGTATCTGGGGTGAAAATGTGATTTTGAAGCCTTTTTAAATTGGGATTTCCACACTCTATTCATAGCCTGGGAAAGCCCCTGTGAGATACAACGTAGTTTCCCACAAGTGTGAGAGTGAAGAAGATATTGGACAGGGTAGAGAATACCTTTTTGGGAACTGGGATTGGGACCTATTTTAGCTCGGATTTGGGATTTAAAAGGGCCGACCGGATTTGGGAAAGGGTGACCATGTTGGCATAATTTTTCCAGGTAGGGACTGCAAATAGAAAAACGGGATTGCAAATTGAAAACCTGCGGGATTCGGGAAATGGGGCTTATAAAAATGGGAAACAGGATTCAAGAGGGGGTCTTCCCTACCCTGATTGCAGAGGGGGAGTGGGGGGGGGGGAAGGGTGTAGGAGGGAAGAGTAAAATAAAGGGAGAGGGTTGGGAAATAGGAGAGGGAGGGAGAGGATGTAGAGGAAGGGAGAGAGGGGGGGGGAGAGAAAGTGAGGAGGGGGAACATGAGGAAGAGGGGAGGGAGAGGGGGGAATCAGAGAAATGTGGGGAGATAGGGGGACCGTCTGGAGGACGGGTACGGTACTTTGCTAGTATCTAATAATTTCGTATAGACCAACCTATGAGGTATCTAGGTGTGTGTGTGTGGGGGGGGGGGATTGGAGCTTGTAATGGATTTTACATTCTTTAAGGTTTTGCAATTTCCTAAATTAGCACCTTGAGGAAGTTGTGTTAGGGTAAACCAAAGTATTACACATAGACAGAACTGCCCGGGATTCGAGACTGGAGTGACATCCAATACGCTATGCTCAAGGGCTTGAATCTAATCATCGTCTGACTGCTCCCCGTTAGAAAATCGGATCAGTGGATATGTGTAGTGACCCGCTGGTTCGTTTTATGCAGGAGAAATAATAACAGAATAAACGTCTACTATTAATATTCTATTTTAATATGACCGACTGCTCACATCCTGATGGAATTGATGTGTGACACAAATGAGTGTTTGTAAAGCATAGTGTAAAGATATCAGAGTGCTGAGTACATAGTGGCACATTAAATAGTGGTCCCACCTTGCGGAAACCAACAAGAACTAGGTGATATTTTACCTTTGTGAGTAGTTTAGGGAAAGTAGGCTTTTCGTATGGCACTACATATGGGCTTTATGAATGTTATACAGCAGTATAGAAACCGTGGCCGGGAGTCTGGGGGAAGACCACCAAAGAAATTATTATAGTTGTGTCTGATATTGGTTTGAGATCATCGATGGCTTGTTAAATTAGGAAACGTAATGCTCTTATACAAATGTCAGTATAGTAGGGTCATATTGACTATATGAATTGATTTGTCCACACTGGTGTCCACACGGTGCTGTTTGGGGTAGATAGTTGGTTCTCATGTGTATTTATTCAGATCTATCCCACTATAAGATCACAGAAAGACAATGTTGTAAATCATAATACTGCTGTCAGGTACACTATGTTCATTATTAAACTTTCGTTGGCATTTTTCGGAGATTACTTCACTGGCATCATATCGTACATTTTTGGAAACCTCAGAACAGGAGGAATTGGAAAACCAATGTTTGCATTTTCGTAAAAAAAAGAGTAAAAAATATCATTTTAATTAAGAAAAAATATGAATCATGCAACATCAACATTATTTATTAGTAAAACTATACAATTTTGGAAACCTTAGACCATCAGCAATCGTAACATTGGACATTGGATTTGCGTTGAAGCATATATTACGAATTATTAGTGTTTTCGTAATGCACTTGTCAATTGAAACCCCCACCCCTACCCCCACCCCCGGATATAATTTAATTTAGGAAAGACTTAATATTATATGGTTTATTAACATATAATGTCTACAGCGCACTATCATTATGTTTAATTACACTAGGACATGAAAGACTTGTGAAATGCAAAACATAATGACTGATATCATTTGAATAATAACACCACAACCTCAAACTTCAGTATTTGCTGTTTTATTAAGGCATTTTTTGGTACATAGATTACACATAATGACTGATAGTTTATTGTAGTGATTCTTTTTACCTTGCTCTGATATATGCAGTGATATAAGCATTACAATGCTTATTCAATATTAGAGTAGGTCTAGTACCAGACCCACTGCTTCTTAGTCCAGTTCTCATTTGGACAACATGATCTGGTGAGGTGATCTGGTGAAGCTACAAAGCTATTCTATAAATTCTGTCAGGAACACAATCAGAAATCCCATTTAACATATAATCTTAATTCATGGGGATGCTGTTCCAAAGTATTGGGTCTTTGTATATATATATATGAGGGATCTTTTGATTTTTTCCCATTGCTTAGCATTGGAACTATCAAAGTTTTGCCTAAAATTTGTATGAGGTGTGGTATAGGCGGGGGGGGGGGGCATATGCCCTCCAGGTCCCCCCCCCCCTGGATCCGCCCCTGGGACCACCCAGCGAGGTGTTGCATTAGAGGGACTCTAGGGCTAGGTGGGAGGAGGTGAGGGGGAGGGGGTTGGGGCAGATGGAGGGGGCAGTTAGGGGGAGGGGGTTAGAGAGAGAGGGGCGAGTTAGGAACAGGAGAAGGATATAGATAGAAGACTGATAAAGATGAGGGTGAGATAAAGAGTGGGGGAGAAGACAGGGTATAGGTATAGCATTGGACTTTTCCTGTATAGTTCTAATGTGTCAAAGTTAGTTCAGATATTCAGCTATTGCTATATTGCATATATCCAGTATAGTTCAAGGGTGATGGTCTGACACACAGCTGTGGACATCAAAAACCCTGTCATGTTCAAAGGTGACACTCTTCACACATATACTGAGGGAGGCTATCACCAACTTGCTGCTCTAACCCCTTGGGATTCGTCAATTGTTCTATTGGCCATTGAGAACTATTGTCAAATTGCACATTTTACACCTGCCCCCTTCTCCCTTCTATGCCTCCTCCACCCCTTCCCCACCTCCACACACATCCTAGCTTGGGGCGAATGCAAACATTAGTTTTCCGATTGCTGATGTTCTATCATTTCCAAAAATGTATAGTTTTACTAATCTCCAAAAACTGCCAACGAAATTACATAGTGCACCTGACTGTATTTGTTCAAAGTCTACTTAAGAAGGACGAAATATCAGGAGCTGCATTGGCACTGGAATACACTCCCTTTGTCACTAATTAAAATGTAAGAAAGTGTAAGTGATGTTAATTAAACGTGTGTGGAAGGAATCTGAAGGAGTTCTCGAATTTATTTTAGGTCCTTACATAAGTCCAAGTTTGTGTCATCCAAATACAGTTTCCAATTCTCCTCTTTTGCAGGCCAAGCATGTTCCAACCCACATACTTATGTTACCGTTTTAAGGAGGAAATCGTGGCACTATTCACAAGTTGTGTGTGCGTTATCGCAAGCAAAGTGCAGGCTTAATCTATCTCTCGTACAACCTATGTCAATACTTTTCCGCTTCTATATTTTACATCTGTATGTACACGTATACAAATCAACTCTCTGCATGGCTGTGTAGTGCATTTGGTGATGCTTCTTATTAGTCAATATGATGCATTAGGTATGCTTCTACTTGTAATGATACTTATAGGTGATGCCGAGAATAATGTTCGATATGTCACAAAATGTTCAACCTTGTTCAATAAAAGATTTTAAAAAGAACCGTTCATTTATGCCCTGAAGAGGTTGGTATGGCCAGATTGTGTATGTATGCCAACCCTCAGCCCATTACGATGCGTTGCAAACATATCAAACTATTCAGATATCTTTGAAAAAAGTACATGCATGTATAATCGAACAATCTGTATAGTTACCATACTTATATAAATGTATGCATTTATGCCCCAGTAACAAACTTTAAATTAAAGTACCCAGAATGAAAAGTCATTTAGACATCATGGGTTGGAATAATAAAATACAAGGTAAGCTTCACATAAGTTGTCCGAAAATGTTGTATGTATTTAATCCCTTGTGTGTTTCAGTTTGATAACTATGCACCAGGCCACCTCTATTCAATTCCAAAACTACCTCTAAACTACCCAAGTTTTAGTTTAACACGGAAGGTGTCAGCATTGCATGGGATTCCTCAACATATTGGCATACTCGAACTGTAGGTATGGCTATCAGTGAGAGCAACCATCTCCTTCGAGCTGAGGTTGATATACAATTAATCAGTCATATTCAATTTGTCAACAAATACTTTTCCTATGAGCGGATAACATCGAGATTACATCTGGTCCTCCCCTCGTCTGTGTTTTTAAAGATGTTTTTTTACCTTATCGACCTAATAATTGGGCAAAAATAGATATTAAGCCTAATATTTGATATAGTTAGAAATCTCTCTTCTTCCTTCCTTAGGAGGTTAATATATTATATTGCTACCTATCTAGCCGTCATGAAATGTTGCTGCATATATAATGTTTTTAGAATACCTGCAACAGTTTCACTATTGATTCATTAATTGCGAATCCTTTTCCACTCTCCAAATGAATAATGAATTTGGGTGCTCTATAAAATAATGTATTATGCAGCAACATTTGAAGGCACACCCTTAAAGAACTGACTAATAGTCCGATGTGTGTAGTACCCTTTGTTTATGTTAGTACAAAGCAGAATGTGTCAAACAATCAGTTCAGCTATTGCCTATGTGATTTCTTGGCAATATTATTATGTATGCTTACCTTGGTATTAAATAATAAATCCGAAATGTCCCTGTTCTATCGATTCTCTATGTTGTGCATAGGAATTTGAATGCCCTCAAGAAAAGATCCGGAAACTCAAGGAAAGAACTTGCATCTAAAGAGCGTTGATTGAAAGAGTGTGAGTGCATCTAAAGAGCCTTGATTGAAAGTGAACAGTGCATTGAGATAAGGATTTCCCAAATTCTGCTTTTATTATAAAGTGCTATTGCACATGTTTACCTCTACGCTTATCTAGTTAGTTCATCATGAGGAATGCAATAAGCAGGTTTCACATGAGTTCATGAATGATCTGTAATAAGATTTCAGTATTGTGCATGATACCTTTTTGCCATGCAATCGAATCATTGCTGAATGTTTATAAGCTCTCCATATGCGTATACATAAGCTCTCCATATGCGTATACATGCGTATACATATACCCAATTCAAGACCCCATAGGAAGGAAGGAGACCCCAGGGGAGATGCTCCGTGGCTGGCTCGCATAGGTATGAGGGCATAGGTGCATGTTGCGAGTGCTTTGCCTCCATCAATCCCTTAGTTAAGCTTGAAACTCAGACTATTTTGTTTGCGGAAGTCAAAGGCAAACTGCCTAGCCTGGAGGCTGAACTAACAGCCCCTATTATCATAGGCATCGGCATCCATGAAGTACAAATTAACCAGAGACTGAGTATTAGTCAAGGTGTCTGGTGCTGTAAGACCAGACTGCACTGTGTTTATATACTATAGATATGTATAAAGCTAGGTATTGGAACAGCTTAAAAAATGAATGTACTTATGTAGATATACTGAATATATGAATGTAGATATACTAATGCATAATATTCTGTTTACTTCTCTGAAAACAGAACATCTTCAGCAAGAAATTCAGCTATTAAATATATTTTACAACCATGTCACAGATAAAGTACTACAAGATCGAACAACCCCAATGGTATGGTATGGTTGAAATTGTATTGTCTTAAGGTGGGTCTATTTTACTTAACTCAATCAATACTTTCTAAGATAAGATTTCTATTCTGTGTAGGAACACATGTATCATACATGATAACTCACCTGAGCCAGGTAGCTGAGGATGCATCCACCATTCGTACATTCGACGGCCTTTGCTCATAGTCGCCAACAGTCTTTGAATACGTTCAGCAGGGATATGCCCACTGGAGAGATGACCCAGTCTTCGCACAAGAATGGACCAGGATAAGCTGACTACACACTCAGAAAATACAAGATAAACGGAGGATACCATGCCCGGGGTATAAAGCTGAGACCTGCAAGGAAAGAGAGACGCACCTAGAGAGATCCACCTAGAGACGCACCTAGAGAGATCCATAGAAGCATGTACCAGAACAATGAATATAGGCCATGGCCTATATTCATTGTTCTGGTACATGCTTCTATGGATTTCTCATGAAGAAGGAACCCATACATACAGCACGAGTATGCAAAAAAGGAAAGGCCATATTCGCAAATCAACCCATGATCCTAAGAAACCTATGCCCTGCTCCATCCAAATTAATACCCTGGAAAACATTGGGACAAAACATTGGGACTTTCTTCAAACTCGGAGGCATATCCCAACGGGCTAATAAAATCATCAAGGGTAAAGAACGCCATGCAGGTTATCCAGTTGCAAGTCAGGCATGTATCGAAACTGAAGAGCCCCGTCATGCCACAAATCCTCAAGAAGTGCCTATGACACATTCATATACTCACCTACCCATGATAGATATTGCTTATCCCGCTGTTCTGTGCATTGTCTGGTAGGGTAGGCCAGGCATTACGTAACACCCACATCAAATACAGCATGCAATGGTCCTGTTCTTGGGTTTTCTCCAACAATCAAACATAGCCCCTAGGACCGCAAGGACATTTGATCCTGAAATACAGATTACCAGAGAGGATATTACTGTCATTACTGACATTACTGGCACTGTCGAGGCCATGAAGGCTTATGATGAACACTGCCCTAGAAAAGCCTACTGACCCACTACATTGCTCTGCTACAAGGATGGAAACCCAATGACAACCTTGTACCTAGCTAGACAATGGGCCACACTCATAACAACTATAGGACTAACCCTGAGCATGTACTCAATGGACAGCCTCAGGAGGGATCTTTTACATATGTGACCAGCTCTGCGAAACGGGTCTATAGGGTCAAAAATAGTAATTTGAGTTATTGTGCTAGCTGAACCTACCAACATCTGAGGATCACAAAACCGTTTTCCAAATGAAGATATCTCATTTATAACCAACGATATGGGAATTTGAACATTAGGGTCTAAGACTTTAATAATTAGGTCATTATATCCAACAGATTGGATTGACCCATATTGACCTCATCATGAATAATTATCACACACACACACACACACACAGTCACAGATACAACTCTTTGCAGATGACACAGTACTATTCCACTCACATCCACTGAGAGAAACTTTATACAAAGAACTCCAAGAAGACCTGGATGCGGTGGGGAAATGGTGCACACTAAATAAGATCTCAGTAAATGTACAAAAAAGCAAAGCCATGAGCATAGCCCTACGTACACCAAAATCAAACACAAATGCATTAAGCCTCAACAACGCTGAATTAGAGCATGTCACACAATACAAATACCTTGGCCTAGAAATTGATAGCAGCCTGACATTCAACCCTCACCTAACCTCAAAAATAAAACAGGGGATACAGAGACTGAGAGCCACTGCCAAAATCAACCAGGCCCTCTCCAGTAAAAACATAATCCTAATTTATAAGACCATGGTACGCCCTGTGTTTGACTTTTGTGACATGTTCTATGCCCCGGCACAGAAAAAACACCTAGACAGGCTACAATCTATACAAAACTCATTTCTAAGGCTAGCATACAACAAGAAAAAATCTGATAGTGTCAGGGAAGTCCACTCAGAGATAAAGGTGGAATATCTCAATGAAAGGAGAGAATCACACCTTCTCCACCTAGCATATGAGATGAGTCATGACAAAAGATACCTTGATGACAGAAAAATCAATCTGCGAAGTCTGGCAAAGAGTAAAGTCTTGAAAATACCAATGACAAAAACAGAGAGGATCAGAAAATCTTTTATTGTACAAGCCCCAACCCTTTTCAATAAAATCCCAACAGCTGGGAGAAACTGCCCAACTTTAATTGAATTCAAAACATACCTTGAAGAAAACTTCCTCTCCTACGGGGGATGATGGAGAGACCCCAACCCCAACATGAATCTCTATTAGGGCAGGCCATAAAGGTGTTAACAAAACTAGTCAAGAGAATATATGTTATATATATATATATCTATGTTTATACAAATGTGAAGGATGTAGACATGAAACAGGGCCAGTGTTCGCCAGAATGCTACCCCACACACGTCTAGACCCTCTAGTCCGCAAAATAATATGAAAGGATGTATAAAATCAGCAGTCAATGCAGTGTTCGCAAGAATGCCAGGACCTAGCTGAACCGGAAAATGGGATAGATTACCTATAAAAACACACAGCCCATCTTTCTTTTATCTTAGTATCCACCAAACTTAACATATATAACCCAAATTAAACAAGGACAAAGTCCAAAAAGCATTTACAACGAAACCCATAGTATTGGTCCCACCTTGATAAAGTTATAGCTAGTGCATCCCATTGCAATAGAGTAGGTAACTAGTCACTTTATACCACTATATCTATAAAATGTAAATTAAAACTCTAGTCTAAGGGACCCTCTGGAAGAGCTATGGCTGCCATAGAAGAGGGAGGACCCATTTCCGGTGTAACTTATCGTATATCTATTATCATGTACTGTTTCAGGAAATAAACAATATACATACATACATTTTACATTCTTTTTCTCTAAAGTTTCTTTTTACAGGTTTTTTTGAATAAATTATATTAGGTTACCAAGAAATTTCACATTTTGACAGATGATTTGCTGTCTTATTTTTTTTAAATTATTTTCTAAATGGTTACCATGGTAACCATGACACATCTGATATTTGCATGGGGTTATCAGTGCTGCAGCGGATGAATTCTTAGACGAATTCAATTCTATTTAGAAACGTAAAGATTTTGAGAGCAGAAGTACTTGTTTCTCTTATCTTTTAACTACTTTTGAAAATCAAATATTAATTAAGGGATGGTATCCATGGCAACGCGCTATTAAAAGATCTGAATAATTAGGCCATTACATCATGACATAATGAGCTAGTCCTTCATCAGCATCACCATAATTGTCAGAATTTGTTTCGATTTTCACTAAGTTTCTTTTCGTAAATTTACTTGTTGATGGTTAACAAAAACATACACATTTAGATTTATGAGTAATTATCTTAATAACAATGGTTGCCATGGAAACCATGTGGAATTGTTTCTTTATTCTAATAGGGAATGTAGATAGTCCATAGCAGCAATCTTTTGAGTCGCACAACTGCAGCAGTGTGATGACACGTTGTGCACATGTCACACAAAACTCCCATAGACTCAACATTGCAGACATAATTATTCTGTTCTTCCATCATTTTGAATAATATAATGATGAAATTATGATGTATTTTAGTTAAATAGAATCATATCAATTCCATCAGGGGAGTGTATTGTGGTTTTGACCGAACCGGACATACATTTCATTCGTGATTGGGTGTTGTTCTGATATCGCGGCTGGCAGACCAGGTTCTAGGGATGAGATTGCTGGTAGTCGCACTCTGTACGGGGTCTGTTGAGTGTGGCAACATTAGGCCTGACCCAGAAAATGTATCCCACTTTGAAGTTTCAACTCAACAGATCCCACACAGAGTAGCCTACACTGTTAGGGGGTTTCCACGAGATCTGATGTCGCCCAGTCTATGGCCGTGTTGAGTGCCATGGAGGCAGAGAGACGCTGTATTAGCGCTGGCTGAGCGCATGTTTAACAGAAATCAATACTAAAACTAACCCTAAACCTAACCTTAAGTCCATAAAATTGTTGTCCTAAGTCTGTAAATTGGTTGTCCTTAAGTTCATAAAGGGAATCTCGTTGGTTTAAGGTGCAATGGTTAAAGTGCAGTGTGGTAAGTATGAGAACTACAGTGGGGTGCAGTGGGGTAACTACAAGTGGGCACCAAGGAAACATATGGTGTACTATTTTGACCTCAAACGGTCCCTCCAGGCACTAGTTTTACCACTTCGTCACTCATAGGTACCTTTGGAGTGTGGTTAAACTACTGAACGAATTACATGTAGTTCCTTCCATCACATTATTGATGAAATACCTATGTTGCCTGTGATGTATAAGAATTTGTTTAGGTCTTGGGTGTGTTACGGAGGTGTTTTATGGTTGCCATATTACCCGCTATTTTTTATATGACGCTCAGTGCTTAAGCCAATGGGAGTATCATACCAACCTCTGGAAAGGTATAGTAAAGTGAGTTACTGTCACTTTAAAGGTGACACTCCTTGTGATAACCAAGAGTTATCTGTCTTCCTTATCCATGTGAGGTGGGTTAGGAATGGGTGATGGTAGGTAGAATCAGTGGTAGGACGGTGTGGTTTTGACGGGAAAGAGCTCCAGCCCTATAGCCTAGCGGTTGGCATTTTCTTAGAGACAATATTTATGAACATGTTTGAAAGTAGATCGGTCCAAAATGTTTAGTCCCCTGGGTACCATTGTTTGTAGTCTGGCTATCAATCTTTTCTCTTCTGCGTTCCTACAGTGCATGTCTGTGCACTGTCTGAATCAGACTTATCAGGGATAGGACTGAGATGTGTGACAATTTTTCTCTGACATCTGGATGACAATTATGTAAGTGTCAAGGCAGTGGCGGCTGCTAGTAGGTGCCTTGTGAATGTAATTTAGATATTTTAGGATGTTTTTGTTGTTGGCACACATTAAAAAATTATATAGATATTTTGTTTTTCAATATTGCCTGACTTCCCTTCACCTTAAACAATGGCAGCCCAGCCATGTAGATGGACATAGCATCTACACCGCCCTGAGATATGAAATAAAGCTGTGAGAGCCGGTCGAGGCTTGAGCTTGCAACCCTCTGCTCTGTGGGCCAGTGTGCTAATTATTATGCCACGCCGGCTGGTTGGGGAGGCAAGGCTTAATTTTGCAACTTATGTAAGAGCAGTCAACTGGTAAAGTTCATGAGAAAGTGGCCGAAATCATTTATTCTACACTTCTGAGGAGAATTCCTCTGGACTACAAGCTGGTTTACAGGCAAGGGATGCTGAATCCGGGACTGGAATTGTTCATCACATGGGTTTTTTAAAGGTTAAAGGCAATAAACTGGTACTATCCTTGTCTTGACCCTATAGGTGACTGCACAACCTCTCAGGAGAGTTACCTCAATGGCAACAGTACCGTCAACTGGTGTTGCGCTTCATCAAGCCACTGTAATGTCATTATTGTCGATATCAAAGAAGTGATTGTCAAACCTAGATATGATCCAGAAAAGGACCGCACAAGGATAGAAGAGTGTTTTGCATGGTTACTTTAGTAAGATTAAGTTTGTTATCACCCCTCCCCACTCCCCCTCCCCCTCCGCCGCCCCCCCCCCCCCATTAGTGTCCCTGTACACACCACCACACTGGCGTGGTGTGTACGGGGAGCTGTATGCCTATGGCTGTGTGGAGTGTGGGGTGGTTGAAGCTATGTAAATATGGCAGGAGTGAGTGACAACAGGTAGAGGGTGTATGAATGTTTTCAAAACAGAATTTCTGTACCATGAACGCAGTAGTTTTTCCAAAAACGTTAAAAAGAAGGCCATAAGTATGGGTCGTGTATATATGGGGAGTGGACGCTGATGGGTTGATGTAACAAATGTTGATGTAGGCTTATCCCACCTTACAGAGGGCAGGTCGGTCACTGGTGGTCGAGTTCTTTGTTTGTCCTACATATTGGATCTGACAGGATAGGCAGGTGATTAGATATATGAGGTTGTTACTTTGGCAGTTGACAACGATGATATGATATTTGTCTTTGCATTAATTTTGACCATATTTGTCTGTAAGTGTTGATCAATTGCCAGTAACAACAAGAGTTTGCAATCATTGATTGCATTTTGTAGCCAGTGTTCTTTGAGGGTCAGTGGTTGCCCTGACCAGTAGGTTTTAGAGGTTCTTGGGGTTTCTTTTTGTACCCAAATGTGTTGCTTGAGTCTTTCAACAATCTTACGGTCTTAGCTTTTCCCATCAGAGTCCAGGGGGTCGTTTCATAACTAGTAACGATATATCGCTAATATTCGTTAATCATTCACTAATTAAAAATTAGTGATATATCGTTAAGAATTGCGACACATCGTTAAAAATATTGCGATATAGCGCTAGTTATTTTTCCAATCAATATTTTAATGACAGTAAGCCCTAATTATTTTTGCAATCTTCCCTTCCCCCTGCATAGAATACACCATGTCGGCCATGAAGCATCATGTTGAAGCCACTTGACAACAGTAGTCTATGTTTTCCCCTGATTTAATGACCAGAAGTGAAGAAATTATTAATGAAAAAAATTTAGCGGAGCCCAAAAAAATCTCTGCTATTTTGATTTAGTGATGAAATAGCGATATATCGCTATCGTTACTAGTTATGCAACAGCTTAACGATCGTTCGTTATCGTTAGTGATCGTTAGTGATCGCTACTAGTTATGAAACAGGCCCCAGTTCTGTTGGATCTCTTCCCAGATTTTTGGGTTATTAGGGTTGAACATTTTGATCAGGAAGAAGTTTAGGCTCCTATATCTACATCCTCCATGAGTGTTTCCAACTGGAGGAGATTGGAAGAGCATCTTCCTGTCCAAGGAGTTGGCCCTTCTCCATGTTGGATCTATTATCTGGCTTGGATAGTGGTGGCAATTGAAATGCGCTGCTAAATGATGGTACCCAGGGACTAAATATTTTGGACTGATCTCCTGTCGAACATGTCAACCCTATGTTCATAAAAGAAATAAGTCATTTATCAAAGACTGATTAGAACATTATATTTATGAATCTTGGGCAAGATGTAATCCATTGATTCTGTTAATTCTATTTGTATTCTATCATTATAATATAATTATCTTCATACATAAATGCGTTATATTATGATATAATAAATGAAGTATGAGTAAACTATAATTATTTACAGCATTTTTTTATTGACCAATCACAATTTACTATTAAACACTAAATATCTTGTAACAAAATGTTATGGGGTTGAAACATTCGAATCACACACAATACCTATTGACTAAAAAAACTACATGAAACAAAATCTACTATACTAGAAATCTGGTGGTGATATTAAATCTAATATCATTTTATAACAAAAAACAACTATTGAGGGTACAACCATGAAAGGTATGGAGTTTTGATCTAGATGAAGATAGCAGAAGACCATGATGAGGGTGGATGATGAAGATGGATTTGCTGGATGGACGACATTGCTAGCATTTTCTGAAAAAGAAAGTGTCATATAAATAGTTGATGACATAATATAAATTAATAATTGCATGAAGAATAGTTGGGAAATTATGTAATATATGCCAGTGTAAAGCATTGTATGATGTAAACTGCTTCCACTATGAACTCTTAAAAATAAGTTAAAAAGTAATTTGAATTGGTTGGTCAAAGATTATACCTCTAAGGATATGATACCCCCAATCCTAAGAAGTAGTCTTGGTGGTGGGACGGATGCCATGTCAAATGATGACTCTGGGCGCGGCAGGCTCTTAATCATTCTGGTGAAGAAAAAAAATAGGTGGTTATATCAAATATACATCTCCAGGAGTGGAGGGGCTGGCTGGGACATGGACAACATCATCACGAATCAGCATTCTCCCATCTGAACTTAGTTCAGGATAGTGCTATAGGAGTTTGTGGTTTTGTGCACTTTCTCTTAATAGGTCTGAAGAAATTATAGGAAGCTTGGATGAAAAGTTATGAAGTGAAAAATAGAGATGTAACTTAGAAAAAAGGCCATTTACTAGCCCCCTCCATCCTCTCCTAACCGCTTCTTCCAATTGATTTGTAATAACCTGTCCCTAAGTTATACAGAAAGAATAACATTACCTACCCAGCTAGTAGGCCTACATAACCTTACATTTATCATAGACTAACATTACCAGAATCAAGAACAGGAGAATGCATATCTACCCCCTCCTCGCCCCCGCCCCCACTCCTGTCCCATAATGATAATTCTCCAATTAATTATAAAAAGATATTTTAATGGACGCAGAGTAGTGGGGCGGTGTGTAGGAATGTAATGGCCCCAACCCTGGGTACAGGTGTAGCAGGTCTTACATACCCCCTCCCCCATCATCACATGTAGGCCTACTCTCCAGTATTACTAACCTATAAGGGGTGTGACTAATATTCGATAAATTTAATAATATTCAACATTATGGATGAAATTAAGAATTAGACTAGACTTCAGGACACTATGGTCCACAGAGCCCTTTGTCTCATAGAGAATAACTCATTGATGGAATAGTCATAGACATAGGGCTCTTTATACCTGGTGTTGATTGAAAATGAAACAAAAGGTAATAATAACCCTTTAATGGGAATTAAATTGTCAACACATGCTATAATGTAGCCACACCTTGACCTATTATATAGAGAGAATGGAACAAGCCGTCAGTAATTGAAAATTTATTGGACGAGATTTGTCTGTGTAATCACGATGCCATAGGCAGAGTGCTTACACCATGATTATCCATGATTACCGATTGCGGGTGTTCGCACAGCTTTCACTCAGTATTAATTTGTTGACATGCTTTGCGGAGAGCCAAGAGCCAAGATTCCATGAAGCATATTAACAGAGCTATTTTTAGACAAAAACATTTTTATGGTACACATACCATAAGTATATTTTTATTGCATCCCACTTATTGCACCTCTCAAGAGGGATGCACATATAATAAATATATATAATACACCAGGACATTGTATCATATATGCATTACTCATAGTACAATAGCATAATGGTATGGTATTCCCCTATATGATTAAACCACCCGATCTTGCAAAATGAGTTCTCTTTCACTCATCAGTTCAACTTCTGTTAGAAAACATATTGGGTTTGCCCCACAAAGTCCTATGAAGGAAGCATTTCACAAGCTCGCTGTAAAATGCTCTAGGGGATCATGGATAATTATTTATATCACATTCATCTGCCCCTCTTTTAATGTATCAAAAACACATTCCTTTTATTTATCTTCCCCAAGGTCTTCGTTATAATGAACTCCCTTCCAATATTAATCTTGATATATTCAGCAGAGCAGACTGTATGTGCATACCCTCTATCCAGCTTTTGATCCGAGCAGTAATTAATATGCATTTTTCAATATCTCACATGTTGCCAGCACTCAAAATGGAAGATTCATAATCATAATAAATGGAAGCTTGTCAGAGATTCAATTTATATATATATCGTATTCCCTCATCTATAAAAGATATTTTCCCTGATATGGGTCAGATCTCGGATTTGTCAATTTGTAGGTTGCTTTGCGAGAGGTTGTGCGATGTGGTGTTTGTTTTTATTTATCTGCAAATCCAATCCATTATATATACCTGCGTATTTAATGTTTCTTTAGAAAATAATTAATGGGGCCGTGAAGAAAGTTGTTTGAAGTCAAATTTGTTTTATACCTCTTTTACCTCGGTGAAAACATAGCATACACCTCCTGAACTGTTACCTGATGTAAACTCCTGAAGTAGCTTAAACTCACAAGGCAACACAGACTATATGGTTGACTCTCATGAAACAGTTCCAAATGGGAATCTTTGGAAAGGTCAATGAAATTAAATGAAATTGCTGGTATAGGCGCCCCACATCTTCTCCCTTAAACCCTGAAAGTGTGCGTCTTAGATTAGTGTTAGTGCCGCGTTGCTCGTCCTTTTGGGGTTAGCTTTGTTAGCCTTATTACTGGGCTTTGAATAGGGCTCGTTCGAACAGGGTAGCTAGGGTTGTGGTAGTTTGTGGAGAGTTGTAGAAGTTTGTAACTTCTCAGTATGACAATGAAAACATTTATCTTATTTATTCTAGTTTATTCTAGTTTATTCTAGTTTATTTTCTAATGTCACTATGTGTTACCTTAAAATTAGTGGATGGAAGTCAATTCATCCACAGCGAGCTTTTTTACAGTGGCACCTCCAGAAAAATCCTGTTACGGCGCCATGTTTGTATGTTTTTTCAAAGAGGTTACAACATGCCCTATTGACATAATGCAGTTCAGTTGTAGCGGGTTTTTTTGCACCATTTTTTTGGCTCATTTACATACCTTTGGCCATGCGCAATAAGACATAAACAAGTTGGGGCGCCATGTTTTAATATCGAAAAGATTCTGGAACAGATTGGTATATCATATTACGTAACAATGACGTAAGAGTGATTAACCACATTATATTTAATGAGCTAATTAGCTATGATTGATAACAATGATAATTACCCCCTATACAAATAATTAATTGCAGTAGTATGCAAGTCTACTGAAGAGGATCGGGTAACAGCAGAGGACATGTAAGGATAAAAGGTTAACCAATGAGTGAGGGACATGTATAATAGCACTCATGTGGATCCAATGGATCAGTTGTCAACAATAAAGTCTTCAGTCGGATCTCGTGATTCAAAGCCTCCGGTCTCTATTTATTGCTTCTCCTACAATAGCTTTCCAATAGATATATAATAGTTAATCGACATCTACAAGTTATAATTGAGATATAACAATATTTGCCGATAATAAACCGATAATAAATTTTGTTCATCTTGGCACATATGAATGAATAAACAAACGTTTCCATGTAATCTTAATCATAATGTTCAGGATGATAATATAGAAAGTCAGAGATTGGTTGATGTGTTGTCAGCTCGGCCCAGGCAAGGAGTGCCTGAGAACTCGCATCAAGCTTTATTTATACTCCTAAGAAACTCTTAATTCATGCATAGAAATGATTCCCAGGAATATCCTGCTGCCCTGTCCCATTCTAATTGGACGAGGGAGAATCCTTCTCCTCCACGTGGACTGGCCTCCACCCCCAATCATGCCAAGATCATGCGTTGTCCACGTGGTAGATAAGATTATCCTGGTTATCCCCACTTCCCACTGCTAGACCCATGCGTGGCATGCATGATCCAGCCGTGGTCAGTGAGCTAATTTGGTCAATGATCCACCCAAAGAATGCAATTTTTTACAACATATATGTCAAAACGTTGAAACTTGAAATAGAATGAATGCGGTCAACAAATGTGAGCGATATCACCACAGTTTGCCAATGAATGTGTTTGAAGAGTATTTATATCTAGCTATAGAGAATGTACAAGCGGTGCTTTAATGAATAGAGTTTGTTTTGAGACACCAAAAACTAAATTTAAATAAATCCATCCAATGGACACTGAGACCATGTACAAACATTTGCAACTGTGGCAGGTATCACGCACAGCTATGGGTCTCTCGTCGCAAAATGTGTTCCTGTCGATGATGTGCAATACTGTTAAAGCCCTGCCACAAAAGTTAACAAACGGAAATAATATGCCATTTAATGAATGTCGTTTATTCACTCTGCAATAGAGAGCATGTATAAGTCATGCAATTGCAATACGGAATCTCTGCAAAATCGCTTTCCTGGTGTGCTATGTGTTGTATCGACTTCCATTTGTTCACACCAAGACATCATTTTGAAATATGCACGCCAGTCAAGATTTCAATAAAGTTTGAATGATTCATTTAACCTCATATGAAATAATGTTAACACTAAAAAGGTGCAATGGAAAAACAAATCGTCTAATATTGACCAAAGCGCGACAAGTGCTCATTTTACTGCAAGCTGAAAACCAGCGTGACATCTGAAATAAGTGTATGTACAGGCTGGACTACCCTTTTTCAAGAATGTCCACCCGACGTACTTGATGACTTTAAAGATCAAAAGCAAATTTGAACAAGATCGAGCACGGAGTAAATAATTACTTATCATAGAAGCAGCGAAGTTTGCTTAATTGCCGTTAGTGTACTAAATCCCTTGTATGCCTTCCTGAATGTTGGCAGGTTCATTGATCGAAGCCTTATTGTGTGAAATACATTTTCCTCCGGTCCCTCTATTCTATGTTCGCCAAGATAACCCTGCTTTATAAAGTCTTGTAAATTCTGATAGCAGCCTATTGACGTACAGGTCAATATCCTTCCATCTATGCATTCATTTCAAACTTATGCAGTTGTGGAGCGCAGAGTTCTAAAACTTTTCGAAGTGGAATTATGTTGCGTTTTTAATGTTGCCGCTCTAGAAAATGTCCGGACAGTGATAACACATGGACAACAGGCCTTATCGTTGTTATGATTTGTGGGACTGCTAAATTACCATGAAGTTTGTAGCTTCGCGAAACATGGAATTTAGCTGTAACATCGAAATAATGGGAGTCATTTGTGTCGCCATATAAAGAGAGTGAAGGCGATAGCGCTGAGGATATAGGCATTGCCCCAAGTGCATCTTGATGTCCCAGATATCGAACCTTTTTGCACGTTAAAAGAAAATACAGCGGGGGAATTTTCCGCAAGTGAGACCTACTAGTTCTGTGTCAAGAAGTTCAATGCGTCAAATCAAATCTTCTTTAAACATCTTTGGTTCTCAAAATGAAATGTGTAATGATGTAAGTCTCAGCGATATAATTGGTTGTCATAAGCATGAAATAATTAAAAAATAACTAATCCAACTTAATTAAAAAGTATTCTGTTTTATCAAGTTATAAGCCATGTTTACATAGCAGCTATTCCCTAATCCTTTATGATATTATGACCTATAATTGCAACACTAGAATTTCAGTGAATAGGGACGATTTAAAGCACCCGGAGGAAAATACTTGTTTATGGAAAATAGGGGGTTAGATTAATTAAATAGATTAATCTGTGTAGCCCCTGTCGCATTAAAACTAGTTAAACAATATATATACTCTTCCAGAATTCTACAATCGATTTTGACAGATAATCAGATGTGCGATTCAGCATTGATTGTCTTTGGAGAGGACAGATAGTAAAAGAATTGAATTCTTTTGCCAAACATTATATATGTATTGACAATTAAGTCTGACTGGTATGAAACAATTGGACTGAGGTATGGATTAATATTTTTGTTCACCCTGGGGCCTTCTAAGAGCAGTGCTTTAGGAAATTTACTAGCTATTCCCGAAGCAATTTCCCTAGTGTTGGGGATTGAAGGTTAGATCTTCCTTAGCCACAGGGTTAGTACTTGTCCCCTGTTGGCCGATTCAAAAATGATATATATAGTCCTCGGTTGGTCATGAAATGTAGATACAATTTCTGATGAAACGAAAAAGCATTTTCGGTGTTCCAAGGGGAAGGGTATGATAGTTACATCATCCGAAATGTTATAAAATGTAAAATATTACCATCGAAGATTAGAGACCCAATTACCATTATATTGCATCAAAGATTAAAATATATCTATAAAAGCGAGTGTGTATGATTTAGATAATGTTATGATCTCAGTCAAGTATAGTATAATATATTCAGAAGAAAGGACCAAAGCTCCGGGTGATATAATCCTTGAACATTTTGATCAAGGGTGGGGCATAAAGGTATATTTATTGTAAGATATATCTTATATCGTACGATTTTATCTTATTTTTTATGACCCCCCCCCCCCCCACCCCCTTGCTCCGGCTTCGAACTTTCTGGTTATGGTTGTCGGCCTTTCCATATACTGGCCTTACCACAGGAGTAGGATAGAGACTATCATTTCTAAAATTAACGGCTATACAATTGGGATTCATTAAGAAAGCGAGCATAAATCGAGGTTATTCTAACACCTCAAGGTATCACATATCCTGATAGCAGATTGTGAGCAGCCGAACTCAATATATTGTATACATAAACATGCATGTGCAAAGTTCCTTTGCGCAGTCTTTTATATACATAATCATTCATGTTGTAGCGAAATCGATAAATGCCGCAAATTCTAAGCGCGGGCGTATCGTAAAGAACACAAAATACGCATAAACCGAGTCACATATGAGAGGCCACATTTTACCGAGAAATACAAAATGACTGTAAATCAAACCAACTAGCGCTCCCAAGGATACAAATCATGTCAACTAGGTGCCAGTTTCTCACTATCCTTCCGTGTACCATATAGGTCCACTCGCCATAATGGTTATGATGAAAAGCAACATTTATTCTACTACTGTACCACATCATTTTACAGACGATAGAGAGCATTTTCATGGCATTTCCTGATAACCATGCACCATAAGACAACTCTGTGCTATATACAAATGATTGTTATATTTATAAAAGTTTAGTGTATTAAACCGAATTGGTATGTGAATGGATCTGGTCTGTATAGCTCCAGTTTGTTTCCATCTAACATAAAAAAAATGTTGAGAGTTAAAGTGTGTACACACGTCGTTTCCTCCAATTATGAAATAATTATTATCTGTGCTTAACCAGGCTGCCTAACGAGCTTCATAACTGAATATAAAATACTACTACAAATTGGATTGGATTGGACTTTACTGTATTTGCTATGTTAACAGGTAAAGAGGATGACAAATGGGTAAGCAGGCTTCCAGCTGTTACCTTAAAATGATAGTTTGCTAGGCTATTAGATGAGCTAACTATATATGAAGTAGGCCTATATACGTTAATATAAAAATAAAACACACAAAATACAATGATAAAGCTCAATATAATATATAAACATCGTTACATATAATAACTGTTCATAATATCAAATCATTGACTTCATTTTGGGTTATGTGACCACAACGCTAGACGGATTAATGAAGAATAATAGGAGTAAATTTTGGCCAAAACAGCCAGAAGCTGTTTATTCATATTCTCTATGATGTCCACAGATACAATAATCATAAATTAATATCACAGAGTAGCAATAGCAATAAATGTACAGTAACAGACAATATCAGAATAGAAAAACAGTTGGAAAAATTAAAAATTTTCCTCAAAAGTCAATGTGATGTAAACACGGTGGGGCTTCACGCTTTAATGAAGCGGTTAGCATGGAACGTGGGCGTGGCACTTGTTGCTGCGTTGTGATTGGCTGAAATTAACCTGACGTCATAAGGGATACCTTAAAGAAGGAGGTAGCGAGCATCTCTATTATGACGTGTTGAGGAATTTCCTAGCGAAGTGGGCGTGGTCAATATACCCACTAAGGCTCAGCTGATTTCCTCAGTATAAAACACATGCAACATATTTTCCAAAACGGATATATATATATATTGGTACTTAAGTTATTTGATACGAGTTTAGACATTGATATTTTCTAAGTATTTTCTTAATTCTTTTCTTGTAACGAAGTATATGTGGTACAGTGGGCATATATATTTTGGCTTTGTAGAGAACAGTTTTGGTAGAGGGATGATTTTGGTCGATTAATGAGTAAATCTTTCCTATTTCTCGCATGGCTTCTAGAATTTTTTGTCTTAATTTGTGTTTGATTGGGCTGAGTGGAAAGCACTGTCTAGAATATGAATATGCCTTCTTTTTTTCTTTTTTGTTAAACATTTTCAGATCTGACAGCTCATTATGACATCTCTGTAATCAATAGTTGGTATAATTAACGTTTTTCATAAGGCGTGAATTTCTGAGTAAGTTTATCTGACTGTATCAACCACATTTTTATGTGACAATTAAAAGTCAGTTTCTCGTCGACCCAGGTATTTATATTGATCAGTTTGAGCTATCTTTTCACCTCCCAAGGTTACATTTTGAGTTGTAATTCAATCCTTTAGTACCTTTCATGGCATATATTCTCCTGGCTTTGTTAAATCCCCGAGTTAAATTCCTTTACACTCGCTTGAAATACAATAACAGCCTGGTCTAAATATCCTAACACTGAGGCTAGAATACCTTAGAAACTATAATATTCTGCCAGTGTCTCTTGCCTGATAGATGCATCCCATACCATGGGGTAAGGGTAGAAGACCAGGCCTAATCCTAGCAAGGCATGTTCAGCAAAATATGCATCTATTCAAGCACATCAGGAGGGTACTAGGGGGACACTTTTATTGCCCATTTAGCAGGATAAAATCTCAATCAGCATGCTACTGAGGTGCATACTCCTCATCTATAAGAGGGACAGTTATCTTATATATGCGGTCAAATACCTGTAAAAAGTAAAGACATGCATTCGCTCGAAATCACATTTGAAGAATACAATTACATCGGGTTGAATTGCGAATCGGGATGCAAGTCTCCTTGGTTCAATGTCATCGTTCCAAAAGAGGCCAAATGTGTTGGAGGTGCATTGAAGCAGCTCGATATGAAATAAAATAGGTTTTAATGATTTGGCCTTGGTGTTGCTGTTTGAGAAAACCAGCTAAATCTGGAAACAGGCGAAGTGGTCATATTTTTTTAGAAATCAATTTGATGGACGAGTTGTCAATGCGCCGTAGGCCGTCTGCATCTCTATTTATATGCATTTCTAAAGATCCTTTGTAATTATATGATCATATGGGATTCCGGCCTTCTACGATCGCAATTCCTTAACTGAGTTTAAAGAATCGGCAGATGTTTTGAATACGAGATTCTTGCCATTCATTAAAAATGTTAAATTATCTTAACTGCGTCTTGAATTTGATCCATTTTCATCCTTCTGCGCTGATACTGCATGAAAATTGAACACTAGTAGATAAATGAGTGGCAGATTCTCCTTGAAACCAGAAGGGCGAGACAAATGCCATCCCTGCCTTTCTTCCCTCTGTCCCTGAACGTAATTTAAATCACAAAAGAAAATCTTAGAAGGTTTTTTTTACTTTATCAGGATGGAATACAATTTCATCAAGAGGTGGTTAAAAGGTGTTATTTCCTCACATTTTTCTTTTAATATTCGCCCTTCCAATGAATTGTATTCATATTTTAAATTATATTCATGATCCTGCTATATTTGTATTACCATTCATAAATGAAATTGTCCCTCTTTGTTATGGTTATCAATGGTTATCAATGTGGTGATTGGTAGTCGCCTATATTACATCAGTTATTACTATCATTTATAGATTTTGTAGAATTTAATTCAATTTAATATTCGTGTGGTTGTGTGACTAAATGATGATGATGATGACCAGTAATCCATGATAGCTCCTTAACTGCAATCGAAAGCTTAAAGGTATTCCGAAGTGCCTATGCACGCAAAAGGTCACCGTGGGCCGGTCACCGTGGGTCTACTGGAGCAGCATTTCTGGTTACGGTGGAGCAACCATGCGCGCCATCTACTAGCATGCGGGCGCAATCCACAATCCCTATCTATCGTGTAGAAAATACTTTTCACTTGCCACGTTGCCGCGATTCTTCGATTCGGGCATAGTTAAAAATGAATTGCCGCTATTGGGGCCTACTTAAAAATTAAATTATGGACGTTGTCATCTTTTGGCCTTATTCCAAATGGTCACTGCAAACGCAAGTGCCGCTATTCTCCTTTCTTTAATTGTGGGATTGTGTTGTGGGAACTGTCTTGTGGCTTTTGGGAATAAACTCATCTCTTGATATTATTTGGTAGCCCTGAAAAGGACTTTTTGGTTATCGACTTTCGGCTTTTCACTTCTTGAATACAAAGTCAATTGATCTTATGCCCCTCGACTCTAGCACAATGTCAGCCTTAAGCCTATCTATGACATTGTCGTTCAGTTGTTTTGTAAAAATATTTCTTGACCACTGAAGCATTTGCATATGGTCTCCGTATTTAGCCACTGCTTCGACTCGCTTTTTCCTTATCGCCCGTTCTTGTTTTTGACGACATTTTGTTATTTTTTCTTCCAGTACCGCCACTTTCTTCTGCAACCGCCTTTCCTCTGCAACAGCAATAATGAATTGCATGATTTTGTCCTTGTCGTCCGCGGTAACCGTGGTGAGGCCTGTGTCTTCCATTCTATGGATATAGAAGTGCTCAATTTCTTCCGCTGTCATTTCCCACGGATTGGTTCTTTCGCAATGTGGCATTTTGGATATTTATGTCTCCCCTTTACCAATTACACTATATTAAATACTCTATACTTAAACACTCTCCAAACAAGTGTACGGTAGACAGTAGCCAATCACAATTGAGCAACGACCCCGCCCCCCCCCCCCCCCCCCCCCACTCAGATACAAAAAGTAGGACATCGGCTTGTTCCACCTCTCAGAAAACATACGGATTTTGAGGTGAAAAAGTATCCTTTTTTCCATGAAAACGTATCCTTTTTTCCATGAAAACGCTGACATTTTTAGAATTAACCCCCTTTTCATTAGAACGCTGACATTTCGAAAGACATAAAATTAACCCCTTTTAAACATTTATCGCTGATATACTTTACTCACAAGTAAATGAAGTAGCATGGTAAACCTTCATTTTTTCACTCTTATTTTTAATGTATAGAGAATTATAAATAAGAAAGACATCATCACAATGTTATAACTTACAAGCCAAAATCACTATCCATATGCCTACTATTAACAATGAACCCTCACAATTGCTCATTAATTTACATTTATTAGATTTTGTTCGATTTAATTTTTCAACTTTTTGTTTTAAGTTGTCTCTCTTTAAAGCTGATTTTAATCATTTATAATACAATTGTCAATGTATAAGTCTCAATATTCGTGTATTTCCGTCCAGCGAATGATGATCAAGTTACAAAATTGGCGAGAAATAAGTAAAATTTCGAGATGTTTATATGAAACACGCAAACAGAGATATGTATAATCATTCAGTCCCTCATTTATTAATATTTACATAAAGTCTTTGACCCTGTGCCCATTCATTTACTTTCCCACAAATGATAATTAAAACAGAAGGGACCAACCCACATGCGCCCACATGACAGCATAGATGCTCTGAGTTTCCTGTGCTAAGAGCGCTTTATAAACCCCACGATCAAATGACCAAAACCCACACAATAGAGCAAATTTGGTCCCCGGATTATCTCTATCATAACTTTACCAAGCTTTAATGTCACAAACCAACTTTCCACTTCACCAACTGAATTAACATCCCTATTTTCCATTTCCGCGAAGACCCCTTTTTCAGATTTTCGAGGACATGCGAACTTTCCGTAAAAGACCCACTATCTCAGTGGAAATGGGAACGAGCATGCGTGTCATTTTTGTATGTGACTGCGGTGACCCGGCATCAAACCAACAGCGTCTTTCAATCATTATAAATTATCCGCCTATACACAGCGTACCTAATTACTTCTTGGTTGCCTCTATTGGCTACTAAACTATTTAATCATTACTGGAGTCGAATTGAATACTTATTATCATTATGGCTTTTAAACAGATCATTTCCTTTGAATAAAGAGACCTCTCCTAAGCTAAACACGTATGGTAGACTTTAACTTCTCGCGTAAAAGAGCGATCAATAGATCATTTTATTTCTTAAAATAAAATGATTACCTATTACCAATTACAAACAAACCACAAATTCTCTATTCAAATTCAAATTCTCTACATCATTACAAAATGCCTCATCAACGAGTTGCTTGTGTCATATCATACAAATGCATATTGGCTGGCCATTATCCATGTGGCAAGTCTGTTGTGTCATTACATTGTGCGACCTACACACTCATTATCATCCCCCACCCACCCCCTATATTATTTAAAAAAATGATCATCAGCGACAGACGAGTCGGTTGTTGCAACATCTCTTGTGTCATTACATGATTGACCAACTCATGTTTCTCCAGTCAACTCAACTACTACATATATATAACCTTAACAATGACAATTACAACTACATCTACATCTTACATCTACAATACAACATGACTCGGAAAACACTTGTTATAAGTGACTCTAGGGGAACAGGCTTACAACGTCTCCTTCATCGATCTATTGTACCCAGGTCATCGATAAAAGTTAGTGTTCATCCCGGAGCAAACCATCTGTCAGCATTCCTCCAAGCAAAAAATGTCATTCTTCACTACAATCCAGACCTCATCATATACACTACAGGCGTATGTGAAGTGACTATTCGTGACAGAGAAACACGCCTTACCGACCTACGGTATTGTACTTCTGACTATGCACTGACCAACATTTATCAGCACATAACAGATGTACACCACCTCACCAAAAAAATTGCACCCACATCCCTAATCACCTTTGCTCATGTTACCGGTATCAACCTCCAAAATTATAACATGCTAAACGAACCACACTCGAGGCAAAATGAGCTCGATCAACTTGTGCTTGATCTCAATGCACGCATCACGCAGTTCAACCGTGACAATTCGTGCATAACCCCGTGGCTAGCTACCTATGTCCATCGCAGAAGGAAGTCAGGCACATTTGCTCATCGATATGATCGGCTCCCAGACGGATGTCACCTCAACCTTGAGGGTAAAATGAACTGGACATCAAATCTGATTCGTGCCATTAGCGCCAACTTTTCAAACTGAATATGCAAAACAAAACAGTCCTTTTCAGGGCTACCAATTTATACAAAGAGTTGACTCTATTCCACACACCCTAACTTAACCCTAACTATTAATCACAAACGTAACCATAACTATATTATCAACAATTATCCCTATATATATAACTTTATTTTATTCATTTATACAATTAATTAAAAACCCTAACCACCATACACCCACCTTCGGCCCTTTATCTGAAGTGCTCAATGAATTGAATTGTTCTGAATTGTTCATTTTATACTTTTTTAAAATATAACGAATCAATTTACAGTGACGCAATAGGCCATAATGCCTGTCCCGCAGTCTTCATTTTTTTTATTTGTAACTTTAATTCCAATATGTCTACTTTATTTCCCAACCTGCTAAACGAATTTAATATCAATCACACTTCTTCCACTAATTATACCCAACGATTCTCTCCCCCCCCCCCCTCCCCGCAATGCCTCAGACAAGTTGTTTTATTAATTAATGTGATGCGGGACTAAAATGAGCACTTATACTTTGAACTAAAAGCATCCTTTATTTCCGCTTATATACCTCTTTGATGCATAATGATTGCACTTTGAAATAAATATTTCAGCGCTTTATTTACGCTTCGATACCTCTTTGATGCATATCCTAAACAACACTTTTATTGCCTATTGTCTAGACATAACCATTGTCTACAATCATTTCCCCTTTATATACTTTTACTCCCACTAGTAATGTGATGCGGGTCTAACAAACTTGCGGCTGACTGACAAACACTATAAAACCCTACACACTCATTTTCACTCTCACTTCACTCCTACATACAGCTATAGCCACATATAGTAACATATTCGAGAATGGAATCAATCTCTGTTCGCGGTGCCTCTAACGTACTTTCTAATTTTTACTGCTCGAACGATTTTATTTTTTTTCGTTCTGTGCAAGCAAAGTCACTTGAAATTATCTACCAGTACGAGAAAGCGTTGTTTCATGGGTACTTCGAGCATGCTGCCTTCATTCTTTCCTGTACATCGGGAAAACATGCTAAACGTCTCTCCGTGCCAAACTCCCATGCTTGGGATAAAATCAAAGAAGACATCATGTGCGACATGCTCTGGGCTAAGGCTCAATGTCTGCCAGAATTTCGGCACTGCTTGTTGTCTACAGGCTCTCTCCTCATCACACATCCAGTGCGCGATCATTTTTGGGGTTGTATAAATGGGGAAGGCCAAAACATTTTTGGTCAACTCCTGATGGAATTGAGAACTGGACTGAGACTTGGTGCCATCAACGCTAATAATTAACAGTCCTTTTGATTCCTTTCGAAACAGTCCTTTTCAGGGCTACCAATTTATACAAAGAGTTGACTCTATTCCACACACCCACCTAACACTACACAATATTAATTAATAACCACCGCTCAACGTAATTGTTCAAATAATTTGTCACGCCCAATAATATATTATAATACTCATACTACAATTTAATCAATATCCATTCTCAACCCACATACTACCACTATTTGTGGCGCCACCTACGCCACCCTACTCCTAACGCCACCTGGGTGAACCATACGACAACCCTCATACTACTCCTAACGCCACCTGGGTGAACCATACGACATCCCTCATACTACTCCTAACGCCACCTGGGTCAACCCTCAATATGCGGCATACATAATTTGTCAAGACCAATTAATAATTTATTATGCCTACAATTTAATCAATATCCATTCTCAACCCACATACTACCACTATTTGTGGCGCCACCTACGCCACCCTACTCCTAACGCCACCTGGGTGAACCATACGACATCCCTCATACTACTCCTAACGCCACCTGGGTCAACCCTCAATATGCGGCATACATAATTTGTCAAGACCAATTAATAATTTATTATGCCTACAATTTAATCAATATCCATTCTCAACCCACATACTACCACTATTTGTGGCGCCACCTACGCCACCCTACTCCTAACGCCACCTGGGTGAACCATACGACATCCCTCATACTACTCCTAACGCCACCTGGGTCAACCCTCAATATGCGGCATACATAATTTGTCAAGACCAATTAATAATTTATTATGCCTACAATTTAATCAATATCCATTCTCAACCCACATACTACCACTATTTGTGGCGCCACCTACGCCACCCTACTCCTAACGCCACCTGGGTGAACCATACAACAACCCTCATACTACTCCTAACGCCACCTGGGTCAACCCTCAAGCAACATGCAACTCATACATTAAATAAGCCTAGTGGCGCCACCTAGCATAAGCCTTAGTATAATAAAAAAATCCGGCGTTCGACCAACAAATACAACTAAGTACTCACATAATAGCCAATTTCGTTATGAAATATTGTTACTCGTTACGTATTTGTGTCCATTAGACTAATATTTATCTCGGGGCCCCAATATTATATTACTATATATCTTATATTTTACAATTATTGTCACGAAACAATAATGTGAGTTAGATGCGCAAATAATAGCAATTTTAATATATTAATTTTCGTTATGTTTGTCTCTTGCGTTTTGTTGGAGGGGGGCGGGGGCGCTAATGATTCATAACCCATCTCCTCTCCTCATGAATTTTTCTCTAAACAATTTTCTATTCGGGCTAATTTTAATAAAGGGCAATAATCTAATATTTATACGTCACGATACTATACAAGCTCATACCAACGAAGTTGAGTCACATCCATCATCAATGATCAGAAAATACGTAAGTACACAGCGCTTTTAAATTTCCCCAAACACACCAATCTCGAACTCAAACGTACATGTGGGTGTCGGGGCCCCAATTTTCTAGAAATGTTTTTCCAACGGACTCTCCCCGTGTGAATTTCAAAATTTAATTAAACACCGATAGTAACGAAGTTCACTCACATGAAGGAACAGAAAAAAGGTAAGTACACGTTGCATTTTCATTCAAATCATATTTATTCATTACAAATAATCACTTTTCTTACGACAGAATGATTTAATAGCATTGGAATTTGTTACATCTCGAGCTGAATAGGGACATTGTAAGACCACTAAAATCTCAAGGATATGGAGATTCTGCTGTTTATTCTTTACACTTCATTCTTGCAATCCTCTCATTGTTTTTTCAATACTTGGTGGCAGGAACAGATACCCGTTTCAATATATTTGTCAGTAATCATAAAAGTTATAAATTTAGAGGCTGTGATCCGGTTCCTACGTTCTGCAAACCACCGTTCATTTCCTGCTTGTGTTCGGGTTTCTCCAGAGATTTTAGTGCTGACTATGTCTTGTACGGCATTTCTCAGGTGTTGATCCACTTGGACCGATGTACATGTTCGTTTGCAGCAGTCGTTCCTTGAAACAAATAATGATAATAATTAAACGTAATTTTTCTGTAGTCGAGAAGATATATGGCAAGAAACGCCCAAATAAAAGCAACAATATGAAACTAAGTTTGTAATTGATTGACTGAAAAGTGACTGCTACTGTGATTTAATTAAAGAAAATGAAGTTGGTAATTGATGGAACAATTAGTTTAAGGGGTCAATTAGTATAGGTACAAGTAGAAGTCATTGGTTATAAGTTAAATAAATTATATGATTTCCTCATTTATTATGATTGTATGGCGAGGACTGACAAGAAAGGTCACAAAGGCCCTCATCAGGGCCACCAAAATGTCTGACAACGACCAACCAAGAAAGCCAACAAGAAAGGCCCTCCTCAGGGCCATTAAAATGTTAACTACTTTACATAACGTGCCTATTTAACTATTAATATTTATTATAACGAATATACATTTGGTCTTACATTGGAGCAATTAACTTACCTGAATAACACGTGCTGTCAGGTGAGGTGTGGTGACCGGGTCCCCGCGTCTTTATGGCGTCAATGTTTGTAAATGTGTTGTTGGGCTGCCAGTAAAGTTCATCTGCTTTAAGTAGAAGGCGGTCTGGGACAACGTCGTAGTTGGTGCTGCAATTGAAATGAAAAAATAGTTTGTGTTAGAACAAACGATCTTTTATTGAAGGAATGGCAAGCACGAGGGGCAAGCTAATTTTTCTCCTTATTTCGACCACTGCTGATCAGATCAAATTTCGCATTCTCCCCTCCTACCTTGTACAGTCCATCGGGCATTGACCAATAGGACCAACGAGATTATATTAACCATAGGTCGATCTTGTTAATAGTAGAGCAGCAAGAGGCTCATAAAGGCTTTATTTTAGAAGTTACCCATACCCAATTGGTAACAAGACATGCCATACATCAAATAATTCCTTTGAATGTGGACTATCACTACCGTTTGCTATCTTAATCATCATAAATAATCATCATAAATATGCTTTATTTCAACCATAAAAATGGTAAATCAACCTTACATGATTTATTATGTCTAATTTACATTAGTACTCGTACATTAAATTATGTATTTTTAGGCGACATAGGGCCCTTTCTACCATCACCCAATATGTTCATATCCTTAACTAGCAAGAACATTCGTTCCATATTATATGGTCGTTATATAATGAAAAATATTAATCTCTTCATTTTGATAAAATATTCAAAACAGGACTCTTTTCAGATATTTGTAATAATTCTACACGACCACATTTTGAATCTATACATACAAATCGATTAGAGAAATGTATTTTTCCCTCCAATATATTATACATCCCACATGGCGCCATGACAGACGGTCAAAATAAATGTTATTATAGACTAATATAAACTTATTATTAACTTAATTTCCATAATAATTTCCATAATAATAACTCTCATCTCCCTTCGCACCAGCATACCATTCTGCAATGAACAACATATTGATTATAACTTCTATACATTAAAACGATATTAGCACGTCTTCCCCTTTCATTGGAAGAAACGACATTTGCTAAGAGCAAATATCGGGCCCTAGCAGCATGTTCTATGCACAGTTACATATTCGTATATCTCATATTATATATCACACATCAAATATTATATATCGCAAAGATGATCAAATGAATAATTTAATATTGTACTTTCAATTTTGCAGTGCAGAAAACATGCTTTAAGCAGTATTCATGCTATTATATAATACTATAACAATGTCTCCAATTCAACTTTTAGGAACAATTTATTTTTTATGCACTTGATAGTAATTAATCAAATTATGTCGACTGGAAATTTGTTTCGAATAATATCCAATATTGACACATGGAGACTGCTTGTGGCTTTCAACTAAACTTTTTTCCATAAATCTACTGTCACAAAAATGCCACTATTTTTTCCGACTTAAAAACAATCTTATTCTTACGTATAATATCACAAAAAATTCTGTTTTATAAATGTTTATTCGACAATATTTCACATGACGTGATAGATTTTATGATGAATGCCACTTATTCTATCTACTTAAAACTACTTTTATTCCCTCCACTTGAATGCCACTTATTCTATCTACTTAAAGCTCCATTCCTGACACAATTGTTTGTTTTTTGTTGTAATTACCTTCAAATTAGTTACCAAAAGTCACATTCAGGGGTCTCTCACATAATGACAATCTTGCTAAAGCTGTAAATTCAAGTATTTATTAGATTATCCTGCCTTCGATTTCAAAATTGTTTGGCCGTTTTGCTTTTCATGGTGGTGGTAGGTGGCAGCACTCAGTCGAGTCTGTACAATAGAGAATATAGAGCAACAACCACTACTCAGTGCTGCCATCTGCCACCATATGTAGCGTATTTGAACCTCTGTTTAATATCTTCAAAAAATTATCAAAAGTTTCAGGCAGGTTAATAGGTAGCTAAAGAAATGGCATTTGACATTTTTATCCCAGACTTCTGGGAATGGAGCTTTAATCAACTTGTCTACACAACTAATTGTGTCTAAAAGTAATTGACTAATAGACTAATACATCGCAATCTACTAATAGACTAATACATCGCAATTCCCGCCTGCTGCAGTGCTGACAACACTGGTATTTATCTTGAAATCATCAATCAATTTCAGAAATGAATTAATCAATCACTTGGTCAAATACAATACATACCAATGCGTAACAATTAGAAATGAGAAAGCATAATTATGTACAACTATGGATAAGAGAAAACTGGAAATAATTGAAATAATCTGACATCATTTAAGGCGGAAATATTGCCATGTTCTTTCCTCTTCGGACTTAGATATTTCCTGCTAGGAAAAGTAGCCAGTTTTGACCGCTATAACCCAAACCATAAATCGGACTCACACTATAACATTTAAACAAGTTATATATGAAAAAAATTTAACTAAGCCATAACTCACACCAGACAAAGTGAAAATAAATGTGCCCGACGAAAATAATTGGAACCTTATACTTACCTGCGATACTTCTTTCCCTCCTATCCTATTCGCTAAAACCCCCCTCTCCTTTTCTTAACTATCTCTCCCACTCTTGACTCTTGACTTACAGAGATTACTAAATAATATATATGTAATGATGTACAGACCATGGCATTGCAAAATATATCGCAGTCCAAATAACGAATGCACAACCCCCCTCTCCTTTTCTTAACTATCTCTCCCACTCTTGACTCTTGACTTACAGAGATTACTAAATAATATATATGTAATGATGTACAGACCATGGCATTGCAAAATATATCGCAGTCCAAATAACGAATGCACAACCCCCCTCTCCTTTTCTTAACTATCTCTCCCACTCTTCACTTACAGAGATTACTAAATAATATATATGTAATGATGTACAGACCATGGCATTGCAAAATATATCGCAGTCCAAATAACGAATGCACAACCCCCCTCTCCTTTTCTTAACTATCTCTCCCACTCTTGACTCTTGACTTACAGAGATTACTAAATAATATATATGTAATGATGTACAGACCATGGCATTGCAAAATATATCGCAGTCCAAATAACGAATGCACAACCCCCCTCTCCTTTTCTTAACTATCTCTCACACTCTTCACTTACAGAGATTACTAAATAATATATATGTAATGATGTACAGACCATGGCATTGCAAAATATATCGCAGTCCAAATAACGAATGCACAACCCCCCTCTCCTTTTCTTAACTATCTCTCCCACTCTTGACTCTTGACTTACAGAGATTACTAAATAATATATATGTAATGATGTACAGACCATGGCATTGCAAAATATATCGCAGTCCAAATAACGAATGCACAACCCCCCTCTCCTTTTCTTAACTATCTCTCACACTCTTCACTTACAGAGATTACTAAATAATATATATGTAATGATGTACAGACCATGGCATTGCAAAATATATCGCAGTCCAAATAACGAATGCACAACCCCCTCTCCTTTTCTTAACTATCTCTCCCACTCTTTACTTACAGAGATTACTAAATAATGTCATGTCAGTCATGTCTTATTCAATATAATAATTGTAAATAGCATGACTTAATTCTTTTCGATCTACAATTAGTCAAATTTCTGCTGTTGTTCAATCACCACCTCCAATTTGCGTCTTCCGTCGTGAACTATTTTCCACAAAATGTTAAAAGATTCCTCATCGCGACATACAAATTTGCTTTTCTCCTTCCACTTCTCCTCCGTCTCGCTATCAATTGATTCAAATTTCAAATACCGTGTGCAAAGTGAAAAAATATCTTCCCAATATAAACTATCTATTTTTGGCTGACTAATTTTTTCGTTATTTCCCGAATCTGTCAATATTGTTATCACTTCGCAAACATCTGGGTAGAAACATCGCATGAATTCCATTTTTATACCTAAACTTAGTAACCCTTGTTTGTTCTTATTTAATATTTTCTGTGCAATTCTTTTTTTCTTTTTCTTTTTAGGGAATAACTGTGGACCCACCCACTTGGCAGTGTCTGAATTTTGAGCAATTTGTATTTGATTGACATTGCCTGAATAAATAATTGCCAGCATTGCCAACCAAAGCCTCATTTTTGTTATATCCCACCAAAGTATTGTACGTATAGCGGCGTAATTATGTTCGATGACGGTTGATTTACTCGACTTGGCGGAGGTGACGACACAAAACCAAATAAAATATATACAATAGACTCCACAGTCATAACCATTGCTTTGTAGTGGTACCTGATCCATTACCAAGTTCGTACGGACTTCCTCATTATCTTTATGTATCTTCCATTTGTAAGTGCTATCAATAAACGTACATATATTATTCAACATGTCCAAATGTTTTTCTTTTATTTTGGGGCATGAACTACTTGGCGCCGAATCTATGTAGTAAACATTTTTTTGTGCTGTACATATTACAACAGCACACCAGTGATTTGGGTGATGTGCTGCCATTACTATATAATCAACTTTTTTTCTATCAGTTATTGCTTGGGGCAACCACTCAGTGAAGTTATCCGATGTAGCGATAGTTAAAAAGTTATTTGGCAATATTATCAAAATATCGTCACCGACAACATGTGACATTAGTGACATTAAAGCAATATCCAATATTTCACCTTGTAAACACTCGTCATTTACTAATGTCGCCAGACTTTCCGAATTTATGTTAAACGGGCTTTCTTCCGTCGTATATGAATCTCCGTTTAGTCTTGCTTGGGACAATATTTTCTCTCTTTCTATCTCTATCTCAATATTCCCACTTAAGAATTTGTCACTAATGGTCGCTATCCTATACATCTCTACGTCCCAATTAGCAATATCACTTGTTTTATATGTTGCTTTCGACGAGAGAATTTCATTTTCAAATATTTCACGTTTGTCTTTAGTTGAATTGCGAGACAGATTTATTCTCTCTCTTAGACTTTGCGTATGATCGACTGCATCACCTACTAAAATAGTCTTTTTGGCCTTTTCATTCAAGACACTTTTTTCTGCATTGTGCCCATTTTTTTTACTTTCACTTCTCTTCATTATACGACCATAACTGTCATATGCCAATACATCACCTTCGCGCAAGAATTTGTTATATTTTTTTAGCATTTTCTTATTCAGTGACACATTTTTCTGAGCTATAATTGCTCTCGTTTGAACTAAGTGATTCTCATATCCTAACAAATCCAAGAAGTACCTATCCTTCGATATGAACGCATTCTTTTGTTCTGCTGCTTGGGTATCAATTTCGCCCCGCAGTTGAGGCACCAATTTTACCGATCTTAGATACCTATTCTCATCAACTGTACTATTATTCTCGTGCAGCCTATCATAAAGGACGAAATAATCGTCACTATTTGTTATGGGATGGTGATTTGCCTTCACATTTTCCAAAGGAGTCGCACTCTTATCTTTTGAATTTTGTATATAATCCAACTGACAAACCAATTCACCTGCCTTTGCTTTTTCTATATTTTGTGCTGTGCTTTCGAACAGTCTGCCAGTATTTTTAGTGAACATTGGTCCCCTAGTATTGCCATGTGAAGCGACGCGATGGGGAATATCGCATATTGTTACGTTTGGTCTAAATGCCAACGATCGCTGTATATCAATGTAGTCCCTGGCACTCTCAAACCCAATTAAAAATTTCATTGCGTTCACAATTCCATGGGTACATACTTGCATCACTAAACCACCAGATCTTTTAGGGAAATGTTCAAATAATTTAACACATGTATTGCCTTTTTTCACGTGTTCTATCAACTCATTCAGAATAATCATCTTGGTCCTTCCTTCTGTTTGCAACCCAGCCTCGTGGGCAATCGAAACTACACTTTTTTTTTCAACTGTATGTAAATAGTTCACAATGTCCTCTGTAACATCATAATCGCAAGCATGTACTTTCTCATCTGTTTTGGCCCTACCAGGTTTAATTTTTGCCATTTCCGTATTGACACTATCACGACCTTTTCTCGATTTAGGCGCTATCCAGGGAGCTATAGTTTTATACGACTGTTTCACCTGGAATTTATTAGGTACCTTCTTGTTGCAATTTGTTATTGCCTGCCATATTAACGATTTTTCAAGCCTGTCCCAAAACTCTTCTGTGTTTACGAAATTTTCTTCATTTGCGTGTGCCTCTTTCCCTTCCTTCGCTTGTTTAATTTCACCGTTGATATGATCTTCATCAAGTTTGAAGCATATCTTTTGGTTGCCATCATATATTAAACATATAGGATGGAACCCGCATGTGACACAATTCTGGGACAGGCTATTTTCTTTGTACATCGTCATTGCCTCAAAGAAAATGTATGCTTGCCTCAATTCTTGAATTGGCAAATATTTGTCATACATAGCGCTCAATGCTTCGAAGTGCGATGACGGTGCATTACCATGTTGTAACCCATGGCGCAAATATACACACAGAGAAACACTCAAGAATATATGGTCATTGTAATTCATAATATTACTAGTATAATCTTGGTGTCTGTATACAGCGGTACAACTATCACATACCTTGTGGTACACTTCAATATTGTTTATTATTTTATTATTCTCTGTAATCAGTATGCCCCCTCTCGATATAATTTTCAAACTATTTGGTCCAATATAATTGCCACATACGCACTTTTCCTCAAGAGGGATAACTCGATCTACTTTCGATACATCCTTTTCTAATATATTTTGTTCTATTTCTAACGGTATTCTTTTATGCTCAAATATGTATTCCACCATTTTAATCACATCTGGCGAATTGACTTCGCTTTTTTGTCCTCTCATATCTTCTTCCCTACATTTCTCTTCATTTCCAATTGTCATATCGATCATATTCTCATTCTCAACAGGTGCATATGATATTAGGGACCGGTGATACTGCAACAAGTACCATTTTGCTATCGCTTTGTGGTTACAGCCTCTTTTCATTTTTTTACTCTCACAGGCACATGACCACCTGTTTTCATCCTTATTCAAACAAATGATAACCCTCCCCATTGTTGAATAACTTTCTTTTTCTGGACAGAAAACTGATAAGTACACAGTTGTAGACTGCACGCCATTCGGGAAATATGCCGCAACTGCAGGTTCTTCCTGTGCATTTGCCAAGTCATTTCTCTCTATGTGTTTGCTGACATTAGATTCACTTATTCTTTTACTTTCGACGAGTTCATGCAAATATTTTGCATCTAATTTCTCGGTGGGACTTTTAGTTTTTATGTAATTTGTCGACCGTATATGTGTGCACAATTTAGTCACATCATTACTCCGACATGCCATGGCCATTCCTTCCTGACACATTTTGTCTTCGCACACTAATTCCTGTTTCCCACCACACATATTCATCCGCACATGCAACGGATATTGGTTCCCTACTTTTGATTTAGAAACCATGAATGTGCCATTTTTAGCATCAATTAAAATTCCGCCGAGGTTGTGCGCTAGTATGACATTATTCTCTTTTACGTCATGTCTCTCTATGTGTTTTTTAATATTTTTCTTTAGAACGGAAGTGTTACACCTATTACATACAGCATACTCTCTTTGTTTCAGTGAGACTACTTTTTTACTGACTTTCTGTTCCACACTTTTCACGTGCCTTTCGAACTTTTGTTTATTGTAAACATTGTCACAGTGTCCACAATGGTAATGTGCAGTAGACGTTCTGCTACATTTGCACATAATAACTAAATATTCAAGACATGGGATTATATGCTTGAAATGAGCGGCCGATATGTGCCTGATCATTCTGTTTTCTGTTATTATACTAGCCGGTTGTTCTTCGCATAATAAACACTTCTCCGCAGCAATACATTGTTTCAGAATATTTTCAGTTTCACTCTGTTTCTCGATAATAGATAAATGTCTACCTTCAATTAATTCACCACTACTTTCAACAAAAACATTGGTTCGGTCATCTTTCTCTTTATTTGATTGGCTTAGAATATATTGTTTAGTCCCTAGTTTACCACCCTCTACACTTTGTCCATTTTCACCACTACTTTCGCCAGCATTTGTTCCGTCACCTTTTTCTTCAATTGTTGCACACTGAATATATTCTTTAGTCCCTACTTTTCCACCCTCTACACTTTGTCCATTTTCACCACTACTTTCGCCAGCATTTGTTCCGTCACCTTTTTCTTCAATTGTTGCACACTGAATATATTCTTTAGTCCCTACTTTTCCACCCTCTCCACTTTGTCCATTTTCACCACTACCTTCGCCAGCATTTGTTCCGTCACCTTTTTCTTCAATTGTTTCACACCCAATGTAATCTTTAGTCCCTACTTTTCCACCCTCTCCACTTTGTCCATTTTCAACATTTCTTCCTTCATCTTTGACTTCATACCCAATTTTTTTCCCATCGCGTCCATTTATTTGTTTGTTTTCATTACTGTGAGATAACTTCACTATTTCGGTCCTGCCCTCTTTTCCATCACTAACATCTCGTTCATTTTTTATTTCATCTGCACTCCTTTCCTGTAACAACACATCCATTTTTGGAATTTCATTTGTATCAAAACTTTGTGGCAAAATCGTTTCAACCGTCTTTGCGACATAATCGGTTATTTTCTGATTGCTGATCTTATTACGTGGCACATTTTTCTGCCCACTTCCATTACTTTTGTTAGCTAGTTGGTTCACCGTCTGTTCGTGCGCATGCCTTCTGTTCCTACCACTTGCTTTGTTGCTCTTTGGCCCACTTCCCTTACTTTTGTTAGTTCGTTTGTCCGCCCTCTCCACGTCCACATAATTTATCTTCTGCCCATTTGCCGACTTTCCCTCTTGCGAACTTACTTCCTTCTGCCCCTCGTTGCGCACACCATTTATGTTCTTTTGGTTGCGAACTATCTTTTGCCCCTTTCTTCTCTTTTCAACAAATGTCCACTTTTCGGAACTAATTTCTGCATGCCTTTTCCTACTATTATGTTCACCGACTGACTGCACTACTGTCTCCACCCCAACTTCTTTTCTTTCCCCCTCAACAGCAGCCCTTTTCGAATAAATAACAATAACTGGTCGTTGTTTCGAAATTCCCGTAGAGTCATGTTGCAAAATGTCAATCTGTCATAAAAAATTATAAAAAAAAATGAAAATAAAAATTAATTTACATCATTTCTGCGTCCTAACTTTCATAATTTTAATTTCATATAATAGTCATATTAAGTGTATATAATTAAATATTAAATGACATACTTTTGCATCAAAATAGTACTTTTCGAAAAAAAATCATTTAATTTAATTAATGTAGATCATTTCATTAAAATTTCATACTAATTATAATTTCATATAATACAGTCATATTAAATATACATAAATAAATAGTAAATGACTTACGCGTGTGTCATTGAACTTAAACCACTCTCCGTCCACAATTTTTCCCCTGGTGATCGCAAAGTAATGTCTGTCACTATCCGATAGCCCGCTCTCGCATATTGCACCACAGATATCATACGTCACCTTAAATTAAAATATAGCATACAATGCACCCTCATTTCCAATACATGACATATGCTAAAAATGGATAAATAGCTGTGAAATATCTTTTTACTACAGAGACTTTAAAATCATTCTTTTCATCTATAAATTTACTTACATCTTGAACTTTTATTTCGTTGGGCAATCGACATGTCCGTCCACTTGTTCTTCCATCTCCTGTTGGTTGTCCAGTAGAATCCAAAGCATAACTGTAATAAATAAATATTTGCACTATTTATCCATTTGGCCATATAATCACTGCCAATTGTACACTTTATGAAAGTCCGACCCATATATCAGAAATGTTAATGTATAAAACATTATCTTGGCTTATAAGCATCTCACAATGATGGGGAAAAGACGAAAAGTACTGTTATGTTAACGAGAATATATTTACACGTGAGTGGCAATAATATGTCATACAATCGTCAGAAAGAAAAAAAAATAGATGCCTGCACTCTAGCTCTGTTATGACGCCTGTCTACTGTATGGCTGTTATCACTTAATGAGATGAGTGAGGGCGGTCAAGCAGCGAGGCCAAGGGCGGGCATTAGAGGCAGATAAGAAAGATACTTTGTTGAGTAAACTCGAACTGAATCTTACTGAACGCCCCGTTCTATTAAAGGAAATACGGTATATAGAATGTATTAAATGGTCAACATACTCCTGTAATTCAATACATAGTGCGGCTGGATGTTTCGTGATTGTCTGTGTCCTTACGTGGCACATTTCCTTGGCACACCTACACAATAATGAAATGAATATTTGAAAAATTTCAGTGACGATTCATTATGCCAAATTTATATCAAATAGCGATTTTAACACATTTTGTTTGTTTATGTTGGTTTTTAAATTGATACCGTGTATAAATTATCATTATTATTCGCTAGTTTACTTTAAAATATAAAATATAAGTCGCACTTCTATTTATTTCTGTTAACTTACTTCTCGCAATTAAATTGGACATACTCCGGTAGTAGGTGGGCTTTTATCGACCTCTCAACGCTTCCCTATTAATAAATAATAATTGCATTAGTTCAAGCAAGACATGCATGTGAAGAACATGATATTCATCATAAGTTGATCACTATCAGCAGAATAACTGGCGTACGTGAATGAATATTTATTTTTTGTACATTGATAATGACGGTAAGGTAATGTCAAACTTTGATGAACATAAACTTACAGCGAGGGGGACATGGAGCATCTCACTCAAGTGCGATTTCTTACTTTGCGTTGCGCATGTTGTACATTCGACTGTAAAAGACAGCAAATAGAATTCACCTAATCGCCGACTTGTATTATTCTATTTTAAATCGTGCAATTAATTAATTAATAGTGACTATCGATTAGATTGTAGGTAGGGTGAGACAGCCGCAGTTACTTATAAATAGATGTAATGTATGGCGTATTGCTATTTACAAGTAATCTATGGCGTATTTATTGGTTAATGAAAGTGACAGATGGAACCACACGCGTATAGCTATATGTAGAGGTGTAGTGAATGAAGCTGAAACTATTGCCAATAAAAAATTTCAAAACGAAATGTATTATATAAAATACGTACGTTTTTGCTCGACAATTATGCTGAACATTCCAAACGGGTGGTCGCCTGCACCAGGAAAGCTGTCAAAAAATTATAACATTTGCATAAAAAACACAACAAAATGTGGTATCAGTATTATTTTATTTAGCTGCAAACGTCAAATATATGTGTTGCCTATTTTAAAATATGAGGGAAATAAATATATGTGCAATATAACTATACATACGTTTGAATAGCCTCTCTGTAAGCACCACCAACTTTCATCATGAAGAATTTGGGGTCATGGAACGTCCCGACGTTGTAGTCCTTGTCGATTGCTTTAAAGTTATAAATATATTATATTATTACACTGTAAAAAAAAAAGTAAATGTGCGTTGCGTACATACCAATATATGTTAGTATGAAAGTAGAAATGTACGTTATATTTTAGAGATTGGCACATTATGATTTTACCAATGCTTTCTCACCTGCGTACATGTCTATGACCTTCTGCGGGTTAATCGACCCCTGTGCTTCTGCCAGTTCCTGGAAAAACTCGCCCAGTGTGCATATGACACAATCAGCGCCATCTGGAACACATCATCAGACATTATACAACGGTCTATTTCCACAAATATTAGGGCAAACCATTACTATTTATTATGGAATTCTTAAGCATTTCGAAGCTTTTTTGCAAACTTGCACTGTACTGTACATTAAACAGCCAATATATATATGCCTGAATTAATGATAATTTCCATAAATATTATTAACATACTTGACTTAGTGTCGCCTAGATCAAAGGAGGAGTACAGTGAACGGCAATCAAAAGATTAAAGGGAAGGAATGAGTAATTTGTTGTTTGTATTTTTATTCAAAAGAGTACAGATACACGAGCAGATTGACGAGCAGAAAAAAGTGATCCGAAGTGATATGAGGTGTATAAAATGACATATATGTTTGGGAATGTAAGTCAGATTACGCGGAATAGGTATTGTGTTATGTCAGTATCTCTTTATGTCATTATACAATTGAAGGTTTGTAAACAAATATTCCTTATCAATAATTAGTGCCACACATATCGACTCAAATGACGTATCGAATTGATAAAATGTTCACTATTTTCTGCACCACGGGCAACCTATCTATGACCTTTTCTTGGTCTGTGTGTGTAAAATGTTTGCGGTGTCCACTGTTTTGGCAGAGACAGACTGACTGCCTCTCATCAAATTGCCATTATTTTGCACAATGAGGTAGAGGGATTGTGGAGAAGTGATACTGCACATAAGGCCGATCTGAAAGATATAAAATAAAAAATGTCTCTGTATTATTGATAGAGACGGAGAGATATAGAGAGAGATGGACAGAGAGGGAGAATGCGACAGGGGGAAAGAGAGAGAGAGACGATAGAGACGGATATATATATAGATAGAGAGAGAGAGACAGAGCTATCCAAAGAATCGCACACCGCGTTAGTCGAAATCTAAATGATACCGCGACGGCTGGCCAAGTGAAGTGGGCGGGGCTTAGCGGAGAAACAGCCAATCAGAGGTGCGTATTCGCTAATGTTGACGAATTATTTATGTTCAGCCAGCCGGCCTGTTTTCGCAAGGTTCCGCTGCTTGCTATCCAAAGCATCGGACACTTCCGGTACTCGAATGCCGTGTTGCGTGTGTCTAGGGACTTAAAAAAGAAATAAATAAAACATTTGAATCGGTAGAAATGATTTAAATAGTGTTTGAGCCCGATAGCGAAGATTTAGTCGACGGGAATCAAGCAATAAATGAATGGCGAGTTCAGAACCTATACGTGCGACCGGAAGAGATGTGGAGACCCTTCGGCATAGCCACTCATGTGCACATTCACTTGGCGTTGCATTGTGTACGGTGGCCTATATAGCGCACGGAGGATTTCATTCGAAAGTGACCCGCACGTCAACAAACTGCTGTGTCCGTGTCTAGGTGAGGAAGTGGCGTTGGAGTGGTCTATAAGGTAAAAAATACCCCCCAGAATCAGACCAAATCGCGTCTAAAACTCACTAACTCTTATCTCACTCACTCCCTCCCTCACTAACTCATTCACTCACTCACTCACTCTCGTAGTGATTATCTAAGTATCTCACTCACTCACTCACTCACAATCACACTAACTCACTCTCTCCCTCCCTCACTAAATCTCACTCACTAAGTCTCACTCACTAAGTCTCACTCACTCACTCCCTCCATCAATTACTCACTCTCACTCACTCACTCTATCTCACTCACTCCCTCCCTCACTAACTGATTCACGTAGTGATTATCTAAGTATCTCACTCACTCACTCAATGACTGTCACACTAACTCACTCTCCCTCACTCACTCCCTCCCTCTCTCTCTCACTCACTAAGTAACTCTCTCTCAATCACTCCCTCCTTCCCTCATTCATTCACTCACTCTCGTAGTCATTGTATAAGTATGTCACTCACTCACTCACTGTCTCTCACCGATTCACTCCCTCCCTCACTCTGTCACTCACTAACTCTCTCTCACTCACTAACTCTCTCTCACTCACTCACTCCCTCCCTCATTCACTCACTCACTCTCTTAGTCAGAGAGAGAGAGAGAGAGAGACAGAGTGAGAGACAGAGTGAGAGACAGCGAGAGAGAGAGACAGAGACAGAGAGAAAGAGAGAGACAGAGAGAGAGGGGTTAATACACCAACTCAGTTCCATAGACGCTAACGCTAAAATACATTTTTTCAACCACTTTGAAACCATACATAAACGAGTCAAAATTATATCATCTTACATGGATATATCAAGTCTTGTTCATACATTGCAGTCACTCGTCCCGTTTTTTCAACAATTGTTTAAAATTTAAGAAATCGAGGGGGAAAGTTGGAGATTTTTAAGCTTGGTTGCTATGGTCGTCAAGGGCGAGAGTCCCCCAAGTCACGGCACACCCAATACCGACTATCCGGCAGTGTGGTGAAAGTAAACAATCGGTGAAATCTCAGCATTACTTTCGATTATAGGGAATAAATCTTGCGGAATGTTGTCCATGTTCATGATGAATATATTTCGTGATATGGATTTTAATATTATATATGATTAATTGTTCAAAATTGCACAAAATCAGTTCGTTCATAGACTTGTGGATACACTGTCACGTGACCAGGTAAGCGAGGCGGCAGAGGCAGTAGTAGCAGTAGGCGTAGGCCTACACTGAAAATTATGGGATACATCCGAAAGAGCATTCATTCCAGCGAGATGATCGGTCAGGACCACATCTCGCTTTTGACGAACAGAGAGCTGGAAGAGAAAACGAGAGAGGCAAAAACGGCAGCGAAGGAAGGACAGGAGGAAATCGACTATTTGAAGCGGCGTCTCGCAGAAGCCGAGCGAGATCAGCCCGAACTGGAGGATAACGTTAGGTAGGTGTACAAGCTTGAAACAATATCCCCTTGATGACAATAGTTAAGACAGTGGTTAAAACGGCCCGCTCACGAGTCGGTCGCGCGAAGGTGACAAAACATAGTAATTAATTGATTGGTGTTTACAAGTGTTTGCCTACTTGGTGAAAAAACGCAAGAGTCAACATAGGTAATGATTTAAGCGAAAGTCATCGGGGTCCCGGACTCAATTACGGAGCATTACGGATCGCTTCCTAGTCTGGGCTTCAAAGACACCTCAATTGACTGACAGCAAGGACAATTTGTTTATACATGTGTCCGTCGTTTCTATCCGATTCAGATAACGCCGATACCGGTCATATTCATACTTATAGCACTATTCAACTCTCTCCCGCTGTGTGGCTGTCGCCCTCCACAGGCAGCAATATTTCATAGAGCTAGATGAAACATTATGAAACATTATATCACATCGCAGGTCTCGCAAAAATAGCTCCGGGCAACTAAAATTTAAAGTTACTTGCCCGAGTGGGCAAGTGAAAATATCTACGGCGCCGATTTCAAACCCCTGTTGTGATGTCTACTTACAATGAAATTCCCGTGCAAATGTACACAACCTTAGTTTATAATCGTGCAAATTCGGTCGGGCAAGTAAATCTTGGGCTGAAGTTGGTAGGTTTTTTTCGAGCCCTGCATCTAAATCTGAAAGTGATCGCTCTTCGGTTTAAAGACAGTAGTTCTATCGTGTGACTAAACATTAGCACGCCGGCAGGAGGGGAATGGTGCATTCTATGATATAATAAATGAATCGTCAATATATTTCGAGCAGTGTTTAAAATGGTGTACGAATATTTTTCCGGAAATTTATATTCGCACGTAAAGGCTTGCCCGGGTCATGCTTTTTTAAGTGATGCTAATCCAAGATCTAGGTCAACCCTTCGTCTGTTGGTAGCCTATACACCCCCGCCCACCCCCACCCCCACCCCCATATTTATGTCACCCCTTGCTTGCACCGCTATACACTGCGCCTTTGGCGCCAACAATATACTTTAGTGAACGCGGAGGCTAGACGGTTGTGCAGTGGATTCCTCAAAAAGGGTTAGGACAGGGGGCATTAAAGGGTTGGGAGTTATGGCAGGTTAAGACTCCAAGAAAGCTATTTGTGTTACTATTCACCAAAGAGTTCGGGAAAACAACCAAAAACACCATTTAAGAAAATTACATTGAAACTACTTCTGGAGAGTGAGAATAATCTCATGAAAAAATAATTTAAAAGTCAATGCTATATCAGGAAATACCGGCATAATCGAGGTGTGTTATAATTGACCAGTACAGATCAATATGGATACGATTTGTTATCAGTACTTTTAGCTAAATATGCTATTAAGGGCAACTTGCTTGCTTGTTGCGTAACTTAGTCTACCCCTCAGGGAGAACACAAACAACAGTTCGCAATGATACTGAATCTTGAGTGATAGTCTTAATTATGGAGTCCCCCAGGCAAAGTGCGTTATTATGGAACAATCTCGATGTTGACATACGAAACATAGAAAGATATTACAGAAAAACATAAATGACTGGTATTCACAGCATTAACAAAATTAACTGTCTCTCAGCCCTCATAATGTTTTTGAATTGACCAGTAGAGATGAATATCGATACCATTTTTTATCAGTTCGGTAAGGGTCTTTATATATATATATATATATATTGAATTTTTATTCATGGTTTGTCAACAGTTACATAATCATGAAATGGGCGTACAATTCTACAGAGTAGGTCTTCCACCGAGTCCAAAAATAAATAAAATAAAATATCTTACATGTCTCGAGATTTACATATACAATTATATCTGAGTTACGCTCTATTGGTTCTAATTTACATACAGTGAGTACTTTGGCAATAGTTAAGTCTTAGTATACTCTAAGACCTTTCCATTTATGTTCATACATTTTTACAACAGGTATATCATAATTCATTATTAACAACATATCCGAAGTAGTTACTGGGGGATATCCCTATAATATGATATGGCTACATATTATGTACTACAATCTATATGGACGGAATTTAGTCGTTGCCATTATTTACTAGGCATCGTCACAGTATTTTTAGAGCAATAAAACATCATTAACATACAATTGATATTATTGATAAGATCCTTAAACAAAGATCACCCCGCCATCCTACCCATCGATGTCTCGATCTTTAAAAATTAGGTATTATGTACCTCAGTTCTATACCCGAAATCTGGTTTATGTCAATTCACTACTCTGTAAATTTAGTATGGATAAATACATACATCGGTCAACTCACTACTCTGTAAATTTAGCATGGATAAAATACATACATACTCGGTACAAACAACTGGTCACAAATGTTCAATCAATTATTTCAGTAATAGGTTCGCTAAGATATTGGTCGTATTCAGATGGATACATTTGCTTCAAATATCGGTTAAATTCCTTGTTTGATTGTCAAATCTGGGTTTTGTCCGGCAATTTATTCCATAAGACTGCCATATTGTAGATGTAGGATTTTTTAAACATTTCATTTTTGGGATGAGGTACTACCATTTTTCTCCCTTTGGTAAGATTTCTAAGACCAATGCCTCGGGTGTCAATATTTTTCCCAGTTTTTACCCTGGAAAAAGCTCTCCCTAGCATATGCATTTCCCTTCTAGTTTTAAGGGCGGCATATTTAGAGTTACATGTCTTTTGGGGGTTGTACAGTAAAAAATATATTATACTTACGACAAAGGTTAGATAAAAAATATAATAATTTATAATCATTCTGAATTGACCAGTACAGATCAATGTCGATACGATTTGATATGCGATCTCTTAATTACCAGATAAGGGAGGACAGGTCACTAGGGGGGAGGTCCATTAACCCCATTAGCCCATCCTCACATTCCTTAGCTGGAAGGGGTCAAGCAGTATCAGGTCAGGGTATCAGGCCAGGGTATAAGGCAGCTAAGGTGACAGGCTATACAGTACTAGCCAGAAGACAGCCAAGTCAGCCTACTAAAAGACCCAAGTCAGGGTGAGATAAATATCTTACTTCAAAGCATACGAAGGCTCAGGGTTTGTGTTAGTAGCCGGGACCCGAGGAAAAATCCTCGCCTACTATGTTTCCATTCATGGAGTACCAGTATACTATATAGCCTGCTAATGAGATATCATTACATAAATCGTCATTTATTCTTGCTTTTAAACTCATTTCTGTCATTTCTGAAAACATTTGTAAGATGTGAATATCATTCTATGATTATAATAATAAAATATTGTTGAAAAAACTCAACACTTCAATGGGGAGAAGGGAGGCGGGGTGGGGTGGGGATAGGGGCGCCCTATAGCTGGGGCTCTTTTACATGTTCTCAATTCGCGTAATGTATATGATATGCACTATCGGGAATGTGATGATATATATTTAGTATCAGTAAGATTTATACATTTTTCACAAGTTTCTGAACTACTGGTCTAGTAGTCTAATATGCCTTTGACATTAAAAAGCCTGTCGTTCCGAATCTTGATTTCATCAATGCATTTGAGAAAAGTCAATCTTTCTGACTATCATGATTTACTCATTACCTCATCATTTCCAGAAACCATAAAAATTTAATTTGGGAATGTCAAAGGTCGGCCTAATGATTGATGCAAGTGTGTAGTTAGTAGACTCAATGTAAAGTAGTAAGGCCAATATCTCGTAAGATTTTAATGCATTCGACATGAGATGGTAATAAGCATGCTATTTTCTTCTTTTTCAAATTATTTAATTGTGCAATGACACTATGCTACCTATTAGAAAAACTATATCTCTAAAATATTGTTAGGGTGACTAGGAAAATAAAAGTTTAATGTATGCTATGAGCTTAACTTTTAATGTTTAAGGGGTTGCCCTGATGGTCCTTAAAATCAGCAGAACGCTAAAACAGGTTCATTTTCCTCAAAATTTTCCTGGGGGTGCATGCCCAGACCCCCTTAGCTTGTGTGTGCCCCTGTTACGCTGTTAAATATTTCAGGTGAGAAGACTCCTCCACAAAATATATTCATTGAGCCTATGTTCTGAGTGGTTGCCAGAGATGGGCTTCCCAGGCCTAGCCACAATTTTGATTGCTTGTTTCAAAATATGAGGAAAAGGTCTTATATATGAACATGAAGTGGAAAATGTATAAAATCTTGACACTGAAATCTTTAGTGGAAATTATGATGATAATACACCAGAAGCCCCCTCAAACCCCCTCCCACACCCTCCCCCACGAAGCACAAAGGGCCTCACACCAGAAATGGCCCCCCCTACTACCATGCAAATCCCCCCTACTCGAAACCTTAACAAAAACCCTGGAAGGTGGTTTACCGCTTTTGGAAATAAATCTTTTAAGAAAAACAATTTACAAATTAAAATCGCCCTATTCAACTACAATCCGTTTTCCTGAGCCATCTACCAAACATGAAAGAAATAGCTTGAAAAGAAATGCATGTACTAGGTCACCAAACGTACGCAATAGGTTATTCTATGCATGTCTTTTTCTCAAAAGCCAGACTTTAAATTCGCTTCGCGAATAATTATTTATTGACCAGTACAGATCAATGTCGATACCATTTCGTATGAGTTCGGTAAGAGTCTTCTGGGGGTTGTAGAGTAAAAAATATATTTTACTTCGACAATTGTTAGATAACAGATATAATAGTTTGTAATCATTTTGCATTGACCAGTACAGATCAATGTAGATACATTGAATCCGTATAAGGAAGTAGTTTTTATTTGGAAGTTGAATCATTGTGTCCTGAGTTATTGAGCACTCAAGAAGGTGGTAATTAACTTAATACGGCGCATACCCTAAAAAAAGATCTTGTTTCAACCACGATAAAAACTGGCATACGGTATTTATTATAATTGGTTGGGACAGGAATATGAGTTCACTTTTTACAAACAAAATAGATTTTTGAGCAGTCTCAAAATGCACAACAGCAAGCACCAAAGTAGTTATTTTACATGGATATAATGATTATAAAGAACACCAAGAAATTGAAATGATAAGACCTCTGATCAGGGTTCTTGCAAGAAATATTTGACAGCGTAGTGTCCCCCTGACCTCAGCTGAATGATAGATGCGAATTTTTTCATGATTTTGACTGTACTAATCACTGCCTCCTGTATTAGACTAGGAGGTATATTATTATTGTTGAACATAATTATCACCGTAATTGGGACTGTCATGAAATAGTATGAGAATGCCGGTTTGCATTGTGCGACCATCAAATGTTACATATTACAATGTGTGATTCCATGCTTTTTATCTTCTTCAACTATTGATTAGCTAGGAATACTTAGTATTGATCTATGTTTTTTTTCTAAAAGATGTAGTATACATATTCTTTATTGTTTTTTTTTATCTAATTGTTTCCCACAGCTACATCTGAGAAAAATGTGTAACCGCGTAATGTTTGGCTAAATAAAAATAGTTAAATACAAGAGAGTACAAAATTGGGTGTATGAGTTGGTGTTCTAACTTAAAATCTAGAAATACTTATTACGTGACCTAATGTTTACCATCATTGAAATTGATATCTCAAATTGCATTATTTTGCGACTTTTTTTTCTGTAACACATAACAAATATTACACTTGAGGTGACGTTGCCAACGTCTATTCAGGAAGACTGAAATGGTACGCTAATGTTAGTCCAAAAACCTACCCGTCCAAAGACGGGTAGATTAAAAATCTACCTGCCCGACGCCAAAATCAACACGTCTCGGGCGTTCGGGAGGCGATCTCGTCGCACCCTGCCGATTATATCAAATGCACCAGAATGCACCCTCTAATAGGGGCTAAATTTTAAGTGTAGTGTTCAAAAGATTTCAAGGGAAGGGGGGAATCCTTTAGCCACGAAAATTGTTGGCAGAATTTGGTTTGGATGTCAACATGCCCCCGATGTGGCAAAAAAGTCTGGTTAGAACATTGTATATCGATATACCAGGGGCAGGTCTAGGGGGGGGGGGGCACACTTGTGGTCGAAATCTTCTGGATTTGCCTGTTTGGAATGTCATTGCAATGCATAACAGCTAGTTTGCCTTAATGATAATAATCAAATAAAGCCCCACAAATTAAGTTAACAATCACTGATTGTTGTTTGAATACCAATTTTGAGACCGTCTTAAATTTAAGGCCCCGTTGAGTCTAAAAATGCATTTTGAATAGAAGCCCTGAGACAACAAGGCAACAACAACAGCCCCCCCCCCCCCCCCCTGGTACGGCCAATGGTATTACAGTATAGATATATGTATCAAATTGATACATAAGATCAAGACGTCACATCGGATAAAATGCTTAGAATGAGTTCTATGATATGTTATTCACTTGACAAATTGCCTGGGCAAGAAGCTCTTATTTCGAACGGTGTAATAGTTATTTAAGAGACAACCGTTTCAGTGAGTAAATATTGTCGGCAGTATATAGTTACTTCAGTTACTGTTTTTCCGAAAACCACAGGACATTTATCATTGTTGAGGGACTTTGTATTTCGACTAAACATTTTGTACATTATCTCTGTGATAGGAAAGTATCCTGTCTACAGAGTAACCTTTACAGAGTAGTCTGTATATTGTACATTTCCTCAACAACTCCAATGTGATCAACATAAGATTGAAATACAGGTTGCATTGAATGCAACTTCACCAATCGTCTCTAATAACCCAAATTTCATTACCCCGAAAAATTCACACCGAAAAATTCGATATATACTGTTGAATTATGGAGAAAAAAAATTCTCAATTAATATCATATCTACAATTCGTTTATAGAACACTTGAGAACGAGACTGAGAGAAGAGACGCAATACTTCTCAAAGATACGTATGCCGACATGGAGAAAAGACGGAAGAGGAATAACCGCATTGCCGCGGAAAATGCACGTAAGTAAGAATAACGAGATTGGATTGAAGTGTATGCTACTGTGATTCAACTAAGGAAAATTAAGCTTGTAATTAAGTAATTAGGTTAATCGGTCAATTAGTGTAGGTAGATCTGTCTGTACAAGTCATTAGCTATGACTTAGATAATTTTATTATATATTCGTTTATTACAATTGTGATTATGTATACTAAATTATCTAATTGTTTTCTGCCAGGTATGCCCAAAGGCCGCCGAGTGAAGCCACCATCGGCCAAGAAGACCTAGTGGAGCAAAAAAAAGGCCCTTTTCAGGGCCAAAAAAAAAGGCCCTTTTCAGGGCCACCCAAATGTCTCAAGAGCATTGTATATTCCGTCCCACAACCCCCCCCCTCGTCACACACACTTACTTTCCCGTGTTGTTGTATATAGCGTGCCCAAAGCAAATATAAAATGAATATATTATATTATATATATAGTCATATTTTCGTTTATTTTAAAGTGATTATTTTTAGCGATGTTTCAATGATAATTAAGTGTGATAGTGTCTTTAGTGAGAGAAAGAAGGTATAGAATGAATGTCTATAGTGACATTAATTTATGTTCAACTGTTGAACATGCGAAAGTTTTATGTACCAACATGTGCGATTGTCAGTAGACAATGTGTATAGAATGTCTATAGTGATATTGTAGTACTTTCAGTGAAAATTCATTTAGGTTCCAACATGTGCGACTCTCTGTCACGAGAAAATAGATATATAAGTAGTATTAGTAGTTTCAGTGAAAATTCATTTAGGTTCGAATTTAGTACCTATAGATCAAGGCATAGAATGAACGGCTAATATGAAAAAGGAAAATAGTATTATGAATGTACAGGTAAATTGGCGTATATTTCGCATGCATAAACTACCGCACTACGCAGTCGTCAATAAAGTAGGCGCTAGACACTGCACAGCGGCTATAGTTTACCCCATAATCAGCTAGTCATTACTGGAAGAATATTGTCAAGAAAAGAAGATATAAGCCCATTAACCACCACCGACTCATGAAATATGATTTGAATGGAGCGCCATTTCCGCGTTTTAGTTCCCAGACAAGCCACTACGAAATATATCAACAAGCGCCGAAAATGGTATCTCCCAATACCGCCCCAAGCGCACCTGCATACACACTCCTGCTGCCTCGCACAGCCTGTGCGAGGATGTCTATTATTAGACAGCAAAAGCAAAACGTAGGAGGGGAGGGGGGGGATGAAAAGGAGAAACAAGATTCCATACTTATATGATAGTAGCACATAGCCTAAGACACACCAAAATTAATATAGCGGTAATAGTCTGGACAAACTAGTTAAAATAGGCGCGCGATAAAAGGACGCCATTTTTGATTTTGGTCGAAATGTAGGTGCAGGCTTCAAAGTAGGTCAAGGCGTAGGAAAAAAAATAAAGAGTATGTACCCAGGGTATGTCCGCTTGTGAATGTTGACGAGTGAACACGTAGATAGGTATTATTCTAGGTACATTGGGTACAGGGTTGATATAAAATTATCTCTCATATAAAAATTAGCCCAATAGGCATCAGTTGATTGGCCATGGACGTAGTAAAGAGAATGAGGAACGTTGCTACTTACAGTTGCGAAATGGCAGTCATATTAGGTAGAAAGGTATCCAGTTCATAATTTACGACTTGTCACATTAGGTAGAAAGGTATCCATTTTCACAATTCCAATCATTGCATATATCCATGATTGTGAGTAGAGCGACATCCCAGTGGCCTGAAGAAGGAATGTGTATTGGGGCCGCACGAGTGTCGTCGGGGTGGCTGTGCCGCCCGTTTAGTTTAGTCATTGGGTGGAAGTGGCCTGAAGATGGGGAAGAAAGTGTTGATAATAATTATGTGAATGCATAGGCGGTCAGATTTAAGCAATATAGATAGAATGAACAAATGGTAGTGGATATATATTTATAGGCATATAGGCGCCTTAGAGAAGGACGCCATTTTTCGGGCCGACACGTAGCTATAGGATTTAAAGTAGGTCAAGGCGTAGAAGCAAAGAATAATGAGTATGTCCACTTGCGAATATTATCGAGTGATCAAAGAGTAGAAAGGTATTATTGTAGGTAAATTGTCTCATGGTTCATATAGAACAGAATTTCATAAGTTAGCCGACTAGGCATCAGTTCCTTGGTAGGCGCTGGACGTAGTAAAAAGAAGGAGGAAGGTGACAGGGAGTTATGGAGAGCTAGCGAGGCAGACGGTTGCTACTTACAGTGGCGAAGTGGCAGTCTGGCTTCTTTCCGTTGTTATAGCATATGCACGATTTGTAGAAATAATATGACAAGTCATATTAGGTAGAAAGGTATCCAGTTCATAATTTACGACTTGTCACATTAGGTAGAAAGGTATCCATTTTCACAATTCCAATCATTGCATATATCCATGATTGTGAGTAGAGCGACATCCCAGTGGCCTGAAGAAGGAATGTGTATTGGGGCCGCACGAGTGTCGTCGGGGTGGCTGTGCCGCCCGTTTAGTTTAGTCATTGGGTGGAAGTGGCCTGAAGATGGGGAAGAAAATGTTGATAATAATTATGTGAATGCATAGGCGGTCAGATTTAAGCAATATAGATAGAATGAACAAATGGTAGTGGATATATATTTATAGGCATATAGGCGCCTTAGAGAAGGACGCCATTTTTCGGGCCGACACGTAGCTATAGGATTTAAAGTAGGTCAAGGCGTAGAAGCAAAGAATAATGAGTATGTCCACTTGCGAATATTATCGAGTGATCAAAGAGTAGATAGGTATTATTGTAGGTAAATTGTCTCATGGTTCATATAGAACAGAATTTCATAAGTTAGCCGACTAGGCATCAGTTCCTTGGTAGGCGCTGGACGTAGTAAAGAGAAGGAGGAAGGTGACAGGGAGTTATGGAGAGCTAGCGAGGCAGACGACGGTTGTTACTTACAGTGGCGAAGTGGCAGTCTGGCTTCCTTCGATTGTTATAGCATATGCACGATTTGTAGAAATAATATGACAAATCATATTAGGTAGAAAGGTATCCAGTTCACAATTGAAATCATTGCATGTATCCATGATTGTGAGTAGAGCGACATCCCAGTGGCCTGAAGAATGATTGTGGGGCCGCACGAGTGTCGGGGTGGCCGTTTTTCCTATTGGCGCGTAGAATCAGGAAGTGGTCGCCCGACACGAGGAATGTGAAGAAGGTCAAGGTCGCCCGAACACTAGTGGTTAGCACTACTACAGCCCCACCAGCGAGGGTTTATGGACTAACTAGTGTTGAGCTTTACGCCCTTTATATAAAGAGTTTGAAATGGTTATATCGGCGGCGGTAAAGCATAGGTTGGGTGGGGGCTGATTTTATATGGCATCACAGAGGGATTGAATATGTGAAATTAGTCTGTAGAGTGACGTTTATATTATTCCAACAAGCCGACAGAAAATTGGACCAGAGCTAATAGCCATAGTTGGCAGAAAGAAAAAGGAATTGAAAATCTTTCAGTATTTTTTAGATAATAGCCTATATGTGCGATACTAAAGATTTCAATATGGAATCGTTAATGATCACACTGACAAAAGTCATGTTCGAATCGCAAGTGTACTATAACCGAATGAGCTTGAGCAGGACTGATACTTCAGTTCAACAAAACCAAATAGAAACACATTGACGAGCTAAAGCATATGTCAAATGGAATAAAGAAGTAAGTTCGATTGGATGACAATACCACATTTGTTTACAGAGATGTTTGATTGTACTGTATGTGATTTCGCATGCATTTGGTCTCTTGCTTTTTGCTTGTTGAGACTATTGTGTAACTGTTTACGGTTTGGGTAGAAAGCATCTGGGAAATATGCAAATAATGTAGTATGGCGTTCTAATATGTCTTAATATGGCACTATCAAATTACTCCTTGTGAAAAATCGTACAGCAACGCAACGAAACACCTTACACTATTGCTTTTTTGGTATATCGGTATATCTGTATCTTATTTCACATTAGAGAAGACAGATTGTGCACATCTTATGCTTGTGAAAAGACTTTGGGAAAGGCCATAATGAAAGTGGTCACAGTAAGTAAGAAAATGCTGTACGTTTTCATGTGATGTTATATTTAGTCATGCTTTCACACTGACAAAACTGATGTCATGTTTGAAGCGCAAGTCTATTATAAAGGAATGAGCATGAGCCATAACCCACATGGGTAATGTTCACACTGACAAAATTGATGTCATGTTTGAAGCACAAGCAGTATGAAATAATGAAAAAATATGGAAAATCGGAACGATTGCAATATAAGGAGATCATATACGTTATATCTGAATTGTGAGCGTGAGCTGTGGCTGAGGTATATAGTATTACAAGGAATGAATAGGAGACAGCATGTGTTAGTTGTTGCTTTTTAGATGCTGGAGTCAAAAATGGTGTAAGTTTATATATGTAATATTAATTTAAGGAAAGTTTCAAAGATAAAGACAAGCGCTTAGGTCAGATGGGCAAGAGTGTCTACCCATACAAAGAGGAACAAGCCAAATTCGATGATCTGATTTGCGATGTGAGTGAAAGCGCATAAACAAATTATGAGGGAAAGAGAGAGAACATGAGACCAAACAAATGTCAAGAGGACACGCTGGAGTCAAAGATGGTGTAAGTTTATATATGTAATATTATTCCACTTGAAGAAGGCGGGTAGACATGTCTTTTTGTACCAGACTGCTAGGATTAAATGAAATGAGAGGTAAGGAAAGTTTCAAAGATAAAGACAAGCGCTTAGGTCAGATGGGCAAGAGTGTCTACCCATACAAAGAGGAACAAGCCAAATTCGATGATCTGATTTGCGATGTGAGTGAAAGCGCATAAACAAATTATGAGGGAAAGAGAGAGAACATGAGACCAAACAAATGTCAAGAGGACACGCTGGAGTCAAAGATGGTGTAAGTTTATATATGTAATATTATTCCACTTGAAGAAGGCGGGTAGACATGTCTTTTTGTACCAGACTGCTAGGATTCAGCAACGGCAGGACCAGCTGCAAAACGCAAGACTTGCAAACCAGCAGCAAAGCAAAACCAGCAAGGCAAAACCAGCAGCCACACCCAAGACCTGAAAACCGTGATCGTAGGCGCAACCATCGTGATAACAGAATAACCATCATGTCTTTCAAAGAAGCATCATGACCATAGACACAACCACCAGGGCCATCATTTAAATCATCATAACAAGAAATGATATCTATCCATTCCCCAACCCAGCTTTTGAACAGATGAATGTTAACTTAAATGCTAACTTAGCCAGATTACAAAATATTTTAAATATGCTCCATAATCCGCAACAACAGTACGACCCTAGGTATGGCCCCTATTGAGCCATGACTACTGACGCATGTGTATGGTACATAATATGAAAGGCTGTTCTTAATGATCAGTTAACTCTACTCGGCTACTATATTTCTGATCATAGAGATGTTGGTCACAATAAGTCTAACATTGGGCTGATCTTAATCTTGATCTCTAATGAATAAGAAAGTAAGGGCGGCACCAGCAGTGACTAGCATATGGTATAAAGAGATGTAAGTCGCTCGAGCAGCAGCAGCAAGACAACAAATCAAAAAAGGAGATGATTGAGTCAAAGATGTTGTAACTTTATATATGTCTTATTATATATGGCGATTAGTAATTATGGTATACAAGACCAAACAGACTAGGTCGTTCTAGCAGCAGCAAAAAGACCAAAAACGCTATGTGGCTCGAGCAGCAGCACAAAGAAGCAAAACGGATGTAACTTTATATAGGACAAGATGTCCACATATTGTTTGCCCTCATACTAACAATTCCAGTTTAAAAGCCATAAGGAAAGTAATGGCGGCACCAGCATTGACTAGCATATCGTAGGAAGAGATGTAAGTTTATATCAGGAAATATTAGTATTCAGATAATGTAGTATTTCAATATATGCTATTAACACTACGGCCACAGATTAGACTTTGGGGACTTCAGGTATTAAAAGATTTCAAACTTAAATGCTAACTTAGCCAGATTACAAAATATTTTAAATATGCTCCATAATCCGCAACAACAGTACGACCCTAGGTATGGCCCCTATTGAGCCATGACTACTGACGCATGTGTATGGTACATAATAATAAATGTTCTTAATGATCAGTTAACTCTACTCGGCTACTATATTTCTGATCATAGAGATGTTGGTCACAATAAGTCTAACATTGGGCTGATCTTAATCTTGATCTCTAATGAATAAGAAAGTAAGGGCGGCACCAGCAGTGACTAGCATATGGTATAAAGAGATGTAAGTCGCTCGAGCAGCAGCAGCAAGACAACAAATCAAAAAAGGAGATGATTGAGTCAAAGATGTTGTAACTTTATATATGTCTTATTATATATGGCGATTAGTAATTATGGTATACAAGACCAAACAGACTAGGTCGTTCTAGCAGCAGCAAAAAGACCAAAAACGCTATGTGGCTCGAGCAGCAGCACAAAGAAGCAAAACGGATGTAACTTTATATAGGACAAGATGTCCACATATTGTTTGCCCTCATACTAACAATTCCAGTTTAAAAGCCATAAGGAAAGTAATGGCGGCACCAGCATTGACTAGCATATCGTAGGAAGAGATGTAAGTTTATATCAGGAAATATTAGTATTCAGATAATGTAGTATTTCAATATATGCTATTAACACTACGGCCACAGATTAGACTTTGGGGACTTCAGGTATTAAAAGATTTCAAACTTAAATGCTAACTTAGCCAGATTACAAAATATTTTAAATATGCTCCATAATCCGCAACAACAGTACGACCCTAGGTATGGCCCCTATTGAGCCATGACTACTGACGCATGTGTATGGTACATAATAATAAATGTTCTTAATGATCAGTTAACTCTACTCGGCTACTATATTTCTGATCATAGAGATGTTGGTCACAATAAGTCTAACATTGGGCTGATCTTAATCTTGATCTCTAATGAATAAGAAAGTAAGGGCGGCACCAGCAGTGACTAGCATATGGTATAAAGAGATGTAAGTCGCTCGAGCAGCAGCAGCAAGACAACAAATCAAAAAAGGAGATGATTGAGTCAAAGATGTTGTAACTTTATATATGTCTTATTATATATGGCGATTAGTAATTATGGTATACAAGACCAAACAGACTAGGTCGTTCTAGCAGCAGCAAAAAGACCAAAAACGCTATGTGGCTCGAGCAGCAGCACAAAGAAGCAAAACGGATGTAACTTTATATAGGACAAGATGTCCACATATTGTTTGCCCTCATACTAACAATTCCAGTTTAAAAGCCATAAGGAAAGTAATGGCGGCACCAGCATTGACTAGCATATCGTAGGAAGAGATGTAAGTTTATATCAGGAAATATTAGTATTCAGATAATGTAGTATTTCAATATATGCTATTAACACTACGGCCACAGATTAGACTTTGGGGACTTCAGGTATTAAAAGATTTCAAACTTAAATGCTAACTTAGCCAGATTACAAAATATTTTAAATATGCTCCATAATCCGCAACAACAGTACGACCCTAGGTATGGCCCCTATTGAGCCATGACTACTGACGCATGTGTATGGTACATAATAATAAATGTTCTTAATGATCAGTTAACTCTACTCGGCTACTATATTTCTGATCATAGAGATGTTGGTCACAATAAGTCTAACATTGGGCTGATCTTAATCTTGATCTCTAATGAATAAGAAAGTAAGGGCGGCACCAGCAGTGACTAGCACATGGTATAAAGAGATGTAAGTCGCTCGAGCAGCAGCAGCAAGACAACAAATCAAAAAAGGAGATGATTGAGTCAAAGATGTTGTAACTTTATATATGTCTTATTATATATGGCGATTAGTAATTATGGTATACAAGACCAAACAGACTAGGTCGTTCTAGCAGCAGCAAAAAGACCAAAAACGCTATGTGGCTCGAGCAGCAGCACAAAGAAGCAAAACGGATGTAACTTTATATAGGACAAGATGTCCACATATTGTTTGCCCTCATACTAACAATTCCAGTTTAAAAGCCATAAGGAAAGTAATGGCGGCACCAGCATTGACTAGCATATCGTAGGAAGAGATGTAAGTTTATATCAGGAAATATAAGTATTCAGATAATGTAGTATTTCAATATATGCTATTAACACTACGGCCACAGATTAGACTTTGGGGACTTCAGGTATTAAAAGATTTCAATGGATTGTATAACAGACCACTCCATGTAAATTGTGCTTAGGCCGTGACGATGCCCAGGGGAAGATGGCCAACACATGCCCGCCAAGGATAGCCGTTGGTAACCCTTGGTTACCCCAAACGAAATGTGGCCTCCCTGCAGGTGTTAATCTGCACTGGAGCAACCTCCTAAGCCCCTCATATGGTAATGACTATCGAATTGTACTACAACAACAAAATAGCCGTTATAGCCGATATGAAAAGAAGAGCTACGTGGACGATTGACATGTTCAATTTTGAATTGGACAATTATGATTTCTCAAAATGTGACCTGTCAAAATATAGGCATTAACCTGAACAATAATCAACATACTCTGAATTTATCAACAGTTAAAAAAGACTTTGACCTGCCTGCCGACCCGAGTAGTGAAAAGGAAAACTCTCAAGACCCGTCTGCCCCTCTGAGTTAGTTAGGGGGCTCAGGGGACATTTTAAGGGGTCATGGGGGGGCCAGTATCGACCCATACAAAGAGGAAAAAGCCTAAAAAGATTGGATGTGAAAGCCCATAAAAAAATTATGAGGAAAGAAGAAAGAACATGAGACCAAATGTCAACAAATGTGTAATGCTCTCGAACTCGAGAGCGATAAGCAAAGGCTCAGGAAGCGTTTGGAGACAAATTTGTTTTGTAAAAGCCATAAGGAACGTAATGGCGGCACCAGCATTGACTAGCATATCATACGAAGAGATGTAAGTTTGACATGTTCAATTTTCAAGTGGACAATTATGATTTCTCAAAATGTGACCTGTCCAAATATAGGCATTAACCTGAACAATAATCGACCTACTCTGAATTTATCAAAAATTAAAAAAGACTTTGACCTGCCTGCCGACCCGAGTAGTGAAAAGGAAAGAGCCCTCCATGCAAAAGATTTCAAGGAGAGAAGAGAAAGAGGTTTCCCCTCATTTATTTGGATTCAAATGATCAGCATTTGTCATTATCAATACTGACATCTCTTTGAATTAGCCCTTTTCTGTATTGTTGATTTGTTAGATACTATTGCTCATGGATCGTATACTCTAGGAGATAAATACTTGTCAAAAGACCAAGATTGTGTTGTGTTTATCGGGCGTTTTAAGCACGCAAGCGCGCCAACCAGCAGAGCGAGACAAAACAAAAGGAGCAATCAATGTACTCCCACATTACTAGAGGGAAAATGAGGGAATGTTTCGCATTGAAAAGGAAAAAAGGCAAATGCAATGCTACTGACAAATGTTTGACGTCATCAAAGGAATGAGAGGATGTAGATTGATATAGAGGGAATGTGTAGATTTGTAACTATAGGTCATTTCTAATGTAGTATGTTGTGTGTGACCTGTCAAAAGGTCCGTGCAGCTATTAATGTGCACTGGGAGCACAATCTATTTAAACAAAATATGGTCGATGGTCGACAGAATATAAGATTTTGATATTGTCATATCGCACTCAATCGTTGGAATCAACAGTTCTAAGCCCAATTTTCGAAAAGGGTCAATTCATAGTGAGGGATTGCAGTTACAAAGAAGGGGGGGTAGAGATGTATTATTGTACAAGACCCTATCGATTTGATGAAATGACATGGAAGGAAGAAAGTTTCAAAGGCAGATCGCCGAGAGTGTCGGAACATTTGTGCCAAGAAAGAATGAGTGAAAGGTTGCAGAAATTGATCCAATGTCCAACATGGACAATGCAAAAGATGCCATCACACGAGTGGCAATAGGTTGAAACCTATCAGGAGAAAAAAGATAATATAGAAAAGGTCGATATGGAAATCACTCCATGCTTACCAGTTGCGAACTAATTGAAGTGGACGCAATGCCACATTATATATGATGAAAGTGAGAGGATGGATGGGCAGTGGGGGCGGGCACATGCGATTGGCTGATGCTCATTGGGTGTAAATGCGGGGATGCCAGATAATGAGAGTGTCAGAAGTGTCAACAGATTAACGACAGGATAGATCAAAGCGATACCATCGCTTGCGCGGGGGTAAGATTGCAGGATGTTTATGCTACAATTTAGATGTTCGCACTGACAGTTATAAATACAAAAAATACAAAAATAGCTGTTTCGTTGTGTGTTTGATTCTCTCAATAGTGTCTCAAATGGGTAATAAGGAATTTGACGATGGCAAATTGTTATAGTTAGCTAAAAGGAAACTAATTTTAATTAATGATTGTGGAAAAAAGGCTATTATTTTGGTGCTAAATGACTAATGTTATGTGCGGTTGGTTAGGTGGGAATATGAATTGATCAAGTAATAGCGCAAATAATGACTACAAGTAATAGCCTTTTGGGTATTGCAAGGATATAGTTAGATCGGTTCGTAAGATATGCTAGTCAATGCTGGTGAAGGAAGGTGCTACGAAAGGCACAGAGTGAAATAAGATGGTCGTTCAAATGAGCAAATTTGTGCAGAAGTAATGAATAAATTTCCCGACCGATAAAAAGTAGGTATAACTAGTCACATATTAAAGTGTTTAGCAGTAGCACCCCCCCCCCCCCCCAAATATAGACGCAAAATAATTGAAAGGTTAGGGTGTTGGGCAGCAGGATCGATTAGTTGCAATAATATATTGTAAGGGGAGATTGTAATAAGATCGGCTCGGGCGGCTGTGCGTGCAGAGTCATGTTTGGCAGCAGGATGGATTAGTTATAAAAATAGATAGTATGGGAACATTGTCTTAAACAGCTCGGGCAACTGTGAATGGACTGATTGGTGTCACGTCTGACTCACGTAAGATGACGGGTGAGAGGCTATTACTAATCCGATAGGTATGATTGACTTGCGTGTTGTCAGTCATACTGCTACATTAGTTAGAGCACCCACTCATGCACGATTATATGAGGATAAATAAATTCAAGTGGCATTTCATAATGCTAGAGTAAGGCGAAATCAATTGATCCAGAAATGTCTTTGGGGGAATGTTCATTATATATAGGAAAGGCCGAGGGATTAGTTTTACCATAAGAATCAGTTTGAGTGGGAGGGGAGAATGAATGCATAGTGTATGGTAGTGTGTAGATGTAAGGGGTCAGATTTCAGAAAATGTACAAAGAGCGGGTGGCTGTACACATTGATGAAATTGTCATAATTTAGAGTCTCCCATTTATAATTTAAGTCCCCCATTCTCTTCAGTAATATAAATTACTACCGAAGTGTAGGTAAGATGTAAATGTAATCCATTGTATGTAATCCATGGTAGGTAATCCATTTCAAAAGTGAGAGAGACTTAATTTAATGTTACCTACCACTGTTATAGTGATGATGGGAGTCATGCGATATTTTTGTAGCGATGCAGCGATCGGAAAAGAGCGGCACATTTGACAGGAGTTGAAGGGCCGAATTGATGAAGCAGTTGCTCGATTGGTTGATGATTCCGCTCATTGTGACAACCAATGTATCAAAATATACAAAATGTAGAAAAAGGTGTAGAGTATATATAGTATATAGTATATATATATATAATATATATAGTATATAGTATATGTAGAGTAATATATTTTTACGTTAGAGTATCTCTTACGATATGTTAGATCAGAAGGTATGTGCACGGAGCGCATATAATAGGTAAATTGAAACACGATAGGTTTATATAGACGTCATAATGGATGCTGAGGGAAAATTTTAACCAATTACAGATGTGGAAATAACGCAGCCAAACGACCAAGCGACAGTCTGTGCAGGATCTATGCGCACCCACCCACCCACCCAGCACCAAGCGACAGTCTGTGCAGGATCTATGCGCACCCACCCACCCACCCACCTACCAAAGGAGACCCGACATACCCATTGTCTCAAATAGATTAATTCGTTTAAAACGTATAAATTTAGTTCGCGTCCTTTTTAAAATTTCACCAGAATAATATATGTATGATGAACATAGCATAGTCTGCGCGCCTAAGCGAATTAAGACAATTAAATATGCCAAATTAAGGGTTTCACTCATTTAATAATAAAGGAGGCGGTCTCTCTCCTATGTCTCTCTCATGTAATGAATTATGATTGTTGCATGGCGAAATTTAAGGGACATGTGAAATAATCAATTAGTCGATGGTAAAGTTTGAATTGGCATATTGGCATCTATGCTTGCCTCGCATCTCCATATGAGTGTCATGACAAGCTTCGATGTTTATCAAAGTCGTGCAGTTGAGCAGCTAATTAAGTCGAAAGCTTATTTGATTTCTGACAGAGATGCGCTTCTCGATATCTAATAGATCTAATATCTTGGATGGTGTTTTCATTATTAGCCAAGTGAAATTTTTTTCAGTAATGCGAATGAATATTCGTGATTCTCACTTGTCGATATGAAAATAATTAGTGGAGGTTTCATTCAACAAAATATTTTTCAAATTGGCAGGTTTTGCATCAAAAACATTTTTTAGCTATTCTAATTACCAATATATAGCTGGTAATAATAGATAATAGGGATATTGCAATAAGAAATTGCATGTCAATTAACCCCCGCCCCGTGTACAACATAATATGACCGGGCCAGTTTCAGTCCAAAATCATGTGAAAGTCAATCCAAGAAAGGAGAATACCGGCCCACGTCCCTAATTTCATTTTTAAGTAGGCCCCAATCGCGGCAATTGATTTTTATAAAAGTTCAGCCGAATAACTGTGATTCTGGATAGTTGATTGGAGAGAGTGCATGTTCTGAGTGCAACCAACAGCGCCATTTGGGCATGTATTGCAGAGAAAAAAATGGCTGGCAGACGTCCGAATTGCGACATGATTGCAAAGATTATTATTGTAGGTATTTGTACGTTTGATGATTGGTAGACAAATTTCAAAGGGCTTAGCCGGATCAGAGGGGATTAAGGGTTGTCATCACTTGTTTGTTTTCCTGGACATTGTGATGACAGTCATAGGATGCGCCATTTGTTCGTAAGTGGAAGGAGGTAGATGTGATTTCTGCAGTATGTCGGAGATATTGATTTTGTTGGTATCAAAGGGAGTTTTGATCGATTTTGGATTTTCTACAATTTCCCTTGGACACTATGGGGGCTCAGGTCCGAGCATATGATACAGAAGTGCCTATATATGGGAGTGTTTTTTCATTAGTACAGTCCGTAAAGGCTTTTTTAGAAATATAATTCATCATGTTGTTCATTCTGAATGTCGAGTGTAGGATGGTGTCAATCCGTCAGAAAATTTACGATTGCCAACTCTACACACTTGAGAAATCTTGCTAAATCAGGCAGAGAAAATGATGAATAGTGGGTATATCTGACACCATTTGTGTCGCTTTGATTTATACAACAAATAGCGGTAGGCAATATAAAGGTGAGAAGACTGTTGCATAGCGCAATATTATTTGGATGGCAATCAGAACTTTTTCAAAATTATGGATATCGCCCTAATATAATATAGCGTATGTCTGGTCATAAGATACGTTCTCTTATTCATAAGAATAACAATTTTGTCCTATTCGCAATATGTAGTCGTCTGCTGGCGATAAATAAGGGATAATTATGAGCCAGTCAAAATGGCATTTCATTTCATTTCATCGTCGAAAATGCAATAAATAAAATGGACAAAAATGTAATTAAGGGTTAACTACAAAACATATTAGAAAAAAATGATGGTCACAATTAGATATATAAAAATGATAAATATATTTTTAGAGAAAGTGCGACGATGTTGTATTTATATATCGTCAGAAGTCGCTATTTTGGTGCAGGAAGAGGATGGGGTCGTAGTGTCAGCTGGTGTGAAAGGAAAGAATTACATTTTTAGGGGAGCGAACCAAAAGCGCCATTTATTAGAAGGCGGGCACGATCGGCAGGAAGAGGATGGGGTCGTAGTGTCAGCTGGTGTGAAAGGAAAGAATTAAATTTTTAGGGGAGCGAACGAAAAGCGCCATTTATTAGAAGGCGGGCACGATCGGAAGTAAACAAGTTGGTCATACGAGTGCATGTCGGAGTGAGTATGGTGGTTATGGTGGTGCAACCAAAAGCGCCATTTATTAGCAGGCGGGCACGATCGGAAGTAAACCAGTTGGTCATAAGAGTGCATGTCTGAGTGAGTATGGTGGTTATGGTGGTGCAACCAACAGCGCCATTTATTAGTAGGCTCTGAATTGCCAGTTGTCCAAAAATGTACAAGATTATAGGTAAAAGTATTATGAGTAGTAATAAAATGAAAAATCACTATAGTAGGAGTCGATATAGATATAAAGTAATGCGAATGGGTAGAAGATAGGTGATTCAAGACATAAGTTGGAGTCGATATAGATATAAAGTATCGAATGGGTAGAAGATGGGTGATTAGGAGTCGATATAGATATAAAGTAATGGGAAGGGGTAGAAGATAGGTGATTCAAGACCTAAGTTGGTCTATAGTGTTTTCATATAGTAGAAAATATCGATATAGATATAAAGTAATGCGACGGGGTAGAAGATAGGTGAAGATAGGTGATTCAAATCATAATTTGGTTGGAAGTGTTTAATGACTTTTTTAATGACTTTTTTAATGACTTTTTTAATGACTTTTTTAATGATTTGTTAGCTAGACGAAAAGAGGAGTTGATCAGCGCCGCGTTACTCAGCGCTCCGCGTTACTCAGCGCTCCGCGTTACTCAGTGAGTTGATCAGCGCCGCGTTACTCAGTAGAGTTGTGTGTGAGACCCACCGTAACCATAATCGCGTGAGTAGCGCGGTATGCACTGGCGTGACCGCCCTGTCATGACCACTTGGAGGTATAGTATACTGGGTATTCCTTTCACTTGTAAACCATCAAATACGAGGCAGTCTTATTCACCGAATGATATGCGACCTCAGTGTATTTTATTAAAAACTATGCCGCACATTTAATCAATAGGCCTATAATAACTAGGCAAGTCGATGTCACCCTTCATGAAAATATATTTGTTTTGCTTGCAGGTCTCAGAACAAAATCCATTGTTCAACCACCCTTGGTTATCAGCCATAGCAACTTTCAAGTCCATACATGGAGAGAATGGAACGTGGTGCTAGTAATTGAACATCTATGCTGCAGGAATAGTTATTCAATTCCAAGTATTGAGTCCCATTCAGTATTTATCATATACTCTTAGCAGTGACAAATAATGGAATATAAGCATAACTTTTTATTACGAATTGCCATAAAGCTTCTAAAAGTTAAAAGGAAACGAAATTCAATAATTAAATCATACACGTTAAAATTGTATTGTATCCCCTTTATTGTCTCAAGTGGAATGGGTATACAAAAAGAAGCAGATAATTCATTATTCTATTACTGTTTTGCTGTTTTAAAGTATTCACAACTTGAATCAGCTTAATTCAATTAATTTCCGTTTCCAAGGGAAACGTTGGTAGATTTCAGTTACATGTAACCCATGGTCAAGTGACAATAATTGTCATGTATAAAATAATAATATCCTGACTCTTATTGATGTAGCACTTTTATTGGTTATGTGGTAATCAGACAGACAGAGAGGGCAGAGGTGTTACATAACACAGCCATGGAGCTGGAGCAGAGTGGTGGTAAGGACTTGAAAATGGCGTAGCCTATATTAACCAGGCACTGCAGCAGAGGAATGATAAGTAGCATGTGATCCTTGGGGAGTTATGGCAAAGAAGGTAATCAGATATTTGATCTTAAAGTAGCATTTGCCGATCACGAACTCATTATGAGAGTTTGGCCAAAGTTTTAGTAATTGAATACAATAGAACCCCCTTTGCCTATGGCTTTTCTGATTTGATCATAAAAACTGATATTTGTGAGGTATTTTCCTAATTGTCCTGGTGGAAATTATTTTGGTCTGCCAGACCAAGATAACCCTGGTACAGCAAGGCCGTTACGCAAGTACCAATGTCACACATGTATTCTGTGACAGTCGTCATTGACGCATTGCTATAGAGGGAACATCATGATGTAAACAAAGCTGTACTGTAACTACTCACTATTCGATCTGCACAAAGCCCGTAGGATGCTTTCCTTACCGAAAATTGGCATATTGTTTTATGGAAGTTCATATAGGTTTAAACAGATAGGCCTAAACAAAGAAATCTATACAACCAAGATTCCTGCTGCGGAGGTTCGCTTCAACTTTTGTGATGTCCTGTATCTGTACATCATTCTCATCCAGTTGCTGCAGTTTCAAAATGAAACCATGTCAGGCCTTCGCCCTGATCATCTCGCATTGATTAATTGTGATTAAAAGCAATCCAGGATAGCTAAACACATTTTGAAATGAGTTTGAGAACACCTGACATAGCTTGAATCAATTTCTTGTTATGTTTTATACAAATACCAATCTTTATTCTCATCGATCTTAGCCACTTTAAAGCCAGAAGCAGGACAGAATCGTTAGTCAGATAATCAGAGATTTGATCTTAAGTTATACAGTCATCATCCTGCTTCTGATTTATCTGAGATTAACACCAGCTGCAACCTCCCCACACATCAGATTCTTATCAATGCTGGATGTTTGCATACCCAATTCCATAATTGTCAGATTTTGTAAATCTGACAATAATGAATAAAGTTTTGATATTGGATTGAAGAAAGTATATCCCCTGCCTTTTTCTAATGTAGCACGTATATGAAATAGATGAATCATTGAACCTGAACCCATGGTTATCATATTTGGGGCAACGGTGAGATTTGTGCTTCAGTAATGACAAGTTGTGTTAGTTTCTGGTTGTTTAGTTACGATGACACTTTTCTGCCACCAAAGTACATAAAACCAAACTCACTGATTGGCTATTTACATTTCGCCCTAAAGGAAAATTCACAGTTCACTGCTTGACACTAAAGTGAATTCACCAAGGTCCAAATCCCTATTATCTGAAGGGGTTTAACTATTCTCCATCTAAAAGTGCACCAAAAAGTCGATACCTATTTCTTCATAGACCAAAAGGCCAATTATCAACGATAATTGAGATCACTATTTTCCACCCACCTTGATAAAGGGCTAATGTGCCAGAAACAGTGATAGGCGTTTAGCCGCCATGCGACCATTATTATTTTCCTTCAAAATCTGTCAGAACCTTTAAGACCGAGGATTTCCTCGTTTCTCTATAGAACTGAAAACTACACTTGATCGAATTATAGCCTGTCTATTATGTCCATCACTTTTGAACCGACCACTTAGGTAATAAACCCAAATGATATGCATGGCTGCTATTTGCATCATCCGCCTTGCGAGAGTTCTGGAAACAGATTCCTTTGGATATAGAAGCGGCCTGATGACACCTGTGTACATCATAAGTTTATCACAAGGAAAGAAACCAAATGAGTATACCGAAGTAGCCTTGGATTTGTTTTCGCCGTGTCCCGGATGTGACGTCTATACTACTTCCGCAGCAATGCCGTGACAAGGGTAAATCCTGCACTAGATTTGACGTACATAGGCTGGTATATCCGTTTCCCCAACTCCCAGAAGACAGCAATTTATAGCCATCTTTTTACAATTAATCACGGCATGTTTCATAAGGCAATACAAAACTTGAGTGATGTGATGGAGGAAAGTATTGTTTTACATTGATTGGATCATTGGGTTTAGACATAAATTAAATTAAAACCCCACAGACAAAGGGGGTATGATAGATCAAATATAATCTTAAAATGTATGAAATATCATTTTTAAAATACAGGAGAAAGCCGAATGCCCTGACAAATACAGGAGTAAGCTTGAAGAATGTGTTGTAGGGTGGTATTCATCATCCGTTTACTGTTAAGCATTAAACAGTGCAATGCCTAAAATAATCAAAGGGAAAGTACCCCTGGACATTTTATATCTACAACCGCATGGTCAGGTATATTATTACACAATGATATATAATACACACCTTGGGTACAGGCATAAAATATGACCTAGCTTACTTTTATATCATGTAATTGACATGAATATGATTATAAAAGAAATAAGGAAGAAGTCCCTATATACTAATTTAAACAAAGAAACTATTTCACTTTTGTATGTATTTCTTAAGGAATCACCACATACATGTACGTTTAAAGATGAAACTACTTTGAACACCATAATCCATTTGGATGTAAGTGAATATAAGATCAATATATGGGTGGACATCCCGGACAACATTATTCCTGCTGTATGATGCTCTGCGATTCAATCAACATCTATCTATAAATGGAAGAGGCTCTTCTTTTACCATAAAGGCGTATTCAAATTAGATTAAGGTGGGTATCAAAACTATACTAAACCGTCGGTTGGTTGGTAATCTGTTGAGATATTATAACTCTATTGTGTGATATGAATTACTAGTATATATCCAAATATCCCTAAGATTAGATCCGGGCCCGATGGAGTAATACAGATGTGTTGACACCCAAAACCTTGCGAAGGGAACCTAATCAGTACCACACTTTGTTATTGGGTTTGCCTCATGTCGATGAAATGAATGGAGATCTTTCCACTGCCAGGGAGAGGACATTGGTGGAATAGTAATGCTGCCGCAGAAGCGGGTTTGCAGTTATTCAACATTTTCTTTTGCGTCCTGTAACATGAGGAAATATTGGCTTGGACATCAGCTTCACAAGAATGGCCATTTCCCTTGTCCTGCCATGACGCCAATCCTTCTAAGGTCAATGTCTGTCCATTTCTTCCATCACAGGCCCTTTGATATGCTGAACCACATACAACACGGACAGTGTATGCTCATTAGTTAAGGCAGTGTCTACTGCTTGCAAGTGATCTCTGATTGGAGTATGGTCAAATTGTATCGCTAAAGATTAGACTACTATTTATAACTCTCTTTAACTGTTATTACCAACACCCAATCCATAGTGATTTAGATAATCAAATAAGTATACATTTCTGTTCAACTGTAGGTGCATGTCGCGATCGATGGAATTCACATTATTTTTGTCTCTTTTTTCCAATTGCAATTGCATATGAGATTCTGGTTCTCTTCACATGCATCGTGTTACGATATTAGGCAATGAATTATCGATCACTACGATCACTACGATCTATTTGATATGATTTCATCCAAAATAAAGAAATATAATATAGACATTCCGTATGAGGAGTTGAGTGACTATTCTCAATGACTGAGCGTCATGTAAAAAAAGTATATAAAGTTAACTGAAATATAATGATGTATTGGTTTAGTAAAGGCAATAAGATTCTTGCAAAGGATATTACATCCATCACAAATATTTCACTTCATCTCTTTGTGTCTGCCTGTTGCAATCAGATGATCAATTGAAGAAATCTTTGAAAGACGATAAAGATGATTTATTAAACAGTGTGTCTATTGCAAAAATAAAAGGTGTCAGTACGCTTTGTTTGGCTGTAGATCGATCGGGTTGATAAAAATACTTATATGAATTATTTTTCCAAAATGGTCTTGCAAGACGTCATATCAATCTATCCAATAGTTGGGATAGACAATAAGTAGATAAGATGGAGAACACACCAGCACAAACGCAATATAGCCGATCAGAAACGCATGGAAGATGAACATTTGAAGAAAATGAGTATAGAAGTCCTGATGGTAACCTAAAATCATGGATTATGGACAGTCGAGAACATTTCAGACAGTGACTGGAGCAGCATCCCCCTTGTGTATCCATGTGCATCTGGGTGCGTACAGCTTCTAGTAAAGGTTGAAAAAGGCAATAGTTCTTTCAACAGAATATCACAAAAAATGTTTCTGATTTATCTCTCTCACCCAATCTCCTCTCTCTCCGCTCCCTCTCCTCTCTCTCATAACCAGACAGATTTATTGAATGAATACAATAGAGCATACACTCAGATTCATCTAGTATTTATCAGTTTTCACTCTAATTTAGCAGAATTTAATAATGTGTAGAACTGTAAATTTTGCATTTTCTGAAATCCGACCCATTTGTTGAGATAAAATCATAATTAAAGATTAATTCACTATATGTGTCCAATCAGGTTTTATGTCTTTTTATGGAAATTTGTATAAATCCTCCCGTTTTGTTATATGTATTTAGGCTACACCTCTACAGAGATCTTAATAATAGTTAAACTTATTCTAATAATGTTGACTTTAATTCTCTGATTATATATAACATAATATAAATTATCATTGGATATCATCACAGCCATTTGGAATGAACCTTGAAACACCTGTAAGGAAGGCTGTGCTTTTTTTAAAAATAAATTTTATTGACGGAATTTTCACATAGTGATATATCTTATTCGTTGTGTAAATATCTACTCACAAAAATGACTTGATTTAACCTTATATATATTTTAAGTCTTATAATCAGTCCTTACATATGGCTGATTCTGACATTGTTAATTCGAATGTACTAGATTTCAACAATTATTATTAGGCATAACCACATACATACATTTTCTACATTTTTTTCGCCCGGCTAAATGTAATCACACAGATCAATCCGCTACACTAATTAAGGAAGGTAAAACAATATAAAAGTTAGTTCAATTTCAATTTCCCTTGGAATACAAACAGTTTTCTTTAAGTCGGTTACTTCCAAAAATGAGCAAACATGCTCCCGCATATATAAATATTTCTTTCCTGTAACAGATTTTTCCACAAAAGATTCGCTCATAAATATTTCTTAACTATACCTGATTTTTCCTACATTTTCAATCATGTATATAATCTCTTAATTCTTTCTTAAGGGGATTACACCAAATCAGTTGTGCTACCTTAGGCCCACACCAAATGAACGATATGACAAGAACAGACAGAAGTGGCTTGGCAGTTTAGCTGATTTGCCTGGTTGGTGACAGACATGTAAGTCTAAGGCAATGTTTCTATTCAATTCAATTAAAAAATTCTTTATTGCTGATGTTATTACAAGTGGTGGATTACCTCTGACATAGGCAATGATGCCAGTTAATTCTTCTTGGGATTGCCATTCAATTAATAGGTTGATGCAGGTCTTGACCCTATATTACCTAAATTCTTCTATTGATTAAAGTTGTGTTGAGATACCAAACTTTGAAGGGCTGTAATTAAAAAATGAGAACAGTGACCCATTGATTTTTTTCCATTTTTATGACCAGAAACACTTTAAAAATCAAATCCCAAAGTTTCAGAAAAATTACATTTATTTTCATTTTCCACTAGATAGTAGCCTTTGCCTTTAAGAGATTGACCTATCTTCATTAATAGTAGATAAATACTCATCGTTGATGCATAAAATGAGGGTAGCCATTGCTTTTCTTTTTACTATGATATCAATCAGTCGTGGGTAAAATGCTCTGAATGATGTAATAGCTTCAGAAGATATTGCATATTATGTTGAATTCTCATTGTGAAAACAAATTAAAACGCTAATTTTTTGCAGGTTCCAAATGCACAAGACTAGCTGGAGTGCTGACCAAGGCAACCATGGTTTCTCCACTTACCCACGAAGAGCAATTGACAGGTTAGGTTTAATGTTGCAATGATTCCATTTGAAATGATTTAAAGCAATGTAATTGTATTGTTATGTCATAAAAGTTGTTCAATTAATATGCGTGAAATCCCTTCAATGGTAATGACATATTGGCCTTTAGTAGCCTGTATTTTTTTTGTTCGTTCATTTGCATCATATGATATATCACAAAATGAACAACAATAACTGCAGAATCACCCCTAGGCCCGATATTAGGGATCTATAAAAATCACTGAAATAGGCCTGGAAACAAATCCTGGAATTGTATCTGATCAAAACCGGGACACCCTGTATTATTATCTGTTTAGCTTGTTATTAAATAACACAAGAAAAGTGATGAACATTTACATTGTTTGTTTTTAGGGGCATCCCTGTTCAAGGCAGTACAGTACACGGTGGATCCAAAGGAGTCATGGTCTATGACTACATGCCTGTAGACATTCCCAAACACCCTTGGGCTGATGTTCTCCTAACACAACATATGGGTGGGTTTTTTTATTTGTGCTATATTGCAGAAATTGTTTTTTTATATAGTTCAACTAATATATATGTTGAATCTTTAATTTGTATGTATCTTTGGATTCGTCTCAATGCCAGCTTTCATATTCTCTTATAGGTTTGAAACTAATATTTATCAATTGAAAGTCTTCAAAGTTGTCTAGGAAGTTCGAAGATTATGTCCTATGTAATCAATATCTGTATGTTTATTAGATTCTCTTAAATTTACACACAAATATTGCTTATCCTTATATATATTAACATCTCAAGTCCCTGAAGAACAGCAGAAGTTGCCCGAAACGTTGGACATTGTTTCCTAATGTTAGACATACACCCCATACTAAACTAAACTTAAGGATGATCGCGGGTATTTCTCAGTTGCCAAAAACGGCGGGGATTTTACGACATTGACCATGTTGATATTTTTTATTTTTTTTTATCATTTCTTTGAATAGTGATGTTCAGTAGTTAAAAAGAAACACTTCTGACTTTTGAACAGATTAGTATATGGTTTTTTTCTTGTTTGTTATTGTTTTACAACACCGTAAGCTATCTTGTTTACATGAAATTCAAAGCTAGTCCAGCTCTCACTCACTGCACTCTCAAGTTCGGGGGCCTCCAGCTCCTAAAGTAATCTGGGGACCACCCGTTTTCTTGTTATTTTCAGAAAGTATATCCCTTAAACTATGATATACTAAAAAATTAGCCAACTCTAATTACAATATATGGTTTAAAATGGATAAAACGTTTCAAAAACGCCCTTTTCTCCATAGACGGCCATATTAAATTAATTAAATAACTTTTTATTTTCAAACGGAAATAGCAAAAAATCTAGTCTGGGGACCCCCTTAAAAAAATTATATTTGAAATCAGCATGATTTGGAGTACAAAGTGTGAAAAAATCAGGCTGATCTATTTACTTTGGGAAATACCCGCGGTCATCCTTAAATTAAATATTTCAGTCATGAATTACATTTAAAATGTAAATTTTTTGTGTGAGGTTATTACCCGAACGTAACCACCCTGGTGAAATAACTTCAATTTCCAAGGAATGCCGTGAGAAAGTTTTAGGCCTCAAATACTCTATATATTAATGCACTAAAGTTTCCTCAATTTTAAGAAGGAGTTTATGACTTCTGAAACCATCCCCTGTCCCCATATCGTGATAATCAACGACTTATAATTTTCTATATCAATGTGTATCTCTGCTTTCTTCAATATTGCTTACAAAAATCTACAAAAGTCAATATTATAGATATAATTGATGTTCTCAGACGTCATGATTTCTATGAGCTTTAACCCCCTCTACCCCCAAACACACACCTCAACAATAGAAACACTTTGTAAGGAAATAAGCCTTCGGGAAAGACATTTTGTGTAAAATATGTAATCAGAAAATTGCTTTTATTTTTAGATCATCGATATTATGGAATAAAATCAAGCAACGATGCCATGCTTCACCCCAAGATTTCTTCATTCTCCCAGTAGTATGGTATTTTACCAGCAGCATTCATTTTGATGATAGCAAGATTGTGTAATTCACGAAAAATATACGACCGATTTTCACCACTGGTAGGCATTTGGGGTTTTGAGCAATAACAGGTTAAAAATTATGACGGATTCAATTGTAATGAAACTGGCTGGGTGTAACTTGTCGAAATCTATCATGGGAACCCTACTTTGATGGGTTTATGATTAAAAATGAACAAGCTATGGACAGAAAACCAGTGTTTTCTTGAATAATATTGTTACAAAATATGAAATTATAACTTTAAGCTGTAATAATAAAAAAATATTAATATTTTGCCCATCCGTTCATTGTATGAATATTGAGATTGCCAATTGCCAATTGATTCTAGTCATTTTTATATATATGAGTTCAATATTTCTCTCTTAGCTAGAGGGAAAACCTATGGGAAATATGTGCGTCATTGTACGTCACGCTTCTTTATGTGCCTATATCAATAATAAATATTAAGGTATTATATAAATCTGATACATTCAGGGCTCGAAAAATGTTTTCTTGCCCGGGGCAACTAAAAACTGTCTCTTGGCAAGTAAAATTTAATGCTAGTTGCCCGATTGGGCAAGTGAAAATCCTAGGGGGAAAATATGAGATAACATTGAGGTACATTATCAGGGGTTCATAATGGGAAATTCTTGCTGACTAGTTTTATCAAACCCCAAAATGTACCACAGAACAACCAAATGCCACTGATTGTTAAAGATATCCGTTAATAAAATACAAATAATAGAATAAACATAAGTTTTTTTGCAAGGCAACATGCCACTAAATATTTTGCAAGCCTTCTGATTGGGGAAGTTAAATGCATCATCATACGTCACACCAATAACCTATCCTCAAAATTTAGATGCTAAAGAATAAGAGTAATAGTCTGGATATTCAGTAGAAATACAGGTTAGGTTAAATCATAAACATTATATTGACAAGTTTTTGTCATTTTCCTGACTCTCTGGGGTATGTTTGATACAGTAAAACGTCACCGTACGTTACGCATCACCATAAATCACGCTCAGCTATTAAGCTACTAAAAACTGAAATTTAAAATTAAAAAACGCAAGAGTTTAGGATCATTTCATACTAAATATTGTTATAGTAATGTATCAAATTACTACAGAAATCTAGGCCGGTTTTTTAAGGTAAAAAAGAAAAAGATTAAAATAAACATACTACATGTATGAAATGCTACTTTAAAGATTTTAATATTGAGCGTGATGTACGATGATGGCAGGGTATGGCTGGATATAGGAGGAAATCTTTGCCAGGCCACTGTAGACTAATTATTAAATATTTAGATGCCAAACTTCAGAGAATTACAGCTGGGTATCGTGGTAATATGTATAAGAAAAATCAGCAATATATGATGAATTCTATTTTTGACATTTTTTCAACTGCATTTCATGAAAATGACTACTTTTCATGAAAATCGGTCATACGTCTTGATGTCACACGATGCTTAGCAAAGACTGTGGGGCAGGTTACTATTGTTTACTTGTGCATTATTTCGTCGAAAAGAATTTCAATTCAATACTGTTTGTGTGGTGTCAGAGAATGAATAACTTTATTATATTTTAATTCATTTCTTTCTAGCGACACCTGATTGAATTATTTTGTATTTACATTTTAAGAATGATAGAAAAATAGATATGTATACTACCGTATGTGTGAGACTAGCTCATTTAATCTACTGATTGAGTATCCTGGAGGATACTTAAACTTTTCAATTAAACAGATATTCTGTGTTTCGATTTTAAGAATAAAAAGAATGCAGTCTGTGATTTGCCATTTGCCGAATAAAATGTATTTGCTAGAACAATTCCGACTTGTATTGTATGATTTGACGTATATATAGAATGTTTCTATACTTATATAGATGATATTTTTTACAAGTGAAGAAGACCCTTGTATGAGCTGTTATGATCAGTAATGTCAATTCTACATTTGATCGAATAATTTCGAATTAAATAATAAAATGACCCACGACGCTTCCGCTGCGCTAAAAATAGATTTCTGAGTGCAATAGAAGCACTGTCTATTGCATTCACATAGCGCTATCATTGCGCTATAGCTATTGCGTTCACATAGCGCAATAAGTGGTTACACCCATTGCGGTCACATTGCGCAATCATTGCGCTATGTGAACGCAATAGCGAGTGCAATGATTGCACTCAATTGCCCATAGGGTTGTTTTATTACATTTGTACCGAGCATCGTCTTCAACGGGATTTGAAATAGGCATGAACGGGAATATCCTTACAATGCATATCTATTCGAGGTAAATAATTCATTGCCTAAATACATCCATAAATATGCGTTTACTCCAGACAAGTATTCCATGAATGTCAATTTTCTTTATGTTGACGACGAAGAAAATTAATAAGGTTTCTAAATAGAAACAGTAATATTGCCCCCGTTGCATAACAATCTGCGAGTAGCTTTTTCAGTGTTACTATTGAGCTCGCAGATTGTTATGCAACGGGGTATATATTGAATTACCAATTGCCCTTTGTCTTTATTCACATTACATATATACAGTGATAGTATTTCTACAACCCCACTTTTCTCTAGCCTGAAAAAGGAGAAGTGGTCCAAAAGGTTCCAGTGTACGAAATGACTGCCTCACTTAATTACGAGAGTTATGATCGTTCAGGCTTGGCCGGGAATACTGTCCATCTTAGCACACATCCCGATGCAATGCTGCCAAGTATCATGCCATAACTATGAAAATTTCAGAGCACGTGGCGGAAGACCATGTCTATATATCAGTTGCAAGAGTGGGGGCGGGCCACCTATGAATAATCCTTAATGCTGTATAATCTCGCACTCCTAATTCCGGAACGATCACTAAGACATCAAATGCGCATACATTTATCCAATGACGACCAGCGATTCATAACTGGGGCTTGAGAAGAGGGCCGAGTGAAGCTTTCAGGGATTAGGATGCGTCCCATTCTAGAAAACGCATCCCATATGGCGTGACCACTCTTCAAATAAGACAATTCTTTAAAGCATCAGATTCCCATGTTTCCGTTGGACAGATAGAAATGAATTTCAACATCTACTATGTATTGTTTGAAAAGGGCTAATGGGGATATGGATCCCATGCAGAAAGACAAGTATTTTGGGAAAATGGAAAAATTGGAATGACATTACATAATAACCTTAGTGAATGATAAGCAGCACAATTCTAGGTTATTTTAACCCAATCTATTACTGTATCAAAGCTTCACGCAAAGATAAGATTATTACATATTGAAATTGATTTGCTTAACGAGTAATTTCAAGACTTTGGCAATCATTCTCTCAGCAGCGCATAACACATAAAATTATAGCCATATCATTTCGCATGATGGTTTCCTCGAATTTCCGATATCTAGGGATCCGCATTATTAACGTTTTCACGACTCTCTGTGATTCCAGTTTATGTTCGCAGATTATTTGCGAATCCCGTTTCTTTAGGAAATATCCCATTTTCACCAAATCGCCACTCGAGAAGCCATCAATTTCAAGGGTTGAATCTAGCATGTCCTACAGGGGCTGAAAATACCTCCTGTCAATTGGGGGAAAATGTAGTTAGATTAATACCATGCGTGTGTTTAAAATGCTACCATATCTTTCAAAATGCACACACTAGTAAGGTTCCCACCGAACGTAGATGGGATATATATATATGTTTGATCTACTTGTGAAATTACCTAAACTACGTTCATGGCTATGTAAACATGGAGACAAGAAATGGGTCTATTTTTGCCCCAGGCAAGGCAGATCCCTAATGAAGTAATCAAAAGTATTGATTGAAAATGTTAAAGCCTCACGCTAGTAGAGAAGTCATTTTCGCCCACTTAATTATGTTGAATACTTTGTGTTTGCTTCTATGATATGGACTTTATTTCCTCAAAAACTGTTCAAAATTATAAACTCCTTCAGCAAACATTTACTCCATTATCTGTGTTTCCCCGGCTACATAAATTACTTAAGAAATGAAGGGCTACATTGCATATAGAATGGTAATTCCTAAATCCTGAAATGCAGCAATTCCACTCTAGCAAAGACGCAATGGTTTCAAATGTAGGCATCCCACGTCATCCCATTTTCACCCATTTTCACCCATGACTGTGTTTATTTTATTGTTGCTGGGGCCCGTTGCTCCGTTTCTCGCTAACTATTTCCCCATTGAAAATGTATGGGAAAATAGTTAGCGAGAAACGGAGCAACGGGCCCCTGGTAGTAGTAATACTTCATATGAATTATTAATGGACATTATTATTGTTCTGACGTGGGATGCTGCACACCATTCTGAACCTTCATTTTCTATTTATTATGTCCAAATCATTTTGTATATCTTTGATGATAGTAGAATTGACATTGAAGATGTAAGCTACTAGTAATACATATAACTATTGTCATATATATCTATGGAATATGAATTGATTAAATCATTGCAATCGTGTCTCATCCATAGGCGCTTTTTTTGTATATGAATCTACGAGATATGTGTTGGGCCAATATATTGGAAGATTCTATTAGATCAAAACAGGTTGTAAACATTTCGCTTCATGCACTTTACTGGCATTCCCTTTGCAAAAAACGCTTCATCGTATAAAATACATCATCCCCGTAATGAGAGATTATGGAGGCAAGAATGATCCCAGTTTAGGGGTAGCTTTCCCATAAATATGATTTAACTGATATTGATAAATGTATTACACAGTATTTGCCTGGTGAAATGTGGATCATATGATATGAATGGATGAAATTGTTGAATAATATGGTAGGAATTGTAGATGTTGGGGGGTTATACCTAAGATATAATTTTGATCTGTGAGGACATTTGTGTCCATTGCGGATTAATGGAAGTGGGGCTAATAGAAATTAACGGCTAATATATCATTTGTATACTAGTGGATACAAATAGAAGGGAATGCATGAAACAGTAAGAACATTGGGGAGGTCGTTGACATGCATTAGAATACATGCATGACACTGCAAGAATTGCCCAACTATATTTTGATTAGGTTTTACGATAAAGCATTCCATAATAATATTGGGTACAATAAAAGATATATTTTATGATACTAACCTTATCTAAAGGAGTGTCCTAAATGGGTCCATGAATGATATAGTAACCATTTTATTTGCACAGTAAATTAATTATATCACAACTTAGCTTGTTACTAACCCCACAACTAACTGATCCTCAACATGAATATTGTTTTGGAAAACCACATGTGATTTCTGCAGAGTTATTGATAGTTATGGCATTGTTAATTTCATAGTTTCATGTTGGCCTAAACAATGTTGGGGTCGATCGCACTCGGTAATTCCACCGTTTAAACATCATTTAAACATGGTAGTTGTGACATAAATATGGAATGCAGCTGGTGGCTGTTTTAAAACAGTGTATAAGACACACTTGAAGTAAAAATATATGCATCATCGCTTGTGGCTTCATTGCTCATTAATTTTTTATCTGAGGTTTCAACCCAATCATTTCATAGTCAATGTAAATATTTCAGCTTGTCCTTCGTATTATATGTTCCTATTTTGGATTCATGGCAATACCCTCCTGTTGTTACTTTACTTTATGAGTATATATAATAACTGCAGTAAACAAAGTGACATTCTAGCTACACCTGGTGACTTATATGTGGGTTCATTAATTCATTGTTAGAAGGGTATTTGAATGTTTAGTGAATTGTTGAGTAACTCTCATAGAAAAAGCTTTAGAATGGAGCTAATGTGTGGATCCAACCATAAATCTTGAAGGGGTACTTAAAAACCTTCTCTCCCTGAATAATTTTTCAAGTTAAATATTGCCATGTTTGGTGAGTGCTGATCGAGTGCTCGGTTGTTCACAATAGCCCCGACAATAGGCCTATGTTACAAATTAGAGGCAAGCCCTAACCAATAGTGTTTAGCTGTAGTCTATAATCACATGTCATGGCCAGTCCCTTTTATACTATCAAGTGCCATTCTGACGTTTCAACGAGCTGCAAAATGAGTTTACATTGTCTTTGGTACAAGGTGGCAGTCCAACCTTATAAGAAGGCACTTATCTTCGAGAGAGCTAACTGACATGGTGTTGGCAGAGCTGTGAAAAAGCCTGCTTAATTTTCCATACAACTGCATGCTGGCTATTTAGCCGTTGGATGATTACGAGATCAATCTTGTAACATTGATCTCCTGCAGTTCTGCTTTGTACAATGCTTTAAGGGAAGGCAGTTGGTTCCCATGGGCACATTTCTGGCGATAATACCCTTAATCGGTCAGCTAAATAGAAAGCACAACCTTGGTCTCTGCGAGGTGCTACAGACCCCTATAGCCGCCAGTGTTCTTGTCAGATTGCTTCAGCAAGTGATTAAGACGGACCACAATTTATCTTGCAGCTAGAGGACTTAGATGTCAATGTAAGGCGCCCCTCTATTGAAAGCACCTGCATTTGTAGAGTTTCTCGTCTAATATCCATTGAGTTAGGAACGTTTAGTGCTATTGAGGTTCTTACCACAAACACACGTGTAAAGATTAAACTGAATGTACAGAATTTAAGTAAACTACAAATAATACCTAGCTAACTTTGTTACAGAACTATTATATTTTCTTAGGAGTCCAATTAATACAAATATATTTAGCACGAAATATAAGAAAACATTAATATGAATTGTCTATAAGACCAGCGGTAGATTAGAAATTAGATATATATGTATTCTAGATCAAAGAGAAGATTTGTTATATTATATCATACTTGTATCGGGATTTGCTGAAAATAACATGATAATTATGATGTAATTCTTTTTCTGAATAAAAATATCTTAAATCTTAATCTACAAGCTACCTGTCGTGTAATGGTCAATTAATTACAATGAGTCAAACGTTCAAGAAAGCTTTATCATTTCATCCACAATGTTAAATCTGTAATTTTTAAAGTTTTCTTAAAGAATCGAGCGTCATAAGTACATGACGGGAATGTTTCTGGAAGTAGCTTAAAGGGGGCGCTGAAAGTGAATGACTCTCTTCCTGCATTAATGCATGCACATGATATATGCTCGTGCCTGCCCGTTTTCAGAGCCTTGGATGTTTATTTTAGGAACTTGCAGGTCTCCCCTAACTGGTAATTGGATGAAGTCGTTATGTTGCCTGTGGCAGATCATTTATCCAAGGTTAGGTGCGAACAATCCACTACATAGAAGTCTGTGGTTATGCAGCAACCTATTTGGGTCCAAAATAGATTTTTTGGCATCAGATTGACAAAGGGAGCAAGGAATGGGAGTGCCTAACTTTAAGTGCCAACCCGTATATATAATGAGGATGAGAATACTATTTATATAAGTTGGAATTTAGTTCTATAAAAAATCAGAGAACTTCAGTTCGATGAAAAAGTAAGGCTTGGCTATTGGCACTGACGTCGTTAGAAAGGTGAATGCGTGGAAGGAGGACGCTGTGGAGAAGAGGGAACATCGCCAGCAGAATCAATTCATAGGAGATACACCATCGCTCCTCTGACTCCAGTGGTTACTCCATGGCCCTCTTGGCTCCAGAGTGGTTCTAGATGAGAGGATGACGGAGTGATTTTGATTGCATGAAGGTGCCTCAAGCCATTTTTGGGTCAGTCACCGAGGGTGTAAGGGACAATGCTTTGCCTTAGATAGCTGACTTTTCCTTCAGGGTGTGGGATATGGCTTATGCACTACTGGTTCCTGAAAGAGAAAGAAGAGGTCCCATCTCTTGAAATAACCACACTCAGACTCAGTCTAGGACGGACTTCTCTCAGATCAGTTGGTTGTTTCTATATTCTGCAAGGCTTCTTGCTCCACGGGGGAGAGAGAGTTCGACAAGAGGATACCAACCACTTTTGCCTTGATATTCACCCCCCCCCCCCCCTCCTCCTGCACCCACGCGTCCACATTCACCAACGCTCATCTTTACGCATAAACACACCCTCGCACACACGTCACACACTCGCCATTAGAAAAGAGCGAAGCAAGGTTTGTTTGGTTCCAGTACCTCCTGTGGGTGGCTTCCATAAATGACCTCCTCCTCATACACGTACATACCAAATCAACGCCGAGCACGCACAGGAGTAGAAGGAAGAGTGGCGGGAGGGGAGGGGTTATACGAACATCCCTGCACTCAAACCAATATCTATCGTACTGCTATGTGTGGAAATATAAGGAAGATATTTGACGATACCACCTCCCCATAGTACACCCCGCAATAACGTATCTAAATGATCCACTGATGCTTTCACAAGGACTTACCAGCGAATGCTTTTAGGCTCATTCCTGGATTTCATCAACCGTGTGGGAACCGTGGGACTGCTTATCGAAAGTTTCTTTTCGAAAACCTTTTTGATTTATTATAGTGCCACCTGAGCCCTATATTTATTTTGATATTCACATTGTGATGATTACAGATAATTTGGTCTGGAAATTGTGTCACGAGGATTTTTGTAAAGATGATAAATAGCTGGCAGATCAACCAAAGAATCCTAAAAGGTGTGTAGAGGTGAGTCCCTTTCGCAATTGTTTTTTCTCTCTAAAAGTATGTATTAATTTCTATCGTTATCAATGCAAAAGGGCAATTGATATACATTTGTCCTGCGCATAAATTCATACGTATGTGAAAGCTTTTTAGATAAGTTTTCCAAGTTAAAACGTTTACTATCACTATTTAGTGATATGCCTTCTTGGGAAAATGTGTACTATTCAACCGTAGTGGCAGATTTTGAATATGATACCTTGAATAATGTGGTGGGAAACAGAGTTTCAAGAAAACATTATTAGTGAACGTCCCTAGAAAGTATGATTGATCAAGTGTGCTCATTTTAAGCTTTTACAAATACATGCTTCCAGTCGATTGCGTGTTTAAATGACTGCGTGACGGGTGTAATTGTATTTCTTAAATCGTCTTGGTTGTCCAAATAATTCGAACGATTAATAGGTAATTCACGCCCCAATACCCGATTAAGTTCATGAGCTGCATTTAATTAATAGTAAAGCTTGCACCAGTGAAAGTACTGTAGTATTAGTAGTAAAAGTTTATTGGGGATCAAAGCATTGCCCGTTTTAAGGTAATGGGCAATGACTAGTGTATATTATTTTAAGAACAAGCCAGCGTAAGTAGGAGTAGGAGAACGAGTGGGCCCTAAACACATGAGGTCTTTATAATTGAAACGAAAATTAACTAACCCAGCAATATTATAAAAGCCGATGATTATATACAGCCAATTCCTTAATGTAGGGAGAATATTTTAGATGACATCACTGACAGCTGCCAAAGAAAATGTAACGTTGCCCTGAGATACATGTTATCCTGCTTGTAGCCCCTGCAACATATTGCCTGGGAATTGACCATGTGTTTGTTTAATGACTAATCATCATCCTAGCCAAAGTACCTTAGAAAGCTTACATTGTCCTACGAAAAAAGTACTTCACGATATTACTTAAAAGGCCGTGCTGTGTTTAGTTAGTCCTTAGCCGGTGAGTTCTTTCTTATGAGAATGCACCAATTCTACACTAGATCTAACCAACACCATTATTTTAGATAAAAGATGTGTTTTGTACATACATTTGATTAAACAATGGAATTATTTTGTAGTGTAGGTCGTTAGTTTGTTTGCATGCATTTAATCATCTTTGATATGGACAGGGGGTAAGAATAATTGGTTTTTACATATTTAACGACATATTGCCCTACTGACCATTAGGATCCTCATACACTCTTCCTATGGGACAGTTTGCATGCTCTGCCTTTATAAATAACATTTCAGAAAAAGATCTCTAATGATTAAATTGGAATGACTTAAGGGAGTAAAACATGCTATAGCTTATATGTGGGCTCGTAACATTCAATGTAAAACAAACTGTTCCAGAGAATATAGCCATGCTCTTAATACTCAAAACAAAAATATAGCTAATACAATGACTTTGATATAAGGAAGATGAAGAATCGTCTCACCATCTCAACATAATGCTCAGTGATGAATACAATATTTAAAAACAAAACCATTGTGAGGTTTATCCAACTGGTGACAATATTTCCATGCATCGAAAGTGGCACTTCTGTCAGTAATATTAGTCTAACACTAGAAACATTTTTGTCCTATATATTGGATCAATCCTGTCCATCAAGGTTCGAAAGGCGTTTCTTTAGCCCGGCATTGCCGTCACTTGTAACAAGGGTCCTTGAAATACTTCTCGGGATTAGGAACGGCTCCGTTCTTATTAGGATACTTAAATCTGACCTCTCCTGGCAGTAGCACGCCTGCGATCAACCAGGATTAGTCTATTTCTTAGCGTCATTATCCCAATTCCCATGGAGTTGATGCCCAGGTTTTTAAGGCGCTTCGACGACAGTCAAATGCTTTACAAAATCAGCATACATTATTTGTTAACTGTATCCTTACAGATAAGCCAAACAATCATTGGACTGAGCACCATATTCATGTTCGTAAAGAGCTTATTGGGGAGTAAACGCTAGGTATATGGAATTAATATGAACAAATAAAATCCACTTTTATTTGTGGTCTTGTTGAGTGAAATGGGTTTCTTTTCAGCGTCTTAGAATTGTGAGCAGCCTAACATTGAGTATGGTTAGGGACGGCCCATTGTGATAACTTTTACGAGCCATATCTCTGGAAATATTCCCATACCCAACATTAACCTTGATATAGCGATCACACCGGACGAATTATACACCAACAGGACCAGCATTGGAAGTGTCCTATCTGGTCTCAGAATGATCTTTGCAACGACCGTTGTACTATTTGGTAGTGTTATGCGTGACTCATAATTGATCGGTATAATGGTTGATAAAGACTTGATGGGACATTTATTGTATTTTTTCCCTGGTTGGTAAAACGCTACGCTCTTGCGACAATGCTACCTCAGGTGCCGCATGTTGGCCTAGGATGTAATGAAGGACGGGTCACTTGTCACTTGGGGGAGGAAAATCGAACATCTGTCCACTCTTTGAGTGGCATTTCTTGGTCTGTAAAGATAGAACAGATTTTCCCCCATCCTTTGCAAATATTCATGGTCCCACACATCGGTGAAAGCTCCTTATGTGAGTGGGGGACGAATGTCCGATCAATTCTATTTCATTTCACGGTTCCAATACCAGAATTATTCAGTCTAAATTATCCCTCGCAGTGGTCTAGGGAATTTCATTAAATTCCAAATAATACGTAAGGTCGAGACTTTCCCTTTTTAGGTCATATGCCTAAGGTAACCGCTGGAAGATATGCGTCGGACATAAATCTGATGCATAAGCATGTCGACCTATTTGTCTGCAACCGACTGTAATTGAACTTAATTTGGACAAATAAAAGATTATCTATTCTATTCTATATTTTTTCTTGGCCATGATCTTGCGCCCATGTAGTAGTTTTTCATGTTTATAGGACTTTACATAACAGTTTATAGTTACCATAATTATAATGGGACCTGAAATGTGTTGGTTGCCACCAATATCAGCTCTATGAAGGCCGATATGTATGGATTCCACTTTCAAGAAGGGTATAGGAGATCATCAGTTATTGTTCACATGAGGCTTACTGGGCATTGCATGATCCTTGAGCTCCTTGTAACCCAGCTGCTCACAGGCCGGGTGTAACCAAAGAGGACTTCGTGCTCCTATTCATGAGCGCGTGACCTTTAGAGCACCTTTTGTGCACCTCCACTTCAATATTACAGAGGACAGTAAGTATAGTTGAACCCAGCGCTTGTTATATTCAAATTACGGAACATGCAGGGAAGTAGTATAGATCGGACTGATGAGGCATTTCACGATGCTCACATTTGAGCTTTAAAAATAAACAACTTTTAATAACACCTATGCATACATGCAAACATACATGTATACATGTATACATTTTTATCTTGTTTTAAACACACATATATAGGCCTTATTTGTATTCAGGTCAACCAGGCACATAAGGTCGAAGGCCTAAGAAGTGTTTTTCGTCGTGTCCTGATTTCGATCTTTTTAATAAAAAAGTACATGTATGAAAAATGTTTGATGATGTTCCGGATTATGATATAAGAGTATAGATTTCAACAATCAAGAAAATGTATGATTACAATGATAATGAGATGAGATGAGTTATGCGAGATGAAGGTTACGTTCTATAGATACTTCTATAGTCTTTCATGAGAGAAGTTTGATGGGATGCAATGGTAGATGTATAAAAAATATACAAATTGTCAGAGACACAGCAATCACACAGATGATTTAGAAAATCCAAGTATTTTTTGTGTGGTAGGGGGGGGGCATAAGTTATAAAGCCGATGTTTACAAAAACAATGCGAGTGAGACAGAGTTTATTTATGAGGCAGACAATGGTTGGAACGTTAATAAACTACGTAAATTGTGTACCAATATATCTCTTCGTTAGTTATCACAAATATTTCCTTATAGTTCACACTAGTATTCTAACTGATCAAGAGTCTCCCAAAACAAGCATACTTTACTTTACACACTTTCCTCTCCCCTTCCATCCTATCGTTTCCTCCTCCACCAGGCCTTACATCGTATTCCTTATACCTCACAGGATTCTATATAGGTGGGCAAGAGCCATTTATGAGGTGGTATTTTTTTTTAGGTTTTTCATCTGATCCAAGATTTCCTTGTCAGATAGTATATACATTCCAGTTGTGAATTTAAATAATGTTTATATATACATGTATATCTGATAGTAATCAAATTTGCTATACATCGAGTAATGGTGAAAAAAAATCAGATTGCCACTCAGATTTCGGATGATGGAGTGTTGGTGATGTTTTCTCTATAACTTAACTTATGACAGTGTATGTCTTGCGCCCAACCTTCCTTTTTCAACTATGAATTTTATTTACAAGAGTCTTCTGCGTCGGAAGACTTGCGTATGAGGACGAATCACCATAGTTCCAAACTCCAATAACCGAACCCAAAAACATAACCTAAGGAAGTTGAATCGTTTTCTTTTGCTTTGCCCAAACTTCTAGCATTAACACTTCTGTGGTGCGAAGCATACACAATGCTAATTTGTCATAAAGGGCAAGGTAACATTTTTGGCAATGACCAACTTCTAAAGTACGGTATAGTAAACATTATGTTTAATATTGCACACATCAGATCGAGTGTCATATGAACACGTTCATCGATAAAATAATTCAATAATGGCAAATTAGACCGCGACATATATGCCCTTTTGTGCGACAAACAAAACTTGTACTTTACTATAGGGAAGATTAGTGGTTTAGTGGTGCTCTTTCCCATCGTAGGAATGACAATGACCCCCTGTCGCAGTCAATTCGTTCTATATGCCTCTCTCTGGAACGCAAAATTGGTGCAGCATCCTTCCTCCTACCATATACAAAAACTTTTATAGACTCAACTTATGAGTGTTTGGTACACGGGACAATACGTGTATGCTGAGTATGCACCACTGTGGTGTCCATTCATCGGGCTTGTATGTAGAGGAAGACTTCTTTAAAACAAGACCCAATTTCCTCCCCCCAAAAGTTGGCCAGGTTTATTGCATTGGACCAAGATTCATAGTTGTTTGCGGAGAAATACACACATAACTCAGAGGAACTACGTAGTAGGCATGACCGTGAATCTAAAGTCATTTCCCGTGAAACCTTTCACAAGAACCTGATGGAACTAGCGATAATCAGAATTTAATTAAATTACCAGTGTTTATACAATGTACACAGTTCAACTTACTATATATAATACATAGCATTACTAAACTGGAGAATAATAATTTTATTGAGAGAAAAGAAAATAAGTTATGATTAGTTCATTAAGAGCACAAACATGAAAGAGCCTACAGCTGATGGGTAGTAAGGGTTATATTAAATAATCATCTTGCCAGATATAATGTGATCTAGCCTGGTTTTTAAACTTAGTTTTGTCTAAGGTTTGGTGGGCCACCGTCGGGAGTTTGTTCCAGGAGTATGGTAATCTGGTTATGATTGATCTTTTTATTTGTTCAGATTTAGGTGTAATTTGTTTTAGAATTTTCCAGCCTTTTCCTGCCAATAGGATGCAACTCAATTGGTATCTGACTTACCGTATACAATGCCAGCAAGTTTTTTTCGACTAGAGATGTCACAAGAACCGCCAAATGCTAAAAGGATGAGATAAAGTTTTGGCCTGTCTCGAGGAAGCATGGTCTGAATCATTTCTCATTATTTATGAGTACGAAATATATAGCATAAAGGTTATATCTGGCCTCATAGAGGCTTATGCGTGATTTACATACTTTTATACATATCAGGTAAGATGAGGTATTACATGTTTTAACGTTGGTACTTACACAAATTAGTTACAGAAAGAGTACAAAAGTGAGCGGTCGCGAATACCACCAACATTAGATTGCAGTGAACTAAACATGAATTCCCTCTATAGAGGAGGAAAGGGAATTCATATTTTAAATAGCCACAGTTCGGACCAAAGAAAAAGAACTCACTGGGGCTCTGAAACAAGAAAATCACATAATAGGAATATGCCTGGTTTTCGCCCTCTCATCACGCCTAATGGCTGCACTGGAGAACAGAACAGCTCCTATTTCATCTGTCCTCTCGCTCAACAATCGCTCGACAAAGGGCCTCTCGTAAATGCGGCTATGAGCAAGTCATCTGGCAGATCTACAGCTGTTGACATACAGAAGAGCAGCTCAAGATAGCAAGAACCTGGCTCATAGATAGGCCAGAATTACACATATTATATGATCGATTGAGCTTCCGAGAATTTATCCCCATAGCAACAGACATCAGAATACAGTGTTTGGCCCATTTCTAAATATGCTGGAAAGTCCATAATGCAGATCTATGTTCTCCCACTTCCTCCTCACCCAACACCCCTTCTTTGCTCAACCCCAAATCGGAATCCAGTGTGTAGGCATTGTGCCCCAACTGACTGGAAGAGCCTGTTTGAATGCATCAGGGATTAAATCAAATAATGTATGATATACACTGCTGGTGTGTTGGATGAGCCTTCTACCCGGCGCGTCATCCCAAGAGGAGATCTGGAACATTAAGTGAGATCAACACGTGTACAAATGTGGTCAAGGCAAGCCCCTGCCATTTTACGCCTCGTTATACCATTCTTTGTTCATGTGATCACAGAACTTTATGCTCGCCGTGGATCCGAATCGGAATAATAATAAAACTTTCTGGGTTAAGTGATGTTGTGTGGAATATGGGAGGTCCCTGCCTTAATGAAGATGATCCTATGTTCCTATCTTGCTAATGTAATTTCATGTAGATTGTCCCGAAAGGCAAATGCCTTAGGGTTAAGTTATACTTTTAATTGGGCTTTTAAAAAGCATCGAAACCATCAACAGCCTTTTTAAAAAAATCCCGTACTATAAAAAAACGAGAATATTTTCTCAATGTGTCTCACTTTACATAATGTCTTACATAGTTCTTGAGGGTGCATGGAGGGGGGGAATAATTCTCCAATTTAATTGACTTATTTCGTTTCTCCTTAACTGTGTTTGCCTCCCTTATGTTGAGATCTGGGTCTGAGCCTGATGGCCTGGGAGGCTGATCTCATCGAATTTCCTATTTTATCTTAGGGCCAATCAGGAATTAAAGATGTCTTGGGCGGGCCTGGTTTTAAAAACTGTTCATTAGTGTTGTTTGGCGATAATGGCAAGCATGAGTTTGATAGCCTGCATCAGATTTGATCAACAATTATCCAAGCATGAGCAGTGAGGAACAATTCAATTCCTAGTTACACTTGACGATTGATTATGGTAATCATAGCAGACAGGGACAAATTAAACACGTAGGTTTGCCATCCATATCCACGTGGGAACCGCCAAAGCCGGCATTGTTTGCCACAATAGCATATTGATTCCCTCGGCCTGTCAGCAAGATAGGAACATAGGATCATCTTCATTATTGTTTCAATTTTAATCCCCTCTCACTTAAAGAAATGGGTTTCCAGTAAATCACATAGGCCCGCAAGGTAATCTTTGACAAAGCATTACATTAAATGTGTCTTCAAAGCCGAGGTTCTATTTTCGATTAGCAGTAAGTAGATTTGATTGAGAAATGGGAAAATATTCAAAACATGACTCTGAGAGTTTGGAGTCGCATTATTGGACCGATTCAATATCTTTCAAGATTTAGCTCAATTGCCTGAAGAACCCACTGGCTTCAAAGCCATTGCTCGCAGATCCTTTCCAATTGATATGATTATGCTACATTGCAGATGTTCGAGCAGTAGACCCATTGCGTAGTATGTCAAATAAAAGAAGCTTTAGCTGGATTTATCGCGACATCATATCGCTTATAAAGGGATAGACCTTTATGAAAGAATAAGGATTTTTCCAACTAAGGATAATACCCTTTTTGGAGGAAATATGAAGGTAATGGATTGTCTCGGCTCGTTCGAAAATCGTAATGCACAATCTATTGATCATCAAAAGATGATGAATCATAATATATGACTGATGGATCACCTTGTTCACTTGCAGTACATTAGTCATAAGGATTCTATAATAGTCCAGATAATAAAAAGATGTGCGACGCAACATAAAAACAAATATTTTAGTAAAGTGCTGAATTGTATTATGTGTGTACCATATGTACGTTTTGGGGACAGTTAACTGCAATATTTTCCCTTTGTCTTCTTGTTTATATTACGCTGCATGATGGATAAATGATTGTCCATGAACTCATAACTGAATTAATTTAGGAATGAAATCGGGCAATTAATCAAGCGGGATTTTGAAATCTGCCTCAATAGAAATCGGGCCCGGGTTTAAATGTGGCGTCAACCTCGTTCTATTAGCGTTAACAACCTACAGAATTGCGTACGATTCACACTCAGTGATAATTACCCATTGGCGCAGAAATGGATAAGAAAAAAGGCACTTGAGTCTCGCCACTGATAGATGGGAAAGGAACTATGATGGAAAGTTTAGCAAATAAGCTGGGATAAGGCTATTTAGACGCCGCATCCACGTCACTTCAACGTTTTCTTATTCTTTCAACGCTCTTTCAACATTCTAACTTTATGACTCAACACTTGTTCGCTTATATATAGTTAACCACTCATACTAAATGGTGGAGGAGAAGTCGGTGAATTGATCCAAGGTTAGGTCAGAAGGATTGATATCTTACCCAGACGGGGACATGTTAGTTTATGAGCCTCAGAGGCGTAGTAGAGCATTCTTGGAGCAAATTGGGATGGACGAGGAGGAAGATGCTGCTCAGATAGGGTGACTTTACGACTTTGTTTGTCTGAAATATTACTTTTTAATCAATATACTTTATCGCCGAGTAATTATCATTATCCTGAATGTCATTTAGTACAACGCATAAATGTCGCATTACAATGGACAGCGAGTATTTTTATCGTTAACTTCCTTCCCCTAGGTTTGTTTGCAGCGGTGCTCCTTTAAGTAAATCCGGTAATATCCAAGGCGACTGGACTTTGTGTTGGGAAATTGTTTTTCCCAGAAAAAACATTGTACACATTCCATTAAAGAAGCTATGATTAGTCAGTATTGTGGTTTACCGAAAATAACCCCCTCCCCCCCCCCCCCCCCCCCCCCCCCTCCCCTTGGAATTGTCAAACCAACAAGATTTTCAAAAAGCAGGAGAGTGAGATCCCTATAGTATCGATCAGAGATCCCTGTTCGGACGAGGCTCCCATAACACCAAGGCCTTCACTGCCCTCTTCTGTGTTGGTCTTTTTAAGTGTCGTTTCTCCAAAGGCGCGGGAAAAAGTTGCCTCCACAAGTTTGGAGAGCGCGTGGCGATAATCGTGAGATGAGAGAAGGAGGAAATTCGGAGAGCAGGGATGGGGTAATGGGTTGTGGGGATAGACTAGGAATGGATGGATTAGCTATCGACACAGATGCTCAGGGTTCTATACCCTGTAAGAAATAAGTGTCACCTCTTGGGGTTCGTAGAAATCTATATGTGTATCCCAATGGGGTGGAAATGGGAGATGTATCGGTAGATTTGTAGGCGAAATCCACCAATAAAATTGGAGAAGACATGAAAAGAATATAACCAGTAATGCACGTGAAAAATTGAAATTAAAAACAACTGAAGAAACTCAAATACCCATCACCACCTTCTGTGTCGATCATAAGAAACCTGGCATCTTTTATAAATAGTAGGCCCTAAGAAATGTTTATGTTATCTCATATATAATGTTAACATTTTAACGGAGTGATCTATAGGGGCATTGGGGTAGTATTGTGGTATCTGTAGGATATGCTGGAGCAGATGGGAGCGGCCCATTTTGACGAACTTAATAGAATAAAGGTTACGTATATTGTATTCTTTTTCACCACGACACGAAACTTTGATTGCAAGCTATTATTTTTTTAAGGAAGGGAATTCTATGCAGCATACACCATTATTTCAATTGTTTGAATAGAGCTTTCGCCAAACAATTGTGGCACTAATTAGTCCTTGCGTCGTTAATGTAATGTACGTATTTCTCATTGATGAAAGGTCTATTATAGAAATAACAGCACAACTTCGACTGAAGTGTGTGTGTGTGAAGGCTTCCCTTGTGATTACAATTCACCTTTTGTAATGAAATCAGCAAATTGCTGTCACAAGGACAGATTGATGACTGTCCACCTTTCAATAGTCAGGTCCCCTCCATAATGAATAGTGGCGAATAGTCGAAGAACTTCATTATCTTTTGTGCAATGATGGCCGTTTTCAGGTTTGGGGAAAGCTTGTCGCCGTGGCCGTGTTAAACAATGTGATGGGCCTCCACCCTTATACCATCTGTCGATTTTTTCCCTTCTGTATTATGGAGGTAAACTATCCTTCCAGATTTAAAAATAACACTGAGTATTTTCGCTTTCCATCAACCATTTAACTCGAAATATAAACCACTCTTGCTTTTCTCGTTATTATTAATATAAACTAATTCCCTTATGATCGTGTCTATTTCTCCAATTAACTTTATAAGTGTCCGATATTTTGCTATTCTATAGTCTAGTTCACGGTATGTGCCTCTTTTCACTCCTATATTGATGATACATCTATGTTATAAATTGTCTTGTTAAAGATTTAATATAATCATATCTACTAATAAGATAAAAGTCTACTATCTGTTCGGTTAATTGAGGTTTCTCTAAAATGTGAGATCCTTTCGTTAATATTCGCGCTCCTAATTTCACAACCTATAATAAAGCGTGGCCCGATTATGGAATTAGTATATGCGCATTCTATAACCGGGAGTTCCATATATCTGTGAACTGATGTAGAACTAGTGCTTTATCGACAGGACTTGTTTATGACGTCACGTCACGTCACGTTCTACGCGGGCAAGCAAAATGTAGAACTCGTATCACTCCGCCTCCAAACTCGTTCTACATTTCCCGCCCACTACAAATTCGGTTCCATAAGTGGTTGATATAGAATGGCAATATTTTGTTGCTGTTTTTTGGCGATGTAAACACATAATCTAACCACACTGCTGTATCCCAACAATTTTCATTGTTTTCTATCCCTCAATCCATCTTCTTAGTAAATATGCTTCCAAAAGCTGTTTAACAACCTTTTGTGATAGATGACGCTTCACAGTGTTAGAATTAAGATGACAAGTTATAGTATGATTGTGTAAAATTTGATGATTATTAGTCAATTGGCCCTAAAAATGAGGACTATATCAAGATTTATTAATTTAACTCTGATAGAGACATTACATGTTAAAACATTATTCTATTGAGTCCACCTTATTATATACACATTGCTGCTCTGAGAACAACATATCTATAGTGAGATATGCACAGTGCATATATGTGAGTTACTAGTGAGTTACGTGTGGTAGTCATGGCAACTGATGCATTTTTGCCAAGTTTAGCGCCAAGATTCAACTTTTTGACTAAAAATGGTTTTCTATTCATATCATTAAAACATAAATAATAAATCAGTTAACTAACTCGTTGGTATCAGTCGCTGTGCATATTGCACTCGTTATATTTCTTATCACATCCCCGATGAAGGAATTATTGGTTTAGATTTCATTAACTTAAAATGGCATAAATTCGTGAGTAGGGTTGTCTGAGGGTTAAATATTGAAAGGTTAAACATTCGGCTGTGCCTCTCATATTCTACTGCAGCGGGTTGTCACATCTTCCCACATGGTATACGAAACAAGTTACATCCTATGTAGATGTAATTTTGAAATGGCTACAGGTTCTGAAGGGTGCAACCACAAGATAGCAAATCTTATATACAATCATTACTTATGACTTCAAGATTGCCTCCTAAAACACTTTCGCAGAGATTTATGACGACCTTAAAATAGCAGCAAACAGAAGTTTATACCAAGGAACCTTCTAGATAAAACAATTTTTCTGTTCGATGGCGAACTCATCTTCCTTGTCTGTCAACCCGAAACCCAAAATCACATATTGATTCCACACATGAGTGCGTCGAAGATGGCGACATTGAGTGATGTCTCAGAGGTGAGGCCGTTAATCCTTATCTTGCTGTCAGAGTGTGCTAGGAGAAGCCTGCAACCATATAGACATGCAGAATGTCATTAGGGTGTTTGGGGAATCCAGTAAGGATGCCTGATGCCATCAGGGGTAGTGCTTATATGTGATTAGCAGCTAGCTTGTTCATGGAATCCCTCCCTCAGGTCTACCAAGACAATGAGGCTTGTGTTAATTAGCTCTTCTAGTGAGCGACTGTATGTACTACTGATCGTCCTATACTAGGTTTAGCCTAAATAGACTAAATCTAGCGATTTATAATGTGTGGCTACTCGTTGGGTAACACAAATTTCCTGTGGAAGAAAATAATATTACCCATGATATAGTGCGTATATTTAAGATGTATGAGTTGCTTGGTTTCTCGTGTCCCATCCCATTCCATCCCATCCCAGGTGCTTTCTAATATATCCTTCATCTTTTTTTATGTTTTCTGGAATATTTTAACAGAAGCCTTCATTAATGTTTTCACACATGTAGCCGGATGAATCTTGACGATTATTGATACAACTTGATGTACCGTATGCCATGTGTGAATATGGATGTAGGGTTACTTTGGTAGACAGTGGGTTTTTGCGCACTGCAAGAAAATAGCCTCATTAATGCCGACGGGAAAAGAATGTATAATTCTTCTCCGCGATCTTGAGTATCTGAAGGAGAGATAAGGTGAAGGGAATGTCCTCAAATGGTGCATTACTAATAATGGATGACTTGAAGTAGTCAATCATACAAAGGTGGTGTCATTAAATGGAAACTGGGAAAGGGTAGAATGGTGTTTGAGCCTTTCAAAGATTAGTGCCCTGTGAGGAAACCGACCGTAACATCCATATCTCATCAAGCACTAGTGACTAACCGCTATTGAAATACACATTTAATTTGCCCTAATCTAACCAAATAAAACTGCACTTGGATTTCTACTGGCTGGAAATAGAAGCAAAGTTCTTGTACGGACAATCGTAAACGATGCACTTCCATTGACAGAGATATGGCGGAGGAGTTGCTGTTTGAAAACAGCCTTCTTTGATACAGAGACTTTCAGGATGTGACATAAAAGGTAATCCACAATTTGTAGGGAACGATGTCAGTAGATGGAAAGCCAGAGGGAGCCTTTAAGCCTTGACCATTGCAGAGTTAAGTTCTCCCAAGGGAGTAAGTAACGAGTGAGGACGGTCAGCTTTTTGACCCAGCCACGTTAGAGAACACAGAGTCGTGACAATAAGGGCTATAGACACTGATTCAACAGCGCCTATCAACTCCGCAGTTCACATCGCTGAGATTTACCCAATGCTCTGCTATGAAATAGAAATGGCAAATGATAGAAACTAGATATTGACCACTTCCATATAGATATATACAATACCTCTGTATAGCTACCTAAATATTGCTTTCATACTGTCTTTAATGAGATATAGAATCAGTTGTATTATGATACAGGTTGATCTTGGAACCAACGTGAGACAATTATTAAACATGAATAATTGGTTGATAAACCATACGGGTCTATACAAAAATAGGCTTACTACCTAACACTCATTTGCGATGACAATCACCTCAGTCTTCTTTGGTAATTAAATTTGTATCACCTATTGACAGCTCATGGAATAAATCCCCTTTAGTGAGACCCCAACTGCGCACACTATTTAATAGTGTTTTCCTGTCTATTGAGACAAAATGCTCCTGTATTACACACAAATGATTCACAAGTGAACATTGATGCCCTAATGAATTCAATAATAAGCAGCATAAGGCCATGGAATCAATATTGAATAGACTCCATGACCATTTGATTATGACCAAGAGGCCACAATCCATATATATATCCAACATCACATGAATCATTGTGAAAATAGATATATTCAATTATTCACTGTCACACAAGTTATAATGGGAAGAAATATATTATTATTTCTCCTCTTAAGATCCCTGATCTGCCTGATGAGCCCATCAAAGGGGCGAAACCAAGTAGTGCCAAACACCATCAGTGATGGTGGAGGGGACCCTGCAAAACACATGATGCCTAACGATGTCACTAGGCCTCTGAAGTCAATAATAAACAAGACAATTTTTATTATTGCACCATCAATTATTTATATTTGGGAAAAAGGGTCCTACATCCATTATTTATTCAAAAAAATAATTTGGGTGTAATTTCCAGGTGTGCTCTGACATCACACCTGGTAACGAGTGCACCAGTCTATGACATCATAGGCCGTAACGAGGTGAAAGAGACCGTCGCCAAGTGAGAGTTCCTTCTCTCATTACATGGTAGCAGTACCGAAGGGAGCAGAGGTGTTTAGCTTCGTCACATATACTTCTTTGGTAATTAGATTTGTTAGTCACTGCCTTGAATGCTTTGGGGTTATAACCACTAAAGTAGAGATCAAAAGGATTAATAATCTCCATTTCGGGTCGGCTGGTGCCCTAATTGTGCTTAATCACTGCCTTAAACAGTCCAGGGGCTATAAAAAACTAATGCAGGGACTAAACAGATTAATAACCTCCATCCCAAGGCGGCGAAGCCGACGGACTAAACACCAAACAGTGCATCAGCATCTCTCATTGTTGGTCATTTACATTGAAGGCGTTACACAAGTAGGAGTGGCAACAGGCACCATTTTCACTAACGCAAGCTTCTGTATGTATGTATATAGTTTATTTCCAGTAAACAGATACAGAGTTATATAAACAGATGTCTGGAAAAAGGATGGTCCCCATCTGCGCTAATCGTAGCTCTTCCAGGAGGTCCTATACTACTCTTGATAAAATTTTGACTATAAGATTAACATCAATGGTATACTAAACATGGACTAGTGCCGGTTAGGCCGACTTAAGTAGCATAAATACAAATATTACTCAGCTCTGGTATTGTACGAGTTGGTGATTTTTCTTATCACAGTGATGTACTTTACAAATTATTGTGCCCAGACTATCTATTGGTGTCCGGTCCCACACTGGACCACCAGCATTCTAACGAACACGGTGTGTCCACTGTCAGGCCAGGCGCCCAACTGTCCAGTTTCAAGTTTCGTATACAATTTTTACAATCTATATCTATATTTACATTCTGTTCTCGTATTCTATGGGTATATAAATATATATCACAGTAGTTGGCTGTACATTGGACACTGGTATTCTGACGGACACCAGGTCTATGGTCTTACCTCAGCATTTGGTTGTCAGGTGGGTCAAGAGCATTCTAACGAACACTGTTCGTGCCACCTGACAGCATTGCTGCTTTGCTTTTTATTATTGTTTGATTCTTACTCTTTTTACTATTGTCTTGGCGAGAGAGATGACACACATGCTCAATATTAGGGTTATTTCTGGTCCTGTGCCGGGCCCCCCCCCCCCCCCCCCCCTCCCATTCGAGTATGAGAAAAAGTTTCTCTCAAGATATATATATAATCACTCAGGGAGTGATTGGCAATTTCGGCCTTCAGGTGGCAGCTTATTATATAGGGTGGAGGCCTGGAAGTAGAAAGATCTCTTTACTCTTGCTTTCTTGACGGTTGGAACTTTGAGTATTTTTCCATTGGTCAGGTTTCATAGATTCAGCCCTCTGTTATCTACATATTCATGGTCACAACTCATCTTGAAGGCAGCATGTAAGAGGTGTGAATCTCTCCTCTCATTCAGAAATGGGATTTTTTGCAATTTGTGGTTTTCTTTCACACTAGTCTTTTTTTCCACATTGTATGCTATTCTAAAGAAAGCGTTTTGTATAGTTTGGAGTTTCTCCAGATGCCTTTTCTGAGCTGGGACATAAAATATGTCACAGAAGTCCATTACCGGTCGCACCATGGTGGTATATACCAGCATGGTGTTCTGTGGTGTCAGGGCTATTCGTACCTTTGCTGTGGCCTTGAGCCTCTTATTAATTTGGTCAATTTTCCCCTGGACATGGCTGTTGAAAGTCAGTGCCTGATCAATTTCCAGCCCCAATAGTAGTATTTATCTACATATTCTAAATCTGCTAGGTTTAGATTGAGTTTTATTGGTACATGTTTGTTTTTGTTTTTCGTACCTCCAAGTGTAATGTCCATGACTTTACTTTTTTTGACATTTACTGATATTTTGTTCTGCTTGCTCATAGTGTATTCCTTGCCCTATTAGGGAACATCCGAAATTATCTATTTAGTTCGAGATAGCAACAGCTGGCCCTGATTTCTTACTAGGAGCGGGGCCAGTCTGAGGGAAGGTGGGGCTTTGACCACAGCTGTAGATATGTGCTTACACACACACCCTCACACACAGTGCAGGCGCATGCATCATGCACCCAGCCTGCACCTACATACAGTGCATCCAATGACCTGTTGACATTTGTTCTAGTATTTGTTTTCCATGATTATCAAAGGGAAATAAATTAAGATCAAGATAGGGCATGGTGTTGTCTCATATATCCTCAAGTTTGGTGGCAATATTACATGTTTTTCTGCCGCTAATATGACTTTTAATAAGGGGCTCTCTCACATCCATTGGAACCTGCGCCTACATAATGTAAACACAGGTGGCTTGGCCCCTGTTTGGATCAAAATTAACCATCACCCTCTGCTTTGAACCCTCTCCACCAGTCACCAAATCTTAATTCGGATAAGGCCTATTAGTCACTGCCTTAACCATGCAGGGGCTATAACAACCATAGGCAGAGACTACAAAGTTCAATAACCTCCATTTCGAGCCTACTTGTGCACTGATTGCTTTGCCTCGGGATTATATATATTGTTGTAGTGTGGGACGGACTGGGACGGACGAATGATGTATAGGGTACATTCGTCCACCACCAGGGGGCAGGGTCTCACATTGTGAGTGAGGACGGATCTCTGGGGGGTATAAATAGGGGTGAGATTTTAGGGTAAGGGCAGTTGCAGCCCAGACATCAAGCAGTCCACATCTACCTTTCAAGATACTTCAATAAATGGGCTACTAGCTGAGACCAAGATTCATCTCTTATTGTTGTAATTGTTAGACAATGCAGGACGTCCACTCGTCCATTCGTCCGCATTCGTCCGAATTCGTCCGAAATAAATAGAATGATATTCCAGCAGAGAACTCAATGGCTTTCTCCTTATGTATTAGTGAAGTAATGGCGGCTACAACAATGGTGGCAGCGGTTGGGATCGTTTCAGATGAATCCCACCCTCTCTAGCTGTCAGGAGTAGGAGAGAACCAAGGGAACTGGACGAATTGGACGAAGACGAATTGGACGAGGACGAATTGGACGAGGACGAATTGGACGAGGACGAGGACCTCAGACGAGGTCGAGGACCTAGGAAAATCCATGCTGGGGAATCTGTGAGGCAGAAAGAAATGTGGAAGAATGCCCTCTGGACAATTTTTAAGATTGAACAGTTGTCTGGACAAGTTATCCAGACAAGGACGAGTTGTCTGGACAAGGACGAATTGGCCAGACAAGGACGAGTCTTCCGGACAAGGACGAGTCTTCCGGACGAGGACGAGTCGTCCAGACGAGGACAAGTCATCTGGATGAAGACAAGTTGTCTGGACATGGGCAAGTGATGAATTGGCCCATGTGAGTGAATGAGAGACAGAATGAGGATGAGGACGTGAGTGAGGACGAACAGGACGAATGGAGACGAATGGAGACGAATGGAGACGAATGGAGACGAATGGAGACAAATGGAGATGAATGGAGACGAACAGGGACGAGCTGGCTGGATGGGGGCTAGCTGGACGAAGGAAACTCGATCACTGTGTGGGACAGGTGGGACCTGTGGAGGTAGGGAGGGAGTGCCATTTCCCTCAGGTAACCTACCTGGAAGTAGGGAGGGGGTGATAGTCCCCTCAGGGAGCCTACTTGGACGAATCAGCAGGCTAGGGTTGGAGAGTGAATTACCAGGGTGAGGTGATTGGGGAACCCAACTTGCTGGAATTGAGCTTACACACAGTGGTACTGGAGGTAGAGGGAGGAGCTGTTCCCTCAGGTACCAGGACGAGTCTGCTGGCTAGGCAGGGGAATATTGAGCAGTGTGAAGAAATGAACAAATGCCCTGGACGAATCTACTACTTTAGGACGAACCAAAGAAGAGGGAGGACGAACCAAAGAGGGAAGAAGAGGGAGGACGAACCAAAGAGGGAAGAAAAGAGGGAGGACGAACCAAAGAGGGAAGAAGAGGGAGGACGAACCAAAGAGGGAAGAAAAGAGGGAGGACGAACCAAAGAGGGAAGAAGAGGGAGGACGAACCAAAGAGGGAAGAAAAGAGGGAGGACGAACCAAAGAGGGAAGAAGAGGGAGGACGAACCAAAGAGGGAAGAAAAGAGAGGACGTACCAAAGAGGGAAGAAAAGAGGGAGGACGAACCAAAGAGGGAAGAAAAGAGGGAGGACGAACCAAAGAGGAAAGAAAAGAGGGAGGACGTACCAAAGAGGGAAGAAAAGAGGGAGGACGAACCAAAGAGGGAAGAAAAGAGGGAGGACGAACCAAAGAGGGAAGAAAAGAGGGAGGACGAACCAAAGAGGGAAGAAAAGAGGGAGGACGAACCAAAGAGGGAAGAAAAGAGGGGGGACGAACCAAAGAGGGAAGAAAAGAGGGGAGACGAACCAAAGAGGGAAGAACAGAGGAGGGACGAACCAAAGAAGAAAGGAATTCGTCCATGCCTATGAAGACAGAAGAATTAATAACATACTCTTGAAAATACCACTGTTATATTTAACCAAGTAATGATGTTATAAGATCAGTGGGTGTTCATGTTAAAATTGTAATTTTGGGGTCCAAAATTTATAAAGGGGAGGGTAGTGTTGTAGTGTGGGACGGACTGGGACGGACGAATGATGTATAGGGTACATTCGTCCACCACCAGGGGGCAGGGTCTCACATTGTGAGTGAGGACGGATCTCTGGGGGGTATAAATAGGGGTGAGATTTTAGGGTAAGGGCAGTTGCAGCCCAGACATCAAGCAGTCCACATCTACCTTTCAAGATACTTCAATAAATGGGCTACTAGCTGAGACCAAGATTCATCTCTTATTGTTGTAATTGTTAGACAATGCAGGACGTCCACTCGTCCATTCGTCCGCATTCGTCCGAACTAAGTAGAATGATATTCCAGCAGAGAACTCAATGGCTTTCTCCTTATGTATTAGTGAAGTAATGACGGCTACAACAATATATACCAAACAGTGCACCAGCAGCCCTTCAATATCGGCCATTAGCACTTTAACATAAACACATCACAGTATCTTTGAATTTCAAAAAGATATTTTGTTTTGTATTCAGAGGCCAATATCATATTTAAATACATTTACACCATACATTTGATTACAGAGCCGAGGATTCATTTCAAAGTTAATATTAGGAAATATTGCCTTATTTTATAAGCAGCACCATGCACATCAAATAGATCACACAGCTTTATAAGTTTTACCAGTGACTATCTAGCTACCCCTTTCGAGGTATGAAGAGAAAGCGTTCCCAATGCAGGGTTCCTCCTGGGTCGATCTGTATGGGAATCAGAAATATGCCCTTTGTATTATATGTGGATCATACAGGGTTAATTGGCTAGGGATCCACCTTGGCATTGCTCACACGGTAAGCATATAGCAATCGACCCTAATTGGTGGATACAGGCTATTTTCTCTGGCTTTGAATGGAGGCTTTCTTGAGCGTTTGACCCAGTGAGTCTGGTCATCCTCTTGCTTGACTAATATAGATAGTGGGGCCACCGGTGCTGGGATTTTCGTTTTCACTCTGAAGAAAAAAATCTAATGCTTTCCAGCACCAAATCACAATTTGTTGCTCATATCGGTAGGTAGGGAACCTCTGTCAATATTCAAGTCTTCATAGATGTTGACAGATCCTCCGACCTCCAAGTCGTCGATGTGCCTTGATACCTTTCCTCCTCTGAATGGCCTTTGTGATAGAAAGTTTTATATTGAGCGCCATGGAGTAGATGTGACGTGATCAAGGAATAGCAAACAGTTTTCTCTACAACCTCTCACCAAGTGACTCTTCTGTACCCATCCCCGATGATTCTGCTTATAACAACATTTCCCCAAATATGGCTGGGTATACATATTACGACTCTCCCTGTTATGTGGCTAGACTCCAACTACGCAAGACAAGTTCAGAGAATGAAGACTGATTCAATATCAAAAAAATATATAATAAGGATAAGCAATTTAAAGTCAAATGATTCCTTTTATGATAAATGGGGTTTCATCATAACTGTGGATTGACGAATTTCTTTTTCTTTACAATAAATATGCATATATCTGTCCACGTACTGGATATAAATATAACAATTACAAAAGTATTCTAATGGAAGGCTTTAATCACAAAATATGTCTAAATGATATGGCAATCTAAGTAAACCCCTCTCTCTTTTCATTGAAATGCATTCGTGGAAATTAATAGGTTTCACACCTATATATAGGCTCAAGGGCGCTTTTGTTCTTATGAGATATATTAAACTAGTTTAGTTTAAAAGAACTTTTTCAACGAAGTCATTATCATTTTATTGCTCTTTTCTCGGAGATCACTGACCAAAATATTGACTACATGTGATATTATTTCAGATATACTGTCTTCTGTAACATGAATATATTTTCAATATTAAAACTCTTAAATCGCCCAATGTTATTTTAATATTTACCTTCCATCAAAACAATTTAATAAATATAAGAAAGTAAAACTTTCTGTCGATTATATCTACCAATTGACGTATGCATTCTCATCTATTATGACTAATAACAAAATCACCAAATTTACTCATATTATGACTTATAGGACAGAACTCATCAATAGTCTGCTGCTGTTATATGCTTATACAAGAATTTGAAGTAGAGACAGCCGAGCAAAAACAGCCGCCGGTGAGCGATAATAAGTGAAGTCATCATAAGAAAGGATTCGGGTGGGCCCTCCAAATTCAAATAAGGACATTTTAGAAGCCATGTAGCAGAAAGAACTCAACGGAATCACTCCTTCAATGCTGTATTATAGTATGGGCGCGCTGGAATACAGGTCTACTAGTCGAAGCGTCGGTCCATTTCATTTACAAAGCAGAATAAAAGTTCAATATGAATATAACCGCCAACATATATCTTTAATAAACAGAATACACTTACAATTTTAAGACGTCACAGTTTTCAGTCAAATATAAGTTCAAATAAATCCCCTTTCACAAAACCTCTTCCAGTTAGTATCTTTTAACCTTCCCTTCAATTTATCTCTATCACTTTTCATTTATAAACTGCTGTCCAGAAGTAAATCGCCCCAGGATCTACGTTTCACTGTGATAAATTAGTTGCTTGTGAGAAATAGTTAACCTCTCTCTATAGTCTATCAGACCGTCTAGCACCCCCCCCCCCCCCTCCCGCACAAAGCTCTTGATTGTTATGTTGACATTCGTTGGTCATGCTCTGCCTGACCAACTCCACAGGTAGTGGTAGAGGGTTGATAGGTAGTTATTCGGTACTATTCGGAATACACCATGAGAAGGTACGGGTAAACACCTTTTTGGTTATTTTTTAAATAAGGCCGTATGAAATATTTCCTTCTGTCCAAGTTGTAGAGCGATATCGTTTATGTAGATAGACAGTGATAATAGCATAGTTTTACGGGGAAAATACATTGGAAAACGCAGATCCCCTTGATGCGCCCTAGTATTATACGAGAGACCCGATTAATGGGCATCATTCGAAATGTTCTATGCAATAGCTACGCTATGTAAACATAGGCGAATGGATGCCGGCCGTCCAGATTGTTCCACATTATATTCCTTCGGACCAAGACATTTTTTTACACTGATTTCTTTTCCATTTTCTCATAATATCTACATTTTTTCCGCCGGGCCCTCTGGTCATGTGGACTCGATCTGTCCTATTATTAAAATCTTGGGCGTTCTATATACCATACTTGACTATACCTTTCTCTTCTTAACGCAAAGCTTTCGATATGCATCGTACACAGATTATGACTTATTATTGCGATCATCTTGAAGTCAGGTAGTGGTCGCATGTGCTACATCATCAATAAATTTATGACACGTACCCAGAAAAAAAATGATACAACACGTCTCCTTATAACTCGCATGCCAGACCTTCATGAGCCGGAGTCTGCGGTGAGAATGGAGATGAGCCGCAGAGCCAGACACTCATGGGAACTAATTGTCAGAAGGACATTTTGTCGGCCATCATATTATATATATATCATATTATAAATACTATTATTAGCCAGCCCCAATCATTTCCCAGCCTCAATCAGAGGTTCTTTACAAAGGGTATTTCTTTGTGCCTCGCTTAACTCAAGTAAATCATGTGTGAACAGGCCCCAAACCTCAAGTTAGCTGAACTAAATGCAAGGATGGGTGACACAGCCTGGGTGTAGTAGTTCAGGGGCTCAGGTTAAGTCACTATGAAGGCCCTATATGACCTTGTGCCTGGCTATTTCACGAATGGGAGGACTCTGTTATTTGTCTTTACCGGGGCACGTGATGAATTGAAATGAATGGCCCATAGAATACATTAGAAACAAATCTATATTATTGTGTTCCCCTTTTGGATCTTGGATCTATTTGCCGAAAGACACACAACAAATTAAATGTGTGGGGGTGGGGTGGGGCAGTGTTGACCTGGAATCATCCTAGAGTGCTTGCAGGATAATAATAGTATTTATGTAGGGCCTATGGTCATCGGCCCCATGCATAGACCTCACTCAACAAGCCACAGGCTTTAGAAATAATATCCGCAACCAACATGAATAATGGAAAGACTTAAGAGTTTAGTGGTAGAATGACAACCCCTGTATTACATTGATTGAATTGTAATACCGGTAAGTGCCACTAAATATTCATCATTCATTCATTAAGTTGAACATGCTATAACTACTTCGTGTTTTAATCGCAGCTTATCGGTGATTCTGTACTGGTCTTTTCTAGGAAAATGAGACGGGGGGCATTTCTTGATTTCTTCAAAAACTATAGGTAATGGATGGAGTCATTAAAGTGTTGCAAATGGGAGGTATTCGGGTGTGAATGGCTCTATAAATTAATCAATGACCACGCCCCCTTTATACGTAGTAGTTTGCATGTGACTGTCAGCTGACCGCCGGCCCGGTAAATTTGAAGGCAAACAGAAAAGCAAGAGACTTGGTCGGAACTTGACGCAATGTTGGAAAGAGAGGGTCAAGTTAGATCGTCGAAAAAAATGTGTATTTCCTATTGTGTGATATGAGCAAGCAACTGATATTTTGCAAAGGTTGAAATAATAGACATTCTAGACCCAGTTGCTTGTGGAGATCTGGTAATTTTGTACGTTTGACAAAGGCAGAAATGGCAGCGGGACTCGAAGCTTCTGCTATGGCAGCCATTGCTAATGTAAAAAGTGGAGGATCTGCCTGAGAAAGGATCCGATGAGTATAACGCTATGCTCAGGACCACACTCAAGAAACAACAGAAGGCCCTAGACGAGGCTGAAAAGGCTTTAGAAGAAAAGCTAGGAGGCTGAAAATAAAATGGAACAGGATTTGCTATCACTTACCACCAAACTGGAGAAGATATGAGGGAGGCTTCGATGTACCGCGTTGCTCGCCAACGTTAGCAGAACACGGGATAGAAATTTGGGGGATTCCCCTCCTTAGCTGGCGGAGGTTTCTCACCGCGTCCAGGAGGCAGAAAGACCCTTCGATGGAGGGCTACTACAGGGAGATGCAGGAATACCTTGTATTCTGTTCTGTTGAAAACACACTGATAAAGTTTTGGGAAATATAAATTTACACGCAAAACATCCTCCAGACTGTGTTAGCATGTATTGGAGACACTTATATTGATTGGTCAAGATGTATATATCAACCCAGGAGGGAGGTGTTTACTCTGTGATTCCTGCCACTTAGATGTATAAAGCCGCCCTCCATGACCCAACACACACCATCACAACCCTCCTGTAAGAAAGCTTTCAAAATATAATTTTCCAATTAAGATATCAACTCTTTGTACTTTGTATACATGGAAAAATGGTTTATCTTTCTTATACAAGTTAATTCCGGGTAAATAAAACATTCAAAATGAAGATATAGGCTTACGTAAATGGGCAACACAGGACACACTAAGTTAGCGTTGTTTACGCCCGTAAGAACTGACGTACAACGTAGACATGAGGAGATATGATGACTCATCGGGGGATTCCCCTAAACCACAGGCCGCGTTAATGCTAGCGTTCAGTGAAAAGCGGTACATTGAAGCCTCCCTATGATTGAGCATTACGTCTCCGGTGAGGAGCCCATCTCTCCACCATCAGTCATTGGTGTTTTCGCCTATGCAGCCGGTCAATCCGGCAGATGGGTTTGTGGATGGAAATAGCATACTAGGTGGGTTTGTAGGCGATTTGTCTCTCCTCCACCCTGAAGCACACAGCAATCCTAGAAAGCCTATGATGAACTTTCTGTGCGTAATTTACTGTATGGATGTACAGTGGCCTTGTACCTTCAATTGCAGTGTCAACTGGCTACCTGTCCCATATGTCATACCTGTCGTATAAGGCTGCATCGAAGCAATATGTCAGGCTCGCCCCCATTCTTTATGAGCAGGGTGTCACCTCTGAGGTTCTGAGTGGACAACTGATGGATTAGAGATCTCGTGACATCGAAATGGAAGGTCTTCAATACAGAGCATACCAAAGTATTCTGCGATTGAACCAGATTGGCCATGATGGCAGCACTTCTGCCTTGCCAGGAGTGGCAGGTGGTGTCACATCTAGGAAGTACAGCCCGACCTTTGATTTTCGTCAATGGCCTAGGGATATTTGCTGGTGCTGGAATGTCCCTTCTGGAAAAAATCTTGTAACCCTGTCCCTTGTACCAGGAAACATGTTGGTGGTCTATGTAGAGGAGTACATATGGCTGAATTCTGTTATTTCGGGACTGTTGTTAACGGTAATGTTCCCGAGACACCACCCCAACCAAAAGCAGTCTAGCAAGTTGGCCGACTCGGGCACAGAAGGTCAACAACAAAGGTTTCGCCAAGCAATGATTCTTTGATTTGGGAGCCAGACTTCTAGAATCTATCCTCATATGTACACAAAATGGAAGAATGTACTTTGTTGGATGGTGTCCAGAGTTAATTTAGGTCGAAATCATGGCTTAAAATGGTTAAAAACCAAGTATTCAGACGATGTTGACGCCCACTTTGTGTTAGAAGGTGTGGTTCATGGTTTTGCTGTTGACGATCTGTCAGCTATATTCGATTCATATGATAGTAAGAATTATTCTTCATGCAACACCAACTTCTCCAATATGAACAAGACAATCTCTAAGGAATTAGTTTGTGGAAAATTGTTGGTGGTGAATACTAAGCCTTACTGCATTCACGCTCTAGGGGCCTTGCTCAAAAAGGATGGGTTAGTTAGGCCTATTGAATGTGTTTCAAGACAAACCATGTACCTGAAGGAATACCCAGGAATACCTTTCTTTGATGGTCATTACCTTGGCTTCGATGTGTAGTTGGACAGTGTTGTAGTGCCATTGTTTCTTGAGAGCAAATCTGTAAGTTCTGTAGTGGTTGGTGTAGAGCAATCTTAGGATTAATGGGAATGAACAGGGCTTTTGTCTTTAGGAGGCTTATTGAAAGCTTGTGATCAAGACTCCATTCCGCAGTTGTAGTACTATCAGATTGGCAGTGGGCCATGAGTAGATTAATATCATGAGAGCTATTAATGACCACAGTGTCATTGGCAAAGAGCATCATGTGGCCGTGAATAGCGAATTTACAGATGTCATTTACAAAGAGATTAAATATAAGTTGGCCCAATTTTGACCCTTGGGGAACGCCATAGGTGGTGGGTAAGTATCCCGAGTTGAAATTATTCACTCATACCTTTTGTTGTCTAATGTTTAAGTGATTTTTTTACTTAGTTGTGGAACCATTCCAGTGAATGATAAAAGTCTAGTTTCCTAAAAAAAAATGTCATGGTTGATGGAGTTGAAGGCCTTTTGGAAGTCAAAGAAGACCAGTGAGCTCATGCTTTTATTGTTCCTGTTAAGTGATAGTTTTATATTAATAAATAAATAGTTTCACTAGTTAAAGCGGTTTTTCTGAACCCTCCTTGGTAACAGTACAGTAAATTGTTTTGCTCAATAAAGGATTGCATTTGGTTGTTAACAAGTTTTTTTCAAAATTCTGCTAACAGTATGTGTAAGCGAAATAGGTCTGAGGTAAGTTACTTTTTTTGCATTATCTGTTTGGGGTATTGGTATAACTGTAGTTTTTTTCCATCTTGCAGGCATTATGCCTTTGGTAATGGTCAAATTGATTGGATAGATCAATTGTGGTTTGATGACATTAAAGAATACATTAATTTAATGGCTAAGTCAGAGCTAACCCCTCTAATAAAGTTAGCAACCAGGATCTCTGAAAAAACTGCCACGCTTATAGACCAGATAAATTTATATACTCCAATGCAAAATATATAAATCAGAGTGGCATGATAAATGAAAATACTATTGACCATATGCCAATATATATGTGGTAAAGAAAAAAGAACCCAACAAATATGCTAGAGCCACCTTCAAAGCTAGGTCTATGAAAATACTTAAAGAAATTCTGGTGAATCTGGACTGGCAAGATTATTTTACAAAACAAAATGTTGATGAGTGGTGAGAAGTCTTGTTGGATAGAATTGTAATGTATCTGGATAGGATGTGCCCCCTTAAAGAGTTTCGCCAAGTAAAGGTTAAGCCACCCTGGTATGGAAAGGAGTTGACTAACCTGGTTAAACAAAGAGACAAACCTTTTCGAAAGGCCAAACTGTCAAAAAAATGAGAACACTGGGAATCTGCTAAAGTGGTAAGAAACCAAGTAAATTCAAGGCTACTAAAGTTAAAAAATGAATATATCAGAAGTCAGCTTCGAACAATAAAGGGGACACAAAGAAATTATGGGACTCATTGGGCCCAATTATCTCGCCTGGGAAAGTAAAAGGTAACTCGTAATGAGACTCACATCTGATACTGGAGTCGCTATCCCTGATAACATGGTAGCCAATACATTTATTGAATTCTATATAAATGTGGGGCCTACCCTTGCAGGAAAAGGTTAGCCTGTGCCGAAAATGTATGAGTCTGATACTGTTTGGGACACCACTGGCCCCCAGGAAGGCCCAATTTTTGCTTTTAATGATGTCTCCACTCTCATGGTATTAACAAGAATTACAAGCATAAGCTTGTGTAAACGCAGGTTTTTAATAATTCGAATTATATAGAATTGTAATTATAAGTAAAAATTAAGTATATTTTTTGATTATAAGTATAAATATAGGTCGATTACATAATAATGATTATAAGTATAATTATAATTAAAAATATGAATATATCAGAGCAAGGGTGGAATGAAGGATGGAGTGAAGGATGGATTGAAGGATGGACATTGTGTGCACACAAGTACAGTGTGTGCGCACAAGTACAGTGTGTGCGCACAAGTACAGTGTGTGTGCACAAGTACAGTGTGTGTGCACAAGTACAGTGTGTGCGCACAAGTACAGTGTGTGCGCACAAGTACAGTGTGTGCGCACAAGTACAGTGTGTGCGCACAAGTACAGTGTGTGTACTTCAAGTACCCACCATGTACCCTTCAAGTACCCTTCATGTACCCTTCAAGTACCATTCAAGTACCCTTCAAGTACCCATCAAGTACCATTCAAGTACCATTCAAGTACCCACCAAGTATCCTTCAAGTACCATTCAAGTACCCATCAAGTACCATTCAAGTACCCACCAAGTATCCTTCAAGTATCCTTCAAGTACCATTCAAGTACCATTCAAGTACCATTCAAGTACCATTCAAGTACCATTCAAGTACCATTCAAGTACCCACCAAGTACCCTTTAAGTGCCCTTCAAGTACCCCCAAGTACCATTCAAGTACCCACCAAGTACTCTTCAAGTGCCCACCAAGTACCCTTCAAGTACCCTTCAAGTATGGTACACTCCAAGTACGGTACACTCCAAGTACGGTACACTCCAAGTACGGTACACTCCAAGTACGGTACACTCCAAGTACGGTACACTCCAAGTACGGTACACTCCAAGTACGGTACACTCCAAGTACGGTACACTCCTAGTACACTCTAAGTGCACCACATAGATGCATGCATAGATACATGCATAGATAACACTTCTTCAAGTACACTACATGTATACATACATGCATACATACATGCATGCATACATACATGCATCTGGAGCCTCGCTCAGTGGACAGCTGAGTGGGCTGAATCCCCCATTATCGCCCACTCAGCTGGGCCAAAGAGAACACCTTTAAAAGTTATTTTATGAATTATATAAAGTAACTAAAGAGATAGGAAGCTTAATATGACTCTTATTAAAGATCCCAAATGAACGATTCTGTTTATAAATGAACATTTCTGTGAATTTGGAGAACTTTATTTTCACTAGACTGATCGGTAAAGAGTGTGCTGTGTGTGTACGTGCACACTGCACTAGGTTTGTGTGGGCAATTTTCAACTAAGACGGACGGCCGAGCGGGTAAAGGCGTTAGACTGAAGGGTAGACTGAAGGGTCCCGGGTTCAAACCGCGGTAGAGGACGGGAGGGATTTCTTTAGGCAAACATCATAACATGAGAGAGAGAGAGGACGAGCGCAGTAGGGGTCCTATCATTGGGAGCGGGGAGGAGAGAGAGAGAGAGAGAGAGAGAGAGAGAGAGAGAGAGAGAGAGAGAGAGAGAAAGAAAGAGAGCGGGAAAAATATTTAGTTTCCAGGGCTGAGAAACCATTTTAAAAAAAAAAAAATCCAAGGCAATTTACCCATAGGAACGCAGTAGGGGTCCAATCACGCAATTACGCAAAGAGGAGCAAGAGATAGAGAGAGAGGAGGAGGAGAGAGGAGGAGTAGGAGGAGGACACCCCTAGACCTTTTAGTACTGTCTACACAGAAGGATTATTGAAGGCCTCTGGGAAGGACTATAAGAGGAGGAGAAAGAGAGTGTTTGACAACGAAGTAGGAGTCCTATCACGCAATTGTACGCAAAAATACCAGTTCAGCTGCAAAACGCAGCACCAAACCCTACCTATGCCTACCGAAACCAGAACTAAGCCTACGATAAGCCTACATACGAATTATAGCATGGGAATTCTGAGAGAGTCTGTGAGTAGTATATGCCATTTTAGGATTGGAGCGTAAAGTGACGGCTCCCGGCGGACCTGTATGTCGACGCGTCCCGTCAGCCGCAATTGCGCAGCATTCGGATTTCCCTTAGGAACTTGTGGCAATGCTGACCAGAACGCACGGTCACTGAAACGGTCACGGGCGAACCCATTCCCTTAAACGCAGGTTGCGAACCTGCGTTTAAAAATTATCAGATTGATAGGTACCTCAAAAGCCTCGAGAGTACCATACCTGCCCTCTAAAATCTTAAAGCCCTGTCTTATTGCACTGGTTGAATAGATGACTTATTTGATTATAACCTATCCTTATGCACAGCAAAAATTCCAAAACATTTCAAGGCAGCTGTGGTAACCCCAATTTATAAAAATGCAGGCCCACATAGCCAAACAACTAACTATAGACCTATTAGCTCAGTAAAAATGCCAGCCAAAGTACTGGAGAAAGAGTTGTATAAACAACTTGCAGACTACTTAAGCTGAGATTAGTGGCTTCTAAGGAAACGCTAATCATGCTTTATAAGGTTGCCTGGCACCCCATTTTAGAATTTGGTGATATCATATATAATGTAGCACCTGACGCCCTGTTAAAGAAACTTCAAGTCATCCAAAATTCTTCAGTCTGTATAGCCCTCAACTTACCCATACAAAGGGAGTTGAAATTAGCGCCACTATCAAAAAGAAGAGAAGTACATATCCTAGATCTAGCTTACCCCTTTAGTAGGGATGATAAAAATGTGAACAAAAAGCAAGGACCCTTAGAGGGTCATATAATAAAAAGCTTCTCAAAATCATTACCCCCCCCCCCGACTGAAAGAATAACCTTTTATATTTGATTCCTTTTTCACTGGACTAATATGGAAAAGCAAGGTTTTGAGTGTAAAAGAAGAAAGGGGTTTAGGGTGTTCCTTAGAACCGTTTATAAATATGCAAGAGACCTGGGATGGGGAGGGGGCTACCAGATAATGCTAAATGTATGTACCAGAGCTGTTAATTGTTGTTTTAGGCAGGATATTATCGTATTATTGTCGACCTTGACGCTGGTAAAACCTAGTGTGACCTATGTAACCATTATGGTTATTACAGATCTCACCGCAATAGCCATGATTCTTGTAATGTATATAAGATACCCCAGTGGTATGGAATAATCTGGGAAGAGTTGGATTTCTCCACTATAATGTGTTTGTTAATTTTAACTATTTCTCCAAAATCACAATACATTGTAAAGTCCAGTAGGAAGACCTGCAGGTTGTAGACTCTGTGAGCTTTGTTTTGATGTACTTGTACTATAAGGGAAATAAAATATATATATATAAGCTAGCAAACGCAGAAAGGTGATCGTTGGCAGCGATCTTGTGTGATAACAAGTAATAGTGACATTTGCTTCGTGCCGACTCAAACCGACCATCTCGATTCTTTACATTCACATAAGACTACTATAAAAACAACTGGCATCCAACATACTCCCCAACATTGTCACTAAAAGAAGAGAAAACCTAGGCTCATATTTTATTCTAGGATAGAAAAAGCAGATAAGGCTTTATTCTGAAATACACGTACATGTATATTGAAATGTTTGTGTGTGTACGAGGGTCTTGGTGAACAATCTATGATAACAATTCTCCACCCGCCTTGAGTTTTACTTCACAATAATCCCTAAAAGTCTTTCCTTCCGTTCATTAGGCAACTATTGTAGATCATTCTACTAGGAAAAGAATGAACTGTAGGCCGTGGATCAAAAAAAAAGAACGAAGGGCAAATATTGATTTTCTGATGAATAATGTACTGATCAACAGTTTTTCTCTCCTAAAAAGGGAATTTAACTCGATGACAGCTCGTGGTTCTTGTCCATTCTGTCCATGTGGCAGGTGACGTGTAAATATGCAGGCACACTTTACAAACCAATTTCCCATAAGTCTTGGGGAAGGGTTCTTCCAGACGCTGATTACCGTTAACGACTTTTCCATCTCTACACTAGATTGCCTCAGCATTGTGCCATGAAGGCCTCTAACTAGCGGTCATTTCCTACGCTACCCACTCCGACCTTAGACCCATGAATGGTCAGAGGGACAAGTGCTTTCTAAGACAAAATACCACATAAAAGTGCCACGATGTCAAATGAAGGCATGCATAGCCGGGTCCTACAGGCTTCTGACAAATGATACTTCTGCACTGATTGTATGAAGTCTCTCAACCATGCCTCATTGGGGGCCACCGAGGAAAGCGCAGAACTTTGATGGTGACATCGCCTGCATGGTAACCGCCTCTCATAATCATTTGATTCGGGATCTCATGAAGATATTGACTGTTATGGGGGGCTTTTGTGGAGGGCAACCACTGGCCTCTGAGGCAAGTGCAGTAGAATGGCTGAATTACTGGGAACACTTTTTTGTGGCGTTTCTGCCGCGGAAGGATGGTTTTCCAACAGGATGCAGTGCATATAAATATCATATGGAGTAGCGTGGGCTATTGTGGTTCTCCGACGTTATAGTATTATTAAATTTAGTTGGTTGGTTATGTGCCGTTAAATAGGTATACAATTTTCATTCCATTCCGTATTTTCAACAGTGTGACGAATTATACCATTCCACATCAACCAACAAAAAGTTAATAAACCCATAAAGCTTATGCATACCGTATCAAGGTTACCTATAACAACTCCGTTAAAGCAATTGTTTGCTCATTTCAGTCTCCATACATGTATAGTAGGTAGTATAGGGAAATGGTTGTTTTTCTCGGGAGCCTTAGTCTGAAACCGGAAATCCTCAAATGTTTAGGGTTGTGGAGATATGTTGCTTTACAATGACCTTTATAGGCACTATAAAACAAACTTGGACCTGAGAAAGCTCAAAGGAATCTTTGGTATAGCGTTTTACGAAAAAAAGGTATAGTGTCCCTTCGATACCCATAATCTAGCCATAAAATTCCTTTAGGGACATTTGGGTCATTCTTCGGATGGAATTACGAGATTCTTTTATCTTTCTACTGATTTTGGAACCTCTTACTTCGTCGTCATAAATCGATTGCCACGAGACCTATCGAAAGTATTTGCGGCGTTCCCATTCTTACAATTTATGGTGGCCTCGTGGTATTACTATAGGATACATGCGCGGAGAAGAGATTCCTTGACATTATGTGGTGTTAAAGGCAACTGCTTGATTCAAACGATGCAATGATTCATTAAGATAAAGCAACTCCAAGAGTATTTACCTGAGGAATGTATTAAGATACCATCCCTTCTCTTTAAAAAGAAGACCCACATCCTTTAGAAAATTATGGCATATTACCGCTTTCAGGGTGTTGATATTCATCTAAAATTAAAACCAAATTAATGATAACGATGGAGAAGGAAACGACAGGATCATACACATCGTGGACACATGTGGAAAATTAATAGAGCATAATAATAAGACAATTTATATGCACTCGAGTAGATTGTTGAGGATTTAAGAAGTAAGAAATAACTGGATCAAATATTCCTGTGGGCTGGTCAAGCTTGTTTTTCCTGTACAGTGGGAATCCGGGACGTACCTTATACCCATTGATCAGATGGGCGTCTACTATTTATGGATAATAAAATCGGATGAACCCGAAGGCAATATCCGGAGTACATTTTACTGGATTAATAGGACCAAAAGTGAACTACGTTAAGTACATCAATCCCCTCAAATCGAATCTATATCCGTAACGGTATCGCTCTGATCGCAGTAATTGAATATAGAAGCACATAATTTTTAATAAGTGTACTAGATGCTGAAAAACAAGATGAAGTTGAAGTTGAAAAAGAACATCCGGTACCACTCCCCAATGACACATGTTAATATGACATTTTTATTTCAATATCATCCCGCAGTCACTCTATCGATGATACGAGTATATTACCTCTTGGAACAAATTCAAATTGGACTCATGTTTAATGATACAATGGAATTACATGTATTCAATGACGGTCGCACTCCACGCACCGAAATGGACAAAAAAGAAACATCAGAAACCGAGTGCGGGGTGTTTTTAAATCTCAATCAATACAGACTCGCTTCTAAATGGTATTCCTGGGAGAAAATAAAATCAATCACTGTCCTACTAAGAGGAAGCAAACGGGGATAGAAATATACATGTCAGAAATGGCTAATGTGGGTCTAACGAAGAGCTTTTGTTTTGCACCATTTGGATCACGTTTGTCCTTTTTTTCAAGGAACTTTAAGTGTGAGGAGAATGAGATCTAATGATCTGTTTTCCGATCACATAGTTATCTATGTTCATTTAGATATTCTCTCCTTCCTCCCAGCCTACTGACAGATTACTGACAACAGCGTGCATTTCCAATAGTGTCCCTATTTACTTATCTACAAATTGATTATGTATAACATGAAACCTGCATGTGTCAACTTAACTTGTTAAACATAATGCAAATTTATATCTTATCTAGCTCTATATGAGAAAAAGTTAGATTAAACTTTTTGAATGATTCGTCCATACCAAGAGTAGGTATAAACTTGCTGTTGAGTTCTCTCTATTCTAGAAAAACTAGTATGTATGCATGCATATAGGCCATCATTATACAGCCTGGTACATTCCGGGCATGTGGACATGGAGCGCATATCCATCAACCTTACGCCCCTATCAAACTTCGATTAAATACTTGCTGGGAGAAAACTCAGTCATAGGCGTCATGATTTTTGTGACTGATCTGGTCGTCCTTTATTATGCAGTCCTCTGATGTCTCCCATGAAAAGGATTGCTAGTTGGCTGTCTTCTGAACATCCATTATGCCTTACTTATTCTCTTGTGGCACCATGGCCATACAGAAATTTATGCGTACAAGCACGAAAGAATCCTCAAAAGAGTTGTGTGCTAAAATATACAAGTTACACAAGTATTCACTAGTCCATTTTGTCCTCCCGGTATTAATATTGTGAGCAAATATAATTGTTTTCGTGTTTCCGGGCTAATAGTGAAACGTCTAAATAGCTATTAGGAGAAAATTATATAATATAATATATCGATCGTACACCAACCATTGCAATTCAATCCAGATCTATTAGTGTATTTTATTATTATTTTTTCCTTTCATCCATGTATTCTGATAAGTATGGATCGAGGCCCAGGCGTTACGTAACCTTACGTAACAATTCCATACCCTGAATTGTATTTTAATTTATAGTATAGCATAATTCAAGACGCAGATCGAGGTGATAAGTCAGTGAATAGGTCGTCATGGATAATGATATTAGAAACAATGTACATCATATCAGATGACCATCTATGTCCTATAGGATAAATTGATATTTTTAACGGATTGCTATATACTCCATGGAACAGATTGAAAGCGGTCACTGCCAAGATATTGAGAAGTAAATTTAGCATTGCTTTTATAGTGACATGGCGATAAATAATTTGTTTAGTAGACTAGATGTCTATACATTGAGCTAATACGAGTTCGCATCGCTTTGTTTATCTAAGTGATGGGCGGCATTATAGATGGCAGACTCATTGGGTTGACATCAAATGAGAGTTACGTTATGGAAATTGCCTGGGTAATGGGATAGGTAACAGTTAACCCTTTCTTTTCAAAGCTACTCCATTTCATGGGCGCCAACTCTGACTGGAACATAATCTGGGTACCCTAACTTCAATCTTTAACGAGGAGTACCTGAGTTGCATTGTGAGAATGCTAATTTTAGTTTATCGAATCTATTACATTGAGAGACGTACGCAAATAATTATATGTGTGTGTATGCACGTGGGTACACATTCAATTCAAAGCAATTCAAGGCAATTTTTATTCATACGTGAGAGAGGTGCACACACAGGAGACAAACACAAATATATAAAATGGAAAATATGTAAGGATGTAGAAATATTCACAGACACATTATGTATACATATAATAAATTAACTATATATAGTGTGACAATTAATTACGGGTGTGACGACCTTGATTTAGTGGTACTTTAATGGTACTCAGGCAATGGGCAGGTAGCTCCAGTAGATCTATAGGTAAAGGTTTCAAACTTGTAATTGGCAAATCGTGCATTTGTCTCGCATTTCACCCTTCTGGGTTTCAATAAAACTCCATTGAATCCCCGTGTCATCTCTAATTGGAGCACTTAAATGTCGAGGCCTAAATGTCGATGGTATGGATTCTGCAAAGTGAACTGACCCCATAGCTTGGTTATTAAACATACAATTGGTGTAATAATTATTTGGACACAAGGGCTGATCCAAAGCATTTGAAATGTATTGGAGCCAAGTTAGTAAAGATCGTATATCATTTGTAAGCAACGCAGCAAAGCAATTCCTGCTGGAGGTAAAACAAAGTAAGGTGCCATGATGAAGGAATGATCAAGAAGCTATCCCATGGCTCCAGCTTTGATAAGTATTGAGGGAGCAGCTTCTGGTTATCCTAAGGCACCTATTTCACAGTGTGGGTGGTCGTGGAACTATTAAGGACTCATTATCTCGAGAGCAGCTCCGCAGTCACTAAATCATTTTAGTCCTTACATTGGTGCACATAGGCAGAACTTAGGAGGGTTCTACTCGCAACAACATTGGCAGCAGCAGCCACGTCCTCTCACACCTCTCATCTCCCTTGAGGGACATAGCTTTTTGTTGTTCACATAAATATGACAGAGTTGTCATCTATGTCCCTCTGATAGGCAGAACCGATGGTATCCCATAGATCTAGATCTAGATTTTCTCATTTGTTTACAGGAGAGGACTATTTTATCTTCACGCATGATTGTCATCCGCCAAGGTTTGTCTTCTGCTGATGCAAAAGAAAATGAAGAAGCGGCCTTTATCTTCTACGATCTGCTCAATGCCTATGCAGTAGGAATGGATGTATGGCTTATATTGATAACAGGAACAGGGATAAAGAATTGTATAAACCCCAAATTACTTCTGGTCAATTGCTGGTGAACTCCGCCACTGCAGGCTAGTTATCCATCAATATTGAGATATATAATCTAGGCATTAAACTTTCATGAATGAAGTACTATTTACGCATTAGCCATATGATACCAGTACATGGTTTGATATGAAGTCATGAGACTTTATCTGATCGTATTATAAGGTTATCCTGGTACTCTGGGGAAGCCATCTTGACAGGCTATAATGTTTTGCAATGGACACCTTCCGAACTATTCCTTTTCTCTGGTCTTGGCATAGTGTACCCACCAATCACTATATAGAATACCGTAAATGTACATTACAGAAGGGGGTATTCCATTGCTCTTTCATAAAGCTATAAACAGGGGTTAGGAAACCGATATCAATGGAGGAAAACCAGCAGGGAATTTTCACCAGTATGAAGGGGAAATTGAACGGATCTTCTACAAAATGATATACTATAAAAAGTATTTTCCTGAAGATAGGCTCAGAGGCTGACGATGATTGGTATTTAACGACATGGTGGCGATGTTTAAACAGTCGTACATACAAGTTCACTCTTTTATATGTACGCTGCTCTTTGTACGTATCATTTAGAGCAAAAGATATCCCCCCTGGGTTCAGGTTTATCAGGTTCAGAATGGAAAGAGTTAGAAAATAACTAAGACTTATTTTCCATTTTAGCGGATTAGTAGTATTTTGTTCCCTTCAATTCAAGTTGGAGAATTGTCAGATAGTTGAGAGTATATATATTATTAGAAACTTTTAGAAACTCTCTAGTTATAGAAAGCCTCAAAGTCTACACTTAATGAAAATGTGTATAACTAATGTGTGCCGTATCGGGTGTGTAACATTCTGAAATTGATATCATATTAATGGTATATCGAGCTCACTTGCTGAAATACACCTTTTTTTCTTTAAAACAAAAAAAAGAATTCACATTAATGATGCATTTCCATTGCCAATGAACCCCTTTGATCAGGTAGCATTCATTAATAATAACAGTTCTGGCTCCATCTGGGATGGGCATATCTGTACAGCGAAGGGTTCCTTGACTCTAATCCCTAACATAAATATATATCAATTAGTACCCATCTGCAAGTGGTGTCAGTATCAATCAGCAGGTGGTCCACTCATCTTTAAACTTTTTTTAAATTGTGAAATATACTAACTAAATATTTTTTGGAAGTATTCTCCTAGCCATAAGAACTATCACTCATCTTTATTTCATCAATGTGTGACGACTATGAGGAAAGATGTTAAAGCTTTGTATTTGTGATGTGACTGTGAGTGGGTGGATTCTTATACAAGGGAGAGAGAGGCTCAATGATAAAACACATGGTTTTGGTTAGGTGTGACAGTGCACTCGGCCGTGGTGCTGTAATGCCCTGTTATACATAATACCATTCGCCGATGGTATTACATAAACGGCCCTACAGGGCCAGAAAATCCCGGTTCTGGCCTATACTGAATAAGGTTTACATCAAGATATGTTTTCCGTTTTACGATCTCTTTAGCTTCCGTAGACCTATAAATCTAGAAAGAATATTCAAAAGTTATATTCACAAACGCACAGGTCTAAATATACAGCTTTCAATACTGAATGTATGCATAAACAAATATAAAGATTCAGGCTCTGGAAAGTCAACAAAGGATGTTGACTTTCATGCTGTCACGTCTACGTACATGATGTCATATACTCTCTTCTACTATAACAGCTGTTAAGATCGAATTTGAGCATACATACAAATGTATATATGGCAAATATGATAAGCCCTCGTTGTTTGCTAGTAATAGAGAATACATCCCATGACCTTCTCCCTTGTGGTGTATACCGACACTAACCGATTACTGTTAATTTCACACCCTCCACTAAATTCGATATTTAACTTTAAAATATGTGGCCCGAAAAAAGGAAAGTGCATAATCACTAGTTTTTAACTTAATTGTTCTTTAGTTTATCCAAAGAATCCAAATACTTGTAATATGTTGCAAACGTTGGTGTATAGCTGGCAAGCCTGCTTCACCGTAATTTTCAAGTTCATTTTAATGTCTGTTTCGTCCACGACCTGGTATTACTCAAATAGAATCTTTGCATATTTGGTGACCGCTGATTAAATGTCATTTTAGTAACCTCGTGTACATAACGTTGGTCCCTAGAATATGGCAAGAATGGAAGACTGTATGGATCCCACTCAGAAATATTCATGAAATAACTAAGCCGTGTGAAGTCGGTCCTCCTAAATGCTATACAAATAAGCGCTCTTGGTGACATTTTTTCTTCTCAAAGATCCCAGACTGAAAATTGGAAGGTAACTTCTCGCTTCCAGGGATTGAAATTGGAATCAACGTGAGAGGAAGTAGTAATTGGAAAACTAATTTCGACCTTTACAGAGACACTTCTTTTGCTCTCACCTGATAAAAGGCAATGCAACCCGACGTCAACGTATGGCATCATATTTTATCATTATTTCATTCATGACAAATGTTATTGAAACCATGTGCATGTTATTTAAGAAGGAATAAAAAACGGGAAATAACCTACGCACATACTTATCCTACCAGCCTTGAAAACGTATAATCCAATAAAGGAAATTCTTTATTATTCATATTTATGATTGGCATAGGCTATAGAAAGAGTAAAAAATCCCCCCCCCCCCCCCGTGTATCCAACTAATAAGAATTTAAACTCATCACAAGCAAACAAACACAACTTTCGGCAGATCAATGTCCGCGTTCTTATCAGGTGTATTTTGTCACCTCGGTAGGGGGATCGACCGATAACAGTGTTTCCATTACATCAGGTTTTGCTTGTAAACCGCAGGTTTGTCGCAAGGTAAAATTGAACGCTTAGTGGAGGAGAATAATTCAGAAAATTGCCACCTGCTTAGAAGAAAAAAAACATGTTCCTTCTCCTCTTGGCCTAATGATTTCTGGAGACTTTCACTTTTAGGCACCAGGCATAATGCCTGTGCCCCCTTATTATGTATACACGGTACATTCTGTATGGATAAGAATATTTCCGAATAAAACACTGCAATGTATAATGGCCTCGTGCATTGATTTGCAACTTCCCTGCACCGGGAGACCATATAGACATCTGCATATAAATCAAATACAAGTTTTTTAAAAACAATATGGCACAACACCATATAATATTGCTCTCTTTGGTGACGCAGCAAAAACAATGTCACAATTCAGACCTAAAAAAGTGCTCAATGGACCACTCAATGGAATCAATCCTTGAATCCCGTTCTTGTAATCAATATATAGCCAGGCATAGAAGATGTTTGAAGTGCATTAGATGTGAGATTGAAATCATTTTATATCCATGAATGTGTTGTGGATTAGTATTCCTCTTTTGGCTATATCTACACCTACTAGTAGTTGCTTATTGCGGTATGCATACAGGTCAAGGTTCCGCAGTAGTATAGATTCAATGGGCTCAGTCATTGCATATGGTTCGTCATCAATGTCTGGATTAACTCATCTTTTTGTTGTATAGACATTACTCTGAGAACAACGTATCTAGAGTGAGTTATGCACTAGTGAGTGAGTTACGTGTTACTAGTGAGACACGTGTTACTAGTGAGTTACGTGTGGTAGTCCAGGCAACCAATGCGTTTTTACCAAGTTTACGACCGAAATTCAAGTTTATGACTCAATAATGTTTTCTATGTATTATTAAAACATATATAATACACCATCTTATTACAACGTGTATGTGCAGAATGTATTTGAACGGTTGGTATATAAGATAATAGTCAATTCACGGTGTACTCACTAAGCCCATTAAGAACTATAGTTATCGATTCCTAGTGGACAAAATAAGTTATGTATGTCAATGGATATTCTTTGTATTCTATGAGGCAGTGCATAGATCGTGTTTGATTGAAGCAACTCCAGGCTTATAGCTCGAGGGCATGGGTACACCAAGGCCACATGGCCCTTTACATTCAGGCCATTCCTCTACTATCTATTTTACCCAAGTCTCTCATTTCTGTCCAACAAACAGAAGAGCAGTCCGGAGTCTGGTTTATAGAATCCAGCTTATATATCCCATCTTCAGACAATTCCTGTTCTCCCCACTCATTTGTAGTCCCATATTCACTATATCTCACACTTATTTTTCACCAACTTTTATCACTTTTATTTAAGAATATATATATGGTCCATTATTTAGACCCTACTTATCGGCATAAACCTAGATCTCTGTATTATATCTTCCAATTTTTTCTCGTGATGTCACGTAAGTTAGTTAACACCTCTGAATCCAACTGGTCCTAAAGCATGTCTTCTCTTTGAACTGTTCCCACCGTGGGCCTTGCTGACTATGATTATGGTTGTCTCGAGGTGGCAATGAAAAGAAGCCCCGAATATGACCTTTGTAATGCTACTATAAATTGTGTGCACAGACTAAGTATGTGACCCCTGGGAGCTTTCAAAAATAGAAGTGATTTATTGAAGGGGGAAAACCGAGGATATATCTTAAACAATTTTCAATTCGGATGGCGGATGTGGATGGTTCCCTGGTTCTAACCAGAGCACGATGTATCGGTTAATAACAGGGAAAATGAGGGTGTAAACAACTGGAATCTGTTCCCTTTAGCTCCAATCATTTCAACTTTCGATTGATCATAAACTATCTGTACGTGTATAGTTCTAAGTCGTTGAGCCCCATGGACGAGACAATCCCCCAATCCCAAACCCTACCGCCACCCCTCCCCACCTGCACACTACCTACTTCGAACGTCTCTTCAATTTTCGGTAAATTGGTTGCTCTCCCCTTACTAATTGGTTGCTTCAAATAAGGGGTTTTTAAGGTTAAAAAAGTCTCCTGTTTCTACGGTTAAAAACAACCCTGCTGACACTTTCCCTAATGTTCTCGACAACATTTTAGCTGCTCACTTTAGCGATTGGCATCCGCTACGCCCATTGCTGACTGAACCTATTCAAAACGAAATTTACGTAACTCGTTCTTTTTTCCCTTTTTTTCAAAACATTGTTATCCCTCGCATATCAGCGACTTCTGGCTCATCTTTACTAGTTCCCACGCCATCTGAATTTACCATGCATAATCCTGCGCGCCTACATACACTCTACTGCACCATATATTAAATGCTTGCCTCAACTCGGTGGGTTTGATTCTAGTGTGTTGCCGGGGTGTGTTGGTGGTACGTTCAATTCTCTGCCACTGATCACTCCATGACAGATCACCGCCACTCACTCGAGGATCGCACACACATGAGGAATAACCAAAGTGTAGGGCGATGAGAGGAGCTAGAGGGGGATAGAGGGGGCTGGAGGGGGGCAGGAGGAGTAAGCGGAGGAGGAGCCAGAGTAGGCGTAGGAGGAGAGGGTGAAACTTTACAACCACCAGTGGTACCACTATTGTAGTGCCGAGGGTATACTTTGCACACTATGGCTTGAAATGCGTCACTGGCCAAACCTCACTCGCAGGCATTAAGGTGCTGGTTATTCTGTACTCATAGCTTGGGCAGGGTAGAGAAGAAGAGCTTCTAAAGCAATTGGTCAAAGATCCGGCAGCTTTTCATTCACTACTAGGAGGCAATCGGAGCAGCACGGCTCATCCCCTACACAAATTGGGCTGTGAGGATTTAGAAAAGATTTACATGGGCTTTTAATAGCTTCCCATTATCAGAAGAGTTTTCTAAATTCGTCCTGGTTGGCTGTGAGTGTGGCCCTCCAACTTTCTCACAACCCTTGAATCTCCGGTCGATTTAGCCTGACACAAGTCCATGTTAGCATTTATGGTCTCGATATAACCCCAATGCCTCTTTGGTCACACTCTTTTACCAAGCCACAAATCTTTCCGTCAATTACTGGTGTATGCCTTTTGTGCCGGGGGCAGCCTTCACGGGTTATTATCAGAGGATAAGCCAGCTCTCTTTGATACTTTGAGGCAGTAGCACCTGTTAGCTATTAGGGTTAAAGTTTGTGGTTATATACCCCTTGTGGGAACAGCAGAAAAATTGGGTTTTCTATCCCTTCCAGCTTTAGAACTCGTAAATCTGTTCTCCATGGAATAGTTTGAATCATTGCAACTAACTCGAATTATCCTTTTTCACCCACAGGCTTCGGGAGGAATGATTTTCAGGAAGGCCTATAGTCAGATTGAAGAACAGCTGCAACGATTTCTACAATACGAGGTGTTTCTGAACAACCAACTGCTCATTCTTTACTTTCGAGTGGCAAGTTCAAGATCTGAAAACGTTTGGTAGCGAGTTGCTAATCTGAAACCTGAACAAGAAGGGAGAGCAAGTAGGCGGCCAAGTAGGAGATAGTGGCTTTGAGAAAATGCGCCTCCCGCTGGACCACGTGTGAAAAGTAACTTCTTTTTTGCCTTAAAGAAAATCCACTCAGCTTTCTGATGAAGCAAAGACATGTGCTCGCCGCTGCTGGCAGGACTGTTCCTAGCCGCCATTGCGTGTTCTGGAATGGCCTATTTTATTGTCCGGACTTTCATCCATCCAGTTTCCCTCCATGATAAGCCATCCACTACGACGGTTTCGTCCCCATCGTCTTCTACATTCTCCTCCTCTTCCTCGTCGTCGTCATCACCATCACCATTATCTCCTTCATTATCTTCCAACTCAAACGCAGCCCATACTTTTAAGTCCATCTCTCAAACTAATTCTTCAAGTTGGTCGTCTAATAATTGTGATAGGATCCGTGCGAGTCATAGAGAGGAGAAAACACGATATAACATTACATCCAGAGATCTAAGGTGCTTTATGCTTCTAGCCTGTGGAGCTGCATGTGCCAGTGGGACTACAGTTATGCCCACCCATAGTAATATCACCTCTATACTTAACGAACTGCTCAGGGGATACGATAGCAGACTACGACCAGGTTATGGAGGTGAGTATTCCATATTTTGATACCTTCCTCCCATGCTTATCTAGTATTAAGGCTTTGCAGAGTCACTATACCTTCTACCAACCTATACTTGTTGCAACAATTACTCATCGTAGCGTCTCTATTTTCGAGTTGTCTCAAAAGGACTTAAATATTTTATATATATAAGCAATGAGGCGACACCCATATTGGTACAAATAAATGTTTACAAATAAGTGTTTACAAATTTGAAATGAGTCAGATCAGAAGGAACCACGTCTACATAATTCATGTATCAAAGTATTTTTGCGATAAATGGGGAGATTACACTAGATTAGAATATATTCGATGGACCTCTGAACGAGGTGATGGTTATATTCAGTAAAGTATTAAATCCGATAATATTTGTGAAGGAGAGAGGGGATGCTGTAACATGATATTGGCTAAGCTACCTGTTTTACATTAGATTCAATCGTATTTATCATCCTTAATAACATTAAGTTCATTTTGATAAGTCCAGTGTTGCTATTTTTATCGAGACGATATATTTTAGTAAATATCTTAAAAGGATTGCTAGGAACAATCTACGGAGCTCTACATCGCAAGGGTGCATATATGATGTATGAAGTATAGGAAATATAACAGTTCCTCTTATCTTTCCCTCCCATATATATTTCTGCTCGCTTAACTTTAGTTTTGAAGTGACGCACAACTTGATATCGGAAAAGAAATCCCATCCTCTTCTATAGCGCTGTATTAGATCAATGCAGGTTGCTATCAGTCTATGCTGTGTATACAAAATCAAATTTAATTGTTGTATGGATATGTGGTAAGGATGATGTAAGATATGAATATAACATGAAATCTTTTAAATGTCGGTGGGTCAATAGATTTAGACATTATTTAATTCTTATTCATTATCCCTAAATGCTTTTCATATGATTAAATACCATCTCCTACCACAAGAGCCATGTGCCATTGAAGATTCCCAAGTTGCATGTAAGCAATTCGATATTGCACTTCTTAGCCTTTTGATTTGCTTTGTGATCACAGTGCATGCATTCATCACTTGTTCAGCATTAATATAATGCAAGTTATATAATGAGTTGTAAGAGATCTAAATCCGTAACCAGGTTTTCATATTTCATCAAGAATTGGACTAATAACAGAAATGCTGTGTCTGCCTTACGGTCCGGTATCTAGGTAGGAATGTACTGCAAGAAGTTGGCCACACACTCCCGTGCACATTGTGTCTCATCCCATCACTAGCTAAATTCATGTTCAAAGTTGGGGAGTTGGTTTCTGTCGTTGGAATACCATTATTCCAGTGATAAATAATTAATTCCAACGAGAGGTCATATTCTTTCTCTATTGATGTTTATATGCCAGGATCCATACCTTTATATGCCATGTTCATTCTCTGACGCGAGTTCCGACGGGATTCATTTTTAGTTTTAGCAACAATAAGCAAATTCCTGATTATATGCATCTATGCTCTCCTGGGTTTTCTTTTCACCACGAATGTGATAAGGTTGCTTATCACATGACGCGGCAGAATGCAACTTCAATTTTCAGTAGTTCATTCCATTATACAATATGAGTGAAAAGTGAGAAATGTGTTGGACCGACCATTAGTTTTAAGTAACGTTTCATTAGTTTAACATTCGTCAAGTGTTTTTCGAGATCGCTGACAAGATTAGAATTATACAGCAGACATCTTTCATGACAGGGAAAGATAGAAACAATTATACACTTTGTTGAGCCGACAGAACTGTAACAGAAGCGCTGTCTATTGCGGTTTTCCTTATTTTACTCGACCGTCTTGATAGATTCTAGCATACACACGAGGATACATTTTCTTTCTATCTCATTTTAGAACCCATGCATCCGTTTACCATCTCAGATTAAGACACTGTAATCTTATTCAAAAAAAGAGACAGTCTGGTTCGTGACCCTGCATATTGGATTAAGCCAAGGTGCCTGCTTGAAGTATCAATCTCGCTTTCGAGGATTTGTTCCTTTTAAAATGCCATAGATACTCCCCTTGCATCCCCTGATACCTCCATGTTATTGAAAACAGTTTTGCAGGGACCCAATCCAAAAAGTGTATTTCTCGATTCATTTTCAGAATAAAAACAGTTCCATATCGTCGTCTCCCCTTAATTATTGTATTCATCACTCCCAATGATAATCCCTATAATGCATGACATATGGATGGTAGTAAGATGGTCCCTTTGCTGTGACTATTTCAATAAATCAACCTGCAATAATATGTTATCTAAATTGAGGAAATTGTTTCAAAAGGACATATGGTTACTGGGTTCCTGGAACATCTGCCAAAGAATACCCAAATACACAGGTAATGTTAATTCTGTTGATAGTTTCTGGATGAAGAAAAGTTCAGTAACAATGACCTCTCGGTGGCTGTGGATTCGCGATTCCCATTGCTTACTGTTCTACACCAGCATCCCTAGTCTTGTTTGGAACTATGAATGCTGAAAAGAGGTTGGAGATAAAGGGATTTTGATATTTTCAAAATATTCTAGACCCCAAGATGAAATCTTTATGATGATCCTTATCATTTTAAAGATGAGAACTGGTGTATGGGGAGTTATGAAATATTGTATTTTAGATTATATTGATTATATACATTTTAATGTGAAACACATCGCTTAAGTTTCGTAATCCAATGAAAGAAAATATGGCCAAGTAAATTAGTAGGTACTAATATCTGAAGTATAACAAACAATCAACCACGCACTGAAAGTTGAGTGACAGAAGAAAAATCAGTTACTCATTATACTTTGAAATTCAGGCCATACATTCAAATCAGATCGGATCAGATTTCCCCGCCTATCACACTGGATCATTCAAACCGCAATCCTTGGATCTTTTTAGGATTTAAAGTCCAAATACGTTGATACCCATCAACTATAAGGCTGCTTTCATTAAAGCTGCATGTATTCCCGTCAGAGTGCTTCATGAAGGGATATATCCCTGCTTGGGCCTGATTGAATGGTGGCATAGATATGGATTAAGATATATATTTACAAGCCAGCCGGAGTTAACTCGTTAGGTATAGCACTAGACGCCGTGACAGAGGCATCAGATAAATCTACCATCGACAAGACTCACTAGCTGTGCACTTTCCAAGTTGAAAAAATAGATTACTTTCCCATTCTGTTAAATATGGCTAGGAAGAAGAAATAATAATACATAGTGAAGCCTGAGGTATGGGAATATGTGACAATATGTTGGGGCTTCTGCTGAATCTAAGATGTGGAAACATTGATAAGGAACAAGGAATGGTCAGGAACCCCAGCGGAGCCAAGGTTTAATTTTGCCCCCGTTGCATAACAATCTGCTAGAAGCTTTTTCAGTGTTAATATTGAGCTCGCAGATTGTTATTGTAAGAAAACAGTAAAAATAAAATTCTCGTAGGCAAGCTGACGTGGCTATGCGTGTCAAGGGATGGAGGGAAAGTGAGGGCTTCCTCCAGGTGGAACGATGAGTGGGGGGAAGGGCGTGCGTTGATTGGCTCCCAGGACGCAGGTATACATATATATATGCGTCATAATAGTGATTGTTGCGTCACCCCAAATATAATCACCGAGGTATCGATCCTGCATATCTGATATATCTGTTAGTCGGTGTGGAAAAGTACATATAATATTATGTGTTCTGCCAAGTACCAAAGGTGCTTGTTAACTTGCCTCTGATTGGTCCATCAGGTTTCCACCGCATGGCGCCAGCTTTAAGTCACTATCTGCATGATGCGTAACATAAACAAGAATTACAAGCATAGGCTTGTGTATAGCGGGCTTTTAATTATTCGAATTAAATATAATTGTAATTATAAGTAAAAATTAAGTATATTTTTTTATTATAAGTATAAATATAGGTCGATTAGAGAGAGAGAGAGAGAGAGAGAGAAAGAAAGAGAGAGAGAGAGAGAGAGAGAGAGAGAGAGAGCCTGTGTCTGGAATCCGTGAAAAAATGTTCCAGTGTTAAATCTCCATAAAGAAAATTATCGATCGAAATGCAATCTTAAAATCGCCAAAATCTCTTAAAAAACTAAACTAAAATGAAATTCGTGCAATAATCCATTTAATTACAACCTAGAATAGATACATCATAACACAGCCATTTTGAAAGATATATGACCCCCCCCCCCCCCCCTCTATGCTTGTACAGACCTAAAAAATCTTTCGCCGAAATTCCAGATAAATCCTAAATCTCCGATGTTCAATTCTGATAATAAAATTCCATTTCGAACCGATCTTAAAAGTCAAAGTCCGACGAACATAATGATATTTAACTGCTGAGAATTTAACAGCAGATGGTCAAAACAATGAAATGAAGTATTTAAGTTGTTATATATGATAAACCACCGTGTGGCCGTCGTCTACCATGATAAAAATCGCCATTTTGACAAGCCCTCTTCTCAGCACTGAAGCTTAATTATGGACCGACATTAAGAAACCGAACATCGTCGAAAATAAACAATGTCATGATCATTCAACACAACTAACATTTAAATCAAGACAAAATACATCATATGTAATACCTTTGGCGATATCATTCACAATACTTCCACCGTTTGGAACCAATAATTATCTGCTCAATGAACGTCGCCGAATACATAGTCTAGAGTACCCAACGATCAGCCATACATATGTATCGAGGATCGTTAGCGAAAACCCCCCATTATCGCCCACTCTGCGAACCAAAGAAAACACCTTTAAAATTTATTTAATGAATCATACAAAGTAACTAAAGAGATAGGAAGCTTAATATGACTATTATTAAAGATCCCAAATGAACGATTCTGTTCATAAATGAACATTTCAAAGGAATTGGAGACTAGGCCTGAACGGTAACTAGTGAGTGCTATGTGTAGTGTCAGGCCTATACACGTGTGTCTACGCAGACTGCACCGAGTTAGTGAATGCAATTTCCAACTGGGACTGATAGCCGAGTGGGCTAAGGCGTTGGACTGGCACACACTCCATAGGTCGCGGGTTCGAACCGCGTGAGCGGACGGGTAAAATTTCTTTAGGTAAATGACATAGGCAGAGGTGAGAGAGAGAGAGAGAGCGAGCGCAGTAGGTGTCCAATCATTGGGAACGGGGAGCGGGAGCGGGGGAGAGAGAGAGAGAGAGAGAGAAAGAGAGCGGGAAAAATATTTAGTTTCCAGGGCTGAGAAACCATTTTTTTAAAAAAAAAATTCCAAGGCAATTTGCCCATAGGAACGCAGTAGGGGTCCAATCACGCAATTACGCAAAGAGGAGCAAGAGATATAGAGAGAGGAGAAGAAAGGAGGAGAGTAGGAGGACACCACTTGTCAACCCTAGAGCTTTTAATACATAGGGTCTACAGAAGGATTATGGAAGGCCTCTGAGAAGGATTATACTAATTTATAGGAGGAGGAGAAAGAGAGCGTTTGACGACGAAGTAGGGGTCCAATCACGCAATCGAACGCAAAACTACCAGTTCAGCTGCAAAACGCAGCACCAAACCCTACCTATGCCTACCGAAACCAGAACTAAGCCTACGATAAGCTTACATAGAGATTATAACGTGGAAATTCTGTGAGTAGTATATGGCATTTTAGGATTGCAGCGTAAAGTGACGGCTCCCGGCAGACCTGTATGTCGACGCGTCCCGTCAGCCGCAATTGCGCAGCATTCGGATTTCCCCTCAGATCTAAAGGCAACGTTGAAGGTGGCGATCGTAGTGAGGGCCGTCCTCGGGCCGACCCATAAGCTTATAGCGGGACGAGCCCGCTATAAAAACAATGACAATATTCCCAATGCTTTGAAATGTAAGGAGAAATAACAAGAAAATGTTGGGAACAAGTTTAAAATATCGAATAATACAACTGATGAATTCCCAATGCATGTACATGGCCACTTCAAAACGTAAATTTTGTAAATAAATCATTTTAACATGGTAAGGGCCTAGTCCACTAAGCCGATTCTCATGCGATTCTCACAGAAATTAGTGTAAAAGAGTCCTCTGCGGCACAAAATCGCATGAGAATCAGCTTAGTGGACTAGGCACTTTATAGTTGTAATATAGATATAGAATGCTCACTCTCAGTTGTTCCTACTCGTTGGTATGTAATGCACTCATACTTCGCCACTCTTGCTGATATACCCGTTTCAAGTACTTGTGCATAACGACAAACTCATAGGAACAACTGATTGCCGCATTCCATCTAAATATTTTACGTTTTATTTCATGGAGCCTTCAGGCTGCCGTTTATTGACCGGAAAACACATACAGTGAAAACAAAGAAGAAATAAATAAATTTATGAAATAGTGGATCAATATTACATCGAAGTTATAGAAAAGACCTACATGATAATTAAAGATATATGTGGATGTCAACACACACGCCACCTAGCGACTCCTATTTTTCTTTGAAATATTTCCTTGTTATCATAAGTTGAGATGTATTTGTGCACGATTTTCAATATCTACAGGTTTTCTTCTTTATTACAGCTGTTTTGAGTCATGTTTTTTAAGATTCAATTTCATTGTATGCCTATTGAACTGCATTGAAACGTTCGTTCTAAACAGACCATCCTTCCTATTAGTTGATTTGGCTTTTTAAAATACAGTAATCCACTGACTACATCTGGATTGCTGTTGGCCTTTCCAAATACCCTAGATTTGCGTAGATTATTCTCTCCGCATCCATTTACATAGCAACCACGACGATTCCGATTATTTTAAAGACGTCGGGATTCAGATTGCCCGCCCCCCCCCCCCCCCAAATTATCCAAGTATCTATTATAGCTGGAAGAAGCTGAATTTACAAAGCTACTTACGAATCTTCATTTTTAGGGGAAGAGCCAGTGCAACTAGGGAAAAGAATCGACTAGGGAAATGTTCTCTGTCATATAGTTTGGACTAATCATAACATGAGACATCTAAGTCCAGATATTGTGATATGAGTTTTTTTTATAGTCAGGCTACATTTAGATGTCATAAATCCCAAATAAGAACCATTTCCTCGTGGCTATGTCTGTGCCCAACATCACTAACTCTTGTCTTGGGAAAGCCTCCTAGGCTACAGAAACCGGATCCTAGAGGACTTACTCACAGCTTTCCCACAATACTCCCCAGTATAGGGGCTGATGGTAGCAAACCCTGTGGACTGATATTTGATCAGCAGTATACTCCTATTTTCGCATAGGAGGCCATTGTCTCCCAGGCAAAAAGAACCTAGGCTCATTTTAAACCATTGTGAAATTATCACTTAAAACGTTATGCTTTCTGCATACACCTACAGATAACCCTTTCTGTTGTTCCTTTCGCATTGCATACGGCAGATGTCTCCGTAGATAAGGGTTGCAGATATAGAGACATAAGTAGGGCCTAATGTGTATTCTTTTATATTTGAACCATCCGAAATTGGGTGTTGTATGCCCCTATTGTTCTATAGTAATGTCACATTCGGTTTCATGGTTAGGGTTCTCGATGTACGGTGAATACACAGTCAAGATTTGGGGGCCGATTTGGCATCCACGATCCGTCGTACGATTTTAAATTGTCCATTTGAGATCGTACATCAGATCGTAGGTCCCAAATCGTGCCAAATGTCCTACACATGCACGATTTCAGCGCCGATTTAGCGCCGATTCAGCGCCGATTTGGATGTACGATTCATCGTAGGGGGAAAAAAGGGTCTTCTGCGATTTCAAATCAAATCGCCGCTGCTTCTACGATTAATCGTCCATGTGTAGAGGGTGCTGCGATTTATCGTAGACTTCTATAATGAGGTCTACGACAAATCGTAGGTGCTTCTACGATTTTCGAATAAATCCGAAAATCGTAGGTCCATCTGCGATCTGGCAATATAAAAGAATTTAATTATTAATAATTTTACTTTGAAATGCTATAACTTCCCTAATTCTTGGAGTATCAACATAATTTTTTCACTTTTATAATGCAGTTTCCCTTCTAGACATGTCGACATTAGGTATCATTCTTCTCATATTTTATTTTATTTTATTCGACAATTAAAAAGAGAAAAAAAAACACCATAAAATAGGTGATGTGTCACAGGAAAATGAGTAACGTTATATTTTATTTTATTTTTACAGTTTCATAATTTCTTGTGGGCTTCTAGAGTCGCTTTTTAAAACAATTTTCTCACCTCTATATTTCAGAATTGCAGATCAAATCTTGACTGCCAACCCACCCACGATTTCCCTTTTTACCAACGATTTCACTTTTTTCACCATATCGTGCATGTAGGTCTAAAAATAGGCACGATTTCAGGCAAATAAGCACCCACGATTAATCATAGATCCTGAAATCGTGTCTGATTCCCAAATCGTGACTGTGTATTCACCGCTTTAGTCAGTAGGCCGTTGTATTACATGTTTGGAATAATTTGATATACACCCAGATTCATCAAGTCTTATTTTGATATATATATACTGTAAAGAATTGAACCAATAAACCAGTTAAATTAGTTAAATAAGTTCTTAGCTAGAAATCGAGTCACACCACATAGTGCTTCCATTATTATAGTAGTTTTTATTTCTATAAACATTTCACAGAAACATGACTAGCACCTTCTGCTGAGCAGATCTACCAGGTGGGCCGGAAATGAATGCGAAAATACAAAATCAGTAAGAGGGCGCATAGTCATTGGCAATGCTCAACATTTGAAGTTACACTATTCAGTTTGACATTACTGTTTAACATGATAGAAATCATGGCTTTGGCTTTATGTGCCTGACGGTGAGAATTGGTAGTGACAAGTGTCACCTGTACACAAGGTACACATTTATATTAAGTACAGTAATAAATAGAAGAAACATTAATGTGACTGGTATTGGGAACGCCAAATCTAAAAGGTGAGATTCTCTACATATATATATAAAGGGGCAAATTTTAAGTCTCTTTGCTGATCAACATTGGTATATTTATTAAGTTTTGTATAAATCTCACTGCAGAATTCTGTAACGTTTGGACCTTTTTCAATAAATCTTCGGAGGCCACCATACCATATATATATATTACATCTCCGTATTCAAGTATAGGACGTATGTATCCTTTCAAGAACCTGGTCCCCTATCTTAAAGGTGCCCGTTCATGGGGTTTTCTTTTGTGTGATAATCAAAGTTTTGCTTTTTTTTTAACATTCAGCGAGATCTTGTTCCTTCTACACCAGATGTGAACCTTATCGAGGCTACTTTGTAGTTGGTCAAAACCAGGTATTCCACTAACAGTTGGAATTTACAATCATTAAGATCTCCTATGTTTAGATTTGACTGACCAGCGGTTGGGTAATTCATAATCTCTTACAACTCAATCCGGGATTACATGTAGGGCATATATCATGTGCAGAGAGGACTTTGGCAGTTCCTCTAGAATAGTTGTTGTTGGGTTTATTAATTCCACATATATGACATTATTCTATCCCTTAAATATTTAAATATTCTATTTGTGCGCAGTTCAATCATATCGTAGCATTTTTGCCCTTAGATGGAAACTTTTAAGACAGGCTCAATATTCCTGAGTCTTCTAAGCCAGACAATAAATAAGTATTCTAATTTGCTTTAGTTAAAGACATGTGATTACCTTGAATGCCTCAGTAAACACGACTGCCAGACACCCCACACACTAGACAGTCATTATTTTCTTCATCAGTTCTTGCTCTTCTACCAAAATAGATCTAATTCTTTGTTTTCGATCGTCTATTTTTGTACCACTTCATTTCAGTGAAATATTTGTCTTCTCCCACGAGTATCATAAAGAATAAGTCGCAATGTTTCCGTGTGTTATCCTTACTTAATATTATAATTACAGTACAATAATATGGTCGTAAGAGATCCCTTTGATCAGAGGGAAATGAGACACACTCCCTATGTATTATTTAGTCCCCTTAAAACCGCATATATATATAAAGGTGAGGATAAAATGAGGATAAAAGTCGGAGGCTAAAGGTGGTCCGGCGGGTAAGGGTCCGGCGGACAGTTAGTCTCACACTATTAATATGGCCTCCACTCACTGTTTTCATTCTACAAATTCTACTGGCATTTGCGCACAATATTAACTAACAGAATCAAACACCCAACCACCTACACTACTCAAAAAGCCCCGATCACCTGCAATCATATCAGCATAATCTTCATTCATAATATAGAGCTCTATGAGCTGTTCATCTCAATAAATTTATAAAGTTATAAATATATAACTTGCTTAATCCAGGTCATCCGTATTGATTGTTCTCATTGAACATTATGCATTACCAAATTCGTTATAATTATGTGAATACAAAAAAACTTTATTCGTTAAAATATCTCAATCTCGTTATCTTTATCCAATAGTATTAATTACATTACAGGTGCTGCGATTAAAGCTGTAATCATTAGACACAAATGAGAATCATAGGTTGTGCAACAAGGAAATAATCATGAAATTCGTCTTTTGTAGGTAGTACGACGATCGTAAAAGCGGACATGAATATCAGGAGTATGGGTCCAATATCAGAAGTAGATATGGTGAGTTATAACATCCCCTTTTTCTCTTTGAAGTTTGCTACCTCTATATAAATATGCGATTTCCAATTCACTGTATGGTATGGACAAAATGGTCTAGATTCTCACCAGCTGCTAAAGAAAAGGCCTGATATCTTAGCTTATAATGCAAACTGACCCGTCATGGCAATAGTACCATATGTTTAGTTTGATATCTGCCATACCTCTGGATGAGTGTTGTCTATATCCAATTTCAGGGGAACCGCAGGCCATTCCTTCAACTTGGAATGCATTTAACCAACCTTGGCAGAAATAGTTTACCAGAAGGCATAATAGTTTTTTTGTGAACAAGGGTGTGTTCAAAAGATGAAAAGGACTGCAAGCATTTTGTTTCCACTTAAGGTGTTTCTAAAGCTCGGCTTTGCGTAACACATGAGTAACTACAGCTTTAAACTAGTTCCGTTGCCATCGAAATCATCTTAACCTTTCAGCCTGATAAGAATCCAAACTTTGGTAATAATACAACGATCATTACTATTATTTTTTTGTCGGAAATGTTCTGCTTAGTAGCGTACTATTTCGACAGTTTCATATTACTAAACCATTAATTAAAAATAAGATAAATAGTGTCAAATCGTTTGAAAACGTTAAACAGACTCCTAGTTAGTTATGATAATTAGTAGTACATTATATGAATATTTTATACCAGTCTATTTCGTATCAAATGCAAATCATCCACTAGTTTACTGATATTCACTCATTTTTCTTTATAACCGTCCTCGATGGTAAGGACAATAAGTTTCATGTGTTTTGGGTAAGGCATTTACTCACAAGTTTTCATACTTCTAAACACTTGCAATCACGAGATCCAATCATTCCATGAACGATGCCAATGCAATTATTTCTCACTTCTTAACTGTCAACATAGATCAGGAGGATGATACCCTGTATGTATAAAGCTGGGATATCCTCAAAACCCTTCAGCAGATTGAATCTCATGCAATTGTACGTGTGTTCACCTTCAAGGCTGAAGCATATTTATACTGGTATCAATCCACTCACAGCTCTCTCGCCGAGAAGGCTTTGTGAAAGGTGTTTAGTTTTTCTGAATAGGCGGATTATCTTGTCGCAGCGTGGCGTAGCTTTGAATGCCAAGATTTCTTCTTGATGACAGGCTGTGTTAAAATGACACAAGAGGCACTCAGTAGAGCTGATATGGAACAGTTTAAACCGCTAAATCCCCTAAAGCTAGTATCTGTTAGTGCTGTGATATCGACACCAATTGAGCAGTGCTATGCCTGCAAGCCATGATATTTCCCACGGCACCAAATGATTAATACTGCAGTTTGTGCCAACCAGACAAAGCCCTACACTTCATCCGTGTGGCTGAGATATCCACTGGGCATTCTGGCTCATACATAGACAGGGGTTAGTTGTCCATGTTGTTCGCGTTCCTGCACTCTATTTTTTTTCAGGGTGGGGGTCCGCAGAGAGGAATGGGTTGGGGCAAGTGAGGTAAGCAGGGAAACCTTTCAGAATGGGCCCTCAGGGACCATCCAAGTCATTCAATCAGATCTCAATTGGTGAGACCACACTCGTCTCCTTCATGGCCAGTAATGGGCAGACTGTTCAATAGGATTCGCTTCGAGGTGGGAAACAATAGGATAAGTTCGATTTAGACAAACCTTTCGGAAAATGAAGAAATATTCCGATGAGCTCAAAAAGTTAAAGATAAAATGCACTGGGTAGTGAAAAGAGAAAAAAGGGTATTATACAAACATTCCGTCTACAGTAATATAACCAAGTTTGGAGCTTTGGACAAATTTCAATGTATATTGAATATTTGGATGCTGGATAAAAGGTTGATGACTCATAATTCCACTCACTCAAGTTTATATTACTTTAGTCATTTATAAAGAATGACCCTATTCCGGTACATGAAAGCATATTCGTATCTGTAGTTATTTCACTGCGATTATTCAACTACCTATACCTCACTCATCCAATTCATTGTAGAATATTATGCAACATTCCTGTCTTTTGGTTAACACAAGTAGATGGAAGCAGTTCTTGGAAACTTGTTATAACCAACATTGGCGAAATACAACATGTATAGAGGCTTGTATTATTCTAATGTGACTCAGAAATATGTAAAACTGGATGTGCATCCGGTCGAATAGGCCTCCTTTACTATGAATGAGGAAGCATGGCAATAATAGTAGTGCTAATTTAAAAATAAATATGATATAATAAATAAAGGCCTCTAAAGGCCTCTAAAGGCCTCTAAGCAAAAGTGCCCCCCCCCCCCCCCAAATCCCCCAATCCGACATAGACTTCACAATCAAGTGGGGAGAAGCCCACCTTGAATTCTCAAAGAAACTGACAACCCTACTTCACGACTACTACAACAAAGGGATAACATCACTACAGATCAAGAAAAAAGAAACATATAAAAAACTACAGGCGAAATGCAACGCCAAACAGCTCCAACGCATAAACAACCTAATGAACAGGTTGGAACTAATGCAGATCATGACTCTCAAGGAAAGACGAGTATGAAAAATAGAAACATAAAAAAATGCCAAGCCCCAACCATCGACCAGTATGTCCTCCTCGTAAAGGGACTAAGCTTCATCCCAACTCCAAGAAAACCCAATGAGATAGACACCACCCATGACACACTGCTATTCCTAAGACGCATCCAACCGGCACCCTTCTTCCAATACTCAAGCTACAATCCCCCCTACAGCCTACTACCGAAGGAAACAACAGGCTTCATCCCACCTACAGGAAATGATGAAGAAGTAGATGCATTTTGGACCTATACCTACTAGACAACATGAAACAAACCCCCAAAATTAATCCTACAATCCCTCAACACAAAACATCCAACCATCAAGTTTACCTACACCTAGCATAGCAGGGAAACCAAATACTTTCTAGACGTACAAGTCTTCAAATGAAATGACAACAGTCTTGGCACTAAACTATATCAAAAACCATATCTACTCCAATATGTACAGGTCTACACTATATGTCCTACCATCCCTCCAAACAAAAGGACTCAATAGCCTACAGCCAGTAGCAATCATTCAGTACGACCCCTACAATATACAAGCAGAAAAACATTTAAAAAACACCTTACCAACCACCGCTTCCATGAGAATAGGACTTTTGTAGCCTATAGACGTGGCCCAAACCTGCGAGATTCCCTGTCACTCCTGATTGCCAAACTCACAAACATGGAGGTCTTCAAACAGTGTAATGTAAATAGTGAGTGGATACAGGACAAACCCACTAGCATCTTAGCTCATCTAAGGAAGAAACACAGTGAGAAAAAAGCTGAAACCAATGCTGAAAACAATGCTGAACCGCTGAAACCCAGGGCAAGTTACCGTACCCTGCCTGTGACCCCAGTTTTGCTCTACTCTTTACATTGAAATGAAACCAGCTATTAGCGCATGGTATCACTACTGATATCCAAAACGCAGTCTTGATCACAAAAAATTCAAAGCCCCTGAAGAAAGTATTATCATCTGTCCCACAACCCAGCATTTTAAAGTTCCGAATTATACATGCAACTCAAGCATGCTTTTGCAGGAAATTGCTCTCACTGCATCAGCACCGGGAGGTCTCAACCAAGAAACAAAGGGGTGGAGCCAGTATCTTCGGAAGATAACCTGCAAAGTGTGATCAGGAGAATTACAGACGGTACTGGAACCAAGCGCAAGTGACCAATAATACTACCCGAGCAACAACCTATAACCAATATCAAACAGATGAAACCTTCTCACATCCATCCTCTCCATCACATATAGCAAGGAAGGCTATGGAAAAGAAACTCACATCTGATACTCACAAAATTACATTGCTGAAACATGCCCCACTACTTGACATGCCAACCTTAGTCAACATCACTGGCGAAAAATGAATAATATTGTGCTAATACCAATAATGTGCTCCCAACAATTTCTACTGCCGACTCACCCAACAAGAACAATGCTCCCACCCGTGAATGCTCATAAAATGCAAACAACAATGACATGGAGAGTGATGATACCCACAAAGAAGTTGACATAGCCCTTGATCTTGTAGTCAGTGACTCCTCTTACCTCCAGCCCCAAACCCAACATCTCAAACACCAAAGAAGACCGTCCTGAGAATATCTCACCTACTTCATCCACCTCCCCCATAACATCGAGGGTCGAATACTCACCACGCCCACTGACAACCGGACTCCCCTACCCTGAGTACACGCCAGCACCAAAAAGCCTGAAGAAGAGAGAAGGAAAGCGTGGATGCAACCCTACAAAAGACAATGCCAATATAATGAACCCGCATAACTTTTGAAGTATTATACCTGTATACCACAGTAAATAACGTTGCCCAAGACATCGGCAGATCAATGGCTTATGCCATGATAAACCGAGGTAACCTCAAGCATTATCCTAGGAAATAATTGACTCTTGCTCATGTTCCTACCTACCATACTGTTTTGAAATTCGTACTATGTATGCCTGAAAATAATGTTTCCATTGCTTGTTATAATGATTCATCATAATATAGAATATAGTAGCATGATAAAATTAAATATCAAAAGTTAATTCTGTGGGTGCACATTTGTTTACTAGGGACCCCTTCTAAGCTCCCTCCCCCCCCCCCCCCAATAAACTATAAAGGGCACATTTCTTTACTTGGGACCCAGTACACAATAAGTAACTATGGCAACAACAGTGGAGAATTTAGTACTTAGGTAGCATCATTTTTAAATAAACCCACTCCTCCTTGATAAAGGCTGCGTGTTGCCCAAAATGTCGGAACCCTAATAAACAAAACCAACTTTTAATGCCCCACGTCCTGTCATTTCCTTGTTCTGGATTGATTTCACTCGATTTGAATTCATAATAAATAAATATATATTGGTCAACACAAAGGCTCCGTTCACCATAAAGGTTCCCATTTACTTCGCCATTGCAGCCAGTTTCTCCTTGTTGTTTTAAAGATTTAAGGCTTCCCTTATTTCACTTGAGTCAATCCTGCATGTGTCCACAAAAGTTCTAATGCTCTCCTTTTTCCACTTTCTAGTCCTACTCAATGGATGCCTACTTTCGCCAGACTTGGAGTGACAAGCGGCTTCAGTTCCAGGGCCCAATTGAGGAGATGGCGGTCCATATAAAGATGCTAGATCTTATATGGAAGCCAGACACCTATTTCTACAATGGCCGTGGATCCTACCTCCATACAACAACAACACCAAATAAACTATTACGAATAAGACAGGATGGCACCGTTCTTTATTCAATGAGGTTAGTGACTTATCTATAAAATCATTTCATTCACATCTATAAATCATATTCCCACACACTTTTCTTAGTATCTAAAACCCCACTATTGAGCTGGGGAGAATTAGTTGAAGGTTTTTCAATGAATATAATGTATGCACTTATCAGAAAGAATGTTCTAAGTAATGGTGGTAAGGGTCGTTTCATTTCAAGTTCTTCTAGGTCTATATATTCCTTAAATAATTTAGACCCCCGTTACGACGACAGGGGGCTTCCAAATAATCAACTTAACATAATATCATCAAGAAATTAATTGGAAAGTTGAAAATAGTGATTTTTTAACCATACCAACATATTATTGCAAAGTAATCATTGCCCCTCTGGCCTATAATGCACATAAAACCCATTATATCTAGAATATGTATGAGTTTTTTTCCCAAAAGTACTGGCTGCAGTTTTTAAACAATGGTTCTGATAGGAAAACCTTCGATTTTATGTGTGGTGCTGGCAGGAAAATAAGCATTTTCTTGGCAATTATGATACTTCCCCCTAGGCGATTTTTCTCCCCTGGATCCGAAAATATTAAAGAAAATAATCTCAGATATTCTAGCCTCTGGAGGAGCTGCTGTTTTTCAACCCAAATGGCATACTTTTGGTGGAATTGCTCATATATATGTTCACAACAAAGGAACAAACGTGTTTATGTACATTGTGCATGACCATAATGTTTGCAATCATTTGCGCAAGTGGAGGATTGCACAAGTAGAGGAGGCAATGGCGAATGTGAGTGAATGAAATATCAACTAGCAAGGTAGCTTGCATGCTTTTGCATGTGCCACATTTGTAAGAATATTTGCACGGACGTTTGCTGCACCCCAGGGAAAGAGCCCGATAAATCTCACCAACTAAGATATCCGATATTGCTCTGCCTGGAATACTACCTTAATGACCCCAACACACTCCCAATTCTATACTACACATGTTGATATGCCGTACATATAATACTCAAATAACTGTCCAAGAAAGTATCTACTAAGTTCTGTATCTATCCAAAAGTGCATCATTTCATTGTTATTGTGTTGGTGAAACATTTTACTGATCACTTCCTCTGTTTATATTGTCTTTCTCTTCGATTTCCTTCAAAAGCCTTGTTTGCAAAACAAAGACCGATATTATTGTGTCGACATTGATAATTTTTTAATTTTAATTTTGAATCTTTCTGATATAGATGTATGTGTTTTTTGCTAGTAAGGTACAATACCCGATGTGAGACTTTTAAAGAAAATAATTATTGTGTCTGACAATTATATCACCAATGAAATGGTGGTTATTTTGTAGTCAATACTGTCATCTATCATTAATTCCTTTATTTGATGTTTTAGTATAAGTTTGCACTGGCAACAGGTTCTAACTCATAACTTTGGGTGGGATGTTGAAATATGATTATTTTCTTATTTATCTGAGAACCGATTTAGATAAGTCTTTCGGTCGAAGGTCGATCTTGCCCTTGAAACTGAGTGTTTTATGGGTTCCTGACAAGACTAAATATAATGCATAATCTGCTTGCAGTTCAGCATTGTTTCGTGCAGTAGGAACCTGGCACACGCATCGCCAGAAAGATAATTAAGACCTTGGTGTCAAATTACATGGCTACATGATTTCTTCATGTAGAACCCATATAATCTCAGAAAATACTTAATGAAAATAACAAATCCAATACAGTGGAACCTCGCATAAAGACCACCTCACTATAGAGACCACCCCTCTATTAAGACCAGATTCTCTCGGTCCGAAGGGTGGAGTGAGTGAGCTTTACGCCCTTATCAACACATTTAATATGGTTATATCAATACCTCCTTTGAGGTAGAAAGCCGAACTTTCTTCCTTGTGGTTTCTCATGATGCTATCAGAATGTTCTATATCGAGCCTTCAACATTTGTCTAGGTTAGTATTTTGATAGTGCTGCGAGAGGAGAGGCAAAATTTAGTTTAGTAGACAAACTTCTCATTTATCATTAGTTTATAAATGCCTTCATATTGAGTTCGCATGTGTTATTTTACATTCATCGCCAGAAAAGTGTTTTAGCCTTGATGTCAGATAAGATGGCTTCATGATGCCGAACGAAAATTTAAATACATGTGTACTAAACCTAAACAAAACTCTGAATCATACTATCTCTACAATTCTAACTTACTTCCAAAGAAGATTTATGGGTAGCTAGATGGACCTGAGAAATGAAGCCAACCAAAAGAAAGTGCACGCATGCGCTTTTTGCGAAAATTGATGCAATAGAACACCATATTCACCTACTTTCTCCTCAAACCCCTATACATAACTTGTGATTCCCATTCAGTAAACAAACTACCTCGTACTAATAATGTTTCCTGCCCCAAAGGACATGAGTCATTGCACACTGTATTAGTTGGTGCAGGGAACATAAGATAATGCACAAAACATAAACTGATGTACTGAGCATGAGGTATGGTGTTGTTAGTAAAGAGGGATTTGACGGGCTTCTTATTGATGGATACTTAACTTGGCTCACTCATTCTAATAGAATGTGAGCCTTCCCGGATAGGGGGAAGCTGTAAACCGAGGCATGTGACTTAATAAAGGAATAGGAGATGACTAACCCATTACAGGCGAGAACTGCGATGATCCAATAAAAGTACACCGTTGTTCGCCTCACTGACATGATCTGCATTCTGGGCCATTTATTTGGCCTGTTTGTATAATGAAAGACTCCGTTTTTGCCAATTGCTGGTAGAGGGGGTTAAATTACAGTTTAATCCGTGTCCGATTCATGTTTATTTTCTCAAGTAAACACATAAATTCATGGTCTGTAAATAAGGTGCCTTTGATGACATTTTCGAGGCCTATTATTTTCCTTGTCAATAGAGGAGCAGCCTCCTGCAATATGTATTGCCAATTAGCCCACATATCCTTGTAAAACAGGCACCTATCACACTTTAGGTTATGCGAGAGGAGAGGCAAATGCCTTAGTTTTAGTCACAGAAATATGTACTTTAGTTAGGACTGTGGCTTTAAAGATATTATATTTAATTTGATTGATGGAAAATGAGTATTAGGCAACGATCACTGCATGAGTAGCAACTAAAGGGAATCTAACTGGTCCGTTGCATAGTTAATTCTAAATGTCAATTATCCGGCATTACATAAATATTACAAACACTTAATTAATATTATATATTTATATTAACTCAAATGTGCACTAGCCAGTCACTATCTATATTTTGATTGTTATTTTATACCAACAGGTTTGTAATTCCATATAGTTGTGTTCAAATGAACAAATGGGGGGGGCCTATAATTGCCGTAACTTATGAAAAACCACGATCACTGTGTGTCTGTGGCAACCAATAGGCATTAAGTTAGCATTTATCATGCTACAAGCCATTATATATATGTTATTGACATATGAGGGGCGGATGTATGACTGTTAGCTTCAATACTATTGCTAAACGACCACTGGGATTATTACTTTGTGTCCCATAATTCTATTTACATAAAGAAGCGATCAGAGGAATGGACACACAATGGTTGATTACCCTACGCAGCGAAATGGTTACCAGTTGTGTATCATATTAGCATTTAAACACTTCTAAAGGGAATACTTTTTAATCCATTTTCTAATCAACGACGGTGCAACTTTTGTGAAGCATTGCGAGAAGTTTTCAAAAAGTGCGACCTATTGTTTGCAACGATAATTCCACCCACACTATACTCCCGAAAGAGTTCCTTACTTAATATACTAGGCACCAGTTTGAAAAGAAAATACCTATTCAACGACGGTACAACTTTTGTGAAACATTGCGAGAAGTTTTCAAAAAGTGTGACCTATTGTTTGCGACGGTAATTCCAGCCACACTATACTCCCACTATACATTTAACGAGAAATTAAACTAGCAATACAGATTTCAGGCAGTGCAATATAACCTTCCTCTTATTTTTCAGACTTACCATCAAAGCCAGCTGTCCGATGTATCTCCACTATTTTCCTGTTGATGAACAGCTATGTCCGCTTCAATTTGGAAGTTGTAAGTTAAAAGTTTCAAAATATAGACCAGTGAAATGAATTCCTTTCCGAAAATGAATTCCTTTTAAGCAAGATTGTTATGAACCATGTTCAAATGTTAGTACTAGAAATGACCAAAGGAAATTTATTCAAAAACCAATTTGTGAAGCCTATGAAAGTCAGGCGGCTAGGTAATTAAGGAAACCTATGCCAAGAGACAATTTGTGGATTATTATATTGTTAGTGAAAATAGGCTTAATTACCTATGATCCCTATACCTGACCTTTGGAAGGAATACCTGACTATATCATTTACCATTATATCTATAATACCCTATTTGCTATGAGAAGGGAACAGGTCAGGCCTTTTTGCTATGCCAGGTCGGGCTGCATGAGTTACTTCTTGGGTATGTGGTGAGTGCACTTGGGATTGTCATCTGTATAAATTTGTGTATGCCTTTTGGGTTTACACACCAAAGAGCTATTTATGTCTCACCTGTTACATATATGTGTCTATGTGTGCTATGTGGGTGTATACACCCAAGGCACCATTTGCGGTTCACTTGTCATTTGTATCTGTATATATATGCTATGTAGGATTATATGCCTGAAAAGGCTTATCTGCTACCAGTTTGCATATCATTAGGGATGAGCTGTCATGGCTTTGTCCCATCTGGGATAAGCTGTCATGTCTTTGTCTCATCTGTACCATTAGTTGCATGATTGATGAGGAGCCCACTCCTATATAAGGAGTGACTCTCTCTTTGTAGGAGTTCAGTTCACTTTCACTCAGCTTGAGTAAAACGTCACTAGAGTTGCTAGTCGTTCTTTGTTAGGAGATTACCATCTTGCTGTACTTTACGATGTACCATGGACAATTATCATCTTGGAATAAGTACCAGCTACTTCTTTCTCCTCATTCACCGTGCCTGGGGCGCCAGGGTTTTCACTTAACATATGAGTTAATCAGTAGTTAATTAGTTAATAATCGCTTTGAGTTTGACCGACCAAAACGCTACCACATATTTGGGGAACAAAGATAACGGGATCATCTCAATCAATTACTGAGACAACTAATGAAGCCTTCAATATAATAATTATATCTGAAGTTTCACTTAACTGAATCTTAACTGTCCAAAAAGTGTATGTGTTGCCCTTTCCTGCTATACTAAGGTTAATAAGACATGGAAGACGAGACGAAGTACTTTTGCACTTAGCGAAAGCCGGGGTCAATCTTTCCATCCGCTCCATCGCTCCACCCACTTTTAAGCCATGATAAAAATCAATTTACATGAATTACCCATAAGAGTTACCTTGAATTCGCATAAGGACTCGTGCAAAACTGCTAAGTGACGGTAAGTTGACAGCCTTAGCATGGTTCAAGAATATTCCAAATTTAGGAAGAGAGGCAGAGGCCATGTTTGGGTAAGCTGGTGAAAGCCTGGACATGAATCCTATTGACTTGTATTCCTACCATGCAAAGCTATGTACATAAAGAAAAGCATCTGCCCCTTTACTGAGGGCAATAAAGTGATCCCAACAGTAGACTCCCAACCCCATTGCTCGTCCCTCCATTCTAACAAAGTCAAGTAGCTGGCAGATATGCCTCACACATTATGTCCGACCTATGGGTTACACCGATTATCCAAATGATGATTTTTTATAACCTAGTCGGGCACAATAATCATGAGAGCGGACCAGTCGCCCAAATTCTTGATGTGAAGGATGTTTTATTACCCTCCCAATACTCTTAATATCATAATTTAGAGGCGGTCAGAAGATAGCGTAAGAGCTAATATTTGGATGGTCTTACCACACTCTAATGGAACAAGGAAACGAAGTACTTCTCGGCACGTCCCCTGTGAGAACGTTTCAGTCAGGTTCAGAAGGCAGTTGTGGTCACCTAAGTTTCAGGGAGTCATTAACACTTTAGCCTTAGTCTTAGCCTTGCGGTTAAGCTTATCGCTGGATGTGGAATCGAGGAATGTAGGTGTCTGGACCTAACTGGTTTGTGTATCCAATCTATGAAGATAGAATGAATGTGCATGCTTCATCAATGTTCCAGCGATCTGTAGTGGCACCGAAGTCAACATTTCAATGTGAACAGGGGAACCGAAACCGTTATTTTGTCTATATATATGAACCAGTTCTGTAAGCTTCTCTTGGTTCAGAACCAATGGAAAATACACTTTGTAATCTCGGCCTATTGGACGATTGCTCGTTCCCACCCAGTGTAGAACTCCACATTCCCCTGTAGGCATTCGATAATTCGCGAATAATTTTTCAATCAGCCAAATGGTGCTCAGACCCCGTATTGCCACTTACTTCGGTAGACTGGTTCTGGCACCTATTGGGTTGAAGTGTAAGTTGATTAAAGGAAATTGGATTGTTTGGATTGAATGTTTGCTTGATTCGTTTCAATCTGGAAGATCAAAGGCGGATTTTGACATATACTATATACATCCACTTATTGATATATGTAGCTTTTGGATTATGCCCCAAAAAGGACATAAGAGAGCAATAGTGATATTTTGGGAATTGTTTTGGTTGGTTGACATGGAAATTAATCCTTCCCGACATCCATTAACTAAAGTATATCTTCTGATTCCTTATTGATTTATTAGATATGTTTTTAAGTCTTGTCAAGAAAGTTCATAAAAAAGGTAAATGAGAAAGACAAACTGCTCCTTCGTACGTCTTCACAACAATTAGGCCTGAGTAAAGAGACGTGAGACGAATAGGCCTACCCGACATGCCTATGACACGAATGAAGAAGTGGGAGCTAGCCTAAATTGTCCTTTTCATCTTACATTCCATTGCTATTTTGAGCGGCAGACTGATGATTCACATTCACATTCATCCAAAAGATTATACTCTTGCAAATTTAATTTGTTTTCCATATACCATTCAACACGGCTTGAATTATTATTAAGAATAATTATAGGGATGAACTAATTGTTTTGCTTTGATAAGAGAAATAAATGACAATGAATATTTATGTGACAATATGCATGGTGATGGTCACCGTCGGTGACTGTATTTTGTTTTATATTTCCAACAATCTTCATATGTAAGATACGCAGTGATAGGGCCTAGAGCAAAAGCATATGAGGAATTTCTACTGGAACTTTCATTTCATTTAAATGAGGTTTTCAAAAATACCCATATCGAACCGTTTCGTGAGAATCGAATATATATAACCTTCACTTAACTTAATGTTTACAAGGATATCTTGCTACCTTGCCGTAATTGTCAGTCCTACCTTTTTTTAGAAGACAATCAGTTGATCCAAACATATTGTACATTCATAATCCCGTTGGCTTCTTGTGATGGTAAAAACACTTAACAAGATATGCAGAGTACGTATAATGCTAATCTGTGTGTTTTGAGCGTTAAACAGATGGTGGAAGCATTCGTTAAAAGAAAAGGTGCCCTTGACCTTGTTCTGACGTCATAGAGAGGGACTGAATTGCATCATTACCAAAATCATTCCCAATTATTTCAGAAAAACATGTTCATCTGGATACGATGGTCTTTTAACGACTTAACTAAAAATGTTACATACACCCATAGAACTCAAAAGGAAATCTTTCTAGTTCTATGGTACACCCGAAGTTTTATCACTCGAGATAAACAACCACACCTCATTTTAGTTTTCGCCCAATTTCATTAGTAAACGAATATTACCTCCATCTTTCAAAGGAAAATATTGATCATACAGGAGGATTTGTCTGCCTTGTTTTTACCTGGGATCCTCTTTTTGCAACAAATGTAATTCAAATTCACGCAGAACTAGTCATGTGGACAGGATTTCGCCCCTTGCGTCGTGATTCATTATGCCCGCACCAATTCCTTATAAATAGTGTGCTTCAAAAACGGTGGTTAGAAATAATCTCATTAAAAGTTACTTCGAGGGATACAACCCAAATAATACACCAAATAGTTTTCGGACTTCATCTTCATCTTCAATTAGCTATGGGTATATATATATATATATATATATATATATATATATATATATATATATATATAATATATATACCATATGTTTATTGCATTCCCGTGTGCTTCTTCTAAATGCTATGGTCAGAGTTTGCCATATTCAGACTTTTCAAGTCATATCATATAACCCTTTATACGTTTTAAAACTCCTCCTAATATATTTTTTATCGGAATTTGAGTTTAGTTACACCTTCTGTGGAAAGACGTAGCTGGAATACACACACACACACAAATGCCAGACCATATGCTCATGAGTTTCTTTGATATTTCAGATGCGTATACACTTGAGGAATTATCATATGTATGGAAACATGGGAATGATTTGTCCATAAAGATATCCAAGGATATGCGAATGTCACAGTTCGACTTAACAGGGCACCCGACCGGAAATAACATGACAGTGCGCAACCGCAGTGGTGAGTAAGAATGTATGTGCTTGAAAATGTGCTAGAAAGATCCTCTCTGACGAGAATGGAGATTGTTCTTAGGTTCATTGAGTGTTTTGTTTTCGCTAAATGATGGAGCGAACCTACTAATCATTTTAGCAATGGCTCCATGCAAATGCTTTAATTTCTATACAACCCTAGACTACGATAAAGCTGTATGCCGTGTTGACTTCAAGCGTCCGTCTCGGAATTCACTCAAGAGGTTATGCTGTGAATAGCAATAGAAATAATTATAGTTCGCATAAAGTACAATGGGTGATCAGGTGGCGAACTAGTATTGATCAATGGATTCAACATGCAAACGTATGTATAGAATCTATACAACATTCGATGAGAACGGAATGCTTTAAATAAGCATCAACTTCAGTCGTGGCAAAAAGATGTTTCTGCGATGTCAACTTCACCACCGCAACCCCCGACATATTGATTTATTATTCTACCATTCATTACAAACTCTTCCTCAATTTATTTATCAATGCTTGCCAACGAAGGAGGTGAGTTATTTGCTAGTTCATTTGTGTTCATTCTGTAGATTGCTAACTGCATGTGGCACGCACTTTGGCAGATGTTCAACATCATTTATTACATACAACGCCCGCCAAAGTTATGATTTTCTGTAGATTTAGCCTTTTCCTTAGATTCGGTTAGGTGACATCAATAAAGATATGAGCCAGTCATAATTGATAGGGTAGAAGTAAGTACCTTTGCAATAATGCAAACATATTCTAGCATAGTACATCGATATACTTAAGTGGATTTAGGCCTACAGAATCTAGCATATTCAGATGTTCCCCGGGAAAGTTGCCAGCTTCTACCAATTTAAAAATGAAATCGTTATCTCTGACATTGGATTTATGGAATAACTGCATGCATGATGTACCAAGGTTTTTTTTAAGAAATCAGTTTTAAACGGTGAAAACAGGACCGGGACGAACGCGATCACTTTTGTAATTAGGTAAATAGGAGAGCCAATAAGCCATGACATTAAGAGAGAAAGAATCTTAGCTCTCGTGAATTGGACCTTTTTGGTGCAACTGGTGGATTGCAGGACCTTTTATGGCGATATCTGAATGACAAGCGCCTTCGGCACTTGGATTGTAGAGGCAGTTGTGTTTCTACTTCTTATAGGAATCCATGCAACAATTTACTGGAGGTTTTTTTAATTTGGAGATAAACAGGGTGCCTACGTTGGGGTAGTAAATTCGCTTCTGAAATCATAGGCCTCGCTGGGAGTGCGAGGCCATTACATAGGCTACAGGTATGGTAGTGAGGTAGCAGGGATAGAGAGGGAGGGACAGAGAGAGAGAGAAGTTCACAGAAGGAGAGGGGAGAGTGGAAAGACCACCGGCCACCCCTTGGTTTGACCCCCGAACCTAGCCCTCTCTCCCGTAGCAGCCACCCCTCCCTTTTAGAGTAGTTTGACCCTCCTCAGGCCCCGCGACCAGGTCGGTCTTTCTTAACTTAAGTTGACTGGTCCCCGTCTCTCCCTTTTCACACGCAGAATAGGCAAAGATAACCCGGGACCAGCCGGCAAAGCCTGCTACCAAAACGAGGCCTATAATCAGGAGGTGACCTCAATTTCCAATGCCGTGTTTATAGTAGGTTCAATCAAAGAGGCAAAGTACTTAATTTTAAAAAGGGGCAAACTGTTAAAACGGGTGTATTCGGGAATACATGAATATGGAAAATTATGTTGAGGGCTAAGGAAGTGAGGAGAAATTTCATAAATTGGGTGATTATAAGAAAGGACAGGTGCGGTTAACATCAACATTGGTGAATAGAGAGAACCCCCAAATGGCATTGAAAAATGTATAGTACTATTACAACTTAATGGAGTGAAATAAACTTATTGACAAATTCGCGACGAGTGGCTGCTTATTAAAAGACTCAGAAACCCTTTACTGTGCAAATAGATATGTTGCAGATATAGGGGTATACACAAGGTGTGTCGTATAAGGACGGGAGTGAGAATGTCCTGCCTTTGACATGATAGGGAGTTATCCATAATGTGAAGCTCTGCTAGAAGTCAAATGGGTAGAAGGCAGTAAGGCATCTGTGTTCATAGAGGTAAACAATATAGTATTATAGAACTGTCACAATGAGAATTCCTCTCATATACTGGAAGTACTCACCTGTTGCTATACCACAAAGGAGAACTTTGCAACACTTACCAGATATGGGCATCTATTGCAGACATTTCATGGTAACAGGTCGTAAAAGTACATTGAATAAGTTGGTCAGAGCTCTATTACACCGATTTAAAAGAAAGTGCTATGGCACAAGATAATATACAAATACTGGCAAGTAAAGGCTTAAAATGTGTACATCTGAATACACAGAGTCTATTTCCAAAGCTTGACGAGATAAAACTACTATTCACCAAATATAAAATAGATGTCTTTGCTTTCTCAGAGTCATGGCTAAATGACACTATTACTGATAACATGCTGAACATAACTGGTTATGATATCATACGCAATGATAGGAAGTGGAACACAGATGGGGCTAATGGTGCTAAAAAGGGGGTGGTGTTGGTATGTACATTCGCCAGACTCTAAGTTATGATGTTGATTCCATAAAACCATTATGTGAGAGTACCAATGATATTGAATCATTATGGATTCATCTACCTATGGCAAAGATGAAGGATATACAAATTGGTGTCGTCTATAGACCAGTAACAGGTACCATTCAAAGCTTTGGTGACAGTATTACTTTGACCTGTGATCACATAAAACTGAATCATACTGGTGAGATCTTTATTTTAGGAGATATAAACATTGATTTCCTTTAAAAAAGAACAGCCTTGGTATGAGGCACGCTAATAATGTTTTTTTCAGCCGACCTCCTTAAAGCAATTAATTGACACGCCTACAAGAATTAAAAGCATAATTGATTGGATCCTTACAGATTCAGATAAAATTACACACCATGGGGTATTAGCTCTTAATATAAGCGACCATCAACCTGTATTTTTAATCCGAAAAAACCTCCAGAGAAAGGTACTTAAAAGAAGCATATTGGTAAAAGCTATAGGAATTATGACCATGAACCATTAATAAGAAATAATTATTATGAATGACACAACATGGGAGACTTTTGACACATATGATGATCCCAATGATCTATGATCTTTAATCGAATGATGCATAAGAAAGCACCTAGATAACATGTGTTCAATGAGAGTCATAACAGTAAAATAACATGAATCATTGCCCTGGGTCAGTAATGACATTAAGAACTTAATAAATGAAAAGAACAAAGCATTAGCAAGAGCAAGGAAAACAGAGGAAGACTGGGTAATGGCCAGAAACCTCAGAAATTCAACAAAAAAACAGCTGGAGAGATCCAAAACTAGGTATATAACTGATATTAGAGAACAAGATCCGAAGAAATACTGGGAGAAAATTCATGCAATGATACCAGGAAAAAATCAACACAAAAGTGAAATATCAAATATTGTAGATAACATTACTGGCGAAACTCTAAAAAACGATTTATTGCCTGATTATATTAATGCCTATTTTGTGAATGTAACCTTTAATATGTTAAAAAATGTTGACCATACTAACTTGCCAGCTTACAGGAAAGAGCTTGAAAAAGAGACTAATATGGTTAACACCAGCACAAATAAGGAGGGAATTCGTGAACTGTTGCAACAAGTAGATGATTCAAAATCCTCAGCTATCGATGAACTGTCAGCCAAAATGTTAAAAAATGTCTACTTTTATTAATAGATGAATTATACTTATCTACTGAATAAGATTTTCACTAAGAATATAATTCCAGATTCATGAAAAAATGTAAAGGTAGTACCAATTGTAATACCATACCAATTGTAATACCACTTAATTAAATGTACTATTCCCTAGAGAATAATATCTACTCTATATTAAATGAAAATCACTGGAGCTGTTATAAATGATCTCTATAAGATCCTTTTTTATCCAGATGTGGCAGGAAACATCTGTTGTCACTAGATTCCTGCTCTCGGCTCCTTGTTACAAATATAATCACATAATTATACGATCATCTATGCTATGTCTGTTCTAGATATTCTAGATTGACTGGCTGTTAAATTAATTCATTAATACAATTGTCTCAATTTTTTGTACCTACTGGCCAGATATAATTTCAAATATTCAAGAGTCTATTAATTTGCGTACTAGTAACCTGAAAAAAGGAGCAAGCCTGGTGTTGTTAGTAATACAATCAATAAAAATTAAAAAAAGATGACATGTATACATTTAAGCAGGTCGACAATGGAAGAGCTATCATCTTAGTGCCCTCAAGACAATCATAGAACAAAGAACACCTGGAAAATATTGGTTGCTTCATTTGCGAACAACGACGTTTTTGGAAAAGGAGGTCCACGTCGGGTGCATCTCTGATTATTTAGAAGATATGTGCCGACGTTAAGACAAAGACAAATCGTACAGAACACTTGTCAAGAAGATGCTATTCTTGTCGGAAGCCAGGCTAAGTCAAATGACTAGGATGAGTTGGTCATTCCTAGCCTTGTTCACATTGTCAAATCTGCAGCTATAGTTCTCTTTGTAACCAATTTGAAGCTATATATCGCACTCATCTAAATACAGCCCAAACCTTAGAGGATTTGTAGATTGGTGGCAGACTGCCGGCCGCGTATATGACAATCATTGATGGATCCTTTTACACCAGCTTTTGGTCCGCCTGATTCCCGTCGGCACTTCATACTCCTCGATGAAGGAAGGGAAGCAATTCTGTTATTGGGAATCTAAGATATATTGGACGGTTTGTGAACGGGGATTTGGAGTTGTTCATCCGACTAATATATATAAGCATCTGTCATTATTACAACAAAACAAGGCACTCAAACCCTTATAGAAATGGTGCAATAGAATGGTATTATATGCGGAACCAGTTTTGTTATCTACAAAGGAGCTAAAGCCACCTGCCTCTAATTTAAGGTTATTCTGTACTGCTCATATCTGGTCATATCTACTCACATCTCAACCTATATTCATTATCATCTTGTTGGCTGAGATGAAATGAGACTGATGGCATCCTGCCACAATTTTTTTGCCGGTGCTCCCTGCTCCTTCCTCGGGGGTTCCACTCACAGGCTGGACTCATAGCAATCACTCATTATCTAGCTATTCAATATGTGCAGATGGGATGCAGTCACGAGCAAGTGTTCCCAAGTCTGGGCTGAGTTGCTCTAACTGCATTATGTGTTCGGGTACAGGGGCTGGCTTGCCCATCCCACGGGTGCGGCTATCAGCCGGAGCAAGCCTGATTTTCACACAATACCCCCTCTCACTTCTTCCTCTGCCTTCTCCCACAGGAGGTGTTCGAAGGATGGACAGGCACCGATGGGAAACCTGATGCTTTTCAGTCCCTTACCTTATTCTATCCCTCTTCGACCACATTTAAGCAGAAGATACAATAATGTCCTCTCAGTGGTAAACCATCTGATTACTAAAGAATGCTTTTCATTACAATTTTAAATGCTGGTTCATTTTGATTATCGTAAAGCTTTTACCGATAGCGATACGATAAAGTGATGCCGCTTTATTATACTTTTTCCATTAAACTTTGAATATCTATGTAAGTAAATTGATAACTCCGGTGTTTGCACAATATCCTTCCAATTCTCCCTAAGTAATTGATCACCGAAAAAATGGAATTATACTTCATAGAAATAACTTTAGGTGTTCCGTGTCCTTCGATCAGTCGATCTGGAATATATAACGTAACAACGCGTTAACTTTCAATGTTTAATTCAATAACATCCAAGTATTCCCTCTGCGAGGGTGGTCTCAGGGAGATCGACCGGCAGGAGCTTGGTACTATATATAGGATGGAAGCTATGAAAGGATTTTCAAACCCTCCAGTGTTAACAATGATCCCACCCAGTGGGTCAGAACCAGTTTGCTCGACACGTGTATACCCCACACCATTGAAGATGCCATTTGAATGGTACCCTCTCGGGGTGTAACCTCATTTGTGCAGGTATCCCCAACCCTTTCCCGCCAGGCAGACTATGGCTCAACTCCTATCAGCACTATCTCATTTGTATCAGATTCGTGCTTGTAAACAGCACACACATGGAGTTTTGAAGGCTGTCGACTTCACCGTAAATCATATACTCAAGTAATTGCATTGGGTGTGCTCCACCATATGGAAACAACTTTGTATACGTTGGTGTCAAATGAGATATTAACCATTATTCAAGTCATTATATGAATATGGAATTGATTGAATTCAATTTGCTATAATATGTGATAATCAAGTTAATTCAGATGAAAAACCTCTTAAAGGGCGTTTGCTGATGATTATAAACATTTGACCTTCTGCATGTACTAAAATTCAATTGCACTTTCCCTATAATATATTTTAAATATTCCTCACATTCCTTTCAGTGTTAGTTTGAGACCTGGCAAGAAAGAATAAAAGAAATCTTTCTATTCACAAATAAGAATCTCAAAGGGGTTAAAATGGGGATAGGTCAAAGTATTCCGGTTCCGAAAGATGTCAGACACTATGATGCTAAGTTAAACAGGAAGTAAAAGGTTACTCCTGCATATTTGACAGATCAACCACTAGAACCTGCACTACTCCCTCTCCTAGTCACCTGTAGGTTCAATTATTTCATACGGATGGGAGAATAATGTAGAAACTCCTGCATTCCCTTGCCGATGGGGATCATTTACAACCGAAATACTCATGAAATGACATAGTGGACATTGTCCATGCATCTGATACATGGAGGAGCGGAAAATGAACAAGTTCTTATGCTACATTTTCCCCTTATTCCCTATCATTTTTTTTTTCTATTTAAACATAGTGACCCCTGGATGGGAAATGGATATTGCACATATATGCCCCAAGTGTTTCTTTTGCCAGATGCTTTACTTGTCATCATTCCATCACTCACATGGATTACTTTTCCCTAATACCCACTTATTTTTTTCCTCTTTTAAATGTACCCAAGTCCGACATTGTTGCTTGGTAGAATTTGGGGAAAGGGTAACATTATAGGCATACGTCTTTTAGCCTGCCCCTATATATATATATAATAATAATAATAATAATCTTTGCATGAATTTTCTTATGCGTACACATAGTGTGATCTGAATCAAATGTATTTTAATAAAAAGGGTTTTGATCCCCAATAGTAAAAACCTTTGGGTATTATTATATCTAGTAACTTTTACTTATTTGCAGGAGAGTTCTCGACACTGCAAGTTAGCTTCCGGTTACAACGTCACATGGGATATTTCCTTATTCAAGTCTATGTGCCGTGTACCCTCATAGTCATCCTGTCCTGGGTATCTTTCTGGATAAACCGGGAAGCAACTGCTGACAGGGTCGGCCTGGGTAAGTGGGAAAAGTATTTGGCATATTACTGCAGATGAATTAATGTGAATAAGATAGACAACGACGAGCATAAAATTGTATGTATCACGGTGTGAGGGTATTATGAGGCTTTACTTCGTTTGGGAAGTATAATTGTAACAGATATAAGGTTTTAGCGCATTCAAAAGCAGACTTCATCAGAGGCTTTTAATTGCATAAGTACCGTCTTAAGTATGTATTCAATGACTATGTTGTATGAGAAGTGCAATAACAGAATCATTATGGTACACGTATCATAACATTAACAAGTCGGATTACTCCCGTTGCTAAAACGCAGTGATAGGTTGCGTAGGTTTTATGGAACGAGATTTCGCAGGAAGCCATACGTTTCCGTTTACGGGCGCCGAGTACCATTGGCTCTATATTGCAAAAGAATTATACATAATCTTAATGTCAATAAGTATCCTTCAAATGAATGTGTAATGGGAGCACATGCATGCATATAATGTATCTTGCTTTCCTTCAGGTTCTTATATATATTCTTTTTTCCTCTATTGCTAATCTAGGCATCACTACTGTGCTGACCTTGACGACGGTCAGCCTAGATTCCAGAGACGATCTGCCGAAGGTCTCCTACGCCACTGCCTTAGATTGGTTTATTTTGATGTGTTACGGCTTTGTTATTGCATCACTATTGGAGTTCGCTGGAGTCCACTATTTCACCAAGATAGGAAGTGGAGAAGTGCGCCACGAGTCAGACACTGAGGATGAGTCGTTTGAAGTCGACGATGATGTCATTTACAACCAAGTCCAGTATACCGTCAATGTAAGGAGAGGAATCAATTCTGATATCCATCCATCATTCTCTCATATTCTGCCTATTTCCAATAATCTGTTGTTCTCTTATTATCTGATCTATCCTTCATCAGACTATCAACACAGTATTGCACAGTATTTGGGGTCATTTAAATTCACAATTATTGTCGCTTCCTAATGTCTATCGAATTCTATTATTCAATATCAATGATGAACATGAATAAAATAGATACAATAGATACATAGATACAATAGCATCCATTCCATTCTATTGCATAATATGTAGTTCTAGAATCAGAGATTAAAGAATACCCAGTGAGAATAATACTCGAAACACGGTATTACATCCATGAAACATGAGAATGTACACTGATCAAATTTACAAACAAGATGATCGAGAAAATACCCTCATGTTAATTCTAGAATACAATAAGAAATTATAAACATACAGTTGTAACATATGCCGCCCTAGTAGCTAGCTCCTTAATCATAAACATACCATTCATTCAAACGAATATAAATGATGTTCTCTCACATTCAGGATAAATACTACATGAACAACTACAATCACATATCGGCCGATACCTGTCATATGAACAACAGGAGTTGCACAAGTAGACCGCCAATACCTGAACGTCGTGTGTCCAACATTCACCCTAGCTCTCCATCAGACTCTTGCTTTAAAAAGTTCCTACAGTGCGTCCAAGGCAATGCCAGTTATCGCAAGATTATGATGAAGAGATCACAGCTCTCTGGGGTCAATAGTGTCAGTATGATTGATAAAGTGTCAAGAGTACTTTTCCCCCTGGCCTTCACGGGACTAAACGTGATGTACTGGATTGCCTACACTAGATAGTGACTGACTGTTTTTTTCATATCCAAGCATTCTAGGAAGGTGATATCTTTGCCAAACACGAACGTTTTTACATATTCCAAATGAGAGCAGACAGAGATTGTATTGGCGATACAAAGTGGATATTCTTGCTGATATCAGGATCGCGTTGACAATATATTACTATGATTGTAATCCTGCCTCCGCGTGCTGATGCTACGACAAGGACGTATTATGTTATTTATAGCCCTTGTAGGGTTGTCTATTTCACACAGATGCATGGAGTTTATACGTATTATTTCATGAAGACTCGACAACTTTGAGAACATTCATTGGACATATAGAACGAGAGTGTGTAAATATGTTCATTGTTCTATACTTGTAGGGAACCTAATTGGTATCACTTTTCAAGTATAAGAAATGTGGTTTATTTCAAAGAAGAACTTGCTCCATGTGCTAATTAACTCATTGATGTACTTTACTAGACTTTTCTACCACTAACTATCCTTGAGTCAGTGTAAGCAATTTCTTAACACAATGGGGATGGATGGAAATGCTGCAGAAAACTTTCCAAGTTATCGTGTATTCTAATAATGTATTCTAGAATGGAATAGATTGATCGCCACGAAACATTGGTCAAGTCATTCCTTACAACTCATTTTCTCATTGGACCTTGGACGATTTAACCATTGTCGAATTATTAATCCAGCGTCGATATATGCATATCTGCAATGAGCCCACGGATAGCTGTATAAAGAAGGGGATGAATTCACATCCGTCGCAGGAGAGAAAATTCTATTAAAACCTAATAATATGGGAACTTGTCAACTGTAATTTACATATGTACATGTGTTGAAATCTGCTGATATATCTCATTGTAAATTTTAATCGTATATATGTGTACAATTCTGTGTTGAAATGTAAAGTTCATACTATGAAAATATTGTACAAATTAATATCATCGTTTGTATAGAAAAATAAAAAACCCAACCATTTAACAAATCAATGACAGATAATCTTTTAATTTGGGTATGCGAACTGGTGATCATATTTATATCTCTAGAGGCTGCTCCTATATATATGGATTTGGATACGTGTCCTCTATTACATCTTATTCATCCCTAAAACATTTAAAAACAAAGCAGTCTGCTTATTGCAAACCTCGAAAAGTAAACGTGCCTGTGGTATGCACATTGAATATTAAAACTTAAGTAAGGCAGTCCAGGTCCAATCCATTGCTGCATCTCTACAATGAATACCTATATCCATGAGTTCAATCCTGTATCGAATACTCAACACGTGATTGTAAGATATGAGCTGTGGAAGTGGCCCTACTGTGTGGTCTAAGCTAGGTCCGACCTCTCAAATAGAGTTCTTGGCATCGATTAGGGGATCATGATCCTACAGAAAGGCTACTGTACACTTTGTGTAGGCCAGACCTTTAGTTGTAACAGATGCGGCAAATATCACTACGTCCCTTTGGACAAATGCCCGAAATTGCACGAGCTAGTAGGAACACCTACACTGAGGAAACAAGCGTTGCGTCCAGTGTGTGAAGAAATATGACTTCAACAGACGGAGCAACACCACGACCTGCCTTTGCAATGCTCTTCTCTTCTCAGAGGAATCTCATTGTCAATAAAAACAACTTCGAGTAGTAAAATTCACAAGGGTCATTTATAGAGCTAACAATATTAATGATAATGATAGTTACTGTGTTATCAAGCAATTGCCTCTCAGTATTTGCTTAAAGCTCTGAGTGGCCACGGTTATACTCTTGGCTAAACTGTATGATGGAGTATGAAAGCAAGGGATTATGTTGAAGATAATTCCAGTTGAGAAACTTAATATTGAAGCAATGTTAGGCCTATATCAAATTTAAGTTGACGCTTTTCGACATCCCATCCATCATTAACGATAATAATTCCCCCGTTTCCTAATTCTACATCGAATTGTAGGCTAATGAGTGTCCTCTTCGCCAGATATAAAACACCCTAATCTCGATTTCAGTTCTAGATTTACAGTCGCTTGAGCCATTCCTATCAGCAAACATCGTTAATCACTGCTAGAACAGCTGGGACGACTAATCCACATTTATAATGATTGCTGAAGTGGTTAATGTAAGTGCACGCGAGAAGGATACATTCTTTAAATATATTAGTTGTGGTAAAGAAGTATGCTTGGAAAATCAGATTGACTAGTATCTTCGTTGTATTGAGTTGTACGCTTTCTAAAAAAAAGACCTTTAATTGGTTGGGATGTGGTAAATAAATACTTCTCCATGCTTTCTATACCATAATAATTATCAGGTCATAGTATTCATCTGAGACACATAAGAAGAAACCCCAGCCATATGTAATTTGCACGTTACTTGAAGATATGATGTTCTAATGTTCTTTTTGTTATTTTTGAGTCCAGTAATTCCGCACGATAGAGATAACTGGAAGGTTTAGAACATGTCCACCTTCCTCAATCCTGGATTTGTACATGATATGTGGGACTCACTGTGTTATATAATCGTTTGGACGTTAGTAATCTACGGTTGAACTGTCCTATGATCTATTCACTGAAGATTAGAAAACTCAGAAGATGAGACTACAGTTGAAAATGTCATATGAGACAAGTTCTTCTGTGTTCGTGCACTGGGTCTAGATTTAGTCGCCATCCCAAAATTACTGCAAACATCAAGATAGCTGGCTTGTTTAACTGAAACGTTGGAGATTATATAACCCATGAAGCACCCTGACTAAAGAGTAAATCATGTAAAGAAACTATCATAAACAATATTATACTGATTAATTAATGTATCTAGTTCTTTACTCTGTAAGCAAATTTGACAACTAGTATACTGTCCTGTAGTTATGACAGCGTAAATACCCCATAGACCACACTTCGTGCAGTGAGTGAATAACACCCTTGCCTATAAATGGTGTGGAGTTAAACCAACTTAGTGGCTAATGAATAGTAAAGAATTTTAATGTAGGAAAACTTTGTATTATTGATTTGAAAAGTTTGGACGATCAAATATGCAGTTAGAAAGCCTGGAGAGCATGGAAGTTGATTGCATGGCACCAGGGACCTATCTTTCCGCTTCAACTCAGATTACTGCCATATTTGGGGAATTAGATGTCAAAAATAGGTCTCCAAATCACAACGTATACATACACCCTGCTTTCCTCTCAGTCAACACTAACATTTAGATGCAATTTCCTGCCCATCATATCTCCCTCGGTATCACCTAGCAAGTAAGCATGACTTGTTCTGCTTTTCGAAGGAAACTAAATACGCCTATGTTAGCTGCATACATATATATGCTCCAGACTGCAACCCATTCCATCATTTCAGGCGAGTAATTTTAAGCATGTATACATATAATATGTTTGTCAAAAAAATCGAAATTTTCCTTGTTTCCAGGATGAGTGTATAATCAAGGATCATGTATCTCATTAGCCACAGACACTAGCCTCTGAGATGTTGGCATCTATAACTACATGGGGTACAATGCCTGGAGGGCAATGTTCGCAGTACCCTTCAACAAGTGTAGAGTGAACTTGGGGTGTTACATTCACATGGGGCGAGGCAGCGCGGTACCAATCTACCCACTATTCGTAATACTTGGCAATAGTTAGAGATTACAGGTAGATAGGGACAAATTGGTGCCACCAGTTATTTGTCAAAAGAGATGTATATTATGTATTTCCTTCGTGGCGCTCAGTTTCTCTCGAAATTTCACCAGATTCGGTGCGTTATGCCCAGCTTTGATACGGAATGTCTAACATATATAGGCTGTAGTATACCGTATCAAGTGCACAATAGTTGATATATCAATTGATATATCATCTCAGCCAGCCATATTAGAATATGTTTTGTTTAGCACCTACAAGCCACCCGGGGATTGTGAAAATAACCCCTGGCCAACAAATCTCATGAATGTTAGCCATCACAGGATGGACGATATTGGTTCTGCACGGGTGGTAACTGTAACATAATACAGCTGGATTCCATGGGGGCTCCCAAATTGATAATTGGAGAAAAGCAAATAAATCCAGCCATCCAATAATTAACAATCAATTAACTAATGACGCATTGGTTGTCATTCTACAAGTTCATGTCAGGGTTTCGGAATTTTAGTTCGAGAAGACGTCGACAAAGTCAGCAAATTATGCATACTTTTACGACGAAAGGATTGAGTGTTACCATGTCCAATAACAATTTTCTCGCAACACACATGAAGTTGAAATCTTTCCCAGATCTACTCGGGTTCCCATCATGCGCCCATCAAGCCAGTATATGCGATGTAAATGTCTTCCGAGGTAAATACCAGCGTCGTCAGCATGGCTGGAGGCAGGAGTTCAGGGAACTAATGTATGAAAAAATAGGAGTAACAATATTTGTTTTCAAACTTCGTCTTGAAAAAGAACATGGTTGGGTGAATAAAAAAAGCAAAAAAAAACCCAAGATGTTATCTTATCAATTTATATTTTAGGGACCACTGAATTACCAATCACAATGGAGGTCAATATGGGGGAAAAGCATACCTATTCTTAGATTTTAGATATAAGAATGCGATTGTTTCTTGTAAATTTCTCCAAACATAGCTGACATACTGTTTTGTCCTCATAAATAAAAAAAAGAACAGGGTGCAAACATACTTGGAAAAATATTATTCAGCTCTGAAGGGTTTTTAATTCATCTTGATACAAGATTATCTGAATAACTTCTTTTTTTTTAGTTCAATGGCCCCCTGTTTTTGTTAATTGGGAGGCTAACATAATATGTCAGGTATAATATATATGCAGATTTTAAAGGAAATCGCATGATTCAATCATCTGATTTTTTTTAAACTGGGAGTAACCCCTTTGTTTTCATTGACACCTATAGTGAATGGTAGTAAATTTCAGTGGTCCCTGAAATAAAAACCAATGTCCAATAATCCGATGACATATGGTTTTTATTGGCTTTTTGGGTTTCCCCATCCATGTTCTAAATTCAAATCTAAATCCAATGTTTAAAAAAGATTCCATGATTCCTTCTTTTTTGATTGAACGCTGGTATTTTCCTTTAAGTTAAATTGTCCGAATACAGAGACTGGGATCAGAAAGTTAGCACAAAATGTGTAACAGTTTCTGTTTGCACATGCATACAGTACAACTAAAATTTAACATAAAGTCCTCGTGATTTATATTTATATATAATCATCATTAAAGAACGCGGGTGTACAAGAAGACATTAGGGGAAGTATTTGGCCAATGAGACACCGAAGTCAGAAGTTTGAAGATACCAGTGCATGCACCCTCTCACTCTCAGACTGCAACGCCTCCTGGTGTTGTTAGAGCTTGCTATGAATCCTTACTTGTAAATCAATAGGCAGTATATATTTATTATATACGTATTCCGTTTGAGAGGTGCAATAAGTGGGGTGCAATAAAAATATTTTTATGGTATGTGTACAATAAAAATTCGAATTGGGTTTTCTTTTAGCTTTTAGATATATGGCTTGACTTGCTGAATATATATAATAGATGAATAACAGATCCCACGCAGGGAATGGCCTGAAACCACATAAACATGGGGTTTATTTGCACCATAAACAGTTATGCACTTGTCAATTCCACCCCGGGGGATGTGGGGGAATGTCCTTGGCCTTTTGGGATATTTGATGAAATCCCCGACCCCCAGGGGGACATTTTTCGGTGGATATTTTGTTTAGACAGAAACTATTACATGTATTGCAAAAATGTATATAAGGGCCATCCTCAGAAAAGTCTTGCAAATGGTGTCTTTGGTCGATATAGTTCTGTAGAGCTGGAGAAAATATTTTCTTGAATTTTCATTAATCAGATATGAATTCTAAACACCATGAGTGTTTTTATGACCATTCTATATTATATGGGCATAAAACTTGATGCGTAAATTCTGAAAAAAGTAGCTGACTTGGTGATGAAGTAGTTCATATAGTATGTGTACTATATGAATATGTTTATAGCACCCCACTTATTGTACCTCTCATATGGAATGCGCATATAATAAATATATATATAGGACAGGCTGGGGCTTGAGGGCAGGACATAAATACTGACTTTTTTAAGCATGTGACAATACAACATGGCCCTCCAGGGTGTATTATTAAATATGAAATTATTTCAATTATACAGATTTGTATGTCTATCAAGCCTATGAAAAAACAAGAATGCATTAAACCCTTGGATACTAACTCTTATGGACTTAGTAAGGACGCACATAGATGAATTTCAGCTAGAAATATATCTAAAAGATACTTTTGACATATACCCCAGCCCCCACCCCCTTGCCCCCAACCCCAATCACCTCAACAACCACCTCCCATAAGCCCTCCCCCTAACCCCTACCCTAACCCTACCCCCAACACTAAAGGATCTTGACATTTCTAGTATACAGTACACTCGAATTAGAGTACCCCATCATGTTAAGCATGTCATGTTCAGGCCCAACTCTATTGAAACATTATATAGAGGCTGGTTGCAGCCTATATAGTTGAAACATGACACTTAGTGGAATATAGTTCCCCGTATCTAGTTCAGCAAGTCATGTTCAGACATGGAACTCTTGAAACACTATATAGGAGGTAGTTGCTGTCCACACATGTATATAGTGGTTGCAGTTTGCATACAGTATGCCTCTGTAGCTGCTGTCCAAAACACTGTGTGGGCTAGTTAGGGGTTGACTCCCTTAGCCAGTGCATCTTACCATCTAGTTGTACATCCTGTCAAAAATGACTGTACAGGATGGAAAGGGAAATCTCCACCTGGGTGGGGGAGTGTTTTCTCAGACATTCCCCTACCATTCCCCCACTTCCCCGGGGTGGGGGTTGGGGAGTTGCAATGGACAAGTGCATAATGATCCTAACAATTATAGATCAATCTTATATCTTCCACGACTCTCATCATGCAACATATACCCACTTCAAATTTGAATTCAAACTATCCAGAACAAAATCTTAAGAATTGTATACAAGTTGCCATCCAGAGCTAGCGTAAAAGACTTGCATGTCTCAAAAAACTTGTTGCCACTAAAACATTGACGCAGGTTGTATCTCTTAGAGGCAGGCTACCGTGTGGCAAGATACCCCAGGAACATAGACTTACACGAGATAAATGCAAGAGATTTCGCACTTTGTCAGTTATAAATAGTATTACATATTCCTGGAATAGACTGCCGATTGTGGCCCACCAAATAGTAGACTCAAAACACTTTTAAGAAGTATGCCAGATCAACATCAATTTGGATAGACGATAATTTTATAGAATAAGCCAGAACATCTGATTCAAGAAGCTCAAAAATCTAAATCATACCTGCCTTCTCACCATATTGTATAGCTCACTCATTTGTTATAGTAGTGACTCAAAACACTACTATATGTACTCATTGTAAGATACCTAAGATGGCTTGAAAACCTCCCTGCGTTGGAGAGACGCCTTCTTATGTGCAGTCTTTCGATAGAAATAAAATGTTTCTTAAATCTTAAATCTTTACTGATTGATGAGTCAAGGATGACAGCCACTCTAGCCTAGCCAGCTTATATAATACCTTACAGTCTAAGTTACTGTCTTAAGGTGCAATTCCACTGGCTTGCTCTTTTTGTCTGCTCATGATCCGCTCTTTTTATTTCCTCAAGCGCCTAACAAGCGAAGACAGAGTGGAACCAGCGTGGTCCAATAGAATTGGTTATTGCACTTTCTATACGCTCTTAAAAACTGACGTTGGTGCTTCTTTTTGACACTGAGTTAATATCTGACGTGTTTGATTTGAGCACAGCAACATGACACTCCTTCCATGTCTTTTAGTAGCGGTCTAAGAGCACAGTGAGAGCAGACCAAGGGACTTGCTATTGATTTCATAAGGAGACAAGGGAACCAGTAGAATTGCTCTGCGCTTGTCTTGTGCTAATAATAAAAGGAGACAAAGAGCGAATGAAGGACACAATATAAATAAGCGATGCAAGAGCAAGCCATGAGCACATATATAAGCGATCCAATGGAATCGCACCTTTATATAACAACTTATATGGCAAGGCCTGTACAACTTCCCTGCTGCATATAAGCCCCTACAATTAGCCATGTGATAGCATACCAGTTTTGGTTTCATGACGGTCCAGCCGAACAATACCCTCATTCCCACTAATTCCAAAGTAGTCTTAGAATGTATGTCTGTCTATCTGACTATTTTACATGCTATCTGGACACATTTATCACACTTAATATTGCTGGGAGATGGGGGAAAATATGACGAATATACTTTTTAATTATAGAAAATAGATCCTCATGACAGTCCAGTTAAAATGAATGAAGTAGAGTCAACAACATTCTATCATCCTTTAAAGAATAACAAAGATAACAAAGAACACAATTGCCTTGTCTGCCAAACAATCGAATTCATATATACATGCACAGAGAAATTGCATTATACAATATATGTAAATCTAATCCAAACACAATAGTAAACATTAAACAAGTTTAACCTAGTTAATGTGATTCATGGTTTTTATTTCTTCCACATTCATCCAGTAATAGTTCATGAATACATTCTTACAGAGAACACCTCTTCTTTGGAGGTACTTTTGGAGACACATGCGTTGAAGATCCTCATAGATATGTACAAAAAAAAGTTTTTACCAGAAAGTATGAATTTACAATATATGTACATAGAACAATACAGCCGACCATAATTGCATAGAACAATCCATATCACTTGCGTCCAAAAGGATCACTCCAGACTTTCATTCCTGGAAACAAAAATGTTAAAATAAGGTTACTTGATGTAAAATACAGTTAAAAATATTATCATAGTATATTTAACAAAACACCTGTTCAAACTGACATACTGTTTGGATGTCTAGAAACACTATTAGGTGAGGAAAATGCTACGCAAAACGAATTAATTGATCCAAAATGGTCAAAAATTGTATCTAATGCTTTTTAAATTAAGGGGTGCTATCGTTAGATAGCTGGACAAATTAGGGTTTGGGGCAGTTATGATGAGCAAATAAAAACAGTATTTTAATAACATGAGGTATGTGTAATAACATACTAATAGTTTTTATAAAGATTACTACATGGATATCACCAACAGTAACAATTGAGACCTGGCTTATAAACGGCCACTACGGTACATATCATGAATATTTACATCTGGTAAATTACCTATAATATGACAATATAATTATAAGCAATTCCCCCAATTCGGTCCTATTCGATTGTATCATGTACTGACACCAGACGCCATCGGCCGTCGGAAAAGGATGCCAGGGTCAACATAACACTGCTGTAGCGTATGCCTACAGAGTATTTATATGATTGGTTAACATTATAAATCAAGTCAAGTCAAGTCAAGTATTCTTTATTGCATTTGATCGTAAATTACAACGAGGTTATTCAACAATCTAGATAAGCAGCTGCCTAAGTAGTTCTTCCATTGAGTGCCTAGTGAATGAATGAACACCATCTTATTTAAAGCAGCTTAATCATTGAGAAAAACATTCACATCAAGTTACTAGGTACACAAAATGATTCCCAAGATGGAATTGTCATACATCAAGAAGCCACTCAAATACCCGCTCCCATAGAGTTTGGCCTGGCCCGGGTGTGATGTGTTAAACAAAATGGCAAAAGTACAGAAGAAAACCGTTGAAACGCCTTATACCAGGCGGCGCCATCGGCATAATAGGACGACCAAATTGGTCGACATATGACTATAAATTAGATTTTTGAATTTTTAATGAGAAATCTTGGTCTGGAGTTATTTTAATCAATTCTGTCAGCTTCCCTGATGGGATATACATCAGAAATACCTCACTTTTGCATATCTGGCATCAGTATTTTAAATTCTAAAGGTGAGAAACTCTTTTATTGGCTCAAAATTTAAACAAAAATGTATAGGTAATATGAAAAAAGTGTGTAAAGAGAAAAAAATTATGTCCAATCGTGGTAACATGTTTATTCAAATTTTATATCATGGCCCTGGTTACCGAATAATTTGAAAAAAATATATTTCTAATAATCCATTGGTAGATTTGCAATGCAAAAATATCTGGGGAAGTATGTATGTCACCGTAATGTGTAGTGTTTAATCATTGAATAAAAATAGAATAGAAATCAATTTGAAACACCGAGATGGGTCAAGTGGATATGTTTTAGAATAGTTCTCGATGTATTCTCCCGTATAGTAATGGATGTGGTAGTCGAATATATTAGTTTATTTTGGAATTAGAACATATAATATATATAATGGGAAGTTTTGCTCATTGCCAAGCAACTCGTGCAATATTCACGCTCCTTCAACCAACTCATTAGTTAACCTGTATATAATATATGTACCATTCTCCTGTGCCCTTATCAGCAGATTTCAAGTCATTGTCTCTACCAAGCTGCCTATAAGCCGTGTATATTAGCAGCAATATGTCTAGTTTATGTACGAAAACAAATCAATAGAAACAATTTAAAGAAATTAAGAATTTTCAGTCCTGGATGGCCAAATGACGACCAATTGGTGGAATTGCTCATATATGTAGAACAAAAGTTTTGACTTGATTCAATACATACCGCCTGGTTGAATTTCTTCTTGAACTACTCCTGCTCTTGTTTCCTTCTGTAGATCTTCTGCAAATAGATATAATGCTTTGGAGGGTTTATAAGCCTCAAAAGAATAACAAAAACGATTCACCTTATTAGAAGTTGATGATGATGTTATGTTACAACCAAGTACATAAATTCCTACATATCACATGAACCTCATTTGGGAGGATCACTCATAACAAGAAATTAGCCTGTGTTCGATTAGTTCATTAGTTTAACCGGTTTTCAGGCATAAGTCAATTATTTTATCGAGTGAATGCCTCCTGGCACAAGGATGCAAGCCAAATTTATATTGTCAAACTTTTCAATATATAACCAGTATAACTCAGGAATCCTGCCATCGTTACGGCGGTTTTACAGGGTAAAAAAAAACGAAACCAATTTTTTTTTTAAATATTTTTTCGAAACTCATTTCCCTGTGACACATCACATAATTATGGTGTTTGTTACAGGTTTATTGCACCCGGCCCGGCGGCACAGCACCACAGCTATGGGTGCTCTGACCAATGTGGTGAGTCATTCCAACCAATGTGGTGAATCAGAAATCAAAAAAATGTACACACAGACAAACCAAAATGTTTCTTTCTGTCAACAATAACGATGAAATAGCCTTGTAATTTATGGTAAATAACTTTGAAATTTATGATAAAACATTGTTCAAAAGGTGTTCAAATTAGTATTTACACTTTTCTCTAGACTATTAGCAGAATTTACTAAATGTGAAGATACCTAAACATGTGTACACACACCTATAAAAATTACCTCAAACGTAAATAAACCCTATGTGCGTTTTCTAGCGTTGTTGTGTCCTGGGTAAAAAAAGAATGCTTCGCATATTGTATTATTATTCTATTAGTTATATTCCATTCTATCGTGTCTCGCATCCTTAATAATGACATTTATTGAGCGCCTGTTGTGCTGCATGATAATTATATACCATAATAAATAATTTATTGGTGCGATAAGAGGCCAATCCTATAGCATGTAGAACATTTTATTTAGAATTCTGTTATTGTATACGTCAACTGCTCGTCCTAGCCCAACACGCACCCCTAAGCAAATTATTACTTACCACTCTGTTAATAGGCTGATTGTGATCTCTAGTTAAAGTTTATACAATTTACCATAAATTGATACAATTGATCAACACTGTCACAACATATATTACCAACTATACATTCAAACAGTGTAGTTATAGTAAGATGAGTTCTGAACGTTAAGAGGTTTAACTGCTTTGAGACGAAAGATTGCAAAATTTCCGAACAAAGAAACAGGTTGAAATGCCATCGTGAAGGGAAAGAATATTTGATTGTGAAACAACATTTTTATCATACTTACGCCATTTTTTAGGGTGTAAATATGGATCAACGAAAACTGGATACATAGTTATACCAATAAGTCCAACTAGACCGCCTATAACCATACCATATCTCCATCCAACAAGTTTTTGCATTTTTATGACTGTGTCTGCAATGGAAAACATATAAAACATAAACAAACAGAGCCTAATTTACACATTTAAAAACGCAGCTAAAATTGAACAATCTTTGCCCTAAGCCTAGTGATAACTTATAGGTAGGCCTACCATACTTACCCCACAGCCACATGCAGGCACAAAGTTAACATTACTACCTTAGTTTAGTCATTACAAACACGTTTTGAGAGAATAGCCTCAGCCTACACTTGGCTACAAGCTGTCTGGACTATGAATATAAATCACAAACGAACAAAGTAGATTGCAGAGTTGTTATTTCTGAATAATAGGTAGCTGGTACAAGTCTCTGGTAACAATTTAGGTGACATTTAATAAGATGGTAACAGGTCTTGTGAGAGTATTTAAATGACAAGTACATAGTAATTGATGCAGGTAATAAGGGAATAATCGATCCCCATATTAGAGATAATAGCATACCTTTAAATTGAACAAACATGGTGGAATAAAAGGCAGAGAAAAAGGTAACATCATAAGAGAGATATATGAGATAAAATGTCTCTTGGAATGAGTGGCTCTAAACTGGACAGTTCGTGGATGTGAGCTGGTGTAGTAGTAGGCTGTTTCGCCCAGGACCCAGTTTTTATTAAGAAGAAGTTTTTATAAAGTAGTAGATGGAAAGTCAAGGAGAAGACTAGAAGCGGGAGAGCAGGGCTGAGACGTGATCCTCGATGTTTTCCCTATAGGAGAGAGGGGTCTGCAGGTACTGGAGCACGGCCAGACTTTGCCAGTCCCCTAATTTTTTAATGTCAGGTAACGACATCCCACATGTATGAAGGAAGGTCGCCGAGCCTCGGCGTAAGCTGTGAAGGCCGACGTCCTTTTGTAGGCCCGCTTGAGAGGACCAGGACTTAAGGAGTTTCAGGGCGGCAGGATAGGCGACGGGAGAGCCCAACCCAGCTGATATTAAAGGGGAGGAGGGGGGGGGGGGGGGCAGGAAAACGGGAAAGGAGGACAGAGATAGCCTTAAAAAGGCACAGGGAGGAATCACACTTCTTCACCGGGATAACAGTTTTCCTGGCACCAAACTGATCCGTTTTTGAAGAATTCACTGAGATATATAGAATGTCATCAGAGAAGGACACGTGTTCTCTATGGAGAAGATGGCGGTTGTCGTTGGATGAAAAAACATGGCACTTACGCAGCAGTGTCCTAAAGCAGAGGAGAACGCCAACCCAAGTGGCAAACTCCAGGGGAACTGCTAGGGAAACCTGCTTAAAGATGCGAACCAAGTCAGCTGGTAGAAGAGGGTCTTTAGGATGTGATTGAGAGTCCAGGTGGCGACGTAAGCCCCTAATGAGGAGCTGTAGAAGGAAATCGTCTCGCAGATCAAGCCCGCCATGCAGCTTGGAGAGATGATTGATCGCTGAGAAGGAATTATTGATGGTGGAGAAGGCTAAACATTTAACAGAGCCCATATAAGCCAAGTAGCGACCTACCGTCCTGGGGGACACAGGAACGGGGGGAAGAGACCTCTCCTCACAAAAGGAAAAGTATTGACGCCACTGGCTCTTGCGTGTCTGTTGGGTAGAGGTGGCCAAGGCATCCCACTTGTACTCCTCGACTTTGGCGTCCAGGGCCTCTATAAGGAAGACAAACACACAGGTGATAGAATGATATCATGACAGTGGCAAAGGTGGTATAGGCACTTCAATAGATCAACCAGGTGCTCACAATGAGCTCTACCTCTACGCACATAGTTCACTGCCGTGCGGGTATTTAAAACAGTTAAAATGCCTTTGCCGTTTAAATCTCTAGAGGGGGCACTGTAGAATAGGACCAATACAAGGGTAGCTAATTCTCTGGCTGAAGGGCGGCCAAAGCAGCAGGGGGGAAGGGAAATCTTGTAAATGGAGGATGAACGCCCAAAGGCAATGAAGTCACAGAAGTCACTCTCGAAGAACAGACCGGAATGAGTTTCATCACCCAGTGAGGCTGAGAAGGACTCCGAGGAGAACCAATGCACGTAGTCGACTGAGGTGTTGGCAGGGGAAGGAATGGGTCTGGTGCCATTGCAGAGACGTATGTGTGACCCCCACCAAGAGAGGTCATTGAAGAAAGGGCGTGACAAGGAGACACGGCCACCATCGGGTAACCCACACAGCATATTGAAGACTTGGTTCGTGTAGACCCTGCCTAGGGGAATGACCTTAGAGCAGTGGCTGAGAAGACCTGAAAGTTTTTGCAGTTGAGTTTTAGTGGCACAACGTCTGTGTTGGAAGAAAAGTAACTCGTTCTCAAGCCTTAACATTTTGTCATGAGGCAGGCTAACGGAGAGGTTGGAGGAGTTGATATCAATACCTAAGAACCTGCAGTGGAACCCGGGTGAAGTCACCTTAGACCAGTTTATGTAGAGGCCCAGGGAGGGTAAGGTACGGATCACAAGGTTCTGGGTAAAAAGGGCTGACTCCTCATTGTGCCCCCAGTAAAAGAAGTCGTTGAGGTAGCAATACACATTCACTCCCCGAAGACGGAGGCTGCGGGCAATAGAGTCTGTAAGACGAGAGAAGATGAAGGGGGCAGCGCTGGCCCCAAAACAAATAGCATTGTCTATTAAAAAAACACTCACAGAGTTCACAGTCCATTGGAGGCCGAAATATTTCCTCTGTGAAGGATGTATGGGTATAGAACGGTAGGCAGCAGATAAATCTATCACTCCCATGAAACACTCAGGAGACAGTTGTTCTATCAGATCATCCAACTGTATCAATGAAAACTTTGAAGTCACTTTAGAAGTAAAATTGTTGAGCGAAATACCTTCAGGCTTGCTGCAATCCGTGATCGGACGAAATTTTCCATTTGGTTTGGGCACTGCCGCCAAGGCGTGTACACAGTGTGGTTTTACATCGGAGATCGAAAGTTTATTTTCAGACAGTTCTTGAGAAATAAGTGTGTCTAGTGATTCCTTGGCACCAGGTAAGAAACAAGATTGGTAATTATTTACATGGTACTCACTGATATCCGCGTCCGGGTCAATCAGGCGAAAGCCTGAAAGCACTCCATCAAGGATGAAATGGGAATCGGGGTCCCACACATTGTCATATAAAAGTAAGTTTGCCCAGCCGGAAGGTATAAGCTGACTGGGAACGTGGCCCACAACATGGCCGGTAGAAATATTTAAGGAAACACACACAACTTGATTGAAATCCGGCATGGAGAGAACGTTAGAGGCAGCTGAAGAAGGCAACGATAGAGGCACCGGAAGTTGCTGGCCGCCATGACACACTTGTGGCTATGCTTTAGGAACTCCTTGTCCGGAGAGCGGCCAGGTGAATGAGGAGTTGCGTGACTCACAGTTCTCGGCCGCATGGGCCCCGTTACACAACCCACAAACATGTCGCCTCTTGCAGTTTTCTTGACAATTCTTAGGATGGCTGGGCATGTTGTAAACCCAGCAGATATCTGACGGCCAGTTAGTAAAATCATACAGTGGGTCATAGGAGTCACTGCACAGCAAAAGACTTGAGACGATAGGAGGCAGAGGAACCACGACCACTCAAGCTCCGCCTCATAGAGGCCTCCCAGGCTATGAACAATCGCATGTATTCCGGGCTGAAGTATTTGTTAGCTACCTCCTGGTCAGTGATAGGCCAGTCCGAGAGAGCTCCTGAAACTACTTTGTCGGTTACCTCACGTTCGTATCTGAGCCTGACAAGCGTATTCTTTACCCGCCGCCTTGGAGGCAATAAAACTAAGGTGATGAACGTAGCCCACAGTATCCAATTTCTGATTAGTAATGAACACAAGGACTGAGGAGCAACGAAACAGGAGCTCCCTGACAGTAAGATCTTCGTGTTTTTTGCTAGGGACCAAGTGGCCTTCCGGCCGAAGCCTACATAATTCGCGCTCCAACTGGGAAGAGGTGGCTGCAGCTGCACCGCCCAAGTCGCGAGTCACGCTACTGTTCAAGATGGCGCCTGAAGGCGGAGATCCGAAGGTCTGACCTGACTGACCCGAAATCAGGTTCATCGTGCTAATGCGTCTATTAAGTTGTGAGATTTTTGCTTCCATGTCCGTTGCTGCCCCCACCTTGAAATTTTCAATCTTTTTTTCCTGTCCATCCAGGCCCTTAACCAGGGGGTGTCAGGGGTGTTCGAACGAACAGCCCCCCCTGCCACTCCTAGGTCAGTGGTCCCCCCTATAAGAACTAATTAATATTTAAAAAAAAAAAGAAAAACGAAATCCCTTCCCCCTGCCCACTTCTGCATAGGCATACATAGGCCTATTCCAAACTCAATGCAATATCAGATGTTCCCACTATCAATTGATTGTCTTTGAAATGGGGTAGAACAAATGCATGTCTATGGGGGTGTGGGGGTTTAACCCCTCAACTAGAGGGGACTGGGGTGTTCGACCCCCTCCCACCTCAACATACTCAGCTGGGTGTGTGGGATGTTCTGTCCCCCACCCCCACCCCCACCCCACCTGGATATGGTCCCCCCAACAACACACACACACCTCCAACTCAGTAAACAATATTCAGCTGTATGGTCCCCCCCCCCCAACAACACACACACACACCTCCACCTCAGCATGGGCGGATTCAAGGGTCAGGAACCCCCCCCCCCTTCAAAATTTTCACAATTGCCCTTTTGAATAGCCCAAATAGCCCTTTTTCACAACCCAAAGTGCCCTCCTGTTTCTGTTGTAAGTGCAACAACCAAAAAGTGTCTTTGTTACAAGAAAGGTTCAATCCAAGGTGCCTTAAGGGTTCTCGAGCCTATTCAAAAAAATATATATTTTTTTTTCCTAAACTTGAATCATTTGTACATATGATCATCCCAAAGCCACATATGATTTTTAAAATCAATTCGCCATCTAGTTTTTGAAATATGAGGTGGCAAACATTTTTACATTTTTACTATTGGTTCCTATGGAAAATGATGACTTTTCCAAACATAGTCGTATTTCTCACCAAGAACCCCTATATATTTTTTTTAAACTGTAAAATATGCTTCCTGGGAGTGTCTTCTTTGTTATAAAAGAAAACAATATAGTTTTCGCCGTCTAGTTTGTTAGTGAGGGCATTCTGAAATATATGAAATAGCAAAAATACAGATTTTTTTCAGTTAAATACTGTCAAAATTGTAATTAAATCACAAAATTGGTTCCAAATTCAATGTGTGTTTGTACAATGCATGTGGAGCTCAGTGATTTAAAAACTGAAATGAGTTTTGTACCATTCATATTGATAAGGGGTGGGGGTAAAGGTATGGTACATAAATTGACCCCCAAATTTTATTTTTAATGATTATCGTGTACAGAAACACACCAGATGTTTTTAATTGGTATTATCACCTCCATATCAGCGTAGCTATAAATCAGAGTATCTATAAATCAATTCATTAAAACAACACCTGACATCATCCTTGAAGGATAGGGCGTTACTATTAAATATCGGCCTGAATAAAAGAAAAAGAAAAAGGAAATTGTCTAATTTTGTGTACTTACTGGCCAGATATATGTATTTCAAATATTCAACAGTCTATCAACTTGCATACCGATATCCTGAAAAAAGGAGCAAGCCTAGTGTTGTTGGTAATACAATTATAAAAAAAATTATGAAAAGTGATTGAAATAAAGTGTATAATTATTGATTGGTTGTTTCAGTAAATGTTCTCAGATTCCTAAAATATTATGGAGAAATGCCCCCAGAATGCACCATTTCACTACTCAATATCAATTTTTTCCTGGGGGGGCATGCCCCGAGACCCCCCTAGTCATGCTTCGCGCCTTTGGCGCTCGAGCCAGCAGCAAAGCTGCTGGACTCATACAGTCCCCCTTGGTTCAATTGAAGAACAACCCCCCTTGGAAGGCTGGTTACGGCCCTGCCATCTATGATCTGCGATAACCACTCTTCGTACTCGGTCGATCCAAGGATGGGCGCAGGGCTCTAGGCCCAGAGTCTTCGCCAATTCCTCCATCGATGGAAATGTAGCGCCTAGATGTTTTGAATCTCCACACACTAGTTCCTGATGATGACGGAAACAGACTGGACAGTTGACCGTGGTCATAATACGAAACAAGGAGAGTTTTCTAGAATTTTTTTTTCCCTTGCTCGAAAATGTCACTGCTCGGCATGAGCTGTGGAGTAAGACGCTGACGTCTGTACGTCTTCCGTTGCTGAGGTTCCGGTCTTGGATTGCCGCCTACATTTGAGATTTATACGTGCATCAGCTTACGCTGATACACCCCATATACCTTTATTCCACGATTTGGCCATGAGAGCAACGTATATATCGGATATACGCCACTCTCACGACCTGTGAATAAGCCCCTAGTATTTTTTTTGCATTTAAGATTTTTATTCAGCTAAGACATTATGAAAACTATATTTTTTTTCTTTTATAACAAAGAAGACACTCCCAGGCAGCACATATTACAGTTTTAAAAAAATCTATATACAGGTTCTTGGTGAGAAATACGAATAGGTTTTGAAAAGTCATCAAGGCTATTTCAAAAACTAGACGAGAAGTCGCCAAGTGGCCATGCCATGCATAAAAACCTCAACTCAGCAATTCGACCCAAGCTCATTGGCCAACACCCATTACGCAAATCTGCAAATAATTTCCAAAAATCCCTTCGTTCCCATATGTACACACACTTCAAACCTGTCCCAGTCTCAAGCTTATTGATTTTAAGAGACATTTCAGCAAAAAAATTAACGTCTTACTAGTATAATTACGGAGTTCCAGCATTGCATGCTTATGCCTATGTATCTCTGTTTCTCCTCATTGCCGACATTACTCGGTTCACTATCACACGCTCGGCCACACTCGGTAAGCTTCGTGTAATGACGTCATAGGCGCGGGGATTCCCCACCGGAACCCTACCCAGAACGAGGCCCATGTAATGACGTCATAGCAGCGGGGAATCGCCGTATCATGTGCATTCATGATCGGCGATGATTACCTTACTCTTTAAAGGAGGCTACGCTTTCTCCACTCTACTTCCGATTGAAGCCGTTTTTATGCTCACGCCGTTCGAGAGATGTATGCTGGGAGACTGTTTGTTTGGTTTTTCCTGTACGGACACAAATAACCCGGCAAATAACCATCTATAATTGTGGCAAAGTCATAGAAAGGATTTTCTAACAATCAAATATTTGTAAGGCTAGTCGCAATTTGATCCTTCCAATATCCTACGAGATTCTCGATGTTTCGTGACGACGCTTTGTGGCTTACCATCCCAATGACGTTGTCTAAATGACGTTAGTAACCGCACAACTCTTCTGAGTCCTTCACAACTCTTTTTTCCCGCGCCCTCTTGGACTGCTGCCGGTGCTGGGCATGCAGACTCTGCAGGCCTATAGGCTATAGCAATGATCCTATAGCTATAGGATCATTGCCTATAGGCCATCAGCTGAGGCTCAAAATACGGCCGAAAAAGACTTGATATTATTTTGGGTGGCAATTTATTCCAGCTATTGGTTATTCTGTTAGTAACAGTGTTACTGAAGGAATGGCTGGAGGGGTGGAGAAGGGGCTATAGGCAGGGGAGGGAAGGGGTTTCTTCATCATCTCTGGAAACAAAATACCTGTTTGGACAAATTTATTTTATAGGCCTAGGCAATTTTTGCATAGGAATAGCATACCGGTACATAAAATATATCACAAATCAATATGTGATAATAATCACAATGAAATTATTTAATTTAGCTCTTCTTTGGATTCCTTTTTTTTAATGTGATATGTATTTCTGATGGAGGGGCCTCGGCCGAAGGCTCTTGTTAAAGCTAAAAAACGAAACGATTTGGAAGGCGTCGGGAGACGCCATAGGAGGGAGGGAATCAGGTAGGGTCTTGATAGTGTTGGGCGGGATGGTGGGGCTACAAAAACACTCAATTCCATGTTTAGTAAAGCAAATAATCCAAGACTTCTCCTGTTGTGACGATATCCTGGGGCCACATACCGGTACTCGCTAGACGGTGAACCAATTTTAAAAATCATATGTGGCCTTGGGGTGATCTTATGTACAAATGATTCAAGTTTAGCAAAAATCTGTATATTTTTTTAAATAGGGTCGAGTCGAGAACCCTTAAGTCATACAGTGTGAGGTGGGCACTATACACGTTCTGAAAGCAATCCTGCCTGGCCTCGGGCTAGGCTGCGCCAGCGGCAGCGAATATGGGTAGCCGCCGACTGAGCGACTGGGAACGTAGAGACTAGAGTCAAAGTCGTAGGCCTACGTTGATACGGTACGCAGAAAATGACCACTTCTTCCCTTAACACACATTGTATCAGAATTATAATGGTTTGACAAACATTAAGTGAGCCTTACCAATCAGTGTTAGGGGTATACACCTTTTTATAGATTTACTGTTGATCACGAAATCTGTCTCGAAGCGAAGCAAACACCTTGCACTGCAAGCGACCTTGACCCATGAATTCTGTCACTGTTTACGAAATGTTTGACTGAAACAAAGTTATAAATAAGGTCCAAAGTAAATGGGGGATTAAAAGAGTGGGGCTGTGTTTTAATTCAATTAGAATAATTAGATAGAAATATGTCTGGGGAAAGTCTCTATGGTTAACGTAGTCTTAACGTTGGTTAACATAGGCCAGTTTCCCGCTTTCGATAGGCTATCATAGTTCGTTCATGAATCAGCAGGTGGCCTTACAAGTAGCGTTACATTTTTACAAGCGCCTTCGGTACCAGTAAATGACTTAACAAAGTTGATCGTTTCTGAATTAAAACACACTAGATGCCCCGTCTAAAACGGGAAGATTCTCATCATGTAGTTTCTATTCTCCATCCCTTCTCCTACGCTTTTTCACTCGCACGTTTAAAATCCAATCAGAATCCCCAACGCTATTGACATTAAGTTAACTTTTAACTAAGTTTTAATTAAGTTAACTAAGTACCGTAGCCTACCTTTCCCCACGGACCTTTCCCTTTTTATCCCTTCCCCAGAAACCCCTTGCCGTAGGCCTACTCATGAATGTGCCCCTCCGACCCTGTTTACCCCTCCCTATTTCTTATACTATGAGATCAGTATAGGCCTACAGCCTAAATGGTACCGGTAGCACAACGATTTATCTTTCTAATATTATAAGATCATTATAGTAGAGGGTAGGAAAACAATGACTAGAGAGGCCTTTTAAGTAGGTTTTGAGATTAAGATAAAGAACCCTTACCACACTTTATTTTTAAAGTATTTTCGGAGGTGGTGCAAGGTGGCTTTTCTCCTATTAATGGGAGAGATCTACACTGACCCCCTCACGCTTCACTCTCCTTCCCCGTCTCCCCCATTCCCTCCCCACTTTCCCTTACTCCTCCCCCCCCACCCCCCACCCTCCTCCCCAATAAAGAAAAAAGAAAACCCAGACACTGTAGTAGGTATAGGCCCCGATTTAGCCTTCCCGACGACCCTCCCACTTGTGTATAATGATATGCGGTATCAGAGCAGCACACGTGACAGCGATGCTGATAGAGGGGGGCGGGGTCAATAATATTAACCTATAGCGTTGGGGTAACACTAACAATAAATGGGGATGGGTGCATGACAGGGGTAAAACATGAATATTAATGAATGTAAAGGTGAATGATTAATCAGGAGCTTGTAACTGAGGTATAGCTCTGCCTCCCTTTAATTGTTTGTAAAAGATAGTGAAAATGAATAGTGGCATCGAAAAATGTGAAAATGAATAGGGGCAGGAGTCCCTGGACCCGCTTTAAAGTTGGACCGTTGTGTTGTGTTAAATAGCAAGCAGCGATATCACAGACTTCACTAGTAGGCCTACTCAACTCAGTTGGTACGATCCGAATTACTTTTGGTTGGCTATTCATAATTCATTTAATGACTGCATTTAATTTATTATTAATCTCCTCTTTTACTCTTCCCCAATGATAAATTACCCTTTTGTTGGATATATATATTTGTCTGTGTGAGAACTAAGTCGAAATGATATAAAATGTCACCAACTGAGGATATACCTTGCAACACAACATAATATCAAAGTTAAGGTAATTGAGCAGACAAAAGTTGACTAGTTAGAACTTTAGTATAGGAGAAAGGGTATATATGCAAGGGTATATTTCTTACATTTCATCATTTTAACAAGAAATATCAAATATTATTGAGAATTAATGAGTATAAATGATGGTGACACTGCCAGTTGAAATCCACACAGAACAGGCTATACAGCTGGTTATAAGGTATTTTTTCCCCAAAGTTTACATGGAAGATCGGCATCTAAAGACCTCGATCTATTTAAACTTCCTTTAGATTTTAGATTTGCAGTAATATTGCCACAAAATATTAATAAACTTGTCATTGTGACTGTAATTAATAGTCGTAACCGCTACGGCAAGGATGTGGCTATGGCACACACCAGACCGGAAATCAACCAGAGACAAAATGGCGGCGCAATGAGCGATCTCACTTCATATCCGCTACTCCTTCCTTCCCCACACATTTCTATGTCTTTTATTTCATTTTATTAATTATAAATTTTATTTTGAACTTTATTTTATGATTTAAAATTGTATTATTAATTATACTTCATCAACTTATTACATAATTCAACTCAAAAAAATTCAATTCTCCAAGCCAACGACTTCACCCTCATGTCCAGGTGTGTATTAATGAAGACATTATTAGGTTAATAAATGATGTACCAATATATGACCCCGTGCCTTAGGTCAGGGTCTATTCTATTCGTACCAGACCCTCTCCCTCCCTCCCTTCTCAGTCCTCCTCTTCCTCATCCTCCACATACTTTAATACTTTACCCATTCCCAACACCTCAGCCTCATACCTTGCAAGGGAATATTGTATATAGAATCATAGAGGGCAGCACTTGCTTGTGTCTTCTAAAGTTATATATGAGTCTTTATTACATACGTACATGATTTAGAGTGTGTGATACGGAGGTGCGATTAGAAATCTTGTATCGCATACGTATGTGATTACAACCGAACTACTTTCGCGGGTCACGTGACTAGATTGACCAATGAGAAGCCTAGAAAAATTTGTCTGCTACGACTCCTACAAAATGGATTCGGACGACGATCTTAGGGACTTTGTCTTGTTGAAAGTGGCTAAAAACACGATTCGCCAAAATGAGGGGGTCGCCCGAAAATTTGAGAGGTTTTTGACACAAAAAGGAATCAAAGAAAACCTGAAAAACATTGAAGCTTATCGTCTAAACACCCTTATTGGAGAATTTCTCAAGACAGCCACCAAAGGGGACGGATCCGACTACGAGCCCGACTCGTTGACCACTATACACAGAGCCTTAGCAAGACACCTAGAGGAGATAAAATACCCATTTAATATCGTTACTGCAGAAGAGTTCAATCTATCCAGGATGGTGGTTCAAGCAAAAAAAAAAGAACTGAAACAAAAAGGCAAAGGTAACAAACCTAACAAAGCTGAGGTTTTAACGCCGGAGGACGAGGAAAAACTGTGGACAACAGGGTGCCTAGGCAGCGATTTTCCCGGGCAATTACTTAGCACCGTCTGGTTCAATAATACAAAATTTCTGGGCTTTCGAGGCAATGATGAGTCTAGACAACTCAAATGGGGAGACTTGACGTTGAAGAGAGATGACCATCACGGACCGTTTCTAGAATGGAATGAAAGATCGACGAAAACTCGTCAGGGAAAAGGTAAATAAACAAAAGCGCATAACTTCTTCCATTTGATTTCAGATGGCGCAGCAGTCAATTATTTCTCATGAACGTTCGCATGTCTGGTTTTCTCAGTAAATGTCTGTCAGTCTATGTCTATATGTCAGTAAATGAAATGAAGCTTCTGATGACATTGCTAAGAATATATTTTAAATTTCAGGCACTCACCTTAGGCTTTTTCTGCCCAAAATGTTCCGGAACACGGAAAATCCTGACAGATGCCCTCTCCGAATCTATGATGCATACGCCTCACATCGACCAGTTGAAATGTTGGCGCCAGATGCTCCCTTTTACCTTGCTATCAAACACAATGGAAGGGCCGGCGATTTCGTTTGGTTTAAGAACGCCCCTCTGGGCGTTAATATGCTCAAATCAATGCTTCCCAAAATGTGCATGGCAGCAGGTGTTCCAGGGAAGAAAACAAACCATAGTGTTAGGCGTACCATGATAAATCGTCTGCTTGACAGTGGTGTGTTCGCACATGCCACCTCCCAGCTAGCTGGGCACAAAAATGTAGTATCCGTCTCATCATATGCAGTTCCCAATATTAACCAACAACACGGCATGTCGAGTGTTCTCATGGGAGAGTCTAGAGAGAGATGTCTACCAAGCATAATGCCCAGTTATGTACGCCCCGATCAACTTGCTTTACCAGCTACTAATCCACGTGCAGCCGAAGCAAGCCTTCCATATGACTGTGACACTACTGACAGGAGAAATGTCGATGTCGACCCCACTCATAGCCTCGCTCCGGTTGCGTTGAATAAAAGTCAGCAACAAGCAATGTACGGGATGTTTGCTGGCGCAAACATAAGTGGAGGCAGCTTTGTTTTCAATGTTGAAAAGTGAATTGAACAATATATTATTTATTTGTTGTCTTAATGTCTAAATAAAGACGAAAGTTACGGTTTGTTGACAATTTTTGTGAACGGAGTCATGACTTGGTAACCAGGGAGAGAAAAAGTAGTCCCCCATCTGAAGAATTTCAAGCGATATATAGTGATCCATAAGATAGAAAACCAAATACATACCTTTAATGTCCAGTTCGAGATATGTCAATTCCGAAGAAATCAGACGTAGAAAGATATATTAAAGAAAAATCGAACGCGTATCTCACAATGAAGCCATGGTAGTGAAAAGTCTAAGCGTGCAATGATATAACTTACTTCCGCCATCATGGCTTCCGCTGTCATGTCATGAAACCAAGGTAAAATGTCATTAAAATTGTCTTTCTCTTGTTGATTCAGTATGAAATAAATATTAAATAGCCCTCTGTCGATGTAAAATCGATCTCGACGTCGGGTCAAATCGCACTCCACCCCTTCGGTGTGTCATGCGATATGACCCTCCGTCTCGATCGATTTGACATCGACATCGGGCTATTTAATATAAATATACTATAGTTTTGCTCTTCGATTATTTTTAGTTTATTTGTTTTTATTACATTTAAGGCCAAGACATTTACAATATTAGAAAAAAACGCATGTCAACCATGTTGCCTTGTATAGTGTTGGTCTTCGATTAGACTAGGTTTTACACTGTTGCTGCATATCATGCCAATTTTACCTCTTATAATAGGCCCGAGATTAACGTGGACATATTTCAAGAAGTAGCTACGCCTATATCTGAAACCTAATAAAGACACGACAATTGATGTGGCAATCGAGTGAGCAATGTCCGCCCTTTATTGGACAATAATTTAACACTTTAAAAAAAAAAAAAAAAAAAACCTCAACTCGACGACTGGGCTGACCAGCTTTGTGTGTACCGTATCCAAGCAACGCTGTGCTAGATAGAGTAGATGAACGGTAGGTGGCGACACATAACTTCACATATACACACATAACCATGTACTTATATCCACCATATCTGAAACCTAATAAAGACACGACAATTGATGTGGCAATCGAGTGAGCAATGTCCGCCAAGGTCCATAGGTAAGAAATAATAAGAAATATAGAATGTTGTGATTGAAGATAATTAGGTGGAAGAATTAGACAGGTGTTTAGCAACTGACCGCTCCAGGTCCATTCTCCTGTCAGAAGACAAGGAAAGATAGTCCAGCACGGCTAGTGACTGCCAGTCACCGATTAACTTAATGTCAGGTAAGTTGAAACCAATTTTGTGGAGGAACGTAGCACCCGAACGCCGGAGCGAGTGCAAGCCGACTTCAGACTGAGGCAGGCCAATCTTGGTGACCAAGGACTTCAGGAAGGCGAGGACTTCATGATACATGACAGGTCTGGAGGAATGTCTATCAATGGTGAGGAAAATAGGAGAATCAGGTGATGAGGGAAACTGGCTGAAATTACGATCAAGCCAATACACAGCACAGAGGGGTGAACCAGGCACTCTAACAATAGGAACACAGCCCTGTGAATCACCAAACTGCCTAGTTTTGGACGAACCTAGACTAAGGCAGACTCCCCAATGGCAAAACTCGACATCACACCTCCGTAGCACATGGGTGGACGAGCTGCCAGAAGTAGGAAGCACATTTGATTTACGTAGGAGAGATCGAAAGCACAACACGATCACTCCCCACATGGCCGACTGATGAGGACAATGGACGTCGACGTGGAGGAACATCTGAAGTAGCTGGTCCATGGACAAAGCCATAGACTGCTTAGGAGGCATGCTGATGCGGCGTTTGATACCCAAGAGGACCATTTTAATGTAGAAGGACGATCTGAAGCCTTCAGGGGCACCAACACACTTGTGAAGAGATATTATGGCTGATAAGTAGTTATCCACCGTAGAGTACTTCGATGACTTGGCAAGAAGCGAGAGGAATCTGGCCACGGTCTGAGTAGAGGCAGGAACTGGAACGAGGCCGTAGGACCTGCAGAAAGTGATGAACCTTGACCACTGGGATCTCCGGACAGACGAGGTGTTCACAGACCAGGCGTGATTCACATTGGTGGACACTTCAGAATCAATCACACGTAGGGCCGACTCTGCAACAACATAAGGAGAGTTGGCTAAGGGTGACATCACGATAAGAATGAAGACGAGATAATATGTCGGGGATCACATTCAAGGTACCTCTGATGTGCGAGGAAACCAAATGAAAGTTATGGCAGGCGGAAGCCCAAAATATGTCGCGCAAAAGGGCCATACAGAACTTATTAGCGCTCCTCCCCATGCGGATCATAGCCACAACTTGTGTGTTGTCCGACTGGCAAGTAACCTTGGAGCCACGCCACTCAGGGCCCATACGATAGCAGGCCAGCCAAATGGGAATTAACTCCAAGTAGTTGATAATAGGGCACGGAGGACGCACATTGATCCAATGCTGATGTAGCAGGTCGGTATCTAGTAATTGAGGAGGTGGTGGTAGATCAACAAAGCTGCCAGCAACCCAGTCACCGGCCCAGGTGAAGCCGAATCCTTGGGAAGAAGCATCTGATTTGAGAGAGGCACTGTCACGAAAATGATAAGCAATCATATTGGCTTTACCATTAAAGATTTTAGCATATTTAATCCACCACTGAAGATCAAGATGAAAGTCAGATGTTAGGCGAACACGCTTAGAACAGTGATTCAAACCTTTAAGGAGATCTATCACCCTCCTAGAAAAAGTTCGCCCCCCTCGAACCAACTTAGAGGCGTGGGCAAGAAGGCCACATAGGACTTGCAACTGAGGCGGCGAAGCTCTTGACTTGTCACTGAAGTAGTGGAGTTCATGCAAAAGCTTATTCAACTTGGCTGATGGCAAGGAAAGAGTCATGTCTGTGGTATCAAAATCAACTCCTAGAAACCTGCATCTCATGGAAGGTGTAGAGCATTTTTCCCAGGCGGCTATGAAGCCTAGTTGACCAAGAAGTTGTATAAGAGAAGATTGGGTATTCTGACAATCCTCGTAAGACGCACCCCAACAGAAGAAATCGTCAAGGTAGTTTATGATGTGAGGAAATCCACGTCTTGCCATACAAGAGACAATGAAATTGGAGATGATGGTGAAAATGGAAAATGAAAGGGGGCGCACTTAAGCCCGAAACACAAGCGAGTGTCGAGCAAAGTCACAGTCCTATCACCAAAATTCCAACGTAAACCTTGATACTTCCAGTTAGAAGCATGGACTGAAATGGAGCGATAAGCCGACTTCATGTCGACGCAAGCCATGAAATAACCCGGACGAAGAACTTGAGAAGCATCATCGACGGTAGCATAACGAAATGGTTGGGCAGTGACGTTCATGAAGTTATTAATTGACATGTTGCGAGGCATGCTACAATCCGTGATTGGACGAAATGTCCCATTGGGCTTAGGCACCGCCCCAATAGAATGAACACAATGGGGTAGAGAAGTAGCTGAAATCATCTTTCCATCATGGATTTCCGAGCGAAGTAACTTTGTGATATAATCGTAAGCAGCACCTTTAGTAGCGGACGAGTAGTTGTGACAGTCATACATAGGGACGGTAGAACCAGGATCAACTATGTAAAAACCATCAGAAATGCCTAGCCACAGGTAATTACGCAGATCTATATCAGGTTCAAAGGATAGTTCGTGAAACCAACCCGATAAATTCATCTGCGAGGTGATACCACCAACCGTGTGTCTGTCCAAGACACGCTCGATCAGAGGCAAGTAAACATAGGCAGTCGGTGAAGGCACAAAGTCGGAAGAATAAGTAAATTCCTCGCTCCGATGAACTGGAGAAGATGGATATAACTTGGGTGCTGTAGGAGTAACACATTCCGAAGCAAAGTTGGCATGAATAGCAGGAATATCAATAGTGAGATCGGGAGAAGCATTGTCGGAGGACGAAGAAAAGGGTCGAAGGCCGCCATTGTTGAAGAAACCGGAAGAGGCCACATTCAGGTCTAACCCGAGTTTTTTTACTCGGAATCAGAACCGCCTCGACAAGCTCCGATCTTATGCCCCTGGTATGACATTTCCCACAAATATGTTGCCGAGAACAGTTCCCAGAACAAATGCCATGATTGTATTTGTAGCAGACGTCGTCTGACCAGTCTGAGGGAATTGAAAAAGTAGTACGACCGTCGGAAGACCTTCTGACTTGTTTACCTCGTGAAACAGATGCCTTTGGTTTTACCTCGTTAGCCGAAGAGAAATGCGTTGCAACAGATATAGGGCTCCTAGGCACAAACCCAGCTGAAAAGTTACGGAGGTAACAATCAACCACTTCCCTATCATAGCCTGAAAAGGCGGTAATAGTGAAACTCTTTGAAGTTGCAAAATACAGCATTTGCTGAAAATGCGCGAGGTAAGAGGAGATGTCGCCATCATTGTTTATCAAATGTTCGAGTACGAGACTCATACCGTACAAATATTCCGGGACAGTCATCTTAGAGGCATCCACAGACTTCATTGGTTTCCCATTCAATAAACACATGACATGATATTCAGGTCGAAGAACCATACCTTGCTGGCGGGTGACGCTGGGGTCAATGCTAAGAGAAAGCTGGCTCATAGCAGAGGCCATGAAGGCCATGGCGTTGGCTGCAGTCAGTTCGGGAGGAGTCGATGTAGAGCCCGACTGATCGCTGCCATGAATCCCGGAGAAACCTCCGTCGAGGCCCGGGGGAGTGAAAGACACACCTGGTATAACTGGTACAACTGGCTTAGGAGAAGAAGACAGCTTGCCCTCAGACTTGTCAAGTCTAGAAGTTACATCCTTGAGAGACTTGTTACAAGCAACTTGTGAAGAAATAATAGCAGTGAGCTGTTGTTGTTGGAGGTTAGCCATTTCCATGAGTTCTTTCAAAGTAGGGAGAGGAGCCGGTGAGTCGGCACCCTCAGAACCCAGCGGTTTCAATGGCGGCGGGTCCAGATCTTCCTTGTCCGTAGGAGGTTCCAAATACAGTTTCCATTGAGATTCATCGGAACCAGCTGCTTTTGCCTTGTCGATGGCTCTCTTCTTGAACCTGCAAGAAGCTTCCCCAGGTCGAGTGTGCTCCTGCTCACAGGCACCACAGAGAGTCATTTTGTATGAAAATACGAGGAAATTCAGGAGCGAAAAAAAACCTCAACTCGACGACTGGGCTGACCAGCTTTGTGTGTACCGTATCCAAGCAACGCTGTGCTAGATAGAGTAGATGAACGGTAGGTGGCGACACATAACTTCACATATACACACATAACCATATACTTATATCCACCATATATACCAAAATATCAAGTACAAGTACATCTGATATTTTGCGCACATATATAGCAATACAGACCATTGAGCTATCTAAAGCAGCGATTGAGTAAGGGATACGCTGAAGACTACTATAGCTGCCGATTTAATTAGAAATTGGAAAGTCTACGATACGAAAGAGATACGTGGCAATGTGCTGAAACTAATTATACATTGTACATACATACACGTACGGATTGAGTTCTATTTATTGAGTGTTTGAGCTTCATCCATGACCAAAATGAAGTCATTTGTGACCTAACGTGCGAAAATGATACTCCGTGCGGCGTGCGGAATTCCAGTGCCAATTAATCTAAGGTCAATATTTAGGCCAATAATGAAAATAAAATTTATACCCAATGCGCGACCATAAAGCAATTTTGGGATCCAATTTTCTTGTCAAAATTGACTAAACAAGACATTGCATTTGATGATTTTAGATCGTGTATGAAATTTAATGGGATTGTATTCATAATTATTAAGATATATCTAGGGAAAATCAGGTGCAATTAACAAAATGAGCACCTTTTTGCATAGCATGTCAGATATTCATCATCCATAACCGAAACTGCTGACATTCTGTATTAGTTCATGAAGAGTTCTTATGTGGCTACTATTTGTCCATAGGTCTACAATACTCAATGCCAAAGTTGTACCGTTGCTTGAAGTCGACCGTTGTTTTGTCCCCAAACTGTCAGGATAAAAATGTGTCATAGTAAATATCCGACAAATCCAACACTTTTCTTTTTTGGATATCATTTTCCTTTTCTAAGATATCCTAAGAGATACTCAACATGACTTATTGATATCTTGGATATCCGAATAGATACTTTCTTGGATTTCGGATTTTCTTTTTCTCACAGAAATGTGCACATAGCCACCGTCTGATGTCATTCCTAGATAGGTCTGCTGCATGCTGGTCATCGTGTATAGGGAGGGGAGGGCTAATATAGTTTTTGGACTAACTTTATACATGTACTAAGTCTTTACTATTTTATTAAATGCTTGAGCTTTTTCAATAAAATCAGTTTCCATGGCAACCATCTAATATCTCTGGAAATAAAAATGATATAAACTTGATGGCGCACAACTCAGTTGATTAGAACTGCATCTCCCCTAGCCACACAAAATGAATGGTCCTCGCTCTGCTCAGACACTCAGAGCGTTGAGCGACCTCGAATCTAGGTCAGGGGAGAACTCGTGGGATGGGTGAGTATAACTATGGAAAGCGTACCACATACATTTATGGTAAACATACCATAAACATACCATATACCATATATATACATACATACAATTTATACATACCATATATGCATACCATATAATACCTTATACCATATAATACCTTATACCATATACATACCATATATACATATCATATACCATTTATACATACCATATATGGGATACCATATATACATACCATTTATACATACCATATATACATACCATATATACATACCATATATACATACCATATACATACCATATATACATATCATATACCATTTATACATACCATATATGGGATACCATATATACATACCATTTATACATACCATATATACATACCATATATACATACCATATACATACCATATACATACCATATATACATACCATACATATACATACCATACATATACATACCATATATATACATACCATATATACATACCATACATACATACATACATACATACATACATACATACATACATCAATGGCTTATACATACCGCATACGGAAAAAATTAATCGGCCGCCGAAAAAATTATCGTGTCCGAAAAAAAAAAAACTTTTTTTTTCAGACGATATATTTTTACCAAGCCCCGCCAAAATTGTTTTTTTCGGCCGAAAAAAAAATTAATTGCGGTTACTTTTGTCGGCCGAATATTTCTGCCCGAAAATATTAGCCAAAATATTTTTTTCGCTATAGTAAAGTATGGGCAATTTTATTTTTCGGACGAAAAATTTAAATGTATGGGTCCCGCTTTCCATATATAACGGTGCACCCAGTCTATCCATGACGTTGAGGAAAAGAACCGAAAAGTCAGAAATCCGATCACTGCAATGGGATCCTATCACTGTCATGGGATTTGTGCCATGTGCAATAGCAGCAGATGGCACACGTCATGGGTGATAGGGGAGTCGTCATAGTAAAAAGACTCGTTGTCATGGGTGAAAAGATCTCTGTAATGAAAAAATAGTCAGTGCCATGAAACTATTTGTTCAAGGAATAGGAATAATGAGATTGTAATAGGAAAAGGTGTCTTTGTTATGGATTTTAGCTATGCCTAATATGTGCAAAAAAAGAAGAAAAGTCTGTAATATTACACAGGTCGTACAGGTGACGACTTTGGGACGCAACAACCGTCTTGATCTCTGCTGCTTGAGAATTATAATGATCTCTGCTGCGTACGTGACCCTACACCCTGTTCAGCCTCTGAAGAACCTAAACCCCAATGCTAGCCTATATAGCGGTACTCTTTGAAGTATAGGTTCTACAGAGGCTGGACAGAGTGTAATGACCTTTCATCTAGACCGCGACTCTAGACAGCACATTAAGGGCATTGTCAATTGTTAAATCACATAGGCCTACGTTATGTGAATACACTGGTTGTCTAGAGGGGTATGTTCTATGTCCGGCGCGGTTATGTCCGGTGGGACTTTCCTGACATCGATATATTGCATAACGATACACGCACTAATTGTATCGAAATTAGAAACATGGTATCGAATACCTGTGTTGTATGCATTAAGGAAGGATTTTTCTTCTTTCGGTACACTGTTTGATACTGTTGTAACGATAGCGAAGAAAGCATATAATAGGTCTACAATACTCGAAGCGAGTATAGTAGTTCGTCCATCACGTACGATCACCAATGGCTGTATACTTGTATGTATTAAAACACCAATACAAATAAAGAGTTAAATATAATATTTTAAAGCCTCCAACCAATGGCTGTAAATCCGCCAGACATAGACTGACGTCACCTTTACCTTCAACTATATGTGCTTTATTCATTACACTATATTTCCGGCACGTTGACATAGTTAATGTTTTATCTCCACGAATTATGTAATCAAAACAAACAAAAACGTAGTACGAATAGGGCATTAACCACTATAAGATAATTATTTGAACTATAATATACGAGATGGAGACCCGGTCGAGGGAATCGAGCACCTTGGGAATTCCTATATAATATATGAGCTGCAGGGACGTCTGATGGAGCTTAGACATCGATGCCCTGGAAGAATAGAATAAGCTTCTCAAGGGATTGCACCAATCATTAGGGGAGCCTGGTTCTCACGATCGCTGTAGTTAAAAGCCCAATAATTATTTAGTTTCTCCCAACGCCGAGGAATTGGGAGATTTCCTAACAAAAACGATCCACTAAGACGGATAGAATTCCTAACAGGTTCTCATTGTGTAAATATACATATATTCCTGGTAAAGAAACTTGCATCAGAGTCTGACCCAATGTAGTATCATGAATAATACATTACACATATTAATTATCAATTTTATTTACTTCTAAATACAGATCTATAAAGAATTGTCCTTTTCTGATACACTGTTACATCGTTGTATACCCTTGCCAAATATAAGAGACATTATATTCGAGAAGATGAAATGCGAAGGAATGGTTTCTATGCCGTTAGATCACGTAGAGATAAACGTTCCAGAATAACTGATTCGCTGAAGAGTACTCTACCGGCACGTTAAGCTGGACCGATGCTTCGTGATCCCTTGGTTTCGCATATAAATGTGTTTAGACAGTCACCCGACGAACATGCAAGCTCCCGACAATTGCTCAAGTTTTGCTATCATACTCAAGTATTTCGACTTTTGTTTTCTGCACAAAGACCGCTTTTGCTTGTTACATAAAATATTATATTGTGGTGGAGAAGACGTGGCATTTATCCGAAACGCGTCGCCCTCACCCTCCCATGGTGCAGATATTCAACTTTATCATAAATACACATCTAGATGGAGTGGGTGTCAAGTTGTCTTTTTCGCCAAAGTGTTCAACTCCGGTCCAAATTCATCCTCCTGTTTTGCGAGTTCGGCGTTAATTTTTGCGATTCTCATTTTTTCCTTTTTATTTTCAGCATCTCCCATCGCCACTTCCCTGTTAATAAAAACAATTCCAAGATGAGTAAGACCTTCATTAAAATGTTTTAGTGAAGTGTAATTGACAAACGTGCGTCCTTCTGTATTATCCGCGAAATATCAAAGTAGATTACCAAGTAATCCGTTCTATCAATACCCTGTTATATTTCTTCGGTAACACCGTTAAACTTGTATAAGCAAATAATAGTTCCTGCTAAAGAAAAATGTTATTTGTTATATTCATACCAATCTTAAACACTTACATGATGTGAACATCATGACTTCGATATAACATTATAAGGAGGTGGGCGGAAAGAATCACAATCCTGGAAAAGGTTCTAAAATGAAGGTTAATACTCCATAACATTAGTGCTCTTCAAAATTCCATATGGTGCTTGTTCTACCTTATGCACTAATGTATCATAGATGAAGTACCCCATTTTAACGATGAATATATATACATGTATCTGTTAAGTTGGTTGGCAAACTAGAAGCCTGGCTATATTAAACATGTAATGCTGCATTGTCCATCAATTATATTAAAACTGGGAACTATATAGATGGGATATTTGGAAGAAAATCTTAAACAAGTATATATCTCTGAATAGATTGATGTTGTCAAGCAAAAACCAGCAAAAACCCACATTCTTTGTAAGTCTGCAGTCACGTAGAGAACATATATAATATGTTTCTCTGCTTTTTGCTCTTGCTTTTTGTTACATGTAAAATATCATATATACCAGTGGTGCGGGGAATATGGACTTTCTTATAACCAATCAAGTTTTTCTTTCCCATTTCTAAACTAATTGATTCTGGATACGCCCATACAAGGGGGATAACACCTACAAAAGTAAGGATTCGTGTACTCATTTATTCATTCATTATCCCCTAAGTATAGATGCGGAACTTTGCTCATTTGTAATTAAACGTTCAACGCCAGATATCCCCTTATGTTATTCTCATAATGGTCCTTCAAGTCTGAAGCCTAGTCCATTTCAAATTCCATCTGCATGTTTTGATCGCTTGTTTAATAATTTGTTTTTCCACATTTTTACATGAATATTTTGAATGAAGCACAGTGAAATGGCATATGTATATAGTAGATCACAGGTTTCCCATTGCTGTTTGAGAACGTATAAACAGAAGCATCACAAGGAATGTTCACGAATTTTCGGAAATGTTTAGAGAAAAAAGTCTGATAAATACGAGACCAAACACCAACAAAATTCAAAAGTCCGAAGCACCTGGAACGATCTTGAACTGAAGGATCATCATTCTTTTTTTTTTTTTTTTTTTTTTTTTTATTCCATTCGCCGCCTCTGTTGAATGTTTCAAAGATGTTTTGAATATATACAGATCTTTGTTTATCATACAATACTTTAGGTCATATACTGCTTTAAAATATACCTCTTTAATTTCTTGTGGCTTGGTGAAATGCAAAATAGATATAAGCACGGTGCCCATGGATTTGTTTTTAATTTTCTTACCCCAAACACTCAAAACATTATTCCAGAAGCTGAGAAAAATGGTATAATAACATTGTTTACCTTCAATTTTCAACTTTTATCCGTGCTACCTGTTCACAGATTATATAATTAAAAATGAAGCCTGAAGTAAATTCAACAAATCTACACTTCTGAAACCCACCTGACCTATGCCAATTCCATGAGTCTTCTCTCTGGAACAGAATCATGATTAGCCAGCATAACAGTTATAATGGGAGTGTTCCACCGAACAGAATGACGCCTCGGTTTTCCGGGTTTTTTATTGGCGTTTCCATCGTTTTCCATCGGTTTCTTATGTTTGTTTAAAAGCCTAAACACCTAATGACTGGAATGAATCCGATTAATTGACCAACTGCCCAGACTAAATTGAGTCGATTGGTTTCTCCATTTGGAACCTATCTGTATAACACCCCCATAAGGACGATTCCTATATATATATGGTTGACATTCTTGAATTGATATTTGTAGGTAGGCTGTACTTATAAGTCATGAAAGTTATACTTACTGATAATCCAAAGCGCCATCATGATCAAGATCTAATAAGGCTAAAAGGGCATCTATATCCTTAGATGTCATATCTATACCGCATGACTGAAACATAGCGTTAACATATTTATTTATGAACATGCTTTCTTCAGGGATTGCACACCGTATTCACATATGCTACTGGAAAGGAACACAGCTAACTCGTGAATCCTTTAATGCGGAACTCTTACGCCTCAAGATGAAAGTAACAGCTAGTAATGGAGCAATTTTCGATAAGTAATTTAGTTCACGGGTGATGCACCAGTTTGCCCCAACCTTCGATATGACCTGTAGTCATAATACCAATAGTAGGCGGGTGCATTCATCAATTGGCCATTTGGCCGTGGCACTAAACAACACACTTTGTCTAAGTGCAACGATAAAAGTACCTTAGTGCTCAGGCATATTTTGGTTACTTTTAGGAAATATATTTTACCTTACAACCTTCAACGATCTCCTCTCGAGTGAGAGTCCATGATTGGTCTCTGTCAAATATTCTAAACAGATCCACCAATCTGATCTGGCGCTGTTCACAATAATTCCTCAGCTTCGTCATCGGATCAGCTAAGTATTTAGCTTCAAGATCCCTGAGAACAGATCGTTTCTTCAGTAGGGCGCGAGCCTGTGGGTGTTACAGAAGAGAATGTAAGAAATAAAGCTGTTAATCTGGGTGGAGTACAGCGTGATAACAGATATAAACCAGGAGGCAAATTAGAGAACGCGAGAGAGTTGAGAATGAGGGGATACAGTTCCCGGTACGCTCAATTTGCATATCACTGAAACACTTACATCACTGGATCAGTAAAGATAGAATTGCGCATAAAACGCCTGCCGTACACCATCACTTCCGCTCCTCAGATTTTGTATCCACTACTGAGAAATTAGTAAATACATAACACCCAAATCTTCTAAATAATCTACCTTAAAGTTAAACTAAGAAACTAAATCTGTAATTACTTCCCAGCCAGATAAAAATAAAACTTACACGAGTCCCAACACCAGCCTTATTCTACGAATCACACTAATACAATTGGTCCACTGCTGTTGCTGCATTATTCATCTTCTTTGCAAATTCATGTACTTGATGAGTTCATAAAAATACCTTTAAAATAAAAAATCAATGTGAAATAGTATCTAAAATGTTTAACTTAGTTGTAACATAGTGGGAATCCAAAACAGATGCTGACCGTATGTTCTTGCTGAAAGAACTAGATTTATTCAAATCCAAAAGCCCTCACAAAAGCTAAATTATGCAAACATAGAGTATCAATCACATGCACAACAGTGGACCATAACCTTCTAAATCCCTTATCCTATTATATCTTGATCTGAGTTTGAGAGGTTTCTTCTGAATTGTCAGACACGAAACCTCATGCTATGATGCAGAAGCTATGTGTATTCAAAACCAAACCCGGTCCCCCTATCACCTCCTTTTTCTAAGGTTACACTTACCTTTGGCTATAAAATAGAATTTTGTCAGAGATTAAATATATGGTAGAGAAAAATAAAACAGGAATTATGATGTTACATTGCAAAACACATACTCGGTCAGTTTGAATATAGTTAATATTACGAAATCAGTCCCAAGCAATCTTTAGCGAATATAATTTTGACATAGACTATCATCAAGTTGTGGCTGTCAGTGCTATGGTGATTGCTCCTATGCGGTTTCTGGCAAGAACGATCCTATCAAGAGATGCCACCCAGGCAATGCAAACAATATTTATTGAATCTAGACAGGGCAAATATAATATTCAGCACGGAGAGAATGGGGAGTATATTGGCACGTCTTCAACTTCGATGTCCCGAGAACCATGGTTCAAACAGGACAATGCGAGTGAGTTGTTTTATCCACTATGCAAGTGATACATCAACAATACCTAATATGCTATAATTAAATTTTGATACATTAATTGACAATCCTAATCAATACGATTATTGCAGTTCCTAATCAAATGTTGTTTAGTAACTATCAAACATATTATATGGTTTGTCATGAATAGTTGACTCCATAGACACTTCCCACAACGCAGCTTCATGGTCTTTCCAAGCGATGACTTAACGTTTTCCATAGCCAAAGTAGAAGATTGTTACATCATGTTACGTAATAATGACGTAACAATATGTAACCACTTTATGACCAGTAATTATCATCAATTATTATTATTATATTTAATATTCTAAAATAGTAACATGTTCATATTTTATGAGGTAACATTAACCAGGAATCTTTTGTGGTAATTGCGGTAGCATGTAACAAGATCATAAGATCTCGATCATACCCGTTTCATAATATATTTCATCATCAAAATCAATTTTGATCACTTAATAATTAATAGAGTTGTTAGTTTGCGTTTAAAAGGGATTTAGTTATTCGAATAACTTCCGTAGTTATCACTTTTTAAGAACTCCATGGCGATTATTAAGATCTTAGTAAATTACTCACAGGTGCCTGAGCACCAGCCCCAAATCCTGCACTACTCACAGATTTTGGCTTACATGTGGTACTAAATCATCATGTTGTAAAGTACCATGGCTGACCGGATCTTCCTTAACCTAACTGGGATTTGGGCATTCGCACATGGTCCAGTTGCTTTGTTAGCACCTTATTGTTTGGACAGTCCAAGGCATATACAGGCACCTGTTGTATAAGCTATATAAGCAAACTATGTCAAGGACAAATTTGAATAGGTTATAATGACACTCTCGGATCGGCAGTTCGAGTCCCACCCAGTGTTGCTTGTTTTTCTCTAGCCAGGCTCACCTTTCAGGTGCACGGTTCACGTGCCGGCTTGGAAGGCTTGCAAAATATGTATTGCAAGAACCTTTTTCTGTTGTACTTTACCTAATCGGGTACTACTATAATTATCTCTTACCTAATATACCCTCTGTACTTTTTCACACCACATAGTATTGCTTAGGATACACAACTCCTGCATGTGGGTCAACATGAAAATAATTATATTTAATAGTGTCTGTATAGATTTGCTGTAAGGTCTTTAGAGTATCTGGAGTCCCTAGCCCTGTATGATGATTTTGAGTATTTATATATATATATTAATTCTGTAAGAGAGTTCTGTGATTCTCTGCATCTCCTCAGAAACTGCCGGAGAGTTTGTCGCGATTTTCGATTTGGACATGTTTTGGAATAGTGTAGTCATAGCAACAGAGTCCAACCTTGGAGATGAGAGAGGGAGGAGAGAGAGGGGAAGGAGAGAGGGAGGGGGAGAGCTTTTAAGCCCGTTTTGGAATATATTTTTTGTATCCATTTCAGAATTTTCGCCATGTCTGTATCTCTACTTCTTGCTATGTCTGCATTCCTGTATGTTCGTGTGTTACAGACTTTCAGTTCATCTCAGCTTGGAATTTAAACCTGCATTCTCAGCTATTGCAAACCATTTTTCTCAAGTTTCCCTTTTTTCACAGATCATAATATTGTACAGTCCCATTTAAAGTGTAAGTAAACCCCAAAATATTATGAGAAAATCAACCTCTTTGCTATTATTGAAATGTAACCGCTATGGTTTTATTTAATTCAACCTAACATTTAGTGAGTTTTACCCATTTAAAGGAGGGAAAAAGTAGTTCCACAGTTTAACACTCCATTCAAGGCGCCACTGTTTCCCCATGTCACAAAGTATTGCCAATCTTGAAATGAACATACAATGGACATAATAAACAAGTCTCATAATTGCTGCTAGAAAGAAGGAGGGTGGGGTGGGCGGAAGGACTATTACCAAGGCAGGTGAGCAGACCAAAACAAACACACTATATTACCCATTGATTCTTCCTCACAAGGTCAGAGTGAAATGTATGCAATGCTACTTCCCTCTATTTTGATAGACTGTGGCACCAAGGTATGTATCACACATTTGTGATGTGTTTCTTGGAAATGAGTCACAAGTCACAAAAAAAGGATTTTGAGATAATGAGATAATTTGAGATAATTTGAAAAGATGACATCAAGCCGATTCCAATGATAGTTAACAGTAGGGCATCTAATAAGTACTACTATATTTTAAGTTTGATATCTTTATTCTTGAAAAAACAGGTTTGGAATATTTTTGACGAGACAATTACTAGTAAAGTAGCTAAATGTACTTCATAGGATGGCCTTAGAAACGCATGGATTTATGTAATACACTTTCTTGAGATTTGGTACTTGTATTTATGCTACTAGCAGCTCAAAGAGCACCAAAAATGAAAACATTCCAAGCAAAGGGTTCTTGTGAATGAATTACTTTGGAAAATATCAATTTTGCGACTTGTGACTCATCTCCCTGAAACACATCACATGTTCTCGCACCACCTTTTGTGTTCCTTCGTTTAAGGGAAGGACTAAACCCAATTATTGACCTCTCATTACAGGTGTCTTGCAATACCTGTATTGAATAACTGTTTCACTTGTTGGCAGATTGGGGGAAGGTAGGGATATTATGTACATTTCAGGTGATACTTTCTGTATGACCAAGCTTCCTGTTCTCTCCCCAATGCACCCATTGGAGCAATGTGCACATCACTGTATATCTTGTATAGCAATAGCAATTTTCTAACTAATCCTAAGACCTAAACACAATTAGTGTTAGGATGCTTTAGTAGGCAGCGGGGAACGTCATAAATGTGCTACAAGTATTACGCTAAAGCAGAGAATCCAAGTAGCAAGCAAAATACAGGGCGTTTGGCTTTGGTGTTGCATTGTGTAATAATGTTCTGGCGATTCAATTAATATAATGATTTTGTAATTCAAATTAACATGGGCGACTACGCCAATTTGAGTCGCTTGGATTCTGGGCGCTTAATATGAACATGTTCAATTTGAGCGTCCATCTGGACGCCCATGAAATCACTAGTTGGAGACGCCAGAGTAATTATCTTGGTCGCCAAAGCAGAACACCCCAGTCAGAATCCACTGGGTGTCCAGTTTGGGTGTCTCCTTTAGCGTCCTTTAGCGTCCTTTAGCGTCCATCAGCTTCCAACTCCATTGGCGATCTATGGGCGTTCTTAATGGTAATAGGGTTTTTAGTCTCCTCGTGGATTCCCGGCTTTAGCCTTTAACATGTGTCTCATTTGGATTGTTTCATTGTTAAGGTGACTCAGTAGTGATTTTGATTATTGATGAATTTTTCTAAAATTTTTACCAATGATAGTTGACATGAAATAATCATTATTGAGTGGAAAAAAAACATAGGTCACCAGGCTAGTTTTCATGCTATGGCAGTATGGAGATAGAAATAATGAATCATATTTGAGTAATTTTACTACATTTGAGTGATTTATTAACATAATTCGTTTAAAGTGGTTCTGACATGAATTCAGACATCAAATTTCACCCAGACATTCAACATATATATACTTATCATCAGATAATGTTTTTTTTCCTCAGATCCTGAGTTAGCCCCCTGGAAGCCCCCTAGTGGCAGTACGGGGCACTAGCAAAATTGACTTTGGCTGATGACAATCAGCGTTTTTAAAAAAAACTGTTTGATGAATATTTTTAAAATTTAATATGAATGTAGATACCGTATTTATCAACTCATACACAAAAAATCAGGATGGCTTTCCAGGCTAAATTTTTCTATATTACGACTTATTTATGAGAAAAATTGGGAAAAAAATTAAATTCCTGATTAATATTTGATTTGAACAAAAATGGCTTCATAAATCTTGATGAAATTCCATATGGATACAGCTATCATAGTTACTAACTCGCACACCAAAAATCAGCATGAATTTCCAGGCCGATTTGTTTGTGTTACAACTTAATTATGAGAAAATTGGCTAAAAATGAGAAAATTCTTGATAAATATTTGATTTATACACATATGGCTCCATAAATTTTAATGAAATTTAATATGGATGTATAGGGATCGTAGATACTAACTCCCACACCAAAAATCAGCATAAATTTTCTATCTGAAATGTTTATATCAAGACTTAACATACATACTTCGTCTGCATAATGCTGATATTCCCTGCTATATGTATTGAATACACATATATCAGGACTGAGCTATATGTATTGAATACACAAGATCAGTACTGAGTTACCTTAATATGATATAATCAAATAAATTATTTGTATTTGATAAACATGAAAAGTAACCACACCATGCCATTTCACAGACAGGGTGCAATTGCAGATTCAGACAATCAGCCTTTGTCTATATAGATGATTCTGATTCATGAAAGTCATTATTGACATGTTCTTTGAAAGAATAGAATAGTTACTAAATCCTACTTGTCGGCTTCCCAATAGCAATGCAATGGAAAATTCCTAACTTGGCGCTTGAGCTCTTACGCTAAGTACAATAACTTAATCATTTTTTTAGATAATTAAATATGTGTAAAGTTCCAGATGATGGAAGCACGTTTGGTTCACTAATCACCAAGTTGTGTATACTTGCAAATACTGTCATGATTGGTCTGACAATTTAAGCGGGTTCACGTAATGTTGAGCAGGAGGGCGTCGACTCCAGTATGTCTGCTGCAGATTAAAAGACGGCATAGAAAATCTGGCAGGATTGACAAGCACCAACTGACAATACCCAATTAGTGTATTGTCAGGCATTACCCCCGTGGGCCTCTTCTCGAGCTAGAGAACCAAGCAACTGTATGTATAGCGTACCTGTAAGTTATGCAATGATATTTGGTGGATGATTCGTAAAGGGGAACAAAGGAAAGAAAGTGGTTTAGTCAGCTAAGTCACCTATTACATAATTATTCTGAGTATTTCTATCTAGTATGAACAATGCTCTTAAATATCATCATGAAACCCATCTCTGCCATCATTGTTGCAATTTCCTTTCTGTATTCTTGAAGTTCTTGGCTTCCATAAAAACAAATAAAACTCCTTTATATAGATAGGAGCGAATGGAAAGTATGGAAAGCTCCCACCTTAGGCCTGCTCACGTATGAGAGTGTATTATTCTATGTCTTAATCAGGTCGATACATGATTTCATCCCATTTGCAGTTTATTAGCTACATTATATTTCTTTACATTAGAATGTGTCTTGTAGGTTGGTATTATCTGCTATTATCCTGTATCTTATAACATGTTATCTTACTTTTACGAGTCTTTTATCATTGCATAGGACAGGCAAAACTTGTTCCTACCTGACACTGGTACCTTGCACTGTCAGAAAGCAGAGACGGTATGAATGAAACCGTTACAAAGTAGATCTGTGTCTGGTTTATCTTCTACCCTTTCGGGACTATTCGGATCTGGTTGTGACAGATATTGCTGAATAGACCTGAATCACTACAAAAACATAAATACTGAGATGCTAAAACTTAAATTCATGTAATTATATTGATTTGTGAATCGAGTCTATCGAATCGGATCTAGAATATCAATGTACTATTGGAATCATTGGGGCCTGTGCATAACCTAGCCTAAGTCCTAGGCAGATTGTCTAAGTAATAGGTTCCTATGTTAGGATTGGGTTTTGGTGCATACGGCTAGGAACATGATGTGCCTAACCTTAGACAAGCCCTAAAAAGTTGTTAGGCTAAGAATGTCGGTTAGTGTTGGTTATTTTTCCTTCTTAGGCACTGATTTGGCATTGTTCCTAAAGATAGGAAGCATGTCGTAGCGGTTTTGTTTTTAGGATGATTATAACAACTTCTACGTTTTCTAACATTTACAAGAATTATTTGTGGTTGTTTTATAATTATAATGATCGATGGTTGATTTGATTGGAGGCCCCTGTCGCTGTAATGGACGGGGTCTAAATTCGTTTTGGAATGTGTAGGCCTAGGAGAACTTGAAATCAAATCATTATTAGTTACTTTTCTTACAAACTTAAATGTGTTATTACCCTTAGGTCAAGACCTATCAAGTGCAATATAAGTTTAACAAAATTATACGCACTAATGCATATTTATTTCTAATTTTAATCCTCATTTATATATAAATGTTGGAATAAGTATCTTCTCCCCCTGTCTCGGTGATAAGAGAATTGAGGTACTACAATATTTATCATTAACAAATTTAATAATGTCAGCCCTGGATAGCCAAATGACCACCGATTGGTGTAATTACTCATATATATGTTTAGGTATATAAATGCTATTTGAATTTTGAAAAGTCTCTAATTAACAGTTTTCCAGAAATTAACAGAAAGATTTAAACAAATTATTTCTATTTATTATCTGTCCTGTTCTGTCGTACCTGTGAGTCTCCAAATTTGAGCATGTTCCTCTTTCTATTCCTCAAATGTAACTAGCTATACTGTAATTTTGCACATATTCCACAAACCATAGTGTAGAATCTTAAGTAAAATTTTGGTTATTCTGGAACATCAAACTTACAACCACCTGAGGACGATCTATCACACCACAAGGGCCAACCAACCGCGCATCAACCACGCCTGCGGCGTCTGCTCCCTGGGTGCGTGTCATTGTGATACCCATCCACCGGCCTACCATTTTCGGCTTAAGGGTTCTCGAGCCTATTATAAAAAATCATCAGCTTGTTCCTAAACTTGAATCATTTATTATAGGGAAATGCGGAGCAAAAGAATGGATTCCGCCTCCCCTGTGGGATCAGGGAGGAGATAGGCCCCTCCCTGGTGACCCCAATTGCCCAAAACATGCAGTCAGTCAGTCGACTATTAACCTGACCAGAGATCGGCGGGCTGGCTTACCATGCCTCCTCTGTACATCCTAGCTGTCCAAGATAACAGTCACTAACCTGATCTGAGTTATCAAGGGTAGGCGGAGAAAGGCAGGTGGGGAGATGGACATGATTAAGGGGAGGGGGAAAGGAAGTGACCAGGCTGGACTAGTTGATAAGTGTGGCTCAGGTAGTGGACATGCATAATTAATTAAGGTTTCTGCCTCATTGTCATCTTTTTATCTTATTGTTTCAGTATCCCTGATTGGATGCCTCATGTATTATTATTAATCATTGGTCAAACTTATGTAACCCAACCATGAGTGGGTATTCTGGTATTTATGAATAATTGATTAGCTCTGATGTATTTATAGGCTTCAGAATTCAGAAATAAACAATGTGCCTCTTTTGTCCTGAATCGAAATTCCACCTCATAGTTGCGGTGGTTATTCATGCATTCTCACCCAGCTGGCGGGCGTTTCATAATTAACGCAACGCTCGGTAAAAAACGGAACGCAGCGATGGTCTGGTAACGACCAAAATAGCGCGCGTTCGCTAGTCCCGTTTCATAAAGCCTGTGTTAACCATGCGTTAATCAAGGTGTCGTTCGTTAAGCTAACAACACATTTTAGCGACCGCTAATTTTAGCCAGCGAGCGCTAGAACAATTCAACAATACGCCATCTATCTATAGTGTGGGAACCAAATTAGCATAGCATATTTCTACCTCTACCTTCACTACAAGAGACATATACACGGTATTGTTTGTGACGACGCAACATATTTCTTTATGTGGGTCAGATTCTCAGAAAATGTACAATTCAACTTCACTAGTTCTCTGAAATAACCCAAATTTGAGACGAAAATAAAGATCAAAATACAGTTCATCCTAGTCAAACAGGTTGCTAGAATCAATGCAATGCCGAATATACTCGAATTTAACTAGTATTGACGAAATTGCAGCCTAATTTAGCAGAATTTACTAAATGCGTTCATCTGAAGATTGTACATTTTCTGAAAATCTGACCCATGTATCTATCTTCCCCCGCCCCCCCCCCCCCCCCCCTCTCTCTCTCTCTCCTCTCTCATTTTCCTCTTTTCTTCTATCCTCCCCCCTCTCCCCCACCTATCTCCCCCCCCCCCTCTCTCTCTCCTCTCCCCCCCCCCCCCCCCCGCCTCTCTCTCTCTTCTCTCCTTCTCTCTCTCCCCCCTCCTCAGGGGGACAGCATGCACACTTTATTGCATGAATATTTCCTGTAAATATGGGAAATAATCGTTTTTATTCTTAAAATTAAAAGAAATTTAGGCAATTTCAACTAAATGTCACACTTTTTATATTTTGTCTTGCTAATTTCATTACACAAAGGGCCAAACTATTCCCGCACGCAACAGGGGTGGGGTTGAGGGGCAGGGGGTATTGGGGGGTGAAGTGAGATGTTTTCATATAGTCAGCTATTTGAACTTTTTTGGTACTAGTTTTTTCCAGGTTTATTTGATGATGATATCCAAATATACATGTAATGCACTGACACTGAGGGTACTCCATGGTACTGTGGTACTAAATTCCAAATCAAGACTGCCTCAAGAGTCCCCCAATCCATACCCACGCTAGGTTTAAATACCCCAGGAAGATTAACATAATAATTAACCCCAAGCTTTCAACACAAACGAGAGTAGGCTTAGATATGGATGTGACTCCCCTGGAAGAGGTCCACTCCTTACACATGCAGCTTGCCCCCTCCTCCAGGGTTACCTCCACCAAACCCCCTACTCTCCCCCTAGCTCATTAGTATTTAAGATCAGGCCTGTTTCAGTTCCAAACTTGTTAACCCCATTTAAACATAAATACCACCTGTGCTCCTACCTCTATCTCTTCCCACACTACAATATGAAAGTATAAGTATAGAATACCTTATGCTATGGGACTGGAAATCCCGTGAAGGTAGAGAGATTTATTTCCGACTCAAAAAGTTACGAAATTGGCCGATAACTGGCCATTTTTCTTCCTGGTACTGAGGTAAATTACTAATGTTAATATTAGTAACATTGTAGATGACACAATGAAACGATTGTATTAATAATAAGTAAATGAAAAATTCCGCACTATATTAACGCAACGATTTCTGCGCTGCGTTGATTAACCACAATGGTAGCTCCTTTACGCGCGCTGTGTACAAATTTGTTGTTGCGTTAAAGCTTTATGAAACGGAATGGTGTTGTTAAGTCCAATAGCGCGCGCTGGTCTTGATTATGAAACGCCCGCCTGGAGAGTCTGAAAAAGTGTCCATTTCCTTCAATAGATTAACTTCAAACTTGCAATAACTTGCTCTGTCTTCAATTGGTATTTATTTTGACAATAATTTTCTATTAATTCATCAGTTGTAACATTTTCCCTGAAATCTAGCCTCATGGCCTGTTTCCAGATTCCTCGGATTCTATTTCATTTTTTTGCCTAGATTCATAATTAAAAAATCCGCAAATAAAAATAATGTTGATCTTCCTGGCATTTTTAGTTATCATTGAACAGCAACCCCGCCCACTTGGAAGACTGGTCTGCAACTACATTGGCCCGAGTAGTGTCCAATGTGGGAACTATTAATTGTTCCCAAAGTTCCTGAAGTTAGGAAACACATCATTTCCTCTGATTTAAGCTAGGTGAAACATGATCAATTACCAACAATTGGTAAGGGTTTTACGACCTCAGCGAACCTAAGTATAGGGCTTGCCTATATTAAGCCATGTCCCACTAGTCTGTTAGTAAATCCCGGATGGTGCTTACGCACCCAAACCTAAAAGTCCCACTTAGGACAGTCCTATAGGATTCCTAACTACCTTGCCTAAATTGCTGTACAGTCCTAACTTGGGGCTAGGTTATACACCTACGCCAATAATATCTTTAACAATAAGTTACATCTTAACTTTACCAATGTCCATCGAGCTGGGTGGACAAAGCAAAATATCCAGGTCATGAACCTATATTATTATGTGAGCGACATTGCCAAGCTACATTGATATGCTCCAACGACTGCTGCCGACAACCTCGTTCTACTATTTAACACATCGCTGAGGCCATAAAGCCTACCGACAATGTTAAAAAATAAAGTATGATATTTGTCATTCAACATAGTTGTTTGGCCATAGACAATTTAATGATTGTGTATTTCGACCTGCAATGATATATTTTTTCCTACAGGCTAATTATTGGATAGTGACAATCATAACCAGTGTTCGAATAGGGAGAAATTAAAAGAAAAAAGTGAGCGGCAATATGGAGGGCGAGATCTGCTTAATGAAGAATCCCGAGTTGGAAATTGAAGGAGTCAGATAATCGTAAAAGACATGACATATTTATGTAAATTAGCAATGTAGCACATCCAATTGCGGGCTTGCATATCCACATTCTTGAATCTATATTTGCATGGAATCATTGGAATTGTATGTCTGCTAGACTAGCCCTCGTCCTTCAGACTGCAGTTGTTTGTAGAGCCCTAGTGCAGGTCTAGTACTCCCCATTCATGGACTGTCTTAAGAATTCCTCAGTCAAGGGGGGAGTGAACATAACATGGTAGTGACCATATCGTTTTTTAAACAAAAAAAATTCAAAGACTTGCGCAAGTCAGTCAAGGGTAGACTAGCCCTCGTCCTTAAGACTGCAGTTATGTGGAGAGCCCTAGTGCAGGTCTAGTACTCCCCATTCATGGACTGTAGTAATTCCTCAGTCAAGGGGGGAGTCACCATAACATGGTAGTGACCATAACATGATTCAAAGACTTGCGCAAGTATATAGGTCAGCGTAAAATCTATAGAAATCCTGCCATGTTCAGCATGGAATATTTATCAGTTTTCCAATGTCAGAATCCTTGCGTTATACACGCTTCCATAACACATATGCCTCCATCTTTCCCATCGAGCATTTGGTTTTGATATATTTTATACAAGCTATGATATTGGTGAAAACATTCTTGCAGTTTTCGATAAAAGTGTTGCTAGAGGTTTGTATGTCAAACCTGAACTGAATCTATCACACCATGCACTGTAACAGAGATGACACATGCAAAACCCTATTAAATCGCAACGCAAAAACAAGGAATGCCCATAACGCCTATAGGTATAGGGTATATTTATGAGCGAACTCTATCAGCTTGCAGTTACTGCAAAAATCAGTTCACCGACGAGGGATTCAGTAAACAAGGAGGTACTTGTAAACAGGCGTAAATATAGGAACATGCAACATTATTTAGAGACCCTATCTTAGTACATCAATTTGGGGGGAGTTAGTGGGCCTTTTATAAACGTTTTATTATTTACTCCAAATAGGGCATAATAATATAGATGTCAACAAAGTGAGCCCAGAGAAATATCAATTGGGCAGAAGCATTCTTCGTAAAGCACGGAATGGGGTCGCTTCCCCAAATGGTCTCCATTACCATGATTCATAAAGACAGCACTTGGTAATGTATGATCCAATGGGGACTGTTTTTGGAGATACATACGACTGGGCGAAGTACTAGTTGTAGACCATAATACATATATATATGAAAGATGTACGTGTGTCTTTTCGCGACTGTAAGCAATCACAATATCTTTCGGTAAATCATCGATTTTCTTGCATACAATTTAAGGACCCGGTGACGTATGATTATTTATCGATATCATCACAACATTCCCAGTGCAGGCGGGCTAAATTACCTCTAACGAATTAAAGCCTTGTTATAATGGGAAATGGTCGCCCATAAATCTTGGTGGCATTGCTTCAAAGTCCATTATTAGTGTGCGATCGGTTTAAATACTGAAACCTCGTTATCCAACGAGGGGTAAGCACAGTGAAGCCTCCTACGCACCATTACAAGCTTCATTTCTTGCTTCCTCCCAGAGTATTTTCTGTAGCAAGATAGATTTCTAACAATATTCATAAGAATTGTGCATTTTGTCATCAAAGCATGAAACTTGGTAGAGTTGTTGATTGGTCCTGGGATTAATTTCAGGTATGGCGCCATCTTGAATTATTATTATCATTATGGCCGTGGCGGCCATTTTTAAAATACGAGATATTCAAGATGGCCGCACCACCAAATCCTGCCTATTTACCAGCATTAATTAATAGTCCAGGGGGTTCCACCTAGGACTAATTGCAACAGAAGATTTCTCAATTGTTTAGGGTATTATGAGTGCTCCTTATCAACATAATAAAGTTCCGGAATATCCAGGTGGGAACATGCCCCAAATCAAAACAAACAAAATGGCCGCCCTTAAAACTTTGGAACTCCATAATTGGGGTAAAGATTAACATACAATCAAGTGTGAATACATTATTTTATGTTTTGAGGCAGAGAGAATCCATTGAAATATAAATAAAGTCAATATTTAGCACGTTATTCTCCTGATACAGAGAAAAAATGAACAACAAACTCCACCAAATGCATCCTGTGGATTAGAAATATTTAATTCCGTTTTGTATTTATATAAATGCATTCCTGACCAAAGCCATTAGATGACACATTTCTGTAGAACAAACTGTAATGCAAACATATCTAATACTTACAATTGTCTCACAGTGATAAATAGAATAAAGACCAGTACTATGGAGTAACATCAACTAGCAAATACCCATGCTATACACACAGGATTTGCTAGTTGGTCAGTGGGGCCCACACCATTATCTCTCCTCATTCCCTCTTCCACCATTTTTCTTTTTAAACCTGTCAGGAACTTGGTACCCATTCATGGCTCAAATGGAACCCTATTATAGAGAGAAAAACGGTGCCGACAAATGTTGTTGTTGCCCACTAATTTGTTGCAACAAATATCCATACAGAAACAACAGTTTTCAGAGAATATGGCAACACATCTGACACTCCTCCATTTGTGTTTTCATTGCAAACATGAAATGAACTGATGTTAGTGGACAACAACAAAATTTGTCGCTGCCGTTTTCCCTCTAGTGGAGTTCCACTATTAAGATGATATTCTGACTCACTGTAGCTCAACCATCACAGATTCAGAGGCAATGTGAGATACAGAGTGCTGAAGACTTAGGCAAAGAAAGAGAAGGGTGAGACAGGGAGAAAGAGATGTTTTAGGTGTGGGACTATATGAAATTCCTCGCTGAGAGAAGCACAAATAGAGTGAGAAAGGGGAAGCAAAGTGAGAGAATGTTGTACGCCCATACATACAAGCCAACTTTTGCATACTGATCAGGTGGATGTAATATGGGATCAGTATCAGAAAAAAGGTCTGAAGGCCCAACCCAGAAGTAAGCATGGTAAGGGCATCAGAAGGAGAGTTGAAGGACCCAACAGTCTCTCAGGAAACTGGCAGCAGTTTCTATGTGTTGATGCAAAAACACAGAGTTGTTTGCTTTCTTGACAGAGCATATTTCACAGCTGGAGACTGACAAGCAGTTTGTTACTACATACGGAGCACAGCACTCTATCATCCCTCACAAGTCCAGCCTACTAGCCCCTTAATTGCAATCACGAAGACTCAGATACAAGAATGATCCTGCACCTGGCAGATGCAGTCTACCAAGACTACCAAAGGACTGTACTCAGGTCAGTTCATACTGATGTTGGTGTCGCAGCAGTGGCAGCAGTAGCCAAGACAAGAGTAAAGGAGTTGTGGGTCACCTTTCAAACAGGGGAATTGATTAGCCTCCATCTTGAATCTTGATTCGCATGGAATTATGAGGCTAATGGTACAGTCTTGAATATATAGAAAACATGCCATGTTCAGCATGTACTTTTTATCAATGCTCTAACGTCAATATACATGTGTTATACATGTTTGACACTGCTGTGGAAAAGCTCTTGAAACATTTCCTGATCTACCATCTCCAGTTGACTCGGGATGGAAAGACCCTGATTGGAAGCCATTTTGGACAGGTTTGCCTGAGGCTACCACTTCATCAAGGGAGCTTACAAGTACACTATGGATGCAAAAAGGGATGAAGGGGGCACTGTAAATGCAAGCAGAGTGGGCTGAAATGCACTGCATTATGCAAATGTAGTTGTAGGGACTGTGATTTGTAGACAAACAGGAGAAATGGTATAAGGTAACCTGATACAAATGATATATTATTTTACATCAGGAGACAATTTTCACTGGGAAATATTGGTCCAATGACTTATTTAATGGCTCCATCAAATTTCTAGGCTCCAGAAACATATTATATTGAGACATCTGGAATATAAGGTAGGGTATAGGATACAAAGATCAGTGGTGTGGCCATCTTGAATCATTTAATAACAAAATGAAATTCTCACTAGAAATTATTGCTCCAATGAGTTATTGAATGTCTTTATCAAATTCCTAGACTGAATAAACATATATCTAGACTCTTCTGTGACCACCGCTTCTGAAAGAAGCTGCCAATCGGCAGGATCACTACCCATTACAACGTCACACCCGCCATTACGGGTCCTCACGCTAATAGAAAGAGATTGATACTTATCCCCGTTTGCCCTTACGAATGTGCTCCCCCGCGTATTTTACCTGCAATGATGACAATCTAAAGACGTTTTCCTCGCAATTTTGGCCGGAATCGATACATCAATACTGTATATAAACGATGGTAGGGTCAGGTATAGCTCGAAACATAGCCAAGGGAATATTCGAATCGACGGCCATTGCCGCTAAATATAAACAAAGCGCTAAAATATGGTGTCCTCCAATACCGCCGCTAGCGCCCCTGCATGCATATACATGCCTCACTGAGGCATGTGTATGCACACACCAAAACAAAAGCGTAGGAGGGGAGGCTGAGGGGCAGCCGGGGGGTGGGGTGGTGGGAAGCATTGAAAATGAGAAAAAGATTCCATACTTATATAATACAAGTACATAGCCTAAGACACCACAACCAAATTAATCTCGCGGTAATACTCTGGACACCTCGAACATGATTCTAGCCCCATTAGAAGCAGAGCTACCTATTTGCAGATTTAGAGGGTTTGGTAGTGGCCTTTATGAATATCTCATATTGTTCAATGCCAGGAACTTCAGACTGCACATTAATGTTATCTAGGGACCCCATAGATGATAAATCAAGAGAGAAAAAGACTTTTCTGGGATTTCTGAGTTAGGTTTCCTCATTGCCAGACTATCGCCCCTTATTTTGTGTTGGCCATTTTTAAAATGGCCGCCATAGCCGTAATAATAATAATAATTCTAGATGGCACCATATCTGAAATTTATCCTGGGACCATAATCTACAACTCTGCCAAGTGTCATGCTTTTATGACGAAATGCACAATTGTTTGTACATATCTACCTCACTACCGGGATTTTGGTGGGGTTTTTGTTTTTCAAATTCTTTATTCAGAATAATATTACAGTGTAGTATTGATCTATTGATCGTTTTTCATCCTACCCCAAGCTTTTTGTCCAAATACTATCAGGGAGGATATATATGTATAAATACGCAACCGTATATATGATCAATTATATAATTATTTATATAATATCATCATATATATATATCATGTATAATATCAAGATTACCAAGCATTTGCACTCCCATTGTGTTATATTGTGTGGCTTTGTGATGTCTAGATCCTATATAACATCCAACTCTAATTAACCCTCTTTTAAAACGGCATCGGAAATTGAGGTCAACCTCCGTGATTTAAGCCTCGTTTTGGTAGCAGGCTTTGCCCAAAACTCACACAGTTGAGATCTCGCACTGTAGGCTACTGTTCTTTATTCTTCTTATGAAAGTTATTGATACTGTAATGGTTAACCACAGTGATGTACAGGATTTACTGATATCTGTTATACTAGACTATTTAGGCCTTTGAGTGAGTAGATTTCTGCGTACATTTCCGCTGATTTCCGTTGACGCATCTTCGCATTGTTTACCGTGCCTCGTTGCGAAATGTATGCAATGTGCGTTCAGGCATTGCTCTGTGCTGCAGATTGGTTTGAGGTGCGTTCGTATATTAGGGAGGCTTGTTACATCTTGGGGCACAGTGTCGCCATTTCTCAAGGGACATAGAGAACTATCTACAAATGGGTATCATACACTATCATTATGATAAATCATTTGATGAATTGGGTTTAATATTAATATGGCTGTAATAAGGCAACATATAGGCAAAAATTAAGCTATATATATCTGAAGCATAGGCGTAGGAACCGAAATATTTGTCAGAGCCTTCCCATACTTCATTTGTATTACAAAATGATATTCCCTGCTATATGTACACTCAGAATTACTAACATTCAAAATAATGAAGATATCGTTCCATTTTTTTCTCATGAGAAAAAGCGGGAGGGGAGAGGGAAAAGAGAGAAAGGAAATAACATATCAAACCTGCTCTATCCCAAGTACCGAAGGCACTTATTGATAACAAACATGCTGTATAGTTGTTGTGCTGGTTCTGTAGGTGGAGAGGGGTAGCGAGGTCGTCCCTACATATAGTTCACTGGCCTATTGATTTGGTTAGAACCTGAGACAAACATAGCTAAACATGCTGATGCGTCTTATCGTCACGATTCAAGAGAGAGTCATTGAAAGAATTAGTATTTCTCATGTAAATTACAGTAGTTGCATGGTATTCGTGGCATTTTTACAATTCAAGCATCGACTATAGTAGTGTATTAAAAAGAGGAAAATTAATATGTCAGTGTTGAGCGGACTTTTGAGCTAACAGGACTATCGTTAATGATATTGCCATAGGCAAATAAATAAAGGATGCATACTCGCCATGTTATGGGCTTGGTGTAAAATAGTCAGGGGAGGGCGCAGGTGCTGCTCACATTGAAAAGCATGTGCTATTGACACGCCCTCAACTTGGGAATTAAATTTCAGAGCCGCTCCTTGTTGCAGGTGCACGTCGCTATAGATAAAAGGGGGTGCCTTAGCAGAGTATGCACCAGGGGTCTCTGTCATGGGGATTTGCCGGAGGGTATCCCAGAATGCAGCTGCATTCGAAATCCATTAGAGGTGATCCCCTAGAGACTTTCCTGAACTCGCAGACCCCAGCTCGAAACGTTGGTCCTCAGATGGCTATTCAAATGTCACGGGGCCTTTTTTCCCCTCCGTTTCCACCCATCCCGGGCACCCATCCCCTCTCCCTAAACTATAACCATAGTTACATTCACTCTTTATTCCCCATAGTTGCCAGGATTAATGTTCACTTCCCATTCCATGTACATGTATAACGTTGCAGCTGCAATGTTATTATGTAAGGCTAACATCTTTTCGAACCTGGTAACCTGAACTTCGGGTCCATTTAAGGAATGCCCACAAGATGTATGTGCATGGCTGATACATGTTTAATTGTGCCATCCAGAAAATGACCGCACAAGAATAGGATCTCTGACATAGGTTTTGCATGGTTAGTTTAGTAAGATTAAGTTTGTTATTTCGAAGGGAATATAATGGCCTGCAACCCATCCACCCACCCTGTCTCCACCCCTCCTACCTACAATATCCATTTGATTTAGTGTTAATAATGCCTACACACCACCAATGGTGGTGAGTAGGCTCCACCACCCACCCAATAAATAGCCTACATGTTGTCAACAAGCCTGTGAGTGTGGGTGTTATGTAATGGTGGCAGTGGCTAGTACTGAAGCTATGTAAACATGGCGGGAGTGAGTGACAACAGATAGAGGGTGCATGAATGTTTTGAAAACAGCATTGCTGGACCATGAATGCAATAGTTTTTCCAGACAAAAGGGTAGCTAACTAAGTCAAGTTTCTCTCAGACAAATTACAGGTCGCCACTTACATGGGAAAACAGTAAAGATAGGGCCAGAAGTCTGGGTCGTCTCTATATGGGGAGTGGACACTGATGGGTTGGATGACGTCACAAATTTTAGAGATGGCTTATCCACCCACAGAGGGCGGTTCAGTCACTTCTCGTCCAGGAAAGTGTGGGCCCGCTAGACAGATGTTGATGCAGAGGAAGTTGGCTATTTACTGTTATATGTATGGATTCTTTTCCTGACTATAACCACCCACCCGCCCTGATCAGCTATCGATATGATTCCCTATGCATTTGTTTTGTTGGCCAGAACACCCACAGCACTGTGTGGTGTGGGTGTTCTGCAGGGGCGGTGGCAGTCCCTGGTGTGAGTGGGATGAACTAAGGGTTGAGCAAGGAGGATGGAGCATGGCAGCCATTGTATCCTGGCTTCAGTGTTGCAGTGAAAACGATGACGGATTGTGTAAGTGTTGCTACCGTATTCGAAAATCTGAGTACACTAGGTTGTGGCCAATAGCTTAAATGGAGTATTCCATGCATCAATACACATTCTCACTGGGGAAAATATTGCAAATGAGTGGATAAGTATGTGGGTGGTAAAGGAGTAATTTCATTGGACCCTAGTATGTCTGCGCACCGTTTTTGATTGTAAATAGAGTCATTCTGACTTCTTCCAGGGAAGAAGCTGAGGGTGCCGACCGTCCCGAGTATTACCGCGAGAATAATTTGGGTGTGGTGTCTTAGGCTATGTACTTGTATTATATAAGTATGGAATCTTTTTCTCATTTTCAATGCTGCCCACCACCCCATCCCCAGGCTGCCCCTCCCCTCCTACACTTTTGTTTTGGTGTCTAATAATACACATGCCTCACCCCTGTGCAAGGCATGTGTGCAGCGGCTGTTCCATGCTGCTTCCCTGCCGCTGTCCCATGAACCCTTTGCATAATTATGCGCTTATAGCGGGAATGGCCGCCAGTTCGAATTCTGAAAGCCTCTTTGAGATGGCTAAATCTGCTTATATCTTCGTTGATATACAGTAATGACGTATCGTTTCCGGCCAAAATTGCGAGGAAAATGTCTCAAGAATGTCATTATCATAGCTAGAATATGCAGAGGAGTATGATGGTGTTTGCAAAGACGGCAGTAATTCTCATTTCTCCTATTATAGCGCCCGACCGTGATAAGCGGTACAATATTTTTGTGTTTTAAGAATTAGCCAATAGGCAGCTTCTTTCAGAAGTGGTTGTCGTGAAGAGTCCAGAGTATCAGGAATATTAGGCAGTTCACCTTCCCGATATTCAGGAAGAAAATATACTCCCGCTCTCATGATTTCGAACAGTGTAAGTGACGCAATGATTATAATTATGTATTTCCATATTATTATTTCAGATTATACGTAAAATCTTATATAACAATGTCAATCATTGATTTGGATCTCATCTAAATCCCCCAGGCATAATTTGATATCATTCCAGTTTGTGTTTATTTAAACCTCAGCTCAATCGCCTGAAAAGTGAAATGGGCAGGACTGGGTGGGACATAGGTAGGACTCTTAAGATGGAATCTCATATATGCCACCAACTCAACCTTATAGGCCACCCCCCCCCTCCACCTGCATGTTTATTAAGCTGATAGGACCAGTGTCTGTGTTACGTAATGGCTGTCTGTCAAAGGGAGATAGAGCCCGGAATAGAGAAAAGGGAAGAGAGGGAGACAGAGAGAGGACTTGTCACTCTGATCATTCATGCATGCAAGGGAGGACCAGCGTTTTTGGGTCACTGTGCATGGGTTATGTAATACAGACTTGTTAAATTCTGTCTGTAGAGCTGCTGCTATTTGTAAACACCAAGCTCTCTCTATCATACATCATACCTACTTCTTCTTATGCTAGCATGATGTTTTGTTCAGAATAAGATAAACATGTTATATTACATATACTTTTAATGTTGCAAGTAAAAATAACAATTTTGAATCATGAATTTGCACTTTAACATGACAAATAGTAAATCGTTATTCATATAAGCTGATAATTTAATTAACAATACATGACAATAACTTGACCATCGGCTACATGTAACTGAAATCTGACCACGTTTCCCTTGGAAACGGAAATTAATAGAAGTTGTGAATACTTTAAAACGGCAAAACAGAATAGAATGTCTATATCATATATACATTATAAAATATAACTATAAAACTGCAACTGATTCTTATTACAGCTGCTATTACAGCATTTGCAACATATATCATGTTCAAAAGGGCAAAAGGCGGCATTGGACATAGATGCATTCGCATTGGACATAGATGCATTTGTTCAAATATCGTCAATATTGTCTAATTTAATAACCATATCATTGGAATTAAATCGACTAATTTTTGTCTAATTATTGACTTATTTCTTTCCTCCGATTTTATAACAGGGACAATGCCACAAAAAACATGCAGTCGTAGATAATTTGAGTGGCTTGCATGGACCGATATTCATAGGAACCTCTTCCGATTTAGATTCTGAAATCCGTTTTTTATAATCAAACATCAAAAGATATCAGTTGTAAGACTTCAAAGTTGTACTCGCTATACGTTTTTCTGATTTATTTCCTTCAGATTGAGATTCTGATATATTTTCTACATGATCTTATCCACTTCCCTCAGTTTCCAGTCACTAATTTCCTTTCTGATGATCAAAGGAAATTGCGATGCCCCAAGTATTATGTATACGATGCTCAGACGCGAGTAGGGACTTCCGACATGTATTTGTCTATGAACGAGTCTGAGAAAGATTTTATATTTTAAAAAACCAATTTGATTTAAAATGCTAGCTTTTATGGACTTACTTTGAGTAGCCTCCTTCCTCCCATCACTTCGCCATGAACCACTCTTAGCCCACGTTGCTCGCCTAATTTTTTCTTGATGAGTTGGAATTCATCACTCACCACGATTGCCTGTATGTACGTGGTAATGAAATCCTTTAGTATCTGCACACATCTGATAAACCCAAGATTCCATGAAATTAAATGTTATTTCTGGGATATGTTGCAGATAAAGCCTGATTAATGGGAAATATATTCATGAACAGATTACCTCCATATCCAGAAGTTCCATTGGCGATTTTTCGTTCTTCTCTAATGCAGTAATGACTGTCAACGCTCCCTCATGAGTGATGGGATTCTTGCCAATCTGTGGTAATCATATTGAATCTAACATACACAAGCAGTTAAATGAAATTATCATATTACACCATCCACTAGATGTAACCTTAACTTTCAAATAACACCTAACATTGTTAGTACTTGTAAACTGTTTGTTGTCTGTTGGATCTGTATCGTTTTCTCTCTATTTTTACACCATATGCATAATAATTATAGTGGTTGGTTACATTAAAAGCAGCCATTTAGAGTGATTTACTAATTTAATTAAGTAATCCAACCGGCGACACATAATTCATTCATATTTCCCTATGTCGTCACAATCAAACAACAGCATAAATTGTCAGTATCAAATCCGAAACACTTAAAGGGTCAGTAAACCCCAAATTACTATGAAAAAATCAGTTTCTTTGCTAGTGTAGCGGCCTCAGTGGTATTTAATGTAACCTAATATTTAGTGAGTTGTATCCAATTACATGAGAATACGTAGTTCCACAGTTTAACACTTCATTCAGGACGCCACGGTCTGCCTACGTCACAAGGTAGTGAAATCTTGAAATGAACATGCAATGTACATGACACACAAGTCAGGAGAGGTATTGTGTACATTTCAGGCAATTCCTTGGACGTCACACAACACACTCAGTGCCTTCTTGTGCTCATTAGACACAAAGACCGACACCTACTATTCAAGACTTTTGTTACTGAAAGCGGAGCATGTCTCGCCGAAGTTGTTGTAGAGTACAAGGACAACAATTAATGATTAGCTGATAGATTACACAACGAAGCAGTCGTCAGGAGGAGTATTATAGTCACCGATTACAGTCTGAGTGCAGTCCCACCTGGTAGGCGTTGAAGCCCTATTAGTTAAACATAGTGTTTAATTAAAGGGGATATTAAAGAGGGCGATGGGGGTGGGGGAGAAAAAATATTCCGGACAAGTGTGGCCAGTGACCTAGGACGTCGGTCGCTAGTCGTGACCCCCTCCCGACAGTAATGTAAATTTACATTATTGTCCGAAGGGTGGCCGATTGTCGGTCACCAATTTTAATATTTTTTCTATCATATATTTATGGCCATACCGAGGGTTGTTATGACCTTGGATACCTTTGGTTGACATAATGTGAATAGTCTAGAGTACATTCGTACCTTTAAATTAATTTTATTTTGTTCATTTCTATCGATTTGTGTATAATTATAGTCATTTTTACTCAATATTTCAAATTGTGAGTGGTTTGCGGGTCCCTGATTTTGGAGAATAGTTTAGCGTTAATTTGTTCATTGATTTTTTTATCATTTCTATTGCCTGAAAAGTCTGTTTTACATTGATTTTTCAAAGTATTTTGTAAATATTTTCTGTACTCTTGTTGATATATATTTCTATCGCCGTGCATCAACCAATTAGACAGACCTATATAATGCATATTCAGTGTCGCCGAGGGGGGGGGGGGGGTCTTAATACCTTTTCAGAAAGAGCCCGTTTTTTAGCATTTCACGCTATATTGAAATCTGAGTCAACAGAAACATTTGTAATGATAATGTCTAACAAATTGTCTATATCAAATAAGTTTCCAAGGTGTGCTCTGCTCAAGCAGACTATATATATGTGATCTATTCGGATTAATGATTTAACAAATAATTGTGGCAAAGGTAAAATATCAATATTAAATAATATGGAGATCAATCAAAGAACAATTGCAACAATACAATATAAGAAAAGTCTCACAAATAAATCCAGTTTCGTCACAGAATGACAAGAGCCTGCAGAGCCCGAATGCAAAAGTCTGAGGTTACCCAATGAGTAGAGTCGGCGAAACATGGTACTGTACATTGACAACATCCCTTTGTTTGAGTCAACCAGAAGAGTGAAACAGTGTGTGTGGGTGGGGGGGGGGGGGGGTATACGCATTACCGTTTCGAAAAAGACCCCGGAAATGAACGTTTCACGCTTAGTCGGAGATTATTATTTCTTGAGGCGTTTGATTTTCTCCACGAGATCTTCTTTAAAACGCCTCCAAGGGAAATCTTTCTACTCTGTCTAAAAATGACCACCTTAAATTATACCATATTTATTTCTTATTTCTTGACATGACATTATTTTTCAATCTGGCTTCAATATATCACCAACTCTTCTAATACCTGCTATCTCCCACCATGCTCTGGTTATGTTTTTTTCTTCCAACCTGAATATATTTATTATTACTCAAAAAATCTGTTTTTACATCTGCGCCTGTTTTAGGTATTTTCCTATAATAGAATCGATTCCATAGCTCAAATATATCACTATAAAAATCACTCAGACACTGTTTAGGCTTATTTCTACCAAGAAAGATTTTAACAATATTCATAATTATGAAATCTTTCCATTATTTGGACCCAAGCAGAGTTTTCTTCTTTTAAAGTTCCAGCCCTTTCCCTTGTGTTACTGGGGTATATATAGCCCTGCCGCTATCATTAATATTAGCCAGCGTCCATACTGCATTAATTATTACAGTAGACACATGTATTAAATCGAGCTTTGTTGTCTGAGAAATAGCATAATTATACCAATATTGTAGCATTTAATGTCTAACACTCGATAAATGAATACAAATGAGAGTAATGAAGTATGGATCATTATTCTTACTTATTATTACTCTATAAATTATTCTTTCATTTATAAAAAGGTGTCGTTAACAATGATATTTGAGGTTATATAGTTTACCTTACATGACACAACAAGCGTGTGTTTTATTTTGTTTTACTTTGTTTTATCTTATTGTATGTAGTCCTCTATATAAAAGGTGACCGATTGTCGGTCACCCAGAAGTCACTTTTTGTCGTACAAGTAAATACCGACCGACAGCAGCCACCGACAATGGCAGGTGGCCGATTGTCGGTCACCTTTGGCCATTTTGTCGGTGGTCATTTTATCGTACAAGTGGATAACGCATTTTAGACATGATGGAGGTAAAACATTGGGACTTGGGTGATGTACTAATGGCTCTATAACGTTTGTTGACCTACAATTGACCATGAACCCCTTTATTGGCCCTTTAAGTTATTCTTCCCAAGAATCTGCCATCCTCCAAACGATTCTTCCCTTACAATGTACAACACGATTCAAACTAGATTTTACGACATTTAGCGTAAATGATCTTACTCCTATTGCCTTACTTTCAGGACCCGAAGAGTCTGGTTAGCCTCTAATACTTTGGCTATCTCAAAAGCACCGTCACTGGTAATCCGGTTGGAACTGATATCAAGAACTTCTAGAGTGGAGTTCTTGTAAAGTGCGTCAGCCATTGCGCAGGCCCCTTCGGTAGCTAGACCATTCATTGCCATGTGTAGTTCCAGGAGCGATGAATTTTCCTTCAACATAAAGAAAGGGATTTCTCCGAGATATAAGTATTACAGTGTAAGCACATTATTACAGCTATGAATAATTCATTACATGCACCTTTTGGGATGGTTTGAGAGTGTCTCTCACTATGCTAATCAAGTTTCCATCGATTTCCACTTATAGTAAATTGAACACAAAAAACGGGCCACTGAAAACTGTGGGCGACACATACGTATAGCATATCCTGAGGTTGTATATTACCCCGAGTAAAGGAGATCATTTATTAATAATAACTGTGTGGGCGTGAGAAGAAAGGCATTTAGAATGATATATGTGGAAGAATCGGGGGCATTATTACTTTCTTCATTGAAATGCCCCTAAGGTATATATTCACATCGAATAATATAAGTTCCGCGGTGTGAAGCCACATGCCGATTGGAATGATATCGAGCGTTGCAGGATCTGATCTTGTCCCTTGGGACATAGGATGCTTTAGAGTTCCAGGATCATTTGTGGACCCTTAACAATGGATCCTCTAGTGTGAATACGACTAACGATTGGGGGTGAATACAAAAAAATAATTGACATGCCTGCAGAGTTTCCACTGGTAGGAAAAATGGAAGAAATAGGGCTATATATTAAAAGCTATATAGAAAGCCTACAATTCATCAAACAGTTAAGTGGTGTAATTTGTACGTAGATAGTTTGAGAGATTGTTTGCACATTCGTCTCTACTTGAATGTGTAATGCCGAAAATAACCGGTATTCTGATATGGACAAAACGTATAAATGTGATGGTCATGGGAACAAATTGTAGGAAACTATTGTATACTGGCGCACGAGAAAAGTGGTTAACTGCATTTCTACCCTCACTCTCTCCATACTCTGACTCCTTTGAACCCTGTTAAAAGCCAGCATTGCAAAATGTGGACGTATTTCCCTACGAGACACTAACAAACAACCAGTCCCCTTTCTAATGGAGTGATTTACACACATGTGTCACACATCATCGGGATACCCATCATACGCCCACGTTTAGTGACACGTTTGCTATAGGACGGGCATCTTTCGTGTATTGATCTTCTCTCAAAACTAATGCGTATGGATTTGCCCATATAATAGTTCAACTCACATACACCCCTGTCCAGGAAATGGATCTGATGGCTTGTATAATGAATCCAGGCACTTGTAAATAGGTATTCCATTGGTATAGGACAGTATGATACAATGTTGTTATTTTTCTCATGTTTTCTATGGAATAAAGAATGATAAATCGATATTGCATGGAAGGATATATAAGTGTCTCTTTATGTTTGTATAATATACATGTACATGTGTGTTTGAATTTCAAGGTGTAATTCATGGAATTAATCTCTGATATCACTATGAACTGGAAATATCATTTAATTGAGTTTTAATTCGACCTGTACTTCATGATAAATTGAGATGATACAAGCAATACATTAGTCAAAGTGGATCTGGTTCTTGTGCATAATCAACTAATTCTATATCAACCTAGTATCTTATCATTGTTTCGTTCATTGTTGTATCTGTATGTAAATACTCCTGGTAGGAGGGACCGTATCATAATGCATAATACTAATTTATTCATTATAACCAGTGGTGTAAATTGATTCTAATTGCTTACGTCCTCACTGTATTCATCAGTGATTTTATGCGCTCAGTTACAAAAATGTGTGAACTCAATATCACAAAGTGTATAATGACGTGTGTTCCTTTACTCTTGCTGACAATGAGTTGTATTATCGTTGGGACTTTATGGGTTTTTCATGCTAAACACCAACACTTACCAAGCAAGCTGCCAGACAAACACTGCCTCCAGTAGGATTTTGATTTTGCCCACTGACATACACACGCTAAATAAAAAATTGACAAAATGATTGTATACCAATACCTACTGCTATAGTATCTGTAATGACTTCTGCTCCTCTGCTTCTGAAATTGTTCCAGCTCAAGTCTAATGAAATTAATGTGTCGTTCTGGGAGAAGGCTTCTTGAAACCACTCCGCTGTGTTCTCGCCTAAACTGTTATTCCGAAGTATCAAATGTTTCAAGGAGTGGTTATACTGCAAATAGAGATAACAAAATCCTGCCGGGTTACATAAAATATCTTCGTCGACTACTCGAGCAAAACGATATGGCCACAATTCCGTAAATAGTGCTCAATTCTCCGATCTGTCTTATGGTCTGTTCTAATATCGGAGTAGGGAGCAAGCAAGCAAAGCAAATGTGAATTATTAGCCAGAGCGGTTTTAACGCTGCATTCTCAGCTATCACGACAAAATAAATCCCCACATTTACTCATATTATAACTCATAGGACTGAATGTATTCATATTCTGCAGCTATTTAATATGAGCCTTGAGCTACTGGAACTAAGACAGAGACTGTGACATGGAATGTAAGGCCAATAAAAAGTTACACTTGTAAAGAGAGCTCTTGGGCCAGTTTTCCTAGGGGAAAAACATAAGAACCCAATGATGACCGATCGAGGCTTCATGATTCATGAACGACTGGAAGTGTAAAGTTTGTAATTAATATAATTATATGGACCTTTGAGAATTTTCCTGAAATATGATATGCCAGCTAGGATGGAATATTTATTTCATGGCACCTTAAGAACCACCCAACCCTTTTACCTGTTTCTACGGACTAATGCTTCTGTGGGAATTGCAAGCGTGCCCCGGCTACCATTGACATGTGCACCATTCTACCTGGATATGGAGGGGAAAGCCATCCATCAAGGCTCTGTCCAGAACTAGAGTATGATGAGAGCGCTCTACATACAAGCTCAGATGAATGTTCAGACCCCAGACTGATATCACCAGCACCGCTGCATATTAGGGAATGATGTATCTTTCTGTGAATGTGTTTATTTAGATTGTGATCAGTGCCAGAGCGACTTCGAGTCAATGTACATGCGGTGCAACAAAGTTGGTTTATGGGGACAGAGATTTACGATGCTGAAAAAAAAGTATGCCAGTAAAACACATCCAGGGCATGACATTTGTAGAATAGAAAGAGACAAATGTTTCTCAAAATAACATTGCACTGGCCGAGAGCTAAAAGTGGTGGAAAGTGAGATTACATTTCGTCAAGACACCAGCTAATTTCATCATTGTGCATCCATAGTCTATATTGGTTGTTTCCATCAACCGCCCCCGGTCATCTATAGTTCTGCTGTAGGAAATGTTCCCATTAGAGATCGAAAGGGAATTGGGACTTTATCCTCGAACGAGTTCTATCCAGGCCGATGGAAGAGAACTTGTAACCCCGGGCAACCTACTCAGATTAAACTGAATTAAATTTCAGGAATATCTAAAATATGGAGGAGGCAATGCCTACTGCTAGCACACAGATCCCCCATTCGGAGAGCAATGTTTGTCTTCGTTCTGACGTCTTGACCTTGATTTCCCCTCGCCCCCTTACGAAGAGCTACGCCCACGCGTATTCCGAGTGCCTGGACTAGAAACAGAATAGTAATGTGGCATTGGGAAACGAGGGGTAGAAATTGCCTGAAGTCCCTGGAAATATCGCAAATCAGAAGGACTGCTTCATTGGTATTACATTAACACTATATTAACTGAGTGGGTAAAATCAATACCTCCTCCACCATAGTAGTAGTAAGAAGAAACACAAAGTGAAATATAAATAATGAAATCAAAATATCGTATCTCATATTTGGTTGTACGCTCTCACATTAACATTTCTTCCAACCAGTTCAATGTACATTTCTTCCAATCAGTTCAATGTACATGCAACAATCAGATGTGTGTGAGTAGTATTTAAAATAGGCCTGGGTTACAGGCGTATATATCTGTCTAATGGAATTGGTAAATATCTTACCTTTAGTAGTATATAAAATATCCTTCCATCAGCATCAGATAGTCCATTATCTATTGAATATGTAACGGACGATAAAGTCAGTATATTTGCTTATGATGTGTTTACAGCAGTTTCAAACTGAGATAAAGTTACAAAAGCCACACCCATGCGACATATTTTACTTATATTGACTGGGCAATTGCTGTCATAATCAGCAAGATTTTAATGGTTTTTCATAATGAGATGATTTAAATAGTATCATCGTGCGGATTGGAAGCTGCATGGTAAAACACAGGCGTTAATGAAGAGAGTTCATGGGAACTCGACTAAAACTGAAGATAGGGGTTATGTGACATAATATTGAAAACTTAAAGAAAAAAGGTAGAACGGAAAACCTGGTGCATTTTTTCTGAATCTGTATTATGTGTGTGGTAAATCATGGAGCACCTTTATGATACCCAGCACAATTTCTGCAGCATTTGTTTGTAGCACGTACAGGATCCGGGGGATCCAAGAAACAAAAAATAAATAAACCCCATCACAATCAGAGAAGTTGTCACAGTCGATGTTGAGATCATAGATCATTCCCATAATGAATATATTATATATATATATATATATATATATATATATATATATATATATATATATATATATATATATATATATATATATATCAGTAACATAGAGCAAAGCTAATTTTGAGTTGTCTTCTGAAACAAACAAGTATTTATAACGAAAAAAGGAAGAGACAACCAGAAAAAGAGGCAAGAAGAAGTGTGTATGTGTGTGTGCAACGTGAGGTTTGGAATCGGGTTGTAGCAATAAGAGCTACCATCAAATATATTTTGTAAAATGTATATTTGCTTTCGTGGGGCAAATCTTTGGGTTAGTTAAAGAAAATTAGGTTGACTACTTCCATGCAGAGAACAGTTTCTCTGGTTGCAGAAAAAGAATTTGTACCCCAGTGTAGAGAGACCAATTACTCTCCTTCCGCTAGCATAGCAATTTTGGACAATTGGACGAAGGTTTTTCATTATGTTTCTCAGAGATAAAACGATTGGAGCGAAAGCTTAAGGTTCATCGAGGAAACTTATGTTTACTAAGGTGTTTGGTATTGCCCAGAGAGAAGTACGTTTCTTATTTTCAAAGCGCTCCTTTGCCCGTAATGATCCCCCTTGACTTGAGTTTTCCAATTCAATTGTTCATTTATTTCTTCCAAGCAAAATCCGATGTATGTGCGTTTTGAATTGGTTTCAAAAGACATGGCACAGGCTATATATATATATGTTGCTATCAAAAGCCACCTCTTACTGCCAGAGCTTAATGTCACCAGGCTCTGGACTAAATAACGGGGAAGAATTAGTCCAGGTCTCTGGAAATCGGCTTACCGTTAGCCAACTATCCTGCCTCTTTTGGTTCTCATAGAGAATTGTATTACTGGGAGGTTTAAATTGTCTTTCCGGAGAGCCGTCTAGTGTGTTCTCGGTAATTGTGTTCGCCCACTGTAATTTTGTCTGAGGTCTCACATCGCACACTTGAAGTTTCTTACCTGAGAGATCGAGTTTAGACACTGTTTTATTATTTCGCAGCATTTCTATGATTGCGCATGCTCCGTATGATTGAATGTCATTTTCTGCCAATCCCTAGAAAGAGAACTATAGGTCTTATGTATCTTCACAGAAAATAATGGCGCTACACACACTTTTTAGGGGAATCAATTTATTCTTTTCAAAACTGACTTCAGAAGGCATATTCAGAGTTTATAGTACATAAATTTGGTTGGCAGAACTTTCAACTCCTGAATTCACACACACCAAGCACTTTTCACCCCTGGAACTTGAACACCAGTATATTTTAACCATTGGAACTCTCCAGAATCTTTCAAATGTCTTGGAAAATTCATTTTTAAATACCTCTTAACTCATGATTATCAAATTACGATCCTTCCAATTGTGACAAGATATTAGATAAAAGTAGTACCGGTATTATACGAATACTGTAAATATGTATACATTCATTCCCAACAAACCCTTTTTTCTCGTTTTTTAAGCTGTCTATTTCATTAATATAGTTGCTTTATTCATTCTGTTTTATCCTATTGTTTACAGGATGCTCTATTTCGCAGTAGAAATTTATTCCAAACATTGCAACAAGAACATCATTGCAGAAATATCATTAGGACCATAATAGAGATAATCTATGGTATTGGTGTTATCAAAGAGGAAGGATGGACCGCATAGTCAGCAGAATAGCTTATGTCCGAAAACTTGCTGGCTACCAGAGAGTACATAAATTCCTGAATCTCCGACCCAGTATCATTTGGTCTATATATTGAAACGGTCTCATGTAATGGTAGTAGAGAACATAGGCTAATAGGTTAATGGCCTGTACCCACCAGATTGGTGATGGAGACATTGTCCTGCAGCGACCTGGCTATGTGGAAAGCACCTTTACCTTCTATGCTATTACCAGTAAGGTCTAACCTATGGATGCACGTATTCATCTGGAAAATAACAACATCAATATATTGACTCTGCAAATATTCCCAAGATAACGTCTCTAATAGCAGTAGATAAAAGCAGTACTTAGTCAGCTTATGTTTATATAATGATATAATGCAATTTAGCAATTGATACTCGTGGAATTCAGGGATTTGTCAATTATACAATTTTAGTATGCAATCTGGAAATAGCTTGACTTAAATAAAGGAAGATCCTTTGGGAATTTCTCGAACAATGTGGTTATTCAGGTGGTATTTAATTTTTTATTTGAAACTTAAGCTTAGCGATCCCTTAAAAATCATTATTCTTTTAAGGGATGTTGTAAATCTGAATTATACCATATCACAATCCCAGTATTATTAGAAGAGACCTAGATGAATTCCACCACCCTTTTCAATCTATTACATCGGATGGGTAATTTTGCAGAGCAGTGCAAGCCTTTGTTTTTGTTTTGTACATAATCTCTCATCTAAGGGATGGGCTTACATATCAAGCCATTTTCCACCTGTATGCCAGATGATGTATTGATTAAATGTATGCGATGAAAAGAACCTAAAGCTTTATAATTTACCATATTAAGCTGGTTACCAAAGAATGTGATACAAAAAGTACTACGTAGCCAGACAAGAGGAGGGAGTCATAGAGCAACCTCCCGTGGGATAAGAATCAGTAGTCGATATGGCTTCATGTTGATACCCCTCTGTGGATCTTGGTTTACGCGCTATGGGTGTGGACTATGGTTATTCTCTGGACCACTGTGTCTGTCTCAGACACACTCAGCATATTTACCTCAAGTGGGCGGGCGATTGCTTTGGCTCCAAGGGGTCCTAGACCGCGATATCGCATCACCAATGTATCGTCCTTGACGTGACGCATGAAATAAGAGGCAGGGATAACTCCATGCCTGTTACATTCATGAAGGTAATCAACAATCCCTGGTGCATCTTTGTGTACACTCCCAATGCCTTTGGGGGACGGAATTTCACTTCCAATGCCAGTAACCATAAACGCTGCTGAGATAATTCATGGGTGTAGACATGATGAATAAATTATATATCAATAACCCCTTTAAAGGTTTTATTAAAATAAGTGTGTATACCATTTTATCTTACTGTTTTTTTCATAAATATACACTAATTTCGTGTGGAAATTACATTCATTTTGGGATATTAGAAAATAGAAGTGAATGCTTTTGTCAAGCAGCCTACTAAGCTAAATATGTGTTGAATGTTGTTTAACTCGCTTACCTGACATATGCCCTTTCGAACTAAGAGCACTCATTGCTCGTGAACTTGCTTCCGACTGAAAAGCCACACCTTGATTTCCTTCTCGTTCATGAATCATTTTCAACGTTTTTTTTTTATATACACAGAACTACTACCTTCGAAAGCACAGAGGTACACACGTCAAGTTATACACTATGGAATAATGCCTGCTGTTAAAATAGCTGTAGTATTTCAACTCTCCTTTTTATAGTCATGGTAATTCCGTTCGCAATAGAAAACTCCATAATGAATGCCGTACGTAAAATCCGTCATTGAAATTGGTTAATTTAAGGTTCTGAAGAACTAATTCCCCTGACTCTACATGCTGAGCTTGGTTAGAATTTCATGTTTCATCGCAAGACAGATGCAAGTGACTGTTTGGTCTTAAATAACGGTTCTTGGTAAACCTGTTGAGAAGTATATTGTCGCTGTTCCACTTTCACATCGACAGCCAATACCCATACGGATACGACTGGTTTTGTTAGGATTACAAGATTAAAAGATTACTGATCCCCCGATGGTAAGCACAACAAAACTAGCGCATACATTGTGTCAATAGAAAAATATACTGGATCAGAAATATAATTTCCAATACTTTTTTCTTTTCTCTGATGATAACGGTTCAGTATACAAAATAATACGATTCTGCTTTCTGTTCCACTGTTTGGTTGGCACAGAAATCGGTCAGCACAAAGGACAAACATGATTGTTTATATTTTGAAATGTTTTAATGATTTTTAATGATTCTGACTGCTTCCCTAACTGTGCTAGTGGTGTATACTGCTCGTTTTATTATGTGGACTGAACTTGCACACCATACAGTCATTTATTGAGTAAGGAAGAAACTCCCATGTCGCCAGAGGCTTGGGAAAACATGGGGCTGTGACATAATCCTAAACGTATACAGCTAAAGAGAAGCTTGACATAAATTATTACGAACAAAATCAAAATTTACGTTCCTGGAACCCTTTCAGTATTTTACCGCGGGCAGTCGAGGGACATTTTCTTTGTACACCTGACGTCGTTTCATAATCTGTACCTCCAGGTAAGGATTGTATTTGTCGATACTGCTACAGATGACCTCGACCGACGTTACTTACGTTCAATCAAAATAAGTCTTGTTTATTCATATTAAATGTATTATATAGCATTGTCCAGAACCCATTCCCTTCCATATCCAGAACAGTCATCATAGGTTGTCGTGGGAGTATAAGAACATAACAATTACCACCTATGGGACTTTCCACATCCCCCTATTTATACAATAATCAAATAGGTTTAATAGAGTCAAGGCCCATGTACATGTCTTTTGGCACGGTCAGCCGGCCGACTATAATACTTTAGCATAGTGAGGTTTGCCATGTAATGCAGGTACTCCAAGAGTACTTCAGGCGGTGGTGGTAATGGACAAGGGGCTTTAGGCTACTCCGATTATAGTGGTTGTTTTGCTTTTTTAAACAAGCCTTATTCAGAAAATATTATAATATGATGTAGACGTGTTTCCTATTCAAACCAGCTTAATACTATGTAGGTAGGTGATGGTTTTTAATCTTTGCTGTATATATAGAGAGAACCTTTTAATTCCGTTTTTTTATATAAGTTTTTTTTTTTTTTTTTGCGACATCGTTTTATTCAGACATTAACCTGCCATCGTGGCCATACATTGCTAAGAAATCTAGAACGAAGGAGATATGAGTGGTCTAGTGTCTGTAACTAGTTCTGACATTAAGAAGACTTAACAATGGCTTGAGTTATACAACCTATTAATTATTTTTCTTTAACTCGATCAATTCAAGTACATCATCAAGGACTCTTTTCCATACATTCTTTTCCACACTAGAAGTTTTTGTGATGGTATGTGTTTGGATTACTGTTGTCACTCTCATTCTCAATTCATATAGCGCGGACAAAGGGTCCACTCTGTCGTTTGCAAACAATTTCTGTCTCTGTATGAAGGCTTTGGTGGTCAAAATGACCCAGTTTAACACCTTGGAATTAAGATTATTGTTCTCTACACCGAAGAGTATGTCTTTCTTTTTGATAACAATACAGTTTCCGACTCTGTGAAGTATTTTATGGCCATCAGAGTTGTTATTTAAAAAGCCACTGTCATATACCCACTGGAAGATAAACTTCCACAGAGACATTGTGTTTTTACACTCTACGAAAAAGTTATCTATGCTGTCCACTTTTGTACAATAATTGCATATCTTGTTTCTCCTCTGTTGGATATTTTTTAGATATTCATTACAAGTTATTGTGTCGTGTAAAATTCTATGTTGTAAAACATGGAGTCTCGTTTCAAGAGAGATTTTATACGGTAATAAGAAAACAGTCTTCCAGTCAGCCTGGTCAAACTCTTCATCGGTCAAGCCGAGTTTTTCTTGCCACTTATCGAGTTTCTCCCATTTGGAGATTCTTTTTAGAACAAGTTGTTGGTGTATTATCTTAGAGGAACAGCCAATTAAGTTAATAGTTTTACCACTGATCGTTATGTTTACAGAATTATCCATTTGAGAGGCTTCTTCATTTCTAACAATAGTTAACCACTCCTTAGGTAGTGCTTTCCTTAATTGTATAAGGTTGGAATAAGGCTACATTATCTGCAAAGCAGGACTTCCTAACGTGCCAAAACAATAATAACACATTGAGTATAGAATGACAATAAATTGTGACAATTTGGTACATTTGGGCCCATGACATCCATTTGGATTTTATGAAGTTATAATCTTCACAGAGTCAATAGTTATTGAGACAGTATACTTTACCGGCTATAGATGGTATTTTGTAGACGCAAATCACACTACATTCAAAATATCCTTGGGTAAGTTTGAGTGATAATGTGCCTACCTGCAAGGAATAATTTCCGAGGTTCTGCGTCTGAGTAATATCATCTTTTCGTCGAGATGGTATAACAAAGACGCAAATCCGTACTATATTCAAAATATCCTTGTGTAAAATTGACTGATAATGTACCTCACATTAGCACCTTTTTAAAATACCTGTTACACAAATGAAGATCGTCTTCGCTGAACTGAGAAAATTCGCCTTACATATTATATAATATAACCAATCGATCCCCCGATGCATATATATTCGTCATCGGGAGTTCTCGGAGGCTATTGTGACGTTGTAATTAACATGTATATCAAGGTAACGTCTTTTTTTCTTTTTAAACATAAACATAGGCTGAAAATATCATACATGTATGAGAGCTTACAATAAAAATTAAAACAAACAAACAAACGTCACATATGCATGCATCTGCCAAGCCCACCTTTACTACTTCCTGGCGACCACTACGTTCCAGACACACTTTGGTCTCAACGGTCGCACTGAGTGGTCACCTCATTATCACTGTGAAAATTGTTTCGTGGTATGGGTAATAAGAAGAGATACTGTACAAAGTGCAAGGTTACTCATAAGTCTCCTACTGGGTTGAAGTATGCGAGAGTAATTCCTAATATTTCTCCTGTATTTTCTGAAGAAGACAAGATTATGGAGGGAAGATTGGACACATTGGAATCAATGGTGAAATCCTTGGTCTCAACGATTCATTCAAGAGAGGTTAGGACGGCTGCAATTAACTCTTCTGATAGTGCTGATACCATAGAGTTTCGAGGGAGGTCGCCTAACCATGCAGATTCAATTTATGCCTATATATTTCACCTCGGAAGGGGCTTCATACGATGAATCTAAACCAGTAGGGGCCAAATGGGTAGAATGAGGGATAATTTTCCGTATACCTGACTTATAGCTGGCGGCCTAAGTTGGTGCCATATAGAAAGAACTCAATATATTCATTATAAGTCAGTAATCTTGGGGATGGGGAGAGGAGGGGTGTGTGAGTAGGCTGGCAATGGGATTTCTAGGGTCTACCAAACACCAGCAGATATACCAAGAGACCACATAATATGAAGCCCGGCAGGGACAGGGCCCACTCAATGCAATGTTATAAGAGATGTCAGGCATCCATGGCCAGCATCATGAAAAATTAACTTCAGGCGTCATGCCAAAACACATCAGCAAACACAATGTCATCACTATAATGGACCGACTTTCCCATCAGGTCGCTTCCCTGCACTTATACAAAAAGCAATTACAACAGGGAATGATTCAGACATCGAATTAGTGTAAATTGTGTCTAAGTGTATTATTATAGAATGAGACTTGTCATATTTCCATATTATCCTGATTTCTGCTGAATAATTGTTGGACGCAGATAATAAGAATCCATCCAGCGAAATAAACGTCTGTGTGGTTGGCTTGCGTTGTGCACAGATTGGAATGACTGGGTAGAGTCTTCAGAGGGGACATGATGTTTACGTATTACGTTCTGTTCGGGTTGATATCTCTTATTGATGAAGACCGATGTCAGGTAGGGATTGGGCGAGCGCTATAAGAATAAATGGATAGAACTCGGATCTCATTATGATGACAATCAACGCAAAGCCCTGGGCCGCGGACAGTCATGACGCCCGCGGCAGAAATAGTTTGTGATGAAGTATATCCATCAACTGACATTTAATCATGGTTAACTCTTAAAAAGCGGGAGGTGCCTCCTGTCTAATTTACATCTATCCCCCGATGGAACGTCAGGAAAACATCGTTAGTCCGATTCGATCAGGCTAATGGTCGAGCAGGAAAGGTTCCACTATAGAAAAGGAGCCTAATTAATTGATTTCAATCCTACCGTTTCTGTCAAATTAGAAAGTTTGCATTGAACAGTCCAAGCAATCAAGTTAGTCCATTGTGTGTATCGGCTTTGCAGTCCTCATATTGCAAGAGGGGTAGAACTATCGGGCTAATATCGCCAACTGTATGTCCTCGACCAGGGATCGAAACAGTGAATATGACAACTTATTTGATTATTAGTTACAACATCTATAAATTCTAAACATAATAGTCTCTACTCTCCACTAACGATGTTAAACTCAATTAGAATTAGTGATATCCTACACGATTTTTCGATAGTGCATTCGTGGAAATGTATTGGCATAACACATTTCAAGTTTCCTGAGAATAGAGTAAATACTAATTATTGATGTTTAAGGCAATGATAACTCGGGTAACGTGATCACTTCAATATGATGTTGAGAGTGGTCACTCTGTGCAATTTTATTTCACTATAATGCAAGTAGCAAGTGATGGTGTTATTGGCCGGTCTATTGGTCTATCTACTTGCCATAGTGGAGGAGGAGGTCGGGTAAATGACTGGCAACTCAAGGCAAGCCATTGGCCGCAGCTGGTTTTCATTGACCATCATTGGCCATCATTGGCCATCATTGGCCATCATTGGCCAAAGAATCAAAACGTTTTGATTACTTCGGCCAGTAGATTGGCATTGGTCGTTTGTTGGTCACTATTGGCAGCTATTGACCACAGTGGAAATGCTCATAGCAATTGTGTTACCAATATCCATAATAATACACGGGAAGAGCAATTTCTACGAAAAGAGGTAGAAACGAGGGGTTTCTTAGGTAGAACAGAGGGGTTTCTTGTCTCACATGTTCCAGGAATTTGTTGTTTTACAAACCGTTTTACTTATCTGTAGAGTTCTGTCCACCTTCTCGGGAGAACATTATATGTGGTTTGGGAAGGCATCTGGGGTGAAAACATGATTTTGAAGTCTTTTTTTAATTGCGATCTCTACACTCTATATTTATAGCCTGGGAAATCCCCTGTGAGATACTACATCATTTCCCACAACCTACGTCCAGGGGATCTAACTACATGCAGAGGAGTGGGAGAGTGAAGAAGAGGGTGTAGGAATAGGAGAGGGAGAGGGGGAGGGGAGGGAAAGAAGAGGGGGGAAGAGATGAGGGAGAGGACATAGGTGAAGGGAGAGAGGGCAGGGAGAGAAAGCGGGGAGGGGAGAGCATGAGGAAGAGGGGAGGGAGAGGGGGGGAATCGGAGATGGGGTTGGAGAGAAAAACGAGCATGAGGAAGAGGGGAGGGAGAGGGGGGTGAAATCGGAGATGGGGTTGGGAGAGAAAAACAGGCCTGTATGAAAGACAGAGAAGAGGGGAAGGGAAAAGAGGGAGAGGGGGAAGTATGCGGAGAGAGGGTGACCGTCCGGAGGACGGGTACTTTGTTAGTATTTTATATTAGACTTTACTTGCCGGTCATCTGTCGAAAATTTAGATTACTCTATTGGTAAGACTATTGGCCAACATTTGCCTATAGTGGAGGCCCCCTATATCTACGGGAACATGTTGATACGTCTACTTAGGTTGCCTGAATGCCTTTATGCAGGTCTACGGAGCCCAATACTCGTTTACATATATGTTTAATGACTATAGGAACCGACTCCCCATCCTACATTAATTCCCTAAGTTTCCATTCTTTGAATTCGTCCCGTTTTATAAATGGCATGTCGACAATGTACATGTATACTATAGTACATCAGAAGAAGATTCAAAATTCGAATCGGTAGGAAATCGGCCCAAAAAAGTCGGGAGGGAGTCTTGACAGGCAGACAGGCAGAATGACGGTCTAATTGGCATCGGATCTCAGATTTCGCGGGAATTATACATGTATGGTTTATTAAACTAAAAATAAATTGAATTTATATGAAAATATTGGACTGGTAGGCTGGTAGATTGACAATTTAAGAATAATAGTTGAATGAGCATGAAAGCTTTCAGACAGTTGGTAATAACGCAGAATGGCATAATGCTGGAGAAGCATTGCAAGCATTGAGACAGGCTGACAGCTAGATTAAGTCCAATGAAGGAGATATTACTTCATAAAAAGAACAGAAACATTTTTTTTTTTTGTTTCTGCAACTAGGACAGACGCATCTCTATTCTAAGGCATGGAGCAGAGGCCCTAAAGTACTGCCCGAAATGACGTGGGCACTTCATTATACTGCAGTATGATCACAGAGCCTCATTAAATCTAAATGCATGAAACCAAGCTCGGTATACCTTTTACCACCACTTAATGGAAGGACATCTTCCCAGCGGGTGCTTGTTTACCGCCATATTCTTGGAGAGTGACGTCTGGCGCAACATGTGCCCCCATTAAACTATAAAGGTTGATCTAGTTTGATATCGATCGAATTTAGATAACATTTAGACTATAACTAATGGCTGGACGTTTATTGTTGGTTATTTGATAATATTGCTATATCTTTGTAATATCATTATTAGTTACCCATTCTAGAAGTAGACATATGGTCCCATGTATGAAGTTAAGTTCGGTGGTCTATTTATTTTGACCTATCAATTTTATATTCGTTGAGTTGCTTTAATACGGTATCATAACGTGTGTCCCCTTTTTCCAGTTAAGGGCGTGTTCCACCAGTCGATTTTACTCTTATGTCTCGGTCGTTGATTTATTTTACGTGAAAAAGCTGATGGAAAAAGTAATAAAATGAATCTGGCAGATGGATGCAGACCCAATGGTCTAATCTGTCTATATAATGGTCTAATCACGCCCCCCCCCCCCCCCCACCACCCCACACCCACACACCCACCCCTCTCCCTTGCTCCCTTGCCCACCCTTGAGATAATTATTGAAAAGTCGATCAGAGCATATAAAGGTAAAGACCGATTCATTGAACACCCCCTTTACCAAGGATGCTATGCTATTCTATTACAATACAAATTACATTCATACCGGCTTCGCTAGCACAGTTTACGGTACCGCCTACGAATAATTGGGGTAGTTGGATAAGAAAATCATCAAGAGAGAATGGATTACAGATTGAATGACAAGAACTTTTATCAGGTGTATATATTCAAAACCAGTTCGCCTGAATGTATCGCCCTCCTGCTGAGCCATGGAATGAGTAATGTACCTTTCTGTTTAGATCTGATTTCCTCTGTTATTGTATCACATAACTCGCATTGGTTCATGATGGATGTCTGGAACTAGTTGGCCGCATTCTTTCTCTTCTTTAATCGCTTGGAAAGCTGGTTTGGTTCGGGGTTTGGTTCCTAACCTACGAGTTGGGTTATCTCTCATTTATCTATTTCTCATTACAAAACATCGATAAGTACATGCAGCGCTGTTTTGTTCTTATAATGGGAAATGCCCTTTGTAGTTGGCTTATAACAATATGTCGAAAATATAATGCAGTCATATAACGTGAAATATATTGGATCTGATTAGGATGTACGTTCCCATTATCTATATTGGAGACAGTAAAGGCATATTCGATAACGTTCTACTTATGGACCTTTAGTAATTGTCGCTATTCACCATTAGAGATATCTTTTTATGAGCTGGGATGATAGTGTATAGGACATGATTTTAGAGGTATATATCTCTTCAAACAAACCAATGAGAAAAATATGAAGAATCAAGGCTTGGCTGTAAGAACTTTCTCAGACATGAGGCGGGCCAGCTGTAACCTTACCTGTGCCTAATGACAGGACATGAAGCCATGTTAAAGCTCCGCTGACGATTAACCTTTTTCCGAACTCGATTCCATACTGAAGCCGTAGTCCTATATGGCCCAACCTAGTACCAGACTTCCATATAATAACAGTAAACCAGGTCTCGCATAAATGGATGTGAGAACTTGATGCACACCATCGTATAGCACCCGGGTACTGGGTTATTAAACATTCAGGGCCTACCTTATACCTTTGTCCAGTTCTCTACCTATAGCCGACACGTAGCTCACACACATTTCACCAACAAGCATGACATGTTTTGGCAATTTTATTTTATATCATCTCATTTTTGTTTGGAGTTTGGCAACATGTTTAAGCATTAACCTACGGAAAATTGTCGATATCTGGCCATTTCTGAGCAGAACTCCATACTATGCATGCTAGAAATGAAAAATATAGTGAACTATCTATTGGATCAATGGGTCAACTTTGTGTCAGTGGTTTGTTATGCCATGACCTAAGTGACAAGTTGATTATAGAATGGCATTATTTAGAATCCCAATTTAACGTATGAATTGAATTATTTATTTGCCTCTGAATATTCTACACAAAGGTGGTATATATCTGAGAGCTACATCTAGTCCGCCCTAAGTTTATTTCCATTATGTTAGTTTACATTGCATTATTATGTAAATTTAAACATTGCCTGCTTAATTACGTTTTAAGGAGCAAGAATGTCGGTTGGCCATACAAAACAGCCAGGTCAAAGCGCTTCTTGCGATTATATGTATCCGGCGATTGGGCGATTGATTTAAGGATAAGGGTGGAATCCCCTTAAAGAGCGAGAAGTATTAACTTAAATCATCTATGCTTGTTTCGGCTTCCATGAATGTTATTGCTTTAAAAAACTATACGTATATATGGTGATAAAAAACCACTCCCTAAATCAATGGAAATACGGGCTATGCTAATCACTAATCTATGCTAATACAAATTTATAACCGAAGAATGTGTGCCTGTAATTATAGCATATATAGCCGATGTTTCCTTTAAGGCCAGGGTATCTATATACATCAAAGAGATGGTTTCAAGGCCTGTACGTTGGCTTCGACAAAACTGAGAGCAGAGGAGAAGGTTGCAGCTTCGGAGAAAAGAGTCGACCACAAAGGAAACAACTGCTCAGCTCCACTTGTTAGAAGTTATTATTACACACTATGGGTCTGAAGGCCTTCAAGTATACGACGAGGGAAATTGGGCACAAAGGGATATTTTACTACGAATGCGATTAGTGATCAGATAGCAGAACTCTGAACCTACCACCTGCACTTTAGTGCTTGGTTGCCAAAGATATCGGGACACAGGAGGAAAAAATTAGTCTCCTTAAAGGGTCGGGTCTTAGAATATCCACCTGTCATTGTATCGTTCATAACGGGTGATTTTACTTGGAATAACCCAGACACCGAGGCTTGCTTTTTAAAATGAACAAAGTTGGTTGATTAAATTTCTAAACACTTTTGCTCTGACAATTTATCGGCTCTCCAATTGATATGCACACACACACACACCCAACAGTCTAACCCCTCCGTTGCGAATCCACCCCACTTCGTTTATTGGTTCAACAAGAACTATTGCAATGGAAAGCAAATGAAACACTGCACGTTTGGATGCTCCCCCTGCAGCGTATATTGTGCTACACTACTGCGACCATTGCTGCAATGGTAACCTATCTGCTCCCGGTCTGCTCCAAGATCAATGCGTAACGTTCTGGTGGATCTTGGTTATGGTCCCACTTGTATTTTCCTTGTATGGTGACCCAGTCTCCCAAATATTTATCTTTTGGTACCGAGCCTAAATCCTCCAATGCGAAGATTGCTTGTATCTGTCCCTGTACTGACTTTTAGGATACCATGCCAAGAGTGGCGTGGTATTGCTCATTCAGGTCTCGGCTTGTGATTGGGTCCCAGAGTGGCCAGCCTTTTCCCGAGGCCGACTTCGAATCAGTGGTACACCAGACAACTCACATCCTCACTTTGGCTCCAAGATGAGGGGAGGGGAAGCTCCGTACCTCCTACACCAACTCAACAAAGCTAGTTTTATCGAGATGCTCGCATTGACGGTAGTGGTATTGGCAGTGCGGAGTGATGTCAGTGGTGTAGGGGCTGAAAGTGCGTGGACGCGCTGGTGGTGATGGTTCGTTCGGCATTGGCAGACATTCATCAGTTCAACACTTGCTAACTAGGACTAACCGGGTTTCTGTACGGATTTACTCATGGCAGTTATACCTGATGATCGTAACCCAGGAGTTGGGGATAAAAGGGAGATTTACCTGGTGGAACTTCAATGCATACGGAATAAGTGTTCTTAATTTGGATTCATGAAATAAGGTAAGTCTGATCTGGTCACTGAGATCAACCCACGAATCCCTAGAATGTAGGCGAGTGTTCAAATGCCAGTCCGAAGGTACATGTATGATATTTCCCACACATTTCGCTAGGTCTGCCATAACTAATCAAGTTTATATTCAGGTAAATATAAAAAGATTGCCAATACCTACAAGGACATAAATTATATATATAATATATGTTCCGTGAAACGGCCCAGTGATATATGTATGTCTTCATATGCGCGGCATGTTGTCTATAAGACTATATGGTATTCATAGTAGAATGAAGACATGGCATGATATGGCACTTTAAGTCTTCTTGACAGTTCCATGTTGCCACACTGTATACAGTTGGTGGCAGACAGGTTAGCTCTAGAGACCAATAACTATAACCAAGCAAGGTTAAATACCCATATCATTTTATGGTGTTTACTGCTTCCGTATCTGAACGGCCGCATATCATTTCTAGTATGATATGCATCTGTATCACTCATCAGAATATCTCATGGATGGAGGGTTCAGCTGAGGACTCACCCTGGGCCTTCCCTGAAACCAACACAGTGAACAATGTATACACACACGTGTACTCCCAAACCCTTCACTACCCCACGGAGTTCCATTGGGGAGAAATTATCGCTTTTGCCCGCGGCTGTTTATGCAACTGTACACAAGCACATGCATCTTACTTGGTTTGTAGAGAATGTCATATACGATGGCTCCCCTGTTTGTCTAACTACCTCTATAGAGACAAAGATCCGCCAGCATTGTATAGTTTGCTGTTCAAAGTGATGCACGGTACAGATGATCTGTTAATTGAATCATGCCCCCCCCCCCTCCTGAGTAGAGTAGTCTCTAATATGCCCCCCCACCCACCCACACACACACACACGCACACACCTAATCAAAAATCTAGACTGTGCAGTCGAAGAGTTTTCATCAATATTACACTTCACAAAATTGATATAAGCAAGTATGATGCTCATTTGTATTCAGTTCAATTGCATGACAGTCAAATAGTTGCAGGAGGCATGATTTCATCTAACCAAGCCAGCGGGAAGAATGGTATAATTGCAAAGCAGTCAGTTGATTCCAAGAGATCTAATGTGCGCTAATGCAACTTCTGATGAGTATTGATACGATTTGAAATCTCGTTAGTTTATCCATTACATTTCTGACTCGATTTTATCGACCTACAGCTACATACATTGATTCTCATGAATCAACTCGGTTCCAGTAAGAAGCTTCACAAACTGTCTTAATGGGATGGAAAGATTCCTTTAATGAACAAACCTCCCTTGTCATTTTCTAAGTTGATATTCTATTCTCTTTCCTGTGGTCTCTTCTATTCCTTGTAGTCAAGGAACATACTGGAAGACCTGGAATTAATTTGGACACAACCCTAAGGTACAAATAAATAATTTCTTGAATTGAATTGAATTATTTGCAGTTGACCATCATTACACGTTTCGGTCTGTAGTAAAACCTTTATCTTAAATATTTTAATGACATCAAACCAAACACATGCAATATTGTAAGATGAATTCTATGTATGTTCTTATAATATAGATAAGATTTTAAATTTAGTTTACCGTGCAATCTGCATTAACGATCTGTCAATAGATGTATGCGTAATTGCAAGTATTAATGTAATTGTGCAATATTGAGGCAATACAGATGCACACGTTTTATGCAACTGGCGATAGTTTTTGTATTGCAATTTCTGTGATAACTCTACATGATTGGAAGTATACATTTCATCGGTTGATTAACTGAAAAGATGATTCTCACTTATACTGTCGTTTCCCATCACCGCTTTTTATTGAGGAATAAATATGCCTATTCTGTGCAATCAATTCACAGCATCACATTGGACATATTGCTTTAACCTTTGGGTGAGATTGAGGATCATGCATCTAGCATATAAAATACATAATAATCTTTTATTCATCAAGATAGGGTACCACATAGGAGATATATATGCTTCCAATAGAGGTTCAGTTTTTTCAATGAATACATTTGGAAAGTATAAGAAAAGTTACTATTTCGAAGAAGTGAACTTGTACCAAGAGCCTCATATGTGGTACTGACTGGAATCTATCGAATTCCTTGTCCCCTTCCATCCTTTATGGACATGGCGATGTTATATTGATTTATTATACCATGGCCTATGCTGATCTTCAAGTTATTAACTATCGGTATATTCTTGGCCCAAGTCGTATACAGTTTAGACATCAACGCAGGCACGTACATAAACGAAAGACTATCAAAACGATACAATTATAAGCAGTTCTAGACAATATCGCGCTCGTAATGCTTTTTGTCTTTTGTCTCAAAGGTATTTTTGAGGCCTAAAGACAAAAGCCTAAAGACAGCTCGTATAGGTGGTTTTTTAGGCAGTTTTGTCTCGAAAAGTTGAAGTTTTATCTCTAAATTCATAATATGGCTTCAGGCAATTTTGCCATAAATTTAACTTTGATGGCTTGGGCATATGAATGGGTTTGAGTATAGCACAGTGGCAGGATGTCTCTCCTCTCCTCTCCTCTCCTCTCTCTCTCCGCTCTTGCTCTCTCCTGTCTTTCTCCTCACCCGCTCTCTACTCGCCAGCTTTCATCTTCCTTCTCTTTTTCATTTTCTTTCTCTCACCTCTCTTTCTCTCCCCTACTCTTTTCTCCCCTATATTTCCCCACTCTCCTTTCCCTTTTCTACCTCTCCCTTTCTCATTTTCTTTCTCGCCCCTCTCTTTCTCCCTTTACCCTATTTGCCCTTATCTCTCCTCTCATCAAGACTCTGACAATAAAATTCAATAAATGTCATTTATTCTGTATAGCCTATAGGGCTATATAGCTGTTAACAATATGCCTATTACTTCAGTAATACAATTGATATGGTTATCATTCATTCCCTAATTTTTAAAGAGTTTTTCGGAAATACCATTAATTTTACCCCCACCTCCCTTTCAAGGACTTTGCAGGCTTTCTGTCCATAGTTTTTCTACCCCTATCTCCGGAAACAGTAGAGATACACCCCCCCCCCCCCCCACACACACACACACACACATGCACACACACACACACTATTTTTGGACTCCTAAAAGTTTCACTTATCTCCGGATTTAAAATGCACACCACAATATGAGAGAATACTTCACTTGATCTTGGTGACGAATATAGATTAATGTAACGTCATGGAATTAGGTTGGTCTGACGTTCTGTAAATGCCAATCCACCAGGGGTCATCCCAGTATATTCACAACAAATAAAAGTGCGCGCAAAGAGAGGAAGTATAATGTTGGGTCTAAAACACCAGATAACTACCACAAATCAGGACATAAATTGAAGAGACAATATATTGTCGAATTTTCGACAATGACATTATACATGTGCGCACCCTTTGAGAGTTGATATATAACTGTAATTACTTTCAAAGGGCCTCCTCCATAATAGGATTTGCCGGGACCTTACATGTATATATAAATACAGTTTAACTAATGAGTTCGTTGAAGAAGCGTGAATATCGCACAATGCGATATTTTAAGCGACCGAAATCAACAGTCTGAATATTTATTTCTAAAGAGGGAAGAAACAAAATAAGTAATGAAGTTATCAACCATGAATGTTCAATGCCATTCAGCGAATTTAGTTGTTTTTTCACAGTGCCATGGAATGTAGGCCTACATGTCGAGTCGTTTGAGTACGGGAAAGTCTGAAACAATAGATTTGCTCGGAACTAATTACAATAGCAACTAGTATAAATGCTTAATGTGGATGATTTCTATTTTTGTTGACTAAACACATATAGGCATTTATAAGTATTTCGTGCTTATCGCACCTGTCCTATAGATCTGTGTTCAGTAGGACAGCGTAGATGTCTGTAATGACTGCCTTGAAAGTCTTGGAGCTGTAACCACCTATAAGGCAGTGATCAAAAGGATTAATAACCTCCATTTAAGGACTGCTGGTGCACTGTTTGTATAGAATCCCTCGGCATAATCAACATATCATCAACATCAAATCAAGCAGTGTATAGATGCTTACAAAGTATTTACATCGACAACACAGACAAAGGGCAACTTTATGTATACAATACGCAAGACGCATGTTATAGGCAAGACGCATGTATATAAAAATGTTGGTTGAGACACTATTCACATATTCATAGAAAATAGGGGTTATTTCCGTTTGAGGACCGTGTCTAACTGTTGTAGAAAGGCTCTTAAAATGCTATATATCTTGCCTAGTCATTATGAGAGTCTTTGTGGCAGGATAACTATAGTTATTGCTGACACACAGTGGATAGAGCTAGCTCCCTACTAACAATACAGTCACGTGTCTTCGTACCTGCTCGATTTCACCCATTTGTGCTCTGAATTTCCAACAGAAGAATGTAATAATAATAATAATACACTCCCATCCCCAGATGAAACTTACCTAATCTAAATTACATTTTCATCTCAATGATTCTCACCCTCAAACTCCAATATAAAACCTACCCGTTTTTATTACATTCTCCTAATATCTATCATTATAAAATTCACAAATCTATTGTATAAAAGTCACTAAATTACTTCTTTATCTCAATAGTTTTACCCAATAAAATTATTATTCTCCAGCTCCGTCTTCTCGTCATCTATCCGGGATCAATAATGCTAGACGTGTTGGATGTACACGTACAGGTATAAGAATACCCAGCTAAACTATTTTATCGCTAAGAGAATCCGCCATCACAATGCATGCATAAAACAAAATTTCAGATTCACCTGCTTGGTATTTTAGGATGTACGCTTGAATGCTGGTCTTGCATCTTTGTGTATGTTATGGAGTATGCCGTTGTTTTATCAATACAGGACACGATCCCTCATACGGGGAAACATTTACCACCCCATTATCACTGGCACTGCGTATGGTCGGGTATATTGTGGGCGAGTAGATGTATGGCCTGTCTCTCTGTATGTGGGAGTCGGTCATAATATTATTTCTAGGTATGATAATTCCCCAGGTAGGGACCAAGCACATCAACCATGAACCATTGCCTCCCTATAACATCCAAATACATCAAACAATTTAGTACAACCTCCCCAAGCAATTAGAATAAACCGTATTTTTATTTTTTTTTAAATGTTTTTATTGGACACATCTTTAATACAATTACAAAAATAGTATCATTTAGAAAAGACCTTTCTCATCCACTATATTTACATCCGAAACATATTCTTATATGATTAAGAAAACTATTTTGTTACCGGCCAACACGTCATAAGCCGCATATCAAATATGAACATGACATACAAACATATTTTATGCGCTGAAACCTATAGGCTATAGCTCTACGTCAAGTTATGGATGATTAATGAGGAATGGATTCGGTGAGCCTAGGGTTAGAGCTCCGCGTGATACCAGTTCCAAAGCGCTGCATCTTTTCATGCTGTGCATTGGAATTGGAGTGAATAAGGTCGACATTATATATTTTATATCATATTACATATCAACTATATTCAGCATTACCTGCTGTAAGGTATTCAAAACAATAGTTGTGTCAGTCGGCCTTTGTGAAAGGTGGAATAGAGCCAAACGAACAATAGCATCCCTTGCCTCTAGGTGTAGCATCTGGTTATATTTCAGCAGTACCGTTGTACCAAGTGTTGTGTTAACTATGAATACTGCACCAATTTGTTTCTTTTACTGGTAATTATCTTAATTGCACTATATTAAAACTGAACATATGCTTTTAAAAGAATATATCCTTTCAAAAGAATATTTTCAAATACAAATTACGAATTATACGATTTGTCCACACCATGATCAAAGACCACTAGTCTAAAACCAATTCCTTCCATTGGAATTCATCCCCAGTATGAGTGCATACAAAGTGGGGACATTTCTGTATGACAGATGTATGGATGCACATCGGTCGCCCCATTAAAGACCAGTCCCTGTTTGGGGCATTTAATTGTTTCTAATTTTATTTTCCCCGATATTGATCCAACTTGGCAGTGCACTCTTTGCCGCCTATAATTATTTGAACAGTCTGCAAAAGCTAAGTTCGGAAGCTCTGTATGATAGTTATAATGATTTACACTATGAGTAAACTTCTCGTAGCGCAATAAGCGTCTGCCCCGGTAAACCCGCCCGATTTAAACCATTCACCTCCGCGAGAATCTCTTGAGATGACATTTTCTTATCTCTTTGAAGTCATAGGAGTTAGAAGAGGTTATATTTTCAACACCAGTATTTCGAAGTAGTGGGCCTTCTCCTGACCAAGCTGATTAATGGGGCTTCATTGTCCACACGAACACACGTTCCTTTCACTCACTACTGCTCACTAGTCACTGACTTGAACAGTTCTGGGGTTATAACCACCTTTGGCAGAGACTAAAAGGATTATATAACCAACAGTGTTCAGGCCTTCAGGCCTTCAAGCCTTCAGGCTACAAAGCGTACACCAGCAGCCCATCAATGTTGGTGATTAATCTTTTACTAACCGTAACAAATTCACTTGTTTGTCTACACCCGAGAGGGGAAAGATAAACTGAGTAATTACGTTTCCCTCTCTTTTCCAATTCCCAAATTATATCATGTAATTCCATACCATCATAACTCGAATTTAGCTTCTCTGTAAAAGAAATACCCACAGAACTTGCTATCTGTTAGGTCAAGTTGTCCGAAAGTACCTGTTCATGAATAATATCCGTATATTGTATATGATTGCGTTAATTGCGGATGATAGTCCTGCTTAAACACCGTATGTACATAGATTATCAAATTTGCATAAAATCTAGGAAAGGTATACTAGGAAGGGTGCTTTTATACATGTATGACACACGTTTAGCAGACACTCCCTACGCCTCGTTGTTGTAGACATCCCATATGTAAGGTCGATCGGAAACGCCGCTGGAATTTAATCTACATTCAAAAGGTATTTTAACGTGTTTGATTAAGAATAGTACAGCATGCGTTCTTCAGAAACCTGTGTATGTTGCGCCTAGAGAATCAGGAGCCTATATTATTCATTCTGAATGCAATAGCTAATCAGTTTCTGAAGTCAACATGTTTTTTCTTTAAATCAAGGGTTGTCTGACTAAGATGTAGCTCATAGGCAGTGAAGAAGTACTGAGTAAAACAATGCTGTCAGCGATCGGCATGGAATGTCAGTTCCCGAACAACTATTTCTATTGCTATCAACTTGAGGCGAACATAAAGTATATCATGTATATAATTTTAATTTAAAGTGGAGAGGTAACATACACTTAAAATTGGGTAAATCGCAACAGCTGAAAGTTACTGTGTTACACAGTAAACCAGATAATGTAACCACGTTTCGTGCAGTGTCCCACTACTTATCACTAAATAGTAGAATTGTATTTGCGTGAAGCGTTTGGAAGGATATAAAACCTAAGTGCGATGATATAGTCGGCCTGATTGTAGCAAAATATAGGCAACTCTCACATTGCCTAGCCTTTGCAATACAAACAGAACAATGTCCTCGATACATTCAATTGAATGCTTGTTCCGGTTCTTATGAAGATGCTCCAAGAGAGCCTCGTCATATCCTTCCTGAGCACTTCACCTGGTTTTCGAATCATATATATATATATCGTATTGACAAATACCTCGCTGAGGAAATTGGCACTATAATGTTCGATTTCACCTTCTAGTGAGGATTTAATTATTAATTCCGATTATAGAGAACCTTGCGAAATTGCCATATTTATATTGCAAGTCGTAACATATTGATTAGATTTAGATGTGTGTCTTTTGTAGAAGCACTTTGAAAATAATGCCATATATTATACGAATTGCTATGTAAGTGGGTCACCACGCTTACAAGGGCTTTATGTTCATTTCCAAGACCTCTTTTAAAAACTTCATAAACTGGTGTTTATTAGCTAAAACCCTTGTTTAAAAGGAAGCTAGAGTTCAAAGTGTATACCACTCAAAGTTCGTACATCCACAGAGAAGCAAGATGAGTTCCCCACGATGCCCTTTGTCAGAGATAGAAATGGTAAATTACTACGTGTAAGGTAACCACTAAGCCACCAGTCTGTGGGAGTAGGAGTTGTAATGAACGAGTTACACATAGGATTTTGGGGGAGGGCTTGCTTTCGATTGGAGTATACAGGTAAAATATAGCCCAAAGCAGGACCTCATTCCCCTAGCCTGTGTTTCGTATGATAACTGCACCTGTACTGGAAAGTGCAACATAGGTAGAGCTAAATATAAGTATGTATAGCTATATATAATATGTTTTACATCGAATGTAAACTTACCAGCACATTTTAGCGAACGCTGGCGGTAACCATGTCGTATATATTTTACCGATCAGTGAAAGCTTTACTCTAAGGTGAAAGGAAGTTTGGTTTTGAACATTTAATTTTGAACTGGTGGACTTGGTAGACGTGAAATGTACCGATGCACCTGTAGATCACCTTCTTGCAGGGGCTGTACCAGGGGGGGCCTCCAGGGGGCACCGCCCACCCTAGACCCCTTAAAATGGTCCCTGTGTCCCCCCTAATTCAGAGGGGCAGAGGGCCCCTAAAGTCCTGCTAAGGGCCCCTGTAGTAGGGGCCAGATGCATTGCCACAATTTTGCACTTTCCTTCAAATCGCTGACTCCACATGTACAACAGCCCCAATAGCCCCTAAGCTATATATCCAATGATGACATAACTATTCTTCTACAATTAAGTTGGGTCTTATCAAACGGGATGAAATGAGATCCATTGTAGGACAAAGTTTTACACATCAAAGACTTGAGATACGTCAGACGAAATCTAAGCATGCATCAAATGATGAAAATACGTATACATACAGGTAATTAACTGAATAAGTCGATGGGAATTATCATAGGACTACACTCGTGTCATTTTCTGAATTGGTACTGTTGTGGATACAACGTACGCCGTTAATGGCAAATATGTGAACAATGACATCCAAAGATGAACTACATTGAATACATTGTACATAAATATATGCATAAATATATGCCTTTCATTGTTATATATTTGTGACTGAAGAGTCACGGATTTACTTATACTATGGCATATAGCATTTTCTGTGACAGATGTTTCGTATTATAGTTTGGTAATCTGATTGAACATATAAGTTAAGTTTATTAGATCTTTGTCAATGATATGTCCCGGCTACATGACCCAGAGATTGCTGGAAACTTTTTCCTATATGATATGCATAGGGCAGACTCTTGAGAGATTAATATCCGGAGACATTCCCTTGACTGCAGTCATTGACTGAAATAAAATGTTTTTCTATTCTATTCTATTCTAATATGTATCTATCGTATTACTTTGCCGTTGTTTTGATGTGCCTTATTTCTGTGTACCTTCTCTCTTTACGTTCAAGAGTGCTTAGCCATGATTTTGTTAGTGTTCATCCCCTTTAAAATCGATTCCTTTTTAAACAGATAATGCTAATAAGAAGGTGTGCTGATCAAATCTACTGTGATTACTTGCGAGATAGATCCTCTAAAGCTCCGCCATTTGTATGTAGGGGGTGTATAACCATTATATAAATTTACCTGGCCAGTAGTCATACGCTCGTGTTTTCTCAGGCCGTTAGGGTATGCCAAAGAAAATCGCCAGTTCGCCAATGAGATATCCTGTTACCACCAATGTGTGGATGCCTTGTTATTGTCAAGATCCATGGAACTTTCATCTGTGCCAGAGCTTACGCAATTGGCTCTGGGCCAGGTGTTCATCTAGCATCGCTTTTCACAAAATCTTGCCACACGCGTGTTACTTGTGCACGTCTTGCCTGTCCGTACCTGACATATATGAGAAAATCAAATCGCATATGTTTGTGTGTATAGATACAGTGCCTTTTGGTTTGGGGTAATGGAGTCTATGTAACCTGATGAACCTAGGTTATTAGGAGGCAGACGCTTTCATAATGCCCTTTCATCAATCCCTTGAGCTTAGTAGGACATATACCATGTGAATATAACTAATGAACTCCGCCACTTGAAATAAGAAGACTCATTTTACTATGCTTCTGGTGAAAGAAACAGGAATAATCCTATGGGATTCTCTCACTCCCACCCCCATACATCTTCCTCTCATCTCCAATTGAAATCAATACAAGCATTCGCTACGAAAATGAGATGGCTTTAGTTATATATCCTTATGTGAGGAACATATTGCCATTAATATTTCTGTTGTTTATTGTATTGCCTTTGGGAACTGCTGACAAAAATACAATGTAGTTTCTTTTTTATTTTCAGGGTCTGGCATCAAACTAAAGCGGCCTTCTTTAAACAATATATGACGTCATATCACGAAAGTAAATACATGGTGATCCTCAGTGAGGAGTAAGCTCGAGACTGACTTTACAATCTTGTAAAAGAAAATACGCAGCATTCGGACTAAGCTTGCTAATAAATGAAACCTCTGGGTAAGAAAACCTTGTGAATGATTCATTTCAATTGACTGAGACATGAAATGTACGGGAATGGTTTCACCTGGCGACTGTTAATGGAGACCACTATCTGTCAGCATGTAACCTGAGCTTTGGGGGAAAATCAGTTCGTGCCTGCTACCTGATACGGTTTACGCCCCGTCCTACTCGGTGCTTGTGGTACAAAAGTTTGACCATCACTATGTCACGTATAGCAATTAGTGTTTTTATACTTCTACTTGATGTGGCGGCCATCACTGGAAATGCCGTTGTGATCATCGCTTTTGTAACAAACCGGAAATTACGCAAACCTAGCGGATGTTACGTTACTAATCTTGCAGCAGCCGATCTTTGTATGTCCCTTGTTGGTATACCTTTCTACGTCACTACTGTGATACTCAATAGATGGCCATTTGGTGAGTATTTCTGTGCCATATGGACTGGCATGGAAAGGGTGTGTAGCCTCGTCTCAAACTTTGCCATAATGGCAATTTGTTATGACCGCTATTGGCTGGTCACTAAATCATCGGCCTATCTAAGCAAACATTCCATTAAAAGTGCAAAATGGAGAATAGCGATCATTTGGATGGCTGCTTTCCTCTTGAGGATCCCATTTGTAGTCTACGGAGTTGTAAAAACTTGGAAGGAGCTAGCACCTACCTCAATATGTGATCCAAGCTCAATATACGATATTCCTTTTCAAGTCGGAGTTTACGAGTACGATACAATTTATACACTGATTGCAACACTGGGGGAGTTCCTCATTCCTCTCCTTTTGATTGTGGTATGGGGTGTTCAGGTATATATTTACTTAGATAAACGAGAAAAACAAAGATTGGTCAAAGCAGTGGCGAGGTCCAGGGCCATGAGTCTGGATTTTGCCTTTTCACAAAGGGAAATAGCCCACTATAGAGCACTTGAGGAAAGAAGAGGTTCGAATCAAAGCTTTCTGTCTAAACTCTTTTCTCCAGATGCAAAAAGCGCCGCTCAGGCAGGAAGCGGAAGGTCTCGTAGCCAAGACACGATCGCAGGTCCATTATCAGATTTAGACGAGGAACCACGCGAAGGAAAAATGAGAATGAAGCCGCTCAGGAAATCTATAGAAAATGGTCTGTCTTCTCATACCGGCCTCAAAAGCGATGCGGAACCTTTGGCAACTAGTAAGATAAGCATCATTCTAGACCCTGTAGCCGCCAATGAGCCAGCGATTGCACCATTATATGAGGCTAATAGTGCGAAGAAATCAGATGATGCTGTTAGTTCTTGTGTAAGGATAAGTGTTGGCCACTTGTCTTGCAAGAGTAAATCATCACAACAAAGTTTAGCCCCGAGAAAATCAGCCAGTCTCAATATGCTCGAAGTGCCAACTCAGGGCCTCTTAGATTTTGACCCCAGCAAAGACTTTCCTGCCAGCCGCTCTACGCCCAGTATAGTTCTGAGCTGTTTATGTGATCACAATGTGCTTGTTACCCCGAGAGAAGACAAGCGAGATTCAGCAACTAGTCTGCAAGAGGGACACGTTTCTTTCAAGACAGATCGTGTTAAACAAGTCGAATGCGCTGAATGCCAAAAGGAGAGCGATGACAATCCCCGCCAAAGATTACTGAGCCCCAGAGAAGATATGTACAAGGCTAGATCTAATTCCACTCCTGGAATCATACAAACTGCATTCACCAGCCGATCCAGCCTGGGAGTCAGTAGTCCACTACAGAGACATTTGTCCCGTGAGGGTTCCCCCTCTGCCGCTTGTGATTTTCTCCATGTTCCACCTCGGTCCCGCCATCGCTTGAACAATTATGATTTTGATGGTAATGTTGAAAAAGGAGCCACAGAAAATGGTGACGTTCATGGCAACAACAATAACAAACGCGAGCAAAATGACAACACTCGAAACTCAAGCATCAGTTCCTGTGGTTCCGAACTGCCAGAGAGCTGGTCTAGCATAATAACAGCGTCGGAACCCCCATCTCCCGGTGCCAAGAGATCCTCTAACGAAGAAAACTATTCGGCTGAATTCATCCAAAGAGTTCTGAATTCTAAAGCTCGACGACGATATAGAAGCTATAGACGTCGAGCCCTAATGACGATTGTTTTCATGATCTGTGTTTTTGTTGTTTTTCAATTACCGTATGTTGTTGTCACTTGTATTTATTCCTTTTGCACGACAGATTGTCTATCCGACGCAATATATGAGAGTGCCAATTGGTGGTACTGGGCTAAAGTGTTTCTCAATCCTTTTGTTTACGCCCACATAAGCCCTGAATTCCGGAGATACAGCTGTGCTATTCTAAGATGCAGGTACAATGAAAAACACAAACGCCACCGTTGATATTATTTGTGTATATAAAATGTCGCATATATATAGAGAGATAGATAGATATAAGTTTTAAGTATAATTAACATTCTAGTTTTAATGTAGATTTAGGCCAACGTTCCCTATTAATTACAGTTTACTTATCAAAAGTAATTAATTTCTGAGGAACCAAATATTTCTAAGCATCCTATGTATGGATTTGCTAAGTTTAACAATAGTGTGTATATTTTGCTAACTCTTAATGAGTAAATTCATACGGGTCATTAGATAATTTATTGTGCTTTTTAATCAAAGTTTATATATTTAAGGCTGTTGCTGAAACTTTCTTCGATTTTACTTTGCACCTTTCTTTTTTTTGATTTGTGATTACTTCAGGAATATAATTATAAGCCATGCGGTGGATCATAGTGAACAAGTAGTGAACGCTACAGAACCAATGATTAGACAAATTTATAGATAGCATAGCGTTTCCTATTGCACTCAGGTTTGTGACATTCGCCTTGAACTGTTTAGTAATTTCCAATTGTTAAACAACGGGTATAGATGGTCTGCGAGGAACGGGCAGGGGAATAATTGGTTGGAATTTTGCACTCCTGTATAATCGCCGATATTGTTTGGCACTTAACAAATATTGATTACACGACTTGAATGAATGTTTCTTCATTTAGGTATACCTTTTCAAACCCGGACTAAAATACACTGTCCATTGCTCTCCTACGTAAATTCAAAACCCCATTTCTGGAAATAGTGGGCTAAAATATACTATTTTTGTCGGATATTATTTTAGCAAAAGTACTGACCGGGCCGGGGCCTTTCAAAAGTCAAAAGATAGATTTGGACATTTAGACCTAATTCCAGAAAATTAGAAAAAAAAGAAAAGGGTTGTACACGGGAGTCGATCATAGATATACATGTCCTAGATCAGAGGATGGGTAAAATTATCTTGATACATATTATATATGTAAAGGCCAAAAGTGATTTACTTGAAAGAAAATGTATGTGATTCAACATTGATGTTATACTTTGAGATAGTCTAGCTGGTGCACCTAGTATATGACACGCTGAACGAAGTGGGGGCATATTTGGTCCCCCATCGGAGTGCTGCTCAGCTGAACACCGTTTTACAGATTTCACTCATTGAGAATAAACAATTTTGAAGATGCAAAATGTATCTTTTTTGACTTCTGTTTTAATTTCGCAATTGAGATTCAAAATAAATGTTTGTGCTCCAGAAATGCTGTTTTCTAATTTGAATTAATATAATGCTGAAAAAACCTCGCTCAATATAAAGAAATACAAAAGGCTTGAATGTCAGAATGAGAGTTTGACTGTTGACAGACCGTTTCGCGATGGTACATATGTGTGGAAGAGTGGCAGGCTAACTACCCGCCCGAAATGTACCCGCTGGACATTTTACTATCCTGGACAATATGTGGCTCGTCCGCTGCAGAATAGATATGAATGAGTAGACACAGAAACAGGGATGGCCTTGAACCACCAATAAAGGGGGTTTATTTCACCATAACAAATGAATACATAATTCAATAAAGAAAAATTTTCAATGCACGTGTGGGCGCTGAGAGCGGGAGGAGTGGAATGGTTTGTTTACCTTATAGAAGGTGGGAGGAGATTGTGACGTGGCAGGGCGTGATTGGCTAACGGACAATGGGGACGTTGCGGGCGGCGTGGTTACCAAGGGGGGTTACCTGGCTACCTTGCCAATATACACGGTGACCGTCACCTGCACATATGTGGCTCGTCCGCTGCAGAATAGATATGAATGAGTAGACACAGAAACAGGGATGGCCTTGAACCACCAATAAAGGGGGTTTATTTCACCAAACACAAGGCCAAACCAGAGTCAGTCATGAAGAGATAAATTTTCAGCAATCATGGAATCCACTTTGAGTTTCATTTCTAAGGCAGGCGTTATATACGATTCCACACAGGATGATCTCCAATTTCCTCTAGCTTTAATGTCAGATAAGTGTATGCCCAAAGACGCCATGTGGGTAGCTCCTCCACGTCTCAAGGATTGTGGAGAAAAAACTCCCTTTACACCAGCCCGTGCAAGGAGAATCTGAAGGAAACTTTTGAAATTGTCATATGAAGGGTTTATACACTTCGAAGAATTGAATAACATTGAAGAACCTGGCATGAATGAGGCGAGAGATGTCTTCTCCAGCCAATAGACCGCACATAAGGTGGGGTCTCCAAGCCTGACTACAGGCACTTGAAAGGGGGTAGCTGATGTCTTGGACGATTTCACATTAATCAGTAGACCCCACGAAGTCATTTTAATGTCTTGACGATGCAGCACATGAGGGGAAGGTACGATATGGCCGACCCGGAGTAATGATCTAAATAGAAAAACTATCATCGACCACATCAGTGACTCAGAGTCTGAAGAATACTTGACACACTTGGATAGACGAAGAAGGTGGCATGGAAGAAGGGGAGCCGATGGCGTTGGAGCAGCACCCGGAAGACGAGCAATACCCTTCAGTACCGATTTGATAGAAGGGTGCGACAAGGGTGGACACTCCACGAGCCGGATCCTAGCGCCAAATGTGACGCCACATAAATAAGTTGATACTGAAGAGACTTTCATAAACGATGAGAGATATGCCGCGTACATGCATATAATGTCCAAAGTTATAGTTGATGACAGCAAGTGGTTATCGTTGAGAAAGTCATTGAACACTCGCCACTGCCGCTCTCTCTGATGAAGCGTCGACGGTGCCACCGATCTGGTCTGTAAGACGCGGACTCTTTCCATCCATCGTCTCATACCTATTAAATCGACAAGTAGAGAAACAACACAATCCTGCTTCGATTAAAGTTGAAAAGTCACAGGGTAATTTTTGGTAGGGTAAGCGAGATAGGTAATCGGCAACTACATTATTCTTAGTGTTAATATAATGAGGCACCAACTCAATACCGAAGATGAAAGTAGTCCAGAAAAGTTTGTACAACCACTGCATGCATGTCTTGTTACAGCTAATTCCATTGGTGAGCACTTGTGTGTTGTCAATATAGCAGTGAACACGCATGCCTTTGAAGAAGTTTTTCCACCTTTTTACCCCTAAGAGCACCGGGTACAACTCTTGCACATTAATGTTGTCATACTTTACATTTTCGGTTGGGCCAGAGGCAATGTGGGCACATGATGTATCAGTCCAGGGAATGCTGTTGGTATCCCATGCACCTGCTAGCCAATCCGCACCAAGAAAAATTCCAAAACCCTTACTAGAGGCATCGGAAACCATGGGTAGGTGGAACTCAGGCTTGGATAGCAAGCCTACGCCATTAAATACCTTACAAAAGGCGTGCCACCAATAGATATCTTCTCTAAATGCATCAGAAATACTTGAGCGGTTTAAACGTTTACACAGAAGCACTTTGTATAAGTCGAATAGCCTGCGGCAAAAGGTGCGCCCACCTTTAAAAACTGAAGAACAGTGCGCTAAATAGCCACATAGGCGTTCCAAGTCCTTCTTGGAAATATACTTTGCATCTTTAACCTGGTCCAAAAGTACACGTAACTTCTCTACCTTATCCATTGGTAAGCAGAGGGTCATGTTATCAGAGTTAATGTTGAATCCTAAGTAAGTACACGTCGTACTAGGGGTGGTCACTTTGTGCCAGGCAACATAGAACCCAAGGAACCTTAGGAGGGCAATGAGGGTATCTCTGGCCAGGGAACAGGAGGATTGATCAGGGGAACATAAGAAAAAATCATCTAAGTAGTTCACCACACGTACATTGTAAATATTTAACATAGCATCAGCAATTAGATTGGATATACTGTCGAACACACAAGGACCAATTCGTAGCCCAAAGCAAAGTCTATTGTCCGTTAAATATTCTTCTTTTCCATCGATGTTCCATTTAAAACCACATAAGGTTCTGTGCTCTGGATTAATAGCAACAGCCCTATACGCAGCCTTAATGTCCACCACGCTCATGAAGGAGCCACAAACTACCATATCAGTAGCATTATCAATATTGTTGTAGGAAAAATTACGTACCAAGGAGTCACAATGAAAGTTAACTGACTTTAAGTCAGGACGAGAGCAATCAGTAATCGGTCTAAGACCACCATCGGGCTTAGATACCGCCCCTAGAGCATGTACACATTTAGGTTTCTCGTCAACGATGGTAACACAACCTTCTAGTAATTCATTAGCATCAATTTTATCCATCTTACTCCTGGCATCTGGCTCCAAAATGGAACTATAATTTGGGCACTCGTACGCCTGAACTGGCGTATCGATCACATCAAACCCATCTATGACACCATAAAAGACATCGATATAGCGCTCAAAAACCGAGCAACCTTGATAAAAGAGAATAGCCGCAAATCTGCAAGGCTTTAACTGGACAGGAATATTAGCAAGTTTATGAATACAATCACACGTACCATAAAAACATTTAGCATAGACGTTTACTGAACAGCCTTTCCCTGACACAGGCGTAGAAAAAACTACATCTCCCGAAGAAGTATCACTATCGATGCAATAAAACTTGGTGACTGCTTCGCAAATACTCGAGTACTTACAGTTACCGATACAGTTGGTCGTAAAGTTAGTTGGAAGGTGAGAATCAAGGGGAGAATCCACTGTCGAAGTATCACAAACCTCCGGAATGTCATCAAGTTCCGCCATTTTGTCATCATATTCTACCTCCGAGGCAGAAGAAGAACCTAGCATAGCAACTGATGCACAATCAAATCCGCAGATGGCACCACCTCCTTGACTCCCGGCCTGATCCTATTTAGTAGACTTCCCTGAGGGACATGACTTCACGCCATGCTCTGTCGAGCTACACCCGGAACATCGGTGGGGATATTCACACGGAGACTTGGAACAACCTGCCGCGTTAAACTTGAAACACACTCGATCTTTAGACGACTTGCCTTTTGATGAAGAAACCACTCTACCAGCTGTGGCTTTCTTAGAGTTTTCGTATGAGTAAAACCTAAGGACCTCTTCTTGCTTCACTTCACTAAAAGCCACCAGGCGGCGCTTGTTTGCGCGTACTCTCACCGCCTGGTCGTACAACAAGGATGCCTTAAGAGTGTACATTTGAGAAGCGTTCTTTTCGGTCATGGTGATACAATGTGAAAGAACCCCAGCTACTTTATCATACGGCCTTGAGTCGGTAACCAACTTCTCTAGAGTATTTAACGATAACAACAATAGATCGTCAAATGTGTCAATGTTCTCACCCTTTTCTAAGAACAGGTCCCAGTCGAAGGGCCCCGCCCTCTTCCTGGATGAACTACGCCTACGACGACTTGCAGAACTCACATTATAAATGGAACTCTCACGACTAGTTGACCTGTCCATATCTCTGTGGTCCCGACGAGAAGATCTTGGATTATGATCTATTTTCACTTCAGAATCCTCCGATACTACAGATGAGGTAGCGCTCTTCTTCTCAAGCCCTTCCAAGGCACTCACGACTCGGCCCATCAAGCCTTCGAACTCGCTGACACGCCCAGTAAGTAGATCATTCTTCTGAACTTCTATGGCTTGAGCCTCAGCAATTCCTTTCTTATTACATTGCGCACCAACCGGAGGCTCGTGCTCGATTCCACACACAGTACAATGCTTCACTTTCCCCATGTTGATATAAATCTTCAACCAAAACAACACACCACAACTGAAAAAATTTTCAATGCACGTGTGGGCGCTGAGAGCGGGAGGAGTGGAATGGTTTGTTTACCTTATAGAAGGTGGGAGGAGATTGTGACGTGGCAGGGCGTGATTGGCTAACGGACAATGGGGACGTTGCGGGCGGCGTGGTTACCAAGGGGGGTTACCTGGCTACCTTGCCAATATACACGGTGACCGTCACCTGCACTTATCCCGCTAGGACATCTACCATCGAGAACATTCGCCCGCCCAGGACACTCACCTGACTTACATGGCGTTTGAAGGGTCCTTATTGGTGGGTATATTATATATCTTCAGAGAGGGTGTGTACGATCTTAACAATCGTCTTGCGCGGAATTTAGAACTTGGCTGAGTAATTGTTCAGTATCAAGGGGTACAATAGCTTTCTCATATCTTTATGTTGTAATCCCGCTAGGACATCTACCATCGAGAACATTCGCCCGCCCAGGACACTCACCTGACTTACATGGCGTTTGAAGGGTCCTTATTGGTGGGTATATTATATATCTTCAGAGAGGGTGTGTACGATCTTAACAATCGTCTTGCGCGGAATTTAGAACTTGGCTGAGTAATTGTTCAGTATCAAGGGGTACAATAGCTTTCTCATATCTTTATGTTGTAAAAGGAAGCACGGTTCCAAAATGAACCCAGGGGGCACTTGTTATAATCTGAGGAATTCATAGAGATCTTTTGGGTCCGGTGAATATACACGGTGACCGTCACCTGCACTTATCCCGCTAGGACATCTACCATCGAGAACATTCGCCCGCCCAGGACACTCACCTGACTTACATGGCGTTTGAAGGGTCCTTATTGGTGGGTATATTATATATCTTCAGAGAGGGTGTGTACGATCTTAACAATCGTCTTGCGCGGAATTTAGAACTTGGCTGAGTAATTGTTCAGTATCAAGGGGTACAATAGCTTTCTCATATCTGTATGTTGTAATCCCGCTAGGACATCTACCATCGAGAACATTCGCCCGCCCAGGACACTCACCTGACTTACATGGCGTTTGAAGGGTCCTTATTGGTGGGTATATTATATATCTTCAGAGAGGGTGTGTACGATCTTAACAATCGTCTTGCGCGGAATTTAGAACTTGGCTGAGTAATTGTTCAGTATCAAGGGGTACAATAGCTTTCTCATATCTTTATGTTGTAAAAGGAAGCACGGTTCCAAAATGAACCCAGGGGGCACTTGTTATAATCTGAGGAATTCATAGAGATCTTTTGGGTCCGGTGTGCAAGAAATTTTTTAAGTCAATTTTGGGGACTGTGAAATGTTGTAATTATGCGTTTATCAATAGGAATTCGATTTGAAATACAATCGAAATAGAGCAGAGTGACTGACTCAGGCACCTCAGTCCTTAATTCCTAGCTTCGCTATAGCCTTTAATTTAGTTTTTGATTTTATTTTCTATGTGAGATGTGAATTTTAAGTCCTGAAAGTCCTTATCAATTTTGACTGTCATAAGAAATATTTTATAGAATTCAGAGAAAATTAATTAACAGCTATGATTTAATCTGTTCTACCCAGTATTTGCCAAAAACTGATCGATTAACCAGCGCTTCCCGTTTCCAGGGGAAACAAAAGCAGAAATTCAGCCATAAACCAACCATAAATGAATCAAAACCTTTAACAGTAATCCGATACCTATCAACCTTTTTGCGGTACTATGGATGCTACCTGGAAATATGCTTTCAGAAGTAAGCTTCTCTGTGAACATAGTTTAATTCACGTGTAAGGAGTAGAATTAAATTACACTCACGGAAATACCCGATCTAAGTGGGAGCTCAGATGTTCAGCAGAAAATCATTTTTTGAGCTCGGGTCCCTTTACAGATGTTTTAATATCAGTCCATGGAATGCAGGTTCATAAGAAAGGTAAAGTTTCGTATTGTTAATAAAACACTAACACAAATTTCATATTTAAAAAGTCATAAATATTGCTAAAATCACCAGCTTCCCAAACCATTTCCCTAACGGCGACAAGTGATTTATCAGTTGTACCAACTTAAAACAACCAGCGCTGCAAATTATTTGTTGGTGGAAAATTTCGAACTTATCTGGGAATCTGTAAAATAAACGAGCTCGGTTTTCCATCAATAGGGATGTTTCAGTGTTATCATTTCGTGAAAGAGACCATTATGGCCAGATTTATATTCTGTAACATGGCACCATGTTTAAAATGGGAACAAGTGTTGACTCTTGCCAAGTTCAATTACACCTCCCATGAATATAACATGATGATGACGAAACATGTCAGCACTGAATCATTTTCAGAAGCTATCAATTGACACTGATATCGTTGGCGCTTAGTACAGCTCAGTTCTCACGAGCACAATGTGTTCTAATTCCCTCCAATACTCCTGCCTGTGCTTGGCAACAGCAAGCTTCGATAATCAATTGCTAGACATTTGTATGGATCCTTTCAATGATGCCAACCTGGATTGTAATCGCTTACATGTAGGGACATTAATATTTAGCTGTTTCCCATTGTAGCCCTGCACCGCTGAATTGGTAGTTAAGTACTGCCCAGAAGTAATACTAAATATCTATTCACCTGATTAAATTGAGGTAGACGGTACATCTACAAGCGTACAATAATAATTGTAATATCTTCCACCAAATTGAAGCTTCAGATCGGATTGAACATTCTCAGTATCGAGAGAAACTTGGGGAAGATGGCATGGTCCAACCAACATCGTTTGAAAAGTATTAAGAAACCTGTCCAAGAAGTGATATGGAATAAGATGTTATTTGCCAATCAACTTGAAATTTCTGAAAATACTACATTTTCCTTTCGAAAAACGATTAACCTTTTTACGTTTTCTGATATTTCCTAGGAAAATCCAGCTGTAAAAGTAACCGTCGACACATAAACAAATCTTCACTGCATGATTAGTAGTTTGGTTTCCATGTTAACAGTTTGGTTTCGAAGTTAAGAAGAAAACACTTCCACTTTTATCTATGTCTACTAGAAAATGTATAGATATTGCTTGTTTGTGGTTCTATATTAAGCCTTACTAAATGTTGACTGAGCTATGAAGAGCAATTCATGAAGCATGTGCATATAATATACTACGATTTTCCATTACGTTACGTAACGGATTAGGCCTAACGTCACGTCGATTAATCGCCCCACTGATCAACTAAACAATGCTTCCACGGACTTACAATGGGAATTATTTCCGAGAACCCCTTTTGTTAACCCCTCTTAAAACGTTTGGTGGCTACATATTTTCCTATTTCTAGGTATCATTAAGTTACGGTTCATGATTCCGTTCCGTGATGCCATCAATGCGCAATATTTTACCACAAATCCAAACAGAAACGCAAAAGAATGAATATTCAGAATAATATGCTGATAAATTAGGAACCATTCCTGAGTTCATAGTGATCCCTTTCTCATGCTTATAATACGCACATTTTCCCGCCTCCCAAATTAGTTTCCTTTCGAACACTTTCACTTTTTTTTGTGCCTGTTCAACATTACCCAATTATGACCTGAATTGCTTTTTCACATGAATCCTCCCCATCGACATGTGCGCAGTCATGACTTCCGGGGGACGACCGCGGCGAATCATCCCCGGCGGTGTGAGAGCCCTCCCACACACGGTCTCATCGACATGATCTAAACGCTACACAACAGTTAAACAAAAAATAAATCTCGAGCTGCCAGGACGCTAACAGAGCTCCAGTGGGGCTCGTGCGAACTTCTGATAAGCTACTGTCCCCACAAGACAGGCCTCTATATCAAGCGATGGCCACCGAGCTGGTCTATTGACTTCTACATAGACAAAGTTCAGTCACAGTGATACACAAACTTTGTTTGTCCGCGGCAAATTTGCCCCGTCGTTCTCGAAGGGAAAGGCGCCTTAATCGAAATATGACGTACACGTCCCCCACTGACACTGGCCCGCAGAAATGACGGTTTAAATGACGTAGGTAATCGATGGGGGTAGCATGGCACGACCTTCACCGGAGTGGCGGCCTCATTGACTGTTTACCCTGCTCTGCAATAACCCGCAGCCATATATCAGCCAGCCAATGATACATCCATGAGCATGAGGCCGTCTTCAAATTATGGTGAACACAAACAACTGATAGAATACTATATATTCATGCAGGAGGATATCAAATCTTTCCAGGAAAATAATAACACATATGTTTATCTTATAGACGTAACATGGTGTAGTTTATTGATTTTGGATCAGTATATATATCATGCGGCGCTTATTTATAAACATCCACGATGGATGATCTGATATAGGCCTATATATCAAATATTGTATAGGTCTGTAATGAAATAATAATAATAATGTGTAGTAATTGCTTATTGGTGCGAGCATGAAAAATAAACACTATTATTTACTCAAAAACCCATTCGAACACCCCTTCACAATGAGATTTCCTCGACCGACATTTTTCAACGAATTACACAGGAGCAATAACCTAAGGCACCATTAACTAATTATCCAATTAACATTTTGACCGTTATATCTTTATTGGTAAATAAGTTGCTGCTGACGATCAAGAAGGCGAGACGAATCTGACGAATTCTGAAAAGAAAAGAATTGGGTAGGTTATACCTTGGGCATCGCAAATGTTAACCTATGAGATAAGGAATAGCCAGCCACCGCCTCATTGATTGTGCGTACCATTGGACATTACAGTCATGCTGAAGGATAGTTTTGGTTGGGAGCGTTTTGACTGATAAGTGACGCAGGTGGGAAGATGGAGCGCTAATCAATATTTTTCTTTAAAATATATTTGGAGAGATAATGGCGTAACCGACATTACAGATTGCACCGGAGTATTTTGTGATGGGCGGACTATGTGTCCTTCTACTAGAACAACAACCTAAACAGATTACATTTCTTCCACAGCCTGCTCGCTCTGGACATGACCCTCAGAGAGCTATCCCTCCGACCGGTTCCGTGTAGATAGTGGAATTACGTGTCTGCAGCGACTTACGTTTACCATTTATCAGAATCAACAGTCTGCTAGGTCATTTTTAAGTTCTTTCCCCCTTTACCAAATTGTGCTTATTCAAATACTATCAAAAGAAGCAGATTTCACCCCCAAAAGTTCTGCGTACACATGGTGGAAACACTGGAATCGGTCGCCCCTATTATGAGAACGGGATTGATAAATAATGGTAAGTAGTATACGGAATCAGGGCTCGAGTGACGGTTGACGTAGGTGCGGTCCCTTTCCATAAGCGACTGCGTCCCTTCACAAATGAAGGGATTACATCTGCCTTGCAAACAAGTACTATAGAGACTCTGCTGGTGAATGAATTCTGAGACAGATAATGCTCATTAAGACCAGGCTTCTCGCACGTGGTGGATTCTACATTACGAGAACAATGCATACATACATATAAGTGTGCATGTAGAAAATGATTAGGGGTCCCATGCCTCTGAACAGCAATGACCATAACTGGGATATATTATGTTTGTGACTTGATCTATGGGTTAGGGTAATGTTTATGGTATACTCCCAAATACAAATAAAGTGTTGGGGACTTGGGTGAAGGCATACCTGAAAGTCAGGGGTTTTGCATGAAGTGTCGGTGGGGGGAGGGGGAGCTATCCCATTGGGGCTTTGCAAAATATTGGTGTTTATCAAATAATAACAACTGCAGACTACGCTTGTGAACAACACAATACCTTTTAATACAGTTAATGAGATACAAATGTAGCGTGATAGAGCTAAGACGGTTTAGAACCGGGCACTGGTGTCTGTGGCCAAGTAACCATATATATACCGTTGTCGGTTTCCATCCACCTATGGCAATGGGAAGATGTAACCCTATGAGTTATCATCCATTGGGGTGACACGGGTATTCGGACAGAAGGACTATTCTACTGGTAAACGCATCAGACAGATCAGAGGAATGTTACTCGTTCGACTATACTGCTATTGGCAATCCAGCTTTTTATACTGAAATCCCCAAAACTGTTTAAAATAGTGACACGTCATTTGAATTTAAGTTTTGATATGGACTTTGCATATGGTCTGTATATCCGCTCCTATAGAAATTGTAATACAAGTATCAATTCATTCTTATAACAAGTATTTAAACAATCCTGTAAAATATTTTAATATATTTATTTTAAGTTCTCCTCTTTAATGAATAGGTCATTTCATAAATAGATAGATCGGTGTATCAGAACGGTCCCTATTCCAGTGTTTATCTTCATTATAATATTGACGACGGGGCTAGTCATAAAATGTGATCAAAATCAAGATGGATATTTCTACCTTCATAATCGACCTTTCCATCGCCGTTGATATCTGCCACTTTCATAATTGCCTCAATCTCTTCCCGTTGGAGGGAAACACCCTCTGCTTCCAGGGCGCGTCGTGCCTCCTCAATGGAAATAATTCCATCGCCGTTCGTGTCGCATTTCCTGAACTCATCCCTCAATAGAAGCTCGCGTTGTTTGGCTCTCGCAAGGCGGGAGACAAGCTGGAGGAAATCTGAAGTCGCCAGCTGGTCCGAGTCTTAGTTGAACAGAGAAGAGGTGGCAAATCTAAAGATATTCCTACAGGCTTTCACTATTAAAAACCTCTAATTAGGGGAAATACTATTGTATTCAATCTTTGCTACCGGGTGAAAACCAATAAATGCGAATGATAATGGGAAAGGTCAACAGAACAATGACTTTCTACTTTACAGAAGCTAGCAGGTGAAAAAATAGTAATCATTTCTGGAAGTCAGCCTGAGAGGCATAGAGTGGATTTGGCAAACTCAGCTATATATATATATAGGTTGGTTTTCTTGAAATCTATTTTATAAACACACTTGGCACAAAGGTAGACCATAAGAGTCCTATGGAGGAGAGACATAGTGATTACGAATTCATGATACAAGAGTCAATTATTTGCTAGGACTAAGTCGGTTCCTACTCTAAGAACAGTTTGCTGAATGAAAGTGCCTTCCCTTGTAAGCTTTGTAACGAAACGTAATAAGACTTCTGAGTGAGAGATTGCCAAACCAAATAGGTTTCTGGTCATTGCAGCGTTCAGGAATTCAGTCGAGATATAGTGTTGATCACCTTTAGAACGTGTACCAGCGTGATTCTGTTTCAACCACCACATGTGTCATTCTATGTAGGTAATTCGATGAAAATCGAATTTGACCAAGTTAAAAACGTATGCGCCCAATAATCGACAAATGGTGAAATGAATAGGCCTATGCCATTTCGAATAGTTCAAGCGCCTTACGGCTCTTTTGAGGTTCCCAGTAGGGATTTTTAAGTTTTCAGGATAGTATGGTAAATAAAGGTTGGCCCTAAAGTTACTGCCTAATGATAAACTGCTTTCTCTGAATATTACGATGGAACACAGCGAAAGTGAGATTAAAAAGTGCAAACCGTGTTACTTGATTATACTATTTCAAATTGTTATGATTTCTACATATTTATGTATTCTATTACATGTATGTCATTTTTTATTTCATATAAACAGGTACTTTGAATAGCTGTTTTACTTGCCCAGATGAAAGTATCTGATTTAGCCGTTTCTACTGTCATATGTCCCTATGTCTACATAGTCCCAAAATCATGCTATACTATTAGGTGATCTTACCTGAATATCCATTTGCAGATAGCATTCTAGTGACCTCGGAATCTGACAACTTCAATCCCAAGACGTGGAATACATCACCCACATGCTTCAAGACTACTTTACCTTCTTGATCATACTTTGAGGCTGCGACTTTGATATCTGTCCGAGAAGAAAATCACTTTTCATATTAACGGTCGCTCTGCATCATATCGTGGTCCCTTCTCTTCTCTCCCTCTGGCGCGTTAGTTCAATTCAACGGAGCCCAAGGACTCCCTTTATTTTCTCCATACACCATGTTGTCAAATGTACAATTAATTTACCATAAAGGTAAAACTATTAAACTTGACACATTTATTGATTGTACTCCGTTTTTTAATTAATTTTGAAATCTTAATTTTTGTTTCTTAATCATAAGGTGAAAAATAATTAACGAGATTAAAAATATAAAGTTTCAATACAAATCTTGAGTGGAAGGAAGAATTTAAACTAAGGCTTGCACAAGTCTTTTCCAAATCTTCTTTTTCTTGTCTTTGAAGTTGATATCTGATGTTAACATAATATTTTGTCCAGTCGTTTTTACCGAATGCTTTAGTTTTGAATACATACATAGAACCTTCCCAACAAATAAGCAATGGCGCGTTATTTCTAAATTTGACCCAGAGCATTTACGCCAATAAAGAAAGACAATTTATGTTTTCAGTTTTGTTGAACCTACCTTGGTCTCCGAATCCGGCCATGGTTACTAACCACTACTAGGTTTATTAGGTGTTCACTCAAACAAAATAGATGCGGCAGATGTTGGCAATCCTCGTTGCCTGGAGCGTGCACAATCCAACAAAAACAGATACCGGTACCTTGCAAATTCTAGATGCAAGTGTATTTGTTCATAGCTTTTAACTTGTAATCAATAGCTGTATGGTTGTTGTACACTAAATACAATAAAGTCAATTTTGGCCACATGGAGGTTTAGACATAAGCAGCTGCCTATGGTTTTTAATGTGAGCATATACTATGTTGTTTAAAGCCCAAACTTCATAGGATATCATGTATACATTTTCTAGGCGAGAAAATCGTATCCAACAATCTCACCTATGTATTTTATGTAATTCTCATTTATTAAAGAAATGGGGAGCTATTTTACATGGATTTAATTATAGCAGACAACATGTATGGAAGCCGCCATTGCTGTAAGTCATGTGACCTCTGATGACGTATGAGATCCACAACTCAAAACAAGGCCCAGCCCATGCCTTAGTGGGTATACCACTTTTCATTTGATTTGAGCCACTATTCTGTATAAACAAATGATGAGCATTGTACAATGGGTTGCCTTTGAGTCTGAATATGCAATGCATAAATGCAGGGGAAAGTGTTAAAGCTATGTGGGATTATAGAGTGAGGGAGGGGGAAGGATTGAATGTGTCAAAACATTGCCGCCGCCGACGCAATTTGTGGCGTTCATTTTCGGCACTGCAAGAGGAGAGTTGCACACTAAAATCGGGGGTCACTTGGGTAAATAAGGTGTATTTATGACTTGTTTATAATAGTATGAATATCCAAATCGTTTCACTGTTAATACATCATACAATTATGTATGTACCAATGCTTCAAACTAAGCAGCTTTACGTTCAATGTTTGTGTACATATATATATGCCCCGAGTGGGGTGACCAGTCACACCTAGTGGTTCAGTGACGTCATCAATACACGTAAATTACCACCAGTGGCGCTGTTGGTCACCAATATGTCTGCCTCCTTGTAAGAGAGAAACTGACTGTCTATTGTTACGTTTCTAGGGGTAAATAATGGTGTCGGTCATTATAATGCTGCACAAACACTCTGAAGACTTAAAATGTTTCTGCTATTTGAAAAAAAAATATTGTTTCCTAAATAGTGTTTGGGCTTTAAAAGCACTCTCACTAAAACGTATTGGCTATATATGGGCAGTAATCACATGATATAGAACATACATATTTATAATTGCATCAGAAATCAGTTCATTGAAGATCGTTAAACACAATTCCACGAACAGAAAATAATTGCTGCTTATTGATTTATTAGGAGAAATATCTTACATTGATTAACCATTGCTCGTTAAATGGCGAATAATCAACATGCCAACTTCTATTGTTATCGATTGGCAAGATTAAGGGAACCAATGGCCAATGCATCACTTTGATCGCGAGCCAATATAGATTTTTGATTCAATTAAGATAATTTAATTCGTTATGGCGATCGAATAATAATATAAGAGTATATAAACTACCATTTGTGATGTGTTTCAGGGAAATGAGTCAAAATTAATATATTTAATAACATAATTAATTTTCAAAAATAAAAATATCAAACTTAAAATATAGAAACACTTATTAGTTGTCCTAATGTTTACTATCATTTGAATTGGCATGATCTCATCTTTTGAAATATGCTTATATCTCAAACTATTGTTTTGGGGACCTGTGACTCATTTTTCTGTGACACATCACATTTGTGTAAATCAATATATTGGCCCCCTTTCTTCCAGGCTTGGCGGTTACTGGACACGTAGCACATTGCTCCTCCAGTAAAGCCCTCTCCCGGGAGCTGGTAATGCAGGATGCTGTCCATAGACATCAACTTGACGAACTTGTCTTCCCCAGCCTGCAGGATGGGCTTGTATAAACCTCTGGTTAACAGGCTTTGGCTCGGGAGGACCTCGCACACAAGAGTTTATCGGTTGGTGAGAAATGGGGATTGGTCTCGATAAAGGCTCACTATGATCCCATGCTCCGAACGGCTGCTCTCCGGTTCTCCACAGTAACTTATTTGGGTATGCTGGATTAGCATTAGCCCCCGGATACAATAGCACTTGGTTACTTATTTCTGGGCGCCAATTGGCCTGGCGCCAAATCAATCCTTGTTGACTTGTGCTTAGATTAGTGTAGATATTGCCCATCTGGAAGTCAATTTAAAACGACAATTTGTACATCATAATTTGCTGGAAGCGGGAAGTTCTCTTGGGAGGGAGATTTCTCGGCAGGGGATATACCGGGGAAAGTTTAGAAAATACTCATAACGAGGTTTTATTTGTTAAAAGAGGTAATGAAATTGGCTGTGTCAAATAAAAATAAACGTCTCTATGGCACTCGATCAGTTCTGCCCTCCTTTCTAATTCCACTTTCACATCCTGGGCTGTTGATTGTGTTTAAAGCAATTCCTACATTCTGCACACCCATTCCATACACAAATACAAATCTCGTGATGAATTACCTGTCATAGCTCTTGTAATTTGGGTAAGGCAGCCATTCAGGACAAGCTAATATTCCACAAGTAATTTGCTGTAGTAACAACAGCTTAAGAATCTTATGAGCTCAAGACCCAGGCGTATTTCATCCAAACCCATATCCACATGCAGATGCTAGTTCTGGTTTGTATCTTCTATCCCAGCCCTGGTCAATATCCTCCTACTTGTGTATTAAAACCTGCCTTAGATTCAGAAGTTATATGACGAATACCAACAGTGCCTAGGAGAGGTCATGGAAACATAGAGACGAGGGTTCACAGGGCACCTAACTACGTCAAGTATAAACGCATGCATGGCTCGAAAAATAAACATGTATCCCGGATTGCTCGGAACCATATTATGTTGGAAAACACCCCGCCTTGAAATACTCAAATCCGCTTTATTTCAGCTATTCTATGTCATCATCTTACCGTTTGTTTATTATGCTCTTCTCACTTATGTATAAATGTGTAACGGAAATAAATGGTATTTGCAAAAACAAAACAAAAAATACTCCCCTGAGATGAATCAGCTCCAACGAGAAAGTGGAAATATAAGAATTACCGACGGGCGTGTCTTTATGTTCCACGTGGGCGTACCATAGGATTTTAGTTTCAATATCGACTCGTTCGGACAGGCAGTATACAACATGCCATTTAATCTATTCAAAGGGGTGGAGGTTGATCATTTCTGATATGGCTAAAAGCAGTTCCTATAATTTATTAAATGTCTGTAACCAAATGTACCTGGAATCATTTTCCTATGAGTTGCTTGGTAGGGAGAGCAGCAGTAAGGAATGAAACATATGCCAATTAGAGGGATTAAATTACCCGTATATATCTCGATTAAATGCAAATGTAAAAACGTTATATCTAATTGCAGATTAAACCATAGAATGCAATACCTCGAGAACAACTGGCTCTTGCGACCTTTGCTTTCGAATTCTTCTCTTGCGACACAATATGACAGCAGTCAGAGTCACCATTACTATTATGGTCCCAAATACAACAACCATTACAATAAGCGTTGTCAGGGGGAAAGGAGTCCTGCTCGTCTCTGTTGGTGCGCCAGGGCCTGTGCCTGGAGGGACCGTGGAGGACAACCCTGGCCTACCTGTCACACCTAATTAAGAAACAAAAACATGGTATAATAGTTGTACAACACGAGAGCATTGATAGTGACAGGTGAATCACCTTAATATGATAACCTCCGTAGGAGATGTTGGGAATGCCAAGAGGGACTACTACCACAGTAATCCTAGAGGGCATCTGTCTATATTTGATCAGTGCATTATCTGGTCTTGTCTATGTGATTTAATGAATGGATGTAAACCAATGGGGTCGTGGTTGTATCAAGAGAGAAGATATTAATTAGCCAATTCTTTCTTTCATTTACCTCCTCCGCCACCTGTCGGTTCGACACATGTCCGCCCTGTTGCCTCCACGCTTCCATTTTCTACAAGGCCTTGTTTGCATAGACAGTAATAACCACTTAGGAAGGGAACACATTGTTGCCCGGAACAATCGTTTATGCCCCCAGAGCTGCAAGTTGTAATCTGGATATCAGGAACTGAAATTAATACAGACTATAATCCATGAAAAGAATCTTATCTAGCATGCAGTAAGTTGGTAGGAATCTCATGCTGGGGTAAAGCAAAATGGAAAAGCACGTTAATTGCCACTTATTGCATTCGATGATATTGGAATATGGCATATCTTTCTAATCAATGTGATGCAGTTGTGTGAGGACAGCAAAGCATGTGCTATTGGAAATGTCCAACTCCAAATAAAAAGGTGGCATTAAAATTCGAATTACATATATATGAAGGTGCTTATCTTTATATAATTTTGTACCGAAATATGCAACTTGTTTGGTCTATTCTTCAATTTTTGTAAAAATGTATGAAATTCAACAATGCAGGCCATCAATCTGCTAGTCAAGCTGGTGCCCTGGCCCATTTATAGCATACACAGATTGTTAATATTGAAAGTATATTGAAATGATACTGGACCTTGGTTGGTTAGGTAGGTTGGTTAGGTAGTCAATACCCCCGGCTAGAATATCTTCAACAATACTTATGCGGTAATAGTTACATAGGTCTCTGGTGAAAAATGAGCCTTTCGGGTTAAATTGAGAACCCCTGTTTAAATTACAAGACCGAGGTAACTGCCTCTCGTCATAGTATGATTTCAAGGCCATCACAATTCATTGGCAATAGTAATTATATATTCGATTCATCATTAAATCAGGATATATGAAATCCACCAAAAGCAGGATTTCAACAAACCTATAAATGAAGGATAGCCCGGAACAAGGAATACATCGGGGAATGTTTGGTCCAGGAGATCCCAGTCTAAACCCGCACTGAGAACCTGAAGGTTTGGTAGCTGGAATATGTCGTTCGATGGGTAGACCAAATCAACGAGCACTCTCACAATGATACTTCCCTCAAGAATTGATTCCAAGTTACATCTTATCGTATATATCCTGGATAATATTAGATTGGAGGAAATCTGAAAAAGAAATCATGAATTTATTACATTCTTAAAACATCGTTGATATGCATACAGTTTCTCTAATGTTAACCAACAGAGACTTTGTTGCACTAAAAGAACTTTCCCCATACCATCGCACAGCATGTGTCGCCAGCGGAAGTTCTGTCGTCCTCGGATTCAGGGAAATCTAGATCAAATCGACATTCTACCCGTACTTTGTGTACTGATACCACGCCCCGAGTTGAAACACCTGCGTCGTTTGGTATAGAATCTGAAAAGAATAAGCTACCTTAAAGATGGGTGGTTTTCCTACTATTTCTAACTAGTAACAGATGTGCACTACTATGAAGGGATTAAATGAGATATTTATTTTTATGTCACATGGGTGATTGGATAGTTTACCTTGAAAGAGGTAAGATTTGAACAAGTGTAAGTATTAATAATTGAGCTTGCTATTATCATTATCACCTGAATCATATATATTTTAATTACATGTACATGTAGAAGGTATTCGCAACTTGTATTTGATTTTGATTTTCATATCAGCAGGATACTATGATCAAGCGTTAACTATAAATAGTTACAACATAAATAACATCTCAACAACGTCATAATTTAATTATTATTGTATACCCATACATTTTCCTACTACCACTACTATTTGGTAATAAATTATGATGGATAATGTAGTATAAGTATAGTAGATTATTTAAATTCACTGTAATCAGTGTAAATCCTAAATCATTTCTTTCGTAAAGTGGACTATTTGATTATACTGTGCTCCCCATACACTCCGCTATGTGTAATTTCAAGTATATGGGAGTATTTCTTTGTCACAAATAGGTAACAAAGTTATATAAAAATATATTGGTCAAGACAATAGGTGTCACCATCCTGTCATCTTTCATCTGCATACAAACTCTCATATTTCGCGATTTCTTTTTATCACGAGTGAGAGGACAGATAAGCCTTATGCAAATCAATTATTGATTAGTTGAAATCCATGTACCCCTTCCCGACTGAAGCACTGGACTTCAATAACAAAAAAGGAACATATTTACAAGAAACGCAAGACAACTAATTTACACATTCCTATCCATGAACTAAACATAATTTACATTTACAAGAAACGCAAGACAAATATGTATACATTCATGAATATAATCAAAACAGAAATTTATAACATATTTACAAAAAAGGCAAAACAACAATTTACACAATCATAACTATAACGAAATTATGTAGATATAATTAGTAGTATTGCCAAGATATGAGATCATGGCTAAACGTTTTACGTGATCTATTCTATTTGGTTTGTAAGTCGGCATAATTTCCCCAGCCTTGATCCATTAAGGAACCCTTTATTTGTCACCCTGTGGGAATCAATGTATCAAATATACACTAGGGTCCTAGATAGTCTACTCTGTTTACAAATACACTTGGGCAACAACACACGAATCTCGTACATAGACCGCCGAATGATTGTATCTTATCTATATTATAAGTATGGCCTGATACCTAACTATTTGAATTATGCTGTAAAAATATCTTGAGATATAATGAATAGGTACATAGTGTGTATCTGGCCATTTCCATATTTGCATTATTATTATCATTTTCACATACCAAAATAAGTGGATTATGGTTAGATTTTTTCAAATATTATTGATAAATAAAATCAGGATTAAGTTCCTCATATCGAACCTTCTATTTGAGAGTGTTTAGTTAAATTGTCCTTCTCCAAATCATCGATGGAACAGTAATAAAATATTTTGGGGCCATATCACAAATCTTTACCTTCTGGTATGAACTCTGATAGGATTAAAGGTTTTGGTGGTTTCCTGTTTTTCTCTGAAGAACGAAAATTGATTAACTGAACATATGGTATTACGCCCTTGATATGAACATAACGATGATGATTTTATTCGACAGAATGTTTTACATTTTACAAGTCAGCTTTTGAGACCGCTTCCTGACGATCTCGAACTTGTTTAGATAAACGTGGTATACATGCACTCAGAACATAATATATTACCGACTTTTTACCTTTGATCTTTTTGCAGTTTGAGCCACTGTATCCGGGGCGGCAGACACATACCTTGATGCCCTCTTCGTCAGCTTGACATATCCTTCGATTTTTACAATTCTTGTCCAATATGCATGCATCGCCTGAATATAGATGTCAGAGGTTCAGCAAATAAATTAGCCATGGTGTAATTTACAGGAACGGAAGGAAACCACAGCTCTCTCAGAGAATATAGCCTGTATATAATTTCGACTCCATATTCAAAATGATTGGGACTAAAATGTTAATACAACCATGTAATCTCAAAACATGCATTTCATTGGAGGAGAAGGTAGAACAGCGCTCCATCTGAAAAATATGCTGAATTTCGGGATTTTTCAAATCCTTAGATATATTGAGTATACTGACTTACCCCTAATTTCGCATTGTTCCCCAGTGTAAGGAGCGAAACATTGACATCCATCTTTTTTGCATTTTCCCCTTCCTGAGCAAGGGTTGTCATGCTTGTCACAAGACACAGCTAGAGAAAAGAGTGTAGCATAGTCAACGTTATATCGGCCAATGTATAGGTGGAGGTGGGTGGCGAGGTCCTCCCGACATGGTTAACTGGCCTTTTGATTTGGTTAGAACCTGATATCATATCAGACTCGTAATTATTTGTTTATTTCACCATAACTATTTCTGGTACGTATGTATAGAAATTTGTTGTAACTTACTCAAAATATTGCATCTGTCCCCTTCCCATGGAGATTCACATTGACACGTGTATCCATCAACACCATTCGTCACCACATCTGTACACTGCCCACGTCGAGAGCATGGGAATAACGTGCTCTCGCATGTGGTGCCATCACGCTCTGGCAATTATATCATAAAACGCTGCACTGTACGAGTGTATTTATTCATGTTTCCATATAACTCGAATTTTCGCATACATCACTTTCCAGATTTCTCTAGTACACAGCATGAAATTATCTAGAAGCTATGGACATTTCATAGCATGGACATTACCCTGATAAATGTGCAATGGCCACCGACACGTTGGTAAGTTAGTTAATAAATCATATAAAAGCAACGACTATCCACGACTACTTCTTTCATGGTTTTGATGTTGTATTCTATTATTTAACATTTCATAAATGCCCAGAATCAAAGTAAGGCACCTTATTAAATACATGGATAATAATCTATTTTGAATGGTTTCACTTTCCGTCGTCTTGAATAAGTGTGAGAACGTAACTTTTAGAATAAAATGTCTCGTAATCATTCTAATTTCTGGAGACCGTAGTCTAGCTACATACAACCCATTGAAGTGGCTAACAGCAGTCAAGCAAGAGATCGAGTTAATAGGAATTACATTGTTACACAATGTTCAAGTAGTTTCGGCCATATTTCGTTGGCTGAGTGTTCTTACGCCCGATTTCGGTTGGTGATTTGGAAAATTCACGCGATAGGGGTAAACTCGGAATGGATTGACACCAAAGAAATGTAGATATTCAAAGAAAATTACCTTTCCGCTTTTCACAATTGATTCCATACCAGGGTAAATGACAAACACACTGGTAAGAGAATAGACCGTCGATGCAGGTTCCTCCGTGTTTGCACGGTTTGTGTACCGCACAATAATCGATGTCTGGCGCTAAAACAAAAATATATATCATAAACAAATTTTTAACATAACAAAAGGTATGATATAGAAATTCCCCGGTTTGAGTATAGTTATACCATATTTCTCGTATGTGCAGTAGAAAACAATTGCGAGAATCTTCCTAATCAAATTCCTGACAAAACGGCCAACAGTGAGATATTATTATTAATGAATTTTTAGGTTGGTGAGTAAGTGACAAAATTCTCAAATAAACACAAATCCATCAGATTTTATTTAAAGTTGTTGATTTATTTGCAGATTACTCGACCTTACATGTTTCGGGCCGGGTTGGGCCCTTCATCAGAGGAGATGAATGAATTTTACCTTCTGCTTATTTTTAACTATCATGATGGCATGGTAGAAGCCTATTTAAAAATGCATAATGGCAAGAAAGTACTCCAATAACAAAACATTGGTTGAAAATATGATAGAAAGTAATAGTTAGCTTACAATACTAGGCATTTCAATTTTGAGTTAATCTAATAGGCCTACATTGTATATACTTCAATCGTTTAAATTGCTCTTGTAATGATGTTGATTGCATTGTACAAGAGAGTATAGGGGAGACCGGACCCCATACCCTATACCTGGTGGTAGGAATTTTGGAGCAAGGATATAATGTTCTAGCACTGCACTTAGCCACTTCTTCTGCCCTACTCACTCGCTGTCTCCATCACTTCCACCTTCTATCCTGCCCTCCCCCTCCACCCTTTCCACATTCACCTCTATACTCAACCACCACTTCCTTCTCTTATTCATTTATTCTTACCCATATGGGAGACCTACTCTGTTACCACTTCTGCTATGGTATATTTTCTGATATTTCCCGCTGTAATTGAGTTTGGGACATCCAATTAAGCCCCCATGTGCACTTACGCATTGAATCATGCAAGATCGCTTATATCAGTTATTCTCCATGATTTATTTAAGCACATCGAATATACTACAAGGGAAGTATCAGTCTGACTATACCTGGAGACCATTCAAATTTCGTTGATTCAGATTTATTTGTCCTGGTTGTCCCTTTAGGCCTATTATATCTGGGATGTAATATATAAGCAGCAAGACTCTTATGAAGAGGCCACAGATGAATTTTCTGACCCTAAACAGTATGTTAAGCTAAATGAAATTGATAATGAACACCTATCAAGAGAATTCGAAGAAGAGGAAATCGAAAAAATAATTAAATCCTTAAAAAAAAACCAGGGTGTGATGGATTCACAATAGAATTTTATCAGGTCTTTTGGCCGCTTATTAAGAACAGATTTATGGCAATGGTCAAGCTGTGCATGGAGGAAGGTGAAATGACTCTTAATCAAAGAAGAGGCGTGATTAATGGTATACCGAAGAAAGATGTCGATCTTAAATTAATTAAAAATTGGAGACCTATAACCTTATTAAATGTCGATTATAAACTCAACATTTTGCTGAACTATATTTCCTTTCACTTTGCTTTTTATTGCGGTCAACTTACGATGTGGGTTGAATTGAATATCAAATGCAAGAATATTCGACACCATACTACTTATAACGCCATCTCATCCAAATAAAGCCATTTCAAAGTGACAACCCAGGCCCGCAACCCGGGAAAAAACTGATCCGTAATATTTCTGTTGGTGAGTACATTTTCCTATTCAAATTTCGTATTAGAACAAAACTACTGGTATGGTCTGAAGGTTCAGCGGCATCGACTGGACGGCAACCTCCAGGAAGCGCAGGGGGACTGACCGCAAGGTGAACGGTTATAGTCCCTTCAACGAGTTTAAATTAAAGTTAATTTACTCTCGTTGGTCCCTTTAAACTACGCGTATGCTATTATATTATACTTCCTTTATATATTTGGTATCTAGGGCCTTACCGTCACAGATGAAGCCGTCACCAGAATATGGAGGCTCGCACTGACATTCGAAACTGCCTTCAGTGTTTGTACACGTAGCGTTAGGACTACAACGATCACAGAGATCACACAGGAACCAATGGCTGCATTCTGGACACGGCTCCTCACATTCGTTTATATCTGTGATTGAAAATAATTTACTCAAATTTAAATTTGATTCCATTTTGTCCAAAGAAACACGATATAGGAAAATAGAGGCTGTAATAATAATGATAATGCCCCTTTACTTTCTGTTGAAATGTATTCACTGCTTGCCTGTACAGTTTTCCCCGTCACCCGTAAAGCCACTTGGACAGCATTCATAAGAACCGATTGTATTGTTGCAGAATGAGGAGTTTGCGCATTGGTGCAGCCCATCCGTACATTCGTCAACGTCTTGAACAATGGATAGCAAGACAGTTCATGATGACATAAGATCTCGATATTCCATGCGAAAGTATTTGTGGGCGCCATAATGGCAAGAGATGATATTTAAATATTGAATAATATATTAATGGACAGTTTTATTTTTTTAAGTATTGTTTTTGTGCTCACCAACACAATCTACACCGCCTGAGCCAGTGAAGCCGGGCGCGCACTGGCAACGATAGGAACCATATGTATTGAGGCATTCTGACAATAGGGGACAATCAACGGCGTCTGTATCGCATTCGTCAAAATCTGAAATTGCATAACCATAGTTGTTTTAAAAAAATGAATGTTATGTAACAGTACGTAATATTGATGAACCAAATCATAATCATATTAATGATAAATGATATGCCCCAATTACAATTCATTTTCAATGAATTGGTAATGGGAACTTTGATTCATTTTGCGACAAAGATGATTGAAATACTCCATGTACTTTGTCTTTTAAAAAAGGATGAGTAAGGATGATTTTTTTCCCATATCCAGAATATTCTGTTCAATGTGTCTTCTCACTATGTTACACTATATTTAACCTTAACCATCACCTTTGAGCAAATTATGCTCATTTTTGTGGTTAGTTTACTGCCACTGATGGGATCGATTTGATTATTCTTATGAATTAAGAGGGGGGGTCGAAGCCCTTCTGATTCTGCGCTCTTATAATACCTTCACAGAGATATCCGTTTCCTTGGAATCCGTCTTGACATTCGCAAGTATACCCCCCAGGTATATTGACACAAATAGCATTGCTGTCACAAGAATGAGAACCATCATCACACTCGTCAACATCTGGAATAATACATGATTCTTAAGCATCAGAAACAATTGAATAAGTATGGCAAATAAAGATACGATATCTCTTACATTCAAAGTAAGGTATCTACGTGTAGAATAAGTGGTATAAGCAATAACACATCTACACGGAGCTGTAGTCAAAGGTAGACGGTCTTTATTTTTTACATTATATAGAGATACCCCTTTCCCATTGGTCGGGTGTATCAACGGCTACGCCTTTACTCTGCTTTGACTGACATGATGACATATCAACATTATTTAGGTGCATCGTATTGTAGAATGAGCAAAATCAGGTATACAACCTTCACAGAAAAATCCATTGCTATTTTCTGCCATTTCCCCCTGGTCAATTCTGAAGTAGAGTCATAATCACACAATATTTCTTTATGTGTTTAATTACCTTGACAATGTAAGCCATCTCCAGTGAAGCCATCTGCACATTCGCAGTCAAAACTCCCCGGAAAATTGATGCACATTGAATCAGGCGAACAGGCATTCTCACATTCAAGGATACCATACCGAGTTCCATCGTCGTAACAGTAGCCATTTTCAATGCATTCATCGACATCTGTTGATATTCAAGTCGTTAATAGATGGCAATGGGTAACTAATGAATATTAAACTGATTTCCAGGAAATGGATATCAGGTTTATTAGGAGCATACCTTCACAGTTCTGGCCATCACCTCGGAAACCTTCGTTACATACACAGTCATAACTACCATCAAGATTGACACATGTAGCCTGGCCACCGCAACTGAATGGATCATTGCATTCGTCAATATCTACAAAGTAGGACATTCAAACTGTTTAGACAATATAACTTGGAAAAACTGAAATGTTGACTTTCAAATCCACTGAAACTGGGTATCCATCAGAATTCAGGTATTCTAATTAACAATGTATTCCAATGCATCTACATTGCTTGTCCTTCATTTACATCAGTTGAAATCGGACCAGTAATCGTAAGAGCCACTATGTAATCATCCAGAGAGTACGTCGGAAAACGCCAAGAGTACAGACCTGTGCAATTGTAACCATTTCCCTGATAGCCATTTCTGCACTTACAAGAGAAGCTTCCATACTCATTAACACATATTGAATTTTCCGGGCAGTTGTGATCGCCTTCAGCGCATTCATCCACATCTAACAAGAAGAGACTATTGTGCAGTATCATCCTGAGGATATCAAATTACTTTGAAGAATTTACTTATCATGTAATATTATTATATAAGACCAGCCAAAAAGTGCCCATACTTTTATGAACTCAAAAATAACCATTTAATTTAGGGGGCATGTTTTTTTTGTATTAGCTTTACTGATATATGAAGAGAGATACCTATGCACTTTGAATCGACTTGGATGAATCCTTGAATACATATGCAACTGTAAGATCCAATAATATTTTTGCACTTGTATTCGTGGCCACATTCAAAATGTGAACACTCATCCACATCTGAAAAGAGACAAAACAGCTTCAAACCCCAAAATAGAAATACAGCCGTATTCTCGCAACTAGAATGATTAGGTTGTAATTTAGTTGAGATGTGGACCCGACAATATCACTAAGGTGAAGAGACTATAGTTGCTTGTGCCGTATCGCTTGTTTTACTAAAAGAGTTTCTGCGCCAGAGGAGCTTGTTGAAACGTGAGTGGACAGAAAGGCGTATGCATTATCATAACTAGTAATATTTGCACATCAACATAATATTATATCTCAACTAAACTAACTAAGGTAACTATAACATGCGGTACGGTAGTTAAGTCTTCATGATCGCTTACCACTGCAGTCAAAACCATTTCCTTGGAAACCTTTGTTGCATTCACATTCATATGACCCTACATTATTAAGACATGTTGCAAAGAAGGAGCAGTCTCCCGCGATGCCATCGCAGTCATCGTCTCTGCTACCACAATATTCCATATCAAGGCACTCATCTATATCTGCAATCCCCAAGACATACAATCCTTCATTACACATTCGTACACCCTCACCAGGCGTCCATCATTGGTCATATCGACTATGGTCTATATTTAACATTAGGTGCATCTTATTGTAGAATGAGCAAAATCAGGTATACAACCTTCACAGAAAAATCCATTGCCAATGAATCCCTCCTCGCAAGTACACTCATATCGCCCAGGAATATTGGAGCATTTTGCATGTTCCCCACAGGAAGACGGATCTTGACACTCATCCACATCTAAGTAAGTATTGTTATTAGCGCGTTCATATAAGCTTGATGTGTTGTCATAATATTATTATAGTCATATATAATGCATACATGTATACCCATCACACTAAGAGCGTGAAGTGAGACTACACTGTTCATTGACAGAAAAATATTAAATAAAAGTAAAATATAAGAATAGGATGAAAGGTGTGTGTCATTTAATAGTTTGTACTACCTGTACATGAATATCCATCTCCCCTGTAACCCTCTTTACACTTGCAAGTAAATGATCCTTCATTGTTAATACATACAGATGATTCAGGGCAATCATTAGTCTCCTTATCTCCACATTCATTTTGATCTTGAAAAATGATTAGAGCACATGAAATTCAATAATACACACAATTAAGAGGTAACACTTAGAACCACTAGTCAGTGGTAAAGACATTATATTATATTATATGTTGTGTTGCAATTAAATATTAAGCACATATGGTGCTACTTAATCAATGAATTTAAAATACATGAATTTATGTGAACATAATCTAGCAAATGGACAGGCCACATAAGACATCAAGTACATTGTGATTTAAATTAAAATAGGTACCTCTACATTCATTTCCCACTAGAATGAATCCCTCACTGCAATTGCACATATATGATCCATCAGTGTTCACGCATACTTGGCTGCATGGCTCCACTATGCATTCATCTATATCTGTTTAAAAGAAACAGATTTGCCAGTGGAACAAGTTATCACTATTAATGTTTTGGGTGGAGTTGATGGCAACATTGAGAAAGCTATGATGTCCCATAGAAATCTATAAAACCACTATCCCTCAACAGTTTTCAACTGAGGATTTTTTTGTGAAGTATAAAGTATTATTCATATAACAGTAAAAAGATTTATTGGTAAATCTGAAATGATTTTTTTCAAGAGCTAGAAAACCTATGGTCAAAGTCCCTTTACCTATACAGTTAAAACCATTGCCCTCATATCCTTGATCACATTCACATCCATAAGATCCAACCATATTAATGCATGTTGCAACTGAAGAACATCCTCCTACCACACCATCACAGTCGTCGTCTCCAGAGGAACCTCCTCCCATAATGCCATCACAATCGTTGTCGCGGGAATAACCATATTCCATATCAAGACACTCATCAATATCTGGATACAATGTAACAGAAATTAGTAAAGTGCTAATTGGTTTAATGTTCTGCAACCCAACCTAGTAAGTAGGGTACTTGGGTTTGTGATGTGATATAGAGTTATGAAATATCAATCCAACTTCAATAGGATATATAATGCTTGTGTAAGGTGAGACACATCACTCCTACCTTCACATATCCAACCATTTCCTAAGAACCCCTTTTTACATTCACACTTGAATGAACCATATGAATTACTGCATCTGGCATCTGCATGGCAAATATCAGGGAGCTCACATTCATCAAAATCTGGAATAAAAAATATGTCAATTTAATTATCTTGATAAATCAGAGCGAAATTATAGGTCAATAACTGGAGAGAAATATTGTGTTTCATAAAAGACAGAGCATTTATGTCATTTGAGAGGTTAGGGAAATGAAAAATATAATGATACAGAAAGACTTTTCACCTCAGATACTATTGTTTATATCACAAACTTTAAATGTTGGTAGAAATGATTTAGTCATATGTATATATATTGGTATACAGTACCCAAATATCCCTCTCTCTGTCAGTTGATTTGGTTGACACCAGAAAATAAGTGTGCTTCTATGGTTCATCAAAAGAAGCATAATGAATGTAAAAATATGCAAATGAGATTAGAAGATTATATCACGTCATACATATTCATATGCATGATAATACCTGTACATGAATATCCATCTCCCTTGTAACCCTCTTTACACTTGCAAGTAAATGATCCTTCATTGTTAATGCATAGAGATGATTCAGGGCAATCATGTATCTCATCCTCACATTCGTTTTGATCTGAATAAAAATTAGGATTGCATATTGAATTCAAGAACCATTGCAATTCACCGGAGGTCAATATAACATCATGAGAAAAACCAGTGAGACATATTGGTAAATGTTACCAAGCCAATATATTATATTTCCATTTCATATATATGTATTTGTCACACTTGGTCCTTATTAAACTCCTGGACCATCGGATTAAGTATGTATATACATGTATATAATTATGGTCAATTCTCACGAAATGGGGGCAGTCAGTGTTTTTGAATTCCAAGATTCACTTAGCTGACATTTGTATTCTTTTGGTTTATTTGTCATTCCCAACATTTAGATATAACCTTTATGCTTTAGGGTTTGATATATTTTTTTAAAAAATTTATTGGACAAAGTTTTATATCATGATAATTCTCATTTAAATAATATAATATGTAGATATATATAGTTTACTAATCTGAAAAAGTGCATTTTGTACGTAAAATGATAAAATAAAGGTGAAAGTTGACGTTTTTAAAAACTGAAATGAATAAAATGAGAACGCAGGCACTCAAAATAATGAATTCATGTACAAATTTGTACATCATAAGAGGGATCCGACTATCTACTAAGCGTTTTTTGTTCAATTCTGAGAAAAGTATAGGGGATACTTTTGTTATTGCTACTTTTTGCCTTAGAAAAATAATGGCTAAAATCAAAGGGTGCCTACGTCGGGGTAGTAAAGTTTGTAAAATAAATAATATATGTTATTATACAGAATTAACTCACAATTGAGGTAACTATTATGCATATAAAGCCAATAATATTCATGAAAGAAAAAAAATTAAACTTGTGTGGCTGGCCTATTAATTTTTCATAGTAGGTAACTTCTTTTGAAAAAAAGAAATTTGGCTCAAATCTGCAGGTGCCTATGTCGGGGTGCAATTTATTTGATTATTCTGTCAGTAATTTCTCACAGTTTTAGCTCATAAGTCAACAAGGCGTACCCCGGTGTAGGCACCTAGGAAAAATAAGTTTAAAATACAAATTGATGCTGAGAGAGAAATATTCATCCAATCAAGTAGCGATTTTCAGGTAAGATTCCCAGGCTACCATATTTAACAATGCACACAAGATTACTAAATTGACCATATGATATATATAATACAAATGAATTTGTGCATATAAAATAGCAAATGAACAGGCCATCTCTTTCATACTAGGTCAGATGTATTGTGATCTAAATTAAAATAGGTACCTCTACATTCATTCCCCACTAGAATGAATCCCTCACTGCAATTGCACATATATGATCCAGCAGTGTTCACACATACTTGGCTGCATGGTTCCTCTATGCATTCATCTATATCTGTTTAAAAGAAGAGAAATCTGCCAGTGGAACAAATTATTTTTAGTGAAGTATAAGGTATTATACATAACAGTAAAACATTTTATTGGTAAATCTGAAATGATTATTTTCAGGAGCTAGAAAACCTATGGTCAAAGTCCCTTTACCTATACAGTTAAAACCATTGCCCTCATATCCTTGATCACATTCACATCCATAAGATCCAACCGTATTAATGCATGTTGCAACAGAGGAACATCCTCCTACCACACCATCACAGTCATCGTCTCCAGAGGAACCTCCTCCCATAATGCCATCACAATCGTTGTCGCGGGAATAACCATATTCCATATCAAGACACTCATCAATATCTGGATACAATGTAACAGAAATTAGTAAAGTGCTAATTGGTTTAATGTTCTGCAACCCAACCTAGTAAGTAGGGTACTTGGGTTTGTGATGTGATATAGAGTTATGAAATATCAATCCAACTTCAATAGGATATATAATGCTTGTGTAAGATGAGACACATCACTCCTACCTTCACATATCCAACCATTTCCTGAGAACCCCTTTTTACATTCACACTTGAATGAACCATATGAGTTACTGCAATGGGCATCTGCATGGCAAATACCAGGGAGCTCACATTCATCAAAATCTGGAAATGAATATTTGAATCAATGAATATATCTTAATTTAATCAATATTCATGTTGATGATCTCATAACTGAATGTTTGACTAGTAACAAGTGAGAAATTCTTTTTGTTTGGTAAAAGATTTTAGATGGAGTATTCATGGTAATGAGAAATGTTATGATAGAGTAAGGCTTTTTAGAATTATTTTGGGGGTTTTTTCAGGCATTGTGCTTACGCGGACGAATCTTGTCCAATAAATTTGTGATTACTGGCGACTTGTTCCATTCTCTCTTTATAGAAAATTTTCACATACCAAAGTCATAACAGCTTAACAGTCCACTAAAAGGCTCTTCGTTGATAATTTTAATGTGAAATGTTGGACACTTGGTAGCCTCATTCAAATAATTGTCTGGAACATTGTCGGCTGCATGATGGAAATTGTCCCTCGGGGAGCCCTTGGTTTTTCTTACACCCCAAAATTATGATTTCATTATATTATGTCATATCATTATATTAGAAATATTAAGTATTTATTAATACTAGATAAATAATATATCTTCATATATTAAATTAGATCTCCTAAAAAATTAACTGCTTTATCATAGCCTACATATCTCTCACATATGTTCCCATACTACATACAATATATATATTTGGCAACCACATGGTTACCTACCTTTCCTTCCTCTTTCAGAATTAAAGCATTATAGCTTTCACTAACTGTCAAAATTTTGAACCCATGGCCTCATTGTAATTATAATTCCCAGGGGGTAGGCTTATGTAACAGTACCGGCCACATATATAACCATCCTTTCTACGAGGACACTGCAATAGCTAATTAACCTCCTTTGTTGAAGACCTACTCCCTTTTGTTCGTTCATTACCAAACGTATCCTTCTGGACATAACAGGCACCTGAATGTAGCCTTCTGAACATAACAGGCACCTGAATGTAGTGTTCAGACATATCTCCACTAGCTCCTCTACCTACTTTAGACACTTTTGTTAAGTATGGTGGGAATTATATTTTCTATTCTAAAACTTATTTATTTCTCTCGGAATTATTCTTCCCCAGACCGAAATACTGCATTTCTGCTCTTTCAATTCCATCAAAGTAATTTGTAATAAGAATATGAGATCACGTCTGTGAAGAAGATACAAAGACTAGCATCTCCTTTATAATGTCGGGAATATTGCTTGAAGGGCAAATGTATTGAGTATTGATATAAAGGAGGGTAGGCTATCAGCATTTCAGAGCGTCCGTAAGGACTTCTGAGCATCTCCGATTCTAGAGTTCCGCGGATTTTCAAGGGTGAAAGGAACCACTGTTCACCTTATTGGATTGGGACATGGTATCACTTCCCTCTTCTCAATATCAGATTAACATCGACTTCTTGGGCTTGAGGGGGTAGAAATGACTTGCCTTCAATGATTGCAAGTGGGTCATATCTATGAATACTAATCAAAGGAACGTCATATGCGGAAGTCGATCGAAGTTCTTATTCATAATAATCCTGATGTCGGTAGTTTATTCATATTTATAATACAATTCCTTGATGATCGACCATTGCATCAGTCCAAATGGAAAGTACAAAATGTTGGTGGCCAGGCTTAGGACCATTGCGAACACAGTTTTGTATTTCTAAAAGCTTGTTGAGCAATGTTTTCGCATATAATGTGAATGTTTAAGTTGGGTTTAGGTAGATCAATCTTTATTCCATGATTACGCTGGGAGTGGATAGTATATGGATTAAATGATGAGTATTCCCAGTGGGAATGGTATTATAGATTTCTTTATGGACCACACCACTTTTTGTATGACCGTCACATGACCACAAGTCAAATGCCAGTTCGACGCGAAAATTCGAAGAGGACAGAGAAACTTTGAACTTGCTTGAGGGCTTACAGGGGGCGCATTGTCCACCGAGTACTTGATTTTTCGGTCTCTTACTTTAATTTGTATTTACTCTTTTATTAAAGTGACACTTCTCACTGTTGTTAGCTAGATTATCGAGTAACGGAATTTCTACTTTCTTTTCTAGTATTTGGTTCACCTTACTCTACCTAACTAACTCCTGTGGATATCAAAACTCTAACATTCATATTATATCAGATATTTGGTAAATATAGTGAGCAAAATCTCAAAGTTGGTTTGGCATCTGGAGTTACATATTATAAATGTCAGGCTCGACCAAATGTCCTTCACAGACATTTCTGCTCACTTAGAAAGTGACGGCAGCACTTTATGGCACTGGAGCCATCTTCTCTGTGATTTCAAATCTGGTCTATTCATTACAGTTATTCAATAATTATTGAATGAGGACACAATGTTGGTGCTGTATACTTTAGATATTGTCAAACATATCCTTATGATTACACTGAAAAAGCTTCATGTGATTCTGTAACTATCTTAGCCACTTTAATTCTTACTCTTACTTTTATTCCATGATTTCGTGCAAAAGCAATCTGACATTTTATTTTGCTTTCTTCTTAGGAACTATTTATCAGCATTTATTTACGATTGAAACTTTCTTAAACTTAAAGCACATTATCCCAAAGAGTCTTACAATCAACCATTTTGCGGTTGAATGGTGGACATAATAAAGCATTCTGACTAGTTATTTCTAGTAGCCTAGATGGGCCTGCATTATGTTATACTTCAAGCTCTTGGCCAAATCATGGAATAAGATTGGCGCTGTATTGATGAAACAATGGAAAATCATGGAAAAAAGCAAGAGTGCCATAGTGAGAAGGGATTTCTGTGGAGTCTGGACATTGGGTGCCTCGTAAGCAACCCGACCAATATCCTCGTGGGCTTTACTACTGCACCGTTATAGATTGTCGACTTCCCCCATGCAGTTAGCGCTATGTACACCAGTACACAATGAAAATCTTGCTAAAATACCTGCACAGTCTCCATGTTCGTCTTCTTCAAATCCCCTAGGACAAAAACACTCATAGGACCCCCAGATGTTGCGACACCTGGACGGTTGTTGGCAAGGCTCTTCAAGTATCGAACATTCGTCCACATCTGAAAGTCATGAATTTAAGTAGCAATCATAATGGAAACCCCTGAAAAAAATACTAATACAAAGAATGAATACTGTATGGACCAAATGTAATCTTTAATTCAATCTTTTACTATAGCAAGTGACCAGAAATGTATAGCCATGTATATCTGGATGAAAGTGTACTTTACCAGTACACTCAAGACCACAGAGCTGAAATCCCTCGACACAGTCACACCTGTAGGAGCCGTGTGTATTCACACAGATGTTGTCATCATCGTGACAACTGTGCGTTCCCGCTGCACATTCATCCACATCTGACAACACAAATTAAAATCATTTGATCAACTCATAGGTGTGTAAGACGCACATCTTGATAAATGGTAAAATTGAAATAAGGAAGACAAATATTTGTGGGAATACTTGGAGGTACCAACTAAATGGCTCTGCTAATATTTGTCTGACAACTGAATCGCCATCCATATTGATCACCTGAACAGAAGAACCCGTTCCCAGTGAAACCAGTTTTGCAGTCACACGAGTAAGCGCCATCCATGTTCATACACATTGCGTTCTCACTGCATTCTATTACCAGCAACATACTCTCATCCGAATCTATTTATTAAATATAATTAAAACCATTGTCAATTATCGCATGTGTATCTTTTTAGAGTGAATTGTTATAGCATTCTGATGCATTGCCATGAACAGCAAAAGAAAAATGTTTATGTGCGTAAGTCGCTTTCCTGAATGAACTTGAACGTGTATTTTTTTATTATCGGACTTTTCCAATAGTAAATTCATGAATTGCACATGTCTATGTGTTTTTTATATTTATACTCACGCTGACATAGAAATGAATTGCCTACTTCCTGGGGTTCTGGGCTACAGAACGTAGTATCTAACAGGCATTCATCCACATCTGTAAGACGTTGGGGAAGGACGTTGATATGTGCACAATGAATGAATGGCAATGTATACAACTATTCGAATATATCAATATTGTGTATACGGAGAGACATTTATATCAATGTATTGCATGGGTGAATGAATAAAATGAATGTGTATCATCACTGAACCTGAGCAGTTGAAACCATTCCCACTATAGCCTTTGTTGCAGGTGCACTTGAATGAACCCTCGGTATTGGTACATGTTGCACCGTGGAAACTGCAGGGAATATCGGTAACACATTCATCTATGTCTGTAAAATATAAAATGCAATTCGACATGTTTGTAGATTTGTATTGCCATTGTAAAAGCTTTGCATATGCCTTGCAGTGGTAATATCCAATAAGTGTGGTGAATTCCTCGATACAAAGACATAATCGTGTCAAAAATGTATTGCTATGAGGCAATACAGGGAATGGTTTACAAGAGGGTCTCCAACTGTTCAATAATTTTAAGGATATTTTCGGAAGTGGGTGCATTATATCATAACGTACCGAGACAGACAGTCCCATTTGAAACAAAACCTTCTTCACAAATACAGTCTCCGTCACTCTGTTCAGTTCCATAGGGTTTGCATGGTCCATCAACTGAAAGTGAAAACATAATCATTATAGAGTAACATTTAGGATACAACATATGCACTCTTTATTGGCATCTTTAAAAGTTGTTATGACCGATTAAAATATTGTGAAAAGACAAACATAACAAACAAACATAAGTTTATATATTTTACATAAGGACAAACAAATCAGAATCTGAGTAATTCAAACAAAGGGAAGAAGAAAAGGGGGTAAAATATCGCAATGAAAGGTGGACATTTTTTGGTAACGATTGGCCAAAGTCGCATAATCTGATAATGTTTCCAGAGTTTCCCAGATCGTGTCAAAGATTGGGGTCATCAGCTATTACATCAGTTGCAGTAATATCTTCCTTTTATACATTTTTAACTTTCTGTATACATGTACAACTAAACAAAGGCATCCAATATTTCCGTATGAAAAGCCAGCTGATGTTTCCCCGGCTGGATCTACTTACGAACGCATGTTTGCCCACGGTGTATGTATCCTGAATAGCAAAGGCACTGACCATCTAACATAATACCATTTTCACAGGGCACTATAATATGAATATAATGTTTAAGTTGAGGCATAGAAAAATTAACTAATTTACGTAATAGTGTCTCATAATGGTGTCTCACCAAGAATGTCTAACCAAGATTCTGACGTAGTATAATGTTAAAACATTTATATTATTAGACGGTAGTCTATCTGCATTACCTTCTCGTTCCTTGTCATTAGTTTGCCATTAATGCCAGTCACTATTGATACAAAAAGCCTTTGTCCTGGCTCTTTTACAACCGTTGGGAATTTAGCTAGAATACTGAACTCATGCTTAGATTGACTGTATGTATGTTTCTTTGTTGTTGCAAGTAGAGTATTTGTAAAAAAAACAAACAAAAAAAAACAAAAAAAAACACTAAAATATATACGAATACTCACAAGCGCAATAGTTCCCATTTGATATAAAACCTCCCAAGCATACGCAAGTTTCGCCAACCAGCATCCCATAAGGCCCACAATCTCCATCGTCCGCTGAAATTTAACAGAGTTCCTTTTTTACATGTTTAATATTTGTGTTTACACAGAAAATCGTTATAAGATATATCTTTTAACGATTTTCACTTTGAATAACTCATTTTGTTATTTAATTTGAGTCTAATATAAGTCTTCTGTGTGTTTTTATTTGAAAGGCTATTCGATTCCATTGAGATTTACTGGCAATAACCTGAACTATGCAAACACATTAATTTTGTATATCCAACAAACATACCCGTGCAGTTCGTTCCATCCCAGACCAAACCCGCACCGCAGGTACATTTCCCATCTCTGTAAACGCCGTTGTCTCCACATGGAACTTAATCATGTTGGAAATTCGTATATATATAAGCTGACACTATTACGTCATTTGATAATTAAAGTCTAGGCCAGGACTGTGTTACCTTTTTTCCATGGATTATATAGCTCCTACTACTAGATCTAATGCTTTGCTGGGTTTTTTCTTCCATTGTATTACCCTAGGTCTGTTTTCAATCATGTTAAACGCATTATTAACTTTATTTCAGATAGCCAAGACAGGCTCAACCCCACCCGACCAACGTGCTGCCTTCAACAATCACTCCCTCCCCAGCGATAATCGACAATCATTATTTTTCGATAATAAATAACCTTAGCTATAACTATGGTTGCCTCGAGACATGGGTAATCCATTTGTAGTAATAACAAAGAATACATTCACAGTTGAAAAACAGTAAAAGACAAAAAAGTTGTCCCAATGATATTTACCATGGACCGGGTACCCACGATCCAAATTGAAAAGCCATACCCCAGGGCGAGCCACATTGCTTCCTCTGGACACAATGCTGTATTGTGGATATTCAATCTCTGGAATAACCGTTTGTTCTTCGGTACGTATCAAAACCGTCGCCTGTATTTAGGACAGGACAGGTTCATAATTAGTGTCTGATCAATACTGTTTCTTTGGGAGAAAAAGAAAACGAATTTAAGGAAAGTGATAAAACTTGAGATTTTTCAAGGAGATCAAATGATACAAATAACTTTTAAGACAATGAGAGGAGAGATTTATTTCAGGTAATGAGAGCGCCGCCTTAATTATCATTCTACTGCCAGAGGGAAAGCATTCCACCCACGACCTCTTCATATTTTATCAATGATCACGAGCATGTACGCTTCCATTCCTTGCCGGAGAAAACTTTTTATAGCCAATTTACCCAATTTAAGGTGCTAGACAAGGCGTAGAACCCTTGTAAACAAGATTTGTCCCATAACAATAGGAGCATTCCACCCACCACTATCACGAACACACACAATCACACACAATCACGAATTTGAAGCAAATTACCAAATTTGCCAGCAATAGCAATAGAACTAATCCAAGAACATAAAATAACAAATCATATCTTTGCACAGTTATTATATGTGTGTGTGTGTGTTTAATTCCAACTTGATGCTTGTCCAATCATTGAGAATTATGTTCTTAATTCAACTGAAACAGTTTGCAGGGGTCATTGATGCCTAGCTATGGGTCGGTACACAAGATGGAGTTAGTGGCGGGGTTAGTGGTCCCCTCTGTGCGAACGGGCAGGGAAGCGGAATATGAACGCACTAAACCCACGATGATAAATATTAATGAGTACCCATAGTGATTACCCAATGGGGCTGGCTACAGAAATATTGAACCCTATAATATATTCTTAATAATTTAAGAGATTCTTACCGCGCCAACAAAATCGTACGTGTACAATAGCCTTGATGGCTTCCCATAGTTAAAAAGTGCGTATGTGTGTTGTCCATCCGTTACCATCGACAGTTGAAATGAGACTACCTGAAGAATCAATAAAACTTAAAGTATCCATTTCCAATATCATCGCGCTGCTGTTCCGTTGCTTCATTGTTATTATCGGGAAGAATGTAAAGGGAGACGTTGAAACGATGATAGGAATAAACAAAGTAATGAGGGAAGGGTGAAAAATTATGTTTTTGTGGGAAAATTTGCACATAGGATATTTCTGTTTGAGAATGCTCTGACAATTTAAATACCTGGGATATACCCACGACATGCACACCACACCAGGTGATAGTTACGCCGTATTGGGCAGTAAATGTTTCACTTGATGCAAATGCAGCTTGAATTAGTGTATTCATCTTTACCAAGGTTACATCGTCGACGCCATTAGAGATATAAAAGTTTCCTTCGAAACCGTTTGATATCGGACTAAATACGGAAATACTTTTGTCTACTGATGGTAAGTAGACACGCCCTTCCTCGTGAAATACCTGCAACGAATTGATGTGTAATTAGAATTATCATCTCGTGTTTCTTCAGATTTGTCAAAGACATTCACTCAAAGTATGACAGCAATGGCACTTATTTTGAAAATGAAATCAAGTAAAAGTTGCAGTAATGGGGGAAATGATTGTCGCCTTACAGCGATGCCATGATGATAGATCGGTTCTTTTTTTTGATAGATCGGTTCTTAATGCAATTAGTATTTTTATCTGTAATTCATTGAATGAGCTAGATGTACAGTAATTATTATATCTAAGACATAGCTACACATATATACCTGCAATACATTCTCTGATATAGCAGTTGTAGTGTCGAAAGGATCGTCCGACAGTAAGATAAGAGGAGTCCTTAAGTCGACGATGAGTGGCGAGCTCTCTGCTCGATCCCCAGTGGGGAAGAAATTGTCGGTACCATCAGACTCCGGGCATGTACCAGCCTGACCATAGCAACCTGAATGGCAGGGAAACAAACTTTATTCGGTTTAATTCAATTATAATTTGATAAAGCAGTACCGAGTTCCATTCCAAAAACCAACAACTTTTTAAAATTCCTTTCACTTTACCTTTCCGTAGAAATAGGGTAATGGCTAAGATGATCCAGACTGCCCCCTTCTTGTTTTCCATGCTGGGTTGATGCTCCTGTGGTCCTCTAGATCTAGAAACATGGGTAGCTTTGATTATTTTAATAGATTATACACATTTTACATTGGCAATATATTGAAAACTAAATGGCATTTGATCGAGACAGCAACGTTAATTAGCACGCGTTTGACGACTTATTTACAATAGTGTCTGCCTGTCTGTGATATCTCATGGTTATCGTTACGCATGAACATATGTTTTAAATAATGCTTGATTCCAACCAAGTTCGGTATGTATAACAGTCAAAAATCCTATAAGCAAACTTATAAACTTAATTCTTGAGTATACCAAGCCTGTTCCTCATTACTTACCTAATCCCAAATCATAGTCAAAACGTTATCATCCGCCGATTGTTTATTTTGTCCAATTTCATGTGCGAAGAATTTAACCAAGAATAATCAGTGCGTGAATAAACTGTGAAACCAGGACGTGTATGACTCTCGGCAAGGCACGACATCGATGTCCTCCTATCCATGGATCGCTGCATCCGTTGATATATTCGGCATGTACCATTCACTCGAGTGGAACCAACAATTCTCTCAAGTGAAACGAACGACGTATCGAAAACAATCTTTTCTTTTTAGTATAACTGTGGTGAAAGAGAAAATATTCGTAGGACGAAAATTTGTAGATTGAATTTCATAACCGAATATACCGGTATATGGGGTATACCTAACATCGTACTTGCAATCGTGCACTTATTATATTGTCCATCTTTAATGGATGTGATTTCCTCAAATATCAGACATTATGTGTCTAATTATATTGACAAATTAGTCGCATTGATACCATTCTTTACAGTCTGATATATGCTATCTTTTTATTGTAAGAAGTACTTCACATGTCCAGACAGTTAGTGTAACATTCCATGAACCTACGTAGGCCTACATGTATGTTCTTTATTACGGCTGGCTGCATAAGAACCATCTGCACAGATCGGACCTGTGTACCACATAACGTTATACTTAAATTGTTTCTGAACTGAAAGTATGTGTGCCTTGGCATTCACCCCTGGTTGTTCTTCTGCAATTACTCATAATGATTTGGGATTTTGTAACATCTATAGGCAATTATCTGTAATAAAGATTGCATTTAATTTTGGGAACGGGGAGGCCACCTATGTTCTGTTTCATTAACTAGCTTCCACTCAGACTACCCACGGCGCCCCCTTGAGGGATACGGACGCACTTGGTACCCATGTGACTACAGTTAGTGGGAGAGGCGGCCATTCAAGCAGTTGCTGTCATCCAGGAAAGTTTCCCGCCCACCACCCTAATAGGAAGAATGTAATACAAATATAGCTAGAAGAATGTATATAGGAAGAATATATGTAAGAAGAATGTACAACAATTAAGAAGAATTCATAAAAAGAAGACTGTACTACAATTATTCCAAGAAGAATGTATCACAAGTATATCACAAGTCTGATGGCTGCTCAGTAATAGTGTAGTAACCATGTTCCACACAAGGGGAGTAGTGGGGTAGGATATTTCCACTTCTTATAAGGCACAAGCCATGGGGATGGGAGGGGCTAAGGGGGAAGGGAGTGGGAGAGGATAGGATAGAGGTCCACCAATGAGTACACCTGACACTCTCCACCTGGGTATATATACCAACACTGTGTGCATAGAAAGATAGAATGTGGAGGGGTGTATGGCCTTAGGGCTGTACACCCAGCTGTTGAAATACAAGTACTAGTAACAAGAACTAAGTCTTGTGTTATCTATACAAGATACCTCAAGTCTCCTGAGACAAACTACAACTCCCATGGGATATAATCACCAACATTGGACTCATCATATAATACCCTATGCTTAACATCAGGCAACAATATACACCCTAATCCTAAGTCAATCACTAATAGCATAAAGATCCGAAGCTATGCGCACAACAATACCAAAGAGACTTAACAGTGAATCTTTAACATTGAGTTTTATCGCCGAACTAAAGAAAATTGAATAAACACAGTTTAACCGGCCTCCTCGCTTTTATATATTTTACCTACACGTATTTCATAAATTATAGCAAAACATTTTTCGCAAGTTATTTGGGATAAGAATATTGAAATAGAAACATTTGATTTTGGTTTTGGATCGTCATATTATAGTAGGGATAGAAAATTGAAAGACCATTACCATGCATTACGATGTGTGTAAGTTGTACATCTAGTGCATAACAATCGATATGATAAGGATGAAACCAAATTTATATAAATCATTAAATGCAGGTTATATATGAGTTGGTTAAGAAGCGTGATAATCACGAATTGCGTAGCAACGAGTGTTAGATGCACAGCGAGTGAAACCAACGGGTTAGTTAACTGATTGTTATTCATGTGGACTTCATGTGGTTAATTTTATGGACTTGTCCTAAAAGTATGTACTTCCATTGGTTCAAGTGATTGAGCTGCGTATAACACTCATGCGTAGTAAATATAGAGAGAATGGCAGAGGTGTTTACTGAATATTGATTATAATATTATTAATAGAAAAATATTGAAATATAAACCCCACTTATTGCACCTCTCAAGTGGAATGCGCATATAATAAATACGCATGTGACTGTCTCACTCTAGATGCCTGGTTTACATGAAAATATAATATCTACTTTAATTTCCATTTTTGGAATAGATACAATGCCTAAGTTGGACCCACTAATCAACGCCATGTGATGAAATCACTATATGATATTCTGAAGTAGAAAAAAGTCTGAGCGGTTGGATTTATACCAGGACCTTACTAATTAAGTTTCTCATTTCAAGGGTTCTGTTGCATTCGAGTACCTTCTGAACAGCGTCTCAGTTGTCGCGTACATTAAGGATCTGTCCCTGAAAAGACAAAAATGTTGGTTATCACAAGAATCATGATAGACTTAAAACATTAAATAATATTAATAATCAATATCAAATAATTGAATTATTTAATAGATATTCCTATCAAGTGCTTCTCATATGCTAACCTTTATGTGGTTAAATAGATTTTTCCTTTCTGACAAATTCCAATGAGATATTGAACAAAACATTGGCGAGGATGTAAATACATTTCTATGTTTGCGTCACACAATGCATTAAAAGTCCTCCTACAACTCCCCAGATGTCCACACACATTTGAAATGCACTAGGATTGATGAGATTGGAAATAATAAGTTCAACCTTTTTCTTTTGCCAAGATTTATGTATCTGAGTGGTAACAACACTATAAACGTGGTCAACTATGTTCATGAAGTCCAAGGTAACAATTGGGCAGAGTCTAATTTGTGTATAAATTGTTATTTTGTATCCAGACACTGTCTTCACATATTGCTTGACCTTGCTGAGTTTTTAGATTTTGAATAAAAATAATTTCCATTGTGCATATACACTGCTTCCTATGTGTGTGACATAAACGTGAGCAGGAAGGACCTGACAGTAGTGTGGTTGGACTTAGCCAATGCTTATGGAACAATACCTCACTTGCTGATAGAGGAGGCACTTAGGCACTACCATATGCCAGAACACTTCAGAGGACTCATAAGGAGTTACTTCAGTAACATACACCTGCGCTTCACAACCAAGAACTTTACAACATCATGGCAGAAGCTAGAAAAAGGCATAGTTACTGGATGCACAATCCCAATTATCCTTTTTGTCATGGGCATGAACATGATAATTAAGGCTGGAGAGAGAGAGAGGCCATGCAGGGGCCCAAAGATGGCAGACATCAGACAACCACCCAGCCAAGTCACACAGCAGTTCCAGCTAACAGTCCAGGGGGAGAGCATCCCACCCATTACAGGGAACCCAATCAAATGCTTAGGCAAGTGGTTTGATGATACACTTGGAGACAAGGCTAACATCCGGAGGATAGAACAGCAAGTCAGCAAGGGGATGCGAAACATCAACAAAACAGGTCTCCCAGGGAAGTTTAAAGCATGGGTGAACCAACACAGACTCCTACCAAGATTGGCTTGGCCCTTGATAATGTACAAGATTACAGTGTCAACTGTAGAGAAGTTGGAACAGACCATCAACAGAAATCTCCGAAAGTGGTTAGGAGTACCCCCAGCTTTACTTCAGTAGGCCTTTACAGCAGGACAGCCAAGCTTCAGCTCCCTCTTACATCTGTAGTGGAAGACTTCAAAGTAGGGAAGGCTTGACTGATTATGACCTTGAAGGACTCCAAAGATGACAGGGTGCGGCTCACTGGAGTGGAGGAGAGGACAGGAGAGTAGAGGCTGAGAGTAGATTGAGGCATAAGGACATTGTAGGAACAGTAGCTAAAGGGTGACAAGGGCTGGGTACAACAAAAGCCTGCTACTGGAAGAACGCTGAGGCAGCTGAAAGGTGGGGTATGGTCCAGGAGGAAATAAAAGCCAGAGAGGAAGAGGACAGGCAAGTCAAGGCAGTAGAGATGGGTTGCCAAGGAGCGTGGACAAAGTGGGAAACAGAGCAAAGAGTGCTGAACTGGGCAGAAATACGAAATACTGCTTGAGGAGTGCAGAGAAAGAGGGTGGCAAGCATGGAGCTATCCAGTGGAGGTGGGGTGCAGAGGATTTCCAGCACAGTCAGTATGGAGGATGTTCTCTTCACTAGGAATGACAGGGCAGGCAATGAAATCAGCTGTCCAGAAAGTGGCCCAAGTGGCAGAGAAAGCATCATGCTGGGTGTGGATGAGAAGGGACACCAGGAGCTGGAGGCCCACCACTGACGTGCAGTGACTGATCATCACTGTGGACCCCCCCCCCCCCCTATCCTGAGAGCGTACCAAGGTAGGGGTCGAAAAGCACAATCAGGGATGGCCTCGGCTGAGGATATTGGTGGCCAATAAGACCAGTGCTGTATTCAACATAATTATAAATGAATTTGCAATATGTAATGAGAAAATATATTTCGTTAACACATTAAAAATGTTTTGTATCCGTAGTTTTCAAGTTTTTTTACTGTAGCATATGGAGATTTTATGGAAACAAACACAATTTTGAATGTTTATGTGCAATTCATTAACACTGTGAGTTGATTAATATTCATGCATTTTCCTATTGCTAAACAAAAGCTGGCAGTGATAGTATCATCAGCAAAAAGGATAATCAAGGACCTCATATTTTTAGGAAAGAAAAATTCAGTAATAAGATTTTGACACTGGGTTAGTTGGAACATGTTCCAACTAACCCCAAAATTATGTTCCAACTAACCCCTAAGAGGAACAAGCCATGTGAATTAACCTTTACAGGATATGAATAATTTTGTCAAGCATTGTTAGTTGTTCCAAAGATAGGACACCTACATAGACTTTATTTGTAAAAAAAAATCATTCTATTACAAAATGAAGATAATGAGATGCATTATTTTCTCATAATTATGCAAATTACATTGGCATAATCAACTGTGCAAAAAAAAATACACTTTTGCATAGGCCTATCTGAAATAAATTTTTTTTCAAAGCTATACATACAAAATTGGAAGCAAAATATGTAATTTTACAATATTTTGATATTGCAAAAATACATATTAGCTGATATTTTTGCCTAAAATACCCCATGTTCCAACTTACCCCGGTCTCCCCTACAAAAGGCGCGGTGGGTCTAGCTACGTCTGCACCATGCAGTACTACCCCCGGGGGGTACTTGAGTTCATAGTGTATACAGGTATGTGCCGCGGTAAAGGCCCCCCTTTTTCAGCCCCAGCAGCTCCCAAAGGCCCCTATTTTTTTGCCTGAATTAGCTTCTGAAGGTCCCCTCTTTTCAGGCACCAGGCTCCCGAAGGTCAGCTCCTGAAGACCACATTTTTCAGGCTGTCAGCTCCCGAAGCTCAGCTTCCAAAGATGCCCCGATTAATAAGCATTCACATGCTTCTCTGACTTAATGCAGAAATCACATGTCCAACAATAGGATAAAGCAGCATCCTGTATTTTCCTTATGACTGCCATCACACGATTTACAGCAGACACACTGCTGAGAAGAGTTAATCCCCTCTGATCTGGGTAGCCCATTTGATATATAGATTTAAAACAAACATGAGAAATGCAATTAATACCAGCACAAACATGCACAAACAAGTCCCATGAGGGAAAATTCGGAGGTATGCCAGCCATTCTTTTCTCTGCAACCAACCACACAGGATTAGCTAGAAAAGACAGCCAACAGCTTGTATTCTACTCTTTCCAGTGGTGGACAAATTACCAAGAAAGTAAATTTAAAAAGTAAATTCATGTTTTTTACATGACAGCCTCCTTTTCCAATTGAATAGATATTCAGTTTGCTTTCAAATAGCTGGAATATTATGTGAAAATGACCCTAGAATGCACCATTTCACTCCTAGTTTTAAAAAAAACAGGGGCAGTAACTTCTTGAAAAGTAAGTCATGATCTATTTTTGTTAACCCCAGTGTCTTATAGTAGGCCTAGTAGCGTATGCCTTCCTGACTATTACATTTTCAAATCATTAAAAACATCTCAGACTGGCCATACTAAAGATTATAGTAAGTACGTACCGGGTAGGCCTACTATAATCTTTGGCCATACTAAAATCTGAAGGCGGGAGTTGGAGCGCACAGTAGTTTGTGGCGCCCTCTTGTGTCGTGATAATTCGTGGAATGTAGCTTTTTATTAGTCATCAATTAAATTATTTCGTGCGTTCTCTTTACTTGCATTTAATAGAAAAGGAAAGTAGTTCACTAAAAATAACTATTTTTCTGTCTCTATGGCGTCTCGATAATTTTCGATATGTCGTAAACGGGTACGCAGGCGTACAGAACAACTTCCGGGTGTTGGCCAGTCTATCGATTTTGCCGACACGGCGCATTCAGTTCTTCATATTTGACGGATATTGACGGTACACTATGCAGGTTGGAGAAGTACGGGTGGCTGAAGATGCCGATTTTGAAAGACTTAAGGATCTTTGCAGGTGTCATGATGGATGGAAGCAGGATTACCAGAAAAACGGAACGACAGTGTGGACAAAAGCGAATGATGTATCGGACTTCAAGATGATCAAGGTAGAGATGTGTACTGAGACCTAAGTGATAGTGTAGGCTACGTGTATTGTCTTTTGCAACTGATAGACGCACCAAGGGTTGAAATGGTGTGTGTATGATGGGTGCTTCTAATAATTTTCACCATCGTCCAAATTTAAATGATTCTGAAACCCACTCCAGACTCCTTAATTAAATGTATGATCTCTATCACTAAGAGTAAGACTGGGTATGGCATCCCATTCAAATCCAACAGGCAGAGCCAGGCCACTTTCACTCACCGCGACAGCCTCGCCCCTCACTATGCCACCCCCAATGGCAATGTATAGCCTACTGCCTGCACAGTTGCTGAGTTGGGGTATATTCATATTTAATGTATGCTATATATACATATCTTAGGTTAATGCGAGGCCAATACTTATATATAAACAAGGCCAAGAGAAGTTTACCCAATGGCAATTCCAATTAGACTGTGAATCCGAAATTAATGCGGTACTAATACTTATACCGTATTTCCTTGAATAGGCGCCCCCCGGCGCTAATTAAGTCAAGGGACTTTGTACCAGGCGCCTATTCAAGGCCCAGCGCCTATTCAAAGAAGGTAGAATGAGCATGGAAATTATAGATTTACTTTCCCAGAATCTCATATAAATAGGGAAATCATTTTTGATTTACAAGTCCAATTTACAAGATTAGACAGGAATGGCTTACCCTTAGGTCTGAACTCAATATAAGTCCACTTGGTAAATGTTTTTATTATAATTACCAATTGCCTAAATATTTGTATTCCTTTCATCTAAAACATACTCGTCTTAATTTGCCATGATTATATCCCAAATCTTTCAGTAGGATCGTCATAAAATGGTATATAAACAGTTTAAAGTTATGCCAGTGTCTGGTTACTGTTATCATAAAAGTAAATTCCAGATAACCACCAGCATGAAACTGGATACTTAGGTCTGCTGGCGGGCATTCTAATTAAGATTGTTTGTTTAATAATTATAAAACATCAAGAGACTTTTTATCCACAACAGAAATGACACTACTGGAGGTAGACAAAGCCAAACCAGTGATAAATCATTACCACTACAGCTAGTTATAGTGACAAGTCCAAATCGTATTGCATCATTTGTTTTGATACATATGATAGCCTAACCCCAGGCCCAGGGTAGGGAATGCCCCCCTTGGAATCCCATTTCGCATTTTGTATAAGCCCCATTTCCCGAATCCCACAGGTTTTCAATTTGCAATCCCTGTTTTTCTATTGACACTTCCTACATGGAGAAAATAAATCTGGCTCTGAATCCCTTTCTCGAATCACGTAGGCCCTTTTAAATCTCGAATCCCGAAAAGCTATTCCCTGCCCTGTAACCCCGGCGCCTATTCAAGACCCGGCGCTTATTAGTAAATCATGCTCTGCCCCCGGCGCCTATTCAAGGCCCGGCGGTATTTCAAGGAAATACTGTACTACTAGTAATAGACTAACTAGTAGTCTAAGCCTAAGGAGGCCTATAAGTATAATTACTATAAATAATATAAGTTTACTCGCATTTTTAACTCATAGACATAATCATCATACTGACTCATGCTAGTCTGATTAATTAATTGTTCGGTCAAATTTGCGGCATTAATTGTGCTCACCCTACTGAACCGGGCTGTATATATTTGAGTATTATTGCACCGAGTCTTTCTGTTCTTTTATACCCCTATACCACTAGTCTATCGCAAGGTTGGTTTTATAGTTCACTCTGTTATCAGATAAAACCTACGAATTCACGCGCTATAATTATCAAGAGAAAGTTGTCTTTCAGGCCTGGGTAAAAACACACTTTCTTTGTTTTTAAAAAAATCTTTAGTTTGTTTACCTACCAATTATATTATTTGCACATCACGCACCGCCTACACTGGCTACAGGTAAACATCCGTGTATGATAGAGCGTTGTTTCCATGTAACTGGTAGATTAGATTATTGGCCCCTATCATAGGCTAATGAATTAAAAAAAAAAATCGCTTTGTTTAAAACTCAATCGATCGAAATGTCTGTTCATGTTCAACGAAGCCGCCACAGTCATGACATTATTTACATGCAAAACAATGTACCTAAAAGTTGTGATAGTTGCCCTACCACAAACTATTTACAGTACCGTACCGTACTTAATCATTAGTGTGATGGGGCAATATGTGGCCTACAACTGAGTCTGTGACTGTCACTGGCCTAATTCCTTAGAAAACCGCAGCATTATGTATTCATACAGACTATAAGATTTATTGTAATTAAAATGTATAAATTAAAGTATATTATCATGAAAGCTTCTCAGTTATGTCGTGCATCTGACCTGTCTCCTCGTTGAATGCACAGTAACCAATGCTTCCTGGTGTGCATTCACTCTCTTGGCTTTTCACATGTACGTTACTAGTTTGGTTGATATAATTTTAGGTTTCCGGTTTCACCGCCCCTCTATAAATCTTAGTCCCAGGAGCTATGCTGACTATATATGCCCAGGGCCAGGCACGGCTTTTGTTTTCCAGAATTAGTAATATGCATGTCTCGCTTAGTTGAGACAGCACCAATCACCAATTATAAGAATAGATAAATACCTATTAATAACATTGAAAATTAGAAGGGCCACTTCATATTTTGTCCAAAATATTATCAGTGTTCTCCACTAACGGCACTTTCTTTGAACAAATAAGAATGTAGACAGAGTATCATCCCCGTATCCTCCCGCACCCCGCTGGGAAGTCGAGGCCTAGTATAGGCTAATAAGAATGGTGTACGTAGGAGTAAACGTGTACCGGGTACAATAAGTTCTAATAATAAATATTGAATTTATATGACAACGCATGAAAATAACTAGCGTACCCTAGATAGTTATGCGTCTTTTGTAATTGTATTTAAACGACTAGCCAATAAAACATTTTTAGAATGAAACAGAAAATATTGTTGAAGAAATATAAAAATTGACAGCTTTTCTTATAGTGTTGTGAAGATGTGTTTTCTGGGATTATTAAATGGATGGTATGATACATAGCACTCATTCACTTTTAACCCCCATATATTGTAAACTACTAGTTGCTAATAATATTTTTAAAATGGTTAAAATGCACCAGAGAGAAAACAAAATAAGCTAGCTTAGGCCCTAGACTGGGATCCTCAAAACATTACTAGTATCCCCTGCCCGAAGCTCGGGTTAAAAAATCTTGTTATTGGTATATTTAACTTGCAAGACAGATAAGCAACATCATGTCATTTTAGCAATTGGATAATTAGAAACTAGCGTTCGATGGAGATGAAAGTACAGAAATACTAATCATTATATAACGAACCTAATATAACACTTGACTTACATACACAAAGATATTGAAGTTACAATATAATTAATTCACAATCTTCAGTAATTCTATGTAAAGTCGAGAGTTTTAAGACTAAGTTTACGCCCTCACTGACCATATACAACATGTCTGCACGTTGAAGAACAGTTCTGTAGCCGGCTAAGGGATGGATGTCTGATACGAAACTTAGTCGAACCCCTGTTTAAGTGAAGATAATATGCTACGTGGAGCCCAGTTGTCCAAAGCCGTAAATATTGAGTATGTGTTGTTTGACTGAATATAACTGCTGTTAGCATGTCCTGTTGAATAACTTACTTAATTGACTGTCTCATGTGCGTACCACACTCACGAGCATTTAATTGCCCGTTGCTTGGCTCGGAACATCTGGTTCTTTGGTGAACTACCAACCGTGTAATCTGTGTGTGCAACAATTTAATGACGGTTTCGGTTGACCTAGTCCAATACGCGAGCATCAATGAAGCTCTTTTAATAAAAAAAAAAATATATATTAAGAAGTCATGTGTATTTAATTAAATACAATTTACCAAAGAATATTTATGAGGGTTTCCCTTAAGATGGTTGATTGTTGAATTCTAAGGAGAACGACCGTGATTTTATTTGGTTTTTGGAATTTTTATTCCGACTTGGTTCTAACGTTTCGGTCTTTTAGTGACATTGCGATGATTCAGATTACAAGTTAAAATCATAAAGAATACTAATATTGAACCCTATAAACATATGTGAACTGTGTTGAATTGGAAAAATAATAATGAGAAGAAGTAAAACGTATGTGAGCTTTGGTAGAAGTTATCTTTCAAAATTGTCCGAATGTCACATGCTTGTTCAGAAATTTTCACTGGCTGATACTGACACTGCGACTGGTAGTTTGGCTGGGAATGCGCCATCTTGCCCTTATTTAGTGCCTTATCTTGGCCCAAGAAATGCACTGTTTGGAGTGATAAGTGTGGACAATAATTTGGATTCTCACATTATTGATAACCTATGAGCTACACTCGTTCCTCCTATAGTATAGAAGAGTGGTGTCAATTTAGCTGAGGTTGCTTAAATACAATCCATATCAATGTACCATATCTCTCTTCAAAACATATTATTGTCTGAGGAAAAGAAATCATGAGGGACCATGACGGTTCTCTTTCAACATGAGCACACATAATCTTGCTATTATTAATTTATTAAAAAATTGATGGAAAAGCAACTCAACAAAAACAGTCATGGGAACGAGTCAAGTTGGTATTTTGTAGGTTTATTGGCGTTCCTGACGCGTTTCGCCTTTCTTGGGCTTCATCAGAGGATGGTTATTTACATACAAATAGGGGCTTATATTAAAAAATGAGCAAATTGAATCAACATGTAAAGTTATGGTTTCGTCTTAGTTTGGTATGAATTAAGTAAAGTTAGCATATTGGGTCCATTGTCTTTTTCTCTTAGTTTCGTATAAAGTGAAAAAATTGGCAAAATTCTCTCAAATCTTCAGGAGAGTTCATACAATTATCCTAAAAAATTTATCCATCATACGTTGTATGAAAAGTCAGTTTATCGAGAGTTCCTATCCAGAAATCCTCGTCTTTCCATGGCAGTCTGCATGGCTGCGGCTACTGCCTGATCTGCCTTCTTGGTCATTATGTATAGATCAAATAAGATCTCACTCGTGCGGATGTGCGTCCTTCTTGGTAGATCATAGTGCCTGGGGGTTGGGTCATATTTCGGGTAAGGACGTGGGTGGGGCACATCTCTCGGGATGTACCTTTCAACGTCTCTTCTTGGAGGGTGGGTGTGGTCTGGGCGGGGGTTTGGGAGGACCCTGGTCTGGGGGGCCTCCTTGTTATCTCCTTCGGGGGGGATGGTTTTTTGGGTGAGGAACTGCTGGTCTTGGTGGAGGTGGAAGAGCAGGTCCCTGGGGAGCTACTCTCTGTCCCACTGCTAGGGGGACTGGTCTTGGGTGTTGAGATGGGGGGTTCGTCTGTGTTGACGGTTTTGTCAGGGGGGGTTGTGATCACGGGTTTGTTGCTTTCGTCTTCGGAGCTGGAATCATCCGAAAGAATAAGGTCAAGTTCTAGTAATTCTGTTACGTTTAAGTTGGCTGATTTGCCAGATGACGTCGATGGTTGGGGTTTGGTTGGGTCTGGTTTGGCTGGTTGGGGGGAGTCTGTGATTAGGATGGGCATTGAGGGTTTGTTCAGGGCGTTCATTTTGTTACGAACAATGCGGTTAAGCGGGTGTTCGGTCCTGGGTTTTTTTCTAATAGTTGGATCTACATCAGGGTGAGGTATGGTTATGATGGAGCGTTTAACTGGGGCAGATTTGATCGTGCGATCAGGTTCAATCTTACTGGCCTGTTTCGTGGTTGCCTGGTCTGGTGTTTTGATTGGAGATATCCTCCGCTCTGGGGGCGAGATAGGTATCAGTTTGTACTCGGGTTTGTTCCGGTCCCCTTCCTTCTGAGGGGTTAGTGGTGTGGTGGGCTTGTTCGGGGTGCTGGTTTTGATGGTGCCTACCTCCGGTTGAGCGCTGCTTGCTGCTGCAAAAAGGAGGGCCTTTGTAAATAATACGGAATTTTACGCCGTGTGGACCGGCTTTTTCCCATTTTGACAAGTCATAGTAGTCACTTTCAAACTTCAAACTGTTTTGTTGTTTTTTTTTGTTTTTTTTTATTATTAATTTATCTTTCATATTGTAGTGTCCTCTTTTTTGTGTGTGAAGATCCATGGAATACCACCAGTCGCCATGAGAGCTGTTTTGCCATTATGTATGTGAAGATGTGTGGGTCCCTATGTGGCTGCCAGAAAAGCACTCTCAAGGTTTGAGTTAAGACGCGCCTTTAATATTTGACGGACCCATGTGACCCACCTATCGCATCCTGTGACGTCATTGCCTATGTTGCATTTGATGACGCAAGTGTGAACAAGCCGGTGTGAGAGAGGGGCTGAGGTGGGTCTCGTGCCATCTGTTGAAAAGCCTATGTATACCGTCCTGGTGGTCTGTTTTGAGGGACAATATGCTACGTGGACATATCAATGCTTAATCTATGTCTAAAATAAATATCTGACTCGTGACAACAGTCCTGACTCGGCATTTATACTTTTCATTTGGATAATAAAGGTCGTCCATTTTGCGTCAATGGAAAGTACTTCGATCTTTTCAGGTGGTTTCACTCCGATAGAAATGTTATTTATTTCTTAATTAATCATTCAAATTGAGGTGTTATCACGATGATTTTGATAGATTAATTAATAGATGTATCTGTGCTTCCTGACACAACTGGGTCAAATAAAATTCTAAAGATAAATATGTTGGATGAGGATGAGGAAGTGCATACAAATATATATATTATAAGCTAGTGGAAGACTTACAATGGATGTTCAATTTCCCCCTATCATGTATTCTGTGGCGCTGACATTTCCAGCTTAATCTCACTTATAGTAATTGAACCACTTTCTAACATCATCACCTAAGATTTCCAGGCATACCGGCCTGCATTGTATTATACATTTCTAAAGACGTCATCAATTTCATCATCATGAAAGCTTGAGATTGAATTTTTAAAAAAGCCAATCCAAAACTAATGGTCATTTCTGACCTGAACCGTTTGAATTTGCTCTTATTTGCTGTACCATAGTTTAAAACACCCGACCTCGCTCGCTAAATGATGTGCATTTGATTGAGCTCTTTGAGCTCTTGAGATGCTTGAATATTTACATCTTAACACTGACTGTGAATGGTTTCTCCACTTATTTAATCTAGCTTTGTTTACAAGGACGGCTATTTCATTGAGCGGTGATACGTAGGTCATTGGAAATATCATGTTTGATTCACGCGATGTTTAATTAAAGTTATTTGTGTTTTGAAATATTAAAAATGTTATCATAGTTCTCATGTGTGTATTATGTGAAGCATTGTCCTATCCATCGTCAGCTATACTAGTTGTAGAGCGAAAAAATAATGACTGCCCTCCTTATATTTATTGGGAAACTACTTCATGTATAGTTAACACTTAATGGATATACATATGTATATGAAACACGGCGCGACTTTGTCATTGCACTCAATCTTTAAACCCAACCCAGAAAAAACGTTCTTCCCTTCCTTAGAAGCGCACTATCAAATCAATCGATATGAAAAATAAATATACTTTCCAATATTATTGCTTCCTTATGAAAACGGTAGATTTGACAATTTGCTTTGATGTTATAACCATGTGATTCAGATCTATTTTACGGATTATCTGAGAAGGAAAATATTGATTTTGTTTCTCTGTATCTATTCCAGATCTCTGCCACAATAAAAGATATCTGTGCTTCGTCATTGTATGATGTCCTACACGATCCACAATACAGAAAAACCTGGGACCACAATATGCTCGAGGGATTTGAAAGTTGTTGTCTCAACCCCAACAATGATGTAGGCTACTATGCATGTAAGTGGATGCCTGCCTTGGTTTTCTATTGGGATATCCCAGACCCTTCAGTCGAATATTGGCTATTTAATGCCCAGTTCGTATTTCTCTGGATATCACTAGCGTCTTTCATTTCCTGTGTAAGTCATGACTTGTATTATATATTGGGTATACCTTGGCTATATAGAGACCTACAAATGGTGATTTGGGGGAGGGGGCATGTGATAAGATGGAACGTGTCTTGGTAGAAATGAAACTGTGGAATATGGCCCCGTTCAAATGTTAGTTGCCATGGTTATTCCAGGCGCTAGCGATATCAGCTGTTATGATGTTATAAAAGCGAAGTGGATCATTAATTATTGCTGTACATATAGCAAGTAGACATGCCTCCTAACCATGCGGGATGAACGAATGGAAGTTTATTCAAGTGAACAAGCTGTTCCAATAGCAGGATTTACTCTGGTCTTTGTGTTTATCGACGAACTAGCGCCAGATTTTACTGTCCTAATTCCAGGAAATAATTTCATGTATTTATAAATGGTTTAGCCTATTACTGTTGTACGTGAGTGTAGTACAAGACGATTACAATTGCCATCCACGAACCTTCTTACAAATATACTTTCTCGATTTCTACTGCGATCTCCTTGGAAAGATATATTTCTTCCATAGTTTGGTAGAAGATGTTCCACATATTTAAAGGGATATATAGTAAAGTCATTTACAATTTGAGTTTAATCTACGCCTACCATTTGATGAAATAGATATCTGTTGAACATAAAACATCACTGATAATCTTAATATTTTTGACTTTTCGAGTTAGGTCCCATCCAATAACATCAATGATAAATGAGGTAAATAGCATACATTGTTATTGTAATAGCGGGTTTATGAGGAAACCCGGGTAGACGTTCTACGTATGAACAAAAACGTTAGCATAGAGATAGTGCATCCGTGGTTCATGTTTTAATCTAGGTTTACAATGCATTTATAGTTAGTTTTATAGCACTTGCGTCCCATTGGGGTGATTATTTCGATGGCAAAACCAGTCGGGCCATTATTTGATCAATCTGAACATATTATTGAAGTGGCGATACCAGAATCAGACGATTGTTATCGGCCCCTGCATTTAGTAAGGCTTGATTAACTTTTCATTGAATAAGAAATTGCCGATTTCTGAAAAGTGATTGAAAATTAAGAACCCAGGAAATGACTTGAGAGCTGTTATTTTAAATTACATGTTGGTTACAGTGGGTAGCGTCTACAGGGGAAGAGACAAACAATACAAAAACGTTTAACTAATTGTTGAAATATTCATGGAACTTCCTTCCCTTCAAAATTGCCTTTTCACCCCAGGGAGTCATAGACAGAGTTTTGGTTCACAACTAGATAGATTGTAAATGGACCTTCCTACAACGAATATTGACGGTGATTTTTAGTTATAAACCAGTCGATTGATTCAGTTTTTAGGTTTTTCTTAATTCATTTCATTAAGGCTTGCTAATCGGACATATCGTACTTAATCGAACATGGAAGAATCATTAATCGTCGAAGTCGTATGCTATTAGCCACGTGTAAAGTGTATACGTATTAGGTATTGATTAACATGTGTCGTTATGTAAAAGCGGTGATATGTTGAAATGATTGAAGGGGTGTAAACAATATTGGAAATCTCCTATCGCATATCATTTGTCTACATTGGGTCGCCTCCCATCATCCACATCACCAATATGTTATCAGCCCATTGCTGATTAGCTAGGCCTAATGTAATTAAATCCCACTCTTCATGGATGTGTCGTGATTGAAGGGATCTAAAATCAATTAATTGGGCGATCCATGCAAGTACCCATGACATGGGTAGCTATATATAGCACTGTGTAGCTGTCCCACTGTGAATGTATTTCTTTATGCCTTTGTACAGAACTGTACAAAATATTGCTACTCTGTCATTCATGGTGCCACGAATGTCCTTCATAGAACGTTTAGTGGTGCTTCTACGAATCCAGAACCAACAGCTCCTGTGCTGACGATAATCCTGCGGGTGTTTACACCAGAATCCCCACCACTTTCCTCTTAAGAACATATTACCCTAATGCCTAAGACGACCTTTGATGTATTAGGCACTTTTGGACTGTATGGGCGGGCGTGGGTGGGGGGAGGGGGGGGGGGTAATATGGTCTGCATTTGTTATGTATGTGTACATGTACGGTATTTGACATTTATGAAAAAGTGAACACTTCATCATGGTAACTTTCACGCGAATTTGCTTAACCATTCAGTTTCTCATCTGTTTTGGCCTGTATGTATTCAATTACCGTATGTATATAACACAGACACGTGTACAAGAATTTGAGCACTTCCCATGAGTTAAAGGGGTACCCACACTGGATCGGTTTGCGAAATCGTACGATTTCAAAGTCTAAGATTGATCGTGGCGCCAATCTTGTCCCAAATCGTTGTAAAAAAACGAATCGGGCGACTTTTTTTGACCCACACAGACCCAAAATCTGGCCCGATTCAGGGAAAAAGTGAAATAGTGGTGAAGTCAACCCACACTGGGTTGAATTCACCACGATTTAACTTGCTTCTTTCAAAAAAATATATAATTGGAGGTAGAGTAATATGTAATATATATCTAAAAAAATGTACATGTATATATAACTGGGGGAAATCTGTCTAGGGCTGCTAGGTTGTGCTTGTTTCACGTTTTCTTGAATACCGACCAAAATATCAATCCTACAAGTTTGTGCATATTAAATCATTTGTAGACAACAAAATTATCTTTCATTTAGTTATCACATGTCATTGTATCCCTAATATCTTAGAAGATACTGAATTTTTAGTTTTTGGTAAACACAAAATATAGTGTCGAAATTTTTCCCCCCAGACAATAAAAGCATATTTTAAATAAATCGGGGGTCTAGCCACGACTTTCCATTAAATGGAATGTCGTAGGACCTTATAGGAAAAGCTACGACTGATCGGGACACAGCCCACACTGCATCACAGATCGTAGAACTGAAAAAAGTACATTTTTTTTCTATGTCCAAATCGTATGGCTAAATATCGGCGAATCGGCAGTGAAATCGGCCCTGTCCAAATCGGGGAACAAAAAGTAATACGATTGGTCCTACGATTAGTCTTAGGATCCTATGATTAACCGGGGGTTAGAATTCAATCGTAGACATAATCGTATGGCCAAATCGGCCGTAAATTGAGCTCTGTGTGGGTACCCCTCTAGGGGGGGGGGGGGCACCCATGGCTGATTTTAAGCCGATTTGAATCCTGATTTGGGTCTCCCGATGAAACCTAAGATTTCATTTCAAATCGGGAGACTATTCAGTGCATTTTTGCCTCCCAATTGGGTTTTTGTCTCCTAATTCAAGTATATTTTGACAAATCCTGGCCAATTAGAGATTCAGTGTGGGTCGCCCTTTAAAGTGTCAGTAAACCCCCAAATATTATGAGCAATTCCATTTCCTTGCTATTATTGAAATGTAACCACCCCAGTTTTACTTAATTCAAGTTATTATTTAGTGAGTTTTACCCATTTAAAGGAGTGAAAACGTAGTTCCACAGTTTAACACTCCATTCAAGGCACCACTGTTTGCCTACGTCATAAAGGTGCACCAATCTTGAAATGTACATGCAATGAACATAACAAACAACTCTCATAATTGCTGCTAGAAAGAAGGAGGGTGGGGTGGGAGGAAGGTGTTTGATCAATGCAGTTGTGCAGACCAAAACAACACTGTGTTACATATAGTTCTCTGGTCAAAACAATGGCTGAAAGCAGTGACAGTGAACTGTTTCAATTGCTGGGATATTGGGGGGAAAGGTACGGATATTATGTTCATTTCTGGCGCACCTTTATGATGTCACACAGCACTCTCAGTGCCCTCTTGTGCTAAACAGACCTTTTCAACTAAGCTTTCCCAATTCGTGCCTGTAAGTGACTATAAGTTAGACATAAATGGAAGTAAAAAAAATTGAGACTTGGGTGTTGTATTCATGGCTCCATGAAGTTTGTTGTCCTAAAAGTGACCAGGAACCCGTTGACTGACCCTTTAAGGCTTAGAGCAACGAAGCTTCTAATAACCCCGGGTAAATGCATTGGTATCGCGTCACACTTGCTTCCCTATGAGCCTTCACCATGAGTGTATTGCGTCACATTGGTCCTGATCTTAGCCGTAGCTGTTTGACTACTTTATAGCAACCCATCCATCAACTCAGAAGAAACGTAACGCTGGAAGATAATGGGAGTGTTCCATATATTTACACTTAACTTTTGACGGATATCGCCAATTTGATCCGATCAGTTCTTCGTTAGAACTAGAGTAATGTAGAACAGCAAGTAGGACGTTTTAGACCACACCGAATTAAAAAGAAATGTTTATAGTATTGACCGATGGTTTCAGATGATCTCCTGTGTTCGGTGTACTAGTTATAAAAAGTAATATCGTTTTCTAAATCGGTCTGCGACGCTTCCACCTTAAAAGAATTATGGTTAGTTTAGTGGCAATAACATTAGTAAATTGACCATACCTACCCCGCTCGTTTTAATATAATGCCACTCGTGATTTTATCATACTGCCATATGTCCCCCCCCCCCCCCCGGCCATGGACGCGTTGACCACTTAAATTCAAAGCGATTTAAAGCAATTTTCCTTCGGCAACTAGACTCAGTCAGTAGTGCTTTCTCATCATTGCTGCGATTAATTTGATCTGCGCATTTGTAAGATTTTCCCCGGAATGAAACTTTTTTAAATTATTATTCATTAAGAAAGATCGGTTCCAGATTCTGCATTTTCTTAATCCTTTTACTTCTGAGGAGAAAACAGTTGAAGTATCCTCCCTTATTGGCTTATCCTGTGTAATCCCTACTCCCAACTCTATTATTTCATCCTCCTTGAGACTACCTCTAAGGGAAAGCTCAAAGGTTACTTTCTAACTCCCCTTAGAGTCGCTTTTTGTAAAACTCTGTTATGCATCTTTTTGAGTACCCACCCGCATCCTCCTTTACTTATTGTTCATGCGTTCACTTCCATTATTACACGGCATGCACCCAACGTTTATTGATCTGTATCTCAAGGACGGCATTATGTTAGAATTTCCATTGTGATCAAACATTGCATTAGAACAATGTTGCCACCCATTTATTATACCAGTGCTTGTACCATAGCTGCTCTTGACGTCCAGTACTAAGTACAGGTTGGCGGTATTTGAGAAACCTAGTATGTTATGTTATACACCCTTGCTAGACTCGATTGGTATAATTGATCTGGTTTTTATTTGCTGCAGTTGTACACGGACAGGTTTCCCCTACTTGAAAAGCATTAGTTTCTTTTATAAATATTGATATTTTTTAGCATCAGCTCTTTCGTTTTGTTGCCAAATATTGTATTAATATACCCCATCTCCTTATCGTTCTCTACTCACTATCACTGAGCCAATATACCAAAATGTGCCCACCTCGTTTGTATTTACCGGAGCTCTACTATACATAGTTTGGTAGATATATGCTGTGTTTGTGATGCTATATTTGGAATCCACTGTTTTCCTTGACTTAAGCAACCTGACTACCTAATGTGCGTACCAACACCAGTTATTAATAGATTCTCTGAGAACCTGTAGTATGTAAACTATATTTCTGTTCCCCTTACGTGTATACTATTTTTGAAATCGACTAAACAATGATACAATATAATCTGGAAATGTGAACATCAGCGTGAACAAACCTAACCAGGGTTAGGTTTGTACCACTTGGTACAAACCTAACCCAAACAGTTTTTACACTTTCCTTTTCAATTTTTCGAGCTTGCCGGGGGGGGGGGGGGGGGGGGAAGCTATTTTTTTCCCTTATTTCGACCACTGTCAAGGAATGGTGCCGAAACTAGTGAATGGATGCTGATAACTTATTAATTAATAGTCAAATTCTGGACAGCTTCGGTTTCTATAATCCCTAACTGCCCACTGGATTATTGAAGTAAACGTCTCTTTTTGGAGTATCTTTTTTTTCAAATGTATAATTAGTGTATATCAGTACTTATATCGTTATACAAGAATAGACTAGAATGATGAAATTTATATAATTTGAAATATATATATGTAGTGTCTATATGATCTTAACCGACTAGAACTTAATCTAGAACAAACACAAAACCCAGAAGTCCACCTCGCTAACCAGCTCTTTATTTGTATGCCTATAATATCAGTCCCATATAGGGAAGAGTTACACAACATGAAAGCTGAAATAACTAGTTAACATAACCCAAAACCTGGGTAGTCTATAATGGAAGGCTTTATGCCTATAGGTGTTTATATGATATGAGGTGAAGGTACATAGTGATAAAGAATGAAAAGTGTAGATATTGATATGGTGGGTAAATAGTGACATCGACTAGTGACAAAAACTCTTACTAAGTCAGTTCCCTTCAGCCTTGCAGCTGACTGAGCCGCCTGGTAGCTGACTGAGCTGCCTGGTAGCTGACTGAGCCGCCTGGTAGCTGACTGAGCTGCCTGGTAGCTGACTGAGCCGCCTCTCAGGCCTTAGTGTTAGTCAGCATTACATATATATATAAATCCGTCCTAATGGGATTCTTATGACATTTGCGGTTTGGAGCATTTTAATGACATTTAGCAGTTGACTATATTGATAGAGAACAAATTTTTAAAAAAATCTGTCCTAATGGGATTCTTATGGCATTTGGCAAGAGCGAGCCACGGGACCTCCATCTGCACGCATGGTCGAGAACACGCCAGCTGGGTGATATTTACCAATAGAGCGAGACGTCCCTCTATCTGTCTTTCTGTCTATCATTCTATTTTCTGTCTATCTGTCTATCATGATAGATCGCTCAGGTGTTAAGACATTTTGCCATGACCCATTTTTACACTACTCAAGGCTCGACTGCTAAGTCGCACATGGGGTTTGTTTACTTTTTGGTGCTGTACTGTATGACTCACCACTCTCACCAGCCACAGTGGAAGTCCCAGAGTGGTGGTGGTGGAGCCGCTGACTTTTTCTCTTTTTTCGACCAACTTTTTCTGACTGACTTTTTTTTTGGACAAAATTTCCGACTTTACAACAGACTTTTCCGACGTTATAACAGACTTAAACTGACTTTTTTCGACTTTGCAACTACTTTTTTTGACTATGAAACTACTTTTTTTGACTTTACAACTGACTTGACCAATGTCCGACTACTTTTATGACGGATTTTTTTAACTTTAGGACTGACTCTTTCTAATTTACGACTGACTTTTTCAACTCATCGACTGACTTTACAACTGTACAACTACTTCACCGTATCATCAACTGCTATTAGTATCCCATTAGGATAGGGCAATGGGCAGGACAGTCCATACAACACCAGTCAAGCCATACATCACACAGTAAAGGACAGGTGATAGACTGATACACCACAGCTGATAGACTTGTTGCTAGAATGATATTAGTTGCTCCGACAACTGCCCTCCTGGTGAAGTAGCTAAAGTGATAGATCATAGCTGATGGAGTAGATCCGTCCCGATAGGATCATAAGATCCAGATAAGTCTGATAAGGTGATGGCTGCCGACTTGTCATTCTATCTATCATTGTGTCTATCATTATATCTTTCTGTCTATAATCATTATATCTATCTATCATTCTATCTTAGCGGGTATGTAGCTCTATGATTTGGACATGAGTAAGGGACCAAAAGCATGTGCTTTTCACGCTGTTTCACCAGTACATAAGTTGTTTCTCAATTGCATAAGATGACTCAATATTAAGCTGAATTCACATGATTCGAATGGTTGCAATATAGGATTGAACGCACAAAATCTGCCATTACTTTTGGTGATAAAAAGTACATGTCTTTAGCAGCAAATCCTTGTTAAACAATTAAACCAATATAATTAATATCTGTAACGAGGTGTCGATAAGGGTAGACTACTAGTCGGTGGGTGGTGGAAGAAGGTTAGTAGTACCCTTGTCAGATCAACAGTTGGGCCTGGTTGGTTGGTTGGTCATTCTAGATGGTCTTTCTCCGATCATCGAAAGGCAAACCGCCTTGTGGAGTTAGAAAATTGATTGGCTGCAAAGCGAGGGAAGAACTAGCTCCAATGGAGGGTACAGGGTCCCACAACTGTTTCGCAATACAACCCTATCAATCAATCACATGCTGTGAGGCATGGATCCTGACAAAACATGCTTTAGTTGTGAATCCATTTCTATGCTAGACATGTAATGGTAATGCTGACAAATCAATGTAGATCTGTATTCCCCTACTCTTACTAGGAGGAAGAAGAATTTTGTTCATGAATTGATGCGTCAAATGCACAATATATCATTCATAATTATTGTGTTATTCATCTCATTTCTTTTATTTACGTTATGTTTTGTACTTTTATTACGCGACAATCGTACGTTTTTCTGTTCATGTATTAATGTTAAATTACATGATTTATTATAACATTTCTAATAGTTATTATTATAGCCTTACATTGACCAGTATAAATGTTTCTAATGATATAAAATCAAAGCGAAAATTATCCCGCTTCATAGCTGCATAGAGGCTTTGATGTACACAGGTTGGGCGATATTATTAGTTTCAAGGTCACCGATTTAGCTATGGTCACGCAATCTAATAATTCCATGCTGGATCAATGGTACGTTGAAGGATAGATGTTCCATGATGTGTGGCACTGTGTATTTTGTGACCACTGCTACTGGTTGTTAAACACTGGATACTGAATCCCCTGAAGTTGGATTCTTCCTTTTCACTCTCAGCATAAAAGTTTTCACAGGAAAATGCCACTTTTTAATCTCGCTTCAATATTGCTTGAAATGAGATGTTATATTTTTTCATTTCATTTCTTTCTATCGGCGGTTTTCTTTCGGCGGTTTTCTTTCGGAGCAAATCGAGTTCTCCCAATACTCCTTCTCTGACCGTAATTCAAAGAAAAAAGACTTTTTAAATATTATGATTTTCACTTGGAAAGGGTGTGATATTTTGGCCGATATATTTTACAGTTAACCGATACTTACCTGTAAGTTGAGGATTAAACCTGTAATTATGTTGAGGACATCACGGTGTGATCTGACTATACTATTTGATTCATAATAGTTATTAGATAGTATGGGTATTTAACCTCCAGGTGCCTTCTGATGTATAGGAATGGGCCAAGAACGAAAAGGGCTTGTCTCCAAACATTCTCAGTATTTAATAGGACATGATACGTTGCGGATGGATCCTTCAGATTATCCCTGATTCAACCTCAGAGATTCAACCAACACCCTCCCACCTCTTCTCCTGTGTGTTAGACACTGCGACCCTGATGTGGAGGTCATGATTATAAGCTCCCCAGCCTTCCCCAGCCTTCCCCCATACCCCCACCCCTTAGTGTGTGTGTAGCAGTATTTGAGCATTAGGTACAGCGACCTAGTTCCATACTGCACTAAGGCCTAAGGGTCATGTCCATGTATACCTCCCCCTCCCCCCTCCCCCTCCTCCTTCTCCTCCACCTCTCTACTACCATCACCAGCTATCACCACCAAGTGCCCCGCCCCTCTGTGTACATATCAATAGGCATCCACTTGTTCATGACTCACAGAGGTAGGTCCCCCACTGCCTCATGCCAATACTGTAAAAAGGGAGCGTGGCCATATGTGCACTATATGCTGCCTCATAATTTATTAATGGGGCGTGCTTCCAGTCCTTGTCATGATCAGAGTCTAGCTCTTATACAATCACTTAATCACATTAGTGTGGGGATAACCGTCACTCACCCCCTCTTTCCTTACACTGCTACGAGGTAGGAACAAGCCACCCGGAGACATTCCCTGCCCATGATAACATTGGCAGGGCAGAGATGAGAGACCTGAAAGCGTTCGAGATGTCAGATTTACACCCAGAATCTCCAGTCGGGGCCGAGGTATAAAGTGAAGTGTAGGGAATCACTACATAATCCATAGGCCCGTGTCCCCTGCCGCCGCACTCCTTCACCCAGCACATTCCATCGGTCATTTCATGTTTTATTCCTCAGTGGTGGCCATACTAGATTATATCGCATTAATAATGTATTCTCCCTAGGTCCGAGCCCAGCTAACATGGACGGTGAATTATTAGAGCAGATTATAGATCATCACCAACCCACGCAATCTGAGTTAAATCACACTGGTACACAACGATTAATTAATCTCCGAATTATGAGGAATTAGCTTTGATACCGCGGACACAGAGCGAATTGCCATTCTCGCCTTTTATTTTCATGTTGCCAACCCACCTCTCTCCCTTCCCTTTCTCTCAGCCTATTATTTAGACATGCGATCAATGTGTAGGTTTCTTTTCTTCTGTCCATCTTGTTGTCCTAGAGTAGGAGAAGGGAAAATAGTAAAGCCCGTCCGTGTAGCACTATCTTACTCTGTGCTTACACAGCATAATTGCGTGTACGGACGGTAAGGGGGTTTGTGGCTTTTATATGGGGATTAACGAAATGTGCCTCATGGAAGCACACTAGATTTCCTTGTGGGGCATTTGCATTTGATTTATGGTTAGATTGGGTTGGAAACGGATAGTGATACTTTGGATTTGAATACAGAAGTGTGGAATTAGACTGGGGAATCCCCGTACTGGGAAAGGTTGTAATGCACTTTGCTGATGAATGAATTGAATGAATGAATGTCCAATTGCTTGTTATGAAATAGATCTTGCAATCGTTGACTATTCATGTTTGTATTCAGGTCTCCTGTTTGCTGTTTGGTTAATTGAGTGATTGGGCTTGTTTTTTAATGTAGCTGTCCCTACCCAGGTGCTGGAAGAGGGATTAGATGTGTTGCTGCTTGGGGTGAGCATGGCAGGACATGGTCTTGCTGGCAGCTCGAGCGGGTGGGGGGAGGGGGCGGGGGTACAGGAGGAGGAGGCGCAAGCCCAACGTCTCTGTTGGGATCGTCCTCGATGAAAAATGTGCTGACGAGGCGATTTGGTGGTGCTATGTGGTCCTTAGTATACCCTGGGGTGGTGGATGTGAGTTCAGAATGCAAGAAGATCTGTATGGTCATGCAACATTACGGGAATTAGAACCGATTAGAAGTATGATATGGGTCTAGAAGAAGGTAGAGGGATGGAGACAGATAGAAGATAATAGAGATTGGGGAAAATGGGCGGAAGGAAGACAGCATGTGTTTCTGTGTGTGTGTGTGTGGGGGGGGGGGGGGGGTAGAGAGGGAGACGGCGCATACAGACTGTTGTAGATGTAGGCATGGAATAAATAGATGGATAGACAGACAGACATAAATAGAAATAACGGATATATATATATATATATATATATATATATATATATATATATATATATATATATATATATATATATATATATATAAATAGGATGCTGCTTGGTCCTCGCATATGTATATGTACTGTGTATTCTATCTGTGGGAAATGCTGATTTAAGAAAGATATGGATTTGTGACTGTCCTTTGAGATGAGTTCATGACCCTTGCATTGGGACGGGCCAGTAAGTGGCTTGGCCTCCCTACCTATATCCTTCTGTAGTGCCTCCAGAGAGGCTCCTGTCGCCTCCTAGTGTCGGTGTTTCCCCACCACATGATAGCCACTGTCTACTTCCCACAATACACTCAATTAAAGCTCCCGACGTATAGTCTCTATACCAGTGGGAGGTAGCCATGCCCTTCGGGAATATGTCTGCGACATGAAAAGTGGCAAAATATCGAATTCACCTTCCTTGCTTTTCAAATTCTTTTGAATTTTATTTTCGCTTATTGTATATCAAATATGTGCTTGTACTGAGTATAAATAATGGAATTGCTCAGCACACGCTAGTGTTTACATCGACTACTTAAGTACCGTTACTGCCTTTAAATTTTGTTTTTATTTCCTCTTCCCTTTTATTTTCCAGCCATTTCCTTGCCTACTTCAGACATTTTATAAGTGCTAGTAGAGACTTGCAGCATTGATTTAGATGGAAGAGTATTGATTGTTCTCTCCCCCACCCCTATCCCAGGCGGTGTCGTCTAAGTCAGACCCCGTCCCATACTCTCATTTCCATGTACTACTTACACACCCACGTGCCGCCTCCGCCTACCACCACTCGTCACAAGCTGACTACTTCCATCGCTTTTTCCCCTCTTCCTTCTTAGCCTCTGAACTCCGGAGTATTTGCATTATGACCAAATAGCTAGATTCCCCCTGCCTAACTCCCTGCAGCTAATCGTTAGAAGTAATCATGCTGGTACTTAATTACATTTCCATGTTTCATACTGTATTTGTCGGGCTGGGCCAGTAATGAGGACCCACATAGGTAGCGTACATGTATGCCTTTGTTGGACTCTCTAGTCGTTGTTGTTTGGCTTGTACTTCTTATAAGGGGATGAGCCAATATACGTACATAACAATACTAGGAAAACGTGGTGGTATATGCGTGGCTCCATTGATTGGAAAGCCAGCAATCTTTTATATCATGCTAGCTTTGTATTCTTTCATCTGGCCATATTGTGTACGCGTCCTCGGTCTAACAATATACCCTCAGACGGTTGGTTCTATTGGACTGATTCTGCACTCAGTGTTATCCTTTAATATTGATGCATATAATATATATACATCCAGGCCCTAGAATAGCTGGGCCCAGAGACCATGGTGTGAGGCCATTTGTGGCTCCTATTGGTGGTACACTGGATAAGCTTTATCACCCACACCCCATACCAATGCATCTCGAAATTGACAATGCTCTTGGTGTATGAGAGGAAAAAAATCATGGCCAAACAGAGCGATTTGAATTACAGCGAATCGGCCCTAAGTACTGCTGTACATACTCGGCTTAGCAAAGCAGTTATCGTGAATATCGCCACATCGCATTATGGTACTATTACCCCCGCTGCCCAATCGTGTAGTAAGCCAGAAGTTAAAATCTGATCAATAGTGATAGATAGTTGTTCCTATGACTAATGCAGGGCGAGTATTAGAGTGTCGATGCCGATAGGTGTATAGTATACATATACGTATATTCTTACAAGCATACTTACTGGCATACATTAAAGATATGAATAAAGAAATACATATATCATGTATAGTACACATGTACATACATACATACATACACACACACACACACACACACACACACACACACATACATGAGGAACTACTGATTTTTGGGGGTTTGATTTTTGCATATATATTACTGCCTGTCTCCTTGCATTCAACCATTTCAGGTCGTCATCGGGCATTCGTTGAATTACACTAAATATGATGCAGATACTGATTCAAATTCTGGTCTGTTTACCACTGCGGTGGTGGCCAGTCACAGTCACTTGGAGAATGAGGATTAGGAGGAAGGAAAAGAGAGAAGTGTCCAATACAGCCGCCAGTGACAACATTGATCTATTATCTCGGGGCGGAGATGGGCTGCCAGGAGACTGTGTGGAGCCTGTCTATGACCAGGCAATTGTCACAGAAGCCACTCTATCCCCACAGACTCCCCCTCACAAGGTATTGAAAAACACAAAATACCCACCTAGACCTTTCTATCGACCAAGAGGCTATTTGTTTTCTCACTAAAACTTTTTATGGGCCTGATAGGTACTAGAAATTGGATTGGTTTTTTTCTTTATGTAAGGAAAGCAATTATCGCTATGTACTTTCCATATATTTTCAAGAAGAAATTAGGCGTAGTTGCAGTGCGTCCATACAATAAAACACACGTCTTTTAATGCTTTCTTTTAAGTGTTTCAGATGTCCTGACACCCTTTTATCAAAACTTACTCTACGGGAAAATAGACTCAGTCTTCAAGTTCCTTTTTACTTGTTGTACTTTTGGTTAGGCTAATCGACGTAAAGGGTCTGGCTTTTTAAACAATTTGAAGAAGAAAAATGAAATGACGGTGACCGGCCCTGAATGTGGGTGAGTCGGACCTTAGGGTGAAGTCGGATAACGTGTGGGTGTGTTTCTGACGCAGATTGTGTGGGTATGAATATGCGTGGGTTGTGTGGTTACTCAGTACTCATAATAGAGTCAACAGTCCGTTGAAACGAGTGCTGGATGACGGCACAGACAGAGATGGAGCAGACGTGGCATGTGGATCTATGACATTTCCCCAGTCTGCTGATCTCATCCTATCGCCTCTCTGACTGGACACAGTGTCCCTGAGGGCAAGCATAAAGAGCCGAAACAAAGTCATTAAAGATAAGGAGAGCGATTCCATGACGTAGAACGAATATTAGGGAGATAATGTGAAACTTCAGGTTCCATGGCAGACTAGAATTGTTAATGACACGGTATGCGAATAAGAAAAGAAATGCCAACTTACCATTGCCATGTGATGAACATTTAATGTACATGTAATACACAACCGTCTTGTATTTGTGGAACGTCGGAGTCCAAAATAAAACCTCAGCCATTTACGATTCCGTTGGATCGCGTATTCTACATACATGTAATTTGATTGTTTCATTACAAATTGGCATCAAAAGTCTGACCGTGTAATGGTTTGCCATGATCTGTTTTAATGGTTTCGGGATGCGTTAATTCAGTCGCGATGAGGCATGCAACGCTGCAAAGGAGGCGTAACTGCCTTAACATTTGATGACCTCGGTTGGGTCGCGCTGGATCCATTCCATTTCTTTATCTAATTTTCAATTTGAGATGAAAGTTCGAGTGGATATCTAACAAACTAATTGCACTCATAAATATAACTTCATCTTATATTTGTTAATGTTGTTCCAATCAATGAAATATGTGTCCTATTTGAAACCTTTAATCAAAAGGTCGTTGCTTTAACACATCACTCCCCGAATAATTAAAGCACACAATAATTTATGTCTTGCATTAGACCTCAAGACATTATACCAAGTTACAAATCGTTAAGTAAGATTCTGAAATTGTTCGGGAATTTAGTTCCCTCGCTGATGATTTGCTGGTGCAATTTTTAGTCAATAGCGTCCATGGGCAAGACAGGAATAGCTTTAGTCATTTTGAAAGACATGCTTCAAGCCCGAGTCATTCGCCGGGTAGTGCAAATTAACTTGATGAAGCTGTAAACAGTAATTGGCCATTAAGAACAAGTGCCATGACTGTCCATCATTCAACATTCTTGTCCATCATCATCATCTTCCTCTGACATCCTTGTGACAACACTCTCATCAATCGACATGTAATTTTCGGAAGGAAGAATATGTCATTTTTATTTTTCTCATTTTTAAAAGAAGAATCTTTCTTTCATTCACCGAAATACCCTTGTTTTATCCACACCGCTTGTCTGATCTTAATTCAGTTTTCCCCTGCGCCGCTTATTCTGATTTTGTTTAGAGAAATAAATAATAAATCAATGGATGCTCACGCATTGGAAGCATGTCACCAATTAATCACTTTCCCACATTGTGTTTCTTCTTTTTCTTGCCTCCAAATCCAATTTCTGGTGTCAGCTCTTATGACAATGATTGAGAACGTATCCTTGCAATGAGATAAAATGACATTCCCTTAGTATGTTGGGTCGGTATTTAGCAGTAAATAATGATGATTTCCGAATGAAAAAAAACAACATAACCACTCCATCAGGGACTAAGCATCCATTAGGGGGAGGTTGTCTTTTACCGATAATAGGACAATACAGAGTGAAGGCAAGCTCTTAAAATAAAATAAAACACGTGTGAGCAACCGTTTGAATACAACCCATTGTTCGTTATAGTAACACCAACCTGTGCTTTACGCGCTGTCCGCCCCCAATAACCGCCGATAACTCGATCAGCTGGCATTTTGAGAGAACTATCCGACACTGGAGATGATGCTGGGGCCACAATCAAGATGTGAGCAGAGCTGGTGGGTGCTAGTCACCTCACGCAACCCTATCTCATACATTTTCAGTGGCTTAGACTAAAAAAAGCCGCCCAACAAACAAGGGCCTCAAAACTGCCTATCGACAAATACACTGCTCCATCAAACGTTCGGCGGAGTGCTCTTGTGACATTTCTCTTCCGGGTTTATGCCAGTTTATTTTTTCCGCAATTTGTGTTGCGCATTAACAATAATGTATGACATTAATGGCCAATAGTGACTTGTGAATTGTTTTCATGGAATAGGTGAGGGTGCTGAGACCTGTATAAGACACTACATAGTATCGTTGAACAGATTAGGATACTTACAATAGTGATTACCAAGGACAAAAATTCCCCCCGCCGATGTACTTGCATAGTGTCTAAATGTATATCATGGCCACCCCAATGGTATAAGAAAAATAAAGGGACGGGGGGCTTACTGGATTACCAATATGCATACACATCCGTCCATTGACACGTGTAATTGTGTCCAAATTTCTTAGATTGGGTAATTGGTTTTGCTATCAAAGGTGACAGTATACGAGCTTCGCATGGTACCGTTATTTAGTCATGTTTTCCCTTGGGTAATGATAGACAGCACTGGTAAGAGCGATTAGACACAAATATATACATTGTCGGGGTACATTGTACATGTAAAGGTCTATGGAGGAATATTCACCTCTAATTTTTACATCTTAACGATAGCTCTGAGACGGGGACCAACATCAGATTTGCCATTCATTCAGTCCCTGTATGACCTGTTATTTGTCTTTTTTATGTCATCATTTGCATCACTTATCATATTTTTAAAAATTATATATCAAATGCAATTTGCAGTGCTCCTAGCATAAAAGGTATGAAAATGGCGAAATACTGATCTATCTATCTACATTTTACTCATAGATTTTGCCCTAGATTCCAACACCAAAGAATTTGATTGATAGTGTAAAATTCTTTCCTTCCTAAATCGACAAAAAGAAAGAATTATAAACATTTGATTTCCTTTCGAGTCAATTTTAATTCCTGTACTTGTATAATGTGTGCTGAGTAAGGGGTCTCGGGTTTCGGTGTGTTTTGCAGTGTATGATCTCCGTGGAGTGTTTCTAGGATGTTCGGTGAAAGGTGGCAGGGCTTTGTGGACCAGTGCTAAATTTGCTGGGGGCGATAATCCGTTCACTAACTATGACTATTTGGTATCTTTGCCTCGTTACACTTGCCTATCTTTATCCATTGATTATATACAACGCCCCCTGAGGCTCTGTAATATCCCCGCTATTTTGGCGCGCGGGTATAATCAGCTATGGTAAACACTTCAAGTTTTTGTATGACGAATCTCAGTAATTATTTAGGACTCCATATTTGATGTCATGTCATCTACCCATACCATTTTTACAATCATTACCGAATAAGGATCTGGCTTCAAGACTGAGAAGAAAACACTGCAATCGATGCACTATATTTGACTTCCCCGTCGCTCCAAATGATTCGTAAACACAGATTTAATGAAGTTTAAGGCTAGAATGTGTATCAGTACTCTTGAATACTGTATTTTAACGAGCGTGATTCACGATCAGATCAGGTTTCATCATTTGATGATTCAGAGAATGATGTATGCTATGTTGGGTTGGGGTTGGTGGGTAAACAAGTGACTGCAATCTTACAGTGCTAATTCCGCATGCATTATTATTGGCTGACTATCACTTCTTCTGAATAATATGTCTACTTAATCGTATTGCCCATCTAGCCTGAGTTAGTCTAGACTGTCCCATTCGCTTAGGTTTTCTATAATCAGATCTTGGCCGAAGTCTACCAAATAAGTCTGTGGTAAGGTATATTGGAGACAGCGAGAATTCCCGCCTCTGGGCGACGCCTGTCCCTCGGCTGACATGCTGATTCATCATTATTGATAATTGAAAGCGACATGAAGGCATGGCTTGCCACACCACACGGCCACTTGTCATGGACCCGGGCTTGGGGGGAAAGAGTCTAGTAGGCCGTAAGAATAGCCTTATATAAAATATAATGAACTCTTGGGACAACTGTTGTCTCAGTTATCTCATTGGACAGAGCACAGGCGCGGCCCTTTTTCAGATGTTGCTTTCTTAGCCGAGGAAACACCGCTTCATCTTCAGACCCAAAATCTAAACTCCCCAGGAGAACTTTGTGACTGAATTTCATTCTCCCGCAGTTATCGCCCTGGCTTTGTTTAAATCCTTGTTGCGTTTTGTGAGATAACACAATAGACACCGTTCAGAAGATTCTACAAGGAATTCCTTATTGGATCAAAAAGGAGTATTATTATGTAGTAACTCGATATATCCCAGCTCGTATGTATACGCTTTTTATGCCGCGTCAAAGAATCAATGCGCACCCCTGACTGTGTGATAGAATTCTACTGAATATGCGGCAAACTCTATGGAGGGGCACTCTTCTCTGACTCAATCAATGCTTGATGCCCATCCAATGGAGCATTGTATAACGAAACAGTTCCAAATAGTTGTACGAAGTTTCCCATTAGATTTTAAGCTGTTGATTAGAAGGTAAATGGAAAGACCACCCTCTTCATAATCGATGTCTGGCGAAGTCTTCTTATATTTGTGGGGTGTTTTTTTTTCAGTTCTCCGAAGCAATTTGCTTTTAGAAATTATGGTATGGACAGTATCGGTTATGTGTCAGAATGCGAAAATGACAGCTTATTTGTGAGTGACTAACAAACATCGCCAACTACCGCAGAATTAAAGTGTGAATTGTTTCAAGCCAGACTTACCCTCGCAAAGCCTAAGTTAAGAACTTGGTGCTGGAGAGAGAAACTCGCTTGTCACCAAGTTAGCCCTGGGCTATTATTGGCCTACCTGAGCCGCTCTGTTACTATTTTTAGCTCTCGGCAAATAACATTAATGAGGCGCGCCAAGATGGCGCTATATTTGGCAGCGCTCTGGAAAAAAAGGCAAGTTGTTTGGTGATCACTTAGGTACTAAAGTAATTTGCTACCATGTATGGGTTGTGGGGCAACTGCATCATTCTGGAGCTAACTTCATTCATTCATTCTGTGAGACGGCAAGCCAGTTCCGCTAGCGGTATCAGTATAACGGGTACTGTTCTCATAAAATCAATTTTGGATTTTATGATCATTTACGCCTCAATCAGGAAAAATTCTTTTCCATATATCTTAATATGGATATTCCTTTCGAGGGAACTCTTAATTTGAACATATTTTGACCAAGAAAGATAATATAATATACCACCCGATATGAAGTCTGTAGAAAAGGAAGAGTGCGGCGAATTCGGCAGGGATTGCATACAGACCTTGGCGCCCATAGGCTCCAATAGGCTCCCATATTAAAACCCCCAAGTTTACAGTCTTGTTTCTACATGAAAACGATGAGAAATTGTTTCGCCCTCAACATATGGTATTCAGTCGGCGAGGTCCGCATTGTTAATCACTAGTTAGTCGTCTGTTGCCACCGGCGTTTGATAGATCCGATGATTTGTTTGACTAATATTTTTTCACACTCCTAAGACAAACTTTCTTTTTTCCCTCTACAGTAAAAGCACCTAAACCGCTCAAACCTAGAGACTTCGTCATCCAAAGATCATGGCTCGACGTTGGCAAGGAATACTACATTGTAAACCATTCCGTTAATCACCAGGTATGTTATCGACCCTTTTTATTGTCATTAGCTCGTAGAGGGAACCAGCGTACCGGAAATTTCTCCTTATATCCATTGATCAGCCAAATCGTCAATTTCCTAGTTCTGTATATTAAAATGGCTTTGCTTCATTTTGCTAACATTGTAGGAATTTTAGTTCTAAATAATCTAATAAGTCTTAAAAAAATGTTACATTGAAAATGTAAGGCCCTGAAAAGTCTTCATTTTGGACAGACAGAACTAACCCCGAAAAGGGGAGTCGGCATCCTAAGAATAAATAAAATCTTTTTAAAAAAAAGTATCGGGCATATTTTTAAATGCCTTAAAAAGTAAATCTTCCTGAAGAAATAATCGCAATACAGTATTCGAAATAAAAATGTCCCATTAGAAGTTCTTTACATACACATGTATATAATCTGCTTTTTAAAATTAGTCTATAAATGTCCGCAGCCCATATTCGCGGGCACCCTGTGTCGACGTGTTCATTTTCACCCAGTAAATACGGTTGATACATTGTACAGATGTCACATCGTGAAGTGCATGTGTATCATTCTAACGTATGTCCTGCTGCTTAACTCTCGATGGGTTCTCATCACAATGATTTTGATATTATCTCGTATATTTCCAGGTAATGTATGACATTGGTTGTATTTAAGGTATACAGTATACCTTAAATACAGTGCAACAAATGACATACATGAACACTGCAACACCTGGGCACCTGAACAGAAGTGTGTAGTACCTATTTGTTCTGATACCGCTGAAATTAATGTTAATCTAGCCTTTCTTCACATTTCAGGCTTTGCCTCCGAAGAAGGGTTTCGTTCGTGGTATTTCCTACATAACCGGGTACTGGATCACACCAACATCTGGCAGTGTAGATAAACCAGGCTGCCATCTTTTCTACGTAACTCAATCTGATCCCAAAGGTAAGCCTTGCCTGTGAATAGTGATTTGCAGCATTAATTTGTATGGATAGCTAAATTTAATCCCGCCTCTGATTTCGAGTCACTAATATATAGCTATATATTGAAAACGATGTAGCGGTACGCGGAAACTGGTCAATAGAAACATCTGTGTATCTGATATATGAGTAGTAAGCTGTCAGTTCATTGAATTCCATTGAATTGGTTCCATTATAACAGGGATATAGCAATCCTTTAAACATTGACTAATTTTGTCGATACTTTTCTGTCAAATGTATTTTCAATAAATCTAAACACGGGAGCTATTTATTTGACCTCCATACCAAAACTATTTCCACTGCCTTTAAAATATTCGGATGGATGGTATTCATGCTTTAAATGATTTTGTTATCGTATTTAATTGCTGTAAATATGTATGTTCTTGCATTGACTCGGATTTTGGTTAGAGGAGATGAATCATTCAATATAACTTATGGTACTTTTTAGGAAAACTTCCAGCCTGGGTCGTCAACAAACTCACCCAGATAATGGCTCCCAAGGTAATTTGCTAATTATTGATTCGCTGTTACAGATGTGTTAAAGATCCATACTAAAATCAATAAACCATGTTAAATAATGTTGGATGGGCCTGTCATTAGTACGAAAGATTGGAACATTCTAAACTACCACGATTGTGATAACTTGATTGATTAGAGGAAAATTTGTCATAATTTAGTCAAGAGGAGTAATATGAATTGAGCGCCGAAACGTCGGAGAGTAGAATTGAATAATGGATGCTTCCCCATTTAAATCACGATTTGAATCTCGTTTCCGGTATGATCTACTGAGAACATTGAACAATTTAGTCGGACACCTCACGTGATGGGTGTTTAACGTCTGGGTTATAACTTTCGATCGGAATATTTGTTATGGAAAATTTAGTGGACAAGATAAGTTATTCAGAACGCTACCTAAAGCCTTGTTCAATACAACTATGATCATTCGACATACTTGATTCATACTTGATTCATACCTGAATTTTACTACGTCTTACTATCTTGACCTCACTGTGTCTATCCAGTTTTTTCGTTCCCTCACTGAGAAAGAAAAGATGTATGCATTCACATTTATAATGACAGACTGGATATTTATAGATCATGCTAATGTTTCACCCGTATAATATACACTAAACAATTATTTGTTTTCTATAGATGATAAGCAGGATCCATAAAGCCTGCCGAAACTACGACAGCTGGAAGGCCAAGCACAATCCACACTGGAAACCCTGGCTGTACCCAGAGCAGATGACGTTGCCACGACTGAACCTCAACGACATCAAGGACATCAAGGAACAAGCTGCTGCCGAGGGAATCGATGAAAGCGAGGTCCAAGAGTCGGACGTGAAGACCGAGGAATTAGACGATGTATGATGATAGGATTATATTCTGTAGGAACACCTCTACTTCAAGCCAGCAACAAGAAAATGTAGTAATGAGTCCAGTTGACATACGCTCGAAATTATATTCAAGTTTATCGAAAGTATGATTATAATCATTGTTAGAGGAAATGATAAGATGATGATGGTGGTGATAAATGATTCTTTTAGTTCAGATATGCTGTAAGGTGAGAGTTGTGTATATAGGCGGGTCATACGTAATAATATCAATAATAATGATGTAAGTATCTATATGGGTATTCCCTGTTGTTGCCAAACACTGGATTTACTTACATGTATTTATGGACATATTACTGTCCCTGTGGGGCATACACTCCCGATAGATGGGAGGATCTTTCTTGGTCATAGATTTTAGACAAAAAATAGAAATAAGAAACCCTAGAAGGAGGGTAATGAACTAATAGTTGTTTTAACCCAGGTCCCTGTAGTGTACTTTTGAGGGAGAGGGTGATATGGGCGCTAGGATTCTCACATCTACTACTGTGTGATTGAAGTGTAATTAAATGTATTTGCATGGGAAAGGGATTGATTGACGTATAGTGAGAAATTGCGAATTACGAGATCCAAGATAGGTCTCTGGGTTATGGGCATAAATGCTGTATGCTATGACCAAAAGCTGTGTCTGGTTTTGATTGGTTGTGGGATGATGACCTTTAGTGTGAGTGCAAAAATCTTCAAAAAATTTTGACCAATTGTTTTTTCAAAACTTCATGATGTCGGTGCATTTACCAGTCTATTCCACTCCTCGTCAGTTCGCCATACTTTGCATTTCTATATCTAATCCCAAAGTTGATAAAAAAAAATGTATCTCGATGTTACCAATTCATGAAAATTCTCAGTCCATTTTGAAATCTGTGCTCTTTCAAGACTATCAGCATTCCAGTCCATAAGCAAAATGAATTTGAATGTATAAGTTTGAAGCTTTTTGCCTATGCGCCAAATTCTTTTTGTTCACATTCCAACGAATCTGTGGCTGTCGTTATGTTGTGTGAGAGAAGAGCGAGGAAAACTGATTGTAACGATAAAGTAGGCGCGATATTATTAACTAGATAACAATGAATATGTGCCTGTGTATAGGCCCGTCCATCATGGTCAATAATATTTGCCAGTTACGAATACTGTCCGTGATGTGTGACTCCAATATTGTCCCCGCTATACTTGTGGCTGTTGGATCCCAAAGGGGTAACTGTAACTATTATTTGACTTCCCATTATCATTAACATTTCATTAAAATAAAACCAACGGGTTCATAAGAGTGATAAAACGTGTAGCCAAGTAAGTATCCACGCTTGGTTGTCTCTGTTGCGAAGTCAAGTCTGTCTCGTAAATTTAGAATTGGAAGTATAAATCCTTCAGTATTCTGTTAGGGTTTTGGGGGTATTGAGTTTGGCATTGCGGCGGCGACGCTTTTTCGTCATTTATTTGCTTGGATGTCCGCACCAGTATAACTAGGATAGGTCGCTTGACCCCGTCTTCTTAAACAAATAGCATAGTTAGACGCTTATGTCCCGCATCATCCACCAACACTTTTATAATGTTTACTTATAAAAGCGAATAAAGTGCTTGGCATTTCACAAAAGGTGCATAACTTTGAATTGACTAAATGGATCTCGATATTTTATTTCTTCCTATAGGTGTTCCCTGATAACTTACATAATGTTTGTTCTGCAGCACACACTTATCAGCACTTGATATTTTAGAAATCTTGCAGATGTAAATTCTTACAACTATAGATGTAAACGCTTTTCGCCCAAGTAGAAGAGGTGAAGCGTGCTAATTCTGAACCAGCCATTAATATGCGATTCTACATACTACCTTTCTCTGGTGATATTAAAATAGAAACCGGTGCAAAATGTACTGTTACGAAGGCGGGTACTCGAAGGTTATTTACACCTCAAATCGTATTTAAGAGAATATATATTCAGCTTAACATGGGAATCGCTTCTACTCGCTTTTTCCATTTACCCTGCAGTTTCTATCTGATCTTAAATCTTTACCATTTCTAAGAGATTGGGCGTAAGTGAAAATGTGATAATTACTTACAAAGAAGATGCGACCGCCCAGTGAGTTTATTTATTGGTTACTGTTATACTGTACTAACTGACAGAATGACACCCCAGCGTGTATTAAGACGTGTCAAATGAGATCACGTTACAACCCCATTTTTTGCTCCTTTGACTTAACTTTTTTTTCATCCACATTCTTTCTGGTTGCATTGGCGTAATGAAAGCCTTGTATTTCTTCTACATTCCAATGTTGTAATGTTTCTCTCTAATACATGTATTAAGACGGGGGTAGCATTGATATTCAGTGTTATTAACGGCAGTGAAGTTAAGAGAAAAATGTGATGATTATTTATCTACACCTCACTCGGTCTGGCCTGATCTTTCCGTCTATTATTGAGATTCGGTCTCTTTCGAATTTAGACTAGAAATAGCTGAAAGGTCTGCGATAACTTCCCATTGTAGTGTTATCTATAGCCTTGATGCTATCGACGACATCCACGCAATACAATTAAGAGCTGGTGCCATATCTCCAGCTGCTATTAAATAAAATTCTATTATCATCATTATTTAATATTTTGTAACTATGCTTAGATGGATTGGTGCATTGCTGAAAATAAATAAAAAGCGTGCTAGAAAATACTAAAAGGTAGCTAGGGTATAGTGACTTTCCTTGAAAGGACGTAGAGAGACATTTGCCACGCAATATTCAATGTGGGTTGAACATTGAATATTTTAGAATATTTACTTTTCCTTTGTAACATAAACATGAAAGGGAAAACTAATATACTGTGAGATAACGTGGTATCTGGCTGAGGGAAGGGGCAATACACACAAAATCCCTTCCACTATTTTCAGAATTAAGACTAGCTTACGTAGTAAAAAGGGAAGATTTAAATCAGTCACATAAATTGATATGAAGTACATCCACATTTGTGGTATATACTCGATCACTTAATCCTTAAAAGCAGATTCAATTAAAATACCTATTCTTTTGTGATTATTAAAACATTTTTTTTATGTCGAATAAATTTCTATACAAGCAATTTATATGCTCAAGTAAGGTTTCTAATTGTAAGTTTTTCTACATCATCACTAAAAAGAAAGCATTTCGTCCCAATTTTTCAAATACTCTAATGTATTCTGCAATTCAATGCGTAACATTTAAATCTTTACTCGAGAGTAGGGTGGCGGTAGATGTGAATTATTCAAATCAGCTTAATTTGTTCATCTAATGTGAAAACTCAATAGCTCGCCAATTTATGTCAATGCTTGAATAAAACTATGTACATATAAAGGATCTTTATACAATTACTTCATTTCAACAACTGTAGAGACTTTAGGAACATTTAGATTTGCATTTCCCACTTCACTCCTTATTGTAACGTGCAATAAGAAATAACCTATATGAAAAAGCACCTGATAAATATGTAAAACGTGGCGGTAGTCGGAGCTACTCACCCAATGTAATTTTGGAATTCAAAGGACAAGCACTTCTCAAATAAACAGATTTATTCAACAGTGAATCCAATAGTTTTTATCATTTCCGCAAACAGCGAAGGATGCATACATACAAAATGTAAATGGAATACTTCAAGTGTAAGCAAAAATGGGATACCTTTGTCAAGTGTAAACTTCAAAATGTTAACATGTATGAATGCTTCTCGCATATGTTAATCTTCGTAAACTCCGACGTGCGATGATTTTAAACACGCACTAACTACGCGGTTACTATGAGGTATACGATTGATAACGGTGATATCAGAGCTATCAATATACAGTATGCATATTGCTAGCTCTGGTAATATTGATTGAAACATTTTTTACATTATAGAAAAAAGACCAAGAACTCGCATGTATCTACAGAGAATGGAATGGGAAAAGTAATGATACTGAAATATAGTATTACCCTACTCTCGCCCTAACAAAAATGTGGGAGAGAGCGTCACAAACTGGATGGAGTCGGGCGAGCTGGAAGATCTATTCGTAAAAGCGACAGTCCATTTCTGTATACCAATTTCATCAGAATAAACATTTTATATATAATAGAAGATAGATGTTATTTCTGGATGTCTTAAAAGTGCTATCTTTGTGGATTCAGATTCATACACCTAAATTCGGGACATTTTTGCATCGATATATATAGAAATGCACGAATACTCTAACAGTATTTACTTAAATATGAAAATCTTAAATCTTAACGCTCGCCATAAATATTCATAAAGTAATGTAATATGGCAACGGTAAGGCACATAAATCCACTATATTAGATCATTCAAAATTGGCAGTTGACTAAATCGATTTCTGTGGGCTCCAGTCCTTGTTTAATAAATCCTAGATACATGAAAGTCGGTCATAATCCTCAAACTTTATCGATTGTCATAGGGTGATTGACTGGCCACTCGGGTCTTCTCATAGGTTTTCATGTAACCTGGAAAATAGGCCATTAGTGCATTTCGATCAATATTAATCAATAAACAGGAATTCATAAAGTTTTAAGTGTGATTGACAGATCCTTCAGCAACATCTGATTTTGACGGCCCCGTCTTATTAGTCCACCCGCTTTTAAATATTATAGATTTCAGTAGATGGATTAAGTTTATAAATTTAATGACATCTCCCCATAAACCTAATAATGCAGTTTTTAAAAGTTCCCAACGTGAAATGAATCTATTATTTTACACGAAACATGAAAGGGAAAACTAATATACTGTGAGATAACGTGGTATCACTTCCAAAACAATGAATATATATGCATTTTTTAATATTTGGAGAATGTCTGCTTGAATAAAACATTTCCTCATACCGTATGGAAAGTATCGGACAATCAGCTCCACGTCAGTATTCTGTTTCAATACGCGCACAGCCTGTAAAATAAGAACAGATTATCACGAGTGTACGTTATCAGTGTTGGCAGTGATTCAGACTGCTGCCTTCCAACCCGCATGTTTCTATCATGGTATCCATCCAGAACTACATAGAAAGAACTCCTTACACCAATAGTCAATGTGTGACCTTCCCTGCCTCATATTCAAAAATATTAATTTCGAGGTGAATTCCCATTCATAGATATACTTGGTTGACTTATGAAATCCTGCTAAACAATAGCACATCTATACTGCCGTGGGTTATAGCGCTTTTCTGGTCAAATACGAGGGGATGCCAAACGGGTGAAGGGACTGAGACCTTTTCCGGCGATCTACGTCACTGGATTCACAAATTTCATACAGGTACACGGACTCATATTAATGCAGGTTCAAAAAACGCACACGCCATCTAGTGTCTGGATGCGTAGTTGAGGTAGTAGATAGTATTGATTTCATTAACTTCTATATATAAACAAGATGCACGACTATGACTAACGTCATATAGAATTGCAATGCAGGGTGGTAAGCGGGAAAGGGGGCAGTACTCGAATTTACGGACCAGTGGACTGGGGAGGTACTGGTCCATACCACTTGGCACTGGTCCGGTCCTGAATAAACAATATTTACATACAGTAACGATTTAATAAGCATGCAAAAGGCTGTCCATGTCATATGAATGTTTATAATTATCATGGTGTTTCATAATAATGAATGATAGTACATAACATCCTCTAAAAGAAAAATCATGAACCTCTTTGAAAAGGGGCTCATGTAATCTGAAATGTTGGACCCCCCCCCCCCCCACACACACACACACGCCCCCTACATCAAAAGTTTTAATGAATGAATTCTCACAAAGTGATATTTCTCATTTATCAAGGGAAAAAAAGGAATTATTATCAATATACTATAGGAAACATTAGGTTTTGATTTAAAGTTTGAAAAATCTACCAACATATACATAATATCCAATTTAAAGGTAAATGCCAGCGTTATCAGCACTGCAGCAGGCGGGAATTCAAGGAACTAATGCATGACACAATAGAAGTCACAATATTTTGTTCAAACTTCGTCTTGAGAAAGAACATGGTTGGGGGAATACAAAAAGCAAAACAACCAGGATGTTATCATGTTTTAGAGATGTGTGAAGTTTACTTCCATTCACTATTGATTTCAATGGGGGAAACTCATGTGATACAAGTTCATTTTAGTTCAATGACCCACACATACACATTTAACTGCCCATTGCAATTAAAAAGAGAATATAGTTCTCTATTACAAGAAATTAATGAATTAATGTCATACTGGTTGGATTGAAATATAGACAAGAATGACAAGAAAGCATACATATAGTTACATACTAGTATATCTACTGATATCAATCGGTTATGGCAGCAATAGCTGTGGTGTTAATTTACTATTGCTTCATTCTTTCAGATCAGGTATAGGGGTGTGGTGGGGCTTGCTTGTGTATTCATGTGTAATCAAACCTGGTATCAATGCTTGGATAGCAATCATTCCAATTAATTTAACAATATATACCAACTCATTTAGTAATTTATTAGTGATCTGTCCTTGAGCCTTGAGTATACAATATTAATGTGTCCATTATGCACAGTTCAGTCAGTATTCTTATAAAATCAGGTCACACCACCATGCCTTCAACCAACCTCCACATTCAATACAGCAACACTGACAACGCTTACACTCATAATAATAGTAATATATATGTAAATGCCTAGAATGCATTAGAAATGTATTAGTTATCAATAATCAAAAAACGGATAATAAATACAGTGACCACACTAAATGATGTATTAGATTATGTTCTTTATCTCCCATAGTGACCCTAAAGGCATTTTGACATTTTTCTCAGCCGATCTCAGCCTTTCTCTTGACACACTTGTAGGCCCTATCATGCACCCCCCACCCCCCCCCCCCCCCCCCCCCACACACACACACACAGTCCAATACACAAACAATGACTGTGCTCCACCACATGCTCTGCTCCAATTTTTGTTACATAACGTAGGGCGGTGACATGGTCGTGGACCTACTCCCAGTGTACCCCTTTCAGAAAGGAGGGATTTCATTTCATCAGAAAACCAGTTAAATCCATACCCTCCCCAATAATCAAAATTTAATTTTACCTGAGCGTGGTCCATATCCTCGAATGGTGTTTCATTCACCTCAAGAATCTGAATAAAAATTAATAGCGGGCACTTTTTATGATACATGATATGCATAATAAATCAAGTACAATTTTTTATATTATGGTACTAACTAAAATATGTACCTATCGACAAATAAATAGATTAAAAAAGGAGGTAACATTCTACCCAATTAAGACTATTTTTGTGACCATATGAGTATTTTTTTAATCTAGTATTTAGCAAATCTTTAGAAAATGACAAGATTCTATTGGATTGCATTTACTTTTGCCACCCATACACACCTCGTCACCTTCTTGCAGTCCCAAACGTTGAGCCTCCGTGTTTGGTAAAACCTGCAAAAATAAACATAAGAATAGACATCAATCAATACGTTTCGATGAATAGTTGGATTTGAGTAGAAAAATAGAGAGGTAAACAGTGATACGTCTATATGATAACTTGTCATTTTCCCATCGATCTATCTATCTATGAGGTACCGATATCGATATTGAATTAATATTCTTATCAATTGAATTTTGCCAGTTAAAAGTTTGTGCGTATGCCCTTCACTGACTATTTATTAGCGAATGTTAGAAGCTCCCAATCAGACTTTTAAAGGATACTGAAAAAATAATAAATATGAAAACAGACCTTTGAAATAAATATTCCACACATGTGTTCTTTCCCTCCACGGATATTAAAACCGAGCTGCAAATATGGTCAAATATAAACAATGGTGGATGAGTCAATCAAAATAACTTTCATTATGAACGGGAAACGACAATTTCTGTCAGGCATGTTCTTGGAATCTCAGATGTTATCAGCCATTTTTCTACTCTGTACAGTTCCGTCGTACCTTTGTGGTTTGAGAAGGTATCTGGCTCAAAGGCTCAAAATGTGATTTTGAAGCCCTTTTTAGTTGGTTCTGGTACAACGATTTTTAGCCTGGGGAAGCCTGTCGGGAAAGCCTTTCTGGAAACTCTATTTATAGGCTATTGTATGGACAAATGTCAAAAGTAAGGAGTACATGACCCATCACATGACCATCACTTGAATGAAAATGTAATGATGTCATGCATCTAATGTCCTAGATGGAAAAAGAGGAAGAGGGATAGATAGATGAGGGGGACGGGAGAGAGAGAAGGTGGGGGAATTGGAGAGGGGGAAGGGGAGTGGAAAAAAGTGTATGAGAGGGAAAGGTGGAGCGAAAAGAGGGGACGGTACATGTGGGAGGAGGGAGGGGGAGGTAGAAGGGAGAGGGAGAGAGAGAAAGAGAGAAGAGGAGGAAGGGGGAGAGAAAAAGAGGGGAAGGAGAGAGTGCAGAGGGGGAGGGCAAAGAACGAAAATGCAAGTGTCATCGCAGCAATGTGCAAATTAACGTGAATACATCACATAGTAGTACCGATATACAGAGTATATACAGGTAAAACCGCCAAGTTACCTGCCCTCCTTGGTGGGTGAATGAAAATGAGCTGCACATGATTTGATAGCTCTTCATAAAGATGTTGTTCTATTGAAAATGAAAGTTGACTCATGGAGATGAAGATTGGCAACTCCCAGAGAATTCAGATTATAGTGAAGATGAACATGATGATAGAGACATGCATGGAGGCAAAAATAACATGTCAAATGGAAGCGTTTCTGTAAAACTACATATTTTTTTGCTGTTTAAAATTTGCTTTTTTGTCAAACCTTTGGATTCAACTTTATTTGAGGCGTTATATGCCATGTATGTCGCAAATTAAAGTGGTGAACTGTATCGAAATCTGTTACTGTATTATTTTGGTACAAAGAAAGAATGGTATTTTATTATTTATTTGTGTGATTGAAATCACCTCTGACTTCTGTCATTAAAGTGTAATTTGTGGGCGGGTAAATTTATGTGTGGGCGGGTAAATATCTGCATTTACCTGCCAAGTTGGTGGGTGGAGAAAAAAGTTAATTTCGCACTTTGATATTTGGACCGAAAGTAAATTATTTCCATAGACTTAGCATTGCAGCTGATTAAAAACACTCCATACATTGCCCCATCGAAATTTTAAAGATACTGGTGACAGGGGTCATAGTAAGGGCTTTGTACTCGTAAATCACAAGTACATTTTGCTGTGGATGAGTACCATTGCTGATGCACTCGCCCACACCTACGAGTACAAAATATCCTAGAATTCAGAAATCTGACCGTCGTCCTCTCCCAAAGAAAGTATGATATTTCATTTTTTTACTCAGTGATTAACAGAGATACCATTTTTTTGATTATTGTTGTAATCCAAATTACTTTCCATAGAAAATATGTCCATCTAATTCATTTGGCCACTACTCATGGTAACAGATTTATCCTGATCTTTAGCAATCCTCCTAACATAGCATTTTTCATGCGAGAAAAAAGTCACCATGATGACTTATCAAACTGTTGTGTGCTATGAATTTTGTCTGCGAGATCAATATTATGGTTAATAACAAGACAACAGAACATCAGTTTTATACTAACATGCCTGTGAAGGGTCTACTGATCCAATTCGGGTCGAGCATAGCAGCTGCCGCCATATCATTCTATCAGTTTAGTATATTATTACTCTATCGCCTATGATATTTCAATGGCAGAACTCGCTTTGCTATATGTATATCGTCTACATTCGTTCTTTGTGGTATATTATAGATTATACAAAGAGCCCTGTTTTGGAGTACCTGTAATCTATGTAGATTGGACCCAGCATGTGATTCTAAAAAGATATCCGCTTGATCAATGACTGGCAGTATCATAACCTTATAGATTAATAACATTGTTTTTTGGTTGAGTTTACCTTTTAACTTTGATAGTTGCCAGCATTTATAGCTTAGCATGTTAGTCAGTTTCACAATCGTAGAGTTAAATTTGAGACCAGATTCAATGTCTACTCCAAGATACTTATAGGTGGGTACATCTTCTAGTATGACTCCATTTAGGGTTATACAGTATTGTGGTTGTGCGGCTAGATTTTCGTTGGTCCACCTTGACCTGAGGGACAGTCTGGGGAATATGGTTTGGACCTTTGATTTATCTAGATTTAGTGATATTTTGTTCAATTTGCACCATTGGCTAAGGGAGTCAAGATCGGTCTATAAATTTGAGGTTATTTGGAACAGGTTCGGATTAGAATTATATATTATTGTATCGTCTGCAAACATTTTGATACGTGAGTTTGTAATATAGTTAGGTAAAAAAGGTGTGGTTCCTTGTGGGACACCACAGGTGACTAGTTGTCTATCAGAGGTACAGTCATTGACATGGACTTGCTGGAATCTATTGGTTAAGTAATTTTTGAACCATTGGTGTTCTTGGTCGTATATCCTGAATTGTTTCAATTTATCAAGTAGTCTAGTATGGTTTACCGTATCGAAGGCTTTCCTCAGATCAAGGTAGATCAATCTAACAGCATCATTCTGGTTAAGCCCACTATATACCTGTTTTAGATAAGTCACCAGGGCATCTTGCGTAGATTTACCACATCTAAACCCAAATTGATATGCATATAACAGATTATGCTCCTCTAAGTAAGATGTTAGCTGGGTATGCACAACCTTTTCTAAGATTTTTGCTGGTAACTGTATCGTAGATATTGGTCTATAGTTACCAGGGACAGTGACAGCACCCGCTTTATAGATGGGGGTTACTATTGCCCGTTTCCAGTCTTCAGGTATCTTTGAGTTCAAATTCAAATTCAAATTCAGAAATTCTTTATTGCATGATCTTGATTACAATAGGTCGGTCAATTCTGACACCGAGACATGCCAGTTCTTCCGATGACTGCCGACGTCTCTTTCTTGAATGTTTGTTTACAACAGTAATGTGAAAAATCCCTTTTAGGGCTTCATAACAACTTAATAATAACAAGTATGTTAACGTTGAATGAGATGAATTTACACATGAATTTACACATGAAAACAGTAGATGAGGGTACTAGCTAATAATAATCAGAATCATTGATATACATCAGTATAAAGAGGTACGGTACAGTATAACGCACAGTTCTTCAACCATGTCCAGTATGGGGTACTAATATAAGTTACCTCGATTGCGGACTATGCGTCGAAGGCGACATAGTTAATTATATTTTTCAGGTTGGGCAGCGGTAACAAGTAAGAACACAAATAATTAGGCAGGAGCAGTAATACTCTATATAAAAGCAATAATACATCATGATAGATTGATAAGTTGGTATGAGAGAGAAGGCATACTTGATTGGAGTATGCTAATCCTGACATTAATGGTAAGTAGAAGTATAAACAGTCGCATTTTCGGTGTAAGCAGAAATATTTTACACATTGTAAGGGTAATGATAATATAGTAATAAAATGCTGTAGCTGTATTGAGATAAAAAAGGCGCTAGAAGCTGTTGTGTATACTTCCTAAATGAGTAAATATCCTCAATTTTGTGCGCCGCAGGTTTTAGCTTGTTCCAACTTATTCTAGATTTATATGTAATAGAGTTAGTAATTTTCGACAACTTAGAAGTTAAAACAGTCATATTTCTCTTTCCATTTGTATGACTTCTAGTTGGCAGTTTTATCGCGTCAATATTATTTTTATTTTGGGATAAGTAAAAGGCAATATCTAATATATGTTTCTCCCTTCGTGTTTGAAGGGGCCATATATTTAAGGCCTCATGTTCGCGATCAACATTGTCGTATTTGGATTTATTAAAAATTATCCTTAAGGCTAAATTCTGTTGGGACTGAAGTTTTTGAAGCATGGCTTTCGGCAGAGTCATAAATAAAATCACAATAATCAATATTTGGGAGGATGGCTAACTTATATATATCATGCTTGGCTTTATGAGTCAAGGAGTCCTTTGCTTTATATAATAATCTGACTTTAGAGGTAATTAATTTTAGTGTGTTACTAACATGTGATTTGAAGCTAAGTAGATCGTCGAGCATGAAGCCCAAATATTTGTACTCATGAACTACATCCAATACAGTGGTACCAAGGGTGAGGTCAATAGCAGAATTCGATAATTTTGATCTGGATACATAACTTAAGGAGAACGACATGGCCTTACATTTAGAGGCGTTAAGGGATAACTTGTTTTGGGCGCACCACAAGTGTATATTGTTTAGATCGCTTTGTAGGTTGCGATGGAGGGCATCAATTTTGGGGTTATGATAATAAATGACAGTATCGTCTGCATAATGTTGAATTTTGGCATGACGAACTACTGAATGTAAAATCATTAATATAGATTGTAAATAATATTTGGCCTAAAATGGTACCTTGTGGGACACCATATGTTACTATCCCTTCTTCTGATTTTTGGCCATTTACGGTAACAAACTGTCTCCTATTTTTGAGGTAATTCTCAAACCAGAGTAACTCCATGCCTGCTACTCCGTAGGCTTCCAACTTATCTAAAAGAATTTTGTGATGCACCGTATCAAACGCCTTGCTAAAATCAAGGAAAACTGTCCTGTTAAAAAGCTTATCGTTCAAATTTGTATATAAGTTATCAAGGAGATCTACTTGAGCCTGTTGTATGGAATGATTTTTACGGAAGCCGTATTGGTTGTTATTAAATAGATTATTGGACTCAAAATGATCGGTAAGTTGTTGTTGGACAGCTGCCTCAAGAATTTTAGCAGGCATGGAGATGCAAGATATGGGCCTGTAATTCGAGGCGTTCAATTTACTACCTGCCTTGTATAGCGGTGTTACTCGTGCCAACTTGAAAGAACTAGGTATCTTACCCAGGAGTAAAGAAATATTTATAACATGCGTCATTTGATCAGTTAAAGCTAGTAAACATGATTTCATAATTGTGGCCGGGATGAAGCTAATTCCGGAATTTTTTGAAACATCAATCTTCGAGATAATCTTCCCTACTTCCCTCGAAGACAACTCGCAAAACCTAAAATTGGGTACATCGTATTCACAGGAAATTTTTTAATCAGAGTCAGTGATATTTGCGCAAGGGGGAATCTTCTTGGCAAGATTGGGGCCGACATTAAGGAAATAATCATTAAACTCAGTTGGTATTTCAGGCGGGTCTATCGCCTGACCGTCCTTTTCTAAATATATAGTGTTACTCTTTTTGAGTTTCTCCGGGTTTATCAAAGGCCTTAGAAACTCCCAGAACTTCCGAGGGTTTTTGTCATAAAATTCAAGGTTAGCCTTAATAAACTGTGCTTTTGCTGTTTTACATTTAGAATTGGCCAACCGCCTCATGGATTTTGCCTGATGCAATATTTCTGGGTCACATTTTAATTTAGCAAGTCTGAATAATCTGTCCCTTTCATTCATTATTTGTAAGAGATCGTCGGACATCCATTTCGGTTTGGTCCGGACGTTCCGAAACTTTTTGAGGGGACACATTTTATCCAGATATAATTGTATAGCGTTTAGCATAATATCCCAGCACTTTTCCGGATCTGAGTTACTATAGAACGGTTTCCAATCAAGATTCTTAAGGATTTCATTTAGGATCTTTTGGTCTAGGTGTTTTGTACATCTAGCCCAAAAGGTGTCGACATTGTAAGTATTGCGAGCTTTTTTCCTAACCAGGAAAATAGGGAAATGATCAGACAAATTTATGTCAATTGCACCAGCAGTGCTAACAAGAGAGTAGTTTGTGTAGAAGTGGTCAATTGTTGTCTGAGACTTGAGAGTTAATCTAGTGGGTATCTTTATGTGCTGGACTAGGGAGAAGTCATTTATCAAACTCTTAATTTCTGAAGAGAGATTAGTGGTAGAGGTGTCAATTAAGTTAAAGTCAAGGTTGAAGTCACCCATCATATAAAGCTCATGCGACTGATTTAATTTTGAGAGAATTTCACGTAATTTCAGTAATAATGTTTTTGTACAACCACTAGGTGGTCTATACACATTCAATATAGTACAGTATTTATTCATACCTTTTTTGACTAAGGCAACTTGAATTTCAAGGTCTTTGTTAGACAAATTTAGATCTTTGTAAGTCTCAGTATCGACCACTAGTTCGTTCTTAAAATATATACACAATCCTCCTCCTCTTTTCCTCGTAGCCCTGTCTAATCGATATAATGTGTAGTTTTGCAGCTGCACTGCGTTATCATGAGTATTGGCATTGAGCCATGTCTCGCTGAAACCCAGTACATCTGCATCTCCACCAGAGGTTAACAATTCTATTTGTGTAAAGTGCTTGGTGAGACTACGTATATTCCAAGACACCAGTTTTAAGCCTTTGAGACTTTTCAGATCAGCGAAGGAGCGCAGCAAGAGTTTGTATATGTTAAGTCTATTATATGTTTGAATTGCTTTACTAAGACTATTAGAATGGATTTTAGCAGCCAGGTCGGTAGGTTATCTATGCCTGAGGACTTGCTAGAGGCCATGTTCTTAATTATGCTTTTTAGGTTGTTTTCACTAATTGGTATGTAGGTAAATTTTGGTTGGTTTACATTCGGGGTCGGTTTGTACTGCATTTTGTCCTTTGCAATTGTACTATCATGGGGCTGCAATATTTTGTTCGTTAAATTGTTGCCTATTGTGGCGAAGTATTCATTGAATACATTCGGGACATTGGATTGGGGGACAGATTTATATTTGTACATATAATATTTGTACATATAAGTTTGTTGAAAATAAAGTTAGTCGGAAAAAAAAAGTTGTAATTGTCAAAAAAAGTTGGTCGTAAAAATGTTGGTTGACAAAAAAATGTTGGTTGAAAAAAAATGTTGGTCGTAAAAAAAGTTGGCCCGAAAAAAAAGTTGGCCGTAAAAATAAGTTGGTCGGAAAAAAGGTCAGTCGGTCGTATAAACAAAAAAATAGTAAGCTAGGTATCTACATGTAGATGGTGTAAAGACATGAGAGACTACTCTGCCACCTAGCACCAATGACTGTTACCACTGACCAACGGTCACTTCTGGTGGTACACTCACAGCTTACACATGTTTTTTCTTTTTTATTATTATTATTTTTTTTATTATTGATGTTTCTCTTAATTAAAGAGGTGTTTCATCGCCGGCTCAAGGCATCCCCCCTTGTTTGGTTGTCCTTCATAATTTACAGAAAAATTTATAATTTGAAATAGTTTGTAACTTTCTTCTAAAATTTAGAATGTTTTTTTTTAAATTTTTTATCAATTAACCTTTTTGAAATAACTTTATTCAATTAGCCTGCCCTCTTGGCACATTTACTTCGTACATTGTACTTTTTACTCTTAGTTCTGCAGCTGTCATGAATTCAAGACAACACAACATACCATAGCCCTGCCGCCGGCAACCTGATACCCACCGCCGGCAACCTAATACCCCACACAACGGACATACCAACCTCATTTTTTTGGTCAACGTTGCCATGTGCAATAACGGGGCATCCGCATCCCTTTTTGATGATGCCATAATTCGGGATTTGCATTCTGTATGCATCTCAAGCACTAACAACAGAACAACATCTCTCCCTCATAATAAGCTCTGCCTATCACTGGGGCATGTGTCTATTCAGAGCCTTTTCCTACTTATATGGTCCTTTCTAGATGGAGCACGACTCAGTTGTGGCCACCGAAGGTGCTGCAGGTACCAATCAAAGCCCTCAGGTGTCACCCCAGTTTCTCTATTTCAGAGAAAGGATACTTGCTCAAAACAGCACCCAAACACCTTTTTACCGTGAACTCATATATTTGCTCATTTCCGTTGCCACAGAATGCCCTCTCAACATCTCGAGAGCGATGTTTTTGTAGTAACACTGTACTCATAGCATGAATAAAGGAGTAATGAACGTTTTTCATTCCTCTGCCATGCCAGCTAGGCCGTGTTTGTATTAGCTTTTTAGGCCATGCACCCCAGACCATGGGACGTAGCTCAATCGGTATGATGCTGGCCTACAGAGTGGAGGGTTGCATGCTCAAGCCGATTGGCAATGTTAGGTGTAAGCACTTCGAGATGATTAATGATAAACCTTTTAATGTTTACGATGTTAATAATCGAGAAGTATACAAAGTAAGAGCTGGTTAAAGCGGAAAAATTGAATTTGACAAGCTGATACAACTAGTGGGATCATCTGTTTGATGCTAGGGACCAGAGTTCCAACAGGGATATTCTTATAGTGACATATTCGGTATGCCTTTTAAATGCAGTTCTGAACCTCGCATTCAGTTGTTACAGTATTGTTTGGTAAATAATACAAAATGCTGTAATAAATATCTTAAAGCAATAACGATCAAAGAAGAGGATGGTTGTAGTTTCTGTGAAGATCAAGATGACTTAAGACACTTTTTTGTTAATCGTGAGAAGACTAGGATTTTTTGGTATCAAATATGCACAGAATTTCCAAAAAATATTAGAGGTCATTTAAGTGACAGTTGTATTCGATTAGGTTGTATAAGAAAAGGTAGACATAGTATGTTCATTAACTTACTTAAATTAATCACCAAAAATTATATTCATCGACAAAAGCTAATAATGCCTTCAGGCATTCCCTGGGAAAAAACGGATAATGCCTTCAGGCATTACCTGCAATACCTGGGAAAAAACGGATAATGCCTTCAGGCATTACCTGCAATGCCTGGGAAAAAACGGATAATGCCTTCAGGCATTATGAGCATGTTATATTCTAAAAACAGTTATATTTTTTTTTCTATTTTACATATTCAAAATTTGCTTTCAGGATTATCTTCTATGTTGACTACATTTTTCATAAAAGATATTGTTTTAAAATAATACCATTGCCATGGCAACACAAAATAGCATGCATTCATTAGATTACACAAATGGCGGGAAAACATTACGTCACAATGCAGACGACTTCAGTTCATAATGGTAACCCATTCAGGTCTCATTATTAAAGATATTGTTACGTAAGGTTACGTAACGCCTGGGCCTCCCCATGGGACGCCAGAGCTAGTAGCCGGGCACGGCTGCGCACGCAGATCAGGCACACACCTGACAGGTATGTTGTATCCGAAAATAAAGATCAGTTACCGTTGGGCGATCGTAAGATCAAGACAAGATCCAACTAGTTCCGAGTTATTCTTATTAATTAGCATCCAGGTGATAATTGGGTATCAATTATCACTAAGTAAATATCGATCATCATCTATCATAACATTTGGACTATCAATTAGCATGTAGGTGCTAATTGAGTATTAATTAGTGTGCATTGGAATATTCAAGATACATATTTATCGGTACCTCAAATTAAGGATCACACCAAGCAACATCCCCATCTTCATACAGATCCATACTTATCACTGGTGGAGTTCTAAAAGATCAGTTGGAATATTAACGTGCACGGATATCACTGGCGTAGGATGCCATCTAGGTTTGAAAGACTATTAAACTCGGCGAGAGAATTGGCGAATGACAACTTTTTGCTCCCGTATGTAACAACTCGCAGGCAGCATAAGCTGCGAGAGGACGGGCCCCAACAGCCACAGGTGCCGCCGACACCCACGTCGATCAATATTGCGTCGATATTCACAAAATAAGCTGTCAAATTTAGATATCCAATGCCTCTTAGTATCCTGTGGTATCACATCAAGGTAATCATTGTATTTTAAATTGAATAAATAGGATTTTCCTTCTGATGCCCATGTGCGTGCTGTCTGCCATTTATGACGACGTTTGATATTGTTTCCATGCAGCGAGATGCAGCAAGATTTGCCGTTTATTTCTGGCTATATATAATCGTTTGAAATAATTTTTCCAGTGCCTGCCTTCACTCAGTCCTATATGTTCTCTAAGCAAGCCTGTAGTTTGAACACTATATACGCATTAATAAATCCAGGAGATGAGAAACAAAAATTGTTATTTTTATGCAGGCCAACGTCATAGGACGTGACATCGTCAATGACGTCGTCACATGACGTCAATCATAGCGATGCAATAATGTTTGTTAGACACACACACTTTGTGACGTTCAGTTGCGATTGGGCTAATGAGAATAACATTGAGTATTTAAATGAAATTAAGAAGTGGTACAGAGCCCTATAAAGTACAAAGCTGTGTTTGATTCTAGTAGCAGAAAGTGGCTAGATGGTATTAAGAAATATATGGGACAACTGAAATGTTATGAAGAGCTTTATTGTATGTAAATCACAAGGTTAATGCATACCGGATTGAGGATGTTATAATTGTGATATTGTTGATGTTAAAAGGAAGAAAATTTGAAAATAGCAAAAAAACTACAAAAACAAGGGAGATGACATTGCATTTAGTATGTATATGCCCAGTTGGCAGGAATGTTGAATAAAACCCTTTAAAAGCAAAAAAAATACAATTTTAAGAATTTTAACTTCAAAATGCATAATGCAAAGTAATTTAACAATACTTACAGCGTCATTAGATCGACTTCGTTGCAGTTTGATAAATCTTGGAAGGAAATTTCTCAGATCATTGTCATAATCAGGATTGCCTCTTCTCTAGAAAGGCATAATCATTGCTAAGTTATGAATTCAATCGTCAATTTTTTTGTAGTTTTTATTTTCTACACTATTTTTTAAGTTTATTTGTTATGCATATTGCATTATACTATGTTTCTCATTTCAGGCCTAGCATGATGCAATAGAGCTTGCATCACGCACACACGACGGCGGTGGTGTGTGCGTGACACTAGGTAGGAGAGGGGAGGAGAGGGGAGGAGAGGGGAGGAGAGGGGAGGAGAGGGGAGGAGAGGGGAGGAGAGGGGAGGAGAGGGGGGGGGATCATTCAACAATCTGTAAGGTAAACGTCAGACACAAGCAACTCATTTATCACAGGAAAAAATATATTATGGGCGGTTTGATACTTCTGGACACTCCCACGACCACCGCTTTTGAAAAAAGCCACCACCGGCTTATTGAAGGGAAAAAAAACGTCGTACCGGGACCCTAAACTAACGCAATAGAACATGGATCGACCCTTACAGATGGCTCTGCCCCACAAATAGATGCGCGTTCAGCTTTTTCTCCGGTGTCAGTACTACCGTATATTAGTAAGCAACGTTATTAGCTAGTGATTACTGGAACAATATTGTCTAGAAAAGAAGATATAAGCCCATTTACCACCAGCGAGGCCTGTAATATGATTTGAACTGGTGGCCATTCCCGCTATAGGCCTAAGCGTGTGTGCAAACGGTTAATGGGACAGCGGCAGGGAAGCAGCATGGAAGGGCCACTTAGTTACATCAACTGACACCAGCGGCGCTGTTCACTGACTGAGTGAACAGCGCCGAGGCCCGGGTGGGGTGGGGTGGAGAATGGGACGGCTGGGTGGAGGGTAATTCATCGGCAACTGTTTTTCTTTATTCACCTATCACTAACCATAGGCCTGACCGACCCGCCCTCTATGAGGGTGGAAAGCCCACATCCGAAATTCCTTACGTCGCCCTATCAATCAGCGTCCACTCCCCATATATAAACGACCCCTACTTATGGCCTAACTTTTGTTGTTATCCCATGTAAGTTGCGACCTTATTATCGTCTCAAATGAAACTTGTGTTAGTTACGAAGCCTTTTTATGGGAGGACTTATATATTATACGGTGTACGAAACTTGTACTTTTAAATATAAAAGTTGGCGCTTCATTATCGGCAATATCGCGTGACCATTCCGATCACTTGTTACGTTCCGTACCGGTTCCATACCGTTCCCGGAAGTCACGTTTACGCTAATAAACGTAACTGGCAAATGGGATATATTTTAAATGGATAGCGGTAGCCTAGTGGACAAAATGTAGGCTATTTATAGGGTGGGTGGTGTAGCCTACCCAAGATGTTGGTGTTGTGTAGGCTACATTATTTGATACTAAATCAAATGGATATTGTAGGTAGGAGGGGTAGAGACAGGGTGGGTGGATGGGATGATCCTTTATTTTTAAATATAAAAACAATCTAAAAGCGTTCAGATCTGGTGAAATATAACCAATTTACTTCCCACAAATAAATGTGTTGCTGCGGTAATTTTCTGGACGAAAAGCGCCCAAAAGATGGCAGCACTAGTTGCCGTCTCGGGAACTCTCCTGAGAGCATGCGCAGGCGCCCCAGACCCACAGGGTCGGGACAAGGTAGGAAGAGGATTTCACCCATATCGCATTTAACTTTTTAAAAACACATGTGACGAACAATTCCAGTCACGGAATCCAAATCCCCATCCTCTAACACTACTGCTCATATAAGGCCGTTGTCAACAGAGCTGTAGAATAAACGATTTCGGCCACTTTCCACCGCTACGCAAGCGTCAGCCCTACTCATATCACTAGCAAAGTTCAGCCATCCAGCTACAACCAATTCTATAGCGTAGGGCCTAGAGCACTGGACTCCAGGCGTGAAGGTTGAGTGTTAAAACCTCGCCCGGGTACGTCAGCTTTTTTTTTTCATCCACTACTTGTTGGGCCGTGTAGAGCTGTTACTCTACACGGCCTGGATGGGACGGAGGCGGGGACGGAGGGTGGGTTTGCACTGGGTGCTGGGGGACGGGGAAGGCTGGTGATTTGAAAAACAAAATATCCATAATAATGTTTCACTGTGTGCTAAGAAAAACGGCCTAAATATATCCAAATAACATTCGCAAAGCGCCGACTAGCAGCTGCCACTCACTGGACCGACCGGCGACAATGGCATAATTAATTAATTATGCTTGCATAAAAACCCAAGCAAGAAGCATCGCCACATTCCGCCATCGGCGATGCATTAGCACTGTACAACTTCCTCTATGATCGGGGAACCCACTCTATTTCTCATTGTCCAACACCCAAAAGTTACATGACTGCCTAAGTTAGAGCCTTAGGGAGAGATTGGACCAAGATTTTTTAGCTCTTACTGGTATAATTAGTGCATAACAGACCTCTCACATTCACCCTTTATCTGCATGAGGACGTCGAAATCAGACATTGTTGTGGTCCTTACACCTTGTGGCAATGTGGTAAACTAACAGCAAGTGCCAGGAATGGTTTCTCACCCTCCCATGAGGTAGCGCCACCGTATGATGTGTAAAACAGCGCCGCGTCGGCGATTGTTTTCCACGTTGACTTAACATTAAAATTACACGATTTTGGAGGAGGGTGGGCGGGACAGTAAGGAGAATGGTGGGCGGGATGGTGGGCAATGTCTGCCTACAAAAACAAAAACGTAAATAGCCCAAGACTTCCCCTCAAACTCTGACGATAGGCCTCGATCTGGTGCCATCACACTCTCTGGACGAGATGTGACCGACCCGCCCTCTGTGGGCGGATAAGCCTATATCAACAATTTGTGACGTCACCCAACCCATCAGCGTCCACTCCCCATATAGACACGACCCATACTTATGGCCTTCTTTTTAACGTTTTCCCTGTAAGTGGCGACCTGTAATTCGTCTGAGAGAAACTTGACTCAGTTAGCTACCTTTTTGTCTGGAAAAAATATAGTTCGAATGTCTCTCCCTGTTATTCCTGTTGTCAGACAGGGTTCGATGCAATTTCATACGTATAACGAGGGCGTGGATGATGTGGGAAGGCAAAAATCAATGGGTACATGCAAAGTTGTTGACCTTTAACATGTTGTCTCTAGTAATATTTCACCGCAATTTCGTAATCCGCCGTCGAAGTTTAAGTGTTGTTTTGGTCTGATACATTTCTGAATCGGTGACCAAAACTCCATGCCGTACTTCGCCATCTTGCACTGGAGTCACGGGACCGCAAGAGGCAGAAACCTACCATACATAGCAGGGTCCGCCAAATCGGGTGCCCGGGCGCCCGGGACAACCATATTTTTTGTCTGGGCAACTAAAAATGTATGGTCAGTTGCCCGGCGGGCAACTGGCCTAAACCAAACTAATTTATTTCCATTATACATGTATCACGATGCTATCATTAGATTGATACATTAATTTTTTAAATAGCATTGAGAAAGCTACCTTTTTTCTATCAGTAACATTTTCGAACATCTTTGGACAATATTTATAATATATTCAAGGCTTGGAAAACGGACATTTTGGGCGAAGTGCTAAGATTTGGAACATAGGTGGGGGTAATATGAAGTAATATACATATCAAATATTCTCAGTGCAGCAAAATTATGAAATCATATCAAGTTATATATGTGCCTGCAATGTCTGCCGTTGGGAAATAATTGAAATTAATCAAATAGATCTTCCAGACCATCCCTACCTTCTGTTCTTTCTTTTTTTAAGATACATGTTGGCAGTGTGCAACATAGTTAATTTGAAAATGAGAGACCGTTGGTCTCTGCCAAATTGTAACAGTGGAGACCAAAAAGAGTCTGGGTCATAGACAGGGTTCCCGTAGTCCAGAGCATGTTGAATTTAATGACTTTTGATAACTGATTCACATAATTTTTAAAGACTTTTCAATGACCCACAGGAGATTTTTTGCAAAAAAAGTGCTACTTTAGGGCTTTCTGGTGATTTTGAAGACCCCTGCTAGGACAATCCCCTAACATGGTTCCCGCAGCCCAGCCAACATCAGAATTGCTGACTTTTTACTGACAAAATAAAGTCATTTTAAGGGAATAATTCACAAACAATTTTGCTTGTACTACACTTCTTTAATCTTAGGTATGAACCGGTAATTTCATTCATTTATAGAACAATAAAATGATATTTTCGCATGATCCCAAAGAAGAATAAAAGCCCTTTCAAATGCTATATTGGAAACAACACTACTGCCATAGGATCGGGGGCATGCTCCTCCGGAAATTTGTAAAATGAGTGCATTCTACTGATTTCAAGGGCCATTTACAGTTTGATAGTCACCATAAATATATCATTAAAATGTTTTGGTAAAGAAGGTAATGCAAATAAATGCAAATTCAAAATTGTTTTGCAAAGATTTACAGAATCGAAAAGAATATATAGAAATAAATATTTTATCACTTGCATATTTCATTGGAGACCGTCGGACCAATGTACAAATATCAATCTGAGAGACCGACGAAAATTCTGTGGAGAACTTATCAGAAGGCACCTATTTTGTAACGGCATGGCTGTTTTAAAAAATCAACTGTTTCCTTACACAATAATTATGTAAAGTTTTGAATTTTATTTTAAAAAAGCATCCTCTGCTTCTTTGATTTAGTTTCTTATGCTTAATAAAAAATCCCGGGCAACCATGTTCATTGGCTGGGCAACCACTTTTGAGGTTTTGGTTGCCCACCGGGCAACCACATTTCTGAGCGATTTGGGATACCCTGCATAGTGACCAATAACCAGCTACAACACTGCAGACATGTTTTACCATTTTCGCTGTCCCTTAAGCGGATTGGCTGAGCCAGCTTAGATAGGCGTGGCTTCATTCTGCCAGCCTCTATGAGTGGAATGACAATCTGCCTTTTGCAAAGTAGTGCTAAATTTTCAAATACACATGGCGGCGATCCCATCGCATCACTAGCATTTTAGTCCCTAGTTTAATTACTATTGGAGTATGAGCAACGTACAGTGACAATAAAGTAAAGCCCCTTATCCACTTACACGATTGTCGGTCACTTTGGGGTGACCGACAATCGGTCACCTCATGTGACCGACAATCGTGCAAGTGGATACTGGGTCACCGACAATCGGTCACCTGGTCACCGACAATCGGTCACCTGCTCCCGACAATCGGTGACCCCTCCCGACGATTACTAAAATTTTAGTAATCGTCGGGAGGGGTCACGATTGTCGGGACCCCTAAATTTTTGTCGGGACCCCTAAATTATTTATTTATTCAGTTTAAATGGCCATATTAGTAGTGCTCATGATGTGGATGAACCTCCTGTTCATTTCTGTAAAGTTTAAAATATATTTGTACATTTATTTTTATCGTTGAAATTGATTTATATAGAATTATTGCCATTTTTACTGAATATTTTGATTTGTGTGTGGTTTGCCGGTCCCTGATTTTGGTGAATAGTTTGGCATTAATGTGTACATTTATTTTTTATCATTTCTAGTGATTTATAATTATTTATTGGTATTTTTTGGTGATTATTTCGACTATTTCGACTTCAAAAGTCTCTCAATCTTACAATATGTTACACCATGTTGTAGCATACTTATTTAACTTAATATTTCTTTAACTAAATATGTCGAATATAGGTTTTACTATTATTTCCATACATGTTCTTTGAGTGTAATGTTAAAGTAATAATTATAGCGGATTTGCATGTTCTTTATTTAACTTTGTGTTAATTCTCAGTGTGGAAATATGCATTCGGGCTATACAGGCTCTTGTACTTCTGTGACAAAACTGGATTTCATTGTGAGACTTTTCTTATATTGTTGCTCTTATTCCTGATCAATCTCCATATTATTTATTATTGATATTTACCTTCACCACGGTCTGGTAGGTCTGAGAAGCAATAATTTTGATTTTCTCCACGAGAAGGAAATCTTTCTAGTCTGTCTAAAAATGACCACCTTATACCACATGTATTTCTTATTTCTCGACATGACACTATTTCTTATATATATCCGACATGTTTCTGTTCTTTTACATGTTTTAACCATTAAATAATATTGGCCTCAAATGAATAAAAAGAGAGAGAGACCAGAGTGAGAGACATGCATGCAGAGACAGAGACAGCTGGGGATGGATGGTAGAGAGAGACAGGGAGAGACAGATGAGAGGGATAAAGAGAGAGAGAGAGAGAGAGGGGGGGGGGGGGAGTTAAGCTTAGGAAATCTTCGATGAAATTGAAAATATTAGGATAGCACTGCCTATACATCCAGTTTCAGTATCACAGGTTTCTATCCTATAGCGCTAATTAAGGACCAAATAAAGAGAAAACTCAGAACGATTTAATACAGTTTGGGCTCGACTTAGCTGAGAACACAGCTTTAAGTCAGATTTATTTATGTATATATTAAACATTCCAAATGTATTTTAACTCTACAGGCTCTTGTACTTCTGTGACGAAACTGGATTTTAATTGTGAGACTTTACTTGTATTATTGTTGCTATTGCTCTTTGATCGATCACCACATAATATTATTTAACATATCAAAGAACATGCGCATAAATAAATATATTAAAACCTATATTTGGTACTATAGATCACATATTTAGTCTGTTTGAGCAGAGCTATCCCCAGTAGTAATCACACGTTGGAAACGCATTTGATATAGACAATTATATAGACATTATTATCACATAAATAAACCTGGTACACGATTATCGTATAAGTGGATACCGGGGACAGACAATCGGTGATGCTAGGTGACCGACAATCGGTGACCAAAATGAGCAATTTTAGTCGTGCAAGTAAATACCAGTAACCGATGGTTCCCGACAAAGGTGACCGACGAAGGTGGGAAACGGATTGTCGGTCACTTTTGTCGGTCGTCGATTGTCGTGTAAGTGGATAAGCCATTTAAGTTTCATCGTTGTGGAAAGGTAGGCCATAGTTTCGGGAGGCACTTTGGGTGTATAGGAAGTGAGGACACTGATATGGGCCGTCTATAGCTCGTCTATGGTACGTTTGTATAGAATACTGTACAACCCTACCTATACGGTAGGGTGTACACTACAACTAGAAAAAATACTGCATTCATGGTCTAGCAATGCTATTTTGAAAACATTCATGCACCCTCTATCTGTTGTCACTCAGTCCCGCCATGTTTTCATAGCTATCATGATGCAACCACCCCACACTCCCGCAGGCACAGGCATACAGGCACAGGCACAGAGAATCCCATACACACGACGCCAGTGGCGGTGGTGTGTATGGGACACTATAGGTAGAAGGGGGTAGGGGTAGGAGGGGGGGGGGGGGGTGATAACAAACATCTTTCTAAAATAACCATGCAAAACGTTCCCTATAATTTCCTATCCTTGTGCGGTCATTTTCTGGACGATTTGGCGTCAAAAGTGGCCATATTTATGGCCTATATAGGTCATACCGCTTAAGATTTTAACCACGCCCCCTTTATTTCGAACTGCCAGCTTTATACTCGACTCTGCATCGATCGTGTGAAACTACTACTTCCCGGCATCCCATCGACCCAAACAATGTCTCCAGGCCTAGGGAAAATGTATAGACTTAGGTTGCCTCCAATACAACAAGGTCTTTCTGGTATAATACGTGAGAAATAACCGATTCCCTGACCCCTATGCTAAAGCATGAACAGATATTTTACCCTGCGTACGGCCGCATGGCATCTTCGGTAACACTCGGCATCGCATCTTCGGTATGCTCCGGGGAAAAAAATCGACCAATCACAGGGCGCGTTACATCAACCTTCAGCTAGGCTCTCAGCCAATGGGATCACCCCTTCCAAACGTTACTCGGCGTGCCATGTAGACGGGCAGACGGGCCCGGCTACCATGGCTGCCATGGTGGTGGGGGACGGGGGACGGGGGGACGGTGACGGCGAAGGCTTTTTAAATAGCCTAATGTTTCATTATCAGGCAAACAGTATCATATCCTAGTTAATTTAAGAGTTCTTTGACTTTGTTGTTATCTGGGGCCACTAACCCTCTGGACAGGCCTCGGTCGCTCTATGAAATCAGTGTCAGCTGTGACTTATGACTTTATGTGTTCCTGTAGATTCTATCTCAAACCAAACTGGGTAATTCAAATCTTGCCTAATACTAATAGGGAGTCTGTGTTGGCAAACCTTTTTGATTTTTTAATATGAAAATTACATTTATCTTCTCGAAATATACATACGTTGCGAGAATTAAGAAGTGACTATAATTATGTGATCCACAGAACAGCTAAACGGTGACAGGAGCTACAGGGACAGGGCGGGGACGGTCAGGCCTCAGGGGCACCAGTCGTGTGTGACCATCGCAAGCTATCGCACAGCAGAACACTTTGAATGGAACTATACTCGCGCTAATATAAAGAAAAAAATCTACTTACGTATTCTGCGGGGATCCATTGCGGTGGTTGCTCATATGGTGGTAATTCTGCGTGTACATACGAATCGTATTCATTAAAACTGTTCATTTTGGATCTCACGAACGGTGCAGACCGTCAAACCACAACAAACCGGAAGCTCGCGTATTTACTATCCCACAAGCCTCCGTTAGCACTTCCTCTTTCCCAATTCAGTACCCAAGATGGCGGTGGGCAAAAATAAAAGGGTGTCCAAGGGAGGCCGAAAAGGCGCCAAGAAGAAGATGTAAGTACAAAATATTGTCGTTAATTCAATTTGTAATGTGTTTTCTTTCAATTGTGTGATTTTGAGAAGAATTGCCCAAACTGAAGCTTGGATGTTATCGGATTCCACGACCTAAGTCTGTCGGAAAGCATGAGCATCGGAGGCGACAACATGTCAACCATGGGCTGTCAGATTAATAACGACGTTGTATTTTCAGAGTTGATCCCTTCTCCAAGAAGGACTGGTACGATGTTAAAGCTCCGTCAATGTTCAACATCCGCCAAATTGGCAAAACTCTGGTTTCAAGGACTCAGGGAACAAGTGAGTATGACAGAAATTTTGATTTTTCTCAACCCAGTCCCCGTCATTCCGGTAGTTCATTTGAAGAAGACTACGAGAACCATGTTATTACTATGTTAATCGGATGTTTCATGTGGACAGGAATGTGCAGAATGGAGCTACGCTGACCAGCACATTAATTGCTATTGCTTTGTGTGAATTGATTTTCTCCAAGAACTTACCCAAGTTGATAAGTGGGCTGTATGTTTAGATCTTTGGTTACTGTCAATCAGGCGATGGCTGTCAGGTGTTGTCCACATCGGTAGAGACAGTGACCATCACGGCATCAGTCTATCGATAGGGCCTAGAAGACGACACGAATCCACAAAATGAATTATGGCTTCTCCGGGGTAGATTCGCTTATACATGAATTAAATTTGGGCCTCTACCTAACCTCAGTTTCTAGATTATAACTGACTGTTACTGTTAATGAACCTGATGGTGTGGTGGGGTCATGAGCATGGCCTAGCTAGAAGTCGGACCACCTTCAAATGAATATTATTATATTAATTTGTCGATAGTCGCTATATGATCAATATTACATTGTGCCACCCTGATCCAGATACAATCGTTACATGCAGTGCAGTATGAACCCAGACGTGTGAGTTATCTTTTCTACAGATAGCACCTGATTTTAATTAAGTTAAAATGTTTTACTCTTTTAAACAGAGATCGCCTCTGACGGTCTGAAGGGACGTGTCTTCGAAGTTTCACTCGCTGATCTTCAGAACGACGAAGTTGCGTTCCGCAAATTCAAGCTCGTTGCTGAGGAGGTTCAAGGCCGCAACGTCCTGACCAACTTCCACGGCATGAACCTTACCACAGACAAACTGAGGTCCATGGTTAAGAAATGGCAAACACTCATCGAGGCTAACGTACATGTTAGGACCACAGACGGTTTCTTGTTGAGACTTTTCTGCATTGGCTTCACCAAGAAGAGGCCAAACCAGATCAAGAAGACCTGCTACGCCCAGAGCACAAAGGTACATACATTACGGTACCACAAAGCACCTATGCGATCGTGGTAATATTCACTCCCTCTTTTACATGTCTGCTGTGTCCCTAAAGTGAGTAGATGAATATGGCCATGGGTGACATCCCATAACATTAAGACCTAGAAAATCAAGATTAATGTTCCCTTTTTCTCAACTGATTGTTTTGTATTTTTAGGTCCGTGCCATTAGGAAGAAGATGGTAGAAATCATGACCCGTGAGGTTTCCTCCAACGATCTTAAGGAAATCGTCAACAAATTGTAAGTTTTTGAGTTTCTTAATCTTGAACTCAGTTGCTAGGCCTATCGAAGCCATGCTGTCAACTCATGCGCAGCTATGGTCATACATGGCCAATATCATGCTCATTCCCACGGTCGCGGATACTACCGCTTTCTGAGCACCCTGTGGTGTCTGCATTACCAAGGAAATGTACACTAGTTGTTGTAAATGTATATTTTATAAATCTAGAAGGAACTACTGTGAAATTTAATCACTACTGTACGTCATAGATATTCAGATAATTATTTTTTGGTACATATCTCCGCTGCCATCCCAGTGTCTTAAGTTTGGCCACTTCGAAGCCATAGCTGAAGTATTAACCTCTAGTTGTGGTCAAAAGTAGGCCAAGAAAAAATCACTCCCACGGTCGCAGAATATGCTGCCTATTTGCACCATGCATTTTTTGCATTACCAAGGGTGTGTACACCAAAAGTTCCTTTGAAAATAATAGATCAACTAAACCAGCTTTATTTTGGCTGTTGGGTTAGGAGGAAATTTTTTCCTGTGGTAATGAGTTTCTTTCCCCTATGAAATTTACTCTGCTCATGTTAACTACCTAGCTCAGGCCCTGCCCCCTGGGGAATATATGGTCGAAGGTGAAAAAGAGAAAACCTTGGTGTTATGAACAATACAAAAAGTTCTTGGCTGCTATGACCTTGGACTCAAGAGAGTTGTTCTAGATCAAATCCCAACTCAGGCTCGACTTTCTAGACAAGTGGGAAGTTGACGGTCAGGAGGGTACACCACCTAATTGTTTAGTTTGTTTTTTTACTCTGAGTCAACCTGTTCTAGATCAATCTGAATAAACAAAAACATATCAGTTTGGCCACTTCGAAGCCATGTCTGAAGTACAAATCTCCAATCATGGTCAAAAGTAGGCCCAGAGTAAATCACTCCCTACGGTCGCAGATGATGCTGCCTGATGGCACCATGCATTTTTTGCATTACCAAGGGCGTGTACACCAAAATGAAAATAATCCTAGCTACGCCATAACATTTACTCACAATAAATTCCTTGCTTTTGTGAGTCCTAGCTCAGGCTTGGCCACCTCAGGGAATATAAGGTTGACAGTAGAGAAGAGAATGCCTTAAATTAAATAATATGAACAATACAAAAAGTTTTTGGTTCTGTGGCCTTGGACTCAAGAGAGTTGTTCTAGATCAAATCCAACTCAGGCTCGACTTTCTAGACAAGTGGGAAGTTGACGGTCAGGAGGGTACACCTCTCCCAATTGTTTAGTAGTTTGTTTTTTTTACTCAATTAGAGTCGACCTATTCTAGATCATATCCTGTAAGTGTACAATCTGAATAAACAAAAACATCAGTTTGGCCACTTCGAAGCCATGGCTGAAGTATAAATCTCCAATCGTGGTCAAAAGTAGGCCCAGAGTAAATCACTCCCTACGGTCGCAGATGATGCTGCCTGATGGCACCATGCATTTTTTGCATTACCAAGGGCGTGTACACCAAAATGAAAATAATCCTAGCTACGCCAAAACATTACTCACAATAAATTCCTTGCTTTTGTGAGTCCTAGCTCAGGCTTGGCCACCTCAGGGAATATATGATTGACAGTAGAGAAGAGAATACCTTAAATAATATGAACAATACAAAAAGTTTTTGGTTTCTGTGGCCTTGGACTCAAGAGAGTTGTTCTAGATCAAATCCAACTCAGGCTCGACTTTCTTGACAAGTGGGAAGTTGACGGTCAGGAGGGTACACTATATATCTTTCCCCGTTTAGTTGTTTTTGACTTTGAAGGGTACTTGTTTTAGGTCATGTCTTAGATGATCTAACACATCATGTCTTAACAGCCATGGATTTTCCCCCAATATTTTTTTGGCTGTAAAGAAGAGAATACCTTTGTAATATGAACAATACAAAAAGTCTTTGGTTTCTGTAGCCTTAGACTCAAGAGAGTTGTTCTAGATCAAATTCCAACTCAGGCTCGGTTTTCTAGACAAGTGGGAAGCTGACGGTCAGGAGGGTACACCAGCTTGTTGCTTTCCCAAGCTGTATTTGTGCCTATACATAGGCGGGCTATTTACTAATGGATGTTTCTTTGTTGATACAGGATCCCAGATGCCATTGGAAAGGATATTGAGAAGGCCTGCCAAGGAATCTTCCCACTTCATGATGTGTACATCCGTAAAGTTAAAATCCTCAAGAAGCCTAAATTTGATAGTAAGTAGAAGTTCTTTCTCCTACAAATTACCATCATTATACTGTCATACTTATTTGGCTACTGCAAGTCTCGGTCAACGTCGATGGGATATCCTCCGACACCGGGTCTCAAGCTTTAATTTGGAGGGGAAAGTATATTTTGGTCTTAAGTGCCTGGCAAGTCGTCATATGTGGTCTTGATATTTTTGCAGATTCACACTTTGCCTATCACACAACGTCACTGATTGACTAAAAAAAGTTAAATTGGAAAATGATATAATTTCAATATAAACGCAAAATACATTGTTGGCCAACAGTCAATAAACGCTCTTTGTCTTGCCATAAATGATTAGTGTGGTGGGGGAAACTGAAATGGGCTTTTGACGATCTGGAAATTCGTAGAACCCAAAGTGTGGGGACCTGTTTATCCCGCCAATTTTAGTCGTTAATCAGTCATGCCTTGCTTAGTACAATCTGTATTGGTCCTGTTGAGTGCGGCACCCACATGCTGGGGTACAGATCCCCCTTTGAAGTCCCAACACATTAGGATCATACACAGCATAGTATGGTAGCGGGTGCTAAATGAAGAACCTGTCTATAACTTCATGGCTCGACATTATGGTTACTTGATGGACGAGAGGTGGTGTCATGCTAAGTTTACCACATAGTTTGTATAAAGCATTAAGGTACACACCCCTTATTCAAATCCCTGCTGTTAATTTTTGCGTTTGACTGGTCCGACATTAACTAGAAATTAGATATGCAAGTGTAGAATTGTCCTTATATCAAGCACTGTCATCCGAGTCATGTCTTGTGAAGTAGATCATAATTTGGTAGCGGGTGCGAGATGAAAAACTTTTCTGTAACCTCATGGCCAGACATTATGGTCTTGATGGACAAAAGGGAGGTGACATGCCAAGTTTACCGTTTAGTTTAAAGCATTAAAGGGTATGACACTGTATTCGCAGGGTCTGACATTAATACAAAAAAAATGAGATGTTCACTTGAGGAATTTCTTCCTTCTCCCTTGTATCCAGCACTGTCATCCGAGTCATGTCTTGTGAAGTAGATCATTACTTGGTAGCGGGTGCTAGATGAAAAACCTTTCTGTAACCTCATGGCCAGACATTATGGTTTTGATGGACAAAAGGGAGGTAACATGCCAAGTTTACAGCATAGTTGGCTCGAAGCATTTAAGGGTATTGTATTCGCAAGGTCCGACATTAATAGAAATAAGATCTTCACATGTAGAATTTCTTCCTTCTGTCTTGTATCCAGCACTGTCATCCGAGTAATGTCTTGTGAAGTAGATCATTACTTGGTAGCGGGTGCAAGATTAAAAACCTTTTTGTACCCACATGACCAGACATTATGAGTATTGTGGTCTAAAGAGAGGTAACACTTACCTTTTGACATGATTTTTACATTCTACTTGGGTATAGTGCTCTGTTGTGACTAAATGCCCAAGTTCGATCTTAACAATTCAGCTATACAATAGTTTTATTGACATTCTGGTTGACCCTTGCCCTCCTTATTTGATTTAGCGGACTCCCGAGTTGATATACAACCACACACACACAAGAAATAAAACTAATTTTTTAAATTCTTTATTTTCAGTTGGTAAATTGATGGATCTTCACGGAGAGGGCAGTGGAACCACTCGCCCAGCCACTGGTGAAGCTGGTGAGAACGTGATCAGACCCGAGGGATACGAACCACCAATCCAAGAATCTGTCTAAAGTTATTGTAAAAATATCCGCCATTGAAGGGAATAAAACGCTATCAAAGGAAGTACTCGTTGTTACGTATTTAATTACATCAGTTTCATGGTCTTTCCTGCGTCTTAATTCAAAATGCTAGCCCCTCTTATATAGCCATAGCCATAGCCATAGCCATTTTTTTGACACCGAGCACTCGGCTCTTTTTACGTTTTTATATAAATTCATATCGGGGGGGAATTAAAATCTGAAGTATGGAATCATTTGTACCAGTACCTTTGTGTGTACAAGGGCTCGAAATAATAGGCTAAATTATGGGGGAATTGGGTCGCAATGACAAAATTTCAAAATAAATTTAAATTCATGTTGAATTTGCCTTGAAACAAAAAAGATGCGCCGAAAAAAGCATGTGAACATTAATATATAGTCAACTCTTATATCGCCAAACAATTATAATTAAGGATAACTTGAAAACTCATTACAACATGTTAAATTACAATTGATGTGTTTTCTTGGAGAGCAAAATGAACTGAAAAGTTGCAAGATAATTTAATTTGTGAGCATAAATACAATATTTAAATTCTGGTAAGTGCTACCATAAATTTACCTTATTACACACGCAGACACTTCCTCAACCCATCTCCCTGACCCGCTCCACAAGATTTGTGAAGCATTACGCAAACAAAGAAAAAAATGTCATGAACTCGGCACATTACCGGCTTAAGAGATGAAGTTTATTGAAGTATGATTTAAGAAATCATAGGATATGATGTTAGACTTCTAATTTAGAACTACCAGTTACGTCACATAATATCCCAATGGCTTGAATACTCCAACTCTGCTTAGTTTACTGTATGAGGGACCACTAATAAAGTAATTAAATACACTCCTTAAGTTGGCCTTAAAACACCTAAAGTTATGTGATGTGTTCGAGGAAAATTAGTCACAAGTCACAAAATTTATATTTTTCAAAGTGATTTTTTCGCAGGATCTCTTCATTAATGTTTAGTTTTTAGAGGGCCTATCCCTTATAGTCCTATGAACCTATACAACAAATGTCAGGGTCAGGACATAGTATCAAATGTATATCCTTGCGTTTTGAAGGCCTTCGTATCGAGCATATTTAATTACTTTACTGGTATTACCCATCAAGAAACATTGCCAACTTTTTTTTTCAAAATAAAAATATCAAACTTAAGATATAAAGAAACTTATGTGGTGCCGGCAGGAGTCAGGCTGGCACTGGCTCTGTCCGGCACCCCCGGGGGGGGGGGGGTACTTGAGTTCATAGTGTATACAGGTAGGTGCGCCGGTAAAGGCCCCCCTTTTTCAGCCCAGCAGCTCCCAAAGGCCCCTACTTTTTGCCTGAATCAGCTCCTGAAGGTCCCCTCTTTTCAGGCACCAGGCTCCCGAAGGTCAGCTCCTGAAGACCACATTTTTCAGGCTGTCAGCTTCCAAAGATGCCCCCATTAATAGGCATTCACATGCTTCTCTGACTTAATGCAGAAATCACATGTCCAACTATAGGATAAAGCAGCATCCTGTATTTTCCTTATGACTGCCATCACACGATTTACAGCAGACACACTGCTGAAAAGAGTTAATCCCCTCTGATCTGGGTAGCCCATTTGATATATAGATTTAAAACAAACATGAGAAATGCAATTAGGCCTAATACCAGCACAAACATGTGGAAGTCCCATAAGGGAAAATTCGGAGGTATGCCAGCCATTCTTTTCTCTGCAACCAACCACACAGGATTGGGCATGGTGGACGAATTACCAGTGGTGGACGAATTACCAAGAAAGTAAATTTAAAAAGTAAATTCATGTTTTTTACATGACAGCTTCCTTTTCCAATTAAATAGATATTCAGTTTGCTTTAAAAAAGCTGGAATATTATGTGAAAATGACCCTAGAATGCACCATTTCACTCCTGGTTTAAAAAAAAATTCCGGGGGTAGGGGGGGGGGGGGGGCATGCCCCCCTTCCCCCTAGCGGATATTACTGATAATCAGCTCCCGAAGGTCCCCAATTTTTACCTGCCATGGCACACCCCCGTCGACTTTCAACTCAAGTACCCCCCCCCCCCCCCCCCCGGGCTGGCACCATGGTTCCGGGTGTCCGGATGCCCGGTGTTTGTGTATTCCAGCAGAGGTGGTATGTACTCATTTACCCTGTATTTTGCGTTACTTTTTTGTATTGACTCTTGTAGTTCTGCATATTCTCTTGTAAACACCTTTTACTCTTATTATGCTCTGCATTCTTACATCGTACTGTGCAAATTAGAGCAATTTGATGGAAATAAATGAAGCTATGTGCTAATCTATTCATATACAGAGCAATAGGCTCCTAGCTGGTGTCAAAAATATGGATTTGGTCATATATAGATGATCAAGAGTTCTTGGTAAATGGTGTTAAGATGTGTTTCCTAAATTGAACCGAAGGTCGTTGAATCAAGGCCATTATAATACTGCTGGAATGTTTTTATTTCATTGACCAGGTCACCACCTGTAGGAGTTCGACGGCAACTGGTGGTAGATTCCTTAGATGAAATGTTCAGCAAATCTGTTGGAATACGTTCAAGCTGTACAGTAACTTAGTTACTGTAAACATTAATGTTGGCGCAGTATTTATTTTAGCGCACCCACCTTTGTGCGCGAAAATAAATCCTGTGTGAAAGGTATAATTATTATATAAAACCAAGTGTGAGACTTCCTTGCTGCGCGAATTTAAATCTGCGCGAAAAGGTGTCAACGTACTTAGTGCGCGAAAAAAAATACGTGTACAGTAACCCATTTAAACCGTGGCTTTTAAAATGTATCTGATTATTCTGAAACTTTGGTAGAAAGGTACCACAGGTCCTGTGAGTACATGGGTAAAATTTGGGAAATTTCTAAAAAAAAAAGGGTTGCTAAGATACAGATTGGGTCAAAAACGACCCCTACAGGCATATAGGTGATAACATTTCTATTAATGTGGTTACTTAATGGCAAAAACTGAATTTTGTTGCAGAAGCACCAAATTTGGTATAGCGGTAGTTCTTTTGGTTTCCTATTATTTTGGAAGAGTCCACATTCTGAAATATGAAATCAGTTGCCATGGGAACCCATTTTAAGATGGAAAATGGAGTTTTAGGCAAAATTGCCATATAATTTGAACTAATAAACGTAAAAAGATAAGCAGATATTCATACGAAAGGTCTATTCATAGAGAATCTGATAATGTCTGTTTTCCAACATTTTAATACATTGATATTGTGATGGTGAAAATGGGCTTTGAAAAATAATGGCCTCAAATTCAACTGGTTTAGGCTTTTCTAGCTTAATGATAACGCAGGAGGATACAAGGAGTGGAGAGGAGGAGTCTTTGTCTAAAATAATATTCATTTCCATTTGAAAATGTAGTTAAAAGATGGATTTCATTTGTGTAGTGTTTTATATATAGTATCTGGTTTCCATGGCAACCCCAAAAAAGCAGACCACAACGTCAGAAAAACGGCATTTTAGTGTCCCATTTCTACCCTTTGGTTGGGAATGGCACCAAACATGGGAATATTGATGGTATGTATGAGAGATAAATGCGCGGCCTCTCTAGGGTCGGATTTTCAGAAAATGTACAATTCTCCTTCACCAATCCTCTCAAATAACGCACATTTAAGACAAAAATGAGCTTCAAAATGCAGTTTAACATAACAGAACTAATACTTTAAATCAATGCGATCCCAAATATACTCAGATATACCCTGTATTCATAATTTTTTCAGCCAAATTTAGCAGAATTTCCTTAATGTATAGAGCTGCCAATTGTACATTTTCTGAAAATCTGACCCATTAGTACAGATTTTGTGGCGATTATATATTTGGCCATTTTCCTTTAAAAAGCCTATTGTCACCATGAAAAAGGTTGCCATGGCAATGAAAATATGTAAAAAGTTTACAAAATGGATACTTTTGAATTCTCTATCGGTAGAGCTTTCATACGAATATGTTTATGGATTTTATGTTTATCAATTAACCTCTCCACGAGCGGAGCTATGCTCCGCCCACCGTCTCCCGGGACTCCATGCGGTGCCACCTCAGACAAACAAACCCATGAAGGCCACTGTCCAGCATTAAAACTGCCTATCTAGAGGTGTGTTTTGATCTTAGTTTGGACCCAGATACTAAATTTTTCAGAAAGAGGCAAAAGTTTTACCTTGGAGAAAGGTGTCACAGGTATGAGATTAGTTTAGACAGTAAGATAACAAAGATCAGTAACAGCATGATTATGGCTTATTGAAATTTAATGAAACAATGTTAATTGTTTGAATGTTTTGGCCTTAATGGAAATAAAATAATAATACTCCATGGTGAATAACACCATATTCAACAGCAGGTAATAGCTATATCTAATGGCATGTTGAATTTTTTTTTTTTTTTAATAAATGTTATTGACTGAATTTTCACACATTCGTCATGAAAACAGATTAAACAACATTATCGACACAATATGAGTTACTTTCTTCAATTTAACTTTTAACCTTGATTAAATTATTATCATCATTTATTTTCTACATTTTATTTGCCCAGTAAAACAAATCACATAATCAGTCCGAAATGATCAATAGTTGAAATTTTCAAAAGAGGGATGTAGGGAGATGGAGAGAGATTATTGCTAATGTAAGATACAAGTTGGATCTTAGTTATCTACATTTGTCTCCTGAATGAGGAGATTTTTTTAGAAGGGATCTGTCGTCTTCCACAAGTTTGATCTGTTATTTTGGTGATTTTCTTTATGTTTCTTAAAACCAGCTGCCCTGGTGAGGGTAGGGTGTATTGGTGGGTCCATACCACAAATATAATAGTCTAAAACACTTCAAATCCAATGAAAAATGCTATATTTGGGGCAAAACATGGTACGTTTCTATAGTAAAGTATGCCCATGTTGACGTTTGTGTCTGAGGTTGCACTTGTCAACATGCAGTGCGCGCAAAACAACCCCATGTGGGCCACATCTGTTTATGGTTTTAAGCGCGCTGACTGGCTATCGCTTATGTAAGGTGGGTGGACCTTCAATGCTTGTGGAGAGGTTAATTAAAATTATATGGCTCTTTCCCCTAAAATGCCATTTTCATCTTCAAATCAGTTACCATGGCAACATTTTCTAATTTTAGAATGTGGAACCTTCCAATATGATAGAATTTAAAAATCTACCTCTATACCAAATTTGATGCCCTTGTACACAAATTCACATTTCTTTTCTTGGTCAATGCCATGAATGTATGGACTTATGACGACCCAAACTGTTTTATACCCCTAGTGCTAAGTTCTGCATCCAACAACAATATGTAAATTGATTCTAAGGTGGTTACCATGCCAAAATTCTATGCAAAGTTATCACGAAATCGAACATAATATTTCAAATATTACCGGTAGTTTGGTCTCCAAAATCAGACAACTTTACTGATTTTCAGGGATTTCAGGGATTTGAATGATTTACAGCTTTAATGGCTCAACTCCAACATTCAGGGCAATTCTGATTATGCTTCGCATCTCCGTCGCCAGACGGCAGTACCGAGGAGATAGACAGCGCGCAGCGCCTATCGGGAGAATCACTTTACCGTACGCACGCATAGCAGACACACGGTTCATTACGACGTCACGACTTTTACTACTTAAATCTTCAATCTTCATCTAAATTCCTCCGTGGAATTTCATTTATTGCTGAAGGCTTGAACAGAGGTTCTTGCTAAACCCTGAGAAACTGGTTTTCTCCGTCTTGTTGGCGAAAAAAGACACAAATCAGCGACATGGCTTCTGCGAGCATCAAACCTGCCCCGACTCATGTGGATCGGGACCCCTCCAAGGGGGAGCATGTGGTGTCAACGGGCAAGAGTGACAGCAAGTCCTCCAGGGCCAGCGGCTCTGACAAGGGGAAGGGCACAGGCAAATCCTCGTCCTCCTCCTCGAGGAGCAAGACGTCCTCGTCTAGTTACAAGACCTCTTCCTCCAATGGCAAGAGTTCTTCCTCATCTCATGGAAAGAATTCCAACTCTCACAGCAGTTCTTCGGGACATTACAAATCCTCTTCACAGAAGAGCAGTAGGTTGATTCAATAGAAGAAGAAACCTACTACAAAAACACTGAATATTACGAGCGGGACTCTGACAGTGACCACAACGGGCATGGAGGTGACACCTATAAGGACACCCACCGGAGCAAGCACAGGAGCAAATCTAAAAAACGCAGCCGCTCTCGCTCCCCACCTGCCTCTAATTCTTCCGGGGATGTTACCCAGGATAAAGTCCTCCAGGTACTAGATGGCCTTTCTAATAAACTGAACTCTATCGGAGACCGCTTGACTTCTGTCGAAGCGGCCCAGGCCAAGAGGAGTAAGCGATCGGACTCGCCTCCTCCATACCATGACTCTCCAGATGCGTCCCTCCACGAGGAGGAAGACGATTGGGACCCCGATGCGGAATACCCAGATGATAATTCTGAATTTGTCGATGGTGTCAGTGGTTATGGGGACTTTGGAAGTGTCCATGGAGATGGGTACATATGGGTAAAATTCGACACGATTGACACGCGACACGGCCGCTAAATCACGGGTGACACGGCGACACGGTCCCCTTAACGTGCGACACACACAGCTTCCAAAAAGCTGATAAAATTTGACACACGACATTGAGAAATGTATTAAAAATCGACATGAGACACACTGATTTATTTAACAGGTGACACACGACATTGTATCGACCGTTAGTATTAATTAATGTATTGCTTAAAAAGTGACACGAGACATCATTGAATTGTTTTAAAAAGTGACATGGGACATGGAAAAAATTCTTATCTTGCGACACTCAGACACAGTCATAAAAAATGGGACCCATATATACCCCTATGGAGGTCACTCTAGCCCCCCAGGCCCCTCTAAAGACGGGAATAAGTCAGGAAACTCCTCGTTTTGGCAAAACCAGGCAGATGAAATAGAGGAGGATGATAAAGTGGGCCCAGAAGTGGACAATGCTATCAAAATCTTCTTTGAGAAGCGCTTCAAAATGACCCTCTCGACTGAAGGGCTGAAGAAAATAACTGACAATTACCCAAGACCTAAGAACATGGACTATTTGCAAGTCCATGACATTAACTCTAAGATAAAAGGGGCCCTTCCAGGTACCACCAGAGAAGACGATGATAAACTGAAAAAGCATGGGTTCCTGTTCATGAAAATGCTTACCGCATTCGCGGGCGCCGCTCAAGATCTCAAAGAGAGAGAAACTGCAGGTGCTAAGTGGACGGAAATACCAATGAAAAAGTTAGCGGATGGTTTCTCCAGGGCCAGCTACTTTATTCGCTTCAAACTGGTGAAAGAGAGAAGAGAAGCTATCAGAAGATTCCTTCCTCTGGAACACAAAGCCCTTGCGAACGACTCAAACCCTCCGGGGATGAAAGACATTCTTTCTGATAACCTAGAGTCAGCCCTGAAAGAAGGCGAACAGACGGCTAAACTGGCTAAATCCATGAACTTTCTACGAAAAGATTCAACGGACAAGACCAAGAAATACAACAACCAGTCTCCCGGGAGAGGCAGAGGCAGAGGCCGTGGTGGCGGTAACAGCACCAGGGGCCGTTACAATAAGAACCAAAGAGGCTCCTACCCCAAACGCTATGACAATAGCAACAAGTCCACGGGAAAAACCCAGGATTTTCGCAAGGGGGACTCAACCAACAAAACTCAGTGACAGGTGAGGTCAGTACTTTTTCTGTCCCTTCAAAATCCATTAACTTTGTTTCGGTCGAGTCCCCAAACTCTAATAACAAAAGGTCCAACACCTATTCTAACCCTCAAGAGAGGAAGAAAAGTAAATTAGAAACCACTTCCAGTACAGAAGATTTTACCCCAGGCAATATTGCTAATCACTTACCAAATTGGGAAAAAATTACTCGAGATACTTGGGTGCTAAATCAGGTAGCAGGAGTAACACTGGATTTCTTACAAATCCCTGTCCAATTAGAGGTTCCTAGAGAATACAAGGTCAGTCAAGAACAACAGACCATTATTGATTCAGAAGTAAACAAACTTTTACAGAAGGGAGTGGTAGAGATAATACCTAGAAAACAGGCAAAATTCATCTCGAATGTTTTTCTCAGGCCAAAACCAGGCAACAAATGGCGCCTCATCATTGATCTAACTATTCTAAACAAATTCATAAAGAAAGAACATTTCAAAATGGATAACCTAGAATCTGCGATTCTCCTCATGGAGAAAGGGGCCTTCATGGCCTCCTTAGATCTAAAAGACGCTTATTACTCCCTACCCCTACACTCAAAATTCAGGGACTACATTACCTTCCAATGGAGGGGAAAAATCCATCGCTTTAATGTGATTCCTTTCGGTCTCTCCCCAGCCCCAAGAGTCTTTACGAAGATTCTAAAGCCTATTTTTGCTTATTTAAGAAAAGAAGGTCACCACTGCTTAAACTACATTGATGACTGTTTCTTTACAGGGGCTTCCAAGGAGGAGTGCCAGCTCAGCTTGACCAGAGCGGAAGAAATCCTAGTAAGTTTGGGTTTCACAATTCACCATGAAAAATCACAGAAAACCCCAACAAAAGAATTAGAATTCTTAGGGTACATCCTAAACTCTAAGGTTATGTCAGTAACCCCCACGCTAACCAAAAAAGAAAAACTCAAAAACATCATAGATGACTTGAGAGAGAAAAGGAAATTCTCTATTAGGGCCGGGGCTAAACTTATAGGTACCATGGTAGATTTAACCAAAGGTTTTGATTACGCCCTAGCTCACTACAAAACTCTAGAAATAGAAAAAATCTTAGCTCTCCAAAGAGCAGGGAAATTGAAATTTGACGGTTCTATGTTTTTCTCAGAAGGGGCATGGGACGAAATAAATTGGTGGTACTCACATATAGACAAAGCAACCAGAAAAATCAGACCTTGCGGGCCAGACCTTACACTAACGTGTGACGCTAGCCTCCTAGGTTGGGGAGCTGTTACAGCCGACAATAGAACAGGGGCCCCGTGGGGACCCCACCTTCTTGACAAACACATTAATGAATTGGAACTAAGAGCAGTTCTAAACGGGTTAAACAGCCTTTTACGATCAGTAACTAACAAAAAGATTCTAGTTCTTTCAGACAACACCACCACAGTGAGTCACATAAACAAAATGGGAGGTACCAGATCCAGAGCCTGCAACAAAATTGCTAGGTACATCTGGGCTTGGGCTGAACCAAGAAACAACTGGCTTATAGCCGCCCACATTGCAGGTGTCTTAAACACCGAAGCAGACTTTGAAAGCAGAAATTTCACAGACAATACCGAATGGGAACTAAACCCTTCAATTTTTTAAAAAATATGCTCATATTTCGGCAAACCTGACATTGACTTATTTGCCTCCCATCTCAACAACAAAACAGAAGTATTTGCCAGTTGGCAACCCGACCCAGAAGCAAAATTCATAGATGCTTTTTCTCTAAACTGGTCTGAATTTAACCTTTGTTACATTTTTCCTCCTTTCAGCCTCCTAGGGCACTGCCTCCAAAAAGTGAGAGCGGAAAAGGCAAGAGCAATAGTGATAGCTCCAGCGTGGCCATTACAGACCTGGTATTCAAAGATCCAAATGTCCAAAGGAAGATACAGATTCTTCCCCAGAAGAGAAAACAACCTCATACCTTCATTCAGAACCCAAAGCGAAAATATCCATGACTTGGAACTTATAGCGGCACTCTGCTAAGTATTAACGCCCAAAGGCTTAAACTATCCAAATCAGCTTCAGACTTGTTCATGAATTCTTGGGGCCCTGAAACTCAAAAGACTTACAACGTTTTCCTAAACCAATGGCAGACGTACTGCCTTATCAGGGACTTAGACCCTTATAACTGCGAAGTAAGATGGGGCATGGAATTTCTAGCATCTCTTTTCGAAAGGGGTTACGCTTACAGTTCTATTAACATCGCGAGAAGTGCTCTTTCAGCAATTCTTAGACCCTACGAGGGCAAAAACTTTGGGGAAGAAAAATCAGTTATACGAATCATGAAAGGGATCTTTTTCAAAAGACCCCCACTCGCTCGTTACACTGACACTTGGGACACGAGTATCATCTTAGACTATCTAAGAGAACTATCACCATTGAACACTCTAAACCTGAAACGTTTAACCTTAAAATTTGTTGTTCTGTTCCTTCTGATACACTCTCAGCGCCTCCAATCTGTCAGAGCACTTAAAATAGAAAACACCATTGTGAAAGAAGGGAAAGTAACCTTCCTGGTTGATCAGGTCTTAACCCTTTAAGGACGGGAGGTATTGATATTCCATACAAATACTGCATTAATGCAGCCTCCCGTCCTTAAAGGGTTAAAGACCTCTAGACAAGGCAAACCTCTAGCTATTTTTACTTGCAAAAGTTTTAAGAAGGACCCTAGGCTCTGCCTGGTCCGTACTACTAGAGAATACATAAATCGAACTAAAGAGCTCAGAACTTATTCGGGAAACCAACCCCCCTCAGGCCAACTTGTTATAAGTTACGTCCCTCCCTTCAAGGGAGTTACCACCAACACCCTTAGCAGGTGGGTGAGAGAGATCTTGTACCTCAGCGGCATTGATACCAAAAGGTTCAAGCCACACAGTACTAGGGCCGCTTCGGTCTCAAAGCTTTACGCTTTGAATACCCCTATATCGGAAATCCTGGCAAAGGGGCGTTGGTCCTCCCAAAACACGTTCACAAAATTCTATAACAAGAGAATTGTTAACTTAAAAGAGGTTTCACACAAGCTTCTAAAAAGCTAATCTGTAAGAACGCATATGGCGAAATAAAGGGCAGAACTTTATTCTTTGCGTTCAAACTTGTTTTATTTACTCGGGAACCATGCTGGGTTCTTGAAAGTCTCCTCGGTACTGCCGTCTGGCGACGGAGATGCGAAGCATAATCCATGGCTAAATGAACTTACCCTTAGGGTGAAATTTAGCCAAGATTATGTAGAGCATTGAAGTTGTCAGATGGTAGTACAGAGGACCCACCCACCCAAACCCTGGGTATTCTTCAATGCTTGTTATGTTAATTACTCAAAATTAGATAGACTGGTTCTAACTAATAAGTGGAATCTAGACGACTTCTAGGTTCCCTCGTCGTGGCTGGAAAGTGTGATTCTCCCGATAGGCGCTGCGCGCTGTCTATCTCCTCTGTACTACCATCTGACGACTTCAATGCTCTACATAATCTTGGCTAAATTTCACCCTAAGGGTAAGTTCATTTAGCCATGGATTATAATTTGGTTGCTATGGCGAATAAAACATTCAAAACCATGGTAATCATACACCACATGATTGGGCATCAAAAGACCTTTCATATGAGGCCCTGCTTACTGATGTACGTCCAATAAAACAAATCGTATGGCCATTATTTAGCCATTTTCCCATTAAAAGCCAATTTTCACCTTTAAAAATGTTGCCATGGTAACGACAATATATAAACTGTATTTACACCTATATTTGCAGATTATCTTTTAATAGAGCTTTCTTATGAATATCTAGTCAACGATCTACATTAATTAGTTCAAATAATATGGCTCTTTTAAAAAAATGTCATTTTTCAATTTAAATCAGTTGCTATGGCAACCTATTTCATACTTCAGAATGTAGACCCTTCCAAAATGAGAGAAAATAAAAAATCTACCTCTGTGCCAAATTTGGTGATTTTTTCACAAAATTTGCATTGACTGGGCTCAGTCATGGTCAGTAATGTTGAGATATTTTTACCCCAAATATGCCCAGAGAACGAATTATTTGAATGTACTAAGCCATAATAAATGTTGAATGTCAAACCTGTGTCATGTATGGCGTGAAGGGTCCCAGGTTTGCAGTGAGGGACAGAACAAATTTCTTCAGGCAAAGCACATTGCCAGAGAGTGCGCAGTAGGCGTCCTATCATCGAGTGGGGGTGACAGAGAGCAAAAAAAGTCAAGGGCGGGGAAAACCTATTGGCTATAGCAACGCAGTAGGCGTCCAATCACACAAGAGGAGGAGGAGGCATCACTTGGCAACATAGGCTTTTACTTAGTCTATAGATGGATTCTAGGAGGAGGAAAAGGAGTAGACGACCGTTTAGCAATGAAGTAGGGGTCCTATCACGCAATGTAACGCAAAAGCAGCAACATGTATGCCTACAGAGATCAAAACTACGCCTACCAAGGCCATTTTACCATAAGAAATCAGCGAGTAGTATGTAATGTCACTTTAGGTTTGTGGGCGTAACAATCACACACCTGCCGTATTTTTGGTACGGAATTCCGTGAGCAGCAAATGGCCTTCTGACGGTGTTGCCGAAAGTTGCCTGCAAGATTCTTATGGCAATTAGAGGACGGCACACGGTCCTCAATACGTCCTCGGGCAACCTTTATGCAAGGGGTTGTCGGTACAGGAAGTGCTTAAAAAATCGCTCAAAATGATATTTTGCAAATCTATTAAGATTAAGTGTTTTCCCCATGAACTTAAAACACAGCAATGATGAGAAGAAAAGTAGTGTCATGGCATATTCCCTCCTGAATTTACAAAATCAAATTGTCATATTTTAGGGGTGAAAATTGCCGCCATACTGTGCGGTAAAAAAAAGTGGGGAATATGATGAAATACATCTACCAGTATCTCATAAATCATTTCGATGCTTTATTTTTTATGGAAGTAAGTATTTAGCCTGAAAATGTCACTCTTCTAAAGTATTCAGAGGGGGCTTCAATTTTACTATTGGAAAACATTGCTTCGCTCTGTCTAGCGACCAGCAAAAGCAAACTTGAGCAGAGACAGTCAGAGTACCCTCGGGTTGGGCTTTAAGATGAATAAATAAATAGTAGGTAGGCCTATATCCGAGTAAGTATATGATTTATTATTGCATTGATGAAAAAACATGTTTAGATATATGAAATTTTAAATTGCATTTTGAATTGAAATTTTGTTTCGGTTATTTGAGAGGATTGATTGAGATGAATTATACATTATCTGGCACTGTGAATACTGAAGTACCTATACATTCTGCACTTGAATATAGCAGCTGCTTGGGATAATTGAATTATCAGATTGCCCTAATGCTTCTTCCCACGGACGTGCTCTCTGTCTTTTAAGAGCCTGAGGGGGTGGGGGGATGTCCAAACATCAACACAGATTTGTGTACTCCTGGTACTGCTTTGCTGTTATACAAACGGTGCAATTCACGACTGGGGATGTGCGGGTTGCTCTACTCACCATGCCTTGGATACTTAGAGCAAATGATATCCAGCCACGTCTATCCCCACAAAAAGCTTAATGATATTACTACAGTAGAACACCTCCTAGGGCGAGAAGGTTGGACAGTTTTAGTGGATTAAGTGCTTAAGAATTCTGATAAAAAGGAGAACCAGATCTTTATGGGGCTTTATAATAGAGGCGTCCCGTTGAGAGATTAGATATCTGTTTCTCCTAATAATGCACCAGAAAGTAATTTTCGAGAAATTTATTCGGCTTTAAAATACAAGTAAATACGAGGGGAGATGGGTCGTTTTCACTATATGTATGTACATAAAACCATCATAAAACCACAACGTATTAGCTTATTTCAACCTCAGTCCATTGTAGAAAGTGAAACTGGGTGAATATCTCAATAGAAATATATGTAGCTACCATAACTGTTAAATTCAATTTTGCCCGCCTTCAACTTGCCTGGCTTGGCGATAACGGGCAAACCTGTATATTAAGTACGTAACAAATCCCATTACTAACACGTAATTGGCAAGATCTACTTGAAAAGCAGATAAAGTGTACTCGTTCTGCGCATTTTCCTTCTTTTTATCAATACCACCTATGTGGGATAAATCTTTCTCAGTAGTCCGATTAAAGAATTTGCCCACAGCATGTAAAACCTGTCCGAACGACCCCAACAACATTTTAGCGAGCTCAGGCGAAATTTCGTCAGACTTTTCCATGAGTATCATTATAATTAATTGCCATGAGTAATCGAAATAACCGTTGACACTGACAAGTCCATCTATGAAATAGTCCATGAACGTTTCCCACAAGTACCAGAGGAGCATGCCGACAGTCGTTGCTAAAATAGAAATGGCCATGACACACAGGAGCACTACGAAGCAGACACCAGCCCAGTGTACCAGTACATAGTTCCTATTCCTATCACGATTGAAGCGTGTATGGAGATGGCCATTGCTACTTGGCAAAGGTGGCAATTTTTTCCTGGTTTTCCTTTCCAAAGCGTTCCTAAGTTTATACTCCTCGGGGAAGACAGTTTTCACAAGATTCGTCATTTCTGAAAGGTAGGAAAGAAAAAAAGAACATTAGCACCTATTGAAAGGAAGATATGACTAGACACTTGAATTAGAACTACACATGTTACCTCAGGTCGACGTAATAAGTCTCATCAACGTTCATATCTATTTTTGTTTCATATATGTGCTAGCACTGTATAAGCCAAGATGGCAGGATAAGAGTTAATAAAGAATTTGAAAAAAACAAAAAAAAAACAAACAAAAAAAACTACACATGTACACACAACAACAAACTGTGGTCCTTCATGTATTTGCTAAACATCATTCCGTAGTTAGCGGATCTAAGTATAAATACTAACCATGGTTAGGGAGACAAGCAGAAATGACTTGTCTGCATAATGGACACTTGGTGTGGATGGGCGTTGCTCCACAAAGCCGCCTCAAACAGGGAGCACAATAGACATGGAGACAAGGTCGGCATGTGTGGGCGTTGTACAACAGTTCCAGGCAAATCGGGCACGTATATGCACTTTCTGTATCAGTCAGTCCGTCATCCTAGATATGAGGGGAAACCAAGAGATTTAAATTCAACCCAAAAGTGATAAATTAATTGCTGGTGTGTATGAGAGTCCTGTCGGAAGAACTGTCCCTGACAGAGACATGAGCCCCATTCTCCATGTAGACCATATGTACGAAAAATAAAGTTCCAATATATAGATAATATATTGTGTATATTGTTACCCAGGTAGAGTTGGGCGGACTGCCACACGGGATAGACAATTTGGGGGTCCGGTGTGTGTGTGTGTGGGGGGGGGGGGGGGGGGGGGGGATTTATTGAGATTGATCATCAATGGGCTTTTTTATTTCAATTAAAGGCCAATCACTTTTAATAGTTACATTAAATCATTCAAGTGAAAGACGCGATGTCCTTCAAGGACCGCAAATGTATAATGTATAGCTCTGCGTAGATTTACTGATTAAACCGATACATGAAGCAGTGGCCGTTGTTTTGCATCAATGAAGAAAAGCTTTAAACTAGTTCTCTTGCACCTAGGGAACTGGCAAACAGTCATTTCCTTCCAAATGAACGTATATCGAAAGCCAGTAGTGTCCATTGCCTCCAATAGGCGAACGCAAACCAGGTACGAGATATTTTCTTCCCAGTACAGGGACGTCCCTCGCCACTGCATCCACCTATTTGCAAGTAACTATACATTTCTTCCAAAACCTTGACCACAATCTTTTTTAGGAGATAAGTATATCCATGTATCATGCGGGTGAAAGTTTTCAAGGCCACTATTAAGGGTAAAATAAATCTTTCTAATTGTATTATTGGTAGCTCTTTATCAAAATATTAAACATTAACTGCAAAGAATAGGGCTTTTTCGAATTGGCCATTTGGCTTGAAATATGTACACCTGATACTTAAGATATTTAAGACAGGCGGTGAGGCCTATCTGAGTGTGGGCGGGGCTCTGACCACAGCTAAGGCCCTGTCTAGGTGCGGGGCCGGGTGCAGGGCAGCGTGCCCGGCAAGGTTACTTGGTTCATGGGCATGTCAGTCTGTAAGGTGGACTTGATTTTAGCCATTTAAATGAACCCAATTTATTGAATTTCTTGAAGCTGACATGGTATCCAACAATAGCTTAACTGATTGGATAATGTTGTCTTTTATATCCTCTAATTTGGTGGTTATATTAGATGTTTTTCTATTGATAAAGTGACATTTAATGGGGGTCCTCCCTACGTCCATACACTTCCCTATGACACAAAATGTAAACAAATGTTTCTGGCCCCAGTTCCGGTCCAAATTGACCGTGAGCCTTCATTCTGCCCTCGGTGGGTCAATGGCGATTTCTCAATTCGGACCAAGTCTATTGAAATTAGTGTATTTTGAAAACAATATACTAATTTAATTAGGTTATTGTACACGGCACCCCTGAGGAAGGATACTAAGATATCCGAAACGTTGGCCATAATAAAACAACACTTCCGAAATCCACGAATCCATCGTTCTTCGGAAAAAAGCGATCAACAAGTCAATTAGGTTTTCAAGTTCAGTTAGTAGTGTAAAATCCCACCATTAATTAGGTTATGTTAACATTGGATGCGTATTTTTTTCAGAAAATTTTGAAAAGACCTATGTAGTGTCAAAATATTGTCGTGAATAAAATTATTATAAATTCAGAAATATCCTCACTTAAGTTGGTTAACCGTTAAGTAAAGAGTGAATTTGTCTAAAAAAAAATACCTTTTCAGTTATTTCATCTTGCGGAGGACCTGGTTCATCAACCGTGTCTGGAGTAGCTATTGGCTCAAACCTACCGCCAGTGACTAACATCTCTTCATCAGTACCTTCTTCACTAACATCTTTAACATTTTTAGTCTTAGAACTTGCCACAGTACAAGGTGAATTGTCTTGTACAGAAAATCCTCCACCCAAAGATGATATTTGGGCATCGGCACTCTCACTAATATTGGGGTCACTCGGTAAGGAGTTTTCAAGGTTTTCCCGAGTTACACTTTCCCGTGGTTCCTGTTGTATGGCAGTGACTCTATCAATGTCAGTATGCATCGGAAAGGTTCTTGGATTTCGTTGAGAAGACGTGGGAATTACGACATGCTTGATCAGATCGATTCGACTCTTTTGAACCCAAACAGGTCCAAGCTCACGGTATTCTCGCTTCCTAATAAAATCAAATGATCCAATGCGTCCAAAACACTTCGGGCAACCCAATTTTCCTCGAGTGTAACGTTCCTTGAAAATGACAAAAAGTAGGCGATTAAAATAATAAATACTGATGATAGCAGGATGGTAGATCTAGGTATTTACCTTCATGGTGATAGTTAAAAAAAATCGTGAACTCGAATGTGTCAATCCAGGAGTAATAAATTACAATCAATTAAACAATAGGAATGAATCTGAAATCAGTGAGAGGAATCGAATTCCCTGGGAAAGTTTTTAAACTGTAGGGATATACTTACTTTGAGAATGGCTTGTCGTACCCAATCGGGGTACTTATCAGGGTCCAAAAACCATTGAGTATATTCACTATATTCAGCTGCAATTAGAATAGGGACACATTAAAGATTATAGCAGATGCTATGCCGGGTCCTACTAATTTTCTCGAGGAGTTCACCCAGAACAGCACTTGAGTACCCAGAAAAAGGGATCGATAAGAAACGTGCAATATAGGATTATCATCACCCACTTGAGGGCATACATTATTAGGGACAGTGTTCAGATGGACTTTGAAATCTGGACTTCAAAACTCCATCAACAGACATACATACATACATACACTAAATACAGAAGTGTTATCTGAGGAGGGCAACGATTATGAAGTAAATTATCTGGCCATATATAATTTGTTATAATATATTATCACCATCGAGAGGTTAAAGGTGTTTGAGATACTGAAAGATACTCCAAGGGTGTTCAGAGAATGTTTACAGTGCTGAATGCAAAGCAGACGTGCGCACTATTTGTTGAGTTACAAACTGAAACATTCTCGTGATTAGTAGAGCAGAAACGGTGTGTTTACGAAATTCATGAGGTCGACTTAATTAATAATTAACTAGCCACGTGGTACTACAGATTTATCCTAACTATTATACTAATGATCAGCAGCACATAATATTTCACATTTAAAATAGTACGTTTTCTTTCCTTGCGTTACTATAATAAACTTTAAGAATTATTTTGAGAGCAATGGAGTTTTGATCATGCCAACATATTTTTCCTAGGTTAATTAAAGGACGCATATATATATGCCTTACTGTGGGCCTACATATAAGGCAATTTTCCTTTGATTTAAACCACCACCTGAAACTTTGCACGCATGATTTGGCAATCCAATCACTAAGTAGTCACTCAGGCTCTCCGCAACGTCATAACACAATAACTCATACGGTACCGGTACTAACTTTTATACAAGTAACAACTTAAAGATGTTTTACCAATCTCATATTTCGCCATCTCTAATCTGGTTCTCCATGGTCAACAATGGCTAATGAGTTTCATCATTCAATGATAGCTAATGATCTTGTTTTTTTCTTATTTATAATTAATCAATTTATCCATCCCTGACTTGCAACTGGCAGCGATGGCGATTACATAGCTATAGGCTATTGATCAAGCCAATTAGGGGGCCTACATTCTTTGTTATGCCGATTATTTCCTAGTAGGCCTACATTTTTTTTGTACAGCACGTTGTCATACACCTACATCAGTACCGTACATGTGATTATATCACTGGATAGTCAGAGACAGAGCGCACTATCACTAGTCTATTGCCATTGCCGGATATTTGATTAAGTTCCTATACACAAAAAGATCTATAGACTATAAATTAAACCGTTAAATGCTTATTAGATGTCAAATAACCAGTATAACAAGGTTTTAGTAGCTACAGTCCAGAGGTAAGGAACTACGGATGATCCGTAGATTGTCAACCAACATTGCCATTGGCATTGCCGCATTGGCATTGGCGCTTTATTTCCTTGATAAGGTTCATCGCCTGCTCTTCAATGTCAAATTATATTATATAATTCATACGTTTAGTAAAGTTGTCAAATTATATAATTCATACCTTTAGTAAAGGTATGAATTATATAATTTGACATTGGAGAGCAGGCGATGAACCTTATCAAGGAAATATACCTTACTTTTACTAAGTCTAAGGTAAAGGCTTTACCTTAGACTAGTAATAGTATTAAAGGTCCTTACTATTATTACTAAGGTAAAGATGGGAATAATATAACACAACTCAAGACCTTAGCCTTAGCTTAGGCCCTAGCCCACGTCGCTGGCCTTGATTTCCCGATCCCCCACATCAATGCTCTGCCTCTGGCTGGGGGCAAGGGGACGGATACTTTGTCTACTCAGGCCCGAGCTTAGGCCTAGGCTTAGTGACTGTACTGAGTGGTCAGTAGGTATTTTTAATGGAAAATTATTTTTAGGCATTTATACACAGCATTTCTATGCTGAATTTCCCTTACCTCTCATATCTGTAAGTTTCTGTTCCTCCATCAGGTTCTCAGTGTTGAACAGAAACTTCCCACACTTTCGACACCTGAAAACTTCTCCCATGTTGATGGGTGGGAGACGATATTTCGCCTAACTAGGTGACAGATTGACGATAGTCGTCCATGTTGCAACCAAGTCTCGCGTTCTCTCGGGGAAGTCGTTAATTTTCGTAAAGCTATTTTTTAATTTCTTCATTTAAAGGCCATTTAATTCTGAAAATATCGGAAGGAACATTAATATGATAAATAAGTAGACCAAAACAACATGTTTTAAGAGATACTAGCAAATATATACTGCTCATTTATGAAGTCTCGCTCTACGAGATTTTCCTCTTAGCAGACCGAAGCAGCTCGCGAGAAGGGCAAGGAGGAGGAAATAAACAACTCAACATATGTCCAGGATGACTCGAATAACGAACTTTGCTGACGCTTTTTGGGTTTGTTAACGATCACATACCTAGATTTCAATATTATAGATTGTAGATATCCGCAGATTTGTGGTACATTTGGGTGAATCATCAGAATCATACACGAAACAAGCGGTGTGTTACCATCTCTCAACTATCAATAGTTGACAATACCACTATCGCCAGTATGATCGGGCAGCATCCCGTGTCAGGGCATCACTCATGTTCGACCTGTAGGCCTACCACTCCACTTGCAGTAAAATTTTGAATGATCACTGATGTACACCTTTCATTAGAAATGGTGCTATAGTGTGTTGATATGGGATATACAGTGTTTATCGTGTGGTATACTGTACAGACTAGTAGACTAGAGTTGTAGTAAAATGTAGAGTTGTATTGTAATGACTAATGACTAGTAATGTAGCCTAGTAATATGAAACTGAAACGACCATCGCCGTAAAGACTATAAATGATCAATGACATGGGATTCTGACAGTGAGACAGTGATAAGCCTAGCTAAGCCTACTGTTAGTTGATTAAAGTGCATGTAAAATAGTTCCCTTCTTCGTTATCAGATGAGTATTGCATGAAATACCTCTGCAGGATTGTTACTGTTGTGCGCGTAGCTTCGGATCTTTATGCTATTGGGCGATGCATCGGGCCAGGGTGAATATATCTAGCTAGTGTTTATATGCATTCGAATATACTCGGACTTATGGGTATTGCTTCTCATGATGTTTAATACAGTACAGTATTTTAGGAGACGGTAGGCGATATTGAATAGAGAGTCATGGTGATATATAGTAGCTGTAGGTTTCCGGTATGAACAACACAACACGATGAGTTTTAGTACGCCACTACTTGTGTATTGTATCTTATCCTGTACATAGATGCTAGGTTGATAATCCCTTCTCATATCAGTGTAGACATCGAATCATATGAGATCTTATGGGACTCCTTCCCTGTATTCTTACTGTTGTTACTGTCTTTACTGTCCAAGATTAGGATGATATAATATAATGGTTCTAGCACATACAGTGCGTCTAGTACATATCTGTATCTACTGCTTGTAATGCATATCTCTCTCAATACCCAAGTGTTCCCCGTATATATACCCAGGGGGTGAGTGTCGGGTATCCGCATTGGTGGACCCTTTATCCTATGATACCTTTCCCTCCCTCTGGCCCCTCCCCTTCCCTTAGCGCATGCCTTAGTAAAAGTTACATATCCTACCCTACTACCCACCCTACTGCCCTCTCGTGTTAACCACAGTTACTACACTACCTATGATTTACCTGGTTATTAACCCGGGATAGTAACTCATTCGCTTCGGCCTTAATAATAATAACATATTTAACCCTTTGTTCCAACTTTAATAAACCATGAAAATGAAATTGTTTTAAGGCTGAAGGGCTACCCCCCCCCCCCCCCTCACACACACACACACGTCTACAATAATGACCATTATGACATCCAAAAGAAAAAACGAAATTACACCAACGCAAATCTTTATAAGTTTCGAAGAAATTCAACGAACAGAGAACTATACATATCTGGCAGTTAACATTGACAGAAATCTAACTTTTACTGACTATTGACATGACAAAATAACTAAGGCTAAGAATAGAATGTATTATTTTCAAAATTGAAAATAATTGCTGCACCAAGTACCATCACTGGCATCAGGATGCTGTATAAAGTGGCCATCAGCCTAGTCCTAGAATATTCAATATGGAGACCCTCTCAGTCTGTAGATGCTGTCCGATTATGTGTCGGAAATAAAGTTTCTTATGTATACATCCATACTAAAGGATACTAGTTACATTTCTTAGTTAGATACGTTACTGATGTGTTACATCAGGATGGTAGCCTACTATAATATTACTCCCTGGTCTAGGCCTACATGTCCCTATTTGCTGAAAATAAACCATTGGCATAGAACAGGAACTTTAGCATGTAACCCGGAAGAAAATAATGTAAAGCTCTCTCTTTGCTCTTCCCCCTCTCTCTTTCTCACTCTTCTTTAGTTCTCTAATTAAAAGGCTGTTCTTACATATTATATTTAATAAAATTCTGAATCATTTCTTTACAATATACAACATATACTGAGCATATATTACCCTGATGTATAATTATTGTATTTGTATAGCATTGGGTATTCATGGGCTCCTTCTCTTTCTCTCTTTCTCTCTCTCTCTCTCTCTCTCTCTCTCTCTCTCTCTCTCTCTCTCTCTCCTTTCTCCTCTCTCCCCTTTTCTTCCCTCTCCTCTCTCTCTCCCTCTCTCCCTCTCTCTCTCTCTCTCTCTCTCTCCTCTCTCTTCTCTCCCCTTTTCTTCCCTCTCCTCTCTCTCTCCCTCTCTCTCTCCTCTCCTCTCTCCCCTTTTCTTCCCTCTCCTCTCTCTCTCCCTCTCTCCCTCTCTCCCTCTCTCTCTCTCTCTCCTCCTCCTCCTCCTCCTCCTCCTCCTCCTCCTCCTCCTCCTCCTCCTCCTCCTCTTGGGTGTATTCATGAATGTATACATGGGTGTATGGATGTATACATGTATGTATTCATGGATATATGTATGTATACATGGGTGTAATATGTATACATGTATGAATGTATTCATGGGTGTATGTATATGTATACATGTATGTATGTATTTATGGGTGTATTTATGTATTACATGTATGGATGTATCATGACACCGTATTTAAGGGAAGGTTTAATAGGAAGTGTCTCCATCAGCCATATACTTTAAGCAGACAAAATTCCCCTATGTGCTTTTCATACTAACTCCATAAGAGTTAGTATCCAAATGTGTTAAACCTTTCCATGTTATACATGTATCATGCATATATATGGAATGTGTGTATACATGTATGTTTTACATGTATCTAATGTATGTATACATGTATTTAATGTACATAAATGTATGTATACATGTATCATATTATATACATGTATGTTCATACGCATATATGTATGTATATGAACATGCATTAACATGCATACATTATTGTATGAACATACATACTTATTAATTATTATTCATGATTATCCCTGTTTTAATACATACATGTATGTATACATGAATACATATCAGTTGGAGGAATAATGTACAAGGCAGTTTGTTTATAGTATCTTCGATTTCTACTGCATGAAACAATGCTGAGTTGGAGGCTGATTGTGCAGTATTTCTATTTGTCAAGAGCCCATGGATTAACGAATAATTTCTCAAAAGAATAATTTCTCAAAAGAATTTTATCACAGAAGTGACTGAGAAAAGGAGAATAAAAGTGAGCTATTCAATCGACCAACCAAGCAATGAGAACCACTGGTCCGATTTTCTTGAAATAAACTTTTCCTGGATACCCAAAATCAATATTTTATGATTCGAAGATTAAAACATGGATATTCGATTTTACTACTGGCTAAGTTTTACAAAAACAAATTATTAATTAAATTTCCCCCCACGGTCGCTTACACATACAAATCAATATTGAATATGATTGAGGAAAAGCTGGGCCCTTTTAGAAATAGAAATATGTTGAATACACTCCTTATACTGGAGGACATATTTTCACTAAAAACTTTCTTATAAATGGGGGAAAAAATATGATCGTTCACATATATATATATGGCACGGTCGCTTACAACAAAGCTTGCCCATACTCATCTTTTATGCCCTAAAAATGATGAAAATCAAAACAATGTTTTCCATTGCTAAGATAATGTAAAATTCTTTTATTTAACATAGAGGCAAATGCCAAATTCATGTTATATTATTTGCAACGATCTTTTAAATAGTTGTAGCACGGTCGCTTACATGCTCCTACCCCACAACAAATTCTGAATCTATAACTATAGAGTTTTCTTATCACAATTTATTTTTTAAGAAACTATTTTTGATGTATTTTCATATATTATAATGTATCAAATTTGATCTAATTCAGCCATATTATTTAGTCTATATGCATTCAGAAATGAAGAAGTCGGATTTTTTGCATATAAAACACACATTATCTACCCTAGAAGAACCATTTTTGGATATACCCATATAAATGTGGTATACCATCGACAGCTCTTGATAAGGGGAATACATTTATGCTAATATTGCATTTGAATACACAAGAATAACATCACTGGAACAAAAGTCATATGACGAAGTTTTGGTGGATAGACTCATACATGTTCCTCAGGTGGGGGTTTTAAACCTTTTAACCCAAATCTATCCAAACAAATTTCATGACATAGCGCGAAATGGCTTCGCACCATGTGTGGCATGGTGCACCTCACAGATCTAAGCGATCCGACTAGCCTCCTTGGTATCAAAAGATACCTTTGCAAAATGGTTATTTTATGGTTTCTTGTTTTATTTCGGGTTTGGCCTGAAATCTACCTGTAACCAGTTAAAGCTCAACTTCCATTTAGTATAGTTGTCATCCATAATATTACAGATTCATTTTGTGTATTAGCTTGTGACTTTGAAAATGCAAATGCTGGGGATCATGTATATACAGTGTCCCAGGTTCGCATCCCATGAGCGACTTGCCATAGCATCATTTCTCCTCTCAGTCTCACCCAATGCACACCGACTGGGTTACTTACCAAAGGCCGGTCATGTCTATAGCTGCCTCTGGTTATACGCATGTAAAAGAAGCATTGCTAATTATTGAAAAAAGGAGGATATCTCATCACGCTAGTGTGTGTTCTCTCCCTGTTATGACCAAATATATACCAAAGTATAGTATGAAAAGGGGCGTATTCTCTTTAGCGCCTTTTCTTCTCTTGCCTTTGCTATGACCAAAATTTGATGTTACTTATTTTGTATTCCTATTAAGGACAAGGATATTTCTGGCACCACTGGATTTGAAACTTTGGTTAAACGAATGAAAGAGGGGCGTCAAATGTGCAAAGAATTCGATGATTTCCTGAGACAGAGGTAATTTACTATTGTTTCAATGTGGCTCATTCATTGTTGTAGTCGATATTGCATATGATACTCTTTTCTCTGAGAATGTCATGAGAGCTATATAAGAATATCCAAAGCATTCCTGGTCTGGTTGCTGTGCTTACTCCTACTATCGCCAAGAATGTGGCTCGTAATTACGTATTCATTGATAATTCCGACTTAATTTCATGGAATGATTACAGTGTATTATGTGGTACAATAGAAATAAAGATAAATATTTTTATGTGATAATGCTGCTGCTATGGCCCCTTCTGGAAAAGTTACCCCGCGTTACACATACACACTATGCTGGCTATTCCATTCCGGTATATCTGTGAATAACTCTATCCTTTACTCCACCCCAACCTCACTCCACCCACTACCTAATCCTCAATATTCGTCTGTATGTGTAATGTATTGCTATTCCTCATGTTACTCTCGCACAATTCCAGGGCCAAGATAGAAGAGGAATATGGTCGCTCTCTTCAAAAGCTCGTAAGAAGTTACGGACAAAATTCCGAAATTGGGTATGTTTACTCCTGCCCATAGCAAACATTTCTGATTATTCCATTTTTTTATTTTTTTCCCTACACCAGGTCTTTATTCAGTTTGTCAACAAATCCATGGTCTGGGACTGATTCCATCTAGATTTACATGGAGTCCTCTCTCTTCTCTCATCTGAACTTATGAACCTGTATTTTCTAAAAATAACTATATAATATCATATTCTCATGTTGTCAAGGTTACCCAAAATTGATTTTTGTATTCAAAATTATTTTCACATTAAATGTATATTCTTTCTTTATTATTGTCCGTCGCCGCCTCTAGAGACGCGGAGCGCAACTGCCAATTATTGAATATATTTTATATGTAGGACTTTGAGATCAAGCTGGGAAACAGTGAAGACACAGACTGAGAAAATGGCAAGTGAACATTTGGAGGCAAGTGCAGCAATGATGGAAGCATCGCGGAGATTAATGGAACTAACCGAAAAACATAAACACAAATGCAAACAAGTGAGTGTTCAACGCCACTAATTTAGTGCAAATGCCACAAATACAACATCTTTATCAACCCTGTTTTACCTTACTGAAGTAGGGTATGGTGTGTAATGATTTAGAATCTAGAATAATCTAGAATGAAACACTCCTTTTCTGAAATCGGTATACAGGAGACTCCGAGGAGACTTTAACCAACCCTATGTGACGTCACGGAAATCAGAGCGCAGCACGTGTTGGTGTGGTGTTGGTGTGTTATATAACACCAGGTGCAGTCTGTGTATTCAACTATTGGGTTGGAGTGAGGTGGAGCTTAGTGTAAAAGACAGACAGAGATGTAAGGTTTTATCAGCTCCACCCTTAGAGTAAGAGAGACAGAGATGGTTCTGGAAATCTTTACTGACTACTTGATATTGCATTGAAATAATTCTGATACAGGTAACCAAAGTGTAAAGGTTTTTTAAAAGTTTCAATTACCTTTACGACTGACTTTTTTTACTTTACGCCTGACCTTTTTTACTTTATGATTGACTTTCTCAACTGACCATTTTTACTTAACAACCAACTTTTTCAACTTTACAACCGACTTTTTGACTTCATGACTGACTATTTCGACCCACTTTACAACCCACTTTTACAAGTTTATGACTGATTTTTATGACTGCCTTTATCGACTCTACAACAGACGTTTTAAGTCAAAGGTTTAATAGTCAAGCAATGGTAAATTGAAACTATAGCTATAGCTATAGCTGCCATACCCGTCTGATATCTATAGTTATCGCTCCATGCACTGTCTTAATTTCTAACATCTATATTTTTTGAAAATTAGGAAGAAGAAAACAATCGTAAGCTGATAAATAAAAAGAATAACAGCTACAAAAGACTGTTGGAGGTAAGGTTTTTTCGTCATTTTCCTTCTATATTTGTTATGACAGCTCACCTAACACCACAATCTACATTTTGTGTTGATCCATGTATATTTTCCTATTTTTTTAAGCCCTTAATTGTTTACTCTTATTCCAGTGCAAGAAGTTGTATGAGAAAACATCGCGTGAAGCTGAACAAATTGACTTACAAGTGACTCTAGCTAAAGCCTCTGGGGCCGGGATGGGTACTAAAGAATATGAAAAGGTCAGTAATTATGTTGTCGTCACGGCATTAAAGTGACTCTTCTCACTGTTCTGGGCTAGAATCACGAGTAACAGTATTTCTACCAAGTATTTTACTATCTTGTGAGACTTACAAATCCCTGGAGAAGCCGAAATTATATACTAGTATTTCATTCTTTAAGAAATATTTTACCGTAAAGAGGGAATTTGTTTCTGGCTGCCGTTGTAAAAGGAAGTGATCACAGGAGAGATTCTTCCAGTCAGCGGTGAGCTGACCCAGTTTGGCCAGTGTGTACACAAACTTACCGGGAAAGTGACATGGTTTTGTAACGCGTTTTTCAAAGTTCATGTAAAAGTGAATCAGCATGGGAGAGAGCTAAGTTAGAACAAAAAATAGGTATGACACTGGCCATATTGTGATTTGAGCTAGATTGACAGTTCTCCTCAACCACATTGTGACCCAGTTCTATTAATTCAAACTGCCATGGGGGTGTTGCAGAGACGAGCAAGGCAACAGTTACAAAAGGATTGTATTTTCATAGCAAATGGGAAAGCTAAAAGAAAAATAAGATCGTGATAGGACTCTTTTAATTATAAGAGGTTGATTTAAAGAGCCGATCAGAGAATCATAACAAATTTTAAGATGACACCTATATTTGCTACCTTGCTATTCACTTGTCGTTTAGTAATCACTTCCTTTTACATCAACATTGATTGCCATGAATATGACTCCACATGGATGTCGTCATGGCATTAAGCAACCATTACTCACTCACTCACTCTACATCAACATTGTTTTTTATTGTCTCGAATTCTCAGCTTATTGGGAAGCAGATTAAAACCAGACAGGATGCAGGCAAAGCAGGTAAGTCTCAGCAGTAGATTCGGTCAAATTGCTAACAGCGCTTACTAAGTTTCCCCAAAATCTTTAAGATTAATAATAATATATAGTATAATAATAGTATAATAATTAGGCATTACCTGTTATGTAAGAAATTTTATTCAATCCTCCCCAACAATTTCACTTCTACAGATCAGTCCTACAAAACATCCCTGGATAATCTAGAACATCTACGGCAACAGTGGGAGAGAGAGATGACTGCTCTTTGCCAGAGCTTTCAGCGGCTGGAAGAAGAACGTATCAACAACCTCCGTAATGAGATGTGGGCACACTCAAACATCATCTCAACTACGGCGTCTTGTGTTGATCAGGTAAAAATAGCCATTTAATCCAGGGAATACTCTACAAGCAATTTTAGTTCAAATCAAAAGAGGACAATGGGAGAATTAAGTTCCTGAAAATTTGGACACAAACCATTGTCACCAGAATGTCATATCACCGTGTCTAGTTAAAAGACTTTTATTTTATTATAAACTGACGAAATATAATGTCATTGTTTTCAGCACGCTGATGAGCTCCGGAAAGTCTTAGAGCACTGCAGCGTTGAAAAGGATATTACCCTCTTTATTGCTGAAAGAAAAACAGGACTGGATAAACCAAGTATGTGTTTTCTTATTCAAGCCTCTTCCTTTATTTACTGGATAAAGTATTGCTGGTGCTGGTGCTCAGAGACTGTTATTCCATCCTCACACATGTTCGTTATTCCACGCTCAGACATGAAAAACCTTAGGCTGGTATTTTCGGCGTAGATTCAGCAAGATATCATGGACTTTTTGCAAATAACGACCCTAAAGGTGTGATAATCTTTTTTAATTGTTGTACCTCAAAATAGGTCTTATTGTTTCAAATTCTAATGTTTAAAAATATGCCAAATGGGTTGCATAATTAAACGCATTATTTGATCATTTATACAGATAGATACTCATCGTCTTAGTTGCTCATTCTAAAAGATGTCTAAGAGGATTGCAATTAACTGATTGAATGGCCAATATTAGTTAGAAACAGTTAACAACTCTTTCTTTCTTTCTAACATCTGTTAATAGGTGCTATTGTATATGAGCCGTATACGTCTGAAGGTAGAAACAGTGGGCGTGGGGGTGGGCACGGAGGCAGGCCTCCAATACCTCTGCCAGAGCACAGTCATGGACCAGTTCGTCCCCAGCCACAGCGCAGACCAGTCAGAGGTAAGCAATACCCTTGAGCTCTCCTTGACCATTCTTCAGTTAAAAGATCCATTATTGGCAATGGTGATTTGTCGATAAGTTGCGATTATTAACAAAGTATTATTGAATGCATTTATTGTCGGTTATGATACATATTGCTTCTAACCTACTAATTTTCTCACTTTCGGGCATCTATATGTATGTAGACGATGTAGGCATGTAGTTAATTAAAATCATAAAACTTGTGTATAAATCACAATTTTATGAGTGAAGTAGTTAATATTGAAGATTCATCTCTTGATAATTCACTATAAAAAGCTGCGCCAAGACCACCCAGTGTTCTGCTTCAAGAGGACCGTCATGGCTATTTCCAAATAGTACACCCCTGCCCTGGTAGGAACGGGTTACAGATATTCAGACATGCATTATATCCATAATCAGATTTTCCCCCACCACACTTCCTCGAACTATATTGTATTTGTGCATTTATAAATATAGATACATTCGTTTATGTGGTCATTATTATGTGTTTAGTGTCCGCATGCATCCATAGCCTCCTTATCATGTGCATAGGACACAGTACCATGTAGTCTCTTTGGAAAGCTGAACATATTTCAATTTTCGTAAAGATACAGATTTTCTTTTAATTAATAGCCTCTATGGGTTGCTTTTTTACAAGAAATGTTTTATCGTTCGAACATTAATTCGGGAGAAATAGACTTTAGTGGTGGATGCTTATATTTTTTCTCATTTGCACGGTGCCATGTCTTATCTTAAAGCAGAGTAATAAGAAAAGGACGGGTCCATACAACTATTTTTAATCACATAGATTGGATTAATAGGAGATGCCACTTGTCGTAGATGCGGGTAAGATAACTAAGATAACTGTGACTCGCTTTATATAGAAAGGGGATCGGTTTATAACCATCATGGCTGTTTTCATCACAACCATATTTAGCCGTCCCATTTATGTGATTCCAGACCATTCGCCTGGTTCAATTCCTGTTGGGATTTTCTCCCTTTCCTTAACTTTGGAACGATGTCAACAACCACTTTTTTTATTATTATTTTACATTTCCATCTTAACACATCTGCTAATTAATTTTCCTATGAGTTTTTTCTTTTAGTTATTTTTCGGTGGGAACGTGAAAAAACCCATTATAGGCTTATAAATATATTTTAAGTTTGACTTGACTTTTTAACGATTTTAGGGGAAGACGACGATGCTGATGATTCTCTTTATGATGTCGTTGGGGACGTTCATGTGTTTCATTTTTGAATTTTATTGTATGTTTCATCCTTTTCACACATTGCTTGATTTGTTTCTTAACCTCTTATTTAATGGAATTAACCGTGTTGTTGATATAAGGCTTGGTGTGAATGGTACAGTTTTCACGAATCGCTATAACTTAAGATCTTTAGACAACCGTTCTATTTGATGTGATAAGGATGCTTGGTAAAATGTACGTTTGTTACGTGCACATGGTAGTTACACGATTAAGTTTAAAAGTGCGCCTCGGCGCGCGCGCACACACGTGTGTGTATGGATAAGAAGAATGACGAGCGTTTGTGCGTCCGTCATGGGCGCGAAATTAGCTTTGGCTTGTTAGTGAGGTGTAGTGGCATTTTACCCACATTGTGCATTAACTGGTACAAATTTTTGTTATTAGAAATATGGCCAGATTTCTAGTGAATATATTTCTAGAGATATGCACAATGAAGCTGTCCAAGTTTTATCTCTAAATTTACTACTGGTCGATTTGTATGTATCGTTTGAGATTTCGCTTTGATTCAATTTGCGTAATAATGGGAATTTGAATACTTAAGTTAAAGCTGCATTCTCAGCTAATTTCCGTCAAAAAATAAAATCGTCTGTTCAGTGGTCTATTTATTCCAGACCCATCCAAATGTCACCCAAATAGAGTATTAAAGGATTTTGACCTGTTCTTCTGGGTGTAAAATTGCCTTATCTCCCTAAATAATGAATTAGAGGACCCACTGAAATCTCACTATCATCTTCTTAAACTCCTTTTGTAATAAAACATGTAATGGCTAGATAGGTATATGAAGAAGACAACTAATTGCACTATTAATGCCATTTGATCCAGATTGCCACTGCAGATAGCAAAAAACAAAATCATAAAAATATTCTAGAAAAAGCCATGAATTAATAAAAGAAAAAAAATCAGGAAATTCGAGGAAATCTAAACTGCTCTTCGTTTTCTTTATATGAATCTTCCATTCTTCAGTACTCAGGAAGAAGGAAAGAAAGAAAAAAACGAGAAAAATATTTTTTTGGTCGCTTTAGCTGGGAATGCAGCTTTAATTTAGAGTCATATATACCTGTTATCAGAAGAGTGTGCCGAGGGAGCAGGGATATCGCATTAAATTGTGACCCAGTAACTCACTAGGTTGCAATCGAGCACTGAGTGCGGTATTCCAGCAGACGAGAGACACAAGTCAGCTAACTGATTTGCTTTTGATAATTAATTCTAAATAGAAACATTTCAAGACATTTTTCAAAAGTATGTATGGCATAACCCATCCTCAGATTAAATACGTATTTAAAAACTGTATTTCTAAGAATCTGTATTCTATTTGCTAACGGCAATTTTGTACATGAATATCTACTAAGCATTGCAAAAGCTCATACCCTTGTTTATCTTCTGTTTTTAGATCGGAATGGGAATGCCAACTGAAGAGAGATTCATGGCGCAGAAAAAGCATTAAAGCAATAACTCAGGTATTGGTTTGTTCAGAAGTCATGTGGTTTAACAGGAGACTGACTAGTGTGTCTTCTATTGTTGGTCACAGTCGTAGTACTACACATACCTGATTCCATCAACCTAACCCCACCAAGAATGAGAAATAGAAACACAACCATGTCTTAGCTGCTTCTGTATTAATGATCCCCCGTCAGAAATATGGAGATTTCCATGTAGCAGATGATGATCCTGTTTAAGCTGGACTTACTTATATCCCCACAACCGTGATAAGCATGAGAATACCTACGGTATTCTTTTATCTAAATCAAACTATTAAATAAGCACTTATGATCTATTTTTCCTGATATATCCATCCAATTTGAAAAATTAAAACTTCTTGGAGACAGTTTTGTTTGTAACCAAACGTGCGTGTAGATATATATTATGTACAGTTTCCCCTTATTCTTGTCGGTCTCAGTTTCCATGAATTGAGGCTCGGTCTTCCTGGAACCAATCCCTAGTTTTAAATCTGGATTTAAATGAAAGGAACTATGGTTTTGCCAGTAGGGACTAGTACTCCATTACCATGCCCCGGTGGGAGGGGGATTTTGCCCCCTCCTCAGTCACCTAACAGGCCGAAGAAAGTATTGCCAAATAGATGCATTCTTCCCCTTCGCCTATCTAGATTTCCTAGGGCACTCTTATGGATACTTCGTTGAATGTAGAACCTCAACTGAAATAATATTTCTGGATCGACTGACAAAAATATACAGCTTCCAAGCCATGGAAGCTAGACAAGATAAGTGAAACACAGTACATCAAATTTTCTTTCCATAGACTAAGTTCCTCGTATGTGGGGTTCGAGTTTTTTTTAAATGAAGCTGGCGTTTCTATTGAACTTTTAAATAGACCCTCCACATCCCTTATCCCCATGATTATGAATAGTGCCTCCTGTTATATATATGTCCAATGTAATCTTTCCGTTTTACCAGAACGTGTATATCGAGATAAGCACTACTGCCTGGGATTAGCAATTTAGCAAAGCATTCTATCATTAAATATTTATTGATTAATATGATACTGTGGTGAATGAAGTCAACGTTTAAAACTCCCATGAATGAAGATAGCAAACATGAATATTTCCATCACGTATCAAGGCTTAGATTTGCTCGGCATTACTTCTCAGGTCTGTGCTGCTAATTTAACCCTGAGATTCCCCTTTGAGACTTTTAATGAAAATTAGATGGAAGGTGCTCAAATATTGTACTTGCCAAAAGACATCGTACCAGTAATTATATGATATTAAATTTGTATACAACGAGGCATTGATATTCTGTGCAATTCAGAATCAATCTTTTAGATTCAAAATATGAATATGTGTATGTTTTATATACTGACATGAGATAGTAACATCTTTCATAAATAGTAGTGTTTGCCGAATCTAACTTAGGTCTGCATGTTGAGGGGATTATTTTTCATATAAAATAGCTTGATTAGAGGTAAGTAGTTTTCAGCTGTGAAGTGAGATCCAAGTAACGGGATTTTGACATAATCAAAACCGAGATTGTTAATTGTTGCACAAATTTTATTCGCGTCAAAACTTGAAGGATCTCTCGAAAATAAGGCTTTAGGTGGTAATGTTCTACAGTGAGTTGGAGATTACAAGGTCTAATGGTGACTTGTGACCAATTCTTGTGCCAAACAGAGGGCGACTTTTACCTCACTCGGCGTATATTTTTCTTTACCTCACGAGAGGATGACCTCAGTACATAATGTGCTCATTCTGTTAGTCTTGTCTCTTGTATTTATCACTAGTTAAATTTTTAACTTACAAAACCGGTATCCCTTGTTGATACCCCGTGTTTTTTCTCAGAGTAGATAATGTGATGGATATTCATTTTACGAGAGAAATACGTAGTGACTATCCCTTCGGTATGGAATGGAAACTTTAGGTCGAGGGATGGTCAGTTATTAACTGGAGAACAGTGTGTGGCATTTGTTCTAATTGGAATAATACGTGGTACTTGGTAGTTCCTATACACTAAGTATGTTATGTCTTGTTACAATAGTTCAAAGTTTCCAATGGAGAGGTCATTAAAGTAGGTATCATGTAAAAGTCGATACTCGTTATCAGATCATGGTGAAGCACTAATCTTGTTTCATTCACAGTTGAATGAGGTGCCTCTGAGTAATGAGGATCTCCGTGGTCTTCTGTTAATTATGTTACGTTTTCTTTATCAGTCGACGGTTCGTTCATTTCGCCAACTATTCTTCTATTGCGCGTGGCGAAGCTCTATTTTTTGTATTGCCAATTTTCACCTCAGTTAATTCTTCCTAAATGAAAATGCTAGTCGTCATATTTCTAGCATATTAACTCGAGTGGAACGTTGTTACTGCCTTCATAGTTTGAATCAACGGAGTATATGTAACTAACTCCTAAGCTATTTAAATTTATGCTTTTAAATTTATGCTTAAAGATCACAGCTTAATCCGAATGAAAATATATCGAATAAGGTTAAATTTAAGATTCCCTACACCAGTGTCAATAGACTTTGGCCTTATACCGCTTTTTTTAAATATATGCGATGTCCATTATGTGTTCAGATATATGTTGAATTCAGGAGAATACGGTGCAAATTGGTGAAAAGTGTGTGGAACTATTGCATTTTGAGATCGTGCCAAATAATATGCAGTATTTTTCTTTTTTGTCTTGTTATCTTTTTCAAAAGATTTGAATGTTTCAAGAAGTTTTTCTTCTTTTGATAAGTTCTATATCTTCTACTTATTGTTCATTTTGATAAATATAATTACTTAATCGGTAATTTAATTGTATCTTATAATCTGAGCTGGCTTCATGATTTACACTGTTAGCATTAGAGCTTAATTTTTACAGGTCTTGAAGACTTAACATTAACTGATCGACGTCCTACGGTAACTGGAAGGACTTTCAGTAGTTATATGGAACACTTTTGTGTACTGCAGATTCTGTGGTCTTTAAATATTTGAACCCTTAAAATAAACATTGCCGGGTGTTTTGTAGGACTGTTGCATAATAAAGATTCATTTTACAACCCTGAAATATTCAGTGTTTTTATGTTTTGTGATTATACCTACTGTATATATGGACATAATATGACAACTAGAAAAAAAGACAAATGTATGAAATAGCCCTCCATCCATCAGGGAACCGACTAAATACTAGGTGCCAGGCTACTAATGTGGTATACCTACTACCTGTACTGACTTGGGACCACAAACTTAAGTTTAGGTTTAGGGTTATAGTTAGCATTGATATCAATCCATGTACTCTATTCCACTTCACAGAACACATGAAAATAAAGTGCATAATGGTAACATTGCTGTGTTAGCATCCTGGCGCCTAGTATATAGTCGCTTCCCTTTATCAGATATTTCGGAACATCCTCCATCACCATGATCAAGGGCTATGTGCCCTAAACGTCGGAATACACTGTCGGCCGCTAGTGCTTAGGCCATGTGAGTCATATTACGAAAATCTGCCCCTGCCCCTACTAGCTGACAAGCTACTTCCACTTCGGCTTTATCTTACTGAAAGTTTGTGTTTATCTTGTATAGGTCCATTGTATTTTGAGCATGGGTGATTATAACAGATCTGTCCAGAAGTATCCGCACCAGATAGTTTAGGTGTACGGTAATGTCCAAATTCTTGAAATAACTTGCCCCTCACCCACCCCATCATACAGTTCAAATAGGACTTATCCGAATTAAAGTATTTAGCTCGAGATAGCAACAGCTGGCACTGATTTCTTACATGGAGCGGAGCCAGTCTGAGGGTGGGTGGGGCTGTAGGTATGTGCCTCCACACACCCCATACAGTGCAGGCACATTTGTTTTCCATAATTCTCAAAGGAAAATGAATTAAGATGAAGATAGGGCATGGTGTTGTCTCATATATCCTCAAGTTAGGTGGCAATATTAGATATTTTTCTGCCTCTAAAATGACTTTTAATATAGGTCTCGTTTCTGGCTAGTTCCTAGAAAGTGTTTTCCTAACTAATAAATATATATTTTTAAAAGTATCACTCCCACTTACATAGTTATTAGCTAGATAAATCAGAAACACACCTATTTATATTTTTGTTTTGCCTAACCAAGACTAATTTTGTATGGCCGCCTACGATCCAGCTGAAGTTGGCTTTAATATAATAATTAGTTATAGGTAATTAGTTTCCTATTGTGATTTGTAGTTGCTGTAATTGTTTAAAAAATAATCTTATAAATTGGTGAAGGGATCAATATGTACTCATAATGTAGCCTCCCTCGATCCCACCCTGTCACTAAGAGCCGGTAGATTCCAGGTTACTTAACTTTCTCTGGTCTGCAGTCAGTCTTATGGATCCTCCATAAAATGACTGCAGACAGTCTTATGGACATTTACATTTTATTGGATATTTGGATATTTTCCCAGAGTTGGTACCTTCAATATGAGGGCAACAGTTCTTGGTTGTTTTCCTGATCGCAGATTAGGGGTTTCCCTTGTCTGCCGCTATGGCCTCATTCATGGGGATCTATATGTCATTGGCTGAGAGGCTGTGTGGCGCGCTCCATCCGTGCTCCCAGCATCACTTGGTGCCTATGAGAATCCTTATATAGCATTCTGATGCATTTTGGTTGATGTATGGCCCCAGGTACCGCGAGTAACTGTGTGGCACAACTTTCACCTTATCAATGCTTGTAATTTTTTATATTGCATATCGATTAACTCAACTTCATGGAAGGCAAGTACTATTACATACATGGCGATTGGCAGTTGTTACTGTGGAGAAACATAGGAAAATAAGCCGAACACGCGGGGCCTATAGGTCTGGAGCCAAGTGTGCCTATACAATTTATTTACATAGGAGCCAGTTGATAATAAGGCCTACACTATTAGTATTAACAATTGCTTTTTTTTTTAAAAATTGCTACTGCTCCAAGTTATTTGAATATGTTTATTAAAATATTCAATGATTAACTAATGAAAAAAGGTGTAGTTTCCCCCATAACGATTACTGAGTGGTATAAGCCCAGGCTAATATTTCTTTCAACCCACCCGGCTTTTAATTGAGAATTAAATTACTAGGCAAAATCCACCTAATCATCACTCTTAATACTCCTAGGGGCATTTTTGAGTACAAAGGTCCACCAGCACTTTACTGGCTAATTTGGGTGTGCTGAACACGAAAATTACTGTTGGACAGCTGAAATCTGACTCCTTCCTTGTCAAAAATTAAAAACAAAAATGGCTACCATTCATTTTTTTAGAAAAATCATAAAACACACATATATAGTCATGTGATACCTCAAAATGATGGAAATGGAGAGAACAATCCATTTTACACACTTACCTGAATGTCACAGCAATGTGGTTACCATGACAACCAAATATCCACACATAATATGTGTTTTTCACTCATCTCTGAGAAAAATCATAAAAAAACACATATATGGGCACGTGATACCTCAAAATGTTGGTAATGCAGGGGGGAATCCATTTCTGATATTCTCATTGTTGTAAGGACATGTCATAGCATATTAGAGCATATCATAGCAAAACAATCTGAATGAAAAGTCCATACATTTCTGCATGGCTATAACATCATAGTTCCATTCAATATCATTGTCATACCAATATTGCTATAAAGGATATAGATTCATGAAGGCAATTCAGAGACAGACATCTTTAGAAATATATACAATGTACAAAATCAGAGGTACAGTGAAATGGTTACAAGCCAACCTTCATAAAGTGTTGTATCAGGGGTCAGGAATGTAAGGATAAGCCATATGGGCAAACTTCTAAACCAGGGCTTAGTAATGGGCACATTGAGTATGCAGCATCAGTGCATCAGCAGTGGATGGCAACACTTCTGTCTTATTCAGTTTTTCAAACAGAAGTAATCTTGCATTATCAATTGGTGTTGCTCCTCGTATCTTGTATACATAGCACAAGAACTTCTCAACTGAAGATACCATATCTTGGCTGAGTTCCAGTTCGCTCCTAGTAAGTCATGGTTTTCAAGAAACACATTGGTGTGTTGTCTGTGGTTTGCTATGAATGATATTGTGTCTGACCTTCTTATGGCATGGAAGGGAGGAAAATGCTAGCGGGAACCTTCAGGGATATTGTGTATAACCTCATGCACTTGAATATACTTTTGAAAAAAAATGGATGGCATGGAGTCTGGTGTCTACTTCTTCATGCTCTGCTACCATATGACCAGGGTCAAGGAGAATGGTACTTTTCACCTCTCCATTGGGAAAGCTGCCACTGATAACAATCAACTTCTGACCAGCACATTCTAAAATCTGAACTTTGCTAGTTATTTGGATGAGCCAACTAGTTAGGCCCGTATTTAGCCAAGTTGGCTGGAAGTGGCACATTCCTATTGTCAACCAGTTTCCTGATGGGTACTTTTTGTATTTGGCGGTGTTTTCCTGACTGTGATAGTAATGTCTTCGTACTGGTCAAATAATAGATCAATTCTTCCAAATGCATTTCCAACTTTAAGTATGGTATCAGTAAAGACATCTGTGTAATCCTTAAAGGTAGTGGCTCCATCCGGTTTCCAAGTGCATTGATTAATGCCTGACCTGAGACAGGGGATGATATTTTCATTTAGTCAATGAATCAAGATGGCTTTATTACCAGTTTGTAGATTATCATTGTCTTCTGCCGGGGAGAATGTTCTAATACTTTTTCCAATCCAACTCTCTTCCAGCTACATATTCTTTGCATAGTGTTACAATTTGCTTTAAGAATGAGGTTTTTATCCTTTGTCTTTCTTGATTTTGTAGAAGCAACTGAAAGTAAGGGTATTATTCCTCTCCATTGGATCATAGAAGTTTTCAGGTGTTTTGATCAGCCTCATTGGCACAGATGTTTCTAATTGTCTCTGGCCCCTGGGATATACTGTACTTGCATCCTGAATAGCAATTGTCACAAGATCTTTGTTTGACAGATTATGTAAGAATTCCATTGCAGAGAAGAATCCAAGATTAGCAAGTTGGTCATGATCTCGATCCTTCTTATCTCTTTCCATATGGTTTGGCTGACTTTCATTGAGAACAATGCCATTCTTCTCAACATTGTAGTTGGCATATACAGTGATGCTGATGTGGGGACAGAGATTATAGGAGAGTGCCCCTCTGATCAGAGCCGATCTAGTTTTGGTGATGCCTATAATTCCACCAGCATCTTTCCCTACTTTGTTGATCCACTATAGTGCATCAGCAGCAGCTACCTGGTTGAACTGCCTGTCAGAAAGTGTGACAATGATGTTTCCATGTTCAAACTTGGTCAGTACATGAAGTGGAAGATTGCCCATCTCTGCAAGGTAGACTGAACCCCACTTTGCATATTTGGTATGATCATACCATAAGGAATATGGTAGCATCTTCTTGAAGGCCTCAATATGGAGATGCAAGTCACAGTAGGCCCTTATCAGCTATAGTAGAGTCCTAACCATGTTGTTGTTCTGCCACCAGTACAGAAAGTTAATGTTCACTTTTCCTATATACTACCTATACTATATGACTACCTCTCCTGATGAAGCTAGTACCTCAATGTCTTGCACAAGGTTTAAACTTCATTAATGTTAAACCTCATTTAATAATTAATATTAATCAATACAGTATTTCTTTTGGTTGTGATGCACCTGCCAATTACTGTGAAGGGATTACCTGATGGTAATCCATTCAGGTATTTAACAGGTGCCTGCTGCACCTAAAAGGCAACTTGCCAGTTTCAGAAAGCTCATTGCTATGTGTAGGCCTCCAAGACAAATGAACACCCTCTTCTGGAATAATGGAGTTTGCCACTTCAGTTCCATGAACCGAATAAGGCCTGATCAGCCATTATTACAGTATAATACTGGCCAAGTTGCTCTGACACATACATGCACCTCAGTGTTAAGTGTGTCCACTCCATGGGCAGGTGCTTGGATGGTGGGCAACTTTTGTCATTTTAATTGTTGGTGCATTTCTCTGTACCTCTGATTTTGTACAGTTGTATATATTTCTAGTCTCTGAATTGCCTCCATGAATCTATAGCCTTCTGTTAGCATATAGGGAGAGCTTAGAAGAAGGATATTGCATTCAATCAGATTGATGTACTACTTAGGTGCATAGGCACCATACACAAGGCAGTTCTTCAACTGGTTGAACTATGATGTTATAGCCAGCATTATATGGACTTTTCATTCAGATTGTTTCGCTATGATATGCTCTAATATGCTATGACATGTCCTTACAACAATGAGAATATCAGAAATGGATTCCCCCCTGCATTACCAACATTTTGAGATATCACATGACCATATGTGTTTTTTTATGATTTTTCTCAGAAATGAGTGAAAAACACATTGTGTGTGGATTTGGTTGTCATGGTAACCACATTGCTGTGACATCGAGGTAAGTGTGTAAAATGGATTGTCCTCTCCATTTCCATCATTTTGAGGTATCACATGACTATATATGTTTTATGATTTTTCTAAAAAATGAATGGCAGCCATTTTTGTTTTTAATTTTTGACAAGGAGTGAGTCAGATTTCAGCTGTCCAACGGTAATTTTCGTGTTCAACACACCCAAATTAGCTAGAAAAGTGCTGGTGGATCATTGTACTCAAAAATGCCCCTAGGATCGAGAATTTCTCATCTGTTTCCCAGTCTATTACAACTTACAACTTGTCAGAGGTTCTATGACTGAAGTCCGGTCCTCAATGAATGCTCACTAGCCAAAGTGAGTGGGGAGCACGCCAAAAAAATAAGTGGTTTTTGTCATCGTAACGTTACAACAGCCGTTGTTACAGTTAGTAACTTAGTTCTTCAGTAACTGAAATAATATCCAGATATAACTGCCTTAGTGCAATGGATAGTTGCACTTGTACTTCTAATGAGTTGTTTGCAATTGTTATAAAAATCCAATTTTAACTTAAATATACAAAAATGATTATAATGACCCGTCAGCAAAGGAATGAATATCCTTGGGCTTGGTGGCACCATATTATGATATACCATGCAAATACGCGGGGAACGAGGAAGCTATAGGACTTATGTCCATCTGTATTTGTAACAGGGAACTGCATTGTAACTAGAATCGTGACAAAACTGCATCGGAAAAGTGCTTGGAGTTCACAAGGGAGACCTAATGCAAATATTGAATAACGTTTATTGGTGACAAGTAGCTGTGATACACGCAACGCTCACTTATATGCACGAGGGTATAATCATAACTGGAAGAACAAAATAGGGATCCTTATCATGTTTCAGTGTAACCGATATAAGGTAGAAATGAATATGGGCTCACCCCTTCAAATTACTTAGGCTTAGATACAATTAAATAAATGCACAAGGCACTGACATTATTCTGGCGTTGCCTCCTCGCAGTGCCGTCAATGGGGGATACCCAGCTTCTCATGAAGCTTAACCGCTAGAAGCGAACAATAAATATATGTAGAATACCAGGATGGCTTACATGCAGAATTTGAAGAAAGCCATATCTAACTAAAATGTACACAAGAAAGTATGCACATCATACATTCCGCAACAAGCAAAAAGCTACATCCTCGCATGTTAAGTGTACAAAGTGTTATTTCCACCTTCAGACCTAGGATCGGACATACTTCAAAAGTTGGAACATTTCTTTTCTGAATGATTGGATTATTTTGTTTCTGGATCGTATCATCTTATCTAGAGTAAACCGTTATCATTTACGATAACCTAAAAGCACAAAAAACTATTCACCTCAAACAAATATGGCAGTATTTTGATATATAACGCGCCTACCTTATCTTCACCAATGACCAGTTACAATTCAAATACCAAAGTGCCAATATAACAATAAAAAAAATCGGTCTAGTCTTTGGACCGTGCACCTCGTCAAAGCAGACATAAATTAATATGAAAATCGAAATTTTAAGAATGGTGTTCGGTATGTAAATCACACTGCATCGAGCAGAAGACTCGTGGCTATCAAATCTAACCATAGATCCAAATTTGAAATTTGATACAGGTTTAGGTTTGCTTAAATGAAGCACTGGGGTAATTTTACCAATCGGTAAGACATTACATCAAAAAGTATATGCAATTGAATATCTATGTCGAAGTGGCAATGAAATGAGGGTACATAGAATGGGGGTCTTTCGTACGGCATACATTTACGAAAGCATGACTATAATGGGCCAGAGGAGAGTATCTGGCCGAAGAGATGCCTTGTCCCTTATTTATATGTACAATGACAGGGTATGGCTTTATCGACACCTGCTTGACCACGATACCGATTCATCAAATGGTGATCCACACATGCTTAAAATGACAACATATGTCGTGCCTTTCGAGCACTGACATCTCTGTTATGAGCTTGACAGTCAATTGTAAGTATTAAATGAAATGTTCTTTATACAATATGGAGGGTGAATAGTATGATGCAGTCGGCCTTAATCATTTTCCTAATATTTATAACTCAGTGATGTGATCCATCTCGTTCTTCTTGAGTAAATTCCACATAATTCTGTAGAGTCTTTCCAAATCGTGGGCGTAAGTTTTCATGTTGAAGAGCTCGGTGGCCGTGCGCGCCAGCCATACACGTGCTCTTATCGTGGCCAAACTGTTAGGCAGAAAGAAAGAGTTCAACATTGGTTCTCAAAGATACAAAGGTAAACAATTGTGTCACATAAAACCAGGAACTTATAAATATGTACCATCAAGGGATTTTACTTTTTACCGAACTGAAGTTTGATACTTACTATTCAGGATCTGTGCCTAACTTGATGGCGATTCTTTCATAATCCTTTGGTGATGAGGCAACGAGCTCCGAGCATCCAAGGGCATGCAGTTGTGATGCAGCTACTCGTGAAGCTAGAGTTTCACCTGAAAGACAAGTAGCTATATGTCATATCCGATATTATAATATCAAATAAACAGATCCTATATACAATGAAATAAATGGTCGTGGGAAGGCAAATACACACTGTAATTAAAGTGGGGTGCCCTAGGTTAGGGAATAAAACTTGAAGTTGGCTATTTCATATTATTCTATTATTATACAGCATTGGGGGCCATGTAGAACATACACAATTAAATTTGCCAATTTTTGGCATATATTTCAACTTTGTTCAAATACAAGAAATTAACCTAAGTTTGATTGATTTATTAGTTTAAACAGTTTTCAGTCATAAGTTGATTATCCCATTGAGTGAGTGCCTCCTGGCATGAGAATGCGAGACTTGACTTATATAGTCAAACTTTGCAATACATAACCCGTGTAACTCAGAAATTCTACCATTATTACAGTAGTCGGCAATTCTAGTCCAGAGCATTGTGACACCATGCATCCTGGTTGATGGGTGCGTCATGACTATGCCCACACCAAGAGTGACCACAAAAGAAAACGAACCCCAGAGACCCCCAAAGAAAACAAACCCAACGTGCTTTTTCAAGCGTTGTTGTGTGTGGGTAGAAAAATCGAGGTCAGTGTAAAAAGAATGCTTTGCATATAGTACTATTATATTTGTTATTTATAATCCATTCTATCGGGTCTCGCATCGTTAATGACCATTTGGAGGAAAATATTCCACTTTAAGGTTCTAAATTCGAATCCGAAAATCATAAATCATAATAAGTTGAAACTTAAGACACAATTCAGGATCCTAGTATCAATCTCAAAGTCTTATGAACAAAGAAAACTTACTCATTTTCAATGATTAGCACACAAAAATGGGTAATAAAGCTAAGTGTCTAACTTAGGGTGCAGCACTATAGTGGATAAGGGAGAGGCTTACTTGGTAATGTGATCATGGGGGTGCCCGCCCACAGCACGTCCATACCAGTAGTGTGTCCATTACACAGCGGGGTGTCAAGGCAAACATCGGCAAGTTGACCTCTTCGCACGTGCTCCTCCTGTAACGGCAAACAACGATTGCTTAATAAACTAAGAAGTTGCATATATTAGCACAGAAAACGAATTTCAAGTTACTTGCTTATAGCTAGTTCTTTACTCAATCATGACAAAAACAGTTACATCGGGGTATGTAATACACCATCAATAAAGGAAAGACAGGGAAGTCATGATTTAGTGAAACTTTTAAGAGTTAAATCGAAACAGTGAAGTACTCAAACAGTAAGCAAACATCGAACTTGATGACCAAATGTTAAACAAAAAGCTAAGTGAAGTTACAAAACAGAGCAACGATATTAGTACTAAACTAGTAAAGTGGTCGGGTACAACATCAGAATTTGACTATTATTAAAGTGCGACTTCGATCTAAAGGTGTGATTTTAGCATGCAGCCAGATTAGAAATATGTTTTGGATAGAGAAAGATCCGCCACCTAATCTAGAAGAAAGCAGCAGCACGAACCTAAGCACTACATGCTAATATGATACTTTCTTTTACCTTAGCAGCCACGGGAGAGAATATAATTCTTCCTTCAGGTAGTCCAAGGCTAGCCGCCGTCTGGAGAATATTGGGTTCTCCAACAGCCGGGAAACGAAGCAGCCAAAGGACAGAGTTAGGAACTGCTTTGAGAATATTGACCCACATCTCAAGAGTGTCTGGGTCGATCTTGTACAACTGGTTGAAGTTGCAGAACACAACAGCATCAGAGTCAAGACCATATTGGCCACGGGTGCTAACAATTATTTGCTGGGGCACTTCTTCCCCTGTGGCGGCTTTGTTGTTCAGCTGAAATAAAGACATTAGAATGAATCCTGCGCAAGCCACGGGAGAGAAATGGATGTTTGATTAAGATGCCAAGAAACATGCCAATAACCATTTTACCACTCACGCATATCTTCATTCATGCCTCTGCTAAGAAATCTATATTATCGTACAGATTGGTTCAATCTACGTGTGCTGTCAAATCACATCTGCTTGGCTTGTTGAGATGCTTAATGATGAGTATGTTATATTATCAAGTCGCCTATTACGACGATACAACTAAATCAATTGCAAATATTCTTTCAGAATTGTCAATAACTCTTTGGTGATAACACATGCAATCAATTCATACATGTCCCCTTTTCATATGCGGAGAGGTTCATATTGCGACCGGGAAGAAGATCTATTGTTTTGGCTAATTTCAAATTTCATTAACAAGTACGCAAAAACGTACACATCTCAGTATCAATTTGTTCTCACTATTTTCGGAGAATGAAATGATTAAATATTTAATTGTCTATAGAAAAATCTTATAACATTATCCATAAAAAATATACAGTAGTTCTCATAACCTGTCCATATCAACCGTCCCATATTCCTTTTTTATGTTTGAATAAATGCAACGTTACCAATCCAGCATTCCTAGCAGATCTTACCTTGAAACCTGGATCCTGTTGAAATAGATACACGAGGAAAAAAGGGTAAATTTTTGTTTCGTTCTTTAAGTCAAATCGTTGCTAGAGAGGATCACTTCTCAACATGCATAGAGCTTCAGATCATTTCCCGAGCTAGAGTTGGGATAGTTCCCGAGCGTCCGAAAAGATTAATATCCTATGTCGATACATATTTGTTCTTGTACTATGAGCGGGGACGTTCTCAAACAAATTTCATAAATTCAAATAATTCACGTAGGTCATGTCCAAACTGGAGAACGTCACAGCTAATAGCGCTTCAACAGGGAAATGCTGAGAATCAAGCTCTCTGAACAACGCAGTTTCGGAAGTCAGTTAAAAAGTAGAGCAAAAAGACAGGAGATGCAAGAACTCACCTGATTCGTTGTAAGTCCATTTTGGATAACGATTCCGTTTACAGCTATCTGTCCTTCTCCGCTTTCAACCATGTTGAAAATAGCTTGGCTCACGGCCTGGTCGACTACAGGGAATTTGACATCGAGGGACTTGCCCCTTGGATCTGTGATGCCATTACCCGTAATCAGCTGATATTGCTGCAAGTCCAAAAAATAATAATTTCAATTTCAGAAACAAATCTTATAAATTGTTATTATCAAACTTGACAGTCCCAATATTTTTAACACCCAAATTAGAAAAAAGGCCCTACCTTAGTCATATAAGCACTCATTGAATTCTTGAGACCGATTCCGTTCAGAATGGCAACATTGTCCTTCAACTTTCCGTCGCCACGGTCCAAGATGGCCTTCTGCTTGAGGTGGCCGAACATGTGACTGTGGTCGCCGACGAAGAAGGTGTGGGGCATGAAGGCAAGTTTCTCCGAGTAATGTCCAGAGAGTTCAATGGGAGATGTTACGGCGTCGGTAATAATGTAGTCCATGAAGGGGGCCCCGCTAGTGCCAGGGTAGCCAAGCCACATCACCTGAAGGACACAATAGTGGTTAAGAGGTGATACAAACCATAACGACCAAACTTTCGCCGAGGCCATTGCGATACCCGACTAAAAGGAATTCATCGGTATTTTTTTTAATTCTTTTTAGCGAATTTCCATTTCCATTATGCCACATATGTATACAATCCAGGAAAGAAATTCAAAATTGTCTAGGGAAATATACAGTAGAACCGCTACCAGTGGAGGCGCTTTTTTTAAAAAAAAAAAAAAACACTGCCATTATAGTTACCACTAACCCGAAGGCCCTGAAGGGTGTCCGAGATGAGTCATTTTTTAAAAGAGCCATTGCTTACCTGGACAGGTGCAGGCTTCAGAGCAAACAACTCATTCCTTGCCCCTTTGGTGTAACCGTTCATGTTGACAAGGATGTGAATGCCATCAGCATGAATACGATCGGCAGCTTTTCCATTGCAGGGAATCTGAGAGAGATCGGTGAAGTGCTCCGCTTCAGAGCTGATCTTAGTCCTGAAGTTGGTGCCATCGTCAGGACTCAGGGAGTAACAGAACACCTCAATGTTAGTCTTGTCGTGAAGGCCGGGAATGCTCTGCATGAGGTGAGAGGTTGGATGGTTTCCGAAGTCAGAACTGACATAGCCGATCCTCAGACGTCCACCGCTAGCCTTCAAGTCCTTGGGATGCTCGTACGGTGGTTTGTGAAGCACATTAATCTACAATCATTGAAGAAATATTTAAAGTCACGATAACTTACGAGGGGTGATATCTAACATATCATTTACATTTATTTATCATCTAAGTGCCGTTGTCTATAGTGGTTGAATGTACATATTTTACACCGTTCCTTCGATGGATATGCAACAAGCAAACCAATGGAAAGTAGGTTTTTATAATTTTATTGAACTCAACGTTTCGGTCTTTGAATTTAATACCGTAACACCCAAAACTGACTTTTTAATTATGGCGGAGTACACTGATGTTTATTCAATCGTGAGTTTCCAACAAACTAACCTTTTCCAGGCACAAGTTAGCATGTCGGGCAGCAATGGCCTTGCGCATTGGGTGAGTTAATGGATAGAGCATGGAGTGATGAGGATGGACTGAAGGTAGACGGTTCCTCTCAAGCTGGTCCTGGACGATCTGGACAAGACGCTTCATGCGGGTGTCGTACTCAGTCCAGTCACAGATAATCTACAAACAGACCAAAAGGTGAATACTCTAAGTTATGAAATATATAAGTGCAAGGTCGACAGATGATCAGGATATGGATCAACTCCACCGAGTGCTTGCTGACTGGAGGTCTATGGCACAATACATGTTACACATTAATTGCTTACATTCGATAGAGTAGGCTATAGCACCCATTATCACGTTTTCTCTCAGCAATAGGTTGTATTGAACTACCTTAGGAGATACTGAGCTGAACAAAATATCCAGGTAAAACATATTAAAAAAAATGGAATAAAACAAAGTTTCAAGAAAGGGAAAGTTACCTGGAGGCAGTGCGCCAGATTGCAGTATGCATCTGGGAAGTCAGGCTTCAGCTTGAGGGCGGTTCTGTAGGACTGGATAGCATCAGGTATGTTACCAGAGTCCTTGTGTATAGAGGCGAGATTAGAATGAGCGTCAGCGAACGCTGGGTTGATCTGAATGGCACGCGTGTAACACTGGAGGGCACCCTGGACGTCTTGCATTTCTTTGAGTGTGTTGCCCATGTTGGAGTAGGCATCAGCAAACGTGGGAGAGATGCGGATGGCTTCTTTGTAGTGCAAGAGAGCTTCATGGAGCTTGCCCTGTTGCTGAAGAACTGATGCCAAATTGGAGTGTGCCACAGCAAACTCTGGGTAAATCTGCCCGAAAGAAATTAGCCGAGTCAGTTACAAGAGATAAGAAGGATCAACCCAGTATTTACAAACATATACTGAGTCCTAACAAAGCAGCATCCCTAGAAAACCTGGGATACTCTATAGGGAATAAGGTACGGGTGAAAAATAAACTTAGTACAGAAGCAGAAAGTTAAGAGGACTAACTTACCTCAAGCGCCTTAGTGTAGAGCCGGACAGCCTCTTCCGAGTTGCCCTGCTCTCGCTTGATGTTGGCCAGGTTGTTCAGTGAATCGGCATGAGTAGGGCAGAGGGCCAAGGCTGTGTTGTAACATTCTTCAGCTTCTTGGATCTGAAGGTAAGGAAAAAATATTCCCATCACATATTTCCTTATAAATACCATATGCCCATGACACTTGCTCCAAACAGACACGTTGGAGATGTATTGAGGATATGGCTGCGGTAAGAAATATCAAGGAAAATGACAAAAACATCAAGAATATCAGTGATATATCAATTTCGGACTAACATTTACCTTTCCCTTCTCCTTAAGGGCGTTGGCGAGGTTACAGTATGCATCAGGGAAGTTCGGCTGCAATTCAATAGCTCTCCGATAAGTGTCGATGGCAAGGTCAATCAATCTAGAGGAAAAAAATAAAACGGAACAATTCGAACATTTTCAAAAACGGAAAGTGCACAACAAGGTCTTCTGGTCTAAACATAGTATTAAGTAAATCATATAGACGCTAATATTCAGAAAAATGATAGTATGTACTGTATATATAAACAAGTGGAGGAGTGAGTGAGATTGGTTGCTTTACGCCCTTATCAACACTTTGAAAAAGGTTATATCAAGGGCAGGAGAGCTGAAAGGTAGGCAGTTTATGATCATACTGAGGATATAGAGATAGCGAAGAAGGTAGAGAGAGACAGGAAAAGTTTAAGTGTCAGAAAGGCACTTTATGGTCTTTACCCAGGACCACCGGAGCAAGTGGCACAATCAGGCTAAAAGTAATAATAAGTTGGCACTTACCCTTGCTCGTAGTACACACAAGCCAGGTTGCCATGAACAACAGCATGGTTAGGGCTCAGGTTGAGGGCACGTAGGTATGCAGCGACAGCCCTGAAAAGATAAATCCGTAAATTTAGTCTGAATAAATTCACCTTGCAGAATACATTTACAATGCACAATTTTAAGAGACTTGCCGTAGGAAGTTGAATTAAAATTTAGATTTTTATGAGCAACACATAAGGTAGCGGGAGTAAACAGAGCTTTAAATCCCTCTACGCAGTGACCTCCAATTATTTTGTCCCTATACCAAGAATATTTCTGGTGAAAATTATAGAGTTCTCTCATGTTTATATTAAAACTATTACGATTATAGACCCAATCAAGTTTAAATTTTTAGGAAAATTCAAGAATTATTTTCTACTATAAAAGTATATTAATTTTTCAAAAAATTCAAACTAAGTATTTTTTTTTATCCAGACATACAGAAAAAAGGCATTGCAACTATCGTAATAATTTGCATTTCTCTAACTTCAACTGTTTCAGCGTTTGAAACTTTTGAGAAAACCCTATGGTAATGAGAATATAAGTAGCCATGCAGGACCAGCCGGTTCTACCTTTATAATAATAGTTCATATCGGTATGATGTTTATAAGCATTACAATGCAGACTATCAGCTTAACACACCGACCCGATTAAATAAATATATGTGCATGATGTCCCGCTGGACGTAGTATCAGAGCCATATATTTATGCTAGCGATGGGACACCCGAGAACTTGGGGAGGCCAGTTGCCATGCAGTATAAGCAATAAATTAGTACTGTAGTGTACCTGTCAAATATACGCGCCTCCTTGAGCACATTTCCGAGGTTGATGTAGGCGTCCAAGAAGTTTGGGTCAAGTGCCACCGCCTGGTTTCAAACAAACAGATTAGGAAAACGAATTCTAACAGGATAGGGTAAAGAAAGATACAATTTGTCAAATGAATGAATACATGAATGAATGGTAAAAAGAAGCCAACTAGATATTAGGCATCTGTTTAACAAGTACCTTTTCAAAATGGTGGATAGCGAGCCAGATTTCACCTTGTGCGTTGAATACGCATCCCAGGTTGCTCCAGGCTACTGCAAAGTTTGGTTGCGTCTCGATGGCTTTCAGGTAACATGCCTAAAGATTGCCGGTCGTACAAATAGTACAGTTGGCAGCAGGAAGGGTTCAATGATTCCCCACAGAGCGAAACCAAAGAGGGAAGAAAGGGAAGAAAGATAAAAGTGTTAGTTTTTCATTCATGGATATATTATCGCCTGCGTCCGCGCCATGGCCCTGCAAAAGCGCACGTGTAGCATACACGTTGAAGGATGTGTTAGGTGCCTGTGCCAGATCAAAAAGAATTTCTTCAGAGTACCAAGGACATAACCTAGCCAAATTACCCCAATGTAATTTTTGCGATTACTATTGAAGGAGTCCATTATTTGTCTTTGAAGTACTGCATCATTCAAAGATTATTTTATGCAATGAAGCAAATGGTCATAATGGCCCTGCCAATCTCTCAGCTAGGGTTAACAAGGTTGCTTTTGAAATATTGATGGTCAAGCACTTCAAAGTATTTAAGGCAATGTGAGCCACAGTTTTCATACAGTGCGCGTATTCAAACTGTGGAGAATGGGACAGGCAACTGACACCGCATGCGACCGCTGCTTGCAAGAAACGCTGCGCCAAACGTAAAACGCGCGCTGAGCTTGAGAATCACCCAACTATATGAAAGAGAAAAGTTTCTTAGAAAATATCTCTTGAGACAGATAATCATCAATATCACCATTAATGCTGTAAGATCAATTTCTTTTTTACTCTAAGTCAGTCTCCCTATGGCATTCTGTAGTATCTTTTCCAAAATATTCTTTACATCAACCATGCCTATTACAGTATGCTTAATTTTCACACGGCAGCCACAACTCATGGTTCTTATCCATTCTGAATGTCTGAGAGGACAGAATTTTTACCCAAGTGATTTAGTGGGTGGGTGGATTCACTTCCTTACATCGTGGCAAGGGGCTCACTTACCAACCAGACATTCGTACTTTGGCCATGTAAAGCATACCGTCAGTTCTCGATTCCCACTGACTGAATGGAGAGGTTGAAGGTGAATATCAAATCTGGGTAACAAGTCTGGCTACAAACCACATAATGTCATACCAGGTCTGGACAATTTCTTGCAGGCTTAGCATGTCATGCTCCATCAACATCCGGATTAGTGTATCCACAGAGCACCGAGTCTTTGGGCTAGATAACTAAATGGATGATTGAAAGAAAAAATAGTCATTAGTATCATAGATGTGTAATAAGGAGTAAAATATTAAATTTCTATTCGAGGACTACTGATTACTTAAGTGTACATCACTGCATCACAGAATCGAGGGCGGGAAGAGCAACAAAACTTTGACCCTCTATAATAAGTTTCACATTTCTTTGTTAATTGTTTTCAGTTTTAAGAACCCAGTAGTCATGTTTCAAAGAATAGAAATTTTCGTTCCACGATTGAAATGAATCTCCCCTGAAAATACGTTCTCTGAAATGTGTGGCAAGAGGATTGTATTTACATCATTATTTTCGAAATTCATGCAAATCATTGGAAATGTCAGAGTTGTATTTTTCAGTCATCCGATATAGTGCCACAATTTGTAAACTTATTTTGAGGGGAAACCCGATGATTAGGTGTAAAATTCGTGATATTTACCAAACCTTGCTCTTAATAATCAGCTGTAACATTTGAATCGCCAATATACTCTTTGTAACCTAGTCAGTAAAGCTGTATGGTCGAGTAAGTAAAACATGCTTGTGGAATAAACGAGAAGAAAATATAACCATCCCGTACTTTACACATGTAGAACTTTTTTGTACCCACCCAACGATGTCCACCATGCAAAAAGATAAGGATTACATCTACATAAGGGCACCTGAGGTAGAGAGAAACAGGACAGTGAGGCTTTCAGTTATTTTTGCTATAAATGACTCAAACATATCCCAATTTCGAAGCTGACCCTTGGTACAAAGTACACACGCGCGCACAACCGGGTGGTAAACCTACATGGTCACTTTAAAGCTTTCATTCGAAATATTTCTTCAGCAATGGGTCATTAAACAATGGTTAGGGAAAAGGGGAGATATATATGTATATATAGGATAGGGTACAAAAACATATCAATAAATGAAACTTAGGAAGGGGCACGAGATATGAAGATCCCCAAAGAGAGTATGGAGTTACTCGCTTGGCTGTCCCAATGAAAGCTCCCATGTAGACTGACCTTGGTTGTAAAGGTGGAAATGAAGAAATTACCACATTGTTTGTGACAACTTCTCCATGATAGGAGAGGCCACTCTTCTCCTCAATTGTGGGCCGGAGGACGCTGCGACATAGCTGTCAAATGAACGCTTCAACGCATACATGCGTTTCCAATTTAATGCATTCATACCTTGTTCCAAGTTCCTACTTCAAATCCGGGATTGTTTCCGATTTCCAAAAGTACTAGTAAAAACTCTATACATATGTATATATATACTCATTGCCGAAGTTCTGACATTAACTTTCATCAGTATTTCCAATCATGTTTCACAAGACTTCAAGCCACATTATCGAGCTCAATATCTACCTGCAGTTGACAAATAAATCCAGTTTTCTTCTCGAAATGTGAATATCATCCGAAGTCAGTGTTCACAAATGGCACTAAACAAGACAGACTCGGATGCATTCAGCTCATGTTGAATGAATTGAAATATAAAGACTCGTAGAACACCATATTCAGGAAGTGCTTCTCTCCACAGGATTCGAGGCGTACAGAAAAGTAAAAGAAAGGTTTGTAGGGATGATTCTCTCTCACACCTTAAGTCTCGCACATCTCTCACCCGACACAAACACTCATGCACAAACAATGACGCTATCATACAGGGAAGTTGAGCTGCTGATTTAAGGAGGCCTGCCAAGCCCTGATAACCGGCTCATAGAACACGAGTTTACCTTAGCCTCATCGAGTCGCCCCAACGCTTTCAGTAGATTGCCAAGGTCGCTCCTCACACAGTATAAATCCTGTCAAAAAAGGTACATAAATGATAGTCTCATTCATATGCAGGAAATGTCCGTGGGAAATAATCAAGAATTCATTTAATTTAAATCTATACTCCATTTTCCCCACTTACTCTTATGTCCTAAAAATAAAGTTTTCTCGTTGGTTTATTTGCGATAAAAGACACATCCCAACTTACATAGTTATACTGGAGCGCCGTAACATAGGCTTGAACAGCTTGTTCCATATCTCCTGCTGCTACGAGGGCTGCGGCGAGGTTGATGTAGCCGTCAATGAAGTCTGGTTTCAGCCGTACTGCATGTCTGTAGTTCTCGAGCGCTTCTTGAAGTTGACCACGTTCCTTGTAAACATTGCCTAGATTTGAGTAAGCCTCGGCCAGCATGGGGTTCTGTTTGATTGCAAGCTGACTGAAGTAGGCAGATCTGAAAACAACAACCGTAATTGATAGTCATGTTTTTAAATGACCCTTATTGACGGTCAGTGAGCGTTGTGTAGACAAAATTGCCATGGCAAATCTATGTCGTTTTTATGGCTATGCAAGGCATGATCATTGTACATGATTTAAAGTGACCAAAAATATGTTTGTTAGGTCGTAGGAATGTTACTGAAGTAGCTGAACCCTAAAAATGGGTAAGCGATGATAAAATGAGTATTTATTAATTTAAATAATTATCATGTAACATGTAAGATATTTTTATTGAGTGTCATGAGGATATCGGTTAACGCCGTTGAGCTCAATAAAAACATATTTCTAAAAATATACTTTATATGAAACAGCTCCATCAGTACGTCCTTATTTACCTAATTAGTTTTTCACATTTCACATGTCGACTTTAGATTAGGTGGCACTAAGTAAATAGTTTTCCCTACATTCGTATTTAAATAGGGACATCTATTTTTCTCTCTCAGAAACCCATGATTTTACATCTAGCTATATACAAACACAAATATCTACTACATTGTTTTGATATTTGTGATTAGATTAACAAGGAAATGAAAGTTAGCACTGCACTAAGAAATTAGAGAGAGAAAAGAAGATTAATCTAGAAACAAAGTCATAACTTACTTATCCAGTCTCCGACACTGGAAGTGTATAGAGCTTAGCAGAAGGAGTACCCCGGTGTTATCAGGCTCCTGTCTCCAAAGCTGCATACAGTGATGTTCAGCAGCTTCGTAGTCACCACTCTGGTACTCCCGATGGGCGAGTTCAGCTAAACCTGAAGAAAAAATAAATACTTCGCTATAAGCCTGTTGAGAATAATGATAATAAATGTCAAAGAAAGAGACTAATCCTATGCCTGATTTAATTTTAATAACGATAAATCAAAATTCAGTGAATATAAAACTTTCTATGTAACTAAATGAAACTACACTCCAAGATCACGGATATTTCTCAACAAAAATGACAATATATCTCAAATGCGTATATCCGGTTTCGTTATTTATGACCTAGGGCTAGAATTTTATTTTTCTCGTCTCTTTATGAAGCCGGATTCACAAGACAAATAAGGGCTACGGGAAGTATTATGAATATCGATGAATCGGTGAATGAGGTAATGAAGATTGACACCATGTGGCATTTCATGGAACATTTATATGACTGGTGTAACATAACTATCTCCCCCGCCCCTAGCAGAACATAATTTCTTAAGTACTGTATTTTGTAAGCATTAAATAAAATACCTCCCCCGGCCCCGCCCAAACAAAAAATCACAACACTCGCATATGATGTCTATCCCAAGTGTAAAATGCAACTTTTACGTGTAAAATGAGGGGTTTGTGTAAAATGCGTCTTATAGTTATAGGCCTAGTGCAACAGTACGTATATGGCACATGAAACTATGACTTCTACACCGCTTCAAATTAGACCTAGTGAAAATAACTAAAGAGCAGAACAATAATGTAATGTTGAAGACATACTAATACTATCATAAATAATCAGCCTATCATTTCAACAAGGCCTCATTTATTTTAGTCGAGGTCAGCCATCTGGAAACTGAAGGCAGATGCTGAGGCGGTGAACATTCCCACAACGGGTGTATCAAGTTAGTTTAGGTGTTTCTGGTCAGGGTTATACATGATTTCGTATAGCAGGTCAAACACTGACACAATGTATTCCTCTGCATAAACTGTCAACGCCCAACTACTACGCCAAACATGGGTGAAAATCTACACAGCCACTCTAAAAGTTAAAACGCAGTTCCATTCACCAATGGCGAGGTGGAATTTAAGCACCATGAAAGTTTATAACCTGTCGTCACGTCAGAACAAGAATATATTGATCGCCGAGTTCCTGGATGTTTTGGGGGGTAGCTAAAGAATACCGAAACACTATTGTATTGTCAAGATTGCCCCATGGGCAATGTTATTTTGCCAAGGGATGTGCCCATAGCAGACCTTGTTTGGCATCAACCACTGCTCGGCCTCTAGAAATGAGAAATGAATGCTCCAATTTCAGATATGCAGCCATGTTCACCATCTCCCAAGTTCAACAATAAAAAGGAGGTTGAATTCGCCAACAACTTTCCACCGAACAGAGAGGTCACAGCCTCATACAGGGGAACGATTTAGAGACAGGACGACAAATCAGACATGTTAGAATTGTTCTAGACTCATCCGTATCTGAGGGCTGGGAGTCTTTTGGGCCATGATCATGGTCTATATAGGGCCACTAGCCTACTCTACAGGAACGGAGCACAACAACCGGCAAGAAGTCCGACGGGTGATTTCGAATTGAACGGCAAAGATATTGATGAATAAATTACTTACCTGTAGAATCGATGTTAGCCATCTTCACAGTGGTGTGTGTAGGGACAGGAGCGTTATCTCCGGACAAAACCATTGGACTTGAATTTGTGGTATACGACTTTGCTGTAGAGGACAATGTAGGCGACGCAATGGCGGCGATGTGTCTATCTGAATGCGAGACGACAGTGCAGACACAGACACTGTTAGAAAGTAGTTCCATACTAAAAGCTAATTATTATCTAAAGCTGATAAACCTAACCATGAAGTTGTAATTTTCCATAGAATATGATATATTCAAGTGAGCCTCACACGAAAATAGCTGCTACTCTCGATTTTGAATGTGATCCTTCCTTTCAAGTGCAATATGTCTTCATGCGCGCGGTTCAGTGACGTCTGAGAGGCGTATAAAGACAATGAAATCGATAAAACTAAGCGAACTTGTCCTATTTTCAATAGTCCACAGTCAGATTAATATTAAAATCGCGAAGGTTTAACATGTCCTTTGTTTTCATCCGATTATGGGCATGGTGACTTTCTTTTAAGTTCTTTTTTCACAAATAACGCAAAATTCCCGCGCATTTATAAGTTTACCCACCGACCACAAGACCGATCATTAGCATAACCAGTTTCATCGATCTTAGATGATAAATGACCCTTGCATTCGTATGCAATTTTATGCATACGGTTGAGTCCATTTGAAAGACGTGTCAAAGACGACACAATTTTTGTCACGAATCGCAGCTGTAATTTATAACGAGTATTTATTTCCCAGACTTGCGTACTTTTATTCATGTAACCATTAGTTCGTTTGGTCACTCCTTTTCCTAAGCGCATCTCAACTATCTCACAAGTTCTAAACATAGAACATGGACGCCGCCATCCCTGCGCACGTTTGTTGATAGTGATACCGCGCACGTGAGCATCGCCCCCGCCGTGGGCATGGGAGCAAGCCCGGGTAGGGGGTAGGCCTAGGCCCTACTTGGGGTTGGATGTGATCATGTCATGTTCCACTGAACGGCAGATCGGGATTAGTCGGGGATTAGTGTGCTAAATTAATACTGTTTTCTTTATTGGCAAATAATTATATCTAAAGTTTTGCCGGAAGGGGGAGAAATATGCCTCCAAATGGAACACTGCCACTGGAAAATGATATGCGGTCGCAGAAGATAAAATTAGTACGTAGGGCCTACTAATTTTTAGATCTATAAAATCAGTCATAGAAAAAAGGGGATAAATATGCGTCGGGGATAAATAATAAATAGATAGGCCTACCCGGTATGCTTTTTCTAAACATAAGAACTATTGTTGGTACCGTACGTAGGCCTATATACTATGAGTCCTGAACATTATTTTATTCTAAATTTGTAAACGTTCTAAAGGATGTACATTTAGTAATTCTATAATTATTTGGTGGTTATATTATAAAGATTTTCCCATTTGCCGTGTATGATTAGGCTACTGGCAGTAGGCTACTGCATTTGTAGGCCTACATATAGGAAGTAGGCCTAGGCTACATATATACTGTCGACCAAAAATATGAACAAACAATACCGCTACCGTACCCTAATAATAGGCCTAAGTATATGACGCTACAGTATATACATACACAGAGATAAAATGAACAAACAACTTGTAAAGTTCAACAAATTTGCATAGCAAAAATCTGCTAAGCAAAATCAAATAATTTATTCCTCGACCATGATATTAACATCAGTATTAAGAAAGAAATTAGTGACACATAATGGCAAATAATAATTATTCCAAATAATTATATATTCCTTCGTGCTTAGAAGACAACATAAATACTAGTAGCATCTAAACTTTATATCGATTTTCGGATGGGAGAGGCGATACCATACATGATACTGAAAGCAAGAAATTCATCACCGCAATATGGTACCGATACCAAACTGGGATTATTTGAAGGAACTGCATGGCATATAATATATGAAGATTTTTTAAAAAAAACCAAAAAACTAAAGTAATTTGAAGCTGAGTATGCGTACATTATAAATTCTTTAACAGTGCAATAACAACTTTTAAAGTCTGAACAGCGCAAATCGTGATATTTTACTAACACTACTCAAATACAGTAGGCCTACTGGTAATAACTCAGACATGCAGCTATTCAATCAGGGCTCATCCAATATAGATGTTACTTTTTCTAACGTGCAGGCAATGAATATAGTGGTAACAAATAGTTATAATATAGGTGATCTTCTGCATTTACCATAAGTTATGAAACAACATACGGTATGCAAATTATCAGAACAAGGTATTCAGGAGAATAACAGTTGTACAATGTATCGATTCTCACATTGAAAAGCCCCATGATGATAAACCCAGTTAGAAGTGAAAGAGCAAGCTACATGCCACGTCACAAGTGAGACAGCTGCTCCAATCAGGACTATAAAAGTCAATAGACTGGTTGAAATGATGAATAAAACTAGTTACACACGAAACGTCTGAATTACCATGTAGCTTATCAATATAATATATCACTAAATTAAAACAGCAAATACAGAAGTTTAAGGTTGCGGCGTTTTCCTTTATGCAATCAATTATAGTTAATGAGATGTAACAGAAATATTTTACCAGTCTAGAGTCAACAGTCCACATGTCGGGAGTTATGTCAATCTCAGGGGCCATACTTAACTAAGTCACTTGACAGTATTGTTGTATCGTCAGTAACTTAATATATTCTATTTAAATATGAAATAATAGATTAGACCTAAACTTCAGAACGTTCCAAAGTAAATTATGGCAATTTATTATCATTTGCTGGGTGCCAAGTCTATTACAAGTCAAAAAGACTATTTAGGGTTTCTTGACCCCATTGGTTCAGATGATTTACATGAACAGTTACAGTTTTCTATAGTTATAGTTTCATAGACAGTACTCAAAGTTGAAAGTCAGTTGTAAAAGTAAAAGTCGAAAGTGTGTAAAAGTCAAAGTTGAAAGGTTCAGAGTTAAGTCAAACATAAAATTCAAAAATTAGTTGTAAAATTCAAAAAGTCAGTCAGACGAAAAGTTGAAAAGTTGTACAAGTCAGTCGTAAAAGTCAACAGGCAGTCTGTCATGAAACTCGAAAGTCAGTCAGTCAGTTAGAAAAGTAGAAAGTCAGTCATTCAGAAAAGTTGAAAGTCAGTCAGTTGTAAAAGTAAAGTCAGTCAGTCATAAAAGTCAAAAGTCAGTCAAAAAAATCAAACTCAAAGTCCGTCACAAAGTCAAAGTCTAAAGTCAGTTGTGAAAGTCAAATTGTAAGTGAAACTCAGGCGTGAAATTCAATTGTAAAAGTCAAAGTCTAAAGTTGCATAAAAGTCGAAGTTGAATAATTAATTGTAATTAATAAATGCCAATCTTTGATTAACCCAAGAGTAGTGTTAAAATAAGATTTGAAATAGTTTACAAGTGCATTTTCCCATTTTCTCAACTTAATAGGCAATCAAAAACAACTTCAAATCAGTTTAAACTTTTAAAAAAACCCAGACCATTTAATATTACAATTAGCCACATGAAAAATAACAGGTTTTGTTGTGATTAGACGTACCGGTTGGTCTCTCGTACCAGTTCCTACAGTAGTTTAACGCTCTATCAAAAGGGGCCAAGCTTAGCAGCCTAAAGTATGGCTCCTAATAATATACGTCAAGTTTCAACCATGAAAAGGATTTAAACCTGCAATCTCAGCTAACTCAACCTAAAATATTTTTCTCAGTTCTTTATTTCTTGGATCCTTAGTGCTGTAGAATGGAACATTTTAACACTGAAAACTCTTGACTTGGTTTTTCTGAATTCATGGCTATTTCTGGAAATTTGCATTCATTTGTATTTACTGTTCAAAAGTTCTGCTGCCCCCTCACTCAAATAATACTGTGACTTCTAACTATTTGTTACCCGGATGCGTGTACTCCTATTGAGCAAAAACGTTTTCGTTAAAAAAAAAATCAATTTTAATGAAGGCTCCCTAAGTTTAAAAAAAAAGCAGACCTAAATTGAAAATAGAGGAATTCTTGTGTACACCGAAATGAATAGTTTGGAAGAAGAACAGGCCCAAATTCTTAAACATGTTAAGTTGGTTACTTTTGTATGCGTTGGGAATAAACATATCACAAAATAGAAAATTTAATGCAGTTGCCACCAAGCACCAAGCACTAATGCAAACCAGTAGATTTAATTATCAAAAAAATTATTCACATAATTCATGATTCTCGGAAACGACAATGCATTATATATGTATGGTTTAAAATAATGGCTACATTCATGGATCAATTTCAAAGGCCTGTATGATGCAACGACCAAGGAGTGTATTTGCATGACATGAGACAAATGATTTTCAGAGAAGAGACGCATCATTGAGACGCTTTTCATTTTAGAATCACGCTTAAATTTCTATAAAAGAAATAGTGAAATCAGGAACATACATTGGTACCATAACTTAGCTTAGGTTTTTCTAACTAAAACATCAGTCAATACTAACCGTATATCTAACAGAATCAACAGATAACTACTCCACGCCCACGCTTTAAAATTAAGTTTAAATCTAAATTGCACATAACGATGATTTAAAAGTCGCATTCAGGATTGCTAACATAGTAAATGTATTAACTTTATACATCTGGGACTTCTTTCTTTAGACCAATATACATTCATAATTCATCAGAAAATCTAGCCATAGTAATCTCATAACTGCCTCCAACTTCAGAATAAGAGTATTTGGTAAGATACCAAGCAGAACATCTACTAAGGCTTACTCAAACTATGTATAGTTGAAAAACAGTTATGCCAATGAAGATCTGAACGTCACTTGCAAGAATCTGACATTATGGAAGATGAAATACTCTACACGGTAACAGAGAAATAGAGGGTAGTGACTGTGTGGTAGCCCGGATAACCAAATTCAAACGCAAATATATTTAAAAGCAAATTTAAATACACACGTTTGGAATCTCAATTATTGGGGATAAACTTTCACACAATATTGAGAAATTGTTCAATACAGTGGGTTAAAGAAATTATTTTTAGAACAGCAACTTGTCAATATTTGAGTACCCCATCAAGTGATTCACATATATACATACGATATATATTGATTATCGGTTTAATGGTGAATTTAACAAACACTACAAGGCATTAAGATACATACAAAGTGTTACCTTTCTAACACGTGCCATGTATATATATATATAGGATTATCACAACTCCCTCGATTGCGAAGATAAAACTATTTACAGTAGTGCGTTGAATAATTCATAAGCATTCTTCAAATATCTGCATCACAGTGGTTATCATAACAACAATCTTGTAATATATTTCTCTGAATTTTGTTTTGAACTCTCGTTTTTTTCTTCATACACAATATGCATACAAACACCGGGTTTTCGTTACGCGTACACATTGGCCAAGTCTATGCGTACACATCATACGACTGGAGAAATGGAAATCATGTATTCATAAGGTAAACTCCATGTAAGTAACAGAATATCGTGACACAATCCTAAATAATATCTAAGCTTCTAAACACAGTAAACTCACATAGATGAGTTACATTTGATCCAAATGTACACATATACATAGCCTATCTAGCATTTTAACTGAGGAGGACTTTAATATCTATACAGCTGTTTTTGCAGGCAGCTTTGATTGTCATCGAACGCCCAACAGCAACTTCAGACCTAGTTTTTTGCATAACGGCAGCTTGTCTCCACCTCAATTTGGTGTCTAGCGTGGAAATCTTGACTTCGGGGGTAAGAAAGAGCTCAAACCAGTAAATTACAGCAGTTACTTGACCACTATCAATGGCATGGACTGTCATCTGGGTAGATTGGTTTAAAAACTCGGGTACCTTAGACGCAGCCTTTTCATTGAAATTGAACTTGAAAATTTCAAAAGGCTGAGAAAGTTTCTTGTATGTTAAAGTGCTTAGGGAAATATCCACATGCGTAGTCATCTGAAACGAGAGTGTTGAGAGATAAACATAATATTTTGATAAGGAAGAAACAAGAAAGCAATAATTAGCTGATTCGTTGATTAGTACAATTTAGTTGACAGTTGGAAGTTGATTAGATTTGAGTGCCTAATGGCCCAAGGATGCGAGACCGGTACTAATTTGTCTATGTTGTCGTTTATATTAACAGTAAAAGAAGGTCGGTGTGTCATAGGTCGAATCGATATATTGTGAAATCTATTATTTGGGGTATTGTAATTTTTTAATTGTTATCGGGGGCAAGAATCTGATGTCAAGTTGTACGAATTAGTGCATCTGTACGAATTAGTGCATCTGTACGAACTAGTCTAGCTTAGAATTAGTGCATCTGTACGAAGTAGTCTAGCTTAATTTGTAAACATCATCAATTGATCGGAGGATATTGTGTTTTGGGACGGAATAAACCAAGATTGTATTTTATTTGAATCTCTTTATTATGTAGCCAAATATTTTTCAATACACAACTAACTGAAGCGAAGTAACTGAAGCGAAGGACAAGTAAATATTGTGCAATACACTAATTCCAACATGAATGTATACATATGGGTCGTATTGTCAGGAAAAGTGAAGATTATCTTGATAAGAGATATAGGCTTTATAGAAATGAAGTAAATTGGATATGGTTGTCAAGTTGAGGAACCATATTCAATGTAGTTGACTCACATAGTCACATTTGTTAAGTCACATTTGTTAAGTCACATTTGTTAAGTCACATTTGTTAAGTCACATTTGTTATTTTAGAGATATACTGGAACAAATGTTGAGAATCATTTGTACGAATGCTATTATATCAGGTTGAATGTAATCACAGGGAAATGGTACGTACAATGGTAACTTGTTGAGAATAATTTGTACGAATGCTATTACATCAGGTTGAATGTAATCACAGGGAAATGGTATGTACAATGGTAACTTGTTGAATATAATAACCTATGAATAAATGTGTTACATGATCGGGCTGAATGTAATGACGTAGGAACGGTATATACTATTATATGGTGACTATGTAGGAAAATATATCTAGAAAAACCGAAAATAATATGGTGACTTGGAAAGTACTATGTTCACTCGTGCAATGTAATAACATATTTCGAGAAATAGCATATATAACATATTTCGAGAAATAGCATATATAACAATTTCTACAACCGAACGATTCAGCATATATAACATTTCTACAACCGAACGATTCAGCATATATAACAATTTCTACAACTGAAAGATTCAGTCTGATCCTGTATGTAGTTTGTGGACTCGTTGAATGTAAACATATATGTAGAGAAACATATCTAGGAAAAGGTGATATATAATCAGAGTGTATGAATTTTGAAAAATGGGATTTGTAGAATCGTTTAATATAATGGCATGTCTAGACTAATACCATATCTAGTCTCGATTAATATCATATATCTAGTCTAGATTAATACAGTCTGTAATGAGAGTATAGCGTCGTAGAAAACTAGCCTTGATGAGAATATAGGAATATAGGAAACTAGAACGAGAATATAGGAATATAGGAAACTAGCATAACTAAAAAGTGCTATAGCATAACAAAAATAGCATAACAAAAAAGTACTATATGAAAGGTTAACTCTGGTGACGCTTTTGAATATAACCTTACATCTGATTTTATATCACGGATAAAATCAAATGTATCTAGTCTAGATTAATACAGTATGTAATGAGAGTATAGTATCCTAGAAAACTAGCGTTATAATATAGGAAACTAGCATAACTAAAACGTGTTATAGCCTAACAAAAATGTACTATATGAAAGGTTAGCTCTGGTGACGCTTTTGAATATAACCTTATATCTCGTATATTATCTAATGTACGCTGAGTGTAGCAATATAGAAAAGTACTATTTATGAGCTAGTGTAGCAACGTATAAAAGTACCATTTATATCACTCTGATGTGTTACAGATTAATGAGCTAGTGTATCAACGTAGAAAAATACCATTTATATCACTCTAATGTGTTACAGGAACGGTACAGATCTCTATGATCAACAAGAATGAAGTTGAATGAATACTAATGAACAAATCGTTCATGATTCGTTCATTTCTAATTGGTTCCGTCACTACTTGGTTCGACCATTGTCTGGTCCTCCTCTTCTGACTCTTTTGATGTATCTAGACAGATGTCAGACAAGTTGCTAACGTTGCTAGCGTTTGTGTTTAAGCTGAGTGTGTCAGAATTTTCGTCATCTTCGTCGTCTTTTCCCTTTCTGTCGTCATGTTTTTTTGCCTGAGTATCTTCTTTGCCTCTGTCGTCATGTTTTCCCTGAGTATCTTGTTCGCCTTGATCCATGTCTTCTTCCTCATTATTCTTGCTATGTTTTTCTTCCATGTCTTCATCATTATCTTTGTAATCTTGATTTTTCTCATCATCTTTGTTTCCTTCATCATCTTTGTCTCCTTCATCAGTATCGTTTTCATAAGTATCATGTTCTTCATCAGTATCATTTTCATCATGATCCTGATCATCTCTGTCCCCTTCATCAGTATCGTTTTCATCATTCATTTCGTTCTCTTTGTCACTCTCTTTGTCACTGTTGTCTGGATCTTTTTCTTGTTCGTCAGTGTCTTCATCCTGTTGGTTTGAATGGTTGAGAACTTCTATGTGGGTGATGTGTTGCCCTTGTAGTACAATGGTGACCTGCATTGGTAAGAACCGTAATAGGTTTTCTACAGAATTTTGGTAGTCCTAGAGCACTGGAAAAGTCGACCATATCCACTGTAACAAATTCCATCCCTGTATCTCTTTCTATGACACAGTCGAATCTGTTTGGTATTGATGATTGGTCCAGGCCTATAATGTCACATTGTTCAGTCACATCTTCAGGGACCATAACCTGAAATATAGGGAAAAATGTATGTAAATTACGCTTTGGTGGTTAAATATATAAAGGTAGCGGTGGCGTGTCCTGGTAGATGTATTGTGTTTCTTCCGTAGGAATTACTTTATTAGAAGAAAGCAGAATAATTAATAATAAAGGTTATACTATTTATGTAAGCAGAATACTTAATAATAAAGGTTATACTATTTATGTATTTGTCCCTTTTTTCTATAAGATAATTTATCGGTTTTTAGATGTAGGGTAATAAATGTGATTCTACGAGTAAAACTGGAGTAGTATGTAAATATTTAAGCACTAATTATGTCATTTAAAAATATGTCAAAATGTCAAAATGGTCGGTACTCACTTTTATCTGATCAATGTAGTTACATGTCAGCGCTGGGACATTGTAATGTTTGTTCCATATGACCTGTACGTCCTGGACCTCCAGGACGTCGCCAATATTGAAATCCGAGTATGCTGCTGCTGCATCCCACAGTGTGAGTCGGATAGTACTGTTGTCTTCTTGGAGTGTTATCTCTTTCACCAACTTCGACTCCTGCAGTTTGCCGACAAGTACTGTTCTGGCATCTTCGGTCTGAATTGAAATGGTTGACTCTTTTATCTTTTGGAAAATTATGATCTTATTATTAGCGTAATACATTCTATAATGTTATGTGTCGTAAGTATAACGTTTATAACAATACTGAAATAGGCTTAGTGTATGACAATATTAAAATCACCAGAAATATCTAGTGAAATCAGTGTATGACAATAATAAAATCACCACAAATATCTAGTGAAATCGGTCTAGTCTATGACAATATTAAAATCGGAGCAAATATCTATTCAATAGTCTAAATGAATCTGAATTTACTGATCCGAATATATTGGATGGTATGGCATAACTAATAATTGCTATTAGATTAATGGGTTTACCTGTATGATTCTAGCTGTAAGGGATATCGTGTTTTTCGGGCCTTTCGCTATGATGGCTGGTATTGTGAGGAATGGATAAGAAGGTTCTTCGAATAATCGTTAGGCCGCACATATGTGTTCGTCAGGTATGTCCAATGATGTGTATGTTCTGGTTTCAGAAGGAAATTTTAACAATTAGATCAGTCGTGAAAAAACAAGATAATCTCAGTCGTGAAAAAAACAAATGTGATGTGTTGTAAGGACAAGAGTCACAAGTCTTAAAATTGATATATTTGGAAATGACCTTTTGAGAAAGATTTCTTGTATTGAAAGATTTCTTGTATTGAAAGATTTCTTGTATTGAAATGTTCCGATTTATCTGGGATCTAGCATACTAGTCATATAAAGCTATATATCCTGAAATTTATAGTGTGTTGATACACATGATTCATTTAGTGTGTTGATACACATGATTCATTTTCCTGACACATATCACACATATAAGGGTTTGTACTGTTATATATTGTAATCACAAGACACTGTCGCATGTGTATTTGAAAATATGTGACGAATTGATGATTTAGATTTATAGCATTCAATATATAGGTTTTATGTAACCTGAATAGTTATCATTTAGCATATCTCATTATCACTTTGGAGTGAAAAACACGATATGAAAAACGAGATGATATAAAATATCAGTTAATCTAGTAAAGATGATACTGTATATTATAAATATGTAATCCCTATGAAAGCAATATACTTATGGAATAACTTACCGTGGACAGAAGGAATTGTTATGGATAGTCAATATCCCATTGTTGGCTCTTATGTTGGAAATTATGACCGTATCTCCTTCCGAAAAGTAGATAGGTTTTGTTCGTTTTAGAAATGTTAGAAGGGCTCCTGTGTGGTCGGCGAGAGTTAATTTTCTTTTTGATGACGTTATTATTTGGTTCAAGAAATTCTTGCATACAAATGATCCGAACCGTCATTTTGGCCATGATGTTCTGTGCCGCTGTTAAACTTGACTTGACGTCGTAGCATGTTACGTCATTCCCTGTCAGAGTTTGTACATTGAGTCCCTGTGGCCATTTTGTCTGTGTGGCAGTGGGCCGTCGGTATGCCTGAAGACAAAATACAATTGTTGAATAATATATTTGTTAAGACTAATATGATTTTCATAGGCATGACCTATAATATATCCTCAATGAGTCCCAAACCTATTTTTGGTTTTAATTGTAGCATTTCCTGATTATGAGTCGTCAGAAATATGCGATGTAATCACATGAATTCCTATATATATATGCGTGGTTACGTTGCAAATATATTAACAGAGAAACTACCTTCTGCGTTGGAAATAGAGGTACAAATAATCGCTCACTAATCATAAGATTCTAGGACAGTCTAATAATAGATATGTTGCTGGCAAAGTTATTCTGAATGCATGGTCAGGCTTGTTGTAGGCCTACTATGCATTCTATAAAATCTAAGGGGTTATCTTAATACATGAACATGGATCAATTTATTTAGTTCCTGGTGGCTATGGAAATTCCCCTATTGAGTGGGTCGCGTTGACGTGGTCAAATTGTCCTGCGTTACATTTCCACTATTTCCAAATATCTTACTAAGCAAATACTACATATAGTAACGTTTTGGTTGCAATTACAATGAAATTATGGGCGTAATCGGCGCTGGATTTGGCGCGGGAAAGTTCCTGGTTCTACAGTAGGATAGTGTTATGTTGTAGCTACAGCTGGTCTATATTTTACTTCGCACCATTATGTGGCGGTACTGTGGGCGCCGCTGAAGTCAATTATATAGGCGCAAATAGGGAGTGAGGCGTATAACTGATATATAGAACTGGTATATATACTGTTCTATGTTATCTTAGATGTTATAAACTAAATTGATAGATTCCTTCCTTTTTAGTATAAATCTAATAACATTGCAATGGGTTTAAATTATGTACCAGGGTTGAAATCGGTGTCCAATAAAACATGGGTGTTTCGTCTGAAAAGTTGTGACCCAAAGAATGTACAAGAAAGTTCTAAACTTTCAAATACAGGTTCTATATAATAATACCAGTTGTGAACATCTATATAGTTTCAGTCGATATCAAACCTTGAAGCTATAACCATTGTATTTTAACACAGACTATTTTCACATAGCTATTTTCACATAGCTATACACAACCGTTTTCACATAGCTATACACAACCGTATTTGGGCCCTATTACATGATTGCAATATACCAACGAAATAAATAAAATCACTTTGATATAGCTTAACTGTAAAACTGACCTGAAACGATGTTGAAGGGCTGGTTCTTGTAAATGATTTGCGGGTAGTTCCTGGCGTTTTTTCTGGGGTTTTTGGAGCAAGTTTGCGCTGTTAGTAGGATGGGGCAGATGTGGAGCTTGGGCTGTGGGCAGAACTGGAGCTTGGGCTGCTTGATGATGAAGACGATGGTTTGCGTTTGTTTCCTACTGGTGTTTTGGCACTCTTTGTGGATAGTGGGCTGCTTGATGAAAACGATGGTTTCCGTTTGGTTCCTACTGGTGTTTTGGCGCTGTTTGTGGGTACTGGGGTGCTTGATGAAGACGATGGTTTGCGTTTGGTTGTTAATGGTGTTTTGGCGCTGTTTGTGGGTACTTTTCCGCTGTTTGTGGGTACTTTGCATGTAGAATATGGTTTATCTCTGGCTGCCGATTTATTTTTGACTGATGATGATGTGGCCGTTTTATCCCTTTTATCCAAGTCCGCCAGAAATGTAGATCGATTTTCTGGAAGAGGAGTGGGCATTGGAGTATTTTGTGGTTTTCCAGTTTTCTTGTCTTCCTTTTCTGTCCTATTTCTATGGGTCTTTCCGGTATTTTGGCCCTTTTGGCCCTTCTTATTATCCATAGCCACGTGTATATCAAAGTACTGATTTGTGTATCGTGCTTGTGTTTCCTTCAAAAGCTGGAGACATACTGACGCTTTCTTAGATGATAAATTTACATAACTGTAGGTCTAATTTAAATAGTATTTAAATTAATCTTGAAACTAGTGATCTTATTGGCCGAATCTTCCCCCGGTGATTGTTTTTTTATTTTTTCCGTATACATTGCCTAATATGGACGTATGACCTTGAAGGTTAATCTTAAAACTAGTGATTTTATTGGCTTAAACTTTCCCCTTGTATTTCCTCCTGTATATATTCCCTAATATGGAGGTATGACCTCAAAGGTCACAAGATGTATGTTTTCAGAGGGTAGGCCTACATCCTTGTCTGGCGCAACCCCCAGCCTCTCATTAATTGAAAAGATTAGTTCTAGACTTGTGTTGTCTGGTACAATCCCCATCCACTGGAGAACACAATCCCCACCCGCTGATTAATCTGAAACGTTATTTTCTGACTTTTGTTTTATAAGTTATGATTAGTAAGATCTCACTTTGACAATAGTTGGACAATTTTTCAGTTTAGTTCATTCTCAATCTTCTTGGCAAATAGAATTTTTTTTAACTCAAATACAAATACAATTATGAAATGGACAATTATCAATAGAAATGTAAAGTTCTAAACTAAAATAAATGTAAAGTTGTAAACTAAAATAAGAAAGAAGTGTCCCGTAAACTAAAATAAGAAAGAAGTGGAACATTTCGGGACACATTTCTTTATCACAGACTTATATAAATCCATTCTGTATTGGTTATGTCCGTATATATTGAACAAAAAGACCGTTTTAATGGCAATAAACTGAAAAGGTTAGTAATTTTTAAAAAGTCATCCCATTTCCAATTTCTCAAGTCATCTCATTTCTCAATAGTATTATTTACTAACACGAACACAACCACATACAAGTGTAACCCTAACACCGTAACTGTAAATATTCTCCAGGCGACAATAGGGCCATAAATATAATTTGGTTGTATCCAGCTGGTGGTTGTGTTCGTGCCACATATAGCGGAGCTAGATAACAGGTAAATATCTGTCTGGGGACACATTTTATATAGTATTGGGTTTGGGGGAAAAGACGGAAAACTAGCAAAAGGTGCAAAAATGCGGGTTTGTACCTTTTGCGGGTTTGTACATGATTATTCAGTATGTGTTGTTAGGGGCCTTTTGTGGGATTTTCGGAGATTTCTGGCCGATTCTGAGAGTTAGCTCCATTAACAATAAGTATGTTCAGTGGATTGATTTGATTATTCTACATTAAAGTGTACAGTGGATTGATTTGATTATTCTACACTAAATTCTACATTTAATAGTGATTGAACATTGCAAGAGGAAATTTGAATGTCTTGGATCCACTAAATTCTACAGTGGATTGATTTGATTATTCTACACTAAATTCTACACTAAATAGTGATTGAACATTGCAAGAGGAAATTTGAATGTCTTGGATCCCTGAGATGTGTAAAACCTAATCTAATATCCCTAATATCCAATTATATATATATTTCTCATTGGCTTTTCTTTATTGTAACATTGCAAAAGGGAATTTAAATGTTTCAGATTCCTGAGATATGTAAAATCGAATGCTTTTAAAACCTAATCCCATATAGATATGGTCAATTCTCACGAAATGAGGGTAATGGGTGATTTGAGAAGTCTGGGATCCATATGATAGGGAAGAAAAATAAACAAAAAAAAATAAAAAAGTAAGCTCAGTGAACCTTTGGAATAAAAAAACGGTAACTGACCCTATTTCGTAAGAATTGACCATATATATGGTCGATTCCAGAAATGTTAGTGCGATTCTGAGATTTTTGGTAAAAAAAATAAAATACTTTGATTGTTTTCATATTCATAAAGAAGAAAAGACTTATATCGAGCTATATTACTTTCAATTTGCCACAACCTGGGTCGATTACTTTTCCAGATACAAGCCTCCAAATCATTGGAGCCTGGTCAAAGATTCCATGTATATGTATGGATCGGTTTTTTTCTTTATAAACCAATTTATTAATAATTCAGATATAAAGATGTGGACTTTTAATACCTTTTCTTGCAAATATCTGTTCAAAGCAGTGACACCTTTATCTAAACCCCCATAAGTGTTTCCAACAAATACACCATTCCATACGAATACACCATTCCATACGAATCCTATGATGTATTTGTATGGAATTGTGTATTTGTTGATAGATCCTTTCTGAATAAAATACCTAAATATAAATGAATCAAATAGTAAATCCATTCATAAGGAGATCATAAGAATTCAAAATTCGTATTTTCCTGAATAGACAATTCCATACGAATACATAGGCGTTCCAACGAATACATAATTCCATACGAATACATCAGTCAAAGTGATTGAAATTCTTTCCTAGGCAAGGAGGAACAACTACTTTTTCATTGCTTATTTAGTGGATGTCAAGGCCGATGACATGATTAGAGTCAAAGTTGCAGTAAAGAAGAGGATTTATACTTAAACAGATTTACCTTGGTTAGATGACATTAATAAATATGAATATAAGCCCTTGTAGGGATTTATTTATTAGTTAGACTTTATTTAAACAAAAATTCCATAAGTAAATATATGAGCGTTGATATTGTCATCATTTATACAGGTAGAACGGTGTAATTATACCATGGTGAATCAAGTATTTTACTGTGTATTCGTCGGAAACGTGTATTCGTATGGACTCTTTTTATAAAATTATAATTTACTGATTGAGGAATAAAGTTGGAATCATGAGATTTGTTCTGGATATTTAGCTAACCATTTTAAATGTAAATGCAAAAAAGAGTTGATCAAATATTAAAAGAAAACTTTTAATAGAGGTTAGAAGATGTATTCGTTGGAACGTTTTATTTTAGCCAAAATAACATTTCTCATCATAAGGACGAAAATATAAGCCAATCTGAAAATTAAAAAAAATGCATTGATAGGGGCAGATATATTCTTTAATATGGAATATCAAAGTCCATACAAAAGTTATTGGTTATCTTATTTTTTCTCACTTTTGTGTGTATTCGTATGGAACGGTCAAACCGAAAATGGTCAATAAATGAAATAAAACTCTGTTGAGAAAAATAAAGTGGTATCTAATATTATGCGGCATATTCTAAGGAATCCATACATACCATGTATAAGTGTATACGACCAGAATTGTCAATGTTATTGAATAAAACGTGAAAAACATCAAAATCGCACCGATTTCTGGAATCGACCATATATATATATACTAGTTTGTCTTGACCGTATGAATTATATCGTTCTATATTGTTTTTATCTCAGTAGATTGTTTTGATCATTATATACTAGATAGTGATAGACCGTGATATTCCCATATGATGGGACCAATTACAATAATGTGTTCCAACTGGGCCCATTGTACTGGCAAAGCAATAATCAATTAATGTATTCCATCGGGTTGTAACTTCATTCAATAATTGATAACATTGTAAATGAGTACATAGAAAATTTACAAAAGGGATATTTCTTTCTTTGGTTAGATCAATATTCATATCACCAAAAATACCGATAGTATGATGTCCTTCAATTGATTTCCGCATTTCAATGAACATTTTTTTTATTGTGGAACGGCTGGCTGACTGTCTACAATAAAAAACTCCAGTCATACACTTAATTGGTTCATTGAGGTGAACTAATAAATATTCACAACCTTCTTGTCGAAATTCAAAGACATGATCAACTGAACATGAATTGTTAAAAAGGAGAGCTAGACCATTAGACTGTTTAGATGATATGACATCTAACCTGTAAAGAAATCTATTAGTTGTCAGATTACTTGTAATCAATTGGTCCGGTTTCAGGTGTGTTTCACACAGCAGAATAATTTCACATTCCTGCGCTTGTAGATCATGTAGAATGTTTTCTTGATTCTGACCTAGTGATTGAACATTCTGGTAGTATATATTGAAAATGCCAAAAGATTTTTTTACCAATGGGTAACACAGTGTTACTTGTCGGTCTTGTCGCAACCGGAGCATTTCCTGATCCACTGATTGATCTTTTACTATGTGCTTTTCTTCAAAATTGACAACTGAAAGGCCATTTAATGATGTAACTCTACTCAATGCCACATATGCTGCATGTTTTATTATAAAGTTAGCACCCCTAGATGAAGACAGAGATACCACTACCTTGTCAACGGTAGACCCTTGTGATTTGTGTATTGTTTTTCCTGTGGCCTGTTTAATAGGAAATTGTGATCTATAGACTGTTGTTCCACCTCTTCCTAGACTAAAACTTTTCGTTAGGCTGAATATAGGGGTCCATATTGGATTAATTTTGTCTGAGTAGTAATGGTGATATAGTCTTCGTTGGACTAATCCTATCTTTTCATCTTGGAATTCCATCCAGATAATAGACGGTTTGCTAAATCCTTCTTTGTATTCAATAAATCTGAGGATACCTGAACAGCCATTGGCTAACCCATCAGACACATTGACATTATAAATGATGTCATAAGTTAAGCCAGTACACAGATCTATTTCATGTAAAAGATTTGCATCTTTGAAACCTGCAGCCTGATCCAGATGTTTGCTGATTTCAGGTCTTCCCCGATGTCCTTTTATTTCGTCATGTGCAATAACAGTGACTTTTTCATCCCCAATCTGTTCAACGACTGTTCTGTTGATCCATTCAACCTCTTTATTTAGTAGAAACAGATAAAGCGTATCTGGTTGAACAGTATTGGCATTAAGCACTATGTTTCTAGACTGTATGAGTTGAATATCTTTTTGTGTATGGGAACCCTCTCTAATCCGGTTCAGTGTTTCAGCAAACTGACGATCTTCTTTTTGACGCATTATTTCTGTCAGCTCATACATCAAAAACTCATCCCTCCACACATTAGACCCTAAGGATTTTAATCCAAAAGCACTATCAGTAAATATCCAGCCATCTTTGACAGGTGGTAATTGATACAAATCGCCAAAAGCCACAATATGTAAACCACCAAATGATTGTCGAGTACCGTATATGTCTTGTAGGCGCATGTTGATGAACTGAAAGAACTTGTTGCCTATAAGCGAAATTTCATCAAGCAATATGACACGGACATTTGCAAGTTTTGTCCATACAGAGTTCATTTTGTCAGAAGATAAGCTGTCATACGTTTGGTAATTGTTTAACATTCGCATGTGGAGACCACTATGGACTGTTTCACCATTAATAAGATATGCAGCTTTGCCCGTATACGCAAGACACAAAACACTTCGCATGTCAGGGTCAACATTTGGCAATAAGTTAAAATGTCGAGATAGACCTTGGTACAAACATTTTAAGAGTTTTGTTTTTCCACTCCCCGCACCACCTGTTATAAACAAACGGACTGGGTCTGTACCAATTATCACCGATTTTTTAATATGGTCAAATATTCGTCTTTGTTTTTCATTTAAAGTGTTCACTTCATCTTTTAACTGTTGCAATGGCCACAATCGGTCTACTGTTTCAGAAACACTTGCCGTGTTAATCCCATATCCATCCCCATGATTGTCAGTGTCTGCATAATAGTCCCTCATACCAACCGGGGAAAAGAAATTTTCATCAGCTAAAAGATTAGACGGAAGTGCTTTGTCAGTGGCATTTGTTTCTTCTGCCCCAGGTGCAAGACCTGTATCATCATCATCATCAGCTGTATTTAGACACAATTCTACAATTTCACGAACATTTTGCATATTGTACTCAGATGTTCGTTCTACAATAATCTCTTTTTCTTCATCGGATAGTGACTTGAACGCTTCTTCATAGGATTCAAACTCATCCAACAACCCTTCCTCTGAGCGCCAGGGTCTAAATAGTAACAGGTTTATCCGAAAATATCCTTCCCGGTCTTCTGAAAGTAATGGACAAAAGTATGATAGAACCTTTGTTTTCAGTCGTAACCTATACACATAACCGTCTTCTGAGCACAATGAACTAATTCTATTGCTTCTTTTGTTATCAGTATTTTTCGATCTCTCTATCTTGGTACAAAAGTCGCTGAATGTGTAATTTTCAAGGGATTGCGGTCTTTCTGCATATATATCAAATTTGTCTTTGAGATATATATCTGTACTATGTCTGTCTTCCAGTTGTAGTTCTCGTGAATCCTTTAACAACTTTGCTCGTTCACTAGGTTCTTTGGTGCAAATTGTCACCACATCTCGGCTGAGATAGGTCAAAGGAATTCCCAGTAACATATATATGCATTCTTGGACACTCACTTCAGATGATTTGAGGAAGACATTGCCCATAGCTTTCACTACTTGTTGAATATTACTGTTATTCCTTTTGCTTTCTTTTACAACTTCACTAAGCGCCAGGCTCAGACCTCGTTGTTCTTTGTTAATGTAATTTACAATATATGCAACAACACTGTATGGATCTAAACAAATCTGACAGTCAACATTGGCTTCCCAAACGTGAAGTAGGTTTACCATGTACATATTAACCCGACACTCATTAACCCTTCTCTTCAGGAAAGCCTTATCAGATTTGAGTGAAGATCGCACAGCCAAAACATATTGATCATATGTAAGGTCTAACTCATGTAACATATCGGCAAATGCAAACGTATCGTCATAGTGTTCCTTGTCCAAGAAAGACTGGATTGTTTTATAATTAGATTTGTCAACATTAGTACTTTCTTTATTCGGTCTGAGAATAACTGTCTCAGGGAATGGGGGAAGAGGATAGCCAAAACGGCATGTAGGCTTTGCATTGTTTTTCTGATTCTTCCTACATGTTTTTGAGTGTCTGTGTACTTGATACTGGATAAAACGTGTATTAGCATCAGAGCTGGTTAAGCTACAGCTAATGTACTTGTCGATATATTGACACAATACACTGTTGTCTCCATCTGGTTTATATGTCGGAGAATCATCACAGAACAACAACGCGTGAATATGGGGACTGCCTCTGTGCTGATATTCCACCCTAAAAAAATAATCGACCACATTACCAATTGGCTTACTTGGATGATGGACAACACCACTAAGAAATTTTCTAAACCGGTTATCAAAAAATCTAGCGCATGTAACAGGATCGGAATTCAAGAGTCTACACTTTTCTCTGTAATCCATATTGTCAATTTCCTCATCTGTGTATTCTTTGTGATCAATGACAAGACCAACTGCTCTAATTAAGCCATTCCAACGAGTATCAGCTGATGACAATGATACAAAAAAAGTGGGGAGGCCACACTGTCGAATAGTGGCATACAACTCAGACTTTTTACTTTTCAAGTAATGAGGGCTATTTCTCAAATGTCTTTATATGTAATAGCCATCATCCAGACCACTTATTGTTTGTCGGTCTGTGTCGTGAATGACATCTCCAGCTGTATAGTTTCGGTTACCTTTCACAAATTGTAAGGCAAATGGAACTTTTTTAGAAATAAACCACACCTGATATTTCTTATATTTAAAAAATATCAGCTCTGAGTTCCTGGCAACCCTTCTGTCATCACTTTTTAATTCCCACCTTGATCTGTTTATGAATGTCAAATCATGAGGAAATGTATCCTGAATTGATTCACCACAATAAACAGTTGGAAAGGCCATCGCTTCAGAGTGTTCATCATAAACTAAATTTTGCGGTATCTTATTCTCTCCAGGAGCAATATCTAAATAGGGAATGAGCCCTTCATCATCCAGCAATGTGTTAAAAAATGTGTAGTCTTCAGTGGGATCTATTTCAGAAAAACCATCATTGCTATCCTCATCAGTCTCACCTTCAGTTCTGGTATATACATTACCAGATGAAGGTAGAATAGTTTCACTAACATGTGTTTCATCAGGGATAGGAGTTTCACCAACATAGGTTTCATCAATTTCCATAAAACATGGATCACCTCCATCATTAATGGGATCAGTAAATTCAAGATTGTCATCAGTCAATTGTTCATTGTGATCACCGTATAGGAACTGAAGAGTATGAGTTAACCAATCTGAATTTATACCGACAACTCCACCTTGGTATAAATGGCTATTAGTCATAAGGTAGTTCAATGCCCTGAGAACCATTGCAGGTCTGACATTCATTCGCCGGTAAACACCACGATATTGTAGTTTTCTCTTCACCCGAACACACATAGTACCTTCAGAATTGATGTATCTAGGAAGAAGGACAATACCCCTTTCAATCTGTGTAGGTACATTTATAACATTGCCAAACATCTGTAACTGTCCTGCACTTGGCAGAACTCGTATCTGCATGAAAGGTAGCCTAAGTGATATGAGCTTTTCCTCATCACAACTTAAATCTAGTTCAGGCACTACTGGTTGAAATTGTACTCCATTAATGTAACTACACTTTGGAATATTGCCCTTAGATATGTTAAGACTTACATGTATGACATATAGCCAGGTCTTGCCGATCAGCATAATCTGGCCTCAAAAAATATTCATACTTCCATCTGGAAGCTGCAGATATGAAATTGGCACCACGCCTAAACAGCATGGTGTAACACACACAACACACAAATTGGCCCTTCATTCATCTCCTCTTGAACCAATTTCAAATCTTCATATGTTTGTGGCCCTTCATTCATCTCCTCTTGAACCAATTCAAAATCATCATATTTGTCCATATCTGCCTCCCCATCAAACTCGGATAGCTGATCCTCTTGTACCAATTCTTTCTCTATAGCGATTTGCTTATTCACCTTTTGCTTCTTGCAACTGTTCTTCTTGCAACTGTTCTTCTTAGAACTGTTCTTCTTAGAACTGTTCTTCTTAGAACTGTTGTGGCTCCTATTCACATTTGCCCTCTTACAGGGTATTTCAGAAAGAATATCCTTTTCAGAAGAAAGGGTAGAAACATGGCTTATAGAAGCAGCAGAAGGACGGCTTTTAGAACTTATAGAAGCTTGGCTTTTACAAGGAGTTGCATGGCTTTTATTCAGTAGATACCGTTCACTAGAAGATTGACTCAAGTGTACAGATGTGGCAGGTACTGTGTCCAAATGACATTCCACATGATTATCATTTGTTTTGCTTATTCTAGCCTTTACAGAACAGGGAGTTATCTCATATGGTCTAAAAGCATTATCACTTTGAAATAAATCACCACAATGTTCAATTAGCCGTTGAAAAGAACTAAATTTCAAAAGGCATGCATATCCATCGGGGCAAGGCAAACCCTTGGTATTTCGACTGTGAGAATCAAAAAGGTAATACTTGCCCTTTTCAAACTTGACACAGACACAACTGTCATTGCATATTATAAATACTTGACAGAATGTTCCAAACAACTCTACCAGTTGACGAGTAAATTCGTCCAAATTGGATATAAGGCCACCTTTTGCATCACCAATACTAAGGGTATAATTATACTTGTGAATACGAATTTTCCAAGGCAGTTCATCAACACACAGATAATCCCTCCCAACAAATTGCTCTACTTGTGCATATATATCGGTACCCGTGTCTACTATATTATCTAGATGTGATCTATAAACGTTTTCCAAACCCCCCAGCTTACCCAGCTTAGAAGTTAAGAGCGAAAAAGCGGCACAGCACCCAACACATTGCTTTCCAGCATACTGCCCATATTTGGCATTTCCCTGATTAACAGAAGCAAGAACAACCCTAAGATTGGGCTCAGGCTCTCTTTTAGCCATCTTTATCGACGTCTATTTGTATATCATTAACCAACGAATGACTGAAGGAAAGTCAGTTTCACGCAATAAATATCTTGAAGTATAAACAGGGCAGGGCCAAACCATGAGACATGGACAGAAAGGATATGCTATAGTTAAAGAGTCTTACAAGACTCAACACTAGGAAATTATCATGTTTCTCCCTTTCATACAAGTTAAATCACTGTGTCAGTTGGTAGCTGACAACAGACAATATATGCCAATATGACAATTCACTTGCCAACCAAGGCTTTATATTAGTCACTTGCCAACCAAGGCTTTACATTTGTCAGTAGCCAACCAAGGCTTTACATTTGTCAGTAGCCAACCAAGGCTTTTTAAATTAATATATCAACATATGCCAAACCAAGGCGTTATAGCCAACCAAGGCTTTATATAAGTCACTTGCCAACAAAGGCGTAATATTCGTCAACAGGCAACACTTAGCCAATCAAGGCGTAATGGTCATCAGTAGCAAACACTTGTATATGAAATCAACACGGATCTAGCTAACAAATGAACACACTGAATGAAAGACTGCACATGAATGAGTGTAGGTGACTGCTGACTCCTCTATAACTGCTGCCCGCACATCGAAAGAAACAGAACACCCACCCAGTCCCACTCCCACTCCCACCCCCACATACCATAGTGGTCTGTTCATAAGTCACTATCTCACACACACACCAAGTGTACATCCGGGTATGGACTACACGCACGCCAGGTCCAGGTCACCGCGACGCAACACTTCGAGAGGACTTGCATACAACACTGTTCTTGTCTGAGAAGTACCAAAATTCCAATTTGTAACGATTATTAAAAACTTAAACTATACTATCTACAACCTGCTATCGTTCATTTCTTAAACATTATCTTTTCATATCCCTTAATGGTTAGCCTTATATAGTGGCCGATCATTTCTTTTACAATCTGCAGTGCCTGTTCAGAATAAAACGTCTATTGCTCTACGGCCCCACCAACCCCCCACCATGCGCCCAACCCCCCACCAAGCGCCCAACCACGCACCCATCCACCACCAAGCCAGACCGACCACAAACCAATCCAGGCCCCCACCAACGCCCAACCACTCACCGAGCCACCACCAAGCCTCACCGACCACGAACCAACGCACCGAGTCCAAAGTCAAAACAACGCTTCGATCGTACCCACGTGCTCGGCGTTCAGAAAACGGGTCCGATTTTCAGAAATTGTAGAATTGCCAAATGTACATTCTGCTAAATTAGGCTGCAATTTGGTCAATAATAGGTAAATTAGAGTACATTCGGCATTGCATTCATTCTAGCAATCTGTTTGGTTAGGTTGAACTGTCTTTTGAACTTTATTTCGTCTGAAATTCGGGTTATTTGAAAAGATTGGCAAAGTTCAATTGTACATTTTCTGAAAATCTGACCCTAAACTTGCCTAGTGTGTAGTGCGTACCCCCCCCATCCTTATGGGCGCAAAAAAAGCGGTACTAGTAAGGATTCTCGACATATTAACAGACTAATAGAATAAATAGTTTGTAGTCTCGCATCCTTAATAATGAGGTCAAGTAAAACGGGGGACTAATATTAAAAACACGAATTGTCACAATGAAGTAAGAATATATGCGTTATCCAACCATTATGTCTAACCGAACATACTTGAGAACATAAGCTAATTCGAGTTCAAACCATATTGAAATTAAAAAGAAAATGATTCGAGTAGGGAGAATTGAACCTATGAAATCATCCAAGTAGGATTATCCATATTAGGTTAACTTCTCTATTGTGGACACCCATTGAACTGCCCTTGACCATGCACAATCAAGAGGTGTCCGGATTGAAAATGAGAATCATTTAAGTTAAAAAGAAAATTGCTTAAGGGTGAAGCGGATTGTGTCCATTTATAAGTAGATGTTAATTTATATCATATTCCAATTATGTTAAATGAATACCTGGAAGTCATTCATGTACTGTGCTATTTGTAGGTCCAGTGTATGTTCATCACTTATAACTGTAGAGTCATTCAACAACGCCTGAGAATCAACAACCATTCCGTATACGGTGGCTGCCCAAGGTATCACGACACCCCCTGGCCGCAAACACGTCACCCTGAAAACATTATTATGATTAAGTGATGATTCATGTTCAAGTATTCTTACATATCATCAAGTTATTCTTTATCTTATAAAGCACAAACAATATAGATGCACTAGAGTTGACATATCTATGAAATAATGAATATTTCAGACATATTCAACGGTCGGTAGGTTCTTAAGTAGGAAAGCCTGAAAGTTTGCATCGCTCAACACAAATTTCCACTTACGTTAGTCGTGAGTGAGCATGGTTGCCACGAAGCAAACTTTTAAAGCCTTCATAACCACAAATTGAGTGGACATAATTTTGGACATAATTTGATAAATAGTGTGGGTGAGCACAAGTTACGATGGTTAAATCAGAGAGGTATGAATAAAATATATTTCATGTATACCTAACTGATTAGATTAAAAATCGGGTTTCATCGGAGAAAGGAAAATAGCAACTTAAAAAAATAAATCAAATCACATCATCAAAGACTACGACTCTATGGCGAGGGTGGATCAAGTTGTATCATCTAATCTGCACTCTGGAGACAGGCAATAGTAGAATACAGGACATATATACAAGGATCAGCACAAGAAGTTCTCTGCCAACTAAAAAAAACAGAGAAAGGTACAAACGACATTAGAATAGTCATTATAAGCACATACCTGGCAAGTGCTATTTGCTCGAGAACCTGTTGTGTGAGGGCACCGCAGTGATCGATCAACTCGGTTAAAATAACATCCCACTCTGCCTCTGCATCTTCTACACTTCCACAGAGGAATCGCACTGCACTGGGACTCAGTCCATTAGCGGGTGCTAAGCAGCACAACAACTCAGTTTGTGTCTGACTAGCGGTTTCCATTATTCCTACTTCTGTTACACCTATTTTCAGTGATTGTAAAGGTAAGGTGGAAAAGCCACGAGTTAGATCTAACATGGTAAATCCTTTGCTCTGGAACTGCTGTCGCTTAACTTTCTCTAAAGCAGTGCAGAAAGAAGTATTAGAGTCAATGTCATTGAGGCGACTAAGTTCATAACGATCCAAGAGGAAAGTCTCCCGGGCAGCATTATTAAAATAACCCTGTTTTGCTGCAGACACCAGAGAATCTACCGATCTGGAAATCGGTTGACCCCAGGTCCAGTTGCACCACACATTACTTGGTGTAGATTCCTTAGAACTTGGTGCCGATGTTCCAGGAGTCGCTGCCTTACCCTGAGATGCGGTTGGGTTCCTTACATCGGGTGCAGTCTGAGATCGAATGACGAAGGAACGATACGTGGAGTCCATTTCAGCTGCATGCACCGCATCTCGCAGCTGTTGTCTGAGAAAGTTTGTATAGTCCGCACTGGGCGAAGGTAAGACTTCGCGAGGGTTTGGATGCGTGGGCTCTAAAGGATTCCTGGGGAAACTTGTTGTGTACGTTGGCATAGATTGCATGTTGCTAAATACTGTGGAGCTGTCTCCTGTTGCTCCTATGACTGTGGTCGAATGAGCTTCTGAATGATGAGATGGGGGAGAAAGAGGTGGCGGTTCAGATCTCGGTGTGACGTTCGGGTGATGGTTTGGAAGCTGCCTAGTGTAGTTAGACTGTTTGTGGTTCTGTAGCTGCAGTGGAGGAGGTGGTGGTGGTTGTTGCTGCTGTTGCTGTTGCTGTTGCATTGGTTGTTGTTGATATTGTGGTGGTTTGGGATGAGGCGGAGGCTGAGGTGGTTGGTATGTGGCTTGTTGGTAGAGCGGAGGTTGATGCCAGAGGCGAGGGTCCTGCTGTGGCCAAGCAGGATGAATCTGTGGCCACACTGGATCGTGAAACCAAGGCCCAGCCTGCTGCCATACTGTCTGAGTAGCCATGAGAGACGGCTGCGACAGACTTACAAGAGGCTGGCTGACATACGGAGGTAAAATTTGAGGTGGTGAACTTTCGTGAGTTTGCTGATAGAGAAATGTGTTATTCATTTCTGGTTTGCATATGGTTAGATCATAATTAGGGACAGCCCTGGCATTGTTGGTTGTCTCTTTTTGTGAGTCAGACTCACCACTAGCAGTGGCTGCGGGTATATGTACATGAGAAGGGTTCCTTGCTTGCACATTGTACTGGCACATGTGTGAACTAGTCACTGGGCTAGATGGAGTTGTTTGAGGTGTAGGTCGCAATTCAGTACACTGTAGAGATAAAGCGTTGTTGCTGCAAACGCAGGCCACCTGAAGGGTTTCCCCAGGCTTCACAAGCAAACTATCTCTAATAACTGAAAAATAATTAAAGTTTACGTTAATATACATAAATACAAGCTAACGGAATATAGTCACATACTATGATATCTATCGATATCAGGAGGCTAGGGCAGTTGTACCTGTAGCCATATAATTAATTTTAGAATGAAGACAGTATTATTTCCCTTTTTAAAAAATGGTATGCTATGAATAAATGAAAGTATCTACCCAGTGAGTAAGACAAGGCAAAGCAGTGAGAGGAAATGGTAACGTTATAGATCTAAAGAATGGGGAGATCTAAGGAGTATTTATCAGATCAGTTATGTAACTGAAGGTTGAGTTGGTCCAGTATTAACAGGCTACAGATCAAAAGATAAGGCGACACCCTAACAGCCTAACAGAGGCAATTATATCATTATACATTATTATCATATTATACTTATTGAACCAATATCTAGTGCATCCCATTGCGACAGTGTAGACAACTAGTCATTTTGTATCACCCTCTCTCATTAACTGTATTTAATTCTAGTTTAAGGGACCCTCCAGAAGAGCTATGGCTACCATAAAAGAGGGGTGTTCCCTTTTCCGGCATAAATTGTTATATTTATTCTATATTAAAGATGTCATGTACTAAATCAGGAAATAAACAGTATACATAAATACTTATGCCCAGCGTCAAATTTAATTTTCTAAAGACCGCAGAAGGTAAATATAAAAAGAATATTACCACCGCCTCGTAGATGTGACGGAAAACAAGGATAGACGGCCTGCTCCCAGCAGCTCTCTGTTTCTGGTGAAGTACTGATAGTGACCTTATCATAGAGCTCAAGGTCAAACCACAGAGCTATGGCGTCCAGTCGTCCTTGACGTGTCACAGGTAACGTGAGATCATGAGCAGCTCCTTGCAAATAAGTCTCGATCATCTGCTCAGGCGGAATATTTGAATATTAGAGAAATGTAGGGCATCACAGGAAGTAGGATTAGTTATTACACAATTTTTAATTCCACCATTGATATATAGAAATGGGACAATGCTTCTACCCGAGGGTAGGTCTTCCAGCTAACCTTTGATAGGAACATCAGTATGATGCTCTCAATAAAATCAAATACCTAACTGCCATTTCTGTTACATGATTGTGTATACATTACCTACGTGGATTTTTAGAATTAAAGGTTTTAGAACAGAAAGGTCCACCAGAGACGTATATTTCATTAATTCAATCAAATTAGATACCAGTGTTCAGTTCAGATGTAAGTTGCTTCATTCCATTAGGATTGCATCAGTATTGGAAGTTAAGGCCAATACGAGGACTGGGAAGTTGATGTTTGTTCTCTGGTCTTTACCAAATAAAATTTACCAGTTTCACCAGACAAGAAATATAAAATGCTTACTCGTGGATTGTTGAAGTCCAACTGCAAAGCCTCGGTTACATCAGAGAGGAGTTTATATCCCCCCGGAACTTCAGATAACTTTTCAGTTGTGTAAGGTTCCCATTCGCTCGGCTCCTCATCCCCATGACACCCATTAGCTTGCCCAGTCCGACAAATAATATTAACTTCTGAGAGGTCGAGATGTCTGAGGCCTGGATACAAAAGCCTGAAACAAAGTCATCAGTAGCTATTCAACATTGGTAATTTTCTTTTCAATGCATTGCATCAATGACTCTTATCCATTCACTATTCTAATGCAGTTAGTTTCTATTTGTATTTACAACTAAACATATGATATGAAACATAGAAAATCCTTTAGCAATTAATTCAGTTCATAATTAGGGCCAATCTTTTTGTAATCCAATTTCTCCATTATTGGTTCACATTTAATATGCAAAAGGTGTGAGAAACCACTCACTAAGCCTCATATTCGCATGAGTCTTTAAAAACCTCATTCTCATGAGTCTTAAAAGATAGCTCTTCCTCTAAAGGAAAGTGCATTTTCTAAAAAGAAAATCCTGAAGATAATACTTTTCGAAAAATATTTGCTTGGCATGCAGTTAAGAAAGCCTTAAGGGCCGATTCTCATGCGATTCTTACAGAATTTAGTGGAAAAGAGTCCTCTGTGGCGCAAAATCGCATGAGAATCGGCTTAGTGGACTAGGCCCTTTAGTTTACCTGTTATTTTTCCTTATATATTCGCACTCTATAGCAGCAATATGAACGACTGCACTACCAGGGATCACGCAGCTCTGTTGAAATACAGACAAAATAGAAATTACAAATAGCAGATGTAATGAGCTGATCTTCGAAGAGAATCAAAAGATGCAAAGTATGACCACAGTCAAATGTATCATACCCAATTGTGGAAGCATACACGAACAGTTGAACTTTTAAAGGATTAAAGGTTTAGTACGTCCTTCAAGGTTAATTGTCTTACAGGAACGCCACCTCATCATACCACTACGAGCGCCACCGCTAGTGCTGGGTGCAGCTGCGCCGAGGAGCGGCTGCACACAGCTATTAGACACTTGACAAACCAATATTTAGGTATGACAGAGGAAGAGCAGGGCGGGGGGAGGGCATTGTCATTGAAAATGAGAAAAAGAATCCATATTGCAGCAATTTACTAATATAAACGATAAACCCTACATGCTATATGGACGGTGTGAACGGAAGATGGGGAGGCATAAGAGAGAACTTTCAAAGTAACCCCAGACTAAAAAGGAAACGTCCATCTTGATTTGAGATTTTACTGTCTAGGTTCAGAGCCTATCAGATCCCACCAAACTGAGGGAAACAGAACGCCAAATCCCATTAGGATGGTGCCTACTCCTGGGCCAGGAAAGCCATTAACATACCAATTCTATCTCAAGGCCAATCACTAGTCTCCATGGAAACAGGCCATTTTGACAATGTTCGCCACCGTTTCGGCAATTTTTTTCTTCAGATTTGGATAATTATGAACTTCTACACAAAATACTTCAAATTTAGCTTGTTATATGGTGGGTAGGGGCAACTTCTTAAATAATGGCTTTTTTTGTCCCTTGACACTAGACACATTTCCTCACAAGTGTGATTATATTCTCATGCTCATATAGCACGAGTTCCATACACCCTCTTGCTATATATTCTACTGCTACAAGTTAATTCTCTTTTACTACCAATCAAACCGCCACCACCTTGCACATAGTTCCCCTACAGCTCCCCACCTTGGCCAATAAACCACTACTACAGAGGTGTCAATCATGTTGGGTGAACACATGTTCTCAGGGGGAAAGTATTCTATTACTCCAATATAGTTACCCTCTATTCCCGGCCAGTTTATGCTTATTCAATGCTTACCAAAGGTTTTGATGATTTGTTTCGACTACCCTTTTTATTGTTTTGCTCTTCGTTCGGTTGAAGAAGCTCTTTCCAAGCGTGACTAAGTGTTGACAGGATTCGTTCACCAAGCAATCCTGCGTCGAAAGTTTCCGTAACTACCAGAGTAAACCTTGAACAAATATACAAGTTTAGCCACCAGATAAAAATGTCAACGTAACATTATTTCATAGGTTAAAACCCCAAATTACGATGAAACAGGTTAAATGTGTTTCATACATGTCATTATAATATATTATAACCTTGAGCATTGGGAAAAGTTTTGATTATAAAGCTCTAAGTAATAGTTGTAAACTGATATGTGGTTTGGGCGATGTTCCCTACCAAAAGAATTAAAAACTAGAAGTGAAATGGTTCGTTTCTTCATAATGTTTCCTCCATCTGAGAGCAAAGGCCACATAAGAAATTAACGATATTCTAATTAAACGGAGTAACCAAATCTCCCATACCTCTCGGGAACATCCTCGGGGATTTTCAGGTCTGTAGACTTTTTGTGTATCAGCGTTACTCGCTCTGATGCTTGATTGCCACGTAGTACATCGCAGGCAACATCGTACATGGTTTTAGACATTTCACACCCACAGATGTCACTGGCACCGGCCTCAACAGCGAATAAACTGGGCAGGCGAAATAGAGAGGCACCATGAGTCAGGTTCGAAATACATCAATATTATCAGAACGTACATTGGTCATATCAGGAACACAAGATAATGCTAGTATACATGCAGGGATCTGTATACCACGGTCAAGGGGTATCTAACACTAGTACAGAACGTTTCTACTGAGTACGCTTTGTCAACGAGTATTATATTATTATTTATTTGTAATTATCTTTATCATTAAATTTATTTCAAAAAGAAAATAGTGTTGGACAATATCTGCCGTAGTTACTTTACACAAGGACATAATATTATGATTTTTAGATTGTTACTAATAATACAAGATAAAAGTTTTATCTTAATGCATCGTACAGTTCCACATGACTTGTATTGCTTACAGATTGGAAACGTTCCTATTAAAACTCCCCTATAAATGAGGGACTAGGAGGGCAAGATGCATAAATGTTTGTGTAAAGGGATTAGGAATTCTTGAAGTCTACTGGGGATTTGCAGCAAGAGAGGAGTGTGTAGGAGGAGGACGAGGAGGGGAAGTAAGTTGGCATGGGGAGAGTGGGGCAGGGAAGGAGGGGGAGGGGTCACAGAGAAAGAGGAGGAAAAACAGAGAGTGGGAAAGAGAGATATACGAGAGAAGAGGGAGAAAGATGTGGGAGAGCAAGAAATGAGAGAGAAAGAAAGAGGGGGAGGGGGGAGGAGGAGGAGGAGGAGGAGGAGGAGGAGAGAGGTTTAGGAGGAGTGGGCAGAGGGAGGATGGGGGCAGGGGGGGGGGAAGGAGGAGGGGGTAATGGGAGGAGGGGCATAGAGGAGAGAGAGAGAAACAGGGAAAGAAAGTGAAATGAGACCAAGAGAGAATCCCTAAGAGAGAAGCCCTTGGATTCTCTCTTGTCCCTCGCTCAACGCAAAACGATCATGTCGTGTTTTATTTATTATATTTTCGTTTTGATTCTATTCTAGACAAAATCCAGCAACTTTCTGGTCAGACTGTTTTTATTTAAAAAATAATCAAGTTCAACGTGTTAATTCTTCTAATATCGCCCTAGGTAATTGAACTCACTCAAGATCAATTGCCTCTTAAGGTAATTATTCAAGGTTATTTCATTTCATTTCCATCTTGATTCTGTTCTAGACAAAATCCAGTAACTTTCTGGTCTGATTTTGATAGTAATAATTTTGACGTTAAATTCTTCTAATTTAGAATTAATCTAGGCAATTGAACTCACACAAGCTTTACTGCTACTGTCATCGCTATAGACAACTTTCGCGTCCATTTCGGGCATCATTGACGTTCTTGGTGTCACCAATCATGTATGTGTCAGACTTGGCAGGCCAAGCAAGCTCCTCGCATGCACCATGCGATATACGTTTGTTTTCCACTAATGGAATCATCACATTTTCCAAGGAACTATTGAACTGGTTTCCTGGGTGTCCGGGTGTCGACTATGCACTGAATCCTACACAACAGCTGTACTCGCCTCCCGGAGTATGGGGCAATCTAGTGTCCCTTGCACTTGATTTCTCAGCTGGCGAGCTGCGATTTGAGTCTATTAACTTGTGGGCATAACCCATGCTGGACCAAGAGGCGTCAGTGGCATAATTATTAATTATGCAATGCATAAAAAGCCTGAGCTCGAAAATTCGCCCCCATCTTCATGGCTTGAAGCCTATAGGACAGGATCCACTCAGATTCCGAAATCATGCCCTAGTTCCTATTTCCCCAGACTCCCCAACTATCTCATTGTCCTAATTATACCCATAGGACCAGATTTCACCCAGGAATTAAAGCTATTACTAGTATAATTACTGCATACCAGACCACAGGCGGTAATGCCTCTAGGACCCTCGGCATGACTCGGTGAAAGTTTGGGTAAACTTGGAGAAATGATTTCTCACTCTCTCACCAGTAGCGCCAACCAGACTGCTATAAACAAAGCCTATACATGTGCCAACCATTGCCTACATTGGCGATGGTTGGCACATGAATTTAACACAAAAACGAAACAATTTTAATGCGACTGGCCACGGGAGGAGGGAGGGACAGCTTTGAGAATGGTGGGTGGGATGGTGGGCAATGCCAACCTACAAAAACACTCCATGTTTAGTAAAGTAAATAGCCCAAGACTTCCCCTGTTGTGACGATACTCTGGTGCCACATACCTCAAGACTAAACCAGAGACCAACCTGCACATAGTTTTGGGTATGATGAACCGCTGTAAAGCCCAAAGCTCTTAGAGGCCGTTCTGTACCTCATGCACGTTTGTATGAGCCGGCAGCGTGTCATACATATCCATACTAATGTCGTAATGAGAGCTTCAGACAGATTTACCAAGACTGATTCTATCTGTTCATGCTCCTCCTCCGTAGGTGGTATGTCCGCATCACTCATTCCTGCTGACTTCCTGAGCGAAACCGCTGTCACTGGCTTTTTAGTCACAATTAGGATCGCAGGGGTGTGAGTCCTTGGAGGCGGCGTCTGAACTCCAGTATCATTCATATCAGCCTTCACCAAGTTTTCATCCAGAGTGTTGTCCTCATGTGTACTATCGTCGGCTTCTACATGAGTAGTGTCACCTTAGAGTTTTATTTCTTCTCTACATATGCGATTGCTTTAGCAATAGTGGTCTGTAGACAAGTTTCGTTGAGTATATCTGCGTCAGCCAGCACGGCCTCAGAGAGCAACTCAACTTGCTTACGCAGACATACGTCAACATCCGCACCCCCGTCTTGCATGGTCTTTGCATACTCCACGATCTGCTCCAGATCGGTGAGAGCTTTCCCCATGTCTTGCTGTCTACTACGCAGCAGCACGTCCATAGCATCCTTTGGAGGGTTAACCTCCAGTAACATCCCAAGGTCAAGGTAAGGTCATCCTTTCGGGAAGAATCCCTACTCAGACCCCTGGCTCACTGCACCAATGTAATGAACCACAGATTTGCAGGGGTTAGTCGCGAGTTCCATGAAAGGATAACCAGAACAAAGCAGTATTTGTTAGCACCTGGTTTTATTGCTCAGAATTACCAGGTCAAAGGAACAGTGTGGTACAGGTTGATTTGAACAACAGAGGTATTTTGGTCTGCGGGCGGCACAAATCTGTAGTATCAAGCAAAGGCCTGATCCTCTTGCGGAGTATGGTATACTCCACCTACGGTCCGCAGGAGGGTGTTTCCAGTAGCGTATGACCGTTTGTATGATGTCGCCTCCTGCTGGAACTGGCTGGCACTATGTGGTACGTCTGGCTCTAGTAGAGACGCCCTTCTCTGCCACTGTATGGTGTTGATATGGTAGGCAGCGATGATGTGATGGGCGAACCCACTAAACATTGCTATACGAACTATTCACAGTTAACTTCTTACATTTTACTACTCGTTATTAAATTTGTTATAATACATTATAAGCACGGATTTACCTCAGGAGACCTGTTCCTGTTCCAATATCGAGCACTTTCTGGTGGCCATTTTCAACAGCGGCGTGTATTGCATCACGAAATTTAGAGTTCCTAGCAATATCGTTCAACATTCGGAAGTGCCACCTTTCGACCAAATGGCCACACACGTTATCGAGGTTTTCTCTTGCCCCAAGAAAATCAGGATTTATACGTAGAGCCCTGCGAAAACAGCAGGCAGCTTCATCTATGTAGCCTAGCCTGGATAAGAAAACAGACGAGTAAAAAATGTATAAACAAAGAGTAATATTTGAAAATCGATTTTAGAAACAACATAATATTTATCTATGAATAACTTATGAAAGAATATGAGTTTGCTAATCAGTGACTTCGTATATATATTTTTTAGTTATTTTTTCATTCAGGAAGGCAGTCAGTTGCACCAGTTACATTAATACAAATTTACTGCTACTCAATGGCTACCCCAGATCACCCTGAGGTGGTCTCCCCCGGGCTCATATCAACATGATATATTTTAAATGCTAGATGAATGATAATTTGGATGAAAACGAATGAAAATCACTATGGTGATAATCGAAACACCACAACTGCACTAAACCACTAAATTATTTTTTCATTCAGGAAGGCAGTCAGTTGCACCAGTTACATTAATACAAATTTACTGCTACTCAATGGCTACCCCAGATCACCCTGAGGTGGTCTCCCCCTGGCTCATATCAACATGATATATTTTAAATGCTAGATGAATGATAATTTGGATGAAAACGAATGAAAATCACTATGGTGATAATCGAAACACCACAACTGCACTAAACCACAGTACACAGGTCCTATAAGTGCTTGAAATTGTTAACAATTACCTAAATAAATGCGCTCCCATGTTGCTAAGCATGGTCTCACAATCAGGGAAAACGTCGCAAGCTTGTTGGTAACAGGCCAGTACATCATGTCCTCTGCCGGCAACTTCCAACTGATCAGCCCACTCCCGTAGAGCCAGGGTCATGTTGTCTTTCACCTCTGACCTCATGGACGGGGACATCCGCACCAACAACAAGTAGTGAGCAAACGCACGCCCATAATTTCCTGCGTGTTGAAGAGAAAATCAAAATCAAAAATATTTTGGGGGTGTAGCATGGGATAACGAGGATATGAAGCTCTCTAGCAGCTTAGATCCACTCTAACATTAAAATGAATAACATAAATGATTACAGGTCTTGGTTGGGTAGTTCCTGAGGGCTAGTGTTTGTATAGGGTTTGTTTTCCTTTAATAAACCATCGAAGAGTACAAGTTGCACACACACGAAAAATATAATCTGGGTATAAACAAGATGCACAGCTATGACTAACGTCATATAAAATTGCAAAAATATCTAGGTATTTAAATATATGTAGAGATTTTTTTTGTTTTCGAGTCACGAAGTAGTGTTATAGCAGTAGGATCCCAAAATATTACGCCCCCTTTTACAACGAGCTATTCGATTTATGGCAAAGAATTTATGGGCCAAAAGAACCAGAATCTAAGAAAGAAGTCCTGTGTGAAAAATTTGGGAGAATAGGATTCTGAAGTTAGAAAAATGATGCCACTAACTGGAAGTTTTGGAAAACGAACAGGGTTCTGTTGTATAGACGATCTTTTAGCTAATGGTAAACTCAAAAGCGTTGAGGAATTTAAGTCTGAGTTCAATATGAATTATTTTTACATTCCTAAATATGTATATTTAACAAAAATTGTTGTTAATAGTGCCAACAAATGTCCCATGGGGTTAGTTTGGCGGCCATATTTGGTCACGTAATTAGGGCATCTATCGAAAATTTCAAATAAAATATTGTATTGATAATTAATATTTGGTATTTGGATGCTACCCATGGTCCTTTCCATTTGATAATTTTGTATGTGACCTTTGTCAAGGTCAAGGTCACTAAATGGAAGGTCAAACACAAAAAATACACCTAAATTTGGATAAGGACGTTTTAGTTAATAGTAATATATAATTACCCTGAAGGAGCGCCTGTTGGGCTCGTTGGTGACACTCATTGGCCACTTCCTCCTCCTGACTCTGACCTGAGTCCATGGTTTTCGGTTATGAGTGTTGTGGCGGATTCATTTCATAAACTGTCACCAAAAAACGAAATAGTTATGGCATTGAACATAGTCACTAATTATGTGATGCAGTCACAGAACATAAATAGCGATATAGGGTCTAAATACCACTGGTGGGACACAGATCCCCTCACACGCTTTACCTCATCACACATGACGATTTTGAGGCTCCCATTCATAAATGTTTTGTTAATTTTAGCACCTTTTCCATTCACATGAGTTAGCATTTTTTATGTTAATTGAGGCATAATACTTTAACTAAAACTATATATTTAAGTGGAAAATGTTTAAAAGCTGTCGCACAAACTACAAATAAGTTATTATCTACGTTATTTCAGATTAATATTTATTTCGTGGCTGTGTCCACCTAGGCTATCCAAATAATCTTTTTATTTAGAGAAATTGTACTTCTTTTTGCCCTAATAAAATACACTTCACTTCATCTTTATTCATCCTTCCTTGGTCTTTGGATTTTCAGCAGGTTCAAACCTATATTCCTTAAATCAATTCCAATGCTGTCAGCTGTTGTCCAACATTTCAGGCTATTATAAGAGCTCCTTTTCAAAGAGGCTTATGAATTTTCTTTTCGAGGATGCCTATACAGTGTCACACAAAATCATGAAATCACCGTGGTAATTATATTACAAACATTGAGGAAAGATGATTGAGATGAGCAGCCTTTTGCATGCTTATTAAGAAGTTATTGTGTGTTAATGTTATTTATTGAGGACCGGAACAGTCCATAAGATCGAGTACATACAGTCATTAAATACATTCCCGTTTTCCACCCTGTATGTATACAATCATGAATGAGTTGGAATGTGCTTATGCCAAGTTATGAACTTATGGGAATTATTTACTAATTAATGTAAGCTTTTAATTAAATTGCAATAGTTGTATTAAACCCATCATTCGCATCAATACCAATTATTCCATTTCTTTAATCCCCTAGTCAGTAGCACATGCATACTTGGCATGCACATACTAAAGACCATTTAAAAATTGTCTTCAACCAGGAAGAACACCCTAGCTAATCACCTAATGTGACAATGTCTTAATGACCCTGGCCTGTTTGAGCAACTTTGTCAACTAGAAATTAGTACTAAAATAGAATCATATTTAAATGGCCAGGTAATGTCATCTGCATGGTCTTTCATCGCCGTTGGCTCAACATGACCACGATTTATAGTTACGTTTTACTCAGAACATATAGACAACAAGCAAGTAAACTCAAATGTAGGCATATTCAGGGTGACATCTCGGTTGCACAGCACTATAAGCCGCATTTTACACAAATGCCGCATTTTACCGAAAAACCCGCATTTTACACTTTTTTGTGTATTCTATCAATTTGGGGTGGAGGCGGGGGTTGGGGGGGGGGGGGGGCAGGGAGTGGGGGGGGGGGGGAATTCTTTGCCTCTCGATATATTGATGGGTTATATCAACAGTACAATAAATACAGGATAACTAACGAGTTGGTTGAAGGATTGTGAATATTGCAGTTTGCACGAGTTGCGCAGCAACGAGTGCAATATTCACAATCCTTCAACCAACGAGTTAGTTATCTGATTTATTATAATGCTTTATTTAAGGTTAAACAATGTATATTTTGTAGAAATATTATCAAATTACAGCTTTATATGATGCTTGATCATGTGTTTTTGTGCATAGGCCTATGACTATGCATCACGCTGTTGTACTTGTAGCCCTACTGGCCTTGGTGCGAAGGGAAAGTTTGAGGAAAATAGCTCACAGTTCCGAATCAATTTTAGACACTTTCACAGCTTTAAATCTTTTCAAAATAAAGTAATGGTTTAAAAAAATGTAGGCATCGATAATGATGAAAGGATTTTAGTTCATTAATTCATTTGATAGGTATATTACACCTCTACCTCCGTTGAAAGTTACGGCGATCGCTAGCCTACAGCCGTTGTCAGCTGGCCGGAACTGCGGGAAAATCGCTCACATTTTAAAAACTAATTTCCAAATGTTTCGAAGCTTTTAATAGTTTTAAAACTACAGCAATGCTTTAACAAAGGATAAACTTAAATGAAGTTGACAGTATCTTAGTTTATTTCCTTCATTTGATCTATATTTTACCGTTCTGCCTCCCGCCCTGCCTGCGGGTGAAAGTTTATCATGCTAATGGCGTGATTCCCCTCAGTGTCTACTTTTGGCGGCTACGCTGTTATAGGCGGCTTCGGAAAGCTACTCAGAGCGTGGAGTTGTATACGGCACAACTTAGAGCGTGGAGTTGTATACGGACACAACATATACAACTCCACAATACGTTGTTTCAATGGCAACGCGTATATAATAAAGCCTTAAATCCTCACTTAATATGGTTCGATCCGAATAAATCTTGATTTTTATCAAAGAGCAGAACTTCCTTGCAATGCCTATGTATGCTGGCAGATTGCCCCATCGTTGATAAGGGTGTGTATCAGGGGCAACGCATGGGTTATAAGTTTTAGACCAATATACTGTTTGCAGTATAATATTAGGAACTGTGACTTGTCAAATATCTAATGCAAATGTGGCATAGCCTTGCGGTTTTGATATGCCAAGACCCAGCTTGGCGACAAGCGTATCCACAGAATACCATTCCCGTTAGTCCAACTAGCTTGATTATTCAACGCAAGTCTCTAATCCATTTATTTTTCAAAATCCTGAATCTACGCGGAATTTGGGTTGTCGGTTGATATCGACCCCAATTATCGCCCACCAACTACGGCAACGGTAATATTGATGTCGCCATTTTCTTGCAATTATGAGGATTTCGTGATATACAGGCCCAGAAGTACTTTCCTATTTCTTCTTGGAATGTGAGTATTCCAATATTCGTATTATGTTAACATGACAGGATCCGATTCAATAATATAAAAAACCTACCTAGCCCCGTGTCCGCTATAAGCTACGCCTACTTTGGCACTGTAGTCGAAGATGAACTGCTAAGTTGGAATACCACGGTGGACTGTAGCGCCCCGGGCCTGAAGCGTCCCGAGATCCTAGCGCCCCAGCCTCGACGCTAGCCCACCGAACAAAAAACGTTCGCGGTACGTTTATTCATAGAACTCAAAACGAACTTTCTAGTTTCAAAACTCTTTCTAGTTCTATGGTTTATTCACGTTCGGTGTAAGTTATTTTTACAAACGTTAGTCCCTGAACGTTATATTAAAGTTGTTCCAACGTTGTTTCTCTAGCTGTCTTTTTCAGAACGTTGATTTAACCTCCATTAAATTGATGCAAACTAACGTTCATCCAACAACGTTGCAAAAATGAAATCTTTATTACGAACGTTGGATTAATGTCTGGATAACAAACGTTGGATTAACGTATATCTGTTTACAGTTGTTTACGTTTACTTGACGTCAATGAAATAAACGTTTTTCCACCATGTCAAAACAACGTCAAAATAACGTTGCAAAAATGGGGGTGATATTGCCAGTGAGTGTGACAATATCCTCTCATTGAGCGGGGAATGAATCTATCCTCCCCAGGAAGTGACCACTGACTTATCGGAACCCGGGCTCCGCCAATCACAGCCCTTCCTCCAGTCCCTCGTCCATTTTGAACTACGCTCTGGAGGAGGTCAGACGTTGTCATGATGTGAGCCATCATTCCAATGTATATGGTAAAACATACCAAGGTATACGGCAAATGAGTGTGCCAGGTCATTGACTAAAGGTGGAGCTTGGATATTGGATCCATGCCATAGGTACCGCAATACAGTAATGTATGCAGGAGGGGAGGACCCAGGTTTCTCCCTAGAAACGGGAAATATTGGGGAGAAATTATCCTAACTGGATAATTTCCCGTCATTAAACCCAAGAGAGGCTTGAGTGCGGGCCTCCCGGAAGCTGGTACCCCTGGTGCCACTCCACCCCTGACACTCTTCCGGTTCCTCCTGTGCCTCTTCCACTCTCTCACCTCCTCCAGTCCGAGACAGACGTGGGTTTTCAAAGTTTGGCGGGGCCCATCCTGTGATGGCAAGCACAAAGACCTGGGGTGGATCCATAGAAAGGTTACGCATTGCGTAAACCCTATCCTGCTCTATTGCAGGATAGGGTTTACGCAATGCGTAACCTTTCTATGGATCCACCCCAGGAACGGTCCAAGAGTAAACTACAGACAGTTAGCAGGCGCTGACGAAGAACTGTTAACACCTGTCAAGAAGAATAAGAAAGACTCGAACAAGAATTCTAGAAATAACCCAGAGAAAATGGACTTGGAACCAATCGACTCAACGGAGGAGGCACCTGACCACGAGGATGACCACGAGGGTGACCAACCGGAGGGCTCCCCATCTAAGCACCAGGCTAAACAGGGGAACCCAAAAACTAAAAGTAAAAGTAAAGCAAGAAACACTACAACCAAAGTGGTGGACAAGTTTTGCGATACAATACTTGAGATGTCTCGGGTGCAGTCCACACCTAACACGCACCATCAGAGAGAAGTTCACAGGGAGCAGGACTCCTCCAGGCAGCGCGGGCCTCCAGGCAACGCTACCCGTCTCCCGAGTCGGGCAGGAGGCACTACGACAGTGATACCACTTCGGCCTCAGGCGTCACATCCTCATCCTCTGACTCTACCCCACCTAAGAAGAAGAGGAAGGGAAAGAATAAACGAAGAAAGTCTTCAAAGAAAACCCTGGATGAGTTACGCCACCCGTTTCGCCACTACTCGTCAGACACTGACTCCTCCGCCTCAGGCTCGGACAGCCTCCCGTCCCCCAAGCACTTCAGGCGAGCACACAAACACCAACGCCTAACAGCAAAGGCCCTAGAGCGCCAGTACGGAGGAAGGGCAAAAACCAAAGGTAAACACGCTATGATACATACACCAGAAAACTCCCTCCCAACTGATCTTGCCACTCGACTGAGGGACGAGAAACGGGACATTACCATAAATGAGTATTACTGCGGCTTCGCCGCTATGTGTGCCCTGAAAGCGGAGCAAGGATCTACCCTTCAATGTATGCTAAAGCACTTGTCAGAGGTGGGGGAGGACGTAGCCGTCCACAGCTGGAGAGGCCCCCTCCTCTGGTCCCAAACTGTGGTGGACAATGTCCTGGATCGCAAAGCTAAGTGGCGGGACATACACTACATCCAGCAACAAAGGGCTAAAATCAGCTGGAACCATCGGCCATCATCACTGATTAAGCCCAAGGAGAAGAAAGGCTCAATCTCTGTCCCATGCCCTTTCTATAACTCAGAGGAATGTTCCCTATCGGAGACACACGCAGAAGGAGTTATAACCCTATTACACTGTTGTGGCTACTGCTATTACAATACTCGCCACAAGCAGTACTTTCACACAGCTAAAGGCTGCAACAACAGACGAGCAAATGCTGGCAGAGACGGGAACAATACCCAGAGCAACACCGACCGCTACAACAAGCCCAAACGCGACTGGCAAGGCCCATACAAGCCAAGGGACTCATCAACACCTGCCCCTTCCTCCGCCAGCAGGTCGCCAAAAAACTACAATGCTTGACTGCCCAGCAGTCAAATAACAAACGTGAGTTGAACACCTTTCAAAACTTTAATAGCCCACCACCTACCTTCATCGATTCTACTACAATAACAAAGTCTCAGCCAACTGCTCCCGGAAGGAGAAGCCATGCTGCTTCCCTTCCGGAAGTAAACAACCAAAATGGCCGCGCCACTTCCGCCCAAGCCAAAAGCGTGCTCTCGAAGCCAACGCATTATGTGAAAAATACTAACTGTGACAGAACACGACCACACACGGCCAGGATTAAACTAACAAACGAACTGTATGAACCAACTGTGACTGTTGGTCAAGTGAAACAAACCACGAGTGAATCTAAATGCAAAGAAACATCGGATAAATCCCCACCACTCGCAAGTGCCTCAATTATCGCCCAGTCGGACTCAGTCGAGTCTGACTACAACCTCCCGTACGTGGACGAGGAGGCAGAAGTACTACAACAAGAAGTGATATTGCAATCGGCCGAAGGTAATTCAATCATAGACTCACTTACTCGAATGAACCAACTTGTCTCCGAGGATAAGCCGCCTCCTAACTATATGTTCAACAACTATGGTCAGTGGCCATTCCCATCGATCTCACTACCATCAAAAATGGCCAAGATATACGAGGCAGTGCGGGCCGCAGGCCTACCTAATTGGCGAGGTGCCAAGTATGTGTTGCCATCAAACATGCCAATAGCTGCATGGAAAAAGGTCTCAACTGGATACTCAGAAGACCAGACTATCTTCAATGGGATTCTCTACGGTTTCCCATTACAGTATATGGGTGGCCCTCAGCCGCTACAAACTGGAAATACCAACCACCCATCAGCTATAGCATTTCCAACCCATATTGCAGAATACTTGGAAAAGGAGTGCTCCCTGGGGGCAATGGCAGGACCGTTCACCAGCCCCCCATTTGTACCCTAGTGCCACCACAGTCCCCTCATGACGAGACCCAAGTCTGATAATAACAAACGCAGAATCATCGTGGACCTGTCCTACCCTGACGGTGGGGTTAATAAGTGGGTGCCCAAAAACTTCTACAACAGAATACCAGCAGTCCACACACTTCCTACAGTCACCATGGCAACCGAAATAATCAACAACCTAGGTAGAACCGGAGTCATAATGTCAGTCCTCGACCTATCAAGGGCATATAGACATTTCAGTGTGTGTCCACTTGACTGGCCCCTACTGGCTATTCAACACGAAGGAAACACTTACGTGGACAGAGCCCTGCCGTTCGGTGCTAGACTCTCTGCCTACATTATGCAAATGGTAGCCTCCTTCATAGTGCGGGCACTAGCAGCTGATGGAGTGCTGTCATTGATGTATCTCGATGACATAATCCTCTTGGCCCACGACAAATCTACCATGCACAGAAACTTTGATAAAACAAGACTACTTCTGACTTCCCTCGGTCTTAAAATCGCAGAGGAAAAAACCCAGCACCCCTCGACGAGGGTGCAGTGGCTAGGGATAGTCCTAGATACAGGCAACAACACCATGTCGATCCCAACTAACAAGCTCACCGAGATTAAAACATGCTTGGAGAAAGCGGCAAACATGAGAGTTGTGACGACCAAACACATGCAAAGCATCGTGGGGAAGATAGCCCACTTAGCAAAAGCCATACGACCGGCTACCTTATTCATGCAGAGACTCCTCACTGCTCTAAGAGAGGCCAAGGGAGGACCTATCATCATCACCAAGTCAATAAGAGCAGACTTGGCCTGGTTTAACAAGTTCACACCGGAGTACAATGGAGTCTCGATCATCCCCTCCAACGTTGTGGCCAGAACTATCTGGGCAGACGCCTGTATGACGGGCGGAGGAGCAACCAACGGAAGCCACTACTACTCATATGTCTTCTCAACACACGATACTGCAGGCAGAAACATCAACCACTTAGAGGCACTCAACTGCCTCGCTGCAGCAAGGACACTTACCTCAGAAGCTGACAGAGGCCTTACTGTCCGAATTTGTTGTGACAATCAAGCGGCGGTGGAGGCATACAAGGGAGGGAAGCCCAGAGATCAGACCCTCGCCGCGTGCGCTAGGGCATTCTGGTTTCTGTCAGCACAAAGAGAAATCTCATTCCAGTTTGCTCATATACCAGGCACACTAATGGACCTGCCTGATGCCCTATCTCGAGCACACACCTCCCCCAAGTCAAAAGCTGATAGTATTATATCCCAACTTAATTTACAACATGCAATCTGTCATGCAAGTGCACTTACCATCTGTGATTTCTTGTAGGCAGGAGACAGGCGGCCCTAGAGCTTAAGGCTAGGAGCAGGAGAGTCCAGTCACACAGACCAGGAACCAACGCCAACAGGGAGTCTGCCGTACGCCTGTACATCTCCTTCTGCATGGCCCTCGGCCTAGACTACTCATCACCTGCCCCAGCTCACATCTGCTGGTACCTCGAGTACCTCACAGACAACCAGCTTAAAATAGGTACCATCGTCAACAATCTTTCATCCATCAGGACGTTCTTCCGAATGTCTAGGCTAGACGTGTCCCCCTTGCAGGATTATGACGTCGACCTGGCAGTAAAGGGACTACAGCTGTCACTTAGGCACACTCCATCGCCAAAGGCCCTAGTGTCCCCAGAAATGTTCAGGGCCTGCCTGAAGACGGCCGAGTCCTTTCCCAACGTACACCAAACAAGGGCAGCCCTCGTGATAATGTTTATGGGCTTTATGAGACAGTCCAACCTATTTCCGGCCACTGTCAAAGCTTACGACCCCACCAGACACCTGACTCTGGGGGATGTGACCGTCGATCCGACAGGAGTCACTCTCATGCTCAAGTGGAGCAAGACTATGCAGACATCGAAAACACCAGTGGAGATTTACCTACCTCAGAAGGAGGGCGACAAGGCATGCCCACGAAGGTGAGTGAGTGAGTGAGATTGGTTGCTTTACGCCCTTATCAACACTTTGAAGTGTTATATCAAGGGCGGGAGAGCTGAGAGGGAGGCAGTTTATGATCATACCCAGGAAATAGAGATAGAGAAGAAGGGAGAGAGATCCAGAGAAAAGAGACAGAAAGGCACTTTAAGGTCTTACCCAAGACCAGGCACTTTAAGGTCTTACCCAGGACCTTGCCCACGAAGGGCTCTTGCCAAGCTCCTCCACCTCAACAAAAACAAGCCCAGGTCAGCCCCCTTGTTCGCATTTCCCGATGGGAATCCGATCACTACCTCATACATGAGAAAGCAGTGGGCCGCTATCGTGACCAAGACAGGCTATGACCCAAAAACCATCTCCATGCATAGCCTACGCAGGGGAGGAGCCTCCTACGCATACCACCAAGCAGGAGCCTCCCTTAACGATATCATGGCACATGGAACGTGGACCTCAGACGCGGTGAGGTCATACCTGCGCCCATCTAAAACCTCCAGGACCTCAGTCCATAGAGCCCTCAAGGCCCTATAATCTTTGGGGTGTACTGAGATCCTGAACGAACTGACTCTAATACTACAACCTGTCTACTGTGTGGGATGTGTGTGTGGCCCTACGGCCCGACATCCATTATATAACTTCAACAAAACCATCAACTGCCGAAAATTTACCCCACTAAGAATAAATAAAATCTATTTCAACTCAATAACTGACTTGTGTGTTTAATGGGGGAGAAATTATCCTAACTGGATAATTTCCCGCCATTAAACCCAAGAGAGGCTTGAGTGCGGGCCTCCCGGAAGCTGGTACCCCTGGTGCCACTCCACCCCTGACACTCTTCCGGTTCCTCCTGTGCCTCTTCCACTCTCTCACCTCCTCCAGTCCGAGACAGACATGGGTTTTCAAAGCCCACCCACCAGAGAATAAAGAAATACATTCAGTTGGCATTCTGCATGGAACTAGCATACAGCTAGGCAACTATTGAGTCTAGTGTTGGCTTGTCATTTATATATATTCAAGTGCATTGAGGATATGTCTGGAATACCTGGAACATAATGCTATCTCCAATATATCTATCTATAAGGCTATAAGATCTACAGTGAACAATGATCTAAAGACTAAATATAATATGTGGTGGAGAACCCGGAGCCTAAGATTTTGATATGTGGATAACAAGCATAAATGTCTAAGGATTCTACAGACGTGGAGCTGTCTGAGTTAGAGCAGCGCACGACGGATGCAACTGCGGCATTCATTGCAACAGCACACAGGGCGCGCACAGGTAACAATGCCCTGAAACAGGCGGCTAAATTTGATAAGTTCATTGGCAAAATCTCTAATAAAATCAAGTCAGCCGCAAGCAAGATGAGTAAGAAAAAGGTAGGAGTCTTTGTGCGGGATGCCTCGGAAATGAATGGTACTTCTGTGTCAGATATCTCAAGCTTGCATGACTTTGAACTAGCGGTAGATCACAGGCCCAAGGAAGAAATAAGAACATATCCAGGTGTGCCACAAGACACTAAACCATGTGCCCCCCCCCCCCCCCCACCCCCTAGATAGCGATTTGTACAATAACACGAACCCTTTTGGTCCCGGGTATAAGCAAAACATACAAAAAGACATTCAAAATGTAGACTTTGGGGATAAAAGCAGGGAAATCAGGGACCTGAAACAGGCGCTGTGGAAGGCAGAAAGAGACAATGAGGCCCGAACGGCAGACAGCGATCGGCAACTGGCCCATTTATATGCTGAACTAAAAAGTAGAGATGAAGAAATATGGGCTAGGGATGGGCACGACAGAGAGAGGGAAAGGGATAGACAACGGCAAGTGGATCAGTTAAGGGAGGACTTAGCAGAGGGAAATAGAAGGAGAGACCTAATGGTTGTCAGGGAAAGGCAGGAGCAAGCAGACAAACAACGTTTGTTAAAACAAGAGGTGTATAAACAAGATCAGGAGTTACACAGTCAGGAACGAATGTTCAGGGGGGCAATGGAAAGATATAGACAAGACAAATTAGAAATGGAAATGAAATTATTAACCCATTCGCGGCGGGCTAATGCCTCGGGGCATCATAATTAAAATGGCGTTAGCGGCGGGCTAATGCCTCGAGGCATTATCATTAAAATGGCGTTCGCGGCGGGCTAATGCCTCGGGGCATTATCATGTCGGTAATGACAAAAGATGTTATATCTAGGGTAAAAATCGATAGATTACTACAGGATTTGGTATATAAGAAGAAAAATATATGAAATAAAAAATAGTTGACATGTTTCCATGGAAAGTTTGATGATTTCGTCACGATTTACGTAATGAAACGCTGAAATATTCACGCCAGCCTCACAGACTCTAATGGCCGCCAAGGACGGTGAGTGGTCGGACTGGTCGGAGGAATTACCCTCCGACTGGGAAGACGATGTGCCCCTAAGACCTAGAAAACGACCTAGAAAACGACCAAGGAAAGCAAGTTCATCATCCTCAGCATCCTCAGAAAGTATTGTTTCTTCAGAGGATGAAGATGACCAACCTCTCATCAATCTTAAATCTGAAACGACTGACGAAAACAGAACTTGGACCAGACAGAGCAGAAACGTCCCCCGACCACCCCTCGATGAATTTACAGAAGACATTGGACCAAAAACGGAAGAAACAACGATATTGGGTATCTTTAACCTGTTCCTGAACATTGAGATTATGACCACAATCTGTGAAAATACCAACAGATATGCCGAAACAAAGAACAACGACTGGAAGAAGTCAAGAAAATGGGCACCGATAGACCTGCCATCTCTCCGAGGGTTTTTGGGAATCAGCTTTTTGATGGGTTTGCTCAGGAAACCTCGATTAAAAGATTACTGGACGTCCAGAGCTTCTTTAAAGACCGACTACATCGCCCAAACAATGACTCGAGACCACTTCCACCAGATTTTGAGGTAATTATATTAATAATATGGAATAAATATAAAAATTAAAGACTATACATAGATTTCCCGCTATACCGAAGGGAGCTTTTCTGCTCAGCTGACGCCAGTAATGATAGAATCTAAGAAAAACAACTGAAAATTTAAATAAATACTTTGAACTCATATCATATGTTATAGCAGCATTGTATCGATGAGTTATTTTCATTATATTAGATGTCTAAGCTTCGGAGAAGGCACCTCCGAAGACGGCGAAGGAGCAGACGACAATCCACGGGCGCCGACGACCGAGCGGGTCAACTGGTTGTTGACGGCGTTCAACACGATTGCCTCCCGGGTTTACCGACCACGCCGCGAGCTAGCAGTAGACGAGTCAATGATCAAGGTATTTTGAAAAGTTAAATGCCAGCAATTTAAAATGTCTGAATATAAATATGTCCGTTTACCTAAAATCATTGCTTTGATATTGTCTGTTAAAATATGAATCATATTTTTCCTAGCATAAGGGAAGGTGCCTCCATCGACAGTACAATCCTGCGAAACCTACAAAATGGGGTGTCAAGATCTGGATGCTCGCCGAGAGCATCACTGGTAAGTTCCTGTTTAAAATTATTTCAAAACAACTCAACTCCACCACCCTTCCCCTCTTTCACCCTTCACCCTTCCCCTCTCTCGCCCACCCTTCCCCTCTTTCACCCTTCACCTCTCTCGTCACCCCCCCCCCCCCCCCCCCCCCCTCCACCATATTAGTATTTCATAAAGTACACGGTTTTGAACGATTCACAATATTTGCTGTTCCAGCAGTATCTAGCTAAATCTATACTTCATGCGAGCAGACAAGTCAACGAGACTTTTCATATTTCATTTCACTTTTTTCCTATGGCTATGCTTGTCTAGTATTTGGGATATTATTGAATATTATTTTTATTATATTTTTATAGGCTATGTCATGCAGGTCTCACCATACTTCACTGGTCGAGGCAAGCAGAACCTGTACTTGGATGTCGTGAAACCGCTACTGACTGCTGCTAATGTTTTAGGGAAGGGCTTCTGTGTATTCTTTGATAATTTTTACACCACCGTATTTATGTTTGAAGATTTATGTACTAAGTTCAAAACATTTTGTTGTGGAACCGTCAGAAAGAACAGACGTGAATTGCCTAAGTCAATTATGGTAAAGAAACACCCTTGTTTAAAAGAAAAAGGCCAATCGATCTTCTCTCGATGTGGACAGTTATTGCTAACGGCATGGAAGGACAATAGAATCGTACACGTACTTAGTGCCATCCACGGATCCCAGATAGAAACAACGACGAGAAGAATCAAGGATGATTCAGGATTTTGTAGAAAAGTCATCGAATGCCCCACTTCAATAGTTAGTTATAATAAGTTTATGGGAGGTGTTGATTTATGTGATCAATTAATTAAATATTATTGTTTCGAGCGCAAAAGTATCAAGTGGACCATGAAGGTCTTCTGGTATACATTGGAACTTATGAAGGTTAATAGCCATATTATTTATAATTCTGTAAATGAAAAGAAAATTACTTTATATGATTTCTGTACATCCCTTGCTGAAGAACTATGTTGTGACCTAAGGAAACATGATACTCTACCACCTGCCATCCCTCCTATCACCACCCCTGAACGACTGAACAAAAAATGTCTTCCTGTAGATTTGAGAAACAAAACATACTGTAGACTATGTTTTAAACGAAATCAGAAAAATAAGGAGGTAAAGAGAAGTCAAACCAAGTATGGATGCTCCAAATGTAAGGTTCATTTATGTCTTCCCCATTGTTTTACTGATTTTCATTCTAAAAGAAAGCCTGTTGAAGAATAATTTGAAAGATTCACTTACCTGTACATATATTTCTCTGAACTGATCCTGATCGATGGTCCTGTATATCTGTTAGTATTTTCCTTAATCATAATGATGGAGACATTATAAATAAATATGTCCTTTGAAGTTCTGAATGTTATTCCCTGTTGTCTCGTTGTCTTTTCACTGTTTCCTGATGAAAATCCAATGGCACTGCTTGAATAAATTAATCCAATCTGCGACGATGTAGAAACAGATACACAATGAGCTGGGTACGACCACCCACCACTGCCCATATCTCAATATGAAACATCATATGAGATTAAATTGCATTGAGGCTCCTTTTCGTATAATAATAAATATTCCAATGTGCCCAATATTAGAGGGGAAGGGTGATAGAGGGGAAAGGTGGATGAGGGGAAGGGTGGATGAGGGGAAGGGTGGACGAGGGGAAGGGTGGACGAGGGGAAGGGTGGATGAGGGGAAGGGTAATGGAGGGGAAGGGTGGATGAGGGGAAGGGTGGAAGGGTGGATGAGGGGAAGGGTGGATGAGGGGAAGGGTGGATGAGGGGAAGGGTAATGGAGGGGAAGGGTGGAAGAGGGGAAGGGTGGATGAGGGGAAGGGTGGATGAGGGGAAGGGTAGAAGAGGGGAAGAGGGGAAGGGTGGAAGAGGGGAAGGGTGGAAGAGGGGAAGGGTGGATGAGGGGAAGGGTTATGGAGGGGAAGGGTGGATGAGGGTGGATGAGGGGAAGGGTGGAAGAGGGGAAGGGTGGATGAGGGGAAGGGTAGAAGAGGGGAAGGGTGGATGAGGGGAAGGGTGGAAGAGGGGAAGAGGGGAAGGGTGGAAGAGGGGAAGGGTGGATGAGGGGAAGGGTGGAAGAGGGGAAGGGTGGATGAGGGGAAGGGTGGATGAGGGGAAGGGTGGATGAGGGGAAGGGTGGATGAGGGGAAGGGTGGATGAGGGGAAGGGTAGAAGAGGGGAAGGGTGGAAGAGGGGAAGGGTGGAAGAGGGGAAGGATGGAAGAGGGGAAGGGTGGATGAGGGGAAGGGTGGAAGAGGGGAAGGGTGGACGAGGGGAAGGGTGGAAGAGGGGAAGGGTAATGGAGGGGAAGGGTGGACGAGGGGAAGGGTGGAAGAGGGGAAGGGTAATGGAGGGGAAGGGTGGATGAGGGGAAGGGTAATGGAGGGGAAGGGTGGACGAGGGGAAGGGTGGACGAGGGGAAGGGTGGAAGAGGGGAAGGGTAATGGAGGGGAAGGGTGGATGAGGGGAAGGGTGGACGAGGGGAAGGGTGGAAGAGGGGAAGGGTAATGGAGGGGAAGGGTGGATGAGGGGAAGGCTGGACGAGGGGAAGGGTGGAAGAGGGGAAGGGTAATGGAGGGGAAGGGTGGATGAGGGGAAGGGTGGACGAGGGGAAGGGTGGAAGAGGGGAAGGGTAATGGAGGGGAAGGGTGGATGAGGGGAAGGGTGGATGAGGGGAAGGGTGATGGAGGGGAAGGGTGGATGAGGGGAAGGGTAATGGAGGAAGGGTGGAAGAGGGGAAGGGTGGATGAGGGGAAGGGTGGATGAGCGGCTGATGCCTCAAGGCATCACCCGCCCATGATGCCAACTATGCCAACTATGCGATGGGAAGATGGGGAGGGGAAGGGTGGATGGGGAGGGGAAGGGTGGATGGGGAGGGGAAGGGTGGATGGGGGGAACAAATAAATAAGAATAAATATTCCAATGTGTCCAAGATCCAGTGCTTCAATATAATCCAATCTGCGATGATAATATCCAACGCAATATAATAATCCAATGGTAAATTCCATGAATAAAAATCCAATGGCACTGCTTGAATAAAATCCAATCTGCGACGATGTAGAAACACACACTATGAGCTGAGTTCGACGACTCAACACTGCCCATATCTCAATATGAAACATATCATAAGAGATTAAATTCCAGTGAAGATCCTTTTTGTATTAATATAAAGAAATAAGAAGAAATATTCCAATCTGCGACGATGTAGAAAACTTTCCCATTCACCGAGTGACCCGATCAGGAGAACAGCTGATCGATCTAGGACAGATCTAGGTCTCTCGAAGGCCTAAAGCTGTGATGACCTATGTATAGTTGTCGGTGGATATTTCCATAATATCCAATGAAACTGCTAAAAACAGATGTGTGAGGCCATTCTAGGTGTTATTTCCAGTTGTTTTGCCGCTTTGTCACCGTTTCCTGATGAATACTTCAATGGGGATGTCGGTGAAAAAAATATCAAATCTCCGACAACAACTGCGCAGTTGGCCATGATGGAATCTCGTGCACTGAGATTTGGGCGCAGCCACAGTAACATCCAACTAGATCGATCTAGTTCAGAATAATGAACCATGTCGACTTCTAAGACTATCACAAACAATAGTTCATGACATGGTTTAAGTCCAGTGAGGTTCCTTTTCATATCAATTCCAAGAAATATATCGATAATGATGAATAATATTCCATGCATATAGCGAGTGGCCGATCAGCTGATCAAGGGAATGGCTTCCTTTGTTCTTCGTGACCTACATTTAGTTTGGCAATGTTTGGCAATGTTTTTCGGTCCAGATTTCCATAATATCCAATGGAACTGCTAAAAACAGATGTGTGAGGCCATTCTATATCTTGTTTCCAGTTGTTTTGCCGCTTTGTCAATGTTTCCTGATGAATACTTCAAGGGGGATCTCGGTGAATAAATATCCAACTGCGGAGATGAAGGTGCCGGGTCGCCATCTTGGAAAATCTTGAAAGATGACGCTTGAGCAGGAAGACGGCAAATATCGAAATAATCACTCAAATAAACCATGTCAGCTTCCAAAATGGCCACGAAGAATAGTCTATACACTGATTTAACTCCAGCAAGGTTCCTTTTCTTGGAAATCTTCCGTAATATATCGAAAATGGCGAATTATCTTCCACGCGCCTGACTCGAAAAGACCGGTTTTGCCGCCAGGCCGGTTCAATCTGGTTCGATCCCGTCCCCACGCGAGATTAACGCCTGCGCAGTGCCCGTATGCTGTGCGCGTTACGCGCCGCGGCTTGCCGCGCGGTTCCCGCCGCGAATGGGTTAAAGCTCCAGGACAAACACTGTGGGAGGGGGGAGGAGTCAGAAGGGGAGAGCGACATTCTCAATGAATCATTAGAAAGGGGGGCTGAGGGGTCTGTAGAACAAAGTCCCATAACAAATCTCAATTTATCTAGTCCTGCCGCAGACATAACATTTCAGAGGGGATCATGTTTTAATGACCAAATGGACACTTGCACAAATACAGGACCCGGTAACATAGCGGCGGAGTTTAAGCCTAATCCACGTCTCCCACCGTTTTCATTTGTTAAGCAGTGCGGCCAGGGGACTGGGTCAATGGCGGGTCACCAGACAGCCACATTGGCCTTGGGCCAACAAGCTACTGCACTAAACAGGGAAAAGGAGAATGCACATAGGTTTTTGTTGGGGGGGTCCACAGGCAATGGCACACCCAGGAGGGCAGATATCCCTCAGGGAAATGGTTTTTGCACACCTGAACAACAATATGGAGAATGTTGGGAAGAAAATATGTGCAGGCCTCCATTTGCGGGATCCACACTTGGGACGCAAAGGAGGGCCTACGCCCAACAACAGAGTGAGCAGGATACCCCACCTTCCAGGTATAGCACACCGGGAGGAGGAAGAAGACAAGGGGGGGCCCAAGACACAGAATCGGGGTGGGATTTTTGCCATGCTCACCAAGGTCTGAAGGAAATGTGAATTTTAACAGAAACATTTACAACACCGAGAAGATAATAAACCAGGGATGTGCGCCAGGTTGGTCACATGGACAAGGTGATGTTTACGCTCAGGTGCAACAGTCCCAGCGTGAACCGCAAAGGGAGGAGAACGGGATGAACGCGCGGTGGAGAGACACCCCGCGCCCGCTATGGTATCCCGAGCCACAACAAATGTGGGAAGAACATAGCGCGATGAGTGAGCACCCACAAACACCGAACTGTCACAGACAGCTGCAGTATTACATCGATGGGGAGGGGAGTAGCGGTGTCAGCTATACAACTAACACTGAGGGGAACAGCCAGTCAAGCAGGGACAATAACATTGCTGGACGACTGTAAAATCGAAGGCTGCGTGGGCAGTATACGCGTGCCAATTTTAATCGACACAGGGGCATCCTTAACTTGCATCTCGGGGGCCCTGTGGAAAAGACTTAAGGATAGCCCGGTGGTAGTACTGGACAGAATGACAATAAAAAAGTTTGTTTACATGGCGGACGGGTCCTGCCACCAGGCTAGAACGCGGGTGAGATTGCGGTTAGAGGTACGAGGGCACGACCTCAATGCGGTGTTCTTGGTCATACCAGGGTTGTCGCTACCGTGCGTAGTAGGAGTGGACTTCCTCAGGGAGCAAAAAGCTACATTAGAATTCGGCCCCGTGGACGCGCAGCATACGGTAAGGGTTCAAAAGCCTCAGGTGATAGCCCCGAATAGTGAACATACTATGATGGCAATGGTTACTAGCCACAAGGACTTGTCCGATGGGGTGGGAACTGTGGGAAATCTATGGCGAACAGTGTTGGCTCCATTTGCGGTCAAGGCTGCACTGGTTAAACCTAACATGCAGGGGGAAGTCCCGGTCACTATATTCAATGTGGGCACAGAGCCCTTAGAACTGGACACAGGATATATAGTAGCAATATATAGCATAAAGGGCGAAAGGGACGTTCATGAGCTGCAGTGGCCAGGGGATGTGGAGGATGATGAGAATAGAACCACTAAGCCAGGAGAGAAAAAATGGGGCAGCTACACACTGGGAGGTAGTCTAAGTAGTGAGCAAAAGGAGCAGATAAGACAGGTACTGGAACAATATCCGCATTCGTTCGCATCCAAAGATACGCCAATCGTACAAACAAATGTTTATAAGCACCGGATAGACCTGAAAGAGGACTACATACCTATAAACAGAAATCCGTACCGCACGAATCCGCAAATGGCAAAGGTATTGGACGAGATACTAGATGACCAAATTCGTTTGGGGATAATCGAACGTGCAAGCGGGGAGTCCGAGTTCGCGTCACCGTGCTTTCTGGTAGAGAAGTCAAAGCCGGGGGCAGACGGCAAGCAACAATATCGTCTCGTCGTGGACTACAGGCACCTGAATAAAATGGTCGTCGAACAAGCCAGAGTCTTTCCAAGGGCCGACGAGACATTAGAAAATGTCGGTCAGCTAGGCGGGCGGTTCTTCTCGAAACTGGATTGCCTGTCTGGTTTTCATCAAGTCGGCATTCGGGATCAGGATCGTGAGAAAACGGCGTTCTCAACATCGAGGGGCGTGTTCCAGTATAAGGTAATCCCCATGGGACTTAAAACGGCCCCAAAGGCGTTCCACGTGGTCATTGAGGGCGTGCTTAAGCACGTACCCAACGCCCTACCGTATTGCGACGACATAGTGATCGCCTCACCCACGTGGGAGGGACATTTGAACGATGTACGGGCAGTATTGGGCGCATTCACGAAGGCCAAAATTCGGTTTAAGGCTGAGAAGTGTGCCTTTGGGTACAAGACAATTCAGTTTTTAGGATTCATAATAACAAAGGAAGGGCTCAAACCCGATCCGGAAAAGGTAGAGGCAATCAAGACGTACCCTAGGCCAACAACGCTAAAAGAACTTAGGGCCTTCAATGGGTTGGCCAACTACTATAGAACGTTCATACCAAACTTTGCAGGGCGTATGCATCCCTTGTATCAATTAACCAAGGGTGCCGGTAGAAAGTCCAGGTCAAAAATAGAATGGGGTGAAGAGGAGGAGTTCGCCTTCAGAGGGGTTAAAAAAGCTCTCTGCGAGGAGGCCCTTCTGCGCTATCCCGACTATGAGAAGTCATTCACCATCTGGTGTGATGCCAGTCGTGTAGGCCTCGGGGCCAGTCTGACGCAGGACGACGACCAAGGGTTTGAGAGACCGGTGGCGTTCGCAGGAAGAAGCCTAACAGAAACGGAAAAGGCGTACAGCGCCACGGAGAGGGAATTACTAGCGGTAAGATATGCAATCGAGAAGTTCCATCACTACGTAATGGGGAGCAAGTTTGTGGTATACACGGATCATGCGGCTCTCCTAGCAATCAATTCAAAGCAAGATCTGTCGGGAAGAATGGCAAGATGGCTGGATTGGTTCGGGGGCTTTGAATTCGAGCTAAAACATGTGAAGGGCGTGGCGAATTTAGTCCCAGATGCGTTATCAAGACGACCCTATCCCATAGGGGAAGGGGAGAAAGAACATAGGGACTTGCCTCTACAACGCACCGTACGATTTCGAGAAGTGGTCACCATGCGGTACTTCCCGGAGGATGAGGAGTTGGGAAGAACACCTATTCGCAAGTACCAACGCGCGTCCATACTAAAGAACGGGAAAAAGAGAAATAAGAAACGGGACGAGGACACAACCTCGATAGAGCCCCTAGTGCTCAGTCGCAGGGACTCACCGGAAGAAAAAGCAGAAGACGTCAAGGTAGAAGAAGAGAAGGGAAAGGCCATGGCCGACAGTGAAGGAGAGGATGGAGGTTATCAAGGAGAAGAGATGGTGCGGAAATTAATGGCAACCATGACGACCAGAAGAAATAGGAATCCGACGCTCAAAATGAGGGAGAGCAGCTTAGAATTACGACAGAAAAAGGTGCCTCAGGAGGAGAAGGTCAAGGAGCCGGTCGAGAGCCCAAAACCCCCAAGAGAGCGGGTGTCGCGAAAAGCGAGACAACAAGCCCAAGGCTTGGTAGGGACAACAGCGGAGCCAGCCGCGAAGCTGGTTCCGTCAACGCAATCCCTGTCCACAAAGCCACAAAGGGACGCAAAAAGCCTCTGATACGGGTGAATGGAGCACTGGGAAAGTATACCAAGGAACGGAGGCGAAAAGGAGTGCGGTCAGCAGACCCACCCCCGGAGATAGAATTCTATAAAAAAATTGAAGGCTACTACGGGACTCTTGGAGACCAGGAGGCGCTGAAAAAAGCGCAGGAGGTGGACGATTTCTGCAGCACCATGATGGCCTATATTCAGCTGGACCGGCTGCCTAAAAATAACTTCATGGCGCGGCGAATACTGTTGCAACATGACTGCTTTTTGATCAATGCTGGCATCCTGTATAGGATACCGCAGAGGACGAAAAAAGAAGAGCAGGGTGTAAAAGCACAGCTTGTAATTCCGGATACACTAATAACGAAGCTGTTGGAACAGGCGCATGACGCTCCTCTGGCAGGACACTGCCTGGCAAATAAGCCAAATAAGCACCCATTCAAGCTGCCGATGACGGTCCGTCAGGCATCCCCGGGTCCATGGGCGTTGGTAATGATCGACACGCTTGGTCCACTGCCAGAAACAGATGGTTGACAAAAGTATGTTCAGGTGGTGATAGACGTATACTCAAGGTTCTGCGTGGGTTGGTCAACAAATAATATAAGGTCGGAAACGTTGATCGAAGAATTCTTTGCTAATGTTATCTCCGTGATGGGGACACCAGCGGAGCTTTATAGTGACAACGGAAGCTCATTTACATCAGCCGTGTTCAGAAGGTTTTGTAAGATGATGGGGATGCAGCAAATCTTCTCCTCCCCATACAAACCATCGACAAACGGGCTGGTGGAGCGCCGGAACAGCGTGATCGTACAGGCCCTCAGGAGTTTTACGGCCAAACGACAGAATGATTGGGATAAGTACCTGGCGCCGATTATTTTCGCCATGAAATCCACAGACTCCGAGTCGTTAGGGTACTGTCCGTTTTTACTGGTCTATGGCAGGGTGCCCCGGCTCCCCGCGGAAAACCGTCCAGATGTGTGTGTGGCAAGTAGGACTATCGTCACAATTTGATGGGAATGAGAATGGGAATGGCTTTATAGTATATAACGCTACCCCCCCCCCCTCCCCCCCCCCCCCCACACACACACACCCTACTGTTAAAAGCTGGGTACTGCTGCTCCTATAGTGCAGCAGTACCCAGCGCTTGTAGTGCAGGTTTACACGAGTACGGCCGAGTGCGTGGAAGAAGGCTTATGCATTGGGAGCTGGTAGACATGCATTGGGAAATCAGCCTATGTGCATTACCAGTACAATATAGACACTATGAACCCCGACTATTTCATTCTCAAACATGTTAAGGATGACAAATCCGTAATTCTTTTTTCCCGTTGACTGCGAAAACATACGAAATCGGGTGAAGTAGCCAACTTTCCTAGTCCAATTTAGCCGTTCCGAGAAACGGTGGCGCGTCCTGTTGTCAAAGGGGAGAATTAGGCAATCTCTTGGATGGCCACTGGCGCCTCGTCGTCTAGAAGACTATCCGGTGGAATTAAAACCGGTAATTGACCATCTAGAAACGGTACTGAAGAAGCAGGAGTTTTACGGAGAAGTGGCACAGAAGCAGCTGGAGGAAAGTAAGTTGAAGATGAAAAACCGACATGACGCAAAGGCAAGAGCCCACAGTCTGTCGATAGGATCGCTTGTATACGTATGGATACAGAGACTCCTGGAAAAGGGGACCTCGGTCAAACTGCAGCCGCTATTCAGTGGTCCATATCTAGTGGTCGGACTGCCCTCGCCTTACACGGTTAAATTACGAAGGGTGGACACCGGAGCCAGTTTACCAAGGCCAGTGCACGTCATGCATCTGAAACCGGTGACAGTGGGGTGCACTTCAGGGTTCATAAAGCGACTGCTGAGCCCGGAGCTTATTCCAGTGTCAGAGTACGCACGCCTGGAACGCGTGCCTGACGACGTCTGGGCAAACATGGACGACAGGGCTGAAGAGTCAGACGAGGAATGGGCCTTGGATGAAGAAGAGACCTAATGTCAGTAGCAAGAGCACGCGCCAGCAACATGCCAGGGAAGAGGGAGGGGGGAAGGGGAGGCACCAATAGCGTTTGTAAGGCGAAAGTGGGGTCACAAGCGACAAGCCAAGCTGGAAGCCGCTGCGGTGGAACAGATGTGGAGGGCATAGAGTAGGTCTTCTCGGCAAAAATATAAAATAGAGGGAAGTATAGTTTCCTAACCAGGTAAAAAGACCTGTTACCCGGCAACGGGAGAAAATGGGTGGTTTAGGCAGCCTAAAATACATCAAGGGGCAATCAGATAACCTTTCCCAATCAGGGGTGGTATCAGCCACCAGGAGGACACTAGCAGAAAAAAAGGTAAGACCACTTCAGACCAGTTTGAAAGGTATGGCAGCGGGAGGCATCAAGCAACGTGACTCAAACGTTAATAGGTGAGTGAATCAAGCAATATGGAACGTATGGTAGGAAGGCGCGGTGCTATTTTTAGAACAGGGGAGAGAGTGCAAGCGGGGACGGCAACTGGCCGGCCCCGGCCTGTATGAAAGGAGGACACACACGATAGGTATACGCGTTGACCTCGTGACCTATAGAGGTCGCTAAGTGATGTAAGTTTGTGAGTAGAAGGGATAGCTCAGTTAAGAACCCTATGGGAATATGGAGATTGAGGAAAACAACCTAAGACAGAGGGCGGAAGTGTTGGGGAATTCAGGCAAAAATAAAATATCTGTGAATTCAACTCTCATCCGCTGGAAGAGGGGTAAGGCACTAGTGGGATAATAGGTATAAACGGGAAAAAGATGGAGAGTGGTGGAAGGGCGATGATCAATGAGAGTTTAATAAATAGATACCCAGGTGTGATATAAGAAGGACAGACAAAAGAAATTCTAAATTAATTCTCGTCTAGTAGGATAATTGATTCTCGTGCAAAGTAAATGGAGTAGAAAAAATGGTTGGAAAAGTATTAGGTAAACTGAGTGGTGAGAATGAGTGGAGAAAGAATGAATCAGATATGAATCTGGTAATGGAAGGAATGTAGCGAGTACGAGGTGTAAGCAACAAGTGGACATGGATGTAAACAGGGATGTCTCAGGAAGCGAGAGTTCATACATAGGTCAAGTAACGGAGTTAGGTAATACAAGGAATCAGATGGACGCATGAGAAGGGGAGGGGGGGAGGGGGAGGGGGCAGCAGCCCAATGAGGGGATCACCCTTAGTGACTAAAAAGGGGGGAGCATAACCTAATCAGCTGAGTAAATACAGGAGCAAAACAAAACTACAAAAAAAAAAATAAACACAAGAAATTAAAGTTAACCCATTCGAGGCGCGCGGGAAAACTGCGTCATCTTTTGAGAATGCACGTCAGCAATGTGCGTCACTATGGGAGCGCCACTACAATGTAGCGATATTCTCTATGCAACGTCGTCATCCCTGACGTCACACACAGACAGGGCGAGGCATGACGCACTTTTACTGTGTGTTAACAACATTTACTTTTTAATTCACTGTGTTTCCTTTATTTTACAAGCAAATGTTCTGAGATTTGGTATTATAAGACAGTAGATGCTACTCATCGTGGATTATGAATAGGTTTTAAGTGGATGATTGGATTTGCGATGGAAAATGAGGTAAAACATTTCATAAGCATCATGGCAGGTGCATCAATGGCAGACATTACGAAGCTAATATTATTAAGATATAGGGAGAGAAAAACAGAATTAACTCTTATAAATTAACTGTAATGGCAGGGAAAGGTATGTAAGGTACCTTTCAATGATATATCATGTTGTATGAAGGTGATAAAGTTAATTTTCGAAGGCATTTTATTTGTGTGTAATCATTTATCTTTTCCTGGAAAATGCGTCGGCGCCACCCGCCGTCGGTGCCATTTCTCAATCTTGTCTGGTCCTGCAACAAACCTGCACTTATTTTGATTAATGTGGGTTGAGTAATTTCCTATGGCAATGATTTTAATGTTACAAAGTTGACAAAATCTCATGTAGAAATTACTTTTTAAAGAAGAGAATTGAAAAACCAATTGATGTTTCGAAATAAAATGCATTTTCCCACATCCATACTTTATAATGCATTAATGCAAGCCACGCCCTATGGACGGTAATGCATTAATGCAAGCCACGCCCTATGGGCGGTAATGCAAGCCACGCCCCTATCATGGGAATGCATAAATGCATGCCACGCCCCCCTCATGGGAATGCATTTAAGCATTCCACGCCCTTAATGGGTTAATATCAATATAGGTATAGGGTAGATAAAAAATAAAATAGGAATACTTTGCCAGGTTTGGTAATGTGAAAACTGACGTCTCATATTATTTATCATTAGTGGCGAGTATTCGTAAAGTTGAGGAAAGGACCAGCTAAGCTTAAGCAGGCGGGTCAAGATTGAGTGGTGTAGCTATGTATAGGTATTTTTGAGCTGTCTGCAAAGGAGTATAAGAGGATTGATATTTTTGGCAGAAGGAAACAGGAAAGGTCACCAGACGTTCAAGTGATTGGAAAAACTTGGGCTCAATACAAGCCAATAATTTCAGACATGTGAATCAGGATTAGGCTTTAAAAAGTTCAGGTGGTTCAATAGTTCAGTAGTTCAAACCTAAAGTGTGGACATAATAGGCGGAGGCCGAGTCGACGGTCACCTTGGGGAATCAAAACAACATGACTATGGTAAAGGGGATTAGCTTGGAATTGTAGCAACATAGACAAACTTGCACGTGGCGGTAGAGAAGTCTGTAGATATTTCCAGAAGCAAAAATAGTCAAGCTAAAATGGCGACTAATGGAAACAGTTACATCCACTATAACCCGGTGTGGAAGATGATAGCAGAGGCCATTAATTCGGCCCATCAATGGAGAGCTGAGGCTTCGAGAGAACCTGCTCGGAGAAAGCTAGTAGCACAAGCAGGAGGCAACCGGATAACGGGTAATGCACACAATCCACGGACATATGGGGATAAGGCCCATGCGGGGAAAAGCCAATCATTGGATCATGAGAATATGGATGATTGCTGGACTCTGGAAACAACTCCAGAACCTGTTTGGCTAACTAATTGGGTGAAGGAGGATTGGGATGCAGAATTAGAGGCAGAAAAATGGTGTGAGTGCGGAGAGAGAAAAGATGAATGCCGCGACTGTTGGACTTTAGTCTCGAATTCTTGGGATTTCGGGGTATTTCCGGGCCGGTGACCACGGTCCTTGTCTAGCAACGTGTTGGTTCCGGTCTGTTGAACACGGCTGGACACTAGACCTAGTGGGGGGAGGCAACTGCACGGCGACTGAGATCGTAGGGAAATAGCCCTTATTGTGAAAACTGAATCGACCAAAAGTTGTCAATCCTAATTTCAGCATGTATGTACCATTTAGCCTGTTCTCCGTGACTTAGTTGTGTGGACCTGGCATTGGTTGTGCTGGTCGATAGCTGTACGGCCTACTCTGCTCATTAACCTGCCCTGTTTCCCCTGACTGCATGCATCTGCAGTGTACTCTCCAGCTGCGCTCTCCTTCTACTGCGTCCATCTGCTTCACTCTAGTAAGGCTTGTTGGCCTCTGGTTGTGTTTGTATACCAGCACTTCCTGAAGGACATTTAATAATTTGTTGCCATCCTTATTTTAACATTTTATCACTAGAAAGTAGAAGGGAACATGTCTGACATTGAATTCAAGATCAAACCAATTGATGATGCCAGCGACTAACAATATTTCAAATTAAGAGGTGATGATCTGTTGAACTCACATGCAGTTCCAAACACAACCAGTTATAAGTCAACCTCTGCACCCAGTGCTCCACCACTGCCACGCTTGGCTTTGTTTCTAAGTCTATATAGGTCATATGCCTATATATGGCAATGTAGGTTGGGTCAGAAACACGCATGCAGGTCACACAGGCCTTTCCTTGCGAGCGGGGAAGGGACCTGTGAGTGGTTTTGCATGTAGGACCATTCATTATGTGTTCATAGGGGAGATGCAAAGTTGTATCCCTTAGATATTGGTGGGGGTAGATTGGGGTAGTATATATATATATAAGTATTTTTATTTCCAACTTGCAATACAGTGACATTGACAAAAGGTCATGACACTTTCTGTGCGAACATAGATCTTCCAAGGGCGACCATAGATCTTCCAAGGGCGCCCTGTTTTGATGTTATATTTTCATTTCTTTAAGACATAGCTAATAATATATGATGCTTAGGTTTTGTTCTCATCACTTCTATATTCGATCTTTAATTGGGAAGTTGGAAGGATTCACTAATAACTTACTAAACTATCAACTAAATCATGGTGTACTCCATGTTAAGGGGATATAATTGATACTGTATTTACACTGTTTTCAACCTTTGTTGAGTCACCTCTTCACCTTGTTTGTCAATTTGTTTTTAGTAAGATTTAAATTTATAGAACATAGGACTTTTGCATTGTGCCCACAATACATAAATCGATTATTTTCACAACTAAACCTTCTACATACATACAAGTCATACATGCTTGAATTGAACGTTTTTCTATTGTCAATAATTTGTAAGATAAATCATCAACAATGTACAGGTTATAAAGTATAATATAAAGTATTAAAATGAATCGTTGAAGAGTGAGGAGGCATAACCTAGTGCAAACATAAAATTAGCCCTCCCCTCCCTGTACATGCTGACCAGCATGGAGAGCGTGCGGCGTGACGGGTGTGTGTGGGTTTAGCCCAGTCCCTTTTGGGTGGTGATCGAGGGGTGGCCGTTGTAACAGGAATTGGAGGGTAACTGACGCAGCGAACTTAGAGTGAATGGTTATTGTTGTTTTTCAATTTGGAAGTGATGGTGAATCCCAACAATTCGAGACTAAAGCAATTAGAACCTTCAGTTGTAGTGGGGGTTTGTTGTCTGTTTGCCCGGGACCCCACCTCGGCTATCGCCTCGGTGGGGGTCCCTAAGCAAACAGACAACGAACCCCCACTACAACTACAGGTTCTAATCGCCCATTAGAGTCGATACCAGAATCAGCAATCGAGAATTGGGAGGAGATAGAACAGAAGAAGGGCCATGGGTATGTGCTGAAGGATGTGTCAGAAGACAGTAAACTTTTAAAGGACTCATATCGTTTTAAACTTATGTAGGATGATGGGGAGCCGCGCTTGTAAAAAAAAAAAAATTGACTTGAGATAAAGGTATTTTATGCTGTATAATGAGTAGGTAGATTTTTTTAGAAGAAAGAGAAAAAATTGACCAATAACCAGTCGCGGTGTTTGGTTTTGGATCTTATAGGATCTTTTTCATAATCATTGGTTTCTGTCAAAATTATAACCATTAAAAACTTGCATTGTCTCGCTTTGATAAATGAATATCGTCTTTGATCCTTTGGGTCTTTAGGTCTTATGGAAACTTGACATGACTATTGGCATATATAGCCATTAAAAACTTTCATTGACTTCTCACGATCGACAAAGCATTTCGAAATCACTGATTTCTTTCAAATAACAACCATTTATTGTGCAAGGTCTTTTGTGGCTCTCTGTTAATGCGTGCAGTAAATGCGAAGTATAATGTTGGGCGATCAATGAAGCTCATGGAAGGTGGCGCCCAAGTGAATGAGCTATAGCTGAGAAGACTGCCTCTTGGCTCATGGTGAAGTATAATTGAGTCAGGTATGGTGTAGCCTTGAGGATGCATTATAAAATAAATAAAACCTCGAGAATTAAAATGCCGAAACAGGGGGCCCTCGTAAAAAAGATCTCTTCAAGCGAAAGCTTTCAGTCCGCGCTCGCTTTGAAGCTTTGAAATTCCCAGCCCATGATCTATCGGTATGACTATTACAACCACAAAACAGTGCTCAGAGCGACTGCATCATTTTATTAAAATATATATGACACACAGACTCGGCGGTGAAGTGTAATACACAAGGATTGGGGATTGTATGGGATAATCCAAAGAGACATGGACTTGTTTTAGAAAAGAATCTGCATTTCACCCTGTACTGGGATAAAAAAAGATTGAATATATCTGGAAAAGCGCGGTGCGAGAGGTAAGTTAAAATGCATGCTTCATCAGAAGGCATGAGTGAGTAGATTTTGATGACACAGGAATGTAGGGACATTATTTGTCCCCGGTGACCGATCTGAGGGAACAGAACAGGTAGGTGAATGATATAATTCCTCTAGCACCGGGTGAAATTAGCATCAAGTGCACTCTACGAGGGCAAGTGGCACGATGAGATTGATAAATGACATAACAAGCGGCCCGGTGGAGAAACAGCGAGGCGCGTATCACTGAGTCAGGGGAGTTGTAATAAGAAGCGACAGGTGGCAGCTGTGTAGCGAGGGGTGTGGATGCGTTAATGTATGTACAGAATAAACAGACGCGAGAATTTGAAAGGCGCTTGGGGATATTAGTCAGTGAATCAGCGGCGAGTTAATGGACATTAATATATGGACACTGGTATGGAGTAAATAATTACACCACTTGAAAGAGGGAGTGACAGAGGCGTGAAGCGAAGAGGGAAATCCCCGCTCAGCTGATTGTTTAAGTAAAATAAGGAAATGCGCATTCGTGTGACATGAATGAATTCTTATATAAAATAAAAAGGAAGATACATAGGGGTGGGGGCATATGAAGGGAACTGATGGCAAGTTGGTGACGTGGGTGGATAGGATTTAAGACCAAGAGTGAGACAAAGTAGACAAGACTGTATTTAAAAGTTTAGCGCCTTCATAGGAAGGGGTAGGGTTTATTATATACAGGCTTAGAAAGCTTTCGATGCTAGCAAGGCTCTACTCGGCCCGGTCCTCGCGTCCAAGCTGGCATGGTGGCATCACACCAGGTCCGGCAGGATCGTGGGGGCTAGAAAAAGACAGAAAAAGAGAAGTCCGTGAGATGAAATATATATAGAAACAGGGCATATAGAGAGATATGCATTACTAAGAAATTGTAAATTAAACGAATATACAGTACTAATACGTGTGGTGTGAAATAACACTTATCAAGGAGTTAGTTCTAACTTGCTAGGTCTGAAACGATTCGTTGAAAAATGCCTAACCTATAATGAATTTTCTAAGAGCCAATAATGATTATTACTGTAAAGGGTTGTGAACTAAGGCGAAATAAATTCTACTCGTGGCAATGTCTAGCGCTAAAACATACCGCTAGCATCTATATTGAGTAGATAACACATACATAGACTGGCTATGGCTATGTCTTAAAATAGGGGGGCAGGGTGTCATCTGCATAGGTAAATAACCAATTGGTGAACTATAACAATAGTCGTCATGCTGGAGGTCTGGCGCAAAAAGAGCTTGTGTAATTCATGAGCCACAGAGGTGACATTTCTTATATGAGCATGACCGGTGGAAGAGGGAGGGGTGTGGCCGGGGTAACAGAAGCATGATTTATTTTTTTGCAAGGTGGGAGGAGGTCCCAGTATTTGACCTATTAGCAGGGGTCAGCTGGAAGGAGCCCAATAGGCACGCCCCGATCATATTCACGAATGGCAGTGGGTTGGACCCAATCTAGAAACTGACCTTGTTAGGCATGCGTCCATAGCAACGAGAAATGGAGGATGAAGGCGGACCTTATATGGCCCGGTGGGAGGACCTCTGAGAATATGACAGGTTGCAAAGTAGCAACAGACCTTTGTTAGGTGTTAGTGGGATGTGGCTACCTAGTCACCAATAGAAACGCTACCATGGGAGACCGGGGGAGGGTGCATTCGTATTAACATGCACCTATAACTGGCTGGAGGTAGTGCTGGATGACATTCTTCAGCTAGTCGCCGGAGAGCGGCAACAGGCAATAGAGCTTGCTGATCACAAGCCTATCAGGACAAGACGCTCAGGGGACTGATACTTATACTCAAGTTCTTGCAACGTCGCAGTAGAAGATGAACATGCTGGCTCTATGGTAAGTCTCACCCTTTTATAAAGGCACCTAAAAATACCCGGATAAGGTGCTTCTACTATTGAGAGTTCATAGGTGGGCTTGGAGAATTCCACTCTCACTTCTAAAGAGAGATTAAAAATAGAATTATACTCGCCTCCAAATATACAGGGACGAGGCGCGGTATAACTTATAAGGCTTATAGGCCTGTCTTAGGTATATCTCGCTTACATTGTTGCATAAAAATATTCACTACAGCTCTTGAAAACTAGGAGATATGTCATGTGGGATCTATATGTTTATTATTCAGTTGCATGTCTATGAAAAATTGCATGTATCTTAATCAGGTAGAGATATTGATTTAATATATTCTCAATTAATATAGACATTGGTTGTGCTTATAGGGTGGTCATTATGACGGGAGTTGCATGTGCATGCGCCACAGAAGAAGGGCCCCTGGTGAGGCATAATTTTGGAACTGTGTTCAGGCCAAAAGGAAGAATTAACACAAGTATATTTCGGTACACGCTGGGGTTCGTGACCAGCATGGACACTGGCCCCAAACCAAGGGTTCTCATTAAGATTCAGCCGGAGCAAGTAGAATATAAGACTCTGGTTAACAAATTAATGGTGAGACTGAGAGATATGAAGAATGAGATGAAAAATACGCTGGTAAGAGTAAATATTATAAAAAAAGGGCTACAAATAAGGTCTCTAAACAGGAGGAAAAGAAGAAGCCTAATTCCACCCTTCGGCGAAATTTTTCGCGCGACTTTTGGGACCGCGACGGAGCGCCAGCTGGCGGTGATTTATAAAAATGTAGGAATCATTTTAGATACAGAAAAACGTGAGTCGGTAACAACTGGAATGAGGGACGCGGCGCTTCGCACACTAGCTAACAATACTAACATACTGTTCAATGCCATGGAACTACATACTAAAGCAAGTGTGAGGGTAGTGGCCAGCATGCAGGACAAATGGCGCAATTTCGCCAATATAACAGCGGCAGCAACTGATAAATTTCATATTGACATGCATGAGGCGGTCAAGGTTAGGGATTTTCTACATCAGGCGATCCTAAATTACCTGACAGCCAATGACTACCTGGAAAGGGTGACAGGCCTGGAAGAAAATCTAATAGAGCTACTAAGGGGAAGAGTGCCTGTAGCAATGGGGAGGGTGTTTAGGGACAGTGACTGGAGGGAAAAAGTGTATCAAGACCTGGGGGGCAGAGAAGAGGTTGAAATTATAGAATCAGCTATTAATTGGGATAAGGCAGTGGGGGTAAGTGGAGCCAACGAACAGTTGGAGGTAGATATAGAGATCATACTGGGAAGGAGGTCTATCAATTATCAATTGTACTATGTTGAGGCGCTGGGAGTGCCACTCCATGTACACACTCCCAATAGCATGGGGTACACTCGCCTGGTGACTGAAGACAGGTATTTGGCTCGAGACCAGCAGGGTAATATGAGAGGGGTGGAAAGGTACGCCGTGGAACATTGCTCCACGGCGGAAGTATGTTTGTGTGAATTTCATCTAATACCCACTGACAATAGGTTTGACCAATGCATGATGGCACTATATAATGATGAGATTGAAAAAGTAAACAAGAGTTGTGACTTTCAAGTCTTCCCAGAAGGAAGAGCGGAGGAATTCATAACAAATGTTATTGGGTCATTATATTTAATAATTAACGTAGGGGGGTTGGGTGTTCTGACATGTAATCAAACTAACAATACCATCTATCTAGCCGCCCTAACTGTGTTTCAAGTAGATTGCGCATGCATGTTAAAGATACGGCAGTACAAGCTTTATGCGGATGAAGGATCTTGTGTAGAAACACAAGGGTCAACCGTCCACGTGGCCAATGGATTAAACTTGCCATATGCCTTGGAGTTTAGGGTTCCAGTTCCCAATTTCACTGGGAGAAGTCTAACTAACTATCTAATTCAGCTGCATGTGCCAACAGGAGAGGAGATAGTGGCAAAACTGAAGAAGAATATGCCAAGCGAATTGATTAAGTCTGGTTTCAGATTAAAGAATTTAGTAAGCATGATAGACCATAGAGACCAGGTAGATAACTCAGCACTAAAAACAGCATGGGAATGGGTACAGACTGCAGCAGAAGTACCACATTTTACGGTAGGAGGATGGATCATACAAGTAATTCACTTTCTAATTACGTTGATGCTTTGTTATAGGGTTTGGAGATTAGGAGCGCTTGCTGCCCTGGTGCGACCGGTGTATGCGGCCGAATGGAGCGGGGAGGGAGAGGAGAAGGCCCTAGAAAATTTTCAAAAGGTCTTGCTCTTCCCACCAGTAGAGGAGGAAGCAACAGGACCAACATTTATTCCCTCAGAACCCGACCTAAGTGGGTTCAAGTTTGAATATGTCCACCTAGCAGCGATGGTCTTCGTGATATGGGCTTGTGCGAAAATAGGGATGTACTTGTGCACTAAGAAATGCACGGGTGGAATCAGAGCCATCCAGCGAAATGGCTGCACAAACTTAGTCCTCAGAATAGAACACAAGACGCGCCAGGGTGAGATACCACTAGGAAAGCTGCTATACCCGGTGGAAATGCTGAGACATGCATCCACACCCCGGGTTGTGGGCCTACGCGCTGACAGAAGCTGCGTATCTCCAAAAATCACTGTGTCAGTCCAATGGTCGGGACCACTGGTAGTCCGGGTAAACCAAGTAATGGAGGGTGCGGACCTGCCTACCTCGGCCACGATCTATGCTCTAAGAGCCAAGCGAATGATTGACCTAATAAATGAAGAGAAGGTCAGCAAGCGCTTGGTTGGGATAGACAGCGCAGGAGAAGAGTGTGCCATAGGATTTGGCAGACAATGCAGGCAAGAAAAGGTGAAGCGCAAGGGCTATGAGATGGTATGAGTTGGCGAGAGTAACAAAGTAAGAACTGGCCGGCAATAAGAACTAACAATAACCAGCGGGCGCAGTACCACTCAGGTCCAAGTGTGAAGTGCATTCGTGTGAAAGTGGACATAACTAGTTAAACATAATCAAAATAGGTGTATCACAATAGTGATACTAGTGTGCTGTGTGCTTATATTTAGAGATTTGAGTCCTAGTGCGTGTTTATCTGTTGTATGTATTAAGTGTGTCTCAAATGGTTGATCATTGAGAGCGACGTCAGGAATATATTTACAAGATAGCTGTGTGTATTCTGCGTGTGTTCTAACGAAGGAATTTTATTCTGAATAAAAATAAAAACTAGTAACAGAAATATTAACTGTGTGTACTCGAAGACCTAATCTCACTTAACACCTTGGTGTATCGTACATGAGTGGGTGGTCCTTAACCAAGATTAACTCGAAACAAATTTAGAAAGTTTAAGATCACCATTAGAACGACATCGGCGGCCTAAGCCCCTTGGGACTAGACCACAAGGTGATCGCCTCGTGTGCCACAGGCCACAAGAATGTAAACACTCACTCAGAAGCAATAACTTACATGAAATCGTGGTAATAAGTGTAACAAGTGACCGGGAGTAATCTGTCTGGCATGAGGTAACGGGTCAGGGAAGGTGTAACTAATCTAAACAAGTCTGAGGACAAGGCCTTGCGGCGTAATAGTATTAAGAATAATGTTGCGCAAGAAGGTCACACATGCCTAGGGCTGAGACTATGGGTGTTAGGTATTAACCAGGGGAACCGGGTAGCATGCTCGCACGATCGGCCGATATAGATCGTAACAGGGGATAAAAATAATATAAATAAGAAGTGGCTCATTATAACAACAATAGGGGGATATATATGGGGTAGTACTGCCCCAGAAAATTAACCCATTGAGGATGGAGGCAGTTTACACATAATTTGCCTGGCTGACAGGGGCCCTTTTCCCCCTTTTTGGGCTTCAGGACGGGTGTTTAACATGAGGTTTAGGGTATGAAAACACTTTAAGAATATTTTCTTCAAATAATATGTGTCATATGTCCATCGTTTAATAGGTGTAAACAGTTATTGATCATATTTTTTCATAATTTCTAGAATTTGGTCTTCAATAATTAGAATAATGGGTCACAATTGGGTGCAATATGGCAGCAACCTTGCTCCAAATTCACTTTCCAGCATTTACGTATGTTAGTTATGACGTCATCATTATTGTCTCCATGACAACATACCTTCCATACCAACATACTAGATATTTCTAGTGTGTTTGTATACATATATTTTAAATTTCATCAAAATCCGTTTATTTTTTATTAAGTTATGCCCCCTTCAATTTATATAAAAATATGCTGCCTGCAGGCAGCATCCCGTCCTTAATGGAGAGGACATCATGCTGCCTGCAGGCAGCATCCCGTCCCCAACGCCATTTTGAAATAATCCCGTCCTTAATGAGTTAACAAATTAGGGTTGGAAAGGGGTTATAAATGGGTTTACATTGAGCACCCCCATCCTGAGCCCCCAGCGCTGCCTGAAAACAAACCTATCAGTGCCCCTACACCAGGTTTCTGGGTCACCCAAAGCATGAGCACAGGCACATTGTTGCTTCACTATGGGATGGGAGTTGATATATTTCCACCAAAAGGAGCATCATCAGAGTTGAATCAGTTCATAAACTATTGTTTGTGATGGTTTTTGAAGTCGAGCGGGGGGAACCTAATAACTGGTTTCATAATTATCTTGACGAAAGAACTCAAAGGGTAGTCATTAATGGTAGGCTTTCCTCATCGAGGGGGGTCACCTGTGGTGTTCCCCAGGGGACCTCACTGGGACCTCTGTTATTTATTACCTATATTAATGATCTTCATAAATCCGTAAAGCATAGTCATATCCAGCATTTTGCGGATGACACCGTACTGTATAATTTAAGAGACAAAAAATCTGCAAATAATATTGAACTGCAAGATGACTTGAATGGTGTGGTCAGATGGTGTGAAGTGAACAAAATATCACTGAACATAAAAAAGTGTAAACACCTGAATATCAGTCTTAGGCCCGAAAGGAGCATGAACTCTTGTTATAGTATAGGCCATCATAAACTTGACTCCGTTGATTATTATAAATTCCTGGGGGTAGAGATCGACAGGCAACTAAACTTTAAGAATTTTCTAGATAAAAAGATAAATGTAGTACGGGCTAAAATTAAGTCACTGTCTAAACTCTATGGTATATGCGACAGAAACACTTTATTACTTATCTATAAGGTCACTATAATGCCACACCTGGATTATGGGGACACGCTGCACTGAAAATTGTTCTAAAACTTCCAAAATTCACCAGCACAAGAGAAATACATAGAGCGGTTAATTTGCCCACCTTAGATACGAGAAGGCAAAGCCACACTCTTGAGCTGGCATTTAGAAGGACTCTCAATACTGATAACCTGGATAACAGAAATATTGCACTGAGGGGACTGAGCAAGGGGATAAAACTTAAAGTACCCCACCCGAAAAACGAAAGTTTCAAAAAGTCTTATATATTTAGAATGGCCTCGTTGTGGAACGGTCTTCCGGCCAAACCCAGATCTATAAAAACCAGAAAGGAGTTTAAGGTATATTTAAAATCCTCTTACCCTCAGGAATACGATGTCCACCTGAGAGAACAAAACATTCCTCAGGGACAGGAAAATACTGTACTGTTATAACCAATGGTTAGTAATTCGAGGTAAATTTATTACTTTTCTGAACAGATACTGTGTGCCTGAAATGAAATATAAGTAATCAAGCATAACAGATTGTAAAAATGTAGTAAACCGTGAGGTATTGAAACCTAATATAAAGTCATGTAAACCGCAATGGTTGTAAACCACATCTCATCTGTTGGAAACCGTATGGGGAAAGGGGGAAGGGGGGAAGAAGACAGACATGTAAGATCTGTGTATCAAGACCAATACAATGGTGGATTGTGGGAAGGGACAGGGAATATAAGTTGAAAATTCAGCTATATTGTTAGTATTAAGATTACTTCCAGTCCAATGTACTATTATTTAATTAATCTCGACCAGTTTTCTTCCAGTCCAATGTACTATTATGTAATCACTCTCGACCAGTTTAGGAAGAGACACAATACCTAATTTCAGTTAAAAATATACTATTACCTAACTCTCGACCAGTTTAGGAAGAGACACATTGTTTACAGCAACCCACACTGCCAGTCCAGGCAGAGAGGAAACAAAAAACTAACTGCAGAAATAACGCGTCTTAACTAATATCTAAGACATAGATGTAGAAAGTAAAAACGGGACTGCAGCCATAAGCTAATAACGAACAAAATGTATTAACGTAAAACCACTACCATCCAAATTATAATTGTTTAAATCATTGAATAGAAATTGTACCACTGTTACACTGTCAAACTACATTGTCATGTATACTTTACTATTTATTTTAAAAGGGCTACTCGGAAGAACTCCATAGGAGACCGAACCTTGTCCTTTTCCCGCTTATATTACAACAAATGTACATGTTTGCTGAATAAAAATTCTATATATATGGTCCATTCCTACGAAATGGGCCCAGTGCCCTTTTCCCTACCTTTGGCTTCTCTATGCCTCATATCTCAGTCTAATATTTATTGATTTTAAAACAAATCATACTGACACATTCCTCTTGGGATGAGAATTCCTCTGATATATACATTATTATAGGGCTGATGGATATTTTATGTGTTATAACCCTTTAAAGTTGATATTTTCATAGAAAATTGTCAATGATTAAACATTTGGAACTTGGGAATTCGGAAATGTACATCAATCTGTGCTTTTTATATCTGATTAATTTTGCTCTGTCACCAGGTTCGAATTTTAATGCATTTGAGTAACCCAACTTACTTTTCAAAAATATTATAGCACAAACAAAATTAAAAAGGTTTTTTTTGTGTTATTACATCGCACATGTTGCTCACTTTCATGCAATGAACTTGTGGTATGACACAAGAATAAAACTCATTTGATATATATTTAAAACAATCCCTAACATTTGATACCTAATAAGTCTAAATAGGACCATTAGTATAGAAGTTATGTCTGTTTAAAAAAGTTCAATGGGAAAATGACTAATTATGTATGTTTTTACATTGCCACATTGATTAGTTGTGCTTTTCAATCCTATTATAAAAAATCATTTAAAACTAATATGAATATATTGGGCAATCAATTCTCTTGTTTTGTATGCAATATGAATGGTCTGAACAGATATGTCTTGTGCATAGAAGGGGAAAACACCTGTTTTTACGTCGCACATTGTACGTTTTTACGTCGCACATTGTACGTTTTTACGTCGCACGTCACATTTGCTTGATAGAAGCAAAACAATTTAAGATAGAAAGTTGTAACATGAACCAGACAAACCACAAGAATATCAGCTTTCTGCTGATATAAAATCATCCATATCCCTTAAATGGTCTGAACAGAAATGTCTTGTGCATAGAGTGGGAAAACACCCGAATTTAGGTCGCACGTTTTTACGTCGCACGTTTTTACGTCGCAACATTAGCTTGAAAGAGGCAGAACTATTTGAGATAGAAGGTTGTACTATATACCAAATGAATCGCAACAATATCAGCTTTCTGATGATATAAAATAATCTAGATCTTTCAAATGGTCTGAACAGAAATATGCCTTTTCCATTGAGAGAGAAAACATCCAATTTGAGTTCACATATTCTTACGTCGCACGTTTTTGGGTCGCAACATTTGCTTCATAGAGGCAGAACTATTTAATATAGGAAGTTATAACATATACCAAACGAACCGCAACAATCTCAGCTTTCCGCTCATATATAATCATCCAGATCCCTTCAATAGAGGCAAGGCTACTGCCAAATAAATACATGTACATTAAAAGAAATTCTACTTTTTAAATGACCATTTATTGATTTAAATATTTAAAATGAACGTTTTCGACCATAGATTCCTAGATAATTGACTCTGGACGGTCGGCACCCCCGCTTCTTCCTTGGAAGAAGTCAGAATGACTCTATTTACAATTTCGAACGGTGCACAGACTACTAGTGTCCAACGAATTTCCTCTTACTCCATGTGGTTACTTCTCTGCCTGCATTCAATAATTTCCCCTCTGAGAATGTCTATTGACGCATGGAATACTTAGTTTAGGTTGTTGCCTACAGCCTAGCGTACTTAGATTGTCGATTCAGGTACTCACAATTCCACAATCGGTTTTCGTTTCAACCTCCACACTCAACCAACACAGCTACATCCACGCCATTATCGCGTTGACCATTTCGATCCCTTGTTCCGTTCCGTACAAGCCGGAAGTCACATTCACTCTAATCAACGTAACCGGCAAATGGGATTCGAAATGGATAGCGCTGTTTATTGACTGAATAAACAGCGCCAAGGCCCGGGTGGGACGTGGGGTGAAGCGACGGGTGGGTGGAGGGTAATTCGTCGGAAATTTAAAATAAAAACAATCTAAAAGCGTTGAAATATAACCCATTTACTTCCTACAAATAAATACCTTGTGCGGATACTTTCTGGATGGCATTTATTTTAGGATTATATAGAAGAGAACATGAGGTTTTAGGAAATATTATCCAGAAACCTCTTGCCTTTAATCTAAATTTCATCTTTTCTCATTTTCATCACTGAAAAGCAAGATTTTTCACAGAATAGCTCTATAGCGTTTTTACGTCGCCCATATTTTCAAGCTGGTTTAGAAAATGGAAATATAATCCCTATCAGAAATAACACATGAATCTTCAAGGTAAGGTGATAACAAAGCTATCTGAGTCGTTTTTTCTTATATCTCTTGCTTATGAAGAAAACTGTGGCAGATGAAAAAAGGTAATGTCTGAAAAAGCCATAACTGAAAAACAAAGTTGTTTTTAATTTTAAAATTCCTGTCTCAAAAAGGGAGAGTCCTTGCACTAGAAACTGCCAAACACATGTTGAATTGACCCTATTTTGTAAGTAAATTGCTTAACCTAATCAAAACAAATGTCCCATTGCCAAAATGCATAGTATATAATGCTAATTTTATGTGCGACGTAAAAACATAGGAAATCCTAACCCAGTTATTGATTTTATGTAGAATAAAAAATATTTGATCAATTTAGTAGCAAATTTAGATTTAAAAGGTTCAATTACTCTACTTTAAGTTCCCTAACTATGGAAAACATTGAAGGAATTTTTTTTTGTACAATGGTTTCAGGCCACTGGGCCCATTTCGTAGGAATGGACCATATTATATAACCTCTTCCTCTCTCTCCTCCTTAAGAATTTGTGTTGAAAACCTAGCAATTTATTCAGTGAAAGAGGGAACGGGATTGGGACAGGGACAGGGACAGGGACAGGGGCAGGCAACACAACAACAGCACAACACTGAACAGCAACCAAAAAAAGCATCTAAACAGGGTTCCATTTGTGGTATGAAGATACTAAGTCATAGAGACAACTTGGAAGAGAAAGATAGTGGGAGAGGGAACAAGGAGAGATGAGGATGTGGGCCCCACTGTCCCACTAGCAAATCCCGTGCGTAGCATGGGTATTTGCTAGTTTATATTTATTGCAATATTTTCTTTTTCAATATTTTCAGGCCACCAGAAGATTAGTCAGCGCTTGTTTCAGTCGAATGTGGGTTGGTGGTAGGCCTACTGGATCATCACGTGGACAATGCATGGTTTGTATATGTGCAACTTGTATTGAGTCAATCAGTCCATGTCTGTGCATAGAGCAAAAAACTGTCGAAAAGCTACATGAAAATTCTTCTAAACTTTTAGTAGCCTGAGGTTGTTGGCATTGGATTTCAAGGGCAGAATAACTCTTTGATTCTAACAAAAAAGAGTGGAAAAAATGCACATAAATCTGGTTTAGTCGCACCAGCAACAGCCGTCAAAACTAATTCTCAAACCAGGGCGACGTTGACGTCGATGTCTCGATGAAGAATGGCGCTGACGGGCAGCCTTTCTAAGAATGAAGTAGACAAACAAAGCGCCTATTCTAAAGAACAGGGATGTGCTATTGAAGTTAAACTTAGTGAGGAGGTGATGAAACAAATATCAGATGAAGTAAATGAAGAATTGGTCAAACATGTTTCTGACAAAGCTGCAATACAGGTTACAGAGCAGAAAATGAAGATAAACTACATCAAGATCCTAAATGAAACGGTAAAAAGGGAAGCTGAAACAATACAGAGAAGGATTGACCACTTGTCTAGAAAACTAGATAATACATTTAAGTGGAATGAAAATAGATTTACTGGTTTACAAGATAGAATTGCACTTATTATAACCTCCTATCCTAAGGTATTAGATGCCACAAGGGCTATTGAAAAGGATGGAGACATGTTTGGCAAGTGGGCTGAACTAACTAAGAAGCTTGGAGGCTCCACTGGCATCACAGCGAGGGCAGAAATAAAACAAATGAACACTGAAATGAAACTACCCTCCTGGTCTTGAGGAATGTATATTGCGTATAACCTCTATGTATGTTTCTGGACAATTGGTACGCGGCAGTTTTAGATATAAGGGCTCAACTTAAATTGTTTGAAGATGAGATGGGAAAATCAAAGGAGTCATTTACTGATCTTAGTAGCAAAATTAGTGGTCTTAACAAAAATATTGAGGATATCCAAAGTGTGAAAATAGAAGCGACGACAGACAAAAAAATAGATGGGTCAACTCACCTAATCGTAGAAGGCATACCGGATCATTGGGACAAATGTAAGATCAAAAATGGGCAAACAAATCAAGTCCAAGAAAACACACCCAGATTTGCGCTTAATTTCTTTAACCTAGGGATGGAAATAGGGGAGGAAAAAATTGTAGAGGCATACAGGGTGGGTCTCGCGAAGAGACAGCTAACACATGCGATCTTCATAGATCTTGATAGTCCAGAAACCAAAACAAGTAATGATCTTCTGACGAAAGATGGATGTTAGCTCCCCAAATATAGGTAGGGATATGGCCATTTAAAATTACGTGTCAGGAACAAGTAACAATTATAATAATTTGGAATATTTTTTGCAGAAAATCTTTGATCAGAAACAAGTTAAAAATGAAAAATGGCAGTTCTGTATATTCTCAAGATATTATTACAACACTTGGACTAGGTCTAGAATCATGAAATCAATGGAAAATACTAAAATAATAATTTCATGATAATGCTTGAAGTAGTTCCTGAATAATAATATTTCCTTGCTGACCAAACAGCTTTTCAAAACTTATTTTCCCTCTTTGAGCTATTATTATAAATAAATGTGACAACATTAAAATAAATACTATAATATTCTCATAAACAGCACATAAGATCCAATATCGTATGGAAGCCATTTTAAATATCCCCCCCCCAACACACCCACAAAATATTTTGATGACCTACTTCTATTTATATTGTTTCTACCAGAACAGCTGATCAGGATATATTTTTAACAAAAATAATCAAATTCTACCAAACTTATGAATGAAATTTCTCATAGAGAAAAACATTTTTGATTCTTGATATTTAAAACAAACAATCTCAATATACTTTTGTATCGTGCTGACTAGTTCCTGAATAATAATATCAAGGTTATAATATAGAAATAAATAATTTTGAAAAATGCAATGACAGCCATGATGTCCGTCCCTATAGCCTAGGCCTATGTGAATCGAACCTTGCAATAATTACACAATATCACAGATTCTAAGTTCATGTATAGACAAATCAACATGACATATCATTCAACGAGGCTCATTAGAGTTTATATTGAGTGATACTAGCCTATATATTAGCAAATTTCTCATGATTCCAACCATATTTGTTCAGTCATTATAATCTTCATGTTCAGAGATAGTCTGTAGGCCAGCCCCACTATCCCAATGTTCGCGTGGAGCTGGCCTACAGACTAGTTCAGAGACTGAGGGTCCCAGTTACGTAGTGAACGATAATAGGGGATTTGTCTAATAGAAGCTTAAGATTGTGTAATGATTAAGCATCGACTGAATATAAATGCATGAACGTCTAATCTAAGCTAATATTCAACCTCATATGCCAGGATTATTATGGAAAAGTCATTCGAATAGCTCAAAAAGCAGTTTGATTTTACTGACAGTGAAGCAGCCATTGACTGACTCGGCCCTAGGCCTAGGGCTAGGCTGCCGTATCAGGTATGGCCACAAGGCTCCCATTCTCGAGGCAAACGGACAATATATGACACCAGCGACTGAATATAAATGACTGAACGTCTAATCTAACCTTGTTTTCAACCTCATATGCCAGGATTATTGTGTAAAATCATTCAACGCACTCAGAAAGCATTTTAATTTTCTTGGACGGGAGGTACCATATCAACTACCATGGCCACCATCGTGACCATGTTTTCGCTAAGCCTGGGCACACATGGAGACGTTCTCGAGGCAAACACAACTGACAAAGGCTTGGAAATTGAACGAAACGAAGCATATCGAATGAAATATGACCAACCTCTTTATTTGTATAATCAAACCAGTATATCTTTCACATCTTTCACGATTCCACACGCTTCGAAAGCAGTTTAATTTTCTGTCGGAAACCATGCTTCTGATGTCATGTACACAAGGGGCCTTGTGAGGCTTAGCGCAACGATCGCTTATAGCAACGATAATAAGAATACAAATTTATAATATTAAGACACCAACAACTGAATATAAATGTCTGAACGTCTAATCTAACCTTGTTTTCAACCTCATATGCAAGGATTATTGTGTAAAATCATTGGTTTGTTCTAAAAAAACGCATCAAATGTTGATACGAGTGGGATCGCTAGTATGCTATGGCCGGCAACGGCAACAAACATCATCACGGAGATTCCCTTAAAAACGCTTAAAATCGCATTATCGAAAGGAAATAATTATTTAAAACTCTAAGTAAAACATGTATAGAAGCTATCCGATCAATGATTATTTTCAAAATTATTCGAAACGTTCATAATTAAGAGTTTATTTCAATGATCTGGCCTGACGAGGGATATACGGTAGAAATCGATTCGCGCATGCCCGTCAAAATTTGCTCTTCCGGTTTGTTAGTTCATGAGTTTGCCACTGGGTGTCTCTCCTCTCAAGCGATCATATTTTCAATGTTTTGACTGTCAATTCCTATATGTGAAATCGACGTATGTATTCTAATGCCTTGACCCGAGTTTAAGACACCGTTTACCATCATGGTAGGCAATAAGCTGGTATATAAGCAAGTAGGTCGCCCTTGTACATTGACTCTTCTGAGACTTCTATGTGATGTGATACAGAATTGAGTCAGGAGAGGCCGAGAGGCCACTCTCTGGGTACCACTCGGGGCAGCTCCCTGGGCAGCACTCGGGATGACAGGTCAGCACTCGGGATGACGAGGCAGCACTCGGGATGATGGGGGACGGGGATGGGGATGGGGACGGGGATGACGGGAGGAGGAAGAGGAGGAGAGGAGGAGGAGGAGGAGGAGCGGGTGAGGCGCCAGTCTGGAAATGGCGAATTTGGGCACGTAAATTGGGAGGTGAGGAGGGCGGGAGGAGGAGGCTGGGCAGGCCGGCAAATGGCCGTTTGCCGGGACAAGGTCCGAGGGGCAAAGTGATAATAAATAGAAGTTAGCTCCTCAAGGAGCTAACAAAAATGGTACTTAATACGTCGAGAGAGCTGCGTAGAAAAGCTAAAGTGGATTTTTGGTTTAACAAATATGAGCCAGATGAAAATGAAAATGGTCACCGGATGCTCGCAGAATGTCACAAACTTCTGAGACTGAAAAACATTGACGCAGACTTAATTCTTAGTCATATAAAAATAAACAATGTAGTTTATTCGCGCAAGGATGCACACAGTCTACCTCAGGGTTGTCGACCCATGGATGTCGCCCACATACCAACAGAGGACGGGGGAATAGGATTCCACGACGAAAACAGCCCTTATTCTAACTTCTTCCGATGTCAAGTGAAAATAAACAAAGTTAAATTCCCATCCGCAGAGCACGCATACCAAGCCCAGAAGGCGGCTCATTTAAAACAGCCAGATAGCTTGGCTGATAAGACAGACCCGTAGCCCCGCCCAAGTGAAGAACATGGGGGATAAACTGAATGCTGCGGCCACTCCGCAGCAAATGGCGGAGTGGCAAAAAATCAACGAAGCTGTTCTCCATCGGGTAGTCACACAAAAATTCTTGCAGAATAAATACTGTAGGAATATGCTACTCGATCAGTCGATTTCTCGCTTCTATGAAGTTACCACATCAAAAAAATGGGGAATAGGACGTCGAGTGCGGGGCGTGCTTGTCAACAATGGCGGCAGGGTTAAACTGAAGGTCAACAAACAAATAGGAGAAAACAGATTTGGTCTAATGCTGAACAAAGAACGCTCGGACTTCTCTGGTAACCATCAATAGAAGCTTCTCAGTCTTACGATATCGATATCGATATCGCTGGTGAATAGGGCTAAAGGGACAATCATGATAAGTAAACCCCATGAAATCTCACCATGAAAGATAAAATTACTAAAGAGGTTGGGCTCTTATTATACTTCTGAAACTGAGGTAGACACCACAGCTACCGACAGCTATGAGCGGTAGAGTTGGTTGAGGAGTTTTTGCTGAGAAACTTTACTTCCCCTACCATAGTGTTTGGAACGACAATAGGACTAGATCTTGTTATCTACAACCGCCACACCGCCAGATATAATTGGAAATTGAGGAATATCCTTACTGACTCGAAACTTAATGCTATTTCTAAAGACCAAGAAATGTTGGACCGCATGGTAAAAGCCTACAATGTCAGCATGCAGAGGTTTAACGATTCCAGAGGTTTACCCTCAGTGCATATAGGGTCGCTCGTACACATCCACAGGTCAGGGAAGAGACAAGTGACTACACTGAGGCCTGTCTTCAAAGCAATCTACCAAAAGCTCGATGACGGATGCCATCTTACACCGGAACTCAAGGATAGTGATGCCGAAAGAATTATTAAAGCCTTCAGAAAACTTCATGAAAATTAATAATATTACCTGATCATTATACTTAGAGGTAAACCTAAGACTTCCGGTTCGCTTCTTGGAGAGAATAGTGTGCTTGGGACCAGCTCCCGCTTTAACCCTCTTCTTTTTCAGGAAAAAACAGTGACAGCTCGGAAAGAAACCAAGAGGACTTGTATAGTGCCTCATAGACCAACCAGGACGTGAAAATATAGTTGAAATCACAATATCGCAGGAATTATCAAGAATTTCCCGAGCAACCACGCTGAGTGATCTCCGAGTGGCCATTTTGGCCTCCCGCCTCCCTATTACCGCCCTCATCAGGTATCGAGAGAGCTGATAAGCATATTCAAACCGGAGCATAAGAGCAACTCACGAACTTTAACCAACTAGGTTACTAAACACAAAGTGAACTAAGCCCTGAGGATTACCAAAACAAAGTGAATTAACCCCGGATAAGAAACCGTTTAATCTTCCCGCCCTGGAGGAAAATGGCGGCGTGTTAACCTTCGAACCTCGCTGGCTAAGCATCCCACGTGGACTGAAAATTGTGAAACATTTAGAAATGGAACTAAATCAGTGTCAACTGAGTAAGTACTGAACGAAAAACATCGGAACTGTATTCTATTGTGACTTTGTTCTCCATTTGCTCAAAATATCTAATCACATGGAGGGAACAGCTTGTGGTATAATCTAGATCGGTCGTATAGCTGACCCAGATTCCGCTCTAGCAAGGCGAAGAAGCCTACCTCGCACAAAAGGTATAAAAACTGCTAAATATCTGGTGAAAGTGACTCATATCGTGAACAATTTCAGTGACCACATAAACTAACACATTTATACAGCTTTTGAAGCCCGTTTAACAATATCGTGCTAATAATAGAAGAAAATAGAAATCTTGAATCTCTCCGAATCAACAACCGGAAGTATTGTCCGCCATATTGCCTTGGCAAAACACAAACATCTCGTAGAGAGAGACTGACAACACAACCCGTTGCAACGTGGCTTCGCACCAGTGAATATGTCCAGTACTACAGTTGCGGGGAAAAGGTCTCGCTCCAGGTCTCCAGATCACAAGCTGAACAAAGCTCCTAAGATTGGAAATATGACGAATGAAAAAAACAACATAACCGTTTCTCAAAACGAGAAGAACATCATGGCAGGGAAAGGCGAAAATAAAGAACCGCAGAAAGTTCATGAAATAGAAAAAGGGCTCAAGGACTTAGTCAAAGACATGGCGAAAGACAGAGCAGAAAGTAGTGCCAAAGACGAACTGAAATTCCAAGAATTATTCGCAAGGCTTGACGAACTCGAGACGCTCAAAAAAGAGGTAGAGGAAAATTCTAAGTCGGTAGTGCTCCTAAAGGAGGATAATATTCTCCGAGATGAAGACTTACAAGATGTTAAGAAGTGACTAACCGTTCAGGAAGAAGAAATGGCGGTAGTCAGAGAAGCTATGGCCCATAACATTCAAAGAGATACTGATTACATAGACCAAGCCTGGAGAGAACAAGACAGGGACAGAGAGCATCGACAGAATTGATAGAGAAACGACGAAGTTAGAAAGAAACCTGCTCTTCATGGGGCTCAGGTCGGAAGAAAATGACCCTCCTGAGGTACTCGAAGAAAGAGTCAGGTATGTGATCGAAGACTGCTTAGTCCTGTCAGATGTAAAAATAAAGAATAGATCAAGAGTGGGCTGGAAACAAGATGCGCCCATCAAAGTTGAATTTGAGACTCTAGAAGATGCAATGAAAGTGTGGCTAGTCAGACTAAGGCTGAAACAATACAATGACATAAGCAAGGATGGCAAGACAATGGCAATAAGGAAAGACCAACCCCTGATCGTGAGGCAGAGGCAAGCCAGAGCTCGTACCATTGCAGCCGCTGCTGCATCCTACAAGGGAAAGTATAACGTGGAACTGTTCGGAACAAGTGTGAAGATCAATGGCATCTTCTATAGGCACGACCAGCTCAATGCTGTGCCTAAGGAGCTGCTGTTGTCTTCAATCTCCAAAAAACAAGATGAAAAAACCATGGTGTTTTTTACTGCCAACAATCCGCTTTCTAACCACTTTCGAGCCCCTTTCACCGTGGGTAGACAACAGTTTGAGAATGTGGAACAATATCTCTATTACAGTAAAGCCAAAATCCTTGGAGATCCAGAGAAACCCGCCATGGCCCTTGCTACAAAGGACCCTATGGCGTGTAAGAGATTCATGTCCCAGATTATTGAGGAAGACAACACCTGGGAAAAACACAGGGAGGAGGTTATTCTCACTGCTTTGAGAGCAAAAGTACGACACCATGAATTCATCAAAGAGTTCCTCATGCTTACAGGCAATAGACAAATAGGTGAAGCTTCCCCTAAAGATAAGATTTGGGGTATCGGACGAGGGCTACAAGATCCAGAGGTCCTGAAATCGGACTCCTGGCCAGTCAAAGGCAACCTACTTGGAAAAACGTGGATGAAAGTCAGAGGTAAAATAGCCAAGAAATTCGCTGAAGAAAACAAGAACAATCCACAACAGATGATCCCCGACGGAGCCAACTTCGACAACGACACCAAGACTGACAACGCCCAACAACCCTACCTTCCCCCACACGATAACGACAAAGAAGAGATCGAAGCTGATATCGTCGAGGCAGAAGAAATGGACACTTAGGTCACTAATATGTAAAGGTTGATTGATAAAAAGTGAACCCTATAAATGATCAATGGATCCTAAAGATTTTCAAAATTCCAAAAAAGTCACAAAATTCATTTCCCTTAACATTAACGGTTTAAACAATGTCGAAAAGAGGAAGATAATACTTGATGATTTTGCTGAGCATCAGGATGCTATCATTGGCCTCCAAGAAACCCATTCTATCAAAACTAAAGAGAAAATTTGGCGTTCACAATGGTCGGGAAATATATATTTTTCGCATGGAACCTCTGCATCTAGAGGCGTATTATTGTTAGTAACAAAGAATCTAGCACATAAAGTTACCTGCTCTGGTACCGATACCATAGGAAGATGGCAATATATTATCGTGAAGGTAGAAAACAGGGAAATATATATATTTAATGTATATGCTCCCACTGCTGATAAACCAAAAGAGCAAAACAAATTGTATCAAGACCTAGAGGAATGTATAGAAGAGCTAGAGTACGATCAGCTGGTAATAATGGGAGACTTAAATGCCGACATGTCTTATAGAACTGATTCTACCGCAAGTAAAACCCTTACTGATTATATTGACAAAAGAGATTTATGTGATATTGTTAAAGCAAAGTCTCAGAATGTCCCCCCCTTCACCTGGTCGCGGTTAGAACAAAAATCAAGGTTAGACTATGTACTGGTTTCAAATAACATGGTAAATAATGTAATTGAGTGTGATACAGTTACCAACACCCATTCAGATCACAGAGAAATACATGCTAATATCTATATAGGAGGCTCACCTAGAGGGAGAGGTTACTGGAAGTTTAATGCCCGTTTAATACACGACAACACCTTTTCAGAAGGAGTGGAAAAGCTATCCATTGAATGTTTGGAAACCCCCCTAGACCCTAAACTTAGATGGGAATTTTTTAAAATGAGCGTTAGAGAACTAGCAATCAATACTTGTGCCAGGAAAAATAAAGCTAGGATAAAAACTCTTGAAAATCAAAAGCGTAGACTAGCAGAGATAGACAGAAAAAGAAGACTAAATGTTAACGAAGTCGAAGAAAGGAATGTATTAATGCACGAAATCAGAGAAGCAGAGTTAAGAAAAGTGGAAGGTGCCTTAGTAAGATCAAAGGCGAGATGGGTAGTAGAAGGAGAAAAACCTTCCAAATATTTTTGCGCCCTCGAAAAGTACAAAGCTGAAAAGAAAGTTATTTCGATGTTAAACATAGGAGGTAATCTATCTACAAATCAAGCAGAAATACTTACAGAAGGTAAATCATTTTATCAAGAGCTGTATAAAGATGAACCCTTAGATGAAGAAGTAGCAAATGAGTTTATAAAGAAAGAACACTTTACTCAATTGGACGAAAGCGATAATAATCTGTTGTGTAGAGCCTTCACTGAATTAGAAATTGAGAAAGTTATTAAATCAATGAAGAAAAATAAGTCACCAGGTTGTGACGGCTACACTGTCGAATTCTTTCAACATTATTGGTACACGCTGAAAAACTTATTCATGGCTATGTTCGAATGTTGTCTTGTTGACGGTCAAATGACCGAAAATCAAAAAAGAGGTGTAATCAATGTAATCCCCAAAAAAGGGAATGATCTAACATTTATAAAGAATTGGAGACCAATAACGCTGCTCAATGTTGATTATAAAATAATCTCCAAAACCCTATCGAATAGATTATCCTTCTTTCTCCCCAATATTATTAGTGAAGAACAATTTGGTTTTGTACAAGGTAGAAACATAGGTACCGCAGTAAGACAAATAGATGATATAATATCCTTAATGGAATCTACTAAACAAAAAGCCTTAGTCACCTCACTCGATTTTGTAAAGGCCTACGATTCCATAGGATGGCCGTTTGTAAGAAAAGCCCTTGAAGCACATAATGTCCACCAAGACTTTATTTCTTGGGTTGAAACCTTGCTGTGTGACTCGAAAGCTACCTTTTGTAATAATGGGATATCATCTGAATGGTTTAACGTAAGAAGAGGAATGAAACAAGGAGATCCTATATCGTCGTTAATGTTTACAATCGTTGTTGAAAAATTAGCAGAATGTATTAGAAAAGATGAAAACACAAAAGGAGTATCCGTAAATGATCACGAAGCAAAACTTGTTCAATTTGCTGACGACATCACTATTTTCTCGAAGGACGAATTCTCCTTGCTATCTACATTCAGAATAATAGATAAATTCTCTAAAGCGTCAGGTCTGAAGTTAAACCCATCCAAATCCAAAGGTTTTAACATAGGCAAATTCGTTCTAACGAACAGAGATGTGTTAAAGGTCGAATGGACCAATAGGATGAAAATATTAGGTATAACCCTGATGTATCCTCGAAATGAGACAACGATGTACAAATTAAACAGCAATGACCTGCTAAGTAAAATCAAGTCCACGATCAATGAATGGAACAATAGATTCCTAACAATAAAAGGTAGAGTTTTAATCTGTAATGTATTCTTACTCCCTATACTTCAACACTCGATGTCGTGTATAGTTTTCGAACAACCATTGTTAAAAGAAATCAGTAAGATAATGATGGAGTTTGTATGGAAAAATAAGAAACCCAAAATTAGCCAAGAATTCTTGGCCCAGAAACACGAAAATGGTGGTCTAGGATTAAGAGTCATTTATGATATATACGAAACAAATCGCCTGATGTGGGTGAAAAGAATATTGTTAGGGTATCGAACAAACTGGTTTAAATCAGTAGAAACTTTTCACGGAAGAAAAGTAGAAGATTTATTCTTGTGCAGGTACAAGCCTAATAATAGCCTGAATAACTTCTATCATGACATTTTCAAATTCTGGAACAGGTATTATTATACCCTCAAACCTACCGGAATAGAACAGATCATGAAAGAAAGGCTCTGGCTAAATAGATTGGTGAAATACAAAGGTAGAATGTTAAACTGGGATTTGTGGAAGGAAAACGGAATCACTGCTGTTGGTGACCTGTTTAACGAAAGAGGTTGCCTCATGTCTATGTATGAGATAATGGAAAATTACAAATTCTACCCCCCATATGCTCAAAGACAACAGCTAAGAAAAGCCCTACCTAAAGAGTGGGTCGAAACTATGAAAAATTGTGAACCTTCTCTGATTGATAACTCAGTTAACTTCCAAATCCGCGACAAAACTTTTAATATTCTCACATGTTTTTCCAATGTCATACATCAAGAACTTGTATTGAAAAGAGTCCCAAAAAGAGAAAAGTTAGACAAATGGCAATATCGCCTTAAAATGAGTGATAGTGAATTCGAGAGAATAAACTGGAACACCACCTTCTCGAGCATTTATAAGGTAACCCCAGAAACGAGACTGCATGTTCTCCAGTACAGGATAATACACAACTCTATAACGTGTAATGAGTGGTTGAAAAACTCTCAAAAACGAGATGATCCGATATGTGGATATTGTAGCAGTGTGGACAATATTGTTCACTTCTTTATTGAATGTAAAAATGCTATGACCTTATGGAAATATATTTTACAATGGATATATGATAGTGGGCGCCTAAATAATAATGTTATGAACCAGAAAATCATTCACAGAAAAGGTAGAGGAATAGTTGTCGACAGAAAAGAGATAATGTTCGGATACGAAATATCTAATGAAAACTCTAAGATTATAAACTGGATTGCTCTAACGGTCAAAGCCTTTATTCACCGGCAGAAACTTTTTGCAGAAGATAAACTAGACCCCATCATAGCGATGTACGAAATACGTATGAGGATGAAAGTGGTTATTAAATCTCAATATCTAAAGAAAACCCCAAATGAAGTCAAAAAAATTTGGAGAAGATCATATGATGATGTACAGGAAGCGATAGATATCCCGAAAACAACTTAAGTTTATCTTAGAGAGATCGAATGTGTCCTTTTTTCTCCCCGTATCTCGTATTTTAATATGTTTAGCATTGTAAGAAGCCCAGTTGGCAGGATAACTGTTGAATAAAACGATGTCGCAAAAACAAAAAAAAAGGTGCTCAACAGAACCCTTGCTCTGCTGGGGGCTCCCAGAATATAATGACGTATAGATTGCAAAATTGATTACATATATTGTATTGAAAGGTTAACTCTCAAAATTATATATATGGAGGAATTTGAAGTTTAGAATTTATATATATAAATATATATTTGCAACCCAAATATCTAACTACTTTCGTTGCGATGGACTATATGAGAATACTTCAAGAATACTTCAAGAATACTTCAAATGATACAACATTATATCAAGCTACTGAAGAAGAAAATAGTGAAATAGATTACATAATGAACTTTAGTTAACAGGAGAAGAGCAAAAGCTCATGAAGGTCTGTGTAGGGGATACATTTCTCATACAAAGGAAATTCTCAGAAATGAACTATGGATGGGATACATCTTCATAACTAAAGGGGGTAAACGTTAAACTTGATATACTTAGAAGGAATGTATATTCTTATTATCTTAATGAGTGGTACAAGCCGTTGATATATATATTTTTTGAAGGAATGTGTATTCTTATAAACTTAATTAGTGGTACAAGCCGTTAACTAGTTCTAGAATAAAAGGGCCGTAATATGTAGAGGCCAAGAGATGATAGAAGTAGAATTGAAATGGATGATAACCCTTAGTTAGTATGTATTGATATTGTACATTAAATCAATGAACCGATAGGAGGATACTTAGTGGAAGATGGATATTAATCAGTGAGGCCATGTGATGGAGCTTACTATGTGGGGTACAAAGGATAATCAGGCGCTCAACAGAACCCTGGTGTTACCCCCCTCTGCACCGAACAAAGGTGAACCTCCATTATCTGGTTTCAAATATCTTTTTCATGATTCTCAAAGTGAAAACAATCACTTAATTGGACATTATAAAGCATGTGAAATTAATATCGTAATGATTTTACTCCTCGCAATAGTCGCCCAACAGCTCTGTAAATATACATAATTGTGATAACACTTATGAGTAGAGAAGTTGAGACATTCTTTGAGACGGCCTCCCCTCATCTGGTCACGTGACAGTGCATCCACAAGTCTAGGAACGAACTGATTTTGTGCAATTTTGAACAATTAATCCTATATAATATTAAAATCTATATCATAAAATATATTCATCATGAACATGGGCAACATTTCCGCAACATTTATTGCCTTAAATCGACAGTAATGCTGAGATTTCACCCATTGTTTACTTTCACCACACTGCCGGGTAGTTGGCCGGGACATGGGGGACTCTGGCCCTTGACGACCATAGCAACCAAGCTTAAAATCTCCAACTTTCCCCCTTGATTTCTTAAGTTGTACACAATTGTTGGAAAAACGAAACCAGCGACTGCAATGTATGAACAATACTTGATATATCCATGTAAGATCATAGCATTTTTACCCGTTTATATATGGTTTCAAAGGGGTTGAAAACAGGTATTTTAGCGTTAGCGTCTATGGAACTCAGCTGGTGTATTCACCCGAGTTTTTGCCGCCGATCATAGCGCCACCTGTAAATACCCAGATTCTCGTCTCAAAGAATACTCAAAGCCACATGTACAGGCGAAAATGCCTGAGGGTATTAAAATGAAAGTTGTGTTAATCCTGTTATGGGTTCTGGGGTTTTTTCAACAATGTGAGGGATTGATTGAATACTGGATTAATGATCATGGATGATTTTAATGATGAGAACAATGGTTGTAGCGATTCGGAATGGTTCACAACACTGAAAGGGCTTAAATTTGTGACATGGAATGTTCGGAGTACTGTACCGAAAATGAATCAAATCGAGCAGTTCATGCTAGATAGTGAACCACACGTAGTGTTATTACAAGAAACTTGGTTAAATGGGAAGATAGCAGATAATTGTTTAAAATGTTCTGGGTACAACATCTGTAGACAGGACAGGAAAATTAGAAGAAGAGGGGGACGGCTCTTAGCATATGTACACTCATCCCTGGAAATAAACACAACAGAGTATGAAAACCTGTGGGAGTCTAACAGAGACATTGAAATCCAAATTTTTTAAATAAACAAGAAGTTTATGAAAAGTAAGATTTTCCTAAATGTCTATAGACCCCCACAGGGGATTTTACCAAAAGCACTGGAGACATTAGAAAATATACTGGAGAAAATAGACACATCCAAGGAAGTAGTAATAATGGGGGATTTTAATTACGAAGCGGAAAACCTACAGGAGGAGAAATCTTCGGGGTCAGAATTATTTAGGAACCTTTTAACTAAATTTAACCTTCAACAAATAGTCAAAGATAAAACTAGGATCAGTAGAAAATCTGCCTCGACTATTGATCACATATATACTAACGTTATTGTACTGTGGGTGTTGCCACAAGGTTGTGGATGGGAAGCGGGAGCAATTAAAGAAAAAAAATATATACTAACGTTGACAATAAGAGACAAACAGGAACGCTGAATACCAATATCAGTGATCACCTTCCAGTTTACCTTCAGATAAAAAAAGAGAAGACCAAATATAATATTGAGTCCTTCTCAGCAAGAAGCAGTAAATTTTTGGATATAACAATTTTATGTGAGATATTAGCCGATATGGACTGGACCGAATTATACCAGACTAGAGACGTAAATTTAGCATGGGAATTAATTTATAAGAAAATTAGTACAATACTAGACAGAATGTGCCCAATTAAAAAGTTTAAGAATGTAAGAGCTACTCCAGTGTGGTATGACAAATCTATTATTCTATGTGGGAAAGAAAGGGACAAAGCTTTTAGAAAGGCAAAGAGGACAGGGAAGGAGTCAGACTGGCAAATAGCCAGAAAACTTAGAACGAATGTCAATACGAAAGTCAAAATAGCTAAAGAGAAGTATCTAAACGCTCATAAATTTTGGGACATTTTGAAACCTTTAATGTCAGAAGAATGAAATTGTAATTGAGAATGATGGTACTAAAATGAAGGGACAGGAAGCGAGTGAGGTACTTAATGACTTTTTTGTGAATATAGGACCTGAACTTGCTGACAGAATTGTAAGGGATGAGAATATGGACGAGCCTGGGAGACCAAATATTGTCCAGCCTGGAAAACCTTTCAGCTTTACTACAATAAATAATATCAATATTGAACTAGCCTTAGCAAAGTTGGAAAATTATAAGGCTTCAGGAATCGACTTTTTACCAACTAGAATCCTGAAACCATGTATGAAAACACTAAGCAATCAATTTGCATACCTTTTTAGAAAATGAAGAAGTACCAAAAGATTTTTAGTCAGGTAGATTGGTGCAAGAATTGTTCAAATTGGTATGAAAGCATGAAATTTGGTACAGTGATAGATTTTGGTATGCTGATTAATTTTGGATATTGACCCATTCTGAAATATTGTTTTCTTGGGTTCTGTTGCCATGGTAACATTTTTTCAGTGCAATTTTGGCCATTCCCTGGGAATACTGAATTCTAACCAATAATTTGATATGGTATACCCACATAAAGTAGTCTATGGAATAGTTCTCTAATTTTTCTAACTATTTCAGCTAATTATATGGTTGCTAGGCTATGTATGGTTGCTAAGCAACTGATAATATACTGAAATTTCTCCAAAATGGCTCATTTTATGTATATTTTATGGGGTAAGGCAATTATTTATGTTCTAAAATATAACATTTATTTAATGATAACATTTTCAGTGATATGCTTCAGCTTTTAGAATTTCCAAGATGGCTGCCAAATGGTTCTAAGATCCAAAATGGCTGATCAAAAGACCCTTCGGGCCCACTTCCTAGTTGACTTGACTTTAGTTTGCAAGCTCATTCATTGTTCATATCAGTATGTACTTCAACCAATTCTGAACATTAGAATAGATCTGAGAACCTGAAATTTGGTACAGAGATACATTTTAATATGATGATCAATTTTGTATATTGACCCATTCTGAAAAGAATTATTCTCTTGGCATCTGTTGCCATGGTAACATATTTTTAACTAAAATTTCATCAATTTTCCTGGAAAAACTGATTTCTAACAGATAGTCATTACCAATATACCAAAATAAAGCAGTTATGCAATAGTTCTCTTAATTAGGTAACTATTTCAGGCAATTCCATGGTTGCTAGGCTATTTATGGTTGCTAAGCAACTGAAAATATGCTGAAATTGATCTGAAATGACTCATTTAAAGCATATTTTCTGGGTAAAATCTATTTTTAATGTACTAAAATGTCATATTTCTTTGATAATCACAATTTCGGTGATCTGCATCAACATTTAGAATTTCCAAGATGGCTGCCAAATGGTTCTTAAGTCCAAAATGGCTGATCAAAAGACCATTTTTGCCTATTTTCTAGTTGACTTGACTTTGATTTGCAAGCTCATTCATGGTATATATATGTGTAATATTCAATTCAATTCAATTCAGAAATTCTTTATTGGATGGTTTTGTTCACAATAGGTCGGTCAATTCTGGCACAAGTACATGCCAGTTCTTCCAATGACTGCCGACGTCTCTCTTGAATTTTTCGTTACAACAATAACATGAAAGTCCCTTTATAGGGCTTCATAACAACTTAATAATAACATGTCAGCTTTGAATGAGATGAATATTTACATCTGAAAACAGTAGATGAGGGTCCTAGCTTATAACAATCTAAATTATTTGTATGCATTAATACAACAAACTCTGAACATCAATATAGATCTGAGAGCCTGAAATGTGGTACAGAGGTAGATTTTGTTATGCTTATTAATGTTTGATATAGACCCATTCTGAAAAATTATTCTCCTGGCTTCTGTTTCCATAGTAACATTTTTAGTGACATTTTGGCCATTCCCTGGAAATACTGATTTCTAACAAATAATATGTAATAATATACCCGTATAAAGTAGTCTATACAATAGTTTTCTTATTTATGTAACTATTTCAAGCAATTCCATGGTTGCTAGGCTTATGTAGGCTTGCTATGCAACTGAAAATATTCTGTAATTGATCTGAGATGACTTATTTTATGTATATTTTCTGGTACTTTTCATGCCCACAAATTTATTTGATAATCACAATTTTGGTGATTCACTCTTGACTTGAATTTGGTTTGTGAGTTCATTTGTTGTAAATAATTTAAGTTCAAATACATCTGAGGACCTTGGTCATTCTAAGAGTAGACCCATACTCAAATATTGTTCCTTGGTTACTGTTGCTATGGCATTTTTCTGCATTGAATGTTGCTTTTAAAATATTGAAGACACCTAGCATATACAATTCCTAGGCAATCATATATCCTTTATTTGTCTACAAAGGGGGCAGGGTCAGCGGGTCTAACTCCCTGAATGGTGATGATTTAAAGTCTAGTGGATATGGTAATGTAAATATGGGTACAATCCACCATGTGGAACCACTTGGGGAGAATTGATATGGAATTCCAATTGATTTGATTGGTAATGGAGAGGGAATAATAGGTATTGTGCATATTGTGATCATTTATTTGCAATTCAACATTGTGTTATGATTGAGCATAAGGGTATAAGGAGATAGTGAGGAATCAATGAGCATGCCAGGATGACATCTGTTAGATCTCTCCTATATGGTATAAATTCTTTGGGTCTGACACTTCATTCCCAATCCCATTCACTGGGGTCTGCAATCTTGGGTTTGGCAGAAAATTGTTTTCAGCTGGATTTAGCATGTTGATTAGCAAGTGTTCTGGGTTGGAAGATGTAGGTTTCCTACATCATTCACTGAGTCCACACACCAGAACTGACTGTAGATGAACACAGTGCAGTGCTGGAGATAAAGTATGCCAGACGGACAGCACCCAAGTGGAATCAAATTCTGGGAATAGAATTCTTTAAAATGACTGGCAGCACATATGGTATACAGGTCAGAAGAACATTCATTTCCGACTCATTTTCATCTCCAAAAGTACCCCCCACAAGGCCAAGATATTACCACCATTGGAAAGAACATTAAAACTGTTCCAGAAAATGTACTCATATGTACCCCTACTCCGACTAGAAAAAAGTTCTTGGTACTTGAAATTCCCATACTTCCTGTGGGTATACAGATATATGACATGACATCACTGCACCTACAAGAGCCGTGAATCAAATGTACATGGTGTGTGCTGGTGTATGTCTTTGGAGGTGGGCAGGGTTGGACTATGGTTGGCTACTACCACTAGGTCTAAAATAGAATTAACTTTATGTTCGACCTGAAAACATTGCAACTGACTGAAGCATTTTTTAGGGCATTAATTAGAACCAATTGAATGGAATTAATTATCAATTTAAATGAATCTTGTAAAATTTGATCAAATTCATTCTGGCACATGTGGCAATGACTCTTTTAACACCATGGCAAGGTTTGATACATATGATAAGTCTCCATCACTGCTACCAAAAATGAAATAAAAAAAGATAAAAATGGATTCCTGACCAACCAACCCGAATTTCTACCATGAGGTGACTGGAAACAAAAATAATTTATTTTAGGCCCTAAATATGCAGCAAAACAACCCACTGACCATGACTTACCCCCTAGGAAACTCTTGGGTTATGGCATAACATCTCTTAACATTGTAAATAGTGTGTTGCACTCTGAGAATGCATAGAGGAAGGGAGGCTCAAGGCAATGTTAAGGGCCCAACATACATGTGAGCAAAATGGTGGATTTTAATTTATTTGTATGGTTTTCCTGATTCAAAACAAACCTTCAGGTCTGACTGATCACTATCCACAGTCCTGAGACTGTGAAATACTGACTGTCAGGCAGGAGTTAGCTTTTTCTGACTGGCATGAGGTCAAGCCTGCAAGGGTAGTTGGTTTATTGCTGAGTAGTTCAAGGCTATCTTTTGTTATGATGAGATGGTAATTCAAATCAGTTGTGTTCCACTGAAGTACCTGAGTGACAAAACTAAATATATTTCCTTTATTTTGACAAATGAAAATCTTCTCCCGCTTGAATCGTGGCTGAGACTCTAAGTCTCACCACCCTTGGTGAGCAGTTTTTCCTTTTCAAGCAGCCTTTGGGGAAATAATCCTATCAATATTGGTAGAATATTTATAATCTGTATGTCATCAAATACATACATTTTAGGTATACGTTCTAAAGATCAATCATTGTTAGTAACATCAAATACCACCTTTTTATTTCGCCACTTATAGAGGCCAGCAACTAATTACTTATTTCATTGTAACTGATCTGCTATGCCCTGTTGGACATGGAGAACCCACTATGTGCAGCTAGATCCCAGGAGTAACATACTCCTCACCAACCTTACTCTATATTGATTAACATGGAATTTTAGCTTCAATATTTACTCTTCCTTCTAGTTGTCACAGTATGGGCTCATCCTAAAGAACAATGTTATATGGTTGATATTTACAAAAGCAAATAAATCAAATGTGCTTGCTCTGTGAGATGCTTTCATTTAGGTCCTTTTTAAGATCCAGGAGAGTATCCGCACAAGAATTTGTGTATGGTAACTGCTTGGCTGGTTAGTTTAGTAAGTTTATTGTCACCTCTCTCTATAGTCTATTTGACCGTCTAGCCTCCACCCACCCCCCTCCCCCACAAAGCTGTTGATTCTTCTGTTGACAAGCATTGGTCATGTCTGCTGGTAGCAGTAGTGGGTGAGTGAGTGTGGAGGGTGATCAGACGGGTCATCGGTACTATTCATGAGCCCCCAGGACACGGTATGTAATGCGGTAACCACACTTTTTGTTTGTTTTTAAAATAGGGCCATGTGAAGCAATTCCTTCTGTCCAAGTTGTAGATTACTATCACTGATGTCGATAGAGAGTAACAATAGCGCAGTTTTACAGGAAAGAAACCCCCTCGGCGGGCGTAAGTATGACGCGAAGGACCCTCACTTATCGGGCATCGTTCGAAACGTTCAATTTTCAAGCTACGCTATGTAAACATAGGCAGATAGATGCCGGCCGTCTAGAGCTAAGGAGCTAAAATAGGACATTTAGCTTCCTGGTGGCAGCCATATTGGATTTTGAGCATACCTGTACAAGGAGGTGACCTCAACACCATACCGACTTGCAGTCTCAGTATGCACATCTTTTTAAATTATGACATATTCTCAGTCCCCTACCCATCAAATGAAATGGAATTTAATAGTAACTATCACAGCTAGCAATTATTAATATAGACTCCAGGGATGGGGAAAATAAACAAATAGTGTCTCACTCACACACCTTCCCCCCCTCCTTCCCCATTTTCCCCTTTCTGCCCTCCCTCCCCTTCCCCCTTCCCAATAAAGGGAAAAGAAAACCCATCCACTTAAGGAGGCCTTGAGGACTGCTCTGCCTTCCCTCCACACCTTCTCATACACCAACAAAACAAGAAAACAGATATTGAATCATCCCAGCAAGGTAACTGCAGCAAAATCGGTTGTTGAAAATCTTCAAAATCACCTCCCTTGAAAAAAGTGATTTTGGGGAAACCAATAGCCAGGTAACTTTTCTCGATACCAATGGAAACCACTGTCAAAGTTAGAGCCCTGTACATGCAGCAAGTAAAAAGTCTTTCAAGGATTTGTGTACAGGGTCCATTGTCATAAATCCACAATTAATATAGTATGGATAGGCCACATCACATATTTGGTAATCAGGGAGTGTGGAGTTAACCATGTGCAACTCATTAGAGAACACTGCTCCTACACTCCAGTGGAAGGCAGCTGGTTATTCCCCCAGTTCCCAGTTCCAGTTTGATATATGGTTACCTAGCAATAGTGTATGCTAGACCTTCAATAGCCTCAAAACTGCAACCAAAACATATCCTCTTATAGCTATATCAAGAGAGAAAAAAGTTCATATAATATATGCCATAATTTATTTTAATATAATTTATGTACCAAAATTCAGGTTCTCAGATCTATTTTAAAGTGGCTAAGATAGTTAATAACACACATTGGGGAGTATTCAAGGACTGCTTTGAAAATGCCCCCAACAACTAAAACCAAAGTGCCATAGTCCAATCATGATCTTATTTTACTTTTAGCTCTCCAATTTGTTTTGAAAATAGGAGCTTTTGTAACTGATGTTACTTATGAATCTAGTCCAGAACAGGAGAGAGAGTCACTTCAATGGGCAGAATGTGTTGAATTGAATGTACCATGAACATGCTCATGTCCAGAGAGTGTGATGGCACCAGATCGAGGCCTATCGTCAGAGTTTGAGGGGAAGTCTTGGGCTATTTACGTTTTTGTTTTTGTAGGCAGACATTGCCCACCATCCCGCCCACCATTCTCCTTTCTGTCCCGCCCACCCTCCTCCAAAATCGGGTAATTTTAATGTTAAGTCAACGCGAAAAACAAGCGCCGACGCGGCGCTGTTTTACACATCCTACGGTGGCGCTACCTCATGGGAGGGTGAGAAACCATTCCTGGCACTTGCTGTTAGTTTACCACATTGCCACAAGGTGTAAGGACCACAACAATGTCTAATTGCGAGTGTTCCTGAAGCTGAAGCCTAAACGCGAGAGGTCTGTAACGCCGTAATTATACCAGTAATACCTAAAAAATCTTGGTCCAATCTCTCCCTAAGGCTATAACTTAGGCAGTCATGTAACTGGTTGGTGTTGGACAATGAGAAATAGAGTGGGTTCCCCGATCATAGAGGAAGTTGTACAGTGCTAATGCATCGCCGATGGCGGAATGTGGCGATGCTTCTTGCTTGGGTTTTATGCAGTTGCATAATTAATTAATTATGCCATTGTCGCCGGTCGGTCTAGGAAATAGGCAAAAATGGTCTTTTTTCGATCTGCCATTTTGGACTTTAGAACAATTTGGCAGCCATCTTGGAAATTCTAAATGTCCGAAATTGTGATTATCAAAGAAATATGACATTTTAGTACATTAAAACCCAGAATTTTACCCAGAAAATATGCTTTAAATGAGTCATTTCAGATCAATTTCAGCATATTTTCAGTTGCTTAGCAACCATAAATAGCCTAGCAACCATGGAATTGCCTGAAATAGTTACCTAATTAAGAGAACTATTGCATAACTGCTTTATTTTGGTATATTGGTAATGACTATCTGTTAGAAATCAGTTTTCCAGGAAAATTGATGAAATTTTAGTTAAAAATATGTTACCATGGCAACAGAAGCCAAGAGAATAATTCTTTTCAGAATGGGTCAATATACAAAATTGATCATCATATTAAAATGTATCTCTGTACCAAATTTCAGGTTCTCAGATCTATTCTAATGTTCAGAATTGGTTGAAGTACATACTGATATGAACAATGAATGAGCTTGCAAACTAAAGTCAAGTCAACTAGGAAGTGGGCCCGAAGGGTCTTTTGATCAGCCATTTTGGATCTTAGAACCATTTGGCAGCCATCTTGGAAATTCTAAGAGCTGAAGCATATCACTGAAAATGTTATCATTAAATAAATGTTATATTTTAGAACATAAATAATTGCCTTACCCCATAAAATATACATAAAATGAGCCATTTTGGAGAAATTTCAGTATATTATCAGTTGCTTAGCAACCATACATAGCCTAGCAACCATATAATAGCTGAAATAGTTAGAAAAATTAGAGAACTATTCCATAGACTATTTTATGTGGGTATACCATATCAAATTATTGGTTAGAATTCAGTATTCCCAGGGGATGGCCAAAATGTCACTGAAAAAATGTTACCATGGCAACAGAACCCAAGAAAACAATATTTCAGAATGGGTCAATATCCAAAATTAATCAGCATACCAAAATCTATCACTGTACCAAATTTCATGCTTTCATACCAATTTGAACAATTCTTGCATTTTTTTGCACCAATCTACCTGACTATTTAAAAAAGCCAAAGTCACGCCATTATATAAGGAGGGCAGTAAATACGATCCTAGTAATTATCACCCAATATCTTGTATTAAGTCTGCCAGCCAAGATTTTAGAGAGCGGTGTTCAGACTCAACTGGCACAATATTTTGAATCAAATAAACTACTAACAGAAAACCAAATTGGATTTAGGAAAGAAAAGTCTATTGTAGAGGCACATGATAAATTATTAGAAACAATATATTGCAACCTTAATAATAAGAAGGCCACTGATTTGATATTTCTCGACTTTAAAAAAGCCTTCGATACCATTAATCATGATTTGCTTATAGACAAGCTGGAAAGGTATGGGCTGGATAAGGGATTGTTAGGCTGGTTAAAAAATTACTTATCCGATAGGTATCAGAGTGTCATTGCGAATGGATCTTGTTCGTCAAACAAACCAGTAACCTGTGGCGTTCCTCAGGGTACCTCTTTGGGACCCTTATTGCTTTGTATATATGACCTTGATAAGATTGTAAAAGATAGTCACGTCCAATTATTCGTGGATGCTACAGTATTATTTGCAGATAGACCTCTGAATGGAAGTAGTATAACTTCTCTTCAAAACAACCTTGAAAAGATTGTTAAGTGGTGTGCAGACAATAAAATTTCATTAAACATAAAAAAATGTTTCATCCAACAATTTGGATCGAAATGAGTCGGCTGGAGTTCAGGACGCGCCATGGCCGGAACTCGACTCCAATACGCCACCGCGCAAGTCCGCCCCAGTTTCTGGGGTCAAGGACACTTCAGTGCCGGAACATGGCGATGGGTCTGTTCGTGAGTCTGAACAGAGTATGTCTCTGTTTGACGGCGAAAACCGAACCCCAGCCCTCTCATCGGCCCATTTTGATGGTAATGTTGAAAAAAATATCCACCTGGGAGACAAACGGAACCGTCATCTTTCCGATATTGACTCCTCTTCATCCACGGAAGAAGCCACCATTGTGGGCTCCCTTCCGAGTGAAGAAAACATTGAGGATACAGATAAAGTTGAGCACGAACCAACTTTATCGACCGCCTCAACCCCTCTAAAACCTAATCCACCCTCATTAGACCTCCACAACACAAATGGGGGGGATGTATACGCAAATAGCGTTGGCCTAGACCTACATCTGACCTGTACTCAGTCTCAAAGACAGGACAAAAAACGCCAACGCACCAATAACAAACAGACTGTCACTTCGAACAGTAGAACCACACTCAGGTCCTCGTCCTCGTCATCACTTGACGATGACCCACCTTTTTCAACCCCAGTGGCCTCCACTGCAGGTTTTTTCGGCAATAGGGTTTATAAATTCCCCGTTGTCCCAAATGCTGCTAAATTAGCTTCCTCATTGAAGCAAACCACCACACCTTCTTTCACCATTAACAACCCTCCAACAGCGATGATTCAGGCCCCGCCCACTATTGGACCGGACCATGAACCATCGATAGACATGGAAATAGGGGGGATGGAACCCCATGGGTCTCCACCATCCCCCATGGGGAGTAACAAGGGCGACCTTACACAACTTCTTGAAGTGCTAAGAGATTTTGACCCCCTAAGCAAGGCACTCACCAAGAAGTCCTCTAAACGGGCCTCTACTGGTATGGAACCAGCCCCAATTGGTCCAATGCCCCAGGTGGATGCTAATAAAGAGAGAAAACCTGATCCACATCAGAGTGATGCTAGCTGGCCCAGTGAAGCTGAGGCCACAGCATGGTGGGGCAAGGTTGCGAACGCGGCTGCAAATAGTAGCCAAATCCGCACCCCTACCCCATCCAACTCCCCTCTGAAAAACCATGTAAAAGTCTCCTCTAAGAGAGCACAGAAAAACAATTTGAAAATCTCTATTCCTGGAAATACAAATAAAAATAAGAACAACTCACCTTCTTTGACCGCTAATCCAAGAAATGTTGTTTTTTCTTCTCCACAGCAGGAGAACAAAGACACCGCCCAGGAACCGCTTGACCTGACACAAGTCGTCACTGCGGAAATGAGAGAGGGAAGAAAGAAAGTGGTCGACGGCTCTAAGCTGAAGATGAGGGCTCAGTTTCTAGGAAACCTCTGCGACTCGAATGTCGTGGGCGCCCCACCTGTCCTCACCGGATGGGCTATGGGCATTGAAGGCCTACCCCCATATATCCAAGAAGATATACACCTAGTCAAAGAAATATCTGAAATGAGGAAAAGAGCAGCCTTCGACCTCCAACACCAAATCGCCACCCGCCTACATGAGAGGGCGGACATCCTTTTGGAGGTCGGGTATGACCAGGTCTCTAGGGCCCGTGAACTCGCCAGGAAACAAGGTAGCCAAGATTTTCCTAAGGCAGTTGAGAGCATGGCCCTTATCGTGACAAGAGAGAAACGAAAGCTGACTGAGACACTCCTTCACAGGTGATCCGATCTGGAGCTTAAGCAACCAACCACAGAAGACTGGAAAAACTTCCAATCGCTGTCAATGGGTACGCTGAAGGCTAGAGCCAAAAGCACCAGGGATGAACAGAGAGCCGCCACCGAAACTGGAGATGACCAACAAGCCTCCACCTCTGGTCAGACCCCCAACGACCAACAACCAAAACAAAATGGCGACTCTAAGCAGCCCCAACAATGGAGACAGGAGAACCCCAGACCTTGGAATTCCAACAATCGCAAGCCACCCAAAAGAGGACGCCCTAATGCTCCTCAAGGCGCGTCGAATGCAAAGAAAGCCAAGGAGGGCCCCTCCTATGACCGTCAACCCCAACCCCAACAACAACCCCAGGGACACCTCATGCCGAACAACAACCAAGCCGCTTTCCAGCCCCCAGACTCTGGGAATCTGCTTTATGGACTGCTCCAGACTATGTTCCATCAGCAACAAGGGGGTTTTCCAATGGCACAGCCCCAGAGGCCCCCCCCAGGAACCACGCCCACGAAACAAGGGAAGACCCTGGCATGGCAACAACCGAGGGCAGAACAGGAGATAGGACTGATCTCTACCCCAGGCATGTCTAATATGGACAAAGACCCCGGCGAGACCATGGACTTGTTTGTTCCTAATTGTTTTTTGACATTTGATTGTGCCTTTGCCTTTGAATCTGTACAAGCATGTACCACTATTGATATTGACTTTTTACAAATAAACAAGCTTGTTATGTATCAGCCTGGTTTTTTAGACTATACGCCTAGTAACCATAGTATGCCTGACAATACCAATAACAATAGCAATAATAGCAATGACACTTCAGATAACATTAGGGACAACCCGAATAACAATGCCCCTCGAGATACAGCCACACTAGAAAGCGCTTGTGATAGACTGATCCACCATCTAACATCGGCCAACCAAACCGACTGTAAATGAGGTAATCAATCTAACGGACCGCCCCCTAACAGATAATGAAAAATATGTTCTAGCTCTTGGTAAAAGTTTCTGCCCCACCCCAGGGGAACCGAATGTCGGAGAAATTCGCGAAGATCACAATAGATTCGCCAGAACCTGTAGAATTAGACATTTTTTCAACAAAGATGCGGGCCCGTCTCGGGCCCCAAACCCTCCGAACATTGCACAGCTGGCCCCTGATACGGGGACAACTGACAAGGGGACCCCCTCTAAGGACACCTCCCCGATCAATACTCAAACCGAACTGTCCAAACGCTTAAACGGGAATAAACTGTTTAAAATACCATCTAAATGGAAACCCCCACAGGGCCCACCCATGTTAGAGACTTTCATACAAATGAACGAAATAGCTTTGAACAAATTGGTTCCTTCTGCCCCCAATAAACAAAATCTTACCCTACCTCAAAAACAGGCCCTAAGACTGCTAGCCAGTGACAAATCAATTGTCATTAAACAAGCAGACAAAGGAGGCGCAATGGTAGTATGGGGCCGAGATGAGTATATAGCAGAGGGTGAACGCCAATTAGCAGACCGGATGTTCTACAGCGCCCAAGCCTGTGACATGACCATTGCGAATATGGCACTCATCAACAGAACTGTAAAATTACTTTTGGAGGAAAAGGAAATCACAGAGGACATCTTCGACATGCTACAGAACGCAGAACCAAGATGTCCGGAATTCTACCTTCTCCCTAAAGTACATAAAGGGAAAACACCGTGCCCTGGACGCCCCATCATCTCTGGGAATGGGGGACCAACCGAAAAGATATCGGGGTTCATCGATACGATCCTCAGACCGTATGTACCCTGTATCAAATCTTACATCAAGGATACCTCCCACTTCATCCAGCTGATAGATGAGGCAAACCTCCGTACACAAGATGCCACTCTAGTAACAATGGACGTCACCTCACTATATACCAACATACCGAACTATGAAGGTAAGAACGCCGTGAGACTCTTCTTAGACAAACACCGTACCCTCGCGAACCACAGATCACTTCTGATCCGGGATGGCTCGATCCTGAAACTTTTGGCATTTGTCTTGGAACGCAACACTTTCAAGTTCAATGACAAGTACTATCTACAGATCGGAGGAACTGCAATGGGGACCAGAGTGGCACCCACATATGCCAATATATACATGGACTCGTTTGAGGAAAAGTATATTTACACGAGGGACCTCAAGCCAGCCCTATATGGCAGATACATCGATGACATATTCATGATCTGGACACATGGCTCGGAAGAACTGAACAAAATGATCAGCGAACTGAACGCAGCCCACTCCACGATCAAATTCAGCAGCGAAATTTCAACAGAACGTGTTTGTTTCCTAGACACCAATGTCATCAGAGAAGACACGTTGGGTTTCTATACAGATCTGTATTGTAAGCCCACTGATGCAAACAATTTCCTGCACTACACCTCTGCACACAAACGCAGTACCAGAGATGGAATCGTATATAGCCAATTCATCCGCATCAGACGCATCTGCAGCCAAACGATTGACTTTGACAGACACTGTATGGATAAGGCTCTACACTTCCGAAGGAGGGGTTATCCAACCGAGGTGATTGTCAAGGCCTTCACGCTGGCCAGAAGTAAATCACGAAGTGATCTTCTAAAGCTAACAGAGGCAGACACCACCCCAGGCATGGAACAACCGCTCCTTGGTGTGACTCGATTCCACCTCAGTTGCAACATTTTTGCCAACAGCATACGTGACAACTGGGCCATATTGGGGCGGTCGACAACGACCAACCACCTTTACCAAAAGAAAGTGATTGTCGCATACCGTAGACCCAAAAACTCCTGTAGCGATTTTCAGGTTACATTCCCCAAATACCTTATATATCAATGCGCAAAAATCTCCTAATTCTGAGAAGTTTGAAAAAATGACTTCTTAAATCACTCATTGCCCCCATTTCGTGAGAATTGACCATATATATTCATTTGGCAGCGGCCTTGCTTGTACTAAATGGATTTAGATGATTATACATCAGAAGAAAGCTGAGTTTTTTGCGGTTTGTTTGGTATATGTTCGAACTTTATATCTTAAATAGTTTTACCTGTATCAAGCCAATAGTGCGACCTAAAAACGTGAGACCTAAAAACGTGAGACCTAAAAACAAGTGTTTTCTCTGTATATACTCAAGGCATATTTCTGTTCAGACCATTCAAAGAATCTGGATGATTATATATCAGCAGAAAGCTGATTTGTTTGGTATATGTTACAAAATTCAATATTAAATAGTTCTGCCTCTATCAAGCCAATATAGTACGACGTAAAAACGTGCGACGTAAAAACATGCAACCTAAAATCGGGTGTTTTCCCACTCTATGTACAAGACATTTCTGTTCAGACCATTTGAGGGATCTGGATGATTTTATATCAGCAGAAAGAAGCTGACATTGTTCCGGTTTGTATAGTACCTGTTACAACTTTCTATCTTAAATAGTTTTGCTTTTATCAAGCAAATGCAATGCGCAACGTAAAAACGTGCAACATATGACGTAAAAACAGGTGTTTTCACTCTCTATTCACAAGGCATATGAGTTCAAACCATTCATATTGAACTGGCAACAACAGAATCAATTGCCCAATATATTCATATTAGTTTTAAATGATTTTTTACAATAAGATGGAAAAGCACAACTAATCAATGTGGCGATGTAAAAACATACATAATAAGCCATTTTCCCATTGATTTTTTTTAAACAGGCATAACATCCTTACTAACAGTCCTATTTGGACTCATTAGGTATCAAATGTTAGGGATTGTTTTAAATATATATCAAATGAGTTTTATTCTTGTGAAATACAACAAGTTCATTGCATGAAAGTGAGCAAAATGTGCAATGTAATAACAAAAAAAACCCTTCTAGATATTGTTTGTGCCATAATTTAAAACAAATGTAAGTTGGGTTACTAAAATGCATAAAAATTCGAACCTGGTGACTGAGCAAAATCAATCGGATATAAAAAACGCAAATTGATGTAGATTTCTGAATCCCCAGCTTCCAAATGTGGCATTGACATTTTTCTATGAAAATATCGATTTTAAATGGTTGTAGCCCATGAAATATACATCAGCCCTATAACAATGTATATATCTGAGGAATTCTCATGTCAAGAGGAATCTGTCAGTAGGATTTGTTTTAATATCAATGAATATTAGCATACAGTGAGATATGAGGCATAGAAGGGCCAAAGGTAGGGGGAAAGGGCCTGGGCCCATTTCGTGGGAATGGACCATATATTTAGATTTTAAGGGGACTCCCGTTGGTTTTAAGGGGAATTATCACACTAAATTGTTTTGAAGATCGCCTATAGACTTTGGGGGACATGCATATACTCTTTAGCCTAGGGCCTATGTTTTTGTAAATTTTGCTAGGATGCCATACACAAATCAATAAAAAAAAAACATCCGCAGAATAGGCCTAGCTCTAGCGCCTACCTCTCATAGAGAAAAACTGTATTCATGTTTATTGGTCTAGCTCATATTAAACAGGCATCTATCAAAAGGCCTTGAGTCAAGCCGCTTGAGAAAGCGGGAAAATACCATGTCCATGTGCATTATAGGAACTATTATGTAAACAAAAGATGGCAGCACTGGAAACCGGGTACCGTAGGTTTGTTATTCCCCGACTTCCCCCGCCCTCCCGCGCCATCAATGCTCTGGGGCAAGGGGAGAGATACTTTGTCTAGGTTTGTATGCGCAGACAATGTTGATGTCCAAGTTTATCGTTATCGAATAAGAAACATCTTTTATCAAAGCTGGTGTAGCCTGTAGGCAATGGAAAAGAAATCCCCGATGTCCCTTTTCATTTCGATTTGTTTTTCAGCCATTAATTCATGCCAACAACCAGAGCCATATAGCTCCATAGAGTATTCATAGTATTGCTAAAAAGTTATCTACTTGGGCCATTTCATGTAACCGTAGGAAGTTGTAGAACTAGGTTTATCCCTGTAATAAATTTACTAAAAAGAGTGCTCTGACCGTTTCACAGATGTGGCGTCACCATGCCGTTCTAGTTTTAGCATTATATCCCGCCCTTTCTTGATCACCCTTTAATTATTCTATGGACTACAGGGATAAGACACTTGTCAAAACTTCCAAAATAAACTAAACGAATGTTATTGTACAGTCTAGCGATAAGACACGACAAGTAGGCCATTCAAAGTAGGCTAGATCACTTCCACTCTAACATAAAGCATTCACAGGAGGTCGCGGGAAATTTAAATACCCCCGATCAAGCTGATAACGAAGATGACTCGGATACTTGGGTCTGTTCTTGGAGTAAAAAGTCGAAAACAAGGTCACGTGGTAATCATGTATGGAGAACAACTTGTATTATCAAATTGGACAGCCTCTTTGAATACTTAATTGCTAGTGAATAAGTAAAAAGACCACCAAGTTACAAACAAATATCAAATGTTGAGTTGTTCTGCAGAAGACGCTGGTCTGTTTTTCCGGCAAGTTGTTGTCACGTGACCTCTGACGTTTCAGAGACTTTGCGCTACTTCCGGTTAGAATATACATCCGATGTAAGTGTAAGTGCTTAGCGATGAGTGATCTCTGTATCTTCAAATGACTTTAAGTTCATTTTGTTTTTTAGAACAGTAGGAATTATTCATACAAACCTTTCTATGTCTTGGATTTTTTTTTATCTAGATCGCAGATAATATACTTTACCGATTCATCTGACAGCGTAGGGATACACAATTGACGGACTATACATTGGGTTATTTTGGGGTTTCTGTGGTGGTGGAATTCGTTGGATATCTCCAATATTTTGAAGAATCTCTTCATTTATTGGACTGTATCATATTATATTGACGAAAGACATTCTACTTATCTGTGGCACTGACTTTGTGTAGTCTGCTGCCATTCTGTGCTTCCTGTACGAAGATGTAGTCTTGTAAATCAACTGTGGACTCGGCCGACGACAAGTGGGGAATCAAGAACCGAACCGAGACTTCAGTGAAGAACTCCGCCTACAACGGCTCAAAACTTATTTACAGTATTCTGATATGGCCCTATAACTTCATAATGGCTGATACGCATAGGTAGGCAAAATTTATATCTCTATAAATGTTTAGTGGTCCTTCTAGTTCATTGGTTTGTGTCGCTAACTTATGTATCGTCAAATATGGTGGTCGGACAAGGGGCGAAGATAGGTGCATTAGGTTGAATAACCAATGGCATTGAACACGAACACAGTGACTAGTAGGCTGAATATTAAGGGAAGCACTTCTCTTCGTCTTTTTGCCTATGTCTGTGAGAATAAATAAATACATACTTTTGTCATTGTGGATTACCTAGGAATATATATATATAACCCTATATATTGCTTTCTTTCTCCGGAACGTTTTAATAGCTCTGGAAAGAAAGAAATTGGCTTCACTTGAGCCTAGCCCTAGTTACATCTTAGACTTAGCCTGGGTGAAGCACTGTTATTAATTTAAGTAATCTTAATTTTATGTCCATTATTTTGTTTTTTCATACGTCTGAGGTGAACCCTTTTTAATTATATAGATCTAGTAATCGTGCAATAGTATCAATATAAAACAGTTTAAGGATATTTATGTGTCGATATTTATCATGTGTCTTGCAGTTGCATGTATTCATGTCTCATGTATGACACACATACCACATACATACATGTATCTCTTTATTATTCTGTATATATCTCGGGCAGAAATGGTCACAGGATGTCATTCTCTTCGACCTTATCTCCTATCTGAAGTTTTTGTCATGCATTTGATTTATTAAGTTGTGTAGAGGCTTGTCACGAGTTCTTGTAAGAATCAATGTTCTCAATAGTTTATTAATTAAGCTTAAGGACATAATGGTACCGGTATATAATAAACCTATGCCTCAAATTCTGATAGTTTTGATAGCAAATATGAAAAACAATATGTAGGCCTAAAGATAATCACTTGGGAGTATAGAATCAAGAGCTTATAACATTATTATTTTGGTTGTTGTAATGTGTTCTGACAGTTTGAAATCTACCACTTAATTAGACTAGTGGTGATCACAACAAATCAAAAAAAGTGTAGTGTTATTTGCGAAACTTAATGGTAAAATATAAAATATGAATTTGTATTTTTCTTGACTAGTTTGATGTTTTGACTCACAACTTCGGCAATGCTGAACACCATCCTATTTGTTGATTACATGTTATTTTGTTGTCATATAATGATAGCCAGAGGCCCGAGCGACTGACTCACCAGCATTACACCACTCTTAGGACCACTAACCACTTCTCCCTTCCAAGTTAGTGGGAAATCCCTCTCTGTGTACCTGGACAGTGTACTGACTTGTCCTTGATGGGATTCAAACCCACAACCTCTGTATTACATGTCTGACGGTCTAAAGTTATTGATATTGGTGCTGAGAATGCATTGCTTGATTGCCCATGTCATTAACCCATGGTGGTTTTGTGACTTTTTAGATACCGATATGCCTGAGGTTTATTAGCTAATTAAGAGTCATTATTCGACCCATATGGTTACCTTCTCTGCACCTAGTCGAGATGGATATTCTGTCTACTCTGTACCCTAAGAGTCATTATTCGACCCACTAATTAATGCGAGAGATTGAAATCATTTGCTAATATTTGTTTTTCGAATACTAGTCAAACAAAGGTTTATCTGACATTTAACTTCCATTGCCTTGGCTCGTTCACTCTGGTAGTCTTATTTTCGCTAATAAGCTGCATGATATACAGTCTATTGATATCGGAACATGTTTAGTTTAAGCTCTTTCCCTTTGTCTTAAGTAGTATCGTAATAATGTTAATTTGTATCAAATGACCTATTGAAGAGATTATCAAAAGACATGACACACTAGTCGAAATGGTGAATATCAACCATATATCACGCTCCATTTAAGTTTAGATGATGATAATGTAAACATTATTCTTCAAATGGGTTACCGTTTCAGGGGAAGGAGTCGAGTTAAAAACCAGGTACATGAACCAGGATCTTGTCTAGTCTTGTGAAAACAATGATTGTAGAGCATAATTCCCAGTTATAATAATATAACTTATATATCTATTCTAGAAAGCATTTGCCTTTGAATTTTACATGGATTCCTATTAAATCATTGCTTGTTTTGATTGAAATTCAACGGTATAACCGATTCGATTGTGACAGCATTTTAAAGCTGTATTCATGGCCAAGGGATCGTGACCCAAATTTGGGCCCACCCCACAGGTGGTCGCCTGCATCTCAAGTGACACAATACAGCAGCATCGTCCCAATGGCTCTCTCTAGTTCGGCCCTTTCGCTGTCCTCAGTTAAAGGCCGTCTGTCCCTGTGTATGTACTTCGTGAGTTATGTTGTATATGTGTGTGTTTAGAATCGTCAACAAGCCTGGTCGCCCACAATCTGAATGCGCTCTACCTGATCTTCATGAGAATGTGTTGTTACCCCTGTCTTGATAGGTTAGCGGACAAGGTCATTCGTTTTGAACGAACTAAATATGTATCTCTCGCTAATCTTTCAATTATACACGAATTCTCGTAAATAGGGATTTTTCACTATATGGCATCTTTTGATTTTAATATTTTGTATATCATGTGTGAGACCTTTATTATTTGAAGCTTTGTGTTGTAAACATTTGGGAACCAACTAATTGATCCAAGTTAATATAATAGGCAACGTAAGCGCCTATTCTGAAACTATTCTCATTTCATAGAAATATGTACTTGACCCCAGCCCCCCAGCCCCACCCCCCACCCCAGTGACCTAAGATACAGTACCCTAGATTGACCTGTGTGAAGCTTGGCATTTCGGGCTAACCCGAAGCCATGCATTCAGGATCGATACACTTTGTGTTGTATTCCTCCTTGACGTCCACTTATAAATAAGCCTGGATTCTCAAAACCATCACACTTTACCATACTTTTATACAATGTAAACTCATCTGTATTGTGTCATTATTTGGTGTTCTAATCTATTGTAGATTGAGATAAAGCAGGTGAAGATATCTGGCCATATCCGCTCCTGGATATATTTCATAGAACAGTAATTGTGTTGCGATGCCATACTATATACCGTCCGGTATATACTATTGTGGCTCTACAGCACATTATATGAGGCTGTAAATAAATATACGGTATATTATAGTATCATGATATATTGTGAAATATTTGATTAAATTAATTGATCGCCTTTAGCTCAATATAGACACTCACAAACTATTATTGAGTCTAGCTTAAAGATGGGTTCGGAGACTTCCCAGTTTTTCTTAGTTACGGGTCTGTGTGTACCTGGAGGGGCTCCTGATCAGACCCCTCTGTTGATGTGCTATAGCTAGATTCAGCTGAGTTGGCTGGCCTGGGGATGGGAGCCACGGGGTATTACTAACCCATCGTGTGTGTGGTGCTGTAAGGTGAGACGTTCAGAACGTCTGCCCAGGTTTGGGACTTTGTCAGTGCTGAACTGATGTCTAGACTATAAGTCACTTGGGAACCAAGAACAATGGCTTAAAGCTACAGCAAAATAGGAGTTCAGAATTCACCTTTGAAAAACTATAATATTGAATCCACCAACACGAATTACTCTCTAGTACTACACGATGAATAGACTTGTGCCCACACCATGTATTCTATATTATAATCAAAGGGGGAGTTATGTCCTTACATGTAGGTTTTAGTTATATACTGCTAATCCGGTATACAATCGACTGACAGATATGTAGGTCGAAATTTACATTAATTTGACTCGACATAAGAAAATTTACATAGATATATATCGTAGTTTATTTGCCTCAAGGTAGTGTTTTATTATTGTTTGTTCGTATGAGCAATCCCTTTGTATCAATCGATGTTGATGTAAGTGAAATAAGCCTGACGAAAGGATCATCTCATATGACTTAGAGGTTCTCTACTGTGTTTTACGTGGGAATCTCCCTTTCCGATCTCCATGGTAGCACACATTATGCACTGGCATTCTTGTCTGCTTGATGTCGTTCCTGAGCCCAAGAGCATACATCGATTTCTTATGTATTTATAATTATTGCTTCCTGACTTAAATATCTAGAATACGCAAGTATTTACTGGTATCACTATTAATGCAATGCTATCACCAATACATTATCATACAATGGTTATTATGTGTGTCTTTCGAGCCGTTTATAATGCACTCAGCCCAGAGGCACGAGCACTGTTAGGATTATTATGAATGGCGATATCATCCATACTAAGGCTAAATATATCACCAAACGTGTGATTGCTCAACGTGGCCGATTTTCACAACAGAAGTCTTAATGATAGTTGGGAGTACCTCCTACTCTGCGCTACTGTAGCAGCCAGGTGAAGCAGCAACGTGTGGGAGGCTCTAATGTATAACAGAGTCACTGTAAGAGTATATTCGGTGAAGCACACATTTAGAAACACGCTTAGATATTGTGACATGTGACCTTGACCAAGTGGTGACAGAATCCCTATCATTGTGAATCCCTATCATTGTGGAAAGATACGTAGCTAGGCATTGAAGCCCGCCAAGATTCCTGCCTCCCTCTTTGATGTTGTTGCCCCTGAGATGGGACACCTGTTTGAGTGCCATTGAGAACATTGAATTTGCATGGAGATTGTCCATAGATGATCTTCCATAGAGATCTTTGCATAGAGATCTCTTGGCGCAAGCGCCTTGAGATCTCTAACAGCATTCAGAAACCTCACCACAAATAGGTCTCTGATCCTAACTATCTATTAGTAGTATACCTTTCACCCTTCCCACTCACCACCTCATCTCAACCGTGGGGGAAACTAGGGCACTGCACAGTTGGCTCATATCATCCCTATGATTTGTCACAAATTCCATTTGTGAAATATTCATTCTCAACATTGGTACCATCAAAATCTCATTGATCCCCCGGTGAGTACAATATCCCTGATTACTCACCTGCCTGCCAGGGCTATGAAACACAACTCAAATGCCAGTTTTTAAACGTCACTGCTCAAATGGCGTACTACTGACTGGCAACCTCGAATATTGATTATCTTTCTTTTGGCCTAAACAGGGGAGCAATATCTTGACCGGCCCATTGTGGGAAATATAATGTTTTACATTCCTTAAATCCATGAATTATTTTTAGTATGTGACTTACTGCCTGAGCTCATTGTAATGCTCACTCATTTTCGACCAAAAAAAGCAACACTTACTATTCCCATTGTGTCCTATTTCTGATATCAACCACTTATAAATCCCCAGGGCTTCATTGAATCATCATTGTAGGCCACATAAAGGACACTTAGGTTAACATTTTCTTGGCAATGTTTGTGATCAATTTATCGGTTGCCTGGCCATGAATTTCCGATTATAATTCAATCATTATTTTGAGTATTTATTTTTCATTTACTATCTACTAATTTTCGTACTCGGGTTGTTAGGTGGTTAGGGATGTTCTTTTTGTCTTATTTTTTTAGGAGCCTAAGGATATTCTTTCATTTCTTTTGTCTATGTTTTGCCTCCTTATACCGTAGTACAGGTTTTGGGAGGCCACCCTTGGTTTTTACTCCCGCCACATGGCTAGGTTGGCTGATTTGTTTACATGGTATGGGGGCAGGGACCTGGTATGTGTGTCATCTGATGTAATGATTGTCCATCTGATGTAGTGATTGGCAGAGGGGGAGGCTAGTTTTAGTGTTGGAGGGGTGGAGTTAGGTTTAGTCATGGCTGATTGACTGGAGTTGGAGTGAAAGGTTGAGCAGGCTTGGTCCTGGGGAGGTGTCAGTTACATAACTTATCTGATGATCCCATTAGATCTCCGTATTCTTTAGATCTATTTAGTTTGCCTTGTCTCACTCACTGGATAGACTTTACTTTCATTCATTCATAAAAGTTTTTGTAAATTTATTCTAAAATTAATTATATGACTACAGCCTGCCCTAGCCTCCTCTGATATTGATAGATACAGACATGGCGAAACCTGACGGACTGCGGTCCTTGACCGGTGAAAGACATGTTGGACCGGTGAAACTGAAGATTCACTGGTCCGACTGTCCAGTGAAAAAGGTCTATGAAACGTTGGAGAAACCTTTGGAGGACTGGTGAAACATTTGGAAGACCAGTCAGGGCTCGAAAAAACCTACCAACTTCACTTGCCCATTGGGCAAGTGGCAGCCAAGATTTACTTGCCCAGCACCCTTTTTCACTTGCCCAAATTAATAAACGAAATCACACTGATCTGTATGTATCTTGTTTCATTGTAAGTCGACATCACAACAGGGGTTTGAAATCGGGGCCCTAGAGATTTCCACTTGCCCACTCGGGCAAGTAACATTAAATTTTACTTGCCCAGAGCCATTTTTTACTTGCCCCGGGCAAGTAAACATAGGTTTTCTCGAGCCCTGCCAGTGAAAGTTCTATAAAGTTTTCACCATGTCTGTAGATATAGTACATGACAGTTTTCTGTTGTCTTGTTAATGGATGTAATAGCTTTAGGGAAATTGAATTGTGTTTGGATCCTTGATTGATTGTATGTCGGTCAATCCATATGTCTCTAGTCTATACCTGACTCAGACTGACTTCCAAATTCGAAAGAAAGGTTACATCGACCTCGTATCTGGTCACTTCCGGAAATAAGGCGAACAAAAACCATTTTAATGAATGGGAAGGGAACTAGAAAGGATGGACGAGGAACACTATGAAGGTAAAAAGGTTTAAATGAAATTGCTCCCCGCCGTAAGAGGAATACTTGAGTAAAGTCTGGAATATTTTAGTCTCTGGGCTTTTTTAAGGGATGATTCAAGTTTCTTTGTTCTAGCCATCGGCTGCCTGCTTGCCACAGGGACCGTTCACAGCAGCGATCCGCTAATTGATACATGTGCCGGCATGATCTAATTTTAGCTACTCCGGACAACCATCTCAAATATTATCTACCATTGTTCTAGATATCAGTTGAGTGGAAATAGACTGATCTCAGTGGTCACAGGTTCCATCTTCATATGATAAATGGTCTTGATGAGGTAATATTCTGCCTAATCCCATCTGCCTCGGGTATTAGTCGCTACATACCCATGTAAGAGAAATACACTAATCAGACTCTTCAGCATGGCACTATGATTCCAATATTTTATTCTGCGAGTGAATATTATAATAGATGGTCACTTGTCTCGGAGTATCAAAAACACAATTTCTACTCATGCCCCCTGACAAATGATAAATTCTATTCGCTTTCTTGATTTTGCGATATTACTCTTGTGTCGCGTTAGATACAGTATTTAATTTTTTAATTTCCGTCAAGGGCATTCTGTGATACTGAGAAACCATTTAATGATAAACCATCTATCTTCATATTTCTTAATTGTTTAGTAGTTTCAGTAGATTTGCGAACAATTTGAAGTTGAATTATGTACAGCCATTTTAGAGTGATTTTCTTCATCCTTTCAGAACCTGGATAAAGCTATATTGCCGCCTGGGAATATTAATATGTTTTGTAAATTTATTTATTTACTATGTATTCAATTTAAAGGAGAACTATAGAAAGGGGTTAAAATCTCTTTACTGATCCTTGACGCTAATGTAGGTACACGTTTTCATCTCTAGAAGAGGAATATTCCTGGCCCAAATTAGGACGTTTCTAACTTGGCAAGCAAACCATTTTTGCATCAACCTTAGTTATATCTCTAGTCAGGTTTCTCTTTCTATTGAATATATGTTTTTGTTGGTCTATGTTTTTCCATTTACATAAATCATGGGCACAGCCTAAATACTGGTAATATTTCATATTATTTACGCTAGTGTCCCATACATCCTGCACATTTTTTATCGCGGTCATTGCCTTGATGTGTCAAAAGTAATATAGAAAACATTTCAAGGAATGAAAAAGATCCTCTGTTGGCATTTTGGTTGTGTTACTAATACAGTTAGACTGGTCACTCTCCGTTAAAATTGGTGCTAGTGTAACTCGTGTTAGGTGTTATATTATGACAAACCGTACGGTTGGGTGGTTTTATCTGTGTTTAAGTACATGTACTTGTATGCTTCGTTACAACCCAGTTCTCGCTTCGTGCGTTTCCATCTGCGTCACCAGAGAAAGGTGTCAAAGCGGGGATGGTGGAACTTATTGCGCCATCCTCAGGATAATATCACTGCCTTGATTATGTTCTTTATCTAGTTATTTAACATTGCTATATTAGACTATTTCCAGCACTGGATTTAGCTTTAATCGGTTTACATTAGAAGGCGACGACGGGGAAGATATATCAATAGGCCTATAGGGGAGAGAATTTGCCATTTCATAAATGCCATGAGACAAAATGGAGCGCCTTGTCAACATGAAAGGCTGTTCCCCCCCCCATTCCCCCCAATGAGGTACATTTTCACTTCTCATCTTGGGGCCTTCGACACAGCAGATTTGATGTTCCGATTGTCTAAAATATTTGGTATTATCTACAATCCGTATTTGAAGATTCTTATCTCCCTTCTTTTAACTACATGTATTATAAACAAACTTGTCAAGCTTATGACAAAGATCATTCTTACCGAATATGTCACACTTTGTATTTTGAATGGATGGCGTTAATTCGAAGCACGAACCCTTTCCAGTGATGTAGCAACTTATCACCTGCTATCCACAAACCATGGTTGAATTATATATTTACCACCTCCCCACTAGGGGGAAAAAATCGGTGTCTACGATTAGGTCCTCGGGCATTATTATTTATATGACCCATTACTAAATGGTAGTTTATGGAAGATTACCTTGTGATACAACCAATAGATGGTATCTGGTGAACGACCTGCGATGTTTACTGTTTATAGTAATTATTGTTTAGGGAGTTGCTCTAGTTTACCCGTCATTTCTCAGTGGCAATCGGGACACTTATGTATATAATGGGTCATGTACTGACCCATTGCTATAAAATCAGATCACGTCTGGTGCTATGGGATGTTAAGAGCTAGACCTGAATCTGCCTGTGTGATATTTTTGGATGACTGTGGTCGCCTACCAGGCTGCTTTGATGAAGAGGGGAATATGGGGGATTGGGTGTGGGTGGGAGGGGCGCCTCTCTCTCGGTGTCTAATCATGACTCAGGCTGTCCAAGACGAGCAGTGGCAGCAGTATGCACCAACTAAATGGGCTATATTTCTTCTCAGGTATGTTCGTCAGTGCTGGATTTATGTTACGTCACAATCCTTCATTGTAATTATCACTATAATATAGATGTTAAGCTCCCTTTTTGGATGAACTTCTGTCAAAGAAAATTAAATGCGATGCAAAGAAAGGTCACGCAGATAAATGAGACACTGGTTTGCAGAAAATGGGCCGGGTTGGAACGATGGTTGAATTATACATTTACCACAGGTCTACCCACGACTAAAAAAAGTCACATGTCTACAGTTTAGTCTTTAGGCATTATATGACCCATTACCGCATACCATTGTTCTAGTTCATCTAACATTACTTTTTGATAAAACCAGTATAAAATTAAGGCAGGGAAGACCTGACAAAAATTTACCTACCAATTACAATACACTTATATTCACTGTACATAAGCCTGTCTCCGTAATTCGAATTACATGGATACAAGATGGCAGAAGGTCAGTTCAGCTCCTCTGCGTTTTCTTCCAATTATAGTTAAATGAATCAATGGTTTAATATAAACTCTGAATCGGCAGATCTCTTGCAATGTTGTTTAGCAATAGTTTGGTGTGCATTAATAGGGCAAAAAAACTATTATTGCTTCATGATCTATGCATGAACAAAATCGGTAGTACCTCTGTAATTCAGTTTTGGTACCTCTGTAATTCTAACTGACTTTCTGGCAAGTACCTCTGTAATTCACCCAATTGGTCAGGAAGTTCTAACCTTTAATGGGGGTCCAAGCAATGGGTATCAACTAAAAACCCCATGCCTTAATTTTATTTTGATTTTTTTTTGTTTTATTGAAATATCCTGCCTTCTTGGCATAAACAATGTTAAACCTGGTTGTTTGATTAATTTTTTATGATTTTTTGTTAATTTTTTTTCTTGGGGTTTTCTTATTTTCTACACACCTAAATGCTTGCTTACTTCGGAATTTGTTAAAATTAAACTGCCTACAGTAATCAATTTTTGTACTTAAACCTTTTGTGATTCATGAATGATATAATTATGAACAGATATTTGACAATTGAAAGAAAACACAGAGGAGCTGAACTCCCCTGGTACCCATGTAATTCGAATTACGGAGACAGGTGTATGTACAGTGATATTAAAGGTTTTGACGTGTGATGGTCCTGAAAGCGCTACCACAACTGAGGCTCAGGCCTCAGATAGAACGACCTACTTGACTCACCTGGGCAACGTTTGTCGTTGCTATGTGAGCTTGGTAACACCCAATTGTGACCCCATCCCGGTTGTTGTTGCAATGCGGATTAGTTCAATGAGCTGTGAGGGCGCGAATGACTTCATCAAAGTGTGGTCATATAATAATTGATGCTATTAGAATTGAAAATGAAATAAAATCGAAACCATCGGGTGGGTGTGATGCGGTTTCAAACTTAGTAGGTCTCATCAGGCGCTAGTTTTGCAGCTGTGTTGGTTAAAATATAATTCAACTCTGGGTCCATGTTTATGAAGTTTAACTACCAGTTAGTTTAATAGAATTTGTATTAGATTGAAAGGTCTAATGATGTACTGTATCCCTGACAGGTGAATTGTTGAATTCATGGTTTATAGGTTAGATGTGAGTTACTGTGACTTTAAAGGTGACAGTCCTTCTGGCAACTAAGAGTTGACTGGCTCCTCTAGTCATTGTAGATGACTAAGGAAGGTGTGAAGGTAGGTATGATCAGTGGTAGGACCGTGGTCCCGTAGCCTTGGGGTGGCATTTTCACAAAACATCATTTTGTGAACATGGGGATGAAAATGTTCGAAAACTATCGTACTCAGAGGGTAAAACATTTTGGACTGATCTCATTTCGAACATTTTCACCCCCACGTTCACATATATATTGAACATATAATGCAATTGAGAATTCTGTATTTTTTTGTGAACGACCTGTGTGCGATGTTTACTGTAATTTCTTTAACATTATTTCATAATTTATGATTTGTGTATTAAAACCTCTCTATTACTGACACTGTCATGGACCATTGACTTAGAATCTTAACTTTACATAAAGGTGAGGAGTCCGCTGGTAGAAGCTGTAACATTTTATTTGTAACTTTGATTTTTCTCTGCTACATCACTGAAGTGCTTCTGTGTGAAATAATGAACCTTTATAAATCATATTAGATAGGAATCGTTATGATTCAACGGTCAGTTTTGTCCCCTATGTCCGCCTCTTCTAGATATATGTTCAGCCTCGGGGATCATCAATGAGCCGTTCATCACGCGACATATGAACATTGACACAAACTTGTCCGCTGACAGCACAGACTGTTGGCTATTATGTCCTCGGGTAAATCCTTAACTTACGTGCGCTACAGGTTAATGGCTTTGGGGAAAAAAGTTAAAATAAAATGGGATGGACGGTTGTTTTATTATATATCCGGATACTACCAATGTTCCCTCTATGCAAATGCATTTTTACTGTTAGGAATTAAAAGTTAAAAAAAATGAACTGGAAATATTGATTTTCCGAATTTCCCCAAAATAATTAGGAAAAGGGGGTTTCAAAACGGATAGTGTAAGAATCATATTTCTCTTATCTATGATGAATACAAATATTACCGTCTTCACAACTTTCTGGGTAACGTCCATCTGACAGTTGTGACTTGTCCCTTGGGCGATATGCCCGCGGTTATGTCAATGATTAATTTATCATACATAGTTTGAGATCCTCCAATTTTATGAGTCCGTATTGGCTGATCAATCAATACTGATTAATTGAATGATGCGGGCATGTGTGTTTTGGAGGCTAGAGGGGGCGAGGGGTGTGGTGGAGACTGGAACCTACCTCTCTCACTTTTAAGCATGACATGTGCTCGATTTGGCATTTATGTAATGTATTTTGCCAATACAATCTATATTGAATCGACTGAATGAGTTAAGGCAGGAGATCCAAACATATACATTATATATCTATATATATGATGGGGTACTTTGATATGCAGATGTAATACACGAGTCACTGAATATGAAGTACCCTCCCATTTCCCCCATGACAACAGAACAGTCTATAGTGTACATTGTGTATATAATGTACGGGATATTTTCCCCCGGGATTTTATTCGGATTCTTAAATGTTAAACCAGATTTATTGAATAGAAAGAAATAGAATAAGTCATGAAAATATTGTTAATTTAGCTGCAGTCTAGGCTCAGAGCCTCCGAGATCAGATAAGAATGGTATGTCAGTGAGTGTACCCCTACTGCGCTTATAGCTTTTCTGGCCCAGGAGTAGGCATCCTAATGAGGTTATAATAGTATTTTGCGGTCCTAATGGGATTATAATGGCATTTTGTGGTTTAGAGCGAGAGGCTTTCCCTCAGTTTGAAGGGATTCTCTCATCTTTGACATATTTCTCAGTCCCTGATGGTTCCTGCTTTTCACATCAGGATATTTATTCCTTGGTTTGTTTGAATAATTACCAGGACGTTTTCTTGAATGCTGGGTGACGTCAAGTACATTATACAGAACCATTTTTATTACAGTCATTGTTAGCCGTAGTATAGTGGTACTTTTAATTTCTTTTACACCTATAGGGAGGCTATTTACATTATATTTTGTCAGCCGTGTGTGCTTTAGTCGCCGGATACTTGGATAAGGGAGGAATATGGTAAGCCTTAAATGCTGATCCCATATATATAGACATAGAGATAAACCCAGGGGCAATCTAGGTCAGCTGTTAATGGGTATGTACTTATGTTCAGACATGTAGGAAAGGATTAGCTTGCTGCAACACAGGACCCTCGCCGACAGTTTACATGCATATGTGCATACATTTCATGAATACATTTTCCTATACATGCAATTAAAAAAAAATCCTTTTGAATTTCCTCGCATTGCTTCTTTGTCTCTTCCTAGCTGGCAAATTCGACAGTTTCCTCCTACTTGGAAAACTTCCATTAAGGAATTCAGTCCAACTGAGAAGTGATACATTTATAAACAAGATAGAAAAGATCTCAGCCAAGTTTCTAAACACTTAGTCAAGAACAAGATTAGTCTCATAAAGCTGAAGTCAGGTTAAATTTAATGGTTTGAGGTGATGGGGTTCTACATAGATCTACCCGTATGTGTACTATATACGATGCAAACATAATTAGCGTTGATACTGTGTTTCGGAAAACAACTAATGTATGTGACACGCTTATTGTAATGGCCAACATGTATACCTTGGTCATCTTCCGTCCTTGAGCCGTTTGTTTGGCTTTCTGATATGTGGTAGTAGTTTTTCATTGGCTCTTTGCCATGTTTTCCTTCATAGAAACATATATAGTAGACACTTCAAGAGTTTATTTACTAATCGACCACTGACTGCCTGATCTCGTACATGTATACATATTACTCAAGCAATACCAATGCACTGCCTATTACAAAAATACATACATGTTCTTTGTCATCAATAATTCCACTGTAACCCAAATGCCGAGGTCTGCCTCTATTAGTCTCTCATTTCTCTCTTCTGTATCCAAGTTCTCTTTGGCCTGATATTGCGACATGGAGACTTGTTTGTTGCATTGAATTGATAAACTTCAGGTTTCAAATATCAACTGCCTTGCATCGGTAGCTATGTCTGGCATTCCCACCAATCATCACTTACAAACGGCAGTCCAATAGCTCTTAGATATTCCGGATATCTTGACACGTTTTTTTCAATTTGATTTATTTTATTAACCGAAACTTTGTGACTATTACTGTAGGTGTTGATTTGGTTTATTCAGTTATTTAAAAAAAGAAATACTCATCCATTAATCGATATAAGTGGAAAATAAAAAAAAAGGTGATGATCCTTTGTCATTTAAAAAGCAAATGTTGATCAATACTACTTATTCACTATGTCGAGTTAGAAATGAAGGGAATTGGTCAGGAATTCTGATGTATTAATCACAACTGGCACGCCATTTAAGGCGATGTCTCAAGTTGGAGATGCCATGCTGTTACGCCCCAGACATGCGATAATTATTAATTTTAAGTGCCTGGTGTAGCTATATTGACAGACCTAACTATGAACGGGAATTAAATTGTACTTGGCCCTTAAATTCTCAGAGAATCGTAATTGTTTGTGGGCTTAACCGGACGAGTTTGAATTCAACCTCCTGCGCAACATGCTAATTGTTCTAAAAATTGTATTTGTACAATTCCACCTGTACTATCAGAACCTGACAAAATATAGATTGTATTTGTTTGTTGCCAGTGTATAGAGTAAATAATGGGAGGAGAGAGGCATTTTTCGAAAATAAATAGGTTAATTGTATCGTTTATAGGATGACGAAAAGCAGATGAACCATTCTCTTGTAATGCACTATTTCACAGTGATCGTCCCTACGGAACTCCAAACCTGGTCCTTGCTCCAAAAGTTCACTGTTTTGGCGTTAACTATTTTTCGTGTTCAGATCAAGCATTCCCATATTATATTGAGGATAAACCTTGGGTACCATTGCCTTTCCCCGAAGAGTCACGGTGCTGTATAATAAATTATAAAATACGTATTGTTACTGAGGTAGTTATTTGTATGTGAGCGAACGAAAAGAATTTGATTTTGGTAGTACATGTATGGGTATTGATAACTGTGCCCAAAGGTCTAATATTGATAATTACTAAGTGTATTCTTCCCCATATCTAGCATATCATTATGCTGACATGAAGTAGGTCAAAATAACGACCTCGTAAACTATTGTACTATGTTTTAACTAACTATCTAACTATAAGTGTACTGTAATATGTATATTGTGGCACTATATTATATATTAAAATGTGAAGCATAGCAATTTTTATCCCTCTTCGTATATGCGTAAAATTCCTCGGATCTGTTTATTGTCCATACATACAGCAAGTCACGCCTACTGTGGTCTTTATCCATAATAACAAAATGATTCTGGGGCTGAATACAAATCTTAAATACAAGAATTAGCTTCCCTAGCGTTTGTACTGGGAAGATCCATGTCTGTAAGGGACCTAGCCTGTATTAATTAAGGGACCGGGCTGATAATTAGGGTTTTCTTCTTTTCATTTGGGAAAATGTTATTTACGGTCCTTACACATTTAAAATTTACAAATTAGTATTGGTTATGGATATATGCAATGATTGGATACATATTAAAGATAGATACTTTCGGTTAATACAGTTTGTAGTATACCGACGAATATTTACATTCTTATCCGTATTTACTCTTGGCTATCAGAAATTGATAATCACTATGTTTACGTCCATTCTTTTGTTGGAATCATGTAATGTTTGCAGGAAAACCTCGAAATACACTGACATTCTCCTAAGGAAAATGAACTTAATGTGTCCTTCGATGGAGATAAAATTGCGTATGTAATATGATATATCTTTACTTTCTTGAAGACTTGAGCATTAGATTACTAATTACTAGTCGACTGAGAATAAGTATAAAATAACTAAAGAGCTAAAGTGTGTATAAGAAACATGCTAATCATTTGGCATCTAGCGAGCGTCATTTGTCTGGATCATATAATGTCATATTCATTCTACATGGGCTGTTCATAGGAATGTCTTATGCTATTAATAGAAACACAATTTTGGCATCGCTTATTACATAAATATGCTCCAAGTGATTAGTGCCATGTACAAAGTATTACATAAACATCTTAACTGAATGGGAGTGATTATGGGTATATCTTATTCATACTTGCTCAGGTTGGGTATAAGAACCGTTTTATTTTGTTTTAATTTCTATAATTCCAACTAGGTCATTTTCTGGCTGTAGAACTGTGGTAGTAAATACTAGAAACATGACTCCCATGTTCTCAGATTTTGAACTCGACAAATAAAGGATATTAGTAAAAAGGAGTTTACTTTCCGAAGAAGGAACACAGAGTTTTTTGTTTTTTCTCAACCTTTTCATTTACGAATGGCTTCACCACTTGAGTCTGTTAAAGATTTCTTTTAAAAAAAACGTTGTGTATACATGTATCAATGGCAACATTTTGTCTTAGTACCGGGTATTGTTGCAGGTTATAGGAAATAATTACAGAACCGAGCTTCACTTTTATTGCGTAAGTCTGGTGAACAAGTTCGTGTTTATTCATTAAATTTTGGAAGTTGATAATTTGCCATTTCCATTTAATGTCTTTATTTGTAATTAAAAAAAATTGTCATTTTAAATGAAAAATATTTGTTATTGATAACTGGCTTTGTATAAGATTTGTTCTTTTAAGAAACGCGTGATTTCGGTTTCAGCATTACATTGTTGTTAAATTGTGTTATTGTAGATATAGCCCTGTGATTTGCTCTATTTTTCCGATCTGTCCTCTACATGTCATGAAATATTATTTTCTGTAATTAGTTGGAGGTACCACTGTCGGTCAAGGGACCCGGCAGGAAGTAGTTACTACTGTGGCTATGGCCCTGGTTTTAAGCTAATGGTTTCCTCGACCCTCTTTAATTAATGTTAGGAGTAACACATTACCTTTGTTTGAGCGAATGGACTTGGCAATTTGTTAAAATGTGTGATCGTGTTTTGTTTCGCAGGACCAGCATGGTGGAGAGGAGGCGCCTGAAGGAGCAGGCTCAGCAGTCCCGGCTCAAGGAAGCACAGAGCTTACAGGAGCCGGACGATGGACAGAATGTCCCACTCTTCGGTAAACCCGTCAAGGTAATGACTCTGGTTATATATATTTGACCCGAATTCTGCCTCTCCTCTGCACCCCCATAAAAAAGTTTTTGGGTGTTCCACATGGGTGCCTTGCATAGTTTCCTTAGGACCCTTCTTTCTAAAAACCAAATTACCATGTGGCAGAGCCGGTTGTTCGTGTTTGTTATGTTTTCAAAGACACTGTACGCCTGGCCCCAAATCGATTTTACCTTTCTAAGACTTACTCTCCCCGCCCTCCTTACTTTTCTAAGACTTCATTACATCGCTTATCATGTCGAAGTATGCCATCATAGGACATTGTCCTGGTTAATGCTTGATGATCAAACGGAACTGTTATATCTCATTGTGTCTACCCCTAAACTTTAACTTCCTACCTAGGGCCTACCTGTATGGGCTCTAGCCCATTAATGATTTATCCTGCATTTATATTGGTCGCACTGCACCCTACAGGTTCTTCACTCCTTTGTGTTACAGCCATTATGACAGAACGACCCTCCGTCTTTCAAATATGAATTTTAACCAACTTCCTAGTAACATGAATACGTTTAGTTCTCGTTAAAACTAAATAATCTGATATCCTCCCGTCTTTCCTTCCTGCTCGGATGGGGAAGCTATTATGCACATGAGTCAGAGTATAACCATACATACACGTTTGAAGTTCATGAGCTACACATAGACCCAGGGTGGGTCTTACGTTCTCCTGCTTAGCATCCGTACTCGTGAACTACCTGAGTTTATCACCCCGCACTACCCTGAGCTGTTGGGCCATGTCTTGCATAGATAGAAGCTACAGACTACTGAGTGACTCAGTTATACTAGGATGTTTACAAGTCAGTGTGTGGGGAGGTAGTTTATCGCTCCCCAGCCTGTGATTATGGGATCCTAGAACAGTAGCTGCACTTACCGAGTTCTCACCTCGGATTCTTAACTTGAACCTACCTGATCTTACAGAGAGATTTCTCACTATAAACAGCGTTTTGGATTAAGTTAATTGTCAGTGTCGTATGTTTTTGATAAAGTATGTTACAGAGTTGTTTAGTAACTTTAGTTTTTAACGCTTCATCTAAGGAAGAAGGAAAATATATGTATATGTGTGTATTCGCTTAGAAAACATACCAGCATAATAGTTATAACAGGCTGATCTAAGTGGCGGTGCAATGCAGAACGTGACTAACATATCACAAAACGCTAACATGATGCCTTTATTTTCTTTAACAGATGAACCGTCCGAATTCGATGTCTAATCTAATAAATAAAGTGCTGGGGAATTATGATGAGGTGAAAACGCAATTGTCCCACGCCTCCGTCATCGGTGTAATTAATCAACCCAGCACGCCTGTGAGAACGAAACCTCCGGGTGGCAGCCTCTTCCCAACTCCACCGAAGCCTGAAAAAACCGATGCGAAGGAGAAAGATAAGGAAAAGGAAAAGGAAAAAGAGAGATATCCAACCCCGAAAAGTCGAGAGAAGGAGCGACCAGGCAACAGCAGTGGCGGTCGCCATTCCACGAGTCAACAACAAAATGGTGAACTTCAAAGACATAATAAAAGCAAGGACCCGCGGGACCGGGACAACGTCTTTGACAAATTTCGAACTTCTGATAATTCCGGACAGGCTGGCGGTAGGAAGAGTCGAAAAGATAGTCGGTCAGGTGAGCGCCACAAAGAAAAGAGCAAGGAGAGAGGCCGGAGAAGTGTGAGCTCTGAACCTGATGGTGCGAAACACAACAAGTCCCATCACGATCGCGACAGGAGAAGTGTCGGTAAAGAGGACAGAGTTTCGCGCGACCGCGAAATTAGTCGCAATGACCGTGGTGATAACCTTAGTGGATCTGAATCCAAATCTAGTCAAGAAACACTTGGGGGCCCGGGGGCTCCCAAGTTCTCTGCTAATGTTGATGGCACTGATGCAAAAATCACTGGGCGGGGTGATCAAGCCAATTCTAGTAATTACAAACCAGCTTCTAATTCTAGTAAGCCCTCCAAGAGTCAGTCTAGTAGTAAATCGCCAAAACGCTCCTTGGAGCGACAAGACTCTTCCGATTCTACAGGGCGGACTGAGGCATCCAATAAAGCCCCTGTGAAGACCAACACCCCATCTTCTGCTCAGAACCAGAAAGCCAGCGACCGGAGTTTTGTCAAGCCCAACAATGTTACAATGAATGGTTTGATGAAGCGTAAAGAGGGCTCGGGGGATGGGGCAACTCGACATAAAATGCCTAAACTCAGGATGCCAAATGAGGTAAGTGTTCCTTGCTTGTCTTAGTTTTACACCACCCATACTTTCAATGCCCATCAATTAGTACCTGCCATATTGGCGTGTGCCTTTCCTTACGCGAATTAGTAATTCAATCGAAATTTAATGGTAGAAGCACCAGTTGATAACCTGTGTGTCATAATGCCCTTTAGCCTCCATGTTCCCCCTAGTCCTGCTTCTGTCTGCTGCGTAAATATTTGGCAACCACCTCACTATTTGCTCCATTTTCTTTTTCCTTTTTAAAATCTGTCTGGTTGTTAAATTCAATAGTCTGAGAAATCTGCAATCTGCCTCGATGAACTGTGGCTAATTCTGCACGCCCCCTGCCTACTCGTCCTGACGAATGGGGCACCGAGTTGGACAAGGGGTTCTCTTCTCTCCTTCCCCCCAAAACTCACCTCGTACCACCATAGCCAGCGAGGAGACATTGTTAACAAGTGACCTCAGTAACGGGTCAGGCTTTGATCATTTTATTCCGCCACTCCTTATCGCGGCGCGGGGGGTGGGGGGAGGTGGGGGGGGGGGGGTGGCTACCGGGAGGCGGGGGTCTATTGATCAGATGCAGTCATTGTCTGCAGCTCCTCGCCTCCGAACCGGCTGTAAACACAGACAATCAACTCTTTCAGTTAGCAGCCATGCGGCAGGTCGCTGACAGAGTGGCCTTCACCATCTCCTTCATTACCTAAAGGATCAATGTTTTTGTCTTGGCACTGAGGGGTTTTAATGTGGGAGAAAATGACTATGTCAGTTCGCTACCACCGTCCCTACCTAGCATAATGCGTCGTACTGCGAATAATCTGAAGCGACATAATTCCCGGAAAGACCCCACTCTTGTTTTTTTAAGTGTGGCCCCATGTTAGTGTTAACTTAGATATTGTTGGGAAGAGTACCTACCTACTTTAAAAACATCACTTTGGATCGTTCTGGAAGTAGTCAGTAATGCAGCTTTTACTAAGGAAAACAAAATCCCTGGAACTTCATTGGTTTTGCTTTAAAAAATACTAGATGATTCAGCTTTTTCAAGGACGGATAATGAAACACATATCTAGAATTCTTCCTCCACTGGTATTTCGTGAGAGAAAAAAAGCGCTTTTGATAATATTTTTGTTAATTGCCTCCAGGCTAAATGCCAAGTGCCACTGTTCTTTTGATTAATGAAAACTGTTGCATTTCCACGCAATTACTTGCTAAGAATAATTGCTATGCATCACCTAAGCCCTTCTTTCTACTCCTCCCATCATAGACCATAGACCACCCAGCCCCTTTTTCTTCTATTCTCACCAAGTAGGGGTGGTTTACTCGGCGGCTGCCATGCAAATTTACACCACGGCGCATTGAGATACTGCTTGCAAGACACAGGTTTTTGCAGCACCGAATCACCCAGTGAGTCGCTTGTGTGGGGATCCATGCTGCGAAAGGTTACAAGTTGATATAGAAGAGAGTGATCAAGGCTGGCACTAGCTTCCACGTGAGTGATCATGTGACCTAGACCGCTTTTGCAGCTCTATTCTGCCGGTTGCCACTTGTTTTGGCTGTATGCTTACATCCTATAATCCGTTGAGATTCACGACATAAATTGAATGTGCCCCTATATTCGCTCACACCTGGTTGAGGTTGTGAAGCCATCTTACGCCGTCAAATTGATAATTCATGGAAGTGCTTGTCAAAACCTCCCACGTTAAATCCTTCCTGTGGCGAATCCATCATATTGGGATGATTAACAAATATTGACGCTCTCCCCTATAGACGGACTAAAATTAATTTTCTCGAGTTTACCAAACTCCACGTGCCAACACCGGCTTTGCTGCTACATTTGAAACTTTGGAAACCTTGAAAAGCCAAGTTAAACATTGTAAGATTCATTACCTTGCAGAGTTTTATTACATCCTTCTAAGTGACGTTCTCTTTAATCGGGATCATATAAGACTCTTATATTCCGATTGACGAGAAAGTCACTCTCGGCCATCGACGCTTCAAAGCCCCAAAAACTCCTTCCAACAAACATCTTGCTCTTAGAGTGTATTTTACTCAGAATTTCTGCAAAACCTGTGAACGCAACCGAGTCAAATTATTTTGTCATAATGCCAATTTATTTTTCTGCTTTCTGATGTCATTCCGGTTTGCTATTTAAAAGAACGTGTCAACCATCGAGAATACAGCTCACATTTCCCAGTGGGTGTCAAATGAAATGAGAAATTTAATACAGTCTGTCGGTGTATGCCCGAGTTTCCTTAGAGTGTTTAACTAGTTTTTAAAATGTTACATATTTTTCTTATTTTATTTTGTGCATTTCATTGCAAGAGTCAACATTGTAACTAGATTAGATGCCCGGTACTCTCGTATTAGTTCTCTCGTTCATTTTCAGATCAATTCTAGATAGTTAGAATTGAGCAAAAGGGAACAAAAAAGTGTCCACACCTGGCTTGCCATTACCTGCACTACCTCCATTGAGATAGGGCTCTGGAGTAAGCGGGGGGGGGGGGGGGGGGGGATTTAGTTGGTCTTGCCTATCTGCACTGTATATATGCCCATGCCCGTAGGAGAGAATAACAGGTCGGCTAGTACAACTCATGGGCCAGAGCGATGGGAGTAGGGAAGAGTAGATGAAGAAATCCTCCCCTACCAATACTACCGGGTTAGATGCGACTATACCCCACTCGTACTCAACTGAAATTACACACTGCGCTGAGAGAAACCTGAGTTGAATCTTGAATCATTTCCAACGGTCAACATTCTAGGACTGAAGTTTGATTGCTTAAATAGGTTGTCTAAATATGTCTCGGAGAAGTAGGTATGGATATTACCTGAGCAGGGCACAGAAGGTAGGCAAAAACCTCATAATTATGTTTGCCTCCGAAGAATAACTGTTAACTGCTACGTGTGCTTCTTTCTCTAGATGTCACTGAGGTTATTGGGACTACATTTTATTGCATCAGGAAAAGAAGGCAAACATTGAAGGTTTCTGTGATCTTTGCTGGCTCTGAAATAGCTTTTGTGAATTGAAGGTATTGATAAAAAGGCAAAGCTCGAATAGTTGAGGCAATAACTGTCTTATCTTTAAAACACATGGCAGATATAATGCGAGTGTCTCCTTCTAAAAGCAGTTCTTGGATCTTCTGGTTTGACACACCAAGCTCAGGGTAGAACCGGGAAGCTGGATCTCGTTTGAGGGAAATGGCTTTTTATTGCTACTTGAACACAAAGGCTTGGAGTGATAGGCTAGTGAACTCCCCTCTCTCACACACACCTACCAATGTGGACTGGACTGTCCAACCAGCGCTTTCCTCTCCAAAGGTTACAATCTTGGCTTGAAGCAGGAACTGTTGACTAAAAGGGAAAATGGGAGGAACCGCTGGTGGCGATTTGGTATCTCCTCCCCACTCGCTCATGCCGCTTTTCTTTCTAAAATATAGACATATTAGGTGGACATATTGACTGAATGGGTAGTTATGACTTAGTATGTAACTCCCTGAACATCCATTCATATGTGTAGCGAGCTTAACGAAAGATGAGAAATCTAGCGAGTCCTCCTCCATACCATGTCATTGTAGGGTGTGTGTGTGGGGTGGGGGGGGGGGGGACGCTTATTGTGTCTTTTATGCAGTAGATACAGGTGGGCACAGGTATGATATTTGTTGTAAAAGGCGATGACGCCCTACTGGGTAGCCAAGGAAGTTGATCATCTGTCGGGGCACCGGTCCCATTCCCACCTCCAAGGCATTCTTTGATGTGATGGTCCTTTCATGTCGTCGTGTATACTCTGTTGGGCGCGCCTCTAGGCCGACCACTATGCTCGCTGTCACAATTCACTTGTACATTGATCAATCTCCTAGGTTGTTCCTTTTGCTTAGATCTTTTACACTTGCAATGATCGTACAGGTAAAGAATGGTGCATTTAGATACAATTACCTCCTACTGTTTTAAGTCAACGGTGTTGTGTGTAAGGCGTATGCAACTGGATGCCCACCGTAGAGCTTTGTTTATTAGCGTATTCATCTGTATTCGAAATAGATCGTATACTCTATACTGTTATCATGAGCAGTTTATTATTGTTAAAATATTTAGCTTTTCTTTTATAGCATTCCATGGTCATATTGGTCAGTTGTATTTCGAAAAAACCCTATACATGATCAATATAAGAAACAATTGTTTTGCTTTGTTTCAATACAAACGTATTGTTTGCGGCAGATTATTTTATGTTGTGCCACACATAATACCGACGTATCAAAATCTTGCTAACCAATAATTATAATATGGTGGGTGGGTGCAACTTTTTGAGATATATGAGCTTGAAACATCTATGTTTATATATTGTAAGGAGACCGCTCACCTCATGCACATTATTAGCACGCACACTTTCCTGGGGCCAAAGCAGGTCATGGGTTCTGATCCATCAAACCGTGCATCGTGGTGTCGACCATTTCCATTGCTCGACGTCAATGTCAACAATACTTACGGTAGGAAGGCACCTTTGACATGCTACATTGCAATGCCGACTATGATGACATCACCTTAGGACACCAAACTGAAGTACACAATGGAAATGACCATAACCCATATGCTCGCTGAATAAGAGCTTTCCGTCTATTATATGCTGCTAATATTATAAGTGTATGTATTTCTAGTATGTTTATGTGATGGTTCATTGGTTGCACTTATGAAAGACTAAAATCCATCTTTGTCTTTGCTATGAACTAACATTGGGAGTCTTCCGTGTTCTTAGTCATTAGAGTATTAGGTATATTTGACAAGAAATATCATAGCGTCTCTGCTCAATACAGAATCAAAGTCATAACAATGTTCTTAAGTCTTATCATCATGGGCGCTCACCGAGCTAACCTTCAATGGTGGATTTTGGATTTGGCACACGTTGTTTGCTGCCGCTGCTATTTGAGCGCCATGGAATTCTAGACAGTTACAGCTGGGACCACTGCTTTGTAAGCGTTTCTTAACTTAAAACGACCATATTATTCGAGTAATGTTTTACGCAAAAAAAATTGCGTAGTATTTTGATGGTCAGTGACTTGGATTTTGTTTTAATACTTTATTCATCCAGGTATTTATAAATGGGTTATGGCATTTGCCAGCCCGTTTTAATCGAGGACCAGGCTATAGTTGCCTGGTTTTCACCTCGACCCTGGCATTTTTACTTTACACACACGAAATGGATATATAAGAACATAAGGTTTGTGGGTGAATGTTGGAATGGAATGAGATAAGATGAGGTTTATACATATACATAATTGGGAAATTGATCATATTCATAGTTGAATAAAAGTCAGTAAATTCAGTTAGTGTTCACGTTGGTAGTTGTCAATTACTTATTTAGATTTCTTGTTTGAGTCCGCTTAGAACTCTACGAAGTTCTTATAGGGTATTTTAAGCCTTTCAGTTTGAACAATTGGACAGATATATATTGTTTCCCTCCACCCAGGCTATCGTTCTACATATGATTTTTTTTTATAGTTTTTCACTGTTCATTAACAAAGTTTACATTAGGTTTTAAGATTCCGATTTTCACTCCCTTATACCAGATCCATTATGAATTTTGTGTAGATCTACACATAATCGACATTATTGTTCATGCCCAATCATTAACGGTCATTTGTATTGAACGATTTCTACAACAATTTAGGCCTAACCGAACTCTTAAAATCTCACATGGAGGCCTAACGATTCAATCCAAACTTTTAAAAAAAATCGGATATGATTTGTGCACAAGGTCACTTCATCATGGTTTATTCGGAAAAGCCTTCGGCCAACAGTTTTCAACAGGAGCAAAAGTTTAATTTCATTCTAATTTGCACTGGAATGGATGTAAGTTAAATCTCCATTACAGAGAGTAGATGATCAGAAATGTAGCTGGGTGTTGATCAATTAAGATGATACCCCACACGGAAGCCATCTCCATCACAATCTCGCACTCTTTCATCAGCACGTGGTAGGGTTTCTGGAGTCACGCTCAAGGAATGACACTGCCTATTACAGTGCCTATGATTTCCCGGCTTGATTTTGCACTGTGGATGGTTTTACATGTATGGAGGTGTATGGGTAACATGAGCCATTTGTGGAGGAAAACAAGGATTGCTTAGTAGTACAGGTAGAAGACATCAGCCTCCTGGTGCCTGGGAATATGCCGACCTGTGGTCCACCCATCCACCTGTCTCCTGTACTACCTACCTCCTCCTCCTTCCCCCCCCCCCCCCCCCCCCCCTTTCCCTCCCATACGCACTATGGAATTCTCCACATATTTGTTTTGAAGTTCGCGATGTTTATCTCTCATCTATTCCAATATCCCCTGATATTGCCTATTTAAAACCCAGTGTGATACTCTTATGTGGTTTCCCTGTATCAAGAAGCCCATATGTTTAGGAGTAGTGAAGGAGGAAGATGATCGATTTCTATGTTGTTGCAATCTGTGTACTGCAATATGCTGTGGTCCTTGAGCATTCAATGGCATTCTTCTTCCCCGTATGCAATAGGTGGTATTGTTTGATCATTCGAAATATGGAAATATCAGTATTTATCTTTTATCTAGGGAAGTAAACTATTACATCTTAATAGATCCAATCACGCTCATCACTCAATATTTTATAGTGTCATTCTATTTTTAAATTACCGATGTGACCACAACAGTGTAGAATGATTGATCAGGCTCATGGGATCATTAGAGAAGTAGGTGAATTGTATGAATTATGAAAGCCGGTATTTGATTTCGTGAGAGCTTGATTTCATCTCCCGTGAACCTGTGTGCTTTCTCTCGTGAGTCTAATCGTGGGAAACGCGGGCAGAGTGAAAAGAACTACTAGCAACAGCCTAGACCGAATAATAATCTCCAGACGGGCAGGAAGAGAAGGAGGTTGGGGAGAAAGAGGAATGTTATAGTTCCGCCGCTTTGCCTTGCGATATGTGCTCAACTATTTATAGCATTGTTTCGCCACGAGTGCGAATAGCAGCTGGGCATTGGTATTTCAACTCTCTCACGTACTATAAAAAATACTGTAGCCAGGTCTTGATAACGCTGATCGTAAGCTTTGAGGTAATGTGATGTCAGCTGCCTTTGCACCGCTAAAGAGGTGTCGATATATGGAAGACAGGTATTTTAAAAAATGGTAATACATTTTTATAGAGGAATCTATCACCTTTAAAAGTGATTATATATTAATGGTTGATCAATTTAGAATCTGTAATAATTCTTCCAACAAGGCCAGATCTAATCAATTACAGTCATTACTTATTAAGGGCAGAGATAATTCTCTGCCCTTTTTACTTTCTATATATGTGTTGTGGGATACTATATATGTAGGTACGACCCTGGTTGTGGATGTTCTGCAACTGTTTGCAGCTCGATTCTGTTGGGGTTGTTATCATTAGTGTATGGCTGCTACTAAGGTATCATGTTAGCGATTTCTTTTTTCTCCCAAATTAATTTTAGGGGGAGTAATTTGGGAAAAAACACTAATTGGCAGAGGTTCCCCATATCACATCATCATGGTCATCCTTACATCATCATGGTTGAGAGATCTAGGGGGACTGCCACTCTCTCTGGGTAGTTGATAGATCAAGTATAGGCCGCACTCAGTCAGTGGTCGTCCACTAGTCCGTTGATGCTTTCCATGGTCAAACCCATTTACTGGTCCAGGGAGGTCCATGGTCAGATGATACCAGGGTGCGTTTATTTTTAGAAATCTTACTTTTTGAGATATTGGTATGAAAGATTTAATTCATTAGAATTACTTTTATCCACCCTGTAAGGATCAATTTGATGTTTTGCTCATCGCTGTACATGCTCTAGTTGTGAAGTTACAGGCTCTCTAAATGGGACTACTAGATATATATTGAATTTTTATTCCAGTTTAAAAAAAAACAGTTACAGAAATAGGACAATAAATTTTACTATGGCTTAACTAAATTTGCAGAACCAGACAGATACATTTACAATCTGAGTTATGTTTACATTCATAGGCAATTTATGATACTAGGTAGACTAGAGTATTTGATTAGACAGTTGCTTTGAGCGATATTAGAAGAATTTAGCACACCAAATTTATTACTTTTGAAATAATAGAAATCAAACCAGAAAGGTCTTGGATTTGGTTATTTTCGATTTTAAGCTGGAAAATAATACACTTTTGTGTTTTCAGGCAATTGCCTAGGAAACTAGCAATTGCCTAAGAAGATTGACTTTTTTTTTTTTTTTTTTTTTTTTTTAGAAACGTTTATTAATCGATACACAAAATAATATAACAATATACAATCTATTCTTGCAGAGTACAATGACATGTGTATAATTGGTAGGAAATGAGCCTCAGTTTTAACCATTTGAATGGTTTTACCCTGAGTCAATTGCCTAGGGCGATAATATCAGGATTTGAAGCAACAAATTTATTATTTTTGAAGTAATACGAATCTAGCTGGAAAGTAGCTCAGATTGGTCTGAAATAAATCAAGACGACAATAAAATAAAAATCACCTTTGTTTCTGGCCCAACAATAGGCAACATTGTACACATGTTGTATGGTGTACACACAGGGTTTGGGCGTAGCACCAGACACCCATTCACAAAAGTTCTTAAAAACATCCTTCCCGATTCTCAACTCAGAAAACATAACACCCATACATGCTTCACAGTTTCATATAATGCATACTAGAAATTCGTTGGTAAATATAAGATCTTTCCATGATAAAACCCTTAACCCTCTCTCTCTTCTCATGAGTGCATGCATAACTCCAGATGTCCCCTCCTGCAGGCTGGTATGGGTCACATTGGATTACATTAAGTGTTTATTGGCTGTTATGGAAAAAAAAACATATCTCCTATCCCCCCCCCCCCCCCCCCCCCCCACATATTCCTGCAACATTTAGATGCTAAGTTAGAACAATTGAATGATATTTTTTTGTATTTAGATATTTGTATTTGCCTGGATATACCAGTTTGTCACAAGCTTACTACGTTCTAGTCTGGGGTTAAAAGATTATGGCCGTCACAGAAAGTGGCTTGCTATATAGGTATCTCTGCCCTACTTTTTGTTGTTGACACAAACAAATCTTTAATTCCTTAGACGCGCTGTCTTGTGATTATTGAACTGATTCTGTTTATTGTGTGAAAGATTATTTTATACTGGTAACAAATTAAAGCACATTTATAAACAGCTATTCATTCTGAGTGCACTCAACGTGTGAAAGTTTTCACCGGTTTTTGACGCAATGATTAATCTACCTGTCAGCAACCAGTGAAAACGGCCATATTATTTATGCCATTAAAGCTGACGGATACACTAGTCAATGTGACATTAACTCTCAAGAAATCACATGTGATCTTTGTTCCCCGCTTTGATATACGATATAATGGTTAGGCTTAAACTGCGACAAATGTCAACTGAAGCTCATAACTGCCGGTTTGTTTTAATCATTAATTTGGCAACTTCACCGCGCTTGACCGATCTTGACTTGATTGTCATATTTTTCACACTGGTATGTAGTCTGAGCGATGTATACAAGTATTTATCATAACACAACGTCCATGAGGTGTCTGAAATCGACCTAAACATTTCCTACTATCTTCATCTCACTGATACCTCGCCAAATTCACTGCAGCCATTTATATATATAGAGAGAGAAGGTGATCAATACACCAAAGGCAATTGAACCCAATCAAAACACAGAGCCAGGTGTGGTCAGTATTAATCCAAGCGGCCTAGAATAACTAAGGAGTTTTTGCGCTTTGTCTTTGAACATTTTCAGAAATGGAGAGCTAGAGGGGAAGTTGACTTTATCTTTGACATGTAACTGCAGCACGACCGTAATTGATAAATGATGTGCCAAGTCCCACTGTCATAATTAACTTGCTTATGGTCTAGGTTACAAGTGAGATCTTAGATAGATCCGGCGAGCTTGGCTAAATCCAGTCGGCCTTGACATTAGCTGAGCTTTGAGGTCGGGTGAGTAGCCGGGGAGGGTTGGATCATCGTGTTCGATAACAGAATCTATTGATCCCACCTCCTCTGCTAGCAGTGTGTAAGGCTCCACTCATGACGGGACTGCTCCTTTGTTTTATACACACGGCCCGTTCAAGTGGTCCCCCAATAAAGTGTTTCGTCAATACTGTCTACTCCCCAAATAGCTGCTAATGGTATTAGTTACATTTCACCCCTCCCCCGGCCCTCAACCCCCAACTCTTGCTTTTAATCAAGAGAAATGTGCGTTATTATATACATCGCTCTATTGGTCAGAGCTCTCGATAAGGTCAGCTACCTTTGCCCGTTGAAGGAGTACGCACAAAATGTAGAGACTATAATCGATACAAACATTTAACCCACATTACTTAAACACGGTGTTTACTAAATTGGTGTCTTTGCATAAGTCGGGGTGAAGCCCACTGTTTTTATGGATATCTGAGATAGCGTGAAGCATTTTCTAGTTATCTATCCATGGTAGCTGCCGTGTTGGCACTCACATAGTTTGTGAATGTGGAGTTGGACATTGCTAATCTCGTGGTACATTAATATCTCACAAATATTATGCCCTTTGGCAGTGTAGAGACTCGAGTCTGACATTCACATGTAAGCCGTGGTACCCGGCCATCGCTAAATAATAAAATGAAATGAAAAATATTCTCAGTTTACCTTAACACATTGACTCTTTCGTAGAGATCGTACCTGATGGGACAAAATAGGAATTTATTCATGAACTTGGTTGACTCCACTCTTTGCACATCATGGACACATCCTCGCACTCCGCTAGTGTTAAAAACCTACAGGACCTGTCCTCATTATAGTAACTGCCTACGGACACAAAACTTGTGCTCTGGGAATAAATAGTAGAATAGACCCTGGCAAGCGAACTGATATAGTATGAAATTGGCTTTCACTATATTTCCATAAATCAATTCAACAACATTGCTATCTGTTATTGACGAGCTAATCCTTTATCATGGGGGTTATTTCCTCCTATTATTTTCCTAACAATTGAAGGTCAGTGATGGAATAGTATTGTCAACAACACGCCACCGTGGCTGCTGTGACACACAATACTTGTAAGCCCTTGCTATTTTCTATACTGACCTATTAATAGAAGTGTTTCTCTAGCTGACAAAAAAAAACTAACAAACTGCTACATCTTCATGATCACATATGCATATTCTTCAACAATACATATGTAGCCTTTTGTGATAGAACTTCAATGAGAACAGTGTTATGATACGTGCCAAAACCTTCATATAGAGCATGTCGGTATTAACGGGGGATTAAATGACTATTAGTATAAAGGAGCATAGGCTGTAATAGACCACTTAGTTATGGGGCATGAAACCAAAGCATGAACTGCCCATTTTATTTACTCGTCTGTTATATATCATCTATACTCTTCTTTTCAAACTGATAGACTAAATCATTGTAATATATGGAATAAACTCGTCTGACCCTGTATTATGCCTCTTAACCTATTGGTGGGGATTAGTATTGAATATGAACGGGGATAAATGGTAACAAATGTTGGTTTTGGAATCCTTATAAGGGCTCGAGGAATATAGCTTAGTGAGAGGTCATGTACTCGTGCCACACAGTGCACCTGAGTTGATTGGCATCCAAAAGGTGTCTAGCCCAAAGGTGATTGTATGAACAGTAACAAGAGAAATTCGCATCAGATTAGCATATGGTGCAATACCAATACTGGTATAAGGCGGCCATTGTACTAGAGTTATATCATGTTTTCAGCCTCTCGCTCTCCACGAATTACATGAGTGACCAATAGCTGTGACTGCATGCCTCTAAATAACAGTCCTCTGTACCCAAAACAAATGTGTACCATCTTAATTTGCCCTGACATTGAATCGTTTGGTTCTGCACTAAAAGTTGAGTCCCGGTGTTATGAATTGGAGCACTGTGTGTAAAGTAAACACGACTCGTCCAAGTATAGTCATTATTGATATTGATACAGCAACGAGCCTATCATGTTTTGCTAAATTTGATATTTGGTTGTTTCGCCATGGCCTGTGGCTTGAGCGAATTCCAATAATGTAGTTGTACCCTGATGTATTTTTCTGACTGACTTATTATGATATTTGGCTTATGTCCGCTCTCATGTGTTTGATAAACACTGTGTGGCCCGTATGTGTATAGGGAGTGTATTCAATAATGTTATCTTGTATTCAAACCATCCTAACCCATTCAATACGTTTCCTTATCAGGTATAGACTTGTTTAAGTCTTTGACTTTTATTGTTTAGCAAACGAATTATTCTTTTAATCTATCATATTAGAGTCTTTTTTCCCAAATTAGTAGAGGAATCAAAACACCTCAGACTGATGTGTTCAATGAGCTAGGCTGAGAGACTTGCTGCTGGCTTATATCGGGTACACTAGAATAAATATATAGGAAACACAAATATTACTATTTCAGAAAGTGACTTTGCATGATGAGTAAGATACATTAGACGGAAGTTTTACTAAGAGATTTGTTGAGAGTTGGATGGACAAGCTTAAAACTGTACCATCAAGGTGTAAATGGAGATATTCACTGATGTAAACAAAGGTTGTCGCTTGTTGGATTCTCACCCAGTGCTGCGTAGTAGGTCCACCAATATTGGCCCAGACCAGGGCGTCATCTAGCGCCTCAGTTTCTCACTAAAGCACTTACCTTGCCAAGGGGAACCTTTCCGGAGTTCATTTGCCATTGTGTTGGATTTAGATTTCCGTCTTCTTACCAAGGTTCTGACTAAATGTCTCACTGTTTTCTTTTTCGTTTCTATGCGGGCCATTTCAAAGAAAGAGACTTCTACACGAGTTATCCCATTACTGATTACCACTCACGAAACCTAATGCTTTGGAACTGAGATTCCGAAACGTAGGCTACAGAACCTTTATGCTTTTAAAGATATGTTTGTAATTAAATAAGATCAGACGACGCATATTTCGTTTAATGAATTGTAGCCAATGTGAATTGGGCAAAACGGGGGGGGGGGGGGGGGGGGGATTTCACCAATTATTACTGTGCATTTAACAAAGTATTCTAAATTAGTTTACTAAGTTTAATTTAGAAAATATGATGAGATGAGACGGTAGATCGTTGTACGTTTGAGAATTTATGGTTCTGTAGCTGGAGGATAAAATGTGGAAGAAAATATGTGGTGGTTGTGGGGCGATGTGTCGCTGAAGAATAGTGTATCCCGGATGAGACTGGGACCTCAGCCCTGGAGACAGGTGTCTGGTATGTACAGCAGTACCCCCTCCGCCTCCTCTCATGCCTCTCTTTTATCTATAATCTCACGCGCGCTCATCTACAGTAATGTAGGGGATCTGGTTACCCGCTGCTAATATACAGAATATTCTAGGGAGGGACATATTAATTTTCCTATCTATTTATCAAAGAGAGCGAAATGTACCTGACGTTATGTGGGAAGAATGTTATGTAGAAATATCTCCATGTTTTTCTCCCGATAGATTGGTCTGTATATTCCCTGCTATAGATTTACTTTTTAAACCCCAGCCTAAGAACTGTAAATATTGTTTTGACGCTCTGGTCTGTCGGTTGTGTCAACCACATAGATACTCAAACTCTTGACTGGTATTGTAGCCCTGTATTGCTCTCAATCCTACATCATCTCAAGAGCTACTAATTGGCAGAAACCGACTCTATTTCCATTACGAAAATAAACAACAATAATAATAATAATAATAATAATTCTGAACTCTAGGAGTCCAGGGCTGTTTACAGCACTTGGGAAGTAGCCAATACCCAAGCCTAAGACACTATTATATATGTGACATTTTGACCATTAAATGATTTGATACGAGGTAGCTGGTTCTCATTAATTTGTTATTGGATTAAGGTAGCCTGGGAAAACCTGTAAATACTGGTAGGGATAAAGGGTCTACACTTTGAGGTTTAACAAACTTGGCCCATCTGAGTACGTCTAGTATATGGATTTGGTAATTGCCTGGACGAGGGACCGATGCGTTAGAATGAAGCTGTGGTCTTTTTTTCTCTATCATCAGAACTTATTTTGTTTGGGCCATTTGGAGTTGCAGCCTCTCTCCCCCGGGACTCAATAGTTCCTTGGCGATAGGACGAGGACCGGGAAGCGGTGATGGGATTACAAATCCGATTTGTTTTGATGAGCAGAAGCCTGCAGTTTTTTCTTGTCCTATCTCACTTTCCGCTCTTAAATAATTCGAAGGAAAATTTAGCAAAAACAGTGAAACTTAAATGGAATGAATTTACACGAGACCGTTTAACATGTTTGCTACCGAAGTGAAGTCCTGTCCAGGGCATCGAAGGTATTGTGTTTCCCGTTTTTATCCCTCTTGGCAACATGTTTCAGAAATAAGACGTAACATGACTACTCTTCATTAATATTGTGTTCCCCCTTTGTGTAGTTTCAAATGTTTGTTGATTTTTCCACCGAATGTTGACCCTTTGCGTTTCTGTTCACCAGTGTTAGCCCCTTCAAATGGTGAAAAAAACCCAATTTAGTTATAGATACATTATAATTTGTCCCCCGTGTTTCTGCTATCGGTTTTTTTAGTCTAGGTTAACAGTTTCCATAAATAAATAGTAAATGAGAAAAAAGGGTAATCAGAAATGTGGCGACTAATTTTTGAAATCCTGTTTAGGAGTTAAAGAAGACCAGAATTAAAATAGGGTGATGACATGGCTTGCCTAGCGCCCCTAGATAGATGTACAAGCCATGCCCCTTTGACGTGATTTATTTCCCAACGCAGCATTTTTCTTGTGTCGACCTCACAGTCGAGGCATTTGTCTGTAATTGCCTTTCTACCCCGAGCCTCACGTAAGCATGATGAGCATGATGGAAGACTGTGTTTGTGTGCCCGGCTCCCGCTACCCTCCTGTCAGTAACAACGGAGCCATCCTGTAAATACCATCACAGCTCTTCTGAAATGAATTGTACTATTCAGGAACTGAATTAATATGAATAGACAATCTTGTGAAGTAATCACTTTTACATTTTGGGAATGTTCGTGCACGAAGCGAGGGCCTTTGTTTGACAGAGGTGGAGATTTCTTTACTGCAAATACCAAGACGTATGCATTGAATGGGCCTTATTCAAGAAACAAATACATTTAATGTTAATTTCAATGCCATTCTGAAAGCCAAATCTGTCGCTGGTCGTGTTTACTTCTCACGCGTTACCCAAATCACCTATTGCACTATGATTAGTTACTGTTAATTACTAGATTATTGTCGGGGGGGGGGGGCTAAGCCTCTTGAGGGCATGGAAAAGCCCCTGGAATCAATTTTCAAATTTGATCTAAGGTGCTATACTTTCACTTGTATACCAATACAGTTATATGTACGTCAAAGAAGCAGATAGATCGTTCAGCGTGCATTAGGTTGGTGGACCCAGTTCCTTCCTCTTCTACCTGGGGGAGAAATTGTGTCACCGAGGCAAATAATACAGGATCAAACAGTGGGCGGTTCCTAATCTCAGGTCATCAGTGGCACTCAGCTTGTGTCTCATAAAACCTGACCATTACAATACGCCCTATTGTTAGCGGAAGAGATTAGCTTTACCGGTCAGCTGGAGGCTTGACCACTCTGTCTGTGTTGACAGCAGCCTAGACTTGACTAACCAAGACATAAAGGAAACTCACTTGAAAAGGGGGTGTAGAAAGTGCTTTTAACTTCATCCTACTATGCATCATTTATTGGTGCTCCTTAAGGCTGACCATGGTATTAATGTCAACTACCTGTAGCAAATTGTGTCACTTTGTGGATTCACAGTTTTATGCCAGAACTTGGTGTAAATGGTTCGATGCTGTGAGAAAGATTTAACATTTTACCCAATAATTTTGGACTTGAATGTGTGCGTGACTTTTATATCATCTGGAATTTAAAGTGTACCAAAAAGATGACGTAAGTCCCAAATATATAATTTAATCTCTCTAAAATCCTCTTACTATAACTCACCTTTTACACCGTATATTCGTTATTGATAGTCTTTGTTGGGTTTTAAAAGGCGTTCTTTCCCACTGCTAACAGGACCGACCACAGTCTGGCATTTATTGTTGGAAAAAACAAACAGCTTATAGATAAACAAACCGTCTACATCCTACAGTGATAAAACCTACTCGGGGAAACAAATTACTATTTTTAAAATCGTCAAGGACATTGCTTAATCCCTCTGTGATTGTACGTGGACGCCATGATCTGCATGTGTTAGTCTTTGTGTTTGAATGTTTAAGGTTGAATTGAGAACAACGCAGGACCAACCTTGGCACAGGTCCCTTGCTGCACTCGTATTTGGAGTTGTTCTCCCTCTCGTCTGAATTGGTGGAAATAAACGGTCACCAGGCTGGTGTTTATCACTGGGAAGACGGGTGGAGTCGTCCAAAAGTGAACATGCGTTAGGCCATGTGGAATGTCCATATGGAAGAAAATAAAAAGAATTATTATGGTATAATATGTAGAAATGAAAATGTGTTGAATCGCTGTCCTGTTTAAAGTTGTCCTACCCGTGATAATAGAGAAGATCTGTCTTTTAAGAAGTAATAGAGAACCAAAATTTAAAAAAATATTCGTTATCAATATTTGCGATTCTTTAATCGTTTGCTTGATAATATTTTTTTAAAAGTTTAAAATGCTTATTTGATGCTAAAATAAAGTTACACTGGAAGGAATGTTGCAAGTATGTGTGTTGGTCGGATATACAAAGCTGCACATAGCCTTCCTCCTACCAATGTGTTGCTTAATGATTCATCGGCATTGGCTCGTCCTTGCCACCTTGTTTGACCCATACCCATAGCTTAAATGCCAAGATGGTCACACATTGCTTCTCCAGCTTATTGAAAATCGGAAGATATCGGCCCGGTTTCGGTAAAATTCTTTTACGGCGACGCATCACTTCAGTTGGCGGTGCCCTGGTCGTGATCAGAGATCGCCCTAAATTGATGATATTCGAGGTACCAATAAAGGGTATTAGCCATTAAAGTTGTCGCGCGTGAAGTCTCCGTGAGTTACTGAGGGACGAGACCTGCAGACAGACTGATGGTGTTTCCTTGTACCAGCGTCTTCTCTGTCTTCAGACTTTTTTGCATCATGGCAGCTTAAGGATGATGCTGACCTAACAACAGAAGGGATTAACGCCAGGATGGCGAATACTTCCCTTAAAACAAGGCACCCAAGCCTTCAAAGCTTAAGTGGCAGTCTCACCTATGGCTCTTGGAGGCCAGCTATCATGCTTGAGCACTAAAACCAAGAACGACATTCCAGCCAATTCAGTATTATTGCTTTTCTTGATTAGCTCGCTTTCATTTAATTAGCTCGTTATGTTTTCTCTTCACGCAGTCTGGTCGCGCATTGAGTATGTTTTACAGACTCGCCATTGAAGCGAGTCGATCGTTCCCTACTCTGTTATGTGGCGTTCATATGATAAAACGGTTATCATTGCTAATCGTCCCATGTGTCACGCGGGCGAATAGAGTACATCAGTCTCTCTTTCCCCTGCCATCTATAGGCAAGCCATGGCCGCTCTTGTGGTGGTGGCGGCGGTGGTGCTCTGTTTGGAGGAAAAGGAGGAAGAAGAGGAGGAGGTTTGGCCTGCGGGGTAACACTGCAGCAGAAGTATTGATTATGCTAATAGCTCACAGAACAAAGATATAGAACTGACGAGACCCCGGGATTAGGATTGAGACAAAAAGTCCTCTAAGCGGATCATGCCATTCATGCAGGGATTTCGAAACCAGATGAAGGCCCTTGTAATAGTATACAAATGATAGGCATTGTTCTATTTCATTGTATTGTATCTTTTTTATTTCGAACCACTCGTGAAGTGCTCCTCATTTGTGCCTTCCCGCCCTTACAGTCCTTGTTATGAGAAATGAAATGATAACTAACACCGAGAAAATGTTTCCGACAATAATTAGGGATTTTTGCTGGAAATTTCTAAAAATAATTAGATGGGCGTTGATATGAAGTCCTAATATGAGACTTGCAATTTGCTTGTGCGTATCAGAATTCACTGCGTATAATGAATCATCATCAGATGCCATCCGTGCCATTCAAGATGCCATTAGGTTTCTAATCCTCGGCGGGTGTAATAATCGCGGGCAGAAGTGTTAAGATGGGATTTCATTTGGGGCATGCAAGCCTGGATCAGAAGAATTCTAATCTTTACCGCGAAACTAGATAGATGACTGGGGCTTGAGCTGGGAGCACCTTGAGGGGTCACGCTTGGTAAACTCTGGCTTTGCCCGCGATTGTAAGTAGTATATGAGCCTTGGCCCTTTCCCTGGCAGATCTGTAGGCCAGAGACAGATGGCGAGTAAGGCTCCTCAGCGGGGGAGGGGGTGCAGCCTCGGCCTGCTCAGGGTCAATGACTGATTAACTAACTGATCAGAGAATAGCAGGCCGGATTATAATCATTGTACTAAATACCACATGCTTAGTTAATTTTGTCATCAGGCAAGTAACTATGATTGACTTGACTGATTATATCATAAGATCAATTTTGTCTGGAGTTTTGCCATTTTTTTATTTTCTTACTATGAGACATTCCAGAACATGAAATGTCACAATAAGTATTCTAACTATAATCGTAAACCCTTTATAAAACACATTCCCGTGATCTCCATTGACCATGATAAGCCATACACGCACATATCTTCCCAGATAAACTTTCTCTTTGTAGTCCCATGTGTTTTGGTTGTAGTAGATATTGACCATATACTGTGATGAACATGAAAATAGTGCGGGGGAGGGATTCACCTGTCTTCTGACAAAGGGAAAGCACTTGCTGTGCAGAAATCAAGCAGTTCTTCTCAGAGAATCTCCCCCCACCCTCTTTACCTTCCCTCCCATCATCTCAGATGTAACCCCCGCCATCTCGCACTCACCCCCCCCCCCCCCCCCACACACACACACACTTCTCCCCCAACCCTGCTTTTGTCGCAGTACGTAGTTCTCTTCATCACACAACAATACTGCATATTTCCGCCACAATTACCGCCCGTGGTACCTTCTCACCCACATGATACTGGTGCGCGGGCTTTGATATTATTTGATTAAGATGAAGTATTCTCACTCGTGTTGGTGTACAAGTTGTAGCCAGTATGGGTTAAATAAAGCAGCTTGCGGTTAGCATTGTGACAATGAACATGAGGAAAAGCGTGCCTCGTGGACGGAGTATGAATTATTCACCACTATTTCCAGCGGCTGCAGCAGCCCAGCAGCCAAAGCCCAGGCCTACCTACACTTATTGCTCAAGCCACCAGCACCACTCCTATGCTTCCTCCCCACCCCCTCCTCCACCACCACCGCCACCACCATTACTGCCTGCTGCCCATTCTGAGTATTGATTATTTTTTTGAGCTTATTGCTGCTCGGTCGGCCCCTTGATAACACTCCAGTCGACCATCAGTAGAATGAACTATTGTAAGTTTCCATTACTCAGTGGCGTATTGTATCCCAACCGATGCCTTTATTGTTTAAAAGTATAAACCTAGCCCTGCTAATCATCTTCTTTTGTCTTTTTCGTTGCAGACTCAGGGGCAGTCGGCCCTTTCCGTTGAGAAGATTTTGGAGGTAAATAATCCCATCTTGTTTATATTTAATACTGACAGGATAATGGTTGGATGGAGATCAAGAGTTTGACCTCCATTACCATGATCGCTGCTCTTAGAGTTTCTCGAATAATCATCCCTCTAATATCATTATCTCCTGGTAATTGTTTTGTTTAATTAGCTAATTAGTGATGTTGAAGTCGAATTAGTGATTAGTTACACCGACGATGTATTTACATATTGATGCCCTATTGTCAATCGTATTAGAATTAGATCTCTTTCTAGAAATGGATTCTAAACCCGGGTTGAGGAACTACTGTTTCATTTACTTATCTAATTGAAATATTTAATATGTTATTAAAGATGATTGAGAGCTTTGAAGCTACACAAGAGATAAATATGAAATGAGTATATCTCGGCCTTGTATTGGTTTAGTAACAATTGAATCGCCATACAATTATTAGTATATTTTATATATATATTCCAGATCTCACGATCTTTTTCATCACCCGTCATTTTTTAAGAGAAGTCATATATGGTTTCCTTTTGGAGAATTATAAGATTTATCATTATAAACCGACGTCTTTAAGATCAATCGCTTGTAAAACGACCCTCGAAAAATATGCAAACCAATTTCGTTGTAAATTGTCTAGATACTGTCTTACTGTTGATGCTCAAAAGAAACCAATCTCCCCTTTGAATAGTGAAGCTCAAACATTTTTTCCCGAGAAGTTCACGATGCGGGGGCAGTACGCATCGCGGCCAATTGAGTGAATATCTGCCATCGCATTCAATACTTATCTGTAACTAGGCAATGGCCCGAGTTTGAGTTATAGAGCTTTTGACTGTTAGAAGCGGCGTCAATCGTCATTGGCAATCCCACCGGTAGGATTGCTGACGTCTTAATCCTAGCTGTCAACCATGCTTGCTTGTCCCTTTCTCTCACAGCGAGGGATTGTAATAATACAGTTCTTGCCTAGCTGTAATAGTAATGGACGGTACATGGAAATACCATGTAAATATATGATGAATGGCGGCGATGAATGGTTCAACTGTCCACGAGCTTTGCCTACAGGATAACCCTCTTGTTACTTGGGATGGCCTGACCCATATCTTAGACAGGCGTTTGTGTCGACACAGAGAATACACCTTTCTCCTCATTATGGGTTAGAAGCAAATATACTAAAGGGTCTTTGGCCTTCCATTTCTGAATCATGCAAATAATAGACCATTGTTGCGTGGTTATAAATTTATCGACATATGTTACAATAGATTATAACACAATCATGTAGGGCTATTTTTAGTGACTGGGGAAAAATGAATTCTTGTGAAATGAGTTCTTGTGCTACCATACATATCCCGCGATAAATGAGAACCATTCTCAGGTTACATTTAACCGTAATACGTCTGAATTTGAGGTTTTCAATTGGTTCGGATTTCTATTAATTAGTTCCTATTTAGATATTCGGAATACTAGCTATGAACGCGGATGTGTAACTCAAAAAAAATCACATTTTATAAATTGTTCTTGGCAGTGTTCAGTTCTGATACTGAAAATCATATAATTGGCCACACATTTGTGATTATTGATTATACCTAGATGTGACTCTTTTGTATATTCAGTACACCAGTGACCTCCAGTGGACCTCCCCACTTTGGAAATAAATGTGAAAAACATAATTCTTGTTCATTTGACACCAGTTTACAATAATCTACCGGTGTAACATAATCCAGTTAGCAGCCCACTCAACATCATTGTTCATAAAATGGGCCCTGAGGCTGAATTAGATTAGATATGTAGATAAAATCTGCTCGTATTTTGTTGTACATATTAAACGGGTCACTGGTTGTATTTGTAAATTGTGGAAAAGTAAAGAAGGTAGTCCAGTAGGAGCAGTGAAGAAAGTGATTAAATGTCGGTACACTGTGACTAGTTCTACAGGTAATAGATACTTCTCACTTGGATGTATTGAAACTTGGTATAGAGGATCAAACACCAGACTACACAAGACTACTCCCTTGCGCCGTGGGCATAGAAACCACAGGTAGCCATACTTCTCACGATCATCTGCTCCTTCTCACCTGCCTTTTATAGCACATTGTGCTCCTGATGTCACTCTGTGGAGGATGACATCAAAATAAAAACGAGAAACTGTAATGGGAGGTATATGTTATCTTATGTCATGTGTCTCCCTTTTACTGTTGTTCAACAATAGTGTTATCCGAGCGAAGAATAATTAGCTGATTGATGAAAAATATATATATTCTAAGCTATATCTTTTTGATGTTTTAGGTATATGAAGGTATACATTTCTTCTAGCTGAAGCTACTCGTTGGTTCACTACTAATCCGAATCTATTTAGAGCTATTCTATATGTAACACCCATCCCTATGCCCCTACCCATTTGCACCTGACCAGCTTCTTAATCAGAACGTTCTCAGAAGTTCCTCTCAAGATCAGGATTAGAGCATTAGCGATGGTTATGATTATAAATCAATTTTGTTTCACAATAATTGAATAAACCATGCCAGTGGCATGCGCCTCGCACATGGCGGCTGGAGAGAGGTCATGCTATTTGATAAATGTTGTGACGTGATAGTATGTGTTCCTTCAGGGCTCAGCGCGGCCAGAGCGGGCCATTTTACTGCGCCCGGTTTTGATTGAGAGTACATTAAGGTCTTCCTAAAGAGCATATCTGATGTTATTAAGTGGGGGCTATGATTGTGTGTCCTATTCTCTCCGGACGAGGTTAAAAAAAACATCGTTAAAAAGCTCGGCGAAAAGGACGACAGAAAATGAAGCCTGGTCACGTCCTAGTTAGGTCTTAATTGCTTCATCTGTCAGTGGGATTCTGCAAAATAATGATCGGTGTTCTCATTCCTTGATCAGTTGATGTATGCTCTCCACTCATTCCTACTCTAATAAGTATACTTGTATATTGTGGCTGCTGTTCCGATTTTTTGTTGTTGGCCGAGCTCACTTGGTTTACAGCCGTCTAATCGCGAACGATAAAGGCTCAGTGATCTTTCGCTGAAAGTGGAAAGTACCCTCCCCCACCCCCTCCCATCCCTTTGCTCTCCCTCGCCATGTTTAGGCACAGTAGAGGTTCTAAAAAGCACACCATTTTGGTGTTTCGCCTATCATTGTAAGTGTTCGACCTAGAGAGCCACGAGTCGGTACCTGACATGCGACCTGCACGGTGTGGAAGAATGACTAGGACGTGGTGGGAGTGCGTTCTGGAGCTTGGGTTGGAGTTGGGGGAGGGGGGGGGGGGGGGGCAAGGCAAGGAGGCGGGGGAAAGAAAGACATGAAATATCATGTCAGCTGTTGTATGCCTGCAAAGCATACCTGCCAAGGTTCGCCCCGACCCTTATTCTGGATTTGAGCTAGTTGCTACTTGTTCATCCAATAAATCACTGCCAACACGAGTTAATTACTAGTTATTAAAGTTGTTTGATTGTATCAAATGAATGGCTTGCGGTATTGTTTATAATCGTTCATGCACACGGTTGATATGCATCATGGTTCCATGATATAGCTGGGCATGGCTTGTATTAGACTATTTAAACGATTGAGCGGGACACTAGCTGAAAGACTAGCGACAGAAAGCTTTTTGTTTCACGCCATGATCGTGGGGCTCGGAAAAAAAGCTGGCCAGGAAGGTCGACTCAACCTCGGCTGTAGCTTGCCAAAACAAATTTAGCTAACGCTTGTCTGGCCGCTATGTGCCTAGCAGCGTGTTGGGGGAGCTAAGAAGTAGTTAGTTTGATGTAATGGACTCTGTTCCATGTTATCGTATCCTACATGTACAAGGAAACCATCTTGATTCAGCTTTTTAAACAGGGCAACTTGAATCCTCATTTGTGAGTTTCAGTCACTGAAAAAGCGGGATTTTTGTTACAGACATCAATCAGACTCTCCTTTCCGTTTGGCTTGATGCGATTGTACACCCGATTATTGATGGGCCTCGGGGGGGGGGGGGGGGGGTTAGGGCAGGGAAGATCACCTTAAACTATGGGTATAGTTATTATGTATTGTGGGTGGTATCCCCAAAGACTGGCGAGATTTAATATAATATGTGTTAGGAGATGTTATGATCCCATCTCACCTTTGCTGCGACCTGCTTGTAGAAGAGCCTGAGGCTGGGGCCGCCATACAACAGATGTTTAACATTCTCTTTATGGGCTTGATCCCCATATAGACATGTAAAACCAATATAAACATCCTCCCAGGCCTTTCCAGACAAAACATCATCAACCAGACCACCTTGGATTGCACACCAAAACGCAGAGAAATATAGCTCGATTTGTTTGCTCTTGTCACATCCAGGCCTTAATGCGTGCTTCTCTGATCCCTTTCTTTAAGTATTCAGGGCCCTGTGAAAAACTGGGAAAAATGCATCGTGGCAACAGACAAGTGAAAGATTACACCAGAGCGCCCAAGACAAAAAACCCACTTTTATTCATTCTGATTTGAATCCTTCCAGCGTGTGAATAATATATTTGTTTATTCATCGGTTCGCAAATATTGGTCCTTTCTGAGACTGAACAAAATAGTTGATACCTAGAATTTATAAAAGGGGGCACAGAGTTCCCCTTTGTTTTTATAGGCAACTTGTGAAATCAAAGTTCAAGCCTTTTTCACGTTGCAGTGGTAACTGGAACCTGACTAGGAAAAAGTACGCATTCTTCTTAGGGTATAAGGTTCGGGCCATTGAGTATTGTTATGGCGTAATAGATGGGAAACAGCTAGATAAATTCCCCGGGCTCCTGATACAGGTTCTCTATCAGTCTATATAGTCTTGAGAATTTATCTGCCTTTCCTCTGAGAGAAATAGTTCTCGTTCTTCTGAGACGGCGGCCATTCATCATTAGAGTATCCGACATGGCAGGCAAACACCCAGCTTGCGTATTAACATCTCATGATACACATCTCCAGCTCTCACCCTGGCTTCTTAATTCATTTTCCAATTTGTTAATTGTCTCCTCGCTTTCCATCCCTGTCCTACAAAATGCGTATAATGAGGAAGGGATAGTGTAGCCGAGGATGATAACAGACGTTGGATAGAGCTTAGCTCACCTAATCAGGCTTCGCAGTGTCATTTTATGTGCGCTAAAGGTTCCAGGGCTTTTAACTGAAGGATCATGCTTTTTGACTACATAGACAAGGGCATAGACAATGCCACTGACTATATGTTAATTACTATTCGGATACTATTTTATATTTAATGTCCCCTACACCCCCAACATTCACCCCTCATCGGGGCCCAGTGGTAGACCACCATCATGGTGAACTAGGGAGCCTTTATTTTCTGCTAACTTTGATTAACCTGATGTCAATGCTCATCAACCTGAATTAAAATGATTAAAAAAAAATCTCTTGAGGCATTTTCACGGGCGGACGTATCGAGCGTTGGCTCGTTCAATAATTCACTGTAACCGTGTCAGGCTCGACAGGACTGGTCTTGGTAACAAATGAGAAATAACCACGAGAAAACACCTGAAGGAGGCTCGTCTCACAGAGATGGTATTTTAGCCTTTTTGGATTGCATTGTCCGGTTGACGAGAGGGCGAGAGAAACAGGCAAGGGAGGGGAACGTGCCCTGCATTGGACTTTTGATGCCATTGAATGGTCTTTTCCTGGGAAGCCCGGAGATATACATCATTACCTAGAAGCCATTGCAAATCTACCTACCTTGGTTACCATAGTAATCATACTGCTTTCTCCTGATTCTGTGAGGAATCCCCCTGACTTCCAGGTCACAGAATGACATATTGCACGCGGAATCTCCGGTGTATATATCATGATGGGAGAGGGAAAAAATCATGAAAACCACATTTGTATTTTTCATGCCGCCTGCATATTATGAAAGTCTGCTATGAATCATACACAAGCTTACACTATATAGTTTGGCTATCTGTTATCCGTATCGATATCTATATTAGGGTAAAGCGCACCTAGGGGAGATGATTTTTGTGTGTGACATGGAAGTACCTGACGTGTTCACATTTGGTACGTGTGTACGAGGTATCCATCTGGCCTGCACGTTTGCTTTTTGACCATGATGAAAACCTTGTTATTGGCGGAGGCCACCATATTGGGACCATGCAACTTTCCATGTTGTGATCACGCTCATGTCGTGGAACATGGTCCGCTTTATATGCAAACCAACCACAGGATGGTTTTATGACTAGATTGTATCATACAGATGACCTTCCCATCATGTCTAGGCAGATCCCATATCGATGACGGTTACTTGACTAAAATATGTTTGTAATTGCCTCACTTTATGTTACATCCATTATAACAACATAACTTATGAGCATTCTACTGTAACATAATTTCCCTATCCTAATAATCTTAAATCTTAATCAAGGGCATATTTGTCTTGATTCATCGAGATTTCCTACCATAATGAAGCCCAGAGTTATTTGAGAGTTTAGTACTGACGTATTGAGAGGCATTTTCACGGCAGCTGAATGTAGGTTTCCTTACAGTATTATGAGTAACGAGTATAAATAGGAAATCACTGGATTGGAAGGCATCGAAACTAGCTGACAAGTGGGGTGGCGGCCTTTAAAAGAAACCCCCGACACGGTCTACTTACTCAGTTCAGTAGTAGACGTCACCCCAGTAACATGTTTGGTTCCTTGTCAGCATTAATCCCTGTAATACGTCATATCCGTCCCATTATAGAAGCTGGCAACTTCATATCGCCTCCCCACCTTCTCTTATGACAAAAGGTTGGTAGGTAGGTAAGCATTGCAAGTTTTTCTTTCGGTACTATTCGGACTTGAGAGGCCATCGATGCTATAACCTCCCTTTATAGTATAGACGCATAGTCATTTGCGGGCTGGAACATTAAATCTCTCTGGGACATAAATATAATAGACCCCTGTCCCCAGGTGGAAGTTATTCTAGTTCCAGGGAAAAAATTCATGGCTGAATTGTATCGTACTACCGTACTACACGTTTCCTTTTTATTACTTGTGCTCCATGAAACGCTAGCTATTTCCCAAAGGAGACAGATGTTATCACAGAAAAAAACTATTTGCTGAATGGTTCATGTGAACTATGTCAATTTAGCAGCTTTAATAAGTATACTCTCTTCTGTCTGATTAGCTATATGAACAGAAACTTGAGATTGGATTAGGTCACTATTTTATTATAAAAGAATACAGGAAATAATATACAGGAATAAATCCTCAATAATTTATAATTGTTGAGAATTCGTTTTGTAAATTGCCATAACATCTATACATTGACCTGTGCATGGCTAACATCATGGAATTATAATTTGTCAGTGGTTTTAACTTTCATCCCGACATAAAATTAATGTATACATACTGTTTTTTATCGTTTAGAAATGGGATCGAACATGAAAGGCGACAAATGCGGGCTTTTGTTATGGGAATTAATATTACATTTATATCTACAATGGTCCAGATGGTCTGGTATGCGTTGCTTAATATGAAGGCCGTTCTGACATTTAGATCTCCGTCAAGTTAATGTACTGGTAAAGTGGATTGCTCCGAGGGCCGCCCTTAGCACGGAACAAGACTGTGGCCAGAATAATGTATCGCCGAGGATCTGTCACAGGGGCCGTAAAACCGACAAAATGAGGTTCATAAAATTCCATGGAGGACTTTTGAAGAGTGTGGTGTTGAGCACCGCGTTTGTCTTATTACAGATATAGTGGCCGGACCTAGGTGGGATTGGGCTGATGAACGTTTGGGTCTTATATGGATCTCCGAGAACAGCCATTTTAAGCCTATCATTCCGGGAGGAGGGAGAGAAATATAGAAGGTGTGAAGTGTAAATCGCGGATGAAAAATTGACAGCAGTGCTTAGGTTTCTGATTTGACTCGCATGTTCTTTCTTATACGATCGTGTCAAATTCTGGCAGATGTATTTGATATCGTGCAAGCATCGATAATAAGACATTCGATATGGAGGAGGGGTGCCCCTGGAGCTAACAAGTCGATCATAACATGGCTAAATAGCCCTGCTCCTCATAACATCTATGTACCTGTATGTGACCACTCATAGCTTAGCCATATCATTATTCCTTGCTTAAATTACTCTCGGTCTGCCCCTGCGCTAGAACTTAGAAGCTGCCGTTTGTTAGTCCTGTGTCTTGGGCCTTTCCCCCTAGAGACCACTAAGTCTCACCATCTTTGCATAAATGGACTGCGGAGAACAATACGGCAATTGCACTCTTCCTCCTCGTAGCAGTAACGCTTACGTCAGCAATGTCAGTCTCGTGGGGTGATTGAGAAGGTAAAAAAATAAACAAATAGCAAAACTAAAGACCAAGAAACAGATAAAACTGGGGACAGATCTCCGGGGAATTAAGGCGATAAATTCTTAGCTATGTAAGCGGCCTGCATATATGGAAGTAATGTGGGCCAGTTTCACCAATGCTTGCTCGTCGAGTAACACCATGAGGTGTGTACTAAACATACCACATTGTAAAAGGACCTTTCCTGTCTTTGTATTATCCCCCCTCACTATATTGAACACGGTTGGGTGGTCTTTCCTATAGAATTAAGTGTCAAGGGATTTGATGGTTGATCAGCTTAAGAAAGGGAATGAAAGGAACTAACAGTTTTATTGCCCTATCATTTCTGTGGTGAAATTACTCTGTATATTTTAGCAGGGAGTCAATACTTCTGTAGAATGTCAGCCCGTGCCTGTGTTATAACCACTGATAGCACACTGGTTGGGAGTGCGCATATATTTTTTCATTTTGATTTATCAATCTTTGCCCAAACGCAGTGCGGTGCTTTGTTATTGCACTCTACCAGTCTAGTTCTCTTAAGGGAGACCATCCTTGACCCTTGTTTCTCAGGAAGTATGTCGGCGCTTCCTACCTGTTTCACCGAGTCTTTCATTGGTCATCATCGCCAGCTTTCTCTCAGATATGATTTGTAACAACTATGATTTTCCGTCAGATATTCCTTTTAATACGATGAGCAATATTGACGTACACTGTTGATACAATCTTAAGGTAATGAAGATTTTGCCATTAAGTATTTTCTCGTCTATCGACACTGCTAGAAGTACGAATGCAACCACTGATACTTAGCCCTCATGTTTGTATACATACTAACGAATTCGTCTGTTCTTGCAATGTAAGGAAACCAAACTGGGACAGATAAAAAATCCATAATCACTGGCACGCGTTTCGATTGTCGTGTAAGCGATGATAATAACTGCTGTTTCTTTTTCACCATTAAAAGATTGTGTTGGACCATTCCACCAATCTCCTGGTATGTAGTGAATTGAGGCATACCCCCGGACATATCCGTCACAAATTACAAAGGTACCTGAAGAGCTCGAGACAAGGCTCTTTATTGCCTTGGGAGTCTCTTCAGGAATATAAATTGTCCTTTTGTTTTAGATGTACCCTTGTGTCCAATCCCCTAGTCAGCTTATACAGGTCATCTGCCCGGGCCCCTGTGAAATTGATCGAAGGGTCTTGTAGATGCTGCATCATTTCAGAGGTGCATGAAAAAGGACGATTGCCTTAGGGGTGCACCGATGCCGCAAGTGCCAATAGTAGCATATAGAAATGGGGGTTCTGTGACTGGTTGTAGTGTGAAGCCCGCGTGTATAGCCACCCGGACGTCTTCGATGCCAAAACTTTGCTATTGAAGTGAAGTGTCTCTGGTTTATGAATTGAATAGATTTAATAGGAAGATCGTAATGTCCTTCAGTGTATACATTTAGACTAAATTTATGCGTAACTGTCATCTTATCTTTCCGCCAAGGACATATTGCGAGGTGTTGTGCTAAACAAAGCCAACCCATTCAATTACTGGGAGGCGCCCGCCCGCCCTGACGCACCATAATTCGTCAACCTGTCCAATCTGGTTAAAAGACAGCGCGTGTTTGGTGGTGATACTCCACGGTCCCACCATCCCTGAATGAACTAGTGGGCGCCATCGCTCCATCCAGGCAGGCTGGGGATGATTTCCCCCCGGAGAGGGCTCGCCACTATCTCCTCCAGCAAGGAATGCATCGGTTTCTTCCACCCGAGGGCTCCTTGAGCAACCCCCACTACAAGTCCTCTACCCCCGCCCTCACCCCCACCACTCCCGTCTACTCGTGTTAGCTCTCCCCTGCTCCCTCCTCCTGGGTGGTGGTAGCAGCATCGCCTAGCTCAATGAGGTTTGGTGGATTTAGGCATTCCCCTAGAATCGAGTGTTCTTGTTGATCGTGTAATCTACTTATATCCGCCAGGAATACAAGTCACATAATTCTACCTTTATTGAAATTAATGTCAATCAACCCTAAGATTTCTTTTTCAAAAAGTATTTCCCTACGATTTCACAAATTGTAATACAATCATTTCAGGCAGAGAACAAAAACATAAACCGATTAATGAAAAAAAGAAAATTCAAGTTATACATTTAAATTTTACATTTTCATGAGGTCGTTAACCAAAAACAGTTAGGAGCGATTATGCTGACACCCCCCCCCCCCACACACACACACCAAACTAAACGCAAGGTACAATTACTATTTTATAGCAGAAAATGGTCTGAAATATAAAAACAATTCAGTCAGTCATTCCACACCTTTTTGATTTTTCAATCAATTTGCCTAGAACACTAGAGTGGAGGAAGGATTGTTCGAACTATCAGAGGTTTAACAGCTCGGAATTAGTCTGTCATCCAATCTTCATTATTCTTTAAATAAGGTTTCAATTTAGGCCACTCCTTATTTTGTTAAGAGATTCCTCAATATTTGATTAATCTTGTTTTTGTTGAATTATGGGGGAAAATGATCTCAAAATAATGCCAATACTGGATAGGGTATAAACCTTGCAAATATTGGCAGGATGTCTGTATTTTAGCTCGATGAACACTTCCATTGTTTATGTTCCACCTCGACAATGATTAATTGGCTGCTAAGATTTCTGAGTTTGACTTCGTAAAGTTGTCACATGTGATACGAAGATCCCTGTATATCAAAGTTGTGATTAATCGTCTTAAACTTTTTATTTTTCCATCCGAGTGAAATATAATCTCTTCTTGTACATGATATGATTGAATATGAAAATTATCATTGTCCTTGAAATCTCAAGGTAAATTGGAACAGCTCATTTGACAGCCATATATGCATAAAGAGCTTTCACAGTTCCTGAAGTGTGACTAGAATAAATAAACGTGTCACATTTAGATTAGGAGCAATTCCTGTGTTGGCTTGCTTCAAGGTTTCCACTCAAAATACTCCTGTTCCTGAATTCAGACGGTTTTCAGCTGTATACGGTATTTTATATTTCCTCTTGTGGCATCCTCCCTATTCTGATGACTTTTGCCACATAATCTTTGTCCAAATTAATCCTTCATCCAAATGTTTATACGGTTTCGCGATTCATGTTAAGGTCTTCCATCGCTGGTTTCCTACGTAAACGATGCCCATTTGAGGCGTGTTGTGTTTATCTTTTAGTTCTAGCAAGCACATTGTAGGCAATATCTCGACTGAGCGTGGGTGGATCAAGATTTGTCAGCCTTGGGTGGGCGGATTTAGAGTGGATCATTAGAAGTTGCACATAAGTCGTGGTAACACTCTGCTTGACCACATAAGGTAAATAATTAGGTCCGTTCAGCCTACAGTAAATTTAAAATTCACATCTACTCTGAATAATTTGCTCTCATTGGCTGCTATTGCCTCTAATGGCATGTTAGTTTACAGGAGGGAATGGTTCCAAAGAAAATGTCTCATTTCCTCGTGATGAAAAGAGGAAGTCAACGCGCATCAAAAAAAACCCCTGCCCTTATGTGAAGTTATGCCCTTGCCTCTTCTAGAAAGTCTGCGTTCTTTATATTGAAAACATGACAGGAAGACAGTTATTCTTACACCCGACAAGTGTTCCTGACCCTTCTAAGATAGATAAGCCTGCTCATTTCAATGCAGGTCTTCCATCACTTCCCCTATTTCATCATCCCCTTGTAGGGCCTACTTTGGCTTGCATACAACTATTTGTCGGGCGTATCAAAAAAGCTCAGGCGCAAGGTTTTATCTCCAGATCCTTTTTACTGCCATATTTTGACACGGTTTCGTGTTTCTAGCCGACAGACTATGAAACTGATAAAACGCCTATTTGAAACGTAATGTATGTCTCTTGTATTTGAACGTCATTATGCACGCGTGTTTTTGTAAATGCGGTGCGCAATGTTTTATAGTTTAGGGTTTTGTCGTTCTGTATGCCTACATTAGTATCTCATTTATATTCATGTATTTTTCATTTACTTGTAATTCTACGTAACACCTTTTTCGTTCTAGATTTTTAAAAAAAAACTCGGATTAGGTTCCCAATGCTGAAGACCGTGGTTTCACTCATTAGCTTATAATGCGCTTCTCATACATGGCCATTTTACACCTTAGAATTGAAATACATGCGCAGATCATTTCGCCCTACTCCAATCATTTTCCATTTCATTCCCAACGGGCACTGGTTATTATTTTAGAGCAAAGAAAGACCGAATGTCTGCTGAAAGAGCTATAATTAAGAAGCATATTGATTATCTCCTTTAGGACTTAAGATTGGAATGCATCCATCAGATTAACCGAGTTAGATGTAGAGAGGCGGGACTTCCAACTACATGAGTCAAACCCGGGCCTTGTCAAACCTGGATTATAGAAATCTGCCTCCTTCTCTGACATGTGGATACAGTGGCCTCGTATGCAACACTGTGTCTCCGCTGTGATATAGATCGCGTGCTGGAAGAAAAATTGGCCGTGTCAGCCTTTTTACTTCATTTCCTCTTATCTTTCTTTTTGTCCCGCCATATATAGAGAAACATTCGCCAGTCTGAGATTGGATTCAATAGGAAGTGCAATATCTCCGATGTTTTTATATCGTATTTTATTAGCCATAGTGGAATTCAGGAATGAACTGAATTTATTTCCTTTTTTTCTGAATCCTCTTTATTGTAAGAACACCTTGTTGTTGCATACATGCACACGGTCTTGCCGCTAACTGTCGTGAAGGGCGAAAGGATTGATTCTCTCAACTCGCCACGGATAGTTATTCGGGTGATTTCTTTGACAGTTGATTGTTTCGTATTGGATAAACTTGAATAAATCCCAACTGTGATGAATCACTTCGGAATGCCTTTCATTTTCGGTCAGCCATCCTTTCTTCAAATTGATAGATCCCTTGTAGTGATAAGGAGAAAGTGTGGTGAATCTGCTCCCTTTCTCACAACACTAATGACCTATAAAAACTCGTCCTCCACTGATTTCCTTGAGGCTGGGCGCCGTTGATGGATAAGGTAGAGGGAAAATTAATCTGCGTTTTCCCATCCACTTACCAGTCTCGTTAAGCAACCGATGTGTTTACTTTTTTAACCACGTTTCTGTGAATACTCAGTGGAGAGATTTTAACTACTTGCGACTTTCGCTGTGAGAACTTTCAAATGCATGGGAAAGAAGCCTAGTCTACAATTTGACTGTCGCCTAATGATATTAAATTAATAGAAGAATCCCTTAATGATGTCACGCCTAGTGTCTGGACACTATTGGTAACATATGCTCAAAATATATCTTGAAAACGCAATGAGAAAAATGGAGATCGGGAGTACATGTAATTGCTTTTAAGATTGCTGACAGCTGACAGTAGATATGAGGATGAAAATTATTGTTTTAAGTAAGGTTTAGATTAAATCGTATTACGACTTATATGATTTAATTAGGGACATGTCAACACATCAGCGATTGTATATAGAGGGATGAATCTTCACATGAGCATGCATGTCTCTGATAGGGGACATATATGGTAATTGCACTTCCACTATTTCTCCTTCCAACCCTGTTTCCAGGAGAGTGGGGTTGATTGAGCGGAAGGAAGGGTGGGGTATTCGCCGGCCACGAGTAGGGAGTCATGTCAGTATGGCCCGTGGGATAATAATTCCCAATCACAGTCATGCGCCTGGTACAAAAAGTTGCTAATTAGTAAGTGAAGAGGATGAGGGGGGAACAGCATCGGTATTTTATTCCCACATTCTCCTCTGCGTCCCCGCCTCCTTCTGTGGTTTAGACGCAGACAATAATGTGATTGGTCTGTGTTCCTGTACGCGGACTTCTCCCAGGGATTTTAAAACATTTTTCTTCTTGGGTCGTGCTTTGGGAAGAAAGGGAGAGAGGTGTTGGGTCCTGCTGGGGTGGGTGGGAAGGAGAGGAGGCCTCGCATGGGGCGCGTGTTTATAATGCTATTAATCACACAAGGAGTGTCGGCTGTGATTGCATGGCCTTGTTGACGACGAGTAGCTGTGCTGTATTTCATGTTGCCTTTATTGTGCTGGCAAGATGATGGTGATGAAGTGTGAGAATCTGCCAAGACAAAGCTGGACATGTGTCACATCAACTAAAACAAACATTGATCGTGAGATGATCGCCTTTTGTTCATGATTGACTGTCCTTATCAGTCCCTATCCTTTTTTTTGTTGGGAAATCTTATGTTTATTGCGTCTTCTTAGTCTCAGCCAAATTTTCCCACTTGTATTTGCCTTGTTTCCATGAACAATTTTGGTGATTCATTACATTCTTGCTCTCTATACTTGGGCTCCATAGGTTTTATACTTGGTATAAACCTAGACCCATTTGATCCCCTTTTACATGATGCGATTCCCCAGGGCATTAAGACCCTGCCCTCTGTCCTCTACCCCTCCACGTCTATGCATTTCGCCTTGCTCGCCTGATTGACCTGTACTCTATCAGCGTCCGCCACAAATCCCGCCTGACCCTGTTTTTAATTGGGACTGAACCAACGCTTCCGCACGTTGGTCATTGGGGCCCGATAAACGAGGGCACAGTGGTTGGTAAGCAGGAGCCCTCCTCCCTTCACTCTCACCTCAGACTTTCTTCTCCTCTGCTTCTCTCAGCTCTCTTCAAAGATGATCGGGGCGACATCATACACATTATAGCGTTTGTTTAGCAACCGGATCAAACCAGTTACCAGAAGGTCTACTCCACGCATGCCTGTTGAAAAGGGTGTCCTGGTTGGATATAGCCTCGGGGGATTCCACAATTACCTTTTTGTTCACGTGTGAAAAACCTCTTGAACAATGCCTCAAAGAGACGCGAAAATTAGCTTGATTTCAAAGGTTCTCGTTGCAGCAGTAGTTCATACAGTTGGACCCTCTGCCTCTACCCTGTCCCTGCGCTAATTACTCAGTAGTAGAGGAAAATGGCGGTTTTACTGCACTTCTTGACGGACTTAACATATTCAATGTCTGTTTGCGGTTTATACGTATAACATTTCTTGTACCCTTTTGATGAGTTTCTCCTTTAAGCATATTTGCTTCCTCATTGTTTTAATAATCACCAGCACCTCGGCGAACACCCTGGGACAGTTATCATTTTGTTTAACATTTAACTTTAAATTCGAACTTTTGCGTTGATGGGAACGAATCTATGAAGGTCATTGACCTTTATCCGTGAGGAGTCATATTGAATCACAGCGAAGCCCTGGTGTATACGTCATCGGCTAACTGGCGTTGCTCATCTACGACGGGGTGTTAAGTTTATTGACCCTTTCTTGTGTGAGTAGTAGATGTAAATTGGTGTTTTTACCAGGTGGGCCTGGGTCGTCTATTTGTATGGGATCAGGGGTTATTACAGCCATGGATCACGAGTGGTCAATGGCATGGTCTAGCTCATCCATCGGCTGACCCGCTGGGATATGTAGTAATTGATGGCGGGAGATAAGATGGGCGTTGTTGAGGCATTACTCATCATTATGTGTATGACATGTGTGTGGGGAGAGATGCATGGCCTGGAGGTGGCAGACATGGCAGCCAGCCCTGATAATGGTCCCTCGTTCCTGGCGGGGTCTGCCCTTGATAGCACGCCCTATTGCTGACTACATATATCACTACACCTATTGACGACATGCACCCTCCCACCTTACCTACACGGCAATGCAAGCCATGGGTTTAAATCGTTTTTGCTGAGTCATTAATATGCATGTATAACATAACCCATGATTGACTTGTTACAACCAATAAAGCATGTTATTCCTTCCTAAGGCGTTTGCTACGTTCCTTCCCTTCTCATGCCCACCTTCTTCCTCCTGGCATTACCTTAGTCTAAATGACCTCCCCTGACCTGAGGCTGACCCAGCAGCTCTGGGAGGTTAGGAATAGAAACTTGACCCTCCGGGATGATAGGTCATATGGGAGTTGGGTTTCATTTGCATTGTCCAGCTGGTGAGAGCACCCATTCATACACTCATCCCTGTCGAACCATAATTCTCCCCACTAGTGGTTTCCTGCCATGTAAGCTCGTGTTTCTTTATCAAGTATGCGTACCTGATTACGACGACCCATCGTTTACAATAATACCTCCCCATATACAACGCGACGTTTAGAGGTGACGTTCATGTGAACCACGTGTCTTCCCTCTGGGAGGTCCGGATGGAGACTGGAACATACTGAGTGACTCATTAATATGTTGATTAAAAAGAATCTGCGCTAAATAAAAATTGATACCTCCCACCTGTCAACTATTCCCTATATTTAATGATGGGGATCGTTATCTGACCTTTGTCATTGATCTGGAGCATATAGGCGCCCCGACCCAGTGCTTTGAGTTTCGTCGTGGGGAGAATTATCCCCCTTTTTTGTCTCTCAAAGATCACGCTCTATGAAATGGCTAATAGTTTCATGTCATTTGGTCCGAATATGGCAGACTGAAAACCTTTGTCTACAAAAATATCTCTTCAAGACTTGTATATTTAATTTAGCATCCAGTGGGATTGCATAGAAACTAAAAAAAACTAACGCAAGCAATCTCCCAAGAGGCCGGCCATTATAAACTGTCAGTTTCTGTGAGTGGCTACAAGATCTACATTACTGTCAAATTTGTTTTCATGGATGAAAAGTACTTAATATTAACATTAATTGTTTACAGAAGTACTTAAATTTAACCTTAACAAAGTAGAAAGTGCAATAAGTATGAGACATTTTCGGTCAATATTTACCAGGATGCCAGTTACTTTCTTGGTTTGCTAGTTGGCCTATATTTAATTCATTTTCCCCCAAACAGACTTTTTAGATATGAGTGAAAAGATCAGGTTGGTATGTGACTGAAGACATAGTAGATGGTAGCACAATTGGTTCTATATTGATCCGCTGGTGGCGTGGAGGTGGCTGTGATTGACCTCTGGCTGAACCTCTCCCTACACCCTGGAGCTGAGCTCAGCTATAACCTAATGAACATCGCTCTGCATTAGCTCTAAAAGAAAGACGTCGAGCCTCTTCTACCCCCCTGCATAACTTAACACGGCTATCCACTTTCTTGATTTCCCCCATTCACTTTTCCTACTTGCCTGACATTTTAATGCGAATATATTGAAATTGATTGGCCTCAAAACCTGGGATGAACTGAGGAAAGATAGTCCCGACATTTCCCCTTATATGGGTTTTATCTCCCTGTTGATATTTTTCTCTCCTTTTTGTTCTCTGCCCTCTGACAAATTAATGGAATTAATGAGATATATTATGAACATCAGGTCCACATAGTCTGACCATAGGTGTCAAACGAACCGTGAAAGAATTGCGCAACGGGAGCGATTAATAGGTGAAAACACAATTATCACCCACATATTTGTGGTAAATGAATCCGTTCCTTTTCCTTCTGACCTCTCTCCTTTTTTTAAAGTCCCGATTACAGCTCGAGTGTGATTGTGGGTGAAAGAGCTCTAGCGTGCATGAGGTTTATAGTTTTAAATAGCTACTTTAGTTAAGATAGTTGAGATGAAGCAGCGGGCTAATTAATGCTACAGACATTGCGAAGGCAATGAGAGGAGAAAGGAAACATTTTCCAGGCGATTTCCCTCAGTTCAGGAACAGACCGGAGGTAGGGGAGGCCGGAGGCGAGCTGATGCCCTAACCATTACTTCTAATGGCGTTGAAATAGAGTGTTGCTTAGTAACGGTCTCGAAGCTAGCCGACAGTCTGTTTCCACATATAGGGAGGTCTCTTAGGGATGATCGAGAGGTATGATTTTGATCTTGAAGTAGGTGGGAAGCTTTTGTTTTACCTCAACATGAGACGAATGTAAAAAGACGATCAAAGTTTTATGTGTAGGTAATCTCCCTATCTCAGTGTCTAGCCAGATTGAATGAACTTGGTCGTGTATCTAAGGGTGTTGCCTTCTGGGAGACAGTAATGATTCAAACGTGGGAAGATTTCGTGGGCAAAGTTGGGTAGGGGTCTGTTTAAATGGTCCAAGATGAAAACAAAGAAAAATAGCGCCGAGGACACGAGCCTTACTGTTCGCCGTATGTTAGGATTGAAGGGATATTCAAATGAATGGGTCGCCAATGTCCACCGTCTGTGTTGAGCTTGTGGCATCAATCTGGGGACAATTTGTAGTGGTCGGGGATGGCGAGAAGGTCTTTGTGTGAGATGGCTGGACGTCGGTAGGTCCGGGTCTGGCTGAACTGACCAATCTATCTCCCTTTGTATGGCAAGTCCGGGGACGAGTAGCCAGCCGGAAATGACGAGCCACTGCCGGTGTGAATAATTGACTCCCAACCTGGACGAGCCAGGAATAAGGGCATCAAGGAAGCAACCTCAAGACTTAGCCTTGCTTTCTTTAAACACAAGCTCAAGTTGTTTTATAATTTGTCTTCACAGGGAATTTAACCATTGGTTAATTGTCTTTATATGGTACTTAGATATTGATTTAATATATATCCATTTTCCAGGAACTAGTGTATCACTTGATTTGTTAGTGTCTTCGCTGAAAACAGAAAACAAGACCGAAATATTTGATTTTAAAATAATCGTCTGACCCTCCCGTTCGATCTTCTCGTGAAAAGGCATATTTAATTTCAGATCGTTGTAATGACTATGATTTAAAAATCACCGGTCTTTTTCCTCGCCAGTGAAACTCGTTACTCGTGAGCCACATTTGTTTTTTGCCTGCTGTTCCATCTGGATTTGGTTTACGACCGAATAAATCTCTCATTTTATTTGCTCTTTTTTGCAGGAGATGAGTGGATTTGATCCACCGCTAACTGCTATTGAGACACCGAAGAAGGATCTAGACTCTAAGTTTCCGTTTCCTACACTGGCCAAGGTAACATCCGTTTCATATCTTTCATTTCTTCTCTATTTATAGTTTTAATTGCTGCTTTTATAAGGTTGGTAGTAGATCATTCTATGATTTAATGAATGGCTCTCTAATTAATATTGTCTCACTACGTATGGGAATTCTTTCGTCTCTGAACTACCGAATCAATTCATACCATGTTCCTCTTTAACAGGTTTAGAAGGTCTATAAATAACCATCCCTAACCATTCGCTTAATTTCAAGATTCACCTCCCCATTAATAATCGTGTGACTTAAACTGAATGGAAACCCTAGCGATCCTTTTTAAAGGCCCACCATTCAATGATTTAGCACCATTATAATTTCATCGTCGGTTTAAAAAGTAGACGTAAAGGAAATCTGGTTTGGGCAAATGGCAATAGCTAGATCCCACGTGACATTTCCAGTTTTCTTTCCCGGCACCTATCTTTGTGGTGGCTTCCGCCGTACAAAGGAATTGTAGTGATCCCTGTGATGCTGCATTAGGCACTGATTGATATAGGCACGGCCAGGTTTGCGTGGGCATATTTGGAATTCATTACTGCCATCCCTTCCACACATTCGCCTTGATTCGCCTCTCTCTCCCTCAATTCATTCCACCGTTTCTTCCTCCTCGGAATCTTGCTGCTACCGGCGTTAACCTGTGGGCTTTCATGCCCGGCCTTTATATTTTTAAAACATGGGCTGCTGCTCTGATTGCAGCCATTTAGAGGTGGAAACTTTGTTGGGATATTTGAGGAACAGAATCGTGGACGTACTAACAACAGCTTGTCCTAAATAAATTACTGTGGCCCTCTGAATTTATTTCCCGCAAGTATAAAGTTTCCGATCTGCTTGAAATTGAAAAATAAAATAAAAAATACAAGAATAATACATATGGTTGATTAGTTTTCGGCACTTGTAGTAATGTGGTTGTGCATGGGGAATGATGACGTGGTCGCTTTCCCTAACCACTCAATAAAGGCAGCTTGGGAGACATGAGAATGGGATGGTGTGTAGTCAGGGGGTCATTTCCTAACCCCCGCTTTGCTTATCCATATTTATCCCCCTGAGACAAGAATTGGGAGGCATCATCCATCATCTTAAGCCACCATATTAATATAGACCCAGCTATACCTCCACCACGTCCCATATACTCTCTATATAAATATTTACTCTTTACTGTGCTAAACTATCCTGGAACCGCGATGTATTTTGAAATATCATGTAGCTTGTTTAAGGTTTTAAATTTTATTTTTCATAATTTACTATGTCATAGCTATTGAACTAGATTAAATGACCAGCGGGACTGCGTGGCATATTGATAAATTATGTATAAGAGTCGGACGTAATACGCTATGGTATTAAGTAAATGTTACCACAGTTAAACCTTTTATTCCCTGACCATAGCCCTATTTGCAAGAATAGTTTTCAATGGCTATAAATAACTATCCGCTAACCTTTATAGCTGCTCAAGATCGATCCCGAGACATAATCAGAGTGGAGCAGTCAAGCCGCAAATTGACCCGCCCCTCATAAGCTCAATGGCCTCTACGTTGAGTTTATTTCTTTGGCCAATGCGTTACACAAGTCACATGGAGCTGAAGCCATACAGATTATGGCTTCACGCCAAAACGTCACATCCCCGTCTAGAGGCTATAAAACTGACCTGAACTTTGGATGTCACGACAGTCTTTTTTGACCTAATTGTGGTTAATAATTGCTGAGGCTTCCTGCACCTGCCCCCACGCAACCTCGACATCCAGAGAGGTCTTATGTCATACTCAAGCGCCAGCATTCTGAACGCCTGCGATGTATTCCCTGCATTATACAATGGCACTAAACAGTGCTGCTTTACTGATATTTCTGACGGTGTCTGCGGTATGGCACGCTTTACTAGCGCCATGCTAAACGATGCTTTTCCAAGCACGATGTTCAGTTGGTATTAGCGATGTGACAAGGGTTGATTAAATGTGGCTTGATGTCAGGTTGCTCCCTATAACATCATTTCATTCATCGTAGAAAAATCCCGTGTTCGGTCGCTCAACCCTTGAGTGTAGTGCGTAAAAATCACCTCAGTCCGAATAGAAGCTCGACTAGTTTATATCCATGGGCCTCAAGTACTCAGATCCTACTATTTCTGTAATGTAAAAATGTTGCAAATTTAAACAACCAGTTGTCTCCTGTGTACATGATACATTGTAACATACCACCAAAGGAAGAGAAATGATGCAAAAGGTATTTTACACCAAAAACACATGAGCATTTACGTTCTTTGTTTAAGCGTGCTATTTCCCCCCAATCTATCGACCTTGCTTTCATGATTGATGTTCAGATGTAGGAAACAAGATTTCAGTCCATTTGATTTGTCTGCGTCCGGCTGGATTCTAAAGGGTTTGACAACTCCGCGATTATTTGTTGTTGTTTGAGAATGAAGACGACTTTGAGGTGCCGGGGTGTTTTTTGTGGTGATCAATGACTGGGATTTTGTTTTGTTTAAAAAACGATTAAAAAGGAAGTTTTCTGTTTCATGGAGAAAGAAAAATGGTTGCATTGCATCACCTGATAATGAAAATGGTTGACGTGTTTCATTTGCCCTCCTTATAGTTACAGACAATTCTCAGCCAAGTGAAGGTAAGTAGGGGGCGCCACCGCCACGCCAGACACCGACACCGACACCATCACACCCGTGGTTGCCTTGCCTACCAATGTGTCTTTACATTTGATGACGTCAAGATATATGTACCGTAATTGTTAAAAATGGCACACCTATCTTCACAAAACACACATGCTTTTCGTGTTGACAGTTGATCCCTGTACACACTGTTTCCATGTGCTTATCTTATCAGTGAAACAAATTTTAGCATTGCTAGTTCCAAGGGAGTGCTCTCTGTAATATTAAGTAGATCCATAATTACAAACCCTTTGGCTTTCTTGTATCGAACTTTATCTGCCAAGATAGTCGTCTGCCCGACTTGCAAACAGCGCAAGAAAAGAATGGTCACGTTTCATATCGCGTGGAAGTATATATAAGGGACAGGCGGGAAAAATAGTTTGCACTCTGATATATCTCTCCATGTGGAACAGTTGTGTTGTGTTGTGAATTTTGGTTATGCTACTCAACTTTCATGTTTACTTTCCGTCTGAATCGCAGTTTTATGTCACCCCATCAAGGGACGGACGAGTTAGTTTTTACCCAGATATACTCGTTCTCCGTGGCCAAGGAGCAGTATCCTTTCATGTTCCTGTACTCGGCCATATTATCTTCCTCCCTCGCTATGGGGGACAGAGTTTAGTGAAGCTGTGCAGATGCTTTATGTGTACAGCACCTCGGGTCCTTTAAGGAATTTCTTATTAATGACATCGAATTATGTATAGATAATTTGTCAAATGTAGAGTTATTTTTTGCTCTTTACAACCTTTTGTCATCTATTGGATGGGTGGATTTCTGTCAGCTGAGTAAATTTTCCCAGTCATTATATAATTTTGCAAATTGGAAATATAGAGGACAGTATTTTGTTTCTGTATATATAATCTCATTGTAAGTCCAACACTTACTGAGTCCTTCTTCCGGGACAAGCAAAACCATAATCTGCTAGATTTCGCTCAGACGGGTTGCTCCTCTCTCAAGCCATTCCGTAATATAAACATTGAATGTGCAATGAAGCTTTGAATTGGCAATCTTGTGGAGCCAAATCATGACAATATTTTTTTATGAAGATGAAGAACAATATCTGTTTGTGCAAGCTCTTAGAGACAGACAGCTCGACTGAGAGGGGGCTGAGAAGCTTTTCTCTGGGTCATAACTCAAGCTGAGGGAGGTGGGACTGGGGCCAGGAAATAAGCATGAACCTGCATCAATGGCCCCTAATTGGACGGGTCCACGCCAGTAACCATTGTTACTCATGGAGGAAATAAACTCCCCCGGTCCCTGGCTATGGTGGCTCAAGTGCTGCGTCAGGAGGCTGACAGAAAAAATGAGCCATGATTTGATCTCCGATTCATTCATTACCTAAGGTTTATATTGTGCGAAAGGTGACGGTTTCATTAGGCTGCTGGTGAGGAAGGGGCAATGGTGAACCTTTTCCGGGATGTTTGGCACGTTCCTGTCTTGAATATTGTTTCCGTTGTTCGGCCTAGTATATATGGTTATTTTTTTACCTCTTTAAAGGATATTGGACAGGTCCATGCAACGTAGTCATGGTACGTTCAAGATCTAATGGAAATTACTGGAAAACAGAATTCCTAATTCGTTTTCCTATGCATGACTACATCTGGGATTATTAAAGAAATGCGAGGCTATAGAATGTTTTCCTGTAGTTGTTATCTGACATGTATCCGTATGTTTATGAGATGACCTCGTCAGCTTTTACAAGGTGCAACAGTTTGCTTCTCGTCACATCTAGTTGCCCATAAGGCTCTCCCTCTCTCCCTGCATAGTTATTGTAGTTTTAGTTCATCATGATAACATAAAGGGGGGAAATATGCCCAAGACCACTGTAAAATGCTTTTGTTGATTGTTGGATTTTCTGGGAATAGTATCATGAATTTTTCATTTTGGCTATTAAGATTTCCCCTTGTCCCCACATAAGGATTTTAGCTTTCTATGTCACCTTGTTCATATTATGTTTAACAAATAATATTCCATTTATGAAAGCCGAAACATCCGATACCTTGAAACAACATAACTATTGTACTCATCGAAAGTACAATATGATTTTCCCATAAGGGAGAGGACTTAGTTTTATATTTTCCCTTCATTTAATATGTTGAATACTAGTACAACATATTTCAACAACATAGTGAGATTACTCATCAGAAATTATTGTCCTTGGACGAGGCAAATACGTCCTATTGCGTCACTCCATCCAAACAGAACAAAAACGAAATTATTTCCCTGGAAAAGGCAAACCCTGGAAAAGGCAAATACAGTATGTAACCTAGGAGGCGAAGGAATTCTATTACGTCACTCCATCCAATCATTTTGCTCCCAGCCAAGGCAACGATTTTCAGGTTTTCAAAATGTTAATTCGTAGAGATGGATTCATCTGACTACTCATGTGCGTCGAGACATTTATATGTGTAGAACGTGATTACCCCCAAGAGTGTCAGTAGAACATCAGATATGAACTGTTTGTGATATTAACACACTTATTCTGGCTCGGATGACGTAACTGCCGTTATTTCATGTGACGTGAGGCAGTGTTGGTACATGCTTGAAATATTCAATGCACAATTTCTTGTCATTTGTTGCACTGATTGTGATAATCTTTTTTGAATATCAATGGTGAAGACTTTCCACGCGAGTTATTTTAGAATTTTGAGAGACTTACCCGTTAGGTAGTAATTTGAATTAAAATTATGATATTTTTGAGGCAACTCAAGGGGTTGCAGGGAATACCTATTTCCACACAATACCCCGCGGCTACATTCAAGTGAATTGCCTGGAATTCTTAACTCAGAAGAATCGGTTGTTTTATACTTTTCACTTCTTTACGTCGCCCATATATGTATATCTACCAGCCTTATCTTATTTAAGAATTAAGGTTTCTGATCCGACATGCTACTTTTAGTTTTCGATGGTCCTTTGATCAATTTAATTAATGTTCCTTGGTGATTATTCAAGCGAGCCTTGTTAGTACTGTGATCATCTTCTCTTGTTTTTGCAGGATGCTGCTGGTCAGGCATCAAAGAGTGAGTATACTGCTTGATTGTCTCCCCCATCTTTCATCTACCATCTTCTTCATCAATTATGTGCTTACGTTTTAGATTCAAAGCAACGGTGCCACGGGGGCTAAGGAATCCCTGAATGTTGCCATGTATTATCATGGGCCTTTACTTGGCTCATTTCCAATAAACGTCTTTGCCACTAAGATGTTTGCACTGATGTTTATGTGGCCCCAGTAGTTTTACAATTAGGTAATTGCTACCTCCAGGTCCTCCCAACCTGCCCCGGTTATACTTTTAGTGGATTTGTCGGTTTTACAGACTAATTATCAAAATTACATATTCGCTGTTGGAAAAAGTAGTAGTTCACGTGTACGAATTGTGTGTACGGAGTTGATAATATCCAGTAAGCTTATTGATATATGTACATGTAATTATTTTTGTCAATGTAACTTATTCCGTGTCTCATATGCATTGGGGATAGTATAAATATCATTAGTGTATTCGTTTCCCATTAATATTCACATGGGATTATCTTGTTCGTAATCATGTAGCATGGCCTAGTCTAACATAAGCATAATGCATAACATTTCATGAGTAGAGACAATGCATGACTTAATATTGTAATAATCACCCTTGCCTTGATGTTTAGTACGTTAGTAGCCAGCCATTGTGCCGCATGTACACGTATTTGTTGTAGCGATGGTTGTAGGTTATGGAATTAGGGTTTTCTTGTTATTGTCCAACGGACTCTTAATGTTACTTTTCTATTGTGTGAAGAGTGTCCTATTAAGAAGACTGTCTGGAGGGATGGCCCGACCTATTGGGCGTTTGACCCAATCTGACAGTCGCCAGGTCACCAGAGCGCGAGCTTCTGGCAACGGGCGGCGGTCACGTGATCTACCTGAAGCCACCACCAGGTGTCTCACGTGTATTCCCTACAAGCTATTAATCATGTAGAGTCTTCATGTTCTTCCGGTGCTAGTCCCATGTTAACCAAGGCCACCCACATAATTTACATTCAAAAATCATGAGTCAAGGAGACATATACCCCTTTACTGTGTGACTTTATAACTGGAGCTTGCCAGACCGATCTTTTGGATCCCCCCTCACTGGCTGTAGTCGCGCCTGGGAGGGAGGCACATTGTACCTTGAGGTGAATCGCCTAAGTGAGGCATGAGAAAACGCATTGAGTGGTTTTAAGAAGCAGTTAATTACTAGGTCATCGTTAGCTGGTGGCTCGCTGCCAGCTGAATGGTACTTGCAAATGTCTCGCCTAACACCTCACTGAAAGAATACCTTAGGCTCACAGGGAGGGAGAGGTCTGGGTTCCTGATTGAAATTGACTGAAATTGCTCCTACAACTTTGTGACAAGAGGATCAATTCTGTAAACATTGCTATTTTCTTTTTGTGTTTTTTTCCCCCTGAAATTAATTAAGTTTTGTCTGTGGTGCCCTCCTGTGAGATCGTGTGGGTGGCAGCTAGTGGGTTTGGTGTGTGGATGTGGTGGGGGCTAACGTAATTTTGACGCATGGGGGCCATTTTTCTTATAGCACATGATTAGTGTAAGGCGGTTGGGGGAGGGAACAAGAAATAAGCCTTTAAGTGATGAATGGTCATCTCTATGTGAACCTCACCTGTTGTGATGCCATGTCGATGAAAGCATGTTTTATACGAGCTAGAATCAGATGGAGTGTAGCGCCTACTGCTTTTTTCCCAGTGTCGCCCGTGAAATATGAGCCTGGGCAGGCGTGGAGCGGGCTCAGGCCGAATGCCATCAACTATGCATGAGGCGCCCGGTGACAAACTGGTCTTCCGCGCCAGGCAATTGCAAGGCGGTGCCACCACTAGAATACTGATTAGGGCCGCATCAGACTGTTTATTTTTCAATGGCAAGATGATTTCACGAGCCGTTCCTAAAAGCTCATAATCACAGAGCCCTAACAACATGCTCAAGAATTTGCCAATCAGCCCCCTTCGGTGGGTTTCCCGTGAAGGGGGACTAGCCTAGGTGTAATATATAAGAATGGGAAGAGACGATGTAAGCGTGGTGGGCAGATTATCGAAGGCCGCGGGCGTGGGTCTGGGATCAAACAAAACAAATCTGACGATGTTAATTTTGCGCCTAGACCCTCATCAGAAGGTGGAAAGAGATTATGACCTCTTGGCCCATGGCAGTTGTCATCGGGTTGGTTAAAGAAGTAAATAAAATATTTTATTCATAATCTTCATTCCTACAAGTACAAGAAGTTCCCTTCTATCAATTTTAAACAGTACTTCCTTGGAGGCCTTCAAAGAAATATTTTACAGAAACTATATTTTTTAACGTCGATAATAACATTTGAATTGAACAGTAAGGTAGGGGGTTCATTCATTAAGTACAGCAAGTGTACAATATATTCCTTAGACATTATCATAGATATTCCACCCATGGCATGGCAAAAAGCGTGGCAAGCCCCCACTGTTGTCATTGATACTTGTATAGGGACCTATTAATTCTCTTCCACTCGATGCTAGGGCGATATAATCCATTCGTGGTAGGTAATGAGCAAGGTGGATCTGGCTGTGCAAGAGTTGGATTTGACCTTCTGCTCCCGCCGTTCTGCCCCAGCCTACCAGCGGGCTCGATCCAATGGCTAGAGAAATAAGAAAGATGGCCCTTGTCACATCCAAATGCAAAACATGTTCTCAGGGCCTGTGATGCATTGTAGCGGAGACAGTCTCCCTGCTAGAAATAGAGTTATTCGCTGGAGGTGAGACGCTGCCTGGATACTCTATTTGTTTGTTTTTTTAATAAAAAAAAACATTGTCACGACTTTTCACCCATTTGATTAGATCTGGCTGGATCCTATCTTAAAATGTATTGTATCATACATCTACGTATGGACCATTCGCCCTGAAGAGTTTTATTTAAGAAGTTATTTTTTGAGACCCAAATCTGTATTCCACGTACATTAATGTTCACATACCCCGACCCTTGTATACCGAGAAAAATGATAGCCTGGTTAATTTATGATGATCTCACGGGCAGAAAAACTGCTAATTATTAAGCGTGGGGGCGTTTAGTCAATGGTTTGTTGCAGGGGAGATGTGGCTAATTCGGGTGTAAAAACTCAAGGCTTCAATTAGACTCATGTATCCAACCTTCCATGTAAGCCTAAACCAATTTTGTTCCGGTGATAACCAACTTGTATTGTCTTCGCTAATCTGATTACCCAGATAACAATTACTATCGATTCTTCCCCTTGTAATATGGAATTTTGTATCGGAAGGACTTGATGTATGAAGGAAAGTTATTCGCCGGATACCATTCAGCATACCCTACAACGGAAGCATAATCCTACAATGTAAATCCTGCTTATCGTTTTAGTACCGGTAACTTAGAACGGTCGACAGTAAGTGTTGGACGCCTATCCTTTTAATTTATTAACTGCCTATTTTTAGTTCATCTCTTGGAATATATAATTGACATTGTATGGCTTTTAAATTTGTATAACACTCTGAACTGGATTAAAAAGAAATGAATGTACCCCCATATGGCAGAACGTATACAAGTAGTATACTATTCAATACTTATTAGATATCCTTTATGATATTTGACAAAAAAACCCAGCTCAAATACTCAATATCTGGGCCACCGCGACAGATGGTTATCATGGTCACACGAACCGAAGATAAATAGACCTGCTCTATGACACGAAGTTAAATGTTTTGGGATTTTCTTTTCTCCGCCTGATAGCGAAAAAATATTGTTGAAGTGATCTCATGTAGTGTCTACCTCTCTCTATATTTGGTGATCAATTCATCGGAGAACATTGTTCTTGAGAATCATCAGCCGCGCAGCGTGGGTTGCCATTGCTACAGCGTTTTTACATACTTCCCTGATGTAGCTTTGTGGACAATGCTCTCAGGATAAAGCTATCTACTGCCAGACCAATATGACACCTTCGGGGCTTGCCGAGACTGATGGGTGTTAAAATGTGTAATTTCACCGCCAATGTATGGTGCTGCCTCACCAATTCATCAGTCGGTCTGTGGACAGGTGTACTAAATAAGCCCCGAGTTAGTAGAAGGGGGAGGCATTTCCCGATGAGGAAGGGGAATATTATTTACTTAGTTAAGAATGATACCCATTAATATAAGGAAGTGCCTCGATTTATGGCCATGCTTTTTTATGTGGGTAAAAATGTTTTATGGGTGTCTATTTTTGCGTGATTGCTTCGTACATATGAAAATCACTCTTAGCCGTCAATCAGATAAGTATAAGTATCAAATCAACCCAATGTGTTGTGTTTCCTGATATATGGTGATAGTATCATGATTTTCTGGAAACGGTCCATACTTTTGATGTGTATTCATACTCCAGACTCGAAAACCTCCGAAAATTTACCCATCTTAATTCAATGCCTCACTTGATATTACTTCGTTAAGATAGCAATTCAAAATACGCTCTATTTCCTTTTCTCTGGAGCCTTTGCCTGCGGCGTAAATAAATCTCCCAGAGAGGCGCCTACGCTGAATTTATTCCTGCCACTCTTCCCGCTTTTGTTTTTCCCGCCAGTCTTTTAAATTCTCCCATTTTCATAGGCTGTCGGGGCACCAATTTTCCTTCCAAGTGTGGTTGTGATGAAGTAAGCGAAAAGTGCTCATTCTCAATTTACATCCTGACTTCACTGAAAATGAAACTAGCCCATTCAATAAGCGAGTAATATTACGCTACTTCAAGATTCATATTTGAACCACATCTTTGCTTCTGAAACTGTGTCTGATGGACAGACGTCCCTCCCTTGTGTTTTTAGATTATTTGTAAACTTTTATCCGAATGCTCCATATCTGACACCCAATAATTTATCGCTCATAAGTGCTAAAACACTTATGTCCCTCATGGATACCAGAAATATAGATCATCCAAATGATTGATGGGCAGCATGGTAAAAAGCCCGAGCAGAAGGGGTCACCAGGCAATGTCGACTTGCTATGAGCTATAATCATATTTCTTACGGACGCCTTATCTATAAGTTGATTTAAAGTATTAAATCCCTGAATAAATCGGTGGGGCACTGCTTGGCTCATATATCGATATAATGGTGTGCACTGCCTTTTGATGTGAAATGGAGAAAATATTATTTTTATTACTATGCGAGACTCCTTGTAAAAGATGGTGCTGTCCAAGCAAGTTGAGGCGGTGATCAATCAAGTCTGAAATTACCTCCATATCTCGCATGATCTGTCAATTGATGGGCAAACAACAAGCCTATTTCACGTTACCCAAAGAAGAGTAAAAGCCTGAAAAGGAATCTCATATCTTAAGACAGTGGATAGGAATTTAAAAGAAATGGTCTTTCAGATCAGATACACTTACATCCACTATTTTTATGGGTTTGTTGGGGGAGTATGGAACTCCCTGTAATTCCACTGCTTTAAGTTGCAGTATTAATATACTATATTTCTAAATAGAGCCTATAGAACCCGTAAAGGCATCAATCCCCAAAGGCTAATAAAATATACGCTGAATTCATTTCTAGGAACTACCCCTTAAATAGACAGGACCATCTTTCGCGTGGGAGAAGCCTTCATCATCCGCGACGTCAGTTTCCATACTCCCTCAAGCCAATCAAACTTTATCCCTAGGGCGAACTATTACTACTGATCTGGAATATTGTTGTAATGGGCCAGACTGAACTAATCTCCGCCCCCTTGCCCTGTGACAACCACTGGCCCAGGATCCATATGCATCACCCTTGTGATAAGACACCTTAGAGGACACACTGATGTCCATTTTAATAGTATAGCAACAACAAATCTTATGGAAGAAAAATATGGAAAGAACATATAATGCAGGAGTATAATTCAGGTAAGAAGTCAGTATCAAAGGTAATATGGAAAGGTAATGTTAAGACATATCCCTTTGTTCACTAAATTGAAGTGATCTGGGTTAACTGATTGAAGGCAGGTTGGTTCAATTTCCACACATGCTTCAGCAATGTAGTTTTCATTCAAGTAATTGACATCGGTGGTGTGTTTCATATTTACATTTCTACATTAATAAAGTAAGTACCATGCCCATTGAGCGGTACAGAGCACCTGCGAGGCTGAACACAACCAAGTGTATGCTCTGGCTGGCTACCTCACCGCCACCCCCTGCTCGTCTTAAATGCCTTGTGACAAGTAATTTGTGAGCGCAAGCATTAGTCAATAGGAGAGGAAATAGAAAAGTGGAGGCGAGTCACAATAATCAATGACTATCTGTGACCAGTGTGCCCTGGTCTCCACTGGGCTTCTGCGATGAACCAAGAGGTGGATGACGAGTCTCCATCGGTGGCAAATAGGGCCCCGTTATCTGAAGGTATCACTTGGGAAGCATAGCATTCCCTCTAATTGCTAGGCATATCCTTTGCAGACACCATTGCATTGCTGGAATATTGATAAGACTTCGTGTGTAGTGTTATAACATAAACTCCCATAATAACTTCTGTATCCACCATTTATGTATCGCATCCTGTCATTTGGATCCTTTGTCTTTTTTTCTTGGTCACACCATTTCTTTGATCAGTGATAACATTTGGGCAACACTGACAGTTGCATTGAAGATACCTGAAAAACATTGCTAGAAAGATCACCTGAGTGAAAAATAATCGGTTTTCAATCTCCGCTCTGAGATATTCGCAAACATGACCATTAATTTTGTTCGTTCAAAATGAGGCCACATTGACTTTTTCTGTCAGTTTCATTTCAATATGTTTTCTTAGCAATGGAAGTTTTTAAAATCGGTGACCTTTTGGTTGAAAGTGTCTGACATCCTCCTACGGCATGTGGGTATGCTTTTATCTTTATTTTTTTTTGTAATCTCCTGATTGACAAAATATGATTATGATGTTTCCTGAATTGCCGGAGGTGGAGTCAAGATATGTAACCCTATTTACATTTAGTCATTCAGTACTTAATGTAGGTTGGATAAATTCCATCATAAATAATTCAGGTAGCTTTATAAGAAACTGTTAAAATTATATAAGGGTCAATTGCCTTCAGGACACCAAGCGAAAATTAGGTTGATTTATGAATATTCTCAATGTCTTGTCTAGTTTGAAGTTTGTAATTTTCTTGTCCTTGAATACATAATCTTGCTTGTTGTCATGATGCTCTGTAACCTTGCCATGAACTTAGCTCAGTTATAGATTGATGATTATATGATTATGTTATAGTTCCAATACTACCTGGGACCTTCGGCCTCTAATTTTACAATTAGATGGGTGGGGGATGCTGGTAGGCGAAACAAACCGGTCATTTTAAGATGTTATTTGCCAATTTGTGTCACAGATCTGGCATGGAATGTTTGTTTCCCATATTTTCAAGTTTTTGTTTCTCTGAATGTCTTTTATCGCCCGTCACTTTATTTTATGTTGTTGCTTATGTTTTCTGTACTTTAATGTATGAATAGTGATAGTGATCGTGTAGTCAGAATATCCTTTTTATATCCACATGCTAACCGTTGGAAGTATTTCATGCGTTAAGAAAGAGTATGAAGGGTAAATGGGATTGCTCAATCACAAAAAATGGCCCCTTTTTAATGGTGGTGGATCCATTGATGATCCAAATTTTAACCTAAAGCTGTCTTCAAATTATACCCATGTTAATTTCTTAGGAATTAAAACACATTGCCCTCCATATCCCTATTTACAAAGGATATTTAAATATCTAAGCTACTCTACTATTATTTAGTAGATAATATGTTAATTTGTATGTGTAGATACAAAAATGCGATTATATATTTTTTGAAAAAGGAAAACTTTTTTTCTTAGTGAACATTCATTAAGTGTGGGAGGGTTGTCAGGGATGGGCGCCCGGGGTCTCATTCTATATATGAATGACCACCAGTTTTCTGTGCATCCAAAGATGGGGTCGGGCTTCTGATAGTTTTATGCCTTGTTTTCGAGCCTAGGAATAGGGATGACTGAATGGTGGTTTATTTGTGCCTGGTCGGTGGGCCAGGTGGCGTCTTGCTTCACGGCATGACCGCTATTCTAGAGATGGCGTGTCAGTCGGTACTGAGAGGAGGTGGTGGTGTTGTGGTGGCGGTGGTAGGGGGAGGAGGAGCGCCTAGTGCAAAGCTCCCACTGCTTATTCAGACGCCCTCATCCTTCAGTTCAGCTAACACTGGCTCATTACTGGTCTCAACACAACAGCCGTTGGTCATTCCAGCGGCCCTACTACACCCAAATAAACCTGTTCCCCCGCCTGCTAGGTGTCCGAGCCTGTGTGTATGATCATAATAACGTGTGAGGGGGAGGAGATGATGATAAAGATGTCCCTTAAACCGGATCATGGCTAGATTTGACTAGAAGAGTGGAGTACGTTTTGTTACACGCTGGCCTTGCTTCACGTGGTTGTACTTGTTTGCTGGTGGTGGTGTTGATGGTGGGAGAGAGGAGTAGATCGGGGGCAGTTGGATCAGCTTGTTGTTGTGGAGTACGTGCGTTCAAGCTGCAGCTGTCAGTGTGACTATCAAAGCACTTTCATTGATTCCCCTTCTCTTCTCTCCATCTTGTTCCAGAAGACAACGCCCCTGGAAGGGCGGGTTCGGAGACCGGCTCCCGACAGTCGGCCACGCCGGCCGGACTGGCATCTACGGCCGCCAACAGCAGTGGCAGGCACCGGCCTCAGCACATGGGCGCGCAAGAACGCCATGGGTAAGACATAATCTAACTATTTCTCTCAGTGGACGCATAATGTGGACTTGCCACAAGCCTCGTTTCAAGTGATGTTAATAAAAAAAAGTGACGATGAATAAATTGCCTGGAGATATGTGACAATGACCTTGACCCTACCTTTGTAGTCTTGCTATTGTCTTTCTAAAATTAATACTTTTCAGTTGACTGATCATTTCCAAAATTATTATCTAAATTTTCTTAAGATTAGAGAACTTTTAACCACAGGAACTATGCCTTGTTCAATTGAAAGACTTAATATTTTCCATAATAAAAAACACTTCTTATAAAAAAATAATATGAAGGCTTCTTGCAACTCTAATTTAGAGTCATGCTGTGACATACAATCCATCTATCACGCTTCTCTCACTGAGTGAGCCATTGCAGCTGACATTTAGTGTCGTTTTTCCTCTTTCGCGAGGAGCGTATATACTACCCTTTAGCGTTGTTTTATGTGCTTGTATATCATATTGATTTCCAGCATTTTATGTTCTTTTTATGAGCCATTGTGTTAGTCTCCTCGGTAACGTTCTCAAGACAGGGAGGGAAATCACCTCTTACCACTGGCGCTTTTAATATGGGAACGTAACTGGCCTCCTACGAACTATAATTCACATAATACCTTGCCAGGCATCTTTCTGTTACAGACTTTATTACTAATCAAACTACATTAAATTGATGCATATATTGATTATTTCCCCAATACACATATGGACTGTCATCAGATGTGCCCTAACGGTTCATTATATTGCTTTAATAGACATTTCACTTATATTCGCTCTTAATTTACATGATTTAGTAAAGATGGGAAAGTTATCATCGAATTTGAATAGGACGCATTTCTGCCTGGTTATTGTATCTGTGAATATTCGCAGAAAACGGTCTGGCGGGTCGTTGTTTGGAAGAAACCTGCCTGGCAATATTGTTATGCTAGTAGACTTATTGGTGAATGGCATTGGCTTCTTCTTGGTTCCTTCATATCAATCCTACCATGCGTGATTTCATCACCCGACTCTCGTCCCCAGCACCAAGTAATTTGCCCAGACGTGACATGGAAAGCTTGAGACAGCTCGGTTTGTTACTCCCTCATTCCCTTGGTGTAGGTTTGGTAATTTATCCGGTGATAGTATACCAGTTTTTTTCATTGTAAAAGTCTTCACACCGCCCACAGGAATGACGACTTTCTATAGAGGCAGTGTTGCAGTTACTATCAATTTTATCATCATCAAAATTAATCATTGTTTTCCTCCGGATATCTAAAAGAAAAACAATTACTCCCTGTAAGTGCTCTGGCCAGCCAGGTCTTGGGTGTATTGTAATATCACTTATCCTATTCATTATGAGGGAATCCACTTGCCCAATAACGATGATCTTATTCTGCCCAGAGCTAATCGCTGCCATTGGTCATAGGTTACATCTCCCCCCCCCCCCCCCCCCCCCCCCTCTCTATCTCAAGAACTATGTCAGCAGTTTCCAAGGTAACGCGTCCACATCTAAGCATTTAGCCCTGGAACCATTTTATGCTGTGATCGCGGTTACGTCCATTCGATGTGTACCGCGGCTTTTACCAAAGGTTTATTGTTTTACCCCTGATTGCACCTTCCTTTAATCTATTGCTAGTGAGAAATGATCTGGCAAAATCAGTTGTTCGTAATGTATGACGACAATTTAGATGGCCTACTTGTGTGTCAGTGCTAGAAACAAACTGTGAATTCACTGTTATGGCTGTCACACTCCTTTAGAATATTTTCTCCAATGTTTCAGTCTTAGAGATTAATCAGCCTAAACAAATCTGCAATCAAGACTTTTTTGTGTCTGAGCTTAGTAAACTTCCATTACAGTTTAGCGACACGTGATTGTAGAGTTGAATTGTAATGTTTTTTTAATAATGTGTTGGACAATGTTTATTCAACTCATCTATGAGAAATATTCTCTCCTGTGAATGACTTAAGAAGAAGAATGTCTGACCATAACACCTTATATCCAATATCGATGCATGAATTGGTAGTAGTGTATTCATAAAATTTCTCCCTCCACACATTTCCATGTAGATCTCTCAATTTTTCTGTTTTCCCCGAGGCACCCTGTGTCTGACGAATAGCAATTGGATATTTTCTGACATGGTTAGACAAAAACTAGTAGCCTCTGCCAAGCTTCGGTATCTTGGTGGTAAATAGACTTTTGCATGATGTGAAGCTATAAAGATGATAAATCATTTCAATATGTAAATAGACCCTGGACGATCTCACTTAAGCATGCATCTCATGTAGCAAACTAGGTAAATGTAGGTAGGCTATTGCCGATACCACTCGCTGAAATGAAAACATCTACCGTTTGTGGTCACAGATGTGTTTTACCTCCCGTAAAATGCACTTTTAGTGTCTGGCAGCAGCCAGTCGACCTTATTATGTTGACAAAAAGAATACCAGATTGGTTGCAAAGCTACTTTGAGTTATCAAGCAAGCAAATGGAAGATAGATACTTAGAGCAAAAGACAAGCTCTAAAACGGCATGATCCATAAATCGAACTGTCGGACATTGTTGGCTGCTAGCACCAAGCGTGACTCTAAAATAAAAGAGGTATGATGAAGTTATCGGGGTAAAGAGTTTAAGGACTGGGGCATAATTAAAGTAGGTGTGATCCATCAACCTTCGCCTTAGATCAAGTAAGGCAATATTTCCGGCTTAATCCCTGATCTTCACCTGGCCCGTTGGTCGCATCGAGACAGTTCGCTATTTTAGAGGCTGGTGTTGGGGGGAGGGGCGGTGAGGTTTGCTATCTTTCGACTCCTTGTTGAACGCTCACTGCCACCTGTGACTAAAATACAAGTCGCCAATCAATAAGCTTCCACCCATCCAAACCTCATCTCCAGCTCTTTATCCACTTCTCCGCCCCCTTTTATTCCCTTACACGAGAACCTTCAGTCAACCTCCAGCATCCCGAACCCCAGCTCGCCCCTCTCAAAGTCATTTAGCTTTGCTTCTACCAACAACTAGCATATTTAACCCCGTTTCGTGCTCTCCATCTCCCAAACCAGGCATTAGCCCCATAAGCAGACCATAATACCAACCTCCCCAGGCGTCATAAATGCCAATGAATTTCTTGTTCGTGAGGGATGAATTGCATCTTCGCCTCTCCCGCTCCTTTTCAATCCTTGTTTCATTTCCGCTCTGCTACTTCTGCCTTTGATGTTAAAAAATTTGTGATTCGAAATGTGAGGGAGACAAAGGTCACGGACCGGATTTCTTATCTTGAAAGAAAAAAACAAAAAAACATCAAGTGGAAACTCGATAAGATACTCGTAGATGTCTTCTGTGGGAGAGTGTCATTTCCTATTAGAAACAACGGCTCGGATCAAATTCGCCTTCCCTTGATGGAGGAGTTAAACCATGTTTCATTATGACTGTGTGTGTAGGTATAAAACCATAGAGATAATTACTAATGGCTGCACGGGGTCTCTTAATCCTCGAGGGGTAACTACACATGCTTCATTATATGTGTTTAAATGCCCTGAAAAGGCTGTGTTATTCTATGAAAAGGGAGGATAATTATGAGGATAGGGGAGGACAATGGGGGAGGGTGCTTCCAGAGGCTTGGAGTAAGAGCTGCACAAGCATAAGCAGTAGCAGCAACAGCAGCAGTCCCAGCTAACTCCGGTTGCCATGGCAAATTGTGTCTGTGTGTGATTTATTGTAGCTGGTCTGGTGCACGGCCGGGGAGCTGTCACACGGCGGGAGCATGATCAATCATAGTATAAGCCATTTAATATGGCCTGGTCAGCACCAGCGGCAGCCCAGGCTTGAGGGCCCACTTCCCCAACTCCTCCAACCCAGTTCCCCTCCGTGCGGATAATATATAAACCGAAACTGCCATGCATTCTGAAAGAAAACAATGTGCTCGGGTTAGTTGCTCGCTTGGCACTAACGAGTTTCTGCACCGCTAGCCTGTTGTAGAATTTACCTCCGTTGTCCGAAACGCATACTAACCCCCCATCTCCAATTAGTGATTCTGTCGCCGAGGATGTAACAGTCTAATCGTTCATCTCCCTGTCATGTTGAATTAATATATTGTTCGCTATTAATATATTGTTCGCGTATACAAGTGTATTGTCTCTTGGTATTATTATCAGTATAACACCATGTATTGTAACAGTGTGTAACTCGTTGTATACACATGGCTGTCATTCTCAACTAATCATAGCTTCCCACCATGACAGCTCCACGCCTCGGTTTGTTACCGTCTTGTCATTCTGATCGTGCTAACATGCTGCTCACATCACATCCGACATAATTGATTGCTTCCCTTTTAATTCGGCAGCCAAGTCGGAAAGGTCAACCTCCAGAACACTCGGGTGGGTTTGGTTTTTCTAATGCTGTTATCGATACGCATCCGAATAACAGCCATCAAATTGATATTTTTCTATCTTTGCTTCAGAGATTGTATTCTGGGCGTAATTGCCTGTATCACATCTGGTATGCCATGGAAGCCCGAGTAAAAAGATATTCACCGAATGTCTTTTCTTTATCCATTACTAGAGTAAATACTAACGTGTATTAGCCGAGCTCGCATGTTTTATTCCTTTTGCCGGACTATTTGAAGGAGCTCACAGCTGGGCCCTCGGGGAGAGTATTCCTCGTGTTGGTGGTTCATTCGTGAAATAAAATATAATCATCATTTACCAAGTCAAAACAAAATCTAAAGGGCAAATTTCCTTTATTCGGTGAGAGTTTGATCATAAATATTTCCTACAAATTACAATGTCTTTGTGTGAGGCTTTCAACTGGTTTTGGTTTACAATGACCTTTTTGAGTTGGTCCCTCATTTGTTGGCCGTCAGAAGGCGATACAAATATTTTCACACACACTCTTTTATTGGAAATTCCCCCACATCGGTCAAAGTCCCCGCGATACTTTACCATCGAAATTGGGATAAATCCAAGTTACACTATTGATTGCCCAGTAATAACACTGGATCGTGTAAAAGGATTAATCATTGCTGGAATACCTTGGACCATTTAATTCCCCTCAGCTTGACTCCCCGTCTCCGTGGCCTCCATTTGTGTGTAGGATGTGAGACATGTGAGAGAGAGATTGGAGGCGGCAGCTGGAGTTGATAATAGCCGTAAATTCAGCACAAGTCGCTAGTGAGGGTATAGAGAGAGCAGCTCTCCACACAATGCATAGAATCAATCTATGTCTACTGGTAGCTGGCCCTTAATGGCTTGAGACTGCAGGCTTCAGACTATAGCTGCAGGTAAAATAGGCAGCCTTCTCCTATTGCCACCCCTACAACTACTACCCAGTAACACTATGATTCTCTGACTATGTGCCAACCAACGCCATCCTGCCTATCATAGAAACTACCAACACGAATGCATCCATGTACTTATGCGAGAGGAATTTGAATTTAAAGAAATCGAAATCATATGAAAGAAATTGAAGTCATTCCTCTATCCTTTTCACCTACACAACTGTGAGCTTGTGTGCAGAACAGTTGCATTAGAGGAGACTTCAGCTATATGATAGACTAAATCACAAGAACTAATACATACTATGTAGGTTTAAGAATTATTAGATTTAGATATATATAGATCTTATTGCCTGAATTTACTATTCTCATGTGAGCAAGTACCCACACTGCAATGTACATCGATTCATTTCTAGTGGCCGTGCTTTGATACATTTGTAATTGCATTGCGACCTTTTGTTAGTAATGCGCAGGTATTGGCAACTAGGGAAGTCAGACTAATGCATCGATCGGTCTGCTGGTATTGATCATTGGCCATGTATGTGACTGGATATATACTACTTCCCACACCCAAGCTGCTATCTTAGCCAGAGATAGAATCGTATACACAATTATGCCTTTGCTTTTTATAGCCCATTTAAATGTTTAATATGTTTGTTACGGAATGTAATTGTGTCATCTAATGGCCGCAGGATTACTGGTTAGCATTCTTGGAAAGTAAGTATTATCACTGTTTGGTATGATTCATGAAAAACATTCCCCAAAGTATAGCTGTTACCGTTTGTACCTGCCATTAAGTTAAAGGGACATTATTGGTTGGTGATAGGGTGTCATTCTCAAAAGAAAACATCTGACAGACAAATTAACTCTCGTCATAGGATGTTTAGAAACTAGATACAACCAAATCCTTTCTCATTATAGAGCGTTTCTGCTGTGTGAATTTTTGTCGATGACACACGGTCGGTGGTTGTTCTATTGGTTTGGTTGCACGTGACAGCTCCTGTGTTTTGGGGGAAACGAGTTGGCAAAAATGGAAATATGACAAGACGTATTACCATTGTGGTTTATTTCTACATGGCCTCCTCGACGGAACAATGGATAAATGTTGTTATTATGCCTGATAAGCTCTTGAGTGTGGTTTTTGTCTAAATGTTTTGAGAGATTTGCGCTTGCTTTTCCCTTTTTGATAACTTTATTTTGGAATCCTTGTATCATTGGCAAAAACTGTCTTGAATGGCATTCATAAACCGATAGTCTTTCTAGTCCTAACACGCCAGGTAATAGACTTAACATGCCTACGTGTTTCTTGACACGTGTTTGCCCGGCAGGTTCTCAGTTTCTCTTACCGTATTGAAGGATGAAAACTGGATGGACAGCTCTTCTAAATTCGCCCAAGGTCTCCAGCAGATAGATTTCACTTTTTGATTAAGTGACTTTCAGATTTTTAAATTGTCGCCCAATAGAACCATTCCTTTGACTTATTTGCCACTAGTTGCAAGTATCTATATACTGTGTAAGCGTTGATCATTCAACATGTGTCACATTGGAAGGTTATGAATGAATTATAGTTATGAATGAATGGAGATTAGGAAAACTACCTCTGTAGCAGCGCATTAAATTGATTTTTAATTTCTCTCACCGGTAATACTTCATCGACCGGTAATTGGTCCGTGGAATACAATCAGTTGATATGATAAGCCTGTCCGACGAGAAGAATAGTGAACCCAATGAGCAATACTTGAACAAAATGTGCTCCACCTTTAGGCTAGCGAATAACACCCAAGGGAGAGGATGAAAACGGCGTTTTTCCTTGGGCTCGATGGACATCCTATTTCCAATCCTCTCCCGAGTAGCTAGTGCCCTGGTGGCGATGAGGGCAGCACGCATCCTGTTTTGTGCCTACCAGGTCTTGGGGCAAAGCTAGGATCAATGATCCTGGAATAGTTTCATCGATTTACCCATAGCAGGCATGTTACCCACCGAAACATCCCACAAGCGCCTCGGCCGAAGCGCTAGGAAATCTGCCATTTGAACTGCATTCATTCCCTATACAGTCACCATTACGCCTTGTTTCCTTTCTCTTGTATTACCTCAATCACCCAGGGAGAAATTCGCTCTGTAGCCCTTGTCTTGCTGCGTAGTGTGCTTTGTTATCTCGCTTCTCTGTGCGGGCCTTTTATATCATCAGGTAGATATAAATTACCTGATTATGGCAATAGGAGTACTCATGCTCCTGATTATGTGCACCACGGCCCAGCCCTGTTCTGTTTGCATTCTTCGGTAATTAGAGTTTATCATTCACAGGGTTTTATGCGTATGCTAGATGTAGTCAGGGCAACTGACCCGCCGCTTCTCTTTGGGTAAGGGGTCAGAGCCGTATGAACAGTGGTGTTTACTCGTCCACTTCTGGACGAGTATAGTAGAGATGTGGTAGAAAAACGCTCTACCATCTGTGTTAATGTTCCCAACGAAAGTATACAAGTTGACAAATAGGCAGAGCAAAAATTAATACCTGATGGCCGATTTTCTTTTTTTCTTTACTAAATGAGAATGTTTTCTTAAGTAAGCATTAGAGGCAAATGTGGGAGCATTCTCGCAACCATTATGCAATGTGTTATGGGCACCGGAAAAGCTTAGAATCGCTCAAAATGATGTTGATATTTTGCAAATCTACAAAGATTTAGGTTTATTTTCTCATGAATATAACCACACCAATGGTTACAAGAAAAGAAGTAGTTTTGCCATTTCTAGCCAAAAGTTACAGCAATTAGTGTTGGAGGACCTCACAGGCGATGATACAGTAATGCAAAAAAATTGCCGCCATTTGCCAAGGCCTACCACCTGGCCTACAGAAATGAGTGAGGAATGGGATGAAATACATCTACAAAATACATCTACAAGTACCACACACGTCATTTTGATGGTTTAATTAGGATGGAAGTAAGGAGTGCCCCAAGTATAATTTAGCCTGAAAATGACACCGTTCCAAAGTATTCGGTGGGGGCTTCGATTTTACTATTGAAAAACATTGCTTTGCCCTCTTGACTGTCTATAGCGACCAACTAAAGCAAACTAGAGCGGAGACAGTCAGAATATCTCGGGCTGGCTGGATGTAGACATTGGCCTGCGGTGATCAGCCACCGCCTAAGTAATTTACTTAACTGACTATCAACCCCTACTCAGACGCCAATAAATGAGGCTCCCTGTCTGATTGAGCCATAGTTATACACCATTGGTGTGCTCAATTCCTATTACTACCAAATCTATTCATTCTACCAGAGCTTACCACATAGAACACCCTGTATGGCGTACCTTCTTATGTGTATATGTATGCACATGCATATTGAAGTGAGTATCGATCGGTTTCTCGAATCACTACATGCCACTGGGTCTGATATGATTAATGCAATCTGATATGATTAATGCAATCATCACTTAGCTGACGGTCGAGCTAGCCTTTGCCCACTCATATTCCTTCTACCCTGCTTTAACAGGTATCTTGTACGGAGGATAACCGATACCAACAGTGAGAGCAGGCATATTGCAATAGAGCCTGCTCTCCGCCATCCTGTTCGCTGTGGGGAAGAGGAATCATAGTGGGCAGCCATTGTGAAGCCTCAGCCTGGGTGCTTGCATTAATTGTCTCATTTATGACTCTCGTGGGAGGTGGGAGAGAATTAATGTTGTGAGCCTCAGACTAAGACATGGGTACTATTGCCAGAACCAATTGAAAAATAGCTTCTCGTTAAGCCATGCCAAGATAGATAGGTGCCCAGTACACCAGCGTTGAACCTGAGAAGAATTTTCATTTCTATCTAGTTTTGTTTGGTTCAGACCTGTCGCAACACACACTATGTCATTCTACATAAGCACTAAATGGTAATTGATGTAACATAATTCTCATTAACATTCACACTGAGTTGTTTTTTTCGGGAATCATTTTCTTTCGTTTCATTCACGAGTAAATCCCTTTCTTTTGAATCGTTAACATTTGGTCAAGGCACACTTCTTACTGTAGGAATTAAACACCGCCTACGCTGAGAAATTGTTATGATAAAAATGGTTGTCATTTCTGTTTGCACCACTCTGACTGGTTGTAAGTTCACTGAGCCTTTAACTAAAAAATAGGGAATTGATTTCATCCGAGAGGTAGTTCAAGTGACTGACGATTCCCATTATGGGGTCATTGGTCCATGCCTGGGTGGTTCATAAGGGAGTAGATTTACAGTCTTTCATTGTGTGATAACCATATTGTGGTCAATGATACATGAGATGATCTCCTGTCATGTGCAGTATTCATATATTGATTATTACTACTTGGCCTTCGGCAGTCATCAGGTGTTGGAGGAGGTGCTTGCATTACATGAAGCCAGCTCATTCTCCACATTTCCGTATACTACTACTACACCCACTCACGGTGTCGACTCATTAGTCAGTCCTCCCTGATCCGGCCTTAGTTAATGGTCACATTAAGTAAATTCTAATACTTAAAGCTTGTTACGGGGATTGTGGCTTTGACTTTCGCTTCCTTTTTCTGTGTGAGATGGTTTGGCAAGATTCAAATAGGCCCTGGTTTTTGTTAACTACGCAGAGACTGGTCTATGGCTGTGCTGAAATTTTAAAAGCTATCTATTGAGTTTATTTGCTCCCAGCTTTCTCCTTCCCTTTCTTCTTGCAAAAAAATGAAAAATGAAAAAAAAATAGATGGTGCGGTCTAGTACCAAAGTGCTAAGCCCGTATAATTTCCTCATTGTGTTCCCATTCTATTTAATCCCTTGTAAACTTGTCATGTGAGCATTATCCCTCCTTCCAGGCGATCCTCTATTTCTCCTTAGGGGAGCGAATTGATTAAGACTATTTTATTAGGCAACTTGAGCAGCTGTGCTCTTCTGAGATAGACCCTAAAATGCTCTTCAAGGATTGTGCTTGGCGTTGAATGATTTTTGGCCATATTAATAATTATGTGACCGAGGCATTTGATTGGTCCCATGTCCCAGCCATTGGTTTTAATTCGCGGATCTCTCGGTAAAGTTGGATCCCTCCCACATCCGTTTATGCCGTTTTACCACCTCCTTGCCATTAGAAAGAACCTCTTCTTCCAACCTGTCTTCGACTCCACCCCACTCCCCAGTAAAATCTTGGCCCCCAATCCCACCCAAGCAGAGCGGTGCCCCCAAGTCAGAGGGACTCCCCCCTCCTCGCCTCCCTGACACTTGGCACTGAAAGCACCCACCTTGATGACCAGCGCCTCAATTTGCTGCAGCACGCGAAGGAACTCGCCATCAGCATTCACTCTGTCAACAAATGGAGGTTGGCGTGTTGTTAGATAAAAGCACCAATAAAAAGACATGGGAAATGATGGAGAAGGACTTGCGCTCACCCGACCATCTGAGACCAAATATTCAAACGCTGCCTGTGACCACAGCAATTGTTATCTGGTAAAATATTAGTGGCTGGCTATGATTACGGGAGATTATATATTCTATATTGGGCTTAAACTTAGAACTGTAATGGTTACGATTCTTAACGTAATAAGAATTTTGAATGATGTCCATGTTGTGGAATCATGTTGAAATACACAAGGGGCTTCACTTGGCTCATTAAAAGTATGGGCTTTTATGCATTGGATAACCCTGAACCCAACATCAATACATAGCTGATGTAAGGTTTCTCTTCACCATCTTGATTATTTTGATCTGGAGGAAATTACCCACCGCACTTCAGAATGTATCAATCCTCACATGTTCCCCTGTATCACAGGCGACTGAGTAAGGAAACCGTATTCCCCAAATCGTGTTTTCCTAGGCCTAACAGTAGTTGTGTTTACCTCTTTAAACCGGGGTAGCATTGTTTCATTGTTCTGCTATTCAGGTGTACCTATGTAACCTTGTAAGGCTTGTTGAAATAACTTGAGTTTTTTTCGCCAATTGTCATGGGGATAGTAGAGAAATCATTCAGTTCATAATTGTATGTTACAAATTTGTTGGTTTTTTTTTAAACCCAAGCCACAAAATAATAATGACTAGAATGAGGATATATACTATAGTACCGATCGTCTATTTGGGTTTTGCATGTGATTTCTCTAGTGTATCCACTAATGGGATCAAAGCTATGTTCAAGCTTGGTAATTGACCTCGATGATTTTCCCCAGGTTTCTCAACCTCTCCCATAAAACGATGCGTACAGATTGTATCTCCCCCGAGCCCCTTTGCTTCAAGACATTGAGTCCCATTTACCAGTGATTTATTCGTGGCATGGCAGCGTATAATTCTTGAGTTCACCTTAGCTCTCTTCCAAACACGCCAACGGCTCTCTATGCAGTCAGCCCAACACTGTATCGATTTCGATTTTACCCGACTATTCTCCCATTCTATATTAATAATTTACATGAGACAAAAAAAGGCGGGGGTGGGGGAACAAACTCCGCTGGGATTTACACCGACTTCCTGGTGCGTATGGGGGATCCGGAAGCATCATCCTGTTGTTATGGCAACTGGGGAAGACCCTGGAGGACTCATGGAGACCTCTAAACTGCAGTCTTCTCCTGCTTCCTCCCGCCGCCTCGCCCCGGGCGGGATCAAAGAACTCATCAAATTGCCTGCTTCGATGATCAAAGCCTATGCTAGGGAAATGGGTTAGATCCCTATGGTTAAGAGTCGAGATCCAGAGAAGGAATGGACCTTGTCGAGTAAGGGCAGTAGGGAACGCTTGGGAGGAGTGTGATGGGGGTTTATACAGGAGCTCGTTCTTTTGGTGCCCATCCTCTTCCCCCCCCCCCCCCTTAATGTGTATAATCCGATATGGATTTTGCGGCACTTCCAAAAAAACTTTCAGGAAAAAACACCCCCAAAATGTGAGAATGAAACTAGCTTTAAAATGAGTGCATACTATTGGATAAAAATGAATTGAACTGCAGTTTAAGCCTGTTCGTGCCTTTAGTGGTGGCGTTGTTGTAGTGCGGCTAAATACTGATGTGTTGCTTTGTATTGTAATTTAAGCTGTGAGAGTCATCTATAGAAAAGTGCCCAATGTACACTGGCCAGCTGTACTGGAAATCCAGGTATTGCGTGGTAGGAAGCGAACATTCAGAGCCTTCCAATGTGTCACATCCTATCACAAGACTCTTTTTCCTCAGGAAAAGAAATTGTGGTTCTCAGCCGCTTTTAATCGGTGTCTGACCCCAGATAAGTTGAACCTTTCAGTTAAGCGATTCTCTGTCTACGGTTCAAAACTCATTTTCACCATTTTTCACATTTGTTTGGGCTTATTACAATTATTGTGTGAATCTACAGCATTGAACAAGGTGAGGTTTGTAGATTCCCCTAATTATTCACATAATATTATCTTATCTTTTCAGGTATTGATGTCTCGCATAATTTGCATTAGCAATGCACCCCAAAAGGTATCTGTATGTTTCAGAACGCAACTCGAGTGCATTGTATGTCCCCAATCAGCAAAGGATTATCAAATGAGCTTCTCCCAGTCTAGCACGAGCCATAACTATTATCTGATCAGGGATAGTGGGCTATAAATCGAGAAGGGTTCAGCATTCTGAGTGCACTAAATGTGTTCAGCTCTTGCTCCTTTAGGAAAAGAGCAACTCCCAGTCTGGCTCATGATTTAGTGTGAGCTACTCGACCTGCCAATAGTAAGGCATTCCATGTCACTAGCTCAGCACTGGATATGTCGGCATCGCCTGGCTACCATTCCACCATATAAATACCACAGGCCTGCCTCTGCAGTGGACCCAGTTTATTGCACTGTTAGACTCAATTGATGTCTTATAGGAGAGCTTATGGGCAGAGTTGGTTTTGTCAACACAGACTGACTTTGTAGATAAATGCATTGTGCTGATCAAATAGATGCTCGTGTATGTAGCACTGAAGCCTGTTGCAGGATGGCTCATTTCAGCTGTGGTTTTATTGATGAGAAAAAGGGCTTTTTGTTTTGATATATCATTCTTTGCTTAAGGCTAAACTACTTTATTGAGCGCTGTGAGACAAAACCTGGCAGAGTTGAATGCATTTCTTATGTTTTCACATGTGCTAAGTAGTATGCTTTGTCTAGATAGATATAGGTCATAAGGTGAAATGTCTGTCTGGATAAACCATTTGCTGTTTATTTAATTCCACCAAAATCTTTGTTCGGTTCTCGATGTGCTTGTGTTTCTTGAGAGGCGCTGCTACGTCCCGCCAGTAACAGAGGCTTGGTAAAAATGTTAATACTGTCGGCTTCCATTCTCTGAGGCATCCATCACATAACAGACCGGCAAGGTAGGAGGGGAAAAAACTGGCCAGCCAGTCAGCCTCATCTCTCATCACCGAGAGCCGCTTCTTATCACATCAAGAATTTGTTCTCAGTTAAACTCCCCACTCCCCTACCCAGGTTTTGTTATATTTCTGCCGTGGCATTTCCGCGGTATTTATCAATGACCTGCCGGTGTGGGAGAAAGGGTTTGGGGCCCTGGTGAACGATAGGCAGTGAAAAGCTACTTTTTATTCACACTCCTTTTTCTAGTGCCGCAAATCAAGATGCAAATGAAGATTGAAGACTTTAAATTGGCGTGGTTTTAAGCGTCATGTGTTGCCCATTCATTTTCCTGGGGTTGTATTATCTGACCCTTTGATCCTCTAGTAATTTGGTACCTCTGAGGTCAGGTCCATCGTGAATACACCCAGATTGATATTATAGAGCGGATTGCATGGTTTGATATAGGATGCCCCCAGTCAAGGGTTCCGTCCTGAGGGGTTACTGCAAGCAATAACTCTACTTTCGCCCTCTGGATCTGTTCCCGCTAAACCCGTTAACCGTAGCCGATTGTCTCAAATTGCGAAAAAAACAAACACAGACAGGACTGATGAACTGATGCTTGTGTGGTCTCCTAGGCGTATATTTGTGTGTGTGATAGAAGAGTGGTGGTACTGGTAAATCGATAGAGAAAATATTACCTGTTCATCACATAAAACATCAGCAAGGACATGCTTCCGAATTTTGGCCTTTTTCCATTGGTATTATACATCTGGAACAGCGACTTCCTCCACATGGTTTATGGAACCATTGTATGATGAATTGTTATGTTAATCATGACACAGTGTACGCTATGAACATTTCGACTCGGTTACAGATAAACCCCTTTTGTGTCTTAACTGATAACACCATTACATCGTAGAATGTATGTGTCCCTTGTTTCAGTTGAAAAAAATAACTACAGCGCCGGGGTTTTCTAATTGAAGTCCATGGATCGTTAGCACTCCCTATGCTTTGCATTTTTAATCCGAATACATACATGAGGTTGCATGGGAATCGTCAGATGTGGCATAAAAGTGCCTATCGTTTTGGCATTTGAACCATTGTATTCTTGCGGGATAAAAAAAAAACCCACTGTGGTGGTGGGAGCTTTGGGACACAGAACAGAAACATAGACTCTTTTGCATGCTGCTGTATAGCTCCATCCATTGTGGGGAAAAACTATTTAAAACAAATGAATATTGCATATGAGTTGGTAATCGCTGTATTACTGGAATCAGCTATGAAGTGGAGGATCCTAAATTTAGCTTGTGTGATAATAATCTATGTCCATATATTAATAATGCCATGAATAGCTTTGTCGCCAGAATCCACTTTAAATTTTAGAAATCCATTAAAAATATCTTTATCATTATGGTTGTGTGACTGAGTTAACATGGTTGTCTCTTCTTTATCAGCACTGTTATCTTATCTCAGTTGAAGATGGAAATGATAGGCACTGAAAATAAATATCTCGAAGATCCTCGGGAATATGTTGAAAATTCAGATGAGCAGATAACAGTTTTGTTATTCGATAAACTTAAAAGAGATAGGTTTAATCTAAAGGAGTCAAGGATTGGAAATAGTTCATGTAAGTAAAGAAAGATCGATTTCTTTTAATAACTAATTTACTAGTATATATGGTAAATTTAAGATGACCTTCCACCGATCCAGGATGTACAATGTATATTCAAACAAGAGCATAAGTGTTCCTACTGAAACAGAGGACCCCCTGGGAATATACACATCGATCCTGTAAACCATTGCCAAAGGACCTCTTCCATTGATGATCAAGATATTAGTTTGTTGATGCGTGGTGTATATTAGTGTGTTACTAAATATATGTAGACTTCCTATTCTGCAGGGAAACAGCTTTTCATGTGCACTTCTCACATGCTCAATGCATTGGTCTGTTGGTTTTGCAAAGGAGCTGGAGACAAGGAACCGTGTGTTCTGTAATACCCATAGGTAAGCGGCCGTGTGTGTCCAGGTGTAAGGTTTCTCAGTCCTCCTCATTACGAAAACCTCCTTCCTCAACTACTTCCCTCCCCAGCCCCCCCCCCCCCCCCCCCCACACACACACCTACCTCCTCCTGTATCGTCTGCCAGGGCCGTCCACACCTGCAGGAGAATCATCTTACACTGGAGAGGCAAGAGCTTACAGCTATCATAACTAGCAATATCTGCTCCCTCCCACTAACTCAGTACCCACTATTGTGTACAATATAAGTCGATGTTTATCATTTACTCATGTCTTCTAGCTGTTTTAAAAATACGTACAGGCCCGCTCTTTTAACCCCCTGCTTGGGGTAGCTTGGGGTGTAAATCTTGCGGGAGCAGCCGTTTTCTAAAGAGAAAATCCAGGTATCTAAGCGTTTGTACTCTCCTATTTACAACTTGGAGCAACTCAGTTTTACTTGACTAGATCCCCCCTGAATTTTAAATTCACATACAATATATTAGTTTTCCACGTTTTTCTCAACGATCCACATCAACCATTCAACACTCCCACCCACATCGAAGCCCGATATGTGTATTTAATAGGTAAAAGAGATTTATTCCTGGGGTGGTTTATTGATATGTTGATCTATAACCTAGCCCGCCACCGCCCACACCCTGCACCAGGTTAATATTGTTATATTGTGCCACGGCGGATAAAGGAGGCGAGACCTCACTAATGACTGTTTGGCCCTCCTCCTCCTACCCATGGCCACTGCATACCTTAGTATAGGCCTCTGTTCTACATTCCTCTCGACCTGGCTTTATGGCTTGTCTACCTACCGTATACATGTACCGTATATAATCCGTTACCTGAAATTTGCCATACATTACGCATTATGACGTGTTGCACGCCCTTTAATATTAATATAAATCATAATGGAATGGTGTAGGTGGAACGGACTTTGTTCTGTTGGGACAAACCCCTCATAAAGCTCGGTCCCAGTGGCAATGCCTTCAAGAAGCAGATGGCAACATCTTGTTCTGTTCACTTTGGAGGAGCACGCGTTTAATTAGAAATACAATATGGCCGGGAAGAACTAGATATGAAGGATGAAATGGTAAGAAGACGTTCTGGGGGAAAGTTTGAAATCAATGAGAAATGAATTTTTATTTCTTCTCCAGACGTAGTACGCAAGGTTGGTCAGCAAAATTTATTGAACCTTTATTTTAGAAAATAAGAAAATTCGTTTTTCCCCTGTGAATAGAACCTTGTTGTTTCACATTCTTTAATTCTCGCATAACATAAAGACGTCTTTTTTGACATGTCTTTTGTATTATTACGGCCGGAGAACGAGATTCGGAGGCCGTTTAGGATTCTGTCTGATAGATGGGGAGATGTAGTGTACATAGGCGTGTAGGTACGTCATTTTTGGATTTTGCTTTTCGGTCTCTAGCTCATCCCCATGACGGTCGGTCCTGTTGAAATTTGCATCATATTGTAGATTAAGGAACCTGTGTCCTTATCTGTGAAAATGACAAGGCATGTGTACACACCTCATGGTTCTGCACTTTTCGACCACTTGGTAATGTAGTTGGTGAAAAGTTTGAAATTTATCTTATCTCATTTTTCATGGTACTGACATATTGGAATGAAATTTTATTCTAAATTTGCGTCGTTAAAACTGTTTTTTTTAAAAAGCCAAATCGTTGGAAAAACTACACTTTCTGTAGTCACTTGCGCATTTGACCATTCTCATTAAGCACGGGCCTCCACACCTTGCATTCAATAGCGGCGGGCCGTATCTGATATCAGCAGGTGGTCTACTTTTTTAAAGAGTATTTGATCGCGAAATATACATTCTGAAACATAAATAGGCATATTCTCATTGTCGTTTCGATCTCATTGATCTTTATTTCATCAATTTGTGACGTCTTGTATTTTGTGAACGGTGAAGCGAGCACCTCGTTTCAATCGTCTTGTATTTTGTGGTATTTATTTGGGTCTGCTTACTCCGCCGAGTGAAATTCCATGGATGTTTAAAACCCTCGGCCTTTGCATGACTTGTTGGATTGGTTTTACGTGATTGACCCTAACATCGAAGAATTTTATGAAATTATGGTGTTTGACGCTAGAGACTGAGCAACAGTAGCTCTGAAATTTCCTTCCTCTCTTCTCTCTCAGTTCGGCTTCTGGCATGAGGCGAAGCTTTAAGTACTTATAGTGTATTCTTCTTCAGAGATAGTTGGACGTTGGAGGAGGGGCGGGTGTGAGGTGAGGACGTCTCAGGTTCTAACATTTGAAGTTGTCAGTGGAGCAGGAAATAACACGTGCTTCTAAGGTTGACATATGGAATGGTTTCTCTTGGAGAGGCCAGGATGGGATATCAACATCTAAATGGATCCATAGAATATTCAAACAGGAAGGACTTGTGTAAACTCTGCTTCTGAGTTGATTGGAGTGTTCCCCCGAGGCAGTAATTGTTTGATGGTATGCAAGGCTTTCTCGCGGCAGAAAAAAAATACTGAATATTCAAGGCCATTTATTTCAATTCTCCACATCTAATATTCATGCTCATACAGTTGACACGGACTGGAGAGAATATTGTACTTAAACGTGAAGACATAACACAAAAATGTGAGTAGCCTGTATTGGGTTAAAGCCACATGCTCCTTAAAACAAGGAAAATACGATGTTCCTACTGTAATGGTGTGTGTATGAGGATTAAGTTGACATGTATGTATACAGGATCAGATCTCATCTTCCATTAACATCATCTATCGCCCGAGGGTTAAGCACTTGATGTAGGAGGCGGGGAATCGCTGTATCTCGCTATCTATTCTCGGCGAAAACCATGACTGGCGAAAACAGACCAGCAGTGCCATTTTAGCCTGCTAAACCTCATTGTGATCAAACAATCTCTTCCCTCGCTGAGCAAATACCTTGGCCGGTCTTAACATTATCTGTAGCTAATAATATAAAATGCACGCATGCACTTCCTAGTGTATGATAGTAGTACTGATAGTCGCCGTCAATTACATCAATGATGGCATTATTCTCTAGACACGCAAACAAAAATGACAACACCTGCGGAGGTAAGCGCCTGGCATACAGGTGAATAAACTAGAGTTTAAATAAACACTTTGCTTCCTGTTCACCAAATCACCTCTCTCGTTGGGTGAGCGCGAGTGGAGCCCGGACGCCGTTAGAGTAGTCCATGCTTTTTGCCCTGGAAATTACCTGTGCGTGGAATTTTTATTTGCCAATCCCATCCGTCAACCTAGGGAATCGATTGGTGATAATTAGGGAAAGAATGAGTGGGTTAACTATGAGACGGATCATTTATCATGTATGACATTTGCTCGTGTTAGTTTTAATCTTCCATCGACAACCACTATCCATCACTGTCACAAGCGAGCAAATGTATTTCTGTTTTGATATTGTCCACCGAATCTATACGAATCGATCGATGCATTTAACTTGCCTGAGCAGGACTTTAATTTTTCAGCACGATATACCCATTTGTTTCTTCCTGGTTCAATTAATATATCTGAGGAAAAGATTTGTTCAAGAAAATGATGTATGTGTGTAGCATTGGATGGAGGAGGTTCCGGGTTAATCAAGCCTCGTTAATCAGACTGAGAGGCCCTATCCAGAGTGTGTATGTATACTGAATGTAGGCTTACTGATGGCTTTAATCCATCTCGATGTAAAAGCGATTAGAGTATACATACATGTTGTCCTTCTTCCCCATAGCCTTTCCCTGGATGTCTTGTAAAATAAATTGTATAAGTGCCCGAAGTCGCTCCTACGAGCTTTTCCAACATGAAGAAAGACATCCTAATTCGGAGGAGGCTGAGGAAATAAGTTCCAGCTTCTTATGGTGCATTCATGTATTAGACCTGGGTGTTGTATTCATCATGTTGAAAGCTTTTCTCACACCTATTTTACATATATACCGGTAGTCATTTGCACCAACAAATAAATATTCGCTCGAGATTCATTGAAAATAACGATTTTCTTCTCATCTCAATTTCCCACGGCTTGCTTTAAATCTTTTTTAAAAGTGTCACACAATATAACCGTACGTTACGGGAAGCTGTTCGGTTTAATGAGGGGGTGGAACATCTCTTTCAAACTATGTTTTACCTCGCCCTGGTTTCCTTGCTCGTTACCTGATGTTCTCATGGAGCCACCTCCATCTGACACGTGCAACACGAAGGGAAATAACGCCAGGCCAATAGATCATTTACCTATCGCAAATTCAGGCCACGGATATTCAATAGACCAAATACCCACTCAGAAATAAGTCTTGTGCAACTCGAAGAGCTGGTGGGCAAATCCCACGAGAAATGCCTGGAAAATAATGGTATCAGCTGCTTTCTTTACTTGGTTGGTCTTTAGAGATAACATATATAATTGTTGGTTCTTAGATATGTGGATGTTATTTACCACATCTAAATACCCATTCTTTTATCGTCATTTGCCACATTTTGTTGTTAGCAGTAACCCCATGGCTGCAAGTCAGGAAAACACATTGAACAAAGAAAGTTGCAGTAGCATTTACGGATGTATAAAACCAACAGATAGCATCCCGTCCATACCATAGAATATGAAGTACATCAAATATATCCAATGCCATATCCCAAGGGCATTGGGAAGCAATCGGAGGTGTGTGTGGGGGGGGGGGGGAGCTGCGGCGGTCTGCTTTTAGGCGTATGGCTCGTTGTGTAAAAGTCAATGTAACCATTGGAATGATGTGGGAGGTTATGAACTGCGTATGAAATGACAGCAACTTAGAATAACTCAGGTGGAATAAAAGATGTAATATGAAGCAGCGTGTGCACAAGGCCTGGGTATTCCGCCAGAGTGAATTAATGCATTATCCAGTTCTCTGTCCCTGTTAATAAAGTAGCCCCCTTAACGCGCCCCAGGCCTGTCACTGTGCGTTGATATTTATAAACTTGATGGTATGTATGGTTAGTAAGCTTCTAGCATATTGCAGTTGGCACTCATCCTTGCTTCACGATGGCCAGTGATTCAGTGTTTCGCCCTTCCCCAACATCTATTGTAAAGAGTCTTGATTAGTGAGGGAAAACAATTAAAGTGTCACAAAACTCCAAAATATTATGAGAAAATCAACTTCTTTCCTATCATTCAAATGTAATCACCCAAGTTTTACTTAATGAAACCTAATATTTAGTGAGTTTTACCCATTTAAAGGAGACAAAAAGTAGTTCCACAGTTTAACATCCATTCAAGGCACCACCGTTTGTCTACGTCACAAAGCGCGTCTAAATCTTGAGATCAACATGCAACATACATAATAAACAAATCTCCTAATTGTCACTAAAAAGAAAGGAGGTAGGGGTGGGTGGAATAAGTACATTTCAGGCGCACTTTGTGACGTCACACAATACTCTCAGTGCCATCTTGTACTAAACAGACCTTTTCAACTAAGCTTTCTCAATTTCGTCCTGTAAATGACTATAAGTTTGACATAATTGGGTGGTAAAACATTGAGACTTGGGCGTTGTAATTATGAATCCAAAGTTTTTTGTCCTAAAAGTGACCTTGAACCCATTTAATGACACTTTAATCGAGTTTGCTTGTAGATTAAAAGTCCTTTCTGCTTTAAACTATTATGTTGCAGGCTTGAAAAAAATCAACCTCGGTATTGCTTCATTGTTAAAAAGGTAACCATGCCTAATGTGCTGAATTTTATTATGCTCTCCATGTTTTGAATCGGTGGATCAAGATATTCTGTTTACGTGTATATGCTTGTGTCCTCTTTCCACGGGTAATTTTTCATCTGTGAGATATTCTGACATCGGTTGGCTATCATATTCGGCGGGAGACGAGAAAAAATAATAAGCTTTTCTGCGTTTGCTTGTTACAGATCGTCAACGGTATCTAGTAAGGACGCTGAGACGGTGAAGGAACTGGCCAATGATCTGGAGGTCAGCAGCGACAGCGACTCCGAGGAAAAGGTAAGGTTTCACCTTCTACTTCAGATGTTACTATTGCAAACATAACTAGCTCATTTATATTTCTAGATGGCCAGGTCCTCTTTGAGAACTAATATTCATATCATATTGATATTATATATGGCATTATATGTCGGTTTGTCTTTAATTTGCGGAGGTTAAATTACTGGTACTTTAAAGAATGTGTATCAGCAGAATAATGGGCGTATGATGCATTCAGCCGATCTTTTCTGCTGGGTAAAGATAGCGAAAAGCGATATCTTCTGTAAAATCATAGTTTCAAATGATGTCACATCTCGAAAACATTATTTGAGCATTCTCACAAAATTTCAGTTACGAATATTTAAGTAAAAAAAAAAGGTATAACTTTAGTCCCCGCGCCCTTCCTTCTTTGTGTGTGCGAAGCGTGGATTTTGGCATTATAATGGAAGGAGGCTAGCAGTATTAGTTTTCCGGGGATCATGTAGGTCTGACCTGGCGAGCGGAGGTCAGGGGTCAGGGACATGTTTCCTGTAGTCGGTTCTCTGCTGGTTCGGCTTGTCTGTATTTGATGACTTGGAAATAGAGACTGTGATATATTGCAGCCTCCCCGCTGTGTCACATAACGCTGAACAAACTAAAGCTTTACTACTACCCTTGTTAGAACGGTAACGGTTCGGTCAGTATGTACTAAGTAAAATATCTAGTACTACTGCTCCTGCAGCGTCCGTTTTGATTTGTGACTTGAAACTGGGTAGACAAAGGGGGTGAGTAACATTCACAGAGCTCACACAGTAACTGTAAATTATGTAGATCATGTTTTTTGTTTTATTACACCTAAAGCTTAGGCTTAATCTTCTGGAAATGAAACTGAAAGGGTGATTCAACATTTCCTTACAAGTCTCACCTTTCTGAAAAAGTGTAGTTCAAGGCATTAAGGTACCGTCGAAGACAAGTGTTGCTTTTCTCGTTTGATAATTAATCTGTTGAAGAATTTCTCTTTTTGCACGGTGTAGAGACTTTAATTGCGACACATCAAATGAGGATCAGAGAGATTAGAATAAAATTATTGTAGGAAGCAATATTAAGGTCCATCACTCAGTGCGCATTTCTAGGGATGTGACCCTGTATCTAGGGCAACAAAGTGGGAGGCTCCCCTCCCCCCCCCCCCCCCCCCTCCCCGCCTCATGCCTTTCTCCCCATTCCCTCACTCCCATTGCCTGGCTGATCACCGCCTGTGACCTGACCTCGTAAGCCCGGCGGGTGAGCAGAAACTGGGTCAGCGCCTGCCACTTAGCACACGGCATGCTGGTCGGGATATTGGCATAATTATGAAAATTCTGTGAAGATAAAAGCTTTCTCGGTTATAACTACCCAAACTGTCAAATCACCCGGGTGAATATTTTGGGAGATTCCCCTCCTGCAATATTTCTCAAAGTGGGAATGAGGAGTGCTTTTCTCTTGCGGATATATAATGTTACAACCTCTGGGGCCGAAAATTTATCTGGGGATCCAAATTAATTTGAGCACGAAAAGCATCGTGTTATATTGGTTTTAGAACTGGAGCTTGTTCTGAGGCTCCGAGGTGGTTAGTTGTTGGTCCTCGAGAAATCAATACACTACTCTGGCGGGGTTATCGGTCCATGAGACTGCAGTCAGCTCAGGCCTGATTAAAATTCTGGCACAATGTGGTTTGGGTTACAACCCCCGCCCCTAATATTGTGGTAGGCACCTACCTACTGCTCCCCCACCCTCTTTCCTATATTGTGGTAGGCACCTGCTCCCCCACCCTCCATCCTCCTCATCCCCATGTGGGAACCGAAGTCTGCTTGAAGGCTGGGGAAGTCTTGTGTTTTTTATCGCTTCCCTGGCCAGACCCCGATTACACCTGAAGTCTATCATCTAATTGGCCTGTAGGGGCTCTAAAGTGATGTGTGTATTACATCGCTACTTGCGCTATGTGTAATCTTTATGGTATATTAGAAATCGAAACCAGAAGTACCGCCATACTGCACTGGTGAATAGCACCCGTTCATGAATCCATATAGCACTGCAGACGCTGCAGAGCGTCTTCTCTTTAGTGCTTACTTTCCTGACAGAGAAGAAGCTTGGGAATGTTGTGATGGAAGACCCACTCTATCTATGAATATATGTTTGATATTTATCACCGCTGCTCGGTGGAAGGAAAGAAAGAAAAACTTATCTCGGCCGTGAAATATTTATGACAGTTTGGCGGGAGAAACTTAAGAGGTTCTCTTGAGTCGCAAGTGACTGGGAAGCCACCTTCGAATTGTGAGTGCCATTTGTGAGGAGTTCACCTACTGTGTGGGCTACAAGTGTGGATGGATGACCAGCCGGTAAGTAAACAGGCTCAATATTATGTGTCTGCACACCGGTCCTCGCCTAGACTATACACACTTATTCCGCCGACGGCCTTCGCCATCTGAAAGATGTCTTCCAGCCAAACGGTAGTCAGAGCCTTGCGGGAAATTCAATCTCCGCTTAAGTTCTTTCCTTGCGACTGTCAAGTCAAATTACCACAGAGGGCCCTACCAACTAGGGTGTGGAATTTCTATACGGATTACTGACTAAACTAATCCCGATTTCCCCATCAGTGACTTAAGCGATTCCCTGCGTTAAAATGAATGCGGTGGATCAATAGCCAGGACTGATCATAACACCTTGTTGCTTCTCTTGCTTTTAAAAGCCATGGCGCTGGCCATTTCTAGAGGCTCGATCTCTCTCATCAAGCGACTATATTTAGCCCATTCCTCCTCAAAATTAAGATAGAGATGTGTATTGTAAAGGCTAACAGTTTATGACGACATAAAAGGAAAACATAGGGCCAGGCCTGATGGGGCGGAGGAGAGGCGGGGGCGTGGCAGTTAGTGGATGGAGGTTTTTTGCTGCTTGCTCTCGTTCTGTCATACTCGGGCAGAGATCTACGCGTTTTGGTATGAGTATGAATAGAGGCCATCATCTAACGGGAATTGCTCCCTAAATTGCGGTCTAGCCACGACGACCTGAGGGGCTGAGATTTCCAATGTGACACAATTAATAGGACCAGAGGGCTCCCAGTGTTTGCATTCCTTTCGCCCAAAAACCCCATCAAATGAATATAAATGATATCCCTGCTGATTTCTCTGGCGCTGTTTTATGGAAAGCCTTTGCATCAAAATTTGATTGATCGCTAAAATCAGTTTTCAAATCTGTTTTTCTCTAGTAAAAGGAGAGGAGAGGCGATTTTATAGAACTTCTACTCCATCCAAGTCAATACGCGATAAATTTGGTGGATGGCTTTCTTCCTTCTTTTTTTTCTTTTTTTTTTACTCGTTGGCTGCTATGTGAAGAGTAGAAGGTGGGGTGCATCTGAATCAATTAATAAAGGATGCAATTGAAAGTACAATACAATATGCATGGTGCAGAATAACTATCTCAGGTGGTTTACCATTAGAGATAACTTACTGGTAAGCTATGTTGGTGACCGATGATTCGAGTGAGATAGATCATTCATTTGAACCTCGTCTTCTTGTCTTCGAGTTCAGGGTTTTGACGTGGAAGAATATGAGGGATGATGCCCATCCATATTACCATGTAATTACTCCCAGAGTCTCTAGCTCGTTTTTAGCTTCACTCATTAAATTCTAAGTTCCTGGGATTAGGAATTTTGTTCTGGTGGTGGTTCATCATTGAGATCCCGCGTTGTGTTGGTGGAATGTGTGAATAAACATTGTAATAACTTTGGTTATTTTCTTTTGCAGGCGAGTGAACAGAAACAGCGTCGTCACAGCGCGGCTGACAAACACAAAAGGTATGTATGCATAATCGTTTTTAGCCGCAGCTTTTTTACCTGCTAGATTTCCTTACACGGACTACCCCAGTCCTTCTTACCTTGTACGAGAGCCTCCAGTTATGGACATGTATCACTTTGACAAATGGCTTAAAAAAAGAAGGAATATAATTGGAGCTTTGATGAATGTGTCATATAGACTCGGTGCTCGCTAGTGACAAAAAAAACATAAACATAAGAAGTATATGCGTGCTAAAGAGTAAAGACCAACACATATATTATTATTATCATTATTAGGGAGGGAAATCGGACTCGTTTTTCAGTGCTCAATCTCACTCTGAGGGATAATAAATTGGCTGAATGCCGCCGTTATGAGGGTCGATTTCCTTCCACGCTCTATTCTCTCTTTCTACTAGGATGCATGTCTAAATATTTATGAAGTGGAATGACACAGAGACCTAGATGGATTCCAGATGATACTACTTAAACATTTAACATGCTTCCAAGAAGTGACGGATCTGTTAAAATTCTTCTGGAAAAGTCTGTCACTGGGAGAGTGACATACTTCCAGCCGCTTGCTTAACTTTTATTTTTTCCCGTATTCAGAATAAAGCAGCAGGAGGCTGGGGTCAGGTTTGGTTTGCCTTGGTTCTGGCACCTTTCCAATACACATTGTTCGATGTTTTATTGTCCCTCTCATATTTTGAAACAATACAAGTCGTCATATTATATTCTTCGGAGTATGCGGTAAAAGATCTCTCTTTCAATCTAAGAATATCACTCGGCCGAGTGGAATAATAATACAGTAATATGGAAGAGTGTGTCCTTGAGTGTATACAAGAATGACGGCAGTAGTAGGAGAAAAAAACAGCTTGGCGCTGTGCTGTTATTGCCATAGGGTGTCTGGCTGTATATAAGTGTGTTATAGGTGTAGGATTAGAGCCAGTCTTGTGTCTACCCGATGAGCTACATCACGACCCAACTTTCATACAAAACCTCTTACTATCAATGGCGGAACAGTGCGTCAACGAGACACTTCTAGAGAATAGCCCTGCTGAAAGAATTAAATCCATCACCCGGGGCAACCACACACTAATAGGCCAGACTTTGAGGCTTTTTATCAATAATGCCAATCTGGGGGAAGTCAAAATGTTTCTCACGCTTTATAAGCATTGGAGGCACTTGAAAATCATCACCTCCTGGCATAAAAAGTGTTTATAAAGCCGAGTAAAGCTTTTTGTCGGTTGATATGGTGAGTTGTGGCTCTCCACTATGTCGACCTGGCTGTGGACGGGTCTTCCCTGGACAAATATTTGACAAAAAGATCTGTAAAATGAAGAATTTACGGAATCTTCTTTTAACTTTTAGAAGATATAGAATAACCTGAGAGGAGGCCTTGCACAGTATGACCCCACCTTTTAGCCTTAGACTTTATACCTCAACTCTAGTTCCTCATTGACAAATACGATTCTGTGCTCAATACAATACATCTCAGCTAAGTAGGAAAACATGATACTCCTGGTGCCCTTACACGGGAACTGGCTTGTTTAACCGCGAGGTCTTCAAAGGAACCTTGCCAGTTTATGAGGATATTTCTTTATACCAGTATGCTTTTTTAAAACCTGAACTTCCTCTGAAAGTGAATACGCAAGGAACTGCGTTCCCCGCGTTTTGCCCAAGAAAAAAAGCGAGAGTATTAACACAGGACTTCCCCAGTAATTCCCCAGTACGTGTTAAAGCAAGTATAAAATGTAATCAACTTCAACTATTTGATGACGACCACCGGGAAGAAACCTTTATTGTTCTCTAGACGTAGTTCTCGTTTGCAATATGTCAGTAATCAGTGAGTCCCGTAGGACTATCCCGTTGATACAGTACATGGAAATGGAGAGGCGTTAACAGACGCTTCTTTACTATAAACTCCTAGAAAATAACTGGATAATGAGCCTGTTGTGGACTGACTTTTTTTATCCATTAAAACCAATCAAAGCCATTAAATTCAGGCTACCGTGATTAACCCTTACTTTTTTAATGCCCAGCGTGCTGACTCACAATTAGTGGACTAATGACTTTGCATCGTGTATTGGAGGGTTAAGCTTTGGGAAGACCGAGCTTCAGTGACTGTGATCGTGTCAGGGATTCACAGGTGACGCTTATCTGCCCTCACAGGTGGCTGTCTACTAGTCCAGAATAAAAGATTTCCACTCGACATACTGCTCCCCACCTACCTCCATTTACAGTAAAAAGGACCGCCTTTATGTGAAGCCTATTGAAATAATATTACATACACATTTCAGCTGACAATGTATTCGATACCTTCCCGTATAATTATAGTTAAGGTAATGTACTCGAATACATTGGAGGTCGATTATGTATCGTTCTGGGAGTTTTCCATTTCTGTTATTGAATGGGGAGTATAATTTACTTAGTTCAATCTGCCAACAGGCTCTCATGGCTCCTTTACCGGCCCTGCTTGAAGAAAGTCAATATTTGTGAAGCATCGCTAGGGGTGAATGGTGGCAAGCAGTATGCATTCGGCTCTGTCAAGCAAGTCTGGACATCAAGAGATAATGTTATGAAGCTAGCATCGGTCATATCCTGCTATATGACCCTTCTAATCAAGGTAGTCCCCTTTCAACGTTGAAGACAAATGTGTCCCATGTGAATGTAAGTCTTGAAACTCATCCGTTTGTTCCACCTGGGTTTTTATCTGGGGAAAGCAGCATATATTTCTCCTCTACAGTTAGTACATGTATAGTCTTGGCTTGACCATTTAAAGATTTGGCGTGGTTCATGGATGGTTTCTATAAGGGTTTGTGAGCTTGATAATGGTCTGCACTATTTACTTGTCCAGGCCATTCATGTCCCTCGCCACTTAAAATTTAATCAGGTCTGTCGATCTCTTTTCGAAGTATGAAAGAATGTGGCTGTTTTACTGAAACATATATGCGGAGCAAACTGTGCTCAACCTCTCTTCTCCAAACAGTTACCATGTAATGCAGACTAGAACAAAAAAAATGTTTTACTGAAACAGGTATATTGCATCATACCACACTCGGAAGAGCATTTTGGTCACCAAGTAAAAATGGCACCCACTTATTACTATTGAGTATTTCGTGTTTCCAAATCTGCCAATAGCCACCATGCAGCCATCCCTAGTAGATCCTACTGACCCCTAGCGCTTCCACTACAAACTATCCTTTTAAAGACCTTTCAATTGGGAAGGAATCTGCTAGATCTGTTGAAACTTAATCATGGCGTTGTGTTGCGCTGCTACATAGAGATTTCCTTATTTTTCTCCGTTCATGCATGGTAAGGCTCTAACTTGAGAGATGATTACTGACATGACGAATCTCTTCAAGGGGCTGCTGGCATGAGCAAAGAACATATATAAGGCAGCCAAAGGTATTTCTTCCTATTAAGGGCCTGCCTGTGTGACAGACTGGTGAATGTCACGCCTTTTCTCCCATTGCTCGTGGCTTTGTTAATGTTTCAACTTTTTAATATAGCTCGGTTTGCATTTAATGGCTGAGGAATGTATTTTTCACCGCGGTCCCCTTTGAATCGAGCTCCACTATCCACAGGCTTAAGTGTAAGACGCCACTTGAAGTGGATTTATATTTCAGGTTCTGCAGGGAGTGGAGATATTAGAGAAAATAGGGGTACACCACTCGTTGTGGATGTACTTAATAGCTTTATGCACTGATGGGAAACGTTGTTGACTTATATAAATATAGTAGAATATACTCGGTTTACCCAATATTCCACAGGGATTAGGCTACTCCGAGTTCGTGATAAGTTAATCAAAGGCATCGTGCATTTTATTCTCAACATTCATTCTGGGGTTTTGACTGCCGGAATGGGATGCGCATTTTGCTCATGATGTAATAATCATTGGTCGTTGTGTCTAACAAGTGTTTTTTCTTATGTAGCTTTTTAACCTGGGGGTCTATGCTATTAATTCTTGCTCCAAAGGAGCGCTTTGAAATACCCTCAGTATATGAAGAATGATTTAAGTACATTATGTGGCTGAACGTTGAAAGAACATCGGACGAATTATAAAAGGAATTGCTGCTTAATAGCATTGACCTTTTAGAAATATTGAGTAGTCGCTAGCTATGGAACCAATTAGCGAGTCACTATAATGAGGCAGGCAGGGAATATGAGGACGTTTAGTGTGGTACTCTGTCCTTGAACATATATGATCATATAATGTTAATTTTTGTGAGCAGCTTCCTGCGTACAGTTACGCTTGTATCGTATGAGTTGCTGGAAGACACCTGGTTGGCATGTACCTCATCTAATGCTGCCACACCTGTTATTCTGACCCCCTCCCTCCTCAGCTCTACCCCTAAACAACCCGCACTCCCACCCACCCTCCCTCCCCCGCCAGTAACACAGCTCATTGATTTAGTACCTCCCCCAAAGCCCTATCCGGTATGATTTTTATTTAATATGGGAGTCTCAGGTCAACAAATCTTGGTTTATTATCGTACATCCCCTTCGTGATATGGTTTCATGCATGTACCAAGGTATGTTTCAGTTATGTTTTATTGTACTGTACGGTTGCCCACCAATGAGGTCGTATATTGTTGGATTTGGAAATCAACATCCTGAAGGAAGCCAAGTTATGGAGCGAAAAAACAAGTAAACATCCCGGTGGCTGCAGTAAGGAATGTTGCTGTCTCTGTACATCCGCTATTGTGGATTAACATGGAACACCAACTTACTGGCGCAGATCGGTTTACAGTTCGATATTCTTGCTTGTGGGAAACCCTCGTGGGTGCCCTATACTTTAATGAAGGAGGAAGGGAAGGTAATAAGTGATAGGCTTTCAAACAAGGCCACGCCCCTGTGCTTGGTCCATGTTTGGCGCCGTGCCGTGTCATAACCCCATTACAAACCTGGCTGGCCCCCACAATGGGGGCTGCTCCATGCATGACCAGAGACAGTAGGATGTCTCTCCCTGGCCTCTTTTCTTTGTTGACAGATACATCGATTATTCCACAGCCGCAACAATACTCAAACCTCACACTGCCACCTTTCTTTATATCCAATTACTAAGGCTCCCGGGCTTTGCAATTTTCCAGCCGTCTGTTTGTAAGGGCCAGGCGTCACTAGTGTGGGAGGATTTTTTTCCTCTGCCTCTTTTATTGACGTGAGGTCGGAATGACATTGCTGGATGGTGATAACTCAATGCCCACAAGAACGCCACCATCTCCTTGATCGTCATGAAGATGGGAGTGCCGAGGAAGGGAGCGCAGGGCGCATAAAATCTATGATACCCAGATGAATACTGCTTTGTATTTAGAATGCTGCGACTTAGCTCTTTGCTACTAGATACCATTCTGCTGAACAATCACCCCTATGTACTTATCGTATATCCCAGGTCTATTGGAGAGATAGCTTGTACGGAGCGCAGAATTGCTGTGGAGCTGTACATGTAGATATTCAATTCTTAACAGTACTTTCTCTTTCATTCGGGTTACTGAGAAAATTACTCATGTAAAATGTACCCGAATAAAGATATTTAAACTAAACAAATAGGCTGATTATAAGGGGTGTTTGGCATTAAATATCATTGAATTCATCGGTAGGGAGATTCACGTAGTTATAATTGAATGTTACTTCTTCCTATGTTAAAAAATAGACCTGCTATTGTTTCACAAAGACCCAGACCCCAACCAGTTAGATTGTATATGCTTTTGATTAACCTACCCAGCCCCTGTATAATTGTGACAGTGGTGGGTGTACCAGGAATAGATAATAGGGGACATATTGCTCCCCAGATATTCGCTTCAGCCCCAGATGCTGATGAGAGTATGCATAGAGAGTTGCTCAGACCCGCTCGTGGCCATGCCTTGACGTTTACCTTTGTTATCGAGATGCTGATGTCCTGCCTGAACTTGACCCCATCCTCTCCTCCACAAACACTCTCATAGATTGGCAAACTACTTATTTCCCCAGAAGCCTTTTGTTAACAGGTACACTCACTATCACCGCTTCGTACTTAGTCTTTGCAAAAAAGCTTTCCCAGCACGTGATGGTGCATGAGACCCCTACCTGGAATACAAGTTTGGGATTTTACTGACAAAGATATGGATTATATCCATCAAGCCGTCACATGTTTTTGTGTAGAATCACGAAATAGTTCAACTTGGCTCCCAATGTGATGTCGCAAGTCGAGATCGGTCATATTTGAGCCTTCCCCTTTTGTTCTTTCTTGCCTTTCCCTACTAATTAGTGTTTGTAAATGAGACCGACTTTAATGGAAATTGTATATCCATGCTTTGTGATTACTCGAGGAAATGACCGAAATGAAATACTAGGGTTCTAGCGATGTGAATTAAGCCTGATATGTATTAGTTATACTTCTAGTGTTAGTTATGAGCGCAAGTGTGAAATTTGTATAATGATTGATCCATTCGGCCAGTAAGTAGGTTTGTGCACTGAACATTGGCTAGAGTAACGGCTAGGCATGAATCAACGGATGAGCCCCTAGGGATAGAATTGGTCAGGTAAATGGGGAATAAGGCAGGAGTGGGATCGAAGCGCTGAGGAAACAAGGCCATGATAACTCCCTCGTGTCGATCCGAGCATTGATCAGAGACTGACAACACCTTTACAGCCTGTTTACGGCTAATAAAGTTATCATGCTCACATGCTTCTATACTTAGGTCATTTAAAAGATGGAATGGTCCGCCTACATGGGGATATATTATCAGAGTAGCATAGACGGAGCCCACGTGGAGTTTACAGGAAACAACGCGAGTACCTAACCTCTAGAACACTATTCTGTTATGGCTTCCTGGTGCCAACACATCTTGCTATAATGTCTGCAAAAAGTATGCGGAGCTCTGGAGAAGATTGTATTTATAATGCACCCCGGAGGTGCAGAGGGTAATATCAATATTAACAGTTAGAGTGAACTGCTGTCTTAGTATATGTGCACACGTAGCATTCAGTTCCACCCATTGAACCGACCTGGCCCAGTGCTGTGCTTCAGACTGTGCCCCGGGCGAGAGCGATCAGTTGTTACTCCTCTACCTAGGCAGGTGGGCCCTCTCGTTCCGTCAGGCTTTTGAACCTATGTGATGGGCAATTTCCTGCCAGATTCATGTCTGTATTTCGCACCCCTCACGGGCGCGTTGACTTCTCAACAGGGAGAAGTGCGCGAAAGATGTGAGGAAAATCGCTCCTCTCAGCTACATGGAAATAGCTCCTTATAAGATGGGCGCGTCGCGTTGTACGATTTTTCGTGTTGTGCTGCCTTCGTAGCTTTGAACAAGGCTTTTCAATAAATTATGCAGTGAATGAAATGCACTTTGAATGTCCCACTTGCATTGAGTATGAAACGCAATTTTGATTTCTTTAGTGAGGCCCATAATAAAAAGTGCTTCCATGACAGTCTGAATTATAACTGCAGATATGGGGGTGCATTAAAAGGCTGTTTTATGCTCTCCAAATTTAATACACACTAATGCTTATTTCTCGTAAATCATAATCATTGTATTTATTAAACTGTCTATGGGTGTTCTTTATTGGTGGCTTCCCTAATGTATAGATAATAGATTATTTCTGTATGGATCCATGTAACCATAGACCATCGGACCATTTTTAATTTTCATGTTGGAGGTAAACATGAAAATATATGAGTGGTGAATGTTTGTATAGTTTCGTTTTCCACATAGGGAATAAGACATTGCTGGTGGCTAGTTCATAAGGTGTTGCTGGTGGCTAGTTCAGTATTAGACATATTAATTGGATTTTAAGTGCCAATAGTCAGACCAGATTCATGTCTACATGCCTATATATGTTTGGATAAGGCCAAATAAAATCATGTGTGTTTTCCAATTTACATTTCTCCATAACTTGGAAAAACATTTCTCTTGTTTGAAATAAATATTGTTATCCATTTCCTGGAACTGGGAAGATGGTTTCCTTAAGGCATTAACAAATTTAAAATATTCATTCCCCTACCCACCTTTCACCTATTTTTACTCAAAAGGTGCGTTAGCCCTTTAGAGTGTATCGATCAAGATTTGTGTAGTTCGTAGGACAGGGATTGTTGTTGAGATTACAATTGTTCAATGTACATGAATATGTATGTACATACGGTATACATGTATGTGTGTATGTACACATGAATAATTGTATGTTACTGTATGTATGTGTGTATGTATGTACAGATGTATTTATGAAAGTAGTATGTATACTATAAACATGTGAAGCTATACTGCTTAGCCCATTTTGAGTTTAAATAGGACATAGCCCATTCCAGATGCAACTTGTTTTGTCACCCTGTTTTGTGGTCCTCACTCCTATAGTGTCTTTTCACCTGCCTCCCGGTGATTCATTGCTTAGTGAACAACCATAAACCCCACTGACGTCTGTTGGTTTGTTTCTAACTGTCCATACATTTGGAGGTGTGAACTGATTATTACATTATAATTACATTCATTCAAACATGTAAGTTTCACTTGTCGTAAACAGTGCGGGTGCAACTTGTTTTTAAACCTTTATTTCATACTGATCTTCCAGTTAAAGCCCAAGCCAGCTTCATTTGCATTGCTTGTATATCTTGTCAAAATGTTTATTTTTATATAAAAGATGCTTGAATAGTTTGGGGGGTTTTTTTTTAAAAAAGAAAGAAATTGGTCAAGTTGAGTCAAATTGAATTGATTATAAATGAGTTGAAGTAATTGATGATGAGATTTATGATACAATTTTAATGATGATGATGATGATGATGATGATGATGATGATGATGATAATTAGTACTGAGTGGTTAAGAGCTGGAGAGAAAATGGTGTGGGTGGGTGGGTGGGCAAAAGGTGAATTGAGGGTTTGAGGAATAGGATCAAGTGGTGTGGTGTTAGAATAGGGAGGAGGCTGTATGAGTGGATTTGTGATGCACAGTCGCTTTTCGTCTAGTATTATTTTGTGTGTGTCAAAGATCTCTCCTTTACGATTGGATACACATACTTTCAACTTATCGATTTTATCTTTATTTTTCAGATCCGCAAACGCTCCCAAGATGCCGGACAGTTCCGATGATAGTTCCTCGAGTGGATCAGACAGTTCTGACAGCGGGTCAGATAGTGAGTCAAGTTCATCCGACAATGAGGAGGAAAAAGAAACAGAGGAGGTGGTTCAGAAAAGTAAATCACCAACGCCTCCACCCCCTCCACCTGAACCACCGGTCAGTTACCTTTCCTATAATACATTTGCATAATATATTTGCCTTCCTTTTTTTTTATAAAAAATTCCTTGATCTCTTAACGGGGGAATAAATACATAAATGTTTGTCAAATAGTATGTATTAAAATGTATAGAGTTATATCAGGCAATGTGATAAAGGGAGTATGGGGACCAGCGTTGGTTTTTGGCCGGGTGTGAGTGTGGGTCAGAGATCTTGCAAAACACATTAGTCTCGCCTGTGCAAATGGCAAAAACATGTTCTGCAAATCGGCGATGTGTGTCGGGTATGGCAGGGGGGCTCAAAGTGTTAGAGGCAAGGGGCCTTCCGCATTTAGAGGACTGGAAGACAGGGTTTGCCTTGATGTAAAGACCTAATTCCAGGTAGCGCATGTGAAGGGGTATATTCTAATGGACGATGGGTGTCGAGCGATGTTTTGTTGGCACAGTGTATGATGTGTTGGTCTCTGAGGAATCATTCTGTGTCAAGGAGAATATATCGATTTAAGAGCTCCTCGGGCAATACTTTTCAGGGTTATGTATTTTCCCAGCCCCCTGATTATCAGTATTGAGGATATTCATACACAAACTATTGCCTATCAGGGTATCCCAATTCGCTCAGTTCTCCCAACCCCCAAAGAGGTTGCCCAGCACTTAAACATGGTTTCCCGGGATTTTTTGTTAAAAGATAAGAAACTTTAAACCAAGGAAACAAACCGATGATGTTTTCAAACAGCTTATATCATTTTATTTAAACTTTATACAATTTACAATCTCATATATTGTGTAAGGAAACAGCTTGTTTTTTTTAACAGTTCATGTTTTCAACAAAATGTTACAATTCAAATCTTGCTAAATATTGTCTAATTTCACGTTTGATGACCATGCTTTAAGGGCCCCCAGGTGACGAAATACCAGATCAATACCAGTATAACTATACCAACTCAGAGCGTATATGTCATGCCAAAACAGTCAGTGGATGCAATACCAACATGAACTAAAACTGTGTCAGTTTAAGAGATGGTAATGCCAGTAATAAGCGCCTTCTGATATTTCCCCCAAATGTTAAGTAAATTCATCAATCTCGCCAACAAACTCTAAACAAAACCTGCATGTCTCTTTGTAGTTGTCTGTCCGAACTATAGCATAAACATGGTACAAGGTTATTACTGAACTGAGAACACAGTGTGTAAAGCTGGTTGCCCCTTGGGCAACCTCATGTGTTTTTTTAGTTGCCTGGACTCACATTTTGGTGATTTTGGCGAACACTAGGCCTATATAATTATATATAAAAGACTTTTGGGGTAATTTCTTACATTACATTACATTTTAATTCAGCAGCCGTCCCAAATTCATTACTCCGTGTTATTCTTTCAGGAGGCTGGAAGGAGCTGGGCCCTGCAGAACTGGAAGAAAGACACACTCGGCTCTGGACTGCCTGGGTCAGAAGCCCTGCTCTCTGGACCTCAGCGCGGATCCGAGGCCAAAACCATCGACAAGAATGACGAGATACTCGACATCATCCTCCAGGATAACATCCCAGACCCGAGTGAGTTGATACAGAAGGATCCGGAAAATCCCAAGAGCAGTGTCAAAGTTGCTGGTGGCAACATTCTCAAAATGACCATCAGCATTGGCAAGGGTGCTAGGGGTGACAGCAAGACGCCCCCAAGGAGTAGTGGTCGCAGTCAGGAGAAGACTCCACCTTGTGCCCCCGGCCGCTCGCCAAGTAATAGTAGTATCAAAAGTACTGGGAGTAGTCGCAGCAGTGTGGGCAAGTCACCCAGTGGTAGACCAAGGAAAAGTTCATCAAAGCAAAACCAAAACAAAGAGCAGCTCGCGCCTCTAAAGAAGGAACTGCTGGCCCCTTCCAAACCGTCACCCAAGGTAACCTCGGCGGTATCTAGTGCTACAATTGCCAATACTACTGCTAAAGCATCGCCAAAAGTGGACCGCAAGAGTCCAGCGTCTAGCAAGGCGGCCACATCGAAACCGAAGGCCTCCCCTCGCACCGCTAATAAAACTCCTCACTCTAGCGAGAAGAAATCAGGGAATTCTACACCAAAGTCTAGACGTAAACAGCAAACAAATAAATCTCGTGAATATATATCTAGTGATAGTTCAGACGATGAAGACAAAGATGTGGACGTCACCAGTGTGACGCCTGTAAAAAAAGACAAAGCAAAACCAGTAGGGAACACCACCCCAAAATCTAGCAAAGGTGGACGGACTAAGGGCTCAGTGGGCCCAAGTACACCTGTGAAACAATCGCCTGCTCTCATCAAAAAGCTCCCATTACATAAATCGGATAGTAGTGATGAGGAAGATGACCAGGAGAAGGAAAATGTTCAGCGAGAACCTAACCTCTCAGCAAGTTCACTTCACCTTGATGTTGAAAGTGTGCTGGCTGGGATTGACCCTGGAGCTCCTTTGCTTTCACCGATTCCACACTCTGCTGGGATCACCCCCAAAAACCCGTTGCAAACCGGAGCTGCTGAAAAGGCAATTGTGGCCAGAAGATTACCAAGTTCATCCTCCACTTCATCGGGCCATCTCGTCACCACAGCCCCTCGGAAGCAACAACCGACCTCCCCAAAGCCCACTCAGACTGAAGCTTCCAGTTCATCCTCTTCAGATTCAGATTCAGATTCCGACTCCGATTCTGATTCTTCTGAGTCAGGGAGTTCATGTCACAACTCATCCAGAGCATCATCCCGCGCCCCATCGCCATCTTCATCCAGAGCGTCTTCGAGAGCTCCGTCACCGTCACCCATAGCATCAACAGTTGCATCCGCCAACACCCCTTCATCCTTGCCTTCATCACAACAAGCAGTGCCAGCCACCTCTTCAGTGGCCACAACTACAGCTACCCAAATACCAGGAGTGACTTACAGTGCCGATGGAAAAGCCAGTATTATGGTGCGATTGGATCGCTCCTTAATCAAACAACTGCCATCTGGGCCACCTCCGTGTGGGGCAGGAGCAGCTGCAGGCTGCCTTACTACCACTCTGCTTCCTCCACCTCCACCACGAGATCCAGATATAATTAGCAAGAAGCCAGTCGCCGTGGTCGAACCACAACAAAGCCACGTGGACAAGATGGTTATGGACATAAAACTAGAGCCCACAAATAACTGTGAGATGCACCCGTCTCAGCTCCATGGCCATCAGAGCTCCATACTTATCCACAAAGACTCTGCTATTGAAGCTGCAGCAATGGCAATGGCCCCTCATGCTGCGCCCGCCTTGGCTCCCTCGAGCCACGACACGAAACAAGATACTGCTTATAGGAAAGAAACGGCAGAAAATATTCTTGCTAAAATTATCAAGGAAGAGCGCAAGCCCCCTCAGACGAAGATCCCCAAACGCAAGAACACCGAATCACACCCTGACTATTCTGCTGAGCACAAGAGGGCTCGAAGTGAGCATCGAGGCTCCTCAAGTCATAGCTCAAGTGGTAGAACGCCCAGCCGCAGCGGGCAAAGTCAAAACACTCCTAAACGTTCTGATGATGTTGTTGAAAGAGAGTAAGTCATGTTACCACAACTCCATGATAATTGCCATGCAAATGAGATAAAATGTTTAATACTACCTCTATTCCAAATGTGTGAAAATATGTTAATGTTTGTCTTAAAAATTCCTAGATCAAGATTTTTCTAGAATGAATCATATACAAAGCTAGACAATATTTTTATTATTTGGACTAGTTAGATATATTATGGGAAGACTTTATGCATAATTAGATTCTCATCGTGACATTTATCTATACATAAAAGGGGTTTGTTGAAATAGCAGATTACGATAGATTGAAACAGAATACATATGGCGGGAACGGAACAACTGTATTTTTAGCTATGTTTGGGGAGGGAAGGATCTTGTTTTATATTTTCTACCAATGATCCTTTATTGCCAGTCTGTCAGACACGCCATGTCTGGCTCAATATTTCCCATAACTTGGCCAGCCCATGCAGCTCTCTATATATGCTCAATTCCTGGACTAGAGGCTTTCAGAATGGCTTGGACAGCTGCCAACTCTTCATGTAAACCATACAAGATAACCGCAGGTCGGTTTGAATATCTGGCGGTCTGTGTAGATTGACTGTCCAAGAGAGCTTTATTGTGGCGCCTGCTATCCTTTAACGTTTGCGAAGTATCCACTTTTGGATGATATGAACATTATGGTCATATCAGAAGGAGGAAACTCATGTTCCAGGCTCATTACTTTATGTTACCCGCAACAAAATATGAGATTTTCCTACAGAAAATACATGACTAGGCGAGAAATAATTAAAAACCTTTCCCCTCGTTTGAAGGTATTACATCATATAGTTTAATAAACTCCATTAGTACATGTACTCATTAAATTAAAAGGATAGAGATTAAATACGAAGTGTTAAATATATGCATTCCAACAACCTGCCAGCCTATAGCCAGAATTACACAAGCTAGCCAGCGTAGTGAAATTGGTATGTGGCATATGATTTAGATTTGAAATTGAAGTCTTTTTCGTTTTCATCCATGCAACTCCACAGGTGAATAAGTAAAGGCTACATTCCTTGGCATGCACCAATTTTAGGTACTCAAGATAAGATTAGGTCATGCTCTTAAACATGATTTAGGTGATGAATGGGAGCAGGTGACTGTAAGTGGGTCAGACTACAGCATCTGGCCACCCTGGTATGAGAGCTTTGGATGAGGGCCAGACTGGGAAACACCTCAGTATATTTCAGCTATCCTTTCACTGACTAGGGTATACAGTTAGCTTTAGATCTAGCAGCTACATAAACTAGCACGGGCAGCACATTATGCTTACACCACTCAGTACGGTGGCAAATGTTTTGTACTGGCGTGCAATGTAATCCAATCCGTTTGCTACCTCAGCAATCTCCACTACCAGTGATAAGACCGAGAACTGTCATTCTCACCCTCTCCCATACAATGAAACACTGAAACTGTTGAAATAATTACTCCATGATTGAAGCTGTCTGGGTGAGGTCTTATCGGGGGATCCTGAATGGGAGTAAGATCGAGTTGGGTAGAGGGTAGTTTGTTGTTAACAAACCTGATCTGTCTGGGGATCCTTTTGATTTAAAGAGATAAACCACTGTTCAACTGGGGGAAAAAACGGAAAATAAGATTTTGTTTAAACTTTGCCTCGTGAAAGAACATGGTTAAGTGAATCCAAAAAGGCAATAAAAACAATATTTCACCAGTTAGTTTTCATGCCTGTTCACTATGGGAAAAGGACAATTTTTTCTGTTTTTTTCAGTATATAAAAAAATGGAAAATAACTTTTTCCTAAAAATCTCTATATACATAGCTAACATATTGCTTTACCCTTAAAAGCAATAAAAAAAACGGGGGTCACCAGCATTTTTAAAAAGTTATTCGGCTGAATTCGCATCCTGATGAGTCAAAAACAGGAATATTGAAGATTTTCTAAGCTAAATAATATCTTTCAAAATATGTTGATACCCTGTTCTTTCATGCATGAGGGCCAACCTGTATAATAGCTTTGTTTAGAAGAATTTTCAACAGAAAAATGTTATTCATCTGTCTGAAATCTTGGAAAAACTGAGAAAAGATCTATTTTCCCCACAGACTTCAATACTAAAATTTGGTGCTCCCTAAAATGAAAAAAAAATTGGTGAGATCCATTTCTTTTTGCATTTTGTTATCACCCAACAATGTTCTTTCTTAAGACAAATTTTTAAAAATATTGTGAATCCTTATTTTTCATGCATTAGTTCCTTGAACTCCCGCCTGCAGCAGTGCATATGACAGTGGTTTATCTCTTTAACGCTCGCTTTTTGTATTGATAGGCGGACAAGTCATGAAGATGATCATGAATGGGACAGAAAATATCCTCAAAGGTCTGACCGAAACCTCGGTTCAACTGAGCGTGAACATCGAGGGGGAAGTTGTAGCAGCTCTTCGTCTAGTCAACATGGTGACCGTGACCGTGAGCGAAGTGGAAAACGTTCCAAATTCGAAGATGACAAGGAGAGAAATCGGGGTCGAAATAGGGATAGGGAGACACATCGGGATAGGGACAGGGAAAGGGAAAGGGAACGGGATAGAGAAAGGGACAGACATAGTCACAGGGTAAGTACTGTTGTATACATCGTAAGAACTTTCTTTTGAACCCAAGAGAAATAATATAGACTATGAGATGAAAGCAAAAGCTAATTCAATTACAGATTTAACAGCTATTTAGTGTTCATTACAATTGATATGATGGAATGCTATATTCTACACAATATAACATTTTAATTAGATGAACTTATGCGAGTTTAGAATATAGTATCCTAATGATGACATAGGTTCTTCATGTCCGTAAAGCCCCGCAATCATTCCCACATGTGGGACGAGTATACACCTAAGGGCTCTCATTGAATAGCCTTATTCTACTTTTATCAAGGTTATGCCTATTTTCTTAATTCAGTTCCATCAGAAAAATATGTTCTCAACACATGATTTTGATTGTTATGAATATCTTTAAAAAACAAATGGAAAAATGTGAGCACAATTTATCAGATGACAGTTTATCCGGGGTACCTTATATTCAAGTCTTTGATGTTTGTTTCAGGGAATGCTTGATTGGGATGCACCTAATGGTGAGGATGCTCATAACAGAGATAGCTCATACAGCAACCATACGAGCCACCCGGCAGCAAACCAGTGGAGTGCGATGGCTTCAGGTCTCAATACTCACGAGGAATGGCCACAAGAGAGGTCAGAACGCTCTAGCCACAATGAGGACAGAGTAGACAGAAGGCATGAATGGCGGCGGCAAGAACAGAGAGAAACGTAAGGAAAATATTATCGAGTCCCAATTACTTCTTAACACCTTCCTATTGGGATAAATACCAGTTCCCTCGATGACTGGATAACGATTGCAGCATTTAACCAATCGTGATCTTCCCACTATAATTTACTGTTCTTCCTGGAATCCCTCATTCTGGTTTACTCCAGTCATTGTTATGGATACAGCAGTAAGTGCCCTGTCGACCAGACGGCGCCAGGTTCAAGGCCGGCTCTCATGGTTGAGTCGCTTCATGTAATGCCCGTGAGCCCTCTTGTGAAATAAAACTATACTAACCAACCATTGTGTACGTCCCTGTGTACCATTTCCTACGGATGGAGATCCCGGGTTCCTAAGAGCTCGGAGCCATTACTCTGATCTAAGAGTTACCTGAAACATAAAAAGATCCTGATGTATTTGAAATCATTTTAAATACAGTTCGTACGGCGCACAACTAAAATAGTGGATATCCTTTTATCATCTTAATTGCCCAAATTTCTTAATTGCCCAATTTTTTTTTAAATATTTTTATTGGCCATAGCCCATACAATTATGTGTTCAATGGACCTGCTTTGATAAGAATGGGGAAGAAAAATAGTTTGAATGTACATATATTGTCTCGGTGTACGGATTGATGTCCTATTTATGTGCAATGCGATTGACCTTTTCTTTTGAAGGGCTGAAAGCGCTGACCATTACTTGTCGGAGGCTCGTCGGTTGAAACACCATGCAGATAAACTGGTACGTGTTTTAGACCTTGTGAATTCCAGTTGTATGCGCCTTCCCTATTAGATTACTATTGCTCGTGGGATGTAAATAAATTCCATGAAACCCACTACTGTGACTAGGCAAATATGTTCCAACTGTGAATATGTGAATCTTGCCTAACCCTGATTGCCCCTAAAATATTGTATTTTTGTTTGAAGATGGAGCGCTTTACGAAGTCCATGATGTATGTCGAAGCTGTACTCTCATTTATCCAATGTGGAAACGCTATGGAGAACGACCGTATCTCAGAACCCAACAAGATCTTTACCATGTACAAAGACACTTTCTCCCTTATAAGGTAGGTGTGCCCCTCCCTCTCACCCTATTTCTAGGTACCATAATTCAACTGACATGAGAAGCTACGCCATAATAATTGTGTTAACATTAATTGACTAAATCGTTTTTATGAACTTAATAATATCGATATACTATTATAGTGGTAATCAGATATAGTAGATGTCATTATTACCCTGCATGCCTTCAGTCCCCTTCGCTGTCTTACACGCATCTTTTGTAGTATCATATATATATAATATATATATATATGTGTGTGTTTAGACATTACACGGTCACTAGTTACTTACAGACAAACAATTCCACCGGCCTTAATTTTAGAATAGTCACGCTTTGGCCTGTGTGATATTAGTTGGCTACATGTAGGTTTTCATATTCTTCTCTCAATGTGCACTCTTAATCTAATGTATTACCTATCTTAGATCTATCTCTGGTCCAGTAATTTAAATGTACAGCATAGAACTGATATATTTTCACTCCTAGAATATCTTCAGATTCGCTGCTTGGTGCTTGAATCTCTTCAATTGATCTCTGCTGCTTTGCATCACTGTTGTGCTGTGTCGTGCTAGATGGTTTATTCACTGTCTTTTCTTTTGCTTACCTTTTCAGTCATTTTTTTTACAGACATATTTATAAATTCCGGAGCAGTCATGAAGGGGATGTTCATGACAAAGAAAAGAAACTGTCAGTATTGAGGTGGGTGTATTCATAGTTTGATCGCTGGAGCTAATGAGTTTCGGTGTATTTTAGGAAGTCTAAATTGATATAGATAAAAATAGAATCGTAAATAGGGGAGAATGATCATTCTTAGATATTGAGTGTCATCCGGCACTGTACAAATTAGAATAGTTTGTATTCTTAATAAATGATTAATTAAATATCCATATTGAAAGAAAAAATTATGTATTATATGTTTGGACTTTAGCCATAAGCATTAATATTGGATTTTCAGCCTACGCATCCAGTCGTTATTATGTCTCAAGTTGTACAATCTGAAGAAGTCTGAAACGGCAAATCTAAAACGTGCCATCGATGAACATAGTCGGGTAGGTCGACACACTATTTCCTTTTCCATTTTGGTTATTAACTTAATTTTACCTGACAAACATACCAAGGGCCCAGAAACTAGTTACAAAAAGTATATTAATTCACTTTACTTTAGAAATATATTAGTATGGATATGCATGAGCTCTTAAATTCATGTCATTTTAAAATTTGCACCAACCTTTACAGAACGCGAATCAGGTGCCTCGTCCACAAGCTCCCTCTCCTTACCAAACCAATTGGAACCGAAGTACCGGGACACCATCCCCAATGTCCCCTACCCCCTCCCCCGCCGGCTCGGTGGGATCTGTGGGATCAGTGGTAAGAATATATTATTAGTCATCTAAGTGGATACTATCAGGTTTAACAATTCGATATAATAATATTGATGTTATATATGTGGCCATCTCATGGTATTATTCCAGTTCCAGTTGAAAATTCCAAATCAACAACACACAGCAGGACTTATCAAATTTAATAATCGTAGTACGTGTATATGTATATATGCCATTATCGATTTAATAGAATATTTATCAATGAGATGTTTTGTATGGCAAATGTTAGGTGTTGTAACCTTTTCTTCGGCGGGTCGCAAAGTTCATTTCTCTACACTCTAGTTGTCTCCTCAGGGCTCCAACAATGGTGACCACCGGAGTCACACGAACAACGGTTCAGGCTCAGCGTCCACCGTGTCGGTGCCAACCCGTGTTCATCAGATCACCCAGCACTACATGTCTCACGTTCACAACCTGGTGCAGTGCCATGAACTGTGGGAACAAGCAGAAAACCAGGCTGCCGACTTCCTAGGTAGGCACCCTTCCTCCCTTTTTCTCACCCGCTTGTTCATGAACTGGGCGGTGTTTAGATCTCTCCCCAATAGGAAGTAATACTGTCTTTTAGATCTAAAAAATGTGCACAATACATATTTCCTACATTGATTTTATTGATATGTGAGTGGGATATCTACATAATCCGATGCAATAATCTTGACCCTAGTGATATTTTCTAAACAGTAATCAGTTTTCTGCTAGTTGTATGCTATTGTCTGATATGTACTCTCAATATTCTATAAATTTTAATGTATTTAATGCCATAGATGCTCTCAGCCCTTAATTTCATCCCTCTAACTTAAAGGGTCAGTTAACCCCAAAATATTACGAGAAAATCAACCTCTTTGCTATTATTCAAATGTAAACGCCCTAGTCTTACTTAATTCAACCTAGCATTTAGTGAGTTTTACCTATTTAAAGGAGGGGAAGAAAAGTAGGTCCACAGTTTAACACTCCATTCAAGGTGCCACTGTTTGCCTACGTCAAAAGGTAGCGAAATCTTGAAATGAACATGCAGTGTTCATAACACACAAGTCAGGAGAGGTATTGTGTACTGCATTTCAGGCGATACTTTTTGACGTCACACAGCACTCTCAGTGCCCTCTTGTGCTAAACGGACCTTTTCAACTAAGCTTTCTCAATTGATGCCTGTGGGTGACTTATGTTAGACATAAATGGAGGTCAAAAAAATTGAGACTTGGGTGTTGTACTTATGGCTCCATAAAGTTTGTTGTCCTAAAAGTGACCATGAACCCCTTGACTGACCCTTTGTTTTTTTTTCAAAATCATTGAACCTGTTTTTCTTCCTCTTACAGACTGGATCCGTGAGTTGGACATGGAAGAAGGCCCCCTGAGTCTACATAGTTCTATCCCGGATCTTGTTCGCTATGTCCGTACAGGTCTCCGTAGCCTTAAAATTACATGACCCTGTTTTATCAGTGACCCGACAGCGTGAAACCCTCCTGTAGCCAGCTGAGAGCATCCCTGCAGGTCACTTCTACAACATGGATGTTGTTTCCAAGGCTATTCGTGCAGCAAAGTCAAAGATAGACAAACTATACCAATGAAACATAATGTATAAAAAAAGGATTACAGTATTCATGGTACAAATGACACACACGTGCAGCTTGGATACATTTTTATTTGTGAATCAATGCCAGGGTCTAAAAGGATTTTAGAGAAAAAAAGGACAACGAAATGATCATCCTTACCTTGTTTGAGGTTTGTTGATTGGGGCCATTGGACTTCTCATCTAGTGCTCCTCCAATCCTCCTTGGAGACAGGCTGAGCATTCTCCCTACTACACCACAGTAGCCGTTGTACCTACTTAACAAGGGCACAGGTATAGTAGGTGGCGAAGTGCTACTCATTTACTCTTACCGACGTCATTTTTGTATCATTTCTTTTATTCTACCAAGTTATACAAACTTGTATAAAGTGAAGCTTGTCACAACGGTCCCTGCGATTGGCTCTCACATTAGCAAGCACCGCAGGATCTACCTTTTCCGTTGCAAGAAGATTATTCACTTATCTACCCGATGTTCCGGATGTGAACAGACTTCCAGAGCTTGGTATGAGTGCAGCTGATTAGACTTTTTTCCTCTCCTGGGGAGCTATGGAACCATGGACTCGGTGTCTTCCAGAATGGTTTTTTATTCATGCAATATTGCCCTGATGGTATTTGATAATGTGTAGTGATAGGGAAGGCGTAGAGTATGGTAATAATGGATGAGGTCGCTAGCCAGAAATGTATAGTCCGGAGCTTTATCTCACTGATCGTGGTAGTGGTTCGATGGGAAAACAAAGCTTTCCCTCAGATGTATAGAATGCATATAAATAGGATATTGAGATGACTCACTGTTGAACTTGAAATGTGTTATAATGGCTGGTTTATGCACTTCGGCTCCCTCTCCATCTACTTAATAAAGAATGAGTCGATGTCCAGTTCGTAACAGACAATTCCACTTATGTCCACCTCTTTTCCACCCTTACCTCTTCAGTCTTTGCTAGTTTCCTCAAGGATGTCAGTTTGTTTGCTGATGTTGATCACTGCTGCCAAACGTAATTACCGGTAAACAAGAGGTTCAGTAACTTCTCCTTAACACTGTTGACTCCTCAAATCTTTAAATGAGCATTTGTCAATTCGGACTACGGTGGAATGCGTTCTAATGTCTTTATGGTGCTGGTGTTCCCTCAGAGAGAAAAAATGTATTGTTTTAATGCAAATGTTATGAATGTATTGTCAGATGCCACTGTGAAGTTTGGGATCTGGCTTAGGAAAGATATTAGTATATAATCCTCCAGGTTATATAAACTTCGGTAGATGTTCTATTTAAAAGAGACCAAGACTGCACTCTTGTTTGATATTTTAAGCTCCCGAGTCTTTTGTTTATTTATTTATGAAGGAGCTTCCCTGTATTCATTTTCCCTTCATGAAAACTAAGATATTGATAAACAAAAGACTGCCAAATCGACTAATGGTCTTAAGATGATGGACCTGGGCATCCAGTCAGTCCCAGAATACACTACTCAAAGAGTACCCACGATGCATTATTCTCTTTTACGACAGTGACACAATACTGCCGTGTTGAAGGCAACACAATTCTAAACCAATATAAAATTGCATTGTTAAAAAAATCTCATGAATATAAAAGGAATGTGTTTATCAATCCAATGAATGAGGCTTAATGAAAAATTAATGTATATGTGTACCATTACTGGTCTGTATAGTATGTATGCATTGGGGTTGGTTTTATTTTTACCCCAGATTGAATTGACAGCCAGAATTCAATCCTATTAATTTATATGATGCTGGTGGCTTGAAGCAGTTTAAATGGTCTCTGTAGTTGCTGATATTTTGTAAGGATATCAACTCCGAATCATTGTTAAAGTCTTCAAAATATATAATACCCACAATTGAAGATCAGTTGAGCTGCCTCGGCCACCATCTGGCTTGTACTATTGTCTAATATATATTCACATACGTATATATAATAATATATATATCTAATATACCAAGCCTGCTGTCATGTGTTGTGATGTGCTGTGACAGAGCCCCGTTCTTGTCCTGCTCAAAACTTGTGCTTATATTCTGTTATCAGACATGCTCAATACTTAGAATCACTGTCAAGACACGTAGCAAACCTGCACCGCTCACTGCTTCGCATTATGTACATAAGCTTAAAAAAAACCTTGATATTGCATCAATCCTAGGTCAACAAAAAAAATCGAGTATCAAGACAACGACTTTATTTTAATTGTTTTCCTATGAATATATAGTAAATAGATTGGCAGTGGGATTACGAAATGGGAGCGTGTAAGTGCTACTGAAGTCGGACATCTGTCACGACTGGCATTGTAGAATTTGCATGATATCAAAGGAATAGGATGGTAAGTCAGAACATACACACCATGAGATTCTGATGTGATGGATATTTTTCTAGAAACCATGATGCACTTTAGCCTAAAGACATAACACTATCAAGAGGTTGTTGGAGCCTATATGTATCTCAACAGAGGTGATTTTATTTTCCTCGCATATTTTTGCGACATTTTTTGAAAGGCTTTAGGTATCTTGGGGTTTGTTGGTCAGAGTTCACAAGCGTAGTAAAAAGAATTTGTTTCGTACCTTCTTTACGGAAAAAATCCCATCACCTTATTTCTACTTTAGAGATGCTATTACACTATATATCTATATATATATATTATATTGTTGACTCTGATGGATGAAATTGCCTGGTTGCGCTGTGCATCTTTTCGGGCTGATGGGCTATTGTGATGATTTTTACTCAGTTACCTACTACTGATGTTGAGTACCATTCAAATCTATGTATCATGATGTCAACATATATCGCATGAAACTCTTAACTGTACCATAACAGCAACATGCCATCTTGAATGTTATGCAAGCATTTTCCTCCTATATTGACGAGAAGAAAATGCAAGGACACGGGGAAAAGGTCACCTTGTATTGTATTATAAATGTTCCGTGTTGCTTCTTCAATGCTGATAGAAACAACTTAGTAATTCATATTGACAAACTTTATCACGTGTTCCATAACCCTCCTCCCCACCACCCCAGGCATGTGATCAAGTTGCTATCGCAATCATAGACAATCAAAAAACTATATAGATTTCTCAGCATCAGATGTGTTTTGGTGTGTTATGGGGGTTAGTGTTTCACCCTGAAATTAAAATAACCGAGGTTTCATCTGCTATCAGACACTAAAGATTAAAAGTACAGTGGTCAATTGGTTTCTGTACGTGATCCTAGAGCTGACGATCCATTTTCAATGTTAGCTGCCTATTGGTCGAGCGAGCGTACTTCTACAAAGCAGAATGTGGTTTAACTGTTAATTATTGGGCATATACGGTATTCACATAATCAAATTATATAAGAAACGGGCTATCAAATATTTGTTATATTATCTACGCCAGTTTTGAGAGTTCTGTCAATCTAGATCTAAAGACTAGTATGAAACGATAAGAAAGAAAATGGAAGGATTCAGAAATCCACGAGTGAGAGAGTGTCAGTAAGTGTAAACGAGATGGGCAGCTCCATGATAGAACATTCCACATGACAACTTAAAAAGAGGAACATGCCAAAGCAGTCTTTTCTGCTCGCCAACGGAATGTGCTGGCAATAAGGAAACACATGAAGCATATCTTGTCATATCAATGAAATCTTCAGATTTGTACCTTAGTACATCTAGCCCACCACTGAGAGATATCACAAAAGAAATATTTTGAAAGAAATTGAAAAACAAATGATCTCTGTCTTAAGAGAATTTTAGCAGATTAGGTAAAAAGAGATGTATTTTTACATTGCAGCTATTCTATTAATAGAACTAAATCCATCGAATTTATTGTTTAAACCACATTCAGAATGGATCTCAGTCAACGAAGTGGTATTCCTTACTAAAACAAGAAGACCATTCTAGTCCAAAAATGCCTTCTCTAACATGCCAAATTGGTGTTATGAACATATGATGCTCAATAAATGCCAGACATTTTATAGTATATGGTGGCCCAGAGGTACCACTTGCAATGTCATAGATTATCGATCACCGGAAAACCCTACCATTTTAGAAGACCAGAATATGTTTCATCCAGGGTAAACAAAATAAATGACATGTCTTTTTTAAAGCAAAGAAACCATTTATACTAGCGAGATTTTTACTCAATATTTGTGCCGAACCAGGATTAAAATGACCTATGTGCCATTATAATAACAATCAAAGTCAGAACCTGGATTTCCCCATTTTATTGGGATTCAGTATTTTGAACCTAAACCAGATTAAGATGTGAAAACCAACATCCCTGCCACAAGTAGGACATCCACCATGGGGTTTATATCTTGATCTGCTGATATCGTCCCACCATTCTTTTTAGATCCTGCTACAAAAGAGGCATCACCGTTCAATTCTAATCAAATCGGTCGTCAGACTTCAGACGCAATTATATTTACATAATTATATTATTACATCAAGTTCAATGGTCTGCATTGTTTTGATCATGTCGTTACAGTTCATTACCTGAGAAATATCTACGCTTTAAATGTTTTCCACACACTTTGTTAACCGAGTATTATGACCTATGTGTCAATATAGGAAAATTTAATGTTAGTAAATGCCATTACTCTATTGAAGGACGACGAAGCTACGAATGGGTGGGTTTACATATTTTTGAAGAGGGTCGGGTAGGCATTGACTATAAAAAGTAAGCTCATACAAAGACAGGTGTGGATTTGCAAATGGGAAGACTATGTGGTGATAAAGGGCATGTAAGACAGGGTTACTTATGACTTCTCAAAAATAATATAATATAATTTATCTATTATGAAGAGGACCACGCGAGTTCTGAGTGCAAGCATAGAAGTCTAGTTCCTGCATAAGAGGTTGTTGAGGACCTCATTATTTATTAGGTTGTTGGCATTTGATGGAGGATGTAATACATAAGTGAAAGCAGTGGAATGATGTACAGCCTATGGCATGGATAGTATTTTGTGTAAGTGCTATATCTTATGAAACTAGACTTGACTGCTATAGATACGACTTAATATTAAAAGAGTTGAGAATGGATTTCATTTTACAATATGGGAAGGCCAATATGAAGTGAAATTTTATAGTACCCCAAAATTGACTTCTGACCATTTACTTCTCTCAGACCAATCCAGCCATTCAGATTATACTTGGATTCTAATATTTGTATGTATCCATACATACAAGTGTAGACTGTCTAAACCTTCAAATAATAAGCCTGTGTTGTCTTGATATGATGAAGTACGAAAACTTACTTCCCCTCCAATGGCTGCTTCACTCAAAAAAAATCCAAAAAAAAGTGGTACAAGTTCCTGTACGAACGTCCCCCTTGATTAAGTATGGAGTCCAGTCTCAACCGTTCCAGTTTCTTTGCAAACAAACAAAGCATTGCGGTGCGTAGACCCAGCGCACCCGCCGAGCCATCATGCATTCCAGCTCATTTATGTTGTCTCCTGTGCATCACTTGTAGATTTAATTTATTTTATCTTTTTTTCCTAAACCTTATCTGGTCAGGCTTCCGAATACATCCTCAAGTCATTTTGTCTCTAAAGCCCCTAACCAAGCTTTTATTGTGCTATTTATAACCCACTTCTTTGTTCTATGTCACCATGTTCTTTAGAAAGGGTGTAAGTGAATTGTATTATGAAATTTAGTCATATTAAGTGCTTTATTTATGTTCTGATCACGTCCAGATGAAGAGGAATCTGATGTGATTAAATTGAAAACCTATTGATTCATTTCTCTGTGGTGATTCTTTTTAACGATTTCCACAGAGCTGTAATAATTGATGTATTTATGTCTAAGATGGTACTGAGACTATGGTTAAGTTCTCCTTTGCAATTTTGTGTATGTATGTATTATGAAGTATTCATCTAACTTGTATAATAAATGAACTGTTGCCATACGATTTAATAATTAGGTAAGAAATTCAATGAACATATTTCAGCTGCCTTAGGAGCCTTTTCCTTAGTAAAATGGAGGTTTGCCTCAGTGAAGCTTGGCCTTTCTGGACTTATGAAGGATTGTGCCAGATCCTCTGAGTATGGTTTAGTTAATTAAAGTTATATCTGTTGTGGCTGGTTATTAACCAGTGAGGATTGCTATTATCCACGTCTGAATCATGCCATTTCTCAAACCTTGTAAAGGGAACAGTTTCCAGTGATTTCAAATATGATTGAGAGTAAAAGATAACTATCAACTGCCAGACGAGTAACCTATGTACGATAGTAATCAATGGTAGTTTTAGACAGCTTGGAATAGCTGGAGATGGATAAGTATTTTCACAGTTGACCTAAAGTGCTCAATATGTTAGTGTAACAAGGCGTCCGGTGTGTAAATTTGGCGATGTACACTTGGTCCAACCATCAAATTCAGTATACGGATGCCAAAGAAAAAAGTATTGACTACTGTACGTGGATTGCGTATATATTTTGTTGATAGATCTAATGGAAGGACTTAAAGAACCCCATATTTTAAAAAAGTGAGATGGGATATATTTAAAACAAGTAATGATGTAACGGTATTATTTTGCTACAACAATCATCTGAAAGGGAAAATGTAAATTATATCTGATATCAATGACATGTCTGGCATCAACTGATCGGCTGTTGATGGAAAGGAACACTGCTCACTGAAATGTTTGCGAGCGGTTAATAATGTAGAATGTAAGGATCATATTGGTTCCCTCCTTTGCCACAAGAACGTGGCAAGATAATCCCCTAAGCCAAGAGATGGTGCCATTAGCAAACCAAGCCCCTCCCCCTTAGGTGGATGGCGTTAGTGAATTTTCTCATATGCAACATGTTGCTGAGGCATATTGTGACCATTGGCTTACTTATGTGCAGTTTACTTGTGTATGATATGTCACATGGTAGAAAAAAATAGGACAATTGATGCAATATGGAAATACTTTATGTCCACCAATAAAAGCAACACAATTGTGTGAATTTTCAAGATTGGAAGTACTTTTTATTATTTATCAAATTGAGTCAATTAATTATAATGCTTTCTCTGTTTAATTACAAACAGTTCCTGGACCAATCATTATAAACAGTTCCTGGACCAATCATTGGTAGTCTGCTATACAAAATTATCCTATGCAATCTTTATGGCATCTTCAGTAATAGATCTGAGTTTCTTGTGATATGTTTTGTCAAAACTTATCTCTGCAGCCTTTACGGGTTGGCAGTTGTCGTAGTATAGTCCACTCATTGATTCTACAGTCGGCGAAAGGGCGAGGTAGACGGAAGTAAGCGCACCCTCTTCAGGCGTCTGGAACAAGAAACGTCATGAATAATTTTGTCAATTTTCAAATAATGTGACTGTCCATATTAAAGAATATACAACATAGCACTTAAAATGTTACTGAACAAATTGCACAACGTCCATCGCTGTACATAACTGAGGGCAGTGTTCTCAGTGCATGATTCGTTATCTACATAGTGTTAACAGACATCACATCATATATCTTTATGCATTTATGCCAATTAACCTCTCCACAAGCGGGCCTATGCTCCGCCCACTATCATGGGACTCCATGTGGTACAACCTCAGACAAACAAACCCGTGCCGGCCACTGTATACCATTAACACTGCCTGTGTAGAGGTTGTTTTCATCTTAAATTGTTGCCAGATACAAAATTTCTGTGATATTTTAACACTAAACAAAGGATAAGACTACATACTAAGTAATATGGTCAACGAAAAATATGTTTTATAGCCTAAGATATAGAGAAAGAGGCAAACGTTTAACCTTGGAGAAGTACTGGTGTGACTATGGGTTATTGAAAATTGAAATTAACATCCATCTACTTTGTGGAGATTGAGTGAGTCAGTATTCAAGCATATTGTAGGCCTATCATTTTACATGACTTCGCTTAAAAAGGTATGATGAATACTAAATATTTTCAGATAAAAAGTTACTTCTGTACTGAATACTAGAAGATTGATATCAAGGCAACGCTTTAAAAAAGAACTAATACATTCAAACAATTAACAATGTAATATATTACAATGTTAATTGTTTGAAAATTTGGCCTTAATTAAAATAAGATTATAATACTCTACGATGTATAACATCATATTTAACTGCAGGTATAAATATATCTAGTATGTTGTTTAAATGATCAATAGATGAATTTTAAAAAGAGGGATTGAGGGAGATAGATAAAGATTATTGCTAATGTAAGTTATAAGTTAGATCTTAGTTATCTACATTTGTCTCTTGAATAAGAGGTATTTAAGAAGGATTCCCTCTTATTCTACAAGTTTGATTTGTTATTTTGATGAGTTTCGTTAAGTTTCCCTAAACCTGCCGTCCAGGTGAGGGTAAGGGGGCATTGGTGGGTCAGTTGCACCCATAAGAACAAAGCAAAACACTTCAAATCCAATGAAAAATCCTATATTAGGGGCAAAACATGGTTCGTTTCTATAGTAAACTATAGCCCGTGTTGAAGTTTGTGTCTGAGGTTCCACTTGTCAACATGCAGTGCGTGCAAAACAACCCCATGTGGGGCACATCTGTTTATAGTTTCAAGCGCACTGACTGGCTATTGGTTAGGTAAGGTGGGTGGACCTGCGATGGTCGTGGAGAGGTTAAAGGGTATCAAGCAAGTTTAGGGCAACTTTCCACTTTCTATTAGTTCCTATTAATGTGATTAACTTCCTCTCACAACTTAAGAGTTTATTTGATATGTTATTATAGAAATAGCTGATTAAAGTGGTGAGGGAGAAAAATCACAGCAGGGTGCCACTGGAGCTATATCCAGGCAAAACATAGAGATATGTGACGTCACCAGCGGTACTGGCACATCTGGTCATGCATGGGTCCTGTACTATAGATATACTGAAAGGCCACTTATGATAGAAAACCCTTCATTTCCCAGGGAAAGCTTTCATGTTTTAATCTCCAATACCTACAGTATTATAAGCACAAGTGTAGCTTCCTCTCATATAAATGGGTAATTCATAAGTGAATTGTAGACATGATTTCTAGGGCAAAGAAAAAGTTATTTACATGTGCAGTCACAAATTTCAAGCCAGTCCTCACCAATGGAATTCTATCTTAATTGGGTCTAACCACAATTATGTGACAGCTCTGCATGATGCCACATCACCAAACCACCTAATCTCAATGTCCAGTTGGGACTTCAAAGCATATAGATTAGCAGCAGCTGTTGGTCTGTCCCAGGAGCTGAGCTCAGTGGGGGGTGTATTCCTCCAAAAGCGGGAAGAAAGTGACTTGAAGGGGTGATGTTGGCTCTTGACTTTGATAAGCTCCCTCAGGGTTCGCCAAATCGCCGTTTTTGCTGCCCGGGACAACCAAAACGTCAGTCCGGGCAACTAAGAAAACACATGAGGTTGTCCGTTGGGCGACCAGCTTTCACCCCCTGTTTTCTCAGTGCAGCAATAACCTTGTACCATGTTTATGCTATAATTAGAGTTTCACGCAGACAACTACAAAGAAACATGCAGGTTTTGTTTGGTTTGGAGTTTATGAATCTGTAATCTCCGTTTCTCTCTCTCTCCCCAAGAAAGAATATATCTTTCAAAAAACATCATCTGTTTCCTTGGTTTAAACTATCTTTTAACAAAATATTCCGGGCAACCATGTTTAATGGCTGGGCAACCAGCTTTTAGGTTCTGGTTGCCCGCCGGGCAACCACATTCCTGAGCGATTTGGGATACCCTGCTCCCTACATGTTATTAATTATTGAGGCCTCTCTGTCTCTGAGCAAAATGTTGTTATACCTCTCATGACATCACAGATTTGGAGGGGTGAGGGTTAGGGGGCGTTGGCTTTCTGCTCATATCTGCTCATATAAATTGTGTTTTTTAAGCGTTGTATAAGCATCAACATCAAATTGAGACTGGGAGATACATATGGAAATATGAGTAGATGAAGAAATTAAAATAAAAATGATGTGTAATAATCTTGCTTGATACCCTTTAATTCCAGATATTTAATGTATACTATAATTCTGCTAAGGTTATCCAGTATATTACCCGGCCCCGAAAAATCGAGATGGCAAGGCACTCATTTAACCTTGGAGTAATAATTTCTATTACTCCAAGATTTAACTAAGATATTACAGCCTCGTTTTGCACTATAAGTGTAAAATGGTGAGCAGGTCTGACAAATAATTACATAAATGAGCATCTCTGAATATTACCTTGTAGATAAACTTAAGGGGTACAAAGCAGGCCTGAAGGATACAGTTAACGTGTCTGAAAAGGTCTGTATCCACAACACCAGGGTGTACCGAGTTGACAGTGACGTGGGAGCCCGAAGCCTGGAGATGATGTTTGAGGTTCTGCATACCAATAACTACCGCTAGCTTAGATTGTGAATAGGCAGCATGGCTCGAATAGGTAGGCCTGTGATCAATCAAATAACACTGTTTATTATCATGTTAAATATTCTATTTGATTATTAAGAACTAACGAATCCGGGTGGGAGTGTGGAAATAACAATGATTCAGAACAGACTGATATGTAGATAAGTATCTTTTTAGGAAAACAACTTAATTTTCACCAGCTCAATGTTACAACTACGACAACACTGTCATCAAACTGATTCACCTGTATTGATTTATGATTCATTAGTGATACAGACAGCAAATTAAATGTGACATAAAGGTTGTGGTTCTTTGCAATCAAACAAGACAAATATCTAACATCTTTCATGCGTTATTTTGAGTGACAAGTGCTTAGGCCTACTTCCCCCTAAATCACGTGTAACTTTTACTCACTCAAATAATAATTGGCCTGTGTACATTCGTGGAAAAACATATTTAAGGAGGGAATCGTGTTTTAACTTAAACTCATAAAATTCTCAAATAGAACCTGTTAGCAGTCTTCGCTAATTCCATGTCACCGGCATAATGGACATGGGAAGATACATGGATGATTCTGCTGTACGTGTCTGGACTACCGCTTTGTTGAAGGCGCTCCAGTAAGAGACTGGTCAGTAGATAGTGCCCTAAGTAATTCACTTGGAAGTGATCCTCCCACCCGTCAGCAGTAATATGATAGGGTGCCATCATAATCCCAGCTGTATGGTTAAAAACTCAAAATATTATCAGTATTCAGAAAATGAATCATAATTTTATTCAGCTGCAGTTGATCAGACATTGGAATGTTGATGGGAATTAATCAACAGGATGCTTTGGCGATTTTCACTAGCGTTTGGTTAATCTAATGGGTACAACATTTATATACTAATGATGTCAGATAAATAAAGTAAATTAGTCACCTCTAATACGTACCATTATTTATCAAAATGTTGAGCTGGGTGGTTTTCGATAGAAAGCTGTTGGCAAACTTGCGTATCGAGGAAAATGACCTCAACTCTAGATGTATTGCTTCAACTGAGGGGAGAAATGAAGGGTCATGGAATTATCAAACCATCAATTCCTTCTTTTTAACAAATCAGAATATCAATGCCATTGAACGAAAGCCACACATTTTTGACAACCAGAAATTAAATCACCTGTTGCATCTGGAATATCTCTTCGAATATCAGCAATGGCTTCTGTGGCTTCATCCATATCCCGAACACCTGGAAACAAGCAGAACACAATCGGTATACCTCTCCACGATGACAGTTGTATCAATCACATGCTGCTTGTGTGGGATCGGATATGATTTAAATAGCGGGAACCAATGGTACGCTTGGTAGCTGTAACCCAAAAGAGTGATTTTCGTTCCGGATCTTGGGCACTACTTTTTGTCAACATATTTCAATTGCTAATACCCTATATTAAGATATGCCAAAAGTTCTCCATGTAATTCCTGCCAGTTTTTGAGAAATTCAGCATTGATTCTGACAGTGCAAAGCCTATGGAACCAATGGACTGGATTCATTTTAATAGCAGGTGCAGAATTTCATGCTATTTGGGGAACCTTGCAATTTTGGTCATACCAATGTTTTTTAATTGTTTCTTAATCTCCCGAATCTCCTGATTTCGAATCTGCTAATTTCCATTATGTAACCACTGGGGAATTTTAGTTCTCCACGTTTGAAAAAAAAAGTAAAATTGAATAAAATTCATCAATAAAGATATTAAAGGCAAACGCTACTATTCACTGCCACGCCCCCCTTTACCATATACCAAATCTACGGGCATTTTACGCACTATTCCTTTAGCATTGCAGTCTATGAGGAAACAGCCCATTTTGTCACATTTTATAGAATAACACAAACAATTAATGGCTACTCCTACTGTCCCAAAACTTTCTACACATACAGTTCAGGTTATATACTACAGATAAAAAGGAAAAAAAATATGTCATCACGTTAGATTTTTTTTTATAGCTGTCTGAAATAGACATATTTGGGAAACAGAGCTAGCAATGGGTACTCTCAGTTGTACCCAATTAGCATGCAAGTCTATTGGGAAATGCTGCATTTTCCTTTCACGGTTTTGGGAATAAAACAAAAATGGATACTCTAAATGTCCCAGAATTTTCTACACATATAGTGCAGGTAATATTCCACACATATATAGGGAAAAAAATCTATGTCATCGCGTTAAAAAAATAATTGTAGCTGTCTGAAATAGACATGTTTAGGAAACATAGAACACTTTGAAAGCAGCAGATTTTTGGGTTGTCAGCCATGTTTCAAAGCCCAATAATTCAGAAACTAGCACAGTGACCCATTCATTTTTTTTCAGTTTTAAGAACACAAATACTTCAAAAATCATATACTAAAGAACCAGAAAAATGACATTTATTTTCAGTGGGGAGGAAAAAAAATTGTTTTTATAAAAATGGTGAAAAATATTGAGTTTTTTTCGAGATTTTAATTTAAAATTCACATTATGTATTTGATGTTTTCAAAATAAAAATAACAATGCACCCTCTAGAAAAGAGGCATAGAATTATTGGCCAGATAGTACTGTCTCTGAAACTGTTAATTTTACTTAAATTGAGTGAATATAAATAGCAAATATGAACTATGAAGTCGAGGTACTGCAAAATGGGCCCCCACTTTTGGTCCTCATTGGTTCTTTTGAGATACCAAATTTTGAAGCACTGTAATTCAAAAATGAGCACGGTGACCTAATGATTTTTTTCCATCCTTATGACCTGAAACACTTCAAGAATCAAATACCAAAGTTTCAGAAAAATGACATTTATTTTCATTTTCCACTAGATAGTAGCGTTTGCCTTTAAATAAAAATATTTACTAGATTTAGAATCAAGTGATTGATATCAATCGATAGGAAATAATGTGCCCTAAAATGATTTCTTTTGACCTAAGATGTCAGTGCATTATTCTCTGAGTTATTTGCAAAAGACCTAATAAAGATCAAGGTCAAAGGTCATTTTGAGGTATTTTGCAAATAACTCAGGAGATAATGCACAGACATCTTAGGTCAAATAAAAACTATTTTAGGGTACACTATTTCCTATTGATTGATATCAGTCACTTAATTCTAGAGCCAGTAAATATTTTTAAATTGATTAAATTATTAGTCTTAGTTATTAGACTTTTTGTTATAAACACATCAATAAAAAAAAAATTTCAAAGGTTATAGGGTGGTACTTGGCAGATTCGGAATTAGGAGAATCTGGAGGTCTGGAATCCATAAAAAAAACATTTGTATGACCACAATTCAAGGTTCTTCAAATAAATGATATTATTAAATTTACACTTAAAATGAATCCAGGCTTTTGGCCCCATAGGCTTTGCACTGCCAGAATCAATGCCGATTTTCTCAGAAATTGGCAGGAATTACATGGAGAACTTTTGGGATATTATAATATATAGTATTAGCAATTGGAAACTGCTGTCAAAAAGTAGTCCCCAAGGCCCAGAACGAAAATCATTTTCTAACCATATTTTGAGGCTCAGCTGATGGCCTATGGGTGTAGTTCAATCTTATTCCCAGAATAAAGAGATGACTTTGCCTACATGTCAGCTCATGTCCTGTTCTCACATATATGTATTACTTGACAGTATAAACTTTTAATGCAACTGGTATCTATGTACATTACATATATACGCATGTGGCAGGTCTCCCAGTACATATTCTGATACATGCATTCTTACATTTAAGATGAAGAATGGATTATTTTTTTTAATTGATTTTAAACAAACAGGATTAAGTCCTACCAATATTCATATGATCAAGCTATATTCCCGTTCAAATTAAAAGTGTATAATTGCATCAACGAAATATTATTTTTTACCAGAGAAAAAACAATTGACATACCCATATAAACGTGGACACCAGCCCTAGCTAGCTTTTTCGATGTTTGGAAACCAATGCCTTTAGCTCCACCAGTAACAATCGCTACTTTGGGAGAATGAACGTGTTCGTCGATGTCTAAAATGATAAAAGTTATTTGTCAAAGTTTCGTACCTTTCAATTTTCTAAATGATATATATAATACATCACTGATAAATAGGGAGGCAGGTAGTACTAGTACCGAATTAGTTTTTGGTTGATAGTCCAATAGGTAATATTTATGGGGGATAGACTCAAATGCTAACAAGATCCAACAATATCCATATCTAATTGAATGGACAACAATAAAGGATGATGTGAAATATGTTAAAAAAAAATTAAAAATATCCATATCTGCAATATATGAATTAATTAATTTCTCTAACTGATATACAATTCCTAGTGCAGAAGTGTATGAATCAGAATGGACGATTGCATCTGCTTAAAATCCTGTCGAAAAAGGAGGTAGGCCTAAACATGCATGATCAGTCAGGGCGAAAACGTTTGAATTGTCGAGTGACATTTTAGTTTCACTGCAATTTCACCGGTACGAACAAGTTTTCACCGGTACGAACTCAATTATAATAAAAAAATGTTTTATAGTTAAATTTAGTTATTTTTATATTTAAGCATAAATAACAAATAAAAAGTTCAAAGCCTCGAAAATGGGCATTTTAAATCCTGTCGGAATTTATCAAATGGCCTTAATATGTTCAATGATTTTCAGGTTCTTACTGTACACTTAACCCCTCCCGCCCGCCTTAAAACTTGTTTTTTTAAAACTCATATAAGGAAACCGTACTACCGCTTACGGGGAACTTGCCCGTGGAATATCGCAGCAAGCGAGAGTGGACCCTGTTTATCTTCTGAGGCTAGAGGAGAGGTAGGCACGGAACCTGTTTATTTTCTGAGGCTAAAGGAGAGGTAGCCGGGTCCCGGGGTAAAGCAAGCATGTGTTACGTAACACTACCAAGCTGTCAGTGGTTGCATTTGGGAAGCAAATGCTTGGTGGTCCAATATAGTGGTTGCATTCGGGGAGCATATAATGCTTTGTAACATAGCCAATATTTAGCCAAGCTCAAATGCTATAACTTTTGAAATAATAGTCCGATTTGAACATAGTTGGTGTCATAGGCTTTGAAATGAAGAGACAAAACCAGAAAAGTTTATATTGTGTAGCTAGGGGGACCGGGGGCCCCTTAATTTGGGGGAGAGACTTATTGAACCTCACCAGCTAAGGTGGAAACATTGAAACTACTAGAATAATTAATATTGAAGCTAAATAATGTGTGTGTGGGGGGGAGGGGGGGGGGCTGCAAGTTCTGAATGAAATAATAAATGGCAGTACATAGCCTCAAATGTTGGACCCAATAGTGCCCCCCCCCCCCCACCCTGGCCCCTACATCAAATGTTTACTATTGAATGAATTCTCACAAAGTGATGTCACCCCTCTCCTTCTGTGAACTTCTCTCTCTCTCTGTCTCTCCCTCTCTATCTCTCTAAACTCATATCCTCCTCCTCCTCCTCCCCGTCCTACTACCTCACTACCATACCTGTTACAAACCCCTCCTCCTCCTCATCCTCATCCTCCTCCTCCTCCATCTTTCTTCCTACTCCCGCCCCACCTCAACCTCCTCCTGGGGGAGGGCGGAGTGAGGGGAGGAGTGAGTGAGTAAGATTGGTTGCTTAACACCCTTATCAACACATTTAATATGGTTATATCAAGGGGAGGAGGATGAGGAGTGCAGGGGGAAGAAGAGGTATAGGTGTGTGTGTATGTGGGGGGGGGGAGGATGAGGACAGGAAGGTAGGAATGGGAGGAGGAAGAAGGAAGGGATTGAAGCGGTGAAGGAAGAAGAGGAGAGGTGAAGGAGGGGGGGATAAACTTTTTTTACAACCAACTTTTTTACAACCAACTTTTTTTTCAAACAACTTTTTTACAACTAACTTTTTTTTATGACCAACAATTTTACGACCAACTTTTTTTCAACCAACTTTTTTTTCAACCAACTTTTTTACGACCCAACTTTTTTTCGATCAACTTTTTTTACAACCAACTTTTTTTTCAACCAGCATTTTTTATGGCAAACTACTTTTTTTATGGCAAACTACTTTTTTTGGACAAACTTTATTTTTGACACTTTTTCTGTCTCTCAGAGAAAGAATGTACCTGTCCACACATTACTCATTATTATTAAGGAGAGGGGAATAAAAGGGGAGGGAGGGAGGTAGTCAGGGAGGAGAAGGAAAATTGATAGATGTGTGTGTGTGGAGGGGGGTGCAAATTTGTTTCCATGAAACCCTCTTATATCAGTCATTCTTTTCCTCCTCTCCCTCTCTCTCTCTCTCTCTCTCTCTCTCTCTGTCCCTCCCTCTCTCTCTCTCTCTCCCTCCTACACCTTAGGCCTACTACCCCGACGTAGGCCCCCTGTGATTTTAGCCATCTTTGGCAATCAAATTAATATCTCCAAGTTAAAATAAACATCCAGTAAATTGTTGGATTCCTATAAGAAGTAAAAACACAACTGCCTCTACAATCCAAGTGCCGAAGGCACTTGTTGTATAAAGTTCTAATTGCAGGTTAAATATGCGGGGGAGCACGATCGTGTGGGCAAAGAGGGGGATAAGTATCACATCTCTCTATATTTGCGTAAGACGCATGGTAGGTGTGACGTTTCTGTGAGTAGTGATCCTGCCGATGGCAGCTTCTTTCAGAAGCGGTTGTCACGAAGAGTCCAGGTTCATGGACTAGTGCCTGACTAGACTAGTGCCTGAGACGACGAGGGCGATAGCGCAGCAGCACCAGGATTCGAACTCATGACACATGCATGCCATTCGCGACCCAGCGCTTTAGACCACTCTGCCATACCTATAGACACCCCTACATCACACCCATCCTCCCTAGGCAGGCCCTATACTCCGCAACCAGTTTCTACTTACTCCCTAGGCAGGCCCTATACTCCGCAACCAGTTTCTACGTACTAGACCCTGCCCCAATTGGTACCGATTCGGTGGGACTCGTTCAACGTGACCTAAATAGCGCCAGCCTATCAGCGAGTTCCCCCGTCGATTTTGAGAGGGGCCTATTTTTAGCTGTGGTCACTTGTCAAGGTCAGACCCTCCTTCAATAGGGGACTTACATGTACCACTGCACAAGTCAGAGAAAGATGGAGGTTTGTGCTTTGGAAACATGTAAAACCCATGTATATTAACGTTAGAGCACCAATAAATGTCCCATGAACTTGAGATATTTTTTATATGGAATTTACACCATACCATAATTACATTGGAGTCAAGATTCAAGTAGGCGGGCATGCAACTCCCCTATGCCATCAAGTTAAAGAGGTCAGACCATATGGTCAGATAACACAGCAGGGGGTGATTAGTACAATCTCGCCCTGCTTTGGGTAGCTGACCAAGTGTTGGCCCACCCCCACCAATAGCGGTACTATTGTGGCAGGGCCTAGTATGGAGTAACTCATTGCAGAATATACACTCTAAGAAAAAAGGGCTCTTTTGGGTTCTAGATAGAACCCCATGGTTCTACCAAGAACCCTAGGGTTCTTCAACACCTAAAAGGGTTCTTCGGGACCACCGGGGGTTCCATCTAGAACCATAGGGGTTCTTCAGCGATTTAAGGGTTCTTCACGCACTTGAAGGGTTCTCTAACTCAAAGTGGTTCTACAAAGAACCTCCTTTTTCTCCTTTCTCCACCATTGCTGCCGCTAAATATAATATTTGAACCCACCCACCCACTTCCTACATACAACCGTCAGCTCGCAATAAATATTCACCAAAGCTAGCAGCCGCGTACACGGCAGTACATTAGCATCAAACCCTCTCTAATAATAACATGTGTGTACATGCCTGTTGTCTGTGTCACGCTTCAACGCTCTCCCAAGTGACTAGAGGATATCCAGTTACGCCTGGACGGGGCATGGATCACTGATGTGTGACGGAGTCATACAAACCTTTGGCCTGCTAACACACCCGCCCTAACGGTCAGCCAGGACGGACGTACATTTCCGGGTAATTTCAAATTGGCTACCCTTACACACATGGGATGACAGACAAGCAGTCCTTGCACTCCCCAGGGTAGGACGTTCATTTGAAATTGACTTGTAATGGTTTGAGAGTCAAGGTAAGTTATTTAGTTCTTATTCATTTCTCTAACTCTCTAAATCGATATTCAAAAGTATGTGTTGGTTATATCATACATTAGTCTCTAATAATCTCTAAGATAATCAAACATATTTGCTGGTAAAATCGTTTTCATACTTGTTATTATGATACTGATATGGTATAGGACTTAAAGAATTTACGATTTTGCACCTCAGTTAATTTAGTGACTCTGTTTTCCCTTGACACTTCACAATTGCTCTGTCTACCTGTATTATATCACATTTATGATCACATTATTCAATGGCTTTATACATAATCTTGATTTATATTCTAGGCGACAAGAGGATGTCCTAGCTCCCAAACAGACTTAGAGGGAAGAAAGGAAGTATCGACTGGAATACTCTCTGAAGAATAATGGAAAATACTGGCCGGTTCACTGATGCGTGACGGAATGGCAAGTCATACAAACACTTGCTAGCACACCTGCCATGCTGTCTCCCGGGGCTGCCCCCAGCAGACCAACGGCCAGAAGAGATAGGATACTTTAAATTGACTGACCAGTATGGGAGTCAAGGTAAGTTTATATCACTACTACGTTTTTTCTCACATCAACTCTATACACAAATTTAATTTCATATCCTAAGTAGTATAAATTAACTTTTGTATCAATTAATTATGTTTCATTTATTCCCAGGAGAGAGATGGATAGTAAGGATTCAGAATAGACATGTGGATTGGAACCAGGTGTTTCTTTTCCTCTATTCGGAAAAGGTAAACCATCAAGTCATTTATAAGTAATTTATATACTAGATCTTTGGATATAATATATATTTTCCCGTTTTTATGCGAATCTTGAATGAGAGTTATTATTATTACTAGGGTTTAGAACATATTGTTTCTGGAAAGGGCACTACAATTCTATTTAGTGCAGGTGATTTATTCTTTTCTTTTATTCCTATTGGTTCTAAGGTTTTAGGGTTGGTGTCCTATCAGGGATTTTATTTTTATTTACAGGATCTACATCAATGCAGAAGAACGGAAGGATGTATCGACTGGAATACCCACTGAAGAATAAGGGAAAATACTATCCACACCATGAAATGGAATATGTTGAATAATTTGATGAAAAGTGATGTTACTTCAGCAATAAAACAATAATAAAATCAACCCTGGACATTTTCAGATGGAGGGTTCTTCAAATCAAGGGTTCTATGAAGAACCCTACATATTTTAGTTTGAGGGTTCTTCAAATCAGGGTTCTATGTAGAACCCTACCTATTTTGGCCAAAGGGTTCTTAAAATCGAGGGTTCTATGTAGAACCCTGCCTATTCCCGAAACGGGGGTTCTACTTAGAACCCTCAAAAAAGGGTTCTAAGGGGTTCTACCATGTCGACAAGCCGAAGAACCCTTAAAGGTTCTTGTTAGAACCCTTTCTTCTTAGAGTGTAGGGCCTGCCTAGGGAGGATGCTTCACACCATAACCTCATAAAAAGCTACTAATTAATGAAACTCCCCTATTACGCCCTTTTCATGCCATAGCTGCTGCATATGCTAGGTTTTTAGTAGACCGGATACTGAGGCCAGCTTGCAACTAGCTTGCAAAACAATAATTGGTTGTGTTCGGAATTGTGTGTGGCCTTCACTAAGGCTAAGTTCTTGCAGTGGTGTAATTTTAAGTATGGTTACTGAGGCTGAGCGTTGATTCCAAAATCAGACATATTAATATTTAGTTCCCGATGGTAAAATAATGTAATGAAGTTGATTCACACATGCAAGTAAAAGCTAAAAATGCCTTTTCCTGCTCCAATGAGGTATCTATATTTTTTACCAGTACAAGGTAATAAGTAAAATCGTCGAGGTATTTCAATCTATACGTCATCATGTGGTAATGGGCGCGGCGGTAGACCACATACGTCCAAAGCGGACGATCCGATTGGTGGAACGCACCCCGGGAACGCACCTTTAGTCCATACCACCACGACCCACGACTACAACGCACCCATGAATCACAACAAGTTACAACGGGAAATCCACACACACATCATGCATGAGCACAATCTATGCTCTTACCTGTTGGTCGTTGGACTCGATGAATAATCTGTAAATATAAACATAGTGCACCAATAGTATATGTTTTGATCAAATGCCAAAACATGTAGGACCAGGATAGGAGTAAATGGGTAAATCTCTCCATCTTCCTCTCCAAGTGACCCGGCTTTTCCGACCATCAGCTGCCCAATGACCTAATTGTTGATTCTCATTGTATCCAGGTGGCAGCATCGCCTGGTCAGGTTGCGTTAGTCAGAGTTCTGCATTAACTTAGGAGACAGTTATTTTTTGTAATTTTTATCTTAACAAATAATGAGTTCTTGAATACATGCTGTCCCAACACAAAATCTGTCTCACATATTTGAAGAGTCGGGTTTGGGGGAATGCAAGATGGGAAAGTTTTGAAATCTTACTTTGATTTCTATTTTATAACTTTGGAAAAGCTATATATGGCTGCTATAAAAGAGGGCCGCGCCCTTTTCCGGCGTTCTTGTTATCCTGTTAATAGTGTTATCCATTAAAATGGTATTTACAACGTTACAGTTTCTCAAAGTTTTTATTTATTGGTCTTTTTCTTCTTGATAAGCGCTAGGTAGACATATATACCTAGCGCTTATCCATCAAGAAGAAAAAGACCAATAAATAAAAATTCGATAGATGGCAACATATCTTAAAATTGTCTGATAAAGAATTCGATGATATCGACTGTAAAAGTGCCTTAATTCTTCTTATCCTATAAAATAATATCCAAAACTAGATTGCAGTCTCTACAGTTTAAAACTATACTTTTGTAAGAAAACGAGGGACCTAACCAGCCCCACTAGTGGACGCAGATGCAGGCTGGTAAAAAAAACTATTTCCAGGTTAGGAAAACCTGATTTTTATTTGATCTTTTTTTGGTGGGGGGGGGGGGGGGGGGCATGGAAGCTGGACGCAGGACTCAACGCCCCCCCCCCCCCCCCCCAGTTAAACTGGACGCATGATACAGGGGCAGGGCGGGGTGCACACCCACTGGAGAAGTGTACGGGAGGAAACGTGTGAAATAATCTCTAAATTGGGACTAGGGTTAAATATTATTTAGAGCGGTAGACTCGATTTTTCCTTCTCTAAGTTTCACCTTTTAAGACATACAGGTATAGGCCTACCTGATAAATCAGTGAACGAGATATAATTTTTTTTTAAAATTTACATTCTTATGAAAAAAATATATTTTCACATGGCTAACCAAAGTTTTCCTTGAATTATACAGCTACGAACTCTAGAGGCATGTTTTCCTTTTTCATTATACATGGAAAACTTATTGCATTAATGTTTAGCATTGTAGGAGCCCAGATGGCAGGATTTTTTAATAAAAAGTTTTGCAAAAAAAAGGGTATTTATACGGATTCCAGAAATAAGCAATATACAATGCATTCTAAACTGCATTCACTCACAGTATCCATGCACAGTATTCATACAAGTATACGGTAGATATTGTCATTACGTAGGCTACGTACGTACCGGTACAGTTTATATAATTATACCGTATCTTATATTCACGCGTAGCCTACATAGTAGCACGGTATAGAGTTCGGCTAGGGTCAACTGTGTTCCAGCATTTGAAAAGTACCCCCTTTCCGCGAATTTTCAAGGCATTTTAACCCACCTTTTTGTGGCAAAACGCAGAAAATCTTATGCCAAAACGACCCCTATTTATGATTTCAAGGAGTATAACTGTCAACGGTAATATGTACCTCCAACTGGCAACATCTGAGATCATCCTTGAAGGATAGCGCGTTTTTTCCGTAATTTATTAGGCCTAATATGATATCGACCTGAATAAAATAAAACAAAAAAACAAAACAGAAGTGGCCCGGAGTTTCTGTCATAAGTATAGGCTATTCTGTGCCACAAAGTGAGTAATAAAAAATACGGTACCCCCTTTTGCAGCATTTCGCCGACTTTAGGTGCAAAAATACCCCTTTCATCAGCTTTTCGCGGAAATCAGTTGCGATTTCGCGATCCGCGTTTGTGAGTGAAAAATGACCCCTTTCTGTGCGATAATGGGAACAAAAAGTCGCGGATCCTAGCCCGGGGCAGTGGAGATGGATGCTCAGTCTAATTTGACCCCTGAGTGTGTGTGTCGGAGTGGGGTGGGGTGGGGGTACAAACCCTCCCCCTATTCATTACCGGTACTGTTTACAATTATAATATTAGGCTAATTCTTGTACATTTCAGCAGTTATTGGTGGAATAATATAAATCTACCAGGTATTTCAAGCATTTGCAATTAAAACATTTTTAGGAGATCATGTATTGTAGATATAGCCTACATTGTCTCGTTCAGTTTCTTTACAGCCACCCCTGTTATCAATATTTCGCACAGCCATAGTCACGCGCGAAACCAAAGGGAACGTCAAGCAGTACCGGATAACTTAGGTTTAAAAAAATACTACCGTACGTGATCAACAGGTGGTGCTAATCCAAAAGCGGTTGTATTCAAGTACCTAGATCTGTACAGGTACCACACACTATATATCATATATTGCCAGGATATAACTAATTAGATAATGCCATGTAAATACAGTTAAGCCATCTAACTATTTGCTGCCAGTGATTGAATTCTTGATCACTTTCTGTAGGCTATTGTTGTTTTTTAATATCTCTTGAATCCCATCCCCAACAACTTAGCTTGTGTAATCGAACGCGTCGAAAGTGAGATAACGGAGAACAAAATGGAAGTGCATCGAGATTACCAGCGCCAGCGACAGGTAGGTTATAGTTTAGATAATTGCTTAAACAGCTTTACTTTCAGTGGTTTACAGATACAGAGCATGTACATGTGCTTGAGGTCTAATGGGTGTGAATAACTAGTCATATTGTTTGAAAAATGTTATCAAATATATCTTTCCGAAAGTAGCTAGGCCTACCCAGCGAGTATAGCCCCCGGCCTCGACTGGCTTGAGGTGTTTGGGTTCTGAACCGTGTGAGTAGGCTAGGCCTACATCATATAGTATGTACGTAACATGGTGTGTTTACGTGATAATCTTGATAATATATAATGATTAGTCTGAAGGCGTGTTATAGCTCCACTGGCTGAGCATGTTTTGGGGGGTTATTCGCATTGCTATTGAACACGCCGTGAACACCCGGCTTCAAGATTCCCCGAATTTTCCAGTGGCCGCTCAGAGTCGAATCGTCTCTGGCCTCATTTCTAGGTGTTAACATTATGTAATATCGTTAGCCCTAATTTTGCATGAACAATATTTTGAGTACTTTGTTAACTGTATACTGTCATATAACTGATAGAAATTTCAGGAACAGAAGATTTTGAATTATTAATAGTATGGGACTGTTGACCATGTTGACACTGAGATTGAACGGTCGCTTTTCCCTGGGAGTGGGTACGTACGAATCACCTACGCTACGGTGCCGTGCCCTACGTAGCCTACATTTAGGTACTGGCCCGGGGTACTGGCATTCACTCACGATACTGTCTTACCCTTAGTACCTATCATTTATTGATATTTGTCAGGTTTATCACAGGTTACACCCAAACAATCCTCTTAGCAATGTTGTCTTTATCCTACGTAAACAATTAAATGTATCAGAATGTCGTGAAAATATCGCCATGTCGGTAACTGAAAAACTGATAAAATTTAATTTAAAACAAATTTTAGTCAGCCTAATTCTGCTCCAATAATCTCGAGAGATGCTGACTATACAATCCGGGATCACGATAAAGTGCTATTGTTTCCTATTGCGTGTATACAATATATCGCCGACTGTTGTTCCGTAATGGCGTAAAGAAATACGTTCACGTACGGTAACGTTGGTATATGAAAAGTCTAAGAGGATATGATATGATCATGTAGGCCTATAGTATAGATATCCTTGTCAGGGATTCGAAAACTAGGGAACTGAATCTGGTGGATATAAATTTGTCCTTTACTAAATTACAGTTGTCCTTTATATTAATACATGAATATTCAATTTGTTTGACAGGATCGCAGAAATAGCATCGCAAGTGGTGGGTCATCATCCTCATCAGATGAGAAATGCTATTATTGTGACCGCAAAGCCCAGATCATTATCTGCCGGTCTTGTGGACATTACCTGAACGGGCGAGTGAGGGGGACGTGTCCGGAGCACCCAGAAGTCATCCACCTAATGGACTTTGTGGTGTGTCCGAATTGTCGATCAACAACGATTAAAGAGTTTAAAGACTGCCGACCTAACGAATAAAGGATAATGCCATATTGTGAATGTGATACAGCGCAGCTGAAAAATGGAATATTCGATATTGTGATACAACACAGCTGAAACCTGGGCCAGGCTGGGGCAAACTATGATTTGAAAACTGCTGTGAGATTCGTAGATCTGCAGGTCTAGTGCCTGGTATTTATCACAACGATAGATGTACCGTACCAACCAGAGACTTATTTGCGTAACGTTTTGTGTACGAGTTAGTCGTTCTATAGATGATCCACTGTTACTGTTAGGCATTGATGTATTTTCTATATTCGGAGTTACTTGTATTTTAAGTCATGCCCAATGCACTCCTTATGTGATATCGTGGTTCAATAAAAAAAAACGAACATGGGAAGTCATTTATACATATTTTTATTACTTGTTTTTGGCAAGTCACAATATAGAAATGTTACAACTAGCCATCAACGAAACTGAGAATGTACAAAATGAAACACGTTTGGCAATCTAAGCCTAATGACAAAACAAAGTAGCTCGCTAATATTACATGGCCGAGTCTTCATTGTAACCCAACTAGAGTTATCTCAGTTATGAAATAGTTAACATTGGAGGAGCTAGCTAGGAGCTATACTATTTGGGACTTGGCATGATTCATCGCTTGGTACTCGGCGTTTTACATTGTATATCCGAAGCATCTACGTAGACTGATTCAGGGAATAACTCTTCACTGTTGTCTGCTAGGTACCTAAGGAGAACAAACAGAAATGCTTGATTACCATTGGTTCTGATATTATGAATATAGTAGAAATAGATCACAACGCACTCACGTCTGTTTTTTTTTTATTGGAACCAGTAATACCGTAACTATAAATATATTTAATAAGAAATGAAATAGGTTAGAACATGTGTCATGTCTGAAATTGCAGAATTGATCGTATGTGAATGCTTTGATATCAACACCCTACGTTTGTAACTGAATAATATGAGACCTCATTCGAAAGGTTTCTTAAATGTGAGGTGCCACTTACTACCTCAGTGCCCAGTATCTCAGTTTAACACCGAAATATCAACGTTAAATATCTAAATGTTGCTACCTGTGAAGTGCAAATTTCTATCATAATTATAATCTTTCTCGCCAACTCTCAGGGTTGGCTGGAATTACATGTAAGCCTCTCAAAATGCTAAAAGTATGGCTACCTGTATTATATGATTGACAAGAACCTACATTATTTATATTTGCACAGATCACCAAATCAATATATAATCTTGCTTGGGTATCTCATTGAAATCGTAATGTTATACCCGCTTTCCTTTTTGCCTTATCTTTAAATCTAATTACATAATATTGCATAACATATATCAATATTAATATGCGATATGATATGATGTTCCATAACTTTATGAATCATGATTAACTAATGTGAAATATGAATCATTATGCATGTCCAGAGGTAAGGAGACACCTGCCGCCATATTACATAACTATCAGACAGACGACAGGCTGTCTCCACATGTAACCATATGTTATCTTTACTAATTACTCCTTGACCTCAACTCTTCTCATTTACTTTATTACATCATTCAGATCGAAGCTCTACCTTTTCATATACTTAATATTATCGATCACTTCAGTAGTAAGTCGTAGGTACACAGACCGGCTGTTATTATTAAATTGTAGAAATTATAGAAACCCTGAAGCAGAAATAACGAATTTCGAAACATCGGTTGAACACATGATTAAACAAAGAGCACTACTTATTAATTTGTAAGTATAGATAGTAGTAGAGTACATACTCCAAAAACATTTTCAGGTGCTTGATCAATGCCTTAAGCCCTGCGTCTGGAATGGACATTTGGCCAAGTAGATTTGGTAGCCGCACTGAAAAGGAAAAAGACTTTAATTATTGTCTGATATACCCACATATACTTACCACATAAATCAGACAGTATAAAATGAGTCTAAAGTTACACATATAAGGGAGTACCGTAACATATGACACTGGTTTAGATGCAAGGACACAATTTTAATTTAGGAAGGGTGGGGTTGGGGTGGATGGGCGTTTTACACCATTTTTAACGATATATACTTTCGTTTATATTAGGGCGGCCCAGAGAGGAACAACGCTAACGGGATGCAATACTCTGCTCTAAACTAAAATTTATATCATCAATATCAATGTTGTAAGTGCAGTTAAGAGGTTATAAGTGACTCACCAAAAAGCCTTAACAGATGCATTCCCCCACAAATTAAAGACGGGGATGGCGGCGTCTGTTGGTAAACTTCCTCGGGTAAGAGATGCCACTCCAGTACACCGTTCATCATACCCTCTTTATCGTGGTCATTTAATGTCGGCGTAGAACATCGGGATTTATAAGTCGGGGTGTGTCTCGGAGAATTTGAACCTTAAGAAAACCGTCAATATCAAAATAAAGATTTACAATCAGGGAGCGTCAAAGTAACTTAAGATAAACATATGAAAATGAGAAGCCTAGAGTAATGTGGGCAGATATATGTGACTTATGCCGGGGTTATGTATAAATGATTTTTTTAAAACCGATGTAAATGTAACAACGCCTGAATAAATAATTGAAAAAAAATATATATATTCTCTATCAGGATTTATATATTGTACATGGAGAAGATGTACAGTGGCAACTTAACTGAGCTATTTGGTCAAGATCCGCAAATTTACTATCATATTGCTAACCCATTAAATTGGTATTCATTGTACTGAATTTGTACATGTCTACTATATAAATCCACGCTGAAGTGAAACATTCCCTACCTTTGGATGCCTTACTGGAGATAACACTCGGAATTAGGAGTGGTGGAGGCGGGGTAACTCTGTCTGATAACGACGCAGCTTTCTGGACGCACCCGACAATAGAAGATGAGCTTTGGTTCAGATCATTCGTATGACGTGTGCTTGATCTAAGCGATTCTCGCCTCCGAGATTGGTCACCGCCACTGTCAGAGCTTTCGGACCGAGAGCTGTGAGGTCTCTTGTCTGGAGTAGGTGTGTTGGTGGACTCCGAAGCTGCTGATTTCAATTTAGTGGGTTTTCTGGATTTAATTTCTGTCTTATAGGCGTGGCGTGTCATCCGCCTCGGAGGCAAATCATCATCACTGAAATCATCCATTCGCTCTCTCTTTATTGTTTTAGGGGAGAGTCTTGGTAGCTTGGGGGATGTGTCACTTGCGTGGGGAGGTGTGGCTTTTTGTACGCTGGAACGCAGACGTGGAGACGTAACTACAGGCGAAGATATATCAGCATCCTCCCTGTGGGTAAAAACAAACCCAAACGCATAAAAAAAATATATTGGCGGAAAAACCGGAGAAGAACTGTATGAACACATCTCTGCACGTAGCAGCTTGTTAATAAAATGCACACTTCCGACATTACAATCATATCCAAAATTATCATTACAATAATCACATTAAGATGAGCTATCAGGCTGTATATCATAATGTTCACTATTTTTTTAAGTTCAAGAACAAAATTAATTAACACAATATTCTCGTGAGAACAACCTTTCTTATCTAGAAACGTGACAAAAAAACGCGTTCTTACAATTCTTTCTTTATTGTTGTAACCGGCTTGAAGTTCCCTTCAATTTTGTGGAAATACGGGCGCTCCACGTTGTAGAGAAGTATAGCAGGTAGGGTAAAATCGAAGAAAATCCTCAGGCCGTCCATAACCTCTTTACATAGATCAATGCTACAAAAGGAATTACATGTTTTATGAATTATAATTCCACCAATATATATATTCCAAATAATAAACTAACACATGACTGGGAACAATGACCAAAAGAATCTCGTAATTGTTTCGATGAGAGATCAAGATCGAAGGAAGGAACTTTTTTTTATTGTCCTACTTTTCTAGTTGCCTTTTTCACGTTACATTCTTTCATAATTTTCAGTTCAATCCAATGGTCTCGTTCTCAAAATATTCAAAGCATCATGTCGTAATGAATAAAAACATTTAAAACAAACCTTTTAGCTGAGATCTATTGAGATACATATACGCATGAAAATGTTAAAAAAACACACGGAGTGTCCACACACACTCGTGATTGAAATGAGAGCAGATTAACCGACAACTGTTGCAGATTTCCAAGTGGCAAATAATTTTGAAGAGGGAATGTTCCAAACTACCTTTTTTCTGGAGGACAGTTCTGGTGATCCCTAAGTCTTGGTTTCTCCACAGTTCCGTACAAAATATTCAGGGCAAAGTTTTTAACGTATCCCTCGAGAATTGTTATAACGTTAGGTTCCGATGGTAACGCAATAATCTGCAAAAAAATATGGACCATATTAATATATAATTATTATTTTAATCGGTTCACCCCTGAGAAAGACCCTTGTGGTCGAGACGTGTGTACATGTATCATTAAAAATGTTTCATAGAAACCATTAGGAATAGTATCTACTGGAAATTATTTACCTATTATAATTATTATTCAGTTGATAGTCAACATAGTGTGCTGTGCATCATAGGGAATTGTAAAAGAGGACTGCGTGCACACGGAGAAGCTATTACCCTACCTTTTTCTTTCGGTTTATGTAGTAGCAATCGTCTTCAAGTTTGGATTTTAATTCAAAAGGAAGGTCCAACTCTACTTCGTGTGGTCCATGTTTCTGAAATAAAGTAAATAAATAATTACATGTTCGAAAAATGCGGTTTATGTAGTAGCAATCGTCTTCAAGTATGTTCAAAATATAAAGTTCGTTGAGACATTCTGATATGTAATACAAGTTGCACCCGCACCGTCTAAGACAGGTGTAAACTTTTCATGTTTGAATGAATGGAATTATAATGTACTGTAGTAATCAGTTCAACATGGGCACACTGGGTCCCGAGTTATTTCTTAACCAAAGTGACCAAACTAGTTCCTGACGAGACCCCGGGGGAGAAACCAATACCTTCTGGCCTACCGAGACTTTATAATTCACTCATTTATGATGAGCTTCAACAAGACAGTAATGTATTGATAGCCAATGAATATCTCACATCCCATGGCAACACTAGTTGTTACCAGGTGAGACATGGTGGTAGCGCTCTTGTACATTCAACACGTATAAAAAAAATAGAATTACCTCTAAGCCATCGGAATGTTCCTGGTCTTCATCGGACACATCTGATCCACAGTCTGCTTCGTCCTCAGTAGTTGTATCCATCTAATTAAAACGAGCAACGAGAGTTAAAAACACAGCGTCAGAGAACAACACATTTTTATTAGGGGCATTTTGGGATAGGGGTTTATATAGAAATAGTATTGAGTGAAAATGTCTTAATATGCACTAAATATAATCGACTACTTTTGGTAATGATTTATTGATATTTCATCTTTCAGGGTACAAGCATTTCTGAATTTATAAAGCGGGAACAAGGTTCCCACAGAACATCTGGATTCATGACTTTTCCATGACCTTAATGAAAAATTCAATGACCCTCAATAATCAGAGTAAAGCTGTCTGATCCACCCATTTCTGGTAGGAGGTAGGAGAGGGGAATGAGATGAGGCACAAATACAGAGCTGCCAACCTGTGAAGATCCCAAATCCTAGTCTGTCACATGGAGCTTAATGTGCTTTGGGCTGAAGGCACAAAGCCTCCAGGGGGCTCTGGGGGTATGCTCCCCCAGGAAATTTTGTAAAGATTAGGAGTCAAATGGTTCTGGGAGTAATTTTAACTCGCAAAATTTATCAAAAATTGAGATGAAAAACAATTCAGTCTAGTACAAACCAGATTTTGCCCAGCATTCTCCTGACCACATATCTAGTGATAAGCTTAACCACAAGGCTGTCCTGCGTCCTCCTCCTTGTGGGGCTCTACCCCAGCTGGGGTGGATATAGCGAGCTTCATAGGCAATGTTAAAGGAGATTGAGCGCAGAGCAATGCACGCTCATAAACTATTATTACTGTTATTTCTAAGGATTTTGTACTATTTGGAATAAATAATATGCATTCAAACAGTCAAATTCAAATAGAAATTGCTAAAAACATTATTGTTGCCTTCCCAAGCCATCCATAAAGAGCCTCCCTGAAGGCAAAGACCCATCCAGAAGGAGTGACGAGGAGTTAATGGGAAACACCTGGTTGTTAGGGGGTCATTAGGGGTTGGTCTCATAGACTGACTTCAGGGGAGGGGGCAGGGTGAACATTTTGGGGTAAAATTGGCAAAAGAAAATCTAAATTTACATTTTTTTTGTGAAAATTTTTCATTGATTTAGTTTCTTATTCTGAATGGTTGTAAAAAATGATGACTTTTGAAAATGATTGCTTTAGGATTGTTTCCATAGCAACCCACCGCTGATTATTTCATCATCATTTAAATGACAATTATTGAACTTCAAAAGTAAATACTTAATAATTTGGTAATGCTGGAAAAAACAATATTTTCAAATGGCTTGGCACAATATTTAAATATATGTAGGCGAAAATCAAATTCAATAGAAAAATATGTCTAATGGCTTATTTACCATATGATAAAAAGGTGATTAAAAAGGAGGGAAGAGAATAGGGGTTCTATATTTTTAAGACCCAAAGTGATATGATAATTAAGGAGTGTATAACAACAGATATAACAGGGATCTATATTTAAATGGTTGATTCACAAAATGGGAGGGGGACGGGGTGTCATTCAGAAATCATTTTTACAATCTGCTCAAAAGTTGGGAAACTTTTGGGCGTTTATAAATAGGGTAGGGCCCGTGTGTTGGCGGCTGGTTGGCAGGGGGATTTAAAATATTCATCTAAAAGATGTTTTGATCCTAAATTTCCACAAAATCGTAGTTTGGGTCATACAGATCGTAGCATTGTATTTTGATGCTGAAATGATAGAAGTTGGCAGCACTGCAAATGAGGTGCTAGGTAAAAATCTGGAGACACAAATTCAAGGCCAAAACAGCCTTCCGACAGCAAGGAGACAGTGGACAAGTCAAAATGGTGGAAGACTGTGGACACTTTGGACAAATGTCATGCTGAACAAAATGTAGAACTTGTCGGTGGTATTACGGAGAATTTTAATTTCAACATTCAGAATTTCATTTTCCATGACTTTCCATGACATGTCCAGAATTCCATGAGCTTGGGGAAGAAATACTCGTTGCACATTTAGGTGAGACAAAACAAACTCAGTGACAGGTTTGACTTTTCACGGCCTCGGCCAAATTCCATGATGTTTCCAGGCCTGGAAAATTAAATTGCCGTTTTCATTGTCGTGGAAACCCTAGGTTGATTCACATAGAAAAAGGAAATAATCACCCGCTCATCTCTGTCATTGAAATCATTTTCTTCGCCAGATAAATCGCCATCCGGGTCATCTTCATCAGTACTATCATCGGTTGAGGAATCTGAAGAGTCGGGTGGCATCTTTCTTTTGAAATGCTGCTTAAGAAGGATATCTATTTTACGTTTTCTGCTACGATTCTTCTTCCTGAAAAAAAACCCAACATCGACGTTACAGTGAGTTGTAGATGAATACTCTAAATTGTTTATACCGTGAATGCAGTTATTAAGTCAATCATATAGTTAGCAATTTTAACTCAAGATAAAAATACAATAACTTACACATTTCTCGCAACCATGGCTAGTCGTTTCATGAGAGCTTTGCTTTCAGCAGACTTTTTGATGATGAAAGTTTCAGGTACTATTCTATCCCAGCTGAAAAATTGTGCAAAGCGGTATTTAGCGTAAGTTCATGGTTAAAATATTTGAGCGCTACTGTACCTCATAAGTCATAATTACAAACTTGCGATGAAATTACAGGAATCATTAACTTATTATTCACGATACTTACCTACTGTTCCATCCTTGAAAATGAACAGTATACTCAGCCTTCAAATTACCATGTTTGTCTTTTGATGTATGTTGAGTAAGAACCTAGAAGAAAATAAGATATGACGTTAAATACTTAAATTCTTTGAGACGGCCTCGCTCATCTGGTCATGTGACAGTGCATCCACAAGTCTAGGAACGAACTGATTTTGTGCAATTTTGAACAATTAATCATATATAATATTAAAATCCATATCATAAAATATATTCATCATGAACATGGGCAACATTTCCGCAACATTTATTCCCTAAAATCGACAGTAATGCTGAGATTTCACCTTAGACCTATTGTTTACTTTCACCACACTGCCGGGTAGTGGGCCCGGGACTTGGGGGACTCTGGCCCTTGACGACCATAGCAACCAAGCTTAAAATCTTCAACTTTCCCCCTCGATTTCTTAAATTGTAAACAATTGTTGAAAAAACGGGACATGTGACTGCAATGTATGAACACTACTTGATATATCCATGTAAGATCATAGCATTTTGACCCGTTTATGTATGGTTTCAAAGGGGTTGAAAACATGTATTTTAGTGTTAGCGTCTATGGAACTCAGCTGGTGTATTCACCCGAGTTTTTGCCGCTGATCGTAGCGCCACCTGTAAATACCCGGATTCGCGTCTCAAAGAATGCTGACTACAACAAGCCTGGAAAAATCAATATTTTTTAATTTAAATTTTCTTTTGTTAAAAAAATGAAAAAAAGTTTCTAAATTGTATTCACGTTCTTTCTTCCATACGTAGAAATTACGTACGGTACGTAGTGTGTTAGGTAGACAAATTATTAGTCCCCTAGCTCCCAAGCGAGTATGGGACTCGGCCAGCTGGGCAGGTTATGTGTTAGGTAGCAGGGAGTGTGTAGGGCCCGGTGTAGGGGGCCCTGGACGTTTGGGCCCCGGGATCATTGGGCCTCTGGACCATTGGCATTGGGTCCCAACTTGGACGTTTGGGCCCCAGGGCCGATGTCTACGATATATGCCCTGGCCCTGGCCTGGGTACGTATTATGTAAGATTATTACATGATTATAATAAGCGTACCGGTACGGTACTCGGCATGAAAAGAAAACCGTTGTTACGATTAACCGATATTGAATGTGAGTTTTTTTTTATAATGGTTGCCTATGATTGTACAATTTGCAGGAATATGCACATCTGCAGGGGCCGATTTTCGATACCGTAAGCAGCTGAAACAAGAGATGAAACGATTGAGTTTTAAAATATGGGTAAACAAAGACAGTCACAGTACAAAAAAAAACATACCTTGGCCTCGTATAGAACTCGAGCTTTTGTACCATCAGGCTCAAAACAGAGAACACATTCATTAGGTTCGAAATTATACTTCACTCCTCTTGTGGTCATGTTTCATGGAGAGAAAAGGCAAAATAATACAAAACAATAAACTGCCCAAGCGCTTGTCTGCAAAGCGGTGTGAAATGGCCGCCTGTGACAAGCGGTTCTAACCAAATTACGTCATTGAAGCAGTTATACTTTCTAGCCATTTGTTAATGATGTAGTTCAACCGCTAATTTATTTTAAATTTTCTATTAGACCTGCCTTTTGCTCTAGTAGTATTAAGTAGTCTATCAGAAAGATTTTTTTCTGTGAATCTATATGTCGCAATATCGTAGAGCGTACGACTTTCAACGGTACCCTTTCAACATGGCGCAACCCTTGCAAGCCTTCGAAAGTTCCTGGCAAAAAGAAAAGGAGCGACAAGAACTAAAGGAGGCTAGGGAAAAATATATTCAGAAGGTATGACAAACTGGAACTAATTAGGCCGTTGATCAATGTACAAAAATTAAAAGTACCTCTTTGATCTGTTAACAAATTAGGTAAAAAATACCTATTATCGCCCACAAAATTGACAGGATCAGATATTTACCCGTCCCCACAGAAATTTACCGGCCCTCAGATTATCCCTCAATGAAAGATTAATCACACAATTAAATTATGAAAACTGTGATCCTTTCTTTTTACCAAAACAAGATACTCCAATACAAAATACTTGACATATTTCGTCATACTTTTTAAAGCAAGATCATCATACACTTGGGTGCAGACGTATAGGCCCCGGGACTTATAGGCCCAGACGTATGGGCCCCGCGCATTGGATGTATAGGCCCCGGTAGGCCCAGCCGTTTGGACGTATAGGCCCAGCTCTGGACTTATAGGCCCCAACCGTTATAGGGGTTTTAAGATAAGATAAGATAATTCTTTATTTGCCATAGAGTGTTTGACAAAAAGGTTGCGTTCTTCTCAAGTGGAGGTCTTCCCGAACATGCCTTTCTTCGTTACCTTTTTTCTTGGTTACATTTGGGTTACATTTTGACTAAGCTAGCTACGCTCATATTAAACACTATAAGTATTAAACAGTATTATTAAGAAAACAATTAGTTAATTAATTCATTCGAAAGATCAATCAATCATTAAATTTTCATGTGTACATCTCAAAAAGAAGTGTGATCATGAAAGGCTGCATGTACAAGGTGCTGGTAACAAACGGTATAATCATGTGAGGTATACAATTATTGAGCATCATTGTAAAAATAGAGAAGAAATTGAGAAACAAAGCGCAGAACATACAACAATAATCCTTACAACAACCCCTATGCCGTCTCCCCAAAACGGTCATTTTAAATCATTGGTACGGTTAATATAATTGATGAAAGCGAATCTGTCTTCAATTTTGTGTGCCTCTGTCTTGAGGTTGTTCCATCCAATCTGACACTTGTATACAACAGAATTTTGAACTTTTGTTGTTCTGGGGGTGATTGTTTTTAAATTTCTGCGACCCCCTGCATGACTCCTGGTCCCAAGTTTTCTATTATCTAAGTTATTTTGATTTTTTGCTAAATGATGTGCTATTTCAATGATGTGTCTTTCTCTTCTGTCGCTGAGAGGCAGAATGTTTAAGAGTTTGTGTTCATTTGTAACATTGTCGAATTTATTTTTATCAAAGATAGTACGTAATGCCGAATTTTGTAGTACTTGTAATTTATGAAGAAGATATTTAGGTCCCGAGTCATAGATAAAGTCGCAGTAATCAAAGTGTGGTAAAACAGCCATCTTGTATAGATCTTGGCGTGCTTTTTTGGTCAATGAGTTTTTTGCTTTATAAAGTAGTCTAATTTTTAGGGAAACTTTTTTTATTAGATTTTGCAAGTGGGGTTTGCAGGAGAGTGAATGATCCAATAAAAAGCCTAAATATTTGTATTCTGTAAATTTCATGAGATTGGATGTCCCAAGTCTCAGGGAGGAGACACAATCAGTTTTGTACGTAGGAGAAATGGCAAAGTTTATCACACTGCATTTATCAGCATTTAAGGAAATCTTGTTGTGACGGCACCAGGCACTAATATTATGGAGGTCTTCTTGGATTTTTTAATTTGCTTCACGTTCTTCTATATGGTTAACAAAAACTACTGTATCATCCGCGTAGTGCTGAACATTTGAATGTTTTATTGATTTATGCGCGGTTTTGGACTTATAGGCCCTGCTTCAAAACTTAGTGATATATTTTTTTTTAGTCAAATAATTATTTTATTAGTCAGTTTTTACTAGGGACAATCCACTACTACCTTTACTGACTTAGGACAACCAATTTAGGGTTAGGTTTAGGGTTATTTTTGGTATGGTTTAGTATTCTTCTGGGCCTATAAATCCCGGGGCCTATAAGTCCAACGCGAGCGGGCCTTCCTTGGGGCCTATAAATCCAGAGCTGGGCCCATAGGTCCCGGGGCCTATAGGTCTGGTGTTTGATACACTAACATAATTACAATATACGTGAATACTGAATCACTCAAACCCATCACAATGGACGTTAATTTTCTCTTCTGTCGCTGAGAGGCAGAATGTTTAAGAGTTTGTGTTCATTTGTAACATTGTCGAATTTATTTTTATCAAAGATAGTACGTAATGCCGAATTTTGTAGTACTTGTAATTTATGAAGAAGATATTTAGGTCCCGAGTCATAGATAAAGTCGCAGTAATCAAAGTGTGGTAAAACAGCCATCTTGTATAGATCTTGGCGTGCTTTTTTGGTCAATGAGTTTTTTGCTTTATAAAGTAGTCTAATTTTTAGGGAAACTTTTTTTATTAGATTTTGCAAGTGGGGTTTGCAGGAGAGTGAATGATCCAATAAAAAGCCTAAATATTTGTATTCTGTAAATTTCATGAGATTGGATGTCCCAAGTCTCAGGGAGGAGACACAATCAGTTTTGTACGTAGGAGAAATGGCAAAGTTTATCACACTGCATTTATCAGCATTTAAGGAAATCTTGTTGTGACGGCACCAGGCACTAATATTATGGAGGTCTTCTTGGATTTTTTAATTTGCTTCACGTTCTTCTATATGGTTAACAAAAACTACTGTATCATCCGCGTAGTGCTGAACATTTGAATGTTTTATTGATTTATGCGCGGTTTTGGACTTATAGGCCCTGCTTCAAAACTTAGTGATATATTTTTTTTTAGTCAAATAATTATTTTATTAGTCAGTTTTTACTAGGGACAATCCACTACTACCTTTACTGACTTAGGACAACCAATTTAGGGTTAGGTTTAGGGTTATTTTTGGTATGGTTTAGTATTCTTCTGGGCCTATAAATCCCGGGGCCTATAAGTCCAACGCGAGCGGGCCTTCCTTGGGGCCTATAAATCCAGAGCTGGGCCCATAGGTCCCGGGGCCTATAGGTCTGGTGTTTGATACACTAACATAATTACAATATACGTGAATACTGAATCACTCAAACCCATCACAATGGACGTTAATTTCTACTCTTTCTGTTTCTGTGAGACGGTCTCACCTTCCTTTACCCCCCAAGGAGGGCGGGTAACTTTTGGGTTTCACCCGCTCACATATTTTTTTACCCGCATTTGGCAAGAGAAACAAAATCGAGCAGTGAGCGATTCGTTTTACCGCGCGGCAACGACCCGCGCGGGTAGCCACGCTTATGGAAAGGGCTCAATAGAAATGCATGTGAGCGATTATTTGCCACGTGCCGCGTGCGGCATGAAAAACCGCTTCAATGGAAAGGCAGCCCAACATGTAGTGAGTTTTACCAATTTAAAGGAGGGAAATGTAGTTCCGTTCCAGTTTAACACTCCCCTCCATTCAGGGCGCCACTGTTTAAATTTTACAGACCCCGACTGGCATCCCTGGTCACAAGGTAGCGTAAATCTTGAAATGAACATGCAATAAACATGAATAAACAAGTCTCCTAATAATTGCCCGCCATCCCACCCTTTGAACAAATATCACAGTTTACTTGAATTTAAGTTTCATCAGGAAATTTATAGCTATAAAAACTGTCCAATCTAGTCACCTACATCTCAATTATTCCCTCATCACCACTAGAAGTACAATCATAAACTTCTAGTCAAATATCAACTTTAGAAGAGAAGTCTCATTTAACTTTTGAATTTTGAACTGCCCAGTTTCATAGTGATTCATTGCTCAGTGAAGCATAGACCCCATTTGACGGGTCTTGTTTGTTTCCAATTGTAACCCTACAATACCTTTGATTGTCTATTAGCAGTCAAGATTTATGGCCTTTGGTTTTAAGAGAATTGTTTTTGATAAACATTTATGTTTGCTGCTTTGAGCTCATACCATATGTATACACAAAATATGTAAACACATCTTTAGAGTTAATGAGGTTTAGTATTCAGTTATAAGTTTAAGGGTTTGGCTTAGAAGCTGTTAATTCTTTAATTGTAGATGTTACAGGAAGGGGTTAACAACAGCAACTGTTTATGTTAGAAGTTACAATAGTAGGATTGTAATAGCAGTCATTATTATTGCGGTGACCTAGTATGTAGTATGATTACATTCATTCAAACTTGAAAAGTTTACACCTCTTCCTTATTTGGAATTTAGAATGGTTCTTCCTTTAATGTCTACAAACTTTGAAATAGTCTCACTTGTTTATGAATCTAGACATTAATATATTATGTCAGGGTTGGAAAAATCCCATGGCCCGGTTGTCCGCACCACCCATGTCAGCCCTGTGGACAACCCAAAATGAATATATGGGCATCTGCCAGACAACCAGGTTTTATCTATCTTTAGTGTGAGTGGACAACCAAATATTTTGTGATATATATGTCGGACAACCATATTTTGAAAAGTGGTTGTCCTGATTTGAACGATTTTTTTCTCAGGCTAAAGCAGAATATGACCGAGATGAGCGTAAGAAGGAAGTTGCAAGGCAAAGGGGAGAAGGGACATGGATGCTTGATGCTGTGAGTGACCGAATCAGTCGTGAAAATAAGGTGAATATCAGACTTTCCATATCTTTTATCTTTTTAGGGCTATTTTGGGTTGGGTTTGAGGTTACTTCTGGGTATATAGTATAGACTATCTGCTGGTCCATAGTATGGTACTCCTGCATACAATCTCTATATTAATAAAATAAGGGTTTGGAGCCTTAAACCCCTATCTTCTCTGAAACCGCTGACCAGATCTCCATTATATTTCACATGCACATTGCCAAAAATGGTGCCAAACCATTCCACTATGTTCAACAAATTAGAGTTGGAAAGGGGTTAGAAATGGGTTTACATCGAGCACCCCCATCCAGGGCCCCCAGCACTGCCTGAAAACAAACCTATCAGTGCCCCTACACCAGGTTTCTGGGTCACCCAAAGCATGACGTCATGGATGGGCACATCATTGCTTCACTATGGGATGGGAGTATTTCCACCGAAAGGAGCATCATCAGAGTTGAATCAGTTCATAAACTATTGTTTGTGATGGTTTTTGAAGTCGAGCGGGGGGAACCCGCCCACTAATTACCTCACAATGAAAGATGGAATGGGAGAGGGAGCGGGAGAGGGATTGGGACAGGGACAGGGACAGGCAACACAACAACAGCACAACACTGAACAGTGACCAAAAAAAGCATCTAAACAGGGTTCCATTTGTGGTATGAAGATACTAAGTTATAGAGACAACTTGAAAGAGAAAGATAGTGGGAGAGGGAACAAGGAGAGATGAGGATCTGGGCCCCACTGTCCCACTAGCAAATCCTGTGCGTAGCACGGGTATTTGCTAGTAAAGGATTAAAAAGATTATGGTACTGAAATACAGTCCTCAAAACTGCAGTCGAGCTATTCTTGCCTGGTCTAGCATAAGGTTTATGATTTCATTATACACGCATTGCTCTGAAAACAACGTATCTAGAGTGATTGACGCATAGTGCGTATTTTACTAGTGATTTACATGGCATTGTCAAGGCAACCAATCTGTTTTTTGCTAAGATTACCGGTAAAATTCAGATTTATGACTCGATTTTTTTTTCTATTTTCATGATTGAAAGCATGTATAATAAATCTGTCAACTAACTCGTTGGTTTCAGTCGCTTAGAATATTGCATTCTTTACTATGCAACTTGTGCAATATTCACGCTCCTTCAACCAACTCGTTAGTTAACCTGTATAACGATATCATAATATCAATGAGGAAATTCTCAAATTATTTGAGGTAGAGTGTACTGTATATCAAATATATAAAAGGCGATTGGCGATTTTTTGTCACAGATGTTCTTGGAATCTGTGATGTTTCCAACCGTTTCCAACCGTTTTTCTGCTTTGTACAATTCCACCAACGCTTTATCCACCGGAATATAGGGGTTTGTGAAGGTATCTGGGGTGAAAATGTGATTTTGAAGCCCTTTTTAATCAGGATATCCCCACTTTATTTTTAGCCTGTTGTATGGACCATTACTTGAATGAAAACGTATAAATGACGTCATGCCTTTGATGTCCCACCAATGATCCTTATTGTGTGATCCTGACAACGGGGAGAGAGAGGGAGGTGGTGAGGGGGAAGGGGAGAGAGGAAGAGGAGAGAGTGGAGGCGAGAGAGAACGGTAGGGAGGGAGAGAGCAGAGGGGAAGGGGGAGGGGAGAGAGAAAAAGAGAGGAGGTAGAGGAGAAGAAGGGAGGGAGAGGGCAGGGAGAGAAGAGGGGCAGGGCAGGGACATGAGAGAGGGTGAGAGGGAGAGAGAAGTGGGGGAAGAGGAAGGGAGAGAGGCGGAGCGGTGAGAGAGGAAGTGGGCCAGAAATTTCTATCTAACAGGACCTACCCATTCTTGACGGTCCTTTCATAGAGAAGCTACCTGTTCTTAACCGTCCAAAGGACGGGTACTATGCTAGTTCTATATAAGTATAAATACTGCATATAGTAAATGAGCGTTTACATATGTGTATAAATCAGCTATGAAACATTGGGTTGTGCGGGGAAAATCATTGTTGTAACCCGAATGTCTTTAAGGGGGGCAATGAAAACAGCACCAAATCGTTATCTGGTTGCGTCCAGCTTCTGTGTTTTGATGTTGGACAGTTTCTAACAAAAGCATTATCTCGACAAGTTACCTATATTATTTTAAAATTTTCTTAGTTGATATTTTACCAAGGACAGAAAAGATTACCAATATTATTAAGAATATATGAATAAAAAACTGTGTATGTAGAATGTGCCTGCCTGTAGAATCAAGTGTTATACTATATATTTACTAACGTTCTATTGTCAAACAGGAAATAAAGGATATAAAGTCAAAGAAAAAGAAGAAGAAAAAGAAAAAGGACAAACACAAGAGCAAAAAGAAAAAGAAAAATCGCGATGACAGTGATACCGGAAGCGCGTCGGATTCGGTTGGTGGCTTTCGTTCTTTCGATTGATATACCTTAAATTCATGGTTCTTTCTAATATTTTTACCTTTAGAGTTTGAAAAACATCAAGTGATATGTGACATGATATTGCTATTATACATTTTTAACCATTACGTTCAACAAAACATCAAGTGACTAATTAATTCATTATTTTGTTCTGACATTCAAGGATTCGGATGCTCAACCACAGTGGGTTGAAAAACAGGCCCCGGAAAAAACATCTGGACCCCAGCTAGCGGTATGTTAGTCAGAAATCTTGTATTATTGGGTAATGATTTCCTGCCTGATCGACACATAATATGTGTTACTTGATCGCTCCTGATATCATAGTGTATAATAATTAACATCGGTGTTTTATCTTCAAGAGGCAAGACTGGATGGTCGATCCACTTAAAGACATATTTGGAGGGACAACCAGAGCAGATATCAGATCCAAAAAAGATAAAGAAAAAGAAGAAGAAGAGAAACGGAAAGCTTTACTGGCAGAGGTAAATTATTCTCTACTGGTATACATGTCAGCATGGATATTTTAGACTTGTCTATAAATAAGATGCTGTTGAATTACAGTTTTTCCCCTTAATTTGAACTTAGATCTGTTTAAATTTCATACTTTTCAGCCAGGACAACATTCAAGAGAACTAAATCCTTTTTGGAAAGATGGAGGTCAGGGAGTACCCGAAGAAGTTAGCAAAAAAGAAAAGAAGAAAGTTGATTATGACGCTAGAGCTGGTGACTTAGGCCTGGGATGGTTAAAAAAAGCTTACCAGAGATGTGTTGAGAGTGCGGAAGCAGAAGGAAGAACACTTGAGGAAGTTGCGGCAGAAAGATACGGAGTAAGACGTTCAAATAACGATTTTCGAACTTTCCTGGTTTAGAATGTTTACAGAAACGTCTGAGTGTCTTGCATTGAAATATAACATTCCGGTATTTATTTTTCAGTCATTGAAGAAATTGGAATCAATGGTAAAAGCAGCTGAAAAGAAGGCTACGGGTACAAGTGAAGGCAAACGAGACTATCACACCAGCAGATATCAGGAAAAAGAGAGAACATGGGACAGACATTCTGGTAGGGAGAGGGACCGAGAGAAATCAGACGGCCTTAGAGGCGGTCTTAGAGGGAGGTTCATGAAGCCTGATGATTCACCCAAAAGAAAGCTTGGTTTCATGAAGCCGAGCTCTGAAGGGGATTCTACTGCAAATGTACCTAAGAAAAAAATTGCCTTTATGAAGCCAGGTGAGAGTGATGCACATTCGTCTCAAGGTTGGAGAAAGGCTGGTCATGAAAAACCATCACAGCACCGATGGAGGAAATCAGACAAAGAGTCTGAGCTTCGGAGAAGTCGAAGTAAAAGCAAGGAGAGAAGCAAAAGCCACAGAAGCCGATCCAAAAGCAGAAGCCGAGAAAGACAAAGAGGTCCCAGTCCTAGTTTTAATGAAAGTCGTAGTAGGAGCAGGAGTAGAGAACGTAGGCGAAGGCATCGAAGAAGTAGAAGCAGAAGCAGTAGTTCAAGTCGGGGTCGGAGGAGTAGGAGTCGAAGCAGAGAACAGAGAAAGGATCACACGAGCAGAATTCCAGTTAAACAGGAAGGGAAACTGAATGAAAAATTTACTAAGGAATCCACTAACCGAAGTCCGGAAGAATCAAGCAGGGATAGAAATAAAGAAGCTTCCAGAAGGAGCCGCGATGATAGGTCAAGCTCATCAGATTCAACTTCAGGTGTTCATTTGAGCTTACACTAGATAAATAAATTGATTAAAATGATGATAGTAGTCATAAAGAGAAAAATTTATCTGAAGCGTTATTCCTACAAATGAACAAGCATTAACTTTATTAAGTAAAGTGAATTGATCCTCATTAGGTTTTGTTGCTGAGGATGCCATTAAAATCCTGCATTAAATGTATTGTCCCTCGTTTGTGATGTCAATAGTTTATACACATCACACATTGTTAAAATTCTTCTGTTTCTCCTGTAGATTCATCAGAACCTGAAGAACCCGAATCGGAATCGGAGCCTGAGCCACCTCGGTTGTTGACAGAAGACGAACTGAACCAGTTGGGCGCCAGGATGATCAAAGCGGAACTAATGGGAAATGAAGTGAGCGGCCTTGTCCATGTTCCAGTTGCTATGTTGCATATAAACTATTATTTCTGCTCCGCGTCGAGGAGTTAAAGCAGCATATCAGATTGGGCACTAACCACTGAGGCGACAAGCCTACGTATAACTAGTGTAACGTATAGAAATCAAATTTTAGGGGTATGCACAATGAGGTATAAAACCTTATCAGGGTCCAAAACAAGCCTTCCCTACAAAGTAACTAGGTTATTATGAGGGCGGATTCGCGTTAACTGTGACATGGCTGCACACAACTGTATCTCACTGGATCCGCTCTCATATTGCCATAACCCACGTACGTTTACAACCAACTCTATACTGATACTGGAGAGCTCGATATGATATCGCATGTGGGACTGTTTACATTCGGCATGGGACAACCTTCTGTGATGTATGGCTCTTATGTGTGATGTACTGCTCTGGTATGTTGTGATGTATGCCCCCGCCCCTGCTTTGCGGTCTCTGCTGGTCCTGCCGCCCGTTGTGAGCTATACCGTGGTGGGGGAGCCATGCCATTTTGACTTTACAACTGATCTTCTTTGACTTTACGACTGACCTTCTTTGACTTTATGACTGACCTTCTTCAAATTTACCCCTGACCTTCTGTGACTTACCCCTGACCTTCTGCGACTTTACCTCTGACTTTTTTACTTTTCCACTGACATTTTCGACTTTACCACTGACTTCTTCAACATAATTAGGCTGGCTTTAAATGGTTCATTAACCTGCTGCACAGTGCCATGCTACACTGTGATGTGCTGAACAATGATGTGCTGAACAGTGCTGTGCTGCACAGTGCCATGCTACACGGTCCTGTGCTCAATAGTGATGTGCTGCGCTGAATAGTGGTTACTTTTGTCGATTTAATAAATTTCTGGAGTTTGTAATTTACAAACTCTGATTATGCTAGACAAACTTCGGGAACTATGGTTAATGTGCGATTAAAAGAATGACCTTCATGAAAGCTTTAACATGAGAAGGCAAGTGGTGCATAAGCCGGTGGAAGTGTGTATATCGTTGACGAAGAGGTGGTCGCGCTATTTCTACCTCCTTTTGCCCACTATCACCTGATCTCTGAATGCCGCTATTGGAAATTTAAATAAATGACGATTGTTTTATATTGAGGACGATGTTACGAATGTTGTGATTCTATAGATATAAAGTAAACAAATCTGAATAAAGTATAATTATGTTAATATTTTTTTACCATGCATTGAATTTAAGTACTGCACCTGAAAAAGTAATTGTTAATTAATTTACTTGTAGGAAATGGTGGCCAAACTAAAGCAGGAGATAGAAGAAGCTCGTCAAGTAAAAGCTTTTGCAACCGCCGCTCCTCCGCCCACCAAACAGAAAAAGCAAGAAGATAAGACAGTTGTTCTTACTAGAACTGATCGGGCTGGAAATGTGCGTCCTATGGATGCTATTTATGAGGGAGGGTCCGGAAGCAAGAAAAAGAAAGAGAAGGTAATTTTGGTACTACAACGGACAGCTTATATATAAGTATTTCACAGAACCATTGGCGCACTGACGTTGATTCAATTCAATTCAATTCAACCAATTCTTTATGTCCAAAAAGAGTGTACATGGACAACAGGTTATGAACTTATCCGAAGATCTCTTCCAGTCCATGCCTTCTTCATTAACCTTAGACTTGGCTGTTTATTTCCTACAAATACATCAAGCATTAATTTCTAATACAAAATATCATAGACTAAAAGTGGATTTTTACATTTCTCTATCGTTATATGTGTCGGTCTTGCTAAGACGGACGTTGAGTAATACTTCTATATAAGCGCAAGCTTAATCACATCTGAGTTGAAAGCTGAGTTTAAAACTCATTTAGGTGACATAGCAAGTGAGACTAATAAAACATGACAAAAGAAACTACAACTAATAAAACATGACAGAAGAATGCAGTGAATCAATCAATGAGAAAAAAATGAACAACTTGCTGCAGAGGATGTGCCAGAAAGAGCAAGATGGCGAAGATATCAGAGCCATCGATGAATTTCTAGTATCACTGAACTGAACTAAAGTATGTAATAGTAAAGTGGAAGCTACATAGGTTAACCGATCTTCATTATGACTCTTAATATTTTTCCAGGTGGCAACTCATGGCAAGGACGGTCAGAGAGATCGATACTTCGCAGATGATGATAAATACAGTTTAAAGCAATTGGTATGTTTGCTAACTTTGTGAAATTATATTATGGGTATCTGCGTATATTCGATAGCTAATGTTACTACAGCAGTCAAACTTTTGGTTTTGAATCGATTTACTGTAGTAGTATGAATATATTTGTATTCCTGTCTTAACACTCAGGTTGAGAGAGAAAAGATGAGTACCGCTGAGGATGCTAATGATATGTTCGCCAGATTGGCAGGAAAGGTGAGCATTAAAATAACACATAAATCGCCGTTAATTGGCCCCTTTTGTTATAGGGATGGAGGAGGGGGGGGGGGGTTGTAAAAGTACTGTAGGTATAATATTAAATGGTCTGTTTTTTATTTTGAACTAAGTACAAGTAGTCCATTTCAATTCTACATATCATGTCGGAATCGTTGTTATAGGTTAATGCAATGAGTTATCTCCGGTAGTAAGATAGTGAAAGCATCTTTTAGCACATGATTCGATACATGGTCAATAGCAGAAGATTTATTAGTATCTATATCTCTTATTAGGGATAGAACTTCAATTTCAGTAGTATTGATATCAGATAACTGAGTAAACACACCCTGTTTATTGTTGGTCTAGAAAAGCGTACGGCACCAGTGAGATGTGTGTTCTAACTTGTATGCTTCCTAGGCTGTCATTGTTTATATAGCTGTGGCTTATCTGTCCCATTCCCCCTGCCCCTGCCCCCTCACCAGACTTTCGCGCATAGCCGCGGAATGCCTTGTCTTTTATTTATTACTACTTTCGCGCATAGCCGTTAGGACGTCACGGCTCTGCGCTGTCAAAGCTTGATTCATTGGTGGTTAGCTTGCAGAGTTAGCTTGCAGAGTTAGCTTGCAGTGTTAGCTTCCAGAGTCAGTGAGGCTGACAGCATAATAACAAAATAATAACAAGATTATTGTACAGATATCTGCAGACAATTTACATGATAATCCCTGTAAACTCAAAGCTTCTTTAGGTTGTTGTGAGTGCCTGCACAAAGTTACGAGGGAGGTCCACAGGAGGAATTTCCTAGTTAGTTGAATCTCATTCTTTTCCGTATACCAGTAAAGAGCACTAGGTGGAAGAAAGGTGACCCGTTATTTGTTGTTATGGATTGGTCCTACGGTCCGCATTGGGTCGCCTAGTCTAGAAAAGCGTACGGCACCAGTGAGATGTTAGTTCTAACTTCTATGCTTCCTAGGCTGTCATTGTTTATATAGCTGTGGCTTATCTGTCCCACCACCCACCCACCACCCACCCCCCTCACCACACTTGTTGTTCTTGTTTCTACTTTTATTTGCACCAAAAATTCCAAATGTATATATATGGTATTATTTTGTTTAAAATGGTATGATGGATGTTGAATACTTTCCTATAAAAAGTAACTTCTGTACTTAATACTAGAAAATTGATATCAAGGCAATGTATAAAGAAGAGCTGTTTAACCTTAATGTTAATTGTTTGACTGTTTGAACTTAATTGAAATAAAATAGTAACACTCCATGATGACTAATATACCATGTTTAACAGCAGGTATAAATATATCTAGTGGAATGTTTAAATGATCAATAGTTAAACTTTCAAAAGGGATTTAGGGAGATGGAGAGAGATTATTGCTAATGTAAGGTATAAGCAAAGATTATAATACATTATATCCACTTAAAATTCAAGATGTCCTCTATGAATTAAGATCGGATAACATCTTCATTTACCAACTTCTAAAATTTGCCATTCTGACAGCATTTGTACATTTCTGGGCGACCTGACCCGTGTACTAGCAACGAATAAGGGAATCAGTAGAAATACTATTCATATAATCTTGAGATGTTTTATAGAGTGGCATACTCATGTCACGTCCTCATTAATGCCATAATTATGTCTTTCTCATGTGATACCGTGCCCCATTTCCTATAGCTCAGCCAATATCCCGAGATAACCCTACCTATTTATGAACAAAAACGCTTCAGAACATCTATTTTCATGATATAAGAAAAACTTCGGAATCAGAGCTATTTGAACATTGACCATTTTTCAGCCCCCTGGACGCCAAAAAATTAGAATTGACCATATATTATATGCCAGCAGGAAATATAGGCTATTATACTGCCGCCGCTACTGTTTCTCTATGTATGCATATAGCCACAAAGCTGCCAGTGCGACGCCAACCGTGTGGCGGCGCTTCCTATGTCCCTGATTTTGAAACAGGCCCCAGCAGAATGCCTTGCCTTTTTTTACTACTTCTTTCGCGCATAGCCGTTAGGAAGTCACGGCTCTGCGCTGTCAAAGCTTGATTCCTTGGAGGGTCCTGTGTATCATGCAGAGTTAGCTTGCAGAGTTAGCTTGCAGTGTTAGCATAATAACAAAATAATAACATGATGATTGTACAGATGTTTGCAGACAATTTACATGATAATCCCTCTAAACTCAAAGCTTCTTTAGGTTGTTGTGAGTGCCTGCACAAAGTTATAAGGGAGGTCCACAGGAGGAATTTCAGAGTTAGTTGAATCTCATTCTTTTCCCCATACCAGTAGAGAGCACTAGGTGGAAGAAAGGTGACCCGTCATTTGTTGTTATGGGTTGGTCCTCCGGCCCTACGGTCCGCATTGGGTCGCCTAGTCTAGAAAAGCGTACGGCACCAGTGAGATGTTTGTTCTAACTTCTATGCTTCATAGGCTGTCATTGTTTATGTAGTTGTGGCTTATCTGTCCCACCACCCACCCCCCCTCCCCACCCCCTCACCACACTTAATAATAATACTAATAATAGATGTTTATTTCCATAAGACATCTACAAATGTAAATATAAGTGTGGACTAGAGGTTTAATATGAAGAGATGGAAAAAGGAGCATTTTCAGTAATGTGTACTGCTCTTCCTAGTACTCCTGAATTTTGAAAAAGATCTAGACTAGATAATATACATACATATCGAACATACAAATACAACACATTTAGGTAAATAAAGCAAAGATACATGAATCATAAATCATAAGTGTATGTGGTGGCTTTGTCTATTGGTCAGAGCCAATGGATAGTAATTCAAGTTGGTACTTTAGCATTACAAGCTAGACGGATTGATTCATGAGTAAAGAGAATGACATTAGTTGTCAATGTATGCGGTCAGTACATAACAAATGATAACAGTAGTAATAATAATAATGGTAAGTTAGTCCTAAGCAGGGTTATACTGTGTTTTTAGATAATATTGGAATGTGACCAGGTCTTGGATGCTCCTGGCATCCCTATCAAGACTGTTCCATAGAGTCGGCACCTGGTATAGAAAAGACTTTTTAAATTTCTCTGTTCTAGGGCGTGGTATTCTCAACTTAGGGCCTTTAGTAAGCTTTCTAAGATTTACACTCCAGACATCCAATCTACCCTCCATTTTAGTGTCTGTACATGCTTTCTCTAGGAGGTGAATTTGCCTCCTGACATGTGGCGGTTGTAACCAGCATCGTCAAGGAGGTGGTCTAAGCTAGTTCTTTTTGCCAGGTTGTAGGCTAGTCTGATGATCCTGTTCTTAATGGCACCCACAAAAACGGTGATAAAAACGAGAGATTATTGCTAATGTAAGGTATAAGTTTGCTTGCAGAGTTAGCTTGCAGAGTTAGCTTGCAGTGTTAGCTTGCAGAGTCATGAAAGATATCAGACTGGTCAAATAGTGGAAGAATGGAGTGCAGAGCCATGAGAACATCACAGCTCTGCACTGTCAAAGCTTGATTCATTGGAAAGTGGGTTCTGTGTAGAGTGAGGCTGATAACATAATAACCAAATAATAACATGACCATTGTACAGATGTTTGCAGACAATTTACATGATAATCCCTCTAAACTCAAAGCTTCTTTAGGTTGTTGTGAGTGCCTGCACAAAGTAATGTGGGAGGTCCACAGGAGGAATTTCCTAGTTAGTTGAATCTCATTCTTTTCCAGTGGAGCACTAGGTGGTATGTATGGGTGACCCGTCTTTTGTTGTCATGTGTTGGTCCTCCGGCCCAGGGCCTGTTTGGGTCGCCTAGTCTAGAGAAGCGTACAGGCACCAGTGCGATGTTTGTTCTAACTTCTATGCTTCCTAGGCTGTCATTTTTCATATAGCTGTGGCTTATCTGTCCCATCCCCCCCCACCCCACCCCACCCCTACCCCTCACCATAATGCGTGGGAAACAGAACACAAACAACGGAGTTGCATGATAGCCGGCTGCCATGAAGACCACCCTTTAGTTTAATAAAAAAAAAAATTCCCGGTTGGGACCAACAAAAACCAATGTGTGACCCGTGTGTTGGTGAAGTGAAGTGACCACAATCACATGAGAGAGGGGTTAGTTAGTGAAACAAACTGAGGGGAGCGCCAGCGCTGCAACCCTTCCCTGGTAATTTCTATGAACATATATCAAGTAATATATATGATCAATTCCACCAATTCGTCAACATTTGGCTGAAAATTCATAATTTGTTAAAATTGCTTCTATTGATTTATTATGTTTCGTACATAAACTACACATATTACTGATAATATAGACAAAATTGGGAAAGTTAATAATAAATATTGTAGTCAGGACAGCTTTGTGTAGTCTGTGATGGGAACTAGCTGATAAGGACACAGAAGAGTGTACATATTTCTACCTAAATTCGAAATGAATAAAAAGAAATATGTACATAATGATTTTAATTATTGTGTACTTCATAGGTCTCGACATAAGGGTCATAATGCTTTTTAATTCGTGAAAATATTCCAACTAGAAGAAAAGTTACAGGCAAATAACAAAATAATAATGGTAATGTGCATGCATGGTAATGGCAGCAGCAATGATTGACCCTCTGCTCATACACACATATAATCAATTATATTTATAATTACAAAAGTATAGAGCATTCTTCCCCTGATTTCTTGTTAAGATGACTTGAATAATTACATGGGTTGTTTATGAAGATAAATACAAGTTCTATGCAGAGTTAGCTTGCAGTGTTAGCTTGCAGAGTCCTGAAAGATATCAGCCTGGTCAAATGGTGGAAGAATGGAGCGCAGAGCTATGAGAACGTCACAGCTCTGCACTGTCAAAGCTTGATTCATTGGAAAGTGGGTTCTGTGTAGAGTGAGGCTGACAACATAATAACAAAATAATAACAAGATCATTGTACAGATGTCTGCAGACAATTTACATGATAATCCCTGTAAACTCAAAGCTTCTTTAGGTTGTTGTGAGTGCCTGCACAAAGTTACGAGGGAGGTCCGCAGGAGGAATTTCCCAGTTAGTTGAATCTCATTCTTTTCCCCATACCAGTAGAGAGCACTAGGTGGAAGAAAGGGGACCCGTCATTTGTTGTTATGTGTTGGTCCTCCGGCCCTACGGTCCGCATTGGGTCGCCTAGTCCAGGGATGTATTGGTGTATCTTTCAGCAGGCTATCAGTAATATTGGCAAAGTATGAATTTATATAGTTTGGGAGGTTATCATCAGATACAGGAGTGTTGCTTTCGTCATTTAGATTTAGATAAGTTGTGGTAGATTTAGAGGGAAAGATAAAATTAATTGTTTTCCGATATTTCTTAGGATCTAGCGAGTATGTGGCCCCAGGATATCGTCACAACAGGAGAAGTCTTGGATTATTTGCTTTACTAAACATGGAATTGAGTGTTTTTGTAGCCCCACCATCCCGCCCAACACTATCAAGACCCTACCTGATTCCCTCCCTCCTATGGCGTCTCCCGACGCCTTCCAAATCGTTTCGTTTTTTAGCTTTAATCATCGCCGATCATGAATGCACATGATACGGCGATTCCCCGCTGCTATGACGTCATTACATGGGCCTCGTTCTGGGTAGGGTTCTGGTGGGGAATCCCCGCGCCTATGACGTCATTACACGAAGCTTACCGAGTGTGGCTGAGCGTGTGATAGTGAACCGAGTAATGTCGGCAACGAGGAGAAACAGAGATACATAGGCATAAGCATGCAATGCTGGAACTCCGTAATTATACTAGTAAGACGTTAATTTTTTTGCTGAAATGTCTCTCAAAATCAATAAGCTTGAGACTGGGACAGGTTTGAAGTGTGTGTACATATGGGAACGTAGGGATTTTTGGAAATTATTTGCAGATTTGCGTAATGGGTGTTGGCCAATGAGCTTGGGTCGAATTGCTGAGTTGAGGTTTTTATGCATGGCATGGCCACTTGGCGACTTCTCGTCTAGCTTCATCTATCTCTTAATGTCTCATGAAAGTAATTCCTCTTAGCATTCCTCTGTTGTCTATTTACTTCTTTCTTTAGTATTTTAGCCTCATTTAAGCTATCAATAGTTCTGAGTCTCTTGGCGTTCTTGCTAGCTATATTTTTCCTATTTATTAGATCCCGAATGTTCCTGGTAAACCAGGGGTCATTGTTGTCCCTAATTTTGATATTCTCCAGAGGACACAGTTCATCTAATGCTAAAGTGATACATGATAGGATATGATCCCAAGATTCATTTGGGTCATAAAAGTATCAACTTGAAAATATCTTCTTAGCCTTTGTTGGAAGGCCGTAGTATCAAAATTCCTATAGGAATGTGCTCTTTTGATAGAAAAGATTTTTTTGCCATCGTTTTCTTCCTAATCATAAATGGCTTCATGATCACTTACATTGTGTTGGATTGTACCACTATCAGAAACACAAGTCGAGTTGGTCAAAATTAAGTCAATAGTGCTGGATGTAATTGTTCCATTCCTAATAGCAGTGCGAGTGCTTTCTTTGATCAATTGAGATAGCTCATTTTGCTGTGCAAATAGTGTTAGTTTCTCCTTATCAGGGCATGTTTTGTTTAAATAGTTAATATTAAAGTCACCAATCATAATAAATTGAGGGTTAGTGCCGCCACTAGAATTATTTGATAATATATCTTTCAATTTGTCAATGAATGATTCTACTTGACCAGATGGTGGGCGATAGATTGTTGATATAGTAATAGGCTTCAGGTTATTTGGTATAGTTAATGTTTCCATATCATTTGACGAGAAGTCAGATTGAATCAAGCGCCTGTAGTTAAGGTCAGACCTAATATAGCAAAGTAATCCTCCACCTTTCTTAATGGTTGTAGAGTTTGGTAGGAAGAAAGATCTGTCATGTCTAATTATATTGTAACCAGGAATGTTTAGTAGTTGATCAGGATAAGAGTTAGTCAATCAAGTTTCAGATAGAGAGATAAAATCGGGCTTGCAGAGGAGTAGATTTTGTTTAACAACATCAAACGTTCTGCTTAGGCTTTGGCAATTGAGGTGATAGAGAAATAAACCATTCTATTTGTTAGCAAGAGTCATTGTAGCATATAAAAAACAGTAATATAAACAATATATGAAAAATAAAAACAATGGGCAGTTAAGTTACTGACGATACAACAATATCGTCAAGTGGCTTTAGAATGAGTATAGCCCCTGAGATTGACAAATCTCCTGACATGTGGACTGTTGACTCTAAATTGGTTTTCTATTTACCAATATCTATTTTTAGTCGGTCGAGAAAACTGATGAAGAGTATGATATGGATGATATGTTCGTTCAAAGAGCTAATAAGAAAATGACAGACACGAAGTCAGCTGAAAGGGAGAGGAGCCTTGCCATATCAGGTACAGTATACATTTTTATCCTTGGCTCTCCGAACAAATTTGAGATACTCTATACTGCTTATTATAACTTCAGTGGGGGATTTCATTAGGTATTCCTCATATTTATTACATGTAGATTAGGTGTGTTTGATGATATTAGGTTCCCTTGTGATTGGGGGTCAGGATGGCGCAGTGGTCCTGGAATTCAGAGGCTCGTAGGTGTATCAGATCTGTATTCGAACCCTACGTTATGTCACATTCCCCTTCATCATACATCCTCCCTATGTATGTTTACGTTTTGGACCCCCACTCAACACGTTGCGACAATGTCACGTTTTTTGTTGAGAGTTGGTCGGACTGGACCTGGTTCTCGAAGCAACTGAAATAACCAGCCACACATCCTGCAGACATTTATGCCTAGCCATCCTGTGTAGGAAACGCGGAATTAAGTTAGCTAGTCAACCTCTAGGATGATCAATGTCTTTCCCTGATTCCACCAAAAGGCATAAACTATGGAAGGTCAATTATACATGTTATCCTAACACACAGGAGTTTAGTAATACCATTCCTAATCTAGCATACCATATTCCCGATTAGCCTTTTGCTTGTCGAACTGGGGTCTTGCTTTGGGTGAATTTGCCTAGTTCGTCGGGAACCAGGGACTTGCCTACTTGACTCTGACGATCTAACACTCATCTTTTCCGAATCTGCCATAGTAAACAACGTGTTGGGGTCTAGTACACAGTTCACACTGCCCTTTTGTAAAGCAGCCTACCCACCACTACCGTTCTCGATTGTGTTTAAAGGGAATATTGACCACGATTTGCTACTTTGATTTGCAGAGCACCATAGGATGACTGCAGCTACAGGACACTGTAAATACTGTCTGGAAAACCTCGCCAAACATTTGATAATTGCCATCGGAATTAAGGTAAGAACGTAATCTTAAATTATTCCCCTTTGTCTTTTGTGGAGTTACCAAATATTCTTGCATCTTTATACTTTTTTATGGCACGGGTGTATTGTATTTAAAATTTTTATTCAGCAAAGACATTATGAGTAGTACATTTTCCCCAGTCCAGGCTGGTGGTCCCAGATAATTTTATATCATGGTAAGATTTCACTCTATAGTGTTGTGTACAACCACTCATCGTGATATAAAAACTGAGAACCACAAATCTTTCGAGGATATATATTTTCAAATATTGCCGTGGTTCCAGGTTTACATTAGCCTGCCAGCACATCGCTCTATGGTTCCTGGACATTGTCTAATAGTTCCAATGCAGCATGTTCTAAATGGTACATCTGTTGATGATGACGTTTGGTCAGAAATCCAAGTAAGTATTATAAGCTGTTACTTAAAACATAACAACCGAATAATAACAAATTTGTGCTGAGCCTCTCGATTACATGTTCTCGTATTTCAGTCATTTGGAATATCAATTTCATTTCTATTTGAACTACCTTGAGATTGACCCGTACAAAATGGCGGCTGGTGTTGAAAACCTTTTTTTCCCCGATGCAAATGACTTGATGACTTGTGGATTTTACCACTTAGTTACTTTTTAGCAATTTAATTCTCCTTCACTTTGAGGGCAATTAATTAATGATGTAAACTTTTGTACCATGCAGGTTTTTCGTAAAGGCCTCACTGCTATGTTCCGGGAGAAAGATGAAGATGCGATATTTATGGAAACGTCTATGAATCACAAGCGTCATCCCCATATGGTGATAGAATGTATTCCGGTGCCAAAGGAGACTGGGGATATGGCACACATCTTCTTCACGGTACATTCAGTAGTAAACAAGAATGGATTAAACGCCTGAAATATTACCTCTTATGGAGTTAGTATGGAAGCACGCAGTGGGATTTCTTTGGGCTGAAAGTAGATGGCGCCGGCTGAATACAAGGAAAAGGAGAGGTGCTAGAGGATGGGGTGGATAGAAAGGGGAAAGGGGAGGGAGAGGTGCTAGACGAGGGCATAAATGATTCTGTCTCTCCTCTCTCTATGAACAGAGAGATTATAGAGGGGTAGCGGGTGATATTTTCTCATGGATTTCTGGATTCGACCAGCATGAATAATGTAGAGAGAGAGAGAGCGAGAGAGAGAGCGAGAGAGAGACAGTCAGACAGACAGACAGCCAGAGAGAGACGGAATCTTTTTGAGAAGAACAAGATGCACAGCTCTGACTAATGCCATATAGAATTGCAACGGGCTACATACACATAGATATAAATATACATGTACACATACATGTACATTCCCCTCCATCCTAGTGTTAATAAGATAATAGCAACCAGGCGTGATGGTCATTAGCAATATGGACGTCAATGGTAATGGCCTACAACGGCGCCTACCAATATTATGCCTACGACTGCGAATTAAACCTTAAACATTTTCTTTTCGTATTGATTCCATTCTAGACAAAATCCAGTAACTTTCTGGTCTAATTTTTATTATTTCAAACGTAATAATTTTGATTTTCAGATTGGCTTATTTTGTGTGTGCATATGACGAGAATTGTAATTTTGGCTATTCAAACTGCAAATACCTGATTACTTTTGCATGGTCTTTGATTTTAATTCTCAGATTGGCTTATATTTTTGGCATGTAAAAATATCGTATAAAGTCTGAACTTTCAAATTGCACAACTTTACTTCCTAGATATTTCGCAAGGTTTACCATTTTTCTTTCCTTCTCTACATGTTTCAGTATTCATGCAATATTCATTTATAGATATTTGCATTGGAAAGAGCAGAAGAAACTGGACTAGATGTTAGAGTAAAAGGGACAGAGGAGAAACTGACGGAGATCAAAGGTTCCATGATCTCCGCCGCCCAGCAGGGTGATTAGCTCTTATCTGGTCATTAGCAGTGGGGTGCCCCTCACCATTTCTAAACGACTTAATTGCAATTTTGAAAAATCATTTTAAACTTTTGAGTTTTGGTTACCTGTATCAGAATTATTTCGATACAACATCAAGTAGATACTCAAGAGCGGAAAAAATTGTCTTTCCCCGGTTCAAATACATGCAGTAGAAGTGGAGATATCAAGTACTAACTACACAAAATTCATCATTTTTACTTCCATTTTTTACTCTAAGACTAGATCAACTTCTTAAATAAGACTAGCACCCGCCGAAAAAAGTCCAAATCTAAGGTAGTAAGGTAGAGGTGAGGGAGGGACATGAACAGCTGTTGCAACCAGTCAAAAGTTTGAATTTTCAAATTACACAACTTGGCTTGTATTTCATGTTCAAATTCCATTCAAAGTTTGACTTGACTCTCACACTCTAAGCAGTACAGTGGTTTTAGAACTATAAATGTATTTCTCATCTAAAAAAAGTTCTGAAAAAGGATATTCCCAGCCTGACTCACATATGGTCAGAATTAAGTGAGCGATGGCAACCACCACTAGGGGGCGCTAGCAATGGAGGGCGGTCACTGGGGGGGGGGGGGGGGGGGGGGCACGTTCCATGCCTGAGATAAGGCACAGAACAGGCGGACATCAAAGGAGTGACCACGTCTAGAACCTATTGTTTCAATTTTAAAAATGGAAAAAGATATCTAGGAAGTCCACACTTGTATAGCATATGTCGGTCTCAGTGTATTAAACATATGTAGAAATTGAGAAGTGAGGGACCAACAGTTTAGAAAATGGGGGGGGGGGGGGGGTGTCCCAAAAAGAAAAAAAAATCCCAAGAATGTAGAGTGTAACCCGATCTGTCCCTGGTAAAACCTCTAGGTAAAGTAAGAAAGCACTTGTGTGCTTAATTAAACCCTTTTAGTGGCTAGCGGTAATGTCTTCTTGGATCTGTCTGGACTGGTGCATTATCAGAATACCAGAACCGTTTATTTTATGTGTGGGGATACTAACAGGTCTGAAACCCGGGTCTTCTTGGGTGGTTGATAGTGAATTCTTTAGAGATGACTATGATTGAATTGGATGTTTGGTTTTATTTTTCCCAACGTTTATTTTATAATGGGGACTGGATGTTTCATGTCAAAGTTGTATCATTACTATTTTATACATTCTGCAAGTAATGACAATTGTGTTAACTATTTTTTTGTTTTTAATCACATTCTTTATTCAATTTCCTGCCAACGAGGCCTCTACATTGCTAAAACATGTATATCAAAAACGTTTTCTTGAACCGAACAAAATTCTGGTTTCATTTTTTTTAAAAAAAACCCCATTGTATTAACTAAACTGATGGATTCTTATTACCTGGTTTTTCATTCAGAAAGCACTTCGGGAATGTGATACGGAATGGGCACAGAACAAGAAAGTCATTGATCTAAGCAAAAAGGATGTACGTCATTCGGTGAGTTCTCCTTTGTGTTCATGGTATCTCTTATTCTAATTCCTTATACATGGTATTCACATGACTTCACCCCACTCAGTGGCTATCCCCGCTGGCAGCCATATGCAGAGAGCAGGAGGTACTAGATCGACAGGATTTCCCGTTTCGAAGGTTAAAGGATGACGGTTATATTTATTTTCCCCCAAAATTACTATTTAACCTGTCAGCACACATATTACATTCTCTAAAACTTGTGGAGGTGAAAACGGCTGAAAACTGCATTTTTGAGTCCTGGAGCATACATGTCCAGCTAACGTTCTCAATGTTCGTTACTTAAGAGTTCAATACATAGTATTCACTGACATCACAACGCTGGCCACGGCTCGCAGACACGCTATGGCGAGCCACAAAATGTTTGGAATACCATTATTTAGCATTTCCAGACTGCTCAGATTATGTCAGTTTAATTACGGCGGCTTCTATTTCATTTAGGTTCCAAAGGGCTTTCCGTATTTCTCAGTGGACTTTGGTCTCCAAGGTGGCCTCGCACATGTAATAGAAGACGAGCGGGTTTTCCCAGGATATTTTGGACGGGTAGGTACTTCAGTTTTAGTTGCAAAATCATGCCGTCAAATTATCATAATCTGATTAAAAGGAAGCAGACGTTGGAAACATTCAGTTTTGTCGCGTAGACCTATTTTGAATAATACTTCCATAATTTGTTCTCTGATATGGGTCAATATGTAATCGTTTCTTGTGTAGGAAATCATTGCTGGGATGATGGACATTGAACCAACGCTGTGGCGAAAGCCTCACAAGGAAGAATTCGAGCAGCAGAGAAAGAAAGTTTTAGAATTTGCGGCAGAGTGGAAACCGTATGACTGGACCCAAAAGCTTAGCGGTACAAAAGAAAGCGATTCTGACTGAATAGCTCTCTCATCTATGGATATTTTCCGAACGTCTTTATTTTCTCTTATCTATGGAATGTGAACTTATGCATGTTAATAGTGAATCACGGTGACCGTGTCACTTTTGTCAAGAAAATGAGCACGAAATAAATGAAGTGACTACATATTGTTTATTCTGTTAAAGGGAACATTTATATTATGGAGGCGAGGGGGAGTAGAGGATCCACACAGACAGTGAGTGCGGGCCTAGATAGTAATACATGTAGTATGTCCCAACTCATTCCAGTCGTGCCACATTCTGCCCACTGGTCAACACCTTTTTTAACCTTGCAAATGCAATATAGGAACATCAATAATAATCATAATATAGATGAAATATTTAATTTACATAAAATCAATTCAAATTCTTCGTCTGAATTATGCTGTATTGTGTCTTCCATATTGAATAATGATAGGTTTCCCTTTCGAGATATACCCGTTGACGAGATTTAAAGCTTCAGTGGCAGTATCTGTATCTGAAAAATTTGTAAAAGCATTTCTATCAAACTGACATAGTATATAGTGTACTTTATTGAGGGAATGTAATACGATACAATGGACACACACATAATAACCAGATATTTTCTTCCCTACTATCCAACAGACTTTAAGACTTGTTTTCATAGTTATTTCTAGGGACAAATTGACAGAAATAATATGGAAAACGCTACGTCCTCCGATTTTCGAGGGGGCTTAGGGTTTTCAAGATATCCATTCTAGAGTGGAATCGTATTACAATAATGAGAACAAGTCTCCGTTATAGTGAATAGCAACTAGGAAATCAAATAGCAGAGATCATAACTTAGAATGCATGGATAAGGTGGTTGTTTTTGAAGAATTCTGTTTTAACGTTTTTGTACCATTTTCTACAAAGCAGTATAGGTGATCTAAGACACTTTTTGGAAGGCAATACCATTTAGTTGTCATACCATTGGGAAATAAAAGATTATAAAAAAGAAAAACAGCATAATGGTTCTATCACTCACATAAGTGGCAGGGCTACAAGGATTTATTATCATTGTAAGAAGTAAATCACAAGACATGATGGACTAAAGTATCTAGCTTCAGCATGAAATGGATCCCAATCTGGGAGTGAAGTTAATCAAAAAAGACACATCTCTGTTAAAATGTAACTGGTGACTTACTGTTGAATGTGACGAAGGCTTGGCCTCTCATGCGCCCTGTTAATAATTTGAAACGAATAGGGCTTTCTTCTTTCTGATATCGTATAAAAAGTGAGATCAAATCGTCTTCTGTTACTTTTGAGCTCAGATTCTTCAAGTATAAAACCTGGAAAATAAATGCATTGAGTAAAAGCATCACCACATTTGACTGGATATAAGAAGATACTTTCTATAAGGTATTAGTTCAACACTTGCAGGATAGTTTTAACTGAAGCATCGTTTAACAATGTATTGTCATATCTGTGAAAAGCGATAATCTTTAATTATTAAATATGAAGTGACAACCCATGTATCCCAATCAAACACCATTTTGAAACAATATTTTGGCAAACGTCTTGTTCAAGGGTAACAAAACCATGTCAATGTCATTTATCTACCTTTAAGATGAAATCAATCAATAAACGTACATTCGTGGGATGACCAGGGTCATAGTTTTTTAATCGTTCTATTTTTCTAATTTCATGAAGTCCCAGTCTGTTCTGTACGATTTCTTCTTCTGCTATAGACTTCACTGGACCTGTAATCTTTCTTGGACCACCAGCCGGGGACACGCAATCAGTAGTTGCACTTTGATTCTTCTTCATAATGTCGCACGTACAGAGATCCTGGCCTTTTTCATCAGATTCTATACACGCTGGACGACGACAAAGTGGACAGAGTGTTCCACCGGAATCAATCTCGTTGGATACATATCCTTCGGGTCTGGGCTCGCAAGTTGCTACTGTGAGCTTATGTTTGACACCTTTTGTTATCTTACGCTCCTTCTCCATGACTTCGTCCATAATGCTATCAAGATTATTTATAGGATCATTTGGATCTCCCTCTGCGACTGGATCGGATACATTGGTAACTAACATACCCAGAAGTTTGGCCTTGTCCCTGTTATGAGATATAGCCTTTTCTAGATCCAATTCATGTCGTGACATGTATCGAGCCCCTGCATATGTATCTGGCTTCTTCAATTCCGATTTCTTTTTAGCTATCTTCCGTTGGATTTGTTCAAGTTTTGTCGCATGGGCTGTAGGGTCAATACCAAACCGGCTTCTCTTGGATGGCTGTAAAATATTTGTACATATTTTTTTACAACTGCAAAATAATGAACTTAACTTGGGAAAGGCAAAACTTTGAAACAACTTCACATACGGTACCAAAAATAAATTTTAAACAATTTTTTGGTGTTAGTCCGGTGGATATCAACAAGAATGTGGACCATAATTTTTAATGCATTTCGGGCAGGCATTACAGGATTTTTTTATATATATGGCAAGTCAAACCGTAACCACAATGAATGCGATAGAACGCAAGTTTATGGTAAACTATACGATGATAAGATACCTACTTTTCCATTCAACCCCACGCCTTCAGTCTCTAGAAGTAGCTCTATCTCATCTTGACTGAGACCACACTGTCTTAATTCTTCTAGGTGTTTGTCGTGGTCTTCGAGGTCCTTGTAATCTTTTACTGTAAGGGTACCAGATACTTTTGCAGTAGTAGGGTTTAAGACGTTTGATGGCGCGAAGTTCTTCTTCCTAGTTAACTTCCTAATAAAGTAGTGAACACAAAGTGTAAACGCATGACGAGGAATCAAAATACGTTAAAGTCAATGACGGGAATACTAAATTGATATAATTTTAGTGAATCAAGTAGTACACACCCATCAACGAAGACGTTCTTTTCAAGTTGTTGAACTGCGAGCTCATGCAATTGTCTTTCTCCTTCTGTGATGATATCCTCAACTGGGGCTTCAATATTTTGACTCTTGAATGGTCGTTTAGAAGGCGCCATACGGGTCACACCTCTGCTATCATATCTTGAGGGATCGCCACTGAAAAGAGGTAAAACAACAATATGGTCATAATGAGGCATTCAAATGATTACAATTTAGCGGAGACTTGACACTAAACAATACCAAACTAACCCTAAACCTAACATAAATTGGTGGTCCTAAGTCAGTAAAAGGGGTAGTGAACTGTCCCAAGTAAAAATAGACTAATTAAAGTAATTACTTGACTAGTAAACAGTCTGGGCACTTTAAATCCAAGCTGTGGGCACTTTGATCCAAGGCCGGGGAGCTTCAGTCCGGGTGCTAGACGCTAGCACCTGGACGGGACTGTAGCGTGTAGTGTAGAATGAAGTGGTTGTAATTTTATTATTGGTGCAAACGCTTTATAACGATTTAACTGTAGAGGGAACTAATCATTAATTCCAACCTGTTGTTGACAGCGATCAGTTTGGTTCGGCTCCACCCAAAAGAAAGATCATTAATTCCGACCTGTTGTTGACATAGGGATCAGTTCGGTTCCGCTCCATTGGAACGGAATATCACCGTCGGAATATTTTAGGCGAACCAAGCAAACTAAAGGGCTAAAAACAATAATCCGACCAGTTCAGTGTGCAACATAGTGAATTTGGAGATGAAAGACCATCGGTCTCTGCCAAATTGTAACAGTGGAGACCGAAAAGATTTCACAGAGACCAAAAAAAAAGTCTGGGTCATAGATAGGGTTCCCGTGGTCCAGAGCAGTTCGAACATTTTATCACTTGGATATTTCATTGGAGACCGTCGGGCCCTGACAATTATCAATTTCAGAGACTGACGAAAATTCAATGGAGACCTGGGCATCGGTCTCTGGGTTATGTTGCACACTGCCAGTTGAATTCTCATCGGTATCGGTCTGTTTTTTCATGAAACCAATGGAAGCCGAAGAGACATTCCGGTCAGTTGTGACAAGTTATGTCGGCTTGGATTGGGTGGAATAGCATCTATTTGCATGAGAAACCTATGTAAACCGATGTGCTCGGTTTCTTATTAAAACCGATGGTAGCCGAAGGCTTATTCCGACCTGTGGAAGCGGCCCATTAGGAGGGACCCAAGTGCCCCAGGATCATAGAGCCCAGACCCTAGCGTCTAGCACCAGACTCAAGCGCTCCGGCCTTGGATCGAAGCACCGATTGTATGACTGTAGCGCCCCGGGACTGTAGTGTCCCGAAATCCTAGCGCCCCAGCCTTGGATCAAAGCGCCCACGGCCTGGATTGAAGCGCCCAGACTGTTAACACTAAACAATACCAAAACTAACCCTAAACCTAACCTTAAATTGGTGGTCCTAAGTCAGTAAAGGGGTTAGTAAACTCTCCTGAGTAATAATAGACTAATAAAAGTAATTAATTGACTAGTAAACGGTCTGGGCGCTTCGATCCAAGCCATGGGTGCTTCGGTGCCAGGACCCAAGCGTCCCAGGATCGTAGTGCCCAGGCCCTAGCATCTAGCGCCCAGACTCAAGCGCTCCAACCTTGGATTGAAGCGCCCAGGGCTTGTTTGAAGCGCCCAGACCGTTTACTGGTCAATTAATTACTTTTATTAGTCTATTTTTACTCGGGACAGTATTGTCAGTAATTCACTACCCCCTTTACTGACTTAGGACCACCAATTTAAGGTTAGGTTTAGGGTTATTTTCGGTATTGTTTAGTGTTGACGGTCTGGGCGCTTCGATCCAACGCCGGGGCGCTAGCGTCCAGGTCGGGGCGCTAGGATTTCGGGACGCTACAGTCCCGGGGCGCTACAGTCATACAATCGGTGCTTCGATCCAAGGCCGGAGCGCTTGAGTCTGGTGCTAGACGCTAGGGTCTGGGCTCTATGATCCTGGGGCACTTGGGTCCCTCCTAATGGGCCGCTTCCACAGGTCGGAATAAGCCTTCGGCTACCATCGGTTTTAATAAGAAACCGAGCACATCGGTTTACATAGGTTTCTCATGCAAATAGATGCTATTCCACCCAATCCAAGCCGACATAACTTGTCACAACTGACCGGAATGTCTCTTCGGCTTCCATTGGTTTCATGAAAAAACAGACCGATACCGATGAGAATTCAACTGGCAGTGTGCAACATAACCCAGAGACCGATGCCCAGGTCTCCATTGAATTTTCGTCAGTCTCTGAAATTGATAATTGTCAGGGCCCGACGGTCTCCAATGAAATATCCAAGTGATAAAATGTTCGAACTGCTCTGGACCACGGGAACCCTATCTATGACCCAGACTTTTTTTTTGGTCTCTGTGAAATCTTTTCGGTCTCCACTGTTACAATTTGGCAGAGACCGATGGTCTTTCATCTCCAAATTCACTATGTTGCACACTGAACTGGTCGGATTATTGTTTTTAGCCCTTTAGTTTGCTTGGTTCGCCTAAAATATTCCGACGGTGATATTCCGTTCCAATGGAGCGGAACCGAACTGATCCCTATGTCAACAACAGGTTGGAATTAATGATCTTTCTTTTGGGTGGAGCCGAACCAAACTGATCGCTGTCAACAACAGGTTGGAATTAATGATTAGTTCCCTCTACAGTTAAATCGTTATAAAGCGTTTGCACCAATAATAAAATTACAACCACTTCATAAAAGCAGTTTTCTATCAATACTGCAAAGTATTGAAGTTAAACTATTTTACTTTTTGATAGTTGTAACAGTTTTTTGTCTTTATGTAAACAGCTATTACAGACTTCTACCAGCTGCAGGTTATACCCTACCAGTACCAGGGGAAAAAAGTGTGGCAACTGCACGCCTCTCACTCAGTGTACACATTGGTGCAGGTGCAAGCTTATCATTCGGTGTACCATTTAAATTGGTCCTTACTGTAATGTATTAATATCTCCCTCTTTCCACACTTATTAATTTAAGCCTTTGAGTGAGTAGTTTTTTGCGTACATTTCCGTCAATTTCCGTTGACGCATGGTCCAGAAATTTTACCCGCTAGTACTTTTGCTTGCTGTACTTATTTTATTGTCTGTTTTTGTTCTTATAGTTGTCGTTTTTCTCACCTTGAATGACACTGCATGCCCACCAACCACCCATCCTTCACTCCTCCCATCACATTAGAATCCATGTTGTAGTGTTTGATACCTGACTGCCTACCTGCCTAGTGTGTGTGTAGCCTTGAGGCAAGGCTACACACACACTAGTGGCAGGCAGTGGCAGGCAGCAGGAGGGGCAGTGTGTGGTACTGGGTTGTGTGAAGCTATGTGAGTGAGTGAAGGTGCAGTGTGTGTGAGAGGTCCGACAGGGGTGGGAGACTAAACCAATTTTTATATTTAAAAATGCAACTCTCCTGTACCACATTATACATAAGTCGTCCCCTAAAAAGGCATCAGGAGGAACACGACTTGCCTTACAGACGATGTAATGGTACCCATTTACATGGGAATACATAAAAAACAGGGCCATGGCTGCGAGTTCTGTATAAGTGAGAAGACCAGGGGTATTGGAGCAACGTAAGGAAGTTTAAAGGTGGTCTAAATCCGCCCTGTAGGGGGCGGGTCAGTTGCGCAAAGTCCAGGCAATGGGACTGTTTACAAAGCATGCATGCTCTCAGTGGTTGCATTCGGGAAGTACCTCTACCCAGCTCAAGCCAGCTCTCAGTGGTTGCATTCGGGAAGCTAATGTGTTTTATACCAACATTCATGGGTGATTATATTTGTTGACATAAATGTATAGCCCTATATATATCTACACCGATTATCTGATCTTCTATTACCCTATACAACTTAAAGAATTTCGCCAGTGTCACTTTAATATTTCCAAAAATATATGAGTAAAATTCTCCCAAACGGGCAGCATTTGATTTCAGAAGGCCATTTTTTTCAATCTCTATAATCTTTGGTGTACACATAGCAGGGAATATCGGCATAATGCAGGTGAAGTTTGGGAAGGCTGGGGCAAATATTTCGATTCCTACACCTATGATTCATATACCTATATTTTCCCTATTATTTTGCCCTATTTCGGCCACATGATGCCCGATTTATCAAATGATTTAGTGTAAAAATGAGATATATTACTCACTAATTCGTCTTGCAAAATTAAATGAAAGGTCAAAGCTAGAGAAAGGATGTTTGAGGGCCTGGTTCTAACCAGACGTTTGACTTGATTTTGTAAAAATATCCATTTTATTACTATAAAATTATTGTGTTGGAACAGGAGGGTCTCTTTTATTTTTAATAATTATGGCGTAATTATGGCGTTCTGTCTCTCTCTGTCTGTCTCTCTCAGAGAAAGAATGTACCCGTCCACACATTACTCCTCAATGAATTCATAAATTCTTTTTAAAAATAATATTAAATCCCCATTTCTCTGTAATGACTAATGCTGATATGTATGTGATTCATTTGGTATCAAAGACAAGTTTATATAGGATGAATTGTCTTTCCTGCATAGATGTTTGGGTAGGCCTACATGTCATTCAAAATGTATTTAAAATTTAAAAGGATAGAATATAGCACCAGGGTAAAGTTTTCTGAACACTATGTCAAATATGTTCCACATATATTGTTCATATGCTTAGAATGCTCAGGTACCGGTACGGTACCGTACTAAGTTGTGAAAGTGTTATGAATAATATTAATAATAATCATTTTTTAAAGACATTAGGCCTACTACCCCGACGTAGGCACCCTGTGATTTTAGCCATTTTTGGCAATCAAATTAATATCTCCAAATTTTAAAAAAAACTCCAGTAAATTGTCAGATTCCTATAAGAAGTAGAAACACAACTGCCTCTACAATCCAAGTGCCGAAGGTGCTTGTTTTTTAAAAAAAACAAACAAACCGATTGGGACGTAAGGCTTATTCCGACCAGTGCCTGCAGTGGAAGGGGCCCATACAACACAAACTGAACACACTTCAGTCACGTGGAAATCAACAAATAATTAAAAAAGGAACAAACCACGGGATTCCAGTTCTGCTATAAGATGTTGTATCTTCTCTGAACCGGGGTAAATTGCCTGACATCTTGAGAACATGTACATAACCTGTAAACTCCTGCTGATTTTCGATTTTCTCTCTTGTCCCTCACGAAAATGGGTACTTTAATGTCGCTAAGAATCATTGATAGATCTGAATCAAGTATTGATAGATCTGAATCAAAATCGAAACAATATAAGTGAAGTAATATCAACTATGCTATATAGAGAACACAAACTCGAATACATAAAATTGAGAGTATGAAAATATTTTACGACAACAGTGCCCCTTCACGACTGTTGAAACCAGCACGCGAGAGTATAAAGCCGGTTTCACCATTTGCTGGAAGAAAATATGTTTAAAAAGTAAGGTGGAAGAATAGATTGTCTTTCTTAGTTCATTGTTACATTGAAAATATTGTCATTGATTCAGTTTGTATCACGTGACCTTGTGCATTCGGTCTCGTATGTCTCAAAATAACTACGGGTATTGTTATGGCCTAGCCCTAGGCCTAGGCCTAACTTGGACTTGGTTTGACAGGCCTCGAGTCATCGACTCAAGACTAGCTCGAGTCTGACTGAGACTGTCATACTAAATTCGAGACAAGTAAACTGTTTTCATTAGAAAAAATAATAGTTGTATCACGCAACTATGTTTACCTGAGTACCTTCTCGTATGTTTTGTTTCCGTTCGCGGTTGAGTTCCAAGCTAAAGTCTGGCAGAACATGACATAAATGATTATCATATTGTCATTGTGATAATTATTAGACTGGCCTCTCCCTGTTTACTCCAATGAATGGTCGCATTTGGCTTGTTGAACCTGTCATTTATTCGTATTTTCAGATTTGAGGAGAAGGAGGGGGTGTCGGGTGTGAATAATGTCAAGTCGTCCGTCCAGCGGGGAATTAGGGCAAAAATCTTAGAACGATATGTGCACATAGGACCGTTCATAGATCAAATATTGCCGAAGAAAGATCCCTTGAAGGTTGTCAGATGGTAGGTGACTCATGCGTCTGGAATCTTGATTTATCTTTGCAATTCGTATTGAAAATTGATATCGGTAGTCTACATTGTCGGGCTACATAATGTAACATTATAGCTCTGCCCAGTTTAAACATAATTTAAATCCTTCTGTACCGTACATGCGGTCTTAACCCACTCCCAACAATAACAATATTACAACACTGATCTACGGTATTTTCTCCACAGTCAAGACCATATCGAAATTCTAGCTGGCAAAGATGGTTCACCGCTGTTTTTTAAACAAAGAGAAGGCCCATGGTGTCCGTCATTGAAGCTCATTCACAAGTGTAAGTTACACAAATTAAATTAGCTTTTCCAGCTAGAAGGTGTTTCCGGCTAGACGTATTTCATTATATTAGTTTTTTCTAGTTTTTCTTTTAGATAGTCACTGATTTCCTTAAAAGTTATGTGAAGGATGTAAGCTTTTACTCACATTTAGTTTTATTGGAATATCAATCAATTCATTAGTCGTTTTCTATCACCTTACCATGACATTGATATGGATTTTTTAAAATTGATATGTTACTCCATTATTTTTAACTAAGTTTCTTGTTTCCAGATCCATTTATTGCACCTAAAATGCAAGTAGATAAAGGTGCTATTAGGTTCATATTGAGTGGAGCCAATATTATGTGTCCGGGACTTACCTCGCCAGGAGCCAAGATGACCAATGTACCGGAGGACACTGTGGTTGTATCCTTACCCAAGATTTTAACTGAGAATATGTTGTTAACAAATATCGCATAGCTCCAATATGGGTCTCATATGTTCCACCCTTTACTTATAAACTGACAATTGCTATACGTTTCATTACTATAGATCGATTTTGAATACTCATCCCTGTATATTTTCACTGAAATTTGATCGAATAAGCGATCCATAAACATGTATACATGAGGCTGTTCCTTTCCTAAGATTTTAATTGAGAATATATTGATAACATAATCAAATAGCTCCAATATGAATCTTATATATTCCACCCTTTATTTATAAACCCACAATTTCTATACGTTTCCCCAATATAGATCGATTTTGATTACATATCTCATAAGCAATCCTTAACCCTGTATAAGGCTGTTACCGCCGAGGGAAAGGAAAATGTTCTTGCTATTGGGATCACGAAAATGTCAGCGGAGAAAATGTAAGTTTACGTGTGTAGTTTTTTTCAATTAAAGGTATTCATCGGTGTAACCACCCTGTGATAGGAACCGATCTTATGTAAACTTATAAAAACTTGATTATAGAGACTTTGTATATCACACTTCATCAAGATTTCAGAACTCTACGTATTTTGATTCGTAAATGTATACTTGGGAGTCCCTATAACTGCAGTATACATTCAGGGATGCAAGTTGGGGTATTCAAAATTGACAGAAAAGTTTCTGAGATAAAAATATGCTTTTCAAAGTGCTTACAACTGAAAGGATTATGCATATAAACATGTACATGTATATTCGAAATAAAAGTTAGCTTAATAACTTAATAGAACTAGCTAGAGAAGTTGATAGACAGGCACTGAGCAGCTGCTGCCACTCACATACATACTGCTGTCTGCCGGGCCGTCTGCCCCTGCTCCCGGTAGGGAGAGTGAGTGCCCTCCGCTAAACTCCCGATGCTATCACTCTACCGAGTTGCTAGCGGAACCTTGGCTGACAAGGGATTGACTCAGGCCGCCACTGGTACATAGCTCTCCCGTATATTCCTATGCAAGGTTTGGGTCAGTCCATTAACCATCAACCTTTTTAAGGCGTTTTATAGGTAATTTGAGAGGCATATGGGAAATTTATATACATATTTTGGTAATGAGGAGATTGAAGGAAATCCGTCAATTAAAGGACAACTTGCATCCCTGTCAGAATAATCATTTTATTGTTCATAGAAGCAGACTTTGCTCAATACTTCTAAATGCTTCATTTTTTTTTCAGATTGGAAGTGAATAAAGGAGTTGGCGTAGAAAATCTTCACTATCTGAATGATGGATTGTGGCATATGAAACCAGTTAAATGATAATGGAGTTGAGCTAGTTTTCCCCTATCATTGGGCTTCGTAATTTAAATCTATTTTTACAGCCTTGTGAGGGCCTTCGTTTTTATCGTGCATTTTCAGGTTCTGATAGTATGATAATAGAAACACTCATTTTGCTATATATTAATTCATTCTATTGGCCTGATATAACTCTTGAACATATTGCAACATGGCCCTTTTCTTCATCTTTAAAAAAACATGTTCCATGGCATGTAACGCAAATTGAAAGCCCATGTGCTGTCCCCTTTAATGTGTATAATTCCCGAAATAAATAAACTGATCTAATGCATATAACGAGTTGTATTATGATTGTCACAAACGAAAACAATATATTCTCAATTGTTTGTTTTTATTAATAATCTAAGAGAATATGCAGTCACAATGAAACATAACATTCTTATACAGCAATCAATTATTACTCATTCACCTCGTTTCAAAATGTACAGAGCCATTTTATTCCACTCTAGATAATGCTGTTCAGTCGGAAGCTCCCCCAAAATGATTCTCAACATAATATTAAATGTGTAAAATTAGCCTGGCTATCTCAGCACTTACTCACTGCAACTAGTTGAGATCCTTTAATGAAACGTCGAGGTAAATCACGATAGCTAAGTGCCGGTTTACCGTAAACAACCAACAACTAAAACGAAACAAGGCTGTGATATAGGGACATTATCCACAACGGTCCAAGTGACGAAACAAAAGATTGTGAATATCAAATTAGTTTAAGACACAGTTAAGTAAACGGCAAAATCCCCAGTTACATCGAGTAGTAGTAACCACACGTTCTCATCACAACCAGGAAGGTTTGCATATTTTCTAGGTAAAACTGGTTTCTTCTCGGTGGAACGATGACTGCTATCTGGGGGCCCGAGTTGGAAATAAGTTAACCATATGAGAGTATCAAACTCAGTATCTCTCCCTGATATAACTATCTTTAACTGTAAATAATGCTTTTATACCAGGAGTGGCATACGAAATGACATGTTAAATTTCAAGGCACACATCGTATTGAGGTGTCCCAAATTTCGATTTGGCACATGTATACTTTGCGTACAGTTGATAGGTTCGCTCAAGAGTTATGTTCTTTTTGTTGCATTACAACGAGTCTCAGGCCTTTAAGTCTCATCTTTACGTACGTCTGTGGGTATATCGAAGTCTTGCAATAAGGCAAAAATTTGCTGATATTGTTATATTGGAGCAGTTTTGTGATCTCAAAGCAGTTCAGCCGTTTGCTTCGACTGAGATGTATCTTTAGCACCACGACTTGAGGATCTGCTATACAGATAGGTTTCAGGCTGAGTTGGCTGGGTTCCTTGCAAGGTCAACAGTACTGGTTACCAAGTCCAGATCGTGGTCTTGGCATTTAATTCTGCCCTTCGTAAATGGAATAAATTATCTCAATCATATACGTCGTTGATCATCAGGCATAGGTTTTATCAGTTAAATTACCTGAGCTTACAAACACTTTTTATCGAGTAAGAAATCGTTTGTCAAATAACAAATGTACACAATAATTCACTAAATATATCACATTTTTCATGACACTCAAGTGATTCGTTCACTTTCTTGTAAAAAGAATCTAGTAAAGTGCATTAACAGATACTTATATCTATACATACGTCTGCATAGTGAGAAAAGTTCCATGGATTTAACAATCAGAATAAGATACCGTATGGAACCAATAACAACATTGAAATTAGCCATACGCCGTTAAAGAAATCCACTTAATAGTTATCTTCTACCAGAATTATGGAAACAGGTTAAATACGCTACATAATGGAATATACAAATAATATCTTGGACTCGATGTTGTTCCAAGATTTACACTTAATAATGCTGCCAGTAAGTGGATAAAACAGCAACCGTCATCATGATGACGCGATGTGTGAACATATATGGCCCTTGATCATCTTTGGTCGTCCATGCTTGCAAAATAGAATCAGATTCAACCAATACAAAATTCTATACTGGTAAACTACTAAAGTTATACATTAAAGATTCAATCCGATTCATAGTTAATTAAGCTATGAACAGTTAATTCATTTGTCAAGCATTCTAGGCCGTCTGCGCTGTACATTTTCACTTCTTCAATGACGACTTCTTGGTACTGTTTCGTCCACTGACTCGAATCACAGATGGCGCTTTTAATGAGTTTTCGTCCTGGCGATGGAGACATGATGAATATTTCATGTCACTAGCTCGCTGATAAGTGCTTCTGGCTTTGGAATCGCCCTGTTACATTGGTAAAAGAAAAGGTCCATGTAAATATGTTCATTCATATGTAACTATCAATCCAGGATCGATGCATTGCACACACTAATTTATACAGCGGAGTTTAGGGTTATAACCCAATAGGTAACCGGGTATTGTTATACCAGTCCTCAGTTCAAATAGGCGACGGCTTAACCATTTAAGCAAAAGGTGCCATTGTTAGGCAACAGCCCAATTTTCCTGATTTTATTAGTAGGGGCTGATTTGCGAGATAATATTGAATATCATATATTAAATGTCTCGGGAAGCATTTTTGCAATTGAGAGAAAAAAATGGCCATGTGATGTGGAATTTTTAAAATCTTATTGCATTGAAATTTTTCATGTACGGATATTATATGTATGGAGCTTCGGGCGTTTAAGTATATTGGAACAGCTCCTTATTAAATTATTACTATTGGTATATTGGCGCTCAATAATTGAAAGAAAAAATCCTGCAATATTTTTCTTCCAAATAAAAATGATACGGTGCTCGAAATTAAGGCGTGTCTCCAAATCAACAGAATATTTTGCGAAATTTTATAAGCCAAGTCAGCAAAGTATATTTTAATATGTTCTGTCGTAAAAGTTGTCTACTGAAGCAATATATATAAAAAGAAGCATGGGTATAACAAGCGTGTGATTCAAACTCAAAATCACCAAGCAGTAATTCAGGAAATTATACTAACTGAATGTTCAGCGAACACCTTTCATCCACCTGACAGATTTTTTTGTTGGCTATGTAAAATGATGTAAACATTGTGAAAGTTATTTGGTTAGTTTTGGAGTGAAACATAAACCACTAAAACATGCATTATAGAAACACTTACTCTGTAGATAGAAGTAGTGAGGAAGAGTCTGACAGAGAGCGGTGAGAGTAGTTGTCAGAGAAAAGCTCAAAGAGAACACAAATTCTATTGCGTCGGAACTAGTGACTTTTGTTTCCCACTGACTAAATTCCTCTACGGTTTTCTCCCATATTAGAACGGAGATACAAAGAACGTCTTGAAAAGTCTCAACTAAACACTGTACTCCAGTCTGAAATTTGTGTTATCGGGAAGGTTGTTGTTTTTTAAATAGGGGAGAGGTCTTTCCTTTTGGCCAAGACTTACAGTTAGAGTCCGGCAGGGAGAAACCAGAACTCGTGTCTTCGTCTGTATCCTTATCACTCTGTGGCCGCAGGTAAAGAACAATCATCAGACGCATATGTATACACATACGGTGGCTATCGAATATTTCTATGGTATGGCAAAGCTGAGGGTTAGGAAACCAGGTAGGATATTTCATATGCGAGGAATAAAATATGAAACGATTAATCAAACGCACGGACACATTGGAACAGAGGGAACACACGGGAATGTCGAACACTTCTGCTTTTTTTCCAGGGATAACTGACATGCCTGACATGACAGAGTTTGTTCCTCAAATAAATGACATTCATAACAGATGGGTTTCACCACGAGTGAGTGAAAGGGGCCGGTTCATTCTTAATGTAATTGAGTTGCGAGGTTAGATGCAAAAGGAGGAGCAGAGGGAGACAAAAGCATGCGGCAGTTGATTGTTACTGTTAGCGCTTCAAGTTAGTACAAGACAAATCAGCACAAGCTAGGTTCCACTTCTAAATATGACATACCTCATGCAGGAGCTGAGACAAACACATACTATGGTCCACCTTTTCACATCTGGAGCAAGCGAGACAAGAGGCAAATCAAGCATAATACTTAGACAAACAACAACGATGTATTGGTTTGTCAAGTAGTAAACAGGTTCCAGCTAATATCAAGCAAAAAGTGCACAAAGGGAGCAAAGAGGTAGTGCTTGAAACAGCAAGTGAATCATTATGGATAGTACTAGTAGAAGTAAAACATTGGATTCAATAGTGGCAGAAGTTAAAAATGTATGTTTGACTAGATGGTTTACGAGTGGTGATAAATTCAACGTCGAACATTAAATAAATAATAAAGGGTCTAAGATGTGAACATTCTGAAGAACTTCAATGGAATTTTGTCGACTTAAATACCAACATATAAGTTAACTATACTCATGTTATTTACAATTAAATTGGTTCACGAAGAACCATATGGAATGGCACCGTGTCCTTTACGTCGATAAAAAGAAAATGATATATGACTTATCTTATTGACAATGCGATAAGAAAAGATGATTTAAATACATACGTATAGCAAGACGAGACCGTTTAGAATCGATTTAAGATTAGTTTACTATTCATGCTCATATTCAAAAGTTCCTTCTTTAACATAAGAATCCGTCTTTAACATAATAATAGGTAGCCCATATGCTTACAGTGCTGAGGTCTGTATCATATTTCCTGGAAGGAGATCGAGCTCTCGCTGAAGGTGATTTTGATCGGGACCTATACGGTGAGGGGGAATGTGCCCTGCAATAAGATTAACTTTGATTCAATTCCATGTTTTCGGCAATGGTAGCAAAAGAAAACATGTCAAATACTAAATAAATTGAGTGTACCAGGCTAATTTTTAGACACTTTGTTTTTCTCTCAATCAGACTCAATAGTTTTACCTTGAAGTTAACGGACTCGTGGCACTCAATCTGGAAAAACTTTCTCCGGGTGGCGCGAGTCCGTTTCGTCGCAACTCCTGGATGGATCTCTCCCTATAATAAAATATCATTGCAATCATTCTAGAAAAAAAACTAGAAACAATGAGCTGCGTTCATTTAAAAATTATAAATTAAAACAGCGTATTGGAGAATAATTTCCAAATTAAATGATAACAATCTATCCTTACTTTTCAAATCGCTCATGGGTGAGCTGTCTACGAAGTCGATCACATTCCGCTTCTGTCTCTATTCCCTTCGTACGAAGGGCAGATACTTCTCTACTTTGGCTATCGCTGGAAATAGAGAGTACCGCCATAGATGAGACATGGATGTATTTACACATATAAAGATTTAATGATGGAAGGGATACCTGACCTGAAAGGTATTTCAGGTTCTAACCAAATCAATAGGCCAGTGAACCATGTAGGGAGAACCTCGCCACCCATCTCCACCAACAGAGCCAGCACAACAACAACTGAAAGGTATGAGAAGTTCTGCACCGTTTTCCCTTGGAGATCCCTACGATCAGAGACACAACTTTCGGCTAATCTATGTGTCACCTTTTTGTTGTGGGTTGCATTTTAGATTTTAATGTCAGCGAAAGGGAAAGGGAATTTCTGGTTAGTAATGTTACGTAGGCATAAAATACAAAGAAAATGAAAGTCTTACATCTTTGTTTCGTTTAGAGTAAGCCTATCTTTCAAGAGTTGAATTTCTGCTTCCATCTCCTGTTTTTCATACTCGGTCTGGAATTCCTTTTCTCGATTATTCTGGAGCAGGTTTTCAAGGTTCTTGAGAGAAGAACGTTCTGAGGAAACTTGGTTTCTGAGCAGCATGGACTCTTGCTTCATCTCTTCAGTGATGCAATGGAGCTGTAAAGAGTTCGCCAACGGAATTAAATGATATGGAAATAGGATCAAATTCGTGCACTTCACATTGGAGGGGGTCATCGGGGTGCCACCTCCACGCCTCGTCTCGTACCTGATATGGAAATAGGGTCATTTTCAGGAAAAGACCCCCCCCCCCCCGACACCTCGCATATTAAAACAGGCAATATTAGCAATAGCAGGTGCGGAATCCTAGCTAAATAGCTGGAACATAAAAGACCAGGACAGTTTACAGGGGTCGGGTCGGGGGAGCTGTGGTTTTACATCAGTGTGGACAGTTTTCATTATTTGTACTTAACCAAATTACACATGTTTTTACACCTGTGTCAGTACATCTTTATACACCAAAGGTGTAAACTACTAACATCACCATGCATGAGATGCACGTTAGAACTTTTAAAAAGAAGCTAACGGCTACTTCAAGTATCAGCATCTCACCTTTTCTTGGTCGAGGGATTTGCAAGTGAGTTGTCGCTGAAGCGAGTCCTTGGTAGCCTCAATCTTAGCACAGAGGTCCCGTACAGCCGAGAGGTCATTGAGGAGGCTATGCTTCTCGTCTTCCGCTATTCTCAGATTCTCCTCGAGATGTGCGATTGATTTAGTCAGATTCGATACCTGCATCTCGTATGAATGTTCCAATTTAGCATGCTGAAATATTAGAAAATATAGGCCTTTAGTACTAGCGTTAAAAGAACCTATTTCGATTTCAAAAACCACACTCAATTTTACCATCGTCTCTACGATTGTCCTGCATCTAGGCAGTGGGTTGTGGAAGGGGTAGTGAAAATACACATATACAGTTTCATTAATTCATTATTAAGCCAAACCGTTTTAGAATCAAGTCTGTGAAAATGTTTCAAAGTAGCAGAGGTAAGTGCAATATCTTGAATGCCTAGCATATCTACTTCCGCGCAATTACAAAATCTAGGTGAGGAATTGAAGTTTCAAAAAGCAGTTGCAATGGAGTTCGACTGCATCTTTGTGGAATAAGACTGTTGTTGAATATTTGTGCAAGATAGATTCAAGTTGCCTCATTGAGCAAGCGGGCATATCATTATCCACTATAACTCATTTACAAGAGTGACGTCTCCATATTGTTTTTGCTAAAGAAGAATTTGTCGAACTACACGAAATAAAGTTTGTTTTGTCCATTTTCTGAAAATAATGGTAATAAGACCGCAGTGGTGTGTGGATCTATATGAAGTTGTTCAGGGAGTGAATTCGCATTAATTCATTCAGTGATACAAAATTAGAAGAGCAAAGAGCTCACATTTGTTGGAGGAAATCACGATCCAACAGCTTGGTGGAGGCTTTTCCTAAGCAGGAAAGAGCAATGTTATTTTGAAGCTACCATGTTATGTTTGTACATTCACTAGGTTCTATTACAAATTTAATGGCAAAGTCATTTTGGGCTATGTGGATTGGTAAGCATTTTACGGTGTAAATAGTCATGTTGGAATTCCTTAATTCAAGTTATGTTGGAGGAAATATGTTCATCATCTTAGTTTCTCTATAGATATATTCAAAGGCGATGCACAAATAAATTTTTTAAAGGATTCTAATACTAGAATGAAATCATGAATTAAAGTGCTCTGAATGGGAACAGCATGTAACTATGTAACGATGATACCTGAACAAACTATGAAACTTGAGCTTAAAACTTCTACACTAAAGGTTAGCATGGCTAAACTCCTAAGTAACTTTAGCAGTATTTTATCGCGGAAGAAAGGTCGACTTTAATTAGAATACTACAAAATCATTCAGTTTTATGTAAACTATGCGCCAATAAATTAAAACTTCGTAACATTAAATAGCTTTAATATCCCATATACTGAATATTCACTTCATTAATCTAGGGTGAGGAGTGAACTAAGTTGATTATATTCCAAGAGATTCAGACCTCGATGGGGTCGAAATCTTCCCAGTCATTCTGAAAAGTTACAAGGTCAACAACTGTAAAACAAGATTTGCTCGGACAAAAGGCAAAATAGATCAAGAACTATACTTACATTTATAGAGAATAGATTTGCACAAGGAAACAAGAGGCAAAACTATCGACATAAATTTCATGAAAGCAAATAATCTTGTTTTACAGTTTTCTCATTGTTTTGATGTTGTTACGGTGCCAGATTAGAATGCACCTAAACAACGTATCTTGTGCAAAAGTATATTATTGTGTGATGCATGAGTAGACGTGGAAGGAATGAGTAAACCGAGAGATACAACTAACCAGGGACGTGTGACTTAAAACATCAAAGACGGGTAGAGTATAACATGGACACATTCTTGCTATCAAAGGGTATACAAAATATAAAAAGATGTGCTGAACACTTGGTACATGATTCTACAGACATAACGACAATTAATATATCATAGTACAACATTCGCATTTATATGGACTATAATATGCAGCTACCTCTTGAAGGTCCCTTTCAAGTCTATCGGATCGATCTCGAAGATGACGCAACTCGCTGTCTTTGGTCATCATTTCCAAGCGCATGTTTGAACCTTCAGATTCGAGCTGGTGAGATTGGGTCTCGTACCGCTCAGCTTCCATTGTCAAACAGCGATACTGCTCGAGTAGGTTGGAACGCTCTTGTTCCTGGATTAGAATTATACAAGTAAGATAAAAGGCTACACTACAAATGGCAAAACACTCGGTTTCATAGTTAACACATTCGCCTATATACTATATATGATCTAGAGCTTGAGTTAATTATCCTCTCAGGATCTAAGTCCAAATGACGTCTCACCTTGTTAGACAGGAGATCTTCTATACGCTTAACTTCAATGATATAATCCTGGACTTGTGCTTTCAGTTGTTCACGTTCATCAATGGCATCAGCAAGCTCAGCATTGAGGTTCTGTCGAAAATAACAATACAAATATAGTAATATAGGATTTGGGGCATAGTTAATTCGACTGGGTTCCATATATAACCTTATAATATGGACAAGCAATGGCCAGCAACCAAACCAGTATGTGGAGTGGATAGGGTGTGATAAGTACAAGAGTGAGCTATTGCACTCCCTATATCCATTTTACGGTTAAGGGGTATATTGATAATTGCCATATATCAAACGCAAGGAACGGAAGAGAAATGGACAGTATTCCAGTCCTACTTACACACGGGGATCCCTTCTACTACCATTTACTCCTCGAGCATGAACAAACGGGACTTACAAACTCAACATGGAACCCGTTGTAAAAATATAAACATTCATAGCAGTGTTTGATATTTTAGGATTTATTGAGTGTACTAGATGGTCATTTACTTACCTGGTTCTCTGATGTCATGGTACTTAAATCATCCTGGAGTCTTCTGTTCTCCCGCAGTGCTACTTCTCGTGCCCGACCGGTGTCTGTCATCTCCTCAGTAGCAGAATCAAGCTGTCTACGCAGGCTGAGTATTTCTCTATCTTTAGCCGTGACAGCATCGCTACTGCGGCTATATAAATTAATACAAATATACAAATCAATTGCGATCACAGAGCGAAAAGTCTTGCAAGGATGAAAGTGAAAGTTGGAAAATGATCTCAACAACAATATTGACAGAGTGTTAAGTAATGATTGAATGGGTGTCTTATTGTCAGGACCATAGGATAATAGGAGAACATCTGATCAATTGCAATCAGACTTGATAATAATGATAATAATGATAATAATAATTTACTAACTGTATATATAATCGTCATAAAAATATTAATAACGGCGTTTTTCATGAAGAAGTGGATTAATATCATATTAATTTGGAGGGAGTCAATCGTTGTTAGGTATGGTTAAATGCATATATACATTTATTAATAATTAAATAGGTTTTTATTGTTTAATTACGCTTCAAACACAGAACTACTTTGTTCCCGAACAACGCTTGCGTATGGATATGTGTACTACTTTCAGATTCTCGTTTTTCCCGCCGTGTAGACCTAGGCCTACAAATAACGCAGGCAGAGGGAGGGAGTTGGTCGCATTTATCAATATCATATGCTCCAACAAAATATGTCGTGGCACTACCTTACCCAGGTCCCCTAAAGTGTGCCCTAGGTGGGGATAGAGATGGCCAAACCTATCCCTGACCCCAAGAAACTGTAAGACAGAGCAGGGGGAGGGAGTGCGATAGTTGGAATACTGTCTGTATGTTTCAAAGGGCCTACTTTGTATTCCCAGATTAGCAGCAATCGTAATCGGCCGCTTTGCTCGATGTACAAGACAGTACACAGTATTGGACAGGAAATCGTCCTAGCTTTAATTTGATATAAAATATGTTCCTGAATTTGTGTTATTAGTCCTTCTAGCATAACTTTCATCCAGACATTTTTGTCAACAACTATGCCGATCAGGACGCAATATTTTAGGACGTAACGTCCTGTAATTTACGTTACATTAGCAACGCATCCTTAACAATGCTTTTCCCGCGTAGCTCGGTGTGTGTAGAGGGGGGGGGGGGGGGCTGAAGGAGAGGGGGTGCTTGAGGTGTGTGGGTGTGGGTAGGGCGGGGGGGGGGGGGGGCATCTAAGGAACACCCAATAATTTCTGATTGGTATACTGATAATCTTATCATGTACTCATTGACTTTCCTGTAAGTCATTTTATATACAGTTAGGGCGGTTCAACTTGTAATAATAATAATAGTAATAATAATAGTATACAGACCCTTAATAACACTTGAATATAAAATACAACATTCGCGACTCGAGACTAGAGTAATAAAAGTCCAAAAATATAGGTTTATGTTAAGATTTTATAACAGCAATGGCGAAAATGCATTTGCGTATGTTCACTTTCAGCAATATACCACTGCTTTTAAAATAATCTATTTTATTTACCTAAGAGCGGATTCCAGGTCTCCATTATTGTAGTGTAGATCAGCAATATTTTTGTCCTGAAACGGGACATTGGATTTAAGATTCCACATGAATTAGACACTTATAAATGATGAAATCTTACCCACGTCAGAAAAGAGACATTTATTTTAAGGTCATTGGAATTTAAACTAACCCTAAGGATGAGCTCTTCGTCCAGCTGTACGATCCTTTCAGCTTTCTCGTCAATCTCAGCTTGAAGGCTATCTTTTTCCCTGTCGAGGGCCGAAATGGTTAGCCTTAGCTTACTCACTTCCTCTGGGTACTGGGATAAACTGGACACCTAATAAATCACAAGAAGTTTTTTAAAAAAAATAATGGGGATTCAAGCAAAACTATAGTTAAATAGTTGATCATAAATGATAAAAATAGTATTATAAAAGAAACAATATAAAACAAAATGGGTTATACGTGTGTGGTCGTTCCTCTCTTGAAAAAAAGACGATATGGGTTCTATGAGAATAGCATGAATATGTAATTAGACCCAATAAAATCATTAAAAATTAAAAAAATTGATTGCTACAAAAAACAACAGGTTAAATGGCACAAACCTTATCCTCAGAGTGCATCAGAAGTTTGTTGTGGTTCTCTAATTCAGCCTGTTTTTTGGTGAGTGACAGTTGCACATCTTCAAAGTTGCGTTCGGTTTGCTCGGCTAGGAGGCGCATCTGAGTAGCAGTGGCCCTCTGCTTGGCAGACTCCTCGCGGGCGTCCACCACCTGCTGCCCTGAGCTCTGGAGTTTTCCCTCCAGACTGTCCACCAACTTCTGCAGGGAGCGGGTGCGGGTGTCACACTCGTCACTGTTGTATTCGGCCTGGGTGGAAATAAGATTTTATTTATTTATTTATTCATTTATTTATATGGTTTTATTTCTTGAGGAAGATGATGAAAAGGAACAGAAAGATGTATTTTTATTTCTGTGCGACGAACACGGGCAGGAATCCGCTTCAGAGGAACCTCAGGAAGGGTCTTAGTAATTGCATCATGATCAAGTATTCTAACAATGATTTTGTGTAAATAATCTACAATTAATTTGCTATAATCTTCTCCGTAATATTATATATTTTTGAATGCGTGCAAATGGAGTAAGTATTTTTGTCCTGTATCTCAATAAACATATTAATTTCAATTGGGTAGAGTATAACATTGTATTACTTACGGTTTTAACGCGAACTTCTAAGTCTTCTATTTGTTGCTCAAGGCGGGCTCTATCAGAAAGGTGTGTTTCTGTAGCAATCTGCAAAGTAACGTAACGAATGAATCGAATTTTAGATTAAACGAACAATGTACTAACCTTGTGAAGTTTAATCCTGATTATAAGAAGATATCTAACGCTGGTAGTAGTTCAAGTGAGATCCGAAGCGCATGCGTCGACACAGTTTTAAATAAGGGAACATTTATTTTATGCTAACACGATAAAATAAAAACCCAAAAATAAGAGATATCTAACGCCGGGTGGGCCCGGGTGGGCACTTGAACTACTACCAGCGTTAGATATCTTCTTATAATCAGGATTAAACTTCACAAGGTTAGTACATTGTTCGTTTAATCTAAAATTATAATACAGCTATCTACCGCTAGGTAGTAGCACATGTGAGAATTTTAAATAACTCAACACAACAAAAATAACGATAAATCGAAACAACAGTTCAACGATTTATTAACTTCTCTTAAACCTTGACAGAGAATTCCTGGGAGTAATCACAGAAGAGGAAGGCCTGGGCTTCCTAGATACATTCTGCGCAAGAAGTGCGTTGTCATGAACAGACTCTTTACAAATAGGCTTCTGGTAGAAAGCGCGAAAAGTGTTTTCACTCTTCCATGCCGCCTTCTTGAGAATTTCATTTACAGATACCGAAAGTGAGGCCAACTTCGAGGTGCTAGCGCCTCTTACAGAATGGGCCCCGAACACCTTAGTATTAATACCTGCCAGATGTAGCGTATCACGAATCCATCTGCCAATCGTTTGAGATCCAACCGCATTGTACGGAGGTCTCACACTTACAAAAAGATTCTTCGTTTCACCACGCAATTCTTTAGAATATTCTAAATAATCAGCTAACACTTTTACTACACAGACTCTTGGGTCCGGAAGAAAAGATTCAAACGAAAGCATACCCAGTGCTTCGCCAACCCTAGAGTGTTTCTGCAACTCCGAAAACAAAATACGGCAAAAGTTCTTTGAAAAAACAACGTCTTCTAGCTTAAGACCAGCTAAGGTCTGACACCTCTGACTCGAAATCAGACTAAGAAGAGTAACCGTTTTCATAGTTAGGTTTTTGAAAGTTAGTTTCTTATGAGGAAAAAATTCCCTCAAGTAATCCAACAAGACATCTGGGTCCCAAAATTCACAGTATCTGGTTTTCGGAGGCCTTAGGTTATAAAAACCCGTTACCACTCTACGCGTAATAATGTGCTTACCAAAAGAGTTCCCTTCTATGTCACTCATCAAGGAAGACAAGGAACACCTCATTGAATTCAACGAAGAGTAAGAATACCCTTGTCTATACATCAAACTCAAAAAACGTAACCCCATCATTAGATTTGGTTTTAAAGGGTCGAGGTCATGCAACACGCAGAACATTCTCCATTTCCTATGAAAAACATCGTACGATTTTTGCGTGTTAGGCCTCCAAGAGGCCCTATAGAAGGGAACTACCTCGGGGGGAAGATTTAAAGACAAGATTTTCTGCTCTAAAAGAGGAAGATTCTTAACGGCGTGCTTAGCAGCTGATGTAATTGCCCCTCTCGATTGGCCAACAAGTTTGACTTCAGTTTTGGTATAAGCAACATATCTCTTGCGTGTCTCTGCACTTTGGGATACCAATACCTCCCCTTCCAGTCCGGAGTCACGAGAACTGCTTTGCAACGTGCTTGTATTATCCGGCGATATACTCTCCCAATCAGGCTAAAAGGTGGAAAGATATAACAAAAGTCAAATTTCGACCAGTTCAGAGAAAAGGCGTCTACAAAAGAGCACCACGGGTCTGGGAACCAGGCACAATAAGAATCAACTTTATGATTGATTCTAGATGCAAACAAATCAATGTCAGGAGAGCCCCATTTTTCAACAATCAGTTGGAAAATATCAGGAGATAATTCCCACTCAGTATCGTCAGTGAAAAACCTGCTACCTAGATCTGCTTCAATATTCTCAACACCCGCTATATGTGAAGCATATAACCGAATGTTTCTGGACTCAGCCCAGGACCAAATCTGCTTCACCTCATTATTGCACGCACGCGACTGAGTGCCACCCATCTTATTGATGTAAGCAACTGCTGTCGTATTGTCCGAACGAATAACAAGGAAAACATCACGTAAGTCCGCAGCTTGAGACCAAAGACCTAATTTGATCGCTCTGATTTCTAACACGTTAATGTGTAAGCTACGTTCCTCTAAGGACCAAGCGCCTCTAGCATGGAGATTCCCCCATACGAAAGACCACCCTTCTAAAGAAGCGTCACAGAAAATCTCAACAGATGGGCACGTGAAATCCCTTTCCTTACTTGCGCAGGGCAGATTTCTTACCCACCATTTGAGATCATCAATGGAACTCTTAGTCAAATACATGAAGCTGTCCCAGTCACCATGATTAGCTTCCAAAGCCAAAATTTTGTCCATCTCGATATTCTTCAGATAAAGAGGACCGTATTGAACACCTTTGCATAAGTCATTAAGTACCCCTACTAATGAAGCAATGCTCCGAATGGTAAACCTACCCTTAGACTTACTGATGGTGGAAGATAACCAACCAACTGTTTTCTGTACCTTATCGGCGGGGGGTGACACCCTCAGTAGATGAGTGTCAATGTCAAACCCTAGAAATTTCAATTTCGTCACCGGGTCAAACGCTGATTTCTCATGGTTAATGCAATAACCTAACCTCCAAAGAATAGATTTCAGATTCTCCACTTGAAACACACACTCAGCTTGGGTAGGAGCGGTGATAAAGCAATCATCGATATAACTGAAACCTAGACCTCCTACTTCTCTAAATTCAGAGAAGACAACACGCATGAGTTTTGTGAAAATATAAGGGGCAGAGCATAAGCCGAAAGGCATACACTGGTATTGATAAACCTTATCATTCCACACAAAATTCAGAAAACGTTTAGTGAAATCGCTTAGAGGAATATGGAAATAAGCATCTTTTAAATCAATAGAAGCCATAAACCAATCCCTGTCAATAAGCTCTAACGCTGCTTGTAAATGATCCATTTTGAAATGAACATGTCGAATGAAATTGTTTACCTTTGTAAGATCAATAATTAGCCTAATTTTGCCACCTGGTTTAGGCCTAGCAAACACATTGGAAACATACAACTCTTTTGAGTAAGGGACTTCCCTTACCACATCAAGATTAATCAATTTCTCAATTTCAACCTGCATTTTCAAAGCAACATCACCACTGATTTTATACTGAGATGGGAGAAATCCCTGATATGGAACAGACATAAAATTCAGTTCAATGCCATTTACATATTCAAGAATATTCCAATCAGAAGAAATTTCACGCCAATTAGATTGATAGTATTTCAGTTTACCAGGGAGAAAAACATCATCACCTTTAGTTACCTCTGACGTCACTTCTTGGTTTTTTCCTGAGAGCCCCGACGAAAATCCTCATTGTCGTCGTACTTCTGGCGATTGTAGCCCTTACTATTGTTGTAAGAACCACCGCGACCACGCCCCTTTCCTTTGGCCGGAGCGTTAGTGGAAGCACCTTTGCCTCTGCCACGACCCTTCGGGGTCGAAGTACCTTCCTTCGATTTCTCGGTGGAAATCTTCTGCTTGAGCTTGAACGCCGCGTCCAGCTGTTTCAAGTCATCTTCGATTTTCTCTCCCAGAAGAAGTTTAGGAGTCGAAGGGAAAGACACCGTGTCTGAACAGTATGCCTGGTACTTGGCTGGGAAGTGCTTTTTGAGGTCAAGCCTTCTCCTCTTGGTAATCTCCTCCATATTGAAGAAAGCCCCAAGTTCAAGGGCATCAAGTACAGAGGTCATACAATTTGCCACGAAATTCTTCTCTTTGAGCAAAGCGCTACCGGCAAGTTGCACCTTAGCTTCTTCCATCAAATCCGCCACACGCACAAGAGCCACCATCATATGAATGAAAACCTGTTGGTGTTTCTGGTGAGTTTTCTCTTTGGTACGTAGACCCTGGGGAAGTCCATCCCACACTATCTTGGGAATAGTAGGCACACGCAAATTATCTAAATTGCTTGGCCTTCTGTACTTCTCCTGGATATCTTTCACCCTGGCCCAAGGAGGAGCATCAGCCATGATGGTTTCGATGATCAACTTGATATTCTCAGATTCTACCGGCACCCCAACCGTCTCGTCACTGGTCACGAGGACGGCCCTAGCAGCACAGACATCCACATCAACTGGGGCCACATTGTCGTTTTTCTCAGTAACAACCTCAACCTGAGCCTCCTCAATCACGACCTGAGAAACATCCTCAGGAGCATCCTCAAACCATTCTGCGTTTTGGCCCATAGACAGATAATCATCTTCATCGTTACTAATGTCATGGATAGGTCTACGAGGACAAGGAGTCTTCCTGGGCAATTCTTGAAGCTTAGCCTGCTTCTCCTTCAGAACGACAATATCATCTTTGATAGACTTGAAATCCTTAATAAGGGTAGCAAGCAATTTGTCAGTCGTAGTCGAAGACCCAGCACCTGACGTACCCGGTGTAGGTGCACCGGCGTCAGGAACACCACTTGTAGCACTGGTGTTATCGTTTTCGGACATAATGACCTGCAACATACAAAAAACACACATTAGTAACCATACTAGCTCCAATACAACACACCATAAAGGCGAAATGAAAGGAAAGCCAAGTAAATAGCCAGTCCGAGTTCTCGGTCAGGTTCGACTCACTATGTTTCATAAGAAACGAGAAGAAACCAAACATTAAAGCAATTCCAGCACGAGAACCTTCCACACCTTTCAAAGGATGGGTAACATACATAACAGTACAATTTTCAAACTTCCTTACCTGTTTGGAACCCAAACAGCAAAAAGTAGAATTCAAAGGCACCGCTCAAAAGTACGTCCGTCGTCGACGATTCACGGCTTAAATGTGTCGACGCATGCGCTTCGGATCTCACATGTGCTACTACCTAGCGGTAGATAGCTGTATTATAATTGAATAGTTTATTTGTCAAAGGTTATACATATGTATGAGAGATGACAAACGGGTCTACAGGCTTCTAGATAAAATCCAGATCTTCCAGTCGTTACCATGAGAAAAGAAGAGTTTACTAAGATGCACAGCTATGACTAACGTCATATAGAATTGCAATGGGCTACATACACATAGGCATCGTCATACATATATGTACACATACATACATGTTAATACATGCACCCATGCATACATTCATACACACACATACATACATACATACATACATACATACATACACATACATGCATTATATACATATACATACATTTGTACATACACCCATGCATGCATACAACCAATAACCAATTTTCAATAAATATCACGCGGTTAATAAAGTGTTAGAATATGTAAAATACTATAAGATGAGTTAGAAGTATATCATGAAGAGCATACATATAGAAGCTGACTAGAATTTTGCATGAACGTTGCCTACTTGAATACCATTACATAATTTGGCTTATCCTCTCAAATTCAGTCATCATTGGTAGGCAAGATTTACTATACCTTGAGTCTTTCCCTGAGACTATCTCTGTCGGTAGTCATTCGTCGGAGTTCGGCGACAGCGTCGTCTCTTTCATTTTCGACACGTCGCAGGACAGCTTGAGCAGCGAGGGAAGTCTTGGGAGATTTAGGTGAGCGGACCACATCTCTGCGTAGGCTGTCTAAATCATCCTTAGTCTGGAGCAACACAAATCATATGTAGATCGAATAGTTTCAGAACATTAGTGGGTGGATATCAATTCTTGGTTATTTCAATTTTCACATCTATTTCCTTTGCTTCGGGAATAAGGAAGAAAATTCAACTCAATAAAGCTGTGGTCATCAGAATATTCAAGTGTTGGAATGGCATTAAATTATGTTAAAATGCATTAAATATACAAATCAAAAGAAGAATTAGAATTTACCTGTTCATACATGTTGTTAAGCTTGTCCCTTTCAGATGTGAGGACCTTTACGTTGGCCTGGATCTATGCAATGAAGTAAATGACATTTTATTTTCAATAAAAGAAAAATATGAATAAATGAATGTGTCATCCGGTTAATTCATACGCATAATATGTCACAACATGCACGATTCCTATTAGGCAGAGAACCATACAAAAAATAGGATATTGGGTGTGGTCAAGGCCAGCGAATCCAACCAGGTGCCTTTTACATGGCGTAATTCTTAGGTGTGAATCTTGTTGCATTATAGCATAACACAAGACACAATGTGAACATAGTAAAAAAAAGAATTACATCAACCCCAATAGAATCATCCATAAGAATAATAGTGAATCTCGTTACATTATAGCACAACAAAAGACACAATGTGAACATTGTAAAAAAAAAAAGAAAAGAAAAAAGAATTGCACCAAGCCCAATAAAATCATTCATTGAGCTTCACGAGATTATCAATGTATTGAAATTGAATTCAAATACAATTTATTTTTAAAAAAAGAAGAAAGAGATGAGTGATTTTCTGAAGAACAACAGACTGTGGTACGTGTTGAACATCACCCATATTATGCAAGAATTTCACCACGTAAAGTGATATGAAAACATGGCAAGTATGAATATCATAATGATAATGACAAACTGAGTTTTCTGTGATTTGAGACCCACCTTAGACTTCTCTTAGACAGCTAAGAATCTGATATCAAACTTATGAATAAGGATTTGTAAAGAATATTTATCAAAAAATAGCAGTGGATTACAAAGATTTTATAACTGCTAAGACGGATGTAAAGGATTCAATGCAAAAAGCACTCACCTCAGCCATGTGGCGTTCAAATTTGTCTAACAGACCTTGAAGTTCGTCTCTCTCGCGAGATACTCGAACTAATTCACTATCGCTGGACAACTGAAAAACAAGGGTTTAGTGATAAAAGAAACTCTCTTCAAACTATTTTTCAGTTAGCAGGTCTAAGTATTTTCTCCAAATTCATCCTCTAACATAGGCACGACATTGAGGTTTATTATCAGGTTCACGATTAGAATTTATACATCTCCAATGAGACTTATTTTTGAACGATTATATCCCTTCAAATTTACACTTTTCATACCTTAGAGGGAGACCGGGTAGGACTGGAAGGCCTGGATTTGAGTGCACGGAGAATATCACATTCTCGTTTATAGTGATCTCTTTCATCCTCGAGCACACGTACAATGGCTTCATAGTGTGCTCCATTCTTGTCATTCTTGTTCAGCGTAGCCACCGGGCTGGAGTTGCGCGACCTTGACTTGTTGGGCGAGTTTGCCCTGGACCTCGGTCGTGACCTGGTTGGACTAGCTGACCTTGACCTAGGTTTGCTTGATTTCATTGAGCGAATGAGTTTTTGGAGAGTTTCAACTTCACCCTTCCAGTAGTCTCTCTCCTCCTCTACACCCTTGAGGAAAGCTTCTACCCGATTGGGTGACTTGGCTCGTTTACTCTTAATAACTCCGCTCCTATGCTTGAGGCGGTCAATTTCTATCACAAGTTCTCGCTCTGGAAAAAATAAATAGTTTGTAACTGATAAGATGGCAATGACCAACATATTTATATCTATACAAATATTGACCAAAATTGGGATGCAAGTGGCAATTAGAGCGAATGGCAATAGTCTTTGAAATAACACTATAACCTTGATGAACGCTTGAAATTGGACACAATAAGTTCCAAGGAAGTAGAAAACTTAAAGCAATATACAATCACTAGCGCTCAGGGATAAATAAAACAGTGCAGATGGAGCTATGTATGTAATACTTGGTTTCGTAGTATAATCAGAGTAAATAACTTACCATTACTGGTCAGTTTGTTGACTCTATTAGAAAGTCGGCGCTTATCTTCTTGTACTTTGTCCAACAAGTCGTCCAGGCGTTGTCGGTCGGCCATTTCCGACTTCAGTTTTATTTTGATCTCTTCCATATCCCTTACTACTCGGTCATTCTCCTACAATACACAAAGGTCAGATATAATTTGCTCATGATATTTGCTATATATTTTCACAATAGAAAACAAATATTATCACACTTGGATAAATAGTTACTAAATGCGGGGAGTGTATATATTCCCGATTCGCATATGGTAAGCTGGTTTCTTTTCTTCAACAACATTATCAACATTTTAAAAGAAATGAGTATGCACCGCCAGTACGACGGTTTGCTTCACCCATGCCATTTATGATTGAACGTAAAAAAGGACTAACAATGAAGCAATGAAAAACAAAATCCTTCACGAAACAAACTATTGGCAAATAACAGTAACCGTTACAGCAAAATAGGAACAAAACTCAAAGGATTAACACTAATAAACCTTTCGTAAGAGAAGCACGAGAAGTAATTGTTTCCTTCTACGGTACATTTGTACTTCCTCGTGAGGGTGGGTATATTCAGGGAATTCGCCGGGTTGAGTCTAAAGGTAGAAAGATATATCCAGGAAAGTTATTATTATAAGGTAGTATTTAAACCCCACCACCACCGGCTACACAGTCCTAATTTAACACTTTGTTACACATTCCAAAATACTTACAGCCCGAAGTTGTTCAGCACTGAGGTCCATTGTATTCAAATCATATTGCGATTTTTCTAGTTCGTTCTGTCAGAAAAGAAAATTTTACTCTTATTACGCCAAGCAAAATTCGCAGATCTACAATAAATGGTCTTAGATATATCACATTGCTTTGAAAGTTGTTTTAAAACCCTTATTATCACCATTTCGGTACAAACATACTGGTTCGATAAAGCAATGACCATGGTATAATTTGTATAGTTTATAAGGAACAATAATTACAGACTATATAAGATACACTATATTTATATACGATACACATTTTTTTTTATGGTAAGATACCACCAAAGAAGATATTTTATATTAGATAAGCTTACTATGAGATCGATTCTTTTTGTGAAACATACATAAAACAACTGTGTAAATCGTTATGGGTTTTTTCCTACATGTTTGTTGTAAAATGTTGCACTAAAAAGCATCCATGATAAAAATAGGGATTACCTTAGCTACATAGATCTCCCTATCTGCAGTACGTATAGCAGTATCACGGTCTAGCTGAAGGCGGTGAGCCATGAGGTCCACGTCTTTCAGCTCCTTCTCCAGCTCAGCATTGCGCATGTCCAGGGTCATGTTCTCATCACCCTTCTCACGCGCCTTGGTCAGGGCGTCGTCCAGCTGGTTCTGTAACTCTGCGTTCTTCTGTTGGAGGTAGTCGATCTGTGCGGGCAAATACAGGATGCTTCCAATTTAGTCTCAACATTTTTTATTTGTTTTTCAATCAATATTTTTATTCAGGTATTGGTGGGGTTACATAGTGATTTTCATTTCATACAAGTTAGATACCACCACAAGTCGCCCGCAGGTGGTCTTCCCCTGCTACCTGATGACATCAGTGATAAGATATTATAATATAAGCTTGAGAAAGAAGAATTATGAATGGCAATCATATGTCAGTACTCAGAAAAAACTTACTTATTTCTCGAAACAGAACAAAACTGGACAATCCAATGGCCGTTTTAAAGATGAATAATGATACATCATTTCATATGAATGAAAATATGAGCCCATACCCTTACACAGAGCTTCGCATTTCTATGCCTGATCTACAAACAGTTCCCGATATAAAACTTGAAATTTAAAAATTCATGTTTTTTCCATCTCTCTCCTGAGAGGAATATATAAGGGTGTCATTAGTGACCGGCAGCAGGCTAATTTTGCCGCCTAGAATCACCCTGATAGCCGACTAGAATAGTCTCAAACCTATGAATCTAACAAGAGGCGGAGCACACTTTTCATAAATAATTTTTGTCTAAGACATTACCAGTGTTCTCAACGTTCTTTGAACAACTACAAGTAGGGTAAATAGAAAATTAAAGAGTATTTACTCCGAAATGGCATTACCTAATAAACTATTTGATAGCTGAGACGAGACACTTAGATCATGAGCCATTATACTGACCTGAATGTTAAGGTGTGAGATGAGGCGCTCATTGCTACGGTTCCGTGACTCCAATGCCACCACATCATACGGTCTCCCTCCCTCCAACTGCCGGCTTAGACGGTCGATCTCTCCATCCCTCGTCTCTAACTGCAACATACGTAAATCACACACATCATTGATGATCATTGATATATTTAAATATCTTAATTTTAAAGTATAACTATAGAGTTGGAAGTGTTCCTGAAGTGGGGGTGTTTATTCCTTCAGGTCCAGGGTAACAGTCGTATGCTGAATCAGGTTGTCTTGTTTTAGAGGGGAAATACAACCAATTTAAATGGAGAAAGCATATCATTTCATTTCAGGGAGCCCTGAAAGTTATTACCTTTCACTAATTAAATCTACGGGGAAAAGGAAGATTTCCCCCCTTGTCCCAATATATGAAAAAAACGGAATATAATTTGTTAAAAAATCTCTATATATAGTTGACATATAGATTTACCCTCCCAAGCAAAAAAAACAGGGGGTCACCGGCTTTTAAAAAGAATTATTCGGCTAAATTCCCATCCTGATGAGATAAAAATGGGTACATTGAAGATCTTCAAAGTTAAATAATATCTTTTAAACTATGTTGATACCCTGTTTTTTCATGCATGAGGGCAAACCTGTATGTCATCTATGAAGACAGCTTTTCAAGGAAAAAAGGGGCTTTATCTGACTGAAATCTTGGAAAAAAATCCTTTTCCCCACTGACTTCAATTGTAAACTTCGGTGGTCACTAAAATGAAAAGACAACACGGTGGGTGATTTTTTGAATTTTTTTTCTGGGGGGGGGGGGGGGGGGGGGGGGAGTGGTGTTCTCAAGACAACTTAAAAAATAAAATTGTGACTCCTTTTCCATGCATTAGTTCTTTGAATTCTCGTCTGCAGCAGTGCATATGACGCAGGTTTATCCCTTTAAAGGTCATATATTATTATATTTAATGTTGGATGGAATTCTACCAACTACTATGGATATCACTATTATTTTCGATTCGGATCTTGTTGGTTTGTGTGACGCATAAAGTACTCAAATGAGTTTTGTTTGACTTTCTTTATTGCCTATATGCTCCTCCTCCTTATTATATTTAAATGGATCGGCGCTTCAAAGTTGTGCAAAAATCATTTCGCAACTAGTCTTTGCGCGCTTCATTTGACATGTCGCCATATCATCGATATCAAATCCACATTCAGCCAGTTTTTAAGTGTTTAGGAATTTTGCTGTACATTTATTTGAATGATACAGGGCGTGTCTTCTGTAGCACGACCTCACGACAAATTATGTAATAAATCTAAGACCAATGTCATAAAGCTAATTTTTCTTATACTATCAGTGAAAAATAGGACTCAATCAGTCAAAGACTCACTATTTTAAAAAAATAATTGGGATGTAAAGGGTACATTAATTTGATCAAATATACATGATACATCAATGTTGCATCATTCTGCCCATCCCAACTGTTACCATACATGACCTAACAATATCAAGCTCCCACTTATGTCTGGGCAGTGAAGGAGCTGAAAGAGTGGGAGACCAAATAATGTAATTATCAAACAATAATTCCCGGCACGACCCTAAATGACTGCATCCCCATATCGACTTACTGTCAATAATTGTAGCTCCAGTATGAATGGTAACTACAAGACTTGACCCTCAGCCCATCGATCAGCATCACGTTAGGTATTCGTCGAGGGCTCTTGTTGTACAGTGTGGAACACAAGAGCTATATAATACCATATTTTCCCGATCAACTAAGCATACTGTAGTATCGTGCCAGCATTAAGTTTGCCTTTCGCATTACATAAGTCCATTTTACCAATAATTGGTGTTTAGTATTATTGAAATATTAAACACCTAAAACCCCACATTTATGATAGAAAACTCCGAATGGTTAGATCTGGTAATACTAAATTAGCCCCGGTGCTGTGTATTGAAACTGACATTTTTTATATAAAAAAACAGCATGGCATTTGCCACCCTCACTGACATGATAATAATGTTAATCGTGAAATGGAGAAAATAAAATTCCGATGGGTTTTCCCAATTGCACTGCATTGTGATTAAAATATACTCTCACAATTACTCAATTGATGCAAATCAATATACGACTGGCATAGGTTGCAGGTAAGAGACATTGGGTCATTTTGTTTGCCTGGTAACAAATTGCACCTTTGTTTTATTCTAATGAGATTGAATGGATGTCTATTTAGTGGTACGGGAATTAGGATATTTTACTATGCTAATATGGATAAATGGCAAAAGGAACTCTGCCTCACCACCCAAGTTTAGAACGATCAACAAACAGACAAAGAGGACGTTTATGCTAATGGTTGTGTAATCAATAATATGTGTTTTGGGTCTGTATGGTTCGATTCATCCTCAATCCTATTGACAGCACATGTGTACAAGCCTGCTGCAGCAGCAGCAATGTGTATAATGCAAAATACCTTGAAAATACTTTGGGCAATAGATTTTCGGGGATGCAGCTTATAGGTGGTTTAAGTACCAATGAAACAAACTACAACGAGTAGCAATACGATGAGCATATCCTTCAACACACCAGCAAGTATAGGTGTTCAGACGAGCACTAAAGGCTACTACTACAGAGGGACAACATCTGTATTTGAAGTGTTGTAACTCTTTCAACCCCTTTCCCCCTCCCCTTCCCGTTATTCCCCGCCGTCCCTGAGCTATTATTGATCAATGAAGAAGGAGTAGATCCATCCAAAGCTCCAGTATGCAGGTGGAACCGATCAGGCTTCTTGGATTTCAATTGTCAGTCCAAGGTTCCCGTATGTTCACACAGTTTTGACTATGAGTAGTCGTAAGAAGGTCGTATTTCCCGAGGGAAATCAACTCAGGTCCAGAATGATCCCCTATAAAGATTATCCATCTAACAATATTGAATGGACAGGTAAAATATGGTGCAGGTTGCTCCCGTCGATAACCGATAGTTGCAGCAATGCGATGTATTAGAATAACTAAGAACTTCTCCAGAAAGAAATATCGGGAATGTTTAAACACATCACCGACAGAAGAATATAAAATAAGTTAAATGCTTGTATAGTGCCCAGCCACAGGATTAGAATCTGAGTTTCGGACAGACTCCATCTAAATTGAACTTGTGCACTTGCAAAAAAAGGTCCAAACAAAGGTTACTTGTTACATCACAGACTTAAGGATTTCTTTACATAAGTAAACATAAGCTCAGTTCAGGAATAGCAGCCAGTGAAATGTGATACTTAATGACCTGTAGATGACCCTTTTAAGTACCCATTTAATAATATCATTTCAGGCAATGTAGTATAGATGTTGATACATCAAAATAGCACGAAATGAAGGAGTAAATCAATAAAACAAGTAAGTAATGTAGTCTAAACATCTTAAAGAAGAGAAAGCTGTGGAACTTGAACCATTAGCCTGGGATCGATGGTGCGCATCGGGACATGTTTTCATGCATTGTAACCTCAACAAAATCCAATAACCGCTTTGATTGATTTGTTCCAATAACTTCCCTTGAGTTGCACCAATAATCGAAACTAGCACAATACCCACATGGTCAGATGAACAACCAAACTTTTCAGATCGGGAAAAAAAGAATCATTACACGAGGTAATCACCATAGCAGGGACAGGCAACTGGCAAAAAGATCATTCTATCACCAATACGAAATAAAAATGACAAAATGATTTTCAATAAAATAAAGTAGGGAGAAAGCAATGTATGATTATGATAGGAACCCAGCGAGAGCCCAGGATGCCACATGGGTAGATCCTAATCAATAATCAATCCCTGCTACACAGAGCAGAGTTTTATCAGACCTTTGGGGATACCTTCAGAATGCCCGACAGCATTTCAGCTTAATTATTAACGGGAGTCAGATACCTCCGATCCCCGCGATCAGCAGGGAGGTGATAATGGGGTGTTCGTGGGAATGGTTCCTAACGCGTGGAACGCAATGAAGAACATGCAAAATACCGTAGAACTACAGAGCTATGCTCCTAGAATAAAATCTAAGTGATGGACCATGAGAAAACGATACAATAACATTTTGACACCGGGAATGTCATCATCTCGGAGCAATTGGAAATAAATATCCATCACATATTGAAGAAAGAAGTTAATTCTTGTACTGGTAATTAAAAAGGATATTTCAGTGAACGTTCCATCATGCCTATAAGTATAACGTATAGGCAAATTTTGCTACAATCATTAACCATTTCATGGATCAACAATTATAATCCCAAATGGTTGACAAATGTTCGCAAACTGCAACTAATCTTTAAACAATGTTAAATTTTAAAAGAGAATTTGATATATATGCTAAGGTTTTATTCAAAAAGTGGAAAAGTATAAATATCTCCACAGGAAAAGAATAAAGAAATTCAACCCATTCATTAATGATAGAGCGCTCCATATCGCACATCGACTCAGTCACGGGTGTGTTAACGTATCAATGAAGTATAGGCGCACCATCAACTCATGCATACATGTATGATAGACTGGTTAGACCATAGGCGGCATAAGGCTTCGGTTGCACGCTGACATATGGTATCATGAACAGGGTCAAACATCGATGCTCCTACTTCTGTTAAAGGTCAACACACAGAACTGGAAGGAAAAGAAACCCACTGAGATATATATGTTCCCCGAAGCGCATGCAGTGAGTCTCAATGGGACATCAATGAAGACCCATTGAATGCGATTCATTCGGTTGCTCACTTGCTGAGCGAACATGACAACATAAACATACCACACCCCCGGCAATTAAATTTAAATTAAATACCACGAACAGTAATCCTTCATCGATTGACTGGGCTCTGGCTTGCAACATACAGCATTGCGTTAATGAGGATAGACAATATAAACTGACAGCTCACAGTTATTGCAGAAGAAAGCCCAAATAAATAAAGCTTTAGGAAAGTAGTATACACTAGCATAGGGAAGCATGTGAGCAGCTCAGACGAGGTCTGCTCGTGTAGTCGTCTGTGAGCTTTTGCTACTGTCCGTATGTAAACAGTCGGGAGCAGGAGACAACAACTCCACAGCACAGGTCCATCTACTGCTGACCTTCCTACCCCTCCTCCTGCCTCCTTCCTTCCCAACCTCCACACCACAGGTCACCCCCGGGTGAGGCCAGCCAGGAGCCCGTCCCCTTGCTAGAAGCCCAGGTATTCCCACCACTTACCAGGTACATTATATATCTCCATAGAGTATCGGTGAAGCTCCGGCATCCACACGTACAGTCACATCCCAGTGAAGTAGCCATGTTTGGCTCCAACCACTAGGACTGACAGCACTAGGGGTGGGTGGCTGATTCCATGTTTTGGAGCACGCTCATTTACTAAACACGGGGGAGGGTGGGTATGGATTAGGGATAATCCCCAAATACATTAGAGATCCATCCCTGAGTAGAAAAAATAAGCTGAGTAATATCACACTTGTGGTGAACTATATTAGATCATCAAGGGAGCCAACTAATCAAGGAACATTGTTATATCTGATCTAAATTAATAAGATATATTATAAACATTGAAAATAAAGCTATATAAAATAGACTAGTAATATATTAGAATATACAACTCAAACATAAAAATAAAAATAAGATAAAAGAATACATGTATAGATGGTGAGTATAGAAAAATAGGCTGAATAATTAATTAGGGAGCCATAAAGGCATATTGCCAGGGCCGAATTTCAAGAACATGTCCAATTAGCTGTGTCAGCAACACATGTAGCACATCGCTCCCATCCTGTGCGTGTGACATAGAGCCCTTAAATACACTCATTTATTCCCTGTGCTTTAAGGTAATGAAGGCTCTCGGTCACGCACTATTGACCCCGACCCTCTTCATACTAACTACATCATCATCACTTCTGGGTGGAAAATGACCGAAGTATCACACACACAATAGGAGGGAGGCAGATAGGGAACATAGGAGGAGGAGGCATGAGAGGCAGAGAGAGAGAGAGAGAGAGAGAGAGAGAGAGAGAGAGAGAGAGAGAGAGAGAGAGAGGAGGGGGAGAGAGAGAGAGAGAGAGAGAGAGAGAGAGAGAGAGAGAGAGAGAGAGAGAGAGAGAGAGGGAGGGAGAGAGGGAGGGAGAGAGGGAGAATCCAAGAGTTATGGTAGGTGGAAAAAGAGACTGCGAATGAATGTAGAAGAGAGAGATCAATTGTGGGTGGATGACCTTCCCCCATTGATCGATATAGGAGCCAGTTATTAAGTAACAACAAATGATACACTCCAAGAACTAGGTCAATGATCGTTGGTATTTTAATACATAATACTGGTTTCGGTACATATCCAAATCTATCAAAACGATACATTTCACAGTCTGAAGAGTATAAGCACATCAAAAAACGATACACGTAAATATTATTTAAGAATAAGAGTCCGACTCTTTATAAATCCACAAATTTAATGCACAAAAAGATATTATTTAAAGGTGAATACCAGTGTCGTTTGAAGATGGCACATGTACCCGTTTTTTAACTCATCATAATACAACTTCAGCTGCATAGCTTTTTTCTAAATTCAGCAACCCCCTGTTTTTATTATTTCTGCAGGTAACTTAATATGTCAGCTATACATACAGAGATTTTAAAGGAAAATGTATGATTCAATCGTCTGATATGGTGAAAAAATGGAGAACATACCCATTTTTCCCATAGACTGCTATAGTGATCAGTAGTAAATTTCAGTGGTCCCTTTAAGCTTAAAGTTTAAGAAAAAAAATCCTTCTTTTTTTTCCCTTGAACGCTGGTATTTACTTTTATCTTAACCTTTACCCAACTCAAAATATCCAGCACCCCTTTCTCCACAGGGCCCAGGGAATGCCAATCCGATCTCTATCCCAAACCCAGTCATGATTATTATCATTTTCTTTTGCCTTTTGGCAATACACGATTCTACGCAGTGACGGACGGAGCAATTGGGTTACCTTAGGTAATATAAATGAGTGTGTTGAAAAATAATGTAAAACCTAAAATCCAATGGCAGAGTCAGTGATGTAAAGTGCTGTACATAGAGGCAAAAGCATTTTGAATGGAAGAAAAGTGAACAAGAGATGAACGCCACAGCGACTTGCACAAAACCAAGACCAGGGGGCAGCACTTCACCAGAGCACCAAGAGAACCAACTTTTCCTATACTAGGAACAATTCATTAATATATGCTACTGGATTCCTCGCCTGGCCACAGATTAGGTCTATGGTTGTGTTGGGCCACATTTCAATAAGATAAAGTCATGGGAAAAGGCAAAAGTATTATTTATTTTGAACAACGTGGGGAGACTTCCTATGAGAAGAAAGCGATTTCTTTATCGATACCTTCTTTGTTCCCTCGTGGTCTTGAAAAGGTTCACAGCATATGTGACGAGGAATTTACTATCAATATTAGTTTAATATTCCGATATAGTTCAGTCAGGTCTGGTCTGGTATGTTTTATTATCAGTAGCTCCCGACAATCTCATGACGCCTGCCCTTATACATTTTACAAAACCCAATTTCAAGCTCCAAATAAAGGCATAAATTCTAGTTGTGCAAGTATCAATGAAACCCATGTACTATTTCACGATATGCTCTAGAAGTAGTAAAGCCATATAACCTCGACTCAGATCAAATACTGCCCAATAACCATATGAGTTTCAGCCATTTATTTAGGGCGTCACTCAAGCATTGCTTCATGGTTGAATTAATACCAAGTCATGAGCTTATACTACCGAGTGATATGTACATGTATGTGGTCGACTGCTGACAAGACATTGATTGATTCAAAGCCAATGCTATTGTATCTATCAGCAATAAGTTTTTCTTGACCTTGTCGACAGGAGACCTATGAATGGAATTCTTTGGTCAAGTTGTTATCAAAATTTACCTCAGTTTGAGATAATGCCTAACAATATCTCTGGAGTAGAATGGAGTTTAGAACATTCTATAACTCTAGCAACGCCCCAGAGAATGGCAGGAGCGGAAGCAAGTTATATATGCAGATATTTGTTTGTTGGGGGTGGGGGTTAGAGAGTTGTATAATTAATAAACTGTTTAATTGTAAAGTGATGTAATTGTATGGTGTTTTTTCCAAGTGCTCTTTCGATCCTGTGTGTTGCGGAATCTATGTGGAATTGAATTAATAAAAACAATGAATTAATACTCCCTAGTCTAGAGCATATTCGTTGACCACTCCTCTCATTAAACGAATAGGCGATCGAATATTTGTATTTCAGGCACAAGTGCTTTCATTTTTTTACGAAGATAATAACATTCTAAAGAACAAAATATACCACGATAGCTAATACAAATGGTGATAAGAGTTGAGGGAAGATCCCAATGTAAGACAAAGTGTTAAACCTGCCTCCATTATTCACAGCTTTGTGAAAGTATGCAGGGTTTGCGATCCCTATCAGGGGGGAAATGGTTAATGTTCATGTCACAACAAAATTACCACCTTTATCCTCCCAATGCCTTCCAACTTCAATAATTCATTACGATGTTCAATCATCTCAGAACCAATAACACTTAACCTATAAGGACATCTAATTTAAGTTTTAATATCACCAGGTCCCCGACCCCACACCCCTAAGGACCACTGTCACTATTCTCTAGCCGGCCCATCCGTTTCGCTCCTCCCGTTCATTTATATTTTTAAAAAAAACAGAATGGTGCGAAATATTAATTAATATATGGGAATTAAAATCATCGGTGTTTTTTTCAGTTTGCATGTCACCCATCCACTTCACTTGGTCACCCCTGCATAATTAATGCGCGACATATTGAACAACATTTTGTCCACGCGTGGACTATAAATGGATGGGGGAAGATTCAGTGATCCGTGACGACCTAGCTATCCTGTGGGGCGTGCACTGGTGTTTGATCAATCATGCATGGGTGCACATGTGACAGGTGATAGTATTGTCCTCGAGCACCTCGCCGTATGCCCTAACTCACCCACAACAAGTATGACCGTCATTCTTCCATCCTCCCTAGGCAGGCCCTCTACTCCGCACTCAGTTAGAGAGGAGAGTAACGCAAACTACCTAGGGAGGATGATATTTTCCAGGCAAAGCTTCTATTATAGGGCTCCTTCCCCGGAATGCGCCTGGCGGTTCGGTCACAGTAGTATCTTATTATTTTGATGCTCTTGCAATCAAATTGCCAATCGCAGCTGATGGCCAATCAACTTGCGATCGCACCTTGTGGCTGACCTGCCTGCTTCTTGATATCTAGTAGAGGCTTTAATAAGTAAAGGGCCCTCTTGTTCTTTGACCGTCGCAGTGGAGTTGTACCTAGTTCGAATCATATCACTATTATAAAAGTGGGGAAACACAGCTTTCAATCTTGGCCTCACTATCTTAGAATATTTGAGGTACTCAAATACATATTCACTTTAATCACACATCTGACACTTAGAACAATTTTCTCACAAGAAGTGTCTGTAATAAGAAACAGATATTTTCGATCATACAGAATCTGGGAAATCTGAAAAAAAGTGAGCGCACATGGTGTGCTTAGGTCCTTTTGGCGCTATATTTTTCTTTCAGTAGCGAGGCCAACCTTCTAACCAAAGAGTGATTGACGTGATACCACTCCCTCTGGAATTCCTGGCTGCTTTTAGATAGAACAATCAAAATTTCTATTTACAAGCAATTACTAACACTCAAATAGATACACATAAGGGAAGGTAGTCTAATAGACGAGGAGGTCAGGGAAGTCGAAAATCAAGGCCAAATAAAATCGGAGCGTGCTACTTGCAATGTAGAATCTTGCTAAACCATGAGCACATTTAAATAATCAAATAGTACATATTTTTATCCCTTGGTTCAGAATTAATGGACTAGCCGTGAGTCAAATACATTCATTGTGCTGAAGAGCAGTGTACTAATATGTAGTTAGGTGAGGTTTGCTTGCAACAAGCAGTGATTTAAATGTAGGTGTATTTATTCAGGATGTCCCATTGCGGGTCGATAATCCTCTGGGTGAACCGCAGTGGCTTGTTGACGAGAGGTTGGGAGAATAAAATTCTCTGTAGATCTATATATATATGAAATTCACCTATGACGGACTAGGAGGTAATAGTCCATATTTGCTAATCATATTCAAGTTGACAAATACAAATAATAAATAATAAATATTTCGGTAATGTTAATAATGTAAGGGAGATGTGTATAAAACCCGCTCGGTAAATTGCCTATAGAAGTTTTCAAAACTTGTCACACTTTCACTGCTATGACTGCATTGAAAACAAATACATGGCAGTATAGTTCTACCAACTTATAGAAATGAATCCCTTTTTACTTTCTGAATATGAACGCACTAGATATGATTGTAGGATATGGGAATAAATGCGGCCTTATCAGGATAAAATGGATTAATGAATTGTTCCTACTATATATCATTCACTGAAATTAAGGAGGAATGTGAAGTATTTTGGCTGGGTACCAGACCTATGTCATGCACAGAAAGTGATTCTGGCAGCCTTTAAATGCCTCCGGTGGTGCCAGCATTCACATTGTAGCTTAAAGGGACCTTCTCAAAGTCCAGCATTCACCAATACTATTCAGCGAATAATGCACTTTAACCTTCCTGTTATACACTATTCAGTCTCAAATTAATAGCTGCATGTAATAACACTATTAAGGTAACTGGCTAGAACCAGTTTTACACTGCACCCTGTTAAAAAACCCTTCATATTTAAATAATGGAACTTATGAGTCAGTCCCAATAACCTGTAGGTTTGCAGCTAGTGTTAGTGAGGGCAAACGTATCTTCCATTACACAAGATTGGTATCCTCCAGTAGGGATCAAAGATCACACAATTGATCCCCATTGACCCTTTACTACACCACCGTCCGCCAACACCGGCGTGCACGTCCAAGCCTGTTTACTTTTCCAAGTATCAGCGTAATCTAAATCACTTACTCTAAAGCCAAAAACCAGCCTCCTCTTCGGCATGAAAAAAATGGCCAGTTTCGAGATTATATTCAGAACTTGAAGATGTCTTTTAACAGTGCCCTTAATCAAACTGGCCAGTCCCTCTACATTTGGACCTGCCTTGATTTTGATGACAAAAACGGCTGGGAAGTGGGGGAGTAGTACCGTACACATAAATTACGAACCTTTTGTCGAACACACAACCATGTTCCCTTCATTTAAATAGCGCCAGAGAAAATGGAAAAAAATATTTAATCAAATAAGACAACCAATCCAGAACTTTGACTAGAATACCAGAATATAGACATATATTTTGAGTACTCTATCATTCCGTTTGTTTCAAACTGTTAAGAATCGACCGAATTGTCACAAGTAATGACTAAATTGATTTGATAATCATCTCGAGGGAAAATGGTCATTCACTTGCTATAAAACACATTGAGCACTAATCATGAGAACCGTTACATTGGTAATAAAGGATTCAGGCGAGGCATGAAACCAGTTGGATAAACACATCGGTCATCGTAATGAATCTTTTTATACACATCGGTCTTTTTATATGATTTAACTAATGTACTATGGCCTAAACTGAAAAGAAACCACGTAAATCTGGATTGACACAATCATATGCTTTTCTTTAAGCTTTTAGATAACTTATGGTGATTCTATCATTTAGATACAAAAAGAAGTTTTATATTTCAATATTCTTCTTTGCTAAGGGCATATTCTATGTATAATGGTAAATAATCTACCATTGAAAACCACATCAGATCTCCATTATTGGTCCCTCGACTCCTAGCATTATCGCATTATTGAATGCTGCTTATTCCCAAGGTTATATAGTGTGAACTACAGCCAAATAGTTATCTGTGATCTCTCTGTAGAATACAATATATTGGGAGTTCTGTCTCCAGCATGACAGCCAAGTAAGCACAACTAGAATTCCGAATTAAGCTTAGAGCGTCTTCATTGAAGTAATTACCGCAGTTTGATAAGACTCGACGAAGTCAAATCATAATCTCTAACTATTGGTAATTTGGGCGGGAGAACCAAACATCCATTAATGGGAGGGACATGTGATAGCTTCATTACAATAAAAGAAAATAAATTCCTTGTATTACATGAACATTGATCAATTCCTAGTGATACAGATAACTATAGGGTATGAATTTCGTAACGCAATGGAGTCACAGATGAATAACTGTTCTCATTGTATAATGTGAATAAGTACCCACAGATAATACAAAAGTGCAATTGGTAAAGAAAACATTACAAACTTCTTCTGGTTATAACTTTGGATCTTGTTGTACTGGTGTAGTTGGCCAAATGTCTAGACATAATCTCGGTAATGCTATATTGTTTGATACATAAAATAGCATGGTATTAAGTAGGATGCATAACAGCATAATCGCAACTAAAGGTGGGCACAGTTCTTATTCGGGTGGCATTTTTAATGTCTGATAAATAGTCTAAAATGAAATGAAATATCTAAATCAAAAAAAAAAACTTCCAAAAATTAATCTAGGACAATGCCATGAAAACACAGTAACTCTGCTGTCCAAATATGAATAAAATCTTCGACACTAGTGTTCATCAAATTGCCCATACGCTATTTTTAAATATCAAACTTCCATGCAACGAGGACAAGCATACAGTAAAAGTTCTCACCTAAATAATAGCAATAAAGGGTATAAGAGTTAATTTATCATTTTTGAATACTTAAGTCAAATCCAACACCAGCATGTGCATACACATTTAGGCTTTAGGAAAAATCCTTCATTAAAGAAGCAAATTAGAGCGGAAACAAGTGCTGAAACAAATCCGTACATAGCCTCGCCTTACAACCCTACACCAACTTTATGCCAAGGGATCAAACAGCTCGACGCAACGAGCTAGTAGGACCGGGGCTTAGTCCTAATAACGACTACTACAATCCTGACAAAGACACAGACGGCCGAAAGTAACAAACGCTCTAATCAATGTTGATGTGCATGTGTTGAGATATTTTGTATTATGTGTAAGCTACTCCCCCCCCCCCCCCCACACACACACATTACTATTTGTATCGATCAATACATTTATGGAAGTTAATAAAGGGATACCATTGGGGCTCTGTTAAATTGAAGTTGACAATCAATTAAATAGCTTGTTTAGAGTCTGCTAAGGAAAAGATCGAAATAATTTTGAAATTCCAAGTGCCTTTCGCTATGGTAGAAATACGCAAATTATAATACTAAAGATTTAGGGCCATCAACTCTGTTTATAAGTTTTTGTTTGCACGTCGATAATAATGTCGAGTGTGAGTAGAGATTTCCATTTAGGCAAAGCTCATAGAGTACGGATCAGATAGATGTGTCAATATTGGTTCAATTTTTTCCTTTGACCTGACAATAAATAGGGAAGATATAAGAGCCCGGCGTCAACCTGAGTGTAGATATACAGTACGTTCATACACATATTAATTTGATAAGAGTGCACTGGGGTGTTATATACTAGGACATGACAACCAATAAATTCCCCTGGAATTCTCCTTTAGAAACAACTCGCTATGTAATCTTTCAACAGTTGATAAAAAAAAAGTGTTTTTTTTTTTACCATTCTCCATTACTTTAAATGTAATAGGGCTTTGCTCTAAGGACCAAGATAGACATCGATACATGGAGGACAGTTTATCTATATCAATGAACCCCAAAACTTGAAACTGAAAACTTTCTCCCATTACCGAAATGTCAATCCTACGTTTATTGATTGCATGAAAACAGCTCAGGTATCGACTGCTTGGATACGAGATAAGGATATCATGTTTGTAAACAGGGAACACAATGAGGATTTATCATGAGTCATCACACGGCAGTGGCCAAGGAAGAGGAAAGTAATCCTTATCTGGATTTATCAGGAAATATAGAAAACAGAAGTCAAAGTGTACGCCTTCATTACAGAAAGGGAAGGAAACATGCCCAAATGTGGGACAAACAAGTTAAGTTATGCCAATCAAAAGATGATATTATATCACTGCGTATCTAAAAATGCATCTTCTAAAAGTATCCTTCTATTCTCATTTTTCTCATCCAGTTTTGAAGCAGATCTTAACAGGTAAAATGCAGTCCAAGCCACGTTTTCAACAAAGCAGGGGAAAATGAAAGGTACGACATTATTTCGGATAGTCTTTCAAATAGCTCGTTTCATTTGTTAAACCCAATACATGACTCCTTAGATCTGCCCGTTCCACAGATGCATTCTATATTGACCTATTGTATCCGGGTATGATCTGTGATCAAAGCCAAAGGAACCCACTGTTTCCGATTCCTCGCCCCACAAACCTTGCTTTTAGGGACAGGTGGATAGCGCAGATGCAGTTCGATACAATGTATTTAACACACGTGCAGATATGTGCTCAAGAACTATAACGCCTAATTGACCCCTGGTTTCTCCTGGCCTTAGTGAATTGGTAGTGGCTAATTTCAAATCACGACCGTCGAAATAACTCACTAGAGTAGCTGTGATTGAAACCAGGAATCTTTGGAATAATCCCCGCCTTTATCCCGAGAAAACGAGGTGATTAGACTTATATAAATCCTTGCAATAACTCAGGTAAATGATATGTATACGGCAATCCTTCGAGATTTGCTGGAATTTCACAGGTTAACTTACATGTATAAAAGCACTCGTGTAGGACAGGCCTCCATTCGCTTCAGAAATAATGTCTTAACACTAACAGCAAGAGCAATTAACAATGTAGTTTTTATTATTGCCCACATTTCCCCTCGATTATTATCAACGCCAGTACTACAATGCCTGAAAGGTAAGGCAGGACACATATGCATTAAGAGAATGGATTCATCAAGTAACAAAGCGAGAAAAAATCCTCTTTTCATTGAGGAAGGTTGTAGTAAGGTGCACGTGTAGCTGTGCGGGAAGGACAGGTGTGTTAGGGTGATTCATATCGTTATCCTCTTTCATCTGCCCGACCTCTCTAATAAGTGGCCCGTGAATCCACTCACCCTCTACTGAAACCCTGATTCAGTCTTAGCCTTGTTGTAGGACAGATTTCAGCGTGTAGGCACGAGAGTTTAAACTCAATCAACCTTGTAATAGCACACCTAGAGAACAATAGCCTGGTATATATATATATTGGAGGTATGGAAGAGCAAACGAGACTTTTTGAAGAATACGACAACACTCGGTGTTCCTATCGCATTGAGATCAATGAACTTGTCAATGAAGAATAAATAACACAGGTTCATCACAGTGGCAACAAGTACAAATCTAATACCCCATATATACAATATACATTATACGTGGTGAAATTAAAGCATAAAAAGGGTCGCTCTATTGTTCTCCACAGAGTAGGGAAATGGGCGACTCAATAATGACTCCCAAGAACAATCATTCAAGACTTGGCAAGAAGGTGTTGAGAACTGCCAGTTAAGCGCTCATCTAAACAGCATTTGCACTTCTGCAGCGCAAAGGCAAACAGTTACAAGTAAGCCTGGGGTGAATTAAAAACAAGCGTGAAAGAGAGAGTAACCCAGAACAATACAGAATTAGGTAAAGTCCCCCTGCAACATGGACATGCATCAGTGGGGGCGGGTGTAACCTAAGATAAAAATTTCATGTCACAACCAAGTCAGGCGACACTAACTATGCTCGTTGTGTTTATTCATGAAGCAATTAAGATATGTAATGCATCTAATTACCAAGTCTGGCCTCAATACATAATTCACTAATGCTATACATCTGTACCCAAAACAAAACATTTTTGGTTAATGTTTTGGTTAAGTTGGTTTGCATATAAAGACATAAAGTCTAGGGTAAAATGTCAAACATTTCACATATAAGAGAATATACCAGTACCATGTATTTTGAGTCTTTACATGAATATTAATTTCCAAACTGATTTACAGATGGTTCGAAGCTGTTCACATTTGGATGGATTAACAGATCCATACTAATCCTTATCTTAGGGAATGACTCCACTTGTGATAATCTCCAGTTGAAACCCTGCTTTGTTTCTATGGTTACCAACGTAAACAAATATTGCTTCGAGTAGGCCGAGTGTGAATATGCATCCAAGTTATTGATGTCATTTGTCACCTATTGTTACAGCGGCTCAAATAACGCACCTATTAGGTGCATATATGAAGCCCGGGACCCGACCCAATATCCATGTGTGAAAGACTAATATTATAAATGCTACAACTCCTGATTGGTGTGATAACAAGACCTGTAATAAGAGGTCAAAGTTCTGGATAGTTCACACTGGTCAATCATCCTGTGATTTGATGCAAACAGTTAAAGGCAAATTCATAGAATTACACGCAATTATATTTTGCAGTAAAATTAAAAATATTTACCCTTTTCTTTCCGCTGCGGGAAAGGGAACTCCGGGCTCCATAGAGGGACATATTGAGGTTACTCCTTGACCAATGTCAGGCGAATCCTCCACCACACTCCCTCAAAAGGATGATCCAGTAGGTAAATAACGAACAGGACAATTTTCCTTACTCCAGAACTCTCCGCGTAGAGGGTGTGACATATGTTATATATGTCCTTCCAAATTTGATTACTCGAACATGGCCAGCCCAGCCAACTCTGTCTCACACATAACCCGCCTTCACTTCGCCTGTGCGAGTGTGTGTATGTGTGGTTGATCCGATCCCTCTGGTCACTCACAGGAGGACCGGTATGAAGCACGGGAGTACTTAGATCTACAGGACTGGGTTCTCCTCTCCTGTGATTCTGGCAATGCGCCCAGAGTTCCACAATACTCACCCACCCACCCACCCGCCCACCTCCAGGTGGGGGTTTTTAATACAGCCCACTTAACGCACACTCCACAGTCTGTGTGCTTCTACCACCTACCACGGGCAAGCGAGAGGCTTAAGGGAAACCATTAATTCCAGATCCTCATTCTGATGACTTATGTGCCTAATCACCGCGAGGGAAACATGCAACATACGCGCACGACGGATACATGCAGGAATGAAGAAGTGTTTAACCCCATACAGAGCCTTCTCTTCCCCACTTGTCGAGGGGAATATTCAAATTGGGCATCAGCCCCCAGGGCCAATCATATGTGATCCGGGAAAGGTTGTAAACGTTAATGTGTGTGTGTGTGTGTGTGTCGGGTGTGGGGAGATTATATAAAGGTGGTAGACGAAAAAAAATAGAAAAGAAAATTCCCGAAAAAAATCTTTTATCACTTCAATATGCATTAAACACAACTAAAACATGTCACACAAGGGGTTCAGGTGGAAATAGTACGAGCATGGTTAGGCTACTGCCACAACAACAGAACATCTGCCCTCGGCTTGTCTCAGCATGTTCAGCCTGTGAAGGCGGTCATGTGAACAATCGGTATCGACCAGCGATAGGAGGTAAAGTTAACCCGCCTTGTGAAGTAAGATGTGTCTGGACAGGCCATCACTGCCACTAGCCCAGGACCACACTACATATTACATGTATATGTATTATGCATGCATGACCCTCCCAAACCCTGGCCACTCGGAACTAGACACTTCAGACATTGAAACATTTGCCTTCCCCCTAGAGTGCAACAACAAGTGCAAAATGATTTTACAATTAACATGTACGATTTTTCTGCATACTCGGAAGATCTGTGTTAAACAGAGAGCATGACCATTTTCCGGCAAAAATGTTATTGAAAATGCTTATGGAAGAAATAAAATCTATTAATGATAATAATTTTCCACCAGAAAATAACTCACTGGGAATTGATTATTTCTTATTTACGGAGATTTAATATGCTGATTATTTACTAAAAAGATGACAGCTATATAATGTTCTATTTACTTGCACCCTAGTACATAAGTCGGGGGTGATACTTAATGATTGAGTCATTGTTTATAAAAGTTATGCTCAGTAATCGATTGACAGCAAATAAGTGGACTATGCACACTTACATGGAACACACCTCAATAGAATGAATGTAGGCAAAGGCCTATATATTTTTTGCTTATTGACCTCTAAGGGTTCGCATGTTAAATGCATAATCTGTCAAAGCATCTGAAAAGAAAATTCTATTGATGTAAGTGTATTACAATATCTAGGGTGATGATCATATAACAGATTAACACCCCGAATTTCTTATCCTTCTCAAGCATGGGATGTGGAGAAGATTATAACCCAGTGCCGGAGAGGCTTGTGCTCACCACTCACTACAACTTGCCCATGCAACCAAGGTGTGAACCCCTAATTGGGTGCACGGTCATTCTACTGTTTGAAACTCGATTGAACACATTTTTTTTTTGTATTTTCACTTGTTTATTCATTTGTTTATGTTGAATAAAGGGGAGGTCCGGCCAAAAGCCTATCGTCCCACTGATCCCACTCCGTTCTTCATGTGTTACTTCCACACCTAGCCAGCCGGGGGGCCCGAGGTTATCACACATATCCACAGTATTTAGATATTTAATCTAGGCTGAATTCGTTCAGATACCTCTCGCATAAGTGAACAAAAACAGGTTGAAGTTGGGGGAATGTATACACATAACATAAATCAGTCAGCTAGGCATGGATCGAATGAGTCAGGTAAAGTAGATGAATAATTATATTGGTAAAGAACCAGGCCAATTACATATATCACTCCCGCATCTGGTCAAACCGGCACCTGATTCCGCGGAGGCAAACGCACACAGAGATAAGGAGGAGAGACGTTGGATCCCTCGCCTCATAACACCTGTAACAACGGGGGCTAAATAGTTCGGATTGAGACATCCGTTACAATGAATTCAGCAATTACACGTATACAAAACATGCCACTCCCTCTGGTTCATCTCCTTGAAGGAAGGATACACAACCACGATGCAAACCATTTGACTTCGTGTAAAAAACCAACCTCATAAAACATTGGCCATTGTTTTTCAAAAGGCTCTAAAATATGAGCTAATAGCATGAAGGAAGGAGTACAAAAGAATATGCTGTAAGACATACTTCATCCCGTCCAAAGATACGATTTGACACAAATTCAAATAAAGATATAAGCATATATAATTCGAGGTAAAAATTACATACATGTAATAATCTTAATTACATTTGAATATTTATTACATACATATGTGATTTCAGGGGTGCTATCCAGGGGTGCTATTTGAAAAGTCAAATAGCACCTATGTGCTATTTGAGCCGAATATCCACAAGATTTATGGAAAGTAGGGTAAAATACTATTAAAATCGAGTTCTTTTGTTGATATAGTATGTAATAAATACCTAATAGCACTCTGTTCGGTTTGTAATCGATTTGACCCAACGCCAAGATCGATTACAAACCGAACAGAGTGCCATTAGGTATAAGAACTACATACCAGCAGAGGGTCTGACGGCTCCTGAGGTGGGTCCCTAATTTCTCTTGTCGCTACCAAGAAACAGCAATTGTTATTCGTTTTAATTTTCGTAAAACGGCCGATTTTTTGTCGCTAAGGACTAGTAAGGTAGGCCTAAGTAAGGACTAGTATATTTTGTCAGGCTAAGAAAGTTTTTTTGTCATTTGTCACTGGCATGCCTTTGTCGATTTGTCCATCTAAGAATAGTCCATGTCGATTTGTCGATTTAGGGCCTCAAGACTAAAGAGCCCTCGTCTACCTCCCTGCCAGAAGTGGAGAATGGGATAAACTAGCTCAAACTCGCATTGGGACATTAGGCACTGAGGCGCCATCTACCGCTAGCGTGGTGCGTCCGACCAGGATAGGAAATGTACACTGTAAGGTGTATACTGTATAGTGAAGGATTCACAATATGGTTCACTCTATTTTGAAAAGTAATGGTAATTTCATTGGAGACTGTTTCTTATGTTATAGATTGTATTACACAGCAAAAGGTAAAAAACATGAAGCCTAAAGGGAACGATTAACAGAAATCTCTAATCAGTACAAACAGAAAGATTCGTGTACTTCTTTCTTGAAGGTGATTCCGATGTTGAACATTTTATTTCAACACTTACCTGTTTGCGGAAACTGTCCACTTTCACTTGGAAGCCCTTTTTCTCCTCCTCTAATACCCCTGCCTGTTCTGTAAGAGAGGCTATTTTGTCATCGGCAACTTGAAGTAAATCCGCAACATATGGATCATCAGGGGAAGGCACTGGTATTGGTGTTATTTGTCCATTTGGTACAGTGCAGTCTATATCCATGCGTTGTCTTCGGAAAGGTATGTTCTTCTTTCTTCCACCTACAAAAGGCGAAATTATTATGATTAAAAGCTGTTGTTCTCGTGAGGAAAGTAGTGTTACGGCAGGTCTTTCAACCGTTGCCCATGATGTTAACTCAACGTGGATTATAAACAAATATTCGCACAAAACTAGACCCGTTGAAAAGTACACGTGGATTCACGAAGCACTTGATAAGACTCACAGAATATTATTCAGATATATAGTAAATATTAAATTCTGGATATAACATAAATCTTGATAACTGTTCATGCACCCTAAACAAGAATAAGCTGTATCGGGCGATAGAACGTTATTCCGTGATTGAGAGGCGAATGTAATTTTAAATTTTGTTCAGCCACTTTGGTTGATTTTTAAATATCTGGAAAAATAAACAACACCATGGGAATACTGTAATTCATGAAGTCAAGTTCCTATTTACACTCACCAGGAGTCTGAACAACTGCATGGAAATTCTTCTCTTGCAACTGCAGTATTCGATCTGTCTTGGACTTGGATTCCTTTTCCAAGGCTCGTACTTTATGGACATACTGATTATTGAGGAATCGAAGGTCAGCATTTTCATGCTCTAATCTTCGCAGACTTCCTTTCAGATCTGTGAAATATCGTGATAAACGAAACAAAATATCAAACGACTTGATATAAGATATAATTCTTGGAAGAATTAAATTACTGAATACAAACTTCAATATTACAGTGAATGGACCACCAGATGTACTGTATATATATATTCCCTAGTCTAAGTATTTTATCGTAGGGGAATACTATATTACCTTTGGACGTTATATCCAGCTCTTCTTTAGTTTTAATGAGTTGTTGGTGAAGTTCATTATTTTGCTTCACAAGCTTTGCATTATCACTTTTATAGGGCTCGATTTGTGCTTCAAATGAGGTGCCATCAGTCGAAGCTGTAAGAGATGTTAAAATTCAAGATAATAATCTACGTGCAAAACCCCTCCACATTTGATACCAACAAACAGATACATGTAGTAATTTCTATAATGCTTTAAAATGTTTAGGCCATTACGATTACCGTACTTAAAGTTTGGTATGAAATACATCAATTCAAGTGATCTGATCTGATCTCCGATACAAAGTCAAAGAACGATTGATTTGTCCATCATGGATTAGTGTAGAGTCAAATCGAGTAACATTATACCACTCGGTGCAAAAACCACCAATAAAACTTACATTTAGTAGAATGTAATTTAGCTTTTTTTAGACTGTCGGTAGTATGTACTAGATCAGCAAATAGTCGCTCAACAAGTGGCAGAGATTCTATTCCAAGAGGTTGTCTGTATCCCAGCTGATCTAGACGCTTACGGAGACCTGTAAATTTCTGCTGGGTAGCATTTGTGGAGGTGGTAGACGCCATGATGGCACCTACAAAATACGATTAGAGAAGTTAGGAACGTGTTGGGAAAATTCTCAATATATTGGTGAATCAGTCCAAGATGTTCAGTCCCGCGGGTACCAGTGTTTTAAGTCTTACGATTAGAGAAGTTCTGAAATAATGTAACCTAACCTTTTCAAAACTTATGAACACAATTTCTCCCAGTGAAAAACTTAATTAATTATTAATTCCCAGCATTTTTATCATACATACATCGATGCATAGGGACTACATTCATACATACACCCATGCATACATACACCCATGCATAAGTGCACCCATTCATACACCCTTCATACATTCATTCATACATACCCCAATGCATACACCCATACGTATACATAGTTCCCGCGGCCTAGAGTACATTGACTTTAATGACTTTTAATGACTTATTTACATAATAAATGACTTTTTTAACGACTTCTTAGAAACAAAGTAAATGGTTATTACAATCGTTTTTCACTGTGTTTCATATTTACTTTATGCCATAACCTTTCAAAAAAAGCAGAGGGGTGTGGATGTGAGGATGAGGATGAGAGAGAGAGAGAGAGAGAGAGACACACTTAGAGGGAGGGAGGGAGGGAGGGAGGGAGGGAGGGAGGGAGGGAGGGAGGGAGGGAGGGAGGGAGGGAGGGAGGGAGGGAGGGAGGGAGGGAGGGAGGGAGGGAGGGAGGGAGGGAGGGAGGGAGGGAGGGAGGGAGGGAGGGAGGGAGGGGATTCTGGACAACTGATGAGTTAATAAGCATAAATATGTTCAAAGCAATATAAAATGCTGGCACTAAAAAGACAGTCAAAAGACCTGCTTGAGATAATCTGGAAGTTTTCGCCAATCTTTTGCTGAAGCCTGAGTGAAGGGGATGCTACTGTTTACATGTCAAATCAAGTAGGTACCTGAATTTATCCCAGGTGTCTAGATATCAGTTGCCATTAAGTGACAGTTATTGTAACTATAATTCTTCCTCCAGGTCTAGGGTTTTTTTTACATCAGATGCCATTTGATAATCATAAACCCATCATCCCTCAGGGCACTTCGCTAGGTCCTCGGTTATTTAGTATCTATATAAACGACCTCTGTGAAAGTGTTAAAAACAGCGAAATGCAATTATTTGCGGATGATACCATTTTATGAGGATGAGGTTGTCTGTAGGACAGAGGAGCCCCGAAGATACCTCTGTTGTAGGAGGACCTTAATTCAATAGTGAGCTGGTGCGCTAGGAACAGAATCTCTCTAAATATAAACAAGTGTAAAACCCTATCAATATAAACTAAACAATATTGTAACAACCCAGTAACATATGATATCGTGGGACAAACGCTGGAAAATGTTAATAGCTACAAATACTTGGGGATTGGTCTAGATAAACAGCTTAACTTCAAGAAATTTATGGTTAGAAAGATAAGTGGTGCTAGGGCGAGACTGAGGGCTATGTCCAAGTTGTATAGCGCATGTCATAGGAGTATGTCGCTACTTATTTACAAAACAATGATATTACCAATTATAGAGTATGGGGACATATTTTACGGGGCAACTTCAAAACACTACTTAAGTAAGTTGCAGACCCTTCAAACTTCAGCTTTAAAAATAATTCGAAATCTCCCAAAGTATACAAGCATGGCTGCAATACATGCAAAACTGAAAATCCTTTCCCTGAGAACCAGGAGAAATATACATACATTGAGCAGGGGTTTCTTACGTTCTAGGGACACAAGTAATATTGATACCAGAAATATTGGGTTGTGAAGATTAAAGAAAGGGAAGAAATAAAAAGTTCCCTTCCCAAGAAACAAAGTTTCAGGAAATTTGATCTTTTCACGCTGCTGTTGTTATGGAACAAATTGCCAGACACGGTTCAGCTTACGGCTACGCGGATTAAATTCAGGTCATACTTTTAATGCGGGGTATATAGCTAAATTCGATCCATATCTTAAATCTGTATTATAAACATGTCATACCATCATTGTACTCAGGGCACAGGGGATTCATTTGGGGAGGGGGATAAGGAGTGTAAGTCCTCAAACAAAATCGATATAACGATATCTGGGGGGTGAATAAGTGACTTCAATTGGTCACATTATGTTGGTGCTGTTCTGGGTCTGTAAATTCATGTTATTAAAAACTGATGTAAAACTGATTTGTGGTATGGCCAGTGAACAAGTTTATCAACCAATTATTATTACCATTAATGTTTGCTGGAATTAATGTCTTGTCATCAACAATTATTGCTCACTATAATACATTTTGATGTAATCCTGATTCATTGTAAGCTCAGTGAACAGGTCTATTGACCAACCATTATATACCAATGTATATTGGATTAATGTCCTATTAGAGACAGATAAATACTGTAAGTTCAGTAAACAGGTTTTATCAACCAATTATTATTATACCAAGGTCTATTTGGTTAATGTCTTACACAAGATAATTATTTCTCATTATATCACATATCATATTAATAGACTCTGTAGTGAGTTTTCATTGTAAATTGGTGCTGTATTAGTTTAACTTGATGACTAATCAATTAGTCTAATGTATCCAGAAGTGGTGCTTTGTATTTTATTTTATCATTCTACAGATTGGAGTAGGTATATCTGATGGGCGGACCAGGAAGATCTGTTCGCAAAGGCTCCTGTCCATTTCCAGCCTATTTTCTGTAACTGTACTGATCAACTTGAATAAAAATCTCTACATATTAATTCAGGCCTAAGTTAAGTATACATGTAGGGCAGCTTGTTACATTGACCAATTAATAATATACTACTCGGGTAGCTGATTTAACTATCCCAAGACTTGCAGACAAAGTCGGTAGGTTTGTAGACAACGACTACTAACGTTACTCAGGCTGCTCTCTATTGTTATTTTATGAGCACAAATAAACAAATGTACCGTACTATTAATTATCATTATTATATGGTGTACGCCTTATATACTAGTTAGTAGGCCTATGCGTTTAGAATCTTTAATTTATTCATAAAGGTGTTAACGACTAAGATCCATGTGACCAATTATCTGTCTAACCTGTGTAGGCCTACTATTTATAACATACCGTAATCATATAGTTATAGCCAATAGTTTTTTTTAATTGGAAGCACCGTGGCATAGGCAACAAAGAAATATCTACGGTTTAGACCTACTCAGTCACTGAGTCAGGCTAAAGACAAGTAATAAAGTAGGTTCTGCCTTTGAATCAATGAATCATGAATGGCAGGAACAGTTGACATATACATGATAAATGGATTGGTCCAGCATTGGATGGGAGACATCGGTAATAAAAATGTTACACAGTTCAGGGTCGATTTTCCGTGATGAGTAAAAACCGTAAAACCAAGTCAGTTCTTCTGGCCTCTGGCTGTCACTCGCTGAGTCAAGTCGACAGAACCACTCACCCAGACTCACCCAGTCTCGAAACTTGTTTTAATAATAGCGTCTGCGCGTACCACACGGCATATACAAACGTATGATCCTACCTCGCATCCACTGATCAGTGAGGAACTGTTCAACCTTGGTAAATCTTCGTTGACAGTCTCTAAACTGATATATCTAGGCTGTCAGCCTTCCGGATATAATGTAAACAATTCCCAATAACATGCTCGGACATGTTCAAATAATGGCGGAAAAGGCTCCACTGGAACTTTATTTTGAACTTCTTTATTAGAGAGTTCTTACTCCTAACATGGGTGCCATCTGGTGATAGAAATGAGAAATAATACAGTATAACAAGCCCCTTCGGTACCGTACGCTACTTAGCAATAAGACTGACGTAACGAAAATCTGGTTTTTGTTCAATTACTTCTATAACAAAATGACAGTTACCATAAGTCTAAAATTAAGGTGACATTGTAACAACTTCTCTGTCATATGCAGTGGCCATTTTAGATGGATACCGGTAGGCCCTACCTAGTCCAACCTGGGCCGTAGTGGTGACTGTAGTAGTGTGGTAACTATGTTCAACACAAGGGGAGTAGTAGGGTAGGATATTTCCACTTCTTATAAGGCACAAGCCACAGGGATGGGAGGGGCTAAGGGGGAAGGGAGTGGGACAGGATAGGATAGAGGTCCACCAATGAGTACACCTGACACTCTCCACTCTGAGTATATATACCATGATTGTATACTAGATGTACAGAATGTAACGGGGTGTACGGCCTCCGGGCCTGTACACCCAGCTGTGGAGCACAATACAAGTACTGTGGATACAACTAAGTTCTTTGTGTTGACTTCATTCTATATAGTTACTTCCACAACACTGTATGAATACTATATTGCTGACTGCTTGCCTTCTACTCATATAAGAGACTCCCAGGACACACCATGAGAATATACCATAGGAATACCAACTACCCTAATGCTTATAACATCTAGCTAAGAACATACACCCTAGACCTAAGTCAATCACCAATAGCATAAAGATCCGAAGCTACGCGCACAACATTGGTTGGAGAACCACGGGATTGGTGCACTTGGCAAGGGATAGGGTGGAATGTTGGGGGCATATATGAAATGTTGGAAAAATAAGCTTCAAGTGGCAGAGCTGGTGTGGAAGAGGCAAACGGAGAATACAGAGGAGGAGTGAGACTGGGGAAGGGAGGAGAGAGAACATTCATGGAAGTGCCAAGCTCAACTACAGCCCAGGAGGAAAAACAGGGAGAACAAGCACGAGAGTAACATGGACAATTTGTTTCTAATAAGAACATTCTTGACAGTGGTTGATAACTATGTGATGTGCTGGCTATATTGTGTGATTGTGTCATTTTTGTTTTGTTTTTATTTTTATTTTTATTTTGTGTGTTCCTGAATGGCAAAATACCTATTTATGTACATGGCAAAATACCTGGAGTAACGGGGGTGGGAGTAAGTTGCATTAAATAGTTATTTTGGGGCAAATGAAAGTGTGGACTGGGGAGACCTACTCCTTGCTGCAGGGATCTATAGTGGCCTGTGAGCTGTGATAAAAATAGCTATGAGTAGCGCTGTGGATGCATGCGGAGGGGGACTGGGTCTTTTCAAGATACCAAAAAGCCATAAGCAATAGTAATATGAGATGTAAGTCAGGACAGGAAATTTGGGACTTTGCAGAAACTATGTTCCTTTTAACTAAAATGAATGATAGAAAGAGATATTGATGTATGGAAAGTATGCCTGGAAGAGTGAGAGAAAGGGTATGAAAGTATAAAGATAGAATGTTGGAAGTATGTTATAAGAATGAGGAATAGATGCTTTGTTTATCCGAGAAAAAGGGTATGAAAGTATAAAGATAGAATGTTGGAAGTATGTTATAAGAATGAGGAATATATGCTTTGCTTATCCGAGAGAAAGGGTGGAAAGGTAGCGGCAAAAGACTGGTTGTTTTGCAAAGCATAAATATGTTTTGAGGGGAAACAGATATTGAGCAAATGTGTTACTAAGATATGGATCTGTGTATGAGTAGGATCGTGTACTGAAGTGGAGGAGTGTATGAGAAGGAGCCCAGTTGGAGTAATGCTCCACAGGAATGCCTGCAGACGGTACGGGATAATTGTTGGAATGTGGATGGGTTTTTGTGTGAGTTATGGCAGTGGGTGGGAAAACATAACAATTTTCACTTGCCAGGAGTGTGGATTGATATTTAAAATGAAGGAAAATGGATAAAAAAAAATTAATGGACAAGACTCATGACAAATTATTGAGGAGGGATGGAAATACCATCCAGCTAGAGGCAGTGGGTGGGCATTGGCAGTTCCCCTATTGCACCTAGAGGGGGGGGGTTGCCTAAAATTAGTTGGCAAGTTACCCTTCTAGTGTGTTGGTTATGGCTCACCACGGCCTTAGGGTGTATTGGCCTAGTGATGGGGTAAGTAACATTTCTGACTTTATGAACTGTGACTTTCTGAGATAACAAGATTCTTGGGGATCTCAATTTTACCCATGGGAGGCCTAATGTACTTGGAGGTCGGGGGGGAGAGGGACATCAGCTGACTGAAGGAGTTTCTCAACTGTTGAGAAGGGGGAAAATGCCAGTTCCTGCTCAGACTGTTTGAAAATTAAGAATCCTAAATGTTAATGAACAGGCCTGGAATGTCTGGAAGGTGGAGCTAATGAAGCAAGGCAGTTGAATAAAAATAGACGCAGCAATTGGGCTCAAGCATTCTGCACCCATAAGGAGCTTGCAGGTAGTTGGGGGGGTGTTCTAAAAATTGCAAGGCAGGCCCCGTGCGCATAAGGGGGCTAGGTGGGGATTATGCAGAATCTCCTCTAGCGGGGGCAGGTCAGGAGCTGGGACAATCGCACCCTAACTAAGAGTGGGATGAGCAGAAGGCTTGGAGGGGGAGGGGGGAACGGAATAAGCCTAATGGTCTTGAACTGGTCTGGTTTCAAATATAAGCTCAACACAGCCAGAGGGGGAGCATCACTTCGCTTGTGTCGAGGCATCGGGAACATACTTGCATATAGGGGAATTTGAGACTTAATTATGGAGTGGTGTTTGCTGATCATGGTACACTTATAGCAGGGGTGGAAACAATGAGTTTAGGCTTCCGTTCTGAGCTGAATAGATAAGAAAAGGGAGTACGAGCGAGCCAAACACTTGAAAGTGATTTTGCTGCGCTCAAAAATGGTTAAAGAACTTCATTGTCTCCTTTTGGGCAAGCTCTAGGAAATATTAGAAGGATAGCTTTGCTTAGCCGAGAGAAAGGGTGGAAAAGATGTGCAAGACGAAAGGCGAGTATGAAAGGAGTGCATGTGTGGGAAAGCTGGAAGTAGAATGATTAGTAATGAATAAAAAATGATAGGTATAATAATGATTGTGTGGATGAAAGGTATACGTATGGAATCTGGAGGTTAGTTGTCGGTGCTGACGCCTGGTGTGTATATATATATATATTCTGACCCTGTCACCTACCAACATCAAGGCCACTCTCACAACGTCTTCATCGTGACTTTAGGCGGCCCCATTCAAGTGCTGGCAGCCGCCATGTTCCCATGATGTTCTTACCTGGCCTCTGGGTGTTATCTGTACTGTACATTACAGGAGGGAGGTGTGTTCCACTACAGTCTACATGACATTAAAAATGAAAGCCATCAGACAATTCGGACAATTGCCCTGCGGGTGGTGCTTGCCCACTGTGGCATTCTCAAGATAATTTTCAGCCAGTACAGTGAATTCTTCATTATATTTATGCATCTTCATGGGGCGATTTGGACGTGGGGAACAATTGACTATCACCTACATTCAAATTACCGGTGGACTTAACGGTGAACCTGGGATTGAATCACATCACTGCTCACCCTGCTCTTGGTTGCCATGGGAACGATAAAGATGCGGGCCGCACGGTCATTGCGTTGGTGCTCACCTACATAAACATGCTTTGCACCAGAGGAGGGGGGGAGAGCATTAGTGACCTAAGCTCATTGGCCGTTTCTCCGACTCGGTTACCTAGGGTTATGATGTGGAACACCCATCATCTCTCTCGTTGTTCCACCCAAAGCTCCCGGGGAGCATGTGTGAGCGGAAATAATGGGCGTGCGTCTGCCACGGAGATGTACTGACGTCGACATGGCAACACATGAACGCAACCTTTAACCTCATAGGACTATACAATATGACTTTGTAGCTAGAACATTTATCACATTCATTCAAAATCGGCCGTAGACTTGACTTGAATGACTCTTTCTTCCTGCCCCATGACTATTTTTCTTAGAACGATTTGTTCTCTGTATTTGTCATGTACATTGTGCATGGTGTGTGTTTTTACTACCCTTATGTATATGGACTTTGTGTGTACTTTAGATTGAAGCCAGATTGACGCTGGGGCTTTTAGATTGTGAGCTTTAAAGGACATGTTTAGGGGCGAGGAAAGCGATAGATATATTGTCATTTAATTCAGCCTGTTTCTGAAGGATTGGGGTGGCTGGCATTGATATTTATTTGGATTTTTCTTTAGCTTAACCGAAGGACAGTCTTTGAACACATTATTTTTTTTTCGTATTTGGAGTAGTCAAAAGATAGTCAACTCATCGGTTTAAGTGTAAATTAAAAATTGAATTTCTTCCATTCATTAAGACCTAAAATCGAACCATCTGGCCAAATACATGCCTTTTCTTTGACTGATCAACTTAGGATACGGGCTGTGGTGTAATTGGTACAGATTAATTGTGGAATTAATTCATTATAATTTTGGAATTTTATTGTCAATCTAAATGGTATCATTGCTGGTAGACCCATCTAAACTATTATGGGTGGCGGTTGTCAATCAATATTTTCGTCCATATTCCCAATATAAGTCACACAGTGTTAATTGATATGTCATATTTGAGTAAGGGAATTTGGAGGGTGTCGGAAGGTGATTTAATCTTTTTTGTAGGGGTTATTCTTTTCTTTAAGAATTTTAACTGGAAATTTTTGCTTATCGAGAAAAAGCCTGTAATATATTGTGCTGTCGCTAGTAGTAATACCTAGTTATCAATATTATCACATGTAAGCGTGCGCGTGGGCGATTGAAATTGTTAAAATCACCCGAGAATGTACGACGATGGATTTATTGTGTATAGCTTGTCAACAAATAATTGTACAACATAGGAATTTGGAGAGTGTCGGAAGGTGATTTAATCTTTTTTTGTAGAGGTTATTCTTTTCTTTAAGAATTTTTACTGGAATTTTTGCTTATCGAGAAAAAGGGTAGTGTGGTAACTATGTTCAACACAAGGGGAGTAGTAGGGTAGGATATTTCCACTTCTTATAAGGCACAAGCCACAGGGATGGGAGGGGCTAAGGGGGAAGGGAGTGGGACAGGATAGGATAGAGGTCCACCAATGAGTACACCTGACACTCTCCACTCTGAGTATATATACCATGATTGTATACTAGATGTACAGAATGTAACGGGGTGTACGGCCTCCGGGCCTGTACACCCAGCTGTGGAGCACAATACAAGTACTGTGGATACAACTAAGTTCTTTGTGTTGACTTCATTCTATATAGTTACTTCCACAACACTGTATGAATACTATATTGCTGACTGCTTGCCTTCTACTCATATAAGAGACTCCCAGGACACACCATGAGAATATACCATAGGAATACCAACTACCCTAATGCTTATAACATCTAGCTAAGAACATACACCCTAGACCTAAGTCAATCACCAATAGCATAAAGATCCGAAGCTACGCGCACAACAGTAGAGTCCAAATTTACCGCAGCAAGACATTTATTTGTGGGAAGTAAATTGGTTATATTTCACCAGATCTGAACGCTTTTAGATTGTTTTTATATTTAAAGATAAAAGATCGTCCCACCCACCCACCCTGTCTCTACCCCTCCTACCTACAATATCCATTTGATTTAGTATCAAATAATGTAGCCTATACACAACACCAACGTGTTGGGTAGGCTACAACACCCACCCTATAAATAGCCTACATGTCAACAAGCTAGCTGTGAGTGTGTGTGTTATGTAAGGGTGGCAGTGGCTAGTAAGGGTATAGCTGTTGGGTGGTTGAAGCTATGTAAACATGGCAGGAGTGAGTGACAACAGATAGAGGGTGCATGAATGTTTTGAAAACAGCATTTCTGGACCATGAACACAGTAGTTTTTCCAGACAAAAGGGTTCTACGGTAGCTAACTAAGTCAAGTTTCTCTCAGGCAAATTACAGGTCGCCACTTTCAGGGGAAAACATTAAAGATAAGGCCAGAAGTATGGGTTGTGTATATATGGGGAGTGGACACTGATGGGTTGGGTGACGTCACAAATTGTTGATGTAGGCTTTTCCGCCCACAGAGGGCGGGTTGGTCACATCTCGTCCAGAGTATTACCGCGAGGTTAATTTGGTTGTGGTGTCTTAGGCTATGTACTTGTATTGTATTGGAATCTTTTTCTCATTTTCAATGCTTTTTGGTGGGAAAAGCGGTGGTCGTGCAGTGTCCAGAAGTATCAAACCGCTAGATGGCCCTTCGGGATGATTTATTTGTGTACATGCTTTAGTGTACTACTACCGTATCGGTATTGCTTTTGTTTGGTTGTTTTGATTCGGAAATAGAAGCCATCCACCCACCCTAGCTCTCTAGTATCCCTCCTACCCACAATATCCATTTGATTTAGTGTTAAAAAGCGTAGACGCACTGTGTACGTCTACGCTACCCGCCCTATCAATACATGTTGTCAACAAGCTATCCATTTCGTATATATCCCATTTGCCGGTTACATTTATTAGCGTGAACGTGACTTCCGGGAATGGGTGCACGTGCAGTTGGCACAGTGGTTCCCTTAGGGCTCCAACGTGGTGGCGTAAATGGCGGTGTGCACTTCCCAACGCTTCCCCATAGGAATAGTATAGGAATATCGAAAATCTATTTTACAGCATAGATTGATTATTTCTTCGGACAAAACTTGCAGAGGACATCCTATCATTGCGATTTCTGGGTAAGGATGTCGGCTATCGGTATGTTTACTAGGAAAACGACGCGGCCAGGTTGAGATGTGGAAGGTATTGAGCCATGGCTGTGAAGGCCCGGGGCAACAGAAGGATTCGAAATATGCCTGCTGCGCACCGCCTTTCTCAAGGCGGTTTTTGGTCGCCTCTCGTCTAGGCCCAGTCTAGGCCCTACCGGGACCCTTCTATGAATGAGTTCACAGCACAGGCTCACTGCCACAGGTTATTTTTCTACGATTCCATTACAGTACGGTATACATATAGGATATTTGAACATTTCCATTTAGCTCTGGATAGCTCCGGATCCGGGTACCTCTGTCTCCGGATTCCTCCGGCTAGTACCTCTGGACGCCACTAGGATATTCATTGCAACCCATACAATATTTATAGTTTGTATAACTTGATTAATTTATCATGCATTAACCCTTTATGTTATACCATCCAGACTTTAACCATGATACCATACTTAATTGTTACATATTCCACTATTATGTTCAAGTTTGTATTTATGTCATTATTCCTGGTTTATGTTGCAAATATAATGGTACCTTGTGTTGGAAATCATTGATTATCTCGATGTAGGCCTACCTGTTCTTAAATAGGGTTGGGGAGCAAGGTCTTCAACCCAGCACACAAGGAGGAATAAAGGGAACATATGAAAAAAGTATTTCACTCTTGATGTTATATCTTGGAGCTGCGTTTGGAACATAGAATATTTCAACCCCTGATCCTTTAACTGTAATTATTATACAGTTGCTTTAGTTCATAAGTTTTTATTCAGCCTATCAACAGAAATCACTTCTTCCTCCGGGGTTGATTACACAATTTTACATCGTACCCTCTCTCCATTTTAATCGATGTTCATTATTTCAAGTAAAGGCGAAAGAGAAAAACCGACATGTTGTACATATACAGAGCTCTTTTTGAAAAATTCCTCTTCAATACATAATTTCTTCACGATATTTATTTAAAAAGTATCCAGAGCGTATGCAGATTTTTCCTATGTTAATTGTTTTTATGCAAGGGTAACCATCTTTAGGCAGTACACAATTTTCAACACACATCCTTCTACCTTACGTTGTCTCTTCTTTTAGGTATTGCTCAAGAGTACGCCAAGGCAGTGATTGTTTTCTGTTTTTTTACATTCTACGGTATTTTTGAAAAAAAAAAATTCGTGAATGTTAGTGAATTGGGTACCATTCTGTCAATCATCCTGAGTAGCAAGTTCATGTGATACATTTTGAGGTGTTGGTTGAGGATTGGTGTGAGGAGTGTGGACACTTATCTGGGAGGATATCTGGATGCCCATCTCTGTGTGATGTAATTCACGCCAACACTACTAACTTTGCACTTATGCAAGGACTGCTTGATTGACAACCTTCTACCATCTCTGCAGTAAATCCCTGAAGGCCAGTGTGACATCCTATTGGTTGACATTTGTTGTATTCTATTGGCTATCTTGGTTTGATTGACAAGTTGCCACTTAAGGCCACTGTATAGGTTTTGAGAGGAACCCATTTAGAGAGGACCACCCATGACTGAATCTGAGTGATCTACACCTACTACACCCTTTGGGATTTCTGGGTTTCAAGTCTTGGAGACAGACAAGCTCGGAATTGCAAAGACTAAAAGACAATTGTGTATTATTAGATTACAATATGTTGTTTGATATCTTATGTCTAATTCCCTTGCATTGTACTTTCATGTTTATCCAACTGCCTTTGTAAACAGGGAGCGTGCAACTTTCCTAGTTGTTAATAAACTGAATTTTACTTCCACTCCTGTGTTCTTCTAATACAGACATTCGAGGCATTTCAGATTACAGTACGTCTGATATTCATAATCTAGCCATTGCGCACAAATAGTTGACCGTAGAATTTGTTTCCTTTGGAAACACACAATATATACATTAACTTAAGCTGATTATAAAGTTAAACAGAAAAATAGTTCATTAAATGATTGATTAACTTAATAAACTTATAACTTGTTTATACATGATCTACGAATAAGCTTTTTACATAAATCTCAACTCTAAATCTTAGTTCGAGCAGAACAGTAATTAAAGAGAATTCCCCACTGTGGAAGAGTTACGTCTGTAAATATATGCTTTTATATCACCTAGTACATTTATACCTTTTTCTTTCCATTTAGGGCACTCTAGGGTTTTTCGTTTTATTTTAATATTATTATTCGACCATATTCTCTCTTTTCTCACCCGCGAGATATTTTGAGGCATTTTACTATAAAAACATCTATTCCAATATAGGAACAATTCTCTGTAGAAACCATTCAACGCTTTTGTAGGTTTGTTTCTAGTGAGAAAAATCTCTTCCTTAGACATATTCATGTCGTGCTCTAAGATTGAAAACCAGGATCTATTTTCCGTATTAATTATTCTCTGGATCCACATTGACCTATTTACTTCATAATAATCTTCCATAAGCCTTAACTCCATTCCTCCTAGCTCTGTTTTTGGGGATAGAAAATCCGCACTTATAGGAAACTTTTTCTTATTATTCCATACAAAGTTAAGAATCAAGAAGTCAACTTTTTTTCTTGCTTTCGCATCAAGATTAACACAAGACATAATGTGTTGTATAACAGGTAAAATGAAGGTATTAGATACTACCACTCTGCCTTTTAAAGTAAGAAATCTATTTCTCCAGTCATTGGCTACTTTTAGCATTTTCTCTAAACATTTTTCCACATTTTGTTGTTGTTGTTGTTGTTGATACTTTATTTTGTCATATTAACTGGTGACACGATCGGTGGGCACTTATCTCCCAACATAGGGAGGATTTAAAGCCCTACCGTATACATGGATACTTATTGAGATGGGATGCAAAGGTAACAATGCCCCCTCCAATCGACGATAGGAGGGGGGCCTTTGCGAATGTAGTGTTAAAGATAACTAGGTTTGTTTGTGCAAGAGGCACCAAGCGCAGGACAGGTAGACTCCTAACTGAAGGATTAAAGTATTATTAACAGTATTTCTAATAATAATATCAAAAATAGCAAGCAATGTGTACAGAATGATTTAATCATAAACAGTGAGTTTTGACATCGAAATTGAATCTGCCGCCCTGAGCATGCGCACTGGTTGCACGTGCAATGGCCATCTTGGATCACGTACATGCCCGGAGTAAAACTCGGTATATATAGGACTTAAAAGAAGCAAAAGCTTTTTTGAACTGACAGAAAGGTGAGAAAAGCTATAATAAAGGCTAAGTTGTGAAATTTAAAAGGATTGAGCGAGACACCCAAAAATGTCTATCGCGCATGACAGTAAGGAACCGGATATAAAACCTAAACAACAACATCCGGCGAAAAAACAGCTATTTAGTGAATTTTGAACTTTGACAATCGAAAATACTTGAAATTCATGAAGCAGGGTAAAGATACAGACTCAAATAAGAGAAGGAGGAGTGAAGAAAACCCAGAGTCTAATAATAACAAGAAGCAAGTTACCAAAATGACTCCGATATCAAACGAAGATATCAAAAAAATGAGTTAATGAAAATTAATTCTGTTAAGAAAAATGACCCACGTCTGGTAATGCTAACCCAAGCAACGATTGGCAGTGAAGAAGACGACATAAAAAGACAGATTAAGGAGCTAGAGCTAAACCTTATAGTTGATGGTATACAGAAAGCTGAAAACGAAGATGTATTGAGCCTGAAGACAGAATGTTCGTCAGAATGCAATACTCGAGTGATATCTGGGGAAGCCCGTAAAGATAGTGAATGTATCATAAAGGTCATATGTACTAGACCAACACTGTAACTAGTCAAATCAATGGACGACTCTATTAGTGTTCGTAAGAATGCAAACGACTCCTCCATTGACGTGACTTTGGTCACTACTCATTGTAATAGACCAAAACTGTATCTAGTCAAATCAACGGACGACTCTATTAGTGTTCGTAAGAATGCAAACGACTCCTCCATTGATGTGACTTTGGTCACTACCTGAACAATGTTCAGCATGTGTATATAATTATTCCAGAACAAATAAAGGAGGAACAGAAATAAATAAATAACACAAAACAAAACTATAATAATGAAGGGAAGATATCCCATATAAGGCTGTACTGTCTAATGAAAAAGGCCGGAATATAACCTGAATACTTATTTATGAAATGAAAATGTCGACACCCTATGAGGTAATGTAACTTATGTATATAGTGTAGATAATTTAATGATAACGTAACAGGCCTCTCTGGAAGATCTATGGCTAGCATAGATGCGAGTTCCTACCTCCAGTCATATTATTATTGTATACTTTGAATTTATGTAACAGATGATCTGGAAATAAACAACATCAATCAATCAATGAAAGTGAAAGTGAGTGACATTTTCGAAACCCTAATGGGGGCGCTTAGAGGACTAAACTATGAAGTCCAAAGGATGGGGAAGGGTCTGATGGCCCCTACCTTGGTCACCTTTGCTACGGTGGCTGAGCTAAAGACGGTTTGGGACAAAAAAGCAAACCTGGAAAAGGCCGTGGATGAGAACAACAAACGTCTGTTTTGGATCAAAAAGGATCTCCCTCTAGTGATTAGGAAAAGAATCGCTAGAGCTAGACCTTGTGTGGCAGCAGCGAGAGAGTCAAGGAGATATAGTGTAGTAGTCAATGCACACGGTGACATAATTCTAGAGAAAAGGAGATACAAATATAACCAGTTAGAACTTCTACCGAAGCAGTTCACTCCAGCATACTTAGCAAAACGAGAAGACGAATTTACTTTTGTCTTCTTTACTAGGGAATGTCCCCTGTCCAACCATCATATGGCTACGTTCAAGGCAGGGAAAAAATGGTTTAATTGTGTTGAACAATATCTTGCATATACCAAGGCAATACTCGACGATGATCTTCAGAAAGCGGAATACGTGATGGAGCTTGAGGATCCAGTAAAGTGTAAGATATCACTGGACGCCTTTGTCTCAGACGAGGTCTGGGACAAATGGGAAACTGACCTCATGGAAATTCTATCAAGAGGATTGAGAAGGAAGATCAGGCACAACGATCATATTGCGGACTATCTTCTGGCTACCAAAGAGAAGACCCTCGGGGAAGCTTCTCCATCTCAGTCCTACTGGGGTATTGGTCTTGGACTCCAAAACCCTGATGTTCTTAACCAAGAAAAGTGGGCCAAGAACGCGAATCTACTCGGCAGAGCTTGGATGGCAGTTAGAAGTCGCCTAGCAGAGAAAAGAGAGAGAGAAAGAGCCGAAGAAGAGGGTGCAGTCGGAGGAGATGAAGAGAAGATGGAGGTGGCTGCTGAGAAAACAGCAACATAGACTTTTGTCCGTGATATATATGTGTATTGTTTGACCCTATTATGTTTCACAATGTATGAATATGTACCAACTTCAAAGCCCCAACCCAGGCTAAAATGGGTAGAAATATGTATAAAATCTAAACATATGAGTGTAACATACACGAATTGTGATTATATCCATCATGTTATTTTTATCAGGGAATATCTAAGGATAAAACTGGCAAAGGTAAGAGTAAACGGCTGGTCAAACGGTAAAAGTCATAATTGTCGGTCCCTATTTTCACAACTTAATGGAGGGGAATAATATAAACTTCTACTCACTCAATGTGAATGGCGCAGCAAATATAATTAAAAGAAAAGCAATATTTAGACTGCTAGACCAGAAGAAAAGATCAATATTCGCATTACAAGAGACACATAGCTCAGTAAAGGAGGCCAAAATATGGAAAAATCAATGGCAAGGTATATCTCATTTTATTCACGGAAAAAGTAATGCTAGAGGGGTAGCTCTGTTGATATCTAAAGATCTCGATGTCCAAATACACAAAAAAGGTGGTGACGATGTAGGTCGAATAGCTTATATGGATGTATCGATTGAACAGAAAAAATTGTCAGTTTTCTCAATATATTTCCCCACTAAAGATAAGTATAAAGAGCAGGCCATAACGTGTAAGGCTCTAAGAAATATAATTGATCTTAAGACGGAATATTCTACCATTCTCATGGGCGACCTCAATTTAAATATAGTAGATGAAGAAGAGTTCTTAAAGCCGAAACACCATGGGTATATATGTATACATTTTCTAAGCGGGTAAATCATATATAACAATCCTGTATATTTATTTTATGTAATACTCATCTGATAAGGAAGAAGGGAGCTATTTTACAAAGACTTTAATCATAGCAGACACCTTGCATGGTCAGCGCCATTGCTATAAGTCACGTGACTGGGAGTGACGTCACATACCCTCATACCCACAACATAAACAATAGCCTGCAGTGCCTGAATGGACACACTCCTATTTTCCTCAATTGATTTGAGCCATATTCATATGTAAATGAATGATGCACTATATAAAAAGGTTAGGCTGGGAAAATATATGCCATTGATAAATGCAGGGAAAGGTGTTAAAGCTACTAAGAGTCAAGACAGGGAGTGGAACTGTAAAAACAATCGCCGTCGCCGACGCCATATATAATATAGGGGTCGGCGCTAGTTTGCCGTATATATTATTCAGTTTCAGGGTAGCAGGGGAGAGAGGGTGTACTTATAATCTATTTTTACGGCATATACTTCTCACTCTATATATATTCTATATTTATGTACATATCAATGCCTGAAATAAACCTGTTCTACTAAGATCAGTGTTTGTTTTCATGAGACAATCCTGCATATGTATTCAGACTGAGAGGGACAGTGACGTCATCAATAATTGTAATTTACCACCAGTGGCACTGTTGCTCACCAATATGTCTGCCTCCTTGTAAGGGAGGAGGGGACTTCTTTTCTTATGGTTTTGTTGGTAAATAATGATAACGATCATTAAATATACTGCACAAGTCCTCCTATGACTACAATGTTTCTGTTATTTGCAAAAAAAAATCTTTGGATTCCTATATTGTGTTTCGGCTTTAAGTCAAAGCGAGAGTCAACAAAGTAAACAAGAGGGATTAAGAAGCATGATACAAATGATAAAAGATTTTGAAATGTGTGATATAATTAAAGAGTTATCTCCTGAGGGGACTAATATGTCCACTTGGTCTAGAAAGAATTCACAGAGTTCAAGATTAGATTATTGTATAATAGATGCCACCCTTAGACCCGACGTAACAGAGGTAAAGAATGAATATTGTGAACATTCGGATCATAATTTAATACATTTTGCCCTAAAATCATATGAACAGGCTAGAGGCCCAGGCCTATGGAAATTTAACAAACATCTGTTGAATGACGAGGGCTACATAAATATGATGAAGGATAAAATTGTTGATGCATATAATACAGAGGGCTTGAGTAGCTCTAGAAATAGATGGGACTATATCAAGTTTGTTATAAGAAGAGAAACTATTTGTTACACCAAACAAAAAAATTATGAGAGAAGAAAAAAAGAATCAGAGTTTAGAATCAGAATGAATATCCTTTTTCAAAAAGGAGTTCTGGATGAGAAAGAGAGCCTCGAATTAGAGGACATTCAAAATGATTTAAAATTTGAGCAATATATCAGAGCACAAGGTGCTATGGCTCGAAGCAGATCACAATGGTTGGTTGAAGGAGAAAAACCTACGGCGTATTTTCTTAATTTAGAAAAGAGGAATTACAAAAAAAAGGTTATATCTCAGCTTGAATTCGATGATCATATAATAACTAAACCCGAAGATATTTTAAAAGCCGAAAAAGATTTTTACCAAGATTTATATACTGAAAAACCAATGATTTTACCTGAATCCAATACCTTTATGTCTAACGGTGGTGGCTCAATCTTCGAGCAGCTGGATAAACAACTGCTCAACAGAAGGCTAGGTAGTGAAGAACTTAAGAAAACATTAGATTCCTTCGCAAATAATAAAGCTCCAGGACCTGATGGTCTGCCAGCAGAATTTTTTAAATGTTTCTGGTCCACCCTAGGCCCCATTTTTGATGAAGTCGTATATGAGTGTGTAGAAGAAGATAATTTGTCAAACGAAATGTATAGAGGAGTAGTATCTCTCATCCCTAAAAAGGATTGTAATCTCAAACTGATAGGAAGTTGGAGACCTATAACTTTGTTAAATACGGATTACAAATTGATATCGAAAACTCTAAGCATGTGACTAAAAAATTGTATAAGTAAGGTAATAAATGAAGATCAATACGGATTTATTAAGAACAGGTATATAGGTTGTGCAGTAAGAAGATTGGAAGATATTACCCAATTCTTGGGAAAAAAATAAGAAAAAAGGCCTGTTTGTATCACTCGACTTCCGAAAGGCTTACGATTCGGTATCGTGGGACTTTTTATACAAATGTTTGCATGACATAGATGTCGGTGACGAGTTTTTAATGTGGATAAAAAGATTGTTATCTGGTTCTAAATCCTGCATTATTAACAACGGGTATACTTCAGAGTGGTTTAAAGTAAGCAGAGGCGTTAAGCAAGGAGATCCCATATCATCCTTGCTCTTCGTAATTGTCGTAGAAAAATTAGCAGAGAAAATTCTAAATGACCCAGAGTGTACTGGAATAACTTTTGGTGGTACCGATAACAGAATTATTCAGTTTGCTGATGACATGACGATTATTGCTAACAGTGAAAAATCCTTAGCAAGAATGTTGGAAATTATTAATGAATTTAGCAACGTGTCAGGTCTGTCCTTAAACATAAGTAAAACAAGAGGTTTCAACATCGGTCAAATGGTATTATATCAACCTTTAATAAAGAATATCAACTGGGTAAGCTCCATGAAGATACTAGGAGTACATTTACTGTATCCATACAACAAAGAGATACAGAATAACATGAATTTTACATCGGCGCTAGACAAAGCTCATACTGTAGCCAGCCACTGGGGAAAGCGTGATATTTCACTGAAAGGCAGGATTGTAATTATGAATGTTTTGATCATTCCTCTGTTTCTGTATGTAGCCAATTTAATAGTAGTCGAAGAAAGAATGACATGTGAAGTGCAAAAACTGGTAGGTAAGTTCATATGGAGAGGCGGTAAACAAAGAGTTGCTAAATACTATCTAAGCAGAGAAATAGAAGAAGGAGGCCTCAAACTGCATGACTTTAGATCAAAACTAGTTGCAGGCAAATTAAAATGGATTCAAAGAATCATGGCCGAGCCAGATAGTAAATGGTGTGCTATTATAAGAAATACATTCGGTGATGATATAAAAGAGAGGCTAAAATGTAGAAAAATCTTGATAATGCCAGACTCTAACTTTTATAATGAAGTGTTCTTGACGTGGAACAGATTCTACAGTTCATGTGAACCTAAATGTATGAAAAGCGTTTTGTGTGAGTCTTTGTGGAAGAACTGCTGGATTAACTTAGAAGATGCGGTAAGCAATGTCAACCTCTGGAGAAGAAAAAACATAAATAAGGTAGAAGATGTTTTAACCAACAATCGAGTTAAAAATAAGGAAGAGTTTAAAAGTGATTTCGGTGTCAAAATTAATTATTTGGAAGAGATGAGTGTGAAAGGGAAAATACCTGTCCACTGGATTACATTAGTAAAAGAAGGTGAAATTGAAAACTATAAGGAAGAAATATTTTGCTCGATAGGTGTGAAACAAATAAATATTCTTACTGCCTCTTTCAGGGAGATTTATACTGCTGTGAGAACTAAGTTGAACCCACAAGATAACAGGAATGATGACTGGCTCGAAAAATTCTTACAAAAAAACATTGACATATCTAATATAGATTTCAATATATGGTATTGAGTTCCCTTTCAATGCACAAGAAATGTTAGACTACAGTCGTTTCAGTATGGTGTAATCAACAAGTTAACGGTCTGTAATGTCCACTTGAACAACATGGATATTATAGGATCAAATCTGTGTAAATATTGTGATTCGGTAGACGACCTGTTCCACTTTTTTATCGACTGTGAGAAATCGTGTACCTTTTGGCATTGTTTAATAAATTGGGCAAAGAGAAACGAACATCTTGATAATGAAATAGCCGACAATATGAATGCAATTTTCATGATGTTAGGCATCCCAAACATTGAGGAAAAATACTGTGTATGGAACTATATTTTGATATATGCCAGGTTTTATATTTACAAATGCAGATTGTTTAAAAGTAATAATTTGTGTTTCTATGAATTCCTTAGGGAATTGAAGTTTAAACTTAAAACAATGCGAGATGGTGCTTTTGTTAATGCCTCGCATAAGAAAGATTGGAGGAGGTGGGAAAAAATATATGAAACAATGTAATAACATATCATTATACTTTTTAAAAGAAGTTGAGTGTGTCCAAGTTCTATTAACCGTCCTTGATATTATCGCTTCTGACCAAAACTGAATGTATATATATGATCATGAAGAGTCTTCTAAGTCAAATGAGCGTGATATCGCCAAATCCGTAGACTTTTTCGTTTGGTATTATGACCCCCCCCCCCTTTGGTGGTGTCGGGTCGATCCAACAGGTGCTGTTCCACAGGGATGTTTATAACCTTTTGTTCGACAACATGCTCTATGATCTGTAAAATTGTTACTAGGAAGTTTAAAAAAAACGTTGAATCTCTATAATTCGTGAGTTAGTTAAACATCTGTAGTACAAAAACAAAATGAAATGCAGAGTGAATATTAAAAGCTTTTATTTTTGCGATTTGGAAAGAAGTGATGTATAACTGTGTACACTTCTTATTGTTGACTCTGTTTACTTCTGGTAATAAAGACCCGGTGTTGGGGGGAAAAAAAAGTAAGTATCAGCAAGGATGATGATAGAAATATCACCTTCAGAGGTAGCAAGTAATGCGAGGAACCACGGGTGAGGAGGAAGACGGAATGACAAGAAAAGGTCAGGGGGGGGGGGGGGGGGGATGGAAAGTGACTATTAATATTAGAAGTTATCAATATAAGAAGTTATCATCAACCCAGATAGCACTTGATTTCGCAAGTTTGGCAAACTTGGGTCCTGTATCGGAGGTATGAAGATTTGTATTTAGTGAGTTCCAATAAAATGGGATTTTGTAATAAATTGATTTTCTAATTTGCTCAAGTCTAGGTGTGGGGCACTTAAGGACAACTCTACCAGGTAGATGTTGTCGTGTATGTCTTCGCCTCTCCTCGACTAAGTCAACATTACTTTTCGACCGGTAAGCTTGTTGGAGGATATGTAGACGTCGACGTTCTCTCAATGGGAGCAGACTGAACTGCTGGTGAAACTCATCCACATTCTGGAATCTATTAGTACGTGTGATAATTCGGAGGGTACGGTTTTGTAATATTTGTAAGGTGTTTAATTTAGATTTACTGGCTGAGTCATAGAAAATGTCTGATTGGTCGAAAAGGGGGAGCACAGCCGTCTTGTAAATTTGTGCACTAAGGTTAACGTTCAGTCTGCTCCTTAGGTGTCTGAAGAGCCACAATTTATGTGAGACCTTTTTCTTAACACTCAAAAGATGCTTTTTGAACTGGAGGGGACCATCGACGACCGTCCCCAGATACTTATAGTCATCTACATCCTCTAAGTCACTAGGTCCTAGCATAAGTTTGTGGTGGAATGAGTCAGTGCTCCATTTGGTTCTCAAGGAAGGCTTACTGAAGAATGCCATTGTTTTGGACTTGTTTTCGTTTAGTGAGATTTTGTTGTGTCGACACCATAGCATTATGTAACGATCATGTGAAGTATTTGTGATGACTCTATGAAGCTCCAGGAAACCTCCGGCATTCTCCGGGGTTCTCCGGCATTCTCCGGCATTCTCCAGCATTCTCCGGCATTCTCCGGACTTCTCCGGCATTCTCCGGCATTCTCCGGCATTCTCCAAGGTATCCACGAGTTCTCCTGGTGGCCACTTGGTGTCTTCATGTGCAGAGCAGCTGATATTCCAGAATTATTATAGTGATCTAATTATTCCTTAATATTGAGTAAATATTCATGCATATTACTTCTATCATACATCATGTTAAACATTACTCTAATTAATGATGGAGTTTGTATTTGTTATTTCATATCATTTATGTATATATTCCTCATTTATGTACAAATACCTTGATGTATATGTTCATGATTTAATAAGGTTCCAACAGAGCTTTTGTATGGTCAGGTTGGAGACAAACCTCTCCACCTCATCAAGGATTGCAGGAATAAAGCTGGAATTGCAGATGTACTTTCTTTATATTCTTATTTAACTGGGAGCAATGTTAAAACATAGAATATTTTCCTCCCTTTGCCTTTGACTCTGAAGATTAGTTCTTTCCTCCACTATCCTTATTATATTTCATAATGTATTCATAGCATATTCTCGCAGAAGTAACCTATACGATCACATTGAATGAATATTGGTAGTGTTTAAGCCCGGAAGAGATCCGGAGGCGAGATCACAGACGTGCAACACTGGCTCATCGACTCAATGGAAAGAACATAGGCTATAATCACAACACTGGTGCCGTGAGAGTGAAGGAATATTACTTAGGTATGTATTTCTAGAACTCTGGAGTTGTCTTTTCTGGACATGAGATGACATTGTTCCTGGAATAATTTTCATGGAGCACATGGAGCACAAGGAACCAGAGCTCCTGGATCTGCTGGAGTACATTTTATATGGTAGCCAGCGGGATTTTCTCACTGTTATTTTGGGGGCATTGACATTGTCCCAGCCTATATTGAGGAATCATAGGTAAACATAATTTTCTCAGATATCGGGAGGATGCTGGAACTCACACACACTCGGATATCCTAGGATCTAGAGTGATCTGGAGAAGTCCGGAGGAATCCGGAGAAGTTCGGAGGAATCCGGAGAAGTCCAGAGTAGTGTTTTCTTGTTAGTTCTCTTGGATATCTCATAGGGAATCACTTTTTGGATATGATATTATTTTCATAACTTATACTTAAACTTATACGGATTTCCGACGGGCTATCCTAATAATAAAGCCTGTATATCTGTGACAAGTAGTTATCTTTCAAACCCTTGGGATAGCGCATCTACTCTTGCTTGGGAGATATTTATTGCTTTTTCTTCCCTGAATTTTTTTTGTTCAAGATATTTTTGGGGGGTTTCTGACTTTCTCTTGTTCAACATAGGATAACATAATGGATTCATATGTCTGTGGAATCATAGGATTATTCCTCTGCAACTATGGCTACAGATCTTGAGGAAGGACTAGTTGTTGGTGACTAAATGGATACATTGGCTCAACCTATTCGAGACTACATCAATGATTGTGCAATATTGCATGATGAGCTGGAAATAAATTTGGAAACCTTCAAATGAAATTAGACGCGACAGTTCAATAAAGGGATCAACATCTGACAGATTCAGACATACTACAGGTTGATATTCGTAGAAGAGACAATGAAATTAAATGACTCCGGCTGGAATAAAGGAGTCTAACCACAATTATACGAAGGCTTATAGCGATGCTATTCACTACAAGCAGAAAGCAGATGATTACCAAAAGGAATTGGGATTGCTTCAGGATCAATTTATCATGCCGGATGGCAAAGATGTTAGAGATTCTGATCTGTGGAAACAATTGGACACTGCATCGCTATTTGGTACCCTAGTGGTCGTGGTAATGTGAAGAAAAATGTCTCTTTTGCATGAAAAAGAGTTTCTCTACCTTTGTTCAATCTGGAGGAGGGGGAAGAAGATCAGGATATATGTCCGATTAGAATCAGGGGATCTGTTTCTTCTTCAGCTCCTGCTTGGTATGAGAAGCCTAAATGCTCCATGCCACCTGCTTTTGATGGGCAGGAATGATACCAATATTTAGTTCAGTCCTAAAACAAAAGTTCTGCTAATAATTGGTCAATGGAACCAAGGAAACATGTCCTTTTCTCAAAATGCATGGGTGAAGCAGCCAGTGTAGTAATGATGTTGATATAGTCAATGGAGGCTATGAAGATCTTGTGACAGTTCTTTATCGTATTTATGGTGGTGGAACCCCGGAAGATAGGGAAAATACCTTTTACATCAGGAAACCATTGCCAGGAGAGGATATGAATGCTTTTGCTGTTCAAATCATATCTTTAATGATTTGGGTTTTTCCTGGAGAACGGTATAGATTCCACACTCGCATGTTGGTCCAGAAATTCATCAAGGGATTACTTGATGAGAAAATTGCCCTTGATGTGCATGCACAGCAGTCAAAATCTCTTTTTGAGGCTTTGGATATCGCTAATAGGTACAAGAGTGGACTTTGTTTGGTGTCAATGCTAGCTCTAATATCCTCAGTGCTGTTTTTAGTGTTGTGGATACGATTGAAATGGAACATGATTGCTCAGATGAAGATGAAATAAGTCTAGGCCATAAGAGGAAGGAAGAGATATTTAGGTGGTAGATCAGGGACATTCCGGAAGGATAAGGGATCTCAAACTCCATACAAGTGGTGTGATGTACTGGACACTCATTTCTTGTCGGAGATTTCTGCTCGCCAAATCCAGGTATGTGGAGTCCGGTCTACCTGGACAAGGCAAGCAAGCGGCCGATGGAAAAAAGAGGGAAACGAATAGTGGTTGAATTGCATAAGGCTGACGATTCAACCACCGAAGCTCAAAATGGCTTCTCCAGCGGACAATTGTGGACAGGTATATATGATTCATCTGATTCCCCTTTATTAGGGGAAGGTACAACCCCTGAAGCATCGCGTGAGTTATCATTGATGAAAGAATTTGAGGGATAACATTTATTATTTGCCAATTATGAAGGGAGCTAGGTGGTATACCCCGGTTTCCTTCGGAGGAGATTCTCATCGCCTTTTGGTGGATACTGGAGCCTCCATAAGCATATTGAGGGGGGAGTTTATTCTTCCCTTCATATGTCTCCGCAGTTGTATCCAACCAATGATGGAGTAGCTGCTGCAAATGGAAGCAACATAAATCTCTCAGGAGCTGTGAATTTCCATTTTGAGCTTGGAGAAATATCGCACATCTGCGGATTGTACATAGGAAACATTCATGGAGAATCAGTGAATCCTAGGTTTGGATTTACAGATGGCAATGGACATGGCATTAGGAGCATAATATTAAGGTTATGTGAATTCATGTCAAGCAATGGGATATAGGGAGTTTAAAGTATTACATTCATGGATACCTATGATATTCCTATGCCATGGGGTTCTCTTTGCTCCGTTTTGGTGCAATTACGGAAATACAGATGTGTAAAATCTGCCTTCAACAGATAGGTTATCAAAATTCCACATAATAGTCTCGTCAAGGTGGGCATTCCAGGACCAAGAGAGTTCATGGCAGTTGGACTGGAAAACCACTGAGTGGTCAAGGGGAAGGTCCAATATTATACTGTTGTCATTGAGAAATGCATCAATTGGACTCTGATCCGATCAGATATGAAAGAAAATGGCCAATGTGGATTACCTGAAGCCCTACCCGAACCCTGGTATATTGAAACTGGACGATGAAACACCCAGAGATATAGACAAAATGCGCGGTACAAGTATAGATTTGCCAGGAAATATCACGAGATCTAGTAACTGGGTGATTAGGGCTCCCTCAAGATTGGGATTCGAAGGAAAAATGAATAACTAATATTTATATTTGATTATTTACATTGCCGCCTTTGGGTCTAGCGATACACGTAAAGAAGCTCTTGGTGAAACACGTGGGGGGAGGAGATACGATTACATGGTGGATCTACGGCCATTTTGAAACCATAAAAAAATATTATTTTTTCGAGGAAATTTTTCGAGGAAATCATTAACTGTTCTTCGATTTGAATTTTTTTTTGTCTCTAACATAATATGTTAGTATTCCTTATAAGAGGACTGTAACAAAACAAAACGGGACAGGGGGACAATGTTGAAGAAAAATCTAAGAAAAACAAGAAGAGCAATAGGAATCACTCTGCTTTGATGATCAACATTGAGGGACACAGGCCTTGAGATGATAGGAAGGGATATGTTCTTCTACTCGGACATGGAATCAAGATGATAGGAAACATGTATGTTCCTAGAATGGGACTGGAATCAATGTGTGGTTTTCCAGATGGGATAATCACGTATTGATAGTCAATAAAAGAGACTAGGAACGGCGACAGCAACCAAAATCAGGAAAGGATGCAGATCTTGGTTTGATGTTAGACTGGAAATATGTATACTTTTCGGAAAATCAAGGAGTGCCTCAAGAAGTGTAGTCAATACGGGGAGGTATATATACCAGGCCCAGGCCTAAGAGCGATATTAACATTAGGGATTCCAGCATTCTATATGTATTGGGATTTTATTCTAATTGTTGCATAGGATACTAAATTGAAGATCAGGACTTTTTCTGCCTTGGGAAAAGCTTGGATATTGGGACCTGTGAAATGATACCACTCTGAGAGTTAGTTTTTTTTTTTTTTGTTCACGATACTGATGGTGTTGATTTTGTCTGTGACTTAGGCAGTTATAGAATTGTCGGCTTCACTGAGGAAAATCACTGTAAATGATGCCCTTCTCTCCAGTAGGGAACAAACTATCAAGAAATTTAAGACCAATTCTTGCTTCACATGGATGAGGAAGCCAGATACTAAGACCTTGCAGGAGAATACTTGGGTCCCTGCCACACAAAATATGAACATATTGAGATGTGAATGAATGATGGAATGGTATGTATCTCAATGCCCTAGTGGGGCAATCATTTACTAGGATACAGACTAGTAAGTCGGAGGAGGAAAACTTAGACTCCTATCACACAGAATGTGGACAAACTTGGAAGGCCTGATTCATGAAGGAATGATGATGATGGATTAAAGTGTGCTTCCATGCACCAGTGGAGCAGTTATTTGATGGGTTTCAGGATCGATGTCCCCCAGTTCCAGGGCATAAGATGTTTGTTTTCGAACAAAATAAAATTATCCCTGGATGAATTCTAGATGAAATCATGGGAAGCAGAGTCCCATTGCTGCTATACACCTGGCCTCTGGATCTGGATCTGTCAGGCAATGTCTCCATGTGCTAAGAACTAGAGGGTATAATGGAAGAAGAAGGAAGAAAAATAGATGTGGAGGAAGTTTGTGATAGGAGAACCAAGCAGTTTATGAAGGGACAGGATTAATGGAGAATTATAAGAATCAGGATTACTTGGAATAAGGAGCATATTGAGAATCTAATGCTTCAACTGACGAAGAATCAGGAGATGGACGGCTACCTATGCAGCATATTTCTGAGATTTCTCACTCCAGGTAGACATCCTTAACACAGCTTCATTTAGGAGCTATTACAGTTATTGTTGGATCGTTATTGGATGAAGATGTTATTTATATGAATAAAATTTCGCAACTCATGGAATATGTTCTGCCTCCTTGCAAAATTTTATTTCCCTTGGTTGGGAGGGAGTGTAACGATCATGTGAAGTATTTGTGATGACTCTATGAAGCTCCAGGAAACCTCCGGGATTCTCCGGGGTTCTCCGGCATTCTCCGGCATTCTCCGGCATTCTCCAGCATTCTCCGGCATTCTCCGGCATTCTCCGGACTTCTCCGGCATTCTCCGGCATTCTCCGGCATTCTCCGGCATTCTCCGAGGTATCCACGAGTTCTCCTGGTGGCCACTTGGTGTCTTCATGTGCAGAGCAGCTGATATTCCAGAATTATTATAGTGATCTAATTATTCCTTAATATTGAGTAAATATTCATGCATATTATTCTATCATACATCATGTTAAACATTACTCTAATTAATGATGGAGTTTGTATTTGTTATTTCATATCATTTATGTATATATTCCTCATTTATGTACAAATACCTTGATGTATATGTTCATGATTTAATAAGGTTCCAAAAGAGCTTTTGTATGGTCAGGTTGGAGACAAACCTCTCCACCTCATCAAGGATTGCAGGAATAAAGCTGGAATTGCAGATGTACTTTCTTTATATTCTTATTTAACTGGGAGCAATGTTAAAACATATATATATGTATATATATATATATATGGCCAATTCCACCAATTTGACAACATTTGGCCCCCAACCGTGGAAAGTGATAAAATGGGCTTCGATCAAATTAATTATCATTAATTTGATTATTTTTTTTGATTGGATGGTTCTACTAACCTGTGGAACAACATTTTTGGCATTTCTAGCACAATTTCTTTTTTTTATTATTTCAAAATCACATTTTGGGGGCAAAAATCGTTTTTTTAAAGTGCCAATAGTCTGTGTAATTGCTAAATTTCTAAATAATCTTCAAAGTTGCACATTTTTTTTTATATGTTGTGATAGTAGGTTACATGAATATGATCTGTGTAAAAAAAAAATGCAAAAAAAATATTTTTTGGCCAAAAGCCATCAAAATAATAAAAAAAAAAATGTGGGTACCCCCCTCCTGTATCCTACCGTCGGCACAGTTGCTTAAGGTGGAAAAATCTAAAAAAAAAATGAAAATTATCCAATGATGTTAAATAATGGTAAAATGCATTGGGTTACAAATGTATAGAATATCAGATATATTTATTTAAGTTTTTCATGACTCATAGGCCAAAAATAGCATGTTTTCAAAAGTCAGTGGAACAGGAGACTTTGTATCCTACCGTCGGCCTCATTTTAGGGATTTTAGGGTATTAATTAATTAATAAATTGATAATAAGCTTTAAATTGGACATTTATTATTGACTTTGCTTAATACCAGTCTATGTATATCAAAATTCATAGTTTCCGAGTAGTTTTTACATGATCCTTACATCAAAATGTTGTGCTGTCTCCTACCGTCGCCCTTGCTGTCTCCTATGTATCCTACCGTCGCCCTTGCTGTCTCCTACCGTTTTTTGCTATCTTCACAAAAAGGTTATTTGGCTGTAACTTTTGTTCTACTTAGAATATTTTCACAAACTAAAAAGCATTATGACCCTTATGTCGAGCCCTATCAGGTACAAAATAGTTCAATACAGCATGTGCATATTTTGTTTCTTTTATTTCTAATTTAAATCCCCATTTATTTCCTTACTTTGTTAGGCAAAGCACAGAAGTGAAGCAGAAAATATATACCTGTTCCCCAGCTCGATTTGTGATGTATTTATACACATTTACTGTCATAATCATTTTATATCATTTTCTGAGTCTTTATCTATACATAATTATATAATATGATGGCAAATAAAATACAAATATTAATTTTACTTGCATTTCATGTTCTTATTCACATAGGCCGACGGTAGGAGACATGCTATTTTTGGCATTTTTTCCATATTTGGGAGCTATTTTTCAACCCCCTGTAAAAAAGTAACTAATAATCAGAATTGTTCCATTCTTGGTAGTTCAATGCGCATATATATAAGGTTGATAAATAATACCAACTCAACTGGTTAATGTAAAATTTATTTTTGGGTACCCAGGGGGGGTTTAGGGGGCATAATGTTGTCAAATTGGTGGAAATGGCCATATATATATTTTCCTCCCTTTGCCTTTGACTCTGAAGATTAGTTCTTTCCTCCACTATCCTTATTATATTTCATAATGTATTCATAGCATATTCTCGCAGAAGTAACCTATACGATCACATTGAATGAATATTGGTAGTGTTTAAGCCCGGAAGAGATCCGGAGGCGAGATCACAGACGTGCAACACTGGCTCATCGACTCAATGGAAAGAACATAGGCTATAATCACAACATTATATTATTAAGATCTAGTTGCAGATTGTGGGTAACAGAGTCAATAGATTTGTCAATTTTGCAAATAATGGTGTCATCCGCAAAAAGTTGGAGGTTGGAGTGTTTTGCATGTATGTGTAGGTCGTTAATGTAAATTAAAAATAGGATTGGGCCAAGGGTTGTTCTCTGTGGTACGCCACAGGAGATGAGTTGGCTATTGGACACAAGATTATTGACCGTTACATGTTGACGCCATCCATGGAGGTAATCCTTGAACCAAGCTAGTTCATCGCCCAAGACGCCAACCTGTTCTAATTTGTTAAGCAAAATTTGGTGGTCAACAGTGTCAAAAGCCTTCCTGAAGTCCATGAACACCGCTCTACAAGATAGCTTATCATTGACTGCTCCATAAACCTCATTGAGGAACGAGACAACCGCATCATTGGTGGAGAAACCTGACCTGAAACCGAACTGCTTATTGTATAAGATATTATTATTCTCAAGATGTGCCATAAGTTTCTTGTGGATGACCTTTCTAATATCTTTGCAGGTAGGCATATACTAGTTATAGGTCTAAAACATTTACCTTTGACATTTCTTTTTTTTTTTTTTTTTTAAGGAAGTCAAGGTTGCCAATGACCAATCATATTGAACTTATTATTGTATCAGATCAGATGAGGGTTGCAGTCGTAGTCGTGCCGTTGACTCCGGACCTCCTACATTCTTTTTCGTTTCTAGGGCTCATCAACGAGACACCTAGGATATTAATACAATTTTTCCACTGGATTTCCTTAGCTTTTGAAGACTTCAACACAATATTTCCGACCAGAAAACCAACAGATTTAGAGGGATTTAAAAGGAGACCAGAGGCCTCACCGAACCTCCTCAGTACCTCTGAAGCTCTGAGAAGGGAGGTTTCATCTTTAGCAATTATAGTGGTGTCGTCAGCGAACTGGATAATTTTCGTTATGCTATCGCCAGTTTTAATACCTTGAATTTCTCCATTATTAATGGTTTGAGTGATATACCGGTATTTTGCGTCTTGTATGGTGCTTCTAATCCCATTAGCCCTTTAAATTTAAAAAGGGCTTGAGTGTTTGCCATGGTATGACGCATAGAAGAGGACATATATGTGTCACATCATCACTGGCAAGTGATATAGGATAATATATAATAGTAATACTATTTGCCCAAGAATTATTCGATTTAATAATCCAGATGTCATATACAATTAATTCCTGATTCCTGAATATCGACCTTTGAGACATATCCAAAACATTCTATGGCCTCTCTAGCGGTCACTATTGAAATATGCCCTGGCAATCATTATGATTTAAACAAACATTTCAATCTATGCTAGCTTCCACATGTATTTGATAAGGTTTTCATTCACCTCATGTAAAGGTGGTCTTGATAATTTGAGCGCAAGAGTCAAGTGGTCCTAGCTGTACTTCCTAGTATAAACGGTACACATGTAAGCATACATGTAGGTAAAGCGAACACATGTAAGGCTGAAGGAACTATTACAAAGAGATTAATGATATTGAGTGCTAAGTAAATAAAGTGCTAAGTAATAAATGACAATTAAAGTATCATATTGCATGAAGAAACCAGACGGGATCAAAGAAACTTTAGGTGAGGTAAGGCTTTTCTAGGTAGGGGTGTGTGTGTGTGTCGGGGGATGGGGGGGGGGGGGGGGGGGAGAGGGGAGTTAAACTGGAAACACAACTAATGTTTTGGCTCCATGGGTATTTCCCTATATTGCCTATGTATGTGTCAGTAGTTTCATTATTGATCTCGTTCGCCATGCTTCCTCATTGTGCAATAAGTTGTATCTAAATACAAACCTTCACGTCTTAAGTTCCGCTCTCGATTGCAGAGTTATTAAATGACATAGGCCTACAGACAGTGTCTCAGAAAAGGGATTAATTCTTAGCAAGGTGGAGCAACGGAAATACTGAGTATATCCTTATGAATATGGCTGTACTGAAGGGTGAAAAAGATTTGCGAGTTACTTATGCACTGTGGCTTCTATTTGGATGCCTCGGACTTCATCACCTATATTTGGGAAGAATCAACCAAGGAATAGTATGGTTTTTCACATTTGGCATGTTTTTTACCGGATGGATATATGATTATTTTCAAATTCCTATCTACGTTGATGAGTCAAATGAGCTGGATAAAACAATGGATGAAGAAACACCCATTCTTGAGTTCGAATGGAAAAGGTGAATATATTCACAATATAATATTATAATTATGACAATTAACACCGGAGTTCGATCATTGTTATCATCTAGGTTTGAGTACTTATAAATAATCCCGTTCAGATAGTTATAATTATGATCCGAACCATATTGAGGATTATAATCCTATATATGCTAGGTGCGCTATGTAGCGTTGGGATTTCGTATATATACGAGAAGATATAATCTATATCAAAACTCTTGTGCATTCATACTGGTTTGTTACTTTGGGGATGATGCATGTCTTATATGTTGAAAGGGTATCAGTGACTACGAAGACCTTGGAGCAAAAGTCTATATTTACTCTTAGCTGAAATAGTCTATGTATTGCTTCATTTTCTCTATACATGCAGATTCCTAGGAGAATTTATAGTTGGCACATGGATCGGCTTACTCTATCTTTGGGCAATCCCTACGTGGACGCAGGCTGAGTTTGGAAGTGGCGTTATGGTCACATTGAATATAATGTTACTCGTTGTAATTGCCTCAGGTAGGAGATTTACTTCTGTCTGACCCACAAAGTAAACTCTTACTAAATTACTTACGCACATCCACAGAGAGACCGGTTCTAAATATAACTGATGAGGAATACAAATAGATAAACAGACATATATTATTAGTATTTATTAGTTTATTACTGCCTAGGTATTTATGGAATATGGAATGTTTATTAATATTTATTAGTTTATTGCTGCCACGGCATTTATGACTCCCATTGAGTCTTCAACATAACGGACTCAGGGTATAATGTCGGCTCTTTATTCCTTGGCACTTTTACACTTTGAACACTTTAAAGACTGACAATTTGTTGTCCTATGTGTTCGGAAGATTGGGTATACTTCGGGTCAATTTCTAAAAAAGTGTTACAGCGTTTTGAATAATGGAAGAATTTGCGTAATACCAACGCGATATAAATTCACATATAAAAAATCTACAGAAATAATTCTTTTATGTAAACTCTTAGCATCTCAACAACTTCCTTTATTAGTTCCTTTTAGATATGTCTAATATCAAGTTCCCGTGAAAATTATTTCTTGGGACGTTTTTATTTTTAGTAATTTTTCAAAAGATCAGAAAAGGCCCAAAAAGTGACAATAACCACGTGTACACATTCCAGGGCCCTACCTTCTATAGCTTCCACTTCTGAGGCAATTAATTGCCATGGGGTAACGGCAATAATGCAAAGACATTAATTGTCCCAAGATTTAAAAGAAATTAACTCAATAATAACCTAGTTATTTGGCAAAACATGGTTTTCAAAGGTACCAACGTTATGCAGTACATTAGATGGCTCTAGACGGAATTTGCCGTCACACATCTGGAGATATTTAATGGATAGTTTACAAATTTTCATCAACCATGCTTCGAAATCGCATGTTTTTCAAGAGGATCAGTAATGTTTTACTCAAAGAAAATTCACAGAAAATTAAATTGCTTAACATTATTTGATTTATTACACTTTCATAGTGTCAACCCTTGTAACTGACTGGGCTATGTTGCCATTTTTTAAAAGATTTTATTCATACCAAGTCCCATAACAGGGTTTTTCACTTGCCCCAGATAATCAGTAAGTACATAGAGATATTTGAAACAAAATCAATGACAACTTATCGCGCGATGTCTTCACTAAAATTAGACATATAAACATGCAAATTGTTATAAGTTACAAGTGTTGCACTTTGCCACTGTCGTTGAGTGTTAGTGTCCATTGTTTCATTTGCTGAGTAAAAGTATACATGCAAGTAGTGAACAGTATTATTGTCGATATTCAAGTTATATTTATGTCCTGCGTGAAAAATTGAGGGAAGTGGAGAAAATGAATGATGGAGACACTTTGCCACTCGCTATACTTAATAGGAATGTTAGTGGTCTATTAAATTTGTATTTATATATATAGAACAGTTTGAGGTAATTTCAACTAATTCCAGGCCACTCTGCCACTCAAAATAAGTTTAGCTTACAGAGTGTTAGTGATACAGGATTACACTTATGGACACTGAATAATTATAGGAGGACAGTGATGACGAGAGTATTGGTAGCCTGGTGCCAGGTGCGAAGCATTGCTGGTTTGCGGTATGGTTGGATGGGTTAATGAAGGTTTGTGAAGATAGGGTCTCTATCCCTGTGGAAAGCTAATTAAGTGTATAACTCTTCTGTGCTTTAAAAAGGGATTTTAGTTGAATAATGAATGAAGTCAGTGGGGGTATCATGAGGGAGATTTAAAGCTATTTTTAGAGATCTGTGTTAGTCTTTGAAGTTCAGCCAGTAGTGGTTGATTGGTATCGTGTACGTATGAGAGTGTCGCAAGCAGTAGTCAAAATAGGGGAAATTTTGGTTTTGAATATATTTAGGGCTGGTTGTACATTTAGGCTATAAATCTTCTAATTTTGTGTAGTTGGTAGACTTTGTGTGCAATTGTTTTGATAGAGTGAGTGATGTGAGGTTTAAAGCTGAGTTTATCGTCAATGATGAAACCCAGGTATGTGGCAACTGGTTTAAGTTTTTCCTGATTATAAAGGATTTGTTTATTTTTGATTTGAAGCTTATTTCTTAAAGATTTGGAGAAGTACATTATATTGAATTTGGTGGCGTTTCCTAGGAATAGGTTGTTTGAACACCAGTATAGTGTAGTTTGTAAATTGATTGTTGCATTTGTGTAAACACGGTGTCAATATTTCTGCCTTGCCAGTATAGCAGACATGGCGAAAACTTTAGAACTCTCACCGGAGAGTCGGACCGGTGAAAAGGAACTTTCACCGGACCTCCATAGTTTTCACCAGTCCTTCAAATGTTTATCCATTGTTTCCTACAATTTTTTCACTGGACAGTCAGACCGGTGAAACTTTAGTATCACCGGTCCCACATGTCTTTCAACGGTCAAGGACCGCGGTCCGGCAGGTTTCGCCATGTCTGGTATAGTACAGTGTCATCTGCATATAGGGAAATATTGGTGTCATTTAAGTTTGATGTTAAATCATTAATGAAGCTGATGAACATTAATGGACTGATTATTGATCCTTGTGGTACACCTGATGTCACTTCTGCTTGGGGGGATGAGGTATTGTTTATTGCGGAAATTAGTTTTCTGTTTTTAAGGTATGATTCACACCAAAGCTGAAGATTTCTCCTGATGTTGATATGCTGAAGTTTTTGTGCTAAGATTGTATGATTCGCCATGTTAAAGGCTTTGCGAAAGTCAATAAATGAGACCAGGGTATCAATACTCTCATCCAGACACCATGCAACGTCATCAGTAAATTTACTGATACTGTAAACGTATTTATTTTCGCGCGGATAAATTTTCGCGCACTAAGTGCTTTGACACCTTTTCGCGCGGATTTAAATTCGCGCAGCAAGGAAGCCTCACTCTTTGTTTATGTAATAATTATAGGTTCGCGCAGGATTTAAATTCGCACACATAAGGGTGTGCGCGAAAATCGCGAAAATAAATACTGCGCGACATTTATACGTTTACCATCACCACCAACCATACCAACCCACCCGCTGCCCCATTGTGTAGAATGACATAGCATCTACGTGACCCAGAGATAAAAAAGAAAGCTGGGAGACCCGGCCGATATTTGAGCGTGCAACCCTCCACTCTGCAGGCCAGTGTCAAACTGACTGTGCTATGTCCAATGGTCGGGAGTGCATGGCCTAAAAAGCTAGTGATATGAGAGGGGCCAATGCATGGCAAAGGAAGGAAAAGCGTTCATTTCTCCTTTATTCATGCTATGAAGTCAGTATTACTACTAAAACATCAATTTAGAGGTGTTGAGAGGGCGTTCTGTGGCAACAGAAATGACCAAATATATGAGTTGACTGTAAAAAGGTGTTGTGGTGCCATTTTGAGCATGTATCCTTTCTCTGAATAGAGAGACTGGGGCGACACCTATGGGCATTGATTGGTACCTGTGGCACCTTCAATGGCCACAACTGAGTCACACTCCATCCAGAAATTCTACCCGCTAGTACTTTTGCTTGCTCTACTTATTTTATTGTCTGTTTTTGTTCTTATAGTTGTCATTTTTCTCACCTTGAATGACACTGCATGCCCACCAACCACCCATCCTTCACTCCTCCCATGTGTTAGTGTTTGATACCTGACTGCCTACCTGCCTAGTGTGTGTGTAGCCTTGAGGCAAGGCTACACACACACTAGTGGCAGGCAGTGGTAGGCAGTGGCAGGCAGCGGGAGGGGCAGTGGCTGGTGAGTGAGTGTAGTGTGTGAGTGAAGGTGCAGTGTGTGTGAGAGCTCCGACAGGGGTGGGATTCTAAACCAATCTTTATATTTAAAATTGCAACTTTCCTGTACCAGATTATACATAAGTCGTCCCCTAAAAAGGCATGAAGAGGAACACGACTTGCCGTACAGACAATGTAATGGTACCCATTTAGATGGGAAAACATAAAAAACAGGTCGATGGGTGTGAGTTCTGTCTAACTGAGAATACCAGGGGTAATGGAGCAACGAAAGGAGGTTTAAAGGTGGTCTAAATCCGCCCTATATGGGGCGGGGTTGGTTGCGCTTGGTCAAGGGTAAATGCCAAGTTTAAACAACAGGTGGCGCCATTCCTATCTGCTGCTATATGAATACAGAGAATGTAGGAACAGCTTTTTGACTCCAAAACAACTTATTATAAATCACATAATTTCCACTATATCTTCATGTATTATATACACAACAAAGTCTAGTCCAAGTGTATTCAAGTGAGAAAGACCTTCCTCCACTGCTTTACTTGGTGCCTAGCAAAGCTGTGTGTGAGCGATAATTCCAGATTGTTGAACAAGCAATGTTATTGAACAACTTGGAATAGAGCAGGTTTGATATGTAATTTTTCTTCTCTCTTTTCCCTCTCCCCTCCCCCTCTTTCTCCTGAGAAAGAAATGGAACAATATCTTCATTATCTTGAATGTTAGACTTGCCAAATTTAACACTGGAAATCTATTTGAAAACAGAAATGATGAGGGTTTAATATCAGTTTTAAAAAGAATTTAATGTTAGGAAATAAAGGAGAGAGGGAGGGAGAGAGAGCAAGAGAAAGATAAAGAAGGAGAGGGGAGAGAAAGCAGGATTGAGGGTAGGTGAGAGGGAGAGAGTAAGGAGAGGGAGATGAGAGAGAGCTAGACAGATACAGGAGGGTGTCATGGACACAAACTTGCACCCCCCCCTCCCCAATACACAGGTCTATAGATACTAGTTCCTTGATTCTAAATACAGTAGATAATTTAATCTTTTCATTAAAATTCCTCAAATGTTACTAAGAGGAACTTGGCAGATTTTATTTAATCACTGGAGGAGGGTGGGTGGGCGGGGGGGACATGTTGTAATGTATCAATCTGCTTTCTGGTAAAAAAGGAACAATTAACGCTATCCTTAATCCTGGTAATGTAGTTAAAAGTACATTTCAGGATAACTTTCTAAATGTGAAAACGTATTAAATATACAATTGAAATTAGGCACACACATTTGTTCAACTATGAGATTTAAACACCCCAAAAGTCAAAACAAATACTTGGTTGATTAAAGCAGCCCTCCATGCACTAGCCCCCCAGTTTGAATATTTAATTTATCTAACATTTGATACTGGAATTATACCTAATAGTTGAAATTAGCTAAAGTCAGTGCTATATATAGGGCAGGTAATGAATATGAACCCGGTAATTACAGACCAATTTCTTCAATTCAACTTCAAGCAAAAATCTAAGCTTAATCATTAAACATATCTGTTAGACACTATACTGCCCAGTTGGGGAAATCTTATCCCCCTTAGACCCAATCGATAGCCGACAAAGTTGGATTTTTTAAATGATTCTCCAAAATCGTTTGCTGTCATGGTGATTTTCATCAAGGATTCTAAGATACAGTGTAATTATTTGTTTTGCTAATTTAAGGACAGGGTTAAACGTTTTCCTTGATCGAAATTCAACCATATGGTTTTAAATTTAGACACAAAGCTAAAGATAATGGATATAGAACATCCAAATTTCTCAATACTTGGAAAATACCAGTACTTAGATATGCATAACTTTTTTTCTTCCATGGGGAAATTTGGCATTAGTGGTTAAATGTGAACGTTATTTGGTCTTCTTTAATTCTAAGCTGTAAAAAGTTGAAAACATCAAAGAAAAAATCATCTAAAAATTATACTCATTATATATAGGATGGTATATACTGTTAGCCATTTGCAAGGTGCTGTTAATTCTATGTTTATTGACCCCTTTTACTGTAATTATAAGCCCTTATTAAGTCCCCTTCATTTGGCCTTAGCCCCTCATCCCTTTGTCTCCCACTTCTGCCTGTCATTGGAATGTCTGCCCATTACAGGAATGTGCCCAAGAGTATCGGTTACGGCCACACGTTGCACAGATACCCCCTTCCATATTTGGTTAGGCCACATTTGACATATATGCCCGTTCCTCTCATAACTGTTTATAATTTGACCCACTGGCCATGTTTGACCGAATTGCCATCTTTACCCTATATATGCTCCATCCTTATTAGGAATATGCCCCTTCTCCCCTAGTATATAAGACACTTGTCTTCCCCCATTTCCCCAGAGTACAGTACAGAGTATGAGTAACAGGATAAGACTAGAGTAGAACAGAACAGCAGGGGATTACTAAGTTGCTGTTGTTTGTGATTGGAAACCCTTGGACCTTACTCTCTCACACCCTTTTGGATACTTCTTGGCAGCCTTGGGATAGTTGAGCTGGGACTTGTCTGTATTCTTGGAGGGGTTTTGCTATAGCCCTAAGATTGGATTAGAGTTAGAGTTCACTGGAGAAGCTTTGATAGACTCATTGTATCACTGTTTGCATGGATTGCTGTATGCTGTGTATTGTGCATTGTATTGAATACGAAGGAATTGTAACTTGCCATTGGATTTAATACCAATAAACCATAACTACTCTGTAATCTGGGATTACTCCTACTTTATTCCTCGACCTCGCTGCATCATCGCCCGCTACCATTAAGTTGAGCACGAGCCACCTTGGTTTATTTATGACATAGTCTATGATTACTAGAGTAACAATGGCTTATTGACACCCATTAGCAGAGATTAACGATAATACATTGGACCATGGTGAGTACCTTCCCCCTCCCCCTCCTGATAATGAGATAGTAAGGCTGCGCCACTCTCACCCTTACCATTTGCGAGCGATGCAAACTGACCAACCCTCTAGTCGACCCCTGGTAGCCATAACACCTCCTCCTCCACCACACCAGCAATCTCCCTGGACCAGTCTGGTGACAGGCGGTTGACACCTCCAAGTTTGGCCCGGCTGGAAGTGAGACTTGGGCACGCGACCGGCACGAGGGATGCGCTTGACCTTGGCCTCGGGGTGGGTCCGCCCTCTCTGGACACCCACCCCCTGAGTTCCGCTGGGCACAGAAGTGCGCTGGCTGTAGCCCGTGGTAATATCGATGGTGTTGCATGAGTCAACAATACACTTAGGTATCACTAGTATCAAGTGGTATCATTCAATTGGCTACTTCATGGAAAATAATTGGAATTCTTTTGGGCCAATTCATGGATGAGTTGCACCAAGTGTTGTATGGCACACCACCAAATTATTTATTTGATGGGAGAATGAAAATTAAGATGGGTTCTGAGGATGAATTGCTCCATTTTCTTTTTACTTTTGACCAGATGTATACTGTTATAAAATAAAATTTACATCTGTTGCAGGTGTGCATCTTGTCGGGTCAATCGGCTGCCAGAAATCAAGCTTTAAGTATGCAATACTTGGCACAATTATGGGGCTTATGATAATATGTCTATTCTTCAACAAAGAGGGCCATTTCCCTCCCTGGCACTTGATGTTGTGTGCCATGTCCCTAGGGTCATCTATCTTTGCTAGCCTTTTCAATTGCAAATGGTCTCCTGTAAATCGCTGGAGAAAGCCAAAGGAAGAGCTGAGGAAAGTTGGCGTTTGGATCTTCATCATAGCCTTTTTATATTTTTCAACGTACCAACATTTAGAGATAAAACGCCCCAATGGAAAAACTCTTAAACTTAAGAGATTTGTAGAAATCTACAAAGACAAGTATATGAGGCATGGACATTGGACAAACATTCTTCAGTTAGGATTTGATGGGATCCAACTCACTGCAAACCATGTCCATGGCAAGGCTGTACGCCTACATTTCCATTATCTTGGTCCGGGGTGGGATGTACTTGCATTCAAGGTAGGTAGATTTCTGATGATTTAATATGTTCAATTTACAATTAATGTCTACCAAGATATCTCAAAACTACCTATTCTCAAATAAAGTACAAATTGATATTAATCTATATAATCATATTACATATATGACTTATCATACTATGAATTAATGGATCAATTTCTGTTTGAAATGTTAGTAAGTATTAAAGCAAATAATATTGAAATATGGTCAGAACTATATCAATCACAGGGAATTCCGATGTGAAATAATTTGATAAATGTACACCAAAGTTTATACACATTGTATCAATTCTGAAAATATCCCCACCATTATGCACTATATATATACTGCTAGAGGCCTACTGCTATACTGCTATACTAAAAATGTATACCACAATTTTGACACATTATAACATTAGTCTAATGATTTTTCATTTAGTATCGATTCGTTTGCAGAGATTGGTATATTCTGGTGGAAGTAAAGATGAAATTAAAGTTAGTTATCGACAGCTAGTGAAAAGGTTGCATCCAGACAAGAATCAAGGTCAACTCATGAAGAAATTAGCCGAAAAAAGTTTTATAGAAATAACTGACCTGTATGCATCCACGAAAAAGACCCATAGCTCCCGCCAAAATAAAAGGGGAAGAACATAAAAGCATGTAAAGCATCAATTATATTAGTTATGAACACAGCCCTTCACTCAGTTCCACAGTATCAGAGCTATGTCAAAGACTCGATTCAAACAGTCTAGTCAGTCTAGCTAGGGTTGCGGTAGTTTGTGGAGAGTTATAGAAGTTTGTAACCACTCACTGTGACAATAAAATCGATATTAAATATCTGATGTCCCTACGTGTTACCTTAGAATTAGTGGATGGAAGCAAATTGATCTGCACTAGGCCATGTTTTCATTGGCTCCCCTCGAAAAGAACACAGCTAATTTTTCTCTCTAATATGTACGGTACTTGGTTAGAATACAATCTGAAACCTATATTCACAATGCAGAGTCAGTATTGTGTTTCTTTATTAACTTATATTATTCACTTAGACGGCTAAGTATGCCCACGCAAATTGTTTGATTGATTGATAGCCATTCTTGACTCCCTTACTTAAATCTTTACCCCGGGGATTCCCCAGCTCAGTCAGCCTCCTCTTAGAATATCGGCCGTCAGCGAGAGATCGCGGGAGCCTAATTGTCACCACTCCCTAGGCAAGGTAAGCAGGGCCCCCGTAAGAGAGGCCTGGTAGGCCCGGTACCCCGTTTATGCGAGAGACCCGCGGGGAGGTTAGAGGGTTAAAGCATTCTAATTGGAAGGGGTGGCCACTATGTGAGAGAGTGCTAGGCTCAGGGGTCAAAGCACTCTAAGAGGAGCGGTGGCCAACCCTACTGGGAGGATGAGTGAGTGAGATTGGTTGCTTCAACACATATGATATGGTTATATCAAGGGCTCCTTTCTTTCTCCATTCTCTCCCCTACAACAAACTATTTCGAATTCCTTTACTAACCAGCAAGTGTATGTTTTGGTCAAGCTGAGATCGTCACTAGCTTCTCTCTCTCTCTTTCCCTGTTCGACTACCTCACTACCATAGGCCTACCTGTTATAAACCCCTCCTCCCCCTCCTCCTCCTCCTCCTCCTCCCCCTCTTTTCCCTGTCCGACTACCTCACTACCATACCTGTTATTAGTGTTATAAACCCCTCCTCCCCCTCCTTCTCCCCTTCCTCCTCCCCCTCCCAACCTTTACGACCAACTTTTTTTCCGACCCAACTTTTTTCCGATCCACCTTTTTTCGACCATTTTTTACGACCAACTATTATTTTCGACCAATTTTTTTTCGACCCAACTTTTTTTTACGACCAACTTTCTTTTTCGACCCAACTTTTTTTTCAACCAACTTTTTTACGACAAACTTTTTTACGGCCCAACTTTTTTACGACTAACTTTTTTTCAACAAACTTTTTTTTACGATTTTATTTTACGAAAGAAAATACCTGTCCACACATTACTCATTATTAAGGGGGAATAAACGGGGCGGGAGAGCATCGGAGGTAGTTGGGGAGGGTGAGAAGGAAAATTGATAGATGTATAGGTGTGTGTGGGGGGGGGTGCAAATTTTTCCCATGTGATTTTATTTCATGAAAGAAAATACCTGTCCACACATTACTCATTATTAAGGGGGAATAAACGGGGCGGGAGAGCATGGGAGGTAGTTGGGGAGGGGGAGGAGAAGGAAAATTGATAGATGTATAGGTGTGTTTGGGGGGGGTGCAAATTTTTCCCATGAAACCCTCTTATATCAGTCATCCTCATCTCTCCTCTCCCTCTCTTCTCCTCCCCCTCCCTCTCTGTCCCTCCCTCTCTCGCTTTCTCCCTTCTACACCTTAGGCCTACTATCCTGACATAGGCCCCCTGTGATTTTAGCCATTTTTTGCAATCAAATTAATATCTCCAAATTAAAATAAACGTCCAGTAAATTGTTAGATTCCTATAAGAAATAGAAACACAGCTGCCTCTACAATCCAAGTGCCGAAGGCACTTGTATTATGTTAAATCGTGCAATGGGTACCTCTCTGCTATAAGCAGGTAGCCCAGCCTGAAGGCTGGGTTCCTCTCTGCTATAAGCAGGTAGCCCAGCCTGAAGGCTGGGTTCCACGGCCCCACTTAAGCCTGGGTTCCACTGTCCCGCTACTGCTCCCGCTTCTTGATTAAAGACACAACTCTTATAAGTCTATTCCTCCCGCTGTAACCTCAACCAACGATCTATACTAATGTTACATCATGTTACGTAAGAATAACGTAACAATGAGTAATCACTTCAATGATCATAATTAACATTTATTGTTATGATGTAATTTAATAATTGGACCAAACATCCTGCACTCAAATTATAAGGTAATAAGAACCAGAAATTTATTGCTCTAAATACGGTAACATGTAGAGGAGTGGGTAACACCCACCCCTCATTAGATATTCCTCCAATGGGCTATAGGCACATGTATCAACAATGTAACTGTATACCGGTTCTACAATAAAGACCATTCTAGATCTTAGGATCCGAGCCTTAGGACTTCTTTCTATACACTGTAGTTCTTTCCAATATTTTAGACATAATTCTTTATATCCATATAGACTCATTATCCATATAACACTGGTGGATTAGAACCCGGATCATCCTAGAGTATCTAGGAGCTCCCACTTTTAGTCAAGGAAGTAGTTAGGAAAGATGGCAGCGAAAGAGAAGGAAAAGAACAAGGCGCTTTTTGAATGGTTACTGGATTCGGTTGAAAGACTTGCCAAGTTGCCTCAAAGAACAACTAGAAGAGAGAGACAGGCTATTAATGCTGTCACAAGGATGCGCACTCCGGAGCCGGACCAAGTAAGAACGGTTTTAGATTTTGACAACGGGGTGGAAGAAGAGAATCACTATGAAGAACCAATACAGGTGGTGGCACAGGTAGAGGAGAACGTTCCAGAACGACAAGAACAGGTAGATGGGAACCCTGGCGTGATGCCAATGAGGGAGGTTCCAGAACTGCAGCCAGAACAAGCACCCATGCCCCCAAATGAACGGGGAAATGGACAACGGCCGGAGTTACCCCCTCCCTATGCACCTGATGACATTCGAGTCGATAGGGCGGAACCAGGAGAAGGGCAACAAGGACCACTTGGTGGAGATATAGTAAGGATTCAACCAGAACAGAGACAGCAGCTGGAAATTCATGATGAGGGAAATCAACTGAATGAGCAACAGCAGGTAGAACTTCCACAAAATCGACAGGAACAAGTGCCTGAACAACCGGTGCAACCACAACAAGTGGGAGAAGCCCAGAATCAGTTGGTGCAACAACAACAAGTGGGAAACGCTCTGAATCAAGTGGTGCAACAGCAACAACAGGGAGAGGAACTACAGGACGAGATACAGGGACCGTTGGAAGCTGACAATAGACAACAGACTCCTCTCCTTAGACAAATAGTAAGAAGAGCGAGAGCAATTATTGGCAGGCGATCTCCAGGCAGAAGCCCAGGAAGGCAGGAATTGCATGAAGAATTTCGTACTCCTCTGCCTATGACGGAGGAACAATGGCAAGCTTTCAGACAACAAAGAGATCAGGGAAATGATCAACAGGAAGAGCGACCCAATACTCCCCCTGAGGCGCTATTTGCGCAACAACAACAGAATAATGCAATACAATATAATGAGCATGGAGAAAATCGTGTGAAGGCCCAAGACGGAGATAACGATAACATCATTGAAGAACCACCACAGATACTGGCTCAGGATCAAATCCCAATAATTCCGCAAGTACTAGCTCAGGGACAGGTTCCAATAATTCCCCAGGTAATTCCTCAGGGACAGTGTCCAGTAGTCCCACCCCCTCAACAAGTTCAGGCCGGGGGCAACAATCAACAGCCTATCCAATCGGTGGTTAATAACGTTCTTCAGCATCAGCAACAACAGGGAGAGAGGAGGCCACAGCAACGTGCGCAATCTCCTCCCAGGGTACAGAGATATTTGCAAACGGATCCACCAAGAGAGCAGAGAAGGATGGAACCACAAGGGCGGCGGCCCATACAGCCGCGCGGGCAGCAGGCCCCTGTACCGCCGCAGCAAAACTACCAGCAACGGCCTCCCAACGGGCCCCGGGGTAGACCACCTCAGGTACGGGCGCCGGGACCAAGGCGGGACCCACCCCAGCATAACCAGAATTATCACCCTCAACAATACCCACAGAATGGGAGGGGATATAACCCTCCTAATAACGTTATTTATCAGCCTCCAAACAATGTTCATTACCAGCAGCAACCATTTGATCAGCAGGGAAACTATGGACCCAGACCACCAACGACATATCATCAGGTGGTTGACACAAGACAGGACTGGAAGGGACTGGTAAATGAATTAAAAGAACTAAGGATGGATCAAAATGCTTTTCTAGATGTATCAATGAGGAGGCAAGCCACAGATAGTCGAGCCCACACAGCGGGAGCCCTGTCCAGACAATATAGGAAGCCGCCCAGAACCTTTAACTCGCCGACCGCTCAGAGACCAGTGGTAGAATTTTTTACAGACTTTGAGGCGTTTGTGGATCCGATAGCTGATGATGAAGCTCTAGTAGTGACGACGCTTGGACATTATTTAGCGGATAGAGCAAAAACATTTTATCAACAGCTGATGAGCGAGCCTGGTTACACCAATAATTACAATAGCGTGAAGAAGGCCTTTATAAAAAAATTCAAGGACCTCCCCTTAGAAGAGGTAATGAAGGATTATTCTCATAGAAAACAGGGCCCCACGGAGCGTGTAAAGGATTATGACAATGACATGTTAGTGCTCCTGGCTAAGGCCAAAATACCCGCCGAAGTGCAAATAAGGTTTTATGTAACAAACTTGAAACCTGACCTTGCGGAGAGGGTAGCGGCTGAATTCCCGGAGACACTGGACCAGGCTTCAAGAATAGCGGCCAAGCACGAGGTAATGATGAAGACAAATAATAGTGTAAGACAGCCGACCATAGAGGAATCAGTGACAGCAATACATTCCCCAGAGGAAACACACTCCAGACAGAGTGGACACGAGAGGGGACGACAAGAATATAGAGAACGGCGATATGTGAGATTTGATGATAGGAAAGCATACAATGAGCGCAATAGGTCAGGCTCCAGGGGTTATGACAGGTCCCAGAGCAGGGATAGAGCAAGACATGAACATGGGTCGCAACAAGATAGGAGGAGCTATGCTGACAGGGAATATGATAGCCGAAACAGGTCCAACAGTAGAGATGGACGCAGAAATTGGGGGCATGACAGGAGAGAGGGACGCTCAGATAGTAGGGGGAGATACAACAATAGTGGATATTCCCCGAGGCGGTATGCGGACCAATATAATGAATCAAGATCACCCGACAGGGGTAGGGATGAATATCGCCGATCATATAATGACCAATATGGAGGACGTTATAATAATGGGGACAGGCACTATGACGATAGGAGAGATTCAAGGTCACCAGGCAGATACAACGGGCGAGATAACGAACAGAGGGAATCCAGACCAATGTATAGAAATGACAGGCGGCAGTTCGATAGAAGAGGGTCCAAGTCCCCATACAGGGAAAGGGACCAAAGATCACCATACAATAATGGAGAAAGGAGACGCCAATCACCACATAATAAGGGGAGAGAGTTAACCCCATATTATGATAGGCGTACAGAAGTGATACAACAGTCACAGGATTTAAACGAATAGCCTGTGTCCTTGGAGGCTAGGACACAGAGAGGAAAAGGCCATAAACAATGATATAAGTGATATAGATGATGGGACAATAATCCCGACTAACTTGTTTGAGGGAGATGAACGGAGAGAATATAGTGATCATAACGCGGCAGTGACATTAAGGGCAGAGGATAAGCAAGGTAAGAAAATATTACTTGAAACCAATATTTACAATGGTTGCATACAAATTGCAGTTAGAAACACGAGGCTTCCAGCTCTTGTAGACACAAGGGCTACACAATCGGTCATAAGTGCATCATTTTTCAAGAAACTTAGAACAATTAAACACCCATGTTCCATAACTAGATGCAATATAAAGATGTTTGTGGCCGATGGTGCGGCGCATCATTGCTATAGGAAGGTTCAGATAAAGTTTTGGATAGCAGACGTGATATTTAGTCAGTCATTCTTAGTCCTGCCAGCGTTAGATAGGCCACTAATATTAGGGGTAGACTTTTTTCGTAAACATAGAGCGCGTATAGCATTTGATGATAGAAAAACCACGGTATACCCAATAAGAGCGATAAAGGCATTCCTTATTCCCCCCAAGACAGAACTTAATGTAATAGGGTCAGTAACATCACATATGAATCTAGTACATACAATAGGGGTTACAGAAAATTTGGAGAGGGAAAGGCCTGTATCGTTCTTAGTGAAACATGCCTTAGTACGGCCATTCAAGTACCCGTGACACTTTTTAATGGAGCAGACGCAACATTGCGGGTTCAAAGGGGGTCAATATTGGGTATATATGCAATAACCAGTGAAGATGAATTCATCAACATGGCACACGTAAATAAACTGGGGACTCTAGATACAACAAAAGAAAACAGAGTGGGAAATGATAATCCTGAATTTCAATTAGGTTCGGAATTGTCAGTAGAACAAAGAGATGCACTGATACAGTTATTAGAAGCGAACAGGACAGCATTTGTGGGCAAGGATAAAAGATTGGGAGTCACCACTCAATACGAGCATAGAATCACATTGAAGCCAGGGTTTGAGCCTGTCGTTCGACAGCCATATAGACTTAACCCAGAGATGTCTAGGGAAATGAAGGCTATATTGGATGAGCAGGAGCGGCAGGGCATAGTGGAGCCGTGCACAGAGACAGTAGAATATACAGCACCAGCATTTCTGGTACAAAAACCGCCATCATCGGACGGGAAAAGACAATTTAGGCTTGTAATCGACTATAGGTTGATAAATAAATTTATATTAGATGAAGTACATACCTTCCCCAGGGCAGACGATACAATACAGAGTGTGGGACAAGCACATGGGAAGTATTATGCGCGTCTTGATTGTTTCAGTGGCTACCATCAAGTGCCTCTGAGAAAACAAGATAGAAAATATTCAGCGTTCACGACACCGTTTGGTGTATATGTACATAGAGTAATGCCTATGGGATTGAAGTCTTCACCAAAGTCATTTCATAACATGATAGATCAAGTGCTAAGAGCAGTCCCACATGCCTTCTATTATGTGGATGATGTGGTGGTGGCATCGCCTACTTGGGAAGATCACTTAAAAGATTTAGAAAATATATTTCGGGCATTTTCAAAAGCCAATATTAAGTTCAAGAAAGAAAAATGTGCATTCGGCCTAACACAGGTGCCATTTTTAGGCTTCATTGTGGACCAGGAAGGTATTAGGCCTGATCCTGCAAAAATCGATGCTTTAAAATCCTTCCCTAAGCCCAAAACAATTAGGCAGGTCAGATCATTCGCAGGACTTGCAAATTACTATAGATGTTATGTGCCACACTTTAGTCACATAATGCGACCGCTGTATAATTTAACAAAGGCGAAGGCGAAGTTTAAATGGAATGCGGAGGCGGAAAAATCATTTAACATTATAAAAAATTCAATACTTAAGGACGCAGTACTGGTGTATCCAGACTATAACAAAGAGTTTTTCGTTGGCACAGACGGTTCTAATTATGCGATCGGGGCGTGTCTCAGTCAATATGATAAATATAACAACTTAAGACCAATCTCATTTGTCGGACGGAGTCTCAATTCATCTGAGAAAAAGTATTCAGCAACGGACCGCGAGTTGGTAGGGATCCGATTTGCTTTAACAAAGTTCAAACATTACTTACTGAATAGACATTTTACCGTACTGACTGACCATGCGGCTTTGACGGCAATAAATACAAAAAAAGACCTAACGGGAAGGATGTCTAGGTGGCTAGATTTCTTCGGACAGTTTGATTTTTCGATAAAATATATCAGAGGGAAATTGAACGTAGTACCAGACATTTTATCAAGACGGAACTATGATAATGAGGACCACACAGATGTAGATATAATAGCGGTCAAGAAGGTGCACTTTAATCCATTACACACTTTGAAAATATTTAGTGACACCGACCCGTGTGAGAATAATCCAATAAGGGTGTATAAAAGGAGACCGATTCTGAAAGCAAGTTGTAAGGAAACCCAGGTGAATAGCGAGAAATTGCTCTCATTGATCGATTTGAAACAGGGACAACTGATTAGAAGAGGTATCCAGGCTCAGTCAGTCAGTAATATTGCGTGGGTAAACGGCGGTTCAGTATCCAGGGGATGTAAGGGACCGATGCAACACATGTTGGCACCCGTCCAAACCAGGGCCCAGAAGGTGGTAGATCAAAGACAGGAGGAAAAGGATATGACTGGGAACATAAAAGAAAAGCCACCAAGGGGCAATCAATTAGGACAGGAAGGTGATGCAAGAGTGAACGCAGAGCAGAAGACCGAATTAGATCATGCAAATAAGAGGGGACCTACACCTCAGCAACCTATGGCGTTGAAGGATCAGATAATAAAGGCAAAATTACCAATACTATGTAAGGGACAGGATAAGGACAACAAATTAGTTGGTCCTCCAACAGTGGATATGATTAAAACCTTACAACAGAAGGACACGTTTTGTGTAGCTATGAAGGATTATATTGAGTTAGGGATAATCCCCAGACAAAAAAGCCTAGCAAGAAAGGTGTTGACAATACACGATTTATTCTTTGAAAGGAAGGGGTTGCTGTGTAGGTTACCAAAGCATACAAAGTCTATGGATAAAGAGAAAACATTCCAAGTGGTAATTCCCACGACTTTAGTAGAACCATTAACGCGATTTATCCATGGACATGCTTCAGGGGCCCATGTAGGGTATACAAAGACATTAGCGATTATTCAAAGCAGGTTTTATTGGCCAAGAATGGCCAGCGACATATTGGAAATAATTAAATCATGTCATGAATGTTTAAGGGCGAAATCAGTTAAACACCCTATTAAGTTACCAATGACGTTGAGATCTAGGGCCCCAAGGCCATTCAGCTACCTGATGATAGACGCAATGGGCCCATTACCAAGAACTCAGCGTAATAACATGTACATTCAAGTGTGTGTGTGCCTCTATTCAAAATTTACATTTATATGGCCCACACCAGCCATAACAGCCGAGAGAGTTTCTAAAGAATTCTTTGAGAAAGTAGTGGCATATGTGGGAATACCTACTCATCTGTACAGCGATAATGGGGGCTGTTACGTGGGAAATACATTCAAAGATAAGTGTAAGGCATGGGGGATTAAACAAATCTTCTCATCAAGTTATTCGCCCCAGACTTGTGGGAATGTCGAACGCGCAAATCAAGCCATCATAGGCTGCTTAAGAACGTTCTTACAAGACAAACAGACAAGTTGGGATTTATACCTTTCAGTGATTCAATTCACGCTGAATGTATCACCCGCCTATGCAACAAATGTAAGTCCGTACATACTTGCAATGGGCAGAGCCCCCACAATAGCGGCCGAGGCACCGATTCATGGGGACTCATTGTTTGATAAAACGGTCCTAGAACAACTAATATCCATTGTTACCACTCAGAGCAAAATCGCTGAGCAGGCAGAGGCGATATTAGTAACCAAACAACAAGCGATGAAAAACAGGTATGACAGCAATGCGAAGCCCCATAAAATAACGGTAGGATCCATAGTGTATGCCAAAATACACAAGTTATTAATTCCCAACACGGCGAAGAAGTTACAGAATTTGTTTGAAGGCCCGCTATTAGTGATAAGACTACCATCAGAATACACGGTTAAATTATATGACCTGAAGAATGGAAAAGAATTGAAAAAACCAATTCATGTTCGTCATATAAAATTAGCCATGGCAGGCACGCCACAGATATTAAAAACATTAAGATATAATCTGGGCATGATCTAATATTGAAATAGGGAAGAAGGAAAACAAAACAAAAAAAAAAAGAGAAACAAGAGATAAGAAAAGGGGAAAAGTCATTGCTCAGAGCGTGGGGATGTGATAAGACAGAGGCGGACAAAAAGTGTCATGATAATCCTTAGGAAGAACAAATTCATACGTATTAATTGTAAGTGTATGTTAAGGGAGAGCTGTAACATAGTGGCTGTCCCTGTTATTGGCTGCATGCCAACTCTCAGACTGAGTGAGTTGGTAGGGGTGAGTGTCATTGGTCAAGAGGTCGAATTAGGGGAGTGTCGTAATTGGGGGCAACCCATACATAACCCAAGACGCCTCGATTACCACCCCACTTGCTTGGGAACAGGCCCTGTTATCACATTGTACGGAGACTAGGCCGAGCTCAACCAAAACTACACAACGATGAGACTGTGGCTTCTAGTTTGGTAAGTTTTTGTTTTGCCCTGTCTAAAGAATTGTATCTTAATCGTTCTGAGTTTTGACACTTGAAAAAAAAAGAAAAAAAAAGGGAAAATAACACAAAGGTAACTGATTATATGTGGCAAAGAATATATAAGGGCAAGAGAGCGACGAGGGAATTTGAAACGAATTCATGAATTACTATTAGTGTACGTTGTGCTTTACCTTTTGTAGGATGCTTGGCATCTACCCGACGGGCACTGAGTGCAATTGAGTGTGATGGGACTGTGATCATTTTGTGATTGGCCGCAAACTAGTGAAGTGTGATACCTATGGCTTTGAATCACAGTGAAATGGACTTGCCATTAGCAACCATTATGTGAAATCCATTGCGTCTATTTCCTCCCATGTTGTTGGTGGCCTCACATTTGTGTTGGATCAAGTTATCATTCATATTCATTTATGTTTGTATTGAACATGTGTTACCCAACCAATTTTATATATAGATAGATAGATAGATAGATAGAAAATCTTTTATTTGTCCTATGGCATTTACAGAAAAGATAGACAAATAGGTCGACATGCTTATGTGGTGAAAATGTATCAGCACATTTCTTCCTGCTGTTACCTTGGTTAGAATATGTGATAGATATAAAATACATGTAACTTGTAGCTTGAAGAGCCTAATAACTAGCGACTAGAGTCCTTTCGCATAGAAAAATACATTTCTACACATGACAGTAGGTAGAGTGGGTACTACACCATCTCTCGGTAAGTGAGCTTGCATAAGCTATAAATTTAAATACAGGACATTGTAAATCTCTTTAAACCTTGAGATTTGGACAGTAAAAAGAATAATGGATACATGAGTATGGAATATGACATTTGTGCCTGAGAAACGAGTATCTCGATCTACTTCGAGACTTGACATTGGTAAAAGTAAGGCAGATAGACGTCTAATATTCTCGATATACTTCGAGATTCTGACAGTTGTTATTGTTATAACATATAAGATGTTCAGTCATGAGAGTAAGAGTATTCACATTACCAGAGGTCCAGGCCCTAGGTGGGGCCCATTTCTATTTATTAATTTTGTTTTGTGAGTTTTGTAAGGTTATCTGAGTTCCTCAATATTGGTCCTAAAAATTCTTCTTGTTTCTAGATTTTGGAGTTCTGCTGGGAGGGCATTCCAGAGTTTGATTGCTTGATAAATGAAGCTATTTTTGTATATTGATAATTTAGGGGCTATTATTTTTAGATTCTTTCTGTTACCAGTATGGCTCCTGGTAGGCAGAGCTCTTCTGTCTAAATTTTCATCTTTTTGGGCTAGGTAGTAGGCGCACTCTAGGGTATGGACCTTTCTTCTGGTATCATTTGGGAGTATCCCCATACAATTTAGCTCCCTATCGACATTAGTCCTTTTGTTCAGATTATAGGTTGCTCTTACAGCTGAGTTTAGTAATGATTGTAACCGTTTGAGGAGGCTCTTATTTGAGCTATTGTAATATACATCTCCAAAATCAATGTTTGGTACTATTAGCATTTTTGTTATATCTCTTTTAACTTTCTTGGTGAGTATGTACCTGGCATTTGACAGTAATCTGACTTTCCACCTCACATTATTTATGGTTTTCGATATTTGCGGTTTGAATGAGAGCTTATGGTCAAGTGTTAGGCCTAGATAACAGTACTCTTCTGCCTGAAGGATAGATTCTCTGCCCAAGGCAAGATCACAACTACCCCTGGGTGGGGTATTTTTGTTTATTCTAGTTGGTTTGAAGGACATATATTTTGTCTTGGAGACATTTATTGAAATTTTGTTGGACTTGCACCAGGTGTCAAGGGTATTTAAGTCTTGTTGTAGGTAATCATTGATTTTTTCTTCATTTTTGTTACTATAAAAAAGGACAGTATCGTCTGCGTAATGTTGGATATTAGAATTTTGGACGACCTGGTGCATGTCGTTGATGTATATTGTGAAGAGGATGGGCCCGAGGATTGTCCCTTGGGGTACGCCAAAGGTGATCTTGCCCTGGGCAGAGTGAGAACCATTTACCTTTACACTTTGTGACCTATCACTGAGGTAGTGTTTGAACCATTCTCTCTCTCTTCCAGTTATTCCTATTTCATTTAGTTTTTCAAGCAAATTTTTGTGATGTACAGTGTCAAACGCTTTTTTAAAATCGAGGAACACTACTGATGTAGTGTTTCCTCGATTTAGGTTTTCATAGATGGGTTTCATTAAATCTATATGTGCCTGATTGACCGACATGCCTTGGCGGAACCCATACTGTTTCTCATAGTATATCCTGTTGTCTTCCATGAACAGGGATAACTGAACTTGGATAATTTTTTCCAGGATCTTTGCGGGCATGGAAATACCAGAGATGGGCCTGTAATTATTGGGCGTGTCTTTCTGGCCAGCCTTGTGCAAAGGGGTGACTACTGCACTTTTAAAAGCATCTGGGACTATTGCAGTTGATAGTGAAAGATTCATAAGATATGTTATCTGGACTATTAGAGCGAGGAAGCATTCTCTCAATATTTTTCCCGAGATGGTCGGGATCCCTGAGTTTTTATTGGGGTCTAATTTTTTGATGATTTTACTGACTTCAAGAGGGGTAACAGCCTTCAAGCTAAAGTTAGCGTAGTCACGTTTACCTTTGTCCCTCTTCAATTCGTTCATTCGTTTTAAGGAGTCACTATCTGGTTCCGGTACTTTTCCAGCAAGGGTCGGACCGATTTCTAGAAAAAAATTGTTAAAGATATCCGGTACATTATCAGGGCTGGACTTATCGGTTGAGGAATCAGCCAGGTGGATCTTAGGGCTAGTTTTGATTTTTTCAGGGCTGATTACAGTCCTTATAGTTTTCCAGACAGCTCTGGGATTATTCTTGTTTTGGTCTAGTTTTTCCCTAATTAGGTCTCCCTTTTTCTTTTTGCAAAGAGAGGTGATCTTATTCCTAAGGACTTTTGATTCAATTAATAATTCTTTATCGTTTTTCCTGATTGATTTGGCAAATTTTTTATCTCTCTCATTCATGAGGGTCGTTAAATCAGGGGTCATCCACTCCTGCTTGCGCCTAACATTGTGGAAGCGTTGGATGGGGCACATTCTGTTGACGAAATGTAAAATTTTCTCTATCATTATGTCCCAACAAGAGTTCGGATCTTTGCTTAGATAAAACTGAGTCCAGTCTTCGTTTATTAATATTTCGTTCAAAATTCGCTGATCCAGGAAGGTAGTTTTCCTGGCAGTGAATGAGCTAGTTTCATATTTGTTTCTCTTTTTCTTTAATGTCATATAAACTGGATAGTGATCTGAGGTATAATTTGTAATTATGCCTGAAGATTGGACTATCTTGGAGTTTGTGAATATGTGATCAAGAAGGGAGGCAGAAGTGAGAGTGCTCCTTGTTGGTTGGGCAATATACTGGATGAGGCCAAATTTTTCAAAGACAGAGAGTAGGTCATTTTTCTTATTCCCATTCGTTTTTGTATCAAGGAGGTCTATATTTAGGTCTCCTGTTACTATGACATCATTAGAGTAATTAATTTTCGATAATATTAGTTCAAGATTTTGTAAACCATGCTGGATTGAGGCTCCAGGTGGCCTATAGATGTTAACAATTGTACAGGGTTTACATTTTCCCCTTGTTACTCTGACAACTTGTGTTTCAAGATATTCATTCGTAGTGGATAAATTAGCTAAGACATCGGGGTCAGTTTGGTGATCATCTCTAACATAAATACAGAGTCCACCTCCCCTTTTCTTACCTTGTCTGTCCTGCCTATAAAGGTTGTAACCATCAATGCGACATGCGTTGTCATTGGTCTGAGGCTGTAGCCATGTTTCTGTTAGACAAATAATGTTTAGATTGTTATCTGTCTCATCAATACAATGATGGAGATTATTGAAATTCTTGAGAAGGCTTCTAATGTTCCATCCTATAACATTGAAGCCTTTGATATTTTTAAAAGATGCGAAAGTGTCAAGGGCTATTCCTGACATAGTACAAGCTAAGACTGAAGTAGGTTAATATACAAGACGGTAGCAGTAGTTGGTGAACAATATTAGATTGGTATAACCAGTTTAGCAAAATAATTATTCTGGTGACAATACAGTTAACCAGAAACCAGCGATACAGTTCATTAAGAAACAGAGCACCATGGGGTTATAATATAAATGGTTTGTAATTTAGTTCCCTTTCATTAGGAAACAGAACACCATAGGGTTGTAATACAAATGGTTAGACTCCTCCGAGATAGGAGGTAGCTCGATAAGAATCTCAGATAGATTGCTTATTACTCTGGTAATAGTACAACAATGACGCCGCTGTTGCAGCACTACAGTACAAGAAACAGAATGATATAATAATAATAGTAATACAGAATGGTATAGTAGTAGTAATACTGTCACTGTAGTATTAAAGCTTGAGATACGTTGTATTATATATTTGTCAGTACAATTCTTTATATCATACTGGGACGGTGTGATCAATTTAGACCGTAGCGGTCAGCACATGCGTTTGAGCGATAATATGATGAATGATAATGTTCGGTATGGTTAATCGTTTAAATACGTTTGAGTAATAAAACAACTCAGTCCTTTAGTATCTAAGTGTTCCTAGGGTTCAGCAAGAAGAGTTAAACGGGTTTTTCGGATCATTTCTCCTTGCAGATTCTTGCCGTCGAATCTCCTCGATGAAACCATGTTTGTTTGCTTGTGCATATCTGGGAACCGGAAGCCAGTCCCCCATCTCTTGCTAGCTGTTGCCTCGTAATACTTTTCGTATTTCTCCTTTCGTAGTTTATCTGCAAGAGTTTTGTTTTGGGTGAACTTCTTATTAATAAGTTCCAGGAGTAGTTTTTCCTCATTGTTGTTGAATTCCTTCGACGGTTCTATGTTTCGAGTGAGAATTTTTGCCTCGTAGGCAGATGCACTCGATTCAATGTCAGAGGCCAAATCGGGTTTTCCCGCCGACAGGGCTCTTAGTGCCTGGTAGGCGTGTTCTACCGATTTAAATTCCTTTTCGTCGTGCATGATTTTAGATGGAAAAAAGTTAGACATATAACTATATGTTCCATAATAGCCAATGCCCTTTCCATCGTCTACTAAGATCTGTGAAGCTAGATCAGGGGTACATCCAGTAGGGAGAAATTCTAGGTCTCTCATGGTGAAGGTGTCGGTTCCAATTTTTATGTGATTATAGAAAATGGAGGCTTCGTGCTTGTTCTTTTCCAACAAGGCCAAGCAATTTTCCATTACCTTTTTTTCATGTGGGTAGATTTGGAGTCCAGTTTTGTTTACCCATAGCGACTTATAGAGTTCATCTTCATTATTAATTTTAATTAATTGGTCGACAAGGGTATTTCTCATGTTGCTGTCAGTCAGATTAATTAAAACCGGTCTTTTTATATCTGTATCGTGAAGGCCCATCCTATAGGCCTCGTCCAAGCCATCTTTGGTAAAGGCAGGGTTGACGATTTGTATTAATTCAGTGATGCGATCTATTATATTCTCTTCTGTGTCTTCGGGCAGGTCTTCTAATATTACAATTTTGTTATTGTAGTCCTGCTTCTTCTTGACCTTGCGATCTGATTTTTTGTCTTTTTCTTTTAAATTACTCTTTTCGGTACCAAATTCTTTTTTCTTCTGGTTTTTGGTTTTCACAAGTTGGTACTCTTCAGCTTGCTTTTGAGGGTCCATTCCCAGATTTAAGATATCTAGTTTATTCTGGATCTCAGTCTGTTGTTGCTTTAATAATTCCATGCTTGTGGAGATCTCATGCTGCTTTTCTTCTACATCTCTTTTTGCATGTTTGAGGTATGTGTGTACATTATCTTCAAGGGCAGGTTTCAGATCTCTGAGGAATTGATCTTGGTTATTATCTATAGAAATAACTTTCTGCTCAAGTTTCGTCAGTTGTTCTTTGTGGGTGGATAATTCCCTGTTGAATGTACTGTTTCCATCGATTATGTCCTGAAGTTTACTTTCGATGGAGTGGGTATACAGTTCCAGGTTTGAAGCCATTTTGATGATTAGGTCATTTTGGACAGCTATTTGGTTTTGATTCTGCCATAATATAGCCATACTGTGGGAATCATGATGCTGCCCATTCATATGGTTATACGGGACCATGTTAGATTGTTGCTGGGATTGTTGGGGTGCATGGTGGTGAGGGATACCTATAGTTTGGTTTGGTGGTTGGTTTGGTGCACTAGGGCCGTTCATGAAAGTGGGTGCAGGTGTATTATATAAAGCTTGTTGTACCTGCGCCTGGCTCATGAAAGGCATTTGTTTTGGTATGTGCTGCATTTGTTGCATCTGTTGTGACATCTGGTGGGATGATTGTTGGGTTGTACTGGGTAATTGAGCTCCATGGTTCGACATCAAATGGTTAGACATCTGTTGGGGCATCTGTTGTGTCAATGGTTGTGACATCGGGTGGGATGAGTGTTGTGTTGTACTAGGTAGTTGAGCTCCATGGCTCGACATTAGTTGGTTCGACATGACATCTGAGTTGGTTTGCATATTTGAATTCATCTGTTGGTTATACCTAAATGCACTCTGATTATTGTTTATTTTTACATCCATGTCGATACTATCCTCTAATGCTGAACAATATAAGGTAGTGTCAGATGTTTCAATTGTATGGTTTCTAGAGTCTCTGATCGGTGATACAAGGGGAGGATGCGCTGTGTTGACGGTGTGTGCGAGGTTGTGTCCCGGCATAGGCGTCGAGGTCAGGCGGTCCATATATTGTCAACATAGATTAGGTTTTGATCCTGCTTAATCCATGTTTAAAACCAATTCACCACTATGGAGTCTTAGAGAGTATAGGTTTTAAAGTTTATGGTTGTGTATGGGTGTAGACGTTCTGTTTTTGGTCCCTATAAGTGGAAATCCAGTTAGTCAACTCGTGTGGGCGATAATGGACGATAATCCCGGATTATCTCGCTCCGGAAGTACTGGAGAAGATGGCGTCCAAGATCGATTCAAATTGCTCGGTAAACTTCTGTTAATCCTGAGTTTATGAAGTTGAGATTAATTATTGTCCATTTCTCAGTGTTTTCCAGGTATGTTCATAATCACTTGGGACCTGGTAATCCAAGCGATTTCTCTTTGTAAGTACTGTTATCACCGTTGCTACCGTCCGCAGTTTTGGCGTGTTACCTACTCATCTCGAACATTACTGCATGGTAGCAATACATGTTTTCTTCAAAATTCAATAATAATATTATGGGTGTGATCTCAATCGCGCATACAATGCGCATTCAAAATCACGTCTGAATACTCATTATAATGCAGCCACAACAGGCCACTGGCACTGCTCACTCACCTAGCATTCACACTTACTGTTGCGAATCTGACACGCCATTCTCTGACACACATACTCACTCTCTTACACCAAGTCAAAGAAACCCCTATACATTCCTGATTCTGCACCTATCCTTCCCCATATTGTTCCTTGATCAATCTCCATATTATTTGATATTGATAGTTACCTTTGCCATAATTATTGGTTAATATTAACCCGAACAGATCACATATTAGTCTGTTTGTGTAAGAGCTATCTCCATTTTCTCCCACGTTGAACTGATTTAATATAGACAAATCTCAAGAACTTATTATTACATATCTGTTCAAACATAATGTGTACAATCTTTGGCATACATATAGCAGGGAATATCAGTATAATGCAGACAAAGTTTAGGAAGGCTGTGGCAAATATTTCGATTCCTACAGCTATGCTTCATGTATCTGACTTTCCAAAAATTATATGCTTATTGTATACAACTATTCCATCTATTAATAGAGATATCACACTTAAACTTTGATAATTGTTTCCAAATGTAAATAGGGCCTTTGTCAACGTTTCATGAGTAGTACCCATATACCGCATGACATGTGTTACAGGAAAATGAGTCACAAGTCCTTGGGAAATTTAAAGTGAATCATTAGTGGTCAGTAATTTCATGTAGGGCGGGATACTTCTTTTTGTTTGCCCTTACCATTATGTGACTTGTCCTCACCAGGTGGTGGTACATTTTTCACCAGGTGGCGCAACTGGGAACTGGGGTGCATTTACAATTTCTTTTACAATAAAAGTGACGATAACACACTTATGTGGCATTTATACCACTATAGATGTTCCACATAATATGTACATAGGAATGTTATAAGCGATATACTTCTATAGTTTATGTGTGTTATATACCGGTTTGATATAAAAAAATGCTGTCATCAAACTACTCTTATGACTGTACATATAAATTGTCCCTAGTGGCTTGGGGGAGGCAGAGCCATTCAAACACTGGAACACATCATATAGGCGACTTCTATGCTTCAGGCTCACTAAGAGGATGGTAGAATTGATGAAAACTAAATGATGCCTATAAAGAGAGGGCAACACAATTAATGTTTCAAAGAGGGTATATCTTGAAATCTTTAGGGAATAATGGTATCCTTCATACCTTTCTGTGAGAACAAATATACTACTGCTGCTAGGGCAGGAAAATGAAACTGCCATGAAGTCTTTCATTTATTTCTGATGCTTTTGATATAAGGAATCTGTAGTATACAAATATCCTGTTCAAAATGCTATAAGAATTTGCTGATTATTGCACCAATATTGCGTTATACCTTTAGCGTGACCATCTCGTGATCATTGCGCAATAATTATTGCGCAAAAAGCGTCCACTCTCATCACAGAACTATGGCGAGATGATTGCGCATTAAAAATCGCGTAGAATCGCGCTCATTTGCCCGTCGGGTACATCAACTTAGGGAGATCGGAGTATCTCCTGCGTCAGAATTATGGGGTGGCTTTCCAAAGATTAAGTAAATCAATCTACACGGATGTTGAAGAGAGGGAAATTCGGCTTGCTTTGCCCATGACTCTAACTAAACCTGACTTTAAGACGGTTCACTACTCAATAGCGCCGAAAGGCACTCCGAAATTAAAAAGACTATTTACTAACATCAAACAGTTTACATATCAAATATTCAGAGAAGCTGAGATGGTATATGACAGGATTAATGAAACAATTGTTCGGTATGAGAGGACTTCATCTAGAAAAAGGAGAAGTGCGCCGCTACAGCCACTGGGCGATTGGCTAGAAGTAGCTATAGGAACGGCGACACAACCAGATTTAGACAAGATAGAACGCAAATTGGAAACGTTTGTAAGGTTATTTAAGGCTAATCGAATGTCTAATGTGGCAAGAGATAAGGTCACGCTAGCTCTTGCACAACAGATACGGGACCTGTACAAGTATTCCGATGTCCATGTTGACGAAATTACCGACATATTCAGAAATTACTCAACTGAAATGAAAACCTTTGCAATAAATATTAACAATGTGTTTGCCGATCTGGTGACAAACATGACAGAGAACATAGCGTTACACTCGATGCTACATGAAGCGTCGTTAAATATGATTTCATTAATCCAGTATATAGACTCAGCAGAAGCCATACTAGCAGGCTTTGAAAGATTAGATAGACATAAAATGCCCTCGCCACTAATTTCTCAGGACGAATTATCTTCTCTATTTGACAAGTTTAGAAAAACACTAAAAACAAATCACCCGGACTCTGAGATATTAGAGGAATCTTTATCTATGGATAACGAAGTAAAACAATCTTATTTTACTAATAACACGTTGTACATACACTTGACGGTGGTGCTGACGTTCTCCCACAGGGAATATGTAGCTTATGCGCCCATTGTATTTGGGGTCCCATTACATACAGACAAAGAGAAATTGGTGGGATTCACAGAATTGGCGCATAGACCCCCCACACTATTGGCAGAATCAAAATACCATGATTCGTATGTGGTGATAGATAACCATGCCCTATCTAAGTGTACAAAATACAAGTCAAAAATAGCGTGTTTTGAACCTCCGCCGGAAACACATGAGGGAGCGCAGTCATGTTTCACGGCTCTATTAAAGGATATTCCAGAAGCAGTACATGCATTGTGCAATTTTACGATATTTCTGACTGAGAGAGTTCCATATTTTCACTTAGCTTTGAATCAAATTGATCATTTAATAGTGGGCCAGAATGAACCGGCCCTGCTGATATGCCAGCATAAAGCTAATATACCGGTCCAAATGAGTTTACTGGCAGTGATAACAGTGCCGTGCTCCTGTGCCTTACATATAGGGCAAATATTCCTCAACTCGCCGAGAAATAATTGCAAAATACATGAGAAATCGGACATTTCAGTCAGAACTGGTTTTAATTTAGCGATAATTGCAGCATTTGAAGTGCCATACTATAATCTTACAGGTGCAGCACTGCACGGTGCAATGGTTAAAATAAATCTACCCTCAGCCGAAGATATGGTTCGGAGACTTTCGCATATACCGCAACACACTATTCAAAAGGGAATGCACTCAGTATTTTTGGCAAAAGAACTGTTAGAAAGAGATAAAATAGAGAATGACAAATGGGAAACGTTTAAGGCCACAGCGGAAGAACTGTCAGCACACCCCGGAACGAGTGTTTCTTCAGTAATTATTAGCTTAATATCTATAGTGTTATCTCTCTTCCTCCTATATAGGGTTAACAAGCTGGCCACGATACTAGCGTGGACAAGGGTGGCTGAAAGCCTGAAAATTAACCTAAGCAAACCGACAGTCCCAGACATCGACCTGGGATATGACGATCTCAAGCAATATTTTGACGACCCCTAATCAGAACCCCAAATGAACCAGAAGAGCCCAATAGAAAGCTATAGGATATTTTTGTATATTTTGGCCACGATACTCGTGTGGAAATTGTTGAAATTAATCTGGAAACACAGAAGGGACATTTGGGCGCGTGTTCCCAAAGTATGGTGTTGTAAAAGGTGCAAAGCAATGGGAGAAGATGACTCAGCGCCATGGATTTTGTTAAGAATCCATGCTGAGGGCATAGTTTCCACCATCCACCTGGCACAACTCCCCTATGAGCCTTCTGGGATCTTATGTAGCTCACCTGCCCCTCGACTGACCCTCCACGACGTCACCAGCATGAGGTGCTGCACCTCTGTTAAGCTAAACATGCGATGGTCAGGCCCACTAACAATATCAGTCAACTCAATAAGAAAAGAGATCGATCTACCCATGAACCTCAGAGTCAGCTATTGACACAAGGACGTGTTAGAAAAGGCTGTGGCGAGGGATGTACATGCGTACTACGTATTGGTGATAATGCCTGCACGAGGGACACCCATTAACGTACCCTGGGCCAAAGGTATGGACACCTCCCATGGATTGTGAGTGCAACGAAGTCCTTGTCTTTGCATGAACAGCATGATGATAGTGATTAGTAATTGAAAATAAAAAGCATATAAGATATACCGCAAGTAAGAATTAGCATTTGATTAATAAGTACAGAAAAGAAGATTAGGAAGAGGATTATAGAGCATGAAAAAGAATAATACACACTATGAATTTGCAGGGATTAAAAGCATACTGAATTTCGGTACGAGAGAGAATATAATAGGGATAACAGTAATCGATTCATGCACATAGGGATAGAGTATCGAGTATGTTGTAGGGAATGCACGACTGGCGCCGGCTGGTGTTAATAAAGGGAACTTCGCCTCAGCGGCTGAAAGGAGAGTCGATGTGGTGGTTAAGACACGTTTCCATAGCAGAACAATTTAAATCCACAGTCGCATGACAGAATTAGGCCATATTACAAAATTTTCAAACAAAAACAAAAGCAACCATTGTATTGGTGAATGGTAATGTTTTCTTTTAGGGAAAGAGACTGTGGATGCAGTAAGACGAGGGCCGGACGCCATCGGGTGCATCACCTGTAGGATGCTCCATGCAAGAAACACAATAAAACAGAACGTTCATGAGGATTGTATGACGCCTATCGTCATGGAACACACGAGACATAGGTCACTAAACCATATGTCAGATTGTTTTAACAATGTCAAGCAATTAAATATGACCAACAGTACAAGTCTGTTTTTATAACGGTGATGCATATGTGTCTTCTTCTATTTCTATTTTATTTTGCAATAGACCAAGGATCAGAGATTGGAGCCCGACTATTTGTGAAATACGGGAGGGCGAGGTCTAACACGGACGCCAGTGATGTTATTGAAAGGAGAGGTCAATGACCAAGAAGGGGTAGTATAACAAGGACTGTTTCGGAGCCCTGGACCCGTACTCTGACGGGAGACGATAGGGAAGAATTTTATCGGCAGATTGCCTCTAGGATACTAGCAAGGCGGCGTCAATTGTCAGGAAATAATAGACGCCTGTTGAACCCTTCAGGCGATCGCCAAGGTGGTTATGCACCATCAGGTGGACCGCCATCCTATGACTCCCTACGATTTGGATACGGTAGAGGGGGATCCTTGGACGAAGTTGATTAAAGCAGGCTCATCGATATAAAAACAGTAAACAAAATAGACAAAAGCAGTAATGAACCGACTTTTGAGATACTATGATTTCGAACAATATCTAACATAATGGACGTTTATTGACATGAGAAAAATATGCAAGCGCGGCAAGTGACCAGATCCGCAGAAGCAAGAACAACGAACACTTGGTTAGCAGTACGGTGACGATATACTCACATGAGTACAATAATTCTTAGGCGTATAAAGTGTTTGTCTAAATGATAATGATGACAACTATATGGACAGGTTGATGAGTGCCAAGGAATCCACACAACGACAAAAAGATAAGATTGGATAAAGTATCAACTATATATATCTTATAGAAAATAGAAAGTATATCTATTATATGTCTTGCAAAAAAAAAAAAAAAAAAAAAAATAGAAAATGTATCTACTATATAACGGATAGAAAAATAGAAGGTGTATCTGCTATTTAGGTTATAAAGATTAGGTACTCTACTACATATTTTGGTTAGGACATAGAAAAGGTGTTTACTATGGATGTTGGTAGGTAACATAGAGGATGTATCTATTGCAGTTTGATAATACGAATAAGAAGGTAACTATGGTAGAAAGGTAAAGATAACTGTAGTACTAGCCGAGCTATTCGGGTATAAGAATATGAATAAACAGGTATTTACATTGGTTACTTTAGGACTCAGGAAAGACATATATATGCATTAAGTAAGTAGAATATGTAGATATAGGTAAAGGTCATATGAACACAAAATCGGAATATGAACCGATAGGGTATGACGTGCATAAATGAGCATAGTCATGAGGTAATAATGGGAGTGTAGTAGTTTGACATACTGGGAACATAGGGTGTCAGACACTGCATTGGTTATATGAGAATGTCTATATGGTAAACTTGCACGTGGCACAGGCTACGCATACAGAATATCACATTTTAAGAATTGGTTATGAAACATTCGACATTTCCTTCCTGCCCCACTGTCAGCTTATTCCTCAGTCGAGGCACAGAGCTGTCAGAGGGGGGGGGGGGGGGTGGTGTTACATCATGTTACGTAAGAATAACGTAACAATGAGTAATCACTTCAATGATCATAATTAACATTTATTGTTATGATGTAATTTAATAATTGGACCAAACATCCTGCACTCAAATTATAAGGTAATAAGAACCAGAAATTTATTGCTCTAAATACGGTAACATGTAGAGGAGTGGGTAACACCCACCCCTCATTAGATATTCCTCCAATGGGCTATAGGCACATGTATCAACAATGTAACTGTATACCGGTTCTACAATAAAGACCATTCTAGATCTTAGGATCCGAGCCTTAGGACTTCTTTCTATACACTGTAGTTCTTTCCAATATTTTAGACATAATTCTTTATATCCATATAGACTCATTATCCATATAACACTAAGTCTTAGTCTATTCTATAGCATCACAAAACCTACTGCCCGTTGTGTGTGAAGTGAAATAGAAAAAAATAATGAGGTAAAGAAATTTCAAACTAGGCCCCCGTTGCATAACAATCTGCGAGTAGCTTTTTCAGTGTTAATATTGAGCTCGCAGATTGTTATGCAACGGGGGCTATGTATGACTGTTCTAAATGCCATTTACATTACATTTATTCATGTCTTCTGCAGTGTTTCACAGATTTTCATAGCAAAATAAAGCTCATTGGAAGCTTGCGTAAATGATTCAACAAGGCCTGCTTATGTCATTTCGAACCGATCAGCTGATCGAAAAACTTCCAGACCCACGTTCATTGTACCGAAGGCCAACATAATTCTTTCAGTCATAATAAACAGATCTTAGGCTGCTGCAAATGTAATTTCCTATTGTTTTTATTTAGTGTTTTCACTGTTTCCTGGTGAAAAATCCAATGCTAAGGTCCGTGGATATATTATGCTAACTGTCACGACGACTTCGGCGGCAGCTATATGTTGGAGAAAACATGCACATTCACTGTAGGCCGCCGACACAATAATATCCAAATAATCCTCGTTGATGAGTCATGTCAACTTCAAAAACTATCCCAAACTATAGTTTATGAACTAATTTAAGACTAACAATGTTCTTTTTGGTGGAAATATTGTGTAATCTAGCAATAACACTGAATAATATTCCATGCGGTCACCACACATGACCACAGATGGACGTTTCTTTTCATGATGCTTGAACAGGTCACTTCGCTCCCGTACCCGTATAAGGGTTACCAATAGAAATTAAGTAATATTTAATTTTTTTTTAAGGTTTCCCCTGCCGAAGGCGGTATGAGCGCCGAAGGCGCTCGTACTGGGAAACCTTATAATATAGGTTCCAGTTTTCTGCCTGCGTGATGCCTGCTGTAACAACGTCCGCATGCTGTATATAAATAGAATCACAACACAAGCACAATTCAGTCTATTGCCACCTGAATTTCTGACATATCGCGGTGATTTTACGCTCCCGCAAATTGATAAAAAAAAACGCTATTTCTACTCGAAATACATTGCCAAGATGTTGAAATTCAGAAAGAGCATGCTTTTCTACCCCTAATATGTGTTTATATCAATGTCAGTGTTTAAATAAGGCATGTATGAGCGAAACATTTCAGTAGGCCTAAGTAAACAAAAAGATTGCCAAAGTACCGGTACCGTAGGCCTACATTATCGAGTCAGGTTGCAAGAAAATGTACAATTCGCCTGCCCCATTCCTAAAAAAAATAAAGTTCAAAATAGGCTTACAGTTTAACATAACCAAGCAGATTCGTTCAATCAATGTAACACCAAATATACTCAGATATAGCTAGTATTTGTCACTTTTCAGAGTAAATTAGCAAGATTTACTAAATGTGTAGAGCCCATGATTGTGCATTTTCTGACGACCTGACCCTATTGGGTTGTGGCAGGCACATCACGGGGAAATTACGCTCCCGCGAAGTACTAAAAAACGCTGTTTCTGTTCGAAATACATTGCCTAGATGTTGAAATTCAGAAAGAGCTTTTCTAATTTTTATTTCTAAGTTAGTATTGAAAGATACAGGTTTTATATAATGCTTTAAGCAGTACATTTCTTTTTTGTACTTTCTTGGCTTTGTTAATGTCCATTATGGATTTAACATATCTCATTACCCTAATCGATTTTTAATGTATGATTAATTACAGAGTTATTAATGTGTTACAACCCTAATGTTAAAAACATGCATTTGTTAATGAATATATGTATTACTGTGAAATGTATCATTTGGATGTGTAAATTGTATTTGAGTAGTCTGGTGCAATGATTTATGCTGACGCGATGTTCTAAGCTGAAGCAATGATTTATTTTGTGAAACATGTAGGAGCTATTGCTCACAGAGAAACACAGCAGGGTTCCCAGGAATTGCACCTAAGGGTGTAATCAGGTTATAAAAGGTATTATTTCACCATGTACTCTCACAATCCTGTAATATGTCAGCACTTATTCTGCTATCCATGCAAACGTTTTCTGAACGAATTTATGTGAATCCAGTCAGGAATTCATGGTATAAAAGGGTCCTCCTTCCAGTCAGTCAGTACCATCTACTACCTGGACCTGGAAGCTGTACCACCACTATCTACTAAGGAGGACTGACTGGAACCTATACAAACTGAAACCCTGGGGAACCCCTGCTCTACTAAGGATATATATTGTGACCACTAAGGACTTATTGTAAACCTACCACTTGTTACTCTACAACATTGAATAAAAGCCAGCTATTCAGCACATCTCCAAGATCCCTCTCTACTTGAGTTATTCTTACAACTTGACTAGTTCATATAAGATAACTACACAACACTCCCATTTGGACTTAGCCAGTTATTGAACCTCACGAATCTCCCAACAGCTATTGAGTATCTTAGAGTAATTATCATTAAGTGTCCCCGCTCCCTAGACACTTACATCTGGTGGACAACCCGGATTTGGAGATAGGACATGGAATACAAGCACTACATCAAGATTAATGGCTAACAACCTTAAACCTAGGCCAAAAAATAGAGCAGACGCACGACTCAGTTGCACAACAAGAGGAGGTTTTAAGGACAGAGATACAGGGGTTCCAGAGCAGTCACCTAAGCTATCACTACTCCAGGAGAGAAAAATTACGACAAGCCAGAAGAAGAATTTGATAGACGCCGACGTTCCAGGCCAGAACCTGCACAGGACGGACGAACTCATACACGACGAAGCAGAGGAACTAATCACCGACACAACCTACGACCTAGAAGAATTAGATGAGTCGGACGAGACAGAAACTATAACAGACGACTCAGACAGCCAGGGTAGCCAAGACGATTTGAATAGGACTCTCATCCTGGAAGAAGGAGAGGGAGGAACACGCGCTCCGCTCACCCAAGGTCAGTTATACTTTCAATACCAAGGAGATCGGGCGGAACAACTGCGTGAATACCAAAGGCAAGCAGACGCAGATACCTTAGCAAGAAATATACTCAGGGAAGAACAAGAGGAAGGAAATCGTCTAGCACAAGAAGAAGAAGACAGAATCCACAGAGAACAGATAGAAGAAGACAGAATTCGCAGAGAACAGATTGAAGAAGATAGAATTCGCAGAGAACAGATTGAAGAAGACAGAATCCACAGAGAACAGATAGAAGAAGACAGAATTCGCAGAGAACAGATTGAAGAAGATAGAATTCGCAGAGAACAGATTGAAGAAGATAGAGTCCAAAGATAACAGATAGAAGAAGACAGAATTCGCAGAGAACAGATAGAAGAAGACAGAATTCGCAGAGAACAGATAGAAGAAGACAGAATTCGCAGAGAACAGATAGAAGAAGACAGAATTCGCTGAGAACAGATTGAAGAAGATAGAATTCGCAGAGAACAGATTGAAGAAGATAGAGTCCACAGAGAACAGATAGAAGAAGATAGAATTCGCAGAGAACAGATTGAAGAAGATAGAGTCCAAAGAGAACAGATAGAAGAAGACAGAATTCGCAGAGAACAGATAGAAGAAGACAGAATTCGCAGAGAACAGATAGAAGAAGACAGAATTCTCAGAGAACAGATTGAAGAAGATAGAATCTACAGAGAGTTTGAGGAAGATAGGATCCATAGAAGGGAGATAGAAGAACAGAACAGACTTCGCAGGGAACAGGACGAGGAGGCAGAGCAGAATATAAGAGCTCAGGAAGAGGAAGAAGAGAGAAATTATAGGGCTCAGGTGGAAGAAGACAGGAGGGCACGACACGCAGCAGTAGCAGAAAACCGCGCCCGCAGAAACCAGCAACAAAACCAGCAACAGCAACAGCATCAGCAACGAGACATCCACGTCGTACAACCTCAGATAATTGCCAATCAACAACAGGGGGAACGACGTGACATACACGGGGAGGAGGAAGAAGAAAACGAGGTAGAAACTATGGCCGCAATAGAAAATAGGATACAGGCATTAGTGTCTCCCCCAAAGTTCTCCGACCTGAAGGGAGAAGACCCTCGAACATTCATAGAAGATTGCAGCGCGTTGGCACACAGACTATACCAAGACGACGTTAATCAATTCTGCACGCAATTCGCCTCATACCTTGGGGGATCAGCTAGGTACTGGTTCAAAATCGTGTCAAATCCAAACGAATTTGCGGACTGGGAACTACTGAAGACAGCTTTTCTGGAGAGATACGAACATCTATCAGAGATGGACAAAAGGGCGCTGAGACAGGTGAACATGAGCGAAGGGGATAATCTCACAGATTTCATAAGAGAATTCCAGGAGAGAATGGTAAAAGCAGAAGTAGCAGACCAAAACCAAATGAAGGAACACTTTCTGGCTTCGATCCTTCCACGACATCGCGTGATGCTGGTAAACAGGCAGCAACTAACGCTTACCAAAATGATGGAGTACCTCCTCCAGCGAGAAAGGAGCTCTCCAACGTCCACAGTAACGGCAGACGATCTGAAGAAAGTACAGAAAGCCATAGAGAAATCAATGGAGAAATCAATGGAGAAGAATATGGAGAAGAACATAGCCAAATTGGAGGCAACGATCAAGCAACAACAGGTATCAGCAGTCGCCGCAGCGCAGTATCAAGGAGTTCCATACGACAACAGCAATATCCAGACCCCCGACGCTCCAAATGGTGAACAAGTGCCTCGAGTTCAACAACAGTGGCAGTTGGCACCGATGCAGTATAACAACAATACCTGGGCACGAAATGCCAACACCGCTCCGCAAGCTCCAGCATTCCACAATAATCCGGGACGAGGCAGGGGAGGACGAGGCAGAGGCCACCACAACGGCCAGGGCGCATGGAGACAGGACGGGCAGCAGCAGGGCGACGGGCTTCCGCGGTTCAGGCCTGAAGTTAAGTGTTTTAATTGTAACAATTTTGGTCATTTTCGGAGTAATTGTCTGGCTCCAAGGTTACCAGATTTAAGGGAACAGAGGCCCCCCATAACTAAACAACAGGTGGGTGCAGTGGGGATCGGACCGCCCCCACATAAAGCATCGCAGGGACCATTCTTTGTCACGGATCACCCAAACTAACATCTCTCCCCTCACTAGGACAGGTGGGAGGGAGAGAGACAGAGGGAGATCCGGATGGCATGTCCATGGACCCTGAGACTAGCCTACCAGGGAGTAGGGGGGAGGAAAAATTGGGATATCCCCATTTGTTGTTGGATGTTTGTCACGTAAACAATTCTTGGGACTATTTTTCTATACCTATTGATAAATATCAACACTCTATGAATGTATATATGTATGGTTCAAGGGTTAACACATTGGTAGACACGGGAGCATCACTGTCTGTAATGAGTCAAATCATGTATAACAAAATAAATGCCAACAAGCCGATTATGACGGCGATGCCCGTCAAGAGGTACGTCCTTGCAGACGGTAGATTGGTCAGGGACTATGGCCCTTGCTCCATGAAAATAAATATGGCTAACTCAAGGTATCATATCAAAGTCACCATTTGGCCTGAGCTATTCTTTGGACTTGACTTAATTATGGGTAGGGAATTCTTAATGGAACACGAATTACATTTAAGCTATAGGGGTTGTGCAACTAGAGAAAATCAGGTGGCCACAGTGCATATGCCACACGATACGACCATTCCCCCAATGACAGAAACAATAATAAAGGGAAATATTATAGGCGAACAGAACTTCCCAAATGGGTGCGAAATCTGGTTCGATTTTGAAGACAAAATAATAGAGAAGGGGTTAATGACGACCAGGTGCATAGCAAACGTGAAAGACAATATGATACCAATACAAGTAATGAACTGTTCTGAGTTCCCAATCCAGATCAGCTCAAAAACACGTTTGGGGTGGGTAACCCAAAACGGTTTTGAAGAAATACAACCGGAGATAAATGCCTTGCAGGAGAGCGAACCCCAGGAACCGAGTCCTGAGGATTTGACACCTAAAATAGATATGAATACATCCTTCATCTCCGACTCTCAAAAGGAGAAACTGGGGAAATTATGTACTGAATACAGCGACGTTTTTGTGGGAAAGGATGGTATGTTGGGATCAACCAATATTTTGGAACATAAGATTAAATTGAAAAGAGAATACGACGTGGTTCATAAGCTCCCCTACCGCCAGTCACCAGTCATGAGAGAAATGATGGATAAACTGGTCGAAGAGCAACTTAGACAAGGGGTAATAGAAAAATCCTTCGGGGGAGCTTGGGCTTCACCATGCTTCATAGTGGCAAAGGGAAACGCAAAGCCTGGGGATTACAGACAATGGAGGCTTGTCTGTGATTTTAGAGGACTAAATTTGGCCACGGAACCACAATTTTTGAATATCCCTAGAATAGACGATGTATTAGACTGTGTAGGACAACATGCACCGACGATTTTTTCTTGCCTGGACTTGCAGTCTGGATTTTTTCAAGTCGATATATGCAAAGAAGACCGCGATAAAACGGCTTTCATAACTTCCTCCGGTACAAAATACAGATATACAAAGCTGCCAATGGGTATGACCAACAGCCCAAGGACATTCCAGTTGTTAATGGACATGGTTCTCGAAGGCCTGAAATACAAGACATGCCTAGTATATTTGGATGATATCTGTGTGTTCAGTCCCAACTTAGAACAACACTTAAAAGACCTTGAGGAGGTGTTCAGGAGATTGAGGCAGGCAAACCTCAAACTCAAGCCATCAAAGTGCGTAATGTGCAGAGATAAGATTAAGTTCCTCGGACACACACTCTCGGCTGAAGGGATTGCACCACATGAGGACAACGTGACGGCACTAAGAAATATAGCAGTCCCCGTGAAAAGGCTGGACATCCAACGGTTTTTAGGAATAGTTGGGTATTACAGAAAATTTATCAAAAACTACGCAGTAAGATCAAAGCCATTGACCATGCTATTAAAAAAAGAGCAGGCATGGATATGGGATGAACCACAAGAATTGGCTTTTCAAGATCTGAAACGGGCACTAATTGAAGGGGGAATAATCTTGGCATTTCCAGACTTCGAGAAAGAATTTATTCTCGAATGTGACGCAAGCTCAACGGGTCTAGGGGCAACCCTGGCCCAGATGGGCCCTAATGGCAAGAAAAGACCAGTGGCTTTTGCAGCCAAAACCTTGAGTGAGGTCGAATCTAGGTGGAGCACTACTGAACAGGAGCTCCTTTCAGTGGTGTGGGCCGTAAAATACTTCAGAGTGTATCTGGAAGGTAGAAAATTTGTATTATATACGGATCATTCGGCCCTTTGTTCTCTGTTAAACAATGACAAACCAAAAGGAAAATTTGCAAGGTGGATTATGTTGCTGAGAGGTTTTGAATTTTCAGTCAAACATATTTCAGGCAAGGAGAACATAGTCCCAGACCATTTATCTCGATCAGCTTACACTACAGACCCAGATCCCACCCCCCTATCCGAGTTACTGCCAGTCCATGCAATAGCACCTGACTGTAACCAGAAGCCCAAATCTAAACCCGCTAAAACGACAGGGAAAAAACCAGCAAAAATAGAATTAAATGAAATTGACAATTGGGCAACTGACAGACAGGTTCTGAGCAACAACCAATTAAAAGACCCATTCACAGGCCCAATAATGACCTACCTGAAAAATGGCTCACTGCCGAGTAATGAGCAGCAAGCCACAGCGATTCTTAGGTTTGAGCCCGATTATTTTTTGCACGAGGAACTACTGTTCCGATTCCCAGCTCCATCGTCCCATGGAGTGCAGAACTCAGCACAACTTGTAATTCCCAAAGAAACAGTCCCCATACTATTATCCATGTACCACGAATCAGAAATAATGGCCCACTTAGGCCCCAGTAAAATGATACCAATACTAAGAAGGAAATACTTTTGGAAGTCTCTGTATAAAGATGTGCGTGAGTTCTGTGATTCCTGTGAAATATGCTGTCAAAAGAGGAGAATGACTAGACCAATACGAGCCCCTATGGTTATACGGGACCCGGCCACTCACCCATGGGAGTCGGTGAACATGGACGCATTAGAGAATCTTCCTCAGACTAAAACAGGAATGAGACACATAATTAATGTGTGCGACTATTATAGCCGTTTCGTCGTCTCAATACCGGTGACAGACCTTACGGCGGACACCTTGATAAAGAATTTCTTCAATCACATCATATTAAAGTATGGGGCAGTAAAGAGGATCGTATCAGATAATGGTTCATTATTTATTAGCAAGGCATTCGCTGACTTCTGTCAGAGGGCAAGAATAAAACACTCGTTCATCACCTCACTTAACCCTAAAGCTTCGGGATTGGTCGAGAGATGTAACAAAAACGTGCTAGACAAATTAAGATTCCTGGTGTCAGATTCACAAGACAACTGGGATGAATGCTTGGCATTGATTAATTATATTATTAACATCTCACCAGCCCAGGCAAATGGGTGTAGCCCATTCCTACTTCTATTTGGAAGGGAAGCTTTGTTGCCCTTGGAGACAAAATTAGTAGACCCGTTGGAAGATCCTAAGTCTAGAAGAGAGGTTTTTAGTGACATTTTACAAACCCAGGAAAAAGCAGAGATAGTGGCTAGGGAAATTCTGTTAAAAAACCAAGAGGCTACAAAGAAAAGATATGACGAGAAAGCTTTCTGTCCGGATTTACAGATGACAGACATAGTATACCTCTACTGGCCCCGCGTGCCCAAACCAGGCAAACAGAAATTAAAATTGTATAGTATATACCAGGGTCCTTATGTAATAGTCCGTTTCGTAACAGAAAAAACTGTAATTTTAAAAAGAATTAAAGACGGCAAGATCCTGACAAAACCAGTTACAATAGACAGACTGAAGAGAGGAAAAGTCAGAAATCAGAATATTTGTAAATGGAATCCATTAACAGGACCATTTAGGGACCCAGAGGTTTTGGAGGAAACGCATTTCCCAGAGCCGCCTCCGGACATAGAGGAAGAGGGCCCCCAAACGCAGGAGGAAATAGTTGGGGAAGCAGAATTCGCAGGGAATTCTGACTTATCAAATAGCGCCAGCCCGGTACCAAGAGCGACAAAGATCAGAGATAATGGAGATCCTGAATATTATGAGATAATTGACGTGCTAGATGTAGTGAAGGTTAGGGATCATGGATTAAGATTTCGGATAAAATTTAAAGATAAATCAGTCCAGTGGGTAGAGGAAGATTGCTTAAATAAAGCCGCAAAAGAGAAATACCTAGACCGATCGATGGAGGCAAGGCCTGTCCCAAGGTTGTTAAGGAACATGTAATTACAAGCAGAATGGCAAGTTTTAGAATTATAACTAGAATAGATTGCAAGGAGGAGAGTCCATAAAATAGGGTTAGGAAAAACCTAGAAAGAAACAGATAAGTGAGAGTAGAGACTCACACGGCAGAATATGGCCGACAAGTAGAAATAAAGAAAGAAAAGAGAAGTGAAGAATCTCACACGGCAGAATATGGCCGACAAGTAGAAATAAAGAAAGAAAAAAGAAGTGAAGAATTTCACACGGCAGAATATGGCCGACAAGTGGAAATAAAGAAAGAAAAAAGAAGTGAAGGATCTCACACGGCAGAATATGGCCGACAAGTGGAAATAAAGAAAGAAAAAAGAAGTGAAGAATCTCACACGGCAGAATATGGCCGACAAGTGGAAATAGAGAAAGAAAAAAGAAGTGAAGAATCTCACACGGCAGAATATGGCCGACAAGTGAAAAAAGAAAAGGAAAAAAGAAGTGAAGAATCTCACACGGCAGAATATGGCCGACAAGTGAAAAAAGAAAAGGAAAAAAGAAGTGAAGAATCTCACACGGCAGAATATGGCCGATAAGAGGAAAAGACAAAAGAAGAATAGAGAACCTCCAGCGGCAGAATATGGCCGATAAGAGGAAATGAAAAGAGAAAAGAATAGGGAACCTCCAGCGGTAGAATATGGCCGATAAGAGGAAATGAGAGAAAAAATAAGAAAAGAGAACCTAGGGAAAGAAGTGAAGAATCTCACACGGTAGGATATGGCCGCTAAAATAAGGGAATGGAATATGACGTCACAGGGCAGGATATGGCCAAAAAAGAGAGAAGTTAGAATAAAAATTTCGGAAATAAATTATGATGTTCCACAGGCCAACTCTCGTAAAATCCTGAAAGGGTTGTCCCCATTGATCTGAACTAAGAATCATGACCCATGAGGAATTAATCCATGTTGGAGCCTAGCTAACTCTGACAACTTCAGGACTGGGGTTGTGAAATTCCCCAGACGGGAGAGGTGGAGGATCGTGATCGTATAAATTAAGTCTTAACTTAGAAATAAAGTCACCAGTGGGTTGGTAGAATAGAACCAGAACACTTAACAAGCAGGCAAGGCATCAACAAGATGGAGCTCTCCTCTTCATTGCACTATTGGTTGAAACTTAACGAGTTAATTAATTTGGACCTTATTTAGAAAAGGGGTTGGAAGTTAGGATAGAATAAATTAACCCAAAAGAGACATGATGTCATTAGAATAGGGATTAGTGGCGCCAAGGGGCAGGACCATCAGCAAAATCCAAAGCCTCTACAGGCAAATTTATTCGTGGGAAACTAATGAGTTAATTGTTTTTCGCCTTATATGAGACAAGGAAGAGACTATTTTTAGGAATTCGGTAAGGGAAATAGAAATCGCTATGCAGGCAGTTAAATTTCACTAGCTAGACAGATTTTGTGAAGGAAAATTGGGGTATAAGAGGGAGACGAGGCTGGACAGTGGTCACCTTCGGGCAACATATCGCTGACCAGCACGACCACTGAATAGCCGAGGAAAACTCCAAGAATGTTGGCCGAAGTGCTTCTTAGGCTTTACGCCATAATAATTTGGGTGAGTGGAAAGAATTTTTTTAGAGTTTAGGAACTAGAAGGATTACAAAGTTGGAATACCCAGGACACCATTATTACCTATAGTCATATGTTGCACTTGCATTTTCCGGTAAATTTGTGATTTGATTTAAAGGTTTGGCGTATTCAGAGACAAAAATTGTGATATGTTTCTTTTTAAGATCTTGTGCACGAGCGCCACTTTTGAGTCATCAGAATACCTGATTCGACAGGGTGCTGGGGTTCTGCTGGAAAGAACCAAAAATGTGTTAGTGGGGAAAAACGAATATGTAGACTTGACATTTATTGTGGAGAAGCCACGAAATGGAGCAAAATTATACAAGTTTGAACCGTCTTTATGTATGAAGAGTTCAAACTGGGAAGGAGGGCGTCCTAACATAGAAACTAATAATACAGGGTTTACAGATTTTCGAAACAACGAAGCACATCACGCCCCTAGATTTGGACAGGCGGTGTGCAGTGCCCTCCAGCCCATGATAAATCAACTAGATAGAACCATAGAGAGGGTACGGGATAGGGTAGCAGTAAGTGAGGGGATTTTGCAAAAGATTTTGCCGGAATTATTAGAAAAAGGAAAAGACAGACGAGCCACAATGAAGATAGTAGGATACTCGCCTTTAACGGCGGTAGGAGCTATGCAGAGATATTTATTCGGTATGGCTACACTAAACGATATTGAAAGCTATCAACAAGCAATATTTCAGTTGTACAACTATTCAAACCATGTGTCATTAACTATGAATAATAATAGCAACGTTTTCATTAAATACATAAACGCCTCTTCTACCAAAATGCAGCAGCTGGCTGACGAATTTATACTTCAGGGAGGGGAAATTAAGGAATTAGAGGCAGCAGCTAGCGAACTATATCTGTCTTACGAGAGGGTCTTAAACCACGTAGAAAATCAAACGGCCGATCTAGTTTGGCTACAATATTTTCAGGCGGCATTAGCTCAGAAGCAACTAAAACTAGACCTTCTCACCCAGTATGACAATGCTCTGAGCCACTTTTCTTCGAGTGTGCAGGCTTTACAATCAGGGCGATTGACGGCTGTTTTGATACCACCCACTGAGCTGGAATCAGCACTTGAAAGAATCGCTGAATCCTTAGAGAGAAAAGGTTTGAAAGTGGTATTTAGTGACCTATCTGTATACTACCAAGAGATGCTCGAATCATTTTTATATGCAGATTCAAAATTATATGTCCATTTGAGCATACCAGTCGCCACAAAACCGGCGGCCTACGAGCTTTTTGCCTTGAGAGCTTTCCAAATTCCATTACCGGGAATGGAGCAGGACGCTCTGGGATACTCACACACAGAGGACTTGCCCGAATACATAGCAATTAACAGCCAAACTTCAGAATATGCAGAAATTTCCTCTGAACTTTTAGAACGATGCAAACCCAAAAACATTGTTCTATGCCCTTTTGCTATCCCTGTAAGAGCATTTACATCCCCATCTTGTTCCCTGGCCTTATATCTAAATAATGCTGTATTGGTCAGGGAAAAATGTAATATACGGGTACGGCCATTCGCACAAGTACAGACCTCTATAACGCCCCTGAATACCAACAAGTACTTGATAATACAGACGGGAAACAATATTTCAGTTAATTGCAAAGAAGGACACCGGGAAGCGCCTCCATGCACCATTTGCACAATGGAATTACCTTGCGGATGCGACCTAACAGTGGGTCCATATTCAATCTCAGGGTCCAGTGGAGGATGCACAAACCTTTCTTTTATCAGAACCGTCCATAGCATTAGCCTACCTGCTCTCCATGCCTTTGACGTTTCAAATCCTACAGAGCATTTGTCTTTTGAATCCGACCTCCATGTTAAGGTATTTGTGCCTAACATCTCCAGCCATCTAATTAAACTAAAGGAAAAATTTGGCAGAAATTACTCAGCAGGTCTAAACGAATTTGCAGAGGACATTAAATTTGTAACAGAAATGAAACACCCAACACTAAAAGAAGTACACTGGGGATGGTACACAGACATGCCAACCCCAGCTAAATTTTCAGGAACGGTTATTAATTTCTTGCTTTCAATATTTAGCACAGTCATGATTATTAGACTTTCTTGGAAGGTAAGATCAATCTCCCTGATAGTGATGGGCGCAACAGGCACAAAAGCAGCTCCCCTTTTGGACTCATACATAACGTTAAGACCAGATATCAAATCACCGCATTTAGCTTCAGAAACAGAAGAGAATATTTTAGCGAATTTGACACATATGGACAAACTATTTGTAGCATGGATGTTTCTGGTAGCAGGAGTATTTACAGTGAAATTTGGCGGAAAGTGTGTCGCAAAAATAGTAAGGCTACTCAAAAACGGAAACATTTGGCTCGCTAAAAAGTTAATGAACCGTTGTAAATCTTTAAATTCCGATGATAAAGAGTGTGGGAACACTGAGATTATACTTAGGTTTAGTAACATGGCTATGTCCGAATCCTTGGTAGTATCGGAAATATTCGATCTGCCACAGCATGTAACTTTCCTGTCAATACCACGCATACGTATAACCCATGTATCCAATGGTTGTAGACGTTCTAAGGTCTTCCTCGATGTACCAGGAGAGTTCAGATACTCTAGGGGGAAGATGGAGATCTCATTGGATGCAGTCAAAACGGTGATCGTCCCACTGTATAAAGGCAGAAGAATTAGAAACTTAATTGAAACAGGTGACGTACATTACGCGTTAATGCTGAAACAGAATTGTGGTCTAACTCAAATAGTCCAGTCCAGGGTGGAAAAGATTAAAACCGGCTCGGACGCAACTCCTTATCCTCAGAGGAAGCAACCCCAGATGTATTTACAGGCAGAGATTCCACCGTTTACTAGAGCAATGGAGCCAATAACGAGTGGAGCTCGATATACAGTAAACGGTTCACCGCTGGTGACGCAACAGGCGCCCTCTGTTTACTCCGGGTTCCATAGGCCTAGTTTAAATAATGACTCGGAGACCGAGCCTTTCTTGATGGGGGAGGATTTGGGGGAAAGAATGGGGAGGGTTCAATCCAGTAAGTTATCACCCTCAGCACCCGATCCAGCGAAATAGACCAACGATCAACTAAAAAACATATAAGGTATTTCTGATGTAAAGACAATGAATCAAAGATAATAGATGTCATTAGCATCATTATTAAAAGATTATGACGAGGATCAACAGTTATGGAAAACTTATCATTATAAACAAAGAAAATCTTGAACAGAGTTAGAAATAGAAGCACAGACCCAAGGGATTAATAGTAGAATAAACAACAAATAACTTAAGCTACATAAGAACCAGCAACCAAATAATATTTGCCAGTCCCACGAATTTATATCCACACGCTTAACAGTGGGAAATCCTTAGACAGTTTGAAAACGTGATTAAAAGTTACCAAATTGAAGACTCAGGCCCCACAAGCTGACCTATGTCTAGGATCCAAATAGGCAACCTAAAGAAACGAACCTAGTTATCACTATATCACATTAATAATAGAGGTTGATACTAAGCTATTTAATGAAATAATTATAAATAAAGTTATGATCTAATTAAGGGGCTAATTGGAAAAAACATCCAACTTAAGAAGGGGTCTAAAATACAATGGAGTCGACACTTTATCTGAGACCTTATTTAGAATTGTTACAAGATGAAAACACAGTACTGAGGGTTAGTCTCGGGGGGGTGTTTGTTGTGAAATGCAATAAAATGTCTGTATTTGTCTCACACGTTGCTCTTGTCCGTTTGCCAGATCCTCTGGGGAGAAATCCCTACGCTGATGGGGCAGAAAACAGGACAAAACAATGCAAGCTCTAGCGAACATAAAAAACAGCAGGAAGAAGAAGATGACGAACCTCAGACCGAAGATGATGAAGAACAACGAAGCCAGGAGATGCCACGAGGCAAGGATAGACCGAATACAAAACACGAGATGGACGAGAAAGACGACATAGAAATGGTCCCCGACGAAAGGAAACAGTGGGCCTTAAGAATCCAGCCGGCCCCAAATGCCAGTATGAAGTTATTCGGCATGTTCGGCAGGTTTGCCATTCTCCCTGTCAACTGCCACCATATCAGGCGGTTAAACTTCGTAGAGGCCCGACTCGCGGACGAACATGGGGAGTGGTATCACCTGATGCCGAACATGTTGACCAAGGAGACATACCGACGTATCATGATCATCCTCGCTACAGGAAATGATAAGAGGGCCATGTCGAGATTATCAAAATTAATGACCACTAGACAAGAAGGAAACCATTGGTCTATGTTCATAATGCACGTATTAAAAAGAAATTTCTTGCCAGAATTACTAAGACAGCTGGCAAGAAAAAATTTAGATCTCTTGGGACAGGTGTTGGTCACCTTGGCGGACACCTACACGCTTAGGCAACCCTGGGGAAACACCCCAGAGTCGAAAGGATGCCCCATAAAAATGATCGCCAGGGCTTTGAACGGTGTCTGCCACCTAACGATAAAAGATCTAACACAAGCCATAGTCGCCTCCGAAAAGCCTCTCCAGGCATTTAATCTCTCAAACCTTTTGCGAATCCTAGTGAAAGGAAGGAGGGCGACATTGGCTAACATCTATGGATACAGATTCCATTGCCACTTATGTAACAAACCTTTCTTTGCCCGACGAATTATGAGGCGAGAAAGGGGAAGCCCAAATCCTATGGAGGTATTCGACCGGGACGGGGCTAGATACCCTTGCTGTGGAACGCTGGTCCACAAAAGATGCTATCTAACAATGCAAGTGCCAAGGCACTCATGCCTATTTTGCGCCACAGCTCTCCCTGGTGGGATAGCAGCCTTTACGTCGAAGGTGCTGTCCAGAGAGGAGCAGGTGAAAAAGGAAAGAATAAGATCCTTAAATGGGGTCCCCCGGTTTGCCCCCAATGGGCCCCGCCCAGTGCCCCTGGGCTGCGAACTGGAGGACATCCCAAAGGAAACCCTACCACCTTTTAAATACAGGGAGCTTATCCCAATGGGGGCTCCTGCATTGGACATAAGGCCTGCATGGCGAAAAAGGTGTACCTGGAGACCAGCCCCTAATTGGTGCAACTAATTAGGTTCCATTAATAGATCCAGGTCACCCAAAATTCATAACTTGAGAAAAATCGTGTTGAAAGAAGATGTGAACATGATAACCTTCATATTCCAAATTATAATAGTAACACCACCCTAAGTGAAAAGAAGAAATTCAAAATTACACCCTAGTCTAAAAATTATACAATCTCTTGGCCCGAATTGATCCACTGTCAGGAACAACGAGAACAAAATTCGGGAACAACTTCCACAGCGCTGAACTCTTTAGACGTAAAACTCCTCGACTTGACACCAGTAACCACCGTTGCAGCACTCAGCACCCCAGATGAGGGACCAGCGCCTCTCGCTTTGAGGAGAAGAACTATGTTAACTAAAAAGGATTCTTATCGAATCAAAGAATGAAAAACATGTTAATCAAAGAGTGAAAAATGTATCTACTTAGAAGAGTGAAAAACATATTTAATCAAAGAGTGAAAAATGTACCTACTTAGAAGAGTGAAAAGCATATTTAATCAAAGAGTGAAAAATGTATCTATTTAAAGAGTGGAAAAACATGTTTAATCAAAAGAAGTGAAAAAACATATCTATATCATAGAAGTAGGAAGAGATATCTAATCAGTTAGTGAGATATAGTTAATCAATAATAATGAGATATAGTTACTCAAGAGAGATATCTAGTCAATAGTGTTAGAGATATCTAATCAATTAGTGAGATATAGTTAATCAATAATAATGAGATATAGTTACTCAAGAGAGATATCTAGTCAATAGTGTTAGAGATATCTAATCAATTAGTGAGATATAGTTAATCAATAATAATGAGATATAGTTACTCAAGAGAGATATCTAGTCAATAGTGTTAGAGATATCTAATCAGTTGGTGAGATATAGTTAATCAACAATAATGATATATAGTTACTCAGGAGGGATATCTAATCTATAGTGTTAATAAGGAAGGATACCTAGCCAAAAGTGAAATATAGTTAATCAAAATAATGAAATATAGTTAATCAGAAGGTATCCAATCAATAGTGAAATATAGTTAATCAAAATAATGAAATATAGTTAATCAGGAAATTAAAAAGGTATCCAATCAAGAGTGAAATATAGTTACTCAATATATTGAAATATAGTTAATCAAGAAGTGAAAGATTCTTATTCACAAGTGAAATATAGTTACTCAGAATATTGAAATATAGTTAATCAGGAAGTGGAAGATTCTTATTCACAAGGTGAAATATAGTTAATCAAAGCATTGAAATATGGTTAATCAAGATTGGAAAGAAATAGTTAATCAAAGGCTGAAATACACCTAGCACAGAAATAAACGGCAGTGTAATTTCAGAGGGTTTTTAACAATAAAATTTAGGTCAGACGAGTAAAAACAAGACTTAACTAAAAGAACAAGGTCAAAAATCTAGATGTGGACCAATTTATAGAGCATGAAAATTAGGACACACAGTCATTATGTGGGTCAACTTGTGAGTACTAGAAACAATAGAAGTCTGACTAAATAAGTTATCCGAACCGGGACCACACAAAATCTGACCCCAACCGGATCTAAATGGGCCAAATCGGCCTCAAAATTGTTTAAAATTCAATCTAACAGGTAAAAGGGTTTTTGAAAGTAACACCACTGTTCCAGCCAATAATAATAATTGGATCTAGATGTTTAAATACCTAAAAAGAGGAAAAACACAACAAACCATATCCTCGCGTAGAGATCAACCAATTAAGCCACCTCTGGAATGCGCCTCTACCGGAAAGTACAACAAATACGGAACAAATATTTGTCTCCGACAGTTTCTGATAGCTGGCAGCACCAGTGATATTTCCTCAGGCAGGTTGATTGTCGCTTTAAATAACTTAGGATGGATATTCTCCAAAAAGAAAAAGTATCCAAAAACTCTGTATCTTGTTAAAAGGTGAAAAAGAGCTTATTAGCACTATCAAAAAGAAAATGTTTTCTGGCTGGGACAGCCATTCTTCTTGGTGGGGGAGGATGTTAATGTCCATTATGGATTTAACATATCTCATTACCCTAATCGATTTTTAATGTATGATTAATTACAGAGTTATTAATGTGTTACAACCCTAATGTTAAAAACATGCATTTGTTAATGAATATATGTATTACTGTGAAATGTATCATTTGGATGTGTAAATTGTATTTGAGTAGTCTGGTGCAATGATTTATGCTGACGCGATGTTCTAAGCTGAAGCAATGATTTATTTTGTGAAACATGTAGGAGCTATTGCTCACAGAGAAACACAGCAGGGTTCCCAGGAATTGCACCTAAGGGTGTAATCAGGTTATAAAAGGTATTATTTCACCATGTGCTCTCACAATCCTGTAATATGTCAGCACTTATTCTGCTATCCATGCAAACGTTTTCTGAACGAATTTATGTGAATCCAGTCAGGAATTCATGGTATAAAAGGGTCCTCCTTCCAGTCAGTCAGTACCATCTACTACCTGGACCTGGAAGCTGTACCACCACTATCTACTAAGGAGGACTGACTGGAACCTATACAAACTGAAACCCTGGGGAACCCCTGCTCTACTAAGGATATATATTGTGACCACTAAGGACTTATTGTAAACCTACCACTTGTTACTCTACAACATTGAATAAAAGCCAGCTATTCAGCACATCTCCAAGATCCCTCTCTACTTGAGTTATTCTTACAACTTGACTAGTTCATATAAGATAACTACACAACACTCCCATTTGGACTTAGCCAGTTATTGAACCTCACGAATCTCCCAACAGCTATTGAGTATCTTAGAGTAATTATCATTAAGTGTCCCCGCTCCCTAGACACTTACAGCTTCTCATTGAAGCTTTACTATAAGTTTTATCAGATATAGATTGAAGGTATATAGTTGTTGTAAGTTATTTCACTAAGTTATACTACTTAGATCTGCATGGAGTTTTCTCCAGGCCTCGCTCCATTCTTTGGAGGTATTTGACATTTTGTTTTGGTATAAAATTGTTCTACTTCTAGTTTCTAACTCTGCTACGACATGTTTCAGCGATAAATCACCTTTATAGAAAAGCTTCTGTCTATGGATGAATGATTTCACCCGTAAAATAATCCAGTTTACAATCTTTTCTTTCGTACCGCTAACATCAATACCGAACAGAATGTCTTCTGCTCAGAATGTCTTCTGCTCTGAAGTTGACAACATTATTAACTATCTCAAACAGTGGTCTATCATTCTTTGACGAATTTAGGTGTCCCATTGAACATATAACAGATAGGATTTTTTCCCATAGCCTTTTGATTTGAGGGCAATCAACTAGAAAATGTCTAATGTCATCCTTTTTGTCCCAAAAAGAGCTATGAGAGAAAATCTTCTTCCAATCAAGGTTGTCCATTTGTTCATTACTTCAATTTAACACTTCTTTCCAGCCATTTAGTTTGGATATTTTAGGCTTTCTTTTGGTTACAAGTGCATTGTATATGATTTTCGCATTCGCTGCTCTGACGTCAACCTCTATGCCATTTATTCTAATATTAATTGAGTCATCCAACGGTACATCATATTCGTTGGCTAATTTAGTCCACTAGGAATGAGAATCGACCAATTTCCTCCTCTTGGGTTTGGCTTAATTCTTACGTTTTTATGACATCCATAGGCCTACATATATAATAGGCTATATATGCTATATATTGTTGGGTCGGGTTCTCAAAGGTTTTTATAGCACTAATTTGAAAAGAAAATATCATAATTACTGGGATAAATAAACTAGTCAAAACCTTTAAAGTTTTATTATGAAATATAGAGCTGATACAGATGGTTTGGGGTTTTTTTTCTGATGGAGGGGCTCTTCACTAATTGCTGGAGTAGCCTACCGTACAACTACAAGGAACTTTTCACATTGATAATGGGAAAAGTATAGGGGGGAAATAAAAAACAAGCTCTGAAAAGAAGTATGCTGGTTGGTACAGCCTATAGCCTATAGACCTACATATATAATATGCTATGTAAACTTTTATAATAAAATAGGTTTTCGATCAGTCCTATAAAATTTAATTTAATAAATTGGCGCTTTTAATTAATTCAATTAATAGATCTCTGCTCTTCTTTTTTTTCTGTGATCTGTTTAATTTTCTGATGGAGGGGCTCAGCCGAAGGCTCTTGTCTGAGATGGGTAGGCCTACATGTCACATAAAATTCGACACGATCGACACTGCGACACGCTCCCCTTAACGTGCAACACAAACAGCTTCCAAAAGGCTGATAAAATTTGACATGCGACACCCAGAAATGTATTAAAAATAGACATGAGACAGTGATTTATTTAACAGGTGACACACGCCATTGTATCGACCATTAAATATAATTAATGCATTGCTTAAAAAGTGACACGAGACATGATTAATTAGTGTAAAAAGTGACATTGGACATGGAAAGATTTCTTATCATGCGACACTCAGACACAGGCATACAAAATGGGACCTACGGTATACCCCTTCTGAGGGAAGACGGCGGGAAACAGATACCGTACCGGCCGATGGTGAAGACATCTGGCGTGGAACGGCATCACTAGATTCCAACATGGCGCTGTCCTTCACCGCAAGAGTGTTACAGGTCAGGACTTTAAACCCTTCTGTTCATTTTTCTATTTTTTATTTTTTTCTGTGTCCAATAGCAAAGCCAACGATCGAATACGAAGCATCAGATTATGTCGTCTCTGTAACCTTTGGTTTCTTATATGAATCTGTAGGCCTACGTTGTTGTCACCTAACCCCGGTTCTCTGTGTCAGTGAGTCCTTTTATCGCCCACAGTGGTCGGTCAGTGCACCTTACTTAAGTTAAGACAAGCAACGATCCTATAGCTATAGGATCGTTGAGACAAGTCGGTAAAATGAATGCAGACACTTAATCATAATATATCCAAAATTCAAAACCCTCTAGAAGGTCATGCCTTGTTTGGGGTGTGGTGGTGGGGGCCGGGTCTTGGGGGCCTCAGATCATGTCAGATTAGCATTAGGCCTACCAAGGCATTGCCATTGGCACCGGCCGGTTGAACTATTCTTCCTCTGCGTCCTAGCTGCGTATGTTCCGATACTAAACGGATATTACTTATCTCGAGAGATCCCACGTGGCACTTCCTCACCAAGGTCCCCAAAAGTGTGCCCTAGCGGGGATAGGGACGGCAAAACCTATCCCTGACCCTAAGAAACTGTAATGCATCTCGAGAGATGCAGAGGCAGGTTCACTGACTAGGTTGACTGATGGCGCATCTCTACTGATTGGTTCTGATTGTTTAAATGACTTATTATCATGTGCCCCCCCCCCCCTATATCTCCTCCCCTCAATTGTAACTATGCAAAAATTAATGTACTCAAATATTATCATTAAAATGTCTTCTCTCATAAATGCCGGACCTGGCCAATTGAATCGTGTTGTGAAAACGAATTTGTTCCAAAATCTTTTTATTTTGATTTCAGTCTGCACAGCAGTCTGTGCATCTGCAGAGCACATGTATGGGAGCCTACAGTATTCGATGGCGTATAATGCATAAGAAAAACAAGTGGCTGGAAGAGGACCAAAAGGACACATCCTGGATGGATCCCATGCTGGAGTATAAACAAGAGGTGGAGAAGAGGGGCCCCGTAGAGCCCGCTATGCTCCATGTAGTGACAAGGACGGGTAAATTGAAGGGCAGGCCCTGGTGGGAGAAGAAAATTATGGAGCGTTTAGGTTTGGATGAAAAGGTATTTCTTTTGGTTTGTAATTTCATGCAATATGACTGGAGTTGTAGGACCGTGGGCAATTCTGGAATGTATCAACAGTAGATACAATTACAAGGCCCTGTTGGCCTAGAAAACTGTTAAATAAGTGTAGACCCTGCACTTTCTAAGTTAATTGGGGATTGTTTATAATGCGTAGAAGAGGTGTCAGGTGAGACTATGTAAGACAGCATTTATTGGTCCAAATAGTTTCTTGCGAAAAGGTGTATTATGTCTCCACCCTGTAAGTTCATGAATTTAGACCTTGGATAAGCATGCTAACCATGAATTTAATTTTGGTTCTTGGAATCCTTGGGTAAATCAAAATATATCGGGATGTTATTGCCTTCTTAAACCTTTACATATGAATGGCTAGCTGTCCAACATCCAACATAGAACTTAAAGCTACATTCTCAGCTATTACGATAGAAACAATCTTACCAAATTTACCAAAATATTATGACTTATAGGACTAAATTCATCAATATTCTCAATCTGCTGCTGTTTTATGATTATACAAGAATTTGAAAAAGGCTGCCGGTGAGCGATAATAAGTGAAGCCACCACAGATAATGATTTTGGCGGGCCTCCGAAATACTAATGTGGATTTTTATGAAGCCCTGTAGCAAAACATGGATGACTGACAAAATCCTCCAAAATTTTGGTCAAATGGCTATTTAGATGGGTTGAAAAAGAACGGAAGAAAAAGTAGAAAATCTAGTTTTTGACTGATGTTAATTGAGAGTGCAGCTTTCAGTAACGCTACTAACAATTCAAATCAAACTGTCACTCTAACCAGAGCTATACATACAATATGTAAACCTCTGCTCTAACTGAAGTGCCACATAGTTATTATCAAACATGTTGAATACCCTTTTGTAAGTTATGGTTTTGATTTTCAGATTGGGAAAATAGTCATTCACAAGAATACACCTAAAACCAATCGATTGCTCATGGATGTAAAACATCTGATAGACGTGAAACCTCTTCACTTTCCTCATGGATTTCCTGACGATCCGAGCGATTACAAACATACAATACTAAGAAAGAATGGCGAGTTGATCGTCAAGAAAGCCATTGAACCACTATCCGTAACTACTGCCGAGGTAAATGAAGAGGATCCCAGTGGGAAGTGGCGTTTATCATTGGACATTCTCAAACGTGATCTTAGACGCAAACTCCAAACTTACTCAGTGCATTCTGAGTACCATAAAGCTAAACAGGTGTACAAAAGGAACCAGGACGGCCGAGAGTATAGGTATAATGTAAACAAGCCTGGGATGTATGAGAGACCGCCGGAATAAACAAAGGGACCTATTAATTATCAGTGTATAAGTACCTGCCAAATAAGTCACTATTGGAATAAAAACTTCATCTATTATTTGTGCATTCTTTGCGTGGTTCATTATTTGTAGATCACCGCTTCTACAAAATTAATTGTTGTTTTGAAAAGAGGCCTAGCTAGGCCTAGTAGCTGAAAATAAAAGGCGGGAAATCTGAGAGATATATATAAGTAGCATGCGTTGTCATCAAATGGGTTCTTTTGATATAAAATAATATGCTAATTTAGCTCGGAAATATCGGTTGATGGTGATATACTATGGGGTTGCCTAGTGTATACGAAATTAAGGATTTTAATTACTCCGCTGATACAGCAGCATTTATCTCATGAAACCTATCCGGAATTATAACCAACAAATAAAGCAGGTTAGGTCTGTAATTTCCCTTCTCTTTATTCCCTTTTCCCTTCCCCTCTTTCTCTGGGTATATCCTGAGAAAAAATGGAACGATATCTTCAATATTTTGTATGTTTGACTTGCCAAATTTAACACTGGAAATCTATTTGAAAACCGAAATAATCAGGATTTAAGATTATTTGTAAAAAGAATTTAATTTGAGGGAATAAGCTCCCCTTTTCTTACTCCACTGTCCCAATACCTGTTAAATACAAGGGGAGGAGTAGGAGTAGAGCCATTTTTTTCTACTTCATAATAGGAATCCGACCATTTACTAAACGATTTTGGGAAAAAAATGTATGATATATTCTCTTTATATTGCCACTTTTTGGCCAAAAGATGGCGAAATCACAGGATGCCAACATCGGGGTATTAATGTCTGTACAAAAATATATAAAATTAACCCCCAATAGGGGTAACTATGATATGCATATAAAGCCAATAGTAATGTATTCATAAAAGAAGAAAATCAAAGTTGTGTGGTTCCCCCTTTAATTTTTCATGGTAGACAAATTCTTTTGAAAAGAAATTAATCCAATAGAATAGCTATTTTCAGGTAAGAATCCTCAAGTATCCACCCACCGCTAAATGCAGGTAAAAAAGGATGCAGGCAGGTAAAACCAATACGTTACCCGCCCTCCTTGGCGGGTGATGGAAAAGGAAAAAGGTAGACAGAAAGATTAGGATTTAAAGGCAAACGCTACTATTTACTGCCAAGCCCCCCTTTTTCATATACCAAATATACGGGCATTTTACATACTATTTCTTTAGCATTGCAGTCTATGAGGAAACGGCCCATTTTTCACGTTTCATAGAATAAAACAACTAATGGCTACTCCTAGTGTCCCAAAAGTTTCTACACATTATAGTGCAGGTTATATACTACAGATAAAAAGGGAAAAAAATATATGTCATCGTGTTAAACAAGAAATTTTGGTTGTGACCAAGGAGAAAATGGTTTCCCCTGACTTCCGTTTCTATTATAGGGCCCATATGCCTAAACAAAAACATCGGCATCGATAGGCCTATACTTTCCCTATAAGGGTTGTTCTTTCTTAATTTCTACTTCATTTTGATGTATGATTAATCTGTACTGTAGGCCTAAATTCATAACGTTTTTCCCAATCCGCTCAGTTGATGTAGGCCTATATAGCCTATTATTACACATGTGAGCAGTTAGAAAGGTGCAGTTTGGGGGTGCAGTTCGGTTGACCCAAACTGCATACGTGATCAGTTCGGGTAAAGACGCAATTTCATTGGTGCAGCGTAGGCCAGATGACGTCGTCCCGACCGCGTAACTTAGGCCTACAAATTGTGGTGAATCAAGCCTCCTCGAGCTAAACTATAGGCTATACAAGTTAAATTTACTATTTAACATCCTAATAGAGTGTGTAATAAATAGCAAATGGCACTCTGTTCGGGTTCAAACTGATCTCGACCCATCAGAAAACGGGAACTCACCCCTTCGGGGTTCGTCCCGTTTTCTGAAGGGTCTCGATCAGTTTGAACCCTCCATCGTGCCATTTGCTATAAGAACTGTCATGAACTGTCTATGTTTAATCACGCTGAAAATTTCAAGTTGTCAAATTCTTGTTTATTTGTGCAACAGTAAAGTTTCTCTCATATCGTCCTTATTTAAATATCAGTGTTGATAAAACTACATATGTGGGGGTAGAAAAGCATGTTCTTTCTGAATTTCAACATCTTGTATTTCGAGTAGAAATAGGGATTTTTATCAATTTGCGGGAGCGTAAAATCAACGCGATGTGTACGCAAGTGCATTGGAAATTCAGGTGGGAAGAGGCAGAGTCGGGTTTTCCTTATAAGGGGGCGACGCGGACGCTCAAAGAACAGGCGGCAAAAACTGGAACTATTATAAGGTTTCCGAGTACGACCGCCTTCGGCATTCGTATCGCCTTCGGTTTTTCTTATAAGGGGGCGACGCGGACGCGCAAAGAACAGGCAGCAAAAACTGGAACCTATATAAGGTTTCCGAGTACGAGCGCCTTTGGCGCTCGTACTGCCTTTGGCGCTCATGCCGCCTTTGGCGCTCATGCCGCCTTTGGCGCTCGTGCCGCCTTTGGCGCTCGTACCGCCTTTGGCCTTTGGCCCTTATTTCATTTAATGGCTTTTAATGGGGACCTATAAACACTAGCCAGATTGATTTCTTTTGAATCTAAGAGTAGACGAAGTTGAATTTTTAAAAAAATATATCAATGTCATTGACGAATGGTTTTACTTTGGTCTCTTTGGTATCACACCATGACAAGAAGAGATCTATAATCTATAAGTGCAGATTCCATACAGAACGGATTTATTGCATGTACCGGTTTATGACCGATTCCAAGAAGTGAGTTCTTACATAATATGAATCGTAATGCAGACTATGGATCCGTGTTTGTTTAATGGGGAACATTTAATTACTCCAGTAATGGCCTGTCAGCTAATGATGCGGTGCCGTGGCCATTACATCTGATAAGGGCCGGGAGTCAGTTGAATGATATTGCTCAGCTAATTCGCAAGCACGTCCCCAAGTTACATGTTTATCTAAGTATGCAGTCAATGGGGCTACGTAATTATAACTGTCAAGACCGATCCTTCAATCATCCTGAGTATTCACATTTCAATAATTTCCGTTTCCCATGATGCAACTTTACAATGGAACCGGGGTCTGGAGAGGCTATACAAGGGATACTATAGCGGAAAACCACAATTGCGGTGATCTAGTCCTGTAAAAAAATGTAAAAAAATAAATGTACATACAATCATGTATCAAAATTCATATCAGAGACAATTTAAAGATGAACTACTCTAGATACAGGAGAAACCCAAATATCAGCAATATGTTAGTTTCATTTAAACTAAATTAAGGTTTATTTGGTTTATAGCATCTTCGATTCCTACTGCATGAAACAATGCTGAACTGCAAGCTGATTGTGCAGAGTATTTAGTTTCGCGATAACATTCATTTTCAAGAGCATGGTCGACTTTCGACCGAAAAAAACTCAAAATCCATTCTCAGATAAAATAAAATTATCATATTTCAACATCCCCAAAGACATAATAAGTTAGAACATGTTGCCAATACAAACCTATACTAAAAGCATGTATACGTACATAAATACATTCATACACATCCATACATGTACATATGTGAGTGTTTTGTGAAGATTTATAAGAATGCGGCGGCATGTATAAATACATATATACATATATATTCTAGTATGACATTATATTACACTATGTATACCTAACCACATTCCTCCATTACAAGGGACTATTTCGATAGGATTTACCCCCGAGAGAAGGTCCGCAATATTCACAGGCTTACCGTCAGAAGATATACTAGATTGGTGATGATCAAGCTGATAATTTGGCCTCAGACTGCTGTCATCTACAGTGCACCATTCAGGTGCCGATAGGAACGACAACAACAATTCTCCCTGCATTTGATATTTTATTGACTAACTGACGACGTTGAAATGGCAAAAAAATAGAAAAGGAGAATAGAAGTGAGTATCCCTATTATATATAAGTACAACTCACCACAGTTGAAAATGCGAGCTCAGTGTTTGCTCCCATTAATTGAAAATACTTAGTCTAGGTTCAAAGCCTCTCAGATAAGAATGGTATGTCAATGTTTGGACACCTCCTGAGGTAATGGCTTTCCTTACCCTGGAGTAGGCGTCCTAATGGGATTATAATGAGAATTTACGGTTTGGAACGAGGGACTTTACCTCAGTTTGGAGGAACTCTCTTAACTCTGAGCCTAGACTCTACTGATCCCCAGGTATGGTTCCTGTTACGAAGCACACATGCACTAAAGTTTTGACAATCCTATATAGATTCCAGTATTGTTGTTACCTCGCACAATAAACTTTGTATCAGCATTATATATCTAATCGCCTACTCTGAAAAGACAACGAATCATACTATAGAACTGTCTACTTAGTTGCGTCCCTTATATATATTTTTCTTTTTTACAGTGAGAGCCAGAACCGTGATTTCGCGGCTCTGACGGGCCGATTATGTAATACCATTCGGCGAATGTATATTATGTATAACAGGCCATTACAGCACCACAACCGAGTGCACTGTCACACCTAACCAACACCATGTGTTTCACCATTGAGGCACCCCCCTCTCTCTCTTCTCTCCCTCTCTTAAGGTGACTCAGTAGTGATTTTGATTATTGATGAATTTTTCCAAAATACAAAGCTTTAATATCTTTCCTCATAGTCGTCACACATTGATGAAATAAAGATGAGAATAGTTCTTATGGCCAGGAGAATACTTCCAAAAATGATTTAGTTAGTATATTTTACAATTCAAAAAAAGTTTAAAGATGAGTGGACCACCTGCTGATTGATACTGACACCACTTACATTCGGGGACTAATTGATACATGTTTGGGTTAGGGATTAAGGGGGAGGAAATCTTCCCCCTGCTGATAGTCCTTTCCGGACAAACTCTGGACTGTTTAGTATTTTCAATTTTCTTTCGCTCTTCTACCATCGACTAACATGTTTGTCGATTAAAGGAAATCTGGTATATATGTAAACCTTTGCTGCCGTCACCACCCAGTTAATAAAGTACTTCTGGTTGCACTCACCACTGTATCCTAGTAAATATATTTGTCTTGTTCAAATCATTCTCATAAAATCCAGCCAAAATTCGCTATTTCTGGCCCATCTGAGTAAGTTTCTTTCTAATTGCTTAAAGAGAAAATGTCCTTAAATAGTACACAAACATCATATTATCTACGAGTAATATTTGTTGAATAGTGATGCCAGGAGCACTGACTGTTGGGATGTGTCGGCCCGGATCCCTGTACCCCCATTCAAGGGTGCTTTCTTCGACTATCTTTCTCTTCAGACATGTAAACAGTACTAAATATTGGCGATATAAGGAAAGCATGGCGACAATATTGAACAGGAAAAGCAGTGTGATCGGTTTTCTATATTATATATAGATTAGAGTGACATCTCTGTATACGCGATACCGAATATGCACGAATGGCCTGTATGTGGACGCTTGGGTCGTTCCACTTTACTGGAGGTAGTAGGCTAAGCCGGATCTAACCCCTGAGTAATCGACCAATCAGACACCGCCCTTGTCACAATGTTCAACTGCTCGGGAGAACTTCCCCACAGACAGAACTGCTGAGAATCTTTCATGTCACGAAAAACTATCGAGAAATAAATGAAACCTCGAGGATCCTGTTTCCGCTCGGCCTCCCAGTCCGAATCCCAACCAGAAAGTAAAGGATCGGAGTCTCCAGCAGAGGCAACTTAGTTACAGTATTGGTTACCTTTGACCAACCCGCATTCACATGATCTCCGCCTAGGGCAAAACAAGTATGCTCTACTACATTATATTAGAGAAAACAAAGGATAAAAAGGATAAAGCCAGATTGTTTCAGAGGTGAGTGAATATAAATCTGTTTTTGATGTTACTACAGTGGACTTAGGGTAATTAAGTGTTCGATTCATACATTGAAAGTCGATTTGAAGTAGCCTCTACCTATTCCCAACGCCATGAAGCTGAGAAGAATTATACAAACACATACACTGGGCCAATAGGAAGTCATATTAAGTGGGAGGTTCGCAACACAAAATACAATCTGGCTGGATAAGAAAAGAAAGTTAAAGATATACGTTTATAAATATTCAGTGGATAATCGTCCGATGAAACCATATCCGACAGGTAAATGTTTCACTTATTACCGGTATGCATGCAGATATTAAGGATAATCCACCGTCTTGGAATATAGGACTTGTATAGGGTCATCGGTTTGCCGAAAACTCTGATTTCTTATTATCATACTTTTAAGGGCTTCACCCCCAAAACCCTAAACGACCCAGACAAAACGTAGCAATGACTGTTTGGAAATAGGCATAATTGCAAGGTCTTTTGTATCTGCGACTCCCCTGATGATCAAATCTAGCTTTCGGTTTTGTTTCGAACCGACCATTAGGCAATAGCATAGGTCAAAGAAGAAGCTAGAAGACTCATGTCGTATTTTGGATTTAACATGTATCTTATTGTGTATTAAGACAAGTGTTTTGTAACTGTTGCCGTAGATATAGAAACACATGGGTAGCTTTTCCACTTGTAGATAAATTTGTGTGTACCTGTTTTGTATGTGGAAATGAAGTAAAATGATAACAATGATATCCCAAGATTATCCACCCCAGAGAATGGAAGCATGATGCATTACATTGTTATACAATCTGTCAAAATCCTAAAAATAAAGAATGATAACTATAATGATAAAATAATTATTATGAAAATTCTGTTAAAAACTATATGAGAGATAACATAATAATGCAAATGTTCGGGAGTAGTTATATATTAGGTCGTCATAAATTGTCTTCAATGAACGATTATAGTCATAACTTCTAACGTTCCCAGTAAAGGCAAATGGTTATCGGATCTTCCCATGCTGTATATTTATTTCTATACAAATTCTATTTTCACATCATATAATTGCAAGATAACGTATGATCCACATTTAAGTATAGATTGAGGGTGCATGGCTACGAGAGGCAGGGATGTGGGTCTATTGCCAGTATTGGGATTTTATTTAACTAAAAGCCAGAGACGGCATTAGTTTATTTACTTTATTTGCCGGTCCATAGCAAAACGCTTCGTACAGTGTGTCTGGTCAAGCGGCTTCGCAACACATGTGCCAGGTATTATGAGAAGAACGGGGAAGCTAGGGGGAAACGTTGGGGCTGGATTATTATGCTCTAAGTGCTGGAGAGCGGCTGTGAAGATGCCACTGTGTAGGATTTATTAGTTACATCATTGCAAGGCCGTCCAGTGTTTATGGCACGGTCGGAGTAACGAGTGTCATACTGGCGACTGCAGGTCATGTACGCAGCCCTATAGCTAATCAGAGATAATTTGCAATATTGAGGTAGAACGGCCTCGACGGGGTTTTACCTACCGTCTGAAAAAATGAAAGAGCCTGTTGAGGCCGCCAATTCATCAATACATCGAAAATAATTATGCCTTATTAGTCTTCAAATGTAGTTGTTCTTTTTCATATCTATTTTACCGGCAACATATAGATGACATTACTCTCAAATGTAAATAAAAAGTAAATGTTCTTCATAAATATGAAGAATGAAAGTCTCTCATTTCTGAACATACATGTACATACAATGTACATGCGCTGTCTTCTGTTGTGGTGCACCCGATCTGTGGAAAGTCCAATATATATATATATTGTATTTTTATTCAGATATTAAAATTAGGTACATCAGAATAGTAAAAGAACCCTCTGCAAGCAGGTCTTCCGGGCCTCCCTTAGAAATGAAATTACATAAGTGTACATCAATAATGAAGTATGAAGATACATTTTCAAACAGTGACAGCACTTCATCCAATTATACATTTATAGATTCAGTGAATTTGTATTTTCACAGATTTGGTTTTGACAAATGTCAGTAATTGTTCGTGAGTTCTTTCAGAATTAACTTCCTCATTATAGTTTAGTCATGATATTCATCTTATTGCACAGGTTATTGCTTTATGTGCTGGGTCCTTACCGCTCTTTGTAGAATAATAAGAAAAATATTCCGAGTTGGATAATACAACAGTGATTTTCATGAATATTAAAATACATTAACAGTCAATAACAATTTAGTCAAGATAACAGCGATCATTGGCGAGAATCATGCGAGGTTGAGTATCGATGTATCGATTTTGTGAAAAAGGACTTACATGCCTTGAAGTTGTCTTATACAATATGATATACAATATGATATTAGCAAGTACCCATTAGTGATGGGTCGGCTCCTAAAAATGGGTCAAAATCTAAATAGAATTTATTCGTCAGGCATGATTTAAACTCGTTCGTTGTAGAAATTAATTGTACATCGTCTGGAAGGTTATTCCAAAGAGACGGGAGTTGAAAAACAAAGCATTTCTTAAACATTTCATTCTAAGGTGTGGGAGTTAACATTTTCCCTTCTTTTTTTTAAAAGTCTTCTAAGTGTAATATTTCTTTAATCTAAATACCCATCGTTGCGAGTTGTGTTGAATGCCAAGTCAAGCACATGACTTTGTCGCCTGCTATTTAGAGTCAGAATTCTTAATTCTATATGGGTTTCCTTACTAGTTGTGTATTTAGGTAAATGCAAAATAATCTTCAGAGCCGAATTTTGTAAAGTTTGAATTTTTTGTAAATGATTCTTTGGGGCCGAGCAATAGAAGATATCTCCGTAGTCTATTACCGACGGGCATATGGGGATGTAGGTGCATGGTGTTGTAAAAAGGTAGATCATTTTATGAAATAAACTGAACTATATTTCCAGAATCCAAAAGGACTTGTGACACATAGCAGAAATACAACTTTTTCAAAATGAAACGTGCGTGTGCCTGTCTGTTTGTTCACTTGTATATTTGGTAAGTTCCTCCCATGTTCACAGATGAAATTATTCGGTTAAAAAATAAATCAAATCACAACGATAGGGGGATAATGTTGTAAATTTAAAAAATCAGTAACGCGAATCATAAGGTCATTTCTTTCTCAGGTTTGGTATGTGCTGGAAATTCTCGTCAGGGGTGAATTACAATGCTTCAGTTCTGCTTGATAAGCTTTTGGATCAGTACGACCGTCGATTAAGGCCCGGCTTTGGTGGCAAGTCTGCAGATATTATATATCTTTTTTAAAAACCTTTTATTTATTCTGGTGTTATAGCATTACTCCTAATGTTCCAAGGTGGGGTAGGTAGGTCTCCCCCTGTTTTAGACACTGTGATAACATAATACTGTCATCAATGCTTACTGTCTATCTATTCGATATACGATTATACATTTTGCGATGTATAATTACTACGAAAACATATTTGTTATACGTCGCGCCCAATGTTATCCCACTCTAATTTTAAGAACCATTAACAGCTCCTGTTTTCATTTACTCTAGTTTTGAATACCGCCATATCATTTTGTTTTAGTCTAGGTCTATTGTTATCATAAACGAAAGCATCGATTTAAGCTATTCTACAATATATAATGATTTAGTTATTTAGGACTCGAGAATATTTTGTAAATCATGGGAGTTAAATTATCAGCATGCATAGAGAACCAGTACTGTATAGAAATATATAACGTCTGGCCCAATCCTATGGAGTAGACGTTTTTATTCTTTAATATTCATATTTGTATAGGACCGCCCACATTGGTCGATGTCAATTTAAACGTTCGCAGTATGGGACCGATCACAGAAAAAGATATGGTAAGTCAGAATAATTAGTCTATAGTTACGTGCTGTTTATATATACGTGTGTATATCTAAACGCTAGTTCCTCTACCACGAAGGTACATAATGGAATCTGGGACAAACTTATGGCTAGGTCTTGGCCACGCAATAGTTGTGTTATACCTCATTGTGCATACGCCCAAAAATTGATTCCTTTACTATAGCTCCTACCTGTATGGAGGCTAGCTTCATTTATCATTCACACTCCTTTCTCATTGGTCGCATTGCACCTGCCAATCAGATGCAGGGGATTGCCTAATGGTAATCCTCTCTACTACTTAACTACTATTTACTGTTTAAGTATTATTTAACACACCTTGAAGCTAGTTTCCTACCGTATTTCAACCCGGTATTAACCAGACTTCTTCTACATTACAACGTCATTTCCCTTGTGTTACACTAATTATAACAGTTAATTTATACACGAAGGAGAGGCCTTAATTGTTCAGATGCACTTCATAATCATGTACTACTCCGTGAAGCGACAATAGCTATAGACAAAATACAATTAAGAGATGCATGCTTGGCTTATCTGCTTAATGTTTTTGTACACATGTATGTATAGCTAAGTCTACCCCGAAGTATTGGTAGACTGACCTGACGTTACTCCCTCAAATCTAACAGTAAATAGATCTCTCTTAAATCTATGCTCAAATCTATCCCCCAGTTCTAATAGGAGATCCTTGCAATGTATAATAAAATGTGATATATTTAGTTACATTTATATGGGCCCAGTGTGATTGCGTGTGTCGGTCCTGTTCGGAGTAGCCAACCCGTTGTATGCCGCGAGTATCATGTCGAATTCTTATTTTATCATCCATTTAGACATACAAGATGGATTGTTATTTCCGTCAGAGCTGGGTAGACCGAAGACTCTCCTTTAAGGGTTCGCTGCGCACACTCACAGTCAGCATCAACTTCCTGGACCGGATGTGGAAACCGGACACGCACTTTTTTAATGGTCGTGCTTCTTATTTACACATGGTCACAACTCCCAACAAATTATTACGGATCGATCAAGATGGAAGGATTCTTTACTCAATGAGGTATACAGCTACTCATTTCTAGCAAACTGTGTGGACGTTTGAATTCTAAAGATGCGAGTTTAAAATGTTTAAAATACATAGTAGAAGAGAATAGTTTAAGGCCCACGTGGTTTGTACCAGTGACAGCATCTGCCTGTCGCAGCTATTGTGTATAGCCTAGACCAGAATTGAATTGAATTGATTTAATAGTCATGTCCTCCTACACACTCCTACGCAACTGTCTTCAATTAAATCAAAATCGAATTGAACCCCATAACATCCTGGATGCGTATGCTAAACACGTGGGCAAATCTACTAGCCTAGTCCCGAGCTCAAAGACATAATGTATAGACCACATGAGACAAATGTCTTCTGCGATTCCCCGTCTCGATATAATGATGCTGGACGAATCTACTGCAGAAGGAGTATTCAATAAAGGCGCGCTTTAACGTCCGTATGAGTGTAACGTAAAGAGTAAAGATTTATGTTAGGTTCCCTGGGGGCAATAGGTGCGTTATTATGTTTATATTTTTAACATTTTATTTTGTTTAAAAGGTTAACCATTCAGGCAAGCTGCCCCATGCATCTGGAGAAGTTCCCCATGGATATTCAAGGTTGCCCTCTGCATTTTGGAAGTCGTAAGTTTATGTGGCAATAATATCTTATATTTATATATGTCATATCTTTTTCTATGTAGAAGTACACATTATGTGTACTTCGACATATATTATATAAGCAACGTTCAGACATCGAATGTGGAAAACGAGAATATTTCACTTCAGCACCGAACAAAAATCAATGTGATGATGCCTGGTCCGTTTGCACCGAGACCTAGTCCGGACCTAATAGGCTAGTAGTATATGAAAAAAGTAGTTATTCCCGGGCAATGGCAAGATCAAAAACATTCCGCCAACCATGAGATAGGCTATGCACCCAGTTTTAACTTGTATCTATTTTCTAGATGGGTACGGATTATCAGACGTCGTCTATAAGTGGACCCATGGAGAAAAACATTCAATCAAAATGTCTCCGGATATGAGGTTATCGCAATTCGATCTCATTGGATTCCCCGCGTGGACAAAGAACATAACCCTTATCAAAGGTAGTGCCCCTTCTTACAATTCCAAGGAACTCGCATCATAAACAATGGGAAATAAAGTTCTAAATCAATTATGTCAGAGGATGATTCAGAGTGGAGACTTTTTATCGAAAGAAAAACTTTGAATTTTATTATCATTTCGTTACGTTCATTGTAATAAAAATATTCATTGCAAGGCATAGGACAACTTGACGATCGGGCGTTTTACACTGGTATGTAGTGTTTTTTTCAGCTTAGGAGCTTAATTCAAGCCAGCTACAGATATTTGGAAAGGCTTTCATTTCTAAATGCTTTTTTTAAACACCTTTTACCCAGTGGGTGATATTTTACCATCCCATCCCAGGCCTAAACCATATTATCTGCTTACACATTTTCTAGTTTTCGATGTGATTTCTCCCATTACCATTTTCTTTGGAAAATGTTTACCTATAATATTATTATGCTCTAGTCACTTCATCTTCATAACTATGGATATGATATGGGCTTATTTCATATATTTATTCCTAACATGCCTAAAATCTTTGAATTATAAACTGTGCTTTAATTAGTGTGACTATCCTCACCAATATTGGTCCCATTTCTACCGCAGATATGATGTCCCCGATAAGATATGTCATATCGGCAGATTTACTCGCCTCTTTGAATTACCTTTTCAAAACGGAGAATTATGTTTATAGTCAAGAACAAATGCGCACTCCTGGATAAAATATGTTCCATTACGTTTGGCGCGTTCCCAAATAATTGACCACTATTTTCAGTGAATCACTGCAATGACAGAATGAAAATGTCTTTATTTTGTATCATGTTATATTTATCATTGCATGGATAACAATACGTAAGAGAATTAAGAAGTAGCATTGCCTCAATTTCAACACGAATCTGACTTTAAAATCGAAAGATAAAATACGATATCGTGGACACTTAAATGATCTAAATTAATTTGTCTTTCTCCCTCTTTTTCAGATCCCCACTCTCTACTTTGTGTAAAGTTCATTTTGAGAAGACATACTGGGTATTTCCTGATCAATGTATATGTACCGTGCTCCCTCTTGACGGTCCTATCTTGGGTCGGGTTTTGGATCAACAGGGAAGCTACTTCAGACAGGATTGCTCTTGGTGAATACATTCGACTTTTAGTATTTCATTTATCTATTTATTTATTTGATAATGTACATAACCATAACTTCTTTTATTTGACCACGAACGACATCACTTACATTAGATTAACCGAAATATATCAATGTACTTTAATTGTGCCCCCATCACCATCCTATTATATCATTACAAGTGCTCAAAATGAAAATGAAGCAATTGTTGATAATCGAGATGATGGACACATTTCAAATAGACTTGTTAAGTTTGGTGAAGGCCAGATCAATAATCAGTTTTGTCGAGGGACATTTCATAAAGGAACTGTTTCAAAAGCAAATATTGCGTATTGCTCATTTCAATGGTTTTAATTTCAAAATGGTACATCAGATCAATCAGTCAAGTGTTACGAATCAATGCTCAATGGACGGTCGGTGGATTATACTCTCACCTCAAGTGTTGTAAACATGTGTTGAACACACATATTCTACCAAATGTTTACTTGGCATTTTAAAACGGAGTATCAGGTTATTTACGATCAATAGGAAACAGCCACTAGCAACAGGTGTTTAATTCAAGGTCATATGTCTAATTATCGACCTATCGAAAACAAAATATATATGAGTGAATAAGTTGAGTTCAGTCGCTAAATAGTGTTAAAATCTTATTGGAGTTCGATTTTAAAATTTAATCCTTAGACGGTACAGTACCATGTGCATGAACATTTCTTTTCTTATTGGAATTCATTTGTATCAATAAACTAATAAACTATATAATTCACACCGTTAGAAGATCATTGCTTTATAAAATCTCCAAGTTTGGACACTGGAAAACTTGAGACCCTTTGAGAAACATCTTTAATATGCCATGATATTTTCTCGAATTGGTGTCTAAAATAGTAGTTGTAATGAATTTCTGCATGTCTGAAAAGAATTGATCTACAAATAATGGTCTATCACCATTCCTTGTTGATGCTATGATAATAAAATCTTGATGAATGCCATTTCTTATAGTCGTCGTTGCAGTCTGAATATTTCTATATAATCTCAGTTAAATTTAAACCAATTTGGAAATTTGGAGAGTTACCTTGCATGCCACTTGAGCTCTATGAGAATATCAATGTATTGAAATTTAAATGAAATACAATTTATTAAAACAAAATCGAGTATTCATATAGAGTATTTTAATTTAGGCGTCATGGTTGTGCTAACAATGGTTTTCCTTGGAATAGACAACAGAGCAAACCTGCCCAAAGTGTCGTATTCTACTGCTCTAGATTACTATGTTGGGATATGCTTTGCTTTTGTATTGGCTACAATCATACAGGTATCTCAGATTTTATGTATTATTAATTTAATTTTCTAAATTACTACTCATGAGTTGGCAATTCCGATAATATCATATTCCCCATAATGACATTGTAATCCGAACATACACAAATGTTGAACAGCTCTAGAGGCTGAAAGTATTATATAAGTATCTCTAAATCTAAAAATCTGAACGTCTCTCTAAAGATGTCACATGCATATATTATATATATACATAATAAATGGTTGTGTGTGTGTATGAGCGTACTTATGATTTTATATTCTGTGTTCAGTTTGCAGCAGTTCATTTTTTCACAAAAAGGGACAGTGGGGAGATACCAGAATGGGATTCCTCCGATGATGAAGAATTCGATAGCGAGGTAGGTCTGATTTGATTTACTTCTCGAATATTGGAACTAGCATATAAATATCTAATTATGAGTCGATAATAGTAGTGAATCAGCAACAGATGCGAGCATAGGCATATTGCGTAAAGAATGGATAGACGGTTAAACAAACACCAAGAATTTTGTCAATGCATTTTTCCTATCCACAGCAGATGGGTAAGACTTTTGGAGCAACGCAATGATAGACTGATCTTCTAGCCAGACTTGCTAAACATTAACACAAGATGGCAGCTCATATGAATGACATTCGAGCTGTTGGTGTCGATAACGTTGATTTTGAATTAACGATGGTTCTTTTCATCAGAAGTACTGGTAGACTATTATTAAGGGGACTAAGTTTCTTTTTCACCTGCGATATATATGAAGTATTTATGTGTCAAAGTGATTTAAGCATCGCACATGAATGGACATGCATACAGGTGTAGACATGTATACATACATTCATGAAACTCAATATAATGTATGCATGGAAATGGCCGTCGTTTGAAGATGTTTTCCAGCGTGACTGAAAGTGACAAAGTCGAGACATATAAGTAAATACTCATGATCTAATTGGAATCCATAAGTAAATTCTCTATTATTAATCATGTGCTTAAAATAGAAATAATGTCTCTCATGCATGTAAGCAATATAAAGTTGGATAAATATGCAATATTACCATGATTCACAAACTTCGCGTATATTTTACTGAAGTTCAGAACAATTATTTCAGCTATTGATCAAAGGTTCGGAAGGAATGCCCAAGCAAGGTTTCACCCCAAATGGACAAAGCTTTCGGACCAGCATGGATCACAGTCAGCAGGTCCTTGTGAAAGAATTTTCCGGAGAGAAGACGCTATCTTATAATCAAAAACTACTTGCTTGCATGAGGGCGTTTTTCTACTGCCTTGTGGGAAGCGCCAGTTACAGACGACGGCGCCAACAGATGGCGCGGTTTCACGGGCGGAACCGGAACAGCGTCAGTTCAGTGGACACAGTTTCCAGAACCCTTTTCCCCGTCGCCTTTCTTCTGTTCAATGTTTTCTATTGGGTTGTCTACTGTACATCAGCACTGTCCTGGTCGGAAAACCAAGGCACATCTCCCCATCTACAAAACCAATAGTCCACCCACAAGGTTTTCATTGGTATTGACTTGTCATACCTTCCACTAAATGCAGTTGCCACTGGCTGTGTCTAACTCGCCTAAATTGTAGGTGATTGTAAGCTACTCGATATTTGTCAGTTTCTGGCAGATTCTCCAGTCACCATAGTATTTTCTCAAAGGAAAACAGTGGGAACATTTTTGCTCTACACCATTGTCAACAGTGCTACATTGTCCCGGCATATAGCCCTACCAGAGAACCACAAAATGTATTTGTTTTTGAAAGTACGAAAAAAACTAAATCGGAGGATACAATACTTTGACCGAAATCTTTATTTTTATACGAAGGGACAGCTGAATATCCGGAAAACACTTGAAACAAAACGAACTTGTTTTTGTATAACTATAAATATAACATGAACACATTTATAGGGCTTATTAGACACCCACGACTATTTATAGACATGAACACACTATAATTATAATTGACGCCTCAAACTACGTCTAGTTTAGAAGAATGCTGCGGAAAGCACATGTAATATACATGACATTCAGTTTTGTACAAGAATGTAAGATGACCAACATAGCGATAAAAATGGTTGAACTGAATCGAACTGCTGATAAAATATTTTTTAACTATACACCACCCTGCCAAGGGGACAGAGCGATAGAATTTTATTTACAATCGCAAGTATATTTATTCACAGAAAGCTGATATATTTTGTAGGATGAACAAGAACGATATGAATATGATTGCCATGGATAGAGAGGCTTTACAACCTCTATTTGAGAAAGCCCGTCCTAGTCCTGTAGGGCAGACATAAAGGTCTGGGTTTTCTCTCTCATGGGGTGGGATATTGTGAACATCTAAGTCCCGCTCGAACCTGGTAACTGTCATTGGATCCATCGGTGTAAGTACTGTCTGTGTCTTACCATTAACTAAATCAACGAACTGAATTCTCCAGCTCACTCTGCCACCGTCTCTGTTGGATGCATACCATAGCTTGTCTAGGAATGTGCAATAGAAGAAGCCATCCGCTGAGGTTTCCTGTAAAATGCCCCGACCAAGTCGACCATATCGCATATATAAACTTCCAGCCTCCTCATAAAATACCATAGAACCAAAACCCATATGGCCGTATGTACCAGTAAAGGTACTGAGGGCATAGTTGCCCGTAGGACTGGGGCTTAGCGGCGTCTCCAATATGGCTGGGTGAATTGGTTGACTTTCCATCGGCTTCGATCTGGCCTGCTCCTTGGCCTTTCTTGCTTTAACGTCCTTCCATGGGGCCGGGAATGTGCAGGCCGTTGAGTGGTTTAACCAGGGAGCTTCCCCGAGGAGTTTGTCGGTTATAAAAGCAGAAATGATGCGATTAGTGTCGGCGGCTTTTCTGCCCCCCGGGCCGGAAGAGGAAAAGAACATGCCAGCACGTACGTCCGGAAGGAGTTGGATCAATGAGGTGTAAGTGGAAATCCCTCCCGTGTGGTATAACTTCATATAACCTGGAGAAGATACTCAGATATTTATTGCATTCATAAAAATGTAAGACCTATCATAACAGATTCATATTACATGGTGTTCATTATACTTGTATATTATATACATAATTTGTATCCTTTAATCCAATATGAACTAATAATAAAACTGTTTTTCGTAGTATTTGTTCCAGAAATAATATTTGACGTTTAGCGAACGCAGGCCGCCGCCTATACTATCAGAAAAAACCTCGATAACGTGCTAATTTCTCTCTGTGCGTGCCATAACGCCTATTCTCATGTACTACTTCTTAAGAGCATAGTGTTTTTCATGGCAGGCCACTGGTTGTACCACAGGTTTCAATATAGAAGTTGCGTGTACATACTCAACTACTTACTCAACTTTGACTTTGGATAACTATCATGTCATATAAGTGGCATTCATTTTTGCCAAGATTTTAATTCTTTTTTTCAAGTAAAATTTGAAATATACTAATATTACAAATAAGATTCCATTATTTCCGGGACGTAGTCACAAAAACAACCGAAAAAATAACAATATTATTATTTTACAGGGGATAATCCAAACCCCTTACATATAGTGAATAGATTATACTGAAATTTAAACTAAACAAATTGTGGTCTTGGATAGAGTTTAGGATCACATCACATTAAAATACTTCCCATGGATCCCACCATGGATACTATTATTTTTCTACCAGCGGTTTGTGGTAGAAATAATACAGAATAAGGATAATATGGAAGAATGGGTAGTACCTCGGTAGTTGGCCCTCATCCAACCCATGGCATACGAAATCTCCATATCATCGATAGGGAACCTTGGCCTCATTAGAGGTTGGGTCAGGCTCGGCTCCGGCATCTGGGCCTGGTAGGTTTCCCACACTTTTTGGAGTTCGGCCACACTTAGATCCACAGTCCCCGGGAATGGCACAGGTGTGCCTCCGATCATATCTGTCCTGCTTATCACTGCGAGATGGAACTGAATCCATTTAGCCATGTCTTCAGCCGTACTGTAAATAGAACCTGCCGGTCCAAGTGGGTGAACGGTCCTGGAGGAAAAGGTGCATAGACACAACATCTAATAAGTGTTTTGGTTCACAAACTGATTTTCTTAAAGAACCACAACGATTAGATGAACAAATGCCCGCACTAGAAGATCTACACGAACATCGGGCCATTGCCTCATACATTCTTAAATCGATGTTATCTTAATATTAAAGGTATTAGAAACAAAGATTTATAAATCATATCAAAATGTACTTGATAATGATTGTTAACTAACATGGAGGATGTTTTGCATTATAATGCAATTCTTTCTATAACTATGTCAGAAGAAAGTATTATTACTACTGAGAGATCATTATGATGGAATGAGAAATTTACATCAATATCCAGCAACGTTAACTCTAATCTTTTTTTTTTTAAACTTTAACTCTAATCTTCATTTAGGGAATTGAATTTCAAACTCTTGGAAGCAAAGTCATGGCAATAATCTTTAGTATTCATGCCCCATCAGTCCCATATCTGCTTTCTTCAAACATTATGAGTCAAGTCGTCAGACTATGTACAATCTATATAGTCAACCAAATGTTTATATTTATGTTTCTACAGGTTGCTAAATCTGGTAAATTATGCAGTAAAGTGGTACTAGGATTATATGAGTATATTTGATATTGTTTGTTTCTGTCTGGATCCCCCTCTTCTCTTATTCAGTAGGTTTTGTGGATTTCTTTGTATCTACCAACTAGCATGAACATAATTTTTGCTTAAACTTTGGGTTATTTGGAACGATTGCTGACCAATTATACGTTCTCAGGCAACTTCACCCTTAGAATATGGTAAAATATATAATTGTTGAAATACGATTTTAATCATTTTGATACTTGTAAGAATTAATTAAATGTGAGGTTATATGTAAGAAGCTAATTACAAATCATTAGATATTTAATCTAGCTGTTAAGACTAGCTATCTTCTATCACTTGTCTGCTAAGATTGATTGAACGATTGCAATAATCGTTAGTATTCATATACCATCAGCACCATCAGCCCCCTCTCCGCATTCTTCAACCATTATAGGAGTCAAATCATCAGAAAATAAATGTACAATCAGCAATTACATTTTGCGTTTTGCCAAATTGGCTAAATTATGCAGTAAAATTATACTAGGAATATCTGAGTATATTTGGTATTTGACATGTGGTTATGTAATAAGAATTAGTTGTAGAAGATAAAACACTCAAACTGAGAATAACATCATGTAAAATGTAATGCTTGTGGAAATAAAGAAATACAAATACAAATTCAAGAAGTCAGTTCAGTTTTGTTGAACTGAATTTTGAACCTCAATTTCGCTTAAAAAGATACATTCTCAGCTATGCAAACGAACTTGATTTTTTTGCACAAACATCAACTACATAATATCCTCAAACATGTCCATTTGTCACGCTAGTAGAACCATGTAAATAGCAACAGATTTTCCATTGTGTAATATTGTGACAACCTGTCGCCAACAAGAATGGATTTAGGCCTTTACACATCCTGATGGACATTCTGTATGTTACTTGATCATTAAATCAGTTGGTTTACGCGTCTCTTGAAGAACAGACGTGTTTCCGTTGTTTCTTCCGTTATACATCCTTATTCATCCTTATAACTTAGTCACACCTTAACACTAGCGGACAACCCAACCCCTTTTCGCTTTTCAGACTTTAACATTAGTAATTCTATTTTAGGTATTTTCGTAGCTGAGAATGTATCTTACAAGTATTAAATTCCTGAATCTATTAAAAGTTGGGTTATTTGAGAGAATTGCCGAAGAGCAATTGTACATTTTCAGGCAACTTGACTTGTATATGTTAGAAAACATATAATTGTTGAAATATGATTTCAAATCTAGAACTAAGAAAGCAATGTACGAAAACATTCCAGGTTCATGTACGTATACCCTTTTAATGTAGGGGGAGAAAGATTGCTCCCCCATTGAAGGCCTGAGGAGGTGTGGTGGCTGCTATGACGAGGTGTGGAAGGGTATAAAGAGGTGATAATTCGTAATGATAAGGTAGAACTTTAAGAGTGAAAAAGTAACACTTTTGTTTCTTCTATCACTTGTAAGGTAAGATCGATTGAAATTTATTGAAATACCTCTAGCATATTTGACTCTGAGACCTCTCCCCAAAACGTTTTGAGAAAGAATAATAATTCCTTTAAAATGATATATATATTTCGCAGGAAGAGCAGCTCTTACCTGGCCACTTCAGTGTCCACTTTATAAAGGGACTGGTTGACGTAGACGTAAGGTTGAGCCAGTCCTTCTGGATTGCCTGTCTCATCAATAAAACCAGAAGAGTCCATACCTGCCGGTTGGAAGATTTGATCTCTGATAAGTTTCTCCCATGGCTTGCCCTCTGCGAGCAACTCCCCAGCATACCCAGCCACGGCATACATATAATTGTTGTAGTGAAAGCTAGCTCTGAATGGAGCAGTCGGCTCCATGAAGCGGATACGTCTGAAATAAGGGCAAAAAATAAAGAAGTCTTCACGAAGCTGCAATATATTTTGTATAATTCGATAATGACAATCTCTTTTGTTTCCACTGGAAAACTATTATTTCAGATCGATTACAATGAATATGAGAATACCCCACGCCATGCAGCGGTGTTCGTCAGCTTGATCCCCCACCAAGGTAAATAGAATAGACTGTAGATACCACACCACCCCCTGTAAACCTCTAAACTTGCTGGAGGAGTCGTGGAAGGAGGAAAGATGGGACCTACTATACGGTATATATGTTTTTTTGATGTAGGAATTCCATATATATATGGAAGTCCTATCTCAAAAATCAGGTGTAGCTTTCATGAGCACAGTTTCTGCACGCAATAAATGAATTAGTGCAGAAATGGGATCATCTTTAAACAGAGCATACAAAATATATGTATACATGCATGTATACTAAAGAACATGTTTCTAAACAGCAACACGCATACATATTTTATATTCGTATTGATACAATGTGGAAAAGAGCTCCTGTCCTCTCCAATCATGCACACATGAGGATATAATGTCCCAAATATGTGTTTTGCACATCTGTAAATTGTCACACATATTGAAAAAACCCAACATCAATCGCCAAACCCACCATGTATGCGGGATTGCGATATATGTACATGCATTTTGTACGGAAAGGGAGCACCTATGCAGCAAAGAGATCATCAATATGAATTAGAGATTAAAATACTTCAATATCCAGCGGCATTATTACTCTAACCTACATTTGGAAACACAGTCACGTTCATTACCATTTTTCCCGCCTGTATTCCAACCTTTCCCAAATTTCCGTCAGAATCATTGAAACAGGTATAAATAGAATGTATCATTGAATTACACTTACTGCGACATCTCCTGTCTCGTTGTGTGCGCGGGGTAACCCACCAGAAGTGGTGCGAAGTAACTGGGCACACCCAGTTTGTGGGACAATACATCGCGTAGGCTGGCCTGACTTGAACGAATGTCATCGGTGAAGGCAATATCCGATTTGGGGAAGCAATGCAACGGCGTGTCCCAACCAATACTGTTGTTAAAGCAAAAAGATTCACAGATTCAACAGGTTACTAATTTTGAGACACTGATAAATAGATAAACATAGATGCATAATTGAAGAACAGACATGCATGTATTGTGAATCCCTTAATGTCTATTCACTAAGTACAATAAAATGTCTTGATGTTTCATATATCATATATGTGATGTATCACAGAAAAATGAGTCTAAGGTTGCAAAAAGGATATTCTTCAAATGTTTCTTTTTCACAAGGGCTCTTTGTAGCAATGTTTGGAATTGTGGCTTGTATCAAATTCCAAGACTGCATATTTATGTCTTTGTGTTTCGAAGGTGATCCTAAAAGCCCGCACACACAAAACCCGATTTCAAAAATAGCCCGATTTGGGGTGTACCGACCAATCGGGGCTGAACTCCTAGGCGTTTTTTTTTGCCCACACAAAGCCGATTTGAGTCCCGATTATAATACTATGTGTCCCGACCTCTCCCCAAACTGAAATCGCATTCAAGAACTCAAAAGCCGACTTGGGCATTAAGACAATTCGTACGAATTCAAAATCCTTCTTAAGACGACCTACTTGAGTTCGGTAACGTGTGGGCTTTCTTACGAATAAACGTCCAATTCGCACGACAAATCGTGGGTCCTTAAGACAATTCGTATGCAAAATTTTGGCCAACATCGTACCGAATTCAGAGCTGAATTGGTGCCACAAACATTCTTAAGAGCATTTTCCAATTTGTACGAATTAGAGTTATATTAAGACAAATTGTTTTTTCGTAGACCACTTTGATTTTATTCTACAACAATTCTTAAGGCCCTTAAAACAATCGAATATATCCAAATGTCTTAAGAGATTCTAGGATTTGACCTAAAATGTTAGTAATTCTGACAGGTAGGTAACTTTGAAAGACTTTTATAATGCTCATTTCCCCTTGTGCATCTCCGACATTTCAATTTTCTTTTTGAATATTTGTTTTTTTACATGTGATGTGTCACCAGAAAATGAGTCACTCGCCTAACCCCAATCCCCACCACCCAAGATAATTTGTAAGGCAATTCGGGAATGTGTGGGCCATGTGTGGGCCACGAAAAAAGATGACACATATTTGTACGAATTGCCCAATTTTGTTAAGAATTCGTCCACAACTTGTAGTGAGTCCCCAATTCGTACGAATTGTGAGTTCTTGAATGTGTGGGCCCGGCTCTATAGAGCATAATTCATTTTCCTGTTACATATTATCATAATTATATCTAGTATGATTATTATTTTATAATAATCGACGAAAGCCTTATTGTCTCGAGATGGTGCCAATAAAAGGGTACAATGAATGCATGTTTAATTAAGCACTAAATTGATATTCCATGGGGTTTGGGAAAAAAGGAAAGGAAAAAAGGATGCTTGATATATGGAGGAAGTACTTGTAATGAATGAGGGGCTCTGCACATGTTAGGTCTCGTCTACTATGTCTGTTAACCCAGAGTAAGCTGATTAACATCTGATGTGCCCTCAGCGTTGTATATGGAGCCAACATGCCAGAGTTAAAATTGCTTGCCATGTTTACGATTTCCCACGCCGACCCATCATCTTCCCACAAAAGAAGATTAACTGCGCGCAGAGAACATTTGCTATTGTCAATAGGAAAAACCCGATGCGTCTATGACCCTCTAGACAACGCCTGTCTAAAAAGGAAAAATCATCGACGCGATGAAGCAGGCTCTCTTGCTATCCTTTTGACCCACGTGGAACATGATATTCCGCTTGGTTCTTGTTTCAAACACGTGAACAGCGGTTGTCCTCTATTTCTGTCGCCGTAATACAGAACAATACACATTCGTGTAAAAGTTATGCATGGTATGATATAATGCTTTATATTTTTTTCTTTACATAAAAGAGATTTCGTAAATAAACCGAGTGCCGGTGATAGTTCTTATCCACATCAAAATGGGGACAACCATGTATCATTGTTGGTAAGATGTATTGTGAATAGAGTCTAAACAATTGTATCCTTTTCCCATCTTGGCAGATGCATAATTGTGTTTATATTTATCATTGTATCTTAAATCTATTTCTTCAAATATCTTTATTAGCGACATTACATTTAACAAATTATTAGTAAATACGGGTAGCCCCCTCATAGAATTGTTTTCATGCGTTGCCATATCACAATAATCAATATCATACATGCTGTATTTTATTGTCTTCTGCCGTCTTTATTTACCTCGAGCAATTAATTATCCTGCTGATCTTAATAAATCATCCAGACTCTCTCTCTCTCGTTTTTGATTTAATTCTTTACATTTTACTCATATCTATTTTCGATCTGATGTGTATCTCCGATTGTATCTACTAGTCATTGCAAATAAGGAATAAATTATTATTATAAGATATTATTATGTGTACTCCTCTATAATAATGATCAATTACTTATCAACTGCATAACATTTTCTATAGATAACAATAGTGTGTGTATTCATCCTTGTTTGAGTCAGACTCAAGTTATTGTTGTAAGCTTAGAACTAGAAGTGGACTAGTCAATGCATAGGCTTGTGTTGTAAAGTAAATGAACAATACTGGCATTGAAGGTCGACATCTATTGTGTGTTGTTTTAGGAAAAGATTCTCTTGTTAAAAAGTAGCAACGATGTGGGAATGTATATGATACACGGCATAGATTCACACATTTAGACATCTAGTCTATGTCATGATCTTGTGAATGGATTAATCGCTGAATAAATGCCTATGACCTGGAAATGCCTATCCTGAAGGCATAGCACCAACAAATCCTACGTGACAATGAGGGTGATGGCCAAAGTAGGTACACACAATTCACTATATGTTTTTTTTAATAAATGTTTTGCCCTTTCAGATACTTTCTGTGTGTAAATGATCTACTGCCTTGCTTATTCTATGATAGATGTCACTCAGTACATATTTAGGCAGCTACGCTTAAATTTATTTTGTCGGTTGTTATCACCATGGAAACATATATGACATTGTGACATACCTGGTTTCCTTTGCTAGTTGCATCGCCAGTAAAGATGAGGTAAATGCCTTGCTTAGAGAACCAATACAAAATGGGGTTTTAGAAGTAGCATTCTCCCCTTTCTCCACGTCCGCGTCCCCGAAAGCTTTTGCAAGGAGGACCTTGTCATTTTGCACTATGGTAGCAGTGAGACCCGTTATTCCATGGCAGACCCGGGTAATCTCAATGAAAGCCTCGATTTCCTGTACATCCTGATCAGTGAGTTGTCGCTGGATCGGGTTGGCTTCAATCCTTCCAATGCAACACAAGAAACACCAACTCACGGTCAATGAAACAAGGCCGATCAGCCGTGTCCTGTGTGTTTTTTGTTGCATGCTGAACCCAAACAAGCTTGGACCTCGACACTGAAGTATATTTGGAATGAAACGCGGTGTTGTTCAGGCAGTGCCTCCTCTGTTACCCACTCAGACGCCAAAGCTGGATCCTGCACCGAATCTGCTGGCCAAATCATGTGTAGTAAAAATAAATACAGATGCAATCGTCAATGAGGAGTTGCTCGTGTGGAGCGTCTGTGCCGTCCGTGAGAGCACTCGGGGGTAGGAATAGGTGGGCAAGAGAGTGGAGACTCGAACGGTAAACAGGAATACACTGAGGACTTAGGCAGAAGTGAGTAGGAGGAGACGGTTGTGTGTCACAAGCCCAAGGAGCTATAGATGTACATCTAAGGGAGTCCGGACACTAGGATTGGCCAGAGGAAATTTATGAAGGAGAGAAGTCAGAGCCAATGATTGGTAAAATATTCGGAGCATGCTTAAAAGCAATGACTATCTGAGATCACTTATCTAGAAGCTTTATGGTTGTATATTGGGAATTAAGAGAGAAGTATTATATGGCTGAAAGGCACAAGGGCCATATATATGAATGACATTGACTGATGTGGCAGAACCTATGCCCCGAATTATATGATTGGAATTCCACTATCAGACAACCGCCAAACCCTGGGCAGACCACAGTGTAAATGCCGGCCGGATCCTATTCTACACAGGATCTTGTGGTGTGAGCCACTAGTTTGACCCTGCGATACATTATATCAGGTTGGCATCAAGCGAGCGCCCGAAGCAAGAGATAGAAGTGAGATGCGGCGAGGGAATTAAAGAGCGGTTGCATGGAGGTGGGTTCCATCATCGTGGTATTCTTATAACCAAGAATGATTAGAATTGGAGGATGTGTCAGGGCATTGACCACAATGTCTGGCGTAGAGAAAAAAATCTCTCTTTCCCCGCCACCGCTCCGTTCGAAGCCTCTTCAAAACATTTGATGGATGACTTCATATCCATTAGATACAGAAGATGATTTCGCTAAGTGATATTTCTACACAATACTTACTCCGGCCGGTCTTTAAGCTGTTCCTATATTGAACAGTTGGGTGTAAGTGTTCATAGTGCACCGGCCGCTGTGTCTCGTTGAAGTTCCAGGACTGATCTTCCTATGTGTGATCCCAAGACTTCAATGGCGCATCATGTAAAGGGGCAAGGTGGCACATATATATAGCTGATAATCGCGAGAGACAAACACAAGGGCCTCAATATTATCGTCATATCACTGCCAATATTTAAGACACCTGTCACAGTTATCTAACTGGCGACCGACCTAGCTTGAGGTACAGTCAAATTGTATCAAGTTAATCCCATTCTGCATCGAAGACCACGAGCAAAGTTTAATGATTGAATAACGTTACATAACATCCTAGACGAGAGGGCAAATTAGATCTAATTTAGTTACTCCCACGTGTCGTCCTTCGGCAGTATGTATGGGGAGAATCTGCTGTTGTTTGGACACAATGTCGTAAGGAATGTCAAAGCCGATCTCAAAGTTGCTGCAACATCCAAAAAGTATATTTAGCTTGGAACATATATGTTCCACGGTATCTCAAGAAAAGGTTTTTAGGATATGTTCAATTCGTTCCCTCTCTCCGTCTCGATTACACACAGTTGAAGAAATGTGTGTCATTCTGCGATAAATATTTAGGGTTAGCAGTTGAGCGAGAAATGAATCAACGCAGTTTAAGCCAGGATTTTACACAGTCCTTCAAATTCCACCCTCTTCCATTCTATTCTCTAGAGGAATAGATCAACATCAACATACATGTGATAATGTACACTGTTTTTAATTTGTTTGTTTGCACCTAATGTACGTATTCTAAGGATATACCGATATAATAAGAGAATGGTTGACTGATAGCATGAAAAGGTGCATCTAGAGATAAAGGAAGGGGGATGATTGTCATACTACAAATATAAAGACCGTCAGACACGATCTGTTCCTATCTTGCCAAATGTTTAATTAACAGTCAATATTTGATAAGGGGAAAAGCAGAACGATGGAAAGATATAACTTTCCATGTACTAATTGTCGGCTGTGGTTACGACATAACAGCATTTCAAACGTTTTATCTAAACGGCAAGACATGTTCATAACATATCCTTTCTAAGAACCTTCCTTCCTAAGCTACTGTTCCTTGCTAAGTAGTTGGTAAGTAACCTCAAGGGAATGAGTATAACAAGCATTTTGTGGAACTCCTTCCCTTAAAACTTTCTTTGTCAGCTGCTAAGCAAGGAAACATAAGGACATTCCTTACTGTTTTTCAATCAATAACAAATAATTTTGATAATGATCAATTATTAAATGGCAGCGTCTTAAAAGTTCTTGGTATATAGGGCAACTTAGTAATTGTCACCCAAGCGATCAAGAGACTAAGTTGTTTCAAACTTTTGCATTGTGTAGTGGTTTCCAAGAAACGTACATGTATCGTGTTGTGATGTTGTGTGATAATTCAGAGAGGTGCTTTATCGTGTTGTTAAACACCTAGAAAATTGTGTACTAAGAGAGAATGTAACGTACTCTGGGAATATGTATCTTATGGTCAAGCCTTTTTACTCTGTTGAGAATTCTCAACACAGTAAAAATGCATGACCGTAAGATACACATCCCCAGATCTAATGCGAGTTATATTCTCTTGTTATATCATGATGCTATACATTGTACAAAACATCAAAAGAAATCTGTTTAATATCAAAGATGGTCCAACCTCCACCATCTTTGTTAATATCGTTGATTTACCTTCAGCCGTGAACAAGTCGAACTTGCTTTGCCTATGGCTCGTGCCGTTGCATGAAGTAAGCGAGAATTCTAGTGTCTCATACGTTAAACCCTGACGTCACAATTGACATGACGTCTTCCGGAATTGCCAGATCGCACGTGTGATTCCAGATAAAATTATTTAACTCATCGTGATATAAAGATGGGGAAAGCAATGTAAGAAACAGCCTTTAATAGCACCGAAATATAATGGTGATATAATAATGATAATATAGAAAAATACTTCTTCAGAGAAGTGGTACGAACACTATGAATTTCAGCAAAACCTATCTTCACCGCTATTATTAGAGAAATGGCTGAAAATCGTAAATATTTTTACTTACAGACACTTAAAAGAACAAGGAAAAATGAGCAGCTATATATAGTGTCTTACTAGAAATAACCCTATAATCCACATTGAGTAGAGTTAAGATATAAGCTGGGCTGTTACCCTTTTTAGGTTTGGCACTAATAACTAAATAAGGCCTCGATCTCTTTTGATTTTCTGTCATTTCGCCTTGTACTAGGCACTACTCCAGCATAGCCATTTCTTGTAGAATTCTAGAATTGTTGATAAAATTCCACCGTAAGCCGCATCCTGGTGATTAATTATTTTTTGAGCACTTTAATATTTTTTTCGACCTCATCCTCAGTGATTTCTCCACATAGGAATCTATTATCACTTTGTTCCAGCTGCACCGAATGTGCTTGGGAGACAAATTCTCTGGCAGCTGCCTCATCTACCGTGTGCTTATAGCATATAGCTGGGAATAAAAATCGCCTCCTTCCTTTAATATTTCTTTAGAATTACTCGTTAACGTACCATTAACATTTAACAGACTAATTATCTTTTTTCTGCTCTATACTTTTTAATTTACAGAAGTATTGAGATGGTTTCTCACCATCCGTTACCCATTTCGATCTTCCGATCTGATTAAAGCACTTTCAGCCTTTTTAATTTCGCTTTCTATAAGTTCCTGATGTATAATTAAACGTTCTTTGACTTCTTGTACGTTTGGCCTTCTTTTAGAATCCAACATTACTAACGTTACTCTTTGTCTTTGAGTCTCACTCTTTATTTTTCTTTCCCTGGCTTTTTGGCTACATGGTTTAATTGCCAGCTCACGCACCTTTAGTTTGAAAACTGCCAATTGAATTTGGGATTCAGATTGACACTCTCGCTCTCATTACATAAGTTTTTTACACCATCTTTAAACATTTCATCACATAAAAGTTGTGCAATACATGTATGATACACCAGCCAATGGTGTCATTGGTGTTTAATTTTCGCTAGAACTACCATAATAACTACCATCGATAGAACTAACAAACGATATTTCTGCTTTTCTAATTGTTTTGGAATTGGTAAGTAATGATAGAACTATGAGTCCATCCTCCAATACCTCCAATCAATAGATACTCTCATAACTATAGGGTGCCGCAGAGGCCAATCGATAGTCCTCGAAGGTTCCGTTTATATCTCTTCTAAGCACCGACTTAACTTAATTAGAGAAGTAAATTAAGGTCCATCGTGTAAGGGGATTGAGAAAATCAATAGTTCTAGTGATCCACCAACTTTTGCAGCTATACTCGCCCGCGTCCTGCAAGCTCCTCAGTCCACACACTCTGTTAGAAATGCTAGCTAGCACTCAGTTGCCCTCTGGTAGAGTACAAGCGCACTGACAACAGTTTTGATGAAAATAATCTTGTTGCTGAAATATTTATATTTTCTTGAACAGTAACATACAGGGACATTCCCACCCGAGACAACAATGCTTCATAATCAGTGGAGCCATGGAAGTGGACATTTTGAGATGTGTAAAGTCAAATAAAATCGAATTAAAAAGTCCCGAATTTTTTTGGGCTGAAATTGAGTAGGATTCAAGATATCCTGGAGTGTTACATAACTTTGAAAAATCCTGAAACGTGCTGCGTTTGATTCGATTTATACCATGGCAACAATGACATTTTTCTGTTTTCTTGTATTCTTTTCTTACTGCCTTGGCATTAGGCGGGGGCCTTTTGGCGCACATAATTTCAAAAACGTGTGGGACACCAGGGGACCCGGAAAACACCTTTTCACGTTGTAAATTATTGAACTGCCATTTTGTCGTCAGAGAAGGGTCATGGGTCAACCCCCATTCCTCTTCTTTTAGCGGAGGAAGACTTACTTAGCATCAGTTGGATACGAAAGAAACAGGTGGTACGTTATGGGATTTGTTATTAGCGGTTTGTAGAATTAAATTAACTTCGGATATGATGCAACATTTGATTACAACAAAAAGGGTCCATAATATAAAAGAATTATACAAATACAATTAGTGTTCATATTATAGAGAACGTAAAAACTGTGCTTGTTTAAAATATATTTTATTCATTTTCCTATTCATATTCAACTAACTATTAAAATGCCTTTGTACATTTGCAAAATAACATACATATGGATTTCATAAATAATGTATAAAACACACATCACACTTGCATAAGCTATTAGAAAATACTAATTTTGCTTGGAAATACCCACTTCTTCAGTCATAGACTACATGTATACAATATGGTTTTAATATGTATTGAGTTCAAACAATATTTCTAAGGATATCTAATATACGTATGCTATCATATTGTGTAACCTTTACCTATTCTCTGTGCAAGACTCTTTTTAGTGCTCTAGAATCAGGTGCACATATTAAAGACCATCACGAAAGTGCACACAGACCTACACACTGACTATCTTGAGTTCAATTTCAAATGTATTATTAAGCATGATAAAAAAAAGTATCATAAAAATAAGGTATCTGTAGGTGTCAAGATTTCGGGAGCCGACTAGACTAACAACTAATAATAAGACTGAGGTCCAAAGTTATGCTGCCTTGCAGATCTAAATAACCTAGAAAGAATCTATATAGTGATATTTTAAACAACATTTTCATTTTCATCAGTCCGTATAACATGTCGGTCGTTGTTATTACGATGGAAGAAGCACGCAACGGACGCAATACATGTATTTCCCACACAGTACATGTACATGTTCATAGGAAATCCCTTTCATTCCCATGCACTTAGCATTTAGAAATACTCGCTCTTTTTATCGGGAGAGATGGCTCTGGTAGAGAAAAGAACTGGTCTCTTGTAAGCATTGACCCAAATATCTGATAGACAAACAGTTGAGTGGAATCTGAAGAATATAGTTAGTGGTAGCCCAACATGAATGATAAATATCCAAGCAAAGTTCCCATAAAAGTTTGTGAAGAGAGGGGCAGTCATCGCCTCCTTCAACTCAAACGTGTTAATGACCCACATGGCGACATTGCATATAAGAATGAAGGTGACAAGCGAGCGACCCGGTTTGGACCGGAAGTGTGTGCGAGTCGCCGAGCGCCTGCGCAGTCCATCAAATATGAAGACCACCTGCACGGTGGCCTGTATGATTGATAGAATAGTAGATATCGCCTGAAGTTCTGAGAGCAGGGCCTTCATACCCCCGTCACAAATGGACATCAGTGCCGGGATTGTCATCATCCCGAGAAGAATGTAGAAGCCAGCAATTGACAGACACGTCAGGATTTCATTGAAGCCCTCTGAGCTGTAGCCTGAGAAATGGAGTTTTCTCATTTGAGCAAACGCTGGAGCGAGCGCAATCAAACTGAGGACATTAACTGTTATATCACTACCGAAATAAACGAGGGCAGTGATGGTTCGTGTGATGGGGTTAACGCCAGCCTCGAACAGCAGGAAGAAGAGCATGGTTATACAAACGAGCGTGAAGAGGAAAAGTCCAATGAAGAGGCCACTGTTGGCTTTGTGGCATTCCAAGGTGCCTTTAGGCTTCTCCTCAGTCACTTCCTTCATTTCAACGATATCCTCCCGAGCAATTACAGTACGACCCACGTTGTAGTACATTCTGCAAAGAATAGCAACAGCCAAGAGGCTATACTCGGCTACCATCGGGAAGAGGTATGGGGAGGCATCGGTTGCAAGCGTCCTCTTCTGATAGCAATCCAATGGTGGCATGTCCTCCAGCAACCAATTCAGTGGCCTTGACGTGAATGGCGTATCTAAAGAGAGGGTTATAAATGTAGGATTACTGCGAATGGATGCGACAGATAAAAGATTCTGAGTGGTAAATTTAGGAAGTGTCCGGCGATGCTGTCTTGATTATATAACCTAATATTCCAATGATATGATTGGTGTGGAAAGCAGTAACAAATAATACTTGTAAATCTAATCATTTAGAGTCACTACACACACTTTAATACAGTCTAGGCTCAAAGCCTCCCAGATCGGATAAGAATGGTATGTCAGTGTTTGGACGCCTAATGGCTTCCCTGGCCCGGGAGTAGGCGTCCTAATGGGATTATAATGCTCATGATGTGTGTATTTATCAGACAGACCTGTGAAACCAGTGGCAGTGGTATTTTCCATGAATTCGGCTTCAGTTTCTTCTACCTCGGCAGCAATTCGGTCATATTGGTGGTGCACATAAGTATTAGAACCCTCCATTATAATTGTCATGGCCCAGGTACACAGATTTGTAGCGACCAAGTGCAGCAGGCAGAAACGGATGAATAATTTGTTTACATGGATGATCACCTGAAAGTATTAATTGGGAGAGTATTTTTTGATAACATGCCTATAGTTCCTTGTTTCCTCGGCTGGAATCGATGGGTATGATTGAGCCAACAATAAACAATTACAACTTGTATTTTGGGGGGAATACATGATCAGTAGAAATTAAAAGATGAAACTTGAAAGTATAAGTTACTGTAACCCAATCAAAACTTGACTGTCTAGATAGAGTTCAGGCGAGAGAACATCATAATTATTATTGGGTTGGTTAATATATAGATTGGAAGCTTTATACTACCAAACAACTTGGAAGTTGATTTTATCTATTATCATTATTATTATTCCCACAAAGTAATATAACCTTACACGATGGTTCTTGAACAGAAAGAATGTTTGAGCGAATGTGAAGAGCAGCCGAAGTGCAGTGAAAATAAGGAATAGTAGACCAATACACTGCATGGACGTATCTATCTCTGTAAACTGCACCAGGCGGAACCCGTCGAGGACCATACTCCCCATACCAAAGGCTGTAAGTGGAATATAAAACATACTTTCATAAACAAACACCTGAAGTGGGGCTGGGGGGCGGGGAGACTAGCCCCATATTAAAATTAAAGCTGTGAGTGTATTGACTGACCTGGAGTCATATGAATATCATTTTTAAAGTTAAAAACTAGTAAAATAAGCACATTTCTTATCACCAAATGTGTTATATTATTCAATCGTGAAATTACCAATTAGACCCAGCTTAATGAACCAATTAACCCCTTCATCAGACTGTGTCACTTTGGTATAATGGCCCCCTGCTCGTTCCAGCGTCCGCAACCGGCTGCCATCTTGGCTCATTCCGTCTCGGAGTTGGCCTTGTTGAGGACCTCGGGACCTGGGCATGGGACTGGGACTACGGTCCTTACAGGCCATGTAGCCGTTCTCTTCTATCACTGGAAGTTTGGGATCATCCCCCATGCGCCCTCCGCCACCGCCTCCTCCCTCCAGCTCCTCCTCCTCAGCCTTGGCCAGCTCATCGAGTCGCACCCTCTCTTTGCGTTTGTCCCTCCAGATGGCGACATTGATGTAGATGATGAACACAATGGAGGCCAGGGTCACATACACGTGCAGCATCTGAATAAACAGCGAGTATAACTATTTATATATAAGCGTTGGAGTCAATAAACCCATTCTGGGAGCATAACTACACACATTCTGTAAGTGTTGTTACTGTATACCCAACAGCAACGAGAATAAAATGCATGTTCCTCGCCAACAGCAAGGCGATACAAAATTGCCAGATTGTCACACTTTCCTTCTCACTATGACAGTATTTTATGAATAATTTTATATGATGAGACCAGGTTCTATTAATTTGAGAAGACCGCACCTAGTGACTAGCTTGCTTTTTTCGAAGTACACACTATCATACTAAGAATCCTAACGTATGTTAAATTTATGTAATCATAGAACGGATTTAGTAAAATACCAATAAAGATGTTGAGGAAATATACGTACAGCAAAGCATATTCCAGCCTCTCTTGTCCTTCCAGAAAGGAAAAATGACAAGGGGAAAACGACCCCAAGCGATGCGAAGAAAATGGCATATAGGACTGACAATGATCCCATCATGGTGGCTCTGAAATGATATCAAAACCTAGAGTAATAGAGCATCTAAGATCAAAGTATGGGGGGGGGGGGGGGGGGGGATAAAGATGATGACTACGATAAAAACACACTCCCAAATAGGATGTGATGAATCAAAGGATGGTCGGATGTAATCTTAAATAAATAGTAGTTTAAGGTAAAGATGTGTACTTGAAGCCTGTTATATTTTCAATTAATTGTCGTATCCGGGAAATATGCTAATTTAAACCAATGAATATTGAACGTAAATATAGTCCACAAGGTGTTAACGGAAAGAGAAGACAGAATGCGATAAAAAGCACAAGGTGTTAACGATAGAATGAAGATAGAATGCGATAAAAAGGAATAGGAAAATTGATTTTCGAACCATTCGAACTATTCCGGTTTCTAAAATCAATGACATCTAAGATGTCGTCATTGCAAACAGTACACTGGGTTCGGCCCTTACCACAAGATCTTACAAGTTCTAACTTAGTTCCTCGAATGCCATACATATGTAATTTTAACAGTAGCAAGTCGATATTTATATTATCTAAGTCTTTGGAGATGTCCAATAAGCTATAGGGGACCTCATGTAGTGATGGCAATATCCTTACACTCTCCCGCGCACCGTACCCGCGCGATACGTAGCGGCGAGCTTTTTCGTCTTCAGTGTGACGATTTTTGTCTACCGAGCACCGCGAACGCTACTGGTGAAGTGTGGTGACGAAATTGCCTGAACTTCTGATACGAAAAACGGTCCTTTGAATCACGGAGACGAAATATGATATGCTCCGTATTCGCGCTCCGTTTTTCGTATTGAGTTTTGAGAACTACATAGGTGCAGAAATGACTAAAGAATTTTTTAGAAAAAATAAAATTCATTGAATCTCTACAATCTTTGGTGTACATATAGCAGGGTATATGAGCATAATGCATGTGAAGTTTGGGAAGGCTGGGACCAATATTTCGAGTGCAATAGACATATCCCGAGTTACCATCTGAGGGGCTTACCAAGGTGCTTCCAGTGCAGATTACGAGCCACAGGGAGGCCACATTTGGTGGGGGTAGCTACCGCACCCCTTGGCCGTAGCTCCGGCCCTGCCTCTGGTAGCTTCCCCTGCCCTCCACGCTCTGCATGACGGCCGTCACGGCAGACGCATATTTTACTGAGGGCAGAGGATGTTTTTGCTTTTGTTGAAAATAATTTTCTATGATAATAATGTTGAATGTGGGTGTTTTATAATTCCCACCCTGTTTTTTCATACGAAATTGAATATGGGACTTTCTGTGAAGGAATCTTTCTTTCTGAATTCATTCAAACTAATATATAATATTTTGGCACTTCTCATGAAACGTCGACAGAATTCCTAGACCTGTATTTCATGATAATAAGTGATTTTGAAAAAATAATAGCTTGGTATCCGACTGGCAAAATGATGCTATTACTCTTTCCCAATTACAAGATTGATTATTTGAGGCCATGTTGATAGCTGATCCAGTGGTGTAATGGTTAGAGCACTTGATTGTAAATCAGAAGGTTGCTAGATCAAACCCAAGCATGGTCAAGTTTTTTTCTCTGCTTTGTCACATTGTAATGGGTGAGTGCACACTCCTTCACGCACTGCCGCACTCCAGATGCGCCAGATGCGCCAACTCTTAACGCACCACCGCACACCGGGGATTAAGAGATTTAGCTTTCCCAGGATATCATTTACCTCGCCGAATACGCTGAGACGAAAAAAATCGTATCAAAAGTGGGTACAAGAAATTCGTATTCATTTTCGTATCGCGCGGATACGTTGCGCGGGACAGTGTATGCGTCATTGCACGGTCCATAAAAGAACTCCAAGCTTTATCAACCCCCATTCCTTTTCTAAAGCCATGTTGATTTGTTGATAATAAATTTGTAGTTTCTATATAAATATCAAGCTTGTCCAGAAATTACTTTTCGAAAATTTTGCTAACCACAGGTGTAATGCAGACGGGCCGGGCCGCAAATCAGTCAGCTTCCTGGCATTGGAGACTTGAGGAATGAGGGTGCATGCACCCTTTTCTCAGACAGATGGAAATACACCAGATGTCCTAATTAAATTTAATATATCAATGAAACGTCCCACTCCGTTTAAAAGAAAAGAGTTTTCATCCTGATACTCTTAAAGCCGGACGATTTATTACAATCCAATCCCTCCACTAACTTCCTAACGTCCTCAATTACGGAAGCCCATCGCTGCCATCTCACCTCTCGCCTCTCACCTCTCGCCTCTCGTCTCTCGCCTCTCGCCTCTCGCATCTCACTTTTTAAATCTCGCCTCTCGCCTCTCGCCTCTCGCATCTCACCACGTTTTCCATCTGCATAGTGGAGATTCCACCTTTTACCAAGGGAACTGGAACTAGGGGAATTCCCCACATGTGGCACTTCAATCACATGTGGCATGGTGGCATGGTAGGCCTACATTGTGTCCTTGCTTTTTATTAGTAAATAAAGGATGCGTTTCAGGATAATGAGTCATAATAATATCTTAAACAATTATAGAAAAATTTATGATGTGTTACTGGAAAACGAGTTACATACAGGGCACAAAAATAGAATTTTGAATTACAATTGTATCCCTCTTCTTCACTCTCCCACTCCTCTGCATGTAGGACGGTCACCCTCTCTCCCCATATATACTTCCCTCTCTCCCTCTCTCCCTCCCCCTCTTCTCTGTCTTCCATACCTGTTTTTTGGCCCAGGAGTGATATCTCTCACCTCTCGTCCCTCAACTCTCCCCTCTCACCTTTCCCCTAATGAGAGGAAATATTCGTCACACTGAATAATGTTTCCAATTCAATAGTCTAATTCCTTGCATACCTTCGAGTTTATATTGATGTGTTACAGGGAAATGAGTCACAATGATATACTGTTTATTTCCCATATTTTCATTCATCAAACTTAAAATTGAGACTGGGAGATATGCAAATATGAGGGAGGGCGGGAGTGGGGGGTGGGGAGACGGGGAGGCAGGAGAGGGGGAGGTGGTAGTGGGGGAGGGGCAGCGGGGCAGTGGGGGAGGGACATATGTACCAATGATGACAATGACCCTCCTTCTCCTGCTCACCCTCCCTTTCCCTCTCACCCTACCTCTCCCTCTCACCCTCCCTCTCCCTCTTCCCCTCCCTCTCCCTCTCCCCCTCCCTCTCCCTCTCACCCTCCCTCTCCCTCTCCCTCTCACCCTCCCTCTCCCTCTCCCCTCCCTCTCCCTCTCACCCTCCCTTCTCCTCTCACCCTACCTCTCCCCCTCCCCCCTCCCTCTCCCTCTCCCCCTCCCTCTCCCCCTCCCTCTCCCCCTCCCTCTCCCCCTCCCTCTCCCTCTCCCCCTCCCTCTCCCTCTCCTTCTCACCCTCATACCTAGAGTCAAGGAAGTCTGCCATTATAAGTTCAGTCTCATTGAAAAAATGGATCTACTATGTGGGAAACGGAAGGCGAGAGGCGAGAGGGCGAGAGGCGAGACACGAGAGGCGAGAGGCGAGACACGAGACACGAGAGGCGAGAGGCGAGAGGCGAGACTTAGAAGGTGAGAGGCGAGACTTAGAAGGTGAGAGGCGAGAATTCAAAAGTGAGATGCGAGAGGCGAGATGCGAGATGCGAGAGGTGAGAGGTGAGAGGCGAGAGGCGAGATGGCAGCGATGGGCTTCCGTACTACATAGTTATATCCTCAACCCACTCAAAGGTATGGGCCCAAGGAATACCATCAGAGACAATTTCAGCTTCCTTACCGTGCCGATGTTTATTCTGAGGGTTTAAAGGGTTCTGAGGGTATCCCGACAGAATTTCGAGGACTTCACCTATAACTGCTGAGCTAGTCAGGTTGATTATGAATACTGGGTTGGGATCAGGGAGGGCATGTATTCCCTGCAACCCCTCGAGTTGCTTCGAAAATATCATAATTTTAATACAACTTACTGCTTAACAGGTAAGTCTCTCAACATTCTAAAATAAGCCCTGAATAGTTTCTGCTAGTGATAGATCAATCTCACATTCCTATTTTCTTTGTTTTGTTCTGTGCACAGCACATCTTCGCTCATACAGAACAATACGCTATTGACTAGTACCAGGTTGGTACCATACGGTGCTTGACCTCTGACCTGTGGGAATGACCTAGATGCTTGTCAGAGTAATCAAAACCACCGCAGGTAAACATTGGCGAATGGAAGGCAATCTGCTGACGAGTTATCTCCCACGGTGGAGTTTAGCCCTAGGAGACCTCCCCAATTGACTGCAGTCGATTCATTAAAAAAAAGGGTCAACGTACTGTCGTATTTAATATATTAAACAACCTGTAGTCATGCTATATAGATTCTTTGTATACATGTGGAGCTATTAAATATTGGCAAATGGTATCAGGATGGTGGGCAAAATACGTGATCATATGCGAGTCTACACGCCAGCATTTCATAGGTCTGCATATGTTCCATCAAATGTAAAACAGGCCTAACCTTACTAGAAGGAGCAGAGGCCACATACCGCTACTAATGTGGGGTGAAGATGGACCTTCTGAGGGTGGGATGCACCTATAGCCATTACCAAGGAGTAGGGTTGCCGGGGGCACGTTGTGCCATCATTGGTATCGTTTCCTTCAATGTCTGCAGGAATCTCTCATGGCGACTGACGCAAAATATATGATTTCGGAAAAGGGAAAATGATAGTGGCCCACATGTGATGCATTCAATAAGGTTCATTTGATGCAGTTAACCTTAGTCCGGAGGTAAAAACGCCTGAGGCGTATGTCTCCTGTATTAGAAAATAGAATGCCAGAATGGCTATGATGTGTTCATTTTGTGGAAGAATGATCTAATGGAACAATTATAATATCCTTGTAAAATGTGTCTGTGATTTCCCTCTCATCTATGAATATAAAGTCAATAGCCAATAGAGGATTTGCATGCCCATGTCTATTGCAGTGCATGCTGGGATAGATTCGGTTCCAATCTGGCATACAAATATTTACCAATATGTTTATCGGAAAATGCTAGGATCCTTTCACCGGAATCATAGCTTGTGTAAATGATCTATAAAAAAACAAAATTAATGAATGATGGGACACATGAAGTCTTGCCTCATGGAAACAGGAAAAACATATGGATTTTTACATGGGATCCCCGATAAACATTCTATCATAGCTTTTACACGGACATACAACTTCCATAAGTCCATGCCTGCAAATGCCCTATCAATGCCCTCTGATACGCACATACGAGCTTAACGTGTTACAGTGAAGTGCTCGTTGTTATAACCCGTAGTAGATAAATGCATATTAGGACACGTAATATCACTACAATAAGAGAAAACCCAAATGCCCCCCCCCCCCTGGAGTTGTATTTATTGAGGCGTGTCACCTTTACCATCTAATGCATATCATTCTTTAATTTCTTCAATAATGTTCATATTCAAATGATATAACCGATTCCATTAATACAATGGGGTAAATACAGTCGATGACCGAGGAAGGTTTCATCTAATTTTAAATTAGAGATCACATACTGAGCTTGGGGATGTTAATGGAATAATGACATTATAACTATAGAACGCAAGGATATGATATTATATACCAGTAGACATACACAAGTGGTATATACCAGCATCATGGATGATGTGTGTTCTTTCTAACGCGTTGGGGTGGAGTCGGGGTGGAGTGTGGGATCAGACCTCGACAAATGAATTTAATGGATGGTTTAGTAGTAGAATAATTTGAGCCTCTGAATAAGTTGTTCTATATCAGACTCAACTGATTCAGAGGGCTTAGGGCAAAACATATGGATGTAATTCCTGAACCGAATTTATTAGGAAAAAGGTTAACCTTTAACTTGGGGGTCCAACGTATGATTAGAAGATTGATGGTGGAAATGGAAAATATGAGGATGAATCATTCCTTGCAAATGTTCTCTCTGCATTTATCTGTTTATAAATTCGCCCTCCTACATAGACAGACCCACCTCAGCCACCTCTGCTCATCTATCAGGAGTTAGTCAGTTATACACAGGGGGTCTGATGCTATTTATTAACTTTTTATATTGCCATGTCAGAGTAGACCCCACCTAGAAAACAATATATGAAAATGCGTGCCCCATATCCGGGAAGTGAGTCCCATATTTTGTTTGTTTGTTATTATTTCACATGAACTCACATTGATATCAATGATATTTTCAGCAGAATTACAGTTCATTTTCACTAGCATCATATGCGAGTGTACATACACTCTAGATTAATAATTCAAATACAAACTGACTCATTGTTCAAGTCATACATGTATACTATTTTTCAGCTTTTCGGATATATGCAGTTCATTCCCACATTCACTGCAACGGGTGCTCAAAATGCAACTATTATGTTGAACGTCGAACATTGACAAAATAAACAGGAATGACTGGTTATCTTAAACTATGATTAATCAAATGTTCCCCAGCTGCCCCACTTCGGCCATCAAAGGTGCTGTTTCATGTTACAAGGAGGATCACAAGTAGCAAGATATCGTCCTCCACGGTAGCAGCAAAGGCGCATCTAAAGGATTACACTATCGTCTTCTTATCTAAGTTCATAGATACCAGCGAGATGGTTGATGGAATATTCGTATTACTATAAGCCCTTATCGGCCGGAGGAATTTCAAAACTCCACTCATCTTCCCATTGGGGAACTGCTCTAGATTTGCTCGTCATAGACTCAATACTAATTGATAATATAGCCCTAAACTAAAGCATGGTTTCAACTGCCTAAATCATCTATAATGCACCTGGAAAAGCAACTCTTCCGATGGATAATTTTTTTCAGAGACAAAAAGAGGACAGCGTTCGATCCAAAGAAGGTGGTACCTTGCCCTTAGGCCTTTCACGCTTTCTAGGGTCATCTCTACAGAGTGGGCAGAGGCTGGCATGTTGCGCCTTTGATTATACGACCATACCCGTGAAGCGATAGAGGTCCCTGTCATCCTCCAGGGCGTGCATGCAACTTCTTCAGGCTATGAGTGGCCAGGTGGCACGTGTTAGACTGACGAATCCCTCTGGAATCTGAGAGACTGTAATTGGTTTAGGGGGTAGGCCGGCCTAAGGTGATACAAAACATACAAAGCACAGATCCCGCTTACGTAATAAGGCATGCGGCGCCAGCCCATGCGGAGCCAGGGAATCAATCATTCATTCATTCCATCCTCGAAACCATCATAATAGACATAAATTTCAGGAAAAGCATAGAATTCATGAATTTGCAAGTGGGTTGTATAGTATAAAGGCTATGCCGGAAATATCTTCGAAATAGCAGAGCTGATAGTCAAGTGATACTATACATCTTTCCATTTCACTTTCAGATCCCCCAATTCAAATCGAGGCAACATGTTGGATGGGAAAGAGTCTGCCAAATAACCAGGCGTAACTTCTGGCCTCGAGTTATCTCCAAATCCCCCTAATCAGCTCAATTACTGGACCCCCAATTACCGCCACAATTAAAGCCCTGCATCATTTTCCCTTGGGTTAATTCTTCTGGTGGTGTACCTCTCACTAGCCCTGAGAATGCGGTACAGTCTAGCCTCTAGGTCAAAACCCTCAGATCAGATAAGAATGCTATGTCAGTGATTGGACCCCTACTTCACTAACCGGTTTTTTGGACTAGGACTAGGCGTTCTAATGCGAATATAATGACATTGTGCAACCTTAATAGAATTATAATGGCACTAAGCGGTTTGAGGCGAGAGGCTTTCCCTCCGTTTGAAGGGACTCTCCCGCGGGACTCTCTCATCTTTGGGCCTATACTGGATATAGCATTCGTCAATCACCCTTGAAAATCTCTGCCTGGGCCTGAGGCATTCCAAACAGCAGAAGAATGTTTAAATACTCGCTATTAAGCAACCACACGCTTAAAAGAGAATAGCAGCAAGCTACCGACTTCCATACATCTGAGTTTGAAGTTCCAAAGTATATCCTCGCTATTACATTGAATTAGGTTGTGAAAATAGACAATGGCATAATTATTAGGAAGTGTGTACGTGTTTCCGGAGAACATGGACATCGGAGCTTGACTCTTAAAAGTAAATGCCAGCGTTCAAACAAAAAGAAGGAATCATGGATTTTTTAAAACTTTCGGTTTAGAAAGAACATTGTTGGGGGAACCCAAAAAGCCAATAAAAACCACATGTCATAGAAAAAGTTTTTATTTCAGGGACCATTGAAATTTACAACCATTCACTTTAGGAGACAATGAGGAAAAGGGTTTTTTCTACCATTTGTCAGAATATCAGATGATTGAACCATGCGATTTCCTTTAAAATCTGCATATATAGCTGACATATTATTTTACCCCACAAACCAAAAAAACTGGGGGTCATACAACTAAAAAAACCTTATTGAGAATTTATGCTTTTCCCCCCCATTGACATCCATAGTGAATGGTAGTAAACTTCAGTCGTCCCTAAAATATGAAAAAATAATGATAACATGCTAGGTTTTTTTTGCTTTTTGTATTCACCCAACCACGTTCTTTCTCAGACGAAGTTTGAACAAAATATTGTTACTCCTATTATTTCATGCATTAGTTCCTTGAATTCCCGCCTGCGGCAGTGCTGACGACGCTGGCATTTACCTTTAATTCGTGCAAGTGTGTACAGGTGTATCGGCAGTATAGAAAGGGGGTGACAAGATTTTGTTACAGTTCCTTTGTTATAAAACACCATGGAAACTCAGACACAATCTAACTGTCATTGGGAAGTCTAGGACAACCCACAATTCAACGCAATACCTAGCCGAATCAGTATTTATGGTTGGTATAATATAATACTGGTATAGTATTATAAACCAAATGCTCCAAAGAATGATGAAGAGCAAGAGCAGATAGAAGTATTGCGAAACATTAGCCACAGATATCATATATTACTGATGTTTACTAATAACAAAACTTAATAGATAGCAGATAGAAGTATTGATAGCAGATAGAAGTATTGCGAAACATTAGCTACAAATATCATATATGACTGATGTTTATTAATAACAAAACTTTGGTAAAATTGTAAGGGCTTCAGACGAAAACCGTTAAACAGTCTGGGCTTTGGAGGACGGCTACAGAGATTGAATTGCGCTAATGGCTTTCCTGACCCTGGAGGCGTCCTAATGGGATTTAATAGCATTTTGCGGTTTGGAGCGAGAGGCTTTCCCTCAGTTTGGAGGGACTCTCTCAAGTCTGAGTCTAGACTGTAAATAAAGAGATGTCCTCTCAGATTTAGACCAATAAACGTTTATGTTGACAAACAAACAAACAATTCAATCTAAAGTCGCATTCGTCATAATTAAAGGTAAATGCCAGCGTTCAATTTGAATTTGAATTACCTTTAATTATTTTCTTTCCCGCATTGTACTATATCATTTTCCTATGTTATACTATGATTTAAAAGGGATACCTGGAAGAGCTACACGTAGAAAACTACACGTAGAAGGACCATTTCTTTTCAGTATCACATTGCCAATGTATGTTTACTGAATAAAAGTTTTATAATAATATTAATAATAATAATAATAATTTCAATGAAGTACTTCAAGTAGTATCCACACACTACGCAACATTTTCCATTCTAGTCCAAAAATTCATCTACAACCAAAAGGCAATCATAGTGCCATGATTTTCGTCAGTAGGTTCCACAACTCTTGACCTCGAGAGACCAACACATGACCGTATAAGTATAATTGATTTGACAAAGGGTCCTAATAACATAGGGGAGGGGTAACTGGTGTATCTACTAAACTAGAAGGGCAGAGGAATAGATTGAAGGAAGCAAGGAAGGCATTTGTGTAGATGGCTCGAGGGCGAGTTGTCGCGCTCAGGTGCCTAGATGGACAAGTCCAACTCTGTGGGGCGATTATAATAGCATATTGCCTCGGGATGGGATGCTATATTGTATGAACAAGTAGATAAGAGTTGACCACCCTCATATATTTGGTCAAATTTGGTGTCAAGGTTCAAGGTGGCGTTGAAGCGTCCTCTAGCTTATACCCGTTTCAGACTACACAACCGAAGCAAAATGAAGCGAAGCTCCAAGAGCGAAAATCGAATACAGTAAATCGAATACAGTAGTTGCGAACTGGTTGTAGAATACGCACCATGAACACTGCAGTAGAAAGCGCTTTGACTTAAGGATAAGGTTCTGTTCTGTTCACACTAGCAGAAATAACACTACTTTAGGAAAGCAAAGCGTTTTTTCTGATTCGGTTTGGAAGCGTTTTGGGGGTGTAGTGTGAACGGGCCGATTTCTAGAAACCACTTCAAAGCGCTTCGAGGCGCTTTTTGGCGTGTAGTGTGAAAGGGGTATTAGAAACAATCTTAAAGGGAACTCATAGGAACAACTGACCAATAACTTGAATAAGGTCCTTTTCGGACTCACACAAGGACAAACATGAGGATTGAATATGGAGCCAAATAAGTGGAAATATCTTAACTTCATGAACATAGGGTGGGGTTTGTGTATCTTACTATAGGAAATACTGGAGGATCACTAAGCACTATTCCATTACATAATTGATCATATCAACCTTAATGGCTTGAACCGATAATATTATTATGAAATTTGACTTAATCTTTTATCAGGTTATCCAAGCCATTGAAAAATATCTCGATATTACAGTTTACATCTGCAGGATATGCAACATTAATGAAGGTATCAACCACGGACGGGATATGGGAATGAATGTAATTATGGCAAGGTAGGTTTGTTTGAAATTTGACACTTTCGTCAGATTCCACTCGACTGTAAAACACATTTTCCCCATTATTCCTGGTCGACCTAGGGCTTTGCTCATTTCCTGGTCACCGTGGACATGCAGGGAAACGAAGAACCAAGGCTGTCAATTCAATTTCACAACGTGTATTAGGATTAGAGGGTGGGCGGTAGGAGGATACGGGTGAAGGCATTGCCACTGGTGGAACCAGGCAAAACAACACATGGATAACTCCCTATTACACACCTATTATGTCCTGGCATTTCGTGGTAATGGAGTTTATAAGCCTCGCTACAAGTATAAAGCCAGCACAATTTTGAGAAAGCAAACCATGGCTGGCAATTGAATCAACGAAAATAGCTTGAGATCTTTATTTGTGTGTGGAGAGAAGTGAAACGAGAAAGCAAAATAAGACAAAACGCTTTGGAAAACTCGACAGTTTACAGCTACATATATTTTCTATTCTCTCCATTAGAACAAAGGGGCAGGGTGTAAAGTTATAAAACAGATATAGACACCTGGACAATCGGAAATTATATATCTATGAAACCTCGGACGTATCAGGTTGTTAAAGTCTATAGACGGTACACATGATATGGCACACATTATTATTTTATGTGATTGAGATATCATACGATTATGATGGGAGTATAACTTCAGTAAGTCTAGTTCTTTCTGAGGCATATTACTGTCGATTACAGGGTTGATATTACGGCTGATGATAAAATCTCACCTGACAGGAACATCATCCATTTTGCGATAAACTGTGGCAGTGGTTGCCAGGGAATCTACCACAGACAGTTTGCGTAGGGAGGAAGCCGATTCCCCCACCTCCAGGGTCTGCGGGGTACAACTGTTGTTTTCCCGAACACAATGAGCAGAATCTGAGCATTCGTACTCTTCGTGATTAGGTATATTCTTTTGGTGTTTAGGTGTATGAGGATGATGGGTGGGTGTCGGAGGGGGCTCCCGACGCTGTACAGATAGTGGAGGATGCAGCTGTTGATTTTCGTCCAGCTCGTCCTCCTCATCCTCTACATCTTCAGGGGATGATGTTCCATGAGAAAAGCGGGGAGGCAGGGACAGGGATGCAGCTGTGGATAATCCTGGTAAAGGATGTCCAAATTGTGCTTTGTAGCCTGAGTGTCCCCCGCTTACCTGGGGACCATTGTGATGGGATGGACTTCCTTCTTCCTGGCTGCTATTCATGGAATCCCGAGCTTTTTCACGAGTGGGAGAAGTAGCTGGTGGAGTGGGCGACCTGGGAATAATCACAGGATATTTGTCTCTGGTATTTTCTTCTTCATTGCCCACATCTAACTCCACATCCTCCTCATCTTCGTCCTCATCTCCCTCCCTATCCTCTACCTCGTCCTGCTCCTCCTCTTCCTCCTCAATAGGAACGGCAATAGTTTCAGACTCGTCTCCAGAATTATTCCCCCTGTGATCCTTCCTAGTCTCCATGCTGGTGCTGATATATATATAACGTTTCTAGGCCAAAACAACTGTAAGGTTCCTGTGTGATTCTTGTCAGAAATCCAGAATAAATCCGAGCGGTAAAAGCATGTACTTCCTCTAGTGGATTACTGCTCCCATTGGCAGATCTCAGCTTCCAGCAAACACCGTCCTGTCACGAATATATCCACAAAATCCATTGACTACAGCACATAAAACAATGAGCATCGCATACAAGTAGACCAGTAGTGGTGCCAACGCTGCTCTCTAACATTTGAGAACGCGCTGTTAATATAATAACTGACGGGCCGGTGAGCTGGAGTTTTTGCCCATATCGAATGTATTGGCAAAGATCAATCACTATGCAGTCAATGACAAGCCAGAGCAGGTGATCCAGAGACAGGATATTTTCGTTTCCCCCAAAACACCCAGCGCTGAAATGTCAGCTTATGGACCAATTGTCAAGGTTTTGGCAGGATTTTCCACTTTCCTCCCGGCTTTGCCAAGTCCCCAGCGCGGAAGTGTACCAAACTTTTACTAGCTGACTTGTCTGACTTTTCAGCTACGATGAATCACAAGGCCAAATCGCTGCAAATGTTTCCCAGATGCTTGATGACTCCTTCCCCTGGCTGTTTATAGTCCTTGCACCTGTAATGTAAGCCTGTGCGTAGAGGAGTGAAAAGGAAACTAAAAACAAAGGATTCTTGACTTGGCGTTCATCCAGGTACGAGGAACCAACTTGCAAACTAATAACCAGTCCACTGATAACAACACAACATGTATCGGTATGTGAGAATGAGAAAGTTGTTATAATGTCGGAGCTGCGAAGCCCTCGCATCAGTAATGATATGCTTGGGAAGATATAGGAACGCGACTGTGGCAAAATTCACACTCCACACACCCCCAATGATTGCCAGGGTATGACTGACTGAGAAAGGGTCCCGCCGGGGGTTGGGTGTATATAGCGTGCCCTCGTCCTCACTCATACCATCTGCATTTGATGCTCCAAGAGGGACAGGCCACCCTTTCCTCACCTTCTAAGACTTTCATTACATCTGCTATATCAACTCAGAAGGAGCAGTTAGTGAGCAGATGCCCCCGCTTCTGTTTCACCCCGACCCACTCTTGGGACCCCTTGTATACACGCGTCGTGCTCCCTGGGGCGGGAGATAGGAAGTTCCTTGTGGGATCGAGTTTGCTAGTGTAGCGGTTAAATGTTCGCTGTGTTGCATTTCCCCCATGCCTTACCATCAGCATATTGGTGCTGATCTATAATCCCCGTCATCTTATTTGTATACCCAAGTCTCAATGGGACCGGACAGCAACCCTTATTGCCCTCTTATCTTATCTTGAGCCACTCACAGTCCGGACATGTGTGTCTTGGTGGAGTGGGGTCTTCATCACTGTATAGCATCCTCGGGGTCAATGTATGTTAACTACTCTGGCTCTCGTCCAAGAAAAAAAAACTATGCAGACACATACATAAAACGTAGACATCAGGAAGGTTTACTTTCTCCACCTACTCCTCCTTCCCCATCTCGCTCCCTCCTAGAAGTGCACCCAGAAGAGTAAGAGCTCGCCTCCTGTCCTCGGTAAGCCACTTGGTGTACATAAGCTTGTCTTCGACCCTTTAAACATTCCCTCCTCACACCCTATCCACAGCCTATCAGAACACAACACAGCCAATTTAACACACCGGGCATTACATAAACTCACGCATAAACCCACACCCAGAAAACACACGATTCGCGTATAAAATATGTCAACATTATAAAAAAAGAAAATAAATTTGAGCAGGGAGCTACACTTCTCTGGTGAGTAAGATATCCTTATCACTTGGTGAGCAACTTGCCCCAAATCCTAGTTAGCAAGACTTAGATTCTCCACTGAGTATTATCTGCACTGTACATACCTCGACAATTGTCGCCTTTTAAAAAATACGGCTTTTCTGGCAGTGAGATATATATAGCTCATTGCAGTCGAGGTGTCTCCAATTGTAATCGCATTTCCTGTAGTGCTCACAGAAACTCACATTTTTTTCCAGATCAGGACTGCTGCGTATAGTTATCTTCCAATGTCCTCCTATCCAGCCCATGTAATACTAATTTAAATGCAGTTTAGGATCACAGCCTATTAGATTAGATAAAAAATATATATTAGTGATTGGACGCCTACTGCCCTGATGGAATTTCTGGTCCTGAAGTAAGCGTCCTATTGGGATTATAATGGTATTTTGCGGTCAGGAGCGAGAGCCTTTCCCTGTATTTGAAGGGACTCTCTTGATTTTGTGCCCAGACTAAATAGGCTTTTTAAGGTTCCATTGCAATTAATTACGATGAGAATGGCTCAAATGCAGTCAAAGTTGTGAATATGTTAAAAAAAAGTCAAATTTTAAAAATCTCGTAAAGGACGCACACGTGTATGTATACACTGGTATGCGCATTTTAGAGAAACGAAAGTTTATCGGTTCTTCTTGCGCTAGTATTAGAATTAGGTAGCAGGACAGACTCCAATTTTCTCTTTTTGAACTAAGACTTGGCTGAAAATGAAATGCAAAGAGAAATCTGTCCTCGAAAAGGTAACTTCAGTACAATTACCAGCATAATCCCCTGGGCATTTTTAAAAATAGAAAGAGTCGGTACGAGTGTGTCATCAGGTTCATCGTGGAATAACATGTTTTGAATTCTTATCACTTCACCTATCCAGTTGGCACACGATGCGCAGATGAGTGCCAAAGTCCTTAAAAGTATGCTATTTGTATCGATTTAGCCTATAAATTTGTATTTAAAATTTTTTATTCAGAGTTACAATATTCTCAGACTGCGCTGTTAATTATTAAATCAAAGATACACATTTTACAGACGTTAATCGGAATGTAGGACTTTTGTTCGTTTTTCGTGGCCCACACATGGCCTACAGATTCCCAAATTGATTTACGAATTGTCTTAGCACTTTCCTTAAGGAATTACGATGTTGTGGTTGGGATTGGGTTTGGGGGAGTGACTCATTTTCCTGTGAGACATCACATGTAAAAAAAAGAAATATTAAAAAGAAATAAAAAATGTCGGGGATGTACAAGAGGGGAAATGAGCATTATAAAAGTGAATTTGTTGTTGTTTATACTCCAAAAATTCGTGAAGTTACAGACTCTTAGAATTACTAACATTTTAGGTCAAATCGTAGAATTTCTTAAGACTTTCGGGTATATTTGATTGTTTTAAGGGCCTTAAGAATTGTCGTAGGGTGGACTACGAAAAGAATGTTTGTCTATATATAACATAGGAATTCACTCTAATTCGTACAAATTGGAAAGTGCTCTTAAGAATATTCCTAGCACCAATTCGGCTCTGAATTTGTAAACATAGACACAGGCTGAAAATATCATACATGTATGAGAGCTTACAATAAAAAAAACAATTCGGTACAGTGTGGGCTACAATTTTGCCTTCGAATTGTCCTAAGGACCCACGATTTGTCGTAGGAATTGGAGGTTCATTCGTAAGAAAGCCCACACATTACTGAACTCAAGTAGGTCTTCTTAGGAATGATTTTGAGTTCGTACGAATGTATAATACCCAATTCGGCTCGGAGTTCTTGAATGTGTGGGCCCGGCATAATTCTACCCTCTAATAGAGGCGCGCGGTAATATGATTGGTTGATGACAAGCAGGGGTGGCGTTCATAATAGGTTGAATTTATACAATTGTGCCCCGTGATAAATTTGTGTTCATAAAGAGCTATCACACCAATCTGTGTTGTGTTAGATTTTCCGTGATAACTTTTGTCACGGCTGTCACGGGGTGTCACAAAATTTGTCACGGGTAGTCTTAAATTTGTGAATTCCTGTGACATCCGTGACAAAAGTTAACATGGAAAAGTTTACATACAATCTCAAAAATAGTTGTTCTGTTTTTTGCTACAATATTTCTATTCAGTTGATGAAAAAAGACACCCTCAAGACACTCATGAAAGTGAGCTGAGTATTGGGAAAGGTTGAGCGACACATATATAATTCAAATGCAGGCTATGATTGTGATCTATTAAAATGTCTACAATTTCAAATTCCCAGAATAAACGGTCAGCAAACAACAGAATAATATATAACTTGTTATTTAAAGAATAAACATCTTGTATATACCCCCCACCCACCCTGCCTTCTCCCCTCCTACTTTCTCAACACCTCTACCTCCATCTCTCTCACCCTACTACCTCTCCCTCTCTCTCTCTCCCTCTCGTTAGGATAATTGTATATTTTGATTAATATTTGGATAGCCTATATATTTCATTATATATATTTCATAAAAAAAATCATCCAATGAATTATATTTATGTGCTTTATGAAAGGTGGACACATGGGTGTATTGAAACAGGAAGAAAAAAATCGATCAATATTTCTAATTATTCAAAAGATCTATGTCTCCAAAGTGGGGAAGTTTTTTTCCATCACCATCCATGACGGCTCCTGTCACCGTCCATGATGGTACTTCTTCTTTGATTTTCATATTGATCCCATGAGTGTAGGTTCGTTTCCCATATACCATTCGAAAGGGCTTATTTTCTTCTTTAAAATCATGTAAAATGATAATCATTTTATTTTTCTATAAATGAATGAATTGACGACGAATATCTTTGTGACCATCACCGTCCATTACGCAATATATTTTATAGTATACTTCCAACAATTTCCATACATAAGAAACGCAGTTTCAGGGTATAGAAGAGTAGTGTATGGGGCGCCTATACTAGCGATTTCATTTCATTCCAATGACCTTTCTAAAAATACCCATTTGGAACCGTTTCATGAGAATCGACCATATATGTTACAAATATGAATTTATAAATCTATTCTGGTCATATTGGACACTCCAGTATAGGGGCACAGAAAAACGCAATGTTGAAATCGATATTACAAGTAATAATGTATTTTATTACGGTCTTATTTGTTGATTTTATATGTTTGTAGGGAATATCTGACTCCCTTCTAAAATACTACATGTAAATGATTTGTAGTATCTGATCGTATCGTACTGTACTGTACATATGAACGATTTAAAAACTCTTGCCATTGCTACTATTATTCTATTATAACCCGAGTTACCCCCTAGGTATTATAGTGGTGTTGTACTGCTCGACTAACCACTCATTTTGTCATTTTCGTATCTATATGTTTTATTTTATTATATCTCCTTATTTTATTATATCTATAACTCATTTAGTCTAGTTTACTCTTATATATTCAAAACGGGAAGAAATGTACTCTAGGTAGTCCATAAAGGTATGTCGACCCTTTTGTCTGTTTATATAGTACTTGTATTTACTCATTTGTACTCATCGAAAAGGCAAATAAAAAACATGTTATCTTATCTTATCTTATACAACCCTTCGATGGCACATAATACTGATGTACTGGGCCAAATGCAGGGGCTTTATCTAATATAGGAATGGATATAACAGTAATCAGAAATCATTAAGATTAAAAATGATCAAATTCAATAAAAAAAAATGTACCACCCCCGCCGCCCCCACCCATTACTTATTTTTATGGTGATTAAAAGTTATCATTAAGCGTGACACAACCCTCCAAGTGCAAAATAATATAATAATGAAATAATATTCTAATCAGCAGGGAATACGGCAGAGCATTCCAAATTTTAACTCATCAGTTACAGTCTAGACTCAAAGATGAGAAAGTCCCTTCAAACTGAGGGAAAGCCTCTCGCTCCCAACCGCAAAGTGTGTAATATTTCCTCCTGGTAGAATGAGAAAATGCTGCCTATATATTCATTTCATATAGCCATTTGAACCAGGTCCCAACATCATAATAATTGTAATGTCAATAACATTATGAGAGTAATATATTGAAATAGGGGCTAAATAGATTCCAATTGTAGCCTAATCAACACTATATGATGTACACCAAGCCACGAGAAAGTCAGGATGCCATTTCCAAAGGAACTCTAGCTGTCTGAGTCCTATGCAATTTTTAAGTATAATATTTATTCAGACCTAAGAGAAAGAGAAAGACGAACAGAGAGAACTCCTTATCTGTTGTGTATACAGACACCCCACTGATTTCGGCCCAGAATCCAGCCACCACCTTGTTAGGTCAACTGACCTAAATACATATTCCAGGGTGTGATTCAAAGGCAAGGGGTCAGTTGTGTCCTTAAGTTATCCAAAATAGCATCTGCACTGTGTGCTAGTCCTCCAGTCATACTGGACACAAGGGCTTCATTTTGGTATTTTCCCAGGGTTCCATGGCTATCGTTCAACTCTCCCTCTCTCTCTCCCTCTAGCTCCCTCTCTCTTCCCCAATTAATTCTCTCCCATTCTCTCAGTGTTTCTCCCTTTCTCTGTCCCGGCCCTCCCTCTACTCTATCTCCCCATCTCTCTCTATCACTCTCTCAATCCCTCTCTCCATCTCTCTCCCCACTCTCTCTCTGCCTCTCTCTCTCCCTCCCCACTCTCTATCACCTCTCTCCCTCTCCCCCCACTCTCTCTCGCTCTTTCTCTGCCCCTGCCTTCTACCACCCTCTCTCTCAGCCTCTCTCTCAGTCACCCCACTCTCTCTCCTCTCTCCCGACACTCCCTCTCTCTCTCTCTGTTCCTCCGTCCCTCTCCCTGCCCCCTCACTCTTATCTATCACTCTCTCCATCCCTCTCTCTCACTCCACTCTCTCCCTCCCCTGCCTCCCTCCCTGCCTCCCTGCCTCCCTCCCTGCCTCTCCCCCTCTCTCTCCCCCACATACTCTCTCCATCTCTATCTCACTGCTCTCTCCCCCATTGTCTCTCCTTTCTCCCCTATCACTATTATCCTCACTCTCAAGAAAGGGAGAGGGAGAGAGGGACATGGCAGAGAAGAGGCACAGAAGAGGGGTTAGGAGAGGCCAATGAGAGAAGGGGGAGACAGATACCAAGAGAGTGGGAGAGAAAGAGCGAGAGGAAGAGAGGATGGGAAAGAGTGAGAGGGAGAGAGAAGGGGTGAGTGGAGTGAGAGAGTGGGGAGAGAGACAGGTCAGAGAAGCAAGTCCTCCTCCCTCAAACCCTTCTCCCTTACAACTTCCTCCCTCTTACCCTCCTCCCTCACACCTTTCTCCCCTCTCTCCTCTCCCTCTTTCTCCCTCCTCTCCCTGTCTCTCTCCTCTCCCCCTCCTCTCCCCCGCCCTCTCCCCTCTCTCCCTCTCTCCTGTCTGCCTCTCTCCCCTCTTCCCCTCTCTTTCCCCTCCCCTCTCTTTCCTCTCTCCAACTGTCTATCACTCCACTATGTGGAGGTATAAATTAAAGGTCATTAAAGGGCGATTTGATTCCACAAACACATACAGACTTCTGGCTCAGACCTTTTCCCCCTCTGAATCCCAGTCATTGAAGTCTGATGCTCCCCTAACAGATCTTTCCCTCTTACGTTTTTCCCCCTCTGATCCCCCTGCACAGACTTTCCCCCTCTTCTGACCCCCCCCCCCCACACACACACGCACAGGTTTTACCCCTCTCAAACTTTTCTCCCCTCATATATTCACCCCTCCACATATTCCCCCCCTCTGACTTTCCCCCAGAGACTTTTCCCCCTGGACTTTTCCACCTCGAAATTTCCCCCCTCCAACCTTTACCCCCCACAGACTCTTTCTCTCCCCCCAAAAACACTTCCTCCACAACAGATCTTTCTCTCTCTAACATTTTCCCTCCCTGACTCCCGCCCCCCCCCCACACACACACCCCAAGTTGTCCCCCTCATTCTTTTCCACTCCAATCCTCCCCAGCCTCTTACCCCTCTGACTTTTTGCACCAATGAATCTTCCCCTAGAGCTACCCTCTTTCTCTCTCACTTGTTACTCTCCCCCCAATCTCTCCCACATTTTCTTCCCTCCATACTCTGTCTACTGGGCGATTAGAACCTGACGTTGTAGGGGGGGTGGGTGTATGCGTTCTTAGGGACAAACTGAGGCGGAGCCGAAGTTTGTCCCTAAGAACGCATACACCTGCCCCCCCCCCCCTACAACGGAAGGGTCTAACTGCTTTAGTCTCGCATTGTTGAGATCCTCACACATATGGCCACCCCCCGGTCAGCACCAACATGGACTGGGCTAAACGCTCAGTGTTCACCAGTGCGTGATGACCACGGGTAGACGTACATATGTGCCTCCACAACATACGACCAAATCTCAACAATTCGAGACTAAATCTCCATAGATATAGAGGGAGAGAAGTGGAGGAAGAGTAAGGGAAAGAGATAGGTCAGAGAAGGGGGAGAAATATACAGAAAAAGAGGGAAAGAAAGAAGGAGAGGAAGGGAAAGAATCAGAGGGAGGGAGGGAGGAGAGGGAAAGTAAGAGAGGGGAGGGAGAAAGTCAAGTAAGAGAAGAGGGTGAGATACGAATGAGAGAATATATATATAGAGGGAGAGAGATGAAGGCAAGAGAGAAGAGAGGAGAGAGACAGAGAGAGAGGGGGACAGAGAGGAGTGGTAAAGACAGAGGGAGGGAGACAAATGCAGCAAGTATTATCACAGGCTTCACCTCCTGCTACATCTTGCTTGCTGTTTTGTCAGGTCTAGGTGTTAAATAGTTATATAAATGTATTATGATGTAACATGGGGATGCAGGCTATATATGGAAACTAGTTTAACATACTTTTAATTTCGATGCATATGACCAGAGAAGATAGGCGGGACTAGCAATAAAAGGCCTTCTAAAATGTTTAAATGTTTGTCATTGTGAATAATATCATTTATCTCATGCAATCACCCTATCCTGTTGGTACATATGAAGACACATGATTGCTGTCATATAATATGTTGGACAATCAACTATCGCCCATCACACTAACACAAATGATTTACTTTGCAGAGCAAGAATAGAATACCTAATATACAGGCACATGACACTTCATGAGATAATTGCTGGCATTGGAAAAAAGGATCTAATAGCCAGAGGATTTAACCCAGTATTTGTAATATATCACTTTAAATCAAATATATAGTGGATACGGCTAGACTTTATGATATTGAATAAATTCTTATTTTTTTTAAAATAATGAAGTCGCAGTATTTTATATAAGAGTAAGACCAATTCCTCCTGCTCTCTGTTGGACAAACAAACTCTTACAAGAATGATTATTTATCTCAATAACTTTCATCGGCTACAAACCAATATAATGAATATCCGAAACGATTTGGGATGTCTCCAACACTGTAAGGATCATGATACACTAAATCTAATGAAGTTCTGGCTGAAATAGGGAATTTGTATGCAGATATATTTCCAATATAGGTTAGCTATGCCATTCACGAATATACGGTAGATGTACAGGGGCGAAATAATTCACAAAGTTTTGCAGGTGTTATGTGTGATTTTATGTCAAAACAAATAAAGTGTTTATTGCTTGAACACATGATAGATTGCCGTAGCATAGGCTATAGGCCTAACACACAGTAATATTTATCTTTTACTGAATAAATATCGATAGCAGAAATATATATCATTCATTGAGTATTACTTACTGTTAATATAAATGGTATTTTATTAATAATTAGCTATATATGGCATTAGACATTGAAATATAGAACTCTACAATGGAAGTTAATGCCCAATCAATAGGTCAAATGCAGTGTATGTTTAATAGTGATATGGATATGGAACATAAAACATGAAAAATGTACAACCATACCCTATATTATTTTTTATTCGGGCAAGACTTATGACTACCCATGACAAAACGTATGACTGAAAGTCACGATGACAACTTTTTTGTCACGATGACAACTTTTTTGTCACGATGACAACCTTTTTGTCACGGTGACAACTTTATAAACGCGGCCGTTAAGACGGTCTTTGTCAGTGGAACTGGTGCCAGGGCACCGGGCACCGGGCACCACTTATTATGAACGCCACCCCAGGTGTGGTCAGTAGCCACGGTGACTGCTCCCAACCCAAATAAGGGCATCGAGGTGTCGACTCTAGAAATATATTATATTATATATAAGATTTTTTATTCCGACACAGTTCATACATATGATAATAGATGGTACAGTGTCATACATATTAATGTGATATCAGAAAAGGGTTCACATCATCTGCTATGCGAGTCTTCCTGATAACCCTAAACTAAGTAATAAAATAAATAAAGTCATCATTGTCTATTCATTCGTTTGCGTGTCCTTTTTTGATATATTGGTGATTTGAGTCTCTTTGTTATTGCGCCTATACTTCTTAATAGCTTGGTGTTGGTATTTGTGTTGATTGTTGAAGATAATAATCTTTGTTATCATTGAGATTTAGTATCCATCACTCTGTATGAGGTGTAGTTTCATTTGCATTTGTTCATGAGTCTGGTCACGTGTTTTTGAGAACTTTCTCTAATGCTTTATATAATGTATCTTTTTTATAACTCAGTTTATATACATTACTATGATTCATCGTTTGTTTAAAGCTTACAGTGTTCATACAGTCATTATAAATATACACTATCCAGTTTAAGCTATACTGCTTACTGCCATCCTTAATTTTGGATCAAATCAAATATCGAGTCAGTTTGGTTCAGTCTATGCATAGACTGAACCACAAGGATTTCCATGGTGCCTGGAAAACTGGGGAAACATTTTGATAAGTAAAGTTGACAAAAACTACTGCCTCCAAAAAAGTAGCATATAGGTCCCTCACTAATAGCTACTAATGGCTCACACTATGCTGGGAGTTATTTATCAGTAGCTCGAAACACTATTTCAGACCTGGTTTTCCTAAATATCTATCACGCTGGGGGCCTATCCCCTCAGTCAGGCAGCTTCTCCGGGGGCAAGGGCTATAGTAATTTCTTCTATCATAATTCTTAAGTTTAGGCTATGATCACGCTTGGTATAAGGTGATAGGAAAGGGGATGGTGGGCAGGGGAAGCGAGAGGAAAGGGTGGACGGTTAAAGGCTTACGTTAAAATTGTCATCAAGGGAAATCATAGAATGGATAAAAATTACTTATCTGTCCACGCAAAGCACAAATGCACAACAGGGGACTTGTGAGCCTCGAGCACAACATTATATAGACGGAATTTTATAGGTAGTAACATAAGAATATATACTAGGCGTGTGCAGCTTTTCTTTTTTGTTAAAGTATTATTATCCCTCTTGACCCCTATCCGATCAAGATTCAGAATGAAAAGAAAGTTGCCTGCAATCGACTCATTCACAGGACAACTCAATGTTCCTGCATGCAATCCTAGAAGGATGGCCCCGGTATGCACTTTGAGATTCCCCTGAGAGCTATTATTAGACTTTTATTCTAATGGGAAGGGGCGTGATTCTGCAATATTTAAGCGATGCCACCGTGCCCGAGGGATACTTCAGCTACGTGGATCTTCAAGGCGGGACATTTTATCAGAACAACTTTGATGGTTTTGGCAAATCCATGTACGGACGCTGAAGGTATCTCCTACTGGCATTTTGAAACTTTTGGAAAATTCTATTTGGCCTGTTTATAAAATATCTACTATCAATTATGTTTTCCTAAAGAATATACATCCCCCACATTCTACCAATCGACTAAATCTTGTTAGCTACTGCCCTAGTGATATGCTCTTTCGCGCAAATCCATACTCCCCAATAAAAACATACACTATCCCATGCACGGTCCCACCCTCCACAAAGAATCCACGTAAGCAGAGAATCCACGTAGAGAGCAAATACAGGGCGTTTGGCGTCCAGGGCATTGGGCGTTTTGTTGAGTAATATTCTAGCGATTCAAATCTGTGATCTGGCGTTTGAAATCGACATGGGCGTCTGTACCAAATCGAAACGCGTGGATTATGGACGCTTAATATGAACATGTTCAAATTGAGCGTTGTTGAGCGTCCAGGTGGACGCCCATAATAACATTGCTGGTCACAGACGCCAGAGTAATTATTTTGGTCGCTAATGCTGATCACCCTCTCGGAATCAACTGGGCGTCCAATCCTCGTCCTGGAGCGTCTCCTTTAGCATCCTTCAGCGTCCAACTACTTGGGCGTTTTTAACGGCGGTAGGGCTTTTAAATCGCCTCGTGGATTCCCGGCTTACCTCCATGTGAGTTCACTTGCCTGTTTGTTGTGGGCGTGAATCATCACACTCTGGCAGGTAACCAGGCAAAACTTGAATGGAAAGGGTTCAGTGGTGAATGCACATAATGCTACCCAAAACTCCTTTTCCCCTCTCTGTGGAAGATGATTGGTTTTTCAGGGATAGTATTTGCGAGAGCATCATATTATCGAAATAAATGTCCGAGGGAGATGAGTTCGCATATCTGCAGATGAAAAGTTACTTGGTGTTCTTTTAATTGGTTATTATAATCTCTCATCCGCTTTGATATGTAAACTGGATTTGTGCTCTGTTGTTTTACCATAGTATACTTATAATATTCATGAACGATTAAAGGTGGGTGTAGAGACAAAAAAAGAATAACACTTCTTTGAATAAGTACATTTATTCAATATTGAATGAAGCATGTGTGCATACACTCCGGGTGTAGCTCGAGCTTTCTATGCGAGCTACGACCACTGGTGTCTCCTACTGGCAACCGTCAGAGTTAATAGTCTCAACACTGATGGGGATACCTGGTAGAGAGAACGGTTTCATACGTCACACGTCAAACAGTTATAGAACGTCATAGCTGGCCACATAGAATCACAATCAAAATGATGTCATATACAACACTCTCGATGGTCATGGAAGATGTTTCAAGCATCCAACAAGACCTTGGTAGATGTATACGTATGTACGACAGATGTGTGTGTCATATATGCTTCACAAAATAGCATGAAGGGGGATGAGAGTCCATATTCATCACAACACAATATTTTATATATTGAACCACATTCACCGAATTTCCTTATAACAGTTCCTTAGTAAAATTGCCTTATTTAATAAGGTATATTAAGTTCCTTGTAATAAAACAATAGCCAATCTAGCAGTGAGGATGAAATGATATGTTGTAGGAAAATTTATCCGACCGCTAATCTTTAATTATTAAAATTAATATAATGCTGTATAGGCCTATGTATATATAACAACCTATTAAAGCTAAGTTTATATCATAATTTATTAAAACCATAAAGAAAGATAATCTACTAATCCTGTAATCCATGGTTGTATATTGAATGAACAAATCACTCTTAATAACAATTCCAGAGACACAAACCAATATGATTTCAGTCATTTCATCTATAGAAATCCTCATTTTCCACAGCATACTGGTAGTATAAAAATCAGGCTATATAATGGTCAAGATATACATACAAAACTGTATTATTAACTTCTGGCAAAGAATGAATTGTAGACATCATGTGCGCTATAGAGCGTACGTACCCTAAATCCATGAATACAAACTATTAGCTTTCTTGATGTTTAGGTATTAAGTTATTATTAAAATGTACACCATTTATATTTACATCATTACTTACGCTAGCTGCTACTACTTCTAAGACTATAATAAGACCTTAAACGGGCTAGTCACAACATCCTAAGGTGACGTAGGGGGGCGACACTTTTGCGAGATTCCATCGGAGAGAAATGGCAATGCATAGCCAGGTCTATTATACACTTGTTTTGGTAGTAATCACGGGAGCCATGGTCAAATACAACTCATCAACTATTGACCTTTTTGTAATCATGGCACATTTTCATGAATCAACCAAACAAAATGTGTGAAAAAGTTGTACAAAAACGACAGGATCCATAGAAAAATATATGAGAAAGTAGCACATGACTCTGACGGGCAAATCACAATGATTTTTTTTCTCAGTTTTGTCTTTCTGGAAAATAACGATCAGAGTATAGCGGATTTGCATGTCGTTTTTGTAGGAAGAGATCCGAATGCTGCCCTGTTAAATACGCGGTTTAGTCATATAATATAATATGTACGGAGTCCACTTGTTACATCATTTTACCACAAGGTAAGCCATATATCTGGATGTCTGTGGGTAACAGAATAATCCGCAGGGTTTGCTTTGTAAGTGGTCCTGTGATGGGAAACATCTATAAATGATGAATAACCTTCGTGACAGCATAATTAGGAGTACGTACTGCCATGGTATTTCACCAAGCTTTGGAAACTCTGGTAGGAGTCCTAGGAATTTAATTAGTGCTCGATTAAAAATATCCAATTACATCACGTTAAAATTGAATAACGACGTACGCATACAGTGCAGATCTTGTGCTCACATCTCAGAACGAGGCAGAAAGGCGCCACCAATTAACCTTGACAAGAAGCAGCCTACAGCAAGGGACACACCGTCGAACTCTTGGCTGAAGAACGCCTAAACCTACTTCATCTATATTATCAGAAACAACTCCACGCAATTAAAGGAAATTATGTCACATCGAGACAAGCTTTTCTCAGAGGAGTGCACCTTTTTTCTCCCGAGGCTTTCAACCATTGGCGCACAAATATTTCCATTCTGATTCCTGAATGCCTCTTTCTGTCGAATCCTTAGCAGGAATCATTTTTCGCTTCTCCACGGCTAAAGTATCCTGTTGTTCGACAGGACTGGCCATTATGTGAATCCTTCTCCCGGAAATCGATACCGTGACACCTTGTGTTGTTTGGTGGCGTCTTTTGTGTTGATTATCGTTACTCCAATTTTGAATATCCATCCATTGACGTTCTGTCATCTCTGAATTTGATCAATATATTCATTTTTTCTTTCACAATCACTTCTGTTGTTTTCACTTCTTGCTGTGCATTTTCACTTTTCCCCATACCTTTTTCCAAATTTAGATTTACTTTTCAACACACTACAACAAGGGGTGGGCAATTTAGCTTTTTTTCTTTTTTACCGCCCTGGTGCATGAACCTGCACCCAGATATCTACGAAGGCCATGCGATCTTTGGTGGCATCTGCGCATGCATATCGTTTGAGATGGAAACGTCACAATTCCTTGCGTTTGATGATGTAGGCATTGATCCAGATGTCAGAGAGACAGACCGTCGAGTGGAATCGGAAGAAGATGATAAGCGGGATGCAGATGTGGGCAATGATGTTCCATGGCATGAAGCCATAGAACTTGCTGTGCAGTGGCATCGTCTCCGCTTTCTTCACTTCGAACGTGTTGATGACCCAGAGTGAGAGGTTGCAGAGCAACAGGAACGTGACGAGTGTACGGCCCGGTTTGTGGTTGACATGCTCGTCGTGTTCGGCGCAGCGTCTGAGCCCATCCAGGATGAAGATGGTTTGGATTGCCGCCTGGATGAAGGCAAGGGCGCTGGTCCCCAGCGACAGGATCCCGATCAAACCGTACTCCTCCATTGTCGAGACTGACGAGACGACGAGGAAGGCATTGAACGTGCAGAGGCCGAACAGGGCGATCACCAGCAAAACCGTGTCATAACTCCCCTCCTCCGGCATGGAGAAGCGCAACTGCTGCAGCTTGAAGAACCCGATTATAACGATGACACAGCTTAGGAAGAGAAGAGTAATCTCGGTGATGTAGAAGATCAAACTGGCTGTGTCGCGATTCTCGAGCTTCTCATCAAAGACGAAGAAGCTGCTGACGGACACGAGGGTGAGGATGGTAACAAACAGACCCAGGAAGAGTCCTTTGTTGGCCTTGTCACAGTCAGTCTGGTTGCTGCTGCTGTCTCCGGTGATGGTAAGAACTTGCTTGCCAGTGCGGCCAACGCACTGGTACATCTGTGGTGCGAAAATAGGAATGCAGTTAATTTGTAACAATTAATTTTTTTACAGTAATTAGGGTGGATACAACTCAACTTAAAGCTGCACTCTCAGTTAACGTCGGTGAAAAACAAAATATTTTCTACACTTTCTTCCATTCTTTTTCAACCCATCTGAAAGTCATTTGACATACCTTTCGGAGGATTCTATGTGGTTGTTTTTGCTACAGGGTTTCTAAAACGTCCTTATTTGTCTTTGGAGGACCCGCCCAAATCATCTCATATGATGACTTCACTTATTATCGCTCACTGGCGGGCATTTTCACTCAGCCAATTAGACTTCAAATTCTTGTATAAAGTGTAAACATATAATTATGTCAGGAGCAGAATATTGATGAATACAATCCTCTTAGTCATAAATTGTTTTGTCGTAATATAGCGGAGAATGCAGCTTTAAATAAAAACCTGTACGGCAATACCTGATGTACGGCCTTCAGTAGGACTAATAAAAAAAAATATTTTGCAATCCCGTCTGATATTTTACGACCTTGACTGTGTCTTGGGCCTCTTCTTTAAAAAGTTTATTCCCAGAAAAGGAAGGTTTGATGAATTGTTGGAAATAAAGTATCTGCAAGATTTTCTAAAAAATACAATGGTTTTCCAACACTGATTTTTGTATTCTTGCTGAAACAGTTTCAGAATTTTCGATCCCCTATCATTTCAAATACTTGAGTATGCACCATAAAATGAGTTTCATTTCTTTTTATCAACATAAGTTATTTTAGGCCTACGCTTAAATCCAGACAGCTGGGCCACGTTGCACAAGAAATCTTTATTTAAGAGTTTCCTACCTTAGCCTCTGTCCCATGCTTTAGCAGCTGGTAAGGAGCTTTAGGGAAGGAATTTGCTATGCAGACAAAGCTAATTTGTATCCCTAGAGTAGAAGTTTTCTATCTAAGCAAGTAAAAATAGCTTAGCAAGGAACATTTTAAGAAAGATTTCTTTTGCAACAGGCCTAGGAGGAAACGTGAATTTATTTTCTGCGTGGAATAAAGCACAATTTTCTCCCACTGCATGAAATCATCACCCATCTCATTTCAGAACCAATAGAGCATTTAGGGTGGTCGATGAAAGTAATTTTCTTCTTTTACATACCTTGAAGACTATAGCGGCAGCAATGAGACTGTACTCGATGGTACAAGGATAGAGGTAAGGGGCAGAGCGTCTAGCAAGTGTGTCTTGATTGGTGCAGACCTCTTCCAGAAGCACTGAGGCATTGGTTGGTGTACCAGTTGTCACTAAACGCAAGTTAGTAAGAATTAATTAATAATGTTAATCAATTATCAAACAAGACAGTTGCTGGCGGCGAAACATTTTGTGTTCTGTGCTAAATGCTAAGGAATATTCATTGGTGCGGACTCATTTCAAAAGCAACTTAAACAATATATGATTGATAGCAGGTTAAGCTAGTTGCACAATTGTGAGAATGATATCTAGATTTATTAATAGCTAATTACAGAATAGTTACACATAGGTAGATATGTCTAAGAAGCTAGAGAGTTATTGCCATAGAAAGCTATAAGATGTGAAATTTTAGATCTAATAAGAGATCTGGCACAAATTTTATTTCTCTAATTAAAGCACACACATATAAACAAATACAATCAGAGAATTTATTAAGACCAGTGTCACAATATTTATTAGCGTCATGGAATAGAAAAAGATACAACCATGACAGCTAGCTAAATAGGGCTATGTCACCGCAAATAATAAGAGATACATGGAGATCACTATATATATCAAGGACACCCAATCCTCTGCTTTCATGCGAATAAAAGGAAAGGTATACAAGCCTCTAGGCGTCCAATCATGCCTTTTCACACACACACAATTATCAGAATATATATAATATATGCACACTTTCATACTGCACTGGCACACAGTCCATGTATAAACTGGAGTCTATATTAAAGGATAGACATTTGGGGCAACGTATATACGATTACTAAACCTAGATTACGCCTGGCTCTATTGTAGGCTGGATTTAAGATTATGGGAAATATTGATCCTGCGAGCGATTGGTTGATGGGATCATATTTTGCTTTTCTCTATAGGTGTTATTGTTGGAGCGAGATCACTGCTGGACGAGCTACTCACAGCCTTTGCTATAGGCTGCTGTAGTAGAACACACCCAATCGCTCATCCCCAATACGTTCAGATTGGTAACAAAGCAACGGATTGTATAGGGCAATTGTTCGGGCATCTCTGGTTATTTTCCCATCCAGTCTGGACCTCATGCATAGGGCGAGATAAATGCCACTGTTGTTACCATGGAAACCAACTTATCAGATGCTCACATTTTGGTCTACTTCTACTCATCCATCATATGGCATTGGCACTATATAGCGAAGAATGGCCATTGAACGATAATGGGTGGGATCGATAGTGATATGCTACAATTGATCCTAAAGGTTCAAACTAAGGAGCTTGAACAACAGAATTCTATACTGTATACATGGATGTCTGATGCAGAATAGGTATTTACTAGATTTATATGATTATGGTCGCACGGTATAGAATCTCTAAGCAATGAATATTCTACATGTATAAGGCGAGGGTCAATATTTCAAACCATAAACAGACAACTTTACTCAACACCAAACCACAAGTATCACTTTCTATCTTTCTAAAAGCTTATGAGACAGCATGCCTTATACTATTCATGCACAATAGCAACAATTCCTTTGTTTTACAACGTACTTGTCGCTGTGGGCAAAAGTGGGAGATACAGAATGGATGTTTTCAATCGGTTATCTAAACAAAGTACATTGTTCAAAATGGTCACTGAGATGTTTCAAGACAATCATTTTGTGGAAGTAAATTACATTTTAGGAGTTTTTATTCGATTACACAGGGGCTTCTTATGCCAGGGAAAATTGTGGATTGCGTCATAATGGTGTCAAGAATCATGAGTTCGACCATTGTCATTTCATCTCACACGATTTTAAAGGATGGCCCCTTTTGGTTTGTTACACTAAACCTTTTTCTTTATGAGATATGTTTCCTCAATTGGTACTGTACGCATTGATATGAAGCAATGACCTTGGGCACAAGTTAGGGGTCATGCCAAAAATAATAACATTTAAAATTCGAGTCACGAAATTAAGATGTGGTCTCTGGGGCGACTATATCCTGAAGTGTCAAAAATATAAACAAGTGCGAGTTGATGTGCTGTGGAGATTCCTACTTCCCCATAGCTGTTGATATTTTATATTTTATATTACATGATTCACACGACTGTACATACGTACGTATACATACTCGATATTTATGTATAGATAGATAGTTGTACAGCTGTTTATCACTTCGAATACAAGAATAATGCAGAATTATAAACACGATCTTTATGTGTGTTGTAAAGAATTTTGAGTTAACTATGAGTTAATAATTTTAAATCATTACACTTGGGATGATATGGGTCAGATCGCCTAGATATGTACAATCGACAGCTTTACACTTTTTTTCTTTTTTCTTAAATTCAGCTAACTTTGGTTGAGAAATGATAAATACTAGGTATAGCTAGGTATATCTGAATATATTTGATATTGCGCTGACTCTGGCAATCTGTTTGGTTATGTTGAACTATATTTTAAACCTCATTTCTATCTATTTGAGCGGATTAGTGAAGACGAATTGTACATTTTCTGACGACCAGGCTCATACAATCGTTACCGCTTTTCACCCGTCCTTACTTCCCTCTCTCACCCTCCTTACGTTCCTCAATACTACCCTGTCTGTATTATAATCCAGCCTTTATCCCACCTTGCGTGTACTCACCTGCCGTCGTGCTTATGTTTAAGAGGTCCACCTCGGAGACGGTGGTAGTGAGAGCCACCTGGTCGTCATTGTTCTTCATGTTGCGGAAGTCCTCCGCTGTCTCCATGATAGTGGTGAGGAACCACACACAAATGTTGCTGGCCACGATGTGTGTCAGGCCGAAGCGAACGAACGCTTTGTGCTTATTGATCGTGATCTGCAAGAAGGAGATATTAATTATGATGATGATGGTGATACAAAAGGTTGACCACATATGAAGGATATGATCGAAGATTTCCTTCATTGAGGCCCTCAGAGAAATGAAAAAACCCTTTTAAACGACAAAATACTATATGCTTGGAAAAAATATGGGAGTATAAAATTTAGGATAATTTAACTTAAAAAACGTTGTGAAAGCATGAGGACATTACTTGTTAACTGTTATTTGTTGATTTGTTTGCGATACACAACCTATACATGTGCATTTAGTGTGTAAAAGCCAAGATGGCAGGAAAGGGAAATAAAGAATTGCATCAACAAAACAAGAAAAAAGAAAAAAGTTGACCGCAACGAGGAATGGTAATTGCATGAATTCCGAATATGACAGACAGAAGAACATTTCTTTTTTTAAGATGACAGAAGATCACCTGGCGTTTCAAGATTATTACCCCTTATCCTACACTTGCTGTGGTGCCCCTATTCTCCAGCATTGGCTTGGGCGGACTCCCATACTTGAAGAGTACAGTCCTGAATTCCAGGTGTACTCTTTGAGCATTCTGAGCGGACTCTTTAATGAAAGAGTCCGCTCCTAAGAGTCCTCTCAGATGCCTGGGCGGACTCTTTCATTAAAGAGTCCGCTCAGGTATCTGTTGCAAATAATTTTGAACTAGGATTGGCCTGGATTCGAACCCAGGACCTCTCACATAAGTATAGGCTGGCAAGTAGAGTTGAAGGCTCTACCCACTCAGCCACAGAGGCTCAGATAGGATATGTTGTATATAGCATAGTATGATTCCTGAAATAGAAAATGTGATGTGTCACAGGAAAATGAGTCAAGTGGAGTCCAATGATATGGTAAACAGTGGTGAGAAGTATTTAACCAGTTGGAATTGTGTGTAGTTATATAACTATATAACTATGGTTATTTTTTTTTAAAATTCACTCCGTTAAAAACTGGGGAATGAAAAACCCTCCAAATAGATATCTCAAAATCCTATTTTTGCAACTTGTGACTCATTTCCCTGTAGCACATCACTTATGTGTTGGTGAAGACCAATATAGAATAGTGGTAGGAAGTGTAAGGTGTTGCATAGAGTGAATAATTCGAGGTAATGGCAAATATCTGTATTGGGACTGGATTGGCCAATAATAAACAATCAAAGGGGAGAATACTGGACACTGATGAGGCAGTGATCGTTGTAGGGTGGTTGGGTGGTAGGGGGATTTGGTAACCACAATCATAACAAACAATTGAAGTTGTAGGATAAGCATGCTAGAAGACTCAATGCTGTACTCTTAGTGAATAGGACGTGGCCTCGGCTGCGCCTCAGCCACGTCCTATTCACTAAGAGTACAGCATCTCGTCCTCTATCCTACACTTATTTTATTCATCAATGTACAAATGTCATATCAGTATTTCTTTTAAAAACATTATACTATCGTTATCATCATTTCTGAAATATTTATTTTGCACTCACCACCATTTGTTTTGACTTGCAAGGCAACTTATAATAAATTGATAAGGGGGTTTCCAAAATCAGAGAAGTAAGGGATTCACTTATTTTGGTCTCACTCAGTAGGTTTGAATATACCACTAATATGTTTACGAGAGGTAGTAAGGGGAATACTGTGACAGTGTAACGTCATCCTCCATGCTGGTGTATTTTCCACGCTAGTATCTGACACATAATACCTGTAAATGTGATTTATGTCACACACCTCCACGTGTTACAGATATTTCGTCCCAGGTCAACTGTATTAAGTCAGGCAACCCTCAGATTTGGGATCCTGTTGTATTCCCGGCCACGGGACATTTTATGACCTCTGAGCATATTATGGTTTCCATCTTTAAAGGGGGATTTTCCCATTGGAACATTTAGCAATAATATTGAGGCAAGCTGAATACAGAATCTAAAACATAGTATGAAATTCGACCGACATTTCAAAAGCTCTATATATGGACATTTTTAACAAACCCAGAAATAACTCGATAATACAGCTGTGTGTGATCTAGCTAGGTTGTGTAGCATGCAAAGGTGTACTCATGTAACAGATGTATCGGATAGGACGGTTACATTCCTGCTACGTTGTTCACAGCTGATATTTAAGTTGTGCACTCAATGAATGAAAATTGAATGTGGACATGTAAATTCTGCATTTGTCACAGCGTAGGTGGGAGTGGACAGTGGACTTAATTGTTTCTTTTGACCCAATAGAGCCTTCCCACATGCATGCCTGTTCTAAGCTATTATGATATATTGGTTCTATTTCAAACAGAAATGTACTCATAAGCACACAGTTCATTCTATATGTACCTAGTAGAATTTATGTTCTATATTTCTCTATAACAGTGATAAAAGTTGTTCATTTCTGGGGTAGTCAACAAATTAACGGGAGTTACTAATTACTTAATACAGACGGGTTTATGTTTTCTTTATTGTCTTGTCTAGAATATCGAAGAATATGACCCATGGAATAGGAAGCATACCGACTGTATTTCATAATTGATTACTTTACCTTATGGCTCTTGAAGAGAAAATAGGTCTGGAAGAAGCAGAAGAGCAAGTGCATTACTGCTACAACGATGCTGATGGGGCCAAAGCAGTCCAACGACATGCCATTCTCAAAGACCTGGGCAATTTTGAAGCCATCGTGAATCATACTTCCAGTTCCAAAGCCTAAAAATAGAGAAAATACAAGGTAAGGAATTCATATTCGATAAATAACTATTGGATCGAGACATTCGATTCTGATTGGGTTATGCACTTTGGTCATTGCAGACTGCAGATATCATCGAGGTTTCCAGCAGTTTTTAAAAAAAAAGTAGATCTGCATTGATGAAACTATTATAAGAAGGCGGACCTGAAGGTAATACAGTGCTGTCCACTCATGACTTTGATAGTGATCCAGACCTTATAACTAAAGGACATTGTGCAGGCTCCTGTGCGAAACCGTATCTGGATCTATTGTACTTGGCTACTCTTACAACAGCACCCTGTACGCTCCCTCCGCTCCACCTCCACACCTTTGAAAGGGGGAATCTTTGTCCACATATATATGAATGGAGGTACTTTTATTAAAGAAATACACCATGAGCGACTGGCTGTAAGGAGGGAGGGATGTATATAATTATTTAGTCACTGCCCTGAACAGTCCAGGGGCTATAGCAACCTAAGGCAGCGACTAAAAAGATTAATAACGTTCATTTCGGGCCTTCTGGTGCACAGTTTCTGTATAATTATACACCAAACCTTGCACCAGCAAAATGGCGGTCATTAAAGTGGGGTCTTCACTCAATTGAATAATTTTTTTTGGTACTGGTCTTTATTCAGGCGATTTGTCAGTTGAGCCAGTCACTCTGAGAATCGCTCTTGCAAGGACATTTGGTATGGGACTTCCACATGTTTGTGCTCATATTAATTACCTTTCTCATGTTTGTTTTACATTTTATATCGGTTACCAAGTTAAAATAAAATCTTTAAAAAAAATATCAAATGGGCTACCCAGATCAGAGGGGATTAACTTTTCTTATCAATTTTTTTGCTGCACATTGTGTGGTTGCAGTTATAAGAAAGGTAGAGCATGCTGCCTTTGTCCTCATGTTGGTACCCACAGGAGGTACAGATATCGGCATTAAGGCGGGGGATTTTGAGTTGGAAACGGGAGGACGGGAGGAATTGCAGGTACTGACGCCAAATTGTCCCCTAAAACGGTAGATCTTCCACCGTGGCGGGAGGTTTGGCAGCTCTGATTACCTCTTGTCCTGTGATTATTGTCATTTTAAATTATCAGATTTTGATCTTTTCTACATAAGATTTCAATGTAGCTGTCGGTCATGGATCATTAGACGTATGCATTCAGGTTACCTGTAGTTATTTTATTTACTGACATTAGTGAGAACAAGTTATAAGTTTATTAAGTTAATCAATCATTTAATGAACTATTTTTCTGTTTAACTTTATAATCAGTTTAAGTTAATGTATATATTGTGCGTTTCCAAAGGAAACAAATTCTACGGTCAACTATTTGTGCGCAATGGCTAGATTATGAATATCAGACGTACTGTAATCTGAAATGCCTCGAATGTCTGTATTAGAAGAACACAGGAGTGGAAGTAAAATTCAGTTTATTAACAACTAGGAAAGTTGCACGCTCCCTGTTTACAAAGGCAGTTGGATAAACATGAAAGTACAATGCAAGGGAATTAGACATAAGACATTAAACAACATATTGTAATCTAATAATACACAATTGTCTTTTAGTCTTTGCAATTCCGAGCTTGTCTGTCTCCAAGACTTGAAACCCAGAAATCCCAAAGGGTGTAGTAGGTGTAGATCACTCAGATTCAGTCATGGGTGGTCCTCTCTAAATGAGTTCCTCTCAAAACCTATACAGTGGCCTTAAGTGGCAACTTGTCAATCAAACCAAGATAGCCAATAGAATACAACAAATGTCAACCAATAGGATGTCACACTGGCCTTCAGGGATTTACTGCAGAGATGGTAGAAGGTTGTCAATCAAGCAGTCCTTGCATTAGTAGTGTTGGCGTGAATTACATCACACAGATGGGCATCCAGATATCCTCCCAGATAAGTGTCCACACTCCTCACACCAATCCTCAACCAACACCTCAAAATGTATCACATGAACTTGCTACTCAGGATGATTGACAGAATGGTACCCAATTCACTAACATTCACGAATTTTTTTTAAAAAAAATACCGTAGAATGTAAAAACTGTAAAATGTCTAACCATAGCTCTGACGTTATCTCCGCACTGCAGGCCTATGCAGGCTCTCCGCGAAGCATGTCAACAAATTCATAGGCAATTTTGTGTGAACTTGTTTTTATTTTCTACCATTTTTCAAGCCTATAGAGATCCAACTGGACCGGTTCGGGAGAATCGACCAATTGTAGCAGTGGAGACCGTTCGTAAGGGACCGGAAAATATCTAAAGTATCATGTCGCATATAAAATAAATTGCATTAAGAACCATTGGAACTAAATTGGAAGGAACAATCTTTCCTCTCTCCCATTAATCACTTCCATGATAAAAGGGAATCTTTTGCTGCTGTACTGTGGCCCTGTGACAAGGCCTAGGGGAACACTGAAGCTTTGCTGTGACAGATGCGGTCAAAGGGAAAGGGCAACGTGTTCTTTGATTGCGAATAAAGCGGTCCGTATGGATTGGAGTTACTTGGTATTTTGTATTGCAGTACATAGAAAGTAGATTTCGATAGAAAACAGCGCATCATCTATATTTCAAGGTAAAATATAACAGGTGTAAATATTTCACCCAAAGGTTAAAAAATTACACTTTGACTTTGACAGCTCAACACGTTCCTATAGCTACAATTAACCTGCAGCACTCAATTCCTCGACATTATAATGGAATGGGATGTTGGTCAACATGTTTCGTTCATATTAGTAATGTATATCTGCCGCTGGTCGTGTCTCTTTCCATTACGCAGCGCCAAAACAGTCCTGTAGATAGACTTTCAAAACGATTTCGACCTAACAAATACACTAGCTAGTTCCATTAGCCCAAGGCAAAAGGACATTTAAAATGTTATACAGACATTGCTCATTTCGTGAGCATTCGATCCACCTATTTCAAATAATTACAGCCACTGAAATTGTGGACTGAGACCCGGAATATCTAACATATCAGAGCAAAACAATTTGTCAGACATTTCTATAGATAGATATAACACCCGAAGCATAGGAACCGCGCTTTATAGAGGTTAATATTACGTCCTGAAAATTGGACATTATGGTGTTTTATTACGCAATGAATTCAGCAGGCAATTCCTATGCGAACTCTGCATGAGGCTGCCGCAGCGAACCTCCACATGTGAAGCTTCCCAGACCGCTATCCCTGACAGAATAAAGTATAATAACAGCATGAATGTTGACGTGTTCTGAACATTGAGCCTTTTTCGCCAACAGAACCAGCCGAGGTGGAAATGAAAATAAAACTAGCCCTTCCCCCTGTTTATTCAGCATGTTTCGTATATCTAACGCTTGGTAATTGAAGTTCTCTTCCACAGAGCCTGCCAGAATCACTTCGGACAAATTCGGGAAAGGCAGTAACTAAAATTCAACAAGCCCAGAGAGTTTGAGTTAAAGGGCTCCATTGAAAATCAAGCGACAGTTTGAGAAGTATAGGCCTACGCTTTTGTATTATTATTGTATTTTGGCCTCACCAATCGCAGATGAAAAAGCAAATGAGATCTGTCAGCGGATCTACGGCTGATAGGCATTCTTGATTGACTCATGTGAGATTCGATGGGTCTACATTATATATGGAAATATGAGCAGCAATATCCCATTCCTTATCAATGCATTGCTTTTTTTCCAGTTTCTACCATTCGAAGCATCTAATACACAGAGATGCCTTTATCCTGGCATATAGTAATCTTTCCCCATGCGATTCCTTTATAATGTAGCTATCCATTCTTATTATTTACTTTCTCATCTTTTCGCCGATCCCAAAGACAAACAAGGCCGCTTTCTTCTCAGCTACAGCCACAATCTGATACTACATTGTTGAGTGCAAGAGCTGTTCAATCAGTTCCTATAATGGTATCTAGTAATGCCTCTCCAGTGCTTTGCTCTCCTCATTGGTAGGCAAGTAAATGTAAGATCCAATCAATTGCTCGCTTCACTCTATATGGAATACGAGTACGAAACTACTGGGAAAATGGTTATAGTGGGGGAGAGGTGTCGAATGCCCATAGAAATCGGGTTTTTAGTCCAGTACTGAAGTCCAATGAATCCACTCCACTATGTTTTCTATTTCCAAACACGTACAAACGGATCCAGAATATTAATTATATATACATCACGTTTAGTAAGGTATTTGCATGTCCACTGTCAGCTTTCAGCAGGCGCAATCCATACCCTCCCCGAATGAAAGAAAATGAGATAGGACTCGGGCTAATAAACATGCAGATTAAGTGCTTTGTGCATATAGAGAAAGAGACCAAAAACCGAGGGACTATTTCGACAGTTCATACAATTTTATATTATGGTTTCACACGAATGCATCCTATTATAAGATATATATTTTATTGACTGAATTTTCACAATGTTGTGATACATCTCATTCGTGAAGTAATATAATATTACATTCCCGAAATTCCCGAAATTTCATTTGTGTATTTTTGTATGGCGAGTGAGGGGAAGGAGAGGGCAGCATTGAGGCGGGACTCTATGGAACTACCTCTTATTATTGTTACAGGGGATACTAGCAGGCCATATAATGGTTGCGTCGCTCCCTAGATGGCAAAACGAGGAAAGGAACACATTCATTATTAACGGCCGAGTATATTGGAAAATAAAAGAAGTCTAGTCGACGGTTATCGTTCTCCACCGTCGCCCCGGTGAGTTCATATGCTTCGGTGTGGGTCAGTATTTCCTGACATTTACCCAGTGCCAAATCTCAGTTCCTGCCGGGCAGAGCTAGCAGCGGAAAGAACATATGTCTTATGTAACTGCCAACGAGGTATTTTACATGCACAGGGTGATCGCATAGCTATCCAGAAGGAAAATATTTGGCGCCTCTCCTAAAAGGACTGCAATTTGCCTCAATTTTCTTTCTCACGACTGCACTCAATTTCCATATTTTATCTGTTAAATCAGTGAGCAAGGCAAGCGCAAAGAGAGAGATACCGGTAATTTCCCACTTTCAATAAAAAAAAAATGAAGAATTATGATACAACGGACGCCAATTTTAATGGGTGGACTTTGTGGTACATTTCTAATCGGATTCCAGGTTACAAAATGTAAAAGATGCAACATCTTCAAGGGCCCTCGACCAAATTAATATTGACAAGTTATTAAATGCTGAGTGTCACATTAACTCACAGGGCTACCTCATCACGTGTCCTCTCGTTCTAAATTAGTCCCTCAAAAACTTCAGTTTACTATGGTGTGAAATGATTGAATTGGAATATTTCAATTTACGCCCTGCAGGCTTGATTCTTTTGTTATCACGCCTATATAAATCGGGCGGCGCAGATCATTCTAACATAATTCTCCGTTATGATTAACCGAATTAACGCAGAGTTAAGATAACAAAATAACAATAATAATTCATACCATGCACCGAGAACAAATAATTTATTATGTGACCCGCTCTGCGAAAACAGGTCTTATGTCCCCCTTACATAAGACCCGTTTTTGCAGAGTGGATCTCATTAATGATTGAGGTATATTTTAAATGTATACATATATATTGTATTTTTATTCTGATCAATCAATTTACAATCATGCCTGCCAGAACTGGGATGGCTACCTCTGCCTTAGCAGATCTCTTCCAGAAAGGTAAAATGGATATAGTCGCTCATCTTCCGCAATCCTATTTCTTCAGAGAGTAAAGCCTGTATACATGTGTAATGATGGACATGTCGATGTACATTTAGTGGAACTATAGCTAGTGTTGACAACATTTTAAAATACTCATAGAAGCCTTTGTCAGTCAAGAGGTGCACATCAATCTTGTATTATACAGACATATGCACCGACAATCTATCTGCTTTTGAAAGCAACTATCTTAAATTATTAATGCGTACAGTTATATTTTTGAAAAGGGATTGCAGCAAGGTTGTTCAATACAGTTGCACTGTGCTGGGACAGTATTCGAGGATCAAATTCGATCTAAGCGTCGATGGTATTCACCTGCCCCAGTGGCGCAATCGGTTAGCGCGCCGTACTTATAAGCAGTACTCCCCTATATCATATAGGGCTGGCGCCTGTAGCAAGGCAATGCGGAGGTTGTGAGTTCGAGCCTCACCTAGGGCAGAGTTTTTATATCAAATACCGGTACTACATTTCTCATCGGCCTTGTGTGTGATTAGTTGAGGCTTACTCATTTGCTGAAATGCAGACCCATCCAACTCGCCCAGATAGAGCATTAAAGGATTTTGACCTGTTCTTCTTGGTTTTGGGGGATTTCATTATCTCCCCAAATAATTAATTAGAGACCCGCCGAAATCTCACTTCTTCAGTCTGACTCTATTGTCTTCTAAAACTTTGGGAATTCTTTTGGAATCGAAAATGTAAGGATAGCACTGGCCAGATAGGTATATGAAGAAGCCAACTAATTGCACTATTAATCCCATTTCATCCAGATTGCCACAGTAGATCAGCAAAACAAATCATAAAAATATTCCAGAGAAAGCCATGAATTCATGAAAACCCCAGGAAATTCAAGGAAATATAAATTTGTCTTCATTTTCTTTAGGCCTATTTCCATAGTCCATTCTACAGTACTCAAGATAAAGAAAACCGAGAAAAACATTTTTGGATCACTTTAGCTTTAGCTTTAAATGTGGAGCTTATAACATTATGAATATTCGACTTAAATGAATCCATGTGGAAGTCATACTCGCCGTTTCCAGTTTACTTCAATAAATTATATCCCAGTCGCTTATAACTAAAGAAGTTCTGACTCAGCAATTTTGTTTTGAGCTCAATGGCAGCGGTGCGCCCAGTCATTCGCCGGGCCGTCCCCTATGGGAAGGAATTCTACCTGAGATGCACTCATGTCCCACCCGAAGGATCACGATGGCCCATAGCTCTAGAAAAAAGGCCTCGTATTTGAGAATCCCACCTGGGATACGGCCTTAGCATGCACAATTCCATGATGCTCGAACATTTCAGGGTCGGGGATAGACAAATTATTCGTCCCTAGCACCCCAAGCAGGGTCGGGGATAGAGGTGCAATGCAGGCTAGGTCGGGGACTATGTGTCAGAATTACTCCTGTGGGCAGTGGATGAAAGGCCATGGCCCTTGGAGAGCGCATCTTAAGTCCGACTTCAATTTCCGGGAAGGTCTCCCAGAAAGGACTGTCTGTGTTTTGATGTAAATTGCTTTGATTGGCGTTTGCTCAAATTCAGAAAAGACATTACACAACCGACTTAACAGAACTAGGAGTTGTAGATGTTCTCTAGTTCGGTCTAGGTCGTAAGAAGGCGAAAGGAAACTCATAGTTTGGAGGATATATAGATTCTGATTGGAGATACAGCTAATAAGGGAAAACTTTTACATTGGAACCGAATGGTGACATTTGTAAAGGCTACTTAGAGGACATATATACTGGATTCATTTGAAGAGAGGTTGCTTCTGACCTTTCGTTTCTTGAATGCCAATTATGAAGGGATTCGAAGGAAAGGGCAGCCCAATTTAAAACTACTATATAGCTCATATATTTGTTTTGTATCTAGGCCTATACTATCTAATATATTATGGATTCTCCGATACGACCCTTTAAGAGTGTCTGCTTCTAAAGAAACGCGGTATTAATGATCATTTCAATTTTCTTACCAATGGCTCCAAGGCGCAAGTAAAAGTTGACCCCTTCGGAATCATGTGTTACTGCTCTTGTAGGCTGGTAGGGTTCAAGGTCGACATCGCTGGGGGTACGTGACCTTGAACGGTTTTCTTTCGAGTGGGAACTTGAGATCTCGCTGCTTTCTTGGACAGCAAAGGCTGATTTGTCCGGACTGTCAAGCTGGTTGTTGGAGACAAGTCGGATGTTGCGGACAACTTTCTGATCATCCCGATACCTCAGCAGGAAGGCGTGAAGGTAGATCAAGAACAGCAGCGATACCAAATATATGTAGAGGTGGAATACCTGACAGAGAATGACATGATTACTGTGGGAATTGGAAGTATAAGTAAAGCCCGATATCCATTACCACATCAAAGCTTTTCCTATATTTGTTATCTCGATACAAAGTATTCGTTAATGAACATGAGCTTTAATTCGAACGCAAAAGCCACTACCTCCTCTTGGAAGTTTAGACGTGAGGTTCGACGTGAGCTTTGAGTTGGTTGTGGATGAAATCAGGCTTAATTTGATAGATGGATGCGTAGTGGCAATAGGATTGGGCCTTTTACACAGGATGTCATTTTAATTTTGATTGTTGAATATTTATAGGAATTGTACTTTATATATGTACAAGTAGAATAGTTTGGGTAGATACGGTGAATTTAAACGCAGTTTGGAATTATTTATCTCATCTAGATGAATAAATGTAATGATAGTAGTTATAAAAGGATGAAGGTTTGGACAGGAAATTGAATTGCATGATTAAAACGAACGATAACAATAAACACAGGCAAATTTAAAGCGCCAGTGACATTGACCACGAAGAAGATGGTAAAAGGAGAGATTCATGGTAAATTTGCATAAACGTGCACAAAAAAGCTAAAATGAGATGTAAAATAAATGCAAAATAAATATGTCGACCCGGCTAAAGGTAATGAATGCATGTAAAACAGCCACTGTAAAGGGAAATATGTCTATCTGCATTAGCTTGATACTTTCATAGATCCAGTCTTCTTTCACATGATCATTTTTTACAGCTGCTATTACTTTTGCTTTTCATATACAATCCCAAGTAATGGAAAATATCTGACGTTAAACGCACTAGTAACCCTTTGACTAGAGACCTTCTTTGAGAAAGGTGAAGGACCTTATGCTTGCCTTTGAAGTAAAGATTTTAGTACAGAGCGACAAATCATACACAGCCTCTATAATGCCTTTCTGATAGGCATTAGAGTTTGCTTTCATTTTCACCTAGAACCTTCGGCCATTACTCGGGGTATTTGCAAGAGACAGAAAGTATACGACACTCATATATTTCCAAGGCGGATGTAAACTTAACTGGTGGCATCGAGCTTGCTGCTCGTGCTAAACAAACGCCAGGGATCCTTTCTAAAGGCTTCCAATCTACAACGCTGGGCCTTGCCTGATAAGACTACTTGCATTCACCATGGTCTCATTCTCACAACCATTGACCCAAGGAAGTGGGTGATTGGTTGAAAATTAACCAATCACCGAAACCCTGATAAACATGGGTATTAAATAAGAGAGCGTCCTATCGTGTCACGCCCAGTGGTAAAATATATCGAGGGAGGAAATGAAGACTGATATTTACTGTCACATAGGGAATTCGCGGGTGTGGCCTGTTTGAGAGAAAATAGTTGGTCTTGTGACATTTGTATAAGGATGACTTACATAAACTAAATGAGACTGATAGATATATTCTGTATAGAATTCAATAGCCCATTTTCTAAACACAGCAAGAGAGCAACACCTATATATATGTACGATTAAGAACTATTCAATCAAATTAGCTTAAATCTAAGATCGAAGACATAAAACATCCCATACATCACAATACATAAGATATTACTCATACAACGCCATAAAGCAAGCCTTGCACTGTACAGTTATTGACACTAAGCAATGAGAAATATGTATATATACACAGGAGAATATAGTACAAAAGGTGAGTTACGTGAAAGATGATGAGCATGAAGGATATTACAAATCAATATTACATCGATGGGAGAAAGCCACAATACCACACATAAAGAAGACCATGCAGGGTAAAATAGGTTGAATTGGCAAATCGGTTATTTACCTCCCAGATGGTGATTGTTAGGGACTAAATTAGCAAGAGATATAGGGTTATTGGTCTTTTTAAAAATCTAAAGTGAAATTCCCAGATGGTGGTTAGGGTAAGTTGAAGAAGAAATGGATTACAAACCATGAAAGGAATAGTGAGGATCATTTTTGTAATGTTGTTTATGGTTCTTAATTTCATTTCGATGTCATCCACTGTACTGCAAAATGTTCCTAAATGTTCCCCTATTATACATCTTATATTGTTTTCCACACACATAGATGCGTATTTACTACTTCAGTATTGGTAAACGATGGTTCAATACCCTATACATCAAGATAGATGAAAGAAATATATTTCTATGAGTCATTTAAATTTCTTAGGTTAAATACATCATTTGTATACGGAATTGACATAAATGCCCGATATCAAGTGTACTGAATTTCAATTTTTAAATTACTGCTTGAATTATATGGTTACCTATAGAGCTATTATCGCGTATTATTTCTTATTTCGAGTAGATGACGTTCGATATAATTTTGGAATTATGAAAGGAAAGAGTTAGGAGGGAGGACACTTACGTGCTTGGAATCATGCTGCAGGCTTACCTCCACGTAGAACGTAGGTCTACGCTCCATATCATGTGTAAGGGCATCGCTCATGGGTAACACCAGTCCCAAGACAATCAGGACCAGGGCGTAGATCCCACAAAGCAGATGAGTTATGGCCGACCTAAAAATATCAAGAAAGTATGCCAGTCTTTATTTTCACATATTTAGAAAAATGCATGCATGTCGTAAGAAAATGTACCGTGAATTGGTCCATATGATCACCTGTAGACTATAGGGATTAGACTGGATTATATACTGTATTAAACTATGTTATATCATTTCATAGCTGTGTCAGCATTTTCTGAATAAATATATCTGAAATCTGAAACCAGACTTGTAACAGTTAAAACATATTTAGCTATGAATTCATTTGTTGTGAACAAGGGGACTATCCCGCCACAATTGCATAACAATCTGCAAGTAGCTTTTTCAGTGTTGATTTTGAGCTCGCAGATTGTTATGCAACGGGGGCAATGTCCACATAAATTCCCCCCATAGTGGTTCAGCGTTTGTTTTGATTTGTCGTAAAAGGCTATCATTTGCTGCCTTCACAAACCAAGTCATGCGATATCTAAGACATCCCCTTTTCTTCTCCTATATCGTCAACATATTTTAAACCGGTACAAATCCCAGGACTAAGGCAGACATGGGAGATCATTCTTTATTCATCTTAATAACAATCCATCAACGAGGTGAAAAGAAGTCATTAATATTCTTGATATTGCTTTGCACAAATTGAATACATGAATACTCGCATGACAAGTACTTCCAATATAAATATTTCCTAAATAAAAGCCCTCACACAGTCATGTACATTACATATTTTGACGGCGGAATAACATATGAAGAAGGTTCAAGGAAATTTGCCATAGTGACTACTTGATCAATATTTCATGAGCTCAAATTACTTTGGTTACCAATAAAAAGAGTGCAGGCCCTGGGGTAAAAGAAACCCTCACTTGGCGAGGAAGTGGTGATCTAAGAGGCAGGTATTTATACATATTTAATACCATTAACGGATGACCCTAGCAAGAGTCAGACAGTCAAAACCTGCCTTGGAGGGCTCAGGCAGACCTGCCACAGAAACCTTATCTAATATACAAAATGTAAGTATGATGATAAATGCTCTTTAAATAATAATATATTGACACATCGTCTTGAGATGGTTTATGGCTTTCAGGTGTACACATATTTTAATTGTCAGCTCAACGGTGATTACTGGCCTATATATAATATATATGTAGGGCACAACAGTTTGTATTGGAACAAATTAGTCTCCTGGATGCAATAACTCATGCAGCCATACCAGGATTTAGAGGGGACGTATTCATCAGTATTCCATCAGTAATTGGCATGGGCATTTACATTTGCTTCACCAAGGAATAGTTAGGTGTGTTTATAACTCAGTACTCAGTGTGTCATGCAGTATCTAATGCTAAATCGAGTGTGTAGCCACATAATTGCTCACACACATTATATCATATGTCAGACGGTTCATGTGGGCAATAAGGTTTTGACTTCATATGAAATAGTAATTGGAAATTGCTCAACATTGACGGGTAGATTCACTATTATTATAAATATAATATGACACAGATGTGAGGGCCACTTTTTAATCACGTTCACTACTGAAAAATTACACTATGGTGTTTTTTGTGGCGAAGCAATGAACATAATGGAAATCAGAAATCGGTCGCTGTGAATAATCATCTCTTCTGGTCCCAACGCCAATTCTTGAAAGGGACACTGTTATTATTTGGACTGACACTGGATCAATATTGTTGAAGATAGCTTGAGAGAACCACCCCACGGCCCCACGCTTTGTCAATTTGTAACCTCCCAATGCACAATAATAGGGTCGTACTGTTGTTCGCTTTTTGCATTGGGAGCACGTTGTTGGGTCGGTGAGCGAGGATTAGACCTTCACCCTTGGGACCCTTAGCTTGTCCAGCCGCTGTCAAGAGAAATAGCCATCCCAAAGGAGAAACCCTTTCTTAGCTATTGCTCATAGGAACAACAAATGGTCTTTGCATTCATATATATGTGCAACAGACCTACAACAAAATGAAACATATTACCAAGTTCGGGAGGGGAAAAAGAGTAATGCAACCTCTGGAAATGATCAGAATATATTTAGGAAGTCACATCCTGTTTTAATTGAATATTTTTTAAATCAGAACAGATATCTGCATTACTATAGAAGAATGTATAGTGCATACAATACAGTTGTGCTGCCATGAGTGAGCCATGGTTTAGCAGAACTTAAATAAATTCTCATATTGAATAGAAAAAAATATTTCTCAGCGTATGAAATAGGATACCATTATGAATAGAGAGACTGGAGTTTATTTCCGCGGAGAAATAATGGAATAGAAAGAGGATCCTAATTCTCAATATGCTCAGTTTTGTAATGGCATTTCTCAACATTGTACAATTCGCTATAAGGTCACTCGAAATATATAGCATGTCCCGCGAGACTCACACGAAAATCAAAAACTGGTCACGTGTTCAAGTCGAAGTTTGAGGTGCAGTAATTACCTCCTCAATCTCACATCCTCACAGGCGTGAAGAATCCATTCAGCGCCCGGACTTAAGTGTATTTCACCTGCTGAATATTTCCACTTTTGTAGTGTTTTTTTTTTAAAAAAGAAGAAAGTACTGTATATTCATGGGGGTTCCTTTATGATTGACAGGCTATATTAGTTAAGTTCCCGACCTTAAGGGTGTGGTGTTACGGTTGTTAAGAGCTAATATCTTGGGTCTATTTGCTGAGCCAATTTACTAAGGCCAAGGCACGAGGGATACAGGTCTGCCCAAATAAGGTTAAACGAAGAGCTGTTCCATTCCCCGAACATGGGGAACCTTTGACCTTTGTGCTCCTTCTGGAAACAGCTAATATATTGGCAAGGAGGCTATTTCCATGCAACTATTCACAGCATAAAAGTCGAACCTAAGTCTGAACATACCCTGAGATTTCTGAGAGTGAATTTTCCAACCTACATCTATGTACTAATCTAGCTGGATGCTATAGATAGAAAGATATATGTAGATAAAAGCGATTCAGTCTATACATGTTTCTTTCTCTAGGTTGCATATTCATTCTACTGGTCGGAGGGCCTTAGAGCAGGAGAGAGAGGATAAAGGTCATGAGAATCTGGCTCTTTTCATGGCTGGCTATGACTCTGACTCAGGAAAGTGATTCTACGATAAGAGCGAATGCTTGGGCTGAAGCAAACGCTTGGATCGCAAATATTGTTTGACCTGTATCGAAGGTCACACGAGACCGATAAACCCGGGGGAAATGGGACAGGGTACAAAGCTCCCAGGAGATCACTGCGCCTATTTAGAAGGTTAGGCATTAAGAATGGAAAAGCTGAAGCTCGTATCTTGGGGCATTACCATGTATTTGGCACAGAGGCCAAGTGCTGAAGGGCTAATTAATTCCCTATATATTCTTTGCACCATCAATGCTTGTCAGTAGAGGTTAGCTTCACTGCCCCGGTGTTCGCCTTCCCAATAAGCCCGGCACAATGTTATTTATTTTCAGATATTATATCACCGTCTCATTATTGAAATATCTCTGGGTAATAATGATGTTATTGACAGTGCATAGATTCGTATCATTTTCATTTCTGATTAATCAGATAGAACTAATCTATTCTATTTCGTTTTTCATAAAAGAAAGTGTTCTATTTTATATGCATGTTAATCTATGGTTCATTAGAAAACAAGATGCCAGGAAGGGAAGAGAGGAAAGAGTACCTCAATGCTAGACCTAAGCCTTTCGTTTAATGGCCTCAGTACTCCATGTTTAGCCTTGCTGTACAAGTGTTTATGATATCATAATCAAATGTTTAAAACTCCGACCATAATATGGAAATCAGTGTCGTAGACGATAAACATAGCTTTGTTGGAACCCGCATAAACCGTCAGCTTCCATATACTACTCACTATTATAGTCGCGTGGTTCTTCCCCTCTGCGCCCCTGCATGCGCTATACATGTATTATAAACAAATTGTGAGAATTTCAAAGGCAATTTGCCCAGAGATTCGGTCTTCTATGATAATGCAGGAGTCAGAGAGAAGTCGGTTGGTGATCTTAATAGGGTCGGTAAACCAACCCAAAAGAATGCAATTCTTTACAATATATCATTTTCACAGCATGTTTCAATTCTCATGCAACATCGATGGAGACCTTTCAACAGAATCAGTCAATATTCAATGCATAGATCTTGAGGGAGAGAACCATGCACTGGATCTTAATGCAAATATGTGGGAAGGCTTTGGGTAAGAAAACATGCAGCATGGTTATTAATTTGGCCTGCCAACATTCAACCTGTTTAATCCCCAGTTCTCCCCGAAGACAGGCAGATGGAGTGGCATGGAAGTGTTGTATACAGGATCGCTGCATCATCTGCTTACAAAGGCTAACGAATTGATTATTCTTATGACTTAACGGCTAAAGTACGATCTACAACTGCATTTGGATTATAGGTCATTGATTTATGGCATTAGAGTATCATTCTTGTAGGCTCTCTAATGTTTATTACGCGACTAATCCCTTTCAACGGCCTCCTTATGCAACATAGTAATTAGCCAGTTGAGGCTTTTGTCCAAAGGCATATCACTTTCAGCCCACTTTACAATAGCATCCTTGGGAATCGCTCAGCTGCACGCTCGTTGTCTTATATAGAGCCGAATCTGTATACTATGAACCATGAATCTTTCATTTAACTATAAAAGCAGGTCTCAGCTGTTTCCATCTAGCAGGCTTTCGTTGCTACCACTCCCCGCCCATATGCATAATCTCAATTGGACTAATTTGACAAGATTGCAATTGGGATTTTTTTGATGAATAACAAATGGCTCTGAGAATTGGTTTGTGTGGTTTAACGCAGGAATATTCAGCACAATTTTCATTCCAGAGAGAAAAGCCAACGAATGGGAATTTTGTGGTTTAGTGCTCGGGTTTAGTCAGACTGGGATTGGATGTTTGGTTGGGTGTAGAGCAGTGGGCGGGCTTGGGGTGGTTGGCAAGCAGTGGCCGAGCGGCACGCCACTTGTGAACACCCTAGTCTATGAGGGAGAGGGTGATTATTACAAAATCGATAGAGAGTGGTGGGAAACGCTACACACAGACAAGACAAATAACTCCCAAACAAAATGGTAGCACTCAGCCATTACTTGTTGAATCCAGCAACCTCATATATATAAGCAATATGTGTCAGTCGCAATTGCTATGGGTCTATATAGGTATACGGGGTTGATCGGGGCTAATATACCATGCATATACATGCATACAGAAGTATTGTGCATCATATTTAAACATCCAGTGCCAGGGGCGTTGCATGGCCCATGCCGCTACGCATACGGTGTGCACATTATATAGGAACCTGTGGCAATAAATTACCTCACCGGTGATTGAGAAATCAATGGGGGATAAAACCTCGGAAATATAACGTTAATGCCCCTAAAGCAACTGGTACGCGAGGTCGAACGCTCTATTTTCCTTTCAATGAATAGGAGAATTTAGACCTGCGTGGGCATTTAATCAATGTATACCTAGCATGACAGGGGGTGGAATCTCTGCTGGAGCTATGAGAATTGGCATGGGTATCCGAGAACCCTTTGTGAAAAGCCGGGCATACATACCTTCTTTTCCCTTCCCTGTGAATTATTAAAGCATTTGGTCAAGTGGGTGATAATGCTATTCAGAATCACCCATTCATGTGGCAGATCCCATGGAACTCGCTCGATTAACAGGATTTTCTCTGATCTCCTATAATTTTCTAGATATGTGATTTATCGTGCACGAATTTTCCTTTAAGCGTTGTTAGAGCTGTATTGAGAATGGCCCACACTATACTATATAGTGCTTACTCAGACAGAAGTGTCGGATCAATATTCGAAACAAGCTTTTGACCAACAAGTGTTAGATACTTTTAATGTTCCAGCTGTTGTAGTAAGCTGCCAGGAGCCTCAGGCAAGGTGCGAATACATAACATATGGCGCTTCCCAAGCCTTCCCTGCTCCACCCTCAAAACGTTTTCAATCATTGCCGTGGCTCGATAATATAAGACAGCTATCCTTATCTTGAGTATTCCTATACATGATGTGAGGGATAATGGGATAAAATCTACAAAGGATCTACTGTCTTCGTATATAAATATATGTTGGGTATGCGATCTTCAACCGTACAATTAGAATATTATGTGATTTATTTTCCGTATTTATAAATGCTTATGTATATACCAACACACTTCATGATACGAAGTAAAATGTGTTCTATAGGGTCATATTTTTATTAATGAAATTCGATGGTTATTAGCAAAGTAGCCTATACTCCAATCGGGTTAATAGCAAAGTCTTTAAACCGTAAAAAACGTCATGGAATTTTTTAATGTGAATTGATGATATTAAATTGGTTGACCATGTCGGTTAATTAGGGTTGATTACGGGATAGCATCAGCCTTAAAAAATGGATTCCCACAGGCAGACATCAAGACCGATCTCGATGAAATATCCCAATATTTGACTTGGCAATCAATGACTGATGATCGCCTTTAAACGAACAAGTTAAATTTCGAAGTGCGATTGGATTAAACATATTACTGTCAATCCAAATAAATCTATATTGATTCGTATGGAAACACTCCCTTTCAAAATGACATTCCCTCTTGGTTATTATAGAAGAGTTTGATTGATTTCCACAAATTACAGGTTATATCATTCAGTTGTCGGATTAAAACAAGCTTGGGTCATGTCAATGAAACAGCAACTAGAATCGACATTTACTTGATACCAGTCATTGGCTCTCCTCCATGAAATTAAGAGGAGTGGCAATCAATCGGAATGCACTGGTTTCGTACTTGTTCCCAGACTGGGTTATGGAAGTCTTTTGTAATGGAGGGAGGGGAAACACACATCACATCCATCATTTAGCTGTGTAGTGACTAGAACGTGCTCCTGTCATCGACCATAAATATCTCCTCTACTGCAGAAATATTGACATATTAGGTGCACTTTGTGGATAGTCCGATTAGCCCATGCCCACCTCCTACCTCCAACTTCAGAGCACACAGTGTCTATGTTAGATGCTGCATTGTGTTCAAGGTTATGTTGTGTGTCTGTGGTTTGTAAATACAAAAACCCCACGTGAAGTGGGCCTGTGGATGGCCAAGTCAATAGTCAACTTTAATTTGAGTCAGATGCAGTGACACCTACATGAGTTCTCAAGACTCTGATTTATTCGGTTCACAATATTCGTTTCCCACCTAGATACACTTGGCTCATAGTTCTAAGTGCTCTCCATTAGATATTACTATACAAGTATTATTGCTTTCCTGCCTTGACAAACAGTATGAATATTCTCTATGGCCATACATGGCTAAAATAGGTCTCAGTCTAAGTTCAGAGTTGAGAGAGTCCCTCCAAACTGAGGGAGAGCCTCTCGCTCCAGACCCCAAAATACCATTAAAATGACATTAGCACGCCTACTCCAGGACCAGGAAAGCTATTAGCGCAGTAGTCGTCCAATCACTGACATGCTGTGAGCCTAGACTGGACCCTTAATTCTGAATGACCCCGGCTGCATTGGTGATGGGTTACTTTACATAATCAACACAACAGTATTATCTTCAGTAAAATACGGTATATGTGAGTGCCTAATAGACCTATACATGCCTCTGCAGTACTCTCCTGATTTGTTATATGCAAATGAAGTGCTTTTAACTCATTCTTTTTCAAGCCATGGGACGTAACAAAAAGACCAAGCCATCCATCAAGTAGAAAACTGCATTAGTGACATGTAGGCTAATGGGGTATTGTGGACGTTTTCTTTCCGTACGCAGGAAGTGATTTACAAAGAAATTCTTTCAGGGCCACATTTATTTTAAGGAAGTCCGAACAAATGTGAATGATCACTCATAATCTAAGGACATTGTACGTTTTACGTTCAGCAAGTTTACTAGTTGTATTTTTCGAAGATCACCCCGCGGAATATTCTCAAATCACGTCAGGGCCTTTTGATGCAAAGCACGATTATTGATGATTGAATTATTTGAAAAGTGCAAAGAGAAGGATGCTTTGGCTTGATCTAATTTGAGAGACCGGTGCTAATTCAATATTCTAAGTCATATTTGGACGCTCGTGGGAGGTCATTCGTGGTTTCGTTCCTGCATGGCTCTCGTGGGTTAAAGTGAAGGGGTGGGTGGATGGCTGGTGGTAGGTGGGGGAGAGTACAGAATGAGCGGATCAGTAAAATCCATGTGAACCAAAGGCTGTGGAGCTATTCACATTGGAAGGGGCCTGAAACCGATATATCACATCCTGGACCAAACCTTGGCTAATAGCCTCATACGTGCCTTGGAAACAATATCCGACCACAGAAGGCACGTGCAACAGAGGGCCTGGCAGCCACTGATATTATTATCCTATGGAATGGCCATACATTGCTAAAATAGGCCCTGCTGAATGACCCGATAGATGTTTCATTCAGGGACTATACTCCCTAATGACCCCTTGGACAATGAAGGTCTATGGGGGCCCATGGTATTATTGCCCACCACAAGAGTCATTGGTAGATAGCATCAAAGGGAGGTCGACTTATTTAAGCAAAGGAATCATAAAACTGGAGCTTACGACAGGTTCCATAATCAATATACATGTATACAGTTTAAGGTACATATAACCAACATGTAAAAATATAATATTATTCACTATTCCCGTTGTAGAGGATATTTCCTTGTCTAATCCGACATTTTATGAGTCTTATACTAGCTTCAACCATATTGACTTGCCAGTCAGTGGGAAATATTATATTTCGGGAATATTATCACCACACTTTTGCCCTACTTGTTGATATTTTACCTTGCAATATATCTCCCCGTCATTTCTTCTCAATTTATCTTGAAATTTATGCCAGGCACAGAGGAACAGCATGAAGGGCCTTTAAACTCTACAGGACATTAACCGGATCCTAACACTTGATGGATGAAGGAAATGAGAGAAAGGACCTTAATGAACCGGGCCCCAGGCATTTATATTGCAACATACGTTCGTTAGGGTTTAATCCTCAGGACTAAGGTACAAAACACATACATGAGCTAAAAGGCTTCAGTTAACAACTGCCTTGAAGTGAATAGAATGTCTAACAACAAGGCGACGATCTCCTTGATGATGTCTTGAAACTGCGTCAGTCGAGAACAAACACTAGTACAGCTTGAACTATATAATTATGAGAACAAATGAGAACATAATGTACCGGGTATAGGTTAGATTTAAATTTCAAACTAGAATCAACCATCTATCAATGGAACTATGAATTTATGAATTCAGTATGAATTGCACTTTTAATAACCGAACTACATCATTGCTTTGTAACCAGCATTTCTTATCTCACCGCTCTTTACCAATTGGAAGACTCATAAATATGTTGACATTTTCATGTGAATTAGGACCAGTAGTAATCAATTTCTCCAGGAACTGTTCTGAATACGGATTTGTCCTTTTCTACAAAATGATACGATCTTTGCTATGGTAGAATGCAGAATTATCAGTGCAGCGTTGAACCATGCATGTCTTGCGTCATGTAATTACATATTTCGGGTCACTTCCCATAATATGCTTGGGGCACAATTCACATTTATATGGCCACCACATGTATGAATACAGACATGGAAATCTGGAAGTAATTTTCACATTCTAATCAGAGCTGATACACAAAGATGTCCGAATTCCATGAAATATTGGAATTATCGAATTATTTCACAAAGACATTGAGGATACTCATCCTGATCATGTCACAAGAAATAAAAACAAATCCAGCCAACTCAAATCATGCGCGGTAATGCTCATATGATTACGCGCATTGCGTCGCCAGCCTCGTGTTGTGGAAGTCAAAAAGACGCCCAATTAAACAACACTCAGTGTGCCCGTTATCGTCGCAAACCAATAAGAAAAGCATTGTGTTTCTGGAAAAGCAGTGGAGACTGGAGCACACTCAAGGCATCGCATGTGAAGCCTTGCTCCTAACTTTGATGTAGCAGATCGCATAAAAATGGTTTATCTTAGTGCCAAACAAGAGGATGTGAAAGGGGTTTTTTCGAGGCCTGCAGGGAATAGTAAGCCAATCAGTAATGGCGTGTGACGGGTTGGTGGAAATGGCTTAAATGCGAAGGAAGGAAGAGGCGATAATGTTGGAAACGCTTCTTCACAGACTGTCATATATATTATATATACATGCGGACATCTCGAACATTGGGCATTCTAAAGGAGAAGGTTCCATACAATATACGCTCCGGAGGCATTTAAAGTTCAATTGCAGGAGGTTACGTAGGAACGTTTTCATCACATTCGTGTACCGTTTATTCAACGTACTGCGGATCAACGAGTTTTTCATTCGAGTTGTCGGGACTCAGAACGTACCGAGGCGGGGGGGGGGGGGGGGGGGGGGGGAGGGGGGGGGGGAGTAAAGCTATACGATGGAATTACATAAGCAATTGTCAGTGGGATCTACTTATGTGTGATTTCAGTTTAACTATAACGATTTTAACTTCCCGGTAAATCGGAACACTGCGACACAGTTGGGAGCACCGTCAAATTGTTACGATTTATGATAGTCCTTACATATCCAACTTTAACATATGCATACATGTACAACAGCACTGATTAAAGTTTGTACTTTTCCCACCATTTAAATATTCGATGGAATTAATCAAGTTGGATGTTCTTTCATGAATGAGGCGTATTGCTTTCAAGCTAGTTTTCTCATTTCCCTCCAGAGATATCGATTACTTCCCGGATATTTTAAGGCGGATGTCGGGGTATCACGGTACCATTCCTTTGTCCATTATAAAAGGTGAAGTGAAAGAAAGTAGATTAAGATGGCGGCTATGGTACAAGTATGCATTGTGTCTGTGATGAGCTCTCACGATGCCCCGCATTAGGAACATCCAGTAAATGACAATTAGTGAATCGAAATAAAAAGATTATCTGGGTGTATGCCGCGACCTCATACTCTCTGATAGGTCAATTAGTCTTGCCATTCCATCATATAAAGAGGGTATCACAGTTTTCTTATGAAGCAATATATTAAGTGCCACCTCAAAACTGCATTACATCAGATTCAATATATATGTACTATCCTAAAGTCTCTGGGAAATCGCATGTTCATTCATAGCTTCCAGCTGTATGGCTCTGATATTCTATTTGCACTCTAGTGAAAGTGACTTTGCCCAATGGGGGATTGAGCTAGATGACAGTGAAGGCAATTTAATGGCTCCAACCATGTAATCGTACGTTATGCAATACCGCTTATTGGACACATCAAAAGGTCAAGGATTTAACGCTGAAATTTCCGATGGGTGACAATGGAATCGGAAAGCAAATATCATATGTTTGAATAGCTTACGCATATTATATAAAACAATTATCTTGGGTACCAAATCCGATGTTCATGACCACGTTGTTTACTCTAACATTTACCAATGATGGTCTATGGTCACTTGTATAATGTGCCACTGCATGTAATCCCGACATTGAAAGCCTGCCATATATGCATGTACTTGATACCAATTTGAGTCTATTTTCGAATACAATATTAAGGATAAATCATCCAAATCCTATTTTTGATATATGAAGGTAAAATAATGGCTTTCAAATCGTATCGCCGTATGAAGACATGGGCACTATGATTATTGGATCAATGGCTGGGAAATGTATCGTCCCAAATTCACTCCCCAGAGGTTAACGTCTACTTCGTCCGAATTTATTAGTATGAGGGATGATCGGAATACATGGGAAGGACTGCCATGACTCTAACAATGTTTCAGAGAGCAGGCCCTGCTCATAGATTTATGAGCTCGAGCTGCAAAAGGATCATCTATTCTACTCATGTGGAATGCCCAGGACGTAGAGGCAACGCTTGGTGATAAATAAACTTTGTAGATGCTTCGAGATTGACCCGAAAATTAGTGGACCCTTCAGTGGCGTGTATACTAACTGGGATGGGACGAACTCCCCTGACGAACCATGTCAACATCTACTTTCGCCAATAATCAAGGTCGGTGGTAATTTGCAACCAGCCACACGCCCGAGTACATGAACCATTTTTGTATACTACTCTCTCTTGTGAGTGGAAACGGTGAAAAATGCCTCGACTCTTCATATTATGTCATATACACCGACGATCCCTGACACTTGACGCGTAGTTTTTCAGCTTCTTCCTATGATCACGGTAGACTATTCCAAAGGGATTATTCCTCTGGCATATATATATGATAGATATATATACGAAATATTCTGCTTATTTTTTTTCCAAAATAGGGCCCACATACACTGATACACTATCGAATGAATATATTTTTCAGGGTCATTAGGGTAAAGATACCTCTCTATATAACACTCTATAGTCAAGATATGAGTAAGATTGCATTACGTCCACTATTTTCATGATGCGTGTAGTTTAATCATATAAGTGGTGGGTATACGAGTAAGGGAGAATAGAGAATTTGCATACCTTATAATGATGCAGTTATACCATGTTTTACCAGAGAGTGCTTCACGCAATTATTTATTATCTTCCCGCTTGACCTGACTGCGTTTCTATTCACAATCACCCAGCTATGATTTCATTTGTTCCATGCTAATACAATCGTGCCACTGACTGCACCTTTTGTGTCAGCTCAATTAAAATCGTATCAATACAATTCAGCGAGTCTAATTAAAGATTCATTGGACAAAAATTGTTTAACGACGAATAAAAGTAGAGCCCACTCGAGTCAATAACACTCAGCCACATCAATGGAGGTTAAATGATTTATATTGCAATTTTCATTCTGAATAAAGTTAACCTTGACGTATAGGGTTAATGTATTATGAATTACTACAGCAGTGGTGTTTGTGAAGTGGTTTCAGATAGCATCAGACTATTAACGAAGTGTTCTCATACTTTTAGTGATGAGTGGGCTTTTATGCAGACAGTGACAAGAATGGCTGGTCGTATAATGTTATGCCTCCCCCCCCCCCCAAGCTAGTACTACAACAATGACAACATGTTTTTCTGGGGTTAAATGCAGGGCCCACCCTAGGGGCAAAGATGCGATGAGTTATGTTTCCGCTATGCAAGCATTTTGACCGTCCCCAGTCCAGTCGCGCCTGCAATTCCGATGTGTCATATGGTGTCAACCCCAATTTACTCTCCCATTACATTTTCCTCTTTTTCTCATCACGAGTGGTCTTTTAACCGGTCGGAAACATGGTGACTGGGTTGTGGTTTGGACAGATGGCACTCTCCGGGCCTTGACGGACTACTAAATGTTTAAACCAGCCAAGGGCACGATACGAGCAAAACAGCTGAGCTTGAACAGGTTGAGCATCTCTTGGACTCTCATCCTCGATTCGTATACTCAGTCATGACTTACCAGCATTGCCTTGGCGCAGGAAGCGGACCAAATCCTGCGATATTAACTCGCATAAAATGATAAAGCCTCCATAAAAAATAGTGCCTGCTTTTAATAGTCGGACGATAGGCATGGGCGCGTAGGAAAAATATTCTCAGAAGCTTAGCATCGCGTCATTAATATTGTCCGGTGCCCATAGTTGTGGGTGCCATGAGCCTATTACATGTCACCTCATTCATTCCGCTCTACTTCTCCTCACAGATTAGGCAAGAGAGGCTCGCAGAAGTAATTTTCGAGTCATTCCCAGGTTAGGAGCCTGCAGATCCAGATGCATCGCTATGATTCATGCTCCGACTTTCAGCCAGCGACGGCTCTATGTTAAAAGGCCCCCTCCCCTCCCCACCCTTTCACACCCTCACTGTCTGACCTCCCCCTATAGAACCACCACCCTTTCCTTTGCCACCACCTCCTCCTCCTGGTTTTCACCTTCGGGGTTTCATTTAAAAGACAGGCCCCGGGCCTTTGGTATGAAGGCGCTGTCATATTAATATAGCACACGGGTAAATACGCGTACTGATTACAATTGGAAAAGAAAGCCAATGTCTCTTTCTTATTCCATAGTCATCAATAGGGATTATTTCATTGAGGTCGTTGAAGTAAGAGGATCGAAGAATGCGTGGATAGGATTGACAACGCCTGCGAAAGCAGTGGGTGTGAGCTTTGTTACTACGTTATGCCAAACAGATCTAATGACACGCATAAATAAAGGGAAAAATTAACTGAGAAAATGACAACTGTGAGATTGACTGACGGTAGCTGTGATGAGAAACGCTTCCGTGATGACCTGGATCGCCTCGAAATAACTCCATCTCTAATGCGGATACAAATTTTAGGCGTCCCCCCATCAAACACCAAAAAGTAAATAAACTTTATCAAAAGGATGCTACTTGCAACCTGACTCGAGTGATTTTCTTTGTTTATTCGGGAAGCAATAGAAGTGAGGCCCTATTGAGAGGAGAAGGGACAAATAATTTGCCATTGCACTCTGAGGAGGCTGAGTGAATCATCATCGAGACATGCGGTTGTCTCTCTGCAGAGGACCTAGATGCAGCATATCCGCATAGATCTGTCACATCTTAGGGCACCCAAATGTTTCTCCTGCGCTTAATGATCTCGGCTGAAACGCTATCGCTACAGCTTCTTACATTCTTCTCCCAGCAATTGCTTCTAAAGGTCAATGCATTATACACAAAAGTGTTCTTTGGTAGGCGAACATTGAAATCCGCATGCAATAGTCTTCAAGATTAGACCCTATCAACAAACTAGGGGGTATTATTTGTCAATCGGCTGCGTAAATATTTCTACTTCTACAATTGATTTGATCCTGCCTCATATCGGGGGATGTACCCTTGTTTTTCACATCGTTACTGCCCTGCACTTGTTAGAATTGCCAGTTTAAAGACATAAGGAAAGAAAGTGGGTTTTTCCATATATAATAGTCGATCATATTATCTAAATGATGTTATAATAGTTGCTGAGACTTTTCTTGTTCTCTATGGCACTGAGCTCTCATTCATGGCAATAAATATTTTGTGGAGGATTTGTGTCTGCATTGAAAGCAGATCTTCACCAATATGCTTTTAGGTCTGAGCATTCAATAAACCAATCTCATCACCCGTTATTCCATCATATTTACAATAATATAAATGAAAAACAAACAACTAAATTAGCTTTCCTTGATTTCAAAAAGGTTTTGACACAGTAGATCATCAGATATTAATTTGTAAGTTGACAGCTTTTAATGTTCACGAGGATGTAGTGGAATGGTTTGTGAATTATCTTCCAAATAGGTACCGGAAAGTAACAGTGAATGTTTTTTTTATTCAAGTCATTGAACTGAGGGTGACATGTAGGGCCCCCCAGGGAACGGGGTGGGGTCCTTTACTCTTCTTGCTTTATATTAATGACCTTGAAACTGGTTTCGAGAGCCGACATCCAGCATTTTGCTGATGATATGGTATTATATACTTCAGATAAATCAAAACAAATATTTGATTAAAAATCTACAACATGACCTGCATAAGGTCAGTTTAAGGTCAGTTTATAATTGTAATGTTAGTAATGGTATGTGGTGTGTGTTCATCTCAAATGCATTAATATCTCGGTTGTTTGTAAAAACTTCAAAGAAATGAATCAGAACGATGTTGATAATCTTGCTCAGGTGTATTATATAATGATGAAGGTATTGCGCTCTTTGGTATGTAAAGCCATGTACACAAATTAAAAAAGTAATAAGGTATATGATGTGACGCTTGTAAAAATTAACTATAAAATTAATTTGAAATTTTGTAATTACAATACGATACAATTTCTGGAAGAAGAGGTATCTATACCCAATAAATAGATACTTCGGGAAGGAACCTTCCCCTTCTACATTAATTCTTGCTCCATCAAGGCTCTTCCGCCGTACAGATAAAGGCAATTCGGTGCAATTCACTTGGCTCCAGAAGGATATGGATTAGACAGTTATCCTGTTATCTTAATAGTAAGGCCGAGTTATTTTCCCTCTCACAAGCGCCCTCGATGTACTGAGATATTGCATGGACAAGGCCCGTTGCTTTGGGTACGTGATGTGCAGTGACCCAAATGCCAAATTCTACGAGTTCAGTAAAAGCACATTCCCTCTGCATAATAAAGGAACTTGAATTCACGCTCCTTGTGTAATGAGATATGTCGATGCAATTATCGTCTTGATCTAGAAAGAAGCAATGCAATTTCTGTATGTCTACTCTTGCACGTGATTATCCTAATCACACCGCGATACTGTGGAACAACCATAGAATTTGCATAATGACTATAGCATATATTATGTGATAAATCAGATGCGACTATAAATCTATTTCTTATTCCATTTGAGTTGATCATCATGATTTATCACGAGTATCATTTATTTTTCCCCGCATTGTATAGGCAAGCTAATTCAAAATATAACTATGTGATCATGTAATAGCTGCTATTCCGACTACAGGACTGAATATAAGGGAAAGGGTGCTGGAGAATTGTAGCATCCTTATAACATTCATAATTACAACATTCTATGATTAATCAATTAATTAATATTCAAGCTATATTGTATTATACTATAGCTGTTATATTGCAATGATAAACAGCTATATCCAAGCACATTATTGAGATGAATACACGGCACACATCACTCACTGTCTGGTACCGCGTCTATTAATGCCAACCTGGATGCATCTTAACTATGTACTTAACTCGGCAACTTCTGAATCTCCCAAGTACAACTAATATTCACACTTCACTTTACGCCCGACCGAATCATTTGATGGCAGACGCCTGCCTTGTCCAGCCTGTGATCTCATCTTACCTGCCATATTGCGGGTCAGCCTCGATTTCTTCCTCATCCTGATCCTGGTCATTCTCCTGGAAGTCATTATCATCCAGGTTCTCGTGGGGCTGGTGTGTATTACTCTTGCAGCAGCAAGCCATTATGTTATAGGAGTTGCTCCTCGATGTCACTCACCTCTATTTGATTACTTCACTAGAGCTACCGGCCTTAGCATTTATCACCTGGCCGCCACAGTACCTCTCATTTGTTATGTGTGTCTAACAGTCCTCCCGAGAGCACTCTATATAACTACTTTCAGAAAGTTGATCGACAGCTAAGCTTTAACTTCCATCCAAGTGAAGCTAGATGGATGGCTTGAACGAGTGTTGTTTACATGGCAATCTGGGCAGTAAAGGCGAGACTTCCACTGTGGCCCGTGTAGCACGTTTATAGAAGTGTTGGTAGTACTCCAAACCTTACACCTGGTATTGGTGAAAATATTGATCCTCAGGCACTGATTCCGCAATCACTGAATGCACTAATGAGGGCTCCTGCTTTTGGGAGTTAATTGCTTCTGAGATCTCTAGTTTCCAACGGAAATTAAACCTTACCCGCACACACAGACTTTTGAAATTCTCTCTCCAGGTGGCTTCGAATCACGACGACAAAGTGGCTTCTGTTGTACGTAGAGAGAATGTAGGTGGGGAAGAAGAATAGCTATCTTCAATCAGGGCCACATTATGTTCACAGAGGACCTCCTGGGACCTGGGTTTCTTGGATGGTAATCCAGCTGATGCTATTCCCACGTATACCTGCCAGGGAATTCCATTTCCCTGCTCATTCTTCGCCTCTTCTTCTTCATGAGAGACGGAGCTTGGTTTGAAAATGGCTTTCCTTTAAAACAAGTGGGTTATGAAACAGATTTCCCTTAGAGAGACGAAGCGAGGGACGTATAAATATCTCCACCTTTAGTCCCTCACTTCGCGTTTTACCTATTTTCTATATATATACTCAGCCAGTATTTGCGTTGAAGTCCACCCTTGCTGTAGAGACGTGGAGCCCTTCATTATCACTCATGCAGAAGCAAAAGATCCTGAAGGTGATGCCTTTAATATATCTCTCGACTTGGAGAAAATCTCTTGCCACCCCTACACAGGGCAAATGCCTTCCATACGCTTGGAAAGAGGTTCCTTTGTTTCTCGTTAAAGAATTCGATGTTGATGGAGCGTTGAAGAAGCGCTGGTGTATACTGGTGAAGCACGGCTGCTGGTTACACTCCTCGAAGACTAGTGGGATGCAGGAAGGGAAGTGGGGAGTGGCTGGGGCTGGATTGCTTGGTAGGGATCTAGGTATAGAGTATAGATCATACACAAGGGCTTTCTTTCCACAGGCACTGTAACCAACATGCAGTGGTCTTGCTCAGCCCCTTGACCGATTCGGATGACCTTAATGCTTCCCTATATATATCCTAGGAGGCGCTGTTCCTCAAGCCCCTGAAAGACCCATCGCTGGGTGTTATCTAGATGTGAGATGACTCTCTTCCCCTCTCCACTGCAACTCCAAGCAAATGATATTCCAACAGTGACCTATCGGGTGTAGTAGTCCATGGATATGACGATCAGGGCATTCCGCCGTCAAAACAATGACTGTGTCAGATTGACACAGAGGAAACCTTTTTCACACGTGCAGTGTTCCATAACACGCTCGTATATTATGATAATACACGCACATGAAATACAATAACTACACGCTGCTTGTTATGTCGCTGATAGGCAGTGTATGAGGTCTGTTACAAACGGGCATACTTTATATATATTTCCCATATATATGAATTACCGATGCACAGCCAAGACCTAGCATTCGTCAGTAGTGATAAATGGTAAGGAAGAGGGACCTTCCTTTGACAATATCTGGAACAATTGTCAGACCGAGACGAGCCGCTCGGCAGATTGTTGGGAGCAGGAGGAGGGCTGAGGCGGAGAAAATCAGCTGATCAGACACATCCCTCTGATGTTCTTTATTGGAGGTCGATCAGCGTCTCTGATGTCAGGAAAACCAATTGTACTCGGTCTCTAATCAGGACAGACAAAGGAAGGTCGGAATTACCAAAAGAGGACAAGCCCATCCGGAATGGCTTTCCCTGCATGTGTGTCATTCTTATAACGTTTTCTCACCAGGGAAGAAAATATTTAGACGGTGGTTAGTGCAGAAAATGCATTCACCAAGGATCAATTGCTTCACTTATATAGTGAAATAATAGAGCCTCATATATGAGTAGCTCTCTACGAAGTGAGTGGACATACACTGAGATAACAAAAGAGGCCAGGCTTGGCGTCTTGCATTCAGAAAGGATTTCTCCTTTATTACAGTCCGAGTTACTTGTGTATCCTATGCTTGTAAAGTAGGTGTTCCTCCAACCGTTCTCGTTCCCCTTGGGCTCTGTAAGAATACAGTGTGTGGCTAGTTTGATAGATTCATATCCCTTGACAGCAGGCTTTCTGCGACCAAGCTCCTCCGGTATTCGCTCAGCATCTGAGCACCTCCTCGTGGTATATATCTCGGTATAGAGGCACTCACGAGTAACTCACATAAGAGTGTAATACTGTTGGAGCCAGAGAGATAACGTCCCACTCTGTGTGACTTGGTTCACGGGATCACATCCCTTCACCATACATCCTTGAAGCTGTCACGGGCACCACTGGATGGTGCATAGAAGCCAGCACAAAATGCTGTGTCTCCAAGCAAGCTTTCTCTCTAGGCCCTGCTTCCACTGCTGCTCTCTGCCTTTCCCCCTCCCTCCCTCCCTCCCTCCCTCCAGTCCTCTCTTTTCCCTCCTCCACCTCCTCGACAACCTCTCTTGGTTGTGCTCGTATGCGTTGCTGCCTGTGTCGCGGGTATAAGGGTTGGTAAAGGGTTTGAGGCGAGTTGTCGCATCACACCATGGCTCATACTATGGGGCAAGTAGGCAGGGCCATGTCGCAGGATTCCCACTGGAGACGTAAGCATCGCACAAACTCCATCGATTGAGATTCTGGGTGAGGCTCGCCCCGGACTGATGCACACTGAGATTAATAAAAGGGCCAGGAGCACCTCGTTTAGTTAATTTGAATCTGGGGCGGAGGCCCACATTCTCTGATGCCTAATGTGGCCATCAGCACTCGTTTTCCCTTCACATATAATATATACTCCACATACACTAGTCCATCCTGAACACTGAATGTTTCCTCTGGCTTCCAGACCTCTATGTGCACTCCATTGCTGACTTTTCTATAGTCAACCCTTCAGCATTGACCCTACTGAACCCCTGGGAGAAAGGGAGGGTTTTATTTTCCTTCTGTTCGCTGAGCCTTTCCCAACCTTTCAGGAAGCCGTCCAAAAGCCTTCATCCCGGCTTTTCATCCTAGCCGGAAAAAATACCGGAGCTATAAAGTGAAAGAATACCAGAGGAAAAACACCGCGACAAGCTAATGTACATCCTATGGTAGAAATGGTAGGGGAATCTGATTTTGCGAAGGACAATACGAGGAGATGATATAATATAGAAGAAGCTGCTGCTGCGATGTAGATCAAAGAGTCTTATATTTCTACAATTGGGATCAAAGCACTCTCACAAGAGAGATTATTTACTGGGTAATATGATAAAAAGTTGCTGAGATGCTTAAGCCAACAGGCACCATCCTTTTAATCAAGCGTCCCCAGACTTACCTAGCTCAGGTCATATTTCATAATAAGCAATTAGATACAGTCAATTAAACCATAATATGGCCATGATTTATTCATATAGGGTTAGGGAAGCACAATAGGGAATGAACAATGGTTCTACAGCTAGCCAATATGTGTGGACCCGTGCAAACACTAAGTACCCGACCATCCATGGACAGGATCTTTGTTTACAAACACCACTTAGCATGACCCGAGTAAAGGTAACGCTGATACATTACACAAAGGAACATCACGCATAGCGCACGCCTTCATGCCCCTTGGTTCTGCGCCTTGCTCTATTCTATTTTGTCACGAGAACCTTGCTGGAAGAAGCTTCATCTAAAAGGGTCTAGAAGTACAATGGATGGACAAAGAGTATTGTGCGCAAAAGCTGTCTGAGAAGAACCAGTGCCGGATAGAGCGCAGTGCAATGCAATGTTTAGCTATAGAATGCACAGTGCACTTCTATTATAGTGCAGAAGCTATTTTTTTAAATATATATATGGGCCTCAGGTTGTGAAGATATAATGAGGAATGTGAAGAGTAACCAAGCCAACTGCTGTTCTAGGGTTCTTCAGGGTTGGTTAACCAGATGGCGCGTAACCTCGGGTCGGGGAATAACATCCCTAAATGAATGATGAAGGTGGAGAGATCGCTTGCACCTGTATTCAATACAAGCGCAGAACGGAGAGCTACGGAGCGCTTGTCAGATAGTTGGTTGTTGAAATATTCACAAGTGTAAACGCGAGTATGCGCGCATTTATTTAGACGCGGATCGGTCACGCTGGTGAGTGGTCAGTAGAGGAGGTCTCAAGCATGGGTCCATGGGGGTTGTATCGATCATTTCATGACAGCTGGGCCGTGCTTTCCTGTGCTTAAACAGCGCCATAATAACACCATTACTGTCACAGTTTTTATGATATCCTTTAAATCGAGGGCAGCGCTTGAGCAACTCTGCGACTCAAAATAGCTCCGATTTAGCCCCACATCAATGTGGCAATAGGATGGTTCATGATCGACGAGTTTAAAGCGTCAGACCCTCTAGGTGAATTCCATTTCAGACCTAGCAGGAAGCCACATTACACGGCCCTCATTTTCAAATAGCTACAGGGTAGGTCCTTCTAACATTCCCTATAAGCAATAAACGTGAAAGCCTAAAAAGGTTTTACACTTTTTTCTTCTTCCTCTCTTTGCCAAATGGATTGAAAATTGATGTTGAAATTCATATGCGGCGTGTAGGTGACAGAACAAAATTTGTTTGCGCCGCATGTCGGACTAAATATTTGGCGATGGCGGTTTCTAGGGAATTAAATTATAATCAAAAGAGTTCTCGCTAGTGCCAGAAACTCCTATTATGCCATCCCTGGGATCTATCGGTCGGGATATTTCGATGAAAAATGTTATTTTGACAGCCTTTGCATCGAGTTGGTGAAAATATTTATAAAGAACAGTGGTAGAAAATCGAAATTCGAAATTTCACCTTTCTGGCCCAGTTCGGTGCAGCAAACATTAGAATTGATTCCCAATATTGTTGATATGTTGATCAATTTTTAGTATGTAGTTTCCATCATAGTTTATGCAACCAAAAATATATATAACGGGCACCGTAGACGAACTTTGATATAAAGATTATAGATAACACTAAAATAAGTTAATGCTTGCTTGTCGTGCAGCATTAAAGCAGTGCATTTATTTTCCATGCGTTTATGGATTCTGGACATCGTAAACTATCTTTTTATTATTCTAAAATTCAAAGTGTGCATGTTTTAATAACGTTGCCCACAATGAGTTTCTAACCTGTTAGAGGCAATGACAACTAGAACAAATAACTAACAATATTTTTCTCCACTATTTTTGGTTGAAGATGAATTCACAGTTGTTTTCTTTTTACATGTTTTAAAGCGAAACTAGGGTTGTCGAATGGACTAAATTGTTGGCCAAAGCTTACAAAGAGCATTTGACTTAAGATCAACAAGACCGGATCCATAAACCAGCAGACAAAAGATTCTTCTTGAGGTACCCCAGCTGACCCCTGATAATTGGTATTGCAGGTGAGGGAAAAGGGGAGCTGTTGTAAAATCTTGTTGATAGATGTCTAGTATTGAGCTCCCAGTCTTGCAAAGCCTAAAGTAACATGGTCGTGAGCGCATCGGTTACATTAAAACGATGTCCAAGTGCATTGATATTGAACTATATTGTAGGCCATTTCAATCGATGAGCCCTGCGAATTTCTATATGATGAATGTGAAGTATTCTAAGCTAGATGTGATGTATCTTTGTGTTTGGCTCTACTAAACGTCCCACTCGGTCTTAGGTCTACCCCATGCATGTGAGCATTCATATATATATACACAAAACACCTCAAGTGTTAAAAGGCATTAGCATCGCCGAGTGCTTCGACCAAAATAAAGCCACGTGCACGGGGGAACAACACAAGAGGTGGGCTATCTCCATAGTATACTTACGCCTCTGACTGGCCGACGTGTTCTGGTACATAGGTATCCTTGTTCATCTTGACCTTAACTTTGTCCTTTATCTTAATGTTGGTATCCTACCTGGAGACGTCTCCAGGGTTGATCATCCCTACCAGAGTCGGTATAGGGTAGAAGAGACTACTGGAGGAGGGTAATGTGGTAGCAGTCGTCGCCCATCATAGTGCAGACTAGCCTTCTCCACGCGCCTGCAAGTCAGGTGATTATGATGCGAGAAGCTGGTTGGAAAATCCTCACATCATGCATATGTACGTTGCCTGGTTAGTTTTTAACCCTCCTCCCCCTTTCACATTCAGCACATCCAGGTATAAACAGGCAGGTAGCTATCGCTGGCACACAAAGGCGGGACTTGAAAACAGCATAGTTTCACTCCAGGCGCGCCCTGGAGGGCTTGTAAGGGGATGGGGCGTGGCCTTCACACATCATGAAGTATACGTGTGTGCGGGTAAGAGCTTCGATGAAGCATGCTCTCTTATCTACAATGATATATAGTCAAAGCTCTATGTGATCAGCCCCTTCGCGATACACAGTTCGTCTCTAGGCGTTCCCATCTTTGATGACATGGTGCCGCCATAACCCTTGGAAAACATACATCAGCATGCACTTAAGCAAATAAGTTTGCCTCCCTCCACAAAAACTAGAGCCAATCACAATTAACAAGGAGGATAGACACACATGATGATTTATTAACTCCCTTGTAATGTCAGGGCAACGATCGTTGCAATTGTTTTCCCGTCTTTCCTTTTTTATTATTAATATTTCAAAAACGTTACATCAATGCCAACAATTGATTTTCTGGGGATATCCAAATGATTAGCGATCAAAACTAGACTCAGTGTTTTCATGGGATGCTGACATGACCTGGATCCCCATAAATATCTCCATGGAGGATCTAGAGATCCAACCTCTCATGGCCTGGAGCAGTATCGACCACTCTCTACAAATGGGTATTTTATATATATGGTTTAACCGCCCAGGACTACAGACCAATGGAGGGAAAGAAAATTTACATAGATTATGCATGTTCAGCGGGCAAAATCGATATGGTCGCAAAATGGAATGTGATATATAGAACCGACTGTTAAATCATTTACCATCTAGAAAACGATCAATATGGGAGTGCTCCCCTGTGAAAAAAAACTATTTTATTCGTGGTACCGTAGACGGAATGTGCTCGCTCAGTTTCTAAATAATTATACACGTAGAATTCGCTCAAGGAAGCTCTGATTAGGTGAGATCGAGTCTGACAGTCTCTTCTCAACTACATTATCCCTAGAAACAGAGGACAGACGATATTTTTTTTCGCAATAGGAAGCTCTGGCAGATAATCTATTCTTTATATAATCGGCAATGTTTCAGTGCCAATTTGTGCCAGTGTGTGCCAAAGGGATGATTTGCCTAGATAATTTCCGAAATAGCATCCGGCCGTAAGTTATTGACTTTAAAAACGTTTAATATGGATAAGGTAATATTAATAGCGTTTAGGCTCTGACTGTTTGCTTGGAATATTTCACATAGGAATATCATCTATCAATGTTGTAATACTTGTCTGAATAAAACTATAAATCAATCAATATTTGCTAATGAAATATGGCTTTCCTATTTGAGGATCTCTGCATGTGCCTACCCAGTTGAATTAACATCTCATTTTTTACTGAAATATGATCATGGTTTATCCATCTGCAAATAGATTTAGAAGTGGTGAGGACAAGACTAATATATTTCTTCTAGGCGGTTCTGAATTACACCACCTCCCTATTTTTTTTATAATCTGGGACTCTATTTTAATAAAGCTTGGCATGAACGATTGAAGGTTAGAAAAGTCCATGGGAAACGATGGTCAAATACTTTATCAATATCTCTTTAACAACCGATTAAAATGTTGTGTTGCTCCTGCAGTAAGAGGAACAGCAGTGGAGTATTTTTTATTTTAACCCCATTTTGATCTGGCTTATTTTGAGGCAGACTGGACGTGTACATAAAAGCCATTCAAGTGACTTGGATGATGGATCGGCTACAAAGATCTATGCATCTATATCGATATCGATTTAACTATTTTTAAAAAAAACCTTTGTCGTGTCTTGCATTCTAAATAGTGATTTAAGTCACAACTATATATATATATGCAATTACCCTCCTAGCTGAAATAAAAGGGTTTTTGATCTTATAGATATCTTAGTGGCATAGTGTCCGGGGTTTGTTATACAACTTATATAAAATACATGGTCCGAGCCGGGTCCGAGCGAGGGGTGTCTGTTCGCATTTCTGATTTTTCTGATAAAGCTCTTACGATGAAATCTGGCCGGACAATCAGAAACCATTTGTGTTTCGCCCATCTTACTAAATTTGAAGATCCCATCCATCAATTGAGCTCAGCCTATGCTCGGCTATGGTTAATGTCTGGCCTATCAGGGACACACAAAGAGATTCTTAGCCGCAAGTTTATGATAGCTTTTCTTTAGAAGTCATCCATAAACGAGGCAGCAGCGGAAGGCCTCGAGGAAATCTTAATCGCTGTCTGAAGACAGCTCATAGCCCGAAACATTCTCCAGTGCATATCTTTGCCCAGTGGTCATCTAAAAGCCATGCTTCTAGGGGGTGACTGCAAGGGCTAGGGAAGCGTCTATTCTGCAAGGAAGGCAGTGAAACAGGCACACGTAGTCACCCCAACACTCTCGTTTGATAGCTTTTGATCCCAGAAGATAGACACTGCCAGAGGTTGTTGCTCAGAGATAACAAATACAACTTTAAGACGGAGGACCAATATTGCTTATTCATCGGTGTAAGTGACCCCCGAGGACATACCATCCATATCTCTGGTAGATTCACTATCTATATACCTTGCACAGACAACCTCCTTTGATGCAATCAAGCAAAGGTTAGGCAGTGTTCGCAGACCGTGGGTTTTCATGATACCACTGATGGTTCGTAATGTACTCTGTGCGCACATTGAAGGTCAAAGATTCGTTTCTAGAAGCCAAACCACTATTATTATTATTGGAGAGCAAAGGTCTATTCTGAATAAGCTAAATTATGAGTCTTTCAAGGTCACTCGAGTCACAATGACGAGACCCCGCCAACGGATCATGAGTGGAAACTGAAGGCATTGCGAGTTTGTGGTGTATTTGGGATGGTTTCTAGAATTCACCAATTTGGTCCTGACAATGGATTTTTATTGATGGGAAATAAAACAAAATAAAATCTTCAATAGTTCGATGAGGTTCCTTTTGGTGTCCTAATAATTCTAGCCATATATGCAGGCATTAAATGAAAATTAAATTAGGAATTCGACAGGATTAGTTTGCAAACATTTTTTGTTTTAAAGGAAACACCTCTTCTCTGATTTAACGCTGATTAATTCAGTTAGCTCAAGAGAGAGAGAGAGAGAGTTTTAACAATATGCTCTGTAAGTAATAATAGTACCCAACTAGAAAAATTCTGCCGGTCAACTGCATCTACTTGTAGGCCCGCTTTTGGTAATGGAAAAAGCGGAAATCATTGGATTCTCTATTTAGCATAGGCAGATGAGCATTCACATGGAAAATCTATTAGTCCTTCTCCCACTCCGGGCCAACCTCAATAATTACATTAGAATCCCTATCAGTCACACCGAAGACAGCGCATAAATACAAAGCACCTCATCAGTCCAAATTGACTTGTCACTTATCCGAGACCCTTTTAACACATCAAGAAATGACAAAATCGGTCTCCGAGGGATACATTTAGCATTTTTAGGTTAGAACTACAGGAGGCAGCAGGAGTAAGCTATTGTTTCACCAAGGATGTTTCTTGCTCTTGTTGTCCTGGCGTTTGTCGCCAGGAGTTTGCAGGGACGAGGGGTTGTCAGGGGGCTGTGAAGTATTGATGACTCAGTGGGGACGAGGTGTGCTTTGGTCCCGGGTGACAGGGGGCTAATTGGTCAACGGGGGTTTCCAGGGAGTTCACATGTGACATGAGAGGCAGTCTGGGCAGACATTGAACGTTATGAGCAATGGCATCCCAGACTATCGCACTCCTGCGTTAATTAATGTATTTCTATTTCTATTCTGAACGATGGAATGTTATTTTATAATAACCGACTAAAGTGTCCTACGTGCTTTATTAATTTTATAAATGTTGTAGGTAGATATATAATGCTCTAATTCAAGACGGATATTTTGGATGTTTTGTATAAAATGCCCGATCCGCTTATTACTGGGTTAAGCGCAACATTTGACCCGGACAAGATGACCTACGACAAAAGATAATGCAAACCCCTTTCGGGGAAGGTGTCGAATATCCATTGAAAATAGGCAATGTGGAGCAAGAAAATATTGGATTTAAAAAATTGATATGGATTATTTCTCAGGGCTGAGTCATGAGGCATTGTTCGTGTTTGTCTGAGATCCAGTGTCAGTGTCGCACCAGACACTTCAATGCCTACTCTGACCAAATTGTATTCTCGCGCGATTTATAAGCCATTACGAGACTCAGCGAGCTGCCTAAACCATAAATGTATAATTCATACATTTAGGACAATTTCGTAATTCTCATGATTTTAAAAGGCAGTACAACACCAAGTGCTTAATGTGACTAGTATATGTGGCGTGCAGCTTGACCAATGGCTGACCTTGGCTGACCATTGCCTCGTTCTTCTCACAGCTGTTACCATGGAGATGTCTGACCTTCAAATAAAGAGGTCAGAGGCATATTTTGGACACGATCCTCCCTCTGTTTCAAGTGTACTAGTGATGCGTTTGTCCAGAGAGAAAAGAGTGATAAAAGGACACAAAGCCTGTAGCGATGTGCAGAGAGTATTTTAGTGCGTGGCCTATACTCCTTCCCATCTGGATGCATTGGAAGTAAACATAATATCCTATGTCCCCTAACATTACCGAGGCTGCATCTGGCTAATATTCAAATATGCTTTGTAGCTTTCATTTTGAAGTCTCGCCAGAATTCCTTGTGCGTAAAGTATCACCCATCAATGGACCGATATAGTATCACCACTATTGGGTAAACACAGAAATGAGGGATGCACTATATTGGAAGAAGAAAAACAACAGGAAGAATCATGACTTTGGAGCAATATCCTCGGGATAATTATCCCAGGGGAAATAGTCTATGTAAGCTTAATTAATCAAGGTAATTAATTTTCTTCCCCATTACATTGTTTCTACTGCATAGATCTATTATATTTTGAAGGAGGCAAATTAGGGTCATGTGGTTTAACATTCTGTTCATTCTGGACCTACTCATATTGCTATAGTAACTTACTTCTTTTTTTCAATAGGAAAGAGACATTACATTTTTTACATTTTTTAAATTTCATTACAGGCCAATGCAAGGTCTAAAAAATAAAGAAAAAGAGGCATTATCCGTTACTGAACTTTTCTTGGTTCTAATCCACTCATATCTAATAGAATAAAACATCAAAATGAAAAAAACCTCCACAGTAATTTAACTTCCCAAATCCCCCATTTTCTCCTACTACTACTACCCACTGATTATGTACCAAATAAATTTGTATTGTCAACCTTATAATAGACTCAAACTCATCTTATGCATAATCAAGACTTTCTCAAAAACATTTAAAAACTGTTTCAATGTTATCGCTACCCCAGAGAAATTATTTAAGGACTAATTCCGCAGATCCAGTCTAAAGTCAATCACATACAAGTCCAATTAAATACTTTCCGCTCAGTTAGCGTTAGGAACGCATTAGGCTTTAGGGTTATGGTACATAGGGGCAGATTCTTAATACAACAGCTGAAAACTCAACGCGCTTAGACGCCATCTATTGGCTACCCCCTACGCGAGCAGCTCAACCTAGCGACCAAGACGACACCTGCTGTCAATAAAACCAGTCATCCAGAGGCCAGGGTAGGAAAAGCCTGCGCCGCGAGAGCTAAGCGATTGCGTTAACGTACTCGACAATGAAGCATCTGCGAAGGTGCTTGATACAATCACGTGATGGATGCACTCTGTAATTCTTTCTCAATCGCCTCGCATGAGCATAGTCCATTTTTGTTCCGATAATAACCCGCAGACATGGCATTCTTTGATTCTAGCGCTTGAATTGGGGTTGCATTACATCCGTTCGTGGCTAGAAATAACTGAGCAGAACAATAATTTGAACACAAACGTGTATGTTTGTTTGGGGGAGATTTACATAAATAATAAATCACCTCCAAACAAACATACACATTTTTGTTCAAATTATATACAGCAACTGTTGAAGAGGGAACCAGTACACCGACTATATTTGAAATTAATTTCTAGATTCTAAGTTAATATTATTTTTGTAACAACAAAATATGCCTACACGGGCTAAGCAGAAGGGCAAACAGTTAAGAAAAAGTGTTGCAAACTGGGCATGTAAAAAAGAAGACCTGGTGAAGGTGGCAAAGTGACATTATGTTCATGATAAGATTTATGCTCATTGGTAATTTGACAGCACCAGTTGCCAGGAACCAGCTCCCATTTCATGTACTACTAGCTGTTGGTGGACCTCCCCGCCAGGAATTATTATGGGCCTGGTCTAGGGCACCCATAATATGGCTGGCTGGCCCTCTATAACATTGCCATTCTGCGACAAACTCTCGTCTGATGAGATGTTCTTACGAGAGCAGCGGTTGACCTGTTTCCAGTGGCTAACACTGACCCGAGAGCTGATTGATGTTCGTCAATACATGCCGGAATGGGCCGATATTCATTAGGAGAAACTGTGGTGCTATTGCAATGAATGGCTTCAGAGGGCGACGCCATAGTGATAATGGTTAAGAGCATAGGGCCTTGTAATGGGGGTTATGCAGCGGGAATGATTACAGCACTTATTTCCTGCCTTTCCAAACTATCAGCTGAGGTAGACAGCACACGTCTGTGTGGCGTAAAATGTTTTTTATATATATGTATTTCTATATATAGGCATCAAGATGGATGACAGTAGTCTAAAAGAAATGTATTATTAAAAAGGGGGAATGTGTCATGATAAAACAATTATTACAGCTTAAATGCAGTCTAGGTTCACTGCCTTTTTTTTAAAAAAAAAAAGATTTTATTTAAACTGGGTCCTCGGTTGATTTTTTTCCATGCATGGCCCAGTGGGGGGGGGGGGGGATGGTGCATAATACAAACTATACATTGATCTTAATCGATAGTATAGCTTGGTCAAAGACAAAGAAATAACTCCCAGATCAGAGAAGAATGGTATGTCAGTGATTGGACGCCTACTGTGCTAACGGCCTTCTAGGCCCAGGAGTAGGCGCCAAAATGGGATTATAATGTCATTTTGGGGTTTGGAGAGAGTTCGAGGCTTTCCCTCAGTTTGAAGGGACTCTCACAACTTTGGGCCTAGACTGTACGAGTTACACTGAGTACCACCCTAAAGGAAATGAACCATACGAAATCGAGGGTTATGGTATTCATGTCGAACGATTAATTCAGGATATTGACTGCTAAAGTCTGCCTAAAGCGAGAAATACTGGCAATTCTAGTAGGATGAAATGTGTTATTGCACTATGGGTATAGGCAAATAGCCTGTTAAAATTAATTTTCCATCCTTCTTAAAGATACCTTTTTCTTCTACTATAATATCCGAGAAAAAATAATTGCCATTTATTAATCGGTGTGCTTAGGAATGAAATTTTCTTACTGCAGTGATTGGTTTCTTCTCTCAGGTTGTAGGATAGTAGCACATCCGACAGGAACCAATAAATCCTCCATATCGAATTCGTATGGCCAAATAAACAGCTACAAAAATGCTGACGATTGTTCATAATCTTAGTGCAGACGCAGCTGTGCCAGTCTTGTGTAAGGGAGGCACGGATCTTAAAATGGTAGAAGGGATCAGTGATCCTAGTCAAACTGAGTGACAATCAATTAAGGTTGCACCGAGGTAATCTGAGGCTTGGGACTGGCAGAATGTGATAACAGTTATCAAGCTAATCATGAGACAGGTTAGAGGGAGGGTTTGGCTCCTGCCGAATGCCACCAAGACCTTTTAGACCTCAATTCCAGGAGAGAAACGAAAAGTTCGATGTTCCTATATATACTTTGTAGACCTGGTTGGTACTCTCCTATCTTTCGTAGTTCACATTTCCTAATTTCAACCAACTATATGACCTGTGATCCCGACTGAGGTATGAAGAGGAGTTGAGTTCAGCTGACACACATGGTAGAACTGTTAAGGTGAATAATCATCGAAACCGAATGATCACAAATGATCAAAACGGCATGAATATACTCATCCTCAATGTTAAGCAATGCAAAGTATGAAGTAGTGATTTGTATAGGGGCCCACGAAACTCCAATCCTCGTCTCGCCATCCTTTGAGTATTTCCTTGGTTTAAAGGGCAACACCTGCTCTTTATACCCCGGTGCTCTGCACTCGTAGAGCAAAACCATAATGTTATACTGGAGCAAAGGCCGTAAATATTTCAGCAAGCGATCGCTGGCCCTCTCGAAATACGGACCAAACCCATAAATAGCGCCTAAAAGGTCAGGTAGCGATCGAGACACCGTGAGGATGAACGTACGTATAGGGGCCAAATACTATAGTTAGACTTCAAATCAAGTGAAATCTGATTCTGTCAACATCTTGGTCTATGATGTAAAATGATCAAGAAAATAGTTCATGTCATGCATGGTGGCATCTTGGGATGAGGTCCTTCATATAAGGTTTTGTACACAAATAGATTTCCCGATTATGGGTTCAGAACATGGGTATAATTATATTCTCATCCTGTTTCATTCCACCAACCCCAAATTATCCTATTAGAATCCTATATTCATCGCACTATCCAAATAGTGCCTGCAAATTCGATTTAATACATATATAGATTTAATAGCATGGCCATATATATATACACACACTGATTGCCCCTTATTTTCAAGGTGCTTCTAAAGTTGGCGCCTACCCTACCGTGATTGAAAGACGATCATCATCTTGTAAATAAAGGGTATTTATAAGTCAGACTTCTTGGTAGTGTTCACTAGTCTCATTCCCCTCACAGGTCACACCATCCCGAATAGAACCCAATTCCGTGACTTGCTAAGTCTGTTCACGAGTTTCCTTTATGAAGACTACAAAAGGTGGGCATTAAGGCGCTGAACAATTTCATCTAAGGCGGATTGAATGGAGGACTATCTGACTATGTGACGACAGTATTATCTCGCGGACTGGAGGCGAGTAGGTTACTATATAAATACAATATAAAATAGAATAGATCTAGGTAACTTTTTAATTATTAGTAATAAAAGGGGTCATGAGGGGTGTCAGGGGTATTGAGAGACCAGTATAATATCGCCCAAAAGTCTGTGCAGCACATACACTTGTCCGTTTCATGGGTGATGTCGGATAGAAAAACATTGGAATGGCGATTAAGGTGTAACTCCGGCGGACGGAGCATGGTTTTGCATTACCCATTAAACCTTATGATATACCCTTGTATCTTAAGCCGAGATGACTCGGATGTTGAACTAAATCAAGTTTGGTATCAAGAATACCCGATTATGTTAGGCAGTTTTTCATTTATATAAACTAGGTTTACAATACTGTATTCTCGGATGAGTCTTTTCAAATGGTTCAGCCATTACGAAACGAGTTGGCTATATGAATTATTGAAATTATTAATGAATGTGGTTATATGGCTTTGCTATCAATTAAGCAGGAGAAAGGTACATAACTGGGCCACTGAATGGTAATACTATAGTTTATGGCAGGATAATTGTAGAACGGCGATTTCTCTTTGATGTAGATGTGTGGAAAAAGGAATGACTTTAATTGCTATTAATCTCTCAGCTTCTAATGAAAATAACAGCTGGTTTATGAATTGTGGCAAGTTGTGCTGGGTGGAGAGACTCATTTGCAGGACAGCTCGTCCTGTCTTATCATTAGCAAGGCCATATAAGCCTGCCCCTCCAAATTCTTTACTATCCACATACACTCTATACGCGTCCTGTAGACCTGTAGTAAACATCAAAGCCCTCTATGGTTAACTCTCAGGGGGGCCAAGGGGGCGCGGTTAATTACCAAAACAACAGCCCTTTCCCTCCCCCTCCATTTAAACTTACCCCGTTCAAAACTTTAGTGTCAATTTTTGCCATACCAATAAAGGTGTGTGGGGTTAGTCGCAGATAAAATGGATTGAGTCATTGAGGTTTCATATTGAGCCACTATCAATGTGCAGTACGAGTTGGTTTTAGTATAATTAAATATTGTAACGCAATGGGATAAAGTCGACATTGCCTGCCAGTTACAACCGCTCTACTATAATTATGCAGTATACATTCTGGGTGGGCTATTGGAAGTCCTGCGACCTATGCAGGATATTGATAGACCTCCGAGTTTAAACATAACATCCCTGGTTTAAATCATATCTTAAGTCTCATAGTCAAAAGGTGAAAATACAAGGGCTCACATCAAATCAATTGGATCAAAAGGATAACTAGTAAACGAATATTATGGATAGTTATGCATACAACGAGAGTGTAGAAAACAAGTAATGTTATTTTTCCAAGAGCCCCTAAATATAATTCTTCTTGGAAACACAGTAGCAACATTTAAGACAATATATTATAATTATTATAAGATACATCGTATGATACATCTTATATCGTATGATGTATCTTATATCATGCGATTTCCTTTTATTTTTATGCCCCCACACACACGTCCTGGAATATGAAACAAGCTGATGCACCTACTTTGCTTAATTTCATACCCAAAATTGTAAGGACTACAACTGCCTCCTGAATTTAACAAAACACGTTTGGAATAGATTGCCTAATTTGATAATACAGCACGTAATGTCCTGCATCTCTCTTGGTAAGCTTATTATGAAGAAAGTAGACATGATTATACTTGATTTTGTGTGAAAAAATGGTTTGCGTATGATCTTGGTCCCCTTTTTAACCCAGAGCATAGCTAGGGGGGGGGGGAATGGGGTTGAGACTCATAGAGGATATTAATGAAACCAATAGCATCAAGTGGGTCCAGAGAATATTGTGGGGTAGGCTCTCTTCCTCCTTCTCTGTCCTCGAGGAATGTCTGGGGAGGAATATTGATGACATTTTCTTATGTAGATACCAACCCAAGACGTATATAAATGATTTTTATAAAGAGTTGTTCCTAACCTGGAACAGGTATTATTATAGCAGGAGCCCTGAGGGGTATGACCAAGTCAAGAAAGAGAGACTGTGGTCTAATAGGAATATAAAGATAAAAAATAAAATGTTGATCTGGCCCCAGTGGAGAGACCAGGGAATTGAGGTGGTAGGGGACCTATTAGATGAACAAGGCAGAATGATGTCTACCAATGAGCTAAATAGGTACTACAAAATAGGGACTAACTTTGGGGAAAGGTTGGATTTAGCCAGGGCCATCCCTCACGAGTGGCTCCAACTAATGAGAACTGTGGTGGATGTACCTGAGGCAGGGAAGATATGTATGCAGATTGGGGAAAACTTGATCAATATCTTAGATTGCTCCTCCAAAACAATAACTAATTCGCAAGTAGCCAAAAAGAAGGTAAAATATGAAAGGTTCGACGAGTGGCAAAAGCTTCTCCAATTGTCTGATGATGAATTCAGCAACATTGACTGGAAGTTAACTTTCAAACGAGTTTATATGATTTCCCCGGAAACAAGACTTCAATCCTTCCAGTACAAGCTTATGCATAGAGTTATTCCTTGTAACCTCTACCTGAAAAACATTAGGGTCAAGAGTTCCCCTAGGTGCACCTTCTGTAAGGAAAGGGATGACCTTGTTCATTTCCTTGTGGTTTGCCCTAAAACCAATAGGTTATGGAAGGGATTATTTGCATGGATATACAACATTGGATACCTTAACAGAGGTGTTGGTGATAAAGAAGTTATAACGAAAGTTAATGGTGCTATTTCTGTAGACCCAAAAACTATTGTCTTTGGGTTCGAAATTGTCAATGAGAACATTGAGATCATTAACTGGGTGTGTCTTCACACAAAGTCGTTTGTTCACAGGCAAAAACTCTTCCATAAAAGAGAGCTTTCTATGAGCCTTCTCATGTGCGATCTCAGTTTTAGATGTGATGTCACAATCCAGCGGCCACGAATAATGGAAAAAATTTGAGCTCCCTTCCTTGGAGAAGGTTGAAAGGATTTATAGTTGAATATTTGGAAAATTAATTCAGCGAGTAGTATCCCTAATAGAGGTAATCAACAACAAACTATCCTTATAAACCAGCTTCAGGGGATGGAATCGCTAATTAGGGGGTGTATATTACGCCGTCGTAGGTCACTTACATTATGTAGAATCTGCTATGTAACAGAATTAACCTCAGAATTTTAATGTCTATAACTAATGGTTAATAAACCATAGGTGCTATTTACATGTACACCGTTGTCGCATCTACGCATAAATGAGGGAAGAAGAGAACGGGATGTATTTCTTGATGTCAACCTGGTGGATTTGTTCTGGTGGATTTGTTGACAGACTGAATAAAAATTTGTGTAAAAAAAAATAAAAAAAAAAAATTGAGATTGTTAGCAGACCCTAAGGTTTTTTAAAATAAGGTTAAAAACGTATCCGCGCGTTCGCCTGTATATCCATATAATATAAGGGTAGAGCGATTTCTATGAAAAGAGGTAGAAAAGAAAAGGTAGAAAGAGGTGTTTCTTTGTCCCGAATGTTCTTGGAATTTGTTCTATTACAAACCACTTTACTCATCTGTAGAGGTCTGTACCCACTCTCTGGATGTCGTCGTATGTGGTTTGTGAAGGTATCTGGGGTGGAAATGTGATTTTGAAGCCTTTTTTAAATCGGGATATCCACACTCTATTTATAGCCTGGGAAAGCCCCTGTGAGGTACTACGTCATTAGCTCTTGAATTGTACAAATTGTGAACAATATTGTTTAAATGCCAATTCTGAAACCATCTCAAATTTGATCCCCCTGTCAAGACCTCCTGAGGGTCTAAACAGGGGCTCAAATTGCTTTTTGAATACAGGCCCTACTGGAAAAGGGTGTTCTCACCCATAAACATATTTTACATCAGACACAATTATGTGAATAATATACAGTTTAATCTTAAAGAAGTATTTCTCAGATACCCTCAATCTCCTGAATAATTTTCCACATTAAATCGGGGTTTTGGGAGTGTTGTACATGTAGAGTCAGGTAATTTGAAGGAAAGTGCACATATTGGCAGTGTATCTGGCCCCTACTGCAGGGGCCCTTATCAGGACTTTAGGGGCCCACTGCCCCACTCAGTTAGAGGGGGGGGGGGGCACAGGGGACTTTTTAAGGGGTCTAGGGGGGCGTTACCCCCAGGCCCCCCTCCTGGTACCGCCACTATACATGCAGAGGAGTTAAAGAGAGGGGGACGGGAGGGAGAGGATGTAGGGGAAGGGACAGAGGGAAGGGAGAGAAAGCACTGAGGGGGAGCATGAGGAACAGGGGAGGGAGCAGGGTGGGGGAGGGGGGAATCGGAGATGCGGTTGGGAGAGGAAAACTGGAATGAGAGACAGAGAAGAAGTGGAGGGAAAAGAGGGAGAGGGGGAAGTGTGGGGAGAGAGGGGACCGTCCAGAGGACGGGTACTTTGCTAGTATATTATATTTCATTCTATTTAGTTTATCGGGGATCAGACTAGGATCTTGTACGAATAATCGTATCGACATTGTAACCATAATGATGTCCTCTATTGTATAGTCAGTTCTAAATGATTCTTGGAATTCATATGCTTCGTTTATACTTACTCGTGAAATATCAAACTTCCTTGTATCAATGACAATTCCCAAGAATTTGTATACTACTCTCACCCTCACTAAAGCCGGGTTATACAAATAGACAGGAACTTATCACCAACCCCATCATTCATCAATCATCAAGTCACCTTATGCTATTGATTTCTCCTTAATTATTAGTAAATCTAACCAATATGTGAACATTAGTACTTTTTCTGAATGTGATGTAATACCAATATGTCATCACCCTACCTCAATATTATATAAAAATAGCAGTTCAGGGCATGACGAAAACCATCCTTATGGGATGAGATTGCTGTAACTGTATACATCCTGAATAGATAATTGTATAATAAAATATAATGACTCTCGCAATGACAACAACATTGCCATGATACTGTACACTCTAGCAAATCATCATTGATATACGACGGAATGGAATAAGAAAGGTACGTTCTATTTCGTACTATCAATTGTACGACCAACAAAGCATAGCTAAGCATGGGGAGTACGTTATGCGCGGATTACAAAATCATTCAAGTGTTTTGTTGAAGCTTTCCTTCTGAACCGACCATCGATGTGGCACCACCACTGCTTCCCCCGTCCCCCTTACCAGGCCAATAGCCAACTAGGTAGGTGGCAAACACAGCTATATTCTATTAATTAATATACGTAACCTTCATCTATACACTCCCAGTCCTTCTACAACGACTGAGAAGGACACACCAAAGGTCAATGGAAGGTATGCCCTGGTAAGTATCATGCATCTTTTATTTAACTCTATTTCATTCACCATGGTCTTTAGCATTATTTCTCATCAATGATCCATGTTCAACTTGTTTTAGTTTGTCTTGCACACCTTGGAAGTATTGTATAGGAGCAGTCTTCATTTATTATTTAAAATAGCAACTGCACTGTCCGCAACTTTGACAGATATTTAGTCAAACTATTTATGATATAATACAATATTTACAAATTGGTATTTTATATATTCCTGTATATTTTCGTTACAGAAGCTGGCATGAGGGGTACATAGGCCTACATGAAAAAGGAAATGAATCACAAATATGATGAAATGATGAATCCAATAATTTCACTCTCCCCAAAATACAATTAATAATGATATACAAATAAAGGAATAAAAGTAATAATTAGAGAGTATTTTTGTTGGCCACCACAGCTCTGAAAATAAGGATCCATGGATCTAAAATTTATGGAAAGCCGTTTATACATATAACCCAAATGTACAGAATTTTAGTAATACTTTTTCCTAATTTACCTAACCATATTCCTGATTAGCCTTTTCTTTTTGAACTGGCATCCTATTTCGGGAGAATTGGTCCAGCTCGGGGGCCAAACAGGTGTAGCAGTTCTAATGTACCCCCCATCAGATGTACCCCCGGTATAACTAACCTAGGTCTAATGTACCGGGGGTACATTTGACCTAGGTCCAATGTACCCCCTCCAGTTTTAATGTACCCCCCGGAGTAAAATAGACCTAGGTCAAACGTACCCCCACCAGGTTCAAAGTACCCCAAAGGGGGAAACTAAACCTAGGTCTAATATACCCCAAATATTTGATAATAACCAAGTACTGATCGAAACATTAATTCTTTAAATTATAACAATAAAAGTTAGTAATAGTACATACCTAATAGTCAGAACTGAATACATTTTAGTAATGAATTATTGTGATCTGAGAAAAGTATTTAATTCAGGATATGAATTACACAGAGTGCTGTTCTCATCACATCCTATAGCATTTTATTAGATTATTGACATAATATTATAATAGTGACAATTCTACTTATAGGCGTTACATAGAGCAAAAATCGTAAATTCCAATTTACAATAGTCCAATTCAATTTTAAATGTGGGTCTGTTGCATAATCTTAATTTGAGGCAAGTAATGGAATCAATAGAATTTACAAAATTCAAGCTTATCAAAGAAACAAAGGGGGGTAATTTGAACCTAGAGGGGGTAATTTAAACCTGAGGTCTAAATTACCGGGGGGGGGGGGGGTACATTAGATCGGGGGGTAATTTAGAACTGTTACACCGGAATGAATTAACCCTAAATCGGGAGAACTAGTAGGCTAACCAGGAAAATGAATGACGAATTAACCATTGATAATGCATGCGAACTGGGGACATTTTTTCCGGGTTAGCTGAGAACTGGCAAAAGAGAAATAGTGCTTTTCCGAAGTAGCAGGGTGTCTAGAGAATTAGATCTGAGCTCGGAGTGAATTAACAAAAGCTATGCCCCAATCAGGAATTGATGAAGTCTAAGTAGGAATGACAGAAAGGGAAGATTAGCTAAATATTAAAAAGCACAATTTGGGAATTTTAGGAATTTTCCGATTTCGTGCCTAATTCTCGGCTAACCCGGAACAGAATTCCCCAGCTTGCATGCATTTTCAATTGTGAAATCGTCAGTCATTTTCCGGGTTAGCCTACTAATTCTCCCGATTTGGGGTTAATTTATAACATGTATAAATGGCTTTCCATAAAAATTAACACCTCGCCCCCCCCCCCCCTTAGTTTTAGTGAAAGAACTCACCACTGTGTGACGGTGGCGCCAAGGTCGGCCCGTCGCCACTGCCTACACTACGATAGGCTTTTTTACGCCTATTATACGCTAAGCTTTCTCTGTACATAATGCTCAGTAGACACCCGAAAGTAGGCCTACGACAGAGAAATGTACGATTTGAATGAACGATGTCCAGTGTCTCAGTGTTTTCTTAAAACAGGTTAAAATTCCAAACCATACTCTGAACCGCAAGACTCGTGGAGGGCTCAAATCACTTTAGAGCCACTTAAGGACGTTTTCTGCATTTGCCTACACAGAAAAAAAAAGGTTAGTCATTTCAGGAAAATCTTAGTCAAAACGTGGGATAGTCAAAATCATCTAACTTTCTAAGTTGGGGTAGTCACAATTGTCTAACTTTCTAAGGGGGTTAGACAACCGGACCACATGTGCCTCACCAAGTGGCCGTTTTGGAATTAACTGTCAGCATGGAAGAAGATGGAGCTCAATCGCCAACAAAAAGTTCCATGTAAGTAATCCAAGTTATCTAGTCTTCTTGTTTGCCATCCATCCATAAAACTGGTATCCATACACAGATCAAGGTATGGAAATGAAGGATACCTACTTGTTTTTCTATTTTGAAATGAAATGAAATGAAAATATATGTCTTTGTTATGTGTCAATAGCTGCCTAATTATCGCCCACCAGGAAGCAAATTTCTTTAAGTTCTACCCTGCAGACATGGGGAGCGGAGCTAGCAGGCAGGGGGTGGGGGTGGGGGGGATGGGGCTAGCGGGGGGGGGGGGGGGGAGCACAGGGGGCAGGCGGGTGGGGGTTCTAGATTATTCTAAAATAATTTTTTTTTGTTATTTTCTAACTTTCCAAATTTTTATTGTATATATGATATAGAGCGAAATCTAGTTTATTTGAATTTGTTATTCAAATATCCACTACCCACTACAATTGTATATATATCCAGTTTGTTTGATATTGTTATTCTAATTTTTCAGCTATTTTACGCTCCCATTTTTGGGTTGGCAACACTTTTGAATGAAAGCATGGAGGACATCTTCAGTACAGCACAGGTATGTAGAAGATCCTTTAAATCGTAAAATAAGACAATATTGTTTCAATTTAATAAATAGTAGCTTTCTAATAATTATGAATACTTCACAGATTTCCGTCTGTTAACCTGCATTCCCTTCTGAAACATCTGAAACATTATTTTAAAATTGTATTCTACTTACAGGACAACTCATTGAGTATCAGGATTTGTTACAACCCTTCACATTGACTTGGAGCACATCCAGATAGTTAAAGATAATGAGTCACTGACAGGTTCGAAATTTGATTACTGTAAGTGTTATAAGGCTGTTTGTTTATTCAGAACTGATAATATGTAAATCTCTATTTTAAAACCGTTCAAAGAACATTTCATACATTCAAAAACAAGCTTGTGTAACATTTTATAGAAGTAACTGGTTTGATATGTGATATGAATGTGGTGATGTTTTCACCAGGGAACTGATATCCTGTATCTGCCTATATATATGTGTGTTTGAATAAACTGTTGGTTTTAAAAATACATGATTTAAGAAGTTATCTCTGCATCAGAATGCATCTGCAACTTTCACTGTGGAACAGTTAATTATAGACCTTGTTTTGAGATATAACTGGGACTTAATGTAATCTTATGTATTTGGGAAGAGTGATATGCATCATCAAATCTATACAACGATTTGGAAGGGACCTGCTGAAATATTTTCACTAACCCCTAGTCAAAAGAGCTAACCTTTCTCAACAAACTTAGTCAATTGGCCTATGGGGTAGACAAAAAAAAGGGTTAGAAACTTCGGACAAATAAGCACAGTCAAAAAGAGTAACTTTTTTGAAAAATCTTCGACCTTTTGACTAACTTTCTAACCCACATTTTTTTCTGTGTAGTATATATATATAGCGCATGTGACTGACCTGAAAGCAGAAGATTTGTCCGGCTGGGCAGCCTCGAGCACCTCTGGCGGTGGCGGGGGCGGCATGATGGCGGTGGCCTCTGACTGCTGGATGTTGTACTTCTTGGGGGTCTGCTCAATCACGGGCGAACCCTTCTCATCTTCAGACGCACGCATCTTGCGTAGTACGTTGAGTACCTGTAATCAATCATTTAATTTTGAATCTATCCCTTTAGGAATAACAATTTAAACAAACAAAAAATAAACGAGAGCAATTTAAATAAAAAACCAAGCAAACTGCTCTTTAAAGACTTGAGTAACAAGGACACAAATAACGTAATTTTCAAATTTTCAAGGTTATATCAACGTGAAGGAAGTTATATCCATTATATTCTGTGTCATGTATAGGGTAATTTCTTACCAATATAACTATTGGATACAAATTCTTACAAAATGCAGTATAGTTTGATAGTTTAACTGTCAGTTATAGGGTTTGATATACAACTTATATGGCTCACATTACATTGCACATCTAACTGCGCTACCCATTCTAACATTGTTAGCGCAGCCAATTCAATTTACATCAACTCCCGATCAGTCGTTTTGTCTTTCACCCCAAAGCGATGGAACTGTTTACAGTTGGCGTCGATCATCCTTCGGATACAAATTGAATTCTGTTCCATTTAAGAAATGAGACTGATTGGTAAAGCCCTACAAAACATCCAGCGAAGCAGCGGCAAATTGAATATTGTTTTACAGCAATGCTTTCTCCTAATTTATCATCTTTATTGATTTTCAAATGATAAACCCTGGATCTCATCGGCGGGGTTCAATTTACAAGGTTCATCGGAGTGTCAACCTAGACTAGGTTTGCATGCAGGCCCCTGCTTGATAAATGGAGTGATAATCGTATCCTCATACATTAATATTCGTTTTGTTCATTGATAAGCTGCAAGGACTAATAGTTTAGGACCATAAGGCCACGTTCCCAAACTCAAATGCTCCATACACAGAGACAGCCAATCAACATAAATAGATATATCATGGAGGTAACAAGCCGGAGATTCCATATCCCCAGACAGTCGATCAGAATGAGCACGCTAGCTAGAGCACTGTGCTAGTCGAAACACAAACTTTAAGTTACACGATTTACTGCTGATGTTACATTTCGTCAACAATAAAGGGAGTTGTAGGGACTGAAATGGAACACTGTGCTGATGGAAGCACAATATGAGCTTATGATCTCTTCAAAATAAAAAACAGTGACAATAGAAAAAAGAATTAATCCAAAAGAGACTCAATAAAACAATTGCTGTTGCTTCTGAATAAATTGTAATATTGTGGTAAGCTGAGTATTGAAAAAACACCCCTTTACAGTTATTTTGGGTTCCTCCTTTTATCCAATGGGTGTTTTAGTCATTTTACAACAACAATATTGACTCCTCCGACCCTATTTCCCTTTCTCCTTAGTGCAGGCCTAATTCAACTGGGGGATATGGAAATTTGACATAAACTATTTCATATCTAGGCTAGATGATTACACCATCGTGTCTTCCGTCTTTAATCACACCCATTGCCCAACATCCCACACACCTTTTTGGATGCGGAAGATTTATCGTCCCCTCGCGAAGAGTTGATCACCAGGCGGCCCGTGCGCATGCCCGCGATGAATCCGTTTCCGGACCTGATCGTGGAACAACAAAAATTTCGATATAAGGATATTCAATAATAAACTCAGTGGCGAGTTAAAAAGGTATAAGACCACACACAAACTAGCTAGCAGCTACTTTTTAGGACTCGACGAGTGGACAAAGGAGAGGCAGAAAAAGGAAAGACCAGGAACAACACGCATTTCGAGCAATCTAGGGGCCCCGACTGGAAGCCACTTGGGTCTAATTAGATAACAATTAATGTTGGGCTCTGGCGATGCCTGCGAGCTATTCTGGGGTACGGAAGAAAGGATACAAATAAAAACGGGAGGACAGCTAGGTATCAGAGTAGACGTGAAAATTAACACCACTGATTAATGTATTTCGATCCAGTAGATTTTTCGTGTACTTGTTCAAGTTGTTGGGGACGTTCTTGTTGTCTGAGTGATAATGATTTATGGGTAAGTGAGGCAAAGGGTAAATAACTGATCTCAGGAGGACATGGGGTAATGGTGCTAATCTGGATCTATGAGGCAATTCGAAGACATATTATCTGTCACATCAGTCGTCCACAGAGAGGATGCCTCCTTTGTATATATTTGTACAACAATACAGCACATATTGCGGTGCCTACTGGACAGGCATACAAAGAACTCCAGTTTTGCTTTGTATCAAAGTAGTGTAATGTTGGTAGGAGTGGCCCTATTCCCATGAGAAGACAACGAGCTCTGCGCCATTGTACATTAGACAGCAAAGCATATATGACACAATGACTGTTGCCTCTCTAGGTTTTTATCCCAGCCAGGTCTGTTCGCATTAGGGCTTTTACTATGTAGATAACTTCTACTATTTATGTCGTTATCCTTATATCCTTCCATGCTGATGGCCCATCGGATCATTTTGCCAATAGATATACCAGTCCCCCATGCAATTTAGCATACATACGCTACATGGCATCGAGGTAATAGTATTTTTACATAGGCCCACCACGAGTATTTTTACCGCCAGTCTTTTCTTGTAGTAACTTCCCCATATATGCAGCTTTATGCCTACTGAATGGACCTAAGGGTTTGGAAGGCAGCAACTTAAGATTTGGTTCCACCTGATGGACATTACGCTACCAATTTAGCTATTAGTACCTCTGCATGGGCTTTTAGTGGGTAGTCTTTTATCCTTATATAATTTCTAAGATCTTAAGATCTCCCTCATACTATGTACAATGAATAATACAATGAATGAGGGTCCAAGGGTTGACATACATGGGTATGGGCATGTCTCCATAAAGTATAAATTGAAGTCCTTTGTGAAAACCACTAATTGTCTATACCTGATCATGACAAACGCCTAATGAGCTACGTATTCACTTGGATGTTTCATTAAGAAGAACAGTAGGGAATGATACCCAATGTGACGCAGCAAATTCCCATGACGATCAATGAAAGGATTAAGCAACGAGGAGAGCCAAGTTTGCTTATTCTGACGAAATATTTAGTAGTATTTATCCAAACCGTGCTCTACTGGAAGGATGGGGATTATTAATTGGACCAGAATGCAGCGGAGCAAGTAAGACAGGCATGGAAGCATTGTAAGTACATGCAATGGAATTAGGCCTGAAGCAAGGGAACAGCCTCTGTGGATTGAAACCGACATACAGGAGAGATATTAGGCCAGGGGAGAGTTAAGTGGTGTAGATGGTATATTATGTCACAGATGTGTAGACCTCTGGGATAAACATTCGCCAAAGTGCGTCATAGTTTGTTATTAATTGGAGGAACTATGGAGTACCTTCTAAGGGATTTGCATATGGGAGCAGGACATTTTAAAGACACACCCAAGCCAAATACTCTAAATTACCTTTACATAATTGGTAGAAAAATGAACAATTATATGATATAGCCTACTCATTGCAGACAAGAGTTTGTCAACTAGTGCGCAGGTGTCCTTGGAACATTGAAGAAGAATGTGACTACAGGTCCCTTCTTATGATGACCATATGGCTCTTTTAAGTATAGTATAATAGCTAATAGAGATATCTATTTCGGTTTTATCCTTGAGGTATATTAAAGGTATAAAAAGGGTTGACAGGTACTTGTCATAAATAGAAATACAAAATCTCCCACTTTTCCCTCCCCTTAAAGGGACTAAGGAATCACGTTTCAACTACTTTTTGAACAGACTATAGACAGGACAGTTCGATGAAAAAAACGACCAGTCCAATTGCCATAAAACTTTCAGGGATTGTTCCTTACATTAAATAGACCTACCGGTGTATATAACATTTGGCCATGGGCGTTGCCGTTTTAATCCATGCCACGCCCCTCCCCCCCCCCCCATTCATGACATCACTCTCATTAACCAATGAGATCCCGTTGTTTCACCATGTCAATACCACCTCATGTTCCATGGCCCTAACTGCCGCTTTCCTTCCAGCCCTACATTAGGATGGTTGTGTCCGATTCAACAACAAAAAACCAAATAAATTTAAAAAAATAAATATGTCACCCAGTTAGTTTTTTTGGTAGAGTCATTTGAAAGAAGCAGTGGTTTACTATGGGAGTCAATGAGAAAATGTGTTTTCTTTCACGCTTTACGAAATAATAAAATAAAATGTCCAGTCCAAATTAGTTTAGATTTGCTACACTTTTATTTGAGAATAACATTTTTCATATCAAATCATCATAATATCCCACAAATTAACAAAAAATGTCACATCTTGCTCCGATTAAAAAAAAAGTTGGAGACCTCTAAAGTTGACCATGCTGTACACTTTTAGTGGCAGCTCTGGCTGATGTCATTCATTTCACATTGATATTCGTCATTGCACAGACTTTCAACTGCTTTATTCTAACTGATCATCATTGGCAGATGTGGGATTTGCATCAATATATATATAGATTGTGATTATACTTTCCACAGTGAAGAATGTTCATTTATCATGGTAATAAGAGAACCTATGCAAAAAATTAATGATGAGAAATGAATTTCTATTGAAACAATAGACACTAGGGGGACCACAGCTAGGACATTTCTATTAGAATGACCATTGGCTATTACAACTCAACCAGGAGGCCGCATAGGGTCGCATTTTCAGACATCCAATGTTATGTCTTGCATAAAAATATTTTCAATCAATCAACGACTCTATAAACTAAGACACTGTAAAAAAAATTCATGAGAGCTCCTCTGCATCATGAATACTTGTGCTAAATGCACTAACTGTACTAAGCTCATTATATATTATTAGGCCGAGGGACGTCACTGGGCCTACAGACCATTCCCACGCTACAATCCTCGTTGTTTATTGCTATAGTAGCTTTTTCAGTGTTACTGTTGAGCTCACAGATTGTTATGCAACGGGGGCAATATCAGAGAGGGTCTATGTATGTAATGTTTATTATATACGCCAAACCTGAAAAAACGCGACAATATGCACAAATACGCAACATTCCATATCAAAGTACGCCGAGCAAATTATGGCGTCCATTTTGATGTAACGCTGTTGACTAAATAAACAAAACCAACAAACTTTATCATGATTCAAGATAAATATGTGACATTTGGACACATCATTGATCCTGCTAACAATAACTTTAGAAAATTAATTTGCATTCCACAAAACGCAAGGAACGTTCGCCCTATTTAAATTACCGGTATAGGTCAATGCAGAAGGGAAATCGAAGAATAAGCTGCATGAGTGAGAAAGCAGGTGCTAGAGGCACTATATTTGCTTAATTAATCAGGTATGGTAACATAAATGGCATTTAAAACCAAATGGATACATGTCCCAATAACCGGGCAGACTCATTTGTGCAGTAATATTGGGTTATCTCCTTGTTAAAATTCAACACACGATATGCTCGGTCATCCCGGTTGCTCTGATACCTCTCTCAGACATCCAATATAAAATGAAGTACCATGTCGTCTAGTAAGACCTATGCCCTAACCACAGAAGTAGCAAGGAAAGCTATAGGCTCTCTTAATGACAGAGGTGACCCGATACGAAGCATAAATCCTACCTTATGTTCAGACCTTTGTGTGGACGCTCTTACTCAGAGGAAAATTGCAGAAGGACTAGCACCATTTTATGAACACATGAAACTCGGCACATGGAACCGTCCAGTGTAAGGTGTGGTTCAGAATTGAGGTATGAACACAATTAACGGTCGTAGTGAGTCGGATGAATGGGGGAAACTTCCATACGTTTCCCATTCATTTCGGCGACTGTTATGTTTATTCAGAGACCATTGCCTACAATACTCTTTAAGATCTTCCAATGATCAAAACCCAGCATCATTTACATGGATAAAAATGGCTCCCCATTTGGTCAATATGGCTGACATTTTGATGAATATTTCAAAATTCTTTTGACCGCTTGCCATGCAACTTCTCACTAATAATTAATGGGTGGTACTTCAGTGTGATGACAATACAAATAGAGAGACACGTTGCAAGGTGTTTTGGCCAGTTTATATTAAATAAAGGAGAAGATATCCACCAAAAGACCAATATATGGAAAAAGCGCGATATTAGATAAGCATCAGCAGCTATTTCCAATGTGAATCTGGTTAGTAGGCTGTGATATTCTATGGTTTCATATTTCAGCTTCAGGTGGTCTTGTTTAAACAAGAAAGCTGACCATAGTCCTGGCCTGCCGTATACATTATTTCCATGGATATTTATGACATTATTCTACGCATGAAAGGTGCAGGCGGAGGAGTGATATCGAGTTGCCGAGACGACTGTATTGTCCCGTCAGCAGTAAGGTGTCCTATACACCATTTAGATGGGGCCACTTCAGTCGTACATGAAACGGCCCCAGCTTCCCATGTGTACCATTCATAGAAGTCTGCGAGCGATTGTGCCACAAAGGAATGAGAAAATAAAACTGTGAGGCACAATTTATACTCATCGTTTTCTTTACTAAATCATGCCAAACGTATTGCCACACATCTATTCCATAATAGGATGTCATATAAGTGCGATATGTACTGGCTATCTGGGAGAGCAGTACGTGTGTTGATATGTGGGAGATTTAAAATATGCATGGAATGATTCTTACATTGCCTTGACTATCTATATTGCATTTATTAAATCTGCATTCTCAGCAAATCTTTTTTAATGCTTTGTTTATCCAGGTGTGATATAAAGGGTATGCCTTTGCCAACCCATATTGTTCGAGGATCAGGACAGATTCCTGATTTACAACGCATACCTGGCTTACCACATTTGTCGAGACAATTAAAGGAAACATATATCTTACCAAATTTACACATAACTATTATGACTTATAGGAGGACTGGATTCATATCAATATTCTACTGCTGTTATATGTTTACAAGAATTTGAAGTCGAATGGGCCGAGAGAAAACGGCCGCCGGTGAGCGATACTAAATGAAGCTACCACAGAAAAGGATTTCAGCGCGTCTCCGAAATAAAGAATGTGGACTTATGAATTAAGCCCGGTGTGCTAAAGCTAAAATCACACATTGTTAAAAGAAAATTCAATTGGAACTTCTTTTGAAATGTATTTTTTATTTGTTCAAATATTTTTATTCAGGTAGGTTTATTGACAGTTACACGCTCACATATAAATGTAATTTTCGAAGTGTCCTGAGATCTTATTGTGTTACGTGGTGGGGTATTTACAATTACCAATATGCTTAACAACGCAAATTCATATTTCAACAGTTAGACAATTTTAATATACAGTATGAGGTGAATAATAGGTATTAATCAAATCCTGTATATAACTAAATACTTATTAAATATATTTTGTGAAGTAAAGTTGTGAAGAAATAGAAGCATACTCAGAGTAGGGCGAAAGACGACCGAAAGTTCGAGACTACTTTGCAATAATGTACCTGAAATAAAAACTTGTAAAAGAAATGATGGCTATTGTCTACTGTCTATTTATAATATAAATATATTGCAGTGAAGAGTGGTGAGTGGGGGTTGGTTTCGAGAGTTACATTTACAGCGTATATTACCGGAGGAGATTGATCAGCGTGTATGGTAATCTATACGAATCGCTTTAAAGTATCTGTACTATGGGAGAATGCACAGTATTTCAGCCTTAATTATGTAAAATTGAGTGTACAACAGCAGTGTGCAGGAGCTTCATGAGCTTACCTTGATGATTCGTTGGGCGTAATTGGCTTTCCTAAAGGCACTTTCTTGTTTAATGCGAATGGCACAACCCAAGCTCAAAACCCTGTTAGGACATTACAGCTCTAATAATCAATAATAAAGAAAAAAGGGAGGGGAAACTTATGGCCATATCGTGCATTGAAACATAAGCTATTATGTAGGAAGAAATGGCTGTGAAAACAAAATTAATGATGAGTACAGTGACTGTGTTGGCAATAACATCATTGTTTTAGTCGCTCATATCTCATTTAAATGGGTTTGGTTCTTTTTTTACTAAAAAAGATCCATCCATCTGCTCTTTGTGATTTCATTTCGAGATCTATGTATCCATGGGTACATCTTCGTATTTTGACAGATTCATAAACAAATTATTGATAAGCATAAGCTTTTTTTCTGTTTGTCTGAAGTTATTACGATCACTATAGATTTTAATTTTGGGATTATGAATTTAATATCGCAGTTTGTCCTCTGGACTTAGAAGATACTGCCGATTTAAATCTAATTGTTGCATTGGGACTTTGGACCTCACATTTTCTGCATAATTAGTTCCCGGGAGTACAGACTCCTATGGGAGTCATTTAACGACACTCCAATCGCAGATTTGCTTCTACAGAATCTCAGAGGAGTATTTCCCGGCGATTAAAAAAATAATCAGTCAAAGCATTGCTTTCCTTTCCTGGTATGAGAAGTCACATACATCGCAAAGGAGTGCCGTTAAGTGCAGTTGCGGAAAATAAAGGTGAAATACAGAAAGGTTTCACCAACACATTACAATATTACTTTGCAGGTATACCTGTGAATATATTTACTTTGAAGTTACCATGCATGATATTTTAGCGACAACGGAGAATCGAAGGCTAGCCGGCCCCACCAAGGTAGGCATAGGGCCTTAAACGCCTTGTATAGGATAACGTAGAAATAAGTTCAGCCTTAACTAAGGCGTATTGCGAATCCAATCTCGGTTGCTATTTGTTACGTGGAACACTTTGCAGTCTGAGATTTAAGAGTATAGGTGCCCGATGAAACAGCTATTGGATTTGGTAGGGAGAGTGAAGCCTTGTAGTTAGAAGTAAGTATTTGATGTATGTGAGGTGACACTAGTCTGGGATGCCTAAAGCTTCATTGATTTATTTTTAGTAGTACGTATCACATGCCATGGGTCTTCTCATCGCAACATGCAAGGGGAGAAAGTCAGGGATGGAAAGACGGAAGTATTGGTAGAGAATTCCAATTACTGATATACATCATATTTAAGAATGACAAAATAATCGGCAACAGAAATATTTGAATAATAATTAATTAATCAAGAATATTAATTAAGGTATATATAACTAATATATATACATCGTCCCATAATACCTGCTAATCATATTTACTACAATACATTCAATAACAGCTCTCTCGCGGTGATCAATAATACAGAAGTGGTCATTTGCAAAGTTTGGGATATATGTAGTGAGGTACAGAGGAACGAAGTGATAAAAAACAACTTTTGAGATTAACTTGCGTAAAATGGGAGAATTTGAAATTTGAAAATGGATATTAGTACATTTAATGCCTGGAAACAGAAGGGATATCCTGTATAAGTTAACACTCTTTTGGGAGAAGATCTCTCTAGTATTTCCATCTTTACTGTGAACTGCTGTAGATTACGCTAATATTACGCTTTATTCTTGCTTTTTCTTTTTCTTTTTACAAGCATGTATTATTGTTCTATATAATATGCCAGGTCATCCCGGAACACCTCATATATTATATAAGGTGTGTATATAATGTACAGTATGTTATATGGTTCATCTTCTATAGAAATAAAACGGGTATTAACTACATATTTATGCGTTAGCTATATATAAATGTATTTTCTAGATTATATCCAGATGTAATATGTCATCTAGACACGTACACAAAGGGGTCCGTCTTAGGGAATCATCCTTTCATTACTCAAATATCAGCCTAAATCCCGGACCATATAGTTGTAGCCTCTGGCCGTTATTACTTCCACAGCAGCTCCGCCAAATCTTCCACTCTCCTCCCTGGCGTGTAATTTGCCAAGGAGTTCTATGGATTATTTTCTCTCTTTATCTGCCAGCGCAGACATGGGAGCCACCTACCTGTTATCGACTATGGAATAGTGGGTTGATCCTAGGAAGAGCTAATAGGCTCTCTGGATTGGCACCCACTGTCCCTCGAGGAATCCATATCCATATGGAGATTTGGGTTTCACTCCTTTGCGTAACAACTCAAGCAAATCTCCAGTTCCAAACCAGCCATGCGAGGAATAATGGCGTGTTAATCAAAACCTCTTCAATCGCATCAATAGCCCCATCTAAACATGGGACAACGGTCCTTGGCGAACTGTTTTGTTGAGCTTACCCGAATTATCAACCCCAGTGTGGTGGCTATTGTATTCGCACGTGAATGAGTTATGTTACGATCAGACCCAAGGTTTGATTGCAATCCCAAGTGTTGTTGGTCCTTGGTTATCCTCCTTTATTCTAGCACCAGTACTCACTGAATAAAATTGAATCCTGCATCTAACGATTATCCAAGCGGATCACTGGTATTAGTCCAGCTGTTGGAAGAATAGTCTAGTCCTGGAGTATTTAAAAACATCGAAACATCCATATTACCTTTAAAATGAGTCTTGCATGTTAGAAACCAATGCTCTAATATGTGTTCCCGTCTGTCAGACATATATACCTTCATATTGAGTATTTGTAACCATGGCAACCATTATTTCCAACAAGTGGGCTGAAGTTAGTAACAGGAAGACCAATATGGTGCAGAGGACGTGTATAGGCTATATCTTGGTATATATTTGGGAGTGGTGTTGAAGCAGGGCACTAGAAATGGTCAACTCTAGAATATAGCCGCTTTCTCTGTAGCCTAAACAGCTGTCACACACCAGTGAAAATACCATATGCCCCCATGATACTAAGCGTGGCTTGGAATCTATGACAGGAAAGACGGCCCTGCTTTTAAATCCCACTGCTCCCAAATTAACACATTAATATCCCAGACGGGAGTTTTCGGATCTCCATTTGAGCCCTTGGTTCTCCCAAGGGTGAAGTTTGGGGATCAAACCATCGGTATTTGTATCATTACGTGCATGGGGATATTTCACGTGAGCATCGTCGCGATTGATTCAAGGACGTTACCATGGAAACGGTCACATACCTCATGAATGACACCACCTGGTGTTGGGACATGAAAACACTTGCTCCTTTAAACGCAATTGTTGCTTAGTGACCAATTTTGACTAGGTATTAGAGATAATTTCAGCCCAACCGGACCCAAATTTAGTTATCCAACCATTATCGTTTTTATGCTGTTGTCGTCACAGCCTGAAAAGTTTAGTTGAATAACTCTCTTAGACTTTTTTTCGCTGGGTTTATGTTAAAGTACTTCAATCCAAATGACGGAGGTAGTCCACTTATATATACTTCCCAAAGAAATGATGCGGTAGTGACAGTTTCGGGAAAGAATGATAAAGCACTACAGGAGAATTCCAGAAAGACATATGGGTGTGTGGGTGGTGTGGGGTTGCTGTAATATTAAAAATACAAGATCGTAAAATTCGTAAATGTTTAAGCACTTGTTAATTGGCTTGCAACAAAAGACGCGGTGCTACAACTACCAAATTAGTAAAAAGACTTGTAGTTACTAATCCTGCGACTGCGAATACAAAATTGTAATTTATTGTGCAGAAAAAATAATTTACCGACTTGAAGGGATTGGTAATTTTAAAACATTGTAATCGCAACTACAAATTCGCTATTGACTGTTAAACTTACCAAGTGTTGGAGAATGTAGTTTGCATTGGTCTCAGACCAATGTGCAACTCTGTCAACTATGACAGATAATTAAATATTTTCTATTTATTAGTACCATATGCATTACATGCAAGATTGTGTAAACCGTTGTGTATCCTAAATACGATAGTTTATATAAAATAACATAGATATTTATAAAGGTAGAAAAATAAATTTACAATTATATGAGTATCACTAATTAGCAATCCCATGCCCCCGATTTCTCCATATATTAAAGTTATTATGATTATTGTTTGATCGTGTATGACTCTTTTGCAATTACCATTATTTATTTAACAGAGGTACGGTTTCACTATGCATCCAATTGTTATTGATACATTTCTTAATTGTCATTTGCTGTGTGTGAATGCTGAACAAGCAATCAAGATATAGTTAGCAATGCCCCAAAGACTTGTCCACCCGGGACTTGCATCGGATCAGTGGACTCAACTTTCTTCATGAAAGAAGAGTGAACCATCTGCTAAATCTCGCCTATAAAAGATCTACCAAAATAGAATTCCTTGAACTAAGAAACAAAAGAACAAGACTGCATGATGCCCTAGTACTGACAAAAAGCTGCACTAACAAACTATTATAACATAGAAGCATAGAATACAAGACAGCAACTCCCTGAAATGGCCTTACAAGGGAACTGAGAGACCTGCCCACATTTGAAATCTTTAAGGCCACCCAAAAAACAAACTCCGAAATGCCAGGTTACAATATTAACAATATACCTTATATATATATTAACAATATATCTTATATCATGCAAAGTTTTAATTAGCTACTTAGCCTACAGTGCAAGTGCCTCAGTAGCTATTGTGTCAGTTGTAGCAGCAACTCCACCCATCACTAACCACCCTCATCCGTCTCACCTGCTCTCATAACTTGGAATCACCTTCTTCGTTCTAACCTTTCTTTACTGTCTCTTTTCTCTTCTGCATTTCCTTTGTATCTAAGACTTCCCTAAGTAAACGATTCTGTGAGTTATATTATATTATTTAAACAAAGACCAGAAAATAGGAATCCCTTGTGTCTTTGTATGTGATCTCAATAAAAAAATCGTCCATGCTTGCATTACTTTTATACATAAATAAACAAAACATTCAACTCTCAATCACTCATCACTCATACCCTACAACCCATAAACTCACCCTCACAAAAGAATGAACTGTCACTCACAGAAGCTGTTAGGATTAATGAAATCATAAATAATAAATTCTGAGATTTCAGACATTATTGATGTCCTCATTTAAACAGCTATTATCACCACTATTGAGTTAATACTTAAATTATCCTCCTAATTTTTGTGAATCATTGGTAGGGTAGAAAATATACTATATTGGTCCGAGACCAGTGATCCCCCAGCTGTCACATTGCTGGGGTATCACTAAATTAATGATGCTTTTTTGGTGAATTTCACGTATATATACACAAACATAAATATCAACCCCCACACGCACATACCCTAACCACTCTCTCGAACCTAACTTCTTCTCAACTCTTCAACCTGTCAAGGTAACATCAGATCCAGCGTGGTAAAATTAATTCATTTGCAAAATGAGGCTTAAGGGCCTAATCCACCAAAAAGTACCAATAGGTTTTTTCCCGACATATTATGTCATGTAATTAATAATTTCCTATAGTAATCCTATGGAGGGCCCGGAATTACAGCCGTTATTGCGGACTGGATCATCCCTCTTTCCATAATAATATATATGAGGATGTCGCAAGGAAAAATAAGGTTCTTACAAACAACACCGGAGTAATAAGAAAACAATTACTAAGTTAAGACATTATCAAGTTAAATTTGGTTTATCTAATTAATATTACAATTAGTGTCAACTTAATTTATATACCTGGCGTTTCCAATGGAAACGATTTCTCAGCCTCAATTACTTATGTCTGATGTCAGGCAGAAGACCTACCCTAGACACCTGTCTATTTAGAATGCTGGACCACCTCATTGCAATAAAGACATCTATTGCAATAAAGAATTCTTGAATTGAATTGAATTGAATTTATGACCAGTCACTGAGGACCATTGAAATCATGAACTCTGAAACATGTAGAGAAAGGGAGAAAAATGATAAACTTAGGGAAATACCTACGTAGAAATAAGATCCACTAGTCCTCCTGAGTTTCCACTAGTCCTCACAGACCAGAAGGTAAAATCTAATATGGCACAAAAGACATACAAATGTCAACTAGACTAGGGTTTATATACACTTGACTTTTATTTCCACTTCAGTAACTGTTACCAATAATGAATAACTCTGCAATAGCCAGGGCTGTAAAAAAAAGTTGGTTGAAAAAAAATTGTCGTTAAAAAAAAGTTGGTCGTTGAAAAAAAATTGGTCGTTAAAAAAAAGTTGGTTGTAAAAAAAATGTTGGTCGCCAAAAATTGGTCGAAAAAAAATTGTCGTTAAAAAATAGTTGGTCGTAAAAAAATTGTCGTTAAAAAAAGTTGGTAAAAAAAATGTCGTAAAAAGTTGGTCGAAAAAAAATTTTCGTTAAAAAATAGTTGGTCGGAAAAAATTGTCGTTAAAAAAAGTTGGTCGTTAAAAAAAGTTTGTCGGAAAAAGTTGGTTGTAAGAAAATTGGTCGAAAAAAAATTGTCATTAAAAAATAGTTGATCGTAAAAAAATTGTCGTTAAAAAAAGTTGGTAAAAAAAAGTTTGTTGTAAAAAAAAAGTTGTCGTAAAAAGTTTGTCGAAAAAAAATTGTCGTTAAAAAATTGTCGTTAAAAAAAAGTTGGTCGGAAAAAAATTGTCGTTAAAAAAAGTTGGTCAGAAAAAAAAGAGTTGGTCGTAAAAAAAAATGGTCGTAAAAAAAAGTTGGTCGTAAAAGGCTAGGCTAGGCTAGGCTAAATAGTTGGTAACTTACTTTTAAAATTTAGAAAATGTGTTTGGCAGTGTCCATTTGAGCATCTGAGGCAGGTAAGGGGTTGTGGGCAGAGGGGTGGTGTGGGAGGTGGGAGGGCCTTCTGCAGACCTATCATGGTTGAAGAAGCATCTAACTAACAGCCAATCAACTCCCTTGGCTAAACCTAGAAAGGCTGTCAATCAGCCTTCAATAACATCTAGGTGTGAAATCTATGACTGATTGAAAGGATTAGATATGGCATCCTCACCTGATGTCACATCTAAGCTTAAACACCTCACAGACAGTTAACCAAGTTATCAAGATGTAGATGCAGTATCAGTGATTGGCACATTTCATAGTGACCCATTTGTTTTCTCAGCTATAAATAGCTGAGAAAACAAAAATGACCAAGGGACATAGTGGGAAGACGTATCGTCCGGCGGCGGAGGTATACCAATTAAAGCCAAGGGACGATACGGATTTCCCGCTATGTCACGCGGATTTTTTTGTATCTATTTCTCCGTTTCTTATTAAAATGTACTCGAGCATGATAAAATTATTGGTAAAATTAAGTTACATTGGTCTTGGTTGACATCAACGTCTTTGTTGACATCATGATGGCAGTCATGCCCTCATGGGGCGTCATGATGCATTTGTGTATTTCTACGCGCTGTTTTTTTTACGACCCGTGAGGACTATATTTTAGAATGCAAAATAATTTAATTCTTCACTGTTCTTTTACTTATGTTTTTGCAGTAAATTACTCTAATAAACATATTCAGTTATTTTTTTTTAATTTTGCAACTCATTTATATGCGATAATACTATCATCGTTGGAGAACTATATTCATTCCATATCAGCCTGAGGCCTGAAACGCGTACGGCCGTCGTATCAGCCTCAGGACTGAGTTGCGCTCTTTAAATGTTAACTCAATGGGCCGTACGTATTGACCTCACTCAAAGGTGAAATAATTCTGAAATATCTTATTTCAAAAAGTGACAGAATGAGAAAAAGCGCATATTATAGCAGACCCTTGTTCTGGAGTTCACTATCCGATGATATAAAGATCGAGTGTTAATGATATAGAGAATTTTATAGTAATAGACAGGTTTAGGATACCCCGTGGGATATGTTGAACAGCAATAAACACGTTAATGATAAATTATAATTAATAAGACCCACTAGGTCAGCAAAAAATGTCTCCGTAACATAAATGTGGAATATCTATGATTTTCAGGACAGTTGGTACTGAAGAATCATGATAATATGATACAATTGAGAAACGTCTAGTTTTCCGCATGGAGGAAGGGCAATTTTGGAATCCAGACACATGTATTCACGAGAAAAATAGTGCAGACAGCATAATGCAGTTACAAAGCGTTGCAGATATATCAATGCTGGTTTGGAAGCCTCAGTTTGGAATTACATTCTTTAGCAAGTTTCGTATCTACGGTATATCCTAAAATGAAGTATTGGTACTATCGATATCGTTTTAGTGGTAACTGGGTACATGTTGTAATCACAACACTGGGTCTATAGTTTTCTGTTGAAAAAGAAATGCCACAGTATAACGGAACTGCTACCACGCTCGGACCGTAGTACAAAATACTGTTCTGACAGAGTGCAGCTGCCGCTTCATTACACCAAATCATCATTATTGTAATTATGCAGCCGGGAAAACTTTTAATAGATTTTTATGGTCGATACCAACCAATGGGCTGGCCATCATTGGTGCTGCAGCATGTAGTTTACTCCATGAATACTGCATTTGGACATGGACAAAGCTTCTGAGTGATATGGCAGATGTAGAAGGGATATAATTATCCCAATATGGCTCTTTCTGAGCATATTGACAATATCTAGCTCTACTGGGTCTCAGTGAAGATAAACATATAAAATCCATTGGAATGATTGTTGATCATGCATATATGCTTTGGCTGGACTAGCTTAAAAACCAACATCGATGTCATTTGTCCATCCATCCATGTTTTAACAGATTTCAGGGATATGATAATCCTTTGAAATGATTGGAAACTTTTCTCCTTGACTGCCCTTACAACACTTTTCTATTCAAATATCATAGCTAGATGATTCAATCTGGGCATTCTCTTCCAAGTAAGATGGAATAAAACATGTGGATATTTCAATGCGATGATATATGACTAAGAAATGAGTGCTTTCGGCTCAAACTTAAGAACAACAGTCAAAAGAACTATTACTATAAGGAGGAAGCACTTCCGTGCTAGAAAAGTAAGTAGGTGTAGACTCTCTAGGTTTTCTGTTTAATACTATGAGATGTAAATATTGAGCCATACACCACACAATGTTCTATCTAGTTATTTGATGTGTGGACTAACGTAAAAGGTTAGCAGTTACCAAATTAAGCGTAAAGTGTTTGAACGAAAAATGTAATGACTGAATTAAGAATCAGGACATTTTGACTCGGGCTCGCTTCAATAAGCCTGAAAAATTATCAATACATTTTAAATTAAATGAAGCAATTTGAATCATGCAAAATATGTGTAGGAGATAAACAACAATCATCACCCTTTAAGCGGCGTGGAACTTTCCATTTAAAGCGTATTCAAGGTGTGCAGGTTTTCCAAGAGTCATTAAATCAGAGTTGAGTGAGTGTCTGATGCTCGTGTGGGATTAAACCTTTCACTTGAACACCCTGAGCACGTTGTGGCTGGTCGTTAATCGTCAATCCGTGCAATCCTATCCCCAAGAAGAGGTCTCATGTTTAGTCCCTGATATGCTTTAAAATCTCTGCTTCACTTTGATTGAAACATAGCCAGCGATGAATTCCTCTCGCATGTGGCGGCGAACAAACTCCAATTTAGTGTGTTACACAAACAACAAATCAGAATGATCGAGTGGCGTGGTTATAGGTATATCATATATCTATATGGATACCAAATTGCGAGAGTTTATATGTATATTAGCATAAACTCGTCACAATCTTATTGATGCATTTGATCATTGAACACGCACGTAAAAATCCGCTTTGAAGGAGTGGCTGAAACATACTCTGGGGAGGACCAGATACACATTTATTAAACACTCATTTAATCCAATATGGAGGTCAAGAAGTGACAGGTTCTCTCGCCAGCTGCGTAAACGTTCCCGGGTTGCTCCTCCCAGAGTTCATTGATTACGCCTCCAACCGGTCAAATGGCGGATCGATTGACTTTAAACTCCAGAGCTCGAGAAGGGTGGGAAGGGTTTCATTGCACTTGTTTTACAACCTTTAAGGCTTTGTAGTCGTTAAATATAATGTGGATCTAATTTATAATAAAAGAAATTATGGGAGTAATTAGGTCTAATTGTTCGAAACGGCTGGTGCACTGAACACAGCTTATAATATGCTTTTAGATTAATCAACTATTATTATGGAATTAATTATATATAATATTATTATGTACTTACCATAGTTTGTTCATTCAGTGAGGTATGTATCTTAATATCGATTTAATTATTCTTAAACCTAGTTTTGCCTTTCGCACAAATTATGAGCCTGAGGGAATGAGTGGTTTTATGGTTTCATTCCGGTTGTCAATACTTATTGAATACATCCCTTCACATTCACTTCCCAAATGTATCTAGCCTGTTGGCGGAGCCTCCTTTTAATCAGCCATATCCTCTCTTAAATCCTACAATTATTTAAACGATATTGAAAGAGGATCATTAAGGAGGAAGATCCAGTAATTTCTAATCAGAATCGGGGAATTAGAAACTACGTGATGAAAAGGCTCTGTTTAATATAAAACGTGTACACATATTATATATAGGATTCAGCAAGTGATGAATGTGATAACTCAATAGGAATTACGACTCCATCAGAGGGATTGGATAAAAAGGCATAATTACTGAGAAATGCCAGTGGCTGCTATTCCCATCCCTCAGTGCTTGAAAACTCCATGGCCTTTGATTATTTTTTTACACTGACATAATGCAATTATTATGTCAATTGAATATATAATGGGCCAAAGTCAAAAAAAATGTACAAATCAGGTTTTTTGCTTTTGCCAGGCCATAATTTCTTTAATCATTAGTTTCTCTTCTCATTTTTGGTTTTAGTGTATGGGGCTCGATGAAAGCTAAAGGGCCATATATGGTTTTGCCTATGTATTAACAGAAAAATCAAAGCTAGAAGCCGAAATAAGGTACATTTGGGTCAAAAAGTGCTAAAAAATTCATTTTATTTTAGGGAAATGGCCACTGCTGAAAAAATATGACTTAGATTCTCATAAAAATAGAATGAATGAAAAGGGAATGTCTTAAAGTACTGTCCCTAAAATTGTTACAACTGCATTATGGATATTTCTATTTTTTCCCAGTGCTTTGATTTTTGGCCATTTGGGCAGTAATTTCCGTAACGATTTTAAGACCCCCCTTCTAACTTTTGAAAACATTTCATATGATATAACTACTAGTGCATTCAATTGTTCAGACAATCCCCTGTATCTGAGAAAAAAAGTTAAGGAATTAGAAGTAACACTAAGACACAATGAATGCACCAAGTCTAAGAGTTGATTTTGTCATTTTTCGTTACGGAAATTACTTTTTGATTCATTTCCAATAACACACACCTAGTAATCAACCTACAGCAAAATACTTTTGCACATATATGCACATAATTATGGTCTATACACATGAGAAAATATATAACATTAGCTCATATCATTTACTTTCACTGGCCCTCAATAGGGAAAATAATTTCCGTAACGAATAATTTCCGTAACGCCGATTTTTTGCTAATAACACACATGATTAAAGACATACATCAAAAGTCTTTCACACATGTATACATATTAAAATCTTCTATACACATGAAAAAATATACATTTCTGGCTCATGGCCTTTGCCTTCACAGGGCCTCAAAGGGGTGCATAACTTCCGTAACGCATAATTTCCGTAACGCATAATTTCCATAACGCTGACTGCGTCTATACAAAGAATATTGAGCATACAGAAGTAGTTTATATCCTGTTGTAAATTGTCCTGTAAGTCGAAAATATAAATTTTGGGCAATAATATTTTATTTAAACATTATTTTTCCTTAGAATTTTCCAATACTGAGCTTCAAAAAGAGGGTTTGAAGGGGTCAAAATTCAAATCGTTCTCCTAATTTAGCTGTTTTAGCTATCAACAGGCAATTTTTTCCCCAAATGCAGAAAGTTATGGGCTATTCAGAATAGTATTCTAAACTGCGTTTGAAAAAATGTCAAAATTTCATGTGAAATATGGCCATTTGTACATTTTTTTTGACTTTGGCCCATATGATGAGCCGTGCAACAAATAAAGACATTGTCCTGATTATATATCGAGGATACATGTATATATATACAAATGGGGCATAGAGTTAAGAGTTTAAGATATATTTATTCGGCGAAAGTCTTACAACTAAAGGGTCGCTATTTACAGCTAATCCTGATTGAGACACTAATATCTATAGCAAAGAGGTACAGATCTATATACACAGTCAAAGGGACATATGTGATGCCTTGTTCTCAAATGAAATCATCCACGTGATTTTGCTATCTATTTTTACATTACAAATAATATTACTGGCCAATGTAATCATGCTATACCTCGCCAATTCAGATACGGAGACATTATGAAAGTAGATCTCTTTCTCTCTCTATATATACGGTATGCTCATTGTTTTCACTGTAAACACTTAAACTTATAATGATATTGTGCGATACTGAATCATTTTCCTTATTTGAAATATTTTGTTCTGATTCCATTATCTGAACGACAGCAGAGTCATGAAATTCATATTATTATTAATGTAGTTTAGCAAATACGTTAGCAATCCATAACTTTCTGGGCTTTACAAACTTTAATTACAATTTAAATTTTCTTCTCCGTAGTCAAGGACCACACAGGAAGACCAGAAAATCCTTTCTAATGTATGGCTCGTCTTTGTACATCCCCCTTAGTCACAAATAAGGAATATATATATATATAATAGTTTTTATTCAGTAAAATCATTACAGAATGGGATGTTCCTTCTACGGATAGTTCTTCCCGGACAACCTTAACAAATCCAATCGTACAGTAATAAATCATGACATTTTTTATTTCACATGGAATATGTATACAGACATAGTCTTTTCGTACTCGCTGTACATTAGACTTTTACAATTTTGTATTCTGCTCTTAGTTATATTTTTACACACTTATATAAATATAGATAGCATATTGTTGAGAGAATTATCACTGTTGTCATTTACATCAACTGACCTCCCTGTACTAGGATGCTTTCGTTACGATCAATCAGCATAACACTTACTTCTTATATTATCCATTGTTTTACTAAAAGTGACGAGTTAAAGTATTTTCACCTATTTTAGCTTATATTTGCAATTTTACTATCTCGAAGAGATATTTCTAGTTTTATTCATACTGTGCAATAGTGTATATACAATATAATGTTAATTTTTTTTCTTTTTCGAAAGAGAGCCTCCCTGAACTGGGTGGGCATAATCACATATTTTCCCCTGTACTGGGTAACAACAATTCACATTTCACATTACACATTTCACATTTCAATGGTTATACAGAGACAATAAAATTATAATTCCCACCCCTAAACTTAGAATGTTATCCCTCCCATCGAAATAAGTTGATCTTAGGTATCATAGATCTTACTAGTCTATTTTCGTCCCCCCACCCTCAACCATCTTATTAAATAACAATACTCGTTTCCAGGTCTGTAGAAATATATTGATCAACCTCAGAGGGATATGTATTCTTCAGATAGGTCTTAAAATGTTTCCTGGTTTTTATAGATCTTGCCTTGCTATTCAGATCATTCCACAACATTGGAATTTTGTAGACATATGATTTTTTGAACACTTCATTTTTTGGTAAAGGCACTTTCAGTTTGATACCATCGTTTAGGCTCCTAAGGTTAACTTTCCTAATGTCTAGATTTTCATTAGATAGAGTTCTCCTAAATGCCAACTCTGTAACATGGCCATTTCTCCTCGTTAATAAGGATGGCATGTTAAGGTTTATGTGAATCTCTCTCGTACTAGTGTACTTTGGTAAATTCAATGCAATTTTAAAAGAAGAATACTTTGAATTGAATTGAATTGAATTATGCAATATGCAATATGTGCACATATTATACACTCTTTGCAGTTCTAAGTGTTTTTATATGGTTTACTTAGTTCAGTCAAGAAGCTGAGAGCCTCTTTAGGTTTATTTCGACGGAGAATGTACAACACGATTTCTTCGGTCCTTTCATTTTTGGAATTGGAAATTCATCTCATATATTTCTTCATTGTTACAAAATGTATTTGAGAGAGTGAAGGTTCACAGAGAAGCGGAATTATGGCCTTCTTTCATTTATATCTATCAGTCTGTCAGCTTAGCTAGGATGCATAGACTTTCAAGCGCAACATTTTATCAACACGGAAAAACGGCAATTTCGCAGGGGAAAAGATGCTTTCCTGTTTCTCTTTCTTTTCAGAGAGATTTCTTACTTTTATAGCCACTTCCATGAATCGGTGAGTACTATAACTCCATGATTTGTATTTCATACAAGATGGAATATTATATCCTTATTCGGCAAGGTAGGAGCGCCCAGGTCAACCCGAAATTCAATTTACAGTACGCTCGAGGTCGCTTGTGGGCCGAGAGGTGCAATATATAAATATAATATGCCCATATGTTCAAATATGTGTTGCATAAAATGCTTCTTATTCGATACTCTCGTTTAGAGGAGTGTCCCGCCACATTAATTATTACCACTGGCTTTCCATGGAGATCATCAACACGTCATGACGTCGTTTATGGGTTGGCAGAGACCATTGTTTAAAATGAAGTATGAACTATAAAGAAAACGGTACATAACACTAGACAGACAATGAAAGGAGCCGTTAATTTGTTGGATATGCCGCGGGACCCATTAACAAAAACGCTGACATTTACATCAAATGAATACATGGGTACTTCAGATGATATATACAGACATTGAGCCTAGCCGTAAGCATGTGTTGGGGGTAGATAGTCACCCGGGCCAGTGCCCCATTACCCTACACTACTCATCACACTTCTCCCCGACGCATAACAACTAACCCAAGTAGCTAAAGCCTTGGCGGAGAATAGCAAAAATCTGGGGCAGTTATTGATTTTTCCCCACGAAAGAGGGTGGAGATCGGGGAAGGGGTATAAGAGGGAGTTGGCTAGATACGTCTCTTGCCATTTTATGCTTCCCAATAGCAATTCGGACAACTGATAGAATCTCTGTCAAGGACAGGAGACCCACCATAGAAAACTTCCTCCCTCCCCTCCAACCGTTGCTTCAATTTCCTAAAAGCTATATCTCATCATTAGGGAATGACTGGACAAGCTTTCTAATCTGTTGCTCATATGGAGAAGGTAACTTTATACGATATCGTAACAGAAATTGCCTAATGCTCATGCAGTAATATCTTTCCAATATCTTATAACAGACCATATACGACTCACAATACATTAGCATTTATATAACCTTAACAGAGTATTTTGTCCTTCGATCCCAGTTACTATATTCACTGAAACGCCTGCCTGTAACAAACTGCCTATGTTTTTAAAGGTATTAAATTTAATATGAAAACGTGAGATGAAGACGTATCGCCTCCTCCCCATCGCCATAAACGCACGCTCCACGAAGAGGCAGTATCTTTGGAGGGTTTTATGGCTCCCTTTGATAAATGGATGGATCGGTTTAATATTATTGATAAAGCATTGAGTCCCTTCATGGTAATTCAACATTGAAATTCAACACTTATTTTGGCCTCCCATAAACTGATTGCCATTATCAATATAACAAAAATACTTTGCACCATAATAACAACTACAATGTTCAGTCTTTGAAATATAGAATATGATCCAGCTATAGCCTTTTCAGTCGGTCTAACTAACGTTTCCCTGGCTTTAACGGTTCTTTTATACCGTTATCAATAGTAGCGGATGCATGGCCATGGGAGCTCCAGTGCATGGTAAATTTGACTGGTTCGCTGCAAGGGAATCGCTGCACTTACATTATGAAAGGGCCAGGTTTTGCTTATTTAAGGATCATGATCAATATAGAACATAAAGGTAATATTCTACGGGATTTTATGTACGACCAAGAGTGTTTTTTCCTCCTCCATGCTTTCCACTGGCGTCATCACATCTCTTTTTATATCATCGCGAAAGCTCTGCCAACGAATCATTTAATCCTGCAGCCACACCCCCATAAACGCAGGGAATTTACTTATTTCGACTATTAAACTTTATTTATTACTGTTTTCCAGGCAGAGCAGCTGCATATTAAGGTGAGAATTCTGATGATATTTCACGTTTACACCGACCTAATGGGCATTGATAGTGCTAGGCTTTTTACTCAGCGTTCGCAATCTCTGGTTTTACTTCTTCATTGTCAATGCATGGCATTTAGGACTCATTATTTAATGGTAGTATCAACACTTACTTGTTTCAAGCGAATAATCTTACGATTTAATTGCCTGGCAATCTTTATCGAAATGATGAAAACTATGTATACATCTGTGTTAAAAACTAAGGTAACCAAGGTAAAAAGCGCCTTCCATTCACGCAGGTAAGCATTGTGCGACAGGTCTCCCTCCTTCTGCCCGAAGAGAATTATGTTCTCTGCGCAGGAGCTGCTCGAGAGAGAGAGAATTAATTCCTTTTTGTGAAAGGCTCGGCTGCTATGTGTCTTAAGGGCAGAATTTACAAAATGCAGCGTCAGCACAAAACGTAGCTTGTGGTGTAAGTATAGGAAAGGTAAACTATAGCCAGGATACTCTATGAGGAGGTGGATGGCCAATGGGATGACGAGTACAGACGAAGGAGAACAGGAAGGAGGAGGAGGAGGAGGAGGAGAAAAAGAGAAGGGACAGCAGCAGCAGAAGAAGAAGGGGTTAGGAATGAAGGAATACAGGAGGAAACTATGCCATGCTGTTTTCTGCTGCTCTAGTAGCAGAACCATCCCAGCCTTGGGATAATCTAGCGCTCCTGTAGATTCCCATCTATACCAGAAGGAGGGGGAATTCTGTGGCTAATCAGAGTGTTGGTCCCAGGAGAGCAGAATCTTGTCCTCTGAGGCTATTAGTGGATCCAACAGGGTAGAGGCTAGAGCTGCTGCTTAAACCAAGCTCAGATGTAATAGCAATGAGGCTGGCCATGTTAAGCCAAAAGGATAGATAATGACAGTACCATTCTGTAGTGCGATAGCCCTTCTGGGAGTGGGATTATGACTCTAATCATAGCCATGCTAATGCCATCATGCATGGACTAGGCCTACCTGCCTGCCATATTTTGCGTATGGCTTCACATGGGCCCGACGATGTCATTCGTGCAGCATTGTGCAATTAGATCCTAATGCCATTTTACGGTGATGTTACAAATTATGTCTATCATTACTGAAACTTAGAGTGTATCTCAGGCTTCGATGGGCCTTGCAACTTGATGAGTAGCAAAAGGTCAATGCAATATCTTTAATCACATCATGTGCAATTGACACTGCTCATACTAATTAAGTCATTAAGATCATAAAGTATACATTACATACTTTATGTCCTATATGGTTTGGATATGGTATAGTAGTTGCAATAGCTCTTGTAATACAGAAAATTGTAAGAATCTGGGTGTATAACGCACCAATACTGACAATTTTTAATAATACCTTACATGTCCCTGTGCTGGCAAGCAATTTCTACGTATATACATACAAGATAGATTAGTTCAGGTGACCACGGTAATATAAGGCGACTGAAAGTATTTTGGACAAGCCCGACCCCTTTGCTCTCCTAAGGGCAATGAGATAGTATTGCGAGAACACACATAGGTCAGACGGGTTAGTGTTATTCTTTTGGAGTTATGTGTATGCATACAAGCAATCATTAATGCTCTCGTGGATTATTGATCACATGCGACCAACCATTGGTATGATCGGGGTACGGTGGCAGTGGACCTCATCGCCCTCTACGGTCTCTTTTCTCTCACTCTTATGAATCTTTCAAAGCAAAAGGGGTACTAATGGCTGTATTGGCTATACGTACGGTATTCAACATGTGTGCCATACAATGCTTGAAGTAATGGCAATGGGAAATCCTTCGTCAAGAGAATCTGCCTTTGGAATCTCTAGTATCCATATCTCAATGAATATAAAATATTATACACATGCACTATAGAGAATATATATATCCTGTATAATATAGTCATGATGCTATATATTTATAACACATTTCTATATTATATTTATAAATACTACTTTTAATGATCGACATGTTTCATTGTAACGATATGATACATGTCATATTTATAATGGCACATGTCATATACCGATTGATATTATAATCATATTCAATATAACTTACTGAAATATACGTACATCAAATAAAACAAAATACACAAAACATGTGTTTGGCTTCACTCTGTCTCGAAAAAATGATTACCATATAGGTATAGGCGCCCATATTGTATGCATAGGTATGCTTCTTTTGAGCCCTATGGCTGGGATGGCTGTGTATGGAGACAGGAATGGGGGAGCAGAGGGAAGGGAGGGGGTTGGTGGTTACCCACCTACCTATATACCGGCCCGGTGACGGCCAGACTAGAGGGAGTGCACAGCTGCAGGGCTTGTGATGGAGCGACATGTAGAGCCTACTACTAGGGGAGCATGGATGCTAGCGGGTGGAAAGTGACGATACTGGCAGGCTCGGCTCCAGGGCTCCCTGTGCTTTGGGGCGTTTGAGATATGACACTGCATTAGGTGAGGCTTGGGCGGCCTAACTAAGACTAGCTCTGCTTGATGAATAGACCTGGAAGCAAGTTCATTTATCTCTTTGCCTCTTTGGGCATGCATGCCACTTTAGAGGCTTCCCGCCGTGAGTAGTATTAGGAAAAAGGGGTTTGTGTAAACTCAAGATTAACGATATAAGTGCATGGGAAATGGCAATTGGACTCAAGGCCCCCTAGCCTTGATTTGTATTCGGCACGCACTTGTTGAGACCAAATTCCTATCCACTGTCATACGGTGGAAATAGGCTCAGTGTCCTAAGAATAATTTACAGAGTGGTATATTCGTCCCAGGGGTGACTGATTAGTATCACAACGACACGTGATGAACGTTCCGATGGTCCAATCAACACCTTCCTAGTAAACCTCCAATCCTACATCTCCAAAACCCTCGCGAGATCGTTGACGAGAAACCTTGTTGTCATAAATTCGCCCGATTATCGGCGAGTCAAACTCCTTACCGATACTTTACCCAGTCAACCTCACTGCTTGATATCCCCAAAATGCATATTGTGCCTGGCTGCTCATTGACTCCAATCTATTGCTCCCATGGGATTGCAGTTATTGAGCTGGTTCTCCAACAGGAGCGTTCGATAAAACATTGGGGAGCGAGATACAACTCTAGAGATATCTCCTAGCACCTCTAAAGCCATGAAGACCCTCCGATAGTGACCTCCCCCTGTCGGTTGTAGGTACCACCCTAGGAGGTCACCCTTTGCGTGAACTCTCGATATATCAAGTGAACTGGGTTTGATCTCCAAAAGAAGGGAAACTAAATCCAGACTCTTGCCATCGTTCATACATGGTTGTCTGACATTAGGGCCGTTAGAAGCCTTACGGGCAGTACTGTGCCACTATAACCTGGGTCTAAATTACATTAGTCCTTTCTACTATACGTACCACGCGTTTTAAAACGCTGGAATAATATGTTGGAAAACCCTCAGTCATGAGCTGGAGGGATCAAGGTCATTCAGAGGACACGAGAGGAATATTTTAATCATCGCCAGTTCAAGATTGACGATACCTGTATGTACATGATCTATATAGGCCTAGTTCATGCATGGTATGTATATATCTTAGAGAATATTTTGTTCATCAAAATTAAAAGTACCCATCCACTTTTGTATTTCGTTAATTATGTTAATTATTTCTTTGTCCATTCATGTCTATTTCGCGGAGTAGAAGCCAAGGAGTCATCAAACTTTGCTTTTGTTTTTATTAGTGAAGCGAAAATGTTCCTTGGTTTAAGTTTCCTAACTTCGGGGACTTAAATCGGGGAAATCGTCTAACATAGGAAGGTACTAAAAGGGGATCATGTGATATGAATGTATATGGAGGTTAGGCCGCCTTTTATGGGTCAAAATGCCGCCGTAAAGTGACAGCAGACGACAATGATAGAAGTCATCAAAGAGAATATTGGCCGTTTCCCGCCACGCTTAGGACACATCTAGGTGGATGCTTGGAATAGCTGCTGTGTGCATCTCCTAGAGACATATGTCCTGATGGAGAGGGAGACTGATTGTGTTGGACGGCACAGCCAATAGTCATTCCCCGCCATTCACTACATAGCCGAGGCAGCCAGTGCTTTTCCTCTCTTGTCTTCTATATACGTACATGTATTAATGTATTGAATTTTTATTCTTGTCCTTCCATATCCCACGGCGACGCCCAAGACCAATACTATGGATGATAATGCATCATTTTGCTAATGCACATGATACAGAAGCAGACAGAATAATCATAATACAAACCTCTACCCTCTACCCCAACACATCCCACACTCACTTCTCCTATATCCCCAGCTCGATCCTACCAATATCCGAGCGCTTGGTAGCAAATGGATAGATCGCCCATAACTAGACATCTATGTCAACACACTTATGATCCTTGACAAGCAGTACGCCCCCTTGGAGTGAAGAGAGATTTGCCCATCAGAACGATTGCCTGCTTTCGAGCCAGCGTTTTGATTCTAGCATAGCCCCTTCAGAGCAAGCATGTAGTCTAAATTTAGTTGCGCAATGAAAGAGGGTGCTAGTTACAGTTAGAAGCAATGCCACTTATTCACGAGGGACAGACTTGACAATTATTGGAGAGAATGGCCTGAAATACATGATAAACTGCTTTATTCAAATTTTTAAAAGGTGTTAATCCTGTCCCTGCAGGCCTGTGATTCAAATCGTCTTGCCCATTTAAATACAATCGTCTGTCCCGATCGCAAAGACAATGATGCATGCTAAAGTAAATATTTCATTATTGGAAGAAATTTATGAGAAGGAAGCCTGTTGTCATTAGCATAAGGCGTATGGAAAAAAATATGGTAATAAGAAATTGCTGGCATGGAATTCATGATGGTAGTATTAAAAAAATGTTTGCCTACATGCATTCAATTTCCAGGACCCCAGAGTCTTGGTAGGAGCCGGAACCCCATAACCACAGAACACACACCCATTTTGCAATGACTACATTTCAGATGGATTGATGCATATATAATTTAGGTTTGTAGCAATAACATTTTCACTAAAAACGGACAGATAATAAAATGACATCATTTATTTTATTCTTATCATCACAGGCAAACAATGTTAAAATGAATAGAACAAAATATTTACGAGTAGCGTAATGTGAGGATTTAGCCACAAAAGAAAGAGAGCAAGAGAGAGAGCTTTTAAGACTCGACTCTCGCCTTTCGCCTCTCGCCTTTCGCCTCTCGCCTTTCGCCTCTCGCCTTTCGCCTCTCGCCTGATGTTTCATCTGATTAACGCACGCTTCTATTAACCTCACTTATGTCTGATATGGCATATGACTGTTCATTGGGGTATATTATATTCAATATATCAATTACCCTGGAATTAATATATCTATATATTGGGTGCAGAAGAAGGTCAAGCTCAACCTCCTGTCAAGGTCACATGTACTAAGCCATTACTCTCACTTCTCTGCCTACCTTTGGCATGCTACTACTGTTGTTTTTTGCTATATACACATATAAAAGAAATACATATCTAACGTCTTCCTTTTGTTGACATTAAGAATTTAGTAATTTTCTTCAGAATTTAGTAATTTTCTTCGGAATTAGAGCATATAATATTTGGGCAGGTTTTATGTCCCCATAACGTGCCAGACATTTTAGTTAATGAAAAATAAAATATTTAGAGTTGAAAACATTAAAGTATGGCTGAAGGTAAGTCATCATATAGCTCAAACATAAACAGTCACATTATCCCCCTGCTGTGCACCTATTGCATGCAACAGTGCTACAAGGGAATTAGGATTCATATTCGCACCTAGTATACAGAGAAAGCCTGTATGGGAGGTGTTACTTAAGACAATGGCTAGGCAAGCTTGAGTGATTTCATAATCCCCGCATTGCGTTATCCCAATTAATGCCTGTTACCTCGTAGAATTATATTACATTATAATTACGCAATGCACATGACACGCTACGCTATTGCTTACTAGTTTTAGGGATATTTCTTAGCGTGTAAGCACCACAAGAATCGAAACATTCTGAGCAAAGGTTATCCTGGATAAATCACTTTGGAAAAAAAAACAATTTGGCAACTTGTGATTCATTTTCCTGTGACACATCACATATGATTACCTAATAATGTCTATGTAGAGTAATAAATATGGCAGTGGAGATGTTTAGACCCACCTTATGTGAAACTATATTATTCATCAAAGATACAATTTATTATTTCATCATGTACCAGGCCACTGTATACTCACTTCCCTGCCTACCTTTGACATACAAAAATATGAAGGAACTTATGATTGAATATCATCTAGAGTTCTTGGCATATACTTCTTCTCTCTCTCTCTCTCTTTTCTGCTCCCTCTCCTTCTCTTCCTCCCCACTCCGCCACTCTCTCTCTCTCACACACACACTTTCTCTGCTCAGTCTCACTAGTTTTCACAGTCCATCATTATAAGTTAAGCCATGGAAAAGATGGACCTTCCACTTTGGAAACGGAATCCACAGACTTCCCAGTTGCACCTTTAGAGGCAAGAGGCGAGACACGAGAGGCGAGACATGAGAGGTGAGAGGTGAGAGGTGAGAGGTGAGAGGTGAGAGGGGAGATTAAAAAGGTGAGAGGCAAGAGGCGAGATGGTGAGACACACGAATTGAAAGGTGAGAGGTGAGAGGCAAAACGTGAGAGGCGAGATTTGGAAGGTGAGAGGTAGAGGCGAGAGGCGAGAGGCGAGAGGCGAGAGGCGAGAGGCGAGATGGCAGCCATAGGCACTTCAGTACTATGGCCCATGGCTGCCATCTCGTCTCTCACCTATCACATTTAAAGTCTCACCTCTTGCCTCTGACCATTTAAGTCTCGCCTCTCGCCGTTTAAATCTCGCCCTCACCTCTCACCTGTCACACACCACCATGTTTTCCATATATGCTTACTGAAGATTCCACCTTTCACAAATTCATTTTTCGGTAAATTGATGTATCATACTCTGATTACCCAATCTATTATCCTCACTTATGCCCTGGTATTGCACATGACTATTCATTGGGGTATATTATATTCAACATATTAATCACCCTGTCATAAGATTCCGTAATACGAACAGTGTAAACAAAATTAATAAGGCATCTTAGAGAACGTTTCACCTGACATATATATAGGCGTAATGTGGAAAATAGTTAAGACTGTTGTGTCTAATCCTTGCCTTAACATTGAACTAATGAGATTGGAAATTAAGGTAGAAAAAATGGAAACAACGGAACCAACTCATCTATATAAATTCGAACATAAAAAGTGGCGATGAGGGTCTAATGTTGACGCGACTTGGGCTTAACACTGCCACTGGGTTAAGTCCTTTCGGGGTCCTTGCCCACTCCACTCGCAGGATCCATGACAGAAAACCGTAGCAAAGATGCCATCAGAACTGAGCCTGTATTTGTTTTATGGTTGCTTTATAATACCCTGTTTTTTGTCGCCAATTCACTCCCTCTAATAAGCAACATTAGTGGGTGAGAGGGGCGACACGATCAGCAGTGCATGTCAATAACATGAAGTAATTTGCTCTATCTCCCCCAAATCTCGTCACATCCGAGAGTTCATGGGGTTTTGGGGTCACACTTGTAGCGAAAGATGGCTGAGAGTGTGCATATCATCCCTTCTGTGTGGGTCATTGTCCAGACGCAATTTCCTGTGACAAATTGCATCTGCATTGGCATTCGACTTTTAAGAGACCATGTTCTGACTAAGCGCAGGCATAAACAAGGTTCATGTAAATCAGAGAAAAGATAAGCTTGGCTTGTAAGTCTGGGCGCTTTACTGAGGGCAATTTCCGTACGAACGATGCTACAGAAATTAGCCTTATGCATGGGCAAAAGTGGCTCCCTAGCCTGACCGTGAGCCTTTCAAAAAAGACCCAATGCTAATTCTGTTATTTCCCCAGGCACTCCCTCCCCAGGCAAGCATCATTGAAATATTCTTTCGTCTGATGTTCTCCCAATGGCTTGCCTTTTCCTCGTCTGTATGGAGCTGGCTGTTAGGGTTTCTCCTATAACTTTGGTTTTTGCGCTGCGTATATTTATATATATATAAATATATATTGCAGTGCACATTATAAGGAAAGATTTGGGAGGCATGCCCCACTATACATGGGAATGGGACAGCTGTGAATGATAGAGGATGCAAGGACTGAAAGTGGGGGCGTGCCGATGTCTATTATTTGTAAATAAGGGCTAGATCTGACCAGTGTCAGTGTCACTCCATTGATTGACATATTTATACTCATCCTCATACTACTTAGTCTTAGAACAATTGTTTCAAGTCTGTATGCCGAACTCATAAAAATGTTGAGTCTTAATAGTTTAGACATTTGTTTCTATCCAAATATCTAAAAAGTCAGCTTAAAAAGAAGAGCCAAAGGAAAACATGATCTCTGATCGGGGAAAAGCCCTTCTTAGCCCTTTAGGCTATATGAATGCACTAATGACCTACACTATGCACCGATATGAACCAGTGTCAAAACCAGAACTCGCAAGGATATCACACAAAAGGATACCATCTACGTGAGACAGATCTATACCAAAAGCTTCTCACAATAAAAATATATATCCTAAAAATCACTACTAAACAGAATGATACAAAGCCAAAAGCCATCATAATGGTCATATATTATCAGCCATGGTTTGATGAATATGACTGCGGATTTATTCCATCAAATTTCGGTTTGATAATATACTAGATTTTAGCAGAATTCTGGGTCGTTCAACGAAGGATATTATACATTCTGGGCATCAGTATTTAACATTCTTTTATGCAGTTCACCAGAAGTCAGAGGAAATAATACCATCTGTCCTTTCTCTCATATGATTCATGTTATATATATTCTGATATCATTTTTTTCAAGCAGGTCTCGTCAGGTCTCCGAGTCCTACCACGGAGGTTGAGTTGAGTGGGTAGAAACAGTGGCAGGACCACCCAAATAACAAGGGTGGGACAACACAACTATTAAGATCAAGGGGATTGTCCCAGCGCCATAAAGTACGAAACATTTTGAACTCTAATGTGAGAGCGGATGTGAACGAGGCTTTTTTTTTTTAGTCCATCGATACATCTTGATTGTTTTTACAATTGAAGTTCTCCGGGTATTCAACTGTTGACCAAAAAGGATAATTATAAAGAAGACTGTGTAGGCCGCGTTCTGAAGGATTATTTCTATTTATGGCAATTTATACTCTTTTCTTTGGTATCGATTCCAGAAATTTGAGTGCGATTTTGAGATTTTTGGTCAAAATTAGAAAATACTTCGATTATTTTCATACTTCTCAGGATGAAAGGACTTGCATCGGGCTATATGACAGTAAATTTGCCACAACCTGGGTTCATTATTTTTCCAGATACATGCTTCCAAATCATTGGAGCCTAGTCAAAAGATTCCATACGAATACATGGGCTTTTATAACCAAATTTATTAATAATTAGGATGTAAAGATGTGGTCTTTTAATACCTTTTCCTGTAAAGATATGTTCAAAGCATAAGCTCCCTTATTCTATTTGTATTTATGCTTTATTTTCTGTGTATGAGCTTACTATAAAAACGCAGTTATTTCTGGAGACCCCTCTCTAACTTGCATTTATTCCCATGACAATATACGAAGGCTGGGAACATCTTATCCCTTACAGATGGCAGATTATAACATTAGGTACGTTTTGATAGCTTATATAATTTCATAGGCCTAATATTTTCATTTCTATGGCTGTTTTTAAAATGTATTTGTATGGAAACCTCACCCATCAGCTGCATGCATTATGTATTCGTATGGAATGCTTTTTCTGGACGTCTAGAAACTTTTATTTCGATGTTATATTGGTTTTTTGTACACCTGTTATCTCTGTTGTCGCAATAAAATCTATTAATTTTGCAAAAGAATACACAACTCCATATGAATACATAGGAGGTTCCAACAAATACATAGGAGGTTCCAAGGAATACACACTTCCAAGGAGGCACACCTCCTTTTTCACTGTTTATTTACTGAATGTGGAGCTCGACGACATAGTTATAGCAACGAGACTAGTTGGTTATAGTCAAGGTTGCAGTAACAAATATTATTCAAACTTAAAGAGATTTACCTTGGTTAGATGGCATGTAGTAAATATGAATATAAGCCTTTGTAGTGATTTATTATTTATTATTATAAGTATGATTGTTGACGTTGTTATCATTTATACAGGCAGAGTTGTTATCATTTATACAGGCAGAAAGGTGTACTTATACCTGGGTTAATTAAGTATTTGAACGTATAGTCGTCGGAAACGTGTATTCGTATGGATCGTGTTTATAAAATTTTAATTCACTGATTAAGGAATGATGTTGGAATTATACAATTTGTTACATTATAGTCAACGACCTTAAATGTAAATGCAAAAAAGAGTTGATCAAATATGAAACTATAAGCCAATCTGAAAATTAAAAAGAGTGTATTGATGAGGGCAGATAAGTTCTTTAATATGGTAATCCATGCAAAAGTAATGGGTTATTTTATTTTTTCTTACTTTTGTGAGTATTCGTATGGAACCGTCAAAATGAAAATGGTCAATAAATGATATTAAACTCTGTTAAAAAAAATAAAGTGGTATCTAGCATTATGCGGCATACTCTAAGGAGTCCATATACCATGTGTAAGTTTATACGTCCAGAATTGACGACATTATTGAAGAAAAACATGAAAAACATCAAAATCGCACTGAAATTTCGGGAATCGACCAAATATATTTTGTCAAGGTATGTCACACAAAAAGATCAATGCACTTTATGGACATGATAATGTTGAGGCTGATACCTAAGTTTTTAATTCGAACGTTTAATTACAAAGAATATGGAATATATGTCATTGGTATTTCGAGTGGAGCAGAAAAAAGAACGTGTTACCATGTATACACTTTTGTTATACACGTGCAGAAAAAAGTCTTTAATAACATAAAAACTTATTTATTATTTTACTCCAGTCTCATCCCCAAAACACCGCACTAAAACAACAACAAACAAAGAACGTAAAATAATAACAAATGTTTCTGATCAAGCCAGGTATGTGTTCTTACAAATCAGATGAAACCAATCTGCTATGGTTTTTCGTTCAAATAATGCATGGCAAGACAATGCATTATACTAAATGTATCGTTCCCTCCCATATTGTGTGGCAGCTGCATGGGATTTAGCAAAGATGAGAGCAGCTCGAATGAGCTGGACATCAATTATTTACCAATTTTAGTGGCGAAGAGATTGACTTACGGGCACGAGATGCTTTTAACTGGGGGAGAAGTGTTCAGGGAAGCACGACTCTCATCACCCTGGCTACATGCGGCTAAACGTGAAGTAACACACATTTATGATGTGATATTCACGATGTGGGTATATCATGCTGCATACAAAAAGGTCACTTGACATGGGAAGGACTGGGTATATATATAGTCCAAGAAATTCCATAAAATCTTACCTCTTATTATTTTTAAAAACTAGGCACTTCACTTAATGCACTTGTCAATTGAAACCCCCACCCCCCACCCCCGGGGAAGTGGGGGAATGGTAGGGGAATGTTTGAGAAAACATTCCCCCACCCAGGTGGAGATTTCCCTTAGTTTACAGCAATATCAACTGGATGGGTGGGGGAATGTCCGCCAATGCTCACTTTATACCTTGGTTCTCAAGAGGGGTTAGTTGGGGTAGGGGTGGGGTTAGTGGAGGGGTTATGGAAGGGGTATACAGTGTTTGGACAGCAACCATCCACTATATATAGTGTTTCAATAGTGTCAGATATGAACCTGACTGGGGTACTCTAATACCACTGAGTGTCATGTTTGAACTATACAGGCTGCAACCACCCCCTATATATAGTGTTTCAACACTGTAAAGTCTGAACATGCCTTGCTGAACATGATGGGGGACTCTTTTTCCAATGTACCCTATACTAGAAATGTCAAGATCCTTTAGTGTTGGAGGTAGGGTTAGTGTAGGGATTAGGGTATGGGGTCCCCGGGGGTTGGGGTGGGAAGGGCTCATGGGAAGGGGTTGTTGAGGGGGTTAGGGTTAGGGGTGATGGAGGGGGGATATGTCACAAGTCTCCTGTAGGTATATGCATGCCCCTCCCCCAGAAATTTGTTTTTTTCATCAATGGAGTCTTTCTAGGCTCTCTTTTGATGATATAGGAAGCCTACTACCCCCACCCTCTGCCCTGCCCACCAACACCCCTACCCTCTCCTCCCCTGCATCTTATCTGACATTAATTGCCCTGATAATCCTCCTCCTCCTCATGGGTGTCTGATTGTAGGCATGGGTGTATGTATGGATGTATCTATGTATACATGAGTATATATTATATACATGTATGAATGAATGCATGGGCGTATATATGTGTATGCATGGGTGTATGAATGTATACATGGGTGTATAAGTCATGGGTGTATAAGTAGATCTCAAACAGAGTGTACTTACCCCCCAAATGACCATTGACCCAACCCTCAGAGATATACAAAACTGTATATCATGATGTTTAGAATTCACATCTGATTAATGAAAATTCAAAAATATATTTTTTCCAGCTCTACAGAGCTATGTTATCCAAAAACACCATTTGCAGGACTTGTTTTAGAATGGCCCTTATATTTTTTGCAGTAACAGTTTGTCTAAAAAAAGTGTCCTCTGAAAAAATGTGCCCCAGGGGGTCGGGGATTTACAGGAATTTCTTGCCCTGGGGGGTCGGGGATTTCATCAAATTTCCCAAAAGGCCAGGGACATTCCCCCACATCCCCGCGGGTGGGGGAGGGGGGTGGGGGTTGCAATTGACAAGTGCATAAAGGGAAAGCAATTAGACGTTTCATCAATCGATTTAATGAGGTAGGAAATATAATAATGTCTATATCCTAGGACCGGATGAAGAATATCATTCAAAGGACAGCTGTGCAGGCAGGTTATACATGTTTAATTTGATGAATCCTTGGGGACAGGCATTAGATAGAACACGATCTACATGAAGCTGATCTTATGGACTGTGATATACTATATGGTAGAGATTAAAAGATGTCTATATATTAGCCTTGCTTATTAGGCTCGTATTCATTGATCTGAGGGTGGTAGTAGCAATAACAACATAATGTATATTAGAACATGTCATAAAATTCTCATTGGCTTCAACCGGCCCTGATTCAAGTACTACACTGATTTCTCATTAAATTGATCATGGCGATTCATTTGATTGCATACTATTTTGCATGGACATGTTTCCAAATTCGAAATGTAATATCTCGATCGTTTGTGGGAATATTCGTGAGAAGGTTTATGGAGTGTATTCCATCTGTTGATCAGATGGAGTTAATCTGGAAAATGCCCTTAAATCATAGTTTAATGAATGCATCCTTATGAATATTAAATTCCTATTTTCGTTTCTCATAGAATCCAAATGAAAAGGCATATTGGGGAAGCCACATGCTGTGTCATTGTACCTCATCACCTTCCTCTTTGCTGTGAGAAAATGTCCACGCTGTTTTATTCTGTCGCTTATGTTATTCTTGTTAAGGAAAACTGGGATTGCACACCGTGTACCCTCATCCTCTCAAAACAAGAAACAAGTTCTGATGTGTAACATAACATATGTTAGTCCCCGAATAAAACAAAGCCTGAATAACAGCACTTGAGTATGACTTGTCTGGGAAATAAATGGGTCCGGAAAATCCTTTCTTGCTGGTTCAGCCAGTGTTCGCTTAAAAGCCAGTTCTCATTATTCATCTCCTCAAGTGGTTTCTGGTTGAAACACACTTAATATTTATTTTTCTCTGTAACAGTCTGAAAATAGTATGTATTTGAAAGGGGGCGATACTGAGCAGTATACCAGGTTCTCCTATGATAATATATAACCGAAAACTGATGCCTCAGTCGTGAGGAATATAGGGGACAGGCTGGTACTGTGTATATATTTTGAGAGTAGGTTCTATGAACTCAACGGACTGGCAGTCTAGAGTAACTTTTAGATGCTTCCTCTACCGCAAGATAGTCAAACAAATGGTTCTGTGCATCCCAGTTATTAAGGGAAGGTATATACGTACGCCTTTTGGCACTCTTAAATCCTGAAACCTTGTAAGTGGACAATTAGAGTATGATTAAAAGTAGAATACTACTTTTCTGTTGTATACTATGGTAGTCACACAAGGGTCTTTTTCACATCGTTAATTGACATGCTATGTCTATGTTAAACAGAAGCATTTTGTTCCGTGCGGTATAGTTCGAAGATCTGTATCTATAGGAACAATGTTAGATGGTGTGTATAGACCTAGCTGTGACAGTCTTGCAAACGCAGGCTCTGGGTGGGAGTAAACCATTATAATGAAGAAATGAGATGGAGCAAATCTCACTGTGATACACGGTGAATTGTGATGGGAGCTTCTTATGTAGATGTAGATCTTTAGACCTTGCGTGTCTATTTCATTGGCAAAATTAATATACACATGTCCATTTGGATCATGTAAGCGAGTAGTTAACTAGATCTAATTTCCTTTCCCGTCTGTTCCATTTATTCAGGCTGGTGGAAACTGATGCAACTAGTATCGCCATTATAGTTTTTCCGCGATTATGATTCTGTTTATTGGGAATCCATGCATGGTCTTAAAATCTATTTTTTGTTTGTGAATAATTGCTTATTCAGAACGGGAACAGTAGTACTGCTCTTGCTCATGTACCTCGTGAATGACGATATGAATCTTACTCCAAGCCTCTCTCTCTCTATATATATATTTAGTAGTTAACAATGCGTGGAACAACTGGATATTTAAATGGCAAGGAAACAGGACCAAGGGAAAGGAAACCATGCAGTATGGGTTTATAATTTTCCTATCAATAGATAAAGGGACTCGCCTGTGATTGAGTGCAGTTTCATTCTTAGCTTTAATTGCTTAATTATAGCTTAATCAAATATTAGGACCGGAATGCGGGTAGAAATTCAAATGGTTATCCTCGTCTTCTATTCAGGTCGATTCAATGCGGTCCGTTTATCATTAATTCAATTTACGTGGTTCTAATCTCTTCAACCATCAGTAACACATTACTATTTACATCTCCCCAAGCCTCACACTTGTGCTTAAAGACTAGGATTATATTTACAGGAAAACTGTTGACATACATTGGCCACGACAACCCACAACCAAATCGAATTCGATCACTGCTGTAAACATCAAACAGTAGAATCCCAATTTCCATCACCCCCGCCCCCCACCATCCATCTCATTTATCTCATTCTTCATCCCTGCATATAAATAAAAAGTTTTAACATTCTAGCGTATTTTATTTTAACATAAAAGCTGTAAAACTATATTTTCTAACAATAAACATGCACAATAGCATTAGTACATTTCAATACATCATAACAATAGAGTGTTTCATCTCAAGTCAAGATAAATATATTAGTACTAAGACATTGGCTTTCACGTCGTTATCTATCTAATAGTTCAGTGTCTCAAGAATAACACATCTTTCAGGCAACGATTTGGGGACTCTGAGAAGAGCGCCTGTAACTATGTAATACTATTTATAAAATATAATAATAATATATAAACAAACAGTAGAGTTAACACTGGCCGGGAGAGCAAAAATGTCGTTACCTGAGGGCAATAGGCCTGTATCTTAACACAGATAAAATGTGATCATTTCCACAAAGCCAATTTGTATTGACTCGAATTACTTGATAGCTCGGGGGAAATTACTGTTTGGTAAACTGGAAAATCCCAATCCAGATAGGCAAGTAATTACAGTCCTTTAACTTGATAATGTCTCAGTCCCGGGCAGTTTATAATAACGTTTTACCCTTGCAAGGCAGGACCGTCTTGGGTTACTTAATAGCACCTATATTTCCCCTGAAAATCTAGACCTTACTGGCGCAAATACATTAATTCGCACACTTAGGATGGCCATATGTATAATGCACACACCGGCGACATAGATATAGATAATTTATCGGCATCAAGTAGGGTATATCATCGAAGAGGTATTAAATACAGGGGAGAATGGGATGTAGAAGCCAATAATTATAGCATGAAGCAAGGGTTCGCACGATATGGAACCCATCACAGGTTATCTAGAAGCTTAACAGAAACGAACCGATCCTCATGGGCATTCATAGCTATTCATTTCCTTTCCATTAACAACAATTGGCATTATTACTGGAATCGTGTCATATGCAAGTGGCTTCCCCGCTGCTGAGAAATATCACCAAATAAAGCGCGATCTTTGCTGCATTCTCTGAGATAATTTCACATATGTATCAACCCTCGAAATGGTTCAAAGGCGGACAAGGATTGGCTGGTGGTACCCGAGGAGTATGCAGAGTACACCAAGCTAGGACCCATCGCATGTAAACATAAAATCGTGGAGGGGCAGGGATGGTGGTTGTTCTAGGAGGGGGGAAGATCTCCAATATCACACAGAAGCATGCAAGCACAATAATAGTCACACCCACAGGATAAACTCAGTTCACTTACCCATGGTGCCGGTGTTAATATTTAAACCTGTCAATCCTCTTTAGTGAGACACTTCCCTGATATTGGTAATGGCAGACGATGAATGACTGAGATGGGCAAACGATTTGGCGCGCTTTCCCTTGGCCTGCTCTTCCCTGTCGTCTTCCCCACCAGCAGCACCAACCACCACGCGTTGTTGCTGCATCAAAACAAACCAGCGTCCCAAACTCTGCTTCTACGCATGCGCTCTGGCTACAACCAGGCTACTGCCACCAGCTCGCGATTCGCATCTCGAGCCGATATAGCCCGGTGACTCCCAAAGAGGCTCCTGTCCCTGCCATCAGCAAGACTAAATCACATCCATTTGAAGAACATGGGAAGGACCTTGCCTTTTCTACAAAATTCATTCCCTTTGCACCCCTTATTGATTTACATGTTGCAACCCCGCTGCAAACTTAGAATTTGACCAACCCCTTCCACCAGTTCTATGCTATTAAAAGGACTTTAATATTTTTTCTATTTTTAAGGATAGTGGCAATCCAGCAATTTTTTCATTTGCATTAATAATCCGAGGTGGAGATCTGTAGCCCCCATATCGCCACAGCGAGATGAAGGGGAGGCTTGACTGCTGCTGCTGAAGTCGCCATTGCTTGAGGTGCCCAAGGAGGTTCAAGGCGGCCAAAAACTGAATGGGCCTAGAATAATGAAGGGAAAGACCTAATCTATCAGAAGCTATCTGCTGAGCGCGTGTCGGTCTTGAGGCCAAGGTTTACGTCACTATCCTCCTAGTTTGTGGAGAAATAAGGCTAGCTGTAGAAAGAAAGACCTAGCGTACTTCCCTGCATGCTCATGAGAATAATATTATATATTATACAGTCAGGTCCAGACGGCCATATTCCTCGATTCCACAGCCAGCGATAAGCTTAACCACAAGGCTAAGACTAAGGCTAAAAGTGTAAATGACCCCTAAAACTTAGGGGTCTAAAACTGCCTTCTGAACCTGAACCTTTATCATAAATAGATTCTATTCTGATCCGAACATTGGTGGTAAGCGGTTTTTGCTTTTAGTATGGAATAACAGTTTTCTTTCACTCTAAGCATCCAGGTTAGATTTATATAACCTATAATTATATATATGATAATGTGTCAGTCCCAGACAGTTGATAATAACGGAAACCCTTGCAAGGCAGGACTGCATGTCCAGCTCAGACATCCAGCTCAGCATATTATCCGAAACCTCATATCTATTATTATATTAGAGATACTTCAAACTATTTCACAGCCCGAATCTATAACTAGGTGTACATACTCAGTCGGAACGTCTCATGTCTTGGTTCTGATGGCCCGCCCTGAAGGAAGGATATTTGGTGTTTTGAGATATAGCTATTAACAGAGATTGTATGGTCAGTGAGATTAGCGGACGGCCAAGAAACGCTGCATCGAATGCCATTTGTATCTATATGATACTATAGCATGGCGATCCACAGCGTTCTGGACCGTTTCCAGGCGCATCGGTCCAAAACCTGATATATGTATTCAATTTGTTCCATCTTAAAACAACAAGGTTGCTTTTGCCATGCAGGATAGACAAGCTTGCGTGCAGCCACCAATGTAGCAATCTACTTGGTTAGCAAATGAAGACCTGTGTTCATTTGATTTATTTTACTCTGAGATTTGATATTAAAGGTCTCTTTTGATGACGTAACTTTCATTTTAATATATTTTTTGCATCAACTTGGTTAATTAAGATATGTTCTCCAACATTTTGACTTCACAAATCCTTCACATTCCTCATTTAAACTAAATAATTATGCAGTCACGCATTGGTAGAATGCTAACAATGCTAAAACTAGGTCTGCCCAAGATGGTTGAGGAATAAGGGAGGGGAAGGGAGGGGAAGTTCACTTATAGTGATATTCTGGGTTGGATGCGTTCTATAAACTAGCAAGGGGAGAAAGAAGTAGTAACAAAACAATATATGCAGCTGTGGGGCCACGGCAATTATATGTCCGCCCTAAAGATCTTTTATTAAAAGAATTTTTCCCAGCAGTGCGTACACTTCAAGCGCTGGTAGAGGAGTGACGAAGGTGGGTGTAGAGATCCGTGTGCCGGTCTCACCTCACTACCTGTGGGGATAATCAGTAGGTGGCGCTACCCCTGTCGTTTATAACAGCAATGTATTCATTACACAAACATAAACTAGCAAGGGGAGAAAGAAGTAGTAACAAAACAATATATGCAGCTGTGGGGCCACGGCAATTATATGTCCGCCAAACCCCCAACAAAAGAAAAAACTCAAATATTCTGCAAAACCACAGTAGACTTTAGGTCAATATCAAACTTTCTAGGCAGCGAGGTCACCAAATAATCCAGAGCGGCCAGAGAAGACCAATCTCCCATTGCCATGATATCCAGAAGGGGTGTCCCAATGGCATGTAGATGAGCAGCTCCAGATCTCCTGAGGGAGTGGGTTCCAAGCAGAGAACTGTCGATACCAATTCGTGACCCAGCATCTTTCACAAAGTTGAGCAGGTCTATGTATAACATGGGCCTCAGCTTTTTGCTAGAGGTCCAGATGTAGAAGATGGGTCCGTCCACATCTCCAGGCACATCCTGAATGTAATCTAGAAGTCTGGATGCTACACAAAAGCACCGAGAATCACAAAAGGCGAGAGGAACAGAAAGCACTCGTTCCTTGAATTGAATAGTTTTAGTGCGGCGAAGACTCAAAAGCACACCGGAGGGGGTGCGGGTAACATCGCGACGCCGCAATACTTGGCCCAAATCACTAGCTTTTTCGGGAACTATATTACACTTCCTTAAAAGGGATCTAAACCCTAGTATCAAGGCAGTCCATAAAGTAGAAGTGTTGGGATCAGCAAAGTCGCAGGCCTTGTACATCATAAGCAAATCTGTAGCGGTCAGACCCAGTTTCGCATTAACAGCAGTTCTCTTATCTCTTGCAAGCCCCTTTAGGGCTAGTTTCACAATGAAACTGTCCCTGAACTCGGCAGGGAAATCCAAGTATTTATGTAATGAGATTACAGCCGAAATATAATTATTAACTGTATTGTAGGCACAGGTCTCTGACAAGAAGGCAATATAACGTGCAATAGTATAGTTGTCTGCTGGAGCCGGCTGAAGGCCATATAGTCTACAGAAATTAACGTAACGTCTCCACTGTGAAGCTTTGGTCTTCTTGGTAGAACTAGCCCAGGCATTACTAATTAAGAAGGCCAGTTTTGAATCCAGGTTCTGCATGGACACCTTTGGAACTGCAACATAAACCGAAGTGCGCAAGGTCAGACAAGGAATGTAGTTGACTAAACCTAGACAACAAATCAGCTATATTATTGTCCACACCAGGAACATATCGGGCAGTTAGGTGAACGTTGTTAATAGCACAGTGCCAGAAAATGTCTCTAATGAAGAGCATACAGGTAGTATTGGAAGAAGTACCCTTATTAACCATCTGGCGTACTTGCAGGTTATCCGTGTAGACCACCAGGTGGCGACTGCGGTTGCAAGCGGCGAAACGAATAATTCCCAACCAGACCAGTATTATTTCCAAAACATTGATCTGAGAGTCGAAGTCACTAGGGAAACTTATGTTTTGCCAATGTTCATGAGAATAGTCAAGTTTGTGAGAGTCTGAAGGTAATAAATTACAGTTATAGTAACCAGCTTTCCAGTCTGAGCCCGACCACAGGCCATAACCTGCTAAAGAAGAGTCAGTATAGAAGCTCGGCCCATCTCCATAATTGAACCGTATCATATGATTTCCTCCATTAAAGAAAGGGAGGTAACTTCTCCACCATTCGAGGTCTTCTAGGAAGTCTGTGGATAAACGAAGTCTAAGATAACCAGCACTAGGTAGACCTTTTAAGAGATTGATGACGCGTCTACTGAAAGTTCTCCCTCCCTTTACTACTTTACTGGCATTGGCTAGAATTCTGCATAATTTCTGAATTTGGCGCTTTGTGGCCCTGGATTTCCCTTTGAAAAAATTCAGTTCATCATGTAGACGTTTAACTTTGTCAGAAGGAAGGGAAGCTGTCATCGCAGCAGTGTCTAAAATAATACCTAGGTATTTGGTTACCTGACTGGGGGCCGTACACTTTTTCCACGAAACGGCAAACCCGAGTGATCCAAGCAGCTGGAACAGTAAAGCTTGGCCTCGAGCACACTCCTCCCTAGTTTCCGCAATTAAAATATAATCGTCGAGATAAGAGATACAGTTAATGAAACCTCTACGTTGAAGACATCTGATGACGAAATTACTAATTTGTTGGAAGATATACGGGGCGCATCTTAAGCCAAAGCAAAGGTGAGTGTCCATCAAATATTCATCCGAACCATTAAAATTCCATCTAAGCCCCTGGTATTTCCACTGACTAGGATGCACCGAAACGGTACGGTAGGCTGAAGAAATGTCTACAGTTGCCATATAGTAACCAGGGTGTAGAAGGTTTATAACCTGGTCAATGGTAGAATAGGAGAAGTCTTTGAACGTTGATATCATATAGTTATTAATCGAGTCTCCCAAAGGTCGTCGACAGTCGGTGATTGAGCGCCACGTTCCATCTGGTTTACCCACTGCCCCAATAGAATGTATACACTGTGGTTTATCAGCAGAATAAATGAATTTCCCCTCTTCCAATTCAGTATCAAAAAGCTTGGAAATAAATTCGTGGGCAGGCCCATTAGTTACAGATAGATAATTACGTCGATCATATGGAGCAATATAACAATCGTCTACAATGAGAAAGCCATTTTGTACGCCAAAAGACAAGTAATCTCTAAGTGAAACATCGTTTTCATACTCAAGCTCATGACACCAAGCGTAAATGTTCCATGCAGATCTCTGTCCGCCGATATAGTGGTCGTAGACTCTATGCTTGCAAAGCGGTAAGCTAGTATCAATATCAATAGGAACATATTTGTTATACCTGTCAAACCCAGACATACAGTCAAAGACAATATCAGGGACAAAAGCAGTATCAAAGTCAGCACAGTAGTGTCTATAAAAAATCATGATAAGGTTCAGAAAACACACTAGAATGTGAATTACGCACCGCGTTATCATCCACGGCAGGTATAGCGTCATGCGCAAAAAGTCCTGTATCATAACAGTCAGTAACACAATAGGTGTCAAAATCGGGTGTATCAATGGAATCATAATCACAAAGCGGTACATCAAAGCCATTATGGCCAACAAAATCATAATCAACAGGTAAAGGTGAAACATCAAATGTACAATCCACAAAATCAGGCCCGGTAGGAATGCCGGTGCCATGACAGTTATAAGGAGGGCCTCCCAAGTCGTTGCAAACATCACGACGCCGGGAAAGATTTCATTTTTTTTAGAGGGTTTACAATCATCAGCCCTATGATCCCCTTTGCATTTTCTACAAATATGCTGTTTATCGCAACGGGTTTTGTGGCAACTACCATAATTGTAAAACAAACAAAAATCATCAGTTTTGTCAACACTATTACGAGAGTTCTGTGATAAATTTTGGTTGGTGTTGGAGGTCCCATTCTTTCCTTTCCGCTGGCCTTGACCCTGCGCCTGTTTGGAAATGGAGTCGAGATATGTCTTGTGTAAAGAAGCACCATGCACGGCCTTCGAGCCAGATGTATCAGGGATTACATGGGGAGAGAAATACAGAGAAGAACCAATCGGGTCAGGTTGAAATGAAGTGGCCTTCCCAGAGACTACACGATCAACAATATATCTGTCATACTCTACGGCTGAGCAGTCATAAAACTTACGACTGTGAATCAATTCTGACGAGAATTTAACATGGGCGATATAAGAGGCAATGTCTCCACCGGTACTAATCAAATGTTCAGCAACACAAGCCCAGCCATAAAAGAGGTCGATATAATCTAACTTTGCATAGTCACGCTTCTTTTCAACTTTATGAGCATATGTCTCTGGCCGGAATGGCTTACCTTCGACTTCCTTCTGACTAGCTTTATTCAAAGCGTCCGCCAACGCACCGGACAAGGCGTCGGCAGCAATAGTATTAGGAGCACCGTGTCCCGACGACTGGTTGCCGGTGGGATTATTACCAGAGTTATCGGTAGTTTCAAGTGAAGCAATACGAGCAGTGAGAGCATTCATGGCGTCCAATACAACCTGGTCAGAAGTCGATGAAGCAATGGCCCCGGATTCTGGTTTTACAGGAATTCCACCTGCACGATTTGACTTCAAATCTTCCAACGCCTGGTCCTTCTGCAAAACGTCCTGTTTGAGAAGTTTCACCTGCTCCTCTAAATCCTTTATATCTTGGCCGCCGAAGTCATGGCTATACAGAGACAAGCAACGCCAAAGGTAAGTGTTGAATATAATATGAATCCTCACTCCATAAATCGGAGATTCAGAGAATTTTTCCCAGCAGTGCGTACACTTCAAGCGCTGGTAGAGGAGTGACGAAGGTGGGTGAAGAAATCCGTGCGCCGGTCTCACCTCACTACCTGTGGGGATAATCAGTAGGTGGCGCTACCCTTGTCGTTTATAACAGCAATGTATTCATTACACAAACATATACAAACCCCATTGAACTGCTTTATCACCATTATACTATTAGAAAGAAAATGTGACGTGTCACGTGAAAATGAGTCAAAGGTCGCAAAAATGTATTTTGTCATCGTTACTTAACAGATTAACAGAGATACCATCATATTATTTGAAAAGATGCGATCAAGCCGATTCCAATGATGGTAAACATTAGGACATCCAATAAGCTCGTCTATATTTGTTTATGCATGCAAGATTTGCAATTAATGGTGAATTACTATAGTAAAGTAGTTAAACATACTCCTTATAGGATAACCTCAGATATGCATATTTAATACACCGACTTGAAATTTGGCACATGTATATTCATGCTACTATAGCAGCGCAAAACACCCTCAACGTGAAAAGATTCAATTCGTTTTCCCATGGCCAAACTAACATTTGTTGTTATATAAATGAAAATGTGGGTACCTGCATGCATGTGTGATGGCGGCTCTAAGGTTAACATTAATCCATCTAAATTTGCCTTCTAAATAGTATCTAGGAGACTCCTGATCTGTAAGTATGTCTGACAGCTTTGGGCGGTCCTCAACACACATCGTATCAGAGAGTTCCCTAGTGGCGTGTCAATCAATCTCAGACATACAAGATGCTTTCCCCACATCTCAAGCTATCTCAGCCGTCTTATCTCATTCCTTTAGAGGGAATTCTCTGAGACACACACCTTTCTTTCGAACCAAATCCCGTCATTGCGTGTTAGGTATGAACGGCTTGACCATTCTTTTCTTCTAAGCAAGTAAAATTAATCAACATAGATCTGTGTTAGGCGGTGTCCCAAACACTCGTCTAAATACTTGATTAACCCTTGATTAACTACTTGTCCATGCAGCGACCACCCGCCTTTGAAAAAGGCGTATAGCCACTCCTGAGATAACTCCGTCGCACCGGCCATTCGGTCATTGCCCACTTAGACCACTCTCGTCCATTTCACGCTGTTCTCCATCATAATGACATAAGTTTTGAAAATTGAAAATGAGAAAAAGAATCCATATTTGTTTATACAAGTAAATAGCCTAAGATTTCCCCTCACTTCCCAAGTTAAGTTAAGAACTATATAAAGTACGGTCGATCCAGGTTTTTATAGGCTCAAAGCCTGTCAGATCAGATGAGAATGGTATGTCAGTGATTGGATGCCTACTGTGTTGATGGCTTTCCTGGTTCTGAAATAGGCGTCCTAATGGAATCATAATGGGATTTTATGGTGTGGAGCGTGAGGCTTTCCCATAATTTGGAGGGACTCTCTCAATTCTGAGCCTATATGGGATCACTAAGAAAGTCCATTATAAAAACAAAAAACTTTTAATTTGCCTCTAAAGCAAAGAAATGTACCTGAATTGTGATTGGTCCCTGCTACCAGGGGGCACCTGCTACCAGGGGCACCATCTACACATGAGTATTTCTGAGTCTGGCAAGACTGATCTAATTTATTCACACAATTGACGCATCGATGCCCATATCTGGTGACCAATGGGCGGTTGCCTGGGTACAACCATTTCCTTGAGCGACCAATCCCATCGCGCTGGGCACCACTATGACAGGTTTTTGTTTCTCAGGATTTCCTGAGAAACAAGTAGATTTATGTGACAGATGCCAATCATTGATTAGAGATCTTAATTAGATATGAAAAAGCTGCAGTCTTAATCAGATGTGAAATCAGATGACATTAGATCGGCATCACTTTGTAGGCCCAGTGACGTCCCTGGGCCTACGGCCTTGGGACGTCCCTGGGCCTACAGACCGTTTTCATGCTAAAATCCTCATTGTTTATTGCTATGGTAGAGATACTTTGTCACAGTTGAATTATAATACAACGAAACACTAGTAGATTGGTGCAATGTACGAGTGTGTGCAAGTCTCGCTTTTCAAGTGAGCATCATTTATAGAGAAATAACATGACAAATAGAGAAGATCAGTAATACATCCAAATATAATCAATATATGTATATAGAATTATATTAGTTGACTTCAAATAAGATGTTCAATAGCCAATTGTGCTGTAAAAATTTAAATGTTTCAATGTTCGTAATGCTTCTTATTCTAGGTGATAATTCATTCCAAGATGAAGCTGACGTAACCATTACAGAATTATTAGCAATTTGTGTTCTATATCTAGGAAGTTTTTAGTAATGTGGCAGCATTGGCTCTGGTTTTACGTTCATTTAAATTGTCACAATTTATCTATTTTACTTCTATGAAAAGCACACATCTGTATTTTCTTCTGTTAATAAGAAAGAGGATTGATAATTCTCTATGTAAGTCGATAGTATGATGATATGGATCAGTATTGAGTATGGTTCTAAGGGCTTTATTTTGCAATTCTTAAAGTTTTTCAAGACTTCCCAGTGAGAATATATACCCAGGATGGTATTTGAATAGGGTTTGAATCATCTCGTACCGCTGCATTCATGTGCAGTGGTGCGGCAATAGCATTCCAGCCTCATTTGTCCACAATTATATCCACTGTAAATGTTGATAAAATAGAGTACAAGGGGTAAAAGAGCGACAGAAAACCAAGGTCAATCATAAATCAGTTGGGTTGATTTGTTAGAGGTATATATATGTGGGTGTTCAATGAAAAAAGAATGTGCACTTAGATTTTCACAAATCTTAAAAAATAAAAAGGAATAAATAAGTAATTTCAGTAGCAAGGCATAAAGATATAAATCTAGAAAACTTAATTTACCTTTAACTCAACAGCTATAATATCCCAGAAATTGGAATTGTATATATTGATAATCACACACCAAGTCATCTACACTGATGGTAAAAACAAAATACTTCAAGATTAAACAGGAGGCGCATACAGGTGGTTGTGTAAAGCCTACTGGTGGTGTGTGTTGACACCTGCGTATATCTTCTATATTAATAAGAAAGTATTTAAATTGCATTTTACACAGATGTATATTCCAAATGACTCTCTCCAAGCACACAGACCTATGATTAGCTGTGATTAAATTGAATGAAGAGAGGAAATGAATGCTTTTTCAAACTTTTATTTGTTCAAAGTTCATTCGGGTATAAAATTTGAGTGCGTAAATAGCATGAAAATCGTTGTTTCATTGGTCTCTGAGACTCATCAATTAAGCATTAAGCAATAATAGTAACCACAGAAGTCTTTGCATAAGTTGTGACATCAAGACAATGTATACTTAAGTCAACTAACTTGAATAGGATATGACACACTAGTTGGAAACATGTTCACATGTTTTAATTAAAAAGAAAAAAAGTAACCACAGACATGCAATGCTAATTGAAAAACGGTGTAGGAACTTTTCCCTGCAATGCACCCATAAGCCAAAATAGTAGTATTACATATCAGTACAATTTATCAAAATCAATTTATCAAAAAATAATGCAACTAATTCATCATTTTGAAGCAAAATCAATGACTGAAATTTAATTAACTAAAACAAAAAATGGATGAAACGAATTATGGGACAAAATGGTTGCCAGAATTCCCATGCAATAGGTATTAAAGGGTCATGGGTTGCTGCTCAATTGCCTAATAACCTATAAGGCATTACCTCTACTGCTATAATTGTCATGTAAAATAAGAAATGAATGTAAGAGAAAAAATCTAATTGCATGTCGCAGATTTGAAATCACACCTTTTCAAATCGTCATCCCATACAGTGCCTTTAGCGCAGAGTTGATCAGAATATATTTTTCCTTCATTACAGAAGATGTACATTGCACAGCTTTTACATGATTGATAGTAACCATTCATACGCCCTTGACAGCTGACAACACATCGATTAGGCGATGGATTCAAAAGCCTTTCAGTAAACAATGGTTCCTCATGGCAGGTTGTAGATTGGTCGTCACAGTATTTAAGAACATCATCCCATACTCTTCCTAAGGGGCAATCTCGATCAAAATATGTCCTTCTCCCAAAGCAAGAAACATACTTGTTACAACTTGAACATGATTGGTAGTGACCATCAGGTAGGTTGTCGCAGTTATCAACACATCTTTGATCCCGATGCACCTTTCTTATGTTAGGTGGTGCTTGTGTAGATGCTGCTGGTGGTTGTGTGCTTCTTGCTGGAGGTTGGGTAGAACCTACTGGTGGTTGTGTGCTTCCTGCTGGAGGTTGTGTGCTTCCTGCTGGAGGTTGTGTGCTTCCTACTGGAGGTTGGGTAGACCCTACTGGTGGTTGTGTGCTTTCTGCTGGAGGTTGGGTAGAACCTACTGGTGGTTGTGTGCTTCCTGCTTGAGGTTGGGTAGACCCTACTGGTGGTTGTGTGCTTCCTGCTGGAGGTTGGGTAGACCCTACTGGTGGTTGTGTGCTTCCTGCTGGAGGTTGGGTAGAACCTACTGGTGGTTGCGTGCTTCCTGCTGGAGGTTGGGTAGACCCTACTGGTGGTTGTGTGCTTCCTGCTGGAGGTTGGGTAGACCCTACTGGTGGTTGTGTGCTTCCTGCTGGAGGTTGGGTAGACCCTACTGGTGGTTGTGTGCTTCCTGCTGGAGGTAGGGTAGAACCTACTGGTGGTTGTGTGCTTCCTGCTGGAGGTTGTGTGCTTCCTGCTGGAGGTTGGGTAGACCCTACTGGTGGTTGTGTGCTTTCTGCTGGAGGTTGGGTAGAACCTACTGGTGGTTGTGTGCTTTCTGCTGGAGGTTGGGTAGACCCTACTGGTGGTTGTGTGCTTCCTGCTGGAGGTTGGGTAGACCCTACTGGTGGTTGTGTGCTTCCTGCTGGAGGTTGGGTAGACCCTACTGGTGGTTGTGTGCTTCCTGCTGGAGGTTGGGTAGACCCTACTGGTGGTTGTGTGCTTCCTGCTGGAGGTTGGGTAGACCCTACTGGTGGTTGTGTGCTTCCTGCTGGAGGTTGGGTAGAACCTACTGGTGGTTGTGTGCTTCCTGCTGGAGGTTGTGTGCTTTCTGCTGGAGGTTGGGTAGACCCTACTGGTGGTTGTGTGCTTCCTGCTGGAGGTTGGGTAGACCCTACTGGTGGTTGTGTGCTTCCTGCTGGAGGTTGGGTAGACCCTACTGGTGGTTGTGTGCTTCCTGCTGGAGGTTGGGTAGACCCTACTGGTGGTTGTGTGCTTCCTGCTGGAGGTTGGGTAGACCCTACTGGTGGTTGTGTGCTTCCTGCTGGAGGTTGGGTAGACCCTACTGGTGGTTGTGTGCTTCCTGCTGGAGGTTGGGTAGACCCTACTGGTGGTTGTGTGCTTCCTGCTGGAGGTTGGGTAGACCCTACTGGTGGTTGTGTGCTTCCTGCTGGAGGTTGGGTAGAACCTACTGGTGGTTGTGTGCTTCCTGCTGGAGGTTGTGTGCTTCCTGCTGGAGGTTGGGTAGACCCTACTGGTGGTTGTGTGCTTTCTGCTGGAGGTTGGGTAGAACCTACTGGTGGTTGTGTGCTTCCTGCTGGAGGTTGGGTAGACCCTACTGGTGGTTGTGTGCTTCCTGCTGGAGGTTGGGTAGACCCTTCTGGTGGTTGTGTGCTTCCTGCTGGAGGTTGGGTAGAACCTACTGGTGGTTGTGTGCTTCCTGCTGGAGGTTGGGTAGACCCTATTGGTGGTTGTGTGCTTCCTGCTGGAGGTTGGGTAGACCCTACTGGTGGTTGTGTGCTTCCTGCTGGAGGTTGGGTAGAACCTACTGGTGGTTGTGTGCTTCCTGCTGGAGGTTGGGTAGACCCTACTGGTGGTTGTGTGCTTCCTGCTGGAGGTTGGGTAGAACCTATTGGTGGTTGTGTGCTTCCTGCTGGAGGTTGGGTAGAACCTATTGGTGGTTGTGTGCTTCCTACTGGAGGTTGGGTAGAACCTACTGGTGGAAGTGTGCTTCCTGCTGGAGGTTGGGTAGACCCTACTGGTGGTTGTGTGCTTCCTGCTGGAGGTTGGGTAGACCCTACTGGTGGTTGTGTGCTTCCTGCTGGAGGTTGGGTAGAACCTACTGGTGGTTGTGTGCTTCCTGCTGGAGGTTGTGTGCTTCCTGCTGGAGGTTGGGAAGAACCTACTGGTGGTTGTATGCTTCCTACTGGAGGTTGGGTAGATGCTGCTGGTGGTTGTGTGCTTCCTGCTGGAGGTTGGGTAGACCCTACTGGTGGTTGTGTGCTTTCTGCTGGAGGTTGGGTAGACCCTACTGGTGGTTGTGTGCTTCCTGCTGGAGGATGGGTAGATGCTGCTGGTGGTTGTGTGCTTCCTGCTGGAGGTTGGGTAGATGCCGCTGGTGGTTGTGTGCTTCCTGCTGGAGGTTGGGTAGAACCTACTGGTGGTTGTGTGCTTCCTGCTGGAGGTTGTGTGCTTCCTGCTGGAGGTTGTGTGCTTCCTGCTGGAGGTTGGGTAGACCCTACTGGTGGTTGTGTGCTTCCTACTGGAGGTTGGGTAGAACCTTGTGGTGGTTGTGTGCTTCCTGCTGGAGGTTGGGTAGACCCTACTGGTGGTTGTGTGCTTCCTGCTGGAGGTTGGGTAGACCCTACTGGTGGTTGTGTGCTTCCTGCTGGAGGTTGGGTAGAACCTACTGGTGGTTGTGTGCTTCCTACTGGAGGTTGTGTGCTTCCTGCTGGAGGTTGTGTGCTTCCTGCTGGAGGTTGGGTAGAACCTACTGGAGGTTGTGTGCTTCCTGCTGGAGGTTGGGTAGATGCTGCTGGTGGTTGTGTGCTTCCTATTGGAGGTTGGGTAGACCCTACTGGTGGTTGTGTGTTTTCTGCTGGAGGTTGGGTAGACCCTACTGGAGGTTGTGTGCTTCCTGCTGGAGGTTGGGTAGACCCTACTGGTGGTTGTGTGCTTCCTGCTGTAGGTTGGGTAGAACCTCGTGGTGGTTGTGTGCTTCCTGCTGGAGGTTGGGTAGACCCTACTGGTGGTTGTGTGCTTCCTGCTGGAGGTAGGGTAGAACCTACTGGTGGTTGTGTGCTTCCTGCTGAAGGTTGAGTAGATGCTGTTGGTGGTTGTGTGCTTCCTGCTGGAGGTTGGGTAGATGCTGCTGGTGGCGCAGTAGAAATGTCTGGTTCTACCTTGCAGGTACTAGATTCCCAGAGACAATTCTTTGCATTGTCATCCCAGGAGGTCTTTTGTGGGCAAGCACGGTCTTTGTACAGATTCCCTGCAACACATGTAACATATTTACTGCAACTAACGCATGATTGGTAATTGCCATCATCCTTCCCACTACAACTTGAGACACATCTTGTGCTGCTTTCAAGATCAGAAGGACTTTTGTTACAGGTTGAAGAAATATAAACACATTTTTTCATTGCATCATCCCAGAAAAGCCCACCAGGACATAATCTGCTGTCAACAAAATTACCGTGGAAACATGATGCATACATCTTGCAACCCTGGCATGATTGAAAATTGCCATGTTGACCTTCCTCACATGAAGTGATACATACTCCAGTTTTGAAGCCTTCATATGAAACATCCTTTTCTTGATTGAACGGGCAAGTTGTTGACCAAAAATGGCAATTCTTTGGGATATCAAACCAAAACATCCCTGGTGGGCATGGGCGATTATCATATAACACACCTCCAGAACAGGTTGCATAAACCTGACAACCTTTGCATGAATGGTAGTCACCATCTTGAACACCCTCACAGGAGCTCACACAACCAGTAGCCTGGCTAACCACTTGGATAGATGAGGCTGAATCTGGTTGACAGGTCAGAGAATGGTATGTGCACATCTTCTTGTAGTCATCCCATTGTAGTCCTGATGGACATCGAAGTTCATCGTAAGTTTGACTACCTGAACAACTGATGTAGGTCTGGCAACCATTGCATGACTGGTAGTCTCCATCTGGCATTCCATGGCAGGAGCTGACGCATGTATATGGTGATATGTCTTCTCTGTCTTTGCGGACAAGTCCTTGAGCTGATCTCATTCTTTGCCAAATGTTGTTGTTATTCTCCAATGATCGGCTATTAAAGAAGCCCCTCTGGAGGATATTTGCTCTTACCCTTGGGTAGACCTGATTCTCCCTCTCATAAACATGACTAGGGCAGGTTGCCGAAGTGTGGTGACATGCTTTGATGTTGTCATTCCAGAAGAGCCCTCCAGGACAGGATCTCAGGTCAATACGCCTCAAAGAGCAAGCCACATACTGTTGACAGGATTCACAGGAATGGTAGTTTCCAGAAGGCAGGTTAGCACAGGACATAACGCAACCTGAATCTGGGATGAGGGGAGCACCTGAAAACATCATATATCATGAAATAGTGTGACTTCTATTTATTAATATCAAAATATATATCGGATATGTAGGTATATTACTCTTATTCTTCATAGTTCCGATTTGTATCAATCATCGTGTTGATACTCAAACATTATTGTAGTCTTTCTGTTTTTCTGTGTGCTATTTGCAATCAGGTATGTGTCCCTGACTAACTGGGACAGCTTCCTATTTATCCATCTCCTCTTTATCCAAAGACTGGCGAATAAAATGTGCTATTTCTTTTATCTATTATATAGATCTATCTATCTGGCTTTCATCTTATCATTATACCGCTAGACCGTCCAGTAAGGAATAGAGCATAGATCAGAACAAGTAAACTTCCAAATAGATCAGAACAAGTAAACTTCCAAATATGGGAATCCATAAAAGCCAGTATAAATGATAAGTATCAGTCAAGATATTGGTAAAAGCTTGATCCAGAAAGGAATGCAAAAAGAGTTCTTTTAAAACAAAGTAGGATCACTGCCCACATATCTTGACGAATACATATCTATTTTTCTTGTTTAGATTAATGTTGCTGTATATAAAGGTTTATAACCGAGACCAATCGCACACCAATCGCCGACCTTTATATCAGACAGTGTTGATGAACAAAGACAGCAGTATGAAAAATAACACAACCTCCTTCCAGTAACAATATAAATGGATTACATGTTTTTATTTACGATGTTAACCTATGACTCAATGATTTGTGGTTATTTGATTCTTCTTTTAAAATTCACTCTGCTTTAAACCCCGCACACACAGGGCCGATTTGAAGCCCGATTTGGGCTCCCGATCAATCCCAGGATTTCATTTCATTTCCTAATTTTATTCTTTTTTAAATCGGGATATGTGTGTCTGTCTAGGATAGTCTGGGGGTTAATCAGGTTACCTTTTACCACCCGATTTGGCAAATTTCTTCCCACACATGGCCGATTCCAGACCTGAGTTCAGGACATAGGACTTCGTTTTGCAGAATCCTATGTGTGGGTCTAATCCCGATTATCCCGATAAATGGGGAGTGCTCTCCCGATGATTCATTATAACCAACTGGTTAATATACTCGTGCTGGTTTACTACGGTAACCTATGAGAAAATGTGTTTTTTTTCACGTTTTATGGAATAATAAAAACATTCCCAGTCCAAAATAAATTTAGATTTGCTATACTTTTATTTGAGGTCATTTCCCACAAATTAACACAAAAAAAAATCATATCTTACCCCGATCGAAAAAAAGTTAGAGACCTCTAATGTTGACCATGTAGTCCACTTTTCATTGCTGGCCTGGCTGATGGCATTCATTTCACACTAGTATTCGTCAGTGCACAGTCTTTTTGCTCATTTACATGGAGTGTTATCATCAGCCGAAGGGCTTTTTGGATCAATATGATTGTGATTATACTTCCCACAGTGAAAAATGTTTATTTGGCATGGCGACATATATGTGAAAATTATGGAAATGAATTTTGACTTAGACCAAAAGACACTAGAGGGACCACCACCCTACCTTTGTACATAATGGTGACCACTGGTCATTATCACACAACCAGGCGCCACCTAGGGGCTTGGGGTCAGACGGTCCTGTATACCTTTAAACTGACAAAGTAATATCTGAAATGTAAGGGTGTCGCATACACCATCTGTATAATTTTGAAAATTGTTTGTCGAAATAAAATGTTTTTAAGAAAAAAAATGGATCATCGGGACAAACCCTCCCGATTTGTCCCAAAATGTTAGCAGTTCTACCTGGCAGGTAATTTTGAAAGGCTTGAAACTTCACTAATTCCTGGAGTATCAAAACAATTTTTTCGCTTTTTTAGTGCTCACTTGATAGAGTCTGTGACTAGATCTCTGATGATAAGGGCACCGAAGATTGGTACATATTTGTTCATAAATGAGGATTTGAATTAGAAATAAATAAAAGAAGTATGCAAGTAATGTTTTGAACTATTTTGGACATGGTAGGTATCGACATAAGGGTGATAACGTTTTTTAGTTTGTGAAAATATTCCTACTAGAAAAATGTTACAAACGTATTTCCCATCGGGGAAGCAGAAAATGTTTTCATTTTTTGTTTTACCTTACAGGCTTATAGAATCGGCCCCCAAATCAGTTGTGCCAAGTACAGCCGATTTCATTTGGGGGAGAAATCGGGACCGAATTGGCTCTAATATGCCCGATTTCATGTAATATTGCTAGGATTTCAGCCCCGATTGGTCGGTACACCCCAAATCGGGCCATTTGTTAAATCGGCCCTGTGTGTGCGGGGTTTAAGTCATTTAACTTTACCCTAGTGTGATCTATTGTAAAGACATTTAATACATAAATTCCTTCATCAGGAAATGCCAACTTATTTTATGGATTGAACATTGACATTCTGGTTTTTGTTACAACTGTCTGTTTAATATATTTTTATTGTTATCTTCAATGTTTGTAGAAAATTTCTCCTAATATTATCCTTAGCTGGGAACGCTTTCCCAGCCCAGCCACCTGTAAACTGGATTAGAGTTACCAGCACAGTTATCTGTCATCAAGGCTTATACCTGAGACAGCCTTGGGCCAGGCGGAAGAACTAATTTTAGCCTGCTAAGATTAGAACTGTATGTCCGATTCATGTAACTGACGAAACTGAATAAAAATTCTATATATATATGATATCAAGGCAATCTACACATCTACACTCCATTTCTCTTATTTATTACACCAGCCATGCCATAATCCATAATTACATATGCGGCAAGTAAAATGTGATTATTTTATCTTTTTAAATATTCTTCTCAAAAGTCAATAGGAAAAAGGATCAAGTAGTTAGAATGGTTACCTGAGACTGAAGCGACCAGGAGAAGCGACAAGATGCCACACAGCACCATCTTCGTCCTCCAAACAGGGTTTGTTCCCGAGTTAATCAGCTGTCTGTTCTACTAGTTGCCTTTGATCCCACGCCCAAGAGCTTATACAGGCGATATGTCCCATCCTATCTTTCACCTTCTTTTATATTCCATACTCTTGGGCGGTGGAATAAATATGTCAGCAGTCTGACATTTTAGTGATAACTCCTTATCTTAATTGTTGTGCTAACACTTAAAGGCATTCATGTAAATTAGTTTTCAGCCCACCTATATAATCTCTCAGACTTAGAATCCGGCTGACGATATTGATCCACAATCTATATCTCGAAGATTAATCCTTTGATGTACGTTTATAATATTAGTAAAAAAAAGAACTTCGATATAAATGGGGGAAACTTGAATCAAACTCTTGAGGTATAGTGCGATCGTTCGAGATTTATAACTTACGTTATGGATAAAAAAGAGTTTAACATAATTGTTTGCGCGTAGTTCGTGGATAAGATGTGAATTTCCGTATTTGAAGCCCCTCAGTCATTATAGGAATGGATAGACGAATGCTTAAATTTAAATTTAAGGTCTACTAAAAAGGCAATTCATGTGCATATAATTATATATGTATTATATAATACAAGCACATTTACAAATCGAAGGATGTCACAATACCATCATCATTCCCTCATGATTAGATCTGATATTCAGGTGTAAATACTTACACCAGCAAAAGCAAGTTGGTTCGTGAGGTAAGGCCATAGATATTATTGATCAATCCATTAATTCTCATAGTGAATGGGAAATTATATGATAAAATCACCCTCATTGGTCGTAAGAATCATAAAGTGTAAATATTCCCATAATTATTACCTTTAAGTGTCTATTAAATCATGTTCAAGGTTTTGTCTTATGCTTGAGCATTTCTTTGGGTCAAAACACAACGGTTATATTGAAGAAAAGAATGCCTAGTTTTTACCTTCTCAGGAACTGAGAAGGTTAGTGGATTGAGTACCATTCTGTCAATCATCTTTTTATTGTTTAAATCCCACATAAATGTGTTAGCTGATTGTGGGATGTGTGAGGTAACAATCAGTGTGAAATCATCTGTCTGATCAGTTCGCATGTTTGCAGAAGGCTTATCTACTCCACCCATTTCTCACATCCACCATACACCACTCCACCCTGCCCCCTCTGGTTATTACATAATAAGACAAACCAGGCCTGCCCCTAACCCAGTCATAGTTGGTTGCCCACACCCTTCCTTGCCTTCCAGCTCCCTCCCTCCCTCCCTCCCTAGCCTTCCACCCATTACCCCCATCTCTCTTTCTCTCTCTCACTCTGAGTGCTGTTTTAGTGCATTCTACTAATTTTAGAGAGATGCACCTGAAAAACCCAAAATCATAATTACTTTAACAGACCTTTTACTGAACTCAGGAACCCTGTATATGACAGTATATACCCTGTATATGACAGTAAATATTCTGCATTTTCAGTTTAAGAAAGACTAAATTTCAGTAACTATGACTTGACATCGCGCACAAATAATTGATCCTGAGAAGTTGTTTCCTTTGGAAACGTAGGGTATAAACATTAAGTTAAACTGATTATAAAGTTAAATAGAAAAATAGTTGATTAAATCATGATTAACTTAATAATTAGTAAACTTATAACTTGTTAATCTCTTTGAATGAATTTTCATCCATTTCCGTGGATCATTCATTCTCTTGATAACATATCAATATAATGTAAAATTACTATACAATTAATCCTCGGTAAAAAAAAAACATACGGGTAAACTTTAGCAAAAATGTATTAATGCGTTAAACATCGAAATCTTACATTAAATTAATATTACTAGGAACCTGATCGTGAGTTCAAAGTGTCCTGTGTGATCAAATGCACAATCACCACGCCCGACTGAACGCTTATAAATTCACATTCGAGGGCATACGAGTTTCCCCGAATGTACTCTGGTGGCAAAGGAATCTAGCAAACAGTCTAACAAATCAGTTGATAGCTTATCGTATACATCTGCTCTTATATCATTATATATAGATTATTTCCTCCCATATTGTGATATATGATATGTTCCCCCATAAGAATGCAAACACTACATATACACGTCTTATATGATTGTGTTTATCACATCTTGTCACAATACATGGAGAAAAACAAGGCCAGAGTCGAATTCAGTACATCAGGCGATGTTTTTTATACAGATATTGTGTTAGGCTCAAATGTACAACTACTTCAGGCTCAAATGTGTATATATATAATATCCAAGTAGACAGACTGACGTCAAACATTGACAATCTCCAATGAACATCATGTATGTGACAGTAATTCGTGTTGTGCTTGATCTAATAAATGCGATAAAGTAGATCTCACACTTGAGAGTGTAAACCTACTTTTAGATGTATTGAAGGCCAGATAACAGACCTCAGACTAGGTCCACCCAGGGGCTTGGTGCTCTGAATTAAACTTTTGCAATCCATGATGTATATGATATTGATCAGGAATCACGTATTGGACACCAACACTTCCTTTGAATGAATAATGCTGACACATGTACATTGCTATTTTTGGAAAAGTTGGAATTTGTTTTTATTTTTCAATATTTAAAAAATGTAACCAGCTAAAAATACAGTCACTCAACTAATGAATACCCAGCACAGTCTAGGCTCACCGCCTCTCAGATCAGGTAAGAATGATGTCAGTGATTGGACGCCTAATGGCTTTCCTGGTCCTGAAGTAGGTGTCCTAATGGAATAATAATGTCATTTTGCGGTTTTGAACGAGAAGCTTTCCCTCAGTTTGGAGGCAATCTCCCAACTCTGATTTGAGTATTTGATATACTGACTGTGTTAAGCGAACTAACAGTACATTTATGTTAGGAAGACAAGGATGGAATGAGACGAATCCCACACAAGGATTGCATTGATTATACTAAACAAGAATCACTGTGCCTTATTGGAAATGCTTGCGTCATATTTCATACACTTTGATTGCGTCATGCTCGATCCCTGATTGCGTCACCGCAAGTAATCCGGAATCACTGACTGCAAGAGCCTCAGGCCAGTTCAGACCATCCTCTGCGGTCAAGATATGTTCAATAAATTTACCGGCAGGGCTGAATAGAGAAACCCTCTGATTTCCGTTGTCTGCCACTAAAATATTATCATGAAAGTCCACAACAACACCATTCGGGTACTTGATGTTGCTATTGCTCTCTCCTCGACCGCCGAAAGTTAATAGGTCCTTTCCACTTTGGTCAAAAACCCTAATGCAATGACATTTAGAGTCTGATACGATGACACGCCCATGACTATCGCACGTAACGTAATAGGGGCTTTGTACATAGACGTCGGCTTTGGACTTGCTGGCGGAACCAAACCATCTAATATTATTGCCGTCTGGGTCAAAGACGCCAATTTTCGGGGCACTTTCGTCGATATCAGTGACTATATAATTATCATCTGGAGAAATTGCCAGGCCATGGGGCTTTTTAAACAGATTTTTCTTCCAGGAGAGGTCTCGTTCACCAGTGAATGTATACATCTTGACGGTCTTCTCGCGATCGTCTGTGACGGCGATATTTTCTGCCACTTGGTCAATAACGATTCCTCTCGGTTTTATTTCGCCCTCTCCGATTGTGTCCAAACAAACACCTTCATCGTCAAACAGCTGGATCCTGTCATTGTCTACCTCACTAACCAGGAGAACACCCCTCTGGAGGAATGCTGCACCCACTGGAGAATACACCTGGCCATCGTCCACCCCTCTCTTCTCGACTTTCCATCGCATCTTCGGAGAAGCGACTATTTTCTTTGGCTGGGCCTTGCCTTTTTTCTCTCCCACTTTCGACATAACTGTAACTGGCAAGGTTTTGTTCTTAATTCCCTCAAATACTCCTAGAGGTTTGCACTTGTCAGGTTTAATTCCGTTCCACTGAGCTCCCTTTTTATCGAAGCTGAAACACCAGTGTAAATCCTGTTTCCCCAGTGGATTCGACCTGTGTTTATATGGAGTCGTCAAACTAAGGTAATCCCCAGCAGAAAAAAACACTTATTCACAGTGGCGATGCACTCTTCAAGTTGGATTTTAGAATTATATGAGAAATTTGTTTTCAATCCTGGAAAGAAACCGGGCGCTTCCTCGTGTAGTTCACACTAAATGGATTGGTATTGGTGAAGGAGGAGAGCACATTGATACCTTGATGCTAGTCGACCTCGCGGCAGGCTTCACCCTTGTCTCTAAGTGAGGTATTCCAACCATGGGGGTGTTCGGAGATCAAGATCTCAGTTTTGGATCCTACATTCTGATGTCGCACTTCTGGGTGTCAGCCAAATGTCACTGGTGTCCATGGCCCCAAATTGATGCATGCATTCCATCCTACAGGCTTGTCTTGTCTAGCCCGATTTTTTCTTCAGTTTTAAATATTCTGCCTTGGGATATATTTTTCTTCAGAGAATCTAAATTTAATTCACATGGAATCAACGGAGTTTTATACAAATACAAATATAACATCGCTTTAGTGTACACTCCATAGTATGCATGATATATTAGCCATGTATTTCTGTTCATTATGAAGTACGTGGTATTATTGTTAACTAAATGAATTATATTTTGAACTATTTTGAATCCTTGAATAACAGTATCATTTAAAATATGACCAAACTTTAAGGAATACAAATTCTACTAACCAATGAGTGAAATGTCCTGATTTGTGTTCAATCTGTGCTAAAGAACGTAATGAGCTGGCTATAAAAGCTGAATTATCTCTTTGGAACTTCACTAGATTGCTCTCTGTTGTAGTTTTTTTTAAAATGGCAACGCATAAAAATAACCAGATATTGTGCATGCGTCTTTTGTAAGAAATTTGTTTTAAAGTGTGGCCAATAACAAATAATATCAAAACTAGTAAATCGAAATGTACAACACCACTCGTGCATATACTACATAATTATATTATATCAAGAGGACAAATATTAATTTCTTTAAAAGTCTCGCTCGCCATCTCTGAACTTGCATTCCGTCATATTAACCAACCTTGTATTCGTGACTATTGTAGTAACTTGGACCGAGTCGAAGCACAATTAACGTAGTCAAGAGAAAAGGTCGATGACACCCAACCCCCGCATCTTCATTGTCCTAGATCGGCGTTCAGGAATTATCTATAGCAACTGAATGTAATGTGCGTTCTAACAAAAATTACCTGGTCGCAGGCAAATTGCTGCAAGTCTGACCTAAGGTTCAGGAATGCGGACTTCTTCTCAGAGATCCATTCACATGGAAATGCGGCATAGCATGTAGCATGCTAATGCTAATGGCTTAGCGATACTATAGGTTCGGTTTGCATCGAGGTATTCAAGTTTAGCCCCAAGGAATGCCCGTGTAACATGTAGGGATCGTACCTAGCATAATGTAGATGGTTGAAAATGGCTTGTTGGGGATTTAATGCACTGACATTAACCCTTTCACACCCGACCTCCCCAGGGTAATTTGGGGGAATTCGCCTACATCTTATAATCAAAAGACGAATCGAACTCTTCCAGTTAATTACCATGGACCAAAGGATAATATTTTATTTTATTCCCCATAAGCTTACATTCCAGGAACGCTATACTCGGATGAAGGTTGAAAAGACAACTATTCATCAGCATGTCGCTGCCTGGGTCTTCATAAATCCCAAAGAAAATATAATTATGAAAAATACCAAGACAATCGATGCTTAAATGGTAGAACCATTAACCATTAAGCTAAGTCTGATATATCAATATTATGATAGCATTATCAATATCATTGGACACAACAAAACTGTATTGTTTTTCCAATTTTTACCAGTAGATACTTATGGTTCCATAAAATTGAAACATAGAAATTCCGAGTTTGACCCCCTTTTCTTCTCACACTGATAAAATACACTTACATGAAAATATTACTGAAAATGTTTTCGTGTATGTGCACATTTATTTTAGATTTACCCATCTTTCATGTTGACATTGAATGTATTAGCCGAAAAAAGACCTTCTGAGCATGTGTTGTGTTCGAGGACGGGGTTGTTGTGTTCGAGGATAGGGTTATTGTGATGGGGTCATATATATAGAAACAATGAGGAAAAAAGAACCCTATACAGTTCATTTGTGTATGCAATTCTATGCTTAAATTATTGATTACATTTTATTAAATGCTCGGTTACACATGAAGAAAGGGAGTGTTTTGTTCGAGGAGGGGTTGTTATGTTCGAGGAGGGGGTATAACGTTATGTTCAGGTCCTGAGATTCTATAACGAAAAAATGATAAAATTAAATAATAATGAAAAAGTAAAGTATGCTAGCATTTATGTATGTAAATGTGTAGGGCCTACATGAGTTATTAGTTATAATTCTTTTGAATGTTTAGCTACCCAGGGGTTGTTATGTTCGTTGATCGGGAGGGGGGGGGGGGGGTGTTATGTTTGAGGACTTGGTGTTCTGTTCGGGTCCAAAGATGCTGTGATGAAAAAAAATGATAAAATTGAATAATAATGAAAAAGTAAACTATGCTAATCATTTGTGCTGGTAATTCCGCACATAAATCTGTGGTTAAATATTCCCATTGATTGCTTAGTTTCTACTATATAGGGGGGTGCTATCTTCAAGGATGGGGGTCATCAAACATCATGAGCAAATTGGGAATGAAAGGGAAAATGGAAATAATAGAATCAAAATTAAGATATTCCTGTCAGTATAAAATGAATACATGCAGACGTCACCAAGGGCAAAATATTAGATATTTATAGGCACTTTTGCAATATTTGTGTATGTGTTATGTTCAAGTAAAAAAGTAATATTGTGGACTTGAATCTTATTAAGTTAGTATGATGTATTCTGAAAGCAGAAAGTATTATTCCACAATAATTGACATGTGTCATGTGTAGTGGGTCCGCCATATCTTACCATTTACGCTGCCTACCACGCCAACACCATGCTCCGGCAGTGAAGGGTATATCTACTAGAGCCGGGCTTAACACCTAATGCCGGCCAGTTCCAGCAGGGGGAGACGCTATACAAACATTCATACACAAGTAAAGACACCTTCCTGCGGATGGTAGGTGGAGTATACCATACTTCGCCTCACCTGTTGGGCCACCGTACTGTTGTTTATGGTTGCTGGGGGCAACGGCTCCAGCGTTTATCTCATTGGTGCGACTATTGGCATCAGTTTAACAGTAGCTATATTGGCGAATGGTCAATCAAATTTGTCCCTTTGGATAATCCTGGGTGGCTACATGTCTCTCATCAATTGTTTGCTTTGCTTGAGTGTTCATAAAGAGCCAAACTGTTGGATCTGTCAAGGCCAAAACAGAACCGATTGCCTAGAAATTGCGTGGGACCAGCTACTGTAATGGAGCCAGCCAGGTTGGCGGCAATTTTGGGTGAAGAATTAACTTACTTACCTATGAAAGGCTCCCCAGAGTACCTTGGAGCCATTGAAAAAGCCATTGGTCTTTTAGATGACAGGAAGAAGTCACATTCAGTTTTGTCTGCAAAGATTGCCGAGGCTGAGGAGAAACTGCATCTCCTTTCAGTGGATGAGAGCTCGGAGGATCAGGCATCGGCTTCCACACATGCCTTTGGTCTTCACCTAGAGGGTGACAGCATTGACAGCCGGTTGCAACCATCAACAAGGTCCAGTCATCTTCCTGATTTGGGTAGGTTTCGTCCAGAGACTTATCTATAGCAGAAGAAACAATACAAGAATATGTCCTATTGTGATCTCATCTATGGAGGTCTTGGGATGCTGGGGTCTCTCATGGACTTGGGTGCCAGTGCTGACATTGTGAGAGGATACGTAAGCCATCTTAAGTTCATAGCCTATAAGGCTCACTGCAGATCGTTCTTGGATGAGGCTCCTGTGACATATGAACATGACGCCACCAGTTGTGTGCTTGAAGGTTGGATTTCATGATGGAATGGTGCGAATACTATGTCATTTAAGCACCAATAACACCATGGTAGTTCAAGAATTGTTGGCCAGGAGGGAGAGATATTCTCGATACAACAATAACCAGCACCATTACCGGAAGTCTGCCTCCTGGAGTCTGTTGGCAGTGGAATGATGGCCGGTCTTGTGAAAATTGCTTCTATACTCACGTTTGCGTGTTGTGTGGAGCAGATTATAAGGCCAAAACTTGTAAAATACAGCTCAATTGGGAAAAGGCTCATTTTATGACATCTGTCCCAGCCAAGAGCCTTCCTACGACTAGGACTTCAACATGACAAGATTGCGGACAGAATCAGAATTCGGCAACTTTGCAACCAACTAAACTGGATTATTTACTAACCCTCAATGGGACACAGTCAGTAATGTAATAGAAAGTAAAGACCTGTGCTTGTTATACGATTATGCCACCTCTATTTGTGATTGGGGGTTGTTGAGCAGTGCGAGAAGGCAATTCAAACCGTCAAGCTGGGCCTGCACCCTATTCTCCCATAGTTATGTCGATCCTGACAGTCACTACCTCTTGGACGGTGTAGTAAACGGATTTAAACTGGTTGACCCTGATGCTGTGATACCACCTTACTATTGTAGGAATTATAAATCATGTTTCTACACGATTGACAATAAGGCCAAATTCGAAAAATCCTTATTTTCTGAGCTAGCTTCAGGTAAATTGTCTTTGGTGAGCGATTGGCCTAATTGTGTTCATGATGTAGGCATAATTATCAAACCGTTGGGTGATATTTGCATGTTTACTGACTGCAGAAGACCTGAAAAGTTGTCTGTCAATAACTATACCAAAGAAGTTTTCTCTGCCTTCCAGTATGTAAAAATTGATGAAATTGTACCAAGTATCGATAAAGATTCATTTATGTGTTCAGGGGATATCAAAGCTGCATATCGCTCAGTTGCTATTCATCCAACCCAACGTTGTTTATTTGTTAAGTAAGTATATTTGTATAATGTATTTCAAGGCCGGAGGGAGGGAGAGTAGGGTGGGGTGGGGTGAGGGTGGGTGTTGGGGTTAGCAGTGTCATTGAAAATGAGAAAAACAATGCATATTTATACAGAATAATAGCCTAATTAAGACCACTCCAAATTGCCACCAAATCTTGTGGTTTTGCTTCTGGACGTACTCGTAATACTCAGTGGAATCAGTACTATGATTTCTGTCACTCATGTGATCTTACACCGATACCTGTGACAGTGGACAATTTGGCCATGTTTTTAGTCCACTCTTTGTCAAGGCTATGCTATTCATCCTTGGACAATTTGTTCTCAGCAATAAATCATTTGAGTAAACTGCACTGTGGCCACACATTAAGGGAGGATTTTGGTCTGAAGTTGTTGATGAAAGGTCTGAAAAGGAAACTGGGGGCTAAAACCAACCCTAAAGAAGGGCTATTACCTGCAGAGTTGAGAAAAATATTCCAAATGGTGGACTGCTTGCTGGCTGGGGATCTTATTATGTTTTAGAACCCTACTCTGCAAGTGCCACGTGTTTTCGGGTGACTTCAACCAGAGACAGTCCAATAGGGAGACAGCTCACTCCCTATTCGCGCCTATGTAATTGACTTGTGCGGCCGCAAGCAGCCGCGTCAATAGCGCCGCACAGTGGCGGGAAGTAAACATACCAGCTGTAGTTACAGCATTGCAGTATCCTTCGGTAGAAACAGGAGCTTTTCCGCGCCGATTACCCCTGTAATTTTAATGTAATTGCTAACCCAAAACATTGATATATGTAGTGTTTGACCATTGAGGTATGTGGAAATGATTGTAAGAGGTAGTATAGAGAAGCTGGGATCGAGGGTAGAGAAAAAGAGAGTAGGAGAGAGAAGATGGAGAGGGAAGGGAGAGGAAGAAGAGGGAGAGGTTTATCGTGAAGGTAGCCCGTCGTTACAGAAAGAGTGGCCTACTGCTTGGCGTTAAGTATGAATAAGTTTAATGCAAAGGTTATTGAAAATAAAAGAGACAAATATATATGTAAAGTGTACATGCATTCGTTAATCCTATCACAAGATCAATTTTCACATATATGTGTAGTGTCTGCTATTTAATCCTTTTAAGTCTTTTATGTGTATAAATTACAAAGATCATTAACATTATATGGTTATATGTTAAGGTGTAAGAAAGGATGGTTTAAACGATGTCCTGCTAAACCAGAGGACCCCTTAATATCGTATGCAGGTGGTACCTGCTTGAAGACACCATTTATATAACATGTAGGAAATGAAGATAAAATTAGAAAAATTGACTGGGAGAAGATTCGGAACAATTAAAAGAAAAAAAAAGCCACTATTTTCATGAAATTGGACATTTTCGGGAGCCCCACCCTGGCATTAAATACGAATGCCCCAACTGTCCCCAATATTCCCGTGAAACAAAGTCTGGCATATAAATTAAACCTTTTTAAAAAATGCTACATTTGACGGAATTAAGGCGCGTCTTACAAATAACATCATCGTTAAAGAACAAATGAGATCTTGAAAGGCCCAACGTCTCTTTCAAGAGATGGACAACATCCTATTCATTTTTCCCGATTCGAAAAATCAATGTTGTCATTTTTTAATTGTCTCCTCAGTTGAAACTTGAAAGACTGTTCCTAGCCTTAGTTATCTGTAGCTGCAGCTCCTGTTAGATGCCCTTTTGTCAATAAACACTATTCCATGCCACTCTATCCCATGCCATAAGACTCTTCCCTCCTAACCACGCAAGGAGGGAGAACTTGCGAGGTAGCACCGGCTGACTGAGAGTGGCTTCTGTGACTTTGCATCTCTGATTGGCTGTTGTAGCCGGGAGGCGGGGCTACAGTGGTGCTGTCACAATCTTAGAAAATGTGATCGAACAATGATCAATACTTAAAATAACCCTAAACCTAACCTTAAATTGGTTGTCCTAAGTCAATAAAGGTAGTAGTGGACTGTCTGTACTAAAAACTCACTAATAAAAGTAATTACTTGATTGGTAAAAGCCTGCTAAGCCCCGCCCACTGCGTGTGGCTTCATTCGGCCAGCCGGTGCTACCTCGCAAGTTTTCACCAAAAGCCCTAACCACAACCTTCTAAGTCCATACTAGCTTTTCCACAATAATACTAGGCGGCGCCACTTGCTGTTTGGCTAAGTGAAAAATTTACAAGCTATATATTACTAAGAATTATCTTAGCTGGTGGGCTATCGCCACTTTCCACATGGATTCTTTCTTTCTTAAAAAAACATTTTTATTTGGCCGAATTTTCACATTGCAGTGATATGTCTCATTTTTTTTTCAAAAATGACCCTTCTATACTAACAAATATTTTTTTTAACCAGTTTAAGCTTAGGCCTACCTACATCGAAAACTTGTATAATTCCCTACCCGGCATAAGGCCTTCGAACTAAACGTTTATTCCACCCATAATACTAGTCTCACCATTTCCCACAAGGATAACGTATATAGATACGGAAAGGAGAGCAAAACTCCATAAAGGCAGAAGGCCGGCCTCTATACTTAGATCCTGGACTGCAGCAAACCCGTACATATATGCATGTATATTTTTTCAGGATATCTTTGGCCAAAGTAAGAATACTAACATGGATAGCTAGTTCGCATAGAATACAATCGAATAAGTTGGTTAACTTTATTTTGTTTGGTGAAATAATGATAGAACACCTATTTTTTTTTTACAAACTTAGAATTGGTTAACTTTATTGACAAGTTTCTATAAAAATATGTACAAAACTATACTATCTCTATACAAATCTGCTAGATGCAATTTAGCACAGCTTTCAACTCGTTTTGCAACTCGTTCATGAACCGATAGTGAAGTTTATTGGACAATATCGGCCACTTAGGAAGCTATTCAATCATTAGCATACCGCTACATATATGTGGAAGACTGTTCGGTAAGAATTAAATAAACAATATAAGAGGGTCTGCTTAAACATAGATCCTTTTCGAATTGCTTTTCTTACATAGATTGGAATGGGTGAGATGTCTAAACCTCTTTGAACTCACACATGTAGATGCTGTTAGTATATATTATATCACACACTGAATGGATCACTGTCATATCATACTAATATTACCTGTGTATAACAACTCAATTATGTAGTATGTGGGATAATGGTCTTAACCAATATTGTCATTAGATACATATCTTAAAATTATCAGCAAAATATTAATATACAGCCTGGGTTCCACTATGAAAATATCCCGATATATAATTCACGCAAAACATCCTTGCGCATCATTACCATGAATAATGTCTAGTGAGCATTTTGTGTTTTGCAGAATGAAAATTTTTCCAACTTCGATTATTCCATTTTAGAGAAAGTTTACCTGCGTGCTGCGCAAATTAAATTAAAACCACATTAACATTTCTAAAAACAATTCGTCAATTAACCTTTTTTAACCTTTTTTAACTGGTGCTCACACGTTTTGATTATTTTGCTTTCTCACTGATGGGGACGTGCACCATATACATCTCTGCTTACCATGTTACATTTATGGATGGGCCATAAGGTCGATACTTTCCCTATCAACTTGCAATGTTCTTTCATTTTTATAAATAACAAAAACTTTTTTCTGAATCATAATGCAGTATAAAACATGTTACACTAGAAATGGAATAGGTCCAATGGAATCATACATGACATCACAAAAAAAGAGATCGGGTCAACATCCAATATTATAACTCTTCGCACTTGGTAATTGACATGGCAGAAATAATTCCCCCCAAATTTGGTACTCACTACGCGCATGAATTTCTGCACGAGTTGCCTCGAGAAAAACATAATTTTAATTCACCTTACTGCTTATCAGGTAAGCCTCTCAAAATTCTTAAATATACCTACTACATCTACTTCTTGGAGAGGACACTGAATTAGTTCTTCAATCTTGATTAACATCTATTAACTCAGTCCAGTGAATAGTGGATTGTTGACAAATAGTTGTAAACGTTTGACATAATGGAAGCACTTTACATATAGGTGTTAATGTATGCGGCATTATCTTCCCCGACCTTTCCGTTGGGTGGAGAACTGACGACCTCATCAGAAATGACTGGGTATACATTAGGAGGAGGCATCTCATAAGCCGGCGCGTATGCCCCGGTGTCTGCGTATCTGCCAGTTCTGTGCTTGGGTAAAGCTGGCCCCCATTCTGCCGTGGGGGAGATGGCACGTTGGAGTGTCTGCAAATAAAGATTGATGAAAGCATAAAATATATATATAATAAATCGGAAGGCATGAATATGTCAGCTCAATCAAAAGAGTTTTGCCTCATGAGTTTATTGCATCATTGTTGGAAATGTATACATGAACGTGCACATAGAAGTATGTATAAAAGATTAAAATATCACCCAGACATGCATGCATCACCAATCTGGTCAAATAGAGACTATCGGTGCTTTGTACTATTGATCTGTACTGCGCTAAGATTATTAATTGGAATGACATATGTATATAATATTATACAAAATGAAGTATATGAAGCTGATAAATCAAGAGTACATTTATTGAATACATATATTATCGTATCACATGACACAAAGTAGGTGTCATGTCAGCTGTTAACGGATTAATGACCGATATTAAGGGACTGTTGGTAAAATAAAAGCTCCTTTTTTTCTCGTTGGCGTTACCGAATCCGGGATTGTCAGTTTACCACCAGGTCAGAAATGGAGGTTACTATTCCCTTTAGTGTCTGTCTCGGGTGGTTATAGGCCCAACTCAGGGCAGTGACTAATGCCTACTAGTATACCAACTGATTGAATCAAAGAACCATACTCCAACATATATACAAAAAAATGTTTCAAGTCACCTCTGTATAATGGTCTCCTGGTTTGCGCACTTTAATGCAGGCAACGACAGCCCAGATGGGGATCATGGCGATGGCACCAGAGACCATGAGCCAACCCATGCCCTCAGCCCAGCCTGGATAGGGTACGCCATTGTGTGCGATAGGCGTGTATTGCACAGCGGAGAATATGATAACAAACTGAAAGATAGATATAGAAATCATGTAAAACATCATGAATAAACAAGGATGTGCTGATCCTTTTATACTTGCTGCATGTGCTAATCCTTACTTCATTCTTTATACATGAGATGTATGAGAAAATATTCACAAATTGTAATTGCATTAAAACATTGCAAGATGGCTCGGCTCATGTTCTTATACGATCTCCTGGTAATATATGCCCCATTCTTGGAATGTTACCTGGCGCAGCACAATTGCAAAGCTGTACCAGCGCCTTCTCTCAAAAAACCCTGCTTCTTACATGGCATATTTAAATTCTATAAATTTAAACTGTCATATCGTTGCTTACCAATAGCATGGCAGGGGTGAGTACGACCCAGGTGACTAACCAATAGACGTTTGGACGGAAGCCAATCATCATTGCCACATCATCAAAGAATCTGAACACTCCTACAAAGGAATAACACGAATCAGCCATTTATTCAATAGTATTTCAGAGTTTGCGATGAAAGAAGATGACTATAATCAAAGGGTGTCATAAAATTGCTTTTTATCATTTGAACATACCATAGACCCATGCAATGCCTACAAGTTCGAAGAGAGCAACAACCATAAGACTGAAGCCAGCACAGTATGTATCGAACAGGGTCATGACGAATAGCCCAGCCTGCAATAGAAATATGATATTAGTAATTGTACTGTATAATCAGAAGTATCGAATCAGAACCCCCTGAAAACCAGGCGATTGAATGATATTAAGCATAACTATACTATTTGTATGTAACCATTGGCGAAACACAAGTTACATGTACAGTTCTAAGATAGGCACCAATGCGTATACAAAGATTTTCTTAATAAAGATGGTAATATGCATAAATATAACCAAAGAAAACACCAAAACGTTACATATAGAGAAGGTTATATAATATACCCGTGAACATTGTGGCAGACCGAGAAGGAAGAAAACGATGCAGCAGGTTACTGTGAGACCAATCTTTCTGCGACCCTGCCGGAACCACTCGAATTCATCAACCAACGATGAAATTACTGTCTCCATCATAGCAAACTGGAAGAATGAACGGTTGTTATCAAATTAATATTTATGTTAATTAATGCACGTGTCGGTATTCAGGGATCTAGATTCGCAGCTGTGGGTATTCTAGATATCATATGGACTTACAGCTAGTCTCTACATTCATGTGTTCTCCTCCTCATAACTAGACCCCGAAAACATGAGTAGTGAGACAGGCTGGAGTAATTAAAATGTTATCATTAAATAACTATTAATAACATTTGAATTGATTAAATATGACACTATTAAAGTTATGAATTATAACATGATTTCGTCAGCATTACCTTCTGCAAGAAACCTATTATAAGGTAGATCTACATTATTATATATAATACCATATACCTAAACAGTACACAGTATAGTGGGGATACCAATAGTGCCTTTAAAACCACGATAGAGCACTGTCCACCAAGCTATGATACTTCAGAATAAGACCATCGATCTCAACGGCGCATATTGCCATTGAAAAGATAGGCACATAACATTAACCTTACCTGACTATCTAATCCTAGTGTGAACAACATAAGGAAGAAAAGAATAGACCAGAAGGGTGCAGCAGGCATCATGGCTATTCCTTCTGGATATGCAATGAATGCCAAACCAGGACCTGAAATCATAAAATATATAATTTCGAAATGTTATTGGGGTATTATGATAGAATCTCATGTCAGAGAGGTTGGTAAAGCTGCAGTCTTTATCTATTATTATTTATGCACATAATATGAGATATTTATAAGGCGGGCCCACATGTAGCGGCGATAGGCCTAGCAATATGCTTTGCAATAGGTATCTGTGATAGAAATGACAAAATTCGGCCTTGAAGGGCAGTGTATCACAGCTGTGTTGGCTCCTTTGCGATAGCCTCTACAATAGCTTTTGCGACGTGCCTCACGATAAGAAATGCTTCACCATCTATCGCAGAAATATTAATTATATATGTTTATTTGTTGGCAATAAGCATGGCATCGCAGACATTATCATGCCTTCACGATTAATTGCGAAGTTCTATTGCGAAAGTGTGCTGATGTTTGCAATGTGTGTCACACCCATTTTATGCTCACCTATTACCTCATTTGGGTTACGTAACATTACCAACACTAATTAACATAATTATTAATATTCATAAACTATATTATATATCCATAACCATGTTTCACATATGTACCATATACATGTTATGTAATACAGGCGACATGTTAGTTCACATCATGCTCGCCAGGTCAACAGGTCAGGCACGGCTATCACGTGACCTACCTGACACTCATTGGCTAATGAGCCCTGCATATATAATGCTAACCATGCTGCGGCCTGATTGGCCCACATTGTCATGTGACCTTAATGTAACCTTACCTGCTTTATACCTACTGAATAAAGGATCAGTTCTTAATGAACAGTTGTACTGACAACTTCTCTTGCTGTTCTCATTAGTGGGCTAATGACCCACCTAATTACTTATATTCAAGAATCAGCCACCTTCGTTCCCATGAACTAGCTCTACTATCGATTCTGTATATCCAGAGTAATCACTGTATATCATGTGAGAGTAAATATAGAACCTAAATTCGAATGTGGTACTCGGGACACTATTGTACTGTCCTCGATGTTTTGTTTTTTTCGTAACCCACTCGGCTTGTGGCCCACGAAAAAAACAAAAACATCTCGATCAGACAGTGCAATAGTGTCACTCGTACCACATTCTCATTAGGTTCTATTAATCCAATAAATTGCAAAGTGAACCGAGTCACAGGAATGGTGCTCATTTTCGAAACTACTTAGGAAACAGGCAGGGGTGGGATCAAAGAATCCCCAGGCCCAAGATGTCTTCCCAGTGAAAGGACAAGACTGTCTATAATCTAGGTAGCTTGCATAAGTTAGATATTCTTGTTGTTTTAAAAAGTGTTATCTTTGCTATATTTTGGTCTATAAGTGCATACATAACAGGTCGACAGGTTTATGTACCAAAGGTTAACTTGTAAAAAGTAGAATTCTTTTACTGACCAGATGCAGCTACCTGCTCGACTGGGACTCCAGTGATAAAGGACATGTGGCCTATGACGGAGAAGATAACAAAACCAGCAAATACACTTGTACCGCAGTTCAAAACGGCGACGATCAATGAATCCCTGGAAAGATATAAATGAAATTAAATATATTGAGGAACATAATTCGTCGACATATGTAGTATGTACATTGCATGTTCATTTCAAGGATTATCTACCTTGTGACATAGGCTCACAGTGGCGCTCTGAATGGAGTGTTAAACTGTGGAACTACTTTCTTTCCCCCACATCTAAATGTGTAAAACTCACTAAATTTTAGGTTGCATTAAGTACAAGTGGGCCGTCACATTTTGATAGTAGCAACAAAGTTGATTTTTTTCATAATATTTTTGGGTTTTAATAGCGACTCTTTAACACTTACCTGTATACGTTGTTATTGAAGCGGTTATAGCTGGCCATGGTTTCTAGACCTCCAAACGAAACACCAAGAGAGTAGAAGATCTGTACGGCTGCAGCGTACCAGACCTAGGGAGAAGGGAATTTTCCATTACTTTATTCAAAATAAATGACTACCCAATTTTCTCCTTTAAGATAAAGCAAAAATAATACACCCATTAACGTTGGACATATCTTTTGGGTATTTCATGAAAATAATATGCTGCAAATCACGTCAGTCGGTACAGTTCAGCCTTACCGAGCATTTCCTAATAAGTCATTTCTATGTTGGCCATTAGGGGAAAAGGATTGTATCTATCGATTAAAATACCTTGGCATCCGCGAGTTTCTTCCAGTCTGGAATGATGTAGAAATTAACCCCAAGATACGCGCCCTCTAATGTTGCGTTCCTGATGAGAAGGATGATGAGGACTAGGTATGGGAATGTAGCTGTGACGTAGACAACCTAGGAAGATATCATTATAATTAGTTTTTCATTTTGAATGAAATCCTTGCATGGGAGAGTCTTCTTAGGCGGGATTATGAACCAAGCATATTGTAAAAGGGAAATGGGAATAGAAAATAAAGTTAATGAAGATTAATTCCCATTTATTGATATATAATTTATGTACAGCATGTACAGGCCACTTGTTCTTGTACTCGCATTATAATTTACCTTTCCAGATGACTTTATTCCCTTGATGAGGCAAAGGAAAATGACGATCCATGCTAGAAGAAGACAGAGAACCAATTGCCAGCGCAATTCCCCTTGACCGTAATCAATACTCTCGGACATGTCCAAAACCTCACGCCTTAAAAAGTGAAAGCGAACTTAGACATTGAATTTTAACCCGTGAAAACACTTCTACTGATAGACTAGGTCTGCACAAAGGTACAAACTGAAAGTATATATAATGCAGAAATAAAATATAATTCACGTGGAAAATGGTTTTGTAGTGGTTGACTTACTCCCAATAGATTTCACTCGGAGTTTTCCTCTGGGAACAATTTCCCAAGAAGTCAGATTCGGTGGTACGGTTTGCAGCTTTCATGAGTGCACAGTATGTTGCTGGAAGAAAAGATGGACCATCATCATTGAAAAGTCTTGATGTTGGCAATGGAGTCTACATTATACAGACTATCTGGTCAGGCGTGGGTAGTGTCAGGCGTAGCATATTGTTAAAGTTATTTTTTGCTTCATGTTTCATCATTTAATGTTAATAGCCTTTAAATGTTAATACAGTATGCGCTGATAATTTGTTTTACCTTTAAAGTTGAAATAAACATCAGAAATGTTTTTTTCCTCTCTATTTAGGGAGAAATTTGATTATATCAGAGAGGTACATATACATGTACACATACTTTTAGTATCTATTTCCTGGTAATATTCTTTACATTGATTCATTTGAATAATAGAACCTAGTCAAGTACCTGTCATATTCCGCATGGTGGCGTTGAGAACACCCCTCTCTTGGCAGCCATATTTCTCTATCCATTCTGGTTTGCATGTTTGCCAAGGTAGATGGGATGTGAATGAGGCGAATATATAGTACAGTGTGTAAGCTATGATCATGTTGTAATAGATACACACCAATCCTGAGATGATAACCATGGCCCAACCCAATCCTGGAATTAATCAAATCATATATGCAATACCAATTCAACTCAATGAAACACAATAATAATAAATGGCTTTTGGTGCTGGCTGCCAAAAGGGCCGGTAATCGGTCAGTAATTATTGTTAGGTCAGAATAAAGAAACACTAAACAAACACGTACATCCTATAATATTATGGAATCAGGTTTAGATATAATTGACTGATTGAGTCTCTGATTATTTATTGTTCTTGATATTTATCTTAAACTTCTATAAGAATCGCAATTCTTTAACAACAGTCTTACCTTTGAAGATGGGAGCTGCCCGCCACACAGAAATTGGACCAAGTGAAGCAAACTGACCGAAAGCCATCTCCATAAAGAAGAGAGGCAGGCCAGCGACCATCAACATCACCACATATGGAATCAGGAAAGATGCTGTGAACGAATCGTGAAAGATTACCAATAAGAAATCTCTTTTGTCAGCTATACAAATATATATAATTTTACATGTTTACAACTTTATAAATGTTTACTCGTGTTAAAAGCTGCACACTCAGTAAACATAGGTAAAAAAAACTCAAGGTCTTCCACTTTTTGTTAATTCTTTTCCATCTTAAAGTCATTTGACCAAAGTTTTGGAGGATTTTGTTCAGTTGTTTTTGCTACAGTACTTCCTAAAAGTCAACATTTATATTTTGGAAATCCGCCGAAAAACTTTCCTGTGGTGGCTTCAATTACTATCACGCATCGGAGGCCATTTCACATTCTTGTATAAACAAAATTATAACAGCACTACACTTCTGAGGAATAGTTGAGAATGTAGCTTTATAAAGAAAATGCAATAATTTGCAAGAACAACTTGATGCGCACCTCCTCCATTTTTGTAGGCTTGGTAGGGGAACCTCCACACATTACCAAGTCCCACGGCGTAACCAATGGCTGAGAGCAAGAAGTCGAGCTTGCCAGACCAGTTTCCTCTCTCGACATTCTCATCACCTTCCTCCTCCTCCACCACTTCTCCCTGAAAAGAAAAATCGGGTACAGTTCTTTAAGCAAACATATAATATTATACATTATTACACTACTCTTGACCAGCGCCGTTCAATGTTGGACGATTTCACGCATTACCATTTAATTGATGTACGGTATCGTCCCTCTGTTTTATAAATGTTTAAATATCGAATGATTTGCTTCATTGGTTGATTGTTTCTTACATCATATTCCTGGCATAAGATAAGCCATTAAAGCTGTAATCTCACTCAGTTAACGTCTAAAGGGCCTAGTCCACCAAGCCGATTCTCATGCGATTTTGCGCCGCAGAGGACTCTTTTGCACTGCATTCTGTTAGAATCGCATGAGAATCGGCTTAGTGGACTAGGCCCTTTAAAACTAAACATTTTGTTCCGTTTTTTCCCAACACAACACTTAAAGTCATTCGACCATAGTTTTGGAGAAGTTTGTTTCGTTTTTGACGCAGGGTTTAGAAAAATGTCCTCAACGAAAACCACAATGGATTTGCGAGCGTGTATCTGTTGATTTACTTGCATAAAAAACGTTGAAAAAATTATAATAATTCGGAGACCTACTGAAATCCTATCCCATATATAATTATGGTGGTTTGCTTATCATCGCTCATCGGCGCCCTTTAATTAGTATACTACAGTTACAAAATTAACAGACATCAATTGTTATTTTACTCATAACCTATATATTCGTCAACATCCAGGATTTTTTGCTAAAGGAAAGCAATTTTAAATCTGGTTATGGGGCCTGAAGCCGTGGATGTCCTCAAATACCTATCATGGCCCATGCAGCTTTGGGTAAAGTAGTAGGTGTTTCCAGGAACCAAGAGAATAAGACGTTTGGTCCCGATTTCATGGAAGATCACCTGCCTCAAATGGCCTCAAATTACTTTTAACTGCAGGTCAGCTATACATGGAATTAAAAGCAAGTAGTGAGAGGGAAATAACAATAAGCAACTTCTTTCAATGAGTAAACTATTCAGAATTAGTCTCATATGCATGGTTGACATTGCAAGCGCCTGGTGTACATAAGCGATGCCAAGTGTAGCTAGTTTGATCTAGAATATAGGGACAGCAAATCTAATTGATGTATGTGCTGCATATCCTCTTCAAGATCCTCTTCAACATTTCCTCGAAACTGAATTAGAGAAAGTAATTTATTGTGGCGCTAAATGGGCCAGGCCTATCCGGATTTGTGCAGTAAAAGGCTTCAAAGAAATTAGTCACAGAATAGGGGGAACGAATCCAGGCCACAGTATAGTTTATCAATGCTTACCTGACGCATACATAATCTAAGCTTATACGAATGTATAAATTACCTGTAGGAATGTCTAGAGAAGCATTGGAATGACCCTTGCATTAAAGGGACACCAGGAATAAGGGAAAGCTAGTGATTTTATGATATTCAGGATGTGTAATTTTATGATCAGAACTGTGGGTCGTGAGGTTGCCTTTGGTTTCAGCGAGCCTCTTCAACTTTATTTGATATATAGGCCCAGTGGAGAGGAGAATGCCAATGTATGCTTTGGCTCACTGAATACAAACAACTTTTTCTGCCGTGATTAAATATAAGGGGTGGAGGTATACGCCACAGAGGCATGCATGTATAAACTTATATCACACGTATAAATGTGCCACCGAGTTGAATGGGTTCACAGAATAATACCTTTCTCTGGCAGAACGTTAAAAACGTAATAAAGAGTGCCTTAGTTTAGGTTTGCTTTGTATAACATATTGGTTGGCAAAGCTCTCCCTTAAACAGGTATATCGCTTTTGACTTGTTCTTAGATTAGCTGGTGTTCCATGTTAGGTTATGACGTACATAAATTCGATCGTTCTGCATATCAACTAGAAAAAAATGAACAATATCAGTAAAATATTACATTAAAAATGTTTATAAAAAGGGTCATTTTGAGCTATCTACAAGTCATATTCTAATAATGTCCTCTGCGGTTAAAATCTTCTATTTCAAATTACTTTTCTGTTAAGCTAAATTATAATTGGAATTATAGGCAAGGAAGGGTCGATGAACTCGGTATAATATATAGTCATCTTGCCTTAGGTGTGACGGGTTTGTCTTTTTTTTGCACATTCATTCCCGGACTTTCCCATTTGAGCTCCCACGCAAAACACTTTTAAAACTTTTCATACACCTCCATAACAATGTGTTGCTTTTGCGTTACTGTATTTGTCATAGATCACTCACTTGCTGCAGTAGGGAACAAGTTATAAGTTTATTAAGTTAATCAATCATTTAATGAACTATTTTTCTGTTTAACTTTATAATTAGTTTAAGTTAATGTATATATTGTGCGTTTCCAAAGGAAACGAATTCTACAGTCAACTATTTGTGCGCAATGGCTAGATTATGAATATCAGACGTACTGTAATCTGAAATGCCTCGAATGTCTGTATTAGAAGAACACAGGAGTGGAAGTAAAATTCAGTTTATTAACAACTAGGAAAGTTGCACGCTACCTGTTTACAAAGGCAGTTGGATAAACATGAAAGTACAATGCAAGGGAATTAGACATAAGACATCAAACAACATATTGTAATCTAATAATAGACAATTGTCTTTTAGTCTTTGCAATTCCAAGCTTGTCTGTCTCCAAGACTTGAAACCCAGAAATCCCAAAGGGTGTAGTAGGTGTAGATCACTCAGATTCAGTCATGGGTGGTCCTCTCTAAATGGGTTCCTCTCAAAACCTATACAGTGGCCTTAAGTGGCAACTTGTCAATCAAACCAAGATAGCCAATAGAATACAACAAATGTCAACCAATAGGATGTCACACTGGCCTTCAGGGATTTACTGCAGAGATGGTAGAAGGTTGTCAATCAAGCAGTCCTTGCATAAGTGCAAAGTTAGTAGTGTTGGCGTGAATTACATCACACAGAGATGGGCATCCAGATATCCTCCTAGATAAGTGTCCACACTCCTCACACCAATCCTCAACCAACACCTCAAAATGTATCACATTAACTTGCTACTCAGGATGATTGACAGAATGGTACCCAATTCACTAACATTCACGAATTTTTTTTTTTTTTAAATACCGTAGAATGTAAAAAAGGATAAACAATAATCATTATAATATAAACTGTCCATTGTTATGGAAGCGTTCCTATGTTCTTTATGCAATGCCTGGACAATTAACGGGGACCAACCCGCCCTGTGAGTCAACTTTTATAGAGTAAATACTCCTTATGTACAGTCCAGGACTCAAAGACAAAGACTCCCAATGTACCACTTTGCCAGGACATGACAGTCACTACACTGCGCTCAGGTGAATATACCCTGCGGTTGGAGGAGACTGGAAATGTCCTTGCCGCGAGGCATTGTCTTTTAATTATTGTTAAAGGCAGTAGGTGTCCTATTTGTGACTGGAAATGCAAAAAAAACAAGAGCAAAGACATCTTTGGCAAAAGACTTTTACCAACCTGTTTTCCCCTATGGGCCTCGTCGTGCTTCTCCATTTTCAGTCGGAAAATGTGGAATAGCTTTCTGCTAAGTATTCTTTTTCGCCTGTTAGAATTCCAGCCCCTTAGGCTCACTGGCTCCGAAATGACACTGAGCGAAGTCTTGGACTTTCTAATTTGGAAGCTTATGGGGATCCTAGGCCTACTAGTATATTCCCAGTATGCATGACCTCAAATTATTTACTATGGATTTAACTGGACGCAGGGGTAGGGGTTGTGTGTGGAGTGGTCACTGGCTTGTATGTTGACCACACAATATGAGCCGGCGATGTTGGAATTCATTACTTTTGCGAGTTTTCAGTGTTTAGGTCACTCGGGCTTATTTGACCGACCCTCTTTTTGATCCATTTGGTCCAGGCATCTAGTATGACTTCCAGCTGAGCCATAAATTGGTCAATATTTGTTGTAAAATCTGCATTACGGGGTTCAGTTCTTTTATGTATGCTCATATTAGGACCATAGATCTATGTATTTATAGGATATGTAACTTACTGTACATACCTAGAGAAGCAAAATACCTTCTTATCACTGTCTAATAGTTGAGGTGACGCTAGCAGAATGATAATGAAATACAGTGATTGGGACATTTTAGTGTCTGTCAAAACATTATATATATTCCCATTCAGTGCGATCGTTACGGCAGTTAGTGCAGGCGTGTAATTACATTCAAAGCATTCAGAGAAATGCTTTTGATCTGACACATGATCCGCCCTCAGTAGGATTCCCTACCAAACACAATAATGAGGCGCCCCCTTATAGTTATATTGTCATCTCTGTTATACAATCCTACATGTTCACACCATACAACAATGGTCACAAGGTGAAAGCAAGCTTTTATATATATAGTGTGGTCCATCAGCCTGCGTTTATTTTCATATCATTACTGCAGCTATTATATGCTAGAGAACCCTTGCTATGATTTCGGGTTCTGGAATTCAAAAACATGATTTAATCATACCATGGGAAGCATAAGACATACTCTACTGTGCTATGTTTTCTTGCAATGCTTATCTCATTGTGATACCTTGGAAAGACCTGACAGATCTATACATACATGTATATTAAGGATTACCTAGAATGTGCTAGTCACTGATCTAATCATCAACAAAGGAAGCATGTCTGAATGAAAGGACCGATACGACCTTTCTTGGTGAAGAATTTAATGAACTGAAAACTCTTTCTTATCCAGGTAAGCCATAGACTTATCCAGGATCCATGAATAAGCGGTGGGCATGGTATAGTTCAATATTCATGGATCTTGACATTCCCTATCCCTGGGTGTTGGCACATTATAACGCGCTATGTGCCAAATTTAAGGACCTTACAGTGTCTTATTGTATACTAGAGGGACACCTGAGGTCGTTGGGGTCAACTCAGGCATGGGTGTTTGTATTCCATTAGAGAACCCATAGTATATTGAGCCCAGTTTTCTTGCGTGTAGTCCTCTGGACAAATAATGTTCTACCCTTTAGAGGATAAAGGTGGATTAGATTACATACCTTTCCCTGCCCACCTCCACAATGTCATTCACGACCCCACCCCCGCCCCCAGGCGCTTATTATAGGAACCACGGGTAAAAGGATTTGTGTCAATGCTAATAAAGTTGTAGAACTGTTTGAACATGTTGCCAATGAATTTGATAAACTTGGGACGTGGAATATAATTCGATACCCCGGGATCGATACATATGACAGTGAACTGCTTTTTAATATTGGATGATTCACTTAAAAGTAGAATGAATTTTGGGAAAACTACGAGGACCCATTCATAAAAACAAAGGTCAGTTATAGTCTTGGTATAAACAGGTAGGATTATGAAGATTGTATGTATTGTTGGAGCGACAACTTAATAAACTTGAGTAAAGACCAAATAATAACTGATGGCCATATTAAGAGGGTAGCCTTGAGATATGAAAGTAAACATGTGAATTCTATAAGCGGGAAGTTTGCTTTCGTCTTGGTAAAAAGGCTTTATACCAAAGGGTGGTTGACTGGTTTGATACGCAAGGCAACATAAGAAGCCATGAAACTTAAGTCAACATAAAAACCAATGGTGGCTCTGAATAAAGCACAGGTTCAGCCCTCTAGTATATTATTGCATACATTATCGTTCCATCGCACTTCAGAAAGACATTACCTTACTTCGGTAAGATGGATTGCTCGAAGTTAAATGGCAAGCTCTCGGCCGGGTCAATGTAGGAGATAAACGTGAATTGAGAGTCTATAAAGCATCAATTCAAAAGTGATATTGTCTGTCCGAATTATATGAGAGCAGGTTGGAGAAAGAGTAAAATATGGTTCCCACCTTAAATTAATAGTAATTCAAACGTTGTTTTGGAAAATGTCAAACTGGAAAATTATTTTGATCTCGTCACCTTGATAATATCAAATCATATACTTAAAGTAAATACATGAAAAAGCCGATGTACAAGGGATGAACTCATTGCATAGGGAGAAGCTGCAAATAATATATCTAACGTGTGAGACCACTTCTTCATGTCGGAAATGGGACAACTTGCACCAGAAGGATATGAACTAATATTGACCAACCTCGGTTGTTGTACAAGTTTGTGTGAGAAATGCATCGTGGATCCCCTGTAAAGGATCGTAATAAGGGTTGTCAACAAGGATTTTCCTTCTATGCAACATTCCTAAGCCCCATCGTCACCAAGAAATATGTCATATTCAGGCAAGGGGTTACTTTTCTTATGCAGGAATATTCAGTCTAAAGCATATCGATGAATATAAGTTAACTAATATAACGAGTTGGTTGAAGGAGCGTGAATATTGCACTCGTTGCGTAGCAACGAGTACAATATTCTAAGCGACTGAAACCAACGAGTTTTATCATATGTTATATATATCATATTTTTATTACAGATTTACTATACATGCTTTCAATCATGAAAATAGAAAAGAATCGAGTCATAAATTTGAATTTTACCGGTAATCTTAGCAAAAAAAACCCAGATTGGTTGCCATGAAAACGCCATGTAAATCACTAGTGAAATACGCACTATGCGTAAATCACTCTAGATACGTTGTTTTCAGAGCAATGCGTGTATAATAAAATGGTATATTCATTTTATACCTAACTTATAAGAGGGTATATGAGTTTTTGTGCAGGAATGCGGAAACCCCCATATATGCCACTCTTAATAGGATCTGGCAACATATATAATAAGCTACATTCCGCAGTCCCGACCGCCTGAAAACAGCGCCGCATTCTCGAACAAGAACCCAAACATAAAACAAACTGAACAAAAAAAATTCCTGAAACCCCGAGTCCATGAAAATTGGGAGTTTTCACATTTGTCCGTGAACGCTTTTACTATAAAGTTCTACATCCAAACATGTACTACCGCGTCGATGCTTCCTACTCATTAAAAGTCCATCAACTCAAATCTGTGCATGAACTGCGCCAAAGTTCAATTTCTAATTAACGCCATTTTGGTTCTTAAGATATTATGAAAGTGCCCCAGCCATGAAAAATTAAACAGACAGCACATAGAAATAGTTCTTAAATCGGCAATATAGATTGAAAACTGTTATTGTTATGTGTATTTTTGTAATTGTATTAAAAGATGTGGCCAATAAAAACTTTAACCCCCCCCCCCCCCCAACATGATGTTGGCACGCTAACAACTCACAAACTGGCCTTTTATATATAATGCATGCATCTCCGTTAAAAATAAACTGGTGTAACTGAATGTAATAGAGCACAAGTATATTCCCTTTCTTACCTTGCAGCGATTGCAACTAAGTGGTCCAAGTAGTGTCTTTAACCTCGTCATTGTTTGGATCACAATAATGCTAGCACACACTGTTTACCTTCCAGAATCCAAATCAGTTCTAGGTACGAAAGCATATGGATCATAGTATTTATATGAAAAACGTCATCCTTTATTCTAAGAACTTCGCGACACTTTCCTCCTGTTACCTATAGCTATCTGTTGGGCATAAAGGGAGGCAGTGAAGCGTATCCGAAAAATAGGGGCATGTGTGGGCGAACTTCCTTAAAATTGTTCATCGTTTGAATCAGTTGGGTTGTCACAGAAAACCGGAAACTGCATGCGTCACCTGTGATGAACGCCTATCCTGCTAGTTTATAAATAGAATTTTAGTCTTTTCCCGGCTATGTATAGTTATTGATATAGGACATACACGACCACAATTTAAAAGTCAACAACCACAATAAATTAAAGAAGGTTTAATGTCTTTTGGAGCTGGCATATATCTTATATATAGAGAGAGAGGTTATAGGGGTGTATTGCCCTGTTTCGGGTACTTTGATATAGTTTATGTCAGCTATTATAATAAGTGGACGAGTGAGACACCACTGTCTACAATATAATTATATGAAATTCGGCATGAATACTTTGATGAAAAATTATGGATGGCAACTGGGGCATGCACGGAACAGCGACCTAAAAAGCCTTTACACTATTTTTTAACAAGCAGTAAGGCGGCTCTTCCCCCGGAATTAATGTGACCTTAGCAGAGCAGTTTACATCGTCATGTCATATCTTTGGGTAAGTATACCAGGTGAGGCTGAACACCTCAATATCATCATGAGAGATCCTCCCTGAACGACCTACATGGCAAATACAATAAAATTGCCTATCATCAGATTTGGAGAGTAGGGCACCATTAAATTTAATATGTTTAAAACAAATATATATAAACTAGTTCGGCATATTTGAAGGTGACCTAAGCTAATATTGTCATGGGCGGGTATACGAGATCCGATTGGCATTCACATAATAAAGGAAATAAAGTTCACCGGAACTACTGAAGTATATTGTGGTTGGAGTGACGGATAATCACAGATATGAGCAATTCCACCAAAAATGCCACATTTGGCAATCCAGGGCTGAAAATTTACAATTTTTTTAAATTGCTCCCATTGATTTTTTTTTTCATACATAAACTAGATATATTGCTGCTAATATAGACGAAATTGGGAACGTTAATAATGAATATTGTGTTCAGGGCAGCTTGGGAGACACATTACTATCCTAATAGTAAGGGCAAAGGGGAAAGGTACATATTTGTACATGAATGAGAAGTTAATTAGAAATAAATAATAAAAATGTATGCATAATCTTTTGAATTCGTGTGTGACTGATAGATCTTGATATAAGGGTCATAATGCTTTTTAGTTTGTGAAAATATTCCAACTAGAAGAAAAGTTAGAGCCAAATAACCATTTATTAATGGTAATGGTAATGGCAGCGGTACAGGTCAAAGGTCATTGACCTTCTGGCCCATTATGTACATAAAACCCATTATATCTAGAATATGTACAAAACTATCAATAACATGGTTTCCCCCTCGTTTTTCTGTTCAGTTGAGTTGCCTACCTGTTTTGGTTGTTTATGAAGGTAAATATAAGTTATATCTAGGTATTTAGTGGAAAAATTAGTGGGAAAAAATGTTAAAAAAATAGTTTCAACACCCCTCCAGACCCCCGCCCCCTCTAGACCCCCGTTACGGCGACATGGGCGCCCTCTAGACCCCCGTTACGGCGACATACTATTTTTGCTTGTTGCTACTATCTCAGGTATGACAGAATTTTTTTTTGTATTTATTTATTTTCCCTTGTGTTTCTTACACATTATAATGCTCATAGAAAATAATTTATGCTAATATTAATTTATTTATTAATGAAACCTAGACCCCCGTTATGGCGACAGGGGGCTACCCCATATAATTATTTCAGTATTCTAACCCCTCTATTTAGCTGGAAAGAATTAATTCGAGATTTTTCAATGGATACAATGGATGTACTAATCATAGACAATGTTATAAGTAATGGAGGTAATGGGGGGTTTCATTTTTAGTTCTTCTAGGTCTATATGTTCCAAAAAAACATTTAGACCCCCGTTACGGCGACAGGACCTACCCCATAATCAACTTTACATAATATCATCAAGAAATGAATTGAAAAGTTGAAAATATTGATTTTTTATCCATAACAACATATTATTTCAGAGTAATCATTGTCCCTCAGGCCCATTATGCCCATAAACCCGTTATATCGAGAATATTTATAAGTTTTTTCCCAAAAAATACTGGCTGCATTTTGTAAAAAGTGATTCTGATAGGAAAATCTGCATGTTTTATGGGTGATTCTGGCAGAAAAATAAGCATTTTCTTGGCCTCACGATTTAAAAAAAACAAAAAACATTGTAGGATACTTCCCCCTAGGCGATTTTTTGCCCCTGGATCCGAAAATAACAACGAAAATAATCTCAGATAAATATTTTAGCCTCTGGAGGAGCTGTTGCATTTTAACCCAAATGATGCACTTTTGGTGGAATTGCTCATATATGATTGTCGGAAATAAACAAAGTTCAAACGAGCGCATTTCTATATTACCGTTTATAAATATGAGGCATGCTATATTTCAACATGCCTCATATTTATAAACGGAAATTTTGCTTTAACACATTTGAGCACGTTCACGGTACAAAATCGGTGTAAAGCGATCATCATAACAATAGTTACAAAAAAGTTTATTTCGAAGCAACGAAAGACCTATACTCTGAGTTGAAGAGTGATCAAATAACCATTTGACCAGAACAATAACAAGCAGACAATAGAGACGAATACAAAAGAACCAGATATAAACTACAATTGTCATGGAATATGGTTTGCATTCTTTCGACAAAGATTATGAACTTAGGCTTTAAATATTAATCACATCCATGCACCTATATAGGATACATTACATTTGGTCTCTATGTTTTACATAAATCCAATTAACATGGTCTGGGATATGTATATCCTATAAATAATTTCTGGCACTCAGTCTAACCTGGATGAAAAGTACGTGTGTGAGGTGATTGGCAATGTCATACCTGGCGGGTATAGGTAGGCACATATTATGTATTGCTCAAGGATAGTGAACTTGCACAGCTCTATTGTTTGTTTCAACATCCTAATAGGGCATTTGCATGTATCACTGTGCAAGTCTATTACAATGCATGCTGGGATGGATTCAGTTTAAATAGGACTAACACATATTTTGCAACATTTTTTATCCAAAAGAATGCAAGGATCTTTTTACCAAACTCATAGCTTGTATATATGATATATAACAACCTAATGCATGACGGGAAAGATTAAGGCTTGTTTTATGGAAACATGTTAAACACATGGCTTTTTACATGAGATCACTGTTAGATATTCCATGCTGGACATAACATGTTTTCTTTAGCGTTTACACTGGCATACAACTCCCATACTTCCATGCCAATCAATATATGCAAATCCCCTATTGAGGACTGAAATTTGGCGATGCCAATCTAGATATTCATCTTGGTAAATTAGGGCAGGAACGCTTTCCTCTCCAGATATATCTCAGCTATTTGAACATCTTAGCAATTGTTCTCTATATATTTTGTATAAAAAATGAAGAGAGATTAATGCATGGGATGCTGCGAAGATTACAACAGCTAGATAGTAACATAAGGGCGTGCTCATATAATATACATGTAATAAATATGAGTGTTTGTTATCGTCGGAACCTGGGGATTTCAAATTACTTTAATATATAGACCAACACCAAATAATACAAGACATTTAACCCGGTTCTGAAATTTAAAAAAGAAAGAATAGCACACAATTGTATCGCATGAAGATGTCTATATCGCTATGTGGTACGAAAATCTTGCCGACCAACTAAGGTTAATGCCCTCGTATACCCGTCGAGAAGGCAATGGGAGAAAAGAAAAATTAGGAAGCAGTCTGGCAGATGGGGAATTAATCCATTCTTTAACCTTTGGCAGTAATAAACGCACTTGAACTGTCCTTCCAATATGCTGGTTGGGTTCTTTGTCTAAAAGGTGAGCTAAGTGTCTCAATATATGTACATTTATATAGGGTGGCAAGGTGTTGCTATACCTGGGCCAGTTTCACAATACATGTACATAAACCCTTCATGGAGATTATTGCAAGGCATTCTACATTTACATTTCTGACAGTGTAAAGATGGCACAATGAAATGAATGTGTGAATGATTAGAATGAAGCAATGATGAATTTGAAGTAATTCCTTTTGTCAATAATATTTACCTCACATCTCATAAATGGGAATAATCGCATACTGTTTCACAATTAAAATAACAAAGTCCTGTGCCTACCTTCTCCCCCATCATGGGGTATCTCTTCTTCCTGCAGCATTTGAAAATATCAGGCATCCTTTCTGGATATTCCAAAGATCTCCAAGCTATATGAATCTCCTATACAATATTGGTGTAGTATATCTTCTAACGGAATGAAGCTTTTAATTCCTCATAATATCCTCCTCCTATTTTTATGCATTAATAGGTATGACTTTCTCCGAACTTGAAGACGAATGGATGCTACTAAAGTGTCCTATGTGTAGGTACTATAGGACAAAAGCAATTTCACATTTACAGGTGTCCACTGACTACGGGTTACAAGATAGCTATGGGATGGGAGACAGAACCAAGAGCAGGTAGGTATATAGTGTACCTCTACCATAGGCCACGTGACATTCTAATTTGCATGGCATTGACAGAGTGTATAATGTGTGGCGGGAGGAGGTAGAAATGGGTGGAGAGGAAGAATGGTGTCTACCAAATAGAGCATCCAACATAGACTTGCTGGGTATACGCCCTTTTACAGAGAGGCACCTGATATAGATATAGATAATCTCAAGACAATACTAGGCACTTTATTCTAGCGATTTGTGACATAAGGGCGTGCTCATATTATATACATGTTAATGAAATCGCTCTAAAATCAGCCAAGTTGAAAAATGATAGTCTACGTAAGAACGCCATATCAAGTGAAAAATGTAATCCATTCTTTACGATGTTATTATAAAATAATCCTTTTATTGAAGGGGGTATTGCTCTACTTGGCCACCTGTTGCATGACTAAATTCCTTCTCCGACGGGGCTCGGAATAAAGGTTTTATTGTACCTAGATACTTCACCCTCGATGATATTCTCCTTGGAGGCGTGGCTTCTTATCCTTTCTGAAACTAATCTTTCAAATGCAATTCGCTTTTGGTATTTGTATTACCTTCTAAAAACGTCGAACCATCTTCACGCCCATGTGAATAAGGAACCTTGGTAAAGTATTAGAATGCTGATAAAAAAAATATCATGACCAGAAAAATGGCTGGGTTCCGTTCGTGCTGATTTTGTTCAGACCTAAGATAATTTCCAACAATAAGAAGTTGGTAAAATCTTATCTACTTCTCAGAACCCATACCACATTTTTAGGATTGGTAAGATATAATATACCTAGTATATATAGTCCTATATGGAACAGCATATAGTTATACTAACATGGTAAAGTTATTCTATTGCTCCCAAACATCTGAATATTGCAAACATTTAAGAAAGGATGCCCTACACGATTAAATTATTTGAACAAATTCCATTTGACACCAAAGCACCCGTGATCGAATAAGCTATAGGAACACACTGCAGAATTCTAACTTTTATTGAAGTTTACACCACAAAGCTTATGCGAATAATTATATGAGTCATGAAAATTACTGGGGCCAATCACAGAACGATGAGCTATATATTTTCTCTCAATTCGTAACCATTTCGTATCAATCAATACATTTCAATGGTTCTGTTGTGAAGGTCTATAATTATGTCTGGTGTAGAACAAAACCAGGATGATTTATTGGGTGGAGATAAAATAAGTAAAGGATAGGATGTATTCGTTTACTCCTCCGTCCTATCATTTCATCATAGGCAAGATCGAGGTATTAAAGAAATGGGAACAGCTATGGGAACTGAACAGAAATGGGAACTGTTATTAGATATTTATATATCATAGAATAAATACAAAAACAAAAAGTGTATTCCAGGAATTATAGGAGTGGGTAATTTCCGAATGAGTTTGAAATATTACACTAAAAAGGAACTTATATTAATAGAGGATGACGGATCCATCAGTGCCTTCGTAGTAGGGCCCACATGAACTAAATATAATATATATCACATGCACCGACTGCATGGAGGCCCAAAGCATATACAAGTTATAATATCCCGACCGCGTATAATCATAATATTTCTATAGGCTGAGTACAAGGAGGGAGGGGTTTGATATAATTAGTTTTCCCTCTCTATTAAATCGGGGACTAAATCTCCTATCGGCAGAGGGACAACAAGAAAGCGGGTAATTCCCACATTCCTGCAGACTTTCTTTTTATTCTTCTCGTGTAAATTATTCATACAGTAATGCTTACCCACAGTGATGTACAGGATGTATTAATAACTCTTTTTTTCTCCTCCCAACAAACTGTTTTGAATTTCTTTACCACTCGGTACCGCTCAGCCAAAACACTCGGCCAAACCACTCGGACATTCTTTGAGACGGTCTCCCGGTCACGTGACAGTGCATCCACAGGTCTATAGGAACGAACTGATTTTGTCCAATTTTGAACTATTAATCATATATGATATTAATTCCATGTCATAAAATATATTCATCATGGACATCACCAACATTTCCGCAACATTTGTTGCCTAAAAACTACATTAATCCTGAGATTTAACCCATTGTTTACTTTTGCCCCACTGCTAGTCCGTGGGCTGTGGGGGACAACAACCCTTCATGACCATAGCAACCAATAGTCCAGAAAATTACCGCAGCAACACATTTATTTGTGGGAAGTAAATTGGTTATATTTCACCAGATCTGAACGATTTTAGATTGTTTTTATATTTAAAGATAAAGGATCGTCCCATCCACCCACCCTATCTCTACCCCTCCTACCTACAATATGCATTTGATTTAGTATCAAATAATGTAGCCTACAGAACACCAACGTGTTGAGTAGGCTACACCACCCACCCTATAAATAGCCTACATGATGTCAACAAGGCTGTGACTGTGAGCGTGGCCGTGGGTGTTATGTAATGGTGGCAGTGGCTTGTAATGGTAGTATGAAGGGTGGTTGAAGCTATGTAAACATGGCGGGAGTGAGTGACAACAGATAGAGGGTGCATGAATGTTTTCAAAATAGCATTGCTAGACAATGAATGCAGTATTTTTTCTAGACAAAAAGGTAGCTAACTAAGTCAAGTTTCTCTCAGACGAATTACAGGTCGCCACTTACAGGGAAAACGTTAAAAAGAAGGCCATAAGTATGGGTCGTGTATATATGGGGAGGGGACACTGATGGGTTGGGTGACGTCACAAATTGTTGATGTAGGCTTATCCGCCCACAGAGGGCGGGTCAGTCACATCTCGTCTAGAAAGTATCCGCGCGAGAATTTGTGTTGTGTAGGCGTACGGTAACTGCTTGGTTGGTTAGTTTAGTAGAATATTTTCCGGCCGCTGTATTTGTTATATCGTTGGTAATAATGAAAGCTTTTAAAATTATGGTTTCGGCGACTGCAGAGCCGGGGGACCCGGCTAAACTTGGCCACTGGGAACGAGTTGACTCGGTGTTTTGCCGAATTCTGCAGGCGTCTGGCTTCGCAGACCCTGCAGACAATGATACTTTAGCAGAAGAATCGATATTTCGTTACCTTTTTAATGGAATAATCGCAGAGTTTCTACATGGAATATGACAGCAATACATGCACGTGATAATCCTAGGCTAGTTGTTTGTTGTTAGTTGCAAAGACGGAAGTGTCTGACCGGAAGGAGCGTGCTCAATACACTATGAGAAGCCTTACGTATCATTTCCCATACATTTCAGTCATGTGGCCCAACTTTCACGGTCAGTCGATCGGCCGATATGCAGTCCCCATTCACGCTAGTGTTAACGTAATTTGAACGAAGATTGTCATTTACTTGTGTGCATTTCGGTTAAACTGACTTAACTCAAGTATAGCTTTGTTATTTTGCTGGCTATTGATGTGCCTGGATGGATACGTTTGTAGGAAAATGAGTGCGAGAAAGCTTTTGCAGACCCGGGGCCCCCTCTCTAATAATCGCTGTACATTTATGGCGATGCGTTCGTAGTGTTTCGGAAATAGCATCCGCTTATCGAAATAAGCGCTTGGGCATCCGTTCGTCCAGAGTATTACCGCGAGATTAATTTGGGTGTGGTGTCTTAGGCTATGTACTTGTATTATATAAATTTATATGGAATCTTTTTCTCATTTTCAATGCTGCCTACCACCCCACCCGACGGCTCCCGCTTCCCCCCTATGCTTTTGTTTTGGTGTCTAATAATACACATGCCTGTGTGAGGCATGTGTACCGCCAGCAGTAATGGTGCCGTAGCGGCCGTAGCGGCTTGTTTAGGAACTAAAATGCGGCAATGGCTGTCGATTCGAATCATAACACACCAATCGAAAGTGGTAAATGGGCTTATATCTTCTTTTCTAGACAATATTGTTCCAGTAATCACTAGCTCAGAACATTGCTTACTAAGATACGGTAGGAGTGAGAAGAGAGAATAAGCTCAATAAGCATGTATTTGGTGGGCAGGGACAGCTATAAATGTCGATTCTTGTAGTGTTGCGTAAAACCGTGTTAGCGGGCGTGACGTCATTGTGGGTAGAGATCCTGCCGATGGGCAGCTTCTTTCAGAAAAGAAGCGGTAGTCACAAAGTGTCTAGTCAGTTACGGCAAAAATGGCGATTTTACTGACAAAAGTGCCAAAATTTGATAGCAGGTAGAAGGTCAAAGAAGGTCAAACTTGTGAAAATGTGTTAAATTTTAGCATAGACCTCACTTCACTTTTATTTTCTCTTGCTGTATGGGACCAAATGACATGGCATGCCCCATAGTAAAACTTGAGGTCATGCCCTGTTCACACATAAGCTATATGGCCAGATTCGAATTATGGTTGCTATGGTAACAGTGGACAAACATTCTTCAACTCCCAACAGAATTATAGAGCTAAAACTGTTAACTGAATATATCTCTTTACTCATTCATTTGATTTGGTGGCAATTCTCAGGAATTGTAGAGCCCTTAGAGACAATTTATTTGAATTAATGGATTTGACCTTTGTCAAGGTCAAGGTCACCAGGACAAGGTCAAACATGTAAAAAAGTGTTAAATTTTAGCATTGACCTTGCTATACTTTCACTTTTTCCTTACTCTATGGGACCAGATGACATGGCATGCTCCATAGTGAAACTTTATGTCATGCTCTAACTACACATTAGCTGTATGGTCAAGTTGGAATTACTGTTGCCATGGTAACTGTTGACAAACATTTATCACCTCCTCCCAGAAATACAGGTTTTGACCATTGAAAGCCACTAAAACTGTTTTTTATCCCACAAGTTTTGCCAGAATTTATATATGGTATTTATACGATTATGTCAAGCCCTTGTACACAAAAAGGTGCTGGTACATGATTGACGTACAAGTGGATACCATGGACCGTCGGGCGGTGCCGCCTAGTGGACCGTTCAACAGTGACCATGGTGGGCTCTTTTTGACGTGCAAGTGAGTACCAAGGACGGTCAACAGCGACAGTCAAAGATGGCCATCAGTGGTCACCGTTCGACCATCCCCTCTGGCCACTCTTGACGGTGGTCACAACCAACGTACAAGTGCATACGCTATTTTAATGTCATATGACCACAACGCTAGAGGAATAAGGATGAATAAGAAGGAATAAGGTTTGGCTGAAACAGCCAGAAGATGTTTATTCATATTCCCTATGATATCCACAGATACAATAATCATAAATCAATATCAGAGTAGTAATAGTAATAAATGTATAGAAACAGACAATATCAGAATAGAAAACAAGTAGGAAAAATTAAAAATTTTCCTAAAAAATGTCAATGCGATGTAAACATGGGGGCTTCTGTCGTTTGAAAGTGGTGGTCAGCATGGAATGTGGGCATGGCAGTACTAGGGGGTATCACAGTGTCAGGGTCGACCAACTTAAACCCATTTACTACGCCGTCCAAAAGGTAGTGACCATTAGGGTTGACATTACTGGGTGAGAATAGGGCTCAGGCCCAGCTTGATAGTTTAAATTGCCTTTGCGCACCACTCGACAAACCCCAATCACGCACAGAGGTAGCATGATCTTACAGCAATCTTACAGGAATCCTGACTCTGTCTGCTATCATGTCATGTCAAAGCTGTAGTCATAGGTGGGCTCTTGGCTGGGGCAGATGTCGTGAAATGTGCCTTCTCCCAATCGGTCTGAGTTTTACAGGTTTTGGCCTTGTGATCCACTCCACACAAACTGCAAACATGTGAATAGAAGCAATTTTCACAAGGCCAGCCATCATTTCAATGCCAACAGACCCCAGGAGGCCAGCTGTTGATGTCGAAATGTGGCAGCTTGACACTGATGTCGGCAGGCTTCTGGTTATGGCGCTGATTGTTGCTGTACCGAGCATATTTCTCCTTTCGGCCGACAAATCTCTGACTACTGGGGTGTTATCCACACTTAAAGTGTCAGTAAACCCCCAAATATTATGAGCAAATCCATTTCCTTGCTATTATTGAAATGTAACCACCCCGGTTTTACTTAATTCAAGTTATTATTTAGTGAGTTTTACCCATTTAAAGGAGTGAAAACGTAGTTCCACAGTTTAACACTCCATTCAAGGTGCCACTGTTTGCCTACGTCATAAAGGTGCACCAATCTTGAAATGTACATGCAATGAACATAACAAACAACTCTCATAATTGCTGCTAGAAAGAAGGAGAGTGGGGTGGGAGGAAGGTGTTTGATCAATGCAGTTGTGCAGACCCAAACAACACTGTGTTACATATAGTTCTCTGGTCAAAACAATGGCTGAAAGCAGTGACAGTGAACTGTTTCAATTGCTGGGATATTGGGGGGAAAGGTATGGATATTATGTTCATTTCTGGCGCACCTTTATGATGTCACACAGCACTCTCAGTGCCCTCTTGTGCTAAACAGACCTTTTCAACTAAACTTTCCCAATTCGTGCTTGTAAGTGACTATAAGTTAGACATAAATGGAAGTAAAAAAATTGAGACTTGGGTGTTGTATTTATGGCTCCATGAAGTTTGTTGTCCTAAAAGTGACCGGGACCCGTTGACTGACCCTTTAAATGCATAGACTCTGACATAGTGTCCACACTATCCCATTGTGGAACCCAAACTTCCAGCACACGAGTGGTGGCATCCTGTTCATACTCACAAGAGCCTCATCTACGAGGAATTTCCAATGAGCCTTTTAGGCTATGAACTGTTGATGGCTGACATAACCTCTGATGATGTCAGTATTGACGCCTGAGTCCATGAGAGAGCCAAGAACCCCGAGACCTCTGTACATGAGATCCCGATAGGACATGCTTTCAAAGGGTTTCTTCTGATCTAATTATATCTCTGGGCGAAACCTACCCAAATCAGGAAGAAGACTGGACTTTGCTGACAGTTGTGACATCTGAGACTGGCTGACAATGCTGTCACCTTCTGGGCGATGGCTAAAGCCAGACGCCTGGTCATTGGAACCTCATCCATTGGAAGACGATACAGTTTCTCCTCCGCCTCAGCAATCTTGGCCGACAAAACCGACTTAGCCTTCTTCTTGTCGTCCATAATACTGATGGCATTCTTGATAGCTCCAAGGTATTCCAGGGAACCTTTATCAGGTACACTCTCCCGCCCGCCGTATCCGCGCAATACGAAATTGTATACGAATTTCTTGTCCCCACTTTTGATACGATTTTTTTCGTCACAGCGTTTTTCGTACCCGCGACGGGTAAATCATAACCTGGGAAAGCTAAAGGATTAGTCTCCTAATCCCTTAGACCCCTACGGCCGGCCTCGCCCCTCATGTGGGGTGGGGGAGGGGGTTCGTCATGCTGTGGTGATTATGAGAGGGTGGGGGAGGGGATTCATTCCAGGCCTGTACTGGCCCACGAAAATAATGCTTAAATATTTATTTGTTTATTCATTTATTGACTTTGAAGAGGACGAATGTATTCTTCCCTTCAAACACATCATTTCATTATTTTGGTGCATCATTCTTTCTGATGTATTTCTTCCTTGTGCCAGCTTCTGCAAAGAGAGAAGTACAGGTATATACATCAAATTAAACACATCAATGTTGATAAGATGAATGGTATCACAGGGGAGGACCAGGCAACATTCGAAAATTAAAACAATACATTGGGTTATTAGGCTAGAAAATTATTTAATGTTATATACGACCTCTAGGCCAGGTCACTCAACTGGAACATGACTATAACTGACTGCCTTGTTTATGTTGCCTATGTTTAGCTTCTTGACCTACCAACATTTTAGCACAGCCAGGGCGGAGCTAATTTTAGCCCACATAACATACCAATTTCGCACAGGTTTACCAAGCCTGTCTCAATGCTGTTGTTAATACTCTAACACCCCCTGTGCATATGCTAACATTGAATGGTATTGCATTCATAATGACATTTTCATTTTTCAAACATTAAACAGATCTAGTACGCTTTGGTATTAGCGTTAGAAAGTCGTAGGCTACACAACACTTGAATCGTTATTATTCAATCATTTCAATATGGAAGTAATGGAGATCGTTGATAATGGCATTGGAAGTGATTGGATACATGAGTACTTACATGTTTTAATGATATATGAGAAATGTCTGTAAATACTTTCAGCGACAAAGGCCTTCAAAACTGACCAGGCATTAATGCGGTGAAACCGCCAGATATCAAGAATCAGAATTGTCTTTAAAATATTCTAACGACTTCAAATGTGGTCGTCATTAGTCATATAACTCATGATAACTCCTACCTAATTATATAGCGTTTGGTCCTTACGACTATTTCCATTTTCTCACATCATTCTTTCCCAGTGCATTCACACATCATATAACCTCGCACCTACCATTCACGCAAGCCTCTGAGAAGGAGGGCGGTTAAGGGTTGGGTGGTACTCTGACTGTGGGCGGTATTTTGACCATGAGCATTTCTCAGGGCTTAATGATTAGTTACCATCCGATCAACTAATGATAAATAGCTATAAATTTACATACATCCCACAAACCTTGGCTTCTGTATAACCGTTTCTTGCTCTTGTTCTATGAGATGAAACTAAAATGGAATTGAACAAGAATTATTGATGATAAATAATGGAGATTCCCAGACATGTCCAAATGAAGTAGACACTATAAAAAAGATTAACAAATGTATGCTGCAGTCTGCAGTGACCAGAGAGGGTCTTAGACTATACCTTATATTTAGGTAGAGTCAAATATATAACTCTAGAATTTGACATAAGTTATGCAATTTGTACATGTGACTTACCATGGATATAGTGTTGTTTCTGTGACATCTCAGAAATGGTTCCATCGCCTATAATATAGACAATCTCAATGAAGAACACTTACATTCATAATGTACAATGTAAGTGTTCTTCATTGAGATTCAAATCTTGGAGTGGCACTAGCTTCATAGTGGCTATTTCGCGCACACATAGTAGCGCACAAGGCATAGCTATAGACTGCTTCATGCACGAATGGATTTCAAGGTCGCCTTGCCGTCGCCATCGTACAATATGCTGTTCCCATTGTACAATAACATGAATATGGCATATAAGCTGTTTTATGATCATCTATCGTTACTCAGTACTATGATCGATAGTGTTAATACGATAATCTGTTAGAGTGTAACGATAAAAATATACTCTATAGGATGAGGTATTTGCTGAAATAATGTCTAAAATTATGTCGGAATACTTATGCTCATTACTCAAAAACTACTTCAGCCTTTTACACAATTTAAATTGTATTAAACACCTTGACATATTTATTTGACTGTACTAATACCATATGATTATTGAGCCATTAATTGTACCTCTATTTCCAATCGTTGCAATTTGAAAAATTAATACGAAAAACGGAGCGCGAATACGGAGCATATCATATTTCGTCTCCGTGATTCAGATGACCGTTTTTCGTATCAGAAGTTCAGGCAATTTCGTCACCACTGTTCACCAGTAGCGTTCGCGGTGCTCTATAGACAAAAATCGTCTCACTGAAGACGAAAAAACTTGCCGCTCCGTATCGCCCGGGTACGGCGCGCGGGAGAGTGTAAGTCGGTTACTTCTTCACCCAAAATGGCTGCTAGCCTGGCTGGTTCCATTGCCACGGGTGGGACGCTGATCCACATAATGCGCGTTACCTCATCACATATGGTGATTTTGAGGTGCCCATTCAAAACTGTTTTCTAAGTTTTAGCATCTTTTCCATTCATATAAGTTATTATTTCATATGCTGTTTGAGGCACAATACAACGAGGAACACCACATTTTCTTTAACTTAAGCTATATAAAAGTAGAAAATGTGTAAAAGGTGTTTTTATTTTCATGGGTGATCCCTGTAACGTAAATTGGTGATGCCTGTAAAGCAGAAACACAGTTTGTAAAAGATGCCTGCAAAGCGTAATTATGTGAAAAGTGATTGCTGTAAACTAGTATTTTTTTCTTAGTATCATATGACTAATTTGAAAAATATCAATTTTGCGACTTGTGACTCTTTTTCCTGTGACACATCACATGTACACTAGTGTCACCTCATTGTGTCATACCCCTAATTTTAATTTCTCTAGCTATAACTCCTACCTGTCTTATCTGGAGACTAGCCCCTTAATGCGTTATACTCCTTTTCTATTGGTCGACGTAAAAAATGCCAGGGTTGGGTGTAAATCAGGCATATATATATAGCTTGATCCCCAAAGATAACTCGGCAGGCAAAAGCCTAATCCAGTTTTATAACACCTGGATGAATAAAGGAACAAAAAAAACTCACAAACTGTCTTTAAAAACACTGTCATAACCTTCCATGTATAGTCTAGTATTATTATCGTATGTAGGCCTATGTTAAAGTAATACAATAAAAAAAAACTGATTCGGATGACACTTTTCATGGCTTCTCACCACCAGGATAGAATCTAACCTTGATTACATGTCTTATTATTAATCCTAGAGTTTCCATAGCCTTCATAATGTTTAAATGAACCTTAAATATCAGTCAGTTAGTCAGTTAGTTAGAGGACAGGATCAGAAGTCAGGTAGCCTGGCTGTATTAGGGAGTTCTACTGTATATACCTGCCACGCTCACCTGTATATCGTAGGACCTAGACTTTAATAAAATGGTCCATGCTCCCGTAAAAAATGACAAACTGAGTTTGATTTCAACATGACCATAAGATCTTTACATGCATGTTTACAAGAGCATCGATATCCACTTGCAAGTAAACAGGAGGAGTGAGACTCCCGTTTATGTGAACCATTTACTTGAAAGTTGATATTGACAATCCTAAAATAGATTTACTTTTTGTTTTGAGGCTTTTTTGAGCTTTTTTAGGGAGGAAATACTTTTGGACCTAAATATGATATGTATAGTTTTGACTTCCCTATTTTACATATTGATCGATTTTTGACCCATGTTTTTGATCATGTAGTGTTTTGAGTCAAATACTATGGGCCGCGCCTACCTACCCACATCAGACCCCATTACCACCCCCACCCCCGGGGTATATCTACAGTCCTTGCATATGTTTAGAAATATTGGACATATTATGTGAATTTTATATAATTATTCTGTTGTTTGCTGAGCGTTTCTCCTGACCATTTGGAATCGTGGACATTATTAATAGGGCCCCTACCTTTCGGTTATTTTCTTTAAGGGATTATTTTACTGTGGTATATTGAGCCATTAATTCCCATTCTTCACAAAGAAAATTCCATAGAAGTTAGGAATATAATATATTTAAGAAATCCACTTTACAGGCATCAACAAATTGCTTCACGGGCATCACCACAATCAATACTGGTTGGCGTTACCTCATCACCATCAGAATTGTTCACACATATGTGATCTGTTTCAGGAAAATGAGTCATAAGTCGCAAAAAATAGATTTTGAGATATCACCATATTTGAAAAGATGAGATCAAGGTGATTCCAATAATAGTAAACATGAAGGACATTAAAGAAGTATTTCTATATTTTATATTTGATATTTTTATTTTTGGAAAAAATAGTTTGCAATGTTTCTGGATGGGTAATTACCAGTAAAATAACTAAATATACTCCATACAAATGCCTTCAAAACGCACGGATATATTTAATACAATGTCCCGAAATTTGGTACATAGATTCATATGACTATAAGTGCTAAACCCTCTAAATATCAGAACATTTCAATAAACAGGTCTTGTGAAAAAAACACTATGAAAAATATCAATTTTGCGACTTATGACTCATTTTCCTGAAACACATCACATATTATAGAAAAACTACTGTTGTGATGACCATAATAAAACAATTTTCATGATAAAATATTGAATACCATCTTAAAATGATGATTCACATGCATGTCCGAACTTTATAAATACCTAAACTCAAATGTAAACAATGACCACTTTTAATTGCACTCGCCATATGTGATGAGGTAACGCGCGTTACATGGATCAGCGTCCCACCCGTGATTGCGGTAGCAGGCCCCACACAGTTTCTAGATGATCGGTTCTGTTTTTGATCTTGTTGGATCCAACAGTTTGGCTCCTTATGTACACTCAAACAAAGCAAGCAATTGATGAGAGACATGTAGCCACACAGGATTATCTGTTTTTTCGACCTTTTGCCAATATGGCAACCATACTAATGATGCTGATAGATGTGCCAATGCAGAAAGTACGGTGGCCCAACAGGTGAGGCAGGAGAATGACAATGACATAATTATATATATCATCATTCATCAAATGTATCACATAACGATTCACACACATATATCTCCAGTTGCCTCTCTGACGAATATCTGATAGAAAGATGCCTAGAGAAGTCATAAATGATGCCTGACCCCAACGTACAGAATATGAAAAAAACTGGCCTGGGAATCCAGCACTGGCCATTAAAAATACCACTTGTGTGGAAATGTTTGTCAAAATAAAATATGTTTAAAAAAACAAAACAAAAAAAACTTCAAGAAATTGTTAATATATATAATAATGTAGAGCCTGAAGCCGGTGATATGATAGTACTGTATGAGTAGCTGGTCTGGCGTAAAGTTATCTCTCTTTCTCAATGTTCAAAATATTTAACTAACCATTTAATTTCCACATATGTATAGCGATATAGCAGGGGAATAATGATAATGTCATACTTCAGAATGTCTAAAATTTAATGTGTTAGTATGTGGAGTCCTGCATAACTGCAAACTTTTGCCAAAAAGTAGCAATACAAATAATATCTCCAGCCTGAAGCCTGGCGATATGATAGTACCGTATGAGTAGCTGGTCTGGCGTAAAGTATCTCTCTCTTTCTCAATGTTCATGACATGTTCAAAACATTTAACTAACCATTTAATTTCCACATATATATAGCAATATAGCAGGGGAATAATGATAATCATTGATGTGCTGTATATTTTAAATGCACAGATGAATCAAAGTTAAAATATGTGATTGGGTGAATGTCATAATAACTATTCTGGAAAATGTCATACTTCAGAATGTCTAAAATTGAATGTGTTTGTATGTGGAGTCTTGCATAGCTGAAACTTTTGCCAAAAAGTGGCAATACAAATAATATCTCCTACATTTTCCCCCCAAAACGTGTAGTAAATGGTCAGATTCCTATTATGATGTAGCGCTGTGTTGCATGTCATAACTAACACAGTGCGTGCACGTGCGCATTACAGTGATTTTATGGTTGTGAGTTATCTCTAAGCCTCCCGGGAAACCAAGCCAAGGTGAAGCCGAAGCTTGTTTCCGGGAGGCTTAGAGAAAACTCATGACTATAAACAAAGGATCTAATGGCTTTAGTCCCCTTTTGTTGGGCTGTTACTATCATTAACAACAATTTAGAAATGATTTTGAAGCAAAATGAACCAGTGGAAAGCCATGATCTTGCCATTTTTGGCAGCAAAATATTGCTTTGCATTTTCGTTGATGTAAACGGTCGGTCCAACACTAGTACAACTGGTCTGTATGTGTATAACTGTCCCGGCCAGCCCAACAAACGGGGACTAAATTACTAGAATGAACGCGCGCTGTGGGTTCGAACGCAGGTGCTGCTACAATTTCACCTCCCTCCCCCGGTACTAGAGGAAGACCGTCATTGCGGTGATCTAGTCCCGGTAAAAAGAAATCTCCATATATTAGCATATTCCATCCTTGAACGATCGCAACCACCAACAACTTCCACATAAAGTTTAGTTTCGGTATAAGTTACGCTATAATCTTAACATAATTCAAACCCCAAATGGTCTGATATATACTTTTAACAGTCCGATATAACTTTATATTTTGCCGGGGACGGTTCCTGCGTGCGACAGTCCAATCTTTGATTTAACTACATAGATTATATTATTTTGTATGTGGCATGTGCGAGTATGCATTTTATATCATAACTTGATGTATAAGGCCTCTCGATCGTTCCCACCACCCTTCAAGTGGAATTTAAAAGGATCGAACAAGAACGAAAGGAGGTCGGGTCGAATACGTGGAGGCGTTGGTAACGAATTAACTATTATGTAATAGTAATACGCTAAGGTGAGACCTATACTTTGGTAACTTTGTATCATGACAAATTTAAAAACAAATAAAGTTCTATTCAAGTTCTATTCAAAGTATATGGTCTAATCTTCAACAATGAAAATATTCTATCCTAAAAGTTGTAGTTTTTTTTATGAGTTTATTTGATGAACCTACAGATTCTCAGGGACACCACACAGCAGTTAACTGCACTCAAGGAAATCTATAAAGGTGTATTCTCATAAAAATCCCCAGAACTCATTGTGTCTCATTGCTCCATGGTGCATAACGACATACACACGCCAGGGAAATCCAAGTACATCCCATTGGTATAGATCATGATAGATTAGGGTGAACTGATTTCCAGCAGTGGGAAAAGCCTGAGGAAAAAGCCTTGCTGTCATAGAACGATTAATTACCAACATTGAAGGGCTGCTGGTGTATAGTCCCGAAACAAATGCGGTATACTATTCACCAATGGCACCCCTCAACATCAATTATAAATCCTACCAGCTTATTAGTAATACAGAGTCAGTAATAATTACCTGATGTATACAGACTGGACTGGAATCCGCGACACCGACCCTTCGTCCCACCATCCCTAAACAAAACCTCTTCCTAAAATTATATTATTTCTAAGAGGACATCTTCTCTGTTGATTCAAACGTTCAAGCGACTAATTGAAATATCAAATACATGTACTGGTTAACTATGCGCAACCCTTGCAATAATCACGCTCCTTCAACCGTGCAACGAGTTACTACGGTATATATATTTTAAAGGCATCTTCTGGGCTTTCCCACAAGCAACCTATCCTACTCTAGATACGTTGTTTCATATGAAATAAATATGATAATAAGAATTATTACCTAATTTATCTGGCGCCCTGCATGACTCACCGACTGATAATGATGCTGAACCTTTATCCTGAGAAATATACATATAGTTTGATATATCTCTTTTAGCTCTGTTTGCCTCCTCATAATGGTGTGAACATATATAGGGAATACGAGATGTCCCTTTTAGACCTAAATTCAGTCTGATATGTTGCAGTATTTATTCAAAACACATGATACAAATCAAAGCATTAAGATATAACCATCAAGAAACAAGATAATGACATTGTTGGTATGCTCTTCTGATTTGATTTTATCTTGGTTCTCAAACAAAATGAAATGATGCGGAATTAAGGCATTGTGTTGAAGCGGGAGAAGTCGGAGAAATTGATGGTAGAAGAGTAAGATTGGGAAGAGATTTTCTCTCTGATGTGTGGTACTATACTGCGCTGAATATTCAAGCTTCGTGGTGACGGTTATACCTGTTCCCGACCGATACATTTATAGGATCATACCAGAAATAGTTTAAAAGGAGGGTGGACGAGGATTTTGTATCAAAGACTTTATTTATTTTTTATTAGGCAATATCTCTAGTTGTTTTAATGTCAGTAAATGTAATAGGTATATATATTTACAGAGAATTCAGATAATAGATTTTCGATTTCCAGATATCAAGCCTTGATCATGCACCTTCTGTATATCAAGACAGTCTGTACTCGTCGGTCGTACCAAGATGTGTTTACATGGTTTATGTACCAATAACCTTTCATAAAGTTGGTAAAAGTGGGGAAATACCCCAAGTAGAGCCACAGGTTAATGCTAATCTCCACTTATTCGTCGAATAGAAGCGAGTGACAAGCGGACATAAATTACCCATAAAGAAGGTGATTGTTCAATGAACTTTATTAAGCAATAATCTGTTGAAAACAGCATTCCAAGACGGCCCCAGGAAGTGCGGATAGAAACATATAATATATGGGAAATATAAATTCATGTTGCAATTATGAATAATTTACATTTCTTAAATTGAATGATTGAATAGGCTACAACCAGTTTTAAGGCACTCGGCAAAAGACCTGATTTATCAGAGCCGAACTAACTTTTTTTGTAATTACATCTGGAAATAACAGAATTTTTGAATTAAGAGGGATACATGGGCATACAGCATGATGCACTTGATCAAATGATTAAATTTACACAGTCGTGCTTCAATAAAACACAGTATACATAAGCGCCCACTGGATTCAACCGATAGGGTGCAATATAAACCACGGAGGAGAAAGGCTCATTTACATAACGGTAGGCAGGACCACTTGCATGGGCAACTGGACATTGGAAAACTGAGTCAACAACAGCCAGAGGGTTAACACATTGATCAATGCATATATCAATGTAATTGCCCCCGTTGCATAACAATCTGCGAGTAGCTTTTTCAGTGTTAATATTGCGCTCGCAGATTGTTATGCAACGGGGGCATTGATACATGAGGAGGAGCGGAAATATTCCATTAAAAAGGAACGCATATATATATATTGTCATGTACTGCATGTACATGCTACGTAAGGGCTCCACCCTCTCTGAAATATCCCCGGGTGAGTCTTTCACAATGGCAGACCAAGTTGTCTATACACAATAATTATCTTTAAAAGCTTATATCATCTGGGATCTTCCACCAAGCCCCTCTCACTGCTTTCACCGCTCCCGCTTCTCGTATATAATGCCCGGAAGGCGACAGGTAGTAGGTGGCAGGTTGTAATGAGCCATCTGACCTGTAGACTGTTCCTCGAAAGGCCGAAGTTATCCCCATGTCGCCAAGCAGCTTTGCTATTTCGGTGTATTTTGTCTTAATAGAGGTTAGAACATCACGGGCTGCGGTTGGCTGAGTCCAAACGACATCTGTACCTGAAAATAAAAAATATCAGGGTCAGGCGATTCAATTATTTGTAAACAATAGTATCTCGAATAAAAAAAATGGGATTATATTATTTCGAGAACGACAGGCACACATCCTCTCAGATAAGATAAGATTGGTATGCCAGTGATTGGACGCCTTCTGCGTTTGGAGGGACTCACTCAACTCTGAACCAAGACTGGATTAGAATATCGATGGAATAAAAACCATGGCGGTCATCACAGGGTATCAATCGGTAATGGAATTATACTAGTTCTCTAGTAGAGGGAGAACGTTTCGATAACAAACTAATAGGAATTAATAATGATTGCAATTTACGATCTTGAAGCTCTTATTCTATGCACCGCGTTTTTGCTTACAGGCAAAGTAACAATACCTTACAAGTGTACCTACATGGTCAGTGAACCATGTATAGGCATGACTCCACCTGCAGAGCCAGCACAAACCATCGCAAGGCTTTCCCACAGAGCTTACCGCAGCCAGTGGAGACCACCTTGCGATGGTTTGTGCTGGTTCTTTAGGTGGTGAGGAATGACGAGGTCCTTGCCTGCATGGTCAGTGAACGATGTAGGCAGGACCTCGCCACTCCTCAACAACACATCACCATCGCAAGGCTTACCGCAGAGCTTACCGCAGCCAGTGGAAACCACCCTTTATGCCCCCCCCCCTTAAAAGGTGTTAAAGCCTATACACCAGTCGCCCAATATACAAGAGATAATCCCCTAGCTTGCCTGCTAACCTTACTTGTTACCAAAATTTAATATCAAATTGTACCAAATAAAGTTCCAATATATTTCCGTAATTTAAACATAACTTTTTACATGTATCTTCGAATAGTTCAATGCAAATTACAACTTGAATGGTCCTGATTAAAGGTTATTTTTATTGACTTCCATTAAGATATTAAAACCTATCTCTCTAATATATATAGAAGGAAGGGATACGTTGGATAGAAGCGCTGATAGAGATCTGTACGAATAGTTCAAATTGAAAATACCTTTATAAAACACAATATATTCCACACCATTCACTGTTTCTGTCATTAGGAGATTTATTGGCGTTGGACCAGTGTAACCAAAGGCATCGGAGAGAGAGCTTTGACCCTTAAATTTATAAAATTTCCCATCCAAGGTTGAGCTTGCCTCCTGAATATTGTATTCATACACTTGATCATCCTGCAATAACAACCAAAACCACATTCTGTTATAAGCGATAAGATTATGGACTGATATTCAATATATTTTTCAGGTGGAGATGGGAAAATCGTACATACTATAAATAGTGTTGTATAATATCATAATTATCGGTTTTCCCATGTACTACCTGCAACATTATACATCTACTAAATTCTACATAATTAGACTGAAAAAGTATAAATATTATGTATATTTGATTATATCTAGTATTTCGTTGATTCAAAATGTATGTTCTGTGATGTCGAACTGTATTTTGAACGTGATTTTTTCTTAAAATTTGGATTATTTGAGAGGATTGGGAAAGGTGAATTGTATGTTTTCTGGTGATTTGACCCAAAATAGTGGTGGGAATGGAATACGAGTGCCCCCGTCTGTACTTCTTCTCTATAGAAACCGTTTTAAAAGAGATGTTTTTTAAATGGAACAGTATGACGCCACTCCTTCCCACGATCTGATTCTCCCAGTAAAAAATGAATGTAATGATGTTGTCAGCTTTTTTACTTGACAAATGAGAAAAATAATTCTAAAGAATTCGTTGCATATTTTTACACATTTACGGATATATATATGAGTCAAGTGCCAAGAAGATGTACAATTTACCTTTAACAACCCTCTCAAATAACCCCAATTTAGCACACAAAAAAGGGTCAAAATGCAGTTCAAGATAACCAAAAAGATTGTCTTAATCAAGGCAACACCAATAACTGCCAGTGTGGCTTCAATAGGAACTGCTTTTGTATCTGCACCACCACCAAGCCTGAGAGCTCTCTAGTCATTGCGTAAGGGGTTTTTTTTTTATTATTATTGTTATTTTTGAAACGGTTTTATTCAAACAGATCCTTCCGTCGTGGCTCATACAATTCTAAACAAAGTATTTTTTATTATGTAGATGATATAAGGGATATTTATACATGTACGAATAATATCTATTTACAAAAAAAGATTTATCATTACGGTATATTGTTTTTCCCTATGCAGTCATGATTTACGAGGCAACAATACGAATCAATTGAAAACCATAAAATTGTATTAGTTATGCAAACTTACTAAACACATAAAATAAAATGTTCTATTCAGTAAATTCTATTGAAACCAAAGATAAACTTAGTTGAACTTAGTGAGTTTACGCACCTCTGAATGTACTCGAAATAGGCGTTCACACATATATATTCATAGTTCAGACACAAACACTTTGACCTCTATCTTGCATATATGTATATTATATGTAGCCATTCATCTACAGCTGATGTATAAAAAATAAAAGCCTTACCTAAGATACATAGAAAAGTTAAGGTGCGGATTATTATCAGAGCGTGATAGAAAATATTCCAATTCTCTATGGCTGAACTATCGCTATGTACATTTGTGTGATTAGGAAGGCTCTGAGTAAGGCTGGCTTTCCATTGACGCGGTTTCTCACCGCGCGGCAACCCGCGCGGCAGGGAGCTCACATGCATTTTTATATGGTCCATTTCCATACACTCTTCCGAGGGAATTCCGAACAATGACGTCAATCTCGCGGGAAATTATTTAAATAATGACGTCATTGAAGGAGTTTTCCAAGTGACAAACATTTGAAGCATACGGTGGCTAGGTCATGGGAACTTGCACAAGGATAGGTTTGCATGTTTGCCAGATCCCACGACATAGGTGCTCTAAAGAAATACAATTGTTAATTAATAATAAATAGACAATATTTGTTCAAGTATGTTTCCGCTTGTTGACTTAGCCTTATGTACATGTTGATGATGGTTTCAATCAAGATTTTTTCATTAATTCCATTGATATTTTTCCGAATAGATACACTCACATAGAAATGTTCACACAGTTGGACAAAATACCGTTTGTAAAAATTCAAAAATAGACTTTATCATATTTGGCTGAATTTTGCTTGCCACGATATCTAGCAGTAATTTTCGGTACTTCAGGTGCTTAATATCTAATATATAATTATTGTATATAAACAATTATTGACTTATGGCAAACATGCAAACCTATCCTTGTGCAAGTTCCCATGACCTAGCCACCTTGTAAATATTTTTGGAGGAGGAGGTGTCTTAGCAACAAGTTTTTGTTTTTATAGATCTACAATCAATCATTGCGTACTACGCACGTCCTCATTCAGGTTTTTCCCACCTACTATATTTCTGTCCCATTAGGTGTGTCCCATATAATAACGTAAATAGGTGCAAATCAATTAGTAAGACGTAGGGGATAGGTTAGTGCCGGGGAAATTTGTATCCCTACCCATTTTTCCGATATTTTCCTTTAGTTATTATCGTTGTTATATTATCATTATTGTTGCGATTTCTATCATTACATTCAAATGTAACTCATCATGTGGATGTACTATGTACTATTATCATCGTTATTTTCACATAAAAGAACCATATAATTTATGTAAATAAGATATTGTTAGTTATCATATATGATATATCTTGACGTACATGGAGAATATGTAGTGAGATATGAAAAGTGCGTATGTCACTATATAGTGAGTTACGTACGTGTGCTAATCATGGCGTGTGCTAATCATGCGTCTATGTACCAAGTTTACCAGAAAAATTCATCGTTATTGCTTTATGGGAAAAAATTGATATTGATATTATCAAAAGCATATAATATTATAACAGATTCTTTTTTTGCATATATAAAAGATTTTCAGTTGCTTACTCCTTAGTTGCCCTGTTTGTGGTGTGACAATAATTGAACTTAAGATGTGAAAATAACATTCGTCCTGCCCCCAATTATTGACACATACCTTTATGAGGTACACAGACCCCGATGTTTGGTTATATTCTGCTGCATCCACGGTTGTTGGGGCACTGGAAAAAACTTCTTGAATAGCCCCGAGCCGGAAAGCGATATAATCGTTGGAGACTTCTTTGTAGAGGGCATACACCGAGGTGCCTAGAGAAAAATTGCTTGCGTCATAATTATAGAAATTTACTTCTCCATCATTAAAGTAGTCGTTGCATTTAACTATCTATTAGCTACTGCTATACATAGTATTCACTGACGTCACGGCGCTCGCCGTGGCTTGCCATAATGTGGGTCAACTTTAGCTGGACATGAATGCTCCAAGCCTCAAAAATGCAGTTTTCACCTCCGAAAGTTTTAGAGAAAGTTATATAAAGTATACTGATAGGTTACATGGTCATTTTTTAGTGTGTCATGATGGAATAATGAGTATAATTGCCATTAGCAAACATTCACAACGGGAAATCCTGTCGATCTAGTGTCTCCCGCTATCTATGCTGCCACACAGTATGGCTGCCAGTGAGGAGAGCCGCTGACTGGGGTGACGTCATGTGAATACTATGTATACCTGTTTAATAACGTGACTCCATTTTTGGTAGGGGGCCCTCAGGAAGATCTATGGTTTCATAGAGGAGAGGCACCCTTTTTCGGTGTAAAAAATTGATTGATTGACCATTACATTATTTTATATTATTTAGTAGCGGTCGGTCTTTTCTCTAAATAAAGTCACGGTATACCGTAATTGCATTTCCAATGCATGTCATATATTTAAGATTCAAATGTGGAAGTAACATAAATAAAGGGTGTTTCTAGAGAAGCGATACATGTTCTGGGTTCGATGTCTTGGCTTTTTTTATGAGGGAAGGTCGTTGTTCTCACTCATTATGGTTGACAATATATTCTTATAGAAAGCAATCGGACGGAAACTGTTGTGTGAGCGGTTTTGTACTTGATATACATAATATTGGATGTATTGCTTATACATACATGCCTCATGATACTCTATATAATATTTTCTGTCGTTTATTGAAAATACACTTGGATGTAATAACACTTCTAAATGCTGTTTTTAGCTACTTGATTTTCTAAATGCATATATTATAGGAGATAAAAATGTAAATACCTAGGATGCATCATTTACCTATACCACTTTGAGCACAGAAGGATACATACCTACAAAACAGTAATGCTCCCCCAGATTTCCTTGCATGACTGCATCTATGCCCTCTAACAGCTCCGTGGGCAGCAACAAGCCGCAGTCGTCCTGGAGGCGCATGGACTCATTCCTGGGCCCTGAAAATAAAAGTAAAATATTGAAAGAAGCTCAGAGTAATTATTCTATGCTCCGATCATCGAGGCTTTGCTATATAAATTTGTTTGTTTGTTTGTTTAAATCGTTTATTCTGCATGAACATTACATCCAAGCGAATGCTGTTGGAGTCTGTTGGAGTCTCTCAAATGATGTCATTGGGCCGAAATCAACCAAGAACGATCCGTTCTCCAGTATACGGAGTATGAAGGTAGATATTTGTAGACATATCCTAGAGTCCAATAAATGGGAGGATTTCATAAGCCTGCAAAGGTATACGTTTGAGAGGTTACATAAACAAGAAACATGTCTCATCATTTTCAGCCCTGAGTTCAATACTACTCCAAGGTATGTAAACTCTTCAGCGATATCTATGCTCTGGTTTTTTAATAGAAATTGACCTGGACTTTTGCTGACTCTCCTGTGATTTCTTCCACCTATCTTATTGGAAATTACTATTTTTGATTTTTTAATAATTAATTTTGAGTAAGTTGTTCTTGGCCAAGAATTTAAATCGAAATTTAAAATCGTTTTGCCAATAAAATTTCTCTTAACTAAATTCTTAATATAGATAGTGAAGAGACACGGTCCCAGGTGACCGTTGCATGAGGTATCGTTAAGTTAAAATTGTGTCCTTAAAATATCCTTAACTCTTACTGCCAATATCGTGTCCCTAAATCATGTTTCGTGTCCTTAAATGGGGGGTTTAAACGACGTGCCTTTGAGCATGGGATATCCTTATCGTAGCGCTAAGTGATCTCCGTTGTCTGCTCGTTTCTGAGCGATAATAGAGCAACTAGCATATATCGAGAATTTTTCGGGACGTATTTTTTCTCAGAAATGATGATGATATATATATGATAAGTATATTTCATAATTTAAAATAATTTTCTTATGTACAAAAATGTAAAAATATGACACAATGTACGGGTATGTTGCTACCAGTTGCAACGCACCACTTTTACCATTATGCCCGCCTCTAGTTAAGGATAGGATAGATCTCATGCAACACTAGAACCTTCGTATTGTTAATATATCCTTAATGTATCCTTAATATAATGTTAAGGCTACGATGTCACCAAAAAGTGGTGCAACGGGCCCCAGAATGCTTCCTTGGGCTACACACCATTTTAATGGTGAATCGGTGTTCACCTTATGGCATGGTCTTGTGCAACTGACGGCTGATAGAAAACCAATCATGCCGGATTAGAGAACCATATCTGCATCACTATAATATTGTCAGACACCGCTCCATTGAAGATAACCCTCTGTTGCCGGTTTTTACAATAACTCTCCAACAGACCAAGATATCTACCCCTAAATCCCACTGCTTCCAATTTTTTATCAAAAGGTCAGTATTTATAGAACTAAACGCCTTGGATATAATAATATAGAAAAGTGGCACAGCAGGAACAGAATCATGCTTGAAAGTAAACACATATAGCCCAACAATGCTCTAAAGCCATGTTGACAATCATCTGGCACGTTGTTAAAGTTAAAGAAAGTATTGATCTTATCGATAAAGACCCTCTCAACTAGCATACATTGCTGACATCTGGGGTGCACTGTGTAAGTTTGTATTTGTATTTAAAGAATTTTATTCTGCAAGAACATAAAATGTAGTATACACTATTCTCAGCCGCGCTGAAGCTACTTATATATGACAAAATAAATATATCAGAACTCTATGATAATTTACGCATAATATGTATATATATATAATAAATCTGTGTGCACGCATGAATTCCTTTTTATTTCGTATTGTAATGAAACAGTCGGGAGAACGTTATATGAAGACATTTACATTATTTATGCCGATGTTATTTCCAAATAAGATATACCAATAGCAATTGTCCCTGCATCACATTTCGTCGTCATAGATCTCTCAGTCATGCATGGTAATTTTCCGTACAATTTATGGGTATACATACATTACCATTCCAAATTTCAATGCAGCAATATTTGATGAGAACAACAGTTCTCGTTGAATGCAATGCTCTCACTTGATACTTCACTAAACCCTGATTAAAGAAAGTATTTACCATACATAGACTGGACTGCCTTCACATCATCTCCACCAAGCTGTGGAACTAGGAGACGTTGGTGAGGATACATGATAAGTGAATCGTCGCTAACACTGGTATGAAGCACCCCAAGAACATGACCGAACTCGTGCATCAAACTCCATAGAATATTTGTGCGAAAATCTACATGATCTGGAGTTAGAAATTATACGTGGAATAAGGTTCTAACATGTCATTCTAATGCAGTCGGGATGAAAATAGCTGTATCGTGATTTTTGTATCTAAAAAGAAACCCGAAAAGATGGGGCGACGTACGAAGTCTTGGCAATATGCGTCTATAACATAATACTAATGTTAAAATGTTTGCCATTAAGTGAAAAAAGTATATGTTCAGATATTTAAGAATCTTTAGGAAGCTACGGAATATGTGTACGGCGTTATTCATCCATCATTTATTTGAACTTCACTTTAAAAGAAAGAAGTATCTTAACTATATAACAGAAATTACAAAAACATATTAATGTTTTGTCGTTTAGATGGTCGGTATAAATTACTGAAGCCTTTTACGTTTTAGTACATAAAAAGGATAATTCTTAGGTTTTAAAAGTAAGTAAGGCAAAAGATATTAACGAACTTATAACAGTCCATAAACTTTGATTTCAACCATGTACTCGTATTATGTCACCTTCAAGTTAACATAACCTTTTGAAATTGATTAAACCTTTCTGTGCATGTCTGCTCATATTTCCAACTTATGTATTAGCATTGTAGAAGCCAAGATGGCAGGCAACGAAATAAACTCTTTGCAAAAACAAAAAAAAGTAAATGATTATTATGTATCGTTGATTATTTTTTGTCTATGAATTTCTTTTACTTAAGGAATGATAGTGGAAAAATAAAAAAACAATCTATCAAAATAATATAGATATGTATCTATATAGTAAGTTGGACTCTCACAATGAAGGCCAACATCCCAGTCTTCTGCAGAATCCATGTGAACATCACAACGAAACGGTGGATAGTAATACGGCCAGATGGCATGAGCCAGCACACTTCCAGGGCCATCAAATACGACGCCTACTATACAACCGTGTCGACCCTCAGAAAACGTTACCTCAATCTCAGGAGCCGATGTCTCAGTGACTTTGAACATAGGAGCAAAGGATAAACTGGTGACACTACACCAACTCTGTAGGTAAGAAGACAATGGAAGATGTACCGGTTGGTGCATTTTTATTTCGAGACAATGACTCAAAATAAAAGTTTGATGCAGAAATTTGTCAATCATTGATAAGATCCGGCTAAACTGCCATCTTTCTCGCATCAGATATGATCCTGTTGTATAATATGAATCTGTTCACAAGCATGCCCAAATGTCCGTGACCTGTGTAGGGAACAGTCTGGGTGCAAATTAAGGATTAGCACCTATCAGTTTGAAACAGCAATATAATTAAGTAGGAGCGTAATAATCCATTAACAAATCTAGAAAAACCTATAGGAATTATTGTGAAAATAAAGCCTTAATATCATTGCAATGCTCCAAACCGCAAATGTCTCTAATATCCCATTAGAATGGATTTTATTTCATCTGCCTTGTCTAGGGCCTTGCTCCTAATCCCAAAATGTCATTGCAATGCTCTAAACCGGAAATGTCACTAAAATCCTATTAGGACAGAATTATCTTTTTTTTTTATTTCTTTATTCATCTGCATTGCAATAATATATTTTTGTGTTTTCAGGCAATTGCCTATGGAGAAGATTGACTTTACGAGAAACGTTTTCCTTGGAAAAGGAAATTAGTAACATTATGTTCACACTAATTGTAAAGTTGAAAACATCAAAAGTTAATATACTAACTGATTTATGGCTTGTTTATCAATTATGTCCCTGTGATTTTCTTGAATGTATTTTTTAAGAATCATTAATATTCTTTTTACAGACAGGGAAACTTTGATTACTTTGGTACAATGGGTTAATTTGGCGTGACTACATTTCATCTAGTAAAGAATGATAATATAGTTGTATACATGTACTGTATGTCATAGGTTTTACCATGGCAGGCGGTTCAGCTGAGCTCAATAACTGGTCTTGTACTAAAGGATTAATAATATGTTCAGTCTCTGCCCAAGTGGCCCAGGACCCTTCCAGGCACTGACTACAATTTTGTAATCTTTGCATCGGTTAGCATGCATCTATTGTTGAGAGAAATCACGCTAACGGGAATCATGCTCTATCGATACTCTTTTTACATATTATAACAGTGGATCTTTAAAATACATGGGTCTGGGTCCGAAGCCGGGTTTCAAAGTCAGCATGTGCACTTTATGCACGTGTCAATTGCAGCCCTAAACCCAACAATAACCTTTCCCCCTCCCACCCCAGGGACAATGGGGGTGTCCCGGGCATTTGGGGAAATAATTATGATGAAATCCCCAACCCCACAGCTCTTCACTTCACGAATTATACTTTATATCAAGTGGTAGCTTTACCTGAAGGGCAAGAGATGTTACATAGTATAGATGTCGCCTTTCCACATTTTTATGAGAGGATGATACGTAGAATGGAAGCACCCTACCACCTGTCCATCTCAAGTGGGGGTTCCCTGTCATAGAAACTGATTTGTAAAGAGAAAAACAAAATATGAGAATATATTCATAATGGATATCTGTGTAAATAATGCAATAGTAAACATGTCATGCACAAGGATATTTTCTAAACGCATCATACATATTGGGATACATATCCGGGTAAAATTAATGTCGAACTAGTAGTTCCGTCTTTGCCGCAGTGACGCCTGGGCAGCGTCCATGGAAACTTGTAGTTCATGAAGCCATCTAGTGTTGGTACAGCACACTAAGCATCCCAAATTTAGCTCACCTGAGTTGGGTTACTCGCCTCAGCCTCGGTTTATCTACCGACCTAATTATTACCTCAGCTTTTGCGAACAGAAACTTGGTTTTAACACTTGCTCTGGGAGTTTTTTTTGTTCAAATGACATACATATGATCGAATAATCTACCTCGTCAGGAAACATGCAATTTCCCTTGTTTTACCTTGTTTTAGCTTGGAGCAAATGAATATTCTTAAAATTTCTAGTTATGTGTTTCTCGAGGCAAGTCTGATGGTCGGAGTAGAGTACATGTTCAAGGGCTGATGCAATGGACTGGGATCTGTGGCGAGGTCCTGTAATCCAGCTACCTGGAGGTCGGGTGTGGCGGATGGCTTGAGGACAGGATGCCTGTCAGTTCGTGCTCTATGTGGATCATGTGCCCGTACTAAGCCTGGCGCGGACATGGTTCCCCAGGGGGAGCCCTGGAGGACCAGGTCTAATAATGAGGGGTGAACTGGCCCAGGATGGAAACATAGCAGGCAAAAGCCCCCTCGGTTGGCAGTAGTAGGATAGCGCCTGAGAATAGGTGCGACCTGGCAGCCTGGACAATAAGTTGGACCCATACCTTTTGGCCGTGGATGTTACTTAACTTATGGAAATTAAAATCAAAATCAAATGTGAATGATATAATTCCTTTTTAAATTCGTTAAACTGGTTTCATTTGAGGCAGTGATAACGTCAGTGATAACTTCTAATGGTTGTATCGACACATTTTGTCTAGTGGTAATTTAATATAATATAATATCGGCCTGGAAGGCATTTGTTTAACGACGCTGGCACACCACTATTACGTGGATATAGGCCTATGGCCTTTACAATTACAGCTTTACGTCGGGGACCATGAATTTAGAATTTGGATTTTCGAACATTTTCTGAATGCCTTTCAAGTGAGAAACCTTTGGTGGGCACCGACGATGAAAACTCACTCTACTTGGCACCGGCCTGGGATCGAACCCCAGACCTCCCGCTCGCAGGGCATCATTGCTGAGAGAGAGTCCCACGCTCTCCCAACTAGGCCACCAATGTCGCTACATTAGATGTAACTCTATAATTAAAAGATTATATAATACTTTTTTGTGTGTTTAAACATTATGTAATACTTTTTTGTGTGTTTAAAAGTATTAATTGCATTATCCCACATTATCAGTACTTAAGGCAATGACACTCATTGGGAGACCTGAATTATCAGAAATGAGGGACCAATTTTTCATTTGGGGAAATAAAGAATTCATTCAATTCAATTTAATGCAGTCCTTCGCATGGAAATTACGGAAATATAATGAATGCAATTTGGGGGAGAGTGGGGATAATTTTAAGGCTTCTATGCAACAGGACAGGGCACATACCATGCAGGCGGTATCGAAAATATTATATAATGATTATACAGCATCCCTAGGACTTATAGTCACTCACTTTCCCATAAACCATCTTTTTAAAACTATACAAGAGTTATTTAGATTTTTTGAAATAATGAAATAATCTTGGTGCCCAAGATTATTCAGAACAGTTGATACTGATGACATGCATTGTAAAAGTATTAGAGTTAGTAAGTAGACCTACCCAAAGTTTTGTATCTGGGTGCCGGGTTTGTTTCTCCCTCTTCGCCGGTGATCATGCTCCCCATGTCAGCTATTCCACAGCGAGGCGACTTCATTTTGGCTTTTGTTTTAGCATCCAGTCGCCCTGATAAAACACATGTAGAAACGAAATTGTTTAGACTGAATCCTGGTCTGGAGCTCTTAGGAAGTACTATATGACCTAAACCTTCTGAATTAATTTGTGGATACAAAGATTGTGATCTTTGTTTGTATGGAACCACCTTTCTTTATTTTCGGGGATCCGTTATCTGTTTGTGATTTCTTCTATACCCACTAGATTTATTGAGCATTCAGGCCATGTGTTTGTTTGTGTGTGTGTAGGTGTGTGTGTGGTAGGTGGGGGGGGGGGGGGGGGCTAGGGAGCTAATTAGTTCAATTTCTACAAATAAATTCATTACCATGCCAAAAGATGTCTTTAAAATACACAAGATCGAGCTCACTTGAAAAGGAATAATTCTGGCTAAGTTTCGCTTGTTAAAATTAAAGATTTTAGTTGCCTGAGATGTAGGCCTATGTTGCTGGATATACAAAAATAAGAAAACCTTGAATAATGATCCACCTGTGTCATAGCCACCATATATGGCATCTGTGGCATGGTCCGCCAGGAAAACTTTTAGAAAAGGACTGCCATTTGAGCGCCTTAGCCTATACTAATTTTACCGGGCTCTGAGCCTCAGATTGAAAATTACTGACTTTTTACTGATGCGTTTTTAAAATTACTGACCCACAATCCAAATTGACTTTTTTTATTGACTGTGGGGACCCTGCCTTGAACTGCCATTAATTGAGAAGGAGAAAATAGGATCGCTATTCAGGGTTCTCCTCAGAAATATTCGCCCTCCAGAGGTTTCCTATAATGCCTTGCGCGCGTGCAGGCAGACGCAACATGTCGCAAGGCCTAAGCTATTGAGGCCAATTTATTTGGAGGCTCAGCACATAATTAATGCTTGATAAACATAAATAAACTGACTTAATCTAAACAATACCTGTATATCTTTCTCCAGACACTTGTTGCATATTATATGACTTGTTAAATTTATATTTATATCAAGATCGTTGACTGAACTGGAGGGCCGACATCAACACTTTGTTTTTGTCAACAACCAATCTGGATTTTACGTCATTGGCCATGTTCATAATCTTATTATATTTTCACATTTATCAATATATTGTTGTTTAGTAGTTACAAAAAAGCATTTCTAAGGTTCAATGGTTTAGAATTTGTTTTTTTCTGTTACCGAGTGTTGGTAATTGTTTTACATTACTCGTAACAGGACCCAAAACTTGCAAGTCAAGAGAAAAGGGCTCTGAAAAAATCCCCTTGGTTCGACAAGTGATATTTTTGGATGGGTACATATGAAAACCAGCAATTTTCTTATCATTTCTAGAAAGTATCTCCCTTAAACAATAATATACTAAAGTAATTATAAACAATCAATACAACATAGCTCTTAAAAGAAGGATTTGTAGCGTTTTCAGTACAAGTCAATGGCAATTCAATGACCGGAACCTGCAAAGGGTTTTGCGAGATTGTGCAAGATCTGTAACCTCTGGAGGGCGAATATGAGAGTGTAGTGGGTCCAAGCTACCATCCAGGGGCCTGTGGGGGACATGATCCCTCAGGAAAAAAATGTGTATACTGAGCGCTGTTTTAATGCATTAGGCCTATGCTGGTTTTCAGGCCCATCAGGACAATCCCATAATTTAAGCTTCAAAAGTTAGGGCCTACATAATATCAAACTATTCTCACAGTTAGGCCTATCTTAAACATAGGGTTCAATGATTATTAAAAACGGTACCATGATAGATAGCACCTCATCTTAGAATAAAAAGACCATGTTAGCCTATATGATTCTCTGATGTTTTACTTGATAATGAGAAACAAAATCTGATCATATAGCCAATTCTTGAAAAATAATCTGAATCTTCAATAAATAGTTTGCCATGGAAACCAATTTATCCTGCATATAATTTATATATTATTTGATTAAGCATAAAAGACCTTTCCTGTGGGTAACTGAACACGTCTCTACTATCAACAGCTCAAAAGATATGTTGCTTCTTTTAAAATCACTATTTTTCACCTTAAAATGGTTGCCATGTCATGATCTAGGCTAACTGTGTGCAAATGTTCATGCGTTTATCACAAAATCCACAACTCCTTGAAATTTTGGGATATATCTGCTGTACGGTAGGCGGGCCTAAGAGGGTTTCCTGGTCAAAGAATAAACAGAAGGGATATCCCCTGGACGAAAAATATACCCCACTGTTAGGCTATAGTAGGCATATAGGCCTAGACTAATGTAGGCCTACATCAGGTGAAGTTGCATGAATTTTATATTGTAGGCTAGGCCCTATACTAAATCAGTTGAGGGAAAAAAAGGATGATAGTGGGCTGATAGGCTACATCACAACTTCATACTGCCTAACGATAGGAGAATTATAATATTTTGTTCTAATCTTAAATGTTCCCCCAAAACGCAAAAGGATAGATCTAGGCTAGGCCTAGGCCTACATGGATACATTCACTTCAACACCACATTCTGATAATTTGCTGGGAAAATGTGTAGCCTACTTGCATTTCTAAATGTTTGTTTCCCTATTTGACATGTCATTTAAATGCAGGATATTTTTCCTGTATGAATAATTTCTCAAATGCATTGATGAATTCAAGATTAGGAAAGACTAATGTAGCCTAGCCTATGGTTTATTGACATGTCAACACCGGGTGTCAACTGCACAATAGCCATGCACTAGGCCTAGAGGAAAGAATTTCAGAAAGACTTGTGAAATTAAAAAATATCATTGGTACCATAAGAATAAGAATAATAGGCTACCATCCAGGGGCATGTGCCATGTGGGGGACATGAAACTAGATACTAGATAGCCTACTAGTTCCATGTACCCCTGAGACCCATGTTATAGTCATTTTTGGTTAACTTGCTCTTGCTTTGATGATATGAGCAGCACGTGCCCCCTAGGCCCGTAAATAAAATAGCCCAATTATTGGTAGTCTATTACAGTACTGATTTGTTAAAAAAAATGTTAGCAGAGCGTGGTTTCGATCCACGGACCTCTGGGTTATGGGCCCAGCACGCTTCCACTGCGCCACTCTGCTCCTGCCCACCACAGGCCTGCTCTACCCTATTGAACACTGAGGTGGCCTGGACGGCAGCTGATGCAATGTCCATCATCAGCCTGCCGCCATTGCAAACGCAAGATCTGAGTTCGTATGTGTAGCTATAGGATCGTTGATCTACTGCTATGTTACTGCAACAAAGGAGGCATGGTTTTGGCGCGAAAGATGTGCAGATTTAATTTTAGTATGGCATGTGCATTCTGACACGTGCATGTATTGCCAGGTGCAGGCCTGACAATGACAATAGAAGACTAGCCTATATTCCAATGCGCGTTGGTTCATTGGCACATGTAGGCTATAGCTCTTCTATCATATCCAGATTTAATTAGTTTTCTAAGAAAAGCGCATCCAAGACAGGACGATCAAGTAGGCCTAACATTAGCCTAGGCTAGCCTACATAACTTAAACAAACCCACTCCCTCCTTATTGGATTAGTCATTAGGTTTATAATACAACTTATAAATACGTACATAAATCTGGGCACATATATGGTTAATTTCGGCTAATATGCTTTCTTTTCTGACTAGTATGCATTATTATCTGATTCCCTTTACAGCTATAGATGCAGCAAAATGAGAATTCAAATCTAATGTATCCCTCAAAATCACTGGGTATTGTTATAGATGTTATGTTTTTTTGCTTTAGACCGTGAGTTGTTAATCATGGAGAAAAGCCTATTGACTTAAAATTCTAAGAAGTGTCACACATTTAAGATACTAGTATAATACATATATTCACTGTTTTTATTTCCATTAAGTTAACACAATTTATTTACTGTTCTTATTTCCATTAAAAATTATATGGACTGGTAGGGGATTTTGGTGTGACATCGATCTTTGACTAGGCTATATTAATAAAAGCACACTCAACACTGGTGGTATATATATATTGTTATAACAATGAAACAAGTAGAATATATGTAGGCCTATACAATGACAGTCATGTCTGACGTTCATGAATAGCGAATTCCTAAAGATAGGCCCTAACTTTTGGCAACATTGGAGAAAAGGGGAGAAGCAAACCTGTAACAGGAAGACCATGAAAACCCTGGTACCGCTTGAGACCCATGTTGAATTTTTCCTTTTCATCTTTGTGTCGGCCAAAATCATATCCAAAACGGTGGAGGTGTGCCTAAACAAATGAATTATGAAATCAAATTATGTTTTGGCAAGCTTAATCCTCATCTAACTAAACCCTCCACCCCACCTCAAATTAATCTGTACAAGTACAAGTAGACCCCTAATATGTAGTCTATTTCTTTCCTTAGTATTAGATAGACCAACGAGATATACGGGGACTTTAATTTACTCTCGTTGGATAGACAGAGCAGTAGGCGGAAGACCATGGATATTCCTCACTGAATATACTACGGTGAGCCCATATCTAAATGACCTCAACTGTACGCTAACCGACAATGTGCAGCGTAGGCCTAAGTGCCTTATTGTAATATCTTTGTTGTTGATGATTGCTGTAAAAAGATACTAAATTAAAAAAATGGTAGACCTATAAAGTGTTCTTCTACCCTTTCAATCTGGGAGATATTAACTGAACTGTAAAATTTGTTTCTTCCAGACTGAATAACACCATGAAGGTTGAATAATTTTGAAATATATGAACTGTAATGTTATTCAATTTGTAGGCTATAAGAAAGACGGTGCCAAAGTACATGTAAATTCTTTAGGAGACGATGCATATGATTGTTTAATTTAAGAAATTGTAGTGAACCACAACAATTAAAGAGCTTTTATGCCATGATAGGTGTGCGTATTCACAAAAACATGGCCAGATTAGCCCATGGCATAAACATGCCTGGATTGCACTAGTGGAATCCGTTTTTCGAATGCAACCAATCTACAACGTTATTTTGATTGGTTGCGTAAATTTAATTGCGCCAATCAATGACGCTCATTTCCTGACGCAACATTGTAAGCGCTTGTTTTTGCCGAGTCCGAGGGTTGCGAGACATGCAATGAAGGTAAATAACTCATAAATAACTCTTAAATATATATCATGGCATAAAAATATAACCAAACTTGAGCTGCATATGGGGCAACACATTCCCAAAACGCTCGTGGCTATTGGCGAGTGTCTTTCACGCGTGCCTTCGGCACTTGTGAAAGACACTCACCAAAAGCCACTTGCGTTTTGTGAATACGTTTCCCCATATGCAGCTCGCGTTTAGTTATATCTTAATATTTAATAGATTTAAGCTCCTTGACCACAATCAGGCCAATTTTACCAGCATTTATGTAATTCTCAATTGTATTGTTTAGATTATATCATAATTAGGCCTATATCCTCCATCTTTAAATAGGTAGGCCTAATATTACAATTTCTCAATAAAATGAAAGATATCCCTTAGGCCTGTACATAAGGCAAAGCATATAAGAAACCCTATTTTTTGACATAAGAATTTTAAAATCAAGTGTAGCCATGTGTAGCTAGACACAGCAGTGGGTGGAAGACCATAGTTATTTTGCATTGAATTATGGCCCGGGAGCTCTTGATATGTAAATGACTCCCATTGGTTGTAACATTCATTGTACATTATGCATGGATGTCTATGATTCAATTAGCATTTTACGGAAGATTGGCTGTATACAAATTCTACAAAAAAAACAATAACAAAAAAGAGGGAAAACGTTTGAACTTACCTTAGCTCTCTGTGTGTGTTCATTGTCTCGATTATTGCTTTTCTACAAGCGAAACAAGTATCATATAATTTATTTAGGCTACATTGTCGTTGAAGGTTGATATGCAAGATAATAATGTGGAATATGAACAAATAAGCACACTAACAAATTAATGTGATAACTATTGCCATTTAGACCTAATATCTTGTGAAATTAATTGCTCACTCACAACTCTCGTGGGCACAGGAATAGATTGGCATATTTGACAATAGAGGTAAACGAATGCTATCCCAATAGCCACCGATGACGTCATACTGGTCATCTGAGGATATGGACAAAGACAAGAAATGCATATAGGTAGTGATTGGACAGACCTGACGTCATTTTTAAAATGAAAATTAGACGAGCAACAGTATTAAATAACAACGCGTACCGCCTATTGATTTATTTATTATATATATGTACTTTCCACATTAGAGGTGCGATAAGAATAGTTTTATCGAAATTGGTTTGTTTCTAGTATAGCTTTTCGATACATGATGATAATTCAAAACCAAAAACCAAGGTTTGTATTTCAGTATTCTTCTATGCTAGTATAGGTAGTATAAATGGTGAATGGAACTCTGTACTAGTAATTGAATATTATAAAAATGTTATTGGATTATATTGCTGCGCAATCTCATCCAATAAATATTCAATTACTATAGCACCACGTTTCATTCTCTCTAACGTTACTTGTATAGCCTATTATAACTATGAATTACTGTCAGCAAATATCGTTTTCTTTTATCCGAAAACTACAATATCATAAAAAAAACCATGAGAAAACAGCCGCTATTTACAGGCTAAATAATTGATTCAGTCTTACCTTGAAGGAATATGTATTCACTTTCCCCTGGTGTTGAGGTGTTGGTAATTTTCTTATGTTTTGGGCAGTTCACCTAAGTCTACCCTTAGCCGTCGAACCCATGCAAAACACATGCATGTGCAATAAGGATGCCACTCGAACATTACTAGTTCTCCATGAGAGGATCATTCCTTTATAATGGTGCCCTAGTGTCCTCAGTCTAATCCTTCTAGTCCTTGGCGTTTGCATGTTGACGTTCCCTTAGACTTGCATTAACAGGAAGGGATATTTGCTCATCAAATAATATTGCCAATCAAAGTCAAATGTGTATAAAGAATTATTGTGAAAACTCAACAAAGAGACATGTGGTGATTTAGACCTTAGAGCGATTGTAAATATTGCAATAGAGAAACAACACATATTTTCGGAATGATTTTTTTTGTAACTGGTTATTTCATCCAAATTTATTGAAGGGAGACTTTGCAAGACTACAGAATACATCCGCGTCTTTCTTCCCACATCCAGAGATTTAGTATATTATATATGTATGTTTGAGCACGAACTTGAAGGGCTTTTTTCTGAGCCATTTCCTCAGTCCTCATGCAGATGATCTGAGGGCATGTTTATTTGCTTATGATTTGTTGTTCGTCCTATTCGAGTGATCTAACTCCAAAACAATCACCTTTGAAATTCTGCGTTGTATTTAAAACCTTTTCCCCAACACGAGAGAGAGCTAGGTTGAATGGCATAATAATCAGAAATCTTCTAATGGAAAATATCAACTGGGACTGTTACTACGGTAATGATAATTCTCGTGCCAAAACATCGCCGATTTACTACGATAATCGTCCCAAATCGAATACATCAATAATATATGAACATGCAATGTTTATTTAGCATAATAAAACGACCATTCTATGCGTCGTGACTCACATTATAGTTGCCATGTGTTTGTGTTATGACAGAAGTGGTCACACTTATGATGAGATGATTGTATATTGTAGTGGAGCCAATTACCCTTAATGTTGATTCTTATCCAGAATGTTTAGGCAGTCCAATTTTCAGATAACAACATAAAAAGGAAGGTTTGATGTTTTCCTCAATAATATAGAACCCATTCTCCTAGATTCAATTATTCCTCATTTATCCAGACGCTCAGCCAAGGAATCGAGTATAATAGTATTGACTCTCTGCAGACACCGTACACTAATTGATTACTATGGAAAGCGGAATGCATATAACCGAAAATTGCGCATGCGCAAAAAGCGGCTCAATAGTAATTGAATGGGGAGCGTCTTTTTCGCATCCGTCAAAATCGGCCGATACATACGGGATCCTCCGACTAAAGCGGGTGCGCCAAATGCGCGCTGCGCTTTTTTCGGCCGGTAATTTCGGCCGCGGCCGAAAAAAACGGGTGACTAAGCGTTAAACGCGCATGTGTGACCGAAATCGGCGCATGTGTGACCGAAATCGGCGCATGTGTGACCGAAATCGGCGCATGTGTGACCGAAATTGGCGCATGACACACCGATGTTTTCGCCCGTCTTTTGCGTCAAATGCCATCCGTCCATACCCCTGTATCTCCTCCTGTCCACCCCCCTGTACCTCTTCCTGTACATACCGCTGTACCTCCTCCTGTACCTCCTCCTACCTGGACGCTACTATTATACATAATTATTCTATTTGTGTACCTCATTTGCATTGTTCAGGTATATACACCTGTACAAGTACACGCCTCATTCAGTGAGGAAGAATAAAGTTCAAAATTCAAAATGATATTAGATATAGGTAAATACCGATATTGATAAAATGAAAGAGAAAATATACAGTATCATGGCTCTATATCATATAGATCGCCGTTTCCACTTATATGGGTCAGATTTTCAGAAAATGTATGGCAGCTTTACACATTTAATAAATCCTGCTATTCAAATTTGGCTGAAAAATGAAGAATACGGGGTATATCTGGGTACATTTGGTATCATGTTGATTTAAAGTATAAAGTACTGTTTTGTTATGTTAAACTGCATTTTGAAGCTGATCTGTCTTAAATGAGGGTTATTTGAGTGGATTGGTGAAGGCGAATTGTACATTTTCAGAAAATCTGACCCATATATGACATATCCATGGGTGGAGGGGGGGGGGGGGGGCATCATCATGAAAGTATATCAATATACATATATATAATCATACAATTCTATACCTACCAAGAGACTGTTTTGGTGAATATTCATGTAGAGTAGTTGAGCAATTGTTCCTCGGATTGTTTTCATATATTTAGGCAATTGTGAACAATGTATTGGTCTAAAACTTATCACCCATGCGTTGCCCCTAATAACCCCCTCATTAAAGATGGGGCAGTGGACCAGCATACATAGACATGGCAAGGAGGTTCTGCTCTTTGATAAAAATTAAGATTTATTCAGATCGGACCATTTTAAGGGAGGATTTACAAGCTTTCTTTCCATTTAAAATTAAGATATTTCCCATTTTTGGCATTACCTGGTATGTTCAATGGGATAGGGCCTAGATCTATTAACAAATCATATCAAATATATACATGAACCATGTTACCTCTCTTAAGCATAGATATGTTATGCTTCAGTGGAAACATTCACCTCATTCATCCCCTTTCTTCTAATTAATTACTAGTACTGGAGATGTTCTGGAGGAGGTTACTGGAGGGGTTACTGGAGGAGGTATTGGAGGAGGTTACTGGAGGAGTTAATGGAGGAGGTTACTGGGGAGGGTTAGTGGAGGAGTTCATTGGAGGAGGTTACTGGAGGAGTTAATGGAGGAGGTTACTGGAGAAGTTCATTGGAGGAGGTAATGGAGAAGGTAAGTGGAGGTGGTTACTGGAGGAGCTCACTGGAGGTGGTTACTGGAGGAGCCTATTGGAAGTGGTTACTGGAGGTGCCTACTGGAGGTGGTTACTGGAAGAGCCCACTGGAGGTGGTTACTGGAAGAGCCCACTGGAGGTGGTTACTGGAGGAGCCTATTGGAGGTGGTTACTTGAGGAGCCTACTGGAGGTGGTTACTGGAGGAGCCCACTGGAGGTGGTTACTGGAGGGGTTACTGGAGGAGGTTACTGGAGGAGCCTACTGGAGGTGGTTACTGGAGGTGGTTACTGGAAGAGGTTACTGGAAGGGATTACTGGAGGACGTTACTGGAGGAGGTTACTGCAGAGGTAACTGGAGGAGGTTACTGCAGAGGTAACTGGAGGAGGTTACTGCAGAGGTTACTGGAGGGGTTACTGGAGGAGGTGACTGGAGGGGCCTACTGGAGGAGGTTACTGGAGGAGGTTACTGGACGAGGTTACTGGACGAGGTGACTGGAGGGGTTACTGGAGGAGCCTACTGGAGGAGCCCACTGGAGGTGGTTACTGGAGGGGTTACTGGAGGAGGTTACTGGAGGAGGTTACTGGAAGGGGTTACTGCAGGGGGTTAGTGCAGGGGGTTACTGGAGGAGGTTACTGCAGGGTTACCGGAGGAGGTTATGGAGGCCATGGAGGGGATACAGGAGGAGGTATTGGTGGAATATGGGAGTACTGTATGGGCGGACAATCATGTACATATGGGATGTACAGGATGACATACAGGGGGATGTACAGGAGGAGGTACAGGGGGATGTACAGGAGGTATTCAGGGGGATATACTGGGGGATGTACAGGGGGACATACAGGGGGATGTACAGGAGGAGGTACGGGGGGACATACAGGAGGATGTATAGGGGGACATACAGGGGGATGTACAGGAGGAGGTACGGGGGGACATACAGGAGGATGTATAGGGGGATGTACAGGGGTACATGACGATGTACAGGGGGATGTACAGGGGGATATACAGGGTGAAGTACAGGAGGACATACAATAATACAGTCTTTTCCTGCTTGTTGCAGTCATTGATTATACATATAGAATGAGGATATGTAATGTGCATGCGTATGTATACATGTATGTATACATGCAGGTGTATGTACGTGTACATACATGTATGCACGTGTACATGTACATACTCAATTATTATACATGTATAAGGTACATGTATGTAATGTAATATGTATATGAATGCATGTATATATATATGTATATACACGCATTCATATATACATATATGATCAATTCTTACGAAATCAATTCCACTGTATGGTGTTGCGTTGAGGATTCCTATCATATACATTTGTATATGGGATCAATATTTCTAGCATTTAAACCCACAAATGCATGTGATGCAGGTGAAACACATCATAAAAAGAGACCTAACCAGATGAATTCATTTATTAAAAATGTTCATTTGTGATCATTTTGATATTATATGCTGATACTTATGAGCAATCCTATGAGAAATGCATCATTTAGGTTGATCAATAACAGTTCATCCATGTAAAACTTATTTGAGATTGTTTGACATTGTTTTTCTCTCTTATACCCTTCTCCATCCACCCCTCCTTCTTCACACCCTTCTCTCCCACACCCTCCTCCCTCATACCCTTTGCCCTTATACCCTCCGCCCACACACCCTTGCTTAATGATATTAGAATGAGCCATTATGGTTGACCACCAGTATGTTCTATTTTTTTCTTCATAAATTCACATAAATTACATTTTCTAGAATACCTTAAACAACCAAGTGGATGATGTAGGAGACATTAAAAGCTAACTTTTTAGACACAATGATTTCTGAGTTAGGTCCTGATTAATTTATGAAAAAAAATGAAATAAATAATCCTATATTTAAGCAATTGTGAACCAATGTGGGCTGTCTACTTGGACCTTGCCCTCATCTTCCTCCTTAGATTGGTCTAAAATGTATCACCCATACATTGCCCCTAATAACCCCATTATCAAAGATGGGGCGATGTGCCAGCATACAATGTATGCTCCTCCAGTAACCCCCTCCAGTAACATGGCAAGGAGGTCCTGCTCTTGAAGTGAGGATTTACAAGCTTTCTTTTCATTTAAGATTAAGGTATTTTGCATTTTATCAGGTATGTTACATTCGTGGAGAGTTTGGTAGAGTCTGGAGAACGATGCTTGGCTAATATGTGATACTAGTTATAGTCATATCCAATGTCTTGGGCCCAATTGACCAATTTCTTTTTTTATTCAGTATGCTAATGATATAGGAGTAATCATACGCAATTTAATCAATAAAAATGATTTACTAATTAATACTGGATCTAAAATATAGTGACTGATAATTAATTATACTTATTAGTATAATTTCAGATATGCATGGATATATTCAACCCACAGTCATCAATTTTAGTATATATACATACATATATACATGAACCATCTTACCCCTCATTAAGCATAGATTGGATCCGTTTAGGCGGAAATTTTCACCTCATCTATCACTCTTTCATCTCATTACTGCATGGTACTGGAGGAGGTTACAGGAGGAGTTTACTGGAGGAGGATATTGGAGGAGGTTACTGGAGAAAGTTACAGAAGCAGGTACTGGAGCAGGTTACTGTAGGAGGTTACTGGAAGAGGTACTGGAGTAGGTTACTGCAGTAGGTTACTGGAGGAGGTTCTGGAGGTGGTTATTGGTGGAGGTTATGGGAGGAGGTATGGGAGGAGGAATTGGAGCAGGGTACTGGAGGAGGTTACTGGAGGAGGTACTGGAGTAGGTTACTGGAGTAGGTTACTGGAGGAGGGACTGGAGAAGGGATAAGAGGAGGTTACTGGGGGAGGTACTGAAGGAGGTTACTGGAGGAGGTTACTGGAGCAGGTTACTGGAGCAGGTTACTGGAGCAGGTAACGAAAAGGGGTATAGGAGGTTACTGGAGCAGGTTACTGGAGCAGGTTACTGGAGCAGGTTACTGAAGGAGGTACTGGAGATTACTGGAGGAGGTTTCTCCCTCCAATCATTCCCAAAAATTCACTGGCAAAGCGTATTAGTGCGTCAGAATTTCTAGACTTTTTCAACACTTTTTTAATACAATTTAATACCAAATTCCGCGGCCGATTTTAGCTGCCGAATTGTGCGACCGATTTTAATGGCCGAATTCCCCGGCCAATTGTAGCAGCAAGCATGCATCTATATGTATATCTATACATATATACATGAGCACATGGATGTATACACGGGCATATGTATACATGTACGTATGTCTGCATATATGGGTCAGATTTTCAGAAAATGTACAATTTGCCTTCACCAATCCTCTCAAATAAACCATATTTAAGGCAAAAATAAGCTTCAAAATGCAATTTAACATAACAGAACTGATACTTTAAATCAATGTGATACCAAATATACTTAGATATACCTGGTATTTATGATTTTTCAGCCTAATTTAGGAGAATTTCGTTAATGTGTAGAGCTGCTAATTGTACGTTTTCTGAAAATCTGAACCATATATACACACATGTGTAATGACCCTCGGTGTGCACAGGGGAGGAGAAATAAAGATAACAAGGCATAAGCTATATTGTAATTACTCTAATTCATTCCATAATGAAGGTCCGAACCAGGTACAATAGTATCACGTATAAGAAAAGGTGTTATAATTAAATAATAAGAAGTACAAAGAAGCAAAGGAGAATATAATGAAGTTGACTAGCTTATACTGCCATCTCGTGGCCACACTCACAATTATACAACACAGGATAACATGCGCAAGGCGCGATAAATGGATGCGCAGCATGCGCGCTCTATACAATCCATTTTAAAACAATTGTAAGTAGTATAAAAAGTGAGAATAAGCTACGGCATTACACATGCATATATGCATATGACATGGCCAATTGTACATTTTCTGAAAATCTGACCCATATAGAGCGGCCGCAATTGTCAGCCGCAATTGTCGGCGTAATTGGCGGCCATGAACAGAATTAAATTCAGCTTAGAATCTGACTTAATCAAATCTGTAAGGTTTGAGGGCAGAGGGTCTGTGGGAGGGTCTGAGGAAAGGGTGACTGAGGGAGGAGGTGGCCAATCTGTGGTCTGAGGGGGCCAATCTGAGGGAGGAGGGTGTGTGGGAGGAGGGATTGAGGGAGGGTCTGAGGGAGGTGGGCCCGAGGGAGGAGGGTCTGAGAGAGGGACTGAGGAAGGAGGGTACAAGGGATGTGGGTGTGAGGGAGGCGGGTTTGAGGGAGGAGGGTGTGAGGGAGGAGGGTATAAGGGCGGAGGGTATGAGGGAGAAGGGTATGAGGGCGGGGGGTATGAGGGTGGGGGGTATGAGGGAGGTGGGTATGAGGGAGAAGGGTGTGAGGGAGGAGGGTATAAGGGCGGAGGGTATGAGAGAGGAGGGTATAAGGGCAGAGGGTATGACGGAAGTGGGTGTGAGGGAGAAGGGTGTGAGGGAGGAGGGTATAAGGGCGGAGGGTATGAGGGAAGTGGGTGTGAGGGAGAAGGGTGTGAGGGTGTGAGGGAGCAGGGTATGAGGGATAAGGGTGTGAGGGAGCAGGGTATAATTTATTGAATAATTTATTGGCATGTAGGAGACTTCAGAGTGCAGCAGTTTTCAGCATATTAAGAGGTTAATTCAGCACATTAGAGTGGTGGAGACTGTGACTCATTTTCCTGTAACACATGGGTCAGATTTCAGAAAATGTACAATTCGCCTTGCCAGTGCTGCTGTTGAACACATTGCAATGATTCTAGGGGTGTATCAATTTCACATTAATCATGGTGTGAGGTGGGTCAGATCATTCATTCATTCATTCACTCATTTGGCACTGGGAGATTGGACACCTGTGAGGTAGGACACTTGCTTACGGCCTTGCTACCCATACTAACTGCCCATACAACCCTTACCACTATATCCCTACCATACAATCTTCTCATCTTTCAACCCTCATAACTTCTAAACTATTAATTTTCCTTATTAAATTTTCACTCTCATTAGAATTCTTATTTACCCCTCTACCATTTTCCATTAAAAATTCTTTAAAATTATCAACCCTCCCTATTATCGCTCACCTTACCACTATATCCCTACCATACAATCTTCTCATCTTTCAACCCTCATAACTTCTAAACTATTAATTTTCCTTATTAAATTTTCACTCTCATTAGAATTCTTATTTACCCCTCTACCATTTTCCATTGAAAATTCTTTAAAATTATCAACCCTCCCTATTATCGCTCACCTTACCACTATATCCCTACCATACAATCTTCTCATCTTTCAACCCTCATAACTTCTAAACTATTAATTTTCCTTAATAGCAGATCTTTGGATTCTGCTGGGGTTCTGGATACTTATAAATTACTGTTTGGACAGGAAGTGGTCAAACCGGAAAACGGATGAAGTAAATTATTGTTCGGATTCAGGGGTTTATTTTGCGGATGTAGATTTATTTTGCGGATGTAGTTAAAATAAACCCCAGTCGGCGTTTCCGCTCAAATCTCAATCACTTACCTCATCAACTAGTTGTTTGTCGTCGATTCCGCGTTCATTTTTGAACGTGTATAAATAAATTTAAAGTCCTGGTCACATTAAAGTCATTCCTCCACTGTTTCCGATGGAAATATTAGCCATTTTTAAGTTTTTAGGGCATAGGGTTCGCCATAAGGTGACGACAGTAGACATCGTGCAAGCAATGGCTGACTCCCAGTGTCACTGTCAGTGACAATCAGGGCCCGAATTCTAGAATTCAGGCTATGTAAAACTCTACACAATATCTCCAAAATCACCGATAATGTTCCAAATATCCTTGTTCTTAGCATGATCCGCTTGCTGAATGGTGGTAAGCAACGAAATAGGGAATAATCCAAGTAATCACAACCTAGGCCTCGACACGTGACGACAGTAGACATCGTGCAAGCTCCGGTTTGTTGCCGTGTGGGTCACTTTCGAATGAAATCCTCCGTGCGCTATATAGACTACCGTACACGATGCAACGCCAAGTCAACTTGCACATGAGTGGCTATGCCGAAGGGTCTCCCCATCTCTTCCGGTCGCACGTATGGGTTCTGAAATCGCCATTCATTGAATACTAGATTTCCGTAGACTAAATCTTCGCTATCGGGCTAAAACTACATTTAAAACATTTCTACCGATTCAAATCTTTTATTTATTTCTTTTTTTAAGTCCCTAGACACACGCAACACGGCATTGGAAAACCGGAAGTCGCTTATGCTTTGGATAGCAAGCAGCGGATCCTTGCGAAAACACGCCGGCCGGTTTGAAAAGTAACATCAGTAAATACGCACCTCTGATTGGCTGTTATAGCTGGAGCTTCATTCGGCAAGCCGTCGCGTTGTCATATAGATTCCGACTAAGGCGGTGCAAACTTGCGGAGAGTAAACACAGGGTTTCTGAAATCGCCATTCATTTATTACTTGATTTCCATAGAGGAAAACTTCGCTATCGGGCTAAAACAACATTTAAAACATTTCTACCGATTCAAATATTTTATTTAGTTCTTTTATTTAGTCCGTGGACACACGCAACACAGCATTCGATAACCGGAAGTCTCCGATGCTTTGGATAGCAAGCAGCGGAACCTTACTAAAACAGGCCGGCTCGCTGAACATAAACATAAGTAAATACCGACCTCTGATTGGCTGTTGTAGCTGCAGCTTCATTCTGCCAGCCGTCGCGTTACCATGTAGGTTCCGACTTAAGCGTGCAAACTTGCGGGCGTGTAAACACATGGTTTCTGAACTCGCCATTCACTTATTACTTGATTTCCATAAAGGAAAACTTCGCTATCGGGCTAAAACAACATTTAAAACATTTCTACCGATTCAAATCTTTTATTCATTTCTTTTTTAAGTCCCTAGACACACGGATACGGCATTCGTAAACCGGAAGTCTGATGCTTGGTTGCATGCAAAAACTGGAAGCTTCGTTTGTTTCTGGAACGGAGAGTGCGGCTGACGTAAACGACATTGTGAAGTTATGATTACGTTTACATATGTGATATTGGTTAGAAATAGGTAAAATAATCTAAATATTAGAATGTAATGGGTTAAAATGTGTAAAACATGCTAATTTGGACGTTATAAAGGCTGCATTTGACTCGGTCCTTTCCATGTCAGATGTAAAATAGTAACCTATGTATTGGAGTTAAGGAGTTAAATTATTGGAGTTCTTCATGCTGTAAGTACATCTACAACCTTTTTTTAAGCCTAATATTTGTTAATATGTGTTTAAACAGTGTTATTGAATCCAAAAATCGGCTATTAAAGTGATTAATTCCCTCGATTTTGTGTCTTCGGCTTTTGCTTGAAAATAAACCCCTCGGCCCTCCGGGCCTCGGGGTTTATTTTCAAGCAAATGCCTCAGACACAAAATCTCGAGAAATTAATCACATATTATTAAATTTTCACTCTCATTAGAATTCTTATTTACCCCTCTACCATTTTCCATTAAAAATTCTTTAAAATTATCAACCCTCCCTATTATCGCTCACCTTACCACTATATCCCTACCATACAATCTTCTCATCTGTCAACCCTCATAACTTCTAAACTATTAATTTTCCTTATTAAATTTTCACTCCCATTAGAATTCTTATTTACCCCTCTACCATTTTCCATTAAGAATTCTTTAAAATTATCAACCCTCCCTATTATCGCTCACCTTACCACGATATCCCTACCATACAATCTTCTCATCTTTCAACCCTCATAACTTCTAAACTATTAATTTTCCTTATTAAATTTTCACTCCCATTAGAATTCTTATTTACCCCTCTACCATTTTCCATTAAAAATTCTTTAAAATTATCAACATTCCCTATTATCGCCTTTTCCTGCCCTTCTCAAGGGCTCTATACAACTCCAACCTACACTTACTTTATACCTACACTTACCTACACTACCTCCCATTACTTCTACCATTACTTCTACCATTACTTTATCTCTATTTCCCCTTTTATCATAACCAGTGTTATTAGTGTATCACTATTTGGGGGGAGCACTGGAACATATGGGGGATAGTGCATGTTTTAATGGCTTGCCCAGCCCTGGAGTAACCACAATTTTCCAACATTATTCAAGACACATTTTAGCAGATTGGACTAAATGAGAGGATGTACTGGAGGAGGTTACTGCAGGTTGTAAGTGGAGGAAGTACTGGCGGAGATTACTGGAGGTTACTGGAGGAGGTTACTGGAGGAGGTACTGGAGAAGGTTACTGGAGGAGGTTATTAGAGGAGGCACTGCTGGAGGAGATTACTGGAGGAGGTATGTGGAGCTGGTTCCTGGAGGAGGTTACTGGAGGAGGTACTGGAGGAGGTTACTGGAGGAGGATACTGAAGGAGGTACTGGAGGAGATTACTGGAGGAGGTTACTGGAGGAGGTACTGGAGGAGATTACTGGAGGTTACTGGAAGAGGTTACTGGAGGAGGTACTGGAGGAGGTACTGGAGAAGGTTACTGGAGGAGGTTATTAGAGGAGGTTACTGGAGGAGGTACTGGAGGAGATTACTGGAGGAGGTTACTGGCAGAGGTACTGGAGAAGGTTACTGGAGGAGGTTATTAGAGGAGGCACTACTGGAGATGATTACTGGAGGAGGTATGTGGAGCAGGTTCCTGAAGGAGGTACTGGAGGAGATTACTGGAGGAGGTTACTGGCAGAGGTACTGGAGAATTTAACCTCCACCAGAATTTAACCTCCGACCTGAGTATCTCTCTCGAGGCCTAGCGGCCTCTCGAGAGATACTCAGGTCGGTAAAAACTGGTGGGCATCGTATACAGCCTCCTAGACACGGCTCTCATTACATTCTATGTTAATATTTGATATGATTTGTTAATAGATCTAGGCCTATAACCTAGGCCTGAACCTACCAGGTAATGCCAAAAACGGGAAATATTTTAATTTTAAATGGAAAGAATGCTCGTAAATCCTCCCTTAAAATGTATGCTGGCCCATTGCCCCATCTTTGATATTAGCGGGTTAGGCCTATTAGGGGCAACACATGGGTGATAAGTTTTAGACCAATGCATGGTTTACAATTGCTTAAATATATGAAAACAATCCGAGGAACAATCGCTCAACTACTCTACATGAATATTCACCAATTGTATATATTGTATAGAATTGTATGATAAAAATTCATATTGATATTCTTACATGATGACGCCCCCCCCCCCCCCCGCCTCTGCACCCATGGATACGTCATATATGATATATGGGTCAGATTCTCTGAATATGTACAATTCACCTTCAAAAATCCACTCAAATAACACTCATTAAGCTTCAAAATGCAGTTTAACATAACAAAACAGATACTTTAAATCAATGTGATACAAAATATACTCAGACATATTCCCAGTATTCTTCGTTTTTCAGCCAAATTTAGCAGAATTTACTAAATGTGTACAGCTGCCAATTGTACATTTTCTGAAAATCTGACCCATATAAGTGGGGAAACGGCGATCTATATGATATAGAGCCATGCTACTTATATTTTCTCTTTCAAATCAAGACGAAATAATCTGGATAATCAACTATATATATTGCCACATCTAATTCATATTTGAGCCGCATATTCCGGCCGCATATCACGGCCGACAGAAGCGGCCGACGAAATCGGTAAGAGTTGCGAAATGGGCGGCTGAAGTACCGCAAATTGCGGCCGCCGGCGCCGTAAAAAGCGGGCGCCGGTGCGTAAAAAGCGGTTCGACGGCCGCGAAAGTCGGATGGAATTTGCGGCAATTTCGGTAATGTTGCGATAAAAACGGTTGCCGCATTTTGCGCATGCGCACTTTTCGGTTATATGCATTCCGCTTTCCATAGATTACTGTAACGTAACTCTTCATTCATATATAAAGGACACATAGAAATCCTATAAGAATAAGGAATTATTTCAACATGGAGTATGCAGACCTAAAATAATCAGCTAAAAGTTGTCGGACATCGGCTTTCTTACCATAAGCAGTTCTATTAATTAAGGCGATAATTTAATATAATGACTATATGGACAGATCACTGGATTTCAGTAACAGTAGTACTCGGTAGTAGAGCATCCACTCTCTAAATGAGTGAATTCTGTATAAAGTTGACAATTATATAACTTGGTTTTATAGCTCTTTTTATTTCGCAGTTACCCGATCGTTTTAAGCAAAGGGAACTTGAATCAAGATACCATAGCTGAAGGAAGGATACGGTTCTAAACAGTTGAGCACTTTAAACAGGTGTTTCCTGTTTCCTTCTAATGTTTACCATTTCTCAGTGAACAAAGTTTACTCGTCCTTGATATCCTCTAATATTATGACTGAACCACCCACGAAATTTTATCTTAACACGAGCACTTCTGTTTAATTATGACGACAAAATCGTGAAAGATTGTTGACATTGTTTTGGTAAATAGTTTATTTTGAGTGACACCACTTTTATAGCATATCAATCTGAGAACATTAGTCATTATAATAATTATGCCTTGGATAATGTTACTGCACAAAGGGAAAACCGAAATATATATAATTTCTATGTACAGCGTTCGTTACTGAATACATTATATTGACTAGCAGTAGCATACGCGAGGAAAGAGGTTTTACCATTGAATGTTAATACAATTTTAACAGAAAACTTGTCACAAGTATAATCACTCAAGTACGGTACTGGAAAACAAACATATTAAAGGACACGATGCGATTCTGGGTAATCATATCTCACAATAACAGTTTATGCTTATCATATCCTGTTTAATAATGAACACACACATTATATAGTATGCAGAAGTATATCTAACTCATTTTATACAGAGGCATGGCCGCTATTATTGAAATGATGGCCACCATAGTGATTTCCAACAATCTCATTATTGTTTGGTAAAAGAACCAATATCTAGTGTCCGGTTCACCGTTCTCGTTTTCACATATCCTCAACGCAGCCAATACTGCAAATAATATATTGCACAATGAAATGAGAAGGAAAACTATCGCGGCTAGCAGGACCAGTTTTGCCGCTAATGGAACCACCGGTTTCACGACCGGAGGAATTTCGGACAACTGCCTACCCAGGGAGAAGCGAACGTTCACGAACAATAAATAAACGTTCATGGACTGTTTGTTCAGCGTTCTGTGCGTTTGCAAACAGTTATGTAACGTTTGCATTGTGTGAATACCGTTTGTGTCAGTGAAGGAAGATGCAAACGTTCATGAACACCAGATAAACGTTCACTGACTGAGTGTTTAGTGTTTTGTTCGTTTGCAACGTTTGCCTTGCATGACCATTTGTGTCAGTTATAAGTCACACTTGTAAATGGTCTCGTTATATATTTATTTATAACAACAATACAGATTGCTACATGCAAGTAATTTCCCAGTCTCTGTTCAACAGACATTTATATACAAATGTCATGGGAGTGTCATGCCATCCATTTCATGCAAGGGTCCTATTATCATCTATGAGGAAGCTATATCTTAATTCTTAGGCTATATTTAAGGAATTCCTAGATATTTCCCGGAGTTGTACCATTTCTTTCCCCCATGTTTCAGTGTGTACGTAATATTTTATAGATTGACGGTACGACTGGATGGGCCTCTGTAACCATGTGAATGTTGATGTAAAGGCTTATTGAGCGCTGCTTATTAATTAATAGGGATTTGGATTGGACTGCAGGGAGGCAGGGATGCGGAGACGGTAGCCCAGGGGATACCTTGGGCCGCCTGTCAGTGACTAAGCGCCGCCAACTGCCACCGTTGGGCCATGGGCTGTAGATACTACAATCAGATGGCTTTACCTCATGCCTTACATGTAACCAATATCTTCCTGTAATTTTCCGCCTGTAGTATCCTATTCCATAACCGTTTTTCTCTACTAAGGAAATAAAGACAATGGATTTGGGGGTCAGTACAGGTTGGACGTGGGAAACTAATGGGTTTCCTTAATGGCGGACTGAGGCTATAAGAACCCATACAATCGACTTTAGAGTCAGTATCCATTCTGGAGTGACAGCTATGACTTAGGCCAGTACAAGTTTGTTATAGTTCTGCATTTACAGACATATAGATATAGGAATACACGTCTGTCTGTGCCATTACCTTGAGACTTGATACCAAACTGGAATTTACTTTGTGTGAGTTTTAATTTTCCTGCTCCAACGCCTCTTGTCTACTGTACTTTGTCAACGATTGCCACTCTACATAACCATCTTTATAGTTTATTTAATATCTCCATCTGATCATCGAATCTATAATCGATTCCTGAACCTCTCACATGCACATTCTTATTATTTAAATTACGGCCCACAAAGTCGTCGGTTAAAATATCGGATCGTTGGTTCATGGACTTGGACGCACATTACATTTGGGAGCGCAGCGTGATACAACCTTGCATCAGATTCCTTAAGACAAAGAGGCTGGAACTGCGCATGTGCTAATAGGGAAAAAGGCGGGGAATTCAGTTGAGTGGAGAATTAAGGCCTTCATCGCAGGATACATTCTACAAAAGCAGCGCGATTTAAGAGTTGAATAGTCTACTGGCGGCACTCAGGTAAGTTATATTTGTGCATGACACTTTATTTCTGGGTTGATTGTGGGTATGAACACTTGTCTTTACCTAGGTATTGGTACTAGGCATGGATGTATGTAATCCGAAATATGGCCGCCATCACTTGAATTTGCTTTTCTGGCTGCACCCCATATTATCTACCACCACGCATGTCCTGAATATACTGAATTTGGTGTGTTTAAATGTCTGCATCTAACTTTAATATATAACCTATTATTGGAAGAGTGCTCTTAGTTCTTACTATTTACAATTGTCCCAGTGCTAACATCGGCATATCTGTATAGCTATGCATCTCCCTTGTTTTTAATGTTGCATGTACGTTACATGAACGTTACATGAACGTTACATGAACGTTTACATTAAGTTTAGACCACAAAATTAGGTCTATTTCCGTTTTAAACAAGTCTATTTCACTACTAGCAAAGTGTCCGTCCTCTGGACAGTTCCCCTCTCTCCCCACACTTCCCCCTCTCCCTCTTTTCCTTCCACCTCTTCTCTGTCTCTCATACCTGTTTTTCTCTCCCAACCCCACCTCTGATACCCCCTCTTCCTCATGCTCCCCCTCCTCGCTTTCTCTCCCTTCCCTCTGTCCCTTCCCATACATCCTCTCCCTCCCCTCCTCTTTTCCCTGCCCCTCTTCTTTCCCTCCCCTCTTCTATTTCCCCACCCTCTCCCTTTGCCTCACTCTCCCCTCCTACACCCTCTACCTCCCCTCCCCCTCTCTAATAACCCCACCCTCTCCCGGCCGATAAGTCGGCCGATATGTTGGTGACTTAAACTTCAATTTGCCGACATGGCGGCCAATTATTCATGTTCCCCTGATTCTTACCCAGACTTGATTTTGCGACTTGTGACCCATTTTCCTGTAACACATCACATAATATATGCATATATGGTCGATTCTCATGAAACGGTTCCAAATGGGTATTTTTGGAAGGGTCATTGGAATGAAATGAAATGCCTAGTATAGGTGCTCTATATCGTATCAATTTTTTTCTTACTGTATCAATACACCCATGTGTCCATCTTTCGTGAAGCACACTAAGACTATCTATTGCATGATTTTTTAGTATATTACACTCTATTATCAGCGTCACGGACGGTGACGGCCATATTGTATTATAAATTTCTCTCTTTCTGTGTGAATCTAATTTCTGATTTTAGTGCATACATCTTTCATGGATTATTCTTCATGAAACTCTTGGCACATATGGATAAATAAACAAACATTTCCATATAATCTTAATTAATTGTAGGAATGATATATTTGATATTTGGGTAGGAAGGTATATTTTCAGCATATTAATGGCTCTAATTTCCTAAATATTCATTGTAGGTAGATAAAAGTAGTAGGTACGCATTTGTTCAGAATATAGAGTCTGATAACATGGAAACATTAATTATGAGGCATGAGCACATAGGAAAGATCTAATTGAAGAAAACTAGTCAAAAATGGCATTTTCCCATTTGTAACCATTTCATGAGAATCGACCATATATGCATAGATATATGGGTCAGATTTTCAGAAAATGTACAATTCGCCTTCACCAATCCTCTCAAATGGCCCACATTTAAGACAAAAATGAGCGTCAAAATGCAGGTTAACATTAACTGCCCATACAACCCTTACCACTATATCCTTACCATACAATCTTCTCATCTTTCAACCCTCATAACTTCTAAACTATTGATTTTCCTTATTTTTTTTTCACTCTCATTATAATTCTTATTTACCCCTCTACCATTTTCCCTTAAAAATTCTTTAAAATTATCAACATTCCCTATTATCGCCCACCTTACCACTATATCCCTACCATACAACCTTCTCATCTTTCAACCCTCATCTAAGGCCCTATACAACTCCAACTTACACTTACCTACACTACCTCCCATTACTTCTACCATTACTTCCACCATTACTTTTATCTCCAAATGATGGTATTTTCCTTATTTTGTCATTACCATTACCATTTGACATGTTCATTATATAAAACAAGAAGCACAGCTATGACAAACAATTGCAATTCGCTAGAAAGCTACACACATTCATACATGTATATATACATATTTGTATATATATATGCTTGCATGCATATGTATACATACATACTTAGATACATTCATTTATACATACATGTATATATATATATATTATACACACACCTGTGGATATACACACACATATACAAGTATATTGTATGTACATGATGATAGCAATAATGATCAGCATTACATAATATAAAGGTGTGAAAAGCACAATAATGTATACCTATACATTCATACGTATATATAAAACACACCTGTGGATATACACATGTACATATTATGCATGCATGCATGTACGTATGAATGTGTGTAGATTTGTAGCCAATTGCAATTGTTTGTCATAGCTGTGCTTCTTATACATGCCAAATGGTAATGGTAATGCCAAAATAAGGAAAATACCATCATTTCAAAAGGAAATAAAGTCTATAAATCCTAACTTAAAATGAACTGATTTGAAAAAATCTTGATTTTTATTAAAGAGGAAAACATCCTCCTTTGGTCTATGTATGCGGGAAAAGCCCCCCCCCCCCCCCCCCCCCCATCTTTAATAAATGTGCATGTCAGGAGTAATGTTAACTACCCTTAACTAGTGTTTGACAGAATTTAGGCCAAAATCACCCTCCAATGCATTAAACGCAATTAAATTTGACACAAATTAATAAATATAACTGATATACAGGAGGATGAACAGGAGGAGGTACAGGAGGATGAACAGGAGGAGGTACAACAGGATGAACAGGAGGCACAGTATTCCATCCTGTACATTATTGTGTAACCTCCTTCAATATTCTGCCAGTACATCCTCTAGTCACCCCCTCCAGTAATCTTCTCGAGTAATATCCTCCAAGAACCTCCTCCAGTAACCTCCAGTACTTCCTCCAGTAACCTCCTCCAGTAACCTCCTCCAGTTACTTCCTCCAGGTACCTCCTCAAGTAACCTCCTCCAAGTGAGAATTAACATAGAATTCAATAAGAGACCCATTCAGCCCTATGCAAACTAAAAATTGTGCTGTGAGAATTAACATAGCATTCAATGGGAGTTCCATTAAAACCTATGCAATCAAAAAGGTGTGCAGTAAGAATTAACATAGGATTCAATTGGAGTTCCATTCAAACCTATGTTAACTATTTTTTGTGCATGATAAATCTGAGGGTGTATTATCTTTGTTTTTCACAATTAATGCTACTCCAGGGCCTGGAAATTGCACAGTTGATGTCCAATCACTGACATCACTCTCACCCTCCCCAATCAACATCTTAGGGTTGGGAAAGCCATTAGCGCAGTAGGTGTCCAATTGCTTCCTCCCCCTACACCCTCTCATACTCTACCTCATAGGGATTTAGCAAATTTCCCTAAATGTGTTCACTTACTGACTATATATCTTCAGACGGTCTGACCCACCTAACACCCATGATTAATCTGAAATTGATACACCCCTAGAATCATTGCAATGTGTTGACCAGCGAGTACTGTCAAGCTTGTTGCCAGGGGAGACATCCGCCAAGCTCTCAGAGCTGACCACTCAGTGGACAAGAATAGTTGAGTACAATCGGATTGTTTTCATATATCAAAGCAATTGTGAACGATGTATTGGTCTAAAATGTATCACCCATGTGTTGCCCCTAATATCCCCCTTATCAAAGATGGGGAAATGTGCCAGCATACATAGACATGGCAAGGAGGTTCTGCTGTTTGGTAAAAATCAAGATTTATTCAGATCGGATCATTTTAAAGGAGGATTTAAGAGCTTTCTTTCCAGTTAAAATTAAGATATTTCCAGTTTTTGGCATTACCTGGCTCTATGGGTTAGTGCCTAGATCTATTAACAAATCATATCAAATGTATACATGAATCATGTTACCTCTCGCATAGATTTGTTAGCTTCAGTGGAAACTTTCACCCCATCTATCTATCCCCTTTCATCTAATTAATTACTGGTAGTAGAGGAGGTTATTGGAGGAGGCTACTGGAGGTTACTGGAGGAATTGATACACCTCTAGAATCATTTTTGGCACCAGGTTTTACATCCTTTTTGGTATATGATATAAAATTGTTTTTTTTGTGATTTTTTTTCTTATGTGAGAGTGTCTTAAATACCTGCACGTAATCATGGAACTATTGAAAAAGCACTGTTTTGTTGGTTTAAATGCTAGAAATATTGATCCCACATATACAAATGTACATATAATAGGAATCCTTGAAATTGGATTTATGTATTCATATGACTTAGAGTATTAAATACCCCCAAAAAGAAGAACATTCCTACAAGGAGATCTTGCAAACAAAATAATTTGAAAAATATTAATTTTGTGACTTGTGACTCATTTCCCTGAAACACATTCCAAATATAATGCATGTATTCATGTATGCATATAACAGATTCTCTTGTTCTACTTTTATACAGTTACAGGTTACTGCATGTTTGAAGCTTTGCTGCCGTTGATGATTATCATTCCATGGTTTAACTAATTATAGTGTCTAAATTGCAACTTAACCATCTTTTGATACATACATTACGTAGTTCTGTTTGTAATGTTTGGGTAGATCTATATGCCTATAGCAGGGTGTAGTTATTTCTCTTAGTATAGTGTTGTTCACTACTATCATAGTACTTATAGAAAGGCAGTGCCCAGGTCAGTCTTCTTGAGACATGGAAGATACTGTCACCCTTCCTAATACAAGTGAAGAGAGTGACGTTGAGGATTTACTAAGTGATGTAAACCACCATATTTTCTATAGTACAGAGCAGAAACATAAAAAAAGAAAAACTTATAAGCACACATGGCAAAAGGGGGCACGGTTGCAAAAGAAAACTTCAGATCATGTTGGTAGCCTCACAATTGGAGTTGAACAAGTTGATGATGCTGATGATTCTGATGATTCAGATGATGCAGTGGATCAAAACGAAATTGAGGGTGAATCTGATGAAACTCATTTGGAGCACTCTCAGGCTGTGATACCATATGGGGCTGTTAATATTTCTGATGCGTTTGACAGTGAAGATGAATTTTCTATTGAGAGGATAGATGAAATAGAGGCGAGGTTAATTCAACAAGAGCAGGATGAGCAGATTGAAGAGGAGGCAGGTGTAATTGACACGAGTAATTGGCTACCTAACCAACCGAAGGATGGAAGAGGCACTCTGTGGTATGATTTAAGGGAAGCTGCATGTAGGACAAATATGAATACAAAGCAGATTGATGCTGTACTAAGTGCCTTGTTGAACCACACAATCGGTATTAATGAGGACCTCCCTAAGAGCCACAAAACCTTAATGAAAATGGGGACAAACAAATTCAGAGAATCCATACGTGAGGTATCAGGTCATCAGTACTATTATTACCAACTAGCAAAACAGATCCGCTTCTATTTAGAACGCTATCCAGAGAATGTTGTTGCTGATATTGACACATTGTGTCTTCTTTGGAATACTGATGGTTTTCCTTTATTCAACAGTACCCGCTGGTCATCATGGCCAGTACTCTGCTATATTAGCAACCTTAAACCTCGTAAAGTATTCGAGGTTGTTCTAACTGCTGGTAAAGGTAAACCAACAAACCTAGATTATCTTGAAGAATTTATCCATGAACTGAAAGAACTCTCCGAGCATGGCCTGGAATGGAGAGGGAAGATCTACAGAGTGACAGTGACAGCTGCTGTGTGTGATGCACCAGCCAGGGCTACAATTAAATGTGTTAAACAATTCATGGCACGCTATGGATGTGGTGATTGTGAAAAAAGGGGTGAACATGATGGCAAAAGAATGACTTGGGTAGGATGTCATGGAGCAGTGCCAAGAACAAACGAAAGTTTCAGAACTAGGCATCAACCAGAACACCATCATGATAAATCCTCACCTCTTTTGATGTTGGATATTGATATGGTGTCTTGCTTCCCTCCAGACTTCATGCATCAAGGTGGAGGAACAATGAAAAAGATACTTCTCTGGATACTGAAAGGTCCAAAGAAGAGTGGCAATGGTATGCATAATGTAAAAATGAGTGCCAGAAATATACAAGTGCTGGACCAGAGAATCAAGTTTGTTAGTCAGTGTATTCCTAATGTTTTCACTAGGAAACTACGGATCACCATAGATGTGCATGACTACAAATATACAGAACTTCGGCAGTTATTGCTGTACACTGGCAAAGTACTCTTCAAGGACCTAATGGCTTGCAAAGAGCAGTATGAAAACTTTCTCAAGTATTCAGTTGCTTGCAATCTTATGACAGACCCAGAAACTGCAAGGTCATATAATGCCCTTCATGAAGAACTTATGAAAGAGGTAGTTGATGACTTCTCAGACATTTATGGACAGGCATTCATGACTTATAATGCTCACTCTAACCTTCACTTCCCAGCAGTAGCAGTGCGTTTTGGAAGTCTTGACAATGTTAGTGCTTATCCATTCGAAAACCACCTAGGACACATCAAAAAGTCTGTTGTATCTTCTCACAACCCCATGATTGCCATGATGAAAGGAGTTCAGCGGAGACAGACTATTGAGAAAGATGAAGTATTTACCAATCCAGCGATCAATGTGCATGTGAATGCCCCACACAATGTATATGTAGACCATCGACAACACAGATGCTTTGAGGCTATTTCTCTAGTTGGAGAAAGGGTAAAGTGCATCGAGTTCACTAGATTGGAGCCATACTTTGACGAGCCTGTTTGCTCAACCCTTATTGGCTGCTACCGAGTAGTGCTATGTAGTTGGCGCTTCATTTACCTCCAGATTAAGGAGGTGCAAGCCTTCAGACGTGGAATCCGTATCAACTTACATAAAATGCCAGGTGTAACTGGCCCACAGATGGCTTTGGAAACTGCCGTTTTTATGGCAGTTTTGCACAATCAACAAGATGCTCTCTTTTAATCTATCAGAATATGATAGATGTTTATACAGCTTTTATAATTTGTTAAACTACCTACATTTATGGTTCTAGCTAACATACCCTGCAAATATATGCATGGAAATACCTTGATACACCATTTGAAGAGAATTTTCAGTAAATGTTACTGACTCAGACGTGCATCCCTGCCTGATCTAGCCATAAGTTCATAAATTAACTGCTTGCTAATGTGTTACACTAATGGAAAGACTAAATTTCAGCCCTGCACAAAGGTATTGCATGAAACAAAATTTCCATTACACTAAAATTAGTTTTACCCTTGGAATGTGAAAATATCATCCCTGCCTGGATTTAAATGTAAGTTTTATGGTTCTAATATTTCATTGTGGATTATTTAAATTTAATGGAAATCAGATATTATTGTGGAATTATTTTCATTAATTGAATCCCATATTTTCCAGGATGTCTGATGACTCTGATCAATCAGCTGTTCATCATCATCAGAAGATGACAAAGAAGAGGAAGTCTGATAAAAATGAATATGAGCCATCTAGGAGATCCGGCAGGAAATCTCGAAAAATGTGCCCAAGACATGTAAGTTGCCTGCTGTAGTTAGGCTTTGTCAGTTATATGTAGCCTAGCAATCTGGTATTCTTTCACATTATGTTGATGTTTGAAAGCTGGGACATCATATGAGGCCATGTAACCATGTCAGCTTAGTAATATATGTATTAGCAAGAATCATAGAGTTCATTTCATTAGCAGGAAAGTTTCAGGCGAAATATCATATATCAAATACATAACAGGTATTCTCCCTGAGTTTTATTGCGTTGCAGAGTGATGGGGGGGGGGGGGGGGCACCCAACAACAGATAGTACCACTTAGTAAGAGATTCATAGTCTAAGCTAATTCATGGTAGGATGAGTGGTACTTTTAGGAGATTCCAAATGTTAAGGGGAATTTTAGGAAGTGAATCAGATCTCATTTGTGAAATCTATTTCTATTTTTCAGAGAGAATGGAGTCTCTTTTACTTTAAAGGTGAAGAAAAGTCACTGGCATGTGTACCCCATTCCTGGGTTAAGACCATAAAAAAAACCCTAGATGATACCACCACCGAGACAAGCTACAAATGTTGGTGGCCATTAGAGGATTCAAATGAAGCTAGAGCTACGACATTTGCCATATTAGTTAGCAACTGCTCAGAACCAGATTACGAGAGCTGGCGCCTATATAAGGGTGTATGTCTTGGAAACTTTGATGACATGCTGAAATGCAACAGAGCTCTTGATGAATATTCTAATCTGCCCACTACTGACGATGAGGCTGTCCCCGAGGCGATCAAGCACATCAAACTTGAGCTTAAGGCACAAGCCAAAGAGGAACGTCAGGCAAAGAAGTTGGCAGAAATACATAGACTAGCAGCACTTGTCAAAGAAGGAGCTAGGGCAAGCAAGACTCCAGAGGGTGACAAATCGAGAGAAGGTCGTGTGACCCCAAAGCCTGACGACAATGGCAAGTCCAAAGTTGGAAAAAAAGCAACACAAGTGACACCTGGTATGGATTCACAACCTCCTCCTCTTCCAAGTCTCCATGTGTCCTCAACTCCTAACCGTTTGAGTGCTGCTGGTATTGCAGAAAACAAAACCCTACAGACGCAGCAATCTTCTAGTGATGTCACAGGTACAATAGTTTACTAAAGTCTCTTATAATCATAATAAAATCTTTAATATAAGTTAAGAATGAAAACGTCGCCAAGTGTAGTGATTGTCACATATAATAAGGAAGATTCTGATATATATCAAGTTGCCATGTTTTTAAATGATGTTTGGTAAAACCATTGTTGGTCTGGTGGACATGCATTTTCCTTTTGATGCAGCTAAATCCTTAAATCATACAATGATTGTTAATATGTTCATAACACCAGGTTTGACTAGTTCCCCTGTTGCCTCTACTTCGCACCACATGATGGATGCTGCAGAGAAGAAAACACCACATACGCTGCCATCTACCCGTAATTCCACAGGTATAATAATCATGTATAATCTTCATATTATCTTTACTGTAAAGTCCCACATAACAATCATACCATATCCATAATACCACCATCTTGCAATTCAGACCAGTTTGCCTCAGTCCCAATAAGGCGTTAAGTAGATCAGAAAATATACCCATCCCACTATGCAAACAAAGTCACTTATTTCCAAGGTTGGGACTAGTGATATCATAAGTTAACAATCAAAATGTGTGTTTAATATTGAAGGGACAGATCTATTCACTTAGCAGCCTTATTCACGAAGCTTGTTTTATTTTTGTTTAAATAATCTATAGTAAAATAATTGTTGGTCAGCTTGATATTTTTAATTGTTTCAATGGAGCATATAGGCAGGAACCACACATCATATAATCATTATTGTATTTTCTTTTATCAAACCAGGTTTGACTAGCTCCCCTCCTCCTTCTTCATCCAACATGAATGTTGCAGAAAAGGAAAGATCGATGCCATCTCCCAGTAATTCCACAGGTAAAATGATTTTGTAAAGTCTTTTATCATCATCATAATATATTGAAAGTTCTAGAATTTAGCAAGTAGACTAAGATTTTACACCAGTCGTATATTTCAAACATTAATATATCAAATGGTTAAAGGCCCTTGGAATGAAACGCATGCTTGGTCTTGAATGTTCTTGAAAAGTCTTTGCTTTTTATAAAAACAGAAATTGGCAGATCTTGTAATGATGTAAATTAAAATTGTAAAAGTGTATGATCAATTCTACATACCGAAATGAAGGACTAAACAAGATGAAGAGAAGGATGGGTGATGTGATGGTATAAAGGGCATTGGTGGTTTTGAATATTTAAATTAAAACTTTTCTTTTCATTGATGGCAGTGTTGGATACGCCTACAGAAGAAAGAGACTCTCCACAGACCAAAATGCGTCGACGACTCGCTAATGCCTTCACAGAGGATGTCGTAGAGCTACCAACCATTCCTGTCATGGACAAAATATTGCATCACTCCACTACCACCAAACATAATACTCTGGACACAATCATTGAGAAAATGGACCAAGGCTTGGTAATTATTTGTTTCTTGTGACAAATATAAGTGTTGATAGCAGTTTCATTACTTACAAATATGGTATAGAAAAATGTAATAGAAGGCACTCTACATGGTTATGATTCAGGATGTACAGAAGTAAATAGAGTATGTTATTTGTAATTTTTGTTCACTTTCATACATGACATTGTATGTTTTGCAGGAAAGACAAAATCAGATGATCGAAGTCATTAATAGGCAGTCTAGGAGCCTTACCGTCATAGACAAAAAGTTGAATGGGATCTTCAACTTCATCCAAAACAATACAACGGGTGCCACACCAGTTGGCACACCAGCAAGGGATGAGCCAGATGATGATTCAAACGTAATCATCAGGAGGATGAGCAGTTTGATACCAACAATACGGGCAAAGACAAACTACCTCCAGTGCTTGGATGTGATGGGTTTTCCCATCTCTACATCTGTCGAAGATGTAAGCATCATTATAGTATTATTTACATCTAAATCTGAGGTCTATGTTTGTGATCAGAAAGTTTTATGCAAATATGCTATATCAATGAATTCGCCATATTAATTCTCCATACTGATATTAAGGGCTTCTGTTGAAAAAAAACATGATTGTATATTTTGTTATCGATAACTGCAATAATTTGATTGACTTTCATTTTGAATAGAGAATCCTTTCTTATTATCATGACGCATATATTTTGCAGTTGAAAATGGCCAATGCTAAGCTGAATGGGGACACAAATAATGCCAAGAGACAACGAAATGCCCTGACAAATGCGTTGACAGACCTGTTGCCCCAGAAGGAAAATGGCAAGAAAACACTGCAAGGGGTTGTGAGGACCTGCTTGTATGCCATTGCCCCTGCAAGACTTTGGCAGTTTTTCAGTAGTCAGGGCAAGTCTGGAAGCAAAAGACACAGCTTTGTCAGGGACATGCCCAACATATATAAAGCTGTTATGACGACAGTGGCCAGTAGCACGAAGCAGGACAAGGACACAATAGTGAGTGCCATTTCTGATGTGGTGAGGAGTTGCCAGACTAGAGCAGATTCTAAAAAGTACCTCAAAGAGCATCCTGAACTTCTGCAACAACAGCCTGCAGTTCACGAGCCTGAAAGTGGCAGCAGTTCATCAGATGACAATGGGAGCACCACATCCTCATCACAACCTACAGATTCTGAATAGTTCAAATTATTATAGCGTACATCATTGTAGTTATAGGTGATTATCCTTTATGATGAGGAAAATATATCATTTCTATTCTTCTTTTTTCTGTTATTGAACATATGGTAAAATAGTGTCACTGCTGCAAATTTTAAAAATTGTAGAGGAAACATCCCGTTTCTATTTGGTTCATGTCCCATTTCTTCCCATTTAATGTTGAAAATCTTAATATGATGTGCCGAAGAACTTTATTGTGAAGGTCAATACTTAATGGCCCATGTAATTTAAATATGTATGCATTTTTGTATGATAATGCATCAATGTTGCTATTCACAAAGTTCAGGGATTCTCGTTGTCAGTATTTCCACTGAAATCAGTGTTTTTAAAACTTCAAAAATTGTTGTATCTCTAGACCAAATTTCCTCATAATTTTAAAAGGAAACTCGATCTGATTGGGCAAATTTCATCTACATTTTCGAAACAATTTGTTGTTTTTTTGTTATCCAAAATCCACTTAAGAAAGGCCTTAGATAAAAGATTTTAATTGCCTTTCAAAAATCGGTTGTCCCCCTGATTTCAATAGCCCTCTCAAAGAATGTCTTCGTTTGTACAACAAAGTCACACAGGGCTCTGGGTATCTGAATCCAGAAAGGTGTGTTGTGTATTTATAAATTTATTGTATTCTTGAAATCAAAGTGTGTATACTCTATGTAGCATATTGGTCAGGGCATCAGAAAGTTTATTATTAGAAGCTCTACACCTTCTGTTCATCTTGCTGAAAGTGATCAAATACTAGGTATATCTGAGTATACTTTTGATATTGTATTGATTTAAAAATCATTTTGATAGTGTTGAACTATATTATGAACTTCATTTTGAACTTTATCAATTCATGTGATAGCTAAAATTATCACATGAACGTCCCCTTTAAATTTGTTCGTATTAAATGAAGAAAAGAGTATTTTAAAGCCTGTAGTATAATATACATATATATTATAGCCTTCCTTCAAAATGGTCCGGTTGTTACACAGCAAAACATGCATGTCATCAGTACTTTTGACTGAAATCAGTATTTGAAAAAAATCCAAATGTTGTCAAATTTCACTTAGATCATATTGTGTGGCGCTAGATAAATTACATACCAAATGCTAGATTAAAGAGATTAAAGGGTTGTTATAATAGACGATAATTGTATTAAGTGTGAAAGCGAACATTTAAGGAAAATTTATTCATTTTTAAATCAGCTACTATTACTTAATTGCTATGTTTCGCAAGAATTGTGTGACATTTGCTAATGTGACATTTGTTAACCTATATGTACAATGGACATACTTGGTAATTAAACATATTTACACATGCTTAATTGATTTTTATTGTGATTGATTTTTATAAATTCCTAGATATATAAACCTCTGCAGCAATTAACAGAAGACCACTAGGCCCTGCCAATACCAACCCCGTCCCACCCCCACAAACGTTTGCATACAACCGTTACCAAAACGTTTAAAATAAAACTGTTCATATAACGTTTTTTGATCGTTTGTACATCCCCTGAACGTTTGCAAACGTTTGTATAATGTTTGCGTACAAACGTTTGCATACAACTGTTACCAAAACGTTTAAAATAAAACTGTTCATATAACGTTTTTTGATCGTTTGTACATCCCCTGAACGTTTGCAAACGTTTGTATAATGTTTGCATACAAACGATGTTTGTCCTCACTCAATGTTCATACACCGTTTGTTTACTGTTTGGGTACCGTTTGCAAACAGTCACATCCAAACGTTACACAAACGTTCATAGAACGTTACATTTCTCCCTGGGTACCCACGGCCAGTTTTGATCCATCCACTTCGTGCTTTGAACTTTCCTCTGCCTCGCTGCCTGGGTTGCCAGATTTCACCGTAGGAAGATTCAGTATTCCAGGCAAATTCAAAACTTCTTCTTGCTTACACAGTGGTATTGCATTCACATTGGCAACTTCCGACGTCACAATTATCGTCCCCGGACTTCCGATATTGGGGCCCGACTCAGGTCCGGTTTGTGGGCCAGCTTTGCTTTCCTCATCTTTGATGCTTTCAATTTGTGCTACGTTAGACTGCAAGGAGACAGTTGTTTTGGTATTTTTGTCTTCCGATGCAATTGAGTCTTTCATATTTTGTTCATTGTCACCAACCAAAAGTTTGCTACGGTTGGAGCTATTCTTGGATTCTCCTTTTTCATTGTATTTCAATTTGCTCATTCTGTTTATTTTAACTCGCGTTAGGTAAACCCTGGTATAAATCCTACAGAAAAGGACCATGTAAACCACCGAGGCCACCAAGCCAAAGAGAATAAAATAAAGTTGGCATATGAATTTATACAGGGATGTGCCCATTATGAAGGCCACAATGATGTCCGTCGCCAATACGACCAGAAAGTTTATTATGATAACAATTATCAATAGAGCGGGATGGAGCAAATATTCCGATACTACTAGAGGTTGGAATCTTGTCACTTTCACGAGAGCAACATACACAAGAAGGAAAGAGGAAAGAACGCTGGGATCCAAAGCATGTAATGTGATGAAAGAGATAAGCAAGGGCATATTTCCCCGAGAGTGATAAGGGTCCACGAAGAAATGGATGGCTCGCATGAGGCCACAAATAAGTATGAGGCATTGGAGAGCTATGTAATAAGGTTTGGCAGTGGAATCCGGCATTCTAATCACTTTGACCAAGTGAACTGCCGACAACAGAAAAATTGCCAGAAATACGGTGGCCGTGCCGTAACAGTGAACGTGCCAGGCAATGGCACTTTCTGTAGTGAGGCGAGTCCAATTGGGTTCCGGGCGTAGGTACCATGGGCGATCTCCGACGACCGGAACTCCCTCGGCGAATGATAAACCATCGTCAGTCCAGACTGGGGGGTTAATGTGTTCCGGTTCTGCTGTTTCTTCAGGGTTCCAACTTGGGGCAACAGTTGCCGGTCCACTCTCTTCGTAAGGCAATACCATGGTTATATGATGTGACTCGATATCCCTGAAATGGCATTATATATTTGTTGTTACTAATACAACGAGGTAGAATACTGACAATTAGACCGATAATTTTAAATAGTTGTTTCGGAAGATTTGGATAGAAATAGAATGTGTTTTTCTATTGTACTGAAACTGTGTAATACATTATAATAATTAACTGACAACTTGTCCGTCGGGACTATTATTCGTGATTCATGCAACTGAATTAAGATACCAAATAGATGCTACCTTTCACAAGTCAGACTATAGTTCCCTTCCGTGAGCTGTTCAATCAGGGTGGATGGCCATCAACGTCTCAGGATTCTGCAAATTTTGTTATCAAAATGGTCCATAAATAAAATCATTATTGTACGAAACACACAAGGCTAGTTCCATTTTAAGAAAGATCGGAAAGAATTTTCTCAATACCCTCTATACCCTTCAATACAGAATTATCCATAAAACTATCTGGTGTAAGGGATATTTAAGCCGGATTAGAGTCAAAGACGACAATACGTACGTGTCATTAGTAGAATTTCTAAATAGACCAAGACACAATACGTGTGATTATTTTGAATGATGATGTTTGCCATTTTTTCTGGGACTGTGAAAAAGTTGCTAGTTTCTAGGTAAAGATCAGAGAATGGGTACAAAGTTCTACCAAAACTGGCAACTTTCGCCTTCTCGAGTGTTATATTAAGATGTGATAGAAACAATAAGCAGAGATGTCATAAATATTATTAGTTGTTTCTGGTAGCAAAAAGCTACATGTATATCATCATCTCATTTTATTTGTAATAAAAAAATGACATTTTTTTTAAAGCCTTCATAAACGAGGCCAAGGTCAGGCTCGGAGCCATTGAACATAAGAATGTTGTACTGAGAAAAAACAGAAAAAAAACAAAGCCGGGGAGATCTATGATCGGTGAGTTGGAGGAGATCGTAAAGAAAAGATCCACATAGATACAATTAATATAAAGCAAGTGGAAATACAGTTTCATACCGTGTATATATCTGTCTAAAATAAAATTCGTTTTAAACAATGTCACAAACCTTCGTTTGGACGTGCATGGAATTAACTTTCTTTTCGTTCTCTCTGAAAGATAACTAAATCATTGCTTCTGTTGTATCCAGAGCTGTCCATGTTTTATAAGAGAGATAATAATTATTGGTCTCTATAACTGCTTTCTATAATATAATAGTATAGCTGCCTCCATCAACATTAACATTATGATTTGACTTCTGAAGTTCAGTTAATTACCATATGCGAGAGATATGTATCAACTATGCGCGGTCCATACAATCTTTATACCTGTACTATATATATATGTTGCTAACTATCGCTATCCTAAAGCACATATATATAGTTATATTAGTGATAAATGTCCAACGCAATTACATGGGGTATTTAATCGACCGGTGGTATTTGCCAAGTGTATGCACAATACTTACGTACGTATTCCCGTCCCTTCCATGCCTGTTCTGAATGTTTCTTTTGCGCTTTATTGTATACCATATCAAAGAGCGCAACTATGATCGACAGATACATTGCTATCATAGCAGTAACATAATACATGTTTTGCTAATACGGTGGAGACCTGTGTACGTGAGTCAACCGCCCGCAGGATCATTATTCTAGTCTTGACATTATACTTTTGATGTATCACTCATTCAATGCGACCGAAATCTAAAGACTTACACATAAAATTACATTCTAGTAATTCAATTTTGTTGTTTCACATACGCCTCGGATTAGAATCACCAACTATGAAAAAACTACCTTCAGGCCCTATGGGTCAAGAGCTCGGATGTGTTGTAAAATTTATGATATAATTGACCCAGGCAAACATTGTTTGATTTTGTTTACTTTATTGCACTAGCATTGATCCCAATTAAGTGGATGTGTAGGAACTGTTCGCTTTGCTCTTCCGATACCTATATGCCATTACCACAACAGGAAGATACACTCTAAAGTGATTTTTTATGCGTATCGACTGGCTTTTCTGGTTTGTCAACAGAACGGCCGAGAACAAGCAAACAGATCAAACGCTACACAAATTTGAACCAAATAGGTTGGCACACGCATTATATATAATCCGTTTTGCGTTGCTACAGTCTCTTCATAGGTGGGAAAACTTTATGAGAGCAATAGGCGGCATTGATAACAATTCAAACCATTACATAACTTCATGCTTTGGTTTGGGGACCGATGGCAAGGTGGGAAACGTAGCTGTATACTCTAGCATCAATAAAATGTATGTATCATACCGACCTTCAGTAAATCTAAAGCATCTGTCGACATAGTAGGCCAAATACATCCTCGACAAATGAGCATGCAACGCTCCAGCTTGCACGTTGGGAGACTTCTAAATGCGAGTCAGGTATCCCAGAACTGACAGGTGTTGTTCTTGTCGGGATGCCTTTGCTTCATTATGCACACACATTGTGACTGGCTGACTACCACATAAGCCCCTTGCGATGAAAACCCCCAGGTCTATAAATAGACACTGGGACGTAGTGTCATTATACACCTGAGGTATCATAATGTGGGTCATACTGACCGCATTCCATAGGACATGTAGGCTCATGTGACCTTTTAAAAAATATAGCATAATATATATGGTCGAATCCTACGAAAGTGGTTCACTTTTTGCCTTTTTTGTTAATCTCATTTGTTATCTTATTTCAGTGTTTAAACAGTCCCTGTTAGACTTAAATGATCGTCTAGCACCAGTTCTTTAAAATAACATATACAAAATAAAATTCGAAGCATTTTCAATCCTTTAAATTTCACAGGATTATTTCTAAGTAACGTAATGCTACGAAACGGGCACTATAAATGGCTTGCAAGAATTATTTTAAAAAACTCTTGAACTGCATTTTACCCAGCTTCATTGAAGCCCCAGAATGTTATTTATTTGCCACCACTACGAAACGACAGTGATTGCGTATTGCTTATTAATATTAGTAAAAATATTTTTACTGAATGCCCCTAAATTGAACATCATTTATGATAACGGTAGGCCTAATAAATATTTCATAGGCCCCAAGTTGTGTTCGCGTTGGACTTATAGGCCCTGGATGTATAGGTCCAGACGTAGGCCTATAGTCAAGAATTCATGTGTTGTAGGTATAATATACTGACACCCTCGGCGATAAAGCGAACTACATCGGGGGACAAGCAGTCAATGCATCAGTGTTATAGCATTGCGGGAGTGTAGCTGGTGGCTTTGAGAGTTCCTTATGATGAAAAAACTAAAAAGTACATGAAATATTTGTGTTACATAAAGAAAACCTTTTAGGCATATAGACATATATAGCTATACACTTTCGAAAACTGGACTTAATATCATATATAACGCTATAGATAATTCTCCCAATATGGCGACATTTAGTTTTCAAGCCTCTGATGTCCAGAGCCGGTATTTGGGATGATCACACATGATTATAACTATATACTATAACTTATGGCAGAAAATAGGCCGTGGGAACCCCACTTTCACTGTTCTTATGCCAAAATCTAAGCCCCTATGGCGAGAAAAGTCCATTTTCAAGATAGAAAATAAGTAATAATTATGGAATTTCAATAATACAGAGGCGCATTTAGGAAATATATTAGTTATGCTTCAAAAATGGGATGCTAGGGCCCATCCCAGTTACAGCCAAATAATCATTCAGTATTGGTAATGGTAATACAATGACTTAAATCAATAGAATACATTTTTAACTCTTGAAAACAATTAAGAATTTTTTTTTATATTCGGAAATCTTATGCGTCATGTTAACGCTGACAGAGGAAAAGTTTTTTAAATTGTAAGGTGATCGTGTACACTGAAAAATCACAAAACTGTCAGCATCATGTACAATTTTGAATGATCAAGATCAGTGAGGATCTCGCAAGACTGCAGCCACTTTACTAACACTATGTTTATTGTTATTACATATAATTGTGATTATTATTGCATATATGTGGCTTGGACGCCTGTCACTGAAGGAAGAAAGAAGTCAAGAAAAGGAATGGCCTTGAAACCTACCGAAGGGGGTTGGTTTTATTCACCATAATACATACATAGAGAGAATGGAACGAACCGGCAATAATAAAAAAATTATTGGACGAGATTCATCCGCATAAGCACGATGCCGTAGGCAGAGTGCTTATGTGGACGAATCAAGTCCAATAAATTTCGATTATTGCTGGCGAGTTCCATTTTATATTTATTATATGGGCATAAAACTTGATCAAATATCATCAGATATCACTGAAAAGTATGAAACAAGTATGAGAGATAGTCCAAGCACCGCCGACTGTGTGGATTTGTTTACAAGGCTCTCCGCGGAGACAGTGGAAGTGCGGACGTAGGCCTAACGTCAGAGCTATTTTTACTACATTTTTATGGTATGCGTACTATATGAATATTTTTATAGCACTCCACTTATAGCATCTCCCATTAGGAATGCGCATTTAATAAATACAATCAAAGAAAAAATTTGTATGTGCAGCTTGGGCAATTGGGCGTTAGAGAGTGGAAGGTGAGGTGGGCGTGGAACTATGACGTACGATGTAAATATTGGGAGGGCCTTCCCCACCCACCCGCCTCCCCCACCCAAGCACACAGAGGTTTGCATGCAATTAGGAGGACAGCTCAGTTATATAAAGGAGCTCCTCCTCCATTTCACTTCAGCTTGTCATTTTGGTTGCTCAATCACACTCTGTGTGTTACCTTCTTGGAGAAGTCAGTTACCTTTGTGTATAGGATTATCCGCCAACATGTAGGCCTACTTACCTGAGTAACGCGGACTGCTATATTTCTGTGATTACTTTGTACTTGTACATAGATTGAGTTCATGAGAAATAAAGGAAGTATGTGAGCTTAATCTACTTTCACTTGTGATTCGATACCTGCACCCCTCACTGAGCTAGTGGACTTCTGTAATTAGAGGTAATTGTGAAATTACGAGTAATTTAAATCAAGCAACTAAAGAGGGCTGCTCGAATGCAACCAATCAAGCTGTGACGATCTCACCAGCCCACCTAGCCGCACGCTAGTCGGTAGTCACTCTGACTTTGCTTTCGACACAGTAAAGAGCTCTGATACTAGTTACCTGACCAGCTTCACCATGCCTAAATTGAAGAAGAAAACTGTAGCCGAGAACGCAAAAGATATAGGGCAAATGCAGGACGACATTACCGAGATGAAGGCACTCATGCTAAAATTAGTAGAGAGTAAGACCACGGACGAGGGCAGGGAGAAAGGCCATTCAGACGATAATGGCCCGACCTCTCTGTCCGAGTCCCCCAGGCAGTCCAGACCGGAAGAAAAGCCCCCTACACCTCAGACTGTGAGGAAGAAGCCGGCCACAAAGCCTCAACGACGAGAGGCATGGAACCTGCAGACTGAGTACCTGAGAACGGGGAGTCTTGACCGCCGCTTCAGAGAACCGCAACAGACTGCACCATGGGCAGACTGGGAACCACCACTGGCATACGGTGAAATTGAAGACGACGAGGACATACAGACGAAGGTGACCAAGGCTATCTCCATGTCCCTCAACCCTCTGTCACAGGCCGCTCGTGGTAAGAAACTCTTTGCGCATTCTCACATCGTGAGGGGCCCGAAACATACCAAAACTGCGTTAGGAGAACTTAATTTGGCTGAGTACACATGGGGTCTATTTCAAATAGCTAAATTACACGCAGGGAAAGTCAGAGATTATATAGTAGATCACATTGAGCAAGTGTTAGAAGACGCGACTATGTATGAATTCGCCTGTGTAAGAAACTGGTCAGAAGAAATATTCGTTAGAATCGCCGAAGGTCGCCTAGAATGGCACCAAGCTTCAAAGATTGAGATGTTGCACCTAAAACTCTCCCAAACGAAGCTAAAAACCGAGATTAATGTAGAGTCCTCCTCAAAAAATCCTGAAAGCATAAAAACACATGAGAAGAAAGACCATGTAATGAGCAGCGAGGTAGCAACGGCCAAACCGGGCCCACCGTGTTATAAATATAATCAAAGCACATGCTCATTCAGCGCAGACCATGTGGCCAACGGTTTTTGCCAGCTACATGTATGCTCCTATTGTGTATACAACAAATGTGCAAACTTAAAACATCCTGAGAAGGACTGTAGAAGTAAGAAATTCAAGTCAGACAAGAAAAAGCAGGGAAACGATCAGGGGTCAAGCCACGAATAGACTCAGAACTAGAACTGGCTCGACCACCAGCATATATAGATGACACTGACTATCATGTAAACATCATGTATGACCAATTCTCTGATTACCCTCTGAACTCTGAACAATCTGCCGAAAACGCACAAATCTCTGAAGAATGCTCTGAAACGAATATAATAGCCTCTGACATAACCGAACGCTCCGACTTGAAACAAGAGGGGGGCCCCCTCACGCGTGTGTGCAAAGCGCCGACCGACCAACCCTGCCGCATAGGCCCATGGGGATATATGCAGAACATACGCGAAAAGTGGCCTGCCGGCACCCAAGACGCGGCGAGGATAGCTCCAATGCACATCCCAATATACAACGCAGTTAAGGCGTATAATTTACCTAACTACCTGGGCGCGCGCATTCCAATACCATCCAAAATAAACATAGAAGAATGGAGGGTACAAATGGTAGGCTATAAAGACGCTGAAATTGTTGAATACATGAACTTTGGTTGGCCAATCTCATATACGAGTAATAACATCCCTATCACATCAGATGAAAATTACAAATCAACCACTGATTACGCAGAACACGTTTCCACCTTCATCCAAAAGGAAATAAAACATGAGGCCCTTTTGGGACCTTTCTGTAGCAACCCCTATGAACCTTGGACAAAAATTAGCCCAATTCTAACTAGGCCCAAGAAAGATTCAGAGAAGCGTCGAGTCATTATAGACTTGTCCCACCCAGAAGGTCATGGGGTAAACGATGGTATAGAGAAAAATAACTTTGAAGGCCAATACACTAGTTGCACCCTCCCGTCAGCCCTGGACCTCGCCCTAATCGCAAAGGGCATGGGCACAAATGCCCATGCTTGGAAGGTGGACTTAGAACGAGCCTACCGCCAACTGTGGGTCGACCCGCTGGCCTACCCGCTGTTGGGAATCAAGTTTAACGATGGGATTTACATAGATATCTGCCCCTCATTTGGCTGCAGAGCCTCAGGTTCAGCCCAACAACGTGTTTCCCAGGCCCTTTGCCACCTAATGAAGAAACAAGGGTACACAGTAATAGCCTACGTTGATGATTTCGGGGGTGCTGAAATAAATAAAGAAAAGGCCCAACTGGCCTTTCATCATTTCAACATGCTATGTAATAATCTCGGCATCAAGATAGCAGAAGAAAAGTCATGTCCCCCTACTCAAACAATCGAATTTTTGGGCTATGAAATTGACACAAAACAAATGACAATTGCAATCCCAGAACGTAAACTCAGGGAGGTAATTGGCGAAGCAGGTAAATGGATATCAAAAGACACTGCTACAAAACGCCAACTACAAAGTTTGGCGGGCAAATTGGCCTTTGTTAGCAGTTGCGTCACCCATCCCCGAAAATTCATGTGCAGAATTCTGGAGCAAATACGCCACTCTCCAGAAAAGGGATATAGGAAAATAGGGAAAGAAATGCGCCTAGATATACAATGGTTCCAGAAATGTGCTTCCCTCTTAAATAATAAAATCCTGGTAGAGCCCGACTATACCATATTCCCGATCGAATGTGACGCGTGCCTAGAAGGGGGAGGGGGATTTACCCAAACTCAGTATTACAGTGTCACTTTCCCCTCCAAATGGAAGGAAGAATACCATATCTCGCAGCTTGAGGCAATTAATGCGATCATAGCCGTCAAAACACTTGGCGGTGAATTCTCCGAGGGAAGGCTTGTGATAACTACCGACAACTCGGCCTCAACCCACGTGCTTATGAATGGGCGAACGAAGGACAGGGTCATGGCTGCTTGCTCAAGAGAACTGGCTATGATTGGTGTGAAGCAGCAGCTATCAATTATGGTGCAGCATGCCCCGGGCGAGTCCCTGGTACTCGCGGACGCGCTGAGTCGAATTAACATAAATGAATCCCTAAAGATCAAGGCCAAGTGTATAGTGAAAGAAAGGGGCCTAATCGAGGGATAGTAAAATCATCCTCGCATACCATGTCCCAACCCCGCCACTTAGTATAACAGAAATAAAGAAAGTAACTCAACTACTCTCTACTACTTCAGCGGTGGGAGACGTGTACGCAGGCGCTTGCCTCTTTGGCGTGGCGACGCTCTTAAGACAAAGCAATTTCCTCCTCACATCAAACTCTCACCATATGATATCGAGATCTGATCTCTATTTTAATGATGAATATATGTTGGTAAATGTACGCTCTACTAAAACAACTTCTTCTCTTAGAACAATCCCAGTAATGAGAACTCCCATGTCTGACCTATGCCCCGTCAAGGCTACACTCAGGGCGCTGGATGTGAGCCCGGCTCCCTTGCAAGCCCCATTGTTCATACACCCGGATACTGGCAAGCCCGTTAAGGCGAGCGAATTCACAGCGGCGATGAAGGCGGCTCTCAAGCAAATGGGTTCTCAGCGATGTCACACCTTCAGCACCCATTCTCTCAGACGTTCAGGTGCTCACCTCTGTGCGCAAGCAGGAGTCTCGCTGGATGGTATAAGATCACAAGGAATGTGGACTTCGAGCTCTATTCATCAGTACCTGCCAAAATCTAATAAAGAAGCTGCAATCGGCTTAAACTCTATTTTACAATAAGTCCTGGCACTATTTTACGCCGATCTTAATAAAAGAAACTTAACCGGCAGCTTGTGTTAATTAGAGGTAATTGTGAAATTACGAGTAATTTAAATCAAGCAACTAAAGAGGGCTGCTCGAATGCAACCAATCAAGCTGTGACGCTCTCACCAGCCCACCTAGCCGCATGCTAGTCGGTGGTCACTCTGACTTTGCTTTCGACACAGTAAAGAGCTCCCCACCCACCATCCCTTTTACTTATCATTACAAAGATACACTGTTTTACTCCCCAATACTCTTACCAAACACAAATTGTATTGCACTGTATTTTACGCCGATCTTAATAAAAGAAACTTAACCGGCAGCTTGTGTTAATTATGTGCTAAGATCTATTTGGGCTAATTAATCATGGACTCGACCAACCATGACGCAACCAAGACATGGAATGACCTGGTTAATGAGCAAGAGCAATTAGAAATTAATAATAGGACAAGAACAACGGGATTTGGTAACAATATATTTCTCCCGAGTCAACAAAAAACACTAGCAACGTTAATCAGTGTTAGAGCGAAACGCAAATGGTCGCACAAACAGGTCTCCAATAAAAAGTATAATTTTTCAAAAGCTCGAAATAATGTGGAGTCGTGCGCTGGATCTAGAGTTTTTCTACAGGTAGGGTGTCTTCGTTCTCGAAAATTTACCACGCTTATAATAATCGAGGAGCAATATTATAGGATCTTCAATCCATGTAATAAAATAGGTGAATATGTAAATTATTAATAAAACTATTTAAAGGCTCAGATAGCACACACACATTAGGTGAGGAGTGTAAAGAAGGAATAGTATGTATTGTGAACATTTGTATAAGAGCCCATGGCTTTATTTTCAATTTGTTGAATGTACAAAGTGAATTTAGCATGTGTATAGATTACTACATGAAACGTGTTCAATTGCTTTGCAAGTGATATTTGCAGTACAAAAGTATTGAAAACTATAAACGTTTTGTACGAAGGGCACTTTATGATATTATATACATTCATAGAATCATATAATTTAAAATCAATCATATAACTAGACAAAATAGAAACTTCAGATCGATGAGGTTGAATTGATTCTATATACATATATATCTAGCTGAACATTAGTGTGTGGTGAATACAGGATATTGTTATGAGCGAAACACTTGTTGAATATTCTCATGAAATATCAACATTCAAAGACAGCCACAAGAAACATAATACGACTAGTATAGTGACAACAGATTGTAGGGCTTGCATTGTGCAAAAATGAATATGAAGTTCCTTTTTATTGTTTCTTCATAGGTACATAGTGTTACCTTTAAGTATGGCGTGCTTGTTTGCGAGTCGTAAAAACTTATGGATTATAGAGTATACTCATATGACCTCAATAAATGTTAAATGTGAAAGGTCTATCACCGAGGAACAGGTAGGTTGGCATGTAAATAATTCTGCAAAGGCTTCTCATACGAAATCCTATGGGACACCCTGTAGAGAGTGAGTCTATCCAAAATACATGGAGAACTTTAGCTAACTTTAGTGAAAATCTGGGCCAGTCTGTAGTAAGTCTGTCACAAGTCTATGTAATATGCTGTGCATAGTAAGTCTTGGTCAGTCTGTTGTAAGTCTGTAACATGCAGTACATAGCAAGTCTTGGCCAGCCTATAACAGGCTTGTGGCAAGCCTATGAGACGCTGTAGCAAGTCTTCATCAGTCTCTACTGTGTCTGTAGCAAGTCTATGAGATGCTGTAGTAAGTCTTAGGCAGTCTGTAACAAGTTTGTCGCAAATCTATGCAACAGGACTATATGCTTCAATGTATACTCGTTGGTCTATGACAAGCTGTACTTATGCTGTCTGTAGTAGGTATGACATGTATGATATGCTGTAGTAAGTCTTGACCAGTTTGTTGCAAGTCAGTCTCAAATCTGTTGCAAGCTGTCAGTCTATTAGTTGTAGACTGCCCATAGGTAAAGTCAAACTATAATCCACTTTTAGTTATCTTAGCAAGTCAGAAATGAAAGTTAAGTAATGTATTATACATATCTTAATAACAAATTAACGTTACTTTTATATACTTAACACCTAAAAACGTTAATTCTTGTTGCTAGAGAGAAACACAACGCTTTAACCCAGTTTGTCAATCTTTTTTACTCTGAGGAATTACAGATCATATGACAATACATAGATTCAGGCATCATTCCTTGCAGTATAAGTCTTTCTCTCAGAGTTTTGTGTTTTACCATATGAAGCCTAGTAAACTAAACCTTTTCATAAACTGAGATAACATTTATCATTACCAACTTTGTTATTTACTTTTAAAAAACTTCAAAAGCTCATAACTATAATACTGGCTCCTTATGTTCCAAACTCTTGTTTTCTTGTAAATCATGCTTAATCCACAGACCTGGCCCTAGACTAGTAGTGACCCTGTGCAAAAACCATTTTTGCAGAAAGAAACACAAGCTTAGTTCTGCCACCAATACCTGGGGTCTGGAGAACCATAATATCCCCGTAGCCCTTTTAACTCACTTTTCTTGCTCAAATCAATCTAAGCCCCTCTAATTCTAAGCCCCTAGAATAACATCAAAAGCTAAATCTCTGAGTTTGCAAGAAAGCAGAGCCCCAGCTGTGGAGATATGAGCAAAATTAAAAAAAAAATAACCCCAAATCGCGACAAATGTAAAAAGGCTGCCTGCACTGGGATTTGAATTCACAATGTCCCCTTTGGAAGTCTGTAACCACTTGACTATAGGGAACTATATAGGGAACATAAACACTATAATTATATGCCCATTGATTCATCACATTTCAGGTTTACTTTAATGCCTCATTCTCCTCATGGTGATTGAGGAGAATGAGGAAAATAAATTATTCATGAAGCTCCTTGTGTTAAACGCAGGCCATTTACTGATTCAATTAATCTGAAAAGTACAACTTTTTCTATAATAATGCCAATGGAGTCTCTAGCTACGCACGATCCCTGGATTGTTAACGTTCTGCCTCAATCCCTGGATTGTTAACGTTCTGCCACATCACAAACGCAAACGAACTGCAAACAGGACCAATGGAAATGCTCCCTTATCAAGATGACTGAGCGATAACACCTGGTTCAACTCATTGCCACCCGATGGCAGCATGACATATCAACAGGTAAATCATGGCGATGGTGATGGTGAGAAGCATTGTTGGAAAGCCAACCCTAGAAAAGAAAATATTATGTTTATTTTCTGTTTTAAAGTTTTTTTTATTTCACCATTCATATCCGTATAAAATAATATATGGATTATTTGATATAGGCCCTATCAAATTTATATGATATTATACCACGATAGGTGTGCATATCCATAAAAAGAGGGCCAAATTAGCCCATGGCATATGCATGGGTAGATTTCACTAGCGGAATCTGCTTTTCGAATGCACCCAATTTACTCTGGTATTTTGATTGGTTGTGTAAATCTAGTTGTGCCAAGCAAGGATGCTCATTTCATGACGTTTATTGCATGACGCAACGTTGTAGGCACTTGCTTTTGCAGAGTCGGAGGGTTGTGAGACATTAAATAAATGATAAGTAAATATGATAAGTAAATAATGATCAAATAATGTTTAATATATATCATGGCATAAAAATAGAACTAAACTCAAGCTGTATTATATGCGACAACGCATTCACAAAATGATTGATTGTAGGAAACTGACCTGAAAAATTCCCAAAATGTTATTTTGTGTCCATGGGTCTCTGCAATACCAGCACATACCACGTTTGCAGAGGCACCAATTAGCGTCCCATTTCCTGAGAATGGCAGTTGTGGGTAAAATTTAATGCACATCATTATCCTGAACAATTGCGACATATGTTGGACATTCTTTACCTTTACCTTTACTTCCTGATTTATCAGACATTTCAAGTACAATAATTAATATGCATAAGGAGGGTCAGGTAGCACTGGAGCCCCTTACTATAAACACCAGCCCATCACCAATTACCACAAGGATAAGTTACCAATAATGTTTGATTGAACACCAATAAACTCTTCAGTCTGGATACCGGGATCCCACTTGTCAGACTAGTTCTTTCCTCCACAAGAATATTTCTATAATATTTTATACACTATCCAGAAGCTTCATATAACACTGATGGAAACATACTCAACATTCTTTTATTTATTTTCTATTCCATTAAAGACCAATAGAATATTTAAATATAATATTATGATCCGAACACATGTCACGTTGGATCAACTATATATAACTCCATGTTTTTTTAATTTAAGTGGTAAACCAGTCCATTGTCTAGGGAGAAAATTACTTAAATTCTATTTTCTCACGGCATAAACAATGAATAAAAGCAAATTCACAGCTCACCTCCCAAACAGGCTCCAAAAGCAAGCGCCCAGACAAGTGGTTGGATTGGTAGGTTGACCGATTCATCACCAGATAATCGCACTATGACAGGCAGCTATAAATCAAAATAAAAAAAACTGTACTTTTCATAACTAGGATCAGTTCACCACCAAGGATTTGTTTCCTATTTCCATCTTTAGATGATATATAATGAACGACGGCACGGACTGTGTATGACGTCACAAATGGGCGTGACGTCATCCGCGGCCGTAAGGTCGACTACTAAGGAGGCTTCTTAACTTAGGATTAAACAAACAGTCATATTTTCGTGGGTGGATCCAGTTTTTTTTCTTTTTTTTTTATTTCTTTTACGGCCAAGACATTTAATAAAGTTCGAATGTAAATACACTTTGTCCAGCGTGGATACTTTCAAGTGTTGCCTGTTTATACAAATCTGATTTAAAACATTATCATAGAAAACATATAGACACGAATTTTCGAATTTTCGACATGTATAATCAAAAAGACCCCATTCACCGTTTTCGGTCATTATAAACAAAATACAGGTATAATAAAACATTCCCCAAACCCTGTATCTTCAAAACATACATTTTGACAATATACCATGCATAGCAAATATCTACTCATTTGCAGAGTGTACAACCCCGATCGTGGTATAGCCGTGATTATTGTTTTGGGGAAGTAAGAAGATGTACTTCAATATCAAATATTGCATGGAATCATTACCTGCAATGAATATCTTAGAAGTATCACGGAAAAAAATATTAACAAATAATTTCTGTAGTGGATCTATGACATTGATTTTTTTTGTTGGTTGTGGTAAAACAAACCAGTTGGGTGTACGATAGTGGTTATTTGAATAGCAATGCGATCGGTGACAAAATCTTACATAGAGTGAATGATCGTATGTGTATTAGCCCAATAGAAATTATGTTTGGGCTCGAATTAACTAATTTGAACTCAAAAATCATCTACTGGGTTATATTAATCTTGAAAGCTTTCATATTTAGACAAAAGTGTGCATAGAAACGTTCCAACGGATCAATGACGAGTTTGTTTTTGTTTTTATATCACATGTCCCCCATTTTGAATATGTATTGAAATGAATATGTATCGAAATGAGCGTCATTGATTGGCGCAACTTGATTTACGCAACCAATCAAAACAAGTCCCTTCGGTATTGGGTGTATCACACATGTGTTGATACGTCTACGCATAGGCAGATGTCACTCATTTCTATATGATAACACCCAAACTTTTGATATAAATAGGCAAAGTCTTTTTGATAAAGGCAGAGTAGACGTTCTAACAGCAATGTACGTGTTAAGGATGAAGTGTAGGGTATTATTATATACATATGTTATAAGGAGAATTGCCCAAGAGGAAACAAATATGGAAAAGGTTCTGTGCAGATATTGAAGAATTCATAACTATTTTGAAACAGTGAGCAGTCGAGCATTTTTTTTTTCAAAATCAAATAAAATGACCTTCTTCTGCAGATCGCTGTGAAAAGCTAGAATCCGTAGAGTTTCTAAAAAGGTATATATCCCCCCACCCCCACCCCCCTTGGGCCTAGGGCTAGCGCTAAACATGCTCCTTCCTTGCAGTCATCACAGTGCGAGAGTGTAAATCCTGGATTAGATGAAAATGTGTGAACATTGAAGTTTCAAATATCTTGTTCTTAAAAAGTTTTTTTTTAATTTCGTAACATGTTTAACATTGTAAAAGCCAAGAAGGTAGTGTTATACCCTGGGGGTATAATCGTCCTAATTGTATAGTATAATAGTAATCTAAAAGTTTTAAGTCTGGAGTCTGAAGGATGACACAAATGGTATAGATGATATTCTTGAATAAACTCGATTTGCAAAAACAAAAAAGAACACTGAGATTGCCGCAATTAATATGCCTATATTCTATGCTCACATCCTCTCAGATCAGAGAAGAAGGGTATGTCAGTGATTGGACGCCTACTGTTCTAATGGCTTCCTGGCCCTATATTAATGGGAGTATGTATAATGGCTCTTTGCGGTTTGGAGGGAGTGGCTTTCCCTCAGTTTGGAGGGACTCTCTGAGTCTGAGTCAACAACATGTTTCAAAAGTGTAGATATGAAGGGTCTTGCTTACCATTGCTGTGGTGAACGGTATATTGTCTATAAAGCTAGAGCAAATACCTGACGTCCATAGGATAACAATTATTGCCACAGCAAGTCGGTGTTCCTCTGGTATGGATTTTACCCAGGATGTGACTTGAGCTGTTATCCAATCAATTAAGCCAAGCTGAGTAAGAGCCTGTACAAATGAATTCATACAGTATTAGACATTTCAATCCATCTCCCAACTTATTAGTTGATAATTAGTTCTTATTACAATGGCTTATATATAGATATACCAAATATTAATTCAAAGAAGGGTATTATGGATTATATCTTCCCATTATCCTATTATGTGTGACAGAATAAATACCAGTATGATAAGTATGAAAACAAATCCGACTACACCAACCTTCATGAGAACAAACAGAGCCGAGAAAAATATTAATGTAGCCCACTCTATCCTGTGTAAAATTCCTTCGAAATCCGAGTAATCGGCCAAGACGAGAAGGCATAGGGCGCCAAGGACAGGGATCCAGCCTTAAAAACAGGCAGTATAAACATATAATCCATTATTAAAGATATATGTATAATTTATGTTTGGGATAACAACATGTATAATTGAGGCATTGCCTTTTTTAAAAAAAACAAACTGAGTGCTATTTCATGTACCCAGTAATCAGTTACTACATCAGTACATGTACTTCTTGGCATCTACGCTCGTATTATGCTAATATTGTAATATAGTGACAATCAATAACAAAATGTTTTCCATAAATACTATTAAAGCTGCAATCTCAGTTAACATCGTTCCTTCCCAGCCCATCTGAAACAGTAAAAGTCATTTGACCAATACTTGGGGGATTTTTTCCGGTTGCTTTGCCACAGGGCTTTATAAAGGTCCCTTTTACATATCTGAGACCCATCGAAATCCTTTCCTGTGGTGACTTCACTCAATATCGCTCATCGCAGGCCGTTTTCTCTTGGTCGATTGGACTTCAAATTCTTGTATATTAACAGAACAACAGCCGGATATTGATAACATAAGTCCTATGAGTCATACTATATGATTAAACTTTTTCATGTCGTAATAGCTGAGAATGTAACTTTAAATCGTATTGAAAAGCGATTCTATAACGTTAACAAAAATTGTATTTACCGATGCTGATGTAGTTGTTTCCAACAACCGATGTGAGGAAGAAACCGATGATAACAGCGGCTAAAACTACGAGCGATTTTGCCAAGAGAATTGGGTCTCGAATTTTATACTGAAATGAAAATTTCATGAGACTCGTCTTGATATGTTTATTTACAAATAATTATTATAGACTTGGTCAGAATTTTTGTATGACTGAAATTAGCTCAACCGTATTGGTCTTACCCTTCCCTCCATTTCTCCCAGCTGGAGCTTGTAAAATTCACTTTGCGTCTCACTGAAATACACAAAAGAAATGAATTATCATAAAGACATAAATTAACGATCAATTAATTAACGATTGATTTTAAGCAGAATGACACACTGCTATCTTCAGAAACTGTGGTTAGAAGCATCTCTACACACAACACACCTTTGTTGAGTCATCTTCCGATGAACTCTTTTTTCTATGCTTGATATTTTCTGTTCCAACATTTCTTTAACCAGATTTTCCTCTCTCGAAGCAACAGTGATTTGACACGAAGCCCTACGCCAGACCTCTGCTTCATGTTTGAGATCTGTAGTAGAAGATTGCATTGTTCCGATATAACTTTAACGAGATTACTTTGTTCAAATTGTTTTAACAAAAGAAAAGACTCCTTATTCGACTGTGCGTTCCTATATCATGGGATCACATCAAAATCTAGTACGAATTGATAGCTCCATATGAAAAAGTGAATTTACATGTACTGTTAGTATAATTATTTAAATATTGTTAAAGGTAGGCTATATATGTTAAAACTTAAGATAGGCCACTCGGGGGCATATTGGAATAATTGGTAAAACTTATACTACATGTATACAGGACTCCTTTTTGTCAATTTCTGATCTTGACAAATAAGGAAAAATATGAAATGATTATTATTACATACACTAATTAATCTTACCGCTAGAAACTAGAAGAGCTGTGAGCATTGCACTCTGAGTGTGCTCGAAATGCGCTCGTCATATTTAAAATTAAAGTTAAACATGCGACCTTTGGTAGTCTCTATCGCACTTAATTATTATCACATACAAAGCTGGTAAATTTAACACACACCTGCCACTTCACGGGGAATACCGCGATGAAGCAAAACTTTCCTTCTGTATATAAATCTTATTAAAACGTATGCTCCGACCGCACAGAAAAGGCTACCGATTAACATGTGTAGAGTGAAATTTCCGAAACCAATTCCCTGAAAATACAAGCAAATTGCCTTTGAGAAGAGCAGAGAAGTGTTGCAACTTCGTTCAATATTTAAAAAGAAAAGAAGATCAACAACAGATGAACAAATGAATAAATGACTCACTTCTGTAGGCCTATATATATGCGGAAGAGTGATAAATGATATTTGCTGAATTGGAATGTTTTATCTAGTTTTCTGTGACATACAACGTCAATGTAACCATTCGAATTCAAACTCAAAATGGTGTGCACAAATCTCCCCCATTGGAGGAATAGTTAGGCCTACTGCTACTCACACTTTCCAAGATATCTTTATCTGACACTATGATGACATTCGGCGGATCGCCTATTGCTGTCGCTGCGCCACCAATATTTGAGAACAAGACTTCCGCCATCAGCACGTGCTTTGGATCCAAATCAAGAACTTCACACAATCTAGGAGCAAGGATTTCAATAAAAAATCGTGAAGATCATTGGGGCCACTGGTTTACTTCCAGGCACTAATAAAGGACAGCTATAAGGACTGAACTATGAATGGCCTGGTTAAGTAAAATATCAAATATCAAATAACTATCTACAGGATGGTAGCAATACTGGCTTTGTAGTTTATAGTAAAGCTCGGATAGTATAGTAGTGTTTTATTACCATTTTGTCAATATACAAAGTTATGGAAAATTTGTAATTCCCACTATTTCAACAGTTCTTCCAGCCACACAATAAAGACAACCAACAGAACATAATTTTATAATCCAAACAGGACATTTTGGAGGTGCCGAAACTATTCAATTTAACTCGATTGCAATAAATTGAATAATTATAATTTAACTTAAATAGCGACGAAATGATTATGTATTCCACTCAACAATTGGAATAAGTATAGATTCTACTGTAGTGTATCCTACCGTATGGTAACTGGGGATAACAATAAGATTGTGGTGACGTTATCCAGAAATGCTGATATAATTGCTGAGAAGGCACACAATGTTGTGATGAGCGGCCATGTTTTACCCTTCGCCATTCGGTAAGCCTATACATTGGAGGGACGGAGATTATGTTGTTGAACAATATCAATATAAAAATAAGACTGAAATCTAGGTTAAGAGTAAAAAAAAGATCTTATCACCTATGCCTAAGACATATACAATAGCAAAAATGCTAGGTGGTATAACGACAGTAGTTAGAATCTCAATCGCCTATCTAAACTTAAGTTTTTATTAAGACTTTTACCCGCTGGACATTACCCATCCTGAACATTATTACCCCCTAGGAAATCTACCATCCAGGACATTCACCATTCTAAGACCCGCATTATATGGATTTTAAAGGGGACTATTCATGCACTTTTTAGATATGTGTATACATACGTGTACTTGCCTTCAAGCGTTTAAAACGACATAAGTTAGTCGCCATGGCCGTCACTAATTATATAAAATAATATGCAAAGCTATCAAGAGAGATGTAAAAAATAATTGGTTTAAAACAATCGATAGTAAGCCATACATGGAATGATACCCTTGCACAGGTGAAGTGAGAAAGTAAATGTATTACCTGTAAGGCTAGCCAATCGAATACTCCGGTATCCACCAGAATCGCAACCAGTACCATCATGCCAAATAATAGACTCAGAGTCTCATAGTCTAGCCAACCAATCACCGTCTCCATGGAAGGTTTCTGGTTATAAAAGAAAAACACATTCCCATTGAAATAATGCATTTTGCCATGTTTCTGCGATCAAGGTGTTATAGCAGAGGTGTCTGGGTCAGAATACTGTATGTTGATCCCTGCATGTTGACGCAAACATAATACATTTACGCAGCCAATATTGGGACTTGTTGGTAATTTCCATGTTATAAATGATATTTCTTATCTTGAAACATACATTGTTCACAAAGGTATCAAAAGTATCAATTATAGGGCTTACCTCATTGGTTGAAGCAAGGACAGCAATAGCAATCAAGGCCCCTAGCATTGCAGCTATCGTTCGGTGAATCAACTATGAAATATGTAAAAAAAAAGAAGAAGAAATTGTGATGCATACCACTTGAAATATAATTTAGTTCGATAATATATTTGTGGTTATTGCACCATGTAATTATACCTTAATACTTAAAATAGGAACCTAAATGACTAACTATGAATATTTTGTTACCTCGAATAAAACCCAGAATAATACCATAGATCTATATTTAGTAACAGGGCCTACCATAAATTTAAAGGATAGTATAATTGATATAAAGGTAATGATTGTTTAAAGAGATAGACCACTGTCATATGCACTGCTGCAGGTGGGAGTTCAAGGAACTAATGCATGAGAATTAAGGATTCACAATATTTTTTCCAAACTTTGCCTTGAGGAAGAACATGGTTGGGTGATAACAAAAAGCAAAAAGAAATGGATCTCACCATATTTTTTTTTTTCATTTTAGGGACCACCATATTTTGATAAAATATTTTAGATTCGAAAATCTTCAATATTCCTGTTTTTAACTCATCGGGATGCGAATTCAGCTGAATATTTTTTTCAAAAATAGGCAATAATATGTAAGCTATGTATATATTATAGATTTTTAAGACAAAGTTTTCTTAGGTTTTTTTATACTGGAAAAGGGAAAAAATGGGAAAAAATGTCCTTTTCCCCATAAACCTCTATAGTAAACGGTAATAAATTTCAGGGCTCCCTGAAATGAAAAATAACCTGGTGACATATTGTTTTTATTGGCTTTTTGGAATCACTTTTTTTTTTTTTTTTTTTTTTTTATTTCGTTAAAGGCCAATATAATATTTAATACATTACAAAATACGCTCTGTCCGTCATGGATGGTTCTCAGGCGTTGCCTCTCGAAATAAAAATAAACAGAAAACTGTATCCAAAATTACCTCTTAAAATTCTAGTATACCTCTATTCAATACCTTTCTATTCAAAAAAACATCACAGTGTCAAATATCATTCCTCAATTTCTCTTGTACATCTCAAAAAATTCTCTAGCATACATCCCCAGCCTTAATTCATCTCTTATTTATTTCCTGGCTGTTTCATATACTTCGACAATCTAAAATATCCTTTTAAGAGATACTTAACCATGTTCTTTCACAAAATGTTATTTTCCGTTTTTTTTCCCCTGTTGAACCGTGGTTTATCTCTTTAAATGTACCGTATTGGATCGTTACTGTGACCTACCTCAAACATAATTAAGACATAAACCGCTATGAGAATGCCAGCTGCTGCTATGACTCCACTCTCTACCTGTACTGAGAGAGGTATAAAGAAGACGGACACAGGTTTGGGATCCACCGAGTTGCTGCTCACCTCTACAAAGAAACTGTCCTTCACTCTGAAAAAATGTTTATTGAATCTATCTATTTATGGCTGCATTCTTAGCTATTACGACAACAAAATATTACCAAATTTACTCATAGTATGACTGAATGAATTCATCCATCGTCTGCTGCTGTTATGCATGTTTAGACAGGAATTTAAAGTCGAATCTGCTGGGAGAAAAAGGCTGCCAGTGGGCGATGATAAGTGAAGCCACTGCAGGAAATGACTTTGGCAGGCCTCTTATGGAGATATTTTATGTTGACCTTTATGAAGCCCTGTATAGCAAAAGCAACTGGATGAAATCCCCCAAAGGTGTTGGTCAAATGACTTATAAATAGATGAATAGAACATTTGTAAAAAGATATTTTAATGATTAGATATGGAGAGATACGAACTACATGGTTCAGAATTTTTAAGTGCATAAGTAAAGTATTTTATGAGCCGAATAAGAAAAATGTGAAAATAATACTGGGATGGTACTATTTCATTTCTTTTGAGTATTGTCAATGATGATTTAGCAATGTATATGCCCAGATGGCAGGTGTTTTTGAATAAAGAAGTTGTAAAAATAAAATAAAAATAGATGAATAGAAAAAGAATGGAACAAATCATAGGAAATCTTCAGTTTTGTATCGATGTTGTTTTCATTGCCTCAGGCGATGGGGTGGCATTACGACTCCCCCCCCCCCCCCCAAAGTGCATGGACCTCTTCCACACTAACTACTATATCTCCCTTAATATCCTCCAGGGGGAGCAGCTCACGCTTCAACCTCACTTTCTCCACCTTCTTCGGACAAGCCTGACCTCTACCCCCTCTCCTTTTCTACCCACCCACCAAGACCTACTATTAACGGTCACAGGGGACCTGTTTATCAATTTAAATAACCATGTATTTGTACTTGCCTATCCCACTCACCACTACACTTCAATTTCCCAGCACCTATACTCTCATCTTCATTTTCTGGGGGAGGGGGTCTCGTAATGTTAACTGTGAATGCAACTTTAAGACGGCTTTTCATTAGATGAAATTTGATATCTGGTCAAACATATTTTATCATGTACAATATGTAATAATATGAGTTTATATCACAATTTATCACCTCTTCAGCCACTTGAACCACACAAATAATCTGCAAGTTATACTTTTAGTACAAATTAAAATGAAATGTTGTGACAGTATAATGCTTCGACCTATTTTATTTCCAGACATTGAACACGTATATTATACATGATCATTATAATTAATGTATGGATATAAACAAAAAAGGCAACAATCATGAACTCATCACCTTCCTGTGCCATAAATTGTTTGAGATTAGTCCATTCAGAAAATATGGGTGTCAAATGGTAGTCAGATTCTCTACTATATCACCATGTATTTCATGTATTAAAGTACTTACATTTCGTTATCGAAATCTATTCTCATATTTTGAATTATTTCTGGCGCTTGCTTTGAATCTCTTTGGAGCACAATTCTTCTAATCTGCAAAAGTTATAATTATATCATATCAAAATAATTGTATATATTAAAGTTGTAGGGAAACGTGTGTAAGCCAACACGCAAAAGTTATTGTATCTGATGATGGTCAAATTGGTCAAAACCGTTATAAATAACTGCTAGCTGAAGCCACGCTCAACACCCATTTACTTGAATGACCAATTTAGTCAATGGTACATCCCTTGGCCCACAAACTTCAGAGTAAATTTGTTTTCCCCCAGCACAACAAACTGAATAAAAACAATTAATTTTGGTAGGGCTAGAAGCGCAAAGAGTATATTTGAAGTATGTTGTCTGATAGAAAACCCAACACATAATTGGGAAATCTCGCAATAATTCACTAAGTAACTTAAGAGTAAGCCCCACTTAAGGTTAGAATAAGTATTGGCCATTTAGGGCCCACTAGGCCAATCGTTAATTTTCTGCAGACCGACTTGGCAGAGAGGGTGGAAATATTAATGACCAATGTAGCTGAAAATCAAATAAAAGCAGCGAGCAAGGGAATACAACAATGACAGATCTTTCCATCGATTTAAATTCCGAATGGCAAATGTAACTACGTTATGGAAGGATTGAGCATAGAATAAAGTCAAGTTTAGTAAGAACATGATATTTGTCAGCAATAAATATTCCTAACTGATTAGAAGCCTCCATTTTAGTCCTTTTAGAATATTCATTTGCCTTCATCCTACAGCAATCGCTTGAGTTTGTATTTATATTAAAGTGATTGTTCAGGCCTAACAAATATAAAGTGGGAATTATACATGGACAATCTTTGGACTGATTACACATTATAGTTTCATCGGGTATTAAATCGTAGTGTAATAATTTGAGAAGTATACTAACCTTTGTAGTATTTGTGGCCGGGTTTTTTACTTTAATGACGATGTTGTCGGTAAATGCATTTGGATTCTTATAACTTAATCTCCCCTTCACATATAGTTTCAGAACTGGATAATCCATATGATTGTCCACAACTAAAGCTGGAAAACACAATAGTATAACAATATATATAATTATAAGAACAATAAGCAGTTCAAAGGCGATTACATACAGGTTAACTAACGAGTGGTAATCTAAGGGACTAAACAAATATCATACTGTACTTATTATTACATATCATAATATATTATATATTTGGCGGTAATAATCTAATAATGAACATTTTAACATTTTATCCCATTTATATATATTGCGTATAATAATAAAATTATTTGATTTAGTTTATGGGTTTGTATCATTAGATGGGGACCTTTAGTCTAGATATTCTGCTGCCTTGCAATGGACAAGCTCAAGGCAAAGACGATTAGACATGATAAGAGAGATACACACGACTGCACGATATAAATCTAACACACGTGAAAGGTTTCCAAGAATTGATATATGATGGAGGTAACGCATGAACAAAACTATACCTACTATGCTTTTGTGTACTTGATACTGAAAATGGTTGCCAATTGTATACCAAATCTGGGAAACACGAGTATAAAATCTGAAACGAATATATAAAAACCTATTTTAATATATTTCTGAAATTGAATATGCCTTAATAGCTCCGGGCGATAACAACTCACCAGCGTGTCTAATTAAAGCTAGAAGTGCCAAATAAAACTTTAGGCAGCTATAAAGTTCGCCCTCAGTGCTTCTTGGGAAATAAATAAGACAATCACTTTCTCCCACATATTCTTTAATTCGATTTTAATAGAGCCCTACAAACTCTGTGTATTCATCAATAGTCATCAAAAGATTTTTTCTTATTCTAAAAAGTTAATAAAGCGTCATGTCTCTTCTAAGACCATTCTAATTGCATAGAAGTGGGAGGGGAAAAAGAGAGGAAACATCTTTCGTGGTTGACTCCCATTGGATAAATATTATTGGAAAGATGAGAAAAATAAAATATGGGGAACTGCACCCAGAAATTAGACACTGGATTCGGATCACTTAATCGCTTTAGTCCTTGAAAATACATACCAATGTAGATCGACAGAATAACAGACTTACCGAAAAAGATAAGACCACAGTAAAGAGAAGGGCAATCTTTACATTGGTAGCTATATGAATTATTTTCTCTTTCTTGTTGTAGGTCCGCGAATGTGGGAATTCTGTTAAATCATCCAATGTCTTGAACCTAGAAAGAAATATAACCGGTCATGTTTTCTCCATTTATACCACGGATGAAAGACTGTGACTTTAAGCAATGGTTTTATTTTGAATACGACAGAAACACAAAATGAATTACTTACGTTTCATTGCCATTGGAAACTAAGGGTGTGGTTTCATCTGCCTCATAAAAGGTAGGTAGAGATTTCTCTGACATACTGCGTTTCCTCGTCGGCAAATTTTGTCTACTTGGTACCTTATATGTAACGTTGGCTTCTGCATGCCCTTCACCTAGTCCACCTTTGCCTGTCATCTCCATTCTTTTCAAATTCAGAGCCCTGCAAACGCCGGAAACATCGGATAATGACTTATAATAGACTATTTTGAGTATTTTCTATTTTAAATTTGTAGTATCCTGTGAATATCATATATCCATCACAAATCGGCGTAGAGAAAATATTTCACAAATGTATGCATTCAAGTTGAACGCAGCCAAACCAATGATATATATAATATGTAGATCAATGATTGCAAATCTCATTTGAACATGGTTGAATTCTCTTGTTAGATGGAATATTTGTACAGACGAGGTGATAAAGGTACTCGTCTGGCTGTCCATGCATGGACTGTTTGGGGTGACATAACCACTGACCCACAAGACATGTGTAGGGCTATATTTACAGGAGATTAAATAGACCGATCGGCTCCCAATCTTGCCAGACAGTTGAGAGATGCACCTTAATCACACCTTGACTAAGAAAATAGTGGTGTTGATCTTTGAAATTTTTGTTATAGCGCCTATAGTCTCATCCATAATGACGCAAATACTTGGCAGGGACTTGTCATTGACGCAATGAAAATCTTTTGCGTTTTACCCTGCCTACATGTAGACATGCCGATGGTACTTCATCTAATCACTGTTCGGATCCCACTTTGACATACAGTCCTTCTAGCTCCTTCTTATAGATAACTTAGATTTATAAACCTAAGTTATGCATTATTGTTCTAATGTTTTAACTGGGCCACTAATCCTAGATAATACACAATGCTTGAACGAAAACATGTGAGGCCCTTCCTTAATTTACGGGATAAAATAGTATACTATTCAATTTGGGAGTAAAGGTTGAGACTCTTAAACCGGTTTCAAGAACGGTGTATAGGCTCAGAGCCTCTCAGATCAGATAATAATGGTATGTCAGTGATTGGACGCCAACTGCGCTAATGGACATCCTTACACTGGAGTAGCGTCCTAATGGGATTCTAATGACATTTTGCGGTTTGGAGCGAGAGGCTTCCCCTCAGTCTGAAGGGACTCTCTCAACTCTTAGCCTAGAATGAAGTGGTAGACTACAAATCAGGGGGGAAAACCTATCATGCATATATCTAAAGGAGCATTGGTTAGCGTGGATTGATATTGTCTGCATTTTTGCTTAATGTATAACATTTGAATATAAAGTATAAAAGTGTTGCTGCACATATATTATCTGCAAATAATGTCCCACCGGCCTTTCATAATTATAGTAACCAAGTCTGAGAATATAAACACGGCGATGGTCCTATTTTCCAAGGTCCCGTTTATATAGTCTGGATGTAGGGCAAACAAGTTTAGTGTCCTAGCATTATACTGTATGGATATCGTCTTGAGACTATAACAATATGCATTTATATCATGTTCCATGCAGCCGAATACTAGTAATTACAATTACGTACTACCCCTAATTGGCAAATGTTGAACTGCTTCCTTTAATCCTTATGTGTTGTATCTTGGATTCAGGACAAGAGCACCGACTTCTCCAAATAGGTGTATCCATTCATTGTGGACTATTGCCTAATAAAGAATATTAAAATGAACCGTCAACGCTCTAGAGCTAGCTGTTTGTAGTCCCGGGTTCGTAGACCGACTGTCCTGAAATATTATGTCAAGACGGGTCATAAACCATAGTAAACAATACAAGCCATTACGTCCGCCTGGATGGATGCATGCACGGTGCACTGATATGGAAGTCATAGTTCACGTGGGAGATCATCTTGTCTTTTTTATCAGTGATTTAGCCTGCATTGCTTATGATTGCGATAACAAGTTGGTCGAAATCTTTCATGCAACAGACGGTGATTCGCACTGAATGCACCTTTTAAAATCTGTTGTTTTGAAGGATTTCATTGACATTAAACAGCTGCAATAAATGGTGTTAAACGTATGCATGCATTGTTCATTTAAAATAATGTTTAATCCAATATGTGATGCATAGGTGCTATACTTATGCATATTTTGGACATCGATATATGATAAGCTTAATTACCCAACTTGCGCTCTCAGTCGCTGGAGTTCTGTGGCTGTATGGACGAATACATAAATGCCACATTCACCCAATCGCAGGTGTGACACAGATCCCCGTCACACGCTTTACCTCATCACATATATGGCGAATGCAATTAAAAGTGGTCATTGTTTACATCTGAGTTTAGGTAATTATATAGTTCTGACATGTATGTGAATCATCATTAAACATGATATTCGATATTTGATCATGAAAAATTAATTGTCTTATCAAATCATCACGACGGTGGTTTCTGTATAATGTGTCAACAATTCTGATATTGATTGTGGTGATGCCTGTAAAGCAACTGGATGATGCCTGTAAAGCAGATCTGTTTAATATATATGGTTAATTCTATTTGTTTGGCGTCCATAAATAAGGTTTTTACACAATATCTTCAAGAATATTGACTTGAGACTTGATCTGTGAGGTTCATTAAATCCACCATTAAAAGTGCTGTATTTTTTTGAGGTCTAAAATGGATTATTGACAATTCCAGGTTCGATAACAATTTGTAACAATATTCATAAGGATTGTGCATTTTGTCATAAAAGCATGAAACCTGGCAGAGTTGTAGTTTAGGGTTCTAGGATTATCTAGGACTAAATAAACATATATTTAGACATCTAGAACATAATTCTACCCCCATTAGAAGCAGAGATATGCCAATTTGCAGATTTACGGGGTTCAGTGGTGGCCATCTTGAATATTTCTTATTTCTCAATGTCAGGAACTTCAGACTGCACAGTAATGTTATTTAGGGACCCAATAGATAATAAATCAAGAGAGAAAAAGACTTTTCTGGGATTTCTGAGTTAGGTTTCCCCATTGCCAGACTATTTCCCCTTATTTGATGTCACCCATTTTAAAAATGACCGCCATGGCCATAATAATAATAATTCAAGATGACGCCATATCTGAAATTAATCCTGGGACCCTAATCTACAACTCTACCAAGTTTCATGCTTTTATGGCAAAATGCACAATTGTTTTACATATCTGCCTCACTACTCCTAAAATGGGTCGTTTTCACAATAAGGCACAACAAAACATGTTGTGGGTAAAAAGAAAATAATAAATATATATATTTGTACATCAAATTTGTAATGACCCTTTACTAACAATACTTTACGTTTTGTATGATGTTTGTAGAGATTCTATTTGAATATTGTATATATCTTTTTGATAGGTATATATTGTTGTCGCCATCGGTGATTGTATCAGTAGATCGGTTGAATAAAGAGAAAGACATGGTTCGTCCTCGTTCGTCTCTCGTTCATCTCAGTGTAATGCAATATTTTCGTTAAGTTAAAGTCTACTCCAGGAGGAGAGATATAAAAAGGGGAAAGGAGACTTAGCAGAGATGATATCCTCCCTGGACAGGGATCGCACAGTCCAAGGAATCTCTGAGATGAGTTAATGACTTGAGTTGGTCGAAGCGGGGTCATCGCCCAGACGGGGCATGGACGAGTCTACAGGTCTTCTTTGAAGTAACAACGGAACAAGTAAATATATTGTGCGGCAGCGATCAGTGGCTCCATTTATTTCTTGTGTATCACTCCGGGCTCTCCCCCGCCTGGGCTCCAACTGGCACTTAACCCCAAATCTACCCCTATTTATACCTCCCGCCAGGTCCCCGTCCACTCACAGTGTGGAACCCTAGCGCCCCTGGCGGTGGACGAATGTACCCCAATACATCACTCTTCCACTGCCTCCCAACCCCTACTACAACAATATAGTCAACCCTAGACATACCGTGCATATGCCTAGACATTGTTTTCTTGATTTTATGAAGGAATAAACACAAATATGTATAGAAATATTAAGTGAAAGTGGCAAGAATCTGAATAAATCATATAACAGACTCATGGTATACTTACTTTGAGCTTCATTTGGCCCATTTCCTATCGCTGAGCTAATATCCATTGATAACCTTACCAATTTATGAAAAAAAAAACACTTCAGAACATCTAGTTTCATGGTATGAAAAACCACTTTGAATCAGACCTATTTGAAAAATTACCTTTACGCCAAAAAACTAGAATTTACCATATGTGACCTGCTCTGCGATTATGGGTCTTATAGGTTTTTACTTGGATAGCCCTAGGGGCATTATTTAACAGGAAAACTGTTAAAAACACAAAGTTTACTAAAAAAACCATTAAAAATGAAATTTTTCACAGATTATAGCGTGGCGTTAAAATTTGGAGAAAATTTTGTTAGTGTTGCCATGGTAACCATGAATTCAATGGAACGTCCAAATCATCAATAATGACATTTAACAGGATTCTGGTTTCCATGGAAACCTATATGTCATCAAATTGTTTCAAATTTAAATAAAGTCAAAAGAGAATTTTCTGATGATTAAGATACTGAAAACAGATTTGAATTACTTAAATTTTCAGAAAAATGGCAATATATTATTTAATTGATTAATTTTAATTATTAAATGATGCACATTTTGAAATCATATAAGGGTTTAACTAAAGTTCCGCAAGTAAAAACCGTACAGCAGTTTCGGCTATTTACCCCATTTCAACACATCATATTTCAGAACTTCATATCTCGGCTTCTGTTTTTCGTATCAACATAATTTTTGCAGCATATTATGTCCTAAAACACATTTTACATTTCATATCCAAGCACATAAGACCCGTTTTCGCAGAGCAGGTCACATATTTTAAACTTCTATGCACATTTTCTTTTGCGAAAAATGGGAATTAAGGACACAAAACGCGGTATTATAGGCCATCCATACATCACATCACTATATTTTTACATTATTTACCCCCCTCTCCCTTCAAACCCAGAGAAGCCTAAATGCATCTATCCAAATGTTTACTACAAGTTTACCATTAATGGTGCTCTAACACAATGACAAAGCCTATATTCCATCTGAGAGTCTGTGCATGGTCCTTAAATTGAGATCATGTTGTAGGTTTTCCTCCCCTTCTTCTTCTCCCATCTTCCTTTTTCTCCCCTCCTCCTTCTCCCCCTCCTCCTTAGTTCTTATCCTCTCCTTCTCGCACTACCGTACCTGTTACACACCATACCTCCCCTCCATCCCCTTAATTCCTTCTCCCACCCCTCCTCCACCTCTTCCATGGGAGAGCATGAAGGGACGGGGAGGAGGAAAGAAGGGGGAGAAGGAGGGGCAGGAGAAGGAAGGAAGGGGGGGAGGAGGGATGTGATGTGTAACTAACAAATAGTGGGAAACGAGTGGAGAAGGAGAAGGGGGAGGAAGAGGGGACGGCAGGAGGAGGAAGTAGAGGGGAGAAGATGTATGTAATATGTATAGTGTGGAGGAGGAGGACGAGGAAGAGGAACGAGGTGTAACAAGTAGTGGGAGAGGGGGAGGGGGAGGGGAAGGAGGGGAAGTGGCTAGAACATTTATCAATCAATTCATCATAAATTTTAAAAAGTGAAAAATTCAAAAATCTATTTTGTAGTCAAATATGTCGACCAATCGGTGGAATTGCTCCATGATATAATATATATATATGGCAGGCTATTATAGTGGTTTTAAAGGCAGTCCATGAGAAATAACAGCCATTTATTTGATATTAAAAAAACAACATTTTACAGGCATCACTTCTCACATAATTGCGCTTTATAGGCATTGTTTACAAAATGTATTTCAGCTTTACAGGCATCAGCAATTTACTTTACGGGGATCATCCATGAAAATTATGATAGCTTATACATTTTCTACTTGTGTATAACTTCAGTTAAAGCAAGTGCGTTATTCCTCGGTGTATTTTGCCTCAAACAACATATAAAATACTAACTCATATGAATGGAAAATGCGCTAAACTGTCCAAATATGTACGGCCCCGCGAGGCTAAAACATGGACAAATCTAAAACCTTTAGTTGCAGACAGGACAAATTCACCCCATTAGTGCATCAGCAGGCTGAAAATGGCGGTTATTAATCCTTTTAGTCTCTGTCTCAGATCCCTGGACCATTGAATGTAGAGACTAAAACATCTTAATGGAGTTATATTTATGACCATCTGCGATCCAACCGGATCATTTCGTGAGAATTGTATATCTGGGATCTATATTTATATCTATATCACAGAACTAATGCTATAAATAGAGAGAATGGAATGGACTGGCAATAATCGGAAATTTATTGGACGAGATTCGTCTGCATAAGCACGATGCCATAGGCAGCGTGCTTATGTGGACGAATCCAATCCAATAGATTTTTTATCATTGCCAGTGAGTTCTGTTCTATATTTATTATAAGGGCATAAAACTTGATCAAATATCATCAGATATCACTGAAAAAGTATGAAACAAGTATAGCTAAGTATCAGAGATAGTCCAAGCACCGCCAACCGTGTGGATTTGTTCACATGCTGCCTCTGCGGAGAGCCTTGGGTTTCTGCGGAGATGGCGGAAGTGCAGAGGTAACATCAGAGCTATTTTTAGACAACTACACTTTTATAGTATGCGTACTATATGAATATTTTAATTGCACCCCACTTATTTCACCCCTCAAGTGCATGTGTTCATAGCATAGTTTCTTAAGAAAAAGACATGATATTGCTGTAGTCGCCTAAGACTTTTTGGCCAACTAGGGCAAGTTACAGTTCATGAAAGTATTTCTGTGCCAAATATCTGTCTCATCATCCCTTTATATGGAGCGCAAGATTAGTGGAGGATCTTTAATTACAAAGCCTTTAAACATATTTAAACATCTTTAAAAATGTTTTGATCCCTACCAAAATAGTCATTGTAATTGGATTTTGTAAAAGTTTCGTCCATAGAATATTATGTGGGAGAGCTCTAGCTTGGTATGGTTGAAGATGGTAAAAAAGTAAAGGGATAGCATGTAGGCGTGTACTAATTATGTGTTCAGCACGTCTAAGGGTGCAAATGCTGTTATAGAGACTGGGAGAAGTGCAATATGAGGTGGTTGGTAATTGGGTCGCAAGCTAAGAAATAATTATTACTGCTTGAACAATATGGTGTGTGTCCCAGCAACACATATCCATAATCGAGTTTCTTCTCACCTTGCAACTCTTGCAGAAGTAGTATTTCCACGATATCCACGCAGAATGCGTCCAGAAAACATTGCACCTGTCGCTACATCCTATCCATGGAAGAGACTGCCCCGTGACTGAGGTAAACTAGACAAGTGTTCACGCACACTGACATTAGCTTTATACATAGAGTCAGTCCTCTTAGTACAGCGGCCAGAGGCTAAATTTGGGAGGGAATCCTTACCCACCGTATAACAAGCTAAATCTGAGGGTTATTTTTCTTTCCCTTAATGTCAGTTATTATTTGCATGCATTAGGTTACCATTTTCCTCTATTGCCATATTTTCATAAAGGAAAATAGGATGTCACATCCCAGAATTTTGCTATTTTATATTTGAAGGTCTTATTTGGTGATCTTGACCTTGAGCAAGGTCATTGATTCGAAAGAAAATGATAACCCGTAGATACACCATCATTATTCCCAAGTTTTGTCACAATCTTAATGAAAGTGTAGAAATGGGACACTAAAAACCTGTACAAAAAAATCACTAGTTTTCATGAAAACAGGCCATTTTGACAATGTTCGCCACCTTTTCAGCATTTTTTTCTTCAGATTTGGAAAACTCATGAAATTCTACACAAAGTACCTCAAATTTAGCTTGTTATACAGTGCGTTGGGGTAACTTCTTAAATAATGACTTTTTTGGCACTTGGCCGCTGTACTATCTATTCAGTGGAGCATGGGTGTATATCCCCAAACGTCTCTAAAATTATATAATATATGATCGATTACCATGATCAAAACTAATGCAGGTAGGGCAACTAGGCTACTAGGGTAGTGTATAGGGTGTGTATATCGTTTATCTTAAATTCTGACTGAAGAGGTTACTGACCTCCAATTCTCTCCTGCTTGTGAACAAATGCTAACCGTTAATCCTTAGATGTATACTATATTTCAAGACCAAGGTACGCTAGAGAATGGTTGGTCATTTCTTTGAGTAATAATATGGACACTTTGCACATGAGTTATTTATCGAGATGTGGATCCATATATTTAGCATGAACGTAACCCAAATAAATACATTGGGGAATATGTCAATTCGACACACATGTTACTATTACAGTGGTCCTTTATATTATATTAGCAAAGTACCCGTCCTTCGAACGGTCCCCCTCTCTCCCTCTACCTCCCTCCTGTCCCTCCCTCCTTTTCCTTCTTCACTCTCCCCTCTGGCCTACATCCCACCCCTCTTTTTCACTCCCATTCCCCCTCTTCTCTCTCTCCCCCTCCCTATCTTCCTCACTCTGCCCTTCACTCTCTCCCTCCCTCTCCCCTTGCACCCCCTCTCTCCTACACTCTCTCCTTCCCCTCTTCTCCCCCTCCCACTCTTCTGTCACTCTGTCTCCAAACTCTCTTCTTCTCCCTACCTTCCCCCTTCCGTCTCCCATGAGCTAGCAAATGCATGACGTCATTACATTTACTTTCAAGAGGCAGTCATGTTATCAGTCCTTTGTCCATACAAAAGGCTCTCCCGACAGGCTTCCCCAACTTTCCCTGGCTAAAAATAGTTGTATAGAATATAACTAAAAACCTAAAAAAAAGGCTTCAAAATCACATTTCCACCTCAGATACCTTCACAAACCACATACGACATCCTCCAGAGAGGGTGGACAGAACTCTACAAATCAGTAAAATGGTTGGTAAAGTAACAAATTCTGAGAACATGTGAGACAAAGAAACCCCTCTTCCCGTATATTATACGGATTATTATTAGTAGCCAGACTGAAAAGACACTTTTTATGGCAGGGGCTGTAGGCCTCGCTGCCATGAACTGCGTTAATTAGAGCTAGGAAACGAAAAACTGTTTTTCGTCGCTATTCGAATATGATATTAGCCATTACTCTTTTGTTTGAAAAAAAAAATATAACAAAGCCTGATCGATTAACTGCGAGGTCATCATCCCACATTATGTGCCATTCTGCGTCATTTTGCGAAAACTTTGCTTAATTCTATTAGTGACATCTTGTCAGCTATCTACGACGGTTCTTATATTTGAAATATATTAAGATAAAATCATATATATGTTGAAACTGGAAGGCTCAATCGCTAGCTTTGAACTCTGGAAGTAAAAGGGCATTGGTACTATACTTCATCTCGAGGTAGAATAAAGAACAAAGTCGAGTTTAAAGACGCTCTTAACATCGGTATTAACTTTTTAGACCAAATCATTCTTAAAAGTCCTGCAGACCTTTGTCTTTCTGCCACTTCCATTTTCATATCTGCAAAATAAGTCCCAGACCATGACATAAATCCGCCTTGGCATAATGCCCATTGTTCTATAGGGTCCATTTTGCCGACAATAAGTCATAAGACATGGCTGAAGGAAATTATTTCAGATGAATAAATAGGCCTCAAGGAGGAGCTGATCTGCACTATTGGGCAGTCGGACTTTAATATCTTAGGTGTCCCTTCTAAACTTCTATACTCTGCTATAAGAGATCCCTTCGATTCGGTGAGGGAAAAGAACAAAATATGGTATCAATTATTTCTTGAAAAGGATTTAGATATCAAAGACATTGAGTCGAAAGTTTGGTATGAAAGCCCCTACCAATGTACGAGGGACGTGCGTTTACAGTCTTTCCAGTACAGAGTCATTAATAGATTGATTGTATGTAAGAAATATCTCGCCAGAATAGGCATTGCTGATTCTGATAGTTGCAGATATTGTGAAGAAGTCAATTATTTATTTTATTTGTTTCTAGGCTGCAATAAGACGTGTCAATTCTGGCATTGCTTAATCAACTAGGCAAAAAGAAATGAACACCTTGATCAGGAAATATTGAGAGATATGAATGCGGTTTACATAATACTAGGAATTCCTAGCAAGAAGGGGTCGCATATGATGTTAAATTTTCAAGATTTTATATTTACAGAAACAAGCTGTTTAGGGAGAATAAATTGTGTCTCCTTGACTTTTTTAAGGGAGCTTAAATTCAAGCTGAGAACATTAATGAACAGTTACAATATCTCTTACAAGAAGGATTGGAAGAAGTGGGAATGCGTCTTTGAGGAATTGTGAATTATTGTCATCAGTTATTGCGTTATGGCATTGACACTAACAAGTCTAATCATTACATCATCAACATGAATGACTTTGATCTCGGGGCCTTTTTTTAGGAATGATTGTCCAACAAAGAAAATGATTGTCTTTCGATGATGAGTCTTATAGAGGGTGTATGCCTCATCATTTCAATGATGTTTGAAATCTCACTCTCCTGAAAAAGGACTCCATTGCAGGACACCAAGATATCTCCTACTTGAAGGTCTCCACATAGTGCTCCGTTAGACCCATTGGTCAGTCCTTTGATGTAATAACCACGATCACCGGGATATCGGGGTCTTTTCTCACCACTTTCAATATTTATTCCCCACTTTTCCTTAGATGATCTTGAGAGTAAGACAACCAGACTCTGCTTTGAGACATACCCTGTCGAAGAAATTCCCAGGATTAAAGGAGAGGAAGAATTTATGATCGATCCAATAGCCTCCGCAGGGTCTAAATTTTCACATTTTACCCCGTTTATTGATACAAGCAACTCTCCTTCTCGCATACATCCCTGATGCTCAGCAGGTCCACCTTCCATCACACGAGAAATGCAGAATGCGGAGGACATCCTTCTTGACGATATTTGAAAGCCGTATTTATTTGGCCCTTCTTTTGCTGTGAGAAATACATACCTCGTACAGTATTTCCCCTCTGCATTTGACTCTGCAACCAAGCAAAAAGAGTAGGATGACCATAGAGATCATAAAATGATTAAACGAAAACATAGTCATACATTAAAGTCATACTGTCGCCTAGATTAACAATTATTAGAAGTGTAGTCATCGCAAACGAAATATCAAATAAATAAAGCGCGTTTTGACAATCGCTTGTTGAAAAGCTCTTACACCTGTTTCTTGCCGTGAGGTTATGCTGTAATTATTACGACTGATGTTTGAAACATCAGACTATATGTTTTGTTCCTTGTGATTATATCAGTGGCATGTTTTTGTGCATGAAAATAAAAATATAAACAATAAGCAATGGGACCTCTTTTCTCTGCATGAAAACAGGTAAAATTGAGACAATATTTCTCGCTAGGCATGATATAATTCTCAATGCTTAAGCCTATGAGTATAGTATCAGCCTATTTTCCAAAATCTTCAAGGCAGAGATTAGATCTATATACATGATATATACTAGCAAAGTTTTTCATTTGATCGAAATACACATTTGATTGCAGGATCTTAAAGGTGCAATGTGAAAACATTTTAGTAATAGCATTGTTCGGGATACCTTGGATAGGGAATCCTAGCATCTCAATGGGGTTCCTTTCAGGTGGCAAACTAGTCCCAAGTCCTGCAGATCTTTGTCTTTCTGCCACTTCCATTTTCATATCTGCAAAAAAGTTCCAGGCCTTGACATAAATCCGTCTGAGCATGATCTAACATATAACACCAACGTTTTACAATGAACCTATAGACACACCACTTCAGACCTTTTACTGAAAAAGAGACTGAAGACGAAATTGACAAAATTGATATCAATACGCCTTCTGGTTGTAATGAGATTAATAGCAGAGTATTTAAAATTATAAGCAAGCACATGGCGTACACTTTTAATTTGTAAACCTCTACTGGTATCACTTCTGACATGTGGAGGAGCAGTGCTTGCAAGGTTATTCCAAAAATAAAAAGGCGAGGACTGCTGATAATACAAGACCTATTACATTAATACATAATGTTGGAAAACTATTGGAGAAGTTAATAGCTAAGGTTTTATACAATTAGCTGAGCCTTAATAATATTATTATATAAAACATTTTAGAAATGTCATTGTCCAAATTACCTTCGCTAGGGAATTCTGACATCTCAATGGGGTTCCTTTCAGATGGCAAACTAGTGCCAAGTCCAGCAGATCTTTGTCTTTTTACCACTTCCTTGTTCCCATCTGCAAAAATAGTTCCAGGCATTGACAAAAATTTGCCTTGGCACAATGGACTTTGTTATATACGGTCCACTTTGCCGACCATATTTTCAACAAAAACATTAAGGCTCCACAGTTTTATTTGGAGTCCTAATAATTGTATATCATAATGATATATATCATGGTAAATCTATAATCATTCTTTCAAAAGTAATGAAAAAACATTGTAGAAATATCATTGTTCAAATTGCCTTCGTCGCTAAGGAATGTGAGAGCTCAATGGGTTGTTTTTCTGCTACTTTCATTTTCACAACTGAACAAATAATGGTTACTGTTATCTTATTACTTTTTCTTTATCAGTTATAACTTTTGTCTGTTGTTCCGTCTGTGCATAGTGTACCCCGAGGGGATCAGTTTAATGAGTAATCAGTTGTAAAACAGTACTACATTACAAGTCTTAAATATACATTCTCAACTGTCAATACCCCTAATATATGTTGAGATCGTTGTGAGGTCGTTGTAGTATTCTATCATAACAATATATTATGTCTTGTGTGGTTATTTGTGATTTTATGAGGGTGTGAAAATGCCCTGCGAAAATTCTGAGTTTTATCCCATTTGAAAAAGGAAAACAGTTCTGTTTGTCGAGATTTTCTCCTTTGAGTATACCCAGTTTATAGATCGATGTAGATCTTTTCAGGTGTAATATTTTCAAACTTTGAATGTCAATTAATTGTTTAAAAAAATCATCCGATTTGAAAAGACAAAATAGTTCTGTTATTGGGGGTTGTTCCTAGTGTGACAAGTTGTAAGTTTGTAGGAACTAAACTGTCAAGTTGTAAGTTTGTTGGAAGGAAATTTAAGTAATCGGTAATTACAAAGGATAGGGGGCCATAATATCGTTGGAGAGTTGTTGTAAGAGTGTAGGAAGCCCTAATAGTTTACCCCTACCCGTTAATTACCCACATTATTAAACTTCGCCCCTAAATAGTGTTGGAACCTTCCAACATCTTTGTAAAGATAATAATTTTAAATAATTTTAAAAGATAAATTAGAATAATGGAAAACTGACTAACTTCATATTTGCCTGTAAATGTGGGTCAGATTGTCAGAAAATGTATAATTGGCAGCTAAACACTTCTAGTGAATTCAGTTAAATTAAATTTAAACATTTCTTTTTAATCTAAATATATCTGAGTATACATTGTATTTGGTATAGCATTAATTTAAAGAATATGTGAGGTTATATTGAACTGTGTTTTGAACTTAGTTTTGTCTTAAATTTGGTTTATTTGAAAGGATTAGTGGAGGCAAATTGTACATTTTCTGACGACTCGACCCACGTACAACAGCAAAAAGGCATGCAAAGTAGCAGAAAAATCGAGAGATTTATCGCTTAAAAGCATTTGGCAACCTAGGGAATTTTATATTGTGCAATTCATGTCAGCAATGCCAGAAAATAGTGATATCAGCTCACATAGACGACCCCATAATTTGTTTTATAAAAATAGTTAAAATATATAGATCTATAAAATTTGGAAATTGTTGTAAAATATCATGCACCACCCCCATTGTCTTTATTGCCTCCTTTAATTGAACCCAGTTATTTCGGAGATGTTTGACCAGGGCCAAATGTTACTGCCTACTACTACTCTGCACCAACTACCCACAAATTATTACTTATCATGCGTTGCTGCCAACAGATTAGCATGATCATGCTTTCCTCCCAAGCTTTTATCGACTAGTAATAGTGTCTATTCAAACCATATAACAAAGGCCATAGCCCCTGTAAAATGGCTTGACATGAAATGAGTTGGTGCGATACATCTTACTTTTTGCCAGCAATAAATTTACAAAAAACATTGTATATAATAGAGGTTTGTCTCACATTAATCTTGTAAACACAGTCAATGTTTCACTGTGCAGAATGGCACGTACTATATATGTTATAATAGAAATATCCCTACCGTTTTACCGTGCTCTGAATTGCTGATCTAGATGACTGTATACCGATTTGTCTTTTATATATGTTATTATAATTATTATCATTACCCTTATGTAATGTGAGTTCGATAAATAAAGTAGTATCTTATCTTATCTTATCATGTATAGGGAGACCAACAATTAGCTATTTGGTAGATTGTAGCCAAAACAGTGTTTGGTTTGTATTTGTTAGAGGCCCTCAGAAACAGCCAGCATCATGTCAATGGAAGGGACAGTTTCGGAAGACTACTTATATATAGGACTTGAAACCAGTATGCCCTCAGGCCACTAGTTTCAAGTAATACGCCATCCCCATCCTCCTACAGCAGGCCGTCCCTCCTTTTGCTTTTCTCTGTCAAAAAAAGATTTCTAGAATTGGAGAATCTCAGCCTGCCTTAGGAGGATGGCCATTCCCATCCCCAGTTAAACCATGCTTCTAATGTTTTTGTACAAGATGGTAACGGTGAAAGCTTACAATTAAACGTAAATGCCTGAATGCCATTCCGTATCGTAGGAGAGATATCCTGCTGTTGTGGTCCCTCACAAAGGCTTAGTCCACCTAACATATTTTCTGTTGAATTGTCCGACCAAGTCATTTCCCCTGGAATGTTTAAAGGGAGCCTATTGCCATTACAACTATCCAGTGGATTATCATGAGAATGACACATCAGTTGAAATTGTTTGTCTGGTAAAGTTGCCTCAGATTTTAGACCGTCGTCTAGACTGTTGTCGTCTCTAAATATGGAGTCCACCATTTTATCCTCAACATGATCTGAGCTGGAAGTCTTTTTTTCAAAGTGCAATTCAAGGTCAACAGCATTGCTGCGTTGAAAGGAATTCTTCCTACGCTCGCTCAATGATGTGCGATATATATCTTCCACCACATAACCATATCTCGGTTGCAGAGCTTTAATGAAGTGTTCGATTATTCCCGGTCGATCCGAAAACAGTATTTTATTTAATAACCTGAAAAGAAATAACAGTGGGTATATAACTGCATTCGATCTTCTAATTCTACAGATGGGAGGAATTTCACGTCATGGCTTGAACTTGGTGGTTAAAGGCTTTTGCAAATTCCCTTATATAAACAAGACCTATATATTTGATTTGCATAGTCCTTAACTCACTGATTGATCAACTAGTTTAGATATAGCATAGACTGTAATAATTCTTAGGAATAGATAGACACAGGGGCGGAAGACCATGGTGTATATATACACTCATTCAAGAATTATCTCCCGTGAGCCTATATTTCGGTTGACTTCACTGTATTATAACTGATATTGTACATGCGTTATCATAATATCATTGTCAATTCCTGATGGTACGAATTGTTCCATTATTATACAATGAATTAATATATTAAAATACATTAATAAAATACATTAAAAATATTTTGAATGGTGACAATATCACGAATGGCGACTTTTGCTTCATATCTGAAGCATTTCTAACACAAAACTAATATTGCAGTTTGTGATAGGGCTCGTGACAAGTGTAACATAGATATCAACTATTATTATCAGTTTAACATATATTCTGAATAAGTATTAATAAATATGGATGTCGAATTGCGACATTTTGCCTACACAACAGCATTTCTGTGGCATTTACATAATCCTGTATGAATGAATAAAGACTGTTGAAGCGATTCCTTTGTTTGAGAGGATAAACACAAATAATATTTGTATATTATAGTCCTCATTTATAATGGAGAATATTTACATCATGTTTGTTTTCTTTATTTTCTGAGCCCCACCAAAGTATAAATCGAATAGGTGACATTTACCTACACCAACTTATTTTTAAACATAACCAGAATAGATATATGAATGAATTAATTCATTTAGCGATCATCTGATACCTAAAGAAAGATAATGTGAACTGCAAAACTAAGTGAGAACTAACCTTAAATTAGAGTAATTATTAAGATAAATATATAGACGTTCTATTTATTCATTCTTTTCGAGAAAAATGGGCCATATTGCCATAATTTTATGAATATTCGTTGCAGATGTCTCATAATAATGTTTCACAACATTGTGCATATAAATGCAAGTGTCTCCACCTCGTGGGTCAGTGGGCTAACGACTGACAGCAGCTAACTGTCCGATATCACTAGCGGGTCACTCTGCAGCTAGATCCCTAGCAAGAAGGACCAAATTTTCTTTTTTGGAAGACGGTTGAGCAGAGTCGCACCGGGCATTTTTCTGCATTGAAGAAAATTGAGTCTTTGAAATTGGTAAAGTCTCAATTACTGGGCCAGAAAAAGAATGCGACCTTCTGAAAGCAGCTAGGACTGCGTCATCGACACAATCTTCTGTGGAAGTGAAGGCTAAATATTCGTTGCCGATACATTCTAATGGGGGTGTCCATTGCTTCCTTTTAACCACAGAAGTCATTGGTTATGGTTGAAATATTGTAAAAGAATCATATAAAAAGATATTGAACATTGTGTAGAATTCTCCCAAACGGTAGAATTGACCACATATATATGAATCTTTGCTTTACTGATTGTGGGCCCAAGTGCGCTTGTTCAGCCTATAAGCTGGCTTGTGTTGTACGGTGTACGGACAGAATCCCGCCAGTGAAAACCCCCCTAGGCAAAACCCCGCCGTCAGAACCCCCCCAGCCAAAACCCCCCAAGCCAATATCCCCCCATGCCAATACCCCGCCAGTCAGAACCCCTCTAGCAGAAAGAACATTGGGAAAGCGAATCGAATAGACTTGGCAGAATTCACCAACCAGAAGAGATTTCTAGAGTTGCTTTGCTTCAGTTTGGATTCGGCTTGGAAGCACTTTGGGGTGCTGTCTGAGCAGAATCAACGTGCAGAAGGCATCTCAAAGGGCTTCAAAGTTTCTGAGCTGTGTATTATGCAACCAGTAATCAGCAATCTGGTGCATATAAACTCAGCTAAACTCAATACGTCCAATTTCAAATTCGGTCTTCAACCCTGATTTTTTTGTTTATATAGCCCTGACCAGATCATTGTGTTTTAACATATACCTAGGTTCTTTACTAAGTTTAGTGGTTTCATATATATGTGTGTGCCAGGCAAAGGCTAAGATCTAAAATTACCCCCCCCCCTCAATATACACGAAGAGTGTCACATTTGAACTAGACAGAGTTTTTTTAATGTCCATAGCAATCTTCTCCAACCAATCTCAAAGCCAGGTGGATTCTTGATGTAAACCAAATAACATTTCAGCGTTTCCAATTCTGTGTATACCTGAATATTCCAAGGACCAAAAATTCAAATGACCTTTTATCGCACAATCTTGCACACTTCTCAGTCATTTCATTACCTAAATACCATTTATTTTATTTATATAAGAACCGCTTTCTCCAAGGGCAAGATGATGAAATTTAGCATTAACTCAATGGGATGTTCATAATGACAGCATTTCAAATTTGAAAGAAATTAAATATTTGTTCTCCCGTTTTAATATCAAAATGTGCCGATAACAAGAATGTTGATTACAAAATGATGAAAGAATTGAACCAAGAAATATCGGGTAGACTTTGTTGAGAATGCAGCTTTGATAACATTGATAATTGCGATATTGATTGGGTCATCATGTGATGGAACGGAATGATTTTAATAGGCCTAATTCTTGACTGTGAAGCATTACCCGTCACCACCAATATTGTAATTTTACTAGATTTTTGCAAGTAGAGCGATACATGACTACATCCTACATCCCCGCCCCGACGAGTTATCACTCCTGATGAAGGTCGCAAACCAACCGAAACATTGAGCATTAATTCATTACCTTCGTGTACATTCAGCTGTGGTATCACCATTTCTTATTCTCTCCACATCTTCATTGCTGACAGCATCGCAAGAAATAAGGCTGTCAAGCACAGGCCTTACATCCACATTGTTCACAATTAACTGATAGGAACGTTGAATTCCACGGCGTGTGTGTTCTTCCGAGACTGAAAAAAGAAAGGAATATTGCAATATATAGTTGGAGCCTGATAGCATGTCCATCTATATAATATATATACCAAATATCTGGAAGGAAAGGGTTGGATAATACTGGCCTCCATGAACCCTGTACTTAAATAATGCCTGTTTTGGCCTATAGATTAATACAAATTGATAAGCATAATGCAAGTCAAGTTTGCGTGGAAAGGCCAATTATGCGGATCAAAGACGTACCTGCGGTCATTGTTATCGAGAAACCTGTCCAAACTATAGGGATCACCGTGTTTTAAAAGCAAGATGTCCTTCCTTAAAGACCTAGTTCACATCCAGATTGACTTGGAAGGTGGATGTTTTACATGCACGAACCTGCAAAGGCAACAACCACTTCTTGTGTATGACACATCACTGGCAGACCCCAAAATCTGATTACGATTGCAGATCACAAATTTTCACTGGCATGAGATCCTCTGTCTAATCGACGACACAATAACCCTATATATATACCTTGTCAGTCAGATATAGTGCCACACGGAAGTGAAGTTCCCCAAGTTGATTGACGTACTTGCCGTTCCTTGCAATTTGCATGTCACGCTCTGGTTTCGTTACCTTATGTGTCTATATTCTTAGATGAGTATGTAGGTTAAGGGAGCCAAGGCAACGTACGTACATACAATTTGCAATTAACACTTGATGGAAAGAATTAAGATAACGAGTAACATTAATATACGAACAGGCCCTATTGTAACAGTAGATACGTATATGAGTAAACAACAGTTCTTAGAGGCCTAATCCTAATTTTACTCCGGAAGTGTGCCAATAGTATAAATTCTTGAAAAATTTCCATTTTTGCAAAATTTCCTGTAAAGAGGTAGTGACGCCTAGAGTGACGTTTGGAGAGAATTAGACCGATCTACCCAACAACCAATCACCTTTATCCTTGCGTTTCCATCGGTTTTCTTTTAATCTTATGGCATCACAAGACCCGTCCCACTATATTTAGTAGGCCTAATCATATTTGTATTCCATTATTTGACCGTCAGCTTGGCTTGCGAAGTGGTGGTAATAGTATACATATTGTTCCAAAGAGGAAATTGCAAATGTGTTGAACCTTTTACCTGAAATCATGGAATGGACGAGAAATTACCATAGAGTCAAATAATCACTTCTAAAAGATTTAGAATTTTATAGACAGGGCAGGCACTCGGTACTTATAACTTGGCAATTCTAGATTTCTTTGAAGTGAAGACTCATCAATATGAGGGTAGGTGTATAGTTTAGTAAGATTACCACAGTGTTTATAGAAGGAGAATAATGCCTGTAGTAAAACAGAAATATTTGTAATGTTGAGAAAAAGCCTGTAGTAAAAGATAGAAATATGTGTTATGTTGACTTAAATTACTCTTGAATTTACTTGTGTTAAATTTTTTCTAGTATTTGAAGGTTATAGACATTAAAGGAAGCATTAAAGGATAAGCTCACTAGAATAAGTTCAGTAGAAGTTGTTTAAAACCTGTTAATACTGTTTGATGACATTACTGATTAAATTGATTACATTATAGAGGTGCTGTTTCAGTCTCAAACTTGTTAACCCCATTTAAACATAAATACCACCTGTGCCCCTACCTCTATCCATTCCCACACTACAATATGAAAGTATAAAAATATGTAACAAAACCAGGTTACGAGGAGATGCGAAAAGATGCGCCCCCTTCAAAATGCTCGTAGACATTTGCGATATATTTACGAGAAGAAAGTCCGTATGCATAGCTATAGGGAGATGCGAGGGTGTATTTACGAGAAGATACACATATTGGGGCTTATAAATACACATGCTTTCAACTTACAAGACACTTATTACTGAGATGCGAGGACATACGAGGTTCTCGCAACCTATATAAAACGGGACCAATGCCCAAGCTGCGTTCCGATGTAAAATGCTGGCGTGATAACTCATCAACAGGTTTTCATCTATCGGTACCCCTAGATATTTAAAAATATTGACTCGTGCAATGGCCACACCTTCACGGGAAAGACTAATGTACTCAGCTGGTGTTTGCCTACCTTTTAAGAACAATTTATACTTGTTTTTTTTTCTTTTTTAATTCAAGCCCATTTTTCATGCACCACTGATTATACTCATTTATAACATTCTGGCCTTTCGCGTACAGTTCATTAAAATTGTTGGAATGTCAGAAATAGTTAGGGAATACCTTCAGGGTAGTCGTTCGATACCGTTATATGCTTTCTCACAAATATTGACAAGCCCCCTCCTTTGTGTCTCTCCCCTTCATGTCACTACATCATCTGCATATAATACTATCTTACCTTCGAAGTCAACATTACATAGGTCATTAAATTTTGTGAAAATTATGAACATTAAAGACCCTATTATGCTGCCTTGTGGGACTCCATTTGGTACAAACTTATGATTGATTGTAACATCATTTTGTTTAATATATTGATATCTATTATTCAAATAGTCCCCTAATAACCCCACTATTTTTGGTCCCATTCCCATGGACTTTAGTTTTCTTATCAAAGCTAGATGCGACACTGTGTTAAAAGCCTTTTTAACGTCAAAATAAATTGATAGGCATTTACGATTACTATCCACTAGCCGATGTATATTCCCCAAATATTCATGAACTGCACCAAGTGTTGACCTATTACTACGAAACCCATATTAACAATCTTCAAAGAAATTAGTGTCTTCTAAGAATTCATACAGACGTCTATGAATAATCCTTTCCAGTATCTTGCTCGTCGATGGAACTATTGTGATAGCCCTTACATTATCAAGACATTTTGTATCGCCTTCTTTAGGTAAAAGCGTAATAGACGATAGTTTCCATTCTGATGGAATTGCACCTGCATTAATAAATCTGTTAATCAAACGGGTAACGAATTTGATTATCCCGAGCAGTGATACCTTAAAAATCTTTTTATTTATATCTATTAAACCTGACCCTTTATCAATTTCAAATTATCCACCTGTTTTTTCACCTCATCTGTCGTGTTACCTCCCTGTATATCAAAAACAACATTAGGCAGATCGTTCATCGGTACAGTACTAAATCATTTCTATTTCCATTTACACCAAGTTTAGCAAAGAAATGATTTGCATGATCAAGGGTTTCTTTCCCTAGTATCATTTTTCCCCTTGCACAAAGCAGTTCAACGTTTTGCAACCTACAGAAACACCTTTATGATTCAAGGAGCTCCAGAACCCTTTCGGATTATTCCTGTTATTATAGGCATGTGCTACCAGAGAGGCCTTCGTTTTTCTTTTAATTAATTTAGTTACCATCCTCCTTAAGCCTCTTGCCACACTTCATGACTCCATGATAGAATTCATAGCTCTTGCTGTTCTCAATGCATAATCTCTTCTCCTCATTAAATCCCTAACTTCCTCATCTATATATTATAGACCTGTGACGGATATCTGATCTTTATTCTCTTAAAAGGAAAATATTGCCAATCACTAGTTCTTATATTGTTGGAGAACCATTGCCACACCTCATCCACTGAGGCTACTTTCTAATCGCCTTGCCATTCTGTAGTTCTATCAACCATATCTTGCATAAAGTTGTCCAGATTTTCCCTCTGTTAACCTTTCACCCATTTATATGTTCGCTCCGACAAGGGAATTATCTTTTTTAAATTCAACCAACCTAGTACCGCAAACAGATTGATTGCTAATATATACCTCATACACCTTAGCATTACCTATATATGCATATTACTGTATAATATATCAATGCTATGCTTTCTCACAAATATTGACAAGCCCCCTTCTTTGTGTCTCTCCCCTTCAATAATGATCTGGGCCTATACTTTCACTTAGAATATTAAACTCGTCCAATATGCACGCTCTTGTATGTATAGACATTCTAAAATGAAGGATTACCTAATAGTATTACTGTATATTCCCACATTATAGGGCTCCTGCATGCACTATCGGCATATAGTGGCAAATTGGTATGGCCAATAAAGTGACCAATTCTGGTGGTCGGTTTATTGGCCTATCTACTTGCCATAGTGGAGGAGGTCGGGCAAATGAGTGGTAACTCAAGGCAACTCATTGGCCGCACTGCAACTCATTGGCCGCAGCTGGTTTTCATTGGCCATCATTGGCCATCATTGGCCATCATTGGCCATCATTGGTCATCATTGGCCATCATTGGCTGGAGAATCGAAACGTTTTGATTTCTTCGATCAATAGATTGTCATTGGCTGCTCAATGGCCGCTATTGGCCACAGTGGAACCAATTGCGTTACCAATAGATAGTATATTAGCCTCTACTTGCCGGTCATTGGGCAATAACCTATTGGTCACTCTATTGGCAACACCATTGGCCACAACTTGCCTATAGTGGAGGCCCCTATACTAGGAGACAGCTTGCAATAACGATACATGTATAGGGCCCAATCGGTGTTGCCAATAGAATATATATGGGAGAATCCGGGGGTTTGTCGAACTACTTTATTTTCTGGAGTGAATGCTGGTTGATTGGCAAGACCAACCTGTCAAATTTTACAAGCCCCTTGTTTCCTACTGTAAATGACTCCTACTAGGCGACTGACAGGGAGATATATGCACTGCCACGCCCCCATTTCTGCCTTGGGACCGCCTACCAATGCCTCTCCAGGTACTCAAGAGTAGTGCTGGAAGCTGACGAGAGAGAGGGAGTGGGGGGAGTCCAGCCAGGCCGGGAATGATGTTGTCTACAGAGGAAGGGACAGGGACACTCAATCGGGTTGTAAGACGCAGTGTGTATGAACTGCTCATATAATGCTGCTCTTTGCTGCATACTAGTATTCGCTGGAGGTTGTTATCTATGAAAACAGGACCATGAGGATCATTCCTACCAGCTGCTACACAGGTGGAATTACCACAGATATACACAAGTGGTATGATATATTTAGGAAATGGACTGATTCATTCAGAGAACTGTAAAGTGGATGAGGATACTCCTGGATTTTAAACACCCGGAGGATCAGAAAGAGTGTTGCACTTGGCACATACATGTATAGAGCCCATCTGGCAGTAGAGTAAAGTCCGACCTATACTGTTACTATTGGGAATCTTTTCACCCGCAGCCTATCACTGGTGGATGGCATTGAATGGAAATGATGGCCCCAATTGACTGATCAATAGGACAGCTATTAGCCATATTCCTGCCGAGCTGTTTTCCCACTTATAGTACTAGTATTGGTTCCGATGGAAAAGTGGCTAGTTTATAACCGCTCCTGCCGAATGTGTGCTCAGAATCTTCCTGGAAGGATTTCCGCTTGTGTTTATACAAGGAGTGCATTTCATCTATAGAGAGACTGGCCACGAGGGAAAGGAAAATGGGAGAGGGGATCTAACCGAGGATACCAATGCTTTATACAGTGGTATTGATCTTTCAAACCATACAGATGTGTGATATTTATTGTTAAAACAAAAAAACAATGTTATGCAGCTAGCACTATACTATTGCGAATAAATATATATGATCCCTCAATACGGCCAGGGATACCCGCAGGGATGATCTCAACTTGCTAAATCATGTATAGAGAGTTTTGTTAAAGGATACATTATGTTCATATGCAGAACTGCAGAAACTTACAGTCGAATTGTATGGACTGGAGGTGGAAGTGGAGGGGTAGGTGTAGGAGGTACAGACTCCGGGGGGTTCGACAGAGCACACGTGGATCTATCTGTTATACCGTTAAGGAGAATGAACGTGTTGATGATGCTTGGAATTCTATATCATCTTCTAGGACTTGGAGTCAATGTGGTGGGAGGGGATCTCGGCCCGTCTGCTAACATGACAAGGTAGGTTTACGCCAAAAGCAAAATGAACAACCTAAACATTTGCCTTCTATCTAAATAATCGTCAATAACATGGTCTAAATAACCGTTTATCACTGGAGCAAATGGAACTCTCTTGACCTGCATCAAATACCATCGCAACTTTGCGAATGTCAATTATAGATACAAATTTGACTTGGAGTTCATTATTTCTAATTACGTATCAAACGATTGGGTTCTTTTACATGGAATAACGATTCCTTTCGTTCTTGTATCATATAGTTTATATATATTCGTATCTGAATTACACCCATGAGCCTGCGTCACAATTATGTTCACTGTACGAGTATACGTGTATCTCATACTTGATTTGAATTGCTGTATTTACATCTTGAATAAAAACAATATAGATCTATACTAGCATTCAGTTCTGATAGTCAGAACTATTATCAAGCATACATTCACAATAATTATCCCTCCTGTAGTATATATATGTACATTATCTCTATATTACACTAGCAACAGTATTCAGTTTACAGCATGGATGAGAAATATCTGAAATATCAGTATTACAAGATACCTGAGACATACACATCAGAGAAAAAGATCTGGTAAGCTTTGATATAAGGGAAGAAGTTACAGGCGGGTCCATATGCACTCCATAAAATAGGTAAAACATGAACGGAGCTAAATACCCCGTGCAATTCACACCTTGTACACAAGCCTTGTCCGACACGCCGCTCATGTTTCCAGGCGCCTTTACTCAGGTTTAAAATAACAAGCGATGCTTGCTTAGTATCGAAGGTATTAAGGTTTTATGAGCTAGGTGTTGGTATGCTTTGCATTGCTCCAGATCCTAGATATTTTCCTGAAAACGTCGGCAAGAAAGTGTTGATAGATCCCTCAATGCCCGTCAATGAGGACAACAGAAATGATTTCTTCTGAATCTGATTCTAGTAAGATGAGTAGTTTATAATTATATCAATTCCATGTTTCATATTATCTAAACATCTGCATTTCGTCCCATGTAAATATGATTACTAATGGTAAAATAAATAGATACAATAATGATTCGTAGATTTCTTTTTAATTATGTCAATGTTTATGAGGTGGTGTGTGGTTTTAAGTCCATGTTAGTTTAACATCAGCTTGGAAATATAGGTGATTCTCTTTCCCTACATTTCAATAAATTGGATTTCTTTGATTTTGTATGAGCAGTCATACCGACTCCTATCAATTTAAGGATTGAGGGGATGTCCAGGATTACATTTGGCATTTCCAGGCCAACATTTCTATTGTTTCTGGTATTCTGGTAAATGAATCATATTATGGTCAGGTCGTCAGAAAATGTACAATTCGCCTTCACCAATCCTCTTACATATCCTAAATTTAAGAGAAAAAATTATGTTCAAAATACAGTTCAACATAACCGAGCAGATTTCTGAAAACAAGGCAATATCAGATATATTCAGCTATGCCTCGTATTTATTCCATCTCGGAATTGAGCAGAATTTACTAAATGTGTAGAGCTTCCGATTGTTCATTTTCTGACAATCTGGCCCATTTCGAATTTCCGGTTACTAAAATTGGCACTGCGTAGAGAAGGTCTCTGTTGTTTCCCATCCCATCTACCATCTTGGTATTTTGGGGCTTTCCCTACCTGTCCATCGATGCGCTCTGTGTGGAATATCCATGGTGACCAATGTGAAAATATTAAATTTCGGATAGGCCTAATATCATTTTACCAAAAAACACGCTCCTAATCGAGGCTATCTGACTGAATATTGATAGAGGATATCTGACTGAATATCCTCAAAATAAATTTTAAAGATTTGGGATAGAATCACGTGTATTTTCTGGTAACCCGTGCACATCACACGCAGCAAAGAACAAACGAAGAGTTTGGGTCATTTTACAAGAGAAGACAATACTCGTACTTCGCTCCATGTATTGCAAATTGACAAGAATTGACTGTCAGTATGACGGGAAACACTGAGAAATGGATCTAGCTGGATCTCCTGTGGACACCTTGGAATTTAACAAATAAATGATGGATAAATAATTAGTTTCATTAGTTACGAATTTAGAGCCTTCGGTGGCCCATAGCCAAACAGTTGTAAGATTGATTAAAGCAAAAGGTTAACGCTGACGAGAAATACAGGGACAGGCCAGACTGATTAACCCAAGCTCAGCTCAAAATCTGGATACTAATTATTAAGACGTAGAATAATGCACTCTCCTAGAAAATCCCGGGGTCTGTTGTATAAGAAATCGTTACTTAAAATATCCCTTGCAGGGTTATTTCCCTGGCTTATATATGTCATCCTTAATGTAGGAATAACAAATATCGTTATCTGTATCCTTACCAGCTGCATAGCAAGGAAAAATAGCTAGGCAGCAAAATCTTAAGTAAGGGTTTCTTACGCAACGACTCACTTGCTGTTCTATTTTCCAACTGTTTGAGTGTGTTTAAGGTGTGGATTGTTTGGACCAAATTCCAGCAATATAATTGGCCTTCATATATGACCTAAAAACCTAGTCTCAATCATGAACCGTGCGAAATATATTCCATTCCATCCACATTGCCGGAGGCGAAGCACCTATTGGAGAGATCTAGCTAGATTTGTTTAATGGTATCTAATCGTACATGATCATATCAATCACTTGGTATTGGTGGCTATAATATCGAATGTTACAATGTTATTTTGGAAATAGTTGTCACAAGCTTTATTTGAGTTATTCAAGCCTCGATTGAAGCTGGCACTTGAATGGCACTTGAATTGTACGAAGAAGAGTAAGGGTTACGCCCTACCAAGTTACTGCACCCACCTGACATTGCAAAACTGACTTCCCATGGGATTAAAAATAATGTATACTTAATCAATACCGTCCGTCCTACCTGAATTTTAAGTGGCGTTCTTAAGCTGTAACGAGGAAATAGATGTGGGGAAAAGAGCTTATAGTTCTGGGGACATCTCCCTTCAATCAAAAGCCAAAAGACACATCTAATTGTTGTTGTTGTTGTAACGTTTTTATTGCTCTGACAGGTACATCTCGATGTTGCCATCGCATTTTCGTTTGTATCCTTGATGATTCTTAACTGATAATACTTTTCATTTTACATTAAGGTATGTTTGTTTATAAATTACTATTTATACAAGATATGAGATATAAAAGTATTATACATCATGGTACTAGAATATATGTAATATATATTATGCAAGGTGATAATCTTTATGCAAATTTCATTAGATACTTTATACATTTTTTGAAATTCAGTTTGAACATATAAAATTTACAGATTTTTGGTGTTAGTACATACCATTCCTTCAACCTCAACCTAGCACCCCTCCCCACCCCCCCGCCCCGATGTCTTCCACTATTCATTATTAGTTGGTTCCACAGTTTCATACAAAACCGCGGATGTCTGTGATTATTCTATTGTTTTATTATCAGACACAGTTTCCATCAAAACCGCATTTGAACTCTTGGTTTCATTCAAAACCTAGAGGGTATTTTGGGGTGATAGGACAAGATCACCATTTAGGAGATCTCTGTTTACTATCTGTGTTAAAACATTTTTGTCTTCTATTTTTTGGATATTGTTAGGGAGCTTATTCCATATTCTTATGGCTCTATTATGGAAGTTTTGATGTAATTTCTCCGTTTTGTATGTGACATGATTAATGTCCTTTCGATTTTGAGAGTGCCTTGTTTCTTTATTTTTCCTGACTAAATTGTTTTTGTCTTGAGCAAGGTTGTGGGCATATTGTATTAGATGTAGCATTCGCCTATCTGATAGAGGGAGTAGTTCCAATTCATTTTCATATTCTTTTGTGTTTGTTCTTTTGGGTAATTTCTTGATAATTCGTATTGCCCTATTCTGGATAGTTTGCAGTTTTCCTGATAATTTCTTAGTGCATGAGTCATAGAAAATGTCTCCGTAATCCATGAGTGGTAAGATTGTTGTTTTGTATACTAGTGTTGATATTTTGGTAGTTAGTGAGTTTCGGATTTTTCTTAGTTGGTTTGTTCTTAGGTTTGCCATTATTGTTGCTTGTTGAATTTGCTTTTTGAAAGTCAGACTATTATCTATGTGGATCCCTAGATATTTGTATGTTACTACTGATTCTAATTCCTCATCTTGGATGGTGTATTTGCTAGTTCTATTATTGGTATTTTTATTTCTCTTGCATTGTATAATCATGCAGTTTGATTTTTTTGTATTGATTGTTATCTTGTTTTTCTTACACCAACTTTCCAATTGTTTTAAGTCATCTTGGAGAGTGTCCGATTTCCTAGCACTTGGTGTTTCTGTGAATAATATGGTATCGTCTGCATACATTTGCAATGAGCTATTTCTTATATTATCTGGTAGGTCATTTATATAGAGTAAGAACATTAAAGGGCCAATTGTTGTCCCTTGGGGTATACCACAGGTGATTTTCTTAGCTTCTGATATTGTATTATTGCAGATGGTTTTTTGGTATCGGTTTTCTAGGAAATTATTTAACAGTTTAGTCAGGTCTGGGCTATTGAAGTTCTTTTGGATTTTTGTTAGTAGTATCTGGTGATTCACCGTATCGAATGCTTTTTTTAAATCAATATATATTGCATGTACGTGTTTGTTATTATGTATGGCATTATATGTGTATTGGAGAAAATTCGTAACTGCTTGGGTAGTTGATTTTCCATATCTGAATCCAAATTGGTTTTTATTTAGTTTGTGATTATTTTCGAGATATGATGATAGATCTTGGGCTAGCACTTTTTCATATATTTTTCCCATGATGTTTATATTGGCTATGGGGCGGTAATTTGTGGGATCATTTTTTGTTCCTGCATTTTTATAGACTGGGGTTACTATGCTCTCTTTCCAGCTAATGGGTATTTTCCCAGTTTTATTTGTGAGCTCTAATAGGTATTTTAGTTGTGGTAGGAGAGCTTTTAGGGATGTTTTGAGTATTGTGGTTTTTAGGTTGGGGTATCCTGAGCTTTTAGTATTTTTTATATCACTTATAATTTTCTTTAATGATTTAATGGATATTTGGGTGAATTGATATGGATTATCTGGTTTTCCCTGCTGTATGGGTTCTGTATCATTGTCAATATCTGGAATAGCTTGTGCTAATTTTTCCCCTATTTCTATAAAGAATTTATTGAAGTGATTTGGGACATCTGTGTTATTAATTTCTTGGCCTTCTATGTTTAATTTGATCTGATCCTTTATTTTTGTTTTTTCGGGTGTAATGAATATAGGAATGAAACGTATTGATACGCAAAGACCAAAATTCTTTGGAATTTTTGTGTTTTTGTTTCAGTGGGAAGTTTAAACTGGTGTTTAAATAAATAATGATATAGCTTTTGCATGTACAATACAGTACGTTGCGTTGTTGTCTCACATTTTTAAATCTTAGTACAGGATTGATGTATAAGAATAATAATAAAGAATTTAACTATAAATGAGGGTACTAGTTTTGCATATGCAGTACAGCACGTCGCATGAATATCACACCGTACAGTGTGACTTAGTATCCTTTGGCAAGTTCATTTGGCTGTGTTTAGTGAGATAATACTTCTCACCTAATCCGACAATCAAAATACAAAATACAGAGTACATGTACGTATAACAATATACAAAATGCAAAATTCAAGATACAGGTACCTATTTATATAATAATTCCTATTCAGAGAGAGGTCCATATTCCTATTTTGTCATTTTTAATTTGTGTAAGCTTTTTCTATTTTTTTCTAAAATGTTTTCTGGACTCCAGAACTTCTTGGTTCTCAGTGGATAGTGAGTTCCAGGCCATTTTTGCCTTATTTCTACAAAATATACATTGTTCTCTCTTTAATACATAAAGCATATATAATAAATCAGATAAATAACGAGTTGGTTGAGGGATTGTGATTGTGATCCTTCAACCAACTCGTTGGGTATCCTGTATATATCTCCGCTTTAAGGTGCAAAATGAATCCATATTCCACTGTAGCATTGTTGAACGAAATAGCGGTGTCGGGTGAACCACTTGCAAACCACAACTTTTTAAAAATCATGTTTATTTTCATATTTCATACATTTTTACTTTGTATTCCTACTTCCGAGTTTTAATCATAATATCATTCTGTTGTGAACACTACAAAGTGATTTGATGATGACTGAATGAGACCCTGGGTGGTCTCCACTGGCTGCAGTAAGCTCTGCGGTAAGCTCTGCGGTAAGCCTTGCGATGGTCTTGTGATGGCGAGGAGCGAGGTCCTTCCTACATGGCTCAGTTAACCATATAGGCAGGATCTCATCATTCCTCTCCACCTACAGAACCAGCACAAAACCATCGCAAAGCTTACCGCAGAGCTTACCGCAACTTATTAGGCTTCTCAGCAAAACACTACACTAGGTACGACTTACGACGACGATGGACGCAAGAGGGTGACCCATTTGGCCACATATGTATGATGTACCCTGTAAATGTACTGCCCATCTCGAGACCTTTTATACAGCTATGTGGGTGATCTTTATGGGAAAGGTTCTTTGGGATCATCTAGGTATATTATGGGCTTTATTGCCAACATACCTTATAGAAGTCTATAGAGTGTATCATATCACGATACATCCAAAGAGGCATTACAAGCATAGTGGTATGGGGATGGCCGTTAAAAACAAATAACTTTCAAGAAATAGCCAAGAATTTCTGGGATTCAGTGTGAACCATCGCCTTGACATTTTGCGATCACATGCAAAGAGTATATGGCCCGATCATTCTTTGATCGATTGCGTTCCTGTAAGTTCATCATGGGATCAATTTATTTCTGTGATACGATAAAGAACAAAGGCAGGGAGAAGGCCAGCCAGCATTAATTGTCGATAACATTCAGGGCTAAACCATAAATCAGGACTAAGCACTCTTCATGCATATTAATGCACCCACCGCTCCAGTGGAAGATGACAAACGGAAAATATATAGAATAGAATTCTTTAATGTACAATAACAATCTCAAAACCTTAACTGTAAGTCGAAACATGTCCTGATATGAATCTAGATTTCAACAATAAATAAAACAACAAAATTGATCCCCCGGTAGTTGTATTCATTGAGACAATTATATCTCCCTTATATTTGGGTCCTGTACACGGAGAGATTATGATAGAGAGTAATAGTGACACAAGCTTGGGCAGAAACCAAGCAAAGCTAGGTTATTAATCACCAAATAACATCACAATACAATACATGTGAGAAATAAAGAAACACTTGGCAGTTTAAACACGTTCGTGCATAGCGGTGAACCAGCGGAGAATATCACTGGAACGTATATGTTTGTTTATGGGCGTGTAATAATAGAGCCACGCTGGGATCTGATTGGTTGGAAACAAAAGGGGGCATGGATGGTTGACACAAGTTTGGCCAGAACCAAGCGAAGCTAGGTTTATCAATCACCTAAATCCAAACAGAGAAGATAAAGTTAATGTTTTTCCAATGAAATGATGACCATATACTCACACTTAAAATGATCCAATGGAGAAGGAATTATATAGGATTCTACCATAGAAGAAATCCAACGACCTTTTATTCTAATATCATTTAATGGTAAGTCGGTATACCCAGGGACCCCTTTCCGACCCCAGCAGCAGATAATAGTGAAGCCAGATTTTTGGAAATCTGGAAGCAGGCATCAGAGACCATTAGTAGATGATATTCTTGTTTTTTTAGAACACCAATACCGTTGAACACTCTTGAGAAGCATTCCCACCATTGGAGATCCATTTTGCAACATACAGCACTGCATTTCCAAGCAAACTAATTCTCATACATATAGCCCAACCAGTTCCAAATAGTGAACTGTGTAAATGAGTATCTTTCCATGCAGTAGAGAACAGCTCATTACTACAGTAGCTTTTTGTGTAAATTAGCTCTAGAACCAAGCTTTAACACAATAGCAGAAGCGCCCGTGTCGAAATCCCTTAGCACTGGACAGACGAGCACATTTTCTTATATTGGCGTTCCAGCGTTCACAGCGATCCTTCCTGGAAGCTTCTCCTGCCCGGGATGTTTTTATGAGCTCTCTAATGTGCTCATATATGCTCCCCAAAGGTGGTGTTCCTATGTAATCACCCACCCTGCCCGAAGCTCTCTTGGTCGTCTATCATATAGGATGAAATAACAATCTTACAGATTTCAAGTCTCTAGGCAGCAAGAAAACGGCAGTTATTATTCTTATTCGGCTATTGACTACCATGCCAAGATTTCCCCAGGCTGGCTAGCACCACCCAGTAAGGTTGAAACTCCTGAAGTCCATTATGGAGTTTGTCAACTCAGATTTGTGCCACTGAGAAGGAAATACAAAGTCTTCGTGCCGGAACCAAGTATCTTGATAAATTCTACATAACCCTTAATAGAAAACAGAGCTCTTTGTGTATACGTATATACGTGTAGAAAGCATGTTGAGGTGGGGTTTAAAATGACACATCAAGCTTAAAGGGGTTACTGCTGAGACTCCCTCCCCACATTAAATTGCTGGGTGGGAGGTAGTGATTGAACGCACCAGAGCGTCTCACAGGGTCTCATCAATGCGATAGATACCCAGCTGCCTAATAGGCCTAATCCGTTTGTTTTGTCTTTTCGGATAAATAATTAAGTAAATGTAAGAGAGTTCTGCATAGTACTGACAGATCAACCAGCAAAGCATTATTGAGAGCAGCACTGTATTCATACTGGTATTTTTTATATTCATGCTCAGATTGATATACCTGCAGGGTCAGGGTAACATGTAAAACAAATATAGAAAAATAGAATTTAAAACACACACTAAGAATCAACAAATTTTCATTACCCGTTTTCCAATGATTTGTGCAAAAGCAGATGCATATTGCGCATAATAATCTGAACACAAACGCCAGATATGCCAGATGCCAGATAAACCCAGATTATCACAGATATGCCTAAATGATGAATGTGACTCTAGATAAGGGATGCTCGACCGTACAATGTCGATAGCCTATAGTATAATCTGCTAACCTGGCGTCGGCGGAGGAATATGTTCCGCGGTAATAGGGGATTTGCATGTCCGCTATATTGAATCTTGATTCGCGTGGACTAATGTTGCTATGTTCAGCATGGATATTTAGCAGTGACCAATGACCTAGGTTTGACCTGAATCCATCCCAGCATGCACTGTATTAGACATGCGCAGTGAGAGATGCAAATGTATCCCCTATTGAGCGGTTAATTTGACGCTAGGGTAAAAGGGGCTGCACATAATTCAAGGGATAAATGGACGCATGTTTATTATGAGGTATACATTGTATAGCGATATCGTTGTGTCGATTGTATTGTAATATCCTTTTATATATCGATTACTTCTATACATTATGATAACCCGAATAAATAATATTCGTTACTCTTGCATGGCCAGACAGAGGTTTGGGTGTGAACAAGCTAGGTATTATACATAATAAACACACCAAATACATTGCTTATCAATATTATTTTCGAGTCTAAAATATACATCATTTTTACAGACGTATAATATAGGGATGACTAGGAGGTAAATACGTCGCAATACAAGACATGTTACTGCATAGCATCAATAATTAATAAGCACATGAATTGAGAAGCCATTTTCAACAGTTTCCACCAATCATCAGTTTTACATATTGAGCTTTGATTCAAAGATCAATTAATAGAAAGGTCGCTATATGTTATCCTTGAAAATATAATAAATAATACAAAACAAATATAAAAGGCAGCTGGATATCATCATATATACAGGACACAAACCATTAACGTGGTTGTAGATAAATGTAATATTTAGTAATCAGATAAGGTGCTTAATTAACAATATAAACATGAGTGGCCATGCTGTATAACGCAGAACAGGGTCAAAAGGGGGTGGCCTCTTGAAAGTAAATTTGATGCCGAAGGACGAGCTGTTTAGATTGATCTAAGTAGCTGTAATGATACGTTTGCCAGTACATGTAATAAACAGCTCCTTGCTGCATCAACACACTTCTACCGGTCCTAAGGTTGTAAACTTGCTCTAGAGCTAGATCAGATGGATGATTATTGCCATGATTTACTGGGTACAAATTCGACTTTCTACAAATGTATTGGGACCGTAGATGTCTAGATTCCTTTCCTTAGATTTGGAACATATATGTTTTTTCTATAGTTACAAAACTTGTGATCCCAGGCGGTAATATTGTGTCTTTCTCATTTGCTTACTTTCATACATTGTAAGGGAATTTGTAAAAGCTTTCTTAATGACTAAATGAGCTCGGTTTGAACCACCAAATATAAAAATAGATTGAATAGATACATTAAATTTAATATAGTTACCAGTACTATAAGTTTGAGCTCAACGTAAAAAAAGTTCTATTACTCTTAGGTTTGAGCAATTGGATTTATGAAGGGTTTGTACATATTGGCAGAGAATAAGGGAAACTCCCCTGGTATATTGCACGAAATGTACACTTTGCTAAGAATATATATAAGAATTGCTCCCTGATTGTCAGCTACAGGTGTAGACGTGTGTCTAGCAAACAAGACGAAAAACATTCACACACTGTGTCAACCTATGATGGCCTTCTTGGACACTCGAAATGGCAATTTGCCAGCTCATTTGTGAGCTGTATAGCAGGAAAGGAACACTTTTGAGACACACATGTACAGACTTCCTCCGGGACTTCTCACCCTTTTCTGCTAAGTTTACTCCAACCTCTGCTCCCACCCTTTCTTCACACCTGTAAACCTCATCCCAGTTATTCATTTCTTTGTCTAAAATAAGTTTAGTGGATTTTTTCAAGCAGGCATGTCTATAAGACAACGATAGGGGATAATTGTTTATTAACAGCGTTGAATTTTTGTTCAATGAAAAGGGTGATATTATCTGATAACCAATGAAATATGAGTATTCCTTTTGTGCAGGTATCATCATTGAACGATTTAGACCAATTCATAATTGGACACGCAGCTCCAATCGAATAGTTACAAAAAGATGGAACATGATTCCAGTAACTTGAACCTAGGTCTATTTGTTTATTAAGCAATCAATTCATCCATATCTGTGTGGCCATACACGCACCTGTCGACAGTCCTTTGTGTTATATCGATAAAAACTACCAATTATTCCCCATTTATCCCCTATTAAAATAAGGTGGTTGGAGGTGACCTGTAGATCTATTCACCACACCTGTTTTAACATATATACATGTGTCCCACTCGGATGTCAGTCTATATATTGAGAGACATAGAACAACATCATATTCAGTGAGGTCTGAGCGGCCTTCAGACAGCCTCTATTAATTAGGGGAAAATGTGTTTCTTCTTTGTGGGCATATACAGTGGACTCCGCCATCAGGGTAAAGCCAGGCCTCCACACACCAACTTCAGGGCCTGGTCATTCATCAGTCACTGAAGTTTTCCAAACAAGTCGTCCAAAACAAAAGTCTGTCGTCTGGTCTTGTCGCCCACTTTGGTTGCTGTGTGGATCCTGAGATGAAGAACCCAAAGAATCCTTTAGTGACAGCTCTAATTACCTCAGTGACTTGGACAGGCACCACAAGATGAGTGACTAGATTAAACATGACCATTCTAGTTGCTCAAAAAGTGAGCAACATGAGGGTCATTAACTTGAAGTCGCCTGTTGGGAGGTCATCCAAGTGCATGTGATATGCTGCATATTGTGTGTGGATTCCAGGCAGAGAAACAACATCCAGTGACTTGATGTGTTTCAGCCAATCACAAAGCTGGGAAGTTGTTCAATCTCCAAGTAGTTGGACTTGTGTGTGTGACTGAAATACTTTTATTTCAGCTGTGAAAGCTTGGCGACACAACCATGTAGCCACAGATAAATCGCTGGTGGACACCAATTTGTCTGGCCTTAGCCTAACGGATATCAAACTGGCAGGGGACTGGCAAAGTCTGGCGGTTTTGATATACCTGAATACTCCTACCTCATACAAGCTGGACGAACAGGTGCCGTGTCCGGCTAATAAGCCGTAAGGATAAATCTCAGGACCACACCACCGGAATGAAAGCCTCACCACTACACTGTCTCACTTAATTACGGGAAACCAATGCAAACCTCCTACAGCCTAAAACACCATGTGAACTCAATTGTTATGTCCTGCAAAAATTATCTATGATACTTTTCTTAAGACACACACTGGGTCTTGCATACCTCCGGTAATTCACTAAATAATGCCGGCAAACCCTACAGTAAAGTTATTCCAATGGATGTAAACACTAACGGACATTTCGTTTAGCTCCTAGTCCAGTCCCGTGTACATCTCGTCCTGTGCATCAACAGTCGGCCCTACACCTACCCGTCCGTTCAAACACGCTCTAGATCAGCAGTAGAATGAAGCCTAGGTGACCCAACCTTGGGAACTAACTCAGGGGCAGAGCGTCCACCTTCCACACGAAACATTGGACGTTTGAAACCAGCTCACAGCTGGCCTCTCATTTTTCGTGCAGTATGCTATGTAGGCGATATGACAGTAGCGCCTATATGGCTTGGTAGGCGGGTGGGTGGGCTCTATGTAGACCCTATACTTAGGGTGTGGGGAAGGCAGGAAATCTTTTAAATAGCCTAAGGTTTCATTATCCGCTCAATAATATAATATCCTAGTTAATTAAAGAGTTTTATAAGGGCTTCAAACCTATTACCTATTACCTAATATTACAGCCAGCCACCATGCACTTTCTGGTGGGACACACTCTCCTGGAGAAGAGGGTGTCTCTAAGACTCTCTGAGTTTCTTTTTATTTAGTTTCCATCTTTTCCTTGGTTTTGGGCAGAATAAACCTGCTCAGGAAAATAAACAACTCTGAGAGCCCACGCCTTCCTTCGTGTTCTCATTCATAGATATTTATGGTTTATATTTAGAGGCCATTGCACTGGCCTCATTCTGGAGTGTGTTGATGAATGTGGGAATTGCGCATGGGCGTGGAAAGTTAACATAATGTCGGCCATCTGTCCCTCAATTTTAATGCACGGTTTGCTGTTATTCTTTATTGAAGCACTGTAAGTATATACTACCCATTCGTTTTAGAAGGATAAATACAATAGCTATGTGTTGCAGGACAAGGGAAGGGAGTTCACATGGTGTTTTTAGGCTGTAGAAGGTTTGCGCCAGATTTGGGTAATTCGGAAAAGGGGTGTGGCACTAAGTTTGATTTGCCTAGCGGCTTACAGCTGACACGGGAGACCTTCTTGTAGGGGTCACATTTTGGTGTAAAGAACTTGCAAGGACTTTATTTGCATAAAAACGCCCAGATTAAATTCTGGCAAATGAACCATGTTTACATTTGTCCAGTCCTTGCAACAATCTTTATATAATAAAGTAGCAAATACCCGTGCTTTGCACGGGATTTGCTAGTGGGACAGTGGGGCCCACATCTTCCCACCCTCCTTGTTCCCTCTCCAACCATCTCTCTCTTTCAAGTTGTCTCTGTAAGTTAGTATCTGTATTAACATTTATACCTCAAATGGAAGCCGGTTAAGATGGTTTTTTTGTCACTGTTGTATTGTTGTTGCCTCCCATTCCCTCCCTGCACCCCCCCCCCCCCCCTGCACCCCCCTATTGCATTAGACATGTTCCTCCGATCCCACCCTCGTTCCCGATCCTTCTCCTGATCCCACTCCTGATCCCACTCCCGATCCCAAGGGAGAGTGAGTGAGAGAGAGCAAGAGGGAGACAGGAAAGTGGAGAGATATGGAGGAGAGGAGAGGAGAGGAGAGAGAAAGTTAGAGGCTGATAAAGATCTAAGTGTCTTTGTCTGCACTTTGTCTGTGATAAAAGCCCCTGTCCCCCTCCTCTCCTCCCCCTTTCCTAATCCTGCTTACTATTATGTAGTGTGAGTTCCTTTCGGTGAAAATATGGTGAAACATATCAACTCCCGTCCTGTAGTGAACAAAGACGTGCAAAGTTTCAGTCCGCTTCACCCAGGCATGGATGAGCGGTCATCTGTGTGCTGCTTAGCAACAGACAACATTGCGTCATGACCTTAATCCAACCAATATGCAAATCGCCTCTTTCTGGTGTAGGGGCATTGATAGGGGATTGTTTTCAGGCACCAATGGGGACCCATTTTGAACCCATTTATAACCCTGATGTCCTCCAAAAGTGTTAATGAAACATAGCGGAATGGCTTGGCACCATTTTTGGCAATGTGCACCTGAAATATATCGGAGATCTGGCCAGCGATTTCTGAGAAGATAGGGGTTTTGTAGGTTCAAACACTATTTTAATAATATTTAGACTAGCAAATACCCGTGCTTTGCACGGGATTTGCTAGTGGGACAGTGAGGCCCACATCTTCCCACTCTCCTTGTTCCCTCTCCAACCATCTTTCTCTTTCAAGTTGTCTCTGTAAGTTAGTATCTGTATTAACATTCATACCTCAAATGGAACCGTTGTATTGTTGTTGCCTCCCATTCTCACTCCCCTCCACCCTCCCCCTCCCCCCACCCTTCCCCCTCCCCCCGCCCTTCCCAATGTGCATGTGAAATATAATGGAGATCTGGCCAGCGGTTTCAGAGAAGATAGCGGTTTAAGGCTCAAAACCCTTATTTTATTAATATAGAGATGAGCAAAGTCATTTAGAGGTTTTATGAGTGTATTGATCGGTAATTTATAATATGTACATTCCTCAGGTGCAATAAGTGGGATGCAATAAAAGTTGTCTAAAAATAGCTCTGAATTACATCAGCAGTTTGTTGAATCCAAAAGCGCTTGTTTAAGTTGTTAATTTCATAGTTCTATGTAGGCTAACTATGAAATTAACAACTTAGACATGTGCTTTTGGGTTTCCGCGAAGCACATCAACAAATCCATAGGCATAGCCATATATAGCTAGGCCTGTAAAGTCACAGTGCTGTCACTGTCTCTGAGACTTTTCACCGAGTCGGCTACTTTTTCAGTGTCATCTGATCTGAGGATTTACACATGATATTTCATCAAATTTTATGCACATATGATAAATATAGAATGGAACTCACCATCGTAATTGAAGATTTATTGGACTTTTTAAGCACTCTGCCTACTGCATCATACTTATGCAGCCGAATCTCGTCCAATAAATTTTCGATTACTGGCGGATCGTTCCATTCTCTCCAAATATTAATTAATACAGATTATACAGGATAGCCAACTGGTAGGGTGGATTATTAAGGAGGCAAAACATCATGATGAAAAACTTAGCTGGAAGCCTATTTGCTTATACATACCCATACCTTCTTTAACTTAAGCTGTGTGTATATTGACCGAGCTGTCGGGATTTTATGGACCGTTGAGGTCTTTCTTTCTTTTAGGGAGCAGTTCTCACTCCATGTTGTGACAATTTGGTGTACAGGAAGAACTCCACTGTATAATTATATTTTTGTATATCTGTGCCAAGGGAGACATTTCTCCCAACACCTGTGTATAATATCATGTATACGTTTATCTTAATCTGTGGTAGAAGATTCGATGTCCCATAGAGGTAGGGAGATTATACAGAGGTCGATACCTTGTGAAAACAAGCCATTTCAGAATATCGGGGATGAGATATTATGCAGCGGGATCTCATTCAATAGAAGGAGCACATTGGTCATCGTACTGGATACCGCAGATTCTTGGCGCCCGTTGCATAAGAAATCCTTACTTAAAATATCCCTTGCCAAGCTATTCTCCCTTGCTTATCTAGGACATTCGTACAGTATGAATACAAATTAGTATTGTTTGTATATATTTAGCAAATTCCTTAATATCTGCTTAGCAAGGGAAAATAACTAAGGAAAGAAAATCTTGAAAATCTTAAGTTGGGATTTCTTGTGAAATGGGCCCCTGCAGCCGTTGGCTCTTGATTGCTGTCTGTATGCTTGGGTCTGTGATCAGTCCCTGAAGAGTCGTTGAGGCGAGATGGAGAAACCTTACTAGTTATATTCGTGTATTACCCATAACACTATGCTACAGTCATTTCCGCTGTCCATTTCTTTCTTTTTATCACCTTACGATTTGTATTCACCATGGATTTTTATCTTTGCAACAATCTTGCCTGAATCCTGTTGTTCCAACAGCTGAACCCCATAATAGTATGAGTTTCTAATACAATTTTCTATCAAAGACACTATTGACGCTCTATTGTAAGTGTTGATTATCCTCAACAACCATTATGACGCTTTATTGTGACAGTTTAATTCAAACCGATCGGGAGAGTCTCTTATATTTTTCCCTTTGTTGTTAATGTTTCATAAAGTTTTGTATGTAGCAATATTTTCTATAACATTGATACCAAACGGGAGTACTGTTACACTAAAAGATAAACACATATAGGTATCTATATGGTTTATTCAGTATTTTGCAAGACTTGCAAAGGGGACAGTGATGGCATGGAAATGGCCAATTTCACTAGCTTTGCTATTCTGGATGGGCAGTCATCGTTGCTCCCCTTCATAAGTCCCTATACATATTGATGTCTCCGCCAGAATCTCCATGCAGACACCCATACTTGTATCATCTCACACCTATTACCTCCGTATTATCTCTCGATCAACTCTGTCTTTTTTACACACAGTAATAATTCATAGGAAATCTTTAGCCTGTGAAGGGTCGCTTTGTATTCATTGATAGCATATACAACCTTATCACCCAATGTTTCCATATGAAATATTATTTCCAATCTTCCTATTCTGTGGCATTCTGAAATAATCACTTTGGTTGAAATACGCATAATGTTATGTTACGGTGAATCGAAAAACGGTTAACATATGACAGGTTGGTTATTATAATTTGATCGGTATTATGGAAACAGCATAGTACGTTTTGGCGTGATTAAGGAACAAAGATGTACCACTAAGCAGTTGGGTATATTTTCGTTTTTATGCTTTCCCTAATCCTAGGTCTCCAAGTACGGATCAACATTGCGCTAGTGGTAGTGCTTTTGACTGGAACTGTGTTGGGTATGCTGGTCACAACAATATTATGAGTTCAGAAATGGCAAACCAGAGAACTAACTTGGGTCCATGCTCGCTAGTCATTTCACATTATTGAAATATTCTTTATTTGGAACTACTGGGGCTAAATGATAATTAGAATACTTCATCATCACTAACACCATGCATACAAATCTGCCACCGTTGCATAACAATCTGCGAGCTCAATAATAACACTGAAAAAGCTACTCGCAGATTGTTATGCAACGGGGGCAATATGCACAATGTGAAAATCGGGTTGGACCTAAGTTCGTGCATGAAGTTCTACCAGTATATCTCTCTGTTCGGGTTTTTGTCAAAATAAGAAGCTATGCATTGATGTATAACTTGATTAAGTTGCTTTTCATTTCATTGCATGTCTATTTAATACCACGAGTATGTACTTAGGTCACATTAATTAAGTTCCTTACGCACAGAGCATCCTTATTTGTTATAAATGTTTTTTTGATCACTCGATTTCTTTCAAGACCCTTCTCACGAGTAGCATATTACTTCGTCTTGTATGTATTTCAAAGCTTGTTGCGTCTGGATTAATGGGGACAGCACGCCTTTCGGGTGTCTTAAATATTGATGTGTGCACTTCGATGGATACAAGTACAAAAAATGTATTACAATATTCAGCGAACTATTGAAACTTCGATCCTGCTAATTTAGCCGAGCGCTATTCAGGAATACATCATGAAAGTAACCAGCGAGTAATTTTTCAGAAACACCTTTAACAAACAACTACACTCGTTCTGACACATAACGCATACAGACCAAACATAAATGAATCGTTAGACCCGAAAAATCAATTCTTAATATTTGCCTTGGTAGTGTAGTCTGCTCTTCTGAAGTAAAGAGTGAGAATTATTTTACAAATTATTTTGAAAATGAATGAACGGTGACACTGGTGAGGATTCTCGGCATGATTCTGAATGATAGGAATATAACATGATAAAAACCGGTTATAAGCTATGTAACATTGTGTAAGATAAGACTGCATTTTACCACTAAGACTAATTGCATCCTTACATTCCCATGCATACTCATTAGTACAATTAGGTTTGTAAGCCTCCGAGGGAAACGCACATAAACTATTCTTTACTCATCTTCATGCAGCCCTCTATGCAGGTTACACATACTACCTTTAAGTCTTTAGCATCATACATTCGTAGCTAGCTACACACTATTTTATCTACTAATATAACATATTATCATCTAATATTATACTGCCATGTCAGTTCCGCAGAAAGGTCACTCATGGATGTAATATGAACATAATTACTAAAGACAGAATATCAACTAGGAAATGAATAACCTACCTTGCCACACATGGATATAATATTCAATTCATAGGCATGACCACATTTAATCAATGCTAAACAGGACAAGTATAATCAGAAAATTACAGCCATCATTCAAAAAGAGATCCAATTTTGGTTTTAATTTGATTCATGAGATGAACCATCTTGCTTCGACATCAATCGATTGGCGCTAATTTATTTATCCGATGCATTTGCAGGTCCCAATTCTTACAGAAGCTGTTGGAGGGCTATGACAATAGAGTGCCTCCAAACTTTGATAATAGTGAGTATGAGAAATACGTTTAATATTCCATGGAAGCTGTGTGTTTTAGAGAAATCTTTGTTATATCATTTCGTATATTTTGAGAGAGAAAATGTTGAAAAGAATACACAATGCGAATAAATTGTCATACAATAGAAGTAGAACTCATATTACTTTTTCTGTCGAAGCCATTTAATCCCATGTGATTTTTAAAGGAATATCACTAAAACAATATACCAATATATGATCAACCACTCCCGAGGAGAGTTCTGGAAAAATCTTATGTCTGTGGGAATGACAACACTCGTAGCCCATACTATATGAACCTGTCGTTATACTACTCCATATTTCCTGACAATGTTATGGATCCAACCATAGAAGCCATTAAAACAAAACCTCTATGAATTATTGTTCTTAATCGTACACGATTAAGGACCATGGTATGTACTATACTATCTTTAAGATGGGTTTGTGCCAAGGAAAGCAATAATTACAATGTATTGTTCTGAACCAGGGGCGTAATTGGGGCTAGCATAATATCATTCACTTGAATGGCGTCTTTCCTCTTGTTTTTACAGACACGCCGACTGTGGTAGAGGCTGACATATTTATCAGCAGCTTTGACAGTATATCCGAGTCTACCATGGTAAGCACCTTTAACATTAAAATACATAGCCTATATACAATAGGTTATACTGCATGCATGACTTAATGCAGGCCAAAACATCCATTGTCCCAGCTTCTATCAGATCCTCTAAATAACTGTGTACTACTCGAGTTGTTATACAATTTCGGGCTGTTTACAATGCTGTATATCATTATGCCCTGGCCTTATGCATTTGTCAATTGCAACATATTTCTTTGCCCGGGGGTGCAAGGTCGGGGATTTCATCATATTTCCCCAAATACCAACGACTTTCCCCCATACTCCCGGGGTGGGGCGGGGTACAATTGGCAAGTGTTACGATTACTAAACTAGAGTTTAAACATACAAAGTATTGGTACTTTCATGTTAAAAGATTCCTAGAATTTCCTATCAATAGAACATACATTCTTTTGTGTGAATTTTGTGAAGACCTTAACTACCTTTAGGTCAGAATACCAGAATCAGAAAAATGCACACCCTCCCATGTCCATTTATGAAGAGGCTATCAGACAGGCAAAGAATAGAAAGGGGATAGGAGCTGGGTGTGAGAGAGAAATGAGGAATTAGGATCAGCAGGCGCGCACATAAAAAAGAGACAATTAAAACGAGACAATTTTTAGCAAATCTAGACAAAACCGCGCTCATAAAAAATGTGTCCTTATAGCCATTCTCAGGCAGTTTTGTCTCGAAATGTTGAAGTTTTGTCTCTAAATTTATAATTTGGAGACAATTTTGCCATAGATTTGAATTTAACCTGGGCAATCAAGTAAGTAATCAGTGATGAACAAAGGTTTTTTTAAACTTTCAAGAAATTAGACAATGTCTAGGCAAAAATCTTCAATAAAATCCCTGGCTTCAAGGACAATCTCAAAAGGTGTGCACATAAAGTCAGATTGTCCTTGTCCTTGAAGCCTGATTTTGTCTTTGTCTCCAGTCTCTGAAAATTAGACAATATATTGCCTCTTCAGCTTTTGTCCTAATTTGTGGTAGTTTTCTGGTGGCAGGTGGTAGTTTTTGGCGTGGTTTGGCAGTCAAGTCAGCCTGAAATGTAAAGCAACCAAAATTGTCTCCAAATTGTGACTTTAGTGACAAATTTAATATTTCGAGACAAAACCACCCAAGGACTGAGTTGTCCTTATTTCTTTTTTTTTTCAGCCTCAAAATTGTCCCAGAGACATTGTACCAGAGACATTGTCCCAGAGACATTGTCCCAGAGACATTGTCCCAGAGACAATAGATGAACTGCATTCAATGTAAAACAACCAAAATTGTCTCAAAATGGTCTCCAAATTGAGAATTTAGTGACAAAACTCCAACATTTCGAGACAAAACCACCTAAGGACAGCTATTGGAGCTGTCCTTAGTTTTTGATCTTTTGGCCTCCTAATTGTCACAGAGACTGCAAAATTGTCCCAGAGACAATAGACAAACTGCTTTATGAACGTGCAGGTGACCATCACCGAAGTATATTGGCAACGGTAGCTATGTTACGTTCCCTGGGAACCACGCCCCCCACGACACCTGTCCCATTATCCAATCACAGAGCGCCACGTCACAATGCCCTCCCACCTTCCACAAGGTAAACACGCCATTCTACTCCTCCCATTCAATTCAGCCACACGTGTATTGGAAAATTTTTTCCGTTGTGGTGTGATATTTGTTGGCAGTATTGTTTCAACATGGGAAAACTCAAGTATTGTACTCCTTGTGGAGAGGAACATGAATCACCAACTGGCACTTCTTGTAACAGAAAGATTAACGCCGAGGCTCAAGCCATTGGAAGTGACAAGACGAATGCTCTTACCGGGCGTGTGGACCATCTTGAGGGGATGGTGACTCGGATCTTGAGTGCGGTGGAGAGTTTGGAGAAGAAGAGTACTACTTCATCGGTGGCGTCGAATGACTCTGAAGTCAAGATTATGCATAGTTCAAGATCATCTCGTCGGGAAGATAGAGATTTTGATAGGTCTCAAAGTCGTGAAAGTTCTATATACAACGTCAACACTGCGAGCCGCCGTAGGCGCAGTTCTTCTAGGAAGAGGGCGGGGCCCTTCGACCGCGACCAATTCGTGGAGAAGGGTGAGAGCATTGACACTTTCGACGATTTAATATTATTATCATTGCATACTATGGAGAAATTGGTCACTGACTCACGACCATATGATGAGGTAGCAGGTGTTTTGTCCCACTGTATTACGATGGCAGAGAAAAATGCCTCGCAAATGTACACTCTCAAAGCATCGTTACTCTACGACCAAGCTGTGCGATCAAGGGCCAATAAGCGCGGTCTCGTGGCTTTCAGTGAAGTAAAACAGGAGGAGGTCCTTAGGTTTTACTCGTATGAGAACTCAAGGAAAGCTACGGCTAGTAAAGCAACTTCTTCGTCAAAATCCAAGGCGTCTAAAGACCGGGTGTGCTTCAAATTCAACGCTGCGGGTTGTTCCAAGTCTCCCTGTGATTTTCCCCACCGATGTTCCGGGTGCGGGTCTACTGAACATGGTGCCAAGGCTTGTTCGTCCACAAAGTCTAGTAAATAGGATACGGTCGAGAATCAAGGTGGTGGCGACACCTATGTTATTGAGGGTGAGCCAGTTGCTATGGTTTGTGAATCTTCGGTCCCGGAGATAGGAACCAGTGCCAAAATGGCGGAACTTGACGACACCTCGGATCGTCGTGATGTCTCGTCGTTGGATTCTCCCCTTGATTCTCACCTTTCTTCTAAATATGCTACTAAATGTGACGGTAACTGTAAGTACAATCGTATTTGTGAAGCTGTCTCCAAGTTTTACAGCATCGATGATGATATTTCTTCGGAAAATGTGGTTTTTTCCACTCCTGTGTCAGTGAAAGGTTGTGTAGTTGATGTTTATGCTAAATGTTTTCGTGGTAATTGCGACTGTAGTCATAAATTAGGTGGTATACCAATTCAACTTAAGCCATGCAGATTTGCGGCTATTCTTTTTTACCAGGGTTGCTCAGTTTTTGAGCGTTATATCGATGTTTTTAACGGTATCGTTGATGGGTTTGATGTAATCGATACGCCAGTTCAGGCGTACGACTGCCCGAATTATTTTTTTTTGGTACTGGTCTTTATTCAGGCACGGTTACAAGATTTACATAGATCATTTAAAGCGAATATAGGGTTGATGTTAATATAACCACGACTCACCATATGGTGATATACCGCCGTTGCCTGAGTTCGGCTGGCCAATTATAGTTCCATTATGGAACCTGATGCAAAACAAAAAATGGATAAAATTGTAGCTAGTGAGTTACTAGAGGGTTGTGTATCTATAGTTGATGAAAAACCTAAGTGTATCCATTCTTTAGGGGCCGTATCTAAGCCCGATGGTGGTCTTAGACCGATAACTGATTGCTCTCGCCCAGATTTAAAATCAGTCAATTTTCATTGTGACTCACTGGTACGTAGTTTCTCTTATAATAATATCGACGATGCTACAGACATGGTGTCAAGAAACTCTTTTATGAGTGTGGTTGATATTAAGGCGGCTTATAGGGCAGTAGCCATTAATCCTGAGCACAGAACATTATGCGGATTCAGATGGAACATTGACGGAAGAGATGAATATTTGACAGACAATAGACTATGCTTTGGCCTCCGAATTGGCCCTTGTGTCTTTGACAGTATCTCTAATTTGATTGCTGAATCCATGTTTAATATTTACGGTATATGTGTGGTGAATTATTTGGATGATTTTTTCCTCTCCTCCCCCGATCAATCCACCTGTATCCTTTTCCGTGACACCCTTGTTGCCCTCCTAAGGTTCCTAGGTTTTTACATTGCCTGGCACAAAGTGACCACCCCCAGCAAGAAGTGTACATACCTGGGATTCAAGATTGACTCAGAGAATATGACCCTCTGCTTGCCAATGGAAAAAGTAGAGAAGTTACGCCTCCTTCTGACTGCTGTTAAAGATGCTAAATATATCAGTAAAAAGGACTTGGAGCGCCTGTGTGGTTATCTGGCGCATTGCTCATCAGTGTTTAAAGGTGGGCGTACTTTTTGTCGGAGGCTCTTCGACTTATATAAGATAATGTTGTGTAAACGTCTCAGTAGATCAAGTATCTCAGACGCCTTTCGAGAAGATATTCTTTGGTGGCACACCTTCTGTAAGGTATTCAACGGTGTAGGTCTAATTTCTAAACCCGAATTCCATCTACCTATGGTTTCCGACGCCTCCAGTAAAGGATTCGGCATCTTCCTTGGTGCCGACTGGATAGCAGGGGCGTGGGACAGTAATATTATACCATGGACTGATACTTCGTGTGCCCATATTGCTCAAGGGCCTACTGAAAATGTGAGCTACCATAACATCAACGTACAAGAGTTATACCCGGTGCTTTTGGGTGTAAAGAGATGGAAAAATCACCTCAGAGGTACACGTGTCCATTGTTACATTGATAACACGCAAGTAGTGGCAATGCTGACCAACGGAATCAGCTGTAATAAGACTTGCATGCAGTGGTTGTACGAGCTGTTTTGGACTACCTTCATCTTTGGTATTGAGTTGGTGCCCCATTATATCAACACTAAGAACAATGTTGTTGCAGATTACTTTATTGGTGGTTCAAGGCCATCCCTTCTTCTGTGTCTTCCTTCTCTACTATTACAGCGGACTAGCCACATATACGATATATATTGTCTAGAACTACTTAAAATTGTCTCGTTTTGATTGTCTCTCCATTATCTGTGCACCTGCTGCAAATCTTACAAAATAGCTTGTATCTCTATGCGTAAAACTACTGCCAGCCGCCAGAAAACTACTGCAAATAAGGACAAAAATTGAAGAGACAATTACATTGTCTAATTTTCAGAGACCGGAGACAAAAACAAAATCAGATTTCAAGATTGTCCTTGAAGCCAGGGATTTTATTGAAGATTTGCGCCTAGACATTGTCTAAAGTCTAGTTTTTTATGTGCGCGGGCCCAGGGCTAGGGAGAGAGAAGGGGCGGGGCTGGAGATGACGGCAAGGGAATGGGAGGAAGGTGGGGGATTAATTTAACACTACAGGGGGACAACGGGGGTGTGAGACAGAAGGAGCAGACCAAAAGGCAGCTGTGAGGAACAAGTAGCCTGTCAGGGACAAACAAGTATACTGTGCATTTCTGTATGAATGGAAGAGTGAGAGGTGAGGGAAAGTAATTCTAGAGGCAATCATCTGCTAAAGAATCATCCACTTGCAATGTAATAAATATTCTGTGTACGTCGAGAACCTCTGAAATAAAGGAACTTCCATCTAGAAAGATGCAGCACCATTGTATCGCAGGCTATACCAGTAAAAATTCAGCAAACATTCTTCGACTGATTCTTTATTTTGGCTAATGTCTTTGTTACACTCTCGCCTCACATATTTCTTTCTTGGCATGAGTCACATTTTATAGAGTTCTTTGCTCGTATATCATAGGTCATATTTTCCTTTTGCCAGGACTACGTCGTATCAATATTCATGCGCCAGATGTGGCACGACGACCGTCTGGAGTTCAGCAGGCTCTCGAATGAGTCAGAACTCTCGTTGGATGCGAGACTTGCTGACAATGTCTGGTTGCCCGATTTGTTTTTCACCAATGAAAAAAAGGCCTACTTTCATGATGTCACGAAACCAAACCGTTTCATCCGGCTGTATCAAAATGGCACGATTTACTACAGCATGAGGTCAGTAAAAGCTCCCTTTTAGGATTTGGATGGTCATAATGGGCTTCGTTTATCAGGCATTCGCCCTAATGCCCTTTGTATTGTTTTGCTCCTTTATTCCCGACAATAGAATCCTTTTATTTATGCGTCAAGAATGTATCCCTTAATGATTTGTCATTCTGCTGAAACCACATACTGTAAATTAGGCCTACCCGATTTGACACAGAGAAGAAGATATATGCATCATTTTTACTAGCCCGGGCTCCCAGACCCTCGTGGTGTTTAGTATGGAAGACCATTTACCCATATACCGAACTTCGGATATCCGAATTGGATCAATTCGGCCAAAAGTCGGCCGAAACCCGGCCGAGTTTTGGCCGAAACTCGGCCGAATTCGGCCGAAATTCGGATACTCAGCATTCTGCAATCTTTTATGCTTATATAACATACATATACATACATACACATACATACATACATACATACATACATACCAGACATACACACCTGACTCAGAAAATGATATAAAATGATTATGACAGAAGGAGACCAAATGTTGCCAAATTGGTGGAATTGGCCACATACACCATAATATACATACAATATATCATCCATACATACATGTATATATACCGCATACCATATAATATAACTAACATATAGTATACATAATATACAGTATACATAACATACAGTATACGTAACACATATATATACATAACAAGTCCCTGTTTTCCTCTCTCTCTCTCTCTCTCTCTCTCTCTCTGTCTTTCTACACATAGTGCCGCTCATTACTCATTATACTCAGGTATAACTAATTTGCCTAAATAACGTCTAAATTTATGTCCGAATACTTATGCTCATTACTCGAAAACTATTTGAGCCTTTTCCAAAATTTAAAATGTATTAAATACCTGAACATATCTATTTGACTGTCCTAAAATCATATAGTTATTGAATCATTATCTGTACCTCATTTGGCAATCATTGCTAGTAATGTATTATATAAGGTGAATATTTTACAATATGAAAAAATATATTAAATTATTAATTAACGTCTGTACAGGCAAGTTAATTAAGACTATGAACTTGTATTGTATACCAAACGAACCGGGAAAATGTCGCTTTTTAAAGTATTCCAATCCGTTGGGAAATGGCGACACAGTGGCCCAATATGTGACGTCCGAATTTAGTCCGAAGTTAGTCAGAATTCGGACTAAATTCGGCCGAATTCGGCCGAATAAAAGAGAGATTTTACCGAATTTCTCCCGAATTTATTAAATATCGGTTCGGCTCGGTTCGGATATCGGATCATTCGGCAAATTATAAAGGTCGGTGATTACCGAACCGAGGCCGAAATGAGGCCGAAAAAAAGACAATTTTTCCGAATTGTTTCTTTTCGGTGAGAGTTGTTTGCTATGCTTTATAATGGCGTATTGTCATACAGGGTTCAGTATGGGTTCGGGGTTCGGTTCGGGCATCGGATTTCGGCATCCGATTCGGCCATTTGACATCGGTTGATGGGTAAAAGGTCTTCCATAGTATAGCCTAGTCGTCCACTTCTGTCCGAGAAGAGTTGCAAAATGCCGGCGGGAATCTTCGCCAAATTTCTCCAGAATGATGGTCAATGAGGGCTTACGAAAACCTTCTCATTTAGTGAAACTAATGGCCATCCGGTATTTATTTTATGCTCTGCATATACTTTCATTGGGAACATTAAAAATCGGTGGTTTGCAAGGTTTACCGGAAGTATCTTAAAATCGTTAAAAAAAATGTGGATATTTTGCAAATCTATAAAAATTTAAGTTTATTTTGCTATGAAATTAAACAGAACAATGATGAGAAAAAAAGAATTTCTGTTTTGATATTTTTCTCCAAAAGTAAGTTAGTGTTGTAGGACCTTACAGGTGGCGCAACAGTCAATTGACGCAATTGGTGGTAGGCCTCCCTGGCCTACCTTGCGTAAGAACAGTGGGGAATGTTATAAATTACATCTATTAGTATCTCACAAATCATTTCGATGCTTTATTTACGATGGAAGTAAGTAGAGACCCAGTATTTAGCTCGAAAATGGTGCAGCCTACAAGTATTCAGTGGGGGCTTCGATTCGGGCTTAGAAAAACATTGCATTGCACACTGACTGTGTAGCAACTGACTATAAATATAGCGGAGACAGTTAGAATTCCTTGAGCTATATTTTACTACCTCAGCATTTCCTCAAGTTTTATATTCACCGAGGAAATATCAAATTAAGTAATACATATCAAACGCAATCTTTACGGTTATGGTTAATTCTCAGGAAAGCGTATGGAAGATAAAATTCGTGAGATATTTATGAAGCAATGATCATTTCTGTTGTGCATCTTTTTTCTAATCATGATATTAATCCATTTCTACAGGGTTTCCCTTACGGTATCCTGTCCCATGAAGTTACAGAAGTTTCCACTAGACACGCAAACATGTTCCTTGCAGATGGAAAGTTGTGAGTATAAGGACCCAGAACATATATGCATGGAGCAATTTGTGTACAGTCAACAATCTATGAACTCATTCCAGAAATAACATGAAGATGCTTTCCTATCACTTCCCTATAACCATAACGCCCCCCATCCCATGAATACTTTAAAAGAAATACAGAACATGAATGCGGCCCGCATTGTCTTCGACACTAGTTATTATAGAATAACTGGTAGCCGGTACATAATTTAGATAGTATCCTGCATTGCATTGTATTCCTTAGAAGGAACGATACTATGCTATAGTAAGATTGTCATAGTGCCACGTACAGGGTAAGAATTGGAAGCAACGACATTTCCTATGCGGGAGAAACTCAAATTCTATTTACGCTTGAAAGTCTCTTAATCCATCATATCCACAAATTCTTACCGTCAACCATTATTGGATGATAAAAGTAAGCATTTGGACCAATTCCATCGAAGTGATTTCAAGAATTCATAATAATCACATCTCATATTAATAATACGATATCATTATATGGTTATCCATTCCAGATGCTTATACAATAGACAAACTTCTGCTGAAATGGAGAGGAGATGAACCGGTAGAATTCAATGATGAGTTAGAACTGCCTCAATTTAAGCTTGCAGGCTTCAATTTAAAGGATTGCACAAAAACCTATCATACGGGTAAGCCATTCGTGTTATATTGTTTTCTTATTGGTTGACACTCGAAGATGAAAAATGATGGTCAAAATAAAAAAGTATTTAGTTAGAAATGATTCACCTCGTGGAGTATCTGAACCCTAATGATCCCTATTAAATCGTTACCAGCCATGTGTTCTCAATCGCGCCATTAGAATCAGGTTTAACTGCGGAGAAAAGGGAACTAGTTTGCCTTAATTAAAGGAAATGAATTATTGGTTCATTTAGCAGCGGAAATTTCCATTTCATAATTCTATGACGATGGTTATTTTACATGGTTCGGGATTCATAGCAGTATCATGTCGAAAATACACAACGAAATAAAATTACAGCGTGACATTCGTTATAAAAGCTATACGAATCAACGATTATATATAAATAATTCTCTGCTATTTTTCTACAGGTTCATTTACGTGTCTGCAGGTTGATTTCTTCTTGGAGCGGGACATCGGTTTTTACATGATCCAAACATACATACCCAGCGCGCTAGTCGTTATATTATCATGGGTCTCCTTCTGGATTAATATAGACGCTATTCCAGCAAGAATATCTCTAGGTAAGCCAGTGTTGAGATCTCTTAAAATATACCCACCTGACTAGTTTGCCAACAGCTGCTTCTTATTTTGGCATATTTACCCTTGTGGATACGCTGATGATAATATTTTCTATTCTTAGAAATATAGATCATGCATAGCAGTATAGTAGTGCCTCGAATATCAATATATCTTCAATTCACTTATCAACGAAATTAGTACAATATGTTTGCCCGTTTATGGTAGGGCTGTAAATATGTGTTATGCTAAAGGTCTATCCTGTTCCATTACCCTGACTAATGAAACACTAGTCCACGTTAAGTAATATGTCTACCAACCCCTTGCGCAATGTGTCTACATTAACCATCATGTAAATAATAGGTTATGACCACCGGCTCCAGGATCTCGAACCGTCCTATTTGCATTACATTGGTTCTACACAAGTAAATATGATGTGTGTGGTATAAACACGGGCATTACAAATTATAAATCATTCTCCTTAACTAACAAAAAGTACTGCTAGCGAGATACAGTAATGAATAGCAACTGTAAATATTTAATTTGTTTTCCTACCCAAGTATGGAAATAATTAATAGTGAAATGCTAACACCATCTGGTTACTGTGGATCAAACCATTATGAATTATAAATGGTTATACTGGACGTCTAGTTTTTGTTTTGTACACTCGGGGGATCTTCTTTTCTTGATATTAAGATAATGTATCCCTTCGTCACACTGTGTGAAGTAATCTTCTATAGTTATTCAATAGTATGCCGATCATGTATCATCAATAATCTCCATAATGGATAGCCACTACACCCCCTTAACTCTTTGATTATACAATATTTTCCGGCTTACCCTATATAGTATCCGTCGAGATAATGACATCATAAAAATATTCTTCAATGTGTAAAGGGAAAATAGACAATTTATTCTGAAATATTGGAATATAGCTGGACTAGTTTAAAATCAGGAGAAGAAGAATTTGAAAGTATTATCACGGTACAACATTCCATTAATGGGATTTTCACTTGACGGCACACCGAGAAACACCATTTCCATGTACTACTCACCAAGGTTATGACCTATGGCCACTCCATATAAGTAGTATTCGAAAATGGTGTATGCGCGCAGGTGAAGGCACCATGCCAATGCATTTAACCCTAAACAGTGTAAATGCAAGTATTGGTCGGCATTATGGCAACGGGCCGTTCGCTTAGATATGCATAGTACTGAAAAGTTGATCCCCAAAGAGTAACTTTACCAATGCATGACACAAGAGAAAACTACGGTAAATAGATCGTCCTGGCTCCCGAACTATGCTTCTCACAGGAAAATATAATTGGAAGCCAAAAAGCCAACTTCATACGTCGGTGAGGTTGCTCCTATGCTTTTGATGTAAAATGATTAATCTTGTCCATCTGAGTGAGCGAAGGACGAAGTAAAGGGACACCGAATATTTTCTCTGACATTTACATTTATTTATAGGTGTTCTCACCATTTTAACTATGACCACCCAGAGCTCCGGGGCTCGCCAGTCCCTTCCACGGGTCTCCTATATTAAGGCCATAGATATCTGGATGACCATGTGTCTAATGTTTGTCTTCGCTGCCCTCCTTGAGTTTGCCATTGTGAATGTTCTCTGCCGGAAGGAGGTTCGCAGAATGGTCACCATGAGGCGCATTAGAGATAGGGACAGGGAGCGAGAGAGGGAGAGAGATAAGGAGAGGAAGGTGAAATGGCAGGTTGGTATACCATACATCAGTCCTAATTGGAACGTCTGCTATAAATGTAATAGGATATGTAGTTTATAAACACATTCCAGTGTCAATTAATTGATATTATTTTGAAATTTGATAATTCAACCTCAAAGAAGCCATTATTTGATCCAGGTCGGAAGACACACACTATGAATATCAGAACTGCATGTTTTTGCTGTTTCTAATTGCAATTACTTTAAATCTCCTCGTCGGAAATCGACCATGAACCCAAAATCCCCACTTGGGAGTGTGATGTATTTTATGTGAAAAAACCTCTTGGTTTTGAACTGAGGCAGATTAATGTGAGCCATTTGTTGACTATAGGAACCGGAAGAAGACGATTGTGAACAGCGACGGAGGGAAGCCTTTATCAGGGATCCATTTGGCAAGCAGAGGGCTCGAGATGTCGATAAATTCGCCCGGAAGTTCTTTCCTGTCTTGTTTGGCTGCTTCAATTTTATCTATTGGACAACGTACATACTGTGGAACCCTAGCCCAACACCGGTTATCGATAATACTTTCCGGTGACGGCCCGTTGTAACTAAACCGGAAATCACCGGTCTCAGCCAGTGTAAAGAAACTCGTACATTTACTATAGACAATATGGTAAACACATGTTCGCTGATGGAATTTGCTCACTTTTTATACATTTCACTTTGTATTACTCGGTGGCGATTTCGTCAGGGCCCCGAGAACCTCAGGTTTCCAGTTCCAAGAGGAGCCATTTGGAATGATTGGTTATATATGGTTATCTTATTTGTCTGAAACGTTGTTGTCTAATATTTGTGCTCTTTATAGTTAATCTGTGGGTTTCGTATGGATGATTGAGTCGCACAGGCCCTAGACCACATAGCCGATTCTCATGTGATGTTGCGCCGCAGAGGACCCTTTTCCACAAAATTCCGTGAGAATCGCATGAGAATCAGCTCAGAGGACAAGAGCCATTTTAAAGTTGTAAATGTGGTGCATTTAGATAGTCACACCTCCCATACATACTCCCTTATAAGGGTTAAATAGACCTTCAATATGTAGCTACTTTGTGCAATTATCTTGTCGTGAGATCTGTAGTATTAGATCAAATGGAAACAAATGGTGTTAGAAATCCATGATAAATTAAGATTAGAATTGAAAAATAAATAGATGGATAATAGGGAAGGTTTTTTCATGATAGCATTGTCATACTGATGTACAGACTGGGAGTGGGTCAAAAGGAGCAATCTTGGTGCAAAATGCTTCTGTGTGGTATACATAATTATACTGGTATATAGATTCCCATACTATTCTAACCGATGTAAATATATGATCCTGTGATTTAACCGATACATTTCTTATGATTGTTATTAAAATTGGGATACATATCCGATGTATTAATCTCCATTCCTGAGCTCAAAATGAAATCGTAATAAATATAACTTACATTATACAAAATCAACCTTGTGTTGTATAAGTGTCCTGGTAGATTCTAATTCAATCAAGGGTGCTTAAATTTCACTCAGATGATTTCGTTTTCCTCTATCATCACTTAGTTAAAGTGTAGATGTTGTTATACATGCAATATTGTACATATAAATGTTTATTGGCGCCAACTAAACATTCTAACATATCACATGAACATTTTACCATAAACATGAGTTTTGGCATAAAAGCAAAGCAGGCAAGAATTATGATTGTAAATTCGTATCATTATAACAATAGTGCACCCACCACGAACACTTTTCATAGGCATTTTAATACAAAAAAATGCTGCAATTTAATTCTTGTGGCCTAAATATATACGGCATACAACGTCACCATGCACATTTGCTTTCAATCCTAACAAAACTTAATCGTTTTCAATTTGTTGAGCATTCCCATCATCATTGTCTTCGTTCCAAAAGGGATTTGCTGTGGATCTATTCGACAGTAATCGTCCTGCCATTGCACTCACGATGTCTGGAACACTTGTCGCCGAACCGTTCCGGTGCCTCGTTCTCGCCGCCAGTGACGTCATAGCCATTAAAGCCCGGATTTTAGTGTTGATTCGGCCAAGGTCAGTCTGATTGTCAAAGATACGACCGTGACCGGCTCGACTAAGCATTCGTTTTATGTGACGTTTATGCTGCCTCTGTCCCTCGAGCAATTCTCTGAAATAGGAAAATAGTTTTGTTTTATTTCACCAAAGGAAGGAGCGTTTGTTTTGAAATATACCCTGCACCTGCTACTTCAAATAATACGGAAAGCCAAATTGTATCCTACAATTTCATACATGGGCTCCCATACAGGATGTTCCAATGCGATATGGCTATATAATTAATATGTGAATGAGTAGGTGTTCCCCTCCATAGGAACCCATACAGGCCATAAAATTACGTCAATTTCTTTCATTAGCATTTGCTGTAGCCTAAGTAACCCATGTAGGAAAGTCTCCTTTGCAGTATGGGACTGACACATTTTGGCTTTCTGAATGGGCGATTTTACTATCCTATTTGGGAATTAATCAATCCTATTCCGCATTTCATGAATCCTCTTCTGCATTTTATAATTCCTATACTGCAAAAGATTCATGCATGTATATTATATATTTGTTCTGTATAGGAATTTAGGCTACATATCCTGAATGGGAATATATAGGCATCTCTATATAGGGGTTTGGTTTGCTGGTATGGGAAGATTGGAATTCCAGAATGGGAAAAGTGAAAAGAACAACACTCGGAATAGGCGGCGAGAATTTCCATACGGGAACAGTAGTTCCCCATGTAGGATATTCTCTTATTAGGCCTAAATCAAATTTTACTTTCCATACTGACACCATAGGCCTATAGTTCTTAGGCTATGTGAACAGATGTGTGTCGATGTTACGGACATAAATAACATTTCAATTTCAACTGACTGGAGGGATTTTCCTATCTATAGGCTAGTTTGACCTGAAAAAGTGCATTTAATAAGGCCTAATTAAAAAGGATATTGACATTTGTTATATATCGCACGTGGGATTTAATCTTTATAGGATCATCCCACGTACACTTTTTACTACACATGTGTACCGTACACATGTTATCACCACATGTGAAATTTATCATTCAGTCATAGTAGTGTTTTATGCCAAACGCTCCTTTTTATTTTCACTTTATCAGGGCCCGACAACCTATTGTGATCATCAATTTCAATCCAGCCCAGTCTATTTGACCTTAGATCAAATTGTGCTGACGCTAATTCTTTTTTTATTTATATTGATAAGTGCGGTACATCTAAATCCTCGACAGTAGGGGTTTATTACTAACAACGGTGATGATTTAAGATTACAATCATGAATAAATCTAAAAATCCCTCACCCAAAATCAACTTCTCCGTCGCCATTAGAGTCCAGACGGTCGATCAACTCATCGAGGGCGTGAGATGAAAGTGGAATATTTACACTCTGAATTGAAACATATTCATAATACATATATGTCTACAGACAATGCTAACATGAATATCAACCCTTAAATAGGAGATGACCTTATTATATCCTATATAAAAAATGTTAATAATATCCAAAGGTTTTCGACCACTCGGAATGTGTCTAAATTTAAGCCTCATAAATATGTATCACCCACCATCAATCCATCTCTAAATTCATCCCTTGATATGGATTTGCTTCCATCCTTGTCTAGGCTGGAAAAGAGGTCCACGAGCCGCAGATTTCGGATTCTCATGAATTCCATTAACACCATCATGGGATCATCGAGATCAAAGGGATCACTGCTTGCCCTTAGACCAAGGTCATCAGTTTTTAGGATAAGTCCATGTTTCACTGCTAATATTCGCTTTTGCCTGACCTGTTTCAGTTGCTTGATAAAGGCTCCATCAACACAGACTTCCTAATGGAATGCCAATCATTTTTTAGTCACGTTGAATATGTAATGTATGATTATTTTTAGATTCAAGAATTTATTTCCTTCGATTTGTTGCAAATTGGGAGCTGTAACTTGTAGTAAGTGTTTCCTCAACATTTCCTTGATCATATATTAATGTGTGACTTACTCACTAAAAATATTCATCGGTAATTAGTAAATTTGTTTAGGGGAAACGACAAGTCTAATGCAGGCAAATTGAGCAAAAATGTTTGATAAGTTTATGCAGGAAGGTAAATAAGACATGATGATACCCCAAAGTCCACCTCGCGAAGTGGCAGGTCATCTCCTCTTTCGTTCAGCATCTCCAGTACCATCATGGCGCTCTCAGTTGTAAGAGGATTGTGTGCTAGCTGATAAAGTCGAGATTAATAGAATTAATTAATTATTTTCCTTTTTATTCAAAATGTAAAATGCATGTCAATATAAAGATGCTAATGGTAATTAGTCTGATGGACGTTAATGATATCGAACTTCACAGCTATGTACAGAAGTGAATTATTACAAACGTCTCTATTATTTATAAATCAATTAATACTTGATAATATGCCCACATGATTAATATTACCTTTAATGTAATCAATGAACAATTGGTTTTGAGACCCTCCAAGAGGAATTTAAGGGCAGCTGAATTGATCCTATTGGATGAAACATCAAGATATGAGATATTTGTTGTGGTAGCTAATACTTCAGCAAGGGCCCTGCATCCTTCTATATGCAAACCATTCCAAGATAAATTGATAGTTGAAATGAAACTGTCCGCCTGAAATGGAAAGGAGTAGAGGGAATAGACCGGTAGTATGTTTTGTGACAGTAATATAAAAAGAAGTATATATGGCGGTAGACCGTTTCTTGCTAACCTTCTATGAATATTCGTCAATAGAAATTGTAGAGAAGCTGCTTTTTTTTAAAAAGAAAATTGACCTATTTTATCTATGACCTATTTGTATTTAAGCATTTTGGATTTACAAATTACCTTCAAACTAAGCACCAGTGCAGCAGCCCCTTGGAGTCGAAGATGATTCCAACTTACGTCAAGCAACTCCAAGGCATCATTATTTCCTGTTCAAGCATTGATTAACCTTGTTATAAACAATTTAATGTGTAATAAGGACCTTTGGGATAAAGCAAAATGTATCCACTCTAATTAGAAAGTTCTAAATGTATTTGGATAACAGTGGATAGCAGGACAGACAACTTAATTGGAAAAAGTATCTATAAAAGAGTGAGGTTTGTTTTGTGTGCATTTAATTAAAGCAGAAAAATGGTACTTGCCTAGACCGACTGCCAAATATTCTGCCGCTCTCTCACCGAATGCGTTGTGAGCCAGGTACAGTTCTCTAATCGTTCTGTTTTCCTACGAATGGTAATTAGAATAATCTATCTTATTCCTTTGACCTTTCCTTTTAGGATATACACTGCTTCTTGCTAAGCTTCGCTAAATACATTTCTAAATAGATTCATTGATCATCTAAATACATGGCAAACTACATTTACCTCGAGCATGTTGGCTATATGCTTGGCATCTTTATCTTGAAGATTATTTCCTGTGGAAGACAAAAACAAAAATGCGGCTAACTTACACATATTAGAGCAGCCAAAAGTGGGAAAGTTACTTCGTATACTATTCTTTTAAGTAGCGGACAAAATATTATGCTTTCGGAAAAAACATACATCTTACTAAACTGAAATAATCTAAGGAATTAGATCTTACCTGATAAATCTAGGACGTTAATTCTTCCATGATCTTTCAAAACAGAACACAATACTCGGATTCCATCTGTTTCAATGCAGTTCTCGCCTAAATGCTATTCACGAAGGGAAATATATTTCTTATAATAATTATGCTTGAGATTATTTTGGAGAGTATTCCTACCTATTTTATTTAGGACTAGCAAAGTACCCGTCCTCTGGACGGTCACCCTCTCTCCCCACACTTCCCCCTCTCCCTCGTTTCCCTCCCCCTCTTCTCTGTCTTTCATACCTGTTTTTCTCTCCCAACCCCATCTCTGATTCCCCCCGTCTCCCTCCCCTCTTCCTCATGCTCCCCCTCCCCTCTCTCCCTTCTCCTAATCCTCTCCCTTGCCTCTTTCCCCCTGTTCTTTCCCTCCCCCTCGATCCCACTCTGTCTGTCTTGCATACCTGCTTTTCTCTCCCAACCCCATCTCCGATTCCACCCCCATCTCCCTCCCATTTTCCTCATGCTCCCCCTCCCCTCTCTCCCTTCCCCTACATCCTCTCTCTCACCTCGTTCCCCCTGTTCTTTCCCTCCCCCTCGATCCCCCTCTTCTATTCCCCCACCCTCCCCTTTCTTAACTCTCCTCCTCCTACACCCTCTCCATCCCCTGCCTCTCTCCAATACCCCAACCCTCTCCCTCCCCTCTTCTTCACTCTCCTACTCCTCTACATGTAGTTAGGTCCCCTTGAAAGGTTGTGGGAAATGAAGTAGTGTCTCACAGGGGCTTTCCCAGGCTATAAATAGAGTGTAGAGATCCCAATTTAAAAAAGGCTTCATATCACATTTTCACCCCATATACCTTCACAAACCACATATATAATGACCTCCAGACAGGGTCGACGGACCTCTAGAGACCAACAAAGTAGATGAGGAGACCCCAGATTCCAAGAACATGTGACACAAAGAAACCCCTCTTTTCTACCTCTTTTCGTAGAAATCGCTCTCCCCGTATATTATATGGATTCAAGTCTGATCCCTGGATGAGATCATTCCTACATATTTTATTTTGGGTTCAAGTCTGACCCCTGGATGTTTTCCCTCCGGACTCCCCCTAGCGCTACTCATCTCCTACCACTCCTCCACTCCAAATTGCCACCACTAATGTAAAAAGTTCCAATATGACAATGTGTAGAAAATTAGATTTAAATTCTAGCAAGATATGAATAAAAATAGTTTTTGCAGAAAACATAAAATATAACTAAATTATTAACTAACTGTCAAGGTTGAGATACAAAGATAAAGATGAAGCACACGTAGTACGTATGTAAACATACATCAGTATACGAGGATTTCATGGTCCTAACGATTTTCAAATGACACTGTATATGTGTATATGTACAATAGAAATAACATACCAACTCCGTAATAGTACTATTTTCACTGAGCATATCTGCGATATATTGGGCTCCTTCGTTTGCAATCTCATTTCCTTCGAGATCGAACTTTTTGACGTTAACATTGTTCTGAAATGGGAATCAAGATATGTGATTAACCCATGCACGAACTGGCATATAGAGAAATGATAATCCATGACTAGTGATTCATCCGATCCGAATAAATGAATAAGACACGGTCAAATAATTATATATTTCTGAAGTTCTGAAGTGGATAACTCACAGCTAGGACAATAGCACAGGCTCGCGCACCCTTGGGACCCAGCGCTCTGTTTCGCAGGATAAGTTCGTCCGATTCTAAACATCTCACTAAACCCGCGGCTGGAACAATACCCAGGCGTTTACAGGAAGTTGTGTATATCTGCTCTTCTGTGGCACCATATGGAGACATATCTCTGTCATCGTCTGTGGAATAAATAATGTCAACAATGGTTAGCCATTCTAAAGCAGGACATCCTGATTTAAATTTATCTGAAACTATTTCTTGATTAGTAATTTCGGGGCACTTCCGGTCAGTTCGTGCAGAGGAAGCAGGGGTCACTCTATTGTCTATGATCTTTGAAGTATCTCTGATCACAAATATGGGAAAAAGTAGGATAAAATGGTAGGATAAATAAAAAAGATTATGACCCCACACCCACACACACAAAAAAAAAGAAAGAGTGAATCTCACGCTTTACCTAGTTTCTATTGGAATATCCATGTGGTAGGAATATGTTAAAAACTTTAATCATTCTTAAGGTAGGGATTAGTTGTGATTTATTAGATATCCAGGTACTTTTTTTATTCTTGACTCAATGACATTACATTACATAAACGCTCATTTTCAAAATCAATCCTCCGATTTATAAAAACAAAATGTATTTTAACATCTCATAAAAAGTAATGAGTTAGAACATGTTACGAGTGCAAACTATCCTAAAAATCATACTCTCTCTCTTTCTCTCTGTCCCTTCCCCTCTCTCTTTATCCCCAATGATCTTTATCGATCTTTGCCAGTGCCTGTGTCTTGTCCTCATCATTCATTGACACTCCTACTTACCTTCATCTTGAAGGACAGCTTCGTCATCCTCGGGATGTACGTCAGTGATAGCATCCCCATTCTCTCCGTGTCCCCTCAACCTTGAATTAGCGCCCCGCCGCTCTCCACCCTCATTAACATCGTCTGGTCCGCCTCCTTTCTTCTTCCTGTGCCGCTCTATCCTCCTGGCGGTGGTCCTCCCTGCTGATGTGTTAATTCTGTATGCAACGGCACGCTGCCATGATTCAGGATTAGGAGGCCGGAGATCAGGGAGGCGTGGAGAAGGCATCTGTCAATGTGAAATTAACGCTAAAGTGGATTAACGCTTGCTGACGAGGCCAAGCTTGTATTTGTATATTGATCAACATAATAAATGTGCGGCCTATTAATTTGATTTTCCCATTCATTTAATCATATATTATATTATGAAGATTCTGTCGACGCAATATACTAATATATCGTCTTTAGACATAATATTAAAAGAAAGAGATGAATAACACAAATAATCGCCAAAAATAAAATCCATATTCAATCTAGAAAAACAATACTAAAGAACCCGACTGCACATTTCCAAAAGTCAGAGGCACATGGTAGAGTTGATGTATATCCTTTCAGTTCCGAATAGCAATCTTATTTTCTTCAGTGCATGCATAAGGGTGAGAGCACTATAGTTACATTGCTCAGGACTGCTAAACGTCATTTCACTTAATTAAAGTCTTATTTCAACTTTTTAAAATTCCCTTAAGATTTTAAACATTTAATCATACCTGCTACAATGTAGATAACAGTAGACAGTTCTCTTATTCTAGTCAATGACATACAAGTATGTTCGTATTAAAAGAGCTGGTACAGGAATAAATAACTATAATATAATAATATAAAATATCTTTATATATCTAGATCTATGTACTATGAATATCCTTCTTTCAAAAATTAATATGTGGGGAATCCCGACGGTTCTAAAGTTATCAAGCGTGCATGCCAAGTTCTTTGTATGTGTTTAGCCGATGAGTAGCTATGAGTTCCTAGGATAAGTAAAGTCTAGATTATGAAAAACTTAATTTAAACTATAGGAACATTGTACATATATGTATACGTATGTGAAACAGGAGAAGTAGGAAAGAATACTTCAAATGATACCCTTAACTCTAAACGTGGTGCTGCACCCCATGGTTTGATAATTAAATATGCGAGTCTGATAAAGCTGAATGTTCATTTCAGAAGTCTACTTGGAATTACTTGTTGCTTGAGTAGTGTATGTAGAAGACATATCGCAAACAGAAAGTGTGCCTCTTTTGCTGCTCTTAACGAGTATATCTGGTCCTCACATCGTCCTTGTGACGACGAGGATATGCTAGAAAAGAAGCTCGCTTATTCAACGAATAAATAGCCTGTAGGATAAATAGAAGCGTAAATATGCTAAAGATATTAATATTTTGTTTTGGTTTACCTTTGTGTCATCAGGAACGGTTTCTGTACTCCTACATGCCATACTCTGGGTAATCACATCGTTGCCCCCTAGTATATAATCCGGGGGTATAATCTCGTGGTTTAAGGTGTTAGATCCAGGGCACACTTCTGTATATATAATGCTACATGTGGTAGGTGGGAAACATTGACCAGATAAGCCTGGCAGTAGCACCTCATGTATATATGTGAATTACCAGAGATCATTTATATCCTTGCTAGCTATATAGCATTTTAACCTCACCTCCTTGATCCTTAGCCATATTACTCACGTCAGTACAACCCCAGACATTATTCACACAATCTTTAAATGTGTATACATACGTGTACACTATATACATCCTCTGGAGTTACTCATTCTAATGTTGACTCTTAATCTCCTTTAAAAATAATATCTTTACACCTTGGAATTATGTTTCCAAATTTCGGATTCCGATAAGTCCCGCTATCTACTGGTGATCGAAACGCCCGGACCCGTTGTATACATATATGAGGTTTGGATATTATAGGATTTCTGAACCAATGCCTGATCAGGGACCACCTGTGACGGGCATAATGAAGATCTTGGCTCGAACTAAAAGCTCATAGTCAATAGGCCGATCATACAAATACAAATCTTCTGCACGGGCTGATCTACTCGTTGATTAGCGGAGACTGCCAATACATGTAGGGACTTAAGAATTGATATTAGGATAAGAAAATGTGAAATAGAGATTCAACTCAACTTGGTTAATAACACATCATACTCATGAGTTTGATTAATCACAACTAATATAGTGCTGATTATAAAAAAAACTTAATCGATTCAGGCGTTTAATCTCAATATGATGTCCGCTTATGATGCATGACTCATGTACTCTTTTATTCCGGTAAACGTAAATAAGATCTTGGCTTTATGTTATGCATGGACGCTCTTGATATGATCTTAAATTGGACATTGGGGCATCTATAACGAAGCCGTATATTTCAATAGAATAGCATTTAATAGCATTTAAGCATTTTTAGCATTTAAATGTATCTTGTTTATAATCCTGAAATAAAATAATTAAACGTGTATTTGTGTGTATTTAATGATTCATTGTTTCGCACAAATAATGGATTGATTAAAATAGACGTGTTTTTGTTCAATCAATATTCTGATGGCCACTATAACCGCTCATATATATGGCGAGCCATCGGGCCAAAAATTCACTATTTAGAGATATCTCCAAATAATTGGAGATATCGACAATTAAAATCTACATGTATAATTATGCATCATCATTTTTGATTATCTAGAAATTCACCAAGTGTATCTCTAATTCACATTTCCGATACAGAAAAACAACTCAAACATTTACATATAGGCCTACATTTGCAATTAAACAACTTTTGTTATATACTTACAATATTAAGCTTCTATTTCAACTGTTAATTCAACTGTATTAAATGGATTATCAAGTGTCATATACATTTAAAATATCCCTACACTTACTGATATCCGCAAATATCTGTTTGTGTATCTTTAATTAAAAGCCGAACCGAATTTTAAGATGTGTCATCCTCTATAAATGTGGTCCAATATAAATGCAAGTGTTCAATTCTGACAACTATTTTCAAGGATGATCTATATCTCTAATTCTTAATAATGATTCAACTTCTGAAATCTTCCACAATCTTACAATTGTTTGAATAATTACAGACATTCTTTAAATATTTGTAGATATCGGAAATATCTGTTATGGATTTATATGAACAACTATGATGTCAATCCATATATAATTAGAGAAGATGACTAAAAAGCCCTAGTGCATCACTAATCAAATAATTATAGAGGGTGTCTAATTCAAGAGGCTCACAACTCTCCCATATACAAATATTGCAAACATCCTCCGAAATTGTCATCCTCTGAAATACAACTAACAAACAGCAGTCTCTGAAATGTGATCCTCTGAAATACAAGACCTAGCCAACACCCTCCGGAATGTCCCAATGGCTCCTATCACCATATACAGAATTATGGAGGATGACTAGATTTTGAGGTCCATCCGCAATAGGAATTACAGAGGATTAAGAGATGTTGAGGTACATCCGCAATAGGAATTAAAGAGGATGATGTCTATTAACAATAGGAATTATAGAGGACGGTGAGATGTTAAGGTTGTAATTATAGAGGGAGAATAGATATTCATGTCCCTCCATGATAGGAGTTACAGAGTGCATGTGATGAGGGGTCAACATCCATAAATGTTTATCGATATCAATAATGTGAATTAGAGATAGCGGTAATGGAATTAAAGAGGGATGTATGAAATTTAGGGAATTAGTTTAGGAATTGTAGCTATAGGCAAACTTATTAAAAATGCATTTTAAAAGTAGGCATGACAAATGAAACAAGTTTTGGAGTGTGACGAGATATTGACATAAAATTCCAGAGGTTGATGGAATTTTTAGCAACTGCAATATAATGTATCTGTAATGGCCTTTTTCGATATCTCCAAATAATTGGAGATGTCGAAAATATTAAGAGGATGGTGGAGTAGGAATATGGATGTTATGAATAGAGTTGATAAGTATCAATTGCATTTTAGAGGATAATACAATCAAAAAAGAAGGGTTACGTAAGGTTACGTAAAGATGGTCAGATAAGAGATTAAATTTGATTAATCACAAATAGAATAAAATTGACTTGCAAATAAAATTGACACATTGGTTAATTTTATAACAAATAGAAATTGAAATACAAATTAAATTGAAATTAATTCAATTCAATTGTTGTGTAGGATTTACGTAATGGTTACATAATTAAGAGGTGTAGAGATAATGTAAATTAAATTGAATTAAACCAGAGGCTTAATTAAACTTAGGTAAGATTACGTAATAGTTATGTAATAAAATTCATGCTAATTTATAGGTAAGAAAATTAAATTTGTTCAGATTGACTTGTAATTAAGAATTTGAAAAGTCAAAATATTTATCAAAGGACGCCATTTGCAGGTGCAGATGACGTCAAATGACGCACGTCCATACAGTTGGTTGCGTCAGGCCTGTATGAAGGAGATCGTTATCTTTTGCCTAGCATGCACCGGCCACCAAAGTGTCGCAACGTCATCGGGACAGCGCGCGGTGTTTGGCGCGCTCTTGGCTGACCCATATACAAGTATGATGGCTGCCGTGGTTGGTGAAATGTACCAAACCTCGGAGCCTCTGTTCGCTTTTATCTGTTGGCATTTGCTAGGATAGACTATAGGAATAAGGTATATCTAGCGATTTTGGAGGAATCTAAAATTAATAATTATGGAAAAAGGATTTAGAGGGTAATACTCGTATTTTTGCGCGGTAAAAAGGTAGGACATAATCACTAGATATTTCCGGAGACAACCATATCCTTCATTAGGGAAAATAATATTTTCCCGACCTAATAATCACGGGTTTATACCCTGGAACATATTTACAGAATAAAAGGATAAAAAGTGTCAGAAACAGCTCAAATGGCTGCCTGACAGGCTTTTTAAAAGTTAGAATATACAAAAATACACAAATCGACAAAGAGAAGTTGTCAGTTCACTCCAGCTGAGTACGACAGCTAAGGTGACCCAGGAGGGGGTAACTGTACAGTAATAGAAAAAGATGTGAGAATACTTAAAGTTAGCAATAAGGTAAAATAAGGCAAAATGTCCTTTTTAAAGAAGTTAAATGCTACCGAGCAGTACATAAACTGGGTTTAAGACCGAAAGGTATAGACATTTGCAAAACATGGTAAATACAGAAAGAGTAGGTCGACCAGGCAGTCTCTTTTCTCTGTCTCTCTCTCCCTTCTTCTCTATCTCTTTTTCCTGGGTATGATCATAAACTGCCTCCCTCTCAGCTCTCCCGCCCTTGATATAAAACTTCAAAGTGTTGATAAGGGCGTAAAGCCACCCATCTCACTCACTCACTCACTCACTCGACCAGGCAGTGCTCAGCAGTCGGTTGGGCGTTTTTGAAGTTGTTCCCGTCTCTCCAGATGTGTAGACGTATAGTATAGCTCGTTGTTGACGTATGGTCTTAGGATAAAAATGTTCTTGGATTTAAAATGTTCTTGGAAATATTTAAAGTTAAAAGTGTCTCTGTTTAATTAAGTTAAAGTTAGGACGTCTAAAGGTGGCGTGAGGTATCCTCCCCGGGTGGAAAGTTCAACACTCCGATGTTGAAGGCTCCATTTGAGATGTCATTTTCAACAAACCAGTAAGTCGATCATTGTTGACGTCTATATATATAGGACCTTGCAATAATCTTTCGTCTCACATAACAGGACACCATTCAATTTGGGACATTCACTTCATGTCCATTTTATTTTCTTTCCTCGAATACCACTATGTTTCGGGAGGTTGAGTATACAATCAGAAAAGTATGCAAAGAAGTATAATTAAGTATTAAGTATAATTAAGGCAGTTCTTTTTTTGTTCACACAGGACATTGTCAGAGCACCATTATGGACAATACGAGAGGATTACTTGGAGTTTATATTGTGTATAAAGGTCACAGGGAAAAGGGCATTGGAAAGCAAATTTTCAACCTCTGTAAAGGACATTTGGGTGACAGAAACAGTATACTCAATTCAGTGAACGATGGAAAGCCAATAGAAATGTTTAAAAAATGGATTGAAAATACCATCTTTTCAATTACTTGTAACCACGTTTACACCATTGAGAACTTCAGTAAAGGGACCCTTGCAGGACATAATATTTTACCTTATCAGACGACATTTTTACCTGGTATAGTTGAGTATGACATCCAGCCTTACAGAAGAGAAAGCCAGCTTCAGAGATATCTGGAGGAGCTTGTGATTGTTACTTACGTAGCTTTCGAAGGTTCGAAGGTAGTTGGCTATGGTTGTTTAACTCCTGGAAGGTCTGGTTGCCGTCTGCTTCCATTGTATGCTGATAGTACAGCTATTGCTTCTTGTTTGATTCACGAACTATTGGACCATGTATCAGAACAAACTACAGTAGAGGTATGTCATATTTCTAGAAATATGAACAATGTTCAGAAGGCATTCACTTGCACTGGCATTGAGAGTCAGGAGTACATTGAGTTCGTTAGACTCTACAGTCAGTTTGAAGAGAAAGTTGCTTCTTCCAATGTATACATGTATATACACAATTTTGAATTAGCGGAATTGTATTGTCTAAGCAATTGAACATAGCAATCAGATCAAATGATATCATATCAGCGACTCTTAGAGAAAACGAGAGGTAACGTGACTGTAGCAAGCTTCATATCAAAATTAGTACATCAATCTCGGTGCTTGCTTGTACATTGTGAAATAGAAATTGTTTTGTCCCTATCACTAGCATTGAACGGATTTATTTGTGTAAATGGCTGCATATGTTTGTATCAACCAATAGGAGAGTCTTAAAGTTAACGCTTCGGCGTGAAGGAAAAAAAACGTAGATGCGTCGTAAAGATATATGTATATAGGATCGTGATATAACAAAATAACACATCAGAGAGTTATCATAGATTATGATATATCTAATATCCGCTTGTTTTTCCTGTAGGCTATGCATTATAATTATATATCACACTCACAACCTTTGAAGCCACGTGAATATATTCAATCATAGAATTAACCTCGACCGAAAATCTAAACAAAGCAGGGGCATTAGACCAATAAGAAGTAATAGAAGTATAGCCGCTCACATGTGAACCAATTACATTATACACTACAAAAAAACGACCGTTACAGCTTCAGGTTGTTCCGAACTTTACCGGCGCGCATAGCTTGTGTTCCGGCCCCCATCGGCGCATCGCCCACCTGAAACGGTGCGCTAGCCTTAGCTTTCAGAACCAATTGCGTAATAGGTCGACGAAGGTCAGCGTGTCTTTCTTTTTTTGTTCAAATATATTTATTCAGGTAGGTAAAACAGTTTTCACGCAGCAGCAAGGTTTTTTATGCTACATACAAAAGCCTAGCATTGGCTCAATATTGACGTCAATTCCAATGAGAAAAATCATGTTTACCGTGGATAGAATAGGCATACCAAACATAAACAGAACTATGTTCATTTCTGATCAATCGTTTTAGGTTTTCCCCTTACTTGTTTGCCTAAAATATTCAGAAACTTTTTTACATCAATAAGTCTATACTAGAACATATATAGTAGGCCTTCGTCAAAAGATATCTATATTGAGCTTCTTCGATTCCTAGACCACTGCACGAAATGATGCTGAACTGCAAGCAGATTGTGCAATATATTTTGTGCTGTCATGGCAGGGTGTTGGAAACTAACGTTAAGATATTTTTATTCAGGAATGTTCATCCTGTCCCGCCACACCGAGTTTGATAATGACAAAATGAAAAAAAAAGTTCACAATCGATAAGTCCGTCAAATAGAAGAACTATACAGTGAATAAGTACACATACTACCTAGTTAGACATACATGGGTGACTCTGAAAATACGACCCTATGCGGCTCCTGGTTGAGTTATAATAGCCATACAGTGGTTCTTCTAATATAAATCTACTTGCGGTGGTCCCCCTAGTGTTTTCTCAATAAAAATTCATTTCCATCATTTTCGCATAGGTTCTCTTATTGCCATGACAAATAAACATCTTTCACTGTGGGGAGTATAATCACAATTATATTGATGCAAAAACCCCATCGGCTGATGATGACACTCCATTAAATGGGATAAAAGTCTGTGCAATGACAAATATCAGCCATCCCTGAAAGTGTTATGACAATTGTACTGGTCGATATTTTTTCAATGAACTGTCCTCTATAACTTTAATTATGAGACAAACAATTGAGGCAATGTAAAATTGTAAAAACAAATGAAATTAAAACAAATGCAAAACAAATGCAATTAAAAGATTAGTTCAATAAGAAGATCTATAATGAGTTGTGTTCTGTTTACCAAATAAGGCCTAATGGGAGCCTATTCAATGTAATTTGATTTTTATTTGATATACCTTTTTGATTAATCGGAAATTGATTCATCGTCGGATATTTTTTGACAAACCCATTTGACTTGCCGCTAGGCTATATAATTATGAAGTGGTATATAAAGACAATAATTAATATATTTGCTCTTTGTATAGGTAGTTAAATATTATCCACAATGTGGAGCTATATACTATAGGCTGCTACTTTTATTTACTACTCCTTTACTGCTGTGATATTTTTTGTAATGCACTGATGAACTCGGTCGATGTGTATGAACGAATTCATCAGCTCTGTCCATCCATCTTGATTAAACAGTATAATTATAGAATTGCGAGTTCCGTTATTTCTCCCCCTCAGGCAAACATAGGGTCATTACAGACATGTTACATATTTATGATTTCTTAGAAGATACAGAATTTTTCACCGACAGTCAATACGGGTTTAGAAAAAAACCGATCTACATTAGGTGGGATACATGAAAATCTAGAGAATACATTTAAAAATCTAGATGTAGGAAATAAATGCCTTTCAATATTATTTCGACATAAGAAAGGCGTTCAAAATGGTATCTCATAAAAGCTTTCTGTCTAAACTGAAAGGTCTAGGAATGGGGCCTAGTTTGTTGGGGAAAGTAGAAAAAATTCTTTCCGATAGATATCAGTATTTGAGACAAGATGAATCATGCACTAAATGGGAACATGTAGCAAACAATATGTCCCTCAGGGAAGTATTCTAGGGCCATTAATGTATTTGATTTTCTGCAATGATTTAGGGAATTCATTTTGGAGGAACACTATAGTCTTATTTGCAGACGATGCTGTCATCACTGTCTCTGGAGTGGAAGTCAGAGATCGAGTTAGAGATAAAGGGCCAAAATGCAATGGATCTGTATAATACATGGTGTAAAAAAAAAAGGGCTATCACTTAACAGGTCAACCACAAAATATAAGATTTTTAGTAGGCCTAATGGACGTAAAACAGTAAAAGTGAGTTTAAACTGTGAAGGGGAAGATCTGGAAAGAGTATCGACTTTTAAATACCTAGGAGTAACGATCGATGAACGTTTAAAGATGAATACAAAAACCGGCAAAATGATTGCAAAGTCAAGTTGGGCGTCATCATGTTTAAGTAAGCGTAGAAAATATATGAATAGAGAACTCTGTTGGACTGTATGTAAAACTTATGTAGGCCTACTGTCGTTCTTAGAATATGACGGGCCTATAATAATGAACAGTAGGCCTAACGTTGGTCCACAAACAAATTTGCAAAATGTATGTTATAGAGCTTTGCGCTTAGCACTTGGTAAGACATTAAACAAAAAAGAGCTTCTGATTAAAGGGAGAATCTTACCTTTATATCAAAGGAGAGAGATAGCACTATTGGAAACTCTGTATAGAAAAAAGGGCTTATTGAGAATAAAGACAACACAAATTTGAGAGGGAGAGGGGGACTTACTTTTAAACAACGCAGTTCTAAGCGCGCGTAGGCCTACTATAGAGGCATCTCTCGAAGTGCGTATGCCGGTGCGTATGCACCAAAATGGTTACCGTAGCGCAGTCACCACAGTGCAACGTAAAGCCATTTTTTGGTTACTCTCTGTGGAACTCATTAAATGAGGAGGTGAGCAATTGCGATGATCCGGAGAAGTTCCTGGTACTGGTAAACAATCTGTATTATTAGTTTCTGGCTTTTTAAAAATATGTATAGGCCTAATTTAGATAATTATGTAGGCCTAGCCTATATCAAATTGAATTACTTCTAGAATTATGGCAACGCGATAATACATTCACTTTGTGAACTAGCCCGGGCTCCCAGACCCTAACCTACGGAGCGACCAGCAAAATAGAGCGGAGCCAGTCTGAATTTCTCGGGCTATTTGTGAACATGCTTTTTTTCTTATAACAATTTAAAAGATGTACGGCCTTCAGTTATAACAAAAATAGTTGTGGGCATATGTCTGCAGTCACGTTCCAGTTCCATGTAGGCCTACAAGTACAAGAACTGCGCGGTAAATGCTATCCGACTAAACTGACCTCTTGTGGTATCGAGTGAAACTTCGAGTATTTTCCTTCTTTGTATTTACGGTGGTGAGGCCTGAAATGAGGCAGGTAATCTGTATCAGGTGCGATGATTGGATGATGCCAACAAATCGCTCCAATCAGAACTCAGCTTACATGCTTCGGGAAGGACATTCCACAGCCGCGGCCGAGCTTTGGTAGCAACGCTGTAAATACTTGTTCGGGGAAAAGTTTTCTTTGATTTTAGAAAGAATAATAACAATTTCTCCGGAAAGCTTAGTTGACAATAAGCAGAGGTAAGTTTATGAGCTGGGTATTTGACATGCAGTATTGTTGCCTCCGATTAAGACAGGTGTTCCTGTTGATTTACCGGTATTTTCCATCTCGGGCAAGTTCTATCTAGATAGATCGTGTCTATCTCTATACAGTTCTGCTGTAATAGACTAATGCCTAATACAGTTAAGGTAGTACTGTAAAGGGGCAGTACAGTTGCCTAGTTCTATCACACTTCATTCCTTGTGGCCGTACTGTAGCGTAGGTCTACCCAAAAGACTATGATATTATTTCACCTTTGGGTGTGGTCAATACGCACGGCCCATTGACTTAGCCCTGAGACTGCAACTCAGGCCTGAGGCCAATACGACGGCCGTATCGGGCCTCAGGCCCAATACGGAATGAATATAGTTCTCTAACAATAATAGTGTCAGCGCCTATAAATGAGTTGCAACCTTTAAGAAAATGATTGAATATTATTTATTATAGTAATTTACTGCAAAAAGGTAAGTAAAAGAGCAGTCCAGAATTAAATAATTTTGCATTTTAAAATATAGTCCTCGAGGGTCGGGAAAAACGGTGCGTAGAAATACACAAATGCGTCATGACGCCCTGTGAGATCATGACGGGCGTCATGATGTAAACAAAGACGTCGATGTAAACATAGATGTAAACAAAGACGAACGTGATTTAATTTTTGGCCTATCTATCATACTCAAGTACATTTTGATGAGTAACGGCGAAATAAATACAAAAAAATCCGCGGAACATAGCGGGAAATCCGTATCGTCCCTTGGCTTCGGTATCCGACCGCGGGTGCTACGCACCCTTGGTCGGATACCTCCGCCGCGGGACGATACGGCTTCCCGCTATGTTCCTTGGTCATTTTTGTCTTAATATTATTAATAGTTCTGTAGCTTTCTGTGGTCTATCATATAGGCCTATGCCATGGATCCGCTGATTTTACTGTTTTAGGCCTCGGCCTACTGTCGCCTTTTCAATCCCGAACGAAATCAAATGTGATGAAGGTTGTTTAAGTTTAGTCTAGTCTCTAGATCGACTTTAAATTAGCGTACGGTTACTAATATTTACTTATAATTTGTATCGCCACAAAATGGCACAATCCAAGTTGATTCTTGTTAGTATATAAATTTTAAATAATATCTTGACTAGACTACTGTAGCCTGTAATGACCGTACTATATAGCCTATATAGGTATATACTAGGCCTAATGACAATTTTACTTTATTTTCATATTCATAATCAACTCTCTACTACTCTAGCTAAGGCATTATAGGTGCATAGCCATAGGCCGGCGAGTGATAGCTAATTTTAACATTCGCCTACCTTGGCCTGGAATACCTGGCTGCATCATATCATTTTTTAGAAAATTGTATTTTATCATCATTTAAATATGCCCTTTTCTTTTATACAGAGGGCTAGGGAGTGGAAGTTGTGAAGGGAGCCACCATGTCGGGTGACTCTCGCAAGGATTATTTCCTTGCGACAACCGCAAATTTCTTCGGAATTCCAGTGTCTGACAAGTCTATCACTGAACTCCAAGATGCAACTGCATTTAACAACTTCTTGGATGATGGAAACTGTCCTCTGGTGGCAGCAAAATGCGTGGACAAAAAAGTTACTCTCACGAACAAGGTTAGTTGCAAATTTCCTGAGCAAAAATTATATTTCTCACGATAAATTCTTTGTTGTATTTCCAATTCGGTACAAATTTTAAGGATTAAACACATCTGAAATTAGTATCAGGTCTTCCCGTGTGTTCACTTTGCTGAATAGTAAAAGTACTCTTTGTTTCTTAGGTGGATCCTGGAGAGAGTGAGGACAAGGTCATCGTTTTCTTCAAAATCAAACCTGAGGTGATCACCCCTGATAACATGTACAGCAACGTGTTTGTTTCATCAATGCTTGATTCTCCTATCAGTACGCTCTATCATGCCGTGCAGAAGGTTTACGCTCCCGTTCTCCTAAAGGATGCCAAGTGGAGTAGAACATTCGACCCCAAACTACAGAATCTACTCACTGAACTAGAGGCTGGACTCGGCAGTGTTATCCGCAAGCATGATCCCAATTTCAAAGGGCCTGCTAATGAAGGAGAAGGCCTGGGTGGTACGAAGCATTGTTTTTTTATATTAGTACACTGCATCGATTAATAAATTTATTAATAAAGTCTATTCAAATGCTGTAAGTTTTATATGAATTATTTTTGGAGGGTCCAAACTATCAAACTGTCAATTAATCCATTCATATCGAGGTTACAAATTTTAAAATGCATTAAAAGAAGCTACTGCCGGCACTTGATAATCCGTCACTGCACATTTCTTTGAGCCTCAGTTTTATCTAAAAAGCATTTCAATAAAACACTTGTTTCCTGACTATTTTTCTATCTGCAGGCATACTAACACCTTCTGACGAATTCCAATACTGGAAAGATGCAGCTAATTATGCGAAGAGGGCTGCTGAAAAGGTCAGAGCCAGTAACTTTGTGCAGCTATTCGAACCAATCACACGAGATTATGCCGCCTTAGAGACCATTTCACTGGCAGAAACATTAGAGTTGGTCGAAGCGAGTCAAGACACATTAGATGATGTGTGGAAACAGACAGAGGAGGAGCCAGCGTATCCTGAAGCTCGAATGAGGCATTTAATGGATATCATTGGTATGCGGGCAAGACTCCACACAATATTATTTCCTATGAACTTGATAGATGTTATCTTTTATTTGCCTCTCCTCATTGTGTAGCTTTCGGTCAACTATTTGATTTGATAACGTTGTTTGACCGGGAACGATTGGAATGCAAGTCTACGATTTTCAGTTAACAAACGAGTAGTCGAGATGATACATGCGTAATTTTCCCTTGTCCCTGACTTAAATAAATATGTAATAATTCACAGGTAGTGCTCTGGGCCGATACGTCCAGCAGCTGCTGGCCCAAGAAGATCTATGGAAAGGTTCATTCGGCAAAGTAAAAGAGGGTTTGCGTTCTGGACACGCCATTTGTGAGAGATGGGTACAGGCATGTGATGCACTGACAACGCAATTCTGGAAACGCTATAGTCCCAATCCTTGGAAGGGTGAGAAATTTGTTCCTGATAATTTAGCACAACTGGCTACTCGGCTTGAAGAGGTAAGTTAACAACTCATTGGGCATTCTTATTTGTTAATGTGCCTATATATAATTAATCTGTACGACTAAGATCTGTACCTTGGGCAAGTCCATGCATAATGTATGTGGAATGAAGAGCTCAGGGCTCGTTGAGCAACTCTATATAGTAAGTGAATAGTAGGAAGGGCAGTAAAAACAAATAAAGTGGTAATTACCTCACCATATATGTTATATTAGACTAGCCCTCGTCTGCTAAGACTGCAGTTGTTTATAGAGCCCTAGTGCAAGTCTAGGCACGGGGGAGTGGACTGTTTGGTATTCCTCAGTCGAGGGGGTAGTGACTCAATTTAATTGTGATTTTGATTAAACTTTTGTTTATAAAAAAAAAAAATATCAAAGACTAAGCAAGTCTAATGTTATATCATTGGTTTAATTTTTCGGCGGTAGGGTCTAACTTTTTTTAAATATAAGAGATAACACCTTTTTAATTGCAATGGGCAGTTAAATATGTCTATGTAGAAGTTGTTCATTGGAATTGGTATATGTCTATTATACCTTTTTCCGATCTTTAACCTGAAAAAAACCCAGTAACTAACAAATTGTGTGTGTGCGTGTATGTATGTAAGTGTGTACATGTATGTATGTTTATTCCTATGTGCATGTAGCCCATAGCAATTCTATGTGGCGTTAGTCATAGTTGTGCATCATGTTTCTTATACCCCAGTCTCATCACAATATTTCTATTTTGTTTTAAAAGATTCTGACACTAAGAGCTGTCCACGAGCAATTGGTGCGGTTGCTTTCTACACAAGAGCAACAAGAAATGCGTGTGTCCGAAGCATTCACTCCTTTCACGGGTCTAAACCCCCTCCAGTACAACCCATACACCCAACCTCTGTGGGTTGCTGCTATTTCACAGTATGACAGAGCCATGGCACCAGCAGAACAGAGAATTGCTGGCAAACTCAGGCACCAGTTCCGTAGTCTGGAAGGAAATTCCCAGCAGGTAACTAGTATAGTATTGTAGTTCTTTATTTCCATTTTTAAAAATACAAAGTTATGGAAAATGGTTAATGCCCTCTGTTTGAACAGTTCTTAAAAGCACACCAGAAAGAAAGTTCATAATGCGCGTTGTACTCTTAAAACTAACAAAGTATTTTCATAATCCAAACCAGATTTCATATCAACAATATTAAACGCATTCTATATCAATCTCTACTATAAGCATGTCCACCCCAGGTATTGGTCCATTGTTCGCAAAATTGATATAAGGCCTGATTTCATGAAATATGTCTTGAAGTACCACTATTTGTATTTTTCTGTAGATGTTGAGGGAATTCCAGCGTTATAAGGAACTTGTGAAACGACCAAGTCTGAGTAAAGAACTTTTGACTGAAAGGTAACGACCTTGGTTATTATTTCTATTTTATCTCATTTCTCCCAATTCTATATCGCATTTGATTATTAATCTATTCCTATGTTGCTGTGGCTTATTACCAAGCACAAATGTTAGTCTAATCTCTGAAATAATTATTACATGCCATGCCATAGTGTCTCATTGACGTCGTCGTTTTCTCTTTTAGGGAAACCCTCCTTGGTCAGTTGACTGTGTATATACGTCAGATTCGCGATGATTTCCACCAGAGGACAGGGGGGAGCAAGAGTGTACCCAAAGGAAAGAATCTTCCCGAAACAGTTAACAATATTGTGTGGGTCAGGCAGCTTGAAGCCAAGGTAATCACTTTCTTGCCAATTTCCACTTCCAAATTCTATTACATTTTCATAGCAGCTGCATGGTTTATCAAAATGCTAGACATCATTACATCCCAAGGTCTTACACTTGAGAATATTACTCTTGTAAAATGTCTAAGCCTGAATAATGACTTTAAACAACAACCGTTATTTACTGTATTTTTATTGTATCTAGAGAATAGCAAATCACTTTGATTCACGTTGTATCCATTTTAAAATCACAGGTAGAAGAAACAGCAAGCACTGCTGAGGCGTTGCTCGGGGACCTGACTGGTTTCCGAAACCTTCGAAGGGATGCGACGGAGTTGAAAGAAGAATTGCAGAACTGGCGCCAAGACCAGTTCGATGAATGGTCTAGGGATATGCAGGCACAGATGGAGGATCCCGACCAGCCCCTTAGGTAAGTTTTTCATATAATCCTTGATAGAATCCATGATAAAGGGCAAATGTTCGCCCGAAACTTCGGAATCCAATAAACTCAACTCATATCTGGCTTACTACATATACAAATGAACTTAGACCAGTGTTTTTGATCGGATTTTGTAATATTATCTCCATCGATCTGATCTAGTAGTGAAGAAAATCATTGATTTTATTACTCGTGTATTTTATTCCTATTTTTTTTGGTTATTCATTTGGAGTGAAAAAAAAGTTTATTGGTCAGTCGACTATGAACCAGATGGAATGAATATAATTATCTATGATCATAACCAATACTGCAAAAATTATGTCTCGTCCTATCACGTTAGTGGTACGAGACTCCATGAGATCACGCATGCGCAGCATCACGTCAGTCTACGCGCGCTCCAAAGTCGCTGCAAGTCACGTAGTTCACAGGTTGTGTAAGTATTATTTACTTTTATTCAATTTGAGAGCTTTTTGGCTCTCTAGTTTTGTTGAGGAGTTGGTCTGGATCGTAGATCGCCATTTCTCCTCTTTTCCTATTTCAAACAGCCACCTTCGGGTCGAGATATGACTGTTTATGTTCTTTCGATATATTTTTCAGAACTCGATGCCAGCCAGGCGAGCGAGAAAGTCAAAAAGTTCGAGTTTTAACTCGCAAGAGAAATTATATCGAAATATTCTCCCTACTAGGGTTCAACCCCCTCGTGGAGCTATAGGGAAAGTGGTTTCTTCGGTTATGGGAGATAAACCAGAAAAGAACGGCAAAGCAGCCGACCAAAATGGCCCGAAAGGTGACGTCGTTGAAAACGGGCAAGGTGGCGTTCCCGCCAAAGACGTACCACGTGACCTCACGTCTGCCGCAGCAAGTGCGGGTTCTCGCATGGATACTTCGGACTTAATTCAGACTATTAACAATCTTAGAGACGAAGTGGGCCACATGAGGAGCCAACAACAGAGTTGGGATAGGTATGGGCCTCCGCCCCGTCTTTCAGCAGCTTCTGGGCCCAGTTCGAGCCTTGGTTACGGTCCTAGTTACTATCAACAAACGGCGCCATCTTGGGATTGGCAGCCTCGGGGCCAGCAGGAGCGGTTCGAGCAGTGGGATGAAGAGGAGTATTGGGAAGAAGAAGAAGAAGCCCCTCCGATGAAAAGAAGGAATCTTCATGACCTTTCTGAGAATTCAGATGATGAGGAGTTCTCCGCGAGAGTTAACAAGGAAACTTTGTTGAAATTAGGAGCGGAGCTCGGAGGTGAAAAGTCCGTCTCCAAGTCTGCGGAGCCGATGTCGGCGCTAGAGAAGGAATCTCTCAAGTTGCTGGAACAAAAGGAAGGAGAAAAGGTGGGTCCTCCGCTGAAGGAGACTGTTGTTAAAGTGATTGAAACCTATCTCCCCTCTCCTTGTCGTTCAATGGTTCAGGAAGTGTTAGCGGAATATCCCAGACCGGAAAACGCGGATATGTTAAAAGTCCCTAAGATCGATGACGCAGTTTATGGCATCACTTCGCTCGCTACTAAGGAGAGAGATAAGTCGTTTAAATATATGCAGAAGGCCTTGCATTCTCTGATAGCGTTGTCAGCGAACATTTACAATAACTTGTGTAAAAATGAGGCTTTGATGGCGGTAGGGTTGGAAGCCCACAAGGCTATTAGGGTGCTTTGTTTCCTCTCTCAGGAAGTGAATTCTAGAAGGAAAGAGGCTCTGAAGTCAGCAGTAGACCCGAAGTATGCGCCTATTTTCTCGCATAAGACCTCTACGACCCCGGAATGGTTGCTCGGTGGGAACCTGAAGGATAAGCTGGATGACAGCGATGTGGCATACAAGGTAAAGAGAAGGCTTGAGAGAGGCCAACCGAAGAGTCGTTTCCCCAGGGGAAGAGGTGGCTACAAGGGTAATGCTCCCAGGGGCCAGAACCCCAGATTTCAACAACAGCAACAACAAGGGTTTGCTCCGCAGTATCAACAGAACTTTGCTTCGAACCAACAGTGGCAAACTCCTGTAATGCCATTTCAGTACCAACAGAATCAACAGCCTGCCTTTAAGCCTCGAGCTCAGAATACCCAAGGTTACCAACCCCGCAACCAGAATTTTCAGCGGGGGGGGGCTGCCAAGAAGTAGAACTGGTAAGTCCCCCTGATTTCTGCTTTTTTCAATTTAGAGCAGGGAATATTGCTTGTCATTTTAGTGAGTGGTTGAACATTACTTCAGACCCGTGGGTGCTAGACTTAGTACAGGGAGCTTCTATCCCTTTTGATTGGATACCGTGGCAATTGTCCCCCCCTCCCCCCTTCAATGCGTCGGGGAAGAATATTCAAATATTAGGTGAGGAAGTAGCTAAGCTATGGAACAAGGGAGTAGTAGAATTAACTAGTGAGTCTCCGGATCAGTTTCTCTCGAATATTTTTCTGAGGCCCAAGCCCAATGGGAAATTTAGAATGATTTTAGATTTGTCAGTCCTGAACAAGGCGGTTCATTATGAACACTTCAAGATGTTTAGTTTACAAGCAGCAATTGATCTTATGACCCCGGGGGCTTTCCTAGCCAGTATTGACCTTAGTGATGCGTACTTTACAGTAGCAGTGAGACAGGAGTTTAGGAAGTTTTTGAGGTTCAAGTGGGGTAGTAATACTTATCAATTCACATGTCTACCAATGGGTTTAGCTTGCGCCCCTTTGTTTTTCACAAAGTTGTTATATCCAGTGTTTGCGACACTCAGACAGAATGGGGCCAACTGTTTCCCTTATATCGACGATTCCATCACGATTGAACTCTCGTATGAGAAATGTAAGAGTAGTACGCTAAGGTTAGCAGAATTATTAGCCAGATTGGGTTTCTTTATACAGCCGGAGAAATCGGTGTTCACCCCTTCAACGAAGCTAGTTTTTCTAGGATTTTTACTTGACACTGAGTCAATGACAGTCTCCCTTACGGAGGGGAAAAGAGAAAAGATGTTACGAGCCTGTGAGGACATTCTAGTAAAGAAAGTGGTTTCGATCAAAGAGATCGCAGGGGCAATAGGCCTGATGATAGCTTTCTCGGTGGCGGCAGACTACGGTGGGAATCACGTAAAAGAGTTAGAATGTGATAAGATAGATGCTTTGAGAGTAGCGAGAGGAAATTTTGCAGCTTTCATGTCCCCTTCCCAAGATGGCTGGGATAACATTAGGTGGTGGAAAGAGAACGTCGGTTCGGCGTTTAGGATAGTGCGAGATATCATTCCTGAGCTAACTATGTATTGTGACGCGTCCAACCTGGGTTGGGGAGCTGTGCTCGATGGCCAAAGGGCAAATGGCAGATGGAAGGAAGTGGAGTTAGAATGGCACATTAATGTAAAAGAACTAGCAGCTGTTTTACTAGGGCTTCTCAGCCTTTGCAAGGTGTCAGACACCTGTATCAAAGTTATGTCCGACAACACAGTCACGGTTTCTTACATCAACAAGATGGGAGGAGTAAAGTCTAGAGAGTGTCAAACTATTGCCAGAAGAATCTGGGACTGGGCTGAACTGCACAGGAATTGGCTAGTGGCCGCTCATGTCCCGGGGAGATCGAATGACCAAGCGGATTTTGAGTCAAGGAACTTTTCCGATAACGTAGAGTGGGAGTTAAATCAAGAAGTGTTTGAAGAAATCACAGCTAAATTAGGGGTCCCTTCGTTTGACCTTTTTGCTTCCAGAGTGAACAATAAATGTGACCGTTATTGTAGTTGGCGTCCGGACCCCGGGGCGGAATGGATAGACGCTTTTACTTTTCATTGGTGTAATGAATTCTTTTATATTTTTCCTCCTTTTAGTCTGGTAGCAAGGACCTGGCAAAAGGTTATGAGGGAAAGCACACACGCAATCATTGTAGCTCCCGATTGGCCAGGTCAGAGCTGGTTCGCTCTACTAACATCCTCTGCGAAAAGAGTACTACGGTTAAAGAAAAAGAAAGGGAATCTCCATCACAGGGAGGAGGAAAAGAATCGAGACCAAATCACCAACATATCCCTCATTGCTTGCCTCTTCTGAAACGAAATTTAATGAAACTGGGCTATTCCAGCAAAACAGCGGACCTCATCCAACTGGGCCGCAGAGAGGGTACACGCAAGACCTATAATGTTTATATTAAAAGATGGATGGAGTATTGTGAATTTCATGGATTTGACATGTACGATCCGTCTCCAAGGAATTATTCAGATTTCTTAAGACTCTTATCTGAAGAGGGTATATCGGCTAGCACGCTCAACATCGCTAGGTCAGCTATATCTGGAACTGCCCCTCAAGCTAGAGGAAAGGATTCTATAGGTCAAGACAACAATATCTGTCTTATTGTGAAAGCAGTTCATAATCTCAGGCCCCCCATGCCTAAATACAACTCAATGTGGGACGTTAGTTTAGTTCTGGACTTGTTCCGTCGTTGGGGGAAGAATTGTAATCTCTCCCTTAAACAAATTTCACTTAAAGTTACTGTACTGTTTCTACTGACCTCTGCCCAACGCGGGCAGACGGCGTGGAGGTTGCCTGTTTCAGGCCTTGAATTTACTTCAGAGTTCGTTAAAATTCATATGAAGCATTTACTCAAACACAACAGAGTGGGAGAGCCTCTTGACATTATTAGCATTCCACGTTACCCGGAAGATGATTTAATTTGCCCTGTAGCTTGTCTAATAGAATATTTAGATAGAACGGATGGCATTCGTGAAGGTCAGGACCAGCTCCTGATAAGTTATGTGTGGCCTCACAGAGAAATTTCTCGTGATACTGTATCGAATTGGACAAAAAGAACCTTAGCCCTAGCGGGTATCTGCACCAACAAGTTTAAAGCTCACAGCACTCGTGGAGCGGTAACTTCCAAAGCCCTTCAGATGGGGGTTAACATGAACGTCTTAATAAGACAAGCTTCTTGGAAGAACACACGCACATTCGCAAGATTCTATAAGAAACGGATCGAGAATCCCAAAGAGACGGTGGGTCACACCATTCTAAGAGATAGACGAACGAAAAAGAAGGTGCTTCGCACAAAGAAGAATTAAGGTAATCACCTTGAGTTGATTCAAAGTATTCACATTTATAGTTGTGATGTTTATTTAAAAAATTCAGATTATTATATTTATTATATTTGATTGGTTCTGTAAAATTATTATTATTACAGTCCTTTCAGTCCTGTTTAGGACAACCAGTGAAGAATAACTTCCCTCTTTTTAACTTTATTCCAAGTTAAGAGGGTTTCCTTTACTCGGGCTTCCTATTGAAGCTACGAAATCTCATGGAGTCTCGTACCACTAACGTGATAGGACGAGACATAATTTTACAGTTAACTGAGACTTACTTGGAAGTTGAGGTTTAATCTGTAATTATGTCGAGGACATCACGGTGTGGTAAGACTACATGCCCTCCCGCCGGCCCCTCTGAAGCTAAGTGCTCAGAGCAGGTGCTAAGGGATTTGGGCAGTTAACTTAGTTGTTTCTGAGTTTGGTTGTCATTACCTTATTATGCCTCGTCCTCCTTCAGGATGAAGGTTTGTTGAAGTTATTTTTCACTAGGAAACCCTCGTATTGCTTTAAAACCTGACGTGATGCTGCGCATGCGTGATCTCATGTAGTCTTACCACACCGTGATGTCCTCGACATAATTACAGATTAAACCTCAACTTCCAAGTAAGTCTCAGTTAACTGTAAAAGTAATCGACCTAAATATTAATGAATGTTTTTGTAAACTTTTTTGAATGAGCTCTATGAGAATATCATACAAATATAAAATTAGACTCCATAAAATGTATTGAAAAAAATCACTCACTACCATTTTCCTTAAGTCTTGAGACTAACGGGCGTCTGATGGAGCTTAAGAGTCAAGATGGAAAACTTCACGTTAACTACGGTGAAAGATTGGTTACTCTCCTGCGTGAAGTTCGACAGCTAACATCTCTTGGGTTTGCTATTCCTGCCAAGGTTCAACATGTTGCCAACATTGGCCAGAAGTTTTACCGTCATGGCGTCATTCTGAAACAGGTATTTGAAGTTTCCATGAACATCAGGCAAAAATCATGATATCATCTTAGCAAATACAAGTTTAAGTTATCATGCACCACCCTTTCCTCATTAAGAAATACCCGGATGAAATTTCGTACCTATGGTATCATGATTAATTTACTCTGAACTGAGGTGGTGTGTCCATAATCATATCACTTGGTAACAGTATTTATATAATTCCCAATTAGGTCGCACTAAACATTAAATATTTATGTTTGTATAACGAATGTATAATTCCTTACCCCATAGGTGGCACATTTCTACAACACTATAGATCAGCAGATGGTTCCATGTCAGCAAGCTATGATGTTGGATTCTGCTCTCGCATTTGAGAAACTTATCAAAAACCCTAAAGCAGGTAACCTCCTAGACCATTATGTGTTTACCTTCTAAGTTTACTGTCTAGTTGTATTTTTCGACTGAAAACCTCCTGCTTCGAAAAACAACAGCATAATTTCGGAGATTTCATTCATAAATTTGTATAACCCTTGCCTATTGAGTATGGTGAATATTCATTCCAATTTTAGGCAGTAAATCGAAGGGCGATGGTGTGATGGTCACGTGGGATAACCCAGAGGAATTAGAGGCTTACATCGTGAAGCTGCAGGCAGCTGCCGATAGGCTGACGTCAGAAAATCGTAGATTACGCAAGTGCCATAATATAGTCTGTGATAAGGTTAGTTTTGTCGATTTAGTTTTTTTTTCCAAAATATTTTTTACTCAATCGACCTCCCGTTTGTTGACGAAATGCAAAAGCCGTTTTCAAGAAACTTGTTTTTCGCACTTTTAACTTCGAATTCCACTTGGTTGAAAATATATGATCTAAGAGTTTCTTGGTTTCAAGATGTACACTACGTTTCACATCAACCTCATCAAACCTGTTTTTCTTATGAATGTATGACCATTGTTGTTATCTAGGTGGTCCAGTTGATGGGAGTAGACCTGCTGCGCCAACAGCAGAAGTGGAAAGACGGTCTGATGGACATTAGGCACCTGATGGCTGGCCTCGTCTCACAGGGTTTTTCTGCTGCCAATATGAAGCCGTGGAAGGCTCACTGGGACAGACAACTCTATAAAGCGTTAGAACATCAGTATCAAATGGGATTAGAAGCTTTGAACGAAAATTTGCCTGAAATCAAAGTTGATCTTACATACAGGTAAAGGATCTACTCATTTGAACCACACTTACTCTATATAATGACAAGAAAAAAAGGCGCATGGTCCATAAATAAATGAATATGTATAGCTAAACACATTTTCTAACATTTTTCTTTACATCAAGGCATTTGCCAAATTTCCGACTAATCACACATCAGACATCTAATAAATTAACTGAGAGACCATGTCACAGAAGGTGAGGGAGAGAAAGAGAGAGAGGGAGGGAGAGAATTGTGTGTGTGTGTGGGGGGGGGGGGGGGGAGAGGAGTGAGAGAGGGGAGAGAGGTTGAAGGAAAAGGTGGGAACATGCGTAAATGCCAATTCCAACAAAGCTAATTTGCATATAGGGCCGCAAATGACGTCTCCACTTGCACAGACAGTGTTGCGGGAGGCAGCCTTTGTTCGCAATGAAATACTAAAGTGAAAAATGGCTTTCACCTTGTAAAAATCATTTGTCATTGGTTTATTCTTCGACCAAGGTTAGAACATGGACATTCTTTTATACAAAAATTTGACTGAGAAAGATTAAAAAATGTCTTGGACTGACGATTTGAATGAGACATAAATATATATATTACGTTGTTTTCGTCCAACATGGACCATTGTTGACTTCAGGAACATATGTGTCTAGGCATATTAAAGGTTTTGTGTTAAAATCGTATTTAAACTATGAAAACCCACTTTATTATTGATAAACTTTCTTTTGTATTGAACCTTACCCAATAACGATTCAATCTAACCAAATTAATATTATCATATTAATCCAGGTAATCATGTTGAATTCATGATTAATGGCATTATTGATGTTATTACGACAATTATATATAGAGTTAGTAAATTATTGTTGATATCATCACCATTTTGTCCTCACTTTGAATCTGACGTAAAACTATTGTGTAGACAAATTATAAGAGACCTTTAATTGATCTATTACTTACAGACAACAAAGGCTTCAGTTCCGACCCCCATTCGAGGAAATAAAAGCGAAGTATTTCCGTGAGATGAAAAAGTTCATTAGCATTCCAAATAACTTCAAAGGTGTAAGTGAGGAAAAAGATAACCTTATATTCCCAGCAATAATCGACAGAAATGCAACCGGATTTATTACTTGCTACATCAAGGCAAACCAGCTTTTCCAACGCCTGGCTGATTCAGCTAAGCAATTCAAGGTAACAACTTCAAATAAGTGAATTTATTTTGTCTAGGTATTGATAGTTGCACTACTCGATTCGCTTCTCCGTTGTAGAACTGGTGACTAGCCAATGTTGGTGGAAATAAATGTGTAATATTAAATAATTATATTAACCGGAATGATATTGACATTCCTCCTCTCCATTACCCGTTTCTATTTGGTTATTCATAATTTACATCCGTTATTTTCAGGATTGGGTTGTTCTTGGTAATGTGGACCTGGAAGCATTTGTGGAAGATCATCTGGACAATATTACAGATTGGGAACGGAACTTTAAAGCTCTTAAAGCTAGGGGCCGCGATGCTGAGAAACTTCCCAGGTATTTGGGTTTTCCTTTTATATCCACAATCTCAATGCTTATATTTGTTCATTCGTTTATAAAACAGGTTATATGATATTCAAGAGCCTAAATTCCTGCTGATGAGCTAAGTTTGTACCATGTAAGTAATGCTTTACCTCTTTTTACCTGGTAGTGAGATAAAGGTAGACTGTATTCGAGTGAGCACCCTTCCTGTCAAGGGCGTGATAGACGACCATATCCAACGCTTGTTTGATGCTCTACTATCCTCTCTGAGACGATCGATCCAGAATGATGTGAATGCTATCGACACATTCTTAAATGGAGGAATGGAGGTACTCTCTCAACGTCCTCAAACTGTTGCCGAAATAGGGGACGCCAATGCAAAACATGCTGAGCTCGCTAAATCAAAACGTGATGTAAGTGTATGGTTACGTATATCATGCATCGTTTTACATTGTGCATATATCCACCCTGCTTTTATTGCAGTTTTGTTATATTACATCCATAAATTTCATTCTAAAGGGAATAACAAGGTGCCTTTAAATTCCAGCTCGAGTGAAATATGGTACACCAATTTTTTCATGTCAAAGGGTATCCTAAATATTTTATTTTAGTATTCAGCCGTCGCTCTTTCTTATCCTCGGCCAGATTTATCATCATTTTTTTTACATTCGTCAGGTCAAACCATTGTTCGATACTGCTGAGACGAAAAATAAGTTATTAAAGACTGTAGCTGGAGGTGGAGTGGAGCAAGTGTCCTCTCTTCTTGCTGGTTGGGACAAGTTTGAACTCATGATGGAGAGTCATCAGCTCATGGTTAAAGAACAGGTGAGCGATATTTACTCGACAATATAGAATTTAAATGTCTTCTTTCCCAGCTTCTTATATTTCTATTACACTATATGTTAGAAATGTGAACAACTTTCTTTCCTGTAAATCACAAAATTGTTATTATATATTTCGGCATAGTTGGAAGACCTGTCTGACACAGTCTGAGAGCATGACCACTTTCCTTTAAAAAAAGCAACAGCTCTTTGTAAATTATATACCCTGTATATGCTTATCGAGAAAATAAAAAGCTATTAATAAATTAAAATAATTCCCTGTAAGGCATTGAATCGAGTCATGTGGGGTCAAACATCAACATATAGACTCCAAATTCACAGGACGAATTTCCCGTGTTTCTTCATTTGTAATTACTTTTCGCATCTTACTTTAGCTATTCAACATTAATTGCAAACGAATGTGTTCACTTATTAACATTTTATAACATTTTATGGATGCTCAAGATGATTTTAAAAGTTACAATGTTTGAACATGCTGTCTTCTATTTGATGAGGTGGACGTTATGAAAAGTAACGTGGAGTCGCGTGTAGCTGCTTATACGCAGGAGCTAGCCAAGTTTGGATCACGATGGCACACACTCAAACCTGGAGACGATGCTCTGGATGGTAACCATGAGAAGTGTGTTGCTGCTGTTGCTAGCATCAAAGAAAGGAAGCAAGAATTCACTGAACTCGAGAATAGCAGGAAAGAACTCATGTAAGCAGAAAATTATATAATATACGTAAATTCCTAGTTTCTCTAATGAATCATATTTTATTATTTATTATCTTATTCCGCTAATGCGTAGTCAAATTAAGACTAAAGAGGGACATATATGTAGTTTTGAAATATTTGACTAATTCATCGACTTAGCTCGGGTGGCTAAAACCATGGTGTTTCGCCTTTCATTTCCTCAGCCCTATCCAATAGAAATATTCGACCAAAAACATACAAACGTTATTCTTTGTTTAGTATATGTATAATTCGAACTCCTGCTGAGTAAGTCCAGGATTCAAATCCAACTAGCGCCTTGCCAAAGCATCATTTCCTCTCCCACCCAGTTGTTATTAATCGATTTTATTACCGCCATAAACAGTGTAGGCCTACATATTTATAACCAGCAATGGGGAAAGGCTTACAATTTACAAAGTTCTTCCAAAGGAGCCTATGATACAAATATTACAGTAACAAGATATTACTATAATTTAGTGCATGTCAACTGGGTTACCATGTGTATAGCTGGCTATGGTCACACGCATGGAAAATAACCATTACTAATAATCGAAAAGAGTAGGGCATCGTATCCCGTTAAAATGTTTCCTCTCTCGTCACCCTGATATGACCAAATATTACGAAAGTATGGTGTTAAAACAGGGCGTAGAGCAAGCAATCAACCACCTCCTACCGTGTAACAAAATAAAATGACACCTAACGTCTATCTTCTACAGGACTGACTGTCAACACTTTGAGATGGAGGTACCAGAGTTCCCTGAAGCTGAAGAGCTGCTTGAAGATCTCACAAAATATGAAACCATGTGGGGATTGTTTGAGGAGTTCAACTCCGGCCTCCATAACCTATCTAAAGAAGACTGGATTTCCTTCAGGTAACGAACTATTGGGTTATTTTGAAATAATATTTTAATATTTTAAACGAATTATCGTACACAAAACGAGGAACAACCTTTATTTATAAATTTGCCAGTTGCCTTTGAAATCTTATTTTATTTTGCATCTCAGAGGCCGTTATTATCAGTTCGAGGAGTATCTTACTCAATGGTATGAGAAACTAAAATCAGACAAGCCTACTCCTATGACAGTTCGCCTGCAGAAAGAAATTGAAAAATATAAGGTTAGTACATATCTATCTAAGCTATGATGTTTACTTAGGAATTCCAGGTTAGATATGTTATAATGCGCTAGAGTTGGTTGAATTCATATCAAGACAAGATTCTCTTAATACACAATGCCTTTCCTGGATATATGCATATAGAATGGATAGTATAGAAGGTATTATATGAGGATAATGTATTAAATCTTGTAAAATAATTTACTTTAATAGAACTGCCAACTGATGGCTTTAATCTACATAGAATATATATAGGTGTTTTAAATATGTTTTATTGTTCTCTACCCTTCCAGCATGTGTTACCAGTCCTGAAATGGGTGCGAGGAGAGCCTCTTTCACAGGATCATTGGATGGACATGTTCCATCTCCTCGGTCTACCCAGAACTATGACACTTGAAAAGTTAACATTCGGAGATATCCTCAAAGTCTCCGATAAAATTATCGAAAATTGCGAAGCCATCAAGGTAACTTTTGATGTGACGATTGGATATAACGATTATGTCACCCCTGGAATAAATTCCATCCTAGGTATTCCTTTGAAAATGAAATTCGAAACTCGGTGACAGTGTCACTAAAAATGCATTTCTTTCCGATATTAGGAGTTGAACATGAGAGCCCAAGGCGAAGTCACCATCAGAGAAGCTTTGAGGGAGTTGGACATGTGGGGAGCTGGTGCCGTTTTCTCACTCACTGATTATGAGGATAGCAACAAACGCAGCATGCAACTTATCAAGGACTGGAAAGATCTCGTCAACCAGGTTTGCTTTATTCATTTTCTCCTCCATTGATTTGGATATGTGTTACCTTGGCTTTATATTATAAAAACTAACTAAATGATGTGTACAAACTGCATTGTGATTGAGTAATTTCCCTACCGAGATTATTTTAAATAAATATCTCGCTTTTTATTCATGTAGGTGGGAGACAACCAGTGCTTGTTGCAGTCATTGAAGGATTCGCCATATTACAAGGCGTTTGAAGACAAGGCCTCCATTTGGGAGTCTCGGCTTGCCGATTTGGATGAGTATCTACACAACATGAATCAAATTCAACGTAAATGGGTGTACCTGGAACCAATCTTTGGACGTGGTGCACTTCCCAAAGAACAGGGCAGATTCAAAAGGGTGGACGATGATTTCAGGTCAGCTTACTACTCCTTCCAATCTTTATAGAGGATGGGAAAATATAGAACATGTTAAGATTCAGAAACATTTAAGTCAACTATGTGACCATTATCCGCTTTTTTACGCAGATCGCCGTTTAAAAAATCGCCGTTTAACAATTATATGTTTTATTTTAGGAATATCATGTCAGATGTGCGACGTGACAATCGTGTTGTGTCCCTTTGTGGAAAAGCTGGGTTAAGAAACACTCTAATCACTATGCTGGACCAGTTACAGCGATGTCAGAAATCCCTTAATGAATTCCTTGAAGTAAGTTTAATCTCGAGGCTATTGACATTACATGTATAAGTAAACGCCATGTTTTGATTATGAATTCTTCTGTCACAGCATATTAGGGGTTTTGACAGGTGAAAATCGCCTAGTTCATCTGATTTATTTCCAGGTCTTAATTATTTAATATTAATCATTTCTGTTCAGTATACATAAAAACATGGTCGGTATATTATGGTTCACTTTTATTTATTAGGAAAAGAGATCGCTCTTCCCACGATTCTACTTCATCGGAGATGATGATTTGTTGGAGATCCTGGGACAGTCTACTAACCCTAATGTCATCCAAGCTCATCTGAAGAAACTGTTTGCTGGTATTCATAGTGTGCAGTTTGATGACGGCTGCAAACACATCGTAGCTATGAAATCATTGGATGGAGAGGTCGTGCCCCTCATGAAGCAGGTCCAGATCAAGCCTGAAGTCGAGGTACGGTATTCTTATCCTGCATACCCACATGTTCACTTAGGAGATCGATTACCATTGTTACTATTATTTATTTATTAATCTTGAGTTAAGGACTGGCTGGCAGGCCTGCTTTCAGAGGCTCACTGCCCTATTCATGTAAATGTTTATTCAAATAAAAATCGACACATTTTTAGGTGTAAGCTATTCTTGTTAAAGTCTAGTCGAAGAAAATCAACGATAGTGTGAAATGACCATGGATACTATTTAGAATGGGAAAAAGATGATCTACTCTATGTAACTGATGTTATGGTTTAAACAATCTGAATGTTGGAAATTCGCTACAGATCTGGCTTAGCCAGCTCGCCGATGAGATGAAGGACACCCTGCAGCAACTTCTACGCGATTGTATTAAAGATGGCAAGTCAAGCCGTGCTGGTGGTTTGGACCCTAACAAATATCCATCGCAAGTATGTTACCAAGTTAAACAAAGTACTATTTATTGATCTGATGTTCTCCGTAGATTTGTTTCCATCTCTTTCAAATGTGTGCCCATATAGAATCCTTGTTTTCATGATCATTTATTTTCATTTCTATTTTGTAAGTTAATGTAAATTTGTATCGGAAAGTTCATGAGGGGAAATGTGTAGAGCTGCCGTTTGTACATTTTCTGACGACCTGACCCAATATATAATTTAATGTTTTCGTCCACAGATCCTTTGCCTGGCTGAAATGGTGTCATTCACAGAACGCTGTGAGGAAGCCCTGAAGACCAGGAGTCTGGAAGGCTTCATGCATGACCTTGAGTCCCAGCTCGAATCCTACACGAATGTAGATATAACTTCGGCTGGGGAAACAGACGCAGGCGTGCTCGAGCTCAAACTTAAAGCGCTAATTCTCGACACCATCCATAACATTGAAGTTGTGAAGTACCTGATCGACGAAAAGGTCAGGGAGACTGGGTCATGGCAATGGCAGAAACAATTAAGGTATGTCGTTAGCCGAATGGTGTGGTGTCAGCAGGGAGGTATGTACTAACTTAGACCTACCTCCCTGGTTCCTCCAGTACCTTGGACAGTCATTTAAATCACGACGTGATAGCGGAGCTAGACATAGAACTAGAGAGAAATCGTTAGCACTGTTTTATGGTCTCGATGGCCTGAAGGAAACATGTAATATTAATCAATGAAAAGATGAATTTATCAGTCATGAATGACTGGATTACAGTAATTGTAGTCAAAGCTAAACTGTTTTGTCTGGCAAATTGCGGGTTATACATTTGTGGGTCCATTAGCTCTGTATCAAGGACGATCGGTGAAATTATCAAAGATGATTATAGGCTATCATATCACAGTCTATAACAAAACTGATTTTAAATCATGGAAACCTACTAAAATGATATTTTCTTCTCTTCAGGTTCTACCTAAAGCGAGATGGCCTCTGCATAATGCGAATGGTCGATGCTGAGTTTGATTACACTTATGAGTACCAGGGCAATGCACCTAAACTGGTACACACACCTCTCACAGACAAATGCTATCTCACTCTCACTCAAGGTTTGTAACTGTATATTTTTCTTGGAAACATTCGAGCTCATGTTCCTTGTCATTAACATATAATTATGTTCTATCGGGGTTTGGTTGTTGTAACACTAGAATCATGAGCATCTTGTATGAATGTCTTGTACTTGAGGTGATTATTATTCAAATTTAATCTTATTCTTCATTGGGATCTGTACTCATTTTCTCTTCACCAGGTATGTCCATGGGTATGGGTGGTAACCCATATGGACCCGCTGGTACTGGAAAAACCGAATCTGTAAAAGCCCTCGGCGGTCTGTTTGGTCGACAAGTCTTGGTCTTCAATTGTGACGAAGTAAGATATGACACACTTCCTATTTCATAGATTCCCTCAGTTTGACTTTATGAAATAGCACATTTATTATGGCTTAACCCGAGGAATTGAGATCAGTTGCTGATAGTCCTTGGTTCATAACACAGGGCATAGATGTCAAGTCGATGGGACGTATCTTTATTGGATTGGTTAAGTGTGGAGCTTGGGGATGCTTCGACGAGTTCAACAGACTGGAAGAGGCTGTGCTTTCCGCCGTCTCCATGCAAATCCAAGTGCTACAGGACGCTATCAAGATCAGGGCACCCACAGCTGAACTGCTGGACCATAAGGTTTATAATTGATACTTTTCCCCTTAAATATACACATTTATTTCTTATTTTCATTTTAGAACGAATGCATGTTTTTAAAGAAATATCATAAGCTCCTATTTCTCTGCCTGTGATCTAAATCTCTGACCATATCCAAAACGGTGATTTTTTTCTATTTTAAATAATTGGAATCAATAAAGCTAGGATAAAGTTGTTGTAAATATTGTTTATTGATACCTCCTTTGTTCACAGAAAATTTTGAACGTACTTTTCAACTGTTGCTATTCTGTAAATTCCCATGTAATTACCAATTCCCAAGAATTACATGTCTTTAAGATACACTTGATGTAATGGTTATCAAGGGATTGTTTCCCGTTCATCTGCACCATTTTACAACAAAAACATCTTATTTGCAGATCAACATAGATCCTAACTCGGGTATATTCATTACAATGAATCCCGCCGGTAAAGGCTACGGTGGTCGATCGAAACTACCCGATAACCTTAAACAGTTATTCCGTCCGGTAGCTATGTCCAAGCCGGACAATGAACTCATCGCAGAAGTCATCTTATTCTCTGAAGGATTCAAGGATGCCAAAAACCTTGGAAAAAAACTGGTCGCTGTATTCAACCTTTCCAAGTAAATTATTTATTTGATTTTGTAATAATGATTTAAGGCCTACCCAGAAATGGCAGATTTGAAGACGAATTGAAGCCCGATTTGGGTCTCCCGATGATTCCTAGGATTTCATTTAAAATGGGAGATATATTTTGACAAATAGGGGGTATATTTTGACAAATCGGGGATATATTTTGACAAATTTGAGAGCCGCGCCGATTTTGTGTATTCACATTTGAAATCGGGGCTGGTCTAAGACTAATTGTGTATGGGTGGGTCTAGCCCTAAGTATTCGGCTGATGCTACGACTACTCGGGAGGCACTCCCGACTGATAGGGAGTGCCCTGCCGATGATCCATATAATGGATTTTTTTTACATATGATGTGTCACAGGAAAATGAGTCACAAATCGGCCCCAGAATCAGGTATGGGTGGGGCAAGCCAGGACAAACAGACCCAATTTAAGATTTTTGGAAGAATCGGGGGTCAAATGGGGCATGTTTGAAAACAGTCCCGATTTCTAACCATCGGGAGCACTGAAATCGGGTCTGTTTTTAAATCGGCCCATGTGTGGGTCAACCTTTAAAGGGTACAACATTTTTGTTATTCATCTCTTATTATTTGTCAGCACTAGATTCCAAGAAAAAACAAAAACTTTAGTTTGTATCTAAGTGGGTGATGTGACTTAATTTTAAAACTGAATGTATCTGCGATTGTAGGGAATTACTGACACCTCAGCAGCATTATGACTGGGGTCTCCGTGCGCTAAAGACTATCCTCCGAGGTTGCGGCACTTTACTACAAACCAAGAAACGTAACATGGATGGATCCCGTGAGTGACATCTAATTGATTAAAATCTATTTCTTTTCACTCTTTAATCTTGGTCATAAGGGATCTAGTTGTGAATTTACCCTCCTGTAATATGATAGGATTCATAAAATTATGTATCAGTTTAAGGCACTTCAAAATCTCTGGAGTCACTTAATTCAATTTATATTTAAATATACGCCTCAAAGTTTCCATAAATTTAGATGAATGGACTAAACATTATTTTGTTTTACATATTCACTCCAGTTATCTTTTACCACTGACGTATTATCAGTCTGTGCAATTTTGTGTTGTCTTAAAATATAAAATTGCTTCCTGTCAGTATGTACCAGTAATATAGACGTGTTGAGAGCCAGGTTTAGAGGTAACTGTTACGTTGCATGTTGCATGGTTGGTTCAGAGTTAATATTCATTTTTATCATATTGACTTCAATATAGTATAAATTAAATGCATATAGGCAGTTGCTTCGTGTAGTAGTCATATGTATTCTTCTGTTCAAATAATATAAAGATTTCCTTATACATATATCAAATTCAGTGAAATGATGCTTCCTAAATTTGCAAGAAAGTAATATGCCTTCCTTAGATCGTACTTTTACCCCCATGCAATTAAAAGCACGTCGCTTAAATACTCCTTGCATTAGAATTAATAACAAATGCTTGTTCGGCGTATCGGTAGGTTGAATTAAAGTTATAATTTGATTTAAATGAGGCAACATATGTGACAATTTTGCGCCTTAATTCATGGATGCCCGCAACATCATCTAAATTTAATTTCTGTATCGATAGTTTAAAATAATCACTTGTGAATGAATAGGGTATAAATGATGACTAAGTAGATTTCAATTCATGACCGGAGTAATATTGTCTATTGTATCATGCATTAAATGGACATTGACTGTACCATACTCGTAGATACCGGACGTATTCCCCCTGAAAATAAATTTTGATTAACCATGTGTCATGAAAAAAGACGTCATATATATATATTCAAATTTCAGGCAAGGTCGATGCCAAGACAGAAGCCAACATTGTAGTGCAAGCCCTACGTATCAACACTTTATCGAAACTCACATTCTCAGACTGTAATCGCTTCGATTCTCTGGTGAAGGACGTATTCCAGGATGTTGAATTCAAAGATATTGAGTATGATCACTTGGCCACTGCGTTCAGGGAGGTTTGCGCGGAACTTAACCTTCAAGTCATTGAAAGTCAGGCGAGTGAACAAAACATTAACTACATGCATTGCTTTGGAGCTTACACGTAAGATGTATCGATTTGTGCATTCACCATTCTGTCCTTTTCTGATAGTTTGTTAAATTTTATCCTTTTCTGATAGTTTGTTAAATTTTATTCTCCCATCATCACACCAAACGATGTTGCTCTATAGACCGAGTTGTCTGTGTTTATCTGTCAATCCGTCTTCATCTCTCACGCTCCTCCTTTAAAAAAAATAAGTATGTTTGTACGCTGTACATTGTCAGTTATGATACAGTTGAGATCATTGAGATATGGGCTCACGGTAGTATATTCAGTGAGCAATATCCATGGTCTTCCACTCATATTAACTGCCGTTAACTAATACTAGGGACAGAAATTGATATGGGGTTGAGTACAGGGTTGGTGCGTCCTAACATTGCCATGTATGTAGACACTGAGTGCAATGGGAGATTGGAGGCAAGGGATGGGTACGGACGCTCTTTCAACTGTAATCCCTCTTCTATCTTCTCTCATCCTCAGCCACCTACAACACAATCGAAGCAACTAACTGTAATATCTTTAAATTGTATTTTTATTTTAGGTGAAGAAGGGTTTAGAGTTGTATGAGCAACTTCGCCAGCGAATGGGTGTTGTGGTAGTGGGACCAAGTGGCTCTGGAAAATCCAGTCTGCTCAAAGTGTTGCGTCTTGCCCTACCAAAGATTGGTCAGACCATAAAACAATACAGCATGAATCCCAAAGCAATGCCGAGAACACAGGTAATTTGATCATCAAATAAATTTAAAAAATGTGGATCTAAAATGTTATGAAAGGAGATATAAATATTCATTTTGCATTTGTGAGCTTTGCTTCAAAAGAGGGCACGTTTTATTATTGTATATTATTTCTTTCTGTGTTATCCATTCTTTAGTTACTTGGACACATTGATATGGACACCAGGGAATGGAGCGATGGAGTTCTCACATACGCCGCCAGACAAGTAGTTAAAGAGCCACAAGGTAACGCGCGAATCATGTAAATAAACATAAAAATAAATTTCCCTACATCAAACCTATTAGGGAAACCACGCATCCTGAATTTACCCTGCGAGATAAATTCTTAAAGCATTCTTAGTATTTGTAGCAATTCACTTTTGTTTGGTTTGGATGTGAGAGAGGGGAGCATCTAGACTTGCGCAATATATTTTTATTCGTCAACATTACTTTCTTTAACTGACGTCCTACCCATACCCAAGAACTCTTTTTCGAGATATGAAAAAAGCATACATAATGTATAATCCATAACCCATGGTCTAAACCTTCTCAACCATATATTGTATGAGTTTCATGTTATCTATGGAATACATTATTTAACAACTGTATTATTTTGTTTTCGTCCAAACTAGAAATTCAATCTTGGATCATCTGTGACGGTGATATCGATCCTGAATGGATTGAGTCCCTCAACTCTGTCCTGGACGATAACAGGCTTCTCACTATGCCATCGGGAGAACGTATTCAGTTTGGCCCTAACGTCAACTTCGTATTCGAGACTCACGACTTGAGCTGTGCTTCGCCGGCCACTATCTCCCGTATGGGAATGATATTCCTCAGGTACATTTGTTCATCCTTGGATCTTGAATCCCTCTAGATAATCATGGATTCGTGAATTTCTTAGGTAAATCTATTTGATCATTGACATGAAAATATTAGGTTCATTGGTAGTAACATGAAGGGAATATTATGACAGGAAATTGATTTTAATATTTCTTGATCATGTATGTTTCCCCGGATATTTTCCTTTTAGTGACGAGGACACAGATGTAAAGGCTCTAATCAGCAGTTGGTTACTGAAGCAAGAAGGACATGAATGTGGCAACGAATGCCTGAGTGGCTGGATCGAAGATTACTTTTACAGAGCCCTCGAATGGACTCTAAAACAGGTAAAGATATAAATCGTTTAGGGACTATCTATCATCGGTACTTTATTGTTTTGACTCTGGGTCTCATTTCTAGTGATGTCAGTTGATATGTAATACCTAAATGAAGGAATTAAATAGAATATTTCCAGGACAAAATCAGGATTATCCTACTTTGGAAGTATGAATTTTATAGCATTACATTTAGGTTTTCTAATGGGATCTAAATCTCAATCAAGAGGCATAACATCAGCGGTCCCAAATTTGTAGATTAGAAAAAAATGGTTTTTGTATGGACTTTATTTTACTTTTATATCTACAAAAGTTGAAATCTTTTTTATATGTTTTGAAACATTTCTTTCCGTCTAGGGAACGCAAGTAAGTTTAGCTTGTTTCACAAGATCTGGTCCATTTCAGACGATGAATTGATACCTTCGCACTATACAAAATCTCACATGGAATAAAGCATGACAAATCACCACTGTGTGTCCATGAATTATACATCTTCCAAGACACAATTGCCCAGAAACCATGCACACGTAACATAAATCCCAACACCCCAAGATTGCAATTTTGCATTTTGATTAGGCTGTCTATGCGGCTGCAATCAATTGAGAAGCTTGGATAATGGTCTTTGTGTTTGAATCAATGAATACCTTGTCTATAGCTTTGTATTTACTACGCTTATGGCGATGATCAAGATGATTCAGTCATTTGTTTTGTGCATGTTTCTATAGTGATCATCATTTTCACCTTTCCAGTGGATCTTGATGTACCCCAATCCAATGAATATCCCTTGCCACTGGACTTAAGCAATAGTTTCATTCGAAACTTGGTTTACATGTGCATTTGTTATTTACCATGATATTTCTTTGAATTGATGGAAATATGCTGTCATGGTGGTAATATTGTATGTCATTTTACAGAATGAATTCTTGGTGGAGACAAGTTTAGTTGGTGTGGTGATGAACGGGCTCTCGCACTTCATCGACGTAGAAAACAAGGCGCACTTTACTTTATGTCTCATCAAAGGCCTGGGAGGAAACCTCGGTGAACAAGCAAGAGAAGCCTTTGCTCAAGAGGTACGTAAAGCTTAATTCTAAGTTATAAATATCATTTTTATCTCTTCCCTTTTTTCTTTTGAGCAAATGCTCCATGGCATTATATTTTTACTTCTCATGTGTTTTATTTTGATTTAGTATTTAACATTACAAGTATACTATAGGCATATTTTTCGTTTCATATTACCGTTTTTTCACTTCACTTCAGTTTCACTTCACCTCTCCTTTTCGTATTGCTTCACCTCATAATGTCACTCACCTCTCTTGATTTCCTTTCACCTTCCTTGAGGTGTATGTATATTTGTTTTACTGTTTCACGTCTCCTGATCATAGGCATTATGTTGGGAAATATTGACTGTTGATGTTCATTGCATTCAAAAGCTTTTCAACGACATAAATATAGAAATGTTTTTTGTTTCTTAAGATCACACATGTTTCAGTTTATGTTTGTAATGGAGTATCTTGCATACATACATACATACATACATACATACATACATACATACATACATACATACATACATACATACATACATACATACATACATACATACATACATACATACATACATACATACATACATACATACATACATACATACATACATACATACATACATACATACATACATACATACATACATACATACATACATACATACATACATACATACATACATACATACATACATACATACATACATACATACATACATACATACATACATACATACATACATACATACATACATACATACATACATACATACATACATACATACATACATGTATACATACATACATACATACATACATACATATGTATACATACATATGTACATACCTTAGCGTGATTTATCAATTAGTTTCATCAATCTAAGCATTTAAGGGAATTTACCTCATACGGTATCATTATGATACATTCTACAAGTACTGTAATGAGGAATATGAGTTGGATACTTCTACTAGTACTACTATAAGTAATATGAGTTGAGTATATCTTAGAATCTGTGTGTTGAGGTACTGGAATATTAAGGGTTCTCCACCAATATGTTACAACTAGGGTAACACAAAAGGTAATGAAGTTTAAAGATGTATTTATTCCTGGTACAGGTAACAACGTGATGGTGTAACCTTGGTCTAATTAGGCAGGTAACTGAATAATGAGGGGTCAGAGAGACCCTTATATAATAGGGGAGGCTTGCGGTCAGGTGAGCCTCCCTGTCTGATTGGACGGTGGAGCCGTCCAATCACAGCTAATTAATAACAATGTGGCGTTAGCCTTCATACTGGTAAGAGATATTGAATTAAAATTTTGGGGATGTATACTTATGACGCAATAAGGTATAGCAACTGCATTCTATTAACATATATGTGTTGATCAGACGAAAAAGACACAGACCTTTACAGCAGTAGTACTACCATGTCACTGAGGAGTAGAATGTTCCTCAGACGTGGGTATCCAATACCTCACTGTCAACTGTTTTTAAAAAAATATATATATATATGTGTGTCAATATGAGTATTAATTTTTTATTCCTACAAGTATTAGCACAAATATGAGTACATTGTGCAGTAATGCTAACATGTATATTGTTACACATTCTTAATGTACACCGTTGTCGTGTGTTATTATTTTTGTTGATTACATTATTCATTACATTTACATGTAGACCCATGAGAAGTTCACATATGACATATGTCTATGCTTGTTTAAACATTCTAGGAGGGAGGAGGTGCATCAACTTTTTGAAATAATGTAAATTATCGTTAACTTTTTTTGTAAAAACTTTTATTTCCATGTATTACTTAAATCTGTATTGTAACCTTTTTTTCTCGGCTTGAAACTTATCACAATTGTGTAATTTTCGGGAAATAATTGATATGTGACCCATCTTATGTGACCCATGATATTAGTTTGATGGTGAATTGTTCCATTTTCCATAGGTATTCTCATGGACAGGCGAGCCGCCACCTGATCCCCGTCGTCCACTTGATACTTGTTATGATAGACGTTCTGGTCGTCTTATGACTTACACCATGCAGGTAGGCTATACATACCAGCTATAAATGTAACTTTATTGTGTGCCAATCAAGATAATTAAGGGTTATCCTAAAGCTAATATTCATTTGCTTCATTTCCAGCCAATGGACAAATACCCATTTATCCACGATGTTTATCATGTCAGTGCCAAACTTGGTTCTCGATTGTTTTTCATTTCATCCTTTGCCTGTTTCATCAGAAATTTAAAGATATTTCCAAGTTATGCTTTCCTGATTATCATTTGGTTTCTTGTTTCAATACTGAATGACAATCGTTGGTTCACGATGATTCCAGGTCATAGGAAAAAGCATATCACTTAGACTTGATCCGAGTGACGAGTTCGTAAGTTGCGCCCGTTTACCAAGCGCTGCTAAGTCTTTATTGTGATAATGTTTAGTTTTTAGATGATGGGTTCTGTATAATAGCTTAGAAATGTGCCAGGGTACCATTATGTCGTCTACATGCACTGAAGGTCCTTAGATAAAACAATACAATAGCGATTCCAGTGGAACCCCAACGGGATCCCTTAATTTAGAAAGGAAAGTCACAAATTAGACCAAACAATTCATATCAGCAAAAGTAAACACAGTTCTTACCTGCTTCCTTGCGTTAAAGTTCAGTGTTATTTTTTTTCTAGCTCAAATAACCTTCCTATAATTGGTGTTTTGTGTATAATTGGAAATTTGATTATAAAGAAATAAATATTAAAAAATAAATATATGTTCTCTTAAAAAATGTTTAAGTACTATATATACGTGGCAACAATTACCAAAAGGTTGGGTATAATACTTTATCAGTAAATCTTACCTCTGTGATATACGTTCGTGACCATATTCTTTGTTAACTATTGTCTGTGATCGTCATGAATGTTCTAGCTGGTTTTAAGTTGTTTTATGTTCCATGAATAAAGGTTACTTGCACTTTTTCAACCTGCAGCAATGATATCGTGTTAATTACTACTGAAAGATATAATTTGTTTGACATATTACAGACTACTGATGATTTGACAGTCGACGATTTGATGTCGGGCTCACCTCCCGTCATTAGAACTGCGGAGGTACAGAGAAGTTTGGATTACTTCATGCCGTGGCTGGAGTCCAAATTGCGAGAACCATTCCTCATTGTTGGTCCAGAGGGCTGTGGAAAAGGGTAAGTGTTTTTAAGACATAGCCATTGCCTTGTTTCCCGGAGAACCGTCGATATATATGTATTGTAAAATAAGATTTCCTTGTGGGGATAAAAGGCTTTTACATGGGAAAGCCGCTGTTACAAAACTCTAAACTTCTCCACAACTGACCAATTACAAGAGGGAGTTCGTCATTGGGAGAGATTGTAAAATGTTAAATGTTAGTGATATAAATGTTGGGTGTAGATTTGGATACTGTTATATGAAAGGTAAAATGAAGATCTGGAACGAGAGGAAGATAGAATGATATTTATATCCCGGAATGCAATGGAGAATATATGCCTACCTCTATAATTATACTTACTTATACAAGAATAAAGATTTTTTTAAAAAAAACAAACACCTAGGCGTAAATTATTATATACTTTCCCGCTTATTAAGATAAATACAGTGAAAAAATAACATGAAATTAATTAGATATATTATATATTGAGTTTGTATTCTTCATTTTTAATACAGGAATCTGAGTTAGCTTCTGCAGTGCAGATCTTCCATATGATTATTCTACTGAATTGTCTTCCTTTTCTAGACTATTATTAAGGCACTGTTTTGACCAGCTGAGATCGACGCAAGTGGCAACACTGCACTGCAGCGCACAGACCAACCCATCACACATTCTCCAGAAGCTGAGCCAGAACTGTATGGTAGTCTCTACTAACAATGGCCGAGTATACAGACCAAAAGACTGTGAGCGACTTGTGCTATACCTTAAGGATCTCAACCTTCCCAAACCAGACAAGTGGGGAACGAGTCAACTAATATCTTTCCTCCAACAGGTTAGTTTTATTCACGTTATGATTTGTTTTACCATTTGTGCAGAACTTCTTGGGTTCTGTGACTTTATAAAGAAAAGAAAAAAACTTTTTTTATTCACAAACTGATTAGTATCATCATTGAATTTGTTCTAACACCTACGATTACATCTAATATGTTGTCTATTGAAATGAACTGATGTTTTTTTATATCAGATTGGATCGCTTGAGATGTATCTAGTTTTCTAAGAAATAAGAAATGAAGGCTTATTAAACTCTGCCCAATCTTACTTTCAGGTACTCACCTACAAAGGTTTCTATGATTCTAACCTGGAGTTCGTAGGCTTGGAGGGAGTACAAATAGTTGGCAGCATGAACGCTGGCAACACACTCGGTCGTCATAAACTGACCACTCGATTTACTTCAGTTGTCCGAATCTGCTCGATTGGGTAAGTTGTAACAAGTTGCTGTTATTTATAAAAGACACTAATGCATTCAAGATAAAGAGGGCCATACGTGCTCCATGCGAAAATTGAAATTATCACTTATTTCACTTTTTTGTTTATTCAATTCATTCATTAACTTTGGATATACATAATATTCGAACACTTATTTGACGGCGCTTGATGATAAACAACAAAGGCGAGGCTTTTTTTTTTTTATCTCGGGGGTATATTTATAACATAACTTATTGTAGAAATAGGTGAGAAACCCTACTTTAAACATGGAGAATAAAATACAATATACAATTATAAATCAACTTGATAGGTCTTTTGTCACCCTTGCCTAATAACATCTATGAATTAAGCAAAAGTCAGTATCAATCAAGTCTTAATTTTTTCAAATATGACAGAAACTTTGTACTTTATTATACAGTTACCCAGATCGTGAGGAACTTAACACAGTATACACTGCCTATCTGAAGCCTGTGCTAAACCGGCAGTTGGAGCGTCATCCAGTATGGGGAAGTGCGTCCAAGGTCCATGCCCTCGCCTCCTCCATGGTTCAAGTCTACGAACAAGTTAAAACTAAGTAAGTGGTCGGATTATTGTATATAGGCTTTTTCATTTCCATTTTGTTAAAAAAATATTAGTGAAAACAGGTGGGCACCATCTGTCAGATGGCAGTTGTTCGTGGAATACTTTTCTATGATTGATAAATAGATTGCTCACATTTCTTCGTCGTATGTGTGATTTTGCGTCCGAACACAAATACAGCTTTCAGTTGAGACATTCTATTACGATGCCTTGAGAGATATGCGTCCTAGCCATTCCCATGGAGGAACTCAAGCTGGTATTGACTTCGATTCTGTCTAAAATATTATGTTTATATCTCCCAACCTGGACAACATTTATTTCCTAACTGGCGGTTATCAAGTATCATATATATCGTTGTCAGCTCCCTGGTTCCTTTGAGCCAACCCTCACCTTAGTAATGATTTTGTATTAACCCATTTTCTTATGGTTATAGCTTCACAGTTGATGACTTCAGTCACTATTTGTTCACGCCGCGGGACCTGACCCGCTGGATTCTTGGCTTGCTCAGGTACAATCTGAGCGACTCCAAACACAAGACGAGCGACCACGTGCTCGAAGTGTGGGCCAACGAAGCTAACAGACTGTTCAGGGATCGCTTAGTAGGCCGTCACCATTTAGATCAGTTTGATGACATCCTTAATACAATCCTCAGGGCGGACTGGTCCGCCAATGTAATGGATGAACTGAAAGGTAAGTTCATGTATACTGAAAGACCAATATATATGCGAACACCTCTCCTTCTATAGATTGCTCTTGCTCCTCATTATAGTCAGTTAAAATGCCCCGTCCTATTGGTATTTTTGTTTTGTATATTTCATTTATATCAACCCCTTAGACTAGTAAGGTATAATTAGGTAAACGGGGCAAATTACACCCACAGTAAGACCACAGAATGAATTATTTTATCTACCAATAGATACCCTCTTTAGGGACAATACCGTCTAACTAGATAGTTTTTCTATACAAATTAACCAATTAGTTAAGTTGAATGTTACCATTTTGGTTATCATATATACCCTTGTACATAAAATAACTCTTTGTTTATACACAGGCTGTCACTACGTTACTTGGGGTGCCGTGGACGCCTTACCCCCAGGGGCTCCCATTCCACCGATGGGAAAACCGATGGGCAAACTAACTATTGATGACTTCAAGGCTATCATTGAGAAAGGCTTAACCCAATACAGTAAGCTCCAAATATTTACATCTTGTAATGAATGAAATTTCTATTCGAAATATCAAAGACACATCCTGATGTGATCGTTACTGGTGGATCATTGATTAAACAATGATATTCATAATGTATCTTGGTGTTCAGTATTAATTTATGGCATTAATACCGATTTTGCTGTCTTATTACTGCATTTTTTTTTTATCTAGGTCGTGAAAACAGGGATTTAGATTTGTTGGTGTTCAAAGAAGTTTTGAACAACATGTCCTATGTGGATCGTGTTCTGACCATGCCCGGCGGATCTCTGCTCATGGCGGGTCGGAGTGGAGTGGGCAGACGAAGCGCCGTGACGGTGGTGGCTCACATGCATGCCATGCATCTTCATACGCCCAAAATCTCTAGAGGCTATGAACTTAAGCACTTTAAGAATGACCTGAAAACCGTAAGTAGATATTATTGAGTCAGGTGTTAGTACAATGTGAAATATATTGCCTGAATAGATAAACTTAAAAATATATACAGATAGAACGATAAGACTAGGAAGTTAGGCAAAAATGCCCAGTTAAATTGCAATATTTGCTATTTGTGTGAAATAGGCCTGCTAAAAGACTAATTGACTATACCTCGTTGTTCATTCTTATGATTCCTCAGGTGATGCAACACGCCGGTATAGAGGGAGAAGAAGTGGTTCTCTTACTAGAAGATTACCAGTTTGTGGAATCGACTTTCCTCGAGTTGATCAATTCACTCCTGTCCTCTGGAGAAGTGCCTGGCCTCTATCTGCCGGAAGAACTTGAACCTCTCCTAGCACCGCTCCGTGACATGGCCTCTGAACAAGGCTTCAGGGGAACACTCGCTAACTTCTTTGCTTCTCGTGAGTAATTCTATTTTTTTTAAATCAATTTTTATTCAGGAAGGCAGCAGGTTGCACTAGTTACATTAATTTATATTAACTGCTGCACAATGGCTACAAGGTGCCCCCCCCCCCCCCACCCACCCCGACCCGACCACCCTGGCTCCTGATCACACAAATACTTACCAGCGTTGTGTACATGGGTGATGCTTTCATTCATTACAATCAGTAATTGTGCCATAGTTTCTAACTTATTATTCCGGACTTTTAAAACATATATAGGATTTTCCATTTCAGGTCCACCATTTAAAGTAGCAATACATATGTAGCGTAATTCTCCTCTTTTTCCGTCATTCCTTTTTCAGGCGTCCTGAAACATCTCCATGTCGTACTTATTATGGATTGCACCAATACCAAATTCACTGTCAATTGTGAATCTAATCCTGCCTTCTTCAAATGCTGCACCGTCCAATGGTTGGATGCCTGGAGTAGAGAGAGTATGGTCAAGGTTTGTTTCGTGTTCCTTCCTTCCGCCCTCTTCTTCTTCTAGTATCATTGTAACAAATGTCTTATCATGTCAGCCTTTGCTTTATTTACCGGTGATTTTTTTATATTCTCAGGTGCCCCATCTGCTTCTTACCCGGCCGCCGAAGACTGAAGGTGGCAGCATTGGGGAGCAAAAGAAACACAGGAGGAAGTTGTCCGGTGGTGATGAACTACTTAAAGGCTTCTTACATGTTCATGAAGCTTGCTCTTCATTCGGTGCTACACCCAGACGTTACATGGCCTTCCTGTATACATATCAAAGTGTATACAATAGAAAGAAGGACAAGGTTGAGACAAGACAACACCATCTTCAGGTATTATCCAGTTATTGCTTTACGAACAAAATAGTTCATCGGTATTTATTCATTCGATCCTATTCCCTATTTATATCCCTTTGCCTGTGAATTCAGGTGGTAATCAGGGTCTATTTTGATTTGTTAATAGGCTGGTGTGTCCAAATTGAACGAGGCCAAAGAACTAGTAGATACGCTGAAAAGAAAAGCTGCAGACCAGAGTCAGATTCTGGCTGACAAACAAGGGGAAGCTGATGCATCATTGGCAGAAATTACGGAGACAATGTCGGTACGTATGTCAATCCCTTCATCACTACTAACAAATACATTGTAATTGGGGAAAATAAACAATTTCATATCTTAGGAAGCAATGTTCATTTAATTAGGTTTTTGGTAGGAAAGCCTGGATCCGAGTCTCATTTAATATGGCTTTGGTATACCCTAGAATCGCATAGCAAGAAATCCTGAAAATCTACAGTACCAGTGTAACCACCGTAGATTACACTACTCGCAAATATTAGCTCTCGAGTTACCTTGTATTCATTCTTCATAGTCGACTAGTAATTAGCAATTTTCATGCTCAAGTCTTCTGGATAGTCAAGACTTATCACTAAGATTACCTGATTCAAACACTTGTTGGTCACCCTTGAAATATAGAACTTGAAATATAAAGATATATCTTTGTATTGACAAATCGTACTCGTATTGCAGAATGCAAGTGCCCAGAAAAATGAGATGGAGGAGCTAAAGCGGAAGACAATAGAAGAGAATAAGAAGCTAGCCAAGCGAAAGACTGAGATCGACAGTGAACTGTCTGAAATCCAGCCACTTGTGGACGAGGCAAAGGCTGCTGTTGGCGCTATCAAATCAGAAACACTGGGAGAAATAAGAGCTCTGAGAGCTCCACCCGCCGTTATCAGGGATATTCTGGAAGGTGTACTCCGCATCATGGGCATATTTGATACCTCATGGGTGTCAATGAAGAGGTAATCTCAATTTCTACTTCATATAGAGATAGGAATCTCAATTTTTCAATTTCAAGATCTCAATTTCTTCTTCCTATCGTATCAAGTACCATGGGGAGGGTTATAATTGGTACAACTTTTTTCAGTTTAATTTTTGTTGGGAAGAGCGGGATAGCGTTACTGCATGGTTGATCATTGAAGTGTATAGTGAGCTGTGTCTAAGCGTACAAGTATGAATGAGTAGGCATGTTTCTAAGTTTCAGTACTTTTTAATTTTTATACTCGAAAACTTAGAATAAACTTTGTCCATATTTCCTTATGACAGTTTCCTTGCAAAACGAGGTGTAAAAGAAGAAATTCAAACATTTGATGCTCGGAAGGTCTCTCCGGAAATTCGGCAAGGCGTGGAAGAACTTCTTAGTAGGAATGGAAAATCCTTTGAGGCTGCAGTGAGTACATATACCCTATCTCTTTATTTATCCAAAAGAAAATAAATTAATTAATCCCTAAAGACATAAACATTACATTAAGGTATTCCATGATTGTAATTGTCAGGTCATAGGCTATAGCATTATGACGGATCATTGCTGCCACCTTCTGGATTATACTCTGGATCATTGGATTCTTGGATTTTGACTTTCTCTTTCAATACCCTTAATCCCTTAATCTAACACCACACTTCCTTCCGCTCTTCCCTTCCTCTTCCTCACTCACCTCATCTTACTCCCGTAACTCCCCGCACTACTTTTGTATTTTATTATCTTATAGTGTAATTATAATTTTCATTTATTTCTGTCAAATTAGACTGAATGATAAATTTGAGTGTATTTGTTATTCCCATGATTTGAACAATCCATTCGGTTACCTTAAACTGCATTTTTACCATCATTTTTGTCCCGAATTTGCGTTATTTGAGAGGATTAGTGAAGGCAAATTCTCTTATGACTTGACCCTTTATGTTCTCAGACAGCCAAACGTGCCTCTGTAGCTGCTGCCCCTCTTGCTGCCTGGGTAACAGCAAACGTTAAGTTCTCCTATGTACTGGAGCGCATCGGACCTCTTGAAGAAGAACAATCAAAGAATCAGAGGTATGTGTATATAACTATGCTGACTTAGACAACGCTTGTGTTAATAGACATATATAGTATTTACTCCCGCAACCCTATGAGTTGCTCATGAAAATCTAAATTTTAATTCAACTTCCATGGTAAGTCTCTACAAATTTCAAAATATAATTATTTCACTAGTGCACATTATGTCGGTCCTTTTCTTTGGTATTGTATTATGATTTACAAACTGATTCATGTCCGATTCATTAGATTCTTAGATTTTGACTTTCTCTTTCAATTTCCTTTCGCCTAGAAATTTGGATAAAGCCGAAGCAAGAATGGAGAAATTAGGAAAAGCCTTGGATGAAGTGGACCGCAAGGTTGAAAGTCTACGCAAGAAGTTTGAGAAGACCACCACAGAAGCAGCCAAATTGAAATATGAACTTGACAAAGCTACCGAAACCATCGAGGCGGCCAGCAACCTCGTAGGAAAGTTAGAAGGAGAGTACACACGTTGGAACGACCAAGTGAGTGCCACCAATTTCACTCCTCTTGAAAACATACCCTCATGATATAATCATAAACTGCTGATACGTCTTAGGCTATATTGGGGTATTGTCATTATGTCTCGTCCTATCACGTTAGTGGTACGAGACTCCATGAGATCACGCATGCGCAGCCAACTCGTCAGTCTACGCGCGCTCCTAAGTTGCGTCAACGTCGTAGTTCACAGGTTGTGTAAGTATATCTTTATTTATATTAGAATTTAGGACCTTTTGGTCCTTTATTTTGTGTTTGGGAGTAGGTCTGGATCGTTGATCGCCTGTATCTCCCTTTTATATATGCAAACAGTTACCCTCGGGTCGTGATTCAGCTGTTTTTAAAAAATCTCTCTCTCTCGATCTTTCCAGACCCGATGTCGGGCAGGAGGACAAGAAACAGTCGAGAAGCTTGTTTTACTACGCAAGAGAAATTTTATCGAGATTTTATTCCTGAAAGGCCTTTGTCGCCCTCAGTTAACATCAGGAAGGTTTCCACGCCTACCATGGCTGATCATGTGGAAGATCCTCCGAATCCGAAAGCTTCGGGTTTGAAAAAGAAGCCGGACGACATTTCGCCCAAGATTACCGCCAATTCAGAGTCACGTGACAAAGCACCCAAGTCTTCCGACTCGGAGCCGGAGTATCCTGAATTCAGTGCCGCGGATCTCTTTAAGTCGATTAAGGATCTTAGAGGAGAGATTGTTCAACTTAAAGAACAGAAATGGGATCAATTTGGGCCTCCTCCTTGTCTTTCGGCCCAAGGAGGGCCTAGTTACGCTCAAGCGGGCCTTAGTTACGGCTACGGCTTCAACGCGCATGGTGCGCAGGCGCAACAATGGCGGGCGGAAGAGCCCGAGTTATTATGATGAGTCATACGAAGAGTGGGATGAGCCCTGCTACGAGCCGCCTGTGAAAAGAGTCAGACAGAACATTCATGATCTTTCGGAAAACTCGGATGATGAGCCTAGATTCTCAGAAAAAGAGAACTTGGATTCACTTTTGCAGCTGGGTAGTGATTTGGCCGGAGACAAGCCTTCGAAGACAGAGCCGGAGGTCTCGGCGCTAGAAAAAGAATCGTTGAAATTGCTGGAACAGCAGGAAGGGGAGAAGGTAGGCCCGCCTGTGTCGGGAACTGTTCTAAAAATCATTGGTACGTATCTACCCTCACCTTGTCGTTTGATTATTCAAGAAATTCTGGCGGAATACCCCGGCCCAGAAAATGCGGACTTGTCCTAAGATTGATAATTCCGTGTATGGCATCACTTCTCAAGCCACAAGGGACCGTGACAAAAGCTTTAAATATATGCAGAAGGCGGTGCATTCTCTAGTAGCCCTCAGCGCAGGCTTATATGCAGAATTGTGTAAACACGACAAGCTGTTGTCGGTGGGTTTGGAAGCTCACAAAGCGATCAGGGTGCTGTGTTTTCTTTCCCAAGAACTGAACACGAGGAGGAAGGAGTCTCTTAAATACTCAGTTGATCAGAAATACACCCCGATCTTCTCTCATAAGACGGCGTCAAGCGCTGATTGGCTTTTGGGAGGTAACCTGAGGGAGAAGTTAGACGACAGCGATGTGGCGTACAAAGGGAAAAAGCGCTTGGAAAGAGGCCAGCCCAGGGGTCGTAGTACTAAGGGCAGAGGCCAGAGAGGCCAACACTCGAGAGGTCAAGGGAGACAATACTCGCATCAGCAACAATACTTCGGGCAACAACAGCAGCAAGGCCAGAATTTTGCCCCGACTTCGCAATGGCAGTACCCGGTCATGCCTTACCAATACCAACAGCCGCAACAGCAGCAACAACAACAACAAACTGCCTTCCGCCCTAGAGCCCAAGCGACTCAAGGCTATCAACCCCGCAATCAGAATTTTCAGCGGGGGGGGGGGGGGGGTGCCACCAAGAAGTAGTGCTGGTAAGTCCCCCCATTTTCTGTTTCCTACCTTTTAGAGCAGGTAACATTGTAAACTTTGTACAGGAGTAGAGCCGCATTACTTCCGACCCATGGGTGCTAGATTTAGTGTTAGGGGCTTCGATTCCTTTCGATTGGGTTCCTTGGCAGTCAACCCCTCCCCCTCCGTTTAATGCGTCGGGGAAGAATATTCAATTATTAGGAGCTGAGGTAGCAAAATTAGCCCACAAAGGGGTAGTGGAGTTAGCGGTAGAGTCCCCAGGTCAGTACCTATCTAACGTTTTCCTCAGACCCAAACTGAACGGAAAGTTTAGAATGATTTTAGACCTTTCAGAGCTTGAACAAGGCCGTTCACTATGAGCATTTTAAGATGTTTAGTCTTCAAGCAGCAATTGATCTCATGACACCAGGAGCATTCTTAGCTAGCATAGACCTTAGCGACGCTTACTTTACAGTAGCAGTAAGACAGGAATTTAGAAAGTTCTTACGGTTTAGATGAGGTGATTCCACTTATCAATTCACATGTATGCCGATGGGCTTAGCTTGTGCCCCCTTATACTTTACAAAACTCTTACATCCGGTTTACGCCTTTTTGAGACAGAATGGAGCGAATTGCTTTCCCTATATCGATGACTCGATTACCATTGAACTCTCGTTTGAGAAATGCAGAGATAGTACACTAGCCTTAGCAGAACTGTTAGCTAGATTGGGATTTTTCATTCAGCCAGAGAAATCGGTTTTTACCCCGTCCACAAGATTAGTTTTCTTGTGATTTATACTGGATACAGTAGAGATGACAGTTACCCTTACGGAAGGCAAGAGAGAGAAGATGCTTAGGGCGTGTGCAGATATCTTAGGAAGTAGCAGGAGTGATTGGCTTAATGATAGCATTTTCGGTGGCCTCGGATTATGGGGCAAATCATGTAAAGGAACTAGAGTGTGACAAAATTGATGCTCTAAGATTAGAAAAAGGGAACTTTTCGGCTATGATGACACCGTCCCAGGAGGGATGGCAGAATATCCTTTGGTGGAACAACAATGTTAGCACTACGTTTAGACTAGTAAGGGACATTGATCCAGAGATCGTCCTCTTCACTGATGCTTCTAACCTCGGATGGGGAGCAGTGTGGAAAGACCAGAAAGCAAATGGTAGATGGAAGGAATTGAAGCTGGAATGGCACATTAATGTAAAAGAATTGGCAGCAGTGTTGTTGGGCCTGCTTAGCCTTTGCAAAGTTTCTAATACTTGCATCAAGGTGATGACGGACAACTCAGTGACAGTATCTTACATCAACAAGTTAGGAGGAGTTAAGTCCAGAGAGTGCCAGGTTGTGGCTAGAAAGATCTTGGAGTGGGCAGAATGCCATAAGAACTGGATAGTAGCAGCACATATCCCAGGGAAATTGAATGACCAGGCTGACTTGGAATCACGGAACTTTTCGAATAATGTGGAATGGGAACTAAATCCAAATTTGTTTGTGAAAATTACAGAGCAACTGGGGGTCCCGTCAATTGACCTGTTCGCTTCAAGACAGAACTTTAAGATAGACAGATATTGTAGTTGGCGTCCCGATCCAGGGGCAGAATGGATTGATGCATTCTCTTATAAATGGTGTGACGAATTCTTTTATATTTTTCCTCCTTTTAGCCTAGTGGCGAGGACCTGGCAAAAGGTGAAGAGAGAAGGAGCCCATGCCATCATAGTAGCTCCAAACTGGCCAGGTCAGAGCTGGTTCGCTCTGCTAACGACATCGGCAAAAGAGTTATCCAGTTGGAAAGAAAGGAAGGAAATCTGCTTCACAGACAGGAGGAGAGAAACCGAGATCCGATTACAAGCATATCCCTTATTGTTTGCCTCTTTTAAAACGTAATTTGATGAAGTTGGGGTACTCCAGCAAAACTGCAGACTTGATCCAGCTAGGTCGCAGGGAAGGTACTCGTAAAACTTATACTGTATATGTCAACCGTTGGATGGAGTATTGTGTTTTTCACGGGTTCGACATGTATGATCTGTCGCCCAGGAATTATTCAGATTTTTTAAGACTTTTGTCAGAGGAGGGAATTTCAGCCAGTACTCTTAATATTGCAAGATCAGCGATCTCAGGTGTAGCCCCTAAGGCAAGAGGGGAGGACTCCATTGGAGCAGACCAGAAGAATGTGTGTTTGTTGGTTAAGGCAGTTGATAATCTGAGGCCCCCGTTACCCAAATACAACGCTATGTGGGACGTTAATCTAGTTTTAGACCTTTTCCGTCATTGGGGGAGTAACTTTAAACTCTCTTTGAAGCACCTTTCATTGAAGGTGACTGTGTTATTTCTTCTGACCTCCGCGCAGAGAGGACAGACAGTTTGGAGGTTGCCTGTTTCTGGGCTTGAATTTAACTCAAACTTTTTGAAGATTCATATGAAACATTTACTTAAACACAATAGAGTGGGAGAACCCCTTGATATTATTAGCATCCCTCGAGTCTTGTTTCCCAGAGGACAAATTGGTTTGCCCAGTAGAGTGCATTATGGAGTATTTGGACAGAACAGATGGTATCCGTGAAGGGCAGGATCAACTGCTCCTGAGCTATGTGTGGCCACATAAGGAAATCTCTAGAGATACCGTGTCAAATTGGACGAAAAGAACTTTGGCCTTAGCAGGCATCAGTACAAATAAGTACAAAGCCTACAGCACCAGAGGGGCAGTGACGTCAAAAGCCTTACAACTTGGGGTTAACATGAACGTGTTGGAAAAACACTAGAACTTTTGCCCGTTTCTACAAAAAACGTATAGAAGATCCTAAAGAGACAGTGGGTCATACTATCTTGAGAGACAGAAGGACGAAGAAAAAGGTTCTCCGTCAAAAGAAGAATTAAGGTGTGTCCTAGTTCTTTGATTGTTGTGTTATTATTATAGTTGTTTAAATTATAAACAATTTACTATTATTATTATTATCATTATATTTGATTGGTTACTGTAAATTTAAATTATTACAGTCCTTTCAGTCCTGTTTAGGACAACCAGTGAAAATAACTTCCCTCTTTGTTAACTTTTTCCAAGTTAAGAGGGTTTCCTTTTACTTCGGGCTTCCTAGTGAAGCTACGAAATCTCATGAAGTCTCGTACCACTAACGTGATAGGACGAGACATAATTTTACAGTTAACTGAGACTTACTTTGAAGTTGAGGTTTAATCTGTAATTATGTCGAGGACATCACGGTGTGGTACGACTACATGCCCTCCCTCCGGCCCCTCTGAAGCTGAGTGTTCAGAGCAGGTGCTTGAGGATTTGGGCAGTTAACTTAGTTGTTTCTGAGTTTGGTTGTCATTATTATGCCTCGTCCTACTTAGGATGTAGGTATGTTGAAGTTGTTTTCACTAGGAAACCCTTGTATTGCTTTAAAACCTGATGAGTTGGCTGCGCATGCGTGATCTCATGTAGTCGTACCACACCGTGATGTCCTCGACATAATTACAGATTAAACCTAAACTTCCAAGTAAGTCTCAGTTAACTGTAAAATTTATGGTAATTTGAGGTTTTATACCTCAGATTTAAAACCAGTTCCCCACTACCCAAAATTATTTTGTCATTCCCTGATACCCTGAAGAAAACCCTTATTGGAGAGCGAAACGTTGGATCACTTTATATCTCCCCAAAACTACTAAATAAACATCTCTAATCCCAAGTGGAGATAGGAAATTAATTTCTTATTACATCATTATTTCTTCAACAAAAGGTTGGAGAACTGTCTCAGGAATTGAAAGAGCTTCCCAAGCGTGCTCTTCTGGCGGCTGCCTTCATAACGTACATGTCTGCGGCGCCTGAAGATGTACGACAGCGCAGCCTCAAACAGTGGATGGAGCTGTTGGGGGTGGCCGAGTTTGACCTCCGCCGCTTCCTCAGCACAGAAAGTGAGCAACTCATCTGGAAGAGCGAGGGCCTCCCATCTGACGACCTTAGCATGGAAAACGCCCTTGTGATACTGCAGGTACAGAGTGTTCTTGTATATATACGATGACCTGTGCCTTTATATCCAATCCCAGAAAGATGCCTCTAAATATCATTTTTATACTGAATTGATATAAAAAAAATCATTTTGGTGATATACGGTGGAAGTTATTTAGATTAGATATTGTCGACAACACTAATATGACTTATCGATTAAAATATAGATTAAACCATCTGGTTTTCCAATTTAAACAAGATTATATTATCCCATCGATATTTAAACAATGATATTTTAATTGTACTAATTTGTACTAATGATCTTTGCTGTATTTATTGAAGAATATTCACATAACCCACAAAATAATATAGTCAGTATGATCATTTACAATATCTGTACTTTTTTAAAACATCCCAAACAAATGAAGGCTATAAAATAATATTTTTCTTAAATGTTCATTTCAAAGAGCAACGATTTGCCTCCCGGGGTAAGATTTTGGTTGTTATATGTGCTACAATATGTTGTTTTTATTTCTTTAGTAAACATTGTTTTACAGGTAGTCCCCAAATCGTGTTTTAAGATCACCTTTGTTTGAATCAAATTCTTTACTCAATTTCCTCCGAGTTGTCAATTATTCATATGTGCGCTTTTCACCACATACTAAATACTCTCACTTCCAAGAAACATTGTGACAAGATCTATTATTATGCAAAACATTACAGAACCCCCTCAAAATGGACCCTTGTACTTTTATCATGAAAACTATTCTTTTAATAGAATTATTTAATCTGTATTATACAAATCAAATGTTACAAAATCACATTATAAGACGCACATGAATGACTATGGATAAATGTGTTATGATATTTTGATATATAATTTACATTTTCATTAGAATATAGAAACGTTTATCTTTCTCTTCGATTAAGTGTGAAAAAAATATCCCACATTTCTCATTATGTTCATCTGATACCGTAGTTTGAATGTGACAATACGATTCTTTCAACACCTTGTTTTAATAAAACACATTTTCTAATTATCACAATAATTATTTGGTGCATTTCTTATTTATCTTCCCTCACCACATGCGAGTGTTATTTTGAAATAGATAAAAGATATATGATAATATTATTTTGAAATCAATGAGAAACTTGCGAGTACTATTTTGAAATCAAGATGAAGAAACCCAGGCTACAATGTATTCTTGTCTTGAGGTTTATCATAAAAGTATATGTGATTGTAGTGTTGTAAGGAATGGATACTGTATGGTCAACAGCTTTACCTCGTGATGGATAAATCTGATGTATAAATCGCCCTTGATGTTATAAGGTATACACGTGATGGTAAACTCATGATCATACTCTCGTCATTATGTACGATCTATTATTTATTAGTATTGTTCCCTAATTTTTCCTAAGTGTTTTGGTTATGCATGTTGAGATATTTTAATTAATGTTCTTCCTTGTTCAGAGCTCGTTACGACCATTCCTCATTGACCCCTCATCCAGGGCCACAGATTGGCTAAAAACCCACTTGAAGGAAAACAGACTAGAAGTTATCAACCAGCAGGTATGGATGAACTAATTTAGAATGCCTCTTAATATGTGGGCATGAAAAGAATGTGTAATCCTGTTCATTCATGTCAATACCCCTTTATTCCCACTTTGGAAATTTAACAAATTCTTTTTCTGCCCTTCTGAGTTTCGTAGTTTGATAGGAACGCCTAAATATGTTATACCGATACTGATTGTTATATATGTTATTTATTTTAGGATGCTAACTTCAGCACAGCCCTTGAGTTGGCTGTGCGATTTGGTAAAACACTTGTCATTCAAGAAATGGATCGTGTTGAACCTGTCCTTTACCCACTTTTACGTGGAGACCTCACTGCCCAAGGTTTGTGACACAATTTATTCAATTCAATTCAAGAATTCCTTTTTGCAGCAGATGTTTTTTTACAATAAGGTTTAATAATATAATTCAAGCAATATAATTTATTGCTTAGCCTTAGCTACCATTGTATTCTTATTTTAGCTATGATCCTGGAGATCTGCGTAAATCCCTTTATATCTCAGTTATGATATTATAATGTATTATTTTGCTGAGCTATGAATACTTAAGCTTGAAATTAAAGTAAATGTTATCGTTGATTTTACCACAGGTCCGAGATATGTTGTCCAGATTGGAGACAAGGTGATAGATTACAATACTGAGTTCCGTCTCTTCCTCACCACAAGAAATCCTGCCCCTGAAATCCCTCCTGATGCTGCCTCTGTTGTTACTGAAGTGAACTTCACCACGACCAGAGCTGGCTTAACTGGTCAAGTAAGCACACATACATACATTCCTAGAGAATGCATACCTTAAATTAATCTCTGAAAGTAAAACCAATACAAGATGACTCCAATAACGGAAACTATGATAATCCATAACATGAACTGGCATATACATTTCACCCCAAACTAGAATCAGTGACCTATCTCTCAAAGTTTTAATGGTCCTGGGTAAGACCTTAAAGTGCCTTTCTGTTTCTTTTCTCTGTCTCTCTCTCCCTTCTTCTCTATCTCTATTTCCTGGGTATGATCATAAACTGCTTCCCTCTCAGCTCTCCCGCCCTTGATATAACACTTAAAAGTGTTGATACGCCTAAATATATTCATGTAAAGCAACCAATCTCACTCACTCACTCTCAAAGTATTAACCAGTATACCGTAACAAAACGGACATTATTTTCTCCCTAAATCTTTAACAACAATTAACCTAGCTACGAGTAAATCAACAATTATTGGTATCTATTTGACATAGTGTATGGTCAATCACCCTGAAAAATATATATATAAGCGAAAATAAAACCCTAAAAATGTGCACAATTAGTGATTCATCCTCCTCATTTTTTACTCACATACATTCCTAGAAGTATTTTAGAATTAGATGTCGAAGCGAGGAGAGTAAAATGAATTACAGTGCTATTGATCGGAGAAAACTGTACCCAACGTATAATACACTTGATTGCAGTTGCTAGGCATGACTATCCAACACGAGAAACCAGAGTTAGAAGTTCAGAAATCAAGCTTACTTAAACAAGAGGAAGACCTAAAGATCGAGTTAGCGAAATTAGAGGAATCCTTGCTTGAGGTAAGTCTAAAGCATTTTGATAATCACCCATTTTAATGAGTTATAATGGGGTTATAATATCGTTTTGTTACCAAGGTTCTTCATTCACGAATATACAAAATACTAATCATTTTTCTCAGGAATTAGCGCAGGCCCAAGGAAACATCTTAGAAAATAAGCAATTGTTAGATTCCCTCACGAAGACTAAGGAAAGTAGTACAACCATCACAGAATCCCTCGTTGAATCACAGCAACTTCAAGCCTCACTGGATCAGGTAAAACAACCCTTACTCTTATCTAACTTTTATAACTGATAACTTTGCTAATAGAGTGTACGTATCAGAAACTTAAGTTTATGCCTAGAATTTATTGACCCGTAAATACTATCAAAACCATCTTGGAAGAACTATCCAATTTAGGAGGCCTCCTTAGGCATTTCGTTAAAGCGTTGCCAATATAGATATTTTTAATAATAATATTGATAGTTCGTAAACCTAACTCCATTCTTTATATCTGACAAATTCTTCCGTTTGTTTTTCAGGAACGTAGTGCTTATTTACCTTTGGCTGAGAATGGAAGTCGTCTATACTTTGTGATTAGAGATCTAGCCAAGATCAACAACATGTACCGCTTCAGTTTGGGTGCTTTCCTTGGCCTTTTCTCAAGGTCTTTGCGCCATAGACAGGTCAATAAACTTCTTATCATTTTTATATTTAATTCCAATTTATTTCCAGACATGTTCAGAAACTATGCTTGAATATAAATGGTCCAGATCCTGGGCATTAATATGGATCTTTTAAACTTAATACATCTCCGGGTAAAGACAGTGTTACGTCGTCTTCTGGAATTTAGATGTTTTAATAATCGTTTTTTTTTTTCAATATATTTTGCAGGAAGGTGCAAGCACAGAGCACAGAATCACTACCCTTAGTTCCACACTGCAACAACTGGTTTACAATTATGTGTGCAGGTCACTCTTCAAGGCTGACAGACTCATGTTTGCCCTTCACATGTCCCATGGCATGTTCCCTGAAATGTATAAAGAAAATGTAAGTACCTATAATAATTAGTGTCCATTGGTACATAACACATTATGAATGATAGTTCTTTCTGTGTGGGCCCTTCAAACTAAGTAACATGGTTAGAGCACTTACTGCAATAGAACAACTTACTGACTTAATATTTTGTTTAATAAGTCCATTAATTAATTTGCTTAATAAGATTAATTTATAATTGTATCATCAGATATATTTTGTCGCACGTAGCCTACTTAAGGAATATTATTGATATGACCATCAATTTCCATGTTATCAGATTCACTGTTCCATGTTATCACTTGGTATGTCTCTTTATATATGTCCTATTTTATTAGGAATGGGAGGTGTTTACTGGAATCATCATTCCTGATGTTAAAGATTCAGGCAGTCGAGATGTTCCCCAATGGGTGGATGAAGACCGTCAATCATTTGTTGGACTGATTAAGGTATTTGCCAGAAGTTTACCAACAGAATAGTCCTTTACCTTTGGCCATTACATATCTACAATTGCTAGTTTCCATCCCCAATTTTGGAGGTTCTAAAGTAGTCTCGATTTAGAAACGGAAGGAAGCTGTTCTTAGGGTTCGTGGAAAGCTTTTGCCTTGCCCGTTTTTTTCTGAATCAGACCAACATCATATAATTTAATTTCGTCAATCAGTGTTAACAGGCTTTAAACAACTGCTACTGGATATTTTGTTCTAGTAAACTTGTCCTTATCTTTTTCTTTTTTTTCTACATTAACCTTTTTGTGAGGTATCGATATAGGGAGTAATGTAAAAATGAAGAGAGAGTCGTTCGTCCTGTTGGTATTCTTTATTAACCCTCACTGAGGAGGCATTGTTTTTTGTACCTGGCTTTACTACCAAAAATGGAGGAGACAACCACTCTCCTGGCTCTGGACTGTCAATACTAGAATAACACAAGTAAAAACGGTAGATTTGAGTCAACATTACAATTATTGGAGGCAGTGTTTACACTGGCTCCTTCTACGTTCTATCTGAGAGGATCCGTAAAAGAAAAAGAAAAAGAAAAGTTTAGGAAATGAGCGCCAATGGCGCATGGCCTGGTATCATTGAAAAATTTAAACTAAAGAAATAAATAAAACTAAGTTCATTGGAACACTTCACAAAAGTTACATTCTCTTCAGACAATGTTAGAACTGCTTATTGCTTTATTTCAAATCAGGCAGGTACCTCTCTCCCTCTTACTCTTCCCTCTCCTCTCTCTCCCTCCCAACTATGTCTGAGTTGTGTGTGTATCTATCTATCCATCTATCTATCTATCTATGAGTTGTGTGGCTTGTCAATCCACCCATCCATCCATCCACCCATCTATGTCTGAGTTGTGTGTGTATCTTTCTATCTATCTATCTATCCCATCAATCCATCTATCCCATCCATCTATCTATGAATTGTGTGTGTATCTATCCATCCATCTATCTATCTATCCCATCTATCTATCTATCTATATCCCATCCATCCATCTATCTATCTATCCCATCCATCCATCCATCTATCCCATCCATCCATCTATCTATGAGTTGTGTGTTTATCGATCTATCCATGCATCTACCCCATCCACCTATCTATATTTCTGCTAGCAATACGTCTCGCCCTCTTGTCTCTCTCTCCCTTACCTCTCCCTGTGTGTCTCCGTCTCTTCCTTTCTCACATAGTCTATCCAATAAGTCTATACATCTCTGACGTCCTCTACTCCGTCCAATCCGCCATTACATTCTTCTTCTTATTATTATTATTATTTGAAATAAGGAATGCATGGATACAGTAGGGATCACATAATTTGCATTTGAGATTAAACAACCAAACACTGCCTCAACTTTTGGTCCGCAAAAGTAGCCTTCTATGAAAGCATATCCTTGTTTCTGTTCTACTACTAGCATGTTCTCATACCATGAAGTTAGTGCCAGTTATAACTTAAAAAACTTTACAATGAATTCACCAGTCTCTTCCATAGAATATCGGAATCTCGAACTTGTAAACCTTGTTCTTTCCGTATGGTAGATAATGGGATAAATATGCCTTATATATTGTTTTTTTTCTTTATTACAGTCGACCTTCCCTCAACTCTACCAGGATCTGTGCTTCAATGACAATTCTACTTGGACGGCTTTCGCTCGCAGCAACGAATGTGAGCAGGACTTCCCTCCCGCTCTGTCCAAGCGCATCTCCTTGTTCCAACAGCTACTCGTGGTCCAAGCCACCCGCCCAGACCGTCTCCAGTCGGCCATGACACTCTACGCTTGTAAAACTCTAAGTTAGTAACTTATTCGTTTTAAACAAAAAGTGACTTGGCATTTTGTTATTACCTGATGAAGAGCAAGTCTCCCGAAAGCTCGTAAATAAAAGATAATCAACATCACAACTTCTATTTATAATCCTGATGAACCTACTAAGTATCTTCCTGCCCAACCAATATAACGATGGAAGACCCCACCACCCCCTCAATTTTTGGAATGACTTAGACATGGGTGTTTAATCCATATTATTATACACCCATTGCTCTGAAAAATTGTTTGAAGGAGCGTGAACTCGTGCAATATTCAGGCTCCTTCAACCAATTCGTTAGTTAACTTGAATTTATTTTTATTTAGTATAGTATGTATGATATGGTTAAAACTTGTAAAATACTTTTCGTGTATTGATAATTTGTTTTAATTCATATACCTGGGTCCTCATAAAAATTAAATATATAAAATATACTATATCTCTATGTTAGTATTTTATGCATATTATTACATTAAAATACTGGATATGGTAATGCCGTGAAAGATGTACGTTATTGATTTAATGCTTTTATTTTGATGTAAATTCACTACAGACACTAGTAAGTGTAAATGCTTCAAAACGAAAAAGAAATATGTAGGGGTTTCTAGAGAGTTGCTTCGTCCTTGTTTTCAACCTGGACATCTCATCGCATTTCACGAGTTGTTATTCCACTTGCTTTGTACATTCTTACCATTGCATGTTTTAATTCATCTTGCGTATATTCAAATGTTTATTGAGAGTTCTCAGAAAGGTTTTTGTTGCTTTAAAAAAAGTCAACTTAGACGTTCATCTCTGCCACGCACTCTAGCACATCCTTGAAGCATTTCTTAAAGCCTTATTGGGATGGTTCATCAACGCACCTTTTCCTTTTCCTCCATAGTTTAATTCTGGAATGATGTATGCGGATAGAACAAACAATTTAATTCTTGACAGAAGCTTACTTTTTATCCTCGATTTTTCTTTTAAATTTTGTTATTTTTAAAAGTCATAATCATCACCTGTACGTAAATACCGTGAGCAATTTCTGTGTCATGTTTAATATAATGCATCTAATAATATTGAATTTCACATTCAACACCCATTTCACATTCACTCATTGTAGACTACTTTCTTCCTAAAACACATAAATGATACTGATTTCCTGTTGTGTATAACCTGTGAAAAACAGTTAGGAACTTATGCTCGAGTGTTGATTCCAATTCACAGCAATGAAGGAATTATCACCTCCGAATGTTAACCTAAAGAGACTGTATGAGCAAGAAACCCAGGCATCGGAACCAATCCTAATTATCATCTCTGCTGGTGCTGACCCCTCACAAGAACTTCAGGACGTGGCCACAGAAACCGTAGGACTTGAAAAATACCATCAGGTGAGAGGGCATAGCCAGACATGTATACTAGTTCATGTATTCAGGGGATATAAATAACTCTTACTGATTAACTCCTATGTATCAAATCTTTCTATCATTTTTTTTAAAGCGGGTGTTGCGTCTGCGCTGGCTTCTTGCTACCGTGTATCTGTTTATGTTACGTCGTGGGTGGTGACGTCATACATCAGACGAAGGTTGCCAATACCTCGATAGACCCACGTATGGTTACATCGCCAAGGGGTGCATTTGTTGTTTGGGATTGTGGGTCCCAAAGTGATAGATGGGGCCAGATTTTTTGTTATGGTCCATTATCAGGTCCCGACGCATTATGCCATAAGACGGGGGCCTCTTCCCCTCACCAGTGGATGAGGGTTTATCACTACACGGTTTCGCTCGGTGAAGCTCATGAGGCAATAGCCATTGTGGTGTGGTGTGGTGGCAGTGGCCAACATACACACAATTGTCCAAGATATCTGGGTGATATATTGGTACAAGATAGAAGGCGGGGGGGGGGGGGGGCGACATATGTCCCAAGATGACTCTGGATTTGGTCAGTTGAGATCAATTCACAGTTTAATTTGAGGTTAATCATTCTATTATTTTGTTCTTTATAAAATCCCAAACTATCATGGAATCTGACGATCGTAGTCTATTGAGTGTAGTGGACACCAAACTCCTAACTAAAATATTTTTATTTTAGTTATCCTAACTAAAACACATTCGTGCTAGCTTTTAGTCATTGTTGACACCACGATGGAATTTGATTACTAGAATTCGCTTGGAATATTTAAACTACATTTCAGGTTGCTATGGGACAAGGCCAAGCTGAAATAGCAATGCAACTCTTACATGAGTGTTCCAAGTCAGGAGAGTGGCTGTGCTTGAAAAATCTGCACTTGGTAACCGCTTGGTTACCTACCCTGGAAAAGGCAAGTTCTTTTAAAATATCATTCCCTTCCATCTATTTTGCTAAAAATAAAATCGTTCCATCGATTTATATTTCTATTTTACGATATATGTGTACAACTACAGGTAATTCAAATGTTACTGCCAATCTATATGTTTGCTTTTTGCTTACACAAATCTGTTTTACTTCCAGGAGCTAAACTCATTGAAACCACACGAAGGCTTCCGCCTGTGGCTCACAGCTGAGCCCCATGATAAATTTCCAACTATCCTCCTCCAGTCCAGCATCAAGATCACATATGAGGTAGGAACATTACATATGACCATATATGATATATTACTTTCATTGTAAATGTAATACTGGTATGTAAGGCTTTCTGAGAAATCCAATACTGAAATCCAAGGCAAATAATGTCTGATGAGTCCTGTGCCATTTTATTAATTCTAGAACAATTGACATTCCTTCAAATTCATTATAACTAGTCTATTATCCATTTCTACAGTCACTGGACTTGCACAAACAGCGAATTTTTTCACCAGACTTCTCAGTCAGTCAAAGTCAAAACCTACCTACTTATCTCTAAATGTATAGTAAATCAGGCTATTTTGGGAATATTTGTACTTATGTATAAAAATGGACCTGAATGAAATATTTTCTAAATCTTAAATCTCAAATCTTTTAAACCACACAGATAATCGTCAAAATGTGTATACCTTGATAGCCTCTACTAAGTCTAAATCTTTAAAATTTTAAATATGAACATGATATTTTAATTTTGATTCTCTTTGCTTTTTCCTAGGCTCCACCTGGTGTCAAGAAGAACCTACTGCGTTCATACGAGACGTGGAGTCCTCAATACATCAACAAAGGAAATTCAGTTGTCCGCGCCCAGGCTCTCTTTGCTCTCGCCTGGTTCCATGCGGTGGTACAAGAAAGGAGAAACTTCATCCCACAAGTAAGAAAAAAAGTTGATAAAAAAAATCACCGATTAACATTATTCGACTATTACATATATATGAGCTTCATAATTATTTAATTCAGCATTCGTTTGGGAGCTGTTTGTTTACTGGTTGTATAATTTACCTCCTCGGTTAATGTTATTTTAGGTGTTCTGGGATGATACCTTAGACATTTTTTATTTCCCCAAAAGGGCTGGACCAAGTTCTACGAGTTCAGCTTGGCTGACCTTCGAGCTGGAGCAGAGACCATCGATCGTCTTCTCGCGCGCACTGGCAATTCAGGTGGGACTCACTAAAATTGCGTTTAAAAATCTAGTCCGGATAGATTTAATACATGGTGTTCTGATATATTCATCGCTATAACTCTCTCTGCAGGCTATTTCCAAGATGACTATTTGGGTAATGGAAGTGATGGATGTCTTTTATCACTTGTTGCTGTTACTGTCAATGCCTTAATTGTTCATATGTCTTTCCTTTATATAATTCCAGTTTTTTTAATGTTTTTATTGGCCGTACCTAGTTTCAAATTCCCGGTCAGTTTGAAAATATACTATGTTCTACTTAACTTAAATTTAGGGAGAAATCAGAAAAAATTTCAGGATAACCGAAAGTCGTTATCAATTTCCTTTACAGGTAAAGTGGAATGGGAGTACATTCACGGCCTTAGTGAGTTAGCTATTTATGGAGGACGCGTGGACAATCCATTTGATTGTCGCGTCATGGAGTCCTATCTCAAGCAGTACTTCGACACCGGCGTGCTTGAGGCTCGTGGTGGCTCCGGAAAGCTTGGCCCTCTCCGACTGCCAGCTTCTACAACTTACAGAGTAAGCAATCTATTCAAAAACAGAATGAATTGTATGAATGTCTGTTCTACTAAATAGATTATATCAACAGTGTTACCATTGTTTTGAACAGTGCCTCACGGTACTCACTGAGATACATAAAAATGGCAAACGGGGACCCCAGTTACCAACGATTCATTTGATAGGTCAATGTGAATTTTATTTCATTAAAATGCCACTCTCCTCTTGACTTAAATTTTGGAAAGTCATTAGCTGTTGTCTCTTTCCGTCAAAATCCACGGGTAATCTGAGGGAAAAGTTATTATTTTCTAGATGGCTCTTTCAAAACCTTCATATTGTGTTCGTTGCTTGACAGATCTCGGTCTATAGGAACATTTTCTAGGTAATATTGGCCAGGGAAGTAGTACAACCTTCCTGACTGTTTATTGGTACAATACCTTTCTATAAACCGTTATGTACTATTCATGCTTCATCAATCCTCGCTGTCCTAGCTCTATTTATGGATGTAGCTTTCGAGTGCGCTCAAGAGGTACTTTCAATATTGGATCATCTCTTTTGAAACCCATCGACGTGACATGTAAAAGGGAATGAAAGATGCTTATAATGCCTTATCAATACAGTACGAAACTAGTGATTTTCCTCTCAGATATTTATAAATAATGCATTCTATCTAAGATACATAGATAAAAATTCCTTCTGGGAGTAGTTGTCAGTGACGCGCTTTTGTTAGTGAAGCCTAGCCGGTGCGCTAACTTGGTACCAACTGGTTTCATCACATGTGCGTCCGTTATTTCAAGGCTTAGTCTTATGAACGCTTTGATTTCGCCCTCCCCCTCCTAACCTGAATATTTGAATCTCACATTGACCTGTGATCGAGCCCATTGTACAGGCTATATGTATATGATTTATTCTATGATTAATTATCGGTTGGGATCATTCGAATTAATCCTTTCGTTTGTGTTCTACATTAAAGGATTATATTGACGCCATTGAGGCTCTACCTGAGATTGACAAGCCCTCCTACTTTGGTTTGCCTGAGAACATCGAGCGCTCCTCTCAACGAATGATTAGTAATGCTGTCATTAGTCAACTGCGAATTGTCAAGCGTGCTGACACCAAAGCCAATAAGTTCGATAAAGAGATTTGGGCCAACGAGCTTGGTCCACTACTTAACCTGTGGAAGAAACTCAACACTGTAAGTATGATCCTAATCCGAAAGACCACGTGTTTCCGAATGCAGATAAGTTCAGGAATAGATTCTTAGCTATTCTTTTTACTCGTCAATAAAGACTACACACATTGTGCTGACAATCTAATTTGAATGTGAGTGATTGCAGGTGTTTCTTTTGGCGGGAACACCATTATCTATCTTATCAATTGATCACTTCCTACTTTTGTGATCTCCGATGCTAATCGGGGGTAAATATTTGGAAATGATACCACAAGCATTGGTTATCGAGCAACTGATATGACAGATAAAATATACATATTCCATTAAGACAAGAGTTATCTTTACAACTTAAGTTAGAATTATGAAACAATTCAGTGACTTGTTTTGCATAGTTTGAGAAGTATTCTCTAGTAAATAGATGCCACATTTTTAATGATTAGTTTTTTCAGAATAATATGTATACGTCATTCTGTAAAAGTGGTGCCAATGATAATAATATCCCATTATATTTTTGTCTTTGTAAGGGAACCAATCTTGTTCAATCCAAAGTCACTATACCTTCGGACAAATCTGGCAAGGAATCGCCCATCACTTCTTTCATCATGCTGGAGCGCTACAATGCCATCAAACTAGTACAGAGTGTCCATGCCTCACTCGCCTCCCTGAGTAAAGTCATCAGAGGAACGCAGCTACTGACAGGCGACGTGCAGAACTTAGCCGCTGCCCTCCTTAATCAAGAGGTTTGTCCAGTATTCTCTGTGTATCTTTATATGACAAAGGCCTATACAAATGAAGCTTAGATCGAAGTGTGCTATCTGTTGAAGATTTTCAAAGACTCGGTTCAAAAGAACACCTGGTTGATAAGATTCTGGATTCAGGAAGTTAAATCATGGAGTTTAAGGGGTGCTTGACGAGTCATGGCCCGTGCAAAAAACATTTTCGCTGAAAATAAACACAAGCTTAGTACTGCCACCCAAAGCTCTGGTCTGGAGGAACTATATCTCCCAGAACCCCATTTAACACACTTTTCTTGCTCAAATCGATCTTAGTCCCTCGTACTTCTTTCACCAATTAATTCTTTCACCAATCTAAAGGGAATGACACCAACAACTAAATGTGTGAGTTTAAAAGAAAACAGCCCTAGATGTGGAGTTAGTTGTGAACAATTTTTTTTAAAATGACTTGAAAATGAGACGAATCTAAAAAGGCTGACTGTTCTGGGACTCAACCTCACAATGTCCAATTAGGAAGTCTTAACACCCTAAGCACTTGACTATTGAGACTGGCTATAGGGAACATGCATATGAACACTAGGCATACCCATTGATACATCACATTTTAGATTTGATTAAATCCCCCATTCTCCTCATGGTGATTGAGGAGAATGGGGAAAATAAGTTATCTATGAAGGCCCCTGTCTTAGCTTCAGGCGATTCAATGATTCAAATTAAAGAGATAAAAGTATATCTTGCATCTGCACTATATTTTTATAGTATGTCGATGCAGGACTATCTAGCTCTGCACACTTTCTGAACAATGATCACAGGTAACGATGTCTGACTTATGTTTATATGGACCTCTTGAAGAAATTAAAACAAATATACATTCTGTTTCGAAATATGACAATTCAATTCACATTATAAGTTAGTACACTACCTTTCCAACAAATTATCAACCATCCGATGAAGTACTTGGTTATAAACGAAAAATATAACCAGGTCGAATATCTTTAGCCATCTCTACATAAACTTCTAAGTTTTAAAAATGTTGGATTGACTTAAACTCCAGAGCGCGGCTCCTCACATTTTGACTCTAGATGAAGTTTTATATTATTTATCGATCTATATTTTAATTAGACTCCATTGAGCTGGCAATCCAAGTGGAGCGGGCCGGAGGATCCCATGCTTTATCTCAAGGGGTTGGTTACCAGGGCGTTGGCCATACAAGAATGGGTACAGAAGGCAGAGAGTGGACGACTCCTCAATGAAACCCTGGACCTCTCTGATCTTTTCCATGCAGATACATTCCTCAATGCCCTCCGGCAACTGACAGCCAGGTATGGGCATTTTCTCATATCCTTTTTTATTGAAATTAAATTCATATATTTATCTAAAATCAAGTGTGATCACTTTGTCCTCTCAGGACTGTTATTGACAGAACTTTCACTTGTTAACGTGCTATTATAAAGGACATTTGTGGTAAGACAGTTCCTGATTAATATAGAGATAATATATACGATATTTGGGGAATAAGTGTACTTTTTATCTAACATTGATAAACACAAAGTTAAAAAAATGAAACCTCTTTAGACCCTACTTGCATGATATTGACATATTTATTCATTTTCCTATTACAGAGAATTGGGATGTGCCATGGACAGCTTGAAATTCACATGTTCTTGGTCAGGAGGTGTGAACGGAGCTAAGCAATCCATCAAGGTCGGTGGTCTCATGTTAGAGGGCTGTACCTTTGATGGATCGAGGCTGTCTGAGAATCAGCGCGACTCGCCCATCGTCTCCTCTATCCCGAAATGTGTCATGGCGTGGATACCAAAGGTCTGTATTTCAATTCAATTCAATTCAGCATATCATTTATTTGTACCTAAAAAATGTACAAAAAGGAGACATACCTCTGAAAGGTGAATTCCAGGTCTTCCAGTATGTTCCTGGCCTAGACTACTAAACCTATATTTAAGATTATTATTAGATATGATGAATTAGAATGGGAGAAATCTAACCATCTAACTCCATATGTGTAAACTTTGGTATTTCTGAAGCTTAATTTTATTACTGGTCTAATATAGTCTAGCATGGTAGATATAGGTGAAATGGACTATTGTAGTGATCTTTTCATGTCTTGAAGTTTGGGCAATTTGCACTCATCAGCAGTGTTCCTCCCGTAATATACAGCGCCAAAATGCCAAGATGATAATTAAGGAAGGGAGGCGGGGATCGGTTGCTTTACTTCCTGTTTTGGACATCATACACCATACTTTTGTATATATTTGGTTCTATCGGGGTGTGAGAGTAAACACGCTAACAGGAAGCGATACCCTGCTCTTTTCGAATATTAGATGATAGGACTTAGTGTCCGGTGTCTATTTCACGTGGTTGTGATTTCGGACATTTTTTCAATCTGTTCCATGAAGGGTTTTTGAAACATGGATAAACTAAAATAAAACGCCCCTTGACCAATTGGTTGATTTGTTTTATTTAAATTCAGTAGTTCTTAACTTCGATATTAGGGATCGAACCGCATTGGTTCATTCTTTCGAGGCCAGAAATACTTGGCACCAGACACATTTGGACCTAAACATAAAATGTCTACTTTATTGTTCTGGTAATCTAAAATTAAAGGGATACCATTGACAACTATCGTCACCAAACTGATACATTCATGAAATGTCCTGACTTTTATTTATTCCATTGTTTTCCCAGGAGCGTGATATGCCAAATCCATAATTATGACTCAGCCTTTCTCATGTTGTAGCAACCATTTCTAACAAACACATACTCCTCATCCTAGTGCAGGTCAACCAAAAAGCCCGAATAAAAAGATGTTAAATTGATATTTAATGATAATCAAAGCAAGAATTTACTATTAAAAAATATTCTCTGATCTAGATGACACCATTGTACAATATACAGATTTGTGTCATTATGAGCCCTAATTTAAAATAACACAGATTCACAAAAACCCTATCTTTACATTTCCCTGCGTACACATCCCAAGGCATCGACTTTATATGGCAATCAAACGATAAAATACTTTTAGATATAGCTACAAATCTGGTATATATATGTATGGCTATCTCGTGTTCGAATGATGAAAGATATTGGTCCTTGACAATGTAAAGCCAATATTGATACTGTCTCATTGTAACTGTTGCAGGACATGCCCGATGCCTACAACCAGAATGACACCATAACTCTGCCCGTCTACTCCAGTCTGGACAGGGATCACATCGTCTCCCGCATTGATGTACCTTGCGGTGGCAACCAGAGTACATGGCTGCAATGCGGTGCAGCCCTTTTCCTCAAATCGCAATAGAAATAAAACCATAAAAGCACCCACTAAGGGTTTCTGTCTATATTGTCTGTAGCAGCTCTTAACGTTAGTATGTCCCTTGCGTATGATGTATTGTAAATTTGCCAAGTAGATCGAGGTGTGAGATTGGGTTTCAATAGGAGCTTAACATTTCCTTTCACATTAGTTAGTGTTGGAACTCGATACAGGATCGTGGGAGTTTTTCAAGATATTTTCATTGATCGCTCTCAGACCTGCGAATTAATGTAGTGAACTGCATCTGAGGTAATACAAATATCTGCAATTAATGCTAGCTTTTTTTCGATTGTTCATCAAATGTTTACTCAAATAGTTTGACTGTGATGCCCTTTCCTATAACTGTCGTCAATCCTTATACAGATAAAAGTTTGTTAGTTAATTGCAAACATTTTGCGAATGTACATATGTTACAACAAGCAAGGTATACATTAATATATATTTTGGGTTTAAAGATAAGCAAACCTATGAAGGCCACGTAATTCATCCAGGTAGAATCCATAAGAGAATATTTGTGTTAAGTCGATTGTTATTCAGGAGTTGAATATCTAATCATGTGATATAAATCTGTTTATTGCAAGGTTAGGAAAGGCCTGTGTATATATAATATATCTATTGAAACTACTGAAAAGTCCGTCCTTAAATTAATTTATTTATGTAGGCATTGTCTGTGATCTCTCATTTGTCCTAACCTTTTAAAAAAACTGTGATTACCGCACTGAATATTCTGCAGAATAAACGCTATGAATCATTCTAACATGTGTCCGAGTATATTTGTGCACCTAAGCTTTATCGACTTCTGGTCACGCAATAGTTCAGGTCTCTTTAGATAGCTTCGAGAGAAAAACGTATTCTCCCACAATGATATTTTGTATTGTATGGTATTTATACCAGACGCAGACTCTTTATATTAGTTTAGCACCATAGCTGGCCTTCTACTAATCCCTTAGGCAATGCACTAATATATCATTATCTATGGAAAACAAGCTAACGTGTGCCATGTGTAAAATAAATCCAAACTGAAAGAACAATTAATAGGCCAAATGATAGCACCACTAAAACGATTAAGCATGTCCGATTAGGTAGACACTCAGGCGTTGGAATTTTCCACTAACACCGATGGGAAGGAAGTGGGAGGTGGTGAATGGATCATGTAAATAGTTATGAGATGGTTAATACAACTGTTGGAGTTTAGTACTTATGAGGAAGCTTTCAAGATTGGCTCTGTGCCAACCACTTAAGACTAATCAAATGTGTGTTGTCCAGGGACGTTTAATTGTTAGAGGCTAGAGTAGTGAGTGGTGTCCGACCATTCACTCAATGTTAGAAGGATGGTCTCGCAAAACATCATATGCATAGAACCACTATAGAAGTATAAATTTATCGCGTCTATGGATGGTTGGAGTCCCTGACAACGCTTTTTCCCGCGTAGAGTGAGTAGAAGAGTGTGGATCAATTGTATGTGGGTGTGGAAGGGGGAGGGCTCTTTTTTGCTTTACTTTAGTCTAGGCCTATACCCTATAGGGATTCGGGGTGTGGGGGGGGGGGGGGGCGTTGTTTCCTTGATCACAGCCAAATTCTTGTCATTATATACCGGTATATGAAGAGTTTCACAGGGTAGGTATTACAACGAATACAATCAATGCTGATGCTGAGTTAAGATATTTAATTTTAATTTTAACACTTGAATGAATCACGTCCGGCAACATATTTATATATTTCGTTAGCGGCTCAGTGACCCGAGGTAGCTCTAAGGAAATACAGAGGATCAAATCACTTGTGATCCCCATATCAATATGCCTACCCCTGCTATCAGAAGTGGATTCATTCCCATTTTCCACAGGTTAATATCCGAATGAAGTAGTGGTAGTCAGATAATACCAATTGACCAGGCCATAAAAGCCCAACGATATCAATGATCATCCTGGATCACAGCGTCCAAGATAACTGTATGATGGTGATGATAGATGATGATGATGGGAATTATTGACCGATAGTTAGATTACAACGGTTTCATTCCTAAACATGAAATTAACTGTCTGGCATGAAATTCATTCATGTTTAAATGTGAGAATAGATTGTCTAGCTGAAATTACCCTGTTAACACAAATATCGGATTCCACGTGTTCTAAATAATTTACGTAAGTGAATGGTTTTACAATAGGCTATCCTTACTGGTCAGATCATTAACGTGATGTTTTACTTAATGAGGTAAATACAATAAAAATAATTGTGTCAATCCTAAGCATATATTTTCCAATTACCTTTTTTGTCCACCATGGCCGATAATTACGTACTATCTGCTTGATATATTAGACTACTCGTGAATAGTGTGTTTCAATGCGACATCGCCTATACATACATTGATCAATGTCATTTTATAACTCATTAGCAATATCCCAAGACCTCTATATTGTATATCAACACCCCGATTGTATATTTTGAAATATTAAAGCCAAGCATTATCTTGAACTGGGCTCGATCAATGAATGTAATTTAATGATAGTTTGACTTGTACGTGGACCAACACGTACCAACGTTTATTTTAGGCCTACATAGGTAAAAAGTCAATATTGTGACTTACGGGTGGCCGTTGGTTAAATGTCACATGTCATCTCCCTCACGATAGAAACCTTTTCCTCTAACAATTGATTGGTCCTACGCCAAATTGATTGCTACATGGTCATATTTATGACAATAATGTATTTCACTTGTTATCTAGGATATAAATAGTAGGCATAGCCTATGGAAGTAAAACTGCCAACACTAATGCATCCACGATGCTGCAACAAATTGCCTTCTTTCCCGGTCCATTGAATAACCCAGGGGCGGATCCAGGATTTTCAAAAGGAGGGGGCGCGGTTTCAAGTTTTATTTTAAAGAACATATTTATATGTTATATTCTAATTAATTGCTCAGCTTTTGTTCTGCAATGCTTTAAATATATATAGAGACAGGGATGTCGTTAGGCCCCGGCAGCCGGCAATTTTCACCGGCTAGAATGACCCTGATCGCCGGCTAGAATTGCCCCAAATATCAACCTATAAATAGCCCAAAACATAGACTTACACATCTTTTGGTTTCATTCCTTGTCATTTCGAACATCTGAATGCACAACTACTGTAGGGTCAACAAGTTTTTTCATAACATTTTTTAAATTGGATTCACCAGGGGATTTATTTGAAATAATAGTAGAATATTTTGTATAAATACTTATTGACAAATCATTAGAAAACCATGTTCGAATTCTGTTCTGCAATGTTTTGAATATTTATACAATATGCTATATAATTCTATACTCTAGAAACCCTTTCATTAAGTGTGCCAGAAACATTGGGCCCCTGAATGAGTAACTCTTTAGGAACCAACAAGCTCTTGTCCTTCCTTTGTTCTGGGTATCTCTCCTAATAGACCCTTTCTTAACTATAACTTTGTGAGTCCCTTAGTGTATGATGTGAGAGGGGAGGGTCAGGGGAAATGGTATAGTAAGAAACTGAGAATCTTAGAAGTCTTGGAGGCTATTTGATAGATTCTAACAGTTATGAAGGCCCAAATAATGATTTACCAGGCCTTTCAGATGAAATATCCTTTTTCCAGGCTTTAAAATTCCTTGCCTTTTACTCATATGTATATCGTATTGTTCGACCATATACAGGAAGTATAATCAGGCCAAGCTGGTAAAATTGAAGATATTTTTGTAGGATTTTTTGAAAATTTCGAATTCTTCTTTGGCTAGGGTTATAACCAGTTTTATTTTTATAAACTTTGCACAATATTTACATCATACAATACAATAATGCCCTAGCTTGATTTTGAAAAGGGGAGGGCGCGCGCCCCCGCGCCCTCCCCCTAAATCCGCCCCTGTAACCCTACAGGTACTATCAATTAATTTTTATAGTTCATATGACGTTCATTCACCAAGATATTTATGATTGAATATTATATTCTCCCGCACGTATACATGTTCAGTCCTGATTCTCAAAAGCTGATTAATCCAAATCGAAATGTTGCACAGTATCGTTTACCATCATATTATATAATAATGATGGACGTAACACAGGACAGACACCTTTTGGTGTCCTGTGTTACGTCCCACCAAAGACGTCCATGTCAAAGGACACTGATGGCTTTCATCAATTCAAAAACAAGTGTTTTGATGATATAAAGGATGTACAATATAGCTTCCAACACAGTGTATGTTTCATAGGATCATATCATTTTCAATAAATTGACTTTTTAAACTGCTGGTTGGACGTAACACTTTTACCCTATTTACCTACCATGGAAATCATTCACAGATTTATCAAAACTAATATGTGCTATGTTTATTTTGTAACATATTTCATGTGATAGCCAGTTCTCCTGGCTATTAATAGAAGGCAGGATAGATCCTGGGGAACGATGTCTTCCTGTGACTTATTGATAGCAATGTATGGACGAAACATTTTTGGACACCAAAATAATATTAATGACATCATTGAATTCATTCATTCAGATAATTATTCTGGTACTGTTTAAGTATTTCTAAAATAAATAGTTTTATATCCAACAGAAATATCCAACACTAGAGATATTTAAAAAAATTCAGCTCCTGGTGTCAAAGCAAAAGATGGGCTTTTAAAATCGGCCTTACTATTTTAGACACTACAAAAAACAATATGGTGTCCTGCTCCAGGGATCGAAATTTGACAATTTCTAGAAGAAATATGATTATTTATGAAAATTGTTTTACCGTACTTTATGCATAATAGACAACTCTATTCCCCTGTCAGAATTTCGCTATTGAGTATTAATTAAATAATATGCAAAATCAGTCAAACAAAGCTAAACAAGCCACCTGGTTGGACGTAACAGAAATTTGCTGACAGTGAATTCCTGCCCAATTACCCCCCCCCCCCCCCACACACACACACACTTGAAGTAGATATGGACCGCTCCCGCGTTCCCTCAGGTACCCATCACTTGCCAATAATTAAAATAATTATTTAATCTCATGTACTGTATGACTCAAGAAATTCTCCCATTTCTAAAAGTCGATTATGGGGTAAGATTACTCCAAGAATGCACCATTTGACTCCTAATTTTCCCCAAAAAAATCCGGGGAGCATGCCCCAGGACCCCCCTAGCAGGGCATCGGTCATTCGGCTTCCGCGAAAAACTATAGGATTTGGGATCTTCCCAGGTTGGCAGCTCTGCATTATGATACCGGTACTATACAACAACAAACAATACAGTCAGTATTGAATACTATACCGATTTGAATCCTTTTTTACGTGTGTGACCTTGGCAGGTGTGCTGGATTAGAGTCATCTATGTATACGGAAGTAAAGCGCGTTCCGGTCAAGATACATGTGTCACGCGTGCACGTACTTTATCTGGCTAAATGGCTTTCATCTTTATTATAATATTAAGCCACGCGTTCGTTCTGTGTGGTTCCACTGGATTAGAAAATACAATGCACTACTTTTCCCTGAGAATGTGAATGTGTCATACTATATACTAGGAGACATATCCAAAGGAGCAAACATATCCCATGCATGCACCTTCTTTTATGACTGATACCCATGAATGTAATAATACACATAGGCCTAATAATAGATTATTGGAATCTTTTGCAATGATCACTTGAAGAAAAATCAATAAAGTCATGTCTTTTCGATCATTTTCATGTACTAAGGAGTTGAAATGCTTTTTCATTTAAAACTATTGCGCAGACTTCATGGTAATGAGTCAGCAATTCCCCGTGCGAGAAAATGAAGAATGCATATAGTTCAGAGTATGAAAGGCCTAACTAAGTCAAACTAGAACAGTCCCTTAATTATAATAGCCTATATTTTTCTGGGGTATACCCCATAAAATAATGTCATCGGTAATCAAAATAATTTTAGTATTGCGATTCCCAACCAAGAAGGGACAGTAGTGGCTGTGGAAATTGTTGCGTGACCATGGTGATGTGGAATTGGCAAACATGTGATTCACATGTATCCGTCTATAGATATATAGGTTACACCCCACGTGCATCTAGTATGACCATATATGTTGGCATCATCCGCATCACCCACTTTAGATTTGTTTTAGTCCCGGTTTTAGTTTTATACATCAATGATTAAAGTAATGTGTCATATCCAGCTAAGCTAATACACGTTGAAAATCAAACATAGGCTATAGTAGGTCTATAGTAATTATGATCAATTAAATGGGTATAGGCCATATCATAAGTATAGGGCCTATATATAGTCTACGTGGCAAAGTTACGAATGATTGTGTAGAAGTGGAACCATCATTGTGGTATGTGAATCCATTGTAAAGATCTTGCTATACATAATCACTAATCTCGGATCTCCCCTCTCTCATGGTATATTCAATGAAAATAAATAGTTGAAATTGCCCGCTTGGTGGATACTTCTATTTTAAAACTCTTCGATCATGTGTTAGATCCACCCATTAATTTGCACACGATCTTCAAGTATATCAGCTATTTCCCGCGTTTTCCGTGGAGAGGTTTTGCGCACGACCCAGCTTCACAATCCAGACCACCATAGTCCATATTATTATAAAGTGCGTCGTTGTTGGGCGTCAGTTCAGCATTTCTCTCCGATCTCTACAGTCCTCCTATAGCTCCAGACATCCACTAGCTGTCTCATTCCCCAGCATCAACATGGACACCGAGTGCAAGTGTACCCCAGGTAAGGACCATACATGCCGACCAGTCCAACCTCGAGATCACTGTCTATTTACGTGTGTTATATATATTTATGTAACATTAATCTATTGAATGCAGGCAGTCTATTTAATTAGTGCCTTCATTGTGTAAAAACCAGGTTTGATTGTGCCATATTTACCAAACGCTCAGGGATGGCAGTGGAAACTACATAGGCCTGATGGTGTGGGTGTGTGGGGGCGTTATTGATTTGGCTATCGGTAGCAGCTGGTCCAACACTCCCATGGTAGAAGAGAGATAAGCCTAGATACTAAATTTGCATCTGTATTTTCCCTTGTTTCAATGCGTTTAAGTGTACGGGAATGCAACACCAATATTGTGTTCCTAATCATGTCCAAAAGCAATTCAATGGAATATTACTTTTAAATTACAATTTAATATTCGTTGATATGATAAGATCATATATGCACATGTATTGTTCTAGTTTATACTAAAGATACTACAATAGGTGTTGGTAGATTGCCAACAGGTAGAAGAAACATTTAACTGAAATCCGTGAAATTAAAGGATTACGAAAGTACGATACTAGGTTAATTCTTGGACTTAGGGCTATACATGTATACATACATGTACACTGTCAGCATTCCTCGCATTTTATATTCATGCATATATATAATGCTAGCTCTTTCTGTAAAGCTAGATGAGATGTCTGCATGTTGTCTGGACATGACTGTTGTCCATGTCAGCTATGCAGTGATGCTTTTTTGCCACAACTGCCTACAGCCATGTGGAAGCAAACGTTAGATGTTGCTGACCTCGCAATCCAGGAACAAATATAACTCTATTTGTGCCGAGGAATATTCATAGCTAATGACTTTTTCTAAACACACATTAAATGTTAAATGTCAGGTCTGTCTTCTTGGCCCCTAGGGTCTTAACTGCCCCAGGCTTATGCTCTTTGAGAATGGGTTAAGTGTTAGCTAGTGTTCAAAATAGCATTTTGGTAACCGAGGCAAAAAGGCAACCGTATCATAAATATCATTGCACGTTGATCACCACCTTTCTTTTGCAGGGCATGCCCTTTGACACATGTACTTCAAGCTAAAATGTCACCAGGGAATAATATAATTCAAAGGACATGACTGTTTACGTGCGGAACTCATAATACAAAATTTAATATTAAATATAGGTTTCATTACTTGCAAAACCCTTAAATCTGAGGTGCTCTTGGTAGATACACTGTCGCTAGATATAATTATTATAATGAATACATGTGTACACTGTCTATGTTCACATACTGTAAGGTCCCTTTTCGTCTTAATCATAAAAGAAAACAGTGCCCAGAGACGTGACATGCGGCGTCTGCTTGGCATGCCGACAATACGTACGATAGATATCGTCACGGAAATTTCCCAGAAGAAGAAGAAGAAGAAGAAGAAGAAGAATATATATATCGTTCTTATCGCACGTCACTGTAAAGCTGCTTATATTGTGTTTATCGATAAACACTCATGATATAAAGTTGGAGTTTTAGTGGCCCTCATACTCTCTTATCTTGGCTGCTACATGTGTAATTGCCGTATGATATAGATCCTTCGCAATGTCCACTTGGCTATTTGATAAACAATACACATTTTAAATCAATTAAGGTTTAGATGTGTTTTGTAATCATCTTAATTCATCTTAATTCATCGTCTTAATTCACGGTCGTAAGAAAAGCATCTTTAAGCATACCCTTATGGTTCGTATACCTAAATATCACATAGTGTTTCTCTTAATGTGGCAGTCTTTACAACCTCAGCATAAATTTGCTGCTATATGAGTGCAATATAAATCTTCCCGACATATTGTATTTAATCTTTTACTTACTCCGTTCGAGGAAAGTGAGTGAGACTCAGAGAGCATTTCTTGGAAGGGTCAATGCTTGCATACGTACATGTATCTCCTTCTAACTTATGATCTTATAAAAATAGCCGAAAGGTATGTTGCTGCCACAAGTATATACCATGCGTCCATCGAATCTGTTAAGCTTCTTGATTCGCTCTGTTAAACAAGGGAAGAACTTTGTGTCAGTCTTATTTTGTCAAGGATAGAATGTGAGTCATGCATGTGTATTTATTTATGTGCGAAACGTGGGACATAACTGGTATGATATAACGTAGGTAGCTGTATTCTGCTGCAACTATATAGAGTTTACTTTTCCGATTATATCTTCATGAGCCTTATGACTATATTGTATAAAACTACCTTTTGCTGTCTAGACATAGAATTACATCCTCTATAAAGGAATGACACTTCCATGGTACATTCCCAAAATATTCAGACGATTACGAGCTATTACTGTGGTCTGGTGATACAGCATACATCTTGGCAGAAGATGAAAAACAATGTTACAAATTCCCTTTGTACAATATCCGGACCATCTTTGTTGTATATAGTTCCCTATGCAATGAACACTGTTCTTCCGCGGGAACAGTGAGTGTGGGACTGTTCCTTCACATTACATATTATGTGAAGGAAACCAGAGGTAACTCATGCATGAATTTGAACGACGTCACCTCATCTTTGGCTCATTTCCTAAGTAGAATATTATGTTTGAGAGTATTACTGTCAAAATGCACATTACTGCCACAGAAATCCATACTCATACACTGGTCATGTCATAATTCATGACATATGACATGACATAATTCATGACATATTTTCCCCAGTTACTATATAGCCTTAATTTATCCTTGCGACTTGAGATACATGTATGTCATCCTATTTATTGTTTTCTTGTGTAGATCAATGCAAGTGCGGACCAGAGATCCCAGAGGGAGAGAGGTGCAAGTGCACCACTGGCTGCAAGTGCGGCACAAAATGCTGCAAGAAAACTTGCGACAAGTGTGATAGTAAGTTGAAAATCTATAGATATATTATTCATGCAATATCTTAATAAAAATATATAATTTCATAGAATTACCTTGTAAATGTGCCCAGGTAAAACCTTATACTCTATTATCATATCAAACCGAAAAGATAAAATTATTGCACATTTTCACAAACCCATTCCGGATGAAAAATAATATTGCATCACTTTCATTGTAAATTGTTCGAGTAATTGGTTGATTTTCTCTCGACAGACGCCGACTGCAAATGTGGCTGCAAAGATGCTAGTGGTTGCGCCTGCAAATAGATTCCAGTTCAGAACAAGGACATAGAGGGTCCTGTGGAGTTAGAAAATGGTTCAAAAGTATTAAAATGTGATCCTGTATTCCACATATATAAGGTGCTCGAGTCTCACTCAATATGAAACGTTTATATGTTGCTCGAAATGCGGAAAGTAGGCTAATATGAATCTCTGACGGATTGCATGGGTTGTCATATACAGTGATCGTCACCTGCAAACAGCATCAGGTGAATTGTTCTGAAATGGTTTTTTTTTTAGTTTTATAAAATACATGTATACAGTTAAGCTACTGCTAACACTCAATGAGTGGCTGTGATGGCTATAGAATAAAAGATAATAGGTCAGCGTATTTTCTTATTACATCTACACCTGAGGTTTCTATCTGAGAAAAGTACTAAGTTTGGTATTGTGAAGAAAAAAGAAATGCTATTAACACGTGTTTGACTGACAAGAACCATTCGTCCTAATAAATAAGTACACTAATTGCCACCGAATCAGAAGTATTCTTATTCATCTCTTCTATATGAAATTATGACATTGATCTTTCTGAAAATCCCGATGCATTGACTTGAATTCGTCGGTACAAAGGAACCGAAATTAGAACCCTGTTGCTTCTCTTTGGCCCTCTAGATCCTAAGTCCTGTGTAAATGTACCATGTTGCATGAGTATATGCGCCATTTATATGTTTTACTGATTGAGTTTTATGCTTCAAAAGAATCTAATATATATACAGAATTGATTCCGGGTTAACCCTATGTTAACCAACATAGTCATAGTTTGCCGGTGGAATATCTAAATCTAAAAATAAACATATACCTGTCTTAATGTGTCCACAAATTTACGATCGTCGTATACGTAAAAAATTTCAATTATTTCAATCACATATGTACGTCCCACAACGGCATATAACTTGCGCAGAAGGTCTCTAGTCGGTAGGCCTGAGTAGTTGTTAGTAAGAGTCCTGAATGCAAAATTATGAATCCGTGTAGACTTACACTCACTTCATATGGGACGAAGCACCAATTGTTCCAGTAAAAAGAGCCAAGAAATATCTCTTCCCGTGGTATCTTTAACCAAGATAGAACATAATTACGCACATGTCCTTTACTGCTTACAGTCGCCTTCTACGTACCAGTTATGGCATAAGCAACTGGACGAATACGCCACCTTGAAGAAACCCCGAAAACTATTCGTGAATAGTCTCAGATTTCCCTCGATGTTCGACAGTGTCTCCATCTAGTTCCAATAATGTACAACAGTAGCCTACTCTGTATTACCGCGTATATAATAACAGACCTAAATAATCAAACTAGTATTTAAGAAACTTTATTTCGTCGGAATATAGGCTTATATTTGTGAGATAACAATATAATTATTGTATAGATAGATATTGGACCATATATATACTGTAGGCCTATTATTTGTTTGTTTGTTTTCTTTATTGATAGCATTTTATCAGTTACACGATAATAGTTCTCAGCATATCAGAAATCTTAAAGAAAAAGTACTAATCAAATATTTAAACAATTTAAGAATTACTAGACATCATAAAGCAATCGAGACCTCTATGGCTCAGCCGGCCTTACATACAACAGAGGCTCATCCTACCGTTAGATAACAACAGCAACTTTCCTTTACATGTGCTATGTCGCCACCTGGTAATAATAGTCAACTACTCTTTACTACAATCAGATACTAAGCTATCCTAGTGGTGTAGTAGAACATATCGATAAAAACAAAGAACAATTTTTATGTGTTTTCTCATGAGATAAAATGATTAAAACTGGTAACAGTTAAAGCTGCATTCTCAGCTATTACATTTCCGGTTACATTTACAATAAACAGCCAAATGTACTCATAGTATGACTTATAGGACTGACTTTATCGATATTCTGCTGCTGCCATGTTTATGCTTATGAAAGATTTTGAAGTCGAATCGGCCGAATGAAGCCAACACAGGAAAGGAGCTCGGCGAGTTCCCGAAATATAAATGTGACCTTTTATTAAGTCTTGTAGGAAAACAGCCATGTCATATTGCTCCAAAACTTTGGTCAGATGACTCTTATCTGGGTTGGAAAAGAACGGACAAAAAGAAGAAAATCTTTAGTTTTCGACCGACGTTAATTGAGAGTGCAGCTTTAAAACATGGAAGGTGTCTGCATCTAATACAAACTATTGTAGGCCCTTCGTTCACTAGATCTTGACTTTAAAGCCTTATAATAAAGAGCATGCCTGAACAATTTGGCGTGAGTTCGCCGATCACCCAACTAGCTAGAATCTATCATCTATTTGTCTTGCATTTGATTGGTGGCGGTAGATTGGGCAGAAAGGAAACTGCGGTAGGCCTACTACAACTACAAGCCTAGCGAGTGCAGTCAAGTACTGCACAACATTAGGTTCCACATCTAAGGGCATTGTCATTTTTATTACTGTGCGATATTCTACCGTTTAACTCAGCTCCGTAGCTTAACATCATCTAACTCTTCAGGTGGTAATAAAACACTGAATAACATATATTGTTGAGAGGAAAAACTAACGTGTGTTATACCCTACTTTTCTCGAATATAGCAATTAGTCTTTAGCGTGCGTAGTGTCACAGACTGCCATGAACACGGCCGAGCCCAGGTCAGGGTGGAGGGGAAAGGGTGCCCATTAAGCCCATTGCTGTACACTTTTGAGCCTCTAGCTAGTTCCGAAGCCAACACTTGGAGCACTGCACCACCCCCACCTTAGTCACACATATAATATGACAGTCTTTTAAATTGGTATTTTGCTTTCGCGTGGACCCCCGGAGAGCTCTATCTCAAGTTCTTCCAAGGGGGAATAAACCCAGGAGGTTCGTTTTAAGAAAGCTCAGTTGTTTTTTTAAAAAAAAAAAAAAAAAAAAGATCGGGAAGAAGGCCTACTGCAAACTTTCGTGTATACTAGCAAAGTATTATTCCACCAAATGTCGAAAGGTCTACTACTTAAATATATATATATATATATTTTTAAAAAAAATTCTTAATTCATTCTTACTCTTCATTGATAGCCCAACTTGCATGAATTAGATTTAATATTAAGTATATATGTCGATTAAAATTTCTCTTTTTTCAACATAAGCTGAGAACAACATTGGTTCAATAAAGAAAAATCAAATCAAATCAGAATTTACAGCTTATAATTTTGTTTCATGGTTTACACTTCTGCTGATAGTGAAAATTACCCGGTGCAAAATGAAAAACGCCCACGACATTATTGAATTAGCCCACACTTGTGATAGAACGACCTGCTAGGCTATAGGCTACATTTTAAAACCATCTGTTTTTTAAAAAAAAAACTGTCAGTATCTGGCACTCAGTGGCGGGGGCTAGGCCTACATTTTGAGTCAAATATAGACCTATTTGCCAGACTCTTCAATTTGTAGTTGCAATTATTGTTCGCGTGCCTAGATGGAGTAAATCTATATCAAGCCTTCACTTAGGCTAGAAGTTGGAGGGAACTTGCCTATCCTTTATACCACATAATTCGCAGAGGGAAAAATCTCCTTGTCCGCTTTCTTTGTCATAATAAACTGAGTGACCAGTCGGGATGATCTGATGGGTATGACAACCCAAGGTGATCGCTAGAGTAAGCATGGTCGCCTGGCGATAACGCGAAATCTGTGACACATCACTGAAGCGCTTGATGGATTCTCCTTGATGCCGAGAGGTGGACTCCTGTCGCTGATATGCGCGCGCATCAAGTGACGGCAATAGATCAACCGGCAGAGTGAAACAGGAAACACTTACCTCTAGATGAAACGATGCAAACGGAACGAACCACCGACAGACAGGCGTTTTCGTCACTTTTGAAGCGTTTCCTCTGGAAACGTCCGAAAGACATTTGGCTATTTTTCTCTCTGAAATGTAGGCTATGTCAGCGAAAGTTTTTCTTGTGACATCGTATATTAGCCTACTTAATGCCAAGTTGGGAATAACATTACTGGCAAAGGTATAGGGCCTACATGAAAGGGGACACACAGTCAAGACTGTTAGAGAAAATGAGAACAAATGTTCTTGAAAATTAGGACAACAATAATTTGTCTGCTTGTTAGAAGAGACATTAGGAATATTCAAATAGTAAATTAACCCCAAATTGCAACACGCGAAAATTATATGGACCAACCTCATACTTGAAAAAATATATTCTTCATGTCTCATATTAGGTTTACATATAATAATAGGGGTACATAATGCATATACATAGGCCTACTCCGAATATATATATACGATTGCTAGGAAATAAGGCTTTAAAATATTCATGCAAAAATGCTCAAACTTTTGGGAAACATCAATATTGTCATTATTGAAACATGAGAGGTGGGTTCAAATAAACATTTCTCATTAGGCTTAAATATAAAAGTGATGTAGGGAAGAGCCCAAACCATTTTTAATTTTGATCCACCAATCACTGAATGCATGATTAGCCTACTTCTCTTCTACTTGACATTTCATTGTGATATTGAAAAACAAGAAAATACTTTCAAAAGAAGTGTGTACGAATTAGGGGAGACTCGTTTGTGCAAGTGGTACACGCAATCTATTGAAAATTGTAAATATATTTGCAATGTATTATTAGTAGGTATATCCGCTCTTCTATAGGCCCTTCGTTTAAAACTTTGCAATTATGGATTATATTTTTTCTATTCCGGGCACAGTTCTACAGATCCGAATCTATCATTGTAAATGTAAATAGTTATTGATTGAATGAAGTGTGTGACAGCTAGGATGAGCCACAATAGAGTCCTAATTCACGAATATCATTTCCCTTCTTAATCGGGTGCAAATTATACTTGTCTCTCCCATAGATGTTGTATGATCGCAGTGGGTGATTAACTATTCCGCACAGAAATTACAAACACTAGAGTAATTACTCTACATGGTTCCAATGCCACTAGAGGCACCTCTATCACCGGTCAGCCATATCCAAAAGGGAAACACCCCTGTGGACTAATTAAACAGTGGCATTCCCCTGTCGATTCTAGGAAAGTATAATGAAACTGTAACACGACATGGCGTGGGTCCCAATGGTAGCTCTCTCCCGTTGATCCTGTTGTTATGATAACTTTTGTTAAGTGATTGAAAAACCGGTGCTTCTTGACTTCTCTTTATGTTTCTACAAGGGCGTTGGCTCAAAGGGCTGCCCATAGCAAGAAGCGTTTACCTTTAAGAAGAGAAATTCTGAAGAATCTTACAGTTATCATTAGTCGTAATGCACTGTATCGACGAAAATGGCAAGACCCAATGGGACATGCCTTATAATGTTTCATAACATAATTATCCATAGGGTCCTTGTATGAATTGACCATAATAATCATTAAAAAGAGCCTACAATTTAGAAATGTTGTCAATCCGAAAAATGCAATCATGACGGAGGTGTGATTTGAAATTCTAAAATGGCAGTGCTGACAGCGTTGCTATTGGCTTTATCACAAGGTTTGGCATGACCATCTCCTCTTCGATTTTTTACCGAGGACACAGTTATGTTTATCAGAACCGTGCCAATTCTGTAATTGAAAGCATGACCATATCTTTGTTCAGCATCGATTAATCATCTTGTGGATCTTGCATAAAAAACTGAGCTTGAAAAATATTCTGCCATCTAGCGAGGGTCCTTTGGTGAAAAAAATCCAAAATGTAAAAGAAAGAGGTATCGTGCATCCAGTGCGATTTGTGTCTTCAGTATGTGTTTTCTGGAAGTAAAATATGAAAGATATTACATATTGTTAATGATATTATGAAAACAAAAGCTATTCCTGAGGATGTCTATTTAATCTGAGACATAATTTGGTTATTTTCCCTTTGGTATTTATACTCCATTCTTGAAACATGAATTAAAATCAAAAGTCGTGCTACAGATTGAATGTATCTAAATATTAAATCTAAAGGAAACGAAAAATGTATTATAAACAGACATATTGATGATATAGTGACCTATTTATACATTGACAATCCATGTGAAAAGAAGATCTGGTGTAGGTAATTTGATGATAAAACGATGTTTTATTGTAGGGTCATATAAAAATGACATACATCAATCCTGCAGTCAGTCTTATATGAATAAAGCGAGAGGCTATCAATACTGAACAATGCAATTGGTACGCGAATCATGTCTAATGATCGCTATGCATCAGACTATAGACTACCAGATTTTCCACACCATAGATTCCCAAGGGGGACTGAGCAGGAACACCCCAGCTTCACTAGGCCTTCGCATGGGAACAAATAACCAGCTATGATTTGAGTTTATCTACATGCATGGCCGCCGACCGACCCTATCCATCAGCCTTGTTTTATGATGAAAACGAGTAATCTAGAGAGACAAATACGAACGTTCCTGAGAAACAAACAATTATGATTAAAATATTTCAACCCCCACGTGGCTTAAATGATTTTCTTAATGAGCGATGTTATTCTCTCCGAAAGAAGCAAATAGATATTTGATTCCTTCCAATTTAATTCCCATGCTTGAATCACTGTAAAGGGAAGAGCTGCAAATGCACATTTAGGGAGAGAGAGGACGCGATAATTTGCGGTTGACAAACGTGCTGCCCCCGCGAAAGGACTTAAACACGCACAATACAGAAAATGATGGAACTCGTTTGCAGCATCAGGGTGGCCCAGTTTTAAAACGGTACATACTATCAGAAGCGAAGCAATAAGGTAATGTATCAGCCGCACCAATGGAACACACTGCGTTATCCTAGCTTAAATGATTGCAGTTATTATGAACTGCTGTGATTAATGGAATTTAACCCCATTTAGGATATTGGAAAATGGCAATGTCCATAGTGTGAGATTACTTGGCCTAATCTTGCTTTGTTCCATATGGATGAACAAAAGTCTGTAGACACTGATTGGACCTTAATCACGATTCATAAAAGAAAGAAGATTGACTCAGATAACACCACCGTTGTATTGTTCACAATTCAAGTATGCACAAGTACCCCACAACTCAAATCAAAGAAACAAAACTTAATGATTCATTGATCCTACATTTTAGCAACTTCTATGAATGCCTTTCTCCTACACATAGATCTATATTTGTTATTGCAACTATTAATCATGCATAAGAACCTCACGTCTCTAAAAGGTAAACTAATTACAGTATTATTAGAAATGAATATAGCAGTCTGTTTTGTACATCAGTATAGATCTATTAATGCAACTATCTGACATATGCAATACGAGTGAAGGTACACCAAAACCAATTTCCTATCTTCACTTGGGATAGAAAAAGATGTTTTTCTCTCTAGTTTTGGGAAGGAGTGAGGTGATCCAACGTTTTGCCCTCCAATAGGAAATCTTCAGACATACATTTGAGTGATTCGACTATTCCAAATTCTTAAATCAATCCACATGAATTACTTCTAGACCATTCTTTGATATCTTCACGAGGTCACTACCATACTGCATTCTACGTAAATCATCAAAATATTTCTACATTTCACACAAGAGTTGGGGCGCGTGTGAGACTTTAAAAGCCACTGATCCTATTTCATTTAATTCAAAAGGCCAAATTGTCTTACGAAATTATATAAATGTTTTTGAGGTAGAGAAGCTACTAGAGGGTGGTACAGCAGTAGCATCTCTTGCCATCTATTAACAACCAGAGTTCTTATTTTTTATACAAATTACGTTGGCTGGTGTTGTAGGTGCTGATATTATCATTGCCTGATACGGACGGCTGGAGATAACAATGCTATCTTCATACAGTAGGGAATGAGTGATCACAACCTTATCGCAGTAGGATCCAACATGCTCTGAGACCAGCGATACACACTGGTGATGATCGGGCCGTCCTAAAGCAGGGGAATCTTTTTGCCTTTATGAAATCTCCGCCTATTATCTCCTCCAGCAAGGACAGTCTCTGCATGGTCCCAGGTCTCCGAGGCATGCAATAAGGCTATGTAATTCACCTTCATAGTCTATAGGCCTACATGTATAGACCCCATGGATTGTATTACTTCAACATGCTCGAATATAAATAGAACGATATGATACAACAGACAACCCTAACTTAAATACAATTACACTGCCAGTTACATGTACTTATAAATATGAAGCAATTCTATTATAATAAATATGAAGCTATTCTATTATAATATGTATAGATATCAGTGGATACATGTTTATGAAAAAATACGGTGTCAGGTCAAATGCCCCACCGGTCGTGAGCCCGCCCCGGACAAAAGCCTCCCTCGGACAAAAGCCCCCGAATTAGGAAATAGTGAATGAAAGAGACTTTGAAACAACGAAATTTTTGTGTTGTAATACATCGTTGTCAACCTCAATCAAGGAAATCGTTGTTGTTGGATATGCTTCTATATTTGAACATGTAGTCCGGCGCAGTTGTGGGGTATGTTGAAGCCATGATAACTAAGAAAATTCGACTGTCTGTTTTCTGGGCAACATTTCCACAGGACAGACATATAGGTGTCTGAGCTCCTGACCTTCACATTGTTTCTCGTCAGAAAGGGAATAGTATTATATATACGAAAGATGTAAGCATGTTCATGACATACGGTGCCTGCTTTGACCATGCATTCAAGAGAGGTGAATGCATGTTTCCCTTCAGATCGCAGCAACCATCCAGTTCCACAGAAGATATTCCATGCCTATTTGTCCTTGGGTGTTTGATGAACCATTTCCCGGTGGTCCCATGCCAATGCGATCAGATCGACTAGAAAGGATTACATGTACAATCGCTTCCACTGTCATTGTTCACAACAACTTTCATGTGCTCTGCTCTATCGTGATTCCAGAGTGGAAGCAAACGTCTTGGGTTTATCTCTCCTGATTTGGTTTCGAATAACCTTGAGGTTTGCGAGCCGGGATCATCGTAAATCTTTGAAGAATTCCGCTATCTCGAAAATTCCACTTTCGACCGTAGCCGACCTATAATCATAAAGAAATGAAGTTAATAGAAACTTGGAAGTTAGAAATGCTACTAGTTTCTAGGACCGATGTTAAAAGAGTTCCAAAGAATCTGATTCAATAAGTATGAGTGCCATGAGGAAATGTAGTAATCAGAAAGAGAACATCAAGCTCTACTGGACACAGTAAATACATGATATATAAAGAAGGGTAATAATCCTTTATGGTGACCCCTATTTAATTTGGTGTTTAAAAATAAACGAAATACACATAATCCAATAGAAGTCCGTCAATTGTTTCTTGTCATTCAATAACAGTTGGGCCCAATATAGTCCACATTAGAAGTCATGTAAATGGTCAGACCCAAATAATGAGGAACACGAAGAAGGTAATAGAACGATTGCAAAGAGGTGCGAAGAGAAAATGGGCTAGTATTTCTTGAATTAGTATGAAAGATTTTGATCAAGCCAAGTGCAACTGTTTTTTTACTTTTTTAGAATTGTTTAGGGGTACCAATATTACAATATTATGCTTCCAACCTATTCTAGTAATCTCCAGTCTGGGAACTGGACACTTAAAGACAACTGTATTTTGCTGAAACTGACCTGTTTGTAATATTCTAAGATGGAAGTACTCAGGTATAGTTTTTTTAGTCTGTTTGCTTGTTTAAACTATCTCGATTTTGACTATCTCGATGTCATTTCAACTGAATATTATATGTTAAACATTAATTTTCCCTTCTTTGGGGCGATCTGGAAGATCTATTCATAGAAGCCATAGTCCTGTTCTGTATCATTATTATTACGGAATAAATGTTTTATATATATGTGAGTAATGTGTAATGTTTGGCGAAGATAAATGCTACATTATGATATCATGTGCACTCTACCAATATTAATCTTTCCTTTTGTCATAATTGTGTGCTTATTATATGTCTCTCTGCATCGCAGCTTGATATCTCATACTCCCCTTTTGGATTGTTATGGAGAAATAGATGTATGTATAACCAGGCTTCTAGACTAATTAGATGTATTATATCTGTAGAATTGTTTTACCATTCTCTGGCTCTGGATCCCTATGAAGAGAATACTAATAAATGATCAATATAACGTTTGTTTTACGACGCTTCCACAATAGGTTATGGATGTCTTGCCTCATATTGGTCATTACATATCCTCCTCTTTTTCACTGGCCTTAATTACCAGACAGGGCCCTCGCTTCAACTGTCAATGATATTCTGTGGGTCGGTAACGAGGAAAGTTAGATTACCTAAATAATAGCCAAGACTCGCTATGGCTTTAGAAAGGATACACTGCATTTATGTTGTAGGCAGCGTTATTTCCACCGCACCCCCAAATCAATCTACGCCCCCCCCCCCCCACCAGTCCCCTGTCCCGACCCCGAGGGCCGAGGACCCGCTAACACACTAGCTTGCAACAGAATCTGGCAATAGTCTGTCAGAGTCCTTGGGGATAACGGGGCTAAACGGCTCAAATCTGTCGGTTAAACATTGGCGATTTAGGCTTGATGTTATATGTATTTGCTCCGCCCAGAATCCTCCGCCTAGTTGCCGGGTCGGGTTTGGGACGATTTGTTAAAGGCTGAAACATGGCCTTGGTGATAGAGCTCCCACAGTTTGAGATAGCTTCGGTCGGGGAGAGAGGGCGATGCCGAACCAGGAATCCGCGCAACCCATCAAGGGAATCTTTTGGGCTGAGAGCCCAGTGGGCATTTTTTTTTAAATGAGGGAAAAACACATCTCCCGGTCATCAATAAGTAGTTTGCAACATCACCCCTTGAGGGCGGCACCGTGGCCTAGACCACCTACAGCGTCTAGCAGGAAGGAGTAGAGACTATTTAATATTTGATACACTGTCTTTGGAAACCTATAGCAACCAATGGCAATCGCTGGGCTTTGATTTACAACGCCTGGTCCCGACAGCCATTCGTCATGCTGACCAGAAACATTATCCCAAAATACAGCATATGTCCCCCCTGGTCTTATCTTTTTGCCCCACACATTTTTGCCATCCCTTGGGGGTCTGCCCCCTGCCCCTGGGTGGTTCTACACCAGCCAACACCCCTTCTCTACAGAAGCAAGCTTAACCCTCTACATAATCCAAACACTAACCCAGGACCTCAGTGCGCTGGTTGGCCACCACTGAACCATGTAACACTGGAAGTGTGTGTACAAAACCAACGCTGTAGTTGTATGATCTAGTTAGCTCCTTTAGATCCCAGGTACTGAGTGCTTTTCATGTTCAAATGAACCAATGTCTATGTTGGTTATTTTTATGCAGACCACTGTCGGAAAGACAGCAATATCTAAATAGTGTTGTTGGAATGGATATCATTATTTAAATTTTTCAGTAAATACCAAAACTCAACTCCCATCGTATTGGGAACACACCACAACATTAAAAGTATATTCTATTTTTCGTTTAATAAGCTATGAGTATATATTCTATAAGCATCTCTATAAGTAAGATAAGATGGGATAAGATAAGACTTCATGTAGTTTTCTCTTTGGAGATCTTCCAGATACAATCTATAACAATATATCAGTTATAAGAGTAACACACAATCATAGTTACTCTGTGGCAGACAGATATTATAGTGACGTGGCAGTTGGTAATAAGATATTTAAATTTCCAGTACATACACTTTATGCTAATGAATGATTACATCTCTTTCCCAAAATTAATGAGAAACAACATTAATCAGACACCTTTCCCACGGCTTTCAGTCAAGGTATAGAATTTGATTACATTTGTTATTCGAGCCTCTGCATGGCGGTTGAATTATATCCCAATGTTACTTGATCTGAATACAGATCATAAAATATGGTGCTTTTATGGAAGACTTAAGAGTTATACTTGACAATACTGTCAATGGGATTTCTAGGTCTTCTGTGCGGCACAATGTGCGCCAGTACGGGTGCATATATTCGTGCAGTAATCGTAGGTCTGAATTCTCTGTTTACGGTATTTCCAAGAAAGTCCTCAAGATAGGAATTTCTCCATTTTCCAGTGAATTCACTTAAAATATATGAATTAAAATTTCAAAACTTTTCCCGCTCTACAAAACAGTCAAATTCATTATTCTTTCAAGCAAATCTCATTACCCGGTATGTGTTTGAGCAAATAAAAGTTCTTCGATTTGTAATAACAAACTGGCTCCGACTTCAATCCTAACGTGCTTATCCAAATGAATCAATCTGGTTTCGGTGGGAAAAACTATGCCAGGGAACTAATAAGTCCGATTGTCTCGTTCCGAGCGCCTTCTAAACCAATTATCCTATAGTTTTATGGAGCCACATATTTGGTTCGTAATTCCCACTGGAAGAAAGGAAAATAAAATACCTCTAGCCTCATTTTAACCACTTAAACCTTGGCTATGTGTTTTATGGTTAGCTTCAACCTGGAACAAACCCTGCCCTGTAATCTTGGTAGAATAGCAAAAGTACCAATTAATGCTTCCCTAAGTCGAGACACCAATTTTAACGTTCATGTCGTTATGCCAATTACACAATTCATGAACATATTTTTAGATATATATATATAAAAATAAGCATGTAACACATTGTTTGTCCTGATAGTACAATGAAAAATAAATAGCATGACATTTGATCAAATATAGTTGTATGATAAAAAAAATAAAGGTGACATAAAATGATGAAGTTAAAGAAATCGGGTATAAAATCAGTTTCTGTGTCAGCCGTGTGCTTACTTGGTGTGAAGACATGCCAGACCTAGAACAACTCCCAGGAGTCAGGAGTTTAATCGTAGGCACCTAGCTAGGTGATATATGGACTGTTGGTGGCTGTATGACCGAGCCCACACCTACATCAATGAAAACCCTACCAAGCGCCCCAGTAATTGTCCTTGTGTATTTGTCTTGCCCGAGCGTGGGACCTTGCTTGAGGGAAACTCATTTGGTCCGCTTCTTCTCAGCTCTTATTGCAATGTCCCTGCCCCTGAACATTAGCTGCCAACGTTAACAACCGTATATATACTCCAACTCCTTCCAGGTCGCCCGTTTTATATGTGCTCCCCAGAGCTATCGAGGAAAAAATGAAGACAGGCAAAGGGTCTTGTTTTATAAATGCATTTATTGAAAAGAAACCCTTAAACTGATGAGTATAGGGTGCAAGGGTTCCGGTATATGGTGTCGGATTAATCAAGTCGATGTCCTCTGGATAGGGAGTATTTCATTGTCTGGCGATTGAAGATTGGCGTGTAGTGTAGATAAAAGGCAAGAGTGGTGATAAAAAGGTGGCCTCTACACATGTTTGTTATAGTGTATGAACCGTAGCAACCATGTCGTTGCGCCTACAGGGCTTTAAGAGCGACATGGAGTGCCATGAAGTCAGGCTTATTGATAAGGGGGATCTTAAAGGATTCATTACGGCTGGAGGATTGATGAGGACAGGGTTATAGGGAGATTATAGCTCAGGACAGGGATACCAGTACACAATGAGGCGATTCCTGGAGGAAGAGGCGGGCCCCAACAGTGCTATAGAGGGCTCGATCAGCGTTCATAACCAGGGCTTTTATTGAGGAATGACATGAGAGTCCAAACTCCCTTCGCCCCGACACAAAAACACATCTGGATCCGCCACTCTATTGATCTGACTTCTTAGGAATGAAATTTATTCGCCGCGAAAATGCTACTGCAGCATTTTCATGACAGGCCAGAGTACAATTATCAGATGATTTCTGTCTCAAGCATGAACCGAGTACTCCCCGAGAAGGTTACAATGCAAGAAAGACGGACTCGAGATAGACTCAGAGTACTTGATAGATTAGGAGTCTGAATAAGGCCTGGGGATATTAGCATTTTCCTCGCTATATCAAGGGAAGGTATTGATTCCCAAGGCTTGTACCAAAAGGCAATTCTCAGGTAATTCCAGCCAAAGCAGCACCGTATGTTGTTACGTGCATGTAGTCACAAATAAAGAACAGTTTACGGCTTGTAGCATTCATATCATTCACCCACATGTCATGTCCTGGTTTCACAATAAGCCCAAACTTATTTCCTCCCCTTTGGCACCAGTATCAAGCACCAGCGAAGTGAATTTCCATAAGTAGACACTATAGTATACTCATATTCCTGCAGGCCTCAGATCTAACTCTTGGAATTTATATCGCATAATAAGTTGTTCGCTTGTATTTTGAACAACATGGTATACATGGTTGGGAATTCTATTAAAACATAATCACCGAGCAATATAATTTAGTTAAACTCTAAAATTAGCGAAGGCGTTTCCAAGTGCAGTAGTATGACTTCAAGGTTCAAATGGAGGGAATGCTGCATCTTCCGAGGAACTTCTTCGTCTTGTTCTGAAATCAAAGGCACTATCCTGATTAATGTCATATTAGATTACTCAAGAGGGAATCTCGATATTAAATACATGAAAGGATATTCTTTTACTACTAGATTCAAGTCCGCAAATAGTAAAAGAAACTGTATGGATTGTATGTCAATTAAGAAGTGACTGACTCTACGAAGCTCGATTGTAACCCATGAGTCAAAAGACACATTGTTACGCTTCCATCTGCAATACTTCCCATTTAGCATGATTTTGAAATACTTAATTTTGAGATACTGGAAGTATTTGACATAGTTTCTTACCAGAGAAATCCATTGCATTGATTTTAAAGGTTGTTACGCCACGATGAAGTTTGTAATTCACGCTCATCGATGGGGGAGCTTGTGGTACAAGCCATGTGGCAGTTTCATCATTGTCGCATGGCTTTCTCATATCGTCTTCTCCTTTAATATTAGCATCGTAGGGTACAAATAGAACTACATGTACAACCCGTAGCCAGTAATGCAAACGTTACCGCATATATGTCCTGGTTAAATCTTTTCTATTTGGCCCAGGGAAAAGATTGGATACGGTCGCCAAGGTCCCGATCCAATATATGCGGTGCCGCTTCACCTTCACATGTATATAATGCTATAACGTTACCGCATATACAATATATATATATATATATATATATATATATATATATATATATATATATATATATATGCGGTAACGTTATAGCATTATCAACCATACATTTGTGTCAGTCTATCACAGTACCCGATCCCAGGTCCTGCTTCCATGTACTACTTAAACCTCTCTAGCCTGTGAAGGTTCCATAAACAAAAGTTTTTATTTTGCACTTATAACTATACTTGTACTGATTGTTCTAATAATTGTTCTAATAATTTTACTCTCCATGTGGTAGACATACCCAATATCGTTTTTGTCTATGCATAAGTTTAGGCAGTTAGAAACATATGTAAAGAGGAGATTTCAACAACATTTAAGTGACACTCGGAAGACCTGTGATAATCACAGAGATTGTTCCTCTTTCCATAACTGTCTCTTTAATTTTACATTGTATGACACTTCTTGTAAATGCAATATGGAAATAACATCTATTATTACTGTTATTACATTACTCAAACCTCCAATGTAAAATTTCAGTTAAATAACATTGGATGTTATTCTAGTGTTAGATAGTGTTAGCTCGTTTAATGTCATAAGTAGTAGCAAGGAATAAGTCAGTAGAACTAAAAATGAAATTTGTGTTGTAAATACATCATTATAGCACTGGACAATACCTTACGTATACCTATATACATATGAACTGGTAAATGATTACTAAGATATTAACATACCTGCGTCCACACTTATAATCATATTCTATATCCAGGAGAGGTGACAAGAACCTCAAAAATAGGACTGGAAATTCTATATAAACAAGGTCAAGACATCATGAAAAGACAAGAATCATCACTGAAGAAGTAACACTGAAGCTAATATAGCAATAATGAACTCTAATGAAGGAACTATGGACAAATACTTACTATGCATTACATTTACAATTTATTTATTTATTTTGGGCGGTCTGGAAGACCTCATGTAGAGGATTGTTAAGGCCCAATTCCTGTATTATTGTATGGAATATATATGATGATGTGAAATGTTATATGTATGAACAAATAATTCGGAATAAAAATCTTTATATATATAAACTAGGAAATCTCCCAGCTTGGAGCTAATTGTTTCAGACCATATGATTATCTTCGACGAAATGCTTTTCAAACTTGAAAAGGGAAGACAAAAATATTGATTGAAGAGAATAATACAGTGCATCCTGCTTCATCTTAACATACTTGTTATAATAACAAATAACTATGACTGAACCATGCAGTGTTCGTTGAACCAATTCGATCAGTCTTTTATGAGAAGCTTACAATTTTATAAATAGTACCGCCTACATGTTAGTCAAATGGCAAAGAAATTTCTGTGCTCACTTAGAGATCTATGATTAAAGGCAGGTGAAAATCAATGTGCTATAGTGGGAATATCAACTTACTATGCTTACGCATCGCTTTAAAGCCGTTTTGAATTCAGAGACCCTAAGAAGTTAGTTCGATAGTGTCCTCCAGTACATACTGGTGTTGACGAGGTATAATATATTCCGATGATATTTTTACGTATGAATATATATTATTATGTCTGTTATGAAAGTCCTCTGGTCCGAGTGAAAACGTAAGCCAAAATCGACATGGCACTGCAATCGCTTTGAATTATAGGGATGGGGATCAACCATGCCAACATATTTGAAAGACTCTTTTACTCTGCACTATACTTTAATACAGCACAGTACAATAGGATTAACTCGCCAGAAAAATAGGTCAAATCACACTGGGAAATTATTTTGCTTTGTGTTAAATACACAGCTTGGCTTTCGTGGGTGTAGCAAGCCAAATTCTTCTAGGGATCTTAGTGTGGGGGAGACACGCTCACAATCGAAGCAGGCAAATTAAGCTGAACTGGCGTTTGAATGCTACCTTTGACATAAGCTTTACGGCATTTGATATCACAAAAACAAATTTGTGAATAATGACTTTAAAAGACTAAAAGATATACATACATCATACATTTTTCTGCAGCTCACTTGATATAAGTAATATAAACATTGGTATATTTGAATAATAAATGTATGTATTGAGACTAAATGCATTGATGACCTTTGGCATCTTGCTACTCTTGCTCTTTTCTGTTGAAAACGATATAACCTTTGAAGGGGTCCGTCATTCAGCATAACCCCAAACGGTTATAGGTAGCGTGTATAAATCACTCTCTAATAAAGTGGGGTATCCAATATACGTCAACCGTCACCGTCACGTGTACGATCATGAATTGTGGTTAAATGAACGTGAGGAATCGACATGAGCTTGACGTACGATATCCACTGTAAGCCCACCATGATAACTGGTAGCTGTGATTGAAAATTACACCAGAATGTACCAAGCACAGAGGTGGTATCTTTATGCTGCATGCGATGCTTATTTTGAGAAAATTTGATTACCTATTAAAAGCATAAAATGCAATTTGACAAAAAGTCAATTCGTAGAAATCCTCACCTCCTGGGCGACCCTGTAGACACTATGTTTGCGCGCCCTCTGTGCAACGCACGCGCACATGATGCGCACCTCGTGCAAGGGAAATTCTTCCAGGGGGCGTTCAAAGTCGTAACCCCCACCAATTCCATTCTTGGATCATCTCTGCCATTCCTATTATCCAAATCGAGCACCAACACCAGCATTTAAGATCGTCCCCTTGAATCTCTGGAAGGGAAATAAGACCGCGACCAGTCTTACTTGCTGCTCTTCCATCTAGGATCAGGAACAGATATCAGCGGGGCCGGTTCCAGTACAGGAACTTGTTTCAAATCTTGCTATATAATAATTCTCTCTTGACCACCGGTACTATTGTACCGAACAGTGAACCTATTGTTCGGACTTTAATTTAGCGCGACGAAAATAAAACGGAGAGAGGAAATAGTTTCCTTACTACTTTATTCCTGCAAGATCCAAGACTCCATCACTGGAGTAAGGTTATTTACTTTGTAGCAGGTTACTTCTAATTTATACTCTGTAGCACCCAGGAATAACTTGTTTAAGGATTCCTTCTACACTTTGAGAAAGAAGTTCTTTGAAGAGAGTGTAGGTCAGAAAAATAGAATTAAAGAAATGAAGTAACGTCTTAATAAGTACAACTCCCGGTCCAGTTCGAGTTGGGTTAATCATTCTAAATCTATTTTAGATATATCTTTAAATCATTGCCTTTTACACTAGGGAATCAGCTTCACATTATTTTAACTTTGTAATTATTTCGAGACCTGCCGGATACATTCAAACGATGTACCTCACCCTGGTAATGCCCATATAAACGTTAATTAGGAATGCAAGTAAACCTATATAGGGCTCACTACTGGAGAATAATGAAAAGACATGACATTATTAATCCGACACATAGAAGAGTGTTTATATGATCAGGGGTTGTACACATCATTGTGATAAGGAAATTAATACATTAGAATAGTGGTCTGTAAATAGTGGTCCCACCTCGTGGACACAACCCAGAACTATACATTCCCACCAGGGCAAAAGTAATATCAAGTAAAGCGAGTAGTATATGGAAACAGCAGTTTCCGTTTGGTTTAAAGGTAAATGCCAGCATTCAATAAAAAAAGAAGGAATCATACATTTTTTTTAAAACTTTGGATTTAGAAAGAACATGGTTGGGGGAACCCAAAAAGCCCCCAAAATCAGATGTCATTGAATTAGTTTTTATTTCGGGGACCATTGAAATTTACTACCATTCACTATAGGAATAAATGAGAACAAGTTTTTATCACCATTTTTCAGAATTTTATATGATTGAATCATGCAATTTGCCGTAAAATCTGCATACATAGCTGACATATTATTTCACACTCCCAATTAAAAACCCAGGTGGTTATCGAACTAAAAAAAGCTATTCAGCTGAACTTGTATCATGATGAGTTAAAAAAACGGGTACATGTGTCATCTTCAAAGCTGAATAATATTTTTCCAAATATCTTTAACCCTGTATTTGTGAGGATAAAAGGGTATGTCAGCTATTTTTGGAGAAATTTACAAGAAGCAAATCGCATTCTTCTCTCTAAAAGCATGTAGAAACTGAGAATAGCTTTTCCCCCATTGACATCCATAATGAATGGTAAATTTCAGTTGTCCCTTAAATATAAAATAATATGATAGCATCCTGTTTATCGGCTTTTTGTCCTTTCTCAAGGCGAAGTTTGAAAAAATATTGTTACTCCAATTTGTTCATGCATTAGTTCCTTGAATTCCCACCTGCAGCAGTGCTGACGACGCAGGCATTTACCTTTAAGTGGGCACACAGTATTAATTGACATTTTGAAGTTTTTATATAGTTATTTTAACCTATTGTGTTGCAAAGTTAGACGAGTTTAATCATATGATCATTATTTCCAATTGGCACATTATGGTTCAATATAAGTACTACGTTAATGTAACGGTTGACGCCGTCAATGGTATCTACTTACGTTACCTAACATCACATTATACGATGCCGTTAACGGTGACGATTGACTGTCTAACGGTGACGTGGCAGTGGATATCTTGCTCGTCATTTTGCACGCATAAAATGTAAATGGCTTGGTTTGGTTATTTATCATTGGCCTTATAACCACACATAACCTACCCCGAGGACATTTTTATTCGTGATTATATTAAATTATTCAGCGATAGGAAGAACCTCAAATATGTACCGAGCGAGTATCCCTAATCATGACAAAGATAAATATAGGGATAGGCTGCTCGAACAAGATCATTTAGGGTGTTTACAATTTCCCTAGTTATGATCTCAACCCATATCATGAAAGTCGAATGTACAGTATTCCAATACTTAATGTAACACTATTAACACCTATTTTGCTAGAATAAAACATATATATACCATTTCTCGATCGAAACTGCCAAAAGTATTTTGGCTGCGTTTACAAGTGTATTTGTCGAGGATTTGCATAACTAAAAAAATCTAAAAAACTTGCTTTGATAATCAATTATTTTTCAACTGACATTTAATTTGTATTAATGGGAAATAAATGCCATAGCATCTTTTTAAAGGTTTGACTTGGATCGAGCTAATGATAGCCCAACTATAGAATCATATTCATTTGCTGACATCCAGGGAAACACCCAGGGATTTACATTTTCTTGTAACTGGTGCACTGGGTTTTAATGGTAATAAACATTACAATGAATCATAATGATATTCTCATTAATCACTCATATGTGACCGTCGCTGCCAACTCCTGCCGCCCCCAGCGCTACCAGTGGCAGGTTGCTGAGTTAAAGTGTGCCTCCAGCGTCTATGCTTGTCACGTGGTTCCTGTTCTCCAGATGGTTACTGGGAGCAGCGTGTGTCTCACCAACCGGAGGATTCATGGCACGTACCCTTAGGTTTGGATACTTCTCGGACGCACTTGACTCGGCGCCGGGAAGGCTCAGGCTAAAAGCTCTTATGTAATTAATGCAACAGCAACAGGGCTTTAATTCGCTTAAAGGTTCCATGCTTGCTATTCTTCTTATTCTTACTCGATTTCTCATTACATTTGAGATGGCTTCCGAAAGGATTACCCATCATGCAGAACCAGTGACTTATTCAATGAAATGAAGAGTTTGAGGCATACAAACAACAGGAACACTGGGAAGAAAGGAGTTCGTGTTTGTTTTGGTTTCAGGGTTTGTTTCCAGTTCCTATTAAGATAGGCTGCAAGGCATCAGATTTGTAGGAAGATCTTCCACCACTAGCAGGAGGTGTAAGCAGTGTTGTTTTCACCACATCGGTGCCCTGGAGGACTAGCAGTTACAGTCGTCGTCCCCCTATAGCAAGTGATCAATCCTCCAGTCGGAGCTGTACTCTCGTTACTCCTCCTACTCCTGTTCCTCCAGCGCCGCTGCCACCTCCTCCTCTCTCCACCAACTCCAACTCCCCCTTGACAACTCCCGCCCGCTGAAACGCTGGAGCAACTGACGCAACAAGCCAGGCGATTATCGCTGGAGCAATGGCCGCGCCACAAGTCGCGCGAATCGGATATACATGTAAAAGCGCTGAAGCAGAAGTAGCCGGGCGATGAGAGGTCGCGAATGAACACTATGTGTGCAGATAACAATTTCGTGATGATGAGTAAGAGAGAGGGGGAAAGCACTAACTTAACGTCGGTTTGACTTGAGGGCTTTTCTCTCTCTAACAAGTGATCCTAACTCAATCCAGCGAACTGTGTAGCACAAGAGAGCCTTTCATAAACGCCTTGTACCACGGCGTGTTTAAGTATCAATCGCTCGGAGCTTTGACATTAAAAACCAGCGGAGACACACAGAGGAGTCTGTAACTTTTTTCCCTTAATATAAATCCTACCCCCTTGTATTTATACGGGGTAGACGGACTCCCGTGGCACAGGAGGCGGAGGTCTTTACATGTTCATCCCCTCAATATGGGATATCGCGCTCATGATTCGAAATTAAATTTCCGGGATCAACCCCGAGAGTGGGAGACGGTCATTACCCATGAAGTAGTAAGGAGGTTTATCGGTGGAGAGTATGCTCCTCTCCTGGCTCCTCCAGAGACGGGCGTGAGGGTTCATCATCATCAGCACCCACACCCTTAGGAAGCCATCGATTACGCATTAATACCAACATTTGGTGGAAACAAAGAGATTTGACCTGTACCTAGGTTAGAATCACTTTCTTCCCAGTTTCGGATGATGTATGGACCTCGAAAGGATGGAAGTGAATCCAATATTCTAATCTGTAATCTGCAGTCATATTTATATAGGCCTATTCGGTGACAATCAATTGGATTTACATCTGTTTTGTGTTAGTCTGAACTGGAACATATGATATACAAGCTATACAGATCTTATATTGCCGAAGCTATAAGTTGTCTTAAAGGTAGCAGCAGAGCCCTTTGAGAGTTCGATTTCGTCGTAGCTTGAATCAAGCAGACTCTAGCCATTCCACGATCACAATGGATTCCCTTTACACTTGGGTTAATCTCTCTTCATTGCTGTTGTTGTTCCTCAATATCCAGGGTAAGTATGTGCTTGTTCATTGTGCCATGCGGTCTTCCACGGAGTAAGACACTGTGTATTTAATGAGAGCCGGAGATACTAGCATCTTATTTTGAATTGTTAATGATGTTTATACCTTCAGGCAACAATAATGATGATAGCCCTAATTTTTTAAACTATCGCACGCGATGTGGTTGCCATCGTGCTTACCAGTGGAAATCACGAAATGGGAAGCCGACTATTGGTTAAGAAGGAATATTGATTGTTAATAGTTCAAAAGCCCTCGACTAAGTATGATCAGCAACGAATAGATCTTCATTTTTGCAACCTACACATAAAAATGTTTTAATTGCAATGTGAAATGAGTATTTGAATTAAAGCAAAGAATCCGTGAACACCTAGTTTAATCGACACTGGTAATGGGAGACTGCAAACTAAGAATAACCATTTCTCTTAATTGCTTTGTCCTGAACTCATGCGAGGGGATTAACTGAAATATGTGTGCCATCGCCTTTATGTCTTTTTTTCCAGAGCCGTGGGGATGAACTTTAATGATAACATCATTATGATCACTCGAGTAGAAACAACACTAAAACGGATAAAAATGTTCCAAACAAAACATTGCACCATAGAAAGGGGATGATCTTACTTCATCTCTTTTTACAGTTTTCATTTTATGAATACCATTTCTTTCATCTTCTGTCGCCACATTAAAAAGTGGCGCCTATAGATTTTCAACTGAGACGGCTTAGCCTGTCTAATAAGCTAATCTAAATGAACTAGATACCCTAATTATGATCATAATTAGTGATATATTATTTGTGGTGAGCAGTTCGATCAAATCAAAGGATATGAATAGAGATACACCACCGATACGCGTCGAGGCTATATCAACGATAATCATGTAATGACTAGTGCGAAAAATATCAATTAAGCCTACGTTTTATGCTTCACGTCAATTTTATTTTGTTTATGTAACCTTCTAGGCAAGGAAATGTCTGATTCATTACCATCTTGATGACTGGATGCAGACATTATGCATCATCTTACAGACAATGTAACCCAATTAAACTATTATTTTAAGCTTGATTCACCTTCCTCAATGGGTTATATACGATGACAATATAAAACCATCTCGATGTGCCTAATAATCCCAGCCAACAGCGTCTAAAGGAAGCTTTAAACTCTTAGGCAAACTATTATATTAGTACCCAAGAGTCTTTCGACTCGCTGTAGTAAAAATGCTTATAAAGTTTTTTTCTTGTCATAATTTAAGCTTGATACTATAATCCACTTTTCCTTCTGAGACCTCCCGTATCAAAAGAAGCCCGAGACCACCGCCACCGAAGTCCCATGAAATAGACTACTAGCCATTAAATGCCTGGGTCGAATTGATATGACATAAATAACCATAAATAACCACACTGGCCTTGCTCATCATTTTCCTATGCAATTCTGGGATTTATGGCTTGCCAATCTCCCATGTGTCCGCTGGATTTAGTGGGGCAGGGGTAGAGTGCTGGATGTTTGGACCTCAGAGCATTGTATAACCGTATTATTATATACCAACTGAATTGATTTAGGAGATCAACTATCAGGAGATTTGCCCAGAAGAAATTTAGAGGGGAAATTTCCGCCTATATTTACTATTTGGAGACTGTTATTTTGATATGTCAGTCGATTGCTAAGGCTTTTTCATAATCTATTATTATATTCATTGTAGTTATGAACTAAGGAAGTTATTCTTCTCATGCCGAATAATGTGCGGGAATTATCACCAATTAAGTTAGTATAGTGTTTATTTGTACTTTTTATCTGTACTTTAAATATCAATTAATTCTGTTCTCAAATATACCCTATGCAGCTCATTATTGAGGTCATTTATCTGGGTCAATACCCTATATACCCTACATGAAAACTGCTTTTAGCCGATACCTGACTCACATAATATTCGATTGGGCCGCCCATTTATTAAGGCGGACCTGCCACTATACAAACACATTGGCTTCCCAAATGGAGTCACAATGAGCACCTTTTGTATTTCCATCATCGTCAGCAATGAAGCAACAAAAATTCCAAGCAAATTAAATTTCCAATAATGAAGACTATGAAGGAAATTGAAATCAAATCTCAATATGAAAACTGCAGTTGGCCTTGGGTGGATGGGCAGATCCTTGTGTGAAATCTGATACAAATATGCAGACATGTCCCCCTTTGAAATTTCCCATGCAAAGTCGAAAACATTTCCAATAGATCTTTCACATTTCAATTGAACATACTTGAGTAACACAAGGCAACACAGAAGCAGAGGGATAGCTTGGTATAGTGTTTAACCAGAGATAATGTTTTATGGATATCTGCCAGCCTTATCTATTGACTGCTGGAGTCTTTCTTATCTTGGCTTGTTGGCTATGGTAGGCATGGACCCATGGCTGGCTTAGAGCATTGATCATGGCCCGACCACAGCTCTCTAAGGTTTACACAGAAGCCTGTCGAGCCTCTGTTATTATCCCAGAGTGATAGCCGCAAACAACCAAAACTCAACCCTTAACTCTGATTCATATTTCTTGTGCATCTTCCGCAGAAGGCTCGTTCAATTTATTTCGAGGACCACGCATTTGACGATGATGGCTCTTTCATTGGTTTTAATTTTCCGTCACCCGTAGAGTGGTAAGGGGTTTTAAATAGTACTTCCTGTGAATGTTTCGTATTCATGAACTGGAATGGAACTTATCATTAATGTGTTCACGATTTCACAATCTCTGATTCATTTCAGTGAAAAAGCCCAAGCCCCCCTCTCTCTGTGTCTATTTCGCTACCACCTTTATATACAATATAATTATTAATTATATTCTCACAAAATGCTTCACCATTTGTGCTAGGGAATTAAAAAGGCGTCCACGTTCTCTATTCTTTCATATATATGCTAATAATGATACAATATATATTTTTTAATTTAGTATGTTTATACAGCAATCATCAGACAATACAAAGGTTTACAATAAGGCATGTAAGCTGTACATGGTCAGTTATAATACAGTTCAGGTCATTGAGATATGGACTCACGGTAGTATATTCTGTAAGAAATATCCATAGCCTTCCGCCCACTGCTGTGATGACGATTTTCAGTAAGCGCCCATTTTTTATGCATAGTTATTTTTTATTTGGTAGCTTTTGAAATGATATAATATTCATGAAGGATAAAAGTGTTCAAAATGTTGCTCAAAACTCCAGAATGGCATATCATGTGTCAGTCCTGCTTTAAACCTGATGTCCTGATTCTAATTCCACTTTCGATATACTACTACATTGCATTGCTACAATGCAGTAGTAGTAATATCCATAGTATATAGAAAGTGGGATTAGAAACAGGGGGTGTTTCACTAGACGGTGTAAAACCATTAATGACTGCGCATGTTCACTTTTGGTTTCAATAGATTCTATTGACAAAGACTTATCCGGTTCCTATTGAAAACTAACTGAAAGTGGCCGCGCAAATGACCGCATATCTAACCCCTATATATATGGGTACACACATCTGCCTTAAAGCGATAAACCACTGTTATACGCACTGCTGCAGGCGGGAGTTCAAGGAACTAATGCATGAAAAATAAGGTTTGACAGTAATTTTTTCAAACTTTGTCTTGAGAAAGTACATGGTTGGAGGATAACAAAAAGCAAAAAATAATGGATCTCAGCATATTTTTTTTCTTTCTAGAGACCAGCAAAGTTAGGTATTGAAGTATGTGGGGAAAATGGATATTTTCCCAGTTTTTCCAAGATTTCAGACAGACAAATAACATTTTTCAATTGAAATGTCTTCTAAACATAACCACTATAGATGTTTACCCTCATGTATGAAAGAACAGGGTATCAACATATTTTGAAATATATTATTTAGCATTGAAAATCTTCAATATTCCTGTTTTTAACTCACCGGGATGCAGATTCAGTTGAATAACTTTTTTCAAAGGTCGGTGACCCCCATTTTTTATTGCTTGAAAGGGTAAAGCAATATGTTAGCTATGTTTATAGAAATTTTTAGGAGAAAGTTATTTTCATTTTTTTTTTATACTGAAAAAACGAAAAAATTGTCCTTTTCTCATAGACTTCTATAGTGAACAACCATAAATTTTGAGGCTCCCTAAAATGAAAACTAACCCGGTGACATATTGTTTTTATTGGCTTTTTGAATTCACATAACCTTGTTCTTTCAAGAGGCAAAGTTTAAACAAAATGTTATTTTCAGGTTTTTTTTCCCAGTTGAACTGTGGTTTATCTCTTTAATTTACGCGGTCTAGTGGCACGGCCCTGAGAAGATTCCTAGACAATTGTACGGTGCCATCCAAATTTCAATACAAGCAATTGAAGATTAAAAAGATATTTCGCACAATGCATGCTCCAGGGAAAAGTGCAACGTTTCGTTTAAGGAGAAATGACTTCTTCATTTTTACGTTTCTGCTGCCTCATAGAATATCACATTATACTAGATCGCAGGGTCACATATAATATAATTCTGTCGGCATTCGAAGAGGACGTGTATAGAAACTGTTTATGAGCCAGCAGAGAGATACTGTAGATAATTCTTAGCAACCGTGAGTTTTTCATTTACCCGATGTTTATAGAGACTCTCTTGTAAGAAATTCTCGATGATCCTAAAAAGTGACTTCTCTCAAAGGATAAGACGAGACACTAGTATAACCTTGGTTCGTTATCCATGGCCTCTAATGGGTGAATACAGGAATATCACTCGAGGGAATGGCGTGCATTCATTCTCCTTGTATAGGGGTCAGATTGTTTGATAATGTACAATTCACCTTCAATAATCATCTCAAATAACCCACGTTTAAGATCCAAATGAAATTCAAAACAGTTTAATGTTTTAAATCAACCCAATCCAAAATATACTCATACATAGCTAGTATTTATCATTTCCAGCCTAATTTAGCAGCATTGACTAAAGGTGTAGAGCTACCGATTGTACATTTTCCGAAGCCCGACCACTATAATTATAGGTTAAATAACCTGACGTATACGTATTTCAAAGGTGAACAGACCTTTGTATTTCACCATTGCGATTATAAATCAAAGAAATTAAAATTCCTGACGAAACAAAACCCTCGTAGTATTAACACTACACGGAGGTCTTCACTTGTTCCATAAGTTGATTAGCCCCGACTGGATTCGGTCTTTTAGTCTTACCCCCTATAGGTTTTAACACAGTTCTTGTCGGCGACCTCGTACATTAAATAAATAGCCAAGGAAAAGACGCACACATCAAATGGAAAATGGTATACGAGCAATTTCCAACAAACCTGGGCTCGTTGGGTAGAGAGTCATTTGATAGGTGATTTGCGGCGCCAATCTGAATTTGCAGTGATGTACCACCATAAATCTTTCCATGAACCACTCACAAATAGTATGTTCTCAGTTGGATAACCCCTCATATATTAAACCATTATTGAAATATTTTAACGGACAAACATCCCGGTGTAATCAATTGGACAACGCACATTTTCTTTTTTAATAAAAGACACAATTTGGAAATCAAAACTTAAAAAACTTCTTTTCCTGAATTGTCAACCTCTTACTTGGAAACCGACGAGCTTTCGATTGAAAAAGTCTGTAAGGGCACAATTACAATGATTGCCTTTTAAACGCTGCAATTAGGCCCGGAGCAATTAGTTTTGCTTTACTCGATTACTTGGGAATTCCTATCTCTACAATAGCGCTAAAACTCAAGGGAAAAAGTTAAGTGCTCTTACAATAAATAAAAGTAGCAACCTCTTGTAGCAGCTTTCTTTAACAGCTATACTTCCTCAGCCTGAGAACCGATTTCCTCCTTCGATTCTAATATTCCCAGCATTTCCTTGTCGTGTCGCTTGAACGAAGGACATCTCTAAGGAGAAATGTGAAAAAAGCTCTCAGTGGTTTTTCCATTGAGAGCTTTTCTTACATGGCCTCACGTCCCAGACCCACGAGCTTTTACAATTACTAATGCAGTATCATGGAGCCTGAAAGTCGCCTGTTCGGGAACGAGGTTTCGGGGCATGTGGAAGTCATTGAGGGTCCGGCGCCAAGGTCCGTGACACTGACCAGCGTGTCATGCACAGGAACCTTGCGAGGATAGCATTTGGACCATCGGGAGAATTATCCCCATAGTTCTGCAAATTTTGACGTCACTACGAGTCCCCCTCCCCTGACAATAGAAAGTAAGATTTTGACAAACCAATACACTTATTTGCCCAACGTATAGATGCTTCGATTAAAGAGGTTTGTTTCTTTGGAAGTATCCGAATTATTTCATACATGTGTTTATAATTTGGTATTTTGATGATCCAGCCAATATCGAACTGCATCCCTATTTAATTAGAAACAGTAGGAATAAATGTTTGCATAGCGTTTATTCGCACCTAAGTATTGTGTAAGAACTGTCGGGGAAAGGTCAGGTTGACAACAGGATAGGCAAACGTTTTAAAGAAATAAATCTCAATGTAAGGCCGAATTTAAATATAACCAAGAAATGACGACGTAGACAAATAAAATATCTAGTTTCATACCACTTTCTCAGTATAAGTATTGATTTCAAAGAACACTTTTGGTGTGCTTGCATTTATATTATGGGCATTTCGGCATGAAATCGCCTTGATTTAAATACAGGGGAACATTATTTAACGCGTTTCGCACATTGAAAGTTGGAATATTGCTGCATCATTTAAATGTTCTCAATCTCTCTTTAACCCATGTTGCACAGTCAGAGGACATAACGGTTACCATGTGATAAAACTCTTTTTATAACTAAAAGTCACAAACATTGCGTTTTGTCCATTCAAGTAGTGGAAAAGGCTCTTTATGGGATCCCGAATGAGCGATAATTTGCTGACTTCTCTCCCTAAGTGGATCAGTCCGCGAGTGTTTCGCTGTACAACGTGAGGCAGTCAGCTTCCAGAGACAAATCCCATGTATCATATCCTTTTGCAAGGTCTTCTATTCCTGGTCTACATTATCTGGTAAATTTAAGATATTCATCGATATTTCTTTCAGCAATGCTGGAATATTGATAAAACTTCACACCAGCTTCCACTTGTCCTAAAGATACTCTCCTAAAATTGTTGAATATACAAATAGGTTTTGGCAGCTCTACTTTGAGGTGTTTCTAAAGTTGATCCCCTTCTACATCTCACACTTCTCGATATGGTCTGCCTTCATTAATATTTGTTCAAATGTTGTTGTAATTGATGATGTGCAAGTCCGTACCCTTACTCTGTTGTACAAAATGCAAACGCACCGCCCCCTCCTTTTAAATGGAATTACATAATTTCTTCCTAATATAATTCTTTGGTAAATTCATGTTATAATCAAGGTAATATCGATAATTGTTCGTTGATTAACTAGTGACACCCATGTTCAAGACAAAAAGTGTTTTCTCTAAGAGAAACTGTCTTCATTATGACCATCAAATTTTCAAGTTTATAGGAATCTATGGTTGTTGATTAGTATCCCATTTGAAAGCCAACCAGAATCCAGGAATCAGGACAATTCCTAAATACTAGCGCGAGGTCAGTATTCATAACCAATTCCATTCATTCTCCTCTACACAAAATATTTAATGAAGATTTAATCAATGATAAATGATCTTACGTCGTGAGTTAATCACTCTGCTTGCTCGACTGGGTCATAAGAGAACAAAAACATCAGCAGGATTTCCATACTACTTTTTGAGCTGCTCTCTTTTTTAGATGATATCTTGTTGGGGAGGGCCTGGTATATAGTAACATTGTATGGACGTGACGAGGGTTATTTTCCATCTGAGGGAGAAACTTATGTATCCATATATGGCAGGATTACTAGATAATAACTCATCATTACCCCTCTTTACTGAGCTGTCCGAGTTTATGATAAACATCTCCTCTGATTACAAGATAATTGTTTTTTTAATCGCTCATTGGTAATTATCACATGAAGCAATGTATGTAAAAACTATGATGTGCATCATGGCACAGCCATAAATCCTGCCCAGCCAAACAGAAAAGTAAATTCATTTACTCCACCATTCGATCATGTCCCTGTATAATTCATAATGACTTACAGATGTTGACAGAAATTAAGTTATGTTTCCAACTGTCATAGACTGAGGAGTGAGCCTTTTTTTTACAGTTGCCATCCAGGGATGCAGTGTTTGAAAATAATAAGTGGTAGTTGGATATAAGCTGTTGAAACTAAACAGCAGAGAAATTCTAGATTCCTATGGGAGCGCCAACAATATGTTAGTCACTGATAGTGCAAGCAGCATTGAGTTAGTTACCATGTGCTTATAGCCCAAGTCACGATAGGGCTCTTTTAATGTGCCTACCATGTATCTCTAATTAAGCCCTGTCACTAGCAATTATTGATCCAGCCTTGTTAAAGTTATGGATGCAATTGAAACATATAAAAATGGAAGCAGGTTTGGGTAAGTACCAGTCAAGAATAGCGATTCTCTACGATGGTCAATGGGAGAGATTGCAATTGTTGCAGGGGCGAAAGAAGGGAAAGTTTCACTTGTTCCTAGTTCAATGTGAGTCTTGTTAGCTCCCCCTAAACAGAGTGCTATTTCTTTATCATATCAATCTTCTTCGGGAATGAATCGATCGGTCGGAGAGAAATGTTTTGAGTGATGATGGATGATCAAGTTTTATTAGGAGATCCTAGCAATGGTAATCTTGTACTCTAGTATGCGATGACTCGATCGCCCGAGGGGTTACATACAAGTATATCTGATGTAATTAGATCAGCTTAGGGAATAGTAATCTATTTAAGGTCACCTTGACACTATTTCCCCTTTTAACCCCTTGGGATAAACTCCTATCGAAGCAGTTAAATAGGATGGGGATGTTGATGCAACTTGTTACCTATTACTATGTCAAACCTTTTAAATATATGACTTCTACTTTATCAATAGAGGTATGTCTTTAACGACAGACATTGATAAATCTTCTGACTTCAATAATCATATCATCTTGTACTGTGTTAGGTAGTGCTGCGTTAGTGCACAGCTACAGTCCACTCTGATACACCAAAAAAAGCTTCCATAGAAAGCCCAAAACTGAGGGGAAAATTGCAGCCCTCATGGAATCTAAAAGTCTGTCTATAGATGCCATGGAGTCCACTCATTGATTGCTGGATCATATACCAGCCACGTAGACATTATTAAACCACTTGCATCAACATTCTCTTCGCTCTCATGCCAACTCTTTGGGACCATAGCTTTTATTAAATATTGATTCGGACTTTAATCCAGACTTATGAACATCTGCATCTTGTTCACGTTGTACATGAACTAGGATCCCGACACTTTCGAAACAAGAAACAGTAGAATCCCTGGATGAGTTTTAGCATTGCGTGAGAAAATAAAATTCAGTGACACTTCATTATACCTTCGGGCAAGATGAGGACACGATTTACCCGCAGGAGTCGGTAGCGAGCCATGAGCAATCACCCTATTCTCTCCTGGATACCTGTGCATACCCGGGGAGGGCACCATCTAGTCATTAAGTTAAGCCCGGGGAACTCATCTGCCTGACCCTCTGCAGCGCTTGTGAGCACTTGAGAGCAGTTGACTACCGACTCTCAGCCCCTACCCTGCTCGCTTCTAAACGCTAAAACAAGCATCATAGAGGTGAGGAACAAGCTGCAATCGGCGGTAAATGGTCCGAGCGGCCTTCTATGTAGCCCCGCGGGTATTGACAAAATGGCCAGATCCCTTTTCTGCGATAGGTAAGGTTGGGAGGCTGTCAACATCAATGGCATTGATGGTCGAGGGCCTAGTAGTGGCTGCCTTATCTTCGGCCGGCCAAGGCAGCACGGCCAGTCTTCCGGGGCAAAGCAGAGACAGGGCCGGGAGACAGCTAACCTCCCCGGACGGTCACCGTTGGTTGCAGCAAATAACAGAACCCGCCTAAACCTGTCCCACAACGGCCGCTGGATTAGCAAGGCCATGGAAAAATAGTCTCTTCCTCCCAGCCTGATTACTTATCTGTTAGATTGCTCCCGGTTCTTAAGAGGGGCATCTTATGGGCTGGTTCTCCCGGGGAAAACAGCATGGCCTTGAATATGGCCCGAGCGAGATCTGCACCCTGCAGCTTTATATTCAAGATACGCATGTAGAGATATTCCAGGCAATGGCAATGACAAGAGCACTATTGATTGCATCCTCAATAATCCTGCAAAAACAGAGTTGTTGTGTGATTGAATAGGAGGGATATATTATATGGGTCCGACATGGCTGAGGCGTGCCGACCTGATGTATTATATTACATTATATATGGTACAAGTTTAAATTCATGTATAACAAACCTGCACGAATACAATATATGGCAATCTAGATCATGTTACTGGAATGCCACCTATTCGTCATTCTGTCAAAAAAGGACGGGGATAACTTTGTAGGAATTACCCCCTGATGAAGCCAAACCACTGGGGAAAGGCGTAGGGTCGCAAAATAAAATGCTAAAATTGAATTGAAGCAAGATGTTTTCAGTTGATTTGCCTCAAATTACTACTTGTAACTTGTAGGAAGAAAGTTGGCACATCGTAAGTGCATTCCCCCAGACATATAATATGTGTCTGGAGGAAATTCACAAATCCGTAAAATATACGGGAAGAGGGTTAGAGGGGTACGGGAGGAGGGGTTTCTTTGTCTCACATGTTCTCAGAATTTGTTGTTTTACTAACGGTTTTACTGATCTGTAGAGTTCTTTCCACCCTCTTTGGAGGACGTCGTATGTGGTTTGCGAATGTATCAGGGGTGGAAATGTGATTTTGAAGCCCTTTTCCAGTTTTTTAGTTGTATTATACAACTATTTTTTGCCAGGGAATGTTGGGGAAGCCTGTCGGGAGAGGACAATGGACTGATCACTTGACTGCCTTTTGAAAGTAAACGTAATGAGGCCGTGCATTTGATAGCTCATGGGAGAAGGAAGGGGGAAGGTAGGTAGAGGAAGAGAGTTGGGAGAAGAAGAGCGGGGGAGGGAGGAGAGAAGAGGGAAGGGGTATGAGACACAGAGAAGGGGGAGAGGGAGAAGAGGGGAGGGAGAGAGTGTAGGAGAGAGGGGGAAGAAGGGGAGAGGGAGAGGGAGGGAGAGAGTGAAGGGGACAGTGAGGAAAATAGGGAAGGGGTAGAGAGAAGAGGGGGAATGGGAGTGAAAAAGAGGGCCGGAATGGAGGCCAGAGGGGGAGAGTGAAGAAGGAAAAGGAGGGAGGGACAGGGGGAGGTGCAGGGAGAGAGGGGGACCGTCCAAAGGACGGGTATTTTGCTAGTTGGGCATATAATGACTTCTAATCCCTGTATGCATGACACCCCCCGATGTGATAGGATATAATAAGATATGATATGATATGTTATGATATGAGTGTAATCCATCGGATGGACTAATAATGATACTAATTGTGTGTTCATGCTTATATCAATTCTTCTTTTGTACCTATTGGTATAGCATTACACGAACAATGCAAACATAGAAAAGTACATTTTATTCTATGACATATTGTCCGGTTAGTCTTTTGAAGAACACCTTCAAAGTGTACTTCTTTATGTGCTTATTACTGCTTGGAGGATCTTCCAATTGTTGAACATCTCTCAAGATTACACTCCGCATTTTAATCAGACTCTGTTGCATTAAAACTCGGATGCCAATTAGATTTACCATATTGTTTTTAGTCCCGAGTAATTGGTGGCAAGCACATGCTTAGATTCGGAACTCATTTGACGGAGTGGCCAAGACACTTTTGTCTTGAATCATATACTCTTACATCTAACTTAACATGTTCAGACGACGCTTCAACCTAAAGCGCCTTAAGGTGGTAAATATTCGATTCCTTGAATGGTTTTGCGGTTGTAAATACATTTACGATCACAACTTAATTGAAGACATTTTGAATACGGAAAGGCGGTCCTCAATACATCTGATAATTACTGCATCATTATCTTTTCCAGTCGATGAACCATCGCCCATAACCACACACAATTATTTCTCTGACTTTTATTCGGCTAGTTTCAATAAAAAATCACTTGCTCTGACAAAAAAGGGAACAAAGCTGGGCCGGGAAAGGTTTTCTCTTTAGAAAGCACAATGGAGTCAGGCTCCTTAGTATTGAAACGGCCAACCAACGAATGGCCATCTTTGAATGTGACAAAATGGCCAAGGAACGTATCTTGACACGCCAATTTTAAGTGAAGCAAACAATAATTACACCAATATTTATTCAACGGAGTAATTGTCAAAGGTTTAAGAACCAGGGAGTTTTACCTTGTTGTCTCTTGTTTTTATAAGAACTGCTCTCACAAATATCATCCATTAAAGTAAAATTTACATCGGCTTTGAACCGGTTTATGCGTTATCATTTCAATAACGTCATGATTGGTTCCGACGCTTAGCCTTGGGACCCGTCGTCCCCTGATGCAACACTTAAAACGAGAGAGCAGAGTAATGGATTGCGTCTAATACAATGGCGATCAGAGCTTAAAGAAAGCGCCATAATCCCAATCCGGACTTAAACTCTTGCGTCACTCTGGATTTGACATCCTATTCATCTCCTCTTCCTCTACTGCCACGAGTATAGGTCTTTCGATTATGTACAAGCGCGCTCGCCGAACGCAAAGGATAAAAGGATAATATACCTAATGCATGTTTATTTTATCTAAAGGAACTTGGCTTTCCTTATGGAATTTTGGACACTAGATGATGCATTAAGTTCTACATCATACATACACGAACAGACGGTTGGATTAGATTAATGGATAATTGGTAAATAAGCAGGAAACGCGCGAGTGCAGCCTGCTGCGATGGCCAAATGTCGTCTGGTCCGGGTAAAGAGCAAACGGGGCTCTAAGATATTCCCTAACGCATCCAATAAAATTGGCATTTATCAAAGCTGGCTTTTCCCGCTCCCAGGAATAATTGCGAATCTTGTCGGCCTTTCTACCAGGATTTAATTCATTACATCTTGTCCTTAATCAGATATAACAAGTTTTGCCTGATTGCTTTAATATAAAATGGACTTTTTCAATGTGGATTCAGTCATGTCCCACTATCGGAAGGACGTGTGCAGTTGGTTCTATTTGCCGCAGGTCATGCAATCTACGAGTCTTATATATTTGGCAGCTGCTTGTGGGACACTTTATTTCACAGGTCATAATGGTTAAGACTGTGGATTAAAACTGTTTTGTCATTTTCTGTAAAGTCTTAATAGATCATCTGGCTGGGTGCAGTGGTCCAAGTAATTCCGATGAAACACTCTGATGGTTCTTTATCGAATCCTAGTAACTGTGGGATAATAAATCAATAAAAGATTTGGCAGACAAGTGTGGTTGTCATGTCTGATGGTGTCTTCATTGTAGACTGAATTATCCCTATTGCCTCTCATTATATCAGTTTCGATTTGCGTGACTCGAGCCCAACATCTCGAAGTTTTTTATCGTGTAGATGTGCATGGAACCAAGTCAGAAATTGGACCTGACTTCAATACATTTACTAATTCCACTTTACACTGACTGGGTAAAACTCACCACTAATAACACTTTCAAAGTTACATTTTCAACATTATAAATATCAGAATCCTGTTATAAATGGTTGTCCAATTTTCCTTACAAACTAGAGGCTCTTGCTGGATGTATGGGCTGGCTACCAGTTGAACTGTGCCTGCTTTTGCTTTAGATAACAGGAACGATCAGTTGATAGAGCATATCATGCAGAGGCGGGATAGCCTTTTGTGCATCTTGAACTGTTTGTACGTATTAAGAGAAGGGTTATTTAATCGATCAAAGATGGACTGGGACCTCCAGGGAATATGATCCCTCTGTTGGGAGGCATGGACGACTGTGATGACACTGAGCCCTATGACAGGGCAATGATTGGTGTCTTTTCAGGCTGAGGCTTGCTTTCAGCCGCTTCCAACCGAACCAGCTGTGATTGTACGTGTGTTGCCTGTCGTCTGCTTTGTGTTTATCCACTGCCAGTTGCGCTTGGGGTGAAGGATCAAGCTTGTCTTGGAGAGATAGCCGGGACACGAGAAGTAAGCGGTAGAGCTTTGGAGAACGCGACGCTGCGGACGAAAGATCCATCGGATTTGTCGTCGCACAAGGGGCTTGACTTTAAACCACGTGTGATCTATCATACACAGCACGCGCGCGAATAATGCGCCTCTGTCACGATGCGCTCACCAACGCAGCATAAAGTGGGAGTGCTACGTCACAACCTAAATGTCGCTGCTTGCGCGATGCGTCAAACGACAGGAAGTTACTGGACAAGAGACGTTTGACCCGCTCCAGTGGACATCAATTATCTTTTAATTGAAATCATCTGGTCCAGAAATGCTTTCGACATTTTTCTCGAAGTTCCTGGAGACGATAACTAAATTGAATGTCTAGGATGCTTTGGAAAGAAGGTTAAAGAGCTAAAGGACGGCGATTTCTGGAATTGTAAGAGGTTTATGAATTACCTAGTCAATAGTCTACATTCTAGGATACACGGCCATTTTGAATGTCAATTAAGGAGGGGCGGGGAGGGGAGCACTTTCAGGGGGGCTCACTTTTTTGCACAGAGTCTGAGGGGGTGGGGGCATCCATTTTTGCACAGACTTAGAACTACAATGATGTAGGGGTCATGAGATTTTGCACAAACTTTCAAAGGGGGGGATAAGAAATTTTGCACCAGACTTTAAGGGGGCTCATACAATTTTGCACAAGAAGAGGGAGGGAGGGAGAAGAAGAAAGTGAAGGGGGAAGGGGGGAAGAGGAGTAGTTAGTGACAGAGAATAGAGGGATGAGCAGGGGCGGATCCAGGATTTCATGAAGGGGGGGGGGGGGTTCAGGTCTTAGAAAAGGGCACATTTTGGGGAGTCTGTGAGCGCCGAAGGCGTGAAGTGCTCAGTGGAAGGTCCAGGAGGGTTCTTCCGGGAAAATATACACCTCCTGGTGCTTTTTGAGTGGATAAATACAATTTGTATTTTAATTTTATAATTTGTATTTTAACAATATTTGCTTCTCATTATATTACAGATGATGTAGAAAAAAATATTAGATATTCACAATGACATGTTCAGGCTGGGTCAGTTTTTTCATGTGTGCTGTTTTGCTACATGACAGTGTGGGAGAGGGGCAAATTTTGAAACTCTCTCAAACTATTCCCAGACTCTGTGACTGTGTATATATATATAGGTTTTATGCTTTCAGGAAAACTTTATTCCAAAAAAATCGGATTGGGGAGTTGGTCTTTTTTTTTGTGCCTTTTGAATATCTGTCCTCACTTACTGTGACGAAAATAGAGCCTTCATTGTTGGAATGAAAACTCAATAATTTCCACTAAAGATGAGACAGATGAGAACCATATTTTGTGTAAAGAGTCTTTCTATCAGTTATGATAAGGACCTGTAGTCTCAATACCTGATGATCAATACTTACAATGGTTTGGGGGTTATTTTCTGATATCAAAAGTAATTCTCTTTCCAATTCATCCCCCACTTTCAGTAAACGGCTGATTATTTTAGTCTTTCTCCTTATAGTTTTTTGACATAATTTTTTACAAAATCGATATTCACAATTTAGGCCAGAAACAGGTGGTATTTGTCTGAGGGCTTTGTAAAATAGCTTCAAATGGGATATACTTATGTCACCATAATGAAAAAAACTATAACACATTAGTTGGACAAAATTCATGGGATTGAAATGACTAATGATGTTTTTGTAAACTTAGAAACAAATTCCCCAAAATGCAAGCAACATATATAAAAGGTCAGTTGAAAAATCAATTTGGGTCACAATGAGACCCTATTCAACCTGAAAATTCATCAAAATTCAGGCAAAATTCAAACTATTAAATACAAATCACACAAATAATAATTGATCTATTTCGAAATAAAACACACTCACCACAATCACCATTAGAATTCAATATCTTGTATCCACTTGAAAACATTATCTCAACTATTTATGTATGTCAAAATGGACAGATTTCATGACCAGTAAGGGCATCACATCACAAACGAAAGGGATTATTTCACATGAGGTGAAAATAATAATCTCAAGAATTTAATAGCCTTATTAGACTTTATATGCCCCTATGTACACCATTCACTATCCCATATAGAGTTGAAAGGATTATTTCAATCATTTACACATGACAAAGGGTCAGATCCTATAGTATTAGGAACAAAGTGCTATACTTACATCACATGAAAGAAAGCAATAATTGTTGATACATTATAGCCTAATTTCCCCTTTTACTTTTTCAAACAACTAATAGATTCCAGTCAGAAAACCAGTTGAAAAATTATCATTTGTCATAATGAGGCCCTTTTTAACCAATTTAAACCAAAGGTTGCAAAAATTGTTTAATCATCTTAAAACGTTAATAAAATGATTAGGAAGGTACTGTGAATACATGGGAGGAATTGGGTAAAGTTTCCTTAAATAAGTTCTGAGTTCTTTAGGCAAATATGGGGACAAATATGGGGGGGCAAATAGGTAAGCTACACAGTGAATGGTCACATTGTCACATTGCTGTAGCCCCAAAAGGCTAATTTTAAGACAAATTCATCGTTTTGGGACAGGAAAAAGGCCATTTGTGGCAGGAAAAAAGCCAATTTGGGGTGGGAAAAAAGGGCACTTTAGGGCGGAAAAAATGGCAATTTGGGGTGTGAGAAAAGGCAATTTGGGGTGGGAAAAAAGGGCACTTTGGAGCTGGAAAAAGGGCATTTTGAGGCTGGGAAAAGGGTACTTTTGGGCTGGAAAAAGGGCACTTTTGGGCTGGAAAAAGGGCACTTTTGGGTAGAACAAAAAGGGCATCATGGGGCCCAAGGGGGGGTTCGAACCCCCCGACCCCCCCCCTGGATCCGCCCCTGGATGAGGCAGATGAGAGGGAGAGAGAAGTTGGGAAGAGAGAGGGAGAGGGTGGAGGGAGGAGAGAGGAGGGTGGGGAGGGGAGAGAGAGCGGGGTCGAGAGGGAGAGGGAGGGGGTAATAAAAGAGGGGAGGGAGAAGAAGTGAGGGTATGAAGGAGAGCCGGTGAGCGATAATAAGTGAAGTCTTCACTGAAAAAGATTCAGGCAGGTCCTCCAAATACAAATGGGGACGTTTTAGAAGGGGTTGGAAAAGATGGAATAAAAAGTAGAAAATATTTAATTTTTGACCGATGTTAGCTGAGTGTGCAGCTTTAATATATTCATTACTTAGATAGTTTTCTTTCCTTGCTAAGCAGCTCGTCAGTAACGTTTAGGGAAGGAATTTGCTTGGCTATACAGACAATGCTAATTTAATTCCTATAGTAGGACATTCCTATAGTTAAGCGTCGAAAGGTGGCTTAGCATTGCAAGTAACATTTTAGGTAAACATTTCTTATGCAACAAGCCCCGGGAGGCCTAAGGGTACTTACTCTTCACCGTCGCCATGCATTTCTCACCCATCATTAGGCCATGCTGCGACCGGAAGTAGAGATTTGTCGTCTGAAATCTAGATGATCGATGCCTAGGTTACCTGGGAAGACGTTCTCATATAGAACCAAGTTTGAATCCATAGCTAAACCCAAATCTCTTCATATTTACAACAATTGATCTAGTTTTTGCACTACTTGTTATTCAGTTATTATATATGTTATCTTAAATATCTCAGATGGGCTGTATTTCAAGACCATGGAAGTTTCATAATCCATTCCTTGTTGATTTCCTAGCCATTACTATGGCTGGACCAGGAGTTTGCATAGATAAAAGAGAAATATATAATTATGTAGTCGCATGCACCCAGAATATAGCGGGGGAGGAACCTGTAAGAATCGTGCAAAATGTGATACCTTTTTCAAGTTTGGTATGCTGTTAGGTGAGGCCATAGGCTTTCCAAAAACCAACGGCAGCAAGTTGGTCCACCCCCCTGGTGGCCGGTAGCTGTGAAATACAAAATGGCCGCCATCAGAAGCAAATGCACCATATCTTTGCTTCTACTGATCGTATTTTCAAGTATAATACCAATTTATTGATGTTTTAAGGTGTGAGGAATCATTTTCTGAAGTTATTTTTTACTTTCAAAGTCTTTTTCACTGTCAAAATCCAATATGGCCGCCGTCTGGGGAAAAAATATCATATCTCACTCCTTTCAGCAATATCCTTGTATAACACCAGCTTTTCTATGTTTTAAGGTATGGGGAATCCATTTCTGAAGTAATTTTTAATTTTAGGTCATAGGTCAAGTCAGAACAGTCTATAGTCTGTAAAATAAACTGTATTATATCATCTTGGACATGCCAATAAAATTGAGGAAAGCAACACAGATAATCACAGATACATCCGGGCAATCATACAGAATGGTCATCAAGGTTGTTGCAGCAACCACCTTGATATTTACACAATAGCGTACACCTGATTCCAGCCTTAAAACATTTACACCTACCCTTGCAAGCTTTTCCACAAGAGCAGTTAAGCAAAAGTGCACAGGATGCACTGGCATCACCCAGTTCTGTCCAATATGGGACCCATGTCTTGAGGCACCCATTCCATTTCCAACCATATTGTGCAGGATCTAGCACACAGCTGTTTTTCCAAGGCACAATGCCAAACAAAAGCTGACACCAAAATGGTTCTTTTGATGTGCTGGTACAGGGCTGCTTTTGTAGGTGGGATGCTCTCTAGAATCCTAAGTTTGTGAGTGAACATGAGCCACCAAGCGTCATATATTGTACTGCAGGAACAGTTCTTACTGTACATGAGCACAGTAAATTGCTTAATGTGTTGCACATGCAGAGAATCCTCTGTCAGCTCTTGTGAATTTTCAGTTAAGCAGATCAGTTACCTGAGGGAAGTCCATCCATGCTTTCCATCCTGATTTCTTCCCAATTCCCATCATGCTAGATGTTGCATTGCAACCTGTAAATGCATGGAAGAAAGGTAGTGCTTTGCATTTATCAGGACCAAGCTGTAATGAAACATCATGGACTGGTATATCTGTGTGTGCTTTTCCAGATCCAACCCAACCCACAGCTCAGTAAGCCCCAGATTTTGCCATGTGTTGAAGAGGTGAACAGACAGAATGACAACATCTGAATCAACTGTTCTTAGAAAAGCTGTTTTATGACCATCCATAACAGCATGGCGCAAGCAAGTGCAGCATTACAGGGGTGTCTGCCTCCTCGTGGTCAGATGGAGTTATGTCAGTCAAATTGACTGCCTTGTTGGACAGCACAAGTTCCCCTTTTCTTGTCAAAAGATAGTTCTCAGATGAGGAGGTTGCATTCACAAGCCCATCAGCGAGAAACTTGAACAGTTCATCTTTGTTCTCACTGACTTTCAGGAATGCCTGCTAATCTTTTCCTTTTGGGATTAGGGACATTTTTTGATTACTAGTGTCCTTCATGCAGGTGTTTGACCCAGATGTTGCACTCTTGTTTGGTTCTTTAGACTGTCCTGAGGAAAGTGATCCCATACTGCATCAATTCTAGTGGTATATGTGTTCATTTGATTCTCAATGAAAAGCAGGCGGTGCATTCCAGTATATTCGTCAAACACTTTGGCTCACTGTGGTTTAATTATATCAACGACTGCAGGCATGTCTAAGATGATTACAGAAGCTTGTTTGACAGATGGATTTCTTCCATGTGCAGCCATACCTGGCAAGCAGCCAAGAATCCATGACTTTGTACCAGCTTGCAGCTTGCCTTTACTGGACAATGAAGGTGGATCTCTGGCATTTTCATGCATGAAAAACTCGTCCATGTCAGAATCAGGGCAAGCTTGAAGCAGAACAAACATTTGAGTTACAATTGCTGCAAAAGCTATTGATGATGCGAGTTTGTCTTTGCCTTTATCTAAGCTCACTGGAGATCGATGGAGAAAGGTAAAGAGATTTGCCTTGGCTATGACATCAGAGAGAGGAGTGGCACAGTCCTCAATCCGCTCCTTAACAAATTTTGAATTCATTGCTTTCCCAATTGTTGGCAACTCCTGAATACACTTGCTAACTTCAGGGTCCATATATTCACCAGTGTCTAATGTCACCAACTGATTGCCTGTTTCCTCATAAGGGTTGATGAGGACAAGCTCAAGAAGGGATTTGAGCTGGTTGAGGAAATTTTGCTGCTCAGATACAAAACTTTCTGGGTGTTCAATGTTGTCTGATTTTGTTGTATGGATGCTTGCATATTCAAACTCATGAATGACATGAAGAACTTCTGCCTTTGAGAGTTCAATCACCAATGTGTATAGTACCTATAATCCCCCCAATCTCAGAGAAAGCACCCTGTCCTCACCCAGGTGTTGTCAACTGGCCTACAAATTTGTGTTTTCTCATAACCACTAATTTGATTGTCATTCAGTCAGAAATTGTCCAACAACTATAGATTTGATATGTGATTAAAACCCACAAATTTTTCTCTCCAATGAGATTATTTATGGGTAGATAGCGGGAAATACATAGTGCACAGACAAGGATAAGTCCATTATTTCAACCAGGTTTAATTATTTTTTCATATATTTTGTTAATTTCTGAGGTTATATTTGAAAGACTAAATATTTTTTAACAGAAACCTATAATGAATCATATCTCTTAATAATTTCTGGCTTTATATTGGTATATATTTAGTTAGATTAAGTGTGAAATCAAAAGAACTAAACAAAAGAAACACAAACTTGTTTGTGCACAATGTCAGGTGAATGTAGCTAAAATATATGATTTTAGTCTCATCATAGTCTCATATTCATTTAAATGAAAGGCCTAAATTCATAAAATATGTTTTAATCGTGAAAATAGCTTCAGAAATGGATTCCCTATATCTTTAAACCTAAATAAAATAGTATTACACATCTATCTAGTACTAACTGGAGCTGAGGTATAATATTTTCATTTTGAGGTGGTGGCCATATTGGATTTTGACCTGGAAATGACCTGGAAACAGAAAGATGGTTCAGAAAGGGTATTTTGCTATATAAAAACCCAGGAAAAGTGATATTATATATGGTGGTATAGCTGCTGATATATAATACTTGCTAATAGCTGTTAAGATTAAAATGGGAGCTGAGATATGACTTTTTTGTTTCCTGGTGGCAGCCATATTAGATTTTGACCCTGAAAATAACCTTGAAATAAAGAAATCACTAGGTAAATGGATTCTTCATACCTCAAAACATAGAAAAGCAGGTATTATACATGGATATTGCTAAAAGGAGACGAGATATATTTTTTTCCCAGACGACGGCCATATTGGATTTTGACAGTGAAAAAGACTTTGAAAGTAAAAAGTAACTTCAGAAAATGATTTCTCACACCTTAAAACATCAATAAATTGGTATTATACTTGAAATTACGATCAGTAGAAGCAAAGATATGGTGCATTTGCTTCTGATGGTGGCCATTTTGTATTTCGCAGCTACCGGCCACCAGGGGGGAGGACCAACTTGCTGCCGTTGATTTTGGAAAAGCCTATGGTCTCACCTAGCAGTGTACCAAATTTCAGAAAGGTATCACATTTTGCACGATTCTTGGGTATTCTGACAGGTTCCTCCCCCACTAGAAAAGGTTTCCTGACAAATTAGTTTATATACAGACATTTCTAGTCTCGTAGACACAGTTTTCCATTTGCCTTATATGCCCGAGCATTCTAGATGAAGAGAAAATGAATAGAAAAGAAACATGAAATATTGCCAACAACTTCCTTTAAGAATATATATGTAGTGAACTGCAGATTTGTGGCCACGAGTTCACGAATTTCGGGAAAGAATGAACCAAACAAAGGAGAATTTGTTTACGGCTGGTTTATTAACCCCAAAACACAGTTACACAAATAGTTACTGATGGGTGCTTAATTTGAATAACAGAGTACATAAGTCCGATGTGTTAAGCAAGATCTGATCCCGGAGCTAGTTGTATGCTCCACCTACCATCCTCAGGAGGGTGTGTGCAGTATCGTTCGTCACAATGTTGTTGCGTCGCCTCCTGACAGAACTGGCCAGAACTTGGTATCATCTCCAGCTCTAGCAGAGCCGTAGCCTGGTTGGTAGTTGGTCGGCAGCATCGATATTGATATGAAACAGGGCGGACCCACTACATATATGATTATGATATCCCTTTGGTTAAATTTGATAAAACTGGCTATGTCTTATATAACACGTGTGTTTTAATTTATGAACTACGTACATACATTATTTATTGAATATGCAATGCACCAATATCCATCAGTTTTATCCAGCAGAAATTTACATTTTGCCAAGAAGACCACACTCTAGGTAGACAAGGGTTATTAATATTATATTATCCTGTTGCGTGGTAACTATAGGGCTATGCCCTCAAAACCATAAAAGTTAGATTCAAGCGACCTGACAATCTTATCTGACTCATTCATTTTCAATAACTTCTTCTATAAGCTGGGATCCATTATTTCCTTTTGAATGAACTCACACATCTATAGACGTCCCGGTGATAGTACCTTCTAAATATAATGCAATTGAAAAAGAATCTCCTTTTATACCAATTTTGTATTTCAATACCAATCATACGAATTTTGTATTTAAATGATTTTAGTCAGGAACATTATTAGAATAGTTCTAATAGTTGCTTTTCCCAATTGAAACAGGTACAGTTTAACATTTATGATAAGAAAAGTATACACTAAAATTCTACCGATGTTTCACCTATTGAAAAAAACTTCTTAGATATCATGATTATAATTATAATATCAGCCACAACTTTAGACGGAGTTATATGAGGGTGATATATAATCAGAATGAATCGATTGTAAGTGAGACATTTGCAATTTATATTGCATTTCGTTTCTTTAAAACTTCATACTGATTGAATTCTACTGATATTGATACATTCAAAACTTTATTTTCGTCATTATATCTATCCAATCCTTCGACTTAAATAAGAGAAAACTGATAAGGGCAAGAAAATACATGTATGTATATATCTTTTAGTTACAATGTCCAAACTTTTAGTCACTGAGAAACGAAATGCATGCCTTAAGCACTGGAGAACACTCTTTTCTTTTCAATGAACAATCCTACAGAACCGAGTTGATGTATGATATATTACACCGCGCAATAATGATCCAAATTTTGCAAGGTGCGCTTTAACCCATGCTGCTGTCGTTGCTAGCCAGCGTAGCAACTGTCAAAGAAGATATATCACAAACTTAGCAACAACCTTGGTGCAGCTCGCAGGCTTACACTGGCGGAGGGAGCAGTCGTCGAGTTTCTTGTGTCCAACTGGAGTTGCTCCACAGCAGGAATTCCATGCTTTTGTGCCGTGGCAAGAGCTTTAGACCTATTGGAGGGAAAGAGGCACTTTCGTCAAGTACCGCGAGCGATGATTGAATGACTTAACCCAAATATATCCCCGCGTGAAGGTGAAAGGAGGTCTGACCCTAATAGTCATTGAGAAGCTCGTCAATAGGTGATTGACGATCTTGAGCAACTCACCTATCACCAACATACAGGCCACTGGAGGGGAATCGACAAGCTAAAACTAGTCAATCACTATACAGGTCCGGAACCCCTAGAGAGCTTCTATATATTGTTTCTATGTGTGTCCATTACCTTTCTTGTCTATGGGCGTATTTAGAAGGGATTAGCCTCCACCATGGCCGCGTTTTTCGAAGTTCATACATTGTTCTCTGCCTTGTTATATAGAAGAAGCCCTCTGGGTATATTCATCTTGTCATAATATATATATGGGTATTGACATTACAATTTTTAGCTGGACAAAAAGTTGAAGGGCCTGACGCATCAATGAATTTATACGCTGATAAAACCTTCGTAGAGTTGGTAATACGTACAGCTTAAGAGGTTACACAGACAGTTGCTAAATTATCTTTCAGAAATCTGCTATTTAGCTATTTGGCAACCAAAGGTTGTGGTCTTGCAATATGCAATAAATCCTTTTATTTCGAATGATCCTAGGATATGTATTAGTTCTATCACTAAAGCAGTTCTCTCTGTCTAGTTTATACTGTTATACTCATCATATCTACAATTGTTCATACATCATTCTACACAAATATGATATCTACATTTCTAGTTGGATATTTTCTACATTCTTTTACTCGTTTACTGGATGTCGAATCGAAAGGAAGTATTGACAACGATGCACCAGATCCTATCACTGCACCGCTAATTGCACAGCAATCTCAGACAATAGTTTTCCCCTAATGATATACAATGTTTTTTCGTGGTCATTAATTGAGTGATAGATGTGGAGCATTTACAGGCAGGGGAAAGGAGACACAGATGACCAGCCTAGTTTAGGCATTGAACATAAACTTGTATGAGTGTATTTTTGAAAACATCAATATTAGTTCTGTTGTCACCCACCTCCATAAAAAGATTGTTTTTTTCTTATGCTCGCAATACCGCAATCTCTTTAATAAACACGTACTATAATATTCCATCGAAGTTGACATGATTTAGGAATGGTCATATAAATGACAATTCGAGTAATTTGGTCAGAAATGTCTATTTGTGCAGATATGTGTGTGTGTGTGTGGTGGGGGAGGGGTGTTAAACATCATTCGATGTCTTTAATATATGTTTATATTATGTTATACTGATTAATGACCAGACCCGACGGAGCCCAGTGAACGGGCCTCCGAATAAACGAGGAAACCAACTTCTCCCCATTTCATATTACCGTCATCTATTTTCTACTACTTTCCTGACGGTATTAAATATAAATTTACATATCAAATTTTAACTTTTCACTCAACAGCAAGCTCAAGATACTTCAACCTAAGAGCAGACTCCCGTCATTTGAAGCAATTAATTAAGACATATATATTATATATACATTAGGCAATAGCACCATGGGCCTTACATCCGATGGAGTCGATTTGAGGAAGACCAGTTGGGAACGTCTGCAGCAGTATTGTCGGCCATGCGATTCGCAGATAAGGCGATTGCGCGAAATACATGGCCCACAAGGAAGCCACGCAGATGCCCGTCATTTCATGGCTTAAAGCTAATCTCCAGATACCGTGGAGATGTCGTAAAACGGTAATGTCGCAAAATTAGTTGAATATGAATCCGAGGAGAGGGCCTTGCCTTCATAGATTAGACATACAGATAATGATAGCACTTGTTGTTCTGATTCTCTATGTCTGAAACTACGGTAATGGATTTGATATACTGCACGGTATGAACCAATTAATACCGCTGCTGGACAGACGCGATAAAGAGATATAAAATGCCTGTATAAACCTTAGGCGGCCTGCCAGCTCTTCCCAGATGATTCACAGAATCTGAGCGCGTAATTGTATTGTGTCCTAATACATCAATTTGCGAAATTACATTTAAAGAGGCTGTCCCTACCAATCACCGAATCTAACGAAGCATACACTGCAAGCTAAACAGTAATCAATACGGACTGTAATAATTTCGGTGTCGAGTAACTAGATTTGTCCATGCAGACTTTGATATGACATGGATGTTTCTAGGTAAAGAAGACAAAATATAAACTTTGACTTTCATAAATGTGTGTGCTGGTCATATTTACAGGGAGGCTGATGTTTAGTCTTGTCATGTTTAGTTGCACCTGGCAAACAGAGCGTGAAGTGATGGTTATCTTGGGAATTTACAAATTCGATGATACTACGTCCTAGATCATGAACTAAATAAAGTGGGTTAACATAATCGGGGAATAATCGTATTGAGAAGTGAAATCGTGCTCATATTTCAACATACAGCATGCAGATCACGCAAAATCAATTATGCAGATCTCTCTATATTATATGCTCTGGGATAATTAGACAAGTATAAACATATAATTGGGTCTCTTCTGGTCATATGATTCCGGCCCTGCTAGCTATTCAATGTCTCTTCTGATAATATGATTTCGGCCCTGCTAGCTATTTATTCAATTGAGTGAAGGATGAAAAGTACAACACATAAGTACTCTACTTCCCCTGATTCTTATCAGGGGATGTCTTATATTGAAGTTATTTTGCACTTGTAACTAGAGACTAAACAATTAAATTTTTAAAGGAGGGCATCCTGATAATTGGATGAATACTATGTTTTTACTGTCAGTCCCAGTACTTCTGACCATTTCTGAAGTTCCGTAAAACGTTTGTATGTTTAAAAAGGTTGATTTGATTGAAATTTCTTAATGGTTCTTTTTAAAATGCAACAACAATCAATGTCAAGCTTTTAAGCTTACAAAACCTTCACATTTTGCTCCAGAGGAAAATTCAAAACATGCCACCTTTTTAAACTCATTTCCGAACATGAAACAAAATTAGCCTATGCCTTTGGGACAATTTATTAATTGTGCGTTTGGATGACAGAAGACCTCGTATTTGCTTACAATGTACTTTTCTGTAATTGCTTAATCTATTCTAAATTCGTTTAACTAAATACCAAAAGAAGCATGTGTTGAAATGTGAATAAAACACAAATACTGTACGGAGGGAGAAATGATTGAATATGAAAATGATTCTCATTGATAAGTGTACTTGGCCTTGGAGACCAACTTGGATTTGTATCTTCAAAACATTCTAATAGAAGAAAATGACTATTATTGAATCAATCGACACGTCAATGCCCATATTTGGGGCCTTGGGCGGCGACTGCGTAATAGCCACGCCCACTCCTCGTCACGTGGACCAATCACATGAATGACTTCTCCATTGTGACGTAAGGTCGATGGAACATAAACAAACAATCGCTTCATTCACTCTCGCTTGATTCACCGCACTGGGCGGTTGTGTATTGAAAAATTTTGAATTTTTGAGCTGTTCTGTGAAGAATTTGATCTTTGAGATGACGAAACCAAAGGTTTGCAGCAAGTGTCAAGTGGCTCATACGGGTCCGATGGGTGAGAATTGTACGTACAAGCCAGAGGAGGAAAATCAGCCGAGTCTGACCGATCGTATGGGATCCCTCGAGGCTATGATGAAAACAGTCGTTGCGGCATTAGAGAAGAAATCTACTGATGTTCCTGCTATTCCTTCTACTTCCACGGTTGGTTCTGACTCTGGGATAATCTCATTTACCCAACGTGATGCTAGTGTGGATGGCTCGATTTACAATGTGGGCATGGACTCGCATAGCCGTGGACGTATGCGCTGCAGATCTAGAACTAGGTCAAGGACCCGCACCTTCGATCAACGTAAAGACCTGGATAAAGGTGATGCTATTGATACCATTGAGAACTTGCTATTACTTAATCTAAAATTGGTAGATAAGTTAGTCATTGATTCTAGACCCCTGGATGAGATTAGGGGAGTGGTGGGACACTGTATAAGGATGTGTGAAAAAGCCGGATCCCAGGTTTACTATCTCAAAGCAAGCCTGTCGTACGATCAGGCCGTGCGTAGCAGGGCAAACAAAGTGGGCTTGTCGGCATTCAAGGAGGTGCGTCAGGAAGAAGTGCTTCGCTGTTATAGTTATGAAAATTCACGCAAGGCAACTAATTCCAAGCCTGCTGCTGGTAAATCTAGGAAGGATAGTGTCTGCTTTAAATTTAATAATATTGGTGGATGTTCCAACAAGTTGTGTGATTATCCTCACAAGTGTTCGACTTGCGGGGCCTCCGAGCATGGAGCCCGTGCTTGTCACGGCACCAAAGGTGGTAAATATGCCTTTGGGACAAAGTGGTCGGAATTGGTCGTGTCGTTAATGTTTTTGCCAAATGTGCTCGTGGTGTTTGTCATTGTATTCATCAACTGGGAGGTATGGATACCCAGCTGAAACCATGTAGGTTCGCATATTCATTATTCAGCCTAAATGACAACGATATTGATAGTTATATTGGTGTATTCTACGGTGTATTGGATGGGTTTGATGTGGTTGACAGTACAGTCGAACCATATGAAGGCCCTAATTATAATTCTATTCTCGAGCCTGAAATTAAATGTAAAATGGATGACATTGTCTCGAAAGAATTGTCTGAAGGGTTTATTTCAATAGCAGATGATATTCCCATTTGTATTCATTCATTAGGGGCTGTCCCTAAGCCAGATGGAGGGATATGCCCCATAACAGATTGTAGTCGACCATTGGGTATTTCTGTAAATGAAAATTGTGATTCTCTTGTACAGGAATTTTCCTACAAAAGTATTGACGATGCTATATCACTGGTAGATTGTGGCTCATATATGGCAATAGTGGATATTAAATCGGCCTATAGGGCTGTTCCCATCAACCCTGAACATCGTAAATATTGTGGGTTTCGCTGGAATATCGACGGTAAAGAAGTCTTATTTGTAGACAACAGGCTATGTTTTGGCCTCCGTACAGGTCCATGTATTTTTAATCACATTTCCAACTTTTTTGTGACATGTATTGCTCAACTATTCCAGGTTCCTGTAGTAAATTTTCTGGATGACTTTTTTGTATCCAGTAATTCTTATGATAGTTGTACTGCTCAACATGATGTATTGTTGCATGTTTTACGATTTTTGGGATTCCATGTAGCATGGAAGAAAGTCACTGCTCCCTCAACTACATGTGTGTACCTGGGTTTCAAATTAAATACATCTGATATGACATTGTCCCTACCTATCGACAAGGTAAAGAAGCTATCTACACTGGTGGGAGAGACAAAAAGAGCAAAATATATATCCAAAAAACAGCTTGAGAAATTCTGTGGATACATTTCTCATTGTGCTGCTGTTTTTAAAGGTGGTCGTACCTTTTGTCGACGATTCTTTAACCTGTACAAAGTCATGCTGATGAAGAAAATAACCAGAATACCCATCAGCAATGAAGCTAGGATGGACCTAGGATGGTGGGAGGCGTTTACAAAAATTTTCAACGGTCTGGGTATGTTGAAAAAAATAGAATATCATCTTCCAGTCGTGTCTGACTCTTCATCAAGGGGATTTGGAGCTTTCATGGGCTCAGACTGGCTCGCTGGAGCTTGGAAAAATCATATTATTCCCTTTTCATGTGACTTCACTGACCATATTCAGGGGCAGATCTAGGGTCTAAAATGAGGGGGGGTCCAAGATAAAAAGGGCACATCAGTCCATTCCCCAAAAATGAGCCAGAGGGGCACAAAGGTATACAAGGAAGAGATCGTCACAAAAAAAGTTACTTTGATATACCAATTATTCATATTTGTCTAATTTAGCAGATGTTACCAAATTTGTGGACCTGCCTAATGTGCATTTTCTTAAAATCTAACTGACTAGGGGGGTCCGGCATGCTCCCCCGGGAAATTTAGAAATTTAAGGTGCCATTTGGAGGCATTTGGCGCTTTTTGAAGCACAAAATACAGTATTTAATCACACATGAAAAGTGATCATTTTATCTCTATTATTTATTTTGACTTTTAAAAACTAGGGATGCAGTTTGCAAGGACCTAAGAAACATAAAACATACAACACACACTGGCAGTTGACCATGTATACAAATTGTAAGATGTGGAATTATCTTTAAAAATCAGTTGTGGCTACTGTTGCAAGTGATGTAAGGGTGAAGTAAGGTCCAAAAATTGTAAAACCTGAGGAGTGAAATAGTGTATTCTGGGAGCATTTTTTGATCATAATTAGCCAGTTTTGTTTGTATTTAAAGATACAAAACAAATAATTAGGAGGGTAATCTCAAAGGCAAATTTAACTAATTGACATTGAATCAAAATCTCCGTCAAAAGATGAAATCACATGTATCCAATGTCACATTGGGTTACCAGATCAATGGAGTATGGCTGTACTTCCTGCAGGCCTGCCTGCCAACAATAGGACAAATGTAAGGCAGCATACTTTAATTTTCTCACAACTGCCCCCAAGTGATTATCCACATGATGTATAAATGTAAAGCAAACATAAGAGGAGGAATTTATGTCAGAACAAACATGTGTGGGGCCCATACACCCAAATTAGGGAGTCATGGAAACAGCATTTAAGTTCTTTTAACGGCCTTTTACAGCTGTTACCACAAGACACTTTTAGTTGTAAAAGAAATAAAGGCACCTTTGGTTCTTAAAAAAGGTTTTTGGCTCTTCAAAAAGGGCACTTTTGGTTGTAAAAAAGACACTGTTTGATTGTTACCCTTACAACAGAAAAGGGGCACTTTGGGTTGTAAAAAAACATGCTGCATTTCTGTCATCGGTGATGAGATATTCTTCGATTTGTACCTACCTAGCTGGTGTTATTTCTTATACTAGGATATCTGACATTGACTGTCCAACTTTATCTCATCCAAGCTTGAAATCTGTGCTTCGAGGAATTAAAAAACTGCCTGGATCTGCACCCAGACCTGCCCCGCCCATCTCACCTACTATATTATTGCAGTTGTACCCATATGTTCAACTGGACAATATTCTTCATAAACTGTGTTGGGCTGCATATGTGTTTATGTTTAGAACTCTATTGAGGGTATGTCATATAGTATCCTCTCCCCATATGCTTCGTCGTCAGGACATATCGTTAGTTACTGGTGAGATGTGTGTTAGAGTAGGGTCTACCAAGACCTCTACTATTCCCTTCTCAGTATTTATTAAGGCTATATCCAACAGATCTCTGTGTCCAGTTTACTGGGTTAAAAAATTGTTGGCCCAGGATATGCCTAAATCTCAGCAACTCTTGTCCTGTGCTGGTCATCCTGTACTTACATATGATCATATTTCCAGCAATTTAAATGATTTATTATCGTCAGCTAGTGTCACTGGGAGCTTCACAACCCATTCTTTCCGTAGGGGAGGAGCCTCGTATATGTCTTCACTAGGTATTCCCCTGTCAGACATCAAGGTGAAAGGGAACTGGAGATCGTCCATCGTCGATTCTTATATCGTTCCTTCCCCTGAGGATATGCTTAAATGTGAAAATATTATCTCCAAGCATCTTGACGACCTGTGAAAATCAACTCTTTTCTGGTTTGGCCTTTTTGGTAAATAAACCTTGCTTCGCTCGGTTCTGGCCAACCCTTGTGTATTCGTTGATTATTATAATATAGCTCTGTCTCCCATCCAGCTGACCCAAGCCACTACATATAATCAATCGACACGTCGATGCCCATATTTGGGGCCTTGGGCGGCGACTGCGTAATAGCCACGCCCACTCCTCGTCACATGGACCAATCACATGAATGACTTCTCCATTGTGACGTAAGGTCGATGGAACATAAACAAACAATCGCTCCATTCACTCTCGCTTGATTCACCGCACTGGGCGGTTGTGTATTGAAAATTTTTTTCTTCTTGTTTATGTCATTATTATGGTAAATAAACCTTGCTTCGCTCGGTTCTGGCCAACCCTTGTGTATTCGTTGATTATTATAATATAGCTCTGTCTCCCATCCAGCTGACCCAAGCCACTACATATAATCAATCGACACGTCGATGCCCATATTTGGGGCCTTGGGCGGCGACTGCGTAATAGCCACGCCCACTCCTCGTCACGTGGACCAATCACATGAATGACTTCTCCATTGTGACGTGTTTCTTCTTGTTTATGTCATTATTATGGTAAATAAACCTTGCTTCGCTCGGTTCTGGCCAACCCTTGTGTATTCGTTGATTATTATAATATAGCTCTGTCTCCCATCCAGCCGACCCAAGCCACTACATATGTCAAAGTAATTAATATACACAAAATAAAGCTAGGCACTGGAGGCACCACGCAACTAATGTTATTACATTTTTCATAGTCTCCTATAATCTGCAATAGCTCAAATTTACCGAGTGGGCTTCAGTCGTGAAAAGCCATTCGTTTCGCCTCAAATGTCCCAATATCAACATTCTATGTGTAGAAAAGATATTTCCAAACGACTGGCTATATTGACATGGGTTTTTAGGCTCCCTCTATCCCCTTCTTCCAAAGGGGAGGGGAACCAAACGAAAGAATAACCTTGGAACAGGGGTCACGTCATTGGTGCTGATGGCCGGGGCTCAACTGCAGGTCCCTCTGTCATGCGAGTACGGCCTTTTTTTATCAGAATGAATGGATAGGAATTCCTTCGAGAGGTCCAGGTCAGAGGAAGAATAACAGGTGTGGATGTGATATGAACAAATGCTGTCATCTTGACTATTGTATTTCAGATGTGAGGACAGCTTGTTGTAAAGGGTGAAGATACATTCTATATAGAGGGCTTCGCGGACTAGAGACACAGATGCAGCATTAGGAGGAGACCATAATCAAGAGTATTGGGAAAACTTCTTAGACATTTGAAATCGATTTTGATTGAATTTCAGAGGTCGGGCGTTTGTAAGTAAAGTTATCATACCCCAGCAAGAACAAATATTTCAGTGGCATTCCCCCATCTAAATGTCTCACAAAGGAATATCATGAAAACTGTAGAAAAAAAGCTTCAAGTCTACAAAGCTTTTTAATCGTGGTAATATGGTAGACAAGTTGATATCTGAGTCAACATTCATTGCAACTTGAGTTTTTGGTATGCGAGATAGTTAGTATCAGCATGCATGAAAAAAGGAGGATAGTTAATCTTACGGATATCAAATTGAGATGAGAACATAGGGAGAAAAGTGGGTTCCGCAGTCGGGAAAGCCTTGCATAATGATTAGCTTGTAAGCATGAGTGGGTTCGGCCGTAAGATGATTCCCCAGGAAGAAAGCGTATGTCGATCAGGCAGGCGGGAGGTGTCACTAATAGTGAGTGCCATGCCTGGGCAATCCCTCAATACACATCCATTGGCACCCGCCTACATATTATGTCACCTAGAGACTAATGTGTCTGATAGAAGCAATATAATCAAGTTATGACGTAATCCACCTCATTAGGGTCTCGGATTAACTGTTCCCCTTGGCACAGCTACATGAATGCATGCTTGGCTCTAGATAATGACATCAGCGATCCAGGACACCGGAAGGGATAATCCATTAAGCCTGTAAATCTAAATACGCCTTGCTCCAGTGGCTGGTACCCAAGGCAAATGCCGCGCTAAGTATGTTTATTATTTGAGATGTTGATATTTGGTCTCAGTATTAGGGTATGGAGCCCTAAAGGTATTCCAAATTTGAATTCTTACCCAGTTGATGGATCTGCCGATGTAAATTGCATGCTATTTGCCATACCTAAGTGTCCATCAGTCTTTGTCAAATTTAAGATAAGAATAAAATGATAATGCCGATTTAAAGATAAGCTTCATAATTGCATTGTATTGCACTGATAAGTATTTTGTAGTTCATTGCATTTGTTTCGGGAGACAGCTCCCGCTAGTGATATGATTGGCGACAAGTGAAGCACCTCAGGGGTGGTCCATCATATTTGGAAAATGTCGTCCGCATAAATTTGTCCCATGTATAAGTATGAGGAGGATAATACTTGTATCTTCTCTCGTTTTAGATTTGAAATAAGCCAATTGCACAAAACAGGGCGGAAAGATTACTGTATGGCATGGCGAGATTCCCTTAAAATGTGCCTTTTCCATATTCCCGTTGTAAATTTACCTGTTTGGTAGCCACAACGCACCAGCCCTTCATTATAAGATTTCCCATGGTGTAGGATTAAAACGGCTACTGATCTGAAGAACATCGTTGTACGACAAGAAAATAGGTAAAGTTGTTCCGTGGTATCATACCTTCATAATGACAATTAGCAGAAGAATTCACCGCCTTTCTTGATCTTTAACTTACAACTTCTGCCTTTTAGCCTCGCAAAGGAAAAGTGCTACACCACACCCATATTTTCACGTGGTGTGGGAACAAGACTTTGTCTTTGCTACGAGTCTGATCTATATTGTTCTTATCGATATTTACACTCACAAGCTTCTCGTCTCTCAAATACATGCAGTTTCCTGAGGGGTGGAGTTGCCTAAACACAGAAATGTAAGTAAAATATTGATAGGCAACGCACTAGCCAGCTTAGTCCAATCTATTGCAGGGGTATAATCCAGAAATGAGTCTACTGTCATTCGCTATCTATCTAATGAGAGCTTGTTACTGGGTGAATACATATGTTTTATATCAGAATAATACTGAGTCATCTATTGAACACATACCTTCATATAAATGTCGGGTGTTTTGATCCATGGTACTTGTACGTTTTCCCTTCCCTTCCTATCATCTACTTAGATTTTCTGAAGGACAACTTAATAAAATAGATCTGTGTTGCATTTGGTGAACTTAACATCAAGCAGGTGCATTGCTGTTCACGAGAAGAACTAGATCTAGCACTCGATTATTCAAGTGACATTTGGTATCAATGAATTACAGCCAACTTTGTGCTTCTCACAAAAAGGATTCCCCATCCAGTCTCTATCCCTTAGAAGGCAGGCTTGGGAAATACAAGAACATATTTGGAAATATAAAAATATCTTAATTTGATTATAAAATTGGTTATAATTAAAAATGATTTGAATTGGTGAAATTTGATGAACATTAAAAAAACTATTGAGTAGCTGGGATTGAAGTAATGAGGATGAGCTATAGGAGCAGGTGGGTAGCGAACATGTGTGTCTAGTATTATTGCGGCGAGAGGTGAAGTGTATGAGAGTTGGAAGTTAAAAGTATTGATGAGTGGGAAGGGGTGGGAAGGGGTGGGAGGGTGTGCATGGGTGGTTGGGTGAGTGTGGGGGCCGCAACAATGCAAGCACATAGTTGCTAACAGTGCTTACATTTATTTTATCAAATTCTAACTATAATGTTCTTGATCAAGTTTCAGAGAATTCCCTACATAAAGAAACACATTAATGCCAATGACAGGGGACTGACAGGGATTTTTTTTAAAAAAGAATCTTTGTTCAGACATTTACACATCATAGCTCCCTCAGTAACAAGAACTGTTTTTCGTCGTGCCCTTAATTAGCAAGGCTATTCATTAATATGCAATACAATATCAAAGTGATAAGTGCTTGTGTATTTTACATGTATTTGTGTTATCTATACACATTATTAGATGATGCTGATGAAGAGAGTTAATGATGGCTACCGACTAATTTGCATACATTTTTAAAATGGGTCGGTAAGTTATCATATGTTACCTGGCTTGGATTGTATTTATACTCAACATTAGTTTATCAATAAAATGAAAATTGGTCTCTAAACACCATGATACTATTGATTGCTTATGTCCACAGATTCTTATGTCCCATATTACATTAATAAAGCTCTTCTCCATTTAGGTAAACAAATACAGGTAATGGATCGATCTATTAATGTGCTGGTTATTTTCCATCTAAAATGAAGAACACCAATTTTGAATGGAAATGATGCACCGTGCAGCATGTAGATTTGATCTCAATATCCTAAATACTGTCCTTACAGGGGAATTATTTGTAGATGGTCCCACTAATTAGTCTAGCGTTTCTTTGAACGACAGAAGTGGGTAACCAACCCTGTATGCAGCAGAGTACCAGGATATTCAGTTGATGCATTGTAGTATTTCCAACACATAACGGACTGTATAAATTTACGTAACTGTGTATTGTGGCGGAATACGAACCACTAATGGATAGGATGATTCTGCTCAGCTTAGAGCAATATAATATGTACCACCTAGGGACGCAGTTGCATTTTTCATTTTATATTGAAATGGTTTATCAATAAATATCAAGTATAGAACGAATGATGTTGATTTGCTATGGTGTCATATCCTCATTGTCTATGTTGTCATGTTATCAAATCTAATAATTATTATACTTTCATACTTTCCACAATAAACTGACACTGGGATTTGATATCTTCATTTCTTCAATGTAAATATTATGTGGGAAATAGGAATTACAGAATTATCCCAAATCATTTTTTGGTTATCAAAATTCAATTGCCAAATATGCATGTTTCAACACAAACACACTTTCTAGGTGTGAAAGATGAAAGACAATGGGGAACATTAAATTTAAGTGCTCAAAACTAATCACATGATTGCTGCGGATAAAACCTCCATCTTTCCACAACTAGGAGTAGCTAGGTTGTGTTGGAATCTATCACTCAGGTTGTCAGATAGTAGAGGCAGGAGCCAATCGTTTTATCCCGCACCCATCGAGTCACTCTAGGGCGCTTTCTATTTTCTGAGAAGTATCCAAGAGTTGCTCGGAGCACGTTCCCTCCGTGACTTACATTGTGTACGTGCACGTCCTCTCTTCCAGCAATCTCAACCAAAAGATTCAGCTCATCGCAGTAGACGAGAAACGAATCGCTCCAATCATAGCCCTTGACATGAATTTCGGGACCCGATCAAAACAGATTTAAAGCTTCCTCCCCAACTCAATCTTTGGCAACAAAAAGAAACAATTCTTCAAAATAATAGCAGACGCCTTCGGACTCCAGGTTCCCTACCGAGGAATGTGAGGTCAGCTAGTACTATGAGAACACACACGTACACACTGTTGCCATTTTCAGATATTATCTGGCACCTAAGGGACAAGATATTCAGCTTCGTTAATCGAACCAATGCATGATCAAAGCATGTATGTGTACTAGTGTACAAAAAACCCTCAGTGTTTATGCAAATGAAGGAATGGATAGAAAAAGGATTAAGGGAATTAGAGGGTGGGTGTGGGTAGTCCTTGATTATATTTCACGTTGAAAGGGTGAATACTACGATCTGTTCACATTTGATTTGACAAATTAACAATTTATATATAGTGTATGTATACATATGTGTACACTTAAACATTTGTAAAAATCTTGTTTTGGGTTCCCTGTTTTGAAGTACGTTAATACATTTATACTACTGTCGAAGATGAATTAAATAACATCTCGGCAAGATTAAAAATTTCAATGCTATTTTGAAGACTGTTTATACTGATACATTTTCATTGTGAAAACATACTCTTTTATGAAAATTAATTGTGAAACGAAATGATTGAGCAAATACTTAAAGAACTATGTGTCTAAAATCCATTTACAATTTCCAGAGTATCCGACAGATAATTTGATATTTTTCTAAAAGGAATTTCCAGGTAATGACTTTTTGATGGTCAATTTTCATTAATGCTTTAATGACCACATGGAATGGAGTGACGACAGGCATTATGCCCCATTAAGTACTAAAATTCGGTAAAAAAAAACATCTATTACACCCAACACATTTTGAATTTGACATCCTTGGATTATGCCATAACAATTAAAGCTGCACTCTCAGATAACGTCGGTCAAAATCAAGATATTTTCTACATATTGTTCCATTCTTTTCCAACTCATCTAAAGACCATTTGACCACAATTTTGGAGGATTTTGTCCAATTGTTTACGTTAATACTTTAAGTTAATTTGATAGGATTTTTGTTGAGAATGCAGCTTTACGTTCTTGGGAATTATCTACAATCAAGTCAACAGAATGATCAACAACTGTTTGTGTGAATTGCCTAGCTACTCCACAAGGAAACCACCCACACACATTGTCTGGATATTTATCACCCCATTAGAATAAAGATCCCTCCATTGTCACTGACACTTCATCTCAAACTATTTTCTGTAGTTCTCTAGGAGTTTCAGAAATGCTAGATATTTGTTGGTCGCAAGAAATGCAACAAGAAAGTCCAGAAAGCGCGCAGGGCTAGAGTTGTGCATTGTCATATTATAGAAATAGTTTGCAGATGTAAGATACTTTTCTGATTAATTTGAATCATTGAGTCACCTGCGGCTAACTTCATAAATAATTTATTTTCCTCATTCTCCTCAACCACCATGAAGAGAATAGAGGATTAAGGTAAACCTGAAATGAGATGAATCAATGGGTAGGCGTAGTGTTTATGTTCCCAATAGCCAGTCTCATGGTTACATGGATACATCATTAGACTTCAAATTAGGACATTGTGAGTTTGAGTCCCACGGCAGACAGCCTCTTTATTTTTGTCTCATTTTCGAGTCATTTTAAAAAAAGAATTTAACTAATATCTCCACATCTGGTGCTCGGTTATTTTTTAAACTCACACATTTAGTTGTTGATATCATTTCCTTTCAATTGGGGAAAGAATTAATCAAGAAAAGGGAGTTAAATGGGGTTCTGGAAGATATCTAGGTTCTCTGGGCGAAAGTGGTTTTCGCACCGGACCATGACTACGCGGCACAAATCCTTAATACGCTCCTTCCTTTGCTAGTTTACCTTGATAAGCAGTTGCTAAGGCACTTTTAGGAAGGGTTTGCTATACAGTCAATGGTAATTTCTATTCCTATAGTAGGTATTTTCTACCTAAGCAAGGAAATATAGCTTTGCGAGGAATATTTTTCTTCCTTAATTCCTTTGGTGGGTAGGAATACAGAGTCCTACCCATCATTGTGTGTAGGCTATTCCTACCAGCTGGGAATTTCACATTATTCATAGGAAGGATTTCTTTTTTTCTACAAGTGAAGGAATTCCCCCATCCCCAAACTTCTTTCCTAAGCTTATACAACAGGCCCACAAGAATAAAGGAGAAATGTGATTTGTGCTCTTTGTTCCACGGAAAGTACTAAGATATATATGTATGTACACAGAACCTTATGTTGGGTTGTTAAACACCTGCGGTCACTTTGCTGCAGGTGACTCTAAATCGGCGCAATTGTTAGCCACAGTCTAGACTTAAGCACTGTAAGCCTTTCTCATCAAACTTTAACAACTGCCGTTCATATTCTTTGTTTGCGAGGCAGAACCTGAGAGCTGCGTCTTACAGAAGTACAGCCGTCGGACCAAGAGGCATATGGATAACAAAACAAAACTCATTTTTCATTTTTTTTATCGCTAGGTTAAAAACATATCGGATGAGGACGTATTTGCATGGGTCTTGCCAAGTCTCACGCCCCCTTATACAGGCAACATATGGTATCGCGAGAAGCGGGAAATCATGTCCTGGTCTTGGCGATGAATTGCGCTGGCAGTGAAGAAGGGGTAAAGGTGGTGATAAATTTCTCATAATTATATCCTTGCCGCCGTATCCCCACAAGGTTCAGGTCAGGGAGGTAGAAGTCCTGCAATGCTTACCTTAAACCTCTCTTTGCATATTCGTCAAGACTTCTCCCTAAAGCTTATCCAGATGTGATCTTAGCGTAGACTAAAAATGTGAATAAAACACTTAGCATATCTTTAAAAGATCGGGTTGATTCTTTTTTGTTATTAAACAAAATCAAACTGTGCTGATGTGTGTAATAGTTTACCTGTATATCACCTCTTAGGAAAAAAGTGGAGGACAGGTTGCTGATCATATGAATAGGGAGTATGTTTCATCTATGAACACACGCGTGCGTATTGGTATTGCCAAATCGAATTGCCAATCGAATTGTATCGAATTGCCAAACACCGTTTATTTGTATAAAAGTGAATTAACAAATGGCAGATGGAATAAACCGTACCAACGCAATGTCATGCACTGTCAGTGGAAGGTAATTTACTTAACAAAATGTGATATACTTATGCGTCACATCATGAGGCAAAGGTCTGTAAAAGCATCTGGTACTTAACCCTTGTCAACATTTTTATTGGATGACAAATAATATCTGAATATCGTATCTATGTATCACTGGTAATTGTTCTAAAGGGAACAATGAGTCCATCTGTGTAGAAACTAAGGGCGAATGCAAATATAGAAAAGATGACGCATTCCAGAGAGACAAAGGTTTTGGGCAACAAAACATTTATTTGTTCAAAGATTTTTCGGCACCTTCGCATATATATATATATGTATGCGTTAGACATAATGGGACCTATTGAGTGTCTCTGCCTTTGTCTTTAAAATATAAGAAATGTCATCGCATCAACATTCTTTCTTGTATCTTCACACACTTCCCAGAGTGAGATAATGCTTTCGTAAGCAAAAAAACCCCCACTTGATGTGTATCTTCTTCAGGGAGGGTGAATAAAGCTGCCACTCACCCAATTATTGATTAATTAATCATTGATTGACGCGCTTAGCTAACTAGTGTTTCTTACAAGATATGGGAGTAATGTAGAAGCTGATCTCATAAAAAATCCATTGCAGGTTGTTATTCTATGTACCATTGCTCCATAAGACATGGGGGAAAAAGGTTCCAATTCGCTATTGTTTACAAAAGAGTCAGGTACAATTAGAAATTAAGGGGTGACATATCTGTGATATAGATTTGCAGCAGAGGAAACATAGGCCATATTTGTATGGCAGTATAGGAGTACAGGCCGTTTCACTATCGGAAAACAGCCTCACAAGTCTCCCATATGAACTGAACAATGTCCATGTATGAATCTACGTCATGCAATACACAAAAGTACACCTTTAATGTGGTTCCTTTGGAAGGCCCAGGCGTCTGCAGCATTAAAGGGTTGGGATGCACTGGCACCGGAGCTTAGTGTGGCATTCCTCCATGGTTAGGTGGCCGCAGCACCCATCCAGGAGGGTGATCAGAGGGGGTGAAGGGATTTATTACCCCCGACACTGTCAACGCCTGACTGCCGGCTCTGACTACGAAACTAATCCAGTGGAACTCACCGGGGATGGGTATGGACAGAGACATGGAAGTGTCACGTGACGGTCTAGCTAAACATTGCCACCAATCGGTGTAGTGCCATATACAAAACAATAGCTCGCATGTGACCGGAGCTGGTTGTAATGTGCAGACTAGTAGTAAGGGAATCGTTAATTCCTCTAGTATAACCTCTATCAAGGGGTAGAGTAGGGAAAAGGGGGTGGGCGAAGCACCTAATAAACATGTAGCTATATCCTGAATGTATAATTTCACGTTAGCAATATAGCCAATGACTTCATAGCCATGCCCAGCTTTAGAAAATCGGGTCTATAGATCGGGGTCTAGATCTCTTGATGCGATCAAGTGTGCCCCTTGTTGACCGAGTAAGTAATCTATAATCATGTTTATCCAGTAAAAACGATAACGTCAAGGCGAAGGAGTGAAGCATTATAAATATATAATTTTAGCCTGAAACAGCAACAGGCGAAAACATTTTTTTTTAGGAACTTACTAGATGAAAATAAGAGGGATAGTATTTTTTTTTAAAGAATTATAGCAGATATACAGGACAAAGAGAATAGGGATATCAAACAACTCAAGACTGAAGTAGGAATTACACTACGAGAAGTAGTTAGCTGAACATATCAACAATTTCATCTGTGGCATTAGCGACCGAATATTGGTCGATATTCCCGATAGAAGATGTAATATAATTGAAGAAACAAGTTTGCACCCGTTAGAGATGGAGAGAATGGATGAGCAACTGATATGGCTATATTTTATGACTGGTCTGTCGCGAACAAGATCAAGATTATAAAGAAGACTAAGTGTAAGACTATATCATACCATTTCTAACTCCAAAAGGAAAAGGGCACATGAAAAAATTCAAATCTTACAGAACAAGCTATTAAGAATGGCTCTTGGTGTGAATCATATGGTCCCGAGAGTTAATTTACACGAGCAATGCTGAGTAATGTCTGTCAGAAATAAGCAGATTTTTTTATTTCAGCAAATGTGTAAAAAACAGATAAACAATAATAAACTTGGAACTAGTAACGGACCATAGAAATACTCAATTACATGATGGGCCGGTAACGAAACAATTTTTATCTTGGACTGAAAATGATAGCATGACCTTATTATATCAAATGATAACTCTGTCGAATCAGTCTGACAGTAATGTAAGAAAACTGATTCATCACTATATTGTTACCTGATGTGCAGTTATCAAGAGGAAGGTTTAAGATTATGACAATGTAAAGTGTCTGTCTTTTAAAAGGTCAGCAAAGGGGAGGGGGTACTGATTAAGAGCGGGAGGGAGAGGGGAGAGAACAATTGACTAGAACAAGGTGGCGAGGTGTAGATTGGGAATTGGTCAGGTGTGATGCTGATCACTCTAGCCTCGTATCCAACTCATTTCATTTATTGTTAACCTGTGGTTGATTGGATCCGTTATCTATCAAGGTAATTAATTGGTCCAGTCAGGATAAGCTAATCAGCCCAGGCCCTGTGTAATCGCTGTAATCTGTTTAGAATATAAGCATTAAAATGATTATAGCCGTCCTCATACTTCTTGGTTCGGTTCTGGCTTTGAAACATACTTCTCTGTGTGTTGCGTTAATTCATTTCTCGCCCAATTGCTGACTCTAAATTTATATTGAAGAATGACCCTGAATTCTTCAACATAATTCATGATTATTGATTGTGAAAAAATACCACTGTCCTTTTACACTAGGAGTATCATTGCCAGGAAGGAGAATTGGGACAAGATTAAAACCATTAAGAGGTTTTCTGAAGGGTTCAGCAATAAATTGATTATTTTGTTCAGACTTACCATATTGTGTCAGAGTTACGATACGATACGAAAAACGAAATCACCAACATGTTTATTTTAAAAAGAAAAGTAATTGTCCTACATTGTCTCAGCTGAGTCAAAATCTAGCAAATGATTTTTGTTAAGGATAATGACAGCGTTTAAATATATATATACATTAATGACAATGCGTATACATCAGTACTAAAACGGGAATATTAGCTTTCTCACCTTGTTTTTTCATGGCGGTGCCTGAAGGTTTTGAGGTGCATAAAGGCCTTGTTAGAACCTTTTAGCCTTCCTTCTATCAACCCGCTAAGGATAAGTGTAAGGAGGACAGTAACGATACAATTTTGCTGAAATATCTGATCTGAAGTACATTTCACTCGAATTCATGAGTTCAAGTAACATAGAATGTGGGATATTTCACATTACAAATACATGCAACTTCGATTCTCTTGTTTGATGAAGTCAAGTAAATCAAGTTGGATCATAATCTTGATAGAAAATACCCTTGTTATCATTACTTTTTGATGTCATTCATTGACTTGCGTTTGGTACAGGTTTATTGCCTTACAATACTATGCCATATATAGCCTTATTTTCCAAGGATCATAACATTTTATTACTACGCTTTATCGCTCCTTTGTTTAGCACAATTCCCCCTGTCTAATGGCGTACATTTGTGCAGTTTGCCCATCATAGGAGACCTGACTACTTGACCTTACAGCCACGTAGCTCTAATTGATATAGCATTCTTTATAGACATCTTAAAGTCTTGGGAGGTTTAATGCTTGTGACTAATATAAACAAGGAGTGATAGGAAAAATAGAACAAGCACCATACCCTATGATGTAGAGCCCATTGCTTCGATGGGGGGCTTGCGCACGCACTATGGTACGGTTAGGGGTCAGCAGAAGTGACCTCTGGTAACAGGAAGAGTAAATCTGTCCGGCTTATGAACCTCTAGAGGTCGGCGTAGGGCTATCACCGGTAGGGGCATTGCTCTGGTCAGTTAGGCCTATCCATGGTCGACTATGACCAAGCTTAGAACTTGCCTGTGCAGGGTAATGACAGGGCCCTCTATGACGGATAGGTATGGGCTGCGATTGGTCAGGCTTTACGCTCCAACATCGGACCCGACGTACCGTTTCACACATGCCTGTTATGACCATTAGGCCATGGACAGCAGACCTCTTTTATAATCACTTTAATTGTTCTACAGTTGTTGACCTTTAGAATATTGGAAATATAATTATTTGTACAACGACTTATGCTGAATTACAAGGAAAGCACATGCCTTCTAATTCACAATTATGTTAGTATTCTATAATATTGTGACGCTCTACATTTATGTAATGAGATACAATTAGGATGGAAGTAAGAACATTTGATTTAATTTCCTTCTTAAAAATGTGTTGTACTAGACATGTTGTACAAGTATGAGTATTAGCTCATAAAAGATCTAAAAAGTCAGGACCTCCGAGACCCTGTTTCGACTACATTCTAAATGGTCACTAGTCTATCTTCCAACCTTGTTAACAGGTCCCCATTGCAAGCCGGGATGATGAGGAAACAGGCACATACAGATAACATTTGTCAAGGGGCTTTTTACTTTACTCTTGCATTTATCATGTAAATATAGTCCATAGCCATAATAGGCTGAGCTGCACTCGTTGTTGCCTTTTCTTACATAGGCCCAGCATGAAGCTATATGCGCTGGGGGCCTGACTGATCGCTACTTCCTTGTAAACCAATAGCAGTTTATACTTCAGCTCTAAAAAAAACGCCAGGCTTCTCAACTGAAAATTTACTGCAGCATTGGGTTAATGGCTTTCATACTCAGGTTATCAAATCATTTATTGTGTGTAATACGCCTGGGATGCTCCACGGCTATGTATCGACCTCACAAGTAACCTTCAACATGTGTATCCGAATACTGAAGGATTGGCACATTTTTTGCCCATCTTAAAGCCGGTGGAGATATGGAAGCGAGGAAAATGCATGAGCCTGTTCCAATAATAGCCAATTTATGAGTCAGGGGTGCCAAGTTTCGTCCAGAAGGTCATGGTTGGTGTAGGTTAAGTTAGATAATGACAAAAATCCAAGATGTGTTTCGGAATATTGGACGCCATAAACATACCATAAAGCGCTGTTATACTCTTAAAATAACGAGCACATGGTCAGGAAAGGATTTATCGCAGCGCTCGGCAAGAGACTCCTAAATTTCCCCCAGAACAAAAGCCACCAACTTGTACAGCTGTGTGACTGGAGGAACACACACCCTGGAGGCAGAAAAACATTCAAGAGAATACCGGATGTCACATGACAAAATCCTTTCGCTGTTGTGGAGGAAAATAAACCCGCGACAGCACAACTTCCGGTGCCTCCTATCAATATGCAATGAAGCGATGAATAGAAAAATCAACGCCACCAACGGGCAATATCGGCGTTACTGATGAGCAAACAGTTAGGCCTTTGCTTTGAATTTACTCTCGTACATAACCCTCCTGACGTTAGTGAGCAGATCACCAGAGAGGGATGGCTGAAAAAGTAGTATAGTTATGTATAATCCAATCAGAATTAAACAGAGACTACGACAAATCACGTCCCGGCAGGAAAGTGATGGTTTTTGCCTGTCCTTGTTTGTGATTTGATTTCTCTCTGTACTAAATCAATTACACGGTCATTAATCATATTATGGTCTAAAGCTATGTGTCACGTTTTCCTATAGAGGTTGCTTGAGGGATAATTAGAAGGACATGATTAATTGCCGAGAAAAAGAGGCAGATTCATAGGATTCAATCACATTGGAAAATTAGGTCCTGACCTTGTTGACATGCGGTTAGATAATTAGTATACACTTCCCGAACCTTCCATTTAAGCATTTTGTCTCTAGTTACTTTTGATTACGCAATTAAACCTCAGATTTAGTTCAATTCTCAAGAGCTATAGCTCTTGCGGAACGGGAAATCGCGGGTTTCTGATCAAGCTTTCTATGATATCTAATAATTTACAAACTACAAACGCAGCTTTGTTTGCGTTTTTGAAAGAATTGGCTCAGGCGACAGGGATATTTCACGCCTAAGATTCAAACGAATAGAACGAGAAGTATATGAGTGAGAAGCCGTTGTACATTGTTTCCTTGACAGTTTCCTGTTTCTTTTTCCTTACCCCACTATTCAGTTACCATTCCTATGTCCCTTTCTACATATCTCCGTCTTAATTACTTCAATCATTACCTGTCCTAATAATACTATCATTCCTTACTAGTCACTGCATTGGACGATCCAGAGGGTTATAACAACCTAAGGTTGAGACTAAAAAGATTAATAACTGCTGGTGCACTGTGTGTGTATAATCCCTTGGCTTCGCTTCGGGATTATATACCAAACAGTGCATCAACAGTCCCTCAATGTCGGTCATTAATCCTTTAATATTGGCCGAGCCCCAGGTCCCACGAACACTTTCAACCAGGCCAGATGCCTCCCCACCTTACCCATCTAGCATATTTTCGTTTCTCCTTCACACTGTTAATTGTACCTCTTCACCTTCTAACCATTCTCTCACCGTTGTTAACCTCTCCTCAATGTAGAATGAAATGCAAATACGAAAGAGACTTCAAAGTGGTCCTGGGTACTGTCTAATCTATTTTAAATGCCTTCTGAATATATACAATATTTATATATACACAATATTTGACATACTCATTTACATTCTGTCTGACTCTAGAAAACGATTCAGTTTCAGTTAACACGTCACCACAATAACTTCATAGCATAATTCTATTTGTAATAAATATGTTCATTGGCCGATGGTACGTTGTTTAACAAGATATAGAAAAGACCCATAACCAACAGACGTGGCTGTTTTTGTGCGTTTCCATGAAAATCTAAAGACAAATTAGACATATTAGACAAACTAACATACACTATAGATCGATATCCTTCTATAGTTAATACGGTTACACAAATCATTGAGATCCTCGTGCTCTTGAGTATTATAACAACTCACTATTTTTTTTTTTTTTTTTTTTTACAACTCACTATCATTACCACAACATATTCGGATCAGGTTCATACAATTTTTCACTCTCGTATTATCTATATTTTACTAGTTTTAATTCTTGTTTTTGTACTTTTTTGTTTTACATCCGTATTTTAGTCTAATTAAATTACTAGCAGATCTCAGAAGATGACAATTACACACCACACATAATACGAACAAATTATCATTGCTTTAAGTCGCGATATTCAATAAGTCATCACAACACAATAAAAAGAATGGCAATTTTAAAAACAACTCAGAAATCAGCTAAAATTCAATAATTAGTCTAACTCGCGGCACTTTCTAGGACGACCCTCACATTGGCTGGCAGTTCATTCCAAAGATTTCTACCAGAATAATACAGACTGTTGAATCTTGAGTCCAATTCCACATATATATGATATTCTCATGGATCCCAGTGAAAAGGCATCAGTCAAGCTGTTAAAGATCTATACTTAACCTTAAATTTATATCCATGTACATTCTGTTAAAGATCTATACTTAACCTTAAATTTATATCCATGTGCATTCAGATATTATTAGAAATTACTCATGATAAGCAGACATTTTCATCAATACTATTGTTTTTGTCAATTTGTCAAGGGCTATACGAAGAACAAACGACCATTTTCAATCATCACATCTGTGTAGATAAGTAATAACAGAATAACAACAAGTTGGCTAACTTGTTGTAAATATCTTACTTATACCAATCATCATTTCCCTTCAAGATATTTCTTTTTATTACTTTCCACTCTTCGTTCCTATAACCTGGCAAATTGTTCCATGTTATTGGACCAAGGAAATGTGGAGATTTCTTGATTTTTTTTATTGGGCAGATTTAATTAAAGTGATAATATTCTTTTTTCAAAAACATGATTCCCATCAGTTACACTAGATCGATATAATTACACATAATATCACCTTCGTTAAAATCTTGATTGACCAGCCAATCCGATGTTAGCGCCTTTGCATATGTGAATCCGCTTCTACACATATTATACCCCCTAAACATTCAATGGGGAACATTGTATGAGGAGCAATATCTTCCCTCCAATATCCTCTACACATGTTCCCTCTGATAAATGATGATTACAACGGGAGTGACGATCCCAACGATCAATAGAGTTATATCGGATGCAATTCCTTTCCATTTTAACACATTTATTTTCTAAATTCATCATAGCGCCGGGCGTTGGTCTTGCTCTCTTGGCTGCCAACCACCCACCCCTTTTTATCCATTCTTGCACAAAGCCCTATGTAAATACATCACTTATCAGTGATAAGCGATATTTCTATCTATTGGCCTGATTAAATTATGAATAGGTCCATTTAGTATGTCCCTTGAGGCATTCACCTTAATCTACGTGCCAGCACTTTTGTTAAAGCAAAGGCATTGACTGAACGCTATATATGTACAATGAAAGGAAAACTGGTAGTCATTTGGGAGCTCGAAAATGAAATCAATTTCTTCCCACACCAAATACATAGGTCCTGAGTGAAGCATTTCTGAGCTGCGCCGACAATTACAATAATGAGTAATAATGACATTTCCCGATAGGATCCAAATCCTATGCATACAGCCCAAATGACAAGTTAATGTAGGAGGCTGATTCTAAATGGCTCTGTTCCTATCCAATTACCAGGTTGAAGATCCAATAACACAAGCCGTGGCTATCAAGCTTGCCCAATGCCCGATCTACTTTCTCTAAGCTGTTCCCACGTGGGAGTCCCAGCCACCCGTTGTGACAAGGACAGCTCACAATCCAAGCGAGCTTCTCGCGCCGTATATAAACCTAAGATGTCCGCTGAGACGCCCAGCAATAAAAGTGATACTTTCGTGTTGCCTTTTTCAGAGATCGGTGGACAATGCAGCTTCCCAACGTTCCTATGGCAGGAGGTCCCTGAAGATACGAGAAGGGTGTGGATTAGTGAGGCTCGGTATAAGGACAACAGCCAAGTGTGGGAGAGTCGGCATGAGATGAGTGTGAGCCAACATTCAATAGTGACCAGGATTAAGTACCCTGCTCCATGTGCAGACTACGAGGAGTACGGATCTTCTCCATGTTTCAAAGAAGAACTCTTACACACTAGAACTTGTGTAAAAGCAAAGGACGAGCTAAAGTTTATTCTCCAACAAGGAGACGCTGGGTGAGTGTTATTTAAGGGACGCAATCTTGTCAGATTTCACAATTCGATTACACTTATATTTCCCTCTGGAGATTTCTCCTATTAATAGTGCACCGATAAACACATTTCAGTTCTTTTCTTTGGTTACTCTTCACGGTGATTTGAGATTGGCTCTCAACCTTGTATGCGTGTCCTCCTAAACAAGTGCATCGAGATGATAAATAAACCACCTAAGGGGTATATATGTATTTCTTTTTTTTAAAACTTTTAATGCAGTAATGGTAATCTATCTGCTTGTTATCAACTCAGGAGGTGTATAAAATATATTATATATGTTATGTTTATCGAAGAGTGAAGTCTATGATATTTAAAGCTCAAGCTGAGAACAACATTGTTGAAATGTAACGCTTGTGGTACGGGCATGCAGTTGAGAGAAAAGTAGAGATATAACGGTTAATGATGAAATATACAATGATGAAATATATTATAGAATATATTAGTGATGTGTCACAGAAAAATTAATCATAAGTCGAGAAGAATGGATTTTGAGATACTATCATGTTTGAAAAGATGAGATTAAGTGGATTTCAACGATGTTAACATTTCGGAAATCTAAATAGTATTTCTATGTTTCATGTTTGAAAAAGAAATTTGCAATATTTCTGGGTGGACAATTACTAATAACGTAGCTAAATTTACTCCATAGGATGACCTTAGAAACGCAAGGTTATATTTAATATACTGTCTTGAAATCTTGTACATGCATACGACTGAAACCGCTAGATACTACAAAGATGAGAACATTCCTATAAACAGGTCTTGTGAAATGTATCAATTTTCTGACTTATGACTCATTTTTCTGTAACATATCACTAATATATTTCCATGTAGTTGCAGGCATGCAGCGTAAACATGTTGTGAATATTTGAGAGCACTGAGAGATCTTTAGAACTCATATATAATGATACTTTTTCTCTGGGTGAGATGATCAGACTGCGAAGAGTTTTTGTCATGCTTGTATGAGCCATGCTTTTTGGTCATACTTAACTCCAGAGTTCTGTATTTTTTCATGATCTTCTAGGTAACATAGTTTAATGTTGCTACCCAACGGCTGGTTACTTTTAAGACCTGTTCGATATATCAATATTATCGTGTCTGTTATCCCCTTTTTCATTATATAGATGTGTCCATGTCCATTAAGTGACTAGTGAAGTTTCTAAAAGGTTCCCAAATTATCTACATGCCCTTTTTAAATGATCATTAAATATTTGAACTTGGCAGCGAAGCATTCTTTGCAGCAAAGAATCGATAGAAGCGACGATCGTATTGAGGAGCTTATGCCTCGAGGTAATAAAAGCATATTGCGTTAAGAAATTACCAGCTGTGTAAGCAGCGATTCACTTGGTGTTTGCAGACATCGGAGAAGAAAAACATGAGTTCTTCTGTAAAATGCAGAACCAAGCCTTCAAGAGCAACAGCCTGTCCTTGCTTTACCTTCGGCTTCGGCATTCCTCTCAGGTCTCTCGGGGGATGAAAGAATAGTGTTTTAACTCCGTAGATGTATTCTGAAAGGGAAGATTGAATCCGACATCAAAGGGCCCAGGACCTTGTATACATTTGGTTTATCGAATATGAGTCCGGCCATTGAACCAGACAAATGTGCCTTTTCCGAGGTCAGAGATGATTTTGTCAGGAGGGAGGACATACAAGGACACTTCCCTTTCTCAGATCGCCTTCGCGGTGTCAATTGGCATTTTGTCAGTAGGACAGTAGGTGCTGAAATTGTATATAAAGGGAATGTCCTGATAGATACATATAACAAACACTTGGACAATTTCAAAAGCAATCAAATGGTATATATATATATATATCCATATTAGATGCCAAGAGATAAGTAGCCGAAGTCCGGGGTTAAACGCTTGGAATTTCCTCCCTGAAAGTTTCCACTAATTTCCAAGCCTCTGCGCCTTACTTACTAGCTCACTATGCGAAGGCATATGAAAGCAGTGGTTTTCCAACCTTGTAGCGCTTGTCAGTATATCAAACGTCGATCTATTGTCCTCCCCAGATTCAGTGGCGGGTTGTTCAAACATGACCTCGGGGTTAATTGTCAAGGGTTATTCATCCCCAGGAGTCTCCAAGTAACCGGCCCACTAGACCCATCCAGGGCGGACAATGGGGCGCCCTGAGGGTGCTATGGAAACAGGAGCTGACGTCCAAAGATATAGCCAGGATCTCTCCAGAGTGGTCGATTGGGGGAAGAGAGGGGCTGCTCAATGGAAAGGGAATGAATGGACGTGTAATGATGTCTATACAGCAGTGGACACCTGCCATCCTACAGGGTGGTCAGTATGCAGCTAGGAATAGTGTTGAGCACAGTAACCCTGTGCATAAAAACTGGCCTATGTATATTTACGTCGAATATATCCAGTTGACTGTATACATATATGATATATAAATTATATGTAGGTATACGTATATATGCACCGAAAGGAGAACATAAGCTCATAGAATGAACAGAGCAAACACGGTTTCGTAATCTATATGTTTGGTGAACAACTCAGTTTTTGTATTGTTAGTAACATCATCTCAAAGTAGCATATATATGTGAATGCGAATACAATTAATTATCCTACAGTAAATAGTGGGATAATAAACAGCTTCTTGGAATTTTCAGTTTAAACATAAGAAATGTCCGAAGCCATGCCTCCACAAAACAATCATTTGCGTGTTTACACCCGGCAGAGATTTGCCATCAGTCGTTATTGCTCAATTTAGGCATCATTCCCAATTGTTTTCCCTGCGACTGCAACTGAAAATGACATTTTTTAAAAAAGAAATTGGCGCCGGGTTAATACTTCCAACAGGATCTGGCGACCGATTGAGTAGGTCTGATTCTCATCCATCAAATACAAATTCTTGGTTTTCAAAACGATAGTATGAATGTCAGAGGCATACTATGACTGTTTGATAATATTTACATCATACCCTTGGGACTATCGGCGAGGTAAAGGAGCCTGTAGCTGGTCAAACATTCTACTAATGGATTTTCATTCGAAAAGGCATTAATATGAAAGGTCATGATTAAGATCGATAAAATCTGAAGAACATGTATGTAAGCGATCAAATGTCAACGTAACCATTGTGCACATTTGATTTGGAAAACATGAAGTATCTGTTACATGAATACATCCAATCCTTTTTAAACATCTCTATGTCCCTCCGGACATTAGCATAGGCAAACCTTTCCTAGTCACTAACTATAATGTGTCTATGGATGATGCATTGCAAATTCAGCTTCGGTAATCTTTGCTTGTTCAAATAAACCCTATATAATAATCCAGAGAGTCACCTTGGTTTATTTTGTACTCTAATGATTGGTAAAATGGATTCGATTTCCTTGTTATTCAAGGTGGAGAAGCGCTTTCCCTCGTCCCTTTTATGCGGTGACCTTAATTCAATATCCGCAAGAAACCTGACCAATAAAAAGCTTCGTGAATAGGCTCAATAAGATAATCACAGATTTAATCACTAATTGAAACCGCCCTCAGCCTGTAACCAGATGTAACCTGATGCAAAACAAAAGTGGATACACCGACTTATCATAGGGGGCGTGTGGGTGAGGATTAGTCATTGTATTTCTCAATTGCCATAGACCAAGTCAATACCGGCATGTATGCCCTCTCTTAGACTTTATTTATTGTTGTTGATATCTTTATCGTATTACAAAGTGATTTAATGAACTCTTCGAATCATGGGTAGTAGTTCCATTAACCGTAATGCAAAGGTATCGACCTGTTTGCTTTATTTCTGATTCATGTAATAGGATATGAGTATGATATGATGAACCGTTTTGATAATGTTCATTCGGAAAGGAAAAATATTTTGTACTTCAGGTACTTTCAGGTACATTTTGATAATTAATATGTTTACTACATCATACGATCCTGTGAAGCTCGGAGGACCTGCTGTAGTATAGTGTTTGCAATAATACATTAAGCTACATTAGCGTACCTTATCAATGGACGGATCCAAGTGTGTACAAAAGAATCAAGCAAGTCAATCATATGTCTGCTCTGTTGTCAATGTATTCCGGTGGTGTACATGAACTGTGGCATCAGGTTTCAAGCACGCATCATGCCATGGCACAGGCGATCTTTGAACGTGGCAAATGCTAGTTTATTTGTACCCTCCAGTGACGGGATGTTGGGTCGATAGTGAAGAGTACCTTGAAACCTACACGATGGTGATAGGATTAAAAAAGAGGAATATTTCAGGTGTCGTCTATGTCCTTGACTATCCATATTTAAATGGCAAAAGAAATATCTAAAGAATGGTGACCAGTATAGCAGCTTCTATATGATTAATCGATATCATGCTAAAATACTTCATCGATTGAAATTTATCTTAATTAAATAGCAGACCAATATCAGCCTCTCCAGTGATGCTGTGCTTCATGGATGATTACCTGATTTGTATCTAGCCTGATGATCCATTGCCACACTTTGATGGATGCCAGACCCCTAGAATACCTTATGTGGCCCGACACAGTGCGCACAAAGCCACTATATTGATGGAAGTCTGAACGGACCTTTTTTCTTTATAGACCGACTTTTTTTTACCGAGGTTTCACAGATATGTGATATATTTCATTCTTCGAAACAGTAACCCCAATTTTATACATCGATTAATCATATATACAACGTTTAATCTGATTTAACAATATCCTATATAACTTATACCCTTACCTGCCTGTCGAGACGTACATTTAGGTCAATTAAAGCAGTGTTAAGCACTAGCTATTTATCTTTATATATTCTTACTAAATATCACCCATTCTTTGAGAGTTTTTTAAACTAAGTATCACAGATTTTGATCTTTGGGAGATAAACATATTATCCACGTTGATATATCTTAATCAGAGTTCACGGGATGGTCTCGCCTTTACAGCCCCCATCTATATCGAAGAAGAACACTTATTTAAATTGAACCAGGAAGATATGTCTTTTCTACTGAGAGACTATAGAAGCTATATATATATGTTTTATGGATTGAATACTTAGGAAATGTACCTTTTATTTTATTACTTTAGGAGAAGTTCACAATGAATCTCCGCCGCTCCAACTCATTAGTATTAGATGGATAGATATATCAATTAGCTTATTTCATCCACATCGGTGGAATTCTCTGTGAATCCTAAATTATTCAGAAGATCCAGGATACATTCCTGTCCTGCGAAATACATACCATATCCATCATCTGATCCAGTTAGTTCAAGACAAATCATCATCTACCTGTCTATGGGGACCATCTATTTAGAGATTTCTCCAAACAACACTCACAATGTCTCTCCATTAAGCTTTATGCACATACAATTTCTGATCACTGTAGTCTAAGGCCTCACGTGGCGGAACACTCCTCCTTCTTCATCCAAGCTTTTTTAATTCACTTGGTAATTTCTCAAACAATTATTTCGAATCCATAATTTCAAACTAAGGTGGACTAATTATATTCATTTTTAAGTTAGAAGCGATACAATCCACGCGAACCCCATTTTTATATCTACATGTGCCTCTCTGACATTTCAATTAGTAGTTCAAACATTATACACAATAAATTCACGTCAATTGATAGCGCTCATCTAATGAGTAGTTCTTTTCGTAAATATTTTAGCCTTCCAGACAGACAGAGGTCTTATTTCAGCCATTATGCCCCAACACATTCCATCGTGAGGCCGCCGCCAAATAACATAAATCTGAAAAGATGAGATATCTTCTTCGGCGAATCGAGTAAGATGAATAAGGGCGATGTGCGATGGCCACCCCTAGGAGGAATGAACACACTAAAGGAAGGGCAGGGTTCATCTGACGAGGGATACCTCGGGCAGAGGGTTTGTGACCCTGTCAAGATGACACCTTACTAAGGATTACCATCCCTTCCCGTTAACATTAGCACAACCTGTAAAAAGAACAATGAAGGATGTTTGTATTGCTGGGACCTCGTCACCTACCACACACTCCCTGAATTACACCATTCCCTGTTTCCCCAGTTGAAATTTAATATCATCCAATACGCCTTGATTTTTACCCTGAGCAAACCAATCAATCTTCTATTCGAAATTGCTTCTTCCTCTCCTGATTTCAATTTGCGGAATGTTGGTAGTGTTCAGGCTGAGTTTAAGGTCGGGGTAATTTATCAAATATTTGATTTGGGGAAGCGAGAGATTCTTCAAATGGGAACCTGACTGAGGTGCGCTAAATTATTCATGAAGACATAAAGTAGTCGAGAAGAGTTAAATTAACCTTTTAAGTATAACTTTTGACATGTCAAGCCATTTTTACGCTTTAGCGAAATTTAATTAATAACTAACACTTATTTAGAAATGCGCGAGAGACAATGTTTTTTCCAATGATTGACTCACTCTTATTTAATCAAATTACAGCTTACATTTTATGACGGTAATAAATAGGAATCCAACGGAAAGCCCAGATTTCAATCCTAGACCTGGTGAAATTTAAAAAAACCCAGCTCTCGACAATATTGTACATTATGTCCAACTTCGAATTACCTTCTTGCCATTGATATCTCGTCGGCCATATGACCATAATCTCTCAAATATACATAAATGTACCGAAGGCATAATGTTTACTCACAGGGTACTAAATGAAGTTTGTCTAGATCATAGTAGGTCATTGGAGTTCTCACAGGTCTAGTTGGTTAGGCTTTCAACATTCAGTACCTTTTGTGGGGTTCGTATCTCAGACCCGATGGAGATTTCGAAAGCCACCAATATGCATATATAAATATATCATATCACACAATTGTTGCTCCATGAAAAGAGGAACATGGGTCTTTCCAGTCAGACTTAAAAATAAACGTATCCTTTTAGAGGGATGCTTTAGTCCCTTTAGGGCCTGAGCGGGACCATGTTTTTCATTATAGAACATCCCTATAGGATCGAAGGCGACCATAGTTCCTCTAGTTTGGAAATCCCTTTAGAGTTGAAAGAGATCATAGTCTATTTATCACGGAAGGACGCGTATTATTAATTAAGTTTAAATATATCTCCTTATAATTATCAGCAAATTATTATATCATTATACACTATACTAGTTTACTATATTCACACTTGCCCGTGGGGTCACTTTGTTCATTGTAGCAAGCTACTGTTTGATAATTTCATCGAGTTCAAACCCCCAGTATAGACCAATATTTTTTAAAAAAACCTTTCTAATGATATGTAGACTATATATATATCAACTCATTGCTACATGGGCAGATATAGCATATCATGCATACATATTTTTATTAGTATCGTCATTAACAAAAATAGGCTGTTATTACCATTAACAAGTAAGTTGGAGGCAACTGAACTGAAAACAAACCTTGTTGTGAATTATTATTATTTCTTTTTAATAATTATTACGATTATTATCACAACACAAATTGAACAATTCCTTAATTGATAAATAAATGAGTATGTTAGTACTTTTTCACCTCTGGGTCGAGTGTAGCATTCAGTAAACAGACCCGCAACTTGTTAGCCCTTGAGGGAAGCATGGGAAATTTAGTTTCACTGTGAAAGTAGTTCCGATAAGCAGACGATGCTGTGATTTAGTATTGATACACTACGCTAGCATTTTCCCTCGGCAAGCGCGGTAAAAATACAGCGCCCGGTGAAATGAAAGAAAGGGATACACTCTGAAAGTTCTAACCATTTCATAGTGAATATATTTCATAAAAGCTGGGTTTCAACATGAAACATACCTAGTATAATCATGAAAGCTATTTCAGCAATTGCAAAAGCTTTGTATCAACATTCAAGCAGGATTACTGAATTTTTTGGCGACATAGTTCTGTATTTCTATAGATTGTTTTTTATGAAAACCAATTTGTATCGACCAATAATTACCACATATTAGCAATTGTGTTCAAACTGATTTTTTTTTATTTCATTAAAGACCAATATGAATATTCACTCCATTCATTTGAAAAAAAAAACGCGTTATCACTCGATCGGTGATACCTGAGGCCTTTTGTGAGTTCTGGCCTTGCCAATTGGAGTTCCTTCGAACGCATCATAAACGCATTATCACTTTAGTCTAAAATAATTTGATGTATGACTGTACAATCCACTTAATGCTGGTTATTCATAAATATTCAACATGGACTCCATACAATCATATCCGTAGTTTATCTGTGGCTTGTCTATTTCTCTTAAAGCCGTTGCGATTGTTATGTTTAATCTCACATGACTGAAGTACAAACGTGTCCTACAGTTGTCTTCGCATTGTCTCTCTTTTCATCTCAATGACATATCCCAGTACGAAAAAACTGTAAGACATACAGTGATTTTATATTTGGTGATCAATAAACCAAGCTTTGCTTGGTTTCTGGCCATTTCTGAGTCGATATTATTCTATTATATTCCTTCCATGCAAAGAACCCAAATAAACTATTCAGTACTATTCAGTCTTGGTCATTCTCATCTACCGATTTGGATTTATTAATGATATCTGTGTCTTTTCGCATGAAAGACACACACATTATTATTAAGAAAATGCCCTGAAATGTGATTCGCCATAATGTAGGTGGGAGGAAGGAAGACATGCAACACATGACAAGGTCCTTGGTGACGCTGGGTTTGAGTCTGAATACAACCAATCTCATTTACACGAAAATATGATACATTACCTGAGATTTAAGTACGATTTAAACATAGATGGCGGCTGCAAACGACTGAGGCTTCGAAAGATCCACGTCCCCAGAGTTCCGTAATTTAATACATTTATGCATTGCTTGGATCTCCATCTTTTACACTCTTTCACCCCATCACGCTTTCAGCTTTGCACAACCACTCTCATGTTTCCCCTATTCGTTCTGTTTTTCTTTCTTAAGCATCTCTGATCTTCATATTTCTCCAAGTACACTTGAGTTTATGTATGGTCCCATTGTACAGCTCTTCTTGCTGCTCCATCCGTCTTCCTTCCTCTATTTCCATCCTTCTTCCTTCCTCTATTCCCATCATTCTTCCTTACTCTATTTCTCAAATGGTCACAAATGATTCACACACCTTATTATGTTTATTTCAGGTTTGAAAAATTTACGTGTTTAAAACTATTACAAAGAGGGAAGAGTCTAATTCAAGTTTGGTCTGGTAAGTATAATCCATTAATACTTGTACATTCGAATTGTGCTGACACCAAAAGAAAGGGATTCATTAAAGTTCCTAGTCTTTTATTTTATTTTTTAAAAAGAAGAGAATTTTGTCTTTTACTCTATAGGAATATGTTACTCAATGATGTTCAACATATTTCAAATTTTGGTTGGTGTTCTCCCTTATCCACTCTCAACAGAACCATCTGGAATTTTACCAAACCTTCCCTTATATAGTCAGGTTCTCGTCACCCTGATTTGTAACTGCCTGTTCGACCAGAGCATTGTACCTTCCATCAATACAGTGATCTCCGACTTTGGTGGCTTGTAAAGCACTAACCACACAGTTCAGACAGCTTGTGCATGTTAACATCGGCTAAACCCCAACGAGATCCTCTTGAAGTGAAGGCTAAGATAGTAATCTGTCTCTCTAGAAAGGGAAAACGGTGACTCTAGCTTCTTTGAGTCCCTCCTGTTGAAAACTGAAGGCTTTTTATACTAAGCATACCATAGCTATTCTATGAAGCAGATCACATATCGCGAACACAAAGGAGTTTCTGATATATGACCCATTCTTATCATTATGCACCGATAAAAACGGAGGAGGCTGATGAGAAGTCTACAACAATAGTTGCATCATAATCATAGTCCTTTGGTATCTTTTTTTTAAAGAATTCAAAGTGCACTTAATATTAAAATCTTCTAAACAAATGTTTTTGTATTTGTTTTTGGCACCTTTCAATCGTTATCAACAGCTGGAAATGCTTCGTCACCATGTTGTTTGGATTAAACATACTTTCATCTATCAGTCATACATTTGATCTCAGGAATTAACATTTGATGCTTTCCTTTACAGCATCGAAGTTGAAAAACACGTTAGACCATACTTTATGTGATGACGAGAACTTGATTCGTATTGAGTGGCCATGGATTGGTGAGTAACCTTATGGTATTCTCCTTTTTATTTGTTAGAAGTTCTGCTACCCGTCATCGTATTACACACGCATGATTAGAAGAACGTTCGAATTCCTTGGCGTTTTCATTTCGTCTACGGATCATACAGCGATCTTACCCATAGTGTAGGTTCCCAATATTTGCACAGACAACAACAGTAAAAATCTCCTTCTTTAGCCTTGCCGGCTGCGAGATAGATAAACAGCTGAAGGCAGCATCAATGCTGTGCTGTGTAAGAGTAGGCATATTAAAAACATCGTTATCATCCCACGTATGCAGACTCAGTCGTGGAACGATGCTGATCAAGAGAATATATTTTACCTGTGAGATTCCTTACTCCAAAACTATTCATTGTCTGTACTCTTTCTGAGTGCATCGATTTCGCTCCTCTCCTTAGGACAATAGTTAATATTTCAGAGTTCTCAATCTTTTAATGGTATTCGTTAAATGATGATAGGTTTCTTCCTTGGTTAGCGCAACACCATTCAAGTAATTTAGCAAACATCAGGAGCTTAAATGCAAATACTCTCCTTTATAAATTATGGAGCTGTAGAACTGTCATAAAGTAGTGGGCCCACGGCAAAATATCTGACGAAGAAAAGCAAATTTGAAAGCCAGTTGAATCATTCAGAAATCGGAATCTTGTTACTGATAAATAGATAGAATAAATAAATCAAGGGGGATATTTCACAGAATGGATAAAACGAGGTTAACAAATAATCAGTTTTATTTACATTGAAGTTGTCTGCACTTCAGGGGATTTTTGGACTTCATGGTACAACAATCCAGTCGAATGATAATAGATATAAGAAAGACTGAACAGAAGAACCTAACTTTTGTATAAGGCTCCAGTTGACCTTTGTCGTTTTGAGGAAAACTACCCCATCTTCACAGCCATATACATCTAAATTATGGCTTTTGAAAGAAAAGTAATGGACAAAGACGAGTCGTTATACTGATTCCGGGGAAGCGTCTTCTTCTGATTTATGACGACCATGTGTCCCATAATAACCTCATGAATTATGGGGGCATGAATGTGCTCACAACAAGACAAAGACATTGTTCATATTTGTCAACTCACATGATAGTTGTAAAGAGTGAAAGGGAGTATGGCGTCTGCAATGATACAAGGGATCCGAACGAGGCGACAGACCTAGAAGTAAAGCACTGGCACACGGCATTGGACTCGGAAACATTAGCTTGTTGTGGGTTCGAATCCTGGGGTGTGGTACAAGAATTCCTACGCTTTTCCCCCTTAATTACTTCGGTGGGTAGGAATACAAATGCTTTGGGTGTGTAGACGCGTACGAGAGAATGGTACATACGAGAGAATTCATTTCCTTCGTACAGGTGAAGGAATACCCACACACAATTCCTTTCCTTAGCGTATACAACAGGCTCCTGGAGATACAGTGTTTAATATAGGACAACGATACGAGTAGCTAATCATTTCTATGGTTTTAATCAATTCCCAGCATCCTTGTAATATATTACACCGATTGAAGATGTGTACACTTCTTTTGCTAAAGCATTTGCGTATTTTTGATAGAGATAAGAAATCAGAAGCCAACGATTCCTGGGGATGGATTTGAATCAGTGTATTTCTAAAGTAGTCGAACGTAATGGAAATCCCCTGAGAATGATATCCTTTATCGTATGAATTCTCAAGAAACATTGGCTTGACTATAACCACAAAACTGGAATATAGTTCTAGTTATGTGCTATCACCTACATCTCTTCACTGTACATGTGATGAAATAGATAAAAACATTTCATCCCTGAGAAAAAGAGGGTAAGGTCTATAGAATGTACTTACCCGACCGGGCTACATCTTAGAGGTCAGCTCGTTGCATGTCAAGGTTGAAGGCATGTTCAAACCCTTTTTACAAACAAATCATCCATCTAATCCGCCGACTGATCGTTAGTGTTCTGACGGATGGCAATAAATCAAGAAGAAATGGGTATACAGTTGCCTATCATGTCTAAGGTGGGAAAATCAGGAATATCTTAAAAGGTCTACTTGATGAGTTGGTCTATATAAATTTACTTACAATAAGGTGTGTTAGTTCTTGAATTGCCGGATCGCTTAATTTCGCAGAGGATCATAATTATATTCATATTACAAAAGATGCACCAGACACTCAGACTGATGAATTTAGCACACCCGATGATGCATTATCAAATCTTCATTAGGCCCTTAACGAGCTGTGATTGGCACAAAAATTGATTGAGGGCGCAGGTAACCGGACTGACTACTGGGTGCTAAGGCCTACTCAGGCATTCCGAATGCACAGTCGCAGTCTCATTAAAGAGCCGAGCCTCTCTGCACTGACAGTAGGGTAATCGGAGGCCGGTGTATGGTAGGCGGTGGTCTTCGCTACTTCACAAAACACTACGAGCTTATTTGAACATGTGTTTGGGAAATCAAGTCTGAGAAAGGAGCGAAATGAGGCTTCGCTGCTGGCGACAGGCAGAGAAAGCAAGATAAACTATCCAACCGGCCTCCTGACCACAAGACTACCGTGATGGATAGATCCTTACCCACACCAGATCCAAAGTACCTTAATTATTTTCCAGGCCCACGAAAATAAATCAAGGTCTGTGGTCAGCATTAATAGGGCCAAGCGTAAAGGCACGTAGACTTGGTCAGAATTGGAACCGATGGAGCATTTCTGCTATACCTGTCTGAAAAGCGGTCTCCTCATCTGGTTCCAAGGGTATGGGTTTTAAATGGGAATTAACTTTCAATGACAGTTAAGTCTAGTGAACTTGGACAAGGCTGACTAGATCTGCATCTACACGAGTGGACCACTTCTTAAGTTTGATTAAAGAAACATAAAATTCGTATAATTCATAGGGTGCAAGGTCTTCAGAGGATTATATCCGAAAGTGGGGAAAGAACAACTTTGATAAATAACTACCACAAATATAATGAAACTATATAATTGCTATGGCATAATTCAGGTTTAGAAGAATGAGAATGAATAAATGAAGTGGAACTTTTATGCAAAAGAAACTTCAGCATGGTTCCTTTTAATCGCATCCCCAAACTTGATAAGTGCCATTCCCAAGTTTACAAAACGTTATGAAAAAATAATGGCGCATTCCCACGTGGTTAGGAAATCAATATTTCCCCATAAATAGGATATTTGATCTTACATGTTACATCACTTCACATGTTAACATGAGAACCAGGTATAACGATACGCATTTTAATAGTTTTAATTTGTTTCTTAAGCAAACAAAAACGAATTCCTCATAGAGGTATGATAAATTTCAGGAATTAACTACTAACTTTCAGTCTTGATGCATGCGATGCATCTCCATAGCCACGAACCTGTGATGCTTTCCATAGCCATGTCCTGCAATGCTTTTCTTTAGCCTGTACACTAATTTTCCCCTTAGGGCTTCACACCTTCTTGCATGGAACGAGGACTATGTACAGAAGCTCACGGTCCAAAGGGTAAGAATAGGCCGCTAGACATTTTCTGCAATAAAGAAACTCGAATCTAGAGCTTAGGCATCCTGAAGCTCTGTGCTTTTCTAAATTTCTAACTCCAATTTCAAATGCTAGAAAATAGACTGTATGACCTCGAAGTGGACTCGCCATAATTGTTATTCGCCAGATGAATTATGGCTTTTATGGATCAAGGGTCGGGGCCTAATGGTAGTAATCATTGATTTGTGCAGCCACTCAATCAAGACAAACTAAAGTGACTTTGAGGCTAGCAGAAACCAGGACTGGACCATCTGTTTGAACAGGTAATAAACGGCTGGACACCACTTTTGATTAGTTCAATCAAGGGTACTTAGGGCTCAAGCTCCCATGATGAGTGGTGATCACCCTCTGAGGAGCTTGGATTTACAGGTGGCGAGACATCCTCCACAAATAATAAGGGCTTATTTTACCCCGAATAGGCTTGAAGATCGAACTCACAGTCTGTTATAATAGAAGGGATCTGGAGATTTTGTTTTCTTGCAAGCTTCTATCTATCCCTCACTAAAGTCTCGGAGATGGTAATGAATTCTACCCTATATTATTACTCTTAGGACTATAGGTCTAAAGGACTAAAATAAAGTTCTGTAGTTGTGTGAGTTATCTTTTAGGTAAGCACAGAGTTTTAGGCCTATACAATTAAAAGTAACATGGTAGGCATTTTTTCAAATGGGAGAACTTGGGATAGATGGACTTTTTAGAAGATGCACTAACAATGTCTCTTAGTGCCATTGTTTCATACTGAAAGTGTTTACAAATAGTGCACCTGAATCATCGTTGATGCAAAGAAAGAAATAGATCTTCCGAATCATTCGCCAAAGAAAATGACAGGTACACCTTGAATTCTATGGGGAAATAGATACCCCTTCCCCTTACCCCTCCTTCTACGTGGATAAACACTACTGTTTGTGGTATAATAACCAAACTTATAATCTCACCCCTGGGGTTGTTTGGCAAGTCTAATGACTCCGCAAAAGAAGTGCAAGCCTTCAGCAGCGAGGTATCTAAGAGTAAGAACTTGCAGGGTACGGTTTGTGTCCCCCTGATAATCCTTTCAGTAGAGCATAGTGGCCAGCATCTCCGGGGACCAGCGTTCACGTAGCGTCACTACTAGTGTAGTGCCTTACAAATAGGGGACAGCGGTGGGGAGCAGACCGAAAATACCTCTTAAATATTGTTCCGGAAAGAGGGACATGGCAAACCATGCTTAGAACCACAGATTACTTACTCTCCATTCTCAACGCTGGTTTACCCCCCCCCCCCCCCAACCACATGCACGTCATGCAGCACTGACTAAAGTTGTTGTATTCCCAATACAAGGCTTGGCGAGTCCAAATGTATAGCGATGTTGCTATAAGCCATCATGTAAACTTGTCTTAATATTTCTGTGTGATGGCTTTAGAAGAAGTTAAGAGAGTTGAATGAATTTAAGCTACATTCGATGAAAAGAGTAATTATTCTCAGTGTTATACGAAGGCTGGTGCTTCTGTTCCATACGAATCATAGACCAAAGCAAATGCGTTTAAAATAAGATGCAGTTCATAGGGTTTTATAAATTGCAGAACTACAATGAACAGATAACCCTGATGAAGGTGTTATGAAACACCGAACCGTTGGTTCAAATCATAAATAAACTACTACAGCAACCTTAATTATACTTACAAATTGCTTCTTATTCCGGCTGCGATGTTATATTCTCTCTTCTAGTATGTATATAATATTGTGCTGAAATATTAAATTAGAATCTTTTACCCTAAAGCATTTCTTTTTATTGAGAGTCAAATATATAAATTTTTAGATGTCCATTTAATGCTAATGAGTGGGAGGCCATAACTGGGAGGGCATAACTGGCTTCCTTGCTTCCTCTCCTTTTTCTCATAGTACCATTTCATAATTGGAGCCGTCTCCTCTTGTACTTACACCTTATGTCGGGCCCTCTGGCGTGGAACCTTTGATATCCGCAGCCTTTAGAGTGTAAGATCAAGCAATCTGTATAGACTTAAGGTCACCTGAAACAGTGAGTCTCTTCCAGGCACCTATAACAGAGCTCTGTATCAATTTAGGCGTATATGTATGTCGCCGAGAGATCAGACCTTGTTTTGACGTAGACTTGTGTTAGGGCAAGCAAATGATCGTGATGGTAGGGTATTTGATGCTGGAGGAGTGACAGGAGGTGGCCCTAAGCGGTCCATCATGGTCAGCCTGCCCAGGAGTAGCCTTGTTAGTCAGGCCCTGCCCTCTATTATTAATACCTGCTGCGGGGATGCCGTGGAGGGACGATTCTTCACTGGGGAAACCATCCATGCTCTATAGCAGTAGGCAGGGCTAGGACACAGAACACACCCTTTTCTCATTTAATCCTCAGCTCCTGTTAATTTCTCCCATAGCAATGCCTCGCCAGTGCAAGGAGCCTCATCGACAATAAGAGGTGTCAAGTCTGCCGCCACCCACCAACTCCCTAACCAATGACAAGCGGTGATACATGAGAAGTATTAGCGCCAGGGTGGGAGTAAACATTATAGCTCACCTTCAAGTGACCACCACTCAAACCCTGTAGCAGCTCTCTCTCCCCCTCTCACTGGAAGAGGAGGTGGTAATCGGGGGAATGAGTACCATGACAACTCACTGGAGCAGGAAATCACACATGAAATTGTGCCTTTAAATCTTTTCAGACTAGTGGTCCATGCCTATTGACCTTGCCAGTGTAAAAGGTGTTCCCTGTTGGCTGGCAGTTTCAATGGACTACCCCCTTCTCCGTGCCACCTATGACGAATGGGGTACTCAGAGGGAATAAACTGTTGATTCACACTCTCGCTTACGCCGCACTGCAAGCAAACGGTGAAATGCACTGCAGCCAAGGCTTTTAAGGTTTTCTTTTGGATGTTAAAATGTGAAAAAAATGCTTCTTCAATTTTATTGCCTGGATACAAATCTCAATACAAATAGTACCTCCCTATACGAGCATGTTTTTTTTTAATGATAGAAATGAGATGAAATTAATTCAACTAAATATACCTCCTTTGATTGAAAATATCTTATCGATATTACAGTGGGAGAGCTTGTTTCAATGAAATCTGTTACGTTTTTGCCATTCTATTACTAAAACATCCATGGACAGCAAAATTGAAGACTCTGTAAACCCCTTCTTCCTAATGGCATGATATTATGAACAGGGAAAGGTAACTAAAGGTACCATGTGGGTTAGCGTAATTCATTCCATGTGCAGTGCTAATTTGAATTCCAGAACGATGGGTGAAAACTAATATTTGGGATCAGTTGCCCGAGGAATTGATATACCTGGCTGGCTTTGGCTGTTGACCTGTCTGGATATGGACACCAATACATCAGTTACCTTTTCACAGGCTTTTCAATTTTGCATCAATGAAAAGGTCAGGCAGGGTTTATCGGTAGCCTATCAATACACGTGTGATGTCAAAGCTATGCGAGGTGAATACAAATCTCCTTATTAACAGGCCCTATAGGGGGTTCCTCCGGAGTAGCCTCGTGGTAGCAGAGACAAGGTCTCTGGACCACTTTCATCATTGATAACAAGGAACGGTTGGGATTTTGTCTTACGCCTTAAATATGGTGAATGATAATGATAAACAAAGGTTGTTGGCTATTGACCGGCCGTTGATCAATACAATGACCTTAAGGATGTCGGAAGTGGGGTTTGGGGGAAGCCAAAAATATCATATATACCAGTGGATGGTTATTATTGGTATCATTATCAAAGCTGTACTCTCAGTTACATCGGCCAAAAGCATTTTTGTTCCGTTCTTTGCTACCCATCTAAACATGATTTGACACAAATTCTGAATGGTTTTGTCTGGTTGCTACTACAGGGCTTCATAAAAGCACACATTTACATTTCGAAGACGCACTGAAATCACTTTGTGCGGTGTTCTCAGTTATCGCTCACCAGCCCCTCTTCTCTCTCAGCCAAATCGACGTCCAATGCTTGTATAAAGGCCATAACAGATGTCAGATGTATAGGTATGCTGCGATACTTGAAAATACCGTTTTCTGGCTGTTTTAACCTTCACCAGTTTTAATGTGCCTCAACAAACCCTTCTTGATAGGTCAGATTATCTTTCTTTAGTGTAGTATTACTCAAGTATCCACTAATGTGAGGTTTATCAACTTTGTTTTAATAACCACGCCGTAGACGGGAAGGGTAGCTGTCCCTTGTCATGGCGGCCAGTAGGATTCCCCAGCCACCCGGGTTACGTCATGTGAAATGTGAAATTGGTGTTAAAGTTACTCCTGCCCTGTAAACCGCAGGGAAAATGTGCGGTGATTATTGAGTTAAGAATTGCTATGATCATATGGAACATTTTATGTGGGGGTCAAAGAGTCTTTTCAATGATTCAAGTTTCTTTCAAACATTTAGAGCTGCTGGCGCCAAACATGTTTATAGTACACGTCTTCACAGTCAAGTAGGACAGGTCTCATAGTTTCTCCAGCCGCTGCAACCAACAATTACATTAAAACTGGAAATGATCAAATCACGGGCAAGGAATGAAACGGCACGATATCACTTCATAATAAAAGAAAAATTGAAAAATTTTAGTGCCAGGACGTGCAACACGACATTCCATTTCACTGCCAGCTCCATTTCCTTAAAGCTAATAAAACAAGAAAGTGTTATATTTCACCCGGAAACGTCTGCTCTGATTCCTTCTTTACTTCAGTTAACTGTCTAATTGCTGTATCATTGTCATATATAACTTGTAGCAATTTCAAAGGACCATCACAAAAATGTTATAAAAATAATGATATTTGTCTTGTATTTCTTAAAGTTGTGTATGGTCTGGTTATTATTGCCCAGCCAAAGATAGATATATAGAAGTGGCTCGATATACTCATGCGGCACGAACACATTGCATTAAAAATGTCTAAAACAAGCACAGAATGTGATGCATTCTCTATTGGTTGTGTGATCCCGCCAGAAAGCTCGGATTTTTTCGATTCAACATTAAAGTATTTTTTGTGTTCGATCTTTGAGTGACAGATCAGTTGTAGGGGCATAGCTGACGAAAAATCTCTTTTACGCTCCAGAACAAAACATTCAAGTCATATTAATGACTCGGGCTCGGAGATAGTGAGGGGCGGTTGCTTGGCCACCCCTCTCCAACTCCGTCAACCAAGCAGGCTGCTCCTTGGCGGCGCTTATGACGTCAACGCTAGAACATACACATTGACATCAATTTACGCAAACGGATCCGCACGGATATTCGGATTTCTGGTGTGAAATTATGCATTGTTTTCGTTTTTAAGGAATATCTGTCTGTTCTCTGGGCCACACACTGATATTGTGAAGTTGTGATGTAGTCATCTTTCGGAGACAACGAATGCAACAGAGACGGCAACCGAGTGTGTCAAAAAATGAAACTTTGATGTTAGACATTGAAGAGAGCGCGCAAGGTCGTTATCATTTCAATTATTACTTTACAAGGCTATGATCGCATTGAACGCTCTCTCCAGATTAATGGGATTTCTTCAAACCAAGCCCATACATATTATCCATATAATATACGGGTAGAGCGATTTCTAGGAAAAAAGTAGAAATCCATTTTTAAGGCAAAGAAGGGTGTCTTTGTCTCAAATGTTCTCGGAATTTGTCGTTTTACAAACCATCTTATTCATCTGTAGAGTTCTGTCCACCCTCTCGGGAGGTTTATATATGTGGTTTATGAAGGTATCTGGGGTGAAAATGTGATTTTGAAGCCTTTTTTAAATTGCGATCTCTACACTCTATTTATAGCCTGGGAAAGTCCTTGTGAGATACTACGTCATTTCCCACAACCTACGTCCAGGGGTTGAGTGAGTGAGTGAGATTGGTTGCTTTACGCCCTTATCAACACATTTAATATGGTTATATCAAGGGCGGGACAGCTGAGAGGGAGGCAGTTTATGATCATCTACAGAATAAATCTATCTTCAACATCATAGATATTCTTCTTCTCCTGAATAGTGTTACACCACGTATAACATATTGGGAGAGAACCACTTCGATTTTGGTGCCGGTCGGTATGACCATAAAGTGCCTTTCTGTCTTTTTTCTCTGTCTCTCTCTCCCTTCTTCTCTATCTCTATTTCCTGGGTATGGTAATATAACAGAGATACAAGCTGGTATGTGTATCGGATGTTAAGTGAAAGCTTGGGCTTAGAGATAGGCCCTATATGCCAGGAGGGCAGCCTCCACAGTGAGGTGCCTCTCCCTGATTGGGCTGTAGTAATCTGGACTACAGACCAATCACAGACCTGTAATAATCAGTTCACCTTGGGTCTGCGTGCAGGCAGGTGGTAGAGTAAAAATGAAAATTCTATGTATAAGGGGCACATGTTATAATACATTATAACAATATGAGTAATTCTTCCAATAGGGCATCATTTGGTTTTCCAGCCAAGGGTATCTACAACCTGTATTTAGGATGACCAGACAAATTATAACCATTATATTTGGGTTTGTTGAAAAAAATAAGGCTGTGTTCTTATGCCACAATCTTCGCCGTTGTTGCAATAACAGAGCAAATAGAAAAGGGGGAGGGGGAGGGAAAGAAGAAGGGGGGAAGAGAGGAGGGAGAGGATGTAGGGGAAGGGAGAGAGGGGAGGGAGGGGAGGGAGAGAAAGCGAGGAGGGGGAGCATGAGGAAGAGGAGAGGGAGGGGGGGGGGGAGGGAATTGGAGATATGGTTGGGAGAGAAAAACAGGTATGAAAGACAGAGAAGAGTGGGAGGGAAAAGAGGGAGATGGGGAAGTATGGGGAGAGAGGGTGACCGTCCTACATGCAGAGGAGTGGGATAGTGAAGAAGTGTGTATAGGAATAGGAGAGGGGGAGGGGGAGGGAAAGAAGAGGGGGTTGGAAGAGAGGAGGGAGAGGATGTAGGGGAAGGGAGAGAAAGCGGGGAGGGGGAACATGAGGAAGAGGGGACGGAGAGGGGGGGGGGAATCGGAGATGGGGTTGGGAGAGAAAAACAAGTATGAATGTCAGAGAAGAGGGGGAGGCCTAGGGAAAAGACGGAGAGGTGGAAGTGTGGGGAGAGAGGGGGACCGTCCAGAGGACGGGTACTTTGCTAGTACCTATATAATTTTGTGGGAGATGATCTTTTGGATCACTGCTGGGAATTACATTACTGCTTGAGCCATTAGTTGCTGCCTCTTGTCCACATAGAAAGTGTTTTAAAGCTTCGGTGCCGCCTGTGGTCTCAGACAGGTTTACTTTAGGTGGCAAGTAAATGCTTCTCAGATAGAAATGCTCTTGATGATGCTATGATAACGGGTACAGGAATGCAAATCTCACTAATTACAGACGCACCCTCAGATTCCTTACACATATTGGGATATATGTTTTATAGATTCCAGAGGAAATTTTCTTTTTCAACATAGTACAGTTTTAATATTATACAGTTCTAAAATGCAGATAATATCCTAGTGAAAAATATGAACTGAAAAATATTTCTGACGAATGTGTGTCCACCCACAATCTCTCTCTATATAATATATAATTATGTGATCACAGATAGTATTATATATGCGTCAAAAGTTGCCCGACTTCTATGTAAGTCCGTTATCAGAACTTACATCTGAGAAAATTCTCATTAGAATAAGAAGCAACTGTCGAAACGCGTTGACTAAAATTTGTTTGATGTAAATTTATATATAGTTTCTTGTCAGAGACAAGCATGTTATCATATTGAGGCGTGGGATTTTGAGAAAGGATTCTTTTATGGATTTTTCCTTTTACATATTAGAGTTTGCTCGGAGCATTGATTCTAAATGGTAAAAAAGCATTTTGATAATCAACAACTAGTGTGGTTATGGTCTTTCAAAGTTCCTGCCATTCAAATTTCAGTGACTAAAAGCTTAGCCCGAATAAGGCTTCCAAAAGTCAAGGAATCACCTTAAAAGGGGTATGTATGTCTTATGGTCAATTTTTGCCCCCATTAATTTCATTCATCATGTAAACTGATTTTTTTTTTCAAAAATAAAAATAAAACAGATTTTTGTGTGCCGATGTTCGCCTATGTGTTTCACAAATAGACGTCATGCACCACCCGCCTACCCTAATTTAGCTTCGATTTTGATATGGACATGGATCTTTCGTTATCCAACAGACACATGAATTGTTTTTTCTAAATAGTATTCCTTCAAGCCCATTTGAAGAAACTTATTTAGGAAGAGCAGGGTAGGTCAACATGCACCTTTGGAGGAATAGGACTACTTGTAGGCAACATTTTAGTAAAAGAAATTCCAAAATATAGTCGCATTAAAGCAAGGGGTCCATATTATGTGTGCGCCATTGGATAGCCAGAACAGGGTCGCTCGGTACATTGATCCGTTACCCATGGAATGAGCGCAATAACTCGAATATAGGATGAGGCAGACGCGAATAACCACGAGAAATAGCGGGAATATAATGCATTTGCATGTCTGCTATCTTGAATCTTGATTTGCATGGAATTATGGGAGTCGTATGTCAGTGTAAAAGCTATAGAAAACATGTCATGTTGAACATGGAATATTTAACACTGATGTCACAGATTCCATTAAACAAGACTTCATCTGTTCCAGTTACAATCCTAGTGCGTCATCTTTTAATTTATGTTGGTGTGATGAGGATAGGAATTTATTGTAGATTATAGCCAAAGCATTATTAAAATACTTGACTAGGTTACGATGAGTGTATTTCGACTCACTCATATGGGGGTGGCTGAGCAGTCTAAAGCAACATTTGGCTTTGAACCCCGAGAGAGACATGGGAATGTTATCGATTCGAATACTGGTGTGGTTGCAACTTCACCTTTTCCCCAGGCAGTAAGAACAGACCAGTGTGGATGGACAAGTCTATCTATTGTCTCGTTACCAATGTTAATTAGCAATGTTAGACTAGTTTTGCGTATTCAACACAGGAAATATTATAATATTCGTCCAGTTTATTCGATCGAAAGGAGGAATACTAACCACTTATGTTACGCCAAAAATGAAGTACAAGTTTGGAGGCGTAGTGATACATCACAAAGCCAAAGCCTGAGTGTTGTATCACCGCAGGAAAACAAGTTCTTCATTCCGCGCGGAAAACGAGTACCATAAAATGTGTTAGTATATGTGTCTAATATGTTGTAAAAAGTAAATATTTTCCTTTTTTTGATGTTTTAATTCTAAAATACGTTGCTTTCAAGCCGAGTGTTCTATATGAGAACAACAATAAACACAAGCATAGGCCCTGCTCATGAATAGCTCTGTAGGCTAGCACCGCGGGCAAGTAGGCTGGACAAATTAACATGTAAACAACCAACAGATTATGCAGAAACATTTAATTCACATTGATAAACGCATGATGCACTTGTAGATCTGTCTGTCCTCTTCCTGTAGATATTTTTATTGTTTATTTGTGTGAATTATTACAAGAGGGTTCAAGGGATCATCGATACAATTTGTGTCATAAAAAAGTCCCATAGATGTAGGACTAGTTCTACACCAGTTCAAAGTCCCGGTTGTAGAATGCGCATATATATTAATTATTCGTTTTTCAATTGCTATACACTCTAGTTATGCTCTAAATTGATGTGATGGGAATTATGATTATTTTGGTTCAAAGATCTTATAAATAGTCTAGGCCATGGCAATCAATTACAATCTATCTTTAGCGAGGCCTGACCCCACATCTTAGCATCACAAAATATGAATTCTCAAGGAATTTATTGGGTCCGGTATTAATCATTCTCTAGGATTTAGAAAACGATAAAGGAGAGTGGGTGTTGGTGGGGGCGAGGTGATGATAAGAATAAGACATTGCACAAGATGGCCGTATTGTCATGGCAACAGGCCGGGTGCAACCAATCCAATAGACCTAAATCGGAAGTTGGTGTATGCAGGCTTCCCTAAGTGATCTTGATTGAGAAGTAAAAGGGCCTAAGGTCTTCATTCTCGCAGCTGATAGGATATTGGCATTTCTATTCGTTTACAAGTCGAGGGTTATGTCCCAGGGAAGCAATTGTTTCTATCTCTCTGGAGCCTGGGCGGACTAAAGGTGGGTCACAATAACTAAGGTGTTGTATTAGCTCTTTCTGATTCTTCTCATAACCGAATGTTATTCGTGAAAGAATGATGTACATTGCCATTACGAAATTACAAAAGCAGAGAGGTCATGCAATTCCGATACGTTGGAACATTAGATAGTATATCTTCATAGCTGTAACCCCTTGTAATTCATTAATTGACTCAGATTACATATATGAAACATTCACGAACATTTAAAGCGAGTTCAATCGGGAACATTTTAATTGCCGTCTTAAATATTCAACTGGAAACGAATGGTAGGCCAAACTTGAACATTTAAATCTCCATAATCGGGCGATCATTTTTTATCACGGTTCGTTTACGTCTCATTTTACATTCTTTGTGTGATATTCGAACCATTCTGCTCGAGGAAGGAGTCTTTCCGATGTAAGACTATACGGCGTTATCTCAGCACCGACAATTACGTCCTTGAGAGCGGTGCCCATCGACAATAATGCCATAAATGCCCACCAGCGGCGTTACCCGTGGCAGGTTTCGCGCCATTTACGCCATGGAAACCCAATGAGAACTGTCATCGTTGATGACAATTGGTTCTTGGCAGACAAGAAAACAATGACATTGGTGTAGAGGGCGGTAAATCGTACGTGGTAAATTCAGCCTGGGGCAGCCCAGGGCGGGAGGGGATGAACAGGCGACTTCTTACATGCGAACATCCCTCATTCTTATTCTGTATAATTGAAAGCGCGACTTCTGTTAAACATAGCATGCGATCCGCCCCGGGGGTTATTTATGAGAAGCGAATGAGGGAAAGAGAGGATGGGTAGGGAATGTTTATAAGTGATTATTACGTCTGAGAAATCGAAATCGGAAGAGACAAACAAGGACGTTCAATTGTCGTCTGCGACCAAGACGGCGGCCATGTTTGATGGATCTTTCTTAGTCCCGCTTTGAAACTTGATCAATCAGATCCGTAGAGTTGAACAGGGGGAAGGGATGGTGTTGTACGACCGACAAAAGCGCTGCATGGCTATCCGTCGAAAATAATATCACAGGCCAACAAGCAGTGATTGTCTTCTCCATGGGCGCCTGTAATATAGCAGTAAATAAATTCAAATAGAAATTATTGTTTGGCGAAAATAAGGGATGAAAGGGATTGGCCTGGACAAGATGAGTGAAGATGGATGCTATGTCGAGTACAATCGATCGCAGACGGTCGTCTCGAGCACTGAAGGGATCAGAGACTGTTCTCTACCACAATGTCTCAGAGAAAAACGGTGTTTTATAACGGGAAAAACACACAAAGCTTATATATTATTTAGCTTACACCTTGTTCATCACATATTCAATCCCCGAATATTTATCGATTCAATGGGCTGAACTTTACGAGATAAAGTGAAAACTTCAGTGCTCTTTCAGGACTTCAATTTTCCAAAGACTTTAAATTCACACTGTCTAGACGGAAGTATTCATTAATGTTTTCCTGAAATTATTAAGTAGACGTTGTCAAGTAAGGACGCGTATGTACCCTAAACTTTTATAAACCACATCAAGTTAGTAAAGCTATGATTTGCATTGGATTTACATGTACAATCATATGGACCGCGGAGTAGTCCTTTTCCCCCATCACTGTTTACATTCCATCCCACTGCATAATCATGAAGTCACAGCCATTTTCATAATGCGGATTTGAAATGTCATTCTTCATGGCATGTGATGTGTTCACATTTTGAATACAATTCGTCTTTTCATACTTGCAGCTCTAACAAGACAAGAGTGGATCCCGTGTCCACTAAGAGGAGGATATAATTTCGATACATTTGTCAACGAAAGGAAACGGGTAAGCAAATTCAAATTCAAATTGAAAGGTTTTCATTTTTGTTTGACACTTTGGAAGATAGTAAGATTTTCTTAATTAACATTTTCGGACTATTAAACACAAATCATCGGTGCCTGTATGTGCGTCCAGTCGCTCCACTATGGGTCACATAGTGGAGGCCATTTTTTGACACTTTGAGAAGAAATCATAATTATATCTGGATGACAGTTGCCCTTGATAGAGAGAAGAATGCTTGCAATGTTTACTTATTAATATTGAGAGAATCATGTTTTGCTTTTTTTCCTCTTTTTGAATTCCACTTTGGCCAAAGAATGTATTACATTAATAACGACTTATATATGTATGTACATGTATATTGTTTATTTCTAGTTCAACATGATACAATAGAACAAGATTTTACATCTGGAAATGGGTGCCCCCTTCTATGATAGTCATAGTTCCTTATAACTGTGGCCTAAATCCATTGTCACCTCAAAACGATGAGCGACTTCACATAATTCTAGAAATCTTTTAATATTTCTTTAATTGGGTGACATGCATTAATGTACGGCGACTTTGCACATTATTGAGGGAATCCGGATCGCCCCCAACGTGCAAGTCACTTGTCCATATTGGAGTCCACTAGCAATGTATGTGTGGCTACATAATGGTGTTGTCAAGCTTTCACAGCTGAAATAATTTCAGTCCAACTAACAATTACAACCACTTGGAGGTTCATCAGAGCGTTCCACAAAGACGTCATGTCGCTGGGTGGTGTTTCACTGACCGAGCTCCACACACAGTCCACACAGCGACTTCGGGACCAAGTTGCTCATCAGTCGCTCATCAGTCGCTCAGGTTTTCCGCCCAAGTTTTCAGTCGCTCTCTGTCGTCCTGTCGCCCACTTCGGCTGCTGTGTGGATTCCGAAAATAAGAACATCCTCTAGCGACAGCACTTATTACCTTGACGACTTGCACAGGCGACACATAATAAGCAACTAGATCGCTAAAAAAATAGCAACACAGGAGGGTCATTGACTTGAAGTCGACCCTCGGGAGGTCACCCAAGTGTGCTTGATATGTTGCATATTGTGTGTGGATTCCAGGCAAAGAGACACCATCCAGTGACTACATGTGTTTCAGCCAATCACAAGCATGGAAAGCTGTGAACTTGCTTAACTTTCAAGTAGTTGTAATTGTTAGTGCAACTGAAATATTTTTAATTCAGTTGCGAAGGCTTAGTAACACCACCATGTGGCCACAAATACATCGCTAGTGGGCACCAATTTGAAGGGGTGACTTGCATGTTGTAGTTCATCCTGAATCCTATGTGCAAAGTTGCCACACAATATTTAATGTCGCTCAATCCAAAAGGTATTAAAAGAATTCTAGAATTTTGTAAAGTACGGTAGCTCATCGTTTTGAGGCGACAATGGAGTTAAGGCCTTTACGAACGGTTCCATTCCTAATATGTTTACATAATGAATTCACTGATTTTTAATTCTATAGTCCCGACATTCGTTAACAGTACATTATAATTATGTATTCCCTGAATTATATAATCACATTTTGCTGGTCGAGACAAATATCGTCGACGATTAATCTATCATTATTATACATCATTCTTTCATCATTACATATTACATATCACAATAATATGCTAGCAGTCATGTCGGACAAGCTCAAATAATTTCCATTAACGTATTTCTATCGTTATATCACAGCTATTAATACATGCTCTCATACGTTATCTATCAAAAGGTCAACACCATAGAAGACAAAAATAGTTAGGTTGTTCCAAAATGGGATCAATCAAAATAAAGCCTCAGCAGAATTATTGTATATTGTCAAGTCTAAGTCGAGCCCATTGTGTCAGTTTTCCATTCACAGGAGGCCTTAGCTCACAGGAAATCTGAGATTCCAAGAGCCACATTCAGAATAAAAAGCCTCTTGTTGCATACTGAGCTGTTTTATCCTGAAAGCAAAGCAGTGCATGTGGGACATTTCATTTACAATTCTCAGTTAGAATACAATCGCCAGTGGGTGTTAGTAATATGAGAAGCTTCGGTGTGTCCATTGTATAGGTTTCTTCTCATTCTAATCTCAAAGAGAATAACAGAATGAGTATTTACATAGAATTATGAAGATAAAGTCATATTTCAGTTATCCAAATTTATACAACCGGTTGGTTGGTTTTAATGTTTATATTAGATATATAGATAAGTATTGTATAGCCACATCAACTTGTGTTGTTTTGTTTTTTATATTTATTTCTCGCTCAACTGTTTCGTGTTGCTGTCAGCATCGATGTGGTGCTCATGCTCCCTTATTATTATCCCTAATTATCCCGACCTCTCTTTTTCTTTTCCCCAAGTTCACCTTTCTGAATAGTCTCTTCTGTTATTTCCAGCTGTTGGACTATCTTCTTTTATTTCCACCTTTTATGTCCCAAATCTATATTTTCTTCTTCTCTGCCCTGCCTCCCCGGTAACACTTGTTTCTTCCCCAATAAGATATATTACAAATATGGCCGTACAATTATGAATGGTTAACAAAAAACGCCTGTCCACCATGTGGATGTGTTCTTGCGTCGCCTCTACCCTTTACTCATCCAATTTTACCATTATCAATATTTAGAATTTCAATAAATTTCCAATACATGAAGAAGTTATTATCGATTATTACGGCCTTTACATATAATATACTACAACATATCAAGCTAATACTTAGAAAACAATAAACTTCAGTACAATTGCAATAAATGCACAGTATCATCAAGTGATCTACATTTGTATCCAAATGCTACAATTTCATAGTCTATGTTATACATGTATACACAATCGCCGATCCCTGATAAGGACTTTATATCTAAAATTTGGGGACAATTAATAACTACAGATACCGTAGTAGCTAAAAATCCATTGATTCAATGAGTCTTGACCAGTACCAGTCCTTTACCTGTTTACCAAACCATACACTATCATCAGAATTCCTGAATGTTTCAGGAAGATTATTCCACAAACCAATACCCCTATAATAGGTGCTCTTCCGCATCCTCTCTGACTTTGGGATGAAACTTTTAAAAATCAAACCCCCCCTTCCCCTAAGTAATTTCCCTTTATTGCTCAGATCAAGATATTTCTCTTTTTTTCTATAAAGAGTCTGGATTAGAGATATTTCTTGACGATCTTCTAGAGATAAAATTCTCCCTTTTATTAATAATTCTTTCTTTGATAATTCCCAACCAAAAGCCAGACGTAGAGCTTGGAAGACTACCTTTTGCAATTTCCGTTGCGAGCATAGTTTGCTATTCATTATTATTGGACTTGCGTATTCCACCAAAGGGAGTAAATACATCTTACACAGAAGCCAGCAGAGGTCACCATTTAAATATTTTCTTCTTTTACAAATTCCTGATAGAGTCCATTTTGCTTTTGATACCATATTATTTGTTTGGATATTCATACTGAGTCGTTCGTCAATAGAGACGCCCAAATACTTGAATACATGTACTCTTTCAATAACCTCTTCTCCACATTTTAAAACAATGTTGACTTCTGTTCGACCATTACTGAACACCTGGTATTTCGTTGTTTTTTTATTTAACACAAGGCCATTCAGGGTACACCAGTTACTATGAAGATTGATTGCATTTTGGGCCTTTGCCTCCAAATCTTTTTCATCTCTACTGGTTAGTGTGATTACTGCATCATCTGCGAATAGGACCAATTTTCCTCCAAAATCTATTCTCCCTAGATCATTACAGAAGATTAAAAACATCAAGGGTCCCAATATACTCCCTTGGGGAACCCCATTTGGTACCACTTGATTTGAAGTACATATCTCATCCTGTTTTAGAAATTGGTAACGATCAGTAAGAAAATCTTCTAATATTCCACATAACTTCGGCCCTATCCCCATTTGTTTTAGCTTCGTCAAGAATAATCTATGTGATACGGTATTAAAAGCCTTTTTGATATCAAAATATATTGAAAGGCATTTACCACCTGCATCCAGTTTCTCATATATACCCTCTAAATTACTATGTATGGCACCCAAGGTTGATTGATTTTTTCGAAAACCAAACTGGGAATCGATGAAAAATTCACTTTCTTCCAAAAAATTGTAAAGTCGATCATAAATTAGTCTTTCAATTATCTTACTCATGGTTGGTACAATGGTAATTGCCCTCACATTGTCCAAATATTTCGTGTTACCCTGCTTTGGTATCAGCTTAATGGCCGATAACTTCCATTCTTTTGGGATTTTTCTAGACTCTACACAATTATTTAATAATGAAGTAAAATATCGCACATTACTCTTCAATGCCATACAGAGCAGGGAGTTATTGATATATGTCAACCCGGAACTCTTATGTTCTTTAATCTTATCTAATTGTGTTAACACTTCATTGACACTAAAATCATTTGTGATGTCGAAACGTATGGGAGTATCTGGTATAATAGTATCTGCTGTTATCATGTTTTCCTTTTCCAGCGTGGCAAAGAAATTGTTAGCATATTCTAATGCTGGTAAACCAGTTAATAGAGTTTTGTCTTGGTAAAATTCATTCAGATGTCCCTCTGATATAGATGTATACGATGTCTTCCGTCCCTTTCTCTCAGCATATAGACCAGTGAAACACAGAGTTCAAAGGAGAGTCATTCGATTTACAATAACATCCAAAGTCCTGTGATCGTAAACCTCATCTGATGCCTTGATACTCTCATAAGGATTCACAATGTCTATAAACGATGCCATCTAATCCCGAGTATAGAAAGTGCAAAGGGTATAGGATGCTGGCTACAAAAGACCATGACCCTTGACTTGGTATGCACATCGCACACCCTCCCAAGATAGGACCCATTAAAGTAAATAGGTGTCTCGCTATCCATCTAGGGGTCAGGTAATGTGTGTTATATTTATTAACTGTCGTTACCCTGGAGACTGTATTGTTGGGATGATAATGTACGACCACCCTACACGCGCCAATGTCGCGAGGTACCTTTTCTCCGGGCCTTCCCACCGCGCACACCAATAAGCACTGACGCCTATAATTGCGGCGGACACCAAAGCCAAGACGATAATTTTGAGGCGTGTTTTCACTGAAGAAATGCAGGGGCACAAGCTATAAGAATGCCTTGCATGTGAAGAGGCAAGCTCCCTGGAAAATGCCTCATATAATCTGTTGTGCATCACAGAGAGAGGAGTTGGGGGAATTAGGCGAGGAGGACTAGATGTATGGAGCAGCATCTTTTTGTGAGGATCGTGAATGGTTCGTCTAGTTTGATGATTGTTCAATCTCTGCTACGAAGCAGATTATTGTTATTCACCCTTTCCTTAAAGCATGTTTAATGTTGCAAGTAGATTCAATGTAATTTATTTTGTGAGACTTTATTTATGAATGGCAAGGGCGTTGCCTATGATTAGATTCAACGGCATTTCTCCTTTCTTTTCACATCTTTTCATAACGATGGATTATTTTTTTGGAATATTAAAAGATATGCCCCACATAGAATCTATTCATAAAGACGAAGGAAGACTGTACTCTAGGTCAGGTAAAAATATAAATGGGATTGGGAACGCCAATTTGGTTGTTCACTAAAAACATGGTCCAACCCGAGGGAGTTGTGAGAAGCTCAGTGCGACATTTTAGGATTGAGGCATTTTGGGGATAGAGAAATCCGAGGATAAGACATGGCAGCGCCCACTTCCTATCTCTTACTCCACTGCTAGTTCATCCCACTCGGGGAGAAGGAAGGAGAGGAGGGAAAAGAAGAAGAGAAAGAGGGGAGATGAAGAAGAGGAAGAGTGTGCCATTATTATAATTCTGATATTCTTTAAGATTTCCCCCGCCAAAGGTTAAATTTCCCCCGCCAAATATAGTTTTATCAACGCTGGTTTTTAGATAAAGAAGACCGTTTTTGAGAAATTTGGCATTGATTCTGACAGTGCAAAGCCTATGGAACCAACGGCCTGAATTCATTTTTAATAGCCCAGGTGCATACTATCATCCTATTTGGGGAACCTTGCAATTTGGGTCATACCAATGTTTTTGGTTTGGTTCTTAATCTCTCGAATCTCTTGATTCCAAATCTGCCAATTTCTATTTTGTTACCACTGACGAATTTTAGTTCTCCACGTTGGGAAAAAAAGTAAAAATCAATCAAATTAATCAATACAAATATTAAATTAAAAGATATTTACTAGATTTAGAATCAAGTGATTAATATCAATCGATAGGAAATAATGTGCCCTAAAAATAATTTTGTTTGACCTAAGATGTCAGTGCATTATTATCCGAATTATTTGCAAAAGACCTAATAAAGCTCAAGGTCGATCAAAGCTCATTTTGAGGTCTTTTGCAAATAACTCAGGAGATAATGTACTGACATCTTAGGTCAGATACAAACTATTTTAGGGCATACTATTTCCTATTAATGTTAAGGTATGATGATTGATAGCAGTCACTTAATTCTAGAGCCAGTAAATATTTTAAAATTTATTAAATTATCCTTTTTTTATGATGGTATAAGATTGACACAATACCCAATAAGACACTGAGAGATAAAGTTTTTTTGTTGTTGTTTATTTATTCACAACCATACATGTTTTGGAGATTGGTTGTTTCCCTCCTCAGTGGTCCTCAGTATCCTTTTTTAAACTTTTTTTTTTATAAAAACATCGATACATTTTTTTTCTCAAAGGTTACAGAGTGGTACTTGGCAGATTCGGAATTAGGGGAATCTGGAGGTCTGGAATTCATAAGAAAAATATTGGTATGACCCCAAATTCACCGTTCATCAAATAAATGATATTATTAAATTTACACTTAAAAATGAATCCAGGCTTTTGGCCCCATAGGCTTTGCACTGCCAGAATCAATGCCGATTTTCTCAGAAACTGGCAGGAATAACATGAAGAACTTTTGGGATATAATAATATGATAGTATTAGCAATTGGAAACTGCTGTCAAAAAGTAGTGCCCAAGATCCGGAACGAAATTCATTTTCTAGCCATATTTTGAGGTTCAGCTGATGGCCTAATAGCGGGGCTATGCAATAAATTGGTGTGAACGGGACTGTGCAATGTTATGATGATGTGAAAAATTAGAAACTTAATCAAATTGCATGCTGTGATGAACTAAAAGTCTGTAACACTCAAATATAAAAAAAACACAGACATAGCAAGAAAAAGTAGGCCTAGAGATACAGACATGAGGAAAATTCTGAAATAGACGTGGCAAAATACAATCCAAAATTTGCTTAAAACCATTCCAAAATAAGGTGTACATCACCATTCCTTTCTCTCTCGAGCTCCTTTATCACTCTCTCCTTCACCCGCTCTCCCCTCGCCCTTTCTCTATCTCTCCTTCCCCTCTCTTTCTCCTCCCCCTCTCTCTTTCTCCTCCCCCTCTGACACTGCACCTTCCCCCGTCTATGAGGTTGGAGGAAGGAGGAGGGAGGAGGAGGCAGGAGGGAGGAGGAGGCAGGAGGAGGGAGATGATTATGTTACTGACTTATGTTCATTCCTATCATACCACATTGAACTATGCTGCAATGACAACACGTTCTTTCGTATGACGCAGTGTTGAACCTCTTTGAATCATGTTGGTTAAGTACTGCAGTTGTATGGATACTCAAACGTAAACAGGTGGGCATAAAAGAAGTGGGTGTAAGTTTATTTTGAAACCCTTATAAAACCCTGATTTTCTAGGAAATCACCTTCGTGAAATATGTCAAAGCATGTCCACGACGATATATGCGGCAATCCCTCCAGCAGTTTCAGAGGAGATGCGGAGAATTACACTTTTCTCTTACAGAATTAATATTATAGATGTGAGAGAAAGTTTACTGTTGTCTTAGTAGGCAATAATTTTGAGGAATCTCCAGCTGTGCTACATCATACATGACAAGACGCATGGCGCATGACAAGACGCATGACGCATGACCCTGGCACAGGGGAGACTGGAGACAGATGTCAGGAGCTTTATTATGGTAGGCCTAGAGACCTAGGCCTACAACATTTGTGGGGGGAAATGTTTTAACCTAGGGGAAAAAATGTTTCGAAGAACAAGAGAAAGGGGGCGAATCAAGAAGAGGAAGGGTGCAATTAATATAATAAGGATATATTCTGGGGACAGGGAAAGCTGAGGAAAAGACATGGCAGTGCCCACTCATAGGAACCTCCAGGTACCTGCAGGGCGCGCTTGGAGGCTTAGGCAAACGATAAACCCAACCTTAAAGAAGAGCACCTCCTGCTGTGGAGGTGCTCGGTAGTACTAAGGTTAACAGTTGAGAACACATAACACCATGTCTTCTGTACAGACCCCCGGCATCACGCGTATCAGTCTCAAAGGCAAGGTCTGGGAAGACATCACTGGAATGCTGCCTATAGATTGGGAGAAACAAAGAACTGACGTGTTGCGATATTTGTTCCCGTACTCTGATTACTGGGTAAAAGACATGGGGTGTGGTGCCACGACTCATCGCCTTTATAAATCAAGGCCGACTCGTAACCCAATGTTGTTTTATACACAGTAACGCCTAACACAAAATCAGTCTAGGCTCACAGTCTCTCAAATCTCATAAGAATAATTAGGTCAGTGATTGGACTTCTACTGCGCTAATGGCTTCCCTGGCACTGGAGTAGGTATCTTAGTGGGATTATGATGGCATTTGCGGTTAAGAGCGAGAAGATTTCCCTCAGTTTGGAGGGACTCTCTCAACTCTGAGCCTAGACTGAAATACGCGTATAGTGGGAAGGTGTGGTTGGGGTATGTAGTGGTCATTTGTAGGAAAAGAAAGTTTCAGTCCATGCCTTCAGAAGAATATTACAGTACACTACATATAACATTAGAAATGAAACAAGAACTATTTGGATTCCTATAGAAAGAGAACATAATTTCCAATTTTAATTCTAACGTTCGGTTAAATAAGTAGGTGTAATTTAATTTTTAGAATTGCACATTTTGTCTAATATAGCGTAACTCAAGCTTCGGAAAGCAACGCCGTTTCTATATCAATTTTGCTCCTCAAAACATGAAACTTGATACTCCTTTCTTGTTGATAATACACAATTCAAAGACGTGTTTCGATTGGATGTGTTGATGTGCAATCTCTATCATCCTTTTCAGGTAAAAGCCATCGTATTCTCCAATTTGCGCATTTGCTATCAGGAACTATAATATTTTTATTCAATATTTGCAGAGATTATGTAGTCGAAACTGGAGACCGTCGCGTCTAGAGAGTGAATGCGTCATAGGAGACGGTCTGACGTTTTTGTTTCCTGAGAAGTCATGTAGTCCTTTCTATAATAAGGAAAAAGGTGAGCTATGAATTATGTTTGGCTGTTCTGAACACCGATCCATCTAGCATACTGTATATATTGAGAAACTCAAAATTTAAGGCAAACCGTATGGTTATACTCTCTTGTAAAATCGAACTTGTATGGTCCAGACTCATAGGAAAATTTCCATATACTACTTCCTTGCGACTTGAACTAGGTAGTAGTATATGAAAATAAACCTAGTTCTCAGTCATCTTTGCCAACTCGAGCAATGCAATTCCATAACCAGTTAGCCTCAGACGAATTTAAATCTCAGGCAAACCATATTCTCCTCCCATCAATGAGAGGGCTTTACTGCCTTGTAAAACTGAACATGGATGGTCCTACCCATAGGACGATTTCCATATACTACTTCCTTCTGAATTGAACTGGGTAAGTAGCATATGGAAATAAACGTAATTTTCAGTCTCCCTTGCGAACTCAAGCAATGTAATTCCATTACCTCAAACGAATTGGCCAACGTTCCAAATAAGAATATATAGAGAGAGCGTATCTCCTTCTGTCAGGTGTATCTTATTCAACCATTTTCTGGCATGCCACTTGTTCAGTGTTGGTATAGGTTTCTTTCCAAGGACTGATAGACAGTGGAAAACCTAAAATACTTATAAAAGATGTTAGATTATTATTGATACGAAAATGACTTTTTTTAGTTTGGTTTAAATATATATTTATCCAGTCAATAACATTATTTCAATTTCGAGATGTTATTTTCAGTTATTCCTGCTAATCTAATATAGGTCACGCAATCATATTACTCTTTATAATCAATCATTCTTACGTATTATAATAAGGGACCAAACAAAATGTCAGAAGTTCTCAGGAAATAAATTTGGGATAAAAGATGGATAAGAAGTGGGGGCCAGGTGCTAGAAAATTCGGCGTGGAAGAGGAAAGGATACATATTGGCAGTAGGTGATACATTGTATTTCAAAGAAGATATGGTAATGCATTAAGGAGAAATCAGCAAATATAACCCTATATATATTATATATAGGGTTTAAGTCCTGGAAAGGTTGACTCTTAAAAATGCAATTCCGGCTAGATAGGTGGAATTGTTGAGGGGGGGGGGGGGGGATGCTAATTATGAGATAATTGAAGTTTCTTTCAAAATTTCGATTTTTAAGTTAATATGGTTTGCAAAGTATTGGTAAAATTAGACGGACCAAACTCTGAAAAAATAATTGTTTGGGAAGAGATTTTAATACAAGAAAAAGTTGCATGGTTCGAAGGAGGTATTAAAGGTATATGCGGGTGTTCAATGGAAAAAAAATTGGTCGGTGACTTTTTTATGAAACGTTCAGGGATCATTCCTGACTACATAAGAAAGCAAGAAATTAAAAAAAAAGTACATGTCAACGACTTGTTTTTTTTTCTACAGCCCCATGAAAATAACAGTGCTTTAGCATTGAAGTCTATGGGAAAATGTTTTTTTTTCACATTTCAATATATAAAAAAATAATGATCGGTGACTTTACATCAAAACTTTCTATACATATATTTGGTATATTATGCTACAGATTTACCAAAGAAAAACAGTATGTTGACGAGGTTAAAAAAAAGTTGTGGTCATTTGAAGATGACCACATCACCCAAATTTAGTAATCAAACAGCATAATCAATAAAAATGAATCCTGAAAAACATGACTCCAAACTGCTTTAATAAAAATAAACCCTGTTGATATCGAAAATGGAGCACAAATACATCTCAACTTATGATGATGATAAACTATTTCAAAGAAAAATAGGAGCCGCTAGGTGGCGTGTGTGATGACACCTGCATATATCTTTAAACACTATGGAAGATAGCAATGTAAGGATGGTTAAGGTTATAGTTGTATATTGTTAGGTCATGAAAGCCAAAGCAAACACAAGGAGTTCTTACATTGGACATTATAAATGGAAAAGAACTGTGCTAGGCAACATACGTTTCATAAGAATGATATTGTGTTTAGAGTTTTTTTCTGGGGATGAGGTACAGATTTAGAGCCACCGAAATAAATATGAAAATTCGCGGTAACAAGTGTAAGAAGGCAAAATTGTGGAGACAAATTTTGAATGACACAATGAAATAATATATATCACGTTGTTTGTGTCAAGTTTGTTTTTTTAGAAGAATAGGAAAAATCATTGATATGACAGGCAACAAGAGTTGATCATTGATATGATAGGCAACAAGAGTAACTGCTGGTAGTCTCTTTTTGTTGTTTTTAAGACCTCATGTTATTACCTTTGTCGGGGCCACGACAAGAAAAACATGTACAAAAAAAGTAATTGAGCTTTTAGTGCTGTATCAAGGCAAAATTTAAAAGAGCCTTCCATGTTGATTGAATTTTGAGGTATTGTGTCCGAAAAGGAGTCGGGTTATCCACCAGTGTTAAGATGTGATTCTGTTATAAGGAAGTTATAATGGAAGAAACTCGGAGGCATGTCTGATCTTCATGAGATCCGTAATCCAACTGTTTAATGATCACAGCAAAGTACAGATGCTCACTAGGATGTGTGAGGAATAGAAGGGGGCGTTGCCCTGTTTTGTCATATCCCATCATAGCCTGACTAAATCAACTTGAAATTTTATTCCTGCATTATTTCAAGGTAGTGAGAAATAAGAGCCTGAAATGGATATTTTGAAGAAAAATAATGTATCCTCCATTTAAAATAGTTAGAAAAATTCCTTGTATTGATCCACTACACCACAACATTTTTTTAACACAATCCTTTGAAGAAATTGAAATACATTACTGTAAACTGCACTGTATAAACTTCCACGTTTTGAACCCCAATTTTGTGAAGAGGGCGGGAGGAGGAAGAGGAGAAGAGTATATGTGCTACATGAGAAGGAGGATGAGGAAGAGATTAGAGGAGGGGCCAGGGGGAGGAGAGGAAGGAGAAGGAAGCTGGAGGGTGGGGAGTCAGGTGTAAGTGGAGATGTTACAATGCCAACACGTTCTATTTTATGACGCAGTGTTGAAACTCTTTGAGTGTGCAGTTATATTTTTATGGAAAGTCGGGCGTAAACAGGTGGGCGTAAATTTAAATTGAAACCCCTTTAAACCCTATATCCTAGGAAATCGCTCACAAAACATAGTAGAATTGCTTCTCACTATGCCAAACCATGTCCAAATCAAAGTTCACAGTTAATATTAATATAACTATATAAAATCAATATTATAGATTCTCTTACAGAATTAATGTTATAGAATCCCTGGCTTATCAGAAAAGGATTAGTGGTTTAAAAAGGTTGAACGCCTGAATGAAGCAAGGTGAAAACAAATAGACATGCAGGCAATGCAGGGCACTAATGGACTTTACAGGATACTCCTTGTTTCAAAGCAGGCGTGTCAGCTTTCGCAACGGAAATATCATTTCGTTTTGTACATTTTTGTTGTAAACATCAAACAAACAATTGCAAATGTTAATCATTGAATGGATTGTTAATCTAAATAGCACAACGTCTCTCGGATTTATATTAAAATGGAGGCTTGCAGAAGCAACTCAGTTATCGTAGAATGAAGGGATAAGATAAATTGACTCTAATAGGGGATTTGAATTCCACCATTTTGAATCTCGATTCGCATAGAATCATGGAATTGTATGTCAGTATGAAAACAAATTATATTTAGCATGTTCTATTTAATAGTAATCACATTGAAATAGCCATGTGTACACATGTTTCCATAAAACAAGACTTCATCATTCCCTCCATGCATTTGGTTTTGATAGATCATTTATACAAGCTATGATAATGGTGAAAATATCCTTGCATTTTCCGGTTAAAAAAGTGGCTAAATATATGTATGGCTGATTTGAACTGAATCCACCCCAGCTCGAAAATCCCCTATTGTATCATACTAATGGTTAATCCGATGTACCTCGGAATTACCTTGGGTCCTACGCTAAGGCAAATCAAAATGTTTCAACCCAAGAGTCCACATCTCCATTAAATAACAAAATCTAGGTCTTTGAAATAATGTCGGCTTGAAATAATTACGCATGTAATAAATTGTGCCAGCATGTGTGTCACTTCCAATCGAAAATCATCCATTGCGCCTTTGGGAAAACGCATTTACTTATGAAAGCACAATAGTAATGCAACAAAATCAAGACTTCCGTGACCAAGCAAACAAACCGCCCGATAACTTAACTTAGACTATTGTTCAAATAGACGGTTCTATTATACAAAAGGGAGAAAGTGGTCACATTCATTTTTAGAATGTTGACAAAGCTAATGAAGGCGTAGATCAAAGTCTGCCTTGTAGAGGCTTAGCTAACGAAGCTGATCTATGCTGCTACTGGTTACATTAAAGCACGCTAGTTTTTTTCTAGACTTATCTCGATATCACTATTACAAATCTTAATACATTTTATGTCAGAATACAATACCCTTGGGAGGGATCACAATGTATTGACATCATGCTCTGATGCATTGATAATGTGCTGATATCTGAAGCAACAGACAGGCAGCAGAATGGGCCTGACAGCCCTGTAATCAGGCACCCCTATCTCTGTAACCGGTTAGGCTCTGGCCAGATAGCAGCCCTACAATGATGAATGTAATTAACCTGTGTAATCAAATCTGTCTTGAATGATTCACTTCTCTAGATCTTCACAGGCAATTTGCATAATAGGATAGGACAGGAACATCTTGCTTGTCTCAGCAAGAACGCTATTAACAAAAAGAAATACCGATACCCCCTTCGAAGCTTGTTTGTGGACAGTTGGTGCACCAGTACTTGGACAGGCATAAAATATAGGTAATATTATATGTTAGAACAACCATTAAGTTGTGTACTGAAATCCCCTGGTTTGATATTAAAATAGCATATACATATATGACGCCGTTATAGGTTGGACATTTGTGGGATTCCAAATGAATTTAACATGAATTGATGCGTCGTATGTGTTATCATTACCCCTTTTGAGATATGTCCAACAACCAGAAAACTAACGGTGGGTGGGGGTTAAGATGACGGAGATGCGTGCGAGAACGGGCGACGGAAAGAGACCGAAGAAACAGAGTCCTACATGAAGGTACATAATAGATTTATTGAAATGGTGATCGTATTACTTTATCACAAATTAGGACATATAAATTAAACAGAATGGGTGGAATTCGTTACCATGGCTCCGGGCCCTGCCATTTACTGTTATGTCAGTTGATCATATCAATATAATTATGGCTCAATAACCAGATAAATCAAAGTAGAAGCAGATAATATCTTGTTCAAGGCTGAAGCCATTTACCATCCCTTTAATGTTGAGCTACTCTCTCTTTTACATCGTTCACATCGCAGGTTTAATTATGAGCTAGATGCCATGATGTATTTATAAAATACATCATGTTCCAAGGGCGTGACGCAGTAATTATGATGGGTCATGTCCCACTTCCGGTAGACTAGTTCAATAGAAACATGTGGAGGAGGTATGAAAGCCCCCCGCCCCCGCCCCCCATACTTATGCGCATGAGTATTATCATTATGTCAACATATTAGGCGTGTCTGTAAGCCCACAGATCAATGCTTTGCCACAAGTATGTATTCCTGTTATCCTTGATTTACAATTGAATTCAAAAATTGAATTCAAAAGACACCCTCCTCAACCAAAGGGCAGATCGGCTTTCTATGTGTTTCTAACCAATAACTCCTTCACGCGCTTACACACACACAGACAGAAAGTGTTTACATTCTATCTTCATATCAATATCTTACACAAAGACGGATTTGCAAATGTATAGTGAAATGGGATTCCCTTTCTGGGGAAAGATATTGTATACTTACATTTGTCAGCATTAATTCTTAATGGAAATCTCATTCGGATTTCAGACCAGGTCTGATATTCAGATTGTGTCTAGCCTGATGCACACATGGCCGATTTGGCCCCCGATTGCCCCACGATTTGGATCTCAACTATATCTCCTTAATTACCAATTCCCCATGCAACATACGTTCACATTGGACAAACTTATTGCACAGTCTCTGTCCAAAATCAAACGTTTGCCGCCCCTCATGTGGGTTCTGATGCAAGTGTATACAAACGGGTATTGAATAAATTCCACTTACAGTTACACTTTTATTGTTGCAACTCCTTACACGTGTTATTTTATTCAAATACCGGTATATGGGTGCATTGCACTATACACGATAAGATTGTGTCTTATATGCCTCGTAACACCCTCTTATAAGTTATGACTACGAGGGTTTTGTGATACGCGAGTTGTTGCATTAAAACTCATGCATTTGAGCGAGGTAAGAGTTCTCTTAGAGGTCTCTGGAGACTGCTCTCAGACTAATCTCAGATAATAATCGTATATAGTGCAATGCAAGTTACGATAAGAGGGAGTTGCGAGGCCTCTAAGGGTGGTTTACCACACAATCGTATATGGTACAATGCACCCTATGTCTGTATGTAGAAAGAAATATTAGTTTCCATATACATGTGCATTTCAGGAGAAAATCTTATCTTTTCAGTTTCAGTGGATCCCCAACAGCTTCTTTTATTAAACGTTGTTAACAATTACAGTACGATCTTTAGATCCAGTTTTAAAATGACTAAATAGTTTCATGTATAGTGGTCCAGGGTATGACCTTAAAGTGCCTTTCTGTCTCTTTTCTCTGTCTCACTCTCCCTCCTTCTCTATCTCTACTTCCTGGGTATGATCATAAACTGCTTCCCTCTCAGCTCTCCTGCCCTTGATATAACACTTCAAAGTGTTGATAAGGGCGTAAAGCAACCAATCTCACTCACTCACTCAGTTTCATATATATGTTGCGATTCTTGCCTATGTTCTTTCCAATGTCTGAGTGGCCATCGTTGCACATCTGTGTTTCAGCTCCGGCTTAATATTAATCCAATACAAAACAGGAATAACTAAATAAATATAATGATGAAATAAGTACAAACTTGAACATAAATAGTGGAATATGTAACAAGTAGCATGGTTAAAGTTCGGATGGAATAATATGGATGGTTAATTAATGATAAATTAATCAAGTTATATAAACTGCAAATATCGTCATGGGTTGCAATGTAGACCCCTAGTGGCGTCCGGAGGTACTACCCGGAGGTGCCCGGATCCGGAGCTGGCGACGGAGCTGCCCGGAGCTCAGTGGAAACATTGCAATGTATGCATCTCTCAGGATCGTTACATATATATATATATATATATGCAAGCAATATAGGGATGAAACAGGTACAGACCTATGTCGAGCTGTAAACCAGAGCGATGTATTTTCTCTTACAATAGATATGATAAACATTAATTTTATCTTGTAGTGTGTGCAAACCTGTTATATCGATCCAAATACTCGCGTTGGTACAATCGTATAGTTGTCTGCTAACATTCTCCTTTCACAAGTTTGTTTAAAGGTTTGATAAAATACCAATTCCTGGGTGCATGGGGCTATATACTATTCTGTGTTAAACCACTCATAGAGGCCTCATAACTCCCTCTTATCAAAGGTTAATTGCATTGCACTATTTACGATTATTTTCTGAGACTAGACTAGTCTAGTCTGAGAGAACTCTGAGAGACCTCTGAGAGACCACTTACCTTGCTCAAATGCATGAGTTTCAATGCAACAACCCTCGTATCATGAAGCCCTCATAGTCGTTGCTTTAGGAGGGCGTTACGAGGGTTTTAAGACAAGATTTTTTTAATATCTAATGGCACTCTGTTCGGTTTCAAATCAATCAAGACGGAGATCAGAATTGCACGGCACCCCAAAGGGGTGCAGTGCGATTTGACCCGACGTCAAGATTGATTTGAAACCGAACAGAGTGCCATTAGATATTTATTACATACAGATTTGTAGATATATTTGTTATATCTACTTTATTATTAATCTATTCCTTGCCAAATTATCAGAAATTTGCTTGAAAACTTTCGAAACTTGCAATGCAGCTGTACGCAGCATAACGCAACGTCACCAAGAGCGCAACGTAGCCAAACCAAACAAATTGCGTCTTTTGGGTCACATGCTTCCGTGACAACCCGTATAGCATTGGTATGCCATACGACTTATTAGATGGCACCCCTGTGTCACGTCGTTGAAATCATGTACGTATGTAATAACATTGTGTATAGTGCAATGCACCCCCTAAATGAAAATACCCACTTCCTTTTCAGAAAAGACGTTAGAATGCTGGACATTTTGGACGGAAGAGCAATTTCTTTTTATGTTTTTAGCAGAGAAGAATAAACAAGCAAGATACGTGCTGGTGAGTCTTACTTAATTTGTACTGATACAAGTATGCCAATGGCACTGTCACCACACTGAATGACCGTGCCGCGCTGCGCGTACATCACAAAGATAGCAGATGTTAAGTTCCATTGGTTACTTATTTCACTTTGTTACTTATTTCACTTTGTTTCTCTGGATTTCGAGCATGGTAATCTTTCCAAACTCTAGGAGATGTATTGAATGCCCTAAGCTTAGTATTGGTGTATAGTATAATTATGACGAAAATCTACGTTATTTTGTCACAATGCCTTCCAAAACAAAAATCATAGATGTCCGTGCTACAATTTTCATAGCACGGACATCCTCTAAAACCTGCACATACATCCCACTACAAATTTATTTATGAGTTTTCTCTAAATTGAGACAGAGCTATGACTATATTATTTTGTGATCAAGCCGATATATTGGGGTCCTAAAGGTGTATGGGATCTTGCACTCTAATGGGTGGTGTAGAAAAACATTGATTGGCCTATTCAAAAAGGATGTACACGCAGCGCGGCACGGTCATTCAGTATGGTCACAGTGAATGGATAATGCTAACCGTGCAAACCTGACATGTAAGTAACTTGTGTCGATTGAAGGGATTCCTTTGGCAACACAATCAATACTGATCCTCAGTGTGGAAATCTGATCCCGTTTACAATTCAGTTTGTGACATATATCTTTATAATGCTTCAGGCAAGTTTCTCCGACAATACAAATTATCGAATCAGTACTTCCCGCGACATATAAATGACAAAAATAGGATTGTATGCAGCACCGCACAGCATAATAGTTTCATTATAAATGTCCATGAGTTCTATTCGGGATCTCCTGAATTGGACTCATTCTATCTTCTTTAATAATAGTTTTCCAATAAACATCAAGCATCAAGCATCATGCATCAAGCATCAAGGTATAAACCAACATATATTATGACGAACGAATTTATCTAGTGGAACGTTTAGAACGTTAAATCACAAGCCGGCAAAAATATATGGCAATTCGCTTTGATGAACAATTCACATCGTCTGGCTAAATTATTTCTCCTTATTTGAAATGAATATTAATTTTGAAAAATCAATCAGTCAAAATGTTAAATTCAATAAGACCAGTGCCCATAAATATCTCATTTCCAATACTGGCAGGTGTTGGCACTGTTTCCTCAGCTAAGAAATAACTCAGCCTCACTCAGGTCGAACAAGACGACGACTCTGCATGGAATAAATAACATCAAGTTCATTGCTTGCTTGAGGTCTCTCCCTTACCTCATGAAATGAAAGCTGCTAAAACAGGATTGTAGCTTCCTCCGATATAGACCGGAGCTCCTGCAGAAGTTGTCCCAGCTTTTATTGCTTCGTAACAAATCACCAGCAAGCAACTCCCCAAGACCACGTGACCGGGGTGAAGCTGATCTTCTAATGTGGCAGGTGTTAGAGTCGATTATAGAGCATTTCCGGCCAGACCGCGTCCTAAAAGGTTGTAATAGCGTTACGAAAAGCTACTCTCTGTATTTTCGCCCCCATACCATCAGAAATGATAGGACGGCGTGGATATTAGGCAGGATATTGTTATTACCGTATTACGCCGGTCGTTTAAAAATAGGGAAAGTTGCCAGTTCGTTCTTACTCGTGGTTAAAGCCGTCCCTGAAGGGAAGACATTGCCATATTTTTGCCTGAATGATTTTGTACACGCCGCGCACGGTTGCATTGTAGCATATAATTATCCATATATAATACTGCGATGGCTCCTACTGCATATATATAGGCCTACCGGCCTACTAGAACATTTCTAGTCCTGTAAAATGGCACCTTTCATAATAAAACTACTATCCTCAGCAGGTCTTAATATTCTTAAAATATGCTTATCAAAATTATTCACGAAGTATCTGATCCATTCAGCGTCTTCACTTATCTCCATAATTTTCAATTCAAAGACTTGTCGCTCATCCAGAAAGGAAATATTTAAATTGAACATAACAGTGATACACATCAACTTAGAGTAGATACTATACCTCCTAGTGTTACAACCTTCAGTTAAAGGTAGCAGAGCATTTCACCAATAACATATTTAGAATAGAATAGAATAGAATAGAATAATTTTTTATTCATCAAGGTGGACATATATGACGAATAGGTCGACAGGCCTCTAAGTACCTTTTAGGACTTACACTTAGCTCTTCCGGCCGTTCCCTTGACAAATAGGGATAGACTTTTACATAGTTACGTTTTACATCTTGTAATAAGTAGAGTATATAAGAATGAATACATAATAAAACAAACTGGAATATAAATCCCTTGACAGATAGATTTGACAACTCGAATAGTGTTTTGTAGGTTTTAGATTACATAATCGCATTGAAATAAATGCCAGTAAAACGTACGTTTCTAGAGGAATATTTAAAATTAAAATAAACTCTTGAAAACAAGCAGATATAATCGGAATGAGTTTCTACCTTGGATCCCCTTCGAAATTCAATGCAATAAAATCAACGAGACTGAGAAACCTGCGTTTGTTTCATTGCATTGGAATCAAACTCATCCGATTACATTGGTCTCTCTAACGGAGGTGGACCACAATTTTATTGCACAGTCTTCCATTTAATGAGCGATCTATTTTGTCCTTCGACCAGGAAAACGGAAAAGAAGGCCGTTAAAAATCTCGACCGGGCACAATCTCGTCCTGGAAGAAACTGTCTCTCAGGACTTCTCTACATCAGTGGACAAACTAATCTAGCGCAGTGCCTCTGGCGTCCTTGTTTGGAAACAATCAATCCAGTAGACTAGTGTAGTTATTTTCCAGTAGGGGGAGCCATGTGAACAGGTGCGATAGCAGTGCCTCCTGGTGAACCTTTCTCACGCTTCATTTACCAGCTTTAGACATGTTTATGGGCGATAATCGGGCACAGTAATCCCAACAATAGATGGGTATGTAATGGGATTTTGATCCTGTTTTTCCCGTTGGGATGGGCAACAAAAATGCTACGTTAAACTCCAATGATTTCAGTAGAATTGGTCCGGCCCTAGAACATAATTAAATGTAAAGGTCTCTCTAGGCCGAGAAAGCCCTTATATATATTATATATATATATATATATATATTGTATATATGGACCTACCATATAAGAGTACGACCACAGTGGTATATGACCCTTGTATAATCATAGCTAATCTTGGACGAATAGATTTGATGGACACCTCCCTTATGCATCTACAGATCAGGTCCTATTTCTATTCTCATACATGTGCCGATACAGCGCGGAATACTGTGTTATCAGGGTTTGAACAATATAGAACTCTACAAGAGAAAGAACAATCTTAATCAAAAACTCTATGTCTATTGCTTTTATATCTATCTATCTATCTATCTACCTGTGTATGTATTAATGAATGAATGTATGTATGTATATCTGTATCTATCTATCTATCTATCCACTTATCTATTTATCTTTCTATTTGTGAGTCTAATTAAGTATCTCAATCTCTACCTACCCACCCAGGGCACCTCATTAAATCCATCTGTATGTCTCGACTACAGCCTTGAATATGTATCATGTAATGAACAGATTTGACTGATCATTCCCATCAAATCATTCCCATCTGATCATTCTTCCCATCAAATAAATGCTAACTAATGGAAGTTGCCTTAATTTCAACCTGTCAATGCATACTTAAGGTGCGATTCCACTAGATCGCTTGTATCTGTGCTCATGGCTCACTCTTGCTTCGCTAATTCATAGTGGCATTTTTTTCGCTCTTCATCCGCTTTAATTTTTAGCGCAAGAGAAGCGCAGAGGGATTCTACTGGTGTCCTTGTTTCCTTATAAAATCAATAGCAAGTCTCTTGGTTCACTCTCACTGAGCTCTTAGGCCACTACTAAAAGCCATGGAAAGAGTGTCATGTTGCTGTGCTCAAATCAAACACATCAGATATTAGTACAGTGTCAAAAAGAAGCGCCAATGTCAAATTTTAAGAGCGCATAGAAAGCGCAGTAACCAATTCTATTGGACTGCTCTGGGTTCACTCTGCCTCCACTTGTTAAGCGCTCAGGCAAATAAAAAGAGCGGGCCATGAGCAGACCAAAAGAGCAAGCCAGTGGAATCACAGCCTTAAGGTCTGATTCCACTGGATCTCTTGAATATGTGCTCATGACTCACTCTTGCTGCGCTTGTTTATAGTGCACTTGTCATTCGCTCTCCATCCGCGAATATTTTTAGCGCAATACAAGCACAGAGCGATTCTACTGGTCTGCTTCTTTCCTTATGAAATCAATAGCAAATGCATTTGTGCGCTCTCACTGCGCTCTTGGTCCGCTAGTTTAACAGGCAGAAAGAGTGTTGTGTTGCTGCACTCAAATCAAACACGTCAGATATGAGCGCAATGTCAAACACATCAGATATTAGCGCAGTGTCAAAAAGAAGCGCCAACGTCAAATTTTAAGAGCGTATAGAAAGTGCAATAACCGATTCTATTTGACCACTCTGGGTTCGCTCTGAGTTCGCTTGTTAGGCACTTGGGGAAATAAAAAGAGCGGGCCATGAGCGTACCAAAAGAGCGAGCCAATGGAATCGCAGCCTTAGGGTCTTTCCCCCTAGTCCTAGTTTATCTGTGACTGCAGGATATATAACATTATCTAATAGCTGGATAAAAATGTAATTTCAATTTCTTGTCTTAACAGAGGGTACCACGGCACTTTGATGGTGTAGATATAATGACGGCCAAGTTTTACTTCAGCGCGGTCACACCTCTAGTAGAAAGAGGTATACCGCCGGCCAACATCCGCCATCTTGAATTAAAGCTCTCCAGGAGTGGTAAGGTTTTACACATTTATCTCTCGCATGTTCACTTTACACCTTCAGGCAGACTGTTTAAGTAATTATAATGATAATAATGATGATAAATTGTTTATTTTGCAAGACTAAATATTGCATATTTGGTGATGCACATCAGATTATCAGAGAACCTGGTCTTCCAGCACATGCCATGCTATATGTGTCTAGTAGAAACCTAAAAAATTAGCTAATGCAAAGCAATATAATATCCCCGTATAAGCAAAAAAACGCATCAGAATATTGATGAATTCAGGTCTATTTAAGTCATAATATGAGTAAGTTTGGTAAGATTTTGTTAGTCAAAGTAGTTGAGAACGCAGCTTCAAGGTGACTCAGTAGTGATCTTGTAACGGGGTGCATGGCAACGCCTAGCGTGAGTAGCAGGTTACAACTTTTGCCATTTTTCATGCACCTGTGTTTGTGTATTCAATACATAATAGCAGGGAATATCAGCATTATGCAGACGAAGTATGTGTATAATTAAGTCTTGATACAAAAATTTCAGCCTGAAATTTGATGCTGAATTTTGGTATGGGAGTTAGTATCTACGGTCCCTACATCCATATCAAATTTCATTAAGATCTATGGAGCCATATGTGTTTAAATCGAATATTTATCAACATTTTTCTCATTTTTAGCCAATTTTCTCACAATTAAGTTATAACATAAAAAAATCAGCCTGGAAATTCAGGCTGATTTTTTGTGTGCAAGTTAGTAACTACAATAGCTGTATCCATATAGAATTTCATCAAGATTATAAAGCCATTTTTGTTAAAATCAAATATTTATCAAGAATTTCATTTTTTCCCCATTTTTTCTCATAAATAAATCGTAATATAGAAGAATTTAGCCCCATACTGCCACTAGGAGGCTTCCGGGGGGCTAACTCAGAATGTGAGGGGAAAAAAATTATTTGATGATAAGTATATATATATATATATGCTGAATGTCTGGGTGAAATTTGATGTCTGAATTCATGTCAGAACCATTTTAAATGAATTATGTTAATATATTACTCAAATGTAGTAAAATTACTCAAATATGATTTATTATTTCTCCATACCGCCATAGCATGAAACATAGCCTGGTGACCTATATTTTTTTTCACTGAATAATCATTATTTCATGTCAGGTATCATTGGTTAAAGTTTTAGAAAAATTCATCGGTAATCAAAATCACTACTGAGTCACCTTAACTGGGAATGCAAATTTAAGATTGTACATTTTCAGGTAACCTCCCCCCCCCCCCCCTGCCCCCCATCGTTTTGTTTCATTTTTTTTAAAAAATATTTTATTCAATCTGTCAACAAAAACGTGCTCTTCATGGGGTCGATAACACTCAAGAAATACATCGTACCCCCTCTCCTCGTCATGTGGATGTTGTTCTGGATATATTGTACATGTTTAAAGATTTCTTTTAGATAGTTATACAACGAAAACCTTAATCCCTGATGCTTTTTAAATCAGCGTATATACTTTTCTCCATGCATCCGACCACTCTTTTTTGACATTTGACATTTTATTTTTAGTTGTTTCTCCAGGATTGGAGAGAATCAATGTTGTATAACTGTCTTAATTCTAGTACCGACATGAATTTACCTTGTTCATTACATTAATTCCTCTTTGAGCCTATGACTCATATATAAACATTTTCTTCTTGTACTTTATCAGTCTGTTGTACCATAGCCTCTCTTTTGCGATCTCGACAGACGACTCTGGGGACTGGCTATAGTAGTATTTATTCCATATACTGAAGATGTCTTTATAGAAATGATTGGGTAAACCTGACAATGATCGCAAATAAAAATTTTCTAAAAAAAAAAAAAAATTTAAATGGTTCTAATTTTGTCTTATTCTTTTTAGAATCGGGTCTTTGTTTTGATGAATCCCGAGAGGAATGTGAACAATTTGCCAAGGGGGCGAAGTGCCCCAATTTGCACCAATTTGGAAACCATTGCAAAAAGTCATGCGGGCTTTGTAGTGAGTATGCTTTCTCTAACCTTGCGCACTCATACATTGTACTTTGAAAATGAATGAAGAAACAAATATTAGAACGATAATTTTGTGCTATTTGTAACATTTTTCAGTAAAAGTGCACTCAATATGTTTATGACGGACACTTGTCAAAGTTATATTCCTTAATGAAATCATTTGCAGCAGTTGAATTATTTGAGCATTATTATTACCCACACCTATATTCCAACTGGTGACATAGTACGTAATAGAAGCAAACAATTCCAGACATCAGCCTAATTTATAATTGCCACACATTACCGGAAAATGCTATTAAAGTCATGCATGTGCTTTAAAGTTGCTGGCGATATTATATATTGTGGATTTAATACATACTTGTTTTAATACGACAGAACTTGGCCCATCTGTATCACCAGAGTGTCATTTTCCCACCGAGTACCAGGGGGAGTGGCTATTGTATGAGGATACCTTCCGTCAGGAGGTTCGCATAAATGGTGGTTATTTGAGCATCTCGAAAGTAGGCACCTTTATATGTAAAGGCAAGCATTGGGAAGACACCAACTTCAAACTACTCAGTGTTTATGACAACGGCTGGTAAGTCACTATACATTGTTTAGTCCAGGATAATATTAGACAGTGAAATTACTTAACCATTCAGGTGGGTTAATCAATGATAGCTTATGTTCCCATTATATGTTTATATTTATGTTGTTATTGGTTGCATTTCATTGGCAATGTTCTCAGCATTCCAAATAGATAATAGAGAAAACATATCAAATATTATATAATATAGGTGACATTTCGATACTCATATGTTGTACATGAGGTACTTTTAACATTAATCAGAAGAGGTTTAAGAACTTATTAGCAGATACATCTCGTACATAAATCATAATTTAGGAATAACATACCTCATTAGGCGACAGAACAAGTCATGGTCATATGATCGATCTAGTTAGATCTCACAGTAAGATGTCCATGTTTCACTATTATAAGAAAAATCTAATTCTTGTTGTTGTTTTTTAGTATGTAAAATTAGAATAAATCGCCAGATCGTGGCACTGGGTTCCAAGAGCATCATAGTATCCAAAGATATCCAAAGGCTTGCATGATGTTCAATGTCGATAATCCCTAATATATGAAGATCTTTTGGATACTATTGTTAGTATCTCTCTGACCAACAGATCAGATATAAATACATACTGTCATTGTTAAATTCCCCATGATATAATTATCTTGCTACGATTTATCTATCGCCTGCCACATTTAAGCAACTTTCGCTTTCGCTACAACATTCGCTTTCTATATTTATTCGAACCAGCCGGCCACGATTTACATGCATCAACTTCGTGTACCAAGACAATGGAAACATTCTACGGTTTCGATTGTGTAAGTAGCCAAGGCATCAGGTATTCTTGCTTATAAACCCCAATTCACAGATGAGATTGCGGTTTCACCGTTTAGGATTATGATTAGAAACTCTGCTTAGAAACCACCGGCAAGTCTGTTAGTGGAAAGAGGAAGAAGGCCTTTTAAATGTTCTTATTGTTTTTTGGTTCATGGAATACCATTTTATTTCAGCCAAAAGTGATCGAAGTGACAGGTCGTTCAGTTTATGTGAATTTCAGGACGATCCGCCACCTATTGGTAATATGTATCGCAGTGAAAATCTGAAGACCATGTTCTGTAAGTTCAGTTTCTAATGTGTTTTGTATCTAATTTGTATTACGAACATTCAACGTCTCAGGCCAAAATACAATGTAGATGTATTTGTCTGGCGTATTAGGATTATTTCCATAATGTATCTGCATGCTTATTTACACTAACTTATGTCGTGACAAAATTTCATCCCCAAGATATCGAGTCAAACCTCACATACTGGGCGTTCTCCCTAATCTCAAATCCCAGTAGGTTTGAGACTCTGCTTGTGGTTATTTGGGAAAGAGTTTTAAGCAATATGCTGTTCTGTGAAATCGACATTGGAGCCTTAAATTATATGGAGATTACATTAGGTAACAACTGGTAATGACTACGTCTATGTATCTTCTTTCAATATTCATTATTTGCAATTATTCAAAATAAATCCTTGTCAATTTTTAACTTCTAATCAGTAGTTAATGAACGAGCATAAACACTATAATGATGATATGTGGTTATTAATTGGAATTACTATGTCGGTGATAAAAAATGTTGCTATGTCAGCACTCTGTGTGAGATTCCAGGCGACAAGCAAGTTTAAATAACAGTCATTGACAAATTGTCAAGTTATTCAAGAAGAAAATACATCTAGATCCGACGTGTCTAAGCTTCCCGCAAATCACACACGGGGGCAGCACAGTCAATAGTTCCTTACCGCAGCTACTGGCCCCTGGTGACGAAAATGAAATCATATGCTTGCTCTTTCTCTCCTCCCATTGGGGTCCCCTCCAAATATTGGGGTAAATTAGTTCTAAGATCACCTCACTATTCTATGCATATGCCAGGCATAAAATGCAATAGGGACATTCCATTCATAACCTATTTGGCTTTGCAATAATCCAGAAGTTATCAGATGGAATTTAACATTTATTTTCAATGCAACAGTTTTTTACATCACATTTTTTTGTTAATTTTACCCTGCCATCATGGCCTCTGCAATGCTAATAATTAATTCATTAATATCCGCACACCTGGTTTTGTGATTTTGTACGAATAAGTGTTCTTTATTCATATACTTAACCATGCCTGCCAAGCAACAGCAATATCCAGCTATTTTCTTCGGAAGACACACTATTATCCATATAGTATTTTTTTAACCTTACACAATATTCCATCATGTTTCACGTTGACCTTTATTTTACAGATTATCAGTTTATTACATCTATATTTAATGAAGCCTGTCACTATACTTATGAATATCTGAAGTAACATATATATATTATATAGATGCTCAATATGCAAGATAGGCGAAACAATATAAACAGTGACAAGACCATTGAGAAAGACAAAGAGATTTTAAGAATCCGTTAAAACTCCGTGCTTGTATGTGATGTGTTTCAGGTACATGAGTCGCAAGTCGCAAAATTAATATTTTTTCAAAATGTTCTTTTTACAAGATCTCTTTATTGAAATGTCCTGATGTTTAGGGGGTTTAGAAATTATAGCCATATAAATCCGCGTGACAAAATTCAGGACATTGTATCAAATATATCCTTGCGTTTTGAAGGCCTCTGTATGGAATATATTTAGTTACTTTACTGGTCACCCATCCAGAAACATTGCAAACTATTTTTTTCAAAATCAAAAATATCAAACTTAAAATATAGAAATACATATTAGATGTCCTAGTGCTTACTATCATTGGCATCGGTTTGATCTCCTCTTTTCAAATAGGATGATATCTCAAAATCCATATTTTGCGACTTGTGATTCATTTTCCTAAAACGGATCACATATACGGTACATACCAAACTGCACAATTTATGGATGAACATAAGAGCCTTACGCTCACATATTAAAATGCTATTATATTGTTTATCACATTTAGTATATATGCCAATGGCCTACTACTTTGATTTGGAAGAAAAGTTCTATGTGGGTGAGGTTACCTGAAAATGTGCAATTAGCCTTCACCAATCCTTTCAAAGAAGCCAAATTTAAAATAAATATCAGGTTCAAAATACAGTTCAACATGATCGATACGATTTATTCAACCAAAGCAATACCATATATACACAGGCATTCATATTATTGAAAATGGTTCTGTCTAAGTTAGCATAATTTACTCAAATGTGCAGAGTTGCTAATTGTACTTATTCTGTCAACCATACAAAACTCGAGTACAAAAATATGCCCAAAGGATCGGAACTGTTACTTTGTTCCTACATAAAGGAAGACATAGGTTCTAGATTGCGTATACCAGACGAATTTATAGATTAATCGTAAACCCCAACCATCCCAACTGTAATTTTTTTGGTAATAGTCTGGCCTATAAAGGATTACATTGGTTGAATAGCTTTGATGGACACTTGACAAGTTCCGACGACCCCTCTCAAAAGAAAACTGCGTCTTAAAAGAAATGTCAAAGCCTCTTGATATCACTCTATTCATAACATTATTTACTGAAATGTGCAAAAACTACAACAACCACGTCATTCATCCACCCAGTTCACATTCAATTGAAAATAACTCTGGTATCATAATAATTATCACCTCAATTCGCCATTCGTGCAATGTATACTATTTACCAGTTTATTGTAGTTATTACAACAAAAAAGAATCTTACCAAATTTACCCATTTCATGACTTATAAAACTTAATTTAGCAATATTCTGCAGCTGACACTAGTGTTAATTCTTTATACACGAATTTTAGAAAACGGCCACCGGTGAGAGATCCTTACGTAAATCCACAGTAAATCCCAGGGAAGGATTTTGGTGTGTCACCGAAAATGGCGAAATGTAAATGGAGAGATTATGAAGCCAAGTAGCGAAAATGACCAGACAAAAACTCCAAAGTTCTGGTCAAATGACCTTAAGATAGGCTGGAAAAGAACGGAACAAAAAGTAGAAAAGTAGTTTTTGACCGATGTTAAACAGAGAATGTATACATGTAGTTTTCAAGCACATGCCAAAGTTGGCGCTAATTACCATTAAAAGTGTTTACGTTGGGTGCGAATGACAAACGCAACCGTTATTGATGTTCAGCATTGATATGTACACCATTCATGTTCATAAAAAAAAAAGCTTAAACAAAAATGGGATCGAACAGGCTGAATAGGAACAAAATAAAATCATCCATTCGTGAGGCCAATTTCCAGCTAGGGCCATATGTAGTTCCAAACCCATTGCTGCTGTAATGTTTGGCAGGTGTTTATTCCCAGATAGCATATATCACCCTATCCTTTCAATGGGAGCGATGTATGCAATCGACTCGGTCTTGCATACCTCACACTAATTGTAGTTATATTGGTGCCATTTGAATTTACATGTATTGTCATGAAAAATGCATGGTATTGCCCAAGTGCAGTCTGTATTATCTCTCTGTCAACATATTCAGTAGCACATAGCAAATAGAGGGCTGGAAATATGTCCCTGCTCATTGAAAAGAGTGACCTTTTCACTATATCACATTTATTTCGCCCCTGGGTGTAACTGCTGGTATTTTCTAGTTTTTACATAAACATAGACGCGCGGGAAAACTTCAAATGCTCCACTTGAGTTAACTGTCACCGCGTGAGAGATTTAGGGGAATAATAGGAGAAAAGTCTAACGTAGACCGGCTTGAAATTCACCACAGCACCATTAATGGTCCTAGACAACATACATATTATTTTTCTGCTTCTGGGAACAACTACCATCCTGCTACTTTGGAAAATAATTTTGGAAAAGCTCAAATCGAACATGGAGGACGAGATTACGAACGTCATGGACGTCACTCAGCCTCTCGAAGAGTCATCCGCCACGGAAATCGCAGAAAAAACGATTGAATCAGTGATATTTTTCAAAGAAGCTAATCAGGCAAAAGTTTTTCCAAAGACAGAGGAAGAACATCAGCTAAAAAAGGTAAACCAAAATGATCCACTAATTAACTCTGAGGTAAAATCAAATATTGAGAATGACCAAACTGCCACCCCTGAGATTTCAACCATGGAGAGGCAGGTCACGTCGGGTGCCGATCAGCAACGGGCAGAACCTATCAATATTACTAAGCTAGATGGGGGTTCGCAAACTGACAATGACTATGAGAAAAATCTGATAGATAAAATTTCTGAGGAAATTATGAATAGAATTAGTGTTCAAAGTGAAGATAAGGAAATTTGGAAGGAAAATAGGTTTCTTCGTCGAGAGATAGAAAAGATTGAACTGAAAAATGGCATGATAGCTAGGAATCTCAACAATAACCTCCTATGGACTAAGCTAAACTATGGGAACCTGAATAACAGGCTCAAAAACATTGAGAAATCATATGTTAAAGGTGACGCAAATAACAGTATTGAACAAAGAAATGAGGGAGATAACCCTAATGGAAATCAAGGTGAAACTACAGAGACGTATCCGTTTGTCGACGACACCGCCATTAAGGCGATATCGCAACTAGATGAAGATATAAATAAATCGATCTTAGACCTTCGCACAACCATCGGCGAAAATATGGAAAGTATAGTTGCAGCTAGATCAGACATAGATGATATGGGATCATTAATTACTAAATTAAGCAGTGAAGTGCCAATGAAAGATCGTAGTCAGGCACCCATAGCAACAGATACAACGAAAAAAGTTGACGAAACTTGTCACTTACTAGTGGAGGGGGTCCCAGAAAGGTGGCAGCACCGATCACCGCACCCATTGGAGAGGCCCGAAGGAAGTGATGACATAGATCTGTCAGCTGTGGAGGAAAATACGGCAGTAATAATCAAACGTATATTCGATGTAAAACTCCCAATCAAAATTGACGATAAAATATCTGCATATAGGGTTGGTATACCCAGACAAAAACTAACGAGAGCGATCTACGTAGTACTTAGTTCACCTGAGGAGAAGAAAATGGTAGTGAACCACGCGAGGGAAATCAGGAGAAATTCGGGGTTAAATGTATGGTTTAACAGATACAAACCGGACCAAAAAAACCTGAATTTCCAAATGGTGGTAAACTGCCATAAACTATTGCGTCTAAACAATCACAAAGCAGAAATTGTCCTAGGTCACATAGTCACCGAAAACAAGTCTTTCTCTACTATGGACCTATATAAATTACCTAGTGGCTGCCGGCCTTCAGACGTTTCACAGATCCCGGTCGATGACGGTGGAATTGGATTCCATGGGCAGCATAGCTGCTTCTCCAATTTCCACCCAGTGTCCATAAAGTATAAAGATATTTCTTATTCATCTGCAGAGCACGCTTTCCAGTGTCAAAAAGCAGAGCATTTTGGCCTTCGATTCCTAGCCAAACAAATCTACCACGCGCCAACCTCGGCACAAGCCAAGCGCTGGGGTGGGAAAGTGGGTCAGAAAGTGACCTCGGCACAGATGCAAGGCTGGGAGAAAAATGAAAACAAAATACTTCGCGAGATTGCATTGGAGAAATTCAAACAACACGAATCTTTGGCTGAACAATTATTAGACCCTAATATAAAGTGTTTCTATGAGGTCACGTCCAACAAAAAGTGGGGCATCGGGCGGAATTCCAGAGGTGTTTTGATTGCCAATGGAAGCCGTGTACCACTGAAGGCACGCTCTTTCCCCGGGGGAAATGCGTTCGGACTAATCCTTAATAGCATCAAACAAGAACTACTCGCATAATTGGTGGAATAGTATGAACTGCATGTTTTGATTTACCTGAAGCTTATTGAACGAGAATGGAGCCTGTGAGAAAAGATCTTCTTGTCATAGGAGATTCGCGAGCGGCCGGACTTACAGAAATCCTACATAGACTAGATCCAAGTGTAAATAGCACAGTTTTCGTGGGCAGAGGTGCAAGCACGCTACAACTTGTCGAACGTGCTACCAGTATTATTATGATCAACAAACCCAGAGTAATTATAATGGCTGGTGGAATATGTAATATCACCCAGCGAAACAAGATCACCAAAGAAGTAGGTATACAGTGTTATTGTCCTACCCAGCTAGCTTCTGAAACGGAGGATGCACTCGAGGCAGCTAGAGTAATGTTGCTACAGAGATCTCCTGTAAACATGTCAGCCCCTGTAATAATGTTTAGCACCACTTTCGGTGTTAATCTGGTACAATATAACGTATATAACTCTCAGAAGTCAAAACAACTAAATGACATCCTTACCGCTAGCAAACTCAGAGCCATAGATGAGGACCAGGACACACTGAACCGCCTTATTATATCCTATAACAACACCATCAGAATAAACAACAAAGCTCACAATGTACCCACGCCCTACTTAGGTTCATTGATACACATGAGGAGATCTGGCCGTCAACGCAAAACGTCACTTCAACCTGTCTATACTAATGAATACTATAAACTATCTGAAGATGGATGCCATCTAACGGATGACCTTAAAGAACAAGTCGCCGTACAATTACTGAAAGCCTACAGAAAAATCTAACCACTGCAGACTGCACCCTCTAATAACAACCATTATCACAACTCAGGAAAGTTATCAACTACGTATCAATTATCTTTAATTATATGAACACATACAGTGATAAAACATAAGTCCCTCCTGGTAACGTGAGCTCACTATTGAGCCAGACATCCAGGAGTTCCCTTAAAGTGGATACATTCATCACAATCCATTGATTCTTAAAATCTTGATCATTGTACTATACAATTTTATAAACATGATAGATAGGATAATTGAATTTCATACTCTTGTGATGACCCAACTGGGTAGTTGTTGTATAGGTTGTTTAAAAGTAACCAATTTTCTTAACGTTGGTTATGGGTAAATCCCCAATGAAATATGTGAAGTGAATGTTACAAATGTTAAATTGCCTTAGGATCTAAACTGACCAATGGAAACTAATATAGTTAATTAATCGTAACCGAGGAAACTTCCCAAGAAATCTAGGAAGTGAATGTTATAAATGTGAAAATGCCTTAGAAACTAACTGACCATTGAAAATGTAGTAGTAAACAAATCAGAGTCTCGTATTGTATCATGATGTTAGTTGTGACACGATGTTTAAGTTCAATAGGATGGTTACATGTTATTAATGTGTAAATGTACAGCAATTTTATACTACTGTAATACCCCTTGGGAAATGATTTTGGAAGGACATGGGCAATGTTATGAAGAGACGGGAGCTCGCTTGAGCCCGACTTCGGAATAACAGAAACCAATGTTCTTCTACTCATCTGATCCCATCCTTTTACACATTTTACAAACTCATTAACTGTCAAAAATGAATAAACACAAATGAAGCATAAACATTTATGCTCAATGGATCGCTATTATAATAACTATTTAGACATACCATAAATCTCCTGTAAACCCCAATATTATTCTCTCAAATATAGGGTGCTGTAGTATTCTAGTATTGTATTACCGGAATATGTTGTTTGAGAGAGAAAATGAGGCCAGTATAGGCCTATTCGGAATAGCATCACCTGGAGCCACCCAAAATGAGGGTTGGATTTTCAAGGTTGGCCTACTTAGGCATATGTATATTATGGGATATCTTATCCTAATTGATGATGTGTTTTTGATGGTTATTGTTCAATCAGGGGGCAACCCAGTTGCAAATGAAAGGGAGAATTTGGTAGGGGATTACTCGTTAAGAGTTAATCTAGGGATTTATGATGGATTATGATGTTAAGAGTATAGGTGACCTCAAGGGACTCAAGTTCATATCGTGGAATGTCCGAAGTATTTTACAAAAAATCGACCAGATCAGACAAGCGGTTCATGAAATGAAACCACATATTATATCGATACAAGAAACCTGGCTCAATAAGAATACCAATGACAGTGAATTAAACATAGATGAATATAAAATGGTTAGATTGGACAGAAAATTAAAGAGACGCGGAGGAGGTTTGATCACTTATGTCCATGAGTCCCTTGAGGTAGACGAGGAGGGTGATTGGGGGGTTTTATCCATATCGGATAAAGACTTAGAAATGCAAGTCTTCAGAGTGTGCAAAAAATTTATGAAACCAAAAGTTATTTTTAATGTATACAAACCCCCACAAGGCGCTATGTCTGGGGCTCTCGATAAACTTGATGGTGCACTTAATTCGGTTGATACTACCCAAGATATTGTTGTAATGGGCGATTTTAATTATGACTCTGATATAGTGAATGAAGGCAAGACTGCCAATGCCGTAAAATTCAGCACTTTACTGAATAAGTATAATCTTCGCCAGAAGATAAAGGTAGCCTCAAGAATCAGTAAATCTTCTAAATCTAAAATAGATCATATATTTACAAATGCTAACAATACGAACGAGAGTGGGTCGATTAATATAAATCTTAGTGATCACAACCCAGTATTTATGCAAATAAAGAAATTTAGAAATAATTATGTACATGAATCGTTCGAAGCAAGAAATACAAAAAACCTAGATATTAAGATCTTACAGGATATCTTGAGAGACCAAGACTGGACACAGTTTTATGAAAAATATGATGTTGATGAGGCTTGGAATTATTTGTATCGCACTATTGAAAAGTATGTTAACAGAATGTGCCCTATAAAAACATTCAAAAGGGTTAGAAAGTCTCCAGAATGGTACACAGTCGATATAATTGAACTTTCAAAGAGAAGGGATAGGGCATTTTTAAAAGCCAAGAAACATGGTAACGACGAAAACTGGAAGCAAGCTAGAAAATTGAGATGTTTGGTTGGGTTAGAAATAAAAAGGGCTAAGGATGACTATTTTAAAAATCAGATACAAGAAAATAAAGCAAATCCCCATAAGTTTTGGGAATTGATCAAACCGCTTTTGTCAAAAGGAAAAGGTAAAAAGGCTGACAGTAATATATCAGTCATCTCAAATACCGGAGAAAAAGCTACTGGTAAGGCAGCAGCTGAAATATTTAATGAATTCTTTGTGAATGTAGGGCCGGAACTGGCGAGCCAAATTAAACAAACTAATGACAAGGGTACAGGTAGTGAAAAAGTAGATTTAATAAGGGACAATAATTATGAATTTACTTTTAAAGAAATAAATCACGTATCAGTGGAACTAGCTTTGCGAAAGATAGGGAACTATAAGGCCTCTGGTCTTAAACTTATGCCTAACAGAATTCTGAAACCTTGTATAAAATCTTTGAGCCAACAATTTGCTCATCTCTTTAATTTGTCTATACATACCTCTACTATACCAAAGGATTTTAAAAGTGCTATAGTCACACCACTATATAAGGAAGGAAGTAAACAGACGGCTGGCAATTATAGGCCAATATCTTGTATCACACTACCGGCCAAACTGTTGGAAAGTTGTATACAGAAGCAATTATCTGATTATATGGAGTCTAATAAACTCTTAACGGATGTACAGTATGGGTTTAGACCAGGGAAGTCGATAAATGATGCTCTTGATAACCTTTTCCATTTTACTTATGAAAATATAAATAATAAAAAATTAACTGATATGGTGTTTCTGGACTTTAAAAAAGCCTTTGACACGGTGAATCACGAATTACTCTTATCAAAATTAAACAAATATGGTATAAAAAATAACACTTGGAAATGGTTTCAAAATTATCTTACAGGAAGGTACCAGAGAGTTGTCATTGATGGACACCTATCGTCCCAGAGAGAGGTGACTTGTGGCGTACCACAAGGAACCTCTCTCGGCCCACTTCTGTTCATTCTTTATATCAACGATTTAAATAAGGTAGTGAAACATAGCAAGCTGCAACATTTTGCAGACGACACCGTCTTATATTGTAGTAGAGATAGGACACGGCTAAATTCTCCTGAACTTCAGGAAGATTTGAATAATGTCGTGGAATGGTGTGTACAAAACAAGATTTCTTTGAACATAAAAAAATGTAAAGCTCTGACTGTTAATATTAAGAAAAATCGCGATGGGCCTGAATATGTTATTGGCTCTGAAAATCTGGAACAGGTGGAATTTTACAAATTCTTGGGGGTGGAGATTGATAGTAGATTAGATTTTAAGACTTTCCTGGGGAAGAAAATAAACAGCGCTAGATCAAAAATCAAAGCAATGTCAAAATTATATGGCATTTGTGATTCCGAAACACTTATGACGATTTATAAAACCATGATATTACCTATCTTAGACTACGGAGATATTTTTTACCATAGCGCCCCTCAAAACTATCTGGACAGGATCCAGTCACTGCAGAATTCTGCCATCAAAATAGCTCTAAAACTGCCCAAATACTCAGGTACAAAAGACATACATAAATTAGTACAAATGCCCTCTCTACAAACTAGAAGGAATAGTCATCTATTAGAGGTAGCTTTTAGACGCTCTCTAAAACCAGAACATTTGGATACTAGGGTTATAAATCTTCGTAGCCTAAATGATGGAAAAAAACTTAAGGTTCCGCACCCTCATAATGAGGCATTCAAAAAATCTTATTTATTCAAAATGACCAATCTTTGGAATGATCTACCAAAAAACACTAGAGATATTAAAACTAGAGAAGGCTTTCGGAAATATTTGAAACAGGTTTACCCTCATGAATTTGACCCCTACCTGTTACCAGAAAATGTTTAATGTTTAATGTAGTATTTTGACATGTACATGTGGGGTTTTAGGGGGGAAGTAAACAGACATGTAAGATCTGTGAGTCTAATGGTCGACTTATATCGGCAGGGGAGGGAAAATAGAAACTGTATGAAATGATGATTTGTTACCGAATTTGATTATTCTATCAGCTAGCAGATGAACATTAAGGGTTACTTTAAGTAACCTACTTCGATCTGACACTTTGCCCATGTATTTACACGAGTAAAGTCCTTATTGGGAAAGTAATGTGACAATTTGGCTTGAGCACAGGCTTTAAAAGTGAACACTCATACTTGGAAATCAAGTATCGCTCGGAATGAACAATCGAACAATATCTAAGTGAAATAACAAATAATTAATCGGATACTACGGAAGATCTGCCCCGCAGAGTTTTATTTCCCATTCGGTATGTGATTGTAATAGTGATGACATGTTGCTGATACTGAATAAAAGTTATTATATATATTATATGTAAATAGCCGCAGGCAAACGTACAAGCATCACCCATAGTGTGGAAACACTGGGGGATTTTAAGTTTCACTTTGGACCAGAGAGGCTGCTGCTGCGTTGAAAGCCGACTCATCAGTGGTTATTGTATGATTGACAGCGCAGATGCTATTGTATGCCACAATACTTTATCGATATGTGTTCCCTCGGTACAAATGGTGGCAGCGTGAATTATTGACGGATTTTCCTGATTCAAATCTCACTTGTGGCTTTGCAGTACAAGTACAAAGCTGCTGTGACAAACGGCGGCTGGCAGCTTACATATTTGACAAGCGTCATTGCTATGAATTCGAGATGCAATTGATAAATTTCATGCAGATGGTACAAATTTAACTTGTTTTACTGCCTCCCAGTCGATCTATATACTAAGGTCCTGTATTAGCTTTGCATGGTTGCTCTGCATTTAACGACCACACACATTGGCGGCCAGGGAAGATGTTTTAGAAATACCAGGCCTATGCAGGGGGATAGTTTGTATTGTGATAATTCCTGTCGGAGTATGTGATAATGGTTTTGGTGGGAGACCTCTGAGAATGATCCCTTTCCCCTTAAACTTGATTAGGGATTTGGAAACAAACCCTGATTAAGAACGCCGTACATTACATTTATGTTGCCACTATTTTTTTTATCAATCCGAGAATTCTTATTGCAAATAAGCAGGAGAAAGGCTGATATCAATGACACACTCTATTTACCGTGAGGATAATTAACTGTAAGTAAACATGACCAGTGCAAGATGAACTAGCCTAGATCCAAACGCCGCCTCCAGGTAATACAATCCGATGTATACATATATATATCCGAACGAAAGACAGTATATAATGGAGGGACCAACTAACTAAAGGCCTACCTCTGTTCGTATTTTTTTTTACATTTTCCTCGGGGGGTGGGGGTGGGGGCTTTTACATTAGTGACTGCATTAGGCCAGCCCCCCTTGCTTGCTGTGCTGGACGGCACCTTTTGCATCGATATATATCGTTCAGCGCAACACACACATTTTCTATAATGCACTCACGTAGGCAGAGGGACGCTAAAGGTCATTCTACTACGGCTTCCTGGTTAAATGATTCTAATTTCACGCGCTTCTTACGATGACGAATATGAAATCCGATGAATTTTAATAAAAAAAAATCCTGTTTTTTTTTAATATTCTGAAGCTGTGGCTCGTGTAGAGAGCCAGACTTGTGGGCTGGGCGGACTGGTCGAGGTCAACGCTATTTTCCTGGATGGACGGTCGTGTCACGCTACGCTCTCCGATTGGAACCCTTTCTCATGCTCTGTCACCTCAAAAATGGCCCTCTCACTCCGCTCCTGCAAAAATACAGACTCTCTTGAGCACCAAGGTATTCCCTGACTTTTAGATTTGACATTTAGAACCCCATTTTGCGCATCACTAATCGCTGTTAGAATAGAGTATATATTATCCGAAACCTTTGTACAGCAGAATTTACACTAGCCTTAGTAGTAAAAATAGACTGTATTAATTAGTTACAAGACGTGTAGGTTCTACATTTCAGGGAAACTATTTATTTCCATTAATATGTTTTAAAATATGACTTATATGAAATAATTAGTTTAACCGCATGACTAATTGTTTAAGATTAATGATTTTCCGTTCCTATAATTGAATCCTATTGTATTACCGCCAAAACTTCCTCGTAGCTATCCTTAGATATATTCACCTTTTGGTCACTTTCAGAAAACGTATGGCCAGCCAAGTCGGGCGGCAGGCCAGGTTGGGATTTATTTTATTTCCACTTTGGGAGTCACATACTTGTACCTTCCTTCTCCTTTAATTCCTCATTCTCCCACCCTCCTAAATATGACTCTTCGTAATTGTCCTTTCACTTTTGTTTTATCATCTCATTTTCTAGACTTTTAATGTGTCTCCAGAAACATTGTCAAACATTGTTTGCAAACACCAGCTAATATCTCATTTGCTGCGGTCACCAAGTCAATTGTGATGAATGTATCTATAATAATTAAGAGGGTATATAATTACTAATCATTGAATTTTGTTCCTAATGATAAGTAGGCTATAAGATAAGAATCAAATGAAATTATGTGGTGATCGATTGATTCATGCACACACATTCTTTTAAGCTACATGTCAATTGCCCATAGGACAACATATGTCACATGTATATAATCCTGACGTAAACAACATTTTTCCCCTGCAGAATTCTTCTGTGAATCCTTACTGTCACTACCGGACCTTAACTACCGCATGTTGGTGACGCGACAGGAAGTAGAAACGGGGGAACACTATGCATGTTGGGTAAGCCGTATGACCTCTTGCAGCGCCGCCACGCGTATTCTCTATGAACTAAAGCCTTCAAGCCATCTTGAATTAAAAGCTTTCTAAAAAACATCTTTGGTTGCAACTTTGATGTTGTCCCTTTGCCTAATGTACTCGTCTAGGGAATTTTCATTCTTCAATCCAATTTCATACTGGCTTGATTTGTCCAATTCAATGAATGTCACTTACGCATTAGAACCATTTAGTTCCAAATAAAAATATGTCGCCATGACATAGGATTATTGCTTTAAAGAATTTGTACTTTTTGAAAATTGACAGCTCGGCTGCCAAACAACTTTCCGGGCGCATCCTGAAAGCTTTGGCAAAGCGACTGGAAACATGGGAATAATACGTTTATATAAATATATTTGTGTTGCCATAACATGTCTGCACGTTGACTTCGTTTCATCTGAAAACTTCCTCCTTACCCACGGGCCAACACATTACAAGCTACAATACAAACCTTTTAATTTTATTTTAGTTTCTAGAGGCGAAATCACATCAAACGTTTTAATAAATCCATATAAATGTTCAGCTGATGGCAAGGACAGAGGAACACCATGGTACTTTGCACGGGGCAAATTTCATACACAAAAAATATTTCACTTTTTTCTAATATATATGTTGCGAATCTTGCCTATGTTCTTTCCAGTGAGATGATTTGCCAGTGTTGCACTTTCTGTGTATCGAGTCTGGATCTCTTCCAGGCTTAAATACTATTGATATTTAATAATAATATATTTGTGATCATATAGGTTACTTCTCCATGTAAATATTAATCATATCTCTAGCAAGGGTAGTGGAGGAAAGAACTATGTCCATCTCAAATGGTGGACCTAGGGTGGATAATATTCTATGTTTTAAAGCAGAATAACATATAGAGAAAGTACTTTGTAAGTCCAGTTTATTCTTTTAAATCCCTGAGGTGAGGTTGAGGTCTTTGTTCCCCAACCTGCCAATACATGAAGCTCAATGCAAACGTCATGAATATTATAGCAAGTAACATAAGGTGTGTACAATATGAATCAGGAATACATAGATTAATACAATGAGCAAATAAGTATAAACTTCATCATAAATTTTAGTAATATATAACATAAGAGATGGTCGAAGTCCTGAATCTATTACACCAACCAATAATTAGTTATAACATAATGAAGTAATATAAGCAGAGAATAGCAGCAGTCCTTGATATGTAGCCCCTGGTGGCGGCCGGAGATATCACGGAGGTTTCCCGGAGGTTTCCCGGAGGTTTCCCGGAGGTTTCCCGGAGATTATTCCAGCGATTTCCCAGAGGTAATTCCGGAAATATTCCGGAGATTATCCAGACATATTCCCGAGATTATCCGGACATATTCCGGCGGTTATCCGGACATATTCCGGAGGTTTCCCAGAGCGTCATATAGTCATCACACATTCTTTACATATATATCTATAATCTACACTATAGTATCACGTAGAAGAAATGTAAAAAAAGGACCTAGGCGCAACACGACATGCCTTTCCATTGGCATATATATTTGCAAAACAGCTCGTAGAGCAGCCCTTTGCAATTGAACATTCAGATGCGTTGGTAAATTGTGTCAAATGTCTCTGTTCAATGTAGTCCTCACTTCCTAAGGACATCAACAAAACCGTGACATGTGTTTTTTTTATTACTATTTTTCCTGGTACAAATGACTATAGGATGTCGTTGCTGTATAGCTTTAGACACATTGAACTATTTTCATCATTTCTTGTTGAACATGTCATATTGTATTTTATATATAATTATTGAGCTTTACAATGTTAGCATAAAAAAAAGTTTATGCGATGGCTGCATTGGTTGCGATGTTTCCAGAATCCATCACTACACATCATCGTTAATGTGTTTCCACATTTGAATGGGAAGTATCTTTTAAACGTTTTCAAACAAGGTTATGGTTTCATTATGAAAGTATCAAATATATCTATTGCAGATCATCAAGATGAACACCCTGAACGCTCCAAAGGAACCCTGGCGTCGTGTAGGCATACTACAAAGAGCCCAGTGTGGATCGCCAGATGACCTTGACCCAGCTATCTACAAGCCATACGAGGTCATATTCAATATTAACAATAGTAAGTGTTGCCCATATTTATGACAAACATTTTTATTAATAACATACTCTCATAACTACATGTTAGCCGTTTTCTAGTTGATATTAGGTGTAATTCGCTATGCAAGCTATTTTTTAACCGGTTTTAAATTAACAATACAGCACGTTCACCCCAGTGGAGTGGTTTTCGTTGTGCCCTGTAATGCATGTCATAGTTATATGAGTTGAAGGGTTGTAATATAACTGAAGTTCACTTTATAGAACCAGTTTTTTAAACATACACATTGATATTGGAATACACTATAACACAACACTGCAACGAAAGAATGTCCACTAAGAAATATACACATGTAGGTTTTCGATTTATGGTGTGGCATCATGTTTTTGACTACATCTCTCCTATGAAAATGGTTATGTTGAATTAGTTTTAATTAGATGGATACCATATGTTGTTTTTCTAATTCAAATTGCTTTAACATAGGTTTGAATGGCTTAAAAGAGAAGAACTCCGATACCCCTTGAACAATATTCTTGTCCTGGAAGTGGGAGTAAATTAATACTGTTCTTCAAGGTATAAAGGGGTAATTTCAGTTTGTTTATGCGGTATTCTGCTGATCAAAGCCGTATCACCCACTCTTGAGTTAGATGGTTCTAATTACCTATATGGTGTGCTTGTTAGATTTGAATTGGCTAGCATCTAGAACATAAATGCTTCGGTACATCCGAACGCAGACCCAACGAGGTGCCCTTATTTATGGAGACTCCCATTTCGATGTGCTTCGTTCACATTTGACCTTTCACGCGGCTCTTCCTGATCCGACATTTACTGAAGCTTGGAAAAAATAGACTAATAATGGTCAGTTGAAATAGAACTAATTTATTGTCTAGAGGTCAAGTCAACAGAAACGAAGTAGAATAGATAGGCTGGGATTCATTTGTAATCATTTTTAATAAACACCGTCGTCAATTACTCTTCTCCCCCTTATTGGGAATCGTCGTCCCATTCTTACCATGCATATGATATAATTTAGATATTATCACATTTACATTTTTAAACTTGTACACTATTATAATTTTATGTCAAATATCTATGACAAAACTACCATTTCAGATGTCTTTTATGAAATGATACTGCTTCTATATCAAATCCATGTAAAGAGGATTGGCCTTGACCCAATGATTGCCGGCTTGAGTGAAAATAATCGCTTGGGACGACAACAAAAGTAGATGGAAATCAAATGAAGTTAATGGGTGTCGCGAGTGTTCTGGGCTGGAGTCAATAAGAAGTAAAGATCATGGTGGCCTCAAAGGATTTGGGGTTGTATCAGAGGTAAAGGTTATTACCATTTCTCTCTCACACGACCACTATCAGAGAAGTGTTGGTGGACGAAGGAGTAATGACGCAGGCGTTAGCGAGTCATACAAACCGGCATGAACCTATCTAGTTCTATGCAGATTAAATCATGAGCCAACATGGAGAGGTGTGGGCTAAATAGTCTCAGAGAATAGGAAAACAGTGACGAGATAACCGCACCCTCATAAATAATACAAAGCTTGGGGCTACTTGCATTATTTCATTAGGGGCGACACCCCACAGAAACTAGTCCTAGATTTAAATGAGTTGCCACAGTAACCATATAATACCGGGCAATTCCCCATTCCCCTATGTATCACGGATCTGTCTGAATTAATGGACTGATAAAATGCAGTTCACTTTTCCTACATATAGGATATAATTGATTCTCCCTTTTTCTCCGAAGCGCTTTCGGGGATATGGAATCGGGAAGTACTTGTACAAGCGTCCAACATCGCAGTATAGCGCTTCATATACATATCAAAGTGTTTGGCTACCTTTTGCGAGTCTTTTTACTCGTGAAAAAGAAGAAAAAGGTAGCTATGAGTTAACGCGTGGTTACCGGTATGTTCAATGAAAGGTGGACGGCCTTACTATTAACAGGTCGAGCGGTACAAGCTCTCAATATCTGGATTACAAGTGATGAATAGACTTTGCTCAACCCAGAGGCATTGTGGTTTTCACCGAGAACCGAACCTATATAAACCTTTGCTAAATTACACAGGGAATACCTTTTGTCGTATATAATGTCTTTCTAGTACATAGCCTTACTAGTCTATTGGCAATGCGGGATAAAACGCATACTCCAGAACACCCTTTGGTTGTTTGTTCTCTCGCAAAATAACTAAAACAACTTTAATCCTCGATCCTAGTGCATTCAGGTAATATCTGCCTCTTTTTTAAAAAGAAATATATCCTATGCTAAGTCCGAAGCGGCGAAATCTGCACGTATTGGAGAAGTATAGCATGTAATAATACGTTTTGTGGCCGTCGTGTGTACAGATACTCACATGTCAAATGGAAGAATGCCACACGTACATATTGAAGCTTTCTTAGAAGCAACGAGGGTACTTGTAAATGTCATCTGTTGCAGGTTCATCATATAACCTAGTGAATTCAAGGAAATCTTATATGGCGTTTCAAATGTAGTTAGTTATATTTTAATGAAGAACTCATATTTGTTGGAGATTTTATCTCAAACTTCTTCATATGTCTCATGTACATTCTGTATCTAAACCTGACGAGCAAGCTTGTAAAGAGATCCATTTTATTCAGTTTTTACCTTGCATAGTGTATAAAGGATGCCTTCCCGAATCGAGAATTATTTCGTAGTTGAAATGGCTTCGACCACTGCATGCCCCATACCAAGGATCGATTTTCACTATTGCTCTTTGAAACAAATTATTGATGGCTCGGCTTGATAAGCTATCGATGGTTGGAAAATGGTCATCAAATATCAGGATAATGTGCTTTTTATCTGCATTATTATTCTACCTAATAGCTAGATGTTATCAGTAGACACGAAATAAAACAATTCCTCTAAAAGATCACCTTGAATCCGAGCGTTCTCTTCTTGCAAAGTACCTCAACTTGATCTGAAAATAACAGGACAACTGGCAGACTGAGCTGTAACGGGGCCTACAATAGATCACTTAATGAATTCAGTCATCATAATATGAAGTAAACCCCCATTGATATTGTTATAAACATTTATAAACAGAAGGACAATAGGAACTGATGGACTGATAATAATAATCAACGGCAGGGCTACCATCAAAGGATCCATGTACCGATCGCTTATTCCCCATAATCGCCTGACGTCACATCAAATATTGATAAGCAATTTTGATAACGTGGAAATGTTTTATTCCCGATTGCTACATGTCTTGTTAGCAAGCATTTATTTCATGATTACGGTCGAAATTAATGTACATGGCAATCGTTAAGGGCAGGCTGCTTTGTACGTGCAATCTACTGAAACAGCTCTAACAATACGTTGAGAGCCCCCAAACTCAATTATGGGAAATTACATGCGCTGGAGTTATTCAATTCATTTGCCATCACTTTTCAAATAGCCTAGCCCTGCCCCAAAAGCATTATAGATACGTTCGCTTATTTCTAAGATATATACATAGATGATGTATAATACATAGACAACCCCGCAAAAAAACTTATTTCTCCGAAGTGTCATGCTTAAACTGTTTGTTTTAGTTTGTCAATATTCAAACTCGTCTTTGATGACAGTTCACATAATGTGACATCCTTATTATTCACAAAAGTGTATACATTTGTATTTGATGGATGTCTTGCTGTCTGAAGGGCAGAATACCAACTAGAAGCAAACAAACCAAGTGGTACACATTTTCTCCCATTGACTGATTATGAAAACGGACACAGTCGGCATTCGCCGCTCACATACCCCAGCAACACAAACACTGTCTAATTCATATTTTTCAGCCTGCTCAGTGCACGGCCCGACCTCCTGCCCTTGTCACGTCGATTATGAATGCCTAGAGTACCCTTTAAGGCTTATGCGTATGGGGCATTGGCGGTCTGTATTGGTGAATATAGGGTCAATATAAATGACTTCCAAAGCCAGGTTTCACTCATCCAAAGTAATTTTGTAGCAGACACAGACGTTCATTTAGACACACGTCGTTATATTGACTATTTATATGAATTTAATGTAGAATGTCGAGCCGTGAGATATTTGCTTATATTTCACATCAGATAACAATCCTTGTTGTTGTTTACATCTTTGTATATTCAGGCAGAATGCAATTTACAGTAAATGCAATTTTCTTAATATCTGTCCTTACTGAAAACAAATTACATTAAGTTCTTGAACTTCTTGAAATAAAGTGTCGCAAACGTAATGTTGTTCCTTAGCATTCAGCTGTTTTTATGCTTGTTTAATAAGTTATTATATTATCATCACTTTTAAATATGACATGGAAAATATATAATGGGACATGCACATGCATGGTAGGCCTGCCGTTGATTATTGTTATTAATGCATTTGTGTAGCAGATGGGAATCACACCAATTTTTCTTTTATCATGAGATCTGTAGCATAAATAGTATCACTGACCGAGTACACAGTAGTACATAGGCCTATATTATATAGATATCATTTACCGAATACCCAAATTCCTCTCATTTTGAGGCTCTGCTCTGCGAAAATGATCGAATTAAGCCCTCTTTGGTCGGCCATGTAGAAGATTACTGCTATATTGGTCAGAGGACCCAGGCTCCACCCGATACGTATACAACAACAACTATGACTCGTTAGGTCTAGATGAAATCTCCCACCAGGAATATTGCTATCCCCAACGCTATTACCCTAGGCTGAATAGAGCATTCTGCAGACTAAATGAAAAATACATGTGCGGCAGTTTATATTCCTAGGTGGGCCAGGCTTCTGTAGTGCCCAATAGGGGCGTCCACTGACAAATGGCCAGATCGAGTTGGCCTTTGCTTCTTTTGTTGCAAACTATTTAGGTCTTGCTTAGCTAAACCTCGAAAGGCTAGACTATATAAAGGTGCCCCTGTGGTACCGATGTGAGAAAGAGACGCCTTTTGCGCCACGAACGACACGATAGATTAAGAGCTTTTCTTTGAGTACAAATGTCACGAGGTGAATGCTATGGAATATTAACCACAGGTCGGTCAGGTTCTGTAGATATAGAACATCGTTAGAAGTAATGTCACGTTGCAACGACCGACTGTAGTTTTGATATGTGCAAACCTATATAAAAACTAAGTGATCTCAATTTGATTAAAGACTTTTAATATGTATTTGATATTTTTCTCCTCCAACGTTTCAGTGCTAGGAAGTATATTGGTAGGATATGAATTGGCATATGCTACTATATCAAAGGCGGCAAATGACCCTCACATGACCGGAACTGCCCGCTCCTTAGCAACACCAATGATTTTTTATTTGATTTCTGACATTTTCAGACATTGAGAATTGGAATCTGCAAATCTTGTGAGGGTGAACATCCCTATCAGGGGAATGAATCTTCATGTTGATACAAACTTAAAGCCTTAAAGATGCGAAAACTATCACTGGAAGTGAGGATGATTGGAGGTTATACTTTTAAATCTCGTGCTTAGCATGGGTATTTGCTAGTTAACATTATTCTTCCACGGGCTTTAGCTTGCTATGAAATTCTGTGAAACACTGCGGAATACATAAGTAAATGCAACTGACTTTTAGAACAGCCATACTTGGTTTGATGTTTCTTTTCCCCATTAATTCTTTCTATTTCATCTTACACACAACTTACATTAGGTTCCTGCGGATGGAATAGACTTATAGAGTTGTGTTTTCGCTACCCTGAACATAATTTGCTGGCCAGTGACGTACAGAAATCATGTATAACCTAATTTTCTTTTCTTTTACAGAATTATAAATCATGTATAGATCTATTGAATTTCATAAGTTCCAAAGTATACCTTCCGACCAGAATACCTATTCTTTATTCTGTATAAACAAGTTTTGAATTACCTACAAATTAAATTGCCTTGTTTGTTGCTGGATATAATTGAAATATTCTATGATCTTTTTAAACTTATGGTTTGACCACATGTGCCTTAATGACTTCTATTATACATATTTTACTAAAGAGTGTGTGTGTGTGGGGGGGGGGGGAGCAAAATGCTAATATAGGAGCTGGATTGGGTAGACTTTGTTTATTTTCATTAGACCCCCATCAAGTAGGACCGAGGATTGTTTTTTATTCATTCATTAGGCAGTTCTTGCTCAAAGGGTCCCCAGATTCCGGACGAGGATATAAAGCTTAAAAGGCACACAAGTCGTAATCAAGAGCATGTAATATAGATAGCCCCACATTAAAACATCGAATTTACTGCCCTATACATTCAAGTGAATACTCCCAAATAGAAAAACGACGATCGGAACCGGCTGTCTTGGACAGCTTCTAAATCAGAAAGAAATATGGCCTGTGTTACTGAAGAACGCGCGAGCCAATTCCAAGTAGAAACAGCAACGAAGCATTACAAATCTAATGACGCCTATGCTATAAATTATCATTCCTATGTACAACCTGCGCTATGATTCTCGTCCGACAGTCTATCAACCGGTTTGCACATTACTCAATTGAGATTTTGTGTATTTTCCTTAGTCATGACAAAGAGCAATGACTGTCAATGGTGGGTGTATTGCAAGAGAGAATCATTCCATCATCCTACCCTACCATGTTTATAGTCCCTCGTATTGAGCAACAGATATAAAGTAACCCAAGCAGTACAGAGTGGTACCAACGTGGGATAGAATGGAGCAGTTCCTAATACCTAGATGTATGCGTGTGATTAAATAAATGAGAGCTATAAAACTGATATCTCTCTAATTAATTATACGAGTCTGTATATAGAGGATGTACTGCAACTACAGGCAGTTGAAACCCCTTAGGCTTTGCGATGCATTACGATAAAGGTAATTACGGTTATAATGCATTGAATTATTACCCAGTTGGCAGGATTGTCGAGAATTAAAATTGTTGTCCTCTAATGCCGTTTGTTCAACAAGTGCCATTAGTTTCTAACATGTTCTGGGACCAGGATGTCTCGTTGGTATCATTAGAGGTAGAAAGCTGACTGTGTTCCACAGAGTGGTCATCCTGTGGGATGAATAACCCCTGAAATAAACTTAAAGTGGAATCTATAAGTAATAAACACCAATAAAAAGATATGGATGAATTGATTGTCCATCTAGGGACAATAATAAAACAATTCGTTATCTTCATCAATTATAAAGAACATTAAATGTTTAGACATCCAGTCATACTCTGTCTTTTTCAATTTCTTATGAGTTGTAATTCATTAGAAATCAATAATTTATAAAGATTTCTTAATATCGGATCGGATCTGCCTATTTTACTGGGAGAACGTATATCAGGAAGTGCAATTATTCAAATACATGAAGTCACTGATGAATGATGCCTAGTGCATTCAAAGAGGTTTATAGATACATGCAGGTGATGTCAAAACAAAAGACACCATTCCTATACAGACAATGCAAAACTATGTATTTTTCTTTCCTTTTAAACTATATTTCCTTAGATATAATTGTTGTATAACATTATCCAACCTCATTACTGAGTGGTATAAATATGGTACGGTATACACTTTCAGACTGGACCTTATGGTTTATTTATTAATTCTCAAGGCGGTGTGTTTTAAAATGTCAATTATTTTAACAGTTAAAAAGATACCGCTGAGAGGTTTAGGTCTCACTCTGGCTGAGGACTAGGATCATTTTGGCTGTCCGCGCACATGGCAGTGTTGTTGACATTGGTGTGTGAAGTGTATAGGTGGACCAGTAGTCACACCCTCGGCACCTGCGACCCCAACTGCAGTTACCAGCATTGTTGTTGTTGTTGGCACTGATGATTTTCTTTGAAATCGTGCTTAAAAATACTTTATATAATAAACTGAATCGATAGATCTCTTCCTTTTAGGTATGACACCATTGTGATGGGTTCAAATAATGTACCAGGGTTGAAGTTTACTTGTATTTTGTACTTGGAATAATTAACACGCTGTATGACCCCAACTGATTTCCACTACAACCGTAACTGTATAATGCAGTTACGGGTATACCACTCAATGTTTTTCACCTAGATTACACTGTAGTATAAGCCAGATACATGTATCTGATAACACTCGAACCTAAATGCAACTATAGTAAACACCCACAGAACATGACAGCTACTGAAAACGGCTTTTGTTAGGTAAAAACCAACATTGTTTGTTCTAATGGGAACCCACCTTCCGCCATTTTGAATGCTGGTAACTGCAGTTGAGGTCGTAGGTGACGAGGGTGTGAGTAGTACGAGCTGTCCACATGGCAAAGTTTATAAAGAAATCTGTATACTGGACTTGCTGCACTTTTATATATATAATTGCCATTTCACTTGATTATAGATACCCTGTAAGGCACAATTATATGTGATGTAATAACTGGCTGGGTCTAAGAGCAGTTAACCATGTTGTTACATTGAGTCAAATAATTAGAATTTTAATAATTAGAATAAAAATAAAAAGGTATTGCGCATGTTAATTTTGAGTTTCGATCAAATCAGAGGCCCGGACCCTTGTGAAACGATGGAAATGTGTTCAGTAGGAGAGATGGTAAGTGGAATAGCTTGAACAGATTGTCCCACAGCCCCCTGGGTCAGTCATGGTGATTCCTGCCGCTCCATGAAGCCATCTCATGCACTTCTAGAATGAAGAGAGCTTAATGGACTTATGAATACGAAGTCCCCCGGGGGGTGGGGGAGGGGTGGGTGTGGGGCGTCCAGGCACTCCACTATAGGGTACGAACCCTAATTCTTAAAAAAATGAATTCTTCGTGTTCGAAAATGATGGAGGAGAAAGTTAAAAGTCCAATAGGGAAATCGTAATGAAATATGGGGTATTATTGATATGTTTTCCCCCTTATATCACTGTCATGAATATTAAAGGTAAGGCAATAGTCCAAACACCTGAATGCACAAAACTGTGTGCCTTGAGATTGAGATCTGAATCAAGGCAAACTTGAAGGGGGGAATTGAAAAATGAAAATGTTATGACAGTAGGAAAAGCAAAGTTTATTGTATTCCTCACTTAAATTCATTTGAATGATAACTGTTTTTGACGTTTACGAAGTATTATATGTAATCATTTAGTTACTTAGCTTATTGATGTATTTCCATCAGTGTCTTTGTGTTTTTAAATATGTATGAAATTCCTGAACATGTATGTTTTTCACATGGTCAGAAATGTCACTCACGTTTAAAACGGGAACGCCTATATAGATGCATGGGCATATTCATTGGTCCTTAATTGCCCAATATAAAACACTCATACGCATAACCTCTTTATTTCCAGAGCCACTGGAAAAGGATTGCATCGTAATGAACAAGGGGGCTACCGCTCATGTATCTACAATACGTTACACAGTGCGAAAAGGAGCTAACACGAAGGGCACTTCAAGCAAGACAAGAAAGCAACATACTACAACTGCCCACACCCAAGCGGTCAGTCAAGGTAGGGCGGCGGACAGCGCCCGACGCCAACCAAGCTCTGTGCTTGTCACCCTACTACTAACGGTACTGGTCATCTTTTATCAAACCTGACCACTGTCAATGAGGATTAGAACTATATACTAAAGTTTGCATGAGAGCTAAGATTGAGGCGAAGCTAACCGTGAGAGGGATTTGTCTGTAGTGTCAGAGACTACCAATTTATTATTCAGCATGTACATACATACACACACAATGAACATTTTGTGTATGTATGCGAGTATGCATCCCCAAGTGCCTCTGAGTCACATTATGGTAATTAATGAAGCTCTGATTGGATCCTTGATACAATCTTCCCTTATGGACAGTCATACAACCTTAGAATTTCTACATCTCTGCATTTGCGATTCTAATCCCTTTCAACCAACCTCTGCTCTTCTTTTGGGTCGGTGACCGTGACTGTGGACATCTATACATTTAACTTGCTCTCCCACAACCTGCTCTCCCACATCTCTATGTTCTATATTGTGGAGCCAGAATTAATGAAGACACTCTCAGAGAAGTACCCCTTGAATCAAGTGTAATCCCGGTTATTTTGGCGCGAGTGAATAACCCTAATTGTCTCTCCATAAAGCAATTGCAATAGAAACTGCCAGAAGAGGAAATGTCCCAATTCTCTTTGAGAAGGATGAACAATTAAATATTGATGACATGGTTTTCCACCGCAACGGTACCGTTGCCAAGATACATGTTTTACATTTCAGCCCGCAAGGCCCAGTGATTAATACTCGTATGGGTTCCAGCAAATAGGAGAAAGATTAATAAATATACCTCCATACGTGTGCCAAATTAAGCACACTAGCTAATGCTCTTCCAGCCTTTCTGCACAGTTGCTTCAAGCCCATGTTCTTCAGGGTCATCTCCGTGTCAAGGTCAGATGAAGGTCATGTAAAGGTCACATAATGTGAGTAGCTCCCCAGGAGGTCAATGTGAGCAATTGCATGGATTAATGCACCGACAGTACCACACTGTTTCTACGTGTGAAGTGGCGATGCGAACCTAGCCTAGAGCGATTCTTCTTCATCGTTGCCGCCGTCGCCAAGGCACCCTTTTGTTGCCTATTTAATCCAGTGTCAATTCATTGATGAATCTAAAGTGAGGAACGCAAAACAAAAAGCGATTTAGTCGCTTAAGCGAGTGAACCATTAATTTTATTCGAATCTTCTTCGTCTTAAGTGCGAGGGGCGATCAAAAGGTCATATCATTAAGCGCAATAGAAGGAAAAGTGTTCATATGGCTTTTATGAAACCATTTGAGTTCGGCCTCAAAGGCAGAGTCTTCTGATGTTCGCGGGATTCGGAAACCATGCGGGAAATGACCTAAAATCTGGCGGAAAGGTGACGCTTGTGACGTCTTGTGGAATGACCCGCCGTGGGGGAGCGTTCGTGGCAGTGACGTCATTACCAGGACGTCATAGTAATGACGTTGGAACCTGCCGTGGAGCCGTGGAATTTTGGGGAGATAATTGACTCGATAGAATTATTGCGCACTTTGTAAAAGCCGCGATCCCCACGCAAGAACTTGCTGTAATTATGTTTCCAGATGTCCTGGGATCGATCCAAGATGGGTGATCATTTGTGGCAAATGTAGCCAAACTTCCGACAAGATGGCATGATGGAGCTACCTCGCTCTACCATTAAACCTTCATCATGGTCCTGCATTATGTAGGATCATTCGAACTGGTTTATTGAAAGGACCAATATACTCGGGTTTCTAAGTCATTGATAGTGATGTTGTCCATGAAGAGTTATGAATAAAACCTTATGCTGAGTATAGGTTCCACTTATTTACCTGGAATTATTCTGAGTTGGTCAAAATTGAGTCCCACGTGACCCAATGAACTTAATCTATGTTAAACATAGGCTCTATATTTCAATCAATAAATGAAAATCTGTACAAATGTGTATACCAGAGTATTAGGTATTCTGGATACTAGGATGTTACGTTATTCTGTCTATTAATCCATCGATATTATACGCCAATATCATTGATTGTATTGCATAAAATTAAGATTGTAAATAAGCTGTAAATGCGCCGTTGGACTTTGTTTGATTTAAGGTTATACATGCTTCCTTGTTCCTGATATAATATATAACCATTTGTATATTTAGATAGATTATAATTGTTACTCTGCGTTCAACTGTTATTAGTTTCATATTGAATAATGTATATAATATCAAGTGAATATGATAACATTATCGGTAAGATTATAATTATCCTTTTTGTAAATAACATAATGCATATAATATGTTTGAATTAAATTCAGGGGCAGGTTTTCCTTCAAAAGTATCATATATTACTCGAGTCTTGGTGTTATGCCGAACTATATGATCCATCATTTATAGTTTATATCCTTCAGTGGACTTCAAGACTAGGTTCCTCTGAATCGATATTAGATGAGAAACGAGGAGGACCAATTCAGTGTGGATAGAATAAAGGCATAGAGAATTCATCTAACATGGAGTGATTTTAATAGAGGAGTCATATCTATCAATACAACTATGCCCCAGATTATATGGCTATTAATGTTGATGTATAAGGATAATGGACAGCAAATATTTTCATATCAGTATGAACTTATTTGGTCGGTCAGTATCGTTGATGTATTATGTGAGATCACATCACTGCCTATTCAGCTAAATGTTATGCTCTTTCCCCAGTCATTACCAGTCACAAATTAATGATTCATTTCGTTCCAGAGCACTCATCAAAACTGCTTATTACTCTCCTTTCTTGAGGCTTCTCTAGCTCTTTTGTCATGCAAATAACAGAGCGAGAGTCCCTCTAGGGGGTGTGGACTGCCTAATGCCCAAAGAATGAGACGGGCCACTAAATTGACATTCGAGTTATCGCAAAGAGAATGATGGGTAGACACAGGCTTTCGATTCGTCCATATCACTACACCGAATGTTAAAATGCTCCCCATTTTCTAGTACATGCACATCAATATAAAAAACGTTCATGTTTGGCTATCATGGTAGGCAACAGCTATTCCTAGAGTGCTCGTTAAGTGCAAGTACAAAATCTCGATATAATACAGAGGGAAAGTTGAAATGGCACGTTCAGATCGTGAAATCCTCAAGTGGTATTAAATGGTCATATTGGATTCTCGACAATTTACATTGTCCATGAAAACGCTAGCTTTGGGATGTCATTTTGGAATCAGGCGCGTCTTTAAACACATGAATATGGTCCCTGACCACCATTGGGAAATTTAATGGGGTTTTCAAAGAAAGACTGAAGATGAAGATTTCATCACAGATAATTGCAATAGAAGGCAGTCATTATCACATTATTAAGTATATGGAATAATAATAAATTCCATGTATTATTACCCACGCATTGCTCTGAAAACAACGTATGTAGGGTGAGTTACACTTAGTGCGTATTTCACTAGTGAGTTATGTGGGGTTATAAGACTACCGCTAAAATTGAAATTAAAGACTCGATTTTTTTTTATTTTCATGATTGAAAGCATATATAAATCTGTTAACTAACTCGTTGGTTTCAATCGCTTAGAATATTGCACTCGTTGCTAGGCAACTCGTGCAATATTCACACTCCTTCCACCAACTCGTTAGGTAAACTGTAATTTATATTATGACACGCAAGGAATCTTAACATAAACATAGCTACATACCTTAAACACTGCACAATAGATGGTCACTACAGCTGCGCGTGTTGTGACACATCTTCAAATGATGAATTACTGTACAAACCGAGAACTATGAAGGGACATTTCTAATACAGTAGCATCATTCATCTCACAATGGGATCTCGTGTAGTAGAGGCGGCATTAAGCAACATTCACTGTTGCCGGTGAGTTTTATATCCAGATTATTCCAGTTTATGTCGTAGGTAGAAGTCTCCAACTATTCATTTTCTGGTATGTCTTTTTTTGCTGTTGGTGTTCACAGATAATATCGTTATATTGCCTTCTCCTGTCCAGTTTGATATGAAAAGGCCAGATGATGTGTATAAAACTGCTAATACTTCAGAGGGTTCTTCTTTCCTATACCTTGGTGTTACGATACAGAAGCTTGTTAAATCATGCCTTTGGGACCAACAATTGCAGGTGCTGTTAAATAAACATGAAACAAAATAAATCGTTGACTCATCACTAAACTCCCACCCATATTTGATGTCCAGCGCTTATGACGTCCACACAGTTATAATTGATTATCTTTCGATTTTAGATTTCTCATATTGTGAAAGAAAATAAGTTTACATGAAAAAAACAGGAGAAGGAGAAATACTAATATAATTCCATCCAAAACAAAAGAATTTGCATCACCAAGTTTATTTAAGACCCTATTAACTCGCTGGTTCCAATCAAATATATCCTTATCGGTCTAGGTCTGCAGGAATAGATCTATGGACTTCTTTGGGGATTAAAGGTTGTAGTTATTTAATTAGAAGAGAGAATGTAACGAGCATTAGATCTGGGAATACGAATCTCATGGTCACGCGTTTACGGTGTTGAGAATCTGTGTTAGCATTCCAATTCTGAAGTACAGGGTTTATATTGCAATTAACCGGCAACTTAAATGTGTTGAAGAGCAGGTTTAGACTTTTTGACGCTATCCCTTGCGACGGTATCAGGCTCAAAATTGAAATCGGCGAAAACATGATGAGTTTAAGTGTGCCATAGGGAATCTTCTGTGCAAATATGCTGATCGAGATTCATATTTTGAGAGCTACCTTATTTTATGACCAACATAAACCAGGAAGAATCTTATCCTGCCGTGAGATTTGAAATTGCCTGGTTTGGTGATGAGAATGTGGAATATTCCAGGGAGAATAATAAACCCGCAATTTGCTTGACAGGATAACACGGTCATTAAACAGGAAAAGTAAATCCATGGGGGATTTCTTTGTCACAAACTGAATCAACACAATAATAACATAATCTTTACATCCTCGTTCATTGCGTCTTGTTAAAGATACGGGTTTTCTAAGTGTAGTTTTTGCTTGCATGAACATCACAGTTTCCATATTTATTATAGCGTATTTATAGACACAGGCTTTTAATCCAGCAGAACAATTTAAGGAAAGTTGCCAAAGGTGCGTACCCATTGCCGTGGGTAGCTTTTTCAGATCTCCAGATGTTATTGCCCAACGCCCGAACCCCCTCCTAGTTCTAGGAGGGTAGAGGCTATCTGTCCAGTAGATATGAGTATATTGTTATACTCGAAGTTATAGCTCCATCCTCTGGGAGAACTGTGTATCCCTTAATTCTCGGACTCTTTGGTTATTTAAGTTCATTGATGAGAACCATTTGATTGGTTATAGACATCTTTACCTTCATCATTGTGTGATTTAGTCGACTGGTCACAATCCTGGGTAAAACAGGAATGAAAGATATCTTTATTTTAACTTGCGTTGTATATAATGAGTCTTGCATCAAAAGATCTATCAATGTCGACCGCCTGATTCTCAATCAATATGGTAAATAATACATCTATACATTTTTTGACAAATCATATGGTGACCGTGATGTAAAATTGGAAGGATGGCCGAAACTCTGTCATGCTCACTCCATTAACAAGCTTACATTACATCAGAGTCGAGACAGGGTATTACTCTGTGGTGATACATTAACACAATGTTGTACATGGGAATAATATATTAACCCAAGTGAACCATAGTTCATAAGTATCCCGATTCATACATTGTGCGGGAATTTATCATACACTATTTATAAATACATATTTCTGCTGTATCAAAAAGAACTGATAAACAATACTTCTTTGTTGAACAGTTTCCACAGACAAAAGCCTGTGATTCTTGAAATTACGGTACCGTACTGAATGTAGTAACCTTAATACATAACTACAGACTGAATGAATTGGGCCTCTAATAATATCTCCCATCCATAACAAAACAATATGATCTACATATATAGAGAAAAATCCCTTATATAGAAACCGTTGGTAACGTGATGGTGAGCAATTATAATACTTTCAGGCTTCCATATGAAAGCATAAGCTATAGAGTAGTTCCATATTTAACCCTAGGCATCTTTATCTAGGCTTCGTAGATCTACGAAGCCTTGGCCTCAATCTATGCAGAATTCATCTAAATAAAGAAAAATAACAAGAATGATTATATTCATTCATCTTGTATAGCTTTAGGAAACCTATTAGAGCAACTGACGCTTGAACATTGTGGAATAATCAGTTGCTGATTAGGAAGGTTCTTATGTCACTTTGTAATCTTGATGAAAATGAGTGCCCACAATATTAGACCCCTCGATTTCTGAAGCTGTTTCACCGTAGCAGAAATTTTAAATGTTTCTTTTTAAAGGTATAATGTTCCTTGCCATTTAGACCTAACAGAAGTTATTTCACCAGGTAAAACAAGTTTTATAAATGACCAGGTATTCTACATTAATCATGAAAAGCATGTTATAAGTGCCAATAAGTCTATCAGAATTGAAAAAGCTCACCCTTGCGTGAATTTATTTAGATTTCAAGGTTTTATAATACAATTTCTACAATGTTTAAGATTCTATGATACGTGCCCTGTACCTATTAAGCTGGTTCTGTAGGTGTAGAGGGTGTGGCGGGGGCGAGGTCCTCCCTCTGGTTCACTGGCCTTTAGTTAGCATACAATTATTTCAATGGTAATCCAACATAACAACGGTTATTCAGTCTAAGCTAATAATATCCATCCTTAACCTTTTGCCCAATTTGTGGAAAATTAGGCAAACTGCCTCTCGTATACGACATTTTCCGGAAGTATGCGCGTAGAGATAACAATAGAAACCTCCTAATGACTTGTTCCGTTTCCAACTTTCTTTCAAAATTACACAGTGGACTATACAATGGGACACGAGGCAAATGTTAACGTCCCTCTAGAAACGCAGCGATCTCTTCCACTTGTACCCAATCCTTCTGTAAGGCTAAAAAATCAATCTTAATAAATCTCATGACATTTTAACGACAGTGAAGGACCCTCCCTGGAGCAATATGATAAGTGTAATTCTATAGATACGACTCTAAGGACGATTACAGTCTGAACTCAGGCACTGTCCTCCATTCGGGCAGACCCTGCCACCTGTATCAACCCCGCTGGGCATGCAGCAATTCAATTGTTGCTGCCAACCATGTGCAACATTTGACTTGTTCACTAAACACGCGGTATCAACTATATGGCGTCTGTTTCCTGATTGAATACCTGTGTGACATTCAACCACACCAACCTGTGACATGAACGGTAATTGCAGCAGTAGGGATTATGTGGTCGGATGGGCAATATTATTGGGAAATGCAAACCATTACATAACACTGCCTTCTTTGGCATCTTGCCTGATATCGTACTGTACATTTTATGAAGGATGATTTAAAATGTAGAAAAACCTTGTATTCATCCATCCAAATGTGCCTTGTCTATCGGTGACATACTTGAAAAAGTTATATTCATTTAAAATGATTATACATATCTAGTTTAGTTATTGTGTTAGATAGAAATTAGTCTAACTGTTAGTTAAAGACTACATGGGTCAGATTTTCAGAAAATGCACATTTGGCAGCTCAACACATTTAGGAAATGTTAAACTGCATTTTGAAGCTCATTTTTGTCTTAACTGTGGGTTATTAGAGGGAATTAGTGAAGGCGAATTGTACATTTTCTGAAAATCTGACCCACATGTCTAATTGTATAATTGGAAACTGGGGAGCCTGGTTTTCGGTGTGTATACCAATGTAGGGCAGCATTTAGAAAAAAAGAAGCCATATTTAACACTAATATAATTATATAACAGGCTGAGAGTATATGTAATTATCATTCGACTTTAATTTCTCTTGAGATTGAAGCATGTACAAGCTCTTGCCCCAGACTCGCTACATGCATGGGTGCGTTATGTTCCAGAAGTCAACCCTACCACAGGATCAGCCTAAAACTGACTGGTAATAAGGCTCTCTCCGAGCACCTCACTTGAGCTTCGCCACATGTTCTGAGTCATTCAGGTGCCGAGCAATTTGACCAATTTCAGCAAAGGAGGATACGCGAAGCTTTGGGTTCATCTCACCCTATTTAAATGCTTGCCAATGACCAAAGGAGGCATGCAGCGTAGGCCAATATTGCGTCGTTCAAGCCACTTTCCTGTCGGAGTTGCCATCGCACGGGACAGCAGGAAAGATGCACATATCATGGTCAGAGCCTCTTAAATAATGGTAGGCCTGACTGAAAGAAACATTGATAATAAAATGCTGGCAGGCAAAATCTCCACTGCCAACCCATTATTAATGTGGGTACCATAGAGCCTAAAGCTAGAGAAAAAATCTTAAAGATTTAATACAGATCTGATTGAATGCATATTCAGAGTCGACAAGCACTTATCCAAGAGTTTGCACAATGGGAGGGAAATGGGGAAATCAGGCGGCCTGGATGAATGGAGCCCATCCTCAGGCCTACAACAAAGGCTCTTCGGGTCTATAATAGCCTCAAAGAGGCAACGATGAGGATGAGAAAAAGGATTTTCTTCTGGTTGTGTTTACTCCAATAGATTGCTGTGACTGACAATAGTTTATCGCTCATTTCTATGAAAAATTGATGGCGATATTCAACAGAGCCCGGCCCTATTTCACTGAAGGCAAATTGACAAGTTGATGCAAATTGTCGATGCAAATTATCCGTGACAATAAACATGGACATTTGAGCCAGATGAAGATGAGTTGGTCCATCTTCTCCCGTCAAGAGAACACTGTCTGTTTACCATAAAGCTTGCGTTCTATGGAATCTGAAAATGCTGTCAGGACGTGGGGGCCCCTGTTGATAAATAGAAAGGAAATTATTTCTTCTACTGTTCCAGCGTATGACTAGTCACTGGTATGTACATACGCCTTGTAAAACAAGAGGTAATACTTTCTACTGTACCTACTGGTTGTCCTATGCATGTTGACAAAACACAAAACAATGCTGATACTCTGATGGCGTCGGGGAATTAGCGGTCTACTGAAGGCAAGGAGGAGAATACTAAATGAGAGACTAACTCATAAACATGTATGACTGTGAAGGCCCCCTATGGGAGGTCACTGGTGAACTCATGCAACACTGAGAATGGCAAATATCTTTCTCCCTCCATTCTCAGGGCTTCCACCTAGAACTAAATGTGCCATTTCACTACTGCAATTTCCGACGGCACTGGCAGCCTCACCCAGGCGATAGCTAAACTCGTTACTAACTAGCATTTTAATCAACCGTAAATTTTTGTTCAGATCGTGGAATACTGCTGCTGCCTAGGATCCTCGGAATTCTCTCATGTTTCATGAATAAATCGCGAAGCCGCAGAGAGGATATTGTATTTTATTAAAGAGTATTTTGCGGAACACTTCAACGATGGCGACGTAATACCGCGCAGTATTAAATGAAAGTTTTTAACAAGCTCCATTTCAATCATTGACCTGAGAGATTGGTTGCTACAAAGAACCGCACTACTGACATTTTGACTAATCCATGATAATTCCTGAAGGCATATCTTCTTGCCATCATAAATGCCGTTAGTTTGTGACTCGTACTGTTGGTATTCGATTTCCCTTTGGAATAAACTGATTACTGCTTGTGGTAGGAATCGAGATTGCATCCATAGATATAGATTCCATTGGAAAAGTGTCCCAGTAAAAGTTAAATAACTAAATTAATATGGGCCGACATTTTACTATCAATCCCTGATGGTGCATAAATGATAATTAAAGACGATCTTTACCGGTAAAAACACCTATATATTATATTTATTAGCGTCCAGTACCCATACCCGAAAGGCTTTCATCTAATAAATGGAAATATTCTAGCTGGTAATATGATTGCAGATTGTGCGTCTCTCAATATCCAGACCCAAATGGCATTGCCCCCGGGGCACAATGTCCTTGTTTGCACATGATGGTGCCAACATATTAACTGTTGGAATAGCTCGGCGTGCCCCCCCCCCCCCACCCCACCCCACCCCCCCACCCCACCCCACCCCCCGAACCTTACAATAAGCCATGGAAGTATTCTTGAAAGCAATTACTCGGCAGCAACTTAATTTAATATTCATTCATTTGTCATATAACCCGTGAGGACGTGCATTATTGAGGTTATACTAATGTGCAAACCGGATGACCTTTTTACCTGACCAACCCCTGACCCACTGCCCACCGTCCCGTCAATAAACCAACTATTTCTCCATTAACTAAGTTGACTGTGACTGACCCTTGATCATTGATGATAAGTACCCTGTGTTCGGTAACAAAGGGTAAATGTTTAGGGCTGGCTACTCCGCCCCTTTGTCCACGCCCCTTTTGGCTCCAATATGATTGTGCCTCGCCACTATCCAGGCTTCCATTCTCCTGCCATTTGAGTGCCCCAGCATCCCTCCATCCCTCCGTACCATCCTCGCGTCAACCACTATAGTACTAGGCACTAGTCTGCCTGCTACATTCCTAACAATTTCTAACAAGTTCTCGTTATCCCTCGTTATATACAAACCCTCCCTCACATGTCAGTTCGACTTCCTCATTCGCCCTTTGTCCGTTTCCCACTTTGCGTATGATCTACATCCTTATGGCCGGAACAGTCACCACCTTAAAGAGTATCCCCCACCCACAACGGTTCGTTCTTTCCCTACCTCCCTCCCTTCCTCCCTCCCTCCCACTCACTTGCTCTCTCATAATCAAACATGAATTCATTGCACACTCGGCCGATCCCTCCCCCGCCCGCCAGGTGACGGCTGCATTAGCCTAGTAAAACCTCTGCCGCTAAAACCCAGTCCCCGGGGAAATACGCCAAATGCGGAAATTAAAATATGGGCTCAGTTGGAATCTCGTCCTTGGTTCCTGACAAATATGAGAGGCCACCATGACCTCCTGCGTCAGGGTCTCGGGTTCAAATCTCCAGCGCGCTTTAGGTTTTCTCACTTGACTCGCGTTCGATGCCAATCAAACATTAAGGCAGATAACACATCAAAGTCACGCATGCGTTGTGATCGATTCCAACTGATTCGTCTTCGCCAGTATTTCGACTCGCGCGAGTTTCTTTCATTTTGGCCATTCTAGCTCTGTTTCCTCGGAGTAGATAACACGCCATGTGATTCCAGCGCTTCTCCCTCTCCCTCACCTAGCGGTCGATCTGAGAAACCCCCGTATTGCGAAGGAGAACATGGGAGAGGCTCTTTGTTGCCTTGACAACACAGGGATCGCGACACGTGTCGCGTTGCCATGACAACTGGTGTGACCATCGTGTTGTGGTCATGCTTGGTTAGGTATTGGACATGTAAGGGGGCCCCACCTCGCTGATTCATGATCCTGGTCTCGCGGGATCACAAGTCTGAAACGTGAATTTGCGATAACCATTAGAGACCCGTCATGGAGTGATGTCCCGGGAAGTCAGAGGGAGGGGCGAAAGTTAAGATGGCGGATAAAGACTTCTATTCACACCAAATAATCAGCTTCTCATCTAAAATCCTAAACACAAAACTGTCACTAGCCCTGTCTACTTGATCTAAGCGCCATGCAGGAGGTACATATTGTACTGCAGGGAAATTCATAGAATTTTCTCGTGAATACAGTGTTAGGCCTACATGAGTCAGCACTTTTCCTACTTCTGAAGATGTTCTCTTTGCTGTGCTCTATATAATAAGTATTCTGAAGCGGAATGAGATCCGATTGATAAGTGTAAAATAGAGAAGACGGTCTGAGTTTATGTATTAAAAGGTGTGACGTCCATTGTATCCAACTACTGGAGTGTATAACCCAATAATTCACAGTGAGAACGATGCCTGATGTTGTGCAACTCTATTACCATGAGAACGGCATCGTTGGCTTTGCTCGCAGATTTGTTTTGATTCCCAATCGACCTGCATATTCAAACTCAAATTTAAGCAGTTTTCGGTTTTGTCTGCCTGATCGATACCGCAAATTTAACTTTGAAACTTAAAGATTGCAAAATTGATTCAAGCCGATCATTAGAGACCAGGAAAATTCAGTGCGTTTTCATGCATGTTTTTGATTGAATCTAATTTTCCATTCTTGCCTGTTTTCCCTGATTGGTGCCGATCAAAACAATAGAGTTTCTCGTAAAACATAGTTATACATGTATTGTGAGTAATAAAGAGACTTTGGATAGTATATCTGCGTTCTGAAATACTTAAGATATAATATTCAAAGAATCCTTGGGATAGGATCAGGCAGTAGATCTACAAGAATCACCAATATGGGGTAGAGAATTGAACATATTATTATCAAATTAACTGGGAAGTGGGTTTTAGCTGGTAAGCGTACATACTAGTGGAAAAGGAAATACAAAAATGAATTCATAAATCTTAACCACACAGAAAGTATGATACCATGTTCTATAACAAGATGAATAAGCACTTGTTACTGGTACCCTTTTCTCAACAAAACAATTTAACAAGTATGCGTCCATGCATGTAATTTTCACTAAAAGAAGTTCAAACTACAATATCCAAAGACACTTTGCTTGACTCATCTAAAGATTGCAAAATTTATATTTATATATGCTTGATCACCAAAATTACACTTAGACGTTCTCTGTGCCAGGGACACTAAGCCGGCTATATAGTGTTCAGTGCTTTTCACAATGACGCTTGGCGTCAGCTCACTCATCACAATTCTACTTCCGGGCTAGAATATCTCTAATCCCTACAGTGACATCAGTTTTATCCCCAAGAGGGATCGTACCTCTAAATGCATACCCCATATAAATAGTGAAAGATAGTGCATCGTCCCATTGTCCTACAAAGAGGAGGCCTCTAATGTGCCTGGACCAGTCTAAATAATACCTCTAATCCTCCTACAATCGCTCCATTAACTCCATTCACAACGTATGACAATACAAATAAAACGATAGCACTAAACCTGGCAGTTGAATCCATATACACAAGTTATTGCAGACTGACCAGGATTTAGGGACGGTCAAAGGGGATTTATGACCGCACACGTCTGTCAGCTCAGGGGATGGGCAGGAATTATATTGGTCGACCTGTGAAGTTTCAGAAGAACCCCTCAGGATTCTATCTATATAGTGATAGGCCAAGGCTTCGGCCGATCTCTCGTGTTTGTTTGTGCATGGAGGACCCATCTTTCTATTTCTAATGAAATCAACATGTGTGCCTCAAATCTTGCCTGGGAAATCAGCCAATATTTTGGAGCAGATATATTAGAAAATCTACCGTGTTCTTCTCAATGATGGATCCCTTGGTGCATTTGCTTTTTAGAATCAAGCCGGCTTACAAATATTTCCCATCTGATAAATGAGTCTGAGAATGGATCATTGGTAATTGAAATTGATTTGGTGTCCACAAAAATGTTTTATTCTTTGCAAAAAGATTTCTTCGACCCAAGTAAAGCTAAGAAGATTTCCTCATTGAATATCTGATACACATGGATTGTTCCGTACGTGAGATGAATAGGTGTATGATACCAAACCGGATTTAACAATCCTAGTTTCAATCGACTCTAAAACCTGGTGGGACAGAAGCTGACACATTAGTAAGGTATAATACTTCCGTATATATACATATACTGAGGATTAAAGAAATCGTTGGGATTTACTAAGGGTTTTATATTGCGAAGTATAATGGAGTGGGTGTCAAGGACGACATTAATGGGGATCCTTCTAAATAGGACTATGGTACGTCTCACTCGGGCAACGTGGAAACATTGTATTAATGTGCGGCTTATGTAAGAAGGGGTTGTACAGGTTAGTTTGCCCTTTCTGGTCCCATGATAAGCCCCTATTATCGCCTATAGAGAAGGACCTCTTCAGACATTGCCCCGCAACCTGGGTCATGGGACCTTCCTGAATGGCCTCGTCTTTTAATACGTAACGCCATGACGTCCTGACGTTGAGTTATCGATGTCTTGCCGACGTGGTTATGCGCGCAGCCGACCAAAACTTAATAGGTTCACGACATTCGTATGACGGCTGTGTTTCCGGGGTCACGACAATCGACGACGGAGACGCTCGTAGGGGATTTAATCTGGACGGACGTACGTCCACCGACAATAGCTGCGCATATCTGTCCACAATTGTCTCATTTGTGTGGCGTATCATTTTACTCTGATAGCCGTTTGGTGGCACTATTGTGCTCTTCTTTATAACATTTTACGCCATGCCCCTGCACGATGACACCAACCCAGCTCGATCTGGGCCTGTACCATGCAGGCAACAGCCCGATACAAACGGTTTGGAGGCTGTGAACTCAAAATATGCACAGACATAAGCCAGTGTAATAGAGAGACGCTTCTGAAATGAATGTAGTTTGCTGATGCTCCAAATCATGGCATGGTCTGTCCACTTCGATTCTGCGGTCAGCTGAGGACCGCGGTTAGGGGAACCCCGAACTTGTCGCTGCTCATCATCGCTCTCATCTGATAGGAGATAAGAGATGCCCTTGCGGACACTAAGCTGATTAGGATACACGGGATCGTCAGTGTTAATTTGGCCAAAGGAACGTGTAAAACCCCAGACTTCTTCTGGGAAGCATTTGCCGAGTGACATGGTTTCATTAGCCCGCAAATCGTTCCTTCCATGTCAACATATGTACAGGGGGTTACACACAGTAATGATGCTCCAATGCGCACAGCATACAAAATACCCAGCCCGGTCATTTCAATAATTCGTAGTTATCATTCCATGTAGGATCTACAATTGCTCCCTAAGACTTCTGCACATTTTTAGGTAATCCTTCTGGCGATTGCCTTCGCGTAACATCGCATCAGTAATGAGATTCGCGAGAGCGTGCGGGCGTGAAACAAACGTGATTACCATCTTGTTGTGACTCATGGTTTCTTTCCAAGGTTAAGGAGATGAAGACGAACGGGTAATCTTTTTAAATTGTCGTTTTAGGTAGATTTCCCTGAGAAACTCCAAAATTTCCCAATATTTTAAGACGCGGAATAAGACCACATATATGGAAGTGTTCACAAGTACCCGGAAATATCCCCCAATGTCATAGCCTACTCACATGTTGAAATATTAAGCGATCCGCTACTTTCATTAAGATAATTGTTTCAGCACTTAATAGTGCAAATTCATTAGTGTGATTATGCGAACATTCCTTTTACCGAAAATGTTCAGACACTGTGTTAGTTCAATGGTCATTAACGTCTCTAGAGCTCTAGGAAACGAACACTAACAAACTATTAACAGAACTTACAACGGTCTGCAACCATTCACATTCATTGGAGGCGTTTTCTCTAGAGAGTTGCTCCGCTTGTGTATGAATACATCCAGGGGCTGTTTTGCTTATATTGCATACATTCGTGTTCGTAGAGGAAGATATTTTTGAAATAGAAAACGGTATCTCGGGGGAACCTGACGGCTGACTATGATATATTACAGTTCCTCTGCTATTATTGCCACCCAAGCTACAAGCAAACTCACTCCTGCTCTAGCAATGTTAAGTGCGACCTTAGCTTTTCTATATGCTTTTATATTTTGATCATATCACAGCAATAACGAGTCGTGCCGCTTCACATTCGTCCGGAATATAATATATGAGGGTCAAGTCGTCTGGAAAGGTACAATTCACCTTCACCAATCCTATCAACTATCCTAAATTTAATACAAAAATAAGGTTCAGAATTCAGTTTAACATGACTGAACAGATTTCTTAAATCAACGCAATACCAAATATATTCAGATATTCCTAGTAATTATAATTTTTTAACATAATTTGGCAGGTTTGACTAACATGCGTAGAGCTGCCGATTATTCAGACGACGTGACCCATACAAAATATCTATTGTAGGCCTACTTATAACGGCGGTTATCGGTTATTCCTACCGAGATTGATGATAGAATTCCTTTCTCAAACACAATCACCATACCTCAATTTACTTCAACCACAATTTGTAATCCTAGAAATATGAAGACCTACTCGTAATAATGATGTAATAGAAATGCGATATGTATATTATTTTAGAAAAAAAATTGATACTCGGTAATACATATCATCGAACCATCGATACAGATATTCCTGAGACCTCGCCTGTCCACGCCACAGCCACGCCCCCTTATTGTGACGTCATAATGGTTGTGCGGCACCTCACCTTCTTATGTAATTGTTACGTCATCCGCACACCTTCCTATTCCACACTTTCTACTGATTCCGCACTGTGCGGAGGTGTTTTCCGTTGGGAAAAAATTTTGAAAGTTGTAGTTGTGATCGTATTTGCTCAAGATGGGTAAAGCAAAGATGTGCGATAAGTGTGGCATTGTTCATGACCCTCCGGTTGGTGATAATTGCCAGAAAGTGCCAGCTGCAAGTGGAAGTACGGATAATTCTACTATCGAGACTAGGATGTCTAGTTTAGAATCCATGGTGGGAACCATTTTGTCGACCTTGCAGGCCAAGTCATCTGATTCGACTACGTCCACAAATGACTCTGTTCAGTTTAATACCAAACGTGCTTCTAGTCCTGCTGAATCCATTTATGATGTTGTGCATGCAAGACACTCGAGAAGGGACAGATCTCGCTCTAGATCTAGGGCTCGTCTCCAGCCGTTCGACCCAAAGAAGGACTTGGAAAAAGGTGACTCGATAGACTCTATTGAAAAATTGCTCTCGATTAATCTGAAACTTGTGGCTAAACTGGCTGTTGATGATCGTCCATCTCATGAACTGTTAGGGGTTTTGAACCATTGCATTACGATCTGTGACAAATCTGCTTCTAATGTGTACTCACTGAAAGCCAGCATAAATTACGACCAGGCAGTTAGAACCCGGGCAAATAATGTTGGTTTGTCTGCTTTCTCGGAAGTGAGACAGGAGGAGGTACTTAGGCACTTCTCTTATGAGAATTCGAAGAAAGCTGGAGTGTCAAAGACTGTCAAACCAGCAAAAGGCAAGGTCTGTTTTAAATTTAACAATCCGAGTGGATGTCCGAAGACCGCCACAACCTGTGATTTCCCCCATAAATGTTCGGCGTGTGGAAGTGCCGATCATAGTGCTCGTGCTTGCACTTCACCTAAGTCTAACAAATAGGATGAGGAGGGTCGTGGTGAATTGACTAAACAACTGTTTAATGTTAAATCGGGTTGTGTGGTTACAAAATTACCTTATGAGGATGTGTATGTTGATGAATCATTGGTTAGCAAAGGCTCCCAAGATGGCGTCGTTTGTTATGGTTCCACTCCGGAAGTATACCATGGTAACGAGCCGGAAGTAAATTCTTCAGGAACTGTCATGGCGGCCGTGGATCCTCAAACTCAACTCAACTTGACTTCGACAGACAGTTTATTCCCCGTCGTTCCCTCGACCAGTGATAATAATGAGAACTTCGAAGGTGACTCTGTTTATTATGATATTCGTAATATTTTGACCAATTTTGGTACATGTGACAGTGATTATACCGATGATTTTCAACTTTTTGCTTGCCCTTCCTCTCCGAAGGGGCGTGTCGTAAATGTTTACGCTGCTTGTGCCCGGGGTCGTTGTCAATGTGTACATCGCCTCGGTAGTAATGCCGTTCAATTAAAACCGTGTAGGTTTGCATGTTTACTCTTCTGCTTATGTGATACAGATATTGCACTTTACCTTGATGTTTTTTACGGTGTTGTAGATGGATTTGATGTAGTTGATACTGATGTAAAACCATATGTATGTGAGAATTATAGCTCTATCTTAGATGATGTTTCTAAGCGTAAAATGGATGATATTATTGCTCATGAACTGTGTGAGGGGTTTGTTTCTATAGCTGAAGACACCCCCACCTGTATACACGCTCTAGGTGCTGTCCCTAAGCCTGACGGTGGAATACGCCCCATCACAGACTGCAGCAGACCTCTGGGCGTGTCTGTCAATGACCATTGTGCTTCACTAGTGACTGAATTCTCTTACAAGTCGGTGGATGATGCGATACAACTCGTACAAGAAGGTTCTTATATGTCAGTGATAGACATCAAGTCAGCTTATAGAGCCATTCCGATTAATCCAGAACATAGAAAATATTGTGGTTTTAAATGGAATTTTGCTGGTAACGATACTGTATTTGTTGATAACCGTTTGTGTTTCGGTCTTCGGACTGGGCCCTGTATATTTAACCATGTTTCCAACTTTTTTGCAACATGTATGAATGTCATTTTTAAATTTCCTGTCATCAACTATTTGGATGATTTTTTCGTGTGTGATACTGATTATCTTGATTGTACAAAACACCGTGATACGGTTATATGTGCTTTGAGATTCCTTGGCTTCCATGTGGCGTGGAAAAAAGTAACTTCCCCGTCTACAAATTCTACTTATCTTGGATTCTGCATCGACTCCATAAAAATGACTGTGTCTCTCCCCCATGGGAAGGTGGAGAAGCTATGTAATCTCATCGAGGATGTGAAAGATGCTAAGTATTTTTCTAAAAATCAATTAGAAAAATTTTGTGGGTATATCTCACATTGTGCCACTGTGTTCAAGGGAGGCAGAACCTTCTGCAGAAGATTCTTCGATTTGTACAAGGCCATGTTAGTGAAACATTTGAAGAGGATTGTTATTAGCGATGAGGCTAGAAAAGATGTGTTATGGTGGCTGGCTTTTTCTAAAATTTTTAATGGTGTTAGCATGATAAATAAGCCAGAATATATTACTCCTATGATATCAGACTCGTCTTCAAGAGGCTTCGGTGTGTTCTTAGGCGGCGACTGGGCAAATTGATACTCGGTAATACTACAATATATATTTGTTAACAGACAAATAGAAACGCTCAAGGAACCATTGACCAAGTGGTTGTTGAATAATAAAATACCCGCAATTAAATAAAATCGTATATTATATTTTTGTTTTTATAATTCAATGAAGGACATTAGAGCACTCGTCGATTCCACGCTTCTTAGTGAGCATTCTTATAGGAAGATCACACAGTAATATTAACCAGCTGTGCAATATCTACTTACCACAGTGAAGGTATGGGACGTGACAATTTACCAAATACCTTAATTATATTACCGAGCGCATAGTGCAATACACAGATATTGCAATCAGTACAATCCTTTCTACGTTTACGAATGTATGTTTCCAATTAATTTGAACAGGGCAATATAGATATGGTTTTCATAAGTTAAACATAATAAGACCCGATGCATGTGGGTGGAGATATTAAGGTTTAATGTTGTGACTACCTCCGTTGTGTTTGGATAATGCATGAATAGCACCAGCAAAACAAAGCAAAGGTCAACCACTGTGCACCACAGTACTTTGGCATTGCCCTCACAATAAGCGCCAGCGTACGCGGGGATTCGTAGGGCGATTGCGGACACCCGGAGTATCGGTTGCATTCGATCCCTAGAGTGTTTAACTGAGTGTGACTGTAGAAGGCACTTAATGCTATGCAAATTGGTCGTCTGTACTGACAACCCGACCAATTAGTACATGGGTCAAAAGACCCCGAGGAGAAATCCTCTCATCTCAAACTCTCGTTTTGTTCTTGTGTGAACTTCAAGGATGTCACTAAATGACGTCATCGTAGGTGCATTCTCTGCGTCTCTCAGAAGCTTTGCGATCCCAGGGTATTGCTTCACGTGGGAATTCCACTCGTTCGTTGTCTATCAATCGTCCTTTTATTCAGGGGATCACTTTTTCGATAAGAATGTATCTAATTATGTGATAATCACACGCTGCAGGCACCATGTGGTGGGGGAAAATATGGTAATTAAAAATTCAATGGCCTGACGGCTGATATGAAATATTGAGGCTTTAAGTAAATCAAATTTAGCCTAATTCTGCCTTTATTCAAAGATAGCATTACAACCACAAATGTTACATTAGATATTTTATCACCTACAGTATGCATGACCCATGTGGTAATTACTCTTGTATGGGAATCCTTTCTTCTTATCAATCAATCGTGTACGAGACATAGTCCAAAGGTGTATTGCAGTTTATTGCATAGTTCTTACACAAAATAGAAATGGTTAAATGAACGATTACTTCCCTCAATATTAAATGGGTGTTTTAATATCAAAATTCAAGCTGTGCTATCCAGAAACCATCAACGGGGAGAAGATAATCTGGGAGCATTCCACTGAAGGAATTACACTTGCGTCACTCGTTCAAATGAAAGGAGTAATAAGACACTAATACCCTGAAACACAAGTAGGCTGAGTATCGTTGAAGTAATAAAAATACCAAAAGAATAACCCACTTTTATAAGACGATAGGTGTCAGCAAACAGTTGTGTGTGCTTAACACCTACTTCAATCCTTAACACCAGCTAACAGCCACAGACTTGGCGATATTTTAAAAAGAATAAGGCTTACACAAAGGCACTAATGCCTGGAATAGCTTTAAGCTTGCGGGAGATCCTATCTCTTAAAACTCAGCTGCTATCAGCACCATTATCTATCATGCTTGCTCAGGCGGGGCCGAGTAGAGACAGGTCTGTGTTTTTATTGTTTTTTTTTGTGCTGTCTCCGCCAGTGACTAATTACTGATTTGACGGTAGGTTTCCGCGAGGGCCTTGGCGTTTAACGATAACGAATGTTTTGATTGAATCATCGAGTTTAACTCAGAGGATGAGGGGGTGGTGGCTGGGTAGAATGCCTTTAATCAGGTGACGAGTATATAATATGCACTGAGAGAATGAGGGATGGGAGGGAAACGGGTATAGTAAAATTACATAGTATACAGCTCTTATGCTCTTATAAAATGTGAACGGTCGGGTACACGTGCAATAGTTGCACGTGAAGTGTAGACCTATAGGGACCAAGGATTAGTATGTTTTCACTTGATTGATGGTAAACACATAGTGTGTAAAGCCTCCCCTCTTTTGTCTTTGTTCGGCAGAAACAATTATGCATACGTTTAACATCCGTGGCCTGATTTGTATACATGTGGCGAAGCATTGGGAAATGGGGAAAAAACCTACAAAGCTATTGACCAGTTGAACGATCGGCTGTGGAAGTACATCGTATTTGCTTTAGTATTTTTTAGTATTGCAGTAGGCTGAATGGATGCGCTAATGATATAGAGATGGTGGGTACTCGCTCTGATAATGCCTAAAATGAATGCATCCTTCCCCAGGGAAGGTGTGGCGGAGTTGTATCACCCTGCTTCGGTGCCTGTGAATGTGAACGTGGGTATTATTTTAATGTATAGACGTGGGTGAAAGGGAGGACGATGCTCGGTGGCTGGCGGTGCTGCTACTGTATTTGGGGTGAGAGGATGCTGGCTGAAAGCACTAATATTGAAGGGATTCACTCAGGTGCGCTTCAAGGTCTTTTGTTTAAATGCCTCTCATGACTATACTTAAAGAATCGCGACTCAATAACTGGAACCTGTACACACGGGTATAGAAACAAAGGGTAGAAGAATGAATGATTTAATCAAAGGTCAGTGGCCTCAATTGAATACAATTATAAATTTACATCACATAAGAGTAAATATCCACGTGTACCCATCGATCATGCTGATTCCCCATTCGATGTAACTAGTAAATAATTTATAGATTATGCGTGTGCAAAAAAATTGAATTTTGACGGAAAATGAATTTTGACATCATTATATTTGAAAAGAGGAGACCAAGCGGATTTCAATGATGGCAAACATGAGGACATCTCATAAATGCTTCTATATTTCTGAATGCATGAAAGAAATGTTAGTAGCAATTCTTGAGGGTCAATAGTAAAGTAGTTCGATATACTGCTTAGGGTAACCTCAGATATAATATTATGTATAGATATGTTCAATACAATCTTGGGATTTGGTACGTGTATTCATGCTAAGCACCCCAAAAGTGAGAACATTCCAACACAAACAGATCTTGTGAAAAAATCACTTTGGAAAATATCATTTTTTTCTACTTGAGACCCATTTTCCGGTGACACATCATATATATAGCAATGGCTGTAACTTTCGATCATGCTGAAGCGCAGTTGCAGGATTGTGCCACCCACCACTTTATTCATTTTTTTAAACAAAAGATATATATTGAAATACAAACATCTTGTGCTATTGGCTATGTTCCTTTGATTTTTGATTTGGAAAATATTATTAGGATATGAATCCCACGAAGCGCTCTTTTCATCACAATCTTAGGCATTTTATACAATAGGAAATTATAACGATAGAGTGCGATTACAATGACATAATAGTGACAACGGCTTAAAAATATAATACTAATTACAATATCCAAATTATCATTATTTTGGGCGTTTAGTAATCCTTAATAAAATACAAGAATAAATGGCTACCTTCAGATATATATTAGCTCCTAAAAAGCCCTTCCCCTGGTGCAGCGTGTTTTGACTTTAAAACACGTCTACTTGTAGTCATTATATATAGCAAAGGAAATCTGCAATAACATTCCATAATTCCATATATCCACAATAGTCCGATCCGCCTATCCACCTATCCACCATTCACTTACCCATATGATATATCATATAGAAAATATACAATAATAAGTCTGTCAACATCCATGATTTATCATTTCCATCATCATCATTTATAATACATTATGTTAAACTAATGTGATATTCCTTTAAATTTCATACATCGATGTACAATCCCACAACAATAGAATTAGTTCAATGCAGAACGAAACCGTTCCTCAAAGCTAGCGTGCTGTGAACAATATGACCTGAATAAAACTTTTTGAAGAACTATTTGTATCCCTTCTGTATATATATATTATATGAATTAAATGTTTAGAACTGTGAGGTGTAGTTGATCATGTAAAGATGTAAAAAAGTATTTTTGAACTCGAGTGTCAGTTATTTGAATCTCCATTGTAGAGAATGATAATATTATTATAGAAATATAAACAACATTTAAGCACTGGTTCAACATAACAAATGATTGCTTTGATTCTCTGAAAAGATCAAGGGAGGATCATTTGTAAAGAACGTATTGAATATTTCCAACCGGCGATCATACTGGCTGCAGTCCCAGTGGAAAAGTCCCGCAGGTTTAGTTTGGTGAAGGAAGTGTTTTCGATATGTGATCCTTTTTAGATTTTAGCAAAACTCACACAAGGGTGATTCGTAAACAGTATTACAAATATCAATAACACGACACATAATGCATACCCAATCGATGAACAACTGAAGCAACCTCAACTGAAGCAACTTAATTTTTTTGCGATTAATATGTATACATACATAGGACAATTGAAATTGTTACCCTAAAATAGGCATTTTAAGTTTGTTGTAAACATATCAATTATTCATAAGATCGGATTATGATGCTCTTGATTCTTCATGTATAGCAACAAAGGCATACAATGGGAGTACCGCGTGCAGAACAGGCTATCACACGCACAGAATTGAATTTTGTCCCATTCCGATGTGTATTGAAATTGATTAGGGAGAGCCTACACATGGCTCATACTAGTGGTCGATGTTCATGTCCATGAGACAGCCTTGGTCAACTCCTTTGGCCCGATTCCTCGGTATCTAAATAACAAATCTCATACAATAGCGATCGACATTCACTGAGGAAACCTCTATGTGGATTTGGGGGTTTAGATTAAAACGATGAATACTGTAAGAATATCGAATCCGTCATCTGAAAGATTCGAAGGAAGAATTAAATCATGTTTGGCTTTGTATTATTTCAGGAGAATTTTATCAGCAAGTGTAGTAAGCTGTATTGTTATCATTGCACATCCACTTATACAATTTTCGAGTTTTGGGTTAGAAAGCATTGGTGCCAATAGTAAGTGGGTATAGGAGTTAATCGGAGGAAAGAATGACTGATATGGTAAGAGACTCATATTGGAACCTTACTGAAGGAATCAATATGCGTTCTACTATTCTTAAACATCAAAATCCCTAAAGTTTTTGTTGTTGAAACATCTTTATTGAGGCTGGTGGGTTGTAATTTTAAATGATACAAAACTATTATAAAATACACATTTCTGGGCAGCCAGATGTTCTCATGTGCGCCTAATATAATGCGCCATAACATAGCCAAAAACATTACACAATGGAACGTTGGGATGGATCTATACAGCTAAATGGGGTTCGATGTTGCTGCTAACACTATGTTCACAATGCATTGCCATTAATAAACGTGACTTCGAAATGAACTTTTAACCAAACACTTTTTCGATGCATCTCGTGATACGGAAATAAATCCACATTTCAACCTATATCTGTAATGCAAATAATAACCATGCGTTTAAATCTGTGATGAATGCGTGAAATGATTGTCGAAAATTGTTTAATTCTGACGTGGGCCCAGATTGCATATCAGAGACCAAACATCCTCGCCAGGCAATCATTTCAAATTGAAAATCCCCTGATCTGCAGTTGACAAAAACTCGCAGGACTTTTGATAAAATAAACAGCCTTGGCGCAATTAATAGATCGGTTTTGGAGGATGTTAGAGCAACCGCGGTCTTTCCTAGTGCTACAAATCTGCTCGCTGAATATTGCCAAATCAGGTAAAAGAACCCTGGGGTGTGCCACGCATTTCTGATCTGCGTTCTCTTAATTAATTGAGTGGTTTGTCTACATGCCAGTATTAGCCTCGCGTCCCACAAATCAATCTACATTATCAAAGCATCTCGTTTTGCCCCCACACCGGCGTTTGATTAATATAAGTCTGCTGGCCAATTGGCTCCCTCTACCATCATGTAACCCTAACTTGGGTAGTAGGCCTTCTATAGGTCTCGTGTATACATTAGCTCTCCACGGATCCCAACCATTCAATCAACCTCTTGCCGATACCTTTGAGATAGCCGAGACAGCATGCGTGCGTCGACGGCCAGGGAACGTCCGGGTGACGTAACCAAAGGGAGGCATTGTTAAAGGCGGGTGTGACGCATTGAATGGCCTCCTGTGCATGCGTGGGTCACAGGAGGAGCTAGTGGATATATCATGAATGGGCTGATAGACTCCACAAGGAGGAATCATTAAGCGTCCGATACAAACGACTGCCGATATATGAGATGGCCTTTTGGTAAAGCAGCTTTGAGAGGAAAATAATATGGTTGCTGGTACATGTAGTATAGGGACATGCTGCTTTTCAAAATGGCAAGCCAGTCACGCAGTACGATAGTACAATATAACTATACTGTATGCTACTAGATTTTCCTCATGTAATATGTGAGGGCACAGATTATTAATGGCGTTGTTGATCCTATCAAATCTACGTTATCTAATATGGTTGATAAGATGCTACCTCATTTTGTCATCTCAATACACATCAGATAAGTAAAAACAAATGAAAACATAAAGGTCTAGAAAAAAGGAAAACCGTACACATTGAAAATACATTATGACTCGTGCTCTTACAATGTCGCTACATTCTTGATCATGTATTGATTTAATGTTACAGTCTGTCGGCAGTGACCCCCTCTTACATTATAATTAAATTCTTCCTTTAAAAAACGTTCCGGTCTGATAGTGTAAGCAGAGAAGTCTTGGGGTTTTTTCTGGCTGAGAGAGGAGGTACGATTTTCAATTTATTATGCATATTAACTAACCCTTCTCTCCTGAGCATTTTTCTATCGATAACTCTAAAATAATGCCTTGTCTTGTAAATTGGGTGTAGCCTGATATGGGAGGAGGACAATGGTAGCTTTTTCTAGGATGGGAAGAATAGATTATACATTGTCAATGATTTGTTATCATTAATGCAATTTGTTATGTATGTCAAGACTCTCCTCTGACCAGCTCTATTTGTTATAATACCCGGATTGAGAATGCCCTGCAGAATGAAACCGCAACGGCCGCAGAGGTTAACGTCAGTGGAATCAAACCTTACGTTCTAACACACCTGCAATCACACGTACTGCAAGCTGGACAAATGGAAAGATACCTTTACGCCCGTTGGCATGAAGGACATCAACAAAGGTATTGGACCACTCCAGTCCGTTGCGGACCAATTTCTGTAGCATCGTGCATTGTTTTATGGATTTGATCTCTCCCTGTACAGTTCGCATTCACTTTGTCTTTTGCCTTCCCCTTTATTATTATGTCAATCCTCCGGTATCCAAAATATCAATGAATTAAAATAGTCAATATTCTTACCTGCTTTGGTTTGCTCTCAATCGTAGAATGTAGTGAGTATCTCCTATACCCCCATAACTGAAAAGAGGGAATCACTATGTCAATGGGATACTTTTTGAATGGTAATATTCGTTTAAATAGGACTGTTTCAGCGATGGATTTTTGTTTCGGCGGCAGACCTGACCTAGCCATGCCCATCGTCTTCAGCAAATTGTCTAGTTTCATGATGATCACGATTTTTCACATATCATATACATACCCACGCACCAGTCATTGGCCTTTTCGATAGTAATGTGTACCCTATGTTGTGTTGTATAGATATATTGAAAGCGAAAATGTCTATACTTTCGTGCAGTACTTTCAACCATTTACAGTAAATCCAATGACGCCTCAGATTTCCTGACAATAATTTATGATTAGTTACAGTGTCTCTATACATACGCCATGGAAAAGAAATATCAAATATCAATCGGTCAATGATTAAAGGCGTTGATTGCCTATGCACACTGCAAATACAAAATGAAGATTGTAGAACTCACTTGCTAATTAATACGAGAAGAAGTTTTAGCCTCCCTGTATTACAAAATTATATAACAGAAAAATGTTTGCACAAAAGATAATGTCATAGTTCCTAGCTGAGGTGGAAAACGGGTGATATCTTTATCCTTTATGAGTGATTCTAGCAGCTTATATAGTCAATGTTGGATCACAACATCTAACCAAAAGACTATTTTCAAAATAGGTTGATATGTAACGTGGTATCTGTGGAGCAAAATATGTTGTTACACGATCATCCAAGACAGTTCATTGCAACTTTGGCAAAACCAGGCGATGTCAATAATCTTTGCTCCCATTCCTGATCCACCCAGCAAATGTATTTCCTACCTGCTCCCAGCATCCTTTTAGTCAATAAAAGGGTTTCCAAATGCCATAGATATGAACTGATGGGGTGGAGAATATATGCTGGGAAACATCCATAGGAAGAATTTCAGCAGAAATAAATAATTCAGCATAAAACATGACCCTTGTTTATCGAGATAATTCAACGTTATAGCTGTGTGGAATAGATTCGATAGATCTATAAATATACAGAAGAGGATCCATTCCAGTTCAGCTCCTAGGGGGACCGCCATTATATTTTCTATGAGATGTAGCCCTATATCTAGTTTGCTCTAGCATTGACTCCAGAGCCTTGATCGCAACCGCCAAACCACAAATTTCCCATGATACATGAGCTGCTAAGCCTACTTGCCCACAATTTCATACGAACGAAAGAGAGGAAAAATGTAAAAGGATTGGGTTCCGAGGCCTCCAATTCATACCTCTTGCTGCATATCTTTCTAAACGGTGATTTCCTCAGACTCTTTCGAACGAAAAAAGGACTAAAACATTATTTCTGAATTCAAAGCTTCACAAACTATGGTTATAATATGTATCTCAATAGCATCAACATTGCTTTTTATGTGATTTGACAAGATTTTCCATGGCTCACACTCGAAATATTATATTGGAATATGATAATTATGTTGTTTAAATGATTCTATTCTATGTCACCCTCTGTAACTCTATAAGTATGACCCTCATACTGGGAAATATTCCCACAACTCATGTTGTCATCAGCTTTTCAACCTAAAATATCATGTTATGTATTAAAGATATGATGGAAATCCCCTTATCGGGTATAATCTATCTAACCACAAGGCCCACATCAGAGCACAGGAAACCCGTCTTCTATCACTGTTTCTACCGTAATAAGTATATAAATCTATATATGTTACTTATTTAAATTGGTAAATATAGATATCATCCAGTATGTCGAATGAAATTTCTATCTTTTTCAACGAAAGCTGAGAACGTCATTATTACAATGTAATGCTTATGGAGAACAATAATCAAATCAAATCAAAACACCTGAAATAGAAATATGTGGTGTCTTGGAGATGTAGAGTTATGTTATGTGACTTTATTACATCCTGCTGGAATTTTACGATCGGAGATGGAATGAACTGTTTAATACAACCAACACACTGATCTGATAGTGTACCCAAATCTCCTTTGAGTTAGAATGTTTTATCTAAGGAAGCATACAGGGTGACTACAAGGCATGCATCATGATTCTAATCTTCTGAGAATTCTGCATACCACTTGGGAGACTTCCCTAAAACACCAGGGAGACCAGTAGAGCCCCGCATCTATGTAGGACAATTTACTTCGCCTCCCTTACTTGGGAAGATTTCTTCATCGAAAGTATAGTGGTGTATATTACCCCGGATAGCTGCATAAGGAGCTTATATAAATAAACCCATCTGAGTGGAATTCTCCAGGGAACTGAGGCCGTATTATGAAGGGCAAGGCTACAATATAATATGAAGGTGACATTTTAAGAACATTTGCATATTATGGGAATAATGCAAGCGGTTGTATAAGATATCTTATGATTCATTCCCACTCTGGGTCGGTCATATAAGTGGTAGCATGTGGCGCTTTCATTATTGGCCTGTCCATGCAAGGCAAGGATAGTAGTTGTCATATGTCAACTATGTGAATAATAAGGTCTTTGAGCACACATATTAACATGTAATGAACCATCTGGCTGGTTGGATGTGGCAGAGACTACGAATAACTGGTCAAGCAATGAAGCTCAATTTCTTTGCCTGTCGTCAATCGTTAATTTACATTTGATATACATGAGGACTGGAATCTGAGGTTCTCGCAATATGTCGAGCTGATTTGTGTCATGTTCATTATATGCGCTTATAAAACCTACTGTCTGTCAAAAGTCTGGCCCCATAACGAGGTTTGAATATGTGTGTGTGTGGGGGGGGGGGGGGGGCGGGCGGTTGGGGGGCAGCCATTGCTTTATCATGTGTTTTGGCAAACAACATAAGGCTATATGCAGCTGCAGTAGAGAAATGGGATGGGCTGGTTCACCTCATTATAAGAAATGACCACAAAGGGAAATGGTTTTGAATTGCATCATAAAAAATTCATCATTGCCTTTTTTCATTATATAGTGTCTAGAATTCCTTCCTGTGTGTCTGTTGTTACTTGCTTGACCAGCCATTTGATACCTGAAAAAAATAGTTGCAAACAATTGGCACAGTCGTCTTTGGAACCCGAACCTCATTCATGCAGTGGGTAAAAACACTGATCAATGCAGTCGTGGGCGATTGTTTATTATAGTGAATGATGCAAGTACAAGTAGTACGAATTCACCCCATTGTCCTGTTGCATGAGCGGCTTGTCAAATGCAACAAAATATGATGTATTCGCACCGAGTTGAGTCGATTGATGCATGTCAATGGACACAAACGTTCAGCAATGTCCACACGCCATTAGTATACACATTCGGGAGTGGAAATACAAACGTTGTAAAATGTAACTTATTTATTTGCTCTTAATGATTGGAACTTCATGACCTTTTCGTGACGACGGTTTGCTAGCCATTTGACAATAGATCCAAAAACGTTTATGAGCATGTAATGTCTTTATTACGCACAGCCGGGTATCATTGGCGCTCAGAAGCGATTGTCAGAGAGAGAGAGAGAGCTTCGTGGATTAATGAGAAGCGCTTTTTTATCTGCGATTTGTCGTGCTCCTTGGCCGCATCACGTGTAATACCAACTAGCGTGCTGAGCACAGGACGAGAAAAGATTCTAACATTTACCAGCGAAAGAGCTGCTCTCTGCCACCTGTCATCCAGATGAGTGACTCCTTCGAAGACATCCATGTCGTTACCTTAACAACAATCAGCCTTGCAAGAGCTTGTTTAAGAGAACGTTTAAACATCGCTTAAAAGGACGAAACTTCACATAAAGTGATCCAAAGTCATATTTCGCATGATGGTAAAGATATTTCAAATACATGATACCTGAAATGCCAGTACCTATTTGAAACATCATTGTTTGGGTGTTGGAACGGCATTTTCATCTATATCGACGTGACTAAGTTCTTAAAGAAGCTACTCGCAGACTGTTATGCAACGGGGGCATGTCTTAAATGAAAGATAATCGAAAACATCGTGTTTGTGAATAGTGAGTGGAAGAAAGTATATTAAATGGTTAGAACGTCTTCGGAAAAGGAGGTCATACACGTTACCCTTCACCTCCATTATGTCCCTCTGGCTAAGTGGCCATCGGGTTTGACGATGAGTGGCGTTGACATACTAAGTCAATTGCTTAAAGTTGTAGCGTTGAAGTATCACCGGCGTCCTTCGATTACAGCAAGTTGGCACGTCTGGGCCTCTCAAGAGGAAGCCATCACTTCGCCGGATGAAAAGGTCCTAGCACCTCCTTTCCCCCGTTTACAGACCTTCCTCTTTATCCTGCGTCATGTCTATTCTCTCTTAACCTATTGCTTCATACCTTTGTGCCTCTATGTAACACTCGAGGCAATCTCCATCTGAGGCAAGGCGACAGACAGCCCATGCAGCGCTTATACAACCATGTTTGGTTTAGGTCTGCTGCTATAAGTACTTGTTTTGTTTGTATTAAAATGCAAACTCTTCTTTTCCATATTCAGAAATACATTAAAGTAACCTGAAAGCATTGGTGCTCGCTTTACTGTCGCCATCTAATCGAGCCTTAATGCTTCCTCCAAATGACGACTAAAGAGTGGATGGCAGGCGTAGAAGGAAAACGATAAAATGCTTTCTATCACCGATTTCATACAGAATGTCATCATTTTCATGCCAAATATTCGTCTTATGGTTTGATTTAAATGTGATTTGTCAAGGAATTAAGAAATATATATTCATTATTAGTATATAGGTCATAAGAAGTAAATGTATCCATCATCTACGACATTTATTGAAGTCACCTTGCATTTCATGTCAGATAAAGCGATGTCGCATAATTCAAAAGCAGCAAAAAGAATTATCAAAGATTATTTCTTCTTGGTAAAATATGTTGCCAGTGTTGTCAACCAATGTACAATTCTCTTTAATACATTCTGTGGGGTAATTATTTATAAACAATCGTTTTGTAAAGAAGTCTTAGTATACGAAGACACGTTGCATATATAGATATATACTGGTACTGCAAATATGTTTCTATTTATTTCTCCTTTCCTGGTTCATAACCATCGACCCGGCCGTATATAACTAATTATCCCTCACGCAGGGCTGTCGAACTATTCTTGTTGTTATCCCTTTGAGTTCACAATGCAATCACCTATACCTTCCACCTATCGATTTTCCCATTTTGTACTAGGTACATTGAATTCATGTCTTTGCCACCCACTAATGGAATTATTTTTCTCAGTGATACCGCTTTATTCTTCTCTTGCAGAATGTGCTCTCTCTTCCTTTCTTTCTAGCCAAATTAATATCTTCAATTCCTTTTTTTCCTGATCATTACTAGGTTTTCTATTCTTCTCTAGAATCTTCTGAAACCCCTGCCGTCCGATCTTATGATTTCGCCTACATTACAATCCTCTCTGTTCATCTTTTCACCTTCGATTTTTTTCATCAGAGAATCAATCCCGTCTCCGACCTCATCCCCTCTCTTTATCATTAATTCCCCGACTTCTTATACTACTGCTTCCTGAGCAGGGAGCGTGAGTCTCTCCATCACACATCTCGCAAGGAACCATCGCCACCAGTAGCTGACCCTTAAGAGTTGCACTTGGGTCCCGCCAAAATCCAGATCAGCCAATCAAATTAAAGGTACTGGGAGTTAGTGGAGCGACTCCTGCAGCCTCCGGGTGACTGTTGTTGTGATCTGTTTGTCCTTAAGCCACTGCCCGGATCCTCGCACCCATTGGCCGCATGGCTTGGCGTCGGATGAGAGAGATAGCTAGGGGATGAGGAGGTTGCTATGGTACAAGTGATCGCTAGGGTTCCTCCACCAATACACGCTATATACTTTTCTCTGGAAGAGAGTGATGAGATGGGTGCCTTCTTCACCTCCCTACAGATCCCACACATGTTCAACATTATCGTACCGCCCATACAATAGATCCCCGACCAGGGCATGTTCATGTGTACATCATAGAGCAACTACCATTCATACATCTATAATACATACATGGTCTGGAGCATAAGGTCATGCAAGTTACAGTGGATTTAGGACTATATTCTACCATATGTCCTAGATGGTTTTGAATTTCTGACATTGGAAGGAAACGTTGCGAGAGAAAAAAGTTTAAAAAACGATAAAAGGATTCTGGCGTCCCGCCGACTACTTGATAGTGTCACGGAAGTCAATATTCAGGAGCTTGTAAGGGACCGCTTCTGAGTGTGGCAAGTCAACGGGAAGAACAGCTGTTAATGCCGGGAATCCATTCACCACTGCACGGTGTCTCGTCAGCCTAGCAAACATCCCAAATCCGACCAGGCAGAGAGGGAGAGGCATAGAGAGAGAGGGACACAGAGAGTGAGAGAGCCTGAGTGTAATAGTGAGTGTTGTGTTGGGCGGAGTGAGAGCTAGGTGAATGTGTGGCTAGTTGTAGAAGCTCTGCCTCCTCCTCCTGCAACTCCCACTCTATATCCACCTCTCCCATTCACCAGTTTCCCACTACACATAGTGGAAGCGTCCGACACAGCTGTTTCTACAGTAGTCAACCTGCATTCATTGGTCATTTACATATGTAACATTTCAACTGCCTACCGTACAAAACGCTGCCTTCGAAGAGGTCAACTTTTCCAAGTAGATTGACCAGCACGAACTAACATTGATCCGGACTGAATGAGAGACACATTCTTATCCCTTGGAGAGTATCATCAGTGTGTTAAAATACACAACCCTCACAACTACATTGGACTTTATTTTGACAGAAAGACATGCATGGAACCAGTGTATTAGTAATATAGGATCAATTATAGATACAATTTACCTTGGAAGAGGCAATGTTCTTCAAATCTAATTATTGAGGTAGGTACGCCTTTATCTTTTGATTCGCTCAGACAACAATGGCTTTGAACAATGGTTATTGTAATGATTTGTTGAAGAAGCCTGTGATATTCATGAGAGGTTAGAAGCACGAAGACCCTCACACACAGTTGCGACTCTTACTTGTCAATGATATATAAAGGCATACAGTTCACGCATTAGGGTGTACGGTTCGAACATCAAAAGATCCATTGGCAACAATGAATTGTGGGTGGCATGGAATAACCCATGGAAAGTGCATGAGTGGGAGGAAGGGAGGAAGTGGTTGGTGTGTGTTAAAGAGAGGTATGGGCGGGGGTTTGGGTGGGGTGCTAGAGGAGGGGGGAGGCTTGCGTTAGGATCCACAAACCTTGCGGTTCCATATCGGTAATGGGGTGCCAATGAATGACCCGTCAGGCCGTGCACCAGGATCCATGAACCCTGCAAAGGATCGTCGCAAGTTGCCCCCCGTCGCTGCTCCAACACCCCCGAATGACAATAACGGACATTTAAATGCTTAGCCAGACAGCGAGAATGGTTAATGGGTATATGGACGGGGGATTGTTTATTGATATTAGCGCAGGGGCGAGGAGGGGGTTGATGTATTTTTACATGCCAGCAGAGATCGTGTATTCTACCATGATATATACTTACCCCAGGCGATGTATATAGGACAATTAGAAGATGTATTAGTCTGCCTCATTATCTCCATTGAGATCATGCAAGGTCCATATATGCATATATGTAATATTATATATATATCAATGTTTGTATAGCTCTGGATCATTTATATATGATCCATTTGGGTATTTATCATGCAATGGTACACACGGAAGGGAAAAAAGACAGAAAAAGGAACAAATCAATTTGAGAACGTACACGGACTTTATGTTGTCACTCCAACCGGGCGTGGCTCCAGTAAAACCTCCATCAAATACATTTTTGAATTCCATTTTTGCTATGATTGGTTCGCCCTTATTTTGCCATCGGAAAAACAAATTGAAGAATAACTGCCGGACGATTAGGGAGGAGAATAGAACCGCACTTTATATCCATTTATGTTATAATCTTTACTTGGAAACAGCAAATGTATTCCCCATTCATCTTCGGATCAGCGCATGCATATATGTATAATTTCCCAATATAGAAATCATATGAGGCTTGATTAATTTATGACGTGATGCATCTGGGTGCTTTTAACCCATACACTGCAATATAATATACAGTGCTTTGCCGTGAAAGCATCTTGTCACAGTATGTGTTGGGTTGACATGGGATTCGTTGTATTGCAGTATCCATATCAGAGCAAACTGTAGCATTTCTACTTAATTCGGGTTGGTTACACAACACTATAGGTGTCTTCCTCACCTTTGAAATAAACTCCTGGGCTATGTGGGAGGGACGACAAAAGAATAAGCTGTGTGCCAATTTTCCTTGCCAATGAAGTAGTACATGCAAAAGTTGACAGATTACGGGTAATACTGCTGAAGGTTTCGAGATCGATGATCCCTCTTCTCCTATAGCCGTCTCATCTGTACAGAATTGCTGAGACGTACCTGTGTGCCTAACCATATTATCGCTCCGAAAATATCTGTGAGATTGGAGGCTTCCATTATGTTCCGTTCACATCATTTATGTGAAGGTCGGGTGTCTTGATAATCTTTCTTTTTTCTCTGTGGTAAAACATTCGATTTTGACGATATGTTTCCATTTATATTTCATGAAATTATATTACAGGAGGGGATGTAGACAAATTAGTACAATAGATCTGAGTATCATGCTATGAAAAGGGGAAAATGTTGACGCTTGAATTTAAAGGTCTGCACAAATGTGATAGCAGCCCAAATAATGTGAGGATAGATGACTGGCAATTGTCATCATTAATTATACTCAAGGTAATCAAGATTTAATCAAGGTGTTAATCAACATTTTGACTTGGTGACTGAACTATTGGTGATTTTGTGGACTAGTAATCTTTCGACATCTTTCGTCCATGGACTCCCATTTGCTAAAAGGGCTTCCGCTTGGTGTCCTACATAGCATCCCATCCCCAATAGGCAGTCTCAATAAGTTCCTTGAGCTTTGAGAAATGTTGCTCTGTAGGCCCTGACGCCTACGTTTAACGCATTAGAAATCTCCCCTTCTCTATTAGATGATCCCATATAAGTTTTGCTGGGGTAGTTTTTAAGTTGGATCTGACGTGCCTGCTCATTTTGTATAATACGATAGAATGGCTCAATCAGCAAACGTTTTGAATTAATTTCTGTCAGCACACAAACCATAATTGCTGATAGGAATAGCGAATGTGGTTTTTAAATTTGCTCCAGGGAACTGCAGAAGAGGACAAGTGTTGGCCATTTACACAACTTCGAGCAGCTCTTCTGGAACATTGCGCAACCACTATCTACAGAAAGAGTATCAATTATGAAATTAGTTGTGAGTGTTCCGGATCTTCTTTATTAAAAACAGAAGATTGCAAGATATAACCGGACACCAAGAATGAAATTTCCGTATTAGTGACAATATCAGTCCCCGAGACGATCTACATTTTCCGACCCCAAGAATCTCATTACATTTTAATCTTCTAAGGTGATTCTCCCTCTCGTTTAGATAAGTTATTAAAACATGTTGGTGAAACTTTTAAGGATTGCCTCCGCTTGAACGCTTGCGTTTTCATTAAGTACACTGGCTTGGAATATTCACGAGAGTGCGCTTAACAATCTGCTGACGATGTCATGACCTGAAGGTTCATGAATAAAACTGAATTCTATTTCTCAGTGTCTTTCTTGTCTTAAAGCTTGTGTGAAGATTCCAGAAGTGTCTGATTTTTGTGGGAGACTCGCGCTGTGCCGTTTAGGTTTTGAAAGTATCTGTCTCAAGTCTCGCTTCATTAAGGCATTACTCAGCAAGAAAAGCTTTAGATTGTTAGTAATTAACATAAATAAATGCAATTCTGAAGAACCTGATCCTCTTGTAACACTTCTTCATCACTTCTTCGTCCGTACAGTATCCGTGCCTAATCTAAATGAAATCGTAAAGACCTTTTCAATAAGAAGCGAATTTTGTAATGCATATAAAACCAGATAGATCCAGTCACTGATGAAAATCTTTCCGTATCCTTCTAACATTTTGTGAAAAACAGATAATTATGCCCAAGTTACCATGAAGGGCCCACAAGCCTGTTTGTATTCTAAAATTCAAAATAACTGTTTGTGTGGCATAAGCCATATAGCAATGACATTGTTAAAGCGGAATATTTTAAAGACCGTCTAATGCCGGTATGCCCGTGGTATAACATAATTAGACAGCTTTTCCAGTAAGAATACATTCCTCTAAAAGGATTGTGAAGGATATACTTTTTGCATATCAGAGGATCTTAGTTAAAACCCTGGAGCGGCCACTCCTATAATTGAATGTGTTCACAGTGGATAGTTTTCGCACCAAACAAGTCAAAATATTCATTATTTGGCCACTTCAACGGCAATAAGTTGAACCCCTTTGTTTCACTTTCTCATCTGCCAAGTCCTCTTTGCATTGCATCTGTAAGCAAGGAATTAGTCGAGTGCAGCCGGAGCCAAGCCCTTTATGGAGCTCTGAATAAACAAATGTCTTAAGTCAGGCAGGCCAAGGCCTTTTATTGTGCTTTACCCACAACAAATGACTACCAGTTGTGAATGCATGAATAATTAGCCGTGCTGTGAAGTCTAATGCCTCCACTTCCTGAAACACTGAGAATGCCCGCAGCAAATCCAAATTAGCCATTCAAAAACTTCCCACGCGCACGTTCAAATACGTTGATATCGCCCTAATTGACGGACCCCACCGACGGCGTCACTTAAGATACATGTTTTCGCTCATGAACGGCATCATCACCGTAGCCGATCTGACACGGTATCTGCATTCAGTTTTTATCAGGAACGGTTTATAAATCACTAAGGTTCCGTAGGCTCGTTTTAAATTTAGATATTTCTTATTAATCGACCTTTTGATATTAGTGAATGAACTTGGTGGGCAATATTTCAGCGGTTGGGGAATTAGCTTTATGTTTATAATGGATTGGTTTTGGGTATTAAGTATTATCGTATCGCATGCGAACAGGGTTGAGAGGGACATGATTGAAACGTTTTGGGAATTTGGTATGTGACAAGTAGTCGGAAGAGAAAATACAGTTTAGACTCTTTGAGAATTGTAATAGGCCTAAAATAGTCACTACAAGGCAGACCGTTTGTGAGAAAGGAGTTCGCTTGGCCCCATCCTCATATTATACCAATGAGAGGTTTTCCCAAGAGGCACAGTAGAGACTTGGTTTTATTAGCTAAATGACTCCCGTCTTAGCGAGTTCATATCCTAGAGGAATACTGTGCCATTGATATATACGGTCTTGATTAATTCTTCCCATTATAGTGTTTTCAGTTCGTTAAAATATCTTTCAGGGTATTACCAGGGAAAGCATACTTATCCTTTGATATATATCCATAAACAGTATCGATTATTCACTGGATGTTGGAGTTTTTCTTGCCTTGTATTAAGAAACTGCAGCACGTTAAATCCATCAATACCGTGTGAATAAAAGGCAGTCTGTTAAAAAGGTAGCTAAAAGAAGAAACAAAACAACACCCACACTAACTATATATACCGTCGCGATGAGAAAATGCCTTACTATAGATATATTATATAGCGACGGTGGGGGGGGGGGGGGGGGCAGGGAGTGTGTGTGTGAGGGGGGGGGGGGGGTGAGGGTCGGGCACGAAAAGTGCCTTCCCTTGTTATAAAATCTATCAAGTTCCGAACAAAAGATTTCTTTCAGGTGATGAGGGACTTGACAAACAACCTTACTTTGAATAGCTTATGCCGTGGGCAGAACAGAAGCTCATCATTATTTACCCCTAATTTATCAATGTCTATAATGAAAACTTCGTTTAAGTGGTTTTGTTGGTGTTTGTTTTTATACATCGATGTATTTTACTTTATTTTATTTTTTCACCTCTTTACATATAAAATAACATTTTATGTGAGATAACATCTTCACTAGACATTTGTATAAATACTTGATAAATTAGAGTCAGCAAATTCTGAGAATAATGTACTTGTACACGATGCTTTTGACTGAATACAAATCTTTGAATACAAAAAAATACCCCTATGAAAAATGTGGAGGACCATGGACCTTCACATTTTGAAGGACCATGATGATTTGTTCATTGCAGTCTAGATATATGTAGTGAATACAGCAGGAAATATTGACACCGGGACTATTCGTCCCGTATGGCCCAAGGCATGCATATCAGCAACAATGGAATCTATTAAACTAGGAGTCGACCAAAAAATAAAAACATTTAATTGATATATTATACATGAAGCACTAGTCGTGTCATGGTCTTACATCCAACCGCATTTATACTACTACATCAAATCTATCATATCCATGCTTTTCAGACTTAAATGAAAACTCTTACACCAATGATAGTTATATACCTAGTCACATGTTATCATACACGCAGACCCCTGGAGCTTTGCTCCTGGGCGATAAAGTACAATTAGGAATATAATAAATGTAATAAATTAACTGTCCATGCATATGCAATCATTGATGACTTTCTTTCGCTGCCCTTTTAAAGATTTAACATGTTATACAGCAGTGGGGAAGTGGGAGGTTGGGTAAGTAATTTATTGACAGGGAATGATGCAATTGTACACAGATACTATAGTTTGCTGGCCGTATATGGGACACCCTGACGGATAATGGCTAACAGGCAATGTAGCATGATTTCCCTTCATCAGATACTCAGTCCAACAATACTCTTTGTACACAGAATATTATATGATTCTTTCCCATTTTGATATATCCCAGGGGTAAAATAAATCTTGGTCTTTATTCATATACGGAGGACTTATAGACCGCCAGAGTTCATCTGGTACACATTCCTTTCATTTGGAGAGGGTCACTGCCATTGTTTTACTATAGTGTAATTAATCAAAATTATACTGTGTTAGATCTTGCTGGGAAAGGGCAGGTCCGAGGGTAGCTAGGGCCTTTATGTAGCCAACGTTGTTTCAAGGATACTTACACTGCACTTGTTGGTCTTGCTGTTCAGCTGGTTGGCACAGATTTCAGTTCACAGGGTTCACACCTTTGTCTATAAAGTGCTTCTCTCGGTCTGTGAGTAGTAGATGAAAAGTTCCTTCAGTCCCAGGCGTATGTTTGGCATACGCTTTAGGTTCGACGCAAAGTTCTGTTCTTATGCGCTTCATTTGGAATAGTGATGTAAATTTGCACTATTTCTTGCAGTTAAGTCAGTTCCCTCTCAAAGACAAGACCACTCTTTATGTGCCACTAGATTGATCTAATTTGGGTTCATCCTCACTTAGAAACTATGACTAACGTATTTTTCCCCTTAGATGTAATCCAATATTTAGAGATGTCAAATGCAATATATGAACACAATTGAAATTAGATGATTTATCAAACATTTATCAAAGCTAAATTAAATCATACATAAATCAGAGTTTCCTCATAAAAAGATAATATTATTGTATATTATCTTATATATTTTAAAACAGAGCTGCAAGCCACAATAGCAAGTACTAGCAATAATTATTATCAAGGCTGACATCAATGGCTGGATGCACCCATGACCTTCAGACGGGATCGCCATGGGTTAGGAAGCTACCCGATGGTAACAGAACCTCTCCTTCTGATTGATTACTAACCTGGTGCAAAAAATCTTTTGATGTTTCAGGGTAATGACTCAAAGAGTGGGACAGGGCCACCACTTTTCACTGCTTTTAGGAACTAAACATTTGGATGGATTACACAACATTTAATTAGTCATCTTTAATGGAGAGTTGGCACCATGAAAATGCGTCGAAAGTGATTTATTATTTAGGATTGACATATTATTCTCTCGGGGGAGGGGGGTAAGAACGTCCGTTTTATGGCGTGGAATCGTGAGTGTATTAGCCTTTCTGAAGAATTGTCTCCTGTTTTATATGCTTCCTGCCATATTTAATAGGTAAAAAGGGTTATTCCATTAATCAGAAGAAAAATGACTCCCTTAAGTGGAATGTCTTTGATGGAATAGTTTTTGTTAGTCCTGATGACTGGGCAGTGGAGACATTTTATCCTTACCTTTCCATGTGGGTGCCCACTAGGGACCGATTTATTATAGTCCGCATAGTGAAACAGACTCCTTTTAACTAATGATCCCGAACCTCCAGGCACTGATCCATAATCCTCGGACATCCCTCTGTAAGAATGGTCTCATCTCTTTTTACATCCGTTCCATTGATCCTGATTTCTATGATACAGAGCTTACAGAAGGGTTGCGCTGTCGCTCGCTTTACAAATCACATGCATGAGACCAGCACTAGCAGTGGAAATGCATTTTGTCCATTCACCCTTGAATTAAACATAGGGCCTGATGCATGCATGTGTTTCGGAGAGGCTCCATGAGGCCTTCTCCTGTATGCCATCCTCCTTCCAAAATACACTTCCAGCTAAGGCTCGGGAGAACAGGATATTGTGACCAGAACAGTCGGTGGCGTTTGAGAGGGAAAGCTATACTTTTTGACACCTGTCCTGCCTCCAAGTGTTAGGTGTCGGCCCACAACACTGGTCGAAATCCCAGGTAGAGGCTTGGGGAGAATTAGGCTATCAATCACTCAACACCAGTTTCTTGTTAGGGGGCGGTCAGCTGCGTGGAACACCAGGACATGGCTTAGAATCCCAATCCTCCGGTGTGCACCGATAGACCAACCTGATGAACCAATGTCTCATTCTGCTAACTGTTTCACTCAGTGTGCTTCTATTAGATAGGCATCAATAAATCCTATTGCTTCCCTAAATAGTACACTTACCATTTGAGGCAGCGACTGTTACAAAACAGCCATGACAAAACTAGATTTAGGTTGGATTCAACAATATAATTAGAGCGAACAGTTTCCTTTTCCTGATTTCCAAATGAGGGTTAGGAAAATGCTTGTGAGGTTTCCTCGCGATGAATAATTTATATAGAAATGTAAAATACGGAATAATTGACAATTTTTTTTAACTTGTCCGGACATCACAATGGCATCTAGAATGTGCATGGGGATATCGATCAATGCGACAAAAGTTAGTATCCACCTACACTGTCCCAAGAGAAATGAAGTATTCATACCACAATTCAATTGAAAGCTCATAAAAGCCCTTCAATGCCTTCAGCCATTATTTGATGAAAGACATACCAAAAGTATTTATCTGCAATATGCAAAGACATCAGCCATATGTTGAAACAATGAGGCAAATTCCAATTCATTCCCCAGGGAGATATATTTCATAGGCGCTTTGGGGGTAATGACTTATAGTTTATGACTCTATAACTCCAGGAGATGGGTGCTAAGTATGGAGCGACTGTGTCATCATATTCTGGTCTCCTCCTGTATAAAACAGCTATCTGTAGGTCCTCTCTAGTCTCCTAAATACATATTTAATACCATTGCTCCCGAGAAGGGCATTTAATCAATGGGATAAGCCCGCCTGACATAATTCATTACAGTCAGTCAGCTGTCTCCAACCAATAGGTAGGGCTGTATGGTCTTACTCCAGTCAATGAAGGGGAGACAAGGTATTTATACATATCTCTAAACATGGATCGATGAATTCATGCAGTCTTGACCCCTATAACCACCTGTATGTATAATGAAACACCTCATGCAAGGCACCTCATGACTAAGCGAACTTTAAAACTTCCAATGAACGAAGGAGGGATTAGTGGTTATTGGAGACATAAATTATCATACAGAATGGTTGGTATCCAGCCACAAATACAGTGGTATAGAGAATCAAGGCGTTTTCCCAATTTCCTAATCGATTTGTGTATATTCATCCGGTGAAGCAGACTGACCTTTGGCTATTGCATGATGAGTTTGCCCAGACAACAGAGTACCTTTCTTCATCTGTTAGTATGCGCGCCTATATATCCAAAGCCCCAGCCATGGCTTTATGGACTGCACTCCACAAATGTAATCACAACGCTGGGAGTGAAACAAGGTAAGGTGGTAGTTCCCAGAATACACATGCTAGGTGCCCAGATCGCCATGACAAGGTATTCCTTGATTGGAATACCTTGAATGATATATCAAATATATCAAAATTATTGGTAAAACATTGCCACAACGTTTCGCTAGATACCGATATATTACCCTAAACTCACTGATGTCAGTTCTGACAAGGCTATATTTTTTTCTGATACCAGTCTGTATTGAGCAATTGTATATATTTTCTGCGGATAAATTTGATTTATTTCAAGCAAGCCCTAATATTGATTGACCCCCCCCCCCCCCAGCTCGTCATACTGGTATAACATTACCGCCATGCATTCCGCCCGGCCAGAACAAGAAAGCGAGAGCTTGATCTCGGCCGTTAGTTTTGACTTGGATCTCAATATCTATATCATACGGAGGGGCGAAATAGGAATCTGTGGACATGGCAATGGACGATCTCCTGGGGCCTCAGATCACGTGAGCACGAGGTATAAGAAGCGTTAGTCTTGTGGCAGGCCATGAATATTAGTCAACAGTTGAACAGATCATCGCACGAAGGGCCTTCCAACTTCATGTGCTCGTGACAGACCTATTCTTAGTTGGTACGCATAAAAGTCATTGGTACGATCGTCTTTCTAAGGTTTTATAATCACTAGACAATACAATCCACTTGAATTTTAGAAACTATTTTAAATCTATTTCTCAAGAGATTAATGAGTTTTTTTTAAAAAAAATCCACTTGTCTCTCTTCTAATTGCACCACGGAACTCTTAGCGATCTTTATGCCAGCAACTTAAAGATCAGTTCCTAATCCATTTTAAAAGAACACATGGAGTATTATTGAAATAAATGGATCATCTCGGCGCTCGTGCCTTTTCCAGATAGGTGTGAATGGAAGAAGGCTGTTGTGGCACAATAAAGGCCAATGAATCTTTAGAAATTTAAATTAAAGAAATATGGTAGCTATTAGCGATGATTGATGTTTAGAACCACGTGTTTCAGGGCATTGTTCTCTAGGAAGAATGCCATGCGATACCATGCGTGGAGGGAAATGATGATTTAGCTGACTCAGGATATCCACTGTGTGGGATAGGGCCTCTTAATCTATCTCCACGCTTTTGTGACCGATAAATCGTCAAACATAATGGAGCCTGCGAAAATGCTATCAACACCAATGTTTAGTAATTTACAACCTTAACACCCGTCGCGCTATATTATTGTTTTAACAGTGTAAATAAGACCGGAATGAATAATTACTCATAACAATTCTTTGTTTTAGCTATGCAGTTGTTCCTCAGATGTTAGATATCAAAGCTGTCTGATAGGAAATAAATAGACAGGCACCTAAATTGCACAAGTTTACTGATGTGATGTTAAAAGCTTAACAAGTCTGCTACTAGTGAAATTAAGGGGGTCTTTGGAAGGAGCCTCTGAAACTAGACTTTAACAGAAATGCTTTTAAATTTAAATTTAAAGCTAAAGCTAAAAAGGACGGTAACTAAACACATGTGGAAGCGTTGAGAGACTCAGTATTTAACTTCAACCAAAGAAAAATAGTAACAATATCAAATCTACTGCTGGGTCTTAAAGCAACCCCTTTTGATGTCGGAACCTGAATGGGAATGATGTTCTTTCCACACGCCATTAGGCGACATATTCGATATTCATATTATTCGATCCGGCCCCTCTCCAATCCTTGCCGTCAAGCTGTTAACGTTGGCGCTTTGTAGATGAATGGTATTGAAGCAAGAACAAAGATGTGCGCTTTTGATGAACTACATATTAGATGAAAGAATGACGGTAAAGCCATCTTCCTTTCTCAGAATCAGCACACTAAAAGCTTATCAAGATTACTTAATACCAAGATCCACTCCCAATTGCAAGACTGTTCTTCTTAGGTTGTGCTGTAGCGCATTTATAGCCACAGCAATCTAGTTGGTGTTGGATCGAGAGCAATTAACAAGCAAATGTTCCATCTACTGCACTTGTACAGATATAGATAGAATCAATGGCCCAATCTTGGAAGAGAAACAAATTAAGATATAATACATCTGTTTGCATTTGTAAGTTTACATGAATGATAATGCTAAATGGTAATAGAAACGATAACTCTGTATCAGACCTCTTTGTATTTAGACATTGGCTTTCCAATGCAGAAATCATGGTAATATTTTTCTTCAGTATACAAGCTGACAGTAGGGAACTAAATCTGCCATTAGCATGCATAGCAAGCCTTGGGGGTTCGTTATCACGATCATGGTAAATGCATTACTCATTCGGGAAGGTGTACTGTCTAGTGCTTAGACATATAGCAATGTCAATAACCTCATACAAATATAGGTTGCTGTTTTATAGTTGCTGTAAAATAAGCAGCGTCTATATATTTCGACAAACATTCCTTGATTATTGATCGGTGGTTCCCTAACCTAAAACAATTGCAAGATAAATATTTTCTGAATTAGCCGCATTATAAAGAAAACATTTATCATTTAAATGTTCAGCTGTTATACGGGTGTCAGGAGAAAACAATACAAATCATAACCACTTTTATAGCAATGTTTCCCCCAGGAGCAATAGCACACACACAAGCAAGTCCCAGTTTTGGAGTTCGAAGAGGAAAGTTCTCGGCTCATTCATCAACTTGTCAGAAATACATAAATATTGGGAACTGTTGTGGGACTTAGTAGGCCTCCCAATGGACATCGCCATGCCCTCGACAATTAGGTATCGATAGTAGGGACCCATTAGCCGTTTACTTAAATGGCGTCTAGATAATTACAAGCGTTCAGGACCTCCACTGTTTTACCTCTACATACACCACTGACTTCCCAGGCTCGCTCAACACTCTTTGTATCCTATCTCCACCCATCCGCATCCCCTCCACATCTCCTAACCGAACGTTCCCCACCAATTCCCCTGTGTTCAAACAAACAACACTCATTATGATCACATCGCGACGGAGGCGGGAAATGGAAAATAACGAGCCGGCAATAATTTACTGGTCAACATTTAGCAGGCGTTGCACGTTGGTTTTTAGTACTATAGGAGATTGATTTTTCATGCTGAGGTCACCAGTGTTTATTGATATCATAATGGGTCCTGTTAATTTTTAATTGCGCGCGCTTTGTTCCAGGCTTCGCGCTAGGTTTTGTGTCCATTTGGGAACGGCGCGTTGAAAAGTCGTCTGCTCTTTGCATGGTGTTAATGATGCGCACCGTTTAGTTTAACGCATGCATATTTCATTGCCCTTGGCTCGAAAGGTTTGTTTTGTAAAGGTGGCTATTACTATATATACCGATACCCAGGAGGACACTGACTGAGGTCTGCTCATATGGTCTGTGGTCCTGGGCCCTGTTGTATAGGCTAAGGGAAGGAATTTTTTCTGTGGGAATTCCTACATTTTTTCCCTTTACTTCTGTGGGAAATTCCTACGGCGAAATGTATTGTGTATATAGGCTATTCCTTCCCTGAACCATTCCTTCTCAGCTGCTAAGCAAGGAAACAATAGCTACTCACGGGGAATTCCTTTAGTCCCATAAGAGTTCCAATTATGTTTCTCTTGGAATTTTCCTACAACTTCTCCTTCCCACCAAGCAGAGGTGCACACGTAGGAAACTACTGCAGCATTTCCCTCCTTGAACAACTTAATATTCCCTGCCAACTTCAAACAATGGTCTTCAAGGTACATTGTATACCAGGGGACATGCCTTGTTCTCACTAGAAATCAACACTATTGAGACACAAACGATTGAGACAAATTAGGTCAAGGACAAATTTGAAAGGTTTATATTAAAACTCTTAGGTCGGTGGTTCAAGCCCCACCCAGTGCTTTTTGTTCTTTTTAGTCAGGCTCACCTTTCAAATACATAGTTGGACTCCCAGCATGAGAAGCTTGTTTTTTCTACCCAGGCTCATTCAAATTATGTTAATGATAAACAGAAAATCATCTAAAAGCAGAAACCTTGTACTACAATAGCAGATGTATGTATACGTTTATGGAAATTATATTTTTGCAGTCAATATTAAATACCAAGGAATCTCATCGGGAAGACTTATTTTCCCACTCTTTTCACGTTTAACTCACTAGAAGTAATGAAGGAAATAACTTCAGAGGGAAAACTTCTGAGGGAAATTCCCACAGCCAAAATGGTCAGATTCTAGGTCACGCCTGTGGGTCTAAATTATAATCCATTCAGGATAATCTAAGGTATTTAAAGGTATAAAAAAGCGTTCTAATATTGTACGAACATTGTCACTTCAAATTGTGAGAAATTTGTTATAAACCCAAGAAATGAGTGAATCTTATGCATCCTATTTACCTTCTGCCTTGCTGACCCACACCTATAGCAAGGAATATTCCTACAAGCTGGGAATGCTATGTAGGAATGAATGAAGGGAAGGAAAACATTCCCTCACAATAATTCCTTGGCTTAGCTTATACAACAGGGCCTAGGAGTTTTTATCCACTTAGTGTTCCTACTTTTCTCCACCATACCTTATTCGGCTTTGGTTAAATGATTATATTCAGGAATCAAAATGACAACAATCATGCCATCGCCTTCCTCAGAAGCACATCCTGTTATCTATACCATGTTCGCTATATGAAATCTTTAATATTCGGAACTCAACACTCAACACTATTACTGACTTAATTCAACCCGGTTCTTACCACTATGTGTGCTGCTTAACTACCTTTATGTAATATCAGCAGCTGGTGTATGCCACCGTTTTACTACAATCTTCAACTATCTCAGGCCTTATGCCATGTATGTACTCTTTCATAAACACTTGTGTTCTCATTACTTTTATTTACACTTTCATATGATATTCACGGACATATGTCGTCCGCTTCTGAGTACCACCTTAACCAAGTGTGTGTGGCTTTGGTGACCCAAGTAGGGCTCCGAAGCATCTGGGCTACTACGGGCACTTCTGCAGCAATAATAAAGTAGTTTGATTGTTTGACAATCCTTTGTTGACTTTATTTGATTGCAAGATCGAACAATTCGTAGGTTGACTACACAGCCATGATGAGTTGAAGGATGTACTAGGCTTACGGGGTGAGGATTGATAGTGAGGTGATTAGCTCGACAGACCAACAGGATGTCCACTAATGACTCCATGAATAACGCCATTTAACGCCATGAAAACTTGCCTGCACTTTGTCTGATGGCGTCCAATTAATGCATGTAATATCGGAAAACAGGTCAGACATATATATCACTCTAGTTCTGCTCCGTGTTTCTCCGTATAATATATTGTCACCCGTTTGTTGTTTGTTCATTCCGATAATTGTATGTATTGTTCTCCCAGTATTTGGTACATGACTTATTTTGTCTTTTTATTTTTGTTCCAAGACATAATTAGTATGCCATGCATCCGGCACATATATTTGCTGTCTGGTCTTGTAAATGCGATGATATATACAACCATGAATTATGAACATTTTTATCAAACATTGCAAGAATGCTTTCACCAATACGATAGCTTGCATAACTTATCTTTAAAAACCAAATGCATGATGGGGTGTATAAAACGGGGCTATTAACATTGGAGTACCGATAAATATATCATGTTGAACACGACAGGTTTTGAATAGATGTTACACTATACCATAGATCATATAATTCCATGCGAATCGAGATTCAAAAAGGCGGCTATGCAAGTCCCCTATGGAGAGCAAACAGACAATTTAAAGCAATATTTTGATTTTAATATTCAGGGTGACTGTTGATGGAAGCAATCATACTTTATTGGTGTATGTGTAGTAAACAATGCAATAGTGATATTTCCCTTATATCCGGCAAAAATGATAAATAGCCTCTAGCATATGCCCCACATTGGTGAGCAGAAACATCCTTTCCCACGTGATATACAATCTTATTACCGATACTACTATAGATAGAAAAATGACATAATTTGATTCTTCCCTTTCCAATTGGCGGATTGGCCTATTTATCTTCTCTGTATGCATAAGGGAAAACAGATATATATGCCATGATTACGTGGGTCATGCAACTCGAGACAGGGTAGAATATCTGGAAAAAATGAGAAAGCAAACCCATTGGTATGAGGTGGCAATTCTGAATCAATCTATAAGATAGCTTAATCGGTTTGGTCATTACATTGAGGCTAAGCTATACTAGAATATATCAGGAAGGCTGCAAATATAGATAAGTGCTCTCCACTATTGTTAAGTCTCGATATTGAAAGACAGAGGATCTGCATGGGTAAGCCATATGTAAAGACAAGTGCAGTATAAGAAGAATTCCAGTTACAGATGATACATGGAAACATGAAAATATGAAACGATCGATTTGGGTTCATTTTCATTTGAAAATATTGCACCAATTCTGAGCACTATGCAGCGAACAAGGACATAAGTAAAACGAAATATTTGGACCATTTAAAAGGATGGGAATGCAGTTTTAGTGTTATGTATGCCTGTGCAAGTTGATATATGCCCTGGTGAAGTACAGGGTCTCAGCAAATTTGTGACCCGGAATTATTTATCTAAGCTAATGGAAACTCATAAAATTGATGAACAGAGTCTCTGTCCCGCCAGAATGCTTTCAATAGCCCTGCTTGTTTGGGAAAGAAACAAAGCTGGATTACAACTTGATAGAGTGGACGAGGGGAAAGTCATTGACATTTGATCGTCTGCATGTGGATGACTGTACACGGAAAACCTCTTGGGTTACCCGCTTTGCTATGCACCACAGTGCTAATAGACTGACAGCCTACCTATATTAATGGCAAGAACGCCCTATTGGTAATATAAAGGCGTCGGCAAGGAGGAACCAATGTACATCTGCCAATATGTTCATTTCCACCTTGTAGTTTATCTACTTGATTGAAATGGGGCTACAGATGTACATTTGACTTTCGGCCCAGCAGAAGTTAGACGCAGCCATAAAAAACCTCGTTCAAATGTGGAAATTAATCCTAATAGAAATACTTATCCATAGCGGATCTTATTCTAGAGGTTGATAACCTGTATTTCTTAAAGAGATTACTCCCGTTTCCATATCTTAATGTCTATTCTGCTGCACTGTGAAATGGAAATACAAATCTATTATTGTTGATATTACAAATAAGACGGCAAAAGATAGCAAAAGTCATGAGGATATATATAATAAAATTAATTTAATGACTTCATATTTAGATAACTGTCTTAGCTCCTCCGAAAAGCGATCTGGGGCGACATAGCATCCCTAAAACAGATGGCAACTTATACAATTCAATTGCTTGAATTGTGTAGTTTGCTGCAAACCGGACCAGTATGTTTACTACAGTTTCTATTTCTCCGTGACAAAGGACTGTCCTATCTAAAAGTAGGTTAAATAAGATCTCCCTCGACGCTCTAGAAACTGACTGCAGCATATTTATCTCCATCTCATAACACCCAGGCTACAGCAGAATTACAGATATATGTACATACAGCTATATATATGTGTATTTACTAGGTATGCAGTGAATATGCCAACAATGATATCTGTAAGATATCTTCATCAATGAAGCTACCCACTAACCAAACCTGCTCCTACGATATACTTTCCACTCACGCAAATGGCATAAAACACTTATGCATCCGTGGCATGGTATAAGGGCAGTGGTAGACACTGGACTCATCAGGCAAACGCTCTTACATAAAGGCCGCAAACAAAGACGGGCCAGGCAAGCCCCAGGACTTGTTTGCACTGGAGCCGTTAAAGCAAGACGATCCCGACAATTCAGCATAGCCCACTGGGAAGAACAAATACAAGTACACCTCCTCACACAGGGGTATCGACAGAAAGTTACCACACATATGCCATCAAGTAAAATGTTGATACAGAAAATGCTTCCCTACGTTTGAGAGCACTGAAACAATGGGACTCGCAGGGGTAAAGGAGTTTAGTTTATCACCCACTTTTATTGGATTCTTTATTCGCCCATGATAATAATGACTATTACTCCTAGTTCTAATGTTCTCGTGGGCCTTAAAACGGCCCTTTGTCTTCATTTAGTAAATGTCAGCAAGGTCGTCATACCCTTGAGACAACACCTTATGATAGGAAGAAAACTTTGTGAATTAGGACTTGGATGTGCAGGGGTTAACTCAGTTGTAGGAAGGACTGTTTGGAGTACTACCTCATGAGATATATGATAAAATACATTTATAAGAATTTCAGCCATAAACATTACTACCAATACCTTTATACCATCTTATATATATATATTTTATATATATATAATATATATAATACTTAAAGGAAAGAAATGCTCAGATAAGAAAGCTTTTGTCGCATATGTGGAGGTACATTACCAGAATTTCACCTGTTCTCTTTCAGCCAAGTATTAGTAATGCATTCATATCGTAAATAAATACGTCTAGATCTCCCAGGTCCCATGTAGACACGTACATAAAGGGGAGCAAGACCTTAGGGAATTTATCCTAGAGGCAACATATTATATATTATGTGATGTGCGAATTGCGAGGGTGTTTCCTACTGTCACAATAGGGAATTCACACATAGTTCATACATGTAGGCCTTTCTTTTGCATTTTCCTGTGTATTACTGCATTTCTCTGATGAGATATGAGACACGTAGATTCACGTACATACCAGCTGTCCTATATATAAACCACCAGCTCACATACGGAGAAAGGGCTCTCCCTGTAATTGTGAAATCACATTCAATCCTCCTTAATAGACTATTCTTTAGGTGGGAATCTTTGCCAGCTCCAGTTCAACTTGATCTCTTAGAACATAAAAGACCACAGCCTTGAATAAACATCGATACCCCTTTCAATATGTTCATACATAGCTTGAGTGCAAAGCCAAAGTTTGCGGTGTCAGCATCGATAATCTACTATTTCTGACGTAGAATACTTACTAGCACAGAGTATCTGCAGTGGTCACAGGATAGCTATTGTTTTGATGATCTAGAAATATTCTTACAGAAAAAATGCCTCGTTGCTTCTTTCTTCTTCTTCTCTCCCAAAAAGGGGGCTCGAGTATGCTATGCTATGGTGAATGAAATGTGGACCATTGATGGAAGAAAAACACTTAATTTCTTTCGTTAACTAACTTTGCAGCAATTCGTTAGGCACACATTATATAGACATCGAGTATCTGTATGGTGTATGAAATTTGAATGTGATATTAGACACTTGAGTAGCAGCACCTGTAGCCTGTAAGTCTTCGAAATCTGGAATGTGTCATACATCACCTTTTCGAGTGTATTAAGACACTCCGTCTCATGTTACAGTTCCAAATTTCCATATTTTGAGAATCTGTCGTTAGAACTAAGGGCCAAAATGCTTCATGGTGGATGTCAGTGGTTATATTGGCTTTCTATACTACCGTACACAATGTTAAATGGGAACCAGTTTATCATACTTTCACTTTTAATAAATCTAGTTTAATATTTTTTCGAATCTCCTATCGATTTTGATATTGTTGATCATCAAATGCAAATAGTCCTCCGACAAAAGTGTATATAACATCCTTTTTGAGACACAACAATTTATTTTCCCCTTGATCAGCTCAAGTCCGCTACTTTGCAATGGCTTTAACGCTTTACACAGAGAAATTTAATTAAAATGATCAATCTTGTTATATTCAGCTAGCCATGCTAGCTGATCGTGTGGCTTCGGAAATGGCTTTTGCCACTCTACTAGTATGAATTATTCACTTCGGAAACAGAGTCATTTCTCGATTTCAAGCGAATATTTACCTGTTTGTCTATGGTTTACCAAAGCCTTTGATATCAATGGTCATTCGTACTGACAGTACTTCGCTATAAACCTCATGGCCAGCACTTTCAACTGTTGCTTCAGAACAAGGAACGGGTACTAAAATATTAACAACTAAATGCCTCGAGTTGCTTTGTCGCACCGACTGCTAGAGTGGCCTGCTTTTGTGTACTCTAACTCAGCGGATCTGCCGGTAAGCAATGCAATCAGTGTCAGATATTTAGTGTTAGATGTCTTTTATGTTCTTTGACTTCCTATGTGCAACTTCAAAGCGCTGGGTAAACAATAAAAATGAGAACAGATAGCAAAAGTAATTCCTCGGTCAGGAGAATAGACATAATGTGTTCCAATGCTTGACTGAACACTCTTCTCACTATTGGGGACATTACGGTTTGTAATATTAAAGCTATAGAATTTATTATGTACGCATGCAGTGACACAGGGGTGCTATCATTATTCCGATTGTCCTGTTGCCAAAGAGTGACAAAAGACAACAGCCAATCGATAAATAATAGCCCAAATAATTATCAGAAAACTTCGCTACAATAGTAGTAATTTGTTAAATGTTGCAGAAGATTGATGATAGAATGGGCAGTCTGTATGAAACGACAGCTGATTAGGAAGAGCCGTAAAAATGCCTCGCCGCTCAGTAGATATAGAATGTTACAGTTTTTTCCTCTCAGTCGATACCCCAACAGTGGCCCTAGGCTACATCCCTGTTCAATACAGCGATCATCGAGCCTACACACTGTTTGCGAATCACCCCGAGTAAAAGATCAGAAGATCAAGATCAGACATTGATTTCAACTGCAGCTGGCCCGTCTACGCCTTCAGGTGTTTTGTTGCATGTTTAAAACCCCGGGGTCTGTGGGAGTCTATAATACAAGGGTTACGCCCTCCAGCACATATATATACACGGAGAGACAGGAGAAGATGTTCGTCATGAAAACAATTTCCATTTGTTTATGCCACTAAAATGTGGTAAGACGATTTCAGAGTTTCCCCAATGAAAAGCATTCAGCAGCCAAACCGCAGCTGCAGAGGTATGGAAAAGGTGAACAACGTTGCGGGCACTCAGTGCTTTCTTCGGTCTGTTATCTACTTATCAGCCAGAGGGGAAATGGATGCAAAGGGGGTTGGTAACCTGTTGCCGCATAAAGGGCCGGTGCATGTTTGTTTTATTAAAGCTCTCAATATTGTGTAAGTGGTAGCTGAGGAAGTGACAGCAAAATATATTCCATAGCAGCCTGAAAGGCAGTGGGTGATATCTCAAGATATTTACCTTCAACAACACATCCTGTATCAATATCCACATTGATCGGGTGATTGTCTTTCATAAATGGTCATTCATAAGGATGATTGCACGATAAAAGGCAGGTTTTCAGGATAAGTATTACCTACGAAATCAATATGGATTAATCTGAAAGGAGTATTGACGGTAGCAGGTCGCAAATAAATAAGGTCGCAGATGAATACTTAAACTTAATTTTAATTTTAAACTCATGGTTCTCTCTTTATTAAACTATTATTGTAAGTGATAATGCTTCATAATCCGCTTCAATTGGTAATTATCTTGGATGAAATTGAATTACAGCCATTCACGCACTCCATAATTTTAGGATAAACCAATCCATTTTACCCTGGATGGAATTCTAATCGTGAATGGACACCTCAATTGAAAATGCAGAAATTACAATTTGTCACGTCAAGTAAGGAAACAACACGATTGTAATTGTTTCCAATGCTCGGATACTTGATTTGGAGAATTCGCCTGAACGCCCAGACATTGCAGACATTTAAGGAGGGTAAATGAACGTATACTCTACTTATAACCAAATTAACTGTATTTTTCCATTGCCAATTACCTAGATGGGGGCTGATGTACTAGGTAGCGGCTTACTTAAGAAAAATGAGCGACGTCTTTATTGGTATAGAAATATTTATTTTCTTTTTGTGTTTTAAAAAAACGTCTGGTTAGTTCTGCGCAAGATTAGTACCACGGTCATAAGGCACTACAGTGTTGATGTTATTTTTATTGATAATAATACTTCTCAAGAACATTTTATCACTATTATCATATTAACTATATTCCTTACATACTAATTACTAAAGCATTTCATATTACTTCATTATAATGTATCACTTGGCTTATAATTACTTACCATCCTTCCAAATAAATATCTAAATGATGGTATAATGGACGCGTATTGCATGGGTCAATAGCTCCCGAGATATCTGTATACGCATTTAATGTTGCTTCGTGGAAGAAAACAAATACGAGGACTTTCAGTTTTAACTGTAGTTCCATTAGAAATGCATAATCCATACTTTGTTCACAGACGGGTCTCATGGGGCATGGGCTGTGTGCAATACTCGTACACCACTAACACCATTAAGAATTGATTTAGTTTGCGGTGCGTGCCGCTTTTATTTAACTGTATCGCCGGCCAGGAGATGGCTTAAAGTCAGAAGTGCCTTTGAGGTGCATGCAACAGTAAAACATATCTAGGTAGGGGGACTTAAAACAGCTCACCTGCGCTGTATTATTTGTTATGTAAAATAGGGCGATATATTATAGTCCGATCACATATTTTATAGTCTTATTCACCAAAGGCAGCAAATATTTGATATACACATTGAATATGTTTTCGAGAAGGTGATCTTGTCCCTCGCTAACCTGTTTCAATCCCTTTCGCCTCCTCCTCGCTCAAACTTTGCATTACACTGTAATGCTACGTTGCATTAGCCCATAGCATGCTGTCGCGGTGGTGTAAAACATTCGGGCCCGTCATGCTATATGACAATCAAGCAATATCTGCGTGGCGTGATAGTGCTAATCCATTTTGTCAGGATACATGTTCATATACATGGATGGGGAGCGATTGATGCCAAGTCTATGAACGCCCCTCTAAGCCATAAATTCATCACCACTCTCTAATCGAATGCTCGCCCTGAGAAAGCAGTATGCACACAATTCAATTTCTTGCACTGTGAGGTCTGAGATAATGTATTGGAGGAAGTTTATTATTTGACCACCTCTTCTCCCCCGCAGGCATGTCTTTCAACTAACACACTTCTCCCCTAGCTCCCCAATGTGTTAGTATATTATGCTGGTGAATAGAGGGAATAGAGCGATTTCCTTCAATGTCTCTATGTTGTTTGAACAAGAGACAAGAGAATCCCTTGGAATACAAACACGAATATAAAATGTAATACCTCTTGCGAGATGATGGAGAGATGTGTCTCGATTCGAGGTCAATGTTCTTTGCTCCTTGTTCCATAGCAGAGTTCAATCTAAACTATAATGTTAAAGCTGCACTCTCCGTCATTGCGACACAACAAATCTTACCAAATGTAGCCTACTCATATTTTGAGAGGATGTATCAATATTCTGCAACTGTTATATGTTTATGACAAGTGAGCGGTGAGCGGTAATAAGGGAAGTCATCAAAGAGAGAGATTCAGACAGGTCCTCCAAATACAAATGAAGACCATTTAGAAGGCATCCCAATGATCTGCAGATGAAAAGGATGGGGCAAAAAGTAGAGAATATTCAGTAGTTGTCCGACGTTAACTGAGAGTGCAGCTTTAGACCAAAAACTCATACTAGCAATAACCGAATAATTACAGACTAATTATATTTAGTATGTATTCCTTCAACTGGCGTCGGAAAAAAATAAAACCCTCAAACATATTCTATAATAATTGTATCTCCCGTTTTCACCATCTTTACTATAGGTGTATATATACAGTTAAGTGTTCAAACATATCATGAATTTGTATTTAATTTGGTTCTTCATGGTCTCTCGTATATACATTCAATATCTGGCTGCCTCTTCGGCGTTGTCGATGTACTTTACGAGGACCAGGGAGACAACATCATATTACCCCAGCATTGTTATAGCGCGGATTATCCCCTTAATAAGATGAAATATGCATAGCGTTAAAGATTGATAGGCGTTTGTGGTGCAACCAATTTCCCGCCTCTCATCTCGGTAGGGGTTCCTCTAGAAACTCACGAAGGGTGGGGGACGTTTGTCGAAGGGTATGAGGAAAGAGAAGATAGACGGCCACCCCTACTATACCAGGCGGAGAGATTACTGGTGACAGCTTCCCTCTACTCAGTCCTCTGATCAAGTGATCCCATTAAGGCACTCAGCTAAAATAAAGAACATCCTATGGTAGTCTAACAGGTTTTATGCCCCAATTATATCTCTATTCCTAAACAAAAGCCTTTACATATATTTCAATTCCTCGATGCTACGGACCTTTCCATCTGCATGCACTGTCTAATTAAATTTCTTATGATATATGCTGATGCTTTTCCACAGTATAAATAAGGCCTTGATGTGCATACATCTGACCTGCTGGAATATTCCAGCGTCGGCTGATTTTAGAGAAAAAGTAAAGCGTATCCCCAACGTGCACCTCCATGTGGGTGGGACAGTTTATCTTTTGATCAGTTCATAGTGCACGGGGAGGGATCTATGGGTGTATGGGTGGTGTTCTTATAGGGGTGGGTTATTGATATTACCAGGTCTTATGCTGATGGTGGGTATTTAGAACATGCGTGTTGAGCATTAATTACGTTTGCTCCGCAGTAGTGAGAGTTAAAAATGGAATTTATCACAGGCTTTAATTACCATCCATTAGCTCTCTTTTGTAATCTGTGTCATAACTGATGTATGATTGCACATTTACGACGAAAAAGTAGAGAGCATGGCGTGAATCATGTTCATAGAAGTGCAGTGGAACGCTGAAGACAACAGCAACACAATTGTAAAGCATTATGTTGTCAAATATTTTCGTAATCAGCGTTTTCAATGGAGGAAAAGATTGATTTACTAACACTGGGTATTTTGTCTGGTGATTGCAAATGGGACATTGGCACAATTTCCACAAAAAAGTCTACTGGTTCTTGGTCCCAGACTATTCTTCTGAGTCAAGATACCGACAGACAGTGAACAATCAAGGAACTCAAGTCGTCTTGTCTCTAAAACTGAAGAGTGCTGCTCCCGTCGGATGTAGGTTATTCCCGAAGACCCAGCAGTCAGAATACGCCACTGCGATTGTTCGAGTGAAATCGTCCATTAGACCGAGCCATAAATGACGATTATCTTCTAAAGAAAGTGGTGAGAAGGGGAGAATGTGCTCTCGATCTTTCACCCTCCCTACTCACATAGCCCACAAGTGATGAACTACTGAATTAAACATAGTGATTGGATTTACATGATCGTTTTTGAGTGCCCCACCGCTCGTTCTTCTAAGGCCATATCAGTAGAGCTAGATGTGAGCCGACGTTTAACATGGCTCCAGTCGCAGTGATATGAAGATTCATTGTTCTCAATAAACGTCAATTTTTCTCTTTCATTGAATTGAGACGGCGATACCAATAAAACATTTAGTGTCTTCATTAACGACAGAGACTCTCCAACCTTTTAATTAATTATCCTTTGTTGGTTCTTTGCCTTCTCAATGAGACGGCCAGGGAAAGCAGTGAAACGGAGAGGAGAGTGTTTGCATTTCTAGGTCCCTAGTCCTTAAGCGAATCGAATGGAAATTACAACCCGTCCTAAAATACCCAGGATCAAAATCAATTTGAAAATTCATCGAAAGTAGATCCATTTAAGGTCCTTGTTTTGTACGTTTTCTTGTCAATTATCTCTACTGCCAAGAGAATTGAGAAATTTAATCTATAACGCTATTGAACCAGGTGACAGTAATTCCCTAGGAAAACTCAGCTTCGGGCACCAGAATTCGAGTTTGCTACAAAGCAGCAGGAAAAGCGTATCATCACTTGCTTGAGGAGAGAATATTGTTTCGCATCGTATGGCCTTCATGAATATGTCCAGGGAAAGTGTCTACCGTTATATAGTTGTAGAACTTTCTGATCGATGGAAGACCTCTCTGGAGAAGTATAATATGAAATACAAGTTTTGAATTAAAAAACATATATGTTGGTTATGTAAGCTACTATTTTTCTCATGGATGAGACGAAATTATTTTTAAAGACCAAATATGATATTGACAATTGATATAACAATTAAAAAACATATTTTATTGCCAAGAAAAAGAACAAGGAAAGAGAAAAAAGTATATTTGTTTGATAAGCATCAATAATAGATACTGAACCACGGCGAATGGAATGAATGGGAAAATATTGCCATGCACTTTGCATATATCTTATTACTCGCAAGTCTCAAGGCTATGCGGGAAGCGAATCAAAACCAGTCGATGATGATTATGAGGATGATTTATTGTGCTTACATTTGATTATACTTATCACGCTCATCTTTCATTTATGCCAGCTGTGACAAAGTCCCATGGAAAATGCCTTGGTAGTAGGTAGCACACACTCTCAAACTCGATCGTTTCTTGTGTACTTTACCATTCATCCACACGTCCCGAATTAATTTACCTTGGGTTGGACAGATAGTCGTGCGTCCGAACGGGAATTCCATAGTGTGTCGAGTACATTGAGTTCCTTGTATCAGCTCTGGTCGCGCATAAAGTAACCATATATCAGGAAAGTCGCATCAACTGCTGGAAAGGGATGCAGACATCTTCGCCAGCCACCGAATTCAAAAGCTCTTTTTTTCCTTTGCTTCCCCCACTCTGTGGGATTTCCTCTCCTTCTTTTTGATTTTCCCTCCCCTATATATTACCAATGGGGACCTTTGTTAGGCCGAGATTGGAAGTGAGCGGCATGGCCCTTATCCCCTGGGCCGCTGCGTCCATTCGTTTTATTTTTGGATCATCATTTCCACATCAATAAATACTTTGTCCCATCAGTTCCTATTTTGCTCCTCCTATCCATTTTTTAAAAACAAATAAGTGCGGTATATATATTGTTTCTGGATCATTTAGAAACTTAGGAATGCTAAAGACAAAGAAAAGCTTATATACAAACCTAGTGTGAACCTCGTAAATACTTGATAATTATTTTTAAATACTGACCCTTGATATAATATATCAAGGGTCAGTATGCATGTGTCAAAAGTTAATATTTCTGTCTGAAGCTATAGTAATGTGAACCTACAGAACGGTATAAGAAAACAAGCTTTTGAATAGGTATATAGTTTCCTACAGCATGTGACGCTTTAATATCTCCCACGATGGCCCTTGAAGAACAGCCAATCAGCTATACCTACGGGATGGTAAAGAACCTCCTCGACGACAATTGTTTCCCTCGCTCCAATCCCTCCCGCTGATTCTCCATTCCCTTCCCTCTTTCCCAACACAGCATTGCGGCCGACCAAATCTTCACTTTGAGATATGAAACATGCGCTTGAGACCGTGTACAAATATTAGGCTTAGTGTTTCTATCATGATACACCGACCATGAATGTACATTGCCCCAGGACTTCTACTAGAGGGGTAAATGTTCTGCCTGCTCAGAATTCTTGTCTTGCGTGAGTTGCGCCTTCGCCCGCCAGGGCCCTTATTGTTAGCCAGAAAATATACACCAGGGTGCGATAAGCACCGGGACAGGAGTGGGGGAACATGCTGAATGCAGGTCGTGTTCCACAACAGGCTCCTATTCGATTAGATACCTTTGATTTCTATTTATATCTAATATATTATAAATTACGGTATGTATATGTAATATAGATAATGTTACAGCATATGGTCGCTCAGAATTTCGATATATATATATATATCATATATATCGAAATACACTATTATGTATGAATGCATTACTATGTGTACACATGTTTATTTGTATCCATCTATACAACGAGTAGGCCTGGCTATTGGCATATTTCTGATATATATTTGAAAGCATGTTGGAGATTTAAAGCCAACTCACCATACTAAGTCAGGTTATTTATGGAAATGTATAACATATAATCTGTCAAATTTTATGCCGCCTTGAGGGAAGGATGGGTAGGACTTTAAAATAAGAATGAATAGAATATTGACATCAGGTTATATTGAGAGGTTGAGAAGTAGACACAACACAAAAGAAAAAAAGTGTGAGGAAACTACAGGACACTGGAGCAAACGTATAGATCTATAAGTTTCATTTATCATTACGTCATAATATGTATTGCGTATAATGATAATAACTCGTGTGACTACATGAGTTATCAGTCCAACGGTCAGTGAGGAAGTGAGGCAGGACAGTGGTTGCTGCCGTCCACGAGGTGATGTTTACGCACTCCAGTGAGGCTCCAATGAAACACCATTGAACCAATGGTTTCGGCATGCTGCTTAATGTTTGCATTTATTTCCATCATGAGCAATGCCCTGTTCTCCGTTGATGCCCCAACAATATGAAGGGCACTAATTCAGCACTGGGGCACCACCTGTTGGAGTGGTTGGATGTGCTGATCACCAAATCGGGCCTACCCCACTGATTAAACTTAGAATGTTTCGGTATTTAAATCCTTGGAGGACCGGGGACTTAGTATGTAAGTAAGTGCATCGTGACGTATATCCGCTTCTAAATAGCCGGTAAATGGTAAGGCGATTCGCAGCCATAGAGCAGAACCTCGCTTTCTATCCTAGGCAGAGAAATAGAATCTGGGTGCTTCATCCTTACCACAAAGGGACTCGATGTGGCCCAGATAATTGCTCTTTCGGGCAGCAGTCATGCAAGCAATGCTTTTGCGCCCGACTCCACCCTGACCTTACCGTCCCAATCCTATCACCCTCAAACCTGCCTTCAATCCACTTTACTCTGGTCCCCGGGAGAATCCCCCACTTCTAATTATTCTCCATGACTTGGTTAATTTTGCCCGCTTTTACGACAGCTAAGCAGACGGTATTTTGACTAATCCAGAGAGCTCCCGCCCTCCTGCATGGTCTTTGTCCGGATGGTGTCATTGCCGATCCCACAGCTAAAGCGGACATGTTAGTTGATCTGCCGACCATCACCACCACATGGACATTAACAGTCGGTTCACCTACAAACCTGATGGGCAAGTGCGTGCAACAGAACCCCCTGACATGGGACAGAGGGCATCCGCAGTTGATGGAGAAAGCATGGGTCATTTCGGCTTAATTCTAAAGGACTTGGCACAATAGAGAGCGACAATAGGTTTGGATTCCTGTCAATGACCGCCTATTGTCCCCTGTGGATTGCAATTTGGCCCGGACGCGCTGTGTGCATTATTCAATGGCAGCACTATTGTTCCTTATGTAATGGCAATCCTATGGAAATCCGAGAGGCGCCAGTGTCTCTCAATGATTTTGCACAATTGTTGTCCCACAAACCCTATGAGCATCCTCCGACCGACTCGAGTTGATATAGAGGAAAGTGTTGAAACACTTAAAATTATATACACCGACCACTTCTTGTCGCATCCAATGCTTCTGTAGTTGTCCAAACATTACAAACCAGACCAGGCCATGCCACAGTGATGCAACTGCTTCCATCGGCTTTTTGTTTTGTTTCAGGCAACGGGTTAATCACAATGCAAATCATTTATTTGTCACCCGGACTCCTAGGTGAAAGGGTCCATTGAATTAAAGCGATCGAATTAAAATCAAATCATCAATAATTATTCATTATCATATTGAAAATTACCAAATTCATTTCGAAACACCATTAGTCATTCTCGAGGCCTTTTCCGCTAGATTTAAGCCAGTCATTAAGGTTTAGTTGATCAGAGCTTCAGGAAAATTGAGACACTTTTACTGTCTTTTACAGCAGAGGAAGAGTGGGCTTTCAACTCGTGTTAAACCTTGTGATACTACATAAAATATTATCGAATAAGATTTTCCAGTGACTGAAGATGTAAAAAGAGACATTCTCTCAAGTTTAAAATTTTGTCAAAGGGACAGACAAATTATCTTTAACATTTATTTTTCTTATAAACACATATCCTAGTTGTCAATAAATATACATTATTTTACTTTACTTTACATCGTTATAAAGATCTATATCTACATTTTCAACCTATCAGGACATACAGAAACGCTATCTACATGGTCTTTGATTTTCATCTCATGATATTTTGTCCATTCTGATCTATATCTATCGGTGATATATACATAGATGTGTTTCTGGCTAATCTATACAAATATTTGGCTCCTTTTGACAAACAAATTTCCTGTAAGGATATGCAAACATCCAAATACTCTCTTCAACATGGGAAGTTAAATTTAAAGATAGCAAGTTGTCGAGGGTTTTTATGAATAAATTCGAAATCGTGGGATCCTTTCAAAGTGTACTAACTGTAGGATCTATGTACATATAAATATCATCATATAGCTAGTTGCATTGTGAATGGGCGATATTCATAATTAAGAATATTTGTTCATTTATTCCTAAGATTATGTCGACAATACGTCTTATCAGCACGTTCGAAACATGAAATTGAAATATAAGAAACCTGTGAGGTACAAATTTTGAGTTTCCATGACTGAAGCATCTACCACACTTATTTTTAATCAAAGTAATATTACGGAGTGATGCATAATTAGGATTATAAATAGATATATAAAGCTATTCAGTTGTGTATTTCATGGTTATTCAGGTGGGAATTTAAAAAGATTACTATGCCTTTACGTTGCAGCGATCACTTCAAGTACGGTGTTCCTATACGTATAATATACATGTATAGGACTCATATCAAGCAGTCAAACTTTCCTTGTAGTTGACTACTTTGATTATGGTTGATATGTTTGACATAATGATGGAAAATAAACACAAAAGGCTAGCAAAAGTGATAACATGTTTTTCTTAATGATCTTCTTTCCGTTGATTTCAATTGGCATTTAATTTCTTTTTCACTAGAGTGAAAGGTTGTAAACATGAAGTTTAGTTTCTGAAATTGTATTGAATTGAAAAAATGTTTATTCATTCCACGAATAAACATTTTGTGTTGTACATTTTGTGGAACGCTCCATATTTTCGTCAGTAGAGAGACATCTGGATTTAAAATGCAGCAAGGTTATATGCCAAATCGTATCTATAGTATACATAATACCAATACCAAATAAATAAATGTAATAATTATTATGTTACATTGCCTTCGATAATATAGCCCTCTTTAAAACATTTAATTTGTTGCTTGGGTAACATTTTTATGAAACCTAAAAAAAATAAAAAAAGAGAGGCAATATGTACGTCCAATTAGTTGAACATAGATCTGTTCGGTCCCAATTCCAATATGGGCGAGGAAGATGAAGTGACGGTTACGGTAAATGTTCTTTTCTTCCTGCTCTTTCATTGGCTGAGACTTGTCACGTGGGTGGTGACCATAAACAAACCAAGGTGGGCGTCGCCTCACTGCAGCTATCTTGCGGCAAGGGTTTCTTATTCGATAATATAGATTTCTTCCCGAAGTATGTTTTTATATTAACATTTCTTGGCATTTAATTTAAGCAGATTTATTTCTTAGAACATGTATTAAACTTCTTAATATCAAGACATAACATTTAGTTCATCAGACCCCTATTTCCGGAATAGTTTTCAAATGAGCTACATTCTAATAATGTAGATAGATTACTTGATCAACTATTATGTTTCAGTAATTGAATAGGCATCTCCCATTTGTTCAGTAATTGAATAGGCATCTTTCCGCAGGGCAACCATTTTGATTTAATATCGTTTGTCTGGTATCAAAACCAAAAAGCCCCGTGTCCATTTGTGAGGTGTGTCTGGTTATCCCAAGTGATCACATCATTTTGCCATGAGGGTGATGACATGGGCGAATAGTGGAGGTGTAAAACAGTCTGAATATTGAAGAGAAACTACTATAAATCAAAGCTGAATAATAAATCAACCAAGACAAGCTAAGACAAGTAATTGCGACAGTTTCATTAGTGAACTGGCTTGGCTTTCCTGACATTATTCGGGGTGGCCTCGAAGTGTCTGCTTTACGACTGCTTCATTCTACTCTGAAATTATTAAGGGAATTCATTTAACATTTTGGTGCTCCATTGGGACGAGAGAAGTATTTACTACCTAAAAACCTCGGACACGCCAGGGATAGCTTTGTTTCAATTGGGCATTTAGAGACCAATACAAATTAACAATTGACAATGGAGATCCCTCGGGTGACTTTGAATGGAAAAGTGAATCATTTTTTCTACTGCAATAAAACATGAAAGTCCCACCGTCCTAAATTGAAGCCTCGGCAACAATGAGAAGTTCTAAAAAAGCACAGTCAGCCTTCCTCAACACAAATCCGCTTCTCACATTGTGCTCTATATGGAAAAGCTTCCTTAATACTTTCTCTTAGTTGCGACTTCTTCTTTAGAGCTTGGGACAATGTAGTTAATTTCTGTCATTGGTAAATGAGAAAACTGCAGAGCAAACGCTGCAACCGGTCCAATCAGGCACAATAAATATCCCCTGGGGAATGATCATTATGTTTTGCCCAGTAGAGGTACAAATCACACTGAGTGACATATCCCCAGGCAGTCTGACTGGTAAATCCAGTTACTGACAATCGATACATCCTTGTCTGCAGGTAAACATTCAGCCAGCCTCTGCCCATTCTCTAAGAACTGCAATTCTCCTTCATAATCCTTAAACATTTTTACCTTATCTTCTCTCATCCGTACATTAGTAATAAACCAGTAATCCAATAGGATTCACCATGACATTAGATACCACATTTTAAACGCAATGGTTGTTTGATTGCATGACTTGATCGCATGTGTATATATTGCCCCAAGCTTCGATACTCTTACATCAATGTATGGGGTACATATGAATGTAATTAGAGCCCCTTTCAGATCTATTGCCATATGAATGATTAGATCCATTGTTTGAACTTCAGGCACTTCCTGAGAGTGTCATATACAGTATTCGCCTATTGAAGTGCCAGCAGTCTATTCACTAATGAGGGCTCGATTTTTAACATTTGAATACGATGCTTTATCACTCATCACGGCAGGCAGTGATCAACACACTTTCAAACACTCCTGTAAGTTAATGTCCCAGTGGTAGGTTGATCTGTATAGCGCTTCGAATAATTAAGTGTATTTATTGACAAAAGAACGGTATCGCACCTCATTCAGTTATTATTTTAAAAATTGTATTTTCCGTTTTGACCGTTTAACGATGAAAAGCGAGTGTGTGAATATACAACCTTGGGATGTACAATGGTACAATCAGAATAAACGTCAGCTAATTGCTTTAAGAGCGAGCATTTTATTTCATTATTTTTATTGCACAAACCACGCCCTAAAAGTTTGCAAGGACTCTCTTCTGTATCAATATACGTATACAAATGCGGAATGGAATTGACGAGAGAAATTAAAGTGCATATATATGTGTGATAGTTAATGCACCCTAAACGCTGTCAGGTGATCTTCAGATATTTTCAATATGTCCAGATTTATTGATGCATGGAAACATCAAGTTTTGGTACTGGAATTACCTGTGTTTCAGGAGTTGATATTTAAAATAAAATACAAATTGCCCAATATCCTTCTCAAGTGAGAGCTTCTATGAATGTATTCAATTGCCATAGTCAGCATTTGAACTAACATTTTTAATCAATTTTGATTTAATATAAGACTTTCTGTTCAAGCGTTTGTAATCTCCTACGTTCAAAGAAATTCAGTGATTTCATAAATTTGTATGACTTTTGACTTACATTCAGGTTTATTATGATTTCCAACTATCATCAACCACTCCATAAATTCAACCATTTCTTTGCCTTAAAACTTTGTTGTCTTGGGATTGAAACTTAATTAGGATTTATCAGTCGTACGGCACTTTATCATTATTAAGAATGGCTTCGTTTGCAAGACCAATTCATCTATTACTTCATTAACTGAGGTAAAAAGCTGCATTTTTTAATCAGCGATGCCCAGAATTATTGGATAACTGCCATAAGAGTGACGAACTATGAAGCTAGAAATTAGTAATGCCAGCTGGAAGGAATACAATCATATCTTCTCGTTTGAAAGAGAGATGATTTTTAACAACGCCTTAGCAATGCACTATTTCTCCTGTGAATGACAATTGTTTCCTAGTCAATGTCTCTGTGCACAGTTAAAAAGAGAGTCAAACATTTTCCCTATAGACCAACGTATATATATTACTGAAAAGTCCAAGAATTATCAAGAATAATTCTATTCTTCGGGATGCGATTAGGTCTCATACAAAGGCATTAATTTGATTTTGAAATTTTTTTATTCAGGACACAGACATTTCCATACGACAGTACGAATATTCCCAGAATAGCCTGATTTTTAAATTTACTTTTAAATTACATCAAGATATTTCTATGTTAACTCCTAACTTTAGTACACGAAAAAAGAGTAAAAATAAGAAATAATAAGAGAAATTCTGAGTCTAAACTAATTCTACAACACTAAATTTTAAATTAATCATTATACCTACTTAGCGACTGATCAAACTATTCGAGTTTACTGTTACTTCTAGTAGTAGTACAGTGATACAAATGGGTACATATCTGATTAACATACAGATAGTTTTAAGTAGATCAGGCTAATTTCTTAAAAACAGTAGTACAAATAAAAACAACAATTACACAATGTTCCGCGTCGTGCTCTTACATACTGACCATTGAATATTCCATTTCTCGTTAAATTATAGCTTTTACAATATTACATTATTTGTCATCATCACTTTTTACTTTTCACAAGGGCCTACTCGCGAGGTAATACAGCTTCAGTGCAACAATTTTATATATTAATCATCTTAATTTGCACTGCATTTGTGCAGAGTATGTAAATAAATGGTCACATGCAGCCCGGGAAAAGCCATTGGTCCAAAAAGTTGCATGGTAGCAGAATTTAAATTTTGTCATCATTTTCCATCGATCAAGGACCAGCGATGTAGAGTGTATACCAGCATCCTACCCTCCACAATACACCAAATAGAGTGGAACGCCGAAGTTATCCAGGCGTATCCACTAGTCTATTGCGCCACCAATTGTCATATAGTTTTCTGCCACCAAAAGCTGCTATTAATTTTCGGAGCCTTTGAAGTGATTTCTATGGCATTAGCATTTCTATTGTCGCTCTGCTTGGAGCACACTTGCGATACCTGCCCTTGCGCGAGTCGTATGTCAAACGCAATTGAAACGTTATTTTGAATAAAAATATGGCTAGCCCTGGAGAGATCGATAAAAGCTCAATTAAGATGTCAGTTCATTTGCTGTTTGCTACGTTGCCAAAGTCACATTGGCTTTTAAAAAGGTTTGAGCCAAGCCGGATTAGGCCGTCCTCGCTAAAGCTGAATTTGCTCACAGCCCCAGAGCACATAGAAGGGAAATTCCTGTCCATGGAGCAGCTCGGGGAAGCTAGAAATCGTTCTGAGAGGTCCCCAAGATCTGGGTTTTCAGATAGAGAGCCACCAAACACCAAAGGTGACACTTTGCAAGTGCTTGGAGCAGCCTGATACTGCGCAGCACCCCCAATAAGGGGACCATAAGGGTGATAGGGGTTATTCAAATGGGAATTGTTCCGCGGCATGGGTGGACTCTGATCCCACTTGGCTTACGACCCCTACATCTGCCCATTTAGTGTTTAGATGAACTTTCCACCTCCTGCGGTGTCCACACTTATTCCTTGATGCTTAGTAGCAACCCTCGAAACTTCAATTTAATTTAAATCCTTAGTCAAGGATACCACCCATAGGCATAGCCTAGCTTATATGCGTAAGAGGACTATTATTGTCTTCCCAGTAGCCTTGGTGATTGATGGAATAAGAGCTTCATACGCACAGGAGAGATTCATAAAGATAGTCTTTTACTGAAATATTCACCAGGGAGATGCAACGGTGTTCCCACAACGCTAACATCAGAGATGATATCACGAAGTCTTCACTCCAAGGTTGTTACTACAAGTGCCTGGCCGGTTAGGACTTATTCTTGTAAATTGGATTTCCCAGATATCCTGGAGAAGGACTTTTCTTATCAATGCTCCCTCAGCTTCAGATTTATTTCTCTCAGTCGGAAGCCTTGGTACTGCTTGTCCTCTTCCAATATACTCGTAATCTTCCATTGAGGCTCGCTATGAATATGGAAAAATAAGATCAGAATGGAACAGGGTTTTATCTCATAGAATATAAAACAAACTCCAACCATAGGATGGCAGAGCTTTATCAGCAGGATACGATCGAAGGGCTTTTCACGATGTTGGGTGAATATTTAGTCCCAAGTTTAACAGTAGCTTTTGCCAATTTTCATTATAAGCTTCTTGGTGAATAAACGTTCAGGAATTCCTGATGCGAAGCATAATTATAGCGTTTATTAGTTTCTATACTGGTACAGATGCTTACTTCCATAATGATGACGCTAATGCCGGTTACTATTCCAACTATTTATGGCGATTAATTGAATAAATCTATATAGCGAGGTTGACGTCACCGGTAAAGAATAAAGGAATGAGACGATGAGCAAGTGTATGCGTAGCTGTTTGGTCGTATCAAGAAACAGTCCTTTAAGTCGCTTGCCATTTATCAGTGTATCAAAACCAAGTAGTGGATATTACACACTCGGCCAACTTTCACCTTTGAAGACACTGAGGGAGTCTGACATTTTAATTAATGAGTAGAGACCACATGTATAAAATGACACATCACATTTTCTAAATCGTCATTCCAAGTGAATTGGACGATCAACAAATATTAATTGCTGCTTGAAACATTTTAGTAAGAAAAGAGTTTTACCTTGGAGACGTGCATGCATCTAGCTGTCTCCTCTGTCCTCGGCTTAATGAACAGTAAATAGCCATACTTCATATCTCGCAAACATGAAAAGTCACGCATGTGTCTTACGATCTAATTATATACTACCATCCATCGATATCATCGACATCGATATTCCAATGGAGAGTTGTTATTTGTTTCATGAATGCCCTCGATAGAAATTATTGTTTCCGAACTTTCTAACATACACAGTTGCATTCACGTTGATGCTGCATTCCCAATTAACATTGATCGAAACCTAGAGATTTTCTACTTTTTGTTCATTTCCCTACCCTTCTGAAAGTCATTTGACAACAAACTTGGAGGATTTTACTTCGATAAATCTGCTGTAAAGCTAGATAAATGCGCACAGAAATCTTTATATTTTGATGGCCAACCAATATCCATCACTGCAGTATAAACATACAGGAGCAGCATAATTCAGTCCTACAGGTCAAGGTAGATTTTGTAACACGTTTTTATCGAATAGCTCAGAATGCAATTTTAAAAGAGGCACCATGTATTATCTAGTAATACCATCCTATCTGTGATTAATGTTATTCTGAACTGTCAACCATTCTATCAACTCTGAAACTGCCTAGGTTTGTCATACTCACCATTTCATCGCCATTCACATAACCCATCAAGCTTTTAACTACCTTTATTTACTCAACATACTCACTGGTATACAGATAACGATTTTGGGGTGTTGCCTATTAGGTCTTCCCAGTGGAAATTCAAAAGAATGCAAGTTTTAAATACAAAAGGGTTATTTATGCACACGTTTACGTTAAGTGCTCGAAGATTGCACCCATTAGACTAATTTCAAGTGCCAGACTTCATATAGGACGTATAGGCCATGATGAAAAGCAACTTTAAGATGTATAAGACGTAAACAACTTCATGCTTTAAGCATCAAATAGCTCCCATCCTTTGGCAAGCACCCGACCCAATAACATTTATTCCAATTTTCATGAAGCTTTAGTTTAGTACAGCTCTGGACATTTGAGATGTAATTCTGGCTCGGGAAGATTCATATATATCCCTTCGAAGACGACCCGCTTATCACCTCTACACACATCAATGACACCTGTATCTCAAACCCGGCTCACCTGGAACGATTTGTGGGGATTTTCAATGCCATACAGCTCTAGCAAGCGAAGATACTTCACAGAGGCTAGTATCAATGCTGTCAATGATCAGGCTGAGGGGGCAGCCATCGGACCCGTTTTATTTTATTTAGCAGAGACCATATACATCTATATACGGCTTAGGGTATTGATAAGCACTTGGTCTGCTTGGGCTTAGGCGGGGCAGATGGTAGCCTGTATGGGGATTAGATGGACTTACGAGATCAATGCCCAGTATGATGTTCAGAGAGTTAGGGAAAGAGAACCCCATTTTTCTCTCAATGCCTGAGCCCTCGTTCTGGGAACTATATATCTATTAATAGCTTTAACTGCTAGTATTTCGTTCAGTGACATATATATGAGAGTTTTGATGTCATGATGTTTTCCCCATTAACACTTCTATATATTTCATGTAAATGGATTGCCATTACGTTGAAGACATGTTCGGTTGCCATTTGGATGTAAGGAGAATATATACAAGAATCGCATAGCATGACTTTAATATTCGTATATAAAAGAGCTGATAACTGTACCTGCACATCATTATACAGAAAAAAAAGTGGGAAAGGGTGAGTTCCGAAATACATCGCCTGTTGGGTTTTGTTTGCTTTTTAAGCTTCTACTAAGGCTATCGAATGATGTTGCTGTTGTGTGTGTGCGGGGGTGGGGGTGGGGGGATCTGGCATAAAATATTCACTTGACCTTTTATATTCAGCTATCATTTCCTCACTCGAACAACGCATGGGGATGCAGGCCGGGTTTTCTAGCTAGGGAGATAGGATTTTAAAGCTCTTTAAGCTTGAGGTATAATGTCAGCATTATACCTTCAGCTGTGTGTAATGAGTGCCGCCAGGGTGGTAATACATGGCCACTCTATCATTACCCGATCGAATCACAGTTAGAATGTGGTTCAATTGAAACATCTATAAAGGTTACCAAGATAGGAGATGGGGCCTTTTGGGAGTAAAACGTTACCCTCCCTGGTTCTGATTGAAACGAACGCAGTTAAGCAGAATACATAGTGCTTTGCTTAGCGAACGAGCAATCGCCTTGCCGTCCCCTATACGCAAGGCGCAGCGCGTACCGCAGTTGTGACGTCACTGCCTTGTCGTCAGTCATGAGGAACACGCAATAATCATGCATTTATATATAATCTCTATTGACGTGACTCTTGGACTGAACGTTGCCCCACTTTTCACACGAGGTAGCGTGTATATCACAAGGCGACATCCTCCGGGTGACGTCAGTGAGGAGGGGTAACCATCCCTGGGGTATTGGAGTCAGACTGAGCATCAAATCCTCTGTCAGAAAGCCTGGCACAGGATTTACGACCATGTCAAGTACCACATAACATGGCCCCATTCAAAATATCATTTTTCCTCCTGGATGGCATTCGATATAATATGACCATCTCCATTCGCAATGTTCCCTTTACTCCTACCAATGTACCATATCATGGTTCCAATCGTTGTTGCGATTCTACCAATTTCTAATTTTTGCTAATATTGTGAATACTTTAGCCGGTTGATTAAAGAACCCTAACCCTTTTTAACCATAAAGGACAAGTCTCCGAATAAACTTACATACGTCACACCAGTCTGATAAGTGATGAGTTCGCTACTAATAATGCCAACACTGAACAGTTTATGAATTCTGACACGCATTAGATGTCGAATTTCAATTAATCCTGGTAGATACAGTTGGTATGCTCAATATCTGAGCGCTAAGTAATTTGCTCTGTCTTGAGAGGCGCGCTAGTAATACAAGCGCATTTCCACTAATAAATTTGTTGATGTTCCAAGAAGAAAGGATGCTTAATTAGGAGCAGAACGCATAAGGCGCGCCCCACAGTCGCTGCAAGCTAAGTAATAGCACCCATGTGGTCACATATGGCTGACATCTATGAATTCTTACTTTCGCACTGGCCCTTTTTTCTTTTACCAGTCAATGACAGGTAAGAGAGGCGTCCTACAGTCACCAAGCCTATTAGGGAAATGGCGGATGTCTCGATGTGTTATCTGCCATTGTGGGGCGTTCTTAATTGGGACTTGACCTTTTGCCATAGACTAGTCCCTTTTTAAAAGCAATGAAGCCACTAACACTACAAGCGTTTTGCTCTCCGAATAATATCAAAGCGTCAGAGCTAGAATGGATATTAGACATTGAGGTTCTAATCCGACTGAAAGAAAATAGTTCTATTTTACCTGACTTGATATTAGAAGTATCAACATATCTAGTAATTAGTTTTCGAGATGTCTTTCACAAACAGCTCAGACCAGACACATTTGCAATGAATCCTTATTGACTGTGTTTTCATTCTGGACTTGATAGGAGGTCAATCATCTCTGTGTGTTTTACGTCAAATGAAAAAAGTTACGCATCATGATACAGCAGGTTATTAAAAATCAGAAATCACTCAATTTTTATGTGTGGAAAATGTCAAGGACTTCGGGAAAGTACCGATTTCTTTAAATTGTAAGCGATTTTTCTAATTGTATTTAGGACAATAATATATCAATCTCAAAAGTTTCTGAGTATTACATAACATGATTAAATTAGCATATTGTTTTTGAAATTCGAATAAATTCAATTGTTTGCAGTTGGTGTTTTATATTTAATAAAGGGCCAATGTTGTAAATATATTGTTATACTACTAGATATCAGATTATTGTATTAGCAATATGAACAAGGGCTTAAGGTGGAAATATACCTGAGATATCCTTTTGCCATTATACCAAATATTCTTTGTTTATTATTATTATTATTACAAGTTAAACCGTTCAAAGATCATCCCTAATCCACTGGTTGGAATAGGCCTTCGAGTCCAATCGGTTTTACCAAGAAACCAAGCACCTAGGTTTTCATAGATTTCTCATGCAAATATATGCTATTCCGACCGATCTAAGCCTACACATGTTGGTCTGTTCAACTGCTCCGCTCGGAATGAAATGCATCGTCGGTTTTAAAAAACAAAATATAGCTAAATATACATCGGAACCATTGCTTTTCATTCCGATGTCACTCATAGTCTATATTATATAACTTGTCACAACTGCTCGAAACTTCTGTTCGGCTTCCATCGGTTCCATCGGTTTCATGAAAAAAACGACCAGAAACCGATGAGAATTCAACCGGTCGGATTATTGTTTTTAGCCCTTCGGTTCGCTCAGTTCACCTAGAATATTCTGGCGGTGATATTCCGTTCCGATGGAGCCGAACCGAACCGATCGCTATGTCAACAATAGGTTGGAATTAATGATCGTTTTCTTGGAAAACCGATTGGGATGTAAGGCTTATTCCGACCAGTGGAAGGGGCCCATTAGCCCCTTCAAAATCAATTTTGGACTACATTTCTCAACGCGGGAAAACCGGTTGTCAAGGACGCAGAAAAGTAGCATGCGTAACTAACATTGAACAAATTGCGTCATCGATCATGTAAACAATATGAAATGCATTCAAATGAATAATTAAACCCATCGTAGAAAAACGTACCTTACATGCTTTCAAAGCTCTCTTTCTTAGCTTTCCGAATTTTTACATTATATTAATATTTTTTTATTGGGAAATAGCCACTTCTGCGATCGTCATAATCAACGAAGGCCTAATTTCCCCGGAAAAACTCTCAACTTGAATCACAAAAAAAGTTTGCCGGTTGTTTTCACTTATAATCCAACTTCTACCTTCTTGATTTACAAAATGAATACAGATTCTAAAAGGGAAGGGTTTAATCTATCGGTCGTATCATTTTCATAATTCTATAAAAATTAGTTCATTTTGATTCAGAGCTTCGAACACGGCGGAAAGGTTATGGCGAACATACAGCATGTTGGCGATGAAGGTAGTTGCTAAATCAATACGCTACCAGGGAATTTCAAAACTTTTAGCAAAAGAGTTACGCATATTCATCGATATTTCATCCTCAAAATCAGTTTTGATCAGTTAACAAATAAAAGACTTGTTAGTTTGAGTTACTGATCTAGTTCGTCCAAGAACCTTCGTGATTATCACTTTTTTCACATTTTTATTATTTTTTTTTTCACGTTTTGGAAATAATTTTATTCACAAGACATCAGACACAGTCTCACAAATTCAGGTGATTTTCGTACGACCTGACATCCTTTTCTTTTACAAATTACAGTGCAGAGAGAACGTAAATGTATATAATTATGATATCACATTTCAGTATGAAAGTATAATTACAGTTTTTGACATAGGAACTTAGTCCTTTATTACTGATGATAATCTTGGTGAAGTTTGGTGATGTTGAAAAAATTATGAGATGTGATGGGGTGATATTTACAGTCTCATTTCATTTTACTTTTCTTTTTTGTGCAGTGGGAGTATGGTGGGGTTTGGATTCCAACGAACGGGACCTCGGAGCGAGGATCAAAAGTTCGCCAAGTTATTTTCAGTATTATCCTATTTTTAGTTACAAACAAGGATTTATGAGTGCAAGTTATATAAATCATTTTTTCTTTTACGTCTAACAATCTTTGTTAGAGTTGAGGATAAGATGGACAGTGAAGTTTTTACGACTAGTATATATAGGTATCGATATTTTCGCTGGTGGCTGTCAGTTTTCATTTGTACAACTGAATGGATTTTTAGATGGAGAGTATATACAACGTATGATAACACATTTGTTATAGAGAGCTTCGATCTTTAACAAACAACGGGTATAGTCCTTTGTGATGGGAAAGATAGGAATATATCAATTGGTCTACCATGTTTAGCCACAGACCGGCCAACATTTTGATACTCATATATGTACACATAGAAGAGAGTATCTTAATATAAATGTAAGTAATTACTAATATGAATCGGTGTTCATATAAGCCCTGGGCTTTAGAGCTAGTGTCACTATCCATTAAGTAAATGTCTCTTCAGAACACTATTAAAATACAATTTATCATTGATATTTCTCAAATCAGCTGGAAGAGAGTTCCAGGTTTTAGACATGTAATTTACGTAGCAGTTTCGTTCTTTCTCAATCTTTGGGAAGAAGCCCAATAGTGTCGGGGCATCATCTTGACGTGTAGCCCTTGGTGGCACCGTACCTTTATTTTTTATGTACACATTATCATGAGCAATTTTGCTGAGATTAAATTTCATACAAGTACTGATATTCATTACTCTCGCTTCATTATACATGTCAACAATCGGTGTTAGGTTATCATATTTCAGAGCTACTGTTAGTATCTTATTTTGAAGAATTTGCAGTTTCTTTGTCTGTGTTACTGTTAATGGAGAGAGGCTGAAAAGGCTGTAGTCAAAGATCGACATGAGTTTAGATTTAGCTATTATTATTGCGGCTGATTTAGTTAGGAAAGGCCTGATTTTTCTAAAGATATATAATTTCTGATTTATTTGGCTCACGAGGCTATTTTATTGTGTGACCATTGTAGTACCATTGTCAAACATTACGCCAAGGTAAAGATATTTATTTACTTGGTCTAATTGGACATCATTCAGGCTAATTTGTATCTTAACTCTGTCAACCTTTTTCTTTCTGCCGGAAACCATGATTTTTGTCTTTTTCCATTTACTTTCAACTTGTTACTATTACACCATGAGTTAAAATTCCTCAGGTCCTCATTCATTTTTACACACCCTTGGTCTAAGTCGTCTGTCGAGTAATATAGGATGGTATCATCTGCGTATTGCAGTATTTTTGAGTTCAGAGTTACATGTTTTATGTCATTAGCATACAATAGGAACAAAGTGGGGCCCCAAATTGACCCTTGTAGTACACCATATTCTATAGCTTTCATATCGGATTCATTTGTCTTCATTACCACCTTTTGCTTCCTGTTTGTTAGATAAGAATCAAACCAGAGTATTACTGGGGGGGGGGGGGGGTAAACCAGCGTCAGCGAGCTTCTCCATGAGCACCTCAGGGACCACCGTATCAAAAGCTTTGCTTAGATCTATGAAGCATGTTATCATATATTTATTATTACTTTCTGATATGTTTAGGTCCGTGATGTACTCAGTGAGTGCCTCAGTTGTGGAGTGACCTGCCTGGAAGCCAAGTTGTCTTTTGCTCAAAATATCATTTTCGGAAAGTTAACATTTTAGTCTGTCAGAGATTAGTTTTTCAGCAATTTTTCCGGCTATATGGCATATGGAAATAGGTCTAGTGTCTGAAGGTGTGACAGGTATTTTTATCTTGGGTATGGGTATATAGATCTTTGTAAATTATTATTATTTCAGTTTAAGGCCAATACAATATTCAAATAATCATATAAAAAAACGCAATGAGCAATTTGTAAATAGTACCGATAAATTTAGGTTTCCAAAAGAACATATATAGGCTATATGGACGTTGTTATATAGGTAACTGCATTAAATAAGGCCTATGGCAAGGACACATATATATATACAAAGTTTAATATAAAATTATACCCCTAATCCGGAATGTGTCAGTTATAATTTGGTATACTTACAATTTTGTAGCCAAACTCGAGATTCTTTTTTTTTCAATTGAAATTACTGATGTAACTATGGCAACCAACTAAGCATACCTATGCTCCATTCTTTGGTGATAGCATCACTAACCATATTTTCGGTTATATTCGCCATTTAACTAATATTCCAATTGAGTTTACATTAGTTCAATTTGCTTTCATTTCTTCCAAGAGCCAATTATTTGAGAATACAATTTTTTCTGAAACAGTTGCCATGACAACTTAGCCAACCAACATAATTTCTACGAATTGTCAGTTGAACCGAACTGTTCGCCACATTGTAAGCTCTGATATTATATACGTTTACACGTTCAGAGTTCAATTGGAGGGATGTTTGGAAACATAATGTTTATGGACTTTATTTGGCGACTCGGGCTATAGTTGAAGTTGTTGATTTTATAAAAAGTTGATTGTTGTAAATGGGGCCAGACCCTGTCTTATAATACTATATAAATTTAGAGTTAATGATATAATATGTTTACCTTTTCAAACCTATAAACTTATCCCTCCTTGAGATCAAATGATCATTTAATTTATTAGGATAACATTAAAAGCATGATATTTCTCTACACATTTATTCCACATTTTTTTAAGTAACATGCCCCACTTGAGCGACACAATAATGAGACAAACAACACATTAAGCCTAGGCCCGAACAGAGTGGCTGGTTTTCAAGTGATGAAGAACCAGCGTTTAGAATATCAATCTCTCTAGTGATTGGGGCCACATCTAATGGCCGGTCTTTAGCAGGGATGGTGGTCGTGATAGACATCCTGCTACTGGAGTATACCAAGTCTGCCTGATAAAACATTTACCCTGTGACCAGCAGCGAGTTTTTCCCATGTCGGGTAAATAGCCAGGTAATGTGATGACAAACACTGATGCAAGCTGACTGATCGTGAACACTAAATTGGCCAGGTCCATTCTCCCAACGCTCATTGCGGGACTCATAGCCCAGCCTGGATGCTTTATTTACATCCACAGGGCTACCTTCAATGTGGGGGCGATTTTCCCTTATGATACTTTATGCACTCTCTAGTCTACATTAAAAAGAAAGTGGTTGTGTGGTGGTTCATGTGGTTCCCTAGATAGGCCAAGACCAAGGCTCGGTGCACATTGTTTGATGGTTGTTTTGGAATCATATGTGCATGCTTTCTGAAGAAATAGAAGTAAAACTATTTGTTTTATATTCAATAAGATTTGGACATACTGATATATTCCCACCTTGCTCAATACATCTATTTCTATGGAATATTAATACCTAGATAATATACATGTATGTATATATAATAAATAATTTTCTTTTCATTTTAGGTATTTAAACATTCATAAGGCACTGTCACAGCTTGAAGAGGGTTCCAGTTTTGAAGGTAAACTTTATTTATCTACTATAAAATATTACTTTGAAGGGGGTAGATTGGGGATATAACATACATTTTAAAAGGTATATGTTAACAAAGTACTACCGATGTTTAGATTGGTAATTTGTTTTAAATAAACTATAGTAATTACAAATGTTTGCTTTTATAATGATATCGTTCCTAGGGAGCGTGAACGTTTTCAGACTAGATAGAAAGAATTCGTCATTCATTTCAGTGACCTATTTCTGTGCCTGCTAAAATGTATGCCCTAGAGGCAGCTTGTTCATATACCCATCATTGACATACGAAATGTACTGTGATTACGAAGTGTACTTATAATTATAGAGAGACTATTTACATGGAAATTCCATGACCTAGGCCTATGTGTCTTCATTAGCATAACGATACTGAGAAAACGTAGGTTGGAAAACTAACATATAATAAGAAATGGGTTGCATCTGGATTTTAATAAGCGTTCGAGGGACCGTCTGTTTTTTCATATACAAGAAATCATATAGTTACGTCTGAGATCTTTAAATGCAATTCTTCTGAAATATTAGCAATGGATACAACGCTATCTTTTCGACAGACCACTAGCTGGTACATTAAGAAAGCTCCCCTTCATAACAAACTGCATTAGCGAAACTATGTATTTGGGATGAGTGAGTTATATTGCCTGTTCAACCGGTGTAGCTTGATGTAGAATAGAAATCGAGTGCAGCGCGTGCCTCTTCTGCAATATTTCTTTAGGAGAATGGGCGAATATTCTTGTCAAGTAGTGCAGTAACTGGGTCTTGCTTGGTGTATCCACTGCCTTTACTGTGGATATGCATATTGTATAAACATAGCTCTGGTTTGTATCAGCTCCAAGGGCAGTATATCTAGGGGCCATTTTTCTACACAAATTATGGTGTTTACCACGACGGCAAGAGGTTGATGATCGTTTCATTTCAATCTTGACTTCAACATGAGCGACATGATCAGGTTATCCTGAAATATTTTAACTCCTGATTTTGCACTGGATATGGCTGGTCTGCAACTGGTGTTAAAAGCAACCTTGACTGAAGTTATAAATATGATATTCTCCCACCTTATTCCCAGTTTATGCATTGTGAAACCTTGACTGCCTCCATCCCTCAGTTTATCTTGTCTACCAAATTTACATATATTACTTTCTATCTCCTCATTTCCCTTTTGAGGAGCCAATGAATTAAATATGACTGCAAGTAGAAAACGATTTATATATCACCTTTCTCTCTCTCTCTCTCTCTCTCTCTCTCTATATATATATATATATATATATATATGTGTGTATATATATCAGTCTGCCCTTACACTTACACTTTGCCCAAACATATCTATAGATACCCGGTAGCTTCACATATATCTCAATCTCGTCTGAGATAGATGACCTATCCCTGTCAATTCAGTAGGTCCTGAAATCCTTTTGCCCATTTAGACTCCATTGTGGCACCATTTTAGACAAAAAGCTTTGGTTAAGCAGAGATTGGAAGCCATTAATGCAAAATGGTGTGGGCCCCTAGAAGTGCTGGGTAACACACAACTCGTGTGATTGTCGACTACAATCTAGCCAAGACTTAGGTTTCACAGAGCCTTGGCACGATGGCCAAGAAAGAGATACATGCCTGTCACTAGCTTGACATGAATGAAGATCTAGTGTGATCTCTCACAGAAACGGGAGAACTGACAACTAAAAGGAGCGGCACTGTCCTTATTACATGTATCGATCATGGACAAATGAAACGTTAGCACGTTGGGTTGCGCCGGCGGCACTTGTAAAGGAGACATATAGAGTAATATCGATTCTTGCTTGTTGGTCTCATTGGCCTAGGTGACCTAACAGTTTATATGCTACTGCCTGAATACATTGACAGTCAGTTATCGAACTGTACCAAAATGAAGCACTTAGTAATGTGAAAGTAATTGTCCGAAACTGTCTCGAGCATACGTTTACAAATTGTTCTATCTGCCTGGTGTTGACAGCAAGCGTCCAATGACTGCCTTAGCAATCTAACTTTCTTAAACATTTAGATAAATCATAGATGAAGGAAAATACTCAGGGCACAGACCTGAGAACTAGTAAACACTCAGAACTTGCCACAACTGGTTTGCCATAGCTGCGATACATTCTGCATTCAATTACCTCCAGAAACGCCATACATGGGCAATGTCTTTTATGCTCTCGAAACAGTATGCATTACTAGGTTGTTATGAATATAGTATAACAAAGATATGATGAACTTATGTATGTATACACTCATGCACCGGTAACGATCGTTCAATTTATGATATAAAAAACACATTTGATCAATTCAGGAACAAAGCCTTTATTGCCTGATTCGAGTTACACATTTCTTGAATATTTTGCTTCATCTTCCACTGTAAAGAACGATTTGATAAATGAGGCCTTATCGCACATTTCCCATCAACTAAGGAGGAATCGCATGACAAGATTGGTGGTGGTTACAAATTAAAACAATCGTGTTGGGCAATTTGAGACTTCGAAACCAAACGCAAAAGCGCAAGAGAAGCGTCATATTCTTTCTTCAAGGAAAGGCTGTAACATTTTAGAAGCCGTATTCATCAGAAGACTCCTTTCCTGTTGAGAGTCGTTCAATAACATTCTTTGTGAGCATGTAGAATATAATATAGATCTATCTAATAATCTGCGGTACATATTGCTATGGATTTAACTACTTTGTATATTGAAAGTACTAAAGATTCGTTATTCAGATATGCTAAGGGAGTGAGCAATGTATATATAATATCAAATTTAGAAACATACCCAATATGAAATATAACTGGTAGTTCACGAATAACATTTTAAGAGAAACAGTCAAAGAAAGTAGCATGAAGGTAAAGTGGCATTTTCAGCACTTTCAACCATAATCTTGAATTGTCTAATTCCACTGATTCCCGATCGTCCATGGGACTACAGTTGTGCTAGTATAAGCGATGATATTAAAGTGAAACAACCGCATCTAGGGATGTACATTTTATGGATGCAAACAGCAAGGCAAAGTCCTACACGATTTGGGTGAAATTCCTCTCAGATGGGTAGGGAAAGAATGGAACAAAAAGCAGAACAGTTCACTTTTTTACTCCACGTTGGTGTATGTAGCACATGCTATTTGTATGGGCGGAAGTAGTGTGGTAATTTGCACCAGTTCAACTTGTGTGGTATGACATTGCCATTCCCTCTTCCTCCCTCCACCCAGTACACAGCTATATATACTTATACATAGCAACGTAGGAGTAAATATAGAACCTACATTCGAATGTGGTACACGGGACACTATTGCACTGTCCTCGATGTTTATTTTTGCTCGTAGCCCACTTGTGCCCTCGTACCACATTCTCATTAGGTTCTATCTATGTATCAATGTAAGCTGAGTGTAGTTTTGAATACATCTATAGACTATACGGTAGCTCGGTAACAATAGGCTTTCCGGAAAGAGCAACTAGACGTCTAGTCAAAATGAGATTTAGAATTATTGTGATCATTTTCACAGCTAAGGATGTCATAACGTATAATCTCAAGAGCAGATCTTTCACCTGCTGGTGACGACATCTCCGGAAAAGTAACCAAAGTTGACTTTTGCTTTAATCCATCCCCATCCCTCCAACCAATTGCCCTTCAAATAGTCTACCCCTGCTTGTTTCTGCATTGATAAAAAATCATAGGGCTTTATCTCCAGGGCGTCCTGTGTGCGTGTCCTGTAGTGATAGTTCCATATGAGATTTTATCTTCCATTGCTCAGTGATAAGCGCTCTGTGTAGGTTGGTTATGCTTTTCTTTCCCTGAGATCCAACCATCCTCTCCATCCCTAAATTGCAAGGGCCCCTCGGAGCCAGTGGTATCTCTGACAATGTCCTTCCTCCCCACTGTCACACACACTTTGGTCTTGAGAACATATAGCCTCTAGATCATAAGCCTAGCAGTATATGGCCCAAGTGAATAATCTACATAGGCAGATATAGATATGATCGTGCCTTGGTAGAAAACAGAGAAGGAGTTTTATATGAGGTCAACTCTTATCGGTCGCCTTCATCTTTGATGGGTTTAATCATAACAGACCAGATGTAATACCTTCCTGTCTGTTTGCATCCACTCATCTATTAATCTGCCACACATCTGACCCGTCGCCCCTCCTTACTGCACCTTATCTATGAAGCAACATCTTTCTTATCTCTCGGCCCATAACTCCAAACTACATGTGGCTCTACATGTGATTACCAGACTTTAAAATGTTAAGAATATCTCAGTAGGCCCTGGAATGTTCGTGAGCATGCTAGCTACCGGTGTTTCATCCATAATTAGCGTCTTGTTCGTATTTAATTAAAGAGAAACCGGCTGTGATGCTGGCCCTGATTGACCACCCACACACAGCTTTCTAGCCCTGATGAAAGGTGTCACCATGCATGTACGACACACAAGCTAGACTTTAGTACAACTATATATGTGACATGCCTGAACAAGTATCCTCGGTACTTTTGCGGGGGGTCCTACTAGCTGAGACTTTTATTGTTTCCTTGGTTGCGACTGTATATTTTCCCAATATTTTATTAAATCATATTACCCAAAACTGACTAATATTTCTTTACATGAATGGTTAGGCATTAAGATTCATCATATGGAATGTTGGGCATCTGTCTAAAAGTGTTTTATATTTTCTTTTCTTTTATAAAATGTTACTATAATTCTTCTCAACTTTTATAAAAAACCAATACCTCATTTACGTCCGTTTCTTTAAAATTAAGAAACAAATGATTCTTCTTATTGCAAAATCTAATGCCAACTAATTTGTCATTCAGCTGTCCTTGATAGAAAAACTGCAAGATGTGAAATTAACTCACAGGCCGGGAACAACTCTTCAAAAACAAAAGTATTTTCTTTAGCAGATAAAGACCTTATGCTCAAGGTGACTAGTTAAAAAAATGATGAAGATAAATCATTGGTGGCTCGACATCTTATTATTTTCGAAAAATAGTATTTTTATCTTTTTTTATCTCTAAATCAATTGTATGCCATCTTATAGCCATATTGATATCTAAGAACTAGAAATAACAAGTCTTAGAAACCTGACACCTGAGGCTGAACCCATTTCATGGTTCCCGTATTTCATGCAATACAGACTTTGAACTGAATATTTTCTTAAGGACTTAAAGATCCATTATCAGCTGTTACGACAAACAGAATCTTACCATATTTACATATATTATGATTGAATTGATCAATATGTTGCTGACGATGTTAATGAAGATGAATTGGTCGAGAGAAAATAGCCGCTGGTGAGCGATAATAAATGAAGTCATGGCAGGAAAGCAGCTCGGCGGATCCCCGAAATATAAATGTGCCCTGTAGCATAACAAAAATCTAGACAAAATCCTCCAAAATGTTGGCTAAATGACTTTTTGTTACGATGGAAAAGAAGGGAACAAAAGTAAAAAAATATTGAGCTTTTGAATGATGTTAACTGGGAATGCAGCTTTAATGGGCCTGTGCACATGGGCAACTCCGAATGATAAAGTAGTTCTTCTTATGCTGCCATTGTATTAGTTTCATTACTGGGTTGTGGCGCGTCCTACATTTCCTTCCTAATAGTACACAGTACAGAACTCATTGCCACAGTGAAATTGGCGAAAACCCGTACAAGAGATGCAAAGACGATGACACGTCCTCTCAGGATTGGGGGTTTTAAGAAGTTATGTTTTCTTCTGAGGATTGTTGGCAACGTGTATCTGTATTTAAAGCACTAAGTACCTATTGCTTTCAAATCATCTGAAAGGGCATACTTTAAGGATAAATACAACTTTATGTGAAACTCGTCTCAGGAACAACTCTCAACCTGGAAAGGATTTAAGGTGCTATACTTTACAAAGGAATGTCTTAAAAAATGAATGTCGTACGACATTCTAAAAAGTGAAAACCTAAACAAGAGGGAGAGGAAGCATTAGTATATACATGAAATATTCAGGTTTCTCTCGAGACACAAAAAAAGAATCTCATCAACTTCAAAGTTAAACGTACACATATTTAATATTTGTACCGTAAGTGTATATTGACATTTTAATATACAATGAGAAGTTAAGTTCTTTTTAAAAAACGCTAGAAGTAACATTCATGGATACATCCGTACCAGACAAAATAATACTGTGCCAAGCATTGTCTCTATAGATATCCAGGCCATGATAAATCCCTGTCTTTGAAACCGGTATTGGTTGCAAACTTTACTTTAATCAGAGATGGATACGTGCCTCAAATTACAATAATACTAATATGCTTCTGGTACAATATTTTGTCTCTGTCGTTTCTTCCACTGTGAAAGGGGATGACGAAAATAGATATTATATCAGGAGGACATAAAACGATGGGAGATAATGAAGAAGACGGTAGTGATGTATGCAGTCAGAGGGGTGTACCAAAGACTAAGTTACCGTTATGAAGGCCCATTTATAATCCATCCCGTGGGAGGGACTTAATTAATAAGAACCTTCTTAAGCACCGAAATAGTGAGTCTTGTTAAGATAAAAGAATCCTACAGGAGATGTAACTTCTAACCAATACTAATAAGTATGTGGGCCTCTATTGCTTAGAATGTCAAGGTCAGGCTCGTAAGTTCGATTAATATGAATGATAATAGAAATACTCTATAGGCATTTGGAAACATCCTTTCACTGTAAACCTTCTTACTAGCTCTCTCAAAGCAGCGAGGAAAGTCCCCAGAGATCGGAATAAGGTTGAATAGCGCTATAGCTGACTATGGCAAAAACAAGGCGATATGATCAGTTGGGAGAAAGTTTTAACAACATGGCGTTGCGTGAAAAGTAGATAATTGATCTTTGATGGCTGCAATAGGTCCCGCAGCCATGGACTGTAGTAGCACCCCAAGGTCGAAGGGTCACACTGAAGAAGACTAGCATTATCTTGAAGGTTTTGCCGGTAGGTGCATGGCACGGTATTCATGTCACTGACAGAGCCCCCTGGTGGGCCGAGGTTTTACTGATGTGATGACACAGCCCCGGCTGGCGGCCACTCGGGAAATTAATGGCGACGAACCTTGTTTTTGCCCATCACAATTTGCCAGGATGAGATGAATTCTATCCAATGCAAGTCCTGTTAATGACACCCTGTGTTTATCTAGGTATGTAAATTAGGCGCTGTGAATTGGATGTGGGGGTGTGGCCCAAGAGATGGGAATTATCACAAAAACGCTGGGGTGGCGTGAGTTCCACCGATTTGCAAGAGCGGGCGAGGTTACTGTTAGGGTGGGATAGGGAGTTGTAATTTGAAGGGTATTGGCAAATGGTGCGATGCTGAGTGTGTGTGGCCAGAACACATAAATCATACCTCATGACTCCAGCAATGTTTCCCTCCTCATTCCTACACCAGATGGCATTAAGGATTAACCCTGCAGGGGTTGATCACAGTGCCCTTTGATGCTGCCAGCCGTCCGCATACGGGTACAGGCCGCGCAGGGGAAGGCCACTTAGCCTATCCACCATGGAGGGCAGTAGAGAAGCATATACCGTCCTCCCTAGGACTTGTGAGTAGTACATGAAAAGTAGGCTCGGGATAAGGCGCCGCCTCCTGCTCCTCCTCGGACTGCTCCCCCTCCTCCTTTTCAGTCCATCCCAGTGTAAATCTAACTGACACTTGGGCAGGAAACGATATCAGTCACTTAACCCGACACTTAACATATGCTGGAGCACTTACAAGGCTGACCCCATTCTCAAAGTAATATTAATCCTCCCCGACCGACACCCATGCACCCATAAGACGAACCCTCAGGTGGATTTATATATGAGAACCCGAGATTATCAGGCACTGGCTGTGAACGCTGGAGATAGATCATGTCCTTTATGACTGACCTCTAGCTACCCTGTTTACCTTAGCAACATTACATTGCTTATAAGAGGAAGATTAATGTTGGCGTGCAAGGATGTTTGCTGTAGAACCAACTGTTAAGTAGCCTGCCTGATGTATTCTCCACCTCTGATAATTGGGTGATAAATAATTTGACATCATTGGGATGGCATCTTTGGCCATGTAAATCAGAATGTTTCTTCCCACTGGGACATAGTGCATTATTTATTCCAAGATGCCAAGAACGATCTCTCGCCCTGAACTATGCTCATTTGAGGCGATTGGTACCCAGCTACACACCATGGAGATAAAACGTAAATTGTGGTAAAGTGTAGAAAAAAACAAGTACGAAAGATGTTTGCCCGCCTTAGACAATCACTCACATGGCAAGAGTTTCGGTAGATTGGCCAACGGCCGTTATAACTTAAAAATGGCGGCAGTGATATGGGTAAATATTTACGATTTATCAAATTTATCAAATTTCCCATTGTAGCCGGGGCTTAATTTATTCCCAAACCAATAGAAAATACGAAGAAGCCATGGTCATTTATTCGCTGATACCGATCGATTTATGTGTCGCTTCCCTTTGCTGGCGTATCCCTATCTCTTAGGGACCATATTTTCTCATAGGCCTTTTAAAGAAAAAGGACCCAGTACATGATCAATAACTCAAGACTGTCTCCAGTCCGGGGCCATTAGGGCCACTCTTCTCTGCCCCATGCCATTAAGTTTATCTGTTTCCTCTCGCCTTATATAAGCGCTTGGTTAGTTGACTACCGTCTAGGAAAAATCCTGGCGATCCTGAAGTAACTGTCCTCTATAGTCCCCATCCGCCAGAACAGAAACTTTATACTCATGAACTGCCCTCAAGATAAAGTATATCCAACACTATATTGAAAACGAGCTTAAATGTATCATGTGTATGAGGTGCGCACTTTGGGAACAAAATAATGATAAGCATCTTTTTGCAAACTATGGTATAACATTGGGATAACTTATATCATATATATTATACATATACAACATATTAAAGGAAACAATATAGGATAGTCAATTATGTTTTGATCAGTAAATGCTTCTGTCTTTGTTTAAAGACAATATCCATTTGCATTTCTCATGCGTTTAGAGGATTAATGTGATGATAAAACATTGACATTCAGAATTCGGAGATAATGCATCTCATATCCAGTCCACATATTTTACTTCTTTTATACAAAATTGGGAAGAAAGAGAAAGAACGTGACCTCAGATACGCATCATAACATCATGCATAATTTGGTGATTTGCTTATACTCGCGGATCTAAATGAATCTGTTTGATACGATTAAACGAATTAATGATTTGCGTCTGAATACTCCCAGGTTTGAATGAATTTATTTCATGTCGCAATGCAGCTTTGTGAGGCTTCATATGGCATCTAAATGTAGAATTCAAAGATATAAATGATCAATTGTTTATACCAAAACTTCTGCAGCACAATTCCCCTCGTGTCGTGCTGCTACTTTGTGCAGTGCGATACGCTGAATTGTATGGGGCGCGTAGCAATTTTATTATGCATATATTAGTGATAAAACGGGTTCACAGCTATGTGTGACGAACCCCACTTTCCCTGATTCACATGTTTGTGTGACCACGACTTATCTGGCCCAGCATACCCCCTCCGGATCATTGGTTCCGTGAGTAGAAAGGGATGTAAGTGCACGGGGTGACGACCATACTATGGGTTTGTCACGGCTCAAGGGGTCATCGGGGGATGGTCATACCTTCAGGGCTCTTTCTCTTCTTAATCATAGTCCACAATCTGTGAACTATGGTGCGTTTGGTGTAGAGTAGAAATCATCATACCATCTTTTCATTTTTGCTAACTACTGTATGACTGGAGACTCCTTCTTGGTGACGAATTATTAAATGTCTTTTCTGTATCTGTCTCTGATATCATTGCCCTTTTTCACTTTTATTCCCTTCATAACTTGTAGTGAGTCTATCGAGGAAGGAAACTGTACGGCACATATGTCTTGCATGAAGGAAGGCCTTGTATTGGATATAATACGCGTTGCTAGTGTTATTAGAATCTCGAATAAAAGAAATAATGAAGTACTTCATGATAAACGTATACGTGGAAACTGTGCTGGCAGTTGTTAGTTGCATAATGTATATTATGCAGCTATTATCATTATTAAAATTAGTAAAATGTTTATGGCGGAAATAAAAATAGTTATATAATGAATAATTCTTTTTATCTCCGTTATAAACATTTTACAGGCTAGAAATGGGTAACACATTCTGTACTTTACAGTTTTTTCATATGCACCTCAAATGATATCCGTAATAATAACAGTTTTGACTAAAGTGAGTATTTATCTGACTCCTGAGTTTACATTATGGGGAATCTTTTTTCGTTAACAGCTCTTTTAAAAACTCGTTTTTCCAAGATTTACATGCTTATTATGGTTGTCTGTACAGTAACATATCTCAACCCACCTGAACCTTTCGGTCTTTTTTTCATCCAATGGCAAGAGAATTTCATAAAGAAAGATCTAATGAGAACAAATGAGAAATCGGCATAGCTAAAAGCTTCCCACTTTGATCGCTCCTTTCATTTTCTATCAAAGTCGAAGCAGGAAACATTATATCCTACACCAGTCACAGTTAGATGAGAAATTCTCTGCACTTATTAATATCTACAGAAGAAGACAATCAAATAACACAACAAGTCAAAGATCAAAGCTTTGATGAGAATCCAGAGAGATTATATTCATTGAAGTCATCGGCTGTTCCTAAGGAAGGATCTCACTTTGCCCATCAATGCTATCGAGATGATAATGTGGCATTTTAACTTCTATCCGATTACTAGTTCATGGGATCATTCCCAATCAATTCATCTTCATTAAATCAAGCTCAATATATCTAAACCTTCTATAGAATCTTTTATAGAAATGACATCCTTTCTCCATCATTGGGTAAATCGGTCAGTTGTGAGCATTCATGAATTTCGATTGATGCTGGCGAGGACTAGAAACGCCATCAATTAAATGCGATTGAAAGCAGAATGCCTGGTTTATATAAATGAATATATGCGGATAAATAGGTAATAATCTATTTGATCAATGAAATTAAGATATGCTTTGAATGCATGTATCACCTAACGTCAGTATTGTGCAACACACAAAAGGAGCTTACTTTAATGTTTTAGATAAGGCGAAAAGTTACATAAATGTATACAAACAAATGCGAAAAGACATTGTGAGTTGGGATATGACGTACATTTTTAATGTGTTATATACATGGATAATAAGCTGAGTTGTAAGATATATTTCCCTGTAGAACATGTGATACTATAAATCTTTCTAATAATCAAGAAATACTGCCGACGTAGTTTGGCCTCCTTCTCTCCACCCCCCCCCCCTCCCCGAAAGATGGGAATCAAAGATGACAAACTAGATCGTATACCCATACCGATTTCGTCAACTTATTCCGTCACACTTGACCAAATCTACAGGAATTCAACACTTCTTTTCTCCTTCGTCTGTATACCCCCCTCCGCCACACACCTACACACACCAACACCATACACCCGCTCCACACAATATAAAGTCCCCTATACCATTTGCTGACGACATGGATTTTTAGCAAGGCTTCAGGTGGCATTGGGATAGAAATATTCATTTCCAATAGCTCGTGAGAATTTAAGTGTCGTTCGAGGAGGTAGCGTGTCTTATTTTATCTTGCATCAAGCTGGATATTCATTCTCGGGCAAAGATGACTGCTGATAATTCCATCACCTTGTCCTTGTCCGATTAATAACCACTAATTTACATGGCTCCTACTACCGTGGGAAACTATCTGTACGTTACCAACAAAGGGCAAAAGTTGCTGTTTAGTCTTTGTCTGGAACCTGCAGTAGGTGTCCCTGAACGGTAATTGAATGAAGTGCATGGAATCCTTCTACGAGTAGTGCAAGGTTACACTAGACCAAGGACGAAAGGTTCTTGCTATAGACTTAATCTGAGACAGTTGAATAGTTCAAGGCGATACCGAATATACTCAGATATACCCAGTATTTAACCATTGTTCAGCCTAATTTAGCAAGGGGTAGAGCTGCAGTTTGCACATTTTCTGACGGCCTGACTCAATTTCGCCCGGAAACGTATCGGAATATATATCCGATGCTTTCCCAATGAATCTCATCATGTTAATCTTTCCTACGTCGACCCTGCGATAATATTCAATGAGATGAACACAAACGTTAGCTCGGAGAACATTAGTGAAAAGTCAAACAAAGTTTTAGTATGAATGAGGTGGAAAACTAGGCATCATGCTTTTTACGTTAAGCATATCCACAACATTCAAAGCGATGTATTCACTCACAAGGCGAACTATATCTCCTGTATATGATTCCAATCGATGCAGACCTTAATGATTTCCCGCCGAACCAAGTACGTGCACATGCGCACACTTGTACTTCATTTACACATCTTCTCTATTTGTCCCCGATGCAGATGAATGTCAAGGTCGCTTGAGGAAGGCTTGGTTTATGTCGCACAAGAACTTGAACGTGTCGCCGAGGTCATCTAGGTCATAACCCCGGCGGAAAACATCGACCATCCAGCTTTCTCCGCCTTCCTCTTGCGCTAGCCCTGAGGGCCACTGGTGGGCGGAAACAAATGTAGCTAGTAGATAATAGAGAGGCAACTGTTGAGAATCTTGTTTTTGCGCGATATATCATGTACGTTTCCAGAGAAAACGCGTCGATACTTCTTTTTGTGAGGTAGATATCATTAGCGCCTATGGAGGTGAAGCTTTTCACTGTAGAGGTGGGGGGTTTTGGGCCAGAAAAACTAGACGTTCAAAGCCACTGTAGAAATGGATAAGGCCAATGGGCGTTCTGCTCTAGCGACTAGACACAGAGAAGGCCTTTACTTTCCCTTCCGGCGGAACACTCAGAGGGAACAGTCGTCGTCTTATCACATCTCACGCCGAATCCGGATAACACCTACCTACAACTTACAACACCAAATTTACTGTTATTTGTTGATCTCTTGTCTTGAGCTTCTCTCCTGAAGCATTCAGGCGGAAGAGCCTAATTTTAAAGTGACGGTTAACTGGATTTATTCCAGTCGTAGTTGTTCATGCAGTTCCTGTCTTTCTTGCCTTTAAGAGTTCTGAGACCCTGAGGGGACCTACCACTGCAAACTGTGCTTTTGCTTTCTCTCTTTAACACACACGCTGCCAACACACTTACAGCCATATTTACGTCGTGAACGTCCGATCACGTGAGACAGCTGAATACACGTGACCCATGGCCTCGTTTTGACTGCTGCCTATTTCCGCCGAGGGTTAATTTGCATGAAGGATGTGAGTTGTGATAGTATTCTGGTGGGCTTTAGGGATATTGAACAAGGTTGGCCCTGACATCCGTCCTCCTCCTAGTGGCATACCGAGGTGTTAGTTGTGTGGTTTGTTGACACCGTTACAATGACCGCCACCATCGAGTCACCTTCTGAAAACCTGAATAATGCTCCTCTGGTCAGTGTAAAAGACGCAGTGCATCCATCAGCACATGTAGAAATAGTAAATATCTCTTTAATAGGGTCCCCTACTTCAGCCATTAGCTCTTTTTCACCTATAGGTATATGTTAGTATGTGTGTATAGAACATGTCATGCAACCAATGAGGTATACACCTGGATAATCCATGCTGAAAAAGCTTAATTCGCCTCGGGATTATGCACAAACAAGGCACCAGTAGTCCCGAAGTGGGGTTTATTAATCCTTTTAATCTTCCTTAGGTGGATATAGCCCTAAAACTGTCAAGGGAGTGATTAATTCTCGAAAACCCATGATGATAAAAGCTTATTGCTACCTGCAACTGACCATGCTGAGTTTAAGGCGCAGGGTGAATATCTATATCATACAGCAGATGATACTCATTTGTTGAGCAGATGATACTCATTTGTTGCTAAAGGGAGCCTTTGATCACGAGAAATGAAGTATAGATAGTCTGGCCTTCATCAGGTAGGACCCAAGTCGGAGAAGTTATAACTCTTTTTCTTATAAACCCTTTTCTAGGGTAACCTAAGCTAAATTTTTAATTGGCTACATATAGTTAAAGTTGCACTCCCCATTAACATCGGTCAAAATCTAAGTATGTTGTAGGTTTCGTCCCATTCTATCCCAACCTATCTAACGGTCATTTGACCAAAAGTTTGGATGAATTTGTTGCTCACCGGCGGCAGTTTCCTCTCGGCGATTACAATGTAATTCTTGTATAGACATAGACATACAGCAGCATATTCATGAATTCAATCCCCTAATTATATATAAGGCATTTGATTAGATTTGTTTTGTCGTAATAGCTGAGAATGCAGCTTTAAACAAGGTCATTGAAGCTCATTAGTGAATCTCAGGTTCATAAATTTTGATTTGGGGGATATGTTAGGAATGCTTAAATATTGTATGTAACAGACTAACGCTTCACATCTAGGGTTTCTTTTTCGTACGTTTCATTCTTTGAGTGCCCACAGATATAGGAAATATCCTTTAAAATAGAATAGGTATATCACAAATGAAATGGGTATATCGTATTAGCCCGGAATAGTTTATATCCATGAATTATTAACGATACCTCCAAACCTTTAGATAATTTGCGAGATAAATTATATTGTTTCCAGCGAAGGAATAATAAATCTGTATTAGCAGAAGAATGGAATAGAAAACCTTTCAAAGGCTAGGCATCAATACCATTTTCTGCATTTGGTGAAACCCAATCAGAACTCTATGAGATGAGTTTCATCAATCACATCCCAGTTTATCGTGCTGAGATCGCAATCAGTTATTGGACGGAGGTAATTGAATTGCTTCCATTGGAATGTATACGTATTCTTATCAAACCTTAGCGATAGGAATCTGCAGTAATTGTTAAAACTACGTAGGGATATCGATAACTATTGCCGATAAGGAATAATTATACTTCTTCGATTTAGCGAGATGATTTATCATTATTCCACTGCTTAATTGCTATACTAAATGGCCAGCTTTAGGGGTTCTTTGCAAAGATTTTCTTTTCCTCGTCCTGCAATGTCAATACTTCTTGACGTTATGACTGTGTTCCCTCTGTATAATGGCGAGCAATTACCCTGTTTGCATTCAAAATTAAGTCTAGCTAAAAACACCATATCATCTTGATAAAGCAGAGCATTTTTCCTCGAGCTCAATTGATTCAAGGACAGCTCTTTCTAGATATAAAAAGCGGTCTGTCTAGAATTCAATTGTATTAAGACAATTAAGGTGATTCATCCCTCGGTGGAATGATCACTCTTTCTAGCCTCTCATGATAAAGAGCTCAGGAGATTTAGTTCATAATCATAATTATATCAAAATCTCAGAGCAGCTCGACTCTAAACAAATACTCATGTTCATCGCCTGGTGTCAGAGTAATTAGAGATTTATAAATCCTGAATTTGTTGTTTTCAGAGGATCATAAAGTGTTTATGTCATACTATTACAAAATCATGTCTCAGACGTGATAACATGAATAAGATAAGGTAAAAATGAGACACAATGTGCCTGTGTAGAAACTGGCAGTAACAGTATGATATAGTTGAAAGTTCGTTATGTTATTTGCATATCTAAATATATAATTATGATATGATATTATACGCCCTGATATTAACCTAAGAACGTCTGTATCGTTAAACCATAACATATATATTTCTAATGCTTATCATGCATACATGATATAGCCAAATAATGAACCCAAGAAGCCATTATTCACCTCACAAAGTTTGATTGAATTTCAATTGGTTAAAAAGAATGCTAACATATCAATGATGCCCCGATGAAGTTGGCCCAAAGTTGTTATTTCTATTCCATTAATTATTACTCATTAAGAGGGATTGGAATCCAATAAGCGGTTGTAATGCCTTGTTTCTCCCATATTTTATAATATTTGGATGAAGAAAAAACATTTATAAAGAGGGAATAAACCAAGAAACACGTATGGCCGCGCCACCTGTTGAGTAGGACAGAAATACCACGTGATTGAGAAAGCAGATCCATCCCATAATAAGCAGATTGATGTTTACCAGGTTGGCTGCTCCTGGGGCCTGTGTCAACATTTGTCAAGTCTTTATTGGCATGCGCCGAACCCAGCCCACCTCAACAGCCACTACCACTACGATTAATCTGCCACTTACAGGTTTCTCTTCGAGAATAAGCATTGTCTCTTCGGAAACTTCCCACATTTTGGAGAATCTTTTTCTTGAATATCCGATTGTATATAATCCTTTTGATATAGCAAAGAGTATGACTTAGGAACTCCGTTTATAAAAATGTATGTGGTTCTTAACCTTCTTTGGGTGCATATCACTGACTTTATCTACTGAGTTTTATTTTAATCAGTGGATTGAGCACTGACACTATGCAAATAAACAACGCATACACTGGGTCTGAGCCTAGTGGTAAACTCTGAATGTTCCATGCTCTAGGTGCACAATACAATATATATCTTCATTGAAGTCACACAGTAACGTTCGAATTGGTTTTTCTTTTACCTTTCGATACTTAATGGTGATTTAGATTAAGAAACAAATGTTTTTATTTCAATATTCGTCTTTGCTTAGGGAAAATGATATATTGATAGTTGATAAAACTCGATACAAGTAATAATATTTAGATTGTACAATGTATTTTAAATTTCTAGCCTCTTGTTGCATTCTCCCAATATAAGAGCACTGCAGCCCCTACCTTATATTTTAGATTTGATGATTTCATGTAAAGTAGATTAAAAAGCTATACACAGTGCAGTAGCAATTATATTGCTTATCGAATTTTAAGTGTTTTTGTCGACTCATACGACATATCTTGATGTATCTTGAAAACTAGCTTTCGTTCGAATGCAAAAGCCCCATCTACCCCTTGGATGTTTTGACGCGAGGTTTGACCCATAGTAGTGGATATGGGGCTTAACACACTGCTGTAGTCAGTAAAGTCACAGTGTATTTAAATTTAACTTTCCCTTATAGACTAGGGGGCACAATATTGGAAAGATTCTCCGGTCTAAACTCTTTGCCGGTCTCACAAAATTATCAATTTATTGTTGAAAGCATTGCATGCTAACGACTTCTTTTTATAGTACAGTTCATTGAGATACCTAATTGCATTTATTGGTCCACAACATATATAGAAATGTATATTTTCAGGGCATACACTACTTAATATCCCAGTGCTAACCAGTCCGAAACTCTAGTTTGGTTTGTTTATAAAAGATCGATTAATGTAGAAAGAAGGCATGCATCTATATTCATTCTGCCAGTAATCCTAGGGTAAACCCAGCAACTAGCTATGCACTTCGGGCGTGCATCTCCCCCCACAACCCTTGGCGGACTTTCCAATGTTTATTCGTATTCCCGGAAGGAGCTTCCCCGATGTCATCTGCTCCAGAGAAGCATCCCAGAAGAGCCTGTCCAGAGGGGATACTTGGAGCCCCGTCTGGAGGGCCGTAGACAGCGTGCTAGATAGAGGTCGCGAACCCTCTCATCTCCAGACCCCTCAACACTGGAGTCTGCTCTGCCTCAATTCCTCTACGGGATAGACATCATCCAGTACAGCCACCTGTAGGCACTACTCTTCCTTCCATGCGCTCTTGTTATACAAGGCATAAAATGCAATACATCTAAATATATCTCTGAGAGTTGGGCATACTGAGAGAAACAGTGAATTAAACAAGCCAGAAAAGAGTCCCTTGGTGTAGCCACCAACTTGTTTCCCGCTAACTTTATTCTTTGTATATATACACTGATGCACTTGGAGAAATTTACTGGTCCCGTTACTGACCTCGCGATTTTAAAGCTGCATTCTCAGCTATTACGAAAAAGAAAATCATGCCAAATTGACTCATATATTATGACTGGATTCATCAATAGGTATCTCCCCCACAACCTGCTATACCGCTGAGGTTATATGATTATGACCATAATAAGAATAGCAAAGACGACCGCCGATAAGCAATAATAATTAAAGAGATAAACCACTGTTCAACAGGAACAAAAATGGAAAATAATATTTTGCTTACACTTTGCCTCAGGAAAGAACATGGTTAAGTGAATCCAAAAAGCCAATAAAAACAATATGTCACCAGGTAAGTTTTTATGTCAGGGAGCCCTACAATTTATGGCTGTTCACTATAGAAGTCTATGTGAGAAGGACATCTTTTTCCGTTTTTTCAGTATATAAAAAAAATGGAAAATGTTTTTTTCCTAAAAATCTCTATATACATAGTTAACATATTGCTTTACCCTTACATGCAATAGAAACGGGGGTCACCAGCTTTTAAAATGTTATCCGGCTGAATTTGCATCCCAATGAGTTAAAAACAGGAATATTGAAGATTTTCAAAGCTAATTAATATCTTTCAAAATATGTTGATACACTGTTCCTTCATGCATGAGACCAAACCTGTATAATAGGTATGTTTAGAAGAAGTTTCAACTGAAAAATGTTATTCATCTTTCGGAAATGTTGGAAAAACTGAAAATATCCATTTTCCCCACAGACTTCAATACTAAACTTTGGTGGTCTCTAAAATATGGTGAGATCCATGTTTTTGCTTTTTGTTATCAACCAACCATGTTCTTTCTCAAAACAAACTTTGGAAAAAATATAGTGACTCCTTATTTTTCATACTTTAGTTCCTTGAGCTCCCGCCTGCAGCAGTGCATATGACAGTGGTTTATCTCTCTAAGTGAAGCCACCACAGGAAAGGAGCACAGTGGGTCCCCAAAATCTAAATGTGGACCTTTATGACACCCGGTATCAAAAAGAACCGCAATTGACTTTTAGAGGAGTTAGGAAAGAACGGAACAAAAAGTAAAAAATGTTTGGTTTTTGACCAATGTTGACTGAGAATGCAGCTGTAGTATCCTCTTATGCTTTATTTCATTCATTACCTGACAGAAGCAAGCTAATAATATCATTAAGGGGATGTTGGCCTTTTTATATATATTTCTAGTGTTTTGGAGCTACGGTCCCTAAAGGTGATAGGCCCTCACCACAAAAATACGAGTTATAACAACATCAATGGGTCTGACATTTTTGCTTTGATATGTCGCTTCTCCAAACCTTGGGCAGTGGAGAAGAATTAAGTTCATCATTTTCTCGCATTTGTAGAACGCATCCAAATAAAAAAACATGTAGTCAGAAGGCACATTAATTAAGAACACCGGAACGGAGCAAGAAAAGCTGACTGAGAGGTCATATTCCCTCCATCATGATCATCTTTACTTCCTTCTGGGTAACACTGTTTTCCTTGTTCAATCTGGAAATTAAATATAGCTTTTTACATCAATTAAAGTCAATCAGATTTAAATGCTGCCAAAAAGTTTCTTGTTAAACAAAACCATAACTGGCGGTTTGTTTGAAACTAGTTGATGCCGCCAGCAGCTTGTGTTGGAATTGGAAAAACGCAGTCACCACTATTCCCCACATCCGGTGACAGGAACGGATAACAAACCCATCACTGAACTGGGTATACAACTATTTGGGTACAGTGTGTAGTGCCACATTGCAGTGCGCAGTTGACTTCCAGTTACGATGTTGCAGGTAGACGCATTCTGTATGGGATCTGTTGAGTGTGGCAACATTAGGCCTACTCTAAAATTAAGTTAATTACCATTAGGAGGAGGTGGATGAGGAGGATAGCTGTTTTGACATTGACATGTTCTAGCTCCCATCATACCACCACTAAAGACATTCCCAGACTTGACCCTGAAAATGTATCCCACTTTGAAGTTTCAACTCAACAGATCCCGCACAGAGTATGCACAGACCCTGTGCCCATATGTAGCTGCTAGTTTGTGGGGATTCCCCTAACCACAAAGCGAGGGAGCCTATTCGGGTGACCTATTCTAGCTGTCAAATGTTACTTAACAGAAATCAATACTAAAACTAACCCTAAACCTAACCTTAAATTGGTGGTCCTAAGTCAGTAAAGTGCATAGTGCACTGTCCCGAGTAGGTCCCACACTGCATCAAGTGAATGAATGCAGTGTTGAAAGGGTGAGTGCAGGGCAAGTGCAATGTGGGAACTACAACACCGTAACTACAAGTGGTAACCGATGAGAAGTATAGTCTACTGCCATGACTGTGCATTATAGCAATCGAGTTCCATATTCCAGGGTTCCAGGGCTAACATTGCTGTAAAGAAATTCCCTATGGGTTTATGGGCTCTTGGAATTGGGGAATATTGGCATTTATCTATTTATATATTATATTGTAATATGGCCAATAGCAATAGGATATGTTCCCCATATTGACATATATGCTAAAGTAGTGAAAGCCACTCCATGTAGGCCTACTTCAATTTCATAGGCTCACGCAGTATCACTCCCTCCAAAGCCAGTGTCTTTATGATCCTGTGAAACTCTAATTTCGTCACTTGTAGTATTTCTATTCTTCTTCTTCTTCTTCTTCTTCTTCTTCTTCTTAATATTATTATTATTATTATTATTACAAGTTGAACCGTACTACCCTATGGGCATTTGAGTGCAATCATTGCACTCACTATTGCGTTCACATAGCGCAATGATTGTGCAATGTGACCGCAATGGGTGTAACCACTTATTGCGCTATGTGACCGCAATAGCCATTGCGCAATGAAAACGCTATGTGACTGCAATAGAACGGGCTTTTTTTGCACTCAGAAATCTATTTTTAGCACAGCTGGAGCATCGTGGGCCAGGCTTCAGGGGGGGACGGGGGTGGTCAATTTCGCAGGGGGGACGGGGATGGTCAATTTCGCGGGGTGAAAACGGAAAATATTAGCTTTAATTATGGTTCGTTTATATATACAATATTATATTGAATTTACTGTACTGTACTGTGCTGCGTGAAAAAAGATGAGTTATTATCTGCAATTAATTATAGGGATATTTAATGGGGAAAAAAGCAGACATGTTCAACTTGTTTTCAACATTTTATTCAATGCTTCCTTTTCAATATAATACAATGTATATCTAGCCATTCTGCAGAACATTTTCTGTAACCTCATTTAAATATCATATTATTTCATGCCATTTAATTAACAAAATGATCTGCTGAAAATCTTGAGTGATGTCGCCTATACTTTAACACTGGAAGATACACAAACTGCACAATTCATTGGTGCAGAATAATATAAAAGGACAAAAGATTGATAAATCGCCTGAAATAAACTTTGCTGATAATATATTTAGACTTCTCACATTTCTCACCAGTATATCAATGCTTTAAAATGCTCTAATATGGCAAATATTTCCTAACACTATTTTCTCTTTGAGTAATATAAACTCGATAACATTGAGCAAAATACCCTAACCTAATACAATATACCATATTTATACATAAATACTTCAACATATTCAGGTTGATAAATCATGTTTTTAGTATTGGAAAACTTAGAACGGGTAACCGGAATGAAAATATAAATATTAGATAGACTTTGTAAGCTAAAAATGGTAATTACCGACCTAGGTATTAGCTCATAAGGCTCTGTTAAAGCTAGCTACTCCCTATGCATCTCTAAATGTGATTTGATTGGACCCCTACTGCACCCTAAACACCCTGATTTACTTGAAATTAATATAACAGTAACATTGGAATCGATTTTAGATTGATTTTTCTTAAGGAACAATTGGAAACACAATATCACAACATTGTACAACCATTATACATCTGAAATAAGGAAACTTGGGACTTTTGAAAACCAATATCATGAGTAACAATAACCGTTAGAGTTATACAATAATTGCCAATTAAAAGTACTCATAATAAATAGCAAATGTTGTGTCATGTTACATAACATTCAGATGCCTCGGAAGACATAGGCTTATTGTAACAAATAGGACAGGCAGGAATCCGCTGCCATCCTACTATTATTATAACCCTAACCCTAACCTTAAATTAGTGGTCCTAAGTCAGTGTAGACCTGTAGTTGATATATCACATTGGTAGCCTGGTGCCTAGTATTTAGTATCTAGCATTTGGAAACTAATAACAACTAAGATAACATTAAATTCAGTGACTTCATTATTAATGCGTACAACATTTTCATTATTATGTACAAATCTAATTACCAAAGATCCAATACCAGTACATGACAGTTCTAATACTCTTAATATCATTTTACAGACATAGTCATATATCATACCAATTCTCGCTCATACAAATTCAATCACAATCACATATCAGAACTCCACATATTCAATCACAATCACATATCAGAACTCCACATAAAGTATCAAATCTCAAATCATCTTATTGCTTTGTCTATTAATAATTTATGCACAATTGATCAAATGTAGAAGTGACATTACTGGTCATGATAGCTCATACAATGCTAAACGAAAACCATATGTATACATGTTTATGGTCAATTCTCACGAAGTGGGGGCAGTCAGTGTTTTGGGATTCTGAGGTTCATTCTGCATACAGTTTTATTAATAATATTATACTTAATAATATCATGAAATATTATTATATATTATATCTATTACATTAGCCTACTATCTTGTGACCATATGGAGCGAGGCTATGAGATGGGGTGAGTGGAGGCGGGAAGGGGGGGTGACGGGTGAGGGTGTGAGTGGAGGTGGGGGAGGGTAAAGAAGGGGTGAGTGGAGGCGGGGGTGAGGGGTGGGATAGGAGAAGGGGCAAGTGGAGGAGGGGGGGTGAGATTAGATGAGGGTAGGAGAAGGGGTGAGTGGAGGAGGGGTGGGATAGGAGAAGGGGCAAGTGGAGGAGGGGTGGGATAGGAGAAGGGGCGAGCGGAGGAGGGACAGGGTAATATCGTTTCAATACACATACATATCAATAGATCTCAGTTTCTCATATTCTCATATCACATCAATAACCACAAAATTAATATATAAATTAGGTGCAGAGGTGAGGTCAGGTAAACAGATCAAGATCAGGTCCGCATCTAGTGATGTCAGGTACCATATAGTTGCTAGTGTCCTCCTTCAATGGACTTCGATTGAGATGTAACTTTTTGCTCTTTATCATGACACCATCCTCTGACATCATAAATCATATTGTTGTTTAGTGTCAAAGTTCCTGAAATGATAAGAACATGATTATATTATATTCTTTTACATGACATGCAAATATTTAAAACTGATGTGATCAATTGATGAACACCCTATCATTAGTGTAAAAAACTGGGAATCTCCGAACATTTCTAGGCCATTTAAAATATTCCAACAGGATTCAAGGCCAATATGATATTTCAGGCCCTTCGACCTATATGTTAACTTTCCTACCCTTGAATTTATTTGCCCAAAGAAAAAATAAGATTCGTTGAATCTCTATAATCTTTAGTGTACATGTAGCAGGGGATACCGGCATAATGCCAGTGAAATTTGGGAAGGCTGGGGCAAATATTTCGATTCCTATACCTATGCTTCATATACCTATATTTTCCCTATTATTTAGCCTTATTTCGGCCTTATTAGACCTGATTAATCAAATGATTTAATGTAAGATTTATATAATTTACTCTCTAAATCGACCAGCAAAATTAAATGAAAAATCAGAGCTAGATAATGGATGATGGCCAGCAAAAGAGGGCCTGGTTTGAACCAGACGTTTGCCTTGATTTTGTAAAAATATATATTCTATTAGTATAAAATAACTGTGTTTGAATTAAATGATCTCTTTATTTATAATAATTATGGCGTAACGGCGACGCTATGGCGTAACGGCGACATTACTACACAGGCTCTCCTCAATTTAATAATATTAGTATTTAATCATGTTTATATGTTTCACCATTTTCAAGCAGGCATAAACAATTATTAGGAAGGCCGAAATGACATGAAAATGTTTCTTTAGAAAGAATACTGGAGTTATTCCACATGTCGTAACGCAACCTAAAGTATTCCCACACCAGTTCAAGGAATTTTATGTGAGGTAATACATGTAAAAGGTTTCAGGGATATCATGGGCCATTAACTGTTTTTTTTAATCTAACTATAGATAGGCCTAGGCCTACATAGGCCTATACATCTTCCCTATGCCAAAAAATAAATGCAATTCGATCAATATTAATCATTACTCTTGGGGTATTTGATTGTGAATACATAATATATTACACAACTGGAACATCAGTGAACGTCCGCCATTGTTTTAAAATAAAAAATCGTAAAATAATGTATTTCGACACGTTCCAATAGTAACCCTATGGGTGCAATCCACGTCATAGGCAGCACCGATATTTTTCTTAGTAAATGATCAAAAAGTTTCAAAACTCATTTAGTATGATAGGTTTCAATGTGTAGACGGAATATCCAGCGTGAAATGACCAGAGGAGAGAGGCCCCCCCAGCCCCTATAAGCTAAGAAGTTTCACGGGACCAACAGCAGTGCCTCCCGGTAGAAGCAGCCATGACTGAGCCATAGTCCCCCGTAGAGCCTTTGTTTGCAAGGCCGCCATATTGGAATTGCAATTACAAGCAGCATAACTAATTAACGGTAAATTGGAGTTGTTGTTAATGAGTGATGCATGTATATAAATGAGCCTGATAACCCCTGTCATGTTATTGTACAATAGGTGTGCTTACCTGGTCAGTTTTGGTGAGAAATTCCGACATGTAGAGCTGGAAGCTGGTGTGAGCGATGCCCAACGTAACAATTAACGCTTTAAAACAATACGATTGGTACCAGCTGTTACGCTAGGTGGCACTGCGGCTGACGCTTTAGTTAGCCTGGCAAAGATTTTCCCCTCTTTCACTGCCATCATCGTACATTTCGCTCAATATTAAAATGTTTAAAGTAGCATTTCATCAATCTGGTAGGTTCATTTTAATAGTTTTCTTTTTCTACCTTCAGAAACTGGCCTACTTTTCCCAACTAAGCAATTTGATATTTTATGATAAAAATATTTAGTATAAAATGTTCCTAAACTCTTGCGTTTTTTTCATTTCGTTTTTTGACACTCTAGCTAACGGATTGTACTTCCTGTAATTTCTCCTTTATATCATAACGTTTGAAATGTAACATCAGTTATTATATGAACGTTATTAGTTGGTACATTGAAATGTGCTCAATTTGACTTGCCATTACGTACGATGATGCTTGATGTATGGTGACGTTTTTACTGTAACAAACCTAGCCCACAGTCAGGATAATGACCAAAAACATCTAGATCTAAATTTAATATATGATATATGCTTATGATTTCACCTAACCCCTGTTTAAAATGAATATCAAAACTGAATTTCGTATTCTTTAGCCTCGATGGAAGACCTGGCTAATCAGGAATTTATTTTTGTATTAACCAAACATTGAACTACCTAGGCTATGTGCAACAAGATCAGCAAATGAAAGAATACTTGAATTGAATTGAGTATTGCGTGATGGACACTTCCACTCCATCACAATAACCCTATACGTTAACGATCTAGAATTGATCAAATATTATCCCCTTCATATTATGCAGTCATTCTCTGTAAATGACATGTAGCTGGGGAGAAGTTGAATTAAAACCCTCTGGGAGAAAACAAGACACATGCAGGACATTCGGTCACATCAAAATAGACAGGGTGTAGAATACAAAAGCCACCATTACTAGGCATTACAATTCACAGATAGCTAAATTATAAAGGGGGCCTCACACATTAGCCTCACACATTGGCCTCACACATCGGGGGCCGTTTTGACGGGGCCGTTTTCGCATGGGGCCGTTTTGACTGGCATTCCTCCGTAGGCCTACATAAGTCATGTAAAATTAAATTCCCAAACTTTCCACGCAGCTTACTTTGGCTTCAAGTGAGGTTACCACGGCCTTCGTTTTTCCTGATTATTTTTTTCAAAGGAGGTAGGCCTAGAAGCGAATCTATTTAAATTACTGTAATCCACCCGCTCCCTGTGCTTCAACCAATTTAGGCTACATTGTATAATTTGGTGACACAACATTGTTGTTTGCTACGCAACTTGAATTACAGCTGCATATGTACTGATATTTCACCATAGCCTAGGCCCCAAGGTTAAATATTTTGTATTTTACGATTTCGAAAATTATTTCTTCACAATTGTATTTTTGATATTATGTTTCGGGAACTAGTCAGTAGTCCTACCATGTAGGCCTAAAAATGTACGAGAAATCCCGGGAGATAACATTTACTTTTCTGGAAGTTAGAAGCGACGGGACAGAAAAAAAACAGTCACTGACTGATATTCCCATCGGCGCTACGGAATATCAGTCACTGACTGAGATTTCCATGAAGGCACTGAGAAAAACCAGTGATGGCTGTTTTTTACCGAGGTGACTGATAATCATCGGTCGCGCCCATTTGCGGCTGAAAATAATCAGTCATTGCTGGGGAAATATTTATATCTGTCTGATAAAACGGGCGCGGGATTTTTAGTGCAGGATAAACGCAACAGAATATCCAACTCTCTCATCATTTTCTGCGTTATTCAATGATATATCAATACCTCACTTTATGTTATTTCTTGCATGTTCTGAAACAAGTGGAGGGATGTGTAGGCCCATTCCAGCATGATTCTGTCTTGATATAGTTATATGTCTATGTGCCAACGATGGCCTCTGTGAATACACTATCCTATAGTATAGCAGCAATGTCGCACATTTAAGTTTTAACACTTGGCAATGCCACATTACGCGCATCCATACTCTTAGGTGTGTGGCATCAGTTTCACACATTTGAAAGCTAATGTGAAACAGAAGTTATTGGGTATTCAGAAATCGCCACGATTCTTACATTTTGTGTGAGTGAGAGAAGGAGAGGAAGCAAGAGAGAAATGACAGACAGAGAGGGAAAAGAGATGGTCAGAGATAAAGGTCAGACAGAGAGAAATGATTGAGAGAGAGGGGGAGAGCGGGGGATAGAGATGAGATATATTTCGACCACTACCAGCGGTACACAGCCAGAATTAAAACCAGAATTTTGCCATTCATTTCCAAAATTATTAAAAATGTTGTGATTAATTTTCAAATCACCCAAAAGCTGGAGAAAAGCAGCAAGGGGTTCAAATACGGCCAAGCCCCGGCCAAATGCAGGGCTTGCTACTGCGTCCAGTGTGGTTAGGGTAATGGTCAGGGTAATGGTAAAATTATGGTATAATATGCCTCGAAAGTAACGATAGAGTTGTCATATATGAATTTCAATGCAAATCCTATATGGACGGCGAAATTTTAGATTTTTCAAAATTTCCGACGAAAATGTTGCCTGTTTTACGAAGCAAGGGGGTCATATATCTTTCAAAAACGCCAATTCCAATGATTTAGACAATAAATGGTCACTACATTACTGCAATAGATATGCAATGACCATTGCGCAATGGTAGCGCAATAAAAATACACTGGCATTGCAGTCGGAATCTTTGTATAAAAAAATCGTCAATAATTTAATGGGAAAAGATCCTTTAGCGATCTAAATAATAAATGTATCTTGATGATTGTTATAGAATGTAATATAGCAAAGGAATAAGATACTGCAATGCCAGTGCAATAGAATTACACTCCTATTGCACTCAACTAGAGACTTGACTGCAATAGGAGTGTAATTCTATTGCACTGGCATTGCATTGCACTCCATTGCACTCCATTGCACTCCCATTGCAGTCGCCATTGCACTCCATTGCACTCCATTGCACTCAGTGCCCATAGGGTAACTGTTACTGTATATAGAATGACTGTCACACACCGAGCTCTGTGCGCGGGAAAACCATTGTTAAGGACGCGTTACTAACGTTGTATAAATTAGGGGACATTACGTCCTAAAATATTGCGTCCTGATCGGTGTTGTTGTTGACAGAACATGTTTTGGTGAAAGTTATGCTGGAATGTCTAATAACACGAATTCGGAAGCATATACTTTATATCAAATTAAAGCTTGGACGATTTCCAGTCTGATTATGTGTGCTCTTTGGTGGTCAGTTGTACGAAAAGGCTTGAAAATCGAGCGAAACGGCTGATTACGAGTCTGGGAATACAATACTGATAGTTGTTGACAGAAATGTCTGGATGAAAGGTAGGCCAGAAAGACTAATAATACGAATTCAGGAACATATCATATATCAAATTAAAGCTTGGACGATTTCCTGTCCAATGGTGTGTACTGACAGTCTTGTAAAGTCTTGTAGGCCCTACATTGAGCAAAGCGGCCGATTACGAGTTCTGCGAAATCTGCGAATAGGCCTACAAAAGTAGGCCCGGGAAAAAAGAGAATCCGAAAGTAGTGCACATATCCTTACACGAGTGTTGTTCGGACAGAATGTAGTTCTGTATTCGAACCATAATTAAACAATAATAACCTGTTTTATTCTTGATAAATGTAAATATGCATTGAATCCCACCTAACAACCATTCCCTCCCTCCGAATTAATATCATATTAATCCACTTTATCATGAAAAACGGCGTTATTAATATTTTTATGACGATTATATATACAGTTAGTAAATTATTATAGAACTTTTATTTCTCATTAAGCATGCAGTTACATAAAGGAGAAAAAGGGGATAGCATATGACTCTAATTTCGTCACTTGTAGTATTTCTATACTAGTTCGGGCTTTGTTGTCCGTTGTCCAGCAAGTATCATTACCATTAAGCCTTAGTTTAATTTCCATTTGTAGCTCTGCCTACGTCTGTAGCCACTGGTCTAGATACTGAATATGACCTTGAATAAGGATTTACGTTGGAATCAATCAACCCGATCTTCCTTACTTTTAAAAGCTATGGTTCTAGTCAGAATAATCTAATAGTTCTAATCCAGTATATCTTCTCATTTGTTGGTAGCAGGGCTAATTCACTCTAGAGGGTTATAGTATACTGTATCAGTGATTACCCTAAATGTGCCCAGCAAGTGCTTTTTGATGTTTAATAGTTCCCGTTCCCGGTATCATAAGAAAGCCTGCGTGCTATCATGATTGCTAACTCAAACTTATCTATAGATCTACTCCTACTTCATTTATGCACCTTACATGGTTAATTTGTGGAAACATCCAATAGCCAAGTATAGAATCTTGCATGGAAGAGACTTTTTGTTCAAATTATTTGTACTTTCAGGAATGGTAGAATTCCAAATACATTATACAGGATATATCCATTTAATAAACTACCTCAGGTCACCCTCGGGCCATCTTTCCCTGCTTCCTAATCATTCTGCTGACCAACACCAACACAAAATCCGATTTATAGGTAAATGCGTATTTAAATATGCAGTAAACATTTCATACTGCTCCTTTTTAAGTTGTGCTCACCCAAATATTCTATTTTAATTAACTCCGGGAACGAATCAATATTTCTTCTATCCGCTGGTAGGTTATATCTTTCAAGTTTAGGTATGTCTACCCAGCCATACCAGCTCATCCGGTGTATAAACACAATGCAAACCCCACAGAAACAGTGTGAATGACGTTCCCACTGGCAGAAATTTGATAAGTAGTTGCTGCCCTGTTTCCACTCAGCTGCTCCATTAGCCATCCCTCAGTCAAAGGCTACTCTTAGCAGTATGGCAATACCTTAGTTATTTGACAGGATAATGAGAAAATGATCGAGAGAAAACACTCCCGTGTCAATGATCATGGCCACTGAATGATCACTTGCTTTGCACACCACAAAAGCTGATGTGCAAAGGTCACTTCTATGATAGTCCATCACCTACCCTACACAAAACCGCAGAGACAGGGATCCGTTTAAGCCATTCAAATCTTGAGAAGCATCATTTAAGCCTGGCTTTTGGGGGACAGTTTGATAGGGGTAGCTTGTGGGGTGATTTAGTGCCCAGGTGTTTGTTTCTATTGGGCACTGAAATTCCCAGTATTCAGTGAGTATAAGCGTTATTGGTGGGCCTTGATAAAGGATCTAAAAAATATGCGCGATGACCATTTACAATCGTTACATGTAATTAGTTTACCCTGTAGGCAAACAGCTCTAAGGAAAGACTAATTTCTGATTTTCTGGGAAAACATTACTTGATGGAACAAAAATATTATCATTTAATCGGGAAATCGTCCAAAAATGGGTTATATTGATTGCAGGAACATGTAGTATGCATACACACATCGGCTATGAATAGGACTTTTAAATCGAGGGCATTTGGGAGAATACAGGGGTCCTGCAATACGTCTAAGTAGATTTACTCGAGGTAACTGCTAAACTAAATAAAATGTCTTAGATCGGGGACCCTATAATGACTCAAATATAGATTGTCTGCCACCAGGGCATGTTGTAAGTAGGCAGTAAGTAACTGATTTCCGTTAGGTGAGGATCCTTTACTCTAATAGCAATTTCTCTTACACTGTCTTCCATTATCGTATTCATATGCCAAGTACACATGAGCAGACCGTTAGAAACTCCCTGGGCAGCCTCCTGGTGAAAGGAGAACAAGAGCTAAACATTAATTTATTATTGTTACTTGTTTTGTTAGAACCCCAACAAATCTTTGTTTATGGCCTTGCCTAAGTTCAGGGGCCATCTTCGTTTGAATAAAATAGTATATTACTTCGGTGGCGTGACTCCAGTTGATCGTCCTGCTTTGCCTAAGCCCTCAGCCTTTGTTCAAAATGCACAACTTGAGTAGACCCCAGGCAGGGACAATAATTTTCAGGGCCACTTTACATAATTGGATTGATTTTGGCCCTCAGAGAGTTTGAGATGGCCCCCAAAACAATGAGGCCGAGCGTGTGGTCGCGCTGTTCAGGGGTCATCATGTATAATGGAACGGGTGGGATCAGGGCGCATGCGTCAGAAAACGGGGGACCAGGGTTCGGTCAGTTGGGCAACCTGTAGAGAGACTCGACTGGTCATTTCTTCTGGTGATTATTTCAGGGCTCTATATAGGAAGCCAGAACATTTCTGATTCAAACTGTTGACTATTTCGAATGTATCCACTGCCATTCCACACGGACTCCATAACAATGTGATATTTGTGTTTCGATATATATTCTCATCATTATCAAATGATTTGGGTTTTATTTGAGTCGATTTGAAAGTCTTAGAATAACAAATACATTAATTAGTCTTATCCACCATTTTCGATAAGAGAGACAAAGTGATAATGAAACTCAAGTAAAAGTAATAGTTAATTAACTTCACTCGAATAATTGAAAGATGTCATTGAAAGGTAAGGTATTTTGTTTAGATTATTTAGCTAGTTTATCTCCCGTTACCTTTATCTCTTCCTCCGACCTCTTTCTTGTTATGTTAGTATGCTGAGGGAAAGACACTTTTCGATAATAAGTGAATCACTGAATATTACAGTCTTCTCTCTTTCCGTTCACCTCATTTCTAACTATACATACATTATCCACATAAAAAGTGAGTCCTTCTTACTAGGGCCGCGAAAGAATTACTATATAAACTGAAACTCTAATGTTGGTACTGGATTCCGGTGCTAATGTTCAAGTGCTATTATATTAATGGCGATGTATTCTGATTCTCTAACTTCTTGTATTTCAGTAAAGTACTATCAAAGAACGCTGTGTGTATACTATTTGTTTTTGCTGTCGGATAAATAATCCGCAGCCTGAAGGTTCCATGAAACATCAATTAGTCAACAGCCATTAGCTGAGTCTTCAATTACATGAATGGACTATCATTAACATTTAATGGTTAAATTACTCAACAAAAACATACAATGAATAGAATTTTCTGCGTTCTGCGTTTACTGTAACGGCAAAATGTGTTTATATGTTATACGCATAATCGGAATGTCAGACAATCTGATATACTCTAGAATATACGTGAGTTACCAAAAACAAAGGCCAATAAATGAAGTTGTAGACACAAAAGATGACAGTGCAATAATAACAAAAACAGGTGTTCAAATAGTATCTTAGTTATATCATAGTATTTGCAAATCAATTGATTCATCATATATTCCATGGGTCAAAGAAGAACCTCATTGTATAACTGCATAGCTAAGAAGGGAATCTCATGGTGAAGCGCACTCAATGAATACCACTGGGAAAATGGCTAAAGCTATTAAGTTGTCAGACAAAGAGCCCAGTCTGATATCGAAATCCCAGCTAAGACACATTGATGACAATGGTATCACTCCGCTCCAGGATTCACTCAGTCCTTTTGCAACTATGATTATCCTTGTTGCCCCACAAAAGTTAATGCCTCCAATGTCCTTGCAAGGGAGACACAAAACCTGAACCTTTTTCATCCACATCCACTTTACTGGAGCCCGTTTGAAAGAACGTGTTGGCAATGAACAGACAGGGAAAAGGAGGGTACGCAGATTGGCCCGATGCTTGCTGATCAGCTAAACTATGGTAATATTGCAAGCAGTTGAATGCTTCCCCGCCCCCCCCCCCCCGCCCCCCCCCCAAGTAGAAAATACCAATGGCATCATATATGGTTGATTCCCTTTTTGGAGGCCCTTATTGTAGAACAGCGAGTGTGGAAAGCTTATTGGCATGATTATGAATACCACCATGAGGATGAAAGGGAAACAATTATTTTTACGCTAATTTCCAACCACTTCCTATCCCTTGTCCCAAATCGTTCGCCACATCTGGTTATCCTTGTTTCCCCACATCAAAAGATTCCCCTTCAACTCCCCAACCCTCTCGACCAGCCCCTCCCAGACAGTTTTCATTGATCCCTTTTCTCCCCTCTCTCTGCTACACACCACCCCGACCCATCTCAGCAAATCTCATCGTACACCCAAGCCTGCTTTCACTGCCCATGATCCCTGATATCGTTTGATCCCCCTACACTAGGCTGGAGGTAGGCGAGCTGGAGGAGTTTCACTCATAATGACGGGAGCAGCTCGCGGGCTAGTGATACGGGCTAGAGAAAACAATCCCATCAGCTAGCTTCATCTCCATGGACGGCCTTCCATTGTTCCTCTGGAAAGTACGAAGAGAAAGCGCCCGAGCCTGGATGCGTCTATCCCTCTTCACACCCGCAACCAGCTCTGGAACCACCAGGCTTCGGAGTTGCTCAGTCCAACACTTCCAGCCTCAAACACCAGAGTGACTCCTCACATAGTGGTACAAGTGCTCACGCATCTGTACTCACGCACACTGGTAGACACTAGTTCTGATATTAAGCATTGAACCACGCCCATTGTACCATCAATACTGCTATAACTACTGATAGACTGCTCTCAGTGTCTTCCAATCTTTAAGCTCTGCCTGTCTCCCCAATCCATCTGAGTCGCTCTGCTGACTTTGAGTAACTCATCAGAGCCCGGGACAGCAACAGTTGGCCATCGTGATTTACTCGCCACAGGACAGGTGGCATTGGAGTTGAATGAACACCAGTGTAGGACTTTACAATCACTCTTTCCAATTTCAACTGGCAGAGTTTTTACCCCTCAGTTCTTCTTTTATGAAAAGCATTTTTCATTGGGATTGCAGGATGAGAGTGAACATTTCACGGAGCAATTTCATTTACTGATTGCATTGGCGCGACTGGCGACTGTGAGGTTAATTCATACATGATTCATAGGAAGCCGATGACACGAGGACTGGCACCAGTAGTTATCTACTGCACATCAAGGAATCAAGCAATATTTGGCACATGTGAGCAGGTCGGTTTAAATCAATTGCTTAGTTCTGTAAGGTAAACACACTTGGTTTTTCCTTGACGGGAATATTATAGAAGCATTGGTCAATACTAGACCCCGTGCAGAAGCTTCTAAGCAAACCAAAATAATTAAATCATTTCTTTCTCTCAATGTTTTATAATGCATTTCACACTCATGCAAAAATGTATGAATTATGACGGAACATTCCACAACATTATTGCCTATGAAGGTGATAAAATATATATATTATACCATTGAGGCTGAACCCTCTAATCCGGCATATCGTAGGCACTGATTAATCCTGAAAGGAATTCATGCTCTCATGATGGGTTCCGATCTCGGTGCATAACCTTCCGATGTAGGAAGAGTGTTTATCAGATAACTGACGGCAGCCGACAAGCAGGGAAGGTCTACTGTCTTGGCCTTTGATTTGCCTCCGCATTCGTATGCTGTTAAAACGCAGTCACCACTTACAAGAAGAGACAGTTGGATTTACTTAACTTTTACTTGCTGACTTTACAGGAGTGTATAGTGTAATCTATTGACATAGGCTCGAGTTCTTTCAGTCTTTCTTTTAATAGAGTGGGGATCCAGTGCCCCACCGTGGTAACAGGCACTCACTCGACACTCTTGGGAGCAGCTGGTTGCATATTTTGCCACTTGCAGCCCGAGGCCAGATTTACTAATGGGGCTTTCACGTGAGCATTAACTTCCGGTCATGTGACTATTAACATCCGGGCCACGACTCTTCCCACCTTCTGTGGAAGGATGAGTAACCTTGTAAAGCCTTAATGTGCGAGATTCGCTAACTTTAACAAATAGTGCTCTTAAATATCAAAGGCGAAATACTGCAAACTTAGTCAATCTTTAGTCGGAACCAAGACAAAAGAACCAGTTTAGCGAGGTAGCATCTTGTTTCAGTTCTCTTTAAAGACTTTTAACTAGGGTATTCCATTGTATGGGCTTTCTTAGAATGGAGTTTAACAGATCCTGCCTTCATTTCTGCTTTGTCTTTAGATATATGTCTATTTTCATCTTATTTCATTTGTTATCTGCCTAAACTTTATAAGACCATAGTATTCCTCGCCTTTGACCGTTATTTTCTTTGGTGGTGCCGATAGATCAGCTCGTATGATTCATTGTGAAGTTATATGTACCAACTTGACTATATATGCATCTTTGAAAGGCTAGAGGAAACTGTTCTTTTTGCTTCAGGAATATTCATATGTATGATCCTAAGATCTAGAATAGTGTTTTTTTGTGGTCTTGGCATACAGGTGAGAGCTTGGTCCATGTGGCTATTGTTGATTGGAGGAATATATAATGTCAGAGCTGAGAGTGCTACCTGTGGTTCCCCTTACTACCGTATTCAAAGCAATAAATTCCTGGGTCCTGATACCTAATAGGTTCTTTATATTAATTATTAATTACCATGACACATAACATATCACTAATTAATGTTAATTATTGATCATAAAGTCGTTACCCATTGTTACGCCATTGCTGCGTAACATGATGTAACACTAATCAGACATTTTGTTTTTTGATGTTACAAAATTCTTTTTTCAATTTACATTTAATAAATGAATGAATTCATAGTCATAAATAGTACACTCCTTTGTGTACGATTTATGACAAGAAATCCAAAGGAACCCATTCATTCTGGGATATGTAATACTACGAAGAAGCCTACGCAACGAACCCATGTACATTTCTCATTATGTTTATTTCAAAGAACAATGTGTTTACATTTTTTTTACAACAAGTTGTATACATGCATTTTCTAACCAAATCATTTAAAACGTACCTTTTCGTTGCAGGAGTCCTCATCGGAGCCGTGACGTTTTGCAAGTTTTGAATTTAAGTAGTTGGTCTTCACCAGGATGTGAGTTCAAAGCCAACATATACTTTACCCCTCATATATGGATGGATAAGACTTACGACTAGCCGGAGCCAGACATGGATGGACCACCTACCATAGATAGCCACCATGACAGCCGCAGAACTACTCACATTTGCCCTTGTCCTCGCTGAGCTTTTCAGAGGTAGGTCTTTTAGATTTAAATCATGGAATACATTCAAACCTGACCAATTGTATACACAGTCTAGCCTCCGAGTTGAGGGAGTCCCTCTAAACTGAGGGAAACATCTCGCTCCAAACCGCGAAATGCCATTAAAATTCCATTATTGGACGCCTACTCCAGGGCCAAGAAAGCCATTTGTGCAGTAGGTTTCCAGTCACTGATATACCATTCTTATCTGGTCTGCGAGGCTGTGAGTCTAGACTGCATAGTTATAGGTTCCTTATGGACCATTAATTACCTCTTAACCTTCTTAATCATCTTTTTCACGTAATTTGTATAGTGTAAAATACTAAGAATTGATGATGAGATGTATAACCCTTATACAGGTGTAGGAAACTATATTTTTTGTTTTTCCACAACTTCTAGTCAGACGCTCATTACTTGATAGCAGAATTTCGAGATTACAATTATACAAAATTGTAACTGTGACTAAAAGGAACCAATGGAAAACCATCTCGTCTTAGTTTCCTAAGCATTTCTTACAAATTTCGATAGAAATGACTGTATTTTCCGTTGTTGATATTAAATGAATGGTATAGTGGCGATTCATATGGATACAATAAAGAGATTAATGCTCTAAAATAATTCGAACCTTCTGAGAGCTATCCCCTGATGAAGGGTTTCGTTGTGCGTAACGCAATAGCCAATTTTAATCAATCTTTTGAGTTTAACAAATGAGAATAGTTTTTTTTATTAGGGATTTCTCCCATTCTCACCTGCGTTTCATTTGTGCCTCTTCAACCCTTTAAAGGAGTTCTCGTGATCACCTCCATTTGTAGAAAATGGAAATATTATAACAATTAAAGTGACACTTGCCGCTGAGCTCCTGATTTTTTTGACATATGCTTGAATTTCAACAATGTTCTGGATCATTATGCCATTAACCAATACCTGAGAGCATTAATGTATGAAATACAAGTATTTGGAATATATAAGAGTTTAAAACTTCAAATTTCGTGGGGTGCCTCCATCACACTATAGTCTTTCAGACATGGCAGTTGGAAGAGGTCTCGCCGCCTGTATGCCTCTTATCTTAATGAGTTAAGTGATACCAGCTGGATGGGACAGGGTATATATGTCACTATGTACCTCCTGTCTCGCTCCTAGTTCACATCCCTTTACCATACACTGGGGCAGCACCTTATGGTCTAGTTACTGCTCTCTCAGATTTGAATTCCCCAATGGAACCCTGCCACATTCTTCATTAACAAATATCAATTAATCTAAGGAATATATAGCGTTGGTATTCTACACAAATGTTCCTACTTATGCATGTCATCGAAAAATACAAACATATTTCTAAACGACATATACTCTAATAGTGACCATAGCCACTTTAATAACTCATATAAAAGTGTACAAACCATCTGGCCCGTCTGCTATTCAACTACTAATCGTACAAAAGGAAATCTCACCTTCACTAAGAGAAAAGACTCTCGTCCTCTATCCTACACATAATCTCCATTTAACTCTCATTTCAACATATAGTATACACATATATTATATATATGTGATGGTCCTTTATCTTTGAAAAATTCAATGTACTTCCTGAACAATAATGTATAATTGTATACACGCTAGGGATCCACTCACGATGACTGTTTATCTTCAGTGATAAACGATGCCTAAAGCAATGTGAATTTCATTAAAGAGTCCGCTCAGGTATCTGTTGCAAATAATTTTGAACTAGGATTGGCCTGGATTCGAACCCAGGACCTTTCACATAAGTATAGGCTGGCAAGTAGAGTTGAAGGCTCTACCCACTCCACCACAGAGGCTCAGATAGGATCTGTTGTATATAGCATAGTATGATTCCTGAAAGAGAAAATGTGATGTGTCACAGGAAAATGAGTCAGGAGGAGTCCAATGATGGTAGATAGTGGGGAGAAGTATATCTTGTTTAACCAGTTTGAATTTTGTATAGTTATATAACTATGATTATACACTGAGTTAAAAACTGAGGAATGAAAAACTAAATAATTAATCAATAGAAATTTAGAATTTGATTTTGAGGTTTGTTATAAACACATTTTAAATAGGAATTCTGCTGAAGCAACTCCTTTATGATAAAGGTTGGTGGCAGTTGTGATACGAGTTGAAAAGTTGAAAGTAGGAGTGGAAAAACTGTCTGGTGACTGAAATGGTCATAGTAAAGACACAGCAATTATGCATTGGGATATTTAATTGATTAATTCCTCAATAATTATAAACAAATAATTGTATTGGGGTAATCAATTAAATATGTTGGTGAAGACCAATATAGAACAGTGGTAGGAAGTGTAAGGTGTTGTATATTGTGAATAATTCGAGGTAATGGCAAATGTGTATTGGGACTGGATTGGCCAATAATAAACAAACAATCAAAGTTGAGAATACTGGTCACTGATGAGGCAGTGATCGTTGTAGGGTGGTAGGGGGTGGGTGGATCTGGTCACTTCAATTATAAACAAACAATTGAAGTTGGAGGATAAGCATGCTAGAGGACTCGACTGTTCTCTTAGTGAATATAATTGTCCGAGGCCTTTAGGCCGAGGACAATTATATTCACTAAGAGAAAAGACTCTCGTCCTCTATCCTACACATAATCTCCATTTAACTCTCATTTCAACATATAGTATACACATATATTATATATATGTGATGGTCCTTTATCTTTGAAAAATTCAATGTCAAAGAGTTAATATATAAAGGAGAAAAGCTTCGAAGGACTTCCTTGGCTTCTCGACTTTGCATTCTATGCTGCTCATGGGTGATCTACAACTTGTTCGTACTTCCTGAACAATAATGTATAATTGTATACACGCTAGGGATCCACTCACGATGACTGTTTATCTTCAGTGATAAACGATGCCTAAAGCAATGTGAAGCAACAATTAAAAGAAACAAGATCCATGGGTATATGATACATCAATATACACATATCACAAGCCCAATATCACACTGGCTTGATTTCTATGAGTTGACCCTAATTGGGCGTATAGTCGGGCGAGGCATGCAATTGATATTACAACAGACACTCCACTAACTACGTATACATGTAGAGAAACAAGGATGTGAGGTACGTTGCTGTGCAAATAAAGAAAGAACTGAAATGCGACATTACAATGTTTTTATCAAGGCTTATTTGATATTGATTCAACAGGTGTAGAGCATTATGAGAAGCCAGTGGTCAGAATAACATCTCTAAGACCAATAAAATGGAAATGCAGTCAGACTGGTCAATTCAAGAAACAATATGTTCACTCCCAATAGTCCAAGACATGTCTATGCTACACTGGTCAGGTGAGTCTACCAGGACAGTGAAACAGGTGGAAAAACCCCGTCCGTAAGACCTGGCTCTGTCTGACGTGCAAGGCCCTCAGGGGACAAATATATCTCAAGTGCAAACCCTTCAGGGGACTGTTGCACAAGATATCTTTACTTAAAATGTTCCTTGCTAAGCTAGTCTTCCTTGCTTAGGTAGGACATTTCTACCATAGAAATTAAAATTAGCATTGAGGTATAGCATAATTTTAGGACAATCTGAAGTAAAGATTTATTATGCAACGGGTCCATTCACCTACAAGCCGTTATTAAATGTTTTGACCTGTTTTGACCTGTCTTAAGTAGTGGTAGCCAAAGAAATTCCCGATTGAATTCTATAGTATTTGTTACTATAGTAGACAACCAACTGCGATGTAGACAGGCTGCACTGCATAACATTTGACGACATCCTCATCGTAGATCTCTTGCTATCCACAATGGATCTTCTATGACGCGTCAATTATTGACATGTAAAATGTTTTTGATCATTTCCTAACCTAAGAATGGCCGTAACGTGGCCACAAATCAAATCTGAATAGTTCTGATCATTAATATAATAATTATTTACTGCTTAAATATTCTGCCTTGGATATCAAACATGCTCTGCGATGCACTGACACTACATGTACCCAACTAAAAATATCTGAATAGTGAAATAAAATACCAGTTTTCAATATTAGATACTATTTATGAATTTGATACATTAAACATTATTTTATTTTGTTAGGTTTGATAATTTTCTAGCATTTTTCTTGAATGAAAGTAACAAAAGTCAGATCTTTTTAATTATAATAAATTACACTTATGGACCCCATAGTGTGATATAGGCATTACGTGACAGAAAAGCAATATTATAGAGACTCTAGTTCTAGGAAGGTGAAATGAGCTACCTATATTGCCACGTCTATTAATTAGTATAATCTCAGATTGCAGCGTGACGTCTCCTATACTAATAAATTACTATTGAAATATTCTATATATGTCGGCTAACAATTATTTAAGGTTTTCCCCGCCGAAGGCGGTACAACCGCCTTTGGTCCAGTTTAGTTAGGCCTACTTATCAAAGTAAACAATAATTTTACAAAATAGGCCTACGTCGACTGAGCAGATCGGCAGAAATGAGTTGAAAACTGCTATTTCTACACAGAACATATCAAAATAGTAGTAGTTTGGAATAAACAGTCCCTCCTTTCCTATAGATATTATTTTCATCAATATTGGTGTAAGGGAGATGGGAGGGTAAGTATAGGCCTATTGTTTTGTCAATAGCCTACCCATGCAATGCCGACCAGCTGGACGCAAGAATGTAGGACCTACACATTGTAACGTCTTCTAATTTAAACCCCGCACACACAAAACCCGATTTAAAAAATAGCCCGATTTAGGGTGCACCGACCAATCGGAACTGAAATCCTAGGAGTTGTCTGTGAAATCGGGCGTATTTTTTGGCCCACACAGAGCCAATTTGACTCCCGATTATAGTATTTTGTCTCCGGACCTCTCCCCAAACTGAAATCGGCTGTACTAAGCCCACACATACCCGATTTGAAGCCCGATGTGGGCTCCCACAGAGTCCCAGGATTTCATTTTGAAATCGGGGATGTTTTTATACTAGGTATTATTTTCTGGACATTTAGATAACATCATACCTTCCTTCATTCTGTCGTTTACTGTGTCAGTGCAAATTATGCAATTCTTTTTATTTTTGTTTTATCATGAAGAAAACAATTTCCTCTTCCAGGGAATGTATAATTTTTTGTATTTTTCTCCAGTACACAGAAAAAAAAAAGGTTAGTCATTTCAGGAAAATCTTAGTCAAAACGTGGGGTAGTCAAATTTGTCTAAGTTTCTGAGTTGGGGTAGTCAAAATTGTCTAAGTTTCTAAGGGGGTTAGACAACCCGACCACTATGTGCGCCACCAAGTGGCCTTTTTGGAAATTAACTGCCAGCATGGAAGAAGATGGAGGTCAATCGCCAACAGAAAGTTCCATGTAAGTAATCCAAATTATCTAGACTTCTTATTTGCCATCCGTCCATAAAACTTGTATCCATACACAGAACAAGGTATGGGAATGAAGGATACATACTTCTTTTTTCCCTTTTGCAATGAAATGAAATGAAAATATACGTTTTTGTTTTGTATCAATGGCTGCCTAATTATCGCCCACCAGGAACTAAATTTCTTGGAGCTAAATGGCCATGGGTGGAAGGGGGGCAGGGGTGATCATCCCGGGATGGCAGCGGCAGGCACAGGGGCGGGGGTGGCAGGGGTACTAGGCAGAAAATTAGATTTTCCCCTTTTCACATTTTTTTTTTAAATTTCCGAAGTTTCCAAATCTTTTTGAAGTGATTTAATAGATTGATATATTGCACTGTAATAATTGAAAAAGTCGATGAAATCAAAATTTCTCAAAAACGTCACATGAATTGTACATCCAAATTTTAACAACAATGAAAATAAAATCTATTCTGCTTATATTTCTATAATAATCATTCTTTTCCCTATGGGGATTCCGGCTAGTGTTAACCTTAGGGGTCGATTATTTTCTTAAAAATGGGAGTAGCCTTACCAGATTTTCAGGATGCACCCTGGGCTACCATACCTATGTACCATATGAATTAAATTGTATTTCAAGAATCTGAAAAGTTTGAATTTTCTGCAAAGTTTTGGGTGAGTTCTCCCCAACGGTGGAATTTACCATATCTAGAGATATCCAGTTTGTTTGAATTTGTTATCTTAATTTCCAGCTGTACTTCGTTACGCAGCCATTTTTGGGTTGGCAGCACTTTTAAAGAAAAGCCTGGAGGACTTCTTCATTAAATCACAGGTGTGTAGATTTTTTCCGCTGGAGGGTATACAATAAGGCAATATTATTTGAATTTAAAAAAAAAGTATATTTCCAATAATTATGAATATTGAACAGAGTTACGTCTGTTAACCTGCATACCAGAGCGATTCCTTTCTGAAACCTAATTCTTATATTTTATTCTACTTACAGGACAACTAATGGAACACCAGGATTTCTTACAACCATTCACGTTGACTTGGAGCACACACAGATTGTTAGAGCTAATGAGTCACTGACAGGTTTGAAATTTGATAGCTTTATGTGTTTACAAGGCTGTTTGTTTATTCAATACGGATAATATAAAGATCTCTATTCTAAACTAATTTATTAGAAGTGACTAGTTTAATAGTCGTCATGAATGTGGTGATGTTTTCACTAGCGAACTGCAATCCTGTATTTGCCTATGTATTTGAATAAACTGTTGGTTTTAAAAATACCTGATTTCAGAATTTATCTCTCCGTCAGAACGGCAGAAGGCAACTTTTTCTGTAGAAAATCATATTGGCCTTTTCTTGCCATATAACTGGGATTTAATGTAATTGTATATATTAGGGAATAGTGCTTTGCATCAGTGCTCAAATCTGTAGTAAAATTTGGAAGGGACCTGCTGAAATATTTTCGCCAACCCCTAGTCAAAAAAGCTAACCTTTCTCAACAAAGTTAGTCAATCGGCCTATGGTTAGACAAAAAAAGGGTTAGAAACTTCGGACAAATAAGCACAGTCAAAAAGACTAAGTTTTTCTTAAAATCTTCGACCTTTTGACTAACTTTCTAACCCACATTTTTTTCTGTGTATTTAAAATCTGATGGTATTTCAAAATCCATCTTTTGGGACTTATGACTCATCTTCGTGTGACACATCACATTTGTCAACAACAAAAAATGTTTTGAAACAATTTAAAAGGTCTGCATGTGCATTACGCAACGTTAACGCACTTCACGGGGCTTTTTTAGGCTCTTTTTTGAGGGAGCGGTCTAGGCCCAAAGTTGAGAAAGTCCCTTCCAGCGAAGGGAAAGCTTCTCGCTTCAAACTGCAAATTGCCATTATAATTCCATTAAGACCGCAAAATGTCATTATATTCCCATTCAAACGCCGAGTTCTAGGCAGGGATACCGATTACGAAGTAGCCTGACATACCATTCTTATCTGATCTGAGGGTTTGGATCTAGAGTGGGAGATCTATCAGGGGGAACGACTTTTTTCCTTGGTCAAAACCAAAATTTCTTGTTTAAAAAAACGCCAATCCCATAATCTGACTTGGATGGGATAATTGATTTTCACTAACACAACAACTCAGTAGGCTACATGCCTAACATGGAAAATATCCCTGCCCCATTTTGCTATCTATATAAGACAATCATTCATTATCGCAAGGCAAGTGGGGAACCTATAATTATTGTCAGCCATTTTCAAAGTTACAGGACAGACAGGTTCGAAAATTGAAATTATTCATTATTCATGGCTTCCATGATGCTCACTAATATGATAACTTACGGTCCCGAGGGACATCCCTCTGATTATATCATAGGTTACATTATTGCATGTAAACGACATGATTATTATGTCACCAATCACTGAAGGAAATGCTGACAGTCATAATAATGTTTACCTTCCACATAATGTAAAGCGTTGATGGGTCATTGGCGTGTTGCTGAAATTGCCCTGACGAAATAAAATAGCGATGATATAGCTCCGCAATAAAAAAACGATAATGACCCGTTTTTCTCAGCGATCATATCGACGACCATGGCTGTCAGAGAAATGGAGCGATCATTTTAGCTCTAAAAGTGGCGATCGCGATTATGTCTCAAATTCAATATTCTTGCTTAAATTGGTTACACATTCGTAAACAATTGGCCTCGTAATGGTCAATCGTGCTTAAATGTTAAAGCAAGCTTAAACTAGAACGTTATACTAACTGATTTAAGTATAATATAAGACAGTAGAAGTGCTATTATAAGTTCATATATGTTTTACTAAATACAACAGTGTTGGAGTAGTCAGTGTTCTTGATGAATTATCGAATTGATCTATAGTTTCTGTATTAGTTTTGACTGGTGTTAAAGGCCCCTGTTTCAGAATTGTGGGCGTCAGTCAGTGGAAGACCTCCAGAAGTATGACAAAGACAAACATATATGCTTAAAACATGAGATCTCGTGCATATGACACAACACTTGTGGGAGCAGCTGCTGTCGGCGCTCATAGTTCGTGAGTGAAGCTAGGAGAAAAGATCCAAGTCTACATGCAAATTGCATTTCCCTCTCAATAATATTGTTCTCTGTCTCCATGCATCGCTTTGTGATTGCTATTACATGGCTTACCATATGGGCCCCAGCGCTAAAAGTATGGCCGCACCCATTGAGTGGAATTCGTGTTGGACAATCACAATATCTGTATATTTCTAAGTCATCGCAATACCTTTCTCTTCACATGCCCCTCATGACAACCCAGCGCATAGAGCAAGTCGCATGGAAAATGAGCAATAAAGAAGTAATTGTTGCTGCCATGCGACCTACCAATCAAATGAGAGATCATCCCAATTATTTCTTTACTAGCATGCCATGTAAACCTGGGCTACATTTGGCACCGGCTTTCTGCGATTGGAAATGTTCTATAGCAGCTATACCATCTCTACGGTGCATTGAGATGAATCAAGAGTTCATATCAAGTAGTTCCAAGCACGATACTACATTGTGCTTATACAGAACCAGTCAGAGCAACTCTCATGGAAGTCAGTTCCGATTTGGGCGTACCTGAAAAGCTACCACTAGTGGCCTCTTATGAGTACAATTTTGGGCATGATAGCACTGACGAGCTACTATATCGTTTTATAGAAATGGCTCTTGGTGTTGTACGAGTGAGCCAAACAAATAATGTTGAGGACAATCATCCTGAAGCATCAGCCAAAGTACACATATGATTTTATGTCACGAGGAATTTATAGAATACAACAAATGGATCAAAATGGCTAAAGGCTCCACCATTACTTGATTATAGTTACAATAATAGATGTACAATAACACCATATCTTAGCTCCCCACATTTGGCGTTATTTTCTCCTCAAAGGAGATCATTTTCAAAGCATTGAATGAAATATTCAGGAGCTTATTCACAGATCTAGGCCCTTAGTTGTAGGGGAAAGAGAGATCAGGTTTATTCTACTCAATATCCCACGACTCAACGCACCTTGTGCCCTTGGTACTTTTGATCCTCCCTTTTGATGTAGTCCGCGGCAGCATTAATGACTTACATGCTTTGCACCAATCTAGACCCACCCTTTGCTGACTTCAATGACAATTCGTGTCCTAATTTAGGTTGACCTTCCTCCAAAGCCACATCTTCTATTCTTTTTCTGCAAATAACTTCATTATATGTGGATACCACATCGCTAATGATCACTATAATAATATATTCACACTCATATATAGTCTTCATCGATAATAGTGGCATTGCTCAGCTATGAAACAAACTTGTGCTAGGAGGGCCATGTGCTCCCTCGATTTAATGCCCTGGTGGACAAGGGATTACAGCTTAAGCTATCTTGCCATAGGAGTAATAGCAGCCATGCCAGCAACCCAACGACTACATGTATCTAAGAATCGTGACTGTCATGCACAGTCAGAGATCACGGCCATTTCCGGCGGCCATTTGTATGGATCAGCTACTGTGGCACAGACATCAAGTGCTAACTGATTGCCTAATTCAATTGCAACGAGTATGGCACATTTGGATCCTGGGCATGCAGCAGAGACCATTGTGGGTGGGTTCAGCATTGGACCTTGGACTGCAGCAATACCATTAGTCCTGAAGGTTGTACATTTACAATAGCTTGATGATCTTTGTGTACAAATAGGACGAATGGCAGACCGACTCATCGATCCGGAGGCAAGACTGTTCCTCTTGACTCTAATCTCCTGAACATGTCATCATCACGGTATTGAGCTTTTATTGATCGATATATCTTGATTAGATGCAGCTGGACTTTTGAAAGGGGATCCGGTGAATTTATTGATATCAGTAGATGGTCTTCCTTATCTGGTTCATGCGTTTTATCTACTGGCGGCCATCTCTACGGTTTAGCAGGTCGTTTCCCATCATAGAACTCATCAGCAGTCGGGTCGACCCTTTTAGGTCGCATTGGCTTCATATCATTATTGGGACTGGCTTTTCCCATTGCTTACAGATAATACCATCATCCTTTCCATAAATACTGAATACCGCAAGATGGCGCGATACACTCCGGATGTAGGAGGCGACACTGGTTATATACGCATTGCTCATAATCCCCCGCTCGTTTAGGAGCGAGATGATGGTTGATTGTTCATTCCCAATGTCAATAGAAGTATCTCCCTTGGGCCCCAAACTCTAAGCTAGGTGGCCCCTATTTGAGAATAATGAGAAAGTTCAATTAAGCCACGATCGTGCACTGACTTCAACACTTCTACAAGCATTCGCGATCTCATCCCTTTGCATTCAAGACACAAAGTAACCTTGAACTAATAAAGAAAATATTGGCAATCAAATTGCATAAGGCAACAAGGCAGAATATGGTTTTAAAGGGAACGTGGACTCTTCCAACAACAATATGGCAATGCTCGCCATCATTAGCCTGCAGCGAGCTGACAAAATTCAGCCCCAAGAGGGGGCCATGTGCAGGGGCCCATTCCTGCCACTGGCAACTACTGGTCGTAGAACACTCAGAAAACGATCAATCATAGTCAAATTATATATAGGCACGTTTCTGACAGGAACGCATAACAATCCAACCCATACTATCCTTGCAAAGATGACAGAGTGTGACTCCTGGGCTACCTCTGACCATGCTCCTGTCGAGCACAGAAGTGATACTGATTTGCAAGTTCTGACATCTAGCTACAATGGTTGTCATAGGCTTTCTCTCATTTATAATCCCCAAATGATGTGATGCAGGCCTACAGGGATCATAGTAACATACGAGGCAGATAAGTGAATTTTCAGTGACACTGCACTGTAGACAGAGGCTAAATTAAGGTTAAGCAAGATCAGGTCATTTAGCGCTTTCGAACAATAGCAAGCTTAACACCACAGTGACAAACCGTCTCTATTTTCTTAATGATATCTCACAGTATGACTCTAGTATACTGTAACTTGTGGTTTGTAATCTATGCATGCCATCCGCACATAGGTAACACAATAACCACTATTTCTTCATCCCAGGCATGCCTGCTCCTCAGTAGAAAGCAGCTTAAATGCGCATGCGCAAATAAGGCAAGGGCTAGCTAGAGCGATTCTGAATCTAAACAAGAAAACTGTTCAATCACCATCTTCAAAAGCATTAGTATTTATTCCAATAATGGCGATCAGGAAATACCCTCGCCCGAGCTCTGAGCGAATGATGAATGTAGAGCTATTGTTCAGACAATTGCGGAATTCCCGCAGAGTATCTAGTAAAACCTTCTGGCCATGATTCATCATTTGAGCCCGATAGTAGAGCCATATTCCGGAGTTTACTCTTCATTTCTATGTGCACGAAATTAATTTTGGGGAGTTAGGATCGTTGGGGGGTAGATAGAGGTTTCTGAGTTGGTCATTCATATAGGATGACTCAGAGAGTCTACGTTTATTAGCTTCATTCCCATGCAGTCTGCCTAACGATGGACAGGGATTCAGCGTAGATTGTGTCAGGATTGCGTAGGACGCCGAATAATTTATCATCATAAAGAGTGTTAAAGCTGATTTATTTTATTTCCTTTTTTATCGAACTTGGGAATTAATCTGGAATTAATGGCGATACTGCCACCGTTATGATAGTAAACGCCCAGCCATAACACCATGTACAGGCAAGTGACGTCTAAAAACTTCTATGTCACATTTGCATAATGAGTAAAACGCCTCATTCCAGGCCGAACGGGAGAAAGAATAGTGAACCTCAACACTTGCCCTTTTTTTAGTTCTCAGCTGTAGAGATAGATCCATATCCTGATGTGTTTATTGTGTCGCTGGGACCTATCGGAAGTGGATATCTGCTTGAGAATTTAAATGATTTGAGACAAATACAAATCTAGGTCTATGGTCTTGATCTAACCCGAAATGTTTTAATTCCTGCTCACAGATTCCCATGGTTCTTCACCACTTCTCAATCCAGCCCTGCAGCCTTAGCATTCAGATGTGCCACTTCTCTTCAACAGATATTTTAGATAAGGCTATGGGTATTGGGTAGCCATTAAGATAAGGAGCACAATCAGATACTCGATACTAGCCTCCCGAGGCCTGTAAAGTGAAAGAGGAGTACAAAGGCCTCTAATCGTGGCACATGTGCGCAACTAACAACGGGATAGATTTGCCTAAATTAGGACTATTCAAATATTGCCGCAGAGAAATAGCAGATACTGTTGAGGTGTAGATGGCATCTTAGGTCAACAGTATAATGACTGGGGTTTCCAGGAAAGGATTTCCACAGCACAGAGTAAAGAATATTCGATCAAATAATGTAGATTGGATTTTCTAGTTATACGGAAGGAATATATATTTATGTAACAGTGGCATGATATGTTATCCCTTCTTATTACATCAGATTGAATCCATAGCACATGCAACCAAGTGCACTATTAATAGGAAATGAATAAAATGTAGTTTCACTAATTCCAGTAGAGGTAGCTATAATAAGAAAGTATCGGATCCCAAATGGCGAGATGAATTTGTCACGCCTGCAAATCTACTCCCTGAAATGAAATATGATATTTAAATCTGATACACCCTCAATAAATACGATGAATTGAAAGCAAGCTCTTTTTATGCGCTGACATATATATATATGGTTGGTAATACTTATATTAATTAAAACTGAAATGAAAACACCCTATTCTTGTATTAGTATGACAACTGGTTGGGATAAGTTTCTGTTGAGTGTCGATGTGTCTTTGTGGCATTTTCGAGTAGTTTCATTCCCGAATCCTTTCCACAGGAAACATCAATCATGCTCTCAATTAAAGTGACCTTCCTGAATGTAAGTTTGACGAAGTGGACTTCCTTTTAGACTTCGGTCAAGTAAAACTCTGAAGGTATTCATCAACATTTCTTGTTTACATTTTTATTTGTCCTTATATAATTATATGTAACTGCTAAACGTGTATATAGGTCTTAGGTCCGTATAGCCATTGTCCTTCGGGACAGATGTGATATTAATAATTTTAATATTTTTAAATTTTGGGACGTGAGAATGACAATAAAGAAAGGATAAAAATGCGTTGTAATAAGCAATGCTTTAGTACGTTCCTTAGGGCTGTTGAACTCGGCTTTGAGAAGTAAATGGGTCAGGGCGTCAGCAAATGTACAATTCGCCCACAGAAATTCTCTCGAACAACCCAAATTTGTGACAGAAATTAGGTTCAAATACAGTTCAACAAACCGAATGGCTTCTTTCAATCAATGCAATACCAAATACACTCAGATATACCTAGTATTTAACCATTTCTCAGTCTAATTTAACATAATTCACTAAATGTGTAGTGCTTCAGATATACATTACATCTGTACATTTTCTGACGTCCTGGCTCGTATGGTCAGACACTATCCCTTACACTGCAATCATCAATTGTATTCTTACCTTTGTTATCCGGAAGTATTCGGGTATTTTTGTTGGTTTTTCATAGAGCCTTCACAATGTCCGTTATTGAGAAGCGAAGTATTTGTAGAGTATGGGATTTTGCAAGACAATGTGGGAGGAAGTATTGTGTGCTGAGTTGTATCTTTCATCAAGTAAGATGATACGCTTTAAGAGATTTAGGGTAATGTACTACTATTACTGTCTTGGAGAACCGCAGTTATTATGTCAGTTCAATCTTTCTATCTCAAAGACCTGCACACAAAAGCATCTCTCTAGCTCTTCACTATTTGTGATCAGTGTATTTTACACACTTTGTGTAAAACGACAACCTCTTGTATGAATATCTGCACTCCAGAGTCTCAAAGGTATAACTCGATGCATAAAGGCAGGAGAGGAATTTTCCTCCTCTACGATAGATTTATATTCAGAGTGAATCGACGACGAACTCCTTCTGATTCAACACCTACATTCTGTCACTGGTCTCTTGTACATTTCTTTATCGATTGTAATATACACCACGCATACACGTACACCAAGCCAGGGACATTAAAGATGAACTAGGGGTTGATCGGAAGAAACAATGCTGATCGTGCTGGATTAATACAGAGTATTCACCTCAAACTATTTTACCAGTATTGACAAAGTATGCAACCGGTTATTGAGGCAAATGTGACGGGTTATAATGTTGATTCTCAAGTGTCCTCAAGCTCACACTAAAAGTTGATTGGTGAGACAAAACTGTTGCCAATTTAATGAGCAGCCCAGAATCGATACCCTATCAAATGTCTGTATCGCTGTTTTAGGTGATGTGATTGCCCAACAGACTTTTTCCTGGTAACATATTTGTCAGGTCGAATGTTTGTAAAGGTAATTCCGCATACGATCCGCCTGTAACTCTATTGTAAAGGGCTCAGGTAGATGTCTTCATAATTATGTGATGTGTGACAGGAAAATGAACCACATGTGGCAAAACAATCATACTTTTCAAATGATTTTCAGCAAGAACCCTTGCTTAGAAAGTTCTTTATATTTGGGGTGTTTAGCGCTGACCAAATTCCAAGCGTGTGTACTTGATTCATATATGCGATGTTATCCTAAGGAGTACATTTAACTATTTTACTAGCGATAGCGATTGACTAGAGATATATTCTTTATCTGAAAATAACATTTTTCAGGCATAACAAAAATACAGAAGTACTTATTAGATATCCTAATGTTTACTATCATTAGAATCCGCTTGACCTCATCTCTTCCAATATGATATATGAAGAATCCATATTTTGCGACTTGTGACTCATCCTACATATCACTTAATAAATGTCTTTAGACCTACAGACCGCTTGTCCAAGAAGCCACAGATGTCTGTGCTGATAAAGATTAGTGAAGGTACTGAGAACTATAATGTTTAAGAATTCAGCAAATCCTCAACCTTGCCTTACAATTGTCAGCACCTGTTTTGTCTTGGGCAGAACTCCCGATCCAGCGGCAAAACGGCTGATTCTCGTGAATCTTTATACAAAAGACATGTTATATTTATAGATAAAGGACTCCAACGATGCAAAGCAGCAATAAAGTAGATGGGAAACTATGATTCGGATAACCAGATTAATCTATTCCATAGCTTGTAGATATGTTTGTATTCGATCTCTAGATGCTACAAGGTTAAGCTTTCTAGCATATGGCGTAAAGATGGCCATTTGCATATTTTTTTTTTACATTATTTAGGCCTCGGCCTGGTCCGAATAGTCAAAACAGAAATTTTGTTTGGGGAAAATGGTTTTGAGTTTTGATATACCTGAGATCATGAGAATTAAACATGTTAAGTATAGAACCATTTGAAGCAATAATCTGTTCGGAAAACAAATCGGTGAAATTCTTGGGAGTTGGACGGGGGCGCCACTAGTTCTATCCTCCAGGAGGACCAACGGTCATCGTCCTTACTCCACTACAAGTCGCAGGACCATCCACACAGTAATTGTATTCTCCCACCCACTATCCCTAGTTCTTACAACTGCTTATCAAATAAATTATAAATTAATAGGGCTCATACATCTTCTGCCCTTCATGATCGCTAATATGACTGTCAACAATGCTAAGTGATTATCCAACCAAGAACTTTTCAGGATAAACACGAACAATGGATTACCTAACTACTACATCGGTTATATAAACATGTCAACAAAATATTAATCTATAAACTTTCTATCTTACCCTGCAAAACGAGGAGGAGATTGTGTGTATGATTACCCATATTGAGTAAATGTAAAACAAATGGCATCACATAGTAATTACTAAATACTGGAAAGAATAGTGGCATGTTCCGTTTTAATGCAGTCATTAATGAATATTTCCCCCTAAATTACATTTTCCCAAAAATATCAAAATACCATTTGCTGAGTCATAAAAAAACCCTTTTCAAATATTATTGTATTATTGTCAATAATATGGTTAATCATCTTTCATAAATCACTTCTTCCTTCATCTAAAATCATGTCATCTAGAGGGGGAAATTGCAAATTGAGAATATTTGAAAATGATTAACATTAGGTGGTCGTAAAATGGGATGGATTATATTTTTTTCCAATAACACACTCATTAATACATGGAGATATTACAATAATTTTTAACTAATTATTCATACTAGTATTGAATAATTTGCTATATATTCTAAGATTTAGCTACTAAGGCAGCACTACTCTCAACATATTTAGAAAAAATCAATTTATGACATCTTGATGCTCTGTATCAAGGCTGAAGAAACATACTATGTCACCTCGTAGTGATCGTAGGTGATCTGCAATAGTACTAATATTGATGTAGAACGAAGACAAGCATTGGCCATGAACCCAGCAAAGCAAGGGTTTATTCTCACACAATACATTAATAGTACACATACAAGCAAAAATACATGTAATAATACATACACAGCACAAAAATGGGTAAGTGTAAAATGGTAAGATTAAGATTTTTCAAATAGCGACCACCTCTGTACAGCTCGGGTGCTGGGTGAATATTGGTCCAACCATACAGGTGGAATGGGGACATGATAAATGCGGGCCGCTGATTGGTCCGCAGGATGCAGGTCAATTGGGGTCTGACTAAAAGGCGCACAGCACCCACAATTATTCTTTGCTACTTGCGCCACTAATATTATTAGACGCACCTCTTCATAGTTTTTCAATAACTATTCAATTTATAACTGAGAAATTTTAGGATATCAATAATGATGGGTGGATATCAAAAGCCAGTAAATTAATTTATATGAGATTTATAATTTGAATAGTTTGTGGAAATTACTGGTGGTTCATTCCGAACTCATGCTTGTGAGAGTGGGTAACTTCATTAGATATTCTGAATAAAATTCAAATCAACGCAATGCCTTATAGTATATATTTATATACATGTATTATGAAATGTTATTCACAATCGAATGCAAACGATGAATCAAATTATAATTCTTCGCCCAAACATATTTATTCTAACCATCACATAAAGTAATACAAACACTGCACTAAACAAAACCAATGAATCATAACCAGGCAATGAATCATAACCAGCCTATACTTCCTTCCTATTTTTTCTAATAAATATCCTGATACATTAATAATCTAAGCGGACAAAGTCGTTAGTCTTTCATTCAACAGAGTCATTATAATATTTTCAAATATCATCTATTTGGACCAGATTAAGCACAAGACAAGTATAGCTATGGTGCTGTGCGGGTGCTGTGTGGGTTTTCGGTGCTGTGCGTCTTTTGCGCCATAATAAGTTGCTGCGTCAGCCCCAAATACATACATCGATGGGTCGTTCCACATATTTATATTTAGTTAAAAATCGTTGTCATGCCACCTCTTTCGTTGACAAATTGAATGATCTATTTCTCCATACACTTCCAATGGAGAAATAGTTAGCGAGAAAATTGAGCAACGGGCCCGCAGTGGCTGGCTCTCAGTCAATTCTCATGTATTTTGAGACCCACCCTTGACTAAATTTTCTGTTTTGCATTCTAGTTATCCCCCATCCAATTATACACTTTGACCATGGGTAGCTTTGTGATGAGGGCCGTATTAACATTAAATTAAATAGAGATGGTCCCTGGGAAATGCAAAACATTATTTTGTTCCCAAATTGCGGTGTAAGAGAATCTGAAAATATATGGATTAGTGGATGTTTTAATTCATCTTTAAAAGTATCTTTAAAATGTTAGAAATAAATGAAAATGTATGGGTAAGTTCTTCTGAAATTTCGCCAAATGATTTAGTAATTTCTTTGCCCCCATGAACAAAGTATGGACTGTAGAAAAAATTATGGCTTGAGAACTTTTTTTAAAACAAGCTGAAGAAGGCTTATTGTGGTAAATGATTCCGTAGCATAATCCACTTAAAGGGCAGCTTCAAAATTTTCAATTTCTGATCTCTTAAATTCCTCTTTGCTATAATATTCAACCTCTTTGGTATTCACACTCTTTAGGTCTTTTATTTGGGTTTTCACCCTTCTCATATTTTGGCATTATGGCAGTTTACCTTATTGAATAAGACAAATTTGTCCATCTTTATTGAAGGGAAATTGTCTGAAAAGTGCCTGTAAATATGATTGGGACATTGCAAATGCAATGCCCATATCAAGGGCCCAGAGTGTAATCTTTTGAAACAGGAAATCTAATGCTATATCTCATCAAAAAGACATTCACCATCTTACATTTTGCAAATTGCTTTACGCTCTCCTCACAAAAGTCCTGGAGATGTACAACGATGACACTGATTGTCTGCATTGTTTCTCCCGCGTGATTTCGTCATAAGCTCTAATTTAGTATTTCTGTTCAAGTTAACATCAACCAAAACCCATCTTTTTATAGCTATATCAAGAGAGAACAAATATCCTAAATATGTAATAGGAAGGGACTATTGTTTTTGCTTCATCATAGAAATAATATTGCTATTCTAAAATCAACATGTCATCTATAGCAATGGTAACCATGGGGCAATATATGTCTTGACTTGGTTAATCTTTCAATAGATGAATAAACAGATCCAACGCAGGGAATGGCCTGAAACCACATAAACATGGGGTTTATTTGCACCATGAACAGTTACAATAATTGAAGAAAAAATTCTGACGTGCTTGTGGGTCAAGAGATGGGCGTGGAGTGGAGATTTGTATGGGGAAATGGAAGGGCGTGACTATGATGTGGCGTCACCAAGGAAGGGGGGCGTGGTTACCACATCAGTCACCAAGGTCCCAATACAATATACATGTACGGTGACGGGTCACCTACACATATTTGAGAAACATTTTACTCTTAGAAAAAACAAGGATGCCAGAATTTATCTTTGTACCATATTTGAGATTCTCAGAACCATTTTTATGTTCAGAATGTTTTGAAGAACAAACAACCAATTAAAGCAAATTCAAGTCAACTATGAAATGGATCAAAAGGGTATTTTGATCAGTCATTTTGGATCTTAGAACCACTTGAAAGAGCTGTGAGCTTCGCAGAGACCATTCCTATTTCCATAATTCATTCTAATTCAATTTAACATTACACTGTAAAACACTTATGGTAAATGTGACTTGGAAATAAAAATCTGTTATTATTATCATTACAAGTTAAACCGTTCTAAGATAAAACCTGAGCCCCTTCAAAATCAATTTGAAAAATCAATACAAACAATGGTTGCACCTATCTACCCGGCTTGTCATCGGAGATGTTAGTTCACTTTTTCTTCACCATTCTCCGCCAGATGACAATTTTCCCTCCAGATGACAAGCATCATAATTATTATGGCAATATTTTATTGGAAAAGATGACTATATACCAAATCTATATATTTTATAGGGTTTTTTGTAAACACGTTTTTCAATAATGCCACTGGCCCTTGAAATGATTTCCCTTCTAGATGACACCGAGTTACTTCCACCACCTTTCAGCAGACCATATTACTGCCTGTTTGATCTGCATGAGTATATAATGTGCTCTACACTTAATGGTGGTTATGATTAAATATGCAGTGTTTTATCATTTTAAAATGTGACTTCATGGAAATTTGAATTAATTTAGGAATTAAAGCCCTTTAAATCTAAATCCCCCCTAGATGACATAGGCTACCCTGAACGTATTTTTACTACCAGCCCTCGGAAAAATAAATAAATCTTTAAAAATTCAACTAAAACATAACCGTGATACATTATGCTACCATGGAAAACAGTAAATAAGAAAAGGAAAAAGTAATACATTTTTTTAAATCCCAGCTTTTGGTGGAGGGTGAAAATGTAAAAGTTGTATTTCTTTTATTCAAAATTGTAAATTGGAATAGGGCCAAAAGTGTTAACATTGTGTTTCCTTCGATGTTTCTAGCCCCAGAAATAAAAAATATGACATTATGATAAAAAGAAATGAACGTTTAAGCCATTTTATTCCTAAACAGGGTCATAGACAAAATGGTGTTAGCAATATGGAAATGGCTGTAGCATATACCGCTTCGAATTGAAATGGTACAAGGAGGCGTTTCATGCTCTAACCCATAGATTAAAGATCAAAAGCCATGTACCTATAGACATAATTATTATGAAATGTGTCATAGAGAAATGAGACATAAATTACAAAATCGTTTTTTCCAAAGTGTTTTTATTCCATTGTAAGATTCCTTTGCAGGGATGTTCCTATTTTGGGGGTGTCTAGAGCCTTAAGTTGTTCCAAATTTCAAGACTGTATTAAATATATTGTTGTGTTTTAGGCCAATCCTATGGAGTGCATTTAGCTACTTTACTTCTAATTTTTCACCCGAAATATTGCCAATTTGTTTTAAAATATAAAACAAATCAAACATAAAATAAAGAATTACTTTTTACATTTCCTAAATGATTTATGACTCATTTTTCTGTGACGTTCGATGTCCTTGTAACATTATCAGGGAATTAATTTGGGTGTGACGGTGCTGCTGGTTGTATATGGTTTTGTGGTCTTTGTTAAAGCATGCATACATCTAACTTTTTTAACAACGTGTACTTGCGCTGAGTACTTGGTTTTTATGTGCAGAGGGACTTGTAAATGTCAGGAATCTTATACTTCATTTAAATGTTGATTAAAAAGGAAAATATTAAACCGGCCCTAATCACGCACGTGGTCTTATTTCTCCAGTACACACAGTCGATCTTAAAGGCATTTTGAGTCTCGGAAACGATCGTCTAAGTTTGCTTTTAGAAACCTCCAATTAAATAATCAGCCTTATTACATTAAACAAAGAGCCACATTGTTTGCCAGAGGTTTAAGCTAGTAAAAGCCTAATGCATATTTAATTGACATTTACTATGACTACATTACAGTTTAATGCCATCGTCTTAGCAAGATTACGCCCCATCACATTTCAATTTTATGTGCATTTACTCTCCATCCTTAGGAAAAAGTACGTCCCTTGAAGGGAATTTTTAAAGTAAGACAGTGATGGCGTCAATTTTCCAGATGAGGATTTTGAAATGTTTTTACCCCGCCGAGGAAAGAAATGAGCGAGCAGAACGTGCTGTTCGGATGAGAGTCGTCATGGAAGCTTAGCTTATGTTAGTGACTGGAACTAATTTTCTCATTCAATCTCGGTCAAAAGGGTCCGGTTATGGCCTTTTTAGTGCTCTGTTATGACAGTCCAATTGACTCCGTCTTCTGATCGTTCACAGGCGTTGCCTATGCCTTCCGAGACTCGGATTAGATTTATGCATGAAAGTAGAAAATAACAAAGCAGTATATCTTTTAAGAATCGCGTAAGCATGTTGCATACCTTCCTACATCTAGAGTGCGGCGGTTCACAGCAGGCCTTTAATTCAGTATCGGCTCACAGCAGGCGCGTAAATTCAGTAGGCGTGATGTCTCATTCACTGGAACAACCAGTTTCGCCAATACCTTTACTCATTCTCAGTCACCGATCATATCTGTCTAAAACGAATTAGCATTATGTTTACATTCTTTTAAAAACTGTTAGACCAGGAAATAGGAGAAATCCTAAAGTTAAATAGACACATTGTAATATATACATAATTATAAGTGTGATAGGTCACCATACCTTTGATATAGGATGTATGATGACTTGCAAAGAAGGATGCCTCTAAGGTAGTATGAAGAGAAATTAGCAGGCAACTGGCGAATGTTGATGGCCTGATGTTGAAGGAGGTTGAGAAGATTACAGATTATTCTTCAAAACGAAAATTCCGATTTCAATTCATTTCGATTCCGCATACTGTGGAGTGCAAATATTCATCACAGGGGAGAAATATGAGCAGTATGTGTAGTGGACTAGTATGATATTGAAATAAGCATAGAAGTCTACTTTGTCATCACTGAATCGTGCACAGATACAAGATGACAGACTGACAATGGTATTTGTCTCTATATTCACTTGACAGGTGAAAACGCTAATACTATTCAACAAAATGACAGTACGATATCTAGCCCTCCACACACTAGCTTCCTTTAAGAGTTGGAGAGTAATGTTGAATTCAGTTCGGTGTGAGCTTCACGGTCACTGTGAATGTATATATATGTTATGCGATTGACTATCGAAGATTAACCTTATTGAAAGCATATATTCCTTAATGGACAATTGCTGGCCTATGTCAGAAAACATGTATTTTTCCAGATTTTAATTGAAGTTTTGATAATTATCAAAATATGTATTGACTGCTGTAATTAAAAAGGTCTCTTATTAAAGCCTAAACTTCATAGGATATCATGTAAGCATTTTCTAGGCGGGGAAATCGTATTCAACAACCTCCCCTATGTATTTTATGTAATTGTCACATATTAAAGAAGTGGGGACCAAATTTACATGGAATTAATTGTAGCAGACAACGTGTATGGAAGCCACCATTGTTGTAAGTCATGTGACCTCTGATGACGTATATGAACCACTACTCACAACGAGGCACAGGCTTTTGCCCCTGTCTTGCCCCTGTCATGCCTGAGTGGACATCTATTTTTTCAATTGATTTAAGCCAGTTTTTTTGTATAAACGAATGATAAGTATTGTACAACAGGTTGCCTTTGAGCCTGAATATGCCATTAACAAATGCTGGGGAAGGTGTTAAAGCTACTGGAGGTTAGGGTGAGGCAGGGGAGAGCAGTGAAAGTGTCAAAACATTGCCGCCGTTGCCGCAATTATAACGCTTACGGCGTCCAGTTTCTGAGAGATTTGCTCGCACAAATTAGGAGTATCTTGGCATATTTATAATTTGTATATATACTAATATGAATATCCAAACATTCTCACTGTATATACATCATATAATTATGTATATACCAATGATTTAAACTAAGCACTTGTAAGTTCAATGTTTGTTTACATGTATGTGCCGAGTAGAGTGACCAGTCACGCCTAGTGGTTCAGTGACGTCACCAATAAACGTAAATTACCACCAGTAATCATAGTTGGTCACCAATATGTCTGCCTCCTTGTAAGAGAGAAACTGACTTTCTTTTCTTATGTTTCTGGTGGTAAATAATGGTGTCGATCATTATAATGCTTCACAAATACTCTGAAGACTATAATGTTTCTGCTATTTCCTAAATAGTGTTTGGGCTTTAACAGTTCGTTTAGGTAGTATATATATATATATCTAATCATCTATAGGATGATTTGACGCAACCATTGACAAAGATAATAGGACTACACGTTTCGATGAAATACATCTGCACTTAACCTGTGGTATACCATGGTAAAACCAAAGAAAGAAAAACCATAAGCCATACAAAAAGGTCTCTCACTATCAACCACCATAGTATTCAAAAATCTGTCACGAGGTTCCAAAGTAAACTATCCAATAATCACATTAATCGATTGTTCTTTTTAAAAGAAAATAGCTTTTTATTGAGCAAAAATTCCCCATATTGTGATACTTTTCATTTTGTTCAAGCAAACCAAGTCAAGAAAACAATATAGTTATTTTTTTACAACCTCTCTTTATTACGGTCATATAAAACGACATATACATTCTCGTTACTACTATACTAATCTAATACAGAGTTACTAATCTTACTTCTTCTATAACGATAACTATAACGATAAAGACATCAGTGGACAATATGAATAACCTAGCTATGGAGAGAGTGAAACATTGTATTTCATTCTCACGTGGATACAGTCTGGCTGTCGAAAGCTTAAGTGTGCCAAACGAGTTCTAACATGTCGCTACCAACAAAGCTAAACAGTAGCTTCATCATCATCTTTTATCATTACGTAACGTTCTATGAGGCAGAGCGAAGATCAAATCATCAAGGTGACGTAACCTGAACAATGGTTCCTCTCTCAGTTCTGCGATGTGGAATGTATAATTGTGTCCTTCATGATTATTTCAACTTTGGGTTGGATCATTATTAATATTGATTCACAAAGAAAAACAAGTGTAAGCTACTGATGATTTGCATTTATACTCAACAAAACAGAATAGAATTTTCCTAGAACCTTTTTTACCCTGAAATGATCTTTTCCAGTCCATTTAAGTTTAGTTTTGCACTGACAAGATATTCTGACTCATTGTTCCTTTGGGGATGTTGAAATATCAATGGTCGACCTTGTCCTTGAAAATGAGGTTTTAATGGGCTCCTGACAAAACTAAATATACTGCACAATCAGCTTGCAGTTCAGCATTATTTCATGCAGTAGGAATCGAAAGAGTAATAAAATCAGCAGCTGGCGAGGTTCGATAGTTCCTGTTTGTTTGTGTTGATTGATATAGTTTAGGTTCATAGTCGCTAAAATTATCGATCGGACATTACAACAAGAACATTCTCAAAGGTCGTTGTTGTAAAACTTGCAAAGCCGGCTGAGCGATTATAACTCATCAGTTGGACGGTAATAGAATTTTATTGTATTTTAGTGTATAGTTGAATCGTGGTTGTACATAGCACAAACCTTTTCATATGGCTATGACTGCCTAAATGATGGGAATGAAACAAGGCATTACATTAAGATCACCTGATCGATAACTCTAAGCTATTGCGACAACCAAATCTTACCAAATGTACTCATTGTTTGACCTATAGGACCGACTTTACCAATACTATGTAACATTTATATGTGAGTACAAGGAGTTGATCGACCTATAGAGAAACAGGTGCCAGTGAGCGATAATAAGAAAAGTTACCACAGAATATGGTCTCCGAAATGTATAAATGTGAATTTTATGAAACCCTGCAACAAAAATACCCGGATAAAAATCCTATGAAATGTTGGTCAAATGAATTACTCTTAGAGAGGTTGGAAAAGACCGAAAGAAAGTTTAGAATAGCTGTTTGATCGACGTGAACTGGGAGTGCAGCTTAATAATGGCTGCATAATAGTAACGTGGGCAAGCTTGGAAGCCCATGCATCTAAGGTATGGGAATAGAGCCAATCTTACTACATGTTCCAATAGCGGGTTGAAGACTGCCCAGCGTCCATCCCCCGTTACAATAGTATCATTTTGCCCATTGACCACAATGGTTATCCACTGAAACCAGTCGTATTATTGACTGACTATTAAAAATGCATTACCAGCTATGCATGCGCAAATCTGCGCAATTTTTCCTTTTGCCACATACACAAAATCTATGATAAACTCAAACATGTCCCTGAATATCTAAGAATTCCGAATCCATTAAAAGCATGTAAATAACAAAAGAAGTGGTGCATTATTCAATTGGTGCGCACCGAATGGACGTCCATTGGATCGTCTCTCAACCAGATATTTCAGAGGGATTTCCCCCTTGTTAGCATACGTCATATATTGGAAGTGAGGGTGTAATATAATGCTAATGATCTCATTTGTTCTCATTAGCATAGTGTGACGTTTTGTGGAATTCCATTCCTCATGTCAAACAGATATTTGTTATTTTCATTGTTCCTGCTGGGGCTGTTGTATAAGCTAAGGAAGGAATTTTCTGTGTGAATTCAGAAGTACACTTTCTTCCCTTCCTTCGATTGGTTGGAATTCAGATTCCTACCCATCATTAATTGTATATAGGCTACTCCTACCCACTGGGAATTTCATACATAGGAAGGAAATTTTCCCTCCCAACAGGGGAAGTTATTGCCATAAGAATATGGCTCTCCTTAGCTTATACAACAGGCACCTAGTGTCTATTTCAGTATTGGACATATCAATTGATTGTATTTTAAGTGTCAATCGTCAGACCATAGTCATGTATACATGTCAATAATTATGTCCCTACTGGTGATTCATTGTTCAGTGAAGCATAAAACCAACTGGTTGGTCTGTTTGTTTGTTTCTAACTGTGACCAATAACTTGATTGTCTATTAGAAACTATAAAGCAGTGTGACGTTCACGGAATTCCATTGGTCCTATGAACAGTTTGGCTATGTTTGGTACTCCCATTACCTTTAGAACTCTGATGATATACATACACACACTCTATGCAGAACAGGGTATTTTTAACTTTTACTTTGTGAATCATCTTGAGCTGTAACTACCCTTACCGTATATATAATTGTCTACATTTGATTGATGCTTATTGTACTCTGATCTTTAGGTTATTATTATTATTGCTTTTTACAAAATGAGTGTATAGTATCCTACCTCTTCTTCCTCAATTGAGATTTGGTTATTTCTAGGAAGGACAGTACCCGCGTGCATTGTTATTATATTAGACTGAGTATTGTATGTTCCTGTTGATATTGCTGAATTTATTTATGTAGGTAACACTAAATCACAGAATCCAATATATTTGTGACTCTCATGAAATAGCTGTAATTTATAACCAATAGACAGGTGTCTTCATTTATTTATTTCTCATCATTTTTTTTCTTATTTTACCATTGGGACCTAAATAGTGATATGTGTAACATTGAAAATCAATTTTGTTCACTGTAAGAACTTAGCCTCAGTGAAGTCCACACATAATTCCGAATACAACCAATTTTAGCCTGAGCAACCAATTATATTGAAAACCTAGCATATAACATCGGTGCTGCAGAAGTCTTTAGTTTGAGGTGCAGTCACCCAAAGCTATATAAAAATAGACATTGCGCACACGCATGTAGGTGACTAGGGGTTCCCCACTACCCCTCCTCTCTTGAATGGGCATCTACAGGCCACTCATGTAGTGGTATGCAGAGGAAAAACCGATACCGAATTTGTTAGTTTTAATCAGTTTTTCTTCACTTAAATCGTTTCTCCAGGACATATGATATCTTTAGGGTGTTTATCTCAAGGATAGTCATTACATTTCAGGATCTTCCACAGCTGGTAATGCATCTTTAATAGAAAGTTACTGGATCCAGAGGTTCAAGCAAATGAGATGTATTCTTGCAGAAGAATCCATGCAGACTGCATGTTCTCCTCTCTATTCTACTCTCGTCCTTAGGTTTGTCCTTTCATTCACGTATTCACGTACGTTATGACCCACTAAGCATAATTTAATGAGTTGTTGATTAGATTATGCATTGACGAGGTTTTACCGGGTCTGATAGTATGGATCATCAACCATTTTGCATCATTACAGATCAATTTTGATGTTCATAGTAGTCCCTCGTACTCATGAGGGGCATGATATATTACGTTCAATCATTTTACCCATATTTGATCTTTCTATCTGAATATTTCAAGAGAAACTATTGCTATCCCTAGCAGAAATAGGTCATACGAGAAGAACCAGAATTCGTGCGATGTTCTCAAAGCACGTTAACACAAACATCTTTCTCTGATAAAGATACTTGGTTAACTCACCAGACTTAAAGCTGCACTCTCAGCTAAGCATTTTTCACATTTTGTTCCATTCTTTTCCAACCCATCTAAAAGTCATTGGACCAACATTTTGGGACATTTTGTCCAGTTGTTTTTGCTACAGGGTTTGTACAACGTCCTCATTTGTATTTAGAGGATCCGCCCGAATCCTTTCTTACTATGACTTCACGTATTATCGCTCACCGTCGGCAGTTTTCTCTCAGTGATTAGTATTCAAATTCTTATATATAAAGATGTGCTATTCCGTCAACGATGTATCATTTGGGTTGAAAAACATCCAGAGGATAAAATACATATCTGAAATTATGTCTTTGGTATTTTTGAATTCAGGGGAGAAAATCCGCCTATGGAAGGTATCATACGATTTTACTTTCGTTTAATCACAATACAACCAAATGCCTATTTTCGTGCCAGCACCAACCATAAAAAATGGAGGTTGTTGTATCCAAATCACTGAATTAAAAATGCAGCCAGTAATTATTCTGAAATATTATGCTGTTTTGATTAAAAAAATCACTTTGGTTAACCACCCGATTAATATCTTTATGAAATTATATACGGGTGATTTAATGGGAAGGTCCCGTCGCCGTAACGGGGGTCTAAACACTATTTGGAATGTTTGGGCCAAGGAGAACTTGAAATAAAACCATAATTAGTTATTTTACTTTGAAAATGCAGCTTTAATAGCATGTAACTATTTTGGTTGCATTATTCGAATATTCATGATCACCGTATAGCTATTGACTGATTGAAGTCTACTCCTTTAAATAGCATCAACATTAGTCATGTAGAAATGGGATAACCTGGACAAGTATTTGTCCGTGAAAATTACTTAAGAAATGTGGACAAGTGACAGGATTGTAAATCCCGTCGCAGACTCGGCTCAAGGTTGAGAGAGTCCGAACCGAATTTCTATTATAGTCCCATTAGGAGGTCTACTCCAGGTCCATGAAAGCCATTAACGCACTAGACATCCAACCACTGGCATACCATTCTGATCATCATGCTCTCTCTGTTACTGAGGTTTGGCGCATCACATTTCGATATGGTGTGCATACCTGAGTTACTGCTTTTACCCAATAAATATAGTTAGTTCTCGTTTACTGAACCTAGTACAACGTACAAGTTTGTTGATGAGAACTTCAGACTCCATTCTAAATGAGAACTAGTTTCAGAATTCTTGCGAATGCTCTCCTCGAGGAAATGGGTCATTCACCAGATATATTTTAGCCGTGGGATCTATCTCAAATAAGTCAGCCTAACTTTATGTGAAACTAAATCTTAGCTTATTCCCAGCTGAGGTGTTTGACTCAAATAATCCAAGGTCAGACGGGTATTTAAAAGGGATGCTCTTTCTCATACTTGAAAGTAGTATCCTAGATATTCCGGCTGAATATCTGCTGATCACGTAAGCGTAGGACAAGCAGTATTGATGGATCAAGAGTTTTTCCATTCTCTATTCAAGCTCCCCATTCTACAACTCGTCTGACTTACACACTTCACTGATTACCGTGAAAAGATTCTGTCAGACATGATATTACGACCGTCACATGATCAACTGCGTCAGATGATTCAAAGCAGCCAATAGGAAGCATCCGCTTAAAGCGATTTGGAAATCGGTCGTATAGACCATCATTTTATTTCGATTGCCTCTGCCTTCCTATGTTATTAGCACACAGATATTTTCCCTGCACACACAAGCCTGTGCTTTTTAGACCCGAATCTTGCACTTTGGTTAAACAGAAGATTGTTGTTGTATTGTGATTTCCTTGGAGCAACTAGGGAATTTGGTAAATCTCTATGTATACCTGTAGACATCTTTGGTCGAGTTTATTATAATGTCTTCGTGTCCCACTCATTCATAACTGAATTAGATGAGAAATATATCGCTCTAGGCTCAGAGTTGAGAGAGTCCCTCCAAAAGCTTCCAAACTGATGGAAAGCCTCTCACTCCAAACCGCAAAATACCATCATAATCCTATTAGGACGCCTACCCCAGGGCCGGGAAATCCATTAGCGCAGTAGGCATCCAATCACTGACAGTCCTGTCTGATGTTAGAGGCTGTGAGCCTAGACTGATATCACAAAGTTAATGTGAATGGCCAATGTATAAATGAGTATAGCGTGTCCAAAATGCAGAGGGTATATGCCCCAATTTCCGTACCAAACTCTGTCACGTTGCTTTCCAATAATTACCTTTGGCATGCTGAATCGCAAAAGAGAACAATATGAGTTCTGTCATGAGATCACGGATGCTCTTTGTTATATTACCTTTCAGCGATTTTGAAGCAAAGTAGACAGAGATGTATGACATCCAGACATTCAATTCATTCCTACTCATGATACAATATTGTTAATCACTGCCTGATCGAAATGAAGATGTGAATCTACTGTTACTAATATCACCTACAAGCTATACTACAGGTTGCACGCTTAGAACTATGTTAACACCTGTCAAAAACTAAAGATTGTCTCACTTTTGTTCTATTCTTTTCCATCCTATCTAAATGTTTTTTGACCAAATGTTTGGAGCATTTCTTCCAATTGATTTTTTCTACATCTATATTTCGGAGATCCACCTAAATCTTTCCTGTAATGGCTTATTATCGCTCACCGGCGGCCTTTTTGTCTCTGCCGATTCGACCTCAAGTTCTTGTATAAACAATATGCGGCGCCGTAGAGACTGACTCAAAGCCTGGTTGGTCCAACATTTGTATTTATTACTCCCTATGAATCATACAGTTACATAGATAGTAATGAGGAATAATGAGGAATTAAGTTTAAATTTTTTCGTCTGCAAGGCGAGGAGGAGGTGTGCTTCAGCTGGCGACCAGGAATGGAATGACTCGGCATCGGGATCAGCTCCACTTATATACATGAGGGTAGCGTCGTCAAGGTGAGTGCCTCGAAGGTGCCATCTGATTGGATCCTAGGATCGGTCCTCGTTCCCGATATGGCCGCCGAATGCTGGGGCTTCGACTACACATATGCGGCGCCATAGAGACTGACTCAAAGCCTGGTTGGTCCAACATTTGTATTTATTCCTCCAAGAGGGCCAAGCAGACTGGAAAGATAACTCAAGCATAGGATAAGCGAGAGGAAAATTTGTTGTCAACATTAATTTGATGAGAAATGGAAAGTTTTATATAATTGTAGAAACAAGAAGACTTCCAAGAGCCCCTCTCCTTTATATCTAAGGGTGAAAAACCTGAATTCTACATGAAAGTTGCACCCCCAATACGCATGGAATGAGAAGTTAATCTAGATTTAATTCCAGCATAAGTGAGAAAAACCTTGAGGGTTTTAGAGAAAATTGAATATGATAAACAATTAATTTTATCAGTGGAATATAGGGGTGCTTCAGGAGGGGCAGGATAATCATGCAGGATCCTCTTAATCCAATAAGCTGGACATAGCTTGTTGGTAGGAGAGAAGACAATGGGTAATGACACATTGTCCCCTGGAGTCAGAGTCTTAGAGGTCCTAATACGGATGATCAGACCCCATGAGAAGACTTGGACATCACCACGTCTCAGAGTGTGGGGAGAGTTGACCACATATGATATCCTCAGCAGAGCACGAAACATCAGTAACATGGTGGCAAAGCACAGCATCTGAGTGTCATCAGACCAATGCACCACCTTGGATATGGCCAAGATCTGGGCTGGGGTAATGGCTTCCTTCTTAATAGAGGGGAATAACTGAGAGTTCTTGATGCCCTCTAAGGTAGCCTTTAGCATGGGGTGACTAGCAGGGGGAGCGTCAAGACCCCTCACTTTAAACTTGAACACCACAGCTTGATAATATGTCGAGATAGAACTAGCTTGCATATAGCGTGATAAATAGGTTAAATAGGCACACATCTGGTTAACCGAGCCATAATAATGAAGAAGACAGTATTTTTTACAGAACCTGGTATAGCACATCCACTGGATCTCACGAATCCTTAGGGTAGAGGTAGACACAGAACGAGTCCTCATGGTAGCAGCCTCACCCACCAGTTCTTTAAATAGAGTTCCTGCAAAATTCAAACAGTGGAGTCGCGCAGCATAAATTGTAATCACAAATAGTCTCAGGTGTTCTATCTCTGTATGTGGGATAGCACATTCTTGATAAAGTGTCTGCTAGAACATTATCATCAGTAGCAATATATTCAGTCTCTAATTCTAAGTCGTGCGCCACACATAGCCAAAAAATCTCTCTCAGCCATGACATGGAAGTAAGATTTGAACTAGAATTATTTCGTATGGCATGAAGAACTTGAGTATTGTCTGTTACTATGGTAACCTTATGCCCTGAAAAAAGTGAGCCCCATCGTCTCAACCCTATTAACACTGGCCATAACTCTAATACGTTAATATTGTCTAAGTCATCACAAGGCAGTTCTGGGACGGGGGCGACATGGTTATGGTTATTAACAAATGGCAGAGGGTACTCCTCCATGAAGGCTCCTGCAACCCAATCACGATCTAAGGCTACAGCAAAACCTCGTTTTGAAGCATCTGAAACCATCTTAAAAGGGTACCTGTCCTTAGAGATAGTAGCCCAACCATTGAAGATTTTCATGAAGTCTCTCCACCAGGTCAGATCCTCCATGGCTGATGGAGGTATACAGGCTCTCCTTGATCTGTTCTTGAGTATACCCTTATGGAAATCGTAAAGGCGACGACAGTGCACCCGCCCACCCTTAACCACTAGTGCACAATGGGATAGGAGGCCATTGAGGCTTTCGAGATCATGTTTTGACATAAACTTAGCCTTCGAGTACTTGTTCACTAACACAGAGCCCTTGTCCAGTTTCGCTTGAGGTAGGCTGAGCTCCATATTTTCTGAACAGATGTGTATACCCAAGAAAATACATTGTTTCGATGGGGGAGTTACTTTGCCCCACGATATGTGAAAACCTAGGTAACGTAACAGTTGAATGAGGTCATTTTGCGTTTGTAAACTGTCTTCATACGAACTAGCACAATACCAAAAATCATCCAGGTAATTGACTATGCGGTGGCCTTTAGCAGTGAGGATGTCAAAATTGAACTCAGAAATTCTATTAAAATGACAGGGGCCCGTGCGCAAACCAAAACATAGACGGTTGTCGACGTAGGTGCAGTCTTCGCCATCGTGATCCCAACGAAAGCCCATATACTTTCGGTGGTCTGGTCTGATTGACACGGCCCTATACGCAGCTTTAATGTCTACTACCCCCATGAAATCGTATTTATCAAGTAAGTCAATAACGTCATCCATGTCTTTATATGAAAAAGGGGTAACTAGAGAATCACAATGGTTATTTACAGCCTTACCATCGGGTCTGCTACAGTCAGTGATCAGGCGAATGTTAGAGTCACCTTTCGGTACCGTGCCCATGGCGTGAATGCACACCGGAGAGGAAGGTGTAACGGAAATGAATGCTTCTTCCACCTCTGACGCAATTATATTATTCATGCATTCTTTGGCAACAGGTAACAATGTAGAGTTATAATTTTCACAACAGTAGGGGTCCACGTCGGAATTCACCACTGGAAATCCGTCTAGGATGTAATTCAAAAGTTCCTTATGGTGAACATCTGCTGAGACACCACTGTAAACATAGGCGGCGAAGCGACACGGGCGCAGCTGTGTTACATTGTCGCCCAACTTGTAAACGCATTTACAAATACCATCAATACATTCTTGGTAAACATGAACTTGATTTCCACTAGGAGAAACATCAGAAGAGAACACAGGTTCACTCGAAGGAAGATCAACGACTTGACGTCGAATATTAGCAGCGTGTGGTTGCGAACCAGGACAGACACGCTTTGTCAAAGTTTCATCACGAACATAACATGGGCCAGCGGGCCAAGAATCAGAATAATTGTCAACGTCTGATAGATACAAAACATCATCAAGGGATTCCCCCGAACAAAAGGTAAATTCATCGTCATTAACATCTGATGAAGTTTGTTGAAAGTCAATGTGCGTGTCAAGCATGTGGGCGCCGCCATTTTCATTCCCGTTTTCTAGCGAGATAGCGTGAGAATAGTCAAGGTTACGCACGGCATCATTGTAAACAAACCCTTCGTCGGGAGTCCCCAAAACCTAATTTGATTTCTTTCCCTTGCATTCTTTAACCGCATGACCCTGATCCCCGCAGGATACGCACTTGTGGGTGTAAATACATGTCTTGCTTAGACACCCAGCGTCAGAATTAAATCTGAGGCAAGGTCTATCACTCTTTTTTCTGTTCTTCTTGTCCACCAGCCCGACATTACCGCTCGCCTGTCACGTGTATTCATAACTAAATGATCTCAACACTTCCTCCTGAGATACAGTGTTGAAGGCTCGCAACCCTTCCTTATTAGCTCTATCTCTAACAGTTGAATCATGATTCACAAATGCGTTGAGGTTATACACCTTAGAAGCAGCCTTCTCTGCCAAAAGCAAACCATGTCTAACTAACCCCTTAGGATCCGTTTCGTCCTCGATGCATTTTAATATCTGCCTCATTGTTATTGCCATTAGGGTTTCAAACGAATCAAGGGACTCACCTTTACGCAGCAGAGCCTTTGTGTCATAAGGTTTGGTCTTCCTTCTCCTTCTGGCCTTACGGACATCACTACTAGCAGATGACAATGAAGAATTGCCTGAAGATACGGAGTCAACAGATGAGGATCGATCACGATGTCCCGACTTGGCAGCAAGCTTGTCGATGATCTGCTCCATGCGAGACAGTCTCCCGTCAACCATATCATGCATAGAACTTCCACTCTCCTGGCCACCAGCATTATTAGAGAATTTACACGACTTGCCTGTAGGCTTTGAGTGCCTATTCCCGCAACTTGAACACAATCAAACATGTTTCACCATCTTGACAGTTTAAATTTTTTCGTCTGCAAGGCGAGGAGGAGGTGTGCTTCAGCTGGCGACCAGGAATGGAATGACTCGGCATCGGGATCAGCTCCACTTATATACGTGAGGGTAGCGTCGTCAAGGTGAGTGCCTCGAAGGTGCCATCTGATTGGATCCTAGGATCCGTCCCCGTTCCCGATATGGCCGCCGAATGCTGGGGCTTTGACTACACTATAACAGTAGCATATTGATCAATTCAGTACTATACGTCGTAATATGAGTAAATCTGGTCAGATCTCTTTGTCATAATAGCTAACAATGCAGCATTAATTGAAGGGGAAAATTGCTCATGTAGCATAGCATGTTAAAACGCGGATCATACTTAAATGATTTATCCTCACTTGGATGCTACACGAGGATTAGAACCATTCAACATCGAGGAGTTTAGATAAGCCCTGAAAGCGCAAAGAGGAAGAATATGTGTGTGTGTGTGTGGGGGGGGGGGGGGGCGTGAAAGGGGACCACGTGCCAATACAGAGTGAGGGAGGTATGTTGTTGGTGGGGAAGATAATGGTATCAGTAGCCCATGAGTGAATCAAGTACAGGGAAGGTTTGCGTTAGAAACTCTAATGAACAAAACAAATTGAATGGAAATTAGATTTAGATTTAGAATATTTTTATTAAAAAATAAGCACTACATCATGCAATGTTCTTTTCAACAGATCCTGATAGAAATACGATATAACATAATATTTCCTCGTCGCATTGTGTATTACGCATGGATTCGACTTGTTTTGAACATCATGTTGAGACTGCTAGACCGATTCTTAAAGAAAATGGCATGCATGAATCTGGGTCATAACTCCTAGGTAGTTTGGCACGATTGGAGTGGAATACCAGGATTTAAATTTCAAGGAATTGGATAACTCATATAAGAGGCACCGCTTTAATGCTGTCTGCCAACTCCGTTCATTCATACAAGTAGAACTTGGAAAGCGTGAATTGATCCTGGCGTATCTCCCATAGATATGAAATGAAGCCTTTGCATACAGCAAGTATCAAAGACAGTTCTGATCCAATCGATCCGACTGATCCTCCTACAGTCGTTTACATTTCAAAGACGATTAAATTGAGTTGAGTGATATTCTCATTGATCCCTGCAAAATATGCTCATCCTCCTATACAACTGATACAAGTAGATCACTTACTTTATCCTGGATAGTGGAGAATCGAAAAAAGTTAAGGCCCATCAATCAGCTGTAACCAATAGAGCTTTGGATTTGCATATTCCAGCTATCTACTATGAATCTGCCGTATTATAGAAGACTAGACCTATTGGCATATAGCGTGTTACCCGAGTCCATACAACGATTTATTTCCAGTATATTTATTTCGATACTTTTAGATGGCCTGAGGTGCGTGAAGAAGAGAAAATGAGACATTGTCTAAGTTCAGAGCTTCTTAGACCAGATATGAATGGTATGTCAGTGATTGGATGCCTATTACGCTAATGGCTTTTCTGGCCAGTAGGTAGGCGTCTTAATGGAATTGTAATGACATTTTGCGGTTTGGAGCGAGAGGCTTTAAGTTTATAAAGGGACTCTCAACGTTGAGCGTATACTAGAAATATATACATATATACATGTATACAGAGAGGAGAAAATGAAATTGAAGTTGATGATTTTTGTTTCTTTAGCCATGCTGAGATATCGTGTAATATACTGAAGCAGTGGCACATGTGAAAGCTTGCATATATATGCAGAATCGCGAGCAAACCGCCGTCAGGGCTTTTTGAACACAAATTATCGAATCCTGACTGGGGGTCAATTTATAGGACCGGATTGGTATTTGATGGTGTAGTGTCACGCGATGAAATGCAAAGCTATGAAAGAGCATCCGCGGTAATGCCGCTGCTAAAAGTTGGGTTGTCTCCCCGCGCCCACACGACCACCCCTCACGACACACTACTTTTTGAATACTTTGAATCGATTGAAAGGGAAGGAAACAAAGGACGCGGAGAATGGACATCAAGCGATGCAATGGTTTTTATCCTCAAATTGTTCGAGGGGGGCGCAGATGATAGAGTATGTCAAGGACGTAAAATTATGAGCTCATTTATCCACTCGTGCTCCTCATAAATATGAAACTATTCCAATACCAAATCAATATCGGTATCAAGGTTGTACTAGAATACTCTGTATGGGCTTGTTGTTCCTATTCAATAGCAACTCAAATTAAGGAAATGGAAAATCATTGTTATCAGTAGTTTAATGTATTTACGTCGCGCTTCCCAGTTGTAAATGCATGATTACAAATCCATCTAATGACGTATAATTCCTACGGCAGATGTAATAGGTATCAAATAATGTTTATAAAAACTATAGAGGCCATTACACTGTGATTTCCATTCATAAATCTGGCCGATAGAAAGGTTTGATCGACGCTGTGGAATAACCTGGCGGTGCAAATGGTCCTGGTGAGAATTGTACAATATATCTACAGTATTCTTTTAAATAATATTCGGAGTGCAATTCCCTATAGGTGTATGGATTTTCCGCATGTTTGCATTTTCCATATTGCAGCTGAAAGAGTGAATTATGTCGAACCCTTCGGATGTATTGCAAATCGCATAGCACTTTGTATCGATGGGAATTCTTAAATATAAACTTCCAAAGACGAGCCTCAAGACAGAATACAAAGTACATTTCCATTATATCAGCCACACCTTGAATATTCTGCATTTTGATCACGGAGAAAAGAAATCTGAGGAGAACCTAGGATTGCTTTAGGTCTAAGATAGTCGTTTTCTCTGATTTAGACAAAAGATCGTAGACGCCTGCTTGTGTATGGTCGAAGAAGATGCTTTTTTGCTGCATTTAAAATAAAGCTCTAATGAATGCTGAGTTTTTTTATTTTGCCCCATGGCAATAAACTGTTGGCAGCAGACTTCTATCATCTCGGGCGACTGTTTCAAAGCCACGTCGATTAGAACCATTTAATAATTTAATAAGCATATATTTTTGAGCAGACAGCTGGTTTGAGATTACTATCAAGGCAATCAATCTTATCAGCGAATCATTACCATCTTAATCATACCATTACCTACTGAACAATCGTTTTCTATTTTGACCTGATTCATTTTGGGCCATTACGAATTCTTTCTATTCCCCGCCATCAACATTGCAGACAATTCTTCTCTTGACAGATTACTGTGATCAATTGAATAGACAGTCTAAAGCTTTATATTCATTAGAATGTTGGTCCGATGCGTCCAATGAATATGTTCAAAAGCACCCAGTGTGCAGGTAGTGGATGAGAAATATATGAATATTAACCTGAAAATTGTATATTACTGACCACATTGTTATTTACCGGCATGAATTATGAATGTTTCCTTCACCCATTGATGAAATTAATCAGACTATGACCCCTTAATTAAATATATGAAGTTGGATATATAGAATCAGAGATATTTTGTATTTGAATACAATTTGCAGCACAAGGCAATACTTACCACACATATGAATCTTTATATTTTCCTGTTTACGAACCTAGCATCCCTGTATGAGATACCAGTGACTTTCATTGGACAATGCATTTTCCCCTATGTGATGTGTGAAAAATTGATGAAATGTTCTCTCGTGGCAGTAACCTTCAAATACTCGCCACATTTTCAATAAAATATCACACGAGTAAGAGAATCAACAAAGACGTTTCTTTCTTGTTTGGGGTTAACTGGCTAGTCACATACATAAGCTCCTGTGCCTTATAGAATGTCCGCAGCTTATAAGTGAACTACCTCAATAAGGTGGAATTCCCCTGATAATGAAAGGTTCGTGAATAACTAATTACCAAGATCACGTCTGATTGCAGAGCGATGTTTCAAATTTAGAAATTGATCAGTTTAACAGTCTGCATTTAATATATGATTTAACGGATAGCAGGGTGGTCGCTTTATCGGTATTTGTTTTACTTTACTTGGTATTTCATCTCCCTATTGGAACGAGTCAAACTGTTCCTAATTACAGGTTGGACGCATTGCCGAGATTGCCACTATGCAGGACCCTACTGTACATGTATTGACCAGATAGGGTTTTATACACCATCCAACCTTATTCCTTTTTTTATGGGGACTGCTACTGGCCTATGTATACATATACTTCAGCTGTTTAGTATCCTCCTGAAATATCCCAGTTCCAAGCGCCTACATAAGCAATCTCCACTCTTGAAAAGCCCTCATGTTGTGAGAAGGTACAGGACATAATCCTTAGATGAGAGTCTCTGAGAATAATGTTACTTATATAATGTCGTTCGACAAATACACAACTCAGGGTATACAGTAAAGCGGGATTTAACTGGACTGCTACAGGAGTGTCATAACAATATGTATTGTGAGGTGAAAGTATATCAGACATGAGTTTATATCGAGATACTAGTGTAACAAGGAACAACTGTGATGGGACCATACAACAAAAATAATCTTTATATGAAAGAAGATATGTGACATAGGAAATAATCACGATGGAATGGTTAATGCTGGAAATACGTTTTTTGATGGTGAATAATGAGCTGTGGTGACGCTTATCCTGCCATGGGAGCAGTGTTGAAAAGGACAACGGTTGTGGGGATGTTGTTAGCTGTCTGTCTGGATGCTAGTCTTGGAGGAATAGGTTGCCGAAGCGTGTCAAAAGGTCTGTATCACTCAAAACATTTCCGTTCGTAAAGAAGGATATCTGATGACCTGGGTGAATAGAGGAGAAAAAGATCTCCTCTGGAATATCTCAGTCCCAGCGCAGAATAATTACCTTAGATAGAATATTGGCATGGGTGACCTTGCTAGAGTAATATATATGGTTTCATATGTCTAAAAGTCTTTCCGAGGCAGATTCTGCCTAATTCTTCCAGACTGTAGACATCAATTGTAATTGTGCACATTATAATATCTATACTAAATAGTACTTGATGCCAATTAATTGTGTTTTGCAATATTGTTAATTACACAATACTCACTACTATCACTATTGAAAACCTACCTAATAATCATTAGAGATTATCACTTCCTTCTAATTAAATTAACATAAAATTAATTTCACAGTTATTGTTGTGGGGCTCAACCAGAATGTACCCTTCTAAAACATGTTGAGGTACTCACTGTGATTAGGCAAAAGTCAAATTTCGAAATTAATCATTTCCCGATTACTTTAACAGAAGAGAACGATTCAATCATTGGTGCAGTGAAGTTCATTTCCTTTTTATCAGTAAATATGCAACTATTGATTTGAATGCCAAAGTTGCTGAAGACCTGTGTCTTAGAAGAAACAATGCAACATGCAGAGCAGGACTAATCGAGTCGTCTAACCCTTTCAGAATATGATTTGACCAGCAAACAAACATCGTAGTGATATGTTTATTTCAATTTACTTCAACATATTATTTACTAAAAGCATTATACAAAAACGAGGAATGTATCTGAAAAAGTCAATTCCAGGTATTCCGGTATGCTCCTAGTCTCCGGAAAAAATGAAAATAAAAGTTGAGTAAACGTAAACAAAAACATTCTATATTCTTAACAGCATTCTTAACATGTTTGATAGTATAACTCGTTAAAATATTTATAATTGTTTTGCTAAGCGTCTACCTATACAAACAAGCTAAGTAAAATAAAATAATAAAGAACATTGGGTTCTCATTTAACTCTAAGAGTGCAATATAATTACAAGGGCAAGTTTATACAGAACTTTAGTTGTTAGTGTTAGTTCCCTGTTTAGACTAAACGGGGATAGAATAATTCGTGGGTATTTAGTCCACAGTATCTAAATTGGTCATTGAAAATTTGAATCGTTTGAAATGTTCGCCATTTGTGTCTCCTTGCTCACTCCTTGATATCTGGGATATTTTCATACTAAGTGTAATTAGCAGCAAATTTACTTCCTGATTGGTTGGAATTCACTACGATTCGTCGCTTTAGGCAATAACACCATTTCAGATTGTCTAGTGTTAAAATTATCACCAACAATTTCGACACAGATATCTCTTTTTATACATGCGGTTCTACTTCATGAATGGAATTGGAATGGAACTCTCTCATTTACTTAGCATGAATGAAGTGGTCCTGTCGCAATATCACTGAGACCATCCTTGGTTCAGCTGTTTCAGCACACTGGTCATTATTGCTTTCTCCTCCAATCAATCACATGCAGGTCATCAGTAAAGTATTACTGACCTTCAAGGTGAAATGTTTTAGTAAATGTATTTCAGTATTATGGTCATTTGAAATGTAACAATTCTCAGAGGGATGGTTTGCAGTGTGCATGATGGACTACATAATGTGGTGAGGTTTAACAGTACAATCAAAGATTGGGCCAATGGCCTTGCACTATATATCATAACATAACATCTGGTGTTTGGGTTAATACGGGTAACGGTGCCGAGCCTTAGATAGAGGCTTAATAAATGTAAACGAACAAAGCCAGGCTGATTTCCACGCTTGGCCGAAGCCGCCTGTCCACCACTAAACGGATATCATAGATAATGGCATTTTTATGTGTTGAATACAGACCTTCGCTCAAGGCCCTCTTCCCATCGGCCCTCACTACGTCCCATGGGATGTTAGCACCGGATGGAACAATTCACAAAGTTCCCTAAGTCAAGAACATCACTACGTTAACAGATGCTACTCCTGTAATCTGTTTATTGCTTGCAAGTGGGGCGCAAATGGGCGAATCATAAATGATGCATGCGGTCGTCACAGCCGCGCCGTTATCGCTATCCCTCCGCCCCTAGTTTTACGCCGGAGCAAAGTATCCTGTCGCGAAGGGAAATAGTCCTGTAACGATGAACAGCAGTCCTGGCACGAATTCGAGACTTCTAATGTCGGATTGGGTTATAAAATTCAATCGCATGGGAGAGAACATATAGTGTTGATGGGGAAGAACTCATTATGCTGGATTGATTTCAGTCTGACGGTCCTACATATTAGGATATCCACACTTTCATTAGCACTGGGATGGTCAGCTAATCATTTCCCAGATCGAAACACTGTTCTTGATTTTGATCCCCACCTCAACATCAAATTACATTCGATAAATATGAATTATACCCTATACGACACCAAAGTATATTATATATCTCTACCTTGAATGGTCCGGGGGCTGTAGCCAGAGACAGAGACTAGAATTATTACTATAGTTTACAACAGGATATTTTTCAGACGGCGATATTTCTTTGATGTTGATGTGTGGAAGAAGGAATGCCATTAATTGCTATTAATCTCTCAACGCCTAATCAAATTAACAATTGGTTTATGACTTGTGGCAAGTTGTGCTCGGTGGACAGACTCATTTGCAGGACAGCTTCTCCTGTCTTATCATTAACAAGTGGTTCTTGGATTGTAGAGCCAGTTTTTTTACTTTCAAAATTCACTGACCATCCTTTTTTCTAGTTTGGGTTTATTTTTCACTTTCACCATTCAGATCTCACCTCAAGCTATCGGACCATATATGATTTATCAATTTGAAATGCATTTTGTACATAAGATGATGAAATATCACGTTTTTAAAAACTGAAATAAATAAAATGAGAACATAGGCAATCACAATAAGGAATTTATGTCAAAAGTTCTACTTCATGATAAGAATCTGATCATTGTTAAACGGTTCTTCGTTAATCTCCAGTAAGTGGCAAGGCATAATTTCCTTGTGCAAGTTGAAACAGGAGCCTGGGGGCCTGATATTTAAGAATATCAAGCACATAACCTAGACCAATCTTGGTACAGAGCAAAATATTAAAGGATTATTGATTAACATTGGGGCTACTGGTGCAATGTTTAGTGTATAATCACGAGGCAAAGCTGAGGGTTTATAGTTCCACAAACAATGCACCAGTAGGCCTGGAATGGAGGTTACTAATTCTGTTAGTCTCTGCCTATGGTGATTATAACCCCTGGACTGTTGAAGGCAGTGACTAAATCTGAATACGTCCTACATCTGTCTCATCAAGAAGCAGAATCCAGAATGCACTATCTATGGTTGCCATCTGTATTGCGTCCAGGGTCGCTGACATGACCCGTCCGGTCACACAACAAAAGTTCAATAGATTTACCCTGTTGGAGCACAGTAACTAGCCCGGACCTTAGAGATGGGCTTGAGTTTATGCCAGCCTCCCAAGTCGATTTATGGCCCGGGCAAATCCAAATGAAGTTGTTTACATCGGTTGCACTAAGCACGTGGATTTAGGGAATCTAACACAAAGAAAAAAATGGCCATATGCCAGACGGCTATTTCTCCCTCGGGCAGAAGTTCGAGGAGGAGATATGCTTATGGGGTAACATTGCTGCATACGTGAAAGACAAGCTGAAACAGGAGTAGCCAAGTACACAGAGGCAAGAGATCGGTTGACCAGTTTTACGGCGCTAATGTTCGTTGGATAGTCCGTGTTTTCTTGCCAACCTGAGTTATAGCTAACTTCTTTGGAAAAGAGGTCATGATTTCAGGTGGTACATTGATAAGAGAGTCTGGCATAAAACCTGTACCTGTCTGTTTGAATAAACTTCGCTTCCTTCCAAGACGTTTTCAGTTGGGCGTTAGTGTTTCTGTTTAAGGACATCGCATTTTTAAGTGAAGCAAAAGGCTTCGGAATTGACACGTTTAAGCAATATGATCAAAGCATGACTCGTTTTGTTCTCTTGTAATGAGCAGGTTTCATGGTCAATCAATGCACACACGTGTCTTTGTTCAAACTAATTAAAACAAGGATCCAAACCATGAAGAGAAAACAAATGCTTCTTTCTACATAATCCTTGTTGCTTTGGGATACCCAGCGAAAAATATACCTGCTGGGGCAGTACATTTTTACCTTAAGTGTTACTTAGCGCACGTAGAAGCCTTTTTGAGCCCTTAATTTGATAATTCAACCAAGTCCAAAATTATCATTTACGTGGTGTGTGTAATAGAAAAAATGGTGAATCTCCTTTTCAAATTGTTACTTCTCCGATATCCTGAGTTTTGTTTCAAAGCTAACTGAAAGGCTGAAGTGTTCTGAGAGAAAACCTTTAATTAACCGTTACAGGTCTTTTGGTCAGAATATTCACATAGTCCTAATGCGGGTCCTCCACTATGGAAAAAAATGTAATAAAGACTTGGTTTTCGATTAAACTATCGGTGGAAGACTTGGACTAAATGCAAATCTTAAGACGCTGGCCTAGTAGAGAACAGCGGCAGGCACCGGCCGTCTTACATCACTGCAACAGGGGGCATGGGAGCGTGTTATCACTGCACAATTCATGTTTTATACATAATAAGGCGTTTAAACATTATCGCTTAATATTGACCAACATTTTAATGTCGCCCATTCTGTTTATTCAGGCCTGCGTGGACAGTGTATATTTCCTAAATTTCTGCGCATGCCGATGGTGGACGGTTCTGACCGGAAATGGATATCAGAAACCAAGTACATCGACAACTCGAATCACTGGGATACCCAACTAGAGATAACTGTCTCGGAATACCATATAAAGGCGAAACTCAAATACAAAGTAAGTATAATGGAAAACTTGTGATCTGATATGTGTAAAATGAGTCTAAATCGTAAAATCAATACTTTCAGTGTTTTATTCACAAGATTTCTTAGTAGGTATGTTCTCATTTGTGGGGTGTCTAGCGCTGTAAGTCGTATAAAGACATGTACCAAATATCAAGACAGTGTATTACATATATCCTTGTGTTTCTAAGGTCATCCTATGCAGTATGTTTTGCTTCTTTACAAGTAATTGTCCACCCTGAAAAGGTAAAATTTAGAAGTATTTTTAGATTTCCTATGTGTTCATTGGTGGAATCCACTGAATCTCAATTTTTCAAAATCCATTTTTTCCACTTATGTTGAGGTGTTATAATGTCTTAATGTATCGATAGCTTGTATAAGTAGACTTTTTTGTGACACAACACAAATAATTATCTTTTCCAGTAAGGAATGTATATTATAAACCGCGTACTCATGATGTAAACCATGATTTTATTAGCAATTTCTGACATCTGGTAAAAGTTTCAATAGAAAAGTTTCCCCAACACAAAACCTCACGCAGCTTTGTTTTATGGTCTGATATTTCTTAACCCAATGATTTAATACAAATGAGGTTTGTTATCCATGATAATTTCCTCCTAAACAATAATCAATCAATTACAGTCTTTCCCCGATGTCCTATAAATAGGCTTTGTTCAGAAAACATAATGCCAATAGCTCACGAACAAATCACAGCAAGCATTTTTTTCCCTTGCTAGGCGCAATGTCACGAGTTTACGGGAACCGTGCCATGCTTTCAACGGGAGTTACACTACAGTCGCGTGTGTATGGAACAAGAAGATGGAGGGAAGTACAAGGTGCAGCATCATGATAGTGGGTGAGTTTAGGTTAAAATATCATAGGTCGCCATTTCCAGGTGTATGTTTTATATATATTATGAATGGTTCAAACCAATGTTGTTCCATAACAAATGAAGAAAGAGAATGCCGACATAAGACAAAATGTCCAGAGATATATCGATTTATATAAGGGTATACAATCTATATTCGCCAACATCGGTCAGTTAACATCTATGATTACATTTTCTGACCAGTTTTCTAGTTATATATCAAGCTCAATTAGTTTATATATATGAATAGGAAGCAACTATTATGTAAATCTTGGGAGCTTACTTGTTGATTCAGTTCTCCATGAAGGAGCTAGTCACCATATTTTCTCTTGCAAAAGATGGGATGTAACTGACCTTACATCAATCTATACTCCCTCCCTTTGCACGAAGGTGTCATTTGATGTGTGGTCAGGATTTCAATGACGAATGTTAGCAGAAAAAAACTGTATTCATTATAAATACTGGTAAACATGGCCCAAAACAATACGCCCTTACCCTTTCCGATGTTTGATTACTTCCGTAATATGATAATCATAGCTGTTATTACCGCAATATAAGTTAAGGATGTTCGATAACAAAGTCTGCACGTTTTGATATTAACTCTTGACTGCAAACAGCAATATCCGCAATAGACAATAACGATGATCCCATGCAGGTTCTCCCCTTTCTAAGTAATTAAATACGAGTAAGATATTTTTATACTGTTTAATTTATCCGTTATCTAAGAGAGTGATTAAGATTATGATCACAGTCGACAGATCGATCAATAAATAGAGCGAAAGGAGAGAAACGCAAGTATAATGGAAAACGTTGGACGAAATTTCTCCACGACACAAAATGCCATGGGCAGAGTGTAACCTTGGAAGAATCGAGTGAAATAACTTCTCCATTACTAGCGACGACCTCCACACATTATACCTTTTTTCACGTTAAAGCAATTTAGTGACATTTTCACCAGATAAATCTTTGTTGAAATGAGTAATTTTTACCGCGATATGGCAGTATCATAAAATAGCAAAATAAAGGTTAAGATACGAGTATCACGTTTTTTACTGTAATTTCACTAAATTAGTGGTAGAATAAGGCAGAAAAAGGAGTATGTATAGAAGTAAGGCTTGCCAGCAGATTGCATGTGGAGAAATGACTTGTCAAGCTAAGGGCTTGATGCAAAAGCAGTTGTCCATTTGGGTAAACCATCTAATGAACCCCTCGCCACCTGGGCACTAGCCATACACACTAACCACTATATATATATACGCTCTGTCACAATGCGATTCATGTTTGGGTCCTGTTTGTCGCAAGTCGTTCCGAATTGTTCCCGTCCACGAACATGCAATGTTTATGTAATGCACCCCTCGATTGTATAGATACAACGTTTAATGACGGTCACGTAAAGCACATTTCACCATTATTTCTGGTTTCTGAAATAGTTTGATCTTGTCAAAGGTGCCTTTTCACATCTGTGGATCCATAAAAATTGAGCAATATGAGTTTCACTTCGTTGTGCTATTGGGTCACATTATTAGCTGAGAGGAATACAACGCTACCACTCGCCTCCTTTCATAATCCACAACCCCCTTTCTCAGATGTCCTTCCAAATTTACATTACATTCACATTTTCACAGAACTCAACTGAATCGTCATTATGATTTCCCTATAACCCATTACTTTATCCACATTTTACAAAACTGAAAACTAATATTTTCCTTCATTCACAGACAGTTGGGGGTTTGGGAAGACCCTTAATTCGAAAACCCTATACTTGAAATGTTTCAACTATTGTGCTTGGTGATTTCCCATGCCAAGCCACACAACCCTGATGGGCAGAATCTGCTAAGTAAAATTTGCTTGAGTGACCACATGAAATATTGGTATATTATGTACATAGGATCTAGGTAAGCTGCACTTTCAGTCAACAATAACATCGATCAAAACCTAATGATTCTTTCCTCTTTGGTTTTACTTTTTACCAAAGTTTTAGAGGATTGTGTACGGTTGCTCTTGCTACAGGGCTTCAAAGAAGTCATCATTTATGTTTCGCAGACCCGCTGAAAGTCTTTTCCGCGGTGGCATCACCTATTATCGCTCACCGACAATTATACATACACAACAGCAGCAGAATACTGATGAATTCAGCCAATGAATCCCAATACGTGTTGTATGAGTACATTTCTTACTGTCGTAATAGCTGAGAATGCAGCTTTGAAATGAACAGTTCTTGGCATATATGATGAAAATAGACCCATGCAGTGCTATCTTTGGAAGGTGCATATTTCACTGCCTCGTCACTCGTGCATATTTCACTGTCTCGTCACTCCGTCTAGATATCTCGAAAGATCATACAATTATCTACTGATGCAATATAATCTTAAAGGAAATATTGCCCGAAATATGATTATTATCTAATGACTTATCAAAGCGTCTGAAAAAGCGATGGGGCGCTTCTAAAACATTATAGACTTAATTCATCACATCCACCGTTTGTGCAGTGTTAATAAGAAAATACTGGCGTGGCAAATGAGAAACCAGCATGAGTGTACTGGTATATTTTTCCACACGTATTTCATTACATGTGTTGTTTGTTTCTGCCATTATGATGTGTACATTGCGTGTCTATACCTATATAAGGGTTAAATGTAAGCGATCCTCCCACATTTCCATTTGCCCATTACAGACCTGGTGTGGACGTCCACAGTCACATTGAATTTGTATGTGTCCGACTCGCAGAACGGCGCTAATCTAATTTGTCTTGATTCACAGGGACCAATGATCATCTCTAGATCAGCAGTCATTGTGTGCACATCCGAATCTTCCCCTACTAACCCCTGGCGCCGCCCTGCCGGTGAGAACCTACATAAACAAATCACAAATAACCAGGAAAAATGACTGTGGGCAAATAAATGTGGGGTGCAGGCCCTTCTGCTTGTCAGTGCTCATTTCCTACGCGGCCATTATTTCCCGCCATTTTTGACCTGCCAGCTAATGGGGTGGCCATCCCAACACGTTCTTGACAAAGTGACGTCATAACAGGAGATTCTGGACACGATGTGACAAGCCAGAGGACAGTTTTATAAGCCCTCTTAAGTGTGATATACTCGGAGCGTAGGCTGCCTAATTTTGATGAATAATTATGAGAAAGGCACTTGTTTTGGCGCGAGACTTGCGCCTATAAACATGGGTTTTTTTAAAGGAAGGAGATAGACCTGTGTCATCCAAAGTAGATGCCAGTTTGCAGATTGGCATCCGCATCTGCACTCTGACACCTGCGTTTTGGATGGCGTGATGAACGGATGTGTGTATATGAACTTGAGGTAGCTACTTTTATTGATCATTGCGTCTTAAGAGACTACCACATATCTTTCTTCTCGTTTTGAAAATCTCCCTTGGAAGTTCAGATCCTTTCTTCAAGCGATCTGCTAAAAAGGAATATTTCTTTTAACTCAGGCTTCGGCGTAATTCATAAGCATAGAAACCGAGTGCTCTGAGAGATGATGAATACATGCTCTACTTTTATTGTTCAAGAACTTCCGAGCCCCAAAATGAATCATGCAATCCAATGCTTCACCTACTTTCTTCTTTCGTGTTACAGAATATTTAAAGAGAAAAAGGAAGATTGAGAAAGACCTTACTCAAGACCACGGATCATGTGGTCTCATTAGGAACTCCTAGTTATTTCAAATGCTTGCTAAAAGGTTTTCAATTCTAGTAAACAGAAAGAAAAAAAGGTTAATTACCTTCATACTGTGCATATGAACCAATATGAGGGAATCATGTACTAAAATACTAAAAGGGTTTATCTAGACCAAAACAGATAGCCCTGTTGTGTCTTTGAAAAGCTTCCTCTTCGTTCTCAAGGCCAAATTCCAAACGCTGTTTTTGATCTGATTGAAGCATGTCTACTAGAGTCCAGACATGGCAAGTTGGCATGAGCGTAAGCACATGGATATCACCATTTGGAAAGGATTTTTATTTCACCTCTGGACGTTGTTCACATTGCGGTCCATTGAGTTAGCACAGAAGAGTGGCTTATATAGGGGTGGCTGTGCAGTAACAGGTGAATATCAAATCTATATTTTGTCACATAACGAGAAGAAGTATATATATATATATATATATATATATATATATATATATATATAGATTTGTCAAGAAATCCTGCAGCTGAGGCTGACAAAGTTCTAACGAAAAGGAAAGTACATCTCCGAAAATACAAAAGTCCCATCATTAGTTTTTGTTACAACAATTTCCATGTGGGTAATAGTATCTCTGACCACGAGACTCTGCTCCCTATTATAGAATTTGCTTTCTGTTCAAATTTTACACTGAACCCCAAAATGCACACGTTAATTATTATCAAGTTTTATTGAATGTTTGGAATGAATTTGTATAAATTGGTACAAATAGTCCCCCAGGCTTCTCGGTACATAGTCGTAATCAATGGAAATATCTGGATTTGGAATAGCATGCCACACTCAAATAACATTGGCGACGAGGTCAATTTGAAGTTAATTAAATATTTAAAATATCCATGGCTTCCTTTGGCCTGAATATCTTCTTCCCTATCTGATTCTGTAGTTTGGATTACGCTGCATTTTCATTATTGCCCTATTACATTACTACCCAACTTGGTCCCTATCTTATCCAGGGAACTCCATCGAGCCTAATACTATCGCGTTAGATGGACAGTTGGAGCATAGACATTTGCCATGGCCTTAATTGCTGATCTGCGAAAGTGCTGTCTACATCGGTAGTGGCAAAATAAGGACGAACCATTATGTTCTCAACCGAATGAAAAATTTCAGCCCGCCTATGAATCTCTGCATCCCTAATGTGCACATCCTAGTTATGCACCTCTTAAAGCATGATATAAGGTGTTTTTCTTGCTTTACCTACTATGGAGATGTGTTCATAGATAAGAAGGTCCCCTTAAATTCACCCTCTGAAGAATATCCATAATCCATTTAATGAATGAAAACTCACATCAAGGGGAATTAATCGACCTTTTAAAGCAACACGATCCACTGATCGCCATTACATAGGCTCCTACTTACTTAACTCATTTACAGCAATCCCAGGATACTATACGATTGTTGCTGTGTTTGAATAGAACTTTTCAAACTCCCATAGCAAACGAAACGAAACCTAACGAGAGATCATGCGTTTGATCCTGTCCGAACTTTAGAATGTCGACCTCGATCCCTTATAGCATTTGAATAGAAAATGATTTTTTTCCTTCACAATCTCCAGCTTAGGGGATCGTACGCTGTCAGTTTTAACTTAATCCGATTATGCCATGGTTGATCTTGAATGTACGGCAGAACACTCTCAAATCGATTCACCCCTTTGTACAAAAACGACAGCTGCAAATGACAATGCCATCTATTGAGCAAAGGGGTAGTTTTAATGATATAGAGGGGGATTAAAGCCGTATTCTGGTGCTGCCAACGGTCAATATAAAACAAAACCAAGCTTGACGGGTCACGTGATGTGTTACCATGGTGTCAGCCTTTGTGCTTTATCCCACCCCAGGCAGCGCTTGTCGCACATGCGAAAAACATGCTCTCAGCTAGAGGTCAAAGGCCAATATCCCCCTCGATGTGTATCGGAGGCTTTTTCCACATAATATCAGATACTTCAATATGGGAGACTGACAAAGCTATGCTGTAGATGTCGCGACATGGCATGTGACACCAATGAGGTTCACTTTCATTAGTCAGGACATCAAACATATCGTAATAAGGATGCTGTCGAGTATGAAATAAAAACCCGTTTTATTATACTTGCCTGATTGGGTGTGTTCAGTATTTATGCGGACACTTCGCACAATATCCAATGTTTTTAATTGTATTTCTACTGTTATTTGGATGTTTTAAGAAAGCTAGAATCCTAGCAAAAAACTTAAACTTCTATGAATTGAATTTGATGTGAATTTGATGCTATATACGATACATAGCTAAAAATATACATAATTATAACTAACGCTTCAGATACTAGATCATAATTTAATTGTTTCGCACGCCTTAAGTATGCCACCGAACTTTCTTTGCATGTACAAAATAAACCCTGTATCAGACAATATGGAGCATTATCGGCGCTAACTCTCTGTGCGCAAGTCCAGACCATTTTTTTAAAATATTGTTAGCATGCCTAGGACATCCTATTGACCTCGGGCCCCCGGACACAGGCCGATTATACTGCATTTTACTGACAGGGCCTCCGCTGCCTGTCCTCCCTCGTCGCCGTTGGAGCAGAGGATTGTCAGCCCCCATTATGTCCTCCGAGGTAAGGCCTTGTGGCTTCGTCTCCTCCAAACACAGGCGAAGCCACAGGATGAGGCAGTATCTGAAGCCATGCGTGTAACATGGAGTTATCAATATAGTCATCCTGCCACCCTAAATAGGAACACCCCATGCCCTGGCCATAGCTCCCTCCATCCTCTCACCATAAAATCATAGAAGTAAGGAGAGGAGCTCGGGACGGGAAGCTCAGGGTTACGGCCTTATCATAATGCTATCATCGCCTACATTAAATGGTAGAATGTGGTGAGAGAATGTGGGGGAGTGCTGAAGTTGTACCCCATAACAATTCTTGTTAGCTGCAAAAATCGGTGACGAAAACAGCACAGTGCCAATAAGAATGACTCGCTGGAATTCATTCATGGAACAAGTATGAAGAATCGATGTTACGTTGTATTTTTCATGGAAGCCAGGCTAGATCATGGAAGCAGTGCTAAATCTCATATGAATTACGGGAAACTGGATGATGAAAATGCAACTGGTAATGTCGGGTTATTAATGTCAGTACGTATATAGTATTATATTACTATACCGACCCGAAATGGCAATGCAAATTTTATTTGCATTGTATAACTTTTATTTACTTATATACCAAAGCAATGGAAGTGAAGAAATCAAACTACTTTGTATCTACAATAATATAGTTATACTTGAGTTCCTTCATGTTATATTATCGTCTTACACTGTATTATTTCATACGTATATGATATACATATTATGTACGCACTGGCGTTGAAACAGCGTATTGTAGAATTGTATACATTGTGTGCATTGCTCAACGCTCTGAGTGGCCTATGGAGAAATTGGGCGGCACTTAGAAGACCTACAACAGCAGTATTGGAGTGCTGTTGTAGGCTTTCTTGTAGTGTGCAAAGGAACACAGATCATTCAAATCATATTTCCAAGCAAACCATGCTTATAGGGGAATCTTTGGAGTTCTTTTAAATAAATTTAAATTAGATACCAACTTGATGCTTTAAGTTAGTTTAACCACACCCCAAAGGCGCCTATGACAGTGTGGCTACCTAGAATAGGCCCAACTAGGGGGAATCACACCATTGGGCTGATAAGCTGTCAACACTGGCGGACGGCAGGCAGAACGGTGAAATATAGATCAAATCAATAAAATAAAATAAAATAACTTCCCCTTTACTTACGTGTATCCTTTGTTAAAACATTACTGTGGTTTTAAAACTATCTAACAGAGATGTATAAATTTAGAATACAAACCTAACTGTGACACTGTAAAACTGCACCACTCGCGATGACACACAATCTTACACCTTGTGTCATAGGAAAACTATTCCCAAATAAACTTCTCACTGTATTCCATATATATAGACTATATAATTTCACTTTGTGGGACAAAGTTGCCCCCCCCCCCCTCATGTTCAAATTGCTTCTTATAGGAAGCAATTTTGGGGAATATTTGGGAATAGTTTTTCCTAGTTTCCTATGACACAGGGTGTAAGATTGTGTGTCATCGCGAGTGGTGCAGTTTTACAGTGTCACAGTTAGGTTTGTATTCTAAATTTATATCACGATTACCCAGTATGGCTGAAATCTGGAGAGTTCTGACTACCGGATATCTATCACCAGGACCAAGATATTTCATTTTTATCCACGAGAATCTTTAAACCTCTGATGCGGTGATGAATGGAGCGATTATTTATTGCCCACAACTATGCACCAAATTTAATTTGCACACTGCCACCATGATACTTATGCACCCTATTTAGACCATGCTTGTATTTAGATCCCGTGCTTAGAAATGATCAAGGAAATACAATAGTCTAGACTCAAACTAATGCCATAATTATATGAAAATAGTCTACAAAATTTAAGTACGAATATGAAATTCACAAATGTGTCAACTTCATAAAATGTATTTAAAATTTCGGCATATAAAAGTATCTTTAAAAAAATGAAAACTTGAAACTAAAGACTTCTCTTCTCTATTCCCTATTAATCATAAAGGGAATTGTTGCAATTCTTTGGCAACAAAAGTCCTAGGTGTAATTCTCCTGACTGCCATACTAGGTGCAACACAATTATATTTGAAAAGAGCTATACCGTAGCTTGTTTGGTCCTGCTGCGAGTACAGTATAAGGGGTCTGTGGTGCAAAGATGAAGGAAGGTTGACCACCAGGGCCATACAAACCATAAAAGCCAGATGTCCAGAGAAAAGATTATTTGTTGACTAATTTTAACTAGTTTTTTCCATTTAATCATCTCCATCACTTTGATTTGAAGCATAGAAACATATTAATGTGTAGCCTACTCATTTTTCTAACCACAATGATCTTTCAAATCAGTTCTCAGTTGAACTCAGGGATATTTTCATTTCTCTGCATCAATCAATATGTTGAATTTTCTAAGGACATCTGGCTATCATGGTTTAAATCTAAAGGGTTTATTGCCCTGGTGGTCAACCATTTATCTGAGGTCGTTTGGCTCTACTTAAAGGGCCTTCAGAAAATACAGTATCCCAGTTCATTATCCGTTTTGGAGTTGCCAGTAAAGTTTCTTTCATTGTTGTTTGACAATAAAATCATCAGCAGATCGTCGAAACTTTAAAACACAAGTAGAGGCGAAATATATATATTCAAATGAATTAATAAACTAAAATCTTTTCATCTTGATCGAAGTCTACCATTTGACAAATTATTACTTTACTTTTGAAAGATTTAAAGCTGTGAAAGTGTCTGAAAGTTATTTGTAACTGTCTGCTATTTAACTTGGTTTCCCTCGCAGCGATGCGTGGTATAGTACAGCGCGGTGCATATTGATATATGGTCGATTCCCATGAACATGATTCAATTGCTCTAGAAATGAACGTTAACACTTGGTCAGTGCTAAAGGTTCCCTAAATCAAACATTGTCTCCCAACATCAAGGGTGTTGATTCAAAGTACCTTCTAACTATATTAACATGGATATCATCTGCGTGTATGCTGCATTCCTATCATCTAGGACATATTCATCGATTATCACTTACATTTCTGCTGTGACTTTTGAAGCAAGGTTGAGGAATATCCCTTGCTCTTCTCTGTCCCATATCAGGACATAAAGTGCGCCATGAGAGTTATTGCTAATTTGCCCGGATCTCCTGCATATCCTATATTACTCATCACCTGCTAAAATTCAAGTGCTTGTGGAGTGGTCTGCAGAAATCGAACGCCTCGGACTGTTTATATATTCTTGTTCAGAACTTTAAGAACTGTTCGGCTCATGCTCTTCTTAGAAAAGACCACAGATTCACAAACTGGGGCATGGAGGTAGAAAATGTTAATCTTACTGTTTATATAATTTTATCTGTTATTGTCATTTTACCTGTTAACTTATTCTACTATTGCTAACTCACTGTAATAATGGTTACTTTTTGACTTGTAACTGTGGATATCTGTTGGGATATCCATATAATATAAAGCTAGAGCGATTTCTACAAAAAGAGGTAGAAAAGAGGGGTTTTTTTTATGTTGCATGTTCTCGGAATTTGTTGTTTTACAAACCATTTTTTTTTCTGTAGAGGTCCGTCCATCCTCTCCAGAGGTCGTCGTATCTGGTTTGTGAAGGTATCTGGGGTGAAAATGTGATTTTGAAGCCTTTTTTAAATTGCGATCTCTACACTCTATTTATAGCCTGGGAAAGCCCTTGTAAGATACTACATCATTTCCCACAACCTACGTCCAGGGGGACCTCACTGTATGAGTAATTCTCCCAATAGGGCATCATTTGGTTTTCCAGTCAAGGGTATCTACAACCGGTATTTAGGATGACCAGACATAATTATAACCATTACATTTGGGTTCGTTGACAAAAATAAGGCTGTGGGAACCCCACTTTCAAAGTTCTTATGCCAGAATCATCGCCATTATTGTGGGGAGCATGAGGAAGAGGGGAGGGAGAGAAGGGGGGCGGGATTGGAGATTGGGTTGGGAGAGAAAAACTGGTATGAAAGTCAGAGAAGAGGGGAGGGGAAAGAGCGAGAGGGGGAAGTATGGGGAGAGAGGGTTACCGTCCTACATGCAGAGGAGTGGGAGAGTGAAGAAGAGGGTATAGGAATAGGAGAGGGGGAGGGGAAGGAAAAGAAGAGGAGGGAAGAGAGGAGGGAGAGGATGTAGGGGAAGGGAGAGAGGGGGAGAGAAAGCGGGGAGGGGAGGGAGAGGGGGGAAATCGGAGATGGGGTTGGAAGAGAAAAACAGGTATGAAAGTCAGAGAAGAGGGGAAAGGAAAAGAGGGAGAGGAGGAAGTGTGGGGAGAGAGGGGGACCGTCCGGAGAACGGGTACTTTGCCAGTATTTAATCAAATACTTCTGGCTGTTTTGCCTAACCTAGTTCACTCTCTCTTTATGTTTCTACCTAGCGGCCGTGCCCACATACATATAGTTTTATTTTCATAATGCAATTACATTCAAATATATGAAAAAAAGGCAGAACCTTATAAAAAAAAATGTAATCGACAGTTCTTCCTGGGTTTCCAAACTGAATAAAAAGTTATACAAATGTTTGTTTAAAATGCAAGTACAATCGGTTGTAATATATTATTAAGGCCTCATCTACATTACAGCGACTAAACTTACCTAGCATCTTAGCATCTGCTTTGTCTTTTGATGGTATTGTTTCTTAAAACCTTCAAGATTACAGTATTACTCACTTGGTGTGGCTAATGATACAGGCTACTAACCTAACTTAAGATATGGTACTACTAGTTAACCTTATATCTCTAACAACTCCAACGTTCCAAATTTCTATAGTTAACAATTTGCTTTGTTCCAAATCTCCTCTGATTTCTCTCCATCAAATTTCAACATAATTATATGAGATTTCTTCAAAATTCCTCTTAGGTCATTTAAAACAGTTGTGCTGAATATTACATTTCTAAGATCTTGGGAGTTCCATAGTGTGGGCGCAACTTAAATCAATGATCTCCTAATTAATCTTGTCAGTCCTATATATACGGGTTGGTATTCTTAGAGAGTTTCTTTTTATTTCCTTTAGGGATTCAAGATTAAGGTCTTTATCTATATTTCTTGTGTCAAGATTCTTTTTATTCTGTGATAGTTTGTAAGCAAACTCCAACAGATGGGACTCTCTTCTATTTACTAGGATGGTAATTGTAATGGCATGTTATTGTGTCGTGATGGCTCTATAGCACTCTCTACGGATTTCTTGTACAAAGACATTACTATTTTATTTATGTATCAGAAGGAACCAGCAAGCTACCGTTGCAGAGAAAGTCAATCTGAACATTTAATCAGCTAGCCTGTATAAGACAACGAGGCTAGAATTCATAGTTGTATTTCCTTTTCACAGATAAGGGCCTTACTCTCCAATAGATTTCAAAATCCTATTTTCCTTATCAGACATTTCCTATAACACACGTTGCACTACTCTTCTATTGTAGTGCATAAACAAACACAAAATAAAAACGAAGGCCCCAAGAAATGGCACACAGCGACATAACTCTTTTACAATCCTATAAGAATTTATCCAAATAGGAAAGAAATAGGTTTTGGTGCAGTGTAGAGGACATTGGTGGTCAATGTAAGAGAGTTGAGCTGAAACATACCAAATTTCCGTCTCACGAGGAATCAACTTGTGAGCTAGAGACCGGTCAGTAGCCAACGGAAATGGTGTTTCATCCGGCGTCTAAAAGATCTTAGTATTCATTACGAAGATGCATGGAAGGGGACAGCTTTGAGGGAAATGGGCGTGGAACAGGAAAGACTGGTATCAGAGTGGTTTTCTCGTATAACAGAATGCATTTAAAAGACGACCTTGCGGAACATCATGCCGAAGCCTTTAGGTTAGCAGGGTTCCACCAGACCGCATGCTTACTGCGGTTAATATATGGTTTGATAATTATCGTCATATATTAATTATTATAAAGAACCTATGTTGCACAACCTATCGAGACTTTCCTCTGACCAGTTCTCCATTGTTATTATATTCGGAATGAGAGTGCACGGCACTATAAGGAAAACACGTCAGTGGAGTCAAGCCTAAATTAAACTCATCGAACTCCCATTTCTGTTATTCTCGAAATGCTATTAACAATATCATATCTCTTAGCTTCTAACAAAGCTCTTGCTTTAATCTGCAACATTCTATATACTGGCATCGTTTAGGAAATGATTTATTCAATTCAAGTTTGATTAAAAGTGGTACGTCCATTTGAACTGATAAATGAGCAAAGCTAAGATACCTGAAACGTGAAGGATGATGACGGAATAGACCGATGAAGATATTCATTATGTTGTGCTCCACTAAGAAGATAGCCATGTCTGTGAACAACAAAATATCATATATAATCTTGTTAAGCCCATAATCCTCCAATGATAAATGTCATGTTTAGTAGGTTTGCTATTTAGCACTTATAGGACGAGTTGTCGCACGGCGCGTAAACGAGTCCTATAAGTTGAGTATTATACATGCCTTATATAGTAAGTTGATTGCGTCGGCAACCTTGCGTCGGCAATCTTGCGCCACAAAACTTGCGTCGCCATGACAACGAGCTGGTAATGTACTAGTCCAATACCACGTTACAAGTAATGTGCGGCTGTCGGGGCCTCAGTATTGAATGCGTGTATAATAATTGAAGATATTAACTCTATCACAGTATTTATGATAGCATAATACTCTAGAGTAGCTATACTTTAGTATTTATGGAACAAAGAAAATAAAATAAGGTAGGCATGGCTTGGTATAGACCTTTTTGATGTACATCAGGAAGAATAAAGGATTCTCTAATCTAATCGAAAAATATTTTAGCAGATCGTTTAGTTCCTATCCATAGCTGGTCTTCTACTAATGCATGAGGTAGGATACTGCCATCTAAAGTACCATTGACAGACAGACACAAGGCTGATCTTTTTTTTGACCCAGTCAGCAAGCACTGGCTGGAATGGAGAAGAAATGGCAGCCACAGCAAGGTTTGAACCCACAACACTCTAATCCCCTTGGTACAAAGCCAGCACTACTGCGACACATCTCTCCATGAGACTCATATTGTGATATTATAACATTTACGGGGGTAGATCGTTCATATGTATATGTATAGATACGATACTTAATTTGGAAAGGAATTGTATTCAATAACCATGACAACGCAAAGGCCACGCATGCAGCGTTCTATTAATAATAGAATGACTGCCAACGAATTTACCTTCGCTTCGTGGACTGTTTTACTCGATTGGAATACACAGCAACAGATATGTACACTCCAAAATGCTGTGTTGGTCCTTCTTTCCCCAGTATATTAGTTCTTGGGTTATTCGTTTTCCTTACTGCGACATTTAGGTCCATTTTGTTGCCATCGCTGATCATCCTTCGGCTTTGGCCACCGTTCCCACAAGGAGTTGAGGTAGTAAGTTATTAGCCATCTCCGCCTCGACATTTACACCCGCTTTTATTGATATACATTGCCATGATTCCATCTTCTAACATATCCCCCATGCCGGGCAGCGCATACAACAAGAAAGTCGTCGCCATCTCTGGACTATTGCTACCCATACATCATCCGAATCCCTGCCCCAACGCCGATATCATCAAGTCCTATTGCCAGTTCACACAAACCAATCACTAGCGTGTGAACTTAGTGTGAAGTTTTCCCACACTTATTGCTTGGTCGGGCATAGAAAGTGCACCAAGGCTATTTCAGCTCAACAGTTTTGTAGTGGCTGAAAGGCGGCGCTAATCTTAGTACATTCCATCGTCATGACATCTATACGACGTCGACGATGACGTAGAGTCGTTGCACCCTTGTCGACTGTCTTGTGTCAGCATTTGATATACACCACGAAGGTCGTGTGGCCCCTATGTTTATCCTCCCATGTTGCCAATGCATTGTTGGTAGGGGGCTTGGCTTGGTATTGAGATATTGAAGGCTCTGATCGGGAAGCTATCATCCGATGAGTAATCTTTGCGGGTGTCTCACCACATCAGAGTGGCGGAAACATCCCTGCCTATATGAGGATTTATCTCAGCCATAATTCAACCCTTGTATAATTATATAGCAAGATATTGGGACATCTTTGAGGGGAGCAGTGAGATAATTCCGGTCACCTGATAAATCAGATTGATCGAGGTCCTGAAAGGTCCTGAAAGGTGCAGGTTAAACACTTACAAGGTATATCTCTGATGAAGCTTGCAGATAAGTCGCATGTCGTTCAAGGCTATGAGGAGTCAAGGGCTAAATACAATAAATAGCTGAATAACCATAGTACCGACAACTCGTCAACATGTCTGTCTGCGCATACTGTGATGGAGTTATCATTAAAAAGACAGTTGCATTAACATAAAGAGTAGTTTAATGCGTGGAGGATTAATTTCCACATCCGATCAGGAAATAATTCTCATCACATTATACCAGCATACCAACATGCTGTATGTTACTGTCGACTCAGTCCCGCCCTCATGCAACAGCATGCCCTTCCGTGTGAGAGAGATAAGCCTTGTAACTTGAACTCCGGGCTATTGTCAGTCGCTGGATTGGACGAGTGTGATATGTGCTGACGGGCGAGATGGCAGGCTAGGGTTAGCTTCAAGTTGGGATCCAATAATTCGGGCTCTGTTGTGCCGTGACAACGACCCTGCCATGGCTGCCCTCAAAATGGACCCTTACCGCCGAAACACATCGACTCTCACTAGAGGGCGCGTCGACAGGAGTCTTGTTTATTTCTTATCACGTGACACATGGCTTCTCTAATAAGAAGGGCTGCAGGACTGGTTAGCATCACGCCTGGCCTCTTTCCCAAATACCAACACGAGGAAAATCCTTTGTGTAGGCCGGCCCCTCAATTCCCCGGATCGTTTCCTTCTTAGAAACTTGCTCTAAGGAAGTGTGCTTGAATCTACTGAGACCACCGGTCAAACCAAACAACCGTCCCGTTACCGTTTGCCCCAGTAAAATGAAAAATTGGAAAGTATTCTGTCGCGATGTTTACGTTTCTCCCCCTTTCTAATATAGCTCTGAGTTTTATATGAGAACGTCTTTTAACAAGATATGTGGGAAAGATCCACCTATCGTGTTATTCCAGTTTAGCAATCACGAAAGACATTCACGGAATTAAACATGAAAGATTTATGCCATTAAATTACATTTTCTATATAGATTACGACGAAAATGAAAATGCTTTAGACGCATTCAGTACTAATCCATCAGAGCAACAGCCATTATGTCATGGCATGATTCTAACCGTATTGCATATCTACCCCACCCCTAACCCCTGACTTAACGTGCGAAATTATGAACAGCCAATGCTCATATGTGACCCTCTTTCCTCAAAGAGACTCTCGAACCATCTCTTCTACCTCCTTTATCAACTCTCCCTGGCTGGAGTCATCCTTCAAGCTATCCCAACCAAATCCAGCGATCAAAGGCAAACACTGTCCAAAGTGACAGCCATACTTCAAACCTGGCCGGATCATGAATCTCCCTATTTTGACACACCAATTGCAGATATGAAGAGGGACGCCTGCATGGACGTTATCTCCTCGTACGGATATGGACAAGCGTGATCTCTATATGGGATATATTGGTCGCATCTTTATATGGGACACACTCCAATACTATGCCATAGACCACTTGGCATTGACATTACCCTCCTGCTTGCCCTCCACTCCATGCCCCTATTTATGACCCTGTATATGAGCGTGTAATAGACTCACTGGGCAGTCACATCCTATTGTTACTCCAGCTATACGGCCTAGGGGGAACAAAATAGAGGTGGGTGCTATTTCGGGATTGGGAGTCATGCCGTATAGCTATTTTAAATATATAAATATATACTGGCCTATATTTCCGGCACAGTATAGCATATATTTGTATGTTAATAGACTTCTGTTAATCATTAATATAGCCCCTAGGTGAACCACTCATGAATACTGACCTAGAATAGCTCAAGAGTCCCTTGAGGGAGATCGGGATATTCATAAAACTAGTAGTCGCTATTGCACACTGGGAAGTACCTTTTCTAAAACATATCTTTTACCCAAGACAAAGGGGTTGTGATTTATTGATGCTCATTTATGCTTATTGTTGGAAATAAATCCTTGGCAATGACTATGGTATCCCTGTAATAAGGGGTGTTTCATGAGCTTACACCATGTTCTTAAATATCCCATCTCATCACCAGGCATTTATATTGCACGGACTTGTAATAAACCTATACCTCAATTAAAGGCCCATGGTATAGGTAGGTGCGAGTGTACTCTTGAAAAGGGTTGCGCCTATATTTGGCCAAGGCATGCAACAACATGAATGAATCGAATATTCAGTATTAAAGTGTGACGTTCCCTCGGATCATTTTGATTATTCTGAATATACACTTGTTACTCTTGTTAGTACTGGATTAGTACTGAATGCGTCCTCAAACGTAGGATTAACAGCAGTGAATATGTGACCATTTATAACGAATAAAGATGGATATCTGGTCACATGGCATGTAGACATGACGCTATCAAATATCATCTTTTCCCCGTCAACATAAATTTCCTAAATATGTGCATGGTTATCCATTACCAAATAAATAGTTTACTATTAAGCTGACATGTTGGCACTATAGTCGTACATTGATCAAGGAATAGCGGTGCGTGGCGTGGGCGGCGCGGGAACAGTGAAGAAACCCGATTAATTGAGTTTTTAAAGCTGCAGTCTCAGTTAACGTCGATCGGTCAAAAAATAAAGAACTTCTACTTCTTGTTCCATTCTTTTCCAATCATCTAAAGGTCATTTGACCAACGAGTTTTTTGTTCAGTTGTTTTTGCTAAAGGGCTTCTCAAACGTCCTCATTTGTATTTAGAGGATCGCCCCGAATCCCTTCATACGATAACTTAACTTAGTATCGCTCACCGCAGTTTTCCCTCGGTGATTATACTTCAAATCCTTGTATAATCATATATCCTGCAGCAGAATATTTATAAATCCAGTCATATAGGTCTACGATATGAGTGAATTCGGTAAGATTTGTTTTGTCGTAATAGCTTTAAGGAAAGGATTAATGCTCATTTTGAGATTCATCAAAAACTGATTTTCTATTACTTCCCCCAAAGGCACACACTACAGAGCGTGCCGTTATACTCCTCCCTCCATAAAGAAATATTACTTGCTTTGTAGAGCGAAGTATAATTCGTATTTCGATTTGATTCACAGTGTACAGATACCAACTATACATACCTAATTTCAATGTGTGATGGGTGGAGTTGTCTTAAAATGTACAAATGGCAGCTCTACACACATTTCTTTTTAGTAACATCTGCTAAATTAGGCTGGGAATTGATCAACTCTGTAGGTATACATCTGGGTATATTTGGTATTGCACTGAATCTCTGTTGAACTATTTTTCTAAACCTTAATTTTGTCTTAATTCTTTAGTTGCTTAAGAGAATAGGTGATGTCGAATTGTACATTTTCTGACAGCTTGACCCTGGTAACCCATAATGCTTCATGCGCAATCGGTTGCATAAGCTTTCTTGTAGTACTCATGCAACGCCCCCATTAAATAACGGCATTGAAGGCTCGTGTCAATATATTATATATGAGAATTCGTTTCAAGGATGTCTAGATAGGGTTCCCAACTATGATCTGCCCTCTATTGAATCTATCCGTTCCCTTTGGTATTGATGATATCCATTGATTTCCATCTCTCATTCGTGTTTGTTTGTTTATCTTTTTATTAAACTCACAACATACATCGCTATTCTAGCTTACGAGTAGGAATTATAATATGCGATAATGACTACAGCAAAGTTATATAAAAGTAGACATACATGTCGAATTAATTCTGAACAGTAGTATTTAGCCTTATTTACATAGACATCTGACAACTATACTAATATAACATATATACGATGTTTTTGGATTTTGTCAGTGAAAGTAAAATAATGACTTGCTGATACATAGTGGTGACATTCAAGGTGAAACACCGCCGTGCATCTAACACAGATTCCGTTTAATTACATACTGTTCAGTTAATGTTTGAGTTTCCTATTAAGTGTGTGTTGTTGTTGTTTTCAGGCGGACGTATTACCTGTGTATAAAGTTCGTTGCTAGAAACCGAAATATAGTACAAGTTTGGTCATGTAAGTATTTAAAAACTCTTCATATTTACTGTCATACTCCTACACATTTAACATAAATACACGCATGTATGTATCTGTATCTTATGCTGTTCTTATGTTTCATATATAACCATTCCACCAAAGTTCACTGTCTTAATATTTGCATCTTGCTAAAAATAGATCTATATTACTGATATTCTTCCCTTCAACATGCGGATTTATGTCCTGGTATTCTACGCTCTAAGGATGCTGAAGGATATCGTGGGCGGGTCTTATAATTCTCTTCTAGTTAGATATGCCATTTTAACATTGTTACTTCGTGAGGGTCAGATACAAAAGCGAAATGACAGCACGTGAAAATTCAATTAGCTTAACACGGGAACATAGTTCACGTTAATAATGCAATGCTGGATGGGACTTCTCCCTCCAAATATGATCAGAGATTCTAGCTCATAGCTAAACCACTATTTGGGCACAGTCGATGCTTCAAACTTTAATTGACTGGTCACGGAATATGCTATATCATAGCTATGGGGCTTAATTAGGATGACCGAATATAGGATTGTATCATTAATTATGGGTGGTTTTCTTCATTCGCTTTGATATGATATCGCGAAGCAGATCAATTATGCTAGCTGGCGATTGGATATCTATAGATAATTTCATCTATGACTCGATTTCTGTCCATTCAAGTTTTTTAAATCAAAATTGATCTAAGGTCTTTCAAATCATTGCTGAGGACATATCTTTAATTTATTACTTTTAATAAAGCAAAGCTTATAGAACATTTTAGTTATGCCAAGACAAAATTCCAATCCCCTTTCACCTTTCCCCTGTAATAAAATCTTGGAGGATGATCAAGGGGTGGGAGGGGTGGGGGTGTTGGGTTACGTTCCTCCCATTCAATAGGTTTAGTAGATAATAATTGAACTACTGTAAGATAACAGAAGAGGGGAGGAGGGGCTGGGGTGTTCTTCCCCTTTTATTAAAGCCAGTCCCCCGATCAAATCTTGAGTACTTGGCAAGTCAACTTCGAATGTTAGAGTGTCTCTGTTGCGCAGCGTGTTGCACCAAACAGAGTAAGGATTTCTACGTGTGCTTATTAATTAAAATTAGAATATTCCCCATAATGATATTATACGTGTACACATATATGTGTCAGGTCTTCAGAAATACGCTGCATCAGGCTGGAAGATGATGTATACTAGGTTTATTTGAGTATTCGGAATGGAAATTATTGTAAAATTCTGTTTGGTTATGGTAATTTGGGTTATTTGAGAGAAATGTTGGCGGCAACTTGTATATTTTCTGGTGACTTTACCCATATCCTGTGATATCGTTATGTGGTTGAGGGATGATAAATATTCCTCATAAGCAATTGAGTTATCAATTATTTCAAATATTTTGGAAACGTTGAGACAATGAAATAAAACAGAAAAGCAAACTCACCGAGTGCTAGGTGTTTAGTTGGTATTTAACTATCATATTTGGGAATTGTTGGATGTTGTGAGATACAGGGGTGAATTTCAGCTTATGAACAAACAACTGCGTTACCTATGTAACAGCATTCTTCCACCAGTAAGACAATCAATTGTATAGTGAGTCTCAGAAGTGCATTTCTTGGGAAATTAAGCCGAGGTTAAACGCTTGGGAATAGATTCCAACAATACTTTTTGATAATTCGATAATTCCGCTTAGGAATCACTCCAAAGGATATTACTAATTGAATGGGGCAGTGTTCAACTGCACGGTTTCTAGATGCATCGCATGGGACCGATTTCAATTCTTGAGTGGTTTATCACTCAAAGCATTAAAGTTAAAAATCATCGATTGTTTCCAGATCTCAGTGGGCATTAATAATAAATACTAGTGGGCCTTTAGGTTGTGCTATTTAGCCAGTGGAGTGGTGGTAGCCATCACTATATCTAAACCCCTAAGCACACCTTTCAAATGTTATTCTCCTTATCATCACCCCCTCTTCGCCTCCCACACCACTTCATTCATTGCCCGAATCATCTCACCATATCTATCCTGCAGAATCCAGCCATCCGTCACACCCAGGCCCTAACTGCGTAAGATTGACTTAAGTATTAACATCATTACATAGCAGTGGCTTCCCGCCCTGTCCCACCAGCCAAAGCTTCCCACCCTATTGCTGTTCAGCCCTTTAAGTGACCGAGTAAGCTGGTGGATGGAACGGCTCACCGTTGCGGGAAGCTAGCAAATCATATTGAATTCACAGAGAGCTAATCCCTCGACTGCCCATTAGGGTTTGCCAGCTAAGATTAGATAATAAGGTAGAAGTATGGAACATGGGGGTAATTCCGTTAGATCTTGCGAGAACGCAGCCATAGGCGAGATATCTCTCGCAGTCCTGATTCAATTGGACCACGCTGGGTTTGTAGTTCCGGTTTTGATCAAGAGAGGGTATGCAGTTGTATTGACTGAAATATGGGATAAAGTGCCTAGGGTAAGGACTCTTCAAGCGATATATGAAATCAACATCACTCACCGAGGTGTTTGACATAAAGTGCCGCCTCACTGGTTCGTTTCTCGTGGCACCAACCTGCCATAATAGTCCCGGAAGTATTTTAGTGACGTTTCCCTTTATCACTCGCAAGAAATGTAGTCGTTCTGGGACGCATACGAACGGATGTTTTTAGGTTGTGTCTTGAAACCGTTCTGTCTTTGATGCATGATATATTTGTACATTGAAGATTTTTCCCCTTAAATTGGTGATACACTGGACCCTTTCAACGACCTGGATAATTTCAAGTGTATGTGATATTTAGAAAGCATTATTAAGAAAGAGATTAATAGGTTCAGGGCATCATGTTAAATTAACTCGAGCAAAGGTCGCTATTAAGACTGATGTCAGGCTCATGTCTTGGGGAATGGGCAGATTGGCTGCATGGGTTGCCTCTATCTGACAACTAATCCAGGGTCATCCAATACAGCTAGCCACAATACATCATCGTGCCAACTGACACTATCTGTACAATTCTCAAATATCTGCCATGCACAGGACAGAATGGATTTAATCTATTGCATTCCAAAATGGGACTTGAAGCTGACATCATAGGTTAATCTTCTGACAAATAAATCAACTGGATACAATAAAGGATTAATGACCGACATGTCACCGACATACACAGTTGGTATATTCTGTAGTATATAATTCCGAGGCGAAGCCGAAGGCTTATACACAAAGAGTGCACAAGCAGTCCCGAAATGGAGGTTATTAATCTTTGAAATCACTGCTTTAGGTTGTTATGCCTCCAAGACCTTTAAGGCAGTGACTAAACGTGTGCAATGTTAGTATATATCCGGTCTTGAAATGCTACAGGTCGTTAGTATGGCTCTAGAGATAAAGTAAATACTTCTTCAGGTTACGATGGAAAGCTATTGATTAAAAAGTGAAACTACAGTAGGTCTGATTCATTGTTCCTAATGGGGGGACATTTTGCATTAACGCTCACTAATGGCAGGATATTTCATTTACAAAAGGTGACTAAAACTGTACAAACTCTTGATTATAGGCTAATTCCCCAAGGGAATAACCTTGCGATTCCCACTTCGGAAGTATTTGCATTTGTTTAGGCTGCGCTGAGCAACTATCATGTGCTCATCAGGTAGGCATACGAGCGACTCGACCTGTGATGCGCCTGCGTAGTGATACAGTGATGATCAGTGACCTTTGACACAGGCTTTGTTAAGCCCGCCGGCGCTCTGGTCCCCAAAAGGCCCAGCCACATAATGGAAATTTGCAAATAAATCGACAGTATAAATATGTGAAAGGCGCACATAATCTATATGACAGGCTGGAATGTTGGACAAGAGCCCACGTTCGTGACAAGCCTTGGTTTCCCAATCTATTGAATATATACTGTCTCCCTCGATCTCTGTTCATATATATTCATAATCATAATGTCCTGTCAATACGTTCCTTGATGAGAAAAAGAAATCGGGTGTATCATTTAATTCATATCCAGTTCGTTACACAAACGTATGTATTTAAATAAAAGGTATATTGGAAGATTATTAAACTTATCTTACTAACTTTCAGCAGTTACTGGAAAATGTGTAAATTATATTAATTTTGTGGTCAGTTGCCGCTCTGAATATGAGCGAGATTATCTATCATCGTTTCCAGCTTCCTTCATTCCAAATTTCCAGTCCCATGTCTAGTCATCTTTTCCCCTCAGCCCCATTTAATGTTCTAATTGATCACGATTTTCAATTTATATCAATTGACATTTGGCTGTCCATTTCAGCTCCCCCTAGAGACGAAAACCATAACGGGTTGTGCGGCGAACACCTGATGCAAAGAGAATTGTGGCCTTGGTTCGGTAAGTAGCCATTATTAGGAATTAACTTATTATAAATCGAATTATGAGGTCTTCATTTGTCCCAGGTGCCTAAAAGATGGACCGAATCTGACGTGATTCGTATGCATGATCCTCCGAATCCTTTGAATTCCTGAAATGAGCCTGGTTTTAAAACTTCCTTTTGGTATACTACTAACACCAAGGTTGGGTGAGTTGACTGGTTAGTTAGTAGTATAGTAAAATGCGGCTTTGCGAAAGGTATTCAGCGAGAGTGCATGTACTCCACAAATATACTGCCAGAGCATGGAATAAAGACAACGTCTGTACAGGGGAAAGCAATCTTGTTATGCAAAATGGAAGGGATCCAATGCATATGCAATGAACCTAGCTACTTTCTGTGTCTCATTGATATTCCATTCAATGTTACGATACTGAAAATGCATACTGCAGTGGGTGGGAAAAATCAGCCAGCAACATCAGCCAGTCATCAGTTAAAAGTCAAGCGGTTGAAATACAGGGTATAGAATAGAAGAGAAATGTTTATGTGCAATCACAGATTGCATCCAATTCCAATTCATCCCCAAGGGCAATATCCAAAAAAGTGTTCAAATTTCTGGTGAAGATTGTATATTGATACTAGAAGTATGTTTCCATTTAAAAAAGGAGGTAGATCTGAGCATCTTGATTACAAACATATGAAGCTAGACATTATTTCAATATTCTGAACTTTGCCATTTTCAGCCCCGGAACTTGAGGAATGGTCTTTCTCGCCTATTGTTGGCGGTTTTGATTTTACTACATATATATATGGACGGCCAAAGGTAGGTTCAGAGGTATCAATTTATATTTTCTATTAGAAAAATTGTATTTTCGTCAGTTAAATAAACACATGAGGCACCAATCACAGATTAATTGGTTCTTAAATGAGACTATGCCATACAGCCATTGGAGAAGAAACATGTTCTAGAAGCTTAATGCTGAACTAAGGTGTCACGACGTTTTATGTACACACGCCTGGCTGATAGTCAATATCCCGTGCATTTCACCATTAGATGTATTTTGAGGACCATTAGAGTAATTGATTCGTTAGGTCTAGACTGATGGACACCATAATACAACATTTACTCTTAGTAGAAACACCGAAGAACTTTCCATATATTCACATTGATCCAAATGCATATGACACAGTACTTTGGTTCGGTTCCAAGTGATTGACAAAAATGCAAGAGTCCGTTAGGCAGCGTGAGTAAAGGGTTCCTAGGGATGGTGCATCGCATAGGTTAATCTCCATTAGATCATCATGCACATGTTACCCGATTCTTCCTGCTTGGTAGTTATAAGTGAGAGCCAGATATATATCCGGTGTTTATGGTCTGGCCGATTATAGGTTTGAAATCTATTTTTTTTTTTAATTAAGCAAAACAGTACAGCAGGTGTAACAGCTATCGTAAGAGCATGACGTTGATGCTCAACCGTGTTTTTTTAATATCAAAATCTGCGGTCTTGATATTTTGTACAATATTTTATACAATAGTGAGCCCACTGTTATAGCTAATACGGTACGGGAAGGATGACACACACGAATATACAGTACACTAACGGGTTTTATTATACATACGCCTCGTAAAGGCTCAGACTAAGGTACTCGGGGAGTATTAGTCCTTTAGAAACTTTATTTGTGCTAAGCTGTTCGTTACAAAATGACCAGGGCACGAACTTTGAGAGACAACTTTACTAATTCTAGGAGTATCAAGATGATCTTTTTACATTTAGAGACACGAGGGAGATAATCAAATATAAAACCCTCGTCCTTTATGGGTTAACATTATTCAAAAAGTGTGTGCACGATACTAAACAGTGACATTAAAGAGCGGTTGCGGACGAGGCCATTAATACACAACCTTCATTTTGCAGAAGCTTTGCCACACGACATGGCGACCCTCACGAATGGAGACTGAATGTGTCAGGGGAGAAGGAATTACTTTCAGCTTTCCAGAGAAGGCGTGCAGTCCTTTCATCAATCACAGACAAAGTAAGTCCCTTATATCAATACATATAATGAGGCATTTCTTCGTATCATTCGCCTGATGGACCACATATATATGGGATGGACCTGGCTGACAAAATACCTGTTGCTCAAGGTTGATAGCAGAAAAAAACGTAACAGAGAAAGAAGATGTGATGACAAGGGAAAATAGAGTAATGACCACTCTATTACTTGCACAGCCCAAGTAGCTCTGCGCCCATGTGCATCTGAGTCCGCAGGTGCCAAATAACTATGCCTAAGAACTGCCTATTTTGTTCAAGTATTGGTTTCCATGTATCGCATGCATCATTTTTTGATATATGACGACGCTTGCTAGGGAATAAAGAGATGACAAGTGGAATAGGTTTGGCCTGAACAGCCAGAAGCTGTTTAATAATCAAATATCCCAATCGATATCCACAAATACATAACATATTAACAATATCACGGCAGTAATAGTTGAAGAATAAGGTAAGTACAAAGACAATATCAGACATTGTGAAAACACAGCATAAAGTTCAAATTTTCCGCGAAAATCGTGCGGGGTGTTGCCTGCTAGGCGAGTGGAGCGAGAGTGGCCCGTTAAGAATCATTGAGGTGGGTGTGTCGCGCTGAGCTAGACGGTGATTGGCTGGCGCAGCGATGACGACATAGAGAGGCGTGGTCGCTCAAGCTGAGACTATGACGTCAGACGGAATCCCTTAGCAAAGGGGGCGTGTCAATATAAGCACTGCGGATGCAGCTTCACTTATCGTACAACGATGTTCTTTGCATTAAACACTTTTTTCTTTTTATCAGATATTAAGATCAATACGTTCCCCTTTGTGCATATATGTTATATATATACTATACCTGTTTGATAAGTGTACTATCTGTATAGATCTGTGAGTATATGTCAATAACCATTATTTCACCAATTTTCCAGCATTAGATCTGCAGGTCTGGGGTCATTGGATTGAAGATGATTTTCTTTACATAGTTACTGCAGAAGCTAGTAAGCAACCACAGTATGTTTTGGTAAGTTGTTATTCTCCCTAATCCCGTATCACACATTGTAGCAGACAAGTTTTGCTGAATGTAATATATAAATATACATACAAAAGATTTTGAAGACAGAGGATTCCTTTTATCCATTCGACTGCAAATAATAATTCAATCGATGTTCTTGTAACTCTGGTAGGACCTAATGTCATACCTTTGTTCCACAACCAATTTCGATATCATCTGAGTGTGTGTTTTTAGACTATATTGCCCAAATAATGACAAAAGGATAGAGTGATCCAAGGAAAACTGGATGAGCCTGAATTTGGAGATTAAAATCAACAGTAAACCGAAACTCCACAAAACATATGAACTGCCAATTGGTAAACCCTTGACAACGATCTATTTCAGCGTTTTCCTCGAGACCTGAAAATGGATATGGAAATTTCAGTAGACCTATATTTTAGCCCCATCTGTCCAAATGAGCGACGAGATTCGAGACCTGCTAGTCTAGAGGACGTCCGTCATGCAGAGCTGAAGATGAAGGAGGGGGGTAAGTTTTATAGTTACTAAAAAGAATAACCGATAATAATTTAGAGTTTTATCAGTATTTTCTTCAATAATAATGGTAGTAAGGCGCCTCATTTGAACATGATTTGATGTTGTATAATTCAACTTTGTTTCTACGGTTTATGTGGTAGCACTCACCGTAAAGTTATATATTCCAAACTGTTTTATTTTAATTGTAATCTCAAGAGAAGCACTTTGGCACGGGTGATGTCCTTTTGATTACCCTTGCCTCCAGCCGCAATAACGATGTTTATCTATAGAGATGGTTATAGTGCGGGAGAGGGTGCCCAATTATAAAGTGAGGACCAGGTCATTTTGGAGGCCCTCGGGGTGCTTTAAATGTTATCTATGTGTTACGTGTACAGTTTAAACTACACTTTGACACTCTTTGTCCAAAGTATTAGATAGCTTTCTTTCTATCCTGAGTTGAATCTTGGAGGTTGTCACTAGGCATAGTTTATGCAATCTCCCCTAGGGCCCCCTCAGTTGAGAGTGTCAATCAGCTTCTCCCATTGCCGAATGCTCTTTTTGCATCAGAAGTAAAGCCAGGTCTATAGCGCAGATAGGTTGCATAGTTATAGTGAAAGGAATTTCGCAGGAAAGGACCGTGTAAGTAACCTACCCCCGAAGCTTGTACATTAGATGTAGAGCATTAATACTTGCCTTATCTAAATATACATGCTGACACACATCAGTATGGGTGTTTCTTTTTTCAACTAAAGACGTGTAAACATTATTATACACCCCATTGGATTGTTTCGTTATGTCCGTATAAATGACATTGGGGAGCACTGAATACTCAATGCATTCCATACACTGATAGAGTCCACGGTTGTGAAAAGCTTATTTATTCATCGCAAGAAATTATGATCTAGTCATTTGCCACTATATCTTATTTGAGACTACACCATAATATGTATTATAAATAACCATGCAGGGACGTTCGTTAACATTAAATAGAGGATGACTGATGTATGTATGAAGGTGATGTTATTGTTTTTTATAAACTACTTATATTAATGTAAATTCCACCACATTCCTAAATAAACATTCGCAAAAATGTAATGCGGGGGGCACGTGAATCTGTATAGAAAGTCGAGAAGCATTAAAATTACCAATTTGTTGCCATACAGCTAGGCATATATAGGAACTCTAACACATTTAGTAATTTGAAGTGGCGTATTGACCATTGTCTGTACGAGAGGCTTTCTGCGAGAACATCAAAACAACTAACAATGACAAATACAAGTACGAGGTCTACTATATTCCGTACTATGCCTCATGTTAAACTGTCAAGCAGAGTATAGTGTTTAAATTAGGATACCTTTACGTCCATATACATAATAGTGATTACAGCCTTTTAACCGACAATTCGAAGGATTAACACTTTCATCAGAACGTATCTACTTTGCGATCTTCCACAAATCAAAAAACAAATATTCTCAATTCAAGGCCGATATCCTATGGTACCACACATTTGCTTTTCCATAATATGATAAACAAAACCATGGATAGACGATCAAACCGAATAAAAAATGCGCTCACAGATACAGCTTTTAAAACATCCCAATAGATTTGATTCATTTATTGAGACTCACGTCCGCTAATCGCATGCTTTGTGTTGATGTACTTTAGGTGCCCTTTGATATAGCAACACTTATGTGCCAGTCCCAACTAGCGGAAGTGTATTTGCTCCAGCTAAAACCGATTTTTATTCAGGATGCGCATTGTTATTAATACAATCAGGCACCGCCCAACACTGTGCGCACCAGAGCTAATGTGTAAACAACAAATTGGGTGTAGGTTGTAAATAGTTTCTATATCCGTGAGTAGGTGGTAGTGATAGAAAAGATCCCCAGGGGGTGGACCAACACCGCTATATCCTTCGTATTGAGTTTGGCTGGAATCTAATCAATTGACTGCACGGTTCTTTATTCTTTTACATCACACATCAACCACCGAACGGAACCTACTACGTCGAATGCAATTCTGTGAATACTGATCATATACTATATCATTCTAGCCATGAATACACCCGACATCATAAGTATATAAATATTGAAATGTCACATCACCGTATTTTTTAGATTACACACTGCAGTGTCATTCATTAAATATGTGTCATGTTGTCTTAGGTCAAGTAATTGACCAGTAAGAAATACGGCATTATTTAACTATATATTCTTTTTGTAAATTTTGTGAACCGGCGAATTGTGTATATATCTTGATCAGCCATTGCTATATGTGGACTTCCTCTGTATCACAGAATATTGTTCTAATTAAGAATTAAGCATTAAATCAGCCGTCAGTGGGTAAAGCCAAGACATCTTGAAGGTATGGGTAGTTTAGAAATAAAAGTGCATTCAGGGTAATATTTGGACTGAAAATGGCATGGCAAATATATCTGACCTTAATAGTAAGACCTATAGCTCCTCCCAATAGAATACATTATAATTTGTATAACATTACAAAGGTTATCTGTTGAAAGCATTGCCATCTGAAGCATTCAATTGTTTTCTCTGCGCACAATCTTTATTGTATAAGGTTAATACCTGTAAATTCAACATAAAGTTGTGGGGAAATATTTCCAGGAGTATAATAATGTAACAAGATAAAACTGGGTACATGTATATTGATTTCAGTTTATATTTGTTGGACACGATGGAATTTGCTCAGTCAGAAACCTAATCTGCAAAATCATTAACCCCATAGAAAAAACTGGTCAGGAAAATATGATGAGATTTAACTTTTCATTATCAAACCTCATAGCTAAATAATGGATAAGCAGAAGTATTTTGTTTACTTTTCTCGATTAGTACTTAAACGATCGTAAACATATTGATTGTTTCAAAACAGAGGCAAAGCCGTACCTACGAATAGGCACACTAATGTACTTAACCGTTTTACCGCCTCCCATTTCGTTGCTTGTCTTAATTCTGCCACCTGTTGATTTTCCCCTTGAAGTACGTTCTTGTAGACTCACACATTCTTAGAGATGTATGCTTATCAAAGTTATTCCCTCTATCTATGCCAGTAGTCTGAATGTTTTCTGATAGTCTGGTTCGATAACTCAGCTTTTATTTTTATTTTTCAGAGCCGGGTATTTGTTACGATGAGAGCGACCTATGTGTACGGCACGCTAAGGAAGGAAAGTGCACAAATAGTGCCTTGCACCAGTATGCCAACTTTTGCAAACGGTCCTGTGGGTTATGCAGTAAGTAGACGCAGTATGCTTTTTTCCCCATGGTTAAATCTATGAGAGGCGAGAAGTAGTTCATGAAAGTGGGGGATATAAGCGGCAATAAGCAGGCAAGATGAGTAGCAGCGAGTAGGGTTTTCCAAAGAAATAGAAGTGAACGCAGCGTATACTGACATAAAACTCCTCTTTGTTAAACCGACCACAAAAACTGGAGCAAAGAACCGATATATTTAGTATTCGTAATTTATTGCATGTCTACATATTATTATATATGTATGCAATCAATTAAAAGTCCTGATAATTTCATAGTTTAAATTCATATCGATCCAATCACTATATAAAAAGGAACACATGCATTGAATCTGGTCCTTTAACTGCAAGACTTCGCAAGTAAGTTTACTAATTGGTTGTAACCTCTATGGATCCAGACAGTTGCATTCAAGTATAAGAAGGGGAAGCTGGGGTGTAAAATCTCTTTACTCTTTAACACCTAAAGAGGATGATACCACATAAGAGGGTCACTGACCCCATTTCCTAAATGAAATAAAATGCAAGAGTAAATTGGATTTGTGGAACTAAAAACCAATTCAAACGTTGTGTAAATTATTTCAAATTGGATCTCAAACTCCACAGGACAATCGATTTTCACACTTCCCTCCCCGATTCAATGCCTTTCATCTTTTTTGTTCTAGGAATAAATTTTCAAAATGCCTTTCAAAGGAATCGGTACATTGCCCATGATATGAAATCTAAATATTTATGTTTGTGCCTAATATTTATGAGAATTTGAAGACATTAAAGTGCAGCGATGCATGTTATACAAGATTATTTATCAAGGGGACCCGGTTTTAAAAGCCTGACGAGCAAGCACTCTGTGTCTATCTTCGGATAATCTATCGCATGCCTCATTTGTATGACGAAGCCCATCCGCCACGCGACAGATTAAAATTTGATAGACTATTCCCCTTGACACTGAATAATATCAGATAATCAAGTAGATTATCCTGGTTTTGGGCTAGACAATCTATGTTACGTTGTAAATAGCTCTTTTGAGGGGGCTTTCCTTAGCTGTTCACCTTTTGTTCAGTTGAGAGATAAATAATCACTACAGGGTCTCTCTGCATGGAGCCTGGGAGCAATTGTGAGTTTAACCTATGTAGATCTGACAGGGCGTCATAATGAATTAGCTGAAGACACAATCTGTCGCTGAGTAACCATATGAATATAGTTTGTTGGTCAGACCTCGGGGTTTGTAGAGTCAATTTTGCTGTGGCCTGAAAAAGAAGCTATGCGATAACTACAAGGGTTCTCTTATTTCTCCCTAAGGAAGATTGTCTTTAAACATAATGTGCCACATTAATTACATTGTCACATACGATACATAACTATGCCTCGAGTAACCCAATAAATTCTTTGGTCCAACTTCAAATTTCACGAACGATGTTGAGCGACTTACGATAGTCGAAGATCTATCGAGAAATAAGGTAGTCATATTTCTTTAAACATGTGTAAATATCGCATTGTCGCATCTACCAAGAGAAAACATCGACACCTTTCATGTCAAATTTATTACGAATATATACATTTATATAGCATCATATATCATATAATATGTTCATATGCATGTATGTGTATAGATCCAAATATCACCATCTTCTATATTATGGAGACTCCATAGAAGTTGAAATAAAATTCACAATGACATGTTCACACCTAACGGGTGTATTGTCACAAGGCCACAGATGTAATTGGACTAGACAGTGTAAAATGTCATAACCTTCCTGTGTGCGCTGAAGGCACAGTGTCACAGCCTGATAGATCGCCAGTCTCCTTTGAATCACACTGGGACCTTCCCCATCATGTAAATAACATTCGATGGCAATTTATGGGGTCGGAAATATTGTTGTCTTCCTCCTCCATGTTTGTTTTTGAATTGGTGGCAGGAATATCCATCTAAAAAATGCGCTTATGCAAACAGAACTTTTCTACTGGTCCTTATACGAGAGATAGACAATCGGTGATGCACAAGTAGTGCAACATCTACATCTTGTCATGTATTTTCTTATATTAGGAAAGTGTTGTTCCTTTGTTTAAAATAGTAACGGATCAAAATCCTTTTAATGCTGAAGATATCAGGTACCATTAGCAAAGGATATACTCCTTGTCATTTCATTGTGTATGTCATTGTTCTTGACGACTAAAGAATATCTCCCAAACCCTCCCTACCTAGTTTTCAACCGGTTTGATCTTGAAATACATAGCGCTGTATTTGTCGGCCCTAATTAAATGCATGTCTCCGAACATATATGAATATTATATCTAACATAATGTTCTATAAACCATGATCAAATCATGAGAACTAGAAGGCGACTTTGAAGAAGGCATGGTAAAACATGATCTTTTCGACATATACATATCTTATAAGTCATCACACGAGTTGAGCCCCCTGGTTTCCACATTGGTGGCTTCTTGACCAAATGGGCGTTTCCGGAGAAGGAATCTCTAGAAATATCATGGATATAGGATCTTCCTTTAGTGCAAATTAATCCAAGCTTGATAATATCAGTTGTCTGGACTTCCATGTAACCTCCTACAACTAGCGGCAGACCAAGATTTGAGTATTTTGGCCACACTATACTGCACAAAAGTTGTCCCAGGTTTTATGTGAATTGTTCAAACTCTATTGATTGACGGTGCCGATGTCAATGCTGGAAACCAGACGGTTCCTGGACACAGTCAGTTTGCCAATAGTATGTCATTTCTTCAATAATTAAACAAGACTAATGTTTAACTAATAGAAGTGAAGAATGGTCCTTGAGCATTATAGGAATTCTTACCGGTAATTAGAAATGGCAACTTCAATTTATCTACTGAGTGATATCCAATTGTATTCGGATAATATTACACAACTTCCACTTGCGTAGTTGCATGCTATTCTTAATTGTATTACCCCCTTACATATGTAGTTCATATGTACCAGAGTTTCGTTTATTTTTGTTTTCCTCATCAAAGTTTACATTTATTACTTCCAGACTTGTTACCCTCAACTCGACCTGAATGCCGTTTCCCTGGAGACATCAGGAAGGATTGGTTCCTCTTTGAAACTGATAGAGAAGAGCGTGTGCGGATTCATGGCGGCCATCTTGAATTTTCTACTCTCGGGAACTTTATTTGCAAGAGTAAACACTGGGCTGTCAACCGATTCAAGCTCCTCTCCTATTACTCAAATGGGTGGTGGGTTTAAAGGACTTTACGTTATTCTACAAACATGAAACCCTGATTTCCCTCCTCGGGAAACTCAATGAAAACACAATTTAATCCATCCAAAAACTTAGAAAGTTAAAGCATTTGTATAATAATACGTTTATAAGTGTTTTATGGAGTTGAAAGTATAATAGAACCGTAGAAAGGGAGCCTAATGTTAATAGTAATTTGGTAGTAATGATAAGAGGAACAGACCTTATCTAATGGCAATATGATACCACTTGGCACGAACGAAGACCCATCTGCCCATCAAATTGATATTAGCCGTCCAAATATTATTCTATACCTTATTTATTCAGCTCACATCATTGCCATAGGAATGGTCATTGTTTCCATACCATTATTGAAAATGGCAAAATATTATCTTTAACGAGGGAGCCATAGACACGAACATCTGGGCTCCTAGCTGCAGGCCAGCAAAGCCAAATACCCATGGAGCGTAAAACCCAATAGGAACAGGTACCTTTATTCCCCCAGTCCCATTCCGCAATGATGATCAATATTGACAAAGGCAACAGACATTCAATTTCGGCGTTCCCATCTGGTATCACATCGCCATCTCGTGCCTCTTCAGAGAAACCACAGGTCGTTGAAATGTTTTTTCTACTTTCCCATTGCAGCCGCCCACGGTACACGTGTGTCCACTTCAATCCAGATACGGACGGAAAAACGCTTCAGTTCCAGATTTGTAAGTGGCCAGCTTTCTTCCAATAAATGTTGACATTGCGTGCGCCACCATGGTAGAACACGTTAAGTGCATGCGCCTTATATTCCTTGCCCAAGGCCCTTTCTCCGTTTGCTTTAGTCTATCCCAAAAGACGATAGGGGAGGGGTGACGGATTAATGATAGCCCGAGAGAGATCGCCACAAGCTGCCCGTATCTTATGTCCGTAGAGCAGATAGAAGGTCGGATTGAACACAAGGTCAACGAGGGCTAGTTTGGGCAACTGTGATACGCTGCAATCTCCCTCATCCTAATTTGCATGCAGCAGCTCTTCTGTTCCGATAATTACTCTTTGTTCATGGGATTGATGCCCGACTCGAATATCCCTTCTTTTCCCCCGAGTGACGTGTGGGTCCTGAGGTTGGTGACACGTTGGTGGTCAAGAAGGACGTTGGGATCGAGGGTGCCCGCCTGGGGTCAGGATTGAGGTGTCTGATTCCCTTTACTGGAGATCCACGAGGTCGAAAGGGGCAAGGATAATGATCCATGCGTCTGATTGGACCCGTCTAGCCTGAGTCTCTGCCTCCGAGGGACAATCGATGGGATGCAGAGGTGAAGGCTGTTGGAAGCACTGTGAAGTGTACAAATGATATCAGATGAAAGGATAGTTTCCTCTATTGATGGGCCCACAAAGGCCCATGGATTCCATCTAATATATAGGCTGCTGGTCTAACTCCCGGTTAAGGATGTATCACATTAATTGTACAAGGAACGGGGGATGAGGATAGGAGTTAATGTAATTAGCAATGCCTTTATTCCCACGTTCCTAGACATGTTCATTTCAGATTGTCACAAAATCAATAGTTTCATAATATAATTAGTGTTACTGATGCTCAAAGGCGTGAACAAATATCTGTAAGTAGCACAGCATATCCAAATATTATATAGATATTTTATTTCTCAAAGGACAATTACAATTGTCATTTATTTGAGAAAAAAAGGCTGTACACTCATTCCAGGTTACGTGGTATTTATATGTGTATGGATAAAAAATGGATGAAATGATGGCATCCAGGTAGTCTGTATAGTATAATAGTACCCCTCCCCTATCGTCTATAGTAGTACAGTACAGTATAGTATTTAGTCAGTATAAAGGGATTCGCCAAGTTATTCTATGTCTTTTCAATTCACTGTCCCCTTCCCTTGGTCAAACTGCAAACCATATATCGAGGGTAACATAAGCCACTGAGTAGTGGTATGGAAGATCAATTGATATTAGATTTCCAATGATGTACTTGTTTGAGAGGTTTCACAATGAATTAATGTTGATTGACTACCGACTACATACTGTCCGCCTTTTTTTAAGTATTTCCTCAAGTTAACTGTTCCCTTATTCTTCGATGTATGAACAGCTATGATCCTCAGTTCGATGTATTTAACCAGGCCCCTACAACCAAAAACCCAGAAGCTAAAATGAATTAAAGAACTCTAAATTAAAGCACTGTTGCTGCTGCTTAAGCATCAGGATATAAGGACCTGCGCATGCGTCTTTGAAAGTGTCCCTTGTGCTGTGACCTTGCACATACAAAGAAATAGGCTGCGATCAGGATGCAGGATTATTGGGTCCCTAGTCCAACATAGTCCTAATTAAATCTTGATCCTCGATATCAGTGCCACCACACCATGTTATTGTCCCCGGCAATGGTCACGCCATGAGCGAGGGCAGTCTGGACCAGTCCCCAGGGGCCTGACTAAGGTGTTTTGTGACCTCCCACGTTGGTGAAGTGATTCCAGTTCTCGGTGCCATTGTTATCGGAGACATGGCGCCATTAACACCATCTGGTGGTGTTAATTTCCGGGCAAGGGGTCGGGTGCGAGCCACTCGCAGGCTTGAGTTTCTTTCATTGAGCAGTTCTTGCGGTCGCACAAACACCCGGCAAATATTCACTGACCAAAGTGCCACACCTATATTTCCTCCCAATCATCACTGCCGTAAGAAGGGATTCGAGTTTCTCAAAGAACAGCAGTCTATTCCAGTGAATACTCATTTTCTCGTGAACAAGCGAGCATTCCAGTAGTCTTTAATGTCATTGATTTAGATATGTTACGGGAAATAAGAGTCTACCCAAGTTATTCTCACACTTTCTTGGTAACCTGCTGTCCCTTTTTTGGCACGTCTATTTTTTTCCTTTCCTTTGTATGCCACTATTTTACGGTTCTTTGTCACAGAAGAGTGTAACGTTTGCTTTTGTAAGTTAATATCAGAATGTTCTGTAGATTCGTAATTTAGGAATGAAAATGTTCTCAATAAAATTTCTTTAAAATAAACATTTGAAACCAGCATGAAGGGCAACATAAAGTCCAGATCAGACGAACATGACATTAGAGAATGGATTCTCTATTGCTTCCCGTTTGCTCTTCATTCTTAAAAAGTTTGGTTAATGAATAGAAATCTTGATTTACTTTGCACATCACTGATTCTCCTTCTCTTTTTCACAGCAAAGAGCGAGGCAACAGATAGGTCCTTTGAGCTTTGTGAATTCCAAAACGATCCAGAACCCCTTGGGGGCTTGATAAGAAGTTCGGAATTCAAGACATTAGTCGGTAAGAAGTTCTTTCTCTACTCTCGGATTATTGCAATTAGCGTACTCAGCAGAAGCAAAAAGTCCCGATGAATTGTTGTTTTGGTGTTGCATATCATGTATGCCACCGTATACGCCTATCCTTTATTTCATCTAATTACTGGTACGTATCATGTATACATACATTAGCATAGTAAGAAGAGCAACGAGACGAAAATGTTATAATACACGATAAGTACACGAAATCATAAAACATCCAAATACTGTATAGCATTTACCCTTACACTTACAGTTAGTCTTCGACGACTCCCCATTAGCTACAGGCATCGAGTTACTATGGCTTTGATACTTAATAAAGTTTTCTGATATAGAGCTAAGTGTATACACTTCTTCATTAGGAAGGACTCTCTGAATTACCTCCCTTTAAATGTGCCGACATATGATCCAGATATAAAGTTGGTCTAATGTGGCGCCTCCTTCCTGGAGGCTTACATGTAAGTTAGTGTGCATGGAGGACACATCAACAATTAGAGCAGACATACAAGGGGTTTACTTCCTCCTCTGGGTTCATCCCCCTCCTCTGAGGAACGTGAATATCAGACACTACATTAGTCCTTTCGCTTTCTCAATACTAACATTCGCCTCTTTATCAGCAATCCTTGAATCATTAAACAGATGTTATCGGTTGAATTCTGAGCTATTGCGACACATATAAAACCGAACCAGATTTTTTCATTATTATGACTTGTAGGACTAAATTTATCAATATTCTATTGCTGTTATATATTTATACAAGCATTTTGATAAGGGCTTGCTGCATGAAAGGATTTAGGAAATCAAAACAAATTATGAATCCCCGTAGCAGAAACAACTGGACAAAATCCTTCAACATTTTGGTCCAATGCTTTTAGACGGGTTGGCAAAGAACGGAACAAGAAGTAGAAATCGTTAGTTGTTCATCGATGTCATAGCCGAAAATGCATCTTAAATACACAGGATTAAAGAGCGACATCCAGGGGTATTGATGTCACTGATATTTCTATTGCAGCGGGGCAGTTGACATCTCAAAATAGATGTGGATTACGGGGCACAATCGCCGTAAATGCTACGCTACCTAGCGGCCATCGCTGCAGTGGGCACCTGTCGGACTGGGACGAGGAAATCTGTGCAGTAAGACCTAGATTGCAGCTCACCTTGTACAACTGTATGAAATATAGTAGATACACGCAAGGTAAATAGGTTTCCATTGCCCTTGCCCTTTGAAACAACCAATGCTTTGTGAGAAGTAGTTCGCTGTGTAAAATCATTATTTCATATTTTGAGTAACTATAGACTGTTTGAGAATTGAGTCTAATAAGCCGTAGTCATCTGGGAATCCAGTTTATATCATAACAAATAATATTGTCAACTTTTTATATAAATTATCATTCATTTCAAGTGTTTCTAAATTCTATACTGACTTCCCTAAGGAGATTTATTTTCGGGCAACTATAGATGCTTAGCTGCTTTTTCACATACATGTTATTTTCCTATGATGAAAGAATATATGCTGCCCCTTTGCGTGTCTGTTAATTCTCTACCTCAAAGTATATTTCCTCTTTTCCTTTTTTCAGAATTTGAATGCCAGGCATATGTTGATTTACCAGGAGCTGGGAGTTTCCTCATCACGCAAGATCCTCAAACTAAAATATTTTCCTGCTGGGTAAATACATTTTACAGTGGATACTTTCTTCAGGGATCGGAAGAGCAACCATACGATATTTGTGAAGTTATGCTTAATGGTGATACGTCAAACGAATTTCGCCCTGAATATAATTAGAATACATGTCTCTCTACATACAACCATGTCATATATTGCGTGTATAACTGTGCATGTATAATACATATCTATAGACAGACTTGTCTTGATCTCTAGTTGGCAACATTAAGTTGCGTAGTACCATACTAATGGCGGTCGTATATTATTTTCATTTTCTGTTAATTCAGATAATACAACCTGTGGTGTTGGAACACAAAGTAGAAAAGATCCTTCAGTGGTATTTGTTGAAATAACTACAGACGTTGATCCAACTTAAGTTGACTGAACGAGATAAATTCTATATACACCTATTACATATAATTATATACAAGCCAGATAATCCTCTTGTCAGAAACCCTCCAGAAAACAATCGATATGTTCTTCGAAGTTAGAGTAAAAATCTCAGACCATGCATGTGCCATCGTAAATACGTTTACTAATGGAAGATACTGTTAACTGAGAACAACCTCCTCGATATATCGACCAGCTAGGGAGTAACGTTGACAGTGGTACCCTATCTGACAAAAGATTGTTCAAATCGCTCTTGACATCTGTATCACAATATATATTAACAGCAAATCAAACCAGAAGTGTTGCTGTCTAGCTCAAGAAGACTTTCGTACTATATGCTTCCTTCGTTCCAAACGAGATATCATATTCCATACCACTCAAGGCTTTTGTTCCTGTACTTGCAGGTGATTTACACGTATCCGGAGAGGATGGATTATAAGCCGTGGAAGAGGGCCTACCGACTCACGAGAGCGCAATGTGGAATGGAGGAGGAGAATGATCCTAACGTTCCTAATGATTCGGACCTCCACCTGGAGGTTCCACATGGTAATTATTTCCTGATAATCTAGGATGAATAACTTTGATCTCGTCCTACTTCGTCTATAGGCCCTATACAAACTTACGAGAGGAAACTAGGTGTTATTTTGGTGCCTGGGTTGCATTAGCATGGAAATATTCCAGCATCCTAAAGGTAAGGTCACACTGGTACGCTAGGAGCTAACGCTAAGCTTAGGCTAAATATCGGTTAAGACACATGTTCTAAGCGTTTTAAGGCTATGCTTGAAAAAATTATCCAAATCAGTTCTTATCTGATGTGTAGCGTAAGACCCGAGCGTACCATTGCAACCCTACCTTAATTCCCAACATGTTTTGATGGTCACGGCAAGTATAACAAATATGATACTTCAGATTGTTGGTGTTTATTTATTTTTTTCCTTGGTTGCATGCCTTTGGGAGAGAAACATGTCCTTGAGGCAAGTTGAAAGGGATTTCGTATGTGTAAACCAAAAATCGAAAGTAAAGGGTACTTTTAACTCATCGATGAAAGAAACAATCATATTCTATGAAGGCATTGGCAGCAAAGTTATCCACCCTGTTTTTCCACAGCATGGAATTGTCGCCAGTTTGCAATTCCCTAAAGACTTATTTAGAGACTCTTTTCTGGTCACCACTTCTACAGTACCCTTTCTCTTATATTTGTTACTTACACTTCATTATACATATATATGCCCTTTTGTTGTTTGTGTACATCCGTTAATCATTTTGTTCTCTTTGCTACAGATCAAGTAATACAGCGATGTCCTAAGAACGAGAAGACTCCTGCTCCTAGTCCTTCCCCAAGGACCCAGACCAAGGATATTAGAGCCACTGAGGAGGAGGAAGAACGCAAAGATCAGGGACAGAAACAGTACCTGGGCTCGGCAGCTCAAAGGACTTCAGGCTCCATGTTATTGTACTGCGTTTCTGCAGTTGTCATTGCCTTTTGTTGTCGCCACTGGCACTCGATACACCCCCAAATAACGAGGTCATGAAGTCCGATCTCAAAGGTGGCAACTTGGGACGTTGCCTGCTCCTCATGACAAGGAGGGCGTGGCCTATGTCATGAGGAGACGTAGTCATGCTGGATTATAGCTGTCTCCTCTCTCGCTTCCTCTGTCACCATAATTCTGATGAGCAATAGGTTATGCTGTCAAGGAAAGACAAATCTGAAGAGGGAAGAGAGGGTATTTTCAGTAAATGTCTATGTATATATGAAACCCTTGAGGTGATGGCATTGCGAAATTTGTTCCTCACCCATCTTCGACGAGTGCTCAGATTGCTGAAGGCGATCACAATAATAGAATATGGAAAGACAATTACTCTGGCCCTGCGACAATCCCCGGTGATCTTTTGGGCTGAGACTAATCACCTGGACGGAAATTACTCCATCAAACTGGTCCTTCTAATCCTCACCAGCCTCTCGGATCACCGAGAGACTTCTGATATATGACAACGCCGCCTTCTCATCAGATCTGTGGCGCACGACCCCAGATTAAAGATATCTGCTCTTCGGAGAATCCTCTGCCCCCATATCTCTCTCAAGTACTACCTTGAACATACTGACCCTCCTCCTCGTGGCCCTGCCGAGACTGCAAAGTGCGATACTCCAGGGTGGCGAGACCAGCCCCGAGACAACAGAAGACTGTCTACTCAACCCGAGGACCAGGTCTTTGCTGTTTGCAAGAGATCTCCATTGCGGAAATTGTCTCCAACTTGGCATAGACAAACATGGGTATGCCAGTGTGCAAGACACCGTCAATAATCCATTCTTCTTCTGATTGATGGGACGAGAGATGCACACACTGTTACAGGCCGATTTGCCAAGTTGGTCGAGCTATATGAGTGACATTTAATCCCTGATTATCGTAGAAGAACGGCTAAACAATAGCCCAGCTGGAAATACTTCTATAGTCGTACCCCCCAGTGTAATACCTGGATAATCACAAAGGTAAATACTGGAGGTCATCTCCTGAACTCACAATCCTATCGTACTGATGCCGGTCGGCTCTTCATGGTAGGAGAGGTCAAAGGTCATAGAGGTTACTAACCTTTGTTAGCCTTTGTCTGACCTTATATGGACAGAGGTCCTGAGATGTATATAGAATCCCCACACTGGCCTCTAAGAGGGGACGACATCGGCTCAGCAAGAGGGGAAACTGGTTAAAATGAACATTTTTGATAGATATGTATACAGTACCGAAATAACAAATTGTGAAGCGTATCTTGGTTTCTGGTGACCAAGAGCGTCTTGATGGTGATAGTAGCTTTAGAAGCGATTATAAATACATCTATTATATGCTTATAAATATACCTAACATGACTCAATTCATCTGATAAGATGGCTGTGTTAAGGAATCTGATATTTTACGATTGTTAAAAGGTTTGATGATATATTCTCTTTTGCAGTGGTTTAGACTCTTATGTGTTGTACAGTATATGGACATCCCAACAAAGAAAAGAATTATCATTAGTCTCTTTATATACATGCCGCTGTATATTCAAACTTCCTTTTACCTAGTTTGAGTAATTCATTTGTCATGGATATGTATGGCATTTGTATGTACATAATTATTATATGCATGTGACTTTTGAATATCTGAAGATGTGATGAATCTGTTACTATAATGAAACATGCACATGCTTCTCCCATCATGTATAAAACTATGACATGGATTTAAAGCTATGGTCGCCAGAAGTGTGGAGTTCATGAACAAAAAATGTAATCAGTTATTTTCCTAAGAACGATTTCTGCTCATTATACTTGATTGCACATAATACCTGAGGTTATTCTAAGCTTGAAATATATACATATATGTTCAACATGCTAAACTTCAAAATGATCGACTAACCTTAGTTTCAGAGACATGGGTTTCACATCTAAATAAAAAGTATAAAGAGGCTGTATATACTGCAGCGGCCAGGCGCAAATTAACCGGTTGTGGCTTAATAATTATACTGAGGGATAGGTAGCGGGTATTTCTTCTGCCATTGATTTTATTTTTATTTTGGAGATGAAACTTTGATTAAACGGTGTATACCTGTGTACAGGTAAGTGTTCTTATCGTGCTGTCTGACACTCTGGATATTATGTTCAACCGCATACTGGGGTGACATTAATGCAAGCACTATTTAATTATTAGATGACTAATTTCTGCTGACATTGCATTTAAAATGATATTCTTACGTAGCTTGTTGTTGGAATTCTTTATTATTCACACCACATATTTTCGTAATGATTTAAGGAAGTGTAATCGGTCCTATATTAGTTGTTAAGCAGACATTTAGTTGTGATTTATATTTCCGTAGAAAATGGCAAAAATGTATTGATTTATTCGCTTTGTTCCATATTCAAGAAAATGACGACGAAGATCTTGCTTCTATTGCTCCAAAATTCAATGGACAGATGGATATTGGTCAATTGTACGCCATTAAATTCTTTATTACATATATTATACAGTTGTTTCCCAGGGTGGGGTGGAGACTTGGAATATGGAGTCCAACTTATTACCAACTATTATTCGTTGAAACGTTGACATCATTATTTCAAGTACATATGTGGGTCGATGATTTGTTCTATAGGCCCTACTCATTTTGCGTGAAACTTTATCCTAAACTGAATCTAACGACAATAAAACTTATTCTCTCATCACCATATTTTAACATACAAGCGTCTGCAGCTATTATTTCATTGTGGAACAATCCGATTTTCAAATAAACGCATTGAAATATTGATATTGAATGTAATATTCATCGTTCTTCGAATACTTGAAATGCCAATTGAAAACATTTTAATGAAAATGTGTCTGATTAAAATTTACACAAAACAATTTCCATGCCGATCTATGCGTTTGAAAAAGGACATTTCAGTTTCAATATAACGGTTTTAGAAGACGTAATAAAGGAAAAGACACGAGAAAATGCCACAGCATATTACCACGCGACTACTACGTCCCCTGTAATTCCCAACGGAAGGCATTTTCAAGTTTGGTGCTTTGGAATTGGTACCGCCGGAGTAAATATTAATTATTGTACGGGAGGGGCTTATTGAGGAGGCAGTGTTTTCTTTCTGACGTCACTCCCTTATTCTTACAAGCATGCGCAACGAATCAATTGTGAGCGTCTGTGAATAGACCACAGTTGTACTCGTTCCTATTGGGTAAGTCTGGAAGGCAATTTAATCCTTGATTGTATTTGCCTGAATGGAACAGGATGTGTTTTGATTAGATAGCATAGGGAAGAGGCATGTCTTGTTAAGATAGCCCGTAAGACCTTGTGTGAGTCATTTCTCATCTCTCCACCAGGGAACATGTCTGCATTTATGCAATGCAAGCAGTGGTGGAGGGACATGCACAGGCAGATGAGTGCGTTATTCTTCCTTTTAATTCCTCTTCAAAAGATCTCATTAAATTGGCAAACTACTTTATCCAATGTCTCATCTCCGCTCTTAATCAGATTGAAATTCTTCCTTCAGGAAAATACCTATGGATAGTTGATTCATGCTATCTTATAAACGAAGGTGTACAAATACTTCCGACATTACATTTTTCCAAATCGTATCCAGGATGTGCCACACAATTCATCCATTTACAGGGGCGGATGAGGCAAGATATTTTTATCAAAGTGTCAATAAATTGATGCAAGTTGTATTTTGTGCATCTCCCCTTGACATAGCTTTTGGACAAATTCACTGAACTAGAAGGTCGTCTCCTTCTTCAACGCTTCTTCAAGCTTAATATAACTGTAGAAAATCGATTCTGCAAGAGATGCCTATTTCAGTTTATTAGAAAGCCAATTGAAAACCTTTGTTTTCTTACTACGAATATGGTCTGAGATAACCCAGAATATCTCAACAAATTACCGTACTGTTTGAAAACATTGATCAAACTTCACCAAACTGCAATATGAGAGACACATGGCACGGACTTCCGGAACACATCTGGAACAATTATGCGCTTGCAGATTGTTTAACATAGAACGCCTTTAACAGAGACATTGAGTTTACAAAAATCTATCATAAAACGCTTTTGAGATAAATGATCTTGAGAAATTACCCTTGACATGTTCACGCACTTCTATCAGCTTCATATAGATCGCAAGTAGGCCTATAGTGCCTCCAACTTTTGAATCAAGAGATAGAACTCAGAAGCGATTTGATGACCAATTAATAATAGATGCGTCCTGTTTTAATCGCCAGTTGTGGCATTACGCGATGTGTCAAATAGGGAATGACACAAATGTGTCGCATCAATCACTGGATTCTGCAACAATCTTCTATCTGTCATTGTACGGCAAGTAATTGTCACGACTCGTCTATTTGGGTTGTGCCACGCTGCATTGGCTTCTTTTGCTTGGCATCGGGAAGAGATAACATCAACAAACTGCTTTCCCCTCCCGCTTTCCCTCCCTCCTCGATTTTACGAAGACCAAACAACAATTTATCCATCTCATTTTATTCAGTTCTCTTCCTTGAAATAAATCGGTGTGTCTCTGTATTTTATCCGAATTAATTTCTATTGACAATGCCCAACGGAGCGAGTTGATATTCATCTTCCTTGCCCATTGCCTTGCGAGATATTCTGGTAAAGATGTCCTTGGATTATATTAAAATCTCCTATCTATAGTGCGGGATTGAATTCATGGCATACCTTTATAGGTGGAGACGTATGTAAATGTTAAACAATATAATTATGAATCTAGTTTACTGATATAAAACATAACAAAGTAACTAATAAAGACATCAAGCCAGTAGGTTACAGGACGTTTCCATCTATGCATCATACACATTATATTAATTATACTTCCAAAATAACATGCTGGTCATGGATGAAAATATACTTTGATGGACAATGATACAATGATGAGTTCAACAGAATAAGAACTGCCTTAGTTCCATTCCTGCTCTCCTGCTGCGAAGAAGGTGCCATCTGCTGGATTCATCAAATATTTGACACCAAGATCCTTGAAAGGGAACGCCACCACCGCCCAGAAATATTTATAATTCATACAGATATCCAGCCAGTAATGATTGCAATAACTTTCACCGAAGAAGATACTTGTTGCCTGACTTCAGAACATATTTCTATAGAAAATGATAGATGAAGGGTTCAAAGTGATCAAAACACATGAGAGAAGCGGATGAACCCTGAAGGGGAGAGTCTGGCTCCCCGATCGTGCCGAGATCACTTCGAACCCACACAAAGCGCTATTTGCTATTTATTACATGCACAGTGGTATGATCATAATATAATATGAAAAAAGTAGATCGACCTCAGTCAACCAATCGATCATCAAATTACCGTAATTTGAAGTTACATCAACAGGTATTAGGAATGGATAACTAATTTGAAATGCACAAATTTAACCTTTGACATGCTCTTTGGTTACGTCAGAGGAGTCTCGACTTTCCATTTTAAGGACTTCACTAGTTGCTGATCTCTGAAATTTGAGGCGTTATTTTTTGATACACGCCTTTGAGGCTTCATAATAAGAAAGTTTGGATAAATACTCTCAGATCAGTATGACTTATTAAACAATAAAGCTCTTAGGGGTAAAGTGCCTTTGCTTCTTTATTTCACCTAATGGAGGTCATGTTGCATGCTTCAGACTGAACAGGCTGCTTTTATGGCAACTCATTTGAATGCAACAGAACGGATAGATGGTAAAAGTAACATAGTTCAGTCCGGTCGTGACAGGATAAAGCACATTGTAAACCAAAACAATTTCACGAAGTATACGTTGAATTAAACATACCCAATACACTAGATACACAATACATCCAATACACATAGAAGGAGGGGATATGTCAAGATAATGGGTGAGCTGCGAAATAAATGGGAGACCCTTGGGAGGAGGGGGAGGGGGCGCCCTAGTCTCAAGGGTCCCCCATTTCGATGGGCCCCTAAATTTGGTCCCGGGGTTATATATGTTTTCTGAATATCAAATTTGCTCATTCATAAGGCTACAAAGGCTATTAAATTACTTTAGCCTTTAATACCACAGTTGTTGGTTGTACACACTGAGAATGAATGACTCGTATATTGTCGATCCACGCGCGAAAATATGACGTTTTTTCAGCCTAATTGCTCATGACGTCATGGCCAATCGCGACGTCATACCCAGTCCATGCCGTCATTTATTAGCCAATCAGTTATACGCTTGTCTAGCCCTTTGGTATCAAAAATCAATATGGCGGGTCCTTGGAGTGAAGCGAGGTAAATAAATACTTTGTTTATACGTTTTATTCTAAAATATGAGATTGTGGTATAACAATAACAGACAGCCATGAAGAGTTGAGGATGAATTACCAGAGAAGCAAGACAAGATGCTTAGTAAGATAATTATGTCCTGTTGATCTGTCCTGCTGATTTATCTGAGATTAACACCAACTGCAATGATATCAGATACCACATTGATAGGGTCACTGCTGTAAATCTGCCAATAATAAAAGCATCTTTAGGAGACTTTATACCCCCTGCTGTCGCTTAATAAAAGTGGTGATTACTCGTGGGCCAATGCTTTCTTAATTATGAACAAGTATCTTCAGCCTGAAAAGGGCAGAAATTCTAGTGCTGTTGATATTTATACCTTTAAGCCAATTAATCCACAGTATAGTAAATGTTTTCCTCAGCTCCACTGCTACAACAGCGCCATTTTCCAAAAGTGCCATTCCGCTCTAGTGGCACCAAAGATTATAGTACGTACTATAGTAGACCTACTATAATCTTTGGTGGCACAAAACTCCAACGAACGTGACCTCAATATGCTAATACACTAATGTTGTAACTTTTTTTTCATTTGACTTAAGCTAATGACAAAAAGGTGTACTGAAAGAAAACTACCAATTCTCTGTATTCTGCCGATCTCCTGCTGAGAATACACAGTAAGTATCCAGCCATGTTATAGATTAAGGACACATTTGTTTCATGCGCATTTGTTGAGTATGATTTTTAGTGAAATATCTAACGAACAACTTTGGCTTTTTCCTCCGGTTTTCTCCGATTAAACTGCTCTAAATGGATAGTACATCTGCCTAATTCAAACTTGTTTTTGAATTCATCTATAGGCTTATTCAATCACTGCTGAAAAAGTGGTGCACTGAGGGACTTGGGATGTTTCCAACCAAGGATATAGATCTATGTAGCCTTTATATTATGGAATTGTGTCGAGGTGTTGTTCCTACCACCCCCAAGGTGGCGACGCCCATGAAAAGTAGAACGTTTAAGGTTTCCCAAATACAAGCGCCTTTGGTGCTTGAACAGCCTGTAGCAGGGGAAACCTTAGAAAATTCATTTGTTCAGCAAAACTCAACAGATAATTGTTTCTGTTCCATCATCAGATGAAGGTATATAGATGACTCTTGGCCTACAATGAGGTGGCGGCTGTGCTCAGCCATAGGTAATTGAAGATTTATTGTACCGTGACACGTTCGTTTGTATTCTTCCATCATACCTTAACACACTAAATCACTCTATTATCGTCCACGTGTAAAGGTTAATTTTTACCGATCTTTACAACCTTTAAGAGTTTAAAACTTTGTATAATTAAAACATTGTTTAATCATTGTTTGTCATGTTATAACCTGTTTATATGGGATTATGTTATCCTTATTAAGCTGTGATATATTTCAGAATATTGCTGTCTATTTTTTACTGACATAAGGGGTCTTGATATTTTTGTCTGGTCACATGACCGATTGGAAATCTACGCCTCTACCCCACTCGAAATTCCTCGTGAATTTCGCATTCACCCAAGCAAGAGAGAGCAGACAGCATGTGAGCTCAGGATCGGCGACTGCACAATCTTACATTGTAACATAGGATCTTGATCTACAGCTGGTATGAATAGGCTGACACGGTATGTTCTTTTATTATGTAAAACCTTTGTTATATGTTTATTGTATTACAATGATCGGAGGTTGCATGTTTATCATAACTGAAGTTAGAGAGGTTAAAGGTTTGGTTGTCAAGCACTATAGCTATGCCCATTCATTGGAGTGAAGCCACACTCACCAAATCGCATTGTATGTACAGGTAAAACTACAGTCTAAGTCAGATTATTTGGTGCAAGTTTGTATTGTAAAATATAATTGTGTGCTATTGAAGTCCAGATCTGTTATTCTATACATAAGACCTAGTCAAATTAAAGGGTTCTTCTTAACTGTAACTGTAAACTGGTGCTGAGAGTAAGAGACTTCTGATTCAGCTTAATAGGTCCAACTATGTCCAATTATTTATATTCATGAGATATGGTGGATATTTTCCTTATTGAAATTATATTGATTCAGATTATGTCCTTCATGCTTTAAATGCATCCAAGGAAGTCTTGTTCAATTATTCAATTACTGATGTTCTTATAGAGTTTCATTCACATGTGTTTATGCCTTTGTTTAAGGGAATGTTTTTATAGTATTATACAAAGAACTGTTTCATGAGAGTACTAGCACTGTATCTAAAGGAAATCTCGACTATTATTTTATATATTTCACAGTGTTTCAAGGTATTTCAAGATATTAAAGAGAAAGCCAAATAAAGACCATTATACCTACACCCGTATGAATCCTCAAGTTATTCCGAAACCAGCGTTGATTACACTCATCTACTACTTGCTCTAATCGTATTGATAACATTTATTTAGTGTAGGCCTAATGTAGATTGTGTGATCATTAGTACTAGGAACATTCGTAGATTTAGTCTATAAAATCGGACTCGGGTTTAACTGAGAAAAAAATGTTTGGATTGTAATATTTGACATGAATAACAGTTTTAATTACAAAATAGAAAATTACAGAACTACATCTCAAACTGATAGTGACTCTTGGATTTGAAACGATTTAAACCAAAGTAAAACCCAAAGTCGTCCTCTTTTTCAGGTATAGAATAAAAGGTTTGCCACTGGGTGTACTGTATGTGGCTGAGCATAATTATTAATGCATGCACACTGATATGGCTTGAAATATTATGAAATATAGGCCAGGCCGCAAGAGCCGTTCATTGTCATCTGAACTGAGAATGGGCACATAACAGCTTACCGTACCCCTTTGTGAGTTTGTCAGCAACAAATGACCCATTGGGTGTGTTGAGAGTATCTGTAACCACTGCGCCCCCTAGTTGTTAAAGACCATGACTCCTGTCGTGAATCGCTCTGCAGTTCACAACTTGACCCATTCTCAAGAGATGGCGGTATAGTGTCATAGTCATTCCCACCATTACCAGATTCATCCTTTCAATGCATTCATGCGCTGGAAATCCAAGCATCAATTTATAGTGTGACTGTAGGAATCATAATGGCCAGGTCGAGTGAACCGTTTTTGACAAATACTTTGAAAATACTTAAATAATAATCGAATTCCTTACTCCATGTATCCATATTAAAATCCTAACATTTATACAATAAACATGTATATGGTACTAGCAAAGTACCCGTCCTCCGGAGGGTCACTCTCTTCCTCTCACTGTCTCTCCCCTCCTCTCTCACTGCCTCTCCTCCGTTTCTCCCCCTGTCCCTACACGCCTCCTCCTCTCACCTGCCCTATTCTCTCTTCCCCTCTTCTCGCTCTATCCTCTTGTCCCACACCCTATCCGATTTCTTCCACCCTGTCCCTCTGTTTCTTTTATTCTCTCCATCCCTCTCCCGCCCTCCCCTCCCTCTTTCCTCTCCCCCATCCTCTCCAGTCTTTCTCTCCTCCGTCCCCTCTTCTCTCTATCCTATTTCTATCCCCTTTACCCTCTGATCTCTGATTTCTCTCCCCTCACCTCCCTCTCTCTTTTTCCTCGCTCTCCCCCTTCCCCTCTAATCTCTCTCTCCCATTGCTAGGGACTCTCACAGGATGCATTGCTAGGGAATTCCACATTGCCACAGACGGTGAAAGAGGCATGACACCAATCTCTTTTAATTCCTAATAGGGGCTTTTCCAGGCTAAAATAGTTGTATAGGACGCAACTAAAAAACTAAAAAGGGCATCAAACTCACATTTTCACCCCAGATACCTTCACAAACCACATATGACGTCCTCCGGAGAGGGTGGACGAAACTCTACAGATTAGAAAAACAGTTGGTAAAACAACCAATTCCGAGAACATGTGGGACAAAGAAACTCTTCTTCCCGTATATTATACAAATGACGGATGATGAATACAGCCCTGAAGGTACGCCAAAGTTTTGTGCACCCAACATATATATGGAGGGACTTAAATGGGAGTTGCCTTTCGCTCAAAACCACAATATGCCATTAGAATCCTATCAGGTTGAGATAAATGGCATGTGGAATGGGGGAGATGAGCCTGACGTTTAAATTACACTTTTGTATATTTAAATGCGTTATAGTTTCCATGAATTAGGCCAAAAACCTGAACGTATACATACTACACAAGAATAGTTGCTGATTTTACGTGGACATTATCCTCTGGGGTGGGCGCTTCGCCTAAGCCAATTGATCAGCCTTTGAAAATGAAAGTGGCCTTACCTTTCAAGCTTCAGACGATCAGGCATGCGTGGCAGAAATTATGCAGCTCAGGTTCCTACAAGATGGCCCCCGCACATGAGTTTCCTGGCAGGGGATTGAACAGAATATTTATGACTAACGCTTCATAAGGAAGACTATCCAAAGGGGGACCTCTGGCTATGTTCAACTATACCTGAGCGCCAATTGTGCACATAGAAAGGAGTTAAATGGGAGTTTTCGGTGGAGGCAAATTACTTCATATATAATACTTAGCATTAGCAAATTTAGTGTTAAGGATGATTACACGAGTCATTGGCCACCCACAATTATTAGAACTGCCATAGTCTCAGAGCCTATCCCTCCAAACAGCAGAATCCCAATAGGGAGTTAGTAGTAGCGGGAAAGCCATTAGCGCAGTAAGCATCCAATCACTGATATATCATTATTACCTGATCTCAGAAGCTGTGAGCATAGACTGGCTAGGCCTTATGCGAAAGAGATAATTAATTCATAAAATTCTCAAGACTATCGCATTAGTCATTTTAGATGTTGCTTTTGTGTTTTAAAAATGCACTCTCAGCTATGCATGCGCTTTTCCTTTTGCCACATACACCAAATATATGATAAAACAAACATGTCCCTGAATATGTAAGAATTCCGAACCCATTAAAAGCATGTAAATAACTAAAGTAGTGGTGCATTATTCAATTGATGCGAAACTAATGGACGGGCGATCCTCTCTCAACCAGAGATTTCACAGGGATTTCCCCCTTGTTAGCATAGGTCATAATTTGGTAATGAGGGCGCACCATATGCTAATGATCTCAGTTGATCTCATTGGCATAGTGAGACGTTTGGGGGAATTCGGTTTGACTTGTCAAACAGATGTTTGTTGTACTCTTACTATATGTCTAAATGTCATTGTACATTTCCTTCATTGAAATCCTCTTGGTTGAAGTAAAAGTAAATAGGCCATACAACTTGACTCCTATATTAATAAGCACTTTACTCTTCAATAATTATAGCTACTAATGGTAGTCAAAAGCAATGCACTCTTTATAACCCCATGCAGTGAATTAGTCAACTGAACATATAGAGCAATCCACTCAGCAATTATTTATAAGACTGTACTTGTCTCTGGTCAGGGCGATGACATCACAGGATACCACTTATAAAAATAGACCCTGCACACGCATATTATACATGTATGTGACCAGGGGTTCCCCAATACCCCGCCTGCCTTGAAGGGCCATTACAAGGCACTGGTATAGTTGTATTCTGAGCAAAAATCGATGGCTTCTTTGTTATTTTTAATCAATTTTTCTTCATTTGAATCCTTGTTCCAGGACATATGATAGGTTTAGAGTGTTTATCTCAAGGATAGTCATTTCATTTCAGCACCGTCCACAGCTGGTAATGCATCTTTAACAGTAGCAGGATGCACATAACTGCAATGAGAGGAAATAACAGTGGTGACAGAGGCTAGCATTGCTTCACTTTATTGTATATATACATTTATTCAAAAGAATTAATATTGCCGCTCAGGGAAAGGGACATAAAGAAAGTGTGTAAGTTATCGAGAAGTCCTGTCCTAAAGGAAAATTCGAATCAACGCTCTAATAGATAAGCTGCCACATTTCTCTTTAGAAATCCATTTTTTATATAGATCACCGGTCAATTCTAAAAGAAGGAACCATCTTCAAAGAAGGCTAACATCAATGTTCTTTCCTTACTTAATGCTTGCAATGGAAACTGAGAGAGAGAGCCCTGCCTCCTTTTCATCGCTGGCACAGGAACCATACGCCAGTTTTGGTTGTTGATTTGAAAGCTTTCATCGGTCCCGTCATCGCTTCATCTCGTCCAATAACAATCATCCTTTCATTGGGCCGACGAGGCTAAGAACACCCCATCTACCAATCACACTGGCTGTTACATTGATTGGTCGAGTCGATGTTGCTCCCATTGGTCCTTCCCACTCCTATATATCTTTTCCTTCAAGGGGGGCTGACAGCATGAAGTATTTCTGGTCTTAGATAGAAAGAGGAGAATATTGAGCTTTTGTCTTGGCGAGACTTTGCTGATAAGGCAACCAGAATAGCATTGCTTAGACACTCTTGAACTAAAGTGAAACTTAAGAGGTAGATTGGGATGCACCTCGGGGTGGTGTTCAATTTCTCTCCACAATATTGGTTAAAACGTCTATGCACTGTCATAGGTTGTGGTCAGCTAGGCCTTCGTTGGCATGTTTTTTTGTTTGGGGTTTACTGACTCTTTAAAAATTGTCAACATCCTTGCGATTCCAGTTTAAAAACAACTGACCTTAATCGCTGACTTGCACATTACACATTACCCTTTGTCCCCCTGTCCAGTATTCCACTTCAGCCATCTATTTTGACCTCTTTCCCATCCTATCCTATCCCAGGAACAACATCCATCCAGCCGGGAGAACTACAAGCTCGGACCTTTTTTAAGTTGTGATTGCATTGTTAGGCCTATTGTTCCAGGGTATAGAATACATGTAGAGGGTAGAGGTATAAATTCTTATGGAGATAATACTTAAGGATACCATACCCATTATCTCTAGGGCAGTCTTATCAGTGCTTGCCAATTCCTCCTATCATAATAATGTGTTCTATGGTAGAAGCCAGGCAGCAACGCCAGGCAGCAACGCCAGGCAGCAACGTCAGGCAACGCGAGGGAGTTGGGGCAGTTAAAAACCCTCTCAGGAATTAACATATTGCTTAGAAACATCTGATGGATTTCCTTTACATATATAAGATGAAAGATGTCTTACATCTGCAACTTATATCAGATATACCAAAGAGCTTCCTTCATGAATTAAGAGCACAGTCAAGCTATATAGAAACGTCCAACCACTCGGATTATTATGATTGAAACAATTTCAAATCTATATACATTTGTACCCATCTCAACGTTATTTAGTCTGATTATGTACAGAAATTGATTCAGGGTCATCGCTAATGTTAAACATAACCTTTACCACCTTGGCTTTTATGCTACAGGCTGACTGCAAGAAGCACACGTAATTTCAGACTACACGATTTTGTGGACACATCTTATATATAGACCGATGGGTTTTGGGGGCTATGGTAGGTTAGTGTTAATGGGCTGAGATGATATGAATACATCGTTCAGATGCGATGATCGCCTTAATATAGAATCTAAGGCATCACCACATTTTAATGTTAAAACATTGCAGCCGTAAACTGCAATTAAAACCAGGTCATGTGGATAAGCAATCATATGTTTTCTATACTTTTATACATTAAACACAGAATTGCGTGGTCTATAAACCTTTTCATGCATTTCTTCTCAAAAGAACGTTATGTGGGTATATTCCGGGCAAGAACCTCGGCGATACAATCAGAGAAATAAGATTCCTGAATACAGTCATAACCTGATATATTTCAATGCGTTATAGAGATTGGCAAGAATAAGCATACAGAATTGTGTATGGAACTCCTGTTTGCTTTTCAAGGCTCATGTCTTTCGGTAGGCACAAAGAAGTGAGTTATATCAATCTCTATCATACCGCTACCATGGGATTGATGAATTGATCACAAGGAAAAATGAATATCAATACATATTTGTCATGCCTGGTCTGCGACTTTCACGCTTGGATCTTTACAGACTACTTCTCATGTTGAGAGTGTGGTTGACCCTCGGGCCAATATGAATAACAATGTATTCACCGTAAAGTGATTGATTCCCCTACGTGAGAAATTGTCTGCCTTTCTTTTTAGTTGTGTCTACTGGCCACAGGGAGTTTCCCTCGAAAGGGGCCTTAGTGATATCCCCACGCAATCCTCTTTATCTTATGCATCATCCCATGACCTCTTCTTGCGTGGTCTAAGTATCCCCCAGCCATTTAGGAGGTACAAACTTTGTGAACGCCGGGAGAGAACTTTTTATGTTATATAACGAACTCCAGCGTGGACCTGATTCCATAAAAAAAAGATAGCAACCTTAACATTAACGATCAGCATTGAAGTATGTAGTACATCCGGGCAAATCTTTTGATCTAAATAGAAAGCAATAGTGCAAAATTTAACTGCTTAACGTCCACAGTCCTGTGGGACTGATTATCTTGATTATAATATCGCACGAGTTATTTTAGGGCCTGATTTATTAGGGAGAGACTCTAGACAATGGTGATTCAGGTCGGCATGAAAGACCCCACTAGAGATATGATTGTGAACATGATGGGGGAAATGAATGTTGTGTTTATTCTACTCCTTGGCCTCTAATCCCATTAATCTAAGAGTACTGGAGGCTAGGAGCCACTGATGTGGGATAGGTCTGCATCACAATCCAGAGTAAGTAGTCCTTGAACTTACATTCAGGACTCACTCACCAAGACTATTTAGAGGATACCATACAGATGACACCCTAGCGGGCTCTCGTTAATAATAAACTAGTTCAGTATAGATCCGTATATAATAGGATATAATCATAACTAAGATCAGTATTTTGTTCTGGTGACAAGAAGGTTAGAACTATAAATGATGTAATTCTCACAGGTCTTTCTTTAGATTCAATATCACCACAGCAGACATATTTGATTGATGAATACATATCTCACCTGACCATTTACCCAGTCCATTTAATCGCTTCCATTATAATTTCGTTTGTTACACGATTCCGACACGTACAGTATCCTTTTTACATTCTACGGAATTAAAAATTCGTGAATGTTAGTGAATTGCGTACCATTCTGTCAATCATCCTGAGTAGCCAGTTCATGTGATACATTTTGAGGTGTTGGTTGAGGGTTGGTGTGAGGAGTGTGGACACTTATCTGGGAGGATATCTGGATGCCCATCTCTGTGTGATGTAATTCACACCAACACTACTAACTTGGCACTTATGCAAAGACTGCTTGATTGACAACCTTCTACCATCTCTGCAGTAAATCCCTGAAGGCCAGTGTGACATCCTATTGGTTAGGACTGTTTGATTGACAACCTTCTACCATCTCTGCAGTAAATCCCTGAAGGCCAGTGTGACATCCTATTGGTTTACATGTCTTGTATTCTATTAGCTATCTTGGTTTGATTGACAACTGTAGAGAGGACCACCCATGACTGAATCTGAGTGATCTACACCTACTACACCCTTTGCAATTTCTGGGTTTCAAAAGAGTGTTATGTTCTTTATCCAATATTATTATCACAACATTTACACATATAATTAAGCATAAGCATTTTTAATTAAATATTAAGCATTTTCAGTCGAGCAAAAACTAAACTGCTAACTATGACTTGCTATTGCGCACAAATAGTTGTCCGTAGAATTTGTTTCCTTGGGAAACGCACAATATATACATTAACTTAAACTGATTATAAAGTTAAACAGAAAAATAGTTCATTAAATGATTGATTAACTTAAAAAACTTATAACTTGTTAATAAGGTTTTCGTCTTTCATTTACCATAAATGGACTATTATTTATGAACATAATTGCTCCTCCCCACGATCAACCCTTTAGTTGTCAACATTTACCATGAAAGATGCGAAGAATACTGTTATTACATCCCTGCCTTATGGTCTGACACCGCTAAGAAAGGCCCTTTTGAATATTCAAACAAGATTTTCATAATAATTGCCTACAGACTAATACCACGTGCTGTGTGGCTTTTCATTTCAGTCGATCTCCCTCGGCTATGGAACTAGTTTCTTCTTAGACGTCATTAATAAAACAAAGAATATGTTTCAAATTCTAAAAGCACACAATGTAATGATCTATACATTTAGGAGCCAGACAGACCCAGTGAAAAACTTGCCTGTATTGTCATTGGTTTCAGTTTTGGTGTGTAAACCCACAATTAATGTTCAAAACTCTCTGAAACCCTTGAGTTACTGTCAATTGTGGTTGACGTACACCAAACGCTGGCCTACGGGCATATAAGATTGTGTCACGATTTCATATGTGTTAAAATGACATTCAGGGAATAAATAAAGTCCAAGAGTTGAAGTCCAGATATGTTTCTTGTATTCAATCACAGGTACATATACAGGTTAGATATGTAATACAGCAGTTCAGTCCTGGATCAGTAACTCACTAACTCATTCAGCAGTTACAGGCTGATTCAAAACTTCCAGACTAACTCATTTCGAAGTTACAGACTAACTCCTTCCGAGGTTAGAGACTAACTGATTTGTACAGTCCAATACACAAATATTTATATGGTCTAGCATCCTAGTACTCTCAAGTAACCAAGGAGTAACCAAGGAGAATTCCTTAAAGCTAATCCATGATTGGAGGCAAAGAGTACAGGGGTCACATGATCATTGAAGAAGCTAAACAGAGAAATGTACCCAGGGATAGCTGTAATGCTATCACAGTGCTAAAGCATGAAAGGTGCTAAAGCGTATATGTTAGCTACCAATGGTCGCTCACCAGTGCTAATCCTTAGCTTTAATACATGTAGGGTGAAACAACTAAATTAGTTAATCATTAAAGTTCTCATTTAGATTCTATAATTATTGTGAAATAAAGTCATTTAAAAATATCATTTTTACATATGCCCACTACCACGGTGAATGTAAAATGGTCATACAACTTGATATGAGGGCATCCCAGTGAATTGTTTTGTTGATGTAATAAGAAAGGCTATTTAAACTGTAATGATCAGTTCATTGTTATTAACCAAACAATTAATTAGTCCAGAAAAAACTAAAACTAATAGTGAAATTTCACTGGAAAAGGAGGGCTCGTTGCTGAAAGGAGAGGAAGTTTGCTCTGAATTCAACGGTTTTTTACCTGAATGTTGGTCCAAACCTGACAAACAAAATTACTACCTCATCAAAATTAATATAGAAATTGAGTCAACTGTTAATGCTCAGTCCTAGTGCCAAAACCATTTTCACACCCCAAATGGGCCGATTGATAAGCACATGACCGAGTGGACCAATGGGCCTAACCACAACTATGTGTGGCATCAGTGAAGCCTCCGAAGATGTACTGTATATGCCATATAGGCGAAGTGTCTCTGAGTGTCTGACACTCCTATGTCTCAGAGACCCCCAAACAACGCCTAAACTTTGGGAGCCTTATTCTTGGATACAGATACCACTTGTGGTCGGTGACTAATTGATTTATAACTATGTTAGGGTTTAGAGTTGAGGACCGTTTCACCATACCGATAAGCCCATTGGTGTTAGAGCCTATAGCTGGAGAACAGCTCATTTTGGAGAGAATGAAAAACCAGAAACTGACTTTCTCATTTGAAACAGTTAACCCCAAGGAAATAGAAAAGATTCTTTCAAAATTCATGATAACACTAGTATAGAATTCTTACCAGCAAAAATTCTGAAACCATCCCCTCAAATTGCTTTCATAATAAATTTATCCCTTCAACAAGGGAAAGTACCCACGGTTTTTAAGCAGTCAAAAATAACCCCTTTACAAAAGGCTGGCTCCAAGAACCTGGCAACTAATTACAGACCAATCTCTAGCATCTTTCTGCCAGCAAAAATACTGGAAAAGTAGTACAGTCACAACTATCAAATTATTTTGAAGAAAACAAATTGATCTTTCAAAAGCAATACTGTTTTAGAAAGAACCACTCCATAGAACAAGTGCAAATAGACATTTAAAACAATATATACCATGGACTAAATGACAAACTGTTGAACACTACAGTATTTTTAGACTTTAGAAAAGCGTTTGACAATGTACACCATCAGACACTCCTAAAAATCTAGAAAACTACGGCATCAGAGAGACAGAGTTTGTTGGTTCACAAGTTATTTGTCAGACAGACAACAGTCAGTTTTATCAAATGGGGCTAAATCAAAAGCAGGGTTAATCACATTCAGTGTCACCCAAGGAACCATCCTTGGCCAAATACTCTTTTCTATCTACATAAACAACTTACACACAGTAGTGAAGTCGTCAAGATTGCAACACTATGCAGATGACACAGTTGTCTTTCTAAGCCATAAAATTGATGACACTTTAAAGACGCTGATCCAAAATGACCTTACCAACATTAGAATTTGGTGTCAGGTTAACAAAATTTCATTGAATGTAGATAAATGTAGTGTGATGAATTTCAGTGTCTCACCGAGACATCAGAGTATGTGTGCCTCGTCCCTGAAACTGGGTGCCTCCACCCTCATGAAAGCAACCAAGTACAAATACCTTGGCTTTTTACTAGACAATTCATTGTCTTTCAAACCTCGCCTGAGCGAACTAATCAAAAAGGTCTCGCTACAAATCAGACTACTTATTTATAGGGCAAAAGGTTCACTCACAAAAAAGCTATACAAGATATGTATAAAATGGCAATTCTACCAAATTTGGATTACTGTGACTTCATCTATGACTCCAGCCCCCAAAAACTTCTACACAGATTACAATCATTGCAAAACTCGGCAATTCGCATAATTTTAGATGAAAGTAAATGCGAAAATGTAGACAAAGAGCATGAAATTCTAAACATCCTACCCCTAAACAAAAGGAGGGAAAACATATATATGCAACTGCTCATTACCCAGCGCAAAATCCTGAAAATATAGACAAAAGAAAGCTGGCCACCAGAAGTCATGATGAAGGACGGAAAAACCTAAAACCCCTGGGCCCGAAAAACTACACAAATTCAAAATTCAATCATTTGTAAATGTCAATTAAAATGAAACAATCTGAAGATGGAGGCACACAGACTTGAGGACCGACACTCATTCATTAGATCCTATTGACAATGAGATCACAAACTGAAAATATGCATGTACATTGACTCTATACTGTATCAGAAGAAAGTACATCTTCTCTCCTACCAAAATGTATTAAATAGGTATACAGCCCATCAAAGGCTGTGTTATGTCCTATGTCTCATTTTTATGAGAGGATTCCAAATCTTCACTTTGTCCCGGCGTTGTGCCAAAGGTGGGAAGCACTTCTGGACGGAGTGTGTGTGTGTGTGTGGGGGGGGGGGGGGAGTCCTGGGGCGTCCCCAACCCTACCGATACCTGAGCTTCAGAAGTGCAAGGGTTTCTTAAGCCACAGTGTATAGATTTTCATTGAGATTTGGATAACTATTTGTAATGGAAGATTTCCAAGTATATATGTTACTAGAACCTGAATAAACATACAGTGGTAATAGATACGGTTGGGATTGTAGCTATTTCATCATAGGCCTATGATGTATTTAACTAAATTCAGAAATATATAAATAACCATTTATCAACTTATAATTTCTGAGTGATTTTCTGTAAGGTAAGTCAGGGGAAAGTGTACATCGAGAAACAGAGTATCTTTGAGAACTATAAGGCCATAGAATAGATTCCAACGGAATTCAAGGCCCATAAAATGATTTTCCAGGCCCTTCGACCTTAATGCCCATTTTCCAGGCAGTGAATTCATTTTTCTAAACTCAAGGCTTTTCCAGGCCCAAAACTTCACTGTCAAAATTTGAGCTTTGAGTTGCCTCAATAAGATGATGTCACTGCTACACTGAAAGCGCAAATTTCGTAATTCTACGAAAACTCTCGAAATAGACCTTCAATATTTCCTAATAATTCCTTGTTTGTAATTTCTAACATTGTAAACCATATCCTGAGAAAACTAAAGGATTACGACAAAATATCCTAATCCCTAAGAACCCTATAGGCTGCCAGCCAGTGGCAGACAAGTTGGCGTGACCATTAGGCCATGACAGCTGCCAGTGGAGAGCCAGGGACAACACAGCAAGGAAAAAAAGCTTGTCCATGCCTGGAAAAAGTCTCTCAAGCATGGATTCGACCCCACAATCTTTGGGTTGGAAAGCGAACAACTTAACTACTACACTACAGAATCGTATAACTGCCTCAACTTATGAGTCTGAATGTAGAGAGCAAGGAAGAGTGAGAGAAAAGAAGAGTGAGAAAAAGGCAGACAGATAGATTGCAATTGAAAGATCTGCAGATCTCTAGGATGTAGGCCTATTCCTATATTAGTTTAGGGATGAATGATTTTATTTCTAAATCAAATTTTAAAACATTGAATTTTATGATATTGCAATTGGAGCATTTCTCCTATTTCTCCTATGAAATTAAGACACATTATAGAGAGGTTGGGTGACATGCTTCCCTAGTGAGTTGTATGACTATCACGTTTTTCCCTTTTCCCTGAATGTTTTACAGATGCACACTTGTCGGATCTGGGTATTCACAAATGTTTCTTCTGTTCTATTGAGGGAGTTATAAACTGTACAGGCTAAATATTTTCTTCTTCCAAGGCCCAGAGTCGTAACCTTTAAACCAAAAGGAATGTAGAATATTCCTCAAGTCGTATGGTACAGGGAATGATGACTGTACACAGGAAATAAAAAGGTAGGCCTGTAATGACGAATCACTAAGGCAATAGCCGTAACAATGATGGGACTAATTGAAAATGAGCTTAAGAGTCTAGATGCACTTTTACTGGAAAAACAGGGGGAAAACTGCTACGGCAGGGCCTACCACCTATTTCCACTTGTAGGAAACTAAAAACTGGTGTAACTTATGACGTGGAAATAAAGATATCTAATCATAATAAGTGTAGTGAAAAGAGTATACATGTATACAGCATCTATGTATATTGTTTATTTCCAGTTTCTACATGGTACATTTCAACAAATATGTATAGAAATATGAATTGTACAAATATCTACTAATATAGTCGTACATGTTTCTGCTGTACTTTGACTAGTCCTTTCTATAGTCAGGTGTGATATTTATTTTAATAAATGGTTGGATATGATCTTTCTGTTGTCGAGCCTCCATGTACAATTCTTAAACCATGAGTAACTCAGAAAACCCCTATCAAAGCCATTCATCTCATATTGTTTTCAAACACCAACAAAACAAGTATTTGGAAGCCCATGCTTGCGGCACTCAACATTTTATAACATTACGCCTGGGGTAGCCTGATGTCATTTTGCTTCCATGGATTGGTAACGTTAAACCCCTGGCATAATGTAGTTAGGATGGAGAAGGACAAAAAGTGCCCAATAAGGGAATCATATTACAACATTTTTTAGGAAATTGGCGTATCTCAGTGGATAGAAGGGATTGTCAGTTTTTAATGGAACTAGTGTTCCTAATGGGCTGTATCAGAAGCATTAATGCATGTTTGTCTATGTTTAACACTGGGTCTGCCTTACAATCTTTTTTCGAAGCGAAGTATATGATTCACTGTTAAGGTGTGACTAAGTTATAAGGATGTATAACGGAAGGAACTCGGATTCAAAATATTCCTCCATGATGTAGTATAATACTTGCTTGAATTCTGAGATGCATTGTCACGTCATCATACAATGCTCGCTACGTCAGTACTATTCATCCAATCACAACGCAGCTACAAGTGCCATGCCCACGTTCCATGCTAAACAGCCACATTCATACAAGAAAAGCCCCAGTGATAGTATCGTATTGACATTTGAGGGAAAAAAAATTCCTAACAGTTTTTATATTCTGATATTGTCTGTTACTATACATTTATTGTTATTACTTCGCTGTGATATTGATTTATGATTATTGTATCTGTGGATATCATAGGGAATATGAATAAACAGCTTCTGGCTGTTTGCGGCCAAACCTTACTCCTTCTTACTCCTCTAGGCTCTAGCGTTGTGGTCACATATATGATATAAGGATTTAGTTCCCGTTTGTTGGGCTGGCCGGGACAGTTATACGCTTACAGACCAGTGCTACCAGTGTTGGACGTCCGTTTCCGGCCGACCGCTTACATCAACGAAAATAAAAAATGGTTTATTTTGCTTTGAAATCATTTATAAATTGTTGTTAATGACAGTAGCAGCCCATCAAAAGGGGACTCAAGCCATTAGATCCTTCTGTTATGGTCCTTCGTTTTGTCTAAGGCTCGTGCAAACAAGCCTCAGCTTTCTTCCCGGGAGCCGTTGTGGTCACATATGTTATAAGGATGTATAATGGGAGGAACCAGGACACACGTCTGTTCTTCAAGAGAAGCGTAAAACAACTGCTTTAATGATACAACATACAGAATGTCCACCAGAATGTGTGAGGGAATAAGGGGGTGTTGCCCTATTATGTCATATCCTGAACGGAGACTTGCACAGTACTTGGCAGTTAAGCATAGTTAGCGATTTTAATATAATCGACGGGTCGATGCCCATATTTGGGACCAAGGGCGGTTACTTTCCTTCTGGGCCACGCCCACATTTATTCAACCAATCACAGGCCGTCATCCAGTTTATTATGATGCGCCCATTGTTCTCTTAACCAATCAGAACCGTTGCTGCGTCTCGGTTCACCTGAAACGTTCTTGTTCACTCACTTTCAATTGCAGCATCACCACGCACAGACGTGCAGGAACAGAACATTTTTTGCTAACCTGCTTTAGTCGGATTCAGAATGACTGGTCCTAAATATTGTTCCAAGTGCGAGGAGGATCATGTTCCTCCGGTTGGAAAGAACTGCAAGAAAAGCGCTGAAGCTGAAAATCCGAGTTTGAATGAGTGGATGGGCTCGTTGGAAGGTATGATGAAGAATATCCTTGCGAAGCTTGAACCCAACACTGAGGCCAAGGCTGAGACGTCTGCAAGTGGATCGTCAATGGGGAGTGATGCTGATATCTCCTTTATTTACAAGAGCAGGGGTCGTAGCGCTAAGAATTATGGTTCCATCTATAATGTGGTCAGGGCAAGCAGCTCCAGGACCCGTGGCCGTGATCATTCTCGCTCGAGATCCAGATGTCGTGCTTTCGACCAGAAGAAAGACCTGGAGAAAGGTGAAAGTATTGAATCTATTGAACAGTTGCTATTGCTAAATCTAGAACTTGTAGACAAGTTGGTAATGGATGCTAGACCCTTAACTGAAATCCAGGGAGTCGTCAGCCACTGTAGTACCATTTGCCAGAAAGCAGGGTCGCAAGTCTATTCCCTCAAAGCTAGTTTGGCTTACGATAACGCTGTTAGGGCCCATGCTAATAAGACTGGTCTTGCCGCATTCCAAGAAGTTAAACAGGAGGAAGTCCTTAGATGTTACTCTTTTGAGGACTCCCGGAAAATCCATCTTAAGTCTACTACGCCTACCAAGAGGGAAAGGATCTGTTTCAAGTTTAATAACCAGGGTGGTTGTACTGTCAAAAATTGCGACTACCCACACAAGTGTTCGTTGAGCCGTGCTTCGGAACATGGAGCGAGGGCATGCACGAGTGTGAAGCACACAAAATAGGATGAGGCCGTTCAAGAGAAAGTTCAGGTTAATGATATTGAATCTAATTGTATAAATAGTGCTTTTATACCATGTAATGATGTTATTGTTGACCATGCAGAGAGTGTATTGTGTAACCAAGGTGTGTTGTTGTGCGATGATTCCATTTGTGACTATGGCCTGGAAGTGGTTACCACGGTTCCAGCTGACCCGTCCTTGACATTGAGTGACACTGTCATGGCCGATGAATTGGAACAATGCCAAGTGTCTTCGAACTTCGCAAGTGGATTGTTTCCATTATTTCTCTCAACAGACCTCGAACAATCTTCAAATCCTGAACAAGGTATTTATGGTGATATTAGATTGAGTATTACCGAATTTGGTAGTGCTGGCGCCAATGTTTGTAATGATGTATTACTATTTAGAAGTCCAGTTTCACCGCGAGGCCGTATTGTTGATGTTTTTGCTGCTTGCGCCGTGGATGTTGTTCTTATATGCATGTATTAGGTGGTACTCGTGCACAATTAAAACCATGTAGGTTTGCTTACCTTTTATTCTGCTTACCATATGCCTGTATTGATGTCTATATTGATGTGTTTCACAGAGTATTGGACAGTTTTGATGTGATAGATTCAGATATCGAACCATATGACTGTGCTAACTACAAATCGATCTTAGAACCCGATGTTAAATGCAAAATGGACACTATCATTGAAAATGAACTGGGTGAAGGTTTTATTTCGGTAGCTGATTCTACACCGGAATGTATTCACTCCCTAGGTGCCGTAGCAAAGCCGGCCGGTGGTATCCGTAACTGACTGTAGCAGACCCATTGGCAAGTCCGTGAACGAACATTGTAGTAGTTTAGTTAATGAATTCTCCTACAAATCTATTGATGATGCGGTTAGAATGGTATCAAGTGACTCTCACATGGCAGTCATGGACATAAAATCGGCGTACAGAGCTGTGCCGATCAATCCTGACCACCGTAGATTCTGTGGTTTTAGGTGGGGTGAAGAAGGTGATGAAACCCTATATGTCAACAATAGACTTTGTTTTGGTCTCAAGACAGGCCCATGCATTTTTAACCACATTTCTAACTTCTTTGTCACATGTATTGTATTGTAGAACTGTTTAAATTTCCTGTGGTAAATTTTCTTGACAACTTTTTTGTCGCTGGTGATTGTTATGATGACTGTACTTATTACCGTGATATTGTCTTGAATTGTCTCCACTTCCTGGGTTTTCATGTGGCCTGGAAGAAAGTAACCGCCCCCTCCACTTCATGTGTCTACCTGGGATTCACAATCAACACTTCTGATATGACTCTTCCTCTCCCACTTGAGAAAGTAAAAAAGCTCGTCAAACTTGTGGACCTCACCAAGAGTGCGAAATACATGACCAAGAAGGACTTGGAATGGTTCTGTGGATACATTTCGCACTGTGCGGCTGTGTTTAAAGGTGGTCGGACCTTTTGCTGTAGATTTTTGACATGTATAAAGTGATTATAATGAAGAAACTGACCAGGATCACCATTAGTGATGAAGCCAGACTAGACCTACAATGGTGGGGCAGTTTTGCTAAAGCCTTCAATGGTGTGGGTGTCTTGGTAAAGGAAGATTACCATAGACTATTGTGAGTGATTCTTCATCTAGAGGCTTTGCAGGCTTTCTAGGTCTTGATTGGATAGCCAGGACTTGGAAAAACAATATGATATGCCGGCTTGTTTTAAATTTAAAAACCATCTGTGCCCTACCCCAATGGAAGATAACCTGGCGACAAACATTAACATTCAAGAATTGTATCCGATAGTGGTGGGTGTTCGTAGATGGGCCCCTATCTTGAAAGACAAAAATGTCCTGTGCTTTATTGATAACACACAGGTCATTGCCATGTTGAGGAATGGTACTAGCTCTAGTAGGCAATGCCCAGTGGCTGTACAAGCTTTACTGGATGTGTTTTATCTTTAATATCTCACTCTCGCCAAGATACATTAAGACTGATCATAATGTAGTAGCCGATGGCTTGTCTCGCCTACCATACCTATCTGACAGTGACTCTATTCCTAAAGATTTGTTAGCTGCTGATCTTTGTTGTGTCAATAAAGACCTTTGTCTCCTACAGGACTCGACAAGTGGATGGGCAGGGTTGCTCAACTTAGGAACCTGTCTCTAGCTCCAGCTACCAGACTTCAGAGGGAGAGACAATGGAAGCTGTTCAACAATTTTCTTCGGGATAGCTTGTCTCCCTTAATCCCATTGACTGTGCCTAAATTGTCAGCTTTTGCTGCCTTTTTAGCTTCTTCTATGAAGTATGCTTTGGTTACCACCTATTTGGCAGGTGTAATCTCATACACCAGGATGTTGGATTTAGATTGCCCTACACTATCGCACGCTGGACTTAAATCTGTGCTTAGGGGTATCAAGAAGTTGCCAGGATCGGCCCCTTCCCCTGCTCCCCCTATCACCCCTGAAATTTTACTGCAACTTTATACCCATCTCGATTTACATGATGAACTTGACATTTTGTACTGGAGCGCGTTTGTCTTCATGTTTCGCTCTCTACTGAGGGTTAGTCATGTGGTGATCTCACCCCACATGAAGCGTCGCCAGGATGTGTCTTTCTCAGATGATGGTGTGTCTGTCAAGATTGGCACATCAAAGACTTCATCTTCGCCCTATTATTTCCACCTGAAGAAGACTACTACTAAGCAACTGTGTGCTGTGTTCTGGGCCAAAAAATTGTTCACCCAAGCTCTCCCCCCTAGAGCCCAGTTCTTCTCGTCGGTGGACCATGGATGTTTGACTTATGATCAGCTATCTCACAGGCTATCAGATCTGTTATCGTCAGCTGGAATTGACACTAGTTTCACTGCCCACTCCTTCCGCCGCGGAGGCGCGTCATTCATGTCATCTCTCGGCATCCCCTTATCTGAAATCAAGCTTCGGGGAAATTGGAAGTCCTCGATTGTGGAATCATACATCGTAGCCTCTACCATTGACTTACAGAAAAGTGAGGCCAAAGTGGTCTCGGGCCTGGAAAATATTTAACTGTTCTCCTAGTTGTTTGGCTGTTTGGCATATTAAAACCCAGCTTTGCTTGGTTTCGACCAAACTCCTTGTCGAACTTCTTCTATTACTCCTCGTCAACACCCATCCCAACATATATATAATCGACGGGTCGATGCCCATATTTGGGACCAAGGGCGGTTACTTTCCTTCTGGGCCACGCCCACATTTATTCAACCAATCACAGGCCGTCATCCAGTTTATTATGATGCCCCCATTGTTCTCTTATCCAATCAGAACCGTTGCTGCATCTCGGTTCACCTGAAACGTTCTTGTTCACTCACTTTCAATTGCAGCATCGCCATGCACAAACGTGCAGGAACAGAACATTTTTTGCTTTACTGTATCTGTTTATGGCATATTAAAACCCAGCTTTGCTTGGTTTCGACCAAACTCCTTGTCAAACTTCTTCTATTACTCCTCGTCAACCCCCGTCCCAACATATGTAATATGATAATATAGGATAAATGGGGGATAACTAATAGTTAATATAAATAAAATGAGGCTACACAATGTTAGGTAATGTCTCACAACACTAGCCTTTCAATATCTTAACAATTATGAAAACTTCATATCTGTTGACCAATCGCTTTTGTGTGCCTAAATCACTCTTAGTATGTCAAAGTAGGATAAACATACTTCAAATATACAATTACCTACGAGAATCTCTTCAGTGCAGCATTTGATAGAAGATGAATGGAAACTGAAGCTCTCAGATCTGTACATTTCTACTATGCTTAGGCCTATATATCCAGAAACCTGTGACGATAACAACATCAATGGATGATAGGAGGCGTCACCCTTCACCATTATCAGGCTAACATCTCCAGTTCTCGGACATGGTCTGCTCGCCTACCTTGACAAAAGATGCTGGGGGATGTATGTTTCCCACTAACCACTATAGGCATGTGACGAATTCGATCAAGATATGGTCACTGTAAGTGTTGTGTGCTAGTCGCTTATGGGACGTGTCAGCGGAGAGTCTAAAGCCATTTGATACCGAGTGACATGGTAAATATTAGAGGTTCAATCTAGAGGATGAAAGTGTTACACTTATTCTGTGAAGGGATTCAATATCGGGAAGTAGAGTTCAGACTACTGTGGCCTGCTTGTCTAGAATGTTTTCTTCACCTTAGACAGCAAAGTTAATATGAAATTGTGAAGAGATGTATATAATATGCATTATGTATATATATACATAGTTTGCATATATTTTGAGTGTGGCAACTAAAGAAGGAGTGATGCCCAGAACTCAATGAATTTCTGTACTTGGGCAATGCTGAATCGCTTGAATCATCTTGAATTGCGTTACCTCATCAAGGGGGGACATTGTTTACATGTGTGTTTCTGTATTTATATATCTCTGACGTGTATGAAAATAATCATCAGAGATCATAATCAATATTAAAAGGATTTATAATTATATCATAAGGATTTCAGCATTATCGTCATCATGACAGTGCTTTTTGGATAAAACAAGTTTCCAAATATGATAATGATGAGGTAAAGCCAATGTGATGATAAGTGTAAAGCATGCAACTGAATGATTTATACCACACACTACACATTACGGGCATCTTCCTTAAAAATAATAAAAGCATTTCCACACTTTTTACTTCCATATAGCTACTAGTTAAAGTTATTACAGTATACCTTGGTGCTGTATGCATCCACTATCATATAAATAAGCATCCCATATGAATGAAAAACGTGTTAAACCTAGCAAATGTTTATAAACTGAAACTCCGAATCCCACTTCACCTCATCCTGTATAAGTATAGGTGTAGGCATATTGAACTAGTGGGACTAGTGGACTAGTGGTGAATACCTCTGTATACCGCTCTGATTACACATTTTATTACATACGTATGTGATTACACAGGGCATGATTCGGGGGTGCCATTAGAAATCTCGTATCACATACATATGTGATTCGGGTTGTCATGGAAGCATGTGACCCAAATAACGTAACATCATTGGTTCATGACGTTGCGCTTCTTAGCGGCAGAAGCGTAGCGCTGCCTTGCATGTTTCGTAATTTGTCAAGAAAAACAGTCAAATAAGGTAAATATAACAAATGAATCGATAAATCAGTATGAAATAAATACCGAATAGCCCTCTGTCTCGACATCGGGTCAAAGCGCACTGCACCCCTTCGGGGTGTCGTGCGCTTTGACCCTCCGTCTCGATCGATTTGACATAGACATCGGGCTATTCAGTATAAGTACGGCACCAAAGTTGAGACATATGGTGCGCCCTCATTTCCAATAATTATATGATGCATGTGTAGTGTCTCGTTATTTCCGCGTACCCTAGTGGCTATGGAACTAGTGCAAATAACAACACAACCAGGTTCTAACGGTCCTCGCCAGCCAAGTCCTTTATTCTACCATACACACCTGCCGCGGTTGGAGCTCGGAGAGCCTCTGCCAACCCTTACAACTTGTGGCAGTAAGATATACGAATGCAAAGCATCTCAATAGTAAAAGGTGTCTATATGGACATGCAGAACAGTACAAGAGCAAAACATAAAAATTAGTCATAAATGCATATCACTGGGTAATTACGACCTCTGTCGGAACATATGAGAACCACAGCCCTTGGCCTCTCGTCCGGAGCCTAAAGGGAGAGCATCCGGAAACCCGGAACATGGTACCGGACAGAACCAGCCTGACTCCCGTCGGCACCACACATGCTAACAAGGGCGAAAGCCCTGTGAAATCTCTTGTTGAGAGACGATCCAAACACCCATCCAAACGGTGCTCACCGTATCAATAATGCACCACTTCTTCGGCTATTTACATGCTTTTAATGGCTTCAGAATTCTTAAAAATTAAGGGACATGTTTGGACTTGTCATATACTTGGTGTATGAAGCAAAAAGAAAAAATGCGCAGATTTGCGCATGCATAGCTGAGATTGGATTTTTAAATCGTGAGCATAATGACAGGAACTCAAAAGGATTAATACTTCGCATCGTTCTAGCATATTAACTAGACACATTTTACCCCAGCTATCAGCTTTCAATAGAACTTGACAGAGCAGAATACTATAGAGTGTAGAATGTTCTAACTTACAGAGAAACGAATTCCTAACAGCCCATTAAACAACTGGCTTTTATCCGGTCCTCATAGTCTAAACTTATGAATTATTCATAGCTACTGTAAAACAAATCATCTAGGGACATTAATATCTCCAGTAGGAAAGGGTCCACCCCGGAGATGTTCAGCTTCCAGGGCTGATAATCATCATCATGCCCAGGCCTAGAGAAAGGAAAGGGAACACAGAACAGATGACAAGGGACTGGGAACAGATGGAGTTTTTAGGGTATATTGATGAATTGCATTGTTGCCAATGTTTTTTCCAATCAATGATTGATGTCTGTGCACTATTTTCTTCCGCAGATTGTCAGACAATACGAGAAATGCGGTGTAGTTTTAATGTAATTCTGTTTTATTTTATCAGTCCTCTGTCGCCATAGTCAAAATTTACTTCTTAGGTTGTAGTAATGTAGCATAAGCACTGTAGCACTGTAGCACATTTGTTGCGCTGTAGCACAAGTGTTGCACTGTAACACAGGTGTTGTTGCACTAAAAACTCTGTTGCATGCAACAAACATTTTTCATTAACACAGGTGCTGCACCATACCACATGGCTTACACTGTAGCACATGTCTTTCAATGTGGAAAGCGTGTTGCACTGTCACACACATGTTGCACTGTAACACACATTAGACAAAAGAGACGACACATCTGTTAAAATATAATGATTTATTTATAAGAGTGGGGTAAATCCAGCGATGAACATATTCTGTAAAAGCAGTTGATGAATTGTCAATGTTCTTGTGTAAGCAGCAGGATAAAATCGGTTTGATAAGAATAAATATATAAATACACCAGTCTGTTTGTTTATCTTTTAGATTTGGGATGGTGGGTGGGAAATTCAAGTCTGTATGTGTTGACACAGTAAGGAAGAATGAAGTATGGCGGAGTGAGTCCTTGTTACGTTGGTAGTTACCAGGTGGCGCCTCTGTCCAATGTCCCGCCATTCAATGAATGGCAGGCACCATTAGACAAAAGAGACGACACATCTGTTAAAATATAATGATTTATTTATAAGAGTGGGGTAAATCCAGCGATGAACATATTCTGTAAAAGCAGTTGATGAATTGTCAATGTTCTTGTGTAAGCAGCAGGATAAAATCGGTTTGATAAGAATAAATATATAAATACACCAAAGGGGAGAGTTATGGAATAACTATTCCCTTGATGGCTGCGTGGACAGTAGTCCTGGTAGTCTTCTGTGGTCGAATATAGGAGGCCACGGCATCGGATGCCCATGTACCATGGGCCTTGATGTCCTGTAGACGGGCTCCAGCATGGTTATATGCATAATATGCACAGCCCCGTTTAAGGCTGTGCAATGAGTGAAGCTTCCTGTTGATGCCTGCGGCCTGGAGGTGGGCGTTCCACTGTTTCTTGATGTACCCCACTGTAAGTGGAGCGCCATCGTCGAATATGAGGAGAGGGCCCTTCATTTATCGTGGTGCAGACTTCTTGTTTAAGCTGATGATGGCGCGCCTCAGGCAGATAGAGGGCTCATCTGTTGCAGGTACGAATATTACAGTTGCCTGTCTCGAGGTCTGCATTGACTTTGTCCATTTTATTTTTATGTAGACTCCGTCGGGGGCCAGCTGTACGTCAGCTGGAGTCAAGTGCCTTGTTGGGTCGAATGTTGACACAGATGAGGGAGCGACGTTGCTCTGACGCAGCATTGCGGCGAACATCAGGAGCAGTGCAACTCTAATGTGTGTAGGATATCGGAGAGTGTTGGCACGAGTTATGATGTGATGTAGCATTGTTGGCGTGACTGGGAGTTTAGGTGTTGGCATGTGGCGTAGCATAAGTTGCACTCCTCTGATGGCGTATTGGACGCGGGGGTGGTAGAGAGGTTGTGTATTATAGCCCGCCAGTTTGAAGAAGGTTCGCAAGTTGGTGATATTATTTGATATAGTAGCCGGTACTTTGCCAGATACTCTATGAAGTAGCAGATCAGGGACGGGGTAGGAGCTTTGAAGTTGCGACGTAGGTGTCTGCAAAACGCTATGAACTTGACAGTTGTAGAGTGTCTATTCGCCGAAGTGCCTGGTCTGTGGGCGTGGCGCTGTCTCTGTGAGGCTGCTAGGACAAGGCGTCTCGGAATGCCTTTAATAGAAAGACGAGATATCAAACAATTTGCAATTGACATTTATGGTGGTTAAGTCATTGGCTGCGACAATTTCTTGGGACCTTTTATTATCAGCCGGAGAGAGAACAGAGCGAGAGAGAGCGTCTGCTATGACCATCGATTCTCCCGGGATATGCGCAAACTTATATGTGACTTGTGATTTCATAGCCAGGAACCATAATGCCCTGGTACATGCTCCTAGTGTTGTGTCCCTAGCTTTTCCGCCCTCATATGCGTAGACAGAGGCAGAATTATCACAGTATATGGCGATTGTCCCTCCTCTGTGGGCTGGCTTTGTGAATAGTCTCGCGGCCGCAAGACAATTTATGGCCTCAAGGTGGTTGATGGATTTGTTTTCTTTGGTTTTAGTGGCGAATGCGTGGGAGTAGGCGTACTTCCCGTCTGTAGCCCCCCCTCCTTGGAGGCAGGCGTCTGCCCAGATGCTGGCGACGACCTTGTTATGTGGTATAATAGCTCGGCCGTTGAATTGGTCCATATACTTCATAAACCAGGCTAGATCCGACCTGACTGGTTTGGAGATGTTTATGTCGCCGCCGGCCGCTGCTCTGAGCGCTGCCAGGAGGCGTTGCATAAAGATGCGAGCAGGCTGTATGATCTTGGCGATGTGTGCAATCTTGCCTATGACCTGCTGCATATTGTTGGTTGTGATGGAGTGTTTAGTGAGGACGTGGGCCAAGCAGGAAGAAGTTTCTGCAAGTTTATCCTCCGTTATGGAGAGTAGGTTTGCAGCAGTGTCGATATATATACCTAGCCACCTCACTCTAGTAGAGGGGCCCTGTATTTTCTTCATTGCTACCTGGAGACCCAGGCTGCTGAAGAGCTTGATGGTGTCTTGCATTTGTGTTGCTACAGTTTCTGTGTCTTTTCCGAGTATCAGGAGGTCGTCTAAGTACATTCGTGAGGTGACACCCCATATGGTGAGAGCTCTCACCAAAATCTCTGCTATTGACTGCATAATGTATGATGATATCCTGGCACCAAATGGGAGGACATGGTCAATGTAATATTCACCGTCGACCTTTATCGCTGTAAGTGGCCAATCGAGGGGACAGAGAGGAAAATGTCGATACGCTCGTGAGAGATCTATGACTCCCATGGCCGGCGAGTCACACATTCTTGCTATTATCTCAGCCGCTCCCATGACAGTTGGCAAGTTATGGTATGCAGGGTTGTTGTTATACCTGTTCTTATATATGTGGGCATTGACCCCCCCTTCGGGGTAAGAATAGTCAACTATTATTCTTCTCTCGTCCTTATCGCTTTTTGGTCGGGTCATTAAGGGGCTGACATTGATCACGGTGTAAATGGGGGCCTCTCATATGGTCCTGATATCGCTTGATGGCGTGACTCCTCTGTCACGTAATGTCGTACATGTTTCATGTGCTGTCGTGCAGACGGATGATTTGTTACATCTTGAGCATTGTAGCGTGGCCCCCCAGTGTACTGGAGAGGGAAGCCATACTGTATTCCTTCCATTATGATACTGTCGCCCTTATGACCAGTGGCGACCTCGTGCCATCTGTGAATGTTTAAGCATGATGGAACGTCTACCTGTGCTTGTTTGAAGTTTGGCTTGTTTGTTGCACGTACGGCCTCGTAGATGTTAGCCAGCCAAGTTGGGAAGTGAATCTGTGGGAACGGCCAGTTCGCATAGTTGTCAAAGTTTTTGTTTTGTTGTGTGCATCTACTTAGCGTTGGGTCATGTGTTTCGTCTCCTTCATGGATTTGGCACAATTGAATTTCATCCGCATGTATGTCATTGTTAAGTTGTGGTTTAGGCACGAGATGTGGGTATTCTATGACAGTCATGAACTTGGGCATGTTCCCCAGATTTGCACGAGGACCATCGTTGGCGTATCTTTCGTTAGGTCCGTTGCGTGTCTGGAATGCATGATTAATGGAGTCATTATTCACGAAGTCTATACATGTGGCTATATCATTGCTCCTACTCACACTCACTGTCTGAACTGGCACGAGTTTGAATCATTTCATTACTTGTTATAGCTTTTGAGTCACATTTGCTAACCTCGCGTATGTTGTTTATAGTGCCACTAGCGCTTGTATGGGTGCCGCCATTACTAAGAGGGCGTGGCACATTGTTTACATTTGTATCGAGAGAACTTTCAGTAGAGGTTTTATGCGAGCTAGCAATAAGTGTGACAGGGTATTTTTGATCATGATTCAACTCACCAATTCGTTGGAGCGATGAGCAGGAGTCTAAGAGTTTTTTGTCTGGTTGTTTTGGCCATTTTTCTTTCCTTGATATGGTTGTTTTTGGAATCCACTATCTCCGCCATGGAGGCTGGCCTGTGCAGTGCCCTTGTTTTGGCAATCTTTAACTGGATGGCCGTTCTCCCTTGCCTTCATTGCATAGTAGCAGTATCCGCAAATGTGCATATATTTTACTTTCTGGTCTGAATGAGAGCCAGCATGAGAGCATGTATCGAAGTTGTATGCGTGACAAGGTACCTTATTTACATCACTTGAGTTAGACATTGTGCTCGTGACAGATGGGGCGGAGTTGAGTGCGAGCTTGGTGCGATATTCACTAAACACGTCAGTGTCTCTCCATTTGTTTTGTGTTTTGATAAATTCAAGTCTGTATGTGTCGACACAGTAAGGAAGAATGAAGTATGGCGGAGTGAGTCCTTGTTACGTTGGTAGTTACCAGGTGGCGCCTCTGTCCAATGTCCCGCCATTCAATGAATGGCAGGCACCATGTTGCATTGTAGTACATGTATTGCACTGTAACACTCAGAGCTGATATATGTATAGATTTATAGGTATATGGAATTATATACTCCTTGTGCTACTTGTAATGTGTAACAGAGAAACCCCTCCCCACCAATTCCTAGGCTTCCTCACAATGATACAACTGTCACCCTCCCACTTCCTGTGTGTACATACACACACACCTCACACACACACCAGCACCTATGTTATTGACCTATGAAGCTAAATGCACCAAACTATTGTGGTCGACGAGGATTCCCACCCTATAAGAACGATGTCATATGGATGGTTAAGAATAGGATAAGGTTGCAATGATGTTTTGTGATCAAAGAGAGCATCCCTGGATACACAGACCGTAACCATGACTTTGTGTTGTGTAAACATACTGTCTTTTGTGGTTCAACAAATTTTAATGACGTTAAAATCGTCCAGGAAGCAAGCAGACGTCTTGCATTCACTAATCATAGAAATAGATAGCAGATGCAAGATTTACTTTTATAATTAGTTTGAATAATTGAATCGCCTGCGGCTAACACAGGAACCTTCAAAGATAATTCATTTCCCCATTCTCCTCATTCACCATAAGCAAAATGGGGGATTAAAGTAAACCTAAAATGTGTTATATGTATGTGTCCTATATTCCTCGATAGTCAAGTCGTTAAACTGTTAGACTTCCAAACAGGACATTGTGAGATCGAGCCCGAGAGACCATTTATCTCATTTTCGAGTAATTTCTAAAAAGATTTCACTAATATCTCCGCATCTGGGGCTCGGTTTAAACTTACACATTTAGTTGGTGATGCCATTCCCTTTGAAGAATTAGAGAGTGGAATTAAGCAAGAAACGTGAGTTAAATGGAGTTCTGGGATGTAAGGTTCTCCGGACCTAAGTGTTTGGTGGGAGCACTATGCTTGTATCTATTTTATGCGAAAATGGTTTTCGCATGGGGCAAGGACTCGTCAAGGTTGTATCGTGACGATAAAATCGTAATAACAAATAACAAGACACTCAAAGAGAGTTCCTTCTGATTGGAACTGACGATTGTTGCATTGATTAGTCTGTTATTGTCTTAAAGGAAAATGATTATTCGTACTAGGAAATGAAGCTCCCCTTACCATAATTGGCAGACGTTTGCATTTCTAAAATCTCTCCCAATACTGTTTCCTACTAGCAATACTTAGCGGGTGCAATTAAAGGTCAGATAATCGGAAAATTATAATATCAGCCTTCACTTATCTCCAAATATAATACACATTTAAGACAATAATACAGTTAACATAGCAGAAGAGACACTATTCAGTATACACCCGGTATTCATCATTTTCGAGACTAATTTAGCAGGATTTTCTAAATGTTGCCAATTATACATTTTCTGACGATCTGAGTCTAAAGTTTTATGTCAGATAGTTTAATCAACTTGTCGGGGAATTATTCTAAATATTGTACCATTAACTTAGTAACTACATGAAGGTACTTAAGGTCACCGACGTGGCGTGAATTACCTTAGCTAGTATGAACAACAACCCAGAAATGAATGTAAGAAGACAAGGCAATATGTTATCGCTACAAACGAAAGTAAATCATTCCGCTATCGGTGTATAATATGCCGCCTCTATAGACATCATCTTTCCATACACCTAAATGTATCGCTCCCAAGAGGGAGCTGTCAACATGACATCCTGAATGATCCATCTGTGACATTTCTTGGCGCCCTTGTTCCATCCGTTACCAGCAAGAGGGCGAGAATAAGTCTCATCCACTGGAGGATAATAGATAATTCCAACATTCCTGACAACACAGGTGATGTAGGGTCCTGGTCGGCTAAGGGAATAATCTATTACATGGTAAAGATGGGGGAGAAAGAATGCATTCCATGCAGGCTTCTCTGCTTGCCGTCTTTGGGCTTTCTGCTTGCCATATTGGACTCAATGCATGTTTCTCCTCAAGATAACTCAATTGCTTATCTTGAAATTATCATGTGATCTGTCATGGCCAGGCGTTTCAGGGAACTGATCTTCTTCATGGCTTTGTCATAAAAATAATCAGTACCTGTAGGTAAGAAGCCTAGGAGCTATTGGCAACGTAAATTGTTCCCCTTAACATATTATAATGGTTACTTTAAATTGTTTTCACCGACATTGGCATTTTATGGCCGTCTTGAAGTCATAACATATTTTAGGTTTATTTACTTTAGGTGAACGTACATATTTTGCAATGGTTACATGTATGTATATGGTCGAATTTAACTAAGAAACAAACATTATCGGATGATATACAATCATTATCCACTTTAGTTACCATGCCAAACGCATAATACAGTGCAAATTATGTGTTTAATGTATGTGTTTTGTATGATATTTATAAATGAATGAATAAGAGTTAGAGACGTCCCCTGTCCTTAAATGTCCTCAACCGGCTGAAAATGTTTGTATAGCCTAAATATATTCAACCAATTCAAGAATGAGAATATATACCTGCCCAAAATAAATTAACCAGATTAAAAATTATCCCTCAATTACAGAAATATCAATTTTGAAGTTAGATGGAAATAGACCTAGAGATTCTTGATCCGAATGAATCAGACATGCAGATATATTATGTCCGGAGGAAATCCTTATCCTTGAGAAAAACAGGTTAATCAAATTTGGTATACTAGGAACTCGGCAGGAAATGATAGGACTTCCAAATTGAAAGACTCGCAGCATAGGATGGGAGTGTTATCTTACTTCCAGCAAGTGATGAGCCATCTATACCTCCAGACATGATTTGATTTTGCCCTCAGTTCCGATTTTGAAAAGGCTCAGCCTAAAGTTTCTACAAGTGCTGAAGTACATCGACTACATGTCCACCACCTTCCCTTATATGGGACATCTGATTTGATTTGTCAGAAAGCCATCTGCTCTTTTTGACATCTTCATAAAAGAAGGAAATGCTCTATAGAGACATCCTAACAGAAGAGGCACTTGGGTAGAGGAAGGGCAAGGCAGTGAGTTGGGGTGGCAATACTGCTTGAGTCGTTTGTGACATATTGTGATTAGTGCAATATAGCCTAATTGAGTGTTAACGCCGTATATCGGATTATACTATAGCCAATGCAGTGTGGAAGGTGCACTATCGTGGGGAGACATCATTTGGTATAGAATCGTCCAATTGTGTGTACTAATTGCCTCGTCATAGGCTACAGCCCCTTGATGGGTCATTGGTGCCACCTCTTTGACACACCCGTCACTACCCCTCTTCTCAGTATACTTCCCCCTACTTTCTCTCCCATCAACATCCTCACTCTCCCCTACTCTCTCTCCTACTCCATGGTGCAAAACACACACACCTACAAATTCTTCCTTTCACCAACCTTTGGAGGCCACCTCTACAAATTCCAAAAACGCGTGGGCCAGCAAGGCGACGACCTTGGTGGACCGGAGATAAACGACCAAGGTCAGGGTGGTGAAGCAGAAAATGTACAGGTTGGCTTGAATATTAGAGACAATGTGTTGGTAAATGCATTAAATGAAGGGAAAAGATCTGGAGGAAACAATTTAAATCAACAGGAGAGAGTGCTGACTCCCCCAGAGAGGGTTACACCTACTCCTAACGCTAATCCAGGGCTTGTACATCCATTTGATATCCCTGGACTGAACGATAAGTTTGTTACGCTTCTACAGACCCCAGCCAAACCTGGGATTTATCATCCGCGTGAAAACATGGGACCCATTCAGGAGAACTTTCCCCAGGCTCCAGTATTTAATATAAACCCCCATGCTTCATCAACTAGGGCCTTAATCCAACCAACTGCTGCCTCATCTCCCACCACCAAGGCAGGATGACTGGAAAGGCAAGCAGGAGAGACGGAGGTTAATCATTACGGATTACAACCTCAAAATCAACGGTAGGCTACATACGTGTTCCAGTGTTCGTTCCATCACACCTTAACAACCATATTAAGGACCATCTCATATTGGCCCATCTACAAGATTTAACCAGACTTTTTTTGATGATGTAGAAACGATGTAGAATATATGTTTAATGATGCTTGGACGTATTAACAAACCGAGAACGTATGTAACAAACCGAGAACGTACTGATGGTCTTGATAAATACAAGGTACTCTGAGATCTGGCAACTTACAGGATATTTTCACTTCTTCCACCCATCCTAAGAAATGAACCTGACAAGGGAGCAGGCATTGTATGTGGTGACTTGCACAACCAGTGAAAACATCATCACACGTTCATATGTTTGCGTGGGGAAATTGGGAGGACTATCCATGAAAGAATCAGGGACCATAAAATAAATGCGATATCAAGACAAGGAAAAAAGACCTACCTGTACCCTCTCACATGCCAGACCACGATGTACAGGCTAAGGATATGCTCATCACAATACTACATAACAGAGGTCAGAACAAGAACACCTGCTAACACCTTGAGGAGGCTTGGATCAGAGTTGCCAACACGATGACCCCACACAGCCTCAACTAAAAGACTTAGTGGTGATGTCACGGAATCCCTGCGATATCTGATGACCCATCGCCAAGCAGTAAATGCCACTACTATGCCCGCCCTAGAGCATGAGTTTATTACCGTCAGACAGTTGAAAAATCAGTCCCACCACCTAGATTGTTTATTGACGATCCCAAATGGCACCCAAACAATGTCAAATCCCAATTAGCTTCCCAAATTACAATTTCCAATTCATTGATTCCAGCAGAGGCCGAGCCCCAACAGCTCAAAATAATACCAAGCAAGAATCCAAAAATGATAAACCTTGAGGCATGGCTAGAGAACATCTCCAATCACATCAAAACATCCATGCCCATCAAACGTAAGGTACCTATATATCTTGCCAGTTGAGGAAGTATGGCTATGACCCAATGGCACACCCTTTGAGCATTATGCCTCAACGCAACGAAAGAACTGACACAGCACCAGTCATCTCCTTCCCTTCCTTTCAGGCAGAAAAATTACTATCACCCCCCTCAATACCAACATCTGGACAAAATGGCGGCACCTAGCTAAGACCCCTTCGCATCGCGCTCCGTCTTTTCTAAGCATAACATATTGAAATCGCATTGGAAAACAATTGGATTGCCGGCAATAATATCAGATATAGTTCTGTGGATATGTCGGATATCCCAACAACCCAGGGAAACGTCGGGAAACTCTTCGAGTCAACATAACCCACAGCTAAGTATCGCTAAAACACATTCTCAAGCGCCTGCGAATATCTCTCATGAATTTTTGCAAAGGTTAATTGCTAAGGAGGATAGGCTAGAACAATTCCTAAACCAACGTGCCTCCAGAGATGACCGAATAGATGAACTTATAAGCGGTATGACTCTCACTCACAACTCAATAGTGGAAATGAAATCAGTGGTATCTAGCAACCAAAGTAATATCGTCACACTGAACAATAACATGAAAGTTCTCGTTGAATCGCATAATCAACTTGATAGAAACTGCTCTAAAATTGATCTGAACCACGATAAAATTACTGTAGGTTTTTCTGATTTGCAAAATAAAATCACTGATCTAACCAATAAAATGGAAGCTAACACAAATGCGATCGCTCACATCCGTACTAACCCAACCCCAGCTGAATCGTTAATTCAGCACACACCATCACAATTGCCCAAACCCAGGGAAGTAGTTTCTACTCAGAATAGGGATGAATATGTAAACCCTAGGGAACTCAGAGTCATCATGAAACATGTGCAGGAAGAGGATGATGAAGATTTAAATGAGAAAATTACCAACATTTTTGACTTGGTAAAATATGGCTCGACTTTTGAAAATGCTGAAAGGCTCGGGATTAAAAAGCCAAAGGAAACAAACCCATACCCAAGGCCAATCAAGCTAACCCTACTTTCAGTCCAAAAGAAAATCGACCTTTTCCGATGCATGAATTGGAACAAAAGTAAGCCAGGGATTAAGGTGACTCAGTACTGATCTTGTGTATTCAACACATATAGCTCAGTACTGATATATGTGTATTCAATACATATAGCAGGGAATATCAGCATTATGCAGACGAAGTATGTATGTTAAGTCTTGATATAAATATTTCAGATAGAAAATTTATGCTGATTCTTGGTGTGGGAGTTAGTATCTACGATCCCTATACATCCATATTAAATTTCATTAAAATTTATGGAGCCATATGTGTATAATCAAATAATTAAGAATTTTCTCATTTTTAGCCAATTTTCTCATAATTAAGTTGTAACACAAAAAAATCGGCCTGGAAATTCATGCTGATTTTTGGTGTGCGAGTTAGTAACTATGATAGCTGTATCCATATAGAATTTCATCAAGATTTATGAAGCCATTTTTGTTCAAATCAAATATTAATCAGGAATTTAATTTTTTTCCCAATTTTTCTCATAAATAAGTCGTAATATAGAAAAATTTAGCCTGGAAAGCCATCCTGATTTTTTGTGTATGAGTTGATAAATACGGTATCTACATTCATATTAGATTTAAAAAATATTCATCAAACAGTTTTTTTTTAAAACGCTGATTGTCATCAGCCAAAGTCAATTTTGCTAGTGCCCCGTACTGCCACTAGGGGGCTTCCAGGGGGCTAACTCAGGATCTGAGGAAAAAAACATTATCTGATGATAAATATATATATGTTGAATGTCTGGGTGAAATTTGATGTCTGAATTCATGTCAGAACCATTTTAAACGAATTATGTTAATAAATCACTCAAATGTAGTAAAATTACTCAAATATGATTCATTATTTCTATCTCCATACTGCCATAGCATGAAAACTAGCCTGGTGACCTATGTTTTTTTTTCACTCGATAATGATTATTTCATGTCAACTATCATTGGTAAAAATTTTAGAAAAATTCATCAATAATCAAAATCACTACTGAGTCACCTTAAGGGAATTAGAATCACATCGGACTCGACCAAGGACGAGCAAATGCTACTGAGGGAAGCGCGCACGATAGCAAATGTGGCCACCTATATACATGGGCTCACAGCAAAACCAAAGGGAACAGCTGTCATAATTAGTGGTACCACCTATGAAAGAGACCAATTTGATAGACTGCCCAAGGGTATTAATCCATCCAATTCAGCAACATTTGAAACACCTGACGGCACGGCCTTTCAAGGCCACATGAGCCCATTGTCCAACCTTCACAAATGCAATATTACCCATGATGAAGTCCAGACCACCTCGGTGGAACAACTTTTCCATGTAAGGAAAGCAATTGCATGCAAAGCTACGGATGAGTTCATTGACAAAATCAAAACAATCCAAAACCCTTACGTAATAAAACAATTAAGCAAACAGATTGCAACTACCCCCGAATGGGACCAGTCCGCTGATGAAATACTGAGGCATTGTATGCGCCTGAAATTCACTCAGAACACCCACCTAAAAGAGTTCTTAGTAAAGGACGACAAGAAGTACTTTTACGAGGCCACGCGGGACCCTTATTTTGGATGTGGTGTAAATCTGATCGATACATTGAACCTGACGAATGACATGGTCGATCAAAAGAGGAACATTTGTAGTCAAATTCTGGCGGCTCTGAAAGAAGAATTTCTCAGATAAGTGACTATACATTCCCTTTTTGATTTATATCAAATCTGATTGAGTCAAGCGACCAACTCTCTCTCTTACAACCCTCCCATCCATAGTAACGGTGGGATTGAAATCACTATAGTGTATAGCATATACGCAACATGCCAAAATTCCGTATTATGTTACTGGGGGATTCCAGAATAAGAGGATGGGGTCAAAAAATGTCTACATTACTTGCAGAACATCATTGCAATGATATAGATATTACCTGCCTCTGCGTGCCTGGAGCAAGACTGAGATCGCTAAGTGAAGAAACATATAGGAAATACTTCTTTAAAAGTTTCGACCTGCTATATCTCTTCGGTGGTATAAATGAATTTACAAACAAAGAAAAAAGACAACCAGTTAGACCAAGATTTTCCAGCAAGGATGAATACATCGCGCATATCATAAATGAAATTGAGTATTCCATATATTGGTTAGATGCAGTCGCTCACGCTGTCATTATGACAGAAATAGTGGGAATATCACTAGACCAATACTCCAGATCCCAACATACAGATTTCACCGACCAAGAAGCAATACATGATGCCTTGGCTGAAATTAACACCTACATTCGTAGGAGGAACAGGAGAAGAAGACTCATAGCTTCACACTTTGAGGGAATCGTCCATAAAAGAAGAAATGGGCATGTGTCCCACCGATATCTGGCAAAAACAAGAGATGGGTTGCACTACAATGAAACAGCAATAAATAAATTCATTTTTATAACGATGACGACCTTCTACAGGAACATCCACTCAATATGCGAATAAATCGACTTCTATATTCAATAACTATGCTACAACACATGAAATATGTGGCACGTAGACATAGAAATATTATATGAACCTAACGATTAAATCTCCCTTTCCATTAAAATCACCCAACTTGCATCGGTACATATACTAACGTATCCAACTCCCTCTGAAATCTCTTATCTGTGCCGTCCTATGCTAATCGTAAGTAGTACAGTCCAAACAACTTATGTGGCCCAACTCGTAAGACATTTAACCTACAACACATACCTTTGTGGCAAGTAGGTAAATTGAATATGAACTCTAACTAAGAGATAATAATATGAAATCTACTGGGTTTTCTAATGAATACACGCATGGCATCCCTATTTATTAATATCTACTAAATTTGTGCTAACTCATATCTTATCCAAGTTTTCTCACAACGTTTTGATAATCCCATGTTAAATCTGTAGTAGTTTGGTGCAAACATTGCTCTAAAACAATTAAGTCTAATATATATGCTATAGAAGATATCGCTCCTTCGTATCGAGAATTCATTTATACATTGTATTGACTCTGTATTGTATATAGTTAACATAGGTACTTAAGATATCGCTCCTTCGTAATGAGAATGCATTTATACACTGTATTGACTCTATATTGTATATAATTAACTTAAAATTACCCCACGACAACACGATATACGTTGCAAGTCGTGGTGGATATGGCAAACTACACAGGCCCTCTATAAAGGATTATTAATCAACTTTATTCCAATCCTACATGTGTTTATTTGTCCATGTATTATCTTTCTCAGGGATATTTTTTATTACATCCCATAAAACTTTGCCTGCCAAATTATGCATGTTTCCTGTATATATATTTTATAGCATTTGACACACAGGCCCTAAGGCGGAGTGCCGATCGACCCTCAACCCTGTACTTCTCTGAGCCATTCCTAGCCCTGAGCAGGTTTTGCTGCCAACCTGCCCCCCCCCCCTCCCCCAGCCTCCTGCAGTAAACTGCACAAGAGGCACATCTTTCTGTAAAAATCGCCCCTAACAATGACCATAATCCCCCAAAAAGGTATCTCATTCGCACACCTTAATACTCAAAGTCTATATGGAAAATTCTCCATGTTTAAACATGAGGTAAATAAGCTTCTACCAAATATACTAGGACTATCTGAAACATGGCTACATAGCAACATATCTGACTAAGAACTAGAAATCCCCAACTACCAACTTATTAGACTTGACAGACAATGGTCAGATACATCAATAAATAGAATAAATATGAACAATTCCAGTGAAGCCACGCCCAAAAAGGGAGGTGGAGTAGCTCTCTATATTAGCTCCAATATTAATCATACTGTTTTGTATGAAGACAAAAAAAGCTGCAAAAATTTTGAATGTCTATGGGTTAAACTCTCACTAAAACACACAAGGCCAATAGTCGTAGGTTGCATGTATAAACCACCCAAAGGAGACAATCCGGAAATGATAACATATCTAACTGATACCATATCAAAATTGACGCAAAACAAAAAGACAGAAATCTTTCTCATGGGGGACTTTAATATAAATCTGTTAGATAAAGACTGCAGGAATAGAAAACTTATAAAAGATTTTGAACTTAATCTGAATCTCACTCAACTAATCAAGACTCCTACACGCTTCTTTCTAGATAATAACAAATTACTAACAGGTTCATTAATTGATCATATATATACTAACTCTGAAATTATTCTGCAACAAGGTGTAATTAATGTCACTTTAAGTGATCATGAACTGGTGTATACTATCAGAAAGAAAAGCAAAACCAAACTACCCTCAATGATTAAATCAGGTAGAAAACTGAAAAACTTCAATGAAAACATCTTTAAAGCTAGACTAAGGAACAACTACAACTGGGAAGAATTTTATAACACAACGGCCAGTGAAGTTGCATGGAACACTATAATAACAAGAACTAGGGAACAATTAGATCTACTAGCTCCTATCAAGAACATCAGAATTAAAGTTAGTAATGACCCCTGGATTGCATTCCAAATTATATAAATGACTACTTCACAAACATTGCCACTAATCTAACAAGGAACCTAACCCCAAAGTGGATACCTAACTCCCCCCCAACTAACACTTTGTTAACTAATATTAGAACAAATAACAATGAAGTTCTGGAATTACTATCCAACATTAATACAGCAAAAGCATCTTCTATTGATGACATACCCAATAAAATACTTAAATTGGCTCTTTTGAGCCTCTACAAAGAATTCACACATTGTGTCAACCTATCTTTCTCTACATCAACCTTCCCGAAATCATGGAAACTTGCTAATGTAATACCCCTCTTTAAGGGTGGGAAAGCTAATAAAATCAATAACTTCAGACCCATATCCCTGCTACCCACAAGCTACCCAAGTAAAATTATCGAAAAAATAGTGCATAAGAGAATATACGAATACCTTGAAATACATGAAATATTAAACAAAAATCAGTTCGGTTTCAGACCTGGAAGATCTACTATAGATGCACTCACATCAGTAACTGATGGCATGGCTTGGAAATTGGATAACTATAATATACTTACATGGCGAGAATCTAGAAAGAATATATGAGAATATGCAGAAAGCCATAGATGACCTCCAGAAATGGTGTAATCTAAATCTCTTCCTGGTAAACACCTCAAAATCGAACCTAATGCTCTTATCCAAATCAAAATTACAACATGAAAATAGCAAATCCAAAAGAATCACATACCACAATGAGCCACTAAAGCTAGTATCCTCCTACAAATACTTAGGTTTCATATTAGACAATAAACTCAACTATCATCTACAACTGACACACACAGCAAATACCATAGCCCACAAAATCTACCAACTAAATAAAATCAGGAGGTACATTGACACACAAACTGCCATCCAAATTTACAAAACAAGAATCATCCCCTTCTTTGACTATGGAGACACCATAATCCACAATGCTCATGAACAAAAATTAGACAAACTGCAAAAATTACAAAACAGAGCACTCAGAATAATATTAAACTGCCCTTTCGACACACCCACCAACCAATTACATAACAATACCAAAATATCACTACTTTACAACAGGAGGATAACGCATCTTAGACACACAGCTTTCAAAAGGAAAAACAATCCCACTTTCTCAAACACACCTAATAGAAATACACGAATACACAATGGACCAAGCTTGATAACACCAAGGTTCAAATCAAAACTGGGAGAAAATACAGTTCAAGTTAAGTGTGCACAAGCTTGGAACAAACTTTCACCCAAACAGCGTAACATAGGAACTATTGAGGCACTCAAATCTAATCAAAAAACATGGCTAAAGACCCTACTTACATAATAAAAATGCACATACCAAAACACACACTATACACACATACAGTAATCCAATTAACTACCTTTCATTTTACCTTCCTACCTATGCCATCAGGAACTGCCGGTCATCAACTACTAACACCAAATCAAAACTGATCTGTGTGGCAAACTAGTATGTAGGTTATAAAATATATAACCATAGTGCATCCATATCATATCGACAACTACTGAACTTGATGTTTCTCCTCTTATATGCCTTTAACACTCCATCTAAATGATCTGAGTGGCACAAAGGACATGATAAGATTCTCAAATAATTCTCTTTCTTCATATATTGGTACTATATCACTACCTACCTTAACACTCCATCACGAGATCTGAGTGGCAAAAGGGACACCGAATACTGTATTTTTGTATTGCTTATTTACAATAATTGACCAGAAACACTCGATCAACACCAACTTAAAAGTGGCAATCTGGCAATAATCTCTTATTTGTTATCTTCGAAATCCTTGCACTGAATCTGTGTATACCTGTATATATATGTTCCTCACAAGAGTAGAATGCCCCCCTTGAAAACTGTAGATAAGCTAGGGGCGGGTGAGAAACCCTGTGGAGGGGATTACCTGTATTACCTAGTTTAAATAAAATCTTTAAAAAAACAAAACAGGCCAATAACATCTACTCTTGATGAACGGGAGGATAAGGCCCCCTTCCCCAATGTTGAGGCAACTCCATTTCTGTGATTGATTTAGTATGAATGGATTTGATGGGGTCAGATTCCAACGACAACAACGAGAAAGAAACGCCATCAACAAAATCCAGAGTGGAAGGCAAACTACCACCAAGTCCGGCAGTAAGTACTAAGATACAGTTCCTCTACTTCACGCAGCCCTCCCAAGGAAAGAAGCCCAGCACCCAGTACCAGCCACAGTACCAAGATGACCGATGAATATATATACCAAAGAACATTTCAAATAAGTCTGTGCAAGGGCCATTTATACCAAGCCCAATTGTTAATGAAAAGGAAGGTGAACAAAGAAACCGCGTTATATCTTTATTGACAAACTGGACCAGGACTTGGGCAGAGCTATGCGTCCACTGATGATTAGAAAAGGGCACATCATCAATAAAATATACTGCTGCATACCTACCACTTGTACATAGTTGAAACCCCCCAAAAATTCATACTGTGTAGGGCCAAAACAATTTTTCAAACTGTTAACCCTCTATTTCACCTAATTATTTTTATTGTCAAGGTCAAAGTCACAATTGCCAAGGTGAAACGTAAATTTTTGGTGCAAATCTTAGTAATAGGTACATATAGAACTATTATCTCTAGGCTACACAATTTAAGTTTTCTATCCAGATACTTATTACTATGTTGCTTATCAAATTTTAATTAAGATATTTTTGTTCTGCATTGATGCAAACTTTGACCTTGAAATCATTGACCTTGACCTACATTTAATTTGCAATGACTTTTAACTAGGACTGTCATAAATTTATAAAGTATAGATGAGTAATTCCATGAATTGGTCGACATATGACTATAAAATAGATTTTTGCATTTTTAACGAGAAATCTTGGTCTGGAGTTATTTTAATTAATTCTGTCAGTTCCCCCGACAGGAAATATATCAGAAATACCCCCCTTTTACATATCTGGCATTAATATTTTAAACTCTAGAGGAAAGAAACATTGACAACTATCTAAAACATATCCACTTGACCTGATCTTGGTGTTTATATCAATTTGTATTCTAGTTTTAAATAGGCACGTTATGGTGACATATACAGACTTGCCCAGACATTTTTGCATTGCACATCTACCAATGGGTTATTAGAAATATATTTTTTTCAAATTATTCGGTACCCAGGGTCATGATATGAAATTTGAATAAACATGTAACCATGAGTGGACATATTTTTTTTCTATTTACACCATATTTTTCATATTAGTAATATTTTCGTTAATTTTTAGGCAATAAAACAGTGTTTTTCATCGGGGAAGCAAACTGAATTGATTAAAATACCTCCAGACCAAGATTTCTCATTATAAATTCAAAAGTCTATTATATAGCCATATGTCGACAAATAGGTGGAATTGCTCATGGGCAATCGCCTCCCCACCCCAACCCCCAGTGTTACCAATAATACTAAATCGCATTTAGTTTTTATTTAGGGAACATGGGTATTCAGATAAAAATAAAAGTCATTAGCCAATGATGTCTCTGAAACCTTTTGTTCCCTCACATAACATTTTGGTGAACTGGTGTGGGAATATTTTCTGTCGCATTACAACATATATAACATCTCCAATATTTGTTTTAAAAACATGTTTATATTATTTCGGTCTTTCGGTCTTCCAAATTAGTTTGGCCTGCCTGATTGTAGTGAAAACTATCGATACAAATAAATAGAGATCATGTTAAAATGTGCACGTGGGGAGCAATGCACCGTTATGCCATAACAATTATTGTAGTTAATTCAAACCCTTTATTTTAGTGTAGTACTGGTATAGTACAAAGACGTATTATAAAAATGTAGTTAAACCTCTGTATTAAAGCTTCTGTCCCACCAGGTCTTAAAGATAATGCTATTATTTTGTGTACTCATAGACCCTGCGTCCTACATGTAGGACCGCTACACACTTCTTCCATTTCCTCCAAATGCATAATACATAGCAACTCAATTCTTTTCAGGGACATACCTTGTGCATACCTTGAACTAGGGTCCCATAAAGGTTTCATCACGGAAGGAATAGTAAACATTTCTTAATTCTTGGGGTGAACTTTCAGAAATTACACTTTCAACACATCGACTTAGGAGCCGTCATATGCAGTGATGTTAACATGGTAACACATCATTATTTCTTTCTGAAAAGTTTATAGGTACTAGAATCGGTATATTAACATAACTGGTAGAAATATTATTCCGTTTCGAAAAAGTTTTCTTGATTTTCTCCAATATGTAAAAATCATATTCGGCCGTACTACATGTAAAATGGGTCTACACGATAGGGAGGACCACGTTCAAATGGCTGAATGAAAATGAATTTCGTTGGTAAGAGTCCCAGAATAGCAGTTGAGTATTTATACCACTGACTACCATTTATTCGGCTTTGACATCAAGATCAGAGATTCACCATGTACCTTAATTTCTGCGAACGTGTTATGCTGATGGCGAAACTGACACCACTGGCAATTGAATCAGCAAGTATTTAAAACAAGTATCGCATTACACTGCCACATATGAAATGCAGAATCACTGTGAGAATATTTTAATACTTAACAGTCTAAAAACAAATACCAACCACCACAACCATTTCTCAGTTATTGCGGTATAAGTAGAAATACGTGATTGAAGCTGGTTTTCTAGCACATGTGTGATTGATGACGTTTTGTGTTGAACACCAATTGCCGTCATCGCACCCAGTTTTAACACGGTTGTGCACTTCAGTCCCTCCGGCATGAATATGTGCTTGAGAGCATTTGTCGTCCGTTCACGAGCATGCCATTTTATTCAATGCATGGTTAACGCCTACATGGCTGCCCTTTTCCTATAACTGTAAAAGGCTTAAGGCAATGCTCTGCATGCAATGTTGACACATTTTTCCATGCTATAGCTTAAACTACGCATTCCCTTTTTTTCCCAATGCGATGCTTATTTGCCTTCAATCTTAACCAGATTGGACCCGCATTATTAAAATCTTGAAAAATGCCTTAAAAAAGAACTCTGAAATAATAATTGTATTGTATAAAAACAGAAACTAGAGTGGCACAGGGATGAAAACCAGTGAGAACATGCAAGATCTTTTAGAGGCAAAAGACATGATGTCGCAGTTGTCGCACTCATGCAGGTCTTTTAAACCCCATGCTGACAGCATTTTCAGCCCCATGACATCATGTGAAAAACACAGGATGGACACTTGTCTATACAAATAGGATGTTCCGGGTAATTGGTGTCAAACCTTACGTGACTGGGAACCACTATCCAGAAATAGAAAAAAAGGTTTTTCTTGTGTTGACATAATTTAAGAAGCGAGTCACGGAAAGGGAAATGGGCTGGCATATAAAATGATGATTACAAATTGTTCACAAAGCTTGATCCTCTAAGAATGTTTATTATAATGCGCATTCCATTTGAGAGGTACAATAAGTGGGGTGCAATAACAATATCTATATGGTATGTATACAATAAAATAAAGGTTTATAAAACAATATTTGTCTATGATAGGGGCATATAATAGATAGTGAATGGAACTCGGTACTAGTAATTGTATATGTTTTGGACTCGATTGCTACGCCTATGTCAGACTATCATATCACCTCAGACATCCTCCGATTTTCCTCATATTCCCAAATACATCGGGCAACATCGGGGATTTTTTTCCCCGCCCACCTCGCCTTTAACCATCATATAAGATACTAAGACACATTTAACAGACTCGACATCAAATCTCTTCAAAGAGAATTTTCATTTCTCTCGACTCATGCTGAAAATATATGAACTAAAAAATCATGTATCCCCACTAAAAATTAAAACATTTAATCGAATCTTAGTCTTCCGTCTTGTAATGATTAGTGGAATAATGTGCGTGTGCTACTGATTCTATGGGGTCACTCCCATAGAAATCCTACCAGACTTGCAATTACGATTTCCAAGTAGGCAAGCTATTTCTGACAACAAACGTTTCCATCTACCTCATTATATCTTCTTCATGATATTGATATGCCATTTAGACAAGGCATTCCTGGAAGTCCCAAATCTTAAGACATTATCGATGATTATAAAGGAATATGATCCACTCTGGAATTAGGTATTGTCAGGTAATCCAGGTGAACTCCATCAAGTTAATGTCTTCAAAAGTATCCTTGTGTTAGGTTCTTGCAGCAGGCTTCCCCTTAGTTCACCTGACATATATTTAACACAGACCGGATGATAGTAAAACATTATCAATAAAGGGGCTCAGGTGGCGTTGGAAATAATCTGGAGTCAAAGTTTGCACATTTTTATATAAACATCATTTGCTTTTGTGATTACAGTGAAGCTATCCAAAGGGCTTTTCTCTTCGAAATTTATTCTCAATTAAGAATTTCAAATCCAGCTTTTACATCGTCAACGAAGCATAGGATAACTGATGGGATTAATGTTGCTCATAGAATGCGGAGGGACTTGAAGGCGGTGGATAAGTAGTTTGAGGATGGGAGATGAGGGATGAGCCCAGAATGAATGATTGCTGAGCTTGAGTGGCAAGTTAATTGTTCATCGATCATCATCCTACTATGCACTTGATGCTCTCTGGTGCGTTTTCCGTACACCGAGTCTTAGCGCCCAAACATGGGGGAGATGTACTGCACGAATATAGGCGCGACTGGGACGGTACTTGGCAGCAGGTTTCAGTGTTTGTGTCACCTTGCGCTTCAAAAAGGCAAACAAATATATACTTTCTAATCATTTCCCACCAGTGGGGGCCAACGTAAGAAAACAAGCCAGTTACCTAGCCTTTACAAATACAGTTAGGTGTGTTGGATCTCTGTAGTTCCAGCTTTTCTGCTTGAGCCATATAAGCTATGATTGGGTTGATTTTTCTTTCAAAATCTAGGATACATGTACAGCAAATCAATGAATGCAGTCACGTCATAAGTAGTCAAGTACAAAAATACAGTCATTTTGCTACCAGTCTGACATTTGATTTTCAATGTTAATTTCTCAATGTTAAATACCCATGGTTTTTCGCCCACTGCTGTGTCTAACTATGCACGGTGCTAATTCTAGTGCTATGATAAAGCTAGTTGGTTATACATCATATGCTGTCATGACGAGGGATACATAATAATAATAATATATTTGTATTTCCATATCATATATTCTCTCTGTCACGTTATAGATGGTGTCCTCCTATTCTTTGAGATGGCAAGCGAGTTCCGCTAGCAGTAGCATTGCTACGGGTACTGTTCTCGTAACATTAATTCTTGATTTTACAACTCTTTATGCTGTCTATCAAGAACATTTCCTTTACATATATCTTAATACCGATATCCCTTTCGAGAGAACTCTTAAATTCAACACGTTCTGTCCAAGAAAGGTGATATTTACAACTCGATATGAAGTTCGTAGGAAGGGGCAAAAGAGTGAGCGAAATCGGCAGGGATTGCATACAGACCTCCGACCCCATAGGGTCCCATATTTTTGGGGGGATTAAATCTCAAAAGTTTACTATGGTACTCTATGGGACATGCTCCTAATACCGCTCAAAAGTCAACCCCTGGTTCACAGCGCCACCTGCAATCACATGACTTTCCGTCTCAAAGAATTCTAAAATTGGTTTAATGTTCACTTGATATAGTGTTACTTTTGTATCTTTTGATAGAACTGTGCTTGTTTAATTCTTCTTCCTCGGACCCCAATAAACTCAAACCAAAAACTTAACTCCCACTTCTGTCCTCTCCGTTCTTGGGCTGAACCCCACTTGATATGGGGTTCAATGAAAAAAATGATTATGTACCTAAGAAGCACACTTTTATTCCTAGAACAGTCCCTCAATGTTTGGTGGTTTGTTAGCTTAATCTTTGAAAGCGAAAATTTGTTGTATGTTCCCGGAACATGATGAACAATTTCTGTGCCAGTCGCAGCACAGGAAAGTCACATTTTTAGCCGCAATTCAGACACATTCCAACCGCAGATACAACCGTAGAACAGGTCTCCACGGCTACCGTTGGTCTGCACATGAACTGCGCTTGAATATGATTTCATGTGTTTCTATCGCAAGGCTTACCGCAGAGCTTAGAGACCCCACTATAGTATTTCTTTACTTGAGGTGTCCCTATATCAAAATATTTTAAGGATCCCAATGAAGGGTTCCTAGGTAGGAGTCCTGGAAGAATATCATAATGGTTCTTCTAGGTAGAAACGTTGGACCACAGGTACTATATATATACAAATAAATACTCTAATTCCGACACATGAAACCTATTAATCTCTTTCCATGACCTTTTGTACAATTATTTCATAACTGTCGTATCCTTGTGTAGTCCACGATGAGCATAGCTAAAATAAAGGATTCCCAGCCACATCAGTAGTATCAGGATATCGATTCGCTCATCCTTTGTATTCAGTTATATGAGAAACATGTCCATATCTTCTGTCACTCAATCACCAAATAGGGTGCGCTCTCATATTCATCTCTGAATTCAGAGGTAACCTTGTGTCGGGAATTAAAAATGTGTAGCATGTGTAAAACGGAATAAAAATAGCACTTTACGTTTCATCTCTGCGGTTTAGCCAGTTGTTATGAAATGTGATTACTACTGTTATAATTTTCGAGGTATTATATTGAATATTACAGCAACTTTAGAGCAAAATAATAAACTGACAAGCAAGAACATGGGCTCTAGGCTCACTGATTAATAGGCTTTGATCATACACGTATATGTTGGTGACTGATCCGTTGTGGTGATCGCTGATTGGTTGTTGTAGTTTGTGGGGAGCTCACGTTCTACCTGATTCTCCATATGTGACTGAATCTAGCAGAGTAGTACTTATGTCGCACTTTGAAAATTTCTAGTTAACTATACCATGTTATAGAGCAACTCAATACCTTTCTATAGAGCCCTTCTATGAGGCGCTACCCACGTTATAAGTATTTTTTTAAAGTTTTCTAAGATTAAAACTCAAGGAGCGCTATTTTGAGCTATGCACGCTCAAAGTGCGGCGAGCTGGTGGCGAGCAGTTGGTGAGCAGTTCAGTCACTACTCACCCTAGCAACGGGTATCTGTATTTGAGATATCAATATGAAATTTTCACCAGATGTTCCCAGGAGGTATATCTTGTACCACACCAAGAACCGGGCAGATTGGATAAATATCTTTATCCATACAACGTCATCAATAACATGCACATTTTCCTGAAAAATGACCAAGTTAGTGGTTTAGTGGAATAGTCTGTGGGCACAATACCTGTTCCTCGTGTAGTGGAAGACAGCTTACACATCCTGTAGGTACTTAAGAATTGTCTTTTGAGTCATTACACATCATAATATTAATCATAGGTAGAATCCAAGTAGTGGGTGGGGTCCTCCATGTTAAATGTTCACAACAATCTACCTCCATGTTTAATGTTTGCAACAGTCTATATCCAAATGGTGGGTGGGCTCCTCCATGTTTACTGTTCGCACCAATTGACATAATAAAGTGAATAAAATAGATACATCCAAATGTCACGTCCATAATGTTCAAAGTTGACATTAGCACCCCAAACAAAGTGATTTTAGTCAGAATCACTTGCACTTGATGAAGGGCTCCTGGGCCTTTTCCTAGATTTTGCACCTCTAGGTCGTCCTCTTGATCTAGGCTCCTGCTGCTGAATTTGAGCCCTGCCCCTGCCCCTGCCCCTGCCCCTGCCCCTGCCTCTCCCCCTACCAATACCAACAGGTGCATCCTGTTCTGCCAGTTCAATATTACCTCGGCCCCTTCCTCTGCCCCTGCCTCTGCCCCTACCAGTACCAACAGGTGCCTCCTGTTCTGCCAGTTCACCATTACCCCTGCCCCTTCCTCTACCCCTGCCCCTTCCTCTGCCTCGGAGTGACTCTTGTTCTGGCTGTTGGCCCTCAGGTTCATTATTATCCTCTTGTCCTGCCCTTGTCCCTGGCTTCTCTACTGTTGGCTTAGGACAGGTGATGTCTCTGGTTGAATCGGTACAGAAGTCTCTAATTTTTTCAAACAAGTACCACTGCCTATAGGGGGGGAGACCTGGGGAGGGAATGATAGCAGGCATGCCCCGGGGAACCTCTCCTACTTCTTGTGTTAGGATGTTGCAGAGGACAGGGTCTTCATCCACCACCTTCTTCATGACTACCTGCCCTGGGTGTTCATGGCTAAACTCGAAGTGATGGTATTGCTTAATACCATTTACTGCCTTGCTGAAAGGGGCCAGAAAGGTTTGCCAGTCATAAGTAGGGGCTGTCACATTTCCCTGCTCATCCCCCACTAGGTGTGGGATATTGACGCCATCCAGGGTACTTCTCTGGATAATTTTCTTCAGGTCATCTAGGCTAGATACATCTGACTTCCTGAACTTCTGCTTCAGAAGCCCAAAGCACCAGTCAGGTGCGAATTTTGTGTGCCCTGTGATGAGGAAGTTCAGTGTGATGGTAAGGTTCAACCCAGTCAGACACCGCCACATCAAGTAGGCCAACATGTACTTATTCTTATTTTGCCCACTGCAATTATCACAATGCAAATCCAAATGCTTGGCACCCAGGGAGTATTCCTCAAAATAGTGGTGAATATAAGAAATTACAGCGTTGGAACCCTTGCTACTGCAATGAGATTCGTCTATCAAGTAATTCACTTGTCTTGGTCCTGCTTCCATACAGACACCAAAGATACCACACTTTCTTGGCACCAGAAAGTAAAGTGGACCTGGTTGCATTGGGTACGAGGGGAGATGAACCTGCTGGGCATAGTCAAAACTTACATGTACCCGGTAATCTGTGCTGCATGGAGGATGAGGGCCAAGGGGAGGTGAACCTGCTTCCTTATAGTCTGCCTTAGCCTTGGCAACTAAGTCCTGATAGTATGCCCTTTCCTTTGCTACTACCTGTAGATGTTGTGTCTGCTTTCGAAGCTTTGCTTCCTTGACTTGCTCTGGAAAGCAGCTGGACCTGTGAATATCTCTATTATTTCTTTGACATTCCCAACAGAGGTCAGTCATGGGCCTAGCACACACTATACCTGGGAGAAGCTTTCGCCACAAACTTCTGAAAGTAGTCAGGGCAACGGCTCTCTGCTGAACATCCTCCATGGCCTTCTTATACATCCTGTATATGTCAGCTTTGGTGGTAGAAGAGGGGAGAAGTAAGATGTCATCTCTCTTGTGCGTGGGTATTCTCCCTGGCAGAGCAATTGCATGTGTCTCAGCATGGGACTTGATGAAGGCAACAACTCTTTGAACATCATTCAGTTCCAGGGACTTGGCTGTTTTTCGTAAACCTCCAGCACGTAATCGGCGTGTGACTACACCATTGGCTCTATACCACTTGAGGATACGTTTCAGTTTTCCAGTGCTTATACTGAAAGAAAAAAAGTTTTAAGATCATTATAATTAAAGAGTTAATGCACATGTATAATTTATAATTACGAAATATTGTGAAAAAATAGGATTTATTTTCTAATGATTTTCGTATCAGGTACAGGTACTGCTTTTGGGACAAATATAATATATTATATTATAGGGAATCTGCCCTGTCAATTATACAATTTAAAAAATAGTCTTGACATTGTACTCACCGGTAGAAAAATGCAAAGGTATGTTGGCAGACCTGCCTATTCCCTAGTCTGTAATAGGTCCTAGTACGCTCACGGTCCTTCTTTCCTTTATCACCCTTCTTTGATGTAGAAATTCTTGCACTGTTGTCTGTGCATGAAGCAAGTACCCCAAGTAGCAGCATATCAAGCTCAGCTGTCAAATTAAAATGAATGAAGATTATTTTCAAAATTCGAATCATTATTCAATGAAATCTTAATGAAAGTTCTACAGATTTAGAATAACAATTATAAATTGAACAAATCGAATTATGCTTAAATTTGAGGTAATAATTATTTCAATAATTTTAAGAATTCAAGAAAATTAAGTAACAAGGAGAACTAAATTAAACCAGTTATTTTAGAAAGCTTACCCTTATGAAGCTGGACAACTTCCTCACGTCGTTCTCTGAACTCCTCTGATGTGAACATAGTGCTACAGGGAGTATTTTCGTCCCCATGTTTACAGCTACACCTGTGAAATAAATAACAAACTCTAGTTAGTCCATTTGTAAAGTGCATTATAATAGTTAAATCGTATATCAGATGGGCACTGGTTTTAAATTCTATATCAGACAGGCACTGGTTAAAAATTCGTGAAAAGAAATCCTAAGTACAAACAAACAACACATGTGTTGGTTGATATCGATAGAAGTCATTGTGGCGTCCCCTAGAGAAATCCATAGCCAAGTGGTAAATTAAAACATTTTTTTAATTTCCATCCGTCATAGACATGCATAAAGATGTTGTAAACTGATTGGTACTCCTTGACTTAATTTGGGCATCTCAACTTAGGAGGACACAGACAAATAAATCTACGTGCATCAGAAAGTTTGCAATGCGTTTTTCGCCACTAACCTAAACTTGTTACATTCCTCCTTCTCTTCGTCCCAGATTAGCTGCACTGGATCAGACACAACTAGAGTAATATCTTCCACAACTGGTAATTCCTCAATATCCTCCTCCTCACTCTCCTCAGTCTCAGAGCCACTATCCTGGTCCGAATCCTCAGAATCATCAAATTCGTCGGGGAATACAAAATAATCATTGACCACTTGACGCCATTCGTCCTGATCAACCACAGCTGATGATAAGTTCGCCCTATTTATAGCATTCAGAGCATTCGCCACCTTGTCCAGCTCCGCCATTTGTTGATCTCCAATGTCTAGTTCGAAAATAGACTGTATGGGTTAATCCTTGATGATAATACTCCGTTTAAACAGGGAAAATCACTTCAGATCGTAATTCCAACTAGCCGCCGACATGTGTAAACAACACAGCTCTGAACAGGATGCTAGGCGCTCAGCCAATCAGAGCGGTGCATTCGCATCACGTGGGCCCTTGACAACAATCTGTTTGGGTTGAGTGGGTTTCAAAGCACTTACAAAACGTCCTGTGATTGGCTTACTGACAACTTGAATTCATAAGAGAGCCAGCCATTGGGTAAACGATTTCGCGCCACACAAAAGCATGCCAAACATGGGCATGAGGCTCCAGATGGGAGCTACTGAGAGAGCATCAAAATAGAGTGAAAATGCGTCGACGATGCGTCCTCCCCGGCCTTTGTTCGTGACAAAATGTCAATGTAGGTGTTGCTAAATTGCTAAATTAGCACTGTTAGACATTTAATTCAGATATGAAACTACAGGATTAGCATGTTAACACTATACATTAAAGGAATCCGCTGAAAACAAAATATTGATAAAAAATCCATTTCCCCCTTCAGTGCCCATTTCTGAGGCTTGCGCCTGTGCGACATAAGTACTACTATGCTACGTTCGGTCACATATATGCGTATTAGGTTTCACAATAAATGAATATTATAGATAATTAACAATGATAAGAATCATCTAGAGTAATGTAGAATATTAAAGTTAAGAATGTGGTTATTCATTGTTACGTTATAGTTGCGTGACATGATGTAACACTGAAGGCCAGCTGTTATCATAATAACTAGGCTGATATTTAATGTTGCATAACTGGTAGGTATACCCACTTCCAATGTATCTCATCTTTGCAATCCAAAGGAAAAGAGCGCTCCAAGTAGCGTGAAACGGAACCTCTCTCAAATAAGGACCGATGCCCTGGAAGGATGCTATGCTTCAAGCGGCTTTCCTCTGCCGCTAACCTTTCCTCTTTAACTCTGACCTGACCTTGACCTCTGCTGAATAGAAAGAAATGAATTTAAGCGGTTTATATTGGCAGGAGGCAAACCTCAGGCCGGCGAATGAAGTATTGATCAAAGGAGGAGTGATTTGAAGCCCTAGTCTGCTTATCTCTTCCACCCCTTAGACGGTTTACCCGGACTCAGGTCAATAATCCGACATTTTTATAAGAAAAAGGTTTTATCCTCATCCAAGCTCACCTTCAGACGTCTGGTGATAAGTTCCAAGAGGAAAGTCGGGCAAGCATTTTACCCAAGGATTGAGGGTTTCGATCGATAATTCTAAATGGTTCTAATCAATAGTTTTATATATTATATAGTACAGACAGTCGAGGCTCACTTTTAGAGGAACATGAAATAGGATAATCATGCATATCATGGGAGAAAGTTTTGGCTTATCTAATAAAATATCTATTTCACTATAAACAAGACATGGACGTCAATAATATAATTGACACTGAGCGTGAAATGGTATGTGCAAGCCAGTGGCTGGATAAATAATGGTCGTTGGAAGAAATGTTCTAACCTGGCGTGACTAAACACTAGGCAAACACAACCAAGTGGGTGTGTATGGCCTCGCCCCTGATATATTCATGTAACGGTTGCTTTTCACATATTTAGAAATAATTTTATGAAACCTAGATCGAGTTTTCTAGTATTGGTGCGTAGCTTATTGCAATGCAGTAGCTCCAATGATATCCTAATTATATTTCTGATTCATGTGGCCTATGTAAATTCCTCTATGATACATTCTACCCCCAACCATGCAATCATTACATTTTAAAACTGCATTCCCTGCTAAAGCAACTCAAATTATTTTTCTCGGGTTTTTCTTTCATCTATCCTGAGTACTGTAGAATGGAAGAGCCATATAAATTTTCCTCGAATTTCGTCGTTTTTTTTTTTTGTTTTTTTTTTTTTTATTTATTCATGGTTTTTTTCTACAATATCTTTATGATTTTGGTTTTTACTGATCTACAGTGGCAATCTGGGTGGGATGGGATTAATAGTGCAATTGGTTGGCTACTTCATATACCTACCTAGCTAGTGTTATTCTTACATTTTCGATTCCAAATGGATTTCCAAAGTTTAAGAAGATGATAGAGCCAGACTGAAAAAGGGAAATTTCGGCGGGTCCTCTAAATAATCATTTAGGGAGATAATGAACTTTTCACCAAGAAGAACAGATCAAAATCCGTTAATAATATTAAAACCTTAGTCCAGGACATTTACTCGGTGGATACATAGTTGGACATGACCAATATGTTCATTACATTCTATTGACACTGATTTATGTCTCGAATAAAGACGACCGTCTGTATAAAAAATGTCAATTTATATAGAACTTTATTTCGCCAATCGTAAAGTAGCCGTTCGCTTATTTTCCCTCTAGAATTTGAGATTTATGACCCACCCCTGGAGGGTTAGTAAATCCAGGAATTACACATTTCTTAAGAAGAGTTAACATCAGCATTGAGTGCCACATATATATCTCAGCGAAGGAACACAGACCAGCCACCAAGCATGACCTCAAAATTCCTCACGTCATCAGCTGAATACATGTTCGCTTCAATACCTCACTAAGCTAATAAAGGTGTTTACTTATACGCACCGGGTTCTCTCCACCCCGAGGGAGCCAGTTCGTTCCCACCTCCAAATTGCAGGAGGTTTCTACAGCATAAAATACATTCAGAGAGAGAAATACACTCCAACTATTAAGTACATATTATCATACATCATATATGAAAATGACTGAAACTGCTTCAAAACTTTGATCTAATGTTTTAACATGTGGTAATCTGTCATTTCTTCTCTTTGTGAATGACAAATTCTAATGTGAAGTTTAGGCCGGCAATGCATGCTTCCTGACCATATCATAGATACCCCAACCCGATTTCAGCTTTCAAATATCTCGGAGTCATTCATATTTCCAATTGATCCTGGTGTGTCAACTTTGAACCATTCTTTACTTCTGGGGTGTCATGGCTTCATATATATTATCTGATAGGATTGGTGGACATAACAGAACTGGTCCCAAGTTATACACAGCACGGGATGGATCAATACGAAAATCAAGGGACGACACTCGGAGTCAGCCAGCCTATAATAAGGAAGCAACGGTATAGCGAGTGCCACAGTCATTGCTTAAAATCCAGTTGCTACTGATCCAAGTAACTCCAGTTCCTTCCAGCCTGACTGGTTGTGAGAAAATTATAGATTTTGCGATGCAAGCCCACAATTTGACCTAGTATTGATCCCATAGCTATCTAGCACTTTCAAGCTTCATTGTAGATAGTGTGACGTCAATACAGTCATATATGACGTCAATTCGAGAGGTTATAAGATGGCAATCCTAAATAAAAGTGTCACCAATTCGACAGGTGTCACTTATAGACTATGTGAAACTCAAAGAAATGTAATATCAGTGATTTTCCGAGTGTATCTTTTTAACAGAGGGGTAGCTCAAAGTTTACCTGGTGAATATAATATTATTGTCATGTATAAAGGATTAATTAGGACAATTTATTGTGCCACTCCTACACCATGGGGAGTGATCATATTATATATAGCGTCACGCAATTGTTCGTTATCATTTATTGAGAAAAAAAACTAAGCAACAGTAATTTCGGAAACCATGTAAAGGCCACCATTGTTAGTTTGAGATCGAGTCGCATGACACATGGAATAGTATATGCAATATAAGGAATGTAAATCCTTGTAGATTATTTACAATTTATTCGGTGGACTGCAATAGCACCCTCTCTAATACACCATCATATTTGGATGCGTATCCATGGTAACCATGTATTGGGGTCAGGAACCCTATATCCTTGTCTGGAAGACAAAGTGGAAGACCCGGAGTATCTCCAAATTGTCATTCCCGAAACCTGCCTGCATCAGAACTGTATTCCTATTACAGAGAAGAACGAATAAATAATAAGCAGTGTTAGGAGTTGTTGATGAAATAACTTTATTCGGGCTTGTGGTTTTAAATCTTAACGAGACAACAGTTTACAAAAGAAGGGACATTGGCTTTCTTTTACAAAGTCAACTGGTATAACTTCCAATTAACCTCATGACCTGAGTACTCAGTAGCCTACTGAGTCTAAATTCCTAGGTTAAGAAGCACGCATCAGAATAACATACACAGCCACTAATCTGACATCTATACATGCTACAAATACAATGCAACAATTGTGTAGCAATGTTTCCAATACCGTATATAATCCTGAATGTGACGATTGCTCAGGTTGCTCTTTACCAGAAATGTTAGAATAACATTCAGAAAACAAAGAGTGAAGTATAGTTTGAAGACTTCAGTCAAGCACATATAAATATGGCAAAAGATTCTCGGTTCAACTCTGACTGACTTTTGCAGAAATAGAAACATACATTTATTTCAATAGTTACATCCTGGTTCTAATGGTAGCATAGGAGTCTCATTGGAGATCTCCTCATACCTGGTCTACCATTGGATGAAGTAAATTACCCCTCAGTCACATGATCCTTCTATATTTCTAGACACAATAAAAAACATGAAAATGTCCAAGCAATTAGGCTTAACGCGTTAGCTTGCTCTACCCCTCTAGTCGCCGACCAGAGTTAATCCTTTTGCTTACTCATTAAATTTTATCCTTCATATCAACACAGAATATAAATCAAATATAGCATTTTTACAGCGATATACAAATCAAGCTCTTTGGCATTAGAATCTTTGATTTGAATGCATGTACAATTGCTCTCTTTTTTAGCGGCGTGCATGTAGCCTTATTGCGAATGTGGCTGTACTAGCAATCAAATCAATATAATTTGAAGTGAGTCCTGCCTACTGTAGACCCCGGCGAAGCTGTCCTTTAGACGATGGGGACAATTTGAGTGGATGACCACTGCTTGTGATGGAAGAGGTGTGTTCCCGAGCCTTAACATGGCTGAAGTCAGACGCTGAGGAAGTGATTCCCTGATAGGACACTAGGACACGGCAAGCCAAGGTCAAAGATATCATGACCTTAGACGTGGGTCCTGAGTTAGTTCACAGGCTAGAAGCTGTGCCCTTCTAGCCCTGGTCAATAAATTGCAAGGATAATGCCAGATGTCTACTTTAAGCTAATCTGATAATACTACATATCCGCCCCCCCCCCTCCCCGATGCGTCCCTAGTATAAGGTAAATGCATGGGAAAACCGTTTTCTGGATTAGATGGTTAGAAAACTATATATACATAATATACATATAGAGGCAGAGGTCTTCTATCCACGATGTCTTAGGGTCTACTATTTTAACGAAGCCTGTTGAGGGATGCTATTTTCTAACTGATTGATTTTCATCGAATGTCTTCTTTCCAATTCAAACTGGCTGCATTATAAACATAACCAACCACAAACAAAGTCTGCAAATAATGTCTCTGTATTTACCTAATACGCAGCTGAAGTTTTGCACTAAAAATACAAGCTTACAACTCATGCGAACAATTTACCTTATTGATGGATGGATGAAGTGAGAAACAAATTTCATACTTGGAAGGCCAGTCCTTTCAGAGTTATTGATCAATTGTGGTTTCTGGATAGATGATTATAGAAGGGATAGATACGTAGCGGGAGAGGGGTATATTAGGAATCAGTGCACCTATCCTATTTTGCATGCTACGCTGCCCTTTGGTATCCTTCAAAGGTGGGACAACATTGAATCATCATGAAAATCGATCAGTGGACTTTCCTTATGTATTAACTTAATGTGAGGTTCAATAATAATGGGAAATACTCATGAACCAGAATCTTTAAATGGGTAGAGAGAAAATGGTGAAAGAAAAGCGGTTTACCATGCAAGTTTTAATCTTTTAGATTATGAACATGTCTGCCTGTGATTCTGTCTGTTCGTTTTATGTCATAAACATTCTTATTATTACAAACTTTGCCCACTAGTCTTGTTACCTAATTCCCATTAGCCTATAAGAAAGCATTTAATTCTCAATCATAGATATCGTAAAGAAATAATAGTTAAATTATCCTCCAATGTAATGCTTCTATTCGGATAACGACGGAAGCGGAAGAAACAAATCCAGAATCAATTCCACCCATCCATTTAAACCTAATTCTATTAATATCAGAATAATCGGAATTTCCATTAAAAACTCCAATTGATAAGCTCAGGTAAAGACATTGATCAGTGAATTAAGCAATGTAATTATCCAATTATGTTCTCACTAACCAGGCCTCTTGCCCAGAGTCTGTCTGTCAGGGGAAAGTCTTTCAGAATTGCTTCCTTGAATTCATGCCTGGTGAATTTTCGTTATGGAATAACACTAGCTTCCACATTTGCCATCAATCTCTTGGGCAATCCCTATTAAAGGATAAAATAATATCCACATCATCTTAACCGTATTTCCTTAATGCTATTTTTTTTAAAATTCAATTTGTATGGGCAATACCGGCATCGTAGCAACTACCCGCAAGCACTGCTGAAATGCTGAAATTTCACTTTCGCCTTAACACGTTGAATAATAAGCCATAGCTTAAATAAGACAATACTTTCGTTGGGGAAAATATTATCGAAAAATCTATTGAAACTATATCCTAGTTTACTTCGTGCCTTCCATTAGCATTACCTCACCTCAAGTGAGATTTTTTTGTTATTTTTGTTTACGCCGGCTGGCTGTCTAGAGGAAGACTGATGCATACATGGCTAGCACTTTAAAACGTCAAGTGTATTCATTTGAACACGGGACATTTCCACCTCGCATTTTGCCGGGCATATCGTTGGAGAATGGTTTGGATTGTATGGTCCGCAATACAGTGTCAATCCACCATACTCTCCTAAAACCCATTCCCTCCTAATGACCCTTATCTTATCTTATGATTTCCCAAACATGATACATGTAGCATTAACAGGAACATTACTTTCAAGAGGGACTCCTTTTTGTGTGTATATAATGTGTATGAATTAAGAAATGGTGTAAAAAGAAAAGTAATGGGGAGAGCAGAGAAGGTGAATTATTTTAAATAACGAAATGCCAATATGTTCAGGAATCAGGTGCTAACATTTCCGGTGCTACTTTGTTAATTATGGTAGAAATCTTTTCTGTTACTTCGATGTAATCTTGATCCACTATTTCATAAATATCTCTTTCTTCTTTGTTTTCACAGTATGTGCTTTCCGGTAGTTAAACGGCAGTCTGAAGGCTCCATGAAACGAGGAAAACCCCATTACTTTTCCATCACTAAGAAATAAGTACTGGTTCGTTTAATTAAGTCACTTAATTAACAAAATGCACAGATTTATTCTTGCACTCGCTCTTAACCTCATTCCGAGCAAGGTCTCAACAAGAGATTGCCATCCATCTCACTCCCTGTCTTTGTTCTCTGCTTGGCCCCCGGTCATCCTCATCTCTCTCTCTAAATGTCCTTCACTTGCTGCTCTTTCTCTGGATCTTTTGCACGAAGTCAGCAAAACAAGATTATCGTCCACAATGAATGCTGTCGTAGTCACAACAACCACTTTATTAGTATTTATTATAGAAAAGAAAAGTTACAGATTTAAATAATGTATTAACTTCCTCAAATTACTCCGACAAAAATATGGGCGAACTAAACAAGGAACAACGAAAATCTTTGCTTGCGCGTAATTTATCCATCTACCTGATTTTAACAACAGAAAATGGTTGTTATTGTTATACAGTAGAACATAATGTGATTATATGTGTTGTGCTTAAGAGGAGTATAAATACGTGTCAAACTTTAGACGTCCTTGATAAAATTCAACTTTAGCTAATAGTTAAATGTACTAAATTTAATTTACACGCGGGCCCTACTTAAGATCTATGCCTCATTTGGGAGATTTTATCATCACAACTAGAAATAACTTTAATTTAAACATACAAAATAGCAATCGTAAAATTGCCGAATAAATGGTGCTATAACTAGACTAGAATATAATTCAGGTGGTTCTAGGAATCGAGATATTTTTAAATGTTGTGATGGCTTCCCATGATGATAAGATACTTCCAGGGGGGTACTATATGGTATTGCATCATACTTTACACATGGTCTTATCATGCCATACCATCTTCCTTCTTTTGTCTTTCCTATCTATTTCGAATTCCACTCCCATTATCATTATTACTAACCAACAACAAACTGATTAAGAAAATTATCCAGTTGGAGGATAATCCACGGGTCATCTGTTGCTTTTAGAAACTCCTTCTTTTAAAGCCATCTTTTTGTAATGATTTCGAAGTACTTTCATCCACGCGGATAAAATTCCAGAATTAAATTAATGTGATGTGATCATGATTAACACCGCAAACCCCCGAGGCGAAAAAACAAAATCTGAATATCCATTTTGTAATGAATAGAAGTTACATTATTACTATAAACCTTTCGGCCGTCCAACCTTCCCTATCTAGATAAGCATCGCTGCACCACAAATTCCCAACTACTGTTATCTAAACTCATGCCAGCAGTTCGTCGGTATATTTCCAATTGCAACTTTCACATGGCCGCAAATAAAAAGGAATCTGGAGCCTAAAAGCTGTAGCTACTTGAGCTACTTCATAGTCTATTCCATTTCCATGACATATTGGCCTGGCATAGGATGTCCCGCTGTTGGCCAGGGCAATCTATGGCTATTTCCCTCTAGGCACCCAAGCCTGCCTGCATTCAGGAGGCGAATGATAGAGCTTGATATAGGATGGGCTGTGTGTGTAGTGGACGGGCGAGCCCCCCTTAACACTGGCTCTTTTCAATGGACTCTAAGCGAATAAAAGGTCTGAATACCGCCACTTGGTTGGCTAGATTGTATGGGTTAGACAAGGATGATTGCCAAGGCAGGCATCTGTTACAGTCAGCGGGGAGTGCGTGCGATTTATGTCCAAGCTTAAAGAAATTGAATCAAATGCGCAATAAATTATTTAGCAGTTGTTCAGATATATACATTGATAGTCACAATAGACCATGTCTGACATCTGGAGTGGTATTTTATATTTTAATCATTTCCCACCGGGTTGTTCTAGTTGAGAAGAGATATCCTCCGCTGCATAACAATCGGCGAACACTGAAAAAGCTACTCGCAGATTATTATGCAATGGGGGCATAGCTACAGATGCAGGTCTTTTTCATGATCTAAGAAAATACAAATCAAAATGGTGTTTCCTGAAGTCCTTACATAAATTGCCGTCAGCCAAGGCCACGTCAACATATTTCGAGCCAGAAACGTCTGAAACCACTTAGAAAGACATTTTCGACACTATGAAATCTTTATATTCAAAACCTTGGAAGCAAACCGAATCTTCTGCACAAGAAATATCTAGGCAATTTTTCATAATTAAACAAGACGACCGAATTATTTGTTAAGATTAGTTTACTCGTGAGTTAGTATGCCAGTCGTTGATCAATAAGCCAACACATGAAAGAAGAGTAAAAGGAAGCTGTAAAATGTATTGTTTTTTTGTATAATTTAGTGTTTATTAAAATAATAGCCATTTAGTGAGAATACGATAAGTACACACATGAAGGAACATTTGATGACCTTTCTTAATCCAGTCGTGTCCGCCTATGCGTCCATCCAATACATCCTTTTCCCTGAATGTATTGTAGAATATGCTAGTGATATGCTTACTTGTACGGTGGCAGAGCTAGCGCATATCGATTATGCTAATAAGTAATCAATCCTGAAGGCAGAATTCAGAGAATATCGGAGAACTAAGATTTATTGTCCAAGACATAGGTTATATAATAACTGGGGTCCAGGTGTGGCTATAACATTATGGTTAGCCAGTGACCGTTGAGGTTACATAAGGTCACGTGGTTTACCAACCAATAGTTAATGGTATTTCATGTGGTCACGTGGACCACGTGGACAGGTGTAGAGTGGTGGCCATGCCTGGCTAGACATGGCGAGATGACCTAGATTATGAGTGAACATGTTAATATTCATATTCATGTAATGATTCTTTTTTTAAAGAAAATTTATTGAGCTGGTTTCGATGATACACATAATCATATTCATAAGGTTACATAATCATATTCATAAGGTTTACATAATCATATTCATAATGTTACACATTATTATGTAATGTTATACAATATTACATCATTAGAACATGGTGTTATGATGCGGAAAGATCGGTATGACACTAGGATATAGAAGTAAACCCTAGCATGCACATTCAACGCGTAGCAAGATGGCATTTTACAAGCTGTCCAATTATCCGTTCATTATCTTCACATACTGTTGTAATTGGTATGGCATGATAAGACCATGTGTAAAGTATGATGTGATACCACAGTACCCCTCTGGAAGTATCTTATCATCTTCATCGCTAGGGTATAGGGAAACAGTGAAGAGAAACTGTTTTAAATAAACCGTGTGAATGAGTTTTGCTTTGTAGATAGAACCATCAATTTGATCTGGTTCCACAGGAATGTTTTAAGTGTAATTTATTGCTGTTAATCGGTTTATCTATATTGTGTTTGCCATAAATGTCCAATATCTCAAAAGATAAACACTACTTCCTTCTCTAATACGGATTTGCTGGTGTTATGGCTGTACATTATATTCATTATATCCCCAATATGTACATGTATATTATATTATATCATATATTTATGGATATATATAAGCATGTACTAGGAAGATTAAGGATTATTATTAGTAATAGTGTACTCATTCATACATCGACATATTACATTGGTGGAAAATCTCTTTCAACAACATCTTCATATTACAACTCCTGTGTGTAAGGAACAAAGTCAACTGGGCTGAACCTTTGCGAAATGGATAGTTATACATGTTTCAATGTATATCAATTGACTTATAATCCTCATCCTGGTATACATAGAACTGTTAGTATCCCTGGCAATAATCGCTTTTAAAAGAGACTTCGGTGGTAAAAGTATTAGAATTTTAGAGCTGGAAATCTACAAGAAAGTTACTTAATGACAAAGGCAATGTCAGTACTGGTGAAAAATGAACATTTGAACACCTATATCTTCGGCATTGGTAATGTCGGAAGTTCTCTTTCTCTAATCTATCTGGGGACAGTGATTTAGGGTTCAGTTTAAACTTCAGTCAGCCGACAACCGGAGGGAAATAAACAACTAATTCCAGAAGAAAAGAAGGGGGTCCAGATCACACACACGCTGGTAAATACTGGGCACCTTTCATTCAAATGATTAACGTTAGATTGGGGTGATGTCTGTCAATCATTGATAGCATCTTGGCTCCTCACATCCTGGGATATCAGTGTGAAGAATCTGTTGATTCTGATATCAGCAGGTGGGATCAGAATCATGCTGGTAATGGCTGGGAGGGGGAGGGGATGGCGTTTAGGTGTGAATTAAAGGGTAGACCATGTGTGAATGAAAGTGGTAAGTTGAGAAGTAAGATGCCTCATATGCAAAGGTGTTAAAGGGGCCCACAGAATTACATGGAGTGTCCAGTCAGATATGTATGGGATAGGGATTTCATGTTTTCTGTCTCCCCTTCCTTTAACATTTAACTGACATCAATCATCGTTTCACTTGGAAACGCGATCTTCTGCATGAACCGGAAAAAAATAAATGTAAACTGATCACTGTTAGCTAATTCTTGTTCGACCATGGCAATATATGAAGCTGAACGAACCACTGACCGCTCATTCTCTTTTAAGTTTGTATATTCCTTAGCCCAAAATATTACTTCTATGAGATAATATCAATGACTTGTATGAGATAATTTCTTATTTCTTTTTAAAAGTGTTGGGCTAAATATGAATTTCACATCAAAACCTGTATATTTCTGAAATAAGTAATACCAATTTATAAATATCAAAGAGAGAAATACTGCACTCGTTTCAATTAATTTCATACACATTATGATATCATTCCAGTGATTAAACAAAGATGCCTTGACAGTCTACCATTCATTTGTAATTTACCATAATTCATAGATTCATACATTGTCCGCCGTTGATATGGCATGTCCTACAGGGAATATGTGGGGAGTTCCCAGCAAGATTAATTTTCTGATGCGTTTATACTGAGATATCTTCGTGTCCCTAAGCGACCAGCGATGTTTGCAATAAGAGCCAAATGATACCATGGAAACACAGTAATGAATGTAATTCATTCCCGATCCATCTGCTGTCTTGGCCTCAAGCTGCAGATGGTGTGTCCCTGGATGGTGACTTTCACCAGCGGACCTACATGGTTCAGTTTCGTCGTTATATCATTGTTAATGTATCATTGACAGGGCCGCTTATTTTATTGAGAAATAAAGGAAAAAGCAAAGAATGAGTACTATATGATATTCCAAAACCAAACGCTACTGTCTGCCCTACTTATACAAAGTAATTTATACATGTATACCATACGTCTGTATGTGCATAATTATTTTTGACTTGTAATTACCCAAAAGTACCAACATAAACCAATGAGATTCAATAAAACATAATAAAGTTAACTACCGTATAAACAATTGCCTGGTCTTAACCTCTAAAACGTCGGAAAACAATAAAATGACTAGATTCAGAAACATCAGTCCGAAGACGTTACCTCTGAATACGAGCACAAGAAGAAAATGACTAGATCTAGCATGATAAACGAAATGTCATGTTTAATTTGTTTTACCGATTTCACGAATGAAAACCGATGCACAAGTAGAAAGTGGAAGATGATATGCCTGTCTGTCTTAATGTGTGTTGAACAGTGCACCATTATCCGGCTCATGATGTGCAATGTCTTTGCTGAAGAATAAAAATATGTAGCCCGCAGCTGCATTACACGAAGTCACTTCCTATATGGAATGGTAAATATGGTTACCAGAACTGCGACCGGAGTGGAAGAGCTTATCTTTTTATACTCTCTGTGGTTTGATTATTGTTGAAGCAAGCTAGAAGACTAATAGCTAAGACCCAAACTGGAAAGGCACAAATACAAACACAAACAGCTCGAATTGAGGCTTTATAAATGGATTCATCGCCCTTAAAATACAATGGGTCTTATTGTAAAAGGCCTAGTGCCTAAATGATAATCAGTTTGATGAATAATCAGTGGTTCGATGTGACAGTCAGATTCTTCAGATGGAAAGGGCGACTGATGTATGTATAAAAGCAGACCTTCTGACCTCGCGGACCTTCAGTGCTTGATCTGGTCAAAGATAATTCCATGACCGCAGTGCCCTCAATGCCCCCTGGCAGCTAGATATTGACTCCTGATTATCACCCAGGGAAGGACGTCACAGACGTTGGCTGAAAAGACGTGCTGTACAAGGTGATCGTACTTTGATCCCAGCTATCTGTGCAGCAGGGCTATGCTGTGCTGTGGGTGGTTGTTAGCTGACTGAACAAGGAGGCTTTGAGGAGTCTGGTGGCCAAGTCAAAGAGATACTCAGAGTTAGTTGTCTGATCCCAGAGCTGAAGCAAGATGCGATAATATTCAGATCACCTACAGATGCAATGTCTATAATATATATCATACCATAATCTTGATTTCAACAGATAAGCTCATTAATTAGATGGAATGCACTGAGCGGTTGATCTGAATTAACACAAGGAGTGTAAATAAAACATATCATTGTGAGTGGCAATGCCACAAGCGACACTCCAAGTGTCTCTGACGCGCTATTTTAGAACAACCACAAGTTTGTATTCCATTTTTATATCACACCTATTATGTTTGAATTACTGGTGAAGATAGCTTGTCCGATGATTCCCTGAAATTGTTTACATGAACCTACAAAATGAACTAAAGCCGTTTGCGTCTTGGCAAAGCCCATCACTCTGCAGACATCACATGTGGTTTACCAAAACAAAACACATATAGTGCAGATCATTTAGTTGCAGAGTTAATTCCTTATAAACATCTTATTGGTGATATAGATGCCAGCTGATCCCGTGGATCCTTCTTCATTGGTTGTTTTGGTGCTGTCCACTACACTGAAAGACCCAACCTCAGTGAGTGACTGGTTTTTCTCAGGAATCCGCTGGTATCCAATTGCCAGGCACTGACCGAGAAAAAAACGGTCAGATTTTCAGTGACCAAAAAAAAACGGTCAGATTTTGGTGACCGAAAAAAAAAAACGGTCATCACTTTTGGTGACCGAGAAAAAAAACGGTCAGAAATTTGGTGACCGAAAAACGGTCAGTGACTGATAAATCCCAGTCATCTTAATGCTGACTGTTTTTTGCAGGGTGTTTTTTTTACCAATATTTGACCGTTTTTTTTCGGTGGTAACCAAGGTTTGACCGTTTTTTTTCGGTGGCCCTTTAACTTGACCGTTTTTTGTTAGGATGACGGTTTTTCATTCATTCAAATTATAGGGGTTATGAAAAATAGGAATTCTCAGGTTTAATAATACTATCATCCCCTGTGACACACCGGGAAGCTGCAATTCCTGGGGTGTCACAGGCCAGTAGTATACCCCTGATGAAAACCTAAAACAATTTCAATATGACTAACTAGAAAGGAAATGGTAACAAACACTGGAAATCATATAAAGCAACACTTTATTTACATTCATCACATACACATTTATTACTTAATTTACAATTGTGTGTGCTTGGCACAGCCAGGCATTGGGGAGGACTAGCCTCTCATTGCAGATTATTATCGGGCTTAAAATTGTAGTTGACTGAAGCCTCAAAATGAATCAAAATCAATATGAAACTACCATAATTTATGAACTGAGACATTAAGACAGTATGTATTTTCATATTTTAACCAATGCACTGCCACAAATATCCAGTTAAAAATAACACAGGTTACTAAAGCCTCAAAAAACTGCACTCACATTATACAACTGTTTACTCATTTATCATTCATTTCAAACACATGTATCCATACATAGTACTTCCATTTTGATTTTACATGCAGTTATTCCCTCTGCAGGGCAGATCATCCAGGGATACCACTAAGCCCTGCCATTATCTTGAGATGTATAAACATTACACATGATATTAGGAAACAACTACCTGCTCCTTAGTAATAATAATTATAATTATACAAGCATAAAGAAATCACAGATTTCGCACAAATACACCAAGGATCCTATAGCTTCACATACATAGGATCATTGAATACACTAGCAAGCACCATCTAGTTGCACCTACAATCTTTTTCAGAAAAACTACCACTTGGTTCTCTTTTATCTTGTGATAAGTGGGGGTCGTTTCGTAGTAGTCTCAATGTTTCTATCACAAATAATATTTCAAGATAATCTGTACACATGTGTCACATATATAATGCAACAGGCCGAATGATGGTAGACTGGTAGATCTTGCTAATCGTATCATTGGAACTGTGGCCACTCAATAGGAATGCTCCAGACTGCTGGTAGACTGAAGAAACCTTGGGATGAAACATGGCATCTGTTGCTGGATAAGATTTGACTTGTTGAGCTAATATTGATGTAGATCCTGTAAATATAAGGAAACTTCTGATTACATATTTTAGACATGGCAACCATATTCAAATTTGCAGATGACTAGGTCTATGGATATAGCCCAAATAAATATTGTGGAAAACATTACATATTTGTTATCAATAACAGCATAGCTACAGGGATTTCCCTGAATGTATTCTAGGTTATTTTTTCAATCACTTTTGATTAGCATGAAGACTATATATTTATTAAGCTTAGTCTCCCTCATGGGCCAGGACCACAAATTAAACATACAGGAGGGACGTACAGGAGGAGGCACAGGGGGACGTACAGGAGATACAGGGGGATGTACAGGGGGACGTACAGGAGGGGGTACAGGGGGGATACAGGAGGGGGTGCAGAGGGACGTACAGGAGATACAGGGGGATGTACAGGGGGACGTACAGGAGGGGGTACAGGGGGGATACAGGAGGGGGTGCAGAGGGACGTACAGGAGATACAGGGGGATGTACAGGGGGACGTACAGGAGGGGTACAGGAGCAGGCACAGGGGGACATACAGGAGATACAGGGGGATGTACAGGGGGACGTACAGGAGGGGGTACAGGGGGGATACAGGAGGGGGTGCAGAGGGACGTACAGGAGATACAGGGGGATGTACAGGGGGACGTACAGGAGGGGGTACAGGGGGACATACAGGAGGGGTACAGGAGGAGGTACAGGGGGACATACATGAGGGGTACAGGGGGACGTACAGGAGGGGGTACAGGGGGATATACAGGAGGGGTACAGGGGGACGTACAGGAGGAGGTACAGGGCGATATACAGGAGGGGTACAGGGGGACGTACAGGAGGAGGTACAGGGGGACGTACAGGAGGGGTACAGGGGGACATACAGGAGGAGGAACAGGGGGGATACAGGAGGGGGTGCAGAGGGACATAGAGGAGTGGGTACAGGGGGACATACAGGAGGGGTACAGGGGGACGTACAGGAGGTACAGGGGGACATACAGGAGGTGATACAGGAGTGGGTACAGGGGGACGTACAGGAGGGGGTACAGGGGGGATACAGGAGGGGGTGCAGAGGCCCTCTCTCTGAGCGACATAGAGGAGTGGGTACAGGGGGACATACAGGAGGGGTGCAGAGGGACGTACAGGAGGGGGTACAGGGGGACATACAGGAGGGGTACAGGGGGATGTACAGGAAGGGGTACAGGGGGACATACAGGAGGGGTACAGGGGGACATACAGGAGGGGGTACAGGGGGACGTACAGGAGGGGTACAGGGAGACATACAGGAGGGGTACAGGGAGACGTACAGGAGAACGTACAGGAGGGGGTACAGGGGGATACAGGAGGGAGTGCAGAGGGACATAGAGGAGTGGGTACAGGGGGACGTACAGGAGGGGTACAGGGGGGCGTACAGGAGGGGGTACAGGAGGGGGTCCAGGGGGACGTGCAGGAGGTGGTGCAGGGGGACGTACAGGAGGGGGTACAGGGGGACGTACAGTAGGGGGTACAGGAGCGGGTCCAGGGGGATGTACAGGGGGACGTGCAGGAGGTGGTGCAGGGGGACATAGAGGAGTGGGTACAGGGGGACATACAAGAGGGGTACAGGGGGACATACAGGACGAGGTACAGGGGGACGTACAGGGGGATCTCCAGGAGGAAGTACAGGGGGATGTTATAGTCACCAATAAACATACCTGTCAATTTCTCTTCATGGGTAAGGGCTCCAGGCGGTGAAACCATGGTTACGTTGGCGAGTCTCCAGCTAGTCCTATGCATTTGAACCTGCAAACAGTTAGAATTTTAAAAACTTATCATAGTTTAAACACGAGTAGGCCTAAATAATGTTATGTTCCTTTAATTACTATAATGTTACTGAATTATTGAGCTGACATGTCTTATAATTACATCTGCTTTACCTTATTTTGAGATCAGGATTTTGTATAAACATGATAAATACTAATAGATACCTATATGAATATTGTCAATAACTGACAAGATACTCAACGTTCCAATTATAACAAGCTGACGTTGAGTACTTTCAAAGTTTTTCTGAGTCATGAGAAAGAAATAAAAAACTTATGCCCAAAATGCTATCATATGCGAGTGAAAACCAAATCTAAAACTACCTAACATAACAACCAGATTCATCAACAAGATTTTCATTGGTATACAATGTTCTACCTACCTCAATGCTATAATATTTTAACCTTAAAAATGAGCTATTCTGAAGAATGAGATACATGTATATATCAAAATACTATATCTCAACTGGAAACACATCAACTGTTATCTCCTATATCCTGGAATGGAAGATTCCCAGCAATACAATTTGTCTCGGCAACTTCAAATAAAACTTCTAGTTGATATTACCATGAATATATATAGGAAAGACATTGGGCTTTCTGCAATGATCGTTAGGCTAGCGAATCAAACACGCCACTGCCCCCTCACATCTCATCATACATTCCTATCATTTTTGATAGTTTTGAGGCTTATATTACTTTACTTTCCTTTTGACTTCTTCTCAACAGCCCTTAAGTGTATTATCTTAAGATAGGAAGGGGAGATGGGAGGCGTGAGGTCAATGACGGGAGGAGTGAGGCAGTGTTGTCAACTAATGTAGCTTGAGGCTGGTCTCTCACTGACAAAAAAAATATGAAATATGAAAAAAAATGCCAAACATTATTGCCGACTAGGGCCCTCAAGTCCAAAGCCGGGGCCCTAACGTCCAAGGCAGGCAGGGCCCTAACGTCCGAGCCCAGTGCCCTAACATCCAGGACGGGGCTCTAACGTCCAGGACAGGCCTAACAACCAGGGGCCCTAACGTCTCGGGAGCCTTACTTCTCCTACTCCCTGTAGTCAAGGACCGGGACTTGGACACAAAAAAGCTCCAGCTTTTTGGCCTTCCCCAGGTTGGCAGCTCTGGCCTTTGCTTGTAACAACCTAAAGATCTTTCACCGAAATTACTTATAAATCTTAAATCTCTCGCCCATAGAGTTAGGCCTAGCCTAGTATAAGAATAATTCTCTAGGCCTATATGTGGCCGTAAAAACGCTAAATATTGAAATATTTTTCAAATCTTTTAACCCATATGGTCGAAACGTTGTATACAACCTCCAGAGGTGCGCCGATTGGGGTGATCAAATACCAACCCTTGACCAGCTTTCTGCTCTCTACCGACTTTCCTGGTGTTACTGGCAGTTAATTTCTAGTCCACTTCTATGTTCATTTTCTCCATAGCCAATGAATGCTGTTTAAGCCTCCCTGTATAGAGAGCTAATACGCCTTTTCCTATCTCCTATTATCCCTATAGACCTCAGTGCCCTGCACATTTTTTAATTTAAAGATTTTTATTCAGCAATAGAACATTATGTAACAATTACAATTTTCTCAGGACGTGTTGATTTAATTATAGAAAAAGAGTTCATTTAGTAGAGGCGATGTCCCACGACGATCGTCGACCACAGCGACGGAAGTAGCGAGCCAATCATATCGCTCCTCCGGCCGTCACCTTGCCGACGTTGACCAGCTCGTATATAAAGGGAGTGACTACATTCCAATGGCCAGTACGCGGAGAGCCTCCGACCGGAGCAGATCGACCATAGACTTTGAAATTCTTTTCGTCTAATATTCGAGTTAATATTTTAAATATTTAATATTTTCTCAACTCAACATGGGCGGACGAAAGAGCAGATACTGCTCAACGTGCAAATCTGTGCATGGGGCGCCTACTGGACTCAAGTGCATGAAGAAGAGTAAATCAACCGAGTCGATCGTTCAAATTTCGGAGGCTTCTGCTGCTCATACGACACCTGTCGAGTCGCTCGTTTCAGAGGCTGAGCAAGCTGGAGGAGAAATGTCTTCGCGCATGAGTAACTTGGAGAGGATGATGATGGATCTTCATGTTACTTTTGCCAAAGGCAAGAAATCACCCAAGGTTGAAGAGGTGGATAGTTCCAGCTCATCGAGCAGGTCGTCATCTTCCGATTCGAGTTCATCCTCGTCAGGGTCGAGTTCTACTGGCCATAGGAAGAAAAGGACCGGACGGAGGAGGACCAAAAAATTCTCTCATCGTGCCCATCTCGACAAAGGTGATGTAGTAGACAATTTTGAGATTCTTATGGTTGTTACCTTGAAAACAATACGTGATTGCTATGTTCAGGGTAAATTTCTGGTTTATTGCAACATGCACTGGTTATGGGGGAGAAAGAAGCTTCACATATGTATTCTCATCGTGCCTCCATCACTTACGACAAATGTGTATGTGCTAGAGCTGCTAATAAGGGGATATCTGCCTTTTCCACGATAAATCAGGAAGAGATCCTCAAGTGTTATGAGAATTCATGGAAGGCCCAGGGTCCCAGTAACCGTAAGAGTAATGCGACAGACAAGAAGGAATTACCTTGTTTCCGACACAACTCAGCTCAAGGTTGTCATGCTAAAGCCTGTAATTTTGCCCACAAGTGTTCAAAATGTAATTCTACCGATCACATCGCCAAATCCTGTACATCTGTTTCTAAAAACAACAAATAGGATAAAGCTAATCGTGTTTTCGAACGTAAACAACCGGAAGTGGGTTCTTTTGTTGTGGGTATCCCTGGCGACCGCGTAACTAATGACGACGGAGAAGGGGGGGGTCCCCACGAGATTCAAGATGGCGGCGCCCGCAACAATACCCAATACCCAACGAAATCAAGATTATTGATGAATTTAATGACTCTGAAGTTAATCAGACGATGGGAATCGATAGCCTTATAGATTGTTCAGGTAACCACCATTAAATACCTATTTTTCAAGCTCCAGCTACGCCCAAGGGCTCGATAGTTGACGATTTTCAAGCTTGTGTTGAAGGAAATTGTGGCTGTATACATAAGTTGCACAGCATTCGTTCCCAACTCAAACCATGTCAGTTTGCTGCGATTATATTTAATCCAATGAGAAAGTTATCTGACGACGACTGGCTTATATTTTGTGGCATCACCGATGGTTTCCGGATAGTGGACAGTGATGTGCCTAGTTATGACTGTCCTAACTACAACTCCATTCTAGAATTCGACAGTAAAGTTAAAATGAACAAAATAGTAAAAGCTGAACTTGCGGAAGGTATGGTGATGACGACTGACACTCCCCCTACATGTTTTCATGCCCTAGGGGCTGTTCCCAAGTCAGATGGTGGAATTAGACCGATTACCGACTGCTCCAGACCCGTAAATATATCAGTAAATCATCACTGCTCTTCCCTCTTGAAGGAATTTTCTTATAAAAGTGTAACGGATGTCATGGAAATTTTAAATCCTAACGATTTCATGTCCGTCGTAGACATAAAGTCAGCCTATAGATCAGTCCCCATCTTCCCTCCACATAGACAATACATGGGTTTCTGTTGGGAGGTGGATGGTGAACAACGTACATTGGTAGATAATCGCTTGTGCTTCGGGTCTCGACTGGGACCTTATTACTTCGATCTGATCTCGAATTTCATCACAGAATATATTGCTGAACACTACAAGGTCAGAATCGTAAATTACCTGGATGATTTTATAACAATTTCCCCTAGCCTTACAGGTTGTCAATCTAGCCAGGCCAAGGTGATAGGTTTCCTACGTTACCTTGGTTTTTATGTGTCTTGGTCGAAAGTTACTTCCCCAGCAACTACATGTATTTACCTTGGGGTTGAGATTGATTCTGAGGCCATGGTCCTTCGCCTTCCATTTGAAAAAATTTTGAAGCTAAGGAAAGTCCTTGATGTACATTTGAATGCAACTTATATCTCTAAAAAAAACCTAGAAATAATTAATGGAATTATTTCGCACTGTGCCCAACTGGTAAGAGGAGGCAGAACATTTAGTCGCAGATGCTATGATTTGTACAAGAAAATGGTTTCCAGTGGTGCCATCAAGCTGCCCATCTCTTCCATGATGAAGGACGATTTGATGTGGTGGAAAAATTTCTCCACGGTTTTTAATGGGGTATGTTCCATCGACCATCTGGACTTCGATTATCCCATCATTTCTGATGCGTCCAAGAAAGGGTATGGTATCTTCCTGAATGAAGATTGGGTTGGTGGAAACCCTATCCATTAAATCTGAGTGTCAGCATATAGGCCCCTCTCCACTTGATGCGAATGTAGACTATAACAATATAAATGTATTGGAACTTTGGCCCCTTTTGGTAGGAATCAAAAGATGGTCTGCCCTGCTAAAAGGAAAGAAGGTTATGGTTTTTGTGGACAATACTCAGGTTATGTACATGCTCCGGAACGGATCTAGTGTTAACAGAATGTGTATACAATGAATGAGAGAATTATTCTGGGTCTGTTTCATATATGACATCGTCCTAGACCCTAAATATATCTCCACTAAAAACAATTTAATTGCTGACTCTCTCTCACGCCTCTTATAAGCAAGCTTATAAGCAAGCTTATAAGCAAGCACAGAAGCTAAGGATGGAATCAGTGGCACCATCAACAATGAAGCTCAGGGAAGGGCAATGGAGATGTTACCAACGATTCTGCCACTTCTATGAGTTTCCAGAGATACCCTGTTCCATTCACCAGATGTGTCTCTACATTTCACACATAGGAAAGTATATGAAATTTTCTTCAGTCCAGCTATATATACAAGCTGTAAACTTTTTCCATGTAACAAGGGGTTTTCCTCCTGTGCTTTTGTTGGATCCTCGCATTAAATCAACCTTGGCTGGCTTAGCAAGGCAACTTGGGAAAGGATCGACTCAGGCAGCTCCCCTTCTCCCCCATCACCTTAGGAAAATTCAATCTGTAGTAAACTTCGAGGATTTAAATGAATTTAAAACCTTTTTGGCAGTCCTCCTGATGTTTAGGACTCTTCTAAGGGTGTCACACGTTACTACGTCCCCCCACACTTTGCTATGGAAGGACATCGTCATCCACAGTTGGGGTAATATGGTGAACATTTCCTTGTCAAAGACTACTTCTAAGAAGGATGATATTCTTCAAATTCCAGTGCATAAACTGCCAGATTATATTATATGCCCTGTTCATTGGCTTTTGCTGTTTGTTGATCGTTTCAAACCTAATCTCTCATCACCTTTGTTCTGTGTTGATGTTGCTGAGAATTTCTCCTACAATGATTTTTCAAAGACATTCGCTATACTTATCGAAAAATCAGGAATTAAGGGTCGATTCTCGTCCCATTCTTTGAGAAGAGGCGGAGCAACTCATATGGCATATTCCGGTTGCTCAATTTTCGAAATTAAATCAAGGGGTAATTGGAAATCGAACTGTGTATTTAAATACATCCAGCCCCCATTGAGCCTCAAGAAAAAAATGGACCAAAAACTTTCAAAAATGATTTGAATTGGTACTAGTGTGTTTCTCTCTTTTATATTCCCTTTCCTCTAGCTTGGCTGTTTTGGATGAAAGAATATATATCTGCAGCCAAACCTTCGTCTCGTGTCATTTATCCAGCGTATAGAGTCGGGTGTGTAGAGGCGATGTCCCACGATGATCGTCGACCACAGCGACGGAAGTAGCGAGCCAATCATATCGCTCCTCCGGCCGTCACCTTGCCGACGTTGACTAGCTAGTATATAAAGGGAGCGACTACATTCCAATGGCCAGTACGCGGAGAGCCTCCGACCGGAGCAGATCGACCATAGACTTTGAAACTTTTATATGTACCTATATGGATGAAAGAATATATATCTGCAGCCAAACCTTCGTCTTGTGTCATTTATCCAGCATATAGAGTCGGGTGTTAAGTAATAATCTGTTGACAAGCAATTTATATGGATCATAAGATACACGTAATTTACATGTAATGCATATATGATGTAATTATATCATCAGCACCCCTACTTCTTATATTTTTTATCAATCTCAGATCGACTTGTGTATCCTAATGTATCCTCATTTATTCTGAAAAAGTCTGATATGTTGCCTTGAAGATAGATCTATAAAAATTCAACCAAACTCTAAAACTGGCAGAATATATGTTTTGAAAATCAAATTTGCAATACCTTTTGCAATTTGGTTTCGAATTTTTCTTAGTCTCTGATATAGTAGTGTTGCTTTTATACATACACCTGATATATGTTGTGACATGCTCAAGTTAGAATCGAACAAAATACCTAAATATCTCGAATTTTGTAGAGAGTCAATCTTTTCACCTTCTATATTTAAATCAAATTCATCCGTTCTCCTGTTTCTTGCTCCACCAAATACCTGTCTCTCGGTTCTTTTATTATTTGTTTTTTTATTATTTTCGATGTAACCCAATTTTCAAATAAATTTATGTCACTTTGAGATTTTACTATGTCACCTGTATTGTCGATTTTATGTGCAATAACTCAATCGTCTGCATACATTATTACTTGACCATTAAATCCAATATTACTCACATCGTTAATATATATAAATAAGAGAGGCCCCATAATACTACATTGGGCTACACCCACTCTTAAAGGGAGTGTTTCAGACATTGATTTTCCAAACTTAACCATCTGTCTCCTATCCTTGGAATAACTTATTATAACATCAAGAAGTCTACCATCAAGCCCTATATGTCCTAATTTTTTGTTCAATATAATCAATATTTATGGAATTAAATGCCTTTGATAGGTCGAAATAAACACCTAGAGTATCAATTCCTCTATCTTTATTCTTCAAAATCAAATTTAAAAAATCCGTTATAGCAATGTCTATACTCCTCCCTGGCCTAAAACCATGCTGACAGCTACTCAAAAAATTAATGTTCTCCAAGTGATCATTTAACCTTTCTGCCAGTAATTTTTCAAAAGAATGTCCCAGTATAGGCGAGACTGATATATAGCTCTTATAGATCTCGCTATGAGCTCAAAAACTTCTCACACCTGTGATATCAGAACGGTGAGGTCTGGTTGAACTTTTTGTGATGTTGCATATATGTGATCCCACATGAATGGTTTCAGTGCGATCTCAGAGTTCATAAGTTTTAGCTCACATTTAGCTAACAACTGTGGTATCTCAGTAAGCTCAGAAACTTCTCATAGATGTGAGATCAGAACTATGAGATCTGGGTGAGATGTTTGTGATCTTGCATATATGTGATCTCACCAGGTGGCAGTACAGTATAACTTGGCTTTCACTAGGTGGCATCACAGGTTACTGTATTACATTTACACTTTCTATTAGAACAAAAGTTTCACTAGTCATAATTATAGGAGGCATTTATACCTTCTAGATATTACAAATCATAAACTTGGGAATATTGAAAGCAATGAACTTTATAGTTTATTTGGATAATTTACCTGTATGATGTTGAAAAATGCTGAGAAGAAAACACCCTCACAATTCTACATATTATTACTAGGAGTAGGCCTATACTTAACTAGGTACCTAGGCAGATACACATCAAGCCAAATAGGATACCCATGTCAGCTACCAGACTGGACTGTATGATGGGTAAGTTAAAGTGATGGAAAGTGATGAGGAACTCTGAAAAAGTCAAGCAAAGGGACCATGCAGTCTCTCCTTGAATGCTCTTGGGCAAAATGCTTCTGTGGAGAAGCATTTTACCCTAGCACTGAGCACAATTCTGTAGTTTAGAAGCTAATCAGTAGTGTAAAAAACCAGTCTAGTCTTGTCATCTTATTGATTAATTAATAAGAGTGAGATTGAAGTATGAGTATTCTGTGAGTTCACATTGTGAGGCCATTGTGACTTTACATATTGAGGTCACATTGAGAGATCATTTTGATGCCACCGTGAAGTTACACTTTGACCTCACGGATGAGGTCATAGTATGAGCTCACTGTGATAAATATTGTGAGCTCTCAGTGAGCTCACTGTGATCGCACATTCTTAACTGGGATGTCATCTATCTTCTGTGAGTTTCTTGGCTTTTGGGGATCAAAGCACATATTGCTACTTTCCAATATTTGGGGCAATGCCCCTCATTTTTCACTCGATTTAAAAACTACAAAATGGTCTAAACAGGATAATAAATATAACTTAATAAATTTGTGTTCATTTCTAAAATACTACTCGATTTACTTTCATCTAGTCCCTTGCCAATTCGAAAGGGAATTGCATCAATAACTACATGTGTGAGTTTAAAAGAAAACCGAGTCCCAGATAATATTATGAAGATATAAGTGAAATTAAAAAATGAAATGACTCAAAAATGAGACAAATGCAAAATGGCTGGCTATAAACTACATGCATATGAACACTAGGATACCCATATTGATTCATCGCATTTAAGGTGCACTTTAATCCCCCATTCTCCTCCTGTTGATTGAGGAGAATTGGGAAAATGAATCATCTATGAAGTTCCCTTTGTTAACCGTAGGTGGTTTAATGATACAAATTGTCATAAATTTTATCTTGCATCTGCAATCTACTAATGCAATCTATAGTATACAGGACGGTCTAGATTTGCACGCTTCCCTGGATCACCACGATGATGGTCTTCCTCTAGTATTTGGGGCCGGGAGCAGTCACTGGGGTAACCGCCCATGCCCTTTTGTTTCATCTAATCAGAATGTTAAATTTAAGGCCAATAAAAATATTTTTTAAAAAAAACATGCTCCTATAAAAATAATTCATGTTTCAGAATTCTCTGCGGGTTATCTGCTTCGCTTGGTTTCTGGCCAAACCTGAGTCCATATTATTCTAATTCTCTCTCCACGCACAGGAACCAGTAAATATGCCAATAGCACATATATCATATTACATATGGTCAATTCTACCACTGGAAAAAGTTTACATAATGAGCAATATCTTTTGATACACTACTTTTACAATATTTTAACCATAAAAAATGGTTTGTGTGGCTCAAATTAAGCAATGAGTACCCCCGGCCCATTAAATACATCAGTGACGAATATTTAGAAAATTTTGGCACAAAAACCCGTTCATTAAGCCATTTTTCTCTTAAAACATTGAGTATGTTTGAAACGAAGGTCTGTATATTTATCCTGCTCTAATTTAATGTACATTTCCTTTGATATTGCAGTACTAATGTCTTTAGGTATCAAATGATGGAAAAACGAATATTTTTCTTATATTTAGTCTGATTTGTGCCGAAGTGTACTGTTGTAGGTAATGAGAATTCATTCTGCTGAATCCATTCTTCCTGAATACATAATATTTTGAAATAACAGTGAATGACAATATTACTCAATTTGACCCTAGTTAGTGTTTAGCAGTTCGTAATGTTCTTCTTAATGGGGATATCGTTCCCATTCAGCAGGTACCCAGAGTTATCATACCCATGTACTATATTAATTAAACTGCATTCAAAGAAGGTCGATTTTTTGCTAAAGGTGGGGTAAGTTGACCATATATAAATACAGGTTAACTAACAAGTTGGTGGAAGGAGCGTTATTCAAAAACATTATTGTCATGAAGTTAAATATTGGCGCTAAACTTGGTAAAGAAAAATGCATTGGTTGCCATGACTACCACACGTAACTCACTTGTGACATATGGACTGTGCATAACTCACTCTAGATACGTTGTTTTCAGAGCAATGCATATATTAAAGACTGTTATCAAACAAATTAAGCAAGTGCATATAATTGATCAACCTTCCACCAGAACAGCCCGTTCATACTCCCTATACACTTGCATTTATTGACTTAAGTATACAGTGATGCTATACTCCTCAGACAAAAGTGTATGAAGGGTGAATGACAATTTGTTCAGCGATACAGGAGCGAGCGTCCGACCTTTATTGAGCATAGACCAGATGTAGTGAACATGTGCCAGACCTTGTTTATCATCAATATGCTCATGTTTGCTCAACATGAGTGACTGAAGCAGCTCCATCAATAGCATTAAACAGTGTATGTCATTCCGAAGATGTGGACTCACTTTTTCCTATCCATGTAGGACCATTAGACCCGCTAGCTCTAAGCGCTTTAATGTTGTGTGGGTTGCATTTGCCAAGAGGGTTTTGTATACATACCTAGTGTAAGCATAGCATGTAATAATGGAAGAAATATGCTGTGTAATAACCAGCAGAAATGTTCTAATCAGAGTTTTTTGTGTGTGTGAGGCATCCAATATAATTTGTATAGACCCAAATCGTACCAATCTGCATACCAATATTTAAAATCAATGAATGGAAACGTTGCATTTATTTGCCAAAAAACAAGATTACACCCCATGACGTAACGTGGTCATAGTTCTAGGGGAATTCGTGGCTGACCAGTAATGGCACGTATCTTCGAGACATGACATGTCGTAAAAAGGAAACAAACACTACGTTTTCCGGCAACAATTCTGCTGAAACTGGCGGAGCCGTCTGTGTCGTGTTTGCTTAGGCGCTCTGTGTCATGGCAACATGAGTTTGTTGAATAATAGTCGGTGTTGATGCCTACGTAGCATGTCAGAAAATGAAAGAAAAGATCTGTACTGGTTCTATGCCAGAACATGCGTCAACACTAGGGAAGATAGATGTTGACTTCTTTCAGAGCCATTTCGCAGGGAGACCTCCATTTCAATAATGTTACCTACAAGCAACTTCGGGTATATGAATTAATACGTTATTTAGAACACAGAAGTGAATTGGGATTACAGAGAAATGAGGCTAATAATGACGTGTCATTATAGGGCATTGAATGGGTGGCGCCACCTGCACGACTTAGAACTGAACTCTGGGCAAGTCTGTCAAACACGCCACTTGGACCTTCGCTCGCACCCTAGTCAGAAGCGAAATCCTTGTTGTGATAACCTCCGCTATGCCTCCCAAACCTACCGCTACCACGAAAGCCGCTAAAAAGGCAGAGAAGGCTGAGAAACTAAGACAGCAGGAGGAAGAAAGGCTTCTTAAACAGACTCAAATAATAGTCGACGACCGTAAAGACGAGGAGGAAACTTATGAAGAACAAGACTTCACGCCAGAGGAGAGGGCCGAGCACGCCAACATGGCGGAATCCGCGGATGAGCATGCTTTACGGGAATCTGCCGGCGGGGAAGATGATGTACCGCCTCAGACGCCCAACAAAGTGTTGCCCAGACGTGGATTACGTGCCAAACGAAAGACTATCGTTACTCCTAAAAGGCGTGGAAGGCCAAAGAACGCCCCAGTAGCTTGTGCTAATCCCATGCAGCAAATGTCGGATATGCTACAGCAGATTTGCACGACAGCCATTCAGACTGCGTCAGCCAGTGTCAGTCATCGTGACAGCTACACGAGGCAGCGGCAGTCACCGCCGGCGTCGCACCAAGTATACCGCACGCCTAAACGGTCTAGAGTGGATGTTTCACAAATTGACTTTGAGCAAACCCAAACTGAAGACTCGGACGATACTATAGTGACATTTAAACGCCCCCGGGAAAGGCAATTTACGAGAGAGAGCCACCGTCATCATCACGGACGGAGGAAGAAAAAGCATAGTGACTATAGTGACAGCCCGCCTCTACGCAGCCGGCACCCGGCATACTCTTATAGATCACGCCAGCCCGCAGACAGTTCGGAGGAGTCAGCTTCGGATAGTGACTCGCTCCCCTCTCCTCGTCGCTTAACAGCAAGACATCGCTCGTCGAAGGTTGTTAAGCGAGCCCTTGACGCACAGTACAGGTCTACAGGAAGACGAGGTAGGGTTGAAATTTTCAATGCGCCTGAAACTTCTCTACCGCCAGATATGGCGGCACGTATCAAAAAACAGAAGAGAGAGTTGTCCCTTGCTGAATATACATGCGGCTTCGCACGCATGACCATGAATAATGTAAGATACGGGTCGACATCGTGGTTTATGCTCCACCATCTCGCAACTCTAGCTGAGGATACAGCTCTCCGCACTTGGGATTCGGCGCATGCATGGTCTCAGGCGTGCCTGGATCTTATCCTGGAGGAGCAAAATGAGTGGTCCCACACTGATGTATTTAATGATTATCGTGTTAAAATGGCCTGGGACACACAAGGTGCAAAAAGCGTGGATACTAATACGAAGGCAAACAACCAAGCAATCTGTAGAGACTTTAATTTTGACAACTGTGCCCACAAGAACAGCCACACGGATGGCAATACCAGGTTTCTACATGTGTGTGGTTATTGTTTTTTCGCAATGAAAGAGAGAGAGAATGCCCACGCCGTCAAGGATTGCCAAAATAAAAGAACAGCTCAAGCCAATTTACATAGCGGCGACGGCGCTGGCCGAAGGAATAACCAACCCTTTCACAAGAAACCAGCATCTCAGGCTTCAAAAAACTCTTAAACTCCTGTTCCATCATACAACCCCAAACGATCGGTGAGTTGACCAACTTTCAAGACAATCTAAACTGTGTAATTAACTCTGAATCGAATGAATATGTCGGCGTCAGATCATATGTGCCACGCCCCATCCAAGATGGCGGCGCCCATACTAGCGAGAGCGGGCAAGCCAACATGGCAGCCGCTTCTCGTGTAAAATCTCGTGTCCCACGCGATTCTCGCAAGGAACGAGAACACAACCAAAATGGCCGACATAAACACGAACAATCCGACAGAAGCCTTTCTGCCGTAGACAAATCTACCTCTAGAGTTAATATCAACAAAGTTGGGTCAATTCAAACCATTAAAAATGTGAACAGGAGAAACAGTGAAGCAATCGATGGCGTAATGTGTAATTCTAATGACAATTTCGTACAATTCCAGGCAGAAACTCACGCCCACGACCGAGAACTTGACTTCAAAACACAAGCGAGTGACGGCGAACAAGCCACGAGAGAGGTCCCTACCTTTCTTCAAAATGTACAGTATCCACATTACGAACAGGTGTTTAATGAACAGGAACTAGTGACCAATGACTTAGACGTCTGTGAGTATGAATTAAGTCAAACTTCACTCAACAAATGTGACAGTGATAGCCCACAGAACATTGCCTTTGATGCATATACAAACTGGCCTTACCCGGATCTCTATATGGACTCTAAAATGGCTGGCATTTATGAAAAGGTTAAAATCTACAATGTCCCCAACTATAAAGGTGCAAAAATACCACTCGAGTCGACGCTTAATATTGAAAAATGGTCAGACATTGCGACAGGACATAAAGGTGACAAAATGGTTTTAGAAGGCGTGAATTTTGGTTTTCCGATGCAATATGTCGGCGGGCCTCGCTACTATGCACAGTCAGTGGTGAATCATCCGTCAGCACAGCAGCATATGGCGCATGTTCGAGATTATGTAAAGGAAGAAATGGAACATAACGCCATATCCGGACCCTACAAACGGCCGCCTTTCACCCCATGGTTAAATGTCAGTCCCCTTATGACCCGTCCAAAATCTGATACAACCTCCAGAAGAATTATAGTGGACTATTCCTTCCCGGAGGGGGGCGTCAATGATAAAATATACAAAAATCGATACAATTGTGCGCCAGCATATCACCAACTACCCACTATAAATTGTGCAGTCGAGATTATTCGAAAAATGGGCGTGGCTCCTGCTATGGCTGTGATTGACTTGAGCCGCGCATATAGACACTTTCCTCTCTGCCCGTTAGACTGGCCGCTGACGGCAATCATGGTAGATGACGCCTATTACATCGATAAGGTGCTCCCCTTCGGGGCTCGTAGTTCTGCCTTTGTAATGCAGTCTGTGGCGGAGTTTATAGTGCGTGCTTTGCAGAAGAAAGGCGTAACAGCAAAGCAATATTTGGACGATTTACTTATAATCGGTGAATCTGTTGAGGTAGTAAAATGTCAAATGCAACTAACAATCGAACTTTTTACAGATTTAGGATTACAGGTCGCACGCAAAAAGCTCCAAGGCCCTAGCCACGCAGTAAGGTGGCTGGGAATTGACATTAATACAAAAGAAAATCGCCTCTCAATACCTCTTTCTAAACTTGCAGAAACAAGTTCCTGCTTGGCAAATACACTGCGTCAACACCAAATAACAACAAGCGCCATGCAATCTCTGGTTGGGAAGATCGCACACGTCGCCAAAATTATCGCACCTGCACGCCTATTCATGCAACGACTTCTGGCTGGCCTCCGTGCAGCCGCAGGAGACAAGGTCACCATCTCCCCATACATAAAGTCGGACTTGAAGTGGTTTCTAAAATACACAGAAGCCTTCAACGGAAAAGCCATAATTCCGCGTCAACAAGTAGTGGAACACATATGGGCTGACGCTTGTCTAAAGGGAGGGGGTGCTACCAACGGTCACCACGCCTATATGTACACATTCACGCCTGAAATGTTGTCAGAGAAATCCATCAACCACTTGGAGGCAATCAATTGCCTGGCAGCTGCTCGGTTCTTTACAAAATCCAGGCACGCCGGGGGCATAATAAGGATTCACTGTGACAATACTGCGGCGGTGTTTGCCTATAGAGATGGTAGAGCCAGAGACCCGACTCTGGGTGCTTGTGCCAGGGCGCTCTGGTATCATTCAATGAAATTCCAAGTCCGATATGAGTTTGTCCATGTCCCGGGCGTACAAATGGTCATCGCCGACGCACTCTCTCGGGCAGCTCTCTCTTCTGAAGAATTATTCAAAGCTAAAGACATTGCAAAAGAAAATGACATTTATATTTCCTGTGCTCGTGATAATATGTTCAACATTCATATGTTCTATTAGGCAGGCAACCTAGGCACCTCGTGGAAGCTGCTCAGGCCAGACAACGCCAAGCACATCGCCCGGGGACAGTCGCAAATAGGCATGCGGCCGTCAGGAAGTATATCGCGTTCTGTATAGCTGTGGGCCACAACTTCAAGCAACCTTTTCCGGAGCTAATATGCTGGTTCATTGAATATTTAGCTAAGTATACCAAAGTCCCTGCTACTATCATAAACACTATTACAGGCGTCAGGACGTTCTTCAAGCTGACGGGGTATGCCTCGGCATCTCTCTACCATCCGCGGGTCGCCTACGCCATAAGGGGCCTGCAACTGACGCTCAGGCATGTCCCAAAGCCGAAGCTTCCTGTCACGCCCCAGATTTTGAAGAAAATACTGTTGAATATACACCTCCTCGACTTTCCTACCCACATCAGAGTTGCTATCCTCGTCATGTATATGGGCATGTTGCGTCAGAGCAATCTCGCCCCCAGATCTGGTGCCATCTTTGACGCCACTAGACACCTGACGCGGGGAGACTGCAGAATAGCATCGGATGGCTCATATATCTCCATAAAGTGGTCGAAATCAATGCAATCATCGCGCCAGGCCACGATCTTATTTGTCCCGACGACAGATGATCCAGTGTTCTGCCTCCGCAGAGCCCTTATACGCCTCGACAAACAGGCGCCGACAAGAGAGTCGAGCTCCCCACTACTACAATTCCCTAACGCCCGACACATGACCATTAACTATATAGTGACTCAATGGAAGCGACTTCTCAAAGCTGCGCACCTTGATTCACGCCTTTTCTCATTACACAGCCTTCGCCGAGGGTCGGCGTCATACGCTTACAACACTGCCGGAGCCTCGCTCCAAGATGTCAAATCTCACGGGACGTGGGCGTCCGACGCGGTGGCGTCGTATATACGCCCCTTTTCTTCCACAAGAACATCTGTTCATCACGCCCTTAAGCGACTCGCCTAGCGAATCCCCCTGGTTATCTCTTTTAATCTTCAACTATTTATTACCCAGCAATTTCAACAGACAATGTGATATTTATGTGATATAATACACCATTTATTTTATTCAACAAATGAAAATGTTCATCGCTGGATCTTTATAACCCTTTTACCCAAAATAATAAACAAAATGTATTTTAATTTACTCTTCGCCTCCTCATTTAATGAGGCTAATAATGACGTGTCATTATAGGGCATTGAATGGGTGGCGCCACCTGCACGACTTAGAACTGAACTCTGGGCAAGTCTGTCAAACACGCCACTTGGACCTTCGCTCGCACCCTAGTCAGAAGCGAAATCGCCCACCCTCCGCCCTAAATCTTTTATCAAAAGATTACACAAAAACTATCCCACGAAGGGTTATCTCTTTTAATCTTCAACTATTTATTACCCAGCAATTTCAACAGACAATGTGATATTTATGTGATATAATACACCATTTATTTTATTCAACAAATGAAAATGTTCATCGCTGGATCTTTATAACCCTTTTACCCAAAATAATAAACAAAATGTATTTTAATTTACTCTTCGCCTCCTCATTTAATGTTATTTTTCCATACACAATATCAAATGGCAAGGTCTTCTGATTCTGGCATCTGTGCACAACTCATACATACACATACTACATATAGGAGTTTCCTGTTCCTCTTCTGATATGGGCAGGGAGGTGTATATGCATACTCTTAGTATATATGGCCAATTCCACCAATTTGACAACATTTGGCCCCCTAGGCCCCCCTGGGTACCCAAAAATAAATTTTACATTAATCAGTTGATTTGTTATTTTGTATCAACCTCATATATATGTGCATTGAACTACAAAGTATGGAACCATTCTGATTATTAGTAATTATTTTACAGGGGGTCGAAAAATAGATCCCAAATCTGAAAAAAATGTCAAAAATAACATGTCAGGTAATGGTTCATATTTCTACATGAATTAGAATTTAGATAGAAATAAATAAAACAAATATGCACATAATGTATTGAACTATTGTGTACTTTATAGGTCTCGACATAAGGGTGATACCACTTTTTAGTTTGTGAAAATATTCTTACTAGAAGAAAAGTTAGAGCCAAATAACCATTCAGTAATGGTAATCATAATGGCACCGACAAGTTTAATGACCCCGCCTATATTATATCCATTATTCCTGGCTTGAATGGAGGCTTCATTGATACACTTTCTTACAATCAGAGAGTCATTTTTTAACATATTAATAAGGTCTGAAATCATCATTTTGAATGAAATCTGTTTATTATTCATAATGAAATCGATTAGTAATAATGGCCACAGAATCTAGTTCATTTCTGACTCACAAAGTGATGTTAATAGACAAATAGGGTCATTAGTGGACACATATGTTCGTTAGTGGACACATATGTTCGTTAGTGGACAATGGATCATTTTGCTGTATAAATCATATGAAAATTAGGCAGAAATAATAACTATCGATCTATATAAACTGATATTATACTAAATCAATAATAAATGTCAAATTTAAAGTTCATTCTTAAAATACTGCCTTATAAAACCATAAAAAGCCTTAAATAGGGTGTTCGTTAGTGGACACTACTCCAGTTCCTATAGGTCCTTGGCACTATGCATTTTCTCTGCTATGGTTCAAGAAAAACTTTAACCAATACATTTAATGTTCATTACATATCAAATCCAGTGCATTTTATCATTATTTGTTATAATTGGATAATTTTCATTTTTTTGAAAAAAATTATTCCACCTAAGGCAAATAAATGTTCGTTAGTGGACACCAGGGGTACCCATTCCAAAAAATTTCTGTTTTTTATGGCTTTCACCCTGAAAATCATTTTTTTGCTAAATTTTTTGACACAAATCATGTACAAGTAACCTACTATCACAACATATAATGAAAAATGTTGGATTTTGATGATTATTTAGAAATTTAGCAATTCCACCATGTAATGACAGTTCAAAAAAATGATTTTTTTCCCCAAAATGTGATTTAGAAAAAAAAATTATAAAAAATTTGGGGTAAAAATGCCAAAAATGTGGTTCCACAGGTTGGTAGAACCATCCAATCAAATTTTTTTACCTAATTAATGGTTATTTATTTGTATTAAGCCCATTTAATCACTTTCCACGGTTGGGGACCAAATGTTGTCAAATTGGTGGAATTGGCCATATACTAAAATGTTGTATTATATCAATTATCTGAAAACTGTATTATATCAAATTTCTGAAAACGATCCTTCTGTGGTGTATGAATAAATATGTTATTGTTTAATTCTGTCACAGCAATGTATCAACACTTAAAGAGGTACTTTGGTAGATGCTGCTCTACTGGTACTCGACTACCACCTAAAATATCTAACGAAAATGGGTGGCTTACTTGCAATTTAAATAATGTCAAGAAGTCAGTGTGGTCGCCTTTCTCAACCATATTTAATGGAGGTTTGGCACAGCCTGTGTACAACATATGCTGAGCCTTTCCCATGCGCCGAATCATGTCTGAGCTATTGCAGTATGTCTAAAATGTATCTTTATTCAAAAGGCCAGAGGCTTTCTATGTGAATGTCCCAGAGGAATGGCACAGTATATACTCTATGCATTACCCTTCCGCCTTCTCTAAGCCCATATACAGACTTTCAAAGTAAAACCCCCTTGAAGTTTTTCTTTCAGAACTTCATATCGGGTCTACTTAGTGAGACGTAAATGAAGAAAACATTAGCACCGATCAAAGATAATTACAAGTACTTAAGAGCAAAATATCACTATGGATAATATCAACTCTTGAAATTATTGTTTACAACGACAGATATGTTTGTTGTCACATGCACATAAACTTGTAATATTCAACCCAATCGCAGGTAATCGGTTGATAGACTATTTGAAATCTTTTTATATTTTATTTCCTTATATTCCTTATATCATAGGATAGGATACAAACGAAAATTGATGGAAACATCTAGATGTACCTATCTGAATGTAAGAATAAGAACGTTACAACAACAACAATATCATATTTAAATACAATTATTTAATTGCAGTATTTCCTTTGCTATATAGACGATTGCAAATAGAATTCCGATCTTCTATAAACTGTTATTTTCCCCTGGTCCGATGTCCTGCCAAACCAAAGGTCTCAGCTACTCTTACTAAAGTAGTTCCGGAGATTAGCCCCATGGGTTAAAGGATTGCCGACCCTTCGCTTTGGGATCAGTATCCTGGGCCTCACCTGTCTGGAGAACTAGCAAAATATTACTAAGGCATCGATCATCTTACAATGAATTACCCTGTAATTTCACACGCGATAGAAACCATTGCTTCTAACATGTCTTCGACTGAATTTGTCCCTTTTGAGCCAGGGAATTGCTGTATGCTAAATTGTTTAGGCAGCCGGCCCACTATCCTCATACCTTCTAGCAAAGAAATGCTATATGTGTCCTTCCCGTTCCGAATTTCGACATCACTACTCTTCAAAAACATCCAAACCACATGCGTAATGATCGATATAACAATTTTTAATTAGTTGGTAAAATTTCAGAATTATCGAGCAAGCTTTCACCATTTTATACGCACCAGATTTGAATCCAGAAATATACTTTTCTCTGTACTGATAGGCAATAGATTTACATTTTAGCCATTTAGCAGTGTAGTGTCTACGACACACCTACTCCTTTTCCTCTTTTAGGTTTGTATAGTTATACAGAGGGAAGTCTAATCAAATGAAGATTTAGAAAGTGCCTATACATTTCTAAAATAGTCTCAAGAAAGTATTTCAGCAACATGTAAAATGAGTACATATTCACAATATTAATTTAATACTTCATTGTAAGTTACCATACTGGCTTAAATTCCATAATAATCAACGATACTAATGCCTTCAGCAATAACATCGTTATTAAAGTTAATAGTTAATTTCAACGTTTAGAAAATATTCGATACAAATTGAAAGAATTTTGCTTTCAGAGAACGTATGTGCTATATGTGCGTATTTTTGGTAGACAATTCAAACTCTTCTATGTTGAAAATATATAAGAACTTAAGACTTTAGTTGTATACTCATATTGTATACTCATTAAATGTTTTCTGTTTGTCTCATGACAAACAGAAAGTTGCTATTCTTTGCTTTTCCATCAGAAAGTTCTAATTGGTAACTGTTCGAGGTATACTACCACCGTGTTGAGCTATTGAACAATGAAAGATGTAGCTATGGTCTAAATGTACCATTCTGATTATTTCCAAGATATCAACCTTTGTCCCCACATGCTACCACATGTTCTTAGCCTCTACCAATTTATCTTCATTGTTCTTCGACTTTGCCTCACTTTGGATCTCTTTGATTCATCTTTATTTTGATCTTGCATTATTAAACATATTCATGGGACACATTCCCTGTGCTGTTATCGCTGTCTATGATACCAAAATATACACATGTAGTTTGTTCGCGTCAAGCTCTTGGCACTCCGGCATGGATCTATTTCTGCACAATAGATCAATATTTCTGACATAGTCCATACACCCTCCCCTTGATTGGCCGACTTAGGAATGGAACAAACTCATATCCACGTGCTCCCAGGGGCTCAATAAGATCCCTGACCTTCCTAGTAAAAGCAATAAGTATTGGATGATATTCGAAGGATACTCCTTTGTATGAAAGACTCTGTGAATCCATGAGCCATATATGAAGGTGATTACTTTGCCTAAGCATGTCTTTTAGAAGAAATGTCGAACGGCATGTATTTAGATCAGGTTGATAAATTGCTTAGTCAAAGTGTTCAAGTCCATTACATTACATCTGGCTTATTGTGTGACATACTATCCATATCTATCCATAATCTAGACTAGTATACATGGAAAAGCCTCGAATTTGAATATTCAGAGATGCATTATATTCTCATGCATGAGTCAATTTATCAGCTTCTCACTGTTTGTGTGTAAACAATTGAAAACTATATTTTTTTCGCCGGCCAAAATACATCAGGATCATATTGTTGACTGAAATGTTTGCTTCTATCTATTTTGAGTCACTCAACTAGACGTAGTTAGTCCTATAGGTGCTATCGCACCTATATCGATAACTATACCTTCTTTACTGCTATAGGTGGCATGCATTCTTCTCTTTAAATCTGAGATGCACGGCCCCTTTTGGTACATCAATTAAATTGTCGCGGTAGTTCATGTAACTTTTTATGGAGAAGGAAGGTATTAAGTTTGGGTTAATTCCCTAACAACCTTTATTTGCTTACTGCATCGCTTTTTTCTAATATGTTAGATATTCTAACTGTACAAAATCAGTCTGTCTGCGTGTCTCCTACATTTTGCCTCCTCAGCAAACCTGTAGTGTATTTACGGAGAACAAGAAACGATAAAGCTTGATGCAATTCTAATCTTAAAAGAACAAGTGCGTCAAATGATGTATATTTATATACCTGACTGGGGCTATAGCAATATGAAATTGCAATACAATACTATTCCTCCCATGCTTATGAAGGCCAATAATAAACGCATACGTATAGAATGATATAAATAATATTTGTGAACACATTCTTTCGATATCGCTATCTTAATCTCCTCAATGTAAAGATTAACGAGTTCTTTGCTTTTGCAGTCTTGGAAGTATAAATTTATGTACATTCTTCTTTGCAAATTTCCCCATTAGTGTCAGAATTGAACAGGCTGGAAAAGGCCTGTCACGTAACTATTGCATGCGAAGCCATCAAGCGTCTATTACAGTAAATATGGAAAGCAATTTGCCTTTATTATGGACGTAATGGAATGTCATGAAAGGCAAACAGTAAGGTTGTTTAAATTCTAATAGAGACTATTTTCAGATAACATTTTCTGTCTCTACTCCCTCAATGTCGACAATCATTGCTATTATGGTAATGACTATTTGATGAAATGCAACAGCCAGATTCCGATATAGCTATTATAGGTCCTTCCAACAAAGCCATTGGCACCTAGGAGGAAAGGAGTAGAAAGGTAACTTTGATAATAATTACAGATAAGATTGACTATTTCGTCCTCGCGTGTATTTAAATACAGTTTAACTAACGAGTTGGTTGAAGGAGCGTGAATATTGCACGAGTTGCTACGCAACTCGTGCAATATTCTAAGTTAACAGATTTAACAGATTACAGTTAACAGATTTATTATACATGCTTTCAATCATGAAAATAGGAAAAAATCGAATTATAAATTTGAATTTTACCGGTAATCTTAGTGAAAAAAACAAATTGGTTGCCATGACAACCCAACTTAAAGCACTATTCAAATTCGAACTATGCGTAAATCAGTCTAGATACGTTGTTTTCAGAGCAATGCGTGTATAATAAATGCAGGAAAAAACACCATTGCGTATCTGGCTAATTCCACCAATTTGACAACATTTGGGCCCCCTAGACCCCCCTTGGGTACCTAAAAATATCTTTTACATTAATCAGTTGAGTTGGTATTTGATTATGTTTGTATTTCCTGGGTGTTGTATTTGGATTTTTTATGGTCGCCACATGAAAATCAACGGCACTTGTAGATATTGCAAATGGTCACGTTTCTGTCAAGAAATTAAAGATTGAATGAAATCAACTAAAAACGTACTGGTTAGTGTCAACGTGAGGTTTTTTTTAGTGCAGGTCTAAGTACAGTCTTTTTGACATCATATATTCTCTGCTGCCAAATTGTAAATTTGTATATATCCATCACAAATTGAGCTGGCAAACAAGTATATATTTTCTGCTCCACGTATCTGGCCAATTCCACCAGTGCAATATTCTATTGCACCATATATTCCAATATATTTGTATTAAACCCATTTAATCACTTTCCACAGTTGGGGGCTAAATGTTGTCAAATTGGTGGAATTGGCCATCTAAGTTCGGAGGCACCGTTAAGACGGCAATAACATATCTTAATTTTGCAGACACATTACAGGGAGCTAAATATATAGGCATTTATGGCGATGCATATTATGATTATCATATTGCTCAGTACCTCATATAATCAGTAGCTTTTCATGCAAACATGGACACATATGCGTGATGTATTAGGAGCTGACAAACACCATGATTTAATTTCCTGCCATTGATTGATTGCAATTACATTTTGTGCTCTCCTTCAGCCACAAAGATTGCGCTGTGTTGTACGATGAGTCAAAAAAAAGTGTTGAGCCAAAACCAATTGGAAAATGTTTCAGGGTTGAGTTTCACCTTGTCATTAAAAGAAATTGGCAAACAACATAAAAGCTGCGCGAGTCCAGCACATTCGACTTTTTAGATCATGTATTATCCAACCATGTTATGTCCATTGGGCCGAAAATAATCACATCATATCTTTACAAAAAAGGTCATTTTCAACTGTTGTTGAAGGGAGAAGTATTTTAGTACCTTCATCATCGTCTCATAGTATACAACATTTTCCTAGTTTGGTCTTAGGCACTCTAATTAAATCAATGCTCTATATGAGGCTAAACCCCTTGGAATGGAAACTGCACATCTGGGTTTCCCAGGTCTACCAGCCAATTTCCCCGTTCAGTGACTGGTCATTTGAGTTTCCCAATGAACGCTGACTGGAACAATGAGTGCAGAAATGGATTGGTGGAAAATCGAGCCGTATAGGGCTTCCCCACTTGCTCGCAAGGCCCAAGCGATTGCTAGCGAGCGACCATCTGGACTAAGTGACCCCAATGCGGCCCCTAGGGCCGGAGGACCAAACCATAACAACAACCAACGGGTCCACACACTTCCACCTAGTGCTCTTTATCAGATAATACAGACAGGGGGTGGGGGGTGGATAAAGCATATCAGTATAAACAATGACAACAGATCTAGTGAAGGAGGTCTTGGAAGTGAGATAGGGCTCCTCCAGATTGCTTACTAGCAACAAGCAATCCCTTGCAAAGTGGATATCTTGGTGACCATGTGTGAGTAAAAGGTGGGTTCCATTGCAGCTACTGCTTCCACTAGTGCTCCCGCTACTGCTCCCGCTACTGCTCCCGCTACTGCTCCCGCTACTGCTCCCGCTACTGCTCCCGCTACTGCTCCCGCTACGGCTCCCGCTACTTGATTATTGGAGCAGGAGCAGTCGGTGTAACAGGAATGGCTGCTATTGGTTCCCACTACATCGATAGGTTACCTCCCATTTGTTATGACGCATTTTTTAAACGTAGTCTGGTCCCGCTTCTATCAAACATGTTTGATTTGAAATGGCCGTTACTGGAACGCTTCTATAAAGTGGCGGGAGCAGTAGCAGGAGTGGCGTGGCAATGGAACCCACCCTTAAGGGAAAGCATGGGTGAGTGTGGATGAGTGTGGGCAAGCATGGGTGAGATATGGGCTTGTGTGGGTGAGGTGTGTGTGGGCGAGCGTGGGGGAGCTACTTGCTATATAGCAGTTGCAACAGGTGCCTCCATATGTATGGCCTGCCTTGCACCTTGGACTCACTCAAAACTCAAAACGTTTTGAATTTCTCGTTATCTAATCACCACTTACAATCTCAGACACTGGCAAGGCCTCCTCCACTAGTAGATTACCATTCACTGGTGTGCAAAGAACAGAATGTTCATATGCTCTCTCACCAGCAATCCCTTGCTGCTAGAGAGAAAGTTGAGCAGTTCTATAACAACTCGCTAGGTTCATCGCTCGTCACAAGATTCTCACCAGTCAGATTCATGTGGCATCTGTCACCAGCTGAATATCAACCATGTGTGCAGTGCAATAAGGTGGTTTATTATACCTTTGGTGGAGTTGGTATGATACTCCCATAGGCTTAAGCACTGAGCCTTGTATTGAAAAATGCGGGCAATACGGCCGCCGTATTGCCCGCATTTTTGTCATATTGCCCGCATTTTTTAAAATATATTGCCGATCATAATTACTTTCATTTAAATAATTCTGTTGGCCGAAGATACTCATAGGCCTAATATACATCGATCATACATAAAGGTATTTAAAAGAAACTAATTCCTTTGGTAGTTTAATCACATTACTATGCTATGAGTCTATGACAGTGTGGCTGCTGACAGTAGGCCTAGCCCTAGTCCTGTGCTAGATCGGCATGGCTAACTACTGTCAATGCAGGGAGAGCGGTAAAACATCGACCAAATAATAAACTAAAATCCTTTTATGTGGGCAATGTGTAGGTTTCCAATACGATTATATCATGAAGTCGTTTAACCACATTGCCGAAGGCGCCTGTAAGACAGTGTGGCTATTTTCAGCCTGACTACACGAAAATGATCGGTACCGTACGGTGTAGGCCCTACACATATGTCAACGCAGGAAGAGCGGTAAAATATGAATCAATTGAAGGAAATAAACTAAAATACTTTAATATTCATCAAAGTCTACCCGTTACCAAAGCATTAGTTGAGTTTTAAAACGATTTAAAGCCGTGAAAACGCTTGAAAACGATGCAAATTGATTCGAAAACGTGAGCTAACTGACACGAAAATTATTGGTGATCGGGAGATCGGCGTGCGTGTCAACGCAAGAAGCCCAGCAAAATATCAACTATAAATGGAATAATAAACTAAAATCCTTTCATGTCGGCAACGTGTTGGTTTCCAATACGATTATATCATGAAGAAAGTTATATTATGTTTATTTTGACTTAGCTTTGAACCGGCATGAATAATCCATTTCCATCGACTGACTGTGATCGTTGCTGAAACACAGTAGCATTGACATGTGCGTGCATTAACAGAGGGAGGTGTGAGGGGCCGAGGGGATCAACATTTAGGCTATTTTTCATCGATTTTGACAGGGTTTTTTTGGCGTAAAATGTCGGAAAAGGGTATAATAAACACAAAAGTGCCCTCGGCGGATATCTCCGTTGCATATTGCCCTTGGGCTACACGATTTTAGCTACGTGCACTCGCTAAAATCGTGTAGTCCTAGGACAATATGCACCTCCGATATCCGCCTTGGGCACTTTTGTCTATTAGCCTACTCTGACCTAAAACTATAGGTCAGAGTAGATAGAATGTGTAGAAGGAACTATGGATATTATTATGGCATCACACATAAATAGAGGCTGGTTTTTATATTAGTATCATGCAACCCGCTGCTAAGCAACTAGTACCCCTATACATTATCTTATCCGGGCACTTCAGGTTTCCATACCTCATATCCTCAGAACACCAACAATTAGATAAAAAGTGCATTTTATAAGAGGGCGTGTCAAGAAAATGGTGTCATATTTGATCGTATCTAGCCATAGAAGTTGAATTTAATTAAATAAACGTTTATTGATCATTTGTTCTCAGAGAGTAGTCCTCTGCTATAAATTAGGAGGTTTGTGCCTGTTGCCCAGAAAGTAATTTCCTAAGGTTGGATGTCCTGGTTTTACGTTTAACACGAACTTCATTAGATGTATTGGTGGCGGAAATGTAATTACAGAGATAATAATTGGTAAAGATTCCCTCGTGTATGTTTAATGCATCTATAGAAGAACAATATTGTTCCTGTCGCTTGCCTTGGGTGTTATGGGCCTGAGGTCTGGATGATACCTTCAATGGATGATATATATTTTGTTTGATGAATATAAATCCTAATTACTTGCTCAGCCTCGCTTTTTGGCGCTTTTGGGCTCATTAATGGCCCGGTCGTATTATCTACCCGTGACAGGCTGAATCAGGGAGATGTGACTAAAGGCAAATCTTATGGCAGGCCATTTGCCTGCTTATGGTGGTACAGTTGTTATAGTTCGATGTTTTAGATTTAAGCTGAATTATATTTTATCAATGATGTCAGCCATTACAGTTACACCATTGTTTAAATTAGTTCTTCTCCTGAAATCTAGGAGTAATGGATTTTATGCCATGATAGCTGTGCGTATCCACAAAAGCATGGCCAGATTAGACCATGGCATAAACATGCCTGGATTGCACTAGCGGAATCCGCTTTTCGAATGCAACCAATTTACTCCCGCTATTTTGATTGGTTACGTAAATTTAGCTGCGCCAATCCATGACGCTCATTTCATGACGCTCATTTCATGACGCTCATTTCATGACGCAACATTGTAGGCGCTTGTTTTTGCCGAGTCCGAGGGTTGCGAGACATGCAATGAAGGTAAATAATGGACAACTCTTAATAGATAAATATATATCATGGCATAATGGCAACTCTTAAATATATATCATGGCATAAAAATAGAACTAAACTTGAGCTGCATATACGGCAACGCATTCACAAAACGCTCGTGTCTTTTGGTGAGTGTCTTTCACGCATGCCTTCGGCACTTGTGAAAGACACTCACCAAAAGACACTTGCGTTTTGTGAATACGTTGCTGTTCATGCAGCTCGCGTTTAGTTATATCTTAATCTTGAAACGTATTTTGTAGCTTAATAATATAGGATAGATATTGCAATATTAGAAGTAAACTAATATTGTGTTTTTATTTAGTAAACTTTGGGTTAGTGCAATAAAAATGCCCGAAGGGTACAGGATATCACTGCCAATCTCAAACAATAGGGAAAAGGGTTGAACCACGATAGGGTGCTGCCCTCATTCCCAAGTGGACAGAAATGTAATCGATTTTAATCTGGCTTGATTGACCTATAACCACTCTGTATTTTCATGTGACCTCATTCCAAAAAGGACCTGAGATTACATCAACTAGGTGTCACTCACGACAATGGATTTTTGCTGGCACACATATATGTATTAGACTCCCTTGCACTAAAATATCTTTAAAACAACTGATCTTATCGAATGGAAATTTACAATACCATCCATAAGATTGGGAAGAGTAATTCCACTAGAGGGGAAAATAGCAATGTAATTGTAATAACCCCATAGTAAAGGGTCGATTGACTATCATTGATATGGTATTTAGTGATTGCAATCGTTATCTCTTTGTTTAGAAAGATAATCGAAGTAAGAAATGTGTCAATAACTAAGGCATAATACCAGACTGAGCATTGACCTTGTAGTTTTTAACATACGGTAATCAGTTGTCGAGGCCCTATGCCCATCAGTTTTGATCTGAAATGGGTTGTAAGGCAGTGCAGGCCTCGGTAGTTAAGTTTGTTTAGATTTTCTATTATTCTATTTCATTTCAGTCCAATAGACATATTTAGAATGCAATGTTATAGAAAAAACGCAATATCCTTCAAGGATGTTTTCATGCGGTGCCTTTGTTACAATACAACTATTAATATCTCTATTTCGAAGGCTTCCCTTTCGCCTCTACTCTAACATATTAATAATTATTGCTTGAAAAAATACTAAATTACACATACTAAATTATTTTTCGACCAAATTCCAGTCAAACATCCTATTCATGCATGATATTAGCAGTTATTAGTTTTGTTTGCCTCAAGTATCTGATGTTGAGGAACAATTTTCCTACAGCATTATGATTTCAGTAGTTAAAGTACATATCCGAAATACAATTGGGTCATATAACAACTTCAGATAGTTACAAAAGTAATTCAACAAAAACAAAACCACATCTCATCATATACAGGGCGACATAAATCATGACCTTCAGACAGTGAGAAAACCATTACAAAGTACAATATAAATCTGTTCATCTCGACCCATTGGGGAGTGTAGTACCTTTCCTTACATATCTTATGTCACTCCATGTATGTGTGGAAAGTCAATATATCGATGCCTGAGATTACTAGTTACCTACTTAGTCACAGTAACTCAGTTACTCAGTTGCCCTGGGAGGTCTACAGACGTTAGGGTCCAACGACACTAGGGCCCACTTTCGCTTATTTTCAGACGTTAGGGCCCACCCACCTTCAGACGCTGAGGCCCAAACCTCGAACGCTAGGGCCCACTTTTGCATATTTCGGTAATATTTTCAGACGTTAGGGCCCACCCATCCTCAGACGCTAGGGCCCACCCACCTTCAGACGCTAGGGCCCATCCACAATAAGTTGAATGAAACTATCATATAAGTAGGCTACTCTATCAGACTCTAGGGCCCATTCCAGCTGGGCCCTAGCGTCTTAGGAAGGGTGGGCCCTATCGTCTGAAATATTTACCTGCAAATGTGTAGGTCTAGTATCCAACTTGGTGGGTGTTTTTATTATTACCTTACCCAGCCTTCGTAGCTCTTACAATTCTAAAGCTTCAAACAAGATTTTGCGATGATAATATCCAAACCGTCAGTTTTAATAAAGATACCTTAAAAACAATGTCACTTTGTGGAATAGTCGCTACCTCTGTTCCCTAAGATCTTACTTGTAACTATTATTAATGTCATTGATATTAACAGCATCAGATTTCTCGTTGCTGTTACACCATTCTTTAAAAGTGATCGTGTGTTGGAAAGGTATGGGTAAGTTATAGGTGCTACAGGACACTCAACTCAAGTTATAAGGGAACTAAACATGTAACACAAAGGTTGCGGGTTCGGTAGGCACCCTGGGTAGGCGATGCCGCAAACAAAGCCTTTATATTTATGTGGAAGAAAATGTTGCATAACGCTTCCCATGAATGTAATCTTGGTTTGATATTTATAATGATAATTGCAATGGGGGGGGGGGGGGGGAGGGGGGGAGGGGGCTGAAGATAATAAAGCAGGGCTTGTTTTTGCCAGGAGATAAGAACAACCACATGGTCAGGACAAGCTAAATTACCTTTTCCGGGGCAGTTAATAGCTAATATCAATTATTGTACCGCCTGCCTTCGAGCTGTCCTTCTTACGGTATTATACTTCCATTACATCTAGTGAGAATATTCCCTAATTGGCTATGATATATGGCGTGGCAAACGCAGACCACTGCTACCGTATAGTACCGCAGGTTTTGTGTTAGAATATGGTGGTATTAATCTATCAGCATAACTTCATATTGTCAGCAAGCTAAGAAAGATGAGTGTGATATAATAATATAAGTACATCCAGGTAAAAAAAACATGTTTCTGGTTATATGACGGAATTGTAAGTTTTGTATGTCTTCTAAGTAGAAAAACACAATAATCGAAGGGAACCATTAGTTGCCGTGTTTTATGAATGTGTAAGGGTATGGTAAGGGTATTTGAATAGTCCTGGAAAACACATGCAATGGTAATTTGCATATTTGTCTCGGGCTCTGGAAGAGTAATATTCTTAGAATACACGTCGGTATACCATGCCATTCGATTTTATTCATTGCGATACCATTTACAAAAGCGCCTCTTGATATATATGGTACGCAAATAAAAAATACCTACATCTTCGTGAGGGTATGACTTCAATAAGTTGTAAAACAGAGATCATTTCCGTAAAAGCACACATGCATAGTTATCAAATGATTATTACATATTTATATTACATTTTATTATATACTTAGTAAACAATGCCAGGTCACACTACGGTTAATGTTAATGTTCATTATATTTTGTCGAACAAGTGAACATATGCTATAAAGTCCGTTCGACATTTTAATACACAAATGACAGAAGAAGGAAACATGGAAACTAGACGGAATAATATTATGTTCATTCATTTTGTATCTAAACCTACCTATAGGATTGTGTTAGAGATATTCACCGCCATTTGCATATATTGCTCTGTAGATACTTATCATCAAAACGAGCATTCCAAATATGCTCGTTTCCCTTGTGGTCAAATATGCAGGTTCCGTCCTAATTGCTTTCGTTATAGCTGGGTCAGTTTTGACACTGCACAGAACTCTGTCGTAACTCTTGAGTGGATGGTGCCACTTATTTCGTTCATCCTCTTTCCTTACCCATTAACGTTGCGTGCTTGACTTGAGGTAATGATTCCCTATAATTGCCTCCTCGATGGCATTGGTAATGGTAAACAATCGATTATTTACTCAGTTCAACGAATGATGGCACCATCGGCAGCATCAAGAATGGAACGTTAATTGAACCAATGAAAATTAATACCGGTAATATTGGTAAAGAGGGCTCCGCTGCCGTTCTCCTTACAATGAGATTACTTTGGTTTTTACAGTAAAGGAAATTGGAACGGTCATAATCATCGGTTCTCCTCGGTGAGCTTTAGAGTGGCCATTATTACATTTTAACAGTTATCGACCTTGACTGGCAAACTAGATTTTGTTTAGTTTATAGCCCATTTAAAAATGAAGCTATCCAAGGCGGGAGGACGTTTTTAGTTTTTAATGCTAAGTTCTCACATATTTATAGAAAACTATTCTGCTTGATCTAGAAAAGTGGTATACTATAAAACTGGGTCCTTACACGATTTTGAAATGTTTGCGTGAAAGACTATTGTTATAATCATTGTTAAATAATGTTTTCGGGCTTCATTGAAATTGAAGATACTGCCGTACTTTAGGAATTGAGAATTGAAGCATCCCTTTTCATAAATATTGAACACACAAAGTAGTGGTATTTAAATCATTGATTAATGCAAGAATAACACTCTTCTTATAATTATATGGAAACTACCATGAGAGCCGAAACGTTGATTCGTCTATAGAATGTAATCGTATGCTCTTTAATAATCCTAAAACAACATTCCTGCAGGGAAGCCTTAATTTGCTTTGGAATTTACTAGAAATAGTATTGATAATGATGCAATTACATAGGCCAACACATTAAACCACCCAAAATCACTATATATATGAAATGGGGGATGTTTATGCTTTTTGTTATTTTTTACTTTATCGTCAAGAACAACTATTTCTATATAAAGCTGCCCACACGTTTATTCTGTAATAATGGTATCTGCAATCGTAAGAATAATCATGAATTAGGAGCCGCCACTGTATTAAATAATATAAATTATGTAATTCAAGACAGAACTTAGATGATATGTAATAAAAGGAAAGTTTTTGGGGTCGAAGGAATATTTAGGTATGGTAAGGTTCTTATAGTTAGGTTGAGGGGGACGGGGTTGAACCGGAGACACTTATTTTGCTATTATCTTAGTAGTCTTGATTTGTTATTAGTTTTATCAGGAAAAAGTAATGTTCATTTATATGAAAATAACTTTTACAGAGGTCGTTGGTAAATGTCTTCGCCTGAAATGTAATACCAAAAGGGTTAATTATTACCATGAGGGATTGTTAAAACATGCTGTGAGAAATACATGCATGAAAACCATCATGATGATTATTGTGTTACTCTGTAACTGATGAATATCATATTGGCCTTAAATGAAATGAAAGAACAATTTTTAAAAATCGGTCTAGTCGAATATGCTCTTTTTCTATCATTTGTGTAACTTGAAATAATGTATCTTGTCTGGATAAAAGAACATAATTAAGGGAAGTCTTAAATATACCGAATGATAATGTGGTTGGCAAAGTAGGCGAGGTATATGGCTAGGATTTCATACTTCAACGCCTACTCTTGTTCATTAGACAACGCCTTTAGATTTATCCTCTCATTGTTTCCACATTATATGGCTTGGTGCAAGAAACCATTTAATTCCATCCCTTCGACGCCGTTGTTCTGGGCTATTCATTTCCCTTAAAAATGTGCCTGTGGGAAGTTACTCCCCCGACGCATACCACAATGAAGGCTTCATGTTAATCTAATGTTTGATGCCTGATTTAAAGTCTACTAATCACTTCAAAAGGTCTTACTTGACTAGTTAAACCTCTCCTAGATGCATGTCTTAGCTCAGGCTCAAGGCATTTATACGAGCTCGTGTTGAGGTGGTGGAAGAAAGAGGAGATACGCAGAGATTGAGCATGTAGTGAACTGCTCATTCCACTCATCACTCTTCCCATTCCCTCTCCTCCCTCACTCTTCACCACTCACACTCTCACTCTGTCCCCTTCTATACATTGCCCAGCGGGGAGCCGGTCCGAGCAGTTCAATATTGTGGCTTCACCGAGCAGGATCTGCCATCCCAAGTGCTCGCTGCGCTGTGCCACAATCCACAAGCAGTCCTCCGTACAAGCTTGCTTCCACCTCCTCCTCCCCACTACTCTTCTTCCCACTGACTACAGGCTCCTCCATCCACCAACCTACTACTGCTACCATCGTCGAGAGCCGCACATGGTATCCAGCATTCACGCTGTAAACAGGAATCCGAACTGGATCCCAGAATATCTGTAGGCATGGCCATGCTGCAAGTAGGCTAAAGATCTGTGCTCCATTAGAACCAGCTTCCTGTAACCCAGATCTATACATACATACACACACCTTTGATTTGGGTATGAAAGGATATTGTTATTCACAGGCTTGGAAAGCTCATGGGCCGGTCTCCCATTATATATATGTATAGCCTCATACTTAGAGACATGGCGGATAAATAGGGCTAAGATTATATAACCTTAACTTCACACCCTATTATCGCTCGGAGCAGAGTGATTGGAGGAATGTCAGAGATGCCGGAACGCTCTCTTGACACCATGTGAGCGCAGGGTAAGTATTAATCACATTCTATTGTATAATCACTTAAGCGCCCCGTCATGTTTTATTCACAACCAAAGGTTATTTTCTACTCAGATCTAGCCTTTCCGAACTCGCTCAGCTGAAAATCAATGGTCTAGATTCATGTCTGTAGTAAGGGAATCAACATCCAGGCTCAAATCATTAAATCCGACACGAGCCCCTCTCATTGAGAAGCCTATCTTATTGCGGTGGAAAATGTTTTCCTGGTAGACTATTTCACCCAGGACTAGACAATGCATCTTTATGATTTGATTGATGTGCACAGCTGCCGTACTATTTACATGAGCATATGCTGAGATTGATTGCATGTACATTATTGAAACGTATATATGTATACATAGGAATGTAATCAGAATGGATCTAATTGGTGAGGATAGTAGCAGAAAGAGCTGGCATTGTCACACAGAGCTTCAAACACTTTGAGCATATTACAACGTGTACACAAAAACACACTGTAGACTTACTGAGCGTTGAATCCTCATTTATAGAAGACTAAATAGTATGTTAAGATTATCTGGAGGCTTCTACTATGTACTACTATGTACTCCAAGAACGAAGTATTCTTTTTATATTCCATACATACCTATACTTTCAACTCCTGTACCTTCTGTTCTGCATCCAACAACTCCATTCCCCCGAGGACAAATTGTTTGTTACTCATCTTATTTCCATGATTGTATTATGTATCGATATGATGTATACCTATGTCTACGAATTCCTGTCCATTGTATGACCTTAGGCCTTATGGCGCTCATATCAGGTGGAAATATAGCAATAACGTCGATATAATCACGTGTTGCCTTCGAACTAACAGTGGTGAGTATACCACAGAGATGAAAGATAGGATCTAAAGATTAAAAGCTGTTACCATATAGCAAGCACAAACTTCAATATACGATTGCAAATATAGTCTTCGTATAATTAGAAACCTTATATTCTTGGTTGTTCAATAGATTTCAGCAGGTGTCGAATATATTGGGATTCTGTGACATGTAATGAGAGATATCCGGTTGCTAATCAAAGTATCGTGTTCACTTCGGTATTCGAGGCAAGCATAATGCCAGCTGGTAGGTTTCTTCATCTGTATTTTAGATGCTTCCAAAGAGTGACTAACCCTATCGATTTTGGTTAGCATTTGAAGTGTATAGTGTAAACGGTTCATATATGTGATGTGATTTCTATTAGATAATACCCTTCAATATTTTAGATATCATCAGACAGTTTTGTAGTATTGTCCCAACTGTGGCTGTGGAGAACTACAATATCAGTATGTTCCTTATGCTATTTACCTGGCCCAAACATCCTTTTTCACTTAACTAATTCCCGGGGGCTTCGTGAACTATATTAGCTCTTTAGGCAGAGCCACTACTGGATATGCTCCCTATTGTTCAGCTTTTAAAATGCCCGGATGGAAGTAGACAGCTGGGGACCATTAAGCCTTTACAATAGCCTTTATCAAATTTAAATCTTCTGGCAACAGATGTGTATCCACAGTGTGTAGCTGTAAAACATCTACAAATATTCACTACACTGGATGTTCAAATACCAATAAACAAAGTTTCGGGATGGAAGATATAGCAATGGAAGGATGGACCAACATATAGTATCTGATCCACTTTTCACACTTCGTATATTCCATGCAATGTATGATTTTAACGTGGGGTATCTAACACATGAATTAAAATTTAATTCACCGATGACATATATCTTTATGGATACATCGATTTAGCATAAGTATTTGTTTCTATCATTAGGACTAAAAATATTACTTTTGTAAAAGGTCTTAGCCCGAATAAAAACTGTAAACTTCTGGGAATATTATAGTACGATCGCACCAAGTGGTCATCCTCGTACCCTTGGTCATTGTATTTTGTTAGTTACTTTCGAAGAGCTATGAGAAACATAGTTCTATAGTCACTTTAATAGGATAGTTTAAATTCAGGATTGACAGGCATAATAATCGTAAAGTAATGGTTACTCACAATAAATTGTGAGTTAAATATTTGTGGGATGAAGAGCATCAATTTCTTGCGATATGAAAAGGCAAATTATATGCATTAAACTACGTATGCCAGGGGTTTCTTAGTGCCTCAGTGTCCTATTGCACCCAATTCCTCCATTCAGAACGACAAGCGTCTCCCTATTGGCCGACTTTTCCGTGCCCTTCCTTCTAGGTGTATTAATAGCAACGACCCTGACCGCTCCTACCTGCAACCTCGGCCAGTGTTTCTATACATGTATAAGCCAGGCTTTAACTTCTTTCAATCAGATCAATCTAAACTAGCCATCTCTAGTATTCAGCCGACTTACTCTGAATGGACCTCATTTTCAGGTAGCGCAGGTGCTTTCTAAGGTAGATAAACATGAATACGTAGTCTTTGATGACACGCAATGAATCTTACCCTCTTCATGCATTTTAAAAGACAAAATGCTGAGCTCCATTGTGAAGGGACCTTTTCACCCACAGATGCATCTGAAATGTTTTAATAGAATGTCGATGTGCAATCTGCATATGCATAAAACGCAATAAATACATTTCCATTGCGTGTCAATGCTCCACGAAATAGAATGTTAACAGGGAAAAAGGACAACACGAGTCATGCATTTTGGATTGATTCATTTCGTCAGGTCCTGAAATAAACAAAGGGAAAATCTAACCCTTTTCCTAGGGTTCATCACGCAAGGGATTCAGATTCATCAGGAAGGCAATGTGAGAGGGACTCAGGAGACACAAGAGGAAATTGCTGGAGGGTTTCGAGCAACTCGTGCGATGGCCGCTAATCCTAGCCAGGTGCTCTTGATAACGAAACCTCCTTACAAACTCATGGCTGATCGGCCTGATCCCTACCCACTCAACTTGCGCTATAATCACCTGGTACCCAGTCGCCATTCACCCGTGCAGACTAATACCGCTGGTAGCAGTGTTGAGGTTACTCCGTCGACTGCATGAAAGCCGTGCAAAGCCTCCGGCAGATTGTGGCAGAGTAAGAATCACAGACAAAATCATGCAGGCATAGGGTTCAGCATAGCTAATGTAATGGCTTCATATTTTCATATTGATCAGTCATCATCATCTGTCCTATAGCCTTTGTAGATCTTTGAGCGTCACTGGGGGCTTAACCAACTAGGTCTCGTCTCCATCTTCTTCCAATCTATGCGTTTCAGCAAATGTAGGATCTAGTTTGTTTTCTTGGATTTTGTTTTCTCATCCCTCCCTTTGTCTGCCTTTCCTTTTCCCGCCCTTTACTGCGCCATGTTGAAGGGTCATATCATGTTAATGCTTAATATTCCGTATGACCAATATAATACCTATACAACCGCACAACAACTGCAAACAACCGATCTGCTCATCAAAGAATTCCACCAACTTCCATAAAAGGCGTTTTCTGGTTTACGTTGATACCAAATGGTTCTTGATTTGCATAATATAACGAAATGCGATGCTTTCCGTTTATGCTTAAACAGCATTTTCCCCTCGCAGTACTTAAGTCTACGGTATCGGTGCTAGTAAGGTTCGAACATGTAATAGCAAAATCTATTTCACATCCATGCTTCAAATACTTAGAAACAGATGTTTAAACATGAAGACATTTAAGGGCATAGAAAGTAATTTCGTTATGCGTACGTTACAAAAATCGAACTCAAAGTCTTTTTTGTATCTGAACAGGAAAGGTTGGGTGGCAAGTATAGTATAGTGCAGTATTGTGAGCACTGTGTGACAAACCCACTAGCGTGCTGGACCGCTCGTATTTAACAAATGGTAAATAATGGTATAGGAAAGCATATATATATATATATGTATACCAGGACATGCGTGAAATGATCCGAGTGCATAATATACCATATCACGGATAGAAAGTACGTAGTAAACAGATAAACATATAATAGCATAGTGTATGTCATTTTATATTGTAATGTTATATATACACATAGATATTTATTACTCTTACGAATACAAGTATGAAATACATTTATAAATATTTTGATTTGGCTTGAAGATGTTTATTCAGCGAAAGACATTACATCTATTTCGATGCTATTCTCAGTTATCACAGTAGGCAAAATTCATGAAAAGGATGGAACAAAATATAAGGTTATATATAAAGTGTATAATATATGTAACACAGAAAATCGAGTCAAAAACACACACAAGATACATACAATTAGGAAATAAAATCTAACAATTCAGAATAGTAGAATTATCTCATAATTAACAGACTGAAGTGATCGTAAAGTTCAGATGAAAGATATATAAAAACATGAAAAATACACTGTAAAGTCAAACGTCTTACCATGATACACAAAACAAGACGTTTTTCTTGTCCACACGTTTAATGCGTATTTTTGGTGTGACGTTTCGAATCACAAATCTTTTACCGTCTTTCAAAAACGCTAAACGTCCCATGTATGACATTTACTGTGTGACGTTAAGCGTCCTGTAATGTACTACATTTGTCATTATGAAAAAAGTCTTCCACGGCCTAGATTCAAACTCCAAACCTCTCACTTGTGAAGCAAATGCTCTATCCATTATGCTACAGACTCGGTTGTTAACTTGTGTAAAATCTATGAGACTGATTCAACTTTGGCATGGACATCACTGAGAATATAGAATGGGAAACCTTGACTTTATTTGAAAACGTTTTCATTAATCCATAAAGTGTTTCTATATTTATGTTTTATATAATTATGGTTGAAAAAAGTTTATTTAGAATATTTTAAGGTGGGCATGCAATTACCAGTAAAATAACTAAATATACTTCAAAACACAAGGATATATTTAATACAAGGATTAAGTATTTCCCTTCCAATTTAATTAAATGTGAAGTGCTTATTATCAAAATAAAGCTCAGATTTGGACGAATAGTTATATCATATTCACCACTCAATCATATCATGTTTGCGCCTTGTGACTGATTTGACTGAACACATCACATATTTTGTTTGACAAATTTGAGGTAAAATGGTGATGTACCTGACCTGGAATGGAATTAATAAATGTTTTCAAATCAAATCTAATCTTTACATCATAGTAACATTTCTCTGTGCGAAATATGGGACTTGCGTGAATCCACTAAGTGTGACACTTGTGTGACACTTGTGCCTCACATGTTATAACACCTAATTTCGCTCAGCCATAGCGTTGGGGTGTGGCATCATTTTAAAGCTAATGGGAAACCCCAAATAGAGGTTAGTGGAATGCACCAGGACTGTCACAAGGTAAGTCTAATCAAGAAAAATGAGAAAATACTCAGTGTCTAAAGTTGTGATGTTTAGCATCTAGATCTACCGGTGTGATTTTAACATCTACAGGTGTGATGTTTAGCGTCCTCAAATGTTTTTGCAGCTATTGTGTAGAATGTCTCAAAATGCGTCGAATGTCTCATGAGGATCTTGTTGCGTCCTCTGTTGATACGCTAGGAAGACATTAGTGTCTAATTCTCTGTACAAACTGAAGACGTTGCCCTTAAGCACTGGTTAGAGTGTAACAGTACAATAAAAAAATATAACAATTTTTTTTTTTTTAAAGATTTTATTTATCCAGCATCTCAAGACATGAATCACAATAAAACAGTCGAGAACAGGTAACACTAGTAAATTGTGGCCTTCTACCTGCTGCTGCAGTCTACATTAACAAGTTTAGAAAAATGAACTAACACAACTATCTAAAACATATAATGGATGGTACGACACATGGTAATACACAATAAAAATAAGTTGGACACAATAAAAAATAAGTTGATAGTGTGATACAATACAATACAATAATAGTAATAATAATTATGATTAGAATACTCATGACTAGTCTAGACTAGTATTGTTCGCCCAGCTGTACTTCTGGGTTAATGTTTGAATGATGATCGTAATCAGTTGGTTGTGATTTTTGATTATTTTTGATTATTTTTGTGCCCTCTGGCATTGTACTATGTCAGTGTAATGGTGGGCAATCACAGGTGTTAAGAAGTGTGCAGAGAGCAAAGGGTAGGAGTAGAAAGGGGTGTAAGTTATCAGGGTGAGGTTATTAGGGGGAGATTGGGAAGATGGTGGGGATAGTGTATGGTGGGGGTTACAGGGGAGAGACTTTGAGGTGTGCAAGGGCTTTTATTTTGAATCTGGTAATGTCTGGTTCCTCCTTTATTATTTTTGGTAGGGCATTCCATCTAGCTCCACCTGAGTAGGCAGGGGCTTTTTTAGATACCTCAAGCCTTGGGCGGGAGACCGGAAGGTTTAGGGCAGAGGATGAGCGGGTAGAACGTCCTAGTGGTGGGGTGGGGGCAGTCATGGTCATAGAGTGGGCTCTTCTGTGCATGAGTAGCAGGATTTGGAGGGAGAGTAGGTTGTGGGTCTTCATAAGATTGGAGATGCTAACATATCTGTTTGATAGGGTAGCAATGCGGAGACTACGTTTCTGGACTCTTTCCAGTTTGTCTTTCGAGGCCACATTGGCCATGTCGAGGAAGCAGGAGTTAAATTCAAGATGGGGGAGGACCATAGTTTTTAAGATGCGGATGGCGATCTTTTTTGATAGAAATGGACGGATACGTGCAAAGGAGGTAACGGCAGCATTGGCGTTACGTACTGAGAGTTTCACTTGGTGTTGAGCACTCAAGTGGGCGTCCAGCATTGAGCCCAGGTAAATAAATAATCACCAGCGCAATGTGCACATCAAAATTATAGCTACATTCTCAGTTATTTTGACATAACAAATCTTACCAAATTTACTCATAATTCATTTATGATTATGATTATTATGACTTATAGGACTGAATTCATCAATATTTTGCTGCTGTTGTAAATATTTTTATACGCAAATTTGAATGTAAATCCGCCGAGAGAAAACAGCCGCTGTTGAGCGGTAATAAGTGAAGTCATCATTGGAAAGGATTGGAGTGGGTCCTCCAAATACAAATTTTTATGAGAACGTTTAAGAAGCCTTTAGCAACAAAAAACAGATCAAATTCTCCAAAACTTTGGTCAAATAACTCTTAGATGGGTTGAAAAAGAATGGAAAAAAATGTAGAAAATATTTATTTTTGACCGACGTCAACTGAGAGTGCAGCTGTAACATACCCTAATATATGTCTCAAACAAAATGGCCAAATAAAAAAATTATAATATAAATCGTAGCAAGACCCGTGGCAGTGATGCCACAAATACAAAAATAATCATAGTCATAATAGTATTACATCCTTCTGATAATGACACATATTCCCACATCAACAAATTCTTATGGAATGTTGATTACAGTGTACATGAAATATTGCTGCTGGGGACTTCTTAATTTGGCCCGCCTGTACTTTGATAGATTCTGTTTAGGACTATAGAGCCCCATTGTTGGATGATGTGTAATAAACATCAATTCTATGGCAAAAAATATGGTTCATCACAGAATTCATCTTCCAGGAGTTAATGCATAAAGTGGTTGTGACACTATTTCCTATCTTTATGGAATTGGTAACAGTCTTGAACATAACACTGGAAAGTCACTGAAGTTGTTGGAATCTAAAGATGCTGGGGTGGATGATTTGAAAAATCTCTGCCACCCATATCAGAGGCCTTCGCCGAACATGTCTACTGTACCCACTATCATTTGCCAGGAACAGTCCTAGGCCTTAGTCCATTTTGGGTCAGATTTTGTGGAATTTCGCATGCAATTATGGTACTTTAGACAAAAAAGCTAAAAAGATTAATAACCTCCCTTATGGGCCACCTTACACCAGACAGTGCTCTAGCAGGCCTCCAATATCAGATATTAATCATTTAATGATCAGGATATCTCTAGTCCACTGCCTGCAGCAGCATATCTGGTACACCTCATACATTTTGTTCCCACTGATGTTACCTGACTATGTTTTGATTCACCTGTTTCAGCTGAGTTGCTTCAGATGATCAAATAACTCTGTGCTTCAGCACATTCATTTTCCACTGGTAGATATTAAGATATAACTAAACGCGAGCTGCATATACGGCAAGTGTCTTTTGGTGAGTGTCTTTCACAAGTATATTCTTTCCTATTTTACGTGCCCTCACTCAGTATATTAGGTGGACACCAAGGCTCATTCCATAATCTCAAAAACACCCCCTTATCTCCGGAAATACGATCATTTTTAGACCCCCCTATTCAAGGATTTTGATGGCATTGTTCTCTTTCTTCTACCCCTTATTTCCATTAATTGAAAGCTGACAGGGTGGGGACGTTATTTCGAGCCTCAATTTTGGTGACCTACAATGTTTAATTGAAAGACACTCACCAAAAGACACAAGCGTTTTGTGAATGCGTTGCCGTATATGCAGCTCAAGTTAGGTTCTATTTTTATGCCATGATATATATTTAAGAGTTATTTGTCCATTATTTACCTTCATTGCATGTCTCGCAACCCTCGGACTCGGGAAAAACAAGCGCCTACAATGTTGCGTCATGAAATGAGTGTCATGGATTGGCGCAGCTAAATTTACGTAACCAATCAAAATAGCGGGAGTAAATTGGTTGCATTTGAAAAGCGGATTCCGCTAGTGCGATCCAGGCATGTTTATGCCATGGTCTAATCTGGCCATGTTTTTGTGGATACGCACAGCTATCATGGCATAAAGTTGTATTGTTGCCCAGATGATATAGTATATATTCTGTAATTGTCATGCTAGAGCAAAATGTAACAACATTCACACTAGAACCCTATCATCACATGATGATGAAAATATGGTAGATCATGAAGATGTCTCAAGGGTCATTTATGTGTATACTGTTATTTAGTGTCTGTCCATCTATTCATTATCAGTTATTAGATGCGGCACTCAGCTATTCTTTAACTGGTATGATGTGATATAATTTGCTTGGTGTGATGATATGTAATGATGTGACAAAGCCGGACATACATAGGTGTCATTGGTTTGTCTGTAATCTATTTAGTGTTTGTTTTGTTTTGACAGTTAATAAGAGCTAATGTTGCTTGATATGCTGGGACTATATACTTACCTATTGATTTTCTATAAAGGGTTCAGTTGCTGAATAAAGTTTAATATTTTTCTAGCAATTCTTTTATTTGAAGTTCAACTTTATTCATTTATATTATAGATATGGGCAATCCTTGTATATTATTGAGTTCCTAGATCCAATAAACCTAGGTGTAGACACAAAAATCATGTTTCTAGCACCAATAATAAGGAAGTTATGGGGTATTGATGATCAGCTACCTGGACGCCCAGCAGCCATTTTGTTTTTGGCCCATAATAAATTTTCCCCAAGAGATACAAAGCAGCACCTGGATGATTCTTGCTCAGGACATGTTATATTATCAGAATCAACAATAAAACTTCATCCATACCCCAAAACATGCTTGACCCCCGAATCCCAGTTTGGCAACTGGACTGTAGGTGCAGTTTATGGACAAAACTGCCCCCTGGTGAATATCACAGAATACCATTCAAGGTTTAGGATTGAAGAACTCCATGAGTTGAACAAAAAAGTTAATGAAGTCTAAGCTGTCAGATGAGCCATTCTTGTAGAATAATGAAAATCTTGCCGCGGCCAGCACTCGGCCGCAACCTACACCACTGGACAAATTTATTTTTTGAAAAATCATAACTCCATTTCTTAATAACCTAGAGGCATGTTTTATATATCAAATCAAAGCTCTTTTTACGCCCTTTAAGAGTATATCAATCCCTTCTTGTTATATGGTTAAAACAAATTTCAAACTGTAAGTGAACTCAAGTCTATTAAAAAAAATCTGAAAAAAACACAGAAAAACGCCCCCTGGTGGTTGTTCATGATGGTTATGCAAAAAAAATATATTTTGAAAAATCAACATTCCTAAAGACTATAATCTCACAAAGTTTTATTGGAATAGTTCCAATCTTTCATATTCAAATACTCAATCAAAATATTTAGGGCTAATCCATGGCTATTAAACTTCAATCGTGATTTCCCAACTTATGCCCATGATTCAGGACTGTCACCCTCGATTTTATTTCATCCCAGGATACCCTCTAAATGATTCTGGAGAGAAACTTAGTACATTCAGACTTGCACACGGAATCACCCCCAGACACCGGACTAATCATAGGGATGCCCTGTTTCGCGTGGAGAAATAACTGATGGCAGAAGTAAATGCTAAGTGAAATAATATCGCAATAGACATAATGGAATGGGGCGGACACTGGATGTCAGGAAACAAACTATCTCACTGGAACATAATATGTATAGAACTAATCATTCGCCCAATCATGGGCAGCTCACTGATTCAATAGGCATGAAGACACCAGCTACTGGTGTGTGAAGGGATTGGCTCTAAACCAATTGTTAGCTGAACTGCATTATTGTAACTTCTGCCTTGGGTAGACTAGACCCATTACTAGTCCATCAACTCCGTGCCACCAGATACACAAATGCTCATAACAATCAAAAGATATTGTGCTCTCACCAAGTTGCCAAAACCACACGCCTGTGGGTCCATCAGGTTTCACCCCATTATAGCTACCCATATGTGTGTACATACACGTGTACACCCCAGCTATTTATTCAGCTATCCCAGTATAAAACTGAAGGCTTTCATTGAAAGCTGTTCACTCATCCAGACATATGCATGAGCTGGTCGAGCAATACGACCCAGTGCACAACCCAACATAATCCCTAGACATTGCAGACCAATACACACAACCTTCATTCACTGGTTCACAATCTAAGAGATTGTCGAAACCAGCCATAACATTAATGCAGGAACCCAATCAAAAACCTCAAATGTTTTGCAGTCAATACCTATATTATCATATACCCAGATGCAAACGTGTAGGATCATTCATTTTTCCTATTACATTTTGTGCTATTCATTCGATATTATAAAATAGCAAATTCCGATTTGTTAACTTCAATTGTGGGTATCCTACACATTAACAAATGAATAAGGGGGTTGTTGGGGCTTTTCCCGAATTTCTAATTGTAAAAGTGAAGCACGAGATTTTTCTGAAATTATGCTCTTAGAGAATAGAACAACAGAAAAATGCGGGGTTCCAGAGAGTCATGTCAGAGTTGCAAATTTCTCATGGTGTTTGTCTGGTGCGAATTAGAATCACGCACTAAATTATCGGATTGAGAGTGGAAACATAGATCCCTTATTGACTCGGAAATAGACAGAGATTATGGATTAACACGGACTCTGTGTTCAGTCATTACTGGCTTAAGGGAATACTCAACCCACTTACTACTCCACTGCTCCAGATGTGGCGCTCGCGCTCGGAACAAGAAACGACCACTTAAGACATGCAGAAGGAAGTTACTTTTTTCCCCTTGAGGTTTGATGCTAGATGTGTTTTATAAAGCCAACCAATCACAGCTACAATGGACTAATTCCCATAGAGGTCTTGTTTTTTTACTGAGACATAGACTGTCGCATAACGATATAAACTGTGAACAACTTCCGCATATCGTTATACTCAGGGTGTGCCTGCTGAGTAATGGACCCTGTTTAATGCTATGCCATAATATATCATGTAAAACACCTGTCCACTGTGTGTAAGAGGACATAATATTGCCATTTGGGTTAGCTGCCTAGAAAACAAACACTTGTCACTGCTGTGGCATAATATGTTAAAGAGCTAACATACGAGCACACTCTGTAATCTATGCTTGGGGAAAACAACATACGATTTATGTCTAGAACGTGTGCACTTTGCAACTAGGGTAGCCTAGTGTTTATTCTTCAGAAGGCGACATGCGAATCTATGCTTATAGGAAGGGTTTTGGACTTCTGTAGTCAAACTGTCGGTATTCCGTAACATGCTAAGCATTTGCCAGGAAATTATCATTTATATGAAAATATACTGTTCATTTTGTAATTTAACGTACGGTAGTAATAGGAGATTTGCATGTATGTATTTAACATGTTTCCATAAAACAAAAATTCATCTTATCCATCATTCATTTGTTCTTATCAATCATTTAAACAAGCTGGGATATTGTTAAAAATATTCTTGCAATTTTCGATAAAAATGTTGCTAAATATTTGTATGTCAGATTTGAACCTAGCATGTCAGATTTGAACTGATTCCATCACAGTATGCACTGTAATATACATGCACAGCAAAACATGCAAATCCCCTAATCTTATTTTTATTTCTTCCTTTTGTGTTGCAATTTCACGTCCCACCATGCACTCCAAATGCACTCCAACAGTCTAATGCCAATTTGTCCTAGGTATACTGCCCAACCAGAAAATCGGTTTGACCTTTTAGAAAATTAGAATTAAAATTAGAATTAAGCCCCCTCTCCCTCTCACGTGTTAATTTGCAATATTACATAAATGAAAAATAGTATAAAAAACTGGAATATAGGAAATCAGAGTATTTTAACATTATCAATGGGCAAGGATAAAAAATGTACATACGAAAAAAGGTAAGCAAATTTATGGTCATGAGATCGTACCACAATTTTCTGGGTTTTGCTAAAACGTCCTCCCTCCTAAGCACATTTAAAAGCAACATATTCATACGTTTAACACATCAAATGGTTCACTCATATATTCTTGCCCATAAGTGACCCTGATGTTCAATCATTTAGCTTTGGTATGATACTCAACCTCTTGTCTACTATAATGGCTAGTTTCATACCCTATCCATATCTTCATATATTTCTACTTAGAATAATTGACCGAACGCCTGCATGAACCATTCTGAACTATGAGAGCCGCTGCCTGTGTTGTACTTAAAGGCCAGCATAAAGGGTATTTCATGTTCTATATCGGAAGGCTTTTGTTGAGGGGAAGGCATCAACCTCGCTTTCTGTGGCCTATCAACGCCTATGCCTATATATAGGGGAGATATATAGTCTGATCAAATGGACATGGGCATGCCAAATATCGCCCCGAGACTTCGTGACAGCTTTGGTCATATGTATATATGTACCTGAACCTTTTTAGACAAGCTTTGAAAGTCAGCACCAAAAATACCAAGGGATAAATACAGAGAGACAAATCTATGTGTGTGTCTATGTTTCTGAGTATCCAAACTATTAGTACTTTCTTTGCAAGCTTTGCAAAACAGGAGAAATACCCATATAGCATCTCACTAGAAAAAGGAATAGTGCATTGAGGGAGGAGTAGCAGTATAGGAGATAAAAGAATCCAGATTTATTATTGAACATAAAAAGTTTTGCTTGTCTGGCGCAGAATCGTACCTGTCTGGGCTGAATCCATCGAGGGCCAGCGCCGCCTCCTCCATCAGTTTGTTCCAACTAGCCAGAAAGAGCTGAACTCGGTAAATGTTTTGTGTGCTAGTATTCAGAATGAAAGCGCTATTCAGGAGAAACCTTTTTGTGCTATCCTGCAACCAAGTTATCAAGTTGAACGAGCGCCTTCCCTCGTATTCATCTAGGTGACATAAAATCGGGTTCTTTGCATTTAACGCTAATGTATGGTCCTTGCAGATTATTTGGTGAATAATCCTTCAAATGGCACGTCTGAAGTCACAGGGATGAACATATACATTAAGGCTCAGTTTGAGCAGTTATGTAGTCCCTGCATTGCTGATTTACACATTTTTTTTGTTTCGATGCCACCACATTGGAGGCAATATTCCCTAGTCTTTTATCTCGATTATATTATATAAAGGGTCATTTTCATGCAAAGAAATAACTAAGCTTACATCCCTAAACAGGGCTCACAATTCTATCTGCGTTTCCCCTTCCATCCATCATGTAAACAGGTCTGTAGATCATATTCACTATGAGATAATAACTAACACACATCATATCAGTGACTGCTCATTTTTATGCCGCAACACTATGTATACGTATTTTGGCTTCATTGTTGGGACATCAGTAAAACATGAAAACTTTGGATCATTCAACTGCCAACATCTATGTATGCTCGTGTTTCATTGACCCACAATCGCTGTACTGTTGAAAGAAAGGAGTGGATAATTGTCCTGTTACGATGGAAAATAGGATGATGCATGGAAATGAACCAAAGCCATGCAATGCTGAGATAATGTTCTTCAAAATATATTGTTTTTGCCCTTCCAAATGGGCGTGGTAGTTATTTGTCCCGGCCTCTTGTACCACTAGCCGAGTTCGCCCCTAAAATACCTAGTTTTATAGCTTCCTAGTAGCGGGGAAATATTTGAAGTGTATTTTTGCATATTTATTACATGCTCCTCCAACTGACTAGCGTCGGACTCTCTAAAAAATCAAAACTCTATACACAGAACTGATGGGCTCACAATCTGTAGATAGGAGTAATGACAGGGAATTCTGCAGCATCTATTTGTCATATTGAAACATGACATGAACGAATGACAAACATAACTATATAGCGTGTTCACTCCACCTGATATTTGGTACGTGCTTAATTTGATATTGCCTTATTTATTAATAGTCTCTGCAGGAATATGACCCACAAGGATATTCGTCACTTGCATAAGATATGACACGTATCGCATCCCGAGTATTAATCAGCCGGAAACATAAAAGCCGTAAAATGCCCGAGCAAGCAAAGCGACTTGTAATTACATTACATGTTTTACTGCCGTCTGATAAAGCGCTGTTTAGAGACAAGCAGGCAAGGATATAATGAGGAAAAGAGCTGGAGATTTAGTAGAACACCCCAGAGCTAGGTCTCATCTTAAACTCCGGCCTTGGTCACTAAGCTAATATCTTCTTATCTGGTTGATAAACGGGAGAGAACCGGACCTACCGCTTAATACCATCCATTCCAGTCTACTGCCCATACCATCGCTGCCTCTAGTATCACCCGATAGTTCGTTACGCTATTTATTTAGAGGCGAAATCTAAGCATTGGTGCAATAACTCAACACAGAGTTCCATCAGAGCTTCTCATTGGTATATATAGACCCCAGGAGGATTGTAAAAGGACCCATATCAGGGCACTGGTTATGTTATCAAGGGAAATGTAGAGTGAAAGGGTGAACAAACTAGGGTCCCACGTTCCATTAATCAGTCCGCGTGCCTAATCTTGAATACACTTCATTGCCCATCGCCCAGTCTGAGGACGACGACTTTGCAGTGGTATTAGCTGCCAGGCCTGACATGGGGTACAGTTACCATACCTGAATCTCAAGCAGTCCACAACCATTCTCTCCCTACAGTGCATTTAAAGGACCATATATACAGCTTCGCCCCTGACCAAGTCCTCAGCCTGGGCCCGGAACTATACCGTAGATTCAGGCAGGCTCTTCCTCACAATGCAAGCTAGCCATCCCTAGCCAAGTAGACAGTGGTATAGCCAATTATTGCCAGCATGTTGCCAAGACTGAGAGTTTACCAGACGAAGGATATAATTACGACTAGAGAAAGTTTCTCAAGTCTTTCATTAACTTTTACATAGATCTACTTGTTCTAATCTAAGCAGACTGTAAAAGGCATATAGCGTCGGGTTGTAATTTCCCACATGTGCATTTAATTGGCATTCGGGCCTTATCACATACAACTGTATAATACTAGACGTATTATCTAGACGTAACATTTATTCAGTCTCCGCTTATTGGTTGAGGTGAGCTTAAGTGAACCTAAAATCATGAGGCTATCTAAGATATTTAGATATTATATAAATTTGCACATTTCAAGTGATTGAACAAAGAATGGTAACCACCGGTAAAGAAGCTATGGAAGGAATAAGCAATGGACTCAGGGTCCAACAAGACAGCATTCAGGAGCCAATGGAAAAGCAGTAGCCATTGTTTATCCCCATAAATAAAAGTTCCAACAACAACAACCACTTTATCCTTCAGTCAATGATATTACATCAATAACAGTCATTGGGTAGAAAGTCGGCCCATGATTCTCGGGGCAAGGGCATCCTACTAAGAATAACATCTCCATGAAACAATCATACTTAGCCATCAAACGACCATTATCACAGTAAGAAAAGCACTCTGGCCTTTTGTTTAATTAGCTACCTAATCATTGGCATCCAAATTCTCTAGGTTTCGATTGTTTTGCAATTAATGTGACATGCGAATTCATAACAACATGACGTTATTTGATGACAAACTTGTGTGTCTGTTCTTACATAAAGCAGCTGATCTTGAGCATTCAGGAGAGCATTCAGAAAGATGGGCTACACCGATCTCCGCTTATAAATATATACTTCCTAACTACCTGATAATTCCTTAATCTGTGGAAAAGCTTCCTTTACCAGTAGAAACCCTGCGTTCATAATTAAGTTTGTGTATATGTGTGTATATATATGATTATACACCCCCTGTACCAGCTGATACCCCCGCCCCTGTGTCAGCTAACACAAGGGAGGAGAGCACCTCACTCTGAGCAACTAAAGCTAGGCATGTGAGGAGTCGTTCATCGCTTGTTTGCCTCAATCGCCTGCGCATGTCACGGTTTGCCCGAGCTGTTCCCTCAGTTTGGTTGGCTTTTTGCTCTTTTTCCTGTTTGTTGATTGTAATGCAGCTGGAGCCTATCACCGAGTCTGGTGAGGCTTTCCCCCAGGCCTGCATTTGTCTCGGTACAGGCGCCAGAAACAGAAGGACATGGATTACATCCATTACAGGTGGCGGCACCGGCGGCACTGGCTACACCCGCGAGATTAGAACGTGAAATTGCGAGATTCACGCTTTCTCCTGTCATGAACTACATCCGCCAGAGGTGACAAGATGATCAGTGGGAAAGGAACTTTTTTAAATGATGGATTTAAGTGAATCAGTCGGGTTTCTTACCTAAATCATCCAGTCTAAAAGGCACTCTGCATGGTACAGCAATTCTCAGCCAGTTTAGACATAAATGTCCAACCAGAAAGTTCCAGATATATTTGTAGGATAAGATATGAGAATTCGTTATTTGTCACAAGAGTGTAGCTTTGACAAAAAGGTCGTGGTCATCTAAAAAAACAGTTCTTCCAGCCCATGCCTTTCTTCGTTTTATCTCGTCGTTAAAAGTATGTTAATATTGTAACTACTCTAGGTAAAGGGTTTTCCTGTGCGTAAACTTGTATACTACAATCATGACTCAAATTAGTACAATAGGCTCTGAGTAAGGTGTTTTCCGTTTGAAATAAAAGTTGTATGTTCTTGTTCTAATAATGCAATATGAAATGTCAATAAGAAATAGGATAAGCTGTGCCGTTAAGAGTCTGCTTTTCAACACATTTAGTAAAGATCTCCCATTAACACGCTGACTTTGAGGCGCTAAATGGACTGAGCACAGCGAGAGTCGTTTTGTTCTTGTAATAGCCCCTTTAAACTAATTGATTACACTAGTTCCATTCCTCAAAATTCATTTTCCAATTTTTATATCTGTGGGGCCCTATGAAACTCTCCACATTACATTGTTCATAACATTTTATCCACGCCACGTCCTGTAATGTCTATGGCTGTGTATATCTCCATTGTGTTGTCACTGTAATTAAATGGCCAGGTTTCATAATTAATATGTTTAAATACGCCTCGGCCCATTACCTCCATGCCATACTTCCCATATATCTAGATACCTCCCTTGCTGGCCTGTTGCATAAGTAATCCTTACTCAAAATGCTCCTTGCTTAGCTATTGTGTTGTTTCTATGGTAGGAGATTCCTAATGTAGCAATAACAATTAGTATTATCTGGATAGCAATATCATTGCCTAAGATGCCCTTACCAAGCAGCTGCCTAGTAAGGACAAGCAGAAGGAAACAAGTAAGGATTTTTTATGCAACGGGCAACTATTAGAATGTCTCTTGCCCTTTAAATAGTTCTTCCATATATGCTGAATTATTATATACTAGGAGAATAAGATCATGATCTATGTCAAAATCCCATTATGAAGGTACCAGACAACTGTTCAATTCATCCATTGATACCCCACACCTCTACGTATATTATTTCGGAGACAGAGTTTAAAGAAAAAAGTCGGATAGACAACTCACTTCAGCTGGATATAGTCCAGGTCGAGACTTTCTCTTTTATGTGATTCATGAATCTCGGTTGAACATGCTGGATCGGAGAACAGACTCCGGCTATAGGTGATAGGGGGCCTATTGATCGGCCCTACTAAAAGGAGACAGTCATTTCCTTTCTTCTTCTGATGTTACTTTTTAAGCGAAAAGCTTTTCCCCCCAGACGCGGTGCACTTGATTTTAGGCCTCTCCATTTCTCATCAATCTCTCCCATACTGGAAGTTCTCTATGAAATAACAAGTCATTTTTTGTCTGGTTAGTATTGCTATATGAGTAGGCAAGGTATATATATAGAGAGAGAATGGTTAACCAAGGTACGTTGCTTTCTCTCCATGTCTTGGTATTTCTTAAGATGTTGCATTGATTGCCTTCGCTCAGACAATTCGCTCACATCCTCATATTATGAACTTAAACTCCAACAACTCGGTAAACAAAAAGTTCTTTCAAAGTACGTTTTAAGAATGAGTATTCGTCAGGCACGATGATGAGAATTGTTTTCTTCGTCTTTGAAATCCACTTTCCCCAGAAATGGCAGGTCCAGTCAATGTCTACACAACTTGATCTAAAGGAAATTGGCCGCTGAACTCAATGTGAACATTGAATTCCATTTCGTTAAACTTGCCTTGTTTATTATAACCTCATTCATGGTCTATAGAACTTTTTCATTCAGGGGTCATTTAATATACACTGAAATTTCAGCTTAAAAGCAATTGATTCATTTTTAACAAAAGCTCTAACATTGTGTTCCGATATATGGTCTGCCTCTAAACATGCTGAACAGTACTTGTTAAAGGGCAGGATATGGATATGCCTTAAATACGATTGTCTTTCCAATGGACTAAATAGCTTTACAAAATATTAAACCCATTCTCAATGGAGAATGAGTTCCTGTCACCAGATATCTGATTCACCCCTTTGAATATTGAAGCCAACGATTTGGAATGAAAAAGTGGTAAACTAAGTGGCCTCGAAGGCGTTTGTGGTTTCAACTGATTACAGTTAATTTATTCGGTTCTGCATTAGAGCAGAAGCCATTCATATAGAGTAGAACATTACCAGTCTTCATGCCTGTGCCATATTCATCATCAAAATCTGTTTAACAATGGTAAGGCAGACATAATTCCCTAAAGGGATTTCATGGGAAAGATTATGACTCTAGCAGCAAACTAATCATCTGCTCGGCTAAAGGAGATGAGGAAGACTCAACCAGACATCATTGAATCGATTTCTCGTCATCGGAAAGATAAATTCCCTGAAAGAACTACAATTATTGTATCATTGAACAGTCGATAAATTTTGTATAAAACAAAGAAGAACATTGAATGAACGAATTGCTATTCTTTTCGCTGTTTGACTTCTCCCTTCCAACGATTTACCCAAGGCAAATTCTTAAGGTTTGAGAGGGACTCCGGAGAATGGTGTAGTGTATCAAGAGAATTAGTTAGCTACCGATGCTTGGGACCTAAAGTATCTTTTGATGAGTATGAGGATTATTAATGCCCCCGTATCAATAAGTGTGGTACAGGCTTTGCCTGTTGCACAACATGTGTTGGAATGAGTATAGTCTAGAATAAGGTAACCGCATACTCTAGTCTCAATGAATATTTTATCTTCAAATCGCACAATCGATATTCAAGTTCCCGGTGTAAATTACAAGTAAAGCATACATATTGTATGGGCGTCGGTTTATATATTTGAGGAGAACTAGTGTACATTTCAGTAAGATAGTTCTTTTGATATCCAGTATATGATCTCACTCTGACCCATTAAATATTTCGGTCATTGTAGAGGGGGAATGTTTAGTTCTCCCCGAGGCTCATATAAATGAGCCATCTCAACATTAAATTTTAACTCAGAAAATGATATAGATTTAATTTAATACGTGTTTTTGCTCGATTTAAAGTATCCAAGGCCAGTTTAAATCAATGCAAAATGATCATTTACCATTCGGCCTGGCAGTTTTTTAGAAGATTTCTTCACATGGCTTTAAGCTCGTACATTCAACTATAGGATGTCACCAGACTGCTTTCTCAGGCACGTCCCCGAGGGGGATTTCCTCCAATGCTACACTAGCTTTCTTTCTTCTGGGCCATTCCTACTAATGGTTATTTGCCCTTATCCCCGAGAGAGACCTCTTCAGGTCCTCATTTCTTTTATTCAATTCTAGTCCCTAGCGAGGATGGCAATGAGGGTGGTCTGGCGGGTTAAGCGAAGGTCTGGTGGAAGTTAAATTCTTACCTGCGAGCCCTACCATTCTTTCTATCAGACTGAGCAGACCTTTCAACGTTTCTTACTGTCTTTCCTCCTTAGATTTGAAGAGAGACAAACAAGTAAAGGCTGTTCCTTATATGAAATAAGCCTAAGTTAATACCGGTCGCTGAAGTCCTTGAAGTACCTCCTAGTGGCATATTTTCTACCCATTACAGCCTTCCTACTAGTATAGTTATGGGTGAATTCGCTTGAAAATGTACAATTTGTCTTCGCCAATCCTTTCAAATGAACCAAATTTAAACCCCCATGAGGTTGAAAAAACAGACCTTTTGAATCAATGCAATACCGAATATATTCACATACCTAGTACCTATCAATTTCCAAGATAATTGACCAGAATTTACGAAGTATGTAGAGTTGCCGATTGTACATACTCTGGCGACCTTATCCATACGTTATTGGGAATGATGTAGTACATAGAAAGAAGAGTAAAGATATACAATTAATTTTAACGAAAATAGAGATATTCTTAATTAACATTCGTGTATATTCATAAACCGCAGGAGATTTTCTGTAGGACCTGGCTTTTAAATGTATTCAGGAGACCCTTTAATTTTGTTACCCAAGGAATAGCATGTATAACTATATCTTAAACATAATGATGATATTTGTATCAGTAGCCTACTTGTTTGGTTGGTCTCCCATTTGTATGGCAAGCGTTAGCTTACAACTTGTTCCCACATGCCGTGAGTAGATGTTCATCCAAGGGACCTGATAGGAGGACAACTCAGCAGGTGCTTAAGTCTCGGGGGTTAGCACTTAACCTGCCCGTTCGTCTATCAGCCAGTGGGGAGGTCAGAGGAGCCATGCTCTATAAAACACAGTCTGCCACCACTCGCTGACACATTAATGTCTCTCCATGTGATATACAAGTAATATGCAATAATTGGAGCGCCCAACTTCTCCGCTTTCAGCGTTTTATTCCACACTTTGGATAGATTAGTTATTTCGTACATGTACATCAATTACATGTCTAAGCCTTTGCCTTTTAAAGCTACACTCTCAGTTAACGTTGGTCAAAACTATTCCCTACTTTTTGTTTCATCTTTTCAAAACCATCTAACGTTCATTCAACCAAGATTTAATTGAGACCATATTCATGGATGTCCTGATTAATGCATTTTAATAAATGGGTTGATAGTCAGAACGTAGTATAATCTTGTTAATTATAACTATTCCCTTCGTATCAAGCTTTGGGATATATCTATGACTTAGTTTCAACCTCGCGTCAATATTCATTTATCTATCACCTGCCTGCTCTGCATTCTTTTTTCATTATATTATACCAAGATGTGAAATGTGATCTGTGATCTGTGATCATCTAATTATTCTCTTTCTTTCCAGGAATCTGTTTGATGCGGTTGATATAGGACACCGGGAATACTGCGCACACTGTAACCTCACTAGTGGTAAGTTAATTGTTCCTGGAAACTGCTTTGGAGCGTCTGTCTACTCCGTGACACATCAATAAACCCCATCTTTACCGGGGAATAGCTCAGTTAGATAATTGCCAACCCCTTTGACCCGAAGGCTCTTTGTGATGAACATAGAACTAAAGAAAGTAAAGTAGTAATATGAGTTCAGGCCAGTGTACCGCCATTCAGAGGCGGAGGTGATGGTGTATACTACAGAATGGACGTGACCCATAGTTGGTGTAACAGAAACCAAAGGCCTGGCTATTCGTAGGTCTTTACTTCATAGCAATCGGTTTTTACATTGATGTTACACATAGACCTTAGTCACCGTGTAACATTTAACCTCAAAGGTATATATATATTTCCCCATCTCAGTAATGGAATGGAAGGTCCCAGACCAACTCATCCAACTTAAAAAGGTCACATATGAAGAATTGTATAGACTACTACATGGAATGGGTATTGATTCGGTTTTCGTTACACTCAAGAAGGCTTGGCTAGTGTGGCTGTAGGAGACTTTGTTGCTGGTGCGAGTAGTGCAGGGAATCAGGGATAAGAAGCGGGTGCTGGTTGGGGTTTTCCTGCTAGTAATTCCGTCTCAATTGAATGAGTTTCATATGTAGTATCTCAAAGCGGTTCAGATAACATTGATTGCATGTTATGCTGGCAGCGGGCCCTGGAATATAAAAAAAAGAAATGAGATTGTAATCCCAGATATAATAGACCTAAGTCAGGAACGTATGGCTTTCATCGTTCTTTTGACAAGGGGAATGTGGGTTGATGGGTGGACCTTGTAATACTCTTGCAACATGATCTAAGCCGTGTACCTACTTGACATGCATGATGTTAGCTTTAGAAAATACACTTATATCAATGAATGCCTAATTATAGATAGTGGCAAATTTTATATTAGGATACCAAAGGGATACATACTTTTTTTCTTACCAAAAGAATGCTTACTTATATAACTGCAGTGACTAACGTTTTGGTATGCCGTTTGCTCCAGCAAATCCTAATGATCCACGATGTAGGATGATTTTCGAGGGCATCATGGTGTTACTGAACCCTGGGAAATATTCATAATCTCCATTGTCCAATGGAGATCAAATATCCGACCGTACATGTGTGCATTGAGTGGTCCCGATCTAGTGCCCTCTGCACATATAACGGTACGAACCGCAGATTGGAGCTGTGGTTATGTATTTGCAGAACATTTTCCATGTGGCCTTGAGGCTGAAGGAATGCATGCCTAATTAGCATAGTATGAAGTAATTCTGTATAATAGATATTCCAATAATTAATAAAGGTACGTATAGGTATGTCCTGGAAGACCTGGATTAAATTCCAGAAGAACATCTCAGTCAAACTATATGAAACAAATTAAATATCATAGTATTATTGGATTTTTATAACAATATATATATATGTATTTTAGAAGACCGGGCTTGAAAGGGTTAGTCCACACTAACAAAGATTAAAACCACCAACCATCTACCCCCAACTTAACCCACCTTCCACCCCCAATACCACCATCTACATCCTCCTCTTTCTCCCGCCGGCCTTGATATGTGTTCTGCCAACACTGAGACATAGTGATATAATGTCCCAGCTAATCCCGAGCACATCATGCTAGCTCCATGCTGATTTCCTCCGGCAAATGAGATAAGAGTGAATGATTGCTTGTTGTAGAAAACTATCATACTCAACATGATTACCCATTCAGCCATGCAATACACTGCAGATCTCTTTGATTAGTGCGCAATTAGTATTATTAAGCCAGCATTAACTGGCTTAATAGGAAGGTTTGTCATCATATTCAGGAAACATAATTGGGTTTCTCACAAGAAGATAAAATCATTTGCCTCAAGCACCAACAAAGCCCGACTGTTCGTCCTGCATGTCATATATTGCTTTGATGAGGCGCATCTAAGTAGCAATGTATATGTGAACAGCAATCCTTATTGCCCGGAGCAAATTTAATTTATGGGATTCTTCATGCATTATGACTAACCGTGCTCCTGCGCGTGTATTTTGATAGCGATCACAAGTTCTGTTCTGTTTACTCAAAGGAAATTGTCATCTCTCCTCGGTAAATATGGTAATATCACGAGGAATTCCAGAGGCCAGCCATATAGGTCAGCTTCTATTCTTCAGCAGCAAAAGCGGGCATATTATATATAAACGAACTGGGGCTATCATAAGTGAATATAAGACATGTATAGCAAATTAGGCATCTTCTCACGAAGACGAACTATCAGGAAAATACCGCTTCATGCATTATTCTGATGTTATCAAATATTGCATGAATCATGCAGACTTTGTTAAAGCTGTACATATTGGTGTATATACATACAGGGTTGACAAGGTCTCAAGAGCTCTTCTTGCAGGTTTTAAGATTAGCGTAACCCCGGTAGGAACTCTAAGTGAAGAGACGACAGTCTCAAGGTAATTGCTAATACAATTTCATTTCTTTCAAACCCCATGTTAAATTGAAGTTTCGAAGCTAAATTCATGCCCAAAGCCGGTGATGCTTCAAAGCAATTAATCTGTAATATCGACATTTAGAATCCCATTGTTTAAAAAACAATTAGCATATTGTATCACGTTGTGTCCTGAAGGAGATTGACAGAAGGAAAAAAACATTTTCTAATACTTCGCCTATTGCTGGCTTTTGTCCCTGGAAAGAAGCAAACAATTTAAGATATGTATAATTACATGCATCTAGTGGAAAACCATGCAGTCTCCGTCTCAGGATCCTCTAGCCAACTGTCATATTGAAGTAGATATGATGTCTTTATGTTCCGAAGCTTGTTCCAAACATTATACATGTAGTAGCACCTGTGGTCAGGATGGGCAACTGTCACCAAGAAATTAAAGCACGTAAGATTACATAAACAATTAGCACCTAGACCTGACATTATAACATTCGCTGCGACTTCATAACCTCCGAGGAAGACATGCATGGAGGTAGTATATGGAGAAATGTTCATGGCCCTGGTTTACTTTCATCCTCGGAGATATTTTGTTGTACAACATCTTCTCCCATTTGTCACAACAGAGGAGAGATTCACCAGAGACCCGGTAGTCTCTTGCATTTAACATAGCTCCTTCTTTAAAAGATGGCTTTAGAATGTTACTAATCCCCATTTTGTCGGTACTGACGGGTCACATCCACTTTCACTTACATTTTACTAAACTCTCCCAACGATCCTAACCTTGTAGTCGAACAGGTCTTATCGAGATGGCATCTCCAAACACAGTTACTTAATCACAATGGAGAAATTACTCCTATGGGTATAGTAAATCTCTCTTAGTTACTCGCTCGGTCGACGATGTTCCTTATATCTGATATAGAAAGCTCTTGGAAGATTATTCGGAGGCCATGATCTATTAAATACACCACCCAAAGAACCATTTCGAACCCACTATTATGCCCCATGTGTGCCATATAATAATAATCCATATAATATAAAGCTAGAACGATTTCTAGGAAAGGAGGTAGAAAAGAAATGGTAGAAAGAAGGTTTTCTTTGTCCAGAATGTTCTCGGAATTTGTTGTTTTACAAACCACTTTACTCATCTTTAGAGGTCTCTCCCCCCTCTCTGGATGTTGTTGTATGTGGTTTGTGAAGGTATTTGGGGTGGAAATGTGATTTTGAAGCCTTTTTTAAATCGGGATAACCACACTCTATTTATAGCCTGGGAAAGCCCCTGTGAGATACTACGTCATTTCCCACAACCAACGTCCAGGGGGACCTAAATACATGGATCATATTTTCAGAAAATGCACAATTGGCAGCTGTCCACATTTGATAAATTCTGCTCAATTAGGCTGCAATTTGGCCAATACTATGTAAATTTGAGTATGTTCTGTTTGGTTAGATTGAAATGTATTTTGAACTTTATTTTCGTTTGAAATTTGGGTTATTTGAGAGGATTGGTGAAAGTGAATTGTACATTTTTCTGAAAATCTGACCCACATGCAAAGGAGTGGGAGAGTAAAGAGAAAAACAGGTATGAAAGACAGAGAAGAGGGGGAGGGAAAAGAGGGAGAGGGGGATGTATTGGGAGAGTGTGACCGTCCTACATGCAGAGGAGTGTGGAGTGAAGAAGAGAATAGGAGAAGGGGAAGGGGAGAGAAAGTAGAAGGCGGGGGAAAGAGAGGAAGTAGAGGATGGTTTTATTTTATATATAAAAAGCTTTTTATTCAGTCAGTCAACAAATAGCCTTCTAGTTCTCTCTCGGGGTGGATAACATGATATTACATCGTACCAAGAGTGAGGATGTTGGGGAAGGAAGAGAGGGGAGGGAGAGAAAGCAGGGAGGGGGAGAATGAGGAAGAGGGGAGGGATAGGGGCGTGGGAAATTAGAGATGGGGTTGGGAGAGAAAAACATGTATGAAAGTCAAAGAAGAGGGGGAAGGAAAAGAGGGAGAGGGAGAACTGTGGGGAGAGAGGGTGACCGTCCGGAGGACGGGTACTTTGCTAGTTACTTATAAAAAGGTGAGTATTAATCCTTGATAATTTCATTTATTTCTAGAAATTTCAATTCCATTGAAACTGTCTCGCATTTGAGTTGTTATCATTCTCTTACGTAGATTCAGGTCGCCTTTATTTTAGGGAAAGGATATTGGGAGGAAGAAACGCATACATATCCATGCAATTGACTGTATATCTGGCAGTATATTCCTGTTTATGATGAAAAGTACACTTAACAAGAGAACAAAAGAGTCTTTCATGCGACAGCTTCAGAGAGGTTTACACAAAGACTTGTATTTTATTGCCTGACAAATCTGTATCACTGCACTAGATGACGTTTTCTGAGCAGTAGATGTGAATGCTATATGGTGTATGGAACATTTGAGATCGAATACAACTATGCATTCTATACATTTCAGGCAAAACATAGTACTGGTATGAAACTATATAGTCACTTGAGTTAGAATCATGTGCAATACCTACCCAGAAAAAAGGTGAATATTTATTCGTGGTTCAAAATTTCATTTTTTATATTGACCGGATTTGATATGATAGGTATTCGGAATCTCCAAAGAAATCATATTACAATATAGCATGTCATGATTCATTTGAATTGTTCCTGCTTTAATTGTGACAATTCTTTGGTTGTATTAACACAATTGAAATGTGGATTTTCCGTAGATTCCGTAGTAATTCTGACATTTGCCCGATATTACCTGACTTGTTTCGTCTGTGCCAGGTAAATATCTACAGTGAGTGGACATTGTATACCAAAACTTGCCAAAAACGTCCGTTAAAGCACTGTAAATGCAAGATAAAATGCTGCATTTTACACAAGTTTCCATAACGGGAGACACACTACCAATACTACTAAGCCTGGTAGAATGTGCTAAATATAACAGTGTAGACGGATCCTACTACATTAGCCCTACTTCTGTACTTCAGGCACACCCATGTGCAGTCGACCTCAGCTGGGTTGCTCCGAATCCAACCCATAAATAAGCTATTTTTGCGAGCACCTCAACCGAGCAGGTAGTTATGTGCCTATGGCATAAGTTCTCGTGACCCCTGCGCTAGACTCATTCTTCAGTCGGTCCCTACGCAAAGTCATTATTTGTTAGAAATGTCTATGTGGCCACGCCTGCACGGAGAATGGTATAGTGCCTACCGCTAATAATAAAAAGCCCGTAATTTGTTGTTAGAGTAGCAATCTATCATTGCAGTTAGTGTATGGATGTATCAACTCCCTGCGGCCAGAAGGGGAGGGATAATTTAGTATTTCCATTCAGGCTGTGCGGTCCAGATACAATTCAGCGTTCATAACATTAATTGTATAGGTCCCTGGATTTATAAGTCGCTTGGTGCAAATGATAGATAACATCATCACTGAATGCAATTAGATTTGTTATCTTATAATCAACATATGCAGTGGAGTATATGATATATACCGTTAGTCGCTTTCTTCAAGGCATAATGATGTTTTGGTATCCAGGCAAAATACCGCCCATGTAACAGGGAATAGCAATATAGATTATTCTATAGTTATCACCACTTGTTTATTATGTCTCATCTACCAATGTACCTAGTGTGAAGATGGGGAACCCCGCCATTTTTTTGTGCAGTATGTGAACACATGAGGGTTATAATGGACAGGTTTTCCGAGTGGCATGAAGTAAAGCACTTGAGCAATCCAAAACACTCCACTGGATTGCTCTTTTGGTCCGCTCATTGTCCACTCTTTTTCTTTTTCCTGAGTGCCTAACAAGGGAAGATAGAGCGAAACCAGTGCTGTCCAATAGAATTGGTAACTGTGCTTTCTATATACTCTTAAAATTTGATGTTGACGCTTCTTTTTGATGTTGCTCTAATATCTGACCTGTTTGATTTGAGCGCATCTACACAACTCTCTTTCTGCCTGTAAAAGTAGCAGTCCAATAGTGCACTGAGAGCGAACCAATGTAATTACTATTGGTTTCATAAGGAAACAAGCGAACCAGTAGAATTGCTCTGCGCTTGTACTGCGCTAATAATAAAAGTGGACAAAGAACAAATGAAAAGCACACTATAAAGGAGTGAAGCAAGAGCAAGCTCTGAGCACATGGACAAGCGATCCAGTTGAATCACAGCTTTGGGCTCGGCTTAGTTTGAATATTCACTAAGTAGTAAAACAAGGTATATATTGCATTATATCCAGTATAGTTTAGATGTGATGGTCTCACACTGCTATGGACATTAACAAATTCTGTCCAGAAGTATATCACCAAGGTGGTGTACCGTGTAACTGTTTGGCTGGTTAGTTTAGTAAGTTTATTTTACTCAGAATCTATAGCCTCCCCACCCCCCACCCACCCTTTCGCACAAAGCTGTTGATTGTTTGTTGACAAGCGTTGTTCAGGCTCTGCTGAGCCTGATCAACTACACAAGTAGTTATTCGGTACTATTCGGAATACACCATGAGACAACCTTTAACACCTAAACACCTTTTTGGTTCTTTTTTAAATAAGGCCGTATGAAACATTTCCTTCTGCCCAAGTTGTAGAGCGATATTGTTTATGTAGATAGACAGTGATAATAGCATAGTTTTACGGGGAAAATACATAGGAAAACACATATCTCCTTGACGGGCCCTACTATTATACGAGAGACCCGATTTACGGGCATCATTCGAAATGATCTATGTAATAGCTACGCTATGTAAACATAGGCGATTGGATGCTGGCCGTCTAGTTCAAAGATGACACTCTTTGTGTATTATATTTGATGAAGGTTTGTAATTTTAGACCATACCTAGCCTTAGCCTGGCGCATGAATATCATAAACCACTAAAAGTTGTTGTCTCTTTGCAACCCTGGGATATCTGGGGAAAAGGTCAAAGACACCAAACTTAATTGTCCTTCTCACTTGGAAATAACCAACGATGCCTCTGTAATCTCCAAATATAATGTAAATTATGTGTCTTATGGGGTGGGGATTTTGCAAATATTTGTTGCCCTGGAGGCGTCAGGGATTTCATTATATTTTCCCAAATACCCGCGGGGTAGGGGATGGGGGTGGCAATTGACAAGTGTTTTAGTGCAATAGGCGTCCAGTCGCTCACTTACCATTTCCATCTGATCTGAGAGTCTGTGGGCCTAGACCGAATTTAAGAGACTAATCACTTTAGAGTAAACAGCACACGCTTAAGAGAGAGAGAGAGAGACAGAGACAGAGAGACAGACAGACACAGAGAGAGAGAGAGAGAGAGGGAAGAAACCTCAAATAAAATGAAGTTACATCAAGCACATCAAGGCTTCCCTTCCATGATCATAGATATTATCATAGGTAAGATCAACCTATAGGATTTGCTACTTGTGGTTTCATGATTCTTGATCCTTGATTAAGCTGATGGAGTCTGCCACCCTACAAAACCGATATGTTAGTGTATTAAAATACTAATACTTATAAAAAGCTTATTCATTACATCAAGCCAATCTTGTAGAAAGTATATATTGGCGTCTCAGGCTAACCAATATTATTAAGAGGCATATAAGATGTCATCAGAAAACAAATGCAAAAAAGGGAGGTGAATTATAAAGGTGGGAGTGTAAAAGAGTAGAAGGGAGGGGGAGTTGAATAGAAACTAAATGTGAATTACTACCCATTATAGGCGGGATCATCAAGTATAAGTATAATATTAAACATACCAGCATTCCCTTGTTTGTTCACACCTGTGGCATCCTATTGTTAGATAATGAGTTGAATATATGGAGGAAAACGTCAGAATATATTTGGCAGCTCCACACATTTGGAACATTCTATTCAATTGGGCTAAAAATGATAGATACCAGATGTATATATATCTCAGTATTCCTGGTATTGCTTTAATGAAGAAAATCTATAATTTGGTTATGTCGAACTGTAATTTATACCATATATGTTTGTCTATATGTCAGAGGCCTATGGACATATATCCTGAACCAGAAGTGCTCGCCTTCATGACCTTGGCGGCAGTTGCCTAGACGGCTGGCCACATTCGCCATATTTGCACTGGCGCTGCAGGTGGTAACACGTCTCCAGTCAAATATGAATAATTTTTTCAATGCCTAAGCTGGGCAAATGCTCCAACTGTGGATTTTTACATTATAGCCCACACAGATCTCGGTGTATGTACACTGGTGATTGTGATATATAAACGTAGAGAAACTTACCTCCATTATGTCTCTTTTGGAAGCTTCTGGCTGTACAGACAAGATGGATCTGAAGTACATGGAGTATTTGGAAAAGATCAGTACGGAATCCTTGAAAACGTCCAACCCGGACAGGAAGCAAAAGCAGTCAACTGATTCCATATCATCATCGATAGTTGACAGAATGGCTGCTCTGGAGAGTGCTAAAAGTTCTTCATTGTCACCACCAAATCAGTTGGGCTCCTCTGGTTCTTCTTCTGGCCAAGTTCAGCAACCTTCAGCCGGGAACATGGTAGCTTTGACTGGATGTATCGAGCAACTGTCACTCTGAGTGAATCAAGGCACCCTGTTGAAAAAAGGTATTGAATATAGGCCCAAGAATCAATGTCAATTTATGTCCTACCATCAAACAGTGAAACAGATGGATCACAATAAGCTGTCGGGTACAGAACTGCAATTTGGTATGCTCAAAGTCTATAAGAATTTTCTTACGGAAGGTAGTGACACCGCTGATGGCTACCTGCAACACATGCTGTATGTAGGGCGTCATGTTGTGGATCCTAACTTCTTGACTATCGGTTGTGTCCTTTACAATAGACATGTGGTGGATAATTATATTGTGGGAACTGATTCTTTTGGCCCCCCTGACCAGTTTGGAGCTGGTATCTACCTTAGTGGCTTTTATAATCGCAAGAAACAGGACGAAACAAAGGTTTCTGGATATACCATATATATATACAAGTTATCTTATATTTTGGTTATTTGGGAATGTTGGCAAACGCAATGTGTACATTTTCTCACTACTCGTCCCATATATAATATCGGTGGAGTCATAAGATAACGATAACGAGGAAATACTGTCTAATGGATGGTGTGGTGATATCGCTCAGTTATTTGAGCCAGAATTCCCCTACCCCAAATAAGGCAGAAACTGTGGTTGCCTGTTAGATACTGCATGGTAGCATATTCTGTAATCACGATTCGACCGCAACGACTCCTGAAATATGAGACCCAGTTGACTTGCAATCAAGACATGGAAAGCCCTTCAAGTCTGCTCAAGGAGTCAGAGTTGATAGAGTTCTTTAATGTTGAAATTGACACTTGATGCAAACCCATTTTTATTCCGGACGTTCCCCTAAACAATGAATATGCATTTCTACAACGCCCAAACGCTCCAGAAGCATATATCATTAGAGGATAACCCTGGGTTGCCATATCGGAGTATGAGAGAAGATGATAAGAGGCTATAATGGCCTCCTGACAGATTTATTACCTCCTAGCCATACAAGCAGTAATAGCCACATTATCCTGCACCTGAGGGCGCTGCAAACATGTCACGTAGTCAGTAAACTTGTCCTGGTTCAGTCCATCAGTTGTTTGGACAACTTAACGTCCTGCGAGGCGGTTGTTCTAAGCATCGATATAATAGACTCGGCCATGATTCAAACGGTCTATCAGCGGTAAACATAATCTTATATTATATACGAGCTTTTATGCACACAGAGAATTGTGTTTTTATAAATGTTGCTGTAAAATGGTCACCTAAATTGGTGTAGAAGCCTGTTTAACTACTATTAAATGTCTTTCTGCGTCAGTCTAGAATTAATATAATCGACTACGATAGGGGATTTGCATGTGCCACTGCGCATAATTGTTACAATGCATGCTGGGATAGATACAGTTCAAGTATGACATACAAATAATTAGAGCCCTTCATGTGAGAGCTTCATAAATGAGAGCTTGTATCTAAATGAGTTATAAAAACAAAATACGTGATTGGAAAGAAGGAGGCTTGTGTCATGGAAACATGCATAAAACTTGGATATTGACAAGAGAGCACTAATAAATAGTCCATGCTGAAATGTTTTCTGTGTCATTTACACTGACATACAACTCCCATAATTCCATGCGAATCAACATTCAAGATGGCCGACATTCAAGTCCCCTGTTGGTGCTTAATTGAGAAAATTCAGGAAAAGGCAGATTCTGCGCCAACGAGCCTTACTGGTGCTCTCGTAAATTTTTGTCCCATGAATCTGACATCAAATATACTATATCAATAGACCATGTGTGTGGAGAGTCCATCATGCAATATCGTTAATGTCAGGGCTCTTATTGGTAAGAGGAAACGAATGAACTCTTAGAGGTTGGCTCACAAAGTAGGTTGCTCTAAAATGTGTGCAGGAAGTGGGAGGAAAGAAAGTCTATGTAATGAATGACGTTTGCCAATTGGCACCGAGACATGACCAGGACAAGCTACTTAGACAGTTTAATTGTTACGAATGAAATATGGTTTTAACAAAGCCCGCGATCCATCAGCCTATAGAGCTAACAATAATAATGATTTTGTTTGCCATTGCCAATTGCGACCGCTAAATATATCAACCAAGTGAAAGTGAAAGTTCACAAAATCTAGTCTATGTGCGTGTCTTTTCATGTACAGGACATTAACTAAAGTGGTGATAAATTGACTACTCAAATCCCAAATCTATGTTAATAAAGTAATAAGTAAATTAAAGGCACGGTCATTGATTAACAAAACAAGAGGCACAGATTTGATATAAAGCTCAAATGGTATCGTCATTCTATTTAGTTTACATCGAAGCTGTATAATAGTACAGTTCTGGCATGCTCCCGACGGGCACTGAGTGCAATTGAGTGTGATAGCACTGTGATCATTTTGTGATTGACTGCAAACAAGTGAAGTGTGATACTTATGGCTTTGAATCACAGTGAAATGGACATACCATTAGCAACCATTATGTAAAATCCATTGCGCCTATATTCCCATATTGTTAATGGTCTCAGACTTGTGTTAGATCAAGTTCTCATTCATATTCATTTATGTTTGTATTAAACATGTATTACTCAACCAGTTGTATCTGCGAAAACATGTTTTCTTCAAAAGAGTCAAGAGTAGGAGGTGTCAGTCTAATGTGAATCCCCTCCCTGGGTAACCCTCACATACACACCATAATGTTGACGCACAAACTCTTAGCAACGCTTTAACACCTTAAAGAAGCCCGTCACAATGGAAAGTCAGGTACAGTTAAAACCGTTTTATAGTGTATTCATATTCGATAATACATGTAGGATAAAGGTCTGATCATCAAAAAAATGTACACTTTTCACACTTGTAGCCAGTGGTTCAGTCATGAGTTGGTCATATCAATGAGAAGTGACCACCAACTGCCCAAATATGGACATTCATCGGCCCTAACTTTAGCAACTCTTTCTCTCTTAAATAACATGTCAACTCTGCATGGCTACAACCCGACTGGATTTAGATTTTGAAACCTTTTATTGCTAATATTTTAGCCAAACATTGGGGTGCTCCAGCATGCGGGAGGATTCCAGCTCCCCTGGTGGTTCTTAGATTGTCTGTGAGTAGAGTAACAATACCATCTCAGTCATTGACTGGCGATGGTTCTCTACATAAGTACAGTGACAGTTTTCTTATTATAATTAGGTATACAATATGTGTACTTTAAGTTTTAACAAGGATGGTTCACTCGATGATCATCAGTCTTAGTTTAGTTGTTGGGGGTATAAATACTGCAGTTGTTCATTTATATAACATTTATATTAAATATTCATCCTTCCAGATGTAAATTGCTCTTGCATTATTTGGATAGCTGCCGAATATTCTTCAAAAGTCAATAATTTGGGCGTGATCTCAATTGCGCATATAATGCCCATTCAAAATCGCGTCTAAATACTAATTATGTAAATTAAACTGTCAGCAGGTGGTGCATCTGGTAACTGGGTGCATTTACAATTTCTTTTACAATGAAACTGCTGCTAATACATAATATGTGTGGCATTTATACAACTATAGATATTCCACATCATGTACATAGGTATTTTATAAGTGACATACCTCTATAGTTTATTTGTGTAATTTAGTTGTTTGATGTGGAAAAACGTTTTGATCAAAATACACCCCATCATTGCATACTTCATTAGCTGAAGTAGACTGGGCCACCCACATTTCAAGTAAAACTGGAATAACCCTTCCCAGCAATGCGGCTGTCTAACAGGATGGAAATAATGATTAAATAATGTCTAACCATGAAGACTTAATTAAAAGTAATTCCGAATGATATTATTCTGCAAATAAAAAGCAATACAATAAGTTGAAAACTGTGCATACAATATCCCGCTTAAAATGCCATAGGAATTTGCTGTTTATTGCGCCAATATTGAGTTATACCTTTAGCGGGATCATCACGCAATCATTGCGCAATAATTATTGCGCAAAAAGCGTCCACGCTCATCACAGAACTCTGGCGAGTTGATTGCGCATTAAAAATCGCGTAGAATCGCGTTCATTTGCCCGTCGGGCTGGTGCATAATCCCGAGACAAAGCATGAAATGGAGGTTATAAATCGCATTAGCCTAAGGTGGTTTATATGATATTCATGTATTTATTCATTTCTATATCCTCATTTCTATACCCACCAGTCAAGAAGCCAGTTACGAATTAAATACCGTTCATAGTAGGTTAGGGAATACTGTGGTTGATAACCATCTTGGCATTGAAGACTGTCGTGGCGAGGAGCCAAATACGATTTTTACCAGCAATATTTTAGTTTCTGAGGAGAGTTTTCGGTATAGGTTTTATGTTGGTTGCCTACCTGCTGAATGGAAAAGTTATTATGTAAAACCTATACCGAAAGATGGTGATCTGAGATTTTTAATAACCTCAGACCTATAGCCATTGTGTCCACTCTGTCAAAACTATTAGAACAAATTATTTTTACTACTCTTGTTAATCACATGAAAGGTAACAAGTTATTTACAAAGACCCAAGGCGGTTTCAGAACGAGTCACTAAACTAGTCTTAGTTTATTTGATTTTCTGACCCCCATTGTTGAAGGCAATGATAAAGGGTATTTTTCTATAGCAACATATTTCAACATCGCTAATACTTTCAACAGCATAGACCATACTACTCTAAAAAGAAAATTGTCCTTCTGTAGAATACATCCCAAAATAATTCGAATAATTGAAAATTACTTATTTAACAGAACCCAACGCACAATCTTGAATGGATTCATTTCTAGCCCTGAATTTATAAACAGAGGCGTACCACAAGGTAGCAACCTGGGACCTCTGATGTTCCTCATTTACATTATTGATCTGACTTCTAGTTTAAAAAATATTTATGCCTTTGAAAATGATATGAATGTTACCCTCTATGCTGATGACACTGCTCAGCATGTTGTATGAGATTGACTCAAGAATTTGCGACTTGTATTATTCCCTGGATGAAAAATAACGGTCTGCTCTTAAATGATTAAAAGTCCCAACTACACATCTTGGACTCTAGATCCAACCTTAAGAAGATTAAATTTGAAGAACCGGGTAAAATATATATTAAGGGTATACAGATCAAAATGTGTAAAACCGTCAGATACCTATTTTTCAAGGTTGGTTGCTATGAACGAACATATCAATAACTTGATGTTATCTGTTCAATATAAAATCCATCAATTTAGAAAAACTACCATGTTAAAATGATTTATTTACCTTGCATGACTTGTTTATTTTGGTCTGCCATCAGTATGCATCCTAAACGCTTTATGAAAGACTCAATCTCATTAGATAATACAGCGATTTCAGAACAACACTGGTGGCCCACTTTCTTGACAGTGCAGACCGGGTAACATTTCGAAGTGGCCATGTACATGCATTGGGAATTCATCAGTTGTATTTTTGATTTTTCAAACTTGTTCCCAACATTATCTTGTTATTTCTCCTTACATTTCAAAGTATTGGGAATATTAATTGTCATCGTTTTTTACGTTACGCATCATGCGTATAGTGACTCATAGCTTGTGCCGTGCAGTGGAAACGTGACAAACCTATAAGAGGCAAGATAACAAGTGCCTTTGGTACTGGGCAGAACACACATGTACTTTTCCAAAACATTATACATAGTGCGGATCAGCGAGTTGCACGGTTGATAACAAGCCAAGTTGTGATACAATACCTGAGAAACATACACAGTGTGTGATAAATCTGCCAAGGTATTATAAACAAATCGATGAAATGTTTTATAATGTTTTTAAACAAATCTCCTGGGCCAGTAGCTGTTCGCTGAGTGGATGTAGCGTTGTTTCAGCAACAGGTGGATGGTTTGTTGAACATCTTTCCATTCCCCAGACGATCCTGGAGTAATCAGTACAGCTCCTAGGATCCAGCAGGTGTATCCCTGGGGAGTATTGGAGGTGAAACGGTCCTTCCCTTCCATAAATAGAAGTGGCCAACTTGCAATGCCCCCTGACAGTTCCTGTCACGAGAGCTGCAGAATTTGCAGATGGTAGAGTCTGTGGGTCGCGGGTGGGGCAGGACACCTCATGTATGCAATGCCTCTTCTTCGCTGTTTATGGGAATGAAACTTGAAGGGCAACTAGAAAACATGATATAAATGTTCTAGGGCCCCCAAGGTTGTATGATGATGGCCCGAACCATATAACTATATTGTGGATATATGAATTTACGAATTGGCCAACACAAAGAAAAAAGGAATGGGAACATGGACATCTTATTGGCTTGTATATATATATATATACGTATTTTTATTTCTCTTCAACAGTACATCATTAAAACATTTGTGAGAAATGGGACGAAACCTGTCAGCTCAGATGTCCTATGGCATATTGTGTACATAATTTTGTTTGCTTAAGGCCTACATGCATTTAAGAAAGCAATTTTGTATTTCTATTTCTAAGCTAACTGTTAAAGATCAGGAATATAGATAAAGAGTTGAAAATCTCTATACATGCACTTGGAGGAATATTTTGAAATGATCCATATTCGTGGCGTACTCTGCTGTATAAAAAAAAGACATTGCTGAATGGCCGAAATTGAAAACAAATTTTAAATGTCTGTATAATAACTGGTCATGTGGGTGAGATTGTTTCCAAATGACTTGATCGAACATTCCTGAAGGGGCGTGATCTTTAGACGATTGCTGCGATGTGATTGGCTGCAAAGGGGAGAGGTCCCTAACAACACTGGACAGTGTCCTTGGTGATGTTGGGTGTAATCCGAATATGAGCAGTGAGATCTCATCTAAACACAAATCTAGCTAAAATCAAAGGAGTGGGAGGTCTCTAAAGGCTACCGGTTTTGGTGGTAGTAGCTTGAGTTCATCGGCAAATGGCAAATGTGGGTTTGCCATCTTGAATCACTGCCTGAAAGGTCTTGGGAATATAACCACCTAAGGCAGTGATTAAAATGATTAATACACTCCGTTTTGGGCCTTAAAGTCGGTCAATAATTTGTTATCGTTCACATTGCCTGTGACGTAAGCTCCATCATCACTTCTCTTATTTCCTCTGATGTCTTCCGCACTTATTTTCGCAACCAAAATCATGGCTCATTATGTGGTGTATGACTGCGAATAAAACTATAAACAGAATTGTTTCATGGGTTCTTACATGTAGTTAGCCTAGAGCAATCATAGACAGATGAGGTAAGAAATCTAAGCGAGTTTTGCCTGGGTGCTGTTTCATAATGAATGAGACATAGCAAGATTTATTTTGAAAATTTGTGAAGGGTGTTCAAATGTTACAAAGAATGTTCCAATCTGGCGTTTCATAATGTAGGACATTCATGGGAACATTCATATTTGCGGGAACATTTGCGGGAACATTCGGTGACGGGACTGGCTGTGTGTGTTGTCTTATTAGGCGGTTAGAGGATGATGAGGTGATGAGGATTGATTATGGCTGCCGTGAACCAGAACGAGGCGAAGCCGAGTTCTGGTTCCGGCAGCCATAATCAATCCGAAGCACCGTAACCGAATGCTCTAATGCCTTTAGTCCCCGTCAGGTGGCGGCACAATCAACACAAAAACAAACTACGGGTACGCAGCACACAACCCTAAAGTCAGGTGAGGCCGCCTCAACCAGGGGTCGCCACCCTCGGCCGGAACTCCCATCTTCCATAGACACCCCTCCCCGTCCCCCTTCCGCCTTAGACGTCCCTCTATGGCTGTCCATTCGTCCCCGCCACACCAACAGACGGGGACTAATACGTAATAACACCCACTCAAGTATGGTGCATCCAAACATGACCAGACCAACAGGGCAGACAGAGAGGCGCCATGGGCTGAGAGGGATAGAGAGTGTACATTGCCAGGATTTGCTGTGAATGTACTCAAAGTCGCTATGAATGTTCTCAAAGTCACTACGAATGTTCTCAATGTCTCTGTGAATCTTAGCAACTCTGATAAGTTTCTCAACTTTGATTATGAAATGGAATTTGTCCCAAATGGGATGTTTTTCTACTTAATTCCTATGTCCCCGATTTAGAAACAGGGTCCAGAGCTACAAAGGTGGAAAACTAGCTTCACTGACTCGACCAACATTCACAGAAAGTAACATTGACTATTACTTTACTATTAATATGAAGGATGAATTGGATACTGACTGAGTCATTCAAGATCTAAATGCATACAAAATGCAGTGGATAAATAATTAATCAAATCAGTGAAGTCTATTTTGTTACGTTTTTCTTTAAGTTATACGTCATTTAAGGACCTTCAGTCCCCTTATTTACAATAAACCTTTTCCACATGCCTCGCCCATTACCCCCATCCCACCATACTCCATGCCCGACCCTCATTTTTTTCTTGATAGCATGAATATCTTTCTCAAATATCATGTAGATGAAATTTCAAGATTGTTTCCTTTATTGAATGTGCATTGCAAAGATGAGAAAAGAACAGTTCCGAGCGCTTAGCCTGTGAATTGTAGTTTCTTATACTGATGTTTTTTAATATATTCTTCAATCCTCACCCCCAACTACCCCTCAAATCTTGAATTTCCATTGCACTTGATCTTTAATGACAATGCATTTTATCTGCGGGCACTCAACTATTGTATAACTAATACCATTTTGGGCGTATAATATGCTCTTGCTGGCAGGTTACTCATTGAAACTGAAATGAAGAAATATATTATTGAATATGCATAGTTCAGGGATGGTCAGTTAGCCCCTAATGTATATTCAAATTTGATCTTATCAAGGCAGAAGTAGTTTCCTCATGAAACATCCATGGAATAATGTACGTCCGTTTGTTGTTCGTTGAAAGTCCCTATGGACTTGCGGAATGGATTATATCCTGGCAACGGCCTCAATACCTCACTTTCTCCTACAATCAGATCTTTGAGGGTAGTACTCTTGGAGTCTTTTCATATGTGTAAATTGTGTAGCCTTGAAATAAATAGTTCAAAAGATACAGACTGATATATAGGTAATTCAGATTTACACAAATAGTGTAGTATGAAAAGTAAGACTTGGTTACCATGGCAACTGACATTCCAATGACACGGGAAATGTGTTATTTTTCTTTCCCCTAATGGCAGCCATTATTTGTATGTATTAGGTTACAATGTTCTTTATTGCCATATTTTTATAAGAGAAAATAGGATGTCACATCCCAGAATTTTGCTATTTTTATACTTCAAGGTCATATTTGGTGAACTTGACCTTGATCATTGATTCGAAAACTGTTGATAGCCCCCATATACACCATCATTATTCCCAAGTTTGGTCACATTACCGATAATAGTGTAGAAATGGACACTATGTTTTGCTAAAATACAAAAGAATCACTAGTTACCAGAGAAACAGGCCATTGTGACAATGTTCGCCACCATTTTGGCTATTTTTCTTCAGATTCGAAAAATGAATGAATGTTTACACCAAATACTTCAAATTTAGCTTGTTATACGGTGGGTAGGGGTTCCCTCCCAAATTTAGCCTCTGGCCGCTGGTCTATAAGATAGATATAAGGTTTAAATTACGGTTCAACATAACCAAATACATTTTCTTAATCAACGCAATACCAACATACTGAGATAAATCTGGTATTTATCATTTTCAGCCCAAATTAACAGAATTCCCTAAATGTGTGGAGCTGCCAATTGCACCCATAATATATGTTCTTGTACAATATAGCACGAAAGAAAACAATAATTTCTCAGTGACCTATTTTATGAAGCCCAATCGCCCCAACCAAATATCAAGCAGGCCACTGATTGAATGGTGGGCTCAGGGGAGAAAGATTGGGTTTAGATTTCACAGCCAAGCCAACATCCAAGTCCGCACAACACGCGACTGGTCCATCCTGTTAAGAATTAATACCAATCCCCCTTTTTTCATTGGCGATCAGATTACCTGAATATTCCAGGTGCAAGCGTGTTTGTGTGGGAGATACTGTAGTGGAGCTGGATAATTGAGCAGAAAATACTTTGCATCCACTTTCTTGCCATGTTGAACGATACACAGAATTGTGAATAAGACAGTGTTCATTCCAAAAGCATCCCAGGCAAGTGATTTGTTACTGCAGTGAAAGGTCTTTCTTTAAGCAGGACCTTGCCAGCTGTTCGTTCTCATGGTAGGCACGCTGCTTGGCATCGGGTATTTGCGTCCCTGTCTACTCGTCCTCAGAACATATCTTCGTTCAATAGAAGAGAAAGGGGTAAGAAAAGCTATAATAATTGAGGTTCAGACCATCATGGAAAACCTTAGCTAACCTTAGTATGACACGACAATACCTCAAGGTTGATCAGCCTTTATATATCCTAACTGCGGGGGAACCTATGATTAATTCTTCGCATATTGCTTTTCACCACCGACCTTTTGTTAGATGGATGATTTAGCAGCCGACTCGGGAGTCAACAAGGTAAAGGTCTTGTGATAAACCGGTGATCCCAAGTAGGACGTTCCAATAAATTAATTATCATGGCGCGCTCTATGTGTCTATTTGATTAAAACAGGTCGGTAATCTCCTGTGACTACTAGGATTTATCTGAGGTAAGACGAGCTCTAGGATATTTTCAATTCACTTCTTGTTTTATGACAACACTTCATTCACAGTACAGTGAACGTACGTACCATGTGCCGTCAAAAGGAATTCACTGAAATATGAGAACGAAAGTTTGTGTCTTAAAAACAGAAGAACACAAGGCAAAGGTACTATGGTAATAATTAATACAACACTCATTTATATAAGAAACGTTGACTGTTATTTCTTTTATTTTAATTTATAAATGTAGTAATAAGTTCAATAAATGGGAAGATTTCTTTCCCAACAATAAGAAATTACCATTCAGTATTTGAAAGCAAATGGTTGTACATATATCAAATCCATCTCAATAATCGCTCCACGTCGTTATCTATTAGGTCTCATCTTATGTTACCCGACATATTTAATATTACTTTTTATTTCAATAGAAAACTTTGAAGAATGGTCATCATTGCCTTTTAATTTTGCTCACACCGATTGGCTTTATCATTCTATCCTCATGAAAAAAGCGTCCAAAATAAGAAAAACCACACTGTGGATCTTTGAGAAATAAATTTATTTTAAAACAAAGTATTGTCAGTAAAATCATATAGTCGCGGACTGGCATTAAAGGCGTTTATTCCATGAAGTCTGTAATTTATTAGCATGTTTGCACTGGCAACAGGTTCTAACTCATTATTTCTTTGGGGATGTTGAAAATATAATACTTTTTTATTTCCCCGGAGAACCGATTTTGAGGGTTTTTTTCCCAAAACTGCAAAACTGCACAACCAGCTGGCAGTTCTGCAATGTTTCATGCAGTAGGAGACAATAGGATTTTAGCCTATTAAACTTCAACTGAGTTCAGATGAATCTAACATATTACTGATATTTGGGTTTCTTCTGTATCCAAGCATCTCTAAAATGGCTATGATATAAGTTTTGCGCATACATTGAGTAAGTGTACAGTTTTATTAACCCCTTCACCCCCACTGGCAACAATTGTTACCAGCCCCACGTGGGCAAATCTTGCCCATTTTTGCCCATTTGGGCAAATTTGACCGAACTGGACACAGTCATGGAAATTTGGGGTAACTATGTATTATGGAGTATTTAGTATCACTATAACGCATACATCATGGACATTAATTCTCTAGTATTTATTTCCATGGCAACTCAAGGGGGATAGATTGGTAACCATGGAAACAATATAACAATTTAGGGCTTATTTCTGTCACTTTTCCTGTTTGTATTTAGCTATTTTGAGATAGTTATCTTCACAAAAACATTAGATTTGAAGGTCTTTGATGCCTTGATATTTCGAAAGAAAAAATATAGCTCTACTAGAAAAACCGTTTCCATGGAAACAGATTTTGTTCAAATAAATCAATTTTCACACAGAATTATTTGTAAATTGAAATGAATAATTTCCATTAAAACATTCACCCAAATTTGCTGAAACTCTCAATTCTTGCCAGGCATATCAAAATTAGTTGTTTGAATCCATTTTTCTCTGTCTGTCAATGGTAACCATGGAAACGACTTAGGATATATACCCTAGGCTAATTTCTCCCAGAAAAAATAATGATTTTTCAGAAATCTTCTGATATAGGCAAGTGTGGTATCAGAAGAAAGGTCTCAGAATTCAGAAATATAATTTATTCTCAAATTGGGGTAGTTCTGTTACCATGGCAACCAAAAATAGAAAATTTCTTTAATTTTCTAATTCATGTGTTTTCATTTGGTTGCTATGGTAACAAACTCATATAATGTTGTAAAAACTAACTTAATTTAATAGAGGAATCATTTAGATTGACTTGAGTAACACAAACAATCGAAAATCCCCATTAAGTAGGATTTTCATACCTTCTCCATAATGGTATAATGGTAAACCCTATAGAGGTAGGTATTATTGAATGATGTTTCCAATGTAACCTTTAGGATTCCCCAAATTCCCCTGGGGTTGAAGGGGTCTTCGCAGGTAGTAATTAATTGAATGATAATTGAATGATAATTGATTTAATTATTTAAGTAAGTAACGTTGGAAACACGTTGGTATATGATTAGATCAGTTCTGTGTGAAATCTGTAATTTATGAGTATAATATTATGTTTGTACTGGAAACAGGTTCTAACTCTTTATTTCTTTGGGGATGTACTGGAAACAGGTTCTAACTCTTTATTTCTTTGGGGATGTTGAAATATAATACTTTTTTATTTCATCGGAGAATCAATTTTGAGGGGGCCGGGGTTTCCAAAGGGGCGGGGGTTCAAAAAAAGCAAAGCTGCACAACCAGCTGGCAGTTCTGAGATGTTTTTTGTGCAGTAGGAGACAAAATAGGTTATAAGTCTACTAAACTTCAACTGAGTTCAGATGAAACTAACATATTACTGATATGTCCTCGAGCGATTCTGTTATGGAATAATGTAAGAGGAGTCAGGTTGATGGTAACTATGTAGGCGTGCTCTGAGGATCTGTCTCTCCACCTGGTGCTATAATACCTAGCAGAATGCTAGGTTTATTTCACCATAAACAGAAATACAATTACCATAATATTGATAAAAAAAAGTATTGTCACAAGGAAATACACATCAGCACAGTGCGGTAAAAGGTGGATAAGTGATTAGGAAGGCATACATGTGCGACGTCACAATGTGCATGGAATATTTTTGTCACAGTGGGCATGGATGTGATATGGCGTGGCGTGGGAAGGCTCAGAGGGAATATCTTCATCGATGGGTCGATTATACATATTTGGGTTTCTTCTGTATTCAAAGACTAGCTCATCTCTAAATTGTCTATGATATAGGTTTTGCAGGTTTGTGTATGTATTTTTAACCCAAAGACTTTAAAGGCAGAGATTAATCACCGATATCAGTCATTATCAGCACAAGGCTAACACGTTGATGTACACTTTCTTTGGCTATTCTGCACTGAACATGTCTACACATGCAGATATTGCTTGATAACACCGTTACATGGCTACAAGATATTGTGCTTCTATGAAACCGGCGCTTCTTAAAAGCCGCATAAATCTGGATGTCGCCCTAAGTGGCCTAATGTGGCACAATATAGACAAGTCAGACGGATGGCTGTCAAACATGAAAGAGAAATGGTAATATTGCTAAGCATGGCATGACTTCATCTTCTGGACCTCCGTATTTCTATCATGCTCCATAGATTATTTAAATATTTTCTCGCTGTTCGTAACCAAGGCCACATCTCAAAGAGTAGATGGTATATCGATTTTAAACTGCAACACAGGGGAACATCTATTCAATTTATAACCTCCTTTGAAGTCTGAAAGTAAGAAATATAAGTAGACTAATATCAAATCGCCCAAAGACTGTTTATATTCAACCATCAAATAGCAAAGAGGAGCTCAAAATTAATATACTATACAAGGTAGATTCAGTGCACATTATGTATTGTATTAATCCTAAATGTCCACAGTCTTTACATCATAATTGTTTCTTTTGCTAACTACTAGTGGGAAAGGGAAGTAGCCTCTGCTGTAGCAGTTCTCTCATTTTCATTTCTCATTGCACACGCACACGCACACCCACCCTCACCCTTAACTGCAAAGCATACTATATAAGCCTAAAATAAATACCGCAGTAACATGATTTCTATGTATACTTATGATTGGGTTAGGTCTATTCTATCATTCCTAACTAGATAATAGTTTCTGATGTAGGCAGAATTACTGGATCACATACAAAACTAGTTCCGTTAGAAACATTACTTTGATGCATATATATATATTTCTTTACTTTCCGTAAGCTTAGTTAGACTAGTAGTGTGACTGTAGATGCTTACGACCTAATGTAAACTACATTATTCATAAAACTTGATGTGATTTTATATGACGATATATACATATCATAAAACGGAGTTGTAATGATTTGTATGCATCTGTTAGTTTGTCTGAAAAGTATTCATTGTGCATAGGACTTATAAGTCGCTATTCCCAGTGGAGACAGATGGTTAATTTTTAACAATAGTTCACCAAGAATTATACAATAATATTTATTCATGATAAAGATAATTATTATGACAATATAATATAGTTGTCCATATACATTATGCCATTATACCATGCTTTACAACCAATACTTGTACACATAACTGTTCGTTTAACGACAGTCCTTTGAGAACGACAAAGAATGGGAAGACATATGCATGGGTCACTGACAGTCAGTGTGCAATATATATATTAAAAAAAGAAGAACGAAAGGAAGAAACATAACCCATCACCAGCGCAGCATGCACATCCAAGGTGAACCGTTTAGAACCAAGTAATATATATCTCTAGTTTTCAACAACAAAATTTTTATATCGAGAGGATAGCTCCCGCATCATTCAATAACCTTCTGAATGTATATTCATATCATTAAATAATTAAGTAGATGGCAACAAGGGGCATTGGTTGCTGGTATTATCTTCAATAATTATACTCAATAAGCACAATCAAATCAAAGAACCAGCAGCATTCAAGTGCCTAGACAGTCAGTCTAGCATCCCGCATGGAAGGGCTGTAATTTAGTTGTATGATGTATAGTACACTCTAAGAAGAAAGGGTTCTAACAAGAACCCTTAAGGGTTCTTCAGCTTCTCGACATGGCAGAACCCCTAAGGGTTCTACTTAGAACCCATTTTTGAGGGTTCTAAGTAGAACCCCCGTTTCGGGAATAGGCAGGGTTCTACATAGAACCCTCGATTTGAAGAACCGTCTGGCCAAAATAGCTAGGGTTTTACATAGAACCCTGATTTGGCATCCCTAAAATTGCTTGTAATTTACAATGTTAATTCTGAATAAAGTATTGATTTCATTATTCCCTGTTGATTCTAGACTGGTCCTTATAACAGCAGATTTGTGCTCAGTGCTAAGGCAGCACGTTTCTCCACAGAAGCATTTTGCCCAAGAGCATTCAAGGAGAGACTGCACATTATATGCAGTCCCTTTGCTTGACTTTTTCAGAGTTCCTCATCCACTTCCATCACTTAAACTTACCCTATATATAATCCTCTCCTGCAGCTGACAAGTTTGCAACTTGGTGTTTGACAATCTTGGTACTTCAGTAGTACTCATAGTAATAATATTAGAATTATAAGGGTGCTTTCTTCACAACATTTTTCAACATCAAGCAGGTAAGTTATACAAATAAAGTATTGATTTCATTGCTTTCAATATTCCCAAGTTTATAAAGTGTAATATCTATAAGGTATAAATGCCTCATATAAGTATTACTAGTGAGACGTTTGTTCTAATAGAAATTGTAAATAGCATGTAGTAACCTGTGAGGGCACCTAGTGAAAGCCAAGTTCCAGGGTACTGCCACCTGGTGAGAACAGTCGGATTGCCGATAACGTCGCCAATAATGCCAATAGAAAAAATTGGAGGCCAGATTTGAAAAGAGGGGAAAAAACTGGACTAGGTCAATATCTCACAAAATTTCTATGGGCCACCAGAAAAAAGTCAACTTTTTCAGAATTTGTGCCATAGAGATGTACCTAAAAAGTGTTATTCTTCTTACCTACTTTGCAATGTCAAACAAATCCTTTGATTTGAAAATGAAAAATGCTCAGAATGAAACGTCCTTTGGCACAAGGGTATAACAGGGACCTATGCGTCTCATACTCAAAGATCTAAGTCCTAGTTGCCTTAAAGTTGGTGAAATCAACCGTTCCGTTTTTGAAAATCATTTTTGAAAATCTGAGCCCACTGGAGGTTGCATCACATTTTGGTCTCTGGTTTCCTTCAAGTTGCTCGAATTGATTCAAACTAAAGACCCCCCTGTAATCTAGAGACATGCAGCTTTAATAATATGTAAAGTTTGTGTATGAATCGACCCAGGAGACATGTGCAGAAATTCATTAAAAGTCACACACCCACATAATTGAAATAATTCCATATCGCTCATTTTCATGTGACACATCACATAAAAGTAATCTGTTTGAAGGGATAACATTTGTTTCACATTATTTAGAAAATGCTTTTAATTCTCTCTCTCCTGCCTATATAAACCTTGATTTTAAGATGTAGAATTTTTTTTTATATGCTTTTATGATGCACGATGTATGCAGCTGAACAATTTTTTGAGAAAAAAAATTAAAAATATTCCGTCTGGTTTTACATGGATCCCGATGAATATTCCTAAGGAGAAAAGGAGATTCTTTGTAGAACTGCTTTGAGCTAAAGAACCCTTCAAGTTCAGGAAGAACCCTAAAATGAGGCAAAAGCCCCTATGGTTCTAGACGGAACCCCTAAGGAGAAAAGGGGGGTTCTATGTAGAACCGCTTTGAGTTAAAGAACCCTTCAAGTGCACAAAGAACCCTAAAATCGCTGAAGAACCCCTATGGTTCTAGATGGAACCCCCGGTGGTCCCGAAGAACCCTTTTAGGTGTCGAAGAACCCTAGGGTTCTTGGTAGAACCATGGGGTTCTATCTAGAACCCAAAAGAACCCTTTTTTCTTAGAGTGTAGTTTAATAAATAGCAGAGTCGTTTTGATAATAGCAGTCTTTTTGATAATAATTTTAAATAGTTTAATGTTCTCAATCACCGGAATATCTTTATCCAAAGAATTCCATATATTAGCTAACCTTCCAATATCGGACCTGGCTATCTGACTCTTGTTCCATCTACATTCAGGTGTTTTTCTAGAATCATTTTTCCTAAAATTATATCTACCTTTATAGACCAGTTCTGTGATGGAGACAAAGCAATCTATTTTCCCTGCCAAGATATCAAGGTATAACTTTAGATTTAATGTGGAGATAATATGCATTCCATCTCTAATATTGGTAGGATGAATGTTTTAAAATGTTTGACATTAAGTAAGTGTCTATTTTTTGTATTAATCTTCTCAGGTAGTCACTAATTAAATGATATTTGAATGAAAATTGATTTAATTAACTAACTAAGTGAGTGATGTTAGAAACGTTGGTATATGCTTAGATCAGTGATGTCTGAGATGAGTCCAGATATTTATAATCAGAATAGGTCCCAGCCTCAGACCAAATAAGAATGGTTTGTCAGTGATTGGATACCTGCTGCGAAATGGCTTTCCTGAGCCTGGAGTAGGGGTCCTTTGGGGATTTGGCATTTTGTGGTTTGAAGGGAGAGGCTTTCCCTCAGTTTGGAGGGACTCTCTCAACTATGAGCCTAGACTGTAATTACGTATGCATGTCAGATGTTGGTAGCTTCCTTCAATATTTGATACCTTGCAATGTTATCGTCTTTCGCTATTTGGGAAAGATTAGACAGCGGGGAAGATAATTGTTACTTGAAACTTAGGTTCAACAATCAACAACTAGAAAACCGAGCTCGTTAGTGCCTTTGATAACGTCATGGTATCTTTAACGAACAGGTCTGCTCTGCCTCCCAGAGAAATACTAACTCAGTTTTACGCCAAACAGACCGAGACCAAACCACGCGTAACTTCGTGATATCCCGGTTTATCTCCTTTGTAGTTTGTGACTAACCCCTTGGTTTTCCACTGATCAGATCAAGTTGGATCGCCCACAATGTGATTTCTCTATATATATGTATTACAGACTCAACGAAAGTGACTGCACGTAAATGAAAGAGGGGGCCGGGGGTAGAGAAAATAGAGAATAAATATAAAAAACATTAGACATCTTACAATAGCATTGCTAAAATCCAAATATATAGCAAATATAATGCAATTAAATGGAGCTACAAGGTTCTATTGCCATTCTTGATGATAAAATCTTCTGTCAATGCTCTCGCGATGGAACCGAATAACGGGTTGTGGACAATCTAGGCAATCATTTGTATTCGATTTCCAGGTCAAGGATACGTGGTTTAAGACATGCAGTCATTAATTCCCTAGATTTCTGTATTCTTGTCATCACACGCAAACTATATCCTTCTAAAATCAAGCTCCAAATACTCCATTCATCTAAGGGCAATTTAATGTATACATATGGAGCATTTGAATCCTTTATAACATGTTATACTTGGCGAAATATCTTTGAGAATGAGAGGCTATATGAAGTACATTATTTATCAATTGTATATGTTTTATCTAAAGATCACCCCCAATATATATATGCGTAATGATGAAAAGCACGACGATAAGGTTCGATGTCTAAATCAGGGCAGGGGGAAGCTTAAAAACATTAAGCATACAGGCGATCATTTCCTCGCTAAAACAATCTACAAGCACAGACGTATATATCATTATATCATCACTCTAGAGAGAGAGTCCCCATCAAATATTCCAACTTAACACTGTCGTCTCATTCTGCCACAGCCCGTATGTACTGAAGCAATGGTGTAGTGTTGGTCAGCACGACATCGCAGGGGAAACTGAGTATTGTATAGGCTAATGTTTGGTTGCTCTTCTGTGGTCCTTTTGCATGTCTGAAACTGATGAGTTGATCGAATAGAAATGGCATCGCCAGGACATGTATGAGAATTAGATGAACATTGTATGCTTGTATGATATGCTGGACTCTTTGTCGCATCGGTCCACATATACAACTAGAACAGTGATAGATTTATCCCTATAGTGAGTTATGATAGGATGTAACGAGGTTGGTTAAATTGAAGAAACAAACTATTTATTTACCTCGCTTCTCTCCGATGACCCGCCATATTGGTTTCTTGATACCAAAGCGCTAGACAAGCGTACAACTGATTGGCTAATCTACGACGAAACATACGGCATATGACGTCACGAATAGGCGTGACGTCACGAGCGAGCCTAACGTCACCCAATAAGAATACTTCTTACACTTTGGCTAAAGAAAGGGTAATATTTTCGCGCGTGGATCCATTCAACAAAATACAATGGCATGTATTTAACCCCCGATCGTGGTATAAATACAGGATAAGTCACTAGTGGGTCTGAAGGAGCGGGAATATCGCACAAGTTGCAACCGCGCAACACACGAAGCCGAAGGCTGAGTGTGTTGCGCGGTTGCAACGAGTGCGATATTTCAAGCGACGAAGACTCACAAGTGATTTATCTGATTTATTATATATGCTTTATAAGAGGTAAAACAATGTATATTTTGCTGAAAAAATCATATTTGTATTGAATTGCATTATATTTGCATTTCAACCAGTAGGCCTATCACTACGCTCCTACGCGCAGGAAATAACACTGAGAGAGAAAGTTTCTGCGAGAGAAATAGCTCACATTTCCGAATCAATTTCAGTCACTTTCACAGCTTTAAATCTTTTTAAAATAAAGTTTTGGTTTGATAAAGGGTAGACCTTGATAAAGATGAAAGGATTTTAGTTTATTAATTAGTTTGAATGAGATATAACACCTCGAGCTGTGTTGAAAGTTACGACGATCTGCAGATCATTTTGTTTACATTTGGCCACTGCGGGAAAAGCGCTCACATTTTCGAATCAATTTCCAACGTTTTCGAAGCTTTAAATAGTTTTAAAAATTAAGTAATGCTTTAACAAAGGATACACTTAAATAAAGATGAAGTACTTAAGTTTATTTCCTTCTTTTCATCTATATTTCAACGTTCTCCTCCCGTTCTGCCTGTGTTGGAAGCTCACCAGCCTAATGGCGTGATTCTCCTCAGTTGGGCCTACTTTTGGCGGGTAGGCTACATAAGCGCCTTCGGGGTTTGGTTAGTCCAGCTTAAATAATCAAGTTGATATTTGATTTTGATTTATTTAAATAACTCCAAAGATTTCTCTATAAACATGGTTTGCTCGGAGATATAATTTAGATAATTTGTGTTCCCTTTGGACACTACAACAAGGCCTATAACAGAACTTCATAACTGTGGTTGAAGGTGTTCTAAGTGCCGCACATTGGCCGCTCAGAGCGTGGAGTTGTATACGACACAACTCAGAGCGTGGAGTTGTATACGCACACAACGTATACAACTCTACAATACGTTGTTTCAACGGCAACGCGTATATAATAATATACTATATACCAACATACATTCTCATATACTATGTTTGTATATCATCTAATTTGACATTGTAAACATCATTTTACAAAATGACTAGAATATGGATGCGATGCTTAATGTGCCTACATTTTTAATATAAGCAGTTCTGTATTAGATATTCATTCTACGTTATCCTTGACATTTCTATAGGGAATCCTTCCCCCTACAACATATTTCATAATACATCGTTCCCAACTGTCCCTAGAAGGAGAATGCCCTCGCACGGCAAATAGAAATGCCTTTGAACCTTACCCTAAAAGCCATTTCTTAACAGAGGTGAATAAGGAATAGGAACCGCCTGAATAATGCAACCGCTTTAAGCCAAACGTCTTAACCTATGGCCACAGATCACCAGGGGTTCCCAACTCGATTTACGCGTCCTCATGCTGTGTTTGGTACATTTATATTTATCACAGTTTGACCTTCATGGTCGCTTCGACTTGAGAATTGTGTTAAATGTACACTGCAATCTCGACATTCGTATACATACTCTTGGACCAAGCTTATTTCACCATAGTTTAAAGCTGGCGTTCCCTCCAGCGCAATCGCATTGCTAAACATATCAATTATCATATTCAATCCCACACTCGCCTGCCTAGGGTAGTCAAGAAGTATGATAGGATCTTGATAATTCATTTCGCAGGGCCCAGCATTTCCCATCAGGGGATACGTTGCTGACGACCCAATCAAATGGGAGCATGCATAGGATATGGCTCGCTCGAGTAAGAATGTGATGACAGCTCATTTTAGTAGGCCCCCTGGCGCGTAATCACCATCCTGATTCATAGACGTATAAACTTTGGGTGCATGCATACGTAGTATCCCAGGCATCCAGACACTCCGTTGGTGACCAATCTATCTGAGTCGGCCCTTATTCCTTTGTTCGAATGATGGCGTCTCCCTGTTGCTAGTCCACAATGCCTTATACAATACCCATAACAAAGGCATTGTTTAAGAGGCCGATAAAACTAGAGAAGTTGGCTATAAATGAACAACCTCCAACGCGCATTCATTCAAAGGAACCGTGGGAAATCAATCAGTTTTACAGACCATATTCCGGCGTGCCTTTTATTCTTGGTCCACCTACACATTCACACTACACAACTCACTTGCACTACTCGGTTCCCAAATCCACTTTTTATGGAGTCCTCTCCTCGTCTGGACATCAAACCTGACACTAAGTCTCATAGGGGAGGCCGCCGCACGCAACTTCCGGCAGGGTCTTCGCCATCGACCCTGGGCAATATACGAACCTAGACCAATTGTCAGATACATTCTGCTGCTCTTCCTTGTAGAAAAAGAAAAGGAGTTTTGTCTCTAGGTTCATGACACTGAGGGACATCTTTGATGTCTGTGTTAGCCTCCGATTGCCGATCGTTGGGAAGCATTAGGAATGTTCTTGCTTGATCTATTTGTCGTTTGCAGGTTACCTTTTGTTCATCGCTCTCAGTTGCAGCATTATATAATGTATGTTCTGGATGCCAAACCATCCTTTTTCATAAAATATATTAGCCCTTCCTTCTCAAAATGCATAAATGGCCATTTCCACCAATTTGACAACATTTGGGCCCCTAGACACCCCCTGAGTACCCAAAAATAATGTTTACATTTATCAGTTGATTTTTTATTTTCTATCAACCTTATATATATGCACATTAAACTGCCAAGTTTGGAACCATTCTGATAATTAGGAATTTGTTTACAGGGGGGTCGAAAGTAGATCCCAAATATGAAAAAAATGCTAGAAATAGCATGACGAATAATGGTACATATTTCTACATAAATGAGTATTTAAATTAGAAATAGATAAAACAAATATGCACATAATGTATTGAACTATTTTGTACTTGATAGGTCTCGACATAAGGATCATAACACCTTTTATTTGGTGAAAATATTCTAACTAGAAGAAAAGTTACAGCCAAATAACCATTCAGTAATGGTAATAATAATGGCAGCGGCAAGGGTGATATGTCATTGACCCTCTGCCCACATTATAATGTATTTATACACATTACATAACTCATTATATTTAGAATATATATAACATTCATTACCCTTGTTCAGGTTTTTAAGTTGACTCAAATACTTGTATTTAATGTTCCTGTTCTGTTTAAGTATTTAGAGGCAAAATCTTCAAGGATAAACGTTCTAATATTATGTATATATTATGTTAGCGATATAATTTTCTTTTGGCGAAAAAATATTTTTTTTGCATTTTTTTTACACAGATCATGTTCACGTAACCTACTATCACAACATTTAAAAAAAAATGTTCAATTTTGAAGATTATTTAGAAATTCAGCAATTCCACGGACTAATGGCAGTTAAAAAAATGATTTTTGCCCCCAAAATGGGCTTTTGAAATTAAAAAAAAAAAAAATTGGACCAAAATGCCAAAAATGTGGTTCCGCAGGTTGGTAGAACCATCCAATCAAAAAAAATTATCAAATTATTAGTAATTAATTTGACTTAAGCCCATTTTATCACTTTCCACGGTTGGGGGCCAAATGTTGTCAAATTGGTGGAATTGGCCAAATGTGTTTGCAATTTAGATAGTCTAAACCATACATAAAATATAGGTGCAATTGTATCGGATACTGCATGAAATAGGGTTGCAGCAAGTTGCGCATTGTGAAATGTCCCGCATGGAAGTCATACCTCAACACCTCCCCGCCCTCCCCCTCCCCCTTGCCCCCGGCCTCTAAAAAGCTGTATGATTCAGCTTACAGGGCAAGATTACAATCAAATTTACGCTGCTGGGAGTCTCTAACCTATGCTTATTCATCACCGAAGTTTGCAAAGTTATTTCCTTGGGGAGTATTTCGATCAGGAATGCTTCTTTTTTAAAATGGCGTGGTGGTTCATATAGGTCTTGATAACTATTGTAATATACAGGCACGTTTGGAAAGGCTCTCTACATTAAACTCTCATAAATCCTGAATTTATCTCCAATAATTCAAGGGATCCGGACCAGAGTGGAATGTACAAGATGGATCCCCATACATAGTAATAAAGGGAGGCGTCGATATATAAGAAAGCGTTCCATACAAATATTATCTTCCAATAAAACATACTTTCATATCCATCATATCAGATTGTGCCTACAAATGATGTTAGAGGATTGCTACAGTAATATAATAAAAGTCCCATAGTATCGATTTGCTTTTCGTGTCTCTAGAATTTAGCGCTCATAAAACATATATCTTCCATTCTGAGTATGATTTAATCCAGGATGTGTTTTGAATTGCTGGAAGGTGTTCCAGCCTCCATAAAAAATGTTCTTTTTTATAAAGCTTGAATATCCATAATCCTTTGCCACAAGAATACAAACACGAAGACAGTATATATATACTCGTCAGAGTTGTGCATTAAAGAAGTACACATGAATCTATGTATATTTCCTCTTACAACTATTCTAACCTATAAACAGCAACGGTCATGATTCAATCATGCATTGTCGCCCGGAATATTCGGTGACAGTTCTTATGGAATGATGGGGATAACGAAACTGTATCTTTGCAACAAACCCATGCCTTGTCTCGAATAAAGAGCATAGACACTGATATGACACAATGTAACTGCCATCAAATAGTTGTCACTAATAAATAGCAAGTGGTAACATTTCATCTGAAGATGATGGGGATTTTGCTGATTAAACGACGCACAACGACGTCTAGCCATTACCGTCAATATAACAGTGTTTTCCATGCTATCCAAGGTAGAGATAAAGGATGGCAAACAAGGTTGTTAGTTTGACAAATGGTGGCATTAAAACATTGATGGAAGTTAGTGCAGTCGTACACTGTAGTTAACAACGTTAAATTGGCTGGGTTTTTTCCTTCCCCTTCCTTTTACCACCAGATGAACGGACTGTTATTGAAGAAAAAGGATGCCCTCCACCACGTTGTTGGTACTTTAAAGGGAAAGAAACCGAGAAGTGTTTTTGTCCCTGGAGGTGGAAATTGAGTGTAATGTTGTAACAGAAGATTCGTTTTTTTCTCCTTTGTATTTGACGAGCATCAGGTGTTTTGTCCGCAGGAAGGGACTGTTTATGAGACAATTATTATAGGCAGTTTCTAAAGCGAAATACTTTAAAAATAAAGTCCAGATGAATTGAAATGATTATTCAGTGCTGCCAATCAGGCGTATTGCCTCACTACAGGAAATTCCAGTTTCCATGCTATAACTATTGGGATGCGTCAGTTAAAAAGGAGGAAAAGGTAACAAAAAATAGCTTTAAAGGGACACTAAAACCAAAATTATTATGCAAAAATCAACGTATTTGCTATTATTGAAATTTACGGCCCTTTTGCCAAGAATAACATGGGATTTCATAGTTTTAATAATAATGCTTCAAAAACAGAACTACTTTCTTCCCAAAGCAACCTTTTGAATGAATATGTGTTCCGAACACCGGTACCATAGATAATTATGTGTCGGCGGTCAATGCACTACAACGCTTCCATGGCTTCAGTAGTGACTTTCACCTGTGCCTATTAGTGAAATTCACCCTCTCTGGACTCAAAAGGGAGATGGGAAACGCATCGTACCCAAAGCAGTGTTGACCCCGGATAATTTGCAGCTAATGTATAGTAGCTAGGTTACCTAAACGTACCAGGAACCTCTGCCTAGGGTGGCAAATTATCTTTTCATTTTGGATGTTACTGCGCAAATGTAATGTTGTCCCCACCACTGTGAACAACCTGAGTATGTGTGTTCTCAGGAAGGACATTCAAATTCTTCATGACTACTTGGTAGTAATTGTTAGAGCGACAAAGACAATACAGCATAGTGAGCAAATCTTGATCATTCCTATCTACCTGGTCAGGAATAAGTGTTTCTGCATTTACACTGCCATTATCCATCATTTCTAGCAATTTCCTCTTCCTCTTGTTGGCCCACTATCCTTTGTGGACCATGGTTCCACCTGGCCTCTCCTATATAAAGATCAACTTGCCTTCCTGAAGTTGGCTGTCAGCATCATAGGTCTCCCCTCAACTGACTTTGGTCTCCACTCCCTATGCTGTGCGGGGGCTACCTACCTTCACTCAATTAGGGTGCCCCTCAAGGATATTTGCCTTGCTGGCAATTGGAGGAGACTGGCTGTGCTACTTTACCTGGTTTCTACAGATGACAGGAAATATTACATTGAGAAGACAGTGATACATGGCCTCCTGTCCATGTTTTCTAAAGAATTCAACTTCCATGCCACTGAAGCTTTATCTTGAAAGACTATATTGACTATGTTCCTACTATTGTAATGTTTTTTCTGTGGCTTGTGTATTACATTGTTGATATATACATTACTTACTTAGCTTGCACCAATTTGCTTGATTACATTGATTCCTGATGTTGTTCAATTGATATATTTGTTGGTGTTTGGCGGCCATCCTGCACATTCTGTGTTTGTGTGTCAATCAATTTGCCATGTATGTATATTCCATGGGTCTATATGTAAATACCTGATACTAGGTGGAGCTTCTATTGCTGTTATAGACTGCTGCTCACTGTATTTCCCTGACCAACACCGGTCTGACCACACCTGATCTTGTCTCTCCTTGCAAATTTGTTCTTTGTAATACATTCTATGGGAGGACAAACCTTTCTATCGGCATTTCCTGTGTTTGTGTGTTAATGACTTCACAAACATATCTACAGTTAGTGCAGTTCAACTAGTAATAATAATAATAAACAAATTTGTTGTGTCAATGAACAAAAAGTCGATTTTGTTCAGGAAAGTCTACTCCGATATTACACTTTCTATCTATTCTATTATTAAAAGATTATTAGCCATCATTCTAAACATGTTGTAACGCTTTCATAGATTCACATGGTAATGGCATTATACATCACTGGAATTTGAACATTTACCACCATTCTTTGTTGTTAATATATATATATATATCTGTATTCCTAAGCCTATACCTGGTTTCTAAGTTTGTGGAATGAATATGTTTCTTGTTTTCATTGCAAACAATATTTCTCCATTCAATTATACTGTTGCGTGTTCTAATTTAATCGAATGGAATATTTATGGCACCAATCTATGCATCAATGTGTCATCATTTGCCCATAAATTCCTTAAATCGGCCAATATCTTATTAAGTTAATTGCATACGAATGGGTTTTCTACACGCCTCCGACACCAGCCCATTAATCGACTGTCAATCATGTCATATTTTATTGATGAGTCACACTTTATATCACCATTATGTGAATCTAACTCAAGTGAATAGATAGGATAGTTCGTGATAGATTTACATGTCCTCGACAGATGCATTCTAGATTATATTTTGAGATGTATCATTAGATTCTAATTTGTTGGATCATTTTCAATAAATACAATGCGTTGCAACATTGTGGCGTCTTTACCCATATTTATTATATATATGTACGTCCCATGACTATTCAAATGAGTGTTTTACAGAAAATAAGATCGACCTTGCTGCTTGGACTACAAGTGTTGTAGGAAAGAGCATTAAATCTGAATCGTATTTCGATAGTTCCCATTTGTATTAAACACAGGCAATCTAAATGTGGATTGGAAAATAGTTATGCTGAGAGATAGTGCAGTTTGATTATTATTGTTTACAGTAATAATTTTCTCTTCATGCGCCTGCTTCTTGCTGGTCCGTGGGAATAGGCAGGTGGTCCGTCTTATTTTCTGCCTTCTCATTAATCATTCATTGTGAGAAATAGGATAAGTCGTTTTTAATGAGAATCTAGCAGCGGTTTGACAATTTATCGACCGGGGGAGAACATCCGACGCTGTCGTCCAATCTCTGAGCACCATGAGATTTCGATTACGTGAACAAAGAGTGAATCTCTTGATGCTACACCACGTGACGAAAACAATAGATCCAAATTATCCCCCTGTTTTAGCTGTAAAGTATCATATTCGCGATTTGCCAAATGATAAAGTGTGCAGCTTCCCACTATCTCAAACAATGTGAACCTGTTTATCTTTGGCATACATGACTACAAGATCGGATGCAGAAATAAAATATTCGGTCACTAAAGGTCCCAGGAGCAGGTTTTCCCATCACTGGATTGTCCTCTGGTATTGTCAATGCAGAATTCAATCTCAGTTCGCCATTCATTCTTTGAAATTGAAGTCGTCCACATCTGCGGCAGTGCGGGGGTGGTCTAGCAAATTACAGCGTTTCTCTTGCCACTGGCGGTAATATTTCAATGTAAAAACATAGTTCTCCGAACCAGATGAAGAAATTCCTCGCCTGTCTCACATTTCTCTATTCAGTCTAGACTGACAGCCTCTCAGATCAGATAAGAATTGTATTGTGATTGTACGCCTACTGCGCTAATTGCTTTTCCCAGCCCTAAAGTCCGCATCCTTATAGAATTCGAATGGCATTTTGTGGTTTAGAGCGAGAGGCTTTCCCTCAGTTTGAAGGGACTCTCTCAAATCTAAGCCTCGACAGTATAACGTGGTGTTCTTGGCCATGTACTTGACTAGTAGAAGTAGAATCAAAGAACTGGATCTAGTTTTGGCCTGTTCACATCAGAAAAGTTATTTTCTTCATTCACATCACGTCACACATGGTTTCAAGGCTTTTTCTTACATGGTGCACCTGCGGTGCTTTGAGACAGGGAAGAACAAGAAATGGATTGCGAAAGATGCCAGACTCTACCGAGGAATATGTAAAGAGGTAGAAGGGATTGCCAGATGGGTGGGAACAGAGCTGAGGTGTGGGAGATGTATACAGCAATCACGTCCTCACAAATACTGCTTATTACCAGGACTAGGTTGTAGGTATGCCAGCAACTGGCAATACATACAAGCCCAGGAGGCACCTCTCGCCCTCTCCATACACCACCCCACGGCACGTCCCTCCTAGCCAGACATCCAAGCAATCCAAGTCCTCCATCTCCCCCATCACCTATATTATTGAACCTCCTCATACCCCCTGAGGATCTGCTCGGCCGTGTATCTATATGATTATACCTCATACAAACTTGCCAGTATTGATGGAGTATTTGTACATTTGAGACGAAAGAACTCTAGGATTGCCACAAGACTCTCCACCACTGTACTTCGATGGTTCCACCAAGTACACACTCATCCGATTAATATGTAATCTTTGGGACGGAATCAAACGTTACCGACCTGTCAATATTGTGTGAATGGAACCAGAATAGATCTAGTCGAGTTGAGATTCACAAATATATCTAGCTATATCTGGTAACCTGCTCAGGCCTTCTCAGTATAATTGTGTTGACGGATGGTGGGAATGATTCAATGGAGAAGACTGTAGACGTTTAACAAACTAGTATATGTTTAGTTATCTACAGTGTTTTATCAAGTAAACTTGTAGATTACAACATATTTGCTATATACCTGCCATGAAAGACTCAAGCTGTCCTATGGTTTGTTTGTCTCACCAGATATTGAAAGCCGATATAACGGTTATAAAGTAGATCTATAAGTTTTCCAAAGATGGTTATGTCCTCTGTATAAACCATGTTAACAATGATTTATAAAGGAATGATGTTCTACTATATACTATTACTTGTATAATTCTAAGAATATTGCTATATCATTGGTATAGTCTGTCGTGGGAGGCATTTAAGCATAGATATATATTTTGAACGATTTCCAATGTTGACACATGCAAATAGGTCTGATCGACCCGAGCGTGGAAGAAGGTGTGGCAGTTATACAAAATGTTCTAACTTTCCTGCGCTCCTATTGGTCGAGCCTGTCACGTGGTTGACGACAGTACACAAACAACAAGTGGGCGGGGCCTCGTCACAGCTATATGTCGGCAAGGTCTTGCCTATACATTTATCAATATATCTTAAAGTTTCTAGTCTTCTTATTGTTAGGGCTTCAGGTGAGAACCGTTAACCTCAGACACTTATGTATTCAAATGTCGATCCAGTTCAAAATACAAATTGTATACACTATACATAGTATTATATGAAAATAGAATAATATCTAAGATATAAACCAATATAAAAGGAAATGTCTGGTTATCATCTCGTAAAAAGTGTTACTATCAGTACCGTAGTACTTTAGTTCTACTTTAGGACATCGTTCGGAAAAACGGCCAAACATTTACCCAGCCTATACAAGTATAATATATCGGTTTACGTTTCTTGGTTACCCTTCAATCAATCTAAATCTGCCTCGAGCTTTAAGTTGCGTCAGTTGGTGTCGATTTCTTAATTCTTATTGATATGTTACGTCAACCTTACAGGAAGAAGTATCGGCTCCAGCCAGACATATAACACAAAATAGGACTCTCGCATCTTATACACAAACTGAAGGGATACACTATAGTCACCAATCTGAGGGTCCGCGTTTCATTTGTATTTCTGGAATTTTACCCAAGTGCTACCCAGCCTCCATTTCCTAACCATGGCCATTGTCAACATTCCTATTTAAACACAGTCATCATTTAGACAGCTGAATAATCAAGCACCATATGGTAATCTTTAAGCCTAAAAAGCTGTAAAACAGGCAAAACATGTGAAATATTGACAGGATTCTTTCATTTTATTCGTTTGCTATCCTCGACCAACACTAGGCCTGAAAGCTACGCAAGCATGCGCATGAAGATATGGTCGACATGTGGCATAGTGGCAGTTGGAGCTGAGATAAAACTCGGCCTTCAGGAAAGCCGGAGACTTAATGAAGACAAAGCTGCATGCTTCGTGACATAAAAGGTCTCCCTTAAATAAGGCTTGTGTCTCGGGTCATGAAAGCATGGCGGCCAAGATGAGCCTAGTAACACTAAAAAGGTCCACTCCCTGCAGAAAACAGTACATCTTTAGTTATTCCCCATCTCCTTGGGCAAAAACCGGGTCAGGAATGATATATCATTATGTGAGAACAAAAACTGAAAGATATAACACAAGTGGATTTAACATTTGTCTGGCAGAAATATTTATAATATCTATAGAGGTCGAAAATGTGTCATTGATATTTTATTGGTAATACGATAATTGGTTCTAATTGACTAATTGACTAATTGACTTGAACAATGCAGGAGTATCAACCTACAGCAGCGATTTATTTCAAGTGTTATTACTTTTCATTTCGGGCCTGTTTTACACAATGTTACGTAATGTTACATAACATGTATAATCCCCCTGCTGCGACTCCGGATGACACACCAAAAAAGTGCAACCCCAGCCCCTTAATTAATGTAGTTCATTAATCATTTATAAAAACTTACCATACACATCTTGATCTTACAGGTTTTTGTCGTTGGTAGTGCAACCATTGTTCGAGCTATTATTGCTTTAAATGCGTGTCGGAATGGAATTGCTCTGAAATCCATAAGATATTTAGAAGTGCCGATATTGATCCGAGCACACTGTTGGTAATCATGCAATTGAAAACGCTAATATGATCAGAAATGCCTTCACTTCACATGCTCCTCCACGCAAATAAAGGTTTTGTAAGGAAATTCTATGATACAGGGTGATAAATATAGCCAATACAGATACAGGTATTGATTTTGCTCCTTTGATGTACGGAAGTAACCTGATACCATCCCTTTAATCTATAAATATCTGATGTCTCCCCGAGTATGTTCTTTCGTTACAGGGTTGCTCGTTATTTTTCAAAGGTGCAGATGGCATCATGATGTGTCCCCTGTACCTTTAATCTTCTGTCTAGCTCGATCTTGAGTGAGAGAGGAGTGTGTTGTGCTCAGATATATACCTGGTGAAGGCTAAATATATGTAAGGCTTCTTTGTCCATTTTCCATCGTCATATAATCAATGTCACCAACAGTATCAGTGTTCCCATCACACATAGCGTTGCACAGGATCCTCTATTTAATGAGTAAAGGGATGTTACTTGAAACATAGGCATGCACTTCACTGCTGTAATCGATGTGTATAATATAGTAGGCTATATATATATATATAGGTAGGCTTTTCTAATTGAACTGGAGGAGTGGAGGAATATGTGTTTCTACAGAAGAGTCAATATACACAGTCTAGACTCACAGCCTCTTAGATAAGATAATAATAGTATGTCAGTGATTGGACACCTACTGCGCTAATGGCTTTCCTGGCCCTGGAATAGGCGTCCTAATGGGATAATAGTGCCATTTTGCGGTTTGGAACAAGTGGCTTTCCCACAGTTTGGAGGGACTCTCTCAACGGTCAGCCTAGACTGTATGTGGTAAATTCACACTGTACTTTTGATGATTAACCAAAGATAATTCTCGCAATATCTACAAAATCGTTTAATTTGTATCAAAACCAAAAAATAAATCTATGAGATATAAGAGTGGTGCATCGTAAATCGTAAATGTTAATCTATAAGGAGGGATCTCCTGTTTAATACCTCCCCGATGTAGACTGGAGCCCTTCATACCACTTCAAATAGAGCCGAAATATTGATCTAGACAGACATTAGCAAAGTCGCTGATGAATACTGACGTTTGATGCCATATATAAAGTAGGGCCACTGGCGTTTGAATACACCAGGAAACATGATCCGAAGCCAAATAAAGCGCGCGTCGTCATGGCGACTTTGTAGACTGGGACATACTATCGGATACACTCCAGGTGGTGACCTTCTTTGAGCTGATCACATGACAACAAGAGCTAACCGGAAACCTTAAATTAATTTTATAAGGTGAAAGGTGAAAGGAATCCCAGGACATTTTGTCACATATGTGATGTGTTACAGGAAAATGAAATGACCATATCTGTAACTCTGATCAGTCCAATACCTGTTCAAGATGGCTGCCTCAAGAGAGCTAACACGAATTATTATAGTCTGGATGGGAAACCAATTACCTTTCTAGCTGACAACTTGATGGTCTCTTGTGATGTTGCAAATGCTGTCGAATTAATTGAACGAATCACAATGTAATTGCGAAGCAATGTCATTTAATTTCGATAACAATGAGTAATCTGGTAGATGGGACATGCTAGACTGACGTGAGGTTCCCGTTTACCATAGAGAGAGAGTATCACCAATCACTTCAAGCCATTATCCTCCAGCTATTAGTTCCTGAACAAACACAGAGCTCTCTATTTTCAAGTTTAAAAATATAATTTCCGCTTGTCTCAAGAGAGACTTAAATTGCTTGTTTGCATTGCCTTTTAGATAATGCAAGAGGGTCAGATACGGAAGATTACAGAGAAAATTATACTAGAGCAAAATTATACTGTGATAACCTAAATATACATGTATCAATGTAATATCAAATATCAAAGCTATATTTTACAATCTTTATATTTTCTTGTGCCCTGAAAAGGGACTTCAATGTAATCCCTACAGATGTAATGGGCCTTAATTCGCTACTCTAATAAAACTCTTTTTGGTTATCTTACCCTGAGATGATTGGAAGACTTTACAATGTGTTCATGAATAGGTATTTTACCCCTCAAAGTATGTGTTAAGTATTTCTATTCTTGTTTAGACATACACCTGTATATGTAAACACTAAAAGCTATATGAATTATAGCTGTATATCTTTAATACCAAATGCACAGTCTGTGCTTCAACATAGATATTGCAGCTAGGGATAAGATTTTCCGCAATAGTTATATCCGCACCTGCTGAGGTGTATGTACATACGCTGTACGTTGCCATATAGAACACTTGCTAAATTGCTTCTACTTTATCTCTTTGCAGGAGGAGTCAAGCCGATAGCACCAAGTAGATGCATGCAGAAAAAACCCAGGGCTGTATAAGATGTTGAGATTACAGATGTGTCAGTGTTAGATTCTGCCACCTCTCTCCTGTCTCCTCCCGGCACCACCCAGTGCGGCTTTCAGTCAATATGATGTTATTGAGGATTTCACACCCACTGATGACTGCACTGGCAGTTGCGGGCCAAAGTTATTGATAATACACAACGCCAGGAGGATGCCTTTGCCTTCATCAAAGCGAACCTTGCACAACAGCTTTATTGAGGATCTATATCTATTTTGTCTCATTATCACATTGGACGGGCCTCTTCCTCCTCCTCGGCTTGCTCGAAGCTCGATGGGAGACATTCTGTGATGTATCTGAAGTAGTACACGGGTGTAGTTACCAGGTTTTGGTCGCCAGCCATGGGGGCTCTTTACGAAGACGTGGAGCATTTCTTTGGGGACATCTTCGCTTCGTACGGTAGGATAGTCGCCCGCTTCCCATATGCATTTGTAGGGGTATCGCTCCTTACATGTTCCTTGCTGGGACTTGGCTTATTAAACATCGGCTATGAATACCATGTTGAAAGACTGTATGCTCCAATGGAGAGCCAAGCCCTCACGGATCAGTCAAGGCTCCTCAAACTTTTCCCGGACAAAAGTGCTGACCAGTTTTTTCCAAGACAATCCATTATTAGTTCCTCCTACGGGAGTGTCCTCATCACATCCACGCTTCCAGGAGATAACCTTTTGGTCAGTCCCACGTTTAAAGAAGTGCAAAACCTTTATGATTTTGTTTTTAATATAACTTTTTCCCACGACGAGAAGGACTACAATTACGATGACGTTTGTGCAAGGAGAGATGACAAGTGTGTGGTTGAAGGAGGGGATACAATAGAAAACCACTCTCAAGACAATTGTTATGCTAAGCACCACATCAGTATTGAAACCTATGTTTATGAATTAGAACCACAGAATGATAATTACACGGACGACTCAGCGTCAGCACATTTTTGTGAACATATACATACATTGAGACTCAAATTCTACCTAAAGCAGAACGCAAGCGATGATAATGTACTGGCATTGTTATGGGAGTCTCACTTTTTGAAGGCTATGAGAGAGTACGGGTCAAAACTTCACATGACCAAAATTTCTTACACAGTATCAGACTCAATTGACGTGGAGCTGTACGAACATGCTGGACAAGACATCAAGTTGTTTCCAGCGGCTATTGTTGTCATGTCTGTGTATGCTCTTGGCGTTGGAAGTGGAGGCAACTGGGTGTCCACCTATATGGGGGTCACCCATGCCGGGCTAGTAGCTACCTTATTGTCTTTGCTTGCTTCCTATGGTGTCATGGGAATCATGGGAATACCCTTCGTTGACATCTGCTCAGTGACACCTTTTATTGTCCTTGGTAAGTAACCTTTTGCACTTTACCTTTGCTTTAGAAACATGTTGAAGTTAGATTCTGTATTTAGGATGTGTCAACTTTGATCATGTACAGTAGGGTCCTATGGTGAGCCATAAGCTCACGAATTAAATATCTAAATATTTAGAGATATCTCCAAATATTTAAAGATATCTCTAAATGCATTTAGAGATATCGATAATCCACTTAATAGATATCGATAATTCTAGTGGCAAAAGAGTGGGTGTGGGGTGACCAAGTGGTCTGAAGCACTGGGTCGGCCCAGTGGCATGAACATGTTGTGGGTTTGAACCTTGGCGCGGCTACAAGTTCACCTCCTACCCCCAGGTACTAGGGAAGACCACAATTGTGATACAGATATAATGTTTTACAGTTATCGACAACTGCATTATCAATATCTCCAAATAATTGACATTAGGGATATTGATAATATGTATTAGAGATATCTATAATATTGATATAGATAAAGGTATCCCGTGACGTGATTGGTTGATGACATGGTTGTCTGCTTGACGGCCGACTCAATAATAAAGCTCGCCAGATGCTTAGCGGCCATGTGTGTCTACTAGCGGGACCCGTCAAGGCCGATATCCACTTGCACGTCGGTCAGAGCCACGTGGTCACCGTCAATCGGTCGCACGCGCTTTTTGACCGACGTGCGAGTGGATACCAAAGCGACCATCAGATGGTCGCATGCGACCGTTTGACCGTCCATAGCTCCCGTTTAACCGTCCCACCTCCGGTCAAAGAATTGAACAGGCAATTAATTATGTGTGGGTGGACGGTTAACGGGAGCCCAAGCAAAATCTTTTTTTTTGTTTTTTGGTGTTTATGGCCCTACAGAAGGTAGTTATTATCTCTGATACCTCTGGTTGACACCTGTGACCAATGTGCAGTACATTTGTACCTTTATTTTAAGTTTATTTTTATCATTTCACTTGATTTTGATTAATTTTGGGTCATTTTAGGCATATCTTACTACCTATGTCGATATGTGGGTGTTTTCCTGGTGCCAAATGTGCTTATGACCATTTTGGTGAATGGTTTGGACTTCATCTGTACATTTATTTTATGATTTCTATTGATTTATGATTTATTATTGGTATTTTTAGTGATTATTATGACTTAAAAAGTGGAAATACTTATGAGTATTTGTTAGTATTAAGTAATATTTTTTACTCTGAGCATTGTATTATTGCCCCCTGTGATGACGATGTTATAAAAATGTCTAAGAATTGTCTATGTTAAATAAGTTTCCAACATGTGGGTACAGCCGGGGATAACTCTTGCACAAACAGACTATATGTGATGTGTTTCACGCAAAATTGTTATTTATCAAAGTATTTTTTTCACAAGATCTCATTATTGGAATGTTCTAATTTGTGGCGGGTTGATCACTTATAGCTATATCAATCAATATATCAAATTTCAGGACAATCTATGTGATATATTCTTTCGTTTTAAAGGTCCTCATATGGACTACATTTTATTACTTTACTGTTTAATGACCCCCAGAAATATTGGAAACTTTTTTGTTCAAAAACGAAAACATCAAATTGAAAATCTAGAAATACTTATTAGATTATTAGACTGTTTACTATCATTGGAATCAGCTTGATCTTACCTTTTCAGATATAATGGTATCTCAAAATCTATTTTTTGCGACGTATGACTCATTTTCCTGAAACACATCTCATATATGTGATCTAATCAGATCAATAATTTAACTAAAGGCGAGGGTATATATCCATGATGAATAATATGGAAATCGATCAGGAATAATAGCAACAATCTCACAAATAAATCCAGTTTCGTTACAGGAGCCTATATAGCCTGAATGCAGTGATATAGAGCCACTAGTTGGCTGCGACGGCCGCTCTAATGTCTGAAAACACTAAAAACTATGGAAGACTGTAATGGGTAGTATACTTCTCGGCATTCCGATAACGGAGCGACCCGGTCCAGTCCCGGTCCAGACCAGACCCGGTATATTAAGAAACACCTTAAAAATAAAAAAATCGGGTAAATTAACATCGGGACCGGACCGGTACCGGTACCGGACCGGGACTTCAATGACCGGGGCTCTGATGACCGGGGCTCCGATGACCGGGGCTCCGATGAACGGGACTCCAATGACCGGGGCTCCGATGACCGGTACAATACCGGGTCGGTATCGGCCGATGACCGGGGTAAAATTTTCTCGGAGCCCCGGTCATGATTTCCCGGTCATCGGTCCGATTTAAGGTATATCAATGATTTTCAACACAAGAGAACATTATGTTTGCAATACAAAACAGGAATAACTAAATAAACATAATAATGAAATAAGTACAAACTTGAACATAAATAGTAAAATATGTAATAACCATCATGGTTAAAGTCTGGATTAAATTATATGAATGGCTAATTAACAATAAATTAATCGCATAATATAAATTACAAATATCGTCATGGGTTGCAATGTAGACCCCAAGTGGCGTCCGGAGGTACTACATAAGAGGTACAATCCTTAGAAGTTACTCTATCTTTCTGCTTGGGTGCGTTGGTATATTTTGTATTTTTAAATTTATGGTGACGGTTTTTGTACCAGACCATGTTTGCGTTGTCTACACATATACAATCCTTAAAAGTGAAAAAAAAACTCTTAGCAATTCATTCATTTACACAATGCAGCATCCTATCAACCATAGAGTTGCAAGCCTGAATTTATTTAACTTAATATTTCTTTAATTAGATATACCGAATATAGGTTTAAATATATTTCCATATACATGTTCTTTGTGTATAATGATATAACTAATTATCGTGGCGAAGGTAAATATAGAGTAGAGTCGGAGAAACATATTATTACTGTATATCTGAAAATGCTGAAAACGATGAGTTTCTGAAAAGTTAATATGGGGGGGGGGGGAAGGGGGGGGGGGGGAAGGGGTCTGGTAGGTCTGAGAAGCAACAATTCCGATGTTTATATTTTGATCATAACCTATCTGATATTTAAGAATAATTTGAACGAGGTATAGTAGCCATATTGTGTATATGTATTACCCATATCATATATATATATATATATAGATCGCCGTTTCTGCTTATATATATAATATATATGATGTATGGGTGCAGGGGTTCATGTAAGGAATATCAATATATACATACAATTGTTTCACATACTAACAATAGCAACATGACTGTATAGCTTATAGACTGAACTACCCAAAATTTTAATTTTCCATTATGACCCCCTCCCCGCCTGCCAACACACACACAAGGAGCAATTCATATGCATAATGATATTAGAACGAGTCATTACAGTTGACCAGCAGTATATTCTATTTTTTTCCAAATGAATTCATATAAATTCCATTTTCTAGAATACCTTAAAACAACCAGCCGACGATGTAGGATACATTAGAAGCTAACTAATTGAACACAACAATTTTTGAGTTAGGCCCTGATTAGATTATGAAAAAACATCAAATAAATAATCATAATATATTTAAGCAATTGCGAAACGTGTATTGGTCTCAAACTTATCACCCATGTGTTGCCCCTGATTACCACCCTTATGGTGGGGCAGCGTGCCATTATACATAGACATGGCAAGGAGGTTCTGCTCTTTGATTAAAATCTAGATTTATTCAGATCGGACCATTTTAAGTGAGAATTTAAAGCTTTCATTCCATTTAAAATGTCTCTAATAGGTATAGCCAGGTATATAAAGAGCGATTGTTTTCATATATTTAAGCTATTGTGAACAATGTATTGGTCTCATATTTATCACCCATGTGTTGCCCCTGATGTACCAAATCTCAAGATCATGTATTAAATATATCTATCTACTTCGAAGCTCATCCTATAGAGTATATTTTATAGCAACTTTTCCAACGATTGGAATTAGAGGTAGAAATAATTGCGCAATAATCATATAAAATTAGGAAAGTTGAATAGACATGTTGGGGTATTTAATACAATTTAAATTGTGTAAAAAGTTTAAATAGTTTTTGAGTAATGAGCATAAGTATTCGGACATAATTTTAGACATTAGTTGACCGGTCATCGGAGCCCCGGTCATCGGAGCCCCGGTCATCGGAGCCCCGGTAATTTTAGCCCCGGTCCAGTACCGGTCCGGTCCCGGTCTGATCCCGACCTCGGTAACCGACCTCGGTACCGACCTCTATACTACCCATTCCGGTCTTCCATACTATACTACCCATTCCGGTCTTCCATAAAAAACGATGAGTATCTGAAAAGGTAATATGGGTGGGCGGGGGTGGGGGTGGGGGGCGGTCATTCCACATACGGTACTTCATATTGCGGATATATTTAGTTCAATACCTTTCCTATGTTGAAAATATATCGCGGAGAGTCTGAAGATTTTCTTTTAAAGAAATTTTATTGAGCTGGTTTCGATGGTTACATTGATATTCTCACAGACTCACGAAAATTTTTACAAAGTTTACATTATACATTAGATCATTTTTGTTAAACATTACATATAATTAAAGTTTTAATATTATTATTCCAGTTATCGACATATATCACTACACTAGTAGGACTATTTAATGTTGTCGCTTTTAAGTTAAATAAGTATGCTACAACGTGGTGTAACATACTGTATGATTGGGAGACTTTTGTAGTCGAAATAGTCAAAATAATCATAAAAAATTACCAATAAATAATTACAATGAATAATAGAAATTGTACAAATATAGTCTAAACTTCACAGAAGTGAACAGGAATGACGGTCCCCTAGGGACCACCAGACATTTGATTTATTACTGTATGGACATTTCTGGTCATATTTCTACATATATATTAGCAAAGAATCGATCTCCAGACTCTACCAAACTCTCCTTGATATTACTAGATATATTATTTGAAATATATATTTAGAAAATAGGCTTGGCAAACAGAGCCAGGTTCACTGCCTTGTGTTATGGGACTGGATTTTCAGCAGCTATAGAGAGTGGGCTAGTGAGACTTCTTATTTTATTTTTATTGTTCCTGATGGATCTGCATATTGTGTAATATTGATATGTACCTTCACAATGATTATTATTTAAATCATTAATCAATTCGAATTCTAAATTAATTGTTTTTTTCTGTGTTTTTTTTGCCAAACCAAAGGTGCTTATGATCTTGATGAGCCTCCTGTTCATTCCTGTTCACTTATGTGAACTTTAGAGTATATTTGTACATTTATTTTTATCGTTTAAATTGATTTATATAGAACTAGCAAAGTACCCGTCCTCTGGACGGTCACTCTCTCTCCCCACACTTTCCCCTCTCTCTGTTTTCCCTCCCCGTCTTTTCTGTCTTTCATACAGGTCTGTCTTTCTCTCCCAAACCCATCTCCGACCCCCCCCCCCCTCTGCCTCCCCCAACTCCCTCCCCTCTTCCTCATTATAAAACTATTATTTCTCATTAAGCATACAGTTACATACGATCTGTCTGTACTACTCTGAAGTGTGTTGATCTTCCCAGATTTCCTGATATATTTTAGGGGTCCTGATGCCTAAATCGACAAACTGACATAGCCATTTCTTATGATCGACAAACTACATTGACCCTTTCTTAGAGTGACAAATCGACATGGGATTCTGGTGACAAGGGACAAATGCTCATCCTTAGTGTGACAAATCGACATGATAAGCATGTTACACCTAACGACAAAGTAAGAGAGATGATTGTAATGAATTTCGTCTAATCAAAATTGTTGCTTCTCAGATCTACCAGACCCCCTCCCCATATTACCTTTTCAGAAACTCATCGTTTTAAGCGTTTTCAGACATAAGAGCGGCTGTCACAGCCAACTCCTTCTATTGGTAAATATAGTTTGGTTTCCTTACACATTGAGTAAGGTATTTTGGGTTACTTTAATATATCCAGTATATCCACCTATATATGACACAGGTCTACTTTTCTTCTTATATAATCAGGTATTGAATATTCATTGGTGATATATTGATTTATATTACATTATTATATAATGAGTGAGAGTTGGGTTCATTAACATAGCCTACATTGAAATATCTTTACCTCATATTCATTATGATCTGCATCTGAAAACCTGTTTAATTTAATTCTAAAAGACACAACAATCCTTACTCATTATGAAACTATAATTAATTCACCTAATAATGTCTAAAATTTTTTCCGAAATTTAAAATGTATTACATGCCTGAACATATTTATTTGACTGTCCTAAAATCATATAATTATTGAATGATTATCTGTACCTCATTTGGTAATCGTTGCTAGTAGGGTATTATAGAAGGTGAATATTTTACCAATATGAAATAGATATACATGTATTAAATTATTAATTAACGTCTGTACAGGCAAGTTAATTATGTTATATTCATATAGCTATGAACTTATATTGTATACCAAACGAACTGGGACCATGTCAGCATCACAGAGCTTTTTAAAGTATTCCAATCCGTTGAGAAATGGCGACACAGTGGCCCAATATGTGAACTCCGAATTTAGTCTGAATAAAAGAGAATTTCACCAAATTCGACACAGGTGACAATAATACAATGATCAGGGTGAAAATATTACTTAATACTAACAAATACTTATACATATCACACTTTTTAAGTCGAAATAGTCGAAATAATCACTAAAAATACCAATAATTAATCATAAATCAATGGAAATGATAAAAATTAATGTACAGATGAACTCCAAACCATTCACCAAAATGGTCATTAGCATATTCGGCACCAGGAAAACACCCACATATCTAAATAGGCAGTAAAATATGCCCAAAATGTCCCTAAATTAATAAAAATCAAGTGAAATGATAAAAATAAACATAAAATAAATGTCCAAATGTTTTTTGCTTTGGTCACTTTTGACCGTCACCCTTGACGGCTGCCCCTCCGGTCAAAGAAGTACCCTGTGACTTCTTTGACCGGAGGGTTGACGGTCAAACGGGAGCAAGGGACGGTCAAACAGTCCCATGCGACCGTCCCACGGTCGCCTCGGTATCCACTTACACGTCGGTCAAAATGTGCCATGGCACCGTTTGACAGTGACCGCGTGGTACCGACCGACATGTATGTGGAAGCCGAGCTTTACAATAACGCGCCGGCTGGCCGAATGTGGGCAGGGCAATGGGCGGGGCTTAACTTTCTTAGTAAAGTAATTACTTTTTTTAGTCAGTTTTTACTAGGGACGGTCCACTACTACCTTTACTGACTTAGGAGAACCAATTTTAGGGTTAGGTTTAGGGTTAGTTTAAGTATGGATTATGTTAGATCATGACAGCACCACTAGCCCCGCCTCCCCCGCCACATCCCCATGCCGGCTCCAGCTACAACAGCCAATCAGAGATGCTAAGTTACTGAAGCCACTTTCTAATGCATTTACAGATATTCAATTCAATTCAAGGATTCTTTTATTATTGATCTTATATAATACAGGTTATTCAACGTCTGGATAAACAGATGACTGATTAACCAGGTCTTCCGACGAGTGCCTAGAATCTTGATTTACTTTAGTTATATTTCAACAAGAATAACATGAAAATGGAAATGGAAATTAAATTATAGAACTTTGTACATTGAATGAACACAATGTGATATAATGAAATATGATTTAGCAGTTAACAAAGAGATTAAATGTGATGTGAAGTGGAGACGATTCATAGGATTTCTAATGACTAGAGATGCAAAGAATTATTTTACATAGTAATAAGTGTTCTATCTATTCTTGAATATAATAATTGGCCTGAGTAATGAACATAGGTCAATTAACTGTATCAATGGTCATGTAGACAAAATTAGATAATCGAATGAGAAGATTTCTGCACAGATTGATGTCTCGATCAAAAGAGAGGTGAGATACTTCATCCTTGAGATTCCAACTTTTAAATTGGCTATACATGCTTAATAAGAGATTTGACTGGAGGTGATAATCTACTCAAGAATATTATTAGCCTGATTAATGAGTACAGGATGTTCAATAGGTAAGCAAAAGTTATATAGACACAGTATATATTTGAGTGTGAAGCTTGTCTGTACAGTTTGAGCTTAAATATCACATGGTAATAGTGCGTGATTTGGCAAATTATGACTTCGAATAACTGGTTCTCAGTTGATCAGGAAAGGCACTAGAAGAAGTTACCCCTCCTAACACCAAGCATACCTTACATCAGATTCAGTTTAATGAAATCGAGGATCAAAATGGGTAGAAAAGTTTGTCCGTATATTTCTTAAAGGATAGTTTGTCCAACAATTTATGTGCATCAGAATCGAGTGCATTCCATCTTGTTTGACATTTATAAATGGGAGAGTTTGTGACTTTGGTTGAGTTTGAGGGTTAATATGTATTACAGATATTGATAATATATTACAGATATTGATAATATGTATTACACATATGGATAATCTATTACAGATATCGATAATTGTATTAGAGATATATATATAATTGTATTACAGATATTGATAATGTTATGGTATATAATATCTGTTATGTACATTACAGATATCAGTAAAGTAGTTACAGATAGCTCTAATACAATATTGTCGATATCTGTAATCCCTTTATCGATATCTGCAAATGTTTACCTCTATCTTTAGAGATATAAGTAAAAATAGGTCTCTAATGCTTGCAGATATCGATAAAAAAAATTAATTTATGACCCCATGGCTCACCATCTCACTGAATCTCCTTTTGGAGACTGAGTCAAACTCGTCTTAAGAACCGGTTGGTTGCATTACCGTGATGGTCTTTGTGCAAGGCTCTACGGTATATAGCAGATCCTTAACTCCAATAGATTGTTAGAAGAATCAGATTAATTGCAAAAGAATATTGTCAAGATGGTGTTTCAAACGAAAACGGAAATGGTAGACTGTATCGTTGATGGCACCAAGTGCCACCTGTTGGCCACAGAGCTTCTCCTGCACCCCTCACTCACCTTACGACTTACACCCCGTTATTGGTAATAGTTAGAGATGATTCAGATTGGATTTCAAAATGGAAGTTGCCACAAAATGTATATCAGACATCTTAATTTCCATTCACTGTAATTTGAAGCTTTTTGTTGATGTTGATTTTCAAATATTATCAATGGTCAAAACAATGCTTGAATTCGGCGATGGCAATGGCGATTGTTGACAGCGAATGTAAAGATAAAAACATCTTAATCTTTTATTACATACATGATCAGTTACTACTGTGCCGTTTGAGGGTGCCTTCAGCTTTTTGTGATCACAACGGTGTGCTGTTACGCTTGTCATGGTAACAGGGATCTAAATGACGCAATTTGATTTGTTTATGACATCGCGCTCTTATGCTTTATGACTACAGATTCGCAAATTCAAAAACTGTTGAGAAACTGAAGTCGTACGATCTCAGAAAAAAAGATCCACAATCTCACTTATTCTCTTTACACATTTGCGATTTTAGATGCGAATTGCAAATTTAGATGAGAACTCATGTGAGGTTGTTGCTCTGGAATTGCAGAGGATGTACGATTTGTATCACATCAAATTATAAAGAATTAATTGGAGGGAGCGATGACCGAACATATTTTGGCATGGTGTACTTGCGACTTGCGACTTGCGACGATTGGGAAAAGGTAGACGAAATAAATGTATAAATACAAGATTTTAACATACTTGAGACGATATGTCCGGGAATGTCAATCGTTTTGATTCATTAATAATTGATGGAGATACATGTGTTTAAACATATCTGTCGTCACCTGCGAATTTTGGATATTTCCGATCATCGTGGACAATACCATAATGGGATGAATTTGGCACTTAATTACAACTGTTTGAAGGCAAGATCTCAGAAATCCTGTGTGAATCGGCAGTGAATTTTGATGCGATCTCAGAAATAATGATCTGCGATTTGATTTTTACTCTCAACACACTTGAAATTTCTGCTGCAAACTCGTGTGAAATCGCGGTTCTAGACTCACAGAGGATGTGCGATTTGGATCATTTCAAATTATAAAGAAATAGAGGGAGAGAAGACCGAAAATATTGTTGTATGGTGTACTTGCGACGATTGGGGGAAAATTAGAAAATATGAATGTACAATCACAAGACAACCTGTTCAAACATACCTGCCATCACCGGCCATTTTCGGATATTTCCGATTTTCAAGCGTGTAGGGCAATTCTGGCAGCTGCAATTAGACGTAGGATTCTGTGAGTCGTCACAGCTATCCCTATATACCTGCAATATATTTAACAAATTGATTGAAAATTTGTGTGAACATGCACGAGTTGTCACAAGAGCCAATTCGCACGCCAATTTGCAACTGAGTAGTCGGGGCATATGGTCTGCGAACTACCATGGCTAGCCCTATGTACATACACACATGATTGCAGCTGAATGTGTGATTCCATTTGAAGTCGTACAAACTAACACATTTCAGCTGCAATCAATCGCAACACAAAATTGCACATGAGTTTGCAAGTGTGTGGGACGGTTTTGTATTCTGGGATAAGTTATAGGATTCTGCGAGCCGTTGCAGCTATCCCATCTGCAATTTATTTTAAAATGTTCTGCGAATTCGTGCAAACTTGCATGAGTTGTTGCAAGGACCAATAATTCGCACACCAATTTGCAAATGTGTAGTCGGGGCATTAGCGGCTGCTGTATAGCGCTAGCTTGCATGTTTCGAATGTTTTCAGACATTGGCAAGAAATACAGTACTTAAGAGGTAAATATAACAAATAAATCTACAAATCAGTATGTAATAAATACCAAATGGAACTCTGTATGGTTTACAATCGGGTCTTGATAAGCTGAAAAATCGGAACTTGTCCCTTCGGGACTCATTCCGGTTATTCAGCTTGTCTCGACCCGGTTATAAACCTACATCATGCCATTTGGTATAAATAGTATTCCTAGTATTCTAACTTTAATAATGCTTTCCATAGACGGTGAATCCAATCAGATGTAATTAGCTTCCTAATAGAATGAGAGAAAATGATAATGATAAACCGCCAATTTCCCAAATGAACTTTCCCGCAATCCACTAGGACGTTAAAAATTAATCCCTTTGTTAATATTGCAATTGTTAATGGAATTAATCCTGCCAATTGTAAAATGAAAGTATGCATATGATCTATACCTATTGCCAACTTCTTTGGTTCAAGGCAGAATGGTCGATATATTCCAAAATAAGTGCTAAGAATCATCCCTGTTAGTCGTAGGTTGGACTTTTTCGGTGGTACCAAAGTCAGTGTCCTTCTCGGGAAATGGTTCAGAAGCAACATACTTCAGCTTATGTCGACTTATTGCCTGTCCTTGAAGACCATATAAATGGCTGGTTTAAACCTTACAACTAGTATGATACTTATGTGAAGAAGAGTGTAGAAACAGGGGAATGGGTAAATTTATAGGAGTTCATTTTTGGAACAGGCTGAGTCAGATTCACTACCCCGAATCCACCTTATTACAATGCATTTCTCCTGGATTTATTTCTTTTTGCTCAATCCATCACGGAGGCAGATTACACCAAGGACATGCATTGCATTTTTAACGCGATTAGTGACATTGAAGCCAATAAAATATTTTGAACTGTAACTTGGAGTCAGATGGAAAGAGAAAATTCCCCTTTTTAGTTCAATGATGCCACCATTAATCCGTTAAAGTGGTCCACTTTTCAGCCGAAATCCTTCAGATAGGTTGCAGTAATTGCTGTACCAAGTTGTCGGCAATTCCATGGTGTTGGAAATGACATGCTATGGATGTAAAAACAAGGTAGACTGGCTCAGGCCAAATTGGACGATGGCATTGAAATGCAGACGATCCCCCATGACTTTGAAAATGTTGCTATATGCGGGCAGATAACATCGGAACAGGGCTCATGCATTTAGATGTTTTATTCGTACCTATATTGATGGTGAAGCTGTTCTGGAGCAAAGGGCACAGGAAAAGACAACTGCAGTTTGATGTTGGGTTTGGTTGTTGTTCTCCTGACTTTCCATCTATCCGTCCTCAGAATTGTATATTCCCTCTTAAATTCTTTCATTAGAAATGCATAGATGTGTGAGGTGTTTTCCCACTTGATATTTGGTTCATGTGATGATGTGATCCCACCAATGACAACTTCTCTGAATAGGCATTTTATTGCAACATAAAATGAATGTGTTTAGTTGGAGTCACTTCATAACCAATGACACCTACATATGTCTATAGACGCAATTATCGCGATCGTTATGATTAATTTTAAAGTATGTGGGAAAATGTGGAAATCCGTCCTTTAGTTATGCACTTCATTGTACCATATCATACAAGAAGTTTGTTTTGTTAGACCCACTATGATGGAGTATTGTTATGAATTTGTATTAGTATGTTGTTGTTGAGCAGATTCTGTAAGTGGAGAAGAGTGTTGAGCTCCTTTGTACATGGTTTACTAGCCTATTGTTTAGTTAGAACCTGCCGTATCATGAATAATCCCAATTAATGAATCGCAGCTCCTCAGGTTCCCCATAACATTGCTTCCCTTACATCAATCATTGTCCACCCTTCCTCCTTATTTTCAAGGACCTGCCTCCTTTAAAGCTGCAGTTTCATTTAACATCGGTCAAGATTTTCTCATTTTTGTTCCGTTGTTTTCCAACCCATCTAAAAGACATTTGACAGGATTTTGTCTGGTTGCTTTTGCTACATGGCTCCACAAACGACCACATTTATATTTCGGAGAACTAAAATTCTTTCCTCTTTTGCTTTCTTCTTGACCCATTCGACTTCAAAATCTGAAGTCGAGTATATGTTATACAAGAACGTAATTCTTGTAAATTCTATATTAACCTTATTATCATACAGAGGGCAATAGATGCTCCTTTGAATAAACAATGGTATATCGAAGAAAAGTGGGGATGGTTGGCATCCGGTAGAAAGCACGTCCTTATCCTCCTTTAAGGGAAATGAACACGCTAAGAAATCTTCCTAGAAACACGACAAAATTGCTTAAAAATTTACGCACATTTTCTAATATTTTTTCTACGTGCTACAACGCATCAGAATCACGAAATTCGTGGATAACGAAATCAGTCATAAGCGCGCCAACATGGGAAAGCTTGTGTAGCCTTTGTCTTAACCTATGGCTATATATATCATTAGCTATAACAAAGCATGAAGGTGTGGAATTGAATACACATTTCATTGAAAAAAATAGCAGTGTCTGGTAAAACGACATGTACACCATCACTTTTAAAAACTAGGTTCTAAAATATTGTTGGAGTGGGAATTAATGTTATTCGTTATTTGACTGCTAGGAGGAAGAAGGGGAGATGATTGGTTGCTAGGGGCTGGTTCGTCCCAAAGTTGGGATCAGGGGTAGCGCCGCAACTAAAGCAGAAAAGGGACTTAGTGATATAAGTAACTTAAATGGCAAAGGTGCTTGTGACCTTGGGTTTAGGCGGCTCGGCCCGCGCTCGATCTAGCCAGACATCAGAGAAGAGGAATATGGTTTCAGCAAGGCTTTATTCTTCACACAGGTTCACATCATAATCCTGGGAATGGTCAACAGGGAGTGACCAACTTACTCGACCCACTCTAGGCCTTATATACAACACAAGCAATAAAATAGACATAAATTGGTGGGGAGGTGTTGACAGTTTAAGCTGTCCCCATGTGTCCCATCTGTCTGCAGACGAGTTTAGGGAAAGGTGTGGATGGATTTATGTAGTGGGACATGTGGACTGAGTGACTTCCAAGAACCAAGGTCACAGCGTTCATTCAAACTAGGGCATAGGGAGACTTGTCTGCCTATCCTGGGACAATATTTTGTGTATAATAAACTCAAAAATTATACTTTCCACTAGATTGCTCATAGTTCTCTTGAAATGCTTTCAATCTGAATATAAAAATGATCCCAGAACCCCCTGACTGTTCGAAAGACAGCGATGCTTTCAGATTTATAATCGGACAGTTAGTTCTTCCATAATAAATTATTTCCGTCGGCCGCATCAAGACATTTGAATCGATATAAATCACCTGATTCTGTGCCAGCACATTTTTTTTAATTTCAAAGTTTTTCAAAGTGATTTCTTGTTGGATTGTTCATGTTTTTAGAGAGTTTATTGCTTCAAGTCATATAAATATGTGAATTAAATTTCAAGACAGTGCATTGAATATATTCTGGTGTTTTGAAGTGGAAAGTAATATTTTTGAGTTTTTGAGCTCTGCATTCAGACTCATAACTTTACCATCAACTAATCTATAACAACAAGTTCAGTGGTGTAGTGGTTATGATCCATACGTGGGAACCCTAAGGTTGTGATATTGAACCCATGCAAGGGCAAGTTTTTTTCTCCCTGCCTTGTCTTCACTGGTCATGCACTGGCGGCTGGGACGCTCTTATAGGGGTCCTCCACTAGGGAAAACCTTGTCAAAGACAAGTCTTATGTCTCTCAGACAAGGTGTATTTCCATGTCTTAATGTGTTTCTGACAGAAAATCTCCTAGTGGAGGAGTGCACTAAAACACTGTCACCGACAATTTTCACACGTTTTCACTTGTCTTTGCAACGTCAAAAAGATCAAATCATTTTGATATTCGAAAAGACTTGTGTCATGTCTCAGAGACACAAGACATGCTGTCTTGTAGTGGAGTAGCTTCAAATAGTTGTCTAAGACAACTTTTCACGTTTGACCTAGTGCTCTAAATTCCCTCAGCCAATCACATGCCTCATTACAATGCACGTGCAAGCCTCATGACCCATCGAAACAGGGTAGGGAATACCTATTAGGGAACCTGGATTGGGGCCTATTTTAGGTCAGGATTCGGGATTTAGAAGAGCCTACGGGATTCGGGAAAGGGTTTCAGATCCAGATTTAATTTTTCCAGGTGGGGATTGCAATTAGACAAACGGGATTGCAAATTTAAAACCTATGGGATTCGGAAAATTGGGCTTATAAAAAATGGAAAACGGGATTCAAGAGGGGGTCTTCCCTACCCTGTCGAAACGCCTAAATAAGATTTTCAGGGTCAGGAAAATTCCAGATATTTAGTGTTATATTGTATGTATTCTCCTTTTGACATATAGGCTATTGAGGAATCTAGCAAGGAATCTATATTTATATAAAAACAAATCGGGCCTTCATCAAATAGTTTGATGCCCTTATAAGGTCAAATGCATTGTTGATCCTGTTTCCATAGAAACGCTAAGACAATTTGTCTCAGACATCTGACCATAGTGGAAGACCAAGTCACTGACACAAAATCTGTGTTTGTGACAACGCCTCTCTTGTCGGTGACTTTGTCTCAGACAGATTTTGCTAGTGGAGGAGTGGATGGTTCTGTTTCTAAGACAAAGTCACTGGGGTGGGGTGCACAGTAAGACAACGTTGTAAGGATCTCCTCCACTTAAATTGTTTGTCTCAAGCTTTAGAGTTGTATCACAGACGGACTGGAATCTTTTCTTAGCACAATGTCAGTGACAAAAATTTTCCTAGTGGAGGACCCCTATAATGGGTGCAACGGCTTGTCTAGCACTGGCCGGCCGGCCATAGGGGTCTAAGGGACTAGGAGATTTCTCCTAATCCTTTAGCTTTCTCAGGATATGATTTACGATGTTAGAAATAACGGAAACTGGTAGATTAGCACCTTTTAAAGGACTAATTTCCACTGTTTAATCGTAAAACTACAAAATCGGCGTTTAGCGTGTACATATCTGTATCCAGCAGAGGCACACATAATAAACGCCATTTTAGTGTCTCGGCAATAATGCATAAGACAACACCTGGCTTCAAGGACAATCTCGAAGGGTGCGCACATAATCTCTGTCAGATTGTCATTGCCCTTGAAGCATGATTTTGCATTTCTCTCCGGTCTCAGAAAATTAGACAATATATTGTCTCTTCATTTTTTGTCCTTATTTGCGGTAGTTTTCTGGCAGCTGGCGGTAGTTTTTCCCGTGGTTTATTTTTAGATCGAACATTTTACTTCCTCTCTTGCATTTCCTTTCTGGAATGTCATAGTAGCCTTATTCTGTGACATCACAATAGGCCGACCGTGTTCCCGAAAACCTTTCATATAGACACAGGCCAACATGGCCTGCGTGAACCAACCACACAGAGGTCATTTATCATAGATACAAGCCAATATGTAAGATTGGCAAACTAGCATGAAGGATTTTGAAGACATTGAAACCCCACATAATTTACTGAACATCTTTAAATGGTGTTTCAGCAAAAGAAGCGATACATTGTGCTCCGCTACAGATTGTTGAAAGTGTCCACATTATTTCACATATATTTCGCATCTTTTTGTATCTAGCAGAAGTAACTACAGGCGGCATCTGTTTTTTTATTTCCACATTACATAATGACGTCATAGCTGCGGGGATTCCCTCCCGAATGTACAACAGTACTACCGATGGTGTCAATGAGCAGACAGGGATTGGTGTTCATATGAATTATAATATGTATAGCAAATAATGTTGATGGATGTTAAGGATGATATACAATTCTAGATGCTCCATGCGTAATGTACATAACTGAAGGGAACCTCTTCAGTTATGTGTAAAGATTCTTGGATTCTCGGGACAGGGCCTAATAATAATTCCTGCCTAATTGGAATAGGTGCGGTCTGTATGTACCCATGTGTGTGGGTTTTTTTGTTTTTTTTTGTTTTTTTTGGGGGTGGGGGTGGGGGAGGAGAGATGATGCATTGGGCGCATTCTATAGAATAGAACAGTACTAATCATTTCTTTAAATACAGGAGTAGGTACAGGTGAAATTGAACATACAGGGAGATGTACAGGAGGAGGTACAGTGTGACATACAGAAGGACATACAGGGGGACGTACAGATGGGGATAATGTTATATAGGCATATAGGGGACATACATGGGGACGTACAGGAGGAGGAACATGTGGGGTTAAGGGGGCATATATATAGGTGGGAGGTACAGGAGGGGTACAGGGGGCATACAGGAGAGGGTACACAGGATATACAGGAGGACATACAGGGAGGTTATAGGAGGAGGTACAGGAACACAGAGTTACAGGAGCTAGGAGGTATGGTTGGAAATAGGCCTATTGAAGGAGGCACTGGAGGTGGGTAGGGGGTAGGAACAGATCGTAATTCAGAAGAAAGGGTACTGGGGGAGGTTCAGGGGGAGGTAGGCCTCGTCGTAGGACGATGCACTGTGTGAGGTACTAGAGGGGTATGCGAGGAAGTACAGGAGGAAGTACTGGAGAAATCATCAGAAGGGGTACAGGAGGAGGTACTGAAGGATGCACTGGATAGGGTATTAAAGAATGCACTGGTGGAGGTACTGGATGGGTTACTGGAGGGGTACTGGAAAAGGTACTGGACTGGACTGAAAGGGGTACTGGAGGATGTACTGGAGGAGGCACTGGAAGGGGTACTGGAGGAGGTACAGGAGGAGGTACTGGAGAAGGCACTGGAGGGGGTACTGGAGAAGGTACTGGAGGGGGTACTGGAGGATGCACTGGAGAGGGTACTGGAGGAGGCACTGGAAGGGGTACTGGAGGAGGTACTGGAGGATGTACTGGAGGATGTACTGGAGGAGGCACTTGAAGGGGTACTGGAAGATGTACTGGAGGAGGTACTGGAGGAGGCACTGGAAGGGGTACTGGAAGGGGTACTGGAGAAGGTACTAGAGGGGGTACTGGAGGATGCACTGGAGAGGGTACTGGAGGGGGTACTGGAGGATGCACTGGAAGGGGTACTGGAGGATGTACTGGAGGGGGTACTTGAGGTACTCCCCCTCCAGTGCTTCCTCCAAAACATCCTCCAGTACCCCCTACCTCCTCCTATATCCCCTCCAGTACCCCAAACCTCCTCCTGTATCTCGTTCAGTACCACCTCCAGTACCTCCTCCAGTGCCTCCTCAAGTATCTCCTCCAGTACTTCCTATTCCAGTACCCCCTTTTGTACCTACTCCTCCAGTACCTCCTATTCCAGGTCCTTCTTTGGTACCTCCTCCTCCATTACCTCCTACACCAGTACCTCCTCCGATACCTCCTTTGGTACCTCCTCTGGGGGCTTCTCCAGAACATGGTCCTATACTCCCTCCATTACCTCCTCCAGTGCCTCCTGTACCTCCTGTACCTCCTCATTTACCAACCCCTGTACACACTCCAGCACTCCCTCCTGTACCTCTGCCAATACCTCCTCCGGCATGTCATTGCTCTAGTACCTTCTCCAGTACCTCTATTCACACACATTACCACCACCAAAAATGAACATATTAATATTCACACATATAATCATGATGTTATTGTATCAATTCATTCAATGTATATCAAGTAACTATACAAACACATTCCTCTCACATTATTCTATCATACATGTAGTCTTACCTAGGCAGGTGAGATATATAACTTAAGGTGTTTTCAATTGAGTTAACTTCACTACTTCAACTATAACATGAAATACATTGATACAAGAACATTTGGATTACATTACATTACAATATAAATATGTATGTTTATGTGCCAGCTCATTAATATTAAACCTGCCACACCATTCATGGTTGGTTTCTACTAATACTTTTTGATATTTCTACTTCACATGAGACGTGAAGTAGAAACGAAGCCCTTCAGGGTGATTGCAGGTTTTAGCCCATATTTACGAAAAAGATACGAAGCGGATTTTTTTATGCAAGCCAAAACAGACTCGGATTGTTGTGGGCTCGGACCATCGTATACTCGGACCATTGTATACTCGGACTGGGTAAGCTCGGACCAGTGGGTTAGTGGACTCGGACCAGGCATAGCTTTAGGTAGAACATTATTATGATAGGTATATAGTCAAAGTAATTCTTTTATTAGTCAGTTTTACTTCGGACACTCCACTACTAGCTTTACTGACTTAGGACAACAAATTTTAGGGTTAGGTTTAGGGTTATTTTCTGTATGGTAATGTTTGGTCCGAGTCCACCAACCCAGTGGTCCGAGTCCACTAACCCACTGGTCCGAGTCCACTAACCCGCCAGGTCCGACATCAGAGTGGTCCGACTTCTCTAGTATTTCTTGAGCTTATACAAGCAGATTGGACTTACAACGCACTACGAAGCATTTGCTAATGGCGGTCGCAATTTATACAACAGGCCCATAGTGTCGCTATATGTCCCTGTATATTTACATATTTCAAAGCAATCGGTGAATCCTATTTTGACATATTTTGGTATGTTTTCTATAGTTCCATAGGCCTACTTCAGAACTGCGAGCAGAATCATTCCTATCGCACAATTCTAAATAAACATAAATGAGGGAGAAATAGCAGAGAAAGAGAGATTTGCTGGTGGAACCCACCACTATGCGGCCGAGTCAGCCCCGCAATGTAATACAACCAAAACTGTTTCCAAATTATGGATTTAGAGACAAAACCTCACCATTCCGAGACAAAACCGCCTAAGGATAGCTATCTGAGCTGTCTTTAGCTTTTTGTCTTTCGGCTTCAAAATGTCACAGAGACAAAAGACAAAATGCATTATGAGCGCAATATTGTCTAAAACTGCTTAAAATTGTCACGTTTTAATTGTCTCTCCATTATTAGGTCGCCAGTTTGGGTAAAGCCTGGCATTTCTAGTAATTTAGTTAATAACACCATACCAGTATAAACACAACAAAAGCGTTATAACTGTACATATTCAGTCAACTTCCAGACATAAACATCATGCTGGGCTCAGAGCCATTTTTGGTTGACCAATACTGGAATCTCAAGCTTTATGATACCCGTACAATAAGTATAATCTTAAAGGTCCAGATCTACCGAGGCTGCGACAATCTCATCAGAACATTCATTGCCATATTTGGCAGCTTGATCATAACCAAAAGATTGTAAATGAGCTATAGCATCTGATATCATATTCTTGTAACAAAAGATATGTGTGTAGTGTTATATTCCAATCAAGAAATAGAGACAATGTTCGGGGAGATCGCAAATGGCATTCATGACTACTCAGCAAAAACATCTTTCCCACCAAACAGTCATGCCAGAGTTTTATGTTGTTAGCGATTATCGGAGTTTGTATTCATTGACCAATCCCTGAGCCTTTACTCTTTGTGGAGGTCAACATCCTCGTCCATAATAAGAACTCAGACTAACGCCTCGCTTGCTTTTGTGACATTTCGACTGGAATTACCTTTTCCTGATTGAGAACGTGAGGGACCTTTCCTGATTGGAACATTGATATTGTCACGGTGGCTAATTGTGGAGTCGGAAGAGGACAAATAATGGTGCATTAAAAAAGGCTCTGCTCGATTCGAAGCAGACGCTCAACTTCAACAGTTCTATCTGCTCAGATGAATTTCAGGCGCATCGCATCGCCTACATTTGTCTCAGAACCGCTGTCTGTCACTCCCGCAATGACTTGTCCCCTTTTCGATCTCTGAGATAAAAGTCACTGAATAAGCAGATAAGTAGGACTGTGTTTCATCAATGAAGTCTGGCTCTGAAATTGTAGAAATTGTCTCTAGAGCCAGAATATGCAATTAGGGACTGATGTCCTTGTAATCTGTGAATACTGAATGGGATAATATGGGTCATTATATCAGCTACTGCTGAACAATTATCATCATCAAGAATTTTAGCTTTGAATTAAATTCTTATTAACAGTACATCCAAAATCTACCCTTCGTGTGAGGTCAAAAGAGTAACTTCAAGCGCTCCAAAACTACCTGACTAATGAGATAAGATGAAATATCTGGGGAAGGATTTGTGTTGCACTATTCCCTGAGTCCTTCATATAGCCACCTCTTCCTTTACAAAGCTCTCTGGATGAAGGTCAGTCTTTCTCCAGTTTCTCTACTATAAGGGTGCTGATTACGTCGCCTTTACCCACTCCCTCTTGCCTCATTACTCTCCACAGATGGGTGCCAATCAGAGAAGAGCAGCGGGCAAGACGACAGTCTAAAAGTGACCCCATACTGGGTTTGCCCCTTGAGGGTTCATGAATGTCACGCCTATCCTCCTTCTGCAGCTAGTTAAGTGGGCAGAAAGGAATGTCTGCAATGGACATTTCCATGGGCACATCCATCTTGGATGTCTCTCAGAAAGGGGGTGTTTAACTCCTATTTTTGCTGGCGCGCAAGCGCAGTCTGCTCATCAAGAGGGATTATGTGAGAACAAAATATCTCAGTCAAGAAGCCTGAACTATGTCTGTCTGAGACCAAGGCATTCGTGTCGGTATGAATTAGGGAATCATTTATATTTTGTATATGTGCCTTCAGAGGTGGTTTCCTCGATTTTCCAATGTTTGATTTTGATTTATTTAATCGAATTGCTTCCCTTATAAAATTATCGTCAGCTGTGCACAATCATGACACGTTACGGCTAATCCAGTAAGGCTATCTATTTAATGAAATATTTGGAAATTGCTTACACACAGTGGATACAATGGTTTGATGAATATTCTTGAAGTGTCTTAAAGGAAGAAGGATCATTCTACCCATATGTCATGACAATAATCCGGGGTGCATATCTCATCTCCCTGGTGACATAATAGGGGTTTCAAACAAAGGAAAACCTGAAAGCAGGCACTCTTCATGAGAAATTAAAAACCCTTTTGAGAATGACTGCATTTCTTACATTGTTCGACGGTCCCATTTTTCCTCCAAAAGTTACATTACATAGTGAACAATATATAGCTTGTCATCATAATAAAATGAGTTTCCAGTGGAATTCTATGGTTTGAAAAGATACCCTACCATTATTACAGTTTTGCCTCGTGTGTATATATATGCGTCGAATAATCACCCTTTTGGCTAATTGGTCTATGTAAACAATAAAACGCCGGCCTTCTGTGTTGTCTTTGACCCTCGTGAACAGTTGTTTTTACTTTGGAGAATCAGCCTGGAGAAAGTGTTATCTGTGTCTTTTTATAAACAATACATGTTTTAACACGACACACGGGAAGGGCATGCAGGTGACAAGCGTAGGTGCGCATGTGTTCTATCAGCCTTCAAGGAAGATATCGTGAGGTTTATTTTCCCTCTTTCTACGCTGAGTCGTAATCCCTCTAGCTCCCTCTCCCATACAGATAGGCACGATACTTTTGACGTGTTTGTTGATGCATATCAGGGACCTGATAAGAGGATATACATTCATACCAATTACAGAGTTGATGAGTCTAGGAGTGGATATTCTCGTGTGAACGGGCTTCTAAAGCTGCACTCTCAGCTATTAAACATCGGTCAACAACTGAACATTTTCCTGGCGATTAGAATGATAGTCCTACAAGAAAATCGAAAGACAGCTTTAAGGGTTCTGTCTCTGTCCTGGTGACATTGCAATTGTTAGAATAGGGGAAGGAGACCAAGTCTCTACACCCTTTGGGCCTAATATTTCTGATAATTCATCCTTCTGTTTTGTGTAAGTAGTATATTGAAAAGCAATCGTGGAAAACTTTAAGTTTAACCGAGACGATGACAGACCCAGTACTGAGGTGTGTCATATGATCTGTCACATGATGATTTTCTTACATTATTATTATAGATATAATTATATTAAAAACTATAGAAGAAGAAGTCATGACACTAATTTCCATTGCGCCCTAAAATTCCACATTGCTTTCGAAAATGTGTGATTTTAGGCCCAGTCTAAGCTTTAATGTAGAACGCTATATAGCTGGCACAGGAAAAACACAAGGCTCTACTCCTCTTTTCCATTAACCTTTCATTATATTGAGACGTGGGCTCAATCTCTAGAGCCCCTCCCATGGGCCTTTGCCCCCATAACCTCGCTAACTCTCACGCCTTCGTGATTACAGGTATTGGCATGGAGGGGATGTTTCTTCTCCTAGCAGCATGGCGCCAAACTAACATCCGGGCAACAGTGGATGAGCGAACGGCCGAGACTTACCGCCAGGCGGCTCTGTCTGTAACCATCATGGCATTAACTGACTTGCTTGTCTTCTGTATTGGCGCCACCAGTCCCTTCCTTAGCATAAGAAGCTTTTGCGCATGTTCAGGTGAGCTTTACCAATATTTCCTCAGAGATCCCATTCATCTGATGATGTTCAGCTTTTAACATGTTAACATTATTCTCAGCGACCGTATCAGTCAAATACTGATCATTGCTAAATCTATACACAAATGTTCTATACTTTTTAAATGTATTTACCTAGGTGGATATAGTGGGCCTATTCCCAGTTATATGAATACTTATAGATTTCTCTATCTTTCTTAATGGAATAACGTCTCATTCGAATAATATCTTTATCTATCTATTTCTGAATAGATTTGGTTGTTTAGAAGAATTATACCAGTACAGGATTATTCGGAGAGACCAGCCAGTATTCATTATCTTCACTTTTTTGGACTCTGTGTATGGATGCACGGCGTCAATGATCATCTAAATCTAATCACCTTTCTCAACTCATTAATATGTTTTACCTTATACCCAAAATGGAAAAAAGTTTACATGTATAATATTTGTGTCGTATTTGAATGATTGACTATTTGACTATGATTTAATTGCGTAATCAATTTGACTAGTGATTGTACAATTTCATGAATTAATTTGTATTACTATTATTTAATTATGTTTATATAGGCTGAAAATGTTGTACTTAGTACATGAGCTTATGAATAAAAAACAAACAAACAAACAAACAAACACCCCACATCATCTATCTTCATCTTTCTGTATATTATTGCAGGTATTGCTCTTCTATTCTGCTACATCAACCAACTCACCTTCTTCGGCGCCTGCCTCGTCTTGAATGCTAAACGCTCTTCCGATTCTCGTCATTGTGTCACGTGCCTGAGAACGAAATCACGTCGGGATATGAGAGGGGAGGGCAGAACCAATCCTATACGTGCTCTCTTATGTCTAGGTCAACCTTCCAGAAGGGCTGGAGATGACGACAACGTTTGTAAACAGCTTCCAAGCCATCTTTATCCGCGCATCATCATGAATGCCGGGGTCAAATGCTTTATAATTCTACTATATATAACCTATCTAAGCATCTCAATCTGGGGACTTTCCCATCTGCAGATTGGTTTTAGGCTCGCAGAGGTCGTACCGGAGGAGTCCTACATCACTAAATATATCATGGGTGAAAGGAGCTACCATAACGCCACCGGCCCTGTTGTTATGTTTGTTATCGATAAGCCTATATCTTATGAGAGGTATGAATCACAAGTGAGGATCACTAAGTTATTGGAGACTGCACGTAACACTGTTTTTATTGATCACAAACGATACACGTCCTGGTTAGAGGAATACATCAAGTTCTTACGGCAAACAACGGGAGCTTATAATCCACACAATTTCGTCAATAAGCTCGGGCATGAGTTTCTTAATGCACATCCAGAGCACAAAAATGACATTCTTTTAAATGATAGGAAAACTGTTATTTTAGCTTCACGCTTTTATGTTTATGCTCACAAGCTTTTGAATTCTACGGCCGAAAGAGCTTTTCTGGAGACGATGAGGGAAATTGCAAAGAATGTAACATTGCCCTTAACAGTGTACAGCCCGAGTTTTATCTTTTTTGAGCACCACGTGTCAATATTGAAAAACACATTATTGACAGTGACAGTGACTATCATAAGCATGCTGTTGATTGCCTTGATGTTCATCCCTCACCCGATTGCTGTCATGTGCGTCACCATTTCTATGCTCAGCGTTGTAGTTGGCATGTTGGGCTTGTTGAACATATTTGGTCTCACTCTTAATGCTATAAAAACCACCCAAGTGCTACTAAGTGTTGGCCTCTGTTCAAACTTCACCGTCCACCTTAGCCACGCCTTCATGACAGCATCTGGGAAGAGCAGAAACGAACGTGTACGAGCAGCTCTTGAAAAAGTTGGAGGCATCATAATTAGAGAAGCTATTGTTCTGTTTGTTGGAATATTTATGTTGGCCTTTGGCAGCTCCTATCTATTTACGTCCTTCTTTGCCTGCCTTCTTGTAGTCATCTGTGTCGGACTCCTCCATTCCCTAGCCTTTCTACCCGTCCTTTTGTCGTTCATCGGGCCACGGCGCTCGGGTCGTCCCAAGATGTTCGTGCCTATCTCACCCAGTGAGAGAAGCATTGGAAGTGACTTCAGTGCCCACATTTACTCAACGCCAAGCTCCAGGAATGGAGACGGAGCGTCTCAGGCAGATTCTGAGCTTATTAGGAGCAACACAGAGACTAGTAATCCAATCAGTGATATTCTGGACGGAGCTGACCTTGGGGTGAGACTGAGCTATGATCCCCTCGAGGGACCAGGGAAGCCACCTGAGGATCATCCTCACAACATAGTGCCAACGAGGGATGGGTATGATCGAATACCTGACGCCCCTGTATTAGTATAGTCTTTGGATGGGGGTCGGGTGATCAATAACGGACCACTAACTTCATTTATATCAAGATTATAGTTGCAAGTAGTGCGGCACCGTATTAACGTAACACCAATGCCCGGGTGTATTGGGTCATTAGACAAGTGCTTTCTAATATAATTATTGGGGAACCCACGTACAACAGAAGCTATATTACCAGGCGTTATACCCTTTACATTCTAGTATCAACAATTCTGTTTTGGACTAAATTGTTTTACTTGGAAATGAGTATTTATGTTCATTGTCGTGATACTATGACTGATATTAGATTATTTTCAAATAATAATCTTAGACGAGTATATTAAGTTACTAATATAATCCATCTATTTATTTATATAGTATTATTACTCAAGGAAATATTGAAATTGTATTGTTTTTGTTTTTATAAAGGTGAACGCTTTTTGAGTTAAGGAGGATTGCCCTGAAGAGATCTACAATTGCACAACTAATGTGTTCTTTCCTTCGATGGCCAACATGTGAGGGAATTCAATAAAGTCAGAATTTAAGGCTGGAAACTGTAAACGTCCCCTACATCAATAAGAAAGAAGACTGGTCCATATATATATGGGAACTGACTGGCTTCCAAACAAAGAGGCCATACTCCTAAAGGAACCGGTTGGACTCGGACAATAAAATATGGTGCAAAACTATTCACATTACATAGGTGCAAAGGTTTAGATCTGCTTAATTGTACCGTTTATTTTTAATTGTAAACATTTTACACATTGTAATATGATATCGTTTCGTTTTACAAATAACAATGTAAATGATTTATCTGCTCAATACATTTTAAGTTTAATTATCTTTGCTCTGGGGGGATTCAACCCCTTCTGAAATCAATGAAAACAGATTTATAACAATTGGTATTTAAATGGGGGTACTAAAATAAGGGGTTATAAAATATAGTATAATGGGTTATAAAATATAGTATGTTCTTGTAATGAGGCCAATGTATTCAGTATTAAATTAATAAAGCTGAACATAGTTTAAATTTGCATTTTAATGTCAGTGTTACCATTTTTCATTTCATCCTATTATTTTCAGCCTTCAAATGAATGCATGAAAAAACTTATTTTTTTCATCAAGGATTAATTATTAAGAACGTTAATGCTAATACACCCAATTATAGTAATATGTTGACGGCGCGTACTGAATTGAAGGGAACTTCTTTGCATATTAACCACGCCATATTTCATGTTATGACAGCTTCCATGAAAATTTAAGTTTAAATTAAAAGTACACACGAGATCGGCCGTGCCTCATTATTCCATTTGGATTAATTGGTCTGGTGTAAAATGGAGGAAATTTCGCTGAACTAATTGCCCCCAAAATGAGTGGGAAGCGATTAGTTAACTTGTTGAGCGCTTGTTTTTCTCACGATGGGAGACAGTCGGAGTTGATCCCATTGCGATGAGTTGTGTGCTCTCTGCTTGGGGAAGACCATGGGATCACTATCTGATTAGGTTCGTTAGAACAAAAGAGAAATAGCAGTCTCATCTCATATTAAGTCTACATGTGTCAGATCTTCAGAGAATGTACAATCGGGAGCTTTGATACATATTTAGTATATTCTGCCAAGTTAGGCTGAAAAATATATATATTTGATACCGCATTGATGGTAAATATAAGGTATTTTATCATGAATTTTAGAACCTCATTTTTGCCTTATAATTTGTGCCATTTGTTAGCTCTATTGTACACATTTTCCACTGCATGATGGCGCTACGAACGGCCGAGGCTATAGGCCTGAGTTGAGTAGAAAGAGTTACTAATCAGTAGTAGACTCTCCGCGCTACACCCAGAGCAGCCAATCACAGGCCAGCTAGCCCTTCTCCTTGGAAGCCCAGACCTGCTCTCAGACCCTTAGACCTGCTCCCAGCCTTTAGCCCTGCTCCCAGCCCCTTTGCTCTGAGTGCATAACTAGGGACATTAGCTATGGTTAGGCTAAAACCCCTAGAAGCGAGCTAAAAGGCGTGGGAGCAGAGCTAATGGGCTGGGAGCAGGGCTAAAGGCTGGGAGCAGGTCTAAGGGTCTGAGAGCAGATCTGAGCTTCCAAGGAGCAGGGCTAGCTGGCCTGTGATTGGCTGCTCTGGGTGTAGCGCGGAGAGTCTACTACTCTAATCTTTTCTTACGAGGTTGGTGATAGCGAATTGTACATTTTCTGATGACGGGAGCCTCATACAAGTCTTGAGTGTGTTTGTCAAATAATTAGATGACGCAATGAAATGATGAACCTGATAATGAATGTGTTTCGTACATGTACACCATGTTCAAAAACATCAACAGCATATATTTAAAGGTAAATGCTAGCGTCATCAGCACTGCAGCAGGCGGAAATCCAAGAAACTAATGCATGAAAAAATGGAAGTCATAATATTTTGTTCAAACTTTGTCTTGGGATAGAACAGGGTTGGGGAATACAAAAAGCCAAAAACACAGGATGTTATCATATTATTTTGTGTTTTAGGGATGACTGAAGTTTACTTCCATTCACTATTGATGTCAATGGGGTAAACTCACCGTGATACAAGTTCAGCTGAATAACCTTTTTTTTAGTTCAATGACCACCTATTATTTTAATTTTGGAGGGTAGAATGACTTGTCGGCTATGTATATGCAGACTTCACAATATTCAATCATCTGCTGTGGCGAAAAAATACAGAAATGCAGAAAATACTAGTTTTTCCCATACAATCCTATAGTAAATAGTAAACTTCAGCGGTTTCGGAAATAAAAACTAATCCAGTGACATATGGTTTTTGGGGGCTTTTTGAGTTTGTTTGTTTCTTTTGAATATTTTATTCAGCATTGGACATTATGTTACAATTACCCTATTTCTCAGTACAAGCTGATTTAATGATACAAAAAGCTCAAGTAAGTTATAATAAAGAAAGAATAGACGAAAACCATAGTCATAAAGATACAAAGAATATAGTATGAGTCAATAAGACCATAACCAGGGGCTGTGTCACTAAGTAGATATACCAATTAACAATTGTCCGAAGCAATACACACAGTGGAAGTTCCCATAGTTCCCACAACCATGTTCTTTCTAAATCCATTTTTCCTTCATTTTTCTTAATTAAACAGTGGCATTTACCTTTAACTGTATAAGAGTATAAGAGCTCGAATCATATATCATGACAATTGCCTTCGGGGCAAATACCATCCATTGGGGCTAATCTGTACTAAATGTACTAGTTACGATTTGGCACAGCGTTGTGTAATGAAATTAACGCTTTCATTTGGGAAATTTGAAAACCCTTAGGATCGTTTGCTAATACCGATTTCAGGACTAGTATTTACTTCATTGTGGATACTGATATAAAGATATGAATAAAAGGGAGTATGCCATCAGCCAGTTCATGGTTATTGTCTTTTTTTAATGGACAAATGTTGACTGAGTTGAGTACATTCCACAAAAGTGAAAACACCAATGAGATATCACAGGCCTAGATCTACCTCATAAATAAAAGACTTGGATACCTCAAGTAATTGGACCTATTATGCACATAATAGTTCACCATGAGGTCTACCACCATTATATTATATACAAAGTGCTTAAGGGGAATCAGAATTGATAAAAAGTTCTCTTTCCATTTTAGTCAAACCACTGTGGGAGAACTTGGCATTGGAAACTATATTACAAAACATTATCGGTCTATCTGTCCCCTCAAAGGACACCTATTGTTTTACAACGATCTCCACCGCTTGTCGTTTGGAAAAGGATTTCCTCTGATTATGTATTGATTCCTTGACTGCCAATGTGGCCTTCTTCTTGCATGGGTTGTCTATCGGCTTTTGAATGATTTGACTGACGGTTAGATCACCAGTATCTATAATGGGATCTGGGAGGTGTTCGGGTCCACCATGGAGGTTGCGTCCTTTGCCATGGGATGTCGCCACTGTACTTTGTGTATGACGGCTCTTCGAACTCACGCCAGAGGGAGATGTCTATGTCTGGGAGTTGGCTGCAGGGTCGCCTTTCATTTCTCTCCCCGTTATAGAGGGAGGTAAGCGTGTAAGGGTCATGGTCACCAGATTCGCTTAAAAGGGAGACACAATCAAGAAACAATGATATTTGAGTTTCTAATTTTGGTAGCATTCCAAGATGCCTAGAACAACTATAGCTAGCAATTAGACTGGTCCGTATGAAAATAGCTTATTCTACAATTTATAAAATGGTGATGCACATTATTATTGTTAGAATAGTTAAATATATTATTGAGAATCTTATTATTGCATAGCTCTATAAATACAACAGTCAGGTGATCAAGTAGCAAGGTACGAGTATCCCTACCTGTACTTCTTCAATGCTACACTGAAGGGATGTAACATCACGAACTTCTGGATCGTTTCAACATGGTCCATCGTGTCACACATTACCTTTGCGAGAGTCATTTTTCGTATACTTTTCAGTTGTTCTGCAATATTCAGTTATAACTTTTATTCAATGTCTTGGCTTTATTTTGTAAACGGTAAAGTCAAGAATATACGGCTTGGGGAAAGCTTTAGCTTGCCCGTTTATTTGCGAATCATAAAATCATGTAATTTAATTTCATCAAACAGACCTACATGTGAGGGAATCCAATAAAGTCAGAATTTAAGGCTGGAAACTGAAACTAACAACTTCTACTGAATATATTGATCCAGTTAGCTTGTCCCTATACTCATACATTTTTGGTATCTTTAAAGTCTACATTAACCTACCAATACTATAATAACATAAGTAAATTAGAGTGGGGTTTATGTCAAGATAACAAATATTTCTGTTCTACTACAGGCATTGCTCAACACGAAATATTTCTGTTTACGATTTTCAGGAGTTTTGTATGAATAGTTGTTTCAATATCATAAGAATTCATATTTGTTGTTATGTCATAAGAAAGCTGACACTGTAAGTATAAAGAAGAGTATTATCAATTGAACCTTGAACGAAACTCTCTATTGTAAACACTATTACCAACCTTTTGTAAATCCTGTAACTGGGTCCTTCCGTTCGAACCAAAAGCGATCACCAATCCGGAACTTACGAAACTGTCTGCCGATTATGCAAGCAAATGTCGGACCTACAAGGCCTCCCTGTAAAGCCGTCTCTGCCATGGCACCAGCAAATAGGTCTATGTCATACACGTGGCTGTGCAAAAAATGAAATATGACCGTCACTTCTTTTTTAATATTAAAATTTGTTTAAATATATAATATTTTTAAATATGTTATTCATCCAGATATATAAAGGGTAGCCAGGGGCTTTTCATCTCGAACCTGGCTGAGAGACAATTTCATGGTTCACACGATTAGTAATGCACGAAATCGGTACTGAGGACAAAAGAGCATTGTCCAAATGGTAAAGGCATTTACCACAACCCATGCACCATTCCACCTTTAGTGGAGCTCACTGGTTTACTTCCCTGGCCGTGTATGAATAATATATATTTGATGTAAAAGGTTTTAATAGATTAACAGGTTTCAGTCATTTAATCGAGAGAGACAAAATTTAGGAAAAGCATCTACGTAGGCCTACTCATAAATAGAGGCTAGATTCTTCCGTAAATCTGCAGGAATGTCGTGGAGCTGATGGAAATCGGATGGTAGACTGAGTCCACACCATTCTCTAAATCGCACGTAACCTGAAATCACAGAGTTTTTAGCGTGATTATCAGCACGATTATATAAATTCTTACTTATTAAAACATTCCCTGGGTATGGCGGTACACTCTGAACAGGGCGTTAAAATTGGAACGCGGATGTTGAACACATAACTAAATAGACTTGCAGTATCTTATGTGGTACTATAAAGTTATCACTTTACTGTTAAGGTTACAAAACCGAGTTCAGGGTCATTTTATTTCTGGCCGACTTATATATTTATTTTGTGTACATTTGTTGCATTTAAATTCGTTTGTTAAGTAATTTAAAGCACTGGTTTATCACAGACGTTCGGAGTATTGATCTTGCGCAGAAACAGTTTTTATGTCTTTACACCAAAACAGTCTTTACACAATTTGTCTTTGTTCATTGTGGTACTCATGATCAAGTTGTACCCAGTTCAAAATTGTGTTTGAATTGTGAAAAGTAGTATTATAGGAAGGAAGGGAGTCAGATAAATAGAATAAAGTAAAAATAAAAATAAAAATAAAATAAGTATATATCCAATTGACCTTTCAGTGAATGATCTTTACTTACAGGATACATTATACCAGACCTCTTCTGGCTGGTCTCGGTCAAATCAGGTGTCTAATGCTAGCTCGTTTGGCTTTATTTAATTTATGATTTTGTTTTGTTTTGTTTTGTTTAATAGCATCCTACCGGGAAGTCCATGATCCCTGCCACGATGGATATTGAGTGCTGGTAAGTCAGTTCCTGGTTCTGATGTTGGGTGTTCTGAGAACAGATTTGCCGTCACCTCTTTGGCAAAGAAGTTGTCAGATCCTTCAGCATCCTCAGATATCTGTCCCAGCATGATGCAGTCAACTCCTGAACCACCCGGATGATGATTGTTATAGATCTCTGTAGGACGATCGAACACCTATAAGAAAACAATTTTTATTTCATTAAAGGCCAATGTTTTATTTAATACATTTCAATGGAAAAACGCTTATCCGTCATGGATGCTTTGGCGTTGGCTGTTACAATAAAACTTCCACAACATAAACGTGATCCTTATGATATCTATTAGAAAGCGCAATTGGTACATAAAGCTCTGACCATAGAAATATATTATGGCCACTCCTTGGGGCCCGATACTTCGGCTCAAAGACCGGCGCATTACTTTCATTATACAATTCTCATAGTTCCCTTATGTCTCATGTATTTAGTACAAGTTGCAACAAATGAATTAGAGATACCATCATATAACGATGTGATCAAGTTGATTCCAATAATGGTAAACATTAGGACATCTAAGAAGTGTTTCTGTCTTTTATGTGGAATCGACCCATCGGTGATTATATTTGGGGCTGACGCAGCTGCTAATTATGACGTAATCCACCTGCATCATATGAACCAATCAGTGGCCCGCAAATATGACGTCACTCATTCTACCTGGACAGTTGGATCATTATTCAACCTGCACCTGAGCTGCATTGATGTGCAGGCTATTTGAAAAAATTTTAATCTTACCCATTTGTTGTGCTGTGTATGTTATTACATGTGTTTTTGCTTGTATGTATTTATGATATGTATTGGGTGAGAATAAACCCTTGCTTCGCTGGGTTCATGGCCAAACCTTGTCTTCGTTATATATCATTATTAATGGTAAAGCAAAGTCCCCCCAACATATGTTTGATATATTTATGTTGAAAAAAGTTGACAGTATTTCTGAGTTGGCAACTACTAGTAAAGTAACTAGATATACTCCATAGGATGACCATATATGGTTGTTATTTGTTCTCTAGTATAAATAAGGTTATAACTGCGATGTAGGGTAGTGACCCTGAATGTTCTCCGCTGCACTGTTGCTTTCCTAGTTACCAGTCAGAGTTGCCATCTAGTATTCTACCTGACTTACACCTGTGCAGTCGGGACTTTATCCACTCCTCGTTTATACGTTTTGTTGGCCACGAGGCGGGTTTCAGAGACAGTTACCTGGTCCAACTTGCCTTAATAGGCTTGGCTCGCCTGTGTGACAAGGAAGTCACCCAGAAAATTTCTCCTACTGATCTACTAAGCATGTATTTATCCCTTGACTTCAAAGATCTGAACAATGTCACCCTGTGGGTCATTGTGGTCCTTTCCTTCCGCTCATTACTACAGAAGTCCAATCTAGTGCCTGCCTCTTCTGATAAGCCAGATCACATGTTGCGGAAGTCAGATGTTAAAGTTCACCTCCCGTGGTATGATCCTGCATGTGCGCTCATCAAAGACTCTCAAGTTCAATGACAGGGTCGACTCTATACCTGTGTTCTATGTCGACAAGCCGGCCCTGTGCATTTGTTCCATGTTACAATCCCATTTTCTACGCAACCCGGGTCCTCCAGACAGCCCCTTATTTTACAAGTGTTCAACCTCTGGATGCTCACAAGTGCGTTATAATGATGTACTGAAATTTCTTATATATTCAATCCAGAGACTTGAAATGTGGTACATGTATGTGTGCATGCTACTAAAAGCACCTGACCCTCCAAGAATGAGAACATCCCAACATAGAGATGTCATGAATAAATCACTTTGAAAAATATAATTTTTGATACGTGTGACTCATTTTCCGGTGATATCATCACATCACATATTTGTACAAGATTCAATGTATATTCAAATGTCCTAAAATTGCATGGCTACTGAAGTCCAAACATCCGGGCAGCCAACCCGGACCACCTGACCACCCGCCCACCGGCCTGGACCTTTGGACCACATACATGACTGTCACAGATGGGATACTGACTCTTTGGTAATATATTTCACTAACAAGTTACATCAGGGTATGCAGGCAAACACTGGCATTCTTCTGTACAATTTTAATAGGAAAAGGTCCGGGCCTGAGGTCTGAAGGCTCGCATTATAATTATGTACAAAATGCGCTTTCCATAGATATCTATACACACACTTTCATTTTAAGACAAACCTACTTTTATTGCACAGGTATTGAGTGCAATATAACTTAGATCTCAGTTGGAAAGATATTTCCCAATTCATTGCTTTAATCGTTTAATAGAGCTCTTTCATATTGAAACTTGGGATTATAAATTAAAATCATTTTGAATAACTTTGAAATGAATTGATCGATTTACCTGACTAAACTTAAGTCTACTTGTAATCTTGAACGACTGCTCAGCGATGGGGAAGTCATTTGTGATTTGACTATGCCCAAAACGGAAAGCCGCCGTTTGGAACGCGTTCCCAGTGTCCACGTTGACTGACTCATCATATGCTGAAGTTCAAACATACAACAAAAATGATATTATTTTATTTGTCCCATAGGATTGACACAAATGATAATGTAATCCAGGTCGTCCAGGACAAACCTAGCACCGACAAAAAGTTAATTAGTCTTTTTTGTATCAGTCTTCTCAATATAGATTTATTTTCTAGACCATATTTTATCTTTATAAACCTTTTTTTCTTTCCATGGATCTGTAATGACTACACGGCCGTGGATAACCAAGACACTACTACTTGAATTGTGATGACTACACCGAAAACTGAATGAAGCCATACACACCATTATAATGTCCATTCCTCAACAAATTCAAACCAAAACGTCTCATCTGAGCTGGACCTAGCGTAGGAGGCAGGTACTCATTATAAACGATTTGTTGCCAGATGGCGCCCAAGATCCTCCTAGCCTCCTGATACTTCTTTTCTCCATCCCAATGTGGATTCATTTGATGCAACCTGCAGTAAGGTCAATAAGGTACAGATCGAATAGCATTTATGTACATGTATATATGCACTCTTTTTCTATATTTTATATTTTAAAGCTGCATTCCCAGCTAAAGCGACCAGAAATATATTTCTCGTTTTTTTCTCTGTATCTGTTACTGTAGAATGTAGAATGTAATGTAGAAAATTCATATAAGGAAAATGAAGACAAATTTATGAGTATTTCATGAATTCATGACAATATTATTAGGATTTTGTTCTTTGCTGATCTAGTGGCAATCTGGATCAAATGGGATTAATACTGCAATTAGTTGGCTTCTTAATTCCAAAAGGATTCCTAAAGTTTAGGAAGAGTCACATTTATAAAGAGTCACATTGAAAAAAGTTAGATTAATTAAATAATTATTTTGGGAGATAATGAAATTTTACACCAAGAAGAACGAGTCAAAATCTTGCAAAACTCTATCTGGGTGACCTTTGGATTGGTCTGGAATGATAGACCACTAATTAGTCAATTTCACTGTTTGACGAAAAGTAACTGCCCGACGGGCAAATGAGCGCAATTTTGCGCGAGTTTTAATGCGCAATCATCTCGCCATAGTTCTGTGATGAGAGTGGACGCTTTTCACGCAATAATTATTGCGCAATGATCGCGAGATGGTCACGCTAAGGTTATACCGCAATAAAAATGCAAAAATTAGCAAATTCATCTGGCATTTGAGTGGGATAATTTATGCACATCCACCTTATTGTATTGCGTTCTTTTTTGAGAATAATATCATTCGAAATTACTCATAATTAATTCTCCATGTTAGTTCATCAATTATTTAATCATTATTTTTATCCTGTAAGACCTATAATACTCTAAAATCATTTTCGTCATCTCTTTCCAATCCACCAAGACAGCAGGTTTAGCTACCTGTAGGTGATGTTAGTGTGTGTTCCAGTTGTTTGTTTGCTCTGGCTTACCCAAGCCACTATAGGGACAATCTATATGTACAATCATTAGGGTGTTTTGACCACAGCATTTTTCAATATCAAACAGGTATATAACATACATAAACTATAGAAGTATATCACTCATGACATTCCTATCTACATGATGTGGAATATCTATAGTGCTATAAATGCCACATAATTGTATTAACGTCACTTTTATTGTAAAAGAAATTGTAAATGCACTCAAGTTCCCATTTGCGCCCCCTGGTGAAAACAGTACCGCCACTGGGTGAAAACCAGTGGCATAATGGTAAGGGCTAAGGGTAATGGGCTATTCCCATAATTTCGAACATATGTAATAGAATTGTTTTCTATGTATAAATTATTCAAATCATTAATACAAATGTGATGTGTTTCAGGAAAATGAGTCATAAGTCGCAAAATTGATATTTTTCAAAGTATTTTATTCACAAGATTTCTTTATACAATTGTTCTCATTCTTGGGTTATTTAATGCTCCGAATTGTATGAATATATATACCAAATTCTAGGACCGTGTTTTAAAAATATCCATACATTTCTAAACTAATCCTATAGAGTATATTCAGCTACTTCACTAGTAATTGTCCACCCAGAGATATTGCAAACTTATTTTTCAAAATTAAAAATATCAAACTTAAAATATAGAAATATGTGTTAGATGTACTACTGTTTACTATCATTGTAATCAGCCTGGAGTCATCTTTTCAAATATGGTGATATCTCAAAATCCATTTTTTGTGACTTGTGACTCATTTTCTTAAAACACATCACAAATATCACACAATCCATTTTTAATATGATATTATCGGTTATAGTTATACATTGATAAATAATAATATACATTAATAAATGTATAGGGGTTTCTTTGACTGGGTGTCAGAGAGTGAGTATGAGTGTCAGAGAAAGGAGTGTCAGATGCGGGAGAGTAAGTGTGAATGCCAGGTGAGTAAGCAGTGCCAGGTATTGTCCTGTTGTGGCTGCATTATAATGAGTATTCAGATGCAATTCTGAATGCGCATTATATGCGCAATTGAGATCACACCCATATATATTATTGACTTCTGAAGAAAACATGTATTTGTAGATGAAATTGGTTGAGTAACACATGTTTAATTCAAACATAAATGAATATGATTGAGAACTTGATCAAACACAAGTGTGAGACTACCAACAACATGGGAGGAAATAGACGCAATGGATTTCCCATAATGATGGCTAATGGCTTGTCCATTTCACTGTGATTCAAAGCCATATGTATCACATACACATCACACTTCACTGATTTGCAGCCAATCACAAAATGATCACAGTGCCATCACACTCAATTGCATTCAGTGCCCGTCGGGTGAGAATGCCGCTTTAAACAAAATGGCGAATTGGTATTTCCTATTATTGAAAATAAATTGACCTGGCTTCACCGATAGAAATGAAATGAATATTATTGTCCACGTGGTACATATGTCCTTAGTGGTAACTTCAGAAGAATGTTCATTGCATTCCCACATGTATACAAATCCAAAAACCCTTTGTTACTGGTAGGTAATATCATACGTTTTCCAGCGTGATGACTCACCTTTCTTCGAGTTCATTGTGGTACCTATGAAATATTGTATGGATTGAGGCTAAAGCAATCTGTTCGTTTGCTCTGGTATCACCTGCAAAAGTATAAATTGAAATACCTTCATGCAATATGTAAAATATGATTACGCATTGCTCTGAGAACAACGTATCTGGAGTGAGTCTCGCTTAGTGCATATGTCACTAGTGAGTTACATGTGGTAGTCTGACTTCAGAGACAACATCTCTGAAAGTTTGGTCAATTGAATTTTAGATGGGTTGCAAACAAATGGAACAAAAAGTAGAAAATCTTTATTTTTTTTTATCGATGTTGGCTGAGAGTGCAGTTTTAATGAAAGCAGAGTAAGAAGTTTGCTGTCAACTCACCTGCAAGGAAGCACTTCCTCGTTGCTGTAAAATCTCGGCATGCTTTGTGGTTTTTCTGAGGCAACAAGCCTTTGTATTTATTGTTTTGGTTTTGAGTAATTACCAATTTCCCCCTACCTGCAAATAGTATCATATCCAAATATGTACAACCCAATCAAATATGACTTTCTGTTTATTTTGGTTACCAATAGGTAGTGAAGTTAGTTTATTCAATTTACGATTACGATTGGACTGAATACAGTTCGTACGTTATGTTTTCTAAGTGAGATATATTGTCTAGGTAAATTCAGACACATAATAGTTTGTGTGACGTTGTCTGCCAAGATAACACCTTGTTTTATATTTAACTCTTTCACTTATATTTGGTCCTCATGTAACATCTGTTCATGGAGATCCAGATTCCTTAATAAGAATGGTTCGGATAACTGATGTCACTGTAATGTTCTCGTGAATCAATAATACATAATGTATTACATGATCGTGGGTAAAAGGTTTATCATTTAAAAGATATACTATGTGAAACAAATAGAGCTAATCGAAGTACAAGCCTATATTAAAATATAAACCCGTTACTCACCTTATGTTGAACTATAAGTATACCTATAATCTATAATTATTTTATTTGCAAATGCACTCTTAAATAAAAACTGATTTATCATATACGTTCTGTGATAAAAAAAAATGAGGTTAATGATAAACTTAATGATCCTTACTGGGATCTGTCGTATTCCGCAGAATATTTGCATCCTTAAGGAAATTACCATACACAAACGAAGCATCTAGATATGATGTTACTTGATTTAACTGTTCCCTGGGACCTGTAAATAAGATAAAACAAATACGTGTACATGTAAGAAAGTATACATATATATCAAATATGATTCGTTGGGGTTCCATCAATGACATTATTAACCATAGATCTATACGTTATACAGTATCACTTAAACACTTGATTTTCACAACGGTGTGTCTTGGACGGTTGGAACATTATCGTACTGTAATATTATTATATGCTGATATGTATACTGAATGGCTGGTGTTAAACCAAACACATCAACAAAATCTAATTTTGAAATGATACTGCTATAGTACCGGTATATTATGGCATGGGTAACACATCCCTTTGTAAGGCACAATCAATAAAAGTTGAACTGGCCTAGGCCTATTTCAATGTAATACAATTATGTAAATTACAATTATTATTAGTGACATCAAATAATTAAATTACTATGAGATTCTTTATTTCACTCACCAAGTAAACAGTCCTCATTTGTAACTTCCTGACTCCGCACAAACATGAGACACTTTTTGAAACCTTTAAAATCAGGATCGTCTTCAGAAATGGGGATCGGGAGACACGCTGCATTTTCTGGTCCAGTTGTTTCACATCCTGATTTCCCACATTCTACATCTACCAGCTTGTCTGGACAAGGGTATAAGAAAAAGTATCATTTAAGGGGATATTGCTGGAGAAATTTGACATAATGAAAACGCATTTGAATATGATTTAGAAATTTGTTGTCATAGGTATAGAAGTTGAGAACAATGTTGCGATCTAGTACCTACCTAAGAATATGTCATAAAAATTGGAATACACCACGAAACTGTAATAACTAACTTCAGTATTTACATGAAACGTATCATGAATGTGAAATTGTCAATAAAATGTGTTTAAAAAAAAGATAGTGCAATTAAATTGATACATAAAATAATGACACAGATACTAAAAGTTGAACATTTAAAATTATCCAAATGGTACAGCTTGTCAGGACCAGGTGATCGATATTTGAGCTTTTCAAAACACCAATTACCTAATAACTCTTTTTATTGTGAAACCTGCTTGAGACTCGTGCAGTGTTGATCAATTTAGAGATCTATGCCGCCGCTGTCCTATAATCATTCTACGATAAAATCGAATGAGGATTGATTTTGTGATCCACGATTTTCCAAGTTGATGTTCTATCATGGGCAATAAATGATGATGAACAACTTTTTCGCCTTGATCGCTCGTCAGAATGAACAATTTTCAATGACTCGTAATTGACAGGGAATAATGTCTCATCTTTTTATTGCCCTAACTTCATGACACAGATCATACAATAGTGACATTAGAAGGTGAATTGTTATGCTGATGAAGTGCAAGTATATCATTTATCAGGTTGATCAGCTTTTTATTGTTCGTTGTATTATACTTTTTTACATCCTTCATAAAATTCTTTATGCTCAGGATAAAAATCAGTGGCTCTTGATATGGCAAACTAATCAGCAAAATAATTGCAATAAAAACTGGAATATCATTGGCATTTGTCCGGGTTCCATATTGACCATAGACTATATATTTCAGGATATGCTGTCTTAGCTATATTGTTGCATGATTAACCAAGTGATAGATGGTCCGTAGAGTATAAGGTTAATTAGTGCAGACAGCCAGACGATGGAACAGAACATAACCATTAAACAACTGTTACGCATTAATTCTAGTAGTAACTATACATGAACTTTTGCTCCAGGTGCCAACCTGACATAATTGATGGGTTGACACAAAAGAAGAACGACAACATTAACTACCAACTAGCCAGAGATCTTACGCTTTTGGACTTCAAGGCCTTTGATCATGAAATCCTTTTCAAGAAATAAAATTACTATGCTGTTAAGGGGTCACTACTTGAATGGTTCAGGACTTATCAGACAGAAAGATCTCAAAGAGACAATGCACTCTCTAAATATAGTCTTATAACATGCGAGGTACTACAGGGGTCAGCACTTGGGCCGATCCTCTTCCCGATGTATATTAATGATCAATATAATTAATATTGATACACAGTTAAGTAGCTTAAGACAATTAAGTTCGGTCATTCTCTGATGAATATAAGCGGATACAAAAATTGCTACATGATATATATATATGTTGGTGTGGATTTAAAATCTCTTAAGAAGCAGTATGATAAAGTGATGAAGGGTAAATAGAGGGTTAGTCCTGAAGAGCTGTCATGGACAGAGGACCACATATAACTCTTAACAGTACCGTTATTATACGATTGGAAATAAAGTTACTTAAATATATAACACGTATAAGAGTAGGCCTATATTGCGTAGGATAAAACTCTGAGGGCAGCGAAAAGTCATAAAACTATACCTCTTAATATGCGCCTGTATACATGTCATCTCCCAGCCTGAAAGCATCTCTCTCAATTACCATATTATGTCATTAGCCAATTTCACACTGAACTAAATTCTAATTGTATTCTCGGGTTAGGAATCACAAATGTGTTAATGGGTGAAATTTCCCGAAAATGCACAATTCACATTTAGAAACCCTCCTAAATAACCCGAATTTAATACAGAAATGAGACTCAAAACACAATTCAACACAACCAAACACATCCTTTGAATCAACTCAATACCGTATATACTCAGATATAGCTAGTATTTATCATTTTTCAGTTGAATTTAGCAAAATTTACTATATGTGTAGAGCTGGCAATTGTGCATTTTCTGAAAATCTGACCCTAATACTTCTGATAACCTGTAGCATGTCCCCATATGTATACGCTGGTTAGTTCTATCCCTCTTGCAGTTTTTAGTAGGCAGTTTGGATATGAAGATTCAATCCTGGTCAGAATGAGCCTCGCATAATTATGAAAGAAACTGATTAGCTAAGTACCTGATTTTTTGTCCATGATCATGGTCATAGCGGTTCGAGCGATGTCGTGGTCAACCAACTGACCAAATGTCATGTGAAGGATGGTCAGTGTATGACTGGGTCGGGGTGTATCCGGCATCAACGACAAACTTACTTCTCTAGCAGACTGCAGAGGGCGTCCCCCTACACCATGTGACCGAGGTTCACTAATTCCTGGCAGCATAAAGTAAACAAATTTGACTTTTTGTGAATACGTCGTCGCATATATATGCAGCTCTCGTTTAGTTCTATCTACGTACGTCTGTTCAACTTAATAATGTGACTTAATGACCTGGCAACATGTCTATAATAGAATATAATAATATGCTTATGATATAATATATTTAATTTTTATTCTGCTAGAAATTGACAGAAATGGCCCATAACCTCTACAATGTAGGTCTTCCGGTCAGCCCAGAAACCTTATATGAAATAGATAATATTACATTTGGCAACAACAACGAATAAATAATTGGTATTACATTCAGTACAAATAAGTGGTAATTACAATTACTGCTCTCAGTTCGTGTTTGTCAAGGTAATATATTTATACCTGGACAATGACATTTCTCTTATAATCAACATTGTTTCCCTATACAGTTAGTTTTGGTATTATCGTTCTCATCTAAACAAAGCACGGTTGTTTTTGGCATTGGTAAATGTTCATAATTTCTCTTTTGTGGTCCACTTTTTTTTCTTGCCTGTTGTCGCTGTTTATGACAATATTCTTACTTAAATAAATTTTGAATCTTTTCATGTTGTTATGATAATTTGATAACGTACAGGTTATACCACTATTGGTTAGAATTTTCAAAGAGTCTGAATGGTGTCACGTACTATTTCTTACTTAGTGCATCCAATATACACTCGCTCACAACAATGTCAGCAGTGTCAAAAAGTCACCTCCGTTCAATCTAAGGCAACAACATATGAAATAGTCTCCCGAATTTGCCAAAGTGGTCTGCCAAAGACTAAATCTTTGGAATATCACTCAATAAACAATTTCAAATAAATACATTTCTAAATCTTAGTATCTCCTCCCCATGGCACCACCATCACCACAGATAAAATATCAATTGTATTACATGTCTGTAAATTGCAAGTCATCCTTACCATCTTCATAGTCATGTGGCACTTCTCTGAGGAGGGGTTTCATTGACCTTCCCCACATTGGACGGTTCATGTTGTTACAACTCCCATCTACTGTCCGATATTTTGCATCTCCCTCACAATCATTCTTAGTTGTCTCCGGGAAAGGGCAGGCCTCGTCATCGGACATCAGCTCTGTCAGTTCCATATCTGGAGACACCTATACCAACATGTTGATGCTTATTAAACTAGAAACAACATTCCTAAGTTGAACAAAACATGACGTGTATACACGTCATGTATACGGGTGAAGCTATCAGAAAATGTACTATTTACCTTCGCCAAGACTCCCAAATAACCCAAATTTAAGATAAGTATAAGATTTAAATTACAGTTCAACATACAGTTTAATGGTTCTTAATTAACACAATATGTTTAGTCAAAAGCTATTACCCGTTTTCTGTTAGGTTTTATCAATTCCTTCAGTTTTCCAATCTGTAGACACACTTTTCCAACCTCATCCTTCGACAATGTGTACCTAAAGATATACGATAATATAAATGATAATATATTATAAATGTAGTGGGTCCACATCATTGCTGCCGGAGAGAGATAAATCTAGAGAGACAACAAAATATGTTCAAATTGCTTATAACTATTGAATTCCGGGTAGTTCTGTCTATACTACCTTTTTTTTTTTTTTTTTTTTTTTTTTTGAACTGATTTTTATTCAGGTTCCGTCTAGGCATATGCCAGGGGAAATATATAAAAAATATAAATATGGCTCGGCTAGTCCGGTATTCCGCCATACCCTGATTTGACGCAACTTAGGAATTGTAACAAATATTCCTTTTATGAGCAGTCTATTAACTATTGGCGGTGGGATGGGGTGAACGTATTAGGGTAATGGGCAGATGAGATGGGATGGGGTGAAAAGACATGGGGGGGCGGTTTGATTTGTTTGTATGGGTATAGGCCGGGGAGTAGGGGCATTTGTTAATAGGGTTAGGGGAGGGGTGGCTTAGAGGTTGAAGTTTGGTCTTATTCTGTGGCTGAGGATGTTGTGTTTCAGGATTCGTTTGAAGGAGAGGGGGTCAGGGTTGGATTTTAGGTTGTCATCTAACCTGTTCCAGGAGAGGATTCCAGCATATGCTAGTGAGTTGGTGAGTTGAGCTAGTGAAAGAATTTAGCGTTATTGAGAAATTGACCAATTTAAGACGCACAATTTTTTGCTCGTCCTACATTAGTCAATTGGAGACACAATATCTCCCTTTATGTAACGCACCCCAGATGTCTATGCATAATGGAGCAGCAGAGGCCTGAAAAAGGCCTTATTTTGGAAGGTACCGTGCATGAAATAATAACAGCAAGTGTTATATACCAAATGAAAGCTCAGAACCTCAGCTATAAGGATCTGGAGCATGAGGTGTTCGCCATGTTGTAGGTTTTTGGCAATTTGCCAAAGAATACAGGTACCTTGGAAACCGTTTTTTTGCCCCATATGGCTATTAAGCATAAACCAAGTATGTTTACCTGATTGTCTCATTGATGCTAATGACTCAGATGATTAATATTTTCGTTTCCAAAGTTCTACATTTATATTTGTAAAGTTTTACATAAATGTTTGTAAAGGTCTACAGCCATGTTTGTAAAAGCCTACATCTATTGTTTCATAGCGTTGAATCCATGGTTTCTTGATAACAATCACTACAATATATTTTTCATCAATGACTGAAATAATGATTACATCTGCATTAATCCGTGTCTGACCAATTACGGCCTGAAATATGATGTTTCCCTACAGGATTTTGTTTGATAACGCCTTTGATGAAAATAATCTAATATGAGTGATGACAGTATTCCTAAAATTTAATGCAGACAACTGGGATGGCTGCCTTTTGCCCAAAGCTGTCAAACCTTAGATGTAAACTACCGGTAATCTATTTGATAATCATTACTCAATAAAAATGGGCCACCTGAAAGTGACAGCCTTTTGGTCACAGCATTATAGACATGCACTTTAGAAAATGCACTTCATGAAAAGGCCCTATTGTGTTTTCAGGTCTACTTACAAAAGTCTCAAAGAACTGATGTCCGTTGCCATATCATAGGACTAAATATTGCAGGTTTTATGTGCAATTCCTGCAGAATTTAATGAAAGATTAGTCTCAAGTCCCTATTTTGATACTAGTAATCTCAATAAATTGTTAAAGTGGTTGTTATTTGATGTAAAATGCCCGTTGCTAGGGTTATCAACAAATGGAATGTTGTTGTTAAGCAAGTTTCAGGGATATAATGGACGTTTCCTAACTGCTGTTTTGCGTATGATTTAATGTACTACTCATAGAGAAAAGAATAAGGCACAATATGGTGTCTAAACACCATGATTGCTAAGCATATGAACAATTGGAATGTTGTTGCTAGGCAAATATCATGTCATATCATATCATGAACATGTCAATTACCAGCACAAACATAAGATTTCCTTTTTTGTAGGTTTGGGCAGTTTTAATCATGATAAAAATTTAAAAACTCACTAAAAACGCCAAAATTACTGGTTACTGAGCGACTTCTTCATTGTTGCCATGGAAACAATCAAAATATAATTTTTTCCTCAAACTTGAGTGCCTATATTTATTCAACATTGCCAAATATCTTATGTTGACAGATCGGGTGTAGGTTGTATGTATGTAATCAATGTAAAATTATAAATGAATTAATCCACACATACTTGGTTTATGCTTAATAGCCATATGGGGCAAAAAAACGGTTTCCAAGGTACCTGTATTCTTTGGCAAATTGCCAAAAACCTACAACATGGCGAACACCTCATGCTCCAGATCCTTATAGCTGAGGTTCTGAGCTTTCATTTGGTATATAACACTTGCTGTTATTATTTCATGCACGGTACCTCAAAATTTTGAGCCTTTGGCTGCTGCTAATTTACCTATGATTCTACAAAAATGTCCTATGATTCTCCTTAAATGACCTATGATTCTATGTTGAATAACCTGTAAAATTGTATTTTCTTCGGTATTTCAGTAAATAATTCTACCCAAGTGCCATTTTTTTAAGGATAATGTAGAGAAAAACGTGTATTTCCAAGAAATCTAATCAAAGAATGCAGATACGTCCAGGATGTTACTATCAACCAATTAGTGGGGAAATGTTAAAGTAAAAGTTTGGTGTCAGTTTAGCAATCCTATCAACGGGTTTTGCAAAAGGATATACCGTACCTCTTTTGTATGTCACGTAGAAATTCTAGCTGCTCAAATGCTGCTTTTGCCATTCGATACCCTTCAGGCAAATTGCTCATGAAAGACTGCACAAAACGGAATGGCCTCCGATGGCCTGGAAGAGCAAATATGATATTAACGTTCTTGGATCCAGAGCGGAATCGGTTATTGCTTTACGTTTAACATGTCTTTTATTTATATTTTACAGTTATACAGAACCTACTGCAACACAATTTGTCAGTTTCTCCGAAATTTGAATATATATGAGACTTATCAAGTTCGCGGGTTTTTTTTGCATTTTTCAGGACCTTGAGACAACATAAGAAATGGTTAAACCTTACCCCTGAATGTCCGAGCTTTGTTGGACGTATTGGTATAGAATGTGTCTACATGCGATCGAATGTGGGGCATCATATAAGACATGTCTGACTGTATCCTGGAAAACTTTTGCTCAAAGTTCATTGTTTGGATTTCATCCGACTTTGTGCTTGGCGACTGCGTCGTTTTCGAAGTGCTTATAGCTGTAGAAAATGTCATAGAAACAATTGCTTTAATAACCACACTAGTTTGCGTAATGGATATCCATAGAGGGAGGTCAACATACAGAAAAAAACTTAATGATCTGTTCATATATGAACAGGTCATTTCGTCATAATGTTATTGTGACGAAATTCGAAGTAACTTGCAAATTCAAAAGAAAGTTCTTCTGTAATGTTTTCTTTCTTTCGGAAAGGAGAAATGGCGGTATTTCATAATGACTATACACTCTTAACGTAATTCCTTTTTATAATCAATCATTCCCTAATTTCAGTTGTTAATTGCATCAACAGTTCAACAAGCGGTACTGTATTATTTATTAGCTGGGGGCAGTAGGACTGTTTATGAATAAATTAACGCAGATATGCCTCCCGGACAGATGCGCAATATTTGATGGTATGATTGACACGATGCTGTGAGCACCGGCCGTGCGAGCACTGTCATGTATCACCAGTAGCTATATATTATACATATACATAACTTGGTGCTAGAATTTTATGTGCACTTCGCGTTTTCAATTTGTCTAAACTATTGTTGCCAAAACGAGGAAGTGTTGTTAAACCCTTTGTCTCAGTTGAGAGGAAAGGTAAACAGAGGGGACAGTAATATAATTTTATCAAGGAAGCCCAGGGGTCACACTTGACCCCATGGGGGTCTTAATTTGAATAACGTTACAGTATAGTTTGCTGGAATAAATATTAGTTAATGATACTTACTTTCCTTATTTCCACGGTGATTCAAATAAACCGACAACCATCGTGGATTTACCGTCTGTTGATAAACAGAGTGTACTATATTTGGTTTGGGAGAAGGCTTTTTAGTTGTAAAATAATTGTTCCGATACCCTAAAGTGCTGCGGGTTGAATCACGATTCGAAGTTCTATTTTTAGAGGAAATCACATTGCATTCCACTAGATCCTTAAAGTTGCATGTGCTGATTTTTTGGTCAAAGTAAAGTCCTATTTGGCATTGGCGGGTAACTGGATTGTCTTGGTCCCAACAGCTGACGTAGGAACGACAATGGTAGGGATGTTGGTGGTACCCATGACGACTCTTTGAGTAGCACCAACTAGATGGTAGCTGCCGATGTGAAGCATCTGGAAATATATCATATATTCATTTCCGATTATATATATATATATTTTTGTCAGTTTTTTAAGAATATTTGGTCTATACCGTTTCACCAAGGAAATAACTTTCTGTTACAACAGTTTAGGTTTAATTTTAATTTGAAATATTCTTCACTTTGATAATGTCATGTACTAATCGATATTAATTATACTGTTCATTTTTAAACATGCATTATATATTATTGGCTAACTGATAATCCACCGTGTTGAAACGGTCTTTAATTTGAATAAACTATGTACACGCACGATCTTATTGTCCTTAAATCAACCAATAATATGCCGAGTAATATTTAAAATGATCGTAATTGCTTTGGCCTGGAATTAGTTGCACGGTAAGATGATGCTCTTTGCGGAAGAAAACAACTAACTTGACGATAGTCCACTCTCCACTTATCCCACAACGAGTCGATAGCGTACACAACTTACCTAATAGAAGTATCAAGCTGGTCCATAGGAACACGGTAATTCTGGAATGTAAGGGATATCTAAAAGATGGAGTGAAAGATATAAAAGTCTAATTAATTCGGTTCGATTCAGATGTACACGCATCATTTGACTGAGTTTGATCATGATTAACATCTCGACTAGAATGGAATTGCAGTCGAACCAATTATTCATGGTTAGACGCCATTGTTATCAAATCTTGTATGTAGGCCTACATGAATTCGTCTGATTACACTTTCTATCGATTTCTTGAGATATTCAGACCATATAATTAATTAAAACGAATAACGGATACGTAAACTCCCTCAGAGAAACTCCTGTGAAAAAAGATGATGTAATAAACAAGTTCGAAGGAGAGGTACGTGTATTTGATGGGCGTACACATGATCTTTTACACTATTATTTGTATAACTACTAGAAAAACATTGGAATGGCGAGGTGATTTCCTGCTATCAGATCTATATCTCTTAAATCATATCCTGTGTACCTTTTATAAATGGAACTTATAAAATACTCAATCATTTACATATTAGCTGGTTGAGAAAGTGAAGTCATTTTATCTTATTCTATTATTTTACAACTAATACTCACACATAACCAACACTTTAGGAATAGACCTAGGCCAAACATCTGTTCCCCGGACTGCATAATTAATTTAAGATTAATTTAAATTCTGGCCCCCACCCCGTAGTTAAGGAGCATACTGGAATACCTCGATTTATATTCGGATGTATGGCTACTATTTAAAAGGCCCCCTCCCCCTACTGGGTATAAATACACGATTTTTAAAAATTGGATTGAATTGAATATTTTTTTTTATAAATAAAGTGTCTTCTTGCTTGAACCTGTCACTTGAGTATAAATTACGAGGTATTTGGGGGTACAGTAATGCTTCAGATGTGAACTCACTGGGTAACGATGTAAATAAACAGCTGGTACAACTTCTAGTAAAGATGATATTGTCACAAACCGCTATACACTTCAACCTTCTTCGGGATATATTTCATTGCTGTGCATGATATGTCAAGTTCTGCCCCACCGCCAAGACACACCTTACATACCGTAATCATTGACCAAAACCAGATCAAAGACGAGAACTACTGCGCCGAAATTACTATGCTCACCAACACCATGCCACAGCATTATTTCCTATAATGTATTGCCAACTCCACAATATCCGTCATGTCTAATACCCTAGCTCTAAAGGAAGTTGAACATGGGATATACCTCACTGGTTCAAATAAATAACCCCAGAAAGTTTGTCGGACAATATACAGGAATTATACATGGAAAATACGCGGGAGACTGGGGATAGTAAATTATTAATATATTAATTTATAATCATTTTCTATAATGATATTTCTAGATGTCTAAATCATCACGAGAATATCTTCATGAAAAGATATTACTTAGGGACCAAATATAACCTAAAGAGTTAAATCTAAAACAAGACGTTATCTGAACAGGAAATAACAAGCAAACATTTATATTTCTGATATTACGTCAACATATTTCCAAAACATAATGAACGTAATTCAGCTCCATCGCGAGGACCGAATCCTAGTTATGTACATTGAACCAAATAATATCACACAGAAATACATTTTGACAAGGTTCAAGAATTATAAACATTATATTAAATAAAATACACAGAAGACTGGGGCTATATAGTGGCCAGATATTAAAGTTGCATTCTCAGTTATTATGACAAAAAAATCTCATAAATAGAAAAATTGTGGAGATAGTCAGATGTTCAGGAGATATACGGTGAGAATAAAAAGACTAAACGGACATTAGACATGTTATATGGTAAGGAGGCATTTAGTTATGTAAATGAGGCTAATAATGACGTGTCATTATAGGGCATTGAATGGGTGGCGCCACCTTCACGACTTAGAACTGAACTCTGGGCCAAAGTCTGTCAGACACGCCACTTGGACCTTCGCTCGCACCCTAGTCAGAAGCGAAATCCTTGTTGTGATAACCTCCGCTATGCCTCCCAAACCTACCGCTACCACAAAAGCCGCTAAAAAGGCAGAGAAACTAAAGAAGCAGGAGGAGGAAAGGCTTCTTAAACAAACGCAAATAATAGTCGACGACCGTAAAGACGAGGAGGAAACGTATGAAGAACAAGACTTCACGCCAGAGGAGAGGGCCGAGCACGCCAATATGGCAGAATCCGCTGACGAGCATGCTTTACGGGACTCTGCCGGCGAGGAAGATGATGGACCGCCTCAGACGCCCAACAAAGTATTGCCCAGACGTGGTTTACGTGCCAAACGAAAGACTATCGTTACTCCTAAAAGGCGTGGAAGGCCAAAGAACGCCCCAGTAGTTTGTGTTAATCCGATGCAGCAAATGTCAGATATGCTACAACAGATCTGTACGACAGCCATTCAGACTGCGTCAGCCAGTGTCAGTCATCGTGACAGCTACACGAGGCAGCGGCAGTCACCGCCGGCGTCGCACCAAGTATACCGCACGCCTAAACGGTCTAGAGTGGATGTTTCACAAATTGACTTTGAGCAAACCCAAACTGAGGACTCGGACGATACTATAGTGACATTTAAACGCCCCAGGGAAAGGCAATTTACGAGAGATAGCCACCGTCACCATCACGGACGGAGGAAGAAGAAGCATAGTGACTATAGTGACAGCCCGCCTCTATGCAGCCGGCACCCGGCATACTCTTATAGATCACGCCAGCCCGCAGACAGTTCGGAGGAGTCAGCTTCGGATAGTGACTCGCTCCCTTCTCCTCGTCGCTTAACAGCAAGACATCGCTCTTCGAAGGTTGTTAAGCGAGCCCTTGACGCACAATACAGGTCTACAGGAAGACGAGGTAGGGTTGAAATTTTCAATGCGCCTGAAACTTCTCTACCGCCAGATATGGCGGCACGTATCAAAAAACAGAAGAGAGAGTTGTCCCTTGCTGAATATACCTGCGGCTTCGCACGCATGACCATGAATAATGTAAGATACGGGTCGACATCGTGGTTTATGCTCCACCATCTCGCAACTCTAGCTGAGGATACAGCTCTCCGCACTTGGGATTCGGCGCATGCATGGTCTCAAGCGTGCCTGGATCTTATCCTGGAGGAGCAAAATGAGTGGTCCCACACTGATGTATTTAATGATTACCGTGTTAAAATGGCCTGGGACACACAAGGTGCAAGAAGCGTGGATACTAATACGAAGGCAAACAACCAAGCAATCTGTAGAGACTTTAATTTTGACAACTGTGCCCACAAGAACAGCCACACGGATGGCAATACCAGGTTTCTACATGTGTGTGGTTATTGTTTTTTCGCAATGAAAGAGAGAGAGAACGCCCATGCCGTCAAGGATTGCCAAAATAAAAGAACAGCTCAAGCCAATTTACATAGCGGCGACGGCGCTGGCCGAAGGAATAACCAACCATTCCACAAGAAACCAGCATCTCAGGCTTCAAAAAACTCTTAAACTCCTGTTCCATCATACAATCCCAAACGATCGGTGAGTTGACCAACTTTCAAGACAATCTAAACTGTGCAATTAACTCTGAATCTAATGAATATGTCGGCGTCAGATCATATGTGCCACGCCCCATCCAAGATGGCGGCGCTCATACTAGCGAGAGCGGGCAAGCCAACATGGCAGCCGCTTCTCGTGTAAAATCTCGTGTCCCACGCGATTCTCGCAAGGAACGAGAACACAACCAAAATGGCCGACATAAACACAAACAATCCGACAGAAGCCATTCTGCCGTAGACAAATCTATCTCTAGAGTTAATATCAACAAAGTTGGGTCAATTCAAACCATTAAAAATGTGAACAGGAGAAACAGTGAAGCAATCGATGGCGCAATGTGTATTTCTAATGACAATTTCGTACAATTCCAGGCAGAAACTCACGCCCACGACCGAGAACTTGACTTCAAAACACAAGCGAGTGACGGCGAACAAGCCACGAGAGAGGTGCCTACCTTTCTTCAAAATGTACAGTATCCACATTACGAACAGGTGTTTAATGAACAGGAACTAGTGACCAATGACTTAGACGTCTGTGAGTATGAATTAAATCAAACTTCACTCAACAAATGTGACAGTGATAGCCCACAGAACATTGCCTTTGATGCATATACAAACTGGCCTTACCCTGATCTCTATATGGACTCTAAAATGGCTGGCATTTATGAAAAGGTTAAAATCTACAATGTTCCCAACTATAAAGGTGCAAAAATACCACTCGAGTCGACGCTTAATATTGAAAAATGGTCAGACATAGCTACAGGACATAAAGGTGACAAAATGGTGTTAGAAGGCGTGAATTTTGGTTTTCCGATGCAATATGTCGGCTGGCCTCGCTACTATGCACAGTCAGTGGTGAATCATCCGTCAGCACAGCAACATATGGCGCATGTTCGAGATTATGTAAAGGAAGAAATGGAACATAACGCCATATCCGGACCGTACAAACGGCCGCCTTTCACCCCATGGTTAAATGTCAGTCCGCTTATGACTCGTCCAAAATCTGATACAACCTCCAGGAGGATTATAGTGGACTACTCCTTCCCGGAGGGGGGCGTCAATGATAAAATATACAAAAATCGATACAATTGTGCGCCAGCATATCACCAACTACCCACTATAAACTGTGCAGTCGAGATTATTCGAAAAATGGGCGTGGCTCCTGCAATGGCTGTCATTGACTTGAGCCGTGCATACAGACACTTTCCTCTCTGCCCGTTAGACTGGCCGCTGACGGCAATCATGGTAGACGACGCCTATTACATCGATAAGGTGCTCCCCTTCGGGGCTCGTAGTTCTGCCTTTGTAATGCAGTCTGTGGCGGAGTTTATAGTGCGTGCTTTGCAGAAGAAAGGCGTGACAGCAAAGCAGTATTTGGACGATTTACTTAAATCGGTGAATCTATTGAGGTAGTAAAATGTCAAATGCAATTAACAATTGAACTTTTTACAGATTTGGGATTACAGGTCGCACGCAAAAAGCTCCAAGGCCCTAGCCACGCAGTAAGGTGGCTGGGAATTGACATTAATACAAAAGAAAATCGTCTCTCAATACCTCTTTCTAAACTTGCAGAAACAAGTTCCTGCTTGGCAAATACACTGCGTCAACACCAAATAACAACAAGCGCCATGCAATCACTGGTCGGTAAGATTGCACACGTCGCCAAAATTATCGCACCTGCACGCCTATTTATGCAACGCCTTCTGGCTGGCCTCCGTGCAGCCGCAGGACACAAGGTCACCATCTCCCCGTACATAAAGTCGGACTTGAAGTGGTTTCTAAAATACACAGAAGCCTTCAACGGAAAAGCCATAATTCCGCGTCAACAAGTAGTGGAACACATATGGGCCGACGCTTGTCTAAAGGGAGGGGGTGCTACCAACGGTCACCACGCCTATATGTACACATTCACGCCTGAAATGTTGTCTGAGAAATCCATCAACCACTTGGAGGCAATCAATTGCCTGGCAGCTGCTCGGTTCTTTACAAAATCCAGGCACGCCGGGGGCATAATAAGGTTTCACTGTGACAATACTGCGGCGGTGTTTGCATATAGAGATGGTAGAGCTAGAGACCCGACTCTGGGTGCTTGCGCCAGGGCGCTCTGGTATCATTCAATGAAATTTCAAGTCCGATATGAGTTTGTCCATGTACCGGGCGTACAAATGGTCATCGCTGACGCACTCTCTCGGGCGGCTCTCTCTTCTGAAGAATTATTCAAAGCTAAAGACATTGCCAAAGAAAATGACATTTATATTTCCTGTGCTCGTGATAATATGTTCAACATTCATATGTTCTATTAGGCAGGCAACCTAGGCACCTCATGGAAGCTGCTCAGGCCAGACAACGCCAAGCACATCGCCCGGGGACAGTCGCAAATAGGCATGCGGCCGTCAGGAAGTATATCGCATTCTGCAAAGCTGTGGGCCACAATTTCAAGCAACCTTTTCCGGAGCTAATATGCTGGTTCATCGAATATTTAGCTAAGTATACCAAAGTCCCTGCTACTATCATAAACACTATTACAGGCGTCAGGACGTTCTTCAAGCTGACGGGGTATGCCTCGGCATCTCTCTACCATCCGCGGGTCGCCTACGCCATAAGGGGCCTGCAACTGACGCTCAGGCATGTCCCAAAGCCGAAGCTTCCTGTCACGCCACAGATCTTGAAGAAAATACTATTGAATATACACCTCCTCGACTTTCCTACGCACATCAGAGTTGCTATCCTCGTCATGTATATGGGCATGTTGCGTCAGAGCAATCTCGCCCCCAGATCTGGTGCCATCTTTGACGCCACTAGACACCTGACGCGGGGAGACTGCAGAATAGCATCGGATGGCTCATATATCTCCATAAAGTGGTTGAAATCAATGCAATCATCGCGCCAGGCCACGATCTTATTTGTCCCGACGACAGATGATCCAGTGTTCTGCCTCCGCAGAGCCCTTCTACGCCTCGACAAACAGGCGCCGACAAGAGAGTCGAGCTCCCCGCTACTACAATTCCCTAACGCCCGACACATGACCATTAACTATATAGTGACTCAATGGAAGCGCCTTCTCAAAGCTGCGCACCTTGATTCACGCCTTTTCTCCTTACACAGCCTTCGCCGAGGGTCGGCGTCATACGCTTACAACACTGCCGGAGCCTCTCTCCAAGATGTCAAATCTCACGGGACGTGGGCCTCCGACGCGGTGGCGTCGTATATACGCCCCTTCTCTTCCACAAGAACATCTGTCCATCACGCCCTTAAGCGACTCGCTTAGCGAATCCCCCTGGTTATCTCTTTTAATCTTCAACTACTTATTACCCAGCAATTTCAACAGACAATGTGATATTTATGTGATATATAATACACCACTTATTTTATTCAACAAATGAAAATGTTCATCGCTGGATCTTTATAACCCTTTTACCCAAAATAATAAACAAAATGTATTTTAATTTACTCTTCGCCTCCTCATTTAATGAGGCTAATAATGACGTGTCATTATAGGGCATTGAATGGGTGGCGCCACCTTCACGACTTAGAACTGAACTCTGGGCCAAAGTCTGTCAGACACGCCACTTGGACCTTCGCTCGCACCCTAGTCAGAAGCGAAATCGCCCACCCTCCGCCCTGAATCTTTTATCAAAAGACTCCACAAAAAACTATCCCACGAAGGGTTATCTCTTTTAATCTTGAACTACTTATTACCCAGCAATTTCAACAGACAATGTGATATTTATGTGATATATAATACACCACTTATTTTATTCAACAAATGAAAATGTTCATCGCTGGATCTTTATAACCCTTTTACCCAAAATAATAAACAAAATGTATTTTAATTTACTCTTCGCCTCCTCATTTAATGAGTTATTCTCGAAAATATAATATATATATATGGTCCATTCCTACGAAATGGGCCCAGTAGCCTGAAAACATTGTGCAAAAAAAATTCCTTTCGAAGGTTTTCATAGTTAGGGTACCTAAAGCTGAGTAATGGAACATTTCAAATCTAAATTTGCTACTAAATTGATTAAATACTTTTTATTCTACATAAAATCAAACACTGGGTTAGGATTTGCAATGTTTTTACGTCGCACATCAAATTGCAACTAAATATTAGGCATTTTGGCAATGACAAATTAGTTTGGGTTTGATAAGGCAATTTATTTGCAAAATAGGGGCAATTCAACATGTGTTTGACAATTTATATTAGAAGAACTCTCCTATTTTGACTTAGGAACTTCAAAATTAAAAAGGGCTCCGTTTTTCAGGCATAGGCTTTTCCAGACATTACCTTTGTTCATCTACCACTGTTCCCTTCATAAGCAAGTGATATAAGAAAAAATGACTCAGATACATTTGTTATCACCTTACCTTGAAGATTTAAGAGTTATTTCTGGAAGGGATTATATATCTATTTTCTAAACCAGGTTGAAAATATGGGCGACGTAAAAACGCTATAGAACTATTCTCTGAAAAATCTTAATTTTCTGTGATGAAAATGAGAAAAAATGAAATTTAAATTAAATAAAAGGGGTTTCTGGATAATATTTCCTAAAGACTCATATTCTCCTCTATATAATCCTGGAATAAATGATATCCAGTGTCAATTATCTAGGAATCTATGCCTGAAAACGTTCATTTTGAATATTTAAATGTGATGTGTTTCAGGAAAATGAGTCACAAGTCGCAAAATTGATATTTTCCAAAGTGTTTTTTTCATAAGATCTCTTCATTGAAACGTTCTGGTTTTTAGTGAGTCTAGCAGTCATAGTCAGATGAATCCATGTAACAAATTTCGGGATAGTGTATTAATTATATCCTTGCATTTTGAAGACATTCGTATGGAGTATATTTAGTTACTTTACTTGTTATTATCCATCCAGAAACATTGCAAACTTTGCATATTTCTGTTCAGACCATTCAAGGGATCTGGATGATTATATATTAGCAGAAAGCTGACAATGTTGCTGTTTGTTTGGTATATGTTACAACTTTGTATCTCAAATAGCTTTGCCTATATCAACCAAATGTTGCGACCTAAAAACGTGCGACGTAAAAACGTGCAACATAAATTTGAGTGTTTTTCCAATCTATGCACAAGACATTTCTGTTCAGACCATTCGAGGGATATGGATGATTTTATATTAGCAGAAAGCTGATATCATTGTGATTCCTCTGGTACATCTTACAACTTTCTATCTTAAATTCTTTTTTCTCTATCAAGCAAATGCGATGTGCGACGTAAAAACGTGCGACATAAAAACGTACAATGTGCGACGTAAAAACAGGTGTTTTCCCCTTCTACACACAAGACATATCTGTTTAGACCATTCATATTGCATACACAATAAGAGAATTGGTTGCCCAATATATTCATATTAGTTTTAAAGGATTTTTTATCATAGGATAGAAAAGCACAACTAATCTATGTGGCGATGTAAAAACATACATAATTAGCCATTTTCCTATTAAACCTTTTAAAACAGGCATAACATCCTTATTAACAGTCCTATTTGGACTTATTAGGTATCAAATATTAGGGATTGTTTTATATGTATATCAAATGAGTTTTATTCTTGTGTCATACCACAAGTTCATTGCATGAAAGTGAGCAACATGTGCGACGTAAAAACAAAAAAAAAACCTTTTTAATTTTGTTTGTGCTATTATTTTGTTAAAAAGTACCTTGGGTTACTAAAATGCATTGAAATTTGAACCTGGTGACTGAGCCAAATTAATCAGATATAAAAAACAGAAATTGGTGTAAATTTCTGAATCACCAAGTCCCAAATGTTTAATCATTGACATTTTTCTATGAAAATATCGATTTTAAAGGGTTTTAACACATAAACTATCCACCAGCCCTATAATAAAGTATATATCAGAGGAATTCTGATGCCAAGACGAATCTGTCAGTAGGATTTGTTTTAATATCAATGAATATTACACTGAGATAAGAGGCATAGAGGGGCCAAAGGTAAGGAAAAGGGCACTGGGCCCATTTCGTAGGAATGGACCATATACAGATCAAAATGTGGTGATACCCAGGGACGACTTCAGAATCATATGGGATTAAGACGTTAACGATGTATATCCTGATATGGAGTCATAAATCGTCTGGATTCGTCGATTTGAATACTGATTGTTTAAAGTGGGCGTTGCATAAAGCCGGGCCCACACATTCAAGAACTCGGAATTCGTACGAAGTGGGGACCCACGAAAAGTCCAATATTTTGCCTACAAATTGTCCTAAGAACCCATGATTTGTCATATGAATTGGAGGTTTCTTCATAAGAAAGCTCACAAGTTATCGAACTCAAGTGTGCTTCTTAAGAATGATTTTGAATTCATGCGAACTGTCTTAAGGCCAATTCGGCTCTGAGTCCTTGAATGTGTGGGGCCGGCTTAAGGGTTTAACATGTTAAAGCTGCATTCTTAGCTATTATGACAAAACAAATCTTACAAGAAGACTAAAAAGCATTAGACCGATTTGATACCGATGGCAAAACGTTATATGGTAAGGAGGCATTTAATTATGCAAATGAGTTCTTCTAAAAAATACAGGACACTTCCCATTGCAATGGAAAAAATCACCGGTTCCCCTCCTACCAAAAACAAGTAGACTTACTAATGTAAGTAAGACTAGAGCTATCCCACTGGTATCATTGACACGCAAAATCGTCGAAAGAATATTATATGATAAGATATAATTATATATATAAGATCAATTAGAATACGTTCGATTGTTAAATTCTCACTAATTTGGTTTTAGAAAAGGGTTTATTGTTAAGGTGTGATGGAACTGTCCACACCATAGACGATCTATTGTATCATCTATATTCAGAAGTTGATATTGATAAAAAGGTAATATGTACTTAATTCAATGTCAAAAAGGCGTTCAGCTCCGTCTCCCATAACTTGCTATTGTATAAAATGGAAAAAAACTTCGTTTCTGTCCCTGTATTTTAAAACTAGAGAAGGGCTTCTTGTCTGAAAGACGTCAATTTAAAGTCATTTTAGAGGCCCTGTAGCAAACACGACTGTACACAATTCTCAAAAATTGCTGCCCAATGACTTTGAGATGGGTTGAAAAATAATGGAACAAAGATTAGAACAATTTCCTTTTTTTACCGACGGTAGCTGAGAGTGAAGCTTTAAGAAATGAGTTGGAAAAGATTAGGACAGAATTGGGTTATACTTGCTATACTTGCCTTATATTAGGGTAGGGAAACAGTGCACGTTCATTAGACATAAATCAACTTTCAAGGTTATGATTTTTACATCAGAGTGGAATCAAAGAATGGGGACATGTCCTTGGGATTCAAGGAATTCCCCAAACTGTCAAACGTGTTTCTATAATTTATATGAATGGACAGCATGTTCGCGTGACCAAATATATAATGGATTGGACGTTTCACACACGCGTTATAACACTTTATTTGTTTTGATTGAACCTTCTTTAATAAGATATTCAATCATAATCAGTATCTGTAAGTCACGAGTGTAATACCTGAATACCTGTTATCGTGAAGGGGTTTTAGCCAATTATAAATATGTGTTGGCCCTATTCAACCACTGACTGTCGCTGCCATCATCTGGGAAATCTTCGGCAAATTTCAAGACATATGCCGCAGGCCGGAGTCAACCCTGCGACCTCAGATCAACCACTAAATGTTTATATTGCACGTGAAACAATCAATTCCCATCATTAGAACTTAGGTCCCATGAATTTCGAATAATTGTAATTGAACCAATGTTCAGTGTTTCAGATCATAACAACCTAAATTCAGCCTGGAATTCATTGTCTTTGTTCTTAGAACTTTAGTCCCGTGAATTTCGAATAATAACAACCCGGTAGAGTGGCAGCTATAACGTATCATAATAACACTTCACTGAAACGCCTTCATTCGCTATATATAACTGATTAGGGCTCTATCCAGCAATGACGACTCTTCGGCAGAACAAGGAAATAAGTGAGTCTGTAAGAATAAAAGACAGTGACTTGTTTGTTTTTAATACGTTATTAATCCGTTCCTACTAAGTTATTTACTTATTTTACCAAATTTGTTCACCTGGTAAATTTTCACCCTGGGAATACAGTAGAACTCGTGAGAACTGGCACTCCAACTTCACTCTGCATATCTGCATATCCTAAGGAGTGTATTTAACTAATTTACTAGTGATTGTCCATCAAGAAATGTTGCTAACTTGTTGTTCTTGCCTAAAATCTCTTCAACACATATTCTTTATTTTGTTATGTGACTTCTGTATTGGTAATTCATGTTTTATGAGGCCACAATCTTCAAGATACTCATAACCTCGACCACGATAGCTGTTCTTACAGTCATCCAGCCTGGAGTCTGCCTTTTGATGAAGTGCTTCCTCTAACATACCAGCGAGAAATAATAGCACATAACAAAGGTTCGAATAACAGTTGTATGCTCGACTTATGCATGTTATATTTTCCCAATACATGTATTTATCACAGTAACGATTATCTAATTGCCAATACTGTGTTGGCATAACAGAGTACCGAAATGTTTTGAGATTATGGATGTTTTGTTCCTCAATTTTAAAATATTCGTCGTCAAAGGGTTGGCCGACCAAATAAATGTGCATCTATTAATATCCTAAGTTTAATAGCCCTCCGATATTGTCGCTTCTGTTGCATATATCTGCTCTGGTAGTCCTTTTAGGAAACTAATGATTCGATGTGTTGGTAGATATAGAACGGCTGGAATCGCATATGTGATGATTATAATGATATCTACGAACCTTGTCGCACAGGCATATATATATATATCTTTGATATAACATTATACGAGATGGGTGGATAACACGAGATGGTTTTATGAACAATAAAAACCAACCGGTGGAAGAAACACATTTACAAATGTATCGGTCCATCATCTAGTGATCGCAGCACGATGCAATTTTTGCGAGGGATTTGATGTTCCATTCAATATAGATTTATAATTCCCCATGGTGTTCCGATCATTTTGCTAATCTAGGTTGATTTCTGCATGGAACCTAACTACTGTTATGGTTTAAATCATCAGATCAACCCAGGTTTTGTCAAATATAATATGATTTAACATGGTATTTGATATCATTTGCTTTTAGAGGATAGCCTTGTTGGGATTTAGGGTGATGGTCCTCACAGTTATCATTTTAAACCATGGATTTACTTGACCAAATCAAAGCAGGTTCATTTATATAGAACAAGAACTAATGAACTTTCGTTACCGACGGATCAAACCATGCCGCCACAAGTAGTTTTGTATAGCATTTAAGTGCTGAAACGAACGTTTTAGTAATGGAATTATCAAAGCCAAGACACATGATGCTTGGTTCTTCAGTGAAAATATTTTGGACTATTCAGAACATGGCCAACTATACATGAAGTTCATCATCAACGTACTCAAGCAAAACCAGGTGTAAGCTCTCAAACGAGGCAAACTTTCTTGCTTAATTAACCTTTAGTTCAAGTTCATGTTTATTTCAGACAAAAGCATCAGATCATATGGATGCTATTCTGAGCTAATCCTGATCTACCATTTGAAAAGGAAAAAGAGAATTACATTCATTAATAGGTAGACACAGCGTGAGACACCTAGAATTTACTGTAAAAATAGATTTTTCCTTTATACTAGAGAGAATAAAGGAGAGAATAAAACCGTTCTCTCCTTCTCCCCTGCATGACAGAGGAGAGTACAATTAGAAATAATACATATCATATTCATTCAATATCAACCAGTAGTCACACGTTTTGACATTTCTATCTAATCAGACAAATTTCCTCAACCTCTGGAAATGACAAGATACTGTAAATTTCGACTTGCACAAGTGAGTTCACCAATTAATAGTAGTAAGCACAGATAGAACAATTAAAAAACTCAACTGATGTCTTAGTCTATTGAGAAAGTATTCCTACTCTCAGAATCAATAATAATAACATTATCTTACCTATACAATGACATCCTCCTTTACATATAATTACAACACAACTTTTTGAGTATTCTCATACATATATATTGGCAAACGACAGTCTTTTTCCTAATTAATTTCCAAGCAGATGGAAACTTATAGTCTCAATCGGCGATGCATAATATGTGGAAATCACTATTAGGAATTGCTGTCATTGATCTATTTTCACAGAAAAACGAATTTAGTCAAACGTTTCCTACCTGGCTTGAAGTGCTACCATGGTAACCGATCTCTCTAGCTGCCAACACGAGACTGATGAGTGGCGGATAACTCAGATGTGAATTGCTCCAGCGGAAAATTTATTCAGTAGCGGACCTTCTTGTATATAGAACTAGATACTACTCCGCCCCCGGGCCAAAGGACAGCCATTGGTGGACCTACGGGTATCCACACACTATACGCAGTTTATAGTGATATATCATAACGTTTATGTCTATTTTGGGGGATTTTTCCACTTTACCTTAAGGGGCCCAAGTGAATTAGATGAAATTTTAACAGATTTTGCTCTAGGTAAGTTCTCAGATCAGAACGTATGGGATTTCTCGTCAAACGTGCAATAGACTAGGACACATATTAACAGCTTGACTGATGTTCATGTTTCCTGGGATCTGGAATCTGGAAAGTCTTGTTAAATCATATTTTAATTGGCAGAAACCGGGTTGATGGATACGTGTACATGTATGCTTTCAAGTTGGAATTAGCACTGCTCTAATCTGAGTAGAAGCTATCATTTTTTGACTGATGGGTTTACCGACACATGTTACTTTACAAAGTTTTTCACAACAAAATGCCATCGCTTACATTCAGGTCCTTGAGGACAATGAGGTATCTAGGCAGTTTTTTAGGCCCGAAGATCACACGAATTGTTCTATCAACACGCATTCCATCATCTGTCAACTTGGGAATGATATATAATGTTATGATTGGGTCCTCAACAATGTCTTTCCGGAGATAGGGTTGTTGTTAGAATCTGGTGAGGAGTTGTTTTTTGTACTGTATATATCCTTTTTACGTTTCTTCCCATGTCCCTTGCTCCTGTCGATCTATAGATAGTGCAAGTGTTTGATGTTTTGGATCTCCCTTCTAGAGCAGCAAAGATACGACGTGCAATGATTCTTTCTACGTTTTATGTTTGTATTTCTACATATATATACATGTCATTGGGTAAAAATCATTCATAAAAACATAAATGTTTTGCTCAACACCATTGTATATCGATTAAATAATGTGATACACGTTTTAAGAGGAGAACAGTGTGAATAAACATAAAAGTGAACAAAGTGTCATGTATACCTTCAGGAAACATTAATCATAGATGTGTTTATAATGCATGGAAAAATGCATATACATGTTGTTATTCATTTTGATGGGCGAAGCCAGATCCATTTACTTCGGTGGGCGGAGCCTGATCCATTTATTCTCACTGATGGGAAAAATCAGTTCGCCATTTTTTCTTTATTTTTTTAACTCCTTCAATCCCAATGGTAACAATTGCTGCCAAGCCCATGTGGGCAAATCTTGCCCATTTTGGACATATAGATCTATATACTTTTTACTGTGGATTATAGTGTATTTAGTATCACTATAAATGAATTAATTTTCTAGTATTTTTTCCAACGGCAACTCAAGGGGATAGAATGTTAACCATGGAAACAATGTAACAATTTCGGTCTTATTTTTGTCCCTTTTCCTGTTTGTATTTAGCGATTTTGAGGAATATATCCTTACAAAAACCTTAGATTTCAAGGACTTTGATACTTTAATATTCCTCAAGAAGAAAACATAATTCTACTCAAAAAGCCATTTCAGTTAATAAAATACGTCTATTTTCACTCAAAATAATTTATAAATTGAAATGATTAATTTCCATTAACCCAGTCACCCGAATTTGTTGACACTCTCAATTCTTGCCAGGCATATCAAAATTAGTTGTACAAATCAATTGTTTTCTTCGTCCGGCAACCATGGCAACAAGTTAGGATACTTGCCATAGACTAATTTTTCTTAGAATTTTTTTTTCAGAACTCCCCTGATACAGGCATGTTTGGTATCTGATAAGATAAGATAAGATCATAATGAGGGGAATTCAGAAACAACAAGTATTAAGTAAACAGTTAGTTTATTAACTGTTGATCTATTTAACTGTACAATTAGTGTGAACTTAATGTAACTACTTGGCGTTTCCAAGGGAAACGTTCCTCGGGTGCAGTTACTTGTGTCCGATGTCAAGTAATAGTTACTGCGATGTAGCTATTACTGAAAATGTTAAATATTTACAAAAAAAACCCCATTAAACTTGAACTTAGATAATAAAGGGCTGTGTAAAGAAGTCTAAGGGTATTTGCCCATAGGTTCAGTGTAAATGATGAAGTCAGAGAATCGGTTGTAGTTGTCAGCTTGGCCCAGCACAGAGAAGAGTGCTTGAACCTCACATCAAGCTTTTATTTATACCAAGCATTTTACTCACAAAGAATTCCAGGAATATTCCCCTCCCTGCGCGTGTCCCATTCCCATTGGCTAAGGGAGATCCCTCTCTCCAGCTAGACTGACCTGTCCTATTCTAATTGGACGAGGGAGGGTTGCCCATGGTTACATGGACTAACCTCACTCTTATCATGCCAAACCCATGTGTTAGAGGGATGACCCTTGCCCTCCCCCCTCCCCTCCCTGCCCAACCCAAGATTAGTCCCCTCCCTCCCTTCATGCACCCTCCCCCCCTACCCACTGATTAAATTAGCGCAGGGAACCGTGGTGATGGCTGGGGGAGTGGAGTGCTAGGTAAGCAGGTCCCTCCCTCCCAACTGAGATCATGCAGGGGTGCATGTCTCAGACGTGGCCAGTCGACTCATTAGGTCATTGATTTAATCCAAAAAGAATCCAGTTCTTTACACTGAATCACAAGTGAATTTTTGTATATCGGTTCACTAGCTATGTTGTGTATTTTGGCGTGGTCTATTGTAACCCCTATTGCAACCCCTCAGCATCATTCACATTGTACAGATATCCATTTATGAGAACTAGTCCACAAGTAAGAGTTAATTGCTATTAATGGTGTGTTTTAGCAATGAAGGTTACATGATTTGAAAGCTGCCAAGTGTTTATATGAAAACTACAAGTCAGTTTATTTATAATGCAGACAAAGTATGGGAAAGCTGTCAAATATTTTGGTTCTTACATCTATGCTTTAATATAGATACCTTCATTTTTGCCCATATTTTGGTAACATTTGACCCGATTCATCAAAATTACATATACTTAGATTGAGGTGAATAACCCAGTAATTTAACCATTTCGAACCATTTCATGAGAATCGACCACATACATGTACATGTTCCCTCCACAATAAATGAATAATTAATTTATATTAATAATTGATAATTAATAATGGTAATAATACATTGGTTATAAAGAATTGGGACAGCTATGCCATATACTCCTAACTGTAGGTAGGCCAAGCTTAATAGCCGTGGTATAGGCAACTTGATACACTGTCTTGAAATTTGATGTATATGACTAGGGGCACTAGATATCCTAAACGTGAGAACATTCTTACAAAGAGATCTTGTCAATAGAACACTTTGAAATTCATGACTTATAAATATTCCTGTAACAGATCCCAAATAATAAACAGCACTGAAGATGCATAACACCCAAACATTATACAATTCTGGTAATACACATGTCACATAGAACAAGCAAAGGAATACCATATAACGGTATACATAGTGGGTGTCGGAGGGGCAGTCAGTTCAAAATCGTGTAAAGGTTTAGTTTTTGGTTTAATGAAAGCTTAGCAACAAGGGGGGGGGGGGGCGTGGGGGGGGGGCAATTATGATTAGAGGCTTACCCCCCTTTCGGTGATTATGTAAAAATGTAAAAATAACATAACTTTTGCAATGATAGTCCACCTAACTTTGGAATAGAGAGTTGTAACCATATTAGTAAGTATTGTTTAGCTAGGGGGACCTGAACCCCCTGAATACGGGGAAGGGGGCGCGAACCACCTCAATATGTAAGGTATACATTTGGTAGTAATCGTCTGGTTTTCACATAATTGGTGTCATTAATTTTGCAATGTGTATAAATATTTATAAGCTTGGGGGCCAGGGACCCCATTTTGGGGGGCGTCAGGGGCAAGGAAGGGTCATGTCACCTTGGTAGGCTATTTAAATTTTGCAGAGCCTCATGTACCCTTCTCTACGATAGAAAATTAATTTCAGACCTGCTATTTCTGCTCGGTATGATAAGGGACTCCAACTTGACATACAGTATTGGGAACGTTGAAAAAGGACTAGGCCTATCTCAGAATGAAAAGATAAATATCATTATCATTTGTCTCTCGGTCTCTCTTTTCTGCAAATTAATAGTCCATGTGAATGTCTTAGTACCACCTTCACGTTAACGCTCTATGCTGGTGTTAACATTGTATGCGCTAAAAATAAATAAATAAATGGTATTGCATTCAGCAACAATAGGCAATATTTAGATGACAAATACAGTGCTCAGATCGTTAGTGTCGCGCAAAGGTGAGGGGCAAAAGGCGTGATTTAAAAAGTGAGAGGCAAGAAGCAAGATTTAACAAGTTATAAGTTTATTAAGTTAATCAATCATTTAATGAACTATTTTTCTGTTTAACTTCATAATCAGTTTAAGTTAATGTATATATTGTGCGTTTCCAAAGGAAACGAATTCTACGGTCAACTATTTGTGCGCAATGGCAAGTCATAGTTAGCAGTTTAGTTTTTGCTCGACTGAAAATGCTTAATATTTAATTAAAAGTGCTTATATTTAATTATATGTGTACATTTTGTGATAATAATATTGGACAAGTTAAGGTTTGAAGTTTAAAGGTTAATCATATTTTCGTTTAATGGACTAAAGCTGAAGCAAAGCTGAAGCAAAAAGTTAAGGATTGGAGGATGTCCATCGAATACCTTTTAATCATATACCTCATACTGTAGTGGCCCGTTTATAAGCCGGGACCTGTTTATAAGCCTATCTCAAATACAGACCGGGGGTATAGGGATCATGAAAAAATAAAATCCACTGAAATTTAATTATCGATTAAAAGCCTATCTCAATTGCAAGCCAGGGCAAGAGGTGGGTCTAAACAAATACAAGGTAAGGTTTGAAGTTTAAAGGTTAATCATATTTTCGTTTAATGGACTAAAGCCTTCAGTAAAACTGAAGCAAAAAGTAAGGCGTTGGCGGATGTCTATCGAATGAGAGAGAAAGGGATGGAGTGATGGATGGTCAAGGGGTGGTGAGCTGTAAATTGCAGCAGCCAATAGAAGACCATCAGGAGGAGAGCCGCCCTCCATCGCCGCCCTAGTGGCATCACCCCTATGGCATGGGGGCATATGTCCCTCTAGCGGGCAAAGTCTGAAAGGCTTATCAGATCTTGGAGCACTTGGATTGTAGAGGCAGTTGTGTTTCTACTACTTATAGCAATCTGACAATTCACTGGACATTATTATTAAATTTGGAGATTTAATTTGATTGCCAAAAAATGACTAAAATCACAGGGTGCCTACGTCGGGGTATTGATTAACGTCTTTAAAAAATTATTGTTATGATTCATCTTTTACAACTTAGTACTGAGCATTCTATAAGCATATGAAGGAGTAATGTGTGGATGGGTACATTCTTTTCAGACAGACAGCCAGACAGAGAGAGATTGGGGAGGGAGAGGGAGAGACACAGAGAGAGGGGGAGGGAGGGACACAGAGAGGGGGGAGGGGGAGGGAGGGACAGAGAGGGAGGGGAGAGAGACAGACAAACAGACAGACAGGGAGAGGGGGGGAGAGGGAGGGACAGAAAGAGAGGGGGAGGGAGGGACACAGAGAGGGAGGGGGAGGGAGGGACACAGAGGGGGGGAGGGGGGAGGGAGGGACAGAGAGAGAGGGGAGGGACAGAGAGTGGAGGGAGGGAGGGATCGAAGGACATAGCGAGAGAGGGGGGAGGGAGGGACACAGAGAGAGAGAGGGAAGGAGGGAGAGAGGGACAGGGAGAGAGAGAAGGGAGGGACAGAGAGAGGGGGAGGGAGGGACAGAGAGAGGGGGAGGGAGGGACAGAGAGAGAGGGGGGAGGGACGGACGGAGAGAGAGAGAGGGAAGGAGGAAAACCCCTCAATGGTCTATGACGTCATTGTTATCTAGGCTTATGTAATCGCAGGCACACCCCTCCATGGACGAGGCTCAATGTGGCATGGTCAGGGCATGGTAAACAATTAAAAAATGAAGATGCGTCGACGGAAATGTACGCAAAAAATAACTCAGTCAAAGGCCTAAATAACTGGGGAAGGAGTTATTCCAGGATGAACTGGAGGAGAGTGTTAAATAACAGGTAGTTAGAGAGAAAGGAAAGGAGTAGGAGTAGGACATATATATATAATTATATATGTAGGCATATATGAGTTATTCTCTGAAACAGGCAGCATTTGATTTCAGCAGGTCCCTTTTTCTTCTTTTTTTTTCTTTGGCGTACGATTAGAAGGAAATATCAGTAGGCCTATAATGCAGACAAAGTTTGGGAAGTATCATTAAAGTTAAACATCTTTCTGTCAGTTTTTTCATTCAGGGCATCCATATCATAGAGGCCTATGTGTGCCTCTAAGAAAGGAGATATTAATACATCCTCCATGCGTAAATCTGGGTCGTTTACTAGTATAGAGGGTTTTAATGCGTTTTCATGTGTAAAAAAAATAGCGGACATTTCCGTCGTCGCATTGTTTACCCCTGTTGCGCAATGCATGCACTGGGAAAACCCCAGAAAACCCCTCAATGGTCTATGACGTCATTGATATCTAGGCTTATGTAATCGCAGGCACACCCCTCCTCTGCCTTTCTCTCACCAGTACAATACTTTCTCAAGAGGCGAACGGCTGGGGCTGGGGGCTGGGGTTAGTGGTAGCCTATAAAAAATAATATGTATAGATCTATTCTGGGGGCCAGTTTTAACTATGTTAGTATACACTAGAGAGTAGGCCCTACTTCTAGAGTCAAGAGCGTGTTTTTCATATTCTATCATTTTTCAGACATTTCTTTTGGCCCCACCTCAACCACCTTCTCCTGGGGAGGGTGGAGTGAGGGGAGGAGAACGAGGACAGGAATGGGAGGAGAAGGAAGGGGATCGAGGAGGAGGAGGAGAGATGAAGAAGGATTTAGGCGGCCTTTCCACTCTCTCCTCTCCCTCTTTTCTCCTCTCCCCTTGCAGAATTGCAGACCTAACATGTTATATTCCAAGTGCACTTGGAAGGCACTTGTTAATAAATAAGGAGATTGGTGAGAGCTGCGCAGCACTGACCACTGGTCCCCATGAGTTTCCATAACTCCTGGCACTTGCACCGCTAGATTGTGCACTGAGTCAGTTACACACCCTGCACTCACGGGCACCCTGCACTCACGGAAAGCATGCTGTGGTCTCGCTCTCTACGTGAAGCCTGCCACTAAGTTCCACAGCGTTTTAAAAGAGAGTTCATCAGATAGAGAGGACAGGACGGGCATGGGGTGGGAGGCACATGGGAGGGGAGTAGAGGGGTGACCAATAGTGGCTCAGATTGACCATTAGGGGAGTGGTTGAGAAGAAGGGCCAGGGGGCAGGATGTTTGATCGACAGGTGGAAGCATGGACAGTTGCCGCCTGTGGTGCGTTACCACCATACTGGGCATGGGGTGGGAGGCGCATGGGAGGGGAGTAGAGGGATGCCCCTTGCCGTACACACAGTTGCATCCTTGCACTGGCCTTCAGGGATTTACTGCAGAGACGGTAGAAGGATGTCAATCAAGCAGTCTTTGCATAAGTGCCAAGTTAGTAGTGTTGGTGTGAATTACATATCAGAGATGGGCATCCAGATATCCTCCCAGATAAGTGCCCACACTCCTCACACCAATCCTCAACCAACACCTCAAAATGTATCACATGAACTTGCTACTCAGGATGATTGACAGAATGGTACTCAATTCACTAACATTCACAAATTTTTAATTCCGTAGAATGTAAAAAGCTTGAGGTGAGAGGCGAGCTTTAAGAAGCGAGAGGCAAGAGGCAAGAGGCAAAATGGCAGCCATGGGCTTCCCTACCTGGGTACTGTGGTGAGCGGGTCCCGTGACCAAACACCATTGAGAATGATTGACAGCTTTCAGTTGGTGCGGATTGGCGGAGGAGCGAGGTCAGGTGGGGGTTTATGTATTAGCATGTCCACGGCACGGCCCTCGGTTTGGGGCAGAATGACAAATGATCAAAGAGAACTAAAAGGGTGAAGGTGAGAAATGGGTGGAGCAGATTAGGGCTTCAGCAAACATGCGATCTGATATCCACACCGATTATTGTCCTATCTGATCCCAAAAAGTTGCAGGTTTACCCTGATTTAATCAGTGATTAGCATTCGTCAGGTCGATCTATAGATATTTGATCCCTCAAATAAAAATGTTACCTTGGAAACGTCAGACAATAATACCTAGCTCTATAGGGTTTACCAGGAGGTCATAGAAGGTTTGAGAGTATAGAGCTATACACCTACCAAATTTTATCCAGTAGTTTTTGCTACAGGGCTTCAGAAAAGTCCACATTTTGTATTTCCGCCGAAATCCTTTCCTGTGGTGACTTCAATTATTATCGGTCTACGGTGTCCTCCAAATTCTTGTGTAACGATTCCATTATGAAGATTTCCATTGAGCTCCGGATAGCTCCGGACTGACCCGGACCCGGACCTCCGCCTCCGGGTAGTTCCTCCGGATCCCACTAGGATATTCATTGCAACCATTGATGATATTTGCAGTTTATATTATTTGTTTAATTTATCATTAATTAACTATTCATTTGATTTCATCCGGACTTTGACCATGATGTTCATTACATATTTCTATATTTATGTTCAACTTTGCATTCATGTGATTATTATATTTATTCCATTATTCCTGAATTATGTTGCAAACATAATGTTTCCTTGGTTTGAAAATTATTCATATCTCGATGTACCTGTTCATTTATCGGGTTGAGGAGCAAGGTCTTCAACCCAACACACAAGGAGGAATAAAGGGAACATATGAAAGAAGTATTTCACTCTTGATGTTTTATCTCGGATCCGCGCTTGGAACATAGAATATTTCAACCCTTGGTCCTTTGGAACTTTAATATAATCCGGCCACTATAGTTCCTTTTCCCCCCATCTCCTGCTATCGATATTCATAATATATTTATTCTCGCAGAAGTAAACCTATACGATCACGAAATATCATTATTTAATATCGATTAATATTAAGCCGGAGCTGAAACACAGATGTACAACGATGGCCACAAAGACATTGGAAAGAACATAGGCAAGAATCGCAACACTTGTATACACAAACCAACAGCAGAATATTGACAAATTCAGTCCTATAAGTCATAATAATACATACATCTTCTAAGGTTTATTTTGTCGTAATATGGCTGAGAATGCATGCAGTTAATAGGAGGTCTAAAAGGTGTGGATAAAACAAATAATGTTCTAGCGACATAAATGTGTTGGCTCGCTCTTTATAGGGACATGCTATATAAACACCCACGGACTAATAACAAGTAGAGGACAGCACTACAAAAACCAGGTTAGAATGGCACGTGCCAGGTACGTTACATTATCTAGAGACCCCAATTTATCTTGATCTATATTCCCTACAAATGGTATAGGTGGCAGCACCAAACACAACACCTGGAAGAATGACAACCGTGGTATCAGTTCAAAAATATTGATATCGAAGATCATGATTTCTGTGTTTCATTGTTATTTATTACCTCAATACGCTAGCTTTTTTGTTTTGATTTTATATCCACCGTTTATTATCAGCAGATATTAGTAGAATTGCAGTTTCCAAATATTCATATCTTCATGCATTTCATTTATCATTTTGAAACCCGCTAAAATTAATGGGGGAATGGTTTCATAACTATCTATGGGATTCTTTGTAATAATGTTTAAATAGTATTCTGTGAAGTGATACAAGACTCATGCACGCACGTGGTCTATTGTCATAGTTATCGGTATCAAATGGCTGTTTACGTAGGGTGTGGGTAAGGGTATACACGGTGGAAAGTGGCGTAGGTCTAAACATGAAGCCAAAGCCACAATAAGCTTCATGCATTTGAGTTTGCCTGGTCTGTAACTGGATTCTAACTGGCGTATGATCAAAGAGAGCACCATTGTAGTTATCGATCCCCTGTTTCTGAATGCTGTGAATATATATGATGAAATTGTGTTTGCAAGAGTTTCCACTCGTCGATTTATTGAGGGTCATCTTTCTTCTGAGCAATTGCTATACACTTTGTTTTTAAAACTTTTATTTGGGCATTACAAATGAGGACCAGCGTATGTTACTAATTAGTTAGCAAAGGAAGAATACTATAGGATAATATAGCTTTTCTAAAGGATCCCCCAGCATAGTAGGACTGGGCAGATAGACATTAATTTTCTTACAAAAGTCATACAAAATGCAGAAGAGGCATCCTGTTGCAGAATATTGGGGAGCGGTGCTTGGTCCCTGGCTGAGCTGGAGCAACTCAATGGGCTCAATTCTGAAAAAACCGAGACGGTTGAGGGCGATTCCACTGGATGATGGGACCAGAAGTTCGTGATTTTGGTGGCATTACTATTCACAGTCGAAGTGCGATGCTGTATATGCAACATATGAATTGTGTGACAACTGTATCCTTAGATTACCGGTCATAACAAGTCTGAATAGGTTCCATAGTACATGTACCATATGGACATACACAGGCCGGTGATAAACGGTATTGCGATACTTTACATTTTGTTATTTTGTTATTCACTTCTATGAGGTGTTTGGTGGGTCCTTCTATGAGGTGTTTGGTGGATTATTTTAGCCCAATGGATCATTATTGATAATCGATTTCCTATCACTAGCTATAAGTATAGTCGATCAGATGTAACACAAGGCATCGGTCTCTTTTGATGAAAGGTAGTATATACCTTTATCAACACAATAACTGCACAATAACTGTCAGTGAAGCCTCATCGGATACAAGTGTGCACATCTCCAATAGCGATGCGACTATTCAACACTAAGGTAAGTCACTGATGGGTTAATTGTTTCTTTTCGATCCTGGGGGTAAGGGAACCTCTGAGGTAAATGTACATACACGAGAGCAAAAGGACATTGGCAACTGTTTAGACATGCATGTATCAATCCATCCATCCATCCATCCATATAATATAAGGGTAGAGTGATTTCTACGAAAAAGATGTAGAAAAGAAAAGGTAGAAAGAGGGGTTTCTTTGTCCCGAATGTTCTCGAAATTTGTTGTTTTACAAACCACTTTACTCATCTGTAGAGGTCTGTCCCCCCTCTCTGGATGTCGTCGTATGTGGTTTGTGAAGGTATTTGGGGTGGAAATGTGATTTTGAAGCCTTTTTCAAATCGGGATACCCACATTCTATTTATAGCCTGGGAAAGCCCCTGTGAGATACTACGTCATTCGCCACACGCTACTTTGTCAATCTGTATTGCTCATAATATCATTGTGGTATGTGTATATTAACTAAAATGATCAATTTATGGTTTTTCCATTTTTTCTACATAATATACTTGTGTTATAGTAGTCAGCAATGACTGAGATATAGTGTATTTGTTACATAATGTTTTGTCTTGAATAAAAACATTTTAAATGCAAAAATACAATTCAAGGGGGGCCCGCCTACATGAAGAGGAGTGGGAGAGTAAAGAAGAGGGGTGAGAGAGGGTGGGGGTATTGGAGAAGGGGAGGGGAGGAAGAGGGTGTAGGAGGGGAGAGTGAGGCAAAGGGAGAGGGTGGGGAAATAGAAGAGGGGGCGGGGGGCGGGAAGAAGAGGGGCAGGGAAAAGAGGAGGGGAGGGAGAGGATGTATGGGAAGGGACAGAGGGAAGGGAGAGAAAGTAAGGAGGGGGAGCATGAGGAAGAGGGGAGGGAGAGGCGGGTATCGGAGATGGGGTTGGGAGAGAAAAACAGGTATGAGAGATAGAGAAGAGGCGGGGGGAAAAGAGGGAGAGGGGTAAGTGTGGGCAGAGAGGGGGACCGTCCGGAGGACGGGTACTTTGCTAGTATAATATAAATGGAAGTAAGTATCTATGCACATCTAGGTATATATAGCCCTTTCAATCCTGAGGATTCGTAATTTCATAGAACTTTAAGTATAGTGGTGTGGCAATGTCCATATTTACTGAGTATGCCAATCCAAGCCTACACGTGTGTTAACCGCAATGTTCATAATGAAGTTTTCTTGAACCACACCCAACACAAATCCGATACGTGTAAACCAAAATAATTTATATGATGAGGGAATCCCATAGCACTATGTTTCATAATAGATGTCACGATCGCAATTCCCAAAGGCAGTTGACGTTACACCTATATGTAACGGCATAGAATCAATGCTCTTTGTGTGATAAAGTTCTACACTCCTATATATTCTCTTTTTCTCACGCATTAAGTTCACTAAAATTATTCATTTACTCATTGCCTGCTGAATTTGCTCGACGAAAACACAATGTGTTTGTCATAGAAAATCATACAAAACAAAAGCTGAGGAAGAGATATACTATTCTATGAAATACTACCCATTTTATTGTGTGTAATGTTAAAGTAATACAATGAAAATACTTGATTTATGTGACACTTTGCCATGGCTTCTCACCGCCAGGGCTATCATTAACGTTCACAATACCCTTTATTATTGGTTATAGAGTTTTCCAAGATATTTGCAATCTTTCAATGAAGCAGCCATATATCCGCCATTTTAGAATTTTAGAACAAAGGCTTGTAGTTTAAACATACCCAGCCACGTTTCTTTGCCCCATAATTAATGAGCCTGTATGTGCACACGGCTTGTAACATTATGTTGTTATGTAGCATTACGTAACATTGTGTAACCTCATTAACTATTAATTATCACCCATTAATTATATTATCTCATTACTAAAATCGCTAATTATACTTAGCTACCCAGTACTGTGCAAGTCTACTTATTCATGCTAAGCCATAGGTATTACGTACACTGTCCTCGTTGCGCAAGTAAAACTATGGCACAGCACTGGCAACACGTGTTTCAAATGCGTAATTTGCCCTGCCATAAATCTACAGTTGTCCCGTAGCTGCGCGCCCTGTAGCTGTGCGCCCTGTAATCACCCGCACCGTAGGCAGGTGGAGGTGTAATTCATGGTAGCGTAGCTCAGATCCCGCTACAAGAGTATGAAAAAAAAAGCTGTAAGCCCAGCCGACGTGTGAGCTTCCAACCTTCACATCTACAAACCAACGTCTTAACCACTACACCACGGCTACAGGTTGGATATGTTAGGCTTAATTCTGCAAGTGATAGCAGCATATGGGCACTTCTCATGAAACGTCAACAACGTTCCCAGACTTGTATTTCATGATAATGAGTGATATAGAAAAAATCATGTCTATCTGACTTTCCTAAGTTGTATGCTCATACAACTAATTTTTTTTTTGTTTTTTAAAACGAATTTTATTCAGGTTGATGATTGGCATATGCCACGTAATCAATGTGGCTCGGGCTCTCCCGAAAAGAAGTCTGTGAGTCATGGGGTTATACTATTCAAGTGTAATACAGTTCATTGTATCGGGGGTGGGGGTGGGGGGGTGATAGTAATGGAATGGCGATGGGGGTGAGATATGTATGGGTGGGTTGGGGAGGGAAGGTTTCTAAGCAGTGTTGTAGGTAATGGGATATGGACAGTGGTTAATGGATTTATATTTAATATCTGAGTTATTACATGGGAATAGGGATTTGACCTGAAAGTATGTCCAATTTCAGCTTGAGCTTAAACAAGCCAGTAGGGACTATTATTTTAAGGTTATTCCACCATAATATTCCTGAGTACCAATATGAGTTTTGATAGATGGTTGAGTTTGGGGGATTTACCTCGAAGTTTAGTTTGCGGCTCTCCCTGAAATTGTAATTTTCGCCTATCCTTGTGGATAAATTTAGACTTTGATATTTTGTTTCCACGTGTAAATAGGGCCCTTGTCGACGTTTCATGAGAAGTACCCATATAATTATATATATATATATAAGGATTTTTATTTCTCATTAGACATTTACAATAATAATTGGTGAGAAAAAGGGTTTGGCCTGTCAACGCATTGCTGCTCTTCCCAGGCTTCCCTAAATGCTTTAAATATGAGATGTGTTACAGAGTTTTTTTGATAAACCTATTCTTTAAAGGTTATGATGTACATGTCTTTTCCCAGACACTGCTATTTTGTTCATCAATGCTACAATGAAATGTGTATTCATTTCCACACCTTCATGCTTTGTTATAGCTAGTGATATATATATATAGCCATAGTTTATGACAAAAGCTACACAAGCTTTCCCACATGGGCGCTAATCTATGGCGCTCCACTGTATATCTACCCAATGTGAGGGTGGCCCAAAGCCAAGGCCGATTACACTTATTTTGAGGGTGCTCCGCCGTAGTTCTACGCTTTTTCAGGACAGTGTAAGGGCTCCGCCCCCTACTCTTTACCCACATCCTGAAGGAACATATGTACAGATGCTAGATCATTAAATCAGTTGCTTCGCTCTTCTCACGAAGACCACACGTTCAGATGCTAGATCATTAAATCAGTTGCTTCGCTCTTCTCACGAAGACCACACGTTCGTTTGTATTCTTCCATCATACCTTAACAATGTCTGGATATATCTTTGTTTCCTTTGGTTCCTTTGTTTGATATACTGAATAAACCCGAGACGAGAAGCTTCAACCCGGGTGCAAAAGGGGTTCCCAACCCAAAAGTTCATTAATAATTAATTAGAGAGAGAGAAGAACAGGAGGAATGACTGGAACAGAAGCTACACCCATCTCTACAGTCAGCCACATTTTGGTGTCATTTATAATCTCCAATAGACTCTACTCATTTGGTAACTTCAGAATTTTGCATTCGGGCTATACAGGCTCTTGTACTGCTGTCATTAACTGGATTTATTTGTGAGTTTTTTCTTAAATTGTTGCTATTATTCCTTGATTGATTTCCATATTATTTGATATTGATATTTACCTTCGCCATAATTATTGGATGATATTCATCCGAATAGATCACATAATTATTATTTTGTTTGTGCAAGAGCTATCCCCATACTCTCACACGTTGGACTTTGATTTAATATGACAAACCTCAAGACCTTATTATTACAGTATGTAGGACAAGAAATTGCATGCATATTATGAAGAACTCAGCTCGATCACGGTAGGTAAGATCAGGTAACTACGTCACACCCCTCTACCCCTCCACCATGCTCTGAAGGCAGCACTCTATTGTCTTCTCTGTTTTGAATTCCCCAATGGAATCTCTCCCACACATACTTCATTGACAAGTAACAAACAATCTCTGGAATGCCTAACAAATGCCCCTATTTATGCAAAACATTTCAAAATCATACATAGTCAAAATTATCATTAATGTCTTTAATTGATGTCAAATTATTTACATTAACTTACTGGTTAATTAACATCAATAATTTTGACATCAAAGTATTATCATTAACTTATAGGTTAATTAATGTTAAATTGTTAATTCAAAATATCCTTTTTTATACCTTCTGACTCATTTTTCTGTGACACATTACATATCTAGAATCAACACCTCGCCGCCCATATTTGGGTTCGGAGCAGTCATGTGGCTCTGACCACACCCCTTTGTCTTCAGCTTATTAAAATGCCACACACCGATCAATATAATCAACAAACCACATTCCAGTGTCTACTTCAGATCAGGCACTGCCTAACACGGATGTGTATGAACTCAATTTTTTTAAATTTTTTGCTGTTTTTCTTCTGATATTGGATTCTAGTTGAGATGGTAATCCTAAAGGCAGCAAAGCTTGTGTGAAATTTAATACGGTCCATCAACCACCGGTTGGAGATGGTTGTCTGAATCCTGAAGCCAATCAAATCACCAAGTCAGAGAACATGAACAACCGCATCAACAGTTTGGAAGCCTTGGTACGTGGCTTAGTTTCAATGATGGAGAAGAAATTTTCTACCATGCATTCGGTCAATGCCTCTGTTGCTTCTACCTCGGAGGAGAGAAATGACACTAACATTTCAGCCTAGAAGTTTGAGCGTGGAAAGTTCAATTTATAATGTGGGCGTTTCCTCTACTAGAGCTATGTGCAGCAGATCTAGGTGTAGATCATGGGAACACCCCTTTGACCAGTGCAAGGACTTAGACAAAGGTGAATCAATTGCATCAATTGAAAACTTGCTGCTGTTAAACTTGAAATTAGTTGCTAAGCTTGTTGACGATGACAGGCCTCTTGATGAGCTTTGTAGGGTCGTTAACCATTGCATCATGGTATGTAAGAAGTCTGGATTTCAGGTGTATGCCCTCAAGACTAGCATCACTTAAGACCAAGCTGTCAGGTCTCGGGCAAACAAGGAAGGGCTTGTGGCCTTTGCAGACATCAGGCAGGAAGTAATCGTACATTGTTATTCATATGAAAATTCCCATAAGGCAACCACCTCCAAGCCATCTAGTTCTAAATCGAAGAAGGACAGAATATGCTACAAATTTAATAATCCTGGTGGGTGTGTCAAGTCAGCATCTACATGTGACTTTCCCAATAAGTGTTCATCATGTGGATCCTCCAATCATGGGGTGAAATTGTGTGCGGTTAAAACAAAATAGGATGAGGCCAGTGAGAGATAGAGTGTTTCTCAGGTGGGTCTTTGTGTAAAAATGGTTTTACTGTTCCTAGTATCAATTGTGATATTATTGTTGATGTTAAATGTGACCCAGTGAACTTTTTTCCGATTGACCCGAATGTTGATTCTTGTGGCCATGTAGACCTGGAAGTGGTCTCCTTGGAAAGAACTGTCATGGTGTCCAAGGTGGATTTACTTTGTACGAACATGACTTTGACAAGTGATTATTTTCCTCTCTCACTCCCATCCCGCCTGCAACACAACTCTAACCATGATAAAGGTATTTATGATGATCTTTGTGATATTATCACTGACTTTGGTGACAATGGTACCAATTGGGGTAATGATATTATCATTTTTGATTCTCATGGGACTCTTGCACCCAACAAGAACTATTTCAAAATGGCCGACAAACAAACAATGATCCTGACAGAAGCGACTCTGCAGGGCTTCCTCCAGTCTGGTCTCCCATGGCACTGTTAACTCCACCAGAACCACTTGCCTCATACTTGGAGACCACAGCACAATGTAAGGTCGCAGTGTTGTTATTGCAACTTCTCTTGGGAATGTTGATCACCTAGTGACATCAGCTTGCATCTTCCAGTCATTGGCTGTTGCCAGGATGCCGCTTGTTGGTCTGTTTGAGCTGCCTTTTGTTCCGCCTCTTACAAAGTTGATAAACTTGGGCCCTTTCTCGATGTTTCTTTTCTTCCTCTGATTTAAATCCAGGGCTGTGCACATCTCCTGCAGAACTTGGTCATGGAGCCATGTGTAGCGCCCGCCTGTTAGCGCGACATTGCAAGATGACAGCACGTGCTCCAGATTAGCTGGCCTTCCACACAACTTGCAGTTTGGATCCTCAGCTAATCCCCAGATCCTGAGATTACTTGGTGAAGGCAGCATGTCGTAGACCGATCGGAGCAGGAATGATAGTCTATACCCGTCCATCTTCCAGATGTCCTTCCAGGACATGCTCCTGGGTTGGGCTTGCTCCCATCTGGTTGATTGTCCTTGCTGGCTCATTCCTACTGCCCTAGTAAGTCAAGCCTCTTCCTCTGTCAGTCGCACTTCTTTAAGGATGAGTTCTCTCTTGTCCCGCTTGCTTGCTGTTGTCCATGAGGCTCTGGGTATTGAGCCCAACCCCAATCTACTTGTTGTGTCCTGTTTTGATATCAATCCTGGCTTCTCGTAGCATGATGTCCTCACTATCCCGAAACATCAATGCCTGCAGTGCTTTGGTCACTTTGAACTACTCTGTGATTGACATGAGGGGTAGTTGCAGTTTGGAGCTCCTGCTGTACAGTCTGATGCTACTGAATGACTTTGGCACTCCGAGCCATCTACGTAGGTGATGGTTAAATAGATGCTCTAAACCCTCAACCCTTGTCATTGGTACTTCATACATTAGCAGGGGCCATGTCATCCTCGGGAGAACTCCGTGTTGGTAACACCATGCTTTGTATCTCCTGGGTAGTCCAGATTTCTCTATGGTGTCCATCCACAGCTTGGCTTTCTGTATCATCTTGTCGATGCTATCCTTGTCCACCAGGGTATGCTTGAACCACTTGCTAAGAGTAGGTATAATATTTATTTAGCATCAGCTATCCTGAACTTGAATCTGTCCTGGACCTTGTCCCACTTGAGTACAACGCTTCTGGACTTACTTGGTTTGAATTTCATCCGTGCCCAGAGGCACGGATAATTATAAAGGTGCCCAAATTCATATGACTACTACTCTAGACATCAACAGCTGGAATTCAATTGTGACAGGCTATAAGGATAAAATGGTTCTTGATGGTATAACATATGGTTCCCCCATGCAGTATGTTGGGGGGGGGCTTGTTACTACGCCCAAGCAGTTCTCAACCACCCCTCTGCTCAACAGCATATGTCACATGTTTAAGCATATATAAAGGAGGAGATTGGGCATGGTGCTCTATCAGGACCTTACCAACGCCCACCATTCACGCCCTGTAGGCCCTCTCATGACTCGACTGAAATCAGAGGGAACACAGAGAAGGATTATCATTGACTACTCCTTCCTGAAGGGGGGCATCAACATATATATCTTTAAAAATCGCTATAACGGATCTCCAGCTTATCACCAGTTGCCCACTATTACCTGTGCTGTGAATATTATATGACCAATGGGCGTGACTCCAGCAATGGCTGTCATTGATCTAAGCTGCACCTTTTCCTCTGTGCCCTATGGCCTGGCCCCTGACTGCCATAATGTGTAGAAAACGCTTATTATATTGATGAAGTTCTTCCTTATGGTGCTCGTAGCTCTGCCTTTGTCATGCAATCAGTGGTTGAGTTCTTAGTCGGAGCCCTTCAGCAAAGGGGAATCTCAGCAAATCCATATTTAGACGATCTGCTCATAATACGAAAATCAATTGAAGTCATACAGAAGCAAATGGACACAACTTTTCACAAAACTAGGCCTCAAAGTCACAGAGAAAAAGCTGCAGGGACCTAGTCATGCAGTGAGATGGTTGGGAATTGACATTAACACAAGTGAAAATTGCCTCCTCTCCATCGCCGCCTCCAAGCTTGCAGAAATCAGTTCCTGCTTGGCATATATACCTTACAACAAACTCAAATTACTACTCAAGTCTCACCTATGGTTTCTCAAATACACTGAAGCATTCAATTGAAAGGCAATAATTCCGCACTACAAAGTGGTTGCAAGCATATGGGCTGACGCATGTCTCAAGGGAGAAGGAGCCACCAATGGTCAAAACGCCTATATGCTCGCCTTCAACCCTTATGTACTGTGTGGGAAGTCTATAAATCACCTTGAAGCCATTAACTGCCCCGCAGCCGCTCTTTTCTTTACAAGACCCAAGCACGCTGGTGGGACCATCCATATACATTGCCACAATACTGCTACACTGTTTGCCTAGAAGGATGGAAGGTCTAAGGACCCAACACTGGGATCATGTGCTCGGGCTCTGTGGTACCATTCTATGAAGTTTCAGGTCGCCTACGAGTTTGTCCATGTTCCCGGTATTCAAATGACCACAGCTGACGCACTTTCGCATGCAGCTCTCTCCAATGATGATATATGATTAAAGCTAGTGACATTGCTCAACAAAATAACATTGCAATTAATAATGCTTGTGATAACATGTTCCATATTAATATGTTCTATTAGGCAGGAAGCCCAGACGCCTCGTGAAAGCTGCCCATGCCCGGCAATGGCAAGCAAATGTCCCAAATCAGAAAGTACATAGCCTTTTGTACGTACATCGGCTAGGACTTCAAGGAACCATTCCCAGAACTAATATGCTGGTTCATGGAATATCTGGCGAGATATATCCCAGCAATTATCTTCAACACTATAACAGGTGTCAGGACATTTGTCAAGCTGACTGGAAACATCTCTGCGTCACTATATCACCCGTGGGTCGCCTACGCCATAAGAGACCTGTAGCTGACGCAGAGATATGTACCAAAGCCAAAGATACCTATTTCTCCTCAACTATTGAGAAAGATTCTCCTCCAACTACATCGCCTTCCCTACACATATCAGAGTTGCAATACTGGTTATGTTTCTAGGCATGTTGAGCCAGAGTAACCTTGCTCCTAGGATGGAACCTCCTTTGACCATACCAGACACCTCACTAGAAGTGACTGGAAGATATCACGTGATGGCACCCACATGTCCATCGAGTGGTCAAAATCAATGCAGTCGTTGTGTCAAGCCACTGTTATATTTGTCCCAGCGACAGATGAGCCTATGTTCTGCCTCCACAGAGCTCTCCTCTGCCTGGACAAGCAATCGCCAAGAAACCCAAAGGCTCCGCTACTACATTTCCCTGATGGCCGCTCGAAGACCGTCACTTAGATAAGATAAGATAAGATAAGATGTTGTTTATTTGTCCTTGAAAATTACATAGTCATGAGTTGTGAGTTAGATAATAAAGACAAATGGGTCGACATGCCTTATGATACAGCTAGTGTACCATCTCTTCCGGCCGTTACCGAATCAGATCTTACATCATACAACAGGGGAAAATTCTACTTAGCACGTCCAACATGAATCCACATCCCTACTCACTACATAGCCTCCGTTGAGGGTCAGCATCTTACGCCTATAAAGCTGCTGGGGCGTCACTACACGACGTAAAGACACACAGGACGTGGGCGACCGACACAGTGGCGTTATGTATACCCACTTCTCTACAACCAGGACATTTGTCCATAACGCCCTCAAGAGAATCGCCTAGCAATTCCCCCTAGTTCGATCCCCATGTGATACTATTAACTTGTTTGTTTATTTATTTATTTATTTATTTATTTATTTATTCATTTATTCATTTATTCATTCATTCATTCATTCATTCATTCATTCATTCATTTATTTATTTATTTATTTATTCATTTATTTATCTACAAATCTTGTTCATCACTGGATTACTCATACCAGTTACCCCAATACTTAAAGCAAATGGCACGATGGAGGGTTCAAACTGATCGAGACCCCTCAGAAAACGGGACGAACCCTGAAGGGGTGAGTTCCCGTTTTCTGAGGGGTCGAGATCAGTTTGAACCCGAACAGAGTATTACACACTCTATTTGGATGTTAAAAAGTAAATTTAAATTGTTTAGCCTATAGTTTAGCTCGAGGAAGCTTAATTCACCGCAATTTGTAGGCCTAAGTTACGCGGTGGGGACAACGTCATCTGGCCTACAATGAAATTGCGTCTTTGGCTGAACTGTACACGTGAACGATTCAGATCGACCGAACTGCACCCCCAAACTGCACCTTTCTAACTGCTCATGTGTGTAATAATGCAAATAAAATCATTTTACCTTATTTAAGCCTCGTTTTTTAATGGAGGACTAATAGATAACATTTTTGCCCAAATTGTCGTTAATATTAACGTAGATCTGATGCTAATTTTATGCTAATATTAATGCTAAGATTCACGTTGATATTGACGTCAAGATTGCGCAAAATTGAGTCCTCGCATTGAGGTAAAGATTAACGTTAACCATTGACGTATAGTTGCTCTATTTTGACGTAAATCGCCGTTAAGTTAACTTCAATTTATTACCTCACACCCAGGTTGAAATAACATTCAGGAAAATAGACACACCATCTATCCGGTATTAGCTGACTCATTTTACTCAAATACTTTCAAGAATAATTTGCTCTGGAGATCCCGATAGTACTTATTTTCATCCTCTTTGGTCTATGTACTGTTAGAATTCATCACACAGGTCTAGATGGTCGTCAATGTAAACGTTTCGGAAACATTCAAATAATCGTGATGTTTGCGATGATGATTAACTAAACATAGAGTTGTTTTTAAGTGTGTATATATAGCAAAGCAGCAATGGATAATGGCATTGCACATTGCACATGAACGAATGTGCAATGAACGAATTCCTGGAATTTCCATCAGGCTTTGAACCAGCCTGGCATTCATTCTTGTCGGATGCCCCGAAGTGTTCACTGCGGAGCCATGTTGCAGGGAATTATATATATATTTGAACATTTAATCAAGAAAAGCAAGATATTAGCAGTTCATCCATACTTATTTGATAGATATCTAAAACTGCATAAAATGAAAAACTTTAAAATACCACTCAAAAACATTCCGTTAGTTAACTGATTCATATGATAATTATATGCTTTTAATTATCTGAAAGAAAACAAATTATTTTCATTATTCCCCTATTTTTTCTACATTATGTCGCCAAAAGTCAAAGAATATCCAATACACGTCCATGCATGTCCATTGCCACGGCCGGCCGGCCCACTATTATACTTTCACAAGATTAGATTGTATTTGTCGCGCTGTGCAAGTACACCAATGTCGATTTGCTCACACAACTACTTCGTACTGTATTATGATGTACTTGTTGAATGCGCACAAATATTTGACGTCATGCACGTCCGAATCAAGGCATGAAATAATTGGTTTTTCCTGTTTTATGTTTTTAAATCTACGTGACAAACTTCTGAATGAACACACATTTCGATACTGATTATCTAAAAGGACAGGAAAAGTTCCAGAAGATATTACCTTTATATTTGTACAAATTTCATTGTTTGGGGCATCAGATTACCGTCATCATTCCCCTCCAAGATTCGCCTCTATAGGAAACGAAGGAGAATGATGGCCTTACATTGGCACGTTTAACTAGATCAAAAACGATTTAGATGTCCAAAGCTTTCAAAGACAATTAGAGATTTTATTCAGCCGCATTATATCTTTTGAGTATCCCTAGTGAGTTATCAGGTGTGATCATATATTATAGTTCTCTTTCATGAAACATACGAGCGATTTAACGTCGACGTGGGCATAATTGTGTTAATGCTTTTAAGCTCTTCTACACAATACATTTAAAAAAGAATTAAAACCTTTTAAAATATTGTCGTGACTACCACTCGGTTCATGGAAAGTTTACCTATTTACTAACACGGGTCGCTTGTGGTGTAATATGATGAGTTGTTGCCTTGTGATGGTTCTAGACACACCCACAAAAGTGAAATCGGTTTTTATAGGAAACAGGTAAAAAATGTCACTGGATTTATATGCCTTCCTAGGTCCCTAAGTAAGGAATTGAGTTATCTATGGCACTTATCTTTTCTGTTTGACCTTTAGTATACATGTACATGTATGTACATGCTTATGAACCCTTAATAGCACCCAGGGGAAAATAAAATACTATAATGGCACACCAAATAAGATAACTTTTAACAAACAACGGACAAGATATCACTGTGACGTATTTTGAAATCCAGCCCCTCCCATTCACTGCACCTGCACCTATTTTGTTTCAAATGTCCATATTGTTTATCGTGGTTTGGATTTTTCAAAATTGTAGATGTATAATCTGCCAAAACGGTATTCACATAAAATAAAACAGTACACGCTCAAGTTAGCGGTGCATATTTTTGTCAACGTCATCTTGACAGAACATGTTAATAATTAATTGAAATATGTTTGCTTCAGCTTACCTGAAAGCTAAAATGCAGGGTCGATTTACCTTGTAGCTTTTATTATATATGCCTTTCATGATCTATTGTGAGAATACTAAAGGCAATTTTCGCAGAGATTCAGGTAGTCAACACTACAGTACTTCCATTATAAAACATTGAACAACTACAGAACACAAGTCGACTCTTCTGTAGTGTTGTTTACATGCCCTCTCCTCAATGGAAAATACTACTTCAACGCAGAATGGTTTGAGATAGACAAGAAGCTCTGGTCCTGTGGTACTTCTACTTGAGCCATGCAGCAGAGTGTACCAATGGCTTGGCTTGCGCCTTTATTTATACTTCAATATGGTAATGAATTAGTTAAAGACAAAGGATTTCTAGCAATGCTTCCCCTGAGCTGTCCCCTTCTAATTGGCTGAGAGGAATCCTTCTATCCAACAAACTGACCCCCTCCAGTCCTCCTCCAGGTCAGGGTCATGCATTGTCGACGTGATAGTTGGTCCTTGACCTCAGCCCCCCCCCCCCTCCCCTCCCTTACCCAAAACCCAAGCGTACAGTCCCTTGCCCTCCCTCATGCCCCCAAGCGTGGAGGGCCGAACTCCAAGCTGGGCGGAGGGTGGGCAGCTTAATGGGGTTGGTAAACCCAACCCAAAAGAATGCAATTCTTTACACTATAACTGGACATTTTTAAACCATTTTGTGGACTTTTCTGGAAAGGAATTCTAGCATTTCAGGTGGCGGGGCTGCATATGTACCACTCAATTGTATATGTATGCTATGTATCACACTCTAGATATGTTGTTTCATATAATGAATGCATATGTAATAAGATTCCATAAAAAGTTCTCATTTGAAATTATTTAAGAAAAAATATGTCATTATTCCTTTCTGAATGATTACAGAGGGCGATAGGCATTAGGAGTTGTATCTGATAGGATCAACAACAATAAAAACAATATTTACTGCTCAAAACTGCTAGTTCATGGCTTTCCACTGGTTCATTTTGCTTCGAAATCATTTATAATTTGTTGTTAATGACAGTAACATCCCAACAAATGGCGACTTAAGCCATTAGATCATTTGGTTGTGTTGCTTCGACCAGCCGAAAGCAACACAACAGAATATAGATCAGATGAAAGATTAGATGGATGGTAAGAAAGATGTTTGTCAAAAATTGTATTTAGATCTTTGATTGTATCAGAGGACACAAAGGTGTGAAGTGAATGAACACAATCCATATATATAAGAGCAGAAGCTACGCCCCCTGCTCTAAAAACAATCTTGTATAACCTCGGACTCCCGAGTTGGGCCGTCCTCCCCCACCCTTGGTACATTTACGTGTTATGTATGTATTACACGCTGTGCCGCTGGGTTGATGACCTCTGACAATTAGGAACTGATGAATCCTGAGGATCAAAGAGCATGCAGAAATAACAAGTCATAAGTTTACTAATTATTAAGAAAATTTAAAAAATTAAGACAATGTGCATCATACGTTGTATGCACCATTATAAAAAAATTCCTGTTACATATTTACTGTCATTCAGACAGATTTATTGATTGTTATAATTATTGAATGAGAAAAAATCAAAAGGTTGTTGTAAAAATTAATTTCATGTCAAAATACTAAACTAATCACTATTTTCAAAACCCTGACTCTATATGAGCAGGGTGCGAACTGTAATGCTCCTATTTAATATACCAACTCATGTTCAGTTAACAAGACACCACTGAAGAAGGAGACAACCCATCTCCGAAACATGTATGGTCGTGAATAAATAAACAACAACAAAAAAACTTTATCTCTCAGTGTCTTATTGGGTATTGTGTCTATCTTATACCATCCTAATTATTAAGTTAATCAATGATTTAATCAACTATTTTTCTATTCAACTTTATAATCAGTTTAACTTAATGTATACATTCTGCGTTTCCAAAGGAAACAACTTCTCAGGATCAATTATTTGTGCATGATGTCAAGTCATAGTTACTGAAATTTAGTCTTTCTTAAACTGAAAATGCAGAATATTTACCAAAAATGCTTACATTTTCACTTATATGTGAAAATTTTGTGATACAAATATTGCATAAAAATAACATTATACTGTTTTGTCATTTAATCTAAGTTTATTCAACATTTAGTTAACAATATTATGATTTCTTGTACAAATGTTTTTTTTTTTTTTTTTTTTATTCCATTTAAGGCCAAGTCATTAATTACAAGTACAATAGTTAGAATGTAATGTTTCTTAACGCCTTAAACCTGTACAATGTTCAACCTGGCCAAGGCCACATATGAATTTTAATATCAATTTACCGTCTAGATTTTGAAATATGGGGTGGCAAACATTTTGACCCTTTTACTATTGGTTCCTATGGAAGATGATGACTTTTCGAAACATATTCATATTTCTCACCAAGAACCCAGATATAGATTTTTTTCAAACTGTAATATATACTGCCTGGGAGTGTCTTCTTTGTTATAAAAGAAAAAAATATAGTTTTCACCGTCTATTTTTTTGTGAGGGCGTTCTCAAATATATGAATTAGCAAAAATACAGATTTTTTTTCAATCAAATATAGTCAAAATTGTAATTAAATTACAAAATTCGTTCTAAATTCAATGTGTGTTTGTACAATGCATGTGGAGCTCAGTGATTTAAAAACTGGAATCAGTTTTGTATCAATCGTAAAAAACGGCACATTTACTTTGTACTCTTATTTCTGCAGCTGTCAGGCATGATAAGTTGTTAAGTCTACAACCTGTTAGCTGATTGTGCACAACAGGGGGCAAATCTCAAAAGTTATTTTTTGCGACTTGTGACTCATTTCTCTGTGACACATCACATATACTGTCATATACAGGGTTCCTAGGTTGGTAAAAGGTCTGTTAAAGTAATTATGATTTTGGGTTTTTCAGTACATTAAAAGTAAGAAATTCTGTATGTGCATCTCTCTGAAATTAGTAGAATGCACTAAAACAGCACTCAGAGTGAGAGAGAAAGAGAGATGGGGGTAATGAGTGAAAGGCAAGGGAGGCAGGGAGGGAGGGAGCTGGAAGGCAAGGGAGGGAGTGGGCAACCAACCCTGACTGGGTTAGGGCAGGCCTAGTTTGTCTTATTATGTAATAACCAGAGGCAGGCAGGGTGGAGGTTTGGAGGTGAGAAATAGGTGGTACATGGGTGGAGTAGATAAGCCTTCTGCAAACATGCGAACTGATCAGACAGATGATTTCACACTGATTGTTACCCCACAACCATCTCACACATTCTTGATGGATGAAGATGATTGACAGAATGGTACCTGAATCATTAACCTTCTCAGTTTTACTGAGAAGGTAAAAAGCACTATATTATAATTACCCCACCCTTTGTAGAGAAGTGAGGAGAGAACACTTGGCGGAGGTGGATCGCCATCTCGTTCCCCTGACTCTTTTGCTCTCTACCGTTCTCATGTATTAACCTGCCACTACGATGACAATGGAATTCACTGCAACACTATAACACCAGATTTAAAAAAAAAATAAGTAAAGAACCGAGCGGCCATTCAGTGCCATTCACCAAAAATCTGTTATGGAACACAAGTTTCTTCCAGAAGTAGGAACAAATGCCCCTGTGCACCTGTTGAGTGGCAAGCTCTCTTGGAGCAAATGACTCTATATATATGTCTCTAAGGATTAATCAGTAGAGCCGTGTGAGTTCCATCTCAACGAGGACAATCATTACATGGCTCCTATGTAGGAGATGTTGTCTTGGAAAGATCTTGTTCCAGGAAAATGAGTCACAAGTCGCGAAAATGATAGTTTCCAAAGTGATTTATTCACAAGAACTCTTTGGGGTGCCTAGTGCTGCTGGTAACATGGGTATATATACATGTATTGGATATATCTATGAATATCTGAGGTCATCTTAAGGACTTTATTCAGAAATATAGGTTTCAAAGAGTTAATTATACTTTACTAGTGATTGACCATTAAGCAATATCCCAAACATTATTTGCATGCATGAAAAAATATAGAAGTACTTAATCGACTCATTATGTTATAGCACACCACACATATATGAGGCACTCGCATCCGTTAGGAGACCCTGCGAGATGCTTGTGCTACCTATATAACAGGTGAGTACTGCATCTGATATCCAGCACTTGTCATCCGGGCGTTGAAGCAGGTAAGCACTTATAGACTCAAGCACTTATAATACCCTCACCTTGCATTTCTCCTCCTTTTTGTTGCCTCCAATTGAACACATACCGAAAAAGGCTTCCTTTAGATAATAATAATTAATGATAATTATAGTCATAAAGTGGTTACCCATTGTTACGTCATTATTGCGTAACATGATGTTACAATTTTAAGATATAAACAGACCTTGGGAGGGAATCTGCTTAACCTGTGAATGTAGGAAGAGACAGGTAAACAGGGACAGGCAAATACTTTGAAGATAGTTAATACATCATGTTTATTGCGGTTAACTGATGTTAGGTGCTGAGATTAATTGCTTTGCTTTTTATACGCACGCCAATGTTTCGATACACTCATCCACACTCCCCTTTGTATTTCGAATCACACGTTGTACTTTCTGCTGGATTATCTGTACTCATGGGGCTGGCTTCTTGAACTGTGACATGGAACCAACATCCAAAGTTAAATGGTATTGACATGGTGATTCTCAGAACGGCGAGGGGAAACTAAACAATATATTATTCTTTATTTGCAATGACTAGTTGTTTTGTTGTTGTTGTTTGTTTTGTTGTTGTTTTTTTTGTTGTTTTTTTTTACAAAATCGATGGTGTGTATCAGATCAAGATCTGGTCTTCCTGTGCATGCCGTAAATAATGTGGTGCGTGACTGAATACATACAATACAATCTCGGTACTTGACAACAATTACCATGTCTAGGCTCAGACCTCTTATATGGAAAACATGTACCAGTGCTTTGGTGTTGGTGTTGAAGTTTTTTTCTTCTTACTTAGATCTCTTATTCTTTTTTGTTTTGTCCAAATCAGCTGTGCATATTATATCAACCCTATGTAGACGGTTACTGTGTTCAGAATACGTGTCTAACAGAGGTGCATATGTATGCAACGCACTCTATATTGCCACAAGTGCACATGTGTCATAATTAATAAACAATGCGTGTATTTTTCATTGTGAATTAATCTTCATCGAACTCGATGTATCACGGACTCAATGTATGACGACCAGCTGAATACAGCGTCTGTAGATGTAATGCCTCTGTCTTGAAAAAACATATCTTAAATCTCAAATATCATATTAGTTAAGAATGGTATGTCAGTGATTGGACGCCCACGGCGCTAATGACTTTCCTGGTCCTTGAGTAGGCGTGCTAAGGGGCTTTCCTATACAGTTTGGAATTGTTCTCTCAACTCTGAGCCTAGACTGTACCATTACATATAATAATGACTGTGTGTGTTCATATCCTAAAAGTGTTCTTCTACCTATCATGTAGTAGACAATTAGGGTGCAATGCCAAATGATAAATTTATTTTACGACTGGTTAGTAAAGATAATTATTCTGAACTGTTGGCACTCAGGCGGATTGTAGAAGCCTCATATGGATGTGTTTGCATCCACCAAATATCTGAATTACTTATATAAGAGAATGTGTAAATGTATTCACATAATTGATTTGCTGTTTACGATCCCAATTGACCATATATGAAGGATCAATACATTCTGAGCGCTAACAACCCCCCGGCCACTAAGTCTACATTCTGAGAGCAATGAGCATCACTTTGCACCAAGAGAAGATGGATTGTAGTTCCTCCCGTTGTTTAAAGCTGCACTGTTATCTTTGATAACATATTTTATACTATCAGCCATAACAGGAGTATATTTGGTAAGATGGTACATGTCGTAATAGTTGGGAATGCAGTTTTAATGTGGATCACGATGAGATCTTATCGTATGGAAGAGCAGATATTGGAATTTAAAACGATAGAGCTAAACTAGTATACTAGTAAATTCTCTTTCTGTCCGAGTCTGAAGGACCTCGCCTAAACATCCTTGAACTATCCTTGGCATTAATATTCACCCAGAAAATAATGAAAGGAAAAGGAAATGATTCTTGTCCGAGGCTAACAAGATATCAATATCAAGAATCCTTTGATGAAACGCGAAGCGCCATCTTCTAGCAGATTATACGCCGGGATAATTGTATTTCGTCTTAGATACTAAGTGGTTTACCTCATGAGTTCGAGCTTAAAGGCACCACAGAATATATATGATCCATTTTATTCTTAGCAGGATCAGGACTGAGGGCCTCATAATGCAGTTAATTTGTTGTATAACGTTTTATTCATGACAAGCAAAGTACAGATATTTTCTTTTTATTCAGGTTGTTTATACAGCAAGTCAAATAATAATGAAATACAGGTATCTGTACAGTGAACATAATTATGACCCAGGCTCATGGGTTTAATTCAATTAGGAATAGCCATGGTTTTCCACCCACATATATGTACACACCGCTCATTACTATTGGTATAGAGACACTTAATTTGTGCTATTTGTTAAAGTACAATATCATCAGATATAATACAAGGGTAGCCTCGGTAGCTCAGTTGGTAGAACGTCAATCCAAAGGTCCGGGGTTCGGTTTCCCGTCAAGGCACCTACATTTTTCAGCAGGTTCACTACACAATCTATATTTTACATTGTTGATAGGAGGTTGATGCATATAGTAATGGTGATAGATGGTAGTTTATACACTCTGTAACAATAATTATAGAAGCAAGGCTAAGCATTTATGTCCAGTTAAGTTCAGTTGGGTATCTTATTCATTCTAAAAACATATATATAAGTTATAGAGACACTATTCTACCTGTAATTCGTCATGTCCCCAAGCAACTCTTCAGGGTCGGATTTCCAGCTTACAATACCTCTAAGGAGATCCATTGGAAAGCATTGTCCCCCCAGAAGAGAGAACGACAAAACATAATTGATATGATGCTGCACTTTTGAACCTTCGTGTTGAATCAATAGAGTGGTCTAATCCAACAATGTTTAGTTACTATCCGGTTACATCCGGGACAAACTCATTAATTATGGGTATGGGTAGGTTTTATGAGACTATTTACTATATGTCAACATTTATAATGCAATTCGGGCATCTATTCCAGATCATCAAATACATAGTCCACTGTGAATTGAGAATTGCATCACGTGTGGTTCAAGTAGTGTATAGGGAGCTTCCACTATAATAGTCATACTCCCAACTTATTAAAGCCCTGTTGGTGTTTGAGTAGTACCAGAGACAGTCCATTACGGAGACGTCCCACTCTGTGTGTTTTGTGTAATGGACTGTCTCTGGTAGTACAAATTGAACATCATTCAATCCTTGTGGGAAGCTTTCTTGAATATGCGGCCACTACAGTTACCATTCATATGTACCCCCATCATTATAATATCAATGGACTGGTTAGAACCATAATTAATCTCATTACAAAACATATTTTAATCCTATGTCGAATTATCGGGATAATCTGCGAATACTGAACTAATAAGACTTAATGTCAAACAGTCTATAAAGGGAGTTGAATGGTTGATGCTTTCATTGACCCATGGATACGCATATAATTATGTAGCATATAGGCACACACATACACATGTTATCGTCCCAGGTGGAAGCAACCTGGAAATGGAGAGAAGATTTGTTTTTTCCTTTACTGGTCTGAGAATCCTTTTCACGTCAAATCGTATGTAGGGGTTTCTTTGACTTGGTATCAGAGAGTGAGTATGAGTGTCAGAGAATGGAGTGTCAGAAGCATGACAGTAAGTGTGAATGCTAGGTAAGTGAGCAGTGCCAGGTATTGCGTCCAGTTGTGGTTGCATTATGATGAGTATTTAGATTTTGAATGCGCATTATATGCGCAATTGAGATCACACCCATATTATTGACTTTTGAAGAAAATATGTATTCGCTGATACAATTGGTTGAGTAACACATGTTTAATACAAATATAAATGAATATGAATTAAATGAGAACCTGGTGCAACAAAAGTGTGAGACCACCAACAACATAGGAGGAAATAGACGCAATGGATTTCACATAATAGTTGCTAATGGCATGTCCATTTCACTGTGATTCAAAGCCATATGTATCCCACTTCACTAGTTTGCGGTCAATCCCAAAATGATCGCATTGCTATCACACTCAATTGCACTCAGTGCCCGTCAGGTTAGAGTATTTAAAAGTTAATTGAAAGACTATCGTGAAGATCCAGGAAACATATGAGAATAATATCGAGGTAAAATACTCTTTGTGTACATAACGTTATTGGTTAACGTAAGCCCTCCTGACATAACTGTAGTCAACATAAGCCCTATTTATTTTGCTGCATGGGCAACTCAACTGTGCCAGATGAGCTTGATCCAATATATCTGTGCGTAATAGTATGAAACACGTACTAATAACCCTATATATTTGTGTCTATGATCAATGATTTACTGTGCAAGGTGTACCAAGCCCACGACAAATAGCCAGCACTTTGATAAACGGTCACCATACAACTTCTTTCGTGTAGGAATTTGACATAATACCGTAGCGAAGCGTGCTAACCAAGCCTAACAGTGCAGGATGAGAACTGGTTTGGCGGACAAAGGTTTGGTGGAAGGCATTCATTGATATGACGAACTCAACTGAAGAATGCATATGGCTGATTACTTTTATGTTGACCACAAATGAAGAATATGGCTGATTACCTTTATGTTGTCAGTGCCAATGAATTATATATTAGGAAGCCACATTGACAGTTTTATCATAGGGGATTTGTATGTCCGTCATCTTGAATCTTGATTCGCATAAAATTATAGCAGTTATATGTCATTGTAAAAGCTAAAGCTAAAGAAAATATATCATGTTGTTCATATGGAATATTTAACAGTGATCAGAATATTGCTAATATATTATATACATGTCAGATTTGAATTTAATCCATCCCGGTATGCACTGTTATAGACATGCGCAGTGAGAAATACAAATCCCCTATTATATTAGGCTATGACCTGTAATAAAATTTCCATATAACTTGGCTGTTCCATTTTCTTCACTTTTTTCAAACTACAAAAGTTGTAATCTGAAGAAAGTGAACCTGACATCAAACAATAGACATGCGCAGTGAGAAATACAAATCCCTTATTATGATAGGTTATGACCTGTAATAAAAATTCCATATATCTTGGCTGTTCTGTTTTCTTCTCTTTTTTCAAACTATTAAAGTTGTAATCTGAAGAAAGTGAACCTGACATCAAACAACCCATATCTGTCAAATTGTCTGCCAAAAGAAACCCTCATTTTGAGGAGAAACTATATAATCATAAAACATTGTAAACTGTTCAAGTGAACATATTTTGTATTAAGATATGTTGATAACAATCTACATACTTATTCTTAATATTTGAGGCACCAAATCATCTCAAGTCAACATATCATCTCACAAACAACAAAGCTACGAAGCGTTATTCGACCTATTCCAAAACTAGTTTCATTTATTTTCATATGTAACAAGTTATAAGTTTATTAAGTTAATCAATCATTTAATGAACTATTTTTCTGTTTAACTTTATAATCAGTTTAAGTTAATGTATATATTGTGCGTTTCCAAAGGAAACGAATTCTACGGTCAACTATTTGTGCGCAATGGCTAGATTATGAATATCAGACGTACTGTAATCTGAAATGCCTCGAATGTCTGTATTAGAAGAACACAGGAGTGGAAGTAAAATTCAGTTTATTAACAACTAGGAAAGTTGCACGCTCCCTGTTTACAAAGGCAGTTGGATAAACATGAAAGTACAATGCAAGGGAATTAGACATAAGACATCAAACAACATATTGTAATCTAATAATACACAATTGTCTTTTAGTCTTTGCAATTTCGAGCTTGTCAGTCTCCAAGACTTGAAACCCAGAAATCCCAAAGGGTGTAGTAGGTGTAGATCACTCAGATTCAGTCATGGGTGGTCCTCTCTAAATGGGTTCCTCTCAAAACCTATACAGTGGCCTTAAGTGGCAACTTGTCAATCAAACCAAGATAGCTAATAGAATACAACAAATGTCAACCAATAGGATGTCACACTGGCCTTCAGGGATTTACTGCAGAGATGGTAGAAGGTTGTCAATCAAGCAGTCCTTGCATGAGTGCAAAGTTAGTAGTGTTGGCGTGAATTACATCACACAGAGATGGGCATCCAGATATCCTCCCAGATAAGTGTCCACACTCCTCACATCAATCCTCAACCAACACCTCAAAATGTATCACAGGAACTTGCTACTCAGGATGATTGACAGAATGATACCCAATTAACTAACATTCACGTTTTTTTTTTAAAAAAAATACCGTAGAATGTAAAAAGGAAACTGTTGGACTAGCTATCAGAGAAATAAGGCAGTCAAATATTGAAGGACTACCAACACCATATATATCTGGGTATAAAATGTAAGGTTTAGCCCCCATATATAATACGGACAGAGAATTTTGCAAAATAGTTCACTTCTCTAATCATCTCCTTTGGAAGTCACATCAGAGGACTTTCACATTTATTCTTGGTGGTATCAAAGGCTGACTGCAGAATACTAATGTCTGATTTGTCAATAATTATGCCTCAGACGTCCTCTAGTTATTCTAATTGATATCAAGCATCCCTGCCACCAGGATAAAAGCTTGAGGTGAGAGTGGACAGCCTTGGCGACGGCCAGAGAACGTGCAGATGAAAATATTCAACAAATATATCAGGCAAGGGAGCAGTTGCTTGGTTTCCGTATCCAAGCATTAAGGCATTAGCAACTTGGCAGCCACGGACCAATCAGAGGCTTCCATTAAGTGGGCGTTGGCCATTGGAACAATATAAATATTGCTAGCTGCTGCTTGGACAGTGCTAGACGTTACTCTGGACACAAATTTTAAATTTATATTATTGTTGTGTTTATGGTGGAATAAAGTCAGTATATTCTATGAGCCTCATTTCCTCACCAGTTAATATTGTAATAAGATGCCAGTCAATATCTCATCACTTATAAAAAAAAATATGCCCGCCTAGCCAGTATCTCTATATTAATAAAATGAGGGTTTGGAGCCTTAAACCCCTATCTTCTCTGAAACCGCTGGCCAGATGTTTCATTAACAAATTAGGGTTGGAAAGGGGTTAGAAATGGGTTTACATCGAGCACCCCCATCCACGGCCCCCAGCACTGCCTGAAAACAAACCTATCAGTGCCTCTACACCAGGTTTCTGGGTCACCCAAAGCATGACATCATGGACGGGCACATCATTGCTTCACTATGGGACGGGAGTTGATAATATATTTTCACTGAAAGGAGCATCGTCAGAGTTGAATCAGTTCATAAACTATTGTTTGTGATGGTTTTTGAAGTCGAGCGGGGGGAACCCGCCCACTAATTACCTCACAATGAAAGATGGAATGGGAGAGGGAGCGGGAGAGGGATTGGTACAGGGACAGGGACAGGGACAGGCAACACAACACTGAACAGTGACCAAAAAAAGCATCTAAACAGGGTTCCATTTGTGGTATGAAGATACTAAGTTATAAAGACAACTTGAAAGAGAAAGATAGTGGGAGAGGGAACAAGGAGAGATGAGGATGTGGGCCCCACTGTCCCACTAGCAAATCCCGTGCGTAGCACGGGTATTTGCTAGTACTTACTAATATTGAAATATTGCCACTAATACATGTATTTCCTTTTTCTGAATGTGGGATCCTATAGGAATGGAGACTCTATGCAGTATTAATATGTTTAAGCGAAGCTCAATAACACTTCGATCAATATCTCTTCCCAAATATATGACAGGATCTAGATCTGGCACTATGAATTATAATGTGTGTTATTTTTTGTCAAAAATGAGGCAAATATATAAAATGAGTTATTGGTAGGATGACTAGGTAAAATGAAATATGAAAATACCTACCAGTCTAAAGGTTCAACCAGACTAGACTTCTTAGCATTTGTTTGCTGAAGCAGTAATTTAACCACTCTAAAATGTGCACTTCAAATAGAAGGGAATGTATACCAAATGTATACACATGCAAGGGGTGAGGACATTTGTTGGATAGAGGCTTTATTTTCAAGGTCTTGAAAATAAAGTCTCTTGCTCGATTATAGCCGCAATGCAAGAGTCACAAAGGCCATTAATCAATATGCTAAATAATAAGAATAAATCAATATTTCATTACGATACCCAGATAAATGTAAGTCATGCAAGCATGGCACGTACCTTCGATAATGCATCTTGATCGCATTTGTTTAATGTCTTCAGCAAAACCTGAATTGAAATGGTATCATGCTACACGTCGTGCTTATCCAACAAAAGCTCATGTAAGTTTTAATAAATGTTGACTGTATTGGATTCACTGTCCATCAATTCCCTGTATCACTGGGAATGAATATCGTGCTCCTGAAGGGATGTGCATATATATTCCAAATTTATATTGTGGTAAATTTATAAGGTGTAACAGAGATGTATCTACCTCCCTGGTTGTATACAAGTATAAGTTATTATAAGACGGAAGGCTGAGACTCGATTTAAATGTTTTATTACTTAGTGGGTATACATGATTTTATTTTGATATAATTATTGTCAGGGGGTGCACGATGAGTCGAGAGAAATGTCAATTGTCTGTGAAGAGATTTGACGAGTCTGTTAAATGTTCCTTCTTATGTGATGGTTAAAAGGGAGGTGGGCGGGAATACATATTTTCCCGATGTACCTGGTTAGACTCTAGTATAGCAATAGACAACGAGGATTTTAGCGTTCGAACTGTCTGTACTCCCATAGACGTCCCAAGGCCGAAGGCCGAGGGACGTCTATGGGAGTACAGACAGTTCGAACGCTAAATCCGAGTTGTATATTGATTTTAGTCCGTGATGGACACGTCAGGTGGCGCCACTAGACCAACGCGGTCTGTAGTACCATACATGCATGCAAAATCTGACCCAAAATGGACTAATATAGTATAGTCCCACACTACGGCTTAGTGGCGGACCGAGGGTCCATGCTCATGGACTAGTATTTGGGAGAAGAGGAATATCAGAGGATGTCTGAGGTGACGTGAGAATCTGACGTAGATCTATGTACGACGTCGAGAGTCCCAGCCTCCCACCACAATGACCGGGAATTATCCATAGAACAATTCCCAGATAATGAACGAGACAATCTATTGATCAGTGAAAAATTGAATCAAAGAAACGCTTTTTATTTGTATCTATTTTGTATTTATATCTCCTGTTGTGTTGGATTACATGTTACGCTGGTATAGTCGAATAAGACATAACTGCATGTTGAAGGCTTTGGTATACACGATACACGTGGCATTACCTTCTCGTATAGCCCATATATCTAGGCCTGCGAATAGTGTGTCAATAAAATGCACCATTGAGGGGATTTTGCACCAGGTAAAATGCTGGTCAGTATAAGAATACAAACCTGGCGATCGAAAGTGAAAAGCTACTGCAGCGAATTATGGGTTTGTTACTTTTTAATTATTGATGCCGTGCACATAATCTCATAATGCGATAACACAACAAAGACCAGTCGATACAGGTACTTTAAACGCTGTCGGCAGGAGGGTATTGTCAACCACTGGCACATGGTGAAAACATGAGAATTTTGTTCGGTGATTAAATTGAGAGTTCTTATATAATATGATTTTACATGATAATAATCAACCGTATGGCTTTTAATATTCCCTTTAATCTATATCAGCCTGCTGGCTCCACATCAGCTACAAAATGAAATTGGAATGTTCATTTATTTCATTAAAGGCAATATTAATTATCAAAGTATATTAATAAAAAACGCATTATCCACTATGTATGTTTTCGTTTTGTAGGTGTCGAGAGTAAACTTCTTGATGTTGATAGTGTATTTTATTTAAACTGGAAAATGAATCTTTGAGTTTGCAACTGCAAATGTGAAATTGTCCTATACCAGTATCATATAATTGTTGAAGGTACGAGAATATTAAAACAAATGACGTTTAACTAATACAGAATACCAAGAGCTCGTTCACAAATCTTACAATGATGCGATTAAATTGTTTTATTAATTATCATATACTGTAATAGGATTACAAATTGACAATGACCTCTGGTTGGTGTATTAATGTTTGTTGGGGCCGCACTATTGTTAATAATGAATGGGGGCCAGGTCACAACCACCGTTCACCTTTAGCTAAAGAATTAAATGTGTTAATGTACATGCCACCACTTCTTCCCAAGGGTATGCCAACATACAAATTCACTCTTGCTTTAACAAAAAGGCCAACTGAATTCAGTATACCATTTGGTGTATTGTGGGCGAGATCATAATGGAAAATTGTATCTAGAGCTATTAGACTCCCGGGTCTCTCGTGAATCAACGAATTATTCAATGGTTCAGTGCAACAACGTTTCATAGCAGCAGAGATTAAACATACTTCTTCTAAAGGGATAATGCTATAGGATAACTTTTTTGACTTATAGAAATCGTTATTTAATCGATCTAATTTAATTGAAATTGAAAATTCCAAAGTGCTATTATATATGTCGTGTTGATTGAAACAGGATGCATTCAGTTTTGTTGGACATGTTTCTTGATTTAATCAAGCCCTTTAACAAGAATGGCTATCAAACATAAACATTATCATATTCAGAATTTCAATGGGATTGTGCAGCGTGCATTTCATTCATTAAATGTATATATATTATTAGAAAGAGGTAGACTGAACGAAATATTCCCAAGAGGGAATGACACATAGGAAGGGGGATAGGGTGGTGATGTCGAACAAAATAGGACAATTTTACATAACTTTAAAAAGTTATTTTGATTATCGATAATTCATCGAAACAAATAGTTCACATTGCAAAGTACTACTACAATCAATTGAACTAATAATCGTGACATGTCTATTCATGATCGGACATATAATTTTTTTTCGGCTTTGGGGGTTCGCACAACCATGTTCTTTCTAAATCCAAAGTTTAAAAACAAAATCCATGATTCATTCATTTTTTATTAAACTAGAGAAAGCTGGATGCAACCACCGATAAATCGCCAGAAATGTTGGTAAAAGCTCCGACAAATCGGTAACAGGGAGAGAGTAAAGCCGACTATGTTGGTAATTTTCCGATAGTCGGTATTATGCCCCGACATTGTCGGCAATTTTATTTTTACATTTGCAAATATTTATGGAAAGCCATATGCAACTACCGACAAATCGGAAGAGAAGTCGGAGGATCTCCATAGACTTACTATAGCGACATTTACAAATGTCGGGTAGTACGTCGGCAAGCTTTCCGACGCATCGGCCGACTTTTACAAAATATCGGCCGATTTTTCGGGGGCACAAAATGAGTTCTAAAAAAAAATCGGTAAATTTCCAAAAATATCGGCTGTCATTACCGACATTGCTTTTTCCAGTTTAAATTGCTGTTCCACTTAGCGCATAATGAACTTTGTTGGCCGATAAATCGGCGATAAGTCGGCCGATATGTCGGTGACTTAAACTACAATTTGCCGACATGGCGGCCGACATGGCGGCCTGCAAAGTCCGAGGGAGGGCCTGAGGGAAGGGTGACTGAGGGAGGAGGGGGCCAATCTGTGGTCTGAGGGGGCCAATCTGCGGGAGGGAGGAGGGTGTGTGGGAGGAGGGATTGAGGGAGGAGGGTATAAGGGCGGAGGGTATGGTGGGAGAAGGATGTGAGGGAGGAGAGTAAAAGGGCAGAGGGTATGAGGGAGAAGGGTGTGAGGGTGAGGGTGGGGGTGGGTATGAGGGAGGTGGGTATAAGGGAGAAGGGGGTGAGGGAGGAGGGTATAAGGCAGAGGGTATGAGGAGGGAGGGTATGAGGGCGGAGGGTATGAGGGAAGTGGTTGTGAGGGAGAAGGGTGTGAGGGAGGAGAGTAAAAGGGCGGAGGGCCTGGGTATGAGGGAGAAGGGTGTGAGGGCGGGGGGTATGAGGGTGGGGGGATATGAGGGAGGTGAGTATGAGGGAGAAGGGGGTGAGGGAGGAGGGTATAAGGGCAGAGGGTATGAGGAGGGAGGGTATAAGGGCGGAGGGTATGAGGGAAGTGGTTGTGAGGGAGAAGGGTGTGAGGGAGGAGGGTATAAAGGCGGGTATAAGGGAGAAGGTGGATATGAGGGAGGAGGGTGTGAGTGGGGCCATGGACAGGGAAGTTATAGGTGGACATACAGAAGATTCACAATTACTTGAATATAGGATTATTTATTTGATGTTTTTTCATAAATTAATCAGGGCCTAACTCAGAAATCGTTGTGTCTAAAAAGTTAGCTTTTAATGTCTCCTACATCATCCACTTGGTTGTTTTAAGGTATTCTAGAAAATGGAATTTATGTGAATTTATGAAGAAAAAAATAGAACATACTGGTGGTCAACCATAATGGCTCATTCTAATATCATTAATCATATGAATTGCTTCTTATGTGTGGGCAGGTGGGTGGAAGGGTAACCATGGTGATTAACATGTATAATGAAGAGGGGGTAGAGAGAGAGGGAGAAAGAGAAGTATGAGCAATTCCACCAATTGGTCGTCATTTAGCCAACTATTTGGCTGAATTTTTTAAAATAAAAATTGGACCCAAAATCGGCCGACATAGCGGCCGATATAGCGGCCGACACATTATTTATTTACCGATAAATCGGCCGACAAATCGGCCGATGATCGGGCCAATTTGGAGAAACTTTAGAAATATTTGCAAATGTAAAAATAAAATTGCCGACATGTCGGGGCATAATACCGACTATCGGAAAATTACCAACATAGTCGGATTTACACTCTCTCTGTTACCGATTTGTCGGGAGTTTTTACCGACTTTTCATCCGATTTGTCGGTAGTTGCATATGGCTTTCCATAAATATTTCTAAAGTTTCTCGAAGTTGGCCGATTTGTCGGCCGATTTGTCGGCCGATTTGTCGGCCGATTTATCGGTAAATAAATGATGTGTCGGCCGCTATATCGGCCGTTATGTCGGCCGATTGTTGGGTCCAACAGGAGGAGAGGGAGAACGGACAGGGAGAAAATAATTCTGTCCAATTTCTGTCCAAAATGATGATTAACACTCATTATAATAACCGACCATAAGAGCGTGTTATATGACTGTATCAAATATTTGGTATGAATGTAGTATTAGCTCTTGATATGCCCATATATATTATTTACAAATATTATGACTGAGATAGAATAATTATATATTATGACAGAAATATATCTTTTTCCTTTATAATTATAACTTTCTCTCTCTCAATCCCTCTATCTCTCTCGTCGTGGACATATAAGATAAGATAAGATAAGATAAGAAAATCTTTTATTTGTCTAAATTAATACGAGATACAATATGAAATGACAAAAGGGTCTACATGCCTATATGAAAATTTAATTCCATTTCGATTCATCTCAAGGTAAAAACAAGCTTGTACAAGCAACAAAAAATTGAATAGCAGATAATAAATGTCTCGATATACTTCAAGATCTAATTATTAATTAGTATACATCAAAAAGTTTAATACGTTTCAGCTATCAATACCAATGTTCAAGTGTAATTCGACTAGGCCCAGTATATAATTATTATGTAAGGTGCAAAATATAGTATACACGCTACTAGAGACATCGTAAAAATAAGAATGAAATAAAATAAAACAAAATGAAATGAAATAGTTTTTAAGTAATGAGCATAAGTATTCGAATATAATTGTAGACATTATTTCGGCGAATATCTCATCATATAGAGTATATTTCATAGCTACTTTACCAACGATTGCAAATAGAGGTACAGATAATAGTTCAACAAGCATATGATGTTAGGACAGTCGAGTAAATATGTTGGGGTATTTAATACAATTTCCATTGTATTGTAATAATTATTGTATTGCACATCCGAAACAAGATTGCAAAATTGTCAATATAGGGTAATACACAGAACTATTACATGTAAACGTTCATCCACAGACAAAAACTATTTTATAAAGGTGAACTTACTTTTGACCACCTTATTGCAGAATTAGATAGTAGATGTAGAACAGTTTTATATCAGAACAAAATATCTAATACCTCAAGTGAATGGAAAAACGCCTGGAGAATGTTACACGCCGACTTAAGCAGCTTAAAAGGATAGATCCTTATCTTAGGAACCATAGTCTTTCCATAATGAATTAAAAATATAAAGCTGTGTATATGTTTTACCCTTCTAACAAATGTTATCATCAAGATGAGTCTGTATTTCATATTCTTCTCTTTATTAATGTCTACATTAAGGAACGAAAAGGGGTTCGAAGTATTTTAGTGTGTTATTGGCCCGGAGAAAGCAAGTTTTGTTGATATATTGAATAAAGCTGTTTTTTTAAAAAAAAAAGATTGTTAGATTGACGGCCGCCATGTCGGCAAATTGATGTTTAAGTCACCGACATATCGGCCGACATATCGGCCGACAAAGTTCATTATGCGCTAACGGGAAGAGCAATTCAAACTGGAGAAAGCAATGTCGGCAATGACAGCCGATATTTACGGAAATTTACCAACGTTTTTAAAAATTCATTTGTGTACACCCGACAAATCGGCCGATAAATTAAATAGTCGGCCGACGCGTCGGAAAGCTTGCCGACGTACTACCCGACATTTTTAAATGTCGCTATAGTAAGTCTATGGAGATCCTCCGACTTATCTTGCGTTTTGTCGGTAGTTGCATACCGCTTTCCATATTATACACTGGCGTTTACCTTTAATCATATTGGCTCTAAATAATTCCGGAATTCAAGGTAAGCAGAATGTTGGAAGAAAATGAGAAGAATGGACAGGTGTGTACAGAAGCTGAGAATGCTCACCTAATATTTTTCTAAAACAAAAGAGTGAGAGGAGAGAGGCAAGGAGGGATAGAGACAAGGAGGGATAAAGACAGGGGGAGAGGGTGGAGGTGGGACGGCGGGAGGGGAGAGAGGGACGATTCCAACTTAATTTAGTGGATTTCCTTCAACCATTGGATCATATTAGTTTAGACACGCCAAGGACATTGAAAATTATACTACTCATCTACTCATCCAATATATTAAGAATGCACTTTGTTTTATTTAAGAATGGCTAGACTTACATTGACTAAACTCCATCGTTACAGCATAACACATGGACTAATCATATAATGGACTATTAATAATATAATCATATCAACGTCAACATATTACAATATTTCCCATAATTATATACATGTATCAGGATATTAAACTATGATACCCGTATTCTTGTTATAGGAATTGACATTTGTGAAGGCAGTATATTTCAATGTATTACACAAATAATTTCAAAGTTGTAATGAGTTGATTGCCAAATATTGGTGGTTTGTCTTTACTTATTCCTATCTAACTCTGATTGTACTCGATTTATACGTGCATGTGTGCATGTATTGTGTATGATCCATATGATCTCACAATTAGATTAAATATATATAATATGCAAGTTATTATTTTATTTCTCGGACTTGAATACCAAGTTATTGATTAATAAATGTAAACATTGTTGTAAATTATATCTATATATCCCTCAGGATTGACTGAAAATAACATCCATGATGTAATGTTTCTTCCGGAATAAAAAAGAATATATCTAAATCTAAAAACTACTTTGTTCCTCTATGACCGCAGAAACCTCACTAGCAGAATTTGATGTTCATGAGAGCACTTTTGTTTATTTTAGAACATGACATCAGAGGAAAAGAGCAAACTCCCGAGCCACTAACATGAAGCACCTAAAAGATGAACTGGGTCGTTTCTCTCAAACAACTTCCATGAAAGGTTTGCCTCGAGTTGCCAAAGCTGATTCTCTCTGTTTGAGAGTTCTCTGGCTGACAGCTGTTATGACCTTCCTCACCCTTTCTCTGTATCAGACAACCATCCTGATTAGGGATTATCTAGCGTATGATACAATAACTCAAATAAGTGAAATAGTTATAGATCCATTTTCTCCGACGCATAACGAAGAGTCACCGAGCATAAATATTTGTAATTTGAACCCTTTGAGAAGTAATACTAGTGGGTTAAAATCAGAAGGTATACCCACATTTAAAGAGTATTTAGATATTGTTGAAAATGTTACTTTGTGCCCTGGATGTAACTTTGAAACAAAGGATCAAATGTTAGCATACACACCTGAATTGAAATCATTCTATGGCTACTACCAATACATAGGTCATAACAACATTTGGAAAGTTGGACATGATCCGTCAATAATGCTTGTGGATTGTGATCTGCTGATCCTTGATGGAATCAAAAGGAAGAAAATAAAATGTGAAGACTCTGTAACCAACATTATCCCATTTATTAATGTAGAACATTATGTTTGCCTTAACATCGCGGCTAAATCTCCTAACAAATCGACAACTGCAGTGGTCGGAGCAAGTGTGATCGTGTACTTGGACAATTTTGAAGAAGAAGTTGTTGATATCTTTGATGCACCAAATGATATTGGTGTCTCTCATGGGGCTTTGTACACTGTCCAGGAAGCGGGATCTGTGCCAATGATCGAGAGGGATGCAAGAAATGTGGTGCCAGGGACATGGACAACAGTTCGTCTCAATCAGGAGAATAGACAGAGGCTTGGATATCCACATGGTAACTGTGTTATGAATCACATGAATGAAATATTTATTCCCCATTATAATGTTTCCATTAAAATGTCCCCAATACTATGTACATCGTTATGTTTAGACAAAGAAATATTAGAAAGATGTCAATGCCGTGATATTCACATCCTTGGGTTGCCTGATCCAGACAGGTTTAAATACCCTAATTGTGGAGACATTAAACTTGGTGTCAACGAATTTCTTCGAAGAGTACAATGTTCAAAAGAAATAAGAGAAGCCAGTCTACCAACATGTTTGCCAACTTGTAAACCATCTTGTTTAGAAACAGAGTATGTTAGTAGTCAGTATGAAAGCCGGTGGCCAAGAAGATCCCAAGTATTTTCTTTTTATGATCATTATATTAAAGGTAAACCTTATGAATCCAGATTTGATCTGTTGAAAAACCTGAGTGCAAAACGATATAGTTCATTAAGTAGAATACAGGTGTCCGAAGCCTTGGAATTGGTGCAGGATAATTTTCTGAAGGTAAATATGCAAATCCTAGGTTTCACCCATCTCTCTTTCGTAGACAGGGAAAAGACAAGTTTGGAAGGACTGGTGTCTCAATTAGGAGGTACATTGAACCTATGGTCTGGCATTACGGCGCTTTTCTTTGTTGAACTATTTGAGTGTTTTTATCGGATACTGACAAACCTTTCAGCACGGGAAAGCTGTAAACCCCCGGAAAACAATATTATCACTGTAAGTGAGATGACATTAGCAAAGCCACAATAAATTTCATGAGCACACAATGAAAAAATGATTTGTGAATATTTTTTCTCTTTTCATTTTCAGAGAAGGAAAACAATGTTTAGGGGGCAATTGATTTTAGATATCTAATGCTAATTAATAATTAAATGGACGGGAAATATCAGAAATCGCCATCCCTGTCAATCCAAATTGCTGTCAATGTCAATACAACTGATGGCAGCAGCGTATATTATAGTAATTAGTGATTACGCAATAAACAACAATGACAATGCAGTAGGTGTCCTATCATGCAAGAGGAGGAGGAGGAGGCACCATTTGGCAACCTAGCCTTTTATTTACATAGTCTATAGAAGGACTATAGAAGGATTCTAGGAGTAGGAGAAGGAGACCGTTTGATGAAGAAGTAGGGGTCCTATCACACAATTTGAATGCAAAAACAACACTACAGCTGCAAAACGCTGCAGCAAACACTGCCTATGCCTTCCGAGATCAAAACTAAGCCTAAAATAGGCTTACATAGCAAATCTAACATTGGAAATCTGTGAGTAGGCTAGTACATGTCATTTTATGATTGTAGCATAACAATCTGAAATCGGCCTTCGGTGAGGTCAGCAAACGCTGTGTGCTGGATTTGCAGCATTGACAGCCTCAGCGTAAGATCTTATGGCAATCTGAGCGGCAATGACGGCCATCAGAGCATCTGCAGGTGCCAATCCATTCATATAAAGCAGGACCAGCCCACTTTAAAAAGGTGGCCATCTTGGAAAATGGTGACCATCTTGAAGTTTACGGTGGCCCAGGACTATTATGGCCTCTGGTTCAACATCAAGATCATTCAAATCGGACTCTTCCATCCAATTCTATTGCAAAGAAGCATTTTCAGGCAATTAAAGCAACCATCTTGGAAAATGGCGGCCATCTTGAAATTTCAAGTGACCCAGGAATACAAAAATGACCTCTTGATTTGCACAAAAAAAAGATTCAATGTCAAGATCATTCAAATCCCACTATTCTATCAAATTCTATGGCCGAAATGGCATTTCCAGGGAAAAAAGGGGCCATCTTGGAAAATGGTGGCCATCAGATTTTAAGATATTTTTTTTTTTTTTTTTAAACATTTTATTTCGATAAACAATTCCACACAGGTGGTACGTTTCAAGTTATCGAGTGAAAAGAAATGGTACAATTTAAGAATCTACAATATAATATTTATCAATATCCGTAGTCTGAAGACTTCAGTGATTCCATATATCATCTATATCATTATATAACATTGAAAACCTTTATAGATCTACAAATTATTATTATACAATAGTCATTTCTAGGTAGCATACTACCAACTACATTTATAGAGGCTAAAAAAATTCGACATTTCAACATAATATGATATGACGACGAGGAGCAGTACACATTTTTTGGATTTTTTTGCCAACTAAAAACAAATACATAAGTCTATCCGCATTTATAAAACTACGAAGTTTACGTTCATTTAACCAGTTGGTTACATTTAACTCAGGTCATACCATTTTACCGTTATTCCGATATAGATAAACGGGCCGTATTTCACGTTATATAGAAACAAAATTGTTTCACTTCAAAGCATGTTCTTAAGATAAATCTTAATTTCCTGCCACGGTTTCACTCTGATAATCGCAGGAATGTTGTTCCACATCATGGGGCCCTGACATTGTGGGGAAGAGAGATATTTTGCGGAAGAACAAACCGGTTGGATGATGTTGGGACCTTCAGCCTGCCTGGTATTGCGAGGCATGATTTGTATATATATTGGATCTAATGATCTTCTAGCCATTATGCTTAAAATGGCGATTTTACCTCTAGCTATTATTTCATTGATGTTGTACATGGTTTTGATCTCTTGTGTGGATAGATCATGATTAAACGATATCAGCCGGATCGATCGGTTTATCGTACTTTGCACTTTCTTAATAATGTTGGCATTTGCCATATTGTACATGAACAAACCATAATCCGCAAGCGGTAATATATGTGCTTTCACAATCATCTTTGCTACATTGTCATCAATAAAGAATCTTAACCTGGCAAATTTGTTTACCTTCATCTGTACAGTGCACTTCATTTTGAAGAAATGCTCATTAAAGCTTAGGTTAGAATCGATACAGAAACCAAGATACCTACAATGCTTCGCTTTTGTAATGGCATGGCCATTTATATATACATCAGCAAGGTTATTATAATTTATTCTCTTTAAACGATGCCTTGTACCTAGTACCTGCAACATACATTTCTTGGAATTGATGGTAAGTTTATTAAAGTTCATCCAGTTAGACACGCAGTTAGCAATATCTTGTGTTACGGTGATGCACTCATTCAAATCTTTACTAGTAACAGTGACAGCAGTGTCATCTGCATAGATTGACATTTTGATTTGTACTGGGTTATTAAGACATCGTAAACAATTAGGAAGGTCATTAATATATATTAAAAATAAGAGTGGTCCGATTAAACTTCCCTGCGGTACACCGTTTTGTATGGCAATCGAATCTGAGAGCATATCATTGAGAAGGGTATTTTGTTTCCTGTCTACAAGATAATTACACACAATATTTGTTATCATGGGGTTCACACAGTAATAATCTAACTTCCTCTTTAATATATTATGGTCAATCCGATTAAAAGCTTTGGCGATGTCAAAATAGCTTGCCACTGATAACTTCCCAGTATCCATTCCCTGTAATATAGGTTCAGTAAACTCAAAAAGAGATAAGTTAGTAGAAAAACCCCTTCTGAATCCACCTTGGCACATAGTGAGAAGATTGTTAAATTCCATATGATTTCTCAGTGCTACACATATGAAATTCTCTAATATCTTTGAGGGTAAAGGAACAAGTGCAATTGGGCGTAGGTTATTAAAGTAGCGAAGGTTTCCACTCTTGGGTATGGCAACAACATTAAAGTGTTTCCACTCTAGGGGCATCGTACCACAATCAATACACATTTTTAATAATGACGTGAAAACATGTGATAATTTGCTGAGGTATAGCTTTAAGATCTTTGTGCTTACCCAGTCGAATCCACAATTTTTGTTTATGTCTACTTTATCAATGAATTCTACCACCGCCTCCTCAGAAATGTTTATTCGCGTGCTAACAGTAATATCCGAACCGTCACTCAGAAATTGTTCGAAGCTTCCTCTGGGATGTTCAGTGTTTACACCCATATTCTTAAAGAACTTATTTAGCCCATTACTGGCCTCTAAGCCTTTTAAGATTTTGCCTTCATGTATGAAGCTTTCGGGCATGGATTTATTTGTTTTTCCTAAAAGATCCCCTATATTACGCCAAAACTTTTTACTATTACCTCCACAATTGTTGAAGGAAGATGTAATCTTCTCTTTCTTAGATCTGCGTATGGCTTTAGATACCTCTTTCCTTGCTGTCCTGGCAGCTTGCCAATCAGCCGGACTGTTCGTTCTTTTAGCTGTTTCAAATAAACGATCTCTTTCCTTAATGGATGCATGTACATCTGCACTCAATGATAACTCCCCTCTCGACACAATGTTGATTTTCTCAAGAGGACACTTTAACTCTAGGTAGTTTGTCAGGTACCTTTTCATGTTGGCCCAGGTAATTTCGGGTGATACCTCTTCAGACAAAAAGAAATCTTTTTCCCCAGACATTCTATCAATATATCTCTCCAGATCATTCATATCGATTTTATCGAACCAACGGGTGAGCTAAGATTTCTTTACAACCGGTTTAGAGATCTTCTTAAGAGTAACATATATAATAGCATGGTCTGACAGATTGACATTTATTACCCCAGCGCCCTTTATGTGTGGATAGTCAGTGGCAATTATGTCTAATAGGCTAGCAGTGTTATGCCCATACCTAGTGGGTTTAGTGATACATTGATATAGGGACAATTCCTTGATAGAGTGTGAGAAATTTCTAACAGTTTCATTGGATTTTTCCAATAAATTGATATTCACATCACCACAAATCAATATGGGTACCCCTTTATATCGATCTTGAATATGTTTCACACAGCGATTCATTTTGTCTATGAAACCTTGCTTGTTGCCCGTCGGGGGGCGATATAAATTTACAAGGAAAAAACCTTTCCTGTTTCCAGGCTTAATTTTTAACGTTTGCACCTCAATATCCCCATCACATAAATTTAGTTCCTCCATTATCCATGGATCAACTATAAATTCACTACTGACATAGCAGCATAGACCTCCTCCGGATTTTGTTGAACCATTTATCAGAGTCGTTCTATCACACCTGTATAGCCTATACTGAGTATTATGTATAAGTTGGTAGTCAACATCCGCTTCGTTAAGCCACGATTCCTGAATCGCTAATATCTTTATATTGGCCTGAAGTATTGTGTCAAAGATTTCAGCCACTTTGTTACGTAAGGACCGAAAATTATCGTCACATATTTGAAAAGATGTGATCAAGCCGATTCCAATGATTGTAAGCATTAGGCCACTTAATAAGTGTTTCTATATTTTAAGTTTGATATTTTTATTTTTGGAAAAAAAGTTAGTAGTAAAGTAGCTAAATATACTCTATAGTATGACCTTAGAATTGTATAGATATATTAAATACACTGTTATATATATAAAGATTTGTATTCAAGTTGATCAGTATACTTACATGAAATGGACAGGAGCCTCTGCGAACAGATCTTCCTGGTCCGCCCATCAGATATACTTACTCCAATCTCCAGAATAACAAAATAAAATACAAAGCACCACTTCTGGATACATTAGTCATCAAGTTAAAGCTAATACAGCACCAATTTATTAATAACTCACTACAGAGTCTATTAATATGATATATGATATAATGAGTAATAATTATCTTGTGTAAGACAATAACCCAATAGACCTTGTTATAATGATAATTGGTTGATAAAACCTGTTTACTGAACTTACAGTATTATCTGTCTCTGATAGGACATTAATTCAGTTAGTATATAACAGTTGGTCAATAGACCTGTTCACTGAGCTTACAATAAATCAGGATTACATCAAAATGTATTATATTGATCAATAATTGTCTATGACAAGTCATTACCTCCAGCAAACATTAATGATAATAATACTAGTAATACTAATAAACTTGTTCACCAACCATACCATGAATCAGTGTTATATCAGTCATTAATATCATGAATTAAAAGACCTTACATATGGAAAAGAACAGCACCAACATAATGTGACCAATTCAAGTCACTCATTCACCCCCCAGATATTGTTATATCGATTTTGTTTGAGGACTTACACTCCTTAACCCTCTCCCCGACATGAATCCCCTGTGCCCTGAGTAAAGTCTGGAATTTGGCACATCTATTCATGCCACCTCAACGACTAGATACCCTCAAAAATGAAAACATTCCAACAAAGAGATATTGTGAATAAATGACTTAGAAAAAAGCCAATTTTGCGACTTGTGACTCTTGTGACATTTTTCTTGAATACATCACATATTCGATATTAAGTAAGGTATCCACTACACGTTAAATGGTCCCGTCCCATTAACGGGGGTTTTGAGACTTTATGTCGGCTATCATTGCCATTGCCTATAGTAATGCTGTGTGGCTAACTTCTCATCCATATACTATACATATGAAACATTGCCTACAGTAATTCTTTGTGCCTAACGTCTCATCCATATACTATACGTATGAAACATTGCCTACAGTAATTCTGTGTGGCTAACTTCGTACTCATAGAGTCCATGTATGAAACATTGCATACAGTAATTCAGTGTGGCTAACTTCTCACCCATATACTCTATATATGAAACATTGCCTATAGTAATACTGTGTGGCTAACTTCTCAACCATCCTAAACCATATAAAGTTTAATTGATAATAACATGGAACTAAATCTATTACTTTTTTTTCAGGAAACAAAAGTTAAAAAGAAGAAAGAACATTCCAAATTAAGCTGCACTGTTCTATGTATATATGTTAAACATCCAGAAAGCAAAAGGGCCAAGGAACTTAGGACCCTGATAGAGCACAACTGGATACATAGACTACAAACCTACCAACCACATGGGATGAACGTAAAAGATTCTGAATTCTGATGAGCCAGTACACCCCTCTCAAACTAAAGCCACATCAAAAATATTTTTTCTCCCAAACTGAATAAAAAGCCAGGAGGGTTGAATAATTTTGAAATATAAAATATTAATAAAGGGGACTGACTCTCACTGAGACCTGTACTCTTTTTTCAAATGCCCAGGCCAACTGATTTATCATCTGGCCCCGAAAAGAACTCATAAAATAATAAATTAAAAATTTATTATTTTCAGCTAAGACATCACACAGTTATAAAATAACTAAGGACCGCCCTAAAACCATTAAAAAATGGGGATAAATAGGGAAAAGAGCTTACACCTAAATAATATACCTGATGAGGCCCATAGCCGAAACCCTATAAATACAAAATATTATAAAAGGTCTATTTCTGGAGAGAAAAAGAAATATTACCCTCTCCACCTACAAGATCCAAATCTTGTATCCCCCCATATTCCCCTCCCCCCTCCCCCTGACCACAACCCCCCCCCCCCCCTCACGCCCCCCCCCCCTCCCCCACCTGACATAGACTCATCTCAAAATAAGAGAGAGCCCTATGCAAGTCCACCCATACCTACATCAGGTGGGAAAACATTCCCAGGGCAGGATAGAAATAGACACACAGTGACCAAGACTTGGATCAGCACTGAACAATGGATTTTCGAATTTGGCAGGAAGCTGGACACATATAAATACAGGCCAGATCCCCCACTCAGGCATTCGACGGTCGTACGGGTTTGGGTGAATACTGCCACGTCTACCTACTACAACTTGTAGATATATACAAAATAAAATCTAAACTGGAGAAATTTCAATGTTGAGAGGACACCAAATCGGCATTTAAGGTATTGAAATCTGACTTTAATGCTAAAGCCCAAATGCACAAAGTAATAGCTTTATTTACAAAAAATCAAATTCAGCAGACAATTCAGCCGCATTGAAGTCACTCTTGCTATTATGGGTAAACCCTTTTATCTACTGCCTGCTTGCTCTCATACAATTTCCATCTATTACATTACTATATTGTGTCAATAATTAAATCTCCCCATCTCTCTCTCTTCTCATACCTCCCACTCTTCCTTTGTGTCGTTCCTCCCTTTCCATATCTCTTGCTTCCCTGCTGCTCTTACTCCCCTTACCCCCCCCCCCCCCCCCCCCACACACACACATACACTTCCGCCCCTTCAGCAGCCCTTCACTCAATCTCATTCTAATCTCCCTATATTTTGAACTTACCCTTCTTACCCTGCTTCACACCCTACCTTAAATGTCTTTCCTTTGACAAACCTGTCCATCACTCTTTATATAAATATGTAGGGAATAGAAAAAAATGCAACATATACTTGAAATAATGTCAGCCAGAGATGCAATGATTCTGGTCCGGGAATGTGAGAAACCCCCTAAGCCATTTACTTCATTAGTTTTTTCTAATTTTAAAATTCTGTCTGGAGACCACACCCTAAGGGCAGGAAACCTCCCAAAATACATAGATTTCATTTACGAAATCATCTATGTTTTAAAACGTTTCTGCCGAAGTATCGTTATTGATATGATGAATAATTGTACCTACCTATTCAACTGCTTTTGAGCACAATATATTGATACAAATTGTTGTTGAGCTGGTTCTGTAGGTGTAGAAGGCTGGCGTTATTCCCATTGGTTAGAATCTGGATTTCATTCTGGAATCCTATATTTATATAAATGCAATAATGCAATATAATCATATGCCAATTTTACTGCTTGTTTGAAAATTACTTTACGGAATATGATATACAGTATAAATTGTTTTAAATAAAATTAACAAGAATATAATGTAGGCAACACAGTAAAACATCCACAATGATGGACGTGTTTGTGAAAAATTGTGTTAAATGTACCTGGCCTGGTAATAAAACAAATTAGATCCACATTGATGAAACATTATACATTTTTCTTAATCAGACCCACTTGCAACATTCGCAGTACTTTAACTACACTGACCAATGTTTTGGTCTTACCATTTTCTTCGCATGCATTTAAGGTCTGGAATTTGAATCTAGGATGGGGAGGACTTTCCTCATGACTTTCCCCATGATGCTAAATGGAATATTTCCCAATACAATAAATGTCACACACCTAGACGCAGTTTCTCTAAGGGTGCTAAATGCATGATGAGGCGTTTAGTTCATTGGGAAAAAGGCTTGAGACCCTTAATGTCTACTAAGTCGAGACGAGGATAATGTCTTATTTTGCATATCATAGTAGAACGTTTGTCTTTGCAGTTTATTGCGAAACTCATTCAGGGCATGGAACTATTATTATTATAAGATTCTATTTCCATTTCACATATACAATCGCACAAATTAAATTAAAGAAAGAAGAATGGAAAAGGAATATTGTCTGTGACAGTCACAGCTCTTCCGAATACCCCGTCGTTTTTTTGAATACATACTGATATAAGAATGGCACTAGGTGATAACAGTTGACTAGTAGACTATAGTAAGTTATCAGGTATAGAATACACAATACAAGATAAAGAACAAGGTACAAATAAAGCGTACAAAAGTGTATGTGTATATTATATACAGGCGGGTGTGCAAGCACCCGGTCCGACTATTGTCAGGATTTTCTGGTTTTAGCAACAAGTAGCTAAGTAACAATTATTTATCCATATGTTTTGGGACTTTAGCATCACTAGCTAGAAGGCGTCTGTACAGTTTATGAGCTGTATACTTGGCGAGTATTAATGATACTAATAATAGTAATTGTAATAGTATCGCAGTCATTCTTGTAATTCATTCTTGTCATTCATGCATTCTTGTAAGATGGGCATATGGCATGCATTTATTCATTCCCATGATTTTGGTGAGGCTTGCATTAAAAAAAAATATTGCATTATGTGTGTGAATGACGCTTGTGTCATTTAACGTATAAAGGTTTGCGGTGGCTCCCCCTGGTGGTAGTATTATGTATTGCATTGTTTCCATTCTGTTATCTCCACTCACATTCATGTGCGCGCCTGCTCTCAGCCGTGACTCACTTAAAATTTTGGTGCGTGGAGAAGGAGAAACCTAAAATTTTATACTCTATCTGTAAGAATAGGCATACTGGTCCCTTTGGAAGATACTGCAAGCTATCTAAAAACCCAGATGAGTATATATTCTGGAGCTGGGAACCTCTCTCCGCTGGTTGAGCAGGGACGAGGTTATTACTCTGAAGGCCCGAGTAGACAATTTATCCAATCGTTGATCCTCTGGTGTCCAGAAGCATATCGCCAAGGTGGTGTACCGTGTTTGGCTGGTTAGTTTAGTAAGATTATTGTGCTCAGGATCTATAGCCTCCCCACCCCAACCCACCCTCTCGCACCCACCCACCCTCTCGATTGTTATGTTGACATCGTTGGTCATGCTCTGCTGAGCCTGACCAACGGTAGAGGGTTGATAGGTAGTTATTCGGTACTATTCGGAATACACCATGAGAAGGTATGGGTAAACACCTTTTTGGTTCTTTTTTAAATAAGGCCGTATGAAATATTTCATTCTGTCCAAGTTGTAGAGTGACATCGTTTATGTAGATAGACAGTGATTACGGGGGAAATACATCGGAAAACGCAGATCCCCTTGATGGGCCCTAGTATTATACGAGAGACCCGATTTACGGGCATCATTCGAAATGTTCTGTCTAATAGCTACGCTATGTCAAGGTGGAGGCGTCATCGGAAACCCTGATACAACAGATTCAGGTCTGCCCAAACTGGTGCTAGTATAAAATATAGTTTGTGGGAAAATACATTTTATTTAGGAAAATAAATAGGTGGAAAATACATTTTATTTAGGAAAATAAATAGATTTGCCAGAGAAAGAAGCTAGACGTATGCTCTGCCACTTAGGCGTTTTTCTTTTCAACAATCCAGGGTTACAGGTCGAGGAGTCAAATCCTCTTTGCCAAGGACTTGAACGAAGTTATAGCGCAACACTATACCACCAAAGTTAGGACTTTAAGATTAAAATCATACAGTTAACAGGACGTTTACTTTCTTGCACAAGTAAGCAGCAGCCATAGCTGTGTGGTGGCCATCTTGGCGGCGGTCCGGGCGGCGGTTCTCTGCTCCAGGGTGCAGATTGAGGACTGAGATTGAGCTAATCCAGGGATTATAATCCATCAAATTCAAGCACAGAAGCAACGTAAGCAATGCAAGATTGGATTATATTTTCGGGGTTGTATCAGTGAAGGACACATGTGTTTACAAATGTAAGGTTTATTGGCAGTTTGAATATTTGTGGGACTTACGCATACAACCTATAATAATAGACTCCAGTGTTTACTTCAGCTTATACTCTCCCCACACAGTGGCACTACCTAGTACATAGGCCTATATTTGGCATAAATCCAAAAAACAAGCGTAGTTGGTTCCTTCCCCACTATGGGTATAGCTGGAGATCAAGGTCTCTTGGCGCTGGTAAAAAAATGAGGGATGAATCTCTTGAATATTTCCAAAGAACACAGGAAAACTTTAAGACCCTATTTGAATTGCTTGAGTAATGTGAAAAATTGCTTGAGAAGCATGAACAAGTTGAAGTGGATATATTAGTACCAACAAGGTGGATTTAAATTCCAACAAGGTGGCCACGTTGGAGGACCAGGAGTCTAAACTCAAGGTACTGTCAGAAAGGTCTGATAACATTGAAAAGAGTGACTACCTAGAATAACAGAGAAGCTGGCAGAGCAAAAAGATGCAGAACTCATTCGGGAAGAATATTCCTCAGGCAACGAACCCCAAGACAACATGTACGCTACAGTCTTCAACATTATTGAAAAGCTCTTGACTTTCCCCAACATAAAGCTAAGGAGATATTACCGAGCAAACAGATAATTGTTGTTGCATCCAGCTTAGACTGGCCAACATGAATCAGGCAACTTCCTACGCAGAAGAAACGGCGTAGCACTCACACTATGTTTATGGTATAAATTTATAAGTGTTACTCAATTACGGGTATTTACCTAAGTCTGCAGTGTGTTCCTAACCTAGAAAATAGTTTGTGCTCAAATTATATATTTCAGCGGATCTCTACAATTCTATTAAATACTTGTACTTAATCCAGTTGTAAAGATAAAGAAGAGAATCAAGGTAAAAATAAAATTAAGAATGATGTTTCATGCCATTCCTGACCAAATTGTAGAAATAGGACACATTTTCAAATGGAAATGAATGTTTTTTTAGACAAAGATTACTGTCCACTCCTTGTATCCTTCTGTATTATCATTAAGCTAAATAAGCCTAAAATAGCCTAAAAGTTGAATAGTTGAAGTTGAATCTGAATAGTTGAATTTGCAAAAACCTGGGAAAACATAATTCTGCATCAAAACAACTTTTATATGAGGTCCTGGTTACTAATGTATGTTCAATAGAGCAAATTATATGGCAATTATTTGGCCATTTCACCTTACATTTCACCTTGATGTATTAAAATGTTGGAAAACAAACATTATCAGATTCTCTATCAATAGACCTTTCAAATTAATATCTGCTTATCTTTTTATGTTTATTAGTTCAAATTATATGGCAATTTTGCCGAAAACTCCATTTTTCACCTGAAAATGGGTTCCCATCGCAACCGATTTCAAATTTCAGAATGTGGACTCTTCCAAAATAATGGGATATCAAAATAACAACCTCTATACCAAATTTGGTGTTTCTGCAACTTGAGTCCTTCCTGAGACACACCTTGTTTGCTATGGTGCTTGTTATGGTGGCTCCCTCTATGGGGTAGTGGTGGCAGTTGGTGGTACATCCTTCTACATCAGCCAGGGAAGCTGCTGGTTCACTACACATTGAATTTTAGGGGTCCTGATCCCTAAAATCGACAAATTGACTGCATTATAATGGCCAAACAGGTATGGTGGATGGTAAATGGTAAAGCCAAATTTCTTTTGTTTGCCATTCGTTTAAAAATACTTCCAGAGTGTTCCAACTGGGTTCGTTTTAAAGCAAATTGTATGACATTTATCAACAAAAAAATGTTTTATTTAATTTCCAATCTTTCTGTATTTCGTGACAATGTATCATGTATTTATTGCATACAAGAACAAAATAAATGGTACGGTTGCTAATGTTAATGTTGTCAACTGGGCTCATTTGAAAGGAAATCTTATTACATACTGTTTGAGCATATTTTATAATTTATATATAATCTCAGAAATTTTTACTTTACATTTATATATGTCATGTAGCCAGTTGTTCTAATAGTTTAGTAGGCCTACTCTACTCTATTCCATGGTAACAGCCAGAAGACATTGATCTTATCCATAGGCCAATTTACCAATTTTGTCATCCTCCTAGATGTATTCAATTCAATACAATAGAGGTTTATTTCCACATACATCTACTTGTCAAATGCAAATTGATTATTTTTTGTTTTATTAAAAATAAAGGCCAATACATTTTTATTTTTTAACAAAGACGCGTGTCGACCCTGTCAATGTCTTGTGTTTCAGAACTGACATTTTCGTATGGTCCATAGACTTCAAGGGGATACCTTTATCAATGTTCTGTGCGTAATATTCAGGTCTGAATAGCATACCTCTACTCTTGATGGAAGATTTAGCGCCCTGACTCGTAGGAGGAGGAGAGCCCAAGTTGCCGAACCTATGAATTAAGTCAGTAATTTGGTTCTGCTGCATTTTAGAAAGGTCTAGGAGAGCCTGGACGTCAGGGCTCACGGCCTGTGTAGGTGGAGTAGGTGGTGGAACCTCCACATCCTCAGCATCAATTTCTGGTAAGTGTAAGCTCCATTCAGTTTCCACATTTCCCCCTTGTTCAGAGCAGACTTTCTCTGCTGCTTTTCTATAGTTGCAGACAGTTTTATCCACCGGTCTGGCGTGACCACGGTCACACCTGCTACAGCGAGGCATCGTACGAAAAAAACGTGCGGTATCAGTGGTATCAGCAGGAAAAGTGATCGGTGGTCAAAATGTGGAGTTAGTAGCTAGGTGGCAGCAAGGGGCTGTCCTGAGATATTTACACCGCCATCTAGTAGTGAATAGATACCTAGATATTAGACACTAAACAAATGAATATTTGGGTAGGAGGGAGGGAAAGGAGGGCGGGGGGAGGGCATTGTCATTGAAAATGAGAAAAAGCATGATATGTATACAAGTAAATAGCCAAAGACTTCCCCTGCATGAACCTCTACTCTAGCAGGCACACACTTTCTGGATGAGAAGCAACTGACTTGCCCTCTGTAAGAGGCAGATAGCCACTCAACTAAATTCCTTCCGTCACCCCAACCATTTTGTGTTTGCTAGTCGTAGTAATAGTTGTGGTAGATGAAGGCCGAGTTTGGTAATTATAAATGCAAGGTTATTCAAATGGAACTGCCATGTTTAAGTATATCCAGGCTTCACTAGCATAGCACCATCTGAAGGGAGAGAGTCTTGGGAGATTGGTTTCTTCCACTACCACCACTAGCGCCACTGTATAGGCCAGGCACAGACAGGCCTATGCAGTGGCACTAAACAGGCCTATGCAGTGGCACTAAACAAATGGATATTTAGGAAGGAGGGAGAGAGAACAGGGTGGGTGGAGGGCAGTGTTAATGAAAATGAAAAATACAAATATTTTTACAAATAAATAGCCAAAGTCTTCCCCTCACTGTTGGCACACCAACAAAAATAATCTTCCGGGCACTCTTTCTGGATTATTATAGACTCCATACATTCATACACATTTGTAGCTATTTGTAAACGACTATATGATATAAACCTTCTCTGTTAAAGAGAAATGTTAAAAGCACCAATGTGGGGACGTCTGGTGTGGACCTGGGTGCGAACAACACTTGCTCTGTTCCTAAGTTGGTCACCAAAGCAGGACTCTATTCTACTGTATTAGATTCATCAGACTAAATATTGGAAATCTTTATTGTTAATAGTGGTATCGTTTATTTCTTTAATTTCCTCATTGATTTGGTTTCTGTTATACATATGTGTTCCAACCGGTGCCCAAACATAAGATAAGAATTAAATAGATTGGAACGAAGTGCTCGTGATCGAAAAACCGAAGGACATCATGTCAATTTATCTCTTTTCTATTACCGTTAGGTGCGGGCGATGTAAGCTGTTGGAGGACCAAACAGAAGTGGGGGAGGGGAGAGGAGTTTGAACTGTGAGGTGATAAATTGCAGATGCTAGATACCAAAGGCGATTACGGCGATTACGGCGATTACGGCGAGACAATTTCTTCAAGTTATTTTTGACTTTAAACATTAAACAAATTACAAAAGAAACGCGTAATCTCATGAGGAGTGCATTTTCGTGTCGATATGCTCTTAGCAAAGAGGACAATTTAAATTCTATTAAAATGATGAATTGCCATGAAGTGTGTAGACGTGCAAAGAAGAACAAATTTGATCTCGTCTTCAATATTTATAGTTTTATTGCACCCTCTATATTGAGTTTTCTACAGAATGGGCGTAAAATAAAAGAAAACAGTATCATGCAGTTACATTCCACAGTTCTACGAGTTATATAGGCTTTCATGTCTATGAGAAATAACTAAAGGTTCTCCTGTTTGAGCTCTGTTTTTCCATTGGACTTATTAACTGTCTGCTAAGCTAATATTAAGGTTGAGATCTTTTTGACTGAAATAAACTGAGCCTGCTGCTTTAACGTTGTTTCTTCTATTCTGCTGGTCTATAGAAGAATTTGGAGGTAAAATGGGTCAAAGTGCAATAAGATCTGCTAAGCTTAAGAAAGTGAACGAAAGCCATATTGAATATGAAGGTACATCGAAATGAATAGTTTGGAAGATAATTTAAAAAAGACCTAGATCCTTTAACATTTTATCTTGGTGATTTATGGGTAAGTTGGGAATGTATATACCAAACAGAATAATTGTCCACGCAAGACATTAGTTGGTGGTGACAAACACAAATTAGAATGAAAAAGATTAATTAAACTTTCTTTGGGTAACGATTATGTGCTATGGAATATATCAAATTACTATTTGGCGCAATATTTTGAAACTTCAATTCGTATAATTATTCATTGTCGCTTTTTCACTCAAGTACCCTAGATATCTTTAGACGTTTTTATCGCATTCCTTACGTTAAAATAATTATAACAACTTTAGAAAATCTGAAAGTTCTCTCTTACATGAAAATTACATAAATAATTCGTTTGAGATTCCTATATACATTGCAACGTTCACATTATTCAATGGGCATCTCTTTGTTATATACACTGTCATTTATTTAAGTATATGCTACGTCATTGATATCGATTCCCTTGGCTCATCGAATGTCCCACTTTGCACCAACAGACCACGTGGTCTTGGGCGAGGCAATCTCGCTCTGTGATTTACACAATTCGCCATTGCGCGATTGTTGGCACAAAGACAGAACACTCTTTTGAACTCTTTGCTTGAGACACAGTAGGCTATTACATTGAGAAGGCATTGCAGGTTTGAGAGGGTTTTACAAACGAGTATATCCCCCACTGTCACATCAGAGAGATGCGTCCGGTAGAGCAGGCTCGTATTCAGAATGTCATGCGGCAATTGTAACCCAAGAAAGAGCGAGGAAAGCATAAAGCATGTGAGAAGGCGTGAGTTTGACGAGGTACTTGTAGTTGTAACCCGTCGGTAGTTCTTCCATTGAAAGGCTACTATCTTCACACAGAGGGAGAAAATAATGGTAAAGGGAATGACGAATAACACTATGATATCGGCAGTTGCTGACACTGCGTGAAGTCTGTGGAAATATTCGGAAGTTGTGCACCATTTTACTGTGGATCTATTGCTTGTACCATCGATAGGTATCACTGTTACAACTCTGGTTGTGTTCAACATAACCTTCCATATATTATAGGCTGCACCAGAAAACCATACAAAATTCAAATAGAACATACACCGACCCGCCTCAAAGATATGAGACCTTGGGTCAGTTATCCTGTAATATCTTGATATCGTCATTCCCAGGGTGGAATAAATGATCACCGACTTGGTCCAAAACCCAGCATATTTGCCCATTTTGCACAGAAATGGTGTAATTTCGTCGTCTTCCCAACGGAACAGAAACATAATAAGGCCCATGGGAATGGTCACTGAGGCGTTGAGAATATCTGCAGTTGCAATGGACACAATGGATATGTTGTGGGCGGTCCTTGCTTTTTTCTGCCCACATATAAAATAGATCATTCCAAAGTTGCTCAAAAGGCTGGCGCTCAGAAGGACTATTTCAAAATAGAAAAGCACATTTTCATATTGGTGGACATAATTTGTCCCCCTCACCACAGTGTATTCCAGTTGATATCTCTCATCTAATGTATCCGTTTCCATGGTAACAACCCTAGATGGCCTGTTGGTGGGCCTGGGGCTGGTTACTATGGCTTTGGTAATATTGCCATTTGTATCTATGCGCTATTTCTGTTCAATAGCCATTTTTCTAGAATGGTAATCCTTTTCCTCCGAAGTTGAATGCCTTGCAAGCAATCTGGTAGAAATCCATCTATCAATAGTTCATTTTCCAATTGTTGCGTACCATTCGACCAGCCTCCGAGCTTCGTGACAGTGATGCAGCAGTTTTTCAGTTGAATGATTGAATTGTATTGTTCTAATCATCCTTTATATCCGGAGATAATATTCCCAAGCTACGTAGACAGGTTGTACATCTAGCTTAGAATTGGTGCATTACATCGACTTACTCCCCCATCAATTTGACTATAGAATATCTTTCAAAGTTAGTCGTTGATTCGTCGTTGATACTAAAAAGTGCACTTCTGGGTTTCTCAGGTTCTACCAGGTCCAACCTCCCGACCAATGGAGGCATCCAATGAATTGCGACTGGAATGGCAACAGTAAAATCGTCTAAGTGGGTATGGAGCCCTAGCCCTCTGAGCGTCTGGACGCCCAATTGCAGGGGCAGTTGAATTAGAATAGTGTTGATGGGAGTGTTGTCAGGGTGATATCAATAAGTGCTCCTCCACAGGTGACATTAGTTTCCCTAATGTTTGTACTTCCATTGTATGCTCTTTGACTTATTGCAGCCATCACTTCCAGTGGAGGTCCTCTCCCTCTCTAATTGCAATGAAAGCATCTGAAATATAAAACCAAATATTGCATTATCATATTGACATGGCTGAGATGGAAGGAAGCAAGGCGGAAAGAGGCAAAAGCTGGGAAAGCGCTAAGGACATATAAATGTGGATATCATGTGTCGCAGACAGAAGGGTGGGTCGCGTTCGTGCTGCTGATATGGTGAACGTGATTTGCTGTGGGCTGCTCTGACTGCAACTTAGCTTAGTTTGCTCGTTCAATAAGTTAACTTAAATCTGGAATTTCTCATAAAACACCATACAGGCATGTAAGAAAGGATGTATTGCTCTTGGTAGAATCCACGTATGTCATAATCAGGTTATTCGCGGCACTCAAATGTGTACTGGGAGTACCAGGAGTCGAGTCAGGGAGCCTACATCAAAAGGCATACTTTTACGTGTAAACATTAGTGGGTGCGACGCGTGGTATACGTGACATGGTGCTCCAGGAGTCCATAGGCAGCCAGGAGTCCACCACATCTCGTTCTCGCGGCGGGAATCGGGATTAACCTGACATATCTCCTAGAATCGGTCAGTAAATGTATCCCTATTATCAAATCTGATAGTTATTTGGACATTTGCATTAGATAAATTCCTTCATCCCTGGATATTCCCTGTACAGTCAGGTTCAGAAGGCAGATTTGGAGCCCTGAGTCTCAGGGGGTAATTAACACTTTAGCCTTAGTCTTAGCCTTGTGGTTAAGCTTATCGCTGGATGTGGAATCGAGGAATGTGGGTGTCTGGATAGGACTGTGTAACGACTTCCCACTCAGGTATGCAGTGGATGGACTGGATTGTTTTCCAGAAGTGCATCACTTTTGGTTGATAATTATCCAACACAAAATATTGCATTATTATGAATTGACTTTTCCTCATTTACTCAGACCATTACCTTCAGCATTTCCTGACTCAAATAAATACATAATATGATAATTTTACTATAGTACATGTGAAAGTGAATGTCTCCTTAACTTTAAACATAACACCTATTTTTCCAGTTTTGTTTCAATAGAATCTTTGCATGAGCCACTGCAGATGTCTGTGACAGTGTTTGTTGGGATGCGAGGCGGAAAGAAGCAAAAGCTGGGAAAGCGCTAAAGACATATGAATGTGGATATCATGTGTCGCAAACAGAAGGGTGGGTCGCGTTAGTGCTACTGCTACAGCTACTGGGCTGCTCTGACTGCAACTTAGCTTAAGCTCATATGTGACATTTAGGCACATTTTTAATAAGAATTACACAAACATTGTACTAAGACAGAATGATTTATGAAATGCAAATACATCTTTACATGTAAAGTTTTCTTCAAATTTGATCAAAAAACAATATGGCGATCACACAAATCCCCTTTTGATTTAAACCAAGAAAAGAAAATTCGAGACCAACAGTGCAACTTTGCAATCATGTAAATTAATATCCTTTTTTGGGTACAAATCCGTAGCTTGGTCATGGTGACGGTCTTCTTGCTACCGGCCTTAATTGCTACAACGATAGAGGACAGTTCCCTTTAAAAATATACCGTCACCTATTGAACATTACGCTCAATACTCAATGCATCATCTCACATGTGGTTTATTTTTCAGTAAATTCCCTTCTACAGAAGTGCCTTTAGTGTGTATTTTAAGTCTTAAGACCAGCCAAATCAGAAACGTGTGAGTGTCCTCAGATAAAAGAGTCCATTTCGTTTCTGTCACCGAAACCCATCATACATTTACATAGTATAATCTCCTCACATCAGTAACACTTTTTGCAATAATTTCTTTTAGCCCCACTTTTAAAATAAACAGTAATTACACAATATATCATCCGTCTTTGAACTAAAAGGATTTCGTTATCCAAACAGATTCAGCTTCATCACACCAAATATTTCTTTTCACAATATCTTCTATCATTCATGATTCAATATGAGCATATTTCAGATTACATTTCATTTTATCAATCCGCCAGCCAGTCGTTTATTAATTTTAAATAATTCTTTAGATTTGACCATGATTTTCTTTTTCTCTTACAGGTAGTATGTTCCATAAGGAAGGGCCTTGCACATATGGCGATTTTCGCATTTTTTCAGACTTATATATGGAGGAATAATCAAATTCAAACCATCTGCTTACCTTGTGGGTCTAGCCATTATTTGTACATATTGTTGGCTATCTTTCCTAATAAACATCAACCCAAGTATACATATCTTTGCTCTTTGATGTAGAGGTTCAATGTGTAATTTTTTTTATAAAGCTCTACAATCGGTACATAATTATTGTGAGGTTGTTGAATTCACTTAGTATGTTTGCAATGAGATTAAATTATAGACAGTACCAGGGACCTGATGAGTTCCCCAACATCGATATGCCTTTTGCAATCTGCAGATATGACCATGCACAGAATGTCGGGATCAATTACAACACATACAGAATGCCAGTTTTTTCGCTGTGATTAATCTCATTGATATACTGACTGCTGTCCACAGGCGACGTAGTGTCAGTTCAAAATCAACAACGTCTTTTGGTGGTCCTACATCAAACATATCGTTTCACTGGAAATATAGAAAACGAAATATTCATATTGGAAATGTAACATATGAGTTCTTTTTAAGTTGTCGACAGTTAAAAAGAACTCATATGTTACATTTCCAATGGAAAGCAATTGACTGGTACAATTGGCATACAGTTTTCAGGGATGTTTCTTAACTACGTAAGAAAAGAATAAATGTAAAAAAGAGATATGTCCGAAGCACCCCCGCCCCCCCCCCCTCCTCACCCCGCCATTAGACATTTTCTAGAGTCACTTTTAAAAAGAAACGGTGGTTTACTATAGGGAAAATGTCGTTTATATGATAGTGAATGAAACTCAATTAATTAGCACTTATAGGACTCGTTGCCGCACGGAGCGTAAATAAAGGACTCGACCTGCGGTCTCGTCCTTTATTTACGCTCCGTGCGGCAACGAGTCCTATAAGTTGATTGTTATACATGCCTAGTTTTGCATGCAAAACTTGCTTAATTAAAGATACATTAACATAATTTGCCATATCTGGTGTTCGTACAAGAGGAATATAACTATAGAAACAGTTGAAATGTTGGAGAAAGAAAGCCCTCGCACACGGCAAACTTGCGTCGGCAATCTTGCGCCACCAAACTTGCGTCGCCATGACAACGCGCCGGTAATTTACTAGTCCAATACCACGTTACAAGTAATGTGCGGCTGTCGGGGCCTCAGTATTGAATGCGTGTATAATAATACCAAATAAGGGACTTTTTATCTATCTATCAATCAATCTAAAATCGCTGCCAGTCACAACCTAGATGCTGGTGTATCTCTCCCCAGGATAGAAAATGGATCATGTCAATGCAAGGATTCATTTGTGGACCAGTTTGAACCGAAGAGGATAAAATACTTTCAATCAATCAGTCATGTTATCTGTAGGTGTAGGCAATCATGACTCTCCATCGCCCTAGAGCCCCGCCCGTTCCGTGAAATGACAATAGTGACATAAATAAGCCTAGTCGTGTACATGGGAGGTAGAGACATCAGGCAAGTTAAAGCTGCAGCCTCAGTTAACTTTACTCACAAACTAGAGACTTTTGATTAGTTCTTTTCCAACCCATGCATTCAAAGGTCATTTGACAGATAGTTTGGAGGATTTTGTGCGGTTCTTTTTGCTGCAGTGTTTCATAAAAGAAACCCACCTTTATATTTCGGAGACCCACCGAATGAATGCCTTTCCTGTAGTGGGTTCACTTATTATCGGCCATCGGCGCCTGTTTTCTGTTTGCCGATTCGACTTCAAATTCTTGTTTAAACATATATCATGTAGCCGAGTAATGACTCAGTCCTAGTGATAATATGATTTAATCTGGGAAGATTGTGTTTGTGGTAGTAGCTGGGGAATGGTGCTTTAACAATAATAATGACTCAATGAAATTTGAAGTTAATATGGAACGGCAATAATGAGAAAGATATTACTTGGCAAACTATCCTCCTATTATTTAAAGATATCTTTTATTCTTTTACTAATTAATCGTCCAACATAAAAGCAAGCAATGTCAAATATAAAATATTAATATATACAATATCTTTTATACAAATAGTGTACTGCTGTTGGCTATTGGCGCACTAGGTATGGTATTTCCCGACCAAGACCTACCCATCATATCAATTTAATTTTGCCCACAAAGCATGGGTATATTGCAGATTGTAGCTTCTTTTTGCTGCAGTGATTGGTTGGTGACAACTTAAGCGATGCATAGCCTTTTCTGGTACTAATCCATATACAATCCGTTTTGACTGCATTCATGCTAACATACCTTTCTATAATTAAAATTGACCTTCAGCCCTAACAGTGGCTTTGTTCAATGAAAGACGCTGTTCATACCCTTATCATGATTTGTAAAGTGGAACTGAGTTTCCAAAGAAAACATTAGTGGCCTGAAGCTAAGAAGTAATAATCAACAGTAATAAGTTAAATGTTTATAAATGCCTAAAACTGCATTCCCAGCAAAATATAGCATTTTCCCCCAATTTGTTGATACTAAATTAGCCGTTTAAATTGGAAGATTTGAATACTGAAATGAAAACAAAATTGGATTTCCTTGAAGTCCTCAAGTCTTTCTTACCAATCATATAAGGAGAGGTAGGGATGAATAGGCCCCACAATGCAGGATACTCAGGTAGGGTAAGATAATAAGGGTGGACGTCAGATTGTGTGAACTTGGCAACTATACACATAACAGTATTTTTTGCTTAATTAGGCTATTAAGTGATTAATACAATATTCACAATTTTTTTCTTAAATATTTTGACACCTGCATTGGTATCCATTGTACAAGCAGGAAATACCTAGAGGTGTCAGCATTATCCGCTAATAACACCTGCCACAAAAATATGAAAATTGATAAACATTTCAACTAGAAATAATCATTATAAGCTATCTAATAAAACTTCGAATCTCGAGGAGTTTTGTTTTTGTGTTAAACCGTACCTTCACCATTGATACATATTAAGTTTTGGTAAACACATTTAGTTAAAAGAAATTCTTTTCGGTTATGTGGAGCTGTATTTTGAACCCCTTTTCGTCTTGAATTTAGATTATTTGAGAGGATTGGTGAAGGCGAATTGTACATTTGCTGACGCCCTGACCCACAAACATTGTTCCTCCATTCTTGTGCAGGAAGACATGACCTGCTGGTGTTTGTTGGCGTTGATTGCTTGGAATCGTATTGTCTCGTGGCAAGAGGGGTCATATTTCAGCCCCTTGCTAAGCGAGGCAAATATGCTCCAAGTCAAACAATGAAAGGTTTCACCTCTTTTCAGCAGACAGACAGTAATTTGTAGATCTATTATGGTTCCTTTTCCCAAAGTTTCATCTGGTCCGTTCCTTTCCCTTTCTGGAGATTTTTAAAATTTAAAATTCAGATCAAGTGGTTATTAAAGGCCTCCTCCACCACGTCGCAAGGAGCAAGAGATTGTTTTCGATCATTGACCCAGGCTATAGGCCTAGCGACCTAGTTGTGGTACCTACACATCAATTCCACTGGGTCGAAAGGCATACATAATAGCAATTGCCTGTGATTAAATAATATCAAGTTGGATTCCAGTTCACAATGAAACCCAGAGATCTAAAGAAACGTTCCATTTCACATATGAAAATATTGCCAAGTAAAGTCATTTTTGTTGCATGGGTGATATAAGAAAATTAACAATCGGCACGTCTACACGTTGCTACCTTTGGTAGGAGGTCACATGGCGTCTGTGGAAACCCTTTTGACTAATTGCCCTCATTGAACCATGTATAATTCTGTGTTTTCGGATAAATAGACGTCAGTTGCACCCATTAAATAAAACATCAAAATATGCATTGCCTTTACCCTACCTTAAGCATTTCTCAATAAAGCAGTTGGTCACACATTTCATGAATTTCCCAACTTTTACAAAACATGTTTGATGTCCCCGCCTGAAGGCAAAACATTTGATAGTTTGTGTCTGGGTTGCCTTGTCACATATTATGCGCAGTAGAACCTCCCTGCAGATAGTTCTCCATACCAATAACTTGATAACATATGGACCAGACAATGGTTATTGACAAATACAATGGAGGGGATGAGCTGGAGCAGATCTCTTACACCACATCAGATAGAATGGCGTATGAGGACAGACGTCCTATAAATAGGAGAGGACCTTTGCATAACAAATCCTTACTTAATCAATATTTTCTTTCCTTAGCTACTTTTCCTTGCTAGGCAGCTTGAAGGAATTTGCTATACACTAAAATGCTTATTTTCATTACTATAGTAGGAATTTTCTACCTACGCAAGGAACAATAGTTTAGCAGGGAACACATTTTAAGTAAGGATTTATTGTGCATCAGGCCCCAAATGGCAGCAGACCGCCATATTCATGCTTAGTGTCCAAACAATTATTGTAATAAATCAAACAATTGTAGTGGTTTCACTTTATACCTCCAGGTGAAATCCATAAAGGATTGGTGCCTTTGTGTTCCAGCAGAGGGATCTACGCTTGATCCCCTGCATTTATGGTTATAGTCTTACTAAATACCTTATTTACCCTTATGTTATACCTCAATTCTTATCTTATACTCTTATAGAGTATCCTCTCTGTTTGTATGTCCCACAGCATTCTTATAATTATTATTGTGTATTACTCTGTTGTATGTGTTTCCATACCATTTGATGGGTTCTAATACCTTCTTGTGTTCCGGGAGAGAGTAGACTACCTGGTCCGGGGAATCCGGACAGGTCGCCATTTTACGGACTGTGAAATGAACTGAGATACGAGGAATTGGCTTCGTTAAGTTGTTTATTCATTGTCGAGACTCTGCGAATCACTACACAATGATAATTAATCTAGACCAATACCTAAGCAGATGTTGAGTTCGTTTAGGCATTCTATCCAGAGTATAACCGCTGCAAGATATTACGATTTGTAGGGTTTGCTATGGTTAGGTTAGAAGAGAATGAGAATAAATAAAAGAAAAACAGTTGCCGACAGGACATGATGCACTCCCCTCTACCCAGCCGTCCTATTCTCCACCCCATCCCCACCCTCAGCGCTGTTCAGCTGAGGCTGAACAGTGCTTCTAAAACATCTATATCAACATCGATATAATATGCAGTGGCGCTTGCAGCGGTATTGGGAGACACCATTTCAGTGCTTTACCCTGAACTAAGGTCGTCCAAGTGTGAGGGATAGGAACTGTGATGCCCGAGGCAGAAGGTCTCAATGGCCGAATCGAAGATGCCAAGGTGAAAATTACCCAATGGATTTACAGACACTATTTATCAGGTGAGAACAGTTTGCTAAATCCCGCTGAGCAAAAGTGTAGAGAAATGGTACGGAGGACTATTGTAGGTATTTAGACATTTTTTCACCAGGAAAAATGCTGAGAAGAGGTCGAAAATAGTTGGCTGTATTCAGTAAGAAAGCAAAAAACCCTGATGGTAAATGCAACGGTCTTGATTGTGAATAGAAGTCATTTTGACTTTTGCCTGGGGAAAAAGCAGAAGGTTGCCAACGGTCCAGATTATTAACTGAACAGAGTGCTAGTTTGAATCCATAACATAATATAATGATCCTGCAGCAGCTGTGCCCCACATAGACTCTGAACTCTACCCTAAAAGCCTGCACACACAAAACCGAATTTCAAAAATGGCCGGATTTCGGGTATACTAACCAATCGGGCTGAAATCTATGGAAAGCGGTACCCATACATATCATAAACATAAGTAGCATAAGTATTCGGACATAATTTTAGACATTATTATTACCCTTCTCTCTCTCTCTCTCTCTCTCTCTCTCTCTCTCTCTCTCTCTCTCTCTCTGTAGCCCTAGACCCCTCTCCTCTCTCTCTCCCCTCTTGTTAAAAAATAAGTATATCAAATAAAATATATTTCTGGCGAAAAAAAATCGGCCGCCGACATTTTAGCCGAAATATTTTTCGCTATAGTAAAGTATGGGCCAATTTTTTTTTCAGTCGAAAATTTGATATGTATGGGTCCCGCTTTCCATTATATGAGTGAACATTGATGTATATATGAGTTTCGTTCTTAGTATTTCGAGGCAAAATTTTTAGGGGAAAGTTTTGAAAAATATTTTCCACCCCTCTCCGCCACCTCTATACTCCCGTTACGGCGACATGGGCACCTGTGACCCATTTTCCTGTGAAACATCACATTTGTAAAAAAAAAACAAAAAAACAAAACAAGAAAATAAAATTAAAAAGATCGGCATGTGCAGAGTGAGAAGTATAAAAGTGAAAAAAATGTGTTGATACTCCAGAGATTAATAAAGTTATAGTCTTCTCTGTCTCTCATACCTGTTTTTCTCTCCCGACTCCATTTCCTCCTTGCTTTCTCTCCCTCCCCTCTCTCTCTTCCCCGACATCATCTCCCTCTCCTCTTTTCCCTCCCCCTCTTCTTTCCCTCCCCCTCCCCCTCTCCTATTTCCCCACCCTCTCCCTTATCTTCACTCTTCCCTCCTACACCCCCTCCCTCCCCTCCCCCTCTCCAATACCCCCACCCTCTCCAACCCCTCTTCTTCACTCACACTCCTCTGCGTATAGTCGGGTCCCCCTGAAGGTGATGTAGTAGCTTGTGGGAAATGACCTTGTATGTCACAGGGGCTGGCCCAGTCTGTATATATAGAGTGTGGAGATCCCAATTTAAAAAATGTTTCAAAATCAAATTTCCACCCCAGATACCTTCACAAACCACATATAATGTTCTCCAGACAGGGTCATCAGCTGGGGAGAGAACAGATTCCCAGAACATGCGTGACAAAATGTTGAGAATAGGGCTAGATCAGATGAATGGGTCATGATAAATGTGCAGGACATGGAGTGATGATGCGACAGTTTCTGTTGTTGATAGAACCATGTTCTGCTTTACAAGGTAAAGCGGAGAGTCACCGTTCATCAAGAGGAGAGCTGGAGAGTTGTATTGATAATAGTAATTACTCCTTTTGTTTCATGTTCAGCTAGATGAAATCACACACAATAATTCCACTGTTTGTTCGAAATTAGTTAAGAGTCCTGCTTTAAGGACCTGTCACCTTTCAGCAAACTTCCAGTCCACTGGAATTAATGTAAGACTGACAGGCACTCTACACATTATGAAAGTCTTTCCTTTGTGTGGTCGCCTGCTGTCAACTTCTCGTGTCAGCAACATTCTACTGTAAGTTTTTAATTGAATCAGTCCCAACATTACAGTAATGGCTTTTTTCCCCTGACTTGTTTGACAGCAGTGTTTTTTTAATTTTTATTCTGATTCCTAGCCTCGAGTAACGTGTAGGGTATGTTTCAGAAAAAAATGTATATATAGTTTGAAATCCATTCATTTGAATTGACATGGTTCTATTATTGAAACAAAAATATACCTTATAATCATCAATGTTTTGTTTTCAGTTATGTTTTAATGACTTGTCCAAACCGGTTTCATTACATATGTAACAGATTGTCGGTTTTCATGTGTTTTGTTTTACTTTTCTATCCAATACAAATGAAATACTCAAAGTTTGTTTCTCAGCACATAAATCTAAATAATACATGAGACCAAGTACAAGTTAGGACCATGTACTAAGGCATCATGCTCGTTAGACCCACATACAACATTGGCACTAATATCTTCTCAATTTTGTTTATGATTCAGAATTTGTATACAGCAAAGATCCAAATAACAATTGGAAAATAGGTATAGACTGATAGGTAAATGCCCAGTCACTACGATAAGCCACCAGACTAAGATGAATTGTCAAACTCTTGACTGATTTGTGAGTACATGAACGTTTGTTATTCAATCACCGGGATTTACAATTACATTATGACTAGCTGCCCCCGTTTATCACCGGGTAGACATCTCCTGTTCCCTCCCTCTCCCTTCCCCACCCTCCCCAGTGTAGATCCGGTTGTTGTTAGGTGGACATTGTTCATATTGTTCCCATTTCTATTTAAAATCCTATTTCTATTTAAGATCCCATATCTATTTAAAATCCCATATCTTTCCTTCCCCTCCCTCTTCCTAGGCTCTTTCCTATTCCATCCTCCCCCTTTCCCCACCGGGCCCCATCTCCTTCAACTTTCCCGTCTCCCCCATTATCCTCCCTCCCCCTTCTCCCATTTACCCTGTTCTCCTCCTTTCCACATTTCCACCCCACCCGTCACACCATGATTATTTGTAGTCTAGATAAAGTAAGAGATTCGAATGAATAGGCCTAGTACCTATAGCGTACCTATCCCTTCCTCACCCTACCCTATTCACATCACACGTTTCACCCCATGAATTAATTATAAGGTAAGGAAAATACGCAGGAAAACAGTGGGCAAACTATTTAAGGCTGCATGGGTAGAACATGGGTAGAACATATAAAATTAAGTTCTGGGGGATGGCGTATGTCACATGATAATACAATACATGACAGTGCATGAACCCCATCTCCACTTAAGAAAACCCCTTTCCTAAGATATAATGCGTTTAGTTTATAATTGTGAAACCCCTTTCCCCTCTTCCCCCATCCGTTGCAGTGGGCTTTTCTCTGCCCTGTGATTATGCACTTACTGTGAGTGACATCCCTTTTTTTAAAATATTTTTATTGGCCTTGAATTTAATATCACTGATCTTTAAGAGTTAGAAAATAATTGTTCCCTCCCTCTTCCTTCCCGAAAACTTTCCAAAGGTGACACAGAAACACCTTCCCTTCTCTCCCTCTTCCAAGGACCTTTCACCCGACCTTCCCCCTTCATTCCTCCCCGTTCCCCATCTCTCCCCGTTCCCTCCATAACCCCTTCCTTCATCTCCTCCCTCCCCCTTCTCCATCCTTCCCCGATTCCATCCCGCCCACCACCCGATGATTATTTGTAGCCTATACATGAGGTTGACAAACTATCTATGTTTTTTGGCAATGGCGTCGAGTACAGAAAGACGTGCTTGATCACCGTGGACTCAAACTCGATTTTTAAACCTGCAATCACACTATTTTTATTTGAAAAGAGCTCGTAATTACACCTACCTGCATCACTAGAAGACACTGGATGGTACTAAATCCTTCTACATCGAAAACTCTGGACAAGATCTCTTCTTGAACATTTTCACTATCCACATGAGCGACAATGAGGGTAATGTGTCCATGTTTCGCGCCAGTTACCTGTGTCACCTGTGTTATTGTATGCGCTAGCAATGGATACCAAGGCTGGCAAGCGTAAAGCTAGCACTGATAGCACTAGTACTGGATATTCGCCTGAATTAAAGAAAGCTATCCAAAGTGACTTCTCTATACCATTTACTCCTCCTGTGAAGACTATATCCTCCATTATGACGGAATCAGAGAATGGTGAGGTGATTTTTCCTATTGTTGGCGAGAATGGAGAACATGGAGATAGCATTCCCCCTACCTTGGAAGCTCTTGATGCCGATGTACGTGACCTTATTGAAGGACAAAATGAAGCGGGTGAATTTGTGGAAAACACTTATGCTTTTGTTCAGGACCTGGCCAATTCTCATAAAGATGAAATCAGTGAACGTGTGGTGATGCAAAGCAAAAACAAGAAGCTGGAAAAAGGCTTGGATGACCTCGAATCCATAGTAGGTAATCTCAAGTATGAACTTAAAGTCCAGAAACAAATCAATAATGACCTGGACACCCGTCTCAGACAGAAGTCAGTGGTGTTTAACGGGGTTAAGGATACTCGCAATCAAGATTTAGGCGTTACATGTGCTAAAATTGTTGCGATGGTTCTGAGAGGATTTACTGAACAACGATTTGAAACACTCAAAGTCGTAAAAGTAGGTGGGTGCTTGGCATACCAGGGGCCTCATGCGTGGCCTGGGAACATGTTCTATTGCCCGATTTCTGTAAAGAAATTAATCTTCTACTCAGTTGAACACGCCTTTGTATACCTGAAGGCGTTAAAAAATGAGAAATACAACACAGCCAAGCGCATTGTACACATGAGAGATCCTTTTGAGATAAAAGATCTTAGCAGCAAGATTACTGTTAACGATGAGTGGCGCAGGAGAGAAGAGTTGTATCTCAAATCCATTATGAAGGCGAAATTCTTGCAGAATCCCGATCTTAGAAGTCTGCTCCTATGCACCAAAGATATAGAACTCGTGGAGGCCACGGGAGATGGTAAATGGGGGTGTGGCACCTTCTTGGGTTCATATAAGCTTACAAGCCACACATGGATGGGTGAAAACCGTCAAGGGATCCTGTTGATGCAGATCCGAGATGAGATGAGGGAAACTCATAAGGAAGAGTTTGCCAAGTGTGTCCCAATCTCGCCTCCCCCTCCACCGATGACAACCAAAGCTCGCTCTCCAAACCCTCGTTCGCCTACCTCACAAAATCAAGCACAGAGTCGATATTTCGCCAGTCATCCGTCACCACAAGAAGCAGCTGCTGCCAAAATGAATGGTACCACAGTGACGTGCAACAACACTTCGATAGATGAAGATGCAGATGACGACTCGGATATGGAGATTGATAACACATCCTCCTCGACTACGATGATTGATGGAAACACCTCTGCCCGTCCTCCAGCCTTACGGTTGAGAAAGTTACTCCCGGCATCACCGATAACAGCAAGCACGCCCAGGGACTCTGTAAACGTATCAAAGCTCAGACGCATTAACAGAATTGACTTAGCCAACGCAAATAAATCATTAAATGATTCGTGAAGAGAATGGGCACTAGCTAGAAAACCCAAACCGGACTTCAACTGAGATTTATATGAGACATGGTATACACCATTCTAATTTTCTTTCGTGCCTCGTGGCGATATGATTACATAGACGCGACTTATACCTTGAAATACCGTATCTGAGGTCAAACTAGGATAATTTGTGAGAAATTAACGGCACTGTACCGTGCCTAGTAAACCATATTGGGTGTGGATAGTAGGTTATGTCTCTTGTATTACCTGTATTATGTTGGAATCCAGTTGTGCGAATCAATTCTTACGATCAGCTGTTTCAGAACTAGGTCACGCACTTGGTGTGCCGAGTTCAAGAAGGAGGACGATGTTATTTACATAGGTCGGCATAGAATGCCTTTCGGTAAAACAAAGGGTTGTCCGGGCCACAGAATCATGTTTAGTATTATATAAACTTGAAAGGTGTGTCAAATTTCTCAAGAATCCAATGTGAATTTTGTGCCATCAAAGCTGGTGTATATTCATGATTTGTTTTAGGGGTGGATATATTTGATCAATGACAGCTGTCGATAAATTCAGTCCGGTACTGTGATCGTTCAAGATGGCGACCACTGTCTCCTATCTGTCGGATATAGAGTTTTGGATTTGCGTTTTCCTGGGATTCCGAATCATATGGTCATACTATCGGTCTGCCCCCTTCGGGGTAAGTTGCTTGTATATATAGTCGTCTAAGTGTATAATTTTATGTGGTTGTATTTTGTTCCTCGCAAGTTATAGGTAAAACTTGATCGAGTCGCTCCTTTTTGCTGTCCAATGGACCGTACGCCCTTGTCAACCCACACTATTGGGACAAATGTTGATGTTTTACTTATGCCACTTCTCTTATGTTTTAATATCCGCCTTAAAGTGATGCTATCTGGAACTGTACTCAGTGTAATTACACTCCTTGATAAGGTTGACTTTGAATTAGAATTAGAACGATGTACTTGTAGTGTTGTAAAGAATGGTATCGGATAGCCTAGAATCTCTGGGGGCCGAGAAAGGTCTAATTGTCACATCATTAAATGTTCGGTCCTTACGTAATAAAGTGGCTGAAATCTTTGACACAATACTTCAGGCCAATATAAAGATATTAGCGATTCAAGAATTGTGGCTTAACGAAGCGGATGTTGACTACCAACTTATACATAATACCCAGTATAGGCTATACAGGTCTGATAGGACGACTCTGATAAATGGTTCAACAAAATCCGGAGGAGGTCTATGCTGCTATGTCAGTAATGAATTTATAGTTGATCCATGGATAATGGAGGAACCAAATTTATGTGATGGGGATATTGAGGTGCAAACGTTAAAAATTAAGCCTGGAAACAGGAAAGGTTTTTTCCTTGTAAATTTATATCGCTCCCCGACGGGCAACAAGCAAGGTTTCATAGACAAAATGAATCGCTGTGTGAAACATATTCAAGATCGATATAAAGGGGTACCCATATTGATTTGTGGTGATGTGAATATCAATTTATTGGAAAAATCCAATGAAACTGTTAGAAATTTTTCACACTCTATCAAGGAATTGTCCCTATGTCAATGTATCACTAAACCACTAGGTATGGGCATAACACTGCTAGCCTATTAGACATAATTGCCACTGACTATCCACACATAAACGACGCTGGGGTAATAAATGTCAATCTGTCAGATCATGCTATTATATATGTTACTCTTAAGAAGATCTCTAAACCGGTTGTAAAGAAATCTAAGCTCACCCGTAGGTTCGATAAAATTGATATGGATGATCTGGAGAAATATATTGATAGAATGGCTGGGGAAAAAGATTTCTTTTTGTCTGAAGATGTATCACCCAAAATTACCTGGGCCAACATGAAAAGGTACCTGACAAACTACCTAGAGTTAAAGTGTCCTCTTGAGAAAATCAACATTGTGTCGAGAGGGGAGTTATCATTGAGTGCAGATGTACATGCATCCATTAAGGAAAGAGATCGGTTATTCAAAACAGCTAAAAGAACGAACAGTCCGGCTGATTGGCAAGCTGCCAGGACAGCAAGGAAAGAGGTATCTAAAGCCATACGCAGGTCTAAGAAAGAGAAGATTACATCTTCCTTCAACAATTGTGGAGGTAATAGTAAAAAGTTCTGGCGTAATATAGGGGATCTTTTAGGAAAAACAAATAAATCCATGCCCGAAAGCTTCATACATGAAGGCAAAATCTTAAAAGGCTTAGAGGCCAGTAATGGGCTAAATAAGTTCTTTGGGAATATGGGTGTAAACACTGAACATCCCAGAGGAAGCTTCGAACACTTTCTGAGTGATGGTCCGGATATTACTGTTGGCACACGAATAAACATTTCTGAGGAAGCGGTGGTAGAATTCATTGATAAAGTAGACATAAAGAAAAATTGTGGATTCGACTGGGTAAGCACAAAGATCTTAAAGCTATACCTCAGCAAATTATCACATGTTTTCACGTCATTATTAAAAATGTGTATTGATTGTGGTACGATGCCCCTAGAGTGGAAACACTTTAATGTTGTCGCCATACCCAAGAGTGGAAACCTTCACTACTTTAATAATCTACGCCCAATTGCACTTGTTCCTTTACCCTCAAAGATATTAGAGAATTTCATATGTGTAGCACTGAGAAATCATATGGAATTTAACAATCTTCTTACTAGGTGCCAAGGTGGATTCAGAAAGGGTTTTTCTACTAACTTATCTCTTTTTGAGTTTACTGAACCTATATTACAGGGAATGGATACTGGGAAATTATCAGTGGCAAGCTATTTTGACATCGCCAAAGCTTTTAATCGGATTGACCATGATATATTAAAGAGGAAGTTAGATTACTACTGTGTGAATCCCATGATAACAAATATTGTGTGTAATTATCTTGTAGACAGGAAACAGAATACCCTTCTCAATAATATGCTCTCAGATTCAATTGCCATACGAAACGGTGTACCGCAGGGAAGTTTAATTGGACCACTCTTATGTTTAATATATATTAATGACCTTCCAAATTGTTTACGATGTCTTAATAACCCAGTACAAATCAAAATGTCAATCTATGCAGATGACACTGCTGTCACTGTTACTAGTAAAGATTTGAATGAGTGCATCACCGTAACACAAGATATTGCTAACTGCGTGTCTAATTGGATGAACTTTAATAAACTTACCATCAATTCCAAGAAATCTATGCTGCAGGTACTAGGTACAAGGCATCGTTTAAAGAGAATAAATTTTAATAACCTTGCTGATGTCTATATAAATGGCCATGCCATTACAAAAGCGAAGCATTGTAGGTATCTTGGTTTCTGTATCGTTTCTAACCTAAGCTTTAATGAGCATTTCTTCAAAATGAAGTGCACTGTACAGATGAAGGTAAACAAATTTGCCAGGTTAAGATTCTTTATTGATGACAATGTAGCAAAGATGATTGTGAAAGCACATATATTACCGCTTGCGGATTATGGTTTGTTCATGTACAATATGGCAAATGCCAACATTATTAAGAAAGTGCAAAGTACGATAAACCGATCGATCTGGTTGATATCGTTTAATCATGATCTATCCACACAAGAGATCAAAACCATGTACAACATCAATGAAATAATAGCAAGAGGTAAAATCGCCATTTTAAGCATAATGGCTAGAAGATCATTAGATCCAATATATATACAAATCATGCCTCGCAACACCAGGCAGACATCATCCCAACATCATCCAACCGGTTTGTTCTTCCGCAAAATATCTCTCTTCCCCACAATGTCAGGGCCCCATGATGTGGAATAACATTCCTGCGATTATCAGAGTGAAACCGTGGCAGGAAATTAAGATTTATCTTAAGAACATGCTTTGAAGCGAAACAATTTTGTTTCTATATAACGTGAAATACGGCCCGTTTATCTATATCTGAATAACGGTAAAATGGTATGGCCTGAGTTAATTGAAACCAACTGGTTAAATGAACGTAAACCTCGTAGTTTTATAAATGCGGATAGACTTATGTATTTGTTTTTAGTTGGCAAAAAATCCAAAAAAATGTGTATTGCTCCTCGTCGTCATATCATATTATGTTGAAATGTCAAGTTTTTTTAGCCTCTATAAAATGTAGTTGGTAGTATGTTACCTAGAAATGACTATTGTAAAATAATAATTTGTATTTCTATAAATGCTTTCAATGTTATATAGATGATATAGATGATATATGTAATCACTTCAGACTTCAGACTACGGATATTGATAAATATTATATTGTAGATTCTTAAAATTTTAATTACCATTTCTTTTCACTCGATAACTTGAAACATACCACCTGTGTGGAATTGTTTATCGAAATAAAATGTTTAAAAAAAAAAAATGTTGCTAGGGAACGTTTCTACGTCGACGCCAAATAGGCAAGCGCATTCAAGTTGCGTCAACGAAATGCCAAAGTTGCAGTTGAAGCTTGTGTGCGAGAGGCAAAGCGGGTGGATTACGGTAATTTAAATAGATTCGCTTCTACCTCCTTTGAAAAAAATAATCAGGAAAAACAAAGGCCGTGGTAACCTCATTTGAAGCCAAAGTAAGCTGCGTGAAAAGTTTGGGAATTTTACATAGCTCAGGAAAGAAGTTCTTTAGACTTTGTTGTCGTTACAGCGTGATCAATTAGGTGGATGAATATTGCTTAATAGCGTTATATTCTATTTCAGGCAAATGAATAAATGTGATTTTCAGTGACTCAGGGAAGGCTGGATATTCACAACCGGATCTTGATCTGCGGCTAGTTGTACCTAATCTTATCTGGGCCATTACAACTGGCTGTCCTCCAACAACAGGGGAAATATACTCTCATTAATTGGAAAATAATTGAGAGTATGTCGCTGAGTTTGTCTGCATCACAGGGCATGTTCGGATTGAATCAGTTTAGTCTTGACTTAGAAATATTGAGAAACAGCAGAGAGGTCGAGAGGTAGGGCGAGAGAGGCACAGAGAAAGGGGGGGAGGTAGAGGGAGGGAGACAGGGAAAGAGGGAGACAAATAGGAGTGAGTGAGAGAGAGAGGGAGAGAGAGAGAGGGCGAAAGTAATGGAGAGAGGAATAGAAAAGAGAAAGAGAGGGGGGAGAGAAAATTAGTCGTCTTTGATGGGGACACAAATATCTGAAATTAGGTCCAAGTGGACGAAATATTTTATAACTTTGTAAGTTTTCGTCCAAATATCTTCATAACTGATATGCTGAAAGCTGGCACCTTAAGGCAGATGATGAACAGTGAAAAATAACAAAAAAAGTCATTTTTCAAGAAATATGATTATATTAATTATTTATTTTGTGAAAAAATCACTTCATTTTTACTTTCGTTAATCTAATCAAGTATCAATAATGGAAAATGAATGATTCATCACCATGGAATCCTAATCGGTTTGATGTTTTCTCAACAGCAAGCACAATTTATTGTTATTTTGGAAGTCTTGAGGCAAAATAGTAAAGTATGTTAAAAAAGGTTGAAATTTTAAACTTTTCAAGTTTTCATCTGAAATGAGTCTAACTCAATATACTTTAAACAGAGACTGATACCAATGTGCATAATATAATAGGCATATAATTGATGCATAAAACCTCACTCTATTAGGCTCAAAACAAACAATCCATTTTTTGATAATATACAACATATCAATACCATAAGCAAAACTGGCAATTCTGAAGTTTTGTTGCAAAATGCTTCAATTTGGTATTCTTAAATTACAGTCAATGCAGTAATAAACTTGTCATGTACATAAACTTTAATCATATTATGCTGAATATCCCATAGTAGACTATTTAATCTTACACAAACAAATATTCCACACCACAAGCAGAACATTGAATTGTCTGCACCTATAGGCAGTATAACTCCACCAGTAGGGCCAACATCAAAGTTTTGACTTTTGGTGCAGAATACTTCAAATGTGATCTTCAATTTGATGCAGACACTAATATAGAGTTTGCAGTTCAGTTCACAGATCCTCATCAGAATCAGTGTCAGATAGGTCGTTGAAAAGTGACTGTGCTTCCCTATTATTGCAGTCAATGCACCCACACAATTCAGTGCACAAAATATTTCTATTGTGGCAGGAGCATCGTTTGTCTTGGCACTGACTCTTCTTACATCCACATGTTATCTTGTCCACTAGTTCACTTGGGATTGGGTCTTTGGTCATCCATTTCACCTCCAACCCATTTGCCCCGGCCACCCAACCATGACCAACAGGACTTGGAGCCTCAACAAACTGATTCATGGCACGACGATGAATAGCAGTTTGGAAGTTACACCGTTCAGAATGAAGTCGCAGGCTGTCGGCTGTTGGTGGAAGGCTCTGTTCACATACTGACTTGGTGCAAAACACCTTGTATCTGGCTTCATCGATGTTGTTGCCAGGTTGACCGTAGAGTGTACAGACAAACTCCTCCAATGATGAAGCCAGCTGATCCGTCAGATCGAAGTCATTTCCAAGTTTAATAAAACAGTCCTGGAAACTGTTGCTCTTCTTCACCAAGGTGAAGGGTCGAACCTTCCCTTTGCCATGGAAGGCACTTGTGCTGTCACATCCACTGAAAATATGAATGCCAGGAAGAGCAGCACATAACCTCGGACCGATCTTCTGGGACAGATCTGTTATGTTGATGATCCGGGCATGTTGTTTTATTCCAGTGCTCAAGAAAAGCGAGTGTACATGACTGGCATGAGATATGAGTATGATGGCAACATCTGTGTCAGGGCTCTGAACTATAATTGAATGACCAGGTTGGGAGGCATGCTTGCAGTGTAGAGCCATTCTTGTATCGGCTTCCTCATGGTCACATGATAGTTCTGGCACACTCTCTGATACAACACCCTGCTCTTCCTTTACAATTCTATGACAGTGCTCTCCATGTGTCACATACAAGTGAACCTGTCCCAGCTGATGCCCATCACATTTACTCATCCAATGATACAAAAACTCAATCAATGCTTCCTTGTTCTTCCCATTGGTGAGGAAACTTTCCCACTGCTTGGGAAGTTTCTGGTCATCGCTAAAAATGTGCCTTAGATGTGGATTTGACCCAGCAGATCTTGTTCTGCGAATGTGCTCGGCTGATTTTATACTTATATCAGGATATCTATCAAACACAATATCCACCCGTGAATGGCTGTAGCGGTTGGCCTGTGCCAGTAGCTTTGTTAATACTTGAATTGCAAATTGCCCAAAGGTCTCTGGTAATGAGCTGACAGGGATGCCATGGATAAGAGCCATTCCATCCACAATAAGGGTAGAATTTAAAGGCATATCATTGACCCTGCACTCACCAAACTGTTCTTCCAGATGATGAAGAAGGGCAGCTTTGTTGGTCTTAGCAAGGGATCCGTTTGTTGATGCCAGTGGATAGGACACTGGCCCCAATGAATATGACAGAACTTTCTTCACATCGATTCCACTGCTTTTGCCAAGTACAAGGAGCCTAACAAACAGCTTTCTGTCAGTTTGTAGAACAAGCTCTTTCCCTGCCTTTTTGGTCTTTAATTTGAGATTTTTCAGATTGGATTCTATCACTGAGGAAACTCTTCAAAGCTGATTCACCACGATTATGTGCATCTTGAAGATCTTTGGCAACTGCAGGGAGTGCAACAACCCCAGAGCTTTTGCTTACCAGTTCACTTGAGCCTGATGCAAAAGGATTGACCATCTGTTCAATGCACTCAATGACACTATTGACACTTGTTTCATTTCGACGTCTTGCACTCTGGTCGAGATTCTTGCGGGTCCTACCTTGATCATGAAGGCCAGCCATTTTTTCGCATTCACGAGCAATAGCAGCTCGCTCACTTTGGCTTAGGATCCACCTCTGAACAGCATTACGGTTTAATGTAATGCCACTTATACCTCCAGCTGTTTTTGAATCCCGGTTACAGGTTTGCTCGATGACTTGATCACAGGCTGTGGCAGAAAATCCATATATTGTCTGCTGCTGCACAGTCCAGCCCCCAGATAATACAAAGTCATAGTAGACTTCAGGATGGGTTTCTGGAAGGTTTTGCATTTCTACCCAGTATGCTGGCAAGTATCGAGAGTAATGTGTTCTGTCATATGCAAAATACCATGGAAGCATTGAACGCACAGCAGCCATGTGTAGATTCCAGTCTGATTCACGGGTTGCACGTATAAAAGCTAGAATCAAACCTACCATGTTGATATATGAGCTCCAAAATGCAAAGGTACTGTCTTGGTTGTTCATTTGGGTGACATAGGCCTCATATGAACTTGAAATGTCAGTCCATTCCATGCTGAAACAACAGCCCTTGAAAACCTGGGAGGGGAACGCTTCAATCATGTTGGTCACATATCGCTTCACTTTGTGTGCATGTTCTTCAGGCAAGGAATTGAGAAATGCCTTGAATCGCAACCTCTGCATCGCCTCAAAAACTACCTTATGTGCTCTTATTGCCCTATTGTATTGTTTTCCTTCAAGCACATCATTTGCTGAACCATGGGATACTACTCTTGCTTCAACAAGAATGTCAAACAGTCCTGCATCCCGAAATCTTCTTCCTAGAATGGATAAGGACATGATTGTATGGAATTCTCCCAATCGAATAACCAGGCGATTTTTTTAATGACTCTTGCTTCCATCTAATCTCCTGTGCCTTTGCATAGATGGCCTGATCGAAGACAACAACAACATGATCTAGGGCAAGTTTATCGGCCATTTCAACACTGCGTGTGAGAATTGTGTTGACTGTGTTCATTTCAGTTGGGGATGCCTCAATAACAGGTAGATAAGCAATAGTAGAGGCCACCAGATCATCACTATCATGAAGCAGAGTATTGAAACCAGTCCAGTCTGGAAGGTTGTGAGCTCCTTTGTCAACTTCTTTCATACAGGTATAAGCCAAATCCAAAGCATTGGCGTGATTGAACTGCTGACTGTATCCCTCTATGGACAGGTTTACAGCAGAATTTGCTGCTGATGGGCCCTTTCTAGCGGTTCTTCGATAGGGCACAATAGAAGACTGAACTGTTGATAATCTTTTTTGTTTTTTGGCATACGATGGTCGAGTGGTGATTTCAAAATTAGTCCTCTCAGCATGCTGTATCATTATGCCATTTGTGGGGTGTGTGGTCCCTGCACCAGAGAGAGTTTCCTCTGCAAAGTCAATATTGTCCCAAACGAGTACTGTTGTCTTTCTCTCTTGGAAACCTGCTGGCACATAAACCTGTCCTCGATCAAGCTGAAATTGGGCTAGTGCAGTTTCAAAGGCAAGTATGGTGGAATGAGATGCACAGTGACCAAACCTATTAAGTAAACCAAGCACTCAAGTTGACCCGGTCAGATGCCTCATTGTCAGGCCTAGAGATAGTGACTTTGGTGTCATCTTTGTACCTTTAGATTGACAATAAACAACATCCTGCAGCAAAGATAATAATTTCAGGTGAACGTTTTCTGGAACATCAACATACTTTTCTAGTGTGGGCTCATCTGATACACCAACTGTCCAGGCCAATAAGTTATACAATGGAATAGGAACAATATCCTCAGCAGCTTTCACATTCAAATCAGCAGACAATGGTGGCCAAGGAACATCCATACCAGAATTCTGACATAGTTCTGACCTGAGCATCAATGCAGTGTTGTAGAGGGTAACAAGATGTTGAGTTGTCTGTGGCCTACGCTTCACTGGAGATCCACCAACAGAACTCTCAGATGGGCGATGGAATGTCAGCTGCGGATACCTTTTTCGAAGTCGTTCCTTCAGTCTTCCACTTCTGTAAATAAAGGAGTGGGTCAATCAGAAAAGATATACAAAGGGGTACTTGATATGACAAACAAAATATAATTTTATGAACACACTACTTGATTTGTATCTTGTGGTATACTGAGACTTAACTGAAATGCTTACTTGTATGCCGATGCATCTAAATGCTCTTCTTCTTTCACCATCTTAATGAACATCTGAGTGAGATTTGTTAATCTAAAGACCTCATGTCGCTGGATCATTCTTCCTTCCACAACTCTCTCACAAAATGTCCTGAAAGATCCCTCATACAGACCAACCAGCATTTCAGTTCTGTAGGTAAAAGAAGAAGAGACATCATTAATGAAATTCAGAAGTATCCTCTAATGAATGAATCATCATATTTAAAGAAGGGCATCAATTCCTATAACTTTACAACTTTGAAAAAAATATTCTGATAACAAAACATTATCAATTTAAGTTAATTTTACATTGAAAGTATTTTACATTATAAAGGAAGCAAGCATTGATCTATTCTTAGCTCTGAGCGGAGTATAGTATCACAAAGATATTGTAATATGTATTTTACAGGATAGATCTTGATGCAATTGTACAAAATATACCATAACGACTGTTACTTCTTAATCAATCCGGCTTTAATTCAAGACCCTGCTTTAAAGGGAAAATTTAATTCTAGATTTTCAAAATATATTATGTAGAAATGAAGTGAATGTAGCACTAACTGCTCCTCTTGGATTTCATGAATGAAGCGGGTGTAATTCCTGTAGCAGGACTTGTGGTACTGGACTTCCAGTGCCACACAATCTTCTCCTCGAATTTGCACTAATATATTTTCATCAGCTTTCATTTCGGCTGCCTGTTTCAGCAAGCCTATTGAGTTCAACAAAATATAATGCCTGTGTTAGAAAGTAGGCCTACATACCTTACAAAAAAAACAAAGAAAAACAGATTGTCTAGCAGTAATTGAAATTGGTAAGGTATAATGAGGTTGAATGAACATAGACAATTATGCATCTCGCAACCTAATTCTATAAATGTATATCATGACACAATTAGTTGATTGATGGATGAACATAATGGTAAGGCCCCCAAAAAATATAGGTGTGTTTCCGATTTATCTGGCTGAAAACTAGGTTGGGGGGGGGTAATTTTTTTTTTTTTGTTAATTTTTTTTGTTTGGAAACCACATCCCAGGAACTGAAAAAAATGTCTTTTTCATAACAATAGTTGTTTTGAACATGGGAAATGTGCTTTTTGACAGTTTTGGGTTAGGAAAACCCGTTTTCCTGCTTTTGTAAGCTTTTTTTGTCAAAAAATCCAAAAAAAGTAAGATATGATGGGGACAAAATCAGGTATGGTAAAAAACTTTTAGGTAGGGTAAGGTTTTTCTAGGTAGGGGGGGTAAATCGGAAACACACCTATTTTTTTTTTTGGCCTAATACAGAAATCAATTGAGGCACAAACTAGACATATCGCTGACATCTATTTTTACATGACCCCACAATAAAAACCAAAAGCCCCACCCCACTACGATTCAGAATCAATAGAAAATTACCAGACAAGGTGTAAAACCACCCCACAGTATAATTGACTAAACTCCAATCAGATATTGAGTAAGATATTACTTTGTACTTAATTTTCAGACTTTCCCCCTTTATTCCCAGAAATATCCGAGTTCCACTGGGTTCCATTAATTAAGATTATCATATGGTTTTACAATATTTTCCAGTTTTATTAATATATTACTTGTTATCAGTGTGGGAAATTAACAGAGGTTCCCTATTATATCGTTACCCTATATTAGGATCTCTCACTAGTTTCATTACTATAGTTCAACACTGATAAAACATTGAAACACCTTGTACCATGCACTGGGATGGGACATTTGATTAAGGAGGAACCATCAATGTTTCAATGACAATACAGGGGTCGTAGTAAGCCTTGGGTCAGTACTAGTATTGTGGACGAGTGGATTGATGGAGGTACTCGTCCACAACCAATCAGCACTCGTCCACATATACAGTTGTAGAAGTAAAAAGAAGATAGAGTCTTTATGTTAATGCATAATAGAGGATCGAGTTCCATGTAACATATAGGAGACAAGAAAAAGAGCAACGACTAAGTAAAGAACATTTGTTTGATTGTATGTATTACTTGACTGTTATTTTGTAAATAACTTGAACTGGAAACTGTATAGGATATTTGTAATAAGTATATAATTACATTGTATCACCAGTAGTGAATAACCTCAAGGGGAGGGGCAGGTTATTTAGGGGGAGGGCAGGAGAGGGAGAGGTTGGTTAGAAAAGCTTTCGAAAATGTTTGAAACATAAATAATAATTGTATTCATTTTAGAATGCATGTAAGCAGATCATTAAATAAAATATTGAATTGAATGTAATCATGTAAGTGTGCATAAGGGGGAGGGGTCACAGAGGAAGAGGAGGGAGTAAGGAGAGAGAAAACAAGAGAGAGTGGGAAAGAGATATGAGAGAGAGAAAGAAAGAGGGGGAGGTGAGAGGTGTAGGAGTAGGCAGACGGGGAAGGCGGCAGGGGGGAGGAGAGAGGGAGAGTACAAAGCCCTTACTACGATCCCTGCAATACTACATTGATATTCTACCGCCGAGCTAATCATTGTTTAACTAATGGCATGGAATATGGGATAACTGGAGCCTCCGATTTGACCTATATCTTGTATGATGTAACCCATACTGGCACTGCGACGAGCCTGTACTTTGTCTTTGAATTATGCACAACAAAGCTAGGAAAGGCTAGAATATAATGTATCACTTACCAGCATCAATAGTTTCTGCCTTCACTAACTTGTCTCTGATACGCCGCCCTCTTGATTGTATAAAAAAGTCTTTTTTCATGCACACAATGCATATTGATGGCAACACATGTTTGGCGCTAGTTTGGGGCCCAGCTGCCTTGAGGTTGAACTTGTGGAGGGAGGGTTGTGTCGACCGTAATGTCCTAGGACTTGGGCTTGGAATGCTAGTTTTATTTGCGTCAGGAGTTGCTCCCAATATTTTACAACAAGTAGATGTTGCAGCTTGTGTCTCCTCCAATTTAGCATGACGTGTTTTAGCTCGAGCAATATTGGTTTTGTTCGTAAATTGAGAATAGCAGTCCCTGTGGTAAACATAGTGATCCTCAGGCTCAGTGTTCGTCCATAGAGCAGCTGACTCAAGAGAAACTCGCTTCTCTGAGCTATCCCCGAGCCCCATCCATATCTCTGCGGCCTCACAAGCTTTCTTCCAACTCAGGGCTGTAAATTGTGTTAATTTTGTTGTTCCTTTCGGGATGATATGTACTAAACAATCCCTTTGTTTACATACTGGAGGACCGTCCTCTTCCATGGAGGAGGCCGCCATCTTGGAGAAAGTGACCCGCACTCATGAGAAGCTCGCAAGCTGATTGGCTTAGAGGGCTCGGGAAAATACCCCCACTAAAAGTCGAATTATAACCCATTGTGCAAGTTTTGAGATTGCCAACAAGTCCATTTGTCTTAGTTAAGTAATTATACAATTTTTTCAACAAAAATTAGGTAGTCCCTCTCTAGTGGGTCACGAAAAGTCACAATAGAGGGGAGTGGCCAACGGCCTAAAAGAGAAATGTGCGATAGAGGAAGAAGAAAAGTGCATAGAGGGAACCAAAACCTACACATGTTGACCTGAAAACAGTTGTGAATCGCCTGCTTGCATTTACAACCTTTGCCACAAATGAAGAATTAAAATATTATATTGTATTATATCATATTATATGTATTTATATTTACAAGGATTATTCACTTTTCATAAGTCTGGAAAGCTGTGGATACAATATTAAATCCTGTTTTTATAAAGCCTGGTTTGCCATTGGATACAGAAACACAAAATAACTTCTCAATATCACCTGAATGTGTGTGTGTGTGGGGGGGGGAGGGGGGGGGGGGAGGCGGCAGTAGTGGCGGCAGCAGAGACCTAAGGGACCCACCTAGACAGCTATATTCTATTCATATACCTACCAACCCTTACCTCCATCCATACAACCTGAACCTGCTGCTCACACTCTCATTACTTCTGCGACCACTGGGCAGCCCACACCAAAAGTAATTGGATGTAGTTTTAGGTATACTAATACATACATATCCCAGGTAAGTATGATGCATATGCATCTCTTTTATTTCACTCTAATTCATTAACTATGATCTTTAGTATCACTTCTCATGAATAATCCATGTTCAACTTTGTTTCAGTCATTGTCGGCTCATTGTCTCAGTTCCTGAGAAGCTAAAAATAATCCATGGAAATTAACATGTTTTCTTTGTTCAATCAACCCAATCAGCCATATCTTGGTTTGTCACACCCTGTAGGAAGACACAGAGCAAAACAGACCTCAACGTGTTATCCAAGGGGCCAAAAGCACGTTGTCCCTTCTGAGCGACATCATTTTCTGAACAATCTCACTGACTGGTTCGGAGTCTGGCACGAATTATAGAATTCTGCCTGCTTCTTAGGTTTTGACTTCTCACCAAAGTTTGTTTCCATATGATCAACAAACTGTACAAGAGTCAGATCCTCCGGCAAATCACCCATCTCTGCCAGTTGTCTCCTGCAACCACAGATCAACTGCCTCAGTAATTGTTCGAGACTCCAGTTGTGCGCGGTAGCGACAAACTTCATTTCCGCCAAGTAGATCCTCCATGAGAGAACACCATCCCACATTCTGGGAACAGATACCTTAGGAGCAATACTCTCCCTGGCCGAAGATTGCTTGTAGTCAAAATCGTCATCCGACTCATCCGGCCCTGTGTACTCCAGGCCCTGGACGAGGGAATGATCTTTCCGCCAGGATCTACTCGACTGCGAATCCTTACCACGGTCATCTTCAGAATCATCTGAATCACTATTACGCCTGTAAGGTTTCTTCCCCGTTTTATTTCCAAAGAATGGAGAACTGGAGGGACTAGGGGAATTACAAATGTATGTGCCATCCTGTACTCTCCCATTAGTAGTTTTGATGGCAGAAGTATGTGCCTTCGTGCCTACTCCACTACTCTGTCTCTTCTGCGTAACCACACCCTTAACGCTCAAAAATGAATAGTCATTTGCATTTCCCTTCAAAGAAGAGGAGGCCTGCGCCTGTTTTGAAAATGAAACATGCCTGTCTACATCTTCCGGCCCCTTAGCCGCGACTTAGCCAACATCGGTGCAAATGACAACTTCGGATTGGCAAAAGTTGACGTAACCGGGCTTTGGGCGTAGATCTAGTTTTGATTTTCATCAACATACTAAGCAAACCTTCACCCTGTGAAGCATCCGGCGGTGGCATATCTCCAGAAGCCGCCGAGTTACAATCCTCTATCGTGACGGGCAGAGCCGGCCCATACACAGCATCCTGAATGACTCCCCGTAAGGAGGCATTCTGTTGTGAAATATCCGCTACATGCGCCTGCATCTCCTCAGTGGCACTCTTATGAGCTTTAAAGTCAGAGCGCATTTTAAGGAACTCGTGACAGAGTTCATCCTCCGACAAGTCGTCCGGCGCACGACGCCATTGATTGAAAGCACTACCGGCACCGGTGTTTACACGAAACACCGCTCCGTCGTCCTCATACTTGAAAGCTTCATCATCTCTAACGGGTCCCAAATGTCCTCTTGGTGGAGGGCCAAAAGTATCCACGACAATGGTCAACTTAGGTGGTCTAATCAACTCACTCCTCGGCGGGGTGTTCAAATCAAGTCCAGCAGCAGGATCAGTCACGGCTTCAGCCATCCCGGCCCAACTTAAACACTGCGTAAAGCAGTCCTGTTTTTAAAAAAAACAACAGTCACACTATCAACAAGGTTTGCGGCCAGAAACTGGTTTATGGCACCAACTGTAGTGATTTCCGTCTCACTACCCAAGTTCGATATTCTCTTATCCTAGCAAAGGGAAAGAAGACCAGACACGCAGTTCTTTAGGTATCACAGGCTTTATTCTCCACACAAACCATGTCCGATAGTCAGTATCGGACCCAACAAAGGTGACCAGGGATTGGCCTCACAAGACAGGTGGTAATTATGGTACACAGTCAATGTAGGTGTTTAGGGTACAAATGGTTAACATGGTTCAACGTGAGAATAGCTAAGTTAAGCAAGACGGAGTCCGGAAGTACTCAAACACATATTATGGTAAAATAGTTGACTAGATAATGATTTCCCTTAATACCGAATTACTGGAACTCTGTCCAGGTAGGAAAAGGCGGGAATCCGAAAGGCCGTTTCGGAACCGGGAGCACATCCAGCTGAGGCATGTGCACCCAATTATAGCAACAACTGGCCGAGCCAATTATCCCGGAACTATTAAAACCCGTATTCACTAGACATACATATTTCAACTAATTTTGTTATTGAAGTATGTTCAATACGATTGGATATCATGGGTCATTGTTTATTTTCAATGACTAAATATGGTTCGAGCCTGTATTATGATGACACAAGACTCCAAAGTCGATGATTAAATGGCTAACGGTAGCACCCCCAATGAAATGACTTATATGAGATATTATAGATGAGAATTTGATTTGTATGACTAACCAAGAAAGAAGGTGGTTCACATATGGGACCAGAAAGTAAATTTTGGAATGGCTAACAATAGCATCCCCTATCCTTAGAACTTTAGAAATTGATAATTCCCCTGATATCAGTCATAATATTTGTCAAAATCATTTTGATCAGATATGCAGTTATAGGTCATTGTTTACCTGAAAAAACTTAACAAGATTTCAGTGTGCATTTATCTATATGTGGCCTCAAAGCCAATTTTGGAATGGCTAACGGTAGCACCCTCAACTCAAACAAACAGACCTTATAACAAAATATTTTTTTGTATATTTCAGCTCAATTTTTTCATAAAATCTTTTGAAATATATATAATGTTGCAGGTTAACGTTAATATTAAATGATGTAACATGAGTTAAGCCTCTGTATGTGCAAATGGCACCACAAAGTTGGAATGGCTAACGATAGCAGCCCCTTTACAAAAATGAGGCAATCAGGAAATATATGTTGTGCATATTTCACTTGAATTGTTTTAAGAAATCTTTCCAATCGAATTGGATATATTAGACAATTGTTGATTTTACGTTTTCCAATATGATTAAGGCTGGTATATAGGTTCTTATGCCATTACTTGGACAATATCAAAATGGCTAACGATTGCACCCCCCAACCAAAGGAGGCAATAATCAAAAAATATATTCAGCAAATTCTAACACTTTTTATAAGAAATCTTCTGGCAGATAGCATATGGCATATGGATGCTGGATTTTAATAGAAATTCATCAATTTAGACAGTATATGCTTCTAGAGGCAATGAGAAGGACATTGGCCTGCACAGCCTGTATCGAGGAGCTGCAGCTTTCATGCACATGCATGGGGTACCCCTTACGGACACACAACGGGTTGGAGACATTTTCTCGCCTTTCTGAAACATTTGACAACACCCCTGGATCACAAGATTTCATTGGATGAATCCCTTGCCTCTTCTCTTTCGGAATTCTAGCTAACTGAGACTGTGTGAAGAAGGATCTTGCTCTCCTAAGCATGAAGTTGGCAATAAAATATCAATACTCATAATTATGTCTCCCATGTTCTCCTTCAAATTGACTCCTGTATTCCCGGCGGTTGGTTTGCATCAATGCTACCACATCATTTATTATATTATTTACTTAATATGCTACCCAAGAAGGTCAAAATAGATATTATAAAAACACTGGTTATTCCCCTAATTGATAGAGGTGACATCTTTTATTCGCACACAAACAAACACCAGGTAAATAGGCTGAAAGCCCTGTTAAATGCTGCGGTAAGAGCAGCTTTAAATCGCAATAAAAGGACAAACATTGAAAACGAGCTAGTAAAACTCAATATTTTACCAAATGACTTGAGACGAGAGATACACATGTTAGAGTGCGCTCACTACCTTGCCACAAATTTATCAAATTTAGATCTTAGAGCTTTGCCTACGAGGAGTCACGCAGAAAACAGGAAAAACCTAAAACTAGTACACCCTAATTTGGCCTTCTACCAAAATTGTTTTCTTTACAAAGCTTGCTCAGCTTGGAATAAACTAAGTAAAAATGTACAGAACCTGGAGGTGAGAAAAGAATTTTGACGTCAACCATTCATGCGCGTATCAGTGAGACATAAATAACAGTATTGTTAGTATCCGTCTATAACTAAAAATGTTTAAACTGTAGCTACTTGGATTTAAAATCAGAAATTGTCGTATCAATTCCTTCGTTTAATTTGACCTCTCTTATAATATACTATAAATCTTTGTTTATTTCTGTTTGGTATGCCCGGAAGACCTGCACGGTCAGGAGTGCAGAGTGTAATCTACCGTTTCTGACAACTGTATTTTATTGTGATGTTGGAATAAAAATCTTATATATATATATATATATATATAATATAATAGCCTGGTGTTCTCCAGGATCGATGTCAGAGTAATAATAAAATAATGTATTTTATTTTTATTTCAAGTCTCCCTTGAATCTACTCATGTAAGGGTCCAGGTGTTCTCCTCGATCACAAACCAAGGGATGATAAACTCCTATTGATTGGAGCTGAGTCATTGTTTTATTCTATTTTATTTTTATTTGGTTCATTAGTCAAACCTATACTTATGTAGCCTGTACGCAAGTCCTATTTGTACTGTACTGTATGGACACTAAACCTCTTGCCTAGTCTATCTCGCATTGTCATATGTAAATATTTGAGCTGTTCTGCCCAAATATATCTAGAAAACATAATGTTTATTTCGCTATGATTAGCCTGTATTATATTTTATTATACACGCATTCAATACTGAGGCCCCGACAGCCGCACATTACTAGTAACATGGTATTGGACTAGTACATTACGGGCGCGTTGTCATGGCGACGCAAGTTTGGTGGCGCAAGATTGCCGACGCAAGGTTGCCGACGCAAGTTTGCCGTGTGCGAGGGCTTTCTTTCTCCAACATTTCAACTGTTTCTATAGTTATATTCCTCTTGTACAAACACCAGATATGGCAAATTATGTTAATGTATCTTTAATTAAGCATGTTTTGCATGCAAAACTAGGCATGTATAATAATCAACTTATAGGACTTGTTGCCGCACGGAGCGTAAATAAAGGACTCGACCTGCGGTCTCGTCCTTTATTTACGCTCCATGCGGCAACTCGTCCTATAAGTGCTAAATATTTACTCACTTTACTTCTTAGCACAATTATCTTCCAAATTAACTGCCGGAAGAGATGCTACCTCGTTGTAACATAAAGGCATGTAGACCTTTTTGTCAATTTTCCTTACCCATCTCATTTACCTCTGTGTAACTGTGATTATTTTTTGACGAATAAAAAACATCTTATCTTATCTTATCTTAATATAACTCTGAGATTTGAATTACTAAAGCAATATGCTATTTGTAATACTCATATTCAGACTTGCTTTTTTTCATATCTTGATAGACGTCAGTTTGCTCATAAGTAACAATGCTTCACTATTTGCTCTGTTTGAGACATAGACATAAACAAATAAACAGAGCTCTTGAGTTTTGTGAATGTTGCATCAGCCCTCCTTAACACCAACTCAAAAAGCTATTTCCATATCATCATACAGAAAGGAATTACTTCATCTTCCATCAGAGGAGAACTTGATTCCACAGTGCCCTCATGATTAAAACTTTCTATTTTCTCTTTTGTAACGAGTGGACGACTTTTAAGATGATATAAGAAGGTTTTTGAAAAAAGGCATTTACTATTCCGTTTGGTAGTAGTAAACGTCCCTGCAATCCATTTGAACTGGAACTTATTATTAAAGAAGAAATTATTTCTTTTTAAAGGCCTCTTTAATGGTTCTATCATACGGTGGGAAGAAGACAGAAATATAAATAAATGTTTCAAAATGCATACCACAATAAATTTCAGTTTCAATTTATTCCATATTTCACTCGGACAGCTGATAATGGTCTGACAAAAAGTTTTGTAAGCACTGACATGTTTGTGGAAGAACTCAAAACAAATTCTCACCCCTCAAAGCTGCACTGTCTTTCATCTGAGGAGTAGAAGATCCTATTTCTGAAAATAAAGAAAGAAAATAACTGTATTGTCATATTCGTATATTCACGCGTTTTCTAAAAGAAAATAACGTTGTTTTCATATACTGTTCAGCACATGTAACTTATTTGAAAGCTCTAATATTGTGGAGGAGCTGAACAGCGACATATATATATATGGCAAGTGATGATATTTATTGATTGGTAACTTTATTTCAACAATGTCAAGTTACATCGACACATGTAAAATGGGATGATATGCACTTGCTTAATCAGTTCTTCTAGTTTCACCCCTTACATTGGTGAATTAGATGTATAACTTAATACACATTCCGAAATTTATGTTATACTGTTAAAGGATGTTTGCATAATATTTAGACTGGAAGTTACAATTACTACAATAATCAATTATATCTGTAATAAACTCAAGAAACAAGAAATATGATTAAACATATAGACGTCAACTATTATTCAAGCCCAAACTTCATAGGAAATCATGTATACATTTTCTGGGCTGGGAAATCGTATCCAACAATATCACATATGTATTTTATGTAATTTGGTATATATACCAGTTGCACTTGTAGGCACAATGTTTGTTTACATGTATGTGCCAAGTAGAGTGACCAGTCACACCTAGTGGTTCAGTGACGTCACCAACAAACATAAATTACCACCAGTGGCGCTGTTGGTCACCAATATGGCTGCCTCCTTGTAAGAGAGAAACTGACTGTTTATTGTTACGTTTCTAGGGGTAAATAATGATGTCGATCATTATAATGATGCACAAATACTCTGAAGACTATAATGTTTCTGCTATTTGCAAAAATTTTCATTGAAAATATGGAGTCTTCATGTCTAGTTCAAATAATTCACGTCTTAGAAGTAGGATGCTATGATTTTTCAAACTCATTTAAAAGTGTTCCAATGCGGGGTTTCAAAGCCACATAATTATCTTCAATATATAGGATCAACGTCACCTTGCTGTCTCCAGCATGTGTGTGTGTGAGTGTGTTTGTGTAGGGGGGAGGGCTGTATGTGTGCATGTGGGTGGAGGCGGAAGGAATTATGGAACCCTAGGTCTCTTTCTAATTTAATTTGGACTAGAGTCTAATTTCTAATTTGGTAATGAGTAGAGATCCATCAATTTAGCCCATCCATTCCACCTATTCAGAAGATATTGGATGAAAACACATTGCTGAAGCTCTGCATTTCTAATATTGCCATACATATCCTATATGATTAAACTGAATAAGTTTCATGATTCCATGACCACTAATTTAAGTGGGAATAGTAGGCACTTCAAGATGGGTGGCTCCGATATAGCTCCTCCTCTCAAACTGCAACTTGCCAAATCAAAGCACAGAGAAACCTAATGGAAAGAGGAGAGGAGATCTACGCCGTCATCTTCCATGAATAATAAACATTGTTGTAAATCCCATCACCATGTTGTTTCCTATACTATTTTTACCTGTGTCACTAGGGAGTCTGCCTCATTTGTTGTCGCCTCATTTGGTGTGGCGTCAATAGGAGATTTGCATGTACCACTGTGCACGATGGGATGGATTCTCATTGGATTCTCATTGGATGTATATTTAGCAGTATTTCTATAGGGGAACGGATGTATATTCCATGATGAACATGGATTGTTTTCTCTATTGTTGACACTGACATATATATAACTCCCTTGCGAATTAGGATTCAAGATGGCGGCTATACAAATCAACCCTATATCCCTTCATAATTGAGGTCACCAATATATCTTAAAAAGTAGACCTAGTGATACTAGCACATAACGTCAGCTTGCATGAAGGAAATCCTAATGTCTGTCACTTTGGCATTTTTATTATATACGCGTTGCCGTTGAAATAATTAACGTATTGTAGAGTTGTATACGTTGTGTCCGTATACAATTCCACTCTCTGAGTAGTGCCGTATACAACTCCACGCTCTGAGTTGTACTATTAAACCCAACTAGGATAATCACGCCATTAGGCTGATTTGCTGTTTACGCAGACAGAAGGGGAGGTAGAATGGTGAATTATAGATCAAAATGAAGAAATAAACTAAAATACTTTCATCTTTATGATTAAAAGCTGTGAAAAAGTTAAAACTTGATTCGAAAATGTGAGCGATTTTCCCGCAGTGCCGACTGACCACAAACAACAGATCGTCGTAACTTCCAACATATCTAGAGGTATAATAATATATTTCAAATAAATTAATAAACTAAAATCCTTTCATCTTAGTCAAAGTCTACCCTTTTCAAAGTATTACTTTTATTAAAAAAAAGATGTAAAGCTGTGAAAGTGTCTGAAATTGATTCGGAACTGTGAGCTTATTTTTCTCAAGTAGTTTTTCCTCGCAGAGGTGCCTGGACAGTGGTAGAACAGCACGGTGGATAGTAACCGGCCCATACACACAAAACCATGATCAAGCATCTTATAAGATCGCAATTTGATAATATTTCTACATATAAAATGTCTTATATAAAAGCTTAACTCGTTGGTTGAAGGATTGTGAATATTGCATGAGTTGCGCAACAAGTTAGTTATCCTGTATATATATTGGCCCTGTTGCACTATATAGAGAGAATGGGACGAGCCGGCAATAATCGAAAATTTATAGGACTTGATTCGTCCACATAAGCACGATGCCGTAGGCAGAGTGCTTATGTGGACGAGTCAAGTCCTATAAATTTTTTATTATTGCCGGCGAGTTCCATTTTATATTTATTATATGTGCATAACATTTGATCATATGTTATCAGATATCACTGAAAAAATATTAAAGAAGTCTCAGAGAGCCCCGCTGCCCTGCTGACAGCCCCATTAGTAGGCCTCAGTAGAGCCTACTGTGTGCTACTGAAATTCTTATTGCTTGTTATGTATTTCTGTAATCATAGTACCAGAATCACGGGTGGATTACCAATCGTGTGGATTTGTTTACATGCTTCAGAGAGCCAAAGCTCTGCGAAGCATATCAACAGAGCTATTTTTAGACAACTACATTTTTATAGGACGCGTCCTATATGAATATTTTTATAGCACCCCACTTGTACACTCTAAGAAAAAAGGGTTCTTTTGGGTTCTAGATAGAACCTCATGGTTCTACCAAGAACCCTAGGGTTCTTCGACACCTAAAAGGGTTCTTCGGGACCACTGGAGGTTCCATCTAGAACCATAGGGGTTCTTCAGCGATTTAAGGGTTCTTCGTGCACTTGAAGGGTTCTTTAACTCAAAGCGGTTCTACAAAGAACCCCCTTTTTCTCCTTAGGGGTTCCGTCTAGAACCATAGGGGCTTTTGCCTGATTTTAGGGTTCTTCCTGAACTTGAAGGGTTCTTTAGCTCAGGAGGGTGTCAGGAGGGGCAGTCAGTCACTTCAAATTCGTGCAAAAGTTTCGTTCTTGGTATCAAATCAAAGCTTACATTTTTGGTCCGAGTCAGTACATATATATAATACAGTTCTTAAATGACTACTTTGATGGTAAATCCAACTACAAGAACTTAATCCCATATATATGCAGACCTGCCAAGTTCAGGAAATCACTTTCTGCCAGACAAGTGTCTCCCACAGGATACAGGAGGTATATATCTGACCAACGAGTTTAAATCTGTTTTAAATTCGTTGATCTGGATATATGCAAGACGCGCAGCATATGGGCTGTATATGTTTGCTGGTTGCTAGGAGACAAACAAGCTAGCAGCCACGGCCAGGTCAACCCCACTCACTTATTGTTTAGTGTATCCCCTCACCCAGTAGTGGCGGTGGCTGGTCACTTCAGTGCTCTCCCAAGCGAGAAGAGGAGTCCCAGTTACGGGGCGGGCACAGATGTGTGACAGAGCCATACAAACACCTGTTGTGCTCTAACGGCCGGCAGAGACAGACGTGGGCCTACATTTCCAGGTACAATTCAAAATGTGCCGTGGAAGAGGGTAGTGTTGCCGCAACGTTGCCGCATTTTCCAACGCTCACAGAACAGGAACTGGTAATGTCAGAAACTTTTATTATATCTCAAACGAATCGGGAACATGTCAGGATCATGGAGGAGTGAGATTATCAAAATCTTTTGAGATCTTGCAATTCAGCGTTCAATATGGTGTCAGTCAATTTAGTGGCTCTGTTTTCCCTTGACACTTCACAATTGCTCTGTCTACCTATTATATCACATTTATGATCACATTATTCAATGGCTTCATACATAATCATGATTGAATTTTATATTCTAGGTGACAAGAGGATGTCCTCCCAAACAGACTTGGAAGGAAGAAAGGAATTATCGACTGGAATACTCACTGAAGAATAAAGGAAAATACTATCCACGCCATGAAATGGAATATATTATGTTGAATAATTTGATGAAAAGTGATGTTACTTCAGCAATAAAACAATAATAAAATCAACCCTGGACATTTTCAGATGGTGGGTTCTTCAAATCAAGGGTTCTATGAAGAACCCTACATATTTTAGCTTGAGGGTTCTTCAAATCAGGGTTCTATGTAGAACCCTACCTATTTTGGCCAGAGAGTTCTTCAAAGGGTTCTTCAAATCGAGGGTTCTATGTAGAACCCTGCCTATTCCCGAAACGGGGGTTCTACTTAGAACCCTCAAAAAAGGGTTCTAAGTAGAACCCTTAGGGGTTCTGCCATGTCGACAAGCCGAAGAACCCTTAAGGGTTCTTGTTAGAACCCTTTCTTCTTAGAGTGTAGCACCTCTCATATAGCATGCGCATATAATAAATAGAAATATATACCCAATAAGATCGTGTCTTAAAGGCCCCTTAGCACCATTGTAAATGTACGACTATGAGTATAATGACATGAGGTTTGGCGCATAAACTTATGAATGCATTTGAGGAAGATCAAAGGTATCTCAGATTACTCTGAGAGACATCGTGTAGAAAGAAATTGTATCTAGTGCAATGCAGGTTATGCTATCAGGGAGTGGTTTCTCAGACAATCGTAGCACAATGTGTATAGTGCAATGGATCATTACACTATATAATATACTATTGTATCTGCAACTACTTGTACAGATATCATTACTCCCTTGTATCATAAAATTCATTGCACTATAAACGATTCTTTTCCGAGTCTATTCTGACTATTTACCTTCCTTATTAAGGTAGCAACCCTTTTTTCTATATATTATGCCCTTCAATCGTAAATGTAAGAGGGCGGGAAGCGGCCTTAATGACGTGATCCTATCGGCTATATAGTGCAATGGACTAATACTATAATTACATGGCAGAAATAATTGATATTTATGCCTGAGTCTGGATGAGGCGGACTAACAATCCCTTCAGCAATTGACAATGACAACTGACACAAAACTGATTGAAACTATCATGTACACCAGGCTTCCGACCAGGTTTCTATAAGAGCGTTAGGCTATTAGTAGGTAGGTTACCTTGTTAACCGCGATCGGTGACGATATAAATCTTCATTAGGCGCTCTATCCTAGTGTCAGATGCTTGATGTGAAGGCAGGGTGGAGTAAGAGTCGTTTTTACGCAGGCATAACGAGCTCCAGGCTCTTATAATTAGTGGGGAATCAATGAGATAACCACATTAGAGCTGCTATTATGACAACAAAAATGCTCATTATTTGACCTATAGGTGTGAATTCATCCATATTTGGTTGCTGTTATATGTTTATGTATGTAGGTTTGAAACCGAATCAGCAGAAAGATGATGAATGCTGATGAGCGATAATATGAACCACACCAGAAGGTAAGATTGGGAAGGAAAGACTTTTCTCGCGCCTATGAGGAAAACACGTTCATATACCACCCCGGAGTTGTGGTTCTACATTTACTACACAGCCGTCAGAAACTGCGTAACTTTACCATAAACTTTGGGCCGTGTTCAACCAGCTAAATTAAAAGGAATAGATCTTAGCAGAACTAAAGAATGTACACGACTCATAGATTCAACTCTTCACTTTCAGAATCTAAATCATTGTATGTAGTCGGTAGAATTGGGTAATAAGTGAAAACGATTGAGACATTTCTTAGAAAAAGAAACCAGAAGGAAGGAACTGTCAGATTCTACGCATTAGTTCTCCCACGCATAAGAACGCATGGCCACGACTACATTAATTTCTGCCCATACAAAAGGTAGGTGGTACACATTTCAGCGTGTAGGTATGAGTAAAACCACTGCTGCAAAGGATATCCCTGGGTCGTCAAAATATAAATGTGGACTGTCTAGAAGCCCTGCGACCAAATATAACAGAATTCAAAATTTTGATCATAATTTTGACTTTCAGATGGATAGGAAAAGATTGGAACAAAAACAAGGAAATGTAGAGTTATTGATTGATGTTAACTGAAAATGCAGCTTAAATGGTGTGGCGGCCGTGCACTGTCAACAAAAGCTTGTTAATGTACTGACGATGTATTGACGATGGAATTGGTGACGATGAGTTATCGGTAGCAGTGTCAAAAACATAGCATTAAATGAATGAAAAGGACATAATAATAGATGTATATATATCCTTTTTAAAGATTGGAATATTCATTATTACATAATTATAGGAAATTGGTCTATGAACCTCTAAATTTCCAGTTTAAAAAAAGTGAGTGTAGGCAGTATCTAGGAACCCATGTGTCCATAGTGCGTGATGGGCGGATGGAGAAGGGTATAAGGAAAAAAAACAATCTCAAAAAGACATAATTATAGACCCTGGATGAGCTGTTATTTCTCAACCTAAAGGGTGCATTTCTCACGGGATTGCTCATAAATATCAGCATGTAATCATTTTTAAACATCAAAATGATAAGAAATGATCTGATTGAGTCTTTATTTGTGATGTGTTTCAGCAAGATGAGTCACAAGTAACGAAATTGATATATATTTTTATTGTCATATGTACTATTGATATGAGTTTAGTATAAGTATAATAGGGACTACACCAATATCTAATATATGACATTATTCGCAAGATATCTTTGTGGGAATGTTTTCATTTTGGAGATGCTTAACGCTGTTTTTAGCATGAACACATTTACCAAATTTCTAGACAGTGTATTAAATATATAGATCTATGCATTTCAAAGGTCATCTCATAGACTATATTTAGCTACTTAGCTAGTAACTGTCCTCCCAGAAATATTATCAAACTTAAAATATAGAAATACTAATTAGATGTCCTACAGTTTACCAACATTGCAATCGGCTTGACCTCATCATTTCAAATATGGACTTGGGACTGTTTTCCTCCACCTCTACCTCCATCGTGCTCCTCCTCCTCTTCCTACTCCTCCCTTCCCTGCCTCCCTCCCCCTCCGCCAAAAATGCCGAAAAAACAGTCGTAAAAGCGGCCGAAAAAACAGGAAGACACGGCCGAAAACGGCCGTTATAAATTTGCGGCCGAAAGTATTTCACACACAAAAAATGTACGGATAAATAACGGATAAATGCGGCTAGTGTGTCATTTGCGACCGTTGTTGCGGACTGGGTCATCCCTCTTTCCATAAAATATACATACGGTATGAGTAAAAGTCACATCCCACGTTCTTGTGTATTAGTTAACTCCTCAATACCAACTGACACCCGGCCATCACCCTGCCGATTTAGGTATTAGGAAGCCTGTAAGATGAAAATACCACATCGGTAATGTTGTGTCACGTAGAAGGTAAAAGCGTGGGCACCTTTAGTTATCCTATTACTGCAATCATCGTGCTGATCGTGCTTCGGGTCCTCTGAATAATTATTTTGGGGTAATACAATTCTACACAAAGGAGAACAGGTCAAAAAACGTTAATACTTTATCTGGGGGACCTTTTGATGGGTCTGCAATGAATAGACCAGTTAATAGACAATTTCATTTTTTTATGGAAATAGGCTGGGAGTACAGCTTTAAATATTGAAAAAGATGAAGGATGAAGCAAGTAGTCCAGTATCAAGTACATGGTACTATTTGAATACCAAATTGATACATGATGATCTCACCACTGAAGAATTAACACAAAGATCAAATATATACTATATTAGCGCCCCCCCCCCCCCCCCCCCACCCCATTTCCTTATGCTCACATCACTGTTAATACTGAAGGAATTCTAAACTGGGTCTAAACTGAGTTCAAGGGTGACTTCTCTAACCTCCTTTCTTTTCATAAGAAGTGTGTCAACATAAATACTAGTATTCTAAAAAGCATCTGAATGGTTGATCTGCTACCATATCCGCTTGACTGAAGAGCTGATCATTTTCGTTGGGAGAAAAACAACCAAACTGAGAGATGTGGGTGAAGTCGCCTGAAAATGTACGATTTGCCTTCAACAATCCTCTCCAATAACCCAGGCCCAAATATGGCCAGGATATACCGATATTTATCATTTTGTCAGCCAATAATTTAGTAGAATTTACTAAGAGTTGAGTGTTCAGACCTGCGGATTGTGCATGTTCTCACAACCAGATCCATTTATTGATCCGGATAAGATATTTTGTACGGTGCAATGATTTCGTGGGTTAGGCCTATTCTAGCTTAATAGAACCATTAGAATTATATCATGGTGAAGCTATTGATAGTGAAAATCACACGCTCCCTTTTGTTTGAAGTAAAATACTTCAGTAATCATATTGGGTAGGGTCGGAAAAACAACATACATATTACTTCACTATCAATAGCTTCACCATAATATAATTCTAATGGTTCTTTTTATATTTTTTTCAGGTCTTTGCTCTCACCACTCCATGAAAATATCTATACCTCAAAATCCTGGCTCTGCCCCTGGTATGTTCACGCAAGCAGACACTCAATTTAAAACCTCATTGCAGATTACATTGTGGGAAATAATAATACTGCAGCACACTGCATCTCTTATTCCATTTCTCAAGAGAGAGAAATATTATTCCTCTTTCAATGCCAGTGCAATCAGCATCACAGGGAAAAAATCCGCTATCAAACCGCCGCAGTATCCTAACGACAAAGCCGTTCCTGTCGGAAGTTTTCCTTCGCTTAAAATTATCTTGAGGTTTAAGAAAAAAACGATATAAAATTCTGACGTTGTATTTTGACGTGGAGGAGAGAAAGTCGCAAATGCCATCTATTTAAATTCCAGTACTACATTAGTAAGATTCGAGGGAGGAACACCCTTGGCAAAACCCATCGAGAGTAAAAAAAAAACCATCTAGAGCAAACGCCGCCATCATCTTTAATATTCCAAATTATCTAAATGACATTCGAACAAGTTTGGAGAAATTTGTCCCCTTTGCTTTTGCTACCGGCCTTCATACAAGTCCACATTAATATATCAAAAACCCGCCGAAATCCATTTTTGGGGTGGCTTCAATTAGTATCGTTCACCGTCGGCCGTTTTCTCACGCCCAACACGACTTCAAATACATTTATAAACATATAACGGTAGTAGAATATTGATATCTTCTGTCCTTCAGGTCAAACAGTAAATAGATTTGATGAGTCAAGTTTTGTTTGTTATAAAAGCTGACAATGCACACTTGGGCAGGATATGCACCAGGCCTTTCAAGACTTACAATGATACATTGTTTGATTTAATTTGAACAATACTTTATTCAGAATACGAATTGCATCCAAATTATAAAATATCAGATTAAATCAGATAATTTACAGTCACAGATTATTAATTTGTTTTTAATAATGTGCTGAGGGTCAATAGCTAGAAATCAAAATGGCCTGAGAATGCAGTTTATGATGTACTTTATATAGTCTTGTATTATGTGTAATGATCATGAAGTATAAATTATATCTAAACATTTCTGATGAGCTTCGGAGAAATCCACCTCCGGATCCATCTCCGGGAATCTCCGAATCCGGGCACCTCCGAGCGTATGAAGTTCGTCCAGATGACACTAGGGGTTTACATCACCACCCTAGTCGATATTTCCAGTTACACCATTTGAGTAATTTAGTATTAATCTACGCTTAATATTATTCAATCCGGAGTTTCACCATATTATTTGTTACACATCATTCTATATATGGCCATTTCCACCAATTTTACAACATTTGGGCCCCTAGACACCCCCTGAGGACCCAAAAATAATTTTTACATTTATCAGTTGAATTTTTATTTTCTATCAACCTTATATATATGCACATTAAACTGCCAAGTTTGGAACCATTCTGATAATTAGGAATTTGTTTACAGGGGGGTCGAAAATAGATCCCAAATATGAAAAAAATGCTAAAAGTAGCATGACGAATAATGGTACATATTTCTACATAAATGAGGATTTAAATTAGAAATAGATAAAACAAATATGCACATAATGTATTGAACTATTTTGTACTTGATAGGTCTCGACATAAGGGTCATGACACCTTTTATTTGGTGAAAATATTCTAACTAGAAGAAAAGTTACAGCCAAATAACCATTCAGTAATGGTAATGATAATGGCAGCGGCAAGGGTGATAGGTCATTGACCCTCTGCCCACATTATAATGTATTTATACACATTATATAACTCATTATATTTAGAATATATATAATATTCATTACCCTTGTTTAGTTTTTTAAGTTGACTCAAATACTTGTATTTAATGTTCCTGTTCTGTTTAAGTATTTTAGAGGCAAAATCTTCAAGGATAAACGTTCTAATATTATGTATATATGTTAGAGATATAGTCTCTGATATTATGTGACAGCAGGCGTGACGGCACACAACGGCAGGCGTGATGGCACACGACACAACGTGACGGCACATTTTTAAAGCATTTTGCCTTAAGAATCATGTAAAAACTACTCGGAAATCATGAATTTCAATCTACATAGATTGGTACCAAGCAAAGTCAATAATAAATGTCAAATTTAAAGTTTATCATCAAAATTGTGCCTCATAAGGCTCTAAAAACCCTAAAATAGGTGTGACGGCACACGACAGGAGCTAGGGTACCCACCACCTTTTGTCACCATGTTATTTCTCTGCTACGATCCAAGAAAAACTCAAATAAATACATTTTATGTTTTTACATATATAATCCCATGCCTTTTATCATTATTCATAATAATTTGATAGATATATATATTTTTTATTTTTTTATTCTACCTTAGGCACACTGCGTGACGGCACACGACATGGGGGGTGCCCCACACAAAAAAAAAATCGGTTTTTGATGGCTTTTGGCGAAAAAATATTTTTTTTGCATTTTTATTTTACACAGATCATGTTCACGTAACCTACTATCACAACATATAAAAAATAATGTGCAATTTTGAAGATTATTTAGAAATTTAGCAATTCCACAGACTATTGGCACTTAAAAAAAACGATTTTTGCCCCCAAAATGCGATTTTTAAATTAAAAAAAAAAAATAATTGGGTTAAAAATGCCAAATATGTGGTTCCACAGGTTGGTACAACCATCCAATCAAAAAAAATAATCAAATTAATGGTAATTAATTTGATTTAAGCCCATTTTATCACTTTCCACGTTTGGGGGCCAAATGTTGTCAAATTGGTGGAATTGGCCATATGTTCAAGTTTGTATTTATGTCATTATTATATTTATTTAGTTATTCCTGTTTGAGTTGCATCCTATGCATCTAATGTTATAAATTATTGATATATCTCGATGTACCTGTTCTTAATCGGGTTGAGGAAGTAAGGTCTTCAACCCAACTCATAAGGAGGAATAAAGAAGTGAATGGAGAAAGTATTTCTCTCTTGAGGTTTCTTGAATTTCTTCCGATCGACACCTGTCGTCGTTTGTACTAATAATATGTATCACCTATCATCCTTAACTTTGCTTGATTCCATTCATTATTCTGTAACCTTTTACCTTCAACCTTAATATTCTTATTGAATATGAACCGCTGTCTTAGAACATCCACCCTAGACGAGGGCCATTTTTTGTAATACATTTTGTTCCACATATTGAACATTTCTTCATAGAATTTATTGAGGCATTTGTTTGGATTGCTTCTACATAGAAATATATCATAAATCTTTCTGTCATATAAACTCTCAATGGTTTTTACCCACTTCTCATCTGGTCTATTTAATGCTCTACTCACCCACGAAATTTGCCTGAATTATCTCCTTGACACAGCGAAGACCTAGGCATCCTTCTTCACAGGAGCTTGTTTGATGAAATTCCAGTCGACTTTAACACCTTTAGAGCCCCAGACTGTATTTTCACGTTCAAAACCAGCTCATAGCTGCTATTTATTTTTTCGAGCAGGGTGCCATGTAGGCGATATGACAGTAGTGCCTACATGGCTTGGTAGGCGGCTGGGTGGGCTCTCTGTAGGCCCTACCTATGGTGTGGGGAAGGCAGGAAATCTTTTAAATAGCCCAAGGTTTCATTATCCGCTCAATAATATAATATCCTAGTTGATTTAAAGAGTTCTATAAGGGCTTAAAGCCTATTATGGCCAGCCACCACTTTCTGGTATGACACGCTTCCTGGACGAATCGTAGCCCCATGCAAAAACCATTTTTGCCGAAAAATAAATGCAAGCTTACGACCGCCACTCATGCCTCTACGACAAAGAACATATGTATCCCCAAACCCCATCCAACTCACTTTTCTTGCTTAATTTGATCTTAGCCTCTCTAATTCTTTCTTTTAAAAAAAAGATGGGATTTTGGAAGGTAACCAAAATGAATAATTTACGAGATAATGAGATTTTCAGCAAGAAATACGGGTACAAATCATTTAATAGATTATCTGTCTACTTTCAAATAGGTTTGGAATGAATATGATAGAACATTTTACTTTTTAAAGGAATTTAGCTGGTATGCACCTTCAAAAAACAATACTAGCACCGTTTATCAAAGGAGATAAATTAATATTCTTCGTGGATCCCCAGCTATACTCACAATTCTTTTGCGTCAATTGGATGTGGGAGTTATTCAATTCCGAGCAGCAGCTTAATGTTTATCTCACCACCACCGGAGAATAACCAAATCACCCTATCTAAGAAGCATATTCAGTCAATGGTGCCATATATTCCACCCCAGACATTGCTAGTTGAATTTTAGTATACCAGGCTGGTCTTCAAAGAACCACTTGGGAAGTTTACGGTAGCTGGTCTATCACTAAATCCTGGAGTCACCAGTAGTGAGAGCTGATCGTTTTTTTGCTACCCGGGTACCCTTCGGTACCCTTCAACTCTAATGGTTAACACTAGGTGGCGCCCCAGCGCCCTGTCACTAGTACCCTTCAACTCTAATGGTTGACACTAGGTGGCGCCCCAACGCCCTGTCACTAGTGACGTCACAGTATGGGGTGGGTTGGGTGACACTAGGTGACGTTACAGGTACCTTTAGTAAGGATGTGGGGTGACACTAGGTGGCGCCACAGTATATGGTGGGGTGGGGGTGGGTTGGGGTGGGTGGGGGGGATCGATTTCTTGCTACCTTGGGCACCCTTTGTGGATGGGGGTGGGGGTGGGTTGGAGGTGTGGGTATACATATCTTGACCAGTAGGTGGTGTGCTAGTATAGGGAGTATTATAAGAAGGTTTAGGATGGAGAGGTGGAAATGGGGGGATGTGGAGGAAATTAAAAAGGGGATACACCAATTTATTTATGTGTTTGCGAATAGCGTAGATATTGGAGGGGTGGTGCAATACGGGTATACTTGGTAGCTCAGAGGAGAGCGCTTGGTAAGGTTGGGTGGTGTTGGATCAACACCAACACAAAGAATTTTGTATAAATCTCATGCTCATCCGACAACCCCCCCCCCCCCCCCCCCCCCGTATGGGTGTTATCCTTAAGGGAGGGGGCAAAACCATTGTTATTTTAATCCTTTAGTTACCCTGATACCTTAAAAGCAGGTGTATGCTTCATTCCTGTAGTACATACAAGAGTTACAATACGGATAATATATTTCAACATTCTAACTTGAAAAACATGGATTTTTCCGCTTTTGATATTTTGGTGGAGGTTGCTTCAAAAGCGCGCTCCACCATGCTGGAAGAAGAGAGGAAACGTAGCGAAATTGCCGCAAGGGATAACTTGCAAACTGAGGGCGGTTGTAGGACAGACCGAAGCAGTCAAATCATCCTATCCATTTTGCAGGATGGGGATGAGCAAAAGGAGGATAATGTGGACGAAGGAAAGAGTGGAGGTTTACACACATTGCAAACAAATAACCCGAAAACCGAAAAAAGTGGAGGTAAAATTGTAGGTCGCCCTAGAATTAGAGGTCCTGATGGTGAGCAGGGAAAAGCGAAGTATATATGCGAGCATTGTCATGCCGCATACAAATCCAATTCGAACCTGTCCCGCCACAGAAGGTTTAAGCATAAGGGACCGGTTATTCTTAATTGCCCTCACTGCCCACAAACATTTGCTAGAAAGGATTATTTAACTGAACATTTAAAAAAAAAAGGGTGCCACTAAATAAGGATCATGATTTAATATCAGTTATACGGGTATACATTATGTGTAAAATGCCAACGTTTTAGTGATCATTATTAGAATTGTAATTGTAGAGTTTTACATTATTTGAAGGGGGTATTTAAGAGAGGGGGTGGAAATGTGGTCACCACTTCCCTCACACCATTCCACTTCGAACAAATCAAAAGGTTGGAATAGTAGACATGGCGACATCAAAGTTACTTTCCACAACCCGATACCCGAAGTATGTAGACTTTTCAATTAGGCGAAGAACATACGGGTTAACAGATCATGTAATGTCGCCAGATAAAATGGCGTTTAATGGGTTATTTTACTTAGGGGGTGATTTATATCAGTGTTATAACTGTGGAATTTTGTTACATTCTTGGGAAAAGGATGATATCCCAGCAGTAGAACACTTGAAATACTCACCTTCATGTCAGTTTGCTCAAAAACGGTTTATAGCAAACCACCAAGTGACAAATATATTGTGTCAGATTTTAGAAAAACTTAGCGCATTAGAATCCCGCATAACTGATATTAATGGTGAACTATGCACGATGGGGGTATGTAAAAAAAGGGAGGCAAATGAGGGAAAATGTGTTAAGTGTTATTGTACTGAAGGGGTTGATGAGGTGGGGTGATGTTTTTTGAGGTTTAGTTTATGATAATTGTGATTAGAATAGTTAAAATTACACAAATGTTATGTTAGTTTACTTTTTAATTTAGTTTTAACCACATTTAACTAAAAATACGCCTGTAAAATAGTGCACCAGTTAATTCATATTAATTGGAGATGGGTGTTGGGATGGTGTGGGGTGGGGGGTGTGGGGTGGCATAAGGGTGGGTACTGTTACCCCCATTTGCATACAACATAATCAGTACGTATAGGACGATTGTTAACATTTGATCCTCCCATCCACCCTAATCTCCATGACGAGAAGTGAGTGATTGGGGGATGGGAAAAGTGGGAGGGGGGTATAGGGTGGATCAATCCGTATATAAAGAGTATGGTTTGAGGGTTTGTACATACACGCACATCACACACACGCAGACCTTAATAACCGAACTCAAGACCATCGACTCCTATTCATCATGCCTAAGGTAAGAAAATCATACATTTATATTGTATTAGTGGGGAATTATTATAGATAAGGTTGCTAGGACTGTTGTTTGAAATCATACATTGGTATTGTATTAGTGGGAAATTATTATAGATATAGGTTGCTAGAACTGTTGTTTATTGTATGAATAGATTATTGTTTTGACATAAAGAAATGGGTTAAATTTTTAATACTGGGGGTGTGCACGTGTTCGATAATAGAGTTTATTTATCAACGATATGTATCAAAACCTGTAACTCACCACAATCATACTGTTTTTTAGGTTACAAAAACAACTCGTTACGGATCCCAATCATCAAAGGGAAAGAGGGGAGCTGACTGCGAGATGACGATGCGGGAGGAAACCGCGATATCAGCTCAAATTGAGGCCGACCCTGAGATTGGGTGCACCATTGCAGATGTAAGTTTTACTATATAGTACGTTATGTGTCTTGATGGTTTAATTGGGAGAGCGTTAGATTGAAGATCTATACGTTCCCGGTTCAAACCGGGGCAGGACAGGAGATATTTTGTTTATGTGTGTATGAAACTAACATATACATATGCGGGAATCAATCACACACTAATTTTTATATTGAATATCGTGATCTGGTTTGTGTATTATAATTAGTAGTTAAGTAAAACTGATATCTGTATTATGTTACAGCATGAATTGTAATTATAGAATAACCCTAAAGCAGTTGATTAAATCTCTTTTTATTTATTATTTTTTTTTTTTTTAGAATTTGGACGTTGTGGCAGTACCAGTTGCATCGAAGAAGGGTCGGTTTGCAGGTCCAACAACGGTGTACACGAAAACAAATGGATGGTGGGATGGGGTCGATTTCCCTTGCGACCACATTCAAATCAATGATACTCTGTATATTGAGCCAACCACACTGAACAATGCTCCATCGTTTGAGCTCGTTCGAATGGAGCAAGTAGACATAAATGGCGAGTTAGTGTATAGAAAGACCAACAAAAACGCAATCCTAACATGCCGCCGGTTGGCCATGTTGGCGGAAAACATGGAAGACTTTAAGAACTTTTTAGATGAACCTGCCTCCTCAAAGCAAGCGATAGTGCTCCATTTGGGTGGGGCATGGCACGCCACAGTAGAGAAGGGGTGGTCATGCATGGACGTAAGGCGCTGGTGGAAACCGTCCGCTCAGCATAAATCATTGGTGGCGTCCAAATCGGGAGTATCGGTTTGCCCCCATGAAATGGGGAAACTTAAGGCAGTTATTGATCACGTGCTTAAGGATTATCCACACCTGTTTACCGATGTAGCTGTGGCATGTCTACACAATGATCCGTCGAACTGCCGCGAGTGTTCCCCATTTGGCAAAATCGTGCACCCCAAAATTTTGGGGTGTGAGTGATACTTAAAAAAACAAAACAACGTGAGTGATACTTAAAAAAACAACAACATGTGTATGTTTTGAGGTTCTGTGTTGTACTTTTAAATGGTTGTGGTGCGATTTTTACATTGTAATGTTTCATAACGGATGTTTTAATGTTGTGGTTTAAAATAACAGCGTCTGTACTTATTATGTTGTGGTTTAAAATAACTGTGTCTGTACATATTATGTGTGTTTAATACTTGTGTTTAATAAAGTGAAATTTGCGTATATATAAACGTGTTTTTATTCCACGTCCCACTCCCGACATACCACTCGATCAATGAACATCGCTTATACTCAATCATTAGTTAATTTAGAGCTCTGTTCTTGCTCAAAAACATGACGTTTACTCAATATATTATAAGATTTGCTCGATTAATGGGAAAGTTATGCTCAGGATCAAATGCATCAAAAAAAACGATACAAATTTCTGGTCCATATAACATTACATGTTGTGGACGAGAAAAGGTCAGTCTTCGATATAAAGAAAGTAAATTAAAGAAAAGGGAATTGAGAAAAAAAAAGAAAAAAAAGAAAAGAAAGAAATGGCGAACAAACCGTATAAAAAATAACAAGAAATAACGGAGATGTATATATATATATATATATATATATATATATATACATTGTGTGTATACTTAGGACTCACAACATTGTTTAAGAATATATATGTGGTGTAATGAACAACATAATACAATGTATTATTATGTATTTTATTTGTTTCAAAATATGCAACACATTGGATCAAATAAAACAGTTTGAAAATACACATATATATCATTTGTTTTCATTTGTGATCAACAATTATCACCATTCAATTGTAACGCGATCGATATACACAGTTAATTTTTATGTCCATTCCAGCTCCATTCCATTCTATAATGTTTCAAAGTACTCCATGAAGTCTAGAAAAATAAAAACAATAGTTAATATAAAACACGGTGTAATGATGTTATACAAACAGAATGAACTTGAATTTTATATTTTAAGTAATTGTCGATAAAATAAACATGTGCTTACCAGAATTTGCATATTCTGTTAAGTTGGGGTGTGGGATTGAAGTCGAGAATTTGTCAAAGTTAAAGTTGCGATTTTCTGGAGCGTTTGGTGTATAGTTGATTGATTCGTGACCGTCATACCTAAAATAAAACATTTTAATATGTTATAATCGTTATAGACAAATGTATATATTTGATAAAATGAATGCTAACGTTTAAAATAAAATACACTCCATATTTAAGGGGATATACTCACATATACCCAGCATCGAATTCGGCATCAACAGAATTTGGAGGCGCTGACATTTCCCCACCTTGTTGCGCATAGTTTTCAGGACTAATACCAACATCCGATATTACATTTTCCAGAATATCAGCTCTGTAAAATAAAAAAAGTAATAGGTGACGTGTATTGTTAACAAACGGAAATTATTAAAGAACTTTTCACCACAACAAATCTGAACATATTGCATATTATATAGAATATATTTGATCTTCACTAAACATACCCATCTCGTTGAGAGAGTGTAGAGTTGGGAGTTTGCATCTCGTTTTTTTTCTGTTTTTTTTTCCTCTGGACTCTTTTTACTTTATCCCGACTTCCAACAGGTCTTCCTCTTTTTTTAACCCCTCCATCGTGTACCAAGACATCTTTCTTATCAGTACGATGAACAACATTGGCGGAACGTGATTCAAAGAGGTCATCCAAAAGATCTCGAATAGATTGTTTTATTTCACTATCAAAATCTTTTTTGCCTGCTTCCTTCCCTCGATGTTTGCACCCAAGTTCTTTGTCAATGAACTTTAGAGTTTTACTCATTCGTTTGTTAAAGATCAGGTCGGCTATCCTCCTACATATCAAATAGAATAAATACACAATCTGTTTAGACTCATAAATTAACACACAACAAAATAACATGCTCACAAAACATGGTATGAAACCCAAATACAGTAAAATTAATTTCTTACCTAATTCTAACTGTTATAGGTCCCCTTATATGTTTTATATCCATTTTAGTTATATGCTTCCCCTTCAACAGAATGAATGCAAATGACAGTTCTTTTCAGGTAAAACACGACCTAAATACGCTGGTGACCGAATTTTAAGGAATTATATAGTGTTCTGGAATTACACAACCCCACTTTTTCTAATTCTAGCGATTGTAGTGTAACAAATATTATAAACAGTGTGGGGATGTGAAGCGACGATTAACAATGGAAGACGAAAACACAGACATGGGCATGTATTTATCTCAACATGGGGTAGAGGTAAATTCAATGACTTCACTCCATCGATCAACCATCTTAAGCCTCGGTATTCCCCCACCCAACTCCCCATTTACCGATTACATAAGTTAAACCCCTCTGTTCAATCCAGCAGTAGAATACATCTGATAACATTCTGTATACCCTCACTCACGCAGGTCTTGCAAATCAGTGTGATCTATGATTTACACTACATTAAGTGTGAACAGAACACAGAGAAGTACATTCTGTAACATGCGTAATTTAAAGGTTTAAGGACCAACTTAACAGTGGAGCATGGATCCTAAACCGAAGGCGCTTACCCACTATTGTGTGTCCACTGTAGGGTAAATCACGCGGATGAACGTCCACCATAGGGTTGAGCGCGCTATCGAGTGATGTAAACAAACTCCTGGTGTTACCATAGAGTACTAGCGAATCGAGTGAAGATTTAGCCGAACAATATTATTAATGTAGAGTATTTATAGAATGTAGTTCAAGGGAATGGGGATATTCTATAAAAAAAGGGAGATGCGATGTGTTTGAAAAAAAAGAGGAGAAAGGGATGTGAAATAACACACTTCCGGTAAACACTTCCTTCCGGTGCATTTTGGCGGGACTCGTTCTCTATATCTTGACGGTTCAAGATGGGTGGACGTGTTATTTTTTTGATCATATTTGGGCTAATTTATATTTGGGCTAAGTTAGTTGATTCCAGAGCGACTAGGGGAGTCGAATACGACTGTGGGGAAAGCGTGAACACGTGTACTTGCACATACGATGGAATCTATTGCCGAGGTTTGGATTCTTACCCTCAATGGGTTGCCATTGATCCAATGGCGGTTAAGACGATTGATTTATCAGGAGGCTACTTGGAACGGTACCACGAAGACTTCTTCCACCAATACCCAAACCTTAAGACTGTAAATCTCAAAGGACAGAGAAGTCAGTTTAAATGCAACACCCTACCAACATCAAAGATGATTCGCGTATATTCGGACTGCAAAGTCAAAGAACGGAAGGATAAGGTGGACAAGAATAGCGCGTGGAAAGAGGCGGCGGTGCTAATACCAGTGGCAGCTGCTGTCCACTACAGTAAGTACTTATTGTTATACAAATCCTTCTTTAATGGGGGGTGGGGTTTAAACTGGTAATCCCAAGGTATATTCGCGTGTTGGTTATTATGGTGTAACATGTCGAGAAAATAGGGATTAAATATTTGGGTGTCTGTAACGCCACCTAGTGTTACCCAAGTCTAGATTGCACCACGTGTTTGTGATGAAACGATCAGTTTTGCACCATTCTCGTTTACGTTACATTGATTTAAACCACTCATTTCCACATATCAGCATTAATAAAATATAGATAGAATAAATGTTTTAAATTGGAGCTATATTTAGGTCGTGAATATATTTTAATCATAACCCACGTGTACAGTTTATGTTTGTTTTATGATGGGTTTGCATTGACATGGACCATGTGTACTGGTCCGAACACCAGACCTATAGACCCCGGAACGTATAGGCTCCGGGACATATGGACCCAGCCAGCTCTGGACTTATAGGTACCAAGGCCTGCTCGCGTTGGACTTATAGGTCCTGGGATTTATAGACCCAGAAGAATACTAAACCATACCAAAAATAACCCTAAACCTAACCCTAAATTGGTTGTTCTAAGTCAGTAAAGTTCGAGTTTGTTTTATGATGGGTTTGCATTGACATGGACCATGTGTACTGATCGTGGGTAATATCTTAAAGATCCTTTCTGTCTCTTTTCTCTGCCCCTCTCCCACTTTTTATGATGGGTTTGCATTGTCATATAAACTGCTCTCAACTCTGTGGGAGGAGCTTGGGGGAGCAACTCGGTACCATGTGGTGTATAATATAATACACATACACATGGTGTATAATATAATTAAGGGTTAATGTTATGAAACACTATTGTATAATAAATGTTGTTTTATATTAATGTAGTGGTAGGACAGGGGAATGAACATGAGGAGATGGTGTTGCCTCGTCCAACAACACCTACAACGACTACAGATGAGATGACAACCGATCAAATGACTACTGGTGATGTCACAACTATCGACTCAGAAATTGTTGATGAAAATGGTGACGAAGTCGTCCTGAGGCGAAGTGAGCGCATAAAAGAAAAAAACCAGGTGTTGGAATCAAAAGGAGGAAAATCTAAGAAAGGGCGGAAAGGGAACAAAAAGGGTGGACTTCATGGCATGGTTGTTGCACAGCTAATGCCATTTTTTTGGATCGTTGTCATTGTGGGACCGATAATCCTTGTTTGCCTTGCTGTCGGAATTGGGAGATATTGCTGTTGCAAAAAGGTGGTGTGTAAATCGCGTTTACCCGCAACTCTATATTATTCCCATGTCGACATTTTCTTAGTATAACGAATAACTTTGCCAAAATTAAACTGTGATAAACCGATACTTAAAATTCTATATATGTAATGTATAGCATCATCACTTGAAAATTTATTTCATTTAAAAATAACAGCGATTTTTTCTTAAATTAAACTGTAATATGTAAATACTTAAAATTTTATGTACTTAAAGCATAGGGTGACTTGAAATTTTATATATTTAAAAATAAAGCAAACCCATTCTTTATTAGAACAGGCGTGTGGTGGAGAACAAGGCGGGGGACTGCATCCCACTTGCGGATCGCGCAGTAAGTTAACATACCATGAATAGTGTATTATTTTTTTTTATATATATATATATATATATATATTTAATGGTGGTGGGTGTGATTACGTGTTACACTCTATGCTTAATTTAAAGACCAAGTTTTTTATTTTTTTTTATTTTTTAAACTGGGATAGTGTAATAATCCTTTTTAGAATATGCAAAACAAACAAAACAATTGAGTAGCATGTGTATGTGGTATATTTTATTATAACAGATAATGTGTTTATTTGTACAGAAGACGAGTGATTGCAGCGGGGATGATGAAGAAACAGAAGTATTTTCGACGCCAACAAACGCTTCTTCGGCTGAGGCAAACCCGTTCGACTTTAACCCAGGCGGTTTGTATAATAAGGTATGACTATATTAAACTATCTTAACATTTCGCACATAATCAATCTCAACTTGGGCATGACTTTTACAATATACGATGGCAGTAATCGATTTTGTTAATGCTGCTCCGAAATTGGCATGTATGCGGGTTTGTCCTTTCCGAAGAAGGGGTAATAGATCCTTTTTTCTAGACGCTAAATCAAATTTAAACACTGTAGATGTTGATTTGTACGATGCATAATCGCAATACACCTCATTTCGAGTTGAATTTTTACAAATTGAAGAATACGCTTGCATATATGCATCATCTTCAAAGTCGCATTTAATAGGTTCCCCAGGCACAGATTTTCCATCCACAAAAAATCCAATTTCTTTAATCCCAAACGGTTCAAATTTAAATGGAACTTTTTCATAATGACCAGCAGCTCGGTCTGAATCTACAAATAGAATGCAAACAGACTCTGGAACACAGTCCATTAATATATTATTTTCACACCACTGTCTATTCCCTGCACCAATTGTGTATAACCGAACATCCTCTTTCACATAAGGGTATATAGCTGGGTTTTGTTTCAGTAATTCGTTGTGAGCTATCATAACATCCGGATTAATTTTTACATGACACATTTTCAAAATTGCGGACTTTATAACAACTCGATAATCAGTATAGACATTCCCTTCCGTTTTATCGCAATTCATTAGACGAAATTCCTCAGTGGCTTGATGTAAAACAACTTTAATTGGAACACCATTTATTATTGGTTTGTTTACACCCATTATTCCCAACCTAATTTCCCCTTCAAACTCCGCCTCTTTGCCCCCTTTTGTAAATTGGAATCTTTTTTTAAACCCCGGGTTTACAGTGACTTGTTCACTATCGCAAGAATCCACATTATTCCCCGTATCTAACGTGTACCCCTCTGCCAACATTATGGTTTCCCTTCCATTTGCTGTTGTGTCCAACATAACGTCTGCAAAACATTTGAACGGGTAGTTTAAACCGATTCCCACAGCTGCAGGTTGGTCATTTAGCAAAACTTCGACCTGTCTAAACAGACTACATAGTGGAAGGTTTGATAACCCAACTTTTGTATCTGTTGCAACAATGGGCAACCCTGTCGACACTTTGTAAATTTGTGCTTTAACATACAGTTTCGATTTTTTTAAACAGATGTAATCCCCTGAATTTCCACTTATATAGAATTGGATTGGGGATCCATAACTTATCGATGATTGGGGTGAATAGTTTCTATATTCCTCATACTTTACAGCTGCGTTTACACTGACAGGGGCAAATAGATCCAAATCATCATCGTGAGCTTCCACAAAGTTCTCCCGCATGTACTCCATGTTATTTTTTTTTCGTTGATTTTGATTTGGGGGATTGGCGTTTTTTCTTTGATGGTGAAGGTGATGACGTGTTGCTCTTTCTCTTTCCCGCACGCGACTGTTCATTAACCAGTGATTTCACAAAGTTTATAGCCTTGGATGTTGAAGTTTTTGTTGATTTACTTCCTGAGATGGATGGGTGAACAATCTGTTCTATTTTTTTAACCCCCTCTTGCTCCATTGTTTGCTCTTTAGCCAAAACCTTATTTTGTTGTAAAGTTTTTTCTGTTTCTGACACCATCTTTACAACAACACTCCCTTCCTCCTTTTTACTGGAACCATTACCCACTTTGTACACACCTCCATTTTTTTTATATGATTTGTTTAGGAGCTTCTTGTAATGGTTTTCCCACTTTTCAACAGATGTGGTGTATGGTACCAGAGACATTTTTAAAATCTATCTTTTTAACCTTAAGTGAAGTGTGCAGTACGATTTAAATACTCCAACTACGTGGGGTATACGCTCTTCATCTGCTTTTATGTATACTCTGATTTTTTGAATGAAATTTTGTGATACGGGTACATATATTGGGTTTATTACATTTGTTGACGAGTCTCTAATAATGCTTAGTAGTGGGGAGTACTCACCATAAACAAAACTGCATTGAGCAATATCGCTATAAACTCTAATGTTCAAGTTTTTAGATAAATAATCCACCGTTGTTGTCTTTCGAATATTGGATTCTATATTATAGGATGTTGGACCTTCCCCCCGACCACCATCTCGAATGTGACGCGATGGTCTAGAACGTGTTCGTGGACGCGTTCCTTCTGTTTTTGAACGTAACCCATCACGCCCCCCCTCCACCTTTGGTTTTCCCTTATTTTTCTTTTTTTTAACTTTTGGTTTACGTTTCACTTCCTCCTCTTCTTCCCCACCATCTTCGTCCCCCTCATTATCCTCATCTTGAAAATGAGGGGTGGATATTTCCAAAACATTTCCTCTTGCATTCTCATCCATTATTTTTCTATTCCCCACTATATTACCATATGCATCCTCCATGTGAAAGTTTATAAGCGCGCATTCCCATCCCGCATTCAATGTTATTAACCTTTCTAAACATATAGAAAAATCAAATGCAGAATTAAATGGAAATTTATCTAAACAGTCTGTTGATGACGCAAAAATATACATTCTACTTTTTACCCCTTTTTTTCTGTTTTCGAGTTTTATCGATTTTGGTCTTGTTTATGTCTGCAATATTTTGAACTTGAGACTTTAACGTCCAAGTGTTTTCAGATTCCGGCCAACCCTCCCACTTAATCAACACTTCTACTTGCCCCTTCCTATTTTTTCGCTCCTTGACTATTTTTTCTATCTCGTAGTATGTATCCTCATCAACATGGGCTATTTGCAACTCTTCTTCATAAAAGCGTCCACTAATAGGTTCATTTTGCCAAGACTTTATAGCATACGTTGGAATGTGTTGTTTAACCTCCCTATCGATTATTATAAACACCTCTCTTGTAAACTTCTCGTGGTATGCTCGATCAAACGTTGTCGGTGTGTATGTGAGCCGGACTTTGTCATTCACCTCAAATTTATAGGCTGCTTTTGACCACAAGTACGGTTTTTCCTTTTCTATAAACTGTTTTTTCCACAACACATCTTTTGACGTTTTTCTTGCAGTTGCGGGTGACATATCGATACTTTCATGTTGTGAATTATTTATCGATTTAGTGGCTGAATCTAAATTATCAAGCCACCTTAACGTGTGGTTTTTTTTCATGTAGCTTTGTAACCGTCTTCTCAACTCTTTAATTGCCCGCTCTACAAAGTTAGCTTTCTTACCATTGCGAGTTGTGAAGTGGTGGACACCATAATTTTTATACACCTGTTGTCCCACAGAATTTACAAATTCAGTTCCCATATCTGTTCTCAATACTTTTGGGTGTAAATTTTCAAAAATTTCCTCCATTGCCCGCCCACATTCAAGTCCCGTCAACCGTTTTAACGGTCTTGTCCATATATAGTGCGTAAATATATCTATAAATATTAAAACAAAACCATACCCATCATTTTTATCTTTAAATATATTTAAATTCAAAGTATCTCCATCCCACTGGTAGTCCATTTCAGAAACTACAACTCTAGGTCTCTTAAAGTTTTTTATAACAGGGGAAAAGAAAGTGTAGGAATCCTGTTTTGATAACCAGTCTTTAACTTGCTTTTGCGTAATTGTATGTGTCCCTTCCTTTTGAACCTGTTTATACACTGCATTAAGTCCTCCATATGCTCCTCCAGTACCACTCCCATAATATATATTGTGGAGGTACTTTTCTTTAACACCGGTTAATGATTGATTTTGTTTTTTCCCCATTTCTCTCAATTCACTTTAACGACTCCCAAACAGCATTCAATTTTTTGGTGTTCTTTTTGGTTGATACTTTTTTTCTGTTATTGATAACACTTTTTTTAGCAACGGATAATCCTTTTTTTACTAGCGGTTTTTCTTGTGGTCTGTGGTCCGTTAAATCAACTTTTTTCTTTGTATTTGGAATCCCTGGTGGGGGTGATTTTCCCGGTAAAAGTGACGCCTCCCCTATTTTTTCGTAGAAGTTGCTTTTACCTTGTTCTTCATTCGACGTCTTGTCTCCGCTTATTCCCCCTTGTAATGATAGGGTGTCAATGTTTGTGGGTGGTGTTTGATCCGAGTTAAAAGCAGACGCATTATCTAATTTTTTATATGCTTTTGCAGCATCACGAATTTCTTCATACTTCTCGAATGAGATCAAAATCATTTTACGCGCATGCTTCATTCTAAAATAGCTTCTAGCTCTGACTTGATCCCTCTAATTAAAAGCATATAATCATTGAAATGTTCTTGAATAACAGACAGTTGTTTTTTTTTACACTGTCGAGGTTTTGATAGTGCAGACACTAGTTTTTTTCTTTTTTGAACCTGCTTCTGAACGTCTGGTGATAGGGGAATATTTTTTATGTTAAATGCTATTTCACACAATGCTCTAACTTGAGTCGGTGTTGCAGTGTATATTAATCCCTTGGCTTGAACTCGACTTTTTGTGTTTAACAAAAGTCGTATGTAATCCCTCTGCTCCTTAAGGTTAGTCGTCATACTTCTTTCCCCGCCAACGATTGAACGTAAAATGAATGTAAACAGACGCTGTTTCCTTTTTATTACCCGACTTTTATTGATATCTCACATTATAGGTTACATTTTTAGTTATACACAATTATTTCGTCGCTAAAAATATTTGTTTTTAACCGAAGATCAGGTTTGACAACATTTTGGTGTGGACTTAAATCCACAAGGAGGTAACCATACGGTTTCGCTAATACACTGTCATTGTATGCATCTATTAAAACATTACCCATCCCTGTTTGGCGACTTAAAAGAGCAACTTGGTTTACATCACGAGTATTTTTTGTTAATATAAAATAGTGGGTGTTAACACTTATAGATCTAGATTTTTTTCCCTGCTCATACAAGTTTTGAACAAGATATATGATAGTTGCATTATAGTGGTGCGACGTTCTAGTAAACAGGTTGCTAGACTTTTCATCACTCATCAATTCAGACATTAAATCATCAATAACTATTACAACATGTTTTTCATGACTAGAAAATTCTTTGATATCCGATTCTGATGGTAACCCTTCATGAAATAGTATATCCATTTGTTCTTCTTCTTCAAATTTTTTTTGCCAAGCACCATAACAATACATAACTTTCGAAGTCTTTAATGAAAATAATGTATCCTTGTGTTTTAAAATATTAAACAAAATAGTTGTTTTACCACTACCCGAAACACCTGCAATTGCTACAGTTGTTGGACATATAAATGTTGAACCAACTTCAACCTCCATCGTTCATTAAATGAGCAGTTCACAACACGGTACTCACTATCCAACCGGTTAATACAAAATGAGGCAAGTTATACCTACCCACTCCTGTTTGTTATAACTCTTTCCCACAATAATCCACATGTGTTTAATCCCGGATACATATCCCGTTTAACAACTCTAGATAAACCGAAAGATAAACCGCTTGTCCAATGTTTATTGAACTCAGTTCCAGGGTGAATAATCCGTTTATCTTTTAGAGGTGAAAGAATGGGGGTTATAGCGTCCCCTAACGATTTACACTTTGATTCAATTATGTCCATCATGATATCTTCCCGCTTATTCACCCACCCAACATTAATACCATATGATATTGATTTCAATGAATTTTCATTTGGATCGTGATTCATTTCAATATCAGCTGCTATTTCAAGTTTGTTGTGAAACACTGCTTTTTTAAATTGGAATGCGTGATTGATTGAGGAAAATGTTTTTTCGTCATACTCAAATATGTAGGCATTGTGAATACTTAAAAAATCCATACTTCCCTCAATGATGTGAGTGTTTAAAGGGTATGGGGACAGAACAAGGTCTAAGGGCTTTGTTGAAACCCCATCCTGTTGGACTACTCTTTTGCAATAGAAATAGGAAAACCCCACTTTCTTTTGAATATAATTACACATAGTGTTATTATGGTGGCGAATACCTCTATTTTCAACCATTTCTGCTGTCTGTGATTTAAGACATTGTAAAAATAATTTGTACGGTTCATTCACCCTTGATTTATTAACCCCTTTACAACTCATTTTATACCTATCCCCATCCTGTAACAAGTATAGTTTTGAACACAACGAAACCATCTCATCCCCCTCAGCTTCAAGTTTAAACAACCCACCAGTTCTCTTATCGAATTTGGTGTGAGTGGGGCAGCATTTGCGGGGAAACCAAGCGTTAACACCCGCTTCATACCCATCATGACATGGAGAAAAAAGTTGGGAGTTAAACTGATCGAGCATTTCAGGCTTTACACTTTCAATTAGAGACTTTTTGGAAAACGAAATGTATAAACTGTCTGTATCCATCTGACACAGTTGAAAATCTGATCTATCGATGAATTTGTCCAAACAATCGTAATAGAATGATAGCATCCTCAACTTTGCTGTTTGTAACAACGCAAATGCTAAATGTATCGGTAGATCCAAATGTATCTGTTTTTTAGCCATTTGAACTTCATACAAATCATCAGCGATCTCATTCACATTCGTAAAAAGGGGGTCGTTAACCATCTGTTTTGTTGTATACTCATCACCAGCGTAAACCACATTCTGGTGTTTAGTTTTGTCCATAATAAGCGAACCAAATGCCGAGTTCCCAATCAACTTAGTTGTGTCAGCCTTAACTGTAGAGTCTGGGTTACTATCGCCCTCTCTCCTACACATATTTACTTCCTCTTCAAAAGATTTAAAACAGCGGACCGAACTGAATTCAATTACTTGGTAAATGCGAGTAACAACCATCCCATGTTTTAGATACCACCGCAACAAATCAGAAGATAGCAAAATCCTTGTCGCTGCCATCCCGCCAACCAACAACTTTCTATCGCTCCCAACCTTATATTTCGCCTGTAAACAATATTCCTGCATATGCGCTCCAATACAGTCATAGGGGATTTCTGTTGTGCAGAAAAGAGGGGAAAATTCTGAAAAGTATTCTTTAGGGGGTAATGCTCTCTGTTTATCAACAGGCCACGATTCTGGCACACGTATGTCCACCTCAATTAGACCATACAAAGCCCCATTTTCTACAGCGCAAAGAATCTGCTTTTCTGTGACTCTCCCCCTATTTTTTTTGTAGAAGGATGGTTGGTTTTGATCTATTTTTGCTTTCAATGCATCATTGTTCTGAACAATTTTATTGAATTCGCATTCATATATAGACTCGTAGTTAAAACCCATCCCCTCGATAAACTTTTTTTTTTCTTCAACTTTTTTTTGCCTATCAAGTAACTTTGGATCAGACGTGGGGGGCATGCATTGCGAGTGATAATGCCACCAACAGCCGTGAAACTCAAACACTGTCTGAGATAATGCATGAAATCCATCCGCAAGCATATACCCTATCCTACATTCCTTTCCACTATTCAACTTGTGAATAATGTCAATATCTCTATCTTCAGCAATCCAATCCATCCAATAATACATAGACAAATGCTTCCATGAACGGGAAGGGAAAAAACCATCTTGAACGTTTCTTCTTATATAATTAAAACAGGGCAACTCCCTACCTAACGCATATAGGTAAAGGCTGTTTGCATCAAAACCCTGTATTTTACAACACGGTTTAAGAGGGTTTCCTCGAATATAAGTTTCCTCTTTTTTTTGGTGTCTACAAAAAACGATTGATGGACCACCCATAAGATTTTGGTTTATCGTGTGGTACAAGTCTGCATCTTTTTTTGCAAAATTTGTGAGATAAACCCCCTTTTCTCTACTCGCTCGGAATAACATGTGCCGAGCTATTCCTGGAGCACTTATGGCAATTTTAAAAACATCTAATCCCTTTGCAAAGTAAAACAGTTGCAGTTCTGATACAGCATGGACAAACGGACCCACATCCAAATTATTATAATATTTTAGATAATCCGCCAATGTTCCCATATTTTGATCACGCCACAACAACTGCAGTTCAGAATATTTTTGTTCCCCTGTTTTAGGTTTTGGTTGACGTTGGTCGCTAACAACCCACTTCTCATACTCGTCATTCAAAAGGTTAACACCCCTCATATTTGAAAAAAAACATTCGTATGGTGGTAAACATGTGTCATTCAGCTTCTCAAACGAATCTAGGTAGTCATATGGAAAATACCCTTTCTTTTCTTTGACTCCATATGCTTTTAAAAACCCTGAGTAGTTTGTTCCCGGAGCCAAAAAATTAAGGATATCGAGAAATAGAAAGTTGGACGTTGTTATTGCAGAATAAGCATTCCCCTTTTTAATAACAAACACATCTTTTTGAGTATATTGTGTCTCCTCATCTCCACTCCCCCCATCTCCATACATCCTAATTTGCTCCTCTTCTTCATCAAACCCACCCTGTTCATCAGCTCCCAAATCACTGTTATAATCTTCTTCACTTACATCCCCATTATCCTCACCCGCCTCATCATCAACATAGTCACTCCCCAGTAGCTCAACCCTACGCCTTTTTCGAGATCTTTCGGGTTCTACACTTTTTCTCTTTTTAACCGATATAGTTAAATCCAGTTTTTGTAAAAGATGCTTCTTAACAAGGTTAATATCATACTTTGATGAATTAAATCCTAAAACAGGTAAACGGGAAGTGTACAACTCAAACCTTCTTTTTAACCGCAGCAAATACTTTAACATGCTTTTGGATGGGGAATCTTTACGGTTGTTTTTTCCCCGATTTTCACTTTCCCCCCTATTAATGTTGGACCACTTTTCAACCATTTCATCAATGGCGTCAAACACATGCCCCCACTTATCTTTCGCAAGTTGCTCAGCTTTAGCACTTATTTCCGACAGGTAAAAAACTAAGGAGTCTAACAACAAGTTTGCATTTTCGTCAATAAAACATTTTGGGTCAGTATATTCTCCAACGTTTGATGAAACACTGACTGATATTGGAACGTGTTCTGACGTCCATTTAAGTTGGTTTGTATCCGACTCCCCACCCCTAATATCGTTTTGCAATGCTTCAAAGTCATAAACTGCAAACCACTCATAGTTCCTTAAACTTTTATCTACATAAACTCCAGCTTGCTCTAAATCCTCAAAGACAGAAGGTGGGGTTGTGTATACACCACCCGGATATTTAAATTTTGTTTTAAAAAAACATTTGTTTGAGTGTCTTGTAAGGTTCGATTTGCAGTTAAAGTGTCTGGAGCATATGTTACAAACAAATTTTTTTGCATATGATTCGATTTTGGATATGTAACTGAAGTGGTTTTTATGCAGGTTAACATGCATTACGTGAGGGAGGGAGTGGGGTGGTTTTCTGACTAGAGTTGATGAAAAGTCGTCATGTAGAGATAAAACAAAAACCCCAATTTGAAAACATTCCTCAAAAAGTTCAATCTGTTCCATTGTTATACCTTCAAATGCTTTAGGGTTTTCTGGTATACCCCCACCCACAAATTCGCGGTATGATCTGTACACATCCGCAACTTCTTTTTGTGCAGGTGATCGTTGTAGCGGGTTCATGTGACACATCAAACATCTAAACAGACAAAGGTTGTCTTCATACTTTTGTCCCTTACAATTCTTTTCCAACAGTTTAATTGAAGTAGAATCACGTAGGTGAGTGGGGAATGATTGGGGAGCGCCTATTAAATAATTGCGTCTAAACACAAAAAAATTGACGTTTGTAATAGTGGACAGGATCCATTTAGTGTTTGGGCGATCTATTCTACCCCAATCTGTTAAACCCATCCCATTTAATTCAGAAACAACTGCCAAAAGATCTTTTTGCGATGAAATTGATCTCGGGAAATTAAAAACAGTGTTGTTTAAGTATGCGGCGTAGTACCTCAATTCCCCCGTCTCCACATGTTTTAATATATACCCAAATGAAATGTTAAATTTAAAAGCATCAAACTCGCAATCGTATACACTCTTCATCTTATCTCCAATACGCATTTCGGATGATGACGGGTTTAGTGGAAAATTGTACACACCCCTCACTTTACCCCTCTCATGTGCAGCTAATATTATTCCCTTGTTTTCCTCATACATCTCCTTCAGTTCTGGATACACTTCATTCCCACCCTCGTCCATCCATGGGGCGTTATCAGGTGCAAATGGGTACGAATGAAGTCCATCTTGTTGAAAACAACTTAAATGCTCATCTGTTTCCCCTCTGTAATGAGAATGGTGTGCGCGTCTATGTTTAAAAAGTTCATGCCAAGCATCAAAATGTTTATCACAATCATGACATGTGATTTGCGTTTTTTTATGCACCTTTGTTCCAGTATTAAATCGGGTATTAATCTCCTTCGATGTTGAGGGGGTTGCATTGGTGTTGTTAGAAGATTGTGTAGTTGAGGATTCTGCCTCTGTGGAAGAGCAGTTTTGCTCTTTATTTTTGCATATTAGTTCATGTCCCCTTTTCTTGACTGGTCTTGAAAATTGTTTTCCACAATGTTTACAAGTCCTCGATGCGATATATGGTTTGCATGATTTTAAGTGTACAGTCTTCTCTTCCTCCGTTGCAAACCTCGTGTTGCAGTACCGGCAATATACCTTGCTATTCACCATTTTCTAAAAATAGAATGCATAATTTAAAACATAAGTAATAAAAAATGTTCTACTTTTACATTTCAGGAGATCGTCCAAAGAAGAAATGCCGGTGTTTCCGAAGAATAGATCAAACGTCCATCTCCCACTTTCTGTAACTCTCGTTAATGAGGGTTTTGTTGTTTTTTTTGTTTTTTTTTGTTTTTTTTTTATCACTGCTGTGATTGTTTTTTTTATTGGAACCAACGAGTATTTCGGGTGATGATTATACTCCACTTTATGGAGGAGTTTTACCCCATTTTTAAGTTTTAAATCTGATCTGTAATGTTGCGTCACCCTACAATAAAAACAGGGGTATGTAAACACTGGTATTATATACCTAATTTGCATGCTGGTGAATAAATAGTGTAGTGATTACTTCATATATATTTTGTATGTTATGTGCATGCTTAGTTTATTGCTTTGTATACCAGTCTGTAGTCGTTGTGTATGTATAACTGTTTTGTATACATGTTTCCAGTTGGTGATTACAACACTTTGTATACGACTTGGTAGTCTTTAGTTTTTGTGTATATCTGTTTTGTATACATGTTTAAAGAAGAAATGTCGGTGTTTTCAAACAATAGATCAAACGTCCATCTCCCACTTTCTGTAACACACGTTAATGAGGGTTTAGTTTGTTTTGTTTTTTTATCACTATCGGAACCAACGGGTATTTAGGGTAATGATTATACTCCACTTTATGGAGGTGTTTTACCCCATTTTTAAGTTTTAAATCTGATCTGTAATGTTGCGTCACCCTACAATAAAAACAGGGGTATGTAAACACTGGTATTATATATCTAATTTGCATGCTGGTGGATAAATAGTGTAGTGACTACTTCATATATATTTTGTATGTTATGTGCATGTTTAGTTTAGTGTCTGTAGTCGTTGCGTATGTATAACTGTTTTGTATACATGTTTCCAGTACATGTTTCCAGTTGGTAATTACAACACTTTGTATACGACTTGGTAGTCTGTGTGTATACGTGTTTTGTATACACGTTTCCAGTCGTCAATTATGACATTTTAATACAGGGTTTGGAGTGCATGCTTAGTTTTTGTGTATATCTGTTTTGTATACATGCTTGTGTATATATATATATAGCATTTCCTCAGTTTTAAATATACATCTTTGTCATGCGTTACAGTATTTTAATATGTCAAGCCATATATTTATTCCAAATACATTGATATACATCTTTGTCATGCGTTACAGTATTTTAATATGTCAAGTCATATATTTATTCCAAATACATTGAGGTGCTATTCAACCATAACAATAGCATAGTGATATACCCTTAAAAATGTTGTACAGCAGCCATACATTTAGCCAAAATATAACGTTGTGCTATACAGTGATAACTATTACTCATTTTTATTTAAAATTCATCATCTGTGAATACACATGTTAAATATATTACTGCTGTGATTTTTTTAAAAATTGATTAAACCATAATATCCACCGAAGGTGCTGACATGTTTGTTAATATACAAATTTCTCATAATCGGTATAAAAATGATACTCACGCTAGTCTTCCATAGAAAATAAAATCTGATCTTTTCAAAAAATCGGAAGTTGTTGTTCTGTTGTTCTTGTTAATCCTGTTGTCATCCTATCCCAAATCCAAATATCCGCACCCTTACATTAATATAATTCGTGTAATTGCAAAGGTGTTAATATAATTCGTGTAATTGTGCAGTTATTTCAAGTCCGACATACACAAATGTCATCCTTCCCCACCAGAAAGACTATTAAAAGACCCCTCTCCTCCCATAACCACTTCCCCCACACATCTCATTCAACAATAGTTTATTTATACTCTACTTTTTCATACTAGTTCACCTACCCGAAATAAATCTTTCCTCCTTCCCCCACCCCCTCCCCACTATACTCTCATCTAGGATGCTGCCACCTAGTACCACTAGTTAATGAGTTAAGTCTTACCCCTCTACCCTAACCCTCATCCACCTAGTGTCAACCCTGTAAGGTACCCCACCCCCCATTCAGTGTACCCATACCGCAACCCCACCTAGTGTTACCATACCATACTACCTACCCCTACCCCCCTCCCCCTCCCCCTGACTGCAGCGCCACGTAGTGACCTTCACCCCACCCTATACTGGGACGCTGGGGCGCCACCTAGTGTCAACCATTAGAGTTGAAGGGTACTAGTGACAGGGCGCTGGGGCGCCACCTAGTGTTAACCATTAGAGTTGAAGGGTACCGAAGGGTACCCGGGTAGCAAAAAAACGATCAGCTCTCACTACTGTCACCTTCTGCTCAGAGGAGACATGATTACATCAAGGAAAAAGACATAGAAAAAATTGTCCACTGACTTTTTCCCCCAATTTTCTACACATATATGAAGTCATATGCTACACATTAAAAGAAAAAAAAAGATATGTCACCAGGGTCAAAGAAAAGTTATGGTCATTTGAAGTTGACCACATCACCCAAACTTACTAAGCATAATCAGTGAAAATGAATCTTAAAAAACATGACTCAAAACAGCTGTATTTAAAAAAAGATCCCTGTAGATATTAGAAATTGTGCACAAATACAACTCAACTTACGATAATAAGGAAATATTTCAAAGAAAACTATGAGCCGCTAGGTGGCGTGTCTTGACACCCGCATATATCTTTATGATTGTAATTTGTATGAGGTGACACACACATGGGGTTGTTGAAAAGGCAACGAAATTGTCCATTAGGATTATTATTATTGTACAAGTTTTATTCACAATACAAGAAAAGGACACGGCCTTCAACAATGGTGATCTTCCAGGCGGCCTTCAACACTGTTGATCTTCCAGGATATGATATCATTCCTATGAGGAGAATTTATAATGGAATAGAAATCGTCTGGGTCGGCTTTGACCTAGCCTGGATCGGTCGTTTCGACCCAAGCTATCATTCCTTAGTTATGTCTATATCTGGTTATCTAACGCAACATAATATGTTGCGTTAGATTATAGTCCCATCCAATTACCCTTCCAAGCGAGTAACACGATTCTCTCTTATATTTCAAATCCACACCGAGAAGTTAATTATGAAACAAATGAATAGAGAGCGAGAGCGATAGAGAGGACCATTATCTAATTCATCTAATGGCTTCTGCAACATGAGAAGTATTGCCAAGTGGCAATTTAACACTTAGACTCATTTTAAGATTACTGTTCTAATTGCAAGCTATACGTGTTTCAATGAATCAATATGTAATAAATACCAAATGGCACTCTGTTTAGTTTGTAATCGCTAACTCAACAAGCTGGGGAAATCAAACTCGATCGTTAAAGGGTTTTGTCATGATTCACCTAGCTTGTCTGATTACTAACCTTCATCATGCCATTTGGTATAAATATCGAACATTTATACTAATGTGGGCATTATGTGGGCTAGCGCATAGAAACTCCTGTGATCCAACTGTCCGGATGCATAGATCTCCTCCCACTGGCAGGTTTAGATCGTTCCTAATAGAAATCTTCAGTATCAGTACAAAGCAGCATGATCGGATAGGAATTTAATCTCGAGGAAGGAAGTAAATAATTACCCTGTGTCTTTGTAAGGGAGTGCCTGGCTCAATGGAGTAATGTTGATAAAAGCTCTGCCCCTACAAAGTTCGTCCCATATAAGTGGTGTTCAGTATTTAGGGGCATGAGCTGGCACTGCCTTATGGTCCTTGTATTTATACTGCATCATGAGCTAAGGATATCGTGTGTCAAGAGCTCTTAGGCTATTTGGTGATGTGCTGTGGGGCCTTTAAAGGTGCATTCCCTGGTTGAATATATATGTCTATATCTACATTGTATATCATTATTATAGATATAGGCATTATAGGTGTATTCCATCATTAATTTTAATGGTAGCCATTTAGGAATGATTAAAAGGGCAAAAACCTTATCATTAGCATAAAAACTGTTTTTTTTTAAGGTTTCTTAAGGTCTTAAGGTGGTTTCTTAAGCTCATGCACCACGTAGGCCTAGGCCTATACCAAGGTCTTATCAAATTGATAAGGCAGATATGAGAGAAACTTTTCAGTTACATAAGTAAACAATAAAACGACATTATAAATTGTGTTGTGGCAGGCACATCGCTGGCGAATTACGCTCCCGCGAAGTAATAAAAAACGTTATTTCTACTCGAAATACATTGCCAACATGGTTAAATTCTGAAAGAGCATACTTTTCTACCCCCGCTAAGCCTATATGTAGTTTTATCAACACTTGTATATAAATAAGGAAGATATAATAATATTGGCAGAAAATAAGGTAGTCTGGAGGGAAAGTATAGGCCTATCGATGCCGATGCCGGCCACGACGCAAAAGTAACGTCTTCTAATTTCCGCAACATTAGTAACACATCTTGACAACTAGAGTCCTTGACAACGCTTTTCTTGCGTGGAGTGGGCGGTCTTTTTTTTAAGTCCTACTGAGGTAACATGTTACGTAAATTTTTAAATTCTAGTTGTGTATAATTGACTGTTAACAACATTATTATACAATGTTGTAATTTGTCAGGAATAAGTGTAGAATAACAAATAGTCTAATATATATATAATTACAAAGCGAATCAACCATCCTCACCAAACTCCCTAACAAGCCATATTTAAAAAACAAAAGCCAGAGTCTTAATTACTCTCATATCACCATACTTATTTTACTTGACACTGGTTTTTAAAATAAAATCTAAAGTCATTATATGATATAGATTAGTGGTAATTCGTCTAATCAACATCAACAACTCTCTCTCTCTCTCTCTCTCTCTCTCTCTGCGATATAGCCTATATAATTGTCTTTATTTCAGGACACAATGAAAAACACAATTTATTGTGAGCGTGTATCTGTTTGATCACGGACTTGTAATGAGAATACATTCATTAATTCATTACAGGTCCGTGGTTTGATTTACCTGAATAAATATGCTTGATAACAGAAATAAGACGGTCCAACAACGTAGTACTGCTATGGCCTACCTTCAGACAATGCTTAACGTTTTTCACAAATTAATTTCAGTTCTTCACTGATCATAAGTCATATTGCTAGAATAATATAAGTCAAATATTCAGGGAGTGAATTTATTTGACAACGTGCTAAAAACGTGGTAACAACGTTGCAATCTAGCAAGCCTGGTCATTGATATAAGGCAGTGGACATTTGTCATTCAAATCGTATAACAAGCATATTGTACAATAAAATGCTGCAGTACAGCAGAGGAAGCTGCCCCACGTACAATTTAGAAAATGGGCTCCCTGGCATGAATGTAGTTAGTTCTATCTATAGATGTATCCAACCTAATTTTACTTATATTTTATATCATTTTGTTCCTCCTTAGCTTTCCTTGCTAGTAATTTGCTATACAGACAATGCTAACTGTTCTGCATTCAGTAGGGACTACCTACAACCATAAGCAAGGAAAAGCAAATTGAGCAAGGAACGTTTTTAGTGACGATTTCTTATGCAACAGGCCCCATTACCTAGGACATAGCGGAGGTGGAGGGTTGTTTGGGTTGTAAGATTGATTATAATGTGTTTCTTGGTTACGGTTACAAGTTTCTATGGGATAATGGGCAATTGAGTGGGATGCGTTCCATGCATAACTTACTCTAAGGTTTCAGAGAACAATACGAATTGGGAGATGGAGTAGTGAGCAATATTATCACATAATGAGAAGCTGCGTGGTGGAGAGGTGGTATGAGGTGATATGTACAGGAGATCCGCATTGAGGCTGGAGAAGTGTAATATTTACTTTTGTACACCCGAAAGAGGTGTGTCTATTAAAGAGCCCAATACCATTTGCCCACCTATATATTACTACATTTGTGGTATGTAGAGCCACCGTAGCATGACATATTACGTCCGTTGTGGGCGTCTTTAAGCACCAAAGGCTGCGTACAGTGTGGACATCGCTCAAAGTCACACTCTTAGAGTGACGGTTGTGTTGTCAACTTGCCTATTGCGCCTACAGACATGCACTCTGGGCAGTGGCCGGTGAAAAGTCCCCCATCTCCTTGGTGGGGCTGGAACTCCTGAACTCTGACCTTGAGGCCTGCGCTTTAACCACTGAGCTACAGGGGCAAGTCACATTGGGTTTTTTTATGTTTGTGAGGAATAGGAATATGGTTGACAAGCCATCCTCCAGTATAGCCTCTCTCCCTTATGCTCTTCTTTCACATCTATGTGAACGTATCAAAATAATGCAAAAATATGTTTCCAGTCCAAGTCCTGCACTGCTCCCTCTTTGTGATACAGCAATTTTAGCCTTATCTGAATCATTATCCATATCTTGCTACAATCATATTTCTAATAGGAAATACTAATCTGGACTACCTATCAGTACCATCGATTACCATCTGGTACCCATTTCCGGCAATATATATAAATTAAATATCATAAATTAGTCTCGAGTTACCGAGGTGGGTGGACGTGCCGTGCGGTGCTGCGCTGTGCGTTATACTAACAGTGTTTATATATTGGATTTATTCACTCATCTGACTACATATTGACTCATTTACTGCGATCATCACCATGAACTACAACTTGTGAGTGAGTGGAAACTCTAATTTGCTGTTATTATTATTAGACATGTGAAGTTACCACTCACTCACCCACCAATTAATAGACAAGACTAAAATATAAGTGAGATAATTCTATCATCAACATTCCCATCTCATCTCATTATATCTCATCACACTTTTATAGATACTGTATAGGTCGTTAACTGCATGATAAGAAATCAATTGATAATAACCAACTAATTAACGAATGGTTGAAAGACCGAAATTAAAGGTAAAGAAATACTTTGTATAATCTCCACCCATTTCTCGGTCCGGGTTCTATAGAAACATCTTCAGGACCCGAGGAACAACGTTCTTCGGAACGAGATGGTTTTGGTTGCTTATGTAAATACCTACTGAATAAATATTACGTTACAAAAAATATATTAGTACTATTATTGTTGGTCCTGCTATGGTATAGCAATATGAAGAGCGCCTGGTGCTGTCTATGGCGAGTAGTATAGGCAAAGTGGGATGGTCCGAATAATGCTAGATCAAAGGGGGTCACTTGAATTAGGAGGCAGCAGTAGCAGTCTATGAGATGGCGTTCTGGATGCAGGATAGAAGTTAATACAGAGAGGTTAGAAAATGCACCCCAGGTTCCTACGTCTTAGAATAGGTACTGTTAGTCAACTCTCGTGGATTATCAGAGAAAAGCAAGCCATGTGTCGTTCGACTTCTAGCACAGTAAGGTAATAGGGGACAGAACTTAAACTACTTCTGTAATGCTACATAAAGATAGTCATTGCTCCTTTCACGCAGACATTGATGTTGGAAATATATATAAATAGGTATGCCTACCAGAACAATTTTTTTAAGTTGAATGTCACTGGAGTGTGCATGCCCTGACATGTTTTGACCAAAAGTATGGTCTTTGTTGTGAGACGATATTATTATATAATTATATGATTTTTGGTGATTTATCAATAGTAGTAAATAAGTACAAAAACACAATAAGGACACACTAGAAGACAACATTATTTCATCATTGGCTCAGAGAATTTGCTATCCATCTATCATAGTATCACAAGTGACCAAAACAAATAACCAGTCAGGAAAATGGTGCCAATATTGGATATTCATTAGCGATGATTTGATAAATGGATTGCCTTGTTGCCGCTGATTGGTTCAGACTGAATACCTGAATGAGGCGGTTGTTTAGTGAGCAAAGTTATCTCCAACTCCAGTCCAACAGTGGCCTATAACGAGGCCAACCACTAAATGATCGAATAATTTGAAGGATTGTCATTCCTTTCATTCTAACAATTGACACGCATAGAAAACATCAATTGAAGTGTTGAGAGTATGTTTATGATAATAATATATGTCAAATGAAAGAAAATATTCAGGGCTATCTGTATTTGAAACTGTCACATGCACAATTACAAGAATTCTTTTTCATATTAATGGCTCTTTCCATGATAACCGCATCGGAAATGTCATGAAAATTCAGACTTTCTGAACGATTCAATATACATGTATGACAAGAACGCTATCTAATTGTGGAAATCATTGTTTTTCTTTGATTCCTTACTTACTTTTTTCTTTGATTCCCTACTTGTAAGTACAATATAGAGTCAATCTATTTTAAAATTTTAATTAATTCTCTCCTTTAATTAAAGTTTGATAAAAATGCTTTTATTTTTCAGAGAAATACCAAGAAAAGTCCTATGGCACAATTAAAATATGACCATTTGGAGGAAAATATTCCATTTTAAGATTCAAATTCAATGATGCAAAAATCATAATCGCTTGAAACCTAGACAACATTCAGGATCCTAGTATCAATCTTAAGTTTTATGAACAAAGAAAACATGTTAATTTTTAAGGATTATTTAAGAAAATGGGTAATAAAGCAATGTCTCTAACTTAGGGTGCAGCACTATAGTGTGATAATAGGCTTAAATAGAGGCATGTTCCATGCAGTCTGTCTTTAGTGTGACAATAAGCTTAACTTAGGGCATGATTCATCCAGTGTCACAATAGGCATAAGTTGGGGCATGTTTCATGCAGTTTGTTTCTAGTAGTTGTCGATTTCATTTAATGCTCAAGATGAAGCATAACATACTGTAAACTTTAATTTGAGTCTGAAAAACACATATTCTCCAAATATCTAATGACATATAGATAATATTAATGAACAGTGAGCTCGTAGTCATGTTCAATTCAATGAAGAGCTAGAAAGAACACCTACGTTTAAAGAAACTGTTGAATGTAGCATGGCTTCTACATGGGGAATACAAATCTAGGTCGTAAAACTGTTATAATTGCTTTGGTATACTTCCAAAACCCATAATGTTGCTCATTAACTTGGTGTAAGCTTATTATCCTTGTACCCTAGCTTGGCTTAGACGTTTTTGATTAAAAACCCAGATAGGTTTTACCACATGAGTAGTCTTCATCTTTCACTATTTCTATATTTCATCCAACTCTCTTGAAACAACAACAAAGGCGAAAGCCCAACATATAAAAGAGACATTATCCTCACAAGAGGAAAACCAAAAAAATTCTGGGACGTATTGAGGCCGCTAATCAACCCAGAAAAGGTTAAAAATAATCGTGAAATATCCCTAGAAAATGATGATTCTATGTTGACCGATGATCAGGTTTGCTCTGAGTTCAACAAATTTTTTCTAAACATAGGCCCGCAACTGGCCAACAAGATTATTCCCCCTCACAATTCAATGTGTACCCCCACTGATAATGTACGAAATGCACCCGTGGCGAAGAGGGTAATGCATGAAAATTTGAATTTTTCTTTTCAACATGTCCTACCAAAGGACATTGAGGAGATTCTATCGAAAATAGATAGTAACAAAAGCACCGGCATCAAATTCCTACCAGCAAAAATTCTAAAACCATGTTTGCGGACTCTGTCCACTCAGATGGCATTTCTTGTAAACCTCTCCCTCCGAAGAGGAGTAGTCCCAAAAGCCTTTAAAGAAGCAAAAGTAACCCCACTACACAAAGCCGGCTCAAAAAACTCTTCAAACAATTATCGACCAATATCAGGTATCTCCCTCCCTTCAAAAATCCTAGAAAAAGCAGTACAAAAACAACTGTCTGACTATTTCGAAGAAAATAACCTATTCTACAAAAAACAATATGGGTTCAGAAGAAACAGGTCTGTCCAGCAGGCACAAATTGATTTTCTAAATGACATTTACCCAGAACTAAATAACAAACTTTTTAACACTACAGTATTCTTAGATTTCAAAAAGGCTTTTGATACAGTACATCATAGCACACTTATTCAAAAGTTAGAAGCCTATGGCATCAGAGGTACCGAACTGAATTGGTTTGAAAATTATTTGTTTGAAAGACAACAGTCGGTGGTGGCAAATGGATTTGAATCTAAAAAAGGTCTAATCACCTACGGGGTACCACAAGGAACAATCCTAGGGCCCATCCTTTTCTCCATTTATATCAATGACCTTCACGCTGTCGTAAAATCATCAACAGTCCAGCATTATGCTGATGACACTGTCCTTTTTATGAATCATAAAAATATTGATGAGATGAATACCTTGATGCAGGAAGATCTCCAACAGATAGGAGTTTGGTGCTAGTCAAACAAGATTTCACTAAATGCTGATAAATGTAGTGTCATGAACTTCTCCATCACCCCCAAATCCCACAGTCCCAGTAACTCTCCCCTAAAAATTGGTACCTCCACCCTAATGAGGGTGGCTGAATACCAGTACCTAGGGTTTTTATTGGATAACACACTCTCCTTCAGGCCACATCTAAATAACCTCATAAAAAAGATATCACTAAAAACTAGACTGCTCTATAAAGCAAAAGACTCTTTGACTAAAAAAGCAAAACATGATCTTTTCAAAATGACTATTGTTCCCCACTTTGATTTTTGCGACTTCATCTATGACTCTGGACCAAAACATCTACTTGATAAACTACAATCCCTACAAAATTCAGCAATACGGACTATATTTGATAAAAATAGATTTGAAAATGTTGATGAGGAGCATAAAATTATGAATATTCTACCCCTTGCTAAAAGAAGAAAATTACATATAGTTGAGATTGCCCACCATTTAGCACAAAACTCAGACAATTGTCGATCATAGAAATTTGAAAACCAGAAGTCATGACGCGGGACGCAAAAACCTAAAAACAATAACCCCAAAAACCACCAAAATTCAAAATTCAGTCATTTATAAGTGCCAAGTAGAATGGAATAAACTAAGCACTGAAGCACATAAAATTTCAGATAGACACGCTTTTAGCTCCTATATCAAGAACAAAATGGGGTGATGGAGGGAGTCACATACCTGACAAATACTTTGACAAAATAATGATTTAAATTCGATATGATTATAACAGTTTGTTATTATTACCGTTTTAAATGTATGCTCTGTTTTTGGGGTACTTTCGCCGCACAAATTGTATTGAACGTCTTACATCCTTTTACTGTACTTTTACTTGTTCTGTTCTGTATTCCCGACATGTTAGTCATATTACTCTTGTCATATTTACTCGCTTTTATTAATCACTGTCGCACTTATCTAACGCCAGTTTGACAAAAATAGCATACATAGTACAAACGTCCTTCTAATAATAAGAACATACTTAATAAAAATAAGGACATATTTAACGGTAAAACTGTAAAGAACATGAACTGGTTTATAACATTATAACATTATTTTTGTAGTTCTAGTTGTCTAGTAGTTGTAGGAAACAAAAACCAAGCTTAAGATTAGCAAGAAGGCATGGGCTGGAAGAGATCCTCGGATATGCCCATAACCTATTTTTCCTGTAAAATCTTATTTTGGAAATAAAGAATTGGTTATTATTATTATTATTATTATTATCTGTATCCAGCCCCTAAACAGATACAATACTGAACAGAGGTCTGTGGTCCTTGCAAGTCTGTCCACTATATTCACGTCAGGTTTCTTCTCTCTTACCACTCAAAAAGTAATGTATTGTATCCGTCATCATCTTTCACTATTTCTATATTTCATCCAACTCTCTTGAAACAACAATACATTTAGTCGTGAATATACTCTTAATAGCAACAAGTAACATTTGCATATTGATACAGATTTGGTATTGTATATAGATTGGTACAGATCACTATGTAAAGTGCTCTCCAGAGAGACGTGTACATCTGTTTTCAGCTATTCATGAATAAAATGTATTACAAAAAGAAACATTCAATATCCATAGTTTAGGAGGCCAGCACTACAGGAAGTAATACTAGACCTAGCCACACCAGCAACACAGAGGCTAGCTGGAAATACTGGCCTCTGGTACTACATACGGGCCTTTTGAGGTTGGGAAAACCCCACTGACGGCACCCGACTTGGGGACTACATCGTCATGCAGTGATCCCTATATCATAACCTTGTCTCGGACATGACAGCAGTTTTTCTCCCAATTATAAAGGTCATAATATAACAGATATCCTAGAATTCATTAGCAATGTGATAGTAATCAATAATCAAAAAAACGTTAAAGATTTTGACTACCCTGAATTATGAATTGGAATATATTGTTCATCTCTCATAGTGGCTCTATGCACATGTCATTTTGACAGGTCCCTAATGCCTCGACCACACCCCCATTTCGGCCACTTGCATGCCCCTATGAGACAATGGATATTTCATTTTTGATAATAAAGAAAACACTTTCTATCAGAAACTGCAGCCTTATCAACTGTTATCAACAAGATGGTGGAACTTAGTTTGACAACATGTCTGAAAGGTAGGAAGTGGTTTCCAGATAGCGCTGAAATAGCACAAGGCACCAGATCCTCAGGGACCAGCACTTGATCATATTGGCTCAGAACACAGATGGATATCTTCCTGTATTATCACTCATTAGGCCCAGGTTCTACCCCAGCATGAAATCCTCTTTGAAGATTATAGTATAACCTCAGAGGTAAGATTAGCATAGCATCCCTAGCTATAAATCCACTCTTACTGCAGGCAGAAACAAATTATTTATCGTCTACCTCGGCAGCCTAGCTCACATTTCTGTTTGCAGCATGAGGTAGCGCATAGTTTAAAAGATCAGGTTGCAGACAGGTCATTTTAGGAGGGTTATCTGCATAAAAGACTTGCTGCATTTCTGAATTTGTTGTCTTTGCAGAAATACTATTATATTAATTTATTTATTTTATTTTGTTTATTAGGCAGTATACATATACATTTCATGGCATCATCACAAGACGCTCTTCCCCCCAACTGCCTTAAGAATCACAATATATCACATGAATTACTATGAAGATTGATGGTTGTTACTTTCATATGGGGTTACCAATATTCATCATCTGGTCAACTATGTTATCATTATAATAACGTTGTACATATGATATTCTGCCTTTCATCAATGCGTTTAGTGGTATTAGCTCCATGTTCCTCATTTGCATCTAATCTATTCCACGTCACAGCTAAATGATAGCAAAGAGAATGTTTATCTTGTTCTGTTCTGGGCCGAGATTGCGCAATCGTTGCACCATGCTGGTAAGTGTTTCTGGGGATGTTGTCCCTATTATCTTCTTTTATTAATATTTTCTTGCCCATTTTCAAAAGTAAACATTTTTGTCTGTTAGTTACAGACATTATCCTACATTGATCGTGTATCTCCTTTCTTGGTGTTCTTTAGAGCAATTCCTATCGCTTTATTTTGATGAATGTGTAAATTACTATGATCACAGCTGCATCATTAGTTAAACACGTCTCATCATGCTAAATTGGTGTATTCTGAGATTAAAACTTTTCATCAACTGTCCATATTGTTTGGTCATATTATGCTTATTATCTAGATGTATATTTATTATTATATTCATATTCATTAGCAACTACTACAGGGTTGAGGGTTCAGCTTACAGGGTGTCCTTTTAGTGGGACTTAAGCAATATATAATAAGGCTATTTACTATCAATGGTTAGGACGTTTCACATGAACAATGCACGACCTTGGCATGATGGTGGGCTGGGGACAGTCCACCTGTAAGAGAAGGATTCTCCCTCGGCCAAGTAGAATGGGACAGCGCAGTGGAAACATTTGTAGGACCAATGTTTATGAATGAACTAAGTAGAATGCTCGAATATAAATAAAACTTGTGGCAAAGCCTAAAGCACCCCTTGCCTGGGCCTAGCTGACGACTACCAGCCGATCTCTGACTTCATTTTTCCGTTCATTAGAATACCGAATCTTTGGTGAGCAAATTGCTCTTGGTATTTCACAACACATTCTTTCACCACGCAACCTAAAGGCACTTTCCGAAGGGTATTGCTACGCTTATGACCCCATATATTTTCCATTTTGGCATCTGGGTGTAGTTGCAAGCAGTCAACTGCATTCACCTTCACCAGTGCTTTCAAATAATCCCAATTTAAGACCAAAATGAGATTCACAACTGAGTTCACAACTGAGCAGAGCAGAGCTCCCGATTGTACATGTTCGGATGACATGACCCATATGTCAAGTTGCCTGTCGACCTCATCTACCTAATGGTCTAGGTGCACTACATACATGTTATCTAATATACCAAGCTCAAGAAGGGTTTCTTTGTCATGCATATTTGGGGAATCTGTGATCTCCCCATCTGTTTTCGGGTCTGTACAGGTCCGTCGACCCTGTCTTGAGGACTTTATATGTGGTTTGTGAAGATATCTGGGGTGAAAATGTGATTTTGAAGCCTTTTTTAAAATTGGGATCTCCACACTCTACTTATAGCCTGGGAAAGCCCCTGCGACATACCACATCGTTGTGGGAGAGTAAAGAAGAGGGGAGGGAGAGGTGAAGGGGAGAAAAGAGGTATGCGAGACAGAGAAGAGGGGGTGGGAAAAGAGGGAGAGGGGGAAGTGTGGGGAGAGAGGGGACCGTCCAGAGGACGGGTACTTTGCTAGTATATTATAAAGGAAAACCTTTTCAACATTTTTAATTCAGCTCAAGCAGCTGGTCTTCACCAGTAGTAGCAAAGGGGAAAGGTTGAAATTGCAGACACCAGGATTCGAACCCAGTCCAAAGCCAACACCTTTGACAACTCTGCCATCCTGCATCCCCTAAATTATGACTTAAAAACTTGGTCCAGAGAAATCACACTAAAATGTAATTTCTTTACTGCGATAAATACATTAATACAAACCATTAAACGGGATACAAAAGTTCTTCTTGACAGACACAAATCATTCATCATTATTTTCTTCAGCTAGCATGAAAGGCTTCGTGACACTGAATGAGAATGTTAAGTGGTTTGCGAAGACGACTCTCAGTGAGTGACATTTTGTCTGGTAAAAATGCAGATGTCCTTTCTAAAATATCTGAGAACTGGTGAGGCTGCCTACAGTTATTCTGGTTTCGATTTGGAGAGGTTTCTGCTAGGTATCGTTTCACAAACTTAAAGCTGCATCCCCAGGCTAATTGAAAATTAAACCTTCTTTCTCTTGGCTCATTCGTTTTCTATTGATCTGAACGTCCTTTGGCTAAAGAATTTAATGGTTTCAACCAGTTTTATTTGATATAATAGTTTCTATCAATTAATAGCTCATAAATATAAAAGATTTTGATTAGACTTCCATAGATTGATTCGGATCCTCCCACCAACGACCATTGCTGTTGATATATAATCTGTATAGCAGGCAATCATTTTTCTATCAGTAGTCGTCTGAAGTGACATGTTTGCAGTTTATATAGAACAGCGGTCTAGCTGTTGTTGTCAACATATACAACAACCTGGGTTTAAACTACAAAACTACATATTGCCAAATGATGTATTCTTTGCTGTTTTCTCTTATTTTTCTCCAGTCATCCTTTGTGCTTGCGTAAATGTTACCAAGTTTGTGTTAGACCCTAAGACACCAGTGATCTTGGACGGCCTGGCTGGCCAAGTTGTTGTTGTTGTTATTGTTGTTGTTGAGACTTTTATTTAGTCAAGATGACTATGTCAGCGGATCTAAGCTCCCTGCTTAGGGAGGATTTCAAGTCCTGCCGGACATTACAATTATGATACGTAAGGGTAACAAAGTACCTTTGCGTCGACGACACGCTGGTGGCCCTTACTAGTGGTGGTCTCAGACAACAAAATTATTACAATCAAGATATTGCTTATCGGAATGCAGAGAATATATACACATGTACAAGTGAGACGAATGAATTTTCACTTTGGGTTTTATAACTAAGGTATTTGTAAATGTTATAGGTACATAGAAAGTATGATTAAGTACTGAAAAGGTACAAACAAGATTATTTTCAGAGAGGAGGGAATTTCGAGGAGGGGGTGTGGTGGGGTGTAGAAAAGGAGAGAGATGTGATCGGTGAGGATCGGATCAATAAAGGAAGTTTGTCAAATAGAAGACTAATAAAGGATCAGATCAATAAAGGAAGTTGTCATCAGCCCAAATGGCATTTGGTTTGATTAGGCTGGTGAATGTTTTACTAGTGTCTGAGTTTTGGACATTAGGCTCCAACGAGTTCCAATAATAGGGAAGTTTATAGAATGTTGACTTCCTTACTAATTCAAGTCTGGGAATGGGACATCTGAGAGTGTGTCTATCAGGATTGTGTTGGCGAGTAGCTCTAGGCCTCGTTATTTGGAGGTCATTGCTATGTCTGAGTCTAAATGCTTGTTGGAGTAGGTGGAGCCTTCTCCTCTGCTTCAATGGGAGCAGGCCAAGTAGTCTGAGATCCTCAGAATGGGTAGGATTGTGTGGGCTTATATCAATAGATCCTCTGATACAATAAAACCCTTGCGAACAGGCTGTGCTGTCATTGTTCCATTATTTCAATGTAGCACGGTTAAGGGATACAAATGCAAGCGAGATCACTACATTATGACATTAAATCGTTGTGAGCTCAAATAATATTTTGATGGAAGTCAGTCCCTGTCAAGCTATATTTTTATTTCACCTTGGAGTGTGGTCAATACATACCAGCCATTGAGTTAACACTGAGAGCACAACTCATTCCTGAGGCTGATATGACGGCTGTATCAGGCCTCAAACCCCCCCCACACCTGAGCAAATTTGCGCCGATTTAACTTGTCCCGATCCGATTTAACTGCTCCCGATCCATTTTAGGATTTAACTTTCCATCCCGATCAATTGGGAGTTCAATCGGGACGAATTTTATACTCCCGATTGCAAAATCACCGCCGATTGAAGTAATTTTCATCAATCGGGACTAGTTAATTCCTATTTTTGCCCGATTATAGATTTGTCCCGATTTTGGCTTTGAATTTTTATAATCCCTTCCTAGTGTGGGTCTCTGCCTGATGCATCTGGAACTGTCCCAATGCATCGGGGGGCCTTCCAGAGCCGTCGGGAGGGCTCTCCCGATTATCCAAAAAATGGAAAATCGGGAGGGTGAATTTTGGTTTGGCGTCCAAACGACGTTTTTTGAGTGATTCTATATCTCCTGAATCTCCTGATTTCAGATCTGCCAGGCGCAACGATGTAACCTTTGGGCAAAAAAGGTTATGACCATTTGGAAAAAAAAAGTTAAAAAATATTTTTTAATTCCTAAATAAATTCTTGATCGGGAGCAGTTAAATCGGATCGGGACACAAATTGGGGAGAATTTGGGTAGGTGTGGGTCAACGTCCCTGGTGTGGGTCTCCACAAATGGACAGTTTTAAAAGTTTATTCCTTAGAATTCTTGATCGGGAGCAGTTAAATCGGATCAGGAGCAGTTAAATCCGATCGGGAGAAGTTAAATCGGCGGGCGCTCAGGTGTGGGCGGCCCTTTAGGCTGATATGGAATGAATATAGTTTTCAAACCATATTAGTATTAGCGCATATAAATGAGTTGCAAAATTGAAAAAAATAATTGAATACATTTATTAAAGTAATTTACTGCAAACAGTAAGCAAAATAAATATACATGACAGTGCAGAATTAAATAATTTTGCGTTCTAAAATATGGTCCTGACCCATGCGGGTCAGAAAAAACGGCGCATAGAAATATGCAAATGTGTCATGACGAGCGTCATGATGTAGCAAAGACCTGGCTGTTGACCAAAATGAAAGCAAGTTTAAGTTCATCACTAAATCTGTTAATTACATGTTAAAGAGTGACGGGAAAAAAATCCGCGGGACATAGCGGGAAATCCATATCATCCCTTGGCTTCGGTAATATGACCGTGGGCGCTATGCGCCCTTGGTCGAATACCTCCACCGCGGGACAATATGGCTTCCCACTATGTCCCTTGGCCATTTTTGTCTTAATATTGCAGTTCATGCCATGATTATTAAGCATTTATTATTTGTAAGTGACATTTGGATTGGTGTATGTTATATGTTATACTTGTTCCATAAACCTGGAATTACAGGGGACATTTCACAACTTGCTATCCCTTTTAACCATCTCATTCATCAAACAAAAATGCCATTATTTGCCTAATTTTATAGCCCCGCATATCCTTGGGAATGGAGATATTGAACAAAGAAGGACAGGGAATCAAAAGGAGTGAAGTAGGAGGGAGGGAAGAAACTACTGGAGTCACACAAATAGAACGAAATTCATGAGGGAATAATGGAGTGAGAGAGACTTAGAACGAGTCTAAGAGGATTGTGGGCAAAATTTGACCTCCTAGCGACACCAACGTGCTATAAGAGTATGAGGTAACAATATTGTGCTGATGGTTCAGAGAATTATGTGGATTCCATATAGAAGGCCACTGAGTTGCAGCAAACTAGCGGCCCTCATAACACTTCCTAGTGGTTCTCATCTCTGCAAATCTCTCACACTGTAATAAATCAACAAACTCCACTGCATTGCAAGAACGGGGTGGGGGTGGGGATGTTAGGTGCTGCTGTAATAATCTTGATATTTATTTGATATCTTATTGGCTGCAACTTTAGTGCTAAAATACCCATCAATCGGCCCAAGTGTGGCAGGCACGACAGTCATACATGCGTCAGGGCATCAGGAAATGGACAACTCGCTATTGCCAATCCTCTCAACCTCTCAGATACCCAAAATTGAAGAGAAGAATTAGGTTCAGAATATAGCCCAAGATAACTAAACAGATGTCCTAAGTATAAACAGTGATCATTTCCAGCCTAATTTAGCTAAATTTACTAAATGTGTACAGCTGTAGAACGAGTAGTAGAACATTTATACAAGGAAACAGTAATAGAAACATGGTTCATCCTATTTTTAAAACCTTCATAATGGAAGGATATATACCTCAACACTATTCTAATTGCATGTAGTACAATTAAGGCCATCCAGACAAGTAGTAATTCACCAAGTAGGTACGCTCTCGGATAGTATTCAAATGGGAATTGAATGTATTGTGTATAGCTTATTCAATGTGTTCTTCCCATTTGCCTCTCCTCTTAAATATACTTCTATGATTATTCAGTATGGTACCGGCCCGTTGCTTCGTTTTTAACTAAACAATTTACGAGAGCTATCTGTAAATCTCTTAACAATGGACCCCTGTTATTATATTACCTTATCTTGGACAATAAAGCTCTGTTCTCCGATATGCTCTGAATATACTTCTGCCTCCTTGATTGATTACTTATTAGCACAATCGATGTGCGCTAGCCCTACCACCGTAGAAGTAAGCATATCACTTTCCATACTCTCTTAAAATTGACGTTGGCGCTTCTTTTTGACGTTGCGCTAATCATACTTAAAATTGCTATATCAACTGGTAACATGATAACAGATCCTTTCATAGAAAAAAATGTATTAGGCTCAGAGGAGTTTAATATTAATAGTTACATAGATGTTGGAAATAAGCACCCATCATTTTGACCAAGCCGGTTGCCAAAGCACGTCATTCTACCCAGTCATTCTACAAAGTTGGTCTTGGGGCAGGTGGCTGTGCATGGGATCCAACCTGATTGATATTTAATCTGCTTACCAGAAGTACTGATGCGCACCGATGACTTTCAGACAAAACTGGGCAATAGAACCATCCATCAGTTCCTAGGCACAACTACTAAAAGACATTCCAAATGAAACCAAACCTTTGGACCGCTGTTAAATAACGCTGTGGGAATCCCATGTATCTGCTAAGAACGACAATGGTTGCTGAAAACCGCCCCTTGTTTATACTATCAACACTGACATTCACTCGGAATCCTATCATTTAGCATACCATTCCGCTGCTCCATTCAGCAGCGTCATGCAGCAACTCCCTCCAGTAGTTCCATTCACCATATATATATTCCAGCATTGTATTTGCGCAATACACATTATATAGCTTCCTTTCCTCCCTGGCATATTACAAAAGGACTCAGGGTTCCAGCATAATATTTAGAATACATGAAGTAAATATCTAATATTTACGATGATAAGTTAATAGCAAGAATTCAGTCATTAGGTTTTAGTGTAATGAGAAGAGTGAATTTCGCAGAATACACTATTTTGGCAAGGAGTTATGAAAGGACATAGTGATTAAATCTGAGTGTTAACCTGCAGGTGGTACCTCTTAAATATACTGTCCGAGAAGTAACAACCCTGTCAGTTTAATACAAATGATTTTGCATTGGCTATGAAATATACTCAAACAATAGAATCTTTATCTTCATTACCTGTTTATTAAAGGACACCAATTTATCTATATTCATCTATCTTTATATCTAAACAGTTAAAGCTGGGTTCCACTGGCCGGCTATTCCTCCCGCTACTCCTCCCGCTACCTTGACTGTCTAAAGAAGTGGGAGCAAGCAACTGAAAGTAACCGGAATAGGTGCTATTGCCATGTTTCTTCCACCCCCATTACTGCTCCTTTTTTTTTATCAAGAAGCAGAAGGAGAAGTGGGAGAAGCAGCGGGGCAGTGGAACCCAGTAACAGGGATGGGTGCTACTGGGCCCAACTACAAAGCCACGTTACTTCCCACTACTTTTGGAGCATTTCCAAAGCATAGAGTGCTCCCGCTTCTATCAAACATGTTTGATTTAAAGCGGCTGCTACTTACTCGATGCGTTCATTGTTACTCGATGCGTTCATTTATATATGAAAATAAAATGTTGTCCGCTAACATTTCTGAGTAGCGGCAGAAGTAGCGGTGGAAGTAACATCCCAGTAGCACCTATTCCAGTTACTTTCAGCTTCCGCTTTTGCTTCTAAAAAGTGGAAGCAATAGACTGTCAAAGAAGCGGGAGGAGTAGCGGGAGGAGTAGCCGGCCAGTGGAACCCAGACAACAACAAATTAGACTCAACAACAAATTACACAAGCCCCATTCTCTCTTGAAGTTAATGTCTTCTATCATTGTCCATTTAAAATTGTAGCCCTCTGGGAAGAAAGACATTTGGCAGGTTTTTTCCATTATTAGGTCTTTTTCCATCAGGTTACTTATCCAATGAACATCTTGAAAAGATGAGAAATAATATTTGTCCGTTGTCCCTAATGTTGTGATGTATCAAGGAGGAGTCTTGAGACTTGTCTGAGATACATGTTCAGCATGGAGTAAGCATGGAGTGATGCATCTAATTGGGGGTTTCTTGTCTTTTGAATGCACTTAAAACTTATTTTGGCGGTGTTTTTGTGTACCTAATGAGTTGATGTGAATGGTCTGCTAGGAGAATAAGGGATGACGTTTATTTATTATGTTTACCAATCATGTAAAGAGGGAGCATTGCACTAAGCTAGGCCTAATTAGGTCATTTTATGACGACCAGGCCGCTCATTTGAGACTGACGACGCCCTCTTGTGTCAGGAAATGACACAATCAAGGAAGAGTGAATTGGGCTTAGTGCTAATTCACGGGGAATTTTGTTAGCACCAATTTGCTAATCTGTGAAGAGAATAACAGCAAATTGCCCCTCATTAGCTCCAACTTACCACTTGTCGCTAGTGTCTTTCCAACATGTAGTTGCTAGCAAAATCGCCAGTGTGTTAGTGACTTGTCTTTTGCCAGGCTATATAGTTTCAACTGATACTGATCTCATGCATGGGTGTTGTTGAGGCTGATTCATTTGGTTTTGTAAGATAGTGTGTCAAAACAAGGGGTGATTCCTTACTATAATAATCTCTAGCTTAGCTTGGTGCCTTCTCAGATAAATCAACAAATAAGCCTTTAATATTGGAGACAGTCTACTTTTTCTATGATATATAATTGACTTGTAAGAGTCAGCAATGACTGAGATACAGTGTATTCGTTACATAAAGTTTTTTGCAGAATAATAATATTTAAATACAAAATTCTAGTGACCCACACTGGGGGAAAATTAAAACAAATGATTTCCCATATGTAGTGGGTCTGCCCATCACATCTACGCTGCCTACCATGCCAACACCATGCAATGGCAGCTCTACTAGAGCCGGACTTACCACCTAGTGCTTGCCAGTTCCAGCAGGAGGCAACATCATACAAACTGTCATATGCTACTGGAAACACCCTCCTGCGGACGGTAGGCAGAGTATACCATACTCCGCAAGGGGATCAGGCCTTTGCTTGACACTACATATTTTGCGCTACTCACGGTCCGGAATATTTCTGTTGATCAAATCAAGCTGTAAAAACACTGTTGCTTTGACCTGGTGTTTGAGTAATAAAAACTTGGTGCTAACGAATATTGCTTTGTTATTGTTATCCTTTCACAAAAGTCACAACTCTAACCCCTACGAATCTGCAGTTCACTACACATGTACTCTCTCTCAAACTCCTAAGTTTTTCAAAAACAAATTTGTTATTTACCAGCCCATCTAAAAGTCATTCAAATACAATTTTGTAGGATTTTGTGTGTTCATTTCATAAAAGTCCAAATTATTTTTTCAGAGACTAGCCAACATCTTGTCTTCTAACGGCTGCACTTGTTTTATTAGTTTTATGTTTATTTCTTTAAACGCTCATGAGGAGAGATGTTCTCCTGGTCAACTTCTCTCGGCCTATTTAACTTAAGATTTTAACAAACAACAGCAGCACATTGATGAATTCAGTCCTTTATGTCACAATATTATGAGTAAATATTGTAAGATTATGGTTATTCTAATAACAAAGAATGCATCTTTCATAAACAAAAATTATAGGCAACTATGTATTGGTAATGGTTAGAGTAACAAACATCAAACTTAGTCATTTCCCCATTCATGCTCAATGTACTAAACAGATCTAGGCAGGGCAGGCAGGCAACTATAAATTGCTAATTGTTAGAACTAACTTTCACCAGAAAAGAAGAGAACTAAAACAGAGCAAACGTTTACCAGAACAGGGTATCTTGGAAGACCTGTGTCATATCACAGATGGATAGACCCTGTTTCCCAAATTGAATTCAATGTAATTGTATGACAAATGGAAATAAGATGTAGAGTGGAGGGGGACAATATGACTCAATCAGCTTCTTTTATTTATACCCACATTGACATTTGTCTCATTATATTGTTCATCACAAGATAAAGATAAAACATATTGATTCATTATCCTCCCTTGTGCTATCCCGGGCTCTAATATAATAGGGCACATAAGTAGTCCACGGCAGCGATTTTTGAGTCACGCTACTGTAGCAGTTTCATGATGTCATGTGGACATGTCGCGCAAAGCTCCCATAGCCCCACCATTGCGGAGATAAATATCCTCTGTTTGTTCATCGATCATATAGTTTTATGAGTTCTAACTTACATATATCCATCTTTAGAGGCAAACGATTTCAACTATAGCCTTCATAATCGTCAAATCGTTACTGGGATGATGTATAGAGTGATTATTTATCACCCCAATGCTAACTCTATGGGGATTATTTACTTCCGGTCCACACATCAGTACAACTACGCGACTAATTTTCATTAATTCGCGCCCCACCACCATGACACTTACGCGGCCTGTACCTTCTAGCAGGTGACCACTGAATTTTATTCAATGTGTTCAATTTGTACTGTCTGCTTTAGTCCGGTTCAGTAGGTTTCCCTTTATACCATGCATTTCTAATTTCAGGAGTACAAACTCCCTATTGCTACTATTAAAGGCTTTTTCAAGGTCAAGATATACTGCAATATACTACATGGAACTTTCTATATCATATATATAACAGGTAAACAGCGAGTCTTTGTCATGATTGTTGTTCGAATCTGCAACGTTACCAACCCTTTTTCTGCTCTGTACAGTTCCGTTGACCCTTTCTGGTGGATAGTTTATTATATATGTGGTTTGTGAAGGTATCTGGGCTGAAAATGTGATTTTGAAGCCCTTTTTAATTGGGATATCCACACTCTATTTATAGCCTTATTTATGGACCTCACATGACCGCCTCGTAATGATGTCATGCCTTTGATGCGTCATCCACATCCTTGTCAAAACGTCCTATATTCCTGATAAAGTGGCAACACATCCCTGACAATGCAACTGGGAAAGAGAGGTGGGGAGGGGAGAGAGGGGAAGAGGGAGGGGGAGATAGAAGAGGAGGAGGGAGAGAAAATGGAGGGGGAGAGTGAAGAAAAGCGGAGGAAGAGGGTGGGGGAATCGGAGAGGGGGAGGGAACGGCAAAAAGCTATGAGAGACAGAGAAAAGGGGGAGGGAAAAAAGGGAGGGAAAAGAGGGGACGTAGAAGGCGTAGGTGAGGAGAGGGGGACAGAGAGAAGGGGAAGTGGAGACGAAAAAATGGGCGGGATATGAGAGACAAAGAAGAGGGGGAGTGAAAAGAGGGGAGGGAGTGGGTGTAGGAGAGGGGAGGAGAAGAGGGGAAGAGAGAGGAAGGGGAAGGGGAGAGAAAAAGAGGGGTGGGATGGAGCAAAGAGGGGGAGTGCGAGAGCAAAGAAGGAAAAGGAGGGAGGGATTGGGGAGGTGTGGGGAGAGAGGGGGACCGTCCAAAGGACGGATACTTTGCTAGTAGAAAAGAAGTTTGTGAATGAGGGTTCTGATGGTAATTGAATACAGATGGTGGTCATGAAGCTAATTAAAGTTAATGAACAATGAGATACCAGATGGCTGTCTCATTCCAGTAATCATACTTTTGAAATGCATTAAGTTTAATAGCAATTGGTAATTAGGTTTTTACCACATATATAATTTATATTCTCAGTCAGAATGTCAGTTGTTCCTATACATCCAAAACATATTTATCATACAGTTCATTCTATATCGCGACCAGTCCACCTTTAGACAGAAGTAATTCCATGTATCTCATTGTGTTATATCTACTGTAATGTGTTACATATTGCCCCTGACTTTTATCCTTAGAAACGTAGCACTATTAACTATAACTGCAGCTTAAGACAAGAAGACTTCAAGGACACTTATTGGAAGACCTATTCACGCAGATGTAATTTCTCTTTGTAATTTTGTAAGACAATAACTTGGAATACTTTGAATTGAATCAAATTTCATATGTATACATGGTTACTACATACTTACACTGAAAATCGTCCTTCCAAGTTCGCCACTTCTAGATAACATTTCTTATTCTTAAAATAATTGTACATGTACATGGTTACTATACAAGCGGTCTGGCCACTGTCGACAAAATGGTGACGATGCAAAGACGATGCAAAGACAATGTAATTGCCAGCAATACACATCGATAAAGAGGGTTATCGGTAGCTGCATTGTCTTTGCATCGGCAATTAAAGTAAGTTTGGCAACTATAAAACTCATTTTCATGCTTTTATATTTGCAATCTCATCGACTAGGCATCGCTTACACATGGCTATGGTCATTACCTCCATTGACAATGCAACGATGCAAAATCACATCAACGGGAAATATCAAACATGTTTGATGTTTATCGCTATCCTTGCCGATGCAATTTTCACATTGCCCACTCATTACCAGTCATCGCTTGTGGTGCTGATGACAATTCGATGCAAAGATGATGCAAAGACGATGCAATGAATATTACAAAATTCTTATCAACTAGCTTATCACCAACACATCACCAACCATTTTGTTGACAGTGGCCGGACCGCTTTACACTCAAAATCGGCCTTGTCAGTTCCCCAATTGCACTTATTATTTCTTATTCTTAAAATCAATTGATCCAAACAGCATCTGGTCTTTTAATTATTGAAAGCCGGATCGGATGACTATTAATGAACTCAAAAATGAGGTCAGTTGAATAACAACACCCAATGCCCTGGAACTTTGCAAATTCCAACCCAAAGATTTGAATTATCAAATTATTCTACTTTTTTCTAATTTAAAGAAAACTTGAGTAATTTTATATTGACACTCTCAATTCCTTGACATGATTTGTGGATGAAGTTTATTGCAGAAGTTATGAAGTAATTTGAGTGGCCTTTCTGTTGTTGATGTTGTTGTTCTTTGGGAAGGCGCCTCACTTCATCTGTATATTTTTCCAAGCATACACTACAGAATAAAGGCATATAAAGTCTGTGTTGTTTCAATAAATATGTACATAGTCTAGGCTCACAGCCCCTCAAATTAGATAGGAATGGTATGCCAATGAAGTGTGCCATTCGAATTACTCTTCTTATCAAAATACAGTTTTTCCTATTTATAGTAGCTGAGAATTGGTAGCAATTAATAGCAATTGGTAATTAGGTTTTTGCCACATATAATTTATATTCTCAGTCGGAATGTCACTTTTAAAAACAAGACTTTAAGAACCACCTACTATGTTAATGGCTTCCCTGGTCCTGAGGTATGTGTCTTTAGGGTGGGTTCCACTGGCCGGCTACTTCTCCCGCTACTGCTCCCGCTTCTTGATGAAAGAAGCGGGAGCAGAAGCGGGAGAGTAACGGGGATGGGTGCTACTGGCTCCCGCTACAAAGCCATGTTACTTCCCGCTTCTTTTGGAGCGTTTTGAAGCGTAGAGTGCTCCCGTTTCAATCAAACATGTTTGATTTGAAGCGCCGCTATTTTGTAGCGGGAGTTAGCGGGAAGTAGCGGGGGCAGAAGCGGGGCAATGGCACCACTCTACGCTACTTCTCACGCTACTTGATGCGTCCATTTCTATGTGAAAATAAAATGTCGTCTGCTTAGATTTTTGAGTAGCGTTAGAAGTAGCGGAGGAAGTAGCGGGGCAATAGCACCCATTCCGGTATACTTTCAGCTGCTTGCTCCCGCTTCTTTAGAAGCGGGAACAAAGAAACGGGAAGGGTAGCGGGAAGAGAAGCCGGCCAGTGGAACCCAGCCTTTAATAGGAATATAATGGCATATTTGGTTGTACGCTGCAATTGATTATATATGATGAATGAACGAAGACACAAGGTTGGCCGGAAACCAAGCAAGGCGAGGTTTATTACTCAGCAAATACAGATACAACATAGAAAAGAACAATTTTTTTGAGTCTATACACGTCCGATCGTTGCTGCGAACAGTTGAGAAGTAAACTAGAACGTGCTATTGTTGACTCACGTGACTGGTGCGTCATAATAGCGAGCGAGCTCTGCTCTGATTGGATGATGGGGAAAGGGCATGGTCCAGGCCACGAGTCTGCTCCTGCCCAAATATAGGCGCCGAGGGGTTGGCTGTGGATATTTGGTCGTACGCTGCAATTGATTATATATGATGAATGAACGAAGACACAAGGTTGGCCGGAAACCAAGCAAGGCAAGGTTTATTACTCAGCAAAAGCCAAACCTAGGAAGAAGAGAATTTTTTCATGGCAGCGACGACACAGTTCTCACACTTAATATGGTCTCATGGAGAGGGAATCACATAAGATTCCACGACAGAAGACCTCCAATGTCCTTTCAATTTGATTTCCTGGAGGGAGATACCTAGTGACGACAAGAAGGATGCCCCTCCTCGACGAAATGAATGGGTGGAGTATCCAGGGCCCACATCAGCAGCTGATAATAATAACGACAAGTTAGATGAAATCTTTTCATAAGAAAAGACTGGAATATCAGCACAGGAGAACAGGGGGCGAGAGCTGGGAAGGGGTTGATTCAACAGCTTCTTCACCCAATGCACAGGGCATAAGGACTTGATAGCAATGGGCTTGAGATAAATGAAGTAAGGCTCATCAGAAGTTTTCGACGAACTGATTGTCACAGTCAGCAAATCATCAGAGATGCACACATCACCACGACAAATAGTATGGGGTGAGCACACAACATGACTGACTCTCAGAAGTGATCTAAACATGAACAAGTAAGCTGTCCAACACAGTAAATTTAAATTTTCACGGGTATCCAAGTGAAAATACATCTTAGAGAGTATTCCTAGAGTCATGGGTAAGGCAGGCGAAGCTGACATACCTGGCAGTTTCCTCACACCTTTAAGCACAGCTTTGATAGATGGGTGAAATAGGGAAGGACAATCAATGTCCTTGCTCCGGGCATACAAGATCACACCAGATAAATAAGTACATATCGAATTATGCTTCATAAACGAAGATAAGTAGGCAGCAAAGGCTGACAATTTGGAGACATCAATGGGAATCAGTGTAGAGGAGTTATCATTCAAGAAACAGTTAAACATATTCCACTGCCTCTCCCCCTGTCGCCTGGTCGATGGTGCCAGAGATAGATCCTTCAACATGTCCACTTTTTTCATCCACATACTCAGGCCTGCAGCATATAAATTCATAAGAGTTAATAGAACACAGTCCAGCTGCATTCAAGATATCAGGCACAGGCGCATCTAGCCCAAGGTAAGGAAGGCGAGACAAAGCATCCGCCACTACATTGTTATGAGTGTTAATGTATTTAGGAATTAATGCAATATTAAATATGAAACACATCCAATAGAGTTCATACAACCATTGCATGCACTGTTTGCTCGAACTGCTCCCATTTTTTAGCATGTCGATCACTTGAGTATTATCTATGAAGCACACAAGAGCCTTGTCTTTTAACTCAATGGCCCAACGCCTTACCCCAGCCACAATGGGATATAGCTCCTGAATGTTAATATTACTGGCCAGTTCTTCCTCAGCTGGCGTTGGACAAATATGGTCATCAAGAAGCATTTTCGTGGGTATAACATGGTGCCAGCCAACCAATCATTTCCAAGAAAGGCTGCAAAGCCCCTGGATGATGCATCCGACACCATAGGCAAGTGATACTCCTGGTGCTTGAGCACTCCCACACCGTTGAATACCCTGGAGAACGTGTCCCACCATTTCAAGTCTAACATAGCATCTTCAGAGAGATTAATCCTGGTAACCTTCTTAGCAAGCATGACTTTATATAAGTCGAAGAAACGACGGCAGAAGGTCCTGCCACCTTTAAATACAGCAGAGCAGTGTGAGATGTAACCACAGAAACGTTCCAACTGTTTCTTGGAGATATATTTCAAGCACTTCACCTCATCTATCAGCCTTGCCAACTTCTCCACTTTTCCAGGGGGAAGGGAAATAATCATATTTGAAGAGTCGAGGTTGAATCCAAGGTACACACAGTTCGTTGAGGGAGCAGACACTTTTTTCCACGCCACGTGGAACCCCATAAACCGTAGACATGCAAGCACAGCATTTTGGTTCATCCTACACATATCATAAATATCATTGCACACAAAGAAATCATCCAAAAAATTAACAACATGACAGTTGAAATATTCATGAATGCACGTGGTGAAAAAGTCAGAAATATGATTAAAAATGCACAATCGATGACAGGCAATATGAAATCATTTTCCACACATTGACCAACCTTAGACACCTTTTCCCTCTCACTAGCCTCATCCTATTTAGATTTCACAGTACACGACTTAGCTCTGTGCTCGGACGAGCCGCAAGCCGAACACCTATGCGGAAATTCGCATGAAGCCGCTGACTTAGAACATCCACCGGGGTTGTTAAACTTGAAGCAAATCTTGTCCTTCTTCGCCTTAGAACTAGCTGGCTTCACTGTAGTTGCCTTACGGGAGTTCTCATAAGAGTAGCATCTCAGGATTTCTTCTTGTCCGACGTCCGCGAAGGCTGCAAGCCCCGCCTTGTTCGCGCGGGATCTGACAGCTTGGTCATACGTTATGCTAGCTTTCAGGGCGTAGACCTGGGAAGCGGATTTCTCACAAACAGTTATGCAATGGTCAACGACCCCTCCAGTTTCCTCCAGAGGCCTCTCATCATCTACTAGTTTGGCAACCAATTTCAAACTCAACAGGAGCAATTTCTCTATGGACTCAATAGATTCACCTTTATCGAGCTCCTTCTTCTGATCAAAGGGGCGTGGCCGAGAACGAGACCTTGACCTGCCGCGCGTAGACCTAGCTGAAGAACCGCCCACCGCGTATATCGACCTCTCCACACTGGCACTTCTTGGATTAAAAGTCACTGTATCATTGCTTTCTTGCGAAGTAGAGGCCACTGGACCCGTAGGAACTTGCATATCAGCAAACTTCTTCTCAATCGTGGAGGCAAGGCCGCGCACCAACGCTTCCAAGCCGTCAATACGAGTGTTCACCGTATCAGTCTCTGCTTTAGCATTCTGGCACTCATCTCCAACCGGAGGCTTATGGATAGTGTTGCACTTCACACACGCTTTACTTCCCTTCGGATTCATCTTGACACAATGTCTAACTCAAACAAAATTTTTTGAGTCTATACACGTCCGATCGTTGCTGCGAACAGTTGAGAAGTAAACTAGAACGTGCTATTGTTGACTCACGTGACTGGCGCGTCATAAATGGTCTACCTGGTGATAAGGGAAACTACCACAGGGAATATAATGTGATTATATGATATTGAGGACAATTTTTGCGGGAAGAACAAAAAGTAGAAAGCTTTTGACCAATGTGGTTTTTTTTGGTGGGTGGGTGGGTGGGGATTTTCCTATTTTCGATTAAAGATTAAAGATTGGCGCCACGATTAATCATAGACTTTGAAAATTGTATGTTTCACAAACCGATCCAACAGGCTATGATTACCCCATGCATTGGCAACCTCCCCTATGCTTTTTAAAAGCTCATCACAATCTATGGTTTTGACCAATGTTAACTGAAAGTAGAGCTTCAATTCTTGTGCGCCTGTCTGAGTGATTGTCCTTTAGTTCATTTGGATAATTCTTTGTCCAGCCACAGACATGTAATTAATTAGATTTTTACTATAATAGATGCAAAGGGAGAGAGTTCAATCCTATTTTCGAACCGTTTTAACACTCTCCTAAGAAGTCTGTTTGTGCTAGTACCTTGCTTACAATACATACAACTGTGTTAACAAAAGCGCTTGTCTAATCATTTCTGGAGATAGTATATGATCTGTACTAATAAAAAGTTTGGCGATTTTTTTTAAAAGAAAAGATATATTGCCCCAGGGAGGGGTACTTATCTTCTCTGTAAAAATTGGTAAAAGCTTGTCCAGCCTCTAAAGGATTTAAATTGCAGAATTGAAATTAGAAGCTATGCTCATGGCAGCTAACCTTTTCTCTAACTATTTCATAAATGTTTCTAGAAATACCTTGTTGCTACCGAATAATCTCTGCCTATATAAGACTTTGATAATTTTGAAATGGTATTCTTTCCCCCCTGTGTCCTCTACCCCAAGGGTAATGTCCTTGGCAGATAAAGTGTTTGGTAAAATTTTCTTAAACTCAGTTGTATTCATGAGCTATGCTGTCAAGTCTCTCCAGAAAATATTTTACATCATTCAACAATAAAGTGTACTGGATCATCTTCTGGGTCGCTTCTGGGTCGTCTTCTGGGTAGTCTTTTGGGTCGTCTTTTGGGTCGTCTTTTGGGTCGTCTTCTGGGTCGTCTTCTGGGTCGCAATAGTTGCAATAGTTGCAATTGTCTCAATAGTCGTAATAGTCGCAATGGTTACAAGCAGGGGTTTCTTTAAGGTAATACCCTTAAAGAATGTATTACAGCAAATATTTCTATGTATACTCTTATACTGGAGGGCTTGAAGCCTTACATCAAGAGTAGCTCGATAAGGTAACAAACATATATATCTTTCCATATTTCTTCAATTTCAAGTTTTTGTCGCATCTCTAATATCTCTAACCATTTGGCTAATTTTTTTATTCTAATTTTCTTAATTCTCATATACGCTTTATATATTATATTGGCTGTTGCGCCTAATTTGTTAATTCTTTCTGACTCTACCGTAACCATTATTTCTTATTGCTCTTCCCCTTTGATCATGGTAGGTTTAATTATCTCGTACCACCATCGCGTGTTTGAGCTGTAGTTGCTCGACAAAATTTGTATTGACATGGTACTTCACTTCTAACTGAGCTAGTGACATAAATTGGTGATTATTATTTGGAAAATTTCTTATGAAATAAATACCAGCCACCTTCCATCAAGGGTATGGTGTTTTTTTACATCTAATATGTGTGTTATTTCATATTCGTCCATTGAGAAGCTCTCTACTGGTTTGTAGCGTTTGTGCATAATATATTTTAGTCCATACATCAAACATTTCTTGATAGAATTTGTCTAGCTTGTTTTGGGGCTTTTTCCTCACTAGGGAGATATCTTCTATGCCCCTTTTTTCGACTTCTTCTAGCAAATTTAATCACTTGTTGTATTGGGTAAATGGAGTAAATGGAGTTAATGGAAATCGTAATGTATAATTATGTTTAAATGTATAGATCAACTTTTTTTGATCTAAATATGATGTCATTGTATAATAATATTGTTATGTGTCAGAGACGGTCTAGGGCCGGGCGGAAGAACTAATTTTAGATTGTCTAATCTTAGAGTCACATGTCCTCTTCTTGTACCTGACAAACTTGAATAAAATGTCTATATATATATATATATATGGCTGGTACGCCCGCACTACGCTGGAATAAACACAGAACGGAGGAATGGCCCTGAAACCTTCATCAGGAGGTTTTATTTTCACCATAAATACAATTACAATATAAAGAAAAAAATTATACGTGTGGCGTGGGCGGAGAAGCGGTTGAGAGTGGAAGGAAAGGTGGGCGTGGAAGCATTGGGACTATGACGTCATAGGTAAACACAGGGGCGACGTCATAACCGGGGACCAAGGGGGGCGTGGTTATCTTGGCGGCATAGTTAGGGGCGTGACTTCTCCAATATAATCGGTGATGGTTCACCTGCACATTTCACTTTTTCCCTGAATCGGGCCAGATTTTGGGTCTGTGTGGGTCAAAAAAAGTCTGATTCTGATTGATTCTGTTTTTTACAACGATTTGGGGCAAGATTGGCGCCATGATCAATCGTAGACTTTGAAAATCGTACGTTTCACAAACCGATCCAACAGGCTACGATTACCCCATGCATTGGCAACCTCCCTGATGCTTTTTAAAAGCTCATCACAATCTATGGTTTTAACCAATGTTAACTGAAAATGGAGCTTCAATTTTTGTGCGCCTGTCTGAGTGATTTTCCTTTAGTTCATTTGGATAATTCTTTGTCCAGCCACAGACATGTAATTAATTAGATTTTTACTATAATAGATGCAAAGGGAGAGAGTTCAATCCCAACCAAGGCAAGAACACAACATGGGGCATTTGAGTTTGGTTTAGGTTATTGGGGTTCCGACGTTTCGGTCAACATGTATCATGTATACAACCTTTATCAAGGAGGAGTTTACTATAATAAATACAATTTGTCTGACCTTGACCGTTGTAGAGGCGCTCCCTCCCATCCCGATCATAAATTTGATTGTTGAATGTCATATTGCACTTATGGAGTAATGACTGAACCTAGTTGGGGATGCTGATAAAACATACATCTGGGTCAGGGGCCCGTTGCATAAGAAAGCCTAACGACTTTTCTTCCTTAGCAACCATGAATTTGCTAAGAGACAATGCTATTTTGTTTCCACATTGAAAGTTTCTTACCTTCTGGTTTTCCAACATCATTAATGTTATCATTCACACACTAAGCAAGAATAGCTTTGCAAGTAGCATTCTAAGTAAGGCAGTCTTATGCAACAGGTCCCGTTGCTGTCCACTGTGTCCTCCCCAAGAGGCCCATAAATCATGACTGGACTGAATTGCTGTCCTAGGTGCACATAAATAATCTAGCTACGTATTACACGGGGCAGGTAGTAGCGCAATATCAACTGCTATCTTTATGCTGTAAAATAAGAACGAATATATATGTTTTAACACTATACTCGTTGAACATATGTGGTAGTTTACAGGGAGGCGTTTCATAAAAATAAGAGAAAATTGATGATATAAGATTGTGATGTGTTACAGGAGAATGAGTCACAAGTCGCAAAAATAACATTTTTCAAATGTCTTTATCTCAGACCTGTACTCTTTATAGGAATGTTTTCATTATTTGACAGTTTAGTTGAGTGTTCCCAGTAGTAGCAATATCTATACCAAATTTCAAGACTGTATGCTAATGTATCTATGCGTTTCTGAGGACACCTCGAGCTGTATGTTCAACTAATTTACTAGTGTTTGACCCGCTAGAAATATATAACTTTTTTCCATGTACACCAAATATAGAATATAGTCCACATTGAAGATCATCCATATGATCATTGATATTCAAGTAGCGTGTGCTATTTTCCGCACCATTATGAGTACGACACCATATCAAATCATCTAGGAAGACATGAGTTATGTTCATTTCATTCTTGTTACCAAAAGAACGCAGAAAGGCAGAAAACCATAGCTGTTCTTACGATCACCTCGTATAACTTTAGAGCAATGGAAGATGGCTCTGGCCAAATGCTGTACGACATTCCTAGAAACTCCCCCCCCCCCCCCCACCCCGCCCAAAAAAATCAAGGGTAACACATAGCTTATTCAACTTGCTGATGGGCAGGCTCAAACGCATATCAGTGGTATTTATTGACAGTGCATGGACCCCTTCTTTGTATGTGTCATTTATTAAACAAACATCATCAATGTAGGCAAAACATCTGAAATCGCATGAAGTCATCACGCGACTAACTGCATTGGTAACGAATGAAAAGAAGGGGGCAGCTCGTGCACCGAAGCAAACACATTTGTCTTGAATATATTTAAAACACCATTTCAAACCAAAAAGTGTGCGCTCATCGGGGTGTATTAGGAAGGAGAGCGGTAGGCAGCTTTAATGTCTAGAGTGGCAATAAAACTATTCGGGGCTACATGTAAGAGTACCTCATCAATGGAAACGTATTGGAAACTTGAAAAAAACTTTGTTGGTATAGTTATTCACTAATAGGCCTATGGGTCTCTTACTCTTACTCCTAATTGGTCTAATCTTCCCATTTTTCTTTTTGATTAAAAAATTTTCACTGTCGACACACAACGGGGGTCTGCACGACCCGAGCAATGAAGGAGGAGTGGCAGTTAATGTGAATAGTTCGATCTTGCTGCGCTCCTATTGGTCGAGCCCCGACACGTTGTTGGCAACCGTTCATAAACAAGGGGGCGTGGCCTCACCGTAGCTATATTCCGGCAAGGGCTTGCCTTCACATTTTTTACTTTTTGTTTTGTTTTCTTCAAACCCATCTAGAAGTCATTTGACCAACATTTTAGAGGATTTTGTTGTTTTTCATACAGGGCTTCATGAAAGTTCACATTTATATTTAGGAGACCCCCCAAAATCTTTTCCTGTGGTGGCTGCACTTATTATTGATCACCGGCGGCCGTTTTCTCTCGGCTCATTTGACTTCAAATTCATCTATATACATACATATTCAGCGACATGATATTGATTAAAGACTAATATGGGTAGATTATAGGTAAGTATTTTGTTGTAATAGCTGAGAATTCAGCTTTGAAGTAAGTACTTCTCTTATGAATGGTTTCTGCAACATCCTAATGTACATCCTATAGAGAGGTATCCGCAATAGAATTCGCCCCACCAGTACCTAGAGACTAGAGAAGTCAATGACCATAATTGCCCAACCGAGACTCATTCTTAGACTTCCAGAAGGTCCACTCCCTTTCTTCTGAACAACTCGATAATTTACAGACCATTTCGCGAGTCCCGGGCGTTGAGTTATTATGAATTATGGATTCCTACCTAGATATATGAAGGGGGAATAGGGTATAGGGATATCATTTGATGGATAGTACTTTTATTGAATGTGCATGTTGTAACAGGGGAATTTAAATTAGTATTTTCGAAAAACTAATGCTTGGTAAATATCTGGCCAAATGTTGGGTATTATCAGATGCACGAATTTGTCACCAAAGAAGGTCGAGAACACAGAAATCTTAATATGAGGATCTTGGCTCGTAATGCCAGAGAACAAGGGGCCGACGAAAGTAACACCAAATCCAAAGGTGATAGAGTTATTATAGAAGGTAAACCTACTCTGTCAACCAGCTAAAATGTCTCCCCAAAAATACCAACCTGAGGCTGTATGAATTATCAAGGTTAAAAGAGGCCTAGCGTTTCAAAGTAAATTCGCTTTTTTAAGCAACTTTTCCCCACCACACTTTAAATATGATGAAGAACATTTTTAGACAATGATGATCACAGTCCTGGGCAGAAGTACCTACAGTGATATGAATGTAGACCCTTCCAAAATGAGACAGAATAAAAGATCTACCTCGGTTCCAAATTTGGTGATTTTTTCACAGAATTTGCATTGACTAACCCTAATATTAGCTGTTCAGTCATGGTCAGTAATATTGAGATATTTTTACCTCATATATTATCAGAGGGGTCGTTTTTGACCCAACCTTAAACAAACTTAATTATTTCTGTATCAAATTTTGATAATTCTAGTTTATATGTTAAAATGCATGTCTGAGGTATTGGGTAGACCATTCTATGGATGTTTTTTCTAAAATTACCTAGTATAATGCAATATTTATTCATCTTTAATCATCTTTTCTGCTTAGACATCTTTCTTTTGTAGTAAGCAGACAGCGGCGATGATCACGTGACCTAAAATAGCCCGTTGTCAATGGCAACAGTAGTTATACAATGTAGAGGGGCTATACTTCCCACACATCTCATAATCATTACATATTTTATTTGATTTCAATATAATAATGCTCATGAAAAAAGCATCTTACATGGGTCCAAAACGACCCCTATAGGCATATATGGGCTAAGAAGGTAAATATAACAAATGAATCGATAAATCAGTATGTAATAAATACCCAATGGCAGTCCATACGGTTTGTAATCTGTTGTGCCATTGGGTATAAGTGTATATATCATTGGGTGTTTATTAAACTGCTTTGCACGCCCAAAAGGCACTACTACCTCATCTCCTTGACTTCACCCGCACATATAAATATAATATGATAACACTGACTTGTAATGAGAACAAGTCCGTGATGATAATAGTAGACAGGACCTGGTAATGCATCTTGAAACAAATCAAGGCAAAAATACTAGTAAACATTGAATAGATGAAATAATCCCAAATTCTCAAATAAGATGGATACGCCTTTAGGGGGATATTTCATTAGATATCCTACGATGACAGGACCTTTTAAAACACTCTGACATTGTTAACGTCATTAATTATCACCCAAAATGACGGCACAGAGAGTGGCTGCTTGCCAGCATGCATAAAAACATGATGACGATGATAGAAACATGATGTTCTTGACAAATCTTGCTCTATAAATTATGTCATATTGTTTCATTATAACCTTTTAATGAATTATTTATGGTAGAACGAATCTAAAAGTGAGTGAGAGAGAAATTATTCACAGGTTAAGCTAGGTTACCTTTTATGAATAGGTTACCTTTTATCACCATCTACAGCGGAATTTACCTTAAGCCTATGGACCAGCCTTTCTTGCTGTGTATGCTGTAGAATAATTAATGCCTGAATGAATGCCTTAATGAAATGATTGTTACTGAAATTAATAAAACACACATAATACTAACAAATGTAGTGAGGTTGGGTGAGATGAATAAATACAATGAATGTAGTGAGTGATGAGTGCTGACCTAGCTGAATATAATATAATAACAATATTAAAAAGGAGCGAGGAGCTGCTTAGTGTACTTTCTAAACGAAGATACTTCTTAAATTTTATGAGCTACTGGCTTCAGCATATTCCACTTTGTTCAGAATTTATATGTAATCAAATTAGTGACATTTTTCTACTTAGTAGTTAAGGCAGTCATGTTCCTTCTCCCCTTAGTATGACTGCGTATTTTTTACTATCAATATTATCTCGGTTCTGAGCTAGGTAGAAAGCTATATCTAAAATATGTGTTTATCCCTTGTTATTTGAAGGGGCCATATGTTTAGGGCTTCATGTTGACGGTCCACTTGTCATATTTGGATTTGATACAAATTATCCTCAACGCTAAATTTTGGGGGATTCAAGTTTTTGCAATAAGGCTTTAGGGGCAGAATCGTAAATAAAATCACAAAAATCGATGTTAGGGTGGATAGCTAGTTTATATAAATCATGTTTTGCTTTATGAGTTAAAGAATCCCTGGCCTTGTACAATAGTCTTACCTTAGACGTAACTAATTATATGGTGTTATTAACATGTGACTTGAAAGTGAGCAGATTGTCAAGTGTGAAGCCGAGATATTTATATTCTTGAACTATGTCCAGCACGGAGAGGTTCAGACTACTTTACGCTTGAATATCAACGAAACCGCCAATCTAATACAACTGAACCTATGAACATACATATCAGTATCATCCACCATCATGATCATCTGTTCAATAACCTGAGAGGTTGTAGGCTTTTCACTGAACCATCTTGATTGTCCCTGGTGGCTGTTTGTGCGACCTGCCCATTCTTTGATATTATCTTCCCTGCTTGTCTTCTGTCTTTCTTTGATTCTTAACTATGCATTGTAAGATGGTCTTAGCAAGTGATACATGTCCATACCATTTGAGCAGGTATATTGTCTAAACTTGGTGCTTTGCCTTTCTTTAGGATTTAAATCTTGCTCTATCTCATGACATAGGATGTTCTTGTTACATTGTATGTGGTGGTATACTACCATCTATGAGAATGGGAGAGAAATTCTAGTTGAGGTTAAAAATAGCAAGAAGAGACACTTTAAGAAATATCTTCATGTCATTGGAAAGCAAATTATTTTTTGCAATGGGACAGTTCGTTCCTGGGGAATAATCCACTCATCCCTTTATCTGCAATATTCATGAGAATGGGTTAAATAGAAAGGAGAAGTTGTTCCTAATTGTCTCATTGATATTTATAGAAGCAATGGGATATAACAATGAGCACCGAAAGGGCTCCATAAGGATGTAATAATGAGGCCCGTAATGGAACAATAAGGACAACAATTAGCGATATTATACAATTCTCCACTCCGTCCTTACAGTCACTATATCATAAAAAATGTTTTTATCAGGTGGCATTAGTATTGCAGTAATCTGGGATCATGCATAAACAGACCCATGCTGCTTATGCCTCCCTACTAAATAGTCACATGATCATCAAAATGGTGTTTGGGAGTCATCTTAGGCTCAATCGTGAATCCAGGGGCCTCTTTCATCCGTTCTTAACATGCTATTTACCAAGCTATTATTCTTGCTTTAGTAGACTTTCTTATCAGCTGCTTAGCTAAGGAAAATAGCTAAGCAAGGGTAAGTAATGAGTTGTTATGAAACCACAATTCTCATGCCATTTCTGACAATACATGATTCACATAAAGCTAGAGCTGGGCGTGTCATTACAATGTATAATAACGATTATCTTTGACTCTATAATTTGTATTCCAGTATTAGAATGTTAATGTAGGCTACTGGTATGCTACAACTAATTCTTGGTGATGTTCGTCAAGTGGACCATGATCACATATAAGGGTGGACAGATCAAGCTGTAATGTTCTTTTTTTAGTAACTCAGTCAACTCCTAATATTAATGCTGTCAATATGTTTCTCTTACAGTCAATTATTGTCTCTGGTCATTTCTATTAAGTAGTTGGGTGGGAGGAGGATGTTATAACGTGGATTCAGGTGTGGGTCCAGAAATTCTTTACAGTGGCGGCTAAGGGAAATGAACCTTGACATAGCCTTGAATAAAACAATAATATAAACTACCCGTTTGTCCAATGGTGTCCTTCAAAGAGAAGGTGCTTCTGGGGACAGTTTACCGGTTCTCCTAGTATACATGCATGTCTGGGGATGAATAAGTGCCAAAGACACCATTTCAGTGGAGACTTTATTCCCTTGAAGACAGCATTAATCCATGTTCAAACAGGTTGCAATCAATATCCATTTTCTTTATAAACATTAAAAGCTGCAATCTCAGCTATTACGAAAAAACAATCTTACTTAATTTACTCATATTATGCTGCTGCTATGTGAAGGAAACAAGCAACGCCCATTGGGCCACACCCCCCCCCCCCCTTATCAAACGCCAATCAAATGACGCCATGTCATAATGACCCTCCCCATTCCATGTCAAAACAATACAATGTCATTCGCTAACGCCACTTCCTAACACCCACTTGACCAGTCCACACATACCTTGAACATAAATTCTTGGTTGTTTTTGGTCTATTTGAATTGGATTTTTCTAGAATGGTGAAGCCTAAATATTGTACACCTTGTGGCATAACTCACAGTGCTCCGACTGGCCGGTTATGCAATAGAAAACTTATTGCTGAGGTGCAAGTGACTGAGGGCGACAAATCAAGTCAGCTTACCGCAAGAGTGTCAAGGCTTGAAGGCATGGTTGGAAAGATCTTGTCGGTGGTGGAGGGCCTGGAGAAACGTGCCAATGAGTCCACATGATGAGGCTGTATTCATTTGATATAAAACTATTGTTACGTTCTGGTTTTTGGCCATGTGGTTATGTGAAGACTTTGAAGGTATCAATTCCTCCATTTAACCGAAGGTTGCTATGTGGGTACTTGTTCATAATTGTTTATTATTTAGACTGGGTTCCTACTCAACTTAAGCCTTGTTGTGTAGCGATTTTGCTTGATATAGATGCTTGTAACTTGAATGATCCATCTCTTGTTCAATTTATTTTGAATGTTTTCTGGGTTTTTTTATTATTTTTGCAATATTTCATTACTAAACTTAGAAAAGATTTGGATCAGGTTACATCGAGCTCAATTGAAACAATAGTTGCATGATATAACAAACATTAGTAATATCTCCTTTTCTTCTTCTTGGTAACTGTACAGCGATTTTGACAATTTTTTTATTTATTTATGTATTTATTTATTTTTTCAGATCAAAACCTGCCATCTTGGCCTCTACAATACTAAAATGATTTTTATTTCGGTTTCATCTTTTGTCTTCTAACATGGGATTCCCCATATACGCACATAATGAATATAAACAGATATCATAAGTATAGATAAATTCACCTATTTCTTATCTGGAATCATGAATCACGCATACTTGCACTAAGAAACCGAATATTACTGAACCATGTAGTATCTCTCTTTCTATCTCTCTATCTAATCATTGAGGCAACTTGTCACACAAAAAAAAACAGATCAGTACAAAATCCATAAGGTATAGGCCTATTTCCTGATTTAAATGATTAAGATGGTATTTGTAGAGCTTTTACAGTGGTTGATCTATGTACCGACATAGCATGAAGTTAACGATTATTTTTCCATACTAGATCCATCGGTTGTAACTAAAATGGATTCAACTGTTCGTACTGAACGTATTAATGGTAATGTTTCATTGGTTGATTTTAAACCTACTTGTAATCATGCCTTGGGTGCAATTATTCGCAAAGATCGCAACCTATTACGGATTGGAAAAGTCTCTGATTGATGACCAGGGGGATTGACTCCCTTATGGGAATATAATATTATGTTAAATTCATGTAAAATGTGTGGAATGTGTGAGAGAGGAGAGGAGGTCGGTGGTACATGCTACAAACATTACCGACCCATCCAAAGGTCACCCAGATAGAGTATTGAAGGAGTTTGACCTGTTATTCTTGATGTAAAATGTTATTATCTCCCAAATCAATTATTTAGAGGACCCCACGAAATCTCACTTTCACTTTCACTTCAGTCTGACTCTCTGTTATCTTCTAAAACTTTGGGAATCCTTTTGGAATCGAAAATATAAGGATAACACTGGCTAGATAGGCATATGAAGAAACCAACTAATTGCACTATTAATCCAGATCGACACTTTGGATCAGCAAAAAGCAAAATCATAAAGATATTCTATAAAAAAAAACTGAACTCAGGAAATTCTAAGAAATATAAATATTTCTTCATTCTCTTTATTTGAATCCTCAATTCTATAATACTCAAGATAAATGAAAGAAAAAAACGGAGAAAACTATTGTTGGGTTGCTTTAGCTGGAAATGCAGCTTTAACATAAATCGTGTGCAATCTTTAATTAATCCCCAGGATAGAGATTGGCACGTGCATCCCTTGAGCATCCTCACATACAGCCTGTAGTCTTGCTTGCGCACAGGAAGTGCTAAGGGGCAATTCGTGGAGACCACTCCAATTCCAAAGAACCATTATACCGGAGCCCACCTCATACATCAAGGATCTGATCTACAACACCAATCATCTTTCTCTGTCTGTCTGACAACTCTTGTGCTGTTGCCACAGCATATATGCATTGTACTGAGGGGACATAGAAGTCTAGGCCAAGCGCTTTGTGTAACAATTCGAGAAACTCTGTTTATCAGTTCATGCACTGTTTATCGATCTACAACAGTGTTTCTCAATACAGGGATTTACCTAGATATGTTACAGTGTTTTTTTACTTTATGGTTGATATAATCCAATATCTGGAGTTTCATTGAAAAACAGTATTTTACTTTGATAAAGAATGTGTATCGACTACGATAAACAATGTTCCACCCAAACGGCTAGCCATAGACATTCATAAATCATGGCATGGCCTAGAGAAGCAATGATGTAGGTATGACAATGGGGGAGGTTGGGGGTAAAAACCATATAATAAAAGAATATGATCTTGCATCTTAGTTCCCTTTTCTGTACAATTAAGCACAATATCAGGTTCACTGCATATATGCACCATAGCATCCATGTAAGCTTGAACATGGTGAAAAGGTCCGAGGAAGTAAGAAAACAGGCTTATTTCTGTGTATGATGATGTTTATTTGATGTTAATGATATTATGGCAAAGTCCTACCGGTAAAACCCCACGTTGATGGTGTGCTAAAACTTAAAGAATTTTTTAAAGAATTTCTTTTACAGTATTGTTTTTTCTGAAGAACCTGAGAAAAGATTAATCATATTACGATTTGTAATACTTGAATAAAGTTATGTATAAGGGGGCGCTTTGTGCAGGCCACAAGAAAAACACCAACCCACGAAGAACAAACTGTTCTTACAATGACAGAAACTCAAGAGATGTGACTTGGCATACACTAGAAAGCATTTACGTCATAAAACCAAGCCATCAGGAGATGTATTACGAATCTTCTTCTATGAAGGAAAAGACCCTCAGCATAATGTTTATTCTTATTCTGCAAAAGGGCAACATCTTGCTGGAATCAAGACAGCTGTATGGATGTAAGCTAAGTATTGTGTTTCTTGTGCAAGCAATCAATTTGATAAAAGAGGTGCCTTCGATGATAGATGCTAAGTAAACATGACCCAAGTCTTGGCATTGTCATCACACCAACTACCTTTTGTGTTGTTGCTATAGTCATATACAAGAATTCACTGATTATTAAGGAAAGAAAAGCATTACAAATTGCGGTTCGAAGACAATAATATTCTTTGGGTTTTTATATATAATATGGTCAATTCTCACGAAATGGGAGCAATGGGTGATTTCAAAAGTCATTTTTTCAACTTCTCAAAATTCAGGAAATGCGTGTGTGTGATTTGATAAATAGGGTAGTTAGGGAATCTTACCTGAAAATCGCTACTCGATTGGATCAATATTTCTCTCTCAGCATCAATTTGAATTTTAACTTTTTCCCCCGACTGACTACGTCGGGGTAAGCCTTGTTGATTTATCAACTAACACTGTGAGGAGTTAATGCTAAATAAGAAATTGCTTTTACCGTTATACCCTTCCCAACATATCGGACGACAAATTTAATGAGTTCTGAGAGGGTCTGTGTAGAGATGTTAAAAACTTAAAAGAAATGCCCCGACGTAGGCACCCCACCACCGACGTAGGCACCCCACCCCAATCATTCACACATATATATATGTTGTTCATATGATCAGAATTTGAAGTCGTTGATAGGACACATTGCTTAAAAGGCACAAAGAAGAGTTTGAAAGATGATGACTAATAGTATAATCAAATAAATTGCATCCCAATGTAGGCACCTGCAGATTGTAACCAAATTCAAGGGTCTGCCACTCAAGTTGAGATATTTTTGTTAATGAACATTATTGGCCTTATATGCATATTATAGTTACCCAGACTATAATATTATACTATATTACTATATTGTTACTATATGTTTCCCAGAATTTAACCAAAAACGCTTAGTAAATGGCCGGATTCCTTATGTGAGGTAGAAGTCTCGAAACGATTTAAATCACCCAAATCCCACCCGATCTCTCCCAAGTTACTGGGAACATTCCTTCTTCCTCCATGTATATCAGGACACATATCCAGATCCATTAGCTAAAACTATATCTCATCTCATTCATAAATATACTCCCATCGAAATGGCTGACTGACTATTGTATTTTCTTGTGACAGAAGCTGGCATGAGGAAGAAACACATCAACAAGGAAACGATGCACCAAAATGATGAAATGATGATTTTCTAAGAGAATACAAAAATAAATAATTAAGCACTATCTCCGTGGGCAAGGACAGACCTACAAACATAAGGATGAACCCCCAGCCCCACCCCTGCTCTGGCTTTACTGGTTGTAGTGAACATAATCACCACAGCGTAGTGAACATAATCACCACAGCATGATGTGGGGTGCTGCAATTAGCAGGACCGCAACAGTACAAGTACGTTAAGCTTTCTGACAGAGTAATATAGGCTTTCTAATTGTATGCGGGGCAGCGTCCTCCGCAGTACGATAGGCTTTCTATTTGTACGATAGGCTTTCTATTTGTACGAGGGGCTTGTTATACGATTTGAATTATCGATGTCCACCCGATGATCGTATTCCCACGATGAGGGTTCCTAGAGTGTAGGCAAACGGTACACTTTTCTCAGTTAGAGCTGAACACAGATTTAGCATGCAAAGATCTCATGGAAATTACAAAAAGCATTACAGAAGCAATAATCAAATATATGTCATGGATCACAAAAAAGAACAATTTGAAAATATAGAGGGTAATTTAATTGATTTAAAAGGTTCCCCTGCATTGTCTCAAAAGTATGACAAACACATTCAGTCTAGGCCCCAAAGTTGAGAGAGTCCCTTCAAACGAAGGGAAAGCCTCTCGCCTCAAACCGCAAAGTGACATTATAATTCCATTAAGACCGTGAAATGTCATTATATTCCCATTAAACTGCCGAGTCCTAGGCCAGGAAACCGATTAGCGAAGTAGGCTGACATACCATTCTTATCTGATCTGAGGGTTTGGACCTAGAGTGCTTATAGAAAAGTATCTTTGCATATCATTTGACCGACATATTAGATATCTTTAACCTTTCCCGTTTTCAATTCATTAGAATACGTCTGCCACGAATATAAAGGACCGGCCGGTTCCATAGATCACTCGGTGACATACCCCTCCACTCGCAGTGTTTTTCTCTAGTCTATTCTAATGATGTCTATATTGGGAATAGATTGCCATGGAATATCTAAGCAATTTGGAATAGCTTAGAAGCGCATGCAACAGAAGGCTAGCACTTGTTCTCTAACTAAGATTCAATAAATTGGATCTGATGTAGTGTTAAATTATATATGACTTACATGTTATCAGAGTATTAAGGGATATGATAAAAAGGTTAAGTCAAGTCTTGGTTTCAGTTGTTTTCAATATCCCACTCATTGCTGTACAACACTTGTGATATTGATGCTCCTTCGACCAACTTATTATTACAGGGTGGCTGCCGACATAAGATTGAGAACATGTGAATACAATATAACCTGTGAGTAGTTGAGAGCTGCATAATATAATTATATTGTACTAATTAAATATCCTAAGCACTCCATAAGGTAACGCACATAGTTTCGATAACTGAAGTCTGTGGAATTGTTATTTCCAAAACGAAAACTTGTGTCCTTTATACCGTTTAAGATTTTGTTTTCTGACCTATTTTATTTACATGTCTACATATTATTCATAGTATGCGTGCTTATGTGTTCTGTCTGGGGAAATATATGATCATATTACAAGGATTTAAAGCATAATGTCTGATTGTAATCAATCTGTTGTCCTGGTATTCCTGATTAGTAATTATGCAAGGATCCGAATTTTGATACTTGAGGTCATTTTACTGGTCCGTAAACAATGGATGTCTTATTCATTGATGATCTTTCGTATGCCATTAAGCCTCATAAACAATGATTGAATAAAGGAACGTTTCCCCGCAAGTATCCTTAAAAGCACCTGGCCGAACCTTGATTCAAAAAGAAAGTGTTACATCCATTAGCCATTTGCCATAGTAAATCAGTTTTTAATTTATGTCGCAGATTTAATAGATTTCTGACTAAGGATTTTCCACTTTTTGTTCCCTTCTTTCCCAACCCAACCTAAAGGGCATCAAACCAAAATTTTGGAAGATTTTGTCCAGTTGTATTTGCTACAGGGCTTCATAAAAGTCCACATTTATATTTCCTGTTCTGTGGTGATTTATTATCACTCACAGGCTGCTGATATACCTTGGCCAATTCAACTTCATTAGCTATTAATTTTCCTCATTCTTAAGTCATTTATTGTAAACAAAAAAACATTTAAACAGTTTTCTTTCTCAGAAATTTCATATTAAAGTGATTTGTATCATTCCTTAAAAATAATGTGCATAATATACATACATTTAGATAATAGTCATTAACATGGAGAGTTTCCCGGCAGAAGGCCTTGTTGTTTAAGCATTCATTCCACCCCTAACTTAAGACATTAGTACTTTCTTCCCATACATGTTATCCCATTACATTTATCAAGGTTAAACTATTCAATAACAGTACCTATAATCTAAATAATTAAGGGAAGAAATTTATTTGTGTCAATTCCTACATTTTTTCCTTTACTATGGTGGGCAATCCCTACAGTAAAATGCATTTGGCATATCAAGAAGAGCGTGGCACTCCAGGGAGTGGTGGCAAGCCGAAATAGGCTTGAAGCCCTTATAGAATTCTTAAATTATCTAGGATATTATGATATTCAGTAGATAATAAAACCATAGGCTATTTAAACAATTGCCTCCCCCACACTGTAAAAATGCCCACCCATCCGCTGTCCCAGGCTTGTAGACGATCATAATGTCTACATGGCACACTGTGCAAATAATGGAACAACACCTTGTGTGTCAGCCTGTATGGGCCAGAGGAGGGTTGTGAGCTAGCATTGAGTTGCCATGTGGAATCCCCGTTGCTATGACGTCATTGCACAGGCCTCGTTTTGGAGTGTGTTGATGCACGGAGCTGGTGCGCATGGTCTTAGCAAGTAAACTTTGCACTGGACCTTTTAGGAAGCTTATGGCATAATATTGGCAAAGCAGGTGGTTTTATAACCGGGATGATGGCAAATGAGGCGTAGTTGGCAGATCTGGGGTGGTTCTGTCTAATATGCATTCACTGTTGTGCTGGCAGTGTTGATGCAAGCTTGGGTTGTTATGCACGCATAATTAATTATGCTACTTACGCCTGGTTGTCTACACTATTCCTTCCTTTAATCATTCCTTACCAGCTGCTAAGCAAGGAAAAATAATTGCTCACAAGGAAATTCCTAAGTCCCGTACAGTTTCAGTTATGTTTCTCTGGGAACTTTCCTACAACATTTCCTACCCAACAAGCAGAGGTACACACATAGGATATTAATAAAGCTTATCCCTCCTTGAAGCACTCAATAATTCCTGCCTACTTCAAACAACAGTCTTCAAGGTACATGGTAAATCAGGGGACATGCCTTGTTCTCACTAGAAATTGACACCATTGACACACAAGTAATTAAGTAAAATTATGTCAAGGACAAATTTGAAATCTTTACAATGAAACATGGAACTCTCATCTCGTTGAAGTCCCACCCAGTGTTACTTGTTTTTTTCTAGCCAGGCTCACCTGGTTCGAGGTCTGGCTTGGGAGGCTTGTTTTTTCTACCAAGGGTCATTCAAATTATGTTAAAAATCAACATAAATCATCTAACAGCAGAAACTTAGTACTATCATAATAACAGATATATATACGATTAGGGAAATTATATTTTCGCAGTCAAGAAATTCTAAGAAATTCCATAGGGTAGACTTGCTATGTAGGAATAAATGTAGCGAGGGAAATAATTCCCACACAAAAAATTCCTTTGCATAGCTTATACAACAAGGCCCTGGTATACTGGTTTAATAAATATACCCAGGCCATCGTCAGCATGCACTGGCATAGTGTGGATATATGGAAATACTTGAAAGTCTGGTCTCCTGAAACCAAGTAGTGTAGGAGAGGGATTGAGGAACCTGATATTTCACAGTAATGAAACATGTATCCTTCATATTGCATTGTGTATAGGATGTATCCGGAGGGTCTCCTTATTTTCTCCTGCACTGTGGAAGTTTGTGAAGAGAACTTCATAAGTATATTAGAGAGATTGTGCTATATACCATGGACTCTTGGACAAGGATGTGGGTAGTGTCATGCCTATCTGCGTTTTCGCATACTCCACTGAGGGTGCCACAGTCAAGCCAGAGCTCACTAGTATGGGGATAGATATTTAGTAATAAACTCAGTTAACATCTTGTACTTTGCTGGTTAGGATGTATCATTCTTAGCTTCTAGAGTTTTGCACTTATGTACAACATTTGAAATATCTTAAGAATTACTTTATTAGGTTATATCCCTATCAACAGACATCAGGACTTCACAGTAGCTACATGGGCGAGGACATCAGCAAATGCACAATTGGCATCTCTATATACATTAAGTATATTAGACGGAGTTGTTTGTGGAGGAAATCATTGGATAAAAAGCAGAAATTAGACATGGTGTCTGACATGGTGTCTTTGACATGCCCGAGTACAAAGCCCTCCTAAAGGATAGTTTGGACAAAAAGAAGAAAGCTCTTGAAGAGGCTGAGAAGGACTTGACTGACATTGAAGCTTTTAGCTTTGGCATTTCCGTCAACACTTACATGAAAAAACTAATATTACGAATTGTTCATTCATATATGACAGGGCCTTGTTTCATAATCAGGGACATAGGAATTAAGTAGAAAAACATCCCATTTGGAACAAATTCCGATTCATAATCAAAGTTGAGACATTCGCACATTCACTAGCGACTTTGAGGATATTCGCAGCCCATGTTGCCTCCCTGTCTGCTATTACAGTTATTACGTAATAAGATAAACATGCACGGCTAGTCCCATTGTCCACCGTTGCCTGGTCATGGTTGGGTGCACACTGTTATGGCTGCGAAATGCTGCGAAGATGGGCATGTGAATGTGCGAATGTCTCATGTTATGAAACGCCAGGCTGGGAAATTCTTTGTAACATTTGACCACCATTCGCAAATTTTCTAAATAAATCTCCCCATGTCTCCTTCATTATGAAACAACACCAAGGAGATGCTCAAATCTGTCCAGTACTGTCCCTTTTTTGTACTCCTTCTAAGTCCTCCCCTACCCCCATGATAATGTAACTTAGTCCTTCTCAGCCTTTTCAAGAGATTTCTTCATGCCAAAACATGGACCATTTTAATCGCAGACAGGGCAAATTCACCTTAACAACAAAGACAACAAGACAGTGTGCAGCACAGTGTGTTGGGTTGCCATCTATAGATAGTCGTGCAATTATATTTTGAGAATTCATGGCCTGACTAGAGTTACCATGGCCCGACCATACCGTGAATGTAATGGCTCCTTGTGGGGACTGTAGGCCAGGAGATGCCTTGGGCCTTCGATCTCCTGCCCTACAGTCCCCGCTCACTTTACACTCTACTGTTGCATATATATGGGAAAACAGTGCAGTATTGTTGCCAAGACTTTTCAATTAAGGGTTTTTGCATATGGTGCCCGACTTGGACAACTAAGAATGATAATGCCAAAATGAAGGAGTAGTAGTAGCAAATACCCTAAATTAAATACTAATCTCGGAAACAGCAGCTAAAATCCGAAGTAAACGTTTCTGAGAACCTATTGTAATATCTCTATCAGTAACTTGTTAACACTTAACTGTTAACGCCAGTATAGAATGTTAAATTATCTATCAAATCTCCTTTTATACTAAATTAGTTAACTAACTCGTTGGTTTCAGTCGCGACTTCACTAACATGGCTTTCAGGAGGTCTGAGCAAAACACACAACAGCCTTCAGTTCAGGCTTGTTTTCCTCAATTACGTAAGAATGAAATAAACACTGGAAGTCTTAATCCCATTGTAATTGAAATGTCAACTGGCACTCGGTGTAGAGCAGGGTTGGGTCAAATGTCACTGGAAGCTTAAGTGTTTTTCGTTTACTAAACGTTGGCTGTTTTTCTGTGCATTTTCCGATTAATATCCATGAAGTTATTTTATTGGGTAGAAATTGATCTTCTCAAAGAGCGTTGCTTTTCATTCTAGGCTCACAGCCTTTCAAATCAGGTATAATAACCAATAATAAGGAAGCTATGGGGTATTGATGATCAGCAACCAGGACGCCCGGCAGCCTTTTTGTTTTTGGCTCGTAAAAGATTTTCCCCAAGAGATACAAAGTAGCACCCAGCTTATTGTTGCTCAGGACATTTATCTTGCAATATCGTTGATGAAAAGAACAACACACAAATCAATAATTGCACCGCAGCAAAACGACATAATATATGCCCGCACTGCGACACTGAATTGGTCTCGACATATGTAATGTATACATCTATGCACAAATCAACAAAGCTGTTGACGTTGGCCATCCAACTTTATAACCATGAATTTTAATTTGATATGTGTAGAAGCAAAGTGTACATTATGATTTATGTAATCCTACTATATCTCTGCTGCAAATTATTATGTTAACTGGGCCAACTGAAAAAACGCTCCCGGATATATATATTGCGAAACCAGCTGTTGTACAAGCTACACTTGACTCCAAACTGAATGGTGGACAAAGAGGGAAGTGCATCCCTAATTTACTGCTAATTGACGGAAAACCCTTTCATTTAAAGAAATTTGGATAAAGATACTTTTATAGTGTACATGATTGTTATGATTTATCATACAGTTCGCTTTAAGTATCATATATAATGGCTTTGAAAAGGGACATTACTTGGATTTGGATTGATGATATATCCTCTTTATTAACAGTGGAAGTAACAGCTGTTCCTTCTGCACAAAAAAAGATGACATGATACACTTTTTAATAGATTGCTCTAATACAAAAATGCTGTGGCAAAACGTATTGTGTTGGATATATGACAGCGGTTATCTGAATAAAAATTCTGAAGGTAACCTCATTTTTAACAGAAGAAGAAGGGAAATTGTTATCAAGCCAATGGATATTGTTTTTGGCATTGAAATATCAAACGATAATTCAAAGATAATTAATTGGATTATTCTCCAAGGGAAAGCTTTCATACATAGGCAAAAACTGTTTGCAAATTGCCTTGTCGATGTACTTTTATATGTATGAGTTGAGAATAAATGTAATGTAGTTATCTATTCTTTTAAATTTAGAGTTAACCGAAAGGAAGAACGCTTACTTTGGAAAAGGCTCTCAGGTGACATTGATGAATTTATAGAAATGTAAAAGCATAATTGATAACCTTTTTGCCTCTGTCCTCGCATTTTACCTTTATTGTGTTTTAACCCTTATTTGCATTGATCCAATTGTCCTATAATTATGTCTAAAAATTGTAAGAGCCCAGATGGCAGGAATTTGGATAAAGTCAGTTGCAAAAACAAAAAAACCAGTGGAAGTGACATGCTGAAGTGGTCCGGCCACTGTTGACAAAATCGTTGGCGATGTGTTGGCGATGAGGTAGTCGATAAGATTTTTGTGAAATTTAAAGCATCGTCTTTGCATCGACTATCCATCGCTATGCCTTCGGCAATAGCCAGCGACGACAAGCGATGAGTGGGCGATGTGAAAATTGCATCAGTAAGGGTAGCGATGAACATCAAACATTGATATTTCCCGGCGATGAGATTTTGCATCGGTGCATTGTCAATGGAGGTAAGGGCTGTGGCGATGCGTTGGCGACGTCTAGTCAATGAGATTGTGCATGTAAAAGCATGAAAATTGGTTCTATAGTTGCCGAACTTTTTCCCCTTGTCGATGCAAAGACGATGCAGTCACCGATAGCCCTCCTCATCACCGGCAATTGCATCGTCTTTGCATCGATACCGTTTTGTTGACAGTGGACGGACCACTTTAGGTTTGCCAAGAGAACATCGCTGCTGCTTTTTACACGTTCGTTCTGAGTGTTAGCGCTTTTATTTCTTTAATTTATTTAATCTCCGGCTTGACTGACAACTTGGTATTTTGTATTTTGTCAAAATAACATAGAAAACTACACTTATTGCTGTTAATCTATTGAAGTTTTTTGTACTTTAGGAGTCGAGATGTACATGCCTTTTCCTCCTGTTTTCTAAAATCCTAGAAACTATGCAGTAGCAATGTTTAGGACACTATGGACACCCTAACTTAAACTCATTGAACTGTGAGAGGAGGAGAGGGGAAGCGGAGGGGGAGGGGGGACACGGTTCAATCATTTTAAGTTAGGGTATGCATAGTGCCCTAAACATTACTACTCTATGCAGCTAGACAACCGGCTCAATTAAAAGGGTTGTTGCTCTTCAATCCACATTGGGATATGGATTCCATTGAATTACTGTCTTCATTATGCCCAGTCCAACGCTATCAATCCAACGCGCAGTTCATGTTTCAAGACTCATTATACTTCACTGTGTTCTATATTCAGGCTGTTTACATAAGGGATATTCTTGGTAGACAAGCAGAAATAAAAATTAGTGATTCCCTCTGAAAATGCTTAGTTACGTGTATTACACCCACAGGTAGATAGAAATGCACTATACAATGGCAAAGATGACCTACCATTGGAATAGAAAGTTAGTTATCAAATCCCGTCAATTATATATAGGCTCACTTCTGTTATGTCTCACAGCCTTGTGTTGTTGAATCTAATCATCGCGCAGTCAGCTATTCAGGTAAGGGAGATCAATAGTCCTTTATAATGGGGACTGTTCAAAGGTATCCTCACTTTTGGTCTGAACGATTTTATTATTGGGCCAGCCGGACCTTGGGTTGTAAGTTTGTATAATGCCGTATGTTTCATTGAATGCTGGGAATAACGGTACAGAAAGGTCAAATCTAGATGCTAAAAGTTTAAATACAGTCACCCAGGACTTCTATTTCTATTTCTTTAATTAATTCTGTCGCTTATTTATGTAGTTTTCTTTTAAATATTAACTGGTTACCTTTCAAAATATACGATTCCCCCTATCTATACTATCTATGAGCACCAGCATGAAAACCGTCAATGCGATGATGCTGTCAAATTTGATATCTGCCTATCCCTACCCCTCCATCAACGCAGACATTACGTATTACACGGAAGGGGTATATAAAGAGAGAGGGAATAAGGCTTCATCACTGTAGGGTGTCTTCCTTATACACTATACTCTTCTTACACAGGATTCTTTCTCATCATCGTTCGCTTCAATATTGCTGCGTCATAGAGTATAGCCAACGTCACTGCTTAGTTCTTAGTATTGGATTTAACGAGCTCTTCTATCTGCTCTCCTGAAGAGCCACTCTCGATTGGTTATTATTAAATGTGACATCACCTGAGGAAGGGCAAGACGCCCGAACGCTCATGAAAATACAACGAAAAATAAATAACAACACTTTTATTTATATTCCTCGGGAAATGTCTTAGTTCACCCCTTCCCCACCAATATACAGCGACTTCTCCCACCTCTTGACATTGTTAAATGTACAACTCAGTTTTATCTCTTTCTTGTTGTCACAGAACACAGATCCTCAGTGAATGATTTTGGAGTCTTTGTGATTTACCCGAGAGATTAACCTTGGCCCCATCTTAGTCTCTATGGTTCTATGTATGGCTTTGATAAAATTTGTCTTGTCGCGATTGCTTATAATGCAGCCTCAAATGCGATCACCATAGGCAACACCTTCGCCATCATTCCACAAATGGGTGCCTCCATTAGTGAAAACTCATCCAATTCATTTTAGATTTCATGAATGGAACTGGTTTAATCTGATCATTAGAATTTTAGCTGATGCGGCAATGTATAGACGGGTAATTCGTCTTAGCAGACTGATTTTCAATTAATTACATTTTCCAGTTATACAGATTGAGAGATTTACGATGTGGTCGATGGAAACAGTAATTGCAGGCAGGCACAATTATTTCTAATGGGAATCGAGAGATCCGCCTCTTTGCAACTATCCCAATATATGTAATATATATTTTAGATCTCGCTTAAGATGTTATATATAATAAATTGATGACCCTTAACATCTCAAAATATTTGAATTATGATGATTCACAATATTAGTTGATCCATTGTATTTCCTGAAGACACTATGATAATTATACGTAACGAATACGAACCACGATGTTTCGCCAGAAAAAACGGTACTGCAACAATTCTGCAACAATGTCTTCGAATTCAGTCGTCGGATTTTTTAACATAACATCGTCATTGTCATAGAAAGATAGTGGAGGAAATAAATAGAAAAAAGGAAAGGCCCTTACCTGAATAGCTGACCATTGGAATCTGCGTTGAACGCAGAATGATATACTCCTTGATTGAAGAACAGTACGAGTTGTAAAGCAATTATACAAAGTGTATATTGAGAAGTAGAAGTTGCAATAGCAGTAGACGATACACCATAATTTAAATACATAATAAATCCAGAGCCCAGGTGAATATTTTTCCAATTGTTATAATATATAAAGACATGTCAATGATATAGTTATACATACAAGGACATGTTATATGTGTATAATGATGACGGTAGGACATGGATGGAAGGTTTCACCAACCTGTCTGCTGTAGCTGTAAAGCTGTAATCCCTCTCTAGCGCTTGTTATCCTCTCTCCCACCACACGCAAGGCAGAGATAGTGATTCCAGGCGGACTGGGGGTGGGCTCTGCGCCAGCCAACTAAGGGTAGCCAGAACACTAGCGCCGCTACTCACCTGCCGTTAGAACTGATAGCGTCTGTGAGTAGTATATGAAGCAGAGATGACTGGGGCCTGTTGTATAAGCTAAGGAAAGCAAATTTGCGTTTGGAAATTTCTTCAATTTTACCTCTTCCTTCGGCGGGTAGGAATGCTAATAGAAATGCTATTAAATTGTTGACCCTTAACAATAAAAGTTAAAAATAAAAATGGGTAGCCTTTATATGTGGCACTCATAGCTCTTCCAGAGGGTACCTGCTGAAAGAAACCATAGTATATTAAGATAAGAATATGGATATGGTAAAATACATAGTTGTAGAGATATGCAAAGTAAGTCCGCTATAAAAAAATCTTTATAAGATGTGGTATGACTAGTACAGACTTGGGTGGTATTTTAGATCTTTTGGGACTGGACGAAGCGACCCCAATGCGGCCCCCAGAGCCGAAGGACCAAACCATAACAATAACAATCAGGTCACCACACACTTTCACCTAGTGCTCTTTAACAGGTAACGGAACTCTGACCCCGTATTAGAAGTGCTGAGACATAACCATGGCGTTGCGCGACGGGGCCGGGCCAGGCCGGGCAGAATGGTTAAGGCATAAAAACAATGAAATGATATTTAGTCCTACCTAGGAAAAGCCTATAGAACTCACACATCTCACTGGTGCCGCATACTATTCTAGACTTGCACTTATCAAACTTTGTTTTTATCTATTTAAATGATTGCAACAACTGGAAGTGATGAAAAGCCTTTTAGCAGTTAAAAGATCAGAAACGTATCAAAGCAATGGAATTATTGCATAGTCTACCTTCTAGACTTTCAAAACGCCATACTTCATGTGATTCATGTCTCTGTGGTCATATGTTATTATTTAAACATCCTTGATGGACTTGAAAATCATCTTGGCCAAAGAATTCAAAAGACTATTAAATTTTGAGATTATAATATCTTTCATATTGAATGACTCCCATTATTCACTTATTGTTATGTTCCTATATTACATTGTCTAATAAATAATTAAAGACTTGTAGTTTTGACCTATGCTATAGTCCTAACATATTGTATTGTATTATCATTGATATAAGTGATTGGCCTGGAAGCGGATGTCCAACACTAGTTTTGACGCATGCTAGATGGAGCGCGACTCAGTTGGGGCCACCGAAGGTGCCGCAGGTACCAATCAAAGCCCACAGGTGTCGCTCCAGTCTCTCTATTTCAGAGAAAGGATACTTGCTCAAGACGGCCCCCGCACACCTTTTTACCATGAACTCATATATTTGCTCATTTCCGTTGCCACTGAACACTGTCTCAACATCTCTAGATTGATGTTTTACTAGTAACAGTGTCATAGCATGAATAAAGGAGTAATGAACGTTTTTCCTTCCTCTGCCATGCGTTGGCCCCTCCCATATCACTAGCAAAGTTCAGCCTCTCTGCTCCACCCAAGGTTCATAGCTCAGCGGGTAGAGCACTGGCATTCAGAGCGGAGGTATTTTCTATTCAACAGGGGCCTGGTGGCTCAGATGGTAGGTATACTACACTACATATGGTCAATTCTATTTTTTTGGCGTCCAGTGGGGTGAAAAACGGTCAATTTTCAAACAGGTCTGAATCCGAAGTTATTGGTGTATCATGAAACTAGATATTCTGAAGGGATTTTGTGCATTAATTGGTAAGGTTATCTCTGGAAATTAGTTGAGCTATAGGAAATATGTCAAATGAAGCCCAAACTATGTATACCATGCGTATGCTTAGTGATTTATTCAAATTCTGCCGAATTTTACTAAATACATCAATACATTTCTTGATTTCTTGTTTCATAATATGATGAATATATACGTTTATTTTTCTCAGAGTCACAGATATAAGATTAAATTATTTTTAGATAATAATAATGGATTCGAAATCTTGGTGTTTTTGGGGGGAAATTATTCTCTTTTGAGTACATTACATAATAGTGTTTAACTTTACTGTATCAACCATGTATAATTATTTGCCTATTCTAATTTGTAGTTCAGAACGTCTATCATATCATGTAAAAGATAACAGGAATTCTACAAAGGATTTTAATACATTATGAACTCTTAGCCTAAGGCATACGCACGGTATAACAGATGAGAAAAACAAGTTTAATTAGCTTCAGTTTGCAGTTGTTTGTTTTTTTATAATAGTATAGATCTATATTGATAATGATTTTAGCCTGACCCCTATCAGATATAATTTTCCATTAAGTACAAGAACTGAATATCTATTTCCAATGGGAATTTCTCTTTCCCTCCATGCATACGCACGGTATGCATATTCAGGCATATGCATGGTGTAGGTATTTGGGTTGAAAACATTTGTAAAACTCATAAGAGTCATATTTGAACTTGGCAATTTCAAGAAACATTCTAGGGTGACTTATAGCATTTGAATTGTTTTTAAAATTACTTAGATATACCCTCAGAATAACCTAAGATATCCAGGCATATATTTAATACACAGTCCCCAAAAGTGGTAATACTTTCATATTACCTGAATCACTGAGAACCTGAGGAATGAATACATTTTGTGCAAGGGTTCTTATAATATAAATATAATAGTGAATGATATAAGTTCTCCGACTCAATTGCCTGTAACACATCATATTTTATTGCCATGGGTCATCTTAATGATAATGCCTTCTAGGCTAAGCTGAATACTTTTAAAAAGGTTATATCAAACAGTCAAAAATACCCTTATAAAAGTTCTGAATATCTTAACTTATAGCAGCAGGGACGTCTTAGCATTAATTTCCATTTTTATGAATAAATAATATGCAATTGTCTAATATTCCCCATTTCTATGAACAATGGCATACGCACGGTATAGGCATATGCATGGCATGTTTCTAATAATCCTGCTAATTATTTTAAATGTGCTTTGGGTACAAAAATGGGAGATACCTTGTTTATTACCTTGGATAAGGGTCCAACTTATGTCTACATGTTTAAAGTTAAATATGTTAATTTGCTGAGATATGGATGTATACATTGCATACGCATGGTATGCAGAAAAGTTGACTATAGGGTATGTGTCTTTACTATTTCATTAATAAGTAGAGTGCGGTGGCAGATTGGTGGGTTTTCCTGGTTTTATTTAAAACTAGAGTAGTGTGTCTATCATATGAATACATATTTGCCTAAACAACCTTTATAATTTAAATAAAATTGAGGACACAACGTCTAGGCATACGCACGGTATGCACAGGGTTGACTATTACATACCTATCAAAAAGATACATAACATTTTCAAATAGAATCCCTAAAAACATTATATGATATGTAAAAGTATTTTTTCTACAGAATTATAACACATTTGCTCTACATATATCCATTTATTATGTTCTTTCTACATGACAAATGGACATTTTTTTGTACCTTATTGTTAAAATGGCCTATTTTAGGAGGTTTTCTAAAGCTAGAATTGTTAATATTCATTTTAGACCCTTAAAAGTAGGGTTCGGATTGTGGCATTTTTCATGGCGGATTCATTGAATCTCAAAAATCATGTCTAAAGTCAATATTACTGACGATATCATGCAAAAACCATATGGACGCCAAAAAAATAGAATTGACCATATATATAGAGAGGTTGTTGGTTCGAGTGCCAGCTATGGTTGGACTGTCTACTCTATACTGTAGGCCTTTAGAAGGTCGCAGAAGTTCTTTAAGCAGGTTGAAGAGAAAGTCACTTCAACTTTGTGTGTTTGAGAAACTCCCATTTGCTGTTTGGTCCTGAGTTGGCCTTTTGGCCCTGAGCTGGCGACTGGTCCATGACTATGCATGTGCTCCCATCCTTGAGTTATCTTCCTTGCCGCTACAGACACATGACCATGTGCCTATATGAGCTGGTGAGTCTACTACGTTTTGTCAGCCCTTGCAAATTATATCTTATTGTGGGGAAATCAATATTTGCGTTTGTATGAGAGTGGAGAGTGAGTGGCCGATCATGAAAAGCCTACCAAATGAACTTTAGTAATATATCACTGATGCTTTTGTTTCACAACGATATCTGTTGGAAGTATTGTTAGAGAGTAGGAGAATATTATATGAGTGAAGGTATCACCCGATAATGCACAATTTGTCTTCACCGATCCTCTCAAACAACCCTAATTCAATACACAAATGAGGTTCAAAATACAGTCCAACATAACTAAACATATTTCTTTAACTAATGCAATACCAAATATAGCCAGATATATATATACAGGTCTAGTGTTTATCATTTTGCAATACATCCATATCGGCCAGGTAGCCTCAGCTGTAAAGGTTTACTTCCGGTCAGCACATTCATGCATGTACGTATTTCCGGTCATGGGCCTTTGATGTTATTCTGAAAAAGGTATTACTATTACTGAGTAGGCCACTTGAGTCCTGATCACCGATTATACAATTTACCCATCAGATACAATTTAATAAACTTCATGACAGAAAAGATCAGTATGTTCTACCCATGTATATTATGTAATTTTAAAGTATTGGCGATTTTAAAACTATCAACTGCTCGCCCCCCCCCCCCCCCCCCCCCGAATTTACTAAGCAGAATTTACTAAAGCTGCCATTTATATGTTCAGACGATCGTACCCATATATATACATGTCTTAAAATGTTATTGTGTCTGTTATCCGTTAGGGAAATATATATAATTCATTGTATTGCAAGCATGATTCCCTTTGTGTAGAACCACGGACTATAATTGTCATTACAAGTCCAAGGGCAATAAACGAAAACATTGAAAATAGTACATATAGTAGGGCAAATTTCTCCAATGGGAACAAATCAAATGAATAATGTTGTTAATGCTTGATGACAGCATTGATGACTTGCCAGGCCATTCCAAATGACCAGTTGACGGATGGCCTTTATGGGAATCAGTACTTGTACAGTGGTATATTGATATTGACTAATGATAACCGTGACATAAAACTTCTCATGTATTATGGATATTCAAATTCCTGAATAAAGAAACTGTGTTAACAGCCTGAAGCAAAAGGGCAGTATGTGTACCTCCTAAATCGAAACACGCGCTGCTGTATAACAATCACTATTCAAATGCAGACACAACTGAAACAGCTGTTGACATTTGGCTGGTCTCTTTCCAGGGTCTTGTCCTCATCCCCTGCCCGAAACATTGGAACATCAATTTGCAATTTCCATTAGCCATTCGATTCTTCCGAAGATGTTTGCCTTTTGCAATAACACCCTTTGAAAAAGAGGAAACGTCCATTACCACTGATGGAGTGAAGCAAGATTGCTGGCTCGAATGGGCAGTTCTCACTCACATCAAATATTTGTGTTACATGGCAGACTCTAAAAGGTGTCAGTCACTGTCCTCTTGGATTTCCTCCTAGGTTTGATTTGATCCTATGAACAGTTATTCCAAGTGCAGCTCGAAGTCCATTTGCATAACAAAGCCTTACTGAGGATTCTCATTGTCTGGCTATTTTCCTTGTAGTCTATTTTCCTAGTGCAAGGAAATGACCTATGTATATGGGGTTCACTTTAAAATTTGCAAACATGCAAACATTTTCAACCAACAATGAGCAGTGAATAAAATGAATAAAATAAACAATGTTTGCAATTTTAACAATTATTTTATCATACTGAAGGGCAATATGTCGTCCAAAATAAAATAAATCTATGTAAAATTGGTTCTTATTAATATAACATAAATGAACGATGTTAGCGTTTGGTGTTCAGTGATGTTTTTCAGGTCAATGAATCTATTGAAATAAAAATAAATAGCAACTGGTGAGGAACTTTTAGGGTAGAAACCTGGTATAATGACCAAGGCCAGCGAACAGACTACATAAAGGTTACTTGTATTAGTGACGCTATATCTCCAGAATGGCAAACCCTACATATTTTCCTCTTATACGCACTTCTTCCAGACATACTAATGAACATGATTTCAAACATTTGGTGCAATTCCTTATTTTGAAAATTGACTGATATTCCTTTTAGTAATTTTGTGTGTTTCTACGACACTTTCTTTCTCTAAGATGAAACCATATTAAAAAGATTGAATATAGACATTTCAAAAGCTGGGACATATCCTCAATATATATCCTACCATATCATCGCAACAAAAAACGTATATTCTCACACATGGTTGTCCTTTAATCTCATCAAGGAAGCAAAAACATGACTTTGGCTAATCCTGTCTTGTCCCTATAGGGACGTCTTTTAAAGTGTTGTATACAACACTTTTAAAAACCAATACCAAATAAACAGCGTCATCAATTTATTTATAGAAAAATTCATGTACAAGACTATTACAGTGCTCCTTTACTGAACGGCCCCCTGGTCTACTGCAGTCTGTTATTGGTCGAATACCTCCATCTGGATTTGCAACAGCACCAAGAGCATGAATACAAACCGGGGAATTATCAGTCACCAAATTAAAACCCTCTACAAGTTCATTAGCGACTATGGCATCCATTTTACACTTAATTTCGGGTTCTAATATCGATTTGTAGTTAGCACAGTCATAAGGTTCAATTTTTTAATCTACCACATCAAAACCATCAACAATTCCGTGAAATACATCGATATACACATCAACAATAGTATCAGGTGGACTAAATAAAAGGTAGGTGACAGACAAGGAATCTTGGCTCGGTTCCATCTCGTCTGCCATGACAGCCTTATCCGATGTCAAGGACGGGTCAGCTTGGTCAGTGGTAACCACTTCCAGGTTGGGGTCACCATTAGAATCATAACAAAGCAACGAGCTCTGGTTACCTGACAAACTATCAGCATGGTCAATAAAGTCACATGGTCACCATTGTGGCATTGTATAAAAATACTATTTACACACACAAAATTATCATTAACCTGACATTTCTCTCGATCGGCCTCATCTTATTTGGTGTGCCTTGCACTTGGGCAACCTCTCACACCATGATCCATTGAGCTACATGAAGAACACTTGTGCAGGTACTCGCAATTCTTGACGGAGCAACCCCCCTGGTTATTAAACTTGAAACAAATCCTTTCCCTCTTGGTAGCTTTAGCAGATTTCACTGAGACTTTACAGGAGAATCAGAATCTCCTCTTGTTTTACCTCCTGGAAAGCGGTTAGACCTGTCTTGTTGGCATGGGCCCTCACCGCGTTATCATAAGCCAAACTCGTTTTCAAGGAATAGACCTGCGAACCTGCTTTTTTGCAAATCGTAATACAGTGGTTGACGACTCCTTGGATCTTTTCTAATGGCCTGGCGTCAGATACCAACTAATCAAGAAGGTTTAAGTTAAGCAATAGCAATTGTTCAATTGATTCAATTGATTCAATTGATTCAATTGATTCAATTGATTGGTCGAACGGACAGCATCTAGATCTCGAACGAGAGCGGTCCCGCCCACGGGTCTTGGAACCACCTGCCACGCCCACAGCATAGATAGATCCATCATCTTTGGGACTACAATCCCTGATCTTGTGTGGAAAGGAAATCACTGTGTCCTCACCGTCCAATGACGACAATTGACTCGCCGAAGGCTTAGGAGGAGATTTTGCCTCCAGGGCTGACAAGATACCCTTCATCATACCTTCCAACAATCCCATCCTATCATTGAGGCTGGCCAAGTCATTCTCTGTCGAAACTCAGTTTTGGTGATGGTTATTTTAATTTAAAGCTACAAAAATAACAAAAATCATTCAGTGACTGTGGATGAAGTTAAAGTGTTTGTATATTGTGCATGACTAATCTGCTCTTGATCAGATTTTGTCTGGTTATTTTTGCTACGGGGTCTCATAAAAGTTCACATTTTTATTTAGGAGAACCGTCAAAATCCTTTTCTGCGGTCGTTTTACTAATTATGATTCACTGGCAGCTCTTTTGTATTGGTCGTAATAAGTGAGCCCACGTTGCTTTGAAACCAACTCATTAGTTAACATGTGTACATGTATATTAGGGTTCATCATTTCTATGTATGCATATTTAATTCAATTCAATTCAATTCATAGATTCTTTAATTTTTGCAGATCTTGAGTTTACAAATGTACAGAGGTAATTCCATGTCTGATTACAGAAATAAATCTAGTAATCAGTTCTTCCAGAGAACGCCTGAATCTTGATTGCTTTTTACAGAGAAGTTTCAACGAGAAGTTTCAAAATAACAACAGTGAATTAAATTAAGATATAACAGTACAGTACCTGAATTTATGTGATGAGATGAATAATGGATTAATATTAACAGATCATGAGAGATGGGGTATAAGTGAGAACTTAACATTTCATATAGTGCTACTGATAGACAAAACTTCCTAGTTGAATCAATAAGGTTTCAAAGACAGTATAGCATCAGAGGATCAGAATGAGTCCTCACTATGTGAAGTATAAGCAGACACAATTTCCAGTTGAGTCAATAGGGTGTCATAGACAATATAGTATCAGAGGATTTCAATAAGACTTCACTATGCGAAGTATACAAAGGTACATCATTGTACATCATTGTGAAAGATACAAATTTTTCGAATATAATTTAACCATGAGTGGATTGTCATGAAATATTACATAGGGCTGCGTCACCAGAGAAGGTTCTCGTGAATGACAAAGGGTCCTGTAACATGAAACAGGAGATATAATAAATTTAAATAATGAGAGTACATTTACATGTTTCCATCCATTGTTTTATTTTATATTCCGCCCAGACGCTTCTGTATCCACAACTCAAAATCCAAGATACAGATATATAGAGATTTGATTTTTTGATTTTGTAAATATTTTATTCAGGACTAATAAACATTTTTATACATCAAGCATAAATCGAGAGTAAAATCGAGAGTAAAATCCCTTTTCAATCATTTCTAAAAGGGCATTGAAATTGACACTAATCCGTCTGATTCACCAAGGTCAATAAGGCCCTATCGCTATTCTCTTGCGACGTCTGAATATAAAAGACATCAAAGTCATTTAGTAGAGCCGCAATCTCCGGCATGAGGGTGTATATTAACCTTCTCCAATCTAGTTACCGGAAAGGATAATTGAGCAGTGAAAACGGAAATTAACGCATCTAACTTTGTCGCAGCAATTCATGACGGAAATGCAAAGAGGTGAGGCGTTTTCACATGAACGGGAAACTTAACGCTTAACTCAAATTCACAAATTCCAGATATCAACCAGTATTATGGTTGAAATGAATAAAATGGCACTCAAAATGATGAATTTATGACCAAATTTGTACTTCATAATAGGGATCCGACCATTAACCAAGCGTTTTTTGTTCAATTCTGGGGAAAATAAAGGAGAAATTTGCGTTGTTGCCACTTTTTGGCTTAACAAAAATGGGCAAAGTCGAAGAGTGCTTACGTCGGAGTTTTAAAATTTAAAAAAAAAGAAAGAAATCAACTCACAATTGAGGTAACTATAATCCATATAATATACGGGTAGAGCGATTTCTACGAAAAGAGGTAGAAAAGAGGGGTTTCTTTGTGTCACATGTTCTCGGAATCTGCAGTCTCATCATCTACTTTATTTTGGTCTCTACAGGTCCGTTGACCCTGTCTGGAGGACATTATATGTGTTTTGTGAAGGTATCTGGGGTGAAAATGTGATTTTGAAGCCTTTTCTAAATTGGAATCTCTACACTCTATTTATAGCCTGGGAAAGCCCCTGTGAGACACTACATCATTTCCGACAACCTTTCAGGGGGACCTAACTTCATGCAGAGGAGTGGGAGATTGAAGAAGAGGGGAGGTAGAGGGTGGGGTATTGGAGAGTGGGAGGGGATGGAGAGGGTGTAGGAGGGGGAGAGTTAAGAAAAGGGAGGGTGGGGGATCGAGGGGGTTAAACAGGGGGAAAGAGGCGAGGGAGAGAATGTAGGGGAAGGGAGAGAGGGAAGGGGGAGCATGAGGAAGAGGGGACCCAGCCCCCCCCCCCCCGACGTAGGCACACACCTTTGGTGGCAGAAAGTAGACTCTATATATTTTATTTAGTCCTGATAAGATACATATGATTTTCAGGATGATGACTTCAAGAAGTATAGACAAATACCTACATTTTTTCCCAGTCGCTTTTGTGAATGATTGGGATTGGTGCCTACCTCGGGGGTGGGGTGCTTACGTCGGGGGTGGGGTGCTTACGTCAGGGTGGGGTGCTTATGTTGGGGTGGGGTGCCTACATCGGGGCATTTTCTTTTAAGATTTTCACATCTCTACACATTGCAGACCCTCTCAAAATTCATTAAATATGTTATCCAATATGTTGGGAATGGTATAATGTTAAAAGCTCATTCTTAAATGGCAGTAATTCCTCACAGTTTTAGTTCATGAATCACCCCCCTCTTCTCTGTATCTCATACTCTTTTTTCCCTCCCCTCCCCCTCGCCGATTCGCCTATCCTCTCCCTTCCCTCTTCTCTCTTCTTCTCCCCTCCGCTCCCTCTCCCTCCCCCTCTTCTATCTTGGGTTCTATCTCCCCCTCTTTTTTCCTCTCTCTCCCTGACCCACACCAATCTCTCCCCCAGCCCGTGGAACAGCAAAGACATGACGCCCATAAGGTTACATTCTCATTCAGGTGGCGGTGATGTGATGGGTCATGTGCTCTTCACTTTTGACATTTGTCCATACAAAAGTCAAAAGGTTATAAATAAAGCATGGATATCCCCATTGAAGAGGGCTTCAAAATTCAAATTTCCATCCCACAAACCACATAATATATTATCCACTGGATGGGGCTGACAGAACTCTACAGAGTAAAAAAACGGTTGGTAACATCACAGATCCCAAGAACATCCATGCCAAAAAATCGTCATTCCCCTCATATACGATGAGGTATCATTCTCAGGATCATGCTAACAAAATACATTGAAAGAATAATCACTCACGAATAATAATCGATAACTGTTGTTATCATTATCAATATTATTATTGTTCTTGCCATACTATGTTAAAAATCGTACTGTATTTTATGATTACCATAGCAAACTTCACAGTCGTGCTGATAGAAAATGTTAACCTATGTGTAAAGTAGACCAGTGGAAATTGATAGCTGATTATGTAATAGTTAATTATGTAATTAATTGACTAAGGGATTAACTTGATTATAGCCTACATTGATATCATGTACACCTACTAGCCTTACTTTTAGTTTATCTTAAAAATTATGGGAACGACTGACAGAACTGTCTGTCGACCAATTTGTCCTTTTCAATGTAAATGTTACTATTATTACTGACAAATAAAAGATTTTTCAATTCAATTCAATTCAATTTAAAGAGGTATATAACAATTTATGGTAGTAATTTCTGTTATTTTAGTTCCTGTTTAGTTTACTGTTTATACTTTTCATAATCAAAAATAGGGGAGTAATTAGCAGTCTAAAACAGTGATTCCTTAAGTCACTTAAGAGGTAGCCTTCCAAAAAGGCATCTCATCTATCTAATTAATAATGGTGCATTCATCAGAAATGACTTGGCGCCAGGCTACCAATGTGGTATATTTATACTGCCTGCACTGACTTAGGACCACCTACCGTTTGCAACGTGAAACGTGACCGGAAATTGCCAACCTGACCTGACGAATACATTCAAAGTTGCACTCTCAGTTTAAGTTAACATCGGTAAAAAAACATTTTCTACTTCTTGTTCCATTCTTTTCAAATCTATTTAAAAGTCATTTGACTAAAATCTTATTGTATTTAGAGGAACCATCCGAACTTTTTCTTGCAATGGTTTTCTGTCAGTGATTAGACTTATACAACATTATAAACATATACCAGCACCAGAATATTGATAAATCCATTCGTATAAATCAAAATGTGAGGGAATTTGGTATGATTTGTTTTGTCGTAATAGATGAGAATGCAGCTTCATATAGTTAAAAGAGCTTGTGAGTTAATGGCGCATGCCTATGTAGGGGTAGCAAAGGAGAGAAACCTTTTATTTCCGACTATGTAATAATCGGAGTGGAGGAATGATTATATCTTCCAGCAAAGATGTTAAAGGTTCTAGGGATCAATGAGTTGCTTACCCAAAAGAATTTAATGGAGTAACCAGTCATATAAGGGATATGGATTTCTTAGTGTTAAATTGTATATACCTATACCACCTACCAACTCTTATGTGCCTAATTTTCATTTTGATTTGTTTTCATTCTATTTTATTTAGATTTTTTTTCATCTTTTGGGGGTATCGTTCTGAGGTGAAGTTAAATCAAGCAAATATAATGAGCATGAGCATGAGGAAAAACGAGGAGTTGTCATCACAACGATTATATTGTGACCGCATGGGTTTGTTTACATTGGGACTATGACGTCACGGGGGAGCTCCTCCTGTCTCAACCAATAGGATCGTGTCGGAGATTCCATAACGGTGCCACGTCCACGTATCTCGCCACTTCAAATATATCACCCAAGCGGTGAAGACATTGTTCTCCATTGAGAATTTTTTTTTATATTGTTCATATTGCTGTATGTATATGTTATAGGGTGTTGATTAAACCTGCTATGCACGCCCAAATGGCACTACTGTCTTTGTCTCTTCATTACACGCCCGTCACACATATATAGTTGATGTATAATCTCCAATAATCCCAGCATTTCCAGCACAAATGGTCTGAACTCAACCACTGACTTTGTTACTCTGAAAATTGTATTGACAATACATGACAATAACTGTCACTTGACCATCAGTTAGTAACATGTAAATGGAATCGGAAAACGTTTCCCTTGGAAACGGAAATCAATTGAATTAAGCTGACACAAGTCGAAAATACTTTAAAATGGCAAAACTGTAGTATACTTAAAACTGCAACTGAAAAAAAATTGCAACTGATACTTGTTCTTTTCTTTGGGGACCAAAATGCATGGCTCTTGTTTACAGCTGCATAGGCATCTTTTACCTGTTTCATCCCTATATCGCTTGCATAGATGAAAAAGAAATGCCGGTTGTACCTTTCTACGCAACCTGGCCCAAGGAGTTATATGGCAAAAGGACCCTATGGTTTACAGAAGATGAGTCACGGGTCGCAATATCATATCATCATATCTGAAAGGAGTAGATCAAGAGGATTCCAATGATTGTAAACATTAATCTAATAAGTACTTCTATATTTGTGTATGCAAAACAAAACAAATGTTAGCTATATTTCTCAATGTTCACTCACTATAGGAGAAAGTAGTTAGATATACATATAGTAAAGTAGGTTGATATACTCCTCACATATATGCATAGATGTATACCATACATAGTCTTGAAATTTGATGTATGTACTGATACTAACAGCGATAAACACTTCAGAAATGAAAACATTCCGAGCAGCGGTTCTTGTGGAAAACCAGTTGGAAAATATAATTGTTTAGCAACTAGTGACTCATTTACTGTAACACATCACCTATCTAGGCAGAGCCACCTAGGGTAGGAGTCGTGAGTGATATATTCAGTCATGTTTACATGTGGTCTAGCTCTTTGGGAATACCATATCTAATTCAGCAGTACTACTTACATTAGAGAAAAGTCAATCAGGCCATGAGACACAGCTATTATAACCACTGCAATGGCGGATGAACATCGACTGATATTTGCAATTAGCAAGGTCATATAGATAACCAATCAGACCCCACGTTACGCAATAAATAACCACTCTTTCTAGGAGCATGGTTGTAGTAGACTGGTTAGGCCTGTTGTTAAGCTCTTGCTCATTACTTGCTCTTTATATATGGCAGACCTCTAATCACATCACAGCATATTATGTACAGATGAGGTAAAAAGTAGAACGTTAGCATAGCATTCATGATCGATATTGAAAGAGGATTCTGGGGCCCGTTGAATAACATCTTTAGCTACTTGTTATTCTGCTAAGCTGCTGGTAAGGAACTTTTTGACTGCTGTACAAGCATGGTTAATTTTATTCAAACAAAGACAAAGTAGCTTAGCAATGAACATTTTAAATTAGGATTTTATATATATATATGCAACTGATTGTTGACAACACTGGGGGTTTCAATAATAATCCTCAAAGCTTTCAATGGCAATCACATTTATAGTGTTCACAAAGTTTGTGAATAGTCTGAGAAGGCAAAATGATGGCCTCACTAAGATTTCCATAATAATGTTGGTGTGAGGACCTGACTGTAATTTATAGCTTATGGACAGACACAGAAACTAGATTATTACACAGTATTAAAATTATAGTGTTATGATTAAAGATTGTATTGGGCACGATTAATAACAATATGGACAAATATGGGCGTTCTATCAGTAATGAAAGAGAAACTGCTTCTTTCTGTTGAAATTGATATTGTATTTGGTAATCATGCTGATGCCTGCATGGAAACCATCGAGAAATTGATTATCTGTGGGTTCCTTCTTCTCTTTTAAGGGCTTCCTCAAACAAATTTGAGTATAAAACAGATCTTGTATTTCATAGATTCAACTAACTTAATTGCATCCGTGTCCAGCAGAAATAGTTCCCCCAACCATTTTCAGCCTCTGCAAGGTTGAGCGTGGTCTGGCAAACCCTTTTCTCTGCGAGGGACAATGAACGTGGCGCGGTGTTGGGGGGAGGGGGGCTGAGGAGAGAAAGCAGTGGGCAAATAAACAATCATTACATATTAAACTGTACTGCTGTATAACCAAGGAAACTCTCGGCAAAATATCGAAGGTGTTTTGAACTGACTGCCTCATAATACTAGGTATGTTGCGATTTCATTGGTCTCAAGCGGAAGATTGTATGAAGGATGTAGGAGGCCCTGATGATGAACCCCTTACCCATTACTTTCCTGCATTGTTAAGCACCACCCACTAAATAGGGAACTTTCCAATATTGTTGTACAACAAGGTTACCCATGAGTAAAAGCTTGGCAAAGGTGACATAAAGGTTACCTAGACCTTTTAGAATATACTGAATAGAAAGTTTAGGAAGTCTGTATGGTATTCTAGTGCTTTCACCCTTCTTTGTCATGGTCCTCGCGATGGAAAAGTTCAGCTTTAAGTGTGGGTGACTGGGCAACCAAACTGACTCAGCTGGAGAAGCACGCTGGAGTGAAGTGGCATGGCATGGCGTCCTCTGGCTGACCACTGCTCAATGCGCTCCCATTGGGAAATTAGGGTTTTATAAATTAGCTTTTGTGTAATAGCTAGGCAAAGGTTACATATAGGTTAAATACAGGTTATGGGGTGATATAAGTCCATACACTTTTTTAGTATACTAAGGTTGTCACTATGTAAAGGGAGTAAAACATCATGATTACCCTTTGTTCAATAATAGTAGCAGTGATTCAGTTTGTTCAGTTTGCCTTACATTCCATTTCAAAGGTGAGATAAAAATATGGGGGGGGGGGGGAGCGGGTACATGCTCCAGCCCGCAACTCCTCCCCATTCCGAATTCTTCCTCAATGACTGCTGCTGCATGACCTATAATATAATAGATGTCGTGTCATTCAATGGTCAATTGCCCATTATGGTTGACCCTGTACTAAGTGGGGGATTTGTTGGTTTCATGTGACTCCAGTGTTTGGTCAGCAATCATGATATATTTCACAAGCTTTGGAACTGATAGGCTCACATGTAAATCTCTACCATTAACTTGTGGATCGCTTTGAAGCGATACCACACCAAAAGGGAAAACTGTGTTACTGCTATACTGCCATTACAATATATAAATTGTGAAAAGAAAACTGGTTGATAAACTAATAAAAACACCTGGGCAGATAAATGCAGGGAACTGTCCCTTCGGTCACAATCATCCACTTATTATGTTTCTAAAAAACAATCATAGTGGCCTATATTGTATGGGAATTGGCACAGTGAAGAACTCATTTTGGTAGTATCTATGCCACATATTACATGTGTCAAACAGACCATGTGGCCAGTATTTGTTCATGGTTTTCCCCACCTCTAATTGGTTACCACTGCTCAGCATAAGTAGGTAGGCGAGAGGTTAATAGTTTCCTTAGTTGCTGCGTTTCTTAATATTGAGAGACGTTCGAGTTTAGTTTTAGCTAGTTTGATTTCTGTATTAAGATGATCTCTAAAGGTTAGGTTTCACTCATTAGTTTCACTCATTAGTGAAATATAATTCTTAGTTGCCTATAGTAATTTTGTGTCTGTATACTTGTTATCTGGGGAGGAGCATGGCGTCCCCTTGGCCTTTGTCTGCTTGGCCTCGTTTTCAATTTTATGAAAGAAACTCTTTCATTAAATTATCGCTTCTATAAATGCTAATGACCTCAGCTTCATAAATATTCATATACATGATCCTAGTCACTAAATGTAATTGCAAATCTGATCACAAAGCGTATCACTGTCACTGCCCACTCCTCATAAAACAACCAACGGAAGATTTAAGCTCGATATCCACTTACACATCGGTCGGTACCACACGGTCACTGTCAAACGGTGCCATGGTGCTTTTTGACCGACGTGTAAGTGGATACCGAGGCGACCGTTGGACGGTCGCATGGGACCGTTTGACCGTCCATGGCTCCCGTTTGATGGTCCATGCTCCGGTCAAAGATGTCAGGGGGTACTTCTTTGACCGGAGCATGGACGGTCAAAAGTGGCCAAGGCAAATTTTTTTTTTTTTTTAAGTATTTCTGGTCATACCGAAGTTTGTCATTATCTCTGATACCTCTGGTTGACACATGTGAATATTTTGCAGTACATTTGTACCTTTATTTTAAGTTTATTTTAATCATTTCATCATTTCATATTTTACTGCATATTTCGATATGTGGGTGGTTTTCGGGTGCAGAATGTGTTTAGGACCATTTTGGGGAATAGTTTGGAGTTCATCTGTACATTTATTTTTATCATTTCTATTGATTTATGATTAATTATTGGTATTTTTAGTGATTGTTTCGACTATTTCGACTTAAAAATTGGAAATATGTATGAATATTTGTTAGTATTAAGTAATATTTACTGTGAGCATTGCATTATTGTCACCTGTGGTGACGATGTAATAATAATGTCTAAGAATTGTCTAGAAAAAATCAGGAAAAGCCTCTTCGGTAGAATTCTCACATTCTGGAATTCGCTCCCCATGGAGATAAAAAAATCCAGAGGATATTTTTAAAAATCAAATAAAAAAAATCTGTACGAATGCTTTCTCTGATAGTCAGAATATTTGGGTGATCCCAGAACCTGAAGATCTTCTGTGATAGAGCTATAATACCTATTCCCTCTCTGTATTTTGTTATGACGTGAATTTATCTGTTGATTTGAACTGCCCTTTCGGTCATAATTATATTTCAGTATTTTCATTGATTTTTTGGTGTATTGTCTATGATAAGTATTTGTGAATCTACTCGGATTGTAGTAAGAAGATGCTGCCCGGGTGATGGTTTGTATACGTGTCTCTCTATTTTTTCTGTGACGAACTGGATTTAAAAAAGACTGAAATTCTACAACATAAGGACGTTTCCACATTATTGTCTATAATACTAACTCTATTATTATGTGTGTATGTGTAGAAACCGTTTTTCTCCAGCAGAAAGAATATATTTTCTAAATGCGCCTGTGTATTATATATTCAAATTCCATAATTATTACTTATTTCCTAGCCTGAAAAGGCACATTTATTGCAATAGCGGCGGAGATTCTAGCATGAAAGTATGGTTCCCACAGCCTAATTTTTGCCAAGCAATTAAAACAGAATGGTTATAATCATGTCCGATCATCCCAAATACAGGTTGTAGAGATCCTAGGCTGGAAAACCATGCTCGATTAATATTGGGAGAATTACTCATATATATATAACACTATAGAGCCACTAGTTGGCTGTGACGGCCGCTCTTATGTCTGAAATGTCTGAAAGGTAATATGTGTGTGTGTGTGTGTGGGGGGGGGGGGGGGGGTCTGATAGGTCTGAGAAGCAACAATTTTGATTTTCACCACCTATATTCATTATATTTAATTATAATGAATAATAGAACTAGTGAAAATTAATGTACAAATTAACTCCAAACTATTCACCAAAATCAGGGACCTGTAACCCACGCACAAATCGAGATATTCAGTAAAAATGGCAATGGTTCTCTATAAAACAATTTAAACGATAAAAATAAATGTACAAATATACTCTAAACTTCACAGAAGTGAACAGGAATGAACAGGAGGCTGTTCAAGATTATAAGCACCTTTGGTTTGGCAACAAAAAAGAAAAAAACCAATTAATTTAGAATTCAAATTAATTAACGATTTAAATAATAATCATTGCGAAGGTAAAAGAGTTTCGTAGAGTCTGGAGATCGATGCTTTGCTAATATATATGTAGAAATATGACCAGAAATGTCCATACAGTAATAAATCAAATGTCTGGTGGTCCCTAGGGGACCGTCCGACGGTGACCATGGTTGGCACTTTTTGACGTGCAAGGGAGTACCGAGGACGGTCAAGAGCGACCACTCATGGCCACTCTTGACGGTGGTCACAACCGACGTGTAAGTGGATACGCTATTTAATCGTACATACAAGGGAAGGAATTGCTACGATGCAGTAAAATAAAATACGCAATAAATTAATGAATTAACAAAATGGACCACTCAGCCGACAAACTGTTAACCACTTGACTGTGATCATCTCTAATCTATTTAGATATGATCAACTATACTATACCAGCACTGAATTGTCAACATCGTTAAGCCATGTATTATAAAGTCTCAGTGTGATCGAAATTGGCTATTGACGTACTCTCTCTTCTTTATTATTAGAAATAAAGATAGTTCACCAGCTCCCGATACCGTGGGCAATGAATTGTTTTAATATTGACGTGTGAGCGTCGTACTCACAACATAATGTTACATATGAGGGTATTTACACTCTATTTGAGATCCGCTGAGAGCGGCAAGCATGGTGGTTGGTTCAGGGGTTGCTAAGGGGCACTGACTTTGCCGGCACTGTTGTGTTGAGACTTCCCTGTTCCTGTCCCCCAAGTTGGTCATGATTATTTTCACTTGAACCAATGATAGGCCTTGTGAGGGTTTGACCTGCAGAAACGGGTTTGACCTGCATCTGCCACATGTATTAACTGGAAACCCTGCACATGTAGCTACATGTGTTCCCGTCCCTTATCTGACCTAAGGATAATGGTAAAAAGTTGGACACATTTACCCCATTTGTGGGTCAAACGATGAGGGTACTATTTACCCATTTGTGGGGCCATCAGCTGCATGCCCCTATACATGCGATACATTACAGTTTGTGTGTTGTATTGTATCTGAGGGGCATATTTGTATAACATCGATAGATGCCTGATCTCACACTTCCCACACGTGGAAAGAAGCGTGAGGAGCGTGTGTGCAGGTGTGGGTGGCGTGGGGGCGGGGGGCAGAGTAAGAGAAGGAGGTTCTCTTAGAAAAGAGAGAAAGAGTGAGAAAATTAGATAATCAAACGCACCCTGAGTACTTCCCAACAATTGTTCACCAAGTGAGTGGTTGGGTGATTCACCGATGTCCCATTCATCTAAATGTTTCAAATTATATTATCGAACATAGTGGCTCTATATATTACCGTTATATAGAAAACCCTGACACATACATGAAAGAAAACGGGTCAATGGTTTGTTTGGCATTATGATGTCAATCTATTGATAGAATATTATAGTCGAAGTGCTAAACGGTTACTCCAGTGTCCTATATATTCCAGACACCTATTATTATATATGGGCAAACATATATAGTTCGCATTTATTAACCCTCTAACATAATCCACATTCAAGACAGAAATGAGGTTTAAAACACAGTTCAAAAGAATCGAACAGAGTTTTTGTCTCATTGCAATATCAAATATACTCAGATATATTTGTTAATCATCATTTTTAAACCTAATTTAGCAGAATTTGCTGAATGTGTAGAGCTGCAGAATGTATAGTTTCTGATGCACTGAGTCAGTCCATGTATCACCAGAAACCTATTACTCTAGTCTCACTGGCATATATAATATATGTATCCATCATGCAATACGAAGGGATAGAGGAGATGGGGGAGGTGCTATACCATACATCAAGGCAGCAAAAGCATCCTACACAAAGGCATTACTCTAACTCATTTATCCGTGCGAGGGATCATGATGGAAGTTTACACTATCTGATGGTAAGCACGTACCATACTGTTCTCTTTGTTTTAGAAGAAAAATGATGCACGGTCACCGATGCATCCTAATATTTATATGTATGTACTTGGTAAATTCGGAAGGTATACAGACAAAGCAATATTGCTTCACGATTGGTCCATCCAGCAAATTTGCCACTCTCATCTAAGTTTTTAGGGAGAAAAGACGTTTTTCAAGAATCCTTCCTGTTATTTTCCAGGAGTACCTTAGAATTTGCTATTTATTCGACTTCGAGAACCCTCTATTTTGTGTTCACAACAATCAAATTTATTTTCATAAGCTGAAATGATTAAAATGGGAACGTAAGCACTCAAACCAATGAATTTATTACGGCATTTTTACTTCACAAAAGAAGTCCGACCGTGAACTAAATGCTTTTTTAGAAAAGCTAAATGTTTTTGTTAAATTCGGGGGAAAATACGGGTCCTGCATAATCTTGGTGCCGAATATCGGAAGAGGCCTAGACTGAAAATATGTGTTTCTAGTTCAATCCACCTGGAAACCCGGTAGTGATATACAGGGATATTTCCGTATCTAGGAATCGATGGTAGAGCTAGTTGAGGTAACTTACTGGATGAATTAATATTATATTTTTCTACGTGGGACATTGACCCACTAGAGAGAAGTTGAAGAGAAGTTGCTGTTCCTAGTGTTCGTTAAGAACTAACATTATTTCATAATGTAATGCATGAGGTAAGGTTCATAGGACAATGGTATTCATGAGCCAATCAGGCAACAGCTACTAATAATGAATATTCATGAGTTGACCAATAAGGTTCAACGAGGTCATGTGTCAGTATGGCTCTGACCGTGCCTACTAATGAGTGAGTGAGTGAGATTGGTTGCTTTACGCCCTTATCAACACTTTGAAGTGTTATATCAAGGGCGGGAGAGCTGAGAGGGAGGCAGTTTACGATCATGCCCAGGAAATAGAGATAGAGAAGAAGGGAGAGAGAGACGGAGAAAAGAGACAGAAAGGCACTTTAAGGTCTTACCCAAGACCAGGCACTTTAAGGTCTTACCCAGGACCTTGCCTACTAATGAGGCTTACCTGTAACCGGTGACTTAAGAGTGACGTCATTGCTTGCTTCATTAGACTAATGCTAGGCATTAATATCTCTGATATTAATAATCATATGAATTTATACTATAATTATTACGTAATCATATTTGAGGTTATACACTCTCCCGCGCACCGTACCCGTGCGATACGGAGCGGCGAGTTTTTTCGTCTTCAGTGTGACGATTTTTGTCTACCGAGCACCGCGAACGCTACTGGTGAGCTGTGGTGACGAAATTGCCTGAACTTCTGAGACGAAAAACGGTCATTTGAATCACAGAGACGAAATATAATATGCTCCGTATTCGCGCTCCGTTTTTCGTATTGAGTTTTGGATTTTGGAAGCTTACCTATAAGGTGAAACTTATTAAATATTGTTTTAACCTAAGGTATATATGCCAAATGCGAATACATGTTTTCTTCAAAAGAGTCAAGAGGTGGAGGTGTCAGTCTAGTGCGAATCCCGTTTGGGAGAATTACTCATATACCTGGATATATTCAGTAGGCCTGCCTACCCATTGTCTTAAGTAACACCTGGCAGACAGGCTTTCTCTGTATATAACTAGGTGCGAATATGAATACATATCCATCCAATAACCCTAACCTGACCTAACTAATAAGCAGTGAATTGACTATGAAAATCGGAGAATATCTAATCAGAAATTAAATCGAATCATTTTATTGTTCTATATTCCATGATCGATATATTTATGTTGGACAATTACTAATAAAACTACTCTATACGGTAACCTTAAAAACACAAGGATATATTCAATGCAATCTCTTAAGATTTGGTACACCTATTCATATGACTAAGGGGAATGACTCCTTCAAAAATAGGAAGATTCCAACAAAGAGATCTTGTGAATAAATTACTTTGAAAAATATTGATATATAATAATGATGTAAAATACATTTTATATCGTTTCGAACGACTTGATGCGGCCGACGAAATTAATTTATTACGAAGAAACTAATCGTCCGATTGGCATGGCATCAGCATGGCTGTCTTCCTGACATTCATGGGGTTCATGGGATAATTTTTATATTCAGATCGGATGCATTTTGAGGGAGTTATGAGCTATCTAAAGCTGAAAGCAATATTCTTAAGTTTTCTTTTATATTGTGACAAATTTTCCTGTAACTCATCACACATATACCTGGATATATTCAATATATATTCATGAAAAAAAACATTCCCTGCTCTTCCTCTCCTTTCCGGCCCATCTCTTTCTTACTTTCTTTCAATTGCAATCTCCCTGTCTGCCTCTCCCCCTCTTTCTCTCTCAGTTTCTCTCTCTCTTCCTCCCTTTCTCTCTCACACACACACTATTAACATTCAGATTGATTAGTTGAGGCCATGTTGATAGCTGGTTCAGTGGTGTAATGGTTAGAGCACTTGATTCTTAATCACAAGGTTGCTAGATCAAACCCAAGCATGGGCAGGTTTTTTTCTCTGCTTTCTCACACCGTCACGGGTGAGCGCACACCCCTTCACGCACTGCCGCACACGGCCAGGCGCGCCAACTCTTAACGCACCACCGCACACCAGGGATTATGAGATTTAGCTTTCCCAGGTATGAAAAACGCCTGAGACGAAAAAAATCGTATCAAAAGTGGGTACAAGAAAATCGTATTCATTTTCGTATCGTGCGGATACGTTGCGCGGGAGAGTGTATTAGGCTATAGGCGTGTGTGGAAGTATGGGGGTGGCAGCGGTAAGATCTTTTCTGAAAACATGTTTATTGCCATACTTGTTTTGAACGAGACCAATGTACTTGGTTTTCTGGTAAGAAGATTGGGGGGGTAAAGGTGGGGTGAATCGTGAACACACTGTTTTGTGAGGGCTCGATGCCCTTTAGATTATATTGAAGAACACATTATTCATAAGCGACTACATGACGACATCGTATTTGATAACAGATAGTCCATGCAACACATTTTTCCCCTATAATTCTGTCCCTTTTATTAGTCCATGGGCCATGGGGTCATCAATACCATAAAAGGGGACAAATTCTAACCTATGCCAAAATATAGAACGGGTCAAGGGCTATTAATTGTGCTATGATACACATTTCAGATGAGTAGCTTAATGGCCGCTAGGGGGCGCTGAAGTAGCACCTTTTTGATCTTGGGCCATTAAGTCATAGAACTGTTATCCACAGAGCTTAGGTCACATTAAACTAAAAACTCTACACGAAATTTCCTTTCATTTGATATATATGTACATGTCTGTACATCTAATATGTCTGTACATCTAATAGCTGATCCGCCATGATTTTTCAAATGTTGTAAAAAAGGAAAATATGCAAATATTTTGGTTTTTGTCATGAACAATGGAAATTTTACCCATTAATGTTTCTATTTATAAATCAAAGAGTATATTATAAAAAGAGTAGTAAGAATACTTTGATGAAAAAATAATGATTCTATGTTGATTATTATTAGAGTTATGGTCATTTCTTCCAACGTCATGTAAATTCTGACGAAAGGTGCATTTTTGTCAGGAGCCGCCCTTTCCGAGTTTTGGCGAATAAGTCATAAATAATATCTGTGGCGCTTAGGTCGTATTAAATCAAAAACTCTACACAAAACGTCCTTTCATTTGATATATATACAATACATGTCTGTACATTTGATAGCTGATCCGCCATGATTTTTCAAATGTGAAAAAAAGAAAATATGTAATCTTTTTGGTTTTTGTCATTAATAATGGCAATTTTAGCCATTACAGAATCGATATACATCAAAGTGTATAAAATTACAAAAGGAATAGCTTGATGAAAAAATAATGATTCTATGTTGATTATTTCCAGAGTTATGGCCATTTGTTGGATGTCATGTAAATTCTGACTAAAGGTACAATTTTGTTGGGGTTCCCGGATGTTATTTTCATTGTAAACACATTTTAAAACCAAATAAACTAAAACCCCTTCACAAAACTTCCCTTTATTTGATATATGATATATATATATATATGTGTGTAAGCTTATAACCGTCTATCTGTAATGGTTTTTTTCAAAAGTTATGGACAAATTGAAAATTCACATCAAATTTGGTGTGAATAAAGATTTTCTTGTGGTGTGTGCAACCTCTCAAAGAACACGTCACCCTAAAAGTTATTCATTATACTCTCCTGATTGAGTTGCTGCAAAGTTATAAGCTGGCACCACTAGCCGCAAAAAGCCTTGCAATACGTTTCACAACAGGCCCAATAGGCCCAGTTATCACAGAGGCCTATCACTAAGGTCTATTGAGAACGTTGCCACACCTCTGTCAGTGGAGAAGTGCCTTAAGTTACATATCCAGGCACCATTTCTTCCAAGAGTGCGTGCACATGTTGGGTACTCATGGTGAAATCAATTATTCTAGGAGATAACATGTAGGAGGAAGAAGAATAAGTTTTCCATTACTGGTTTTGTAGGGGTTGCTCTTCTAGGAATTCTGCCCCTCGTATCTTACCAGGGAGGCCTGGAGGCTCAGTGTTTTCTGCTGATAACACATGTTACGGTTTATAAACATTTAGTCAGGACCAGCATGGTTCAATCCCTGTGTATAATGTAATACTACCATATCCATCCATAATGATTCATAGAGGTCAGCAGGCAATCCAGGAAGCGTAACAGAGAGATGCTAGGCAGGGATGGGGGGGGGGGGGGGCAGCGAGGGAGCGGGGGGAGCGGGGGGAGCGGGGGGAGGGTACTGAGTTGATCCCATGTATAATATATATATATATATATATATCAGACACACACAAGATATGAATTTGGTTTCCTCAGCTTATTATTTTGATTTGTTCACTAATTGTAAATATAAAATATGATAAAATGTGTATGTACCCTACTGCATTTTGTTAGTTGGTAATGGTTAGTGCATGGGGCATTTCGTCACCCAAGTACTTACGGGAGAAAGTATGTCAGCCTTAATGGAACTTAATGGAAATGTAAGGCAAAAAGCTACTTTCAATGCATGTAAACACATTCCACGGGACCAAAGCCTTTCTGAAGTGGAGTACTCTAATCCTCACATCAGGTTGTAATTCTACATGGTGATAAGATACAATATAATTTTGTTATATATATATTTGTAACTACAGACATAACACCAGTCTACTTTTTCCAACCACTGCCATGTCAGCCTTTAATAAATTTCTTGATCTACCGGACAGGGCCAGATCATCATATTATATGTATACATAGCTAGGAGTGGTGGGCTATTCATCGGTGTTGTATGGATGAATGGGAAAAGACCTTGGGAGAGGAGTGTACATAAAGTGTGGGCTGTGGGGCACGCCCCCCCCCCTCCCCCTACCCCTCTACCTTCCTGTGTCGGCTGCTAAAACATTATTATAAGTTATTATAGGTTATTTGTAAAAATGAAACAAAAAACACAAAACAAACACATGATTTTGTATCTTTATTAATGAAGAGAATATTTACCACAACCTTTTAAAAGTGGATAATAGTTTCTGTCCATTATATATTTCGTAATTATTTTACTTCTATTTCGTATGTTCTAGGTCCGCCCGTGAGAAGGGTCAAAAGGATGGATGAGGGACCCTATTTACAGGATGTGAGCTACCATCACCATACACCACTTCCCCCAAATGTTTAGACCCTCAGACGTAGTTTTAACTCTCATGTCATGACGTGTAGCCTGACTCGGTTACCCCGACCATAACAAGGATCTAACAGGGAACCCTATGTTAGATGTTGATCGTTTGCTGTAAATCTGGAGCATTTGTTAGAGTGGCTAGAGTCACAGGGGTAGCAGGAGGAGGAGGTACTGGAGGAAGGCACTGGAGTAGAAGGTACCATAGTGAGGGTGTATCGTCACAACGCTCAAGGAGTAACTCACGTTAACTGCCGTACTAACTTCAATTACTTGGAGAGTGGTCTGAAGAGGAGCTAAGAGGATAAGGATCAGGGGAAATCATAGGGAGGAAGTTAGATCTGATTTCTTTAACTTCTAGGATGAATAACATGCCACAAACCAGGATTTAGTAGTGACCTCGAGCGATGCTATAGGAGTGAATTAATATCTTGTGCACACGGTTAAATATTTCTTTTACACTGAGAGATAAATATCGGGTAGGGAGGATCATCCATGCAGTGAATTGGACCAGATAATGCGATACCAAAAGTGCAACCTTACTAACCCCATCCATGGAATAAATCATACATATATAATATTCGCAGGATATATGTAAAGGTAGCAATTGGATCGGAAACGGATCGGAAGCAGTTATCCCCAATGAAATAAAGAAGTAAAACCAGCTCAAAATATACTCATCAGTGGAATTAAATACTGTATTCAGGAGTTGTCATCATGGGGAGAGACAGGACATGTGTACTGACACTGCTTGTGATGTGGGCCATATGCGGACTAGTAGGATCTGAAATACAATACAATCCGCTGGTGATTGGTAAGTGGTATTTAGTTTGTTTCTTTCGTGAATGATTCCCATGAACTATATTTCTCTCTCCGAGGCGAACTCGAAATATGTGTTTGGTGTTAGTGATGGTAAACATTAATATAAAAAAAGCGATGATATTGGTAAGAAATATTTAATATGGTAGGGGAATCTCATTCGCAAGGAACTACAGGAATTGTATGTGAGTGTAAAATATATAGATAAGAAAACATTTTATGTCCACTCAGCATGGAATATTTAACACTAAATTGACCTCGTGCATTATTGCTATATTAGTTGATATTATTTGAGGGTTGGTGAGGGTTCCTATTGGGAGTCTTCTTGAATGAAATAGATTAGGAAGTTATACAAATATATTACATTATAATAGTGAGAAGGAATAGATTTCTACCATCTAACAAATTTCCTCATTCAAAATTACAAGTTTTGCAACATTGTGTCTGTCCTTTTTTGTCAGAGAGTTTGTGTGCCTCCGTGGGAAGAGTGTTCCAGCGTGTTTGGTACTTATAGATACTGAATTAGTGATTTGTGTTGGCATGGGCTGCAGAACAGACAAATGTGTTCTCCCTTCAGCGTGGTTTCTCGTTTTTATTTGTTTTTTATCTAAATTATTTTCATTTGTTGTTAGATAGTGTGCTATATTTAAAATGTGTTGGTTTCATCAAGACGAGCCAGTCCCCAATCCTTTAATGTTCTATGTAAATTTAGCTGGGATTGCAGCTTTAACGAATATAAAATTCTCCAATTCATAAGCATCAATCCTTTCATATATTCATTATTTTATTTTTCATACTTCAATCCAAGTGAGGATACAATATACCGAAATAATTAGATAATCCTTTACTATAAATCAGAGCGGACACAACATTTGATATGATGTGTTGTTATTTTCTGAATAATTATATGCAGTTTGACATAGGCACGAGATACAAAATGGTAACACTTCTGATGAGAAGTTCCCAAGGTTATAAAGAGAGATAATTATAACTAATCATAATCCATTTAAATCGTGAACGTATATATTCTGTCTGCTTTCATGTATATATCATTATGACAGAAACATGCTCATTCTTGCCAACATGATTCGAACATCTGTCGAAATAAATGTATGAGTGTATGGTATAATCATAACAACATCCTAGTGCAAAGTTGTGGAACTTCAGTCAATAATTATTTTTTTAAAAAGTTCCAACCTAAGGCCCTTTTGTCCGAGGGCATCTAATTCAAGATCATGTAATCCATATCTATATATAGGACGTTTAAAATAACCTGAACTGACCTTTCGTGCAGTTGGCTAGAGAAATGCTTTTCATACATTCAAGCATATATGAGTTGTGAAGGATCTATTTGTACAAGCTCACATGCATGATGTGTTAAAGCATCTAGAATGTCGCAGGGGAACAAAACTACCATTGCCACACAAGTCCCAGACACTCTCAAAGGTCTGCAATCATAAATATAATATATACCGTATTTCTTCGTTTAGTAGCCCTGGGCATTTATTTTAAAGAGATTGCATATACACTTGTTTCAAGCCAGGCCCGATTCAAGACCCGGCTTATATTAGAGTCATGGTGCAAATGTATCCAGATTATAGGCCAATAAGTCTAGGATAGATATGTAAGAAATTCAAGGGAATTTCTTTTGCAAAAAAGGTATAAATCACACAACAGAGACAACTAATCCGAAGAAACTCTCGTAAAAACGAAACAGTAGTGCTAGGAAGTTTCTTACCAAGAACCGAATTAGACCAAAAATCTCTGTCATATCAAGTAAGCCAAATTTTGACCAACTTAAACGCAGAAATTCAAAATCTATATACGGAAGCCGTAAAAGCAAATAATTCAAAATCACTCTATTAGATTTAAGGCTAGAGGTAGCTATATTGAGGGTGAGAAAGGGCGATGGCAAGGGGTTTCGGGGGAAGGGACAAAAAGGGAAAGGTAGATGGGGGAGGGACACTGACAAGGAAATGGGTAGAGTTGGGAGGTGAATAAAGGTGGGAGTAAAAAAAGTATCAGAAAGGATGGATCAAGGAATTAAATAGAAACTACATGCTGAGAATTCCTACCTGTTTTAGACCGGGGCCATCTAGTAATAATAATCAAGTCTATATATGATGGAAATGATGATGAATGGAGAAAGGATGCAATATAAATTGGAAATTCTTTCAATTTGTGGGCTAAATATCAAGAGGGGCCAAGAGGGAAACATAAAATAAAAATAACCTTTCTTTCTGGCCCATATAAGAACAGGCGGTATGGCCCTTACACTTTGAGCTAGGGACAAGCGAGAAAGGGACGTAGCCTCGGTCGGCTTGCTATCCCCAGGCTTAATGGTATTGGAGCAGAAATTTCTTCAACAGTTTGCTTGGAATTGTATGGAAGTAGTGTGTATGTAATCCTTAAAAAATCTTGTAAATTTTGCTTCGTGAATCCATTTAATAATTTTTGACTGGAAGTTATTGAGATATGTAGAAATATTGTGAGACATGTCAGCTCGTGGGTTGATTATGATGAGTGGTAATTGCCAGAAAGTTACTCATGTTCATTATTCTAGATTTTCAAAAATAGTGCAAAAAAGTTAAATGGTTTAATTGACAGTATCTGACAATAACTGTGACTTGACCATCTTTTACATGTGACTGACATCAGTCTTGCCCCCTTTTTGTTTTCTCAGCTATTTATAGCTGAGAAAACATATGAGTCACTATTAAAAGTGCCAATCACTGATACTGCATCTACATCTTGATAACTTGGTTAACTGTCTGTGAGGTGTTTAAGCTTAGATGTGACATCAGGCGAGGATGCCATATCTAATCCTTTCAATCAGTCATAGATTTCACACCTAGACGTTATTGAAGGCTGATTGACAGCCTTTCTAGGTTTAGCCAAGGGAGTTGATGGGCTGTTAGTTAGATGCTTCTCCAACCATGATAGGTCTGCAGAAGGCCCTGCCACCTCCCACACCATCCCTCTGCCCCCCCCCCCCTCCCCTGCCTCAGGTGCTCAAATGGACACTGCCCAACACATTTTCTAAATTTTAAAAGTAAGTTACCAACTAGCCTAGCTTACTACTTTTTACACGACCAACTTTTTTTTTACAACAAACTTTTTTTTTCCCGACCAACTGTTTTTTCCCGAGCAACTTTTTTTTACGACCATTTTTTTTTACGACCAATTTTTTTTTGCGACCAACATTTTTTCAACGACCAACTTGTTTTAACAATTTTTTTCCCGACCAATATTTTAACGACAAATTTTTTTTCCCGACCAACTATTTTTTAATGACAATTTTTTTCGACTTTTTATCAACCAACTTTTTTTTTCCGACCATTTTTTTCCGACCAACTATTTTTAAACGACAATTTTTTTACGACCAACTTTTTACGACCAACTTTTTTTTTACAACCAAATTTAAGTTACCAACTATTTAGCCTAGCTAGCCTAGCCTAGCCTTAATGACCCAACTTTTTTTCACAATTTTTTTAACGACAATTTTTTTTCGACCAACTTTTTATGACCAACTTTTTTTTAAACGACCAACTTTTTTTCAACGACAAGTTTTTCCCGACCAACTATTTTTCAACAAGTTTTTTTCAACCAACTTTTTTCGACCAACTTTTTACGACCAACTTTTTTTTAACGACCAACTTTTTTTTAACGACAATTTTTTCCCGACCAACTATTTTTCAACAACCATTTTTTTTTCCGACCAACATTTTTTCAACGACCAACTTGTTTTAACAATTTTTTTCCCGACCAATATTTTAACGACAATTTTTTTTTCCCGACCAACTATTTTTTAATGACAATTTTTTTCGACTTTTTATCAACCAACTTTTTTTTTCCGACCATTTTTTTCCGACCAACTATTTTTAAACGACAATTTTTTTACGACCAACTTTTTACGACCAACTTTTTTTTTACAACCAACTTTAAGTTACCAACTATTTAGCCTAGCTAGCCTAGCCTAGCCTTAAAGGTAAATACCAGTGTTCACTTAAAAAATTAATGAATCATGGAATTTTCTTTAAACTTTGGATTTAGAAAGAACATGGTTCGGGAAACCCAAAAAGCCCCAAAAAATCATATGTCATTGGATTAGTTTTTATTTCAGGGACCACTGAAATTTATTACTGTTCACTATAGAAGTCTATGGAAAAATGGGTATTTTCTGCATTTTCCCCAATAGCATATGATTGAATCATACGATTTTCTTTAAAATCTGCATATACATTGCTGACATGTTATTCTACCCTCCCAATTAAAAAAAATAAGGTGTCATTGAACTAAAAAAAAAGTTATTCAGCTAAACTTGTATCACAATGAGGTTCCCCCATTGAAAACAATAGTGAAGGGAAGTAAACTTCACTCATCCCTAAAACACAAAATAATATGATAATATCCAGTTTGTTTGGCATTTTGTATTCCCCCAACCATGTTCTTTCTCAATACAAAGTTTGAACAAAATATATTGAATTCTATTGTTTCATGCATTAGTTCCTTGAATTCCCGCCTGCTGCAGTGCTGACAACACTGGTATTTATCTTTAATGACCCAACTTTTTTTCACAATTTTTTTCCCGACAAAGTTTTTAACGACAAATTTTTTTTCGACCAACTTTTTATGACCAACTTTTTTTTAAACGACCAACTTTTTTTCAACGACAAGTTTTTCCCGACCAACTATTTTTCAACAAGTTTTTTTCAACCAACTTTTTTCGACCAACTTTTTACGACCAACTTTTTTTTAACGACCAACTTTTTTTTAACGACAATTTTTTCCCGACCAACTATTTTTCAACAACCATTTTTTTTCCGACCAATTTTTTCCGACCCAACTTTTTTTGCAACCAACTTTTTTTACAGCCCTGGCTATTGCAGATTCATTGGTTACAGCAACGAGGGTACATTGAAAAGAGATAGATGTATATCCAATGCTATACCCGAGCTTGTTTGGTCCTGCTGTGAACCACAGTAAGGGGTTTGGGGGAGAAAATCGGGGAAAGGACCATAAAAGGCCATAAAATGCTATAAAACCCACATGTTCTGGCAAATTTCAACTCATTAATTTGTACAGAGAAATGGAAATATCACCACATTTAACATTGTTCCGATCTGATTTGCACAATTACCATGAGACCTATGGATGGAGAGATCATTAGCTACACATTGATATGTTTTATGTGCTCCAAATCAAATCGGATCATATGATCAAATGGAAAAAACTGATTGAAAATTAGTCAACAAATGAATTACTTCATGATACTTGCTCAGTTTTATTTTATTTTCACAAATCAGGTGTACAGGTCCAGAGCTATAGATGTTCTGAACCTGATTGTGAAGTTATAAATCAGATTTATGCAATATTTAAACAATAGTGAAAGAAACTTTACTAGCACCTCCAAAACGGAAAATGAGCTGGGAGACTTGTATTTACTGAAGGCCCTTTAAGAACGACCAAACAAGCTCGGATAAAAGGGTCACCGCCAGGGTCATTAACCCTTTGATTCTGGCCCATCAGATGCCATGATAAGGTGGGAAAAGGTGACAGAAGTTATACCGACTCATCAGTTCAAACTCTCTTCAATGTACCCTCGTTGGTTACAGTTACTGAAGTGGAAATAAAAGTCAAGTGTATATAAACCCTAGTCTAGTTGACATTTGTATGTCTTTTGTGCCATATTAGATTTTACCTTCTGGTCTGTGAGGACTAGTGGAAACTCAGGAGGACTAGTGGATCTTATTTCTACGTAGGTATTTCCCTAAGTTTATCATTTTTCTCCCTTTCTCTACATGTTTCAGAGTTCATGATTTCAATGGTCCTCAGACTGGTCATAAATTCAATTCAATTCAATTCAAGAATTCTTTATTGCAATTGATGTTGTTTACAATGAGGTGGTCCAGCATTCTAAATAGACAGGTGTCTAGGTAGGTCTTCCGCCTGACATCGGACATAAGTATTTGAGCCTGAGAAATCGTTTCCATTGGAAACGCCAGGTATATAAATTAAGTTGACACTGATTGTAATATTAAATAGATAAACCAAACTTAACTTGATAATTTCTTAACTTAGTACTTGTTTGATTATGGCAGTACATTAAGTCATAATACTCATATCAGCTGCTGTTAGATAAATTACAAAGACTGCAAAATCGCTTCCTTAAAATAGCTCTAAATCTTCCAAATGACTGCCAGACAAAGAAATATAGGAAATATTGAAGCATTCAAAACAAACCAAGTGTGAGTCTTACATTTGCCCCTTTTTATATTCCTCTGAACAACACCAACATTTGGCTGTAGTTGTGGCAAGTGAACGATCCAGCAATTCTGAAATCAACTTAGTATATTATATCAGGAAATTTCTATGGGGATTTCTACTTCATTTTGAAATATTCCGTTTTTTATTACTTTGTGGCAGTCAAATGTTCAATCATGCTGAAAAAGTGTCAAACTATTGTTTACTTATGTATCAGTAAATTTTCTCTCATACCTACCTTGTTTAAATACCAGGGTTGATATAATTGCATATATGTGGGGTAGAAAAGTATGCTCTTTCTGAATTACAACATCAAGGTACTTCGAGTAGAAATAGTGATTTATATTACTTCGCCGGAGCATAACTTTCCCTGCGGTGTGTACACAAGTGCCTCAGAAATTCAGGTGGCAAGAGGCAGATATGTGTTTTATCTAATACCCAGCATGCGGACGCCCGAATTATAAAGCAGGCAAAAACTGGAAACTATATAAAGTTTCCCAGTACAAACGCCTTTGGTGCGGGAAACCTTAAAAACAGGCTCCATGACCAGTTGAGTCTTTTGTTTGTATCCTTTTCATAGAATGTTTACAATCTCATACAATATAATCGAAAAAGCTTTGTGAATCAGAATATCTTATATAATTTACCAGAATTAACTAAATGAGTAGAGCTGCTTATTGTACACTTTCTAGCGATCTGTATCCGCACATACATGAATTCATATACATATATTGCATAAACGCACAAAGGAGACATTGACAACCTAAGTGGGAGATGATTATCGGGGCGAGGTTTATTGATTATGACGGCTGACAAGGGAAAACAGGTGTGGTATCAAGTAGTGGTGAAAATCAGAAAAACTGGTGGTAGGCCCCTTGGTGGTTGAGCGATATCTTTGATCTAATTAAAAAATAACTTCTGTGGAGGCTTTGAATTAAGATTCTTCTTCTGGAAGCCAATTTGGGGTGAGTATGGAAACCCTATAAAGGGTACATGTCCATAGGACAATATTCAATATGTACATCTGTAAAAAGACTAACTACTAAAAATAACTGCAGATCTGCCAGCATCATAGAGAATTTTGATATGTCCATATCTGTTCAAATCTCGTATGATGACAGCTATTTTACAAAATGTTCATTATTATTAAAAGAAATTTTTCAATTTCCAACACTGAAATGCAAAACTTTTGTGAGAAAAATATTGAAGTACATATTAGATGCCCCTGTGTTTACCATCATTGGAACCTCATAGATCTCATCTGTTCAAATATGATGACATCTCAAAATCTATTTTTTGCAATTTGTGACTCATTTTCCTGTGACACATCACATTACTTTTGCTCACTCATATTATTCAATCCAATGGCATTCAAGGTGTGAAAAATTATAATAAATTGCTCCCAAACAACAAAGTAGTGGGGATATCAATTAACAGGTTGATTAAAGCCCCTAATTTACATGGTCCTAAGATCACTACAGTACTGAAGGTCTGTCTCAGTGAAAATAATACTATTTGCCAGCTTTTCTTAGTCTTTACATTGTACATCTAAAATCTCATTATTTATGATCCCATTAGTCCTAACACAGTATACAGTACATACACCTCTGTGAGTGAGAGTTATATATATGATATAGTTGGAAGTGAAATATTCATATGAATAATGCTTTAATATAATTGAAATGTTTTTGACTTTTGTTTTTTAAGGCAGTTAAGTTATTTGCTCCATCCATATTGCTAAGCTTTGGTTTTTATTACACTATGGATAATGGTCGACCAGGAAGACCTAGTCCTAATTGTAGATGGTCTTGACCTTTTCAGTATTGTATTATTGTACATGTAGGCCTATACTGAATACAAATTGAATTTATACGAAACCACATAATTAGATGACCTAGGAAATTTCCCATAATTAGGTCTCTCAATCTTAAGCTTATGCAGCCATAGAATCTATGGCCTAAGACATGATAAAGGGTCACCATTTATGTTAAAAATTTACTCAGATAAATCCTCTGGCGTTTGACCTTTTCAGTATTGGGTTTGACCGTTTCTTATGCCATAGAAATTTTTGGGGGACATGTTACCCCTGTCCCCCCGCCCCCGGCTCCGACGCCCCTGACATTGCAAGAAGTACAGATACAGGAAGAGGCGGAATCAAAGAGACAGATACAAAGAAACACAAAGAGTGACAAAGAGAGGGACTGTGATGGGGAGAGACCATCCCTATATATTTGTTTTCTCCCTCCTACTACCTCCCTCTCTTTTTCCCATCTCTCACTCATCCCCCCTTCTGTCTCTCTCTCTCTCTCTCTCCTACCAGTTGAAAAAGGCAGAACTTTGTGAAGTCTGAAAAGTCAGTTTTAAAGTCTAAAGGGTCAGTTGTAAAAGTCAGTCTGAAAAGTTAGTCTGAAAAGTCAGTCGGCAAGTGGGAAAAGTCAGTGGGAAAGGTCAGTTGAAAAGTAAAAAAAGTCAGTAGTATGTGAAGTAGGAAAAGTCAGTTGTGAAGTCGGAATAGTCAGTTGGAAAGTCAGAAAACTCAGTCAGAAAGTAAAAAACAGTCTAGAGTGGGTGGTTTAATTAAAGAGATGAATCTGTTTATGTTGTGGTTGTTGCATCTGTATATATAGATATCGAACAATATATTTAATTATCTCCACTCTATTTTAAGTAAATCCTAGTCTTTATGGCTAGTAAAATAAGTAGTTTCCCTCGTATGACTGGAAGCTGTTGTTTAGGTCCACAGCCTCTCACATCAGATAAGAATGGTATGTCAGCACCTCAAAAAACTTGGCGATCCGTCCAGCGATTTCAGAGGAGATAGGGGAATTACATATTGGACGTTATTCTATTGATATATATAGAATGCTTTTGCATGACAAATCAAATTCTTTCAATAGAAATGTCATCAACATGCCATTGGCTTAAAAAGTGAAAAGGTGCATTCTGAAAATTAAATACTTTGCATTGATAGGGGCAGATAGCTTCTTTAATATTATTCCGCTTCATGTTCCTTAAATATTTGATTTCCGCAGATTGTCTCATCTATTTTACCAAATCAACCATCCCTAAGTATAAAACCGCAGCCATCATAGTATGACTTATACGATTGAAAGTATTGATATATACTGCTGCTGTTATATGTTTAGGCAAATATTTGATATCGATTTGGCGGAGGGACAAGGGCCACCCTTGAGCGATAATAAGTGAGGCCATGACAGTAATCATGCATATTCAAAAAGTAAAAGTGGACTTTTAAGACTATTAAGATATGGTCAAATGGCTTTAAATACATGTGTTGGAAAGGTACTGAACAAAATGTAAAATACCTTCAGTTTATGACTGATGTCAGTTGTGAGTGCAACTTTTAAGCCCAACGTGAGCTCCTCTCCTACCTTTTGCCCTCCATATGGAGACGGGGATGAGCAACTCTCTGAGTTGCTCAAGTTACCCGCTCAATCACTCACCACAGCCAGGAGTCTGCATAACAACAAATTTCAATCCCTTGCCAAACAGTTCCTGGTATAGAGTGACCCTATGGTAAATATTAAGTAAATAATGCAGGGTTGCTCCTCATCTAGGTTATATCAATATTATATAGAAGTATTCTTAAATCACTTGCTTCTCTGATCTACAAGACTGTTTGGCTGTTCTCCCTTCTCTCTTCCAAAAGGATCCTAATGTAGTTCTCCAAATGTCATGTTATAGAAAGGTTATTAATTTTGAGCTAGAAAGAATTGTAACACTAACGTCCTTATAACTGCCACGTCAGACTAAGAGATATTTAAAGAAGCTCGTATGAATTGTTTTTATCTTTTGCTGATTTGTGCCTTTCCCATCTAAATAAAGGGCTCCCGGTGAGGCTCAACCAAAATTGAGTTTGAAAACTGCTGCATAGTTAATGCTTCTTAAAATCATGTTTTATTCTCTACTCACATCTGCATAATTTAGATATTCACATGCCACAGTAAATTATAATACATATTTAAATAAAATTAGCCCAACAGTTTAGTTTCCCACGTTTAAAAAATGGCACTGCATCAATGCAATGTTGAGAGGAAATTCCTATTCCGGTAGATGCTACAATTAGTCCCCTGAATTTCATGGGTAATGGAACATAAAAGAATTGCAGGTTACTGACATTATACAAAATGCAAAAATGGAGAAAACTAATCACATAATTCACATTCGTTTGGTTAAGCTACTGCATTCGTTTAAGCTATCAAAAGGAACATCTGATCTGATTATAGCATTTCACTATCCTTGATTTGCCTGTTAATGGGTTAGGATCTTAGTGGGTTTAGTTAAGTTTGTGTTGTTGCTACCCTTTTCCAATGCTATAGGTGAATCGTTGTGATAATTGTTTTTAAGGTCTTTAATTCAAGAGATTTTATTCAAGAATAGTCCACTATAAAAAATGATGAAACAGATTTCCCTCCTTGATATTGACAAGTCACATTCCGCCCAGAATACATCTCATTGTTATGACTTTTTAATTTGTTTAAAAAGATATCATGAACCTGATGGGAAATACAGCACAATTATAAATATAAGAGATTTTGGTATGAATAAAAAATTGAATAATTTATATAAAAATATAACGATTTTCTAATTAACATTTTTGAACAGGTAAAAGGACGATTTCGTTTTTTCCCCAATTTATAAATGTGACAAACGAGTCATTGCTTAATGACAAAATTCCAGTTGGTTACTGAATAGTTGGCAAGCCCAGGTGTCTCATCGGCTGCCCTCAATCGAGACAAATCCATTCTTCAAGATCAAATACATTGATGATTACTTTTTATATGTAACATATTTTTTGTGGTGGTTTGAAGTTTAATAGGTGAACTACCCCAGTGGGCAGTCTTGGTCATCTCTATACAGCATAGCTCTCGGAGCCGTGTAATATTTCTATTAATGTCCACATCTATTTTACAGCGACCCGCCAAAATCCTTTACTGTTGTTGTTTCACTTATTATCGCCCTTCTTGCCCTTGTTTTTTTTCTCAAGACAAAAATGCATTTATTTATTTGCTGGTTCGCAAGTAGAAAATAAACCCCTTGATTAATAGGATCTACAGACAAGTACCAGTTAACAACAAATATGCATAGATGACTACGATTGCTAAATAAAGGTTTCCTAAAATAAAGGTGTCTTGGTTTCCTGTGGGGGCGGTTCTCATCAAAGGCATCATGTTGAATATATATGATATTGATGCATATAAGTTTTAAAAAATGGGTGAAACATAATAATATTATGTCGCCCCAGCATATATATTTTCTAAAGATGTTAATGTAAAGAACTACGCAGCATCATTGTAGGTCTATCTGGGTGAAGTCGCCAGAAGATGTACACAGATCCCTCTCAAATAACCAAAATTTGAAAATTCATTAAAATACAATTCAACATGACCGAACATATTTGTAATCTATGCAATACCAAATAAAGTCAGATATACCTAGTATTTCCTTCTCCCCACTAGTGTAGATCAATTCACTATTATGTGTAGAACTATCAATTGTGCATATTTTGACAACCTGACGCATGTGTAGGGAATGAAAGGACAATGACCGGGGATCTCCCTGGAGGTATATGGATAACCAGTATGACAAAATATATCCGGTCCCACGATGGTTATAGGTAGTGATATGTTTCTTTTCTTTTTTGTTATCGAATAATCTCCTTCTTACCTGTAGATATATAGTTACTGCTGTCAGCAACTTTATGTGAGAAGGATCATTAGCAGGACTCATTATATATATGACCCATTTTCGCGAAAGTGATCCATCCAAAAAGGGTCAAAATAATATTTTGCTTAATAGATCTGAGAGTTTGCTAGGTAGGTTCGAAGGTATTACATAGTTGGTAATATATCTCAGTTTGCCATTAAATTGGACCATTAGATTCTACAGGTACAGGAGCTTGTCAAAGATATTGTTAGTTGTCAGGGAGCCACCAGCAGACCCAGTGACCAGTCCGTGGATCCCCTATTATATGACATAGAGTGACATTAGAAGGTCGCAACGTCATGGAAAGGATGTTCCGCCTGTCGTCACCTCTACCACCATCTCTACCGCCCACTCTTATATATATATCCATGTCTGAACGTGACAGGAACATGTGTTACCAAAGAGAATTATGGATATTCGGTACACCAATTATTTTACCAGCTGTTTAATTCAGCTCCTATCGCTGGTCTTCAACTAACTCCTGGGGTAGAATATTACCATCTATTGTTGTATTATATTTTATCAGGCCGTTTAGTGCGGCTCCTATGACTCCTTTGGCTGGTCTTCAACTGGCTCCTGGGGTATACATTACCATCTACTGTTGTTGTATTATTATTTTATCATGCTGCTTTCTTTTATTGATTACTGTGTAGGGACGCAGATCCTTAGTAACGTTACATGTTATAGCTCACTTGAAAAAGCTGACAATTGTCCTAGCTCATACTTTTGATATCTCACAGTTTTGTACGTTTAAGATGAATGAATAATTGTCATTACCTTTGCCCTTGGGGAGAATTTAGCAATAGTTGTAAAATTGATTATAAATTTTAAGTGAGTAGAGAATAATAGGGAAAGGGTGGGGGTGGGATGGAGGCTCAAGCGCAAGCTCCCTTTAATGCATTTTACATTATTTCAGTGGAGTCCCCATAACTCCTTTTATTGAACAAAATGTAATATCAGCAGTAAATCATGTAACATAGAGTGTGTGTCTACTTGTCTAAAACTTTATTTATTAAATCTGTGAGTTATAGGTTAAAATGTCTCTGCTTTGACTCCCTCTGATAGGATTATAATTATTGTAACATCAACTATTATGTTAAACTTTCACAATTAAAGATTAGCTATGTAAAAAGTTGAATTACTTAAATGTCAACCTACATATAATATGCGAGCCTAGTTCCCAACTTGGTTATGCCAGGGGTGACAAAGATTCCTAGAAAATAGGAAATGGTATAGACACACATTAGGAGGGAGGAGCCAGTGATGCTTCCTTCTTATCAGGTGGGCTGAATCAGAATCCCTACTTATCATTATAGCATATGATAGATTGTAGATAGTATATATAGACAACATGTGTTCTTCAGACAAGTTAATAACGTTGACGGGTGTGGAGTCAAGGTTTTCTCCCCATCTCCCTGTTTAAACCTTACATGTGCTCTGATTCAAGATGATGAGAATGTAGAATTGCTTAATAATATCCTTTTATGGTTCAGGGCCTGTACAAATGTACAATTGCCAAATCTACACAATAGTAAATTATACTGAATGCTGGAAAATGGTCAATACTATATCTGAGTATATTTGCTATTGAGTTGATAATTAGAAATTTAAGACCCTAAACGTGTGGATTCAAATGTCTCATTAGACACTTTTAATTCCCCTGAAGGTTTGAAAACAGGTATGCATGCAATTAATTTTGCAAATAATTTCTCCGCTCAAATTGGATCAACTAACCTAGCTATAGATTTTTTTCAAACTGTAATATATACTGCCTGGGAGTGTCTTTGTTATAAAAGAAAAAACTGTAGTTTTCACTGTCTTCACTGTTTTTCTGTGAGGGCGTCCTGAAATATATGAATTAGCAAAAATACAGATTTTTTTTCAGTTAATTATAGTCAAAATTGTAATTAAATCGCAAAATTCGTCTTAAAAAAAAGTTGGTCGTTAAAAGTTGGTCGTAAAAAAAGTTGGTTGAAAAAAAAATGGGTTGTTAAAAAGTTTGGTCATAAAAAAAAGTTGGTCGTAGATGTTGGTTATAGATGTTGGTTGGAAAAAAAATGTTAGTTGAAAAAAAGTTGGTCGTAAAAAAAGTTAGTCTAAAAAAAAAGTTGGTCGTAAAACAAGTTAAAAAAAAAGTTGTTGGTATAAAAAAAAGTGTTAAAACAAAAAAGTAGCTAGGCTTGGCTCAATAGTTTGTAACTTTCTTGTAAAATGTAGAATGGTGTTTTTTTAAAAATTTACTTTTATTCAATTAACCTTGGTTAAATTCAATTCAACTCTTGGCACATTTACTTTGTACTTTAAGGATGATCGCGAGTATTTCTCAGTTACCAAAAATGGCGGGGATTTTACGACATCGACCATGTTCATATTTATTGATTTTCGGATTATTTCTTTGGCTAGTGATGTTCAGTAGTTATAAAGAACCACTCCTGAGGATTGAACAGATTAGTATATGTTTTTTTTCTTGTTTGTTATTGTTTTACGACACCGTAAGCCACCTTGTTTACATCGAGATATGTACCCTATGGGCACTGAGTGCAATGGAGTGCAATGGAGTGCAATGGCGACTGCAATACGAGTGCAATGGAGTGCAATGGAGTGCAATGCAATGCCAGTGCAATAGAATTACACTCCTATTGCAGTCAAGTCTCTAGTTGAGTGCAATAGGAGTGTAATTCTATTGCACTGGCATTGCAGTATCTTATTCCTTTGCTATATTACATTCTACAACAATCATCAAGTTACATTTATTATTTAGATAACTGAAGAATCTTTTCCCATTAAATTATTGCCGATTTTTTTTATACAAGAATTCCGACTGCAATGCCAGCGTATTTCTATTGCGCTACCATTGCGTACCATTGCGTACCATTGCATAGGCCCTAATATCTTCCAAATCCCAATGATTTATCTTTCTGTAATATACATTTTGAAAGTAAACATTAATGAAATATGACAGTCATGTTGCAACAACCCAATCATACTTTCACTGAAAGTTCAATAATCAAACATAACTTTAGACTTAGGCTAGGCGTTAGCAGCTCCCAGTCTAGGCGGCACCAGGCAACTGATTCATGGAGAAATAATCTTAAAGTGAAAGCTTCAGGCTTTCTCTACACCTGTTCATTTTACTTTAATAATAAATATTGAATTTACTTCTCATCTAAATAATATAAACATGTGCTAGGGGGTGTAATAATTAAAAAAACATGATTTATCATATATCTCTCAAATGAAGCTATTAAAAGAAATAAGCCTAGACAATAAAATTATTGTAGTTAAATGTCAGTCAAATAGGCTACATTATCCAAGGTAAGGAATACCTATTCGGTAACTGTGATTTGTTTGGGCCTAGGCTATTTTAGGTTGGGATTCCTGATCTAAAAGGGCCTACGGGACAAAGAAAAGATAGGGACCTTCAATACAAATATAAATGTTAAGAGTAACACCGGTTAAACTAAATTGCGTCACAAACTTACGTCTTTTGAAATGAGGAAGGTGCATTGTTCTATGACGACTGTAATCATACCATTTTTGGTCTAAATCATTGTTTTTTTGTGATTTTTTGATGCAGCGATATGACCCAGTGCAACATTTTGCTGAGTCCGCTGTTTTGGAAATGGTCGAAGAATTTATATCTAAATATTCTAGACTTAATAAAAGTCAAAATGTGATAAGATAATGCCTTCAAAACCCCAAATTGTCAAAGCTCAATGTACGCACAGACATACATTTGTGCACCAACAATCCCTCCTATGTCAACAATGATAATAAAACTTAATGTTTGCACACAGTAAAATCACCAACACTTTAGAATCGCACACATGAGAGATCGTGGAAATAACTACTTTTGCAATATAGATCAAATAGAAATAAGTTTGTTTTTGCTCACAATCAGTGCCCATAATTATGCATGTAGAATCGACTGAAACTGGAATAAGCCTGTGTAGATATGTATATCTGATCAAAGAAAATGACTGATGTATATCTGATCAAAGAATTATATATTAACCAAGTTAATACCTGACAGGTAAATGGACGAGATTCTACGCAAATCTTTGATAATCGTTGAGGCTGACAATGAAATATATTTAGTTCATATAATGAGTATTTAGACACGATTTTGAATGTGCATTATATGCATGATTGAGATCACACATGACAGTACCCAAGTCACACGGGAACTGCCGCCTATTGCCAGGGGCATATATATATGACGACGTACGGCCACCATAACCCAGTCGCTATTCTTACCTTGCCGCCCCTCCCTCCTTGCCGCCCCTCCCTCCGGCCTACTACCGCCTATACTGCCGCCTAGGCCGTTGTATTATTATATTGACCGCCTACCCGCACCCCCCCCCCCCCCTGCCGCCTACAGTGGCCGTACTCCCCTCAAATGGGACCAATAATAATGTTAATGTTTGGTGCGATCACCATATACCTTTTTGATGACGCCTGCACACTAACTCCACCCTCAGACCCGTCATTCCCAACACTAGGCCCTATACATCAACATCTGTTTATTACCCCCGCCCTCAGCGTCATAATTTCCCTGTAGTTCTGTTAATGACAGAAGGATATTTAACTGTCCTGAGTGCACATCACAACAGTGCCAGTAGGCCTAGACATTATAATAAGTTATCATTTTGAAATACAGTCCTAACTCCCGCCCTGTTTTCCATAGGCCTAAATGTATCTTAGAATTCTTATTCTTACAGTCAGGGGAGATGTCTGCTCAACTTATGACGAATGCGTTCAATCTGAATATAAAAAATATCACAGAACCCCCTGAATGTCAGGAAGACAGCCCTGCTTTCCGATTTAAAATCGGATGATTAGTTTCGTCGTAATAAATTATTTCCGCCGGCCGCATCAAGTCGTTCGAATAAAAAAAAAAAAATAAAAAAATAAAAAAAATCGTTCGAATCAATATAAATACTATAAGAATAAGGGCTTTTCTAGATTCATTTAATGGACTATAACACTCCTATTTAGTTATATTGCCGTTTCAAACTGACATGTGCTAATTCTTAAGTTGGGCCCAGACTGTGCCCAGGTAGCATTCACACCTTTTAGGATATGGCCAATGGTAGGTGCAACTACAAAGCTATAAGCTTTAACAGAGGGGCATAGGTGGGACATGCTCGTGTAGGCTATTCATGTTTAATGGTAGCAATATTTTCGATGCTTATATAATCTCATGAAATGATGTGTAGGCCTTCTAGCCTGTTTATAGACCAATGTAAAATTACAGTGGTCTATAAATGCCTGCTAGGCCAGGCAGAATATTAAAGCTGAACAGACTGGATTCGACTAACTATGATGGAAAAACTCAAAAATATTGCTCTCTACTAGGTAGGCCTAGCTCATAACCCCTTCAAAATTCACAAAATTTCTTTGTTTGAATGTTCCTATTTTTGGAAGGTTTATTGCCGTCAGTCATATAGATATGTGTACCAAATCTCAAGACATTGCATTGAGCATAGGCCTATCCTTGTGTTTTGAAGGTTATCGTATACATTAACGTTAGATGATACTGACATTTTGCATTTTTTTCTATAAAATCAACTTGTACCTTAAATTAATGCTTTTCCTCTGTCAGCGTTAAAGCAATGCGTATCCTGACATTTTAACCTGTTAGGCTACTTGATATGCCAGGCAAAATGATTGAAGCAGAATTATTTCTTATAGACCAACCTATGTAATTAAGGCCATGATAGGATATCCACACAATTGAAATAATTCCATTATTTTATAATAAACCCTGGAGGGCCATTGCCTATCATGACATCCTTAAAAAATCGGTAGGTAGCCTTACATATATATTTCTGTCCGGCCTTCAAGTCCCAACCACTAGCCTACCAGACCTATGATATTACAAGGAGGATAGTTTTATATAGGTAATTACAAGAATACATTGATGTGAGGGAATTAAAAAAATGCTCGTGAATTGTAGAATTAATATTTAATCACAGAAAAGCAAGCACTAGATCTATATTTTTCGAAATAGCAAAGACACCATTTGCAAGACTTTTCTGAGAATGGCCCATATCTGAAGGCATTAATTAATCGTAACATTAGACGGCAACACATGGCCTTCACACACAAAAAAAAAAGATAGGGACCTTCAATACAAAGTCAAATGTTAAGAGTGACACCAGACACCATGAACTAAATTGAACTTGCGTCGTCGGCCTACATGAATTATATCACAACGTAGGCTACATAGCGCCATGTACAATGACTCATCATACCGCAGCGCCACCTAGTGATTTGTAGGCTACTGAAACCAAGTTACGTCATGTGACCTGTGACCTCTATCAGCTGGCGTGCAAGGAATTTTACGTGGTGGCTACGCAAGGCAATAGGTAAGACTCTTTCCGTGTGAAAACACATTGACTATTACCCCTACAGACCAAAATTATACATAGTCATTTACCCGTAATGCATAAGAGTACTTTCATATGTGATATGCTAAAGTCTTAGGCCTATATGCCGGGCTTATATGCTACATTTCAAGAAAACTCCCGGCATTTTGATTATAAACAAATAAAAAATGGCCGCCAATCGCCATTTTTCACGTCTTGATTTCTTGTTTCCATTATTCCATTAATAAGGTAATAAGGTATTATAAGTTGTTATATATATTATAGGGAGGCAGCAGATGACACGACCAAGGTGTTTCATTAATTGGGGAGAGGTGGGGAGAGCAGATGCCAACTTTTATTTAAAAGGCAGGTTCGCTGACTATGTCTCCCCTGGCCCTTCCTCACATGTTCCTCAGACATTAGCCTATGTAATGGCCTTGCACTCCCGCTCCGGGGTGCAGGAGGATACGGGGGACGGAAACTCTGTCTACTCAGACATGTATGTCAGGTTATTCACCACCACGACTGCATGGCTGTGCTCCTCTGCTCCTCTGCTAGATTTAGTTTGAACTCCATTTGAAATCCATCTTTCAAATGAAGGGTTCTTTTAGAATATCAAATGTTGTTAATTAAGGCCTGAGGATTTAGGCCTATTAGATTTTTACTTTTTTATTAGTTTTGCCGATATTATGGGCGATACTGGAAGCTAACTTCGTAAGGAGAATGTCCGCCAAGTGAAGTAGTTTATATGTTATAACTATTATTTCATTGAAAATACTAAAATACCCTTTAGTTCATTTCGTGAGATATTTTTTGATAATTTTTATTTGCAATAACAATATGAAAAATGAACCCCATAGGGTCGGGAATTTAAACAAATATCTTGCCCTAGGGGGTCGGGTTTTTTATCATATTTCCCAAAATGCTCAGGACATCCCTGGGGATTGGGGGTCGGGGGTCGTTGTTGCAATTGACAAGTGCATAATGAAGTTGAATATGGATGCTCTAGCATAGAATAGAGACGGGATTGCAAATTTCAAATGGATCTCATCCAAACAGTATCTGTTTATTTACCTTGTCTTGAGCTGAATATTGTATTCTGAAACTTTCGATTAGAATATAGGCCTACTGCCATTAACCTAGTAGTTACAATTTCTTGTAACATAGACTCATTTTTTTTTTTTTTTTAAAAACTTTATTCCAACATAACCTGCCTTCTGGGCTTTTACAATGCTAAACATGGGGTGTGAAAATAGATTTGATAGCTTGATGTTCTCGAGATCGTTTACATGCACCATTTTCCATTTTTTACCTCTTCTTCTTAATAACATTCTTGATACTATTTTACACATGATTTATAATTTTTGAATTCACCTAGAATGTATAACTTCAAGTTCATATCTGTTTACAATAATTATAATGTCATGACACATTTTTGGTAGTTACATCTAGGATAGTTACTCTTTAGTTCACATCAAGGACAATAATAAACATTTCAACGCTTTTAATACACACAATTGATCTGCTCTATCAACCTCAATATAATATCTTCATATTTTACTTCATTCTTAATTATGATTTTTGCCTTGATTCTCTTTATTTTTGTTTTCCTCTTTTTTCCCTGGTACAACAGGCTTTGTTAAAAAATATTTACTTGCCTCCAGGCTCAAACTGAACACAGATAAAACGAATGGCTTCATTATTAGGCAAATAGATAACTCTCCTATCATGCTGATGCTCTTCTCCCAAGAAGGGGAAAAGTTTTTCTGATCTCTCTGTTACCTCCCTGATCATCTCTTCTAGGTTATCTGTGTCAAGTAGTTTTGTGATCTGAATCTGAATGTCTCTGTCCTTCCTCTCCACTTCATCTTGTACTTGTGGTAGGTTCTCACTTGCCTCGACGTTTCCTTCACATTCTATCCATTCCTCCTGCTCTAGGAACTCTTCCAGTTCTAGTTGCTCTAGGGCTTCAATCAGCTGATCAAAAAGTGCTTTTGACTGTTCAGCAAAAGTCCTTGCCAAAGCTAAGTAGTTGGTTGCCATTTTGTCTCACTTACAAAAGTTCAAAGGCTGCTATATCATACTAGTAGGACTCTTTCTTAATCCAGTGCTCTGAGCGAAGATGTCCACTGTTAACCCCAGGTGGTGCCACTGAATATCTTATGGTTAGTACTGTCACTTATTTTCACGAGGTAGCGCCACTGTCTATAGCATGGCTCCAGGCACCTGGATAATCCTGCTAGCTGGTGGATGAGCGATAATCGAGATAATCTCCGTTCCAGTCGGCGGGAATTTTGTAATGTCTGATTTCTCCTTCTTGTACTTTTCTAGCAGTTTCCACTTATGTCTGAACTATCCTGAATCATTTATACACCTTGTGTATGAATATTTGGTAAACCTGTTTCTTGTAAACCTGAAACAAAAGAGTTAAATGTACGAGCTAGGCTCGCAAGCTTGTTCTCAATCTCAAGGTAAACCGGAAGACTCAACAACATAGACTCATTATATTTTGGAAGTTTTTTATATTCCAATGATCATTATTCAATGATTGTTGTACACATCTTGTATGTATATATGGACGTAATATTTTTTTGTAATGATATACTTGGATGTTTAAAAATAATTAATCAAACGAGCTAAATCAGACAACATCAGCAGTTGGATAAGATACTAGATTGGATTAATTTACATGCAGGAATTTCAAAAGCAGCTTTTGAAACAGAGGGTTGGTAATATTACTAAAGCAGGGATCTAAGTAAGTGCTTTGTACTCGTAAATAACGAGTACGTTTTGTTGTGGATGAGTACAATTGATGGTGCACTAATTTCCTAGATTACAATCATAAATAACTTTTCAAATTCTCCCCCACCCACACCTAGCCGGCAATCAGAGCCATTATAGCCAGCAAAAATAGCCATCTGCCAGCACCTAATGACATCCCTGTATTACCTTATGTACAACACAAATAATTCTCAGACGCTAATATGAGAACAGAGAGTTACTTTAACCTTTCAAAGTAAAATCTAAAATTGAAAATAAAATATTTAATGACATCAGGCATTAAGAAAAATATTTGGATGCGTTTAAAATGAATCCTTGAATGTAATGGTGAGTAGGCCTAACTAATGCTGTATTCAAGAAAAGTTCAGAACCAAAAACCCTTCAGTTAAACAAATAATTTCTGGCACAGTACATAGACACTCTTTTGGGTGATTTTAAAATTATTTAGTACTTTCCTCATGCTCGATGCTATAAAGTCTGTCAATATTAATCTGGGCTCCAAAGACCTTTTTGTCGAGTGGGTTCATTGTTATCTATTTATCCAGTGGTTTGCTCTAAACATTGCTATGATTAAAAACACTTCGTGAGAATCTGTCATATACATATTTCTAGTATAGTACAAAGGATCAATGTGTTTAAAAATCAAATGTACGGTAATGCACTTGTCATTTACATCCCCCCCTTCCAAGCCCCACCCCCCAAGGTAAGGGAGAATGGTAGGGGGATGTCTAAGAAAATATGCCCCCACCCAGGCGGGGATTTCCCTTAGTTTACCGAAGTATCAAGGACATTCCCCTGGGTCGGGGAATGTCTGTCAAGGTTTATATTTTCCAGTTTATATTTATCCAGTGGTTTGCTCTAAACATTGCTATGATTAAAAACACTTAATCCATGCATTTATGATTATAAGACCATAATCAATATGTATATTTTGATCATTTTTATTGCAGTTGGAAACCTATCCCAAATGGCAGGATCTTGCAATTGTTACCAGTATGATCGTGGAAAGCTATCCAAAGTTAACTGATGGAGATATGGACCAGATCTTTAGTAGCAGATATGGCAGCCTCCTGACCCAACTAGTAACTCACTATAAAAAACACTATAGACTACAGAACACAGCCAACAGAGTCCTGGGTAACACTGCCAGGGGACCTTCTACTAAGAAGTTGCGTTTGAAAGACAGGTATGACTATGTCATTTCATAAATATTTTCATTATATTTCGGGTTTAGAACCACAGCCTAACCTTTGTTCGACTCGATGGGACAGTCAAAACAATTAACATCACAACGGAAACATGATATTATATTGTGGTAGATGAGATAACTGTTAGCATCAAGTTTTAATGGAGATGGACTCAGTAAACATCTAGCATATAGATGATTATACTACTAGGCTACTAACATATAGGATACTATCTTACAAGAAGTGAACTTAGTGCTTTAGGGTGACATGATTTGAGATGAAATCTTGAACATCCATGATCCAAATGTGGAGGATTTTTGTTTTAATTTTCGGTCTCATTTATGGACCAATCCAGTGAATATTTGTATGTCAGTTAGACGTTATATTCAGGGGTTCCAATAAGGGTTGTTTTTTTTAAAAAAAATTATGGATTATTAATATTTATTCAATCAAAAATAATTGTGGCATTTACAGGGCAACCAGAAATTATGGTGGGCAACCTGATTCCGTAATTAGCTTCCGTAGTGGAGCTACCTGTTTTTTCTCCTTATTTCGACCACTGTTAACCAATATATAATTCCCTTCATTTGCAAATGAAGTTACAAATCAAAAGTCATATACATATGATGCAAGATCTGTAATATATCAATAATACGATGTAAATACAGTATATGTGTAACAATTAGTGAAGAATTATTCAATTTGATTAACATTTTTCCTGTTTCATCATATCACAGAGGCAGTCAAGACCACCAGGCCAAATGTAAAGAAGGACGTTGATTCAGTGATACACATCATTATTTGCCACAACCTGCAGGCTGCTGGATCCAAGTCAAACTACCGGGCCAAGCAGGCTAGGAATGCCAGTAGCACCAACAGTTCGCAGTTGACTATGATCCTGATCCCACCCCTAGAATGTTTCACTTTAATAAGGATGATCTGGGTTGTGCTTTTCAATCTATAATATTAGTGCTAAATGCAAATGGAACTGTATAATATAGTTGATTGTCGAGTGAAATAATATAATGAAGAAGGGAGATTTTGGAAGCTACGGGGAATCACCCTTAATTCAGGCTGTTCCTTCAATTTACTTTGAATATAATTAACAATTTTCAGGGTTTTGTTGTGCTGAGTTACAGCCAAACCTCAATATATTGAACAGATTTTGGCATGCATAGTTAGTCTAAAGCATATTCCCGATCATATAGACTAAAGCTTTAATCAAAACTTCCAAAATTAATGACATAAACAACGTCATAGGTTTGCCCATACAAACTCACCGAATTTCGTCAGAAATTTGTCAGTCTTTACGAGCAAAGTTGGGGGTGTGGGGGGCTAATATGTATGATTTCCTAAGAGGACGCTCCTTATCTCTAGATACACTTAAAGATTTGTCAACTGTACATCCCCAGAAAATCAAATTCATATGTATATTGTATGTGGTTGATTCCAGGAATTTAATTGCAATTTTGATTTTTTTAACGTTCTTTGTCTATGTCATATCTTTGTCAATTCCAATCTACAAATGGTATGTATGTATTCCTAAAATCATGCTCCTTCTTCCTAAAGAACGAATAATATTTCTACCGATTTTCTTAATCATTGCTAGTACACTATTGTAATCTATACTTGATGAGGCTGTAATAATCCACCTTTTGGTGAAATAATATTATTGTACCTGAATGAAGTGAATATCCATGCTTATACCTCGGCGACTATTTGATTTTTTTTTTTTTAAATTCAAAAACATTAAATATCTTGACATGTCTATGTGACCTTCCTAAAGTTGTATGCTTATACAACTATTCTATCTATTAATAGAAATATGAGGCTTGGACTTGGATATTTTGTTTCCACATGTTAATAGGGCCCTTGTCGACGTTTCTTGAGAAATGCCCTTATGTAACATCACATGTATAACGATTGCGCATAAAATATCAATAGACAAAGCAATGATAAGTGTAATAAGTTATGTCATGATCTGAGATTTGATACTTTATGTGGAGTTCTGATATGTCATTGTGATTGAATTTGTATGTGCGTTATGATATAAATCCATGTCTGTAATATGATATGAAGGGTATTAGAACTGTCAAGAACTAGTATTGGATCTTTGGTAATTAGATTTGTACGTAATAATGAAGTGAGTGAATTTAATGTTATCTTTAATAGTTCTCAAATGAAAGGATAGGTATTGTAGTAAGGCAATTCACTAAAACATTGATGAGATTGACATCCGGTGTTCTGTTCTATTCTTCATTAAATGTAAAATGGCCGAATTTCTCTCTCTTTTCTCTGTCTCTCTCTCCCTACTTTTCTATCTCTTATTTCCTGGGTATGATCATAAACTGCCTCCCTCTCAGCTCTCCCGCCCTTGATATAACACTTCAAAGTGTTGATAAGGGCGTAAAGCAACCAATCTCACTCACTCACTTCTCTTTATGTAGAAGAATTTCCGTCCATAAGGTTTATTTCATTTCAAACTGCCTTTAGGTAGAGCCCAAGTGAAACACCTAAAATCGGTGGTGCACCATTTGCCCTGCCCCCATTGCCTCTGTGAATGCTCCCCCTCTCCTACATATGTAGTGTAACACTAGGGACACTAGGCACCAGCAAAGTTCATTTCATGTGATCCATCGACATTTTGTTCTTTTTTTAAGTATAAAAACCTTTAAAAAGGTTGATCGTTACTGGACTGACTAGTATGTCCATCTACCCCAGAGTAGACCCAAACCTTGCATTGGAATATACGGTAGAGCTATGTATGTGTGGCGGCCTCAATCAGTCCCTTGTCAGCTAGGGTTCCACTAGCAACTCAGTGCAGTGATATAGCATTGGGAGTTTAGCGGAATTCCTTATAGCGGAGGGCACTCACCCTACACCACTACCGGGAGCAGGGCCTTGAAGCCCGGCAGATGGTAGTGAGTCTGTGTGAGTGGTAGCAGCTGCCTAGTGCCTGCCTCTCAACTTGTATTATTTGTATAACTCTAATGGTTATTGTTACTCATGATATTGGTTTATTTTTATCTACTTTCGAATTGAATAATAAAGAAGTAAACTGTATGTAACCATTGTCTTGTCTTCTCTTGCTTCAATTTCACCGATAATAACTCATCATACCACATACCCCTATATAAACAAACCATAATTAAAGCTAATATTTTCCGTTTTCACCCCCGCAAAATTGACCATCCCCGTCCCCCCCGCGAAATTGACCACCCCCATCCCCCCCTGAAGCCTGGACCACGACGCTCCTGCTGCGCTAAAAATAGATTTCTGACTGCAAAAAAAGCCCGTTCTATTGCAGTCACGTAGCGTTTTCATTGCGCAATGGCTATTGCGGTCACATAGCGCAATAAGTGGTTACACCCATTGCGGTCACATTGCACAATCATTGCGCTATGTGAACGCAATAGTGAGTGCAATGATTGCACTCAAATGCCCATAGGGTAGCTATTCTACTGAGCGTTTTTATGAAAAATGGACGTTTTTTTTAAAGAAAAAAAAGTTTAGCTATTGGGTAAAGGCTTCTGACATACAGGGACAAAAGTATAATAGAAAATGCTAAGCTGACATATCAGTTTTGAATGATAATGCCTGCCTGTCTATCCAGGCGGAGGTGATCTGTCAGTCACGCTCACCCACTGCACTGTCAAGTTTGGGGACCTGCAGCTCCTAAAGTAATCTGGAAACCCCCAATTTTCTTGTTATTTTCAGAAAACATATTCTTTAAACTATGATATACTAAAGAATCAGCCAACTGTATTTACAATGTATGGTTTAAAATGGATAAAACGTTTCAAAAACATCCTTTTCTCCATAGACGGCCATATTGAATTAATTAAATAACTTTATTTTCAAACGGAAATAGCAAAAAATCTAGTTCAAGAACTCCCCTTAAAAAAATTACATTTGAAATCAGCATGTTTTGGAGTACAAAGTGTGAAAAAATCAGGCTGATCTATTTACTTTGGGAAATACCCTCGATCATCCTTTAGTTTACTCTAATTTCTACAGCTGTCATGCATGATAAGTCGTTAAGTCTGCAGTAAAAGGTCTGTTAAAGTAATTATGATTTTGGGTTTTTAAGGACATTAAAAGTAAGAAATTTTGTATGTGCATCTCTCTAAAATTAGTAGAATGCACTAAAACAGCACTCAAGAGTGAGAGAGAGAAAGAGAGATGGGGGTAATGGGTGAAAGGCAAGGGAGGGAGGGAGGGAGCTGGAAGGCAAGGGAAGGAGTGGCAGGCCTGGTTTGTCTTATTATGTAATAACCAGACGGGGGCAGGGTGGAGTGGTGGAGGTGAGAAATGGGTGGTACATGGGTGGAGTAGATAAGCCTTCTGCAAACATGTGAACTGATCAGACAGATGATTTCACACTGATTGTTACCCCACAATCATCTCACACATTCATGATGGATTGAAAAGATAATGATGATTGGCATAATGGTACCCGATCACCTAACTCTCAGGTTAAAAAACCAGAGAAGTAAAAAGGGTGACACCAAAGATATTAACAATGGGAGAGCTATTACTCTGGTGCCCATGACTAGTAAGGTCACAGAGAAAATAATCTATGACAAATTGTACAATTTTTTAGAAGATACCAATTTTATCTACCCAAATCAGTACGGTTTTCGTAAGGGTTTGTCCACTTCTGATGCATTGTTTGATGTCCAGGAAACTATTATAGAAAATTTAGAAGAAAGAAAAATTGTGGTTGTTATTTACTTTGATGTATGCAAAGCTTTTAATTTGGTAAATCATGTTTTGTTTTTAGACAAACTAAGAGAAATTGGTCTAGGACCAACTCTAATTGCTTTGATTGAATTTTTTTTTTCAAAATTGAAGGCAATTTGTCAAAAGTGGGAACTTGAGATCAAACATGGTGGGGGTCAACAGTGGGGTCGCCCAGGACTCCCTGTTAGGCCCATTATATTTATTGTTCAATATCTTCATTAAAGATCTGGTTTCTGTTGATTTCCCTGGGAAAATCTTTTTGTTCACCGATGATGCTGTCGTTCTGGTGCAATATTGTGTCTTTGCATAAGGATGCCCAGTCCTCTGTAAACAAATCCTTGGAATGGTGTCAAACAAACAAATTACAAGCAAATGCAAACAAGACCTTTACCAATTTACCAAATTTTCGGAAACAAAAGAACGGCTAAGAATTTTGGAGATCTAAACTGTCTAGGGAAAACCTTATCAAGAGTGCAATATTTGAAGTATCACAGTTATCAGAGATGATCTATCGATAAAATCCTATCTTAAAGGTCAAATAAATTCAGCTAGTTGGAAGATTGCAGATCTTAGGAGGAGACAGAAATACATGACCCCAGACATCTGTGTTAGGCTGGTCAAGACCTATATATCCTTCCAATCCTATAATTCTCCAATTTCCAACATCTGAGCACAGGTAAATGCTTAAAGAAAAGAATCCAACACGTAAGGCAAAAAGCCCTTCGACTTGCCTACGGCAATGAAAAAACAAATGCAGAACTAGTTGAAGCCTCTAAGATTTTGCCTCTGGAAAAGAGAGCCGAAATTTCTGCATTGAAACTTCTTTTTGATAGGAGACACAACTATGAAATTCTCGAAAACAACCAGTTTCCCCTTAGAAAAAGAGAACCAGGCATGATCAGAATAATAAGAGCAAAGTAAAATTTCATGTTTATAAGAGTAAGAAATTGTGGAACAACTTGCCTATGTTTTTAAGGGTGTCAAGGGACAAGAATACTTTTGTAAGAGATCTGAAGATTGAAATGTGGCGGAGATATGACGATGAGTTGTAGATACTATAAGAAAACACTGTATTTCTATTGGATTGTAAGGCTCAATTTCTGATTCTTAAGTCATGTACTGTTAGAAAATATTGTACTGCTGCACTGACTTAGATGATTGGTTGATGGGAAATTCCTAAACACCAGATAGCTTGGCTATGTAATAAGCATCTCTGGAAAGATATTTGGAGAATTATTCCTGAACCATGGGCACAGGTGAATTTACCTCTTGTGTATTTACTCGTTGTGTATTTGACGTAATAATCATCTTGATATATACTTATTTTTTCTGATGTGCAAATTTGGAGCATTACCATTGAACCACCATTTCATACCGTTCTTATTGATATATGCATTCAAGTTAGTAAGTGCTCCTTGGAAAATTATTTCTTGATTTTGTATACCTTTTATGTAGTAGTGAGATGGAGTATTATATTGTAGCGAAGGCATACAAATACCTAAATCCATCTACCTATTACAGTATCAAAATTTGAACTCATCACTGATAAACTTTCATTTGGTTTTTCTGCTTATCAATTTACATGGCGCATATCAAGGGCCTAAAACACAAATAACATTGATTATTACCTATTATGAAATTTGTTTGTACAAATTGTACATACTTTAGATCGCTATACTACATTCGATTTACAGAAGCAATATAAGTATAATATGATCAATACACTTAGAGCTTAGTGAACTGGCCTTATTCCAGGCTGCCATTATATCCAGTTTGGTACCACTCGACTCGACTCATAACATGTCAACACAGAAGGATTTAGTTGGATTATGTCTTTCCATTGCTTATTTAAAATCTTTAAGATCTCCCAGGTTGTGGTATGCCTAAATCATTTGTGCCATGTCCAAATATATTAAGCCCATGGGGAAATCCTGTATTCTATCAATACATATACCACATGGCTTCCTCTTTACTCTGGGGAAGAACTGCCGCACTCAAATCAAATTAACCCATTTTTCTGAGAATGTATACATGAGTACGACTGACTGAAGGATCAAATTCTTGCTTAAACATTATAACAGCAGCAGAGTATTGATGAATTCAGTCCTATAAGTCAAACAGTGATTACATTTGGTTAAAGAGACTATTTTAAACCTAGACTGTCACATACTTGTTCCAAATCGCCAGGATCGCCATCAGGATTAATTGTAGAATAATTCTCCAGATCGTACAGTTTCAATTGAAATCGTCAGTACTTTTGTGATAAACTGTAGATGTGTTATAGACAACATAGAAATGATGTATGTATGTTATGTTGTTATACTATTTTTTCAACTGATGCGTATCATTTTTCGGCAGAGAGATTAGCAGTATTTATTTATTATTTAATTAATCTAGTCAGACAATTCCATATTTAATAGAAGGTGATTGCATTTGATATACAAACTAATGCATTTTCCTATGGGATACATATTTGGATTAGCTGTGAATCTATTTGACAAGGCGTGCATGATATGCCAAATTCGTCAGGCCAAAATAACCCTGCCCCATGCAGTACTTTGGCAACGTTCCTTAGGACAACCTTGACTTTCGCTTGGTCCTTTGAACGACCTTGGCTTGGTCTCTTGGGAAATGTTTTTTTGTATCTTTTTTTTTTATTTAGAATGTGTTTAAACCTAATCCTTTCTAAGATGACAATTGAATAGTAGATAGGTATGCAAAGTGTACAATGAATGTTACAAGTAATGGAGTTACATATCAAGAAACTGGGCTCACGGGCAATAATTCAATACAGAATAACCATTAACTGGTCTTCCACCTACTGCTGTGTCTAGCTATATTACGTTCTATAATATGATAAAAGCTTCACGAAACTGTGCCATCAGAGCAAAAATGCTGCTGAACTGTACTCACTGGTGTGAGTGTGGGAGGGATTTGTCGTTTGTGGTTGTTTGGTTTGGGCAGCTTGTAGATACAGCATGCCCAGGGACCATGCTTGGTGCGTTTGGTTTTGGTATAGTGTGAAGATACTGCTTACGGCTTGTTGTTTGCAGTGGTTTGGTTTAGGGCATCTTGTCAACAAAGCATGCTGTTGCCGTTTGTAGTTGGTGGTGGTGATCTTTGCTTTGTTTTTTTGTTAGCTTGTAGATTCAGCCTGCCCTTGGTCTATGTTTGATGAGTTTGGTTTGGTAGCAATTGAAGTGAGGGCGTTCCTTGTAGCAGGGGGCATTTTTGAGGGAGTCTGTTTTTGGCATGGGAAGTGGTAGGTTGTGACTATGTTGGGAGAGGGGGTTTTTTGTGTGGGTGTTAGAGCCTATGGGTGCATCCCAGGATCGTCTGTACATGAGAGATAATAAGTGTTTTGTTCTTCTTAGTTCTAGTGGTTCCAGACCTAGAGATGGCAATATGTTGGCTACTGATTCATATTTCTCTGTTAGTGTAATGATTCGGACTGCTCTTGTTTGGATGAGTTCAAGTTGGTTTGTGTTTGCCTGTGTTGCGAAATTGTATATTGATGAGTTGTAGTTAAGGAAGGGTAGAATCATTGCTTTGTAGATCTTCAGTCTTATTTGTTTGGTGAGCATGCATGTGCCTGATGTGTGCTAGCATGTACATAGGTTTTTATTGTTTGTGGCTTGTGCTATTGCATTTATTTGTTTCTGTGCATTAAGGTTGTGATCTGGTGTTGTGCCGAGGTATTTGAAGTGCTCTACTACATATTGAAAGCTGTATTTGGCTGCCCTATAACTTAAAGTTTGCTTTACAAAAATGAGAATATATAAGAAATTATATATAGTTCCATCCCTGAGAATTGCGAATTGCGGTTAGAAGTCATGAAGAAAGATTTAGGCCAAACTAGAAGTTGGACTCCGAGTCAATAACTAGGATGTTATTTCCTGCCCTTATACTGGAATAAACCACCGTCATACCCACAACTGCAGAAAGTGTTTGGCTTGATAAACCAGTATGTCATCTAAATATAGATTTGTAAGAAAAAATTGTGATTTGTATGTCTGATATGTTGGAAAAATAAGGAAATAACTTGTTATGCATATTTCTGTACTTAACGATAGAAAAAAAACTAATATGGTGGCATGAAACAAACGAAACAAACTTTGACTCCTTATTTTATAATTCAGTTTGTAATTGCATTTATACTTTTATTATGGGATTAATTTCCCGAGGTTTGGTGTCTGAGGAATTTATAAACCCCAAGGCCCGTTAGAGCACCAGGACTTTATAAACATTCCAAACTGAATGCGGAATCGACAACAAACAACTTGTGATGAGGCAAGTGAATGAGCGGAAACGCTGCAACCACTGCCAGCTATTGTAATTTACGACATCCGAAAATTAATTTACTTCTTCCGCTATCATAATTGACTACATCCGTTCGAAACAGTAATTTATCACTATCCACAACCCCAGCAGAATCCAAAGATCGGCTACTAAAACTTTATAAATGGCCCGATTTATTTCCAAATTGGACATTAATTACGATCGCTTAACTAGTTAGGCCATGTTTGAATGATCTATTATGACGTTTTAGAAACACTATAGTAGGGAGATAATTTGATGAAATAAAGTTATTTGCTAAATAGGAAAAACGCTCTAGGCACAGAATCACCCATGTGAACATACCCTGATCTGTGATGGGGGAATAATTAGGTTGACCATGGGGAAAAGCGGCAGATTATCATAAATCAACCGGCAATTTACTGATCAACATATGTAAGGATAAACTTGTACAGTATCACTAACCACACTTCCATGATCACATTGACTGTGAATGTCGGGATAATACTTACTGGTGTTGGGTCGATATTATGTGTGATCATAAATAGGTTTTATAATTCCACATGAGGGTCATTCATGAAGGCCTACAGGACATTGGCTCGCCAACTCCTGACCCAGAGGTCAATAGGGCAGCTTCGATATCAAAATAGGCATCAGGACCTTTTCTGGAAGCGTGTACACAAAGAGTATAGGGTTCCTAATGGCGGATTTGTAGGTTTTACATTAGGGTTAGCCCATGTTAAAGCCCATTAGATCATCTGATTATACTAATTGTAAAGCAGCACTCTCAGTTTTAATAACTTCAGTCAAAAACGATGGCGGTGGCTTCACCTTTTATCGCTCCCTCATGCCCTCCCTCCCCCCCCCCCCCCATGCCCACCCACACACTCACACCCCACACTCAACATAGACAGGGTGGGGACGGTATTTTGAGCCTCAAGTGTGGTGGCCTATGATGTCTAATGTCCAATTATTAAAGTAAACACCCCTTTTTTTCTCTGGGATCTGCCAATTAGATTTCAAATTCTTGTATGGCCATATATACCAGTAGCAGAATATTGATGAATCCAGTCCTGTAGGACTTATAATAGGAGAAAATTTGGTGAAAAATGAGGACGTCACTATAGCTGATAATGCAGCTCTAAGTGGTCAGTCTAGAATAGCGTGCTGCACCAGCGGCAATGAGATGTGTGACTTATATGCCTTTCCTAGGTAAAACTAAATAGTGTTTCTGTTGTCATTGTTTATATTGCTATGCCTTTACGATCCCGCCCCTCTCGCACATAGCGTGGTTACGTCTCTGTGTGGTTAGTGCTAGTACGGGGTCAGAGTTCGGTGTCAGGCTTTAGAAGTAGATTGGCAGTACTGGTCATCACATGGACATCGCATGGTTTGTATATGTGCATCTAGGCTTGAGCCAATCTGTTCATTTCTGTGTGTAAAGCAAAAACTGTCAAGAAGGTACATGATAATGCATCTAAACTTTTAGTAGCATGAGATTGTTGGCATATATCATTTCCACAGTGAAGGAATGAGTCCACAGAAGGAATTTTCGAGTTATTTGAGATTCCTGCATGTCTGTATACCTGATAAAGAGCACTAGGTGGTGTGTGTGGTGGATCAGATTGTTGTTGTCATGGTTTGGTCCTTTGGCCCTGGGGGCCCGCATTGGGGTCGCTTCGTCTAGGCTCACAGCTCCTCAGATAAGATCTATAAGAATGATAAGTCAGTTATCAGATGCTTACTGTACCAATGGCTTTCCCATCATCCTAATGGGATTCTAATGGCACTTTACGGTCTGGAGTGAGAGCCTTTTCCTCAGTTTGGAGGGACTCTCTAAACTCTGACCCTTGTCTGTGGTGGTGTACCCTGCATTTGTGGATCGCCTTCATCACAAATACAATAGGAATGTAACCATGACTCATTTATTTGCCTCATTATTCAACTGGAAAATCCAGGGCTGTATATTATGTTGGCATCATTGCAAAACAAAGCATAAGTATAGTACAATAATATTTTGGTAGAGCAGTAGTGTGTACATCAAAACGAAACACAGAAAAATACTCTTGGTGACGAAATATGACGTTCACATCTTATTCATGCATAGGCCAAATTAGATATGCTTAATTTGAAGCATGACATGTGCTACGAAATAATCAATAAGTGGTCGGACCCATGCATGAATCATTTAAAGCAATTATATATATTTAAATATGAAGTATCGGAGTTGTACAATTCGTATTCCCCAACCCCTCTCAAAATTCAACTACATCTATAACTGTTTGTAATAAAACCATTGGTTTCAGTTTCGTGTGACATTCCTGCTGCTTCCACCAACTCGTTAGGTATATTTTCTTTTGTTCTTTATTTATCCAGGGATTAACATAAAGGTGTGTCCTTTGCCATCCCTTCATTTATCAAGGATAAGGCAAATTGCCCGGTTTTCAACTTGCGTATTTCAATGTTTTTAAGATTATATGATATAATAATGAATATATATTTTATATGGCCAGAGGGTTACAACATGTCTGACAGGCATGAGTGATGTGAGAAATTGGCGCGAACTGTCTTGCACTAAAGTGTGATCAGGTGTAATCTTGTGTGATCAAGCGTGATCTTGCACGACCAGCTGATTCTGGACCTGTCAACCTTGCTAGATGTTCTGCAAGTAATTAATCACTATGGGTACATTGGTGGTACGGAATGGATTTAGGATAGGGGTTTGCATGTCCGCCATATTGAATCTTGATTTGCATGGAGTTGTAAGTCAGTATTAATTTCATCCATGCAGTGATCCAATGGCAATATCCATTTGTCATACATGCAGGTTCCCATATACATGTTTTCCCACCTTTCATTTGGTTTTTATAGATCATATATATACAAGCTATGTGAAAAGATCCTTGCATTTTTCGATAAAAATGTCTCAAAATATTTGTTTTTCAGATTTGAACTGACTCCATCCCAGCATGCATGGTAAAGGTCATGTAAAGTGAAACATGCAAATTCCCTATTGACGGAAGAAACAAATATTATAGCTAGATGGAGGTGTATGCTAGCAGATTATCTGACGTGATACCTGCAGGTGGTGCCAAGTGACAATCTGTTTAAAGGTAAACACCAGTGTTCACTTAAAAAATGAATGAATCAAGGAATTTTCTTTAAACTTTGGATTTAGAAAGAACATGGTTAGGGGAACCCAAAAAGCCCAAAAAAACCATATGTCATTGGATTAGTTTTTATTTCAGGGACCACTGAAATGTATTACTGTTCACTATAGAAGTCTATGGAAAAACTGGTATTTTCTGCATTTTTCCCAATAGCATATGATTGAACCATACAATTTTCTTTAAAATCTGCATATACATTGCTGACATGTTATCCTACCCTCCCAATTAAAAAAAATAAGGGGTCATTGAACTAAAAAAAAAGTTATTCAGCTAAACTTGCATCACAATGAGCTTCCCCCATTGAAATCAATAGTGAAGGGAAGTAAACTTCACTCATCCCTAAAACACAAAATAATATGATAATATCCAGTTTTTTTTGGCATTTTGTATTCCCCCAACAAAGTTTGAATAAAATATATTGAATTCTATTGTTTCATGCATTAGTTCCTTGAATTCCCGCCTGCTGCAGTGCTGGCAACACTCGTGTTTATCTTTAAACCTTTTTTTTTTGATAGATTTCATAACCTTGCTAAACAGATGCTCTTTACATTTAGTCGGGCCTATACTGGAAGACCTGGGGTTCACCCCAAACATATAACTCCTTTTTGTACAAATGACTGATGACAAAATACATAATATGAGTGAAATCGCTTGAGGATGTACACTTTGCCTTTACCAATCTTCTCAAGTAACCCAGATTTTAAACTAATAGAAAAGAGGTCAGGAAATGTACTCAACATATAACCGAACAGATACTTTTCATCAAAGCAATACGAAATATGCTCCCACATACGCAGTAAGACATGAAAAACGTTTTTCAGGGACATCTAGCCATTCTGAGCATAGTCGCAAATAAAGAATTCTTTCATTTATCATTTTGCAGCCTAATTCAGAAGATTTCACTAAATGGTCCCGATTGTACATTTCCTGACGATTTGACCCAATTTTATATATATTTATAAATATCATTGTACATTTCGCAGCTTAAATGCTAGGTCAGGGCCCCATTTCTCCGTTTTTCGATAAGGTAATAGAGAGGTAGGAGCTAGCTCAATAATTTTTCTAGACTATGTTATATGTTTAAAGTTTTAGAGTTCAATCATGGCTATGGACTATAAAAACGGGGCAACGGGCTCCAGACTCCTAAGATTATGCGCTAATATTGAGGAAATGCGGGCCATTCTTCGTAATAATTCAGGGTCAGTAGTTGGGCGAGAAATTAATCAACGCAACACACAGAGATGTATGCTTCAAATCAGTACGATCCTTAGAAGAGGTCGAACTAATGCTGCTGTTTATTCTTATACTAGACAGATTAGAACGAATACACTGGTCCTGCGCTGATTGGCTTAGGTCTCGTTGGTCCAATTACTTGACAGGTTAGATTAGAGATCCAATCAGCCACAGGATAACAATGACAGACAAATTATTAAAACGAGGCTCAGAGTGACCACTGCCACTCTGACCAATCTCTTTGGGTGGTGACCAGGTCACAGGGTTATCTCCCCTCCCCTCTCCCTCCCGCTCTTTAATCAGTATTCCCCCCTCCCCTGACCTGGTGGTCAGCCCCTCCCCTCCTTTCCCATGTGATCGACTTTGAGATAACGGTCAGACCTGGACCTCACCTGTACCTTTGGACTTTGGGATGATAAGAAATCCGCGAGCGTTGTGGCGGTAAGAAAGTGTAGGTGGCCAATTCCACCAATTTGACAACATTTGGCCCCCAACCGTGGAAAGTGATTAAATGGGCTTAATATAAATAATTTACCATTAATTGGATTGTTTTTTTTGACTGGATTGTTCCACCAACCGGTGGAACCACATTTTTAGCCTTTTTACCCTGAGATTTTTTTGATTTTTTTTTCAAAATCCCATTTTTGGGGCAAAAATCAATTTTTTGAACTGTCATTAAACCGTGGAATAGCTAAATTTCCAAATAATCATCAAAATTGGACATTTTTCTTTATATGTTGTGATAGTAGGTTACTTGAACATGATCTGTGTAAAAAAAAAAATGAAAAAAAAATATTTTTGGGCCAAAAGCCATCAAAAAACAGATTTTTTTTGTGTGGGGCACCCCCAATGTCGTGTTATGATGAATAATGATAAAATGCATGGGATTATACATATATGGAACTTCAAATGTATTGATTTGTGTCTTTCATGAATAGTAGCAATGAAATAACATGGTGACAAAAGGTAGTGGGTACACTAGCTCCTGTCGTGTGCCGTCACGCCTATTTTAGGGTTTTTAGAGCCTTATAAGGCATAACTTTAATAATAAACGTTAAATTTGACATTTATTATTGGTTTTGCTTATGCAAAATCTATGTGGATTGAAATTAATAACTTCCGAGTAGTTTTTACATGATTTTTTACAGCAAAATGCTTAAAAGATGTGCCGTCACGTTGTGTCGTGTGCCGTCACGTTGTGTCGTGTGCCGTCACGTTGTGTCGTGTGCCGTCACGCCTGCCGTTGTGTGCCGTCACGCCTACTGTCACATAATATCACAAATTATATCTCTAACATATATACATAATATTAGAACGTTTATCCTTGAAGATTTTGCCTCTAAATACTTAAACAGAACAGGAACATTAAATACAAGTATTCGAATCAACATAAACAGGTAAACAAGGGTAATAAATGATATATATAACTAAATATAATGAGTAATATAATGTGTATGGGCAGAGGGTCAATGACTTGTCCCCTTGCCGCTGCCATTATGATTACCATTACTGAATGGTTATTTTGCTGTAACTTTTCTTCTAGTTCGAATATTTTCACAAACTAAAAAGTGTTATCACCCTTATGTCGAGACCTATCAAGTTCAAAATAGTGCAATACATTATGCGCATATTTGTTTTATTTATTTCTAATCTAAATTGTCATTTATGTAGAAATATGAACCATTATTCGACATGCTATTTTTTATCTATATTTATGCTATATTTAATCAGAATGGTTCCATATTTGGTAGTTCAATGCGCATATATATAAGGTTGATAACAAATAACAATTCAACTGGTTAATTAAAAAAATATTTTTGGGTACCAGGGGGCCAAATGTTGTCAAATTGGTGGAATTGGCCAGGTAGCCTTCTGGCCGGTAGGGGCGCGACGAATGTATGGCTGAATGAGACAACTTTAACTCAAAATTAGACAATTTAGGCTTGTCAATTTTACAATATAATTCATCTTTTTTCGTTGAGCCCTGAGAATACAAATATATTTAAACTTATGTAAAGAGAGGACATGATGATATCTTGACAAGTCATAAATTAGTACAAGAATCAAGTTAATTACAAATCAGGAATAATGAGTGAGATAGATGTAATGAAATGAGAAAGTAGTCCGGTCTAGTAAAATAAACATTACAATTTAGTAGAGAGGTGTGAGAGGGTGTTGGTGATTTCCGAACATACCAGCACATATTATACATTGGACTTCTCTTCGAACTACGACCAGTTGGTGAAAAAATAGACATGGACTGTTATATATATCTTGCAAGGTATGGCAGGTTTTAAAGGAAGTAAAACACAAACCTGCTTTTATATGCTCTCTCCTCCCTTCAGCCAGGAATGCTAAGCAGGAACGCATGTAAAGAGAGGGAGCTGCACTCAAGGTGTCATCACTGGCTCCCACTACGTAAGAAGAGTTATTTTCCCCTGTGCATTAGTTACCAACACGTGCCTCTTCTGGTCCAATTACACACTTTACATCAAAGTGAAAAAGAAGTATAGTATGTTGGAAGTGAATTACAGAAGTCTGCATTTTAGAAGTTTGGGCGCTTTTGATATGATTTTAAGATGCGTAATATTTTGCAAGAACTCCTTCTTCCTTAAATACCCAATGGTTAAGTCGTAAAATTTATAAGTATACATTTTAGTTTAATTCTTACTATAATTGACTGTGGAATAGTGGTCTCTCAGGTTACAGAGGGCAGCAACAACTTTGACAATCATGGATGACACATCCACCTACAGTCATTAGGGACTGGTGTCTTACAAGTGCTTTATAGCACAACCCCTTGGGATCATTAATTAGACCCTCATAAAATTACCAACAATCAGTCCATTCTCTCAAATCCTCCCTTTCTTTTCAACCTTCATCCCCTTTCTCCTCCATAGTCACAAATGGCTTTGAACCTTCATCTAGCCACCGCGCCCTTTATCTTCCTCCAGGGTCATTAGACAAAAGAGACGACACATCTGTTAAAATATAATGATTTATTTATAAGAGTGGGGTAAATCCAGCGATGAACATATTCTGTAAAAGCAGTTGATGAATTGTCAATGTTCTTGTGTAAGCAGCAGGATAAAAGCGGTTTGATAAGAATAAATATATAAATACACCAGTCTGTTTGTTTATCTTTTAGATTTGGGATGGTGGGTGGGAAATTCGAGTCTGTCTGTGTCGACACAGTAAGGAAGAATGAAGTATGGCGGAGTGAGTCCTTGGTACGTTGGTAGTTACCAGGTGTCGCCTCTGTCCAATGTCCCGCCATTCAATGAATGGCAGGCACCATTAGACAAAAGAGACGACACATCTGTTAAAATATAATGATTTATTTATAAGAGTGGGGTAAATCCAGCGATGAACATATTCTGTAAAAGCAGTTGATGAATTGTCAATGTTTTTGTGTAAGCAGCAGGATAAAAGCGGTTTGATAAGAATAAATATATAAATACACCAAATGGGAGAGTTATGGAATAACTATTCCCTTGATGGCTGCGTGGACAGTAGTCCTGGTAGTCTTCTGTGGTCGAATGTAGGAGGCCACGGCATCGGATGCCCATGTACCATGGGCCTTGATGTCCTGTAGACGGGCTCCAGCGTGGTTATATGCATAATATGCACAGCCCCGTCTAAGGCTGTGCAATGAGTGAAGCTTCCTGTTAATGCCTGCGGCCTGGAGGAGGGCATTCCACTGTTTCTTGATGTATCCCACTGTAAGTGGGGCACCGTCGTCGAATATGAGGAGAGGGCCTTTCATCCGTCGTGATGCGGACTCCTTGTTTAAGCTGATGATGGCGCGCCTCAGGCAGATAGAGGGCTCGTCTGTAGCAGGTACGAAAATTACAGTTGCCTGTCTCGAGGTCTGCATTGACTTTGTCCATTTTATCTTTATGTAGACTCCGTCGGGGGCCAGCTGTACGTCTGCTGGCGTCAGGTGCCTTGTAGGGTCGAATGTTGACACAGATGAGGGGGCAACGTTGCTCTGACGCAGCATTGCGGCAAACATCAAGAGCAGCGCGACTCTAATTTGTGTAGGATATCGGAGAATGCTGGCACGAGTTATGATGCGATGTAGCATTGTTGGTGTTACTGGGAGTTTAGGTGTTGGCACATGTCGTAGCATAAGTTGCACTCCTCTGATGGCGTATTGAACGCGGGGATGGTAGAGAGGTTGCGTATTATAGCCTGCCAGTTTAAAGAAGGTTCGCAAGTTGGTGATATTATTTGATATAGTAGCCGGGACCCTGGAGTACTTTGCCAGATACTCTATGAAGTAGCAGATCAGGGACGGAGTAGGAGCTTTGAAGTTGCGACGTAGGTGTCTGCAAAACGCTATGTACTTGACAGCTGTAGAGTGTCTATTCGCCGAGGTGCCTGGTCTGTGGGCGTGGCGCTGTCTCTGAGAGGCTGCTGCGACGAGGCGTCTTGGGATGCCTTTAATAGAAAGACGAGATATCAAACAATTTGCAATTGACATTCATGGTGGTTAAGCCATTGGCTGCGACAATTTCTTGGGACCTTCTATTATCAGCAGGAGAGAGGACAGAGCGGGAGAGAGCGTCTGCTATGACCATCGATTCTCCCGGGATATGCGCGAACTTATATGTGACCTGTGATTTCATTGCCAGGAACCATAATGCCCTGGTACATGCTCCTAGTGTTGTGTCCTTAGCTTTTCCGCCCTCATATGCGTAGACAGAGGCAGAGTTATCACAGTATATGGCGATTGTCCCTCCTCTGTGGGCTGGCTTTGTGAATAGTCTCGCGGCCGCAAGACAATTTATGGCCTCAAGGTGGTTGATGGACTTGTTTTCTTTGGTTTTAGTGGCGAATGCATGGGAGTAGGCGTACTTCCCGTCTGTAGCCCCCCCTCCTTGGAGGCAGGCATCTGCCCAAATACTGGCGACTACCTTGTTGTGTGGTATAATAGCTCGGCCATTAAATTGGTCCATATACTTCATAAACCAGGCAAGATCGGACCTGACTGGTTTTGAGATGTTTATGTCGCCGCCGGCCGCTGCTCTGAGCGCTGCCAGGAGGCGTTGCATAAAGATGCGAGCAGGTTGTATGATCTTGGCGATGTGTGCAATCTTGCCTATCACCTGCTGCATATTGTTGGTTGTGATGGAGTGTTTAGTGAGGACGTGGGCCAAGCAGGAAGAAGTTTCTGCAAGTTTATCCTCAGGTATGGAGAGCAGATTTGCAGCAGTGTCGATATGAATACCTAACCACCTCACTCTAGTAGAGGGGCCCTGTATTTTCTTCATTGCTACCTGGAGACCCAGGCTGCCGAATAGCTCGATGGTGTCTTGCATTTGTGTTGCTACCATTTCTGTGTCTTTTCCGAGTATCAGGAGGTCGTCTAAGTACATTTGTGAGGTGACACCCCGTATGGTGAGAGCTCTAACCAAAAACTCTGCTATTGACTGCATAATATATGACGATATCCTGGCACCGAATGGAAGGACATGGTCAATGTAATATTCACCGTCCACCTTTATCGCTGTCAGTGGCCAATCGAGGGGACAGAGAGGAAAATGTCGATATGCCCGTGAGAGGTCTATGACTCCCATGGCCGGCGAGTCACCCATTCTTGCTATTATCTCAGCTGCTCCCATGACAGTTGGCAAGTTATGGTATGCAGGGTTGTTGTTATACCTGTTCTTATATATATGGGCATTGACCCCCCCTTCAGGGTAAGAATAGTCCACTATTATTCTTCTCTCGTCCTTATCACTTTTTGGTCGGGTCATTAGAGGGCTGACATTGATCCACGGTGTAAATGGGGGCCTCTCATATGGTCCTGATATCGCTTGATGGCGTGACTCCTCGGTCACGTAATGTCGTACGTGTTTCATATGCTGTCGTGCGGACGGATGATTTGTTACATCTTGAGCATTGTAGCGTGGGCCCCCAGTGTACTGGAGGGGAAAGCCGTACTGTATCCCTTCCATTATGATACTGTCGCCTTTATGACCAGTGGCGACCTCATGCCATCTGTTGATGTTTAAGCATGATGGAACGTGTACCTGTGCTTGTTTGAAGTTTGTTGCACGTACGGCCTCGTAGATGTTAGCCAGCCGAGTTGGGAAGTGAATCTGTGGGAATGGCCAGTTCGCATAGTCGTCAAAGTTTTTGTTTTGTTGTGTGCATCTGCTTAGCGTTGGGTCATGTGTTTCGTCTCCTTCATGGATTTGGCACAATTGCATTTCATCCGCGTGTATGTCGTTGTCAAGTTGTGGTTTAGGCACGAGATGTGGGTATTCTATGACAGTCATGAACTCGGGCATGTTCCCCAGGTTTGCACGAGGACCATCGTTGGCGTATCTTTCGTTAGGTCCGTCGCGTGTCTGGAATACATGATTAATGGAGTCATTATTCACTGAATCTATACATGTGGCTATATCATTGCTCCTACTCACATTCCTATCTGAACTGGCACGAGTTTGAATCATTTGATTACTTGTTATATCGTTTGAGTCACATTTGCTAACCTCGCGTGTGTTGTTTACGGTGCCTGGGCGGCCATGACAGTTCTCGTCTCGCTGAGCCCGGTCCACGCGAGAAGTTGCGCGAGAGGTGGCTGCCATTTTGGTTTGGCCACTAGCGCTTGTATGGGTGCCGCCATTATTAAGAGGGCGTGGCACATTGTTTACATTTGTATCGAGAGAACTTTCAGTAGAGGTTTCATGCGAGCTAGCAATAAGTGTGACAGGGTATGTTTGATCATGATTCAACTCACCAATTCGTTGGGGCGATGAGCAGGAGTCTAGGAGTTTTTTGTCTGGTTATTTTGGCCGTTTCTCTTTCCTTGATATGGTTGTTTTCGGAATCCGCTATCTCCGCCATGGAGGCTGGCCTGTGCGGTGCGCTTGTTTTGGCAATCTTTAACTGGATGGCCGTTCTCCCTTGCCTTCATTGCATAGTAGCAGTATCCGCAAATGTGCATATATTTTACTTTCTGCTCCGAATGAGATCCAGCATGAGAGCATGTATCAAAATTGTATGCATGACAAGGTACCTTATTGACATCACTTGAGTTAGGCATCGTGCTTGTGACAGATGGGGCAGAATTGAGGGCGAGCTTGGTGCGATATTCACTAAACACGTCCGTGTCTCGCCATTTGTTTTGTCCGTCAGTAATGAGATCTACGCAAGCCCGGGTCCATTCGTGGGCGGTAGACCAACTTCTAAGTGCACTAAGTTCAGACAATGTAGATAAGTGATGGAGCATGTACCAGGCTGTGGAGTCCTCCCTTAGTTTTGTCATTACCATTCTGGAGAAACCACAGGTATACTCAGCTAGAGTTAGATCACGCTTTTGTTTTCTGATTCGGCTGGCCATATCAGGGGGGAGAGAGGTCTCAGGTGCATCGAAGGTATTTTTCCTACCTCTCTTTGACCCTGATGTTCTGTATAGGTCCTCTAGGGCCTGTTTGACTGTCTTGGATGAGCGATGGTGTTTGCTTAGGCGACGGGGAGATGGTATACTGTTGTCCGACGAGGGGGACGTGTCTGCCGGCTGCCTAGAATGGTAGGTGTTTACCGGGTGACGGCGTGGGAGGTCCGGGGACCCCTCGCTGTCACACTTGCATTTTCTCCGTCGCTTCGGTGTTTCCTGAGACCGATGGCGATGTCTGCGACAGTCTTTGTCCCTTCTGTTTTTCTTGGTTGGTTCGGGGGAACTCTCAGATTCACTTGATGATTGTGTGTCCGACCATGTTTCTTCGCGTTTGCTTCTACGCTTAGAGTCATTGTCTTTTGTCACTTGGCCCATGTGACCCCACGCCATGGCAGGCAAGGCTTGGCTGACCGCCGCCCCTTGTGGCTGGACCTGCCCGAACTTGGCTTGTGAGGCGAGCATGGCCGATTGGCAAAATTGTCCGAACATAGTTGACATAAAGTCCATTGGATTAGGTTGCACAACTGGTTTAGTCAGGCGTACTTTCTTGTTTATAAGGCCTAGGCTTCTGCGTCTGCCGATAGCCACCGTTCTGGCCGGCCTTCTGACCACATTTGGAGTGTTTAGCGATACTTCTATGTCCTCCGATTCATCACCGGCTGTCTCGTCTTCGGCTTTGTCGTCGCCTTCGACGCCATTTTGAGTATCGACACACTTTGCGTCCTCGCCATGTAATTTGGCCTCTTCGTTCTCATCTAAATCCTCCAATGTGACTTTGTTTCGTTCGGCTGCCAGTTTCTTTTCTTCCTTCTCTTTCCTCTTCTCAGCGGCAGTCTTTCTAGTTTTGGATTTGTTTGTGTTAGCGCCTGCCATTGCTGCGTTGAAAAATTCGAGTCTGTCTGTGTCGACACAGTAAGGAAGAATGAAGTATGGCGGAGTGAGTCCTTGGTACGTTGGTAGTTACCAGGTGTCGCCTCTGTTCAATGTCCCGCCATTCAATGAATGGCAGGCACCATTAATGGTATTCAAAGGGTGCTCCTGTAACTACCCCAACCTCCACCCCTCGAGACCATGTGACACAGGACCAAACCTCTGCCTCCCACACCACATAACATTGGAACCCCCTGTTTGCCTGCCCCAACTCCTGACCGGGTACAGTCAACCCTGTGACTGTGTTTTTCTCTTGATTCTCTCCTCTCTCCAATTTCCTTTCTTGATTTCTTTTTGCCAAACAGTGTTTATTACTGAAGAGTCATATTGTTAACACAAATTCACATTGAGTTCATGATAAGCTATATATACCGATCAGATACATTACCAACCCACAGATCACTAATGAATGTGAAAACCCCATTTCGATTTACTCCAACCACAAAATTGACGGTGTTATGACTCTTATACTGTGATTAGGCTTTACACTGTTCTTCCTTATTACCAGGTCGGTTAATAAACAAGAATTACAAGCATAAGCTTGTGTAAAGCTAGTTTTTAATTATTCGAATTATATAGAATTGTAATTATAAGTAAAAATTAAGTATATTTTTGTACTATAAGTATAAATATAGGTCGATTACATAATTATAATTATAAGTATAACAAGACAACATACTACTGCCCATCGGAAAGTCGAGATAGCCCATCGGAAAGTCGAGATAGCCCATCGGAAAGTCGAGATAGCCCATCGGAAAGTCGAGATAGCCCATCGGAAAGTCGAGATAAATAAAAATAAATAAATTTAAAAAAAAAAAATAAAAAAAATAAATAAATAATAATGAAATAAATTTTAAAAAATAAATAAAATAATAAATAAATAATAGAAAATAATAATGAAATAAATTTAAAAAAATAAATAAACATAAATAAAAAAAACATAAATAAAAAAGAAATAAATAAAAAGAAAATTTAAAAAAACATACCAAAGGACTCCTATCATGTGATCACCCAGTATCAAAATCTCAGTATATACATGCTTACCAACACTCTAGTGGACGCATTGTATCACATGTCTGAGCAGTAAAGAGTGTGTATGCAAACGTCACAGTACATGGGTACTCTCTGTATACACTAAGTTTTCATGAGTCTCCGTCAATTGGACTCGTGGCCGAGTGGACTAACGCGCTGGTAAGCTGCACCAAGGATCGTGGGTTCGAACCTCGGCCGAGGACAGGGACAATTTCTTTAGGCAAAGCTCATAGTAGGCCTAAGGGGGTGAGAGAGAGCGAGCGCAGTAGGCGTCCTATCATTGGGAGCGGGGAACGAACTCGCTTTAAAAACTCTGTGAAGTCAATCACTACCCTGGTTTTTGAAAAGTCTTTCATGAATTCAAACGACATTCTTCAGCGGGCTTGAGCCTGTGATGGCCAGACAAGTAGAGCTTGTTCAAGGATATGATGTAGATAACTTATCCAGTTGATCGAGATGTTTGAAACAGTTAAGGTACTAACATTGAAAAGGTCAGCTAATAGTATCCCAGGGAGATCAAGTCTCAGTCGTAGAAGCGTTAGCAGAAATTCCACAAATAGGTCCAGCTTGCGTTTCATACATTTGATTTCCTCTGCAGCCAACTTTGTAATCATTCTTCCCTCACTTGACTTCAGTGCCTAATCTCAGTAAAATGTTTAATTAAATGATTAATAATATTTTGATATAATTTAGAACGAATATATCATTAAAAGGGGAAATTATCATACTAATGTTGAGATTAATCAAGAAAGAATCCAACAGGTATCTAATTACAGATATTACCTATTGTTAGTGATGTTCAATATTCTAGTAACATCCTGTTCCCCACTTACACAAGATGAGAAGAGCTCTGTTTGCATAGCATGGAATGACATCTGTGAAGCCCTTTACCATGTTTATACTATACTGAATGTAATGTCTACATGAGCTATCCATGTCAGCGAAAGAGTAATGGCAAACGCAACATTGCATAAAATGTACAAACTCCACATACTGTATTTGAATCCTCATCTAAAATCTGGGCTATTTGAGAAGATTGGTGAAGGCTACTTGTAGATCTTCAGACGACATGACCCATTACTTTGTCAGCATGTAAGGTGAATGACCTACAAAGATGGTTTTTATAGCACCAACGTGATTCTGTCAGATTGCGGATGATATAAAAAGAATTTTCTTTACCTGATTAGGATACCGGCTGCTTCTTTGCAGATGATAACAGCAGCAATTCGTATTCACTTTCATAATCCATTCACTAGAAATAAAAAGGTATATGATGGTCAGAGAAGAATTAGTCTAAGAAAAAGTGGATGTCGAGGTATATTTGAAAAGGTGAGATAAGGCACATTTCGACAATGTTAGACTTCAGGATTGTATTTATACGACTATAGTTGGTAACCTAATAACTTCGCAGTGGCGATATTTCTTTGATGGGGATGTGTGGAAGACGGAATTCCATTAAACCTCTCGAAATCTGTCACCTCCTCATTAAAACAACAGCTGGGTTAGGATGGAGGAACTCAGATTTGGGGGACAGCTCCCCTTGTCTTATCATCACCCTCTCCCCCACAGCCCTGATGGCAGTGAAGCACTACACCAGAGGCAGTGAGGTGTATCAGTAGGGTATTATCAGGATGGCGGGCCTGATTACCAAAGGAAGTGGCCCTCCCTCCCCTCAGCTTCAAACTTGTTCAGTTAAGACTGTTTTCATTTGCCTGTGACATATTACATATATATAGGGAAAAATCAGTCTGTCAGGAAACTCTCCCTGACAGCAGGGCTTTTTCACATGCACTGTTGTGACTCCTATATTATTATATAAGCTGGATTCGGGCATGACATTGAGAGATGTTTGTCTTGTAGAAATCATCACCCAATAATGTGTAGTGAACCCGCAGTGTGTGAGCTTACGGCTAATGAAATAAATAAAAAAGGACAAGTAGTGCAAACTTGTATTCTTTACACCTTACTGTTATTGGATGTTGTTGCCCATTGTTGCCCATTCAAAACTTAGCTTCACAATACCTATGCCCTGAGGTATTTAATGATTTAAATGAAATGTGTTTACTACAATTATTAATTCATTCGTGGATGATTACAAAAACAAATGTTTCGGATCGAGGCGAAGTTTAAAATTCATTTGTTTACATCAGAATGTATGTATTGCACTCTGCTTCTCATTCCATTCAGAAATGCTTAAATATTGCGAATATTCCATCAATAACAATATTCTACATTCAGCAACAAACATTCGTTGTCCATATGTTGAGAAGCTCTGCTAGACCTCGTTGTCCTCTTAGTCATCTAAAATACAAACTGAAAGCAATTTGGTTCAGGTTTCAGGTTTTAAAATCCCTACAGAGCATGTCACTGGCACAGACTGCTTAAGGACGCTCGTTCCCTGTAATTACATTCCGACCCATCACGGTAGCCGACTTTGATTGCTCTAACGAAAAAGGAACTAACACTTAAAAATACAATTGGAGAAAATGTTTATTTTGTAGTACATCTATCTGCTATAAGCTATTAGTTAGGGTACCCTCAAAAGTCCTGTCTGTGACAGAGGTCTGTACAATTTCCCATTCGTAGTAGTGCTACTGTATGTTGTATTGGTGCGGGAAATAAAGTTACAAAATATCTCATTTATTTCAAAATGGCTTACCCTTATGGCATACCCATGATTGGGAATGTGTCATACAATTAAGTTAGATATTGTAACATTGATAACTTGTATCCATTTCATATTACTGACCTACTTGAAATAGTTATGTATTTAAGATGTTTATAATATAATTTATATAATTCAAATTGTAAATAGTTGTAGTTCTTGTGTTAGATATAAACTAGTCTCACTGTTAGTTAGAAACTACTGCTCTCATTGTATTGATGAGGTCACTAGTATACCAGAACTAAATGCAATAATCCACTCCGTTTAGGGGCTGTGGGGGTATTATTCGCACAGGAATAAATCTCGATATACGGCCTCGATTTGTTTTTCAAATAATACCCGCTTAGCCTCCAAACGTAATGGATCTTTGCATAATCAATCTGTAATCGTAGTGGCTATTATATATCCAGTTTAAACAAGTTGGTTGACGGAGCGTGAATACCACCCGAGTTGCTCAGCAACACGTGTGACATTCAGAGCTACAACCATTCTGCCTTCTATATGTTTTTAAATATGTTTATTCAGCAGAGTGAAATTATGCAGTTACACACTATTCTCATTCGAGGCTGATATGGATAGAAAAATCTTACAAAAACATTTCCAAGAATACAAAATTAAAGAAAAATAATATAGTTCCAAATTAGCAAGAAGAAGTTATACAATAAGTCACGCGGTAAAAACCATCACCCGGGCAACATCCAATTACTACATTCCGAGGAGCTTCATTTATGTTTTCTCATGAACAATATACATAAATCATCCAAAGCAGATCAAGACAATAGGCAAAGACTCTGAAAGGGCATTTCACCAAGGAAATCCACATCCAACACAATTAAGCAGGAGATAAACATAGCCAAAACAGTCCTTACAGAAAATTATCTGGTGCAGGTATTACCCAAACATTCTGGCTGTTTGAAAAGGCATTTGTACATAGTTTTTTAATCTGAGATTTAAAAAAGGTCTGGATGAGTCGAGTGTCACAACAAATGTCTTCAAGTGGAACTCAATCTCTTAATCAGGTTGTTATTAAATCTTGTATGTGGACGTAAACTGATAAGGCCTACTTTTCGCGGATGGAAATATGGTATTTTATATTAGGACGGGAGAGAATATACAAAAACTACTGCATGCAGAATCAAGTGGCTGGTATCAATCAATAGATAATCATGTGCCCTACACATGGTTTTATTTAACCTAAGATGTAAATGCATTATCCTCAGAGTTATTGGCAAAAACCCTAAAAAAGTAAGAAAAATTGGTGGCCATCTGGGATTTTCTCGGCAAATATTAGGGTAGGGAAGACCCCCCTCTTGAATCCCGTTTCCCATTTTTTATAAGCCCCATTTCCCGAATCCCACAGGTTTTCAATTTGCAATCCCGTTTATCTCTTTGCAATCCCTACCTGGAAAAATTAAATCTGGCTCTGAATCCCTTTCCCGAATCCCGTAGGCCCTTTTAAATCCCGAATCCCGCCTTAAAATAGGCCCCAATCCCGGTTCCAGAAAAGGTATTCCCTGCCCTGAAATATAGGTCAACGCAAGTGGCATCCACCATGAATTTAATCAGTGATGGCCAGGCTACCAATCCAGGGTGGATGCCACCCTCTAACATTCCGTACCTCCTAAAGTGATTCTAAGCCCCTTTTGAAATTCTGCTTCCAGTCTTTAATGACGGTCACCAACTAAAGATTTTCTACGTTTTCTTCCAACCCATCTAAGAGCCATTCCACAGTTGTAACACAAATAACGTTGAAATCGTTATCAGACATGACAGGTACACATTTTAGTTTATGAAAACAGAAACTCATTTTAAAAGATTCTGTGCTGAAAACAAAAGGCAAGTTATTGCTACAGGGCTTCATAAAAGTCCACATATTTTGGACACCCGCCAAAATCCTTCCCTGACATGGTTTCCCTTATTGTCGCTCACCCGCGAGCGATTTGACTTGTTCTTGTTTGAATAGATAACAGTAGCAGAAAATTGATGAATTTAGTTATAGGTATATTATGAGTAAATCTGGTATCTTACTTCAAAAATGTTTCCCCAGTGACGGATAGGCCTAAGATACCAGGCAGGTATCTTCCCTTACCGTTCATCAACTTGTAGGCTAAGTAGAATACCAGCTTTTACACATGAAGCACGGAAATACTTCTAGACAGATGGCGTTTGTATAGGTTGTTACCTAGTGGAATACATCTCTGTAAAAGGGTGAAAGGTGATATCACCAGAAAATGTACAATTTGCCTTTTACCATTCCCCCAAATAATCCACAATGCAGACAAGAATGAGGGGACGTTAACAAAATACATTTCAACTTAACCAAACAGATGTTCTAATCAACGCAATTCCAGATAAATTCAGATACAACTAGTATTCATTTGTCAGCCTATATCAACAGAATGTTATATATACATGTGCGTATAGCTACCGATTGTACATTTTATGATTCAATATGTGACGTCCTGACCCTATTATTAGATCAGATAATGATGGTGAGTGGAGAATGGTGGTAGTGAGTGAGAGAAAGTATGATGGCCCCCACCCGATATACAGCGATTCCACTCTCCCTATCATCCATTATAAGTATCACTTTATTTTGTTGAATCTAAGCCAGAACGGATGAAGGCCAGCAGAGGGTTTGTGTATAGTTGGGTTAATTTGGTTTATTGGGGATTCCGATGGGATTCCGATGTTTCGGGCACGTTAGGTCTTTATGAAGGAGAATGGAGGTTTACCCTTATGTATGCCTCTGAGGTACAGAGATGTGTATCCTTGTTACAATGGGGATGACTGTGTGACAGGGTTGGGACAGTGTCCCGGAGATAGAATTACTGTATTTAACGTCCATGCTATATGAGAAATGCAATCAAGAGGTAAAAATATTGAACACACACTATATATGTTGCGTTTCAGGGATATAAGTCACAAGTCGCAATAAAAATGTTTTTTTAGATCTCATCATATTTGAAAATATTAGATCAAGCGGATTCCAATGATAGTAAACATTAATGACAATGTGTTTCGATATTTTATGTCTCATATATTAATGTTTGAAAAATAGTTTGCAATATCTTTGAGTGGACAATTACCAGTAAAGGAACTAAATCTACTCCATAGGATAACCTTTGAAACGAAAGGATATATTTAATACATTGTCTTAATATTGCATACATGGATCAGTATGACTTAAAGTATTTAGCCCCTAAAAAATGAGAACAATCCAACAAGAAAATCTTGTAAATAAATCACTTTGAAAAATATCATTGTTGAGACTTGTGACTCATTTTCCGGAAACACATATGCGTTTGAAATTTTGTTTCTTTCAGGCACTATTAAAAAAAGAATTTAGGCCTACACCTAGGCTTACTTTTATCTATATTTATATTTGTATAATACCACATGAACCCAGGTTCTATAATTAATAGAATACGGTATACAGTATAGGACTGTAGGTATTTCAAAGGTCAAAGACTGGGATTCAGGCAACACTTGAAACCATTACCGGCATATCATAGGAATGCATCCTCCCATCTTTATGCAGAAATACAAACTTTCAAACACAATAAAGAATGTACCACAACAAAAGTACCATTATGGCATCGCCATCCTAGAAAAACACTATTTCAGTATGCTATATGCACCCAAACAATTTCTACAGACGGTCAATGTTAACGGTGATGAAATGCAATTCAAGCAGCCATTCATCATGATCTCTGGCAGGTGGGTAATCTAGAGAAATCAGGCAGTGTGAATATGATCTATTGTCCACCTCCATGGCTAGGCCAGACCTGAAAAGAACCGAGACCAGAAATAAAAAAGGGGGTCGTGGTGGTGGGATTAGCACATTTCATTAAGAAGTGCAGAGTAAAGGAATTATGAATGGATATGAAACATTATTGATTTAAAACCAACTCAGAAGAAGATAATTAGTATCAAAGCTGCTGATCCACTTGTGGCTAAGGGCCTCTCAGGACTATCTGTGTGCATTCTTAAGATCTCCTTTCACAATGACAAGCGCCTTCGGCACTTGGGCCCACAATCAGAAAAGCAAACGTTTATATACATGGTATACAATCTCCTCCATCCAGAACCTGCCCCCCCCCAACCCAACCACCAGTGCCGCGAGATTTGGCTGTGGACCGTGATATAGCCGTATTAAGCTGTTGGGGAACAATGGTGGGAGGGCATGGGGGGGGGGGGGGGGGGGCGATATACCCCTGAGTCCCCTCACAGTCAGTCCAGCTTCCCTAACAACATTTAATCCATCGACAAATTGATCACTCACAGTGTGCCCGGAAGCGTTGAAGAAGGAGAACGACAGAGCAGAGAGAGGCTTTGAGTACGGAAGCCCATCGCTGCCATCTCACCTCTCGCCTCTCACCTCTCGCCTCTCGTCTCTCGCCTCTCGCCTCTCGCATCTCACTTTTTAAATCTCGCCTCTCGCCTCTCGCCTCTCGCCTCTCGCCTCTCGCCTCTCGCATCTCGCATCTCGCATCTCACCACGTTTTCCATCTGCATAGTGGAGATTCCACTTTTTACCAAGGGAACTGGAACTAGGGGAATTCCCCACATGTGGCACTTCAATCACATGTGGCATGGTGGCATGGTAGGCCTACATTGGGTCCTTGCTTTTTATTAGTAAATAAAGGATGCGTTTCAGGATAATGAGTCATAATAATATCTTAAACAATTATAGAAAAAATTATGATGTGTTACTGGAAAACGAGTTACATACAGGGCACAAAAATAGAATTTTGAATTACAATTGTATTCTAACCCTCTTCTTCACTCTCCAACTCCTCTGCATGTAGGACGGTCACCCTCTCTCCCCATATAATTATACTTCCCTCTCTCCCTCTCTCCCTCTCTCCCTCTCTCCCTCTCTCCCGCCCCCTCTTCTCTGTCTTTCATACCTGTTTTTTGGCCCAGGAGTGATATCTCTCACCTCTCGTCCCTCAACTCTCCCCTATCACCTTTCCCCTAATGAGAGGAAATATTAGTCACACTGAATAATGTTTCCAATTCAATAGTCTAATTCCTTGCATACCTTTGAGTTTATATTGATGTGTTACAGGGAAATGAGTCACAATGATATACTGTTTATTTCCCATATTTTCATTCATCAAACTTAAAATTGAGACTGGGAGATATGGAAATATGAGGGAGGGCGGGAGTGGGGGGCGGGGAGACGGGGAGGCAGGAGAGGGGGAGGCGGTAGTGGGGGAGGGGCAGCTGGAGGGGGTGGGTGACTGGATTGGGGAGGCAGCGGTTTGTTAGATATTTTGGTATTGAATATTGATGTTGTTATGTCCCAAAGAAGACATATGTACCAATGATGACAATGACCCTCCTTCTCCTGCTCACCCTCCCTTTCCCTCTCACCCTACCTATCCTTCTCACCCTCCCTTTCCCTCTCACCCTACCTCTTCTGCTCACCCTCCCTCTTCCCCTCCCTCTCCCTCTCCCTCTCACCCTCCCTCTCCTTCTCACCCTCATACATAGAGTCAAGGAAGTCTGCCATTATAAGTTCAGTCTCATTGAAAAAATGGATCTACTATGTGGGAAACGGAAGGCGAGAGGCGAGAGGCGAGAGGCGAGAGGCGAGACCCGAGAGGCGAGACACGAGAGGCGAGAGGCGAGACACGAGAGGCGAGAGGCGAGAGGCGAGACTTAGAAGGTGAGAGGCGAGACTTAGAAGGTGAGAGGCGAGAATTCAAAAGTGAGATGCGAGAGGCGAGATGCGAGAGGCGAGAGGCGAGAGGTGAGAGGCGAGAGGCGAGATGGCAGCGATGGGCTTCCGTATTTGAGGGATGGAGCTCGCCTCTTCCTGCTAATAAATGTAAACGTAAACGTAGGGTTAATTGCTGTGTTAAAGTAATAACAGATATACAAATATTTACTCCAGCGCTCTCATCGAAACACGTATGAGTCAGGAAACAGACGTCTGGTGTACTTGATGAACATCTGCACACAGGAGAAATAAACGATGATGCTACAGATTCATACATTTACTTGTAGCATGAAAAGCGTGAATCGATATCAAACTAATCATTAATTAACCATCTATTTGGGGAAGCGTCTCAAAGGAAATCCATTTATATCGGGTCCATGTAAACCATATCCACATAATACATTATAATAATTATAGTACACATTGAATCTAACCCCTTACATTAAAAGGGTGGGGCTGCTATTTAGTACTTGGGTTTTAATTAGTTTGGAGGATAAAAGTTGATCATAAAACTAATAAAAATAGTCTTTTAGGGTTATGTCTATTTTATAAGCAGGCATGATGTGCCCGGAGCAGTCTGATTCACCTCCTAAGTGTACTACAACATTGTAAAATATACGATTCTCGTTAAAAGGTATTACAATTTCTCCTCCTGGAGCTCGATGTTGGTGGCTCCAAGTATGTAGTCCGACTATTGAGTGCGTGGAGAGGCGTCATTGGCGACCCCTGTGAAGGAGAGAATAAATCTCACCCACACTCTAAACGTGGACCTCTTTTAATTATGCGATTATATTGGAAATATCCCTTCACTTTCGTCCTAAGCTATTTCTGGCGTAATTTGTATCTCTGTAATTTTGCTACTGATAAAGCTAAAGGATTAGGAGATATATCTTCTAATCCCTGGTGTGCGGTGGTGCGTTAAGAGTTGGCGCGCCTGGCCGTGTGCGGCAGTGCGTGAAGGAGTGTGCACTCACCCATGACAAAGTGACAAAGCAGAGAAAAAAAACTTGACCATGCTTGGGTTCGATCTAAGAACCTTGGGGTTCACAAACAAGCATCCTAACCACTACACCACAGAACCAGCTGTGAGTAAGACCTCAAGAAATCCGTCTGGATGATAATAATGTGTGTGAGAGAGAGGGAGAGAGAGAGAGAAACAGAGACAAGAACAGAAAGAGAAAGAGGGGAGAGGCAGACAGGAGGATTGCAATTGAAAGAAAGTAAGAAAGAGATGGGCGGGAACAACCGGCCTCCTTAGCTCAGGTGGTAGAGCTTAGGACTCTAGGTCGGGAGGTTGTGGTATCAAATCCCATGGCCGGCAAGGATTTTGACTGTACCACAGTCGCCCCCAACCCAGGGGAGAGTGCTGGCCATAGGCTCAATTGGGTAGACTGTCCACCAGGTTGAGGGTCACTTACTCTACAAGTGCGACTTTGAGGGAAGGCTCTGACACCCCACACATAGTCACTTAAGTCACAACCTCCACAGCTGTCAGTGTTTCTGGGCCTGATTAATCAGGATAACCACAGGCCAGGGATGGGCGACCACCCACTGACCTGTGGCAGTGATAGCGATCATGAAGGCTGGCAACTGGCAAGCATGTCTCAAACCGAAAAATGGACCCACTACAGTCACAGAGGAAGAGAGGACCGACCCCAAGAAAGTGAAATATGAGGAGATAAGGACAAGATATAAGGAGATACAAGACAGGATGACAGAGATGGAGAGAAGGAGCTAGATAACAGGAGAGCAAGGAACATGAGGATGGAAAGAAGACCTGGAATATTAGAAATAAAATAAGAGAAAAAAAGAGAGAATAATAAAGAAAGTGAAAAATTTATTAATAAAGGAGTATTAAAAAAAAAAAAAAAAAAAGAGATGGGCGGGAAAGGAGAGGAAGAGCAGGGAATATTTTTTTTCATGAATATATATTGAATATATCCAGGTATATGTGTGATGAGTTACAAGAAAAAGTCAAGAATATTTCTTTCTGCTTTAGATAGCTCATAACTCCCTCAAAATGCGTCTGATCTGAATATAAAAATTATCCCCGAACCCCATGAATGTCAGGAAGACAGCCATGCTTTCAGATTTATAATTGGGCTATTAGTTTCTTCGTAAATAATTATTTTCGTCAGCCGCATCAAGTCGTTCGAATTGATATAAAAATGTATTTTATAAAATTATATATCAATATTTTTCAAGTTAGATATCAACATTGATCAGGTATAAAATTACATCTTAAAAACAACGACGACTGGTACACATTTTATTTTTAAATATTTTTTAAATTATGAAGGTTAATCCTAAAATCATCATGAAAACCATAATCAGTTGTAGTACATAGACATTCGCATAAAATGTGCTCATAACTTATTTCTAAGTATTAGTCATATTTATTTCAATATTCTATGTGTTGTTCACTCCCCATAGAGTTCTATAGTGAAGGAGTTGTACCATGCTTACAATCAGGTCCGCGCTTTTGGCTTATAATTATTAGTGGCCACACTCAGACTGCTAGGGAACCTGTAGTGTTTCCTTGGCACAAACCAGAATCAGCTGTGTCCCAAAAGCACGGCCAAAGTTTTCAACTAGTTGCTATATATATATCTGACAACGTTCGAACAAGGGTAATAGACAACACAGTGGTTATTCTTTCACTGCGCATTGAAATCAGGCTAAATTCTATGATTCTAATACGCTATTAATTACTAGATCTAGAGATTTTTCTTAGCATGCACCTTTAAGGCTTGCAGTTTTGGCCTTTTTCTCTCAAGTGTCCTTTTTCTCTTCATGAATTATTTCTTAGGTTAAAAAACAAAACGACAACACTAAACAAGTAATGCAAGTACTAATTTTCGGGGTATATGTGAGAGAAGAAACAGATTTACAATGGCACTATTGTCGTCCAGTGAGCTCTGGCCAGAATCTGATTATTTCCCTGCAGTAAAGCGGAAACAGGGGGACATCAGAGATTTATATTGTATATATTAGTGACAAATGGGGAAATGAACTCTAAGCCACGAACATAGTTAAATTAGGCCCGGATTATGGGGGCCAATGCTAACCTCATTCCCGACTCAGGTTGCGAGGTCGAGGTCATCCCCCTTCTCGTTTAGTCCATGTTTATAGTGTTTTGTTGTTTGCCAATTGGGCTCCATGCAGGGTTATGGAATTGGCAGTTGCTACTTCTATATATGTGACCATATGTGTGGTTAAAGTTGGAGTTAAGGCAAACGTTGAACAGAATAGGTGAAAATAAAAGCCGTCGCACACAGTCAGGATTTGGACGCCTCACGCCGAGTTGTATGATTTCATTTCCCCCCATATGGGAGATATTACTGGTAATATTCGTATAGATTCAAGAATGGCCACGCCTTCGTGTACGACCGGAAGTGGCGGTCACATGATGCAGAAGAGTCACCAAGCGCTGTCATTGGCTAGAATTACGCGGGCAGTTTAAAAGAACAGTTTAAAAGAACAGTTTAAAACACCTGACAGCTCTGAGGGCGCACGGAAGATTTTTTGTGTCTGAAATCGCCTTAGCTGTTGGGAAAAAAAACAGTGGTGAATGTCTTTACGTGAACATATAAGTTGTAAGATATGCGGACAAAGGCATAAAGAGATGCTTGTAGCGTTTTGAAGGCCAGATCTCGAAAACCGAAGTCAAGCCTCAAACAGCAACCTACGTCGCCATTACTGTTAAGCCTACCTAAATCCGCTTCTGACTCTAGTGAGGACGAGATGGCTACATCTAGGATCTTACAGGATGTCCTTAAAATCAAAGTTGAGGAAGTTCCAGAGCCTGCTACTGACGCTTACCAACAGGCTCTCACCAAAGCAATCGCTGAGCAAAAGAAGGCCTTAGCTGATGCGGAGGCAAAGAAAGCTGCGGATGACACTCTTCGTAAATCGGAGGAAGAATTGCTGGACCTATCAGCAAAACTCGAAGGCTTGTTACGTGATTCTTCCGATCAGGCTCAATCTCCTCCCGGGAACTCCAGAGGTTTCTACCGTCAACGTTCTGGTCAGCGCTTGCTGTCGCCCGTGAGAAGTCCGCCGAGTCAGGCTCGATCTATGTCCGCTGGACATGTACTAGATGGGTTCTCTGGTGATCTACTAAAGCTCAAGCCTGAATTCTATATTGTACCCAAGAAGGCCGTGGAAAAGCTAACTGTCAGGGAATTACTTTATGGCTGCACGAAGGTGGCCTTGTTCCTGGCTGTGTGTGGCTTGGACACGGAGGGATACCTCGCGCATCTTGCCTTCGTGGCTTACAAGTCATCGAAAAAACAGTATGTAAAGCTTGCACTGATCCTATATGAGCAAGGTGTGACCAATATGGTAATCGACGGCAGATACTCAAACTGGCTAGCAAGGGAGCCGGAGTATGAGGGCCAGTTTTTTGCACCAGAGTATTCGAAGATTTTTCAACGTATCCAATCTGCCGGGCATGCCGGAAGTAGGCGCCATTTTAAAAACAATGGTGTCGCGTCAGATGGAGGAAGCAAACACCCGCTTTACGACTATGACAGTTGGCCGAATGGGGTCTGCTGGTGCTGGAACATGGGGAGGGATTGTAAATTCTCCCCATGTTACATGAAGCACGTATGCGGATTATGCCTGAAGAATCATACTGCCCACTCTTGCTATTACGGTTCTAAGAAGGAGACAAAACCTGCGACACCGGAACTGGATGCCAGCATTTAGCAAGATGGCGGACAAAGTGGGAGTTCAGCCGATTTCACAGTCTCTGCTTCAGACATTTCAGTCCTTCATCAAGTCAATTTCAAGGATTTGTGTCTGGAAGCTTCCCAAATCGGTGCAAATTCATATTTGGAGGGTGTTAATCGGCAGATGAACCCTTCGGGGTGGGTTAAGTTCTTGTGTTTTGACGGAGACTGGGACGTCGATTCCCACTTTGTCCTGGACGGGATCGTGAATGGGTTTTGTGTGATAGACCCTGACGCCCCTATCCAGCCATATTGTGTTGCAAACTATTCTTCATGCTTCAAAAAAGAGACAAATGATGAGCTAAATAAAATCTTGTCCAAAGAACTACTATCTGGTAAGCTCTCGATATCAGAAGTTTCCCCCACTTGTATTCATGCCCTAGGAGCCATCCTCAAGAAGGATGGTTCGGTACGTCCCATTACAGATTGCAGTAAGCCCTCAGATCTTTCAGTCAACTGCTTCACCTCCAAAGTTTTTTCATCTTTTAAATTTGTGAAAATTGAAGACATCCTACCTGCTATCCACAAAGGGGTGTACATGGCTAGTATAGACCTTAAATCGGCCTATCGTTCATTAATGATTAGACCGAGCCAGAGGCAGTTTTTTTGGCTGAAGTGGCAAGGCAAATACATCATCAATAACTTTATGTGTTTCGGCACCAGAACCGCCCCTTTTGTTTTCTCCAGGGTGACGGATTGTGTGACACGTACCATGAATAAGATGGGTTTCCAGGTCTTCAGCTATTTAGATGATTTTCTAATAGTGTCTGATAATTATGAAGATTGTCTGAAAGCGCAGCTTACCCTCATACACCATCTCAGATGTCTAGGTTTTTATATTGCCTGGGCCAAGGTCTCTTCCCCAGCCACTAAATGCATCTACCTAGGTCTGGAGTTGGACTCTGAAGCCATGTGTGTTTATCTGCCTGAGAAGAAACTTACTAGCTCCTTGGTCAGCCTGAACTTCTTCAAAGGGAAAAAAAGAGCTACTCGTAATTAAATTAGGAAGATTCTAGGCCTTCTCGTCCACTGCAGCAAGGCTATTCAGGGAGGATCACAGCACCTGCTGCCTTTTTGTCTGTTCTTGAGGAAGGCAACGGACAATAAGAGGTCCAGGATGAGTGAGAATCTAAAAAATTCCATACACTGGTGGTCTCTCAATTGTGTGAAATTAAATGGCTGCCCTATTCTCTCAGATGTGTCTTGGGAGAGTGACAGCTTGGTGTCTGTATGGACTGGCAACGTGTTTGTCTGTGGGATCGAAGACTGTTATTCTGAGGGCTTCCTTTTCCAGTCTTCAGAAGATAAGATACAAGCCTCCACTTCCCACCTGGGCCTTTTGATCGGAGCCCCAACGTGTTGCTTTAATTAACCTGCAGTAAAGGAAATCAGTTCATTATGGGGTTTTGTTCAGCAACATTTAGATGAATTGCAGAATAGAAATATCATCATAGCCCTAAGATTTGCTTCTGCCTTCAGATGGTTAATGTCCTCGCAGCCTCCATGCACACATGTCCAGAGCATTATTCTTGACCTTTTCTGGTGGCGTTTCGTCTACTCCATGGATTTTCTGCCATTATTATGCTTACAGAGTGTTTGATGTCGAAAGCAGAGGGTCTGAAGTTGGAGGCTCTCACCCCCAGTACCAGGAAGACGAGGACGAGTCAATGGAACCGTTATTATTCGTTCTGTGATTTGCATGGGGTACAACCAATACCAGTCCGAGTTGACATTGTGGGAGCCCTCATCGTGAGTGTCATGGACACTCTAGCATTCTCCACGATTATTAATCTGGTCTCTGCATTAAATTTCCTGTCTCGTCTGCATGGTGGTAGGGACATCAGAGAGGACTTCGGCTTGTCATTGATTCTCTCTGGCATCAAGAGGAAACTGGGAAATAAAATCACTCAGAAGGAACCATTGCTGCCCACGGACTTGAATAAAATGTCTAGTTTTGTGAATAATTTATTGATTGTGAGGAAGAGCTAGTGATGTGGCTTGGGATCCTAGTTCTTTTCAGAACTCTCCTGAGGAAGTCTCACATTTTCATTGTTCCGGGTCAGGAAAACCCGCATGTCCTGTTACGTTCATGTGTAGAAAGGTTTTCGTGGGGTCTGGTGATTAAGGTGGACTCTGCGAAAACCAACCAGTACAAGGAGAGAGTTGTGTCCTGTCCACTTGTGCCAACTTCATCGCCTCTATGTGTTGTTAGTCTACTTCAGCTATACTTGGATAGGTTCCCAGGTCCTAAGACGTGGCCTTTGGTTTGTAACAAGGCTGGGATCTCTCCTTCTTACAGTTCGGCACTGAAATATATCAAGAGATTAGCTTCCCTAGCAGGCATCAGGAAGGACGTAGGAATGCACAGTCTGAGAAGGGGTTCTGCGACGTTTATGCATGTGAACAGAGTCCCTCTCTCAGACATAAAAGCGGCTGGAGACTGGGCTTCTCTGGCAGTTTTGGACTATTTAACGACTTCTCTAGAGTACAAGATATCTGTGGAAAAGCAGATGGCGACAGCTTTAACGAAGCTATAATCTTCGGTGGACCACGCCCCTCGCCTCTCGCCTTCTCTTCGCCTCTTCGCCTCTCCGCCTCTCCGCAATTAATGTTTTTGGGCTGGGCATCGCTCCGAGCTCAGTCAAAGCAACTCTTACTTCATGTCTTCACCTTGCTTGTTTTTCGTGCGTCTCAGCATTAATTAACTTGCCAGAATAAAGAATATATGGGAGATATTACTGGTAATATTCGTATAGATTCAAGAATGGCCACGCCTTCGTGTACGACCGGAAGTGGCGGTCACATGATGCAGAAGAGTCACCAAGCGCTGTCATTGGCCAGAATTACGCGGGCAGTTTAAAAGAACAGAAAAACGGCTGACAGCTATGAGGGCGCACGGAAGATTTTTTTTTTTTTTTTTTTTTTTTTTTCAGAAATATAGTTAATAAAGGGGCATCGCTCTGAGCTCAGTCAAAGCAACTCTTACTTCATGTCTTCACCTTGCTTGTTCTTCGTGCGTCTCAGCATTAATTAACTTGCCAGAATAAAGAATATATGTTGACCAGTGGTCTAGCCGACAAGACTTACATCAACTTACTGGTACCTCAGTTTGTTTTACTGAGAATTTTTAAGAGTCACATTCTACCTTTGTTTGACTATGGTGACATTACTTATAGTGGTTGTACCATACATGAATTGAATTCTCTCCAAATCCTTCACAACAAGTGTATAAAAGTTGCTTTAAAATTACCTACTTTAACTGATACCCTGTTGATTCATAGACTGGCCAACGTGCCCAAACTTGAGGACAGAAGGAAAGCACATATTTTGAACTTTGCCTTCAGAAGAAGCAAAAAGAACAAATTTCTAAACAATGAAAGAAGAACAACAAGACAGTGGGATGGACCAATTTTAATTTCACAAAGACCCAATACTGTGAATTTTGATTTACATTGTATACAAAGGAAGACAGCAAAGCTATGGAACAATCTTGACCCTAAAACCAGAAACATTGAATCATATGAACGTTTTAAGGCCCTAACCAAGGCCGAAAGCTTGCTACCCTTATACATTTAATTTGACTTAATGTGCTCCTATTCCTCATCACTTCATCCATCACCTTAGCATTCTCTAGTCCTTAGATAGTTCCTTTCCTTTCTCTATACAGCTACATGATAAAAGTCAAGGTCTATTAGGTAATGGCCAACTTACCAGACTTAGCCAGACTAAGACTGAGGCTATTTCCTACTGGTTCAGTATACTATCAGCTTTATCTATTGATTGTCTTTATGTTTGTATCACATTGTTATTTATGTATATTGACTGATAAACACTCCTAAAAAAAAAAAAAAAAAACTCACGTCAAGATGTGCATCCAATTTTCACGCACACATACAAGATTTCATGCACAATTTGAGTCACACGATTTCAAAAACTTGCGTTCACGTCAAATATTCTAACTGCCAAATCGTGCACCAAACCTTGTATGGGTGTGTCTGTGTAAAAATTGTTGTAGACTCCTAAATTAATTATCGAGGCCTGGTTCACACTTGTAATAAGTGGCTAACCATGTGCCCGCAATGTGTATGCAATAATAATTATTCTGTGTTCTCTTTACTATAAATTGTCCTTATGTTGCTGTAGACATGTATAACCTTGATATTGATTATCATATACATGAATTATACTTTGCTGAAATGCTCCCGTTTTCCAGAGCTGGGACCAATTGAAAAACCCTCCTTGAGGGAATTAAATTTTCCCAGTGAAAATCAACTCCTCAAAAGAAATGTCCATGTTTTGTACTTCCCGACCTCTTACATATGAGCGAGCAGCTTTTAATGCGGTGTCTTTCTTGTCTGTTTCAGGAGTTCCCGAGGAGCAACTGGAGCTCTCATCAGCCATCCGGGAGTCTTTAACAAAAGAAGAACAAGCAGCAGTTGAGCTTTATGCCCTGCCCTATCCCAGTGGACAAACAGAGTATGATAGGCTCCTGGAAGGTGAAATGTTATATTGGGTTCATTTGCCCTTCCTAACGATTCAAACTTGTGGACATGTATGTATATGGGATCCATGAAGTATGTACATAGATATGTACCTGGATAACGAAGGTCTCTGGTGTCCGTCAAAATGATGTCATGTTCGGATTATGTTGATGTTTAATGTTAAATGTTTAATGTTAAATGTGATGTTACGACCTGGGCCTAAAATTCGGAAATTAAAAATATACAATATTTAACAGCCAAAGGTGACAAAATTGTACTCGACTGCAATCTTAAATGACTTTTCTCTATACACTTGAGGTTAACTTAAGGGACTTTTTGGTAATTGAATTTCTGGAAATAGGGAAGTTAAATTTCAATCTTTTTGCAGGTGATCCTAGTTTGATACTTGGCTTAATACAACTACCATTCTCTAGACTTTAAAAGCAATAAGCGAAATCTAAAAGGTGATTTTCCTTCTTTCTAGTAATAAGGGGAAATTGTTCAACTGTAGGTGGAGATGGGAAACTACACAAGTTTCATTTTGTCCTTTCATGAATAGTATTTGAAATGTAGACCAATATTTGTTGAGATGTCATTAGGATACAAACGAAAAACAGAATTAATAAAAAAAACCGTTACAACAACAAATTGGCATATCATATCATATCATAGTTACCCCTATCATAGTTAGCCATTTCCTTTTGCCAAAAAGTGGCAATAACAATAATATCTCCTATATTTTCAAAAATAAAACAGATTCCTATAAGAAGTAGATAAAACTGCCTCTACAATCCAAGTGCCAAAGACAAATCGTCTTTTGGGCTCGTCGGAGACTGGGTCAGTCCTCCATCTCCACAGTGGACACAGGGTCCGGAGGAGGCGTTAGGGTGTCATATTAATTCGTCTGCAGTGGCCTAAGGACCTGGCAAGCTTGGTGTTGTTTACTGGAAGTACCCAGTACCTTAGTATCCTGTAGTGTGAATAGAACTGAATAAAACCAAATAATATTGGCCAGCAATTTTAAATTAAAATCTGATACCTGTAATGACTGCATGCCAACTGCTTGTGAAGAGAACTGAATTGTTCAAAGCACAACGATTCAAGTTGGCGTGAATCAGTTCATTTCAGGTGTGAAAGGGGTATAACATTGATAATGCAGCGTTGGTAATCAATGATAGTACATACTATGCATTAATCATAGACCCCAAGGTCTCTGCATCATATTAGTGTCGGCCCTGAACGATCCAGGTACTTAACCACCATTTTGATCCTGCTGGTACACTGATGGATGCAGAATTATATGGTTGATTCTAATGAACTCTCCGCTTTTGGTGTTTTTGGTGGTCAAATTTCAGAATGGATTTATATTCTAATGCTGTTGATATGTTAAAGTAAACAGCTTGAACTATTATTACTGAAAGTTGGGAACACTAATCTCTCAAATTCAGCCTCCTGTGTTTACTTGAAAATTGAAGTAGCATGTACCTGTCACCGTGATTATGCACAGTATATAATTTTTAGGTTTGATGGTTTAGAATCTATTGGAATAATTATATCTATAAATCGTTCCTATTCACATAGACATATCATGTATCCTAATATATGGAGCAACAAAAATAAGTTTTACTGGTAAGTGAATATATTTCTTTATGCAGTTGAAAATTATTGAGTATTTTGAGAGCCCTCATTTGTTTAGACATCACTCACTGTCAACTACTGTCATTTCTTTAGCAGACGATCCTATACTTCCTTATTACTGATTCAGTTGGAGGGAATTCCAGTCATTCCAATGGTATCCATTAAGCTATGTTCTCGTTTTTTTCATATGAGCAGGAGCCCAAACAAAAATTGCATAATCACGGTGACATGATCTCAAAAAAATACCATATCTATCTATCTATCCCTATTACTATGTATAAAATGCTCTTATTTCTTCAGTGACCCTTGAACTATCTTGCACCATTGTTGTAGATGTTCATACCATGATTTTTTGCACTGAAATCATCATGATCCCTGAGTCTGTCATCCTTAATGAAAGATCGAGCTCTCATTTAGGATGTCCCCTCAATGGTTTCCATTCTCCCCACCTCATAATATACCTTAATAACTTGTTAAATCTACGTTAGTATACTACCTATTGTAACAGATTCATATATTAGTCATTATTATTGCAGCTTGTTTTATAACTTTCTATAAATACATGTGCATAGTCACGGTGACATGCATAGTCACGGTGACATGTACACATAAGTATTATTCTCTATGGATAAAAAACAAAAGAATTGGGTGGCAATTTTGTAGGATCAATACTAACTTGCCTCTGGGACAGCACATACTATCATATAAATATATTTTAATTATTATTTTGACGTTTAATGAATGAAAAACACATTTAAACTGTCTTCTACTCCTCCTCCGTCTCAGTTTCCTCCTGCTTCTCTCTTCCCCAGCACCCCCAACCCCCACCCACCGTTCTGCTCTTCCACTCACCACCCATCCTCGACCACTCCAGCCCAATCTGGATTGTTGAGATTTTTTTGATTTTTCTTTAAGAAGTTTTATTTGTGCAATAATTTCGGGAAACTCGATATTATCATGTACACAAAACAAGACTATGATTTAACATTAAATAAGAATACATATGACATATGATGGTAATTACTCATAATCAGTATATCAGTTCAGATTTTATATTAGTTTCTAAATTTGAAACAGTTGTTAATAAGCATGTATTATATTAACAACACAGATCCATACTTATCAAAATGGTCTATTCTGTTCAAAGATGTTTGCCCTCAAAATGTAACACTAACAATAACAATACCCTCGATTATAAAAACATAAATTTCTCATGGAATTGCTCATTAATGCACCCATTAATTAATGTTATGAACATCCACATAATATACAGGAAGAGTGATTTGAGTGGGAGAGTGAAGAAGAGGGGTTGGAGAGGGTAGGGGTATTGGAGAGGAGGAGGGGAGGGAGAGGTTGCAGGAGGGGAGAGTGAGGAAAAGGGAGAGGGTGGGAAAATAGGAGAGGGGGAGGGAAAGAAGAAGGAGAGGGAAAACAGGGGAGGGAGAGCATGTAGGGGAAGGTAGAGAGCGGAGGGAGAGAAATGGAGGAGGGAGAGCATGAGGAAGAGGGGAGGGAGAGGGGGGAATTGGAGATGGGTTTGGGCAAGAAAAACAGGTATGAGAGACAGAATCGAGGATGGGGTTGGGAGAGAAAAAATAGGTATGAGAGACAGAGAAGAGGCGGGGTAAAATAGGGAGAGGGGGAAATGTGGGGAGAGAGTCGGACTGTCCAGAGGACAGGTACTTTGCTAGTAGCAAATAAAAACAATCAGAGCAAAATAGACTCTAGGAGTCAGAAGACATGTATTATAGCTGCATAATCACGGTGACACATGTCATCATATTAGATAGGGCTGCAAATTTGCTCTAAAAATATATTTTATTCCAATCCACTGCTATGGTGTGTGCAGTAGCTATATAATCTAGTAAAAATACAAATGAAATATCTTCTTTGGTATTGTCCATAATCATGCAAAAACTAATATGACAATATTTCAAATTAAGAAAAACGAAACTGATCTCACACCATTGCAAATATTAATGATAAAAAGTAATATTAATGCACTTAAAATGTTCAGCCCCATAAACTGTGTACATATCAGTTTAAACTCTGAGATGAAATTCATCTTACTGGAGCTAAAAGAAGTCTTAATATCCCAGCATAGTCACGGTGACATATGTCACCGTGACTATGCTTTTGCAGTTAACATGACTATAATTGGCAATTATGAATTAACAATTAACGCTTGGGTCTCCCAGGTGGATCTATCTAGTATGGCTGTTTGTTGTTCATGCTTTCCAAGGTGATTTTAGGCTTATCCCATGAATTTGAATATTTCCTGCAGCTTCATTATGATGTTAGAATATTATTATTATTTGATGTTACAGAAGAATGTGAAACAAAATTATTAAAAAATCTCACAAAAGTTCCCAAATCATGCTGAGAGTTAATACTATCTCTTCCGGACTTAATGATATATGTTGTTAGCATATCCAATAAATCTGTAGGTTGTACTCCCTTAAAGCAATCTGCTATATAATTGTCATAATCACGGTGACAGCATAGTCACGGTGACATACTCATTAAATATGATGTGGGTTCCAGACAACTTTACACATGAAGCTAAGATTATGCATGAGTTTAGACGAAACATAAAGGCGTTTATACATGAAAGGGGATACCTTATTCGTTTTTTGTTTTCATGCAATACTTCAGATAATCCCATAATCACGGTGACCTAAAAACTACACAAAACCTGGTTTTATTTACAGAATGAGAGAAATGGGTAGATGCCAGATATCTGTCAGCTTTTTCTTTTATTGTAATGAGTAATGAAGTGTTTAATGACCATTTTGGACACAGACAAATATTTTTTGGGTTATATTAATAGAGGAGTACAGGGTCAGTAATTTTGTCATAATCACGGTGACACCTAATTACACAATGACAAAAATATCCACAGAATATTTAATAAAGATAATTGGATTTTAAAAAAACAATCCTAGCAAGTGGTAGATCGTTGGTGATATATGTAAACATAAATATCATTCATGGAAGCTTCTCCGATTTTTAAACTGCATGTTATCCAAAATAACTGAGGAAAGTTTTTTAAAAAGTGGTGAAAAATGGCATGTTTTTGGCTCATAGAATTAAAACTTCCCATCACAGGTATACAAATATGGGTATCCCCCGAAAGGTCTCGGCAAGGCGGATTCAGGGGTATGCAATGGGTGTCTCTATCTATCATATTAACCAAGTTACAGCCTCAAACACCCAAAGCGGACAGTTCATTAGAAACGACCATATACAAACAATGTCGGCCAATTTATCGGATCCCCATTGGGTCAAACTGACCATTACAACAAAGCTATTGTTTATGCTGCCATTAGTAATAATTATACGTCGCAATAGTATGCATTATTTAAACCTAAAACACTTATTTCATCTCACAGGTAACACCACATCCAGAAATGGAACCTCCTTGTAAGATTGGGACGTCATTTGACAAATCATTATTGCCACCTTTCTGCTAGCATCCAGTTCTCTCAGCATCAGAGCCACATTCATTTTTACATTCATCTCCATTTCTTACAATTCCAGCCCATGCCAAATTGCAGAGAGGCAGTGTTTCGGTACTTCTAGGCACAGAAATTACTGCCTACGTCAGTGCAGCAGAGAAGCTCGATCTGACGATAATCTGCACCTCATTAGTGGAAAGTAATATTACAGGGACAGTGTTTTACATGATGCCTAAACCTACCGAGCTGTGTCGGGCCGTGGAGGAGTTGATGACGGTGTCACATTGGGACCAAGTAGGAGTCATTTATGAAGAAACATTAGGTAAGTTGATTAGAAACTACATGTCTATGTCCCATCATGCTAGTATGCTATAAAGAAATGCATCATGGGCTTTGATAAATGGATCCCCGAATTATTTGCACGATTTGAGATTCATTCACGATTTCACAATTAATCGTGGTTGCTTATTTGCCAAGAAATCGTGCCTATTAATTTTTTGGACCTACTACACATGCACACTTTGGAGAAAAAAGTGAAATCCTGGGTAAAAAGTGGAATCGTGGGTGGGTTAGCCGTCTAGATTTGATCTGCGACTCTGAAATATGAGAGAAGGATACCTAATGTAGGCATGTGCAGAAAGAAAACTCTGCATAAAAGTGGAAAAAACGTGTTGATACTCCAAGAGTTAGTGAAGTTATAGCGTTTCAAAGTAAAATAAAAAATAATTCCATTCTTCTATATTGCGAAATCGTGGTACACCTACAAATTCCGATCATGATCGAAAATCATAGAACCACCCATGAGAAGTTTTATCCTTATCATAGGAGTCTACAATAAATAGTAGTACTCCCTACACATCGACGATTAAAGGGGGACCCACACATGAACTGACATCGGCCGATTTCAAAACAGAGTCGATTTCAGAACTCTCGATGAGTAAATACACGATTCTGGGCCGATTTGGGAGACGATTGTCGGTTTGAGACTCATTTTCCTGTGGCACATCGCATGTAAAAAAGTTATTTTAAAACAAATATTAAAGTTTACTATCATTAGGGACTGATTGATCTCATCTTTTCGAATATGGTAGTATCTCAAAATCCATCTTGACTTGTGACACATCACATTTGTAAAAAAAATAAAAAAAAAAAAAAAAAAAAATAAAATAAAATAAACAAACTGTGCAGAAGGAGAAGTGAGCATTATAAAAGTAAAAAATCTTTTTGATACTCCAACAATTAGTGAAGTTATAGTCTTTCAATGTTGCCTGCCTCTCAGAGTTACTAATATTTTAAAATCCTAAGACAAATTGGGAGTGTTGCCCTGATGATCCATTATAAAAGGCGACCCACACAGGGCCGATTTAAAAAATGGCCCGATTTGGGGTTCCCCGATTAGTCAGCACTGAAATCCTAGGATTTGGGTAGTTCCCCAAAATGGAATCGGGCCTAAGTTATCCACCCACACAGAGCCGATTAGCCCCTCTGCCCCTCTCCATGATCTATATATCTCTTCCTGCACCACCCTCCCTTGCTCTCCCCTCCCCTCTCTCTCTCTGCCTTTCATTCTTCTGGAAGGTTCTGGAGAGGGGTACAGGCAGTTACTGAAAGGGGTATTGGAGGTTACTGGAGGAGGTTCTTGGGTGGGGTGGCTTGGGGTATAGGCAGTTACTGGAGGAGGTTATTGGAGGAGGTTCTGGACTGGGGTGGGGGTATAGGTGATTACAGGAGGAGGTTACTAAAGAGAGGTATAGGTGGTTACTGGAGGAGGTACTGGAGAAAGCATTGGAAGGGGTACAGGACGAGGTACTCTAGAGTGCAGCGCTGCACAGCATAGCACATTAGAGTTCAGCATGGTGCTGCGCAGCATGGTGCTGCACATTAGTGTGCAGCATGGTGCTGCACAGCACTCTAGAGTGCAGCGCTGCACAGCATAGCACATTAGAGTGCAGCACTGTGCTGAGTAGCACTCTAGAGTGCAGCACTGTGCTGCACAGCACATTAGTGTGCAGCACATTAGTGCGCAGCACTCTAGAGTGCAGCGCTGCACAGCATAGCACATTAGAGTGCAGCATGGTGCTGCGCAGCTTGCTAGAGTGCAGCTCTGTGCTGCACAGCAGTCTAGAGTGCAGCACTGTGCTGCACAGCACATTAGTGTGCAGCATGGTGCTGCGCAGCACTCTAGAGTGCAGTGTTGTGCTGCGTAGCTCTGCGTAGCACTCTAGAGTGCAGCACTGTGCTGCGCAGCACTCTAGAGGGCAGCAAGGAGAGAGAAAGAGAGGGAAGGAGGTCCTTATATCCCCGGACCCTAATGTCCCCAGGCCCAAGCGTCCCTAGGCCCTAACATCCCAGGGCCCTAACGTCCCAGGGTCCTGGGCCAAACATCCCTAAGGTAAGGTCCCAGGGCCCAAACATCCCTAACCTCCCTGGGCCTTAACGTCCCTGGGTCCCAATGATCCCTGGGCCAAACGTCCTTAACATCCCCGGGCCCAAACATCCCCAGGCCCTAAAGTCCCTAACTTCCCAATCGTCCTTGGGCCCAAATGTGCCAGGGCACAAAGGTCCCTAACGTCCAAGTCCCTAATTAATGTCGCCAGGCAAAAAAGTACCTGGGCCCTAACATCACACAAAGGTCCTGTACCTAACGCCCCTGGGCCCCAACGTCCCTGGGCCAAAACGTCCCCGGGCCAAAACGTCCCTAAGGTAAAGTCCTAGGGCCCAAACATCCCTAACGTCCCTGGGCCTTAACGTCCCTGGGCCCTAACGTTTCCCGGCCAAACATCCCTAATGTCCCAGGGCATAAAGGTCCAAGATGTCCATGGGCCCAAACATCTTCTGCCTAAATAATTATATAACAAACATCTAATATATTATATAATATAGAGAGGGAGAGAGAGGGAGAGAGAGAGAGGGAGAGAGAGGGAGAGAGAGGGAGGGGGAGAGAGAGGGAGAGAGAGAGGGAGAGAGAGAGAAGGAGAGAGAGAGAAGGAGAGAGAGAGAGAGGGAGAGAGAGTGGGAGAGAGAGGGAGAGAGAGAGAGGGAGAGAGAGAGAGGGAGAGAGAGAGAGAGAGGGGGAGAGAGGGAGAGGCCATCTGCATACCAAACCACTAGCGCAATCTTGATAATTGGCCGGTACTAAATTCCTTACCCACACTGATCAGACGGTAGGTCCGTCCCGATGATTCATTATAGTGAATCATCGGTGCAGCATGTCCGACCACACGCTATGCCGACCACCGACTATTCGTCCCTAAACCCACACATGGCCGATTTGGAATTACTAGGATTCTGTAAATGTTAATCCTAGGAATTCAATTCTGGCCTGAAATCGGGACTCTAACGTCCTATTCGGCTCCCAAATATCATCCGAATAGGCTCCCGAATACACGGCTATTCGGCCGACTACTCGGGCCCAGACCCACACTGGCCCGATTTAGGAAACCAAATTCTAGGATTTCAGCTGTATTCCTAGGATTACTCGGGAGCCCAAATCGGCGGCCAAATCGGCCCTGTGTGGGTGGCCTTTAATATCAATCATCGGCAGGGGACTCCTGACCTGTCCAGTGCCCTCCCGATTCATCGGGGGTACCCCCAATGCATCTAGACCCACACATACACAATTACCCCCAAACCTGCCCCGATTTCAAACGACCTGCCCCGATTTCAAATATGAAAACACAGAATCGGCCAGGATCTCTAATCGGCCAGGATTTGTCAAAATATACTTGAATCGGGAGACAAAAACCTAATCGGGAGACAAAAATGCGGCGAATAGTCTCCCGATTTGAAATAAAATACTAGGATTCATCGGGAGACCCAAATTGGGATTCAAATTCAAATGTGGGTCCCCGTTTAAGCATAGAATCAATGACAATTTTATTTGAAATTGCAGAAGACCCTTCCTTTTTCCTACAAGGAATCGCACAACTAAATCACCACTGAATCGCCACTGAAATTGTGCATGCGTAGGGTATTTGGCACGAATGTATGATTTCAAATGTACAAGCCCAAATCGTACAACAGATCGTGAACCCCAAATCGGCCCCCAAATCGAGCATATATATATACCCGACGGGCACTGAGTGCAATTGAGTGTGATAGCATTGCAATTATTTTGTGATTGGCCGCAAACTAGTGAAGTGTGATACTTATAGCTTTGAATCACAGTGAAATGGACATGCTATTAGCCATCATTATGTGAAATCCATTGCGTCCATTTCCTCCTATGTTGTTGGTGGTCTCACACTTGTGTTGGATTAAGTTCTCATTCATATTTATTTATGTTCATATCAAACATGTGTTACTCAACCAATTTATCATTGCCATTTACCATCGTGGGTAGGGGTGGGAGTGGTTTCCATACTAGGGTTATCCCAGGCAATATCACACCTTGCCTGCCACCTATACCTCTTGCTGCCCTGGTGTGCTACAGCTTTTCACACTTGTAGCCAGTGGTGGTACAGTCGTGAGTTGGTCATGACACCAGTTCAAGGAATATTATGTGAGGGAATAAAAGCTTTCAGAGACATTGTGGGCTATTAGCTTGTAACTAAATATACATATATATATGCTTCCATATCTTCCATATAATAATTACTGATATAAATATTGCGTTGATGATAGAATATGCCCCCATACTCTCAGTGAAATAGGTTATCACACTTCCTATGCATGTATTATATATGTAAGTAATGTATGTATTTCAGGAAATTGGATATTTAAAAACATCAATTTTAAACATTAAGACTTAATATCTGCCCCCGACTATTATAGGAGTTTATAATTGTAACCACAGTGACGCTCAATGTAATGACTCCCGCATTTTAACTCCTCCCTTGGAGACGTCTAAAGTCTGGTTTTCAAAAATGAATAATATGGATGTGATCTAAATTGCGCATATAATGCGCATTAAAAATCGCGTCTAAATACTCATTATTGCATTGTCAGCAGGTGGCGCAACTGGTAACTGGGGTTGCATTTACAATTTCTTTTTCAATAACAGTGCTGCTAATACACATGTGTGGCATTTATCCCATTATAGGCATTCCACATCATGTACACAGGGATGTTATAAGTAAAATATCTTTATAGTTTTTTTGGGTAATTTAGTTGTTTGATGTGGAAAAATCTTTTGATCAGAATACCCCCCATCAATGCATACTCCATTAGCTGAAGTAGTCTGGGCCACCAGATTTCTAGTAGAACTGGAATAACCCTTCCCTGCAATGCGACTGTCTAACAGGATGGAAATAATGATGAAATAATTGATGTATTTCCTTGAAGAATTGAGTATGAGTAATTCCGAATGATATTATTCTGCAAATTAAAGGAAAAAAAGGGATAAAATTGTGCATAAAATATGCTGCTCAAATGCCATTAGAATTTGCTAATTTTTGCACTAATATTGTGTAATACTTTTAGCTGACTATCTCGCAATCATTGCGCAATAATTATTGCGTGAAAAGCGTCCACTCTCATCACAGAACTATGGCGAGATGATTGCGCATTACAAATCGCGCAAAATCGCGTTCATTTGCCCGTCGGGTAATATTATGTATTCGGGGCTTTAGCTGATATCACCAAGCGAAGAATCATTATGTCTGGCGGAATTGCATGGTTACTGTGTAAATTGTATGTCTTGCCCTTGATGGAATACGCAAGTCCTATCTTTAAAAAATACTAATAGAGTGATACCAAATAAGCTGCAAAAAATATGTTATAGAGCGTTGATATCAAGATAGAATATAATGAGAGTAGAAAAAAACATGTGGGCATCTTATAGTCTCCTAGACACTACTCGAGTTACATTCTATTTTTATATCACAATCTCATTATTTAGAACTGCCAAACCTGAAGCGTATGAAGTCACTAATGGATATGACGTCATGTCAAGAATTGTGATTTTATGTGACGGTTATCAACTCTAATGCCAAGGTAGCGAAAGCCAACCTTCTTTCTGGATTAGACATGTCCTCAATGCGTTTAAACTCTTCTGCCATTCATATCACTGGAGCCCTCTTACAATAAATGTTTCTATGGTAAAGTCTGACAAATCAAAATATCATGAATCTATCTCATGTAACAGAAAAAGCCAACAGTGAAGTGAAGAATAGAGAGCTTCTTTTGAATAGCGCCACTGCTGGATTGTGACAAAGGCCAAAGGTCATCCAACAGTAATTCCTGATTAAATGAAACTATGAAAACAAGAGTAAGTCGACTTCTGGTCTCACCTTCTTTAACTACTTTTTTTCATATCTATTACTGAAGGCCATACATCATTTAAATTGCCAAGACTATAGTTATAAGATATATATATTCCGAATTAATAATATCACAAGGATATTCGTGGAGCGTTTGGTAGTCTCGAGATTGATGCTTGGATAATATATGAAGAAATATGACCAAAAATGTCCTTAAAGTGTCAGTAAACCCCCAAATATTATGAGCAAATCCATTTCCTCGCTATTATTGAAATGTAACCACCCCGGTTTTACTTAATTCAAGTTATTATTTAGTGAGTTTTACCCATTTAACCCCTTCAACCCCAGCCTCCCCAGGGGAATTTGGGGGTAAATATCCTACAATTAATATGCATATATCTGAATAAAAAATATAATTTAACACTTTCTTTCACCATAAGATATATATATCACCTTGAAGCACTTTCCATAGAGATCCCGTATTTGAAATGATTATGTACTAAAAATCGGTTACCATGGCAACGCATTGTTTTATTAAGATAGTTAGTTTATTTTTAGTTTCATTCAAATATTCTTTAATATATGGTTTAGATATTGTTGGGTCTAGATTGGTTATATCACTAGGAACATTTTGATACCAAACACATCAGGGGAATCCTAAAGGTTACCTTGGAAACATCATTCAATAATACCTACCTCTATAGGGTTTACCAGAATACCATTATGGAGAAGGTATGAAAATAGATACCCCTGTATTCAATTTGACGATTTTCCTACTTAATGGGGATTTTTCTATTGTTTCTGTTGCTCAAGTCAATCTAAATGATTCCCCTATTAAACTAAGTTAGTTTTTACAACATTTTATGAGTCTGTTACCATAGCAACCTAATGAAAACAGATGAATTAGAAAATTAAAGAAATTTTCTATTTTTGGTCGCCATGGTAACAGAACTACCCCAATTTGAAAATGAATTATATTTCTGAATTCTCCTTTTCGAGACCTTTCTTCTGATACCACACTTGCCTATATCAGGAGATTTCTGAAAAATCATTATTTTTCTGGGAGAAATTAGCCTAGGGTATATATCCTAAGTCGTTTCCATGGTTACCATTGACAGACACCAAGAAAAATGGATTCGTACCACTAATTTTGATATGCCTGGCAAGAATTGAGAGTTTCAGCAAATTTGGGTGAATGTTTTAATGGAAATTATTCATTTCAATTTACAAGTAATTGTGTGTGAAAATTGATGTATTTTGTCAAAATCTGTTTCCATGGAAACGGTTTTTCTAGTAGAGCTATATTTTTTCTTTAGAAATATCAAGGCATCAAAGACCTTCAAATCTAATGTTTTTGTGAAGACAAATTCCTCAAAATAGCTAAATACAAACAGGAAAAGTGACAAAAATAAGCCCTAAATTCTTACATTGTTTCCATGGTTACCATTCTATCCCCTTGAGTTGCCATAGAAATAAATACTAGAGAATTAATTTCCACTATGTATGCTTTATAGTGATACTAAATACTCCATAATACATAGTTACCCCAAATTTCTATGACTATGTCAAGTTTGGTCAAATTTGCCCAAATGGGCAAAAAGGGGCAAGATTTGCCCACGTGGGGCTGGCAACAATTGTTGCCAGTGGGGGTGAAGGGGTTAAAGGAGTGAAAAAGTAGTTCCACAGTTTAACACTCCATTCAAGGGGCCACTGTTTGCCTACGTCATAAAGCTGTGCCAATCTTGAAATGTACATGCAATGAACGTAACAAACAACTCTCATAATTGCTGCTAGAAAGAAGGAGGGTGGGGTGGGAGGAAGGAGTTTGACCAAAGCAGGTGTGCAGACCAAAACAAACTGTGTTGCATGTATAGTTCTCTGGTCAAAACAATAGCTGAAAGCAGTGACAGTGAACTGTTTCAATTGCTGGGAGATTGGGGGGAAAGGTAGGGATATTATGTTCATTTCTGGTGCAGCTTTGTGATGTCACACAGCACTCTCAGTGCCCTCTTGTGCTAAACAGACCTTTTCAACTAAGCTTTCCCAATTCATGCCTGTAATTGACTATAAGTTAGACATAAATGGAAGTAACAAAATTGAGACTTGGCTGTTGTATTTATGGCTCCATGAAGTTTGTTGTCCTAAAAGTGACCGGGAACCCGTTAACTGACCCTTTAAGAAATAGATTAAAATTATTTAGTAGATCCTTTAAAAAATAAAATCGATTAAATCAATCCCAGAACTTACATTACTTACTTAGTAATAACAACTTATAGTCAGGTGCCTTAAGGTCAAAACGTTTATTTTTTGGATAAAAGTACCAAAGTTGGTACACATGTAGGCAAGGGTATACCTTTGAATATTTTTCCTTGCAACAAGAAATAAAACCACTGGAACACCAATTTTCGACACTTTTTCAAAATGGCCACCAAAAAAATATGATACGTTTCCATTTGGAGCATATATGGATAGTAACCCTCATCTTAGCTTGTATAAATGTTTCTACCATACTTTATTCCTTAAATACATTAATAGTGTTGATTAACCTTGTTAGTATTTATCAAATATGGCCACCAAAACTACGATTACAGACCATTTTGATGATCTGTGAGTGAAAGCATAAGTCTGAGACAAAACTCCAGTTTTGACATACCTGTTAATACTTTACTGGCTAAATGCATTGTCTTTGGTCTTTCAAAGCATCTCCCCCAATTTCAAGAGAGTTGAGTCCTTCATGGATTGCTTTGCTTAGCTTTTGCATTTCTGCAGTGATAGTGACAACCCTGTGCATCATAGGCCAGATGGTAGGCAATGGCCCCTCACTTTCATCATTAGCCCCTGAGTTGTTGACATCATCATCATTGCAATGGCCAATTCATTTTGGGGGAAGAAGTCCTCAAACTGCTGCATTCATTCAACTGACAGTTGCAGTGAACAATTCTGTAATATCTCTTCAGAGGCAGGAGTCAATGTAGGTGGATACAGTCTGTGGACTTCCATCTCCAGCTTTCTCTGGGAAGGAACACCCGTCCATATTTTAATTTTATTCTATGGCAGTGGTATTTATTAGCAGCTGATTGTACATGTAGAATCATCTCCAGCTTTTCCTATATCCATTTGGGAAGCTCTGTCATTGAAAACCATCTAAGCAATGTCATTCCCCATGCCACAGAATCTGTGACATGTCAGAGAACATTGTGACATCAATACATGATAATACAATCAGTACATATTATATCACACTCTACTATCCTATAGATAAAGAATGCTCAATCTGATATCCAAATCTTTTTCTTCCATCATTTTCATATTCCAAACCTTTGCTCCAATATTTTTGTATGCAATCTTGCTAAGGAAAACATGATACCCCAAATGAGATCATACCCAATGTACTTCCAACTCCTTTGGTGAAGGAGCTGTCCATATTTAAATGAATGGCTGAGCACATTCAATTGTTATATATTTATATATATATACTTTGATATAACCTTCTGTACTTAATACAACAACCTGATGACTGGTTCTAGAAGGTTGCTAGGAAAGATATAAATGTGCCACTAAATGCTCTGGTGATGATTGAAGGAAAGACCTATTCAAGAATGTTTAGGGCCCACCATCTCACTGATTGAGCTTCCAATATATTGTTTATGTGTGATGTTCTGAAAAGACCAGAAGATGAGAAGACCAGCTCAAATGATCTAGGCGCAGCAAGATGATGAGGTGCCCTGCCCAGCAGATGAAGCTGTCCCTGAATGTCACTCATGGTAATTTTGTGAAAACAATGTGAGCTTTATACATAAACCTCACAGCCAATTCATTGAGGCACCCACCACAGCAGAAGAACAATGTATTTTGATGTTGTATGTGTCTTCTGCTGCCAGACTTGTCAATCTATATCAATATCAGGAATGCTTCCTTTCCTTGCAGCAAGAGTTGAAGACTATGATGTGACAAAATCTAGTTACATCCCCTGAACATGATTGAATTAGAATAAATGAATGCACATACTTGTGTATCATGAGTTGAGCAAGCACTCATCTACTCATTGAACTCTTATGGAGACACAATATTGAGAAGGAAAAAGAATGACTGAAATAGCTACATAGCCCTCAACCTTTGAGTATGACTGCATGTACACATGTGTTGAAAGAAACCATTCTATGCAAGAACTTACATTGCCTCTTAATGTTGATGGGGTAAATATAGTAGAGAAGCATACTTCGGAGACAATGGATGGGAGAACTGTTCCACACTTGTGGAAAGGATGTGATCCTCAGAGGACAGTTTAGAATATGAATTTGAACTCACTCAGCATCAATAGACCCTCAACCTTTTTCAATCAAGATCACAGATAAACTTCAGATTTTGTGGCGACATTGGATTTTGACCAATGTTACTACCCTCATGCTTTGTGTGAACACCATTTTCCATTTTCAGGAAGCTAATCAATTTAGCTTAGTCTATGCACAAGATCAACAGACAATGTTTGTTAGCTCCCAGAGGTTCTTTAAGGTAGATATCATCAGTCACATATTGGATATTATTTTAAATACCATGTGTTCATGGAAAGCCAAATACAACAAAGCTAACTTTGTGTGAGGGTTATTCCAATCCAAGCACCAAGGACATGACCCACCAGAGGAGAAACAAGGGTCCTACATGAGTACATGAGTGTATTTTACTGGTACCATCTGTATTGACGGGAAGAAAACGTGTATTAACAACATGTTATTTATCAAAAACCTGCTCCTTGCACAAACTTGGTGTCTGCCACATCATTTGGCACTGTTTGGTTTTGTCAGACCATGGGATGCACTTGCTGGTTGGTTTCTGCTAGTTGATCAGCTGGCTGCTTGACCCTCTTTTCTGCTGCTGCTACAAAACCACAGATTACAGATACTGCCCCTTACTTCTGCTGCTAATAAAAAAACCTCAAATCAAATTCAAGCATGGAAGGGTGTTCACCTTTCGTGAGAAAAGTTGAGATGGACGTTCACAGATGGATCATCCCAACATGTATATAGATCTACCATTAGTACAAACATTGGGCCATTCCCCTAAACAGCTAGTACAAAATTATTCACTGCAAGTGTCAGTGAATGCAGCAGTTTGGGGACTTCTTCCATAACATCTAATTTGCCATTGCAATAATGATGATGCAAAGAGCTCAGATGTCAATGATGAAACTAAGGAGGACATGACAGTTATCTTACACAAAAGACATATTGATATTTTTCCATAGCATGGTCTATATTTCAGGCATTTGGTGACATTTATAATTAACAAATATGCTGCATTAAATTTGTTACTACAGAAATATCTTTCCTGATATCTTTGGTTGTTAAGGCCTTTATAAAACCTGAATTAAGTGTTTTTTTCGCTTCACAAGCTTCATTTAAGGGAGGATTCTTTTCATGTTTTTCTCTGTATTAGTAGTCTTAATTAGCTAAATATTGATTATATTGACTTCATACATATTTCAATAGATACCCCCTGCTTAGAGACATTGAAAAATGTATTCACACTTAATATTATTATAATATTCCCCCAAGTTATGGCATTTCAATGTTTTAGTGGCAGCCATTTTGTTTTTCTCAATTTTGGGCATGTTCCCCCACCTAGATTTTCCAGGAATTTTAGTATGTTGGTAAGGGGCACTGAGACTACCCATAACCATTGAGAAACCTTCAGTTGCAATTAGATTTTTTTAAAAATTGTAGGTTCAGCCCTTTTTCACTCAAATCTCCTGGACTAATATTGCAAAAAGGCCGAATTAGGGTGTTCGAGTGACATGATTACTTGTTGCAAGGGATAGAATTAATCAGCACATTTTTGTCTATACATGCAGCAAATTTGGCGCTTTTATCAAAAAAATAAACGTTTTATGCTTTTTTGACCTTAAGGCACCTGACTAATAATAACTTAATTTATATTTCGCTTCCAGACATGGCAGTATTAAACCACTTAGTTGGTAAACTTGATCTCGACCTCAAATTTGGAAAGATTCCCATGAACGCTGGATCCGATGTAATTAAACATGTTTTGCTGAGATTTCGGAAGCGTCAGATAAGCAATTTTCTGGTGATGACTAGCAGTCAAGTGATAAGAAGGATCCTTAAGCAGGCTCGCAATCTTGGTATCGTTTCCATGCCCAATGCTTGGTATCTCCTCAATCTGGTGAGTCAATTATTTTATAGCTTATATTTCAAGTATATGGGTGAATTCGTCTGAAGATGTACAACTGGTCATTCTTTTCAAATAACTCACATTTTAGGTTCAAATACAGTTCAATGAGGTTCAAAATACAGTTCAACATTACTGAACACAACGCAATATCAAATATACTCACACATACACACTATCTGTCACTTTGTAGCCTAATTAAGCATAATTCACTAAATATGTAGAGCCGCCGATTGGACAGGTTATTTTTGTTTTTGCAAATCCACTTTATTTCCATAACCTCTACAATACTAAAAACAACTTTTATCTCGGTTTTATCATTTGTGTTATAACCTGTAAGTTTCACCATAATTATATACTCACATAATGAATATAAACGTACAAATATAAATTGCTTCACATTTTTTCTTACCTGGAAGTATAAAACACTCATACATATGCACTAAAAATAGAATATTGGTAAACCATGTATTATGTATCTCTCCATATCTCCTCACTTAAGTATCTTGTCACAAATGATCTTGACCAGAAGTGATTAGTTATAATTTACAACATCCATACAGCATAGGTATACCTCCTGATTTAAATTATTACAATAAGATCAAAATCCTCATTTAAAACTAGAATGAGAACTTTATATACTTTCTTTTTAGGGACACTGTGGATACTAATTACTAGATCAAATGATTCTTATCAACCAATCCCTATGTATGTGGGATCTGGCTTCCCATGTGTGAGTAGAGAATACAGATTCACGGTCCTCCTTTTTCCCCAGCTTTCTGACTTCCCATGTGTCTTAACAGAATAGGGATTCACTGTAATCCTTCTTTTCTCACTTTTGGAATTCCTCTTTGACAGTCCCTTCATCTTTTACATCGGCAAGTCTTTCTATTTCCAGATAGGCCCAAGTGGATACAATTTCTGATGCAGTTTTGAAATCACTCTCCTTTTTCTCTAGGTTGAATATCCACCTCGGACTCAGGCCAGAGGCTAGAGGTGGTAATACCATCAACATTTTCTCCAGATAGTCCCCAGTAGTTATAGAATCCTTCGTTGACTGTCCCTGAACAGAGTACAGGGGTTGTAATACAATCAGGTCCCCAGAGGATACAACTTCTTGTTGCTCCAATTCTTCCAACTCTATCAGTTAGTCTAGAAACTCCATCAGCCTAAACCGGGTATGATATTCTTTTGCTTCATTAGCCATGGTCTTAACCCGACTTTTGAGGTCAACACAACATTCAGCTTCCATTGCTAATACAAGAGGATTATGTATCTCTCCATATCTCATCACTTAAGTATCTTGTCACAAATGATCTTGACCAGAAGTGATTAGATATAATTTACAACATCCATACAGCATAGGTATACCTTCAAGAGGATGAAGGGACTGTCAAAGAGGAAAATCTAAACTCACTAAAATCTCTTCTTTCACATGTAAATAGGTCGGTCCTCTTTTATTTTCAAGATCACTGAGGTATTATCTCTTTTACCAAACTTTGGCGATTGAACAATACTTAAAACTACCTAAAACCTGAAAAAAAGAATGAGCCTATGCTCTTGGAACGTGGAGCAGACCTGAAGCCTCCTTGTTTATTGAGATACTCCACATGGGCAAATCTAGATGAGCATTAATATAGCCTATGATTGTACATTTAAGGTAAGCTATAAAGGGCTACTTCCGAAAACATGAACAATGCTGTTCACTTGAATAATAAATGTTTCCATGCCAAGCCAAACATCTAGACTAATCCATCCACTGTGCCCCTTTTCTATGCCTAGGGATTTCAAGATGTATCCACAGGGATTCTAGACGACCTCAGGACCAATATTACAACTCTTAATTTCGTCACTAAAGAGGCAAAAAATGGGACCTTGCATAAAGCAGACCGCCTCACCCAGGCGGTACTCACGGACGCCATTAAGGCACTTGCAATGGCAAGGTCGTCAACCCAGGGTTCTGAATCCATAGAATCCAAGCTGAAACAGGTAAAAACATTCATTGCTTCATCTGTTTGTGTATTCATACAATTGATTTTGATTCACTCTTTCTTTAGTTATATTTCCCCAACTCCAAGCAAACCTTTAAAGGTTAATGTTTAGTTTCGTTGCTATATATATGGACAGCAATTATGTAAAACTTGATGTGATGCTCTTGTATCTTGTATCATGTCAATAAACACGTCTAAAAGAATGTATTTCCACTCACTACCACGTTTTTTATACTCAGCCTCCCATAAACATTCAGATTTACATATTGATCTATTTATTTTGCTGTTCTTAGCACTTATTGTCCGTGTTATTATTGCTGTTTCATCGCACTACATACTACAGCAATATATTTTGCTGTTGTTAACACTTGTTTTCCATGTTGTTATTGCAAAATTATCTCACTATGTACTAGTTATGAATACAACAATATATTTTGCTGTAGCCAGCGCTTGTACTCCCGGAGCCAAAGGCCATTTTTGGGCTGAACATGGAATTGTCGGATAAAGTATTTTTCTTTGCTGTTTAATGTAGCCTAGGGGTAGCTAATCACAAATCAGGGGGATGTCAGTTCCCAACTATTGAGCAGTTTTAGATATTAACCCTTTTACCCCAGTTATGCCAAAATACCCTAAATACAGATTTTTCTAGGATTTATAGAAGGGGAAGAATTTGTTTATTTTCACTCCAATAGTGCACTTCGTGACACCTTTTTGAAATTTGGTATGCTGTTAGAACAGGTCATAAGGTTTTCAAAAACCACTGGCTACAAGTTGGGAGAGACCTCTTCTGGTGGCTGGTAGCTGCAAAATTCAAAATGACTGGCACCAAACACCAAATGCATCACATTTTGGCTTCAACTGGCTGGATTTTCAAGTGTAATACCACTTTTTAGATGTTTTGTATGAGTATGAGGAATTCATTTCTGTGGACTAAATTCAGTTTCAAGGTCATTTCAAAGTCAAAATCCAACATGACTGCTGCCATGAAACTAGAATGTCATAGCTCAGCTCCAATTAACCACACATCCTTTTGTAACACCAGTTTTAATGTGTTTTCAGGAGTGAGGAAACTACTTCTGAAGTAATTTCTCCCTTTCAAGGTCATTTTCTTGGTGAAAATCCAATATAGCTGCCATTGAGGGGCAAGAATGTAATATCTTAGCTCCTATTTGCCCTATAACTGTGTTAGTGAGGTAGCTTGAGGCCAGATTTGATATAGATGTGGATGGATCAAAGAGCCAAATTTACCCCACATGCTGTCCATGGACTTCATAATTTCTATATGAACCACTCTTGTATATTATGGCAGCCATCTTGGATTTTCAAGGTCACCATCATGTAAAAACCTATATCTACCAATATCTCAGCTTCTAAACAACTCAGGATCACCATCTTGGTGTCTAAACATACATTTTCTGAGTCAAGGAATACAACTATACCATTTAGAAAAGGGCCAGATCAGATCGGAATAAATGAATGCTATGAATCCTACAAAATCCTGTATTTGGGGTAGATTGGCATAACCAGGATAAAATGGTTAATATCTAAAATTGCTCAATAGTTAGGAACGGTCACCCCCTGATTTGTGAATACCTAACCCTAGGCTACATAAAACAGCAAAGAAAAAAACTTTATCTGACAAGTCCACGTTCAACCCCCTGGCTTGCGAATTCATCACACTACATAATTATATTAATGCAGCAAACCATATGCATAAATTTATTAGTGCGCATTCTTTGCACGTTCTTATTGCAGAATTATTGCAGTAAATAACTAAATGAAATAAGCAATATATTGCTGTTATCAGCGCTTGTTTTGCATTTAATATTGCGAATTCATTGCACTATATAAATATTGCCCCCACATGCCATATTTAATATTAATTGTTGATAGGCTGGGAAAATAAATATTATTTAATTTATCACAACCATTATAGCAAATACTCTGGACCTGAAATTTGTTTTTCTACATATTTCATGTCTAATTACTGAAAATGATTGTACTATATGAAATTGTTACCTTATTGATTCATGCAATCATGCAGCCTGACCGGTAATATCTTTAATTTACAAATTTAAATCATGCATGTCAACTGCACTCAATCCTTCCATCTGATTATGTATGTGTGGGTGGAAAACCTTCCTACATCCATAAAACCATAAGATGTATCAGAACATATATCTTAAAAGTCCTAATAAAAAGTGCAAAACTCCACCCCTAGACTCTCTTCTTTCAACCAAAGTTACAAGCTAAATCAATTGAAATTCAGACGGTTGGCAGAACCGCTCCGAAAATATATCTTATATATTCCTGTAGTCATTGAAAGAGGAGGCGTAAAATAAGATAAAAGGATTTTATCTATATTATTGGGGTAAAAGATGAGTAATCCAGTGATGAACATGATTTGTAGATAAGAACATTTCTGTTGAATAAATGTAGCTGCATTGTCATTGATAATAAAATATATAGCCAGGGGAATTGCTAGGCGATTCTCTTGAGGGCGTTGTGGACAGATTCCTGGTTGTAGAGAACCCAGGTTGCGCGGATGCACTTAGGATGCGCAGCCCTTGCACGGCCACAGACTACATCAGGATTCAGGGAAAAGTGCAGCCAGTGTAAGCCAGCCTTGCATATCCAGCTGCACTTTGGCTTGGCTGCACTTTGGTTGCACCTTTTTTTGCACATCCAGCTGCACTTTGGAACTTTTTTTGCACATCCGGCTGCACTTTGGTTGCACAACCGGCTGCACTTTGGTTGCACATCTGGCTGCACATTTTAGTATGCCTGGGGCAGGTAAGGTATTGCGGGTGGGGCTCAGATTACTTGGGATCAACTTAAATGTTTGCTTATGATTTGCATTAAAGTAATGAATATATCCATTATGGGGCCAGAAGTTGTGTTCAATCGTTCTTTTCAGTCTATGCTACATTTACTTGATGGAGGAAAGAAGGTAGAAACAACAATATAACCAGTCATTGTATATGTACATTTATTTTATTTACATCCTTTTAACATCAATAGTGTCTTAAGCAGAAGGTTCCTCTATAAATGGATTTCTCTAAAAAACCCAAAGCTCTATCGCAACTTTCAAATATATCAACCCAAGGTTATAATATAAACCAAATGTAACCACACCATTTATAAATGGTCCTAATTATTCAGAATTAACACCATTTGTTTAGTTTTACAGGCTTTTAGGCTCGAGTTTTATTCCAAATACATGATGATGATGTACAAAATAAATTCAGTCTTGGCGAAAATACACATAACCAATTTTGTTATCCAGATGAGATTCTCCGAAATTACTTGCTACTATTTTCTTAACAGTGGTTTCATCAACCAGTCAAGGTTGGCCCTAAATACTTTTATCATTCTTGCCATTCTAGATGCCCATGTAGAAATCTATCTTTTGGATAAAGGTAACGGTTCTATTCTAAAACAGCATTGTTTATATTATTTCCTATTTCAATATGGTTGTTGTGAGTAGAGGCGTGTATTGATGTTACATGCCCTAAGAAGGACTTTCCACTGTTGTATGATGTAGATGACAGACATTGCACAGCTATCAGGGAAATGTAGCAGCGCAGACTTTGGGTCTCTTTGTGGCGACTGCTTGTCCAGGGAGATGAGATCTCTATCTTCAAGTCATTGATGAATTCAGTCCTATACGTCATAATATGAGTAAATTTGGTAATATAGCTGAGGATGCAGCTTTAAATGAACCTGGTTTATCAGGCTGACCCATACCCAAGGCAATATAGGTGTCTTAGAACAGAAGTATGGGGACTTAAAAGGAGTTAATGGATAATTACCTATAATATACTGATATTGATATTGATTTTTGTGTTTTCAGGTTTCCTTTTATGGGGAGACTGGACATATCATATTCAATGATTATGGATGGCGATTGAATCTCACTCTCATTTTATACTCGTACATAGTTTCTGAATTTGAAATGGTAGGTAAGATTCACATTGGTATCTTTACATTTTGAATTTCTCTTACGCATTCTTACATTTTCTTATTTAAAACATTATATGTGACCTATCCCAGAAAATGAGTCTTAAGTCACAACAAAAGGACTTTGAGATACTATATCTAAAAAGGTGAGATTAAGTAGATTCCAACGATGTTAACATTTTAGGAAACCTAAAAGTTATTTCTATATTTTTATTTATTTTTGTTGTGTTTGACAAAGATATTTGACATTTGTAGCGGTGGACAGTTCCTAGTAAAGTAGCTAAATATACTCTATAGGATGACCTTAGAATCGCAAGGATATCTTTAATACACTGTCTTGAAAGCTGACATGTATTCATATGACTTAGATTTTCCAAAAGTGAGATCATTCCAAGAACATGCCAACAAGAGATATCGTGAGATATCGTGAATAAACATGCAACTCATGTTGCGATTTATGACTCATTTTTCTGAAACACATCACAAATGTAACATGGGCAATCGGAAGAAAGTCAGACCAACAAAGCCAGTGTGTAGAATCTATAATGAAATGGGAAGGTAGCTGACGTCGTCAGCTAAGTGTCCTCCAATAACATTGGATCCACCCAATCGCCAGACCGTTTGTCTGACAGCTCCCGTCAGAATATCGGCTCAGTGGATATTAAGCTTAACATATATAATGCTAATACTTGTTTTATAACTGCACTACAATATAAATTGGATAGAATATAAGTCAATAGGTGTTTTTTATATAAGATATCCACCAATATCCACCAATGGCAATAAAAGCCACATATTTGATATTCTGTAGGATTATGTATTTTAAGAATGTTTTCTTTGAAAAATGTTTATTTTTTTTGCAACATATCCTAATATTATTAACCTTAATATTGTATTCTAGTTAACTTATTTCATTGTATACCATATAGCCATGCTGGATATGATATTCAGGCATGTACACATTATTTGCCCAATTTTCAAATGCAAATAAACGATTCTATTACATTAAATGATCCTACAGAGCGGGATATGGCATGATGGGACCCTTGAAACCAAAACAGACCTCAGCAAAGCCCTTTCCTTCATGCAGATATTTTACTCCCCTGCCACACTCCAAGGCAGGAATAACATTCGCGTCGTCACAATTGCGGTAAATGAATTCTTTGCAATTGAAACTGATTTAATAAATCATCTCATATCATAATGAAAAGCTCAACAAGGTGCAATATATCAAAATTGAAATCAACTCAACATAACCATTTCCACACCAAACCGAAACATTTTTTTAACAATTTTTGAATGTATTTATTTTTATAAAACCTAGGAGGAGCCATTTTGCATGAAGAAGGAGGACCATGAGGAGCGAGAAGGAAATGACAAGTACTATGGGTACACAGTGGACATGATGGAGGAGATCGCTAAACAGCTGGAGTTTGATTATGAGTTGTACGAGGTGAGCGACGGCAAGTTTGGAGTGGAGATGCCAAATGGCGAATGGAACGGAATTATTGGAGAAATTCTAGCTGGGGTGAGGTGAACATTTCTTAAGCTTAGATTATATCATAATTCACGAACATCTCTTATGATAATCATGAATTTGAGTTGTGTAGGTGAAACCTCACTATATATTGGCTACGGAGAATAACAATGTTACTTGGGAACCATGCCCCCCTCGACTGCCATTATGACACCCCACTTGAATATTTCTCTAACGTCACAATGCCCATGTCTTCCATGCCACCTTAACAATTATATTTTCTAACGTCCACTCGCCCGAGCTGCACATACCTAATTTTTTTTCTCTGCGTCAGCTGGCTGGTTATTTGAATCCGATTACTTCAAAATGGTGAAGACCAAGTATTATACACCTTGCAGAGTGGCACATGAGTGTCCTAGTGGTCGAAATTGTACCAAGAAGATGTTAGCCGCATCCAGAAGGATTGGAGAAAAGAAGTGAACCCTTGGTTGCTTCCTCGGATAGTGAAGTAAAAATAGAGTCGGAAGGAACGTTTTAAAGTTTCTATGATGTGGATATTTCTGCTGCTACGCAAACGGAATTTCCCCTTGATTCTCTCCAATTTTCAGACTTTGCTTCTACATACATGTGACGGTATTTGTGACTATCAAACTATTTCTGTTGCTGTTTCAAAATTTTACCGACATGATAATGAGTAGTTTTTTTTACTCCTGTTTCTGTAAATGGTCGTTTGGTCAATGTTTATGGTAAAGGTTTTTCTTGGTAGTTGCAACTGTGTTCATGAGCTACGGGGCATCCCTGTTCAACTTAAATCATGTAGATTTGTGGCAAGTCTATTCCATCAAGGTTGCTCAGTTTTAGTCAATATGTAGATGTGTTTAATGGTATTGTTGACAGCTTTGACATTGTAGACACACCAGTACAGGCGTGTGACTCTAGTAATTATGGTTCAATTCTTGAAGAACCAGCTCGCGTAAAGATGGACAAAATTGTTGCAAACGAAATTTTAGAAGGTTGTGTACCGATTGTTAAACACGAACCCAAGTGTATTCATGTCCTAGTGGCAGTTGCTAAATCTGATGGCGGTCTAATACCTATTACTGATTGTTCCCGGCCCGATATGGACTCTGTTGCTGATACAATGTTTAATGTGTATAATGTAATTATATACATGTGTAGTTTTTTGATGAATTTTTCCTGTCCTCCCCCGACCTGTCCTCCTGTACCCTGACCAGAAACGCCCTCATTGCCCTCCTGAGGTTTCTAGGTTTTTGCATTGCTTGGCAAAAAGTCAGCACGTCCAGCACATCATGCACCTATCTTGGATTTAACATAGACTTGGTGGACATGACCCTCAGCTTACCAGTGGAAAAAGTGGAAAAACTTCGCATCTTGCTAGGATATGTCAAAGACGCCAAGTACATCAGCAAAAAAATATATGTGGATATATGGGACGTTCGCTGAAGAGAAGATTATAATCTGCAATGAGTCACAAACAGAGTTTGGCCTGAACCACCAATGAACACGGAGGTTTATTATACCATAAACATATATATACATAAGAGTAAAGAAACAAATTTGAGCGTGTGAAGTGGTTGGGTGACGGGCTTGAAGTGAAATTTGTTATGGTGGAATGGAAGGGCGTGGGACTATGACGTGGGCGTTACCAGCGGGGGTGTGGCCCTATCCACTGTTGTCATGCGCCCGACCCAATATATGCGGTGATGCGTCACCTTCACATATTTAGCCCATTGTGTGTTCAGAGGTGGGCATACTTCAAGGAGACTTGATTTGTATAAAGTGATATTGTCTAAATGTCTCACTAGATCTATAGAGATAACATTCTGTGGTGGAACGCCTTCTGCAAGGTCTTCAATGGCGTGGGACTCCTGTCAAAACCTGAGTTTAATTTCCCCATGGTATTGGATGCAAGGGCTTTGGTGTGTTTCTTGGCGCAGACTGGCTAGCGGGCACTTGGAGTCATAGTAGGGTGCCATTGCTGCATAGACAATACTCAAGTGGCCACCATGTTGACGGGCATAAGTTGTAACAAAACCTGCATGCAGTGGTTATACAAGTTATATTGGATTATCTTTATCTATGGCATTGAGTTGGTGCCCCAGTATATTAATACAAAAAACAATGTTGTGGCTGATTGTTTTTGTCACACCTTCCTTATTACAAAGAACTTTGTGACTTTTCAATTATTAAACAAGCTGGATTATGCTGATATTTCATTTAGAAATTCCATCTTTATCTCTGAGTGGGTTTCCTTGACGCTATCAGTTTTTTTCTTGTTGTATGCTAACCTAAGAAATGAGTTTTGTATGGATTGAAGCCTGTCTATATGTTTTTTCTGTGCCGGGGCATAGAACATATTACAAAAGTTAAACACAGGGCGTACCATGGTCTTATAGATTAGGATTGTGTTTTTACTAGAGAGGGCTTGGTTGATTTTGGCATTGGCTCTGAGTTTCTGTATTCCCTGTTTGATTTTTAAGGTTAGGTGGAGGTTGAATGTTAGGCCGCTATCAATTTCTAGGCCAAGGTATTTGTATTGTGTGACATGCTCTAATTTGGCATTGTTAAGGCTTAACGTGTTTGTGTTTGATTTTGTTGTATGTAGGGCCATGCTCATGGCTTTGCTTTTTCATACATTTACTGATATTTTGTTTAGTGTGCACCATTTTCCCACAGTATCCAGGTCTTTTTGAAGTTCTTTGTACAAAGTTTCTAACCGTGGATGCGAGTGGAATATCACTGTCTCATCGGCAAAGAGCTGTTTAACCCATTCGAGGCGCGCTGGAAAACTGCGTCATCTGTTGAGAACGGACGTCAGCAAGTTGCGTCACTATGGGAGCGCATATACAATGTAGCGTTATTCGTCGCCAATCCTGACGTTACATCGATGACGGGCGAGGAATGATGCATGTTGATGTCGCAGTAACAACATATATTCATCAATTCTCTATAATTTCTTTATATCATTACCAAATACTTTCAAATTCAAGATTATGACAGAAGGGATACTACTTAATGTGGACTGTGAACAAGATTTACATGGATAGATGGATTTGCGATGAAAAGAAAGGTAGAACATATCTTTGGGAAGCTTCAACAATGGCGGACATTAGGAAGCTAATCTTATCAAGGTATAGGGAGAGAAAAACGGGAATTACTTGTATTAAATCATTTTTATGGGAAGAAAAGTTAGGCAAGGAATTTTTTTAATGATATATCATATTGTATGAGGGTGGTTAAGTTAATTTTCAAAGGCATTTTATTTGTGTATGATTATTTATCTTTAGCTTTGAAAATGCGTCGGCGCCTCCCGCCGTCGGAGCCATTTCTGAATGTTGTCTGGTGCCGCAAGAATCCAACATTTATTTTTATTGAAGGGGGTTGAGTAATTTCCTAAAGCAATGATTTTAATTTCACAAAATGGACGAAATATCATAGAGAAATACATTTCTAAAGAAAAGTTATGAAGAACTATCTATTTTTTTAAATAAAATACATTTTCCCACGACCATACTTTATAATGCATTAATGCAAGCCACGCCCTATGGACAGTAATGCATTAATGCAAGCCTCGCCCTATGGATGGTAATGCATTTATGCAAGCCACGCCCCTATCATGGGAATGCATAAATGCATGCCACGCCCCCCTCACGGGAATGCATTTATGCATTCCACACCCCTAAAGGGTTAATAACTGTGTGGAGGTCATTTATATACAGTAGGAATAGGAGAGGCCCGAACACCGTTCCCTGGGGGATTCCATATGTGACTCTGGCTTTTCTGGAGGTAACACCATTTGCCTGAACTCTTTGGTATCTGTTAGTAAGGCAGTCTCTGAACCAATCTTTTAATTTTGGTGAGAGGTGGAATGTTGTTAATTTTCTGAGCAGTATCTAATTGTCTACTGTGTCGAATGCTTTTTGAAAGTCTAGGTATACCAGGGAGATGGGATCTTTTTTGTTTTTAAATTCATATATATATATATATTCAAAGAGCCTTCTGTGTGCTTATTCTAGTGAGTGACCTGCCCTGAACCCATATTGGTATTTGTATAGTAGGTCATTGTCTTCTAGATGGGGGTATAATGTGCCTTGTACTACTCTTTCTAAAAAATTTGCTAATAGTTTGACTATACTAATTGGTCTGTAATTTGAAGGGTCTGTCCTTTGTCCTGACTTATAGATGGGCGTTATCATTGCCTCTTTAAAATCTTTGGGCACTTTTGAGGTCCATATTGATAAATTACATAGGTGGGTAAATTGGCTCGACAGGTGTTTTCAATATAAAGGAATTAGTGATTATGAGGGGCTGGCTCATGCTGCCATCTAGTATTATAGGTGGTGCTATCTGGTGAGATAAGTGGCGCAATGGTAAATGAATGGCAGGATTGGGCACAATGATTAGTCTATGATCAGCCGATCAGTACACATAAAGAAAGCAAATGGGATATCATTTAAAGAGTTACTTATGTACTTATAGTTAATTACACACAGTCAATTTATGATATGATTTGTGTTTCTGCTATTATAATTATATAATCATAAATTCTCATAACTTTTGAAACCATCATTTAAGTAAATAATTATGTTAGTAGTCCTATTCATTAACACTATTGTATATCATCCACTTTTCCCATGCCACCTGCTACTAATGTATCATCATTATGGATTTTACCTCAGCCTCCTGGGGTCTCATCATCACAGTTCATTCTTCCAAGACCTCTTCAACTGCTTTTCAAGTACCAGTGGTCAGTGGTCAGTGGAAGAAGGGCAAAATAGATTGGCAATAAATTTACTTGTTGCCAACAAAGGCAAAATAAGTTGGTTGATATTTGTCCCCACGGTCCTATGGTGTGTGCTACGCCTGCCAGTGCCAGTTGTCCCATAATTCCATGCGAATCAATATTCAAAATGGCAGCTATGCAAATACCCTATTTGCTACCCCTGATGAAGGTCACATGCGCCATAATGAATAGAGTTTCTCAGCATTATTGCTTTTTTAATAAAACAATCAAATATTATATATCGGTGGACAAGTTTACTGTTTTCCAACTTTCGAAACTAAGGGTATAAAAGTTAACTTTCACTGTTATCACCGTGCTGTTACCACATGCAAATTTAAGTAATAAGATATTGTAGTGATATTCAATACTCTAAATGCCGTTGTATTTTTAAACCGTTTATTTATACCATTGGTGCTGGTAATTAGTTCTGCTGAATAATACCAGAGGGCACTTCTATTTGCTGTACTGCTTAAGCTAGATGCTTTTATATCTCATCTATGTACATGATCAATGTAACTATTACCTATCAAGACTTAGGTATGGATTTCAATACTATTTACCATAATGTGTCAATAAGTGTATTTATAAGTGTCTGTGATTCATGCTTAATGCCTCAACATGTCATATTTCATGATAATTATCTCTGTATGTATACTACGTGTTTCATTAAACACCTTAACTCTTAGGGAGCTAAATTACCTAGGAGCCCTCTGTGCCTAGTTTCAGGCAAGAGGCAGGTAGAGGGTTGTGAGAATAAACCTTGAATGAAGTTAACGCTTGTGTTCTGGTTGTTCAAGTCCGAACTTGGGTTGTGTTGGAAGAACAGTACAATATAATAGTAATATAGTAATATTGGTATGTTTTGTATCTAATTAAGAGCTCATGATCATTGAAACTTATCATATTTGTTTATTTGTTCGCGTTTGTATTCATAATTGCATGATCACATCATGAATTCAATCCAATTCAAGCATTCTTAAATGATAATTAATAATTATTATTTAAGAATTTTTTTTTTTTTTTTTTTTTTTTTTGTCTAATGGTATGACAAAGGAAATGTACATGTATTAAAACACTCTCAGTAAACATTGGTCCTAAAACGATTTTCCACTTTTTGTTTTGTTCTTTTGATCATTTTCAAAATCATTTGACCAAAATTTTGGACCAGTTTTTCCAGCTGCTTTTGCTAGAGGTCTTCATAAAAGTTCCCATTTATATTTTGGAGACCCGCCGAAATCCTTTCCTGTTGTCTTTCGGCCGATTCGACTTTAAATTCTGACCTAAAAATCATAACATATGAGTAAATTTGGTAACACTTTTTGGTCGTTATAACTTTTAATGCAGGGTAATTTAGACGGTCTTCCAGTGAAAGCCCTATTCTTGATCTCATGATATTTCATAATAACACAAGAATAAATAATATAATTGAGAAATTCACTGTCTCTTTTACGACTATTACAGAATGCCACGATGAGTTTCGCGCCACTCAGCATCAACGCCGACAGAGAGCGAGTGGTAGACTTTACCAAACCCTTCAAAACAAGAGGAATCACTGTGCTCATGAAAACACCTGAATCCCAATCTTCCTACTTCGAATTTATGAAACCGTTATCTCGAGACGTGTGGGTGTTAACGCTCGTAACCATGGCAGTTATAACAGTCATTTTATTCATCTACGAACGCTATAGTTTAGCTTGTAGAAAGGACATGCCAAAACTCAACCTGAGAGAAAGTTTGTGGTTTATATTCGGAAGTTTGGTTCAAGGATCCACAGAATCTGCCCCAGTGACTGTACCGGGAAGGATCCTCACAAGCGCTTGGTGGTTCTTTTCGTTAATAATGATCTCCACCTACACTGCCAACTTAGCAGCTTTCTTAACCGTTAAGAAAATCAATCCTCCCATAGCATCTGTAACGGACCTTGCAGATCAATCTCGAATAAAATTCGGCACAGTGAGAAACAGTGGCATAGAGATGTTTTTCAGAAACACCAGGATCGAACCTTTTGCCAAGATGTGGGTCCAGATGTCAGAGATATTTACAGACGTTCTTGTGAATACGACGGAAGAGGGACTTGTTAAGGTAAAACAAGGGAATTATGCCTTTCTCTGGGATAGTACAGTGACTTCTTATAAAGCAGCCACAGACTGCGACTTCACAGAGATCGGTCCCTCTTTTGACCCAAAAGGATTTGGCATTGGCGTGCCTTCTGGTGCTGTTTATTTAGAAAAACTATCCATGGCATTGTTAACGTTAGGAGATACTGGCAAGATCGCCGAACTTGAACAGAAGTAAGACATTCATTTATTTCTATTAATATACCATTCTTATAAATATTCGGCTCGCCCATGAAATTGTACTCACTTTTGAGCTCAGGTTTTTCTTTTACAGGAGTCAGGAAATCCTGATGTCCCCCGAGGCTTTTTATATTTAGCTCAGGGGCAACATAACATACAGTTTAGGCTTGTCTTGGATCAAATAAGAATAAATCGGTTAACAGAGAGCTCTTTTTTGTTACAAATGACAAACATTAGTTGTCATAATGGACAGTGATAACGGAATCATTTCCAAGCTTACATGCATGTGTTGACTAAAGCTGTTGTAAAAGTAAAGTTTTAAAGATACAAAGAAGGGTTACATACAAAGGGTATGTGTCATACATTTGAGATTATTAAACATGCGATCAATATTGAGGCGTCAACAGCCGTTCATTACTTGTAACGCGCAGGGGCGGATCCAGGGGGGGTCAGGGGGTTCGAACCCCACCCTTGGGCCCCATGATGCCCTTTTTGCCACCCCAAAGTGCCCTTTTTTCCCATCCCAAATTGCCTTTTTGCCTATCCCTATTTACCTGTTTGGTTACTTAGTTTTGTGCATCCTGTACTTTTTGCTATATTAAATTCAAATTTGGTAAAAATTTTGTTTAAATTTAAAGGTATGCATTTAAATTATGCAAATAATTATTTTTCAACTGGTTTTCTGAGTGGAATCTATTATTCAAACAGTTTTTAATTGATTTGAAAAAGTAAAAGGTTAGAATTAGACTATAATGATCTAAAAATTATTGCTTTCATGTATTTTGAATGTAAGTGTGTGGCATAAGTAAACCCTTGCTTACCATAGGATCCGACCCATTTATCATGTGTAAATAGTCAGGAAAATGATTTCAAGTAGATATGGGACTCCAAAGGTGTATAGGTTGTGCCCCCTATTGTTGTTATTTCAAGAAAAAAAATTAATCCACCTGATGACGTCCTAACCCCCACCTCAAAATGTCCACAAGTGCCATTTTTACAGCACTTTTTCTGTTGTAAGTGTAATAACCAAAACTTTCTTTGTTACAACCAAAAGGGCCCTTTTTTGAAGAGCCAAATCCATTTTTAAGAACCACAAGTGCCTTAAATTTCTTTTACAACCAAAGGTGCCTTAATTGTGGTTACTGCTGTAAAAGGCTGTTTCTTATAAATGCTTATTCCATGACATTAACGGTATGGGCCTCACACATGTTTGTGCTGACATTAATAGTTTAGGTATGTTTGTTTTACATTTACACAACATGTGGACAATCGCTAGGGTGCAGTTATGAGAAAATTAAATATGTTGCGTTACACTTGTCCTACTGTGAAATCCTAGCTTGAGGAGGCTCGATTCAACACAATGTGTAGGCCTAAGTTATGCAGCATGAGACAAAATAGTTTGTACATGTTTGTAAGTCAGGCCTATACTGTGCCAACCATATTGCGTCATTTAGTCATGTGTAACAAAGGAAGCCTGAACTAATCGCGTGAGCAGTTCAGATCCACCAAACTGCACCCCCGAACTTCCTCTCCATGAGGTGATTTGGTTTAGTTCAACGTGGCATCATAAGAATAAGTCAGTAACATAATCACCCCCTTCTTCCTCCATTCTCACAGAGGGGGCAGGGGAGGTAGGGTGTGAGAGGGGGAGGAGAAAGATCGAGAGGGCAAAGATCGAGAGAGGGAAGAGAGATAGAGAGAGGGAGGGGAGAGGGGGGAAGGAGAGATTGGGATTTCACAATTTCCGCCATATCTGTATCCCTACATTTTGCTGTCTTGTGTTTAGTTATCTTTGAGTCTTACAGACCTTTAGCTCATTGCAGTGTGCTATTTAATAAATAATTTTTCTTAAGTTTCCCATTTTTCAAACATCATAATATTTGAAATACAGTCCCGTTCACACCCATTTATTTCATAGCCCCATTATCTGATTTCTCAGATTTTTGCCTCTGTTTTGATCACTCTGCATCTATCTCACATTGCCTCTGAACCTGTTTCCATTTCTCTGTGGATGAACAGTGACCATGCAATAACATCTAGAAAAGGTTTCATTTGAGACATGCACAGTAAACGGGTGTCTCCAGTAAGCTCTGCGTTTGGTCTTCGCTTGGTCGGCGTTTCAAACTCTGCGATTCTATTAATGGATATCCTTCCCGCGCTTGGTCATGGTGAAGCAAGGAGCAGACGACATTTATAACGGTACCTCGTTGTGTCTGCCACATCAGTTTATCAGTTTTTCAGAGGTAATTTGAATTCGGGGGACAAGTTATAAGTAAATTTACATTCCAGCTCGTTGACTTTATATCCAGAAATGATTTTCTTTTTTCTTACAAAATAAACAAAAATATATTTGTACAAAAGTGGAATCGATCTAATATATAATGTACAGATATTTATCCGTTTAAAAAGACTGTCAAATGTAGTTTGATGGAACAAAGTATTTGATAGATACTTAATACTAGAATAAATCTGATGTTAAATGAATTGTGAACTAACCGGACTTCAAGCGCAGAACAGTCTCCATTGCAAATTTCAACCGCGACCCTTTGTGGTAGAGCCCTATACTCACGTCGCAGAGGTGCTTCAGTCGCAGAAAATATTCAACATGTTGAAAGATTCCTGTGACAGTCGCAGCACGTGAAACTCACGTTTTTAGCCGCAATTTAACCACAGATACAATCGCAGAACAGGTCTCAACTTCTACGGTTGGTCTGCACATGAATTGCGCTTGAATAAAATGTCCTGTTTTTGAATCGCAATGCTTACCGCAGAGCTTACCGCTGCCAGTGGAGACCCCACTTAAAGGGCAATAAGATGGAGAAAGAAATTGGACAAGAAAGTTGGCAGAAATGGAAGGAGAAAATTCTCACTGCTTTGTCGTAAGAGGATGATACCTTTGCTATGTATGTGTAGGAGTTAACATCAATATTAATATAGCGTGCCTGATCAAACCCGATACATCTTTACCCTGAGCATAGAACGTTTGCAAAGTTTTCAACGTTGCCAAAATTGACGAATCAAATGACTCAAATACTTCACCCTTTTCCATATGTAGATCATGGCTGAACTTGTCTTTTTTCCCATCTTTCCTCTTCCTACGATTCCTAGTCATACGGACGGAGGATCTAGATAACAAGCTTGAACTTGACCACAATTCACTCGATGAAGCACCGGGGGAGGTAACATCGTACATGTCTGCTTCTTCTCGCCTTCTTGCCTTCTCCCTTACTGTTGCGTTGTACGGGATATTTTCATACAAATGCAATCACTTCAGTTTGTGGTGACTATTTTTTCTATAGTGGGATCGTTTGAATATTGACCATGAATACTGCAGTTATTTTCTCAACAACTTGTTAAAGAATGTAATAGAAAACCAGATTGCAAAGGTGTCTAAGGTTTGTAATGATTGTTTCACTTCATATTTTACCAATCTGCTTTCAGTAAAATATGAAATTTGTGAAGTGTGATTAATGTACCCATTTCCAGAATTATTGTTACTATTATCTTTATCTGTATTTAATTATGTCAAAACTGGAAATAAACACTATACATACACATACATACATGTATAGGCATATTACATATGGGACCGTTCAATATCCATATTTATGTAAGATTTTTAAAAGCGGAAATAAAAATACTTGTTTACATGTATGAAACACAATGAGGAATAGTGCATGGCTGAGACAAATTCCTCTTGTTGGACGAGGGAAATCACTAAATCAGAATAGTATGTGTACGGGCAATTTGTACGGCACAATTAACATGACCATCAGTGTAAATTCGTGCAGTTGTGTCTACAGAGGGGTGTTGCACAACTCCTGTTCGTTGCATATTGGTGGCTGTTCGTAGCCTTTCTATTGCTCGTTGAAATTCGTAGAGGTTACTGCTCTTTTTTTGCCCTTAGATCGTGAAAATGTTGCACAACCAATTCATAGGTGCTCGTTCGTTGGGACACTGACAAACTTAGGAACACCCTTAAGGCTTAAGTCTTTTACACATTTAGTTATTGTGCAACAGAGGGTTAATCGTGTCTATTCTTACTCGTTGGTAGGCCCCAACGAGGACGGAATCCCGTTCGTTCATTGAATTTCCTTGGTCATCACCACTCTGGGCTTTGTTGCACAATGCTTGTCGTAGCCTATTCTAATTCCTGTTCATCCATACAGTTGGTCAATGCCTTGCTTTTCCCTTAATCTCACCCAATCGCGTTCGTTTTTTGGGCTACCTTACTAGAATCCGTTGCACAACTATTTTGTGGGGTTCTCGTTTGTGCATACTCGTGAGGAGACCAAAATTAGCTTGAAAACGGCTAAAGGTGTCCCAAGTCTGCCATAATTGACAAATAAATAGATAATTCCATCATTAATTTCCATATATAAATGAAAACTATATTGCAAGTGTTTTCATAGTGATTCTTGATTTTTAAAAACATTTAGGTATTCGTTGGAAAGAGGTTCGTTCCAAATAATCAAGCACTCTCAACACTGTGGTAAGAGTTCACGCATTTCGCTAGTGAAAGTACACGAAAGGCGGGTCAACTTGTTGCACGCTCATAGCGCTTGTCTGTATTGGCTTTTCGAGTACTTTTCTACTGGTGGCTGTGAGTGTGTAGTGACGTCACCACGCGCTAAGCGCGTAAAATCAGTCACCTTACCGAGGCGGTGGCGGCTTGGCTTGCTCAGTGGTGCGTGTAAAATCTAGGCAATTTAGGGGGTGGGTGGGGGTGCGTTTGGGGGGGTTTGGGGGAATTAATATTACGCATTGAATTTTTGGTTATTCATTCATCAACTTTGGGGTGGGCAAATGTATTATTCCCTTGAAAATCATCATTTTGATTCATTATTTCTTTTGATGTATTTCATCCTTGTACCAGCTTCTGTAAAGAGAAAATCACAGATATATATCAAATATTAATAGGTACTATGTAAATGTAGATTGAAAAGCATTTACTAGTAACTCAAATATACTCTACATAGACAGATTTATTTGGAAGATTTGCGAATGCTCTTCAAATGTTACAAATAATGTCCCTGCCTGGCGTTTCATAATGTAAGACATTCGCGGGAACATTAGTATACACTTCGATAGGTTATTAACCTAACGAGGGCATTCATTAGGTAAAGGACATACCTATCTATCTGTTATTAATGATTAAAAACGAGTTAATCATGTAATTCAAGTGTTTTGTGAAGGTGTCAACCCTAGATTTCTGAGCAAATGATGTTTTTCCATGTGTAATTCATGTCCGGGCGCCTGGTCACACAGCAGCTGCACGGGACCTGTCAGGGTAAGGTGCCGATGACAAAAGCCTGTCCTACTCGGTCTCTACTGAGCGCGATGTGCGTTGAGGGGCAGTACTGCTAATGCTCTAAATGAGATGGGTGGGACGCTAGTGACCCCTATACCTAACCGATAGGGTTAGGGATAGGTGATCTTGGATAGGTTGGCGCACTAAGGGTCCCTAGTATCTGACTCATACACACAGTAAGGAAACATTATAATTCAGTGACTAAAACATCGAATATCATAGTTAAAATATATCAAGGACTAAAATCTGTTGTATACATGCATCAATTGAATCACTGGGCAAGACATTTCCTGTTCACAATTAATAGCATTAGAGCTTTTACTATGCATACTCAAGGCACAATCCTTTCATCATGGATTTTTAGCTGATACATTTCGAATGCATGCTATTGTTATTAGCAAATCCTTCTGATGTCAGATGTATTAGATACCTATGTCAGATGTTCCTTGAATGCAAAAGGTATGTGGCACCAATTTACCTACTGAAACAAAATAAAATTATAATTTTTATAGGCTACCATGCCAATGAATCGTTATCTTGTACCAAGAAAGAGTAGTCATCACCTTTCAATTATGTGTCATGAAAGCATCCACTCTGTTGTGATTGGTGGTAAGGGGAGGGGTGAGCGCTGAGTAACGTGGAAGGGGTAACTATGTTGCTCTATCAGTCTATGCCATACACCCAGACCTAGCGTTGGGTGGAAATAGCCCGAAGTGAAACCTACCTAACGTTCTACCACTTACCTTAGAATCTGTACATTTCTCAGGTGCCTAATGTCTTAATGAATGGCACAAAACTGAAACAAAGTTGAACATGGATTATTCATGAGAAGTGATACTAAAGATCATAGTTAATGAATTAGAGTGAAATAAAAGAGATGCATGCAACATACTTACCTAGGATACATATGTACTAGCCTAAAACTACATCCAATTACTTTTGGTGTGGGTTGTCCAGTGGTCGGAGAAGTAATGAAAGTGTAAGCTGCAGGTGCAGCTTGTATGGTAAAGGGTTGGTAGGTATATAAATAGAATATAGCTGTCTAGGTCGGTCCCTTATAGGTCTCTGCCGCCGCCACTGTTGCCGCCCCTTCTCCCCCACCCATTGTTGTTGATGCTTGGTCCGACGTACAAGCCTTTGTCCGGGCCATGGACAAAGCTTTGTCGCCCTTTAGTGAGCACTACGCCAAAGATTATAGTATGTTACAAGTATTTACAAGAATTATGTCTGGGGCGCGTAGGAGTACGCGAACTAGTGTAGCACTCGTCTAGACGCGTGGAACAGAGCGGTCTTTCATGTGAAATCACACTTAGTTATAACAGTGAAGGTCAACTCTCTTCTGCCATTCTCTACAGTATCAGTATTTATCGGTTTGAATATTTCCTATTTCCTTAAAACAAAGTGGGGTTACACGCACAAGATATCAAAGAACCGATGGACTTTCTTCATCTCTAAATTTTGATCCCTTATGTCGTATTGTTAGATAATTATGAACAATAGACATGATTTTAGATAATTGATTCCTGTGCTCCTTTGCTATGACCCTCAAAGATAATATCTACTATTATATATTACTGACAGCTATGTAACAGTGACATCCTTTTTCTGCCTTACATGTCGACGACATCCTACAAACATCATTTTTTGCATTACTATCTGTCAGTGGGCTATGCGGCCTCAGTGGCATACCATAATTCCTTTTCTTTGAACTACGAACTCTATATTCAGTAATCACCTTATATCACTAGTTTGCTTTACATTGAAGGCTGCCTGTAGCACTATGCTCGTTAAATATCCATTTCTAGTGGGTCCGCCCAATAACGGCAAGACAACGCTGCTGTACCAATACAGCCAAGCCAGCGGCAGTGAGAGGCACCTCTACTAGATTCGGGAACTATAGTAGCCCAGCTGGTTTCGCCAGGGGGCGACAACCAGCCATCATGAATTTTTACTGCAGACACCCTCCTGGGTAGGCGGAGCGTACACCTGCGTACACCTGCTCTGCAAGGGGATCTGGTTTTCGCTTAGCACTACAGACTCCGGCCGTGCCGTGGAACGAGATACTTCTGTTGTTCAAATTAAGCTCTTATACTATTCGCTTGTATTTTGTTTCTGGGTCAATAAATTCAGTCAAACGAATTTACCATCATTTGTTGTTCTTTTCACGAAACTCACCACACATATATATGTTCAAAAGGAGTATAGGTTATATTGATATACCATCCGTTAACATGTTTCCTCTTAGCAATAAATGGTAGTATAAGCCACAGGAATTTGAAGACCAGCTCTCGACCTGAAATAATACATCATAACAACACTTCAACAACAAAATCATGGGTATGCAATTCCCCTATTGGTCCTAATAATTGTCCTATGTATGAAAACCGAGCCTCAAGCGCCACATGCACTTCGAGGGGTGGACTGCTCCATTGTCTGTATACTACAACGGCTTTCCATTAGCAGTTTATTGTGATGGAGATTACTTGTCACTAGTTCTGCGTCTGAGAATAAAATGAAGCTAATGATGATGTGGAAGATGGTAAAATAATGTGTCGCCCCCACCATCCAAAAGTCATATTTTTATATGTGAATCGAGGTGGACCCAATCGCTCCTGACTACCGCATTTGCTTACTATAACTATACATTAACTCTTATTATATATGTTTGAATGCAATCATTTGTAATCGATAAGCGGGCAACGAATCGGTAAATATGCATATCTATAACAATTGTATAATCCTTGTATCAGGATGATCTGAGAATAGCGTCTACTGGATGTAATGCTTGACTGAATAAACATTAAAGCGAAAGTTAAAGTAAAGTAACTATTACTTTATAAACATATGCTATATATCTATCGATGCAATTGTCTTATGATTTAATAATTTCATTATGTCAGTAAAGCCTGTGAGACAGGTGTATGTAGTAACAGAAATGAACGTCAATGACCCATCTAGGGCAAAATCAAGGGAGGAAGCATGTTCTTATTATGGTTGTCGAATCTAATACAGACCCAATATAAGATTAAACAAAAAGCCTAATTAAGTTGTTAGTTAAAGGTGTGTGTTGTGTTGGTGGATATTAGGTAAAGAATTTGGTCACGGAAATTTGGTCAGCCTCAGTAATCTTTAATTATCCCCTGCGATGTCATTAGCCCTGTCCACAAGGACCTGACACAGAAACCGGGATATAGTTTTTATAGACTAGCTCTTCACATATCCAGGTTAATTGCCTACATGTGGGTCTATCCCTCAGTTTATATTAAAATCTGATATGGATTCTCGAAGTGTCATCACCGGGACTGGGCTATACTATGATGGTACCTTCAGCAGTAAATGTCCTTGACAAGTAGATCTTCCTATACTTTATCTTGCCTTCTTCCTAAACATTTTAATTCATACGTCGTCTTCCAACAGAAGAACATACATTATCCATAGACTTGTCCATGGTCTCCGTGATACATAGTAAATATATAATAACTAGCATAGTACCTGTCTTTTGGACGGTTAAGAACAAACAGGTAGGTTCTCTATGAAAGGTATGGTAAAAAATGGGTAGGAACTGTTAGATAGAAATCCCTCACCCTATTCCTCTCAGACTCTGCCCTCCTCCCTCTCCCCCCACTTCTCTTACCCATTCCTCCTCCCTTCGTCCTCCCCTCTCCCCCACCCTCTCCCTCCCGTTTTCTTCTCTCCCTCCCCTATTCTCTCTATCCTTTGTACCCTCTCTCTTCTTCTTCCTCTCCCTCTTTAATTCCTCCCACCTTCTCCCTCCCCTCTTCTTCGCTCTCCCGTCCTCCTCTGCTCTCTCTCCTCTGCTCTCTCTTCCACTCTCTCCCTCCCTCCCTCTTTTTCCTTATGCGTTCTCACCCTCCCCCTCTGCTCATAGAAAACATGATGTCAAGACACTCTCTCCCTCTCAGCGTCTCTCCCCGCCCTCTCCCTCCCCTTCTTCTTTCTCCCCTTTCCCTTCCCTTCTTCTCCCCCTCCTCCCCCTCCCCTCTCCCCCACCTTCTCCCTCCCATCGTTTTCGCTCCCCTCCCCTCTTTCCCTCTATCCCACGTACCCTCTCTTTCCTTCTCCCCCGCCCCCTCTACTCTCTCTTCCCATACCTCCCTCCTCCCTCTCTCTCCCCTCTTTTTCTCTCTTCATTCTCCCCCAACCCCACTCATTGAAGGCATGACAAGTAACTGTCATGTGATGGGTCATGTACTCCTTACTTTTGACATTTGTCCATAAAACAGGCTATAAATAGAGTGCGAATATCCTGATTAAAAAGGGCTTCAAAAGCACATTTTCACCCCAGATATCTTGACTAAGAGACCCCTGTGCTGAGCCTAGGGTCGGACAGACCAAATCAAACAATGCTGATCGGGTCACTTGTGCTCTATACTAGATCACAGACATTGAATTAAATCATAAACTCCTCCCGTGGACCTCTCTCTTAACCATGTGCAGGCACTCACAAAATCATAAAGTAGCTTTGAGTTTAGATGCATTTTTGTGTAAATTGACTGATATCTGTACAATAATTTCATTATTATTTCGTTATATTTTGTTATTTCATCAGCCTCACTCTCTATGTGATACACACAACCCACTTTCCAATGAATCAAGCTTGGACTGCGCAGAGCTGTGACGTTGTCACGGCTATGCGCGAGAGTGGGGGGGGGGGGGGGGATGGGTCAGATAAGGCACAGCTATATAAACAATCACAACAGAAACGTTAGCCTAGGAAGCATAGAACTCACACATCTCACTGGTGCCTGCACGCTTATCTAGACAAACCCCATGTATTCTGGTAGATAAACTGTCAACAGAACTGTATAAATCAGAAACAATGGTTGAAAACATCTAAGATTCTGAGAACGTCCATGAAAAGAAATTGGAGATTGCATCTCATGTAATAGATAACAATTGCCCGTTAGGTATCCACTAATGAATAGATATACTGGGGCTGTCTTGGGTCATGTGCCTTGTCACTCCAACCAAAGGGCACACACATAACTGCTCCTGTTTGCTAGGTACACCGTCTGTCACCACAAATCGACATCCCTGCAGAGCTCCTACTGCCTATTAGCTATATCCTCTGTTAGAATCACCACAACACAAGACCTTTCACAGACCTACAACTGCCTAGTAGAGTTTGCCTCTGACATTGCAAGCCATGTTTATAATACGTCTGTCAACTGTCTATATTGATATTCTGTCACTCCATTCCTTGAACACTTATAGTTATACCAATGCCCTGGCTGTGAATCTGTATCACTGTAACTTATTCTCAGTTACAGTACAACAACATCCTAATACCACTACCATTGTTACACTAACACATGTATGATGGTGGTGAACCCATATTCATTCTCAGGGCTACCACTGCCTTGTGTCACAACCTTTGTCACTACCTCACAACCTCTGCCCCCACCCACAAAACATGTCCTTCCACAGCTCCAACCATGAAATATTAACATTTTACCTTTTATATTATTATTATTTTACCTCATAACGGTTGTAACCTACTGCAGTGACAAATAAAGAATTCTCTACTCTATTCAATTACAGATATTGGGGGGAAAGTGACTGTGCCGAATATGACAAACCAACGACAGATGAGACAAGTGAGTTGATGTTGGAGAATGCTGCCGGTATGTTTTTCGTCCTCCTAGGAGGTATTATCCTGGGTCTGGCGGCCCTCCTAATAGAACGATGTCTGCGTAGACTAAGGATAATTAAACCTAAGGTAAGACCATGAGTGACTCATAGCTGTTGTGTGATAAGTTGATGAAGGCTGAAGTCAGGGGTTACAAACTCAACAGTTATGGGAGCAAAGCTTGAGTCTCTGTGGACCTGTGGGGTCCACTGTATGTACATTTACAGTCCTATCTTCATATTTTGCTCTGAAAATGGTCCAACCATTGACTAGAATTGCAGGGATATTTTGTCAGTTTTTCCAAGATTTCAGATAGATGAATCCCATGTTTCTGTTGAAAATCTTTCTAAACAGCTATCATACAGGTTTCTTTCATGCATGAAAGAACAGGGTATTAACATACTTTGAAAGATATTATTTAGCTTGGAAAATCTTCAATGCTCCCGTTTTTAACTCATCAGGAGGCGAAAACAGGCAACTATCTTTTTCACAAAGCTGGTGACCCCGCTTGTTTGCTTGTCAGGATAAAGCAATTTGTTAGCTTTGTATATGTAATAGAGATTTTAAATAAAATGGTATATTCCGTTTTTTATACTGTAAAAACAGAAAGAATAGTCCTTTTCACCATAGACTTCTATAGTGAACGGTAATAAATTTCAGGGCTCCCTGAAATGAAAACTAACCATGTCACATAATTGTTGTTTTTATGATTCACTTAACCATGTTCTTTCAGAAGGCAAAGTTTAAACAAAATGGTATATTCCGTTTTTTCACTTGGGAACGGTGGGTTATACCTTTAAATAAGGAAGATGTAAGAAAAACTTAACCCTCATATTAATTAGTCCCTACACAATATATGGCTTGTACACCTATACTAATCTAGCAATAAATAGTCAAGAGAGGGAATGGTTTTGTGTTTTTTCAGTAGAAATAGGGGAATCTGTCGGGAAAACCATTATTTCTTTAGTCAGTGCCAAAGTGTCTTGTTGTCAAGTGCTGTGTCCCAAAATAGCAAAAGGAACATAAGGTAGGACTAGTACATGTACTATCTTCCCCACGAATTTGAACGAATATGTACTAACCACAGTCACTCAGTCACATAATTAAATATGTTTGCTATTCTCCTTTCAGAAACATGCTGTCAACCACGGAATAGTGGATCTTAGGAGAGCTTAAGAATTTGGCTACTAGAAATAAAATTACAAAACTAATTTATTTTATTTTCCAATATTTGATTATGGATATCTAAGCGGGGTGGACCTCCTGTTGTATCATATTCTATCAGGCTCTTCGGTCCAACTCCTAAATCCGGCCCCAAGCTTAGGACCTGTTGTAAAAGCTTAAGGATGGATTTTTTTTTGGCCTTCCTCCACCTGTAGGAAGGTAAGCAACTCCTTCTACGTGCTATTCCCAGCTGGTAGGGATAGCTATACATAAACACGATGCATTCTGGGGTGGTATACTGCAATCACAAACAGACATACACTTGGCTGGCCTTCGATAACCATGTAATGATTTCTTATGCAACAGGCATGTAACAAATTCAATGATTGTCGATATACATTTGCTCATGTAGAACTACTAAATCAATGTCAGTGTTTTGTCAGGCTGCGATTCCACTGGCTCGCTCTTTTGGTCTGCCCATGACCTGCTCTTTTTATTTCCCCAAGCGCCTAACAAGCAAGGACAGAGTGAACCCAGAGCAGTCCAATAGAATCGGTTATTACGCTTTCTATACGCTTTTAAAATTTGACGTTGACGCTTCTTGTTGACACTGCCCTAATATCTGACATGTTTGATTTGAGCGCAGCAACATGACGCTCTTTCCATGTCTTTTAGTAGCTCAGTGAGAGCGGACCTACGGACTTGCTATTGATTTCAAAAAAGAAACAAGTGAATCAGTAGAATTGCTCTGCACTTGTCTTGCGCTAATAATAAAAGCGGACAAAGGGCGAATGAAAGACACAATATCAATAAGCGAAGCAAGAGCCACCCATGAGCACATATATAAGCGATTCAGTGGAATTGCACCTTAAGGCTGCGATTCCACTGGCTCGCTCTTTTGCTCCGCTTATGGCCCGCTCTTTTTATTTCTCCGAGCGCTTAACAAGCGAATTTAGAGTGAACCCAGAGCGATGCAATAGCTCTTAAAACATGACGTTGGCGCTTCTTTTTGACACTGCGCTAATATCTGACCTGTTTGATTTGAGCGCAGAAACACAACGCTTCTTCTGCCTGTTAAACTAGCGGACCCAGAGCGCAGTGAGAGCACACAAACGCATTTGCAATTGTTTTCATATAGGAAACAAGCGCACCAGTAGAATCGCTCTGCGCTTGTATTGCGGTAAAAATATCAGCAGATGAAGAGCGCATGACAAGCGCACTATAAACAAGCACAGCAAGAGCGAGCCATGAGCACATATGCAAGCGATCCGGTGGAATCCCACCTTAAGATTACTTTCCATATACAGCCAAAGGAATGTCACCTGTTCAGTTGCTATAGTCAAATGTCAATATTTTGTCAAATTTCTTTTTACTTGTATCTAAGCGTTGAAAAATATCTTTAGATAAGGCTTCTCTATAGGTAATCTATTGGGATTCATTGCTAAGGCAAATCAGAATATGATAATTATTTACAATTTTATTTTTCTTTAAATACAGATCGATTTAGTTCTCGGATCCCAATATAAAATTTCATTCAAAAATGTGTGGGTGATTTGGCTTTGGATTTGACTATGCTAATTTAAAGCTGCATACCCAGCTAGATTCCTTCTTCAAATCAGTAATAATGAAAAACACATAATTATACACGGTTTCAAGAAAAAACAATGAATGGAGGAAAATCTCAAATAATTCAAGGAACAACACTTCAGTATTTTCAGTATTCAATTCTTGCTTAAAGAGAGAAAGATTAGTGGATGTGCAATTGTTGTCATTGCGCTTTACAGTGCATGCTGGGAAGCATTCTCGATCATTGAATCAGACATACAAATATTTAGCGGCTCTTTTAACTAAAACAGCTAGAATATTTTCAACCTTGCTGTGTCTTCTTTCAATCATCTATGGATTTCAAATGAATGATGGTAAGGTTATAGACGTGTCCTATCATAATGTATAATACATGGCAATTTACATTGGCGGACTGATGTTTATTACACCCCTGGGAGGTAATTGCCTATACTGCACCTGGTCAAGGTGGCTATCAGTTCCATAGGCTTTGCATTGTCAGAAACACTGCCCAATTTCTCAAAAACTGCAAGGAATTGTATGTAAAACTTGTGGGATATTATAATACAGGGTATTAGTAATTGAAATATTCTGACAAAAAGTAGTGCCCCCAGTTCTGGAACGAAAATCACTATTTCAGGGCTCAGCTGATAGCCTAGTGTTAACAGTAGATGTAAGTGGCAGGAACTCAGAGGCCACGCTCAACAGAATGTGTTGCCTGTTATGCGAATTACGGGTCATGACATAATGCAGGATGTGCCAGGTACACTTGTGACGCTCGGAATTGTTGCAATGCTATATTGTGGTAAAGGTCTACATATGTTTTATTTATATGCAAATTATGCAGTAACATCTCCACTTGTGGATACTTCGCTATTATGGAATTATGTTTTGTTTTATTCTCTCCTTGATTGGTAGTGTTCCACCAATTGGTATTTACTTCACAATCTTTGTATGGGTCTCTCCAACTGTTTAATGATCAAGTTTGGTTCTCTCATCGGATGTCTAGATACTATAGGCATTTAGGAGTTGGCAGATGTTTCCATAAGAGATTTTAGAGAGAGGGTCTCATTATCGTATATGTGAATGCCGTTTTGCTAATGATCGGTGCTTACAGCAGTTCCCCACTGGGCTCAGGTCTATATGCCCCTGAGAGGGTGAATGTACAATGATTTGTCACCACTTTCAATTTTGGAGAGTGACTCAAGGTCCCGCCCAAAGTCAATAGGTTGAGGAACATCAACATAAACACAATCATAAAGTGACCGCCTCTCCATTTTAGAAAAAAAAACTTCTGCCATCTCCCTAACGCCTATACATGCAGTGTAAGTCAATCTCCATCAGAATAGCCAATTCATCTGTAGTATTGATCATAGGCAAAACCAATAGGCCAGTGAACCATGTAGGGAAGCCCTCGCCACCCAACTCCACCTAGGGAACCAGCACAACATTCTTGTGGCACATGAAAACAACCTGTAGATCTATGTGAAATATTATGCGTGTTTTAATGAATAACATGTTAAATTCTATGTGGCCAATAAAGATGTTCAGAAACATATGAATCATTGTAAAGGTGGAAGGTAACACCCCTTCAAGTAAAAGCGGCCCACCACTGTCAACAAAATCGTTGGTGATGCGTTGGCGATGAGGTAGTCAATAAGATTTTTGTGAAAATTATTGCATCATCTTTGCATTGACTTGCCATCGCTATGCCTCGGCAATAGCCAGCGATGACCGGCGATGAGTGGGCCATGTAAAAATTGCATTGATAAGGGTAGTGGTGATGAGAAGTCAATGAGAAGTCAATGAGATTCCACATCAAAGTATATAAAAGCATGAAAATTAGTTCTATAGTTGCTGAGGTTTTTTTCCTTGTTGATGCCAAGATGATTCCACCACCGATAACCCTCCTCATCAACATGCATCGCCGGCAATTCCATCGTCTTTGCATCGACACCATTTTTTCGACAGTGGCCAGACAGCTAAAGTCTCTACCTATGGATATCCTATGGATCTTGACACTTCACTATTATGGACTATGAGGGAGTCTCAATACTGTATATTCTTTGTTACCCTCTCTGCAATGCAGACTCATCACCATTGCACTCTTTCAAAAGGGTGTCTGCAATAGTAGAGAAAGGTTTTACTGTAGATAATAGATAATCCCAACCATTCTAGCATTAATGCATGTCCCCCATGGTGGATTTGTGAGTATATAGCGGTCCAGCCACTGTCGACAAAATTGTTGGCGATGCGTTGGCAATGAGCTAGTCAATGAGAATTTTAACAAATTTATTGCATCATCTTTACATTGACTTGTCATCACTATGACTTCACCAACAGCAAGTGAGCAAGTGATGGCAAGCGATGACAAGCGATGAGTGGGCAATGTGAAAATTGCATCGACAAGGGTAGCGATGAAGATCAAACATGTTTGATATTTCCCACCAATGTGATTTTGCATCAGTGCATTGTCAATGGAGATAACAGCCGTGGCAATGTGTTGCCTATGTCTAGTTGGTGAGATTCCATATTTAAAAGCAAGAAAATTAATTACATAGTTGCCAATCTTTTTTCTATTGTCAATGCCAAGGCGATGCAGCCACTGATAACCCTCCTCATCGATGTGCATCGCCGGCAATTACATTGTCTTTGCAGCGTCTTTACATTGACTATAGCGGTCGGACCACTGTCGCCAAAACCAAGTTGATGCAAAGACGATGCAAAGTTGATGTAATTGCTGGCAATGCACATTGATAAAGAGGCTTATCGGTGGCTTTGCATCTACAACCAGAAAAAGATTGGCAACTATAGAACTAATTCGCTTGCTTTTACATATGTAATCGCATTGACTAGACATCGCCAACGCATCGCTACAGACATTACCTCCATTGAGAATGCACCGATGCAAAATCACATCACTGGGAAATATCAAACATGTTTGATGTTCATCGCTATCCGAACCGATGCAATTTATACATCGCCCACTCATCGCCGGTCATCGCTGGCTATTGCCGAAGGTATAGTGATGACAAGTCGATGCAAAGACGACGCAATAAATTTCACAAAAATCTTATCGACTACCTCATCGCCAAAGCATTACCAACAATTTTGTCAACAGTGGCCGGACCGCTTATGTTTTGTCAACAGTGGCTGGACCCCTTAGTCTATATGAGCTGCCTTATAGTAGTTTATTTATAGCAAGCTATGTATATGAAGATAGGGCGTCAGAAAATGGATAAATAAACAATAAATTTATAATCGGCAGATCTGGGGATGTAGTTGGTATTATCGCTTTCAGATAATATGTTCGGTTATGTTATGGTTATGTTACAATATTTTGAACCTCAATTTTAAATTTCGGATATTTGAGAGTATTGGTAAATTGTACATCTTTATGAGATTTCACCTCTAGCAGATATGAGTGTTTGGCTGTTGTATATCGCGTATATTTTGCGTCATTTAGGTCAGCTGATGTTTGTTTTGAATTGAATTCTTTTTGCTGCTATAATAAAGCATATATGAATTCTTTCTCTTATTTATTTATTTCATATTTTTATCTGATTCGCAGCACTGCCAGGAAGGTAAGTTATATTTTGGATTGAATGAAGTATGAGAAACATTTAAATAAAACCAAAATAAATCAATAGTGTATAGGTAGGTAAAAAACATAACTTAGCTGAACAGGTATATACTGAAAAGAATAGATATTGCTTTCATAAAGTAAATGCACTAAGGTTATAGATTAGTGTGTTACCTATGAGATGAATACGCATACATACCAAATAGAACGAAATATATCCGCTCCGTTGAAATGGAAAAAATGAGGACTTGAGAACATCCGACAGGACAATGCTACCAGATAGGTCGATATGAGAAAAGGTTGTTCATATCATAATTATGTGATTAAGTGTTACGTTTCACGTAGGATGAATAGATGCACCAAATTTCAAGACAGCGTATCAAATATAGCCTTGACTTTCTCATGTCATCCTATGGAGTACATCTAGTTACTTTAATATTGACAACTTAGAATATAGAAATACTTTTTAGGTTTCCTAAACATGAACATCTTTGGAACCCACTTAATCCCATCGTTTCAAATATGATGGTATCTCAAAATCCTTTGGGTTTTTTTTACCTATGGCCTTTCTTTCTCTGACATAACACAGATATCATATTGTTTTATTGGTTTAATTTTCAGTTGTTCTATTTCTCCATGCGCAAAACCTTCATAATCACCGCCTTTTACAGATTCCGTTTATATCTGTTGGTGAAAATAAGCTAAGAATACAGCTTTACCCACAATGTATCCACCTGTTAAGCGATACACATGTTTATGGCGACCCTGATAGGATTCATTATTAACAATTGGCAGTAGGAAGTAGGCGCCGGTTGTCAATGTATTCATTACATACCATAAACTGCCCAACTAATGACTAAATCTGGGATGCCATTATTAAGGGTTTGCAACTTGGCAACGACATAGGAACCAATTCGTGGCATTTGGATGGGAGAAATGCATGCCATTCTAAGAAATTGAATAGCCCTGTTTTGCTCATTCTGGCACGCGTAGGACCCTGTTTATGACTCTAATCTTAAATACAATCACTCAGATAATGGTTGTTGCTAAACAAAATGCAATTTTATTGCGAACTTGCAGTACCAATTGCGAGTAATCGCAAATATCACCAACAACCGGAGGCATCACATATTTTGGTACAATATTTTATTTGTATAATAGCAAAATATTGTATATGGGTAAATTTTGCGTTAGGAAATGTACAATCAGCAGCTTTACACATTTGGAAATCCCTGCTAAATTAGGCCGAGAAACGATAAACAGGAAATATATCTGCGTAAATTCAATATTGTGCTCATTATTTTGAACCACATTTTTGTCTTCAATTTGTTATATTTGAGAGGGTTTTTTTAAGGTGAATTGTACATTTTCTGGTGCCATGACCCATACGATATATATCCACATAACAGATGTGTTGCGTTAAAAGAAAATATTTTCCTTATTAGCAAATCCTTGTATAGCTGTCGAACATACCATCTATGGAAGATTACACAAGTACAGCACAGAGGGGCAGGCGGGGGGCGGGGTGAAACCTTTATAATCACATGAATTCAGGTATTTGGGTATACTTATAAATGACAGTTTGAACTTTAATATACATGTCAGTCAGGGAATGTTCGCGGCAACGAAACACTCACTAGGTGGCGGGTGCAATCTCGGCTTCCAGCATTGTTAAGTGTGTCCAACATCGTCAAGAACATGATAGGAGAGAAGCTGAGAATTTACATAGGTAGATTAATGTTTTACTAAGAAGTTAGAGCTTGGTTCTGAACTTCTCTAACATATTTTTAAAATTCAGTCACTTGATTGGCTATCACACAACCTCAGCTTGTCAAAACGTATGTGCATATTACGATTATGTGCTGGGTTTGAAGAACACTCACAGTTCTTTGCGACTAGAACAATTGTTTAATAAATCATTATTATTTAATTATCGTAGATGTGAAATTATTTATTGAATATATTTAGTCCATAGTGGTAGAAATGATTATTGTATATGTTAAAATGTGAACATGTCCTTTTTTGCCCTCATTTTATGAGAATCAACACTATAGGCCTACCCATATACCAATTCTCATTATTCCAGTATCACTTATTTTAATCTAACAGGATTCCCTTTGTCAGTAAAAAGTCAGAAATTTAGATTAGGGATTTTTAAGGGCCCTAAAAGTCAGTAATATTATGTGCATCAGTAAAAGGTCAGTAATTTTCGATCTGAAGCATACATAATCATAGCCAAATATAAAGAGCATGTGTAGTGCCTCACGAGACAACTTTTATATACCACTCTGTAAGATTCCATGTGTACCTCCGCGCAGTATGCGCGCGCATACGCGATTATATAATATTATTGATATTTCATTTGTATCTTCCTTTTTAAAGGGTCATGCAGTTAATGGGTTCATGGTCACTTTTAGGACAACAAACTTCATGGAGCCATAAATACAACACCCAAGTCTCGATTATTTTACTTCCATTTATGTCTAACTTATAGTCACTTACATGCATAAATTAAGAAATCCTAGTTGAAAAAGTCTGTTTAGCACAAGAGGGCACTGAGAGTGCTGTGTGACGTCACAAAGGTGCGCCAGAAATGAACATGATATCTCTACCTTCCCCCCAATCTCCCAGCAATTGTTTGACCAGAGAACTATACCTGTAAGACAGTTTGTTTTGGTGTGCAAACCTGCGTTGGTCAAGCTCCTTCTGCCCACTTCACCCTCCTTCTTTCTAGCAGCAATTATGAGAGTTGTTTATTATGTTCATTGCATGTACATTTCAAGATTGGCCTACCTTTGTGATGTAGGCAAACAGTGGCACCTTGAGTGGAGTGTTAAACTGTGGAACTACTTTTTCCCTCCTTTAAAGGGGTAAAACTCACTAAATAATAATTTGAATTAAGTAAAACCGGGGTGGTTACATTTCAATAATAGCAAGGAAATGGATTTTCTCATAATATTTTGGGCTTTACTGACACTTTAAGAGTACAGATACCATTTTTGTATTCATATCATATTAACCATATTGCCCTACTGTTAAATAAAAGACCTGCCCTTCTGTTAATTAAGAGTTGATGCACTGAACTTGTTTCTTATTTGTAATACTTCTCCTCCTCGAACTCACCCCAGGTCATTACACATGTACTCGGATATCTTAATAATTAAGTAAATTCTGATATAATAAACCTTGGGGGCGTTATGTTATTATATTATTACCAAGGGAATTATATCATTTTACTGTTTGTGTGGTAAACATACCTAATATTGGATTGTATCTATGTTTAATTAGTTAGAAACAATGACATGTAACAATATGATAGCCAAGTTCAACAAACTTTAAGGATGCTTGGAAGACCTAATCACAAAGACTGTTCATCTTTCCATGATTTTCTCTTTTTAATTTTATATTGTATGACACCAGCTGTAAATATAATATGGAAATAACAAATATATTATTACAGAACTTAACTAATTCATAAATAGGAAAGGGATTAATCACATTGAGAAAAACATTCATGGCCAAATCCTGTTGATTACTGATATTCACATCATCTCTCACACCACCAACCTCTCCTGTCCCTCCCCCTCACATACTCCAGCCGCTTCCCTTTAAGGGGAGGCAGCAATGGCCATCATTTAGGGGGCGGGACTGTAGCTGTTTAAGTAAATAGTAAAATATTGTATGCCTATATTCCCTGACATGTTTGGCCACCTCTTGCCAATATTCATTTACATGTATGCCTTACGCAATGAAATAATAGTTATACCAGAGCTATGTATACATATTTTTAGCGCAATACAAGCGCAGAGCGATTCTACCGGGATTCTACTGCTGCGCTTGTTTCCTATATGAAATCAATAGCAAATGCGTTTGTGTGCTCCCACTGCGCTCCCACTGCGCTCCCACTGCGCTCCCACTGCGCTCCCACTGCGCTCCCACTGCGCTCCCACTGCGCTCCCACTGCGCTCCCACTGCGCTCCCACTGCGCTCCCACTGCGCTCCCACTGCGCTCTTGGTCCGCTACTTTAACAGGTAGAGCGTTGTGTTGCTGCGCTCAAATCAAACATGTCAGATATTAGCGCAGTGTCAAAACAAAGCACCAACGTCAGAGCGTATAGAAAGCGCAGTAATACATTCTATTGCACCGCTCTGGCTGCGCTCTATCTGTGCTTGTTAGGTGCTCATGGAAATAAAAAGAGCAGGCCATGAGCAGGCCAAAAGAGCGAGCCAGTGGAATCCCAGCCTTAGGACCTCCAGCCATGCCTCTGGTCCAGATACCCTAATATCCCAGAACCCCATTTGACTCACTTTTCTTGCTTAATTTAATCTTAGCATCTCTAATTTTTTCCCCAATCAAGGAATGACATCAATAACTTAATGTGTGAGTTTAAAAGAAAAGTGAGCCCAAGATATGAAGATATCAGTGAAATTAAAGAATAAAATGATTTGAAAATGAAGTGGACAACCAATAAGTAAATTTCGTCATTAAAACAGCCATACAGGGTAATAGAGATATAAGTTTGGAATACAAACTCAACTGCCAACCACACTACTTGCGATGACACACAATCTTAGACCTTGTGTCATAGGAAAACTTTTCCCAAATCAACTTCTAGTTGTATCCATATAGATATACAATTTTACTTTGTGGGACAAAGTTGCCCCCCCATCTTTCAATTACTTCCTACATCCCTGGTAAGCTGAGGAACCGATGAGAAAGCAGAGCATTTTCAGAAAGATTGCAATTGATGGGTTGCCAGCCTGCTTGAAGATCCAATGATATAATGTTGTAAATGTATGCAAGGTTAGTTACACCATATCCTTATATTCCCATTAAAACGCCGAGTTTTAGTCAGGGATACCGATTAGCAAAGTAGGCTGACATACTATTCTTATCTGATCTGAGGGTTTGGACCTCTAGAGAGTGCGCGCAAATATGTGTGTGCATGGGTGGAGGAGGCGGAGGGGCTAAGGATATATCTTAGAACGGTTTAACTTGTAAATATAATAATAATGATTAATGATAATTATTGGTCAACAGTGGTTGCCCATTATTACGTCATTATTGCGTAACATGATGTAACACCACATATGCTTTATCCTCATTATGTTAGAATCAGGCTGCCAAGTGGTCGATTTTTGTTTATTTGTGTTTTATACCCCCTTTAATTTTTTTCAGTACACCATATATATTTAGAAAAGGGACCTCCAGCTTTTGCATTGCTTGGTCTAGGTTCATGCTTTGTTTAGATATTTCATTTGATGTTGAACTACTGTAGTAGTCACATTTGTCAGGTAAGAAAGCAATTGAAGGAGGTATTCTTACCTGTTACTCTAAGGGGACATCATATGTTCTGTCTAGTCCATCTTCTAACCTCATTAGTGAGTACAATGTACAATGTTTGTGTAGCCTGCAATATATTGTTACGGTTTTCCTTTCCCATGTTATGCCCTTGTTCGATGAGTCGGTGGGTCTGGTCTTCCAGGGTCTCATCCCACAGATGATCAAGTGAATCTGTCTCATAAGCCATAATAAAGTTACTGAATCGAGTTGATCTTGTTCTAGTATTACTTGCTAGTCTCAGATATAAGTGAGGTTCGAGTGATAGTTCAGTGCTGCTTCGCGTTCACGAGGAATGGAGTCAAAGAGGTCTTTACAGCTCGGGTCTCAGGTTTATTGTGTGTGAATCGTCAACAACAGGGGTTTATATAGTACAAGGATAAGCGAATCGTCATTCGTCATTCGTCATTCGTCATTCGCCATTTGTCATTTGCCATTCGTCATTCGCCTTTCGCCATCATGATATTACTTTTAAGGAAACACTATCAGACGAATCGTCTGATAGTGAGCGTCTGATAGCATGAGCGAATCGCCAGGCGATTTACCTTTTGTTAGCTATAAAGAGAAATACATAGCAGGGAAGCATACCCCTGTGTTCTATCCTATAACAATATATTATGATATATTCTGATCGGCCAACAGTTGTCTTTGACCCAATAACTTTAGTGTGAGATATTGAACTCTGAAGCAGCTCTTGACGTTTACCTTATTTTTGCAGTTTGCTCTTCTACTAATTGTAAGGGAATTGCAGGTCCGGGAGGGATTTTGCTGATTTCCAGACTTTTAATTAATTCTTTCGGTGTTCTGCATGGGAACAAAAGCATGGGAAAATCAATGGACTTTTTATCGACATTACTTGATATTGGAGCTTTGTATTAATTAAGAACCCTGCTCAATTTGTGTTTCCACCTCTGTTTCCTGTGTTCACTGCAGCGTTTGTGAAATACAAACATCTGTGCACAGAAGGTGTGAACAAAATGTTCATATCCGAGACGTTCCATAAAATTTCAAATCTATTTTTGTTTAGCTTTTAGATATTTTATTGTGATTCAGAATCAAAAACATATATTTCAGTATCATCCAGGCATATATTAGTTATCTGGAAATTGGCCTGTTGGATAATTCCTGATCATTATGGTGGGAGACGGGGATCTTCTACATCATGCATCTCGTCATCGACGTGGGACTCTCATGTCCCTACAGACAAATATTAGCTCTTCTTCATCACATTCCAAGTAACATCAGGGAATATTTGTTCCCACCCACCTCCCTCTTTACCATCTACTTATGAAAGAACATTTCATGGACTTATCGTCACAGAAAATTGACTCTTCTGCCGAATATGTCTGAAATCATATGAAATCAAATAATTATCCCCACCAAGAAATAAAACATTTAAATAAATCTCTTCCGTCTTATAATGATGTGATTATTTGAATTGAACTTGGGCGCGGGTAATCAACAAATTATTGAACTTGATGCAGAACTCCTTTTATAGTTCACAATACTCATTATGTTCTAGTCTCACATCATTGCGAATGAAAGGTGATACTTTAGTATGGTAAATGCCTGAACCTTCTTTTTTGTAAATAAATGAAGGTTCCTCTTTTCTTTTTTTATTTCGCTTGCTTTTAAAATTGGATTCGACATACCCTAATAACAATACATGTTTGCATATAGTGACTGTGACAATATGAATACCTCCGTTTTCAATTATTTAATCAATATAATATAATTAACTCTGTTAAAGCAGTATAATCCATTTTCAAATTTAATCAAGTATTTGGGAGCAGAGCCTGATTACTATGAGTGCCTACTCTCCCCTTTGAACCCTCTGATAAACAGTGTGAATATAACTCTCAACTGCAATAAGAAACAATGTCAATAAATGTGGATCCATTTAATCATTTTTTATTTTAGGGCCAAACGTTGACCAGGGCAAATCCGATGAAGCCCCTCAGTTAGGGAACCTACAATATATATAACATAACAGCCGTCAATAATATATGGATTAGGGCGCCAGAAATGTACAGTGATTGAAAGAATAGAAAATATACTCATATATCCCAGCCCAATTTAGCAGATCCTCCTAAATGGACAGCTGTCAATTGTACACTTTCTGACATTATGACCCATGCGATTATGTACATAACGGGGATGGTATAGAACTCACACACAAGCAGAGTGTATATAAACTAGAAGTTACATGAAAAAGGAACTATGTATAATATTATGTGCAACATCATCTCAGATTCCGACCAATTGTCCAATTTGTTGTAAATATAGGGGTCCTGATGCCAAACATCGACAAACTGACATAGCCATTTCTTATGATCGACAATCGACATAGACCCTTTCTTAGAGTGACAAATCGACATGGGATTCTGGGGACAAGGGACAAAAGCTCATTTTACACCTAACAACAAACCTTTTCTCTATGCCGATAATCTCTGATCCGTTGCTCAACTCACCCAAACCCACTTTCGAGTTTCAGTTGCTACACTTATAAATATAACTTCAATCAACAATGAACCATTGACTTTCTACTTAGCAACCAATGACAAGGGAAATATCTTAGTGACAAATGACAAAGACCCTTTCTTAAAGACTGACAAATGGACACACTTCCTAGAAAAGCCTTACCCCACCTAAATAAAATGGGAACCGTGGCTAAAGGAAATGACAAAAACGGTTAATTAAAGCAGGAAGTTACTTGAACTTGTAGTGATATCCCCGAGAGAAAACGGTCACCGGTGAGCGATAATATGTGAAGTCATAATAGGAAAGGGTTTGGGCGGGTCCTCCTAATACAACTGAGGACATTTTAAAAGCCCTGTAGCAATTGCAACTGGAGAAAATCCTCCAAAATGTTGATAGATGGGTTGGAAACGAATGGAACAAACGGTAGAAAATATTTAGATTTTGACCGACGTTAACTGAGGCAGCTTTAAAACAACTATGAAATAACGAAAAAAATGAAATAGGGAAATTTTGCAAAATAAACTTCTTTTATTCTTCAGATTCTGACGGGTGGTTTCCTGAACGAAAATAGGTACCACACCCCTACCTAGTTTCCAGGTACGATACACCGGAAATACACCTATACTCTTTTTGTCCTAAGTCAGAATGTTGACCACATGACTGCAGACAATGATATTGTAATTAACAACAACGTCAATATCCTAGGCAACATTAGTAACGCAGAGGATTCCCTTGGATCCTATTTCATGTTTCATTTGGTATGGACAAATGAGAGTGCGTCTGATGAAGTTTACAATTGCTAAGATCTCGATGGTGACTATTTATCATTTGGAAATGTGATTGCACTCATTTGCAGTTGTCTATGCGTTGCATTGGCAATGCCATTTGTCTTGATACCAGAGCTATTATGTACATACGGTATTATAATATATTGTAATAATAATTAGTATAATATAGCAGCAACGGCTTGCTCCACAAACTCTCATGTTGGACAGAGTTCTCTCGCCTGCTCAGAAGGATCAAATCTGGGTGCTGAAATCTTTAATAGTCCAAAAAGACTATTGAAGATTACACTAATATTCCGATGCATGGATGACTGACCTAATGCAGATAGTAGAAATTGTATCTTATTCTTATAATAATGACAACCCTGGGTGTATGGGTGTAATATGAACGCATTGTCATGAAGAGTAGACCATCCCAATCCAACTGCTCATTTTAGGGTTAGATCGTCGGAAGATGTCCACATATTTAGTAAATTCTGCTAAATTGGGCTGAAAAATGATAAATACTACGTGTATAATATGATATGAATATAATTGGTATTGGGTCTATTTGGTTATGTTGAGCTGTATTCTGAGCATCAGTTTTGTCTTAAATTTGGCTTATTCGAGAGGATTGGTAAAGGAGAATTGTACATTTTCCGACGATTAGACCCTCAACTGTTCTCACCTGCTCACTGAAAACATTTTAATTTGAAATCTAAATCTCAATTTTAAGTTATTGTTCAATATCTAATCATTCATGATATATAATATAATTATGTTACAGTGATATATTTGTTGTTGGGCTACAAATAACGTACCTTCCCTAGGAGGTAGGTTCGCCCAATTCCTTTCTCTCATTATTCAATTTCCAGCTACAGAGTTACTTTCGTTATATATAACTGCTGAGTAATATATAGGGGTGACGGCTCAAACCTTAAAACACTAAATATGTGACGTGGGGCCTGTTGTATAAGATATCCTAACTTACATGTTTCTTGCTAAGCTATTTTTCCTTCTTAAGTATGAAGTTCGTAAGGAAAAGTAAATAAGGAAGGACACTGTTAAGGAAAGACTTCTTATGCAATGGGCCCAGATAACGTCCTCTCCGATCTACCTTCGTAAAGCAATCTCAACTTATTTATTATGCCTTTAATGAGCTAGGAAGGAACATTTTACAGTCATTTTGCGGAATTTCACAAATGTATTACCGGTGTTCCAGGTGGCAGGGGTGCGTATACCACTAAGCTGTTTACACATGTGACGTATCCCACTCTACAATGATACGTTGTGTCATATAATATACATATATAATAAATCTTTGTAAGCTTCAATTACAAGGTGCCTGCACACAACATTTACACATAAACCATTCCTTGTTTTTGCCCTTAGTCAGGATTTCCTATGAAAAGGATCAAATGTACATCAGTTCTGAACTAAGGGTTGAATTGCTGCATGAAATCTCTGTATATAATAGTTGCCAGAAATTCAAGAAGCTTGGAAATTCCGTTATCCATTGCAGTCACATCAGCTTTTTATTTTAGCTTGTTACTAGTTCATGAAAACATTCGTACACACAAGTATTTACTATGTTTCCTATTATACACCTGTAGGTGTTTCTGCACTACCGCTCCTCGTAGGATCGTAGAGCACACATTTTAGTTCCGGGGGGAGTGTGAGAATCCTTACTGTTCTCAAGGTACCAGGGCCTACTTATAGTTTTTGACGAGTTGTGTACATGGGTATGGGAAGAGCAAAGAAATATATTTCCTTCGAGACGTCAGGTTTTGAAAAAGATAGCAAACGACCTTCTCCCAAAATGAGAAGAACTTTTACTTAAATTCCTTGTAGTTCGGAGTACTGCACTTTCACAGTGGTACACGTCCACAGTAGTTTTTCCCTTCTTGACACTGTTTAACTAAAGAGTTATCTCTTCAGCATTCACTTTTGGTACTATTCTTCATCAGATTACGTACTTCCATCAAAGTGGAAACTTGGGTTATGAACCACAGTCTTGTACCTGAACCCTGAGTAGGGGTCGGAGGAGTGTGATGATCCAGTTTCACCCAAACTAGGGAATCCAAATGCCTCATACCAGGTCGATTGATAGTCAGGTGGTTCTTCTGCCCAGTATGAAAGATCCACATCTGGGATCTCACTACACGGTCTCCTTTCATTATCATCTCCTCTGTACAAAGATTGTAGCAAATATGCATCGTTCGCCCTGCAAAGATATAGTGAGACAGTAAATAAAAAAATGATTCCTTTTTCAAAAACAAATGGCCATTTCCACCAATTTGACAACATTTGGGTCCCTAGACACCCCCAGAATACCAAAAAATAATTTTTACTTTTATCAGTTGATTTGTTTTTTTCTATCAACCTCATATATATGCACATTAAACTGTCAAGTTTGGAACCATTCTGATTATTAGTAATTTTTCTACAGGGGGGTCGAAAAATAGATCCCAAATATGAAAAAAATGCCAAAAATAGCATGTCGAATAATGGTACATATTTCTACATATATGAAGATTTAAATTAGAAATAGAAAAAACAAACATGCAAATAATGCATTGAACTATTTTGTACTTGATAGGTCTCGACATAAGGATCCTAACACCTTTTATTTGGTGAAAATATTCTGACTAGAAGAAAAGTTACAGCAAAATAACCATTCTGTAATGGTAATGATAATGGCAGCGGCAAGGGTGACAGGTCATTGACCCTCTGCCCACATTATTATGCATGTATACACATTATATAACTCATTATATTTAGAATATATATAACATTCATTACCCTCGTTTACCTTTTGAAGTTAACTTGAATACTTGTATTGATTGTTCCTGTTCTGTTCAAGTATTTAGATGCAAATTTTTTAAGGATAAAGTGTAATGTCTGCTTATTTACTTGCACGGCGATTCGGGTAAATAACAACAAGAATAGAACAACACAGATCTCCGAGTCCTTGCTAGCACTTTAGTCTTTATTGCCGACTAAAAACCCTTCAACCACAGTGAAAAAGGTTCTCCCTCCGCTTCACAGAAGAGAGGGATTAGAACAAAAAAGTTATAGTAAAGAAAGGGTAGTTTAAGACAAGAATTGACATCAGACATAGGCTAACAGTAAAATATTAAAATAAGAGAGACAAAACCCCCACACGACATCTGGTGGCAAAACATCCCTGCAACAGATAGAACAGCCAGCCCGAATCCAGTCCGGCCGGCCGCACCCGGATAACCGGGCGACTAGACCGGGAGCTCGGGACACTGGCTAGCAGCGCCGGGCCAGAGCGGGGATAACCGCTCCGACCCGGCACCACCACACTCAGCACCACAATACCCCCCTCCCCCCCTTTTTCTGGAGGGAGGACCGACTAGACACGAACTGGCTAGAACTAAACAGGTCCTAAGTAAGACGTATAATACATTAAATCGTAAAGACACATACAGTGGAAATGGAACATAAGGACATAGAAGAACGACATGTGAAAAAGTAAAGTGAAGGAATATTAAAAAGCCTACACACGCGTGGTGTAAGTAAAAACAATATATTCCTATAACAACACAATACAATATGAAACATACCTTTAACTTGGGAGAATAATAATGAAGAAAAACTCTAACCCGAGGTATGATCACAATCACTGGTAGGATAAATCCGGTAAAATAAAATCACAGAGGTCCATATGCTTTAGCATAAAATAATGTCCATGTAAATAGAGTAGATGTCCACGTAGTGTCTGTTGCAGGGAATCAGGGGGTTGTTGTCTCGGAGAGGACTGGAAATATCCGCGAACGACTGCATCCGGCCCGGTTGACTTCGGCGTAGCCAGATGCCAATGATACTGGCGCTCCCATGCCGCCGTCCATCCGGAAAACAACAAATAAACACACAATCATCATCACACTACAAAAAACAGTGGAAGAGCACTAATACTCATCCATCACTGTGCCCTTCTCACCCCGAAGCAACCGATTCTCCTCCTCAACAGATATCTCCATCTCAGGACTTTCCTCAGCTGCATCCGAGTCCACAACTTCACCCTCACCCGTATCCTGGGTCAAGTTTTCTTCCAGCCTCTTCATCTCCAACGCCAGTCTTGCGGGACTATCCAAAGCCTTATCGGGAACTAGCACAGCGGTTCTCTCCGGGCTAGCAACCGGAGTGGAAGTGACCCTCGCAGCGCTAGGCCTAGGAGTCAGCGTCACCATAGTGCGGGGTTTCGGCAACAGAGCGGGTTTTCCCCCCCGAACCATCCCCGGCTTGGCAGCATGTGGCACCGAACCACCGGATGGTGGTGGGTTTTCCCCGAAACCAACTCCACCAGCCACCGCAGCACTATAGAGAGGCACTTGCGGTGATTGCCGAACTCTAGACACAGCAGGAGGACTAAACAAAGGCGGAGCCATGCGCATAGCCATCTGCGCATTCGGGTCCGCGAAAGCACTCATATTAGGATCCGCAGCAGTATATTGAGGCAAATTCTGTCCAAAAGACTGGAAAAAGGCATCCCAGGAGGGAAAGGCCGGCATAGTCATAGCAACAGGTGGTGGAGGCGGCAATTGTTGAGCAGCAGGCTGAGGCAAGTGTTCCTCAAACATTTCCTTGAAGAGACCCGACATCACTTCCCGCATATCTGAAATGCTAACTGTACCACCAACAGCTCCGGTTTTCTCCGACTTTTCCTCCTCCTCCATAACTTGATCCTCCGGCTTACCCTGCACTTCAGTTTCCACCTTATCTTTCTCCGTCTTCTTCCGCTTAGAATCCGGACCACCTTGCTGTTCATAGCGGGACAACTTACGACGCAACTCCATATTTACTTCACGCGAACGGTTATCCTCCTCTTTATAGAACCTCAACTGATCCTGCAAGTCCAGATTCTCCTGTTCTAGATTCGGAATCAGTTTCACCTGTTCCTGCAACTCCTGGATCCCTTCCAACGGATCAAAAGCTTCACCAATTAGGTTGCGAATATCCGCCATGACAGCCGAAGCAGTCGACTGAATGGCCGAAACTCCGGCGTCCATACATGCAGTTATTCTTTCCAAAGACTTAGAAACATGGTCATAGGTGGCATCAACATTCGGGATCCGACTTCCCATTGGCCGAACACGTTCCGAACGCTCCGAACGCTCTGCACCAGACAGCATAGAACTCTGGTCTACCACCGATGACTCAATGGAGGAGTTCATGTGATCAGCGCTCCCATAACTGCTACTTGGAGGCTTCTTCCAAACACTCGCAGGGGCCGGGCCTGAACCATGAGAGGACGGGTGCTTGGGGATCACAAACCGCCTAGAACCACCAGTCCTCCCGAGAACAGACACGGTCTCCCAATCTCCTCTGGTCATTCTCGCAAACTTTTGACACCCGTAATTTGGGAACTCCTTTTGAAACACCCGAAAACTTATGCACATATCAAGTGCAGTGTCCCTCTTCTCATGGTGCTGCGTCATACAGTGCCTCACTAATTCTGATCGGCGATCCAATCTCACCAAACAAGACGAAGCATGTGGGCAGGTCAGCTGGTAACTAGCCGGACAATGCTCCTCCACCAGATGCCGGTAAAACCTTTCCCTCGTTCTGTAAGAACGAACCCCATCCGGATTGATGGCCGGGTCCAAATGCCGGCAATACACAAAAGGACACCTCTGCCCCGGGCTCCACAAACGCTCCACACTATTCAGCTTCACAAGCACCGTCGGGTTAATCACCACCTCCCGGGTTGATTCCGGCTGCCGACCAGTACGACTCTTCAAGAAATGAAATTCCATCTCGTACTTAGACATCAAAGTCCCGTTTGAGTATTCGGCCATGGCCTCATCCTCATCCTCGGACTCAGGACAGACAGGGAAGGTATCCTCCACACTTGGTACCACAGGGGCAATTTCCTCCTCCAGCACTACAAAAGTGTCAAGCTTTTTCTGTAAAGCATTCCACCGGGTCAAATTTCTCACAGCAAAGTCAGGGTCCTCACGTTTCTTGATAAACTTCCCCGACCTGTAACGAGAAATCCCGTGTTGCCGTTCAATCGCTTGGACCTCCTTCTCCGAACCAACTTTCGCAGAACTAGGTTTAGGCTTCTTCTTTTTAGACTTCACCTCCACAAAACCAGCATCATCCTCAGGTTTTTCGGTTACAACATCAACAACAGGAGTGGTATCCATTTCCTCCGCCTCCTGTGTTTTTTCAACACCTTCAGCGGTAAGCTGAGCAGTGTCCGGGGTGACACCTTCCAAGCCCGGGTCTCCAACAGCAGCCGTAGCATCATCCTCCACTATCTCTCCCTCTTCGGCTCGGGGAGCCGGGGTAGACTCGGGACTGTCCACAACCACCACGTCAGAGGCCGCGGGAGAAGGAGCTCTCTCCGTCTGCCCCGCTGCAGCAAGCTGAGCTTCAGGAAGCTGAGTATCAGCCGCTACAACTCCGGGATTAGCCCTCCGGGGACTGGTCCTTTCCACCACCTTAGTAGCCGGCTTCTCAGTTAACTTCTTCCCGGGTTTCTTCACCTTAGTAGCTTTCACCACAGCTGATTTCTTCAACAGCGACTGCTTAGCCACAGTTGCCTTCTTCATTGCAGCAAGCCGGGACTGCTCCCGAGCTTTCCGCTCAGCCTTCCTCTGTTCACTCAATTTTTTCTTTACAGCAAGTTCAGGGTTCGGGGCAGGAACTTTCGCCATCTCAGGGAAATCAGCAGCATAACCCTGTGAGCCGCCCGGCTTCTCCTCGTCGGCCATAACACGGCCACTGACAGGATCACAACCTGATCCTATCCAACACGAACACTTTCAAAACCGGGTCACACTTTCTGCACAGTTACGACAACTGAAACTTCAATGAAATGCAAAGGAATATTCGACAATTCGACTATTTTATTCCACGTGGGGCAATAGCATACAGTGGGACACGACCGACCAAGTCGACCGAATGCAACTGACTGACTGGTTCACACCAGCCACCTCTCGTTCCTTCACGCGAGAACGAGGTCACCGGGTCTAAAAATAGCAACACCAGTCAAGTAACCAGCCGCAGACGACTCATGACCCGGCCTCAATTGGTCATACCCCCAAATGAGCAATGCCCCAACCCCTACCTGTAGACACAACAACTGATAATGCCCCCGAGCCAGACATACATACAACAAAAACACGACTATATCAATGATTTAAGCCAAAAAGGTTATAGACTGGTACTCCCCACTTTATTTCCCAATGGGTCCGGCAACCCGAGGAGGTCAACTGGCCAGTTAAACCGATCGGAGCAAAAATTAACACAGCCAACCAATATAGTGATATCTTCCAAGGTCGAACCGGAGCTCTACACACAAGCTTCCGCGCCCGGCCCGACTCTACCGCAGTACTTCTCGTTGTGTAATTTGTTTTCTACTTCGCACCATTACATCCAAACACATTAACTAATCCCCATCCCATATCTATCCGGAGGTCTAACAGTTCGGCGGGGACTCTCGGACAGATACTCGGACTGCAACAAATTATCCATTGTTTCAGCCAAGGGTAACTCATCTTCCTCCAATACTGCAACTGCTTCATCCTCTTCACCCGACTCGACAGAATTCGCACCCGAGTCCCCCGAAACCTCTGACTGTGGCAAGACAGTAGTTTTAGGAGGAGCACGTGGCGGTCTGCCTCTTTTCCTAACATGATGCACAATTTTCTTAGCTGGTTTAGGAACCGGTGCCTCCGACCCGGGCAATACCTTGCCAACAGGAGAGACCCGAAGAATGTCCCGGCCCTTAGCCACCTGCTTCTGGTATTCAGGGGCCCGATGAAGATTAGTAGCTTGAACCGGTTGTCCATCAGCATCAAAAGCCAGCTTCAACAAATTGCCATTCCAACTCAAGAGGCCATCCGCAGTTTGCAATTCATAGGTAGAACCCTGCACCCTCCGAACCACCAGAAAGGGTCCATCCCATTTAGGCCCATACTTCTTCTGAGCCATGGGAGTGGCATATCTCCACACTAGGTCCCCTTCCTTGAATTCCTTAGGCCGAGCTCTCCTATCAAAATACCTCTTTTGAAATACAGCCGAATGGCCCAATTGCTCTCTCACAAATTGATGTCCCTTCCTCAATAAAGAACGAATCTCCTCCACAAATACAGTTGGGCAAGGAAAATCCACATCACCACTTAGAGTTCCATAAATAATGTCAGCTGGTACCGTCACCTCAGAACCAAATACCACCATGTTTGGTGTACAATGTGTACTCTTATGGACAGCACCCCGATAAGCATGAGCAATGCAAGGAACTAATAAATCCCAATTTACATCCTCATACTCCGTCAGACAAGACAATTGCTCGACCAAAACCCTATTAAAACGTTCTACCTGTCCATTAGATTCGGGTCTATAGGGCAAGGTCATTAGCTTTTCAATGTCTAACATTCCAAGCAAATTCTTCATCAAACTTGACCGGAACTCCGGAGCCCCGTCCGTCTGCAAAGAGACTGGCGGGCCATAGCGTAATATCCACTCAGTGAATAACACCATCGCACACGTTGCAGCAGTATGGTCGGGCAAGGGGTAAGCCTCAGCCCATTTACTGAAATAATCCGTCACCACCATAACACATACATTCCCTCTAGGTGTTTTCCGAAAAGGACCAATAATATCTAGAGCCACCCGACTCCATCTCACTCCCTGCAACTCCTTTTTCAAAGGAGAGACACCCCGGCCTCCCCGGCTCTTGCACGAAGCACAAATTTCACACCCACGTACCCAGTCGGCTATATCAGAGCGCATCCGGGGCCAAATAAATTTATGTAATGCCGCTTGATAAGTCTTAAATTCGCCGAAATGGGCCGCCAATTTGTTTCCATGCAAAGTATGGAACAGCTCCTTACGTAAACCAGATGGTACAGCTGCACGATAATAGATTACACCATTATCACTCTCCCATTCCAAACACAACAAATTATCCTTCATAACTAAAGTTGACAGTAACCGGGCATAGAAACAATATTCATCACCTTCCGGCAACATGACAGCCTTAGTGAGAGTTTTGACTCCCTCCTCTACCAAAGTGATTATGCGAGAAAGCACATCATCCTCATGCTGGGACGATGACAACCGATCACCCGCCAAAGATGAAAATAGCTGGTAATCTATTGTCATAACAGCAACCACAGCCTCATGTGCCCCACAGTCCGGACAGTCCTCCCGGGGACACTTCCGAATGGGAAGTCGCGAGAGCGCATCCACATTCAGATGATGCTTCCCCGGCCGGTGAACTATCTGATTCTCCGAAACCCCGTAATGCTGAAGGGTGGTCAGCCACCTCGCCAACATATTGGTCGGGTCTTTGAAATTCATAAGCCACCGCAAAGACGCGTGGTCTGTTCTCAGCATAAAATCACTCCTACCAATGACATAATGTTGAAACTTACTGAGATAGGTCAAAACCGCCAACAGTTCACGTTTGGTGGTACAATAATTACGCTGTGCCTTAGACAGGGAATTGCTAGCATAGCTCAACACCACTTCCTTATCTTTCTGAATCTGGGATAAAATCCCAGCCATACCAAATCCGGAAGCATCCGTATCTAAAATGATGGTACCCAGGGGTTGCGGATAGCCTAACACTGGGGCCGAAGTAAGCAAATGCTTGAGTTTCTCAAACGCCAACATGCAGCTTTCATCGAACACAACTTTTCTACTTTTCTTTTGGTCTCCACCTACCACCAAGGCCTGAATCGGACCAGCAACCTCGGAAAAATAAGGCATAAAATCCCTATAATATGATGCAAACCCGAGGAATTGCCTCACCTCTTTAACGGTGGATGGTATCGGCCAGGTCTTCACCCGATCCAACTTGCTTGGATCCGGGCGAATTCCTTTCTGCGACACCACCCGTCCGAGATACAACACCTCCAAGTGGAAGAAGGAGCACTTCTTTGGCTTAAGTTTTAACCCGTAACTCCGCAACCGTTGCAACACCAATTCCATATTTCGTAAAGTTTCTTCAAAATTAGCTCCGAATATAATTATGTCATCCAAATACACCAGGCAACACTTCCAGCGCAACCCTACCAACATCTGCTCCATCATGCGCTCAAAGGTAGCCGGGGCATTGCATAACCCGAAACTCATCACTTTAAATTGGTATAGCCCACTGGACGAGACAAAGGCTGTTTTCTCCTTACTAGCCTCATCCATCGCTATTTGCCAATAACCACTTTCCAAATCCAGGGTGATAAACCACTTCATACCTCCAAGGGCTTCAATACACTCATCAATTCGGGGAAGCGGAAAAGAGTCTTTCTTAGTCACCAAATTAAGGGGCCTATAGTCAGCACAAAACCGACTAGTTCCATCCTTTTTGCCGACCATGACTATCCCCGCCCCCCACGGGCCATTGCTGGGTTCAATGACACCTTTTTTAAGCATATCCTGGATCTGCAGTTCCGCCGCATCACGTTTCGCCGGGGGCAATCGCCGACATGCACATTTAATCGGGCGAGCATCCCCAGTGTCGATCACATGCGTAACTTTATCCGTGTGGCCGAGAATCTCTCCCGGTAGTCGGAAGCAATCTTTATACTCCCACAGAATAGTCAGCAATCTACGTCTGTCAGCCACTGTTTCCAGATGAGACTCCCGAACTAACTTCTCCAATGGACACCCATCCCCGGAGAGCATCATAGGCACCTCCGGTTCCAATAAATCCATATCAACCATGGGGCTCTCGCCTTCCTCAGCAAGATCCCTCAGTCCAGGTGATGATAAACTGAACATCAAAGGGGAGCTGGCAGGATTATGCAACGATATTGTCGTACATTGCCGGTCGCCTGCGACCAGCCGACTCACAACTACACAATGCCCCAACTCGGCTTGTCCCGATTCAAAGAATACATCTTCACCCGCCGGTTCAAAGTCCACACAACTACAAATGGTAGAAAAAGCATCTAAAAAGATTCCCTCATACCCATTTCGGCTGAGTGTACCGCTTTGCAAGCCCCGGCACATCACGGACTGTTCACCTGCCTCAAGGGTGAATTCACCGGACCAATCCGAATTGCATCTGTGCGTTAGGATAAAATCCATGCCCAGAATACCAGCTTCTCTTCCCACTAAACCACTTATTACCATACAAGTAAGAGCGAACCACGCTCCTCCTATCCCGAGGGCTACTCGTACACAACCATGTGTGACAAGATCATGTCCTGTGCCGGCATAGCACGTTACCTGGCACGGTATCAGATAAGGCTTTACCGACAACTCATCGTACATTTCCTTCTTTATTAATGTACATTGAGCACCCCAATCAATAAGAAACTGGCCAGTCACATTCACTATCGTCACATCCGCATACATTCGGTCAGCAATCCACGGTATACTTCTGTCCGAAATAGTTATATCAAAATTACGAAGATCACATGCCATAATCTTGCTTACCAGGGAGCCATACCCTCCCCATTCAACCTTTAAAATTTGCCCCGGCAAGCAAGCATGTTCGGGTACACCCTGATGCACCACTTCCACCATACATGAAAGCATATCCGATTTCACCTCCGAATCTCCGCATACACTCCCCACCGAGTTAATACCACGGGCGTCCCCTAACCCGGCTGAGGGCGGCCGAACCGAAACCTCCATCGGTGTTTTCCCCGAGTTCTGACATACTGCGGCATGTGTATTACCCTCTGCCCCCACTCCACCGCCTAGGAGGGGCTGGCAGAGTTTCCCGGATTCCCGGATTCCTTCAATGCTGCTTCGCGCTCCGCTTGTCTCTTCATACTCGCAAAATGCAAAGCTTGCTGGTCACACTCAGTTATCAGATGGCCTTCTTCCCTGCAATAATAGCAGATAGGTTTTTTAAACGTGCCTTTCCGGAACGGCTTACGCTCAGCTTCTGGCTGAGTCTTCTCAGCACTCTGCATCTTCGGAGTAGACTTTGACTTCGTAGCATCCCAAGCTTTGAAAGCATAAAATTCACCAAGCAAACCCGGACTTATAGGCAGGCTGCTAACACCCTCCACCTTAGCAACTGCCGCAACGTTTTCACCTCTCGATCTCTCGCTGCCTTCCGACCCCCCTGACACAGTCATCAAACTAGCAGCTAATCGAGGGTTATTTTTAATCACATCCCCATAGCGCGTGGCAATAGCTCCGGCAGCCGCAATATTCTTCGGCTCCTGCAGCGCTACATGCATAGCCATCCCTGGATCCACCAAACCGTCCAGAAACACCTTCATAGCCATAGTATGTAACGTACTATCCCATTTCCCGAACGCATGCAAAGCCTTCTTAGAAACAGTATCTGCAAAGTTAGCCGGAGTTTGACCCGGAGTCTGCCTCAGAGCCATAAAAGCATCCTTTCGCGTCTGAGAAGACATAGCCGAGCTATGTACCGCTTCCATCATACGTAACAATTCCCGAACTGTATATTTATTCGGCTTAATGGAAGTAGCATGGGGCATATTTTCTTCAACTGCAGCAATCAACTGCACCTTATACGTGTGATCGCTCCAATTCATTGCTCGAGCAACCACAACTGTCTTCCGCTGATATTCTCTCCAATCCTGCTTACCATCCCATTTCGGGAAAGTAAGGGGTTTCGGCCGATGTTCAGGCATACTTGGGTCCATTTCATGGATTTCAAACGCCTCCGGTTCATCCTCCGGATCATAATCAGCAGCAGGGTCGATGGATTTTCGCTTTCCCACATCAATAATTGCAACAATACCACCGTCCCCCGCCACATCATAAACCGGACTTTGAAAAGCAACCTTCCTTTTCGGGGTTTCCGGAGCTCTCTGACTCTTATCTTCCCAACCACCATGGGGAGTACCCACAGCCCTTCTCTGATCCATATCCCGTGACTGAGTAGGATCTACTTTCTTTCCTTCATTCGCAAAACGTGTTGATTGCGGAAAATCAGGTAATTCACCCATCAATCTGGCATAAGAAGCCTCCGTTACCCCAGGTGGCCGAATCGGAGTGCTAGCAGCTAGACCCCAATCTCGTTCGGGCGGTAGTATCCTAGACTGCCGCCTGACATTTTCTAATTTAGCTTCGGTGGCTGCCGCTTTCCGGGCCAACTCCTCAGCAATCGACAATTCCGCCAACCTGTCAGCTTTTGAAGCCCTAAGCTCCTGTTGCAAGGTGAACATTCTCTGTTCCTGCTGCTCAATCACCAAATGCAAATTTCGTTCATTCTTCCTAGCGTTTTCCAATTCCCGGGCCGACTCGGCAGCTACTTGCGACCCACGAGTAGTTGTCATGTGCAACGAGTCAGTCAGTTCATTAATGCGCTTCATTTGGACCCCCAGTAGTGTATCCATTCGATCAAACGTCAAATGTTGCCTACGCACTGTATACTGTTCATCAGCATTCTGCAGGTGTTCGGACATTTCATCTTCATTTCTCATCCTACGTTCGGGAAAACGCAACCTAACTGGCGCTTGAGCACCTCCAGGGACAGGACTAATAGGCTGCTGTCTTCCCCTCCTTACACCTACATTCCTATCAGGTGTACGGACTTCATCCCAAAGTCCGCTTCCTGCCAAAGAACCATTATCTGATCCTAAAGACTGGATCTCCACCTGATTTTCCAGTGCGTCTACAAACAATTCATTTTCGGCACGACGAACGGGTCTACGTTCCATCAACCTACGGTATTCCGGTGGAGGTATATGGACCTCCGCGGGAGCAGGCAACCTTAACTCGGCCGGAGCCGGAGCCGGGAGCTGCATCGGAGCCCGCCTCACCGGAGCCGCAAGCACAGGCGGAACGTCCACTACTATCTCCCCTGCAGGAGGATTGACTACTACAGCGGGTTGGATCGGAACAGGTAATAAATTAGCTGCCTCCGCTCCGACTTCAAGTTCCACATTGTCTAAATCTTCAATGATTTCTACACCATCCTGTTGATTCAGATCGACCTCCTCCTCAACAGGTTCTACATTCAAACCCGGGGCCGCCAGTTCCGGGTTCCCCTGAACCTCTTCCTCCTCGGGAAGAAGAACAAGAGCTTCCTCCGGCAAATCATCCCTCCCAGCCATAAGGCCGGAGTTCAAAGACTAAAATACAAAACAAAGTACAAAGAAACCCGAATTGGTCACGGCACCAAATTGTAATGTCTGCTTATTTACTTGCACGGCGATTCGGGTAAATAACAACAAGAATAGAACAACACAGATCTCCGAGTCCTTGCTAGCACTTTAGTCTTTATTGCCGACTAAAAACCCTTCAACCACAGTGAAAAAGGTTCTCCCTCCGCTTCACAGAAGAGAGGGATTAGAACAAAAAAGTTATAGTAAAGAAAGGGTAGTTTAAGACAAGAATTGACATCAGACATAGGCTAACAGTAAAATATTAAAATAAGAGAGACAAAACCCCCACACGACATCTGGTGGCAAAACATCCCTGCAACAGATAGAACAGCCAGCCCGAATCCAGTCCGGCCGGCCGCACCCGGATAACCGGGCGACTAGACCGGGAGCTCGGGACACTGGCTAGCAGCACCGGGCCAGAGCGGGGATAACCGCTCCGACCCGGCACCACCACACTCAGCACCACAAAAGGTTCTAATATTACGTGACGACGTGACGAAGTGACGTGACGTGACGTGACGTGACGTGACGAAGACGACAAAAGCGTGACAAAGACGACAAAAGCGTGACAAAGACGACAAAAGCAATTTGCAGTAAAAATCATGTAAAAACTACTCGGAAATCATTAATTTTGGTCTACATAGATTGCTATTAAGCCAAGTTAATAATAAATGTCAAATTTAAAGTTTATTATTAAATTCATGCCTTGTAAGGCTCTAAAAACGGTAAAATAGGCGTGACGAAGACGACATGACCTAGGGTTCCAAGGGGTTCCCACCACCTTTTGCCGCCATGTTATTTCTCAGCTAAAATTCAAGAAAAACTCAAATCAATACATTTGATATTTTATACCTATATAATCCCATGCACTCTATCATTATTCATCAAAATTTGATATAATTTTTTTTTTTTTATTTATTTATTCCATCTTAGGCACACAGCGTGACGAAGACGACATGGGGGGGTACCCACAATTTTTTTTTTTGATTTTTGATGGCTTTTGGCCAAAAAATATTTTTTTTGCATTTTTTTTTTTACACAGATCATATTCACGTAACCTTCTATTACAACATATAAAAAAAAATGTTCAATATAAAAATCATGTAAAAACTACTCGGAAATCATTAATTTTGGTCTACATAGATTGCTATTAAGCCAAGTTAATAATAAATGTCAAATTTAAAGTTTATTATTAAATTCATGCCTTGTAAGGCTCTAAAAACGGTAAAATAGGCGTGACGAAGACGACATGACCTAGGGTTCCAAGGGGTTCCCACCACCTTTTGCCGCCATGTTATTTCTCAGCTAAAATTCAAGAAAAACTCAAATCAATACATTTGATATTTTATACCTATATAATCCCATGCACTCTATCATTATTCATCAAAATTTGATATAATTTTTTTTTTTTATTTATTTATTCCATCTTAGGCACACAGCGTGACGAAGACGACATGGGGGGGGTACCCACAATTTTTTTTTTTGATTTTTGATGGCTTTTGGCCAAAAAATATTTTTTTTGCATTTTTTTTTTTACACAGATCATATTCACGTAACCTTCTATTACAACATATAAAAAAAAATGTTCAATTTTGAAGATTATTTAGAAATTTAGCAATTCCACAGACTAATGGCTGTTAAAAAAAATGATTTTTGCCTCCAAAATGGGATTTTGAAATAAAAAAAATAAAAAAAATGGGGCTAAAAATGCCAAAAATGTTGTTCCACAGGTTGGTAGAACCATCCTATCAAAAAAAATAATCAAATAAATGATAATTAACTTGATTTAAGCCCATTTTACCCCTTTCCACGGTTGGGGGCCAAATGTTGTCAAATTGGTGGAATTGGCCATGTCATTAAATAGACTGTCTTAAAGTACATGGACCATTCAGGTATCCAATAGAAAGAGGTTATAGAAAAATACTCTCCTAATAAATTACATTTGCCTGTCTCTCTTCAACTACCATACTTCTATGTTACCATTTTCAACTGCCATTTCATTCTCCATTGTTGGTAACAATAGGGGAAACAATGGTCGTCTGATGGCTCAAAATAGATGACATTTATATTGTCTGTTTTAGATTTAACCCTTTGTTGTTGCTAGATCGATATCTGTACAATTCTTTCTTGGCGAAAATAATTGCTGATAGAGAGGACTCCCTTCTCCATTTCAGAGGTATAATCGTTCCCATTTTGAAGAGCTTTCTTTTCGATTTTTCATTCCCAAATATCTATGTATATATCTCACATAGGCTTACATATATACATACAATATATGTGAGTGTAACTGACAGTCAAACGATATTTTTACATGAAAGATTTTGCATCTTTTGTAAGAAATGATAGTCGAGGAGCATTCCTAACTAAAAACTATTTAAATATAACACAATAAGATCTGTTGAGAAGAACAATAATTGTTCGGCAATACTTGAATCACTAGGAATACTTCAAGAGATATTTCCCCAATCTTGATTATATACTTACAAAATCATAGAATGAGGTAGAGAATACCATATTCCGTCAATGACAAAGTATGTTCCACCTCAGTTTTAGAACAAATCTCTAACAAATGTTAGATGTTCATTCTATACAGATTGAGACACATAATTTGGCAATACAAGTTCTCAGCGCAGATGATTTGGGTCTGGACATCAGAAAATGTATTATGACCAGCTATCCACCTAAATTAGGCTAACAACTGGTAGATACTCGGTATATATGGGTATATTTGGTATTGCATTAATTAGAATAACCTATTCGGTCATATTGAACTGTATTATTGAACCTAATTTGTGTCTCAAATTGTTTTTAGAGGATTGGTGAATTGTATTGGCGAATTGTACATTTTTTGACACCTTGACATTCATTAATGCAATATACTGCCTCTTATTGGGTGGGAGGTGAGGGTTTATTGGCCATGTACAAAGCCGGGGCCTGTTGTATAATGCAATAAAAGCAATTCTTTTGGGAATTTGAATAAGAATTGAGAACATGCAGGAATTCACCCACACGATTTTGCTTTCATACGTTTATACAACAGGCCCCAGAACAGTTAGAATGACAGTTGATTGCTCTCAGTACCTAGTCATCTGAAATGGTGTAACGAATCGAAGACCAAATGAGAGAAAGGTTAAGTTGGAAACAAGAATGAAGTACTGCCATCAGTCTTAAATGTTTTTGATCAAGGACTGATCTTTCAGCTGACACATATCATATCAAAGAAAGTTATGTGTGGTAATTCCTACACTTTCTTTTCTTTCCTTGGTGGAATGAATAAAGCCTATACCCACCATTGTGTTATAGACTATTCCTACCATGGCCCGTAGGAAGAAAAGTTTGTGGAATACATATATTTATGTCAAAATGAAATTTAATGTATGAATATCAAGATAAGGAAAGGATAATATATCTTACCCGAATACATCGATGGCTTCCTTAAGAGGTTGCAACATCACGAATTTCTGTATAGTCTGTACATAATCCATGGTATCACAAAGTATGCGGGCTATGGTGGCTTTGCGGATTTCTGTCAGTTGCTCTACAGAAAAATAGATTATCAACAAAATCAATAGATGTATAGATGAATGAGTGGGTGGTATATTGTACATAGTGTAAATACAAGTTGTACATAGTGTAAATACAAGTTGAAATATACCCCTCTCCCTCTCTCTCTGTTATATCATGTTACGTGATAATTACGTAACAATGGATAATCACATCATTGTCATTAATATTCCAATTTATTATTATTATTATTACAAGTTAAACCGTTCTAAGATATATCCTAAGCCCCTTCAACATCAGTCACCCCAAATGAAACCGTGCAAAGATCATTGATAGGCCTAAATCATAATAAATGAGTAGGATAGTATTTTTTTAAATCCTGGGCTTAATAACAAATATTACAAACTAAGAATTAGGGCCTATTTCTCAAAAAAGGACCCCTTGAAAGGACCATAGCATATCATTTTCATAAGGCGGGAAAAATGGTCGTCAAGGATGCAGAATTGCCATGCGCGTAACTAACGTTGAACAAATTACATTACATTATTGCGTTAATCCGTCGACCTTGTAGGCCCTAAACATGTTTACAAAAGCAGACAAATGAATAGTTAAACCCATCATAGAGATCGTAGATATTCACTAGCCGAAGAACTAACCAACAGATCGATAGGATCCTACAAACTAAATAACCAAAATCTAGAAATAGTGGACAACTACAAATATCTGGTCGATTCTCACGAAATAGGTACACAAAATGTATTTTTGCAACATGTTCTAATAATCCTGAAGTTTTGCATGCGTCAAGGTAACACACTGGACAATCCAAATCAGACATTTCAGCCACTAACTATGAATACTCAGATGTGCAGAGAAGTTTGAAGTTATATAGATGAGGGTCTGCATGATGATACAAAACACATTAGAATATTTATCTTTTTTTCCACTGTAAAGTTCTTTGATATATAAATCTACATCTTTCTATGAGGACGACCAACTTAGGTAAGCTGACTAATATGAAAAAGCTGATCCATGGCATTAATTTCTTATATTTTCCACCCATGAATAGAAATGAATATACATCATATTACAAAGGAAAATGGCATCATCTTTGGTCACTTTGTATGTGTCCTCTAGAACAGCTATAGAGAATATTGTTATCCCTGGATTGTGAAGCCTATATAGTATTTCATTCAAAATCACATGTCACATGTCCCCCAAGCAAACACTTCTTGAGTTATGACCCTTCAAAAAAAATGAGTTTTGTATCATCACTAATAAATCACACTTGGCAATAAAGCCAAGAACATTTTTTTCCTTCATGTACATATTTGGATAAACTTGGAATATCAATTTCTCTTAATTTTTCAATCCAAATGGTTCCCTCACATAATGACCATCATTTTGATGCTAAACAGCCATTTTCTTAGAATTCATCATATGTTGACTTTCATTTATTTAACTACAATGTAAATCTAATGAAAAAAAAATCTAAACTGGTTTAACAATATTATTGTTTTTCCCATTCAATTAGAATGCTATGCTATAGATAAATACATTCATTCAATCAAATGCAAACTAATACCTTCCTTTGTCCAGTGGATCAAACCAACTATTCTTTTGTATCATCACTGTGTTTTGTATCATCACTCTATAGGCCATTTGGGCACAGCCTGGCCCCTCTGAGTTGGCCATACATGGTCTGATTCTTTTGTTCTTAACCTATGTCCAGCTCTAGTGGTCCTTGCCCCCTCTAGAAGACTCTGCAAGTCTGTCATTTGTGCCTATGCTCATTGGACCCCAGGCTTTTTCATGCAATGCAAGTTGAGATTGATTGCCGGAGGTTCAAAACAAGTGGGTGGTAATTAACCATTTTGTGATTTTTTTCACCCCAATACACCCCTGAGAAAGAAATAACATCAAAATAACAAAGGCCCTCATTTCCTAGGGGTGTGGTGATTGAAATATCTAAGAGTTTTGTATCATCACTGTGTTTTGTATCATCACTCTATAGGCCATTTGGGCACAGCCTGGCCCCTCTGAGTTGGCCATAAATAGTCTGATCCTTGTGTTCTTAACATATTTCCAGGTCTAGTGGTCCTTGCCCCCTCCAGAAGGCTCTGTTTTCTCTAAGTCTGTCATTTGTGCCTATGCCCATTGGACCCCAGCTATGTTTTTTTCATGCAAATCAAGTTGAGATTAATTACAGGTGATTCAAAAAGTGGGTGGTACTTTCCCACTTGACCTTTAACACCCCTGTATGCCCCTATTAATATGACAAATCTAACATCAAAAGTAGAAAGTCCTACACTTCCCAGGGGTGGGGAGATTGAAATATCTAAGGGTTTTGTATCATCACTGTGTTTTGTATCATCACTGTGTTTTGCATCATTAGTGAATTTCTTGATAATAAATGAGACACCTGATGACATACTTTACATTTTAGCTGTCAAAGGACTTTTATTTTCCCCTTTATTGAACATTTTGCTTTCCTTTTTCATCAATATATGAAAAAGAAATAATGCTCTAGCAAAATTCTTTCAACTTTGCTCTTCATTCCTTTCCTTTTGGAAGGTTAGTGATATAAAAAGAGTCTGTAGATGGCATCCTCATCTTATCCCTCCTTAACCTATTTCCATATACTGATTTTTTTTTGTGAGGTGAGTAAGGGATATTTTCTAAATCTAAAATTGATTCCTCAACTAGAGCAATGGGGCCAACCATAACAGTACCACCATCCATTGGGGTTAACCTTGATGGGGTTACTGGCATCCATTTGATCCTTAACTTGGGCATTGGGGTTAACCTTGACAGGAGTATTGGCATCCGTTTGTTCCTTGACTCAAGCAATGGGATTGACCTTGACAGGAGTAGGGGGCCTACTAGTACTATACTGACATCCATTGGTTCCTTAACTGAATCGATGGGGTTATCCTTGACAGGAGTACTGGCATCCATTTGTTCCATGACTCAAGTGATGGGGTTAACCTTGACAGGAGTACTGGCATCCATTGGTTCCTTGACTGGAGTGATGGACAATAGGGTGTGTAGGCACAGACAAAATGCCCATCATTGTAGGGTAATAGCTCTCAGCTATTTGTGTATTTGTGCATAAAGTTTGTTCAGGCTGGCTGGCAGACGGTGCATAATCCTGAGTTGAAGCCAAGCAATTACCCACCAAACATTAATAGTATAGTATATACATTATTGTATATTTACAAGCTATATCTGTAAAGATGTATAGTTTTGTTGCATGATTTATATTTTTTTCTTAATTAAGATTAAGATTAAGATTAAGATACATTTATTTTCGACTTATCGCTTTCAGGAAGCATATCTCCAGCAAAGGGAGGATCACACGTTTCCTGTTTTTTTACATATTCTCCTAACAGTACACAATACTCCAGTCGTCATTGACGAAAATATTTTTTTCACTTTTTACTAAAATAAGATAATTTGCAATATAGGTTTCTGACATCGTTCATTATTTGACATTTTATGATTATCAAGGTTCTCTAGTTTCCAAAAAATGTAACATTCCACTAAAATTACATAGTGAACTTTACTACTTCACGTCTGTCACATTCTTGTCACCTCTTTGCTGCTAATGCATTTCTAGCACACATGTCAGTGATGTATATTCTATGTGACTATGAGGGTTGACCCATGTGATGATATCACATACTTAGAGTGATACAGAGTTATTGATTAAAGAGATAAGAGTGATGATACAAAACACATAGTGATGATACAAAACACATAGTGATGATACAAAACACATAGTGATGATACAAAATCACATGAAAACAGCAAAGTTTACAGACTTTCAGATTTGAAACTGAATATGGGGTATAACACAAGCAACATGAAAGGAAATCTATGATATTGAAGACTATAGTTTCCAAGAAATCAAAAAGTTAAGCATAGAAATAAAAGACTTGGATTTTGTAGCATTGGATTTTAGAGACAAGATGATACAAAAGAACATTGTAGGCAAGAGAAAGTGTCTGTTGGCTCAGGAGGTGGATAGTATGGATGTTTAGGTTCCAAACAGTGACACAGGAGGGCTCTCCTGCTTGCATTTTGGCAAACATGTGTTTTGTTTAAATGCGTTTTGTATCATCATGCTAAAAAATTTTAACAGTCCTGAGATTGCAAAGAGATATTGGGCATGTTTATCATTGGATTTGAATGAAACTCTGGGTTATGATGAATAACATAGCAAAGCATTCATATACCGAATATCTCCCACTAATATTAATATGGAAAAAAACTACAGGGGAAAACATGGCTTTTGTATCATCACGTTTTTTGTTTCTGTACCCCCTACTCAGGTCATATGAATGTGACTCCTTTTCCTAATGATGGGTTGTAGTATGAATTTTGAGGTTTAGACATATATATAACAGACTAAGGTTATTGAAAATATAGAGACTTGATGTCATATATGTATATCTTGGTATTTAGAGGCATTAACAAGCAATTTGTTTTGTATCATCATGTTTTTTTAAATTGTCAATATCATAAAAAGTCTTGATGCTGAGTGATTAAGATTTTGTATAGTTAATCGCCTCAAGACCCCTCATACATGTCCAAGGTTTCATAAGCCTAGTCATCAAAATGACGATTTTATTAGGATAATTGGGAAATAACCATTTGTGTACCGATTTTGTGAGAATCGACCGTCACATGTATGTGTGGTCTAGGAGTAAACCCTGATAGAAAACTCGACTTTCAGATTCACACTGATAAATTAATAGTCAATGTCAAAAAAGGAATATATTATATACTCTAAAAAGAAACAGGAAAATGATGACTAGAAAACCTGCGAATTTTTATAATTCAGCAATATTACCCATAATTGACTATGGAGATTGTTTCTACCAATGCAGTAACAAAGCAAAACTTAAGAAACTCCAGATCATTCAAAACCAAGCAGTAAGGTGCATTTTAAATCTCAACAGAAGAACTAACAGATTAAGTATGCTGCATTTATTGAACTTAAAGTAATCACGAGTTCCCAAGCTATGCATTACTTTAACATAGATTAACTATACTTTCACCAACACCCAGAAACCCACATTATGGCCAGAGTCAGCTGTTCAGTTCCACAGCTGATCTTCCACTAACGAATTACTAAACATGAGATTAGAGATGAATATGCATCAACACTGTTTCAATGGAAGTGATCAAAAGTTCAATAAATGGGTGCAATAATGTGGAATCTCGCCAACCATTTCTTCTCGAACAACAACAAAAAAGTTGATTCTTCTCTTTGTCAATGTTCTTGATAGAATACAATGAAATAAAACAAAGAATTACGGAGGTCCAAGTTTGAAAAATCCTGTACCTTGAGTGAATCCTACAAGTTTATCACTGCGCTCATACCAGAACCGGTCTCCCACCCTGAAGGCCCTGAACTGGCGGCCGATGATGCAGGCAAAGGTGGGCCCCAGCATGGAGGTCCTCAATCTGTGCTCACACATGGCTGCGGCGAAGAGGTCAATGTCCTCTACACGTCTGCAATGGAGAGCCAATATTGGGAAGTCATGATCAATATTTATTTTGAAAACTTTTAAATTTGGCTTACGGACATGCATTTACATGTTCTCAATATGGAAGTTATCCATATTTTTCTGCTGCTATATTAAAGTACAAGAATTAATTAATTAATGTACAAGAATTTGTTTAAAAGTTGAATTGGTCGGAAAGAAAATAGGTGCTGTTGCGCGATAAATAGAGAGAATGGAAAGAGCCACCAGTAATCGAAAAAGTTATTGGATGAGATTTGTCTGGATAAGCACGATGCCATAGACAGAGTGCTTATCTGGACGAATCAAGTGCTTATCTGGACGAATCAAGTGCTTATCTGGACGAATCAATCCAATAAACTTTCGATTACGACGGCAAGTTCCATTCTATATTTATTATATGGGCTTGGTGAAAGATGTTTCAGAGACAGATGTCTCAGAGACAGATGTCTCAGAGACCTATAGGCTTATGGCTATGGATTTGTTGATGTGCTTCACAGAGACCTGAAGGTGCCTGTCTAAGTTGTTAATTTCATAGTAAACCCACATAGAATTATTAATTAACAACTTAAATAAGCACTTTTGGATCTCCACGAAGCACGTCCACAAACTGAGGAGGTAACATTAAAGCTATTGTTAGACCACTACATTTTTTATCGTACAACTATGATACAGAAATATTTGTATTGCACCCTTCTTATTGCACCTCTCGAGAGGAATGCACATATATAAATAATAAGTGTTGTATCATATAGATTATCATATACCAATGAGTGATTGATTGATTGAGAGAGTGTGACGTCATAAGCTGCTAGCCAATAGTAAATGCTGTTGTTTATGAGGTTTGGTTGATGAATACAACATTATACAGCGATGGGAAGACAGTGGCTGATACAAATAAAGGTATGCATTGTTATCATTGTCATCGAAAACGGGGGACTTGTGATATAAAAACAATCAATAAACTTGTCATTGAAACGCTTGGACATACATCACCAAACGTCGCCACCAAACATATCTCATGATTAGAAAGGTCAGGAAAGGCGTGCGCTTATAATGATGAAAACTTGCTCCCAGTTTTAGGGCTAAATTTAAACTACTGATTTTGATTTAAATGTCAATCATCACTAACCTGTAGACAGATTGTAGACGCAGAATAGCCTCCTCGGGCATGTCTTCCAGGTCATTGAAACTTGTTGGCACTGACAAATCACACCATTTCCTCCATTTAACGTAACCTGGCAATGGTGAGATCAGAGAAGGATTAACACAACAATAAAGTGTTTGTTATAATATATTTGCATACATTCTACAGTGTGTTCAAGCAGGAAAACTCCACATGCATGCTTAACACAAGAATCAGAATTGCTACCGTTTATGGTTAAGTGATCTACCATTAAAGTTAATGCCTTAAATCTGTAAAGGCCAATATCCATTATAATCAGTAAAGTGTGCACATAAATGGTGTGTGTAACCGAAAGTCCCTTTCCTCCTGTTTATGTGCAGGCAGGTACAGAAAAATCCTTTATGGTCCCCCCCCCCCCCCCCCCCACACACACAGACACAAAACTCAGTTTGATTTTACGGAGCATACATGTGTCGTTTTACGGTTATTCACACGTTTTGCGTACTAGTGGATATGCCACTTAAATTACATACCTGTATATCTAGTCTATAAAAACTCACAGAATGCAGACTATATACATATATAACATATCCTAGAAACAAACCGACGCCTTTTAGTCAAGCAGTAACATCACAATTACCTAGGTTTCTCGACCACATTTCGTGCAGTAAGCACGACAAAACGGGGTTTATCTTGTTTAAGTGGGTCTTCAAAATATACATATGGGACGTTACTGTACTTGATTGTTATTCTGCTGCCAGCCCTAGGCTACTGTATATCACGAGAAATGACCTCTGCCTCTGGTTTTCCTTAAGGTAGTTGTGGCCTTTTAGTCCCCGTTGGTTGGTCTGAGCTGGCCCGTTATAGACGCATAGAGGGCCAGTGGTCACTACCGGTCCCGCTGGCCCTCTATGCCTAGAGAACTTCCGTTAAACAGCCCAACCAACGGGGACTAAAGCCATTAGAGCCTTCGTTTATTGTCCCCGCTGGCCCTCTAAGCCTTCGGGAACCTGTCTCGGCCTCTGGCCTCGACAGGTCCCGTCAGGCTTAGAGGGCCAGCTCGGACAATAAACTCAGGCTCTAATTGCCTAATGGATGGATATTATACAACAGATAATCTACCCCCCAACCCTTTTTTCGGCAGGCGCATTTCGTTTGGCCTAAAGCAGAGACTCCACTCGGAACAAAAGAGTCAAGCCTCTTGAGGTGGCCTGCTGAACTAGACTTGAGGGTGAATCGAGTATGAGCAACTGTGTCACTGACCTCATTAGTGTCCATGAAGCTAACTTTCTCAGCATTGTTATAAAATGTTATAGCATGGCATGTAATGCTAGCTGCATTCCCAGCTAAAGCCACCCAAAAATATTTTTCCCGTTTTTCTTTCCGTAATCCTGAGTACTGTAGAATGGGAGATCTAAATATTAATAAAATACTGTTTGGAGCTTGAAAACCCCTATCTTTTCAGAAACTGCTGGCCAGATCTCCGTTATATTTCACATGCACATGTTGCCAAAAATGGTGCCAAGCCATTCCGCTATGTTTCATTAACACTTTTGGAAGACATCAGGGTTATAAATGGGTTATAAATGGGTTGAAATTAAACACCCCCATCAAGGGTCCCCATCAGTGCCTGAAAACAATCCCCTATCAGTGCCCCTACACCAGAACGAGGTGATTTGCATATTGGTTGGATTGAGGTCATGACACAACGTTGTCTGTATGACGAGAAGAAAAAATGCAGACAAAGTCACAAAGACACTCAGACCTTTAACCTCCTCTGTCTCTCCTCTCTCCTCTGTCTCTCCTCTCCCCTCTGTCCCTCCTCTCTCCCTCTCACTCACTCTCTCTCTCTTGGGATGGGGAGTGGGATTGGGAGCTCAAGTGGGATCGGAGGGTGATTGGGGGAGTGGGGAGGGTAAGAGGGAATGGGAGAGGCAACAGGAATGGTTCCTCCCCCTCGGAGTAACAGGGAGGGATCTCTCTACCACTCTCTCCTCTATCCCCCTCTTACTCCTCTCTCATTATGTCAGCACCCTACGGTAACTGTGTATATTTTCAATCAATGGGGAGGAAGTTTCTTTTTCATGTTTACTTTTCATAGATAGTGAGAAATGGTCAGTCGCCTAACTGGGACATGATGACGTCTGCCTTCTTCATGCAGACCAATTTGACCAATGTCAACACCATCCACTGAATAGGGGAATTTGCATAGCCACTCGGACTAGGAACTTAAGAAATCAGTGTGAAATATAATCCTACATATTATTCCCAGAATATACCGTCAGACTAATTAATATGTTCATAAACTATCATTTGGGATAGTTTTTGAAGTTCACTCATTTACACATACGGATATTATTGTGTCGTCGCCCATCGGTGAATATGTGGTTCGCATAGGGTTCCATTTGTGGTACAGATGTTAATACGGATACTAAGTTATAGAGACAACTTGAAAGAGAAAGATGGTGGGAGAGGGAACAAGGAGAGATGAGGATGTGGGCCCCACTGTCCCACTAGCAAATCCCGTGCGTAGCACAGGTATTTGCTAGTTTAACACTAAATCAAATGGATATTGTAGGTAGGAGGGATAGAGGCAGGGTGGGTGGATGGGTTATATTTCCATCAAAATAACAAACTTAATCTTACTAAACTAACCATGCAAAACGCTCCTATATATGCTCTCCTACCCTTGTGCGGTCAATTTTATTTATTTCACCGCTTTTTCCGGCATCTCAAAAAAACACCTTCTCGTCTACCCATAACGCCATGACATTTGCATGCATTATGTTTCCCGTTCTCATGGTCATATCTCATTTACTGACGATGAACTAGACAAACTCAACAACATTATATAATGTAACCTACTAGGCAATCCATGGTCACGACCTCTTTGTATATTGAGAGCAGGCAGGTCAGTTCCAGGGATTAAGGGTGGTCTCTCTGAGAAGAGTTTCCTGGTCACCTGCTCGGAGAAGAACTGGTCAGTAGACTCTGCCTGCTGACTGATCTGTCCAAATATGATAGCATCCACCCCTGACCCTCCTGGAGTATGAGTGTTGTAGATCTCGTATGGCCTGTTGAACACCTGAGTATAGAGACAGAGATGAGATTTTCGTGCACTTCATTATATATCTTCATTATTTGCATAAATATGGGCGAAGCCATTGATAAGAAAATGTATAATCAGAAGCTCAACATATTTAGGCTGGAAATTGGTAAACACTGTAAGTATATTACAGTATATTTGTTATTGATTTGATTTGAATAGTTGGTTCACTTGTGTTTTTTCTTGGGACTCACCATGCCAGATATATACCACCTTTTTGTTATTGCTTGAAACTTGATAATAAAAGATGATTATTATTATTACAAGTTAAACCATTCTAAGATCTTGCCTTAGCCCCTTCAATACTAGCCTCCCCAAGTGAAACTGTACAAAGATCATTGATGAATAAATGAGTATGGTATTTGTTATTCACGGGTCAAGTAAAGCTTCTGTTAGAACCCCCCCCCCTCTACCACACACACACACACACACACAACTAACGTTGTAAGAATTTATAATGTTATGTTATTGCGTCTGTGAGCAGGCCGGCAATCCATCGATCATAATCTTACATGTTCAGGTAAATGCACTCAAATGGTTAGGCCTAGTTATACTAATCATAAAGAAGCATACTTTACATGCTTTTAGAGAGCTCTATTCCCCAGCTTTCCGAATTTCTACCTTATTTTTATGCATTCCATTAGGATGATAATTAGTATGGTATCTCCACCCCGGATCCCTGCTAGCAGTAGCATTTATTGACATTCCTCCTCCCCTCCCACCTCCGGCATTTTTTCTCATTAAGAATATTCTACTATTTATTGAAGTGAAAATACATGATATATAGAAATAGAAAATTGATGTTCTTTCGGATTCCCACTTTTATTATGCTGTAATTAGTTTTTTTTAAACTATCATGATCGTCGGCACACTGCCCAAGTTTCCGAAATTTTGTTTGGTGATGGAAGTAGTTCCAGTATTAATATGCAACTACGCAATGTTTTGAAATTCCCATGGTTTTCAAAACTTTTGGGGAAAGAGTTCCGCATTTTTCATCAATATTTCGTGATCAAAATCAATTTTGATCATTTAATGATTGACAGAATTGTTAGTTTGGCTGTTAGTGCAGTAGGCGTCCAATCACTGACATACCATTTTATCTGATATGAGAGGTTCTGAACCTAGACTGACCTAGACTGATCTAGATCTACAACCTAGACCTAGTCTCATCATCGGTTTTTCTAGGCCTACACAACAACAACGTACCTCGCTAAAGGTGACCTCCCGATTGTGTGAATACTTATAATCTGTGAGATGGAAGCTGCCAGTGACCTGACTGTGTCCGAATCTGAAGGCTGCTGTCTGCATAGTGTTCAGTGTATCAGGATTACAATCAGGGTCATAACCTGGAAATTAACATATATAATTATTTATAATTAGTGAATCATCTAACTGAAAGGCAGGTTTGGGAATTTCTTTTTTATTGTACTTTATACTAAATGTTATTTTAAAATTCGAGAAAAGTGCATGAATTCACGAAAAAGCCATTAATTCAGTCACAGCTCCCTGAACGATGCCCACCTGAATTTCCGACGCGATGTGTACGCAAGTGCGTCGGAAATTCAGGTGCATGGGCATCGGCAGAATCGGGTTTTTCTTATAACGGGGCGACGCCAACGCGCAAAGAACAGGCTGGACAGGCAAAAACTGGAACCTATATAAGGTTTCCCGCCTTCGACGGGGGAAACCTTCAAAAAAAAAAAAAAAAAAAAATGATACAAATAGTAATACCAATTAATTGCCCGCCATCGTATCCAGGGGCTGACTGGACCTACCACAAAGGTAGAGGCTGCCCTTTTCCCGACCCAACCTCTGTAATCCTCTGATATGGGCGTAAATAAAAACACTAATATAATAAATACAACGTGGAATCATACGCATAATTATAACATTGCTTAGCAGCCTACCATCCCAGAAGCCAGATCTCTGCAGGGTTAGACCATATCTGCGCAGCTCTGAGGGACCCAGTGTAGGTGGGAGGTACTCGTTATACACAACGTGTTGCCACACGCCAATCAGTATCTTCCTCGTCTCCTGGAACAGCCTATCTCCACTCCAGTGTGGGTTCAGCTCATGCAACCTGTACAAGAATATATTATTATAAATATTGTAAAATATTTTATAATATATAGATGTTTTTGCTAATATGTGAATATAGAGAATATGTTTGTATTTCTTTCATTAAAACTTTCTTTTCTTTTTTTTCTTGTTTAGTTCACACACAAAAATTGTGTTAGTTAGTGCCCCAAAGCGGAGATTACAGTCCTATCAAGAGACCTGATTCATAAGGTGCAATGCACAGTATGATTTTTGAAACCATTCATTACTGTATACAACATCGGTCAAATACATAAGACTCTCTCCTTTTTATTCCGTTCCTTTCCAATCCATTTAAAAGCCAATTCACCAATCTTAACGTACCTCTTTGGACCCTATTAAGTTCAATAGACTCAGATAGGACAGGCCTATAGAAACTCACCTTTCCTCAATGTGATTATGATAGCGGTGGAAGACTGTGTGCATCGCCATCAATGCCACCTGTTCATTCACCCTTGTGTCTCCTGTGAGATAAGTAAATGTATTCTATATATATGAGGGCGTGTCAGGCTGTTGCAGTTGGCAAGTCAATTATACGCAAAAAAAGGACCTGGTTATCGACAAATGTAAAGATTGATTTCACATGTAGTTGAAAAAGATATTGGAATTCGTCTATAATATCGTTTTTTCGTATACAATTTACTCAGCTCTTATATAAGAATCTAAATCTATCAAAGATAGACATTTTTCTTAAAGCCTGTTCCTGCCCAAGGCTGTTTTGAGAGCCACACATTACTTACATATAAGAGAGCATGTGTCTATATTAAAATGTAATGTGGCAGGTACATGCAGTCACGATCTTAGTGATAATTATGAACCACAATTTCTATTTCAACATTGGGCGGGGTCGCCAGAAGGTGTGCGCCCAGAACTTAAAGTTCTAAATGCCTTATTGGTAAAGTCGACAGAAAAACTAGTACATTCTGCTGAATTAGGTTGACAAATGATAAATATTGGTGCAAACTGACTGTTCGGTTATGTGTTAGGTGCGTTTAGAAGATTTTATTCTTTCTTAAATTAGGGTAATTTGAGGAGGTTGGTGTAGACGAATTGCATATTTGCTGCCGGTGTCAGATCAAAAAGTAATCCCCATCCAAAAATGACCTAGGGGTCGATTTTTGGCAATTAAAAAATGACCCACCCCATCGAAAATCACCAAAGTCAGAACTTTCCTGATAGAGAAAGCTATGGAAGGTACAATAATATCAAATTATCAAATATCAAATTCTATATTATTCTACCTTCCAAAGCTTTCTCCAGGATAACTTAAATATTGTGGAAGGTGTGAGTAGAGGACAGAAATAGGTGTAACAACAGCGGGACAACATGGAGCTTACATGTCGATATATTAACAGCTTTACCTCCATATCTACTGCCAAATGGTTGCTCGACATTGCGTAAAAAGGATATCTTTAAACGCCTGCATAAATGACTTGGTCACTTATTGATAGGGTGGGTCATTTTTCAACTGCTGAAAATCCGTCGGAAATCGACCCCTGAGTCACTTTTAGACGGGGTCATTTTTTCTATCTGACACCGGCTTGGCCCATGAGCGTACCTGCAGTGAAACATTGGATCCTGGTGTTATTGTCTCTGCAGTCTTTGTGAGCCATCTGGGGAAGAAGAGGTTTCAGCTTCCTGTCAGGATGTGGGGTGACGCGTAACCGTCCTCTGTCTGTCACAACAGTAACACAGATATAGCATATAATATATGTAGTGTACAGGTACAAGGTAAATTTATGCATGAAATAAGTGTGAGGGTTGTTGCGTCCCAGAGTCGTCATCTGTACAATATATGCAATATTACAGACTTTTCCTCTTTTTTTTCACATATTACGCATAGCCAAAATATATTACTAAGACACCTTTTCCCATTACAAAACAAATATATTCATGGCACCGACTATTTCGTTATTACTCAGATCTTTTCACCCATTACAAGGAGTCTTTTTACTATGACGACTCCCCTATTACCCATGACATGTGTGATCTGCTGCTATTGCACATCACACAAATCCCATGACAGTGATCTGATTCCATGACAGTGATCGGAGTTCTGACTTTTCTGTTCTTTTCCTCACCGTCATGGATAGACTGGGAGCATGGTTATACTCACCCATCCCACAAGTTCTCCCCTGACCTAGATTTGAGGTCGCTCTGTGTGAGTGGAGGGAGGACCATTTTGTGTGACATGGGGAGATGCAGTTCTAATCAACTGAGTTGTGCGCCATCAAGTTTATATCATTTTTATTTCCAGAGATATTAGATGGTTGCCATGGAAACTGATTTTATTGAAAAAGCTCAAGCATTAAATGAAATAGTAAGGACTTAGTACATAAACTTAGTCCAAACAATGTATTAGCCCTCCCCTTCCTATACACGATGACCAGCATGCAGCAGACCTATCAAGGAATGACATCAGACCATGGCTATGTGCACATTTCTGTGAGAAAAAGAAAATCCGAAATCCAAGAAAGTATCTATTCGGATATTAAGATATCCATAAGTCATGTTGATTATGTCTTAGGATATCTTAGAAAAGGAAAATGATATTCAAAAAAGAAAAGTGTTGGATTTGTTGGATATTTACTATGACACATTTTTATCCTGACAGTTTAGGGACAAAACAAGGGTTGTTGATTCTGTCTATTAGAACTGATTTCTTGAACATTCCCAGATTTGCTAATAATGCATTTCTTTTTAGTGTTATCTTGATAGTGATAATATGAGGTATGGCCATTAGTTCCTGTTAATCAGTTAACACCCTCATAAAAGAACAGCTGGGTCATGGCATGGCTCTGCCCCCTCGACCAAATTGGGATGATAGTTCCTCCTGTCTTAGCAGTAATAAGATGGCAAGTCTCTCATCCCGTTCCGGTCTACCGACAGAAGCGATGGTGGATGACATATAATGGTCAATACATCTGGTCTGTCCCCCACTTCTTGCTTCCCCCTGCCCCCTTTACTATTAAGGAATAGGGCGCCAAACTATACCATTACGTGAGTGAGTGAGTGAGATTGGTTGCTTTACGCCCTTATCAACACTATGAAGTGTTATATCAAGGGCGGGAGAGCTGAGAGGGAGGCAGTTTATGATCATACCCAGGAAATAGAGATAGAGAAGAAGGGAGGGAGACAGAGAAAAGAGACAGAATACCATTATGTACAATGATTATATCAAAATGATGCTTTTAAGGGTGACTCCTGCAGTTATGCACTGATTAGAGGAGGGTGACTCTATTTGTATATATGGCAATTAAAATAAGTAAACTACATGACATCTGAGAACTCTACCATGACGAGAAAAATACGATTTATTTCGAAACACACATTACAACCATACTGGGTAGGTATCCTCAGTTGTTAAAGAGGTAGGAAAAGACTACTTCCGTCCAAGACCTGTAATGTCCGATAGGGCTTGAAATCCTCCCTAAGTTGGGATTACGTACAATGATTATATCAAAATGATGCTTTTAAGGGTGACTCCTGCAGTTATGCACTGATTAGAGGAGGGTGACTCTATTTGTATATATGGCAATTAAAATAAGTAAACTACATGACATCTGAGAACTCTACCATTGACAATGTCGCTTCCTCAGAACAACATTGCTTTCCCGCCCTTACTTATTCCCATCTCTGTGCAAATATTTGCCATTAGGCTAAGCAAAACACACTAACCCTACTTCGTTTCTTAAGTGACATTGCCTATTTACTTGATTTTAATTTTGACGAGAAAAATACGATTTATTTCGAAACACACATTACAACTATACTGGGTAGGTATCCTCAGTTGTTAAAGAGGTAGGAAAAGACTACTTCCGTCCAAGACCTGTAATGTCCGATAGGGCTTGAAATCCTCCCTAAGTTGGGAGCTTAGACCCGTCGACATTGCCTTATTTTTTTTTGGTACTGGTCTTTATTCAGGCACGGTTACATGTTTTACAATTGTCATTCAAGATATAATTTAACAGGAGTATAACCACGACTCACCATACGGTGATATACCGCCGTTGCCTTATGGCAAATAAAAGTCTCAACAACAACAACCTACAGACATGCATATTTCCGGTCACGGGCCCATGATGTGTATTCCAGAACCTATCACTGACTGAGCCTGAGGTGAAGTCAATCACCCTAGTCGCCTATTTAACAATCAAATACAATTAAATGATCTCCATTATCGAAAAGATCAGTGTTTTGTACCCCTGAATATAGTTATATAACATAATTACAAGCTAAATGGTCAACGTTTCTTAATGAATGGTTCCACAGAGGTCAAGTAGGCCTACTCCCAGAAGTCATTGTGTATGTATTCTGTTTCAGTCATGTTTTATAGCAAATGGCACTCTGTTCGGGTTCAAACTGATCGAGACCCCTCAGAAAACGGGACGAACCCCGAAGGGGTGAGTTCCCGTTTTCTGAGGGGTCGAGATCAGTTTGAACCCGAACAGAGTGCCATTTGCTATTTATTACACACTCTATTTGGATGTTAAAAAGTAAATTTAACTTGTTTAGCCTATAATTTAGCTCGAGGAAGCTTGATTCACCGCAATTTGTAGGCCTAAGTTACGCCGTCGGGACGACGTCATCTGGCCTACACTGCACCAATGAAATTGCATCTTTGGCCAAACTGTACACGTGAACGATTCGGACCGACCGAACTGCACCCCCAAACTGCACCTTTCTAACTGCTCACGTGTGTAATAAGGGAGTAAATATTAAAGCGGGGATCAAAGCGGGCAATGGTTAAAGCTATATGGTTTTTCAACAGGTATCAAACTTAGTGTAGAGGTGAGGTGCTGGCTGCGCTTTTCCTACCTCCTTAGTGAAGAGTCAATTGTATCCCAGGAAGCCTATGCATATGTCAACCCAGCATGGTTGGCACCTAATGCGAGCTTCAGTGCCATTGAGACAGTTTTTATTATATTGCCCTTTCAACAGAATTGCTTTCCATTCCTGCTTTGCAGACACCCCCTGAATCGATTGTTAATGAACACAAAATATCCCAGGACATTAATTGCCATTTAAAAGGAAAGGTAAAATTACCTAACTTCGCACAAACCGGGAAAATACTAGCTCTGTGAGTCAGTTACTCCTACCCCATGCCAGTTTAAATACTAGTACACTAGATCGACGTATATCTATCCATGTTGAATGTATTACTGGAAACCACTACTCACCCTAAAAAAACGTTAATTGTAAATATTAATTTACTAGTAAATATTAATTTACTAGTAAATATTAATTTACTAGTCAGGTACCAATTTCATTATCATCTCATTGATATTTCACCGATTATATTAAATGCTTTACTCATTTGTAATAATGTTATAAACTATTTCTTTAGCTTTTTGTTAACTTGGATCTATAATTTATGTCTAGCTAAATCTGATTATAAGTCTATGTAAAATCTCTTCAATCCTAATATTTTCTGTTACATACTTCAGGGCACAACAAAAACGACCCCTCTGGGGTGAGCGTGCAAAATTGTAACAATATCCTGAATAAAAACCACCTGTAACAAAAGAAATGTGTTCATGCATTGTTGTCAACGCCAGCATCTATTGCAGTGGTATACCAACCCATTCTATACAGGTCTCTCAACTTCATTGTTTCATTCCAAGAACTGCCGTACACAATAGAAGCGTCGATGTAAGAAGTCACTTGGTTCAGCTGCTCTCTCGGACCTGCAATATTTAAATTATCAATTATTGTAATTATGAAAACATTTTCCCAGGATGTCCTAGTAGTGCCCTGAAGGTAGGTATAAAATATGTAACCACCATGTGTATATACAAATATGTGTGAACGGTACAACTAAATGAAACTACTATCCCAAAATCCCTAAATGCATAAAAAAAATGAACGTTTACTTTAGCGAAATGAGATCTCACAAAGATTTTAAACGAAATGGCGCCGCCCATAGGGGTCTGCCTATTATATACATATAACCCATTATTTCAAAATATACAAGAATATAAACATTCATTCCACCTCGTTTTCTTGTTAAGTTGACTTGAATATTTATTTTGGTTGTTTATGAAGGTAAATTATGAAGCTAAAAGACGTATTTAAAGGCAAAATAATTAGGGGAAATGTTAGAAAAAAATAGTTTCCACCCCCTTCCAGGCCCCTGCATCTGAACCAAGCTTGCCGATCAGAAATCTGCAGAATTACACCTGCCGACTTTTCAGACGCTAGGGCCCACCTACATCTATAGACCGGCTGCATAAGTGTATAGTTATGTCATTGATTTCGAGCGGATTTCATTAATATTTCAGCTCAAATCTTGGGAAAAGTATCATACCAACCTCTAGTTTTCAGGTCTTGCTCAGACCTTAACATATTCTTAACAATTTCCCTTTAAATCTTGTTTCTACACGTTCATCTTTTTCACACCATTTTCGATTTCATTTTCTTAATTATACGTATACGTTTTTCTATGTTATTCTACAATTTTCAAAAAATATTTAGTGAATATTCTGGGCTTCCGTAGGTTTGGAAAAGAATGGAACAAAATGTAGAAAATTAGTTCTTGACCAACGTTAGCTGAGAGTGCAGCTTTAATATAAACATCGTAGAAATGTCAGCACCTACCGACTTTGCAGTCATCTTTAAGCACAGCCTGACTCCTCACAAACATCAGACATGGCCGCACACTCCACGCCTCGTCATCAGGGGGCAGCATGATCGGAAGGCAAGCCTCATTTTCGGCACCAGCTGTCTCACAACCGGAAGTTCCACATTGTACGTTAATCATCTCGTCTGGACGGGAAAAACATTCAACAATTTTGATACCTCAAATAAGCCAGCCGGGTTCATCATGCACTTGCTACTACGCCGGGTCAGTAAGCGACGTTACATGCATTGGAATAGCATTGCGACAAAGTTTGCACTGTTTTTAGATCTCAATTTTGGGTAAGTTCTGACCACTGGATAGCCATATATAGGGTCATATTGTTCCATTTGATGTTCAGAAACTTTGGGTCACTACTGGGGCGATGGAGAGAGAATATTTATTTCCCCAATGGTAACCTTATAGGCATCATTCACTTCCTGTCTGGGATTAACCTAGTAAAGCAAGCAACACTTGCACGCCCTATGGATAATGGTCAAGGTTTTATAAACATGTTTTGCCTTTTCCTCAGTTTGTGAATGTGAATGGAGAATGTACAAAACAAGAATTAGTTACAGTAAACAGTTTACATTTATTTATTTCCGGTTCATGCAGAAGATTGGGTTTCCAAGGGAAACAAAGATTGATGTCAGTCAAATGTAAAGTTCAGACATTGTCACACAAATCATTTACCCACTTAGACCCAAAATGGTGTTATCTGATGTAGGCTCATATACCTGACATCACACACAAAATTTCAGACCTCTACCTAGCATAGGACCAAAGATACCAGTTGTCCTACATCTTTATATGAACAAGACCACTGTGAATGGTATGTTACAACACATGTCATTTCTACATACCAGACAGAGGATGTACAAGCTGGATAACAGCTTGGGACACATTTCAATGTATCTTTCTTATGATAATAAAAGATCACTTTCCAACGATTTTTATTTAATATAGAGTAGATATTATTCTCTAGGGAATATAACTTTTATTTAAGGTATACCATCCAGACCATGGTATTACAATGGTGGAGAGACCCGATATAAAGATTACTTGGTACAAAAATGTATTCAGAATTATATTTATAACAAGGAGCTGAGAGCAGGAATCTAGTTACAACAAGAATTTCCTGCCAAAACTGGATAACAAGGGATCATATAGAGTCAGGACATGGGACTCTTCAAGATAGGATTCATTTCAACTTACTGCATATAGGTATTTGAGACTGACTTGACTTCAGGGGATCACACAAGTAAGTGATTTTATATTTGGCATGAAAGTGAAACATTTTAAGATGGTTTCACTACACATTTTTGGACTATACATTTTTTAGAACTTTTTTGATATTAGGTCATGTATTTTACATAGGGTACCAATGTGATGCATGGAAACCAAACCCTCAAAAAGCCATCATTTATTAATCACCCCTGCTCATTGTATAAAAAGCTAAATTGCAAGTATTCCAAACAAGAATTTCCTTAACATTCTGAATCACAAAAGCCTGTGCACATTGTTTCTATGGTAACAAAAAATGGGTTTTTAGTGCCCCATTTCTACAGTGTTATCAGAGATGTGACCAAACTTGGGGATTAGATATTGATGTTAGATGTGAGGGCTCTTGAGACCTTGATTACCAGCATCACACTGATTTCATCTGCTGATATCAGAATCAACAACAGATTGTCCACACTGATATCCAGGATGGGAGGACCCCAGATGCTATCAATGATTGATGGTCTACCCAAACCCTTTAGATTGATGTGTATACACATCAATCTAAAAATGAGTTGATACAACTGGTCCCCTGAGTCGGGTTTTCAAGTGTAATATTGTGGTCAATTCTCACCAAATTGGGGCAGTATGTGTTTTTTTTTATTCCAAGGTTCACTGAGCTTCCATTCTTATTTTTTTCGTTTATTTTTATTCCCATCATTTAGATCCCAGTTTGAGCTTTCAGGCCATGTATGATTCATTAATCTAAAAATGTGTGTTTCATACATAAAATGATCAAATATAGGTGAAAATGGGCATTTTTTAAAACCTTAAATAATAAAATGGTAACGTAAGCACTCAAAGCAATGAATTTATGTTGAAATCTTTACTTCATAAAAGCAGTCCGACCATTAACTAAATGTTTTCTGTTAAATTCTGGCAAAAATATGGGCGATATTTATTTTTTTTTGCCATTTTTTGCCTTTAAAAAATGGCTAAAATCACCGGGTGCCTACGTCGGGGTAGTAAACTATGTACAAATATATCAGAAATTAGCTCACAATTGGGGTAACTACGATATGCATATAAAGCTAATAATATTCATGAAAGAAAAAAATCAAAGTTGTGTGGCAGACCCTTTAATTTTTCATGGAAGGGTAATTCTTTTAAGAAATGAATTTGGCTAAAATCTGCATGTGCCTACGTTGGGATGCAATTTATTTAATTATTCTGTTATTAATCATCTTTCAAACTCTCAGTCGGGGCTGGGATGCCTACATCGGGGTGGGGTGCCTACGTTGGGGCATTTTCTTTTAAGATTTTACAATCTCTACACATTTCAGACTCTCTTAAAACATTAAATATGTCGTCCAATATGTTGGGAATGTATAATGTTAAAGGCTGATTCTTAAATGGCAGTAATTCCTCACAGATTTAGTTCATGAATCAAGAAAGTTTACCCCGACGTAGGCACCCAAAAGAAATAGGGTTAAAATTCAAATTGATGCTGAGAGAGAAATATACATCCAATCCTATAGCGATTTTCAGGTTAGATTCCCCAAATACCAAGTGCAATATATCAATGCACAAAAGTTTGACAAATTTTGGGAAGTTTGACAAAATTACTTCTGGAATCACCCGTTGCCCCCATTTCGTGAGAATTGACCATCTTACTGAAGAAGGGTTATGCTTACATAACATCAGCAATTAAAAAAGAAAGACTGAAACTGAAAAAAGAAATAAGTTCTTATAAAAAGGCCAGATTATTTGTTGACATAAATGGTCTTCATTTGCATGTAAAACAGGGAAAGGTCTTTGCATTCTGAACGGTTGTCACACTACCATGACCAAGAAATACTCACGAGATTTAAACCTTATTAATTCTATTCAGGGTATGTTGTACAGATGAATGTACTCTTTACAGTAGTATAGTCAAAAATACTTATTATATGATATCAATATTATTGATAGATTAAATATTTTTCTATCCAAAGTGTTTAATTAAGGCGTTTCTTTGAGCGGGGAGGGAGGTAGCAAATAAAATACAGGTGTATAATTAATTACAGAACTATGTAACTTTGAACCCATTTTAGAATGACTCTTAATTCATACCATTTAAATAAAATCTTTATCAAATTCGTCGCAGTAAAAAGAAAAGGCAGTATGCAGTAGGCTTATGTTTGCATTCCAAACAAATAGGAACTGAAACTAGAGTTGTAGTCAGTACATACTGCTAAACTTTCCTCTTTCTCTTCTATTTGAAAAACTTCTATTAACTATATTCAACCTCTGGTTACTTAATGGTAATCCATTGATCATCGTGAAATAAATTTGCATATCAATATAAAAAAAGATAAACTTATAGGTCTAAATCGTCTGTGGGGGTAGTAAGGATGTTATTCACCAGGCTCCTGCTCTCTTTAAAATGCCCCTTATTGGTTTGAATCAATACCTCGATCATTCATCAGTTTGGTGACAGCAGTTCTGCCGAAGTCATGGTCCAGGAATTGGCCAAACGTCATGTGCATGGACGTAATGATGGCACTTAAACTCTTTACGTCCACGTGTACGCTTCTGCTTACTTTCCTCGCGCTCGGTAACGCATGGCCTCCGTAACCAAGCCGGGGAGAGGATACACCTGGAAAAATATAAAGATCATGATTTGATTCATGTAGAAATACTTTCTTTGTCTTTATTCTCCATATAATTGTATTTCTTAGATTCTGACGAGTTTATATAAAACATATAGGAAATTGTAAATTATTATGGAAAGAAGTGTTAGATTTTCTAGATGAAAATGAAAGTAATATTAGGGAATTTAAGAAACTAATGCATGGAAAAATAGGAGTAACAATATTTTTTCAAACTTTGCGTTCAGAAAGAACAGGGTTGGGTGAATACAAAAAGCAAATAAAATCATTAAAAATTATTTTATATTTTAGGGACGACTGAAATTGACTAAGATTCACTATGGAGGTCAATAGGGGAAAAGCATATTCTCATTTTTTACAAGGTTTTAGACAGAAGAATGCGGTTTGTTTTGTGAAAACTTTTCCAAACATAGCTGGCATAGTGTTTGTCCTCACAAATCAAAATACAGTGTAAACGTAGGCCTACTTAGAAAATGACACATGCATGGACCCGTGTTTTAACTCATCATGATATAAGTTCAGCTGAATAACTTTTTTCTGAATCTAGTAACCCCATGTTTTTATTATTTCTGCGGGTAACTTAATATGTCAGCTATACATACAGGGATTTTAAACGAAAATGCATGATTCAATTAGCTGATATGGTGAAAAGAAATGGGGAAAATACCGGTTTTTCCCATAGGCTCCTTTATATAGTGAACAGTAGAAAAATTCAGTGGTTCCTGAAATAAAAACTAATCCAGTGACATACCGTTTTCAATGACATTTTTAGTTCGCCCAACCATGTTGCTTCTGGAGTCAAAGTTTAAGAAAAAATCCATGATTCCTTCTTTTTTCATTGAACGCTGATATGTATTTCTAAGTCCCTGAAATAATTAAGCATCTCACCGTCTCCATAGTCAGGGTCAAGCGCCCTGCGGAATGCCCTCATAGCTTTGCCTTTGAGTGGGTAGCGCATATTGTTACAGCTCCCATCAAATGTACGGAAATTAGCGTGCCAGTCGCAGTCATGTTCGCTGTTCTGGGGGAACGGACACACGTCTATTTCTCTATTCAAATAGCGGTCATCGGGTGCCACCTGCAAATATTGCATTTCTATTATCTTTATCATTAATTTATAACATTATTATTAATTGTTATTACTGCCTTTGAATTTCATTTCAAAGTCATCTGCAGCTAATGGTGTAATGAAATTATTAATGGTTAAGTGTCACTGAGTCATTGCTGGATGAAAAAGTCATAGAGGTGGGGGGAAGGGGGTTAAAATAGGCATGCAAGTCCTAAAGTATATGACCGAGATATCGGAAAATCGGACCATCCGATGGGGAGGGTATTTTACTGTTAAGCTTTTAATGTAAACATGTTGTTCCTTTTATCTAATATGTATTTTAGTGATTGAAGGACAGGTTTTAACCTAACTGTCTTGAATTAAGTTCTACTCTTTGACTACACTTTGTTAATTTATGAAGCCTGATCACTCACCCATCCAGTATAGGAGGGAAAATCCGATCAATTATCCAACCAGTACAGGATAGATCATGGTCTCTGATACAAAAATTATCAATACTTAAGGTGATAAGCGGTGATAGTCAAACTCTGAATTTTGTAAAATCTCCCTAGTACAAGGGTTATTAACGAATAAGTAGTAACAAGTAAACTATCAATTGTTCATTAGAATTTTGTAAGGAAGAAAAATGGTCATACGTAAGAAACAACTAACGAACGGCAACTTTATTAAATGAAGAAATGTATTTATTCATTTTTTTCTTGAATGACTTTACTCCATTTAATCATATTAGTATTAGACTTCTGAGGAACCATCTCTCAAGACAAAGACGACTTCATCTGCTCCAAAACAAGTCACCTTCAATGAACAATGAACACTGGCTCATAAAGCCTTGACTTGCTTACTAATTTTATCTTGACATCCACTGGATCATCAATTTAAAGACAATATTACACTGATAATAATTGTTATCATTAAGCATTCTATGTCGAATTATTTCTCTTTTATTTAATGGGCCTCCAGGAAGATCACTACTGTGAGGATTGTGTCCAATTCCTGATTATATTACTATGTATATGTAATTTCGAATAAAAGTTTTATATATATATATTGTCCTGAATTACATTCGAACTATGAACACGTATAGTTATATAAATTAAAAAATTACATTGAGATCAACATACTAAACTAACATACTTCCTCGATTTTGACTATGTATTGGCATTGTTAAAGCCTTTCCTTTTAGAAGAAAGGGATATTGTTAAAGGTGGCAGGTAAAAAAATTTGAAAAACCCCAAAAAATGATAAAGACAAAGGTTACAGCAAAGAAACAATTTAGTATTGTATATATATATATATGCCAAGACGGCAGGAAGCTGAATAAAATCTTTAAAAACAAAACAAAAATATTATGTTGTATGGTTATTTTTTTCGTTAGAGGCCACTATTGATTTTAGCAAGTTACAAGAAAAAATGCGCTATCCTTAAGGATGGTTACAGGCGTTGCCTTTCAAGAACTATAAATTATGTCCTTTTCTCCATACACACAACAACTGTCATTTTTTACTTCATATAATTCACATTTCATGCTGTAAGTCTATATCTAAACATGTTAACGTTGCAATTTCAAGCATTTCCTTTCCAGTTCCTATTGTACTAAAACCAAGGTCAGATTCATTATTCAATATAGTTTACTTTAACTACCTACCATAAGACCGTTGTGTTTAATGAGACCTGGTATACGTTTGACACGTCTGAGGAAAGCTTCCATCTCGTCTTTAGTTAAGCCAAATCTGTTGGAGGAAAATAACAATGTAAGATTTGACATTGACCCCATTCGGTTGAAATTTTAAGAAATGAAAATTTCCGCGTCTTCCCCTAATATATAATTGTGTGCTATATTGATATCTAAATTACTATAAAGTGGCAATATTAATTGAAGACTGATGAGCGGTGTCACCGTTGTGTCATTATGAAAAGAAAAATCTCGCGTAAACTTGTGATGGTTAGAGCATTGTCCTGCGGGTCCCCAAGATCACCAGAATAAAGCGACACTCATTTTGCAAAGAACCTTCCCGGAATGAACAAATCCAATACAAAGGCATACATGTATGTACATCAATATGAAAACCATTACAATGTATATTCCTCCCTGTAAAGGAAATGAATAACCTGCGTGAGTGCTTTTACTGTAGCTCCATAAATTAAACCATCGGACAGTTGCCTCCCTGAGTTGGCATCCCTGGGTGAATGAGATGCTGAGTGACTCTTGGGGCGGTCACAACCTCTAGTTCTAGCAATGAACAGCTCCACATTTAAATCCTCTTACAATAACCTTGTATGTTAATTACTGGGAGTTACTGGCCCCAGCTTTATGAGGGGAGCATGCAAGATTACTTGAGGTCAGGGATTACAACAGACCCCCACCCCAACCCCACTAAAACATGGACACTGTCAGTGAATGACATTGCATTGGCATTGTACGAGCAAATCCAATTACCCTATACAAAGGCATACATGGACATCAATATTGACACTACTACCATGCATATATATATACATCCCTGCATGAAAATTTCTAATATTACCCTGGCTAATGACCAAATGTCACCTCTGGGTTAGGGAGAATTTGCATTAGACACTATGCATACCTCAATAGGGGGCTTTCAGTTTTGCCATTTTGACTTTTTTTAATTATTACAATTAAGGCCAACATGCATTTAATCAGTAGAAAAATAGAGAATAAATTTATACATTATCGTCAACCTCAGTCAAAACATATAAGTTTACCTATATCATCACCGCAAATGAGCAATGCTGTACAATCTTATCGCATCACATTACCACTGTCACATAATATATATTATCAACACAAAAAGCTACAGTCAGCGACAATGACAACTCTCGCTTGAAATCTAATCCTTTTTTCACCAATAGTTTCCTCCCTATCATACACTCATACTTCAGTTCAATAAGATTTCATTAATTATCATTTATCGTGCCGAATCTACCATACAAATGTTGTGATAGAAAAACGCCGCATAACGTCCTTATATTATAAGGACTTTTACCATAAAAACTAGCAGGATCTTAATTTAAAAACAGCCAGTCGCTTACATATAATCTATTCCTTCTTCCAACCTATTCCAATAAAAAATCTCGTCTGTAGCTCTTATATCAGATGACAATATTTATATTTTATTCGGAACCATAGTTTTAACAGAGCTATCTTTCTCCTCCACATATTCCCTTGTTTACACAATTCAAATCGTGATAGGTTTTTCTCAACGGACAAGCGAAGGGCTCGTATAAGTGTAGTTTGTTCTGTAAACCATTACATATTAACATTGGAGAAGCATAATCCAATACCGGTAACAGGTAGGTTTTACATAATAACAGCATATATACGACCATCCATATATAACTCCCACGTCTTCTATTATAAATATTAGACAAGACTCTACATTCACCTAAATATCTAAACAGAAATACCCGTTCTATTTGCATATAGTCGTAATCTGGCCTGCAAGTTAAAAGATTTGAGAGAACGCCAATCTAATTTGGTCCCAAATTAGAATTGTCATCAACCGCATTGAAAAGAAATTCTAAATGCTCATATAGCCCCTAGAGTTCACTCAATCGATCACTGAGCCCATAACCAATCATCATAATCGCTGACATGTGCATTGTCTCGAATGTCTCAGTACCTTGTGTTTTCTGTCAAATTTTACATTTCAGTTTTGAGTGTTTAGTGCTAAATCAATATCTCGGTATTGAATTGTGAGTTTGATATTGTTAATGTTTTTAAGAGGCACCATGTGACCAGACAAATTAACAAGCTTAAAGGTATATATGAATATAAATGAGTTAAATAACAAGGGCAGTCTAGGCTCATATTTAAGAGAGTTCCTCAAAACTGCAAAATCCCATTAAAATCCCATTAAGGTGCCTACTCCATGCCAGGAAAGCCATTAGCGCAGTAGGTGTCCAATCACTGACATTCTATTCTGAGAAGCTCTGAGCCTAAACTAGTCAGAATAAGAATTTTACCAACCAGATATAATATGTACAATGAAAATATCACCTAACCTCTTTGCCCGTGTGCCCGAATGGGCCTATACTTCACTATTGCATGGCCTACAGCACAGGCCTATATCCCATGAATAATTTGTATGTAAACCTTTATATATTCAAGGCTGACCTCAACTACCATTTTTCAGCTGTCACAATAACTTTTGGAACTAACCTTAAATCTGTTACTGAACTAAATAAATTAAATCTGCCATTTCGCAGCTATTGGGACGGCCAAAGGGAAGTGTCTCAAGTAGACTATACAGCCAGTATACCAATCATGCACCAATTTACATCTCCTCCAGGTGTTAGTACCATTGCTACATTTAATTTCTCCCTAAGTAGGACGCAATTACACCCACCTTTGCTGCAGGGCCTTGAGACAGTGGAGCTGGAGGTAGGCGGATAGGGAAATTTTCACTCCCTGCATTGTGTTTCCTAACAAGCTCTGCACAAAGCGGAACGGTCGCTGATGAGCTAGAAAAGAAGGTGTAAAATAGTTTTATTACCAAACTTAGTTTTTGTTTGTGATTTTACGAGGCTATCACTAATTCAGCTCTTGCAGCTGTTAGCTTTTCTCCAGCTTTGTTACGGTGTGATGGAAGAAACACTTGCACACTTGCACAGAACTGGGTAGCTAATTAAGCATAATTAGCGATTTTAGTAATATGATAATATAATAAATAGGTGATAATTAATAACTAATATAAAAATGAGGTTACACAATGTTACGTAATGTTGCATAACAGCTTTCTTAGTCTCTGAGTGGGTGACGGTGACATTTCCTGGCCACATCAAGGTGTGAACCCAGTGCTCTGTTGTATAAGCTAAGCAAAGGCATTTTTTAGTGGGAATTTCTTCCCTCCCTACATTCCTACCTGTCAGATTATAGAAATATTCCTTGCTGTACAGATGTCGGTCTTCAAGGTACAAGGTAAATAGGGTCCATAGGATTCACTCATTTCTTGGGTTTGAAGTCTTATGTAACATTTTTCTTACAATTTGAAGTGACAATGTTTGTAAAATATTGGAAAATTAATCTTATAACTTAAAATATGATGTGTATGGGTCCACTCGTCACAACATCGCTGCTGTGTCCACCACCATCAACACCTGGCGGTAGCGAATGGCATATTTAATACAGCCAGGCACAATAGGAACTTCCGGCCAGTTTCAACAGGGGGCGACATACAACTACACAAACATCGTTGCTGAAGGCACCCTCCTGTGGACGGTAGGCGGGGCATACAAGTGGCTTGCAAGAAGATCCGGTCTTTGCTTGACACTACAGAATTGTGCCGCTTGCGGACCGAGATACTTCTGTTGTTCAAATCAAGCTCTACCACTTGTTGTTGCATATAAACCTGTGATACTCTGAGTTAAATAAAACTCGGTGCAAAAGAATAACTTTCGTCTGGAGTTTTATCCATCTCACTTTGACTCATGACCCCACAAACCTGCAGTTAACTACATTGGTGCCGTTTACCAGGTGTCTGAGTAGGGGATAGTCCCGAAAGGATTACCTTTGTGAAACGATGGGTTCTAAGTGGTGTGAAAGGAAAGAAACCCTAGGATAAAACCAAGGGGAGTAAACCTAATCATACCCCTTTGGCAGGAAAACCAGAAAACCGGAGGCTACTGAGCCTGGTAAGAAGGATTCTGCGAAAAAGGAAAAACCAGCTCGCACAGTGCATGAGCAGGAATGTTGGCTGTGTGGCGATAAAGGTCACATTCACTCCTACTGCCTCTAGTACAGGCATTTTAGCATGGAACCCGGAATAAAATAATGTAAAGCTGATTTTTGGATATATGATGCGGGACACATGGGGGAACATTCCCTGAAAAGTCCCCACCTGGGGACCGTGTGCTTTTTGAGATTTTGACGTTTTTGCGTCATTTTCCACAAAATAGCATTGGTCTCTATGGGAAAAAGCACCAGGTTCAGGCCATTATTGCCAACATTAAGAATATTTGGCATTGTTAATTGCAGGGAATATAACATATATAAAATATACTGTACAGGTTGAGGTACCATAGTAAACATGGACATATGGAGATTCTTAAAATATATTTTTCAACAAAATATCTTTTTTTTTAAATTTTGTTGCCATGGCAACAGTCAGATTTTGGCGAAAAAAGCATTTTTTTTAGATCAGGTCATAATATTTGGGGACCTAATTCTCTACATTGTGCATGTTGTGACACGTTTTTTAAATTTGGCATGTTGTTAAATAAGGCCTGAAATTTTCAAAAAGCACCAGCTACATGTTGGTAGACACCCCTGGTGGCCAGTAGCTGCAAAATTCAAGATGGCCGCCCAAAACGGTAAATATGGCATATCTTGGCTTCTATTTGGTTGATCTTCAACTATAATACCATTTTATTGATGTTTTTAAGTATGAGGAATTCATTTCTGAAGGTAATTTTATGTTCCAAGGTCATTTTCAAGGTCAAAATCCAATATGGCCCCTACTGAGTACCAGTACAAGAATGTTATTTCAGCACTTGATGTAAGCCTATATGCATTCAATAGCCCCCTTCACAAATTCCGTCTCCAGTGCGTACCAGTAACTGCGGGATGAACTTCTGTCATTCTGCACATGCGCAGTTCAGTTGACTCCCCTAGCTATGCGGGCCAAACCGTCACCCTCCACACGGGCTCCCGGTGGACGTGCAGAGGCGTGACCACACGGCCGCTGACCCCCTACAGCCCGTACGGGAGCCAGTACACCTATGCTTACTTGTTTTTGTTGATACACTGTTACGAAAGTTGCTATATACTAAAATCTAGCGGATAAAATGTCCTCTTGTTAAGCATGACCAATCTTAACATGTCATTTGATAATATTGGATAGCTGATACCATTGTACAATCACTCAAATCCTGGGAGAAGAAGGAGAAAGTTAGAGGCCTATGGTTAATACATAAGGCTTCTGTGACCTGCCCGCGGAGCTCATAGTTCAGCCGTTTTCCGCCGCTCTTGGTATGGCGCTTCTGTCAATTTGTAAAGTACCGTATTTGTGTACATATTGATGAATAAGAACAATTCTTTTAGGATCAAGGGTGTGAGGAATCCATATTTTTTTTCACTTTTTTCTTTGTAGGTCATTTTGAAGGTCATGGTTCAATATGGCTGCTGTCAGGAATCAGAATGTCATATATTTTGGCTGCCATTACCACTAAATCAATGTATAGTACCAGTTTTTCTATGTTTTAAACTGTGAGGGATCTGTCTCCAAGTCATTTCTCATCAAAGACTGAAATCTTACTCAACAAAACTGATCTGGAAGCCATATTAAATTTTGACCTTGAAAAGGATCTATAATGACCTTGAAGCAGAAAATGATCCCAGAAATGGATTCATTACACCTACAAACATAGAATAACTGCTCTTATACATCGATCTAGAGCTCAAAACATAGAAAAAATGGTATTTTACTTGGATCTAGCAATAACAGCAGTTAAGATATATGATATTCTGGTTCCTAGCAGCAGCCATATTGAATCATGACCTTCAAGATGACCTTCAAATCAAAAAGTGACATAAAAAAGAGATTCCTCACACCCTTGATCCTAAGAAAATTGTTCTTATTAATGAATATGTACACCAACGGAATGCATATATAGTTGGGTCATCTGGAGCACTTCTGTGACCGTTGAGAGCGAAGGTTGGTTTCTCAGTGGATTTGACATCTATGAAGGGCAAATAAAAAAATGAGCGGGGGCGACCCTCGCGAAAGTGCGGGGAAACCCTGTGAGAGCCCCAAATCCAAAATGGCCGCCATCGACCACTATGACAACTTATATTTCAATGGTTTGGCCTACCATGCAGTCCAGTATATGCTTATTAGGGTTTTGGGGGTTGAGGAATTCATATCTGATATCAGTTTGATGATTTGACCTTGCTTTGACCTTCAAATCCAAGATGGCTGACAGTTTTCAGCTCACAAGGGCCAAATTTTCAAAGTCATCATAGAACCTTCTTAGTAGGCTTTTATGAAAGCTCTTATGATGCTAAATTGACTTATCGAAAGTGAAACTACAATTGGGGCAACCATAGTTAGTACTGCACATGGGAAACTCACCCCCAAAGCCCCCTAGGGGTAATAGAACAAACCCCTTTTCAGACTGATGATCTTTCAGGTATAGTCTAGGAGAAATTAGACCTTGGACAAATTGTAAAACACAGTTTCTGAACTATTTTGGATACTATTGATATGCCTTATTAATATACTAAAAGGCCCATAAAATCTAGGTCAGGGAACATGCCCAAAACCAAATGAAAAACAAAATGGCTGCCACTAAAACTTTGGAACACCATAGTCAGGGTATAATTAAGATATATTCAAGTGCAAATACACTTTTTCTATGTTTTTAGACATCAGTCAATATAATCAAAATCTAACCAAGTTAGTATATTGATACCAAGAAAAATGAAGAAAAAGCCTCCCTAAAATGCATCGAGTGAACTCAAGAAACGCCATAACTTGGCGTATAATCAACATATATTCATGTGTAAATATACCTTTTCTATGTTTTTAGACATGGGGAATTTATTGCAATATATAAATGAAGTCAATCTAAGTAATATTCAGCAAGTTAGCATATGCTTTATCAACTACTTGGATGGTGAGATAAAAACAAAAAACTCTTGGAATTCATCCAGTGAACAGAAATCTATTGGGATTGTATCGTATGAAAGCATTCATGACCACGCACAGTTGGTAACATATTCATCTCATCCTAACCTTCAAACTATTACAATGGCCAAAAGCTGTAGTACATTCCTAGTTAATATTTCTGAAAGAACAGACTCATTCCATTTGACAGTTGTTGTGAATAATCTTGTAGTATTGTAGTAGTTCACCAGGTGTGTGTTAGGATATGGATCAGAATTGACCATCTATAGAAATAGAATTACTAACTTTAAGAAAACCATCCTAAAGTCACCCTCCCTTGAGGAGATATAAATAAATTGAAGACAAATTAAGTAAAATCAATGATCCCTAATGTGTTTGGCACCTCAAATAGTCTCCTATTGCGACTGAAAGAACCCACCTTGTCACCTAGGCACACCAAGCACACACCCTGACATTTGATTTAGTCTGTTCTGACTAACATGGAATGCTCCACTCAAGTTGTCTAACAAATCATAAGGAATAAAAAGAAATAGGAGATCACAAGTACAAGGAGATCTACCCTCAATACTGTCCTCTATCCTCTGCTTGGCACAAGCAGGGTGCAGAATTGTATCTGCCTCTGGATGCCTGAATCAGCTCATCATATTTTGCTACCCATCAATGTTGGTCACCATCCTCGATACTAAAGGAAAGGTCCATACCTATCCTTAACTAGGATTAGACATGGTGTGAGATGATGATAGTGCAGATCTTATCCAAGTATATTTCCAGGGGTTCTCACAGCTATTGGTGTATATATCTGTTCTAGCAATCCCTCTAAACTAATTTCTGTCAATGGATGGCTGCTAAAGTGCTGGAGACTCATCTCTGTGTCAAAACATTGGAGGTCCAAATTTTGTTGCTAGGATTGCCCTCTGCTGATGATTTAATGATGGATATCACCTCCCACCAAAGAAAAGCTTAAGTGTGTTCAATGTTAAAACTTCCCAAGATGATATAGAGAAAGTTGGAGAATATGCTACTGTACAATTGAAATTTCAATGCATTATCTCCAGTATAAGAAATATTGAGAAAAACTTGCTGTCTGCAAAACATTATATTAATGTACAGATTCTACCCGCTAGTTCTGCTGCTAAAAAGTATCACAGAGTTACCAATTGTGCTTGGTCATGAATGTTTATACAATACAATCCCAATCGATTTCTAGAGTTTAATGGATGAATTTTTTCTCACCATCCATGTAGTTGGTTCAGCATAAAGCATAAACTAACTTGCTGAACAATAATTAGATTGACTTCATTTACTTCAAGTTATGGCATTTCTTGAGTTCACTCGATGCATTTAAGGGAGGTTTTTTCTTCCTTTCTTGGTGTCAATATACTAACTTGTTAAATTTTGATTATATTGACTTCATTTATATTGCACTGGATTCCTGATGTCTAAAAACATAGAAAAATTGCATTTGCACTTGAATATATCTTAATTATATCCTGAGTTATGGTGTTCCAAAGTTTTAGTGGCAGCCATTTTGTTTTTTATGTGGTTTTGGGCATGTTCCCTGACCTAGATTTTTGGGGCCTTTTAGTATATTAATAAGGCATATCAATAGTATCCAAAATAGTTCAGAAACTGTGTTTACAATTTGTCCCAGGTCTAATTTCTCCTAGACTATACTCTTCAGTCTGAAAAGGGGTTTGTTCTATAACTCCTAGGGGGCTTTGGGGGTGAGTTTCCCATGTGCAGTATTAACTATGGTTGCCCCAATTGTAGTTTCACTTTCCATAAGTCAATTTAGCATCATAAGAGCTTTCATAAGAGCCTACTAAGAAGGTTCTATGATGACTTTGACAATTTGGCCCTTGTGAGCTGAAAACTGTCAGCCATCTTGGATTTGAAGGTCAAAGCAAGGTCAAATCATCAAACTGATATCAGATATGAATTCCTCAACCCCCAAAACCCTAATAAGCATATACTGGACTGCATGGTAGGCCAAACCATTGAAATATAAGTTGTCATAGTGGTCGATGGTGGCCATTTTGGATTTGGGGCTCCCACAGGGTTTCCCCGCACTTTCGCGAGGGTCGCCCCCGCTCATTTTTTTATTTGCCCTTCATAGATGTCAAATCCACTGAGAAACCAACCTTCGCTCTCAACGGTCACAGAAGTGCTCCAGATGACCCAACTATATAGGCCTACCACGAGAGCTGAGATAACATTCTTGTTACTCAGTAGGGGCCATATTGGATTTTGACCTTGAAAATGACCTTGGAACATAAAATTACCTCCAGAAATGAATTCCTCATACTTAAAAACATCAATAAAATGGTATTATAGTTGAAGATCAACCAAATAGAAGCCAAGATATGCCATATTTACTGTTTGGGGCGGCCATCTTGAATTTTGCAGCTACTGGCCACCAGGGGTGTCTACCAACATGTAGCTGGTGCTTTTTGAAAATTTCAGGCCTTATTTAACAACATGCCAAATTTAAAAAACGTGTCACAACATGCACAATGTAGAGAATTAGGTCCCCAAATATTATGACCTGATCTAAGAAAATGCTTTTTTCATCAAAATCTGACTGTTGCCATGGCAACAAAATTTTAAAAAATAGATATTTTGTTGAAATATATATTTTTAGAATCTCCATACGTCCATGTTTACTATGGTACCTCAACCTGTACAGTATATTTTATATATGTTATATTCCCTGCAAATAACAATGCCAAATATTCTTAATGTTGGCAATAATGGCCTGAACCAGGTGCTTTTTCCCATAGAGACCAATGCTATTTTGTGGAAAATGACGCAAAAACGTCAAAATCTCAAAAAGCACACGGTCCCCAGGTGGGGACTTTTCAGGGAATGTTCCCCCATGTGTCCCGCATCATATATCCAAAAATCAGCTTTACATTATTTTATTCCGGGTTTGGCCTAAAATTTACCTAAAATGCCTGTACTACTCCATTGTTTTCTCAAAACGTTGACAAAACGTGGTTAGGCCCCTGACATGAAGAAATCGGGAAATTAAACAGGGTCTTGCAGGGAAACTCGCAATGGTGGGAAGCCCCTGAGCAAGTCCTTAAGGTATTAACCATAAGACAGCAAAGGCATGTGGTCTGGATGTAATGAGAAGGAGACCTGTGATATCAAGGGCAGGGGCCTTGTGGCATCAGGGAGGAATACAAACTCTCGGTTGGAGAAGTCAGTAATGTCTGTGAACGCAGTTTCCCATGATTGGGATACTTACAGGAATAAGATTGACACTGAGGGGGTGGCACTGCATTGCTCGCAGTAAGCTCTACTGTGGGAGGCCAAACTCAAGTCACAAATCTGACAAATGTAGCTACAAACCCTGAAGCTGTAATCCTATTCGACGTGGTAGCGATTGTGGATAGGTGGTACGTAACAGTTACAGCAGGTACTATGGGAGGAGAATTTTTGTATGATACAGGCGCAACTACCTAGCTCATGTCTGTGAAGTTCTATGACTCTCTCATTCATAAGCCTGCCCTGCTCGCTTCAGGGGTGCAGGTCAAACTTCTTACGAACAGTACTACAGTAATGAGAGGATATGCGGTCTTTGACTTTGAGATCGCAGGGCATTAATACCTGAATGCTTGTCTGGTGGTTGAGGGTTTAGACAGTGGGGATGCTGTGCTAGTTCATGTGGCGCTATAATACTGGCATGAGTGGGCCGGGCACACTACTCCTGGAGGACAGCAAGGACAAAGTCTGGTGCTGATGAAAGGGTGCTCTATCCACACATTACTAGTGAAGGATGTGCGGCTTACCATGTTTCAGGTAAAACTCATGTCAGTGGACGTGGAGCTACCTGCAGAAAAGGTCAGCTTTATCATGGAGTTGGATGGAATGGATTAGAATTTGGATCCACAGGCGTGACCTAAATACTGACCCTTTTTTCTGTAGGAATTTCCTATGCTGATACTTGTAGTGGTTCCCTCTATAGGAATTTTCCTCAGAAGTTTTCCCTCAGAAGTCATTTCCTTCATTCTTTCTTTTGAGTTAAACATGAAAAGAGTGTAGAACGAAGGAACAATAAGTACTCAGTTTCTGCTGTTAGATGATTTTTGTCTTGATTATCAACATAATTTGAATGATCCTGGGTAGAAAAAGCAAGCCTCCCAAGCCAGGACTCAAACCATGGACCTGAAAGGTGAGCCTGGCAAGAAAAACTGGGTGAGACGCCAACCTGAGTTTCATTATAAACGTTTCAAATTTGTCCTTGACATAGTTTGTCTCAATTGTTTGTGAGTTATGAGTGTTGATTTCTATTGAGAACGATACATGTCTCCTGATTTACCATGCACCTTGGAGCAGGCAGGGAATATTGTTTGAAGTAGGCAGGAAATATAAAGTGGTTCAAGGAGGAAAAAGCTTTAGCAATGTCCCATGTGCTTGTTGGAGAGGAAAAGTTGTAGGAAAATTCTCAGAGAAACATTATAAACTGGATGGGACTGAAGGAATCCCCTCATGAGTAGCTATGTGTCCAGCTTAGCAGCTGGTAAGGAATGGTTTAGGGAAGTACTAGCCTATACACACAATGCATTTTACCATAGTAATTTCTCACAAGTCAGCGTCTACGATTAGGGCACCAACACAGCCCACATAAAACAGAATCTATATTTATTTTGTTTAGCTTTTTTTGTTTATTTAATATTTTTATACAGCACATCTTCTGTGATAACGAGTTATCAACAAACAAGTACATTGTACAATGAAGTTCTAATAATCAATTGAGGACATTAACATTGAGATATGGGCTCACGGATGATAATTCAATACAGAATAATCATGGTCTTCTGCCTACTGCTGTGTCTATCTAGGCCTAAGTCTATGGAACAAAGTCCAAAGTAAGACCAAAGATCAAGATCAGAAACAAAATTAAATGAAATAAATTTAAAAATTATTAGTTTGGTAAATCTAGTGGCAGCATGAAGGTACAGCATGCTCTTAGTTTGTGAATGATTGGGGTATTTTGTGGCAGCAGGGAAGTACAGCCTGAACTGTGTTTGTATTAGGGAAGTTGGTCTGTGGAAGTAGTGGCAGCATGAAGGTACAGCATGCCCTTTGAAATTTGTTGGTTTGGGGCTATATGGCCAGGGGATCTAGTTGTATTTTGTCATGTTTGATGAGGTTTTGAACTGTTTGTAAGAGGGTGTTTCTGAGCGAGGGTCGATCTGAGCGAATTCCATGCCTGTGCACCCTTGTAGCACGGTGCATTTTTGAGTGATTCAGTTTTTGGCAAGGGTAGTGGGAGGTTATACTTATGTTGTGAGCGGGTGTTTCTTCTGTGCATATTGTTGCTTGAGGGTGCCTCCCTGGATCAGCCCTTGTTTGGATGTGTTCAAGTTTGTTTCTGTTAGCTTGTGTGGCGAAATTGTACATAGATGAATTATAGTCAAGAAGAGGGAGTATCATTGCTTTGTAGATTTTTAGTGTAGATTGTTTGGTCAGCATGTGTCTGATGCATGCCAGCATGAAGAGTTTGTTGTTTGTTGATTGTGTTATTGCATTAACTTGTTACTGTGCATTAATTTGTGGTCTATAGTGGTGCCTAGGTATTTGTAGTGATCAACTATGTCTAGCTCTGTGTTGTCAAGTTTGATGAGGTGGGTGGGGTTGTTCTTTTTGATTTTGGTGTTTATTGTGAGTTTGTTGGTGTTGCACCAGTTTTCCAATGTGTGTAGTGCCGTTTGTATTGTGGGTACAGTGGCAGCATGGGATTTGTCGGAGATGTAGATGACAGTGTCATTACATGGAGAAGGGTATCCCAATAAGTGTTTGGGTCCCTCATGGTGTGTATGTATGTATGTACTATTTTTATTTCCGTAAACATGTACAATCATCGGAAAAAGAAATAAAGTTATACAGTATTAGAGTATAACAAAACTTTCAGGAAATCCAGGTCTTCCAAGTCTTCCTATTCTTTGGAAGCTATATTGAAATCTCAGTTCTTATAAACTTTTTCGATAGTAAGATTTTGTTTTTACATTACTAGAATATTTGATATGGGCACATGACATATACTATATGGGAACTGGTTATAAAGCAGTTCAAGATAAAACAATTAGCTGTATAAGCTACAGAAACACTTATATACAATCATTCATGTTCATAATTTTCATTGAATTATTCCATGTCAATTACTAATTATGTTTGAGAGAAAAAATTACAATCTCTCTATCCATATTAACTAAGAGTTAAACTAATCTTACCTATTATTACATGTAACCCTTATACACATTTCATATTACATATTACATATAAATTTGCGTAGGTATTTTTATACACATAGGGTAATAAAGCAGTAAGTATTAGTACGATATAGTGAAATCACATATCACTTTGAAAGATTACATTTCCTCCACAACATAAGTGAGGGGTTATACACCTCTGTGACTGTATCACATTGATTAAACTTTATACAATCAATATTGACTTCTGTTTCCAACAAATTCATCATGATATGTTGTTGAAAATATAAGTTTTAAATTCTTTTATATCTTGAATTGATTTTCCTTTTAAAGATAACTCATTCCATAACATTGGAATTTGGTAAATCAGCGATTTTTTCACCCTTTCACTATGTGGTTGAGGTACTTTTAATAATTTCCCATTCTTATGGGACCTCAGGTTTAAATTATTTAAATCAACAAAAACATCCTGATTACTTAACTCAAAGGCCATATGTAGAGCATGATGCTTCCTTCTTATAGCCAGATATTCTAAGTTAAGTTCGTCATGTTTATTATCAACATTCTCTCTTTTATCCAGGCAAAAAGCTACTCTAATAAAAGAGTTTTGTATTGTTTGAAGCTTATTGAGTATTGCAATAGGAGCCACATTATATATGCAGTCTCCAAAGTCCATTAAAGGTCTTACAGCTACCTTATAAAGTGTCATAATATTATTCGGGGAGAGAGCCTTTTGTATTTTCTTTATAGCTTTCAGTCTGTTGGAGGCTTGACAGATTTTTTGATTTAAATGATCTTTAAAAGTTAGGCTATTATCAATAACCAAACCAAGATATGTGTAAGATCCTGTATAATTCATGACTTCAGTTCCAAGTTTAAATGTATGTTTATTGGAAGTATCTTCTTTCTTAGGAGGAAGTATTTCTAGGATATTACTTTTCTCTATATTTATAGAGATTTTATTTTTCCTACACCATAGGCTTACTTTCTTTAAATCATTTTGTAAATCTTCATTTACCTTTTGCCTGGAGGAGTGAGATGTATAAAGCACAGTGTCATCAGCAAAATGCTGGATGCTAACATTAGAAACAACTGTCGACAAATCATTAATATACAGAAGGAACATTAAAGGTCCTAGACCTGTTCCTTGAGGAACACCTCGCGTCACTTTTCTCAAACCAGAAGTAACATTATTTATATTTACTGCTTGGTATCTATTTCTAAGATAATCTTCAAACCATAAAATGGTATCCTTGCTTAAGTTAAAAGACGTTAGTTTATGTAAAAGAATCTCATGGTCAACACTGTCAAATGCTTTCCTGAAATCCAGGAAAGCCAGTACTGTCTTTTCTTTTTTGTTAATGCTATTATATATTTGATGAAAAAGTCTATGGTGGGCTTGATTTATCGAGTGCTCAGATCTAAACCCAAATTGATATTCATATAATAAGTTCTTAGATTCAATAAAGTTATATAGTTGGTTGTGAATTGCTTTTTCAAGAATTTTTGCTGGAAGTTTTATTAAGCTTATTGGTCGATAATTTGATGGGTTATTCTTTGATCCTTTCTTATAAAGAGGAATTATAGTAGCAGTTTTAAAATCATTAGGTATTTCCTTCTGGTTTAAGGTGAGATTACATAAGTATGTGAATTGATCCACCAGCTCAAATAAACAGGGTTTGAGGATTCTGGTTGGAAGAAAAGGTATTCCTGATGCTTTGCTGATTTTTGATTTTCTTATATAGTCAGATATTTCCTGAGTACTAAATTCATCGAAGGAGAAAAGCTCATCATTATTATTTATCCCATTAGATTTTGGGAGAGAATCCATTTCATTGATATCCAATTATAAAATATTTCTAGCTAACTTATCACCTATTTCAGAGAAAAATTTATTTAGCATTTCGGCTGCGTCCAGACCAGTTTTTAAAACATTGTTCTCATCTATGAGACTGATAACCTGTTTGGATTTTACTTTGTCTGGTGCCAAGAAAGGCTTTATAGTGTCCCAGAAATGTTTACTATCCCCTGGGTTCTTTGTTAACTCCTCTCTAAGGTGGTTCGATTTTAGCATTTGAATTTTGGAATTCATCTGGTTTCTTATCTTTTTGGCTAGATTCCAGTCATCTATTTTGTTTGTTTTTCTAGCAAGTTTAAATGCTTCATCTCTCTCCTTCGATAAATTCACCAAATCCTTGGTATACCAGTGGGGCCTCTCTTTTACCTTTTTAAACTTCTTTTTTGGACACATTCGATCCAAAAAATGGGTTATTTTGGTTAGCATAAATTCCCAGCAAAAATTAACATCCCTAGATTCATAGAATTTCGACCAGTCTTCATTTCTCAGTATTTCTTTGAGAATTTTGATATCTAAGGAAGCCCAGTTCCTAGCGGTGAAAGAAGAAAATGTATATTTATTTCTGTCTTTCTTGTTGATAACAAATACAGGAAAATGGTCACTTGTATTATTGTTAATCGAGCCAGCGTGGGCAATAGATTTGGAATTAGTATATATTTGGTCTATAGTGGATGCTGATTTCTTGCTTATTCTCGTCGGGACATTTATCATTTGAGAGAGGCCAAATTGTTTAATGAAGTCGATTTGAGTTGCATCGTGGGCTATATTAAAATCACCAGTTAGATATACATCCTTTGATAATTTAATTTGCTCAAGAATATTTTTCAGTAGTTTTAAACCTTCAACAATATTTGATTGAGGTGGCCTATAAACATTGATTAAAGTTATTGTTTTTTCTTGATGTCTTTTGCACTCAAATATTTGAGCCTCAAGAAGTGGGTTAGAAATATTTAATTTCTCATACATTGATTCGTTGATTATAAAATCATCTTTAATAAAGGTTAGGCCTACTAAGCCACCACCTCTTTTTTTAGTTAATCTATCTTGTCGTATGGTATGATATCCATCTATTTTTATTTGATTGGAATTTATGTCTTTGTGTAACCAAGATTCTTGCATGGCTAGTATGTCTACTTTAGTGTTATTCACAAAAGTATTTACTTGAAGGCATTTGGGAGGTAAACTCCTAATATTCCACGATGCAATTTTCAGACCTTTAAGTTCTGATATCTTATTTTCTTCTATTTCTTGATACATTAAAGTATTCAAATATCAAGCCCAAACATTCTGGGCGTACGATAAAGGCTTCCTCTTCAATCTCAATCTTACAAAAATTACAAACATTTTCAGTAACATCAATTACATGCATATTTAACATATCAAATCCCTGGGATGTACTCCCTTGGGTCACCTATAGAAATAGAATCTTCCTAAGGAAGTCCTATTGATCCTGAGATAACTACTTTCTCAGGTTACAAAGTTTTTGGAATAAGAAACTACACCAAAATGCTTTGCGGTTATATTTAGGAATAAAATTAGGAATATAGCAGTACAGGTATATTCCCTGAATCAGCAAGACTATTTTTAATTATAATATTTATAATTACAATTAAGTCTTTGTTGTTTACAAACTTTACTCCCTTTAGGTATTTTCTTAACAATCTTGACTTCTCGACCACACTAGGTCATATGTCAATTCTTTCATGAAATTCAGTTTACGTACCTTTGTTACAAATAACTTTTTGTATATAAAAATACATTCATTCATTACTTTTTGATCAATTAAAGAGCTTCACATAATCGTTAAGAGATTATATAGAGTGAAAGAGAGAGAGAAGGAAAAAAACCCGCCACCACGACCTGAGCATTGAAGAAACACTATTATCGATAGCAGCTAGCTTTTCCCCTTATAAATACCGTTTGATTCTACATCCAGGATCCAAACTAGGATCATCTTTTCAGACCATTTTTATCAGTTTTTAGAGACCTTTTAGGTAGATCATAATACACAATATGATTTGTTATGTGTTTATATCTAGTATAGATTTACAGGAAAATTCAGGAAATATTCAACAATCCATTAACTCCTCGTAAACCTACTGAGTAGAAGATAATATCATTTTTACTTAATATTATCATACAAAACGCAAAATCGCAAATCCGCATAGAGGTACATTTATATCATGTGTTTTTTGACATTACTCAGATAATCATTACTCAGATAATCATTACTCAGATAATCATAATTACGTGACCAATCATAATTACGTGACCAACGGTTATTCACATTATGACAGCATTATAACATAGCATAGCATAAAATCGTCACGAGACTTAATATTCCTTTCGTCCCTAAATATTTATATATATTGAATATTGAAATCTTATTTCGTCATGAGTTTCTTTGCTTTGTAGTATACGCTCTACTGTTTAAGTATATAAAAAACATTAAGTAAAGTTCAGGTTAAAATCTAGTGTTTAGATTAGTAATCAAGTGACACTGCTTTGTGGTAGTATCATGACGTGGCTGATTTGTAGAGCTTGATTTTCTTTGTTATATTTAAGTAGGCAGTTCTCTGGGTTGATTAGTGTCATTGTCATTTTTAATTTAAGCTGTTGAGGGTAAATTATTTACTAGGGATATTCAAGGGATCTTTGTAAAGGTTTCTTGCTGTGTTAGAGATGTAGTGACGTAACTGTCTTAGGATCTTCAATCATTCATCTTACCTTCCCACTTTTCCCTCCTCAGATGAGCAATATTAAAACACTATACTTTGGAGAAGAAAATGGGTGGTGAGGTTGGTCGACATTAAGTTGAAGATTGTTTTTGGTATGCTCTAACGAGTTGGTCCACAGCTCTACCTCTGATGTAATCACTCAAATGACATCCATCGGGCGCTAACAGATCATAGAAGTTGGTGTGCTTGTGTTTGCCAGTCACAGGGTTCTTCCTTTTGGGCTTGCTTCGGTGTATCAGCTCACCTACAAATGGGGTAAACAACCCCTGACTGACATTCATGCTCTTAACATATATGCGTTGTATAAGATAACAGAGTCATTGATTTGCGTTTGGACATCTTCTTCGTATTCGATAAACTGGGATTCAACTTTTGCAGCTTGTGCGAGATAGAGGTTGTACCTGTTAATGTTAATGCCCATGGTAGTTGCGAATATTATTTTGGGTTTTTCTACCTCCAATGGTATGAGTGCTTTCATGTTATTGATAATCATAGGAATCAGCTGTTGTATTTCTTCTTCAAAGATTGTAGGAGATGAGTGCTTTAAAGATATTTGTTGATGTTGTATTTGTTTCGTCCTCTTAGTTACATTACATATTCCTACCATAATTATGATGTATTTTGGCCTTCTTAACTGAATTACTGACCTCACAGAATCCACCACTCTTTCTAGATTGAGTCCACCAAACACAAGGAGTCTGGTGTTGTCATTCGGTAGCTTCCTACGGATGGCATCGGACATGCCTTTTCCCCTAGAGTCCGTAACGATGAGGAGGTCAATTCTGTTCATTCTACACGTTATGATAAAGCTTTAGGTCTAAGAAGTTCTAGGATGATTCCTGGGTCCTGGGCGGACAAATGCAAAGAACTGGTCCCTGACGGCGATCTTTACTCTTCCCAATATTGAGCCAAACCTGTTTTCTCCTTTAAAGTTTTTTGATATCAAACCTTCACGGCGGCCATCTTTGACCTTGACCGTGGGGAACCGGAAACCGGTACCCCATTTGGGTGATGTCATAATCTCGAAGAATTTAGTGGCCTTAACCTGGTTAATCAAATAATCTTTTAATGCAGGATTCTGATTAAACTTTTCGATCACAAGCTTTTCAAGAGTATATTCCTCATCTTCAAGCCATTGGTCGTCTGGTGTCAGTTTGTCGCCAAGGCGCTTCACGACAACCGGGCTCGCGACCCTTCGGATATGTTCGGCAAGGCTCGGTTTTCCGACTGATTTTGCTTTTAGAGATTGGAACGCGTGTTCCACTGAAGAATAAACTTTGTTCTTGTATGTGAACGAGGCTGGATAAAAATTGGAAAGAATTGAGTTTTCTCCCTTAAACCCGATCCCGTCTTTGTCAACTTTGATGGTCATTGCATCATTGGGCCTGCAGCCGGCCGGCAACAGATGTAGGTCATGGACTGTGAATGACTTCTCCTTAACCCTGATATGATTAAAGACGAGTTCGGCTGGTTTGTTGTTTAGTTTTAGAAGCGAATGACAGTTCTTTAACAGCTCATAATCATTATCGTTGGTGTTTATACCCATTTTGTTGAACCAGATTTTGCTATATCTTGGTTGTGCACGTAGTTGCGCAGCTTTCGTGATGGCCGATTTCTTATGTTCAACCGACTCAAACTCAACGAAAATGGCCCTGATATCGTGAATACGGGCAATACCAACTCTGTAAGCAGACTTAATTCTTTCGTGACTGAATTTGCTGTCAGTAGACAACAACATTTTTGTTACCTCTGCCTTAACATCTTCTGCGTAAGCTGCTATTTCAACATTGCGTTTAATTTTAGCCAGGGGTTTTCCGTCCCCATCCATCCACGCTTCATCTAAGCCTTCAATGTGGACAAATGGCGTGTCTTCGTGAGGAGGTTTTAGCATCTCTGTTTGCCTATAGTCGTCTACCTTTGATTGTGCCGAGCTTATTAAAGAATCAATTTCTTTTCGTTGATCTACTATTGCTGTTATGCTCTTTTCATTTGCTTTGATAAGTTCCCTTACCGAATCAAATTCACTTTCTATGGCTGGTACAACCTCTTCTCTGAGTTTTACTAGATCGTCGACTCGAAGCTTTTCCACCAATAAACTATTGCTTAAATCAGTGATTCTTGAATCTAATCCCTCTTTGTTAATCTGATCTATGCTATCATCTGGTAACAGGAAATTCATATTCTGCATTGGTTTGCTTTCTACTTTGTTGGAACATTTACACATTAGACGTGCCTGCGACAAAGTATTCACTTTAGATTCCAGTTCTCTCAAACGAACCATCGTGTTGCTAACGGGGAAGGCATTTCTATTTTCCCCGAAATGTGAAGCTAAAGCTGCGGCAATTTGATCTTTTATATTGCTAGAGACAAGATCAACAATATGATCTACTAATTTCCCTTCAGCCATGTTATGTAAGGAATCAGGTTGTGTGATTTCCTGACAGATAGATTTGATATTGTCAGTATTTGAGAGTTCCGAAAGTTCTGCGAGAGAATCTTCGGTAGAAGCGAGTGGGGCCGTATCCAGGGACGCGTTGCTAAAAATAGCCGTGCCTGGATCTGAACCCGGCGCTGTAGGTATGTTAAGTCTATACTGTCAAGGAGTGTGTGTAGTGATTCAGTGGTGTAATTCTTGTATGACCTGCCTACTTTTGATAATTTGGGTGGTATTATTACTTAGGACGAAGGACCCCGATTCAACTATGTGTGCCATGTTGGTGTAGATGTGGTCAATTGTTGTGGATCTGTGGTTTATGACGTTTAGAAATCAAGAATCAAAGGTTCATCTTTCAATATTCTTCTATGGTAGGGGCATATAATAAATAGTGAATGGAACTCGGTACTAGTAACTGAATAAGTAAATTCACTGCAGGAAACGATTTTAATAGGGCCCTAAATATGGAAATACAAATGTGGAATACAAATGAAGCTCTGTAACGTTAGTAATAAGAGCTGTTCGAATTCCTCCAAAATTTGGTCAAATGACTTTTAGATGGGTAAGAAACGAATGGAACAAAAAGGAGAACATCTTTATTTGTTGGCCAACTGAGAGTGCAGCTAATTGATATATCCCATAGCAATAGACTTACCTCTGACTTGGTTGGCTAAGTTTCTTTGCCTGTAAAAATGATCATCTGCATCTCTGCGCATGCTTGGTAAGAGCTGAGAGAGTACTTCCTGTATTGTAACAATCTTATCTCCATTAACATTGGCGTCATCAAACGTGAAACCTGAAGGGAGGAAAATAGATGAAAAGAGATGTTGATTAATTCCATCAGCTTTAGTTGTGTTGGATGCGTTTGATATCAATTAGCAAGGAACATTACAATCATCACGAATAAATGAAAGAATGCTTTATTTGAGACTCTGCTAAAAATGGGTCACAGGTCTCTTTAAAAAGGTTGTCCATGTCTTCCAGCATGTAGCGTTTTCTACCTAAAAAAAGAACAGAATAAAATATTGGAGGAAGAAGACAAGTTGGAGAAATTCGCAGTCTGAATAGTTACAGTAGTGGATGTGGGATTTTGCTTCAAGAGTAGGGCTGGGCATATGTTAATGTCTCAATGATATTTAACTTGCCTCGAGCAACTTTTATGATCAGATATTATTATTATTTTGTTATCCGAACCCCGTTGAATAAGCTGACCCTAGACCCTACTCATAATTCATGTGAAACTAAGCTGACGTGTACCTATGTATGTATCTTTTCACTGGGCTCCTCCTCTCGCTGGATATAAAAATATAACCCATTTTACTAACAAAATAGAAAATATCCATGCACGTCTGTAGTTTCTATTCCTATATCCAAGCAGTAGGTGCTGAGCTACTCTAGGGTTAAGACGGGAGAATACAAATGACTAAGTCAAATAGAACATTACCCTAGCAGCATAGTTCTCATCTATTTTATATTGTCAAGCCCCTAAAACATAATCGAATCAGAAAAACCTTAAAAATAAACATATATGTGGATTAAAACAATTATTATCATTATTACTATCATCATCATCATCTATCATCATCTATCACCATCATCATCATCATCATCAGCTGCTTCAGACTAGAAAGGACTTCAGGGGGTATTTACGAAATAAATATCATCTGGAATTTGATCCTTGCCTAAAAAAACATGATGTAGTCACATATATATATGAAATTTGGAATGTAAATCCTTACTGAATAGATAATCGATATAGTGATATAATGATAGGGGGTGATGTATGAAATGACAAGAGCTGTATATTTGGTTTTCGTCGTTGTACTATACTATAGCAGGAGAGCAAATTTAAACCAACCGAAATGTGAGGTAATTTGGATTTGTTAGGATTTATAGGCTAAAGCCTGGGTTCCACTGCCTCACTACTTCTCCCGCTTCTTGATCAAAGAAGCGGGAGCAGTAACGGGGATGTAACAGGGATGGGTGCTATTGGCTCCTGCTACATAGCCACGTTACTTTCTGCTTCTTTTGGCGGATTTTAGAAGCGTAGAGTGCTCCCGATACTATCAAACATGTTTGATCTTTAACGGCTGCTACTTTGTAGCTGAAGTAACAGGAAGTAGCAGGAGCTGAAGCGGGGCACTGGCACCACTCTATGTTACTCCTCATGTTACTTGATACATTCATTTCCATGTGAAAATAAAATTTTGTCTGCTCAAATTTCTGACTAGCGGTAGAAGTAGCAGTGGAAGAAACGTGGCAATAGCACCTATTCCAGTTACTTCCAGTTGTTTCCTCCCCTTCTTTAGAAGCAGGAGCAATAGACAGTCAAAGTAGCGGGAGGAGTAGCCGGCCAGTGGAACCCAGCTTTAAGTTTTGTTGATATACCATTGGGTATCAGGTATATACTTCCTAAAATATTCTAAAAGTTTTAAAGACTATGGAGAGCTACAATGAAGACATGTAGGCTGGTTGAGTTACAGATATGGAGTCAGGGGCGTTACCCACCCCTCGTCCTTTAATGGCTTTATTACCTATTGTTACTGCCTAACACTACCAGGCTGGGATAGCGACGGCCGCGCCACCTAGCGGTATAACATTGTGTTGAAATCCAGAAAATGATGGAAATGTAAAACTTGTAATTATTAGTAACCTCCAACTAGTACAGGTAGGGATTAACTATAACGGTCGTCTCAACTAGTATAAGCTAAGCTTTAGAGAATGTTATAACTATATAGTTGGTGAAAACAAATTGGCCAGCTAACATTGTTGAAAGTTTGTTGAAAACTCCCCACCCTGCCTAGTTGTCATAGTTGTCATAGTTGTCACCTGGTCTAAAAACCCTAATAAATGACATCAATGAAAGGCCCCCATTGGTGTGGTGAGGTCAACAACCGAACGTTTGGTCACCTCCATTCAAAGATAACTACAGGTTACAAATTGGATACACCCCGCCTATTGCAAGCAGGACCGATGTCGTGTCAGATGGGCATTATTATAACTTAATTCTCCTGATTCCCACCTGTGCATTTCCATGGACATTGCCTGGTGGCTACATTCTTGACCCTAATCAGTCCTGCTGCCCTGACATCATTAGTTGTTTAAATAGCAACATGTTACAGTTGGGAACATGAACATTTAGCAAACATGACGTTGGAGTTTGAGCAGTTTCCCAAGCATTTAAACTTGTCTTTGTATCATTTTAAAAAAGAAATATTTGAATTCTTTTTCTTTTCTTTTTTCTAAAAATATCTTTTTAAAAGATCGGTCCAGTTAGTGCCACCATCCACTGAAGTAATCAAACCATTAATCCAGGCATGTCCCAGCCTTATGTGCCCATTGAGACAGACTGAGGGACTTGGTGTTAGTTTATGCAGCCCATTGAGACAGACTGACAGACTGACAGTTATATTAAAGATTTGTTAGCGGATTATATAAAAATGTTTCTCTAAATATTAAGTTCCTTTTATAATAAAGGACATTCAGACCCATATATATCCACGTGAAATGTCCTTTAAATCATTTTCAACAATGTCATGCACATATGTCTTGTATCTCCATGCCAATCTTCTTCGAAAATGACCTTCATGCAGATTCCTTATGATTAACATTTCGTACACATTAACCTGAGCCAGTGTCTGAATTGCTTACAAGTGAGGAAGCCGGCTTAGGAAAGTCAATTTTATTCCGAAAATAGTGAAATATGTTTTGGGAATATAAGACTGAAATAATACAATGCAGTAATATTGCTTAAGAACGATTTAAATTTTAAATTATGTAAGATAAGATTTGGTTGCGGTTTTTCTTGGGATTCTACCAAAGTTAAAATCTAGGGATGTATCCCTGGTATTGGTAACATTCCGAACCAATCCACCTCTTCACTCAGACTTCAGTGCACTTCAGGTATAGATCTACTAGTAGGCCTACTGGATTAAATACTGCCCATGATCCTAACATTTCAAACAAAAACATCCTCATTCCACCCACACCCGCCCACACACTGTGCGCACAAGTATGTTTTTCACCTGCGTCTGAAGCGACGTATTCTTGAGCGCCATCTTCGTCACCTTGACCTTCATCTTGCGCTGCGCTCTCTACTTCCGCGCCTTCTGATGAAGTGGTCTCATCGGAGGCATCTGATTGGTCCTCAGATACCTCCCACAATCCACTGGGCGAATGATGCAGCAGCGACAGGGGGCGGATTTTGCGCGACACTGTTTTGCCTTCTGTTTCGCAAAATAAGATATTGATTTTCTCATATTTCTGGGTTTATTAGTACCTCAATGACTCAACTTTCCGCAATAAGGGAATTCTCAATAGCCCTATATTATGTTTCCCAAGGACTCCCAAGCTTCCAGCTTAATTATCATGCAAAGTTTGCATTTCAAACGAAATGTGCTGTATCAAAACAGCTTTCAGTGGAATACCTTCTAACATTAGCCTATAATATTTTCCTTTTAAAAATGGGCGTGTCAAATATGAGTCTCTCTCTTCCTTTAAACAAAAGAAGAAAGTCATGTTGTAAGCGAAAAAGAGAGAATAATAAAGAAAATATTCAGGGTTATAATTGAATTAAATCAAAGTATCTAGACCTTTAATAATTCAAACTAAACTTTCTTCTAGTTTTATCTTCGTTTTCAGGGGAGTCGATGAGCTCCCTTTATTTCTTCAATAACAGAATAATATCCTATACAATTAACTTTCAGGTTAAGATTTTATATGAAAGAGAATTGAGAAAAGAAAAGTAGAAACTAAATTTACCTGGAGTGCGGTACCCAAAGCCACCATAGGGGGAGTACGAGTCTGGGGAGGCAAGGGGACTGATAAAGGAGCTACTCGGCGGGTAGCCCTCTCCTGCTACTGGGGAGTTGACGGGAACATCAGCCAGAGCCGTTGTGTAGAACTCTAGCTCTGTATCAGAATCTGTGTAGCTTGAGGAGTAAAAGTCACCTTAGGGATAGAGAGAGAGAAAAGTAGAACGATTACGATGAATGAGATAACGAAGGGAATATGCCTACATGTGACTCTACGTCTAGGCCTCATAAAAATGTATAGGCCCTATACGATGCATTATAGATAAATATAAATCGGCGAGAGTTGTCTAAACTCTTAACTCTGTATTGGCATCTGTTGTAACCTGAGGAGTAGAGATCACCTTGTGGATAGAGAGAGAGAGAGTTAGGACTACATTAGGCCTATATATTGAAGGGAACCTGCCATAATGTGATTAGTACCCACTGATTATTGATTTTTTTTTAATTATGTTGTTTTGAGAGAGAAGTTCCACAAACTGTGATAACTCTCATGAGAAATGGGAATTTCTATATAATGAGCATGCGCGCTACGGTGGCGGTTTTTAAAAAAAGTATTTCAAATTTGTGATGGGGTGATTACTAAATGTTCTTTTGTTTTACTGCTTTTTTTATTAGGCCTACATTTCAGGCCAAGATTTACAAGTTAACAAAAGACGCATGTCAACATAGGCCTAGGCTAGTTGATCTATTATCGCATTGCCTCCTAGGCCTACATTCTGCATTCAGTGAAATTGAAAAAATAACTACACTTTACATATTAACGTGGCCTACCTTGTCATTAAATTATAGGACTACTCCATTTTAACACTAACCTATTTAGATTATAGGCTATTCTTCATGTTAACACTTCTAAATTCTTGATACCCCCTACAACGCATATATTTTACATCAATTGGTGAATTGTCTTTACTCAGGCTATCTAGGCCTACCTCTTATTAGTCGCTGTTTTAAATACGTGTGGGCATGTAACGTTAGGCCTAGGCCTAAGGCCTACCGTAGGACTACTGTATAATTATGTTCCGTATATGACCTCCGTAATTCCGTAATTAGCCTAGATTCGATATAATCTTTATTCCCTGATTTGCTTGTGAGCGGACAATAAGGACTGGTGAATATTAACTACGCCTATAATCGGGGCTGTAGGCCTAAGAGGCCTATTAGCATTAGCATAGGCCTAGTATCGAAAGTAGCAGAAATGTAGGCTAGATTGCTTTGGTAATTTTAGGCCTACATGAAATCTGGGAATAAAAGTAAGATGCGGTAAGATGACCGGTCAGTGTCAAGTCGTCGGTGGACAATATTCGCCTCTTTGCTCCTGCATGGAATAGGCCTAATCGCCTAGGCCTACTTGACACTATGGGTAGGCTAGTCCTATTCTTACTCTAGAAAGATCCTAGAAAGATATTTCACGGACTTTAATACCAAGTAAAGCTAAGTAACTGATTATCGAATGTAAAAATCGATAGGCCTAGCCTACTGTTAGAGCGATTATTTTGTTGAACCTTGTCAATGTGTCACCATTATCAACTTAATAGGCCTAATAGTTGATAAGCAGCTATAAGCCTAAACATTTTTAACCAACAAACATAGTGGTTGTTTGAGTTAAACAATTTCGTTGCCACATTAGCCTGTTTGTAAACCTATTTTCCGCGTAGAAACAACTTTAAACATGTTTAAATGCCCGTGACAAGGGACTTCCGAGGGACTTTCATCAAAATTCTCAAAGAAATCCAAATACCCACTGTAACCTTTCGCGGATAACCTGTAAACAATTATAGAACACGGCGTAGGCCTGTTATCTCGCAACATCCATGGAATGACCGGCTGCGGTTCTCAGGACTGAGCTGTTAAATAGATGTTTCGCAGTCACCACAGATGTCGCCGCGGCATGACTACGACCGCATAGCAGCTACATGTAGGCTATGCACTCTGATGACCAACGAAGCATGGCCGGATAACTATGACACAGAAGGAAAACACACCTCCGGAGGGACCCGAACCCTCAACCTCTGGATTAGAAGTCCAGCGCGCTATCCATTGCGCCACGAAGGCCTCCATATTAAGCGCCGACCACCTGATCCAACAGTAGCATACAGATTACTGGCAGTAGGCCTACATATTACTGGATAATGGTGACTATTATAAACCTTGCGACACGATCGGATGGAAACTATAGCATATTCTTTTCAGATCTGGCGCTAGGCCTATTGGTGACAATGGTGTATAAAGAAAGCGTTTAACTTTCCAAAATTGTACAATCTCAGCGATAGTTTGCATCCGTTGGCGTTGGAGTTCCACTGAAATTAACATTTCAGCCTCTATCAATTTGACATTATTGCATTTCACAATACAAAAATATACAAAAGAATAGGCTAATGGCCGAAAAGAATAGGCTAATGGCCGATATGTATTATTGAGTAGGCTACGATACAAACATGGACTGAAGTAGACAGCTGATGGGGGATTAGCATACTTAACGGTTAGCCTATAATCCTCCACAATGGGGACCACTTGATTAAATAAAAGTTTATGATACATAGACACATGAATACCAAATTAAAATTAATTAATTAATAAATTAGGCCTAATACCGACCATGATATATGTTTTTCTGCTTACATTTACCTTCCTTAGCAATTTTCCCCAGCTTGATAAACAGCTGGTAAGAAACCTACAGGGAAGAAATTTGCTAAACAGACAACTTCCTACCTAAACAAGATAAAATAGCTTAGCAAGATACGTTTTAAATATTTCTTCTGCAACAAGGCTTGGTTCTGTCACTTGTGACAGGCGAACGCTCTTAAGCAGCCCCCCCCCCCCCCCCCCCAGCATCCAAATACCATACCAATGTTGCAACTACAATGCGAATACAATGATGGATATAATATATACTGCTATAGGCCTATCCTATAGCTTGATTATTATGGTGATTAGATTACACTAAATAGTCCAATTCAGATGGTGTAGATTCAATCCAGAACAAAGGAAGCAGTCCTGACATGGGGCATTAAGTTCGGTTTCTTTAATTGGGATTCCAACGTTTCGGGCAACATAGACCCTTTATCAAGGAGGATTGGTTTTACTTGTAATTGATGCCATCTATATAGGCCTACTAAATCGTGTTGTTGCTTATTGTTTAAGTAGATTACTGGGTCCCAAGTAAAAGATAATATTATTATTATAACCTTTAGTAACCGGTGGAGCGGCTTGAAAGGGGCCCCAAGTAGACAAATATGCACTCAGGAAATACATTTTATTTTATTTGTCTTTTTTGATATCTAGAAATAAATCAATACATACCAGAATAGGAGCTTCTGCCGTTACAGTTGACATACTGAGCGTGGTTGCACCTGAGGGCAAATTGATCGAATAACGTACCGACGGGACAGGGCCTCACCAACCAGGCCTGCCCCCCGACACACTCTATGTACTTGTTACACAGGGACGGGTGGGGCACTGTGCCCGACTGCCACCCCGCGCATACATGGTGTAATCCACCTGCAAGGCAAGGGTTAGAATAAATTTATTATGAAGAATAATAATGCAATTCTTTATTTTACGTTTAAAAGAAAGTAGAAAACTGTTAATCACGACGTCACACTTATGATTATTAACCAGGAGTTCCAGCGTGTGCCATCTGCTACTATAACAGCAACTAATCTAAGGGTGAAGTAATTTAACACACAAGAAGCGTGCAGAACATTGTACATTTATTTTACCAATTATGCTAATGTAGCTAAAACGTTTACATTTCAGGGAATTCTGTATTTGTTCAGTAACATAATTATACAGGTTCGTAGAGTCTCGAATTCGAATCCCATTAGCGACTTAATTGCCATAGGATGCATCATTCCACCTGTCACCCATTCAACTATAGTACCTGATTATTATTAAATCATTATGTTTATCTATAATTTTGAACATGTCAATGAATGCATTACACCACATTGTATACTGAGGGTAATGGCACTCATAGGAAGCCCTGACTTGTCAAAAATGAGTAACCAATTTTCCATTTCTACTTAAGATGAATAAAGAATCTCTGTCTTTCTCTCTCTCCTCTCCCTCTCGCTCTCGCTCTCGCTCTCGCTCTCTCTCTCTCTCTCTGTGTCTCTCTCTCCCTCCCTCTCCCTCTCCTCTCCCTCTCATTAACATAAAAAGGAGTGTATTCAGTCTGGGGTTTAATGAGAACATCAACAATCACCATAGGTTGTATTACTGTCGATAAATATAGCGACTGATGGAAAAACAATTAATCATTTTTGATGACCTAATAACTGACATGATCGAAGTCAAGCCTCGAGCTCTGTAGCTCCGAGGCGAATGAGGCATTGGCATATGATGAGCGTTTCATTGAAATCATGCAAAATGAATAGTCTATTCCCACTCATGAGGCAATTTGATATCAGTTATTTAGTATGCTGATATCAAGCGAAATAGTCAGAGAAAATATATATTATCGATTCTCACCTTCCCTTCGAATGTGTCTGGCTTCAGAATGAAACAATTTAGGAAATTTCATAAGGATAAAAATTCTCAATATATGGATAAATTAACCTGATACACATTATAATACCCTTTCATGGTATCGAAGTTGTAATTAAAAATACACTTCAACAACACAAATATTTGATGTTCAACACTTTATGTGGCCAATATGACCCACGAGTGATAGACCATTAAAGATAAACGGGAAAATGATTGTATGCCTTTGCATAGTAAAGCGCTGAGAGTATTGCAAGGCTTAGCCTTCTCTGGGAAAAGATGACAATTGACGCGAAGGAAGTAATTAATTTCTGATGAGTAGACCAGTGAAAGTATGTATTGCCGGGAGGGCCCCCTAGCTTGCTCCTAATTAACTATATTGGTCAGAGTAATGTCTACAATAATCATGAATGAAAAATAAGGAGACTATTCCCATGTTTAATATGAGGTGAATGACCCATGAACCACAACATAGGTTGCTAATTGACCATGTCACTTAGATAATAATATTATTTAAATTCGGCTCCTTTTCTCTAAAAGATATTACAGAGTGTTATGAGTAATGCATTCAAACGTATGGGACATTAAGTGATACTTTGTCACCTGGGGGGACTGAAAACCCCCCACCGAGGCTGGGACCCGAGGGTGTCGGGTACCCAGGTAAATTAAAAGCTTCAAAAATAAATCTCTGGGGGTTTATTAATGTTTTGTGGAACGAACAATTATGTTTGATGACTCGCTACCAAGGTTTGTTTGGAATTTTCTTCTGTAGGAATTAAAGGGTCACTAAACAGGTTCATGGTTACCTTTAGGTCAACAAACGTTATGGATCCATAAGTATACAACACCAAAGTCTCAATTTTTTACCTCCATTTCCACTCCACTTCACTTCAACTTATAGTCACTCACAGGTGCTAATTGAGAAAGCTTAAGTACAAAGGTCTGTTTAGCACAAGAGGGCACTGAGGGTGATGTGTGACGTCACAGATTTGCGCCTGAAATGTACAGAATACCTCTCCCCACTTGTGTATTATGTACATTGCATGTACATACTGCAAAAGACCTCATAACGGTCAAGGTCAAACGACATTTTGATGTCTTTTGCAAATAATTCGGGATGCACTGACATCTTAGATCAAATAAAAACAATTTTAGGGCACAGTATTTCCTATCGATGATATCAGTCACTTTATTCTAGATCCAGTAAAAAAAATCTAACGGTTCTTTTTTACAAACTTCAATAATAAAGATTCCTCAAAGGTTACTTAGGAGATTCTGGAATCCATGAAAAAAACTAGTATGATGTGGGTTAACCAAGCTGGGATTAACTGTGGTTAAGCAAGCAGCACCACTACCAGTAGGGCAGGGGCAGGAGTTTTCCCTCTCCAGCATCCATGCACTTGAATAATTGTAGGTGTTTCTTTAACTAAATATTAGGGTCGGCAGCCCACCATCCCCTACTCCGACCCTATCATCAGAGCTAATGAGCTCAGACCACCTAGGGTGGTTGTGTGCATAGGAGTATTGACAATTGGACTGATATTTGTCATCATGTCTTATCCAATACTATTATCAATTATAACATCTCTATTGATTACTGTTACTTTCAATTGTCTTGATCTGAATTTCTCAAAAACTGCAAGGAATTACATGGAGAACTTTATGGATATTATACTATAGAGTATTAGCAATTGAAAACTTATGTCGAGAATCAGTTTTATATTTGTATTTCATTTTATTTTATATTCTATTCTATTACTGTTTTGTCCTTTTAAAGTATTCACGACTTGCGTTATAGCTTAATTCAATTAATTTCCATTTCCAAGGGAAACGTTTTCCGATTTCAGTTACATTCAGTATCATGTATTGTCATTTAGATTTTCATCCTATAAATGACAATTTACTGTCATGTTAAGAGGTGCTGGGATTATTGGAGGTTATACGGTAATCAACTTTATACTAAGCATGGAGCTGGTAGGGTGAGTGGCATGTGATGGCTTGGGGAGTTGGTTATAAGAACAGGGGTGACCTATTAGTAGAGTGGCAAGACCAGATGCTTAGTGAGATAATCAGTCATTCAATTCTCATGTACATAGATTCCATCTTAAAGCCATGCCTATGTTCTGCCGATTTCCCTGAGATTAACACCAACTGCAATCATATCAGATGGCGGGAACCAGATGGGATCCTAATCAATGATTGACGCTTATGACTCATTTTTCTGTGACACATCACACATAAATATATCTCTGATTACCACATGGTGCGCTAAGCTGTTATGGCACATTGTGCATGCCCAAAGGCTATGTGAAGTTCTTTGTAGGCCTACAGGAAATAAAAACAGCAGCAGCAGAAATGGAAAACTTTAGAAAATGGCACCATAGCTGTGTTTTTTGGCGGAGCTGATGAAAACACTGCCCGCTGCATGTGGATTAATTGCTTTCATCCATTAATTTAAAGGTAAGAAAGTAGGAACATAAGTTATTAAACATCGAGTTTATTGTCACAGTGAGTGGTTACAGACACCTACAACCCTACAGAAACTACTGCAATACCCCCTGCACTGTTTTAATTGATTCTAATTACCATAGCCCTATAAGGGTTGTGCTCAGAGCTCTACACGTTGGAGTTAATGATAGCTGCCGCGAAGTAATAATAAATTAGTTGTTTTCCATCAGAATACATCATTTATCAACATTCAGCTCCTTCAGCCCATGGGATTTCCAGTCAAAGGGATGTACGACTGGGAATGTTAGACTTGTGACTAGTTATTCTGTTGGATGGAATAAATAACGTTATTCCACTTGTCATCTTACAATAGATGTTATTGCATTTTTTTTATTTTTAAGACATTTTATTGAGACTGGTTTCGGTGGTACATGATATTCTCCCAGAGCTCAAGTGAAAAGACAATTTAAATGTTTCGTTACTTGTTCAAGAGAGTGTAAATAAAGTCCTTAAATTCAGTACATGATATTCAACCATTTAGCTTATCGGTCATAATAGCAGTAAATTACCAACATTAATTAATCAATTCACCCACTAAGGGCCATATTGAACACCCACTCTTTTTGGTTTTTTTCACCATAACATCACAAAGAATAAAATATAATACATGTACAGTGATAAAAACAACAGGGCTAATCTGACAATTTTTTTTTTCAAGGATCATTTCATTTCATTACATTACCATTTAGTTCACGAAACAATAAATCAATTCATCCAGTCATTGTTTGCTCCCAGAACACCTTTTAAGGTCTTCCAGTCACCATTTCTCAGTCTGCTATGAGGTTTATTCCATAATAAGGGACCTAAATAGTGAGGCGATGTTTTAATTATTTCACAGATGGGTTTCTTTACTGTCAAAACCGTACTATCTTGCAGCCTTGTCTCTTTATTAGTTTTTCTTTTGTCTTCTAGGGTCTCCCTTTTTACAGACATTCTTATTTCATACGTCATATTAAACGGTCATATCTAACATAAATTACAACATTATTAAACAAGTGATAGCTGCTTCAGCCCATTTAGTCACATAATTTAAAGTACAAAAGTTGTCTCCAGTGAATAGTGAAATGAACAAACGTGTAACAGTGACACTTACCAGTAACACTAACAGGGTTTCAGTTCAGTTACAATGGATAACTGCTGCTGGTCAGTTGAATATTGGGACACAGCTAGGTGATCTACTTTCACCAAAATAAATCAATCAAAGTTTGAACCATCCACAGAATGCCCATCCAATAAATAACAGTCTTTCGTCCTGGATTACTTACCATTATCCCATTGCGTTTCCCGAGAGAAAACGTAGGTGTGTGGTCAACTTTAGCTGTATGCTATATGTTTAATACTAAACATGTAAGTACCTATTTTGAATATTATTTTGCTGGATTCGGCCATTTGCAGACATGGATGCATGTATAATTATAATTAGAACAATAATGTTATGTTTGTAATATATCTTATATTATATTCTGCATTCTATCTTTATCAATAACTAGTTATCCTCAGCAATAAATGACAAATTGTCATAGCATGATAGAACTGAACAATACACAATGTAACAAGAAATGAAGTTGTTGATACAATCAAATGCTGCTAGAAGGAAACCAAACCAATCACATTTGTGGGGACCAGGTTTGTGCCTGGACAACTCAAACTGTCAAATCTGAGTGTATCGGGTCTTATACAACCACAGAATTCCAGGATTCTGTGATACAACATAGTCATCCTTTTACATCTGTTAAAGAAAGTGACTCCTGATTTTTAAAAGATCACACCTGATCTTCCTAATTATCTAATGATCATGAATGGTAATTTATTAAATTCATCTTGTCTTGAATTATATTAACAGGGCTATCGCACCTGTTAGTAATTGTTAATGATTATGGAAATAAAATTACAATGCATTATAATCTCCATTTTACCTGCAAGTTCTTATTCAGATATTTCACTTCTGGTCATTTTATGACGCTTGCCATTTGAAATTTGGCTGAAAAGTCACATTATGAACTACTCTTAATTGATCACCTGCTACTTGAAATGCTACTTGGAAAATGTACTCTTCCATTTGGTCAATAATTATCCTGGTTCCTAATCATACCTGCTGACATTTTACCCATGGCAATCTAACCATGTACTTAAAGATGCACTCTGAGTTTAATATCTTCAACATTTTTATCAATAAATGCAAGGATCGTTTCACCAGTATCATACCTTGTATAAAATGATCTATAAAAACAAATGCATGATGGGAAGGAGAAGTCTTGTGTTATGAAAACCTGTATAACACATTGAAATTAAAGGTACTGATAAATATTACATACTGAACATGGCATATTCTCTATTGATTTTACACTGACATACAACTCCATGTGAATCGTGATTCAAGATGGCAGGTATTGAGAATACACTGCAAATTATTGTGTCAAACTAAAGCAACACAACATAATGTTTATGTTTATTCTTAGATCTATGTGGTTAAACCACAATGCACGGTACCTGAGTACCTACCTAAATATACTATATACTATTTATTATACGTGCATCCCTCTTGAGAGGTGCAATAAGTGGGGTGCAATAACAATATTTGTATAGTATGCATACTATAAAAATTCGACTTCGTCAAAAGTAGCACTGCAAGTGGGTCCCAAATGAGGATATGAAAGCAGTATATAATTATTATGTGCGAGCTATGTTGTCTGACTTGACGTTTGTTAGCGCTGCTAGTGGGTCCCAATACGAAAGCAGACTGACAGACAGATCTCCGCAAAGCCAAATCCATAGCCATAGGCCTGGTGCTCACACTGTTTCTGAGCTTTCACTAAGTCAGGTACTTTTTTCAGATTTACACATGATACATTTACACATGATTACACATCAATTTTCATGCCCATATAGTAAATACAGAATGGAACTCGCTGTTGTAATTGAAAATTTATTGGACTTGATTTGTCCTAATAAGCACTCTGCCTACAGCATCATGCTTATGCAGACGAATCTCGTCAAATAAATATTCATTTACTGCAGACTCGTTCCATTTTCTCTATGTACTATATGCACTGTACAATTATACTATTATATACTTGATTACCTGTGCTATTATCTTTACTTCTAATCACATTTCTGCTGATGCAATAGACAGAACCTCTACTGGTACTGGATTGTGCCTATTATTATATATTATTTTAACTACCATGGCAAGTGTAAGACACACATGTGAATTGACAAAAAGGCGAACCCGAACGGTACTGCAGTAGTTGATCAAGTACGTAATAATATAATAATAATAGTAGTCGATAGACAATATAAATAATAATACAAGGAAATTTGAGAAGATCTATAGTCGTAACATAGCTGAGAATGCAACTTTAACTACTGGTGAACCCCATTTCTATTATTTAGCTCAAACCCGCTGGGTACTACTATGTGGTTTTCCAATCGAAGGATTTTCCTGAATGCATAATTAATTTTCTTGTTTTTCCAAGCATAGATCCAGGGATTGACCCAAGAATTGGACCAGAAAAATAGAACAGTCACTTTTTCCAACACAAGATTACTCCGGGTACTTCTGTGTCGAATAATGAAACTCATTATTGTTTGGGCAATGTTAGAGGTAACAAAAACACCTAGAACAAAAAACATCATCTTGAGAATTTGCTTCTGTTTGCGATTAGATGAAGCTTCAATTGTATCATAAGGCTGGTTCAGGGCCTCGATCCTCTTACCTTGTTTGTAAGCAATGATGGCTATACTCAAATGAAATATTACAGATAATAATATTAAAGCAATAACCTGTGGCAGCAGGGCATAAACATAAATATATTCTGGTAATAACAGAACCACCTTGCAAGAGTCAGTGTTACTCCAGTTGTGCCCCAAAACAAAGATTGCGGTTATCTCTATAGATACTATAGTCCAGGTTAGGAATATCACCACGAATGTTTTCCCAGTAGTGACAATTGTGTAATATCTGAGAGAAAACACAATGTAAATATAACGATCTATTGCTATGTATAAAACACTAAATAAATTCATACCAGTTGAGATAGAATTCAAGGTCTTTTCCACGATGCAAACAGGCACATAATAGATGCTATTTGGCATTAGTTGGTGCCAAATGAGGAAGGGAGTTACAGAGGCACCCAAAAGATCTGCGCCAGCGAGGCTACAGATGAAATAGTGAGTGTTTGTATGCAAGAAATCAAACTTGTAGACTGCAAATATTGTCAGAATGTTCCCAAAGAATGAAAGCAAAGTGAAGAGGCACCTGAAGGTGAAATATATGGATAGTTCTAGAAGAGATAACGAGATGTCTTCGGTCGGCGTTGAAGTTTTATTAATGATGCTAGTATTGTGATTGTCTAATGGTTGTGTTCCATTCCAGGAGGAAAAGGCTGTAAATGAGGTGTTGCCGTCAATAGAAGTTTCAGTATTATTTAGCATAGCGTATCAGTATAGATAAATAAATGAATAAATCTCAAAAGGTGCTCGCAGCTAGTTCTTTCTGAAGGACAAATGTCTCTATTTTACCCTAAGAAGTCCTCTGCGCTTTTGTCAGGAGAAAGTGCCAAGTTCACTTTCACTGCACAAAATAGGTCCTATGTTCCATCATTGTACAAGGTATAATGCGCTGTCTTCTGTCATTCCTGCATACTGGACAGAAAGTGTTTGCTTCTGCAGCAAAGGCTCTGCGCAATATAACAATATAGCAGTAGCCATCTCCTATTTGTATAAGTAATTACATTAATAATGACATCTGAATCCTATCAGAAATGTGATTGGTCATGCTGGTTTCAAGGTGATGATTGGATGGTAGTAGGAGACTTCACATACTACCGCAGTACAGACTGCAGGACTGCTCTGAATCATTTTGCGCATGTGCAACTCATTAGAGGCGCACCTAACTGCGGCCACAAATGCTCCCCTTACTTCAGTGCCAAATGGAGTTGCTGCCTCTGTGTGCGTCCCCATGTATACCTGTTTTTTGCATACACTCTGACAAAACCTCGCATATTCTAATGTTTAGCGGCTGAATCGACCTGAAACCCAGCATAATTACTATAAACATATTATTCTATAATCCTGCCACGTATGTTTGGCACAGAGCATAAATTCTTGGAGGAAAAGCTGGGGAAAGTTGGGCACCTTTGGTAAAGGTAGAGAGTCAATGGAAAAGTGCCCGTCGTATCTCTAACTGTGGCGCCACAGCTCCTGTGGTGGTAATGATCCACAGCCAATTTGTGAAATGCCCTATTGATACAAGATCCCTTGACTACAGGGGTCTGTTTCATATAAATCCTTCCTTAAATTTCCTTCTTTAACTTTTTCTTCTTGCTAAGCAGCTTGGATTTGCTATACAAACAGTGTTATTTTTGTACTTGTACGGTAGAAATTTCCCACCTAGGCTAGGGGAAATAGCTTTAGCAAGGAATATATTAGGAACGGATTTGTTATAAAACAGGCACCTGGGTAAAAAAATAATTAGAATGTACAATTGCGATTTTGTGAGGTTTAGGAAGATTAAAAAAATGATAAATAATATTACTCCATGATGAAGGGAGGATTAACTGCAGTTTGTATGGGCGGGAGTGTAATCCTACTGTGTAATCATGTGTGTAGGATTACATGCAACCCAGCAGCATGTTTCCGGTTTGCTACCATGCAAACTCCCTCCCTCCTTTTGCAATGCTGTTACATAGCATCTCACTGATACACCGGAGGGAGGGGGGACCTTTTAGGAACAGCCATTTGTTCTACTTCCTGTGAAATGAAGTTTTGTTTCACAGAAACCTTGGCTGTCGTTTCCACTGCTACTCTAGCTCCTAGGTACAACATTTTATCAATTGAAACTAGATTCTGCAAGGGGATAGTTTAGTCTACAATAATTGTAAGTCCCATTGTTCTGTAATGACAATTGTTTACATGAAAATCGATCAAAAATAGACCATAAGTTACATCAGGTCTACCTGTGTGCCCGCCTGTCTCCAAGCTGACTATTAAAGTTAGGACAGTCATATTTCCAATCAGTCAACTGTTGATTTTCTTTGTCAATAATATATTTTGACATGTTTTCCTTTATCATCATGGAGTAAAAATAGAACCCCAACTCGTAGGTAATATTAGCAATAGGATTACATGGGTCCTCATCAAATCTTTTCACATAACAGCACTCGCCCTATCGGGCTCGTGCTGCCATGGAAAAGATTTGACTCTGACCCATGCAATCCTATTGCTAATAATACCTACTCGTGAGGTTCTATCATAAACTCATATTCCTTATGACTGTTATCACAGATGTCCCTACCACCTAAAAACACCAATTATACTCACCAAATTTTAATGTCAGATTTTATTGTAGTTGAAACAAGGTTTTTTTAGGGTATGCCCGGTATCAAATGTAATGGCAGCTCCTTAAACCCTCAATAACTCAGGACATAATGATTCAATTTCCAAATAAAAAATAATTCCATATAACGAGTAAATGCTCCTTTACAAGTATACCAATCCATAACTATGTGTTATGAAATGTTATCATGTGAGACATAAAAGCAAATGGATCACATTTCTCCAAAACGGGAGTGTTTTGATCAGTAACATGTAGTTCAAATATAAATTCAATAATGCTGCAGTTGTTGCCATAGACAGGGTGAAAACATGTTTTCTGTTAACATAATCTTTTCCATCAATATAGCAACTTATTACCTATTGGTAATAGAAAGTTATCTTTGATACCGGGCATCCCTTTACATATAATACCGGGCATCCCCCAGTAAAGTGCCATATCTGTACATCACAAATAAATCAGAAATTTTTCATATCAATAAGAGAAAATGATTTACATTGACGACGAAATATATTTGGTACACAATTAATCTAGTTTCAAGTCACTTGAGCTGACGACTACAACCGATATCTGACTTTATTCTTCCGACTACTAGAATACCGAATCTCTGGGCAAATTGCCTTTAGTTTCTCACACCCTATGTTTGGGATATACGCAGAGAGTTTACAAAAAAACACGTTATGCAAGAAAGTGTGTTATCCGCTGAGATCTATTGAAGGTTAATAACACAAACATGTGAGAAAATTGCGTAATGTCTCAGGGTTTACATGTTAATTAAGTATAAGGATTATCCTAAAGTAGCTTATTCAATGGAATTATTATGCAAGAATCAATTTAACCCTTGCATGGTGTTCTGGGTTTGACACCTGGGCTAGTTTGCATAACGAATCCTGACTTAATACTGTCCTTTCTCAGCTACTTTTCCTTGAAGGAGCTGGTAAGGAACCTTTAGGGAATGAATTTGCTATATATTTGCTAATCTTTATTCCTACAGTAGGAAAAATAGCTTAGCAAGGACCATTTTGAGTACGTGTTTCTTTTATGCTAGACTGCTGGTACTAGCGTCCTACATTGTCATGAAGCATATGTCAGGGTCATGGGTCAGGCCATGGGTCAGGTCATCAGAAAATGTATAGTCGGCAGGTCTCCACCTTTTCTAAATTCTCCAAAATTGGACTGAAAAAAAGGTAAATATTAATTGAATTGATTATATTACATTGACTCAATTTACCTCTTCGGTTATGTTGAACTGTATTTTGAGCATCATAATTTCACTAAATTGAAATTATTTGAGACTATCGGGGAAGGCGAATTGTACATTCTGACGATCTGATCCATATGTACGAGTTCCAATCTTCTTTATCAACAATTAATATAGATATGAACACACGAGAAATCTCTAGAATATGTTAATGTACTGCCAGTTAGGTTTCCCAAACGGACTTTTTATAGGCTACAGCAATTGAACATGTCCCGGAAAAAGGAGATGTATACGCCAGAGTAAAACATGGAAGTCACATAAATGGTGTTGCCTTTTTAAATGTTAACTGTAAATTCCATTGATTTGATTATCACTCAGTTATTTCTGTGTGAAGTGTTCGTGCCTGAACCGTTTCATGACTAAAAGAACAAAAGAGTTTATATTTCCTGTCGATTACATGGTTATGTGGCACAGAAGCTTAAGATTTTCATGTCATACATGCGTTTTAGTTCCTACATATTTGTTCGATCAGAAATGGGTAAAAAGCAATGACATTTATTTCTATTCTGATGTTAGCACTTATTGTCAATCGCTCATATCCTATATTTAGACAATTTATACGCTTCCATAACTTCCTATTGCGTTAATACCCTTATTTTGTCCTTGTGAACGAACACACCTCTCCTCATAGACATTTTGAAATTCTATTGTCAATTTGAAAACAATTCAGAGAAAAGCATTTTACTGCTAATGTATCACTTAAGAAGAGAAATGTATTTAACTAAGTATTAATGCGATTTGGAGTCGAGAATATTTTAATAGACAGATGATTCTCAGAACGTAGACGATTGCTATGATTGTGCAATTTAAATTGTTATTGAAGGGAATATGAAAGTGCGATAAAATTAGTGTATGTTTGAACAATTCTATTCTGCAGAACTTAACACATTACAACCCTGATGTCGCCATTCTTAGATATAGTGCGAATTATATTCAAATATCAGACGAACTTTCAAATATGTTATAACAATCTAATAATGATGCACAGGTACATGGTATTGTCTAATCGGATATTTCTTAGTGTTTGTTTTAATATTTTTATTCAGCTAGACATTTTGCAAATAATACGTCCATAATACCGTCGCTTGATACCTTTGGTATTATAGCATTCTATGGTACCTCATATCTTTGGTATATTAATTTTAGAAATGACTCTCTTCGTCCATGATCTGACAACGGCAGGGAGAAGCCTCTCCTGGCTGTGTGTGAAAGCTAAACTGCAGGCTGACCTTAAATAGACAGCTACAGAGAGGTAGATAAGTTCACAAATAAAAAACAGAGAGCTCCCAGAAAAGAAAGAAAGGGTTGCTCGAGGGGAAAAAACGTGTAGGTGATCATGTAATAAAAGGAGTCACACTTGAAAGCGGTCTCATTTAAATCTATTGCATGCAACCTTTTGAAGTTGGCTTTCATTATATTGAACTGCCTACAGACCTTGACAGAGGTTACATGACAATTACATGACAGTGAAATCTTGCCCTGATAAACAAACATCTGACAGTTACAAGCCTTCTAGACACATTATTTATAAAGAGTAATAAAGAATAAAGAGATTTTAACGTCAGTCTGTTGTCAAGTCAGTAACAATCAATGTTGCATGTTTTTTCTAACTGACACTTGATTCATTCATGTTTCCTTCGAGAAGAATATAATTACATCATGTATGTGATGTGGCACAGAAAGATGGGTTTATGAAAAAAGAATTTTCTCAAATGTTTTTTCCCTACAAGAACTCTTTATACGAATGGTCTTTGGGATACTTATATATATAAGAAACTTTATTTTCATTTTGTTATACAGACAGTGATAAAAGCTTTCTACATGGAAATCGGTTTTTGTTCTCTGTCTCAGACAGCTCTTCCAAACAAACCTTCTGTAACTACATCTCTAACTACACTTTTATAGAAAAATAAAACAAAATATAATATTACAACTCTTGTACAGTGTACACAATTTCACTCCACTTTTTGGAGGGCTAAGTGCATTTTTTACAGTTTTTGGACCAGGACTTACACACCTGCTTTTGGTTTTTGAGGCTTGTAGCCTCTTGCTCACCTATACACAAATAAATGCATAGTACAGTAAACAATTTACAAAATAAAAAAGAGTACAGAAAACGCTGGAGGATGATGAAGGAGGGCGACCCAGACTTCCTTAATCTTAATCTTCTAACACATATCCTCTTAGGAAGGTTCTGAATTCCTTCATGCTATATGATTTAACCTCATTTGCGATGCTGTTCCAAAGTATTGGTCCTCTGTATATCTTTTTATTTTATCATTTTTCGGATTAGGTACTTTTAGGTTTTTCCCTGAAGTTAAATTCCGAAGATAAATTTTTCTCCGGTCTAAATTTTCTTCATTGTTGCTCATTTTGTAAGCATATTCTAATAAATGTGATTCTCTCTTCTTGGCAAGTAGAGGCATTTCTAACTCTCTATTGAGCTGATTTACATTTGTCCTTTTGTTTAGACCTTCTGATATCCTTAAAGCTGTGTTTTGTAATGTTTGTAGTTGGTTTAAAATGTACTTTGGGGCAGCATCATACAGTGTGTCCCCAAATTCGATGATAGGGCTGATGGCTACTTTATACAGCATTCTTATGGTACTATAGGTGTAGCAAATGGCCTTAACTTTGTTAGGTGGTGTATCTTATTTTTGGCTTTTGTAATCTTATTCTGCAAGTGTGCTGAGAATGTTAGAATCTCATCAATTGTTACCCCCAAATAGGTATACCTAATGGTTCTTTTGATTTCTTCTGTTCCTATATAAATTTTCACTGGATTTAGGAACAGAAGAAATCAAAAGAACCACTGAGTACCTTTAGTCGTATAGATATGTGGACGAAATGTCAAGATTGTATTGAATATATCTATGGGTTTCTGAGGTCACCCATAGGAGTATATTTAACTAATTTACTGGTGATTGTCCATCCAAAGCTATCGTTAGAATTCTTTTTATTTCTGACTCATTAATTTGTGACACATCCTAAATATATATATGACGTCAGAAAACATATAATCTGCAGGCCTACACATTTAGTCAATTCTGTTCAATTAGACTGAAAAGTGATAAACAATAGTATAGCTGAGTATATCTGGGATTGTGTTGATTTGATTGAGGTGAAAGGGAAAAAAACACTTTCTCATCATTTCAAACACTCTGCCAAGGCCTGGAAGTGGCTTTACCCAACAAAATGCACTGCTTTGGCTCCACGAATTGAATAAAGAACTGTGTTGCACTGTTGTCAGCTGTACATTTTACATTTAGTTTACATTAATGAAGGGTTACTAACGAAAAGATGATAATAATGAAGAGGGGTCATTTGTGAATTCACAAATTTAAAGGGAATCTGCTCGAATGTACTGTTGCGCAATAGTACATCATGCCAAAATAATATGAATCAAATTATGTGTGTCTTATTCGTAGCTATGAATAACGAAGAACACAGCTATGTACTCGGATACACCCTTGTCTGCGCAGTTAACACCCTAAATCCAAGATTGGAAATGATCAGGACGAAGAGCAAACTTTACGTACAGAATGAATGAAGAACAAAGGTTTATTTTTCAAAAAAAAAATTCTAAGGGCATAATATTATGATAAAATGGGGATAGAACTCGGTGCTAATAATTAGGTCATGTACGTCCTAGCACCGCTATCCGATTATCCAAACATTATGGTCGTTTGATAATTTCAGATTTCCTCACTTTAAAGGGTCACCAGGTGATGACAACCTAGCTAGCACATACATGTACTTTATTGATCGGCCATTTGCTGTCTAGCTAGCTATAATCCAGGGACCCCGTGACAAATCATTCACCCACCTTTGTCAGTTATTGGTACCATAACTGTCATGCAGAGATAGGCGAATGTTACACGTTGTAGATGTTTGAAAAATTGTAGATTGCGTTTGTAGATGTTTGAAAAATATGTGTCTGTATAATATGTTTACCTGTCATACTGTCAATCAGAGATAGGCGAATGTTACACGTTGTAGATGTTTGAAAAATTGTAGATTGCGTTTGAAAAATATGTGTCTGTATAATCTGTATGTTTACCTGTCATATTTCAAATAATAGGTCCAATGGCCTATTCTTAGATATGATTTGATCTCAGTTTTCTCTTGTTGTATGAACAATTTCCTGCCAGAAATGTCGGATTCATATAGTTATATGTCCAACAGACATACAAACTTCATGCAAATAGCACGAGGACCTCCTGGGCAGGTCGCTCACTTTTCGTGCATACTGATATGTAACTGTATTAAAGCGGAAATAAATGTTTATTATTAGGCACTTATTACTGGGTATTTATACCACTTTAGTCACTGTCATGGGCAGACTGTTTGGGGCATAATCCCGAGGCAGAGCCAAGGCTTATGCACGAAACAGTGCATCGGCAATCCCTCAATGTTGGTTATTAATCCTTTAATACCGCTTATCAAATGATAAACATATATGGCTTGGACGCCCGCACTACGCTGGAATGAAGACACAACGGAGGAATGGCCTTGAAACCTTCATCAGGAGGTTTTATTTTCACCATAATACAATACATATATAAAGAAAAAACTTATACGTGTGGCATGGGCGGAGAAGCGAGAGTTGAGAGTGGAAGGTAAGGTGGGCGTGGAAGCATTGGGACTATGACATCATGGTTCCAAGAGTTCTATTAAGCCGCTCGACAACCCTGTTTGGAGTGGTATGGAGTGGAGTGGGTGCGCCAAACCTCCAACAATTTGGCTACTTCATTGAATAGGTTGGATTCAAAATTTCGCCCCTGGTCTGTATGCCAGATAAGTAGTGTTCCATATCTGCATACAACCTCTGTGACTACCACCTCAGCCACTGTTTTAGCTGTGAAGTCAGGTATGGCAAACGTTTCCACCCATCGTGAGAACAGGTCACACACTACCAGCACATATCGATTTCCTCAAGGAGTCTTTGGAAAAGGGCCAGTTATGTCCATCGCCATCTTATCTCCTCCCAGGGCCCTCTCAATGGTCTCTCTGCCTGTGGCATCCTCCTGCCTCTGGTTGGAGGTGTCCTCCTCTGACAGCCTGTGCAGGTAGCCACATACAGCCCCATGTCTGTAGAGAGGGCGGGCAAATATGCTGACCTCCTGACCTTATCCAATGTCTTATCTCTCCCGAGATGGCCTCCTAAAGGCCTCTCATGCATTTCGACGAGATACTGTGCTGATGGTGGAACGTATGCTCTCCACTCCCTATGACCTCCTGGCGTCCACCTCAGAACTCCTAGCACGCCTTCCTGATCCAAAGTTCTGTTTGAGCCACAGCCAATCTTTCCCTGGTACTCCCAGGTGGCAGCAAGAAAATATCTTCCTTTTTTGGTGGCTGTCTGTTGTATGTCTAATTATCACTTTTAAATGAATGCATATTGGTTTTGTCATATATATGAAGGTTTCTAATGACATTTTATCGATATAAAATATAAGGGGGACACATGGATGTTTTTTAAAAAAATATCATAAAAGGAAAAAATAATTGATCAACATTTTTTCAGGAAAAAATTTCTAGAAAATCGAATTCTCCTGATTAAAGCGTGGATTATAGCTCATATGAAAGCTCCTGTTATTCCCTACTAACCATTTAATAAGTCCTAGGCTGCTACTATTCCTCATCTATGAAATATTTCCAGTTGATTGTTGATAAAAAAATATTTCGAAAAAAACCTTAATTTTTGAGGTATCATATCTCAGTGACTATTGAGGCCAGAGACACATGTTATATATGAAACGAAAGAGTATTAAGTCCTCTAAAGATGGTTTAATATGACCTAAGCTCTAGATCTCATATTCCGGCGGTTATAAAATAAAAAGTGAAAGAGGGTTCCCCTAGTGGCCATTTCAGGAACCTTCGCAGAGGCCCAGGGCACGGGACTTTTTTTTGGTAAATGTCCTCTACTATCCCTACATGATCCAGCAAAAAAATGATTTCTTGCAATTTGTTCCTTGCAAAATTTTAGTTTGACTGGACTAATAGGTAAACACAGGGGGCGACGTCATAACCGGGGACCAAGGGGGGCGTGGTTACCTAGGCGGCATAGTTAGGGGGCGTGACTTCTCCAATATAATCGGTGATGGTTCACCTGCACATAATATATATCTGATAATATATATTACTTGATATATGTGATCCGTTTTAGGAAAATGAGTCATAAGTCGCAAAATATAGATTTTGAGATATCATCATATTTAAAAAGAGGAGAAAAAGGCGATTCCAATGATAGTAAACACTAGGACACCTAATAAGTATTTCCATATTTTAAGTTTGATATTTTCATTTTTTAAAAAAATGTTTGCAATGTTTCTGGATGGGTAATTACCAGTAAGGTAACTAAATATACTCCATACAAAGGCCTTCAAAACGCAAGGATATATTTAAGACAATATCCCAAAATTGGTTATATAGATTGATATGATAATAAGTGATAATCTCTCTAGGAATCAGAACATTTCAATGAAGAGATATCGTAAAAAAAAACCTTTGAAAAATATCAATTTTTGCGACTTATGACTCATTTTCCTGAAACACATCACATATGTTCATATAAATCACCAGGGAAGGGTTGCAGCGCTGGCGCCGCCTTGGCTATGTTTGTTTAACTGCCACTCTCTCAGGTGTGGTTTTCTCACTTCATTTCACCACCTCACTGGTCACGCACACAAGTTTTGTTTGCTCCCAACCGGGAAAAAAATTCTTGTTGGACTCTGGTTATATTGTGACTAGTGTGTCTACATTATGGTGAAGTGTGGTGGATGTGGTTATCACCACCCTAAGCCGGGTACAAGGTCTTGTAAATACCACAAAGATGCCGAGGAAAAGGCCAAGACGGCCAGTGACGAGGTGGAGGACTGGGAGAAGCATTTGGATATACATGCGCTGAACCAGTTTGATCAGACTGACGCCGCTGAGTCAGAGGTCGATGTGGTGGAACTAAGACGCCTTAACATGGAACAGAGGGTACATATCGATGCCATGATATTAAAGGTCTCGTTTAGCTGTGGATTGCCAGGCTGTGTTGAAAATGAAATCTGACCCAGACCGGACAGACAGGAATAGTGACACGGAAATTCATACGGCTGACCTCCGTACTCCACGAGGTTGCCCTGTCTATCGACCCAGCGGTAGCGATCAAAGATAAAGGTTTGAAATTTCGCCCTGAGTTATATGTTCAACACTATATTAACAAAGTGCCTGTTAAGAGCATCGACCACAATAAATTGTCTTATCGTGAGCTTATATATGGTATGGTTAAGGTGGCTACGCATATTCTTGAAACTGACGGGGACTTAGCCAGTTACCTAGAGCACATGAGTTTTCTCACGGAAGAAGCACTGAATGATTGTTTTCTCGACAAAGCCTATGCTATTTACGACCACAGAATGGTCGATAAGGTCTCTTCAGGGAAACTCCCGACCTTTATGGCGGGTGACGCGCTGTGTGTTGCTTCGGGTTTCAGTCCTTCGTTCAGGAAATCCCCTAAGGCTGCTGCTACTCAGAGTGCTTCTGTGCCTAATGCTCGCAAAAACAATCGTGGACGGAAAACTGTGCCTGCTGATTTTCCGGATGATATATGCTTTGATTGGAATTACAAGTCTGCATGTACCAATACCAATTGTACTCGCAGTCACCACTGCCGGCTCTGTAAAAAGGATCATCGGGCTTCGGGGTGTCCCCAGAAGAAGGCTTCCCCCAGGGATGCCCAGTGACGTCAGATTCTCACCTGTGATCTTGTGGGAGTTCCCGAGGTCTGTCATGGCGGTGATAGTGTTGTGTTTTGGCCGGCTGACGAGTTTGACGATCAAACTTGGCCTGTATCATCGTCCATGGCTGCGAATGCTTCGGTGTCTTCTTATCATCGTCAAGTCTTCCCTACCTCGGATGATCCCGCACCTTCATTGTGTGAGTTTAGACATTGTGTTGGCGATGCTGGTGTTACTAATGACTTGGCCTCGTGTACTCGGCCTCCTATGCCTGTCGACTACGTTCCAGAAAGCGCTGTTGATACTGTTGTCATTCAATCATACCCATGTACTTCTTCTCCTGTATTACCTCAGTCCTATGGGGCTTGTCCTGATGCTATTGTTTGCAGTAATGTTACCGATGTCACTGACGATATGTTTTGTACACTTGGAGATTATATGGCTTGTACTTGTTATGAATTTGATTGCGATGACCTATATGTTGACCTTAGTGAGAGTGAGAGTGGTTATTGTTCTTCTGATCATGAATTACTGTATCCTTATGCTTGTACCACTGCTGATGATTTATCATACGCCAGTCTATGCTATGACCCATGTGCGGCCAATTCAATATTATGTGATTCACCTTACTTATCTGTTCATGATCATGTGTCCCGCCCCTATTACATTGGGGGCTTATGCTCACAGTTGAACCCTACGGCCTGGTTAACAGAATTACTTCTAGAGCCTGACATATCCCTACGTTCATATTTGACTAATGGAATTCTCAAAGGCTTTGAGATTGTGGACAAGGATGCCTCCTTCCCCAGTTAATACTGGTTCAGTATATTTAAATATTTAAGTATAATTGTGCAAAAAGGCGAATGGATATTCCTCCATTGCCTCCTGATGGCAATGCTAGTTATACAGGAAATAGAATAGCACAGAAATAATGTCACAAGTTTGATAAATATTTATGTTAAAGTTATGAAATCACTTACCGAATAATGATCCCTGATTGACTTTAAGAAGAAGCATGAATATAACGGATGCAAACAACATCAAGGACCTGTTGGAAAGGAAAATAATCAGAATCAGTGATTCTTGCGTATTTGTTCAAATTGGGTCTACCTGCATGTCAAAAAAAGAAGAAAAACTGAGCGGCAATCTATAGCTATATATATAACTAGCTATAACAACACATCTAGGTGTGAAAAGAATACATATTCCATTGTAGCATTGTTGAACGAAATAGCGTTGCCTGGTGAACCATATGTAAACCATAACTTTTAAAAAGTAAGTTTTAAAATATTTGGTACATTTTACCTTTGTATTTCTTCTTTAGAAATTCAGTACTAAACAGGGTTGTGTTTTATGAGCAACGCTCCCATAGCAATATAACAACATTCTTCATGTTTAAAGTTTGAATTAAAAATAAAGTCCTTCATCACTAAATTAATATAGAAATATAGTCTAGAGATCTGAAATGATGAACAATTTATTAATCGTGTTAACAACATGATAAAGACATTAAGAACATTGGTCAGTAATGTACATTGCTGTTAATTATACACAAAGGTAACAACACAAACAAGATAATCATAGGCTTCCGTAATAGCTGACTGGTGGTTGGGAAAGGTTTGGACGCTCCTCACTCTATAATTCACCTCGGTGCAAGCAGGTTTCAGAGTGGCAAAGTGGTTGGAATAATATAAGGTTATTTTTATTATTTCGGCGACGTATGGTTGTCACTACTTGCTGTAATTGTAAATTATTTAAAACTTTTGAAGCTTAGCTACTTTAGCAGAGCTTTCGATGAAACTTGCTGGTTTATATAATATATGCGACATGCGTATTTTGTATTATTTTAAACGTATTGACCTTTATTTGTAATTTTAAAAAATGATTTTTATTTTGTTTTGAAATGAGAGGAATACTACCTTCCTACCGTCATTTATTCAGGCAACGTATGAAAACGTCCTTGAAAGACATTGCGTTTTTCCATGTGATCTACACATTGTTTTGTAAATGAAATAAAAAATATGATCATGTATATATATATTATATATATATGATGGATATATTCAATACATAATCCTGAAAAAGAATTATTCCCTGCTCTTCGTCTCCATTCCCGCTGCCTCTTTCTTATTGTCTTTCAATTGCATTCTACCTTTCTGCCTCTCTTCCACTCATTCTTTCTTTCTCTGTCTCTTCCTTTCTCTCTGCTTTCATATACCGTATTTCCTTGAAATACCGCCGGGCCTTGAATAGGCGCCGGGGGCAGAGCATGATTTACTACGGTGGACGAGAATGGTACATACTGGCCCATTCCATTCAGCTCCGTTCCGTCCTGTCCCGTGCCCGCCCGAAAAAAAAATAAAAATAGATGTTGTCATACATTTACTATAGAAATATTCATAACGGGGCCACTTGTATCAGTGGCGGGACGGGACGGCCTCCTAAAGTTTGGCGACAATTACCGTTCCGTGCTGAACCGCTAACATGTCCCGTCCCATCCCGTCCCGTCCCGCACATTACATATTTTTTACGGCACCTGACTAGCTGGCGAAAAATGGCATAATTAAATAATTATGTAACACATAACACCAAAGCAAGAACATTCGCCATTACTCCTTCGGAGATGCAATTGTACTGTACAACTTCCTCCATGATCGGGAAACCCCCTCTATTTCTCATTGTCCAAGACCCAAAACTTAGCTGAGTGCCTAAGTTAGAGCCTTAGGGAGAGATTAGACCAAAAAAATTTAGCTCTTAATGGTATAATTAAGGCGTGACAGACCTCTCTCGTTGACCCTTTATCTGCATGGAGAACTCAAAATCAGACATTAGTGGCTTCACTATTGTGGTGTACACCTCGTGGTAATGTGGTAAACTGAAAAATGCTTTCTCACCCTCCCACCAGGTAGCGCCACCAGCAGCGCCAGCCCTACACAAACTTCTGGACTGGCCTACATCGCCGATGGGAATGTAGGCCAGATGGATTAAAGCTCAAAAACGATAGGCCTATTACTTTGATGCGTCGGGAGACGCCAATGGGAGAGGGAAGCAGGTAGGGTGTTGACAGTGTTAATCTTACAAAAAAATCCATATTTATGGACGTAAAATGCCCCAAAACCACGTTGCGCCCCCAGCGCCCACCTGGTGCCATCATATTCTCTGGACCAATCGGGCCATTTCCGCCTTTTGCCGACAAAAGCGCAGCTTCTTCTCAAAAATTACACCAGGCCCTCCATACCTCTAAAAAAAACGGAACTAGGACAAGGAGTGCATAGAAAAGACTTTAGTTCGAAATTTCCCCTGGGTTCGTCCACAACCGCCCACAGATTCTGTCTATTTGGACCTACCTCTACCGAACAAGCCAGTCGGAATTTCTATACGATGCCGTACAAAAAACCACTAAATTTACGACGCACGACCCGTTCAAGCCTTCTCAACTGACCACCATTACGTTCGCCCGTAACAATACATAAGGATTTCCATAGGGAGTAGTCTCCTCTGCGCATGCGCGATGCTCTTGTTCTGGGTTTACTTCTGTAAAGGCAAGCAGTCAGCCACGCTCGTCAATGGCGTCAAAACAAACGTAAAGAATATAGGATTATCACATTAAAAAAGGTAACAAAATATATAATCTAATTGTCTGCGTCGTTCTATGGCTGTGCCAGAGATCGGCGGCAGACATAGCCAGGCAAAACACTTGACAAGCCTTCTATCTGAACATCAACACAACGTGTATAGTGGCCGTGGCCACGGCGTGTGTCTCCCGGGTGGTGATGGAGGTTGGGCAGTGGGATATATCAATGGCTGTCAGTCAACAATTTATAAGGTTAACTCTAAGCAACTAATTTATCACAGGAAACAAATGTTCTCAACGATTCTGGCGGCTAAACTTCACTGGATCGGGAAAATTTCCGAAAAGAACGGGGCGGGGACTGGGCGGGACGGGACGGGGGCGGGGCGGGACGGAACGGAACGGAACGGAACGGAAGCCAGAGGATCATCGTACATAGGACAGGGGTGTTGTACCAAAGGTAGGATCCTAGGATTTATCGTAGGATCCGCCCTAAATCCTAGGACTGCTATAGAGGTGTCCTACCAGCCTTAGGACGGAATCCTAAACACCACTAAAATACTGTCTTGCTGCCATGCTTGCAACGCTTAATTGGGTCAGATTTTCAGAAAATGTACAATTTGCCTTCACCAATCCCCTCAAATAACCTAAATTTTAGACGAAAATTAAGTTCGAAATACAGTTCAACCTAACCAAACAGATTGCTTGAATCAATGCAATGCCGAATACACTCAAATTTACCTAGTATTGACCAAATTGCTGCCTAATTTAGCAGAATTTACTAAATGTGGACAGCTGCCAATTGTACATTTTCTGAAAATCTGACCCAATTGTGTATGAATAAATGACTATAATTGATGTCATCTTGAAGAGAAGAAACCATTTTCCTTGAAACTGTTCTTGCCGATCAATTAGGTAGGATCGTTCTAGGTAGGATTCCGGTAGGATTGCATTAGTAATACAAATTTAGGATTATCCTAAATTTTACAAGAATCCTAATCCTACCCATCATCCCACATTAGGACGATCCTATGTTAGTAATACGCGGCCCAGGTCGCCAAGGCCCAGTCAACATTTTAAAATTTATGGTGACGATTTTTGTAAGGACCATGTTTGTGTCTCTCATCCTGCATCTATTGTCCCTCATCTCTCACCTCTTGTCCCTCATCTCTTGATATTTCTCCTTCTCACTCTGCCTCCCTCTCTCTGTCCCCCCCCCCATCCTGTCCCCTTTCCTGTCTCTATGATCCATCTCCCCCTCCCATGCCCTCTCTCCCCCTCCCCTCAAATTTATGCATACATTATGTATGTATACATGTATATATATATATAAGTATACAGGTATGTATCCAAATGTATGTACATATATATGTATATATGTCAATCCCTATGAGGGAATATGATTGTACTCTTGTTTTACTCTGGCCAACTGCTATGTTTTATGTTCGCTATCTGATTAGAAAATGCCCTGTTTCGTATGTCTTGAGGTTTGTCTAGCACAGAAATTATATGAAGCATGCTACCATAAAAATGGTGTGGGATGACATAGACCGCGTCTGTGAGTTGAAAGGTCTGACGATAGCCTCTTACTTAGGGAGTGTTTGCTGAGTTATCTGGACGAAAAATGCCCTACTGTAACCAAGACCATCGTACACAGAGGGAAATTACTATTGGATAGGCACTGTCTTAACTCAATTAAAAATCGTGATAATTTATTTAAGTTGGCCAAGAGAACCAACAATGAAGACGATAAAAGAAATGCGTCCAGGGCACGGGCAGACACTGCCAAGTTGGTGAAACGAGCTAAAAGAACATATATCTACAATACCTTGAATAATTGCGCTAATAACAGCAAAAAATTCTGGCATAAATTGAATGGGCTACTAGGTAAAAACCGACCAGAGCTGCCGGAGAACTATGTGAATGAAGGTCGTACTGTAAAGGGACGAGAAGCCTGTAATACTCTGAATCTAATCTTTGAAAAAATGTGTAACAACAATATGGAAGATGACGAGGGGTATACTGAATATCTGACTGATATCCCAGATAATGTGGTCTCCACAAGAATATGTATTACTGAGGACGAAGTCACAAAATTTCTGATGGGTATAGATGAGAACAAAAACAGTGGCTGGGATTGGGTAAATGCCAAAATCCTAAGGCTGTATTTCTTGAATCTTTCGACTGTAGTAGTTAAACTGCTGAGATTATGTGTTACAACTGCAATGATTCCACGGGAATGGAAAGAATATTATATAATTCCTATTCCAAAAACTAAAAACGTCAGAAATCTGCAGCAACAGCGTCAGATAGCAATAGTACCACTTCCATCAAAATTGTTAGAGCATTTTATTAGTCACTCTCTAAGGGAACACATGGATATCAATAAGTTTTTTGCTAAAGAACAAGGGGGTTTTAGGAAATGTCACTCAACGAACAGAACAGTATTTGAATTTTTAGAACCTATTTTAAAGGGGATGGATACAGGTAAATTAACTGCAGCCACATACTACGACGTGGCAAAGGCGTTTAACTGTATTGACCATGTGATCCTGATGAAAAAACTACAATAATTATTAGAAGAACAAAATTGGGAAATGAAACATCTGATCCAATCACAATAGAAAGAGGCGTACCACAAGGGAGTATTTTAGGACCATTAATTTTTTTAATATATATGTAAATGATCTACCTAAATGCATAGAAAATGTGGAAAAACCCTCTGAAGATATTGATATCAATATAAGCATTTACGCCGACGATACGGCAATAACAGTTACATGCTTGAACATTGATGACTGCATTTCTGTATCACAACGAACATCTGCTAATATTGCAACGTGGATGACAAAAAACAAGTTGAAGATTAACTCTAGTAAATGCCAGCTTCAAATCTTAGGATCTAAAATTAAGCTAAAAAGGCTAAATTTTGGAAATCTGGGAGAGAACTATATTGATGGTTGTGCAATCAAAAAAGCACAGGTTGTTCGGTACTTAGGCTTTCAAATCGATGAGAATTTAAATTTCACTACTCACTTTAACAAGATGAGGCTGACTGTACAGCAGAAAGTTAATAGTTTAGTACGACTAAGCCAACTTGTACTTGTCTAAACCAACGAATGGCATGCACTATTGTAAAAGCCCATATCTTATCACTCGCTGAGTATGGAATTATCCTGTACAATTTGGCGAATGCAAAGGTCATCTCAAAACTGCAGAGTGTAATTAATAGGGCGGTAAGATCAGTATCCATATAATATAAAGCTAGAGCGATTTCTAGGAAAGGAGGTAGAAAAGAAATGGTAGAAAGAAGGTTTTCTTGGTCCAGAATGTTCTCGGAATTTGTTGTTTTACAAACCACTTTACTCATCTTTAGAGGTCTCTCCCCCTCTCTGGATGTCGTCATATGTGGTTTGTGAAGGTATTTGGGGTGGAAATGTGATTTTGAAGCCTTTTTTAAATCGGGATAACCACACTCTATTTATAGCCTGGGAAAGCCCCTGTGAGATACTACGTCATTAGCCACAAGCTACGTCCAGGGGCACCTATAACTACATGCAAATTAAAGAGTGGGAATATTAAAATGGAACCTGTGCACTCAGAGGGGAGAGGGCCCCTATGGTATGAATTCTAAAGCCTACTAGGTTGAAAACAAGCACTGGCCCATTCCTTCTTTTTCATTCATGTGGCTCAAAACACTTCAGAAACCATAATCTTAGAACAGAACCTAAAGAAAATGGCATTTATTTTGGACAAACATCAGTGCTGTTTGTCCTAACAGTACAAAATTATAAAAGGAACAAATATGTCCATGTTTGGTATAAAGGCCCACTGTATATTTGTTAGAGAACTTAGGGTTGTGGGGCTTTATGTCATTGTCATTAGGTAAATTAACTGCTATTCACTGGGATGGCATTCCAAACAGGCAAATTGAGAAGATTTTGACCTCAAGTGTGCCCCCCTAGATCCCTCTACTGGTACCGCCCCTGGAAAGGGGGAGTGGGGGGCGGGGAAAGAAGAGGGGGAAAGAGAGGAGGGAGAGGATTCGGGGAAGGGAGAGAGGGGAGGGAGAGAAAGCAGGGAGGGGGAGCATGAAGAAGAGGGGAAGGAGAGGGGGGGAAATCGGAGATGAGGTTGGGAGAGAAAAATAGGTGTGACAGACAGAGAAAAGTATATGAATTAATGTTAAAAATTCTGTATGTATAGTAAGAACTAGATTTTTCAGATTGGCAAATGAGAATTATTGCATATGATGTAAAACTTTGACCAATAAAATTTATTAAAAAAAAATATATGTATGTATGTATCTATGTATGTATGTATATACATATACAATACATATACAATGTATGCATATATAATGTATACATATAAAATATATATGCATAATGTGTATACATAAGTATGTACATGTATACATAATGTATGTATGAGGCTCATAATGACGTGGCATTATAGGGCATTGAATGGGTGGCGCCACCTTCACGACTTAGAACTGAACTCTGGCCCAAGTCTGTCATACACGCCACTTGGACTCTCGCTCGCAACCTAGTCAGAAGCGAAATCGTAGACAGCTAGTTAAGCGAGCCCTTGACGCCCAGTACAGGTCTACAGGGAGACGAGGTAGGACTGAAATTTTTAGTGCGCCTGAGACTTCTCTTCCGCCAGATATGGCGGCACGTATTAAGAAACAGAAGAGAGAGTTGTCCCTTGCAGAATATACCTGCGGCTTCGCACGCATGACCATGAATAGTGTTAAATACGGGTTGACATCGTGGTTCATGCTTCACCATCTCGCCACCCTTGCTGAGGATACAGCTCTCTGCACTTGGGATTCGGCGCATGCATGGTCCCAAGCGTGCCTAGATCTTATTCTGGAGGAACAAAATGAATGGTGGCACACCGACGTATTCAATGACTATCGTGTAAAAATGGCCTGGGATACGCAGGGAACAAGAAGTGTGGATAATACGAAAACAAGCAGGCAGGCAATTTGTAGGGACTTTAATTTTGACAACTGTGAACATAAGAACAGCCACACGGATGGCAATACAAAGTTTCTACATGTGTGCGGCTATTGTTATTTCGCAATGAAAGAGAGAGAGAACGCACACGCCGTCAAGGACTGCCAAAACAAGAGAACCGCGCAAGCCAATCTACATAGCGGCGACGGCGCTGGCTGAAGGAATAACCAACAATTCCAAAAGAAACCAGCACCTCAGGCTTCAAAAAACTCTTAAACTCCTGTTCCATCATACAATCTCAAACGATCGGTGAGTTGACCAACTTTCAAGACAATCTAAAATGTGCAAATAACTCTGAAACTAATGAATATGTCGGCGTCAAAACATATGTGCCACGCCCCATCCAAGATGGCGGCGCCCATACTAGCGAGAGCAGGCAAGCCAACATGGCAGCCGCTTCTCGTGTGAAATCTCGTGTCCCACGTGATTCTCGCAAGGAACGAGAACACATCCAAAATGGCCGACATAAACACGAATGCTCGGACAGAAGCTATTCTGCCGCAGACAAATCTATCTCTAGAGTTAATATCAACAAAGTTGGATTGATTCAAACCATTAAAAATGTGAACAGGAGAAACAGTGAAACACTCGATGGTGCAATGTGTATATCTAATGACAATTTTGTACAATTCCAGGCAGAAACTCACGCCCACAACCGAGAATCTAGCATCCAAATACAAGCGAGTGACGGCGAACAAGCCACGAGAGCGGTGCCGACCTTCCTTCGAAACATTGAATATCCACACTATGAACAGGTGTTTAATGAACAGGAACTAGTGACTATTGACCTAGACGTCTGTGAGTATGAATTACCTGAAAATTCCTCCAACAAATGTGATAGTGACAGCCCACAGAACATTGCCTTTGATGCATATACAAACTGGCCTTACCCTGATCTATATATGGAATCTAAAATGGCTGACATTTATGAAAAGGTAAAAATCTGTAATGTTCCCAACTATAAAGGTGCACAAATCCCGCTTGAGTCGACGCGAAATATTGAAAAATGGACAGACATAGCCACGGGACACAAAGGCGACAAAATGGTGTTGGAAGGCGTTACTTTTGGTTTTCCGATGCAATATGTCGGCGGGCCTCGCTATTATGCACAGTCAGTAGTGAATCATCCGTCAGCACAGCAACATATGGCGCATGTTTGAGATTATGTAAAAGAGAAGATGGAACATAACGCCATATCCGAACTGTACAAACGGCCTCCTTTCATGCCCTGGTTAAACGTGAGTCCACTTATGACCCGTCCAAAATCTGATACAACCTCGAGGAGGATTATAGTAGACGGTTTTGCCGGATTTTCGAGCCGGACCTGTTGACTTGTACAGATACGCACACATGGAACCATGACTGTATATTTTAATGTGAGCAAATTTTGCTGTATCCGTATCCGTATCCATACCAATGGAACCAGCCCTTGAGACTGCAAAAACGGCTTCATGGACACCACATTTTAGGGTCTGGCCAATGGATACACATGGCCGCCTATAGTATCTGGCCAAGTAGCATCTTGGCCAAGTCCATTCATCTCACATATGTGTGCATCAAGTGCGCTCTATAGACTCGGCCAATCCCCAATCTTCCCAGTGGACATCTGGCTTAAGGCTGCCATACATTGATAAATTTGGTCCTTTGCTTCCAACAAAGATAACATTTGAACTTTTAGGTTGACAGCTCAGAATGCACCTTTGAACAAAACACCTTCAGCTAGTAGGCTATAGAAACTTTATTTTCCCCATTTCCATCCAATTCCCCATCGACTTTTAAATATAGTTTTGTTTATTCTAGTTTTAGTAAAATAAAAATAAGAGCACTTAAAGGAGTTTAAATGTTTGTTGAAACAAGCTGTCAGCTGCTAAAGATAAGATGTGAGGTTGGCATCAGTCAAGGTTAGCCTTTATGCCATGAAAGGTAGGCGTATACAAACAACATAGGCCATTGGATTTGCATTGGGAGATTCCATTAGTGCAGGCCACTTCTTGAATACCTCAAGATGTAAAGTGAGCCAATCGGCGAAGCTCTTATCAGAGCAACGCTTTCAGCTTATGCAGCCTCAGGAAGCCTGCTTTTGCCGAGTCGGAGTTGTGTCGAAACATAAATGGAAGATAAATAATGATCAAATAAGGTTTAGATATGTTGTGGCATAAAAACAGAACTAGACTCAACGGATCCTTTGGATGGCCTATTGACAAAACACTTGTGTGTAGTTGTATGTCTTGTGTGTGTGGCGCTACTATCGTTTAGTTATCATATCAATCCCTCATCTTCGATATCTTTTCATATCATGAATTGGTATTTCTGCCGTTGCAACTTGTACACATGTAAACACGTTCATAATTAACTGTTTTTCCAAAGAACAGATTACTCCTATTAATCAGAGCTAGAAACTGTGGACCCAATGAAGGCACTCAATCCATAAGATTGTGGTGGATTTTGATTGATTCAACCATGTTTTAACTGAAGATAATTTGATTGGTGCATATTCAAAGATGTTTCATGATCTTAACACTGCAGAATCAAAAGGTTCTATATAAATGGGCCAATAATATATGTTACCGTGCATATAATGTGAACTGTGTCGTAAATAGCGATCAAACAATAATAATTATGTCAATTTACCTAAGGGCGCCTTATAACACACCTAGCGTAGATCCTGAACAACTCTGCTTAAATACTGTGGACCTTTTGGAAGGTGGGCACTGTTGGACATGTTCAACTATATACATTCCTTCAGGCTAATACTTAATTATAAGGAACGGCTCTTTATGGAAACCGTTATGATTCTCTCAGGTGGCCATTTCCACGCCATAAAACTTATTCAAATGACACTTCTAGCTATTTTACCTCAAGCGGAATGATCTTTCCCATTTTCATAGATGGAAGTTTATTGGTAAAAGCACTTTATTCTTTACTTCTAAGTCATTTCGCCTTATAGTTTTCATGAAAATCAGAAATCGATAGCAAGTCTCCAAAGACTGTTTTTTTTTAATTAATATATTTTTTTGTTAGATACGTCCTGATAGGAAGTTCCAAGCATATAACTAATGTAATCAAAACTACTATCTTGTAAGTTTTGTTATTTTACTTATTTATGGTTAATCAATTTATTACTGCTTTCAATGGAAGCTTTCGTGGTCTCTTTCCCGTAATCAAACTGGCGAAACCGAATTATTGCAAGATAATGAACATGGTTGATATTAAGGGAGATCTATAAGAAAGCAACCGGCATGTTCTCTTGATGAAAATACATTTATGTTGCATTTTCCCTTCCTTTGGATCGGGAGAGGGCTACAGTGATCCTCCAGCATTAACAATCCTATAATTGTTAGTATATTACTATTTAAACATTTGTATTCGCCACATTAAATTTAACACACAAAGATTTTAGTATTACATAATGCATGTTTCAAAGTATTGTTTTTATGCATGCGTTGTCACCACCAAATACAATCCAACCAAGGTATCCGCTCACTCACATTTATTAAGAAATGTATGAAAATTAGTCAGTAGCCATGTGAAATACCCTAGCAATAATAACTTTAACATTGCATTGATCACACTCACGCGGAGTTCACAGTAGTTCTTGTATTTCTGATCTACTCTAGACACGGTTATTGTTTATATAATAAATGTGCAGTTTAATGATCAATGAGTCAGTGATCTGAAAATTCCAATGTTGTAGAGACATGTAATAAAGAATGTATAATAGTAAGTATAAAACAATGAACAGTTTATATTAAGCAGCAGTGCTTATGTTGAAGTAACATGTAAAATATAAATACAGGTTAACTAACGAGTTGGTTGAAGGAGCGTGAATATTGCACGAGTTGCATAGCAACGAGTGCAATATTCTAAGCGACTGAAACAAACGAGTCAGTGGCCAGTGGAAACTGTTCATTGTTTTATTATACATGCTTGCAATTATGAAAATAGAAAAAAATTGAGTCATAAATTTGAATTTTACCGGTTATCTTATTAAAAAACAGAGTGGTTGCCATGACAACCCCACGTATATCACTAGTGAAATACGCACTATACGTAAATCACTCTAGATATGTTGTTTTCAGAGCAATGCGTGTATAATAAATATCTATATGCTTATTAGATAATACCTTCAGTATCCCACACATGTGGATACCAATATTAACAATTACCTTTGTAATGTTACATCATATTATATAAAACATTTTATCAAAGGAGAGAACAATAGTGATCGTGCCAGTGGCGAGGACGGAAGCCGCAGCCCGGAAGTTCCTCCAGCGTCTTGACCAATGATGTCCCATTGAAACAGTGAGATAGCTAGTGTACAATAATGATAGCCTTAATAATTCAGGACATGACTAAAAACATGTATTGAAACTGAGTGTGTTATGCTGAAAAGATGCCTGGATAAAGATTCTTGTTTAAAATAAGCAATCAGTCCAGTTGGTATATTTCATTCCGTTTATTGCCTACTTCTCTATACTATACATTACTTCACAATCAACTATTACCCTTAAGAATGCAAGCAATGGAATTTATCACACTGTTAATCTGGTCGTCATGTAGGTGAAGTCGCCTAAAGATGTGAAATTCGCCTTCACCAATTTTCTCATATAACTCAGAATTTAGACATAAGTGAGGTTCGAAATAGGTTCAACATAACTGAACAACGCAATACCAAATATGTTCACCCATACACAGTATGTATCTCTGTGCAATTAATTAAATGTGCAGATTTGCCGATTGTGTCTCCGATAACCTGACCCATTATATATGCACACATTTAAGAAATATGATCAATATTTACAAACCTTATGAAGAATATTCAACATTCTTTAATATCTATGCATTGTATGTGACCCGCCGAGGGGAAAGGAGGCTCCGCGCGGGAGTTATAGTTCCTGGTATTCCCGCTAGGAGTCACATCATATTCATGACGTCACTGTCAGAAATGTTTATATTAGTAATTCTGAGAGGGAGGTAACTTTGAAAGTCTGTAACTTCACTAATTTTTGGAGTATCAACAAAATTCTTTCATTTTTATGATGCTCATTTCCCCTTCTGTACATCCCTGTCATTTAATTCTGGGAATTTTCAACTATTTTTTTTTGGTTATAGACTCAGGAGGACATGCAGATTCAGAATCTATAATAAACCCAAATTCGAAAATTGGGCCCTGGAGTCCCCTTTCTGCTTGGCTGGTCACATATAGTTCTTTCTATCAGTTTAATGTAATGCGAATGATACAAGTTGTCTTTAAGGTAATTATCTAAAATCTTCACATCATGTCCTCATCAGTAATTCAAATGCACTCCATATTAACGTAGTCTTCCCTTTATGCAGATCAAATACAGTACACTCGGAATAATGTTATTTATGTATATTTTATTGTAAGGGAGTCATTGAGACTGCTAACCTTCGAATCTGCGCAGACCATTTTTCTCATATTATGAGATTTATACATTCTCATTTCCTGTTGCATGAATGCCTGATTCCCTGTATATTTAACCTGTGATGCTGAGGATCGGTCGTTTGGTTATTCGTTTTTTCCTAGAATTGTTGTCCAGAAAGGAATTCAGCCAACAACGACAAAAAACTAATATTAATATTTTGAAACGATTATTTAGAGACTACATTTTCATACGTGAAAGATACTAGAAAAAAGGTCATAAAACTCGGTGATTTTTTTTTATAGAATTATAACAATGTGTAGTGGGTCCGCCACCCGGAATACAGCGAGGCTGTCGACTATCGCCGAACACCAACCAGGCTACGACAGCGGGGGAACTTCTACCAGCGCCGGAGACGACTACCACCAGTTCCGGCCAGTTCCGTCAGGGGGCGACATACGACCACCGTGCAGACGACACTGCAGACACCCTCCGATGGACGGTAGGCGGAGGATACTACTACCTCCGCAAGGGGATCCAGGCTTCGCTTAACACTACGGACTCGAGCCGCGCCGCGGACCGAGATACTTCTGTTGTTCAATTTAAGCACCCTTGCTTCAGTGACAATACCTTTGTAACTGTATACCTTTGGGAAATAAACCAGGTTCAAACGAATCTCCTCGTATTCGTGATTCTTTCCGGAATTTCGTAAACTCGTGCCCACGAATCTGCGGTTCACTACAAATGTATTCAAAGATTGTCCCAAATATATTGAATTGTCTCATTAGATTTGTGTGTGATCTGTTTATTATGCATTCATGCAGTATGAGGGGTGCAATTATATAAGGACGGGGGGCAATGGAAATAATATATATATGTTAATTTTTCAATATTCTTCGTTTCTGAGGGTATAGAATTTAATAAACAGGGAATTCGGAGCTAGGAGTAACATTATTTCTTGTACTCGATTTCTCCTGATTTTTCATGATTTGAACATTCAGTATAATTTTAATGGATAGTACACTAATATTTAATAACACGTTGACATTGTATTAAAGAATTCTAGTTATTGCAACTACAACACACACTTATGTGATCTTCGGAAAGTTACTTTCAGCTTATACTTTCTTGATTTATCCTGCAGCAGGAATTAATTTACTTTATTTTTCATGATTACAGAAATCAAAATGAAGTTGAATGTACTCATAAATCCTATATTATGAACTCATTCTACACTCGAAAAAAGTTGGAGCGAATGCAATTCATAATTATAAAACTAACTTGATTACCATCGACCAAAAACTCAGACGGTTTCTAATGGGGAGGAAAACTAGGCCAAGATACGGATATAAGGGGCCTGGTATACGCAATAAAATTGTAATTTATTAACTCACTTTTTGCTAAACTAAACTCTATATCATAATATTATAATATGTCCATATCATTATAACTTCTGCAATTGTAGAACACTTATCGAACTCTAAGTCTCTGCTTCAGTCTATGGGCATATCAGACTGAGGCCTATTCCTCCACTGGAGGCAATCGTGACTTTCATATGAAAGACTTTAATTGTTTTAAAACAGAATGGGGAGTTTTCACTACTAACTGGTGAAGAGTAGAGGGGCCACGTGAATATTCGGTAGACTTTTTTTAAAGTTTTTTAAACGATATAAAACAAATGTGTATGTAGGCCTACGCATGTTTATGCTAATAGGCAATATACATCAGAATGGGTCCTGAACATTGTTAAGCATTGACAAAGTAGAACTGTTATTTCAATTAGCAAATGGAATACATGAGCATGATATGAGGTGGAAAGTATCTACTGATAGAAATCCCTATAAGCAAACTTACCAATTCAGTTGTCTGATCGGATGAGGCATCCTGATCATTGGTAACAGTTGATAATATCCACGTTTGTCACCTCGTCATAGTCTCCTTTTGATTAAAATAATCTATGATAGTTATTAGTATACACATGGACAATCCTCTTCCTTGCGATTAAAGTTGTATTCATCACATTGTGAAAACAGTATGTACACTGTAGCCTATGTGAAATCCGACATATCATGTTGCCATCGCTTTTCCTATGGCAAATTATAGCATCTCGAGTTGTACGTGCATAGAGTAAGTATGGTCCCCACAACTGTCCCTATCCTATGTTGAAGCACCCTCTACTAATGTAACAGTGAGCTTTAATGGTTACGACCGAACGTCGCTCACTCATAATGAATGTGACGTTTGCAGAGCATGGTCTTTAATCAGGTGCATACTTTGTGACAAAGCAACGAGAGATCTCGCGGGACCAGCGCGTGAGCGAGATTTAGGGATTTGATGATGATTGACATGGAAGTACATACGTGCGCGCTCACTACGTGCCTTCCATTCTACGGCTGATACGTGTGAATTATAGTCCAGTTTGCTAAATTTAGCTTTTTCTCTTAATATTTTATTCAAATGACATTTTTCCAATGAATAAATTTGGATTGGTTTTAAATTTACTGGCTGGTAGAAAAATGTAGGCTATTGGCGAGAAGCTAAACTATGGTATGTTTTAGTTGTTGAGACACAATTCATTGTTTCATTAAGGTTTTAAATAGTAGGCTACACATGTATACTCTCCTGTCAAAATTGAACATTGTCAAACAAAAGGGGGGAGAAAGAACACATTACACCACACACAAGCCGATTCTAATTTAGATAGACATGGTTTGAGCATAATGAAATAGAGATTGTTTAATTAATGTATAATGAAATAAAACAATGCGAAATATTTAAAAACGACATCTGCTTTTAGCCATGATTCAGGGAATCAATCTATAATGTTTGAAATCCATGAAGAAGGTTCGAACGTATAACTTACTCGGAAAGAGACAACGACCCATTAAAGCAATATCTATACACACAAACATTGTAAATGAACTCTAAAGTGACCTTCATGTGTGTTGAAGGGAAAGAATTTCAATTTTGCGAATAAACCAAAGTTCCTTGGAAAAATAATATTTAAAATTACTAATTTAGTTCATGTGCACCTGGCTTTGCACGTTTTGTACTATTCTATAATGGCTCCTACTAATACTTAATGCTTGCACCACCGGTCAATAGTTTACTTTCCATTGATACAATGTATTCCATTTATGTGATGAATCATGCATTCTATTGTGGGTTGAATTATATATAGATATATGCCAGGAGTCCTATTATCCTTGTTTATTTCTAAATAAAATTATTTAGATATTGATGCTTTGTTGATGCATTACCTGCCAATTTTCGCCAAAAATTATATTTCAGTGTGAATTCATTCCCAACGCGGCACAATATTACCAAGATAGAGAAGTTCTTCTTGGTGCATCTCCCAAATTGTTTAGAAGAATCACCTTATTATTAATTCTTAATACGTCTCTGTTTGATCTTCTTGAAATTATATTATGCAATACTCGATGAATGAGCCACCACAGACCACAAGTTAGAAGTTGTATAAAAAAATACGTAAAGCATATATAATAGGGTGTCCCGAAGAAAGAAGAGAAAGGGGTATCCTGACGGGGAAAAAGTGAAAATGCTAAGGTAGTACTGCCTAGATTTGAAAAAGATAGGTATATCAAGAGGCTAACAAATTGCAACATCAAATCCTTTACCCCACAATGCCAATATAGAACAGCGAAATACAAAAATAATGAATTGTTATTTAAAATAATTGCCATGCAAATCAGGAAATAATAATTTCGTAGTCGTTTTAGCAGGGCATACAGCTTTAATATCGCTGACCCACATTCCTTGAGCCTGTAACGACTCAAGGAATAAATAATCAAATGCGCTAATTTTCCACATTACATGTTATATAGTAGAAGGCATGCTGAGAGACTTAATTCCGGCATGCAAGTGTCTCATAAACCTCTTTCTACATCCTCATCTTAAATGTACAGCAGCTTAAATATCTTTAGGAGAATTCTATGTTGATGTCTCTATAGTTAAATGTCAGTTTTCATGTAGGCAAGATCTTTGATCAATAAGAACATACATTAAATGTTCATACATGTGTTTATGAATATTGTTATAAATATTGAAATAGGAGATTGACCAATGGCTGAAACGGCAGAATTCTATACAGAAATACTAGATTGGTTGTGTTACTATAACTCATTCTAGGCTTCCTCTTCCAAGTGGCTGGATAATATTATGATTTAAGCATTTGCTTTTTCCCTTTGAACTGTTTATAAGCGTATAGAGCCATTAATTCTCGCAAAAAGAAGAAGATCGACCACGAAGTCAGGTTCGTTTACGCACCTGAGAGATATTTATTTGATGTTAAGGGCTTGATTTATTAAGAAGATTTTTTCTTTTAAAATCATGAGTGCCTTACCTAACTTAGTTGCGAATGTACGTGATAACCAAGTGGTAATTGTGCATATGATTACATATTCATTACCCTTTTATTGTCCAACTATGTTGCTATCACTGGAGGATTCCTGGGCATGTCTTTCGCTAGGTGCAGACTCTCGGCAATTCTCTCTCGCTGCTTGTGTCAATTATGTGGTAATTACTTATAGTCATTGCTGGGCATTGTGTCTCTCCCTGGTCCCAGTTGCAGTTTCTATCGCAATCATGAGACCTCATGCCCCAATCAATGACACTGCAGTAACCTCTGAATTTGGGCTGCGGCTCCTATATATGATATTGATAGAATCGCAGAGTTTGAAACGCAGACCAATCGAAAACCAAACGCAGAACCTACCGCAGCCAGTGAAGACACCCCTTGAAAGTTTATTCTTAAGAATCTAATGGAATAGACCGATTAATCAATTAATTATCTAAACCAACTAATTAATTATAGCGTGATACCCTCACATATAAATGGAAATTAATTCTCATTGTACATTTCCCTTCTCATGCATGCCCTAAGCAATGAATGTAGAATTGATTAGTTCTGACATTCTCTGAAGGTGCTAGTCTGAAGCCATATAAATATGACTACATGGATAGGTGCATGAAGGTGGTTCGGTATTATGGACATCAATGCAGGCAACGTCTTAAAAGATGTTGTATAGTGATGAAATGTGTAATTTGTACTTAATTAAGAATCCTACCATCGATCATACATTTAATAGGTATAGTTAAAAAGAGCTTGTCAATTAATTATCCATGTCTATTAAGGGGTAGGAAAGGAGAGAAACGTTTTTCGTTTCTTTGGTGAGAGACAAATTACAGCTGGACAGTTTACAGCTGGATATATCAACCTGTTTCATCCCTATATATTGCTTGAACAGATGAAAATGTTAAATAATTTTAAAACTGGATCATACTGATCATACTAGGTTGTCGGGTAAATCATAGTGTAATTATTATGAACGTTTGATAAAAGGATCGAGTTGTTGGGGCTACACTGAAACTGAAGGATTATATTACAAATAGTATTTCAAAATTAAGAGGAATTTTCAATTCTATAATTGTAATTTTATTTACACAAAGTCTTATGTATTATATCAATTAAGATAGTATAGCAAGTTTATGAGAATATAATTATATATCAAGTACAAACTGCAATGATAAATAATAATTAGAAACATTTTACTGGATTATTCAAATTTATATTTCTTGGTTTTATCGGAATTCAGTTAAATTCAAGATTTATCATTTCCTGAGGTCATACCATGTAGGTGAAGTCACCCCAAACTGTACAATTCGCCTCCCCATATATCAACGCAGATACTACAAATTTAAGATAAATGTAAGGTTCAAAATACACGTGTGCACTTCTACATAAACGAACATATGTTTTCATTTAACGCAAGACCGAATGTGATTTTTCCACAGCAAAATTAGTCCAAAGACTCAAACCTAGATTTACTTTTTTTTGCTGTTGTTTTTAAAAGGTTTTATTCAACATATCCTGCCATCTAGGCTCTTACAATATAATGACATTAATGTCGTGTCCCTTGCTTTTCTTTTAATTTGTTTTTCTTGTTAAAAAGTACGAAAAATACACCATCAGGTAGTTAATAATTATGCTATATCTTTTTTTATCAAACATAGATTTTAATATTGTATATATATATATGCTGTTCTCAGATATTTCTGTTCTAATTATACATTATCAGAAAAAGCATGTTCCTGATAAAAAATATGAAGACATTTTAACATCGAAATATAATTATAATGAACATTATAAATATAACCACAGTACTGACAATAACCGAAGACAGTTAGTTATATAGTCGTATATATTGAAAACTATATACGTGTCTATACTAAATTTCAAGATTGTATATTATTTTGGATTAAAAAGTTAAGATACAAAAAAGGTATGACCACTGGGTCAATGTCCTGGGCAGTGACTTGGGCCGATACTAGGGAATACCTTTCATTAAGTACCTGGAATGTGCCTTATACCCCTGTCACACTACACCTCTCAAAGCGCTTCGATCGAGCGCCTTGAAGCGCTTCATCGAGGTCGGTTCTATTCACACTGCACTCTAAAGCGCTTCCAAACCGAATCCAAAGTGAAGTGAAGTGGTTTACACCGTACTACGGTGGCCCAGGAGTGACATCTCACATCTCGTCCCTCACCCCTCACATGTTGTCCCGCGCCCCCTCACATGTTGTCCCGCGTCCCTCACATGTTGTCCCACGCCCCTCACATGTTGTCCCGCGTCCCTCACATGTTGTCCCGCGTCCCTGTGTAACTTCCCTTAGATTAAGGAGGTGTTATGTTTGGTGTATGTTGGAAAAATAATGGTTGGTGTTTTGGTTTTAGTATATCATCCCCCCCCCCCCCAACCATCACCACATTAATGAACAACCCCCGTGGAAGGAAGGTACACTTGAATGACGGCATGGAATCAAACTATCTTTCTCATGCTGCTGGTGGGAACTGCTTCCCCACAACTATGCGTCAGAACTATTTGCGTCACAACCTTAAATCAGATGACGTTGTCCCGTTGTAGTCTGAATAGAACCGACTTTGTGAAAGCGCTTTGAAGCGCTTTCTGAGTACAGTCTGCATGGTGCGAATTATATAAACCAGTTCGCAACGATTCGCTATTAGGCCATCAGCCAATGCACTCAAAATAGACTTTTCGTTCCCGTGTCGGGGGTGCTACAAAATTTTTACATATTTTGGTAGACAATAACCTTAATAGCTCAGGATTAAAAGTTCTCCATCCAATATCCTGCAGTTTTTGAGTAAAGTGGATTTTAAAAAATTAAATATCAAAAATTAAAAAAAAATTCTGTAGCTCAATATGAGGGGTTTAGTGGTCTTTTAGAAATATATTCTAATACACAATGCCATAGATAATACAGGAAAAAAAGTTGAAAAAAAATTGAAAAAAATGTGGAGCTCAATATGAGCCATTTAGTGAAATTTAAAATACATTTCCTAGTACACAATACTGCAGATAACTCAGAATTAAAAGTTCTCCATCCAAAACTTTTAAGTTTTGATGAAAATTGCAAGTTAAATTTAAAAAATATAACAAAATAATATTATATTAAAATATATAAAAAAAATTGTTGTGTTAAATATGAGATTTTTAAGGGAGGTTTTTCTCTTTACATATACAAGTACAAAATACTACAATAGCTCAGAAATAAATCCCATCCAATATCCTGTAGTTTTTATGGACATTGAAGTTAAATAATACAGAAAATTAGTTAAATCATGTAGTTCAATGAGTTGTTTACAGAAGACTAATTGAAAATTCTACCCAAGGGAAATGTCTAACTAACATGCTACATTTAAACCTACATATATTGGAATATGTCTAGGTAAAGCCCAAGGGAAATGTCTAACATGCTACATGTTAACCCCGGTATATGTTGAAATATGTCTAGGTAAAGCCTTGGTTTCACTGGGCGATGCAAATCCTGACAACAAAATAAAAGGCATATTTCCCAAAAACATTTTAAAATGTGGCTCAATGTTACCTATATTTACCCACCACACTCAGGCCTTTTGTCTGACATACAGGCCATTTTCTAGCATTGGCAAATTAGCATGGTGGATTCCCAAGACCTTGAAACCCCACATAATTCACTGAAGACCTTTAAATATTGTTTCAGCAAAAGATATGCAATCTGTCTGTGTCCATTACCTTTATATTTCCTTTTTCATGCATAAACACTGGGAAAAAAATCGCGTTTACACTATGAGTATCTGCGTTGGAAATCTGGTGTATCCGCACTCCACACTGTGTGAGTATCTCCGTGTATCTCCAATAGAGTTTGTGTATCTGCGTGTATACAAAATGCAGTGGTGTATCTGCATGTATCTGCACTTGTGAGTATCCTCATGTATCCTCAAACAAGTGGTGTATCTACGTCCATCTACAGTGCAGTGGATTAATTACTACATACACAACCAGTGACTGGGGTGGGCTTATATTGCATTTGGGATGCATGGAAGTAACCATCCATACTAGTGTTACAACTATTATTCTGAATGTCCATGTACGTTATTCTGAGCCCACTTAATAATGCTCTCCTGCTCTCTCCCCTGTCTCTCTCCCTCCTCTCTTAATCAGAAGCAACCATGACAACTTTACAACAGTGTATTGATCATTTCGGTAATAAAGCAAGTCATTTTCGTTCAAGTTATAAACAAAACCTCGACACATTTCCAGCCTTATATATAGATAATAATTCTACTTTCTTCCAATTGTTCCCAGTGTAATATTGTAGTTGTAAAGGACTGAAAAAGAATCCTTCCTTCCTTTTGCGCAAAAAGTATATAAAGTATAAAAAGTATATGTGATGTGTCGCCGAAAAATGAGTTACAAGTCGCAAAATTAATATTTTTGCAAAGTTATTAATTCACAAGATCCCCTTGCTGGAGTGTTCTCATCTTTGGAATACTTAAAGCTACTATAGTTGCATGAATACATGTACCATATGTGTATTGCATAACATCAATGCTGTGTTGCATATATATCGATGCATATCTGAGGTTATCCTAAGGAGTGTCAAGTGCTGTGTATTTAATTACTTTACTACAGTGAGAGATTTTAAATATGTGGGTGGACGAGGGTACAACGTTTATGCGGCTGTCCTCCGTGGAGAGGAGTGAGAGAGGAGACATTCAGACATTGCTTGCATCACAGGAAAATGAGTCAGTAGTCGCAAAATTAATATTTTTCAAATATTTATTCACCCTTGCCCAGTCACAACGTACGCTTTCATTAGTTATGCTTAGTGCCGCTCTAAATTCATTATATATTTTATTTTCAATTTTAGATTTTACTTCTAAAGAATAAAGTAACATTGGGGGACTCTCCGAACTCACATTGGCCTGCTTCTGAGAATTATTAAAGTGGTATAAGGTAATAAAGTCGATTTGCAAAAAGCAAAATAAATACATATAGTGAAATGTAATTACCGATGAAAAACAAGGAAGGGATGCACTTTTTCTGACATATCTCTGACATAGAATGATATATAATAATGATGTAATACATGGCGGAGGCTAGGTCTTCTGCCTCTCCATGGGGAAAACACTATTCCAGTCCAGAATTTCAGACTTATTGTCACCAACCGAACCCACATTTTATCACATCAATCATACAGAGGGAAATGCTAAATATACTAAACAAAAAATAGAATTAATGAGAGGAATCCTCTACTATTCAAGATACATAATCAAACTCTATGACATGTCATTCTTCCTTTTTAGAATGGGTTTGGAATGAAGTCATATCAGATAAAAATTGACCAGATAATATGCTATCCATACTAACTGTTTTAAATATTTTTTTATTATTCTGATATACCTGTGGGATCTGTTGTTCGTATATTTGTATAAATCGTCTGCACAAAGTGCATAAAAGATTAATTTAAGTGACCATATAGCTCGTTCACGCATATATCTATAATTATTTCGGATTTGTCCTTGATGTAAAATGTAAAATGTGATGTAATATAATTTAATCAAACTCACAGAAATAACTGCGAATAGATTCGAAATCTGATGTAATGTTGTGTCCTGAATATAAATATTTCCAAATCAAATCAATCAAACGCATATAATCTATGCATAATTGAGGTTTTCCTACGGAGTATATTTAACTACTTTATTGTGTTTGACCATCAAGAATTAGTCATTGTGTTTTGAGTGACATCCCTACCATTATATGGGTAGGATTATCTATAGCCAAACCATCAACCCTATACCTTCCTACTATGTATGTTTGAATAGCCAAACCAGTCACTTGAATGGGTTGTATATATAAAGACAAACCAACTTCATACACCCAAATCCAGCAAGGGTAGTCTGTGTTTATTCAGTAAGGGGATTAGTTCTGACCCAATTACTTCACTGGGGTTTGCTGACTTACACCAGCGTCTGTACCATATACTTTTAGCCTTAGTCACGGTTCACTGAACACGTGTATCTACAGTGGGAGACTGCAGATACACGGGGATACTCCCACTGCAGATACACGGGTATACTCATTACTGCAGATACACGGGGATACTCACTAGTGCAGATACTCATGGTGTAAACGCGGTTTTTTTTCCAGTGAAAGCTGTTATACTTTTGAATCAAAGAATGTGATGTTTGTTTGCTGAAAACATGCCAACAAAAGGAATATCAAATAACACAGATTTGGAAAATGGACTTTATGCAGGTCTTCCAGACTGCACTTCAACTCAACATTTTAAATGAGAAATAGGTTTTCTGAAAAATTAAACTTCTATTGTTACATTATGATTTGGATAGTAGCCTAATACCTCTTCCAACATGTATTTGTATCCGTCATACATATTTGTAAAAGTACAAGCACATAGTAGTTACACTCATACTGCTCCCCTGTGAGTTCTTTTAATTTTTTCTCACCAGTATGACAATAACTGAAAGGTTTACCAATAATTTTATGTAGTACAGTTAATCTACTAGAAAATTACCATCTTATGACATTGTAATCTCTAAACTTTAATGATATCTTGGACCATACACACATCAATAGCTTTAATAACAATTATTTGCAGGAATGTAGTCTCAAAACTCAAACATTTCTTTGAATATAAATTCTTTTTCATATTTTGAATCCCAGTGGCTTATCAGAGCATCCTTTCACCTCCCATCCAATGCACGCCAAATGGGCTATCAAAAGGCTGGCCATGTGTATAAGCTGAAGAGCCTTAATATGGGAAACAGAAATTACACTGCTGGAGATGTCAAATCATTACCACTACAGATAGTGCAATGTCCTAATGGTATTGCATCATATGTTGGGATTGATATAATCTTAAGCCAGGCGTTTTCTCAAGGCCCAGCACTTTTTAGTTAATCATGCTCTACCCCCTGCACTCATTCAAGGAAATATAATATTTGAGAGAGTAGAGTATCGCACCCCATTATTATGTTCCCTCTCTCCCCCTGATAGGACTAAATATATACAAAAGTATGGTGTCAAAAAAGGGCCCAAAGCAAATGATTCCCTAATCCCCTCCTGTTCATGAATTGTTCTCCTTGCTTCAATTTGGATCTGTTAGAGTTGGTGTATAATGTTGAATTTTTTAGTACATATTGAGCCAATATATTTAACAATCAATTAGAAAAAACGCCTGTCCACCTTGTGGATGTATTCTCATGTTGCCTAGAGAATACTAATTCACACTATATTTGATATTATCTCGCAATCAATTACACAATTTTTGAAAAATTATTACTCAATCTCTCAAATTCATCCCATAATACATCATCGCTATCACAACTAGTCTATAATTCCAAATTGTATTGCCAAAGCCCTTAGAAGGACTGTTTTCATTTTAAAAACATGGGTCCAATAAAACAAGTACATAGTTTTTTATACAAAGCTGTTTTACCCTTCCCCTATCAATCTACTCCGATAATATCCTGTAATCTAACAGACAAACTTTCAATTAGATTGGTTCATGAGTTCATTTGGTTTTATATGATATACTTATATAAATGTTTTTTCATATAACATTTTTGACTTTTGATAACTGATAAAGGATTTATAAGTGACTAAATAGAACACATTAATTCTGTTGAATAGTTCTATGTGTGGAAAAACCTGGTTTCATAATTTTTTCTTCATAATATAAATAGTAAATAAGAGCTCAGATAACAGACATAATTCCTCTTGTGTTTCCTGCTGACAAAGATTCCAAGTCCCGCCCACCACCCCTGCTGCTACTAAGCCTAAGACCCACTAACACCAGGCACTTTTGACAATAAGTTGCAGTCAGTGCAGCAGTGGAAGAATATTTCACAAATAGTGAACTTTTTGCCACACCTAACACCTAAAGGCCACCTGTATTTGTATTTTGTTGCATATAGCAATGCAGATAGTGGGTAGAACTGGTCCAACAGGTCCCTTAAATCTGCCTGATCTGACCATTTTCCATGGCAGTGATATGATAGAATAAGTGGAATTTGCTGGATTCAGACTTGAACTTGAGTATTTCCCCAAGTCTTCTTGTAAACAACTCATATTAAACTACATGTCCAAGAAAAGTAGAGGATATTGGATGGGATTTTATTTCTGAGCATGTAGTACTTTGTACTTGTATATGTAAAGAGAACAATCTCTCATGAAAGTCTCATATTTAACACAATTTTTTTTATATATTTTAATACATTTTGTTATGTTTTTTTAAATTTAACTTGCATTTTTCATCAAAACTTTCAGATGGAGAACATTTAATTCTGAGTTATCTGCAGTATTGTGTACTAGAATATGTATTTTAAATTTCACTAAATGGCTCATATTGAGCTCCACATTTTTTCCAATTTTTCCCCTTTTTTAATATTTAAATCCACTTTACATGAAAACTACTGCAGATTGGATGGAAAACTTTTTTCCCTGTATTATCTATGGCATTGTGTACTAGAATATATTTTTAAAAGAGCACTAAACCCCTCATATTGAGCTACAGATTTTTTTTTTAATTTTTGATATTTAATTTTTTAAAATCCACTTTACTCAAAAACTGCAGGATATTGGATGGAGAACTTTTAATCCTGAGTTATTAAGGTTATTGTCTACCAAAATATGTAAAAATTTTGTAGCACCCCAATTACGGGAACGAAAATTCATTTCTAGCCTACTTTTACTGTATTGGCTCACGGCCTATATGCTTCGCTTCGGTTGTGTAGTGTGAAAGGGGTATTACTCACACCGAAAACTTTCTTCTTTTTTTTATCTTGCCTTGTTTGATAAAAGGGTGTCGCTAACCAACCACTTGTATTGTTCATTTTGCAGCCTAATTATGTGGTGAAAGACGAGGCGATGTGTGACACCAAACCTATACTAAAACAAGAGAAATACAGTAATAAACTTCGACACAGACAAAGGCATTCGAATCACAGAAATTAATCAATGCCGCTTTTACATTTTCTGACGATCTGACCCATGTAGCTATTGCGATCAAATGAGTTCTTACAATCTTTCCCGTTTATCTAAATGGCATATATGTACCTGAAATTACAAAAACACTTCAAGACGAATGATCTCATAGTTGTACCCCTTTTCCACTCATGAGTACGCCAAAACCAACTTGTTTCATTTTGTTATCTTGATTATAATTGATTATGTTATGTGATTGCGTGTGTCATGCTGATTAAATTGTCATTAATAGTCTGTGCAAACGTCAGCTTTTCAAATCAGATCTATCGATTTGGGATCTCCTAGGTGCCAACATTATGTTGAATTAGCTCTGGGGAAGTTTGAATATGCAGAATAATAACTGTCATGTTAAATCAAGTGATTCCTGTCGTCCAGTGTGGCATGTACAAATGGTATCAGAATATTGCCATGTTACGGGTGGCAGTATTGACAGATGGTCGAGGCTGGACGACAATTTCAAGCATTTCAACATGTATTATTATTTGGCTATGTCGTGTGAATATCTGTTGTGTGTAGACATATAAGCGCAGATTAAGATCTTGGTTTTTTTTAAAGAATTCCTGCTGAATGATAAAATGACAATAATGGGGAAGAATCATGGAGAATAGAATGCTAGATGTTACTTTGACATTAGGAAAGTCATCTGATGGGCTTTTGAACATCAACTCACTCGATTCCAGGTACCAGAAAATGGTTCAATAAAAAAGTATGTGTTAACAAGTTATAAGTTTATTAAGTTAATCAATCATTTAATGAACTATTTTTCTGTTTAACTTCATAATCAGTTTAAGTTAATGTATATATTGTGCGTTTCCAAAGGAAACGAATTCTACGGTCAACTATTTGTGCGCAATGGCTAGATTATGAATATCAGACGTACTGTAATCTGAAATGCCTCGAATGTCTGTATTAGAAGAACACAGGAGTGGAAGTAAAATTCAGTTTATTAACAACTAGGAAAGTTGAACGCTCCCTGTTTACAAAGGCAGTTGGATAAACATGAAAGTACAATGCAAGGGAATTAGACATAAGACATCAAACAACATATTGTAATCTAATAATACACAATTGTCTTTTAGTCTTTGCAATTCCGAGCTTGTCTGTCTCCAAGACTTGAAACCCAGAAATCCCAAAGGGTGTAGTAGGTGTAGATCACTCAGATTCAGTCATGGGTGGTCCTCTCTAAATGGGTTCCTCTCAAAACCTATACAGTGGCCTTAAGTGGCAACTTGTCAATCAAACCAAGATAGCCAATAGAATACAACAAATGTCAACCAATAGGATGTCACACTGGCCTTCAGGGATTTACTGCAGAGATGGTAGAAGGTTGTCAATCAAGCAGTCCTTGCATAAGTGCAAAGTTAGTAGTGTTGGCGTGAATTACATCACACAGAGATGGGCATCCAGATATCCTCCCAGATAAGTGTCCACACTCCTCACACCACTCCTCAACCAACACCTCAAAATGTATCACATGAACTTGCTACTCAGGATGATTGACAGAATGGTACCCAATTCACTAACATTCACGAATTTATTTTTTTTTAAATACCGTAGAATGTAAAAATTAATAAGGTTTCATTTACCGCTATAGTCATTGCTTGCTATATATGTTGAACTAGACGGAATACACGTTACCTTTATACAAGTTCTGGACTTGACTAAACAGGGCTTAGTGATTCGTTAGTATAAGCAGATCTCCATTAAGTTATTCGAAGACATTTCTTAATAATTATATGCGACTTAATTACTGGTACGTCCGTCGTTGGTGGCACTGGAAATAAATTATGTGTGTACATATGCTCCTAAATTTGAATTATTTACACTATGCCTGGGCCACACTTACTGTTAACTATTATTTTGATAGCAAATCATTTCTAGAAGGAGGCATCGGGTCTCAGTGTAATGAATTAGGTCTCGTGGAGACAGCTTTCATTAGGAAAAGATTTGACGTTCGGATGAAATAATGATTTTTCAGAAGCCACCGATATCGACACATCGATAATTCATCCCAACATTCTCATTCCAAACAGGATATCATATATCATATTGATGATAATTATTGAGAGGATATTTGAGTTGACAATGTAACGGTCAAGTCATCAGAATATGTTCAATATTCACCTTCTAAATTCTGCTAAATGGGGCTGAAAAGGGATAAGTTCACTAGGTGTGTCGGAATATGCTGAACTGTGTTTTGAACTTCATTTCTTGTTTTAAATTCGGATTATTGCAGAGGATTGGTGAAGGTAAATTGTACATGTTCTGGCGACTTCTACCATCTTTTTTAAGATAATGGAAATTAGCTATAATTATGATCGATATTTTTTTTATTTTCGAAAGGAAAATGAGAGAAGTCGGTTTCTGCTATAGGCAGGTCTTCCAGCTGGTGTTCGTTGTAGGTATTAAACTACTCAGAGATTTGAATTCAAACATTTCTGTTACCATAAAAATATACATACAATTCTGTCTTATGATATCTTATTCTATACCTATTTAATAAAGAACAACGTTTTTAGCGTGGGATGCGTTTGCATGAGGATATTCCATTGAGAGATAGGTATCAGATGGGTATCAGAGCCCTCCGGAACGGGCCTAGACTAGAAGTACTTTTGGCTTTGCATATATACCTCTGCGCATGTCTGTTACAGTGCATGCTGGGATAGATTCATGACATATGTCTGACATGCAAATATTTTGCAACTCTTTTGTACAAAATTGGAAGAATGTTTTCACCTGGAACTGCAACCATCACTGCTTATATTGACACGCACCAATGAATATTCCATGCTGAACATGGAATGTTCTCTATAGTTTTTACATTGACATACAAAGCGGACACGGACATTCAAATCTCCTGTTGGGCCTATAGTAACGATTGGTTCATAGAGGCCGGGAGGTATAAAGGTTCGAGGGATTGACAGCGGCAATATATTATGATATCTGGGTTCAATGAATTTCAGGGCGCTAGCACACCTGGATTCCCAGAGGGAACCTGTCATTAATTATCGATCAAATCAACGAACAATTAGACATCATCCCAGAGCGATTCCGTTCCCATTTATTCTGTTGTCCATGAGACCGTAGGAGTATTTGGTATGTGGGATATACAGTATATTTTGTCTCCTGAAGATTTCAATGCATATTACTAGATTCGCAAAACGTCCAAAGAATATACGCACATATTATACAATTCAGGTAATCAGAAAATGTACAATCGGCAGCTTTACGAATTTAGTAAATTTTGCCAAATGGTGCTGAAATAAATAATAAATAATTATTAGGTATATCTGAGTATTTGGTATTGCGTTTATTCAAACAATCTAATTAGTTATGTTGAACAATATGTTGAATCTCATTTCTGTATTCAAGTTGTGTTATTTGAAAGTGGATTGGTGAAGGTCAATTGTAACCTACATGTATGCTCCACCACAAAATGTCAGGAACTGTGATTGGTTTGAGATGATTGAATTTAATATGTGTAATAATTAAACAAGATGGTTGTCTCAGACTATGATTCACCGGAGATTATTCAAGATGTATTTAAAATATGGAATAGACATTATTATAGCAAAGTCCCTATTTCGACAAACGAAATACTGAGAGAAAGATTATGGTCTAATAGATTGATTTAAAAAGATGTTTCATTTTCAAGGCTGGTAGATGAAGGGCATAATATGTGTAGGAGATCGACCTGCTAAACCAGCAGAGAAAACCAATGTCCAACCTAGAAATTAAAAGGCAATACGGTTTTATTCCTGATTACTACTTGATATGAGATCTAAGAAAAGCCATTCCTATGGACTGGTTGGAAGTTATAGCATTTTCCCCCTGTTGTGAAGACTAAGGGTATACAGATATTAGATGCAGTTTTCTAGGTTAGAGTCTCACTTAAAAGTTATTTTCTATGCTAGTTCAGTGCTGACATAGATAACTATATGTTTTTAATAGTTTTATACATTCTGTATGCACATACCCATTGGATCTGACATGGGGTTATCACATACTCGTATTCTATTTAATTCTTATTATATAGGTTTTGAGAAATTGCAACCGAGTGTTATTTACCAGGTTTGGCACCAGAATTGAAAGATATGACTTTAACATATTCCGTGATTAGGAATTATTATTATTAGTAAAGGCATATAATAATAAAAGAATAGACTTGTTTGAATATTGCTGCTGTGTAAGATGGATTACCTGATGGATTGGCAGTGGATATTGGCGTTATTGAGATTTATTGGTCGGGTGACTTGATATGTCGATTTTTGAGCTCAGATCTAAGAGAGGCAGTGATGGATTTCTAATAAAAAGGCATATATGTGGGTCAGATCGCCTGGAAATGTACAATTGACAGCTTAAACATTTTCTGCCAAATTATAATGAAAAATACTAAATAATTTGAGTATATTTTGGTAATAGGTTGATTCAAAAATCTTTTCAGTTATGTTGAATCGTATTTTAAATCTTATTTTAAATTTGGATTATTTGATAGGATTGATTTGTGAAGGCGAATTGTACATTTTCAGACGACTTCACCTATAGCTAAAAGTGAATTATGGTTTTAAAGGCCTATAGTATATTCATCAGTACAGAAAAAAAAACTCAAATAGGGAAGATTCATATCTTTTAATGACTGCAACAATTAAGCATGTATTATACGCCTTGATAATGATGCTGTTATGTGCTCTTGATAATTGTTGAATCATCCCAGATCTATAAACACACCGCCTTTGATGTTGCAATGTGTTGAATATAGGTCTATTTGCACGCAACCCCTTAGGTAGGTATTCAATTGATACATCTATGGTTCATCAATTAACAGTTTCCATGTCAATGAGTGTGGAAAGGTGGGTTGATCGCCATTGAAGCAACTATATAGGAGTCGTTGACCGTGAGAACATCGGCATTAAATAATCACCGTCCCTCTTCCACAGAAATGCGGACGATGCAGATTTATTTGGAAGGATAACAATGCAATTCTCGCAATCCCGGTTAGGGTATGTGGTGGTGTGCGAATGTAACACTAGTGATTAGTGTCGCCAACACCACTGTAAAGGAAGCTTGGAAAAATAAAACTTCAAACTAAACTAAACATTAGCTAACATTTGTACATTAGCTAACATTTGTTACAAAATGGATTCCCGTCTTGCTAATTCTAAATCCATCTGGACAATACAAATACCTGTGTGATGCTGACATCGTTGTGAATTGTTTGATATATGGTATTAATTTGAATATTTGTTCTTCTGTGAGCCTTGGAGTAGGCGAAAACGTAGTGCGGCATCCTCCCTTTGTCACTGGAAGTACTTCGCTGGAAGTACCGTGGGAAGTACTTTAAAAAGATAGGCAGCGGCTAGATCGAATATCGTTAATCGGGACTGTGAGAATTGTCCAGGGGTAGCAAATACGTACAGAACTTACATCACAGAATAATGAGTCTAAAATCGAAAAATTAGTTCTTTTCCACAAAATCTCTTAGTATGAATGTTTTCGTTTGTAGAGTGTTTAGCGCTTTTGGTCGATTAAATACATGTAGTGTACTCAATTTCAAAATTGTTTCTTGAATAATTGGTCAAAAGTAAAAAGAAATGAAGCAATTCATCGATAATTATATAGGGATTGACATATTATGTTGATGTATATATCCATAAATGATATTTTAGATATCGACAAATATTTAACGACTCTCTGTAAATATTAAAAGAATTGGAAGATGTCCTAACTTCAATCAATAGTAACAATTACAGATATTAAATATATTAGCGCATATACAATGGGCGTCCATTCACTAATATGTATGGCAAACCATCGGGCCAAAAACTCAATATTTACTGATATCTATAGATATTTAGAGATATCTCAAAACCTAATTATAGCTCTCTATCTCTATTTATAACTCACATTACCGATATCTCTAAAGTGTACATGATTAAAAATATGCATATCCCTTCATACATATTAAACCTCTGATATTTATTTCATTCCTCACTTTATTGATATCAGTAAATATTTATCGATATCAGTAACTATTTATTGCTATCTGTAATCTTAGTTCAATGTAACTCTATCTGCAAATTGCCTCTTCATCAATATAATATGACTACTACATACCATTGCACTTCCACATCTCTGAATGTGGCCACTTTTGATATCGATATCTGTAATGTTCAATGGGGATTAAACTTGATGTGCTACAATATTTAGCGCTATCATTAACTTAGTTAGAGATAGCAGTAATCAAGTTTACCGATATCTCTAATGTGCCAACTTCATAAATATTTATTGATATCTCTAAATTTATATGTATTGATATCGCTAAATAGTTAGAGATATCTCTAGATAGTTAGAGATATCTCTATAGTTAGAGATATCGGCAAATATTGCCACTTAGGCCCTATATGGGGTTTTCTATAAACGATCGAGTCATGCACTGTAGCACAGAAGAAAACCCTGACATGCCCCAAATGGTTCCAGGTTCACTAGTGATTGGTTCATTTCAGTTAGGGGTGCCTGACCAAATAAGGGGAAGAGATATCGCTATTGTGTATTGTAGATAGATCGAAGTATAGCCATTGGGCATATATGAGAGTAGATGTTAAGGAGTTGTGTAGTTACGTTATAGATATGGACAAGGTTATTTACAGTAGGATGCATTGAAAGGGCGGTGGTTTACCGATATCGATATTAGACTTGGGCATGTAGTTAGTTAGTCGTAGTCACATTTGATTTGACCATAGCTTAGTTATGGCAGTATATCAATTATCGCTATCTCTAATACTATTGCTTGATATTGGTATTGAGTGGTGCATATTTAGAGATATCGATAAATATTTAGAGATATCAATAAATATTTAAAGATTGTGATAAATTAGAGGTTTATATATGATACGTATTCACATAAATAGATTTGTATTTGGGAAGTACTGTTGGTATGGGCAATGTATGTATGGTCAGTAGAATTGAGTCAGAGTTAATATGGGGTAGCTGGTATCTAATAATATATCTAATAAAGTTACTAATACATTGGCACTTAAATTGTTCATATTTAGTGATATCAGTAAAAAATTACCGATATCTATAAATATTTACCCATATCTATTAATACTTACCCATATCAGTAATGCACATTACGGGAATATGGCAATGTTCAAAATATGGGAATGTTTTGATTTTTTGAGAGTTATGGTTGAGAGTTTTTTTTACACTTATGGTCAGATACATCTGTGTAACAAATTTCAGGACATTGTGTTAAATATATCCTTGCGTTTTGAGGCCTTCATATGGAGTATATCTAGTTACTTTACTGGTAATTACCCATCCAGAGCATAACCACTGCGAGATATTACGATTTGTAGGGTTCGCTATGGTTAGTGTTAGGTTATATGAATAAATAAAAAAAGTTGCCTACGCACTCCCCTCCACCCAGCCATCCCGTTCTTCACCCCACCCCCACCCTCAGCGCTGTTCAGCCCCAGCTGAACAGCGCTTCTAACATCTATATGAACATTGCTATAATATGCAGTGGTGCTTGCGGTGGTATTGGGAGACACCTTTTCAGCACTTGTTGATATATTTCGCGGCAATGGCCGTCGATTCGAATCTTCTCATGGCGATGTTTCGAGCTATACCTGACCCTACCGTCGTTTATATATAGTTGATGTATCGATTCCGGTTATTGTAGGTAGAATACGCGGAGGAGTATGACCATGTTTGCAAAGACAGCAATAATTATCGTTTCTGCTTCTATAGCGCCCGACCGTGATGACGGGTATGACAGTTCTGGGTGTGAAGAAATAGCCAATGGCGGCTTTTGTCAAAAACGGTTGGTCATGTAGAGTCAAGAAATATTACAACCTTTTTTTTTAAAATATAAATATCAAACTTAAAATATAGATATAGTTATTAGGTATCCTAGTGTTTACTATCATTGCAATCACCGTGATTGAATCATTAAAAAAGTTAAAAAATGCACCGTGATTGAATCATTCAAAAATGCACCCTGCTACATTTAAGGGTGCACAGGCATGGAATTCGCTCACATCAACAGAAAAAAACACACCCTCTTATGAACAGTTCAAAAACCTCCTCAAACATGACAAAATACAACTAGATCCCCTGGCCATATGGCCCAAAACCAACAAATTTCAAAGGGCATGCTGTAGCCTACCTTCATGCTGCCACTATAGGCCTACATCCACAGACCAACTTCCCTAATACAAACAAAGTGCAGGCTGTACTTCCACGCTGCCACAAAATACCCCAATTATACACAAACTGAGAGCATGCTGTAGGCCTACCTTCATACTGCCACTAGATTTACCAAACTAAAAATTTCTCAATTTATTTCATTTAATTTTGTTTCTGATCTTGACCTAATTGGTCTTACATGAGATTTGTTAAATAGAGTTAGGTCTAGATAGACACAGCGGTGGGCGGAAGACCATGGTTATTCTGTATTGGATTATCATCTGTGAGCCCATATCTCAATGTTAGCTAATGTTAATGTCCTCAATTGATTATTAGAACTTCACTGTAGGCCTACAATTAGTCTAATGTAGCCTACTTGTTTGTCGATTAGTCAACTGTAGTTATTACAGAAGATGTGCTGTATAAAAATACTAAATACTAATTTTAAAAAAACTCCTCTATTCAAATATGGTGATATCTCAAAATCCATATTTGGCGACTCATGACTCATTTTCCTAAAATGGATCACAAATGATTCTCGAAACAGCCACATGGTAGCAGTATAGGCCTATTAGTTACAAACCTAGGCGTTAAATGGCAGCAGTGTACCTATAATACTATAGGTTCTTGTATTTCCCTCTAGATGTCCTCCCCGCTCCCGGAAGCCATGGTAAACACAAGGCCAGCGAGCAGAGCGAGCGGATGTGTAGCCTCTGTGGATTAGGCTATTGTGACATTTTTATGGATTTAGTCGCCAGCATACATGGATTAAAGGTGAGTTAGGTAGGGAATGCGGACCTTTACAAAGCTGTACTCCACCAGGAGCTATCAGGACTTCCGCGCGAGGGATTTGAGTTGTTAGTGGGTGAGCTGAGCTGTTTGGGGTTGTCCCCATGCTGAGCGAATCGTGTTGTGATCGCGTATATTCCCACACACCCCCACGCCCACTCGACTCCGTAGGCATAGCCATAGTTAGCCATAGGTCTCCCAGCATCAAAATAATAATGGTTTGGCTCGGAGATGAAGAGGATGGAGGGTGTGGGTGTTATTAGGGCCATGTAAACAAGCCATATCATCATAGTGCATGATTGTTAGTCGGGCGTGTATATCAGCTGGACGGCCTATTGTCATAATATTGATCAGTCTCTTCTGGCATGAATCTGGGCTGCTTGTTATTTAGCTCACGTGGAGCTTATTCGGGAGCTTATTATGTCTATGACCCTTAAAATTACAGTGCACTATCAGTAAGACAGGTAAGAATAATACCATCTGCATGTTTATAAAGGTAGGATATAGGCTATATACTTGTTAAAAATAATTTAAACTTGGAATCTCATATGGTCAGGAATAAGCCGAGATACTTATAAAAATATAAATGTAAACCTATGGCTAAGTAGGCCTATGCATGGGCATGATTGAGCCATGACTTAGACATTCCAAATCTTCCCATCTCAGGGCTCAATATTGAACATATTTTGACCAGAATTTGGCAGTACCGTACTAGAAATAATATCCACCAACAGGAGATTCGCAGAGGCCTACCAATTACCAAAGATCATATTCCAAGGCCGGACAGACACATTCACGCTAGCGATGACTGTTGTGGTTAAGCATAATTGGATTCAATCTACGCAATTAAAATGTTCCGTGTATGCATCACGAAGTCCACTTGGGGGTACAATACATTAGCATAGATCTTGCCTAGATGAAGAGGCACCGGAGAATGTAGATTACAAAGTCAATCGATGAGCCGCGAGCAGTCGCGCCACCATTCTATCAGATCAGCAGTTGCACCCTTATTCATTATATATGTTTGCAATTCAATTTGCAAGGGGGCTAAAATATTCCGACCATGAATGGCGATTTAATTATTGCAGCATGGATATATGAATACCTACTCCCATCACGGGTATACATGTAATTCATTCAAGTGGCAATACATGTACCGGTATGTAATTTGTGATATAGCCTAGGCAGGTCAGTTTATTCTCTCCCAATCTAAGCTTTATTTGATCATTCCTTGTTGTCCGCTTCAGTTGACCTTAGATTTAATCATCTGTAGGCTATAGGCAAGATGTCACATTGAACAAACCAACCCTTGTAGGCCTAGGCCTACTACCGCTGTTAGACTTAGAATGATGATCTTAATTTTCAGTCAGTAGGCCCACATCAGAGAATGTATCAGAGAATGTACAATTTGTAGCTCTACACATTAATTTTAGCCAATTCTGCTAATTTAGGCTGAAAATGATAAATACTAGACTTGTTTATGTTTGATATTGCGTCGATTAAAAAAGATATGACCTGTTATGTTGAACTGTATTTTGAACTTCATTATTACCTTAAATCTTGGTTGTGTGAGAGGACTGCATGGTGAAGGCGAATTGTAGACCTGTATTGTCTGATGCTCCCCTTATGTTCAGACTGGAATTTTGAGCGGCCAATGTTGGTACCCGGCTCGTTCTTTCTGTATCTTTATAGAGAAAAAATCCTCATTTTACAGATTTATTTATCCTCGATTATACCTAGTCTACGAGGGAGCGTGGTGGATTGAACAATCGTACCCATTTAAACTATGACTTTCAAAATGTATCCATTTAATCAGCCTATGAGACAAACCCCTAATGGCCCCCTAACTTTTTGTTTCCCAGAGGAATTTTTGGACGGGGTTTTGCCTTCAGTGAGGCTCTTTATAGATGGGGTGGGAAGGCAACAATAATGTTTTAGCAATTTCTATTCGAATTTGACTGTTTGAATGCAGATTATATTTTCCAAATAGTACAAAATCCTTAGAAATAATAGTAATAATAGTTTATGAGTGTGCATTGCTCTCCTCTCAACCTCGTATAACATTGCCTATCATGAAGCTCACCATATCCACCCTGGCTCAGCCGCTGGGGTAGAGAGTTCCACAAGGAGGGGGATGCAGGACGGCCTTGTGGTTAAGCTAATCACTATATGGGTCATATATGCGGTCAGGTAGAATGCTGGGCAAAATCTGCTTTGTACTACAGACTATAATCAGAAAATTTGGTAGAAAGGTACCCGAGGCCCCGTGAGTGCATGGGAATATTTTTGGAAATTGAAACATTGAAAATTTGAAAATTGAGGCATATTATGGGGGTCAGGTATTACAACTGATATAGGCATATCTAGTTGTATATATGTAGATATGGAAGATACGAGGAGCGGAGAGGAATCTTTGTCTAAAACAATATTCATATTCACTTGAAATGTAGGCCATATAGTTAAAAGATGGAATTCATGTGTTTAATGTTTTTATATACAGTATCTGGTTTCCATGGCAATCAAAACAGCAGCCCAAAAAGTCAGAAAAAAATGACATTTAGAGGAATATTGAAAGATAATCATGGTTTTTATTTCCCATACAATATCTAAAATTTAAAAGAAAAACAAATTCATTTTGGGCTGTACGTGCACAATATCATTTATTCTTATAGCCCCCTTTTAACCCCCCCCCCCCCCCTCCAGGCTCCCCCCACCGCCACCTCTCATCAAGCATGAGCATAGATTGATGTGGGCTTATAATTTTAACGCAAAATTCATGATGGTGAACAATAATTATTTTTTTAATCAGAATTTGATGAGCGCTGCACAATCTGTCCCAGATTATTCACACCATTTGTATTTCAACGGGGCGGCCCGGAAAGTCTGAAACCTGTATTCAAAATCACATTTCTAAAGGATCTCAGGATTTAATGACTCAAATGTGATGTAAATGACCCCCAATTTCGTCGCCGGGAGTCATTTTCCTTTCTTTGATTGGTCTATAAATAATCATTTTATATTCTAGCCCATTCAAGGGTAGAAACACCATCGCCCTCACACACCCGACCTTATTTCCTGTTTAGTTCCTCGGTTGGGGAATTTGGTTGAGAGCAGAGAGCAAATTTGATGGGGAATTTACACACAATCCATGATTATTCTCTATGAACAAAACTTCTTACCGACTGTACATTATATATAAATATTTTAATGGGTATATATCAGGGTCCCATACATGTATGAATTTAATTAGCTATATTGTTGGGAGAAACATTTCATGCTAGCAATTATCAATTCACTTTAGGCACAGCGTTGAGAGGGTCCCTAGCTCCAAACTGAGGGAAAGCCTCTTGCTCTTGCCACAAAATGCCATTATAATCCCGGCCCTGCAGTAGGCAGGGCCGGGAAAGCCATTAGCGCAGTAGCTGCCAGTAAGCGTCCAATCACTACCAAACCATTTTATCTGATCTGAGGGGCTGTGAGCCTAGACTGTATTATGGTTTAATCTAAAATGAGCCGATTGTTTTTGTTTGATCTAGAATAATTTAGATTATTTGTTTTGGAGAACATTTATTGAGATTCAAAAATCAAGGGTCGGCTACGTCTCTGTTTTTAACAGGTTTTCGTTTGTGGCAATCTAGATATTTTACAAGGACAGTTGTCTTTCGCTTTGTTTATTTCTATCTATACACTTTAATAACGTGCTAAAAATGAGTTTAACTGGCATCGAGATATATAACAATAATATTTTACCACTTCCATTGCTTTGGTATTTTTTGCTGTGGTTTTGTGATATCACTGTTCAGGAAGTGTTAAGTCTACTGAACCCAATACCGCAGTTTATCCAGGATTGTAAAACGTGAGGTGAAATACGGTAAGTATATATTACATGAGTTGAAAACGAAAGTAGTTGAATATATGAGATCCCATATAGTCCATATGTTGTGAAGTTTTAAACCATACTACCCCACTTTTAGCCTGCTACAGTATACATAGCCACGGCAACAGATTATGAGTCTGAGTCGCGCAATGTCTAGGCTCAGAATTCCAAACTGAGGAAATCCTTGCGCTCCAAACCGCAAAATGTGATTATAATCCCATTAGGACACCTACTACAGGGCCGGGAAATCATTGGCGCAGTAGGCGTCCAATCATTGACATACCATTCTTATCTGATCTGAGAGGCTGTGAGACTTATTACATTTATCCTATAGAATTCATATTACACATCGTATACCAGGATGCTTACCATTCCCAGAAAACGACAAAATGCAACTTAGGCATGATTCAATTGTAAGAAGATGGGTTTAATGATAGTAGCTAATAGTGGTCGGTCCTGTCGTCATTGATTGATTGATTGATTGTGGTCGGTCCTGTCGTCATTGATTGATTGATTGATTGATTGATTAAATTTTGTATATATTTCTATAAGGCAAAGAGAACCTTGTTTCCAAGTCTGCCAGTGGGTTCATATTCTCAATAGAAATATGTCACCAAATATAAATCTTTGTAGATTATTACATTAATCTTTTGTACTCTGGGATTTGTTCCCACTCGGCCCTAGATACAGTTAGTCCCCACCCACCCCCATACCCAAAGAGTCCTCACACCCCCTCATACGGAAGCAGTAATGCGAGCCTATTACAAATCCTCTGGTACGATATATATAGTAAAAATACATCGTAACATGTATGTATGCACACTTGTGCTTCCGCTGTTTCAGGTTGCAGTGGATCGTGTTGTGCACGTTAGACGGTGAGAGTTAGATGGCCAAACCACAACCAAAGGAGCTTCCCTTGTCATTCATCTCCTGGAGACATCCCAGTGATTCATATATGGAACATTGCATCTCCTTGGAAGAACAATACAACAACGATGTCTGCATTTACCGATGAAGTTTCAACTCTAATGTAAGTATCATGAAGTATTCGCGTCATATTGTGCTGACCACATATTTCGTCTCATTGGTGTCGTCAACATTATTATTCTTCCCCCATATTTTCATGCATGTATGCATCATAGCACTCTCAATTTCTAGAATGGCGTCATGCCCAGAATTATGAGGGTTCTTCACTAATATACAATATAATGTTGAAGTCAAAATTGCTATGTTGATTTTTTTACATAAGAAGAACATGGATAATACTAGACGATAGTCCCCGTGAGTCTTGTTATGTGAGGCTGTATAAATATGTAAAATGAAATTTTTAAAAAATAAAAGATTGGGTTATGCCATTTAAAAGAATTAATTATGCTCCGGTTTAGATCTCTCTATGCGTTCGATGGGGATGGGCCTGTATGACATAAGGATCATCAGTCTAGTGCAACCGTATGAACTATTTGATGTCTCACAGAAGTTTTCAAATTGCTAACATATTTTGTTATTAGTCAATGTATCTCTATTTTTATATTTTGTTGGTATTTATTAATTACGAGTTTGGGCCGTTTCAAATCCTCGATCCTCGAGTTTCTAATTCAGTTTAATTCACATTGTCTAAATTTAGTCAATGTGTATTTTCTATCATTGTTTTACCAGGACCTATTCAGTTCATACAATCGGTGCCTAGTGCCTATTTATGTTTTTGGTAATGTCCTGGAGAAAATGTCATGCACTGATCTGTGCAATGACTATTTTAAAATGTTATAAATCATAACATAATTGATTAAGAGATAATTTATAATTCATTATTCACACGAATGGTATTCTATCGCTGGGAGCATTTAGGGTGGGAATTTCTATGACTATACCATGCACGCAGGCATTCATTTTAATGTCATGGTGATCCAATGTACATGCTTGCGTCGGATAGTTCATTGTTAAGGAGGGTAGGGGTTAAACTGATATTCTGATGATATGAAATCCCTCTTTCTGACAGTGCCCCAACCGCGGGGATATACGACCAGTGTAATGGCCCTACCTTATGTATTAAAAATCGGAGCAGACCACATGGTGGAGAAGATAGTTATTGTTTGTGTATTGGATTGTGTGTGTGTGGGGGGGGGGGGGGGGTGAATGATTGGCAGTTTGTAAAAGTAATGAATTAATTAAGTAATTGGTAATTACTATTTTCAAAACTTTTCAGTACATTGTGGAATAATATAGAGTGTACCAATAAAACAATCATTCTCTAACCAGTTGTTCGTGTGGATTCATCCTGATGCAGAGACAAGGATAAGCAGCCTGAGGCAGGGAATGACAGTATAGTCTTCCCAATACAGATTGAGTCAAGGCAGACCAGTATAGTCTGTACACTTAGGGATATGTCTGGAGAAGGGAGATAAAGATTTATCTTGGACTTCTCTGGAATTGTAAATTGTACATCTCCTCATAAGTCAATTAGGAGTGTGTGATTTTACAAGAAGTTGGAGAATGAGGGCAGGGAGCGTGTGGGAGGGGCAGGGGTGGCCTGGTGTATGTGGTGGGTTGCTGAAAGTGTGGTCAGTGTTGTTGTATTGAGTGTGGAGGTTGGTTGGTGGTGTAGGTGTTGGAAATGCAGTTGTGTTATGTAGACTGGAGGAGCAGTTGTTGGAAAAGCTATATCTAAAACAGAATTCGATAAAACAATTTTTTGTCACGGTATGGGGTTCTCTCAATAGATCACTTTAGAATTAGGTTTATATAATGTAAGAAAATTCATGATGGATCTGATATGTTAGTGTCTTCCCTAATTACGAGTGGGGCGGGGTGTTTTAGAGTGATACACCCTTAATATGATTATATGAGTGGGGAAATACATCTGAGCAATTTCTGTAACCACATCATAGAGTACACGATTCAAGAATCGAACAATTCAAGACGACTTTTTTTTTCAACAGACTTTTCTTTCAACAGTCTTCTTTTCCGACTTTACGACCAACTTCTTTTCCAACGTTACAACTAACTTTTTTCAACTTTACAACTGACTTTTTACTTTTATGATTGAATCTTTTCGACTTTGTGCCTGACTTTTTCGTCTCATCGACTGACTTTACAACTGTACTTGACCATATTTGACAGATTTTGTAGACAAACTGCTATCTAAAGTTGCTCCACAACAACCCTACTGATATAGCACAGGTGGTAGACTGATATACCACCGCTGATAAACGTACATCCTCCCCGATGGGAACGAAAGTCCCTGTACCGCTACTTGTTACTATCATACTATCTCAATAGCATGAATTAATTAACACTGATCGAAACATGATACTTTGATGTTTTAAGACAAGACAGTGATAGCCTTTTTAGAGTACAGACTAATGGGGTGGAGGGATTTTTCTCCTCCCATTTTCTTTCTTTCCCTTTTCCATCCTCTTTTATACACATTTTTATAAAAACCATAAAATTGGAGTACTCGAGCATTTTGATATTAGTCCAGCAGCCAAGGGGGTGAACCCGGCTCTGAAGGTCCCACAATGGTTTTTTACTGATTTTATACCTTTGGACCCTGGAGAATCCAAATCCGAAGAGTGCCAAGCTGTAACCCTTGAGGGTTTTGAGAAATTCAAGATGGCCGCCATGACCTATCCCCAAAAGAACCATTATCATGTTTCAGCTCATAATTCAATAAATAATAGGAGTAGGAAGACAATTCTTGCACCAAAATGCTCCCTGAAGTATGTACAAACTACATGCATAGTTTCATCAATCAATTAAACAAGCTAAATTAATAATAAATTCATTTATTTGACAATAATGGCCAAAAAAATGATTTTGGGGGGAAATTTCCATGTTTTTTCCTCCATAGAAAAACTTTTAGAATTTAATTATATCCAGTACTTATTAACTAATACAATGAAGGACATGAACAGTTAATTCAGCCTGAAAAGTATCAATTTATAATACAAACTTACTTCAAAGTGTACAACAATATATCTACTCATTGTGTGGTGGCCCTGGTATTTCATCCTCCTCATCTTCTACTATCCTGGTATTATCATTTTGGCATGTACCTGCCCCTTCACAATTGCAGAACATGGTGCATGGGAGCCTTGCCTGTGAACAAGAGCATCTAGCAGACTTACATTCCTGGCAACTACACTTGATGAGTTTCAAAATTGCATCTGGAGCAGGCTGTACATTGCGGGGAACCATCACTGGCTGAAGAACTCAATTTTCCCTGTCCTGTGACCATCCATGTTGAAGAGGGTCTAGATCAGGTGGCATTACTTCTAGACAGTTCCTCCAAATGCATGTTTGGAGATGAGCTCTCAGGACATTTTGCTCAAAGGACTCCTTTGTTGGTGGTAATGACATCAGTTTAGGTGCTGATACCAGGCTTGCATGCATGGTTTTGCCTTTCCAAGCTCTGAACCTTGCCTCATGGCATGTAGAAGCATCTGGGAAACCATAGCAAGCAGCCATAAAGGCTGTTGCCTCTTGAACAATGTCTGCTCTTGTTGCACTTTTGTCCCCAAGACTTGGCAATCCTTTGCCTTTCTGAAGTACTTTGACCACTTTCCCTTTTCCAATGCCCCAGCATTGGGCAACTGTATCACAACCTGACAGGGCATGGGCAGCAAGAAGGTGAGGAATGATCTTATTATGCTTCATTGCAGTTGTACCTATGTTGTTAGCTTTCCTCTCCTTTGCAGTCCCTTCCATTATTAGCTGTGAAGTCAGCCTTTTTTCCAAAAAGAAGTGCAACAGTAGGACAAAAACATCTGTGTCATCAGAGAGGACCTTTATGATTGGCCATGATGTTGGTGTTTCCTCTATTATGGACAACATCTGTTGAATAATGATGACATCTGCTTCCTCTTGTAGGATTTTGAGATCTTGCCTGTAGATGAGAATGCCACCACATATTTCAATGGGGACTGGCCTGGGACCAGTTACAATGAGCTTATTTTTCCCATGTGTAATGGTGTCTTTTCTTGACTTGATGGCTTCTATGATGAGCTCTATCAGCTGGCTTTTATTATATGCATTAGTGAGGATCACTTTTTGTGGTGGCAATGGCATTTGATTGGAAAGTCTATGCTGTCGACTTGCTTCCTTTCCTCTTGCTGATCTTGTGCTACACTTGGTACTATATTCTATGTACCTATCGAAGATGAAGTATACATTGGAGTCTTTAACATGATGAGAGATGTAGTTCAGGACGTTTTCTATCAGGTCCTGAACATTTCCATTTGTAGGCCAATGAACCACCCACAGAATTGCTGGGCCATCTATTATTTTGTAATCTGTGCGAGTAACTGTCCTTATTGGAACTTCCACCTGTAGGGCTCTTTTTAGTGCTGATTTGTTCTTTGCAATTCTCATCTCACCTGAATCTGTGAACATTGATGTGGGCATTGGTGCTAGTTCATACTTGAAAACATCTTCTAGATCTATTTCCCGTCCTGAGGCTTGCAGACCTATGATTCTTGAGTATATCAGATTTGTGTCATACACCTTCACTGAACCAACTTGGATGTGTTTTTTCATGATGGTCATTGTTTGCACCTCTTTGGAAATGGCATCATGGAAGCCACCTGGCCATGAGTCCTCATATCTTTTCATCGGTTTCTGGCCAATAGACACAGCTTTGTCGACATTCACTTCTTGATTTCCAATTCTGCCATTCACAATTTGAAGTAAACTGTCCTTTGGATGGCTTGAGGGATCAAGAGGATCAATTGCTATTTCCAATTTCTCTTTGATTTTGAGACGATCATTTGCATCAGCTTTGATGCGGCCTTTGAGTTCTTCCTTGTGTTGAGGATATACCTTTCTGTTCAGTGGTCATGTGTTGGATATCATTTGCTAATACACTGCAAATATGTAGGCTTAATGCCCAAGTGGTCAGAGTTTTTGGCTTAAGTGTAATACCCATCATTCCACTTGGTCCCTTCCCATATCTCATTCCATTCCATGTACCTGGATTATGACGTGTCACATGTTCTCCCTTGAGGAATCTGTCAAGTACATCATTTGGCTATGCTTGGATTGATCAAAGATAATACAGCCCATATCGGGCATAATTGTGGTGGCCAGCAGCGAAAAAATATGGAATTATTTCTTTTACCGCCATCAAGTGGAAAGGCCAATCACCTTCCTTTTCTGCTCTGCTAAACAGCATCATTAGCAACACAGGTTTTATCAGGGAATCAACCCAAAGTTTAGTTGTCCTGCACCTATTTGCTAGGCACTCTAAGTGGTTCATTAAACTTTGAGGATCTGTGTGCTGTGGCATGAATTTGCACAATAGTTCCTCTGTTACCATACGTAATGCACAATAGTTTTGAGGATATTTCTTCCCCAAAAGCATCTGGGATACTCCACTGAAAGCTGCATCCAGTACATTAGATAATCCTGTCTCAGCCATGAGGGTTCCAACACACCCTATGAAATTCATAAGGAACTATCCCACCCAGATGTAACACAAAGTTTTGAAATCGATCTGGATATACCCATACTATATTTACTGCTACTTTATATAGCTGTTGGTCACATGTCAGTACAACAATATCCTGCCCAGTCTCCTTAGTTAGTTTCTCAGCTTCTACCATGGCAGTGAGCATTGTATCTGGGTCTGAGGGCTTCATATTGAGCGATGGAGTGTAGACACAGCTGGTCGGGCACTTGGCAGCATGCCCCTCATTTCTATTCAATGAACTATTAAATCCATTCCTCTCTGGACAACTTTCCTCCATGGTAACCATCCTGAGAAAATCAAAATCCCTTTCATAAGCCCTCTGACTTGATACTGCTTGCATTGCAAGAACTTTCAGAGTGGGGTCCACTTTTGTCGCCTTTATATCTGGCATGTCTGTTTTTTGGGGGCCCTGGTATCGTTGTACAATAATACAGTCATCAACCCCTTTGGCCATTTCTTCTTTTTTGATACGTATCATCTCTTCATTGGGGCATTTCTTTCCATACTTGCATTAGTCTGTGTCAAAAGCATTGCAAGGGCATGAGTTGACTGTAACCCATTTTGGCTGGATATGTTTGCATCAAAGTTATCAGCGATAACCTGTACTAGCCCAGCACCTTCCATCGACGTATGTACCAGCCCGTCAGTGACATGCCTTGCTGCACAGGCAGCAGATATGCGAAACCTCATCATAGGAACATAGGAACATAGTACTCCAAATTTGTATAATTGTTGGATCATTGCCTTTTCGAGGGAGGGGAGGGGGGCACTTTGAACTGGACACCTGTGGTTGTAGATGCTTCTAGATACCAAGGAAATCCATTTATGATTCCCTTGGACAGCTGTATGATAGTAACTAACACAATTTTTAATCTGATAGAAATAACCACAAAATGCTGGAAAATGGTATCAAAAATCTTGAGAAATTTACAGGTATATTATAATATGAAAAAATAGGATATAGTTGTTTACTCAAGGCCTTTTGATTATGATTCCCCATCATAAATGGAACATTTTGGTGCAAGAATTGTCTTTCTACTCCTATTATTTATTGGATTATGAGCTGAAAAGTCAAATTGGTACTTTTTGGGTGTGGTCATGGCGGCCATCTTGAATTTCTCAAAACCCTCAAGGGTTACAGCTTGGCACTCTTCGGATTTGGATTCTCCAGGGTCCAAAGGTATAAAATCAGTAAGAAACCATTGTGGGACCTCCAGAGCCGGGTTCACCCAAAAATCCCCATTTGGCTGCTGGACTATATGATATTCAAGGAGATAGTCTTACTAGATAATACTTACCTTCATTCATTAAAGTTATTCTATTAAATTTATTTTAAAATTAATTATATGACTCCAGCTACAACTGCTCTGCCGATATCATAGTATGTGACTATAATTATGTTAGCTTGTTGTGTGACGCTATGAGATTAGATGAAAGAGCACGATATGGAAACGTTTTCTATCTCTATTTTTTGTTAACACTTGAAAGATAAAAGAAAAAGTGATTCACAATGCAATGATAAAGGCGTGATCAGATAAATGACTAATTTTCCGTAGCTACTGCTGATCACTAACTCTATGCTGATTACTCCTTTTATATATATATAATATATTATATATACTTATACATGTATATAACCACCAACCACTAAGTTATTTCTGTTTGCTGCTCTCAAAAATCCCAAGGATACTTCATTTCCGTGCATATGAGTCGTGATGGAAGACCTGAAAATCTGTCTGGGTCAAACTTTTTTTTATTTAATAATTCAAGTACATTGTACCGGTAAATGTACTATTCCAGGACTAGTCATGACTCTAGAATCTTATTATATGATGTTCACATTATCAATATATCAAATATTGCTCTATAGTAGGGTTCCTGGCTAATGCAAAATTTGAAAGGTTTCGTTTGTGGTATCAAATGAAATCCTAAGGTCTAATCAACAATTTTGGTCAGAGTGGACAATGACCATCCCGCCAGGGGAGCCGTGGGGGCTATTATAATTAAGGGCCAGACCCCCTTTTCAGTGATTAAGTAAAAATATCAGGATGGATATCAATATGAATATACAGGTGTTGACCTATGAAATATACAGCCTGGTAGAATATCGTGCAGAAATAGATATAATTATGGTAATGAATTCTACCCCTGGAGTTGCCTGAATACTAGCTATGAGTTCTGAATTAAACAGCTTATTACAGTAATTATATTTAAATGAACATATTAGGTTTCATACTCTTATATCATATTAATTTATTTCTCCATTCACAATAGTTCTCCAATATCCTAAATATATTTTCAAGTTATGCTTCGCATCTCCGTCTTCAGACGGAAGTCCCGAGGAGATGCGCACGCGCATTCGGATATGACGTCACTTTTAGTCGCCATTCTGGAGACGCGAACACGAAGCCACGCCAGTCTTCGGTTAAATTGGATAGATTGGAGTTCAAAAGGCACGACTGCCTTTTGGTTTGTTAACAAAAGCCGAGTTCTTTTGTTCAAGAACCTTTATCTAGAGAAAGATTAGGTTCTGCGGCCTTAAATTCGTTCTTTGTTGAAAAAGTTCGATAACCTAGCCATGACGACGTCAGGCGTAGGGAAGGACCGCGTGGTCAAAAAGTCGGTGCACGACTTGTCTGAGAGAAGTTCAGACGATGAACCGGAGAAGAGGAAAGTCTATATCTCTAACAAGAAAGAGGGTGATTCTTCCAATTCCAAGAAAGAAGGTGATTCTTCTCGTTCCAAGAAAGAAGGTGATTCTTCTCGTTCCAAGGAACATTCTTCCGGTAGTGGCAGATCTGATCGGTCTTCGGAACACGGCAGTCGCAACAGCCGTCCGAAAGACAACAACACGAGGCACAAGAGGTCACGTACAAGGTCGAGATCGAGATCCAGGAGCCCTAAGCACAGTAAATCTGCGGCAAAGGACTTGAATGATAATGTGACAGCACAATTATTGCAAACCATCTCTGGGATCAATGATAAACTAGATGGTATCTCTACCCGCATGGATGGGTTTGAGAGTGAACTTAAAGCTCAAAAGGAATCCATGGACTCAGACAGTGAACCCGATCAACAGGACTGGGAATCCGATAGCTCGGTAGCCGGAGTGAGTTCATATAGCGATTTCTCTTCTTTCAAAATTCCATTACTCTCTAAATCCTCGTCGACACCTGTGGGGGGGGGGGGGACCATCGGGTTCTTCCCAGAACGATCAAGGTTCGACTCCGAGTGGGTTTACTTCCTTTTGGGAGGAACTAACTAGTGAAATTGAATGTGATGATAGAGTTTCGGCACCAGTACACGAAGATATTAAGAAATTTTTCGTTAAGAGAGCCACGGCTACTTTATCTTCTGAGGGGTTAAAGAAGAGTATGGACTCATTCTTGCGTCCTAGTAATATGGATTACCTTCAGGTTCATGAGCTTAATCCCAAAGTGAGGGATGCCCTGCCTCACGACGCAAAGGAGCACGACGACAGGCTCAAAAAACACGAGCAAGTATTTATGAAAATCTTGTGCGGTGTTGTGAGTGCTGCAAATGATATAAAACAATTTGATGCGCCAGGACAGGGTACGTGGGTTAGGACCACGATGAAAAAGCTAGCAGAGGTATTCGCCATGAGTAACTACTTTATACGTTACAAGCTTGTAAAAGATAGGAGAGAGGCTATTCGCGACCTTCTCCCCCCTGAATATAAATCATTGGCGAACGATGCAAATCCTCCAGGATCTAAGTACATTCTTGCTGACAATCTGGAAGCAGCTCTTAAGGAGGGTGAACATGTATCCAAGTTAGCTAAGAGGATAGAGGACATCAGGAAGGCTAGTTGGACTAATAAGAAAACCTTCAAGGGGAAAAATCCTAAGAACTCGCAAGGCAAGGGAGGCTTCAAAAAGAAGAAAGGGTTTAAGGGGAAGAAATCTTTCTCCAAGAACCAGTCCAGTAAATCCACCGGAAAAGGGGATTTTCGCAAAGGGGACCCAACACCGAAAGAGTAACTTCGGTTGAAGGTAAGACGAATATTATTGATGATAATTGTTTACCGGTGCTGGAGTCCCACAAATTATGTAATGTACCTTGTCTCCCGGGGAATATTGCTAATAACGTAGCTTTTTGGGAAGAAATTTGCGAGGATGACTGGGTGTTAGAACAGGTTAGAGGTATTTCTCTGGACTTTGTCGAGACCCCGGTTCAGTTTTCAATTCCTAGAGAATATCGCATGAATCTAGAACAAGAGACAGCGTTACAAATTGAAGTAGACAAACTTATTTCAAAAGGAGTAGTAGATGAGGTTCAGGCCAATCAAGCTAGGTTTATCTCGAATGTTTTTCTGCGGCCGAAGCCGGGGGGGAAATGGAGATTGATTACAGACCTCACAATTCTGAACAGATTCATTCGCAAAGAACACTTTAAGATGGACAACTTAGAAACAGCAATTGACTTGCTACAGGAGGGTTATTTTCTTGCCTCTCTAGACTTGAAAGAAGCCTATTATTCTGTGGGACTGAAGGAAAAGTTCAAGAAATACATTGTTTTTCAATGGAAGGGCAGATATTATCAGTTTAATGTTATGCCCTTCGGACTTTCCCCAGCCCCCAGAATTTTTTCCAAAATTCTAAAACCTGTGTTTGCGTTTTTACGTCGAGAAGGAATCCAGTGTATTATCTACATAGATGACTGCCTGGTCCTTGGTAAAGATGCAGAGACTTGCAAACGGGGTATTGCTAGAGTAGAGGAAATTCTTTCGAGGTTAGGATTCAATATCAACCATGAAAAATCTCAAAAAACACCAGTTCAGAAAATAGTTTTCCTGGGATATCAATTAGATTCGTTAGAAATGTCAGTGAGACCCACTCAAGACAAAATTGATAAACTCAAAAACCTTATTGACGAATTAAGAACATCTGATACTCACAAGATCAGGAAAGTTGCCCAAACAATTGGGGTCATGGTAGACTTGACAAAAGGTTTCGATTATGCCTTAGCACACTACAAACGGTTAGAAGTAGAGAAGATTTTCGCTTTGAGAGCAGCGGGAAAATCAGGATTTGATGGGTCAATGTCCATTTCTCGAAAAGGCTGGGTAGAACTAGAGTGGTGGTACAACAAAGTTCAGTGGGCTGTGAGGAAAATCAGATCAGCAGGACCTACGATGAAGTTAGTCACAGACGCAAGCCTCCAAGGGTGGGGAGCGGTTCGAGGTGAACTAACGACTGGGTTTAGATGGAGTCAGGAATGGTTAGGCCATCATATCAATGTGCTAGAAATGCAAGCGGTACTAAATGGACTGAATAGTCTTATGAGGGACACCTCAAATGAAAAGATTTTAGTTCTTTCAGACAATAGTACGACAGTTTGTTACATAAACAAACTAGGTGGCACGAGATCGAACAAATGCAATACGATTGCTCAAAGAATTTGGACTTGGGCAGAATCTAGGGGAAATTGGTTGGTAGCTAGCCATATTCCGGGGGTGAGAAATGTGCAAGCCGACAAGGCGAGCAGAGTGTTTACTGACAATACAGAATGGAGTTTGTCGAATGAAATTTTTGAGGAAATTTGTAAACAATTTGGAACCCCTGACATAGATTTATTTGCTTCTCATCTGAATTATAAAGTGAAAAAATTTGTTAGCTGGAAACCAGATCCATTGTCTTTCCATGTTGATGCCTTCACCTTGAACTGGAATGAATTCAAGTTGTGTTATATTTTTTCTCCTTTCAGTCTCGTCACAAGGTGCCTGCAAAGAATCGTGACAGAAAAGGCAACAGCATTGGTGGTGGCCCCAAACTGGCCAAGCCAGGCATGGTACGCAAAACTTCTCAGCATGTGCAGAGGAAGGTACATAACGTTTCCCAAGAACGAGGGAAATCTCATTCCAACGTTTCCAACACAAGACATCAGCCTGGGCAGCACAGGCCTGTTCGTAGGTCTTTGTTGCTAGAGAGACTTGACACATTTGGACTTTCGGCAAAAGCCAGATTATTATATCTTAACTCCTGGAAGGAGGAAACTAGAAAGACTTATGACGTTTTCTTAACGAAATGGAGGACATTTTGTTTCTTGAAAGAGATTGAACCACTTGATCATAACGAGAAGTGGGGCATTGAGTTTCTGACATGTTTATATAACCAAGGTTATTCTCATAGTTCAATTAACATTGCGCGTTGCGCTTTATCTTCGGTAATGAAGTTTAAAGATAACACTACATTTGGTGCAAGCCGAGTAGTAGGGAGAATTTTAACCGGGGTGGCGCACCTTAGACCGCCAAGATGTAGATATATTGATACATGGGACACAGATGTGGTTCTGTCATATTTGAGGGAACTCTCTCCAGTGAGAGACCTCACTCTAAAAAAGTTGAGTTTAAAATTCGTGGTACTTTTTCTGATTGTTCTCTCCCAAAGACTACAGACTGTTCGTGCTTTGAGAGTAGAAAACATTGTTGTTAAAGATTCTAAAGTAATCTTTTTAATTGATCAGATGCTCAAAACTTGTAAGGTAGGAAAACCATTGAAGGTTTTCACAACACGGGCCTTTACAGAGGACCCAAGGGTGTGTTTAGTACATGTTACTAAGGAATACTTACGTCGTACACAAGAGTTGAGAGATATCAACTCTGAGGGCAAAGTAGAGGGACAATTTGTTATTAGTTTCGTCCCCCCGTTTAAACCAGTTGGTTGTAGTTCTTTGGCACGTTGGGTTAAGGAAATTCTTAACGATAGTGGTGTAGACATAGATGCCTTCAAGGCACACAGCACGAGATCGGCCTCAGTGTCAAAATTGCATAACCTGAATGTTCCGATTGGAGATATTCTTAAAAGAGGTTGCTGGAGAAGTGAAAGCACATTCACTCGTTTCTATAAGAAACCGATCTCGACATCGAAAGATGTAGCTCATACTCTACTAAGAGGTTCTAAGAAATAGAACGGTAGTTGTTACTTATAACGATAACTTGATACATTGTATGTGTTTAGGTCATGTTGAGACCTTGGTGAAATTGATTCTATTAGTACTTTCTAAAACTGAGTCTTGTTGAACTTGGAAGTTCTGTTATGTTCACCTTACATAGATGTGATGCCATTGTGATCATTTGGAGATTAATAAATGGTGGAACTTTAGTTCCTTGTTGGAGTTATTTGTAGGTTCGGTAACCTGCGCGACTTTAAAGTCTCCTCGGGACTTCCGTCTGAAGACGGAGATGCGAAGCATAACCCCCAATTAAACGAACATACCTTCAGGGTGAAGTTTAATTGTGGTTATGCCTAGCATCGAAGTCGGAAGTAAGGAAGTACAGGGGCCCACCCGCCCACCCAAAAAATTTGGTTATTAGGGTAAATTTTTTGAAATAATTTTTGTTTTAAGAATAATGCGGATTGTCTGATTATTCTGGGATACCTTACTTAATTGCTTAGGTTCCCTCACAGTGGCTGGAAAGTGTGACGTCATATCCGAATGCGCGTGCGCATCTCCCCTGTACTTCCTTACTTCCGACTTCGATGCTAGGCATAACCACAATTAAACTTCACCCTGAAGGTATGTTCGTTTAATTGGGGGTTATAAACCAGTTATAACAATAGGCTACCTTAAGAATAAGCACTGACATTCCGGAAGCTTGGGAAAACAACATTTGATTTCAATTTTATAGTCTGTACCTCTCACCTCTCCTCTGTCACATCTCTCACTCCAAGCCTCTCGCTCCAAACCGCAATATGCCATTAAAATATCATTAGGACGCCTATTCCAATCCCTGACATACCATTCTTACCAGATGTGAGAGGCTAGCTCCGAGCCTCGACTCTACAGGTTTTTGTCTGTAGACCTTGAGCCTTTGATTTCTTATCGATTTCAAAACAACTATTACATTTTGACATTGAAACATTACAATTGCATCTTATCTTATGTCTTATAATACAACATACACTCGGTTTGGATTCTTGCATATTTCCTTATTGGGCCAATTCGGCCTTACAGTTACAGAAGGTTTCCCACGCCTTCCTGTTTATAGACATATTTGTTTTTATATGTTTAATGACAATAATTACTTCCTCACTTTCTTATTTCTCGTCGATACCTTGTTTTGTTTCCTAACTGTTACATAATTATACCACATAATTATATCGGCTGACTTTTTAATGACCTCCTCTTTTCAGTTGGTACCATGCCAACTCGGACAGGCACGTGGCTGAGAGCATGCTATTACAAAATGGTGTTGACGGCGCGTATCTCCTCAGACCAAGTTCCCGCCCCGGGGAACTAGCGTTGTCAGTGAGGTTAGCAAGCCTATGATACTTAATAAAAACCGCCGACCTAAATTAGCTTATCAATTCGGATTTCAATCAGCAAGAATCATACATTATTTGATTTACCTATTTACTGTTCGTCTTGCCCTTGATTAATTAATTAATCAGCAAAAGTTCAATTTGTGTAACTTATCCGTTTTCATTACCTTGTGAGCATATAAATTCCAGAAACCATCTAAAGTTCTAAACACAAATGAATGTGAATGTGATGAATAGAGTTTCGCATACAAATCATCATTATCATTAATCCAACTCTAGAAACTGAATAGTTTGTATAATTATAGATATGTTAGAACTACATGTGTAATATATGAACAAATTTGTATGATTTAATAATGTTGAGTGAATACCTACTGGGTATTAATCGAATAAATATCATAAAGGATTATTTTAGCTATAATGGTTCTAAGAAAATGAACACATTGTAAAGAAGCAATACCTAGTTATGATGAGATAAATTGTTTTCAAATCAAATCCAAGATATAGCCACCACACTTAATAAATTCCTGAAATTGCCGAGGCCTAAAACCAATTGTGTAATTTCAGATGCAAGGACTCAGTTAAACATTTCCAAATTACATGGAATGGCGAGGAATATCGTTTTGGGATGGTTTCCTTCTCCTCTATAAAGTCCTTTGTCCACCACTTTGACAACCACCCCCTACTTGCTGGTGAATCGGGTATGTTATCTTAAAGTTATTCGTTACTAGCTATTTGATACTATCTTCTTACCAATTAAAATGACTCTAAAAACTCTCTTTAATGTTACAGGAATTATCATACTCCTAAATTCATGTAAAGAGTTAATTGGACACATTACATTTAATTAACATTCAACCAGTAAATATGTATAATATACGTATATAATGGTACTCAGTGCCTGGAATTGGAAATGTATGTAACTATTTAGTTGTGCAGAATCTAGTTCTATAAATTTCCAATAACACCCCCTCGCTCTCGTCCCCCTAACACCCCCCCCCCTTCTCTCTCTCTCTCTCTCTCTCTCTCTCTCTCTCTCTCTCTCTCTCTCTCTCTCTCCCTCTCTTGAAAAAGTTCTTAATTATTATTTCTCATTCTCATGTAGTTGTATATATGATTAAGTTTAAAACATCGTTGTTACTTCTGGGCCAATTGGAAAATCCCACTTGGGGACATTGAGTCTACATAGCTAAAAAAAATAAGTACTTTATTTTATGTAACAGGAATCCTCATACCTCTAAAGTTCCCATACCCGAGAAACGTAGAAGAGCCTGGGAATTACGAGACGATACGTATACACGCCGAGCTAGGACCTCTGCAACCTAGACCGCGTACTCCTGAATCGTTTTCTGTAAGCATAATTAAGTATAGGTCCCCTTAATTTCAGAAGGAATCGATATTAAATGTAATCTTTAAATTTACCACTTGATAATTTAGGTGACTGCAAAACCAGAATTGTTTACATCAATATGTTGGCAGTTAGAAGATATCCTTTATATATGGTGTATAAACATGTCAAACACATAATCTATTGGTGGGGGGGGCAGATGTTGAGATGTTGGCCGAACAACCAAAAATGAATATAATATGGGCGTCCGCCGGACAACCAGGCTTTATCTATCTTAACTGCGAGCGGACAGCCACATATTTTGTTATATGTACGTCGGACAACCATATTTTGAAAAGTCACCACTTTTTGAAGCGATTTTTCCAACCCTGGGTAAAATCTAATTCTTTCTTTTTCAGATTGGTTCAATGGAAGGTTATTTGACAAAACTCGGTGGGAATGTCAAGGTAATGGCAAGATCTCAGCGATTCATTGCGATTTAATTAACGCTCCTCCACCACGTCACAAGGCCAGGTGATTGCTTGCGATATGATTGCAAGAATACCACGATCGTTTTATAAAATAACCCTACGATCGAATCACCGATAGCAAGCAATCGCTTATTCCTTGCTACCCGGTGGGGAGCCTGATTCTATCATGACTTGCTCCACAAATTAGCCCAAACCTTTAAGATTCAGATGGTCCCTTATTTGGCAGTTAAAATGTTGCCCTTAGTTACAAATGATTTCTTGAAATATCTGATGATAACCGAAAATTATATGCCTGGAAAAGATAATTCCAACTATAGTTTTCCTAAATTGATCTTTGGTATCTTATATCAACAAATATTTTACATGTTATAAATCTCTTTTTTTCTTCACTGCCTGAATGCCTGAATAAAGAAGTTTGTTTTAAAAAAAGTTACTTCTTTTAATATGTTTAGTGTTTACATAGTCTATTATCTGTCACCATACACATCACTGTATATATACAACCAAACACATCAGCTTCATCATGATGGGATAATGAATCACACGACATTCCTTTATGCAAATTTCTCATATCAGAAATGATTCCAGATACTTCATCGCCTTTAGTTTATGAACGCCATGGATATAATGACAACAGTGAGGTATAAATAGCTTTAAATATTGATACGTTCTTCTCGTGTTACAATTTTATTTATGTCTTTCAGAACTGGAAAAAAAGATACTTCGTTCTCAAAAAACACGAACTTAAGTATTATAAGCACAAGACAGAAAAAGAGGCAATCAGGACACTGAACCTGCACGAATGTACTATGTGTAGTCGGGACAAGTCCACGGGCAAGGAACATTGTTTCAAGTACGTCTCACAAAACTTCCTTGATATCATTCATGCAATCTGTCATTGACAGTGGAACCTTTCTAACCTCCCTACCGTCAATACAATAAAGCATTATCCAATATTACAATTTCAATGATCTTAACACTAGCGAATTTGTAGACATTACTTTGACAATTTAACATATAATATAAAAAATACAACCTTACAGTTTTTATAGAGTTTCGTATATTACTTTTAAATTACAGGTTGGTTTTTCCTTGGAGGACATTTTATATGTATGCAAGTACAGGAGAAGAAATGAAATCTTGGACAAACCTTCTCCAGTGGAAGTTGGTAAGCTTAACTGACTTTGCTGTTAACCCAGATAAAACCGGTTCAGCAAAAATGGTCGAAATCAAGCACAATTCCAAGACTAAAATTAATAGGACACTCCATCCTCTGCCCGCAACCGGCTCCCTCACCCCCGCACCCCCCCCCCCCCCCCCCCTCCCCCTCCCGAAATAGAGAAAAACGATATTGGCAAAAAAAAAAACCCAATGCTCTTGTATTGAAATCGCCTTGCTTGTTCATTTGATTATCAATTATTGTTTATTTTCATTCAAATACATATCAATAATAATATAATGACAGAAATGGATTGCCCCCATCTATGATACCCACGGGTCTTCCAGAGTAAAAGTATAGTATTTTAGTAAATATGTGTATTAATCATGTATATAAACATCTGTACAGTGAGTAATATTGTCATATATCATTCCGGGGGTATCTTTGTTGTACGTAGGGGTAAGGCCGTTTGAGAATGTAAATTCATTTTAACATGACCTTTATTTACCTTACTGATGATCTTAAGATGTAGTTCACTTGTTATCACTTGACCAAAATCAAATTTGATTGAACCACTCAATGGCTTATTAAAATACACTATTTCCCTTTCTTTTAAGAAATATTTTTGGCAAGAATGTGATGGGCAATCTTGATGTCAATGAAAGTCATTTATTTCTTAAATTTAGATTATTTGACATGATTTGTGAAGGTGAATCGAATATTTTCTGACGATTTCACCCATTAATTTCAATACTGTGCAAGTCTTCATATTACCATTGACCCTGCGTGTTATTCTTTTTTCAGGAGAAACTTGGCCATGGGGATGGATAGATGCGAGTTAGATCATCTATTGCAATAATTTATTGGGGGATCAGGCAAAGCAATCTATTGAAATCAAAGCATTATCATACACGTTCCCTAGACTGGTATTCGACCTCATGTTGACCAAACCGATCTTCTCACGGGGCACAGTCGGCTGACATGATGAGATGAACAAACCGACCGACAAGGTTCATCCAATCTTGAGGGATCGAGGCACTCGGCTGACGGTTGAGAATCAGCTACCTTCACCTTTCATGCATCTCCACTGTCCGGGCCACACTCTGTTTCTCTTCAGACTTCCTCTCGTCGGCATAATCGGTTCAGTGGACATGGGCCTCATGAAATAAAAATTTACATCCACGAAGTTTAACCATAATCAAGAACTAGCTGATCCTATTTTAAACGCAAAAATTAGGATTATTTGTACCATCAGATATGCTAATAGAAATCCTCATATATTCTTTCAAAAGTTTGCTTTTTTTGAGCGATTAAAAATGGTCTTTTTGTTTTAAAAAAAAAATGGTCTTCACTTGGACTTGAGGAGGTCGATCAGTTTTATGCGAGATTCTAGGAAGTAAGTTCATTTGATATAAACGACCTAAGCAGAAATACTGGCTTCAGTTATTCACTGGTTGAGTTGTATGTATTATATCTGTTGCGTTAGATGGTGTAAAGATGAGAAAAAGTTCAATAATTGAATCTCAGTTTTAACTTCTTTAACATCTCACTTGAACTACTGTGGTATCCCATGTTTTCTGTATATGAATTGGTTAAAAAAACATCAACAGCAAGTCTATGTAATCCCATTCAAAGTTGATACCTAACTTGACTTGGTCAATTTATGGGCTAGAAATCTGAATGAGTCCACAACTATTGCTTTCATGAGCTACCAAATCAATATAGGTCATAAGTTGTGTATTTGTTTTGCGGTTATTAAATATTGTATTTGTGTTGCACGGAAAGAGTGCCTATTAGAGTCACAAACATCGAGAATTTTCACCTGTATCTCCAAAGTGGTTGTTATAACTGGCGATACTCGTTTGATCATATCGATTTAGTAATTAGTTTGTTGCATAATAGTTATGATAGCAGTGATTAGGACAATGTATTCACACATTATGCCCAAGTATTTGTTTCGTGTTAATGATCAGTTCAAATACTACAATAGGGGATTTGCGTGTACGCCATCTTCAAACTTGATTCGCTGAGGGACTTGGTGCAAGTGTGAAAGCTATAGAAAATATTCTATTTCAGCATGGGCTATTTATCAGCCTGATGTAAAATGTAAATGTCTATGTGTCAGACATGGTGTTGGGGACTCGCGAGGTACTGTTTTATCACCCAAATATAGCAACCCACGCTGGGTGTGCCGCATTTACATATATCACGGTACCCTCGTAGCTTACCCCTGTCCGCTAGGGGGTTAGGGGAACGCATAACAATACTATATGGTATCACAAGTCTTCATCTTTCCCAACAACATGCCTTTGGATCTCATGAATAATATATTATATATACTAGCAAGTCTATTCGGTGAAAGTATTTTGCCTAAAATTATTCGTAAGTCTGATGTGAACCGAATTCACCCCAGCATGCCCTGTAATATAGACCTACTGGTACAGTGGCACATGCAAATCCCCTATTCTATTGAAGTTGAACAGATTGTTATTGATGCTATCCCTATATTAACTATATGTTGTCCCTGTGCCTTACTTTACAAATAACCAACAGTAAGACCAGTCTACATATAAATCATAACCATGTAGAAAATATCAAACTTTATTTCATTTTATTTTTTTATTTCGAGTAATACGTATCCCCATCTGTGACAGAACATAAACAGAAAACACTTCAAGTGCAAAACTGTGGTTTGTCACAACCGGTGAAGTCATACCACATGCTATATAGGCAAGTCAACAATAATCATACAGAGATACAATAAATCTGGTCTGTACACCAGAGGTGTCTTAAGACTTTGAATGTTTCCCATTAAAGTGTGATTATATCGTTTCAAAAGGTGTCAAAACATTTCCAAGCATGAGGCCAAGCATTTTTAAACATTGTCTTACCAGGAGTACGTCAGCTCATACAGCTAGTCTTTCCCTAGCAACTATTCTAGTGGTTTTGATATTCAGTCATCGTAGAATATATTATTGAAAGGTGGTACGTTTTACTGACGTACATTTTGCTGATATAAGTAAGGCAAGAGGCCTACTTTGTTAATGAACATTTCATTTTCTAAATGTTTCCCAAAATCTATGTATCTGCCTGTAGAATTGGATACAGTCAATTGTTATTCTGGATGCAAACCGTATACTGAGATTTACTCAAGCATCTATTGTGATTTTTTCATCGTTGTGCAAATCCATAACCCAATATTCATCTTTACATCTTCTCCTAGATCTGTTATCTTCGTTTGGGAAGAAGTTAAAATTGATATAAACTGTCACAGATCTGAAACTAAATATTGTGATTCCGAATACTGATATTTTATCCTACCTTGTCAATCACTATACTCTGATTTAACTCGTCTAAGGATTATAGACATTATAGTGAGTATTGTTATGTGAATTACTTCCTATATTGGCACTTATTGTATGTTGAAAGTTATATGGAATTCCTATTGATTATTTACGTTTATATATTTGTCTTTATTCTTTTATGAACGCAAATGCGTCTTCCCAAATTATTTTGTTGATTGCTATAAATTTTGAACTTATTATGTGTTCATATGTTCTCAAAAAGTAGGATCTATAAATTCTTAACTCTGTTCTCCCCAGGTCGACAGTTTCACCCTGTTCTATTGAGATTGTGATATATGTGATGGTCTCTTCGTATTGGTGCATACGTGTTTTACAATTCAATGAATGTATAGTTAACAACCTAGTTTGTTTATAGGCAGTCTTGTTTCCAGTCTTGTTCCATTGAGATGTTGGTGATAGAATTCATGTATGTAACACTTCGTGCAGAAAAGTCTACAATTAGTTTAGATATATTTATTAGTTTGCGATATGATGTAGATGATTACAACTAATAGTTATTTAGCGAGATTTCTCTAGTGTCATAGTGGAATGCAGTGATATAACGGGAGTTGTATTGTTCTCCAATTGTTATTATACTAAATCGCTATTACTCTGGTTCTGGATCGTCTACGAAAAGACGATTTTTATTTTTATGCGGAACACAGGCCCCGACCAAAATATAAATGTGCATTTGATCTTTCTGTGAAGGAAATGTTTACCTCTACTCAGCTTTAGGATAACCGACGATATCATCATTATTGACACAGAGATATTACTCAAGACTTGAAGTATTACTGGGACTTGGACGTGTGCCTATATTTATAGATAGATATTGAATATATAACACCGATTTGCCTGCCCCAAATCAGTCACAACATATTTGTATTGACATTAGATACGAGGAGGAGGAGGAGAAGAAGAGAGATTATTAACTAATCATTAAGCATACCCATATTGTTGCACCGTGTTAAATATGTGTGGCCAACGAAGAAGGTTGATTACTGCCCGGGTGGAGTTTAAATACAAGATTTGATTTGGTGGCATACACATAAACCAATTCACGATAAGGTGATAAACAAATAGGAAATGCTCCTTGGCCTTTTTATCGCGTAAACTCGAGATCTGCTTATTTCATGCTAACTAATGCTTAGTTTAATACTAATGGGTTGTCAAATCTGCCATGTGAATATTTCTGAATAATTATTCTGATTAATCTGATTCTATGTCTTCGAATACTCTCGGGAAAGCTTAGATCATTTCAAATGGATGAACTCGTGGTATTTTTCTTTTAAATATTCTCAGTAAATGCTGACATTGATAATTAAGGTTGCCATTATAGCTAGCTCTAAAGGGGTGCATTATTATTTTGTTTTGAACCTTTTCGTGAATTGGTAAATTCGTGATTTGGAAAGTTAATTAGTACTTAGAACTCCCAACCTGCTGAAGCAATGTATTAATAAATATTCAGGAAAAAGAGTGTCTTAACAATTCGCTTGACGTCGCTCAAATGAAATAACCCTTTAGATTTAATTGTCTGATCAACCATCTAGTGTATTCATAGAATTTAGGGGACTGGTGTCATTACAGACATTTTGCAAATGAGAGTGTGGTATTTATGATGAATCAGCTATAATAGTTGTTTCAGAAGTTTAAACAGAGATGTTAATGTACATCAGCATTATGTCTGACATATTTTCGGTACAAGTGTTTGTTCACATGTTCTCCATGCCTAGATTTGGTATACTAATTATCAGATGACCTAATGTATTTTGACTTCCAAGATAAGTATTACATTCTACAAAATAATAGCTAAATATGTTGTTACATTTGTTAGTGGTTCTCTCTGAAATGTTGATGAATTGAACAATTTTTGGGTGTATACGGTAAATGATTTATTGAAATAGGACTGGACATCGTACATGTAGAAAGTAGGTCGCAGCATATATATACCGGTATGACGACTTGTGCAATCGGGTGTCTTGTCCTTCATTCTATTTTTTTTTAATTTGTCATGTCAGGACCGTTTATTTGGCTGGGGTTCTGCACTTTGGTAAAATAGTAAACTAAACTCATCATTTGCTGATGCTCTCAGTCATTCCCTTTTCCTACTAGATTTGAACTTATGCAACTGTTTCTACGTTATAAACCCAATGATATGTGAAAATGGCATGTTAATACTCTTGAGTCATAACCAGTGTTATGTGACCTCGTTGTATTGTTTATGATATCAAATCATTTGCTAAATATAATATATATAGTGTTCTTCTAGTTTGATCTCTTCCCGTCAGATATGCTGTAGTTGAGATGTGTTTGTAGTTATACACTTGTAACGATATAGACATATGTTATTTATATTTGATTTATTACAAAAACTTTGATAGAAAGTATATGATCATATTTATTTGATATTTACTTTTACCATATATTTTCAAACGTTGAAAGGGAACAAGACGTGTTCTACATATCAAAATGTAGGGTTTTATTTCATGTGGGCAGCAGTATTATATAAGATGAAGGATCTTGAATGAGAATCACATGGTTGATCTGATTAAACATATTCTTTCTTATCTGAGATTCAGTCATTATAATAGTGTTGCCGAATAATTGATTTGACGCAAGTCTAATTGTTATGTATTGTTTTACTCCGCAATGCACGCCATGTTGTAATTGTATTTTGTACTCGATCATAGAATAAATAATTAAAGTATATAAATCCATACATAGCCTCCATGTTTGTCCTTTGCCTTAAATTAATTACTCCTATTTCTCCCTTGGGTAAAAAAAATCCGGGATAAATAATGAACGGAGATTTCCTCTGGTGCAATTACTAAAATTGAAAAACGCAAAAATTGAAAACCTAAAAAAGCGTCTTTTTTTCTGAAGGACTTCGCGGAAATGGAAAAAAGGGGTCTTAAATGGGCAGGTAAAGAGTCTGTCCAAGCACTTCCAATGATCCTAGGACGTCTAAAAGGCATCAAACACTGGACGAAAATACCGCTTTACAAAGTCAGTGCGTTTCTCTAGCTGTATCAACATAGTTAATTTCCCAGAAGGGATATATCTGCTGTTAAAACAAGAAACTAGGAGATGCTATAACAGGATGCAATGGATTTATCCAGTCTCAATGATAATGTGGGTTGGGCACTTCTGTTTTAATTTAAGGATTATATATGCCCGGGTTAGTTCTGCGAGTTCTACTATTAGTAGGGTAATATAAGGACCTGTGTTTTATACATGTTCTATTTGTGTTTCTGTTACATTTTGACAGGAAGTAATGCTGTGTCATATTTGGTTAGACATTAGACATGCTCTATACCCTTTTGGTTATAGGCTACCATACTCAATTTATTATGAAGTGAAGCCATACTGACTATAGCCATCCAATAGTTGTGCATGGTTAAGAAATAAAGGCGTTTATTTCTTTGTAAATCAACTACCGTAATTAGGCCCTATGCACTACTTTGTGATTTTACGATGCAAATATTCCATACCTCAAATATCCATCTTATATTTATTTAGATTTAAAAATGTCTGCGTTTTTCAGAAAAAAGGGGTTAATTTTAGAAATGTCAACGTTTTTCAGAAAAAAGGGGTGCTCTTAGGGCTGAAAAGTCAGCGTTTTATTGGAAAAAGGGTACTTTTTCAGCTCAAAATCCGGGGAAAAGGGTATGTTTTCTGACGCCTTACCTTTGGTAAGTGCCGCCCCTCTACCATACTATAGCCTGTGCATGACAACACCATGCACCGCTGATATTCGACAACTTACTTTCTTGTCAACCTCCCTAGCTCCCTGCATCAACACTATCATAGTATTGTTATAACTCATTGTGTCATAATATATTAGTGTACCTAAAATTTTAATTATTAATGGCCATATGCCTATACCTTCACCGTAGCTCCTACCTCCATGGAGGCTACCTCTATAATGAGTAATCCCTCATCCCCATTGATCTGGCCACGCCCCCCAATGAGGGTGGGAGGCTGACCTGATGGTAAGCCTCCCCTAGGATATTATCTCAGTCTGTCTTCATAGACCCCTCTAATCACTCTTGCTTAGCCTCTCTTTTCCATGCACACAATCTCTTCTTCCTCTCCCCTTCCCTAGCCCTTTCTATCCTCTTTCCCAATAGTATCTTTTCCTATCTCATCAACCTCCTCCTTCCTAGCCCCTGGCTGACTTCCTCAATCCCTTGTTCTCTCTGTTCTGTTCCTCTCCCTTTAAAGGTCCTTGACATTGAAAATCCCAATAGACATGGAAGAGGAAAATTATCTAGTGAACCACAGAATTCCTTCTCCCTGTTAAATATGCATTACCAGCTGTTGAAGATCCTGAAATGAAATGACTATCCTTGAGATAAACACCCTAAAGATATCATATGTCCTGGAGAAACTATTTAAATGAAGAAAAACTGATTAAAAGTAACAAATTCGGTATCGGTTTTTGCACTGCATACCACTGCATGAGTGGCCTGTAAGTGCCCATTCAAGACAGGAGGGGTCGTGGGGAACCCCTAGTCATGTGTGCGCAGGGTCTATTTTTATTTAGCTGTACAAACAACCCATTCATGTGACTGGACTGTAGAGCGCTCTATGCAATAATTTCCCAAATCGCCACTTTGTGTACATAATTTTCAAAATATTACAACTAGAAATACATATGTCTATGTAAAAGCTGCTGCATGGGTGAATGACATGTTTTGCCATATTTATATTAGATAATCAGACTGGCGGTAAAATCAACTTAAGACAGCCATTGAAACAGACTTTAGTCAGTGGTGAAATGGACAATTAGTGCGGCACTGATAGTCATGGTGCATGCTCCATGTTTACCGTAAGAAGCAGCAGAGGCTGATGGTCTTTAAAAGTGTTTTAAAACACCAATTCTTCTTATCATATAGCAAATTATTGCTCACATTCACTATGTTTATAACAAGAGGGAACTAAACACACTTTCCTGTTGTTTGGGGGCAGTCCGCTCCACCCAGGCATGGATAGAGCAGACATAGGTTATAATTGGTTGCATTCGGAATTGTGAATGGCCTTCACTGAGGCTAAGTTGTTATAGTGATTTAATTCTCAATATGGCTAAACAGCTTGATTTCAATGTCACACATATCACTATTTAGGTCCTGATGGTAAAATAATGAAATGAAGATGATTCACAAAGTAAAAGTTAAAAATACCCTTTCCTGCATAGAGTATGTGCATGCATCAGAGTTCTAAAGGTAATGGTACCAAACATAGCCAAATTGTTCATAGGACCAACGGAATTCCATAAACGTCACACAGCATTATATGCGCCCTCATTTCCAATATATGATGTATGCTAACAAGGGGGAAATCCCTGTGAAATATCTGGTTGAGAGACGTTCCAATGGATGTCCATTCGGTGCGCACCGATTGAATAATGCACCACTTCTTTGGTTATTTACATGCTCATAATGGATTCGAAATTGTTAGATATTCCGGGACATGATTGGGTTCATCATATACTTGGTGTATGTGACAAAAGGAAAAAATGCGCAGAATTGCGCATGCATAGCTGGTAGTGCATTTTTAAGTCCATCTCTGTCTGTGTGTCATCCTCTACTCTAAAGATGTATCACAAACTATCTCCCTGTAATTCTCCAAAATCCACCCCTACTCTCTGTTTCTGTTCCTCTGTCTCTCTTCTGAATCCACCTTTCCTTTCTTCTCTTTCTATCTCTATGTCGCCCCATAACCCACCCTTCTTCTCCACCTCTGAAAGCCCATATGGTGAGGCACTTGAGTTGTTGTGGAGTCTGGTGGGAAATGCAGGAATTAACAGTGCTAGCACTAGTTCTTCCATGAATCATCGAGTGTCAGGTGTGAGCCATTGGCTAGTATACTATGCCTCCTATATTCTCTGCATATTCAAGAAAGGGTTGACAATTAAGAGTCTGAAGCCTATCTTTCCTCTGTCTCCTCTCCCTCCCAATCAATAGTTCAATTTTGTCAGTCTGTCAGAGCCTTCTAGAGGGTCATTTCCTTAAAATGTATACCTAGTTTCATTTCATTTCCATGTTATTTGAGCATGCCTCTGTCCTCATACTCTGTACACCTCCCTTATCTCCTCTCCCATCCTCTATGACCAACTACATCTGTCTTTCTGTCAATATGTGTCTATCTGCTATATCTCTTATTTATTTACCTTTCTCTCCCTCTCTATCAGCACTCCTCCCTCCCCTATAGATCGACTGCCCTTTTGTCATCCCCCTGAATCTATTTTAACTTTCCTACCTCAGTCTGTCTTCGTAGACCCCTCTAATCACTCTTGCTCTGCACAATTTTCCATGCACACAATCTCTACTTCCTCTCCCCTTCCCTAGCCCTTTCTATCCTCTCGCCCCTTAGTAACTTTTCCTATCCCATCAACCTCCTCCTTCCTAGCCCCTGGTTGAATTCCTCAATCCCTTATTCTCGCTGTTCTGTTCCTCTCCCTTTAAAGGTCCTTGACGATCGGCGGCAAAACCGCAAATGCAATACATAAGCTTAGCTATGCACCGAAACACTACGAACGCCGCCCCATAACTGAGACGCGATTATTAGACTATGGCTTCGTACACTGCTCGGCCTTTCTCGCACTTATTTTCCTACAAACGTCTGCACCCAGTACCATGAATAGCCAGCAAAATAACACAGCAATACCTTAGTAAAGTCGAATTAAGCGAAACGCATAACAGTAAACGACAACCTTCGTTCAACTTTCGTTAACACTACTGTGAATGGGGATTCCATATCGGCCGATCGACCGATCTTACAACGTGCTGACTACGTAATGTTCCATGCAGCTTTACATACTTTCCCAGACTGCACCACCCGGCTCTGCTTGAGCCTTCCTGTGAGACACTTCCGGCTTGCAGCAACACATGTATACATAGCCTAAACACACAGACTTTCAGTGTTATTCTCAGGATTTATTGCTGTCATATTCAAGGTAGAAACTCCGTGATTATTCCATTAAAAAGCTAACGAAATATAGATTCTTCTGCTAAAATCTAAATGTCTGCAGGTGGCTGATGGCGGAGCCATAAAGTCAACTGCAGACCTCGGCAAAACGCCTGACAACTTGTGTGCCAGTATAGGAAGAGCCAGGAGTTTCCCGGCTGGTTTGCTAGGGCTGTTTTTGCGACGATCCTTTATTCTTAAATATAAAAACAATATTAGGTGATCAGATCTGGTAAAATAAAACCAATTTCCTTCCCCCAAAAAAAATATAGCCTATAGTATAGGCCTTCCTCGCTACGGTTAACTTTCTGGACATTGAAAATCCTGATAGACATGGAAGAGGAAAATTATCTAGTGAACCACAGAATTCCTTCTCCCTGTTAAGTCCATCTCTGTCTGTGTGTCATCCTCTACTCTAAAGATGTATCACAAACTAAGCCTACCCTTAAAGAAACTGCTAAACATAGACAGGTAGAAAATAGACCTTGAATATCAAATTAAATAGTCATAAAGTAAATTTATATTGGAGTATTTTATTGTAAATCGGTTTTGGCAATAACCAACCACCAGGAACCCACTGGAAGACTTGGAACCTATAGGTTTCAAAACTGGGCCTTCCTTTTTGTAGTCATCATCTATGCAAATAAAAAATGTCTTGAATTGAATTGAATTTAATCTCCCTATAATTCTCCAAAATCTACCCCTACTCCCCAGCCCCCGCACTCCATGCACATAATGGGTATGCATGCTCGTTACCATTTTCGCGGCGATAGGGGTCTTTTGGGAAAACTTCACATGTCCTTGAAAACCTAAAAAAATGTGATTTTTCGGGGGAGGACTTCACGAAAATGGAAAAAGGGGTATTTTTAAAGGGGGATTTTGCAAAAATGAAAAATTGGGCTGCTGAAAAGAAGAGTTTGTGTCTGACATCAATGATAGGGAAAGTTATGATGAGCGATAATCCGCGGAGCAAATTGGGTCTTGGTCTATTGATCTTGCATATGAGTAATTCTCCCAATCGGGCAGCATTTGATTTTGGAAGGCCATTTTTTTAGAAAAAATAAAAATCGTTGAATCTCTACAATCTTTGGTGTACATATAGTGGAGAATATCAGCATAATGCCGGTGAAGTTTGGGAAGGCTGGGACCAATATTACGATTTCTACACCTATGATTCAGATACCTATATTTTCCCTATTATTTTGCCTTATTTCGGCCTCATTATGCCCAATTTATCAAATGATTTAGTGTAAAAATGGGATATATTACTCACTAGTTTGTCTAGCAATAGCAAATGACAAAATAACAGTTAGGAAATCGATTATGGTCCCCAACATAGGACCTGGTTTTAACCAAAGCTTGAATACCTTTTTTTTCAAAATGTGCCTTTTATTTCTATACAATAACTGTGCTAATATATAAGGATATCTATATTTCTATTAATTATGATGTAACGGCGACGCTATAGTCGTAACGGCGACATGCCAATATATGTTCATTGCAATTCAACAGCATCTGTATTTATTCATATGTATATTTTCGACCATTTTCCAGCAGGCATGAACACTTATTAGGAAAGACGAAATTTCATGAAAATTTTTTTAAAAAAAATTATTGTAGATATATCACATGTCGTAATGCGACATGAAATATTCCCATAACAGTTCAAGGAATCTTTTGTGAGGCATTATAAAGTTTCAGGGATGTTGTGGGCTAATAACTTTTGGTTTTATCTGAATATACATACGTATACATCTTCCCCACACAACAAACTAAATGCAGTTTGATATATTTAGTTACTCTTAGGGTATTTTATTGTTTTGAAGTCAATATATGTCGTAACGGCGACACAAATATTCCAAATCAATATTTTCCATGTCTAGATCAGTCTATATTAGTGATTACATAAATATTTTGTTTTTTCATAACAACGAACATGTGTGCATGTGTAGAAACCATTTTTTCTAGCAGAAGTAATATATTTTTCAAATGCATCAGTGTATTACATTCAAATTCCATAACTATTACCTATTTTCTAGCCTGAAATAGCCCTTCTATCACAATAGTGGCGAGGATTTTGGTATAGGAACCTTGAAAGGGGGGTTCCCACAGCCTTATTTTTGCCAAGGAATTCAAATAAAGTGGTTATGAAGACGTGCGATCAACCTAAATACAAGCTGTAGATACACTAGGCTGGAAAACCAAATGACGCCCTATTGGGAGAATTACTCATATGTGTTCCCGAAAAGACGTTGGCACGTAAAACTAAAGTGGCCGACGTCTGCTGCTTTCACGTCAGCCACTTTGAGCGACGTCAACGTCACCTCCAATGTAATATTTGCTTTGATGGGATAATAAGGGTTTAGTCTATCTTTTAGTCACTTATAATAAGTACAACCAAATCTTAACAACAATAAAATGTAGATAACACGGAGATTATTTAATTTGCATGACCTTCGGTAATTGAATGAAATCAAACCATTCTGATGATAGGTTTATGGTGACTATGAAAATAAATTCAGATGGCCTTTAAATCAGTAGAATGCACACAAACATCACTCATTTCACTCAAAGATTTCCCAGGGGAGCATACCCCCAGACCCCCTATATATGATGGTTTGCACTCTCTAGGCTGTCAAATATTTCCTGGGAGAATCCTAATCAAAGGTCTATGATTTTGATATTCTTTATAATTATCTCTAAAATCTTTTAAATTTTAACAAGCGAAATGTTGTTGGAATTATTCCTGTAAAATGAAGAGCTCTTGCACCAAAATAAAGACTTTTGGGGCCTGCTAACAACATTATTTTGTCAGTAAAAATTGGGCTAATTAGTCAGTAAAAGTCAGTAATTTTGACGTTGGCTGGGCCGCAGGATCGATATACATATGTACTAGTACTAAGGTAAGCATGATTATAACAAGGTCTACTAATTGGTCCCAAGGATAGGGGATTTCAATAATTATTTTGTTTCAAAACCCTTCAGAAAAAAAATGATTGAGCCCAGAAACTTAGTGTGTTTTATTTTCTTCATGTCCACACAGAAATTTGAGAAGTATAGAGTACATAGGAAAATATGCCAAAATATAGGATTGTTTTAAAATATAGAAATAAAAAGGGAAATATTGGGACTATAGTATATGAGTATATATATGTTAAAAAATGGCTTGTGTCTATGACAAATGGACGGCGTGAGGCTCATAGACGCAGGTCAACATGGCCTGCGTCTATGAAAACCTTTTGGTAACACTGACATATGGGATTTATTAATCGCTCTTTATACAGAAAACTCTGAGATTCAATTACATGGGGGTCAGTCCCTTCTGGCATGCAGAGACTTTATGCTGCTATAAATGTAATTGATTATAATTTCCATATAATACACTGTTCACTGCTTGTTTGTAACCCAACTACGACTTGCAGAGGATTTGCAGTATAAACAAAATAAATGATTGTCTTCTCTGTGATCTGAAGATGCAGTGTCTGTCTTAGGCCTATTCTACAAAAGGAATTAATTTAGTGTTTTCCAGAAAAAAGGGTTAACTTCATATCTTTTGAACTTCATGTCTTTAAAAATGTCTGCTTTTTTCAGAAAAAAGGGGTTGGTTTTATGTCTTTAAAATTGCCTGTGTTTTTTCAGAAAAAACGGTTAACTTTAAAAATGTCCTTGTTTTTCTGAAAAAAAGGGTGATTTCAAAGGCTGAAAAGTCAGCGTTTTCATGGGAAAAGGGGTACTTTTTCAGCTCAAAATTTGAGGAAAAGCGTCTGTTTTCTGATAGGTATAACAAGCATATGTCCTACTAATTCCATATGAGTGCGGGGGCCGGGGGAAACCGCCTATGACTACCGTTTTTCCCTGAATAAGCGCAGGAGGCAGAGTGTTAAAATAAGGTTTATTACTTTGCAATATTTTAAGATTCTGGCTATTTAATAGTCTACGATCATTTTCTAAGTATTTCTCATTCAAATTAAACATTTTTCTAACCTGGAACTGTCAAAAAGCACATCTCCCTTGTTTAAAACAACTATAGTTATAAAATAGACATTTTTTTTCAGTGCCTGAGAGGTGGTTTTCTAATAAAAAAAAAAAAAAAAAAAAGTTACCCCCCTACCTAGTTTTTAGCCAGATGAATCGGAAACACACCTATTTTTGGGGGGTCTTAAAATGATGAGGATTACCAGGATGAGATTTAAACTTTCCTTTGTCTATATTACCTCCTGTATTATGTTATGATGCATGCTGGGATATGTATGATGGGATAGGGCTGCTCCATATGTATAGAGCCAAGCACCCTATCCTCATCAGTCATTGCTTAGGCCTACTCAACTTTGGAATACACTTCATATACTAGCCTATACGCTATTGACTTGACTTCACTTATTGCCGAGGTAGCCTAAACAGGGCTGAACGCTGATATATTGCAAGTAACTTTGAATAGTTCAAGAAGACATGTATTCTATTAGGCCTACAGAGCATGATTTATAAAAAGTGCCAGGCCTTGAAGAAACACATATTACAAGGTCATCTGACTTAATTAGCGCCGGGGGGCGCTCATTCAACGATAAAGGGTATTTCCATTTACAATTGTTAAAAGTACATGGAGTGATAAATAGGCCTACACACGCATAATGAGCTAACGATGACCAAAATTGGGATCATTAATTTAAGTATCTTTTAGCGGAGAATTAACGGCCAAACCGCTCCGTTACTAGTTATGAAACATTTTAATGGAGGGCCGCTATTAACGGCTGTATCCGTTAACCGTTAGCTCCCGCTATTAGTTATGAAACGCCCCCCAGTTTGACGTGCCCATTATTTGACTTTTTCAGTTTGGAAATTCCTAATACTTACAAGACTCGTATGTATATTTTAAAAACAAAAAAAAAGAGACTCGTATGTATGTCTATTGCATGCTTCATTGGATTCAATTAGGACTTGATGTACAAATATTCAGCAATATTTTGATAAAAAAATTGGACAGAATGTCCCCGATAGTATTGAAGCTCACACAAGTGATGTGTAGAATCTAAATGCATGATGGAAGTTGTGCTCTATCGAAATCTATACAACTATAATAAATATATATTAATTCTCAGCCCTGGAAACTAAATATTAGCTAATATTTTTCCCGCTCTCTTTGAGTGACGACGTGCGGTGATGTTTTACCATTTCCGTTGTCGTCATGGCGACGTTATTCCCGATCGCTGAAACTTGTTGGTACGTAACTTGAGATATCTAGCCTAAATTGAACTTTTGATGCTAAATTCTGGTTATAAATGTATCTCATACTAGCAACAGAAGCAGAAATAGCTTCAAACTAGTACAAAATATAGCCTCAGACCAATATAGGCTACTGCCTGCGATGTTTTCAGTTCTGCGAGGGAAAGTGACTGCGAGGGAAAGTGACAGCAATGTTTTTTACCTTCTTACCTTCATCTTTAACTACGGCTGCGATTCACCCATGAGGGGCTTCCGGTCAGCTATATGTTGCGCACAAATGCATGCGTAGTGGGAGAGGTGTAAGCTGGGAGATTTTTTTATTATTATTTCATTGCATAATTTATCATTTACCATCTCATATTTTTCTAAATCATCTTAATGTAAATACTGTTGAAAGGGTTGTTTGTTTAGGTTAGAAGAGTTAGCAATTCCCGATCTTTCGAGAGCAGCTACGCCGACCCTCGTAGATGATGTAGTCTAAATGACGTTAGTAACTCTCTGAGTCCTTCACAACTCTTTTTCCCGCGCTCTCTGACATGCAGGGCATGTAGTCTCTGCTGGCCTATATGCCATCAACTGAGGCTCAAAATAGGGCTAGAAAAAGATTTTTAGGGGATTTGAAAATCAAACTTCAAACGTTAACAATTTCATAAATGATCGGCACCATTTTGGGTTTAATTTCGGCTGTGTTATATATCTTTTCTCTCTCTCTCTCTCTCTCTCTCTCTCTCTCTCTCTCTCTCTCTCTCTCTCTCTCTCTCTCTCTCTCTCTCTCTCTCCCCCCCCCCCCTTCCTCCCTCGATCCTCTCTTTCTATCCCTCTCTCCCTCTCTCGAAATTTAATAAATGGGGGCTTTTAATTAATTCAATTAATAGATCTCTGTTATTATTTTTTTTCTGTGATCCGTTTTTCTGATGGAGGGGCTCCGCCGAAGGCTCTTGTTTTAGACTACGACGCCGTCCGGGACGCCGTCCACCCTGTGCGCTCCGCATACATCGCTACGCTGCCAGAGTAGGGTCGGCGTAGCTACGTGTATGGACTATGTTTTTTTCTGGGCAGCTAGCAGGAAAAACATCGTATTGCGATGTTTTTGCAGAATTTCCCTTGCAAACAGTTCTGCGATGTTTTTTTCTGGGTGGGGGTCCTCTGAGAGCTAGTTCTGCAACACTTTAGCGGGTGACCGTAATTTCTTCCGTTAAATAAATCTCCGTTCATAACGATTAACGGAGATCATTATTAGTTATAAAACAAGCCCGGTTCGCACCCACAGTGCCACACCAGCCCGAGGAATGAAACATCTAAGTAGGCTACTCCCCTTTACAACATGGCCCTAGGAGCTAATTTCAAAGGACAGTTCTCCTGTAGCCTACACATTGCCGGCCTTGCCCATGGTCATGGAAAAGTAGCGCGGGAACTCAAATGTATCCACCCATAAAATATAGATTTCAATACCGCGAGATGGCAGCACCAGAGCGTGACGTCACACCGATCATACATCAAAAACAGAGCACTGAGGATTTCGCCCGTCCCGGTCGCTGTTCACTGTAAAAGTGCCAGAAAGCGAAGTGAAATCTGAACTAAATCCCTCCCCTTTGAGGGAACACTGTCTGGGAAGATACCGAGGCCTGGGGATGTTCGTGATTATAATTTCCTTGGCACAACCTTACCGCGGATTAGTTGTCTGCTAAGTGAGGAAATCTGAGATATTGTTAGTGACAACAAGGGATCGTCCGTGGGTGTCAACCCATCTGTCAGGACTTCCACACAGCTTGAACGAATAAGTGTCAAAACACATCAAAACAAAGATCACCTGGATCCCATGCCAATAGAATAACGCCTGGAATATAATGTAATTGTTCGAATATTGCTATCTTAAAAATACATTTACTTCAGGTAGTGCCACGAATTTTGACATAGGTTATATATGTAGCCTGTAGGCTACTGATTCGTGGATTAGGTCAAGTTTTAACTGGAATTAAGTGACCTCAACCCTCAACCATAATCGCCCATAAATGGCTAAACAGTTCGCAACCATTAAAATTAAGACCACCCAAAAGATCACAAGGATATCGTTTTCTAAAAGACTTTGTAAGATTGGTGTCGAGATAGAATGCCAAGTGGTTTCTACCTAGTATAAATCGGCTAGGCCTATACTATAGACGAGCGACTATAAATTATTTGCTTCGACCTTTTATTTCTAGGTCATCGATTTGTATACAAACAGGAACATACTTTCTAATCTGTTTTAACTTCATGTATACTATGTTGCTATTTCATTGACAGAGGAAATACAGTGTCGATAAGATGCTGAACTCTTGGAAGTACTCTATCGCATGGAGGCCTTGGGCTGCTTTAAAATAGATCAAGCTGGAACCCAAAGAGACATCTCAGGTGGAAAACAGGTGATATATTCAATTTCCCACTCTCCCATAGAATAATCAATATGGACCAAATCTTTGCTTTTTATTTTGTTTACAGACACATGCATTATGAAATATGTGTTAATTCATATGTATGTTGGACATTTTAATTGACCTTTTAAAGCCATGCAGTGTCCATGTTAAAAATGTGCATTTAATAAATTAGCTCATGAAATGTTACTAGGCCTAGGGGTCCTACTAGTAGCCTACCGGTACTATTAACATTTCAGGAGCTAATTTAATAATTAGTGTTCATAATAATAGTCAAAATGCATCTACTGTGATCTTGCTTAGCGAAGAAAGGGTTCCTATATAGGGAACGATTAAAGTTACTGAGTTTGCTTTATAAAAAGAACTCTTCATAAAATCTATCACCAACCGCATGTAACCATAATATGTCTAGGCCTATCTTAATATTCTTATATGCAGAATATCCCCTCTGGGACCGTTCAGAGCTGGCAGTGCTGTCTAGGCCTATATGTGGGTCTAGAGTAGACTATAGCCTAATAATTAGATGTATTTTTTCGGGGAGAAAGATATGAGACCTTCAAAATATTGTTGATACTAATTCATAAGTTTTGCCAAGGAAATTAATAGGATAGATCTTATCATCTAGGCTAGTTTTCAAATTTGGAAAAAGCAGAATAGTATATATTTTTACCGTGCTTGCAAATTGCATGAAAGAATTTTTTTGTTTTTTTAAAAACCCAACCCATTTAAATAAATGAATTAAGTTCAGGTTTAACTGAAACACGCTTCATTATACACGACAACTTCATTATACACGACAACTTTATAAATGATTATTTGTCAGAATTCACCTGCAATGAATTACAGACAAAAGAAATGAGGTAAAAGTTTGTACTTAAATGAATGCACATGATCATCGCTAATTTGGCAATTATGAGTACTGTATGTCTATCTTGCACTAATTGTTATCATTGCTAGAATGAAAACATTTAGAATTGTTTGACCATTATATAGGCTCGGTAATTTCCCGTGTGCCTATACTATTCCAAGGTCCAATATAGAGACAACAGGCTCACATTGAAAAGTTCCCAGACACACAAATTAAATATTGTATGTGTTTTTTATATACCAATCTTTATTCAGGTTCGATGGGAAAATGTACAATTTTAAAGATGATATTTAAGTCTAGTTAAACTACCACAGCTCAATCGACCTATAAGGCGGTCTTTCCCTGCAACCTGATGCATGCACATACGAACAAAGGCATGAGAAAGAAGCTCCTGTTAAATATCAGAACAAGGAACAGACAATAGAGTTCTAACTTATTCTTATTCTGATCGAAACGAAAACTAGAGGTCCAACATCTGGTGATGTGAATTGAAAGCTGTTGAAAGCAAACATATACCGCGGTCCCTGCTCCAGTGGCCACAGATCATCTGTCAAATGGGTTCAAACTGACAGTGAGGATAAGTGTCCTGTATATTACATCCAGAAAACGCTTTCCCATTTAGTGTCTCTAAAAATTGAGTTGCCACGAATTGACCTTTTATTAACATCTAATCTTATCTGTGTTCATATCGTAAATATCCATATGAAATGGATTCAATTCTTTAAATCTTGTATTAAAGAGAGGTATTCCAGTAGAAAGTTCAACAGCTACATTGATATAAATGATGTACGTATACATACAGTAGTTAACGAGTTGACTTTCTTACACTGATTGTGATTTACGTTGATCAGATAATGGTATTAAACGATTAACATGAGCGTGAAGCATTAATAGATGAGATTATATTATATATCAACACCAAATTTTACTCACAAATAAATAATATTTCTGTCTGTATAACCGTATCTCATATGTTTGTACAATGTATTAGCTGGGCCTCATTTGTCATTTCTAATCGGTGTTATCAGTATTTTACATGAGCACATTTATGCTGTGTATCTATCTATGTACTAACATCCCGTCCAATTCAAATGCATGTAATCATTATAAAATGTTATTGATAATGGAAGTTTGTGAAGCGAATGTATGGAGGCGGTTCTTGGGTATTCCTACTTCTCATTCTGGCTTGTTTTTATTCTCCCCAGAATTCAGATTTGTTTAGATAAATGGAAAGATGTTCTTCTCTCCGATTTATTCTTACAAACAGAGATCACCTTCTCAAACTGAAGCGTTTTTGTTATAGTTTTCCGAAGAGATTTTAAAATAGCTATGCGTCATTCATTGGTTTAGGACAGAGCGACAGAATATTTATACGTACTCGACGGGTTCATATTTAATTTGCCCTGGTGCCCCAAGTTCATTTTTTACTTCGGTTGACCACAGATCATTGTCAAATGGGTTCAAACTGAGTGTGAGGATAGATTTCTGTATATATTACTGTACCCAGAAATCGCTTTCTCATTAAGTGACTGATCATTTTTAGTGATTGCAAACATAAAAATATTCTGTGGAGTTCCCACATAGACCGTTTCATTAACTCTCTTGTATTACTCGCAACGTTCGATCTTAATATAACTGTCCTTTAAGTGAACAATCCCAATCATCTAAAACAAATCTATTATATATAATTGATAAACATTCACGTTTGGTTTGTAGCGACGTCCTAACTGTCTTATAATACATTGTTCTTTGTTATAGTCTTCTAATACCGGTATATGATATTTATATATTTTCTTGTTTACATAATTTCGATAGGCCAAAAGAAACGCATGTATCTAGGGTTGGGACAGAGTATAGCCACTTGAAGTGTTGTCCTGATCTTATTTTCTCCAGGGTGGCAGAACCAAATGTTACGTAATCATTTATCACAAACCTGCCTGTTTGTATTTTGCTAATGTTTGCAATTATTAGGGATTATTACCGATTTTCAGTGGTTCATGCCCATGATGGCATCCCCAATGATTGGAAATGAAAAATTCAGTTTATGCTCAGAGCCTATCACATGACATGAGATCGGTATGTCAATGTCTTTCCCGACACTGGAGTAGGCATACCACTACCGTCCTAATGGAATTCTAAATGGATTTTGCGGTTAGTTTCCCTGAGTTTGAAAGGATCTAAACCTAGACTGGACACTACAGTGAATGCATATTATACCTGGGATGAAAGTTTTCAGTATTATACTAAAACCAGTATTTTTGAAATCTTATGAAAATTGTCAGATTTCACACAAATTCCATCATTTTTAACCCAAAATTTTCAAAAAAAAGATTCCCAAATTTTCAGGAACATTTAACAAAATTCATTACAGTATTTCGTCGAAACTTTCAAAGATTAAAATAAAAATGACTTCAAATTTCTCCAACCCACATATGGGTGCTTTTCCTCTTAAATTGCCAGCGGTAATTCAGTATTTTTGCAATGGCTCCACTTTCATCATCCCTGATATACCCTATAATTCAGATCTCATAACGCTGTCTCCATATATAACTAATCTATTACCCGCATATATTGTGACCTGAATGTTCTGGCCATTATTTCCATTTAAAATCACAGATACGAGGACAATTTCCCCTGTGTTATATCAATATTGATATTTAAGGTATTAATATGTTGATAAACATATCATCAGGATCCGCATGCATAGTTACTCAGCAGAAACTCTCAGATGACACCATATAATTTAAAATGAAAACTTATTTCAGTTCATGCATTTGCAAACAGCTATATATGATATAATCCCCACATTGTGTGTGTTATGTTTCCATGAAAAGGTGCGTTTTGAACAGAGATTTTCCTTTAACAAATTGAAATTCATGTTTTAATGAGGTGCATGTAATGTATTCATAGCATTCTCGCTCTATAAACGAGTGCTTTTCGTTGTGCTCTGCATTATATAATTATACAATGGGACTTGTTCATTTAAGGAATAGTTTACCTGTTAGATAGAGATTTACAATTGATGATATGGAATAAATGAGGAATGGATCATAGCGATGGTTGGTGGAATGTAATGAGTAATAAGAGATAATATCAGATAATATATTTACAGTCTGTTGTCTTCTGATGAATAAGTTGATAGTTAATAATCACCATTCAATTCATCATACATAGTATAATACTTGGTTCAAATCAGTTTTCTTGATCATACACATTTATCAAGATTCTTAATCCAATTTAAAAAAAATAGACCCGGAGAGATCAGCTAATTGGATCAACACAAAAGAATCAAATTTTTTACACTCTACCAGGAGGTTATATAATTATAGAACTACAAGTATAGACGGAATGTCATTTAATCAAGAGTGGGCCATAATGCCTGAAACTATTGCATTTTTTTTTAATATTTTGTTTATACTGGGTTGACAAATCCCCCCCCCCCTCCCGGGGGGGGGGGGGATTTGGGGCTAGTATATGGGTTAACTAAATGTGTCTAATTATATTAGCATATTTCTTCCTTGAACAATCGAAACTGCTGGAAACTTACACATGAAGTTTAGTTTGGTTTGTCCTCCCTGCTTTTCTGATAGTCTTAAGGGGTGTCTCCACTGGCTGCGTTTGGAACATCATTCATCGCTCAGTATATCATATTATATATTTGAAATAGCCATAAATAAACATAATGAAGTATATAATACTTTTGAAAAAATTTGTTTCTCGCAATTTCATGCAAAAGCATTTTGCAGATAACTTATGCCAATTTTATTCGTTTATCTGACAAGGAAATTAACGTTAAACCTTTATCATAGATATTCACAGCAGTCTTGACCAAAACAAAGTTAGTTTTCTTGTGGTAGAGTCATAATCAAATGGCAGAGGTGTTTTAATCGCAGAAAATATTCAATATGCTGAATAATTTCTGTGACAATCGCAGCACATGAAACCCCCATTTTCAGCCGCAATCCAACCGCAGATACAAACGCAGAACAGCTCTCCACTGCTACGGTTGGTCTGCACATGAACTGCGCTTGAATATAATTTCCTGTTTTTGTATCGCAATGCTTACCGCAGAGCTTTCCGCAGCCAGTGGAGACCCCACTTCACCCCGTCTCTCCATAAAGAACAACTGTAAACTTTAAAAGTAGAAAGAAGATATACTAGTGCCAATTACCCTTACCTGAGAGTGTTATCGTGTCAAAGTTATTATTTTTTACGTAATTAACCTCTAAATTATCTGAATACCTTGTTGTGGACACTTGAGAACCTTTAATTGTTATAGATCTACATTGGAACTCCTAAAAGGAGATCATCTCCAGTCAGTGTGCAACATAACCCAGAGACCGACGCCCAGGTCTCCATTAAATTTGTGTCGATCTCTGATATTGATATTAGGCTTGAATCAGACTGTCTCCAATGAGTGAAAAAATTATCTTGTCTAACTTTTCTTATTCTGGGTTATTTTTTTAATTACTCTAAACTCTGAAATTTCTCATCAAAAACTCTGATTCAACTGTGACTGCTGTTTCACATTTTTTGCCGTCCTAGCTTATGCGTTATGTGATCTCATTGGTCATTGCATCAGATTCTGACTAATCAGTGCAGTTTTTATATTTATATTAAATAATGGCATAACTGTCGTTGGGTGTATAGATCTCATGTATTACAAAAAGAATACCTAGAACAGTAGAGGTAGAGGTAACAGTCTACCTGGCCCTGTCTTAGACAATCTTATTTTCTGCATGTTATTTACCATATTAATGTCCCCCTTATTTCGGTCTCTGTATAATCCTGTCGGTCTCCACTGTTACAATTTGACAGAGACCGACGGTCTCTGGTCTCCCAATTCACTATGTTGCACACTGCTCCCGTCTATCATTCTATTACTATCCTGCTTCCTCCAAATTTGCCTGTTATGAGCATACACCACTTTGGCTTTATGTCCTTTTTTCCACCATATCCATCTTCATACTCGAGTCTTACCCAATTCAGGGGCTTGTGGGGAGAACTATTTTTTATTCAAGATAAATGTCTCATTTTTGCCAGGTTTTGAATTTGACGAATAAAAAATGTTGTCATTATTTCAACTCGACTGGTCCTCATATTATGGAAGTGGTATTAATGCATTCAGGCTTCTAAGTTGGCTTCTAAGTTCACTTCTCTTCCCATTACATCCCATTACATGTATAAGATAATGGATCTTTGTGTGGAACAGGTTTTACACTCTAGGCTCAGAGCCTCTCGCATCAGATAGAAATGATATGTCGGTGATTGGACGTCTACTGCGCTAATGGCGTTCCTGGCCCTGGAGTAGGCGTCCTAATGGGATTATAATGGCATTTTGCGGCAAGTTCCCTCCATTAAGAGGAACTCCCTCAGCTCTGAGCCTAGTCTACTTCATGCGGCGTTTGGCGCCTCAAAGGGGGATCCAAAAGGCAGTGTTTATATCTGAATGATCCATGGGTACAAATGTCACTTGAATGAGACCACTGGTGATTTCCATGCATGTCCCCCATTTCCTTCATATAATAATGTGTAGAATAATGACATGTTGGCCCATATCACAAACCTGGGAGGAGTCTGCAGACAAGTGTAATTGTTATGTAACCCGGTGCAGGTCGTGGGAAGCGATGTACTAGGGTTTGCAACTCGCTCATCAGTTACAAGTTTGCAGAATGAGTTGCCAACAGAAGCTCATCCATTATTTGATCAATTATTTTACAAAGTATATATTTTCTTTTTAATGAATGTTGTCTATCATGTATAAATTTACCTAAATATTGCTGACATAACCAGCCACATTGCAATCTTAGTTTTAGGAGTTACCCCATATAGCCATTTGATTGATATTGTTTATTTCCAGAACAAACAGTTACAGTAAAGAAAAATAATATGAGTCTGGAGATAGATAGAAACTAGGTAGTGGGGTTGTAACTTTTTAATCTTTTTAATTATATTTTTAGGAACTGAAAAAAATGTCTATTTAGGATTTTGGATCCTCACAGGTTGTCACCCCTGTGTCTGATTCTGACGATGTGGAGCAGAGCTTTATAGAAAATGAAAATAAAATAATTTATTTTGATTCTCAATACATCCCATGCCACGTCATGTCTATAATCAAAGCTGCACAGTACTGTCTCTTCTTGTTTATCTTAATTTGTTCCAAACCCCTGCCCCCACTCCCCTCTCCCCCAGACATGCTGTTTATTAGGCGTAACGCACATTATATTCGGACCCTGGAAAATCTAGTCGGGCCTGACTGTCTATGGCAACCCAACCCACTATGTCGCACACTATAAATCGCACTACTGACTAGGTAGATACCAGGCAATACCTGTTTTTAGACTGCCAGGTCTGGGTTGGAAATTGGAACGACATTAAATATTACTTACTGAACGAACGCGAAAGTGTTCATATAGTTTGGGGGCAATAGGATTATGAATAAATGAATAACACTGCTGTAGTGACTGACTGTTTGGTCCCCCGATTTATGCGTGTATATATATGTATATCACCCTGTATTGTTTGGAAACATTCTATTCTATATATGGGGAGAAAAACATCCGGGCAATCAACAGTGGTTTACGCTTGCTCGTCCTTTCCTGTTTTGAAGTAATTTGGGACGAAGTCTGTCACTTGGCTTCACTCTTTGTGGCAGCACTAAGTGAAGGTTTATTTTCCATTGCAAAACTTGACAATGAAAGTATGCCTGTATAAAAAAAGGGTACATTTAAACTAAAGTTCAATGGCGTTTATTCCCAGTATTTGTACAGCAAAATGAAATATAAGAGTCCCTGTGGATAAGACTTTGGAACTGAAAAGTACATTTTGTTTGAATTGGCATATGTTTAGACTTGCATTAATCCTTAATTATTTTCTTTTTAAACGAAATTTCAACAAATTTAAATCTATCCTGTGGAGTCACTTGTAAAGAATTGCAATTCTTGAGAGTTGAATTTACCACTAAAATGGCCGCCCCCTCTCCCCCCCTCCCCTCCGACTGGGCCTCGACCGCCACGCGGGACCTGGGTGGAGCGGGGGAGAGCGGGGCGCTGGACATCTGTTGTTATGTGTCTACCTGTTTGATTGTCTTAGCAACCGAAATAGCATCACCTCTTGTTCTCCTGTGTGACTCTCATTAGTGGGTGGGGGGAAGGGACTGGGGGAGGGAGGGGACGCTACATGCTTGGGTCAGGGATAATTGGAGGGGAGGGGGGGTTGAGGGCAAGGGATCCTCCGCGCATTTGCGCACAGCGCATGACCTTGGCGTGGGAGAGCGCTGGGGGTCATGATCATGTGGCAGGAAGATCCCCTCAGCCAATCATAAGGGTGGATCGCCAGGAGCGCATTTTGCTATACCCATTTTGATGCTGATGAATAATTAACGTGTGACTATAAATAAAGGGGACTGAGTAAGCTTGGACACACCTTGCTGCCTGGCCGAAGACTACTATCATCCGACTTCTCTGACTTCATCATTTCCATACCGAATCTCTGGGCAAATTGCCATTGCATTCTCACACACTACTGTCTCGACTGAGGAATCAGTGAATGGCAAGCAATAGACCTGCGCTAGGGCCCTACAAACAACGACAGGGTCTAGGGTTAGTCGATACACATCTTAGGCCCCCCCCAAAATTTTTTTTACCATACCTGATTTTTTAAGAATCATATCTTACTTTTTTGGGATTTTTTGACAAAAAAAGCTTATGAAAGCAGGAAAACGGGTTTTCCAGACCCAGAACTGTCAAAAAGCACATTTCCCATGTTTAAAACAACTATTGTTATGAAATAGACATTTTTTTCAGTTCCTGGGAGGTGGTTTCCAAAAAAAAAATTAAAAAAAAAAGAAGTTACCACCCCCTACCTAGTTTTCAGCCAGATAAATCGGAAACAGACCTATTATTTTTGGGGCCTTAGGTAATACAGCAGTCTGAAGTCTCCATTAAACTAATACATTTCGTTTGAATTGGCATGTATATATGCGGCTTTCAAGCTGCTTCTTGATGTTCATGTATACATGCTTAATTGATGAGAGTGCAATACGAGCTAGTGTGTTTGTTTGGATTCTTTCTTAAATTGTGCGTATGTTGGGGGGGGGGGGGGCGGGGGCGGGGGGGCATAATATAGGTCATAACAATTAAACGCATATATTATATGCACTGGACAAAGATGTGTTCACTCAGAAAGAGCACCTGTATGTATCATCATGACGATCATAGCAACCCCTAGCCTATAAATTCCTGCATAAAAAGGCTTTAAACTAGATTAAATACGAACTTGATATCTTGGGACATAATTTTGTTTTCATGCTCCCGACCCGAACCGAATCCAGAATACTGTAGTATGCTGTAAACATTAACATTCATTTTATGCGCATCTCTATAGAGTACCGTCATATAAATAGTATACATATTTTGTCATGTATCAAATGCATGTGAGCACTGTTGTCGTATTAATATATTTAATTTTGACCTCTTTGTCATTTAGTTGCATTACAGATCTGTTCATATCGAAATAAGGTTCTATTTAAGAAGTGGCTAAAAATAAAATCCGTCCAGTGTTAAATAATTATAAATAATAATTATAAAGATACCATATTTGTCAATAAGTTGAACAAAAAAGTTGTTGCCCATCTGGCATGCACCAGGTCGTTCTGTGCATACCTGATATAAATTAGTTCTAGGCTCAGAGACTCTCAGTTCCCTCCAATCTGAGCAGTTAGGTCCAGACACCCACATTCCTCGATTCCACATCCAGCGATAAGCTTAACCGCAAGGCTAAGACTAAGGCTAAAGTGTTAATGACTCCCTGAAACTTAGGTGACCACAACTGCCTTCTGAACCTGACTGTGAGGGAAAGCATCTCGCTACAAACCGCAAATGCCATTAGAATCCTACTCCAGGGCCAGGAAACCATTAACGCAGTCGGCGTCCAATCACTCACTCATACCATTCTTGCGGGGTCTCCGCGGAGCCTGGAAAAGCCTTGCATTTGGAACTTAAAATGAGGTCCAGGTCTGGAAAATGGGCATTTGGTCGAAGGGCCTGGAAAATCATTGTATGGGCCTTGAATTCTGTTGGAATCTATTAAATGGCCTTGAAATTTTCGAAGATACTCTGTTTCTCACTGCACGTACACTCCCCCTGACTGGCCACTTTCATACTTTACACTAAGTGACTCACAAAGTTATAAAAAAAACTGTTATTGATATAACATGTGAATATGAAACTTGTTGAATAAATCATTGGTCTATGAACAACTGTCATTGGCTTTAAAAGGTTTATTTTCCATTGCAAAACTTTGTTTTTAATTATTTACTCCAACCACCTGCTCCCGTCATTGGGGTTCTGAAGAATCCTGGAAAAGCCTGGAATTTCTTCTGACCAAAAGCGCGAAGACCCTGTCTTATCGGATATCTAAGAGGCTCTGAGCCTAGACGGCAATGGGCGTTTCACATCTGCCTGAATGTCAGTTCTTCCTCTGTGTGCCCTTTAAACGCACATCTATAGATAATAGTTATTTAAATTTCCGATCATGAAAAGTATTTTCTTATCTGAAAAAGGAAAAACAGCCTTCTCCGTTTACTGTATGTCTTCCAGGATGTTTCTAAACGGCTATAAATTGAAGAATAACAAATGGACTTATAGGTACCTCAAATCAAAGATTGGTTAAAATAGAATGCATTCAGTGGTTACCATCCAGTGCTTCAAACAATTATTAGACTATTATAGTATGAGGACAGCAAAGACTAGTTCCGAGTATATTGTCCGTATTATGCCTAGTAGTATATTTATAAGGACGATTTAAATGTAGGTACACCCACCATATATGTAACATTATGGACTACGATATGTTATATCATATTACGCAACATTATACAATGATTGCATAACAATGATTAACCACATTATTATTGATATTCCAAATTATCATTAACACTAATTAGTACTTATTAAATTAATGAATCGCAGTACTATGCAAGTCTAGTAAGAGGATCAGGTAACATCAGAGTTCATATAGAAATCTATCAGCCTATCACCAACGGCCACGACCATTCTACAACTCATGTGTATCATTTGGATAATAAAATAGTCAGTCGGATCTCGGGATCTCAAGCCTCCGGTCTCTATTTATTTCTCCTTCTACAATAGCTCTACAATATTCTAAATATATATTCAAGTTATAAACCAAGTTATAACAGATAGTTCGTTAAGTTCGAGCAACATCATTAATTCAGTTTGTGTGGAGAGTTTCCATGTCGCCCTAGAGATCCCTGACCCTCCTAATTGTGGTTGTTGCCTTCTCTGTTGCTATTAAGCAAGATCGAATCTATTTAATTTCATGCTTTGTCTGCGTCGACTTCTTTCCTGTTGTTTCAAGACGTTCGAGGTGCCCCCTTCTCATTACATGTGACGTCCAAAAGCCCTGTTTGTTGTTCTTTATTAATTTTCTTTTTGTCATTATTTTTTCGTTGATTATTTTATCCAAATAAGAAATTCTATACGTGGCATCCTTCGTAGGAACCACATTTCTGCAGTATAATTTTGTTTTCCACGTTTCTTGTGACGCAGACGGTCCATGATTAGTTATAAAACCAAGTGACCGTTCCTCCTGGTTTGTCACTTAACAAGAGCTCTTATCTCCACACCCCTTGTGGTGTCCTCGACTAAATTGAAATCAAACTTCACCTTCCCTATGGCAAGTCGTTTAATTTGAAAATTACCATTAGTAACAGTAACTGTAACGATATGAGTAAGAATGTCTTTGTTTGTTTTCAGGGCTAGCCCTGCCTTACTATACTTGAGGGTGTCCCGCGCGTGAAGGCTATGGGCACATCCAGTAACACCAAAGACGCAAGGACCATGGACAGCAGGGCCTCCTCGAACTGTACGCACGGAGGCCAGGTTAGTTCAATGTTTTTGCCTTTAGTTCTTTTTAATTTTAATATTTTAGATTCATGAATGTTTGTGGATGTCTACTTGGTGTCAATCTCTGGCTCAGGAAGTTATAAAATATTTTTGTTGTAAGAGATGTCTCTATATATATTTTATCAAAGCGCATTACTTTTATATTAAGCTAAATTAAAGTATTTAATTAATTGATAACATGTCTGACAATTACGGTAGGTACATATCGTGCAGGGTTGTGTGCTAAAACCTTTCAATTTCATAATTATATTATATGCGATTCAAACGTCTAGCCTCGAGAAATGCAAATTAATTTGTCTACAAACAAAACCTACAAATATTAATATGCCTCCAAAATGGACGCGAACTAACCCAACACACGAACTAACCCAAGTTGATGCATTATGTGATTTTATTCCCATTTTATCAGTTCCTTCAATAAATGGGAAAAGGTGCAGACCTGTTACGTGACAGTTCTTCCAGGTAGACGATGGGTGTTACATTAATATGTGAAAGGCAGTGTTTTGAATAACAACATTATAATTTTGATATTTCTGTATTCAACAATGTCTGTTTTCCGGGGGATAAGTAGCTGTTTGAACTTTGTACTGGCTTATCTAAGTAAGGAAAATATCTAGACGACCTGTACGTGAGTTAACCAGAAATAAAAATGAGAGTTAAGGGCCTAGTCCACTAAGCCGATTCTCATGCGATTCTCACAGAATTTAGTGTAAAAGAGTCCTCTGCGGCGCAAAATCGCATGAGAATCAGCTTAGTGAACTAGGCCCTTTAGCCCTTATTACACACAACTTGACACAACTTTTTTTTAAAAAAACAACAAAAACTTGAGATATAGTATTCAAAATAGTTAAGAGGTAGAAAATGGGAATTTGTGTTTATTGTAATTTGATTTCTATTAATAATACGCTAAGCGAATAAAGAGATGAAGGTAGTTTTATTAAAAGTCGGCGTCTGAAAACATCCTTTAGGGATAGTGCGTATTTGTGTAACTTAAAGAAATATTGGCCTCAATTGAATGAGAAAAAAAGAAATATTTTCTTGTCCACAGAATAGTGACACAATAATGCATTACCATTACCAGCAATACAGACTATGAAATACTATTACATCTGCTGCTACCATTCAGTTATTGGTTCCTGATGACGATGATAGATTAGTACTTTAATTACAGTTTCTTTAAAGTGCATGTAATACTTCTCATTCATGCCATACCAATATTCCGTAGTAAGGACTACTGAGGATAGTCCATTTATATGTAAAATGTAACTCAGCAATCAAAGTCAAATCTAATATCGAAAGCTAGAAATCATACACAATTTTCCATTATTATACCGTTTATTAACATTACACAATATAACAACTTACATAACAAGCTTTTCTAAGTATAACACGCTTGAGAGGTTGATATTAAAATCAGCTAACAACTAATGATTCGATTATAGCCATCAGTAACGCAATGCTTCTTTCTCATCGGGTCCGAAGCTGTGCTATCGGAGAGGGGCACTATAAATTGTAGATTTCTTTATTTTCTCTCTGCAGTGCGTGGGGTTGCCACTGTTATAAAGACCTCAGATTCAGAATACGTCAATCAATACGTTTCATGCAATGCATCAAGATTTTCTATACTAGATAAACTTTCGGCGACTCCCAATGGTTTCTGTAGTTTGGAGCCTATTTTCTGTGTCACTGTAGAAATGGTAATGGAATATCCACATTCTAATATTGGCCTCGTGGCTACTCTATAGATTGTGAGGAGGGATTTGGGTGGGGCTATTAAAAATTATTTTATTTAACAAGAGTCCCTCTTCTCAGTCGGGGGGGGGGGGGGGCGGGGGGGTCTGTATTCTCTAATCTTTTTGTGTTTGTTTATTAGTGGTGAATTGCCTTATGTTTAAATTTTATCTTGGCCAAATTAATTTCAGGTCTATATGAACTTTGAAAAAGAGATCATGATCTATTATGATGCTATATTGTATGAAAGATCTTGAAAATCAATTCTTAGCGGAACCAACAATGTTTGCTTCTTAATGTCATTCCCTTTGACAACCATTATTTGAATTGTTTAGCATCACTGGAGATTGTATTGCTTCAGCGCCACACATAAATAGCAGCTGTCCATTTGTAATTTAATAGCAAAGTCAAATTAGTTAATAAGCCATAGCTGATCAAACAACTGTATCACGGATGCAAACCGTAAATGTAAATAAACGACTTAACAAACAGACTTGTAGGAATTTATGACAATATACAGTGCAATGTCCTCTGACAATGGTTGTATCTGACAATGCTTTTATATATAATATGGGTCAGGCCATAAGAAAATAGACAATCGGCAGTTCTACACCTTTTGTCAACTCTACTAATATAGGTGGGAAAATTATTTATATCAGGTATATATATGAGTATATTTGGTATTGTGTTGATTAAGAAAATATGTTCAGTTATGTTGAACTGTATTTTAAACAGCATTTTAAAAAATGGGTTTATTTGAGAGGATTGGTTAAGGCGATTTGTACATTTTCTGACGACTTCACCTATATGTAGAAGCCATCATATAAAGTAAGAACAATATCAGACCCAATGAGATTCCCCGAGGAACCCCACTTCTTAACAATTATAACCAATGCTACCTTTCTTTTTTCACGAATTTCTGTTCATATAAGTAGATGCTCCTCTTTTCTGGTAAACTGGGGTTAACGAAAGTCCTTCTAATATTTTACATTGTATTAACATGTCTTTGCTTCACAATTTCAGCCACAAGAAATGTTATCAACTGGAAACAGTGGCATGCCTCCCTACCAATCGGAGCGTCGTGACTCCGAGATATCCCTCAACTCCAATGCAGAGACATGCCGAATATGTCACTGCGAGTCGGAGCCAGGCGCTCCTCTCATCTCCCCGTGCGTTTGCTCGGGAAGTCTCAAATACGTCCACCAAGCTTGTTTGCAGCAGTGGATTAAGAGTGCAGACACCAAGTCATGTGAACTCTGTAAATATGATTTCGAAATGACCACACGGATTAAGCCATTTAGAAATGTAAGTGTGGGTCTTTGATTTCTTTATATGGTTTCATTTTTATCTGTGGGCCTTACTCTCTGTAATCGAGAGCTAGGGTCCGGATTAGAATCCCATGAGCGCCTTGACAGAGCATCATTCTGTTAATGTTTGTAATGTCTTGGGGTCCCTTCCAACATCAGAGATATACTATTAGGCACGGCGTGATAAAAGTCATTTCCATTTTTCTTGCCAAACCTCTAATTTTCTATATTAGGAACGGAAATAAAAATACTATATATTATATGATATACATGGTTTTGCTTCTAATGAAGGGTGAATCTTTCTTGCTTAATCATATTTTAACTTGTTCTGGGGGGTTATCGAGTTGTCTTCTACTGGTTCCTATCATGGTTTACTAGTTCCATGTTTTAAACCTCACTAATTCTAATTAGTTATAACTGGCCTTCCACTAGTAAATCATCCCGACAATATATTATTTTTCTTCATGATATCTTCATGCCTTTGCCATTATTCTACTGAGTCAGGACGTCTATATCAGAAACTGTTCGAAACAAAATCAATATACAATATACTGGTGAAGTTGCTGGCCGACCTGAGATGCATGCATATCTAATTCAGCTAGATTTGACACTACTTGTGTCTTGTTTTGATTGCTTTTTCTCTTCAATTGCAGTGGCAGAAACTACAAATGTCTACGGTGGAGCGGCGCAAGATCATGTGCTCTGTGACATTTCACCTTATCGCCATAACGTGTGTGATTTGGTCTTTATTTGTATTAATAGACCGCACCACCGAGGAGATCAGACAAGGGGTGCTTGAGTGGCCCTTCTGGACCAAGCTCGTCGTGGTCGCCATTGGATTTACCGGTGGCTTGGTGTTTATGTATGTCCAGTGTAAAATGTATGCACAATTGTGTAGGCGATGGAGAGCATACAACAGGGTCATATACATACAGAACTGTCCCAAGTTAGGGCAGAAACTACCCTACCACCCAACCAGGGATGATAAATCGGAATCGTCGAACAACAGTATGCAAGAGACCGAACTTGTATAGTGATAACATCTTGACCTTGACTGCCCTAGGCATTGAAGGTCAGCTCATATATAAATATAAATATATATATCTATAGATTATAATATTATATATATATGTATACATATTAAGAAAACATGTTATGATAATTAAATGATGTTGCTTGCGGAGTGGAAGTGACAGTGATGTGTCTCGAAATGTAGGGACTTAATCATTGATAGTTGCTTCCACTTTAGTAACCTTTGTGATATGTGATCCCATATTTGATAGGAAAAAATATTATAATACATAGACCGGCTGTTCACTCGAACCTGCTCGGTTCTGCCAGAAAAAGGTACAGTGGAGAGAGTATAAAACTGGTTCTTAACATATGGGTAGAACATAACGTCTATTGGATTTCATGAAACTATATTTCTAATTTGTTTCCACAAATGAAGCGGCAGTATTTGAAGTTGTGTTCATGTGAAGGAAAGACAGTAGCTGTTGAGAAAGAAGAGGATCGTGGATGATTCTTTTCTCTCTTCTGAGTGGAAGAAATAGTGTGATTCGTTGCCTGGGATAAAGCTCTTCATCAAGTGACGTAGTCCAACCTCTAAGCAAGTCTTCATCGGCGTCTGGAGTAAAAGTGAAAGTCAGTGGTTAAACAAGTTGACAGTAGCAGTTCCCGTGGTGTATGGGAACTGACGTCACGGCGTTTATTAAGACAGGATTCCACTGGTGCGATATCACGTTAAACATGTTGCATGCGACAAAAACTGATGCGATAATTATGAACGCTGAACCTGTTCAGAGTTAACATGAAATGATATAAATACTTTTTGAACCATATGTTCCTCAACTTTTTTGTCGAATGCAATGCTGTATTGCACCACTAAGTCCCAGCTTACCTATGCCTAGAAAGTGGCTTAGTTTAACCTGTGATGTTAAATAGTTCGGTGCCCCAGGATCTATTCCTCTAGCGTTCTATGATTTTCCTTTTGGTTAAAACTTTTTTTTAAAGTGGTGCTTTGTTCCAAAGGGGAGGAAATTTCCAAATGGTTATATATCCCAAATAAAGGATGTTCGGGAATCGTCTGTAATTAGGGCCTTTTAAAAATGCTGTTATTTAGCCATAAACTTGGCTTTATTTAAATTGTTTTTTTAAAAAAAATATTTCAATGGATGGAATCTTGTGGTGCTGATCTATGGTGGAAACATGATTGTGTCACTGATTGAAATGTAAATTGATAAGTGAGTGTTGCCTAAATTGCGAGATTCATTGTATTTGCAATTTCCCTCTGTATGTACAATATGTATAAAGTTGGAAGTTTATCTTGAAAAACGCCCTGCATTTATGTATGAGGTGATACAAATAATTACTTAACTATTCGTCGATATGTACCACCCTCTGATTGGGCAATCACTCTGTACTAAAATGGGAATAAGTATTGTACTCTTCGCAGCTAAAAACCTAAGGAGGATTGAAGTGTGGGGCTAAATGTGTTAATAATGAAGCAGACTTTCTTTTATAATTTACCTTTAAACTATTATATTTATTTGGTACTCACATTTAAAATGACAATACTTTTTCGATAAGGTTCCTTTAATCCATCTTGTCTATATTTTCCACGTACATGTATTCATTATTTCTGTGTAAGAGGTCTGGTTCTGTGTTTTTCTGGTTCGATACCATGTGGACATTGTAGGTCATTTTCTCTTTACTGAGATGGGTGTAAAGTCAATTTATTTGGTCTGTTACAAATTAGTCATTTCCAATAGTTATTTAAGTTTATCTAAATACTAGGAAAAGTCAAACCCAGCCAAAATGTAATGCTGCCGTGATTTTGTCAAGTACTTGAATTCAGTTTCATCCTCTGTCTTTCTATGAATAGGGGATTTGCATTCGCTACTTGGGTGTGTCAGGGCACCGTTGCTCCTCCTTTCTCTATACTAACGAATGCTCACTATCTTTATCATAATCTTTAATAACGGTTGAGATAAGACTCAAAACAGCTCTTATCACCGGTTATCTTTATAATTAAATCCAATGTGGCTACAGATAACGATATTTACTGGATTTATTAACGATACGATTACGACCTGCAACAATACAAGTAACGATACGATTAAGAATATTGAACAATGGCACCCGTTTGCAATGGATTGTGAAAAATATGCAGCATTGTCATCGCAATTGGACACAATTTATCTTGTCAAATATTCAAATATTATTTGGCCTTTGAATATAAAATAAGACTGTTCCTATATGGTCAAGAATGGTATTCAACATTTACCTTGAAAAACTGGTTCACGTTCCATGATATAAGTAGTATGTTTTCCCTAGTTATTATTATAGACAAGCCAGTTGTACAATGCGAATGAGTATTGCAACCGATAAGTATGCAAATCCCCTATGATGTATTTAAAAAGGAGCTACCTGACAAAATAATCTTTTTGAATACATCTCTTTAGTTGCCAACTATTTACGGCCATGGAAAAAGTTACTCAGATAAGAAAGCGTGCCAACTAGAAAATAGGAAATGATGCTAGGAAAAAATACTGTATCATAAAATCTTAAATAATATTAACAGTGTACCAGAAGATACAACTTAGTTAGTTTTGGGGCACAGAGAATGAAACCATTTCTCAGTCACATGTGTAACATGGAGTGTATCACGCCTTAAAATTAACCGAGATAAAAAAAAGGATAAATTATAAGCTTCACCACACTCAGTCACCACTACCCCACCTCATCCCACACCACCCAAAGAATTGGTAATAATATAGGTTGTAGCGTTTTAATATCTTGCTGTTATGTCATTATCGTTGCCATGTACATACCTCTCGCTAAGAATGACTGATTCAGATCAACCATTATTGTCAATCCGATGTGTAATACTATATTGACTGGGTGTCCTAACTTGGGGAGTACATTTTGGGTACTGAGATGCCAACAGTTCCCTTTCGAGGAAATATCCTTCGGTTTCTATCCATAGTGTTTTTCAGTGGAATATTACTGATCAGTCAAGACTCTTGGATGGTCCCAGAAAGGGATATTGGATGGTCCCTGGAGCATGTTCGTAAATATTGGACAGCATTCGCAAAATCTCTGAGAATTGGATTTGCTGTGGGTACCCACCCCCCACCCCACATTTATTTTTTATCATTTCTGGATTCGGGAATTACTTGCATGTATGAGTTACCATTTTCCCCTGTATAATGAGTCAGATCGTCAGAAAATGTACGATCGGCAGCTAAACACGTTTAGTGAATTCAGTTAAGCCAGAGCTATATATACAGATATATAGCTCTGGTTAAGCTAAGCTGAAAAGGGAGATAAATACTAGGTATATCTGAATATATTTGGTATGGCATTGATTCCGACAATTTGTGTGGTTATATAGAACTGTATTTTGAACTTAAGTTTTGTCTTAAATTTGGGTTATTTGAAAGGATATGTGAAGGCGAATTGTACATTTTCTGACGACTTAACCCCTATACCGCAATGGTAAGGCGTTGGCTTCGAAACCCGAAGCTTGTACTGAGTTCGAATTCCATAAGCGCCTTCCAAAAATGTCACCTCACTTTCTCGACTTGATATGATTGACAGTTACTCCAGCAGGCGTATAATAGTTACAACAACAAAAAACAACTAACTTTATTTCTAATAGTATGAGGATTTGCAAAACCCGTCCAATATTCTGAGGAATTCAAATTCATGATGAAATCAGAAATTGTGCTATTTCATTGTGGGAGCATTCAACGTGTCCCTTATTGGCAGTTTCTATTTCCCGATGTATTGACCAATCATTGATAATTCGTGCTGCACTTTTCCTTGAGATTTTGTTATCTCAGAGAATGAATCATCAGGTGTTGTCTCTATCTGTAGTGAAGAGAGAATTTGGGTTTGGATTATATTCCTGGTTTTAGGTAAATTCAGAATGGAAGTTTGGATTTGACCAGAGTTCTTCGTAGAGGTTATTGATGTGTATGTATGTACATGTATACTCTTATCCTCTCAGGTATATTTACATTTAAAATTAATTATCTGCAAAATTAATTATCTGCAAAGGAAATCTTTGATCGACGTACTTGGTAAACATTTTGGCTGTCGATCGTGTCAAATGCATCGGATTGAATTTGTTAATATAAAGCAGTTTATTTTCCTCTTTTTTAGCTATAATACTAGAATTATATATATGAAAGGAATCTATGGGTTAGGACGTCAGAAAATGTATAATCGGCAGCTCTACACATTTAGTAAATTCTGTTAAATTAAGCTGAAAATGATGAATACTAGGTATATCTGAGTATACATGGTTTTGCGTTGATTCAAAAGATCTGTTCGGTTATGTGACTTGTATTTTGAACCTCATTTTTGTCTTAAATTTGGGATAATCTAGGAGATTGGTGAAGGCCAATTGTACATCTCCAGGCGCCTTCACCCATAAACGCGTGTCTATAGATGCGGCCCACTCTAAGCCGAGAATCTTTACCATAATTTGTTACGCAGTTATTATTTTTTGTGTTCAGTGGAGTCCCACTGTCATCCCTTTATTTAAATTCACATTTCTTTCAAAACTTATTCTTTCGTTCTTTCAAAACTTATTCTTCGTTACACAATCAAACATAACTTTACATAGAGTTATATTTGCCCCAGTGTTACAATATCAGGTCTTGTCCTGATCGTTCACAGTCCATTCAGAATGAAATTAACACTTTAGATTCTGAAATTAATTCGATTTTTTTCAAAGTATTTCCAAATAGTTGGTCGTTTAATTGGTTATGTATGTGTCTGACTAAAGACCTATTATCGCCAAAGTACATGCTGTCGATGCTCATTATTCCTGTATACGTGAACTGAACCTACTTAGTGGTTGAAATTTGCTCACCAAAATTTACTTTCTACTGAAAATAATATTTTTTCACTGAAACTTGTTTTTTCCCCGTCTACTTCGATGCTTCAGTTAGTACCGATTTTTGCCAAATTATGCCAAAGCAATCGGCATATTTAGGTAAATATTTTATCTTTTATCAATACAAGATCGGTACATCTTGATTGTGATATTGTTTATAGTTGGACTATTTGGCTCGATTTTGCTTTTTATGTTCCAGATATAGTCATTAGATCCTTGTAGTTCCCATTTTCTTTTTCGTAATAGAGAAAGGCACCTGTTTAGAAGCGTGCCTTGTCTATTAATAATCCATGTGCATCAGATGTACTTAATTTATCTTCAGTCTTTAATTGGGTGCTTTGGAAAAGGGCAGTGAATATTATGCAATTGCTCGTCTCCTTTTTGTTCGAAGAATATAAATGAATGTTAAATATTATTGGTGACGTTACTTAACAGTGATCTCGCTCCCATAGCAACGCCTTGGGAGGATGTAAACAACATTCCAGAAATACTGCGTTGTTTGTATAAAAAAATGCTTTTAAAGGATTAATTAATGAGGGCTGGCGTAATGTGGCCGGAAGCGAATTTTTAATTGTCTTGTATACATGTATGCTTACAACTTTGCCAATAACAACCATTTATCCATGGTCAGAGTATATTGAATGGGGCACTTGCGGTTATAGTTCTTACCAATATTGGAATGAGAGTGGTTGTAGAATTTAATTCAGGTGGAATCCATCCTCGCGGGTGATGATCAGAATTAAGTTTTATTTCGTCCTGACATACGAACTTGTAAATGTATCTTTCCCAGTTAAAACCAGAACAGTTTTAAGATATAGAAAATTTCAATAATATCATTGGAGTTTAAGATTTTAACATAATACTGGGATACCAATTCAAATTTTGGACTCATTTCATATATAGTGTAAAGGCTAAAAGCATCGGGGCTGAATTTGTTTAACTACTTCCAAATATAATAGTCAAAACTTAGATTGAATAGAAGCGAGACAAGGACCTATAATTCCCTATAGTTATTTGCAAACCTCGAATTCACAATTGCGTCAATGCAATGCCCCCTGTAGATTCAGCTTGCACCCACCGACCCTCAATTTAATCTGTACTTCCGTGTAGAATATCTGCCCTTTTGTACCTAAAACCGTGTATCTATATTCTTATTGATATCTGAATTGAGGATGTACGATATCTGGAAACAAAGAACTTGACAAAAATAAACCGTTTGTTTGTCTACCATCGTCTAGTGTGTCATCTGCCAAGATTTCCGAGTATATTCCAGAATGAATGGTCTGTAAGAAATCGTGTGTCCAGGAGGTGTATTTCGAATTAAATGTGATATTCGATGCAAAGTGTTAATTTCCATTAGGCTCCTGTTAATTTGGTATCAAGCGCATGTACATGTACAAAACGGTCTCCACGCAAATATTACTATATTACTGTGTTACTATTGGTATACCTCTTCAAGTGAACTTTGACACTATGGAAATGTATAGGAACAGAGCTCAATGTAGTTTCCTTGATTAACAAAGGTAAGCTTATGATGACTTGTATTGGTTAAAATTACAAGGGACCTGTATTAAGTAAGTACATACCGTTATTTTAATGTATACTTTATTGGGGGGAAAACTACTTGTAATCGATTTCTTGTGTTTTTCACGTACGCCAACATATATTCACCACTTTATTTGTATACGTCGGTCCTAGATACCTAAAACTCTCTAGAAATGAGTTGACCATAAGATAAACACGATCACTTTGCGTCACGAGTGGAGCCACTAGGTTCTTAATGACTAATGCTATGTTTCTATGTCATACCTTGTACCATTGGCAATTTACCTTTATCGATGTGTCTGTTAAGCCCGGAATCTAATTTCCATCGTAACACATGTTCCTTAAGACTTTTGGTCTTGTGTAACATGTATAGCACATTATATCGCACCAATGAAATCCTGGTTTGGGTTTAGAATTACCGGCATGCTCTTGTCTTCTCGTTAGGGATCCGAATATTTCAAAATTGTGGGAAAGTTTGTTTTACTAAGGGCATTTGATTAACCCACCTGACAATTATATTGTTTTGAGAGCAAACATATAAAGTATGTTGAAATGGATGTCCACAATTAATTTCAGTTTAGATACTATTTATGGCAATTTCCTGGTGTAATTCTACCTACAAGTGTACAATGATACATAATTCCTTTCCACGTTATCAAATAATATCGGTGTGTACGGTACTTATATACTAAAGAAGTACTAACATTCGTAGTAAGAGGTCTGGCATAACTCAAAGAATAAACTTGAGTTTTATAGGCAAAAATAACTCTTTTTGCCTGGGGGTTTATGTTATATACTCTGACATGATTTTCTAATGATATTTCATTTAGTTCAGGTATATTTCGTGTAGAAGGAATATAGTTCATATTCTTTGGTTGGTTTTATCGGCTTACATATACTTTCTAATTTGTTATCCGCTGGAAAGGGCTCCATTTTCGATAAATTTCCTGATAATTAGTGCTGCTATATTGAATCGATAATTGATTAATACGTTTGAATTAAATTTCAATGCATGGAAGTTTGAAGTAAGTCAGTAATGCAAATGAATCATTTCCGGGTGAAACGGTTAGGTTATCTAAGGTGGAAGCTAACGTACTGCCGCACGCATAGTTTTATTATTTTATATGGGTGCAAAGATGTTTGAGTTGTTAATCTATGGAAACTTCATCATCACCAAACCTAGTAGTGGTATTTATTCTAGTAACCTCTGCTTTTAGGTGTTTAATGTCGAATGTGTAACCCTGTCTTTATGAGAATAATGGATTTTCTATAAGACCTACAGGAAGGAATTCCCGATGAAGTGATTTTATGTCAGTGCTACGAAAACATGAATGATGATTTATGATGTATCTTCGCACATTTTTTAGAGGAAATCAATCTGTGTATATAAAATGTATGTATTGTGCACGACGAGGTTTAGAAACAGAAAAAACCGACACTGGGGTTGTGCGAGTCCAGAATTATTCCCAATTGAAACTGTTGACGTGCAATATTACACTTCTGTGATGCCTATTTTAGTCTTAAAAAACGCCCCATTAATATCAATTGGTCTGTGACCAATTCACTTTCAGCTCTCAGAGGTGTGATTATTATTTCCTGTTAGATTTTTGTTATTTTACTTCTAGATTTCCATGTCGCCTGTTAGTATATGTGATACTTAATCAAAAACATGGTAGTCCAACTGACTCTCTCAAGATTAACTTTCGAATCATTATATCATCATCAATACTCAAATCTGGTTTGGCCTCTGCGAATATAATTCGATCCTTATATAATATAATTTAAAACAGACCAAGAAAGGCTCTGGATTAAAAGACCATTTCTAGTGTATGGTGAGAAAATGGGTTCTTCATGAACAAAATGTAAATCCTAAACCAATCAACTTTGCGTTTCTGTAGAAAATATTCTTGAGAACTGTTAGTCTTGCTTCCACAAAATGTTGAATTGTATCCATATACCTGTCGAATCTGGCGACATTATTTGTGTTCGATTGGTTCAGCCTGTGTTCGATCTTGCAATGTTTATTTGGGCGTATGAATTAATGAGGTCTATTTATCTGGTTTGTGTAGTCATTTGTTATGTTTCATTCCGATCATTTATATTAAGTCTAGTAAAGCTCTTCGTCCCCATCACAGTTAAGTACAAGAATTTTATATAGAACATGGAAATAGTGAGTTCTCCACCTATTTCTTACCCACGTCTCTAAAAAAAAATGACAGACTATTTCACTTGTATTTGAAAAGTACTTCCTCTCAGATACCTTATAAGTATTCCCTCTCTTTCATCTAAAATATGAATAACTAAAAAGTATATAAAATAATAATTATATTATCAATAATAACGATTGTCAAAGAATTTGAGTGGTTGCGCAAATGCCACAATTAATAGTAAATGTTGGCATTTAGGGTATGTATGCATAATCTTTTTGTGATATGGTTAAACATTCAAGGCCTTGCATGTAGTGTTTGCAGCTGTGTGGTAGACGATAACAAATAACTATATTAATATAATGACAAGTACGATGACAATGAATGGTTCTAATTGTGTGAGTAGATTTACTATGTGCGAATGAATGAATGAATGAATGAATGAATGTCAATGGGGCTGGAGTACTTTCACAAATGGCTTTTATTTGTGTGATTTTATATTCTATGTATAGTCATTTCTGGCCTGACAACTCTAACATTATGTTAGTGCTACCTATGCTCCAGACGCACTTAAAGTGTCGACCTACAGTCATAGTGGAGGTAGGGATCACCCTACTACTGGTGTATTATATATAAAAGGGAGCACACTGGTGCTTTCAGTGTCTATTGACGAAATAAAAATAATTAAAAAAATTAAGGAAGTGTTGTGTTTAAAATAAGTGTGATTATTAGGAGGCTAGCCTCTAAGTGTTTATTTGTTTTAAGTTGTATTTCGATTGAATGGGCGCAGCCTCCTTTTAGTATCACTATAGGAAAGGTATACTCAAGAGTTTGTCACACCCCTGGGGCAGTCTAAAATGGAGGGGTGGCTTAAAGACCCACTGACATGAAAAAAATATGTCCTTTTGACCCCCTTGTATGATAGCTAGCCTAACCATGATACCAAATCCAAAATTTTAAGTTTCTATGTCCAGCGGTTTTGAAGTTAGAGCCCCATGAATACCCCCAATCTGGGACTCACTACTCTCTCCACCCGCCGCTGGTAGAGCGGAGCGGTGACGTCACCGGTGGACTAGTCACCTCCTGTACCCTACCACTACTCCCAGTCACACAGCGTAAAGGCTAGTACTATGTGTACAGATCCCTATATGGATACAGACAAATTTGCTCACATTAAATCTAGATTACTCAATGAAAGTAATTATGATATATATATAATTATACATATATATGAGTAATCCTCCCAAACGGGCAGCATTTGATTTCAGGAGGCCATTAATTTAGAGAGAGAAAAATAGAATACATTCAATCTCTACAATCTTTGGCGTACATATAGCAGGGAATATCAGTATAATACAGAACAAGTTTGGGAAGGCTGTGACAATTATTTCGATTGCTACACCTATGCTTCATATAGTATAACTATATTGTCCCTATTATTTTGCCTTGTTCGCCCATATTAAACTTAGTTAATCAAACGATTTAGTGTAAGATTGGGGTGAATTACCCACTAATTCAGCTAGCAAAATTAAATTAAAAGTCAGAGCTAAAGAATGGATGTTAGCCGGCGAAAGAGGGCTCGGTTCTCACCAGAAGTTTGACTTGATTTTGTAAAGATATCAATTGTATTACTATACAATTACTGTGTTTAAATAGGAGGGTCTCTTTATCTTTGATAATTATGGCGTAATAGGGGAACTCCACTATGGAAAAAAGTGCGAAAAACTGCTGCGACAAATTTTTTGTTGCCAGCAAAAGACTGCTATGCTGCATCTGAGATAGCGTAGCGGCCATAATTTGATTAAAAAAGACTAATCTGATCTAGGGAAATATCCGCCTGTCTCATCTTGGCATTTAAATTGCATATCAAATACCGAAAAATCACTGATATTAAGACTATTCAGATATACACATGGGTGTGTATTTTCCGTACCAAATAAATTGTGAGGGATCCCTTAAAATTGAAAATCGGTAAGACTTATAGCGGCGGGAGTAATTCGCCCCAACATTTAACTGGGCTCGCGCTAGGATTTGTTTCCTTTTAGCCACTGTGGTGTAATTTCAAAGAGCTATTATCGCCACACTGATTTTCCTTTTGCCACAAAGAAACTCTATGTGATGTGTTCCAGTAAAATGAGTCACAAGTCGCAAAATTGATATTTTTCAAAGTGTTTTGTCCACAAGATCTCTTTATTGAAATGTTCTGATTTTTACGGGGTTTAGTGCTTAGTGCTGAAAACGCACGTTTCTGAATAAATGAGGCTAACTCTAAAGAATCGGCGGGGCTAAAAAAAAAATCTACCAACTACACAGCCAAGATTTACTTAAATAGACTTTTTTTTCTGTTTCTGGAAGGTGGTTTCCTAAAAAAAATGTACTTAGTTCTCAGTCAGATATATCGGAAACATACCTATTTTTCTTTTGGTCTTTAACCAATCTGCCATTTTTTTAATTATTTTGTTTTAAAAAAGTCTTATTTCTTTTCCAAATTTTGTATTTCATAAATTGAAATTAATATGTGTAGTTAAACTTCAACTTTAATTATATTGTGCAGACTATATTTGATCTGCATATTGCCTCATATCTCCCTATTTGTGTCAACGAAGACATAACTGAGAATATATCCAAACGCAAACTTCAATGGAGTCTGACTTATGATTATTAATTAATTAAATCTTGTAGAACGTTTCACCTCAAATTACAATTTACAGTCTGTATATCTTATATGCATATGGCATCATACCATCTTCACCTACGTCCCAAATCTTAGCTCTGAACACCCAAAATCAACAAAGATATTAACTGTTCACTGCATCCACCATCATTGATAAGGTATTCAACCAAGTACCAATTAGATAATACTAGAGACTTTCTATATGTATACTCGTGTGATCATGTCTTATGAGCCCTGATCAGTCACATGGTATTGGTTAAGACAGAAACCAGATGAAAGCAAACAATGGAATTATTGAAAATATCATTTAACAGATATTTTGTTTTCGCTGTGGCTAAACCCAACGAGATTACACTGAGTATAATCTCGTTGCTAAACCTATATTTCCAAATTGAAATTTCTTGCGCCAAACTGATTTTCCTTTTACCATTGGCGATGTGGCGAATGGCTAGCGCAAGCTGACAAGGATTTTTTTAATTTCATAAGTTTCTAGTCTAATAGGCGCTTTGTTGACATTAATTGGCCTGTCGTTCCGAATCTTGATTTCATCAATGCATGTGTAACTAAACTATTATAACCCCAAATTTGTAATTCAGTATAATTACCAGTGACTTTCAACGCTACACTCATGGTGAATGGCAAATGTCAGCTGAATGATTAATGCAAATGTACTTACTGTAAAGTAGTAAGGCCAATATCTCTTAATTCGAAATGAGATGGTAATAAGCATCATCATAGCATTGTCTAATGACACTATGCTATTAGAAAAATGATATCTCAGAAATATTGTTAGGGTGACTAGGAAAATATAATTAAATCATGTAAACTGTCACAATGAGTTTAACTTTTAATGTTTGAGGCATTGAGTGATGACCCTTAAAAGCACCATAACGCACTAAAACAGTGTCATTTTCCTAAAAAATTTCCTGGGGGGTGGGGGGGGGGCAAATAACGCTGTCAAATATTTCTGATGAGAACCCTGAATTCATGGTAAATATTATACTACTCTTCTAAGCCCTGAATGCTTTGTTTCCATGTGTAGCCCGGTGTGAGTTGGTGTGTTTCTCATTGAAACTAGCTGGTACTCGCTGGAGCGCGCCGGGAGTGAGTTCCACCGGTGACGTCACAGGGTAATCAACACCTCCACCAGCTGGACTCAGAGTCCCGAGCTGACTGGGGACACAAATCGCGCCCATACTCACTTACTCTTAGGAATTTTCAAAAATCAATTGTGGGTCACTTTTCATAAACCAAATATCTATTTATTTCAATAAAGTTGTGTTCTACGTGTCAGTGGGTCTTTAACAGTGGCCACATGGGTTTGTTTTGATTGTGTGGGCTGGTGCTGTTAAGTGGAGGAGTGTATTGAGGGATGCAAGTTGTCCTTCAGTTGACGGATTTCCTTCAATCCCATTATTACCAAAATGTTTAATTAATTTCCCTTGGTCTGTCTAATTACCTATAAAAACTTTTAAAAAAATTTCTCATTGATGGACTGACTCAATAGCATGTCCATCTACCCCAGAGTAGACCCAAAACATGCATTGAAATATACGGGAGAGCTATGTACCAGTGGCGGCGTGCGTCACTCCCTTGTCAGCCAAGGTTCCGCTAGCAACTCGGTAGAGTGATAGCATTGGGATTTAAGCGGAATTCCGCTAGCGGAGGGCAGTGTGTATGGTGCAACTAGGGCACTCACTACACACCACTCCCGGGAGCAGGGGCTCGCACCCCGGCAAACGGTAGTGAGTCTGTGAGTGGCAGCAGGTGCTCAACGCCTGCCTTTCAACTCGTCAAGCTAGTTCTATTAAGTTATTAAGCTAACATTCATTTCAGTTGTTAGTACTTGAGCACTTTGTAAAACATATTTTATCTTAGAAACATTTCCGTCAATTTTAAATACCCCAACTTGCATCCCTGGTATTGGCTTGGCCTGTTTGCTGTGAGTGACAGGGAGGGAGGTATACAGACTGAGTGAGTGAAGCCTGTTGGCTGTGATTGACAGGGGGTTGGCTACTAGGCAAGGCCTATTATGTGTACCTATTATGCTTTAGGGAGAGTAACCCATATGGGTCAGATTTTCAGAAAATGTACAATTGGCAGATTTTCAGAAAATGTACAATTGGCAGCTGTACACATTGAGTAAATTCTGTTAAATTAGGCTGCAATTTGGTCAATACTTAGTAAATTCAAGTATATTTGGCATTGCATTGAGTTTAGCAATCTGTTTGGTTGTGTTGAACTGTATTTTGAACTTTATTTTCGTCTGAAATTTGGGTTATTTGAGAAGATTGGTGAAGTTAAATTGTACATTTTCTGGAAATATGACCCATATACAAGAAGAAAAGGATGTAACAAGTGTGATCTGACAAGCTACATCCTGTAAGATCTTTATCTTTGGATCTGTAGACTGTCATCTGTACATCTGTGTAAACTGATTTCAATGAGAGGAAATATCTGAGGAGATCATCAGATAAGTTATGTAACTGAAGTGTAACATCACTGTGAAATGCCTCCTGCTGATTGTGACCCAGAGTGGAGGAGGCCAGGTTTCGAAGTGAGTGATGGTTGCCATGACAACATCCAACATCATATGTGGAGTCATATTCATGGCAATGAGGGTTAGTGAGATGAGATGAGTAAAGTGATTTAGTTTTGTGATTTAGTTTACAGTCTAGCTGTAAATGTTACATACTTCTTATACTTTCATATTGTAGGGTGGGATGGGATAGAGGTAGGAGCACAGGTGGTATTTAGGTTTAAATGAGGTTAACAAGTTTGGAACTGAAAGAGGCCTGATCTTAAATACTTATGAGCTAGGGGGAGAGTAACCCTGGAGAGGGGGACCTATGGCCTGCATGTTTGCACAGGTCTGGATGTATACATGGCTGGTGCACCCTTAGACCACCCCTCCCGCTCTACTTTTTTCTCCAACTATCTCGACTTTACGATGGGCTATCTCGACTTTACGATGGGCTATCTCGACTTTACGATGGGCTATCTCGACTTTACAATGGGCTATCTCGACTGTTTCAACTATGCAATCAAATGTAACACTCAGCAATCGACTGTTCAACTAATTAATCAATAAAAAACTGAATTACACAGAATGAACTCTATACTAAATAATGAAAGCAGAAAGTAAATAACAGTTACGCTAATCAGCTGGGCTAGCCTCCTAGTATCGAAAGATACTGTAGCAATTGGCAGTAGTATGTTGTCTTGTTTATTATTTAGTTAAAGTTGCATTACAAGCTAATTTCCGTAAAAATAATAAAAGATTATTTTATGTGGTTATTCATTCCCAGCCCACCTGAAAATCACCAAGAGTGATCATTAAAGTGTATGCGCCTGTTCTTACACTCAAATTATTAATTTTGGTGAGCCCAGTTAATGGGATTATAATCTCATTTTCCGGTTTGGAGCGAGAGGCTTTTCCTCAGATTGGAGGGACTCTCAACTCTTGAGCATAGACAGCCTTCAGTTTCTTGTACCAAGGAAATCTTCGATGAAATTGAAATTGCCAGGATAACACGGCTAGATAGGTATATCAAGGAGCAAAGAAAAATTTCAACATTATTTGATTACCCTAATTGCCAATGTAGAACAGCAAAATAAAAAATAAGGAAGGTTTCGAGAAAAGGTCAACAGCAGAATACAAAAATGAAGATTTCAAAAAAGGTCATGAATTAACTAAAAAATTAAATATCTAGTGAACCGCAGATTTGTAGGCGTACGAGTCAATACTTTCATGAAAGAATAACAGTAACAAAAGAGATATTCGTTAGCACAGGGTTTTATTATTCAAACACCAGGTCAAAGCAATGGGTAACAGCTTGATTTGAACAACAGATATATTTCGGAACATCAAGTTTCAAGCGAAGGCCCGATCCCCTTGCAGAGTATGGTATACTCTGCCTACTGTCCGCAGGAGGGTGTCTCCAGTTGTGTATGAGTGTTCGTATGATGTCGCCTCCTGCTGGAACTGGCTGGCACTAGGTGGTAAGTCTGGCTCTAGTAGAGGTGCCCTTTGCTGCCATAGCATGGTGTTGGCATGGTCGGCAGCATAGGTGATAAGATGTGGCGGACCCACTACACAGCCCCCTCACTAGGTTGAACACAGGGTGTGATCTCGTTGAGTTGTGGCAACAGTTGAACAACAGACTGGCTTGCAATATATGCTGTACGTGTTCCACAACATGGACCCCGCTTCCATATTCAGAGTCTCGGTCGTGCTTCCTTGTCTTAAAAGACCATGGCAAGCCTGAAGGCCTGACTCGACATTTCAAAGCTGAGGCACCCATAACAGCACATAAAATCCACAAAGCACCCCGCTAGAAACTCTGCGGCAGCTGGTGCTTATGAGCATAACACACGATTTCCAACTAGGAACACGGTTGAATGAGCCTAAGGTTCGAATGTTCTACTTCTTAGGCTTCTTCTTCAGTTTAGTCTTCTTGCCATAGGTGGACTTGCCTCCCGACAAGACCTGACCGGACAACAACATGAAACTCTTCAGACCAGCCACTGCCTGGTCCAAGAGCTGACTCGTCTCGTTCCCATCGCCTAAACCTGAAGCTGTGTCAGTCATATCAGAGACATCACCTGAGCAATGTTCGTCCCCTGACTGGCCCATGACGCGATTCTCAGTGTCTTCGCTGATGTCCGACACTAAGAAATCCAAATCTGGTTCGGTGTCCAATCGCTTAGTCTGTTGGAACTTGATTCCTTCGATTGAATGGCAGGAACCTGCTCTAGGACAGTAGCTGACGCCGGTGGAGGCGCTGCATACTGGCCGGTGGAGGCGCTGCATACTGGCCCTTGACAGCCGTACCCGTAGGTGCGGTGTCAGTGGCTGCCTGATTCAAAGACCTCGCAGCCAGCACCATGGACAGTGGTTTCAGGGTTACCCCAACACAACGCATTGGCTCACCCCAGCTGGCCATAAAGACTACCGTGCTCGCATCTGCAACCTTATGAGGCGCATTTGGAGTCAATCCTAAGACTTGACCAACTGTCGGGTCTCCGCCACGGACCCCTTCAATGCTGCTGAGTTGCTGATTGATTAAATCACCATCATGGCGCCAGGGGTAGCCATATTGAAGCCGGCCCCAGTGGTACCAATACCAAGTTCTTTGATCACAACTATGGCCATGTTGCCCGGGTCATAGCGCTGCCTGTTCTCACACAGAATTTACAGTGTTTGCTGGGTTTGCGGTTTGCGGTGTTTGCTGGGTGGCTCCTTGTTGAGCGTTCAGCTGCTCATGCATACGATGCTCCAGAGTAATTTGGGCCGCCACAGAGAACTCCATATCCATCGCATGTTCCGCTTGCGAAGGAACAGATGGCTCTAAGGGAGCAACAATGGGGTGACTCTCCTCTTCCATCCCCTTGTGCTGGTTAGCCAAGTTGATTCTCTCTACCTCGGTCGCCTCCGTGTGGGTGACTTCCCTGGTAGGAGACGCACTCTTCATCATGGGTTGGTCCTGATACTCTTTGGAGCCTCCCCAGACTCATTTGCAAGTTAGGAGCCTCCCCAGACTCAAGTCCTTGCTAGGGTCTCCTGCGTCAAGCGCCTTACATTGTCCCTATGACCTACCACCATGAGCTTGTCCATAGACATAGTTCCTGTAGGGATGGACCAGTTCAATCTGGACGAGCTTTGTAAAGCCCTAACCTCAGTGTGTAGCGCCTCGTTGTCGCTACGGAGGAGCTGAATCTCTTCCCACATCAACTTCACCCTTTCACAAGTTCCACCTGTGCATCAAGTGGCTCGCCAAGCTGGGCCACAAGACAGACCACCTGCTCACTGTTGTCGACCAACCTTTGTATGTTGTCCAAAGGCTCGAACGTTGTATTGATGTTATGAACGTAAGTTTGTAATGTCTCTTCCACCGTGTTGAACATGTGAGTAGTAAACTCACTGACCACTAGTAGGCCTGCTCGTCTACTGATGGAGGAGCCGTAGGGACTGCACCAGCCAAAACCAGTGAACCCTTCACTGTCACAGTTGATGACTGCGACACCCAGCTTTGTTACATGCTTCCCAAGGAAGTTATGCCACCCTTAGCTTTCACCTCAGGTGAGTTTGCGGTCCTCCTTTGCACGTCCCAAACATTGACCATAGGCAGTGGTGCTCTGACAGTTGTCACCGTGGCCTTTGCTTTTGATCCAGTTGAATCGACATCTGACTCCAGCGGTTACCAAGACACCCACTGTTCCCAAGAAACGAAATCCCTTACTCTCGCATACAGACCACTCGATAGGTGGAGGGTTCCTTAGGATCCATACTGTATGCTATACATCTAGCTCGCTTTATCTTGTCACTTCCTTGCCCAATGTGGTGAATCATGTCCGATTTCCTTCCGTCATGATCACGCATAATCCAATCAGACACCTGTACACTGGCGTAATGGGCGTGCCTCGCAGAGGTGTCATAGAAACAGGTGTTTTGTATGATACATTTCTAGGTGCTCGAACAAATGAGTGGCACTGCACAGCATGAAGGGGCACCGTTGGCCTTCCTCGAACATGACTGCCATGCAGACTTGGCCTTTTTCTGGGTACTGGTTAACACCAAACAACCCAAACTTGAGCGACCAACCCTTTGATTTAGCGTCTAACACACTGTGCACAGGCCAACTCTGCCTTCAATATATCAAAACTCATGATTATCGTTGGAATGTTCAAGCTTTCTCAACCTGTCATCTGCTTTATATTTCCCACCCGTACAGGTGTCCAGTGGCTGGAACCGGATAAGAAAGTCGGGACATGGCGTGAAAGCTATCACCAGTCATTTATGTGCAAGTGAATAATTTGCCCATCGTTTAAGAAACAAAATGACAGGGTTCGGCATGTATATCACAATGGTCCCTATAGAATGAGCAACTTGATCAGGCTACTTACAGGATGGAGAATATCCTTCTCTTACGTAAAAGCCAAATATGAGATCAATGAGAGCTCCGGTAGCGTGCTTTTCACCAACTCCTTTCCACTTGACTGACTGGTCACATCAGGTCATAGCAGAGTCCCTTGAGATGGCGCCACCTGTGACACTGTATCTACTTGGAACTAGGTGTCTTGTGACATGTATACTGGTTCATTCTACGAGCAAGATAATAAATGTTGGGCAGTAGTGGACGTTCAACCGCTGACAACTACCATTCCCGTTCGGTTCATAACCGGGATAATAAATGTTGGGTAGCAGTGGATGCTCAACCACTGACAAGTACAAGTTCACAAGTACCACAATATTGTTGACTTATCCAGCCAATAACACCATTCAATTGTTCTCATACATATGGCCACCACCGTTCTCTATATTGTGGGGAAGATCACACTCAGTTTCAGGTATCTTACTGCAGGTCAAGATGGTTGATTTCAGGCCTTTCAAGGTACTGTCCATTTTATGGGAACCAAACTAGCAGTTTCAACCTCTCCACTTTGTACAGCTAATGCTATATAGGGCTGGTCGTTACCCTCATCATGTATTGACCAGTTGACTTCTCATTGTGTACTTTTTGTCTAACTCATGCCCTCTCAACACAAAGCATGGCTGAGGGGGTCACGGGGGACACCATATATGAGATCAGCTGGCTTCTATTCCGAACAATATTGAGTAAAGCTTGCACCCTGTGCTCCCGTGCACCATATTATTATATGTGCTGGCAATGGGATGCCATAGCGGTTACAAAGTTCTTTGAACAATAGTCCATCAAACTCTGGACCTCCATCCATCTGGACCGCGTTCGGTACCTCAAATCACAAAATCCAGTTCTGGAAAACTGCCCAAGCAACAGTAGTCGCCTTGTGGTCTGGCAAGCATATAGCTTCCAACCACTTAGAGAAGTAGTCCATTATCACTAGCACACACATGTTACCGCACATACTAGTATATCCAACTGAACTTCTCGCCTGCAAAATTTTCGTTAATGGGGATTTGTTAAGTCCTGATCTTGTCTTTCGGGCATTAAACTGCATTAAACACAGCTGTAACCATCATCTGATGTCACCAGCAAGCCCAGGTCAGTAAAACCTGCACCTCAAAGCTGTAAGTTGCTGGACCAAGATATCGGTTAAATACCTTGAACCTCTTATCAAATGGAACCACTGTTCACATTATACATCTTTCCCTGGTCAGTTGCACCCATTGCAAGCTGAGTACTCCCTCCCTCAGGCACAAATCTGTCTTACAGCTCCAGACTTCTCTGAATTTGTTGCTTTTGCAAGACAGATTTGCCTCAGGGGCCTCGTGCACACCACAGTCATCATAGTCGTCCGTTTTGCACCGACTGTAAGGTCTCCATCGGTGATGTTGTGTTTCCTGCCTGAACAATGCTGGATAACACATTTGTTAGTCACACCGTATTGCTGCAGATCTAGCAAGCATATTCTCTAGCTCCTTAAAGCCCAAACTTCATAGGATATCATGTATACATTTTCTAGGTGGGGAGGTCGTATCCAACGATCTCACATATGTATTTATGTAATTCTCATCTGTTAAAGAAGTAGGGAGCTATTTTACATGGAAATAAATATAGCAGACAACTTGTATGAATGCTGCCATTGTTGTTAGTCATGTGACTTCTGATGACGTATGAGAACCACAACTCATAATGAGGCACAGGCTTTTGCGCCTCTCTTGCACATGCCATGCCTGAATGGACATATATTTTTCAATTGATTTAAGCCAGTTTTTTGTATAAACGAATGATGAGCATTGTACAACGGGTTGCCTTTGAGTCTGAATATGCAATAAATAAATGCAGGGGAAGGTGTTAAAGCTCTGTGGGGTTAGGGTGAGGAGGGGAGAGGAGTGAAAGTGTCAAAACATTGCCACTGCCGCCGCTATATATAGCGTTTTGTTTCGGTGTAGGAGGGGAGAGTTGCACACTAAAACTGGGTTCTCTTGGGTGAATAAGGTGTATGTATGATCTGTTTTATAAAAGTATGAATATCCAAATATTCTCACTGTTAATACATCATATAATTATGTATATACCAATGCTTTAAACTAAGCAGCTGTAACTTCAATGTTTGTTTACATATATGTGCCGTGTAGAGTGACCAGTCACACCTAGTGGTTCAGTGATGTCATCAATAAACGTAAATTACCACCAGTGGCGCTGTTGGTCACCAATATGTCGGCCTGCATGTAAGAGAGAAACAAGCTGTATTTTCTTATGTTTCTGGTGGTAAATAATGATGTCGATCATTATAATGATGCACAAATACTCTGAAGACTATAATGTTTCTGCTATTTGCAAAAAAAAATTCTAGTTTCCTAGTTAGTGTTTTGGCTTTAAATGTCATAAGCCATGTAAGCGAGGAATGGTTGGTACATACTATGAAATTGGTGCCGTATAAGTAATGTTTGAACTTCCTGACATAATATACAACTGCTAGTAACTCCCTATACATAGTACAGTAGTTTTTCTGAGACTTGGAGAAAGAGTTGCTCACATACGAGATAACCCTTTCTTCAACATCATGAACCTGCAAGAGGACCGCCAATACAGACGTTGATAGCAAAGCCACCTTGGTGGCTCTAAAAGCCTCATCAAGCTCTTCCGTCCAAGTGAGCTTGTACTGAAGCACCTTCTGTCCCGCCGTTGCAGTCCTGCATCAGTTTTACAAGCTTGTTAAAACTCAGGATGAATTGCTGGTAATATGAAGCGAAACCCAAAAAAGATCGGATCTCCTTAAGGAACGGGCCAATCGTTCACTACTTATGTCTTTTCCAGGTGGGCTTGCATTCCCTCCTTAGATACGATTCGTCCCAGATACCGGTCTTCCTTGCAGAATAGTCTAAACTGTTTCTATTTCAGATTTAGCCCATCAACCTGTCAAACACCTTGCCTGTATTTGAAATAGTCTCATCCAAATCCCTACCATAAATGATAACATCATCCAGATAGACTACACAAATTTCGTAATTCAAGCCCTGTAAAAACTCAGTTATCATCTTCTGAAAGGTTGCAGGGGTGTTGCAAAGGCCAAACAGCATGACTTTAAACTGGTATAAAACCTTACAAGTTGTGAAAGCTGTCTTTTCTTTACTATCAAGGTCTATAGCTATTTGCCAATAGCCATTTTCCAGATCAAGAGTGCAGAACCACTTGTGACCGCCTAACACTTGAATTCGCAGTGGGTATTAGTCCTTATGAGTGATGTTATTTAGATGCCTAAAAGTCCACACAAACTCTTGTTGAGCCATCAGGCTTTGGGACCTGGACCATGGGGAAAGCCCAAGAACCATTTCCCTTCTCGATCTTATCCTCTTCTAACAGTTTTGCTACCTTGGTATCTAGAGCTTCCTGCTTCACCAAGGGAACTCTACGGAAAGGCAACTTTATAGGTTTAGTCTCACCCATGTCTATGGAGTGCACTCCTTTATTAGTGTACCCCAAACATTCACCCTGCAGCCTGAACACACGCCTGCATCTGTACACCAACTGGCACACCCTCACAAGGGTTTTGGTGTCAGTGACAATAGCGTCCGCTATGATAGACTCTAGTTTGGCAATGTTCTCATTTATGGCCTCCTCCCCAGAGGTAGCTGAATGACCGCCCCCAGCGGGTAGGTCATTACAATCCTCTGTGACCGATTCGTAGGGGTACGAGTCATAAGAATAAGGACACCGGGTTTTATTACTCCAACACCAGGTAAAAGCAATATGGTAACAGCTTCATTTGAACAACAGATATATTTCAGATGCCAGACGGCACGAAACCTGTAGTTTCAAGCAAAGGCCGATCCCCTTGCAGAATATGGTATACTCTGCCTATCATCCGTAGGCCGGAGGGTGTCTTCAGTTGTGTATGAGTGTTTGTATGACGTCGCCCCCTGCTGGAACTGGTCAGCACTAGGTGGTAAGTCTGGCTCTAGTAGATATGCCATAGCATGGTGTTGGCGTGGTTGGCAGTGTAAATGATAAGATACGGCGGACCCACTACAAATACAATTTGTTAAGACTTGAAATCTTCCATTTTACTGCACAAATGAACAAACAAATTGATGAAAAAATAGTTTTGGGTGGAATTAAATGTCTTATAGAAACTCAGTATAGCTAGAGAACTGTTGTAGTCAAGAGTTCTTTTTCTTTTCTTTTCCATGAGTCATTAAATTAGAGTCAGTACGGAGACTTCTCATCCTTAACATCGTCTAAATTGAATAAAAGGTGTTTAGCTACCATATACATGTGAATCGTTTTGGTTAGAAATTAAGAAATAAGGAAGGTTGGGTGTATTAGTAAGGAACTAGAAAATGTCAGTATAATATTTGATATGTTTATTTTGGTCTACATATTTACAACAACGTTTACTAACGTAAAACCAAATAAATCAAAACGAAATAATTATATACTTTACAAAATATATACAACTCTAGCAGACATTTCTGGGTCAGATTTTTACATTAGACCTTGACCTGAAATCATTTGATGCTCAGAGAAGTAACTTAGGGTCTGAACCCGTTTTTCTTTGAATATGGAAAACATTCGAAATTTATCTAGTAGCCATATCCAATGAAAAATCATACTTCTCCCAATTATTAACTTTTCTTGACATGCTAAGATATTCAGTTTACATTTTCGAATTTAGGACAAAAACACTATGCCGACCGAATTCGGTTAAAAATCGGTCAGAAATCGGCTCAGTGTGTCTCTCAACCAAAATCATGGCATTCATATATATATTGAATACAATCGGTTAGCCAGCCGATGGATTTCTTCCTAAAACCATCGATCGGTCAGTTGGTTTAGTGACTCTCTTGCATTATTGATGATACTAAAAGGTCTCGTGTCGATATGTATCTGAATGCTAATTTGAAAAACTGATTGTCTTTTGAAATGTCGACTTTCATTGACAAGTATGTATACATAGGCCTACACAGCCATAGAAAACGAAACGATATTCCTGAAGAGGCTTTAAAGCTGCTGTCATACAATAGGGTTTACCTCTTGTTATGTAACAAGGACATTTCTTTACGCATTTGACTTCTATTTTTGCAATTAATTGAACAGGGAATCATGTTTTTTTATTCCATGTATGTTCGTTTCACGTAGAAAGTTAGATTTAGACAAATTGAAATGAAAATAAGAGGAGAAATTCACTTTTCTCTTCCAAATTGATACGGAAAATCGGTACTTGGACAGCTTTAATTTTGAGCTATATGTACAACAACATACAAGCGAGTTTCTGGTAGGCCCTATATTTTAATAAGAAAATTGATCAAATTTAATATCCTCTTCAGAATACTCTTTTTTTTTTGTTTTTGAACCACTTTTATTCAGTCTCTCAACAAAACTCTCTCCCGAGGTGAGTGACATCTAGAAAATACAACTCAACCTTTTCCTTGCTCACATGTTATCTAAGGGTAGCCTTTTCTTCTATGCGATAGCAACAGCAATGTGTTGTCAAGTGTTAAATGCTGCCAGGATTAATATTTACTAAGATGATTAAGTACAACTGAACAATGGCAATTGTTGCTTATGATACAGTTTATGTTTAAGAACTCTCGAACACAGAATTTGTTCAGTTTGTACCAATTATAATGATCTTAAACAGCAAATGGTTCCAATGATCTAGTGCTGAAAGATATTATCTAAACGACATCCACATATATGTAATGGGGCATCCATTATGAAATATGAAAGAGTACCTCCATAAGTTTGGCATGATTCCTTCCATTTATTTATGTCCTCCATTCTGTATTAAGAAGAAATTAAAGGTCTCAAATCCCAAAATCGATGTATCAATAAACCTTTCAGCCCTGATTTGAATAAGATTGCAACTTAAATGTGTTCGTGTGCAACTTAAATGTGTTCGTGTGCGCACCTTCCTAAAGAAACATCCAATGCAACCATGCACAACCATCCAATATCATAGAAACACCAATCTTGATTTGCATCACCGAGCCAGTCACAAAATAGTCTCAGAATCGCTGATGGCCTGGCTCTTGGCCAGGAACTGACGATTGGGTGAAGTATGTTCTGTCTATATCTGTATGTGGCGCCACCTCGATGTAGTTATCAAAGACAGGGGGCGGAGTCTCGCCCTCGGTCAAATAAGCCGACAGAGGGGGCGCCACTGTCAATCGAGTGGCCACCGTCTCCATTGTGGCAATTGTGTAGTTAGTCTGTTAACATAAAAAGATGGAGGGTTTGTTGAGATAAGAGTGTTCACTTACTTAATAAGACGTTAACCAATTGAGGTAAGAAAAAATATCATGCATTGTAGGCCTATATTTACACATATATAATACTATAAAAAAATGTTTTAAGATTGAAGAGTAATCGTTATGTACCATAGCTTATAACAACACGAAAACAATTATCATATAATATAATGTAGACCCACGAGTCTTTTCATAACATAGTTAATTAGACATTTCGGCCAGATTTGTTTTTCATGTATGTTGCATTGTTATGCCAATATTTATATGCATACAAATGTTATTATCATCACAATGCAAATTCCTCATTATAGCCAATGTGCAAATTTGACTGGATGAGACTTGAGAAAATAATGAAATTAAACAATTACTTACCGTCTGACTACCTCTCCTTTGTTTGTTAATACTGGCTTGATATATATCTGTAACTTTTTGTTTTTCTCTGATCACACAAGATGCTATACCCGTTGCCACCCCGCAGACCAGCATGAAGGCAGCTATCGATAATAAAACGATCCCAGCAATGTATGCCGGCCTGTGAAAGCGAAATGTAGTTAAAAATAGAGGTATATAATTATAGAACAAGGGTTAAAAAGTGGCCTGCTTGCACTAATGTATAAAACACTTAATTAGTTAGTTCATCAATAAGTAACTTAGCCTGGAACAACTATAGAGGGAAAACAAGATTCAATAGGGGTTTTGCATGTGCCACTGCACATGTCTGTTACAGTGCATGCTGAACAATAGATCAGTTCAGGTTTGACATACAAATATTTAGCAACATCTTTATCGAAAATTGCAAGAATGTTTTCACCAATATCACAGCTTGTATAAATGATCTAAGAAAACTAAATGCATGATGGGAAAGATTAGACGTGGGTTGTGGAAACATGTATAACTCATGTATATTGACAATATAATTCTATGCGAATCAAGATTCATGATGATGCACAGGGAAATCCCCTATCCTGTAGGTCTATCCCTGGGCAAATAAGTTTGGCAACGGCCAAACATATTATATAAAGGAAATATATATCTCGGAATGTTTCCGAACCTGCAAAGCAGCAATAGGGAATTTACATGTATCACTGGGCATGTTCGTTACAGTTCGTTAACTTACATTTCGTCACATTTCTGTGATAGATTTTGTCTAACTTTAAGGAATATATTTGGAATATTTTTTGCCAATTATAATGCCTTATGGATATGATGAAGAAAGATGCATGATGGGAGAGATGAAACTTGTATCATATCATAATAGATAAAACCTTTTAAGACTTACTTAAAATTAATGAATACATAATAATGATCTAGAAGCATTATTGTTCTGATTGTGGCAATGGGAAAGTCAGTTATTTTATGAAAGAATTGAGAACAAACACGTTTAAGACTTACTTATAGTTAATGAAGACAATCATCAATGTGATGCCTATCGCAAGCAATGGCAGGCTGCACACACAGAGCATGACCGAGCCTGCACGCCCGCAACCCGGATTTTCTTCCCCCATCGTCTGTAGAATCAAATACAAGCGAAAATATCAATATAATATTGTATTTGGTGCCACGCCAAGAGTAAAATAAGCAAGATGATGTTCATTGTTCATGGGGAAATTAAAACATCGGATTGAATGAGATCACTCTGACATAAATACAACGCAGCGGGCCAGAAAATTATATATTTAACTTTTGTTGTCTTCAAAATGTAAAGGAAAATGTACACATTGATGTCAACAAAGGCATTTGCCTTCCGCAATGCAGGTCTTCCAGACAGTCGTTCAACTCAACATGTTAAATTATGTTTGTCATGCAAAGATTGATCTTTCTTTCTATTGTTACATTATGTTTAAGATAGGTGTTATCACATAAGGAAGCTTGGCACCCCATCCCTGGTACTGCTATACATGGGGGAGAGGGGGGCGGGAGGGTGTCATGACATAACAATTAACATATTAAAAGGCAAGTTATAGATATTAGATATATATAAGAAAATCCAGAAATATTTGAAAAAAATAATCAAGGATGTTTGGGTTGAGAATATTTATATATGCCTTTGCAATTGAGTTTGCGATATTTATCAACGTAAATCATTTAAGATATATATTTGTCTGATCAGGGAGATATATATCATATAACACCTTGGTCATATTATATATAGGGGCAATGTACTTTGGGCAAAACGATCTGCAAACAAATTAATGCAACCCAAAGGGTGTCTTTGTCCTAATTACTCTAAATAAAACTTCGTATATTTGCAGTGAAACCAAAGACGAGTCTATGTGATTTTAGGGGAAGGTATAAATTGGGATGTATTAATCACAGAGGATTTCAAGGTTTATCTTACATGTTCAAACATCTTACATTGATCGAAAATACTGGCTTTCGTTCTTTTTAAGCATTTCTTATAAGATAACTCAAATAAAGTATTAATATATCAAAACTGAAATCAATAGTTATCAAAAAATAAAGTCTAATTTGGATCAAATGCCGTCAGCTATTTAAGATTCACCCATAGCGAACGAGAAGAAGAAAAAGAGGAGAATCATACAAAAAGTACAGCGTGGAAAATCGAAATTTGTATTAACTGCGTATATATATATTATATATACCGGGACATTTTATAATCGAATTTCGTATACATAATAGTTTGACAATAACTCTTACCCAAATGAGATTGGTAATAGACAATCTGAACTGTCGAGATGAAGTCAATTAAAGTTCATTTATAAATATCCACACACACAATTCATTTCCATAAAGACACCGAAATGAAAGCTAGAAAGTGGTCTCTGGACTCACCTTCTAATGTTGAGGTGGATTAATATATTACGATTGTATAAATTAAATATTTAGTCAAAGTAGTATTCATTTAATCCGAACTAGGTCACCATTCTTCTTTCTATGTACTCTTCTAAATCCTAACGTGTGTCCATTATACACCTATGAGTATATCTCTTGAAAGGGTTGGGAAGATATGTAATACGTCCTATTGTTCTGACACACTGCTGTGTGTGGTTCTTTTTCTATCTCCAATGGAAGTAAGTGCATACTGTTTGAGAGAGGCATGTGTGATTATGCCTCACCGTGATCGGTTATTAATCATACAGACCGTGGCACGAGGATCAGGTGGTATGAAAAGGCAAAGCTATGGCATGTGAATACATAGTCTAGATGTAGTAGTTGTATGTACCTCAAACAGTCTGTACTCCACATAGTCTTAGAAATCTGTTTCTATTTGATCTTATTCAGATTTTTTTTATTTTTTTTCCCCATTTGATGGCACGCAGTGTATTCTGAAAAGATGATACAATAAAGAATTACATGTATAATAATAGATCGATGAACCAGTTGCATCGAGACTAGTTTAAAATAAATATGATGACTTGTGAATGGTGGATTCAAGGCATTCTAATATTTCAATTCTCCCGGAATTCGAAATGTGGAAAGAAGATCAAAATAAATATGGGTTAAAATCAACTGCCTAATTAAATGGAAAGCAAACCTATTACTTTCCATGTATCATTTAGAATGTCAATTGAATAGTGATGTACCAGTCAATCTATGCTCAGAGTTCAGAGAGTCCCTCCAAAGTGAGGGAAAGCCTCTGTCTCCAAACCGCAAAATGTCATTATAATACCATTAGGACACCTACTCCAGGTACAGGAAAGCCATTAGCGCAGAAGTAGGCGTCCAATCAATGACATACCATTCTTATCTTATCTGTAAAACTGTGAGTCCAGACTACAGTCTAAATTTCTACTTGAAAGATAAACAGTGAGACCAATTAATGACCTCATTTTATAGAGGTGCATGCTAAACAAATAGCCTCAAAGTAATGTCATCAAAATCCAGTATCAAATCAAATTTAATTAAAAGCTTTTATCAAATTTGACATTTTTTTATAGAAATGCGTAAAAACATATGGATAATATTCAATTCAACAGTAAGACCTTTCGACAGTCCTCAAACAATAAAAGCTGGAATAAATTTACTCAAGAATAAAGATATTATCGGTATTTCTACATGATTAATATCTTTAACTGGTTGGTATTTCCGGGCATATTTAGACAGGCCTTTCGGTTGAGGCCTTATTAAATTGTAGCCTCTGGAAGTACGTGTTAATGGGTGCTTGAATAGGAGTGCTCCTGTGCAACACTCTTCCAGGTCGGCTTGTATTAATGAACGGGGTTTGAATGCCACCAAGTTTTAGATAAACTAACATTTTGCCCCCAGCCATATTTCCGAGTGAGGATTGTTTGTATAACAATATCACATACAAGGTGTAGGTACATTTGTATCCTCTCACTATGTTGTGAATTAATTTATTTATACTCGCGATATACACTTGTGGCTTAATTATTTTGGCATCTGTCCCGCGAGGTATATTGAAAGATATTAGACATATCTGGCACATGGGTTCCATCTGTTGCACCACAAGGATGGTGTGGCCAAGTCTTTTGGCTAATCGGTGACGTGGTGTGGACACTTTAATGCAATTGCAGTTTGAAAAAAACACGCTCAGCGTACATAACAATTTGAGTTCTATTGTTATTATTTGATATATTGGCAGCTTGCCCTAAAGACATTTTCAATCGTGTTCTACCTAATTTTAAAATAACCAAGCTATATTACAACCAGGACTTATAAAAGGTGTATTAGTATTATTGATTATTGATATCTTGTATTTAAAATAAATAAATAATACAATTCTTTCCGGTGAATATAGGCCTGGAGATGGTTATATTTTGGGCGAAATATACTTTTGATTCTAATGTCTCGATAAGTTATACATAAGGGATACATATATCCATAGTTGTATGTATACCTTCTTGATCATGATGCGCTTTCGATCGGGATGTATTCTGTGAGGATACATAGATCTGAATTCGACATCTTATATTCTCATTAAACGTATGGGAACATTCCGATGATTTGCATTACGCTAAACATTGACAGCATCTAAGCCTTCCAAATTAATATGATTTTCCACGATAAGCAAACGACCTAATTTATCTGTAATGATCAGCATTTTGCTTCTGAACATAATTATTTAAAGAGATTACATTAAATGGTTTTGTAATGAACATGAATAAAAGAACGATGGAGTAATTTTGATGGAGTAATTGGTGTAATCACGTAGAGTAATTACGTATTGAGGTACACACTTAAGTTACATGATACAGTCATAATGTATAATAAGTATCATTTATAATGTTAAGCACAGCCTCAATATTTGTCCATAGATTTTGCTTCAGATGGCATTTAGCTGGACTAGTATTTCTAGACATATTCTACTATTTGCATACACCCCTTATCGTCGGTCAAGTACCCATTCCAAACCTTTAAATTAACCCGAAGGATGCAATGTACCGGTTCAGTTAAATAAAGTTGGCGACAGTACATAGAATGGACACGATTCCTATTAGTATTAGCACATAATCCAATACCAGACCATATTGAATCTATAATATGCATAGCCATATCACAATGTGCGTATGCAGGTTAAGATGCGCTTAACTTTTAAATGGTCTACAATGAGAAGAACTAAATTCTAAGACTTTGGGAGGATAGACAAATGCCTTGGTGACAAGCATCCTACTGGAAGAAGAACCCGTATGGAAAGTCCCCCCCCCTCCCCTCTGATTCAGGGAGTGGGTGCGTCGGGGCATTCTGCTGGTAAATGGACAGACGTTTGCCCAATCTCGATATGACAGTCTGTTAACTTCATCTTTCGTGCATCTTCACTTGCCTAACCACCCTCTGTTTCTTCCCCGACTTGACTTCTCCCCCTTCGAGATAATCGGCTCTGAAATGAAATTGTGTCATCAAAAGTATGTTACTTGAATTAACTAAAATTGGGATTTCCAAAAGCAGAGCGGAACTGGTGCGAAAGGGGCTCCGAAAGGAATCTAGAAAATAATGGGTGAGGGGGTGGCGGGGTGTGTGTGTGTGGTGGGGGGGGGGGGGGGTAAGAGACTTCTGGGAGAAATTTCTAAGTAAAAATTAGACACTATGTTATTTAACGACGCTCTGATAATGCATGTACACTCACCAAAGCACATTTCATTCGCTATTAATGTTAGGCCTATATGATATTAAGAAATTGGACACTTTTTGGGTATCCCTGCCCGCCTCTATGCACCCTCTTTATATAAGTTCTTCCAGGGATTTAATTCAGCGCTTAATGTGGCTACGCATTCCTGGAACGCAAGCATGATCCACACTGGTCAAGTCTGGACTAAAGCCATTAAAACACAGTTTAAAAGTACCATGTGAAAGGCCGGACTCATGTTAAATCTCTAACATTCCAAAGCTGCAATGCGACACTTACTGCCAAAAGTTGTATACAGGCCGATATAGGCACTTCAGTGTGTGAAGTGATCTCAAAGAAGGTCTACAATTAGTGCTCTGCCAATTTGTGTACGATAAATTTATGCCTTGTACAAATCAAGGAATATATATATAGGATTAATCCAAATTCGAGACACAATTTAATTGTTCACAATTTTATTACTCGACGCGTAGAGTTGAATCGTATACCGGTTCCTAAGGTTTCCCTAGCTTATAGTCCACACTTTCAAATGCTTTACACGTGATTCCAGATTTGTATACCGATTGAGTCCTTTTGGTTATTTGTCATCAAAAGATACACACGTTGTAATAAGAAAGTCATTAATTCATATTCAGTTAATATGCGTCCATATGGTGCTTGTAAACCTTCTCGTCACCAATGGGGAAGTTGTTTTATATTTCTGAAGTCAACAACCAAAGCGTACACAATTAATTGTGCAAAGCATTTAAAAACCAACTAGCAATCTCATCTTCCCGTCTTATTCAATTGAAAGTCTATTGATCTATCAAATGTCATTCATATAAATAACTTTCCACGGACGCACAGTTTAGAACCATGGGATTGCTTACTCTTACTGGAACTCGATTTCCAATTTGCTTGGGCCTTATTGGTTAATACATTCGTTCACGTTCAAACACACATACACTTCTCAGCCCCGTAGAGAGTGGTGTGAAAACATTTGAATTGGTCCTAAAGTTCAGCAGTATAGATAGAGATGAATAAAACACATAATCGCCAAAGTGCACGTGTTGTAAGGACTGTTATACCTAGATGGGAAGTATACTATTGATCGAGAGACCGAAACGTAGACCAACAAGGCATCAGTCAGTAAGTGGCTAAAAAACAGTATCTTTTAAAAGAAAAATGTAATGGGGAGACTGTGATTATGACAATCAATTGGGGTTGAATCGAGCAATCGTTTATTTGTCTTTGGATGTTAGTTTGAGTCGTCTTGTGTCACATGTCCACAGCTTACTTTCGTACGTGATTTAGGGCTCGTGGCTTTTATCACCAATGTCTCTCTCTTGCTCCCTCGGTAAAACCCATCTGTTCCATAACGTGAAATTGTCAGAAAAAAATCGTCAGATCGTCAAAAAATGTACAATCGTCAGTTCTCCGCATTTGATCAATTCTGCTAAATTAGACTGGAAAAATAGGCATGGCTAGATATGTCTGAATATATTTGGTATTGCGTTGATTCAAACAATCCGTTCGGTTATGTTGAATCTTATTTGTCTTTAATTTGTGTTGTTTGGGAGGAATGGTGAAGGCGAATTGTACATTTTGAGGCGACCTGGCCCAGATATATTGGAAGCTGCCTTTTCATGTGCATGCAAGTATAACTGCATCATGGAGAGACATTGGTCTGGATAAGTACCGTATCACGTACAGAAATGTTATCTCAGAGGTGTCATCCCAAGTTGTTTTCTATACGGTAACTGAGATTCGTCATTTGCAGTGATGGGGTACAATATTCTGGCCAGCGGACAATGTATTTAATCATGCACTGCTTGCCAGGAGAATATCTGTGGCGTCAAAACCGATTTAAACCAATTTTGTCTAATCTACCACCAGCAGGCGCGCACATAAAGAGGAGACAATTAAAACGAGACAATTTCTAGCAAATCTAGACAATTCCGCGCTCATAAAAAAATTGTCCTTATAGCTATTCTTAGGCACTTTTGTCTTGAAATGTTTAAGTTTTGTCTCGAAATTTATAATTTGGAGACAATTTTGCCATAGATTTGAATTTAACCTGGGCAAACAAGTAAGTAATCAGGGATGAATAAAGGTTTTTTGAAACTTTCAAGACTTAAGACAATGTCTAGACAATGTCTAGGCCAAAATCTTCAATAAAATCCCCGGGCTTCAAGGACAATCTCCAAAGGTGTGCACATAAAGTCAGATTGTCCTTGTCCTTGAAGCCTGATTTTGTATTTGTCCCCGGTCTCTTAAAATTAGACACTATATTGTCTTTTCAATTTTTGTCCTTATTTGCGGTAGTTTTCTAACAGTTGGCGGTAGTTTTTCGCGGGGTTTATTTTTAGATCCAACATTTTACTTCCTCTCTTGTTGTGCACATTTTCCATTTTGTTTATATGGCATTTCCGCTATGTCACATTGGTGATGTCACATCCGAAATCAATCTGTTTGAAAGTGGGGTTCCCACAACCTTATGCATAAGGTTGTGGGAACCCCACTTTCAAAGTTCTGAGGCCAGAATCTTCGCCACTATTGCAACAACAGTGCTTTCTGAGGCTAGAATCTGATTAATGATTATAGAATTTTAATATAATACACAGGCACATTTAGAAAATACATTACTTCTGCTAAAAAAAAATGGTTTCTACACATGCACACATGTTTTATGAAAAAACATGAAAAAAACACAATATTTATTTAATCACTAATTCAAAAATTCAAACTGATCTAGTCTTGTAAAATATCATTTTGGAATATTTGTGTCCTTTTTTCCCATGTTGACCTTCAATATCATATTGCATTTAGTTTGTGAGGGTGGGTTGATGCATGTGTAGTGTGAAACTAGTGAAACACAATGTAAAACAACCAAAATTGTCTCCATATTGTGACTTTAGTGACAAATTCAATATTTCGAGACAAAACCACCTAAGGACAGCTAGCTATCTGAATTGTTCTTATTTCCTTTTTCTTTCAGCCTCAAAATTGTCCCCGAGGCAATAGATGAACTGCATTCAATGTAAAACAACCAAAATTGTCTCCAAATTGTGAATTTAGTGACAAAACTCCAACATTTCAAGACAAAACCACCTAAGGACAGCTATTGGGGCTGTCCTTAGTTTTTGGTCTTTCGGCCTCCTAATTGTCCCAGAGACTGCAAAATTGTCCCAGAGACAATAGACAAACTGCTTTATGAACTCGATATATATTGTCTAGAACTACTTAAAATTGTCTCGTTTTTATTGTCTCTCCATTATCTGTGCACCTGCTGCAAATCTTACAAAATAGCTTGTATCTCTATGCGAAAAACTACTGCCAGCCGCCAGAAAACTACCGCCAATAAGGACAAAAATTGAAGAGACAATTACATTGTCTAATTTTCAGAGACCGGAGACAAAAACAAAATCAGAATTCAAGATTGTCCTTGAAGCCGGGGATTTTATTGAAGATTTTAGCCTAGACATTGTCTAATGTCTAGTTTTTTATGTGCGCGGGCCCAGTTGCTAGATAGATGGAATAGCATTGGACAGGGATGTGGGGTAGTAAAAAGAATATATTATTACGGCATACACCTCTTAATTAGCTTTAATTATTGTATGGACTGTTTGAACTGGACAATATCTTATTATTAACGACGTAATGTCATGCCTAATATTAGAACAGATTATGTCATGAGCGTTCAAGACTATATGCGCACTTGAAATATTATGTACAATCTGAATTAAGCTTTTCATGAAGAAAACGGAAAGGTCAGAAGCACGAACAACGGACCGTTATAAGAAATTAAGCAGTTAAATCTGTTATTGGTCTTCGTTTGAACAAGTCCAATATAAGTCTGTAGGCCTACTTGTGACCGTAAGCTTGTTAGTTAAGGGTCTGAAATACAATTTAGAATAACAAACTCAAACTAATAATATAACTGTAGATCTATGCAACTTATGTTCCATAATACGCTGCTCACATCTTTCGTATAGGCCGTAACGTTAGTCGTATAAAGCGGCGGAAGTCAGCGGATCGGATCATTCCATCATCGAATATACTCAGTCGCAACACCTCCCGGAGGCAGTTTTGAATTCTAAAAGAATAAGTAACGTTATAGGCCTATTTATGGAGGAATAAATACCAGATCAAGCCAATCCTGGAGTTATGTTTTCATTCCGAGTCAGTGTAGCGCTATAATACTATATATTATGTAGGCTATACGTATAGCTCTACGAGTTAAAAAAAAGTACTTTAAATAAACAATGGACAAGCAACTAATATATTTTTTCATATTCTTCCTTTTAGGTACTAAGGGCAATAAATGGCGACCCAGTATGAAAAGCTTTCGATGGTAGGCAGTGGAACATTCGGCAAAGTTTGGTTAGTTCGCGACAAGGCTACAGGGAGGCGCTGCGTTATCAAGGAGGTAGTCGAATTGACTTTCAAGTCCTAAGATGCCTAGTTTTTGTCTGTTTATATAATTCTTGCCTTCGCAATAGCACATTGCTCTACTGCTAATATTGACTGATCATTGACAGTTGAAACCCCAATCATCTCATTTAGATGCTACCAGTTATATACTCACTGAAACTGAATGCACTTATTATTAATGTCATTTGATATACATGTATTAGCGAAACTTCAGGATATTTCAGTAGATCAACGAGTAACACCCAAGCCATATAAAAACACTGCGGGCATAAGCCAACCTTTTCTCCTGAATAAAAATCAGTTTTAAAAAATAAAATAACAAGTAATTATCTGTACACCCTGCTACAAACAAGGACTATATGTGGGTCCGCCTACAGATTGCGCTGACAAGGAGATTAATGGCGGGAGTCCGTTGCGTTGGGCGTTGGGCGTACTCTACTGACAACTGGAGGAAATCAAACTTTAACAACTTGCCCTCCTCACAACTTGAGACTATTCATGGGAATTTTATCTTCAGGTGTCGGTTGCAAACATGACTGAAAAGACGAGGAACCAGACGCTGACTGAAGTGGAGGTTTTAGCCAGGTGTCGCCACATCAATGTTATCCGTTACAAAGAAACATTCATCAATAATGGTTGTCTCAACATAGCCATGTCCTACGCTGAGGGAGGTGAGTCATAACATTACAATCACATCTTTTGTGGATTATTCTTCCATTGGATAAGAAATCAAAATTTGATAATTTAAGAAGCTGGAACATATTTTCTCCAAACGTCGCCAGGATTGAAGTCTTCGGTCAGCATAATTTACTGAAACCATTTTTTAAAAAAACAAAAACAAAAAAAGCACTTCAAAATATAGTCAAATCTTCCCAAATTTCACCATTTATCACAAAATTTCGTCAACTTTCTCGAAATCTTATTTGGCCTCCAAAATTAAAATACTTCAAATTATTAGATTGCATAAAAAAAGCAAAAAAAGCATAAGATATTCCCTGTCATATACAAACACCTTCATGTTTTACCTAAATGCATGCACCATCTTAGCTTCACTTGTATCAGTGTCTGGATACCACTTCATATTTAACAAAATAAATTAGTGGTCTCAAAGTGCTCAATAATTTTCAGCCGCATAAAAAGATAAAGTATACACACGGGTAAAACTATGTGTTTAGTAGGCCTATATATACAGATGTTCTTTCTATGAAACTAAAATTGTTTCCTAAACATATTGTTTCCAATAGATTCTAAACCATTATATCCAAAATTACATACATTGCCTAATCGTGGTGACAGGAACAAAGCCACTTTAATTTCCAAGTAAGCACCACAGGCTGAGTTTTCAGTAATAATAGCGCAAGGTGTTTAGTTTAACATATCAACAGGATTAGAATATAAATTTATTATGAAATTTGACTTTCATTAGAAACGACCGACAACTACAATTGCTATTTTCATATTTCCTGTTTGTCGAATGTAATTTTTCATCTTTTATTACGTAATATTGCATATATATTACATCCTATAGCATAAGCATACGTAATATCTATGGCACCATGTGCCATACCGTATATGATATTAGACTATATTATAATTAATAATAATAATAATTCGTATGATTATGTGGATCCACGCGCGAGGAATTAAGAACAATAAGGCTTTAGGTTGGAGCGGACCAAGTTGCTAGGCAACTGCACCAACCTCGGCAGCCATCATACTTTTGCCGCGTGCGGACCCAAGCAACGCGGTTATTCACCGCGCGGCTTCTGCCGAGCCTGACCTTTCAATACTGAATTTTGAAAACTGTTTATTGTATTTTATCACATGAACATTAATACATGCATACTGTGCATCTTGTAGTGTGTTACATAATGTTACAAAACTGACGAGTATTTTAATTTTCGTCGGCCATATACCTCCTATAATATTATGGTTATCTCTGTTTGTATCAATCTCTCTCATAATTGTATAATTATTTTTAATTGTGTTACTATTACGTCACGTTACGTGGCAGAGTGGCCATGTTCAATTTGTCATTTTTAATTTATAATTTAACTATAAATAGATGAGGTGCTGTTGAAATTAAATTATTTGAATTATGTAATTATTACATAATGTTACGCGGAAGTCCGACTGCGTAATTCATATCTTTTATATCACAATGCACTTGTCAATTGCAAGGTGTGGGGGAATGGTAGGGGGATGTCAGAGAAAATATGCCTTAGTTTACCCAAGTATCAAGAGGTTGTGGGAATGTCCGCCAGGGTTTATTTTTGTTATTTACAAAAACAATGAGAGAAATGTGGGGTCGGGGATCCACAAAGAATTCTTGCCCTGGGTGGTTTGGGATTTCATCATAGACCTATTTCCCCAAATGCCCAGGACATTCCCTCATCACTATACTTAATTACTTTCATCGCATCATCTTGCTGGCCAGGCGTGTGGGGAGATGCAATTGACAAATGCATAATTAACCTGTCACTTGTCACTATACTTACCGTCTTCGCATCTTCTTGCAGGGGATCTGCATGCAAGGATCCAAAACCAACATGGCGTTTACTTCGATGAAAAGGTAAGATTTATGTCAATTTTATATATTTTAATGAAATTATTACTTCAAGCTGTAACAATGATACATTTATAGTAATATTTTGTCCGCCGTTCCTTCTATAAAATTAATGTTAAGCTTAAACACTTGCCAATTGATCCAAGCCATTTTTATGGTTATAAGTCCAATATTTATCTCATAGCTACACCTTTGGGAAATTTGGTGGGGTGGCGCAGTGGTCTAAGGTGTAGCGCAGTAGTCAATCCACCTGATGACAGGACCCGCTGGCATCTATTTCGCCAATAAGAGGTTTAGGTCTACAAGAAAGTGCATCATCGTACGTCATATATGTTTTTTTGCGTGCCTCTACCATCAAGAGTTAAAAGGTCACTATATAGATCTAATTCATTATCAATAAGTATTTTTCACATAATCCATAATCCCAGGTTTAAGTCGCAGTAATATTTAGGGGTAGCAGCTAAAAGATCATCCAAATGCTAGTCTGACAATAAATTAAATAAAAAATATTTTGGTCATGTCTGTGGTTGATATCACTCTCATCGGTTAAGCTATTAAAAACTGGTTATGACAAATTTCCGTTCAGGTGGAGGGTGTGTGTGTGTGTGTGTGTGGGGGGGGGGGGTTGGCTGACGGGTGGAACATCATATCACATCACATCACATCATATCACACAGTCTCTCGCCGACAGTCAGTTATACCTTCATCTTTCATGCATCTCCACTGGCCTGACAACCCTATGTGGTAATTGGCTCAGTGGATAAAACGCTTATATTTAGTCTAGTTTGCATAGATTGAATGATTGCCCTAGTCCGATATATCCACAATGGCATTTTATTTCTTGGTGAGAAAATTAGTGAAAATACTTTCTGATACAAAGGACACGGAAAAAAATTAAACACGAACTGTCAGCGAAAGGAAATTGAAGATGCTCAATCAATTGTCTTACTTTTCAAACAGTAAGTGATTAAAAAACGTAATGTTTTAAGCATACTGCCCGCTATTTCTAGATCATCATTGACTGGTTTGTGCAAATATGCTTCGCGCTACGCTATATTCACGGGATGAATATTTTACATCGAGGTAAAGTCATTCCTTCTTTATTTATTACAATAGTTATCATAGTTAATTATTGGTTTATCTTGAAAGTTGAAGTACTGTAGTGCCTTTTAATGATAAATGCAGCTAGAACAATATAATGCACGTTATAGCTGCAAAACAAAATAAACATATTTCTTTTTACCATTTGATCCATCAGGCTAATCAATGTGAAACGAATGTGAAAAATATGATGTTGGGAATTGTTCTTGCAGATCTGAAAACGCACAATATATTCCTCTCCGGCGAGAATATCATAAAAATTGGGGATTTTGGCATTGCGCGGGTTCTCACAGATACAGCTGATCTTGCTTCTACAGCGGTGGGCACCCCATACTATTTGAGCCCTGAGATATGCCAGCAACAACAGTATCCTCTATTCGGTTTTGTTAAAAGATTTGTACAAGCCTATAGAACTACTGGTCTTATTTAATACCTTTATTCAGTCTAGGCTCACAGCCTCTCAGATCAGATAAGAATGGCATGTCAATGATTGGAAGCCTATTGCACTAATGGCTTTTCTGACCCGGAGTAGGCGTCCTAATTGGATTATATTGTCATTTTGCGGTTTGGAGCAATAGGCTTTCCCTCAGTTTGGAGAGATTATCTCAGCTCTGAGCCTAGACTGAAGTTAAAACCATTATAAATAAGCAACAGAGTTTTTCTCTCTATGTAAACAGCGATGATTATTTATTTTCCTTGAAAGCAACTTTGCTTGTGTTTAAAGTATGTATAGTCAAATAATAGTTAATAATACCTATCATATTCAAATTTACGACGCCTTCATATACAGGTAAAATCTTGAAATTGAGAGCATGATTGAAATCTCCATGAATGAAAATCCTTGATAAGTTTAGGTACGACAGTAAATCAGACATGTGGGCGGCTGGGTGTGTGCTATATGAGCTGTGCTCTCTGCGACCTCCATTTGATGGACACAATTTCGCCGCTTTGGTCATTCGCATCTTAAATGGAACATATGAACCCTTACCCAGGTAAGTTCTTATTCTATTGAGTGTGGGAGGGGTGGTACAGTCGTCTAAGATGCTGGCTTCATATAGGGTAGGAGTAGTGCAAGGGCCTAAGTACTCGTTTTGTACAGGTTAAAAGAACACAGGAGTGGAAGTAAAAGTCATTTTATTGACAACTAGGTAAAATGCGCGCTTCATGTTTACACAGGCAGTTTGATAAACATGAAATTAAAATGCAAGGTAATAAGAGATAAGACATCAAAGGATGGTAATTAACATAAACCCAACGCCTGTTGGTTATGTAATATAATAAACACAATTGTCTTTGAGTCTCTGCAAATCCGAGGTTGTCTGTCTCCGAAACTTGAGACCCCTACCCACAGTAATGTCCAAACAGTCTTGAATCGGTAGGAGGGGAGGGTGGTGGTCCAAGCGCTGGAGGAGAACTGACCCTACTCCACTAGGGGCCAGGGGTCAGTGCGTCTGGCCTGGTGCACTTTTAAACATGGATAACCTCTGGTTATCCCAGCTTAAAAGAACACAGGAGTGGAAGTAAAAGTCATTTTATTGACAACTAGGTAAAATGCGCGCTTCATGTTTACACAGGCAGTTTGATAAACATGAAATTAAAATGCAAGGTAATAAGAGATAAGACATCAAAGGATGGTAATTAACATAAACCCAACGCCTGTTGGTTATGTAATATAATAAACACAATTGTCTTTGAGTCTCTGCAAATCCGAGGTTGTCTGTCTCCGAAACTTGAGACCCAGAAACCCCAAAGGGTGTAGTAGATGTAGTTTCACTCAGGTTCGGGCAGAGCTGAGATCGTCTCAGCCATGCAGTTTATGGTCTGGCCCAAAGCCTCAAAAGATGAAATAGTATATAGCACATAGGAATTACTTGACCAGTCACCGAGTGACCGAATTTTTCCTTCATCCAAACCCACCTTAGACCACAGGAAGGAGGCGCCGCCCCTTCTACAACTGTGGCTGCCTAGCCCGCGGGTATCAACTCCTCCCCTCCTCAGGGCATTCAGTAAGGTGGAGGAGAAGGTGCCGGGGGACAGCCCGGGGAAGGCCGGCCCGTCCAGGTCAGGGGAGCCGGTCCTCTCCCAGGCATTGAAGACGGCCGTCGAAGGGCAGAGAGGGTGCCCTCTCATCCTAGGATAAGGGAGAATTCGATGTTTAGTACGGAACTGATCTGTCTTAGACCAGCGGATGAGAACTTTTATACCTTCTTGGGTAAATGTGATGTCCCTCCTACGCAGGTGCTTTTCTCCATCAAAGCTTGAAGGGGGAGGCAGCACATTTGAGCGTCTCAAAAGACCAAAAAACATTAGTAAGGTGGCTGCCCACACCATGGCATCCCTGGGCGACAACAGATTCAGATTCCTCAGAAGAATCCAGAGGTGATCAGGAGTGATGGGCTCCTTTCGAGTGACTTTATCCCCAAGCACTCTCCTGATCCCCCTGAGGGTCTGTCTTAGTGCGAAGCTAGACAGACAGGGGTTATCCAGGCCCCATTCCTTATGCATTAGAGAAATTATAGAGAAGTATTGTTTAATTGAGTTAAACTTCAGTTTCCTGGCCAAGTAGGCCGCGTACCTACACACCAGAGAACCTGACGCTGGAATAGGAGGCTCTCCTAGTCTCCTACAGAAGTCTAAGTATGACTTCCTCTGAGATTTATAAGATTTCAAGGTGTTCTCTGCAAAAGCCTGCCCTTGGTAATAGGCCACTTGCTTATCCAGCTCATTAGTATCCATTTCCACGATGGCACGACTCCCCAATGGCTCTATGTAATTTCTCCCAGCCACCTGGTTCACTAAGTCGAGAAGCACGATCGGCTAAAACATTCCGGTAGCCCTCGTAATAAATCGCTTTAATTTTAAAATTGTAATGAGCCGATAACCAGAACACGTTGCGCAGGGAGTGCATCACCCGGGGTTCCCTCGAGGTGGCTTTGTTGATCACTGCTGCCGCACACTGGTTATCGGTGTAGCAGACCACATGTCTGTTTCTCCAACTTTCTCCCCAGAGGCGGACCGCCGGTTCCAGTGCCAGTACCTCCAGGTGATTTATGTGGAGGCCTGCTACATCCGGGCAGTGGTTCCAATTGATGTGGTACCACTCCCCCAGATAGAACCCTCCTGCCCCGCTCCTGCAGGCATCGATGGTGACAGGGGTATAGTGCCGACTCTCCATGATGGGTATGCTGCCGTTAAAAGAACATAAATAATCTGACCACCATTGGAGATCTGCTTTCATCCCTCCCGTCACCCGGGTCTTGTGTTTCGCACCTTTCAATAGTCTGATTCGATCAATAATGCGCCTAGTGAAGGTTCTTGCTCCAGCAATTACCCTCGACGCCCAGTTCATCTTGCCGGCCAGAGATTGGAGGCCCTGCTTCGTTAGAGAAGCCTTGTTCTTTGCCACCTCCACTAATTCCAAAAGTTCATTGGTTTTCTCCACTGGCAATCTGTACACGTAGTTTGGAGTGTCCAACTCCACACCCAAATAAGTCAGACGTTGTGTCGGACCTACAACTTTGGGGTACGAGATAGCAAACCCAAGTCTCCTCAAGACTTTCATGAGGGTGTTTAGAGTATCCAGGCACTTCTCTCTTGTTGGCTCTCGTACTAAATAATCATCTAAATAGGACCATACATGCACATGCCCTCTGTCTTTCATGATACGGCAGACCGCCTGAGACAAGGTGTTAAAAATTGTCGCAGCCAGACGGCCCCCGAACATCAGCCTCTTGTCTATTATATATCTCCTGCTCCCGTCTTCAAAGGTCCACTCCAGACCTGCTAACTTGTAATCATCGCTGTTTAGCCTGACGCTGCGATAAGCGCTTTCCAAGTCCACTTTGGCTAACCAATCCCCAGGCCTTATCTCCTTCCCTGCGTCCTGCACTGTGCTGTAGCGGAAGGGGTAATTTATGGCGAAGTCATTTAACGCTTCACCATGTGGTCTTGAAGCATCGTGAATTAACCTAATCCCTTTCCCACCACCTTTGGGTATAGCAGCTAGACCAGAGATGATAGCGGGTCGCTGGTCAGTCAGTTCATAGCGACCGTTGATTAGTTCTTTGTTTATCTGCTCCTCCACTAATCCCCGGTGTTCTGGACTAGTGGCAGAGCGGTGGTTTCGATGATAAGCCCCTGCTTCAGTGGTGTCAAGGTTAGTTACTCTGAACCCATTAATGACCCCATCCATAATGAAGGGTCGTTCGGGGTCATCCGGACTGAGCAACTGGTCCCAGGCGTTGGGGTCAAGTGCACCAGGGACAGGCCTATACAGTGGTTGTTATTCGTTCTTCTCATGCTTGTACCTACACGAATCACCATAGGTACACTTCCCTTGAATGAATAGCTTGCACTTCTCCTCTGCATAACTCTCCTTGGTCTTACTGGCCCCTTTCTTTACTCCAGGGTTGTTAGACTTGTTGGGCCCATTAAAGGGGGCGGGGGCACGCCTCACTAGTAAGGTATCTTCTAAGTGGCGACACGGTGAGCCCCATCTAAACTCAAACTGAGCTTGCACCTCTCGATAGCGCACATCTAAATCGAGCACACTCTGCCACTCATATAATGAAGCAAACTCATGCATCATGAGGGTAAAGCTCATGTAATCCTCCACATGTGGCCTAAGCAAGTCTCCCGCTTCCATGAGGGCAAACATGACCCTCATGTTTGCGGCTCCCCATTCTGATTGAGAGATAATTAACTTTGGAGTATCCTCCGCTTTAAGCACCACTGTGCCGTCTCCATCCTCATTCCATCGCATCACCTCCCTCTTCTTCTTATTCATACGTTGTTTCACTGATTCGGGGAGGTACTGCTGTATATGGAGTACCTTCTTGCCCCCTGACTTTAAGGTGAGCCTCAGGCGAGGATCAAAACTGTCCAGCTTGATAGAGTTAGGGGGAGGTGTATATCCTATACCCCCTATGCCATTCTCAGTAGCCTTCCTCGTCTTAGGATCGGTCTGTTTCTCGATTTCTTGGAAGAGAGTATCATATCGTATCCCAGCCTGCAGTATAGCATCCAGTTCTGCTTTCTTCTTCCGATCCTTAGCTTGTTGCAGTCGATCAGCATCAGCTTGATCTTGATCCGCTTTAGTTTTCTCCTCGTCTTCTCGGGCTTTCCTTTCAGCCTCTACATTACGGGCTTTGGCCGCTGCCTCGGCCTTAGTCCTCTCAGCAAGGAAGTACTCATTTCCTATGATAGCCAGGGCCACTTTTAGCAACCTGGCCTGAGCCTCGCTGATGGCAAGGGCAGCCACATCCCCGGCTGTCATTGCCTTCAATGCAATTACAGTGTTAAATTCCGTATCCTGGAGAGGGGTGGTGGTGGTTCTCTTCAAACCAAAGGCATTTCCCCAGGCCACCAACTCGAAGGGATCGGGTATGTCAGCTTCCGTCATAATGGCTTGCAGTCGCGCAGCACGTCCTTTCCGTCCAAGCGCTGGAGGAGAACTGACCCTACTCCACTAGGGGCCAGGGGTCAGTGCGTCTGGCCTGGTGCACTTTTAAACATGGATAACCTCTGGTTATCCCAGCGAAATGATGATGCATGCAGTGCATGGTTTAAACTGCTGGTTTTAGACCCACTGTAGTGGGTTCAAACTCCGATGAGCGCCATTTCTCCTACACCCCAGTGCTTGCAAAGGCCGGCAGTGTGAAAAAAGAAAGGGAATCTATGGATTACATTTATACGAATTAAAATTATAAAGACAGCGAACTCGGTTCTAATGGGCCAGTTTCTGGCGAACATTTCTCTATACTACTTACGGTAGCTTCTTCAACCGTATATATATTTTTTTTAAACTTCATGTTTATTCAATATTAATCACACATCTATATCCACTTAAACATCATGTCCTTCTTACTTTGAACCGTTTGGATTTCCAGTTTAACAGGCTGTTTCAAATAGTTGGAGAGGAATTGCTCTGTATAACCGATTAAAAAGTACATTTTTCTAGGCATGATGGATCTATTAACTAATCCCGAAAGAACAATCATATTATGTCGCCTTTTAATGATTAGTTCAGATAGAAAAATTCGGTGCCATGTGATGCATGCAGTGCATGGTTTAAACTGCTGGTTTTAGACCCACTGTAGTGGGTTCAAACTCCGATGAGCGCCATTCCTATAAATTTTCTGATGAACATATCTTCGATTGTAGTGCTTGCTGTCTTCTCAGTTTCCTCGAACAGGTTGCTAGTATTAAAGGAATTCCATCCTTTTCTGACGCCAATTCTGTAAGGTTGATTGGCTTGTTCATAGGTCAGTCCCTTGCTTCTATTGTTAGTGACTTTGTAGCAACCTGATCGTATGTTCTTCTCCAAATACGCCGACAAACCAAACCATCTCGAGGAAATCTGTTGCAACTTTGACGACAACAGGATCTTCTGTAACTGACAAGAAATCATGGGCGCCGCCATGTTGACTGTGTCATGTGGTCATGCGTAAACATGGCCTCCCGTTTCCAACTTCCTTCAACCGTATATTTATAGCACACTGAATTTGCACTGTATCTTCATTTTGTCTAACTAACCAGACTAAGCAAAACAAGCCAGATGTATTCAATTATACCAGAAGAACATCTATTTGGTATTTTCTTTTTAACAAATAAAAGAGGTCATAGTATAGGCCTATGCTTGGCCGTTTTCCCCCTACGTTTTGGGCGGGTTGTGCCCTTCATCAGGGAAAGTACAGGTATATTTAAAAAAACATCAGGTTATATACAAACAATTGTGTAACGCCGAGAAGTTTTTTAATTCATATTTCCATGGCGAGCTCATTCCAGATTCCGTCATTTTACCGGTTTGTGGCCTTCTTTTGATTCATTTCTTAGTGGGATGTACATGGGGTGGTGGGGGTATTTTCTTCGGAGAGTGGATAAGCATTGTAGACATTTTTTTACTTCGTTTCTTCTGTTTTGATCGTCGGTGTCGTTTCTTTAATAAATTGATGTAAGTGATGAGATATGATTATTATTATTGTATGGTATAATCTTTGTTTTTCACCATTCATGCTACTCCAGGACCTGGAAAGCCATATAACGCAGTATAAATGTCCAATCACTGACATACCTCTCTTCCTCCCCCACCACCCGCTCAGGGTCCGGAAAGCCATTAGCGCAGTAGGCGGCCATTCACTTCCTCCCCTCCACCCTCTACCTTATAAGGATTTAGCAGATTTTACTAAATGTTTACAGCTACTGATTGTACATTTTCAGACGATCTGACCCACCTCACAGCATGATTATGTCTAATTAATACACCCCTAGAAGCATTGCAAAGTGTTCTAATTAATATATATATATTATTGGTTGCAGAAGTTACAGTGCCACGGTTGAGGACCTGGTGACGGTGCTGCTGCGGGAGGACGCTGCGTCCCGTCCGTCCGCTGACCAGGTACTCTGGGTGCCCGCCCTCCAGACCTACGTCAGGGCACACGTGGCCAGATCTACGGCCCTCGTCAACAAGCAGAAGCAGCTGTCCCCAGTCCCCTTTCTGCAGCAACCATCGAGCTGTCCCACTAGCATGGTCACCCCCGAGGAAAAAGAAAATGTGAGTGAATAAACAAATCTGTTCCAACAATTAACGTCCCAATGTCCTCTAGTGATTAGACGAAGCCTGAGTGTACACACCCCTTCAGTGCGACCAATGTCCTATAACTTATATTCTTCTACCACTAGTTTTATTGTTATCTCTGAAATGTTTGTTATAGCTTTGATGTCTTGATGAAATTATTTGTGATTATTTCTATCCAAAACATAAAGAGGTCTCAAACGTTAATTGCGCGTTGCAAGGGGATCATTATTTTATATCGAACAATTCATGGTAAAATGATCCTTTGATCTGATAACATATATATATATATTGAAACTTTATTTTTCCAAATTCTTTTTTTACATATGGCCTACTCGGAAAAACGGGTTACATATCTCTGCCTTGACAGTTCTTCCGACAGAACCCTCAACAAGCACTATAACATAACAATTAGTCATTATGAAAGCGGAAACAATAGCACACTTTGATCGTTTTAGTTTCAGTAATCCAATACATGTCAGAGATATAGGTGTACACTTTTGCTCAATATCACAATACAGTTGCTCGTATCAATCTGAACGTTCAATCCAAATTGCCACCTATTGTGTTATGTTCTGATGATAACAAGTCGAAATAACATTTTATAGATAAATCCAAGATCAGGAAAGCCGAAGGGACGCCGTCTTTCCCTCGCCACACCCAAATCAGAGGCGTTGCATCGGATTGACAATCGACGCGTCGTTAGCTCAGCTGATGGCGTTAGGAAAGCCCCCAGAAAAATCAAAGTGAGAAGAAATAGAAGAAATCTTTAATAGCTGAAGCATAAATTATGAGATTTTTCGCTTGAGAAAAATTGTCATTTCTAAGATTAAATTCTATCATTACTCTGTGGAATTTATCAAGATGTAAATTATTCGGAGCTTTTCGGAAGAGATTAATGATAAAATACAAGCTAACATAATTAGTCACATACATGTACTATGATATCTACTGATATCAGGAGGGTAGGGCAGTTGTAGCTGGACATCAATCTTCGTTTCCCTTGGAAACGCAATCTTCTGCATGAACCAGAAATAAATAAATGTAAACTAATTCTTGTTATTACATACGATAGGGCCGTTATGCTGGCCGTAGCCTATATATCTCCCCCATTGGGGCACTGTCAGAAAGGAGGGATTTCATATCATCAGAATATCAGTTTAATCCCTACCCTTCTTAATATGGTAGCAGTTATGCCACCTTCGATATGTTTTACAAGTAATCACAATACTAAAATTTAATTATTAAATGATAATTAATAATTTATATTGAAAGGGAACTGGTGCTCCAACGATGTCCCTTTACAAAGAAGTGCTACGCCGAGCGATTAACAAATCGCCTCAAATGCACACGAAGAAGGAAGAAAGAGGCAAGAAGATTGTCTTTCGGCCAAGTAAATTGTCTGCGAGGACTTACAGAATACATCGAGACACAACCAACAGCACCTCACCTATTCACTCTAACAAGGAATATGCGTCTTCAGGTACTAGTAAGGAGAGGGATAATCAGAAACCACCCTCTAGCCCAGCCGAAACTGCAGCGAATTATGCCAGCCCAACTTCACCTCACCCATTTGCGAAAATTGTTAGCTTTCGGAGAGCTGAATCAACACCGAGGTCGGCAACTCTTTCCAGACCTTCTTCGTCGGACGTTGAAATACCGCAAGATATGGTGGATTCTGCTTGTCAGGATCCAGACAAAAGTTCCATTCAGCAAAAGGTTTCCTTTACCAGTGGTGAGAAGATGGTTGTTACAGATGAGTCAGTCGACAGAAATGCTGGAAATGATGTCGAAAGGCTTAGACTTTTATACAATAACTTCTGCAAAGACCAGGCCTCTTCTTATCCATTGATGGAAAGTCTCAGAGGAAATCTAGAGATTGCCCTAGGGTCAAATGTTCTCTCGATCCTTCACAAGAAATTCCGAGACGCTTTGGGAGCTGGTCTTCCATTAGAGAACTGTATAAAGGGTTTAAGTCGGGATAAAATCAAGCTCTTGCCCCAGTTACTGATTTTGCTTCAGTTGGAAGTCGTTGCTGATATTTGAACATATATCTTGTAATTTGTCTTTTCACAACTAGCACATGATTTGTCCAAAGAACATTTAAAGGCCTTTGTCCACTAAGCCGATTCTCACAGACTTTAGCGGCACAAAATCGCGCGAGAATCGGCTTAGTAGACCAGGGCAGTAAGAGTAATATAAGTGAAAAATAAAGTATTATATAATATCAAGTATAATACGATATGTGAAACTGGTAAAAGATTGAATCAAACTCAATAGAGTATTATCAAAACAAGAAGAATAACAAGTGTCCAGAAAAATAAGTGTGGCCTTAGTGCTTCGAGGAGTCAGACCCATGTTTTACAGTGCAGACAAACTAAGAACCAATGTCCTAAATGACCAGCACGAGTATGGGAAGTCACTCAAGAGTGTTGCCTCATATTTCCCCATAAAGACTCAAGAGTGTTGCCTCATATTTCCCCATAAAGACTCAAAAGTATCAGCGAGTGTTTCAGTTGTTGTCTAACTGCACAATTTCAGCAGCATTTACAAAGCTGAACCATTTTGTACATTTAATAAACTACCACGTAATATATTAAATCAAGCTGGATTTTAAATGTTGTTTATGTACACCCTAGCTCCGATTTATTTCCTCTGGACCCTTTCAAAATGAACACGTGTAAAAGAGAAATAAGAATAAAATATACAAATCACATATTAAACTTCCCAAGCATTTTTTATTAGCAGTTTGAGTACAAAATCGTCCAGAAAATGCACTTAAAATAAGGTCGGATAACAATAAATCTTAATCTATTATAGAAATCGACACATAAAACGATCTTTTCTTAAACCTAACATTATCACTGCTATTTTCAGCAGTAGTTTTTAATGGTAGTATCAAATAGATAAATTCCAAATGTCTTTAGAATCACAAAATATAGATTGTATAATGTAGAGATGCATGCATCAATGTTGCCTTAATTTCTATTTCCTTCGATTGCAAATATTGGCTTGAATACATCATAAAGAAGCTCGGAATGGTATAGGATTCCCTGGGTCGTATTACTGGACCAGTATGCAGCTAGCGAAACGAGTCGCTTATTACATCTGAAAAATGAAAATCAATTATATATTTCAGATACTACAAAGTTTGAGTTTTCAACTAGTATTGGCATAGGAAAAATGAATGCTGTTAAACTGTTACATTTTTTATTTATATAGTATTTTTATACAGCAAATCTTGAGAAAATGACAATCGAATTACAAAAAGGCATGCATAGTGTACATTGAGAGTAATAATCAATAGAGGTCATTTACAAATAGAGACCTCCAATGGCTGTTGAGGGTTCCAAGTTCAGTTCTTTACCAAATATAAATTACGCCCATAAATTACGTTATGATACTTTGGGGCCCGCCCCTAAAGATCTAAAGATAATTTCACTCCATATTTTGATGTTACGTGACTAAAGGAGACGAGGTGAAAACAGGACAAAATAGTGTGAACCTCGTGCAAAGGTCAGCCCCAATACATTTTCACCCCTCGTTATTTCTTTTATATAGAAAAAGTAGTAAGTAACTCGCCTTAACATCCCAGATGATGAGCTTGGCATCGATTCCTGAGGTGGAGACCTTTTTAGCGTTGCTCTTGTCTCCGTCATAGATGGCCAGCTGCGTGATGGTGTTCTGGTGAATACTGGACAACTCAGTCTTGACGTCATCCATCGACTGACCCCGGGTATCCAGAGTCTGGAAATGCTTCATGGCGCTGCAAATACCAGAAGAAATATTAGCATTACTTTGTATTCCCCGGTTCAGACTTAGGGAAACTGACCGCAAAATCCTTTTAGAATCTCATTAGGATGGTGGTGGTGGGCTTACTACATGGCATACCCATCTTATCTCATCTGATAGGCTAGATTGTCTCAGTGAACATTGGTCAAACACTGACGATTTTCAATTTTTTGGCTCCGTTTTGTTGGTACCCATCTGAGTCTTTTGGCCAAAGTTCTGGAGGAATTTGTTTGGTTGTTTTTACTATAGAGCTTCATAAAGTCCACATTTATATTTCAGAAGCCCGCCAAAATCATTTCCTGTGCTAGCTTATTGTGGCTCAACGGCGGCCGTTTTTTCTCGACCGATTAGACTTCAAATTCTTATATGAACATAACATCAGCAGAATATAATTCTTGTATGAACATATATATAACATCGGCAATATTGCGAACTATAGTCCTATAACTCATAATATGAGTAAATTTGGTAAGATTTTGTTTATCGTAATAGTTGACAATACAGCTTTAAACAATGGAATGAAAATACTATGCTTGATTGTTTGTTGTGTAGCTTTGTGTTATAGCCAGAATTGGGGTAACATGCGGTATGACTAGTACCAACCTAGGTGCTAATTTAGATATGGTGATAAGGGGGCTTCTTGTTGTACATCTGCTTAAAATGCCCCGGTGATACTATAGTGATATATGGCATTTAAATATAATCACAGGGAGAAAAAAAAAATGTTATTAGTAATGTCACTTACGTGAATTTGGTCGAAGCTGAAGCTTTGCCCTGGTCCACTTTCTCTACAAAATTGACATCACGTCCATCGTAACTGTAATGCATGGGCACGCAATCGTGTCCCTGAAAATCAAGTGACATGGTCGCAGTCAGTACTGAGCAGGACATCTAGACAAAATTACCTTGGAGCGGTGGAGATTCGTTGGGTTGAATGTAATAAAACTAAAATATTCAATAGCGAGCAATTAAGAATGGTGTACGGAAACTTTGCCTGTATTCACATTTTATTCACATACATACTTACTTGCATATTTCTAGATCATAATTATACGCGAGTGAGAAACGTTTTTGAACCTATTGTATGTACAATTATGCTATACTACGTCTATCGAAAACCTTTTATCTTGACGGCAATCTTGTACATACTCATTAACACCTGACTAGTTCGTAATAGAATAAAAAAATTAGAATTGTGAAAAAAAAATCCTCAATATTATGACTCGAAAATGTTAGTTTCTTCCGTTCACACTTGGAGGCGCCACTGTCGCCAGCGGGATGATTGCCTCTGAGCCCAAAACAGCAATAGGACACTATAATATCATCCATATTTTCGTTAATTTACCATCCCAACATGTCAGTACTATGTAAAGCGATTATTTTAACGTGTATTTGACTGAGATTGTTCTACCGGATATTCTAGTCCAAAATGGAGACAATTACAGTGTTACCATGTGTGCCAGGTGGAACGTTCTACTGAGCAGCGCATTTGCTCAGTTGTGGTAGCGAAGTCGGTAAACACACAGGTTCACCAATTTCCTACTATGGTGAGATATAAAATAAAATTCAAAATAATGAGTGTACACCTGCAGCGCAAATGAACTTTGAGGTTTTTGACCAAGTACTTCCCCTTAAACTCATTTGGGAGGTTAACAATTTCGCGGAGATGGACACATTTTCCTTGATCTACAATATGATGCAAATTCCAACATGATCGACTGTCATAGGAACGAGCTAGAGGCCGAAAATTCAAATCCAAAGGTCGTACCTACAGGCCCACTTTCCCGACCTCTCAGACAAAATCCAACACGGGCTCGAAATCTTACGATTTCTCGACCCGTAGTACCGCTGATATACACCTCTAAGAACAAATAGGTGCACACGAGTTTGATCTTACTATTTCACTTTACATTTACTATTACTATACAACTTACTATTTCATTATACAGCTTACTATTTCACTATAAGTCTTACTATTTCACTATACGCCATTCATTATACGGCTTACTATTTCACTGTACACCTATTTCATTATACAGCTTACTATTTCACTATAGGCCTTACTTTTTCATTATACGCCTGTCATTGATCTCTCTTCATATTTTCGACGACTATTCAACTCGTCATAATAAGCCCACTGATGTCACATCAGTCCAAACATGTCACACAAGTGAGCTTATTAGAGTAACAACTTGTACCCAGTTTTCAGGCTAGGTTTCAAGCATACTGTGCGCTCATTGCATCGATTACGGTATATATATATGCTTTGGCGGCAGGGCAGTATACTTACCGCCACAAGAATGGCGTTTTCCCGGACCCAGGTGCAGCTAACGAAAGGCAGGAATTTAGTCTTGATGGTCACCAACCTGTGGTAATGAATAACCAGTCAATGAGTCTGAGCGCAGGAGCGGAACTTCTCATAATTACACAAAGCATAGAAACAGGAAGGCATGTTAAAAGACAGGTGGGACCGGTTCAAACTGGTGGGACACTAATTTCAGCGGTTGATTTTTTATCATTCTGAAGGAGGATAATTCAATTGTTTTTCGATTTTTGTATGTTTTACTGTTTCAGACTTGTTTCAAGTCCTTCCCCAGGGACTGTACAACAGTTTATGATATGAGATTTACAGAATCGAGATTTATAGATCTTAACAAGAATTCTTTTTACACTAAATTGCCACCATAAACAGAAAAATACAAAAGTAATGACACTTACGAGAAAACCCCAACCCATGAAATCATGACAAAGAAATACCATTTTTATTTATTATCAGTATTAAAATGTTTCTAAAGCGCTAAGGATCAAAGAAAGAAAACATTTAGAGAAATTGTATTTTGTCGAATTAACTGGCTGGGAATGTAGATTTGAGGGGCGAAAAACTTCGCAAACTATTGAAATATTCTAATTACATAAAGGCATTTTATGGAAAGGTTTTTAAGATCTACAACAACTTACTTCTGCTCGGAGTTGGGATCCGCAACTGAGATGCTGGAATCATGGCCAACCCAGACCAGCTGGTCTCCGCTCGCGGAGAATGAGACGTCATGAACCCAACCACCTGACAATCACCGATACAATAACAGTTATATTATACATGGTTAAGACTAACAATGACGATATAAAGCACCAGTAATAACAACCACAACATTCCAGTTTTCATTCCTTTTCAAATCACCACTGTTTAGGAGACTTCCATCCCAATGCCTTAAAAGCGGAAGAATTCTTGATCATTTGGACGCAGCTAAATTGCAAGCAAAGTTTGTCATTACTTTAGTTCTAATAACAACGGCATAAGAACAGCCAAAATAACTGAAAAGTGCAGCTAAAGCCACCGAGTCTATTTTCTAATTTGTTTGCATCGACTTAGATGATTACAGAATAGAAGGCGAATATAACACAATTTGTAAATATAAATATTTTTGGGCACCACAGCTTAAAATTAAAAATCACTCCCACATTTGCCACAGTGCAAGATAATTATAAATGGCTAAAAATCCACAAATACCCCTCAGGAATAACACAATGGTCAATTTGATATTGTAAATCCTAGTTATTATTCTAGGGAAAATGTAACAAAAATACTCATAGAATTACATCTTTATTCCTTTTTTTAAATATCAAACTTTGTTTAAAAGTTATGTTAGTTTGAATAAATTCATAGATGAATCTAGGATGAGTGAAATGTAAGGAAACGAGATGAACTGAATAAAAACAATATTATTGGAAATCTTGACCCTCTCCTCTTTTAACCTAGTCTTAATCGGAAAGGCAATCCATAAAGACAAAATCCGTCACTGCAAGTACATTGATAATATGCAAATGAAACATCGTTGATAAAGAAACCCATGCAAAATCTGGAACTGACTGATGTAGATAAAAAAGGTAGCCTATTTTTTTTTTAGAAAAAAAACCCCCACTTCTACACGCTCTCAAGATTGGAAGGGGCGAAAACGGTTTTCTTCATTCACAAAAGACACTCATCGATGAGAAAACTGTCATCTACACTAAAACTAAGATCTAATTTCCGATTCATGCATTTCAAAGACTTAATACAAACGTCAAACCCACCCTGAACTCATTCAGCCATTTTTAGTGTGCAAACGAATTCTCAATACTCAAAACCAGTCTAGGCTCACAGCCTCTCAGATCAAATAAGAATGGTATCATGTCAGTGATTGGACACCTAATTGGCGTCCTAATGACATTTTGCGGTTTGGAGCGAGAGGCTTTCCATCAGTTCGGAGGGACTCTCTCAACCCTGAGCCTAGACCGAAACTAAGATTCCAGTAGAGTGTAGCAGAAAAAGGAGACTTTAAAGGGCAGGAGGGAGTAAAAAAACACAACGGAAGGAATATGATGTAAATAATTTCTGAGCAGACAAAATAAATGCCTTATTCATGATTATAATTTTAAAAATAAATATATGAATATAAAAATATAAAAAAGGGGGCAAAAGAAAGTAACGTATAGAATTATGTGATTCTAGTATCAAGAAAACCACATCGCTTTGATCTGCTACGCTCTAAGAATCCGTGAATATAAAAACATTAAATATAAACATAACTACACAACAAGTTCACCATGTAACATCTTCTTAGATCTGAAAAGAACCATCAATTGTTTCATGGCAACTCTAGGCTAATAACAGACCCACCTTTCTGCACTCCTATGTATGAGAAATAAAGAATACAATACAAATGTAGATGAAAGCTTTTATACTGAAACTTCAGTACTAAACATTAAAGTATCCATATAGGATGCTGCAAGAAGAAACCCTCAAGTTAAAGAAGGACCATGCTCATAGACTGAACATTATTCCATATTATTGATTTATAAAAAAAGTTTGTTTAAATATCGATCATATGGATCATAAGATGAGGTTGGAATGAATAGTATGCAATGAAACTATGGTGCATGGATTCATCGAAGTGATTGGAGTCGATGAAAAGTACATGATACATGAATCCGCCCCCAAACAGGGCCTCCGCGGGTTTGGTTGCAAGGAATGCAAGGCTTTTACAGGCAGATTGAAGATAAACTTCAAGGCTGCTCGTTCTGAGATCAGTGTTACGAAGAAATTATTATATCGAGAGGAATCCAAATTGGAATACTAGTGTACAGAGTTTATCTGAGTCAAAATGGGTGAGACTATAGTCAAAATAGCAATTTTAACGTAATAAGTTAAATGTACTCGGGTATAGGCCAACATGGCTCTGATTGCGGCAGTGGGGCTAAAGATACAGCAGATTTGGGAATTTCCGAAAATGTCAGCCTATTTAAGATTCTCAAAGCCCATTTAATAAGATTTGCTGTTTACAAACCAATCTAGCCGCCTTGAATTCATTTTTCCAAATTCCAGCCTTTTCAAGGCTTTCAATGACCAGCGGAGACCTTGCAAAAGATGCAATGGCCAAAAGGGACAAGGTAAAGACATCTTACAACCTTTCAGGCACACACTTTTATTAATGAACGAATGGCAGAATCATACGTCTATACAGAGAGATTCGTGACTGGGAAATTTATGAATAAGAAATAAGCTTTCAAATAGAGAAGACTGCAATGTTTGTTTGTTTAAACGTTTTATCACAGCAATACCATTACCATACCATACTACATCGTTCTCTTTTGCTGCATTTCAATATCTAAAATAATCATAATCTCTAATCCAAATACGAAATGAGGGTAAAGAATGGGATGATAGAACTTCTTAAGGAGGAAGAGATTTTAAACTTGGGGAACGAATTGTTGAGGATGTGAATTTTGGATAGAGAGCTAAGAAAAATAAATTACAAATGACTTAATGTTGTTTCTTGATGAAAGCCATACAGAAAGCCATGCATGTTCGTGCCTTATCGTTTACCAGTGTGATGTCTTACGTGACCCTGTGTATCTGTTGACCATTGCCCTCACCATGAATGAACGTATCGCACACACCTCCTCCGTTAGAGTACTCAGCCATCAAGTTACCAAACGTCACCTTTTTACCCCAAGGTGTAGCAGCAGGTTTTTCATCTACTTCTTTGATGCAGGCAGAAAAAACTCTGAAACGGTTAGGCAAAAAGTAAAGGTATCTTTTTTAGGCAAAATACAACACATGGGATCCCTATACGGGGGGAGGGAAATTCCTGGGGTGTGCAATCATAGGTGTAGGAATTTAAGTATTAGTTCAAATGCATTTTAATAACAATAGCATACGTTCAATAGAACTTAGGTAAACGGATTTCGATTGGTTTACCTCGCTTTGAAATCGCTGGAGCCGCACGCAATTAATACGTTGTTGGGATGCCAGTCCAAGCTGCAAGGAAAAGAGAATATTGTTATTTAAATCGTGACTTCTGAATCTGATTCATGTATCGATATGTACAAAGTTTCACTCGTCTCTCAAGATTAAGAGGTAGCTCAAGAGACAGATAAGAACTTACTAATGAGTCACCAGTGTCCTCATATTTATTCATGTGAAATCATTAACATGTGTTTCTTTGGAAGACCTGATGAATCAGAAACAAACGGCCAATTTCCATAGGAAATAAAAAATACCTTCACCCATTCATAATAAGGTAAAGATTCCAGCATATAACTAAGCTACTGTTCTCCTATTGTTTAGACACTCTATTTGCCCTGTATTACACTTATCTACCTTGTCACAGTAGAGCGGAGAGGCTTCTTGATGTGCTTGCTGACCCACCAATCATTCAGTTGTTCAAAATAACAAACAGAAATCAGTCGAGCACTGCTGCCAACAGCGAACTTGGTCTCTGCAAAAGACATTTTTCATTAGAGGGTAGAACACTGACATAACAAATTCCAAGCGCCCCATCCCCCTCAAAACTGACAGTTAGAGGGCGGCTTCTAATACAAGTATTACGGTAGATGTTACCTACTTTAAATAATCCAGTGGGTGCTTTTTTGCAACAAGATGTATATTAACTTAAAACTGGGACTCGGTGTGATATTTGATGTAGATACCACGTGGTACAAAACGTTTTTATAAATACCGCTTTCATATCGCATCTCCTCATGCGATAACTTTGAAAAGGCACAGAATTATCACATCACTCTTTTGTTGCGTCATATCACGCATCACATCACACCAGTGGATTCCCGCCTTAAGTGTGAGAAGTAAAACTTCATCTTACCCAAGGGCGACCATTTAACATGAGTAGCAGCACGGTTAATACGCAGGATGACGAGGGTAGGCTTCCATGTGCCCGACTGCTCAGTCCACACATAGGCATTTCGATCCTAAAACAATTAAATAACTTATATGTATATTTCCATCCAATTTCATTCAATCGATGTGTATGTAGAGTAGAGATATTTTTGATGGATAAAAAAATCATTTTAATGTTTGTGTGTACGTGGATAGGAGTGTTTTGTCACCATTCAAGTTTTCATTTTTAATTACGTATAAGCTAGAGTTCCATTCTATTGTTTCCGGATTGAAAATAAATAGAGAAATACACTAACAATTACATGAACACGCGTGGCAAAAGGCAACGCGTGACAACAACCATGATGGTTACTGCATCTTTTCTAACTTGTATTGACATTATATATCATATTGGCCTTAAACGAATACAAAAAAAATCAAAGCTGAAGTACAATTGGCAAATATGCGTTCATTGTAATTTGTAAACTTCAGTAATAGGTAAGGTTTCCAATTCAGGGTTTCCAGTCTAGGGTAACCGAAATTCAAGACCTTTTAAGGAAAATAGTGAAACTATACTCGTTAAATGATGCCTTCTGGTGCATTTGAACTGAATAAATATTCTTTGTGGAGCATATATTTTGAAGATGTTTTATCATGTCACTAAAATTAATGCCTTACAAATTTAATTCATTTTTTAATGACTCGTGGGAACCCTGTGATCAAAAGTAAGATACTAACAGCACCACAGGTCACAATGCGGTTGCTACGAGGCGCCCAGTCGATTCCAGTAACCCTTTGCACGTGCTCGGTAAGCGTAGCAGTCTGCACCCATTCTGCACCCGAACGTTTGTAGATAAACACCTCATGGTTGTTAGGTGATATGGCGAGTTCTGTGGATCATAAGTAATGCATGGAGTTACAAGTTAACATTGAGTTAAGTTTCTCTTAGAAAACGGTACATGTTGGAAGGCATACATCTGGAAACCACTTTTAGCAAAGCCTCAAATGAAGAATTATTTCAATTCAATTCAGATGAGCACGACTAGCCCCCTTTCACAATGAACCTCTAATTAAAATATCTGTACCGTAGTCATACTGCCTCTCTATGATAGGCCTACACATCTTCATATACTAGAAAATGAGAGAAAATGAAATAATTGATCCTGTACTGGGCATTTTTATCTACAGTACGGTACTGTTTTACATTCTTCTACTTATGATTTGTATCATAATATTATATAGAAGAGAAGTGTAATAAGGAAAATCGGGCTACAAAGGAAAAACTTTAAACATTTGCTATGCACTCGATAAACACTCATTTCAGCAATACCGGTATATATAATAGGCCTTACAAAAATATAGAATTGATACTGAAATTATTCCCCTACAATAAATAGACTTGTGGTGTTGTTGGTGTATTATAATATAGAATGTAATAAAAGCATTGTCTAGGAGACTGTATATGATGCCCACAAGTTTTTACCGCCTTATATCACTATCGGGGGTTGTACATTCTGGAACAGAGTGAAAACTGACCATCGTATAGCGCCACAGAGAAACCACTCGTGAATTTAGGCGTATTTTTTTCTATTGGTCAATACCCGATGGACTGTACTCACTAAGGGAGAATCAGGTGAAATTTGATCTGATGCAACAGTAAATATTGTTTTGCGCAATAATACTTACATGATTTATATTTATTCATCAAACATATCTCATCTATAAACACGTCCTTTGCACAATGTGCATTGCATAATTATTTGCAATAGGGGTCATTTGAATTGGCCATTTGGCTTAAAATAGGTGCAGCTGAAACTAATTTAAGACGGGCATCGGGGCCTATCTGAGTGTGGGCGGGGCTCTGACCACAGCTAAGGCCCGGTCTATGTGCAGGGCCGGGTGCAGGGCAGCGTGCTCGGCAAGCTGGGCATAGGTCACTTGGTTCATGGGCATGTCAGCCTGTAAGATGAACTTGATTTTAGCCATTTAAATGAACCCACTTTATTGAACTTCTTGGAGCTGACATGGTGTCCAACAAGAGCTTAACTGATGTGCATAGTGTTGTCTTTTATATCCTCTAATTTGGAGGTTATATTACATTTTTTTCTATTGCTAAAATGGCATTTAATGTGGGGTCCTCCCTACGTCCATACACTTCCCTATGAGACAAAATGTAAACAAATGTTTCTGGACCCAGTTCCGGTCCAAATTGACCGTGAGCCTTCATTCTGGCCTCGGTGGGTCAATGGTGAATTCTCAATTCGGACCAAGTCTATTCAACTGTTGAGCAATTTTATCCATGACTTCCCCTAGCCGAAAATGAACCACTGACGTTACCCTGGCACATGACGTCACATCCATTCGTGACTTCTTACGCTTCGGGTTTGACAGTAATTATGGCGGGCATTGTAGCGAGCAAGGTAAATAAAGGGTTCGTTTCTGACTTTTTTCTAAATATGAGATTGTGATATAAAAATAGAATGTAACTCGAGCAGTGTCTAGGAGACTGTATGCGATGCCCACTCGTTTTTACCGACCTGAGGTCCTCAGGTCAGTAAAAACTTGTGGGCATCATATACAGCCTCCCAGACACTGCTCTTATTACATTCTATATTATAATACACCAACAACACCACAAGTCTATTATTTTTCCCCTATTTAATTCTGGTTTGCAAAAATCAAATTATACAAGTGACAGTGTACAGTCTACAGTGCAAGGAATTGATAACCCCTATATCGGGTCGATTTGGATAACTGTTGATAATATTTGTTTCAATTATTTAGTAATTTTGTTTTTTAATTTCACTAATATCTTCATATCTGGGGCTCGGTTTTCTTTTAAACTCATACATGTAGTTATTGATGCAGTTCCCTGTCGATTTGTCAAAGAATTAGGGAGGCTAAGATCGAATTAAGGGAGAAAAGTGAGTTGGGAGGGGTTTGGGGATACATAGGTTCTCGGTTATAGAGGCATGGGTGGTGGTCGCAAGCTTGTGTTTATTTTAGACACCAGGCCCCTGTTGTACAAGCTAAGGAAAGACATTTTCTTAGGGCAATTTCTTCCCTGTAGGGAGGAAAAAATACCTTGCTATGTGTGAAATTCCCAGCTGATAGGAAGAGCCAATACATTCAATAGTGGATAGGAATTTGTATTCCAACCCACCAAAAGAAAGGAAAAAGTGTGTAGTCGGGATTTCCCATAGATAATTCCTTCCTTAGCTTATGCAACAGGCCCCAGCAATGCCTTATTCCCTATAATGTAAAGTTAGATCTAGTATAACTTTTGGTATTTGTATAAATTTATCTTTTCTTCGACCATATGAGCTGAACATATTGATGTAAGTTGATAGCTTATGGAAATAAAGAAATTGAGAAAGATACACTGGCCTTAAAGTGAGATACCGTAATTACATTGTTGATTGGCAATCAATTACATTGAATGATTGGCAAATTACATTGTTGATTGGCAATTACCATGGCGCCAGAACGGCATATCAAAAGATTTTGAAATATATTTTCTACTATAAAAATATATTAATTTTTCCAAAAATTTAAATTAATTATTTTTCTATTCATGCTTACAGATAAAGGCAGTGCAATCATCGTAATAATTGTTATTTCTCTAACTTTAACTGTTTAACTGTTTCACCGAGTTATTTGTTATTAACGTTTGAAACTTTTGAGAAAACCCTATAATATGGTACCGGTAAGGAGATTATAAGTGGCCATGCTGGACCTAGTGAATATCGGTTGGATGCATTTCTTTCTTTTTTTTTCATTTAAAATCACAGTATGGTAGCTCATATCAATACTTACGACTCCGGTCGCCATTGAAAGCATGGCAAGTGATGGGTGTGATTCCAAAACTGTGAGTTTCAGGCATCTTCAGTTCCTTTTTTGGCTATTTTGGCAATTTAAGAAGTCCTTGATGGCTTGAAAAAGAAAGAAGTGAGAATGAATCCCCGCCACTTTTGCCAGAATGATAATTTTGGCAAACGTTCTCAAGACTCATTAACATGATTAAGTAAGAAAAGCATCAGGTACCGTATTAAGTTTTGCTCTGCACATTTGTCAACAATATTACATATATACTTTCGTTGGGAATGTTAAAAATAGGTGATTAAAGCGTTTTTCTATTACATCTCTACTCATCCAAAAGTGGACGAGTAAACTGCCCTGATCGTCCGTCCGTCTCTGCCCCCTGACCCACTAGAGAAACGATGGGTCAGGCGCCCGGGCTACATAGATAGGCCTACTAGTCTATCTCTCTACACTACTGCCAGTACTGGCACTACTGCTGTATGCACTGGGTGGTCGGGTCCGTAAAGTCTGACTAGGCTGCCAGGCAGTGAGATTTTGATATCACTTTTAATATTATATTTACATTACTGGTCTTGGTATTTAGGCTACTATAGCAGTTGTGTGACACTGAGACTGAGACACTCTCAGTGACGACAAAACTAGAGCATGGTGTAGGCCCTACTAGTACTACCATTTAAGACGAAAAATTAAGAGGAAACTAGTAGGGAAAATGTAGTTTGGAGGCCCAACGTCCTGTACATTGCCTAGGCCTACGCCTGTCGCAGACCTACCTATACGGTAGGGGTGTATCCTACAACTAGGAAAATGAGGTTGCAGGTACCAGGAAATGAGGAGACGACCTCATGATACCCGTACACGGACCCTCAGCCTGGCTCAGAGTCAGAGACCGGGCCGAGCCTCCCTAGTCAGGCGCAGGCTGACCAACACTAGTGCTATTGCTACTGTTTATGTCTTGTTTCTTGACCTTTTCACATGAGTTTTTTCCAGTATCATGTACAGAAAGTAAGGAGACATACAGAACCTATTTTGTACATATCTAACAGCAGTAGGCCTACTGTAGAGATAGGCAGACTATCTAAGCCTGCCGAGGGGGAGACTGATTTGAAAACAAAGATATTTGTCTATTATGAAAATCTCCAGGAAGCTGCTACAATATATATTTTAAGATACATACTACGATGTCGGAGGACAAACAAAACTCACCAAGTAATGGAATTTTGAGAGATTAGACGAGAAATTCGCGGACTCTGGTCAGTCTACACGAACTTCTTCACCGGTCGATAATGCGGAAGTGGGAGGGGAGGGTCGAAGAGACTGGGGCTCCCAGATAATAGCGCCCGGACATTAGTACCCGCAGCTTATTATTTTATGTTTTTAATCTTCAAAAGAAATAATTCGATGTAAATTACGATGTTGTATCATATAGAACATAATTTCTACACTTCATCAAGGTATAAAAGTGAATTGTTAATGTAAGAGAAATAATATGGCGATCATGAATGAGAGACCGAGCGGTCCCCATCAAGGTTAGCGGCACAAACTGATGTTCAGTAGGCAAGACTATGGACGTTAATCGACGAGCCCTTATGTCTGAAGGCGCGATTAACCTACATTCGGTGCTGCTCCCTAGACCTGAATGTATGAACTATTTCCTTAAACAACAAACAGTCTCACTACATATATATCAACAAGTTGATAAAGTACGAAGTTAAACAAAAACTCATTTAAGAATATTATATATTATGGGTAATATTTTCTATCAAACTTAAAATATCGTAATATATCAAATTAGTTCCTGAATTTATGGGAATTCCTTTCGTGCTGGACCAATCAAAACCGTCCGAGTCACTGCCTTGTGATTGGTTTAAATGTAGGGTCATGAGGTCGGGGAAACCCATGTTGAGAATCCACGCCGAGGCGAAGGGCTGGCATCGTAAACATGGCTTGTTCGAGATCAGATGCAGGGATATTATTAGTTTATATAGTGTATATCGTCTATGCGACTGCTGACTATATGGATGATACAGATCCTGCTTATATTTCTACTGATCCTGCTGTTCGAGAGCCACGCCCCTGTGAAGGTAATTCCAATGATTTTCATCACACTCTAAAAAATTGTGCGTCTGGTACTGAGTCTGAGTCTGCACTGCAGCTGCACTCAGTCTCAGCCTCTACTCAGCCTCCAGTTAATCATAATGCAGTTCAGTTAATGACATGTATGGCAAATGTGTAGGGGGACTGGCACTGCCAGTGGGAAACAAATCATATCCTCATTTCAATATTTTTAGCCTAAAAATATCATTGACATTGTGCCTTCAAATGCCCTGATCTGAGTTGTTTCTATGGGTGCAAGTACACATTCTGTCTGACTTTCTCTTTCGCATCTATTAGTGATATATGAGAAAGAGAAAGTCCGAATGTGTACTACATCCAGGATGTGTGTAGTGATATTATCACTAAACACATCCACACAACCCTCCATTTGTTTGTAAGCTACTCGTTATGGGGACAGCAAGTTTAAACGAAAACTCACCCAGAAATAATTTTCTGTGTTATTGTCCAGGAGAATAGATTGAGACTTATTAATATCATTATTATATTATTATTATTATTGATGCTGCAATAAGGAGTTTCGTGGCGTGTTTCGTTCTTGATTATTCTTAAATTACACAGTTTCAACATTAACATAGAAAATAAAATTTGTATTATAAGTTTACAACAGGTGAAGTAGAAGTCATATGTGATGGTTAGATGAATGAGTAAATAAATTTGATACATGAAGTACGGTAGTGAATGTGATATGGACAAGTACATAAAACAAAATGAAATAAAATAAAACAGTGCTGTCAGTATTCACGGAGGGCAGTTTTAGGAAGTAGAAGAGTAAGTTGCCTCTAGTGTGTAGCAAATTGTTTTCAGTTCGGTAAGGCATCGAGCAAGAGTGCATTTCAACGATTAGCAGTTCATGCAGTAGAAATTACGATTATCACATAATCCTATGCTAGGTGAAGTTACCAACTATCCAGTCTAGTGATGATATGTGGATGCTTCGATTTCAGACCATGAAGTCTAAGCATGCACCTTATTCATGTGATGTAAACAAACAACATAAGTTTGACAGCTCAATCAATGGAAACTGGTTATACTGACATCAATGAATAATCTCACCTGTAATCTCACCTGTATCCATCAATATATATCCCTTAAGGATAATGAGACGCTAAATGTTAATTTGTGTGTGCGCATGGTGGGTTTCGCGTGTTAATTAGTTTAGGCGGTATAGAATTTAGTGGATGTATAGGAGTGATTTTTCGGTTGGGCAACGGCTGAGATTTATTTTAAACTGTAGTACTGTTGAGGAGTTGACGGCTAACTGGCTTAGCTGGTTCCAGGCAGGTGTCACTCTTGTCGCGAAAAAGCGTGAGCGGTGCCCAAAGGCATGTTGGACTTGAATTTTTTTGTTGTGGCCCCTAGTATTCCTGGCATAGGACAACTCGAACATCTGCCTAGACTCGCAGACCTTGCAGTCCGTGTCTTGTTTTAGCTGATCGATGTTGTTAATTAACTTAAATGCCTGGATAAGATCAGCCCGTCTTCTACGGTAAAGAAGCGTTGGAAGGTTGAGTCGGCGGAGTCATTCCTCATAGGGGAGTTCACGCAGTTGTGGTACTAGTTTGGTGGCCCTGCGCTGTACATTCTCAATCATGTCGCTGAGGTATTTATAGGCTGGCGACCATACACAGGATGCATATTCGAGGTGGGGATGCACCAGACTTTTGTAGAGTTGTAGGAACATGGTTGGGTCCATGAAGTTGAACGTCCTCCGCAGGGCACCTAGTATCCGGTTAGCTTTCTGGACAATGTTCTGTACATGGGTTGCAAAGGTTAGTCTATCATCTACTGTGACCCCCAGATCTTTTTCTTCCGTTGTAGTCTCCAATTCTTGCTGTACTTCCTTCCCATTCAACATGGTGTAGCTGTGATTTGGGTTGTTGTAACCTAGGTGTAGCACTTTACATTTGTCAGGATGGAAGCGCATCTGCATCTTGTATGCCCAGTCCTGGATGTTGTTGAGGTCCTGTTGTATGTTGGATGTGTCGTCAATGATAGAGTGAAGCTTGGTGTCATCAGCATACATCTCTACGCTGCAGTCTGTAACCTTGGGAGTCATTCACAAATACGCAGAATAAGACGGGTCCAAGTACCGAGCCTTGGGGAACTCCGCTAGTGACTGGTGTCCATTTGGATGTTTTGCCGTTTACGCTCACTTTTTGTCTTCTGCCAGTGAGGAAACCACGGATCCATTTGATGGTGTTACCGCTAATGCCAAAGCTTTGCACTTGTTTTATCAGTCTTTTGTGTGGCACAGTGTCGAAAGCTTTTTGGTAGTCCAGATATATTACATCTACGGGCAGGTGGTGTTGAAGTGCTTCGCTCCAGACATTAATTGCTTCCAGTAGGTTGGTGACTGTTGATTTGCCGCTTGTGAAGCCATGCTGTTCCTCTGCTTGGAGAGTGTTTTGTTTGACGTGTTCGATGATGTGTTGGCATACAATCCTTTCGAGTGTTTTGCATACAATAGAAGTCAGTGATACTGGTCTGTAGTTCTGTGCGAGATTCTTGGGACCCTTCTTGAAAATTGGCGTCACCAGAGCCGATTTCCACGACTCTGGTAGTTCTCCTGTGTCCAAACTGTGTTGGAAGATTACTGATAGTGGGTGCGCCAAGATGTCTGCCATTTCCTTCAATATCCTTGGATGCATTCCAGTGTTCCCGAAAAGACGTCGGCAAAAGCCGACGTAAAATTCCATTGGCCGACGTTGTCGTCACCTTCAATGTAGGCTAACATTTGATTTGATGTGAAAAGGATTAATATTCGAATTACCTATGTACATATATAGGCCTACTGATGAAGCCACTGCCTGGAATTGTATATTATGCAGAACACAAATCAACCTGTGATGATCCCAAATCATTTTTTGTGGGGAACCGAGTGCTTAAATCTCATAATTACTTTAGAAATGTGAGGATTTGTTGAGTCACACAGTATATAAGTTAAATAATTTTTAATTTTTTGACAAGTGATTCGTACCTGAACCAGAATTTCCAAGTATATGAATCAAATCTGAATATGCACACAGGTGTGGTGAGAGTAAATAGAGCTATGAGATTGATATTTTTAGATCGAAATTTAATAACAATTGAGATGAAAAACTAATTACCAAACGTAGTATGAGCCATACCAAGATCAGGAAAAGCTAGAGAAATTTAGAAAATCACCTAAAGTACAATGTGGAACAGATTACCAGCCCAAGTAATCAATTGATATCATATTGATTATATGTGATGTATTCCAGGAAAATGATTCACAAGTCGCAAAAAAACGCAAGACTGTAGGCCCTATATTGAACATAAGCCTAGCTATGCATATCTGAGGCCATTCTTTAGAGTATATTAAGTTACTTAAGTGGCGAGAACCCTGACTTTACCATAATAATTGTCCACCCATAAGTATTACCAACGTTTCCTTAAAAAATAAATACATCAAACTTAAAATATAGAAATACTAATTAGATATCCTAATTATAAAACATATTTTGATCCTAAATTTCCCCCAAATTTTAGTTTGGGTACAGATCGTAGCATCGTATTTTGAACTATGAAAATAGAATGTTATTAATTTGCATGTAGGGCCGAATTATATACATGCTAATATTAAGTGATCTTTGGTTAAAGTAAAATATTTCCCCCTTGCCTAGGTAAAAAATGGCCTGCGTCAGTGACAAATGGCCTGCGTGGGGCTTGTCCACGTCGGCCACATTGGCCGACGTCACTAAAAAGTTTTCGGGAACACTGCATTCCATCTAGGCCTGGCGTCTTGTCAATCCTTAGATCTAGCAGACTTTGCTTGACTTTGTCCACGTTCACTTGTATGTCCAGGAGTGGTCGTGAGTTTAAACGTTTGTCTGGGAAGTTCGGGATAGAGGTCATGTCCTCTACCGTGAACGTTTCGGCGTATTGCTCGTTTAGCCTCTCAGCTTTTTCGGTGTCGCTGGTTGTCAGTGTGCCATCTTTCTTTAGCAACTCTGATACCCCCGACCTTGATTTGGTTTTGCTTGAAACGTACCTCCACACTGCCTTGTTGTTATTCTTGGCCTCTGCGGCTAGTTTTCTTTCGAATGCTTGTTTGGCATGTCTTATGGCCTTTTGTGCTTGGTTGCGTGCTGCTTTGTATGTGAGGTACGCTTGATTGTCAAGCGTGTTCAAGTAACAGATGTAGGTGTGATGTTTTTTCCTAACTTTGTGGAGTGCGTATTCGTCCATCCATATTGGCTTAAATTTCTTTGTGCCAATGCTGATGGTTTTTGTTGGCACGAATTTCTGAATTGCCTTCTTTGTTCTGTCCTCGATGTAACTAGTTGCTCTTTCCACTGACAGGCCCTCGAGTTCCTGATCCCAATCTATGTTTAGGTATTCTCTCATAGAGCGGTAGTCTGCCCTATCGTAGAGGTATAGGGTGCGTTTTGCTGGTGTTGGGAGATTGTTTACAGTGATGTTAAATTAAAGTGATACATGGTCGCTTCTGCCCAGGTTGGAGCCCACGCCTAAGTCTTCTAGGATATCTTCGTTTGAGATGACAAGGTCCAGAATATTTGGTGTTTGTCCATGCCGGTATCGTGTAGGTCTGTCCACGTGTTGAGTGAAAAAGCAGTCCCTAAGGCATTCTGTGAAATCCCTTGCGGCTGGGCTTGCTGTTTGATGGTTTATGTCAGTGGCTTGGTTCCAGTGGGCATCTTTGTGGTTGAAATCTCCAACGATAACCTTGTGGGTGTAATTCTGGAGGCTGCTGATGTGTTTTGGACAGTTGTGGAGATCTGTATCATGTTTTGCTGCTGTTAATGGTGTTCCACTTCTGTAGACACATCCCAGTATTAACTTGTCATTGTTTGGGAGGCTAACGGTGATCCAGACTGAGTCTGCAAATGTGTTAGTGAGTTTGTCTGTGTAGACAGTGGCTTGAAGTGATTCTTTGGTGTATATACACACACCTCTTGTCTCCGGTTGGTCGATGTCACTTATTGAAAGGTTGTAGCCAGGTATGTTGAGAATAGCGGGAACAGGCAGGTTGCCGTTCTTGGGTTTTATTTCTGTTACAGCGATTATGTTGGGGTGTTTGTCCGCTATCCACAGCTCCAACTCCTCTAGCTTGTTGCTTAGTGAGTTGTCTGAATTTGTGTATAATACTTTTATATATTTCAACCTATGGGTTGTAGCTGTGGATAGCGGGGCCGTTCCTGTGTTGTCCGTGCGGTTGGCATCTAATCTTGGAATTCTCTGATTTTGTTTTTTCTTATCGTCCACCTTTTTCCTGGTTGCTCCGCCCTTCTCTGTCTGAGTTGGTCTCTCAAGTTTTTGACTCAAGCTGTTGGCGCTGGGTGAGGTCCGGTCTGATGTATATATTTTTTAGATTTTCTGGGGTGTCATCTGAGCGTAGGTCTCTGGCTTTTGCTAGTATTCCCTTCCTATCCTGTTCTGATCCCAGTGTGACCTTAAGCGTTCTTGGGCGGTCGCCTGGTTTGCCCAGTCTCACAGTGTCCTTAATTGTCGCCCAGACCTCTAGGTATTCTAGCAATGCTACTAGTTCCCGTTCGTCATCTGTATCTTCATCTTCAGGCAGGTGTTGGACAATTATATTGCATTTCCTAGCATCTATCTGCCTCCTTTCCTCGAATTCTGCCCGAACCACCTTCTCAACTCCTAGCTTGGTTTCATTTCTCTGAGTTTCATTTCTCTGCTCTGCGGTATTCACAGGTGCATTCTCCAGCGCTGTCACTCTTTTTTCTAGTGCCGAAACATCCTCCTTGCTTGCTTTGTTGGTCAGGTTTAGCTTGACCTCTGCCAGCTCGGTTATGAGGGTGTCCAATTAATAATGATTTATATATGACACTAAGGTGGGGGTAGTTGGTTGAATTGGGTACCCGGGCTTGCGCGACGTTACAGTCTATATACACTGAGGTAAAGCGGTTATTTGACATAGAATTGGGCAGGAATTGTTGCTATCAACAATTCCCACTCATTAAACGCAGACCGGAATGAACTGCCATCCTACGTCCCGGAAGCCTGGAGGGCTACCCACAACACCACTGACCCCTCCAGACCACTTCCTCCTGTGCACTGGCACGCACATCTGCCCACTTGACCAACATCTACACCAGAGTGAAGGCGTGTTTTAAATCCCACCCACCTCCCCTGAAGACTCAGAAATAAAATATACATACAAGTATACACTATGTGTACTCCTAAAGGGGTAGAGTGTGGCTCTGGGCCAACAGAACTGCTTAAGAACTGTGTGTGACTACTACGGACTATTATCAATTAAATAAAATAAAATATAATATCTTCATAATTACCCCACTTCTGAATAAAGTCAATTTATAATAAAGGAGTGTCTGTTTTGTTTAATGATACGGCATTATGTGGTCAATGCATAGTCAACCTCTGCATAGGTGTAGGTAATAACGTCTATCTATTGGAACTGCACATGCATGTAGCAATTATTATAATTGCTAAATAAATAGCTTCATCAAAACAGGATTTAATGCAATGAATTTGGAGATATAGGGTTACAGCTAGGGTATAGATGAATTATATTGAAACTATCCATCTCAGGCTCCTTAATTGTATAGGCCTACCTCCTTGAATCAATGCAGGAATAATATTTTTAATTTTCTGTCATGTTGGAACTGAGAAAACATTTGATGTCATTTATCTAGTATAGATATAGCCTGTCTAACTCACAATAGGTTGAATATCCACCTCCCCTGGAGTACAGAGGTGGTAATACCATCTAAGTCTTCATCGTACTGCTGGCTAACGTAGTAGTGTAGGGTCAGTATAGTCTGACTACAGTCAACGTAGTAGTGTATAGGGTCAGCAATGACAGTATAGTCTGACTATGGAGCCTGTAGTCTATCCAAAAATAAATAGAATTGTATACGGTAGCCTACATGTATTATTTCATAGCTCTGGAATATGGAATGAAGTTCACTTGATCTTAATACTCGTAGGTTCAAGCTGTGGCGTATTATTATTCAATTTATAATTCAATTTAATACCAGGAAGGTCCAATAAAGACAAAACCGAATTCTCCTCTTTTGTCAATCCTTCAAATCAACCTCTTAAAATTCAAAAGTAGAGTAAAGGAACAGTTGGGAGATCTCCTCAACAACAAATTTAATACTTTATTTGATTACAGTAGGTCTTCACTGTGGTGGCTATATTTGTATTTTTAGCTTTTTCAAAAATATTAATTCACCCATTCTCCATGTATATGTATATGTACAAACATTTTATGCATGATCAATTTTAAGCAATGGTCCTGGGTAAGACCATAAAGTGTCTTTCTGTCTCTTTTTCTCTGTCTCTCTCTCCTTTCTTCTCTATCTCTATTTCCTGGGTATGATCATAAACTGCCTCCCTCTCAGCTCTCCCGCCCTTGATATAACCATATTAAATGTGTTGATAAGGGCGTAAAGCAACCAATCTCACTCACTCACTCACCCAATTATGAGGAAATAACATATTCATACAGAATCTATACAATATCGATCTCCTAATTCTCCACCCATAATCATTTGCTTAAAAGAAATCCACTCAAGGAAACTTCAGGTTTCCCAATGACATTGTTTGCTCGATGAGCTTTACGTGTGGTTAGGGAAATCAATGCTCAGTATTCGCTCACCAAACATTGCTGGATTCCCTTTCCACTAGCGTTCAATACAAATATGTACACTCTTGTAAGGTTTATCATTGATTGTTGCCATGGAGCCTATAATAACTTGTGTTTGCTCTCAAACTGTAGCCTACCGGTATGTGGGGAGGGGTGGCCGAAGGTGTTGGGTTTGAACCCATATATGTATAAATGAGTGTTGTGGGTTCGAACCCTGCCATGCGTAGGTTTGAAAATCTTCTCCATCCCAGTCTTTGCTAATTGGCTTATCAACCAACACGTCCCTACTGTGTTATCAAAGGTCTATGCACGTTAAAGATGATCCATTGTTAATATTCGAATAGAAACAAAATAGAAACAGTTATCGGTTTTATGATTAGTCCTCACTGAACTATCTGCCATTAAACCACTAGTGCGTTAACACTTGTAAGTAAACCATATGCAATGTAAACATATACGTACAATAACCCAGCGTCAGATCCAATGTGTATATATAATAAAGTAGAATATTAGCGTATTATATCGTAGGATTATGTAAACAAATATTGTGGTGTATAAAATTTAATGCAGTGAATTTAGAGCAATATTTTATAGGGCAGGGTCAATTATTTTCCTTCAAAATAATCGATCTCAGGCTCCTGATATATTTTTGGCTGCCATGAATTAATGCAGTAATGATATTTCTCATTTACTGTCGTAACCTACCTGTAGTTTTAAATAAGTTGGATGACCGCAAAGTAATGTTAAATTACATATTTATCTTTTAATTCCTTTGTTGAATACTCAACTAAATACAATCCTATTAATACGAACGCAAAATAATGAATATGAACTGCTAACTTTACTTCAGCCTAGAATTTTCTTGTCCATCACAATCGATGTAACAGTTCCTCAGTTCGAAATTCTCAAACATACTGTTACCCAAATAAAAACAGTATGCAACTTATCATCGATCATTAAGACTTCAACACGTTTGTAGTCCGTCTACCAAACCACAATCGGTAATGTGTGAACAAATACTTTGTAATTTTATAATATGACAAGCCAATCACTTTCTTTAGAGTCAGTACAAAATGATAATTATAATTATAATTTTTTTAATATATATATATATATATATATGGTCCGAATTTTTAACCGAAAGTTTACACAGTTACTTTAATACATAACATGTTAACATACTGGGCCTAGAGGGAGAAGAGGCTAGAGTCTTAGAGTCTGTTGATAAAGATAACCATCAGTGCGGCGGCAGCTTTTGCCAGCGCGTTACAACTGAACACTCAATCTACGAGCGGCTTTCTTTATACATGTGCTGATTCTTGGTGATAACAATAACCCTTAGACATTACAGTCTAGGCCCAAAAATGGGAGAGTCCCTTCAAACAGAGGGAAAGCCTCTCGCCTCGAACCGCAACGTCCCATTATAATTCCATTAAGACCACAAAATGTCATTATAATGCCAAGGAAACTGTTTAGCGAAGTAGGTGTCCAATCAATGACATTTCATTTGTATCTGATCTGAGGGTTTGGGCCTAGGCTAATCATGTATTATTGTAATTTTATTTTTCAGTATGCAAATACCTTGTGACAGAGCTTTCTAATCGTTTGGAAGCGAGTGGGAAATCCTCGGAAGTTTTAGAAATGAGCCATCGAATTGACCAACCCAAAAAGCGTGTGACTTATAAACACTCGTGAGTAGATTCTGCCCATTTCTTAATAGTTAGCCATGCTGTTTTATTTAACCGAAAGTTTACAGAGAATCATCATTCGGTTGTAAAGATATCCTGTGACAAGATCATTTTGTATAAGAAGTTCTAAAATGATCAACACCCCCGAAATTGATTTCTTTTTTATGTATTTTCAGTGAGTTACGACTCATCGAGGCACTTCATGAGCCCCATATTTGCCAAAATATCCTCAAGTATAATGTTCACGCAGAGAGACAGGGTAGTCTTCGATACGCAAAGGGTGAAAGTGAGACCATGTCAACGTTGAAAGGTTTAGTGTAAGTAAAGGCTTCTTTTGTAGACCACCTGCTTATATATGTTCTATTGATTTTCCTTCCTTATAGTGTGAATAAAGGTTCAACCGTATATACATGGATCTTATATCGAACCATGATGTAGTTGTATGTCATATACTGTACATACATGTTAACTAACAAGTTGAAGGAGCATGAATATTGCACTAGTTGTTGGGACATATAGAGCGACTAAAACCAACAAGTTAATGAACCTTTTAGTTATATGTGCCTCAAAATTAATAATCAAAAAAAATACCTAGAAATTTTATAGTTGAATTTCGGCGGTGAACCTGGTAAATAAGGCATTGTTGAATCCGCATGCTGGGATTACTGTACCTGTGCCTTCAAGCTACTAGAAATAAAATACATGTACTTCATACTTGAAAGAAGGTATCTTGTAACCCCCATGCCCACTGAACCGATTATCTTGAAAGTTCGAGGAGGAACAAAGGGCAGTCCGGCCGCCAGTGGACATATTTTAAAAAATTATTTCCGCTCGAAAAGTTAAATGATGAACGCAGCAATTGGACAGATCCTCTATTGAGAGATGCAATGTCTTCCTGGCAGCCTGACTGCAACCCCCACCCACACTCTGTAAACGGAGAAAATCGTTTCAGTGGATAGGGGGGCTTTATGCAGTGTTGTTCTGCTCACATGTATGGACCCTGCGTATCCATGGATATATGTAATTATAGCTTGGCCTAGACGAAATAAGAGATGTAATTAGTGCCATGTTAGAACTACTTCATTTCGGAGCACCACCTACATGGCTCAAGCCAATGCCTATGGATGTATATACGAACACTTAGTCATCACAACCAGGACATTGTATTAATTTTTTATCTATAATTTTACAGGAACAAAGGCGTAAAAGTCGAACTTGGAATTCCCAATGAGCTTTGGGATGAACCTTCTGCCGAAGTTACTAAAATGCATAGAGCTGTAAGTAATGGTCTAGTAGTTCTACTAAACTGGTGTTTCAAAAACTCGGATATGTTTAACTTGCAAAACCTTTGCGACCCCGATGTTCTTGGTTCAATTTTAAAGATATTTTCAATCCCATTAAAAATGAAATTCTTAGTTACGAATTTAATTGGTTATTAACCTATTTTACTAATCATTTGAGAAACCATGTAGTCCTACTTATCCCCCCACCCCACCCTCACACACACACCCAATAGAAATATAGGTGAATGGAATATATTGTGGCACACACTATCAAGAGTGAACAGAAATTTCTATAGTTTCATATTAAAATAAGACATCTCCCCTTGGATTTTCTTTAAAACATATATTATTTGAGGCAGAGTGAAGCTCTACCGAATCCTACTCTCTATGAGAGAGGTGGAGGTACATATAGGCGCCCCCCCCCCCCCCCCCCAATATATCAAATTACAAGCTGCAAAGTGTGTTTGGCCTGTATCCGTTGTGCATGATTCATTCTCAATCGACCTGGGATTAAGGTACAGTCAGGTACAGCCACTACCACTACTTTGGCATGTAGAGCTCCAGACACAGACCCTCCTCTTCTTTTCTGTCCAAGGCAGGGGGTTTGATGGCCTGCCTCCATTATCTGTCCATTACATTATCAAGATAAGGACGATTTGGGAAGCAGGGAGCAGGTGGTTGTTCAAATGATTTGATGTATGTATGCATAATGTTTTATTTACACATTTACATACACTTTCTATTACATATTAAATGTTTACAGCGAAAAAGTGGGTGGGTCTTGTCTATGAAACCATAGATCTTCCTGAGGACCCCCTGATATGGCCACATAAGGGATTAAATGTACAACCTCTACCTCCACTTTTGGTCTGCGAAAGTAGTGTCTTTGAAACATATCCTTGCTACTTTGTCCACCATGGCGTTGCTGAGAATCTTCTGTGCTGAGAGGAGCTGTAGAGATGGAGGTTTTTCAACTTGTTCTGATCGCACAAACCTTTTTGGATCACATCCCTTACACTAAAAGAATACTTTGCAGGGTTGATTCCTCCTTTGACAAAAGCCGCCTTGGAACCACAGTAGAATTTTGCAAGGGCTTTGTCATCCTCAACTGCATCGTGGGCCATATAATCTTGCTGCAAAACATGCTGAACAACAGTTGTTTGTTTGTTATTGGACAATGTGAATGTTGATTTGAATAAAGGCAATGTGTCCAAAAATACTGGTACAGTTTCAGTGAATTGATCCAAAAGTTGGTATTCATTCAAATGATAGATAAGGCGAGTTGAATTGAATGCCCGGCAGTTGTGGGCAGCAAGGACGACCGGTTTCTTATTTATAAGCCAGAAACTTTAGTTGGAATGGTTTGTTGTGGCATAACATAGATGTTGAAAGTTTCTGTACAACTAGTTGAAGCAGCAACTTAGAGGAGATCACAGTCCCTGCGTAAAGATGTTGTCTCCAAGTAAAAAAATACAATATTCAGTTCACTAACATCCGAGAGAGCATCATACTTTGGTGGTGGAAGAGGCAGGGGAATTAAGTCAATATTTGCTGAATTTCCATCTGGGCACATGCCCACTTGTGTTTCATAGGTAACACCCTCTCTTACCTCTGCTGCTGCTTTGGACCTTTTCTTGCGAAATGTAAATTGAAGTCTTCTCCTTTTGTTAACAAGATCATTCTTGTATCTATTGTTGGCTCGTAGCTTTTTGTCTTTTTTCAGGGTATGCATAGCATAAATGTGCCGGGGGATAGCCCTCCTGATGAGAAAACTGATGATAAGTATCCATGTCCTTCATTTTTTGGGGCGACTGCACATTCAACTCTTAAACGGAAACTGCCAGAAGAGCTGTAGTGCCTTGACTTGGGTGCCTTTGATGCCACCATAGCATTGGAACTTTCATTTTCTTTGGTGCTATAACAAGGTGCAATTTTCTGGACATTTTGCACTAGATTGTCAAAGATGGATTTGAGATTGGCTTTAAGAGTTGGGCTTTCTAGGGGTTTTCCATTCAGTAAAGACTTGTACTTGTGGCTACTGCCATTACACCAATTACCACAACTATTATGCTCACCAAAAGCATGAGGAACCATCGTGTTTAATGCTGCAGTAACCACAGTTGCATCACCACAATTTTGATTGAGGGCATAAGAAAAACATTTAACAAAATACTTAATTACAACTGTGGTTAAAACTTTGTGCCTCTTCTGGATTTTATACATTGAAGATGTAACAGCCAGAAAGGCTGTCATGACGCCAACCTGACAACCGTTTCTGCCAGCCCATATCATACTTGAGTGTCAAGTAACTCTTAGTACAGTTCTTAAGTACAAATCTTGTGTTATAATAGTGGAGGGTTAGGAGGATACAACTTATCAATCATTTGCCATAATTCTCTTTAAAATTCTCTTTAGCAAAACTGTAGCACAATATTTAAAAAGTTAAAACTATTGAAATATGTTAAAAATAGTTGTAGTTTTTATTAATGTGTTTGACCTGAACAGTTTATAAATGCTTCAATAAAATAAATCGAAATACCACTGGGTTTTTTTTCATCTCTTAACCACAAAAATTGCATAAAAAATCTGTCAATGTACATACATAAAGGTCTATGTATGATATCTGCCTATGAATTACATAAAAAAATCTTACCCCTTCTCAGGTGCTAGGACATTTTGATTGGAGTGTGTGGCAACAGACTCTATGTGGGCAGAAATCTCCCTCTCTTGTTCCTCTAGGCTTTTGTAATGAGGTGATGGAATTTCCAGGGCCGCAGAATGGAGCATTGCTGAGAATTAAATAGAACAATTACAACTAAATTCAAATAAGGAGTTCCTTTTTTCCCCAGATTTAAAGCACATATTACATTTCGACCTTAATCAAACAATATCAATGTAAAAAGTGAGTAATTCCAGCACTTCCAACCATCCACCACTGTACAAAACAAAGCCACAACCATGTTAGCTAATCGGGGATTACAGTTACTAATCACCACTAATGGACAATCACCATCACAAATATATATCTCACTTACCATATATTGAATCCAACATCTGTGTTTGATAAACAGTTAGAATACCGTAATCATTATTGGTAAATAGACAAAAAACGTTTATTGAAAAGTTATTCAAATGATTTCTTAGTCATTTAAGTACTACATTGTAACCTGGCTATACCTGCAGCTGTTTTGGTGTTTATATCATAAATTGGCATAGTTTTCTTCTTATGGGGGTCATAATGGCTTTTCCCAGTTGATACAGAATTCAGAGCTCCGCAGGTACATTTGATATACAAAAGGGATGCTAGTCCTCTCCTCACTTCCTCCACAATATTAGACAGAATAAGCCGAGTTCTATGTACAGTACAACCGTTGCTTAAATGTTCTGCTAATACATTTATTTCCACCACCCTTCGTCCCTCCACTGTCATTTTTGGGGAGAAACCTGCTGAGATTCACTGCCATTCCGGTTGCATGCATGCACGTCTTTGCCAGGGCTCATAACTGGAAAAGTTGAGGTGTTATCTTCACCTGACAGAGTTTTATCATTAGTAAAACCTTGATTAAACTTCTGACAGGCTAACCTTGTTTTTACTCTCCTTAGAATTTCCCCTTTCCGCATAAACTTTCCACGTTTAGAGTGAACAGAGGCCATGCCCGCAACATTATTATGCCCCAATTATTGCTCATTTTCATTGACCTGTAGGTGGCAGCATCAGGATGAATAGTAGTTACTCATATAGAAACCGCTTGGTGGTGTGCAATCGGACACCTGCTAACCTCTTTAAATCTTACATGTAACTACATCTTCATAGAATTAATTTGTTACTATTGTGTCGATATTCTATATGGAAATATATATGTAATAATAGTTTTAATTTTTAAATAATTTTAAAGGTAAGTTTTCTAGCTAAACATTCCAACAAAGCCATTCTCTTTGATTTTCAGTGCTTCAATCTGGTAGAGAAGTATGAAGATGACATCGAAGAATGGTACTATGACCACCAGGATGAACAGCTGGGCAGATATATATGTGAAGACCGATACCTAAAGGATAAAAATGCAAATCCTTGTACGTCTCCATTTATTACAGTCTTTGTACTGAATTTAGTATTTTCGAAAACTTCCAATTATGGCCTATCCTCCTTTTGAGAATGAAATTAATTTCATCGAAGATTAATTATTTAAGATCTGTGATACATCGTTTTGTTTATATATTCTATTTCAAAGATTGTCTAAGTGAAATTGCTCAACCCAAAGGCAAGAAGAAGTCTGGGAAAAAGAAGAAAAAGGCTTCAGGTAAGATTCTTGACATATAAGCAATTCCACCAATTGGTTGTCATTTGGCCATCCAAAGCTGAACATTCTTAATTTTTTTAAATTGTTTCCATTGATTTTTTTTCATAGAAAAACTAGACATTTTGCTGCCAATATAGATGAAATTGGGAACGTTAATGATGAATATTGTGGTCAGGGCAGCTTGGCAGAGACTGACTTGAACTCTTATGATAAGGGCACAGGAGAATGGTGCATATTTCTACATAAATGATGATTTAAATTAGAAATTATTAAAAATAATGAACATAATGTTTTAAACAATTTAAATGGTAATGATAATGGCAGCGGTAAGGGGGACAGGTCATTGACCCTCTGCCCATATACACATAATGACCCATTCAGTCTAGGCCCAAAGATGAGAGAGTCCCTTCAAACGGAGGGAAAGCCTCTCGCCTCAAACCACAAAGTACCATTATAAATCCATTAAGACCGTAAAATGTCATTATAGTCCTATTAGAACGCCGAGTCCAAGGTCATGAAACCGATTAGCGCAGTAGGCGTCCAATCACTGACATTCCATTCTTATCTGATCTCAGGGTTTTGGACCTAGACTGCATTATATACAGCAATATGCTGCACCTACCAATCAGGTTGGGCTTACCTAATGGTAATCCCCTTTACTAAGCACCAGGTGCAACAGGTGCATCGCGCACCTCTAGGGCTAGTTACCCACCATATTTGATCAAGGTATCCAGCTACAAACTTCTTATTCCTTTGTGTTACGCACATTCTAACAGTATGTCCCAACAAAGGTCTCCCATAGTTTATTATATGTGCGTCCCTCTTGAGGTGCAGTAAGTGGGGTGCAATAAAAGTATTTTTTATCGTACGTGTATAATCAAAATGGAGTTGTCTAAAAATAGCTCTAACTCCACACGTACTGTAGGCCTATGCCCATGGATTTCTTGACATGCTTTGCAGTGATCCGAAGGCCCTTGTTTAAGTTGTTGATTTCATAGTTCTATGTAGGCAAACTATGAAATTAACAACTAGACAAGCGCCTTGGCTCTCCACAGAGCAGCTCGTCTTATTTGACCAGGGATATCACTTGAAGCCTGCGGCTCCTCGTGACATCCCTGGTCAAATAAAACTTATGGGCATCGTATACGGTAAGTCAGATACCAACCTTGTTACATCCTATCATAATATTTCACCGTAACGTAGCAGCCTTGGTGTGACATAATAAACAGCAGTGGGGTGTTGTGGATATATATGTTTTAGCAATATGATGGCTTACCTTCACCCTTACTTTCATTCATTGAACTCTAACGAAAATGTTCCACACGTTATGGTGACATACAGACTTCCCCAGATATTTTTGCATTGCAAATCTACGAATGGATTATTTGAAATTTTTTTTTTTTTTTTTTCAAATTTTTTGGTACCCGGGCTCATTAAATGAAATTCGAATAAACATGTAACCAATTTGGACATACTTTTTCTTTTCTTTACACCCTTTTTTCATATTAGCAATTTGTTAAAATATTTCTTAAGGCAATATAACAGTAACATAGTAAACCTCTTTAAGTCGTTGGATACTAAGGTGTTTAGTTTTTTAAAAATAAATTCTATTGAGTCCAGTTTCAGCATGACTGATATTTTCGTGGAACTCAGTTCAACATCAAATGTACATCGATTAAAGTTAATTCAATTATGTATTACAACAATGTATGAAGACATTATAGAATCATGACCTCTATGGTATAGTACTATTTGTTCTTCTTTAATTCTACATTGTATAACACCGGCTGTATATGATATGGAAATAAAAAATCTATTATGAGTAGTAGTAGTGGTTTCTATCGAACATTTGTTACCCAAGCGATATTTTGTATTCTTTGCCTCCACAGAATTACTAATACAAATAGAATCACACAAAAGATAAAAACAACATTTCTCTTGGCTAATTTTCAATGTTCAATTTTCCAAATTATACATTTTCAGATCATTGTCTAGATATACACACCACTATTCACACACACCAGGCATTGTTCTTTAAATAATATTTAATAATGTTGGGAGGGGTGCTGCCAACCGATTGAGTTTCAAGTAGATGAGTTATATTACTTGGTTGAAATAAGAGGGCTGTTGGGTTGAAAATTGCACTTTTTATTTGGACCTTAACTGGTCAATATTTAATAATGTTCCACGTTTGTTCCATTCATTAGTTGGGAGATCATTCCAGAAAACTGGACATAAATAATGTTGACTTTTTTTATATTTTCTAATGATGTTCGTGCCAAGATTATAGGCGTAGTCGCCTGATCTAGGCGCTGATCTTTCCGCTACACAAGTATTTCGATTGCAGATTTACGCCGCTAAAGACTATAAGTTCAAGATGACATAAACATTTAACTTTAATTTTCATTATTTTAAGGATTTATAATTGTATTGGTGATGAGTCAATTTTCTTCTTTTTCAGCTGCGAAATTAAAAGGCGAAACTGGCGATATGAAGGATGAGCTCTGAGTCCGACGTTCCAGAAAGTTGGACAATTCTCACCGAACTGTGTTTCTGTTCTTAACTAAAGGTGGTCTGGAGGAGACTTGACATTGTCCTCCTGGGTCCTAGAAGCCGAGAACTGTGATTATTTACATAATGCCCTCCATTCCCACGTTAAAAATCTATTTGACTATCAGTCATTCTCAAATATCTTAGCAGGTTTCTATGATTTGCTTGAACGGGAGAATTTGTGTGGAATATCAGAGCTATCTATTTAATAGACTATTTGATATTTGTTCACGAGTAGAATCCCTGAGTCAATTCAAATCTGAGTGCTGCCCTCTAGAGAGTTGGGTATTAGGAGAGAGTCAAGAGGAACATATTCTTGCCCCACCCATGTGCAGCAACTTTCTCCTCAAGCTGTCAGGATGTCTAGGAAAACCTTTCACTCCGCCAAACTGAAACAATTCATAGCATTTAAATGTTCCAAATACAATAATTTATTACCGGAATGTTTCAGTGAATTGATTACTGACATAATGATCTAGCACATGGTTAAAATTCAAACACACTTTTCCAATTCAAAATTCAAACAAACTTTTCCAAGATCAGGAACATGCCTCTTTAACATGCTGAAGTTATTTATATGCCAACTTATTAAATGAATAGAATTAGACCATAGTGATATGTCTGGATGGGACAATGTAGTGATGTACCACTCCTATGCGACATCGTTGCGACAATGTGAAATCCCCGAGGACAATCGGAATCAAAACAGTATTAATTAATTAAAAGGCGATATGAAGGATAAGCTCGTAGTAGTCTAGATAGTACGATTTTGATTTATTTATTGGTATAATGTCATTCAAAATTGACATTTGACCAACCGTGGTTGAAGTTATATCTATTTCTGACATTGCCTTAATGACAGCTATTCTTTTTTATGATTTTATTTCAAAAGATCGGAGGACTGTTGGCTAAGATTCTCATTTGAGGTTTCAGGAGATACTATTGTCTAAACTCTATCATACGGTACTTCGTTAATTCCTCCGAAAAACTTGGAAGTGGGTTATTCGATTTATTAACGGTACACATACCATTAATACTATTTATCGAACGCTTCACCACAGACAACGTGGGCATATAAACACAAGTTGAAAGTTGGAAAGTGAGTTTTTTCGGTGAACAGGTTTATTTCGTGTTCTGATCGAAGAGGCAGGAAGAAAATGTCCATTTGACTGCCTTAGATCAGTGACGTTTAACCCTTAGCATTGTGTGTGACCAAATTATTACTTTGTTGTAATATCTCATTTTGTTCCTAAAGGGTTAATTAAGGACCCAGGAAATCATCTACCATCTCCATCCTTCATGTGCAGGGAGGAGAGTATCACCGAATCATGTTATCACAATCAGTCCATAATTGTATTTTTCTAAACGTGCAATACTGATACCAACCCTAATCGATGTATTAAGCCAGTATATTTAGTCCTAAATAATTAGGAGGTTTATTTCTCATTATCTTGGGTACAAATATGCAAAACTCTATTGATGGTTATCAACTGGTTTCCCTGGTTACTAATATACTCTAGCAACTCTATAGCAACAACAATGGTTGCCAGGCGAATACAGGTGGAATGTTCTATCTGACTCTGCTCAGTTGTGGTAACGCTATCAATTGCGCAAGAGATGTCAGTCCTCACTGTACTTAGAGAGTCACACTAGCAAAATATTAATCTGGATTGCTAGAATGAATCAGCATTTAATGAGATCATGCCATTAAAAAGCATTCCCGAAAATCATCTTCAAGGATTTGGATCCTCTCAAATAATCCAGATTTTAAACAAAAGTGAGTTTTTAATTCACTTTAACATAACCGAATAGAATTTTTTGAGTAGAATTTACCAAATGTGTAGAGCTGCCAACTGTACATTTTCTGACGACCTTATCCATACATGAATGTTGTTAGTACTTACACATGTTTACTCATCACTATAGCATAGATCATCCCGTAAGTCTATGAAATAGAATACAATTTTGGCGTCATCGTAAATTCATTACTACCTTTTCTCCTGGCCCTTTCAAAGTTTTTTGCGAGGGTATTTTGATTGTTAGACACTGGTAGAGTATATTTGTTGGGACACCACACCTACTGTTGTGTTTTTCTCTAGAATTTAAGGACAATGCTCGTAAATCTTTGTTGTATCAATTAGGCTGTTTAAAAATATAAAAAGAGCTGTGGTAAGTATTTATTGAATGAATTAAATGAAATTAAAATGAATCGACCTGGGAGAGAAAATAAATGTTGAAAATGTTTCCATTTAAATGTACCTTCTTGTACTGGGAATGGTTTAAGACAATTGGTTTTAAATGCAGTTGTGTGTCCGTAATGAATGCAGCACTAGACAATGTGAAGTGTCACAGAAAAGTGAGTCTAAAGTCACAAAAAAAATATTTTCCAAACGAATTTCCCCCATTTTTTATGTGTTTTTTGCTTGCAGACTTATGAATTCGTGTACCAAATTTCAAGAATGTATTGAATTTTTCCATGGGTTTCTAAGGTCATCCTAAGGGAATATATTTAAATATATTACTAGTGATTCTCGATTGATTTGTCGAACATAAATAAATAGAAGTATTTGAGATATCTCAAAATTAATTTTTTGGGACTTAGGACTTGATTTTTCTGCGACATCAAATGTGGGTTGATGGAGTGGTTTAACCCCCGCCCCCCCCCCCCCCCTCCGGTTCTGGTGGAAGACTATATGAGCTGAACTAGCCCTGGAGAGGAAATATGTGATATACCAGTATGTGCACCCCCAGGGCCTTTCCCCCTACGACTTTTTCTCATCGTAAATTCATTATTACATTTTCCTAGGGGAAAGAAAGAAAAGTCCGCGAGGGCGTGAGAAGGTCCTTGTAGTTCAAGTGTTATTGATTAACAAACTTGTCATTAATGTATTGTGCCAAGTTTACATTTATATAGGCAATATCATGAGTAAAAAGTATCTAACTCAGATAATGGTCTATATTTATTTACCTCAGATACTGAGTACTTCAGAACACTTGTACCATTGAATTCTTTTTATTATGGGAATATGTTACCTTGGATATTCTACCAAACCAGGGAGGTATATACAAGGGAATAGCTATGAATAATATGCGCGGGTGGCATATAGTTGAAAGTAATGCCACTACTACTACTAGCGTCAACTATTTATAAGTGCATCACTAGTATGCTCTTCTATGGTAAAGGGCAATCAAACTACCTGGGCTATATGTGGTACTATTGCTGACAACAATACTGCAGTGTCACCTGGCATGGAGTGGCTAAATTAAGTCCCAGTTGCAGATATTTTGGTTCAGTCAATGAGTCATTGCTACTCCCTTGTATATACCTCCCTGACCAAACAGCCAAAGGGACAAATGTTCATAGCCGAATTCCACCAAGATTAATTTGGTTTGATTACCTACACATGGAACATAGCCTAGGTATACATCTATGTATCCATCAATGAAGATGTATTAGGGAAATGGCTCTAGAGGGAAATTTATTCATGTTATATTTTGATGTTGTTATGGTTCTTTGTCAAATTGTACACTTCATACTTGAATAAAACTGTTCTTTAATGTATACAACTTGTTGAGCAATCTATTTATCCAATGTCATAAAGCGAAAAATGAATTAATAGACTTAATCGGCGTGCACCAGTAGGGCACTTCACAAATACATTCATTCCCGCAGCAACTGTGGTGACCTCAATCCTACCTTGGGGTCTTGGCGGGCACTTTTCCAGTGCTCTCATACCTCTACTATAGGTGTCAAACTTTGTCTGCTTGTCCCAGCAATTAGTTTTGCTATATGCCTGACAAATTTGGGAAGATTATCGGAAAATATGTTAAGATCAGTCATGCCCAATTCCAGGTCAATTTATCCGCTAGATTTTAAAATATGGGAACTTTTGTCTGAATGTATCAGCAACAATAAGTGACCACAGGCTTGCTGTTTGGGCCGACGGTGGGCAGGATGCTGTGAGCAGTCAACACACACAGCTGTGGCTGGGTGGAGATCTTTGCCCGCAGAGGGAAGAGTGTTTAATGACATGCACATGCACACAGAGATAGAGCTTAACTCCACACTCACTGCTGGCTGAAATGTGAAGTACCCTATTATGGTGTATATTTATGTTAATATAAATATAGGTATAATTGGTCACCTACCCGGGCCACCATTGAATTTACTGCGGACAGCTAGTTCCTGGGTTGCTAGGGGTGACTCCCGCCTTGTGTGTGTACAGCCATTGTTTGTTCGGTGTCAGATGTGGACGGACGTTTGATTTTTTTCTCGTCCCGGCCCTGAGACTACCATAAAAATCCACAGAAATAATATAGATATATGTCTCAGCTGATCAACTGTACCTTCTGCAGCGGATATCATAAACGTCCTAGCTGCTGGATCAAGTGGAATAAGCAACAAAGGTTGGCAAGTAAACAGTCGTCCACTATGGATCCTGATAAGATCGCAGCCATTTTGGAAATGGATTCCAAGAAGATGCCGGCCCCAGATACCGAGGACTACTTGGCCTTGGTTGAAAAAGCCATTACTGTAGCTGAGAAGAAGAAAATGGCTCGTGACTCCTTGCAAGACAAGATCGCTGAAGCAGAGGAAGCTTTAGCGAAGCTGACGATGGACACTCGTCCGGGCAACCTTTGTCCGAATCCAGATCGCAATACGGGCGGCCTAGGTGCGCTCGCTCCCCCGGCCTTTCCTGACGTGAGTAAGTACCGTCCTGAGAGCTACCTCGACCATGTATCTTCATATGAATCTATGTCATATAGGGACTTGATGTACGGGGGATTGTGTGTGCTAAATGCCTTGATTGAAACTCCTAACATGCCACCTGTTAGTATAAAAGGATACTTGAATCACCTCCAGTTTATCGCCTATAAGGCCCATCGTAATGCCTTTGTTGACGAGGCTCTTGTTGCCTACGAGAGGTCGACCACTACTAGAGTTCTCCAAGGTAAATCGTTGAACTGGACCGGTGTTGACGGATTATCCGAGTCTATGTTCTTATCTGCTGACAATACCACGGCTGTCAGAGAGATTCTGGCGAGGAAAGATAAGTTTTCCCGTAATTCAAGTTCTTTCGGTGGTTCTCGTGGTACTACAAACCGGAAGTTGGTAGAGGAACGTGGGCCTATGTACGACTTCGGTAAATGGCCACACGGAAATTGCTGGAAATGGAATAACGACGATGTTTGCACTAATTGTTACTACAGTCATGGTGTTTGTGGTTTATGTGGAGGAGCCCACAAAGCCAAAACATGCAAGGTGCAAACAGATTGGGAGCAATCTCGCACGACATCTTCGAAGAACCCATCTACGGCTTCCGGCGGAAGTCCCTCATGACAAGATGGCGACCAAACAACAAGTTTTCCGATCTCTGAGTTGTCGACTGACGGTTTTGTCCAAGATATCCAACTCCCTCAGGTATTGACTGATAGTGATGTGATAGATACCAAGGACTTGTCTACTTTGATACAAACAGCCTGTTCAATTAAAGATTGGGGACTTCTTGCAGGCGTGATGCGGCAGTTTCGACCGGCCGCTTGGGCCCATGCCTTGTGCTCAACTGACTATGTTGATACGGACTGTCACTACATATTAGACGGTGTCGTTAATGGGTTCAAGCTTGTAGATCCTGGAGCTAACATCGTCCCATACCATCGTCAGAACTACGCATCATGTTACTTCCCGTTGTCTACCATGTTCAAGTTAGAGAAACAGCTGTTATCTGAATTAACTACGGGGAAAATGTCTTGTGTGTATGATACGCCTACTTGTCTTCATTCTATCGGTGTTATTACTAAGAAAGATGGTGACATTCGTATGATCACGGATTGTAAACGGCCCCTCAACCTATCTGTTAACAAATATACCAGTACTGTTTTTTCTCGTTTCCAATATGCCAAAATTGACGATATTGTGAAAGGTATGAATAGGTATTGTTATATGTCTTCCGTCGATTTGAAGGCTGCGTACAGGTCTGTTGCCATTCATCCAAGCCAACGCAAATATTTTGGCATTTCTTGGGAATTTGCTGACCGTGCATACAATATATGTGATAATTTCATGTGCTTCGGCTCACGAGTCGCCCCCTATTGCTTCACTAGGATTACAAATTCTGTTTGTCGAATTCTTCAAGCTCGTGGTCATAACGTGGTTTCATACATTGATGATTTCATTATATGGGCGGATTCGTACGATGAATGTATCAGTAGTCAACAAGCTCTAATCACTCTAGTTAGAGAATTGGGCTTTTATGTCAGTTGGCCGAAATGCACAAGCCCTTCCCAGTCATGTGTTTTTCTTGGTATTGAAATAGACACTGTCAACTGTCAGTTAAGGTTGCCCGAGAGTAAAGTTGTAAAGGTGCTCAGAGAATTGGAGTTCTTTTCTGGTCGTAATTGGGTCACTGTACGTCAACTCAGAAGGTTGACTGGGGTACTTAGTCACGCCACTAGAGTAGTTAAGGGTGGTCGCATTCATACCAAACGAATTTTGGATGAACTGAATCGTCTGCTTAGAGGTAACATCAGGCGAACTAGAATATCAGATGAGCTTCGAGCAGACATATTTTGGTGGAGGGATGGTACTGATATTTTCAATGGTACGTATGACTACTCTCAGATTGATAATAGTAGGTCAATTGAACTGGAGTTTGCTCCTGGTGCCTTCGCGGCTGAATTTGAAGGGAATTTTTGTACTGGTACATACATATTTGTGGGGGATTTGCCCGCCAGTCTACCAATCAATTCTACGGAAGTTCGGGTACCTGTTGAAGTGGATAAGCGTTCTAACTGTATTATGGAGTTAATGGTTGTCATGCATGTGTTCCGCCATTTTTCTAGAATTCTGAGTAATGAGAATGTTTGTGTACGTGGTATATCTAACAAAACTAGAAATGTTTTGGGTTCGTGTAAGACTATGTCTCCTGTAGAATCAGATATTATACGAGAGTTATTCTGGTTGTGCCTTGAATTTGATATACGCATCTTTCCTTCTTGCTTCTGTAGAGCGGCTTGAAGATGAGGTATTGGTGGTCAGACGACAAGCCCTTGCTGTTTCGTCCATGCGTACTAGGAACTCCCAGTGGAACAAATATTTCCATTTTTGTGAGATATATCAAAAGACTGCCTTGCCTGTGAGTCCTGATGTTGTCGCTATTTTTCTTGTTTGGGCTTCACGCACGCTATGCTATACGTCATTGAACAATTTACTGTCTGCGGTGAATCATTTGTCAAAGGCCCACGATGGACGCGATATTAGATCAGACTTTAATGTTAACTTGCTGATGAAGGGTTTTCGTAGAACCTTGGGAGACAAACCTAACCCTAAAGATGCTATACTGCCAGATGATTTATTAATTATATACCAGCAAGTGAATTTGTGTGTGAACAAGGAAATAGCCTGTTGGATCAGACTGTTACTGTGTTTTAGAACTATGCTGAGGAAATGCCATATATTCGAAGGGCCTGGAAACGTGCATCTGCTAAAAAGAAAGAATGTGGTTTTCGAGGACTGGGGGTGCAAGGTTTCAGTGCCCACTGCTAAGAACAACCAATATGGTTTGACTTTATTAGAGTGTCCTGTTACCTATTGTTACTCTGATTTATGTCTGCCTACTCAGTTGAATCGGTGGTTTCAAGATAACCCAACAGACTGTGATGCTCCTCTGATTTCCATTGGCGGAGAACCGATTAGTTATTCTTATGCCTTGTCGACTTTGAAGAAATGGTGTAAATCGTCTGGTATTACTAAAAACATTGGGCTTCATAGCCTTCGTAGGGGAGCTGTGGTTTCTATGTATATGTCTGGTGTACCTGTGTCTGACATTCAACTCATGGGGGACTGGCATAGTGCGGTATTTGTCGACCCCATTACACTATCGAATTTCGGTGGATAAAAAGGTGTCTGCCTCTTTCACCTCCCTGACCAGGATTTAATTAATTATTTATTTTTTTATTTCCTTTACTGGGCGTTGGGCAAATAAAATCCCGACAGAGGTGTTCAGCAAACTTGGTCTTGTATTTATTATTGCTCCGCATATCGATATTGTTGATTAATTATGGTGTATATTTATGTTAATATAAATATAGGTATAATTGGTCACCTACCCGGGCCACCATTGAATTTACTGCGGACAGCTAGTTCCTGGGTTGCTAGGGGTGACTCCCGCCTTGTGTGTGTACAGCCATTGTTTGTTCGGTGTCAGATGAGCGTGGACGGACGTTTGATTTTTTTTTTTTCTTTTTTGAAACTTTGGGGCAAATAAAATCCCGACAGAGGTGTTCAGCAAACTTGGTCTTGTATTTATTATTGCTCCGCATATCGATATTGTTGATTAATTATATAAGAACAAGAGGAATATGAATATCACAAACTAAAGTATTTATTTACCCACTTTCTCGTATGTTTTTTCCAAGAGAAAAGACTGCCCAGAACAAGGATGTAATTTACTAGATTCAGATATAAAAAACTTCTAAAGCTTGTTATCCACTTGCACATTGGTCGGTACAGCAGTCGCAGAGGGTGACCGTCCGACGTACCAATGGATACTACATCGACCATCGGAGGGTCGCATGGTTCCTTTCGACCATCCTTTGCTCCCTTTTGGTCAAAGAATTGACAAAACAATTCTTTTACTGGGGGGTGACTGTCAAATGGGACCAAGGCAACATTTTTTCTTTGGTGTTCATGGCCATACCAAAGTTGGTTATCATCTTGGGTACCTCTGGTTGATCCATGTGGACATTTTGTAGTACATTTGTACATTTATTATGACTTTATTTTTATCATTTCACTTGATTTTGATTAAATTAGACGTAAATCAGAATTGGAAGACGTTATCATATGATGTATGTTATTGCGTTGTGGCCGGCATTGGGAAAAAGGTGAATTAATAGCTAGCCTCCTATCTTCCTATTTATCCACCAATATTGATGAAAATAAATAGGTAACTGAGGGAAGGGGATAAAAACATGTCAGTAGATGAGCTTTTATTATTAAAAGCAAGTGCAGCGAACAAAGCTGCCCTTACGGGTAAAATCCTGAAGTACCCCGCACAGCAGCAGAGAGTGCTTACAAGCATAACACTGCTTGCAGTTCCCCATGAGGAATGCAACAAGAAAGAGCATAAATCAGGGCTAATCTTATGCTTCTTGTGCTTCTTTTTCTTACTCCTGTATGAGGGCTTGCCCCATGCTGGTTTCTGATCAGTGGTCAGGCTGCAACTCTTTAGTTTGGACACTGCCATATCCATGAGTTGACTGTCCTCGTCCACTGCTGAAGTCACGTCAGTCGTGTCTGAGTGGTCCCCACGGAATGCTCATCCTCCGATACGGCCATGCTTTGCGATTCTCTGTGTCTTCGCTAACGTCCAACATGGAGAGATCCAAGTTGAAATCAGACGCCGACCCTTGTGCTGCCTTCTCTGAGGAACTGGATTCCTCCGAAGTGCTAGTAGGGATCGGTGTAGGTGCAGTAACCTTTGCCCCTAGAGGCTCAGGTCCTTGACCCTTGACTACCGTGCCCATGGGTACAGTGTCAGTGGTTGGCTTGTCTGCAGACTCGCCAACTCGTGCCATGTCAGTCACCAAGGAGCACAGCACTGGCGACCCCTTTGACAACACGGGTTTTGGCGGTACCCCTAGGCAAGGCATAGGGTTACAATAACCATCCAATTTTGCCTTACACATGTCCGTCCATGTAAGTGGCATGTTCACATGCACCTCAACAGGTGTACCCAGTTTACTAGTGGGCGAAAGCGACCATTAGCCAAACTCAAGCAGAGATTGGATGTAAGCAGCTCTCTCAGGATTTAGCGAACCCCGACCAGCATGCCTTTTGAGAACCACGACGGGAAAACATCCCCAGTGTGCAGTACCTATGTGAACTGTTCAGTTTGGACCTGAGATCCTAACTGCTTGTGCATCTGATGCTCGAGCTGTATCTGAGCCTCCGCAGAGAACTTCATACCCTGCGTCGGGTCAGATGGTGTCTCCAGAGGGAGTCCCCATGGGTCTGCCCCATGCCCTGCCTCAACCATCTCCAGTTGGGCAACATCCATGTTGCGCTCCACGTTTGCATTCGCACGCGAGACTTCTGAGGTTGGGTAACCAAAAGTCTATCCCTTCTCATCCTTCTTATGGCATCAAAGCACTCACCCATCATAGGCTTGTGGACACAGTCATCATGGAGGGTTTCACCTTATACAAAATACGCAAGGCCCTGACCTCCGCGGTCAAAAAAAGTTTGGTTCTCTTCCCGTAGCAACATCACCCTTTCGCACAGCTGTAGCTGTGCGTGTAGGGACTCTTGGAGTCAACCCACGAGACAGGCCACCTCCTCGCGGTTGTCAACCAACCTCTGCATGTCATCCAGAGGCTGGAACACCGTAGTGATGTTGCTGACATAAGTCTGCAACGTCTGTTCAACTAAGTCTAAGTTGAACATATTTGTGGTGAACTGGTGCACCACATCCCTTGCCATATGGTAGCCTGCTCGGTTCACCGGTGGAGGTGCGGTTGGGATTCCGTCAGCCCAAGTTGATTGGCCCGCTTTCGCAGCCTCTCAAAGCTCACCCATACGTTGACCATAGGTGTTGGTGTGGGGACCATAGTTACTGCATCCTTCCCCTCCGATCCCGTGGAATCGTGCCATGGTCACTTTGAGTGTGATTCTCCTGAAGCAGAATGAAAGGACACCGCTGGCCCTCCTTGAATGCCCGGGATGTGCGCAACCGCTCTGAGCTTAAGCTCAGTCTGAGCCAAAATGTCCCACTGCCGCTGGGCTGTGATATTGGTTGAACACCTCTCCAACCTCTTATCAAACGGCACCACCGTTTGTGTATACATACATTTTCTCCTTGGTCGGTTGTACCCAGCGTAAACTGAGCATGCCCTCCCTAAGGCACAAGCCTGCCCTACGACTCCAATTAAGGTCTCTGAATTTGTCACGTTCGCTTGACAGATCTGTGGGCTCCAACTCTTCCTCTAACAAGGTAATAACAATGATTTATGTCTACAAGCTGTTGCTTGTGCATCGATCTTTTAGCAACTGCTTCGCTGTTGACCACCTCCTCCCCTGCTAGGTTGGTTATGGGGGCCTGATGCGCCCCACAGTAATCACAGTCAGCCCATTTGCACCAACTATAAGGTCTACGGTAAAGCCCATATTGTATTGTTAAGCATGTGTAGTGAGTTGACGTCTTAACACCTTGTAAGTTTGAGTTCAACTGTCGTTTATTGGCTTGCTCCTGGGAGTGCTTCCAGTGGTCGCCACCCAGGGCAGCACCAGCTGAAGTATCCAGACATCTCCCTCCTTCCAATATAGTTACATCGAGATCAATGACATTTCAATATTATGGTTAAGTATTGTTTAAGAGAGATAGATTTTATGGATATTAGTAGTAAGAATTATTCATTTTAGATTTGTTCAATTAGTCTCGTGACCGACCTCGGTGTCCTTGAGGACCGACGAGGTTGTGGTACTGCGTGTGCCACTGTCTCTGTATGTCTAACTGGGTTAGGTACTGCGACCTGCCCTTCTGTATTCATAGTTCGTTCTTTTTCTACTTCTTTGGCCGTCGTTGGAACCTCATCTTCTTCTTCCTCTTCTTCCATCATTTCTCTAATGTCTCTGTTTGCTAATCTTTCATTTACTACCTTAATCTTTTATGTGATAATCAATTTGGGTTTAGGAAAGGGAAATCCATAAACAATGCTCATGATCAATTATTAGAGAGAGTATATAATAGTGTTAATAACAAAAAAGCAGTAGATTTAATATTTTTGGACTTTAAAAAAGCATTTGATACTGTAAATCATAAATTATTATTACAAAAATTAATGCATTTAGGAATTGATGAAAAATCTCATAAATGGTTTGAAAATTATTTGGATGAAAGAAAACAAAGGGTTATTGTTAATGGACATCTCTCTTCTCTGAAACCGGTTACATGTGGGGTGCCTCAGGGTACCTCATTAGGACCATTAATGTTTATTGTTTATATAAATGACTTATGTGATGTTATTGAAAATAGTTCTATACAGTTATTCGCAGATGACACTGTGATCTATATGGAAAAAAATCTTGACTCAAATATTATAGATAGTCTACAGATGGACCTAAGTAGAATCGAAAATTGGTGTGTAAAAAATAGAATTTCTTTAAACATCAATAAATGTAAATCATTAACAATTAGTTCAAAAACAAGGCCAAAAGATATTGCAAACTATGTTATTTCTGATCAAAAGCTTGAAAAGGTAAATGCTTATAAGTTCTTAGGGATTGAGATAGATCAATTATTGAATTTTAAGAAATTTATGGTAAAAAAAACTAACACTGTAAGAGGGAAAGTGGGTGCCATGTCAAAATTATATGGAGCGTGTTGTAAAGAAACTCTTCTTCTTATTTATAAAACAATGGTATTACCAATAATAGATTATGGTGATTTATTCTATGGATCTACTACTCAATTACATTTGAATAAATTACAAACTTTACAAAATTCTGCACTTAAATTAATACTTCATTTACCAAAATTAACAAGCACTATTGAAGTACATAGAAAATTAAATACTCCAGTTTTAAAAACAAGAAGGGAGGCTCATCTCCTTGACCTGGCATGCACTAGAACTCATGACGAAAGATACTTAGACAAAAGGGATGTAAATCTTAGAAACTTAAAAAAGGGGAAAAATATGAAAATTCCACATCCAAATATGGAATTTTTTAAAAAATCATATATATATCAGATGCCTTTACTCTGGAATGGACTACCAGAGAAAACCCGTAATATTACATCTCTAAAGGAGTTTAAAAACTATATGAAAAATAAATATTTTTCAGAATTTGACCCGTACTTATCTTCAATAGATAATAGTCAGGGTTAATGGCCAGGCTTGTAAGTCCTGTTTATAAATATCGATATAACGATAACTTGGAATTTATGTTTAATTTTATATATTTTACTAATGAGATTATAATATTAGCAATGTGTTCTTGAAAATCCTTGTATTTAGGAGAAAATTAATATCATTGTAGAATAAGAATTTCATTGGTCATGTTATGGTATGGGATTTTGAAAATGTAATTTTACTACAATTGGTATAGTAAAAATCTGTTGTCTACATAAAAATAGACGTTTCATGAACATTTATCTTAATAAATGAGTAATGTACTATAAGAATTTTGGTAAAACAATATTCTTATATTATCTAAAAAAATGTAATATGTAACACAAATTGTAAAGATTAGTGTTATTGAAAAGGTACTACATTGTATATTAAATATTATGGTATAGAAAATAATAATTGTGTCACTTATAACAAAAAAATTCTAAATAATCACTTCAATATTAACAATATGTGCCTTTATTTCCGTACTACAGTAGAGTAAATATAATGTACATGTCCTAAACAACATTGTTTGAGATAAGAAATAATATGACAATTTATTACAGGCAAGAATTAAAGAATATATTACTACAAAGAAGCGCAAGAATCAACTATATGAAGAAATAGTGAGAAAAAGAACATTTATGGAAACTAAAGACATTGGAACTCATTTAAATGGTGCAATAAACAATGAAAATGACAATGACCTATAAAGTCAATTACAATCTAAAGTGAAAAGGAAAAAAAGTGAACAAAATCTGTACTAATTAGAGTTAAGGATATAGTATCTTGATGTTAATTAAAATAATATTTTGCTTTATGGGCGGACTGGAAGATCTAGTTATAGAGGTCTCTGTCCAATTTCTGTAAATTGTTTGAACAGAATAAAAGTTTTATATATATATTCGGGACATTCAAGAGGTGTTTTCTGTTTCTTCTTACTATGTTACCATTCTCTGTTTCTACGTTATACGACCTCTCCCCTAGTTTGGTTACTACCTTACCCGCTATATCCCATTTTTCCCCCCTCACGAGCACTGTGTCCTCAGGCTCGAGAGGTTTCATTTTCTTTGCCCCCACATCACTTCTCAGGTGTTTATCCTCCACCTGGGTCTTTGATTTCACACTCACTGTAGGCCTGATAGTCGGCAATGGACCTCTCATTTTCCGTCCATGTAATGCTTCACCTGGTGATAGCCCTGACTCCATTGGGGCTGATCTGTAGGCGAGTAGCGCCATGTATGGGTCCTGGCCTGTTTCACTCGCCTTGTTTAGTAGGTTTTTGATGATCCCCACAGACCTCTCTGCCTTGCCGTTTGATTGCGGGTATCTTGGACTTGAGGTCCTGTGGTTGAATCCGTAGGCTGCTGCAAAGTTCCTGAAAGATTGAGAATAAAATTGTGGGCCATTGTCAGATATCACCAATTGAGGTACACCATATCTCGCAAATACACTTTTAATGTGAGTTATTATTTGTTCTGAGGTGGTGCTATTCAGTTTAACAATTTCGGGAAATGTGGAATTATAATCCACAATCAAGAGGTATTCACTCTGCTTCCAGTGAAAGAGGTCCATCCCCACTTTTTCCCATGGGCCCCATTCCTCCTTATCCTCCTGTATGGGCTCCTTATGCTGAGCTGGTAAGTATTTTAGACACACCCCACACATTTTTACCTGATACTCAATATCTGCATTCATTCGTGGCCAATACATGGCTTGGCGGGCCCACCTTCTCTGTTTTTCTATTCCTAGATGACCCTCATGTAGTTTAGCTAGCATTTCCTTCCGCATTGATACTGGTATCACTATGCTTTGCCCCCTTAAAATTACCCCATTGATGACGCACAATTCATCTTTTATGGAAGCATAAGCCGGGCATATTCCATTCTCCCACCCATTCATGATGGCTCCTTTCACTGCACACAGTAGTTCATCTTTTGCTGTTTCCTCAGCTATTTTCAACAGCATGATTTGAGAGGCTGGGAGGCTATCGTACACTAGGTTCACCTGTGCCTCGATCTCTTGCTCCTCTAGATCTCCCTCTATATATGCGACTTTCGTTCCATATGTTGCTCTTGACAGTGTGTCTGAGATATATAAGGTTTTCCCAGGCACCCAGTGCATGTTCACACTGTACCTCTGGAGCCTTAGCATCATTCTCTGTATTTGTGGTGTCATTTCGCTCAGTGATTTCTTCGAGAGAGGTACAAGGGGCTTATGGTCTGTCTCTAATTGTACGTCTCTGAGACCATATATATAATTGTGAAATCTCTCACAGGCATAGATCAATCCTAGCATTTCTTTTTCTATTTGTGCATATCTTGACTCACATTCCGTCAAGGATCTGGCTGCATATGCCACTGGTCTCCATGCCTGATCGTGGTATTGTAGTAACACTGCCCCTAGCCCTTTTTTACTTGCATCACTGCTTACTTTTGTGGGACGCTTCACATCAAAGTATGCCAACACTGGTTTCGAACTCAGCACCCTCTTTATGTGCTGCCACTCCTCTTCATGTACCTTGTCCCATACCCATGCCACCTGTTTCTGCATGAGGGTGCGGATGTTTGTACATGCTGTCGAGAGATTTGGAATGTATCTCCCCACAAAGTTAACACACCCCATTACTCGCTGTACTTCCTCCTTGCTGGTGGGGCTTGCCATTTTTATGATTGCTGCTACCTTCTCTTCATCTGGCGCTATCCCCTCAGCTGATAGCTCCTCCCCCAGAAATTTTATTTTGTTGACTCCTATTTCGCATTTTGCCCAGTTCATAAGCAGATTATTTTTTGTGATCCTCTCCTTTACTTGGGCTAGTCTGGTGTCATGTTCTTGCTGGTCTTTGCCCCACACCAGCACATCATCTACATATACTCGCACTCCCTGGAGGCCTTCAAAGATCTGTTCCATCGATCTGTGAAATACCTCCGGCGCCGAGCATAATCCATATGGTAGCCTATCATACGCATATCGGCCAAAAGGGGTTGAGAACGTTGTTAAATTTTTGCTTTTGTCATCTAGTTTTATCTGCCAAAAGGCCTGTGAGGCATCTAATTTACTGAATAATTTTGCATTTTGTATTTCGGAGAACATTTCATCTCTTGTCGGAAGCTGGAAGTGTTCTCGTGCCACTGATTTGTTTAGCTCTCTTGGGTCTAAACATACTCGGAGTGCCCCATTCGGTTTATGTACTACCACCATTGCATTTACCCAGTCTGTTGGTTCCTCAACCCTGTGTATCACTCCTAGCCTCTCCATACGTCCAGTTCTCCTCTCAGCTTATCCCTTATTGCTACTGGCACCCGCCTGGGGGGAATTATCACCGACTCAGCCCCTGCCTTTAATTTTATCTTATGCACATAGGGGATGGATGACAGTTCACTGATTTCTGGTAGAATACATTGCTTAACCTCAATCATCTTATTATCAATGTTTGTATTGATTATGTCTATTTTGGTGCCACCTACCGCTGTTTCCTCCATCGCGTAGTTCCTTGATATTAGACCCAGACACTCACTGGTGTCGCCACCTAGTAGCGAGATCCCGTCACTCACAATGAAGCGCACTGGGTATTGCTTTCCATTTACTGTAGCGTGCTTGATTATGTATCCTTTTACTGGTATCCTACGACCATTGTAATCCGTTAGTTTCACCGATATGGGCTTGAGTTTTGGCCTCACTTTCAATCCTAGGTAGTCCTGATAATTCATGAGGTCTGCCCCTGCTCCTGTGTCCAGTTTGCAAGTGACCGTGTCCTCAGACATTTTGATGTGTGAGGCCCACTTGTGTGACCTGCTAATCTTCACTGAGAGTACGCCATGTTGGTCCTCCTTCTGTATGTTGCCAATAAATATGGCGTCGACCTCCTCTTCTATGTTTCGCATCTGTGCATCCTCCTGCACCACTTCATCCACTCTGCCCCAGCATTTGGTCTCCAGGTGACCCTTTCTGTTGCATTGCTCACATCTGTGGTGCCAGGCTGGGCAGTTTCTTAGTGCATGCTTTGTCCCGCACTTCTTACAGTCAATCATTCGTGCTGCTGAGCGGGTGTCACCCCGAGTGTCACCCCTGGAGGGACCTCCACGGTCCTGGGTCACGTGGGCCGTCTGCTGCCTGTGCTGTGCGGTCTCCGCACGTGGCTTCCCCACATAGTTTACAGTTTCTTGTATCCCTGGATCCATTGCTTGCATCTCTGCTCTGGTTTGAGCAGCTCTTTTACATGTGTTTAGTGCACCTTCCAATGTGAGATCTTCCTTTTTAATTAACTTCTCCTTCAAAGCTGCATCTCTCATGCCTACCACCATTCTTTCGAGGATAAAATCATCTTCATTATCCCCCCACTCGCACGTGGCTGCCTTGATGCGGAGGTCTGTGACATAGGCATCCACTGATTCACCCTCCTGTTGGTTGTGGGTATTAAACACATACCTCTCGAAGAATCTGTTCCTCTTTGGTGAACAATACTCATCAAACTTCCTTAGCACGGTTCTAAAGTCTTTCTTGTCCTCTGCTGGTATTCGGTCTCGCCCCTCTACTCTTGGAGGACCCGCATTAGCTATAACTGCAGGAACCTCCGGCGCCCATCTTCTAGACTTGTAAATCCTCTTCGCCTCCCTACCCGCCACATGGAGGAAGAGCGATGTCTGCTTGGAGGGGTTGTCCACGTTTACGGCATCCACATACCACAGAAAGTCCTCTTTATATGTCTCCCAGTTCTCTGCCACATTGCCAGTGGAAACGTCCATCTGTTCTGGTGGTCTAATTCCTTCCATTTTGGTATTTTCTCGCTCGTTTTACTTCTGGTACCATGTATCGTTAAGCATGTGTAGTGAGTTGACGTCTTAACACCTGTCAACTGTCGTTTATTGGCTTGCTCCTGGGAGTGCTTCCAGTGGTCGCCACCCGGGGCAGCACCAGCTGGAGTATCCAGACACATATGGGCGTTGTTGTGAATGTACAATTCACCTTCACAATTTAATCTTCTCAAATAATTTAACAAAAAAAAACTAAATGTGTAGAGCTGCTGATTGAACATAGTCTGACAACTTGACCAATGTGACGAAATGTTGTTCTCCTTCCCAGACATAATTTCAATATATGAATAGCATCCAACAGCCTTTATAATTATTGAATATCACTTTTACGAGAGGTAATAAGAATACACTTCCCCACATGTCTATCATTCAACATCCATATGTACCTATCATGAATCCAATGCTGGCCAATAATATAAATTGTATTCAATTCACTATTTTATATTTTGTCCCGTGCAATATAATGATAACGCTAATATGGTACACTTGAATTATTGTACCATAAATAGTTCTCTTTTATTATTTAATCAAGGGACCCTCATTTATGATATGAAACATCCAACATATGGTATAGATGATGCTGATAACCAAGTCTAATTTGTAATAATAGTTTCTTTTAATCCAGTTTTATTGGCCGAATGATACATTCCTAGACCAACTGGGCGAAAGTGGAATGAAATTCTGCACAGAATCCTTTAAAACTACAGATGGCACATTTGTACTCTAGGTCAGGGAATTTACATAAGTACCAATAGGTACCAATTTCCTACTCATTCTAGTTATCTCAGAAAGTATACTCTGTCTAATAAGTAGTTGACACGGCCTAAACGCACTTCTTTAAGAAAAGGGGGAAAGTGGTGGGGTTTTGACTTCTATTTATAGCTATTTATGACAAGTTCCTGTCAACACTTTGCCCTCCGAGCTGCTCTTTGCAATCAACCATGGCACAACAGGGCCAGTACAACCAGCCCTTCCTTCCATGGAAGGAGAAAGACAGCTGCTGTACATGGAACATAGACAGTGCTGCACAAAGCAGCTGTCTATTTCGCCATGGTCACAAACGGCGATTCTGGGGGCAAAGGTCAAAAGTCAAAAGCCATCCACTTTTCTCTCCTCTTAAAGAAGCCCGTTTAGGCCGTGACAACTACTTATTGGAAAAAGCCCTATAACGCTATGATAAATGACTACCATTGGAAAGAGCATTAAGAGAAACTGTATAAGAAAATGGCCTCACATGTATCTTTACACCCCCCCCCCCCTAGAAACAACAATATTTGAAGATTCCCCCCTGAGCAACTTCACTAGTTCACATCCAAATCTGTAGGCAAACTTGCCCCTGAACCTAGACAAGCACTGATAGCATAGTGGTAAGTGTTCTGACCTACAGAATGAAGAGTCTTCAGTTCAATTACCCATTGGAACATGCTTTTCACATTTTTCAAAGCGAGATAGTACACTTCAAGTTGTTGTTATTCAGTCAAGGATCATCTGATAATCTTATAAATGGTATCACTAGAAAGAGAATTGTTTTTGCTGTCTAACTCTTTTAGATAACTTAACATACTTTTGGATTATCACACCTATAACGTGGGGGGAATGCAATTTGCTGGGATTCCAGTTCCACAATTTGTTCTAGCAGAACTGACTACTCTAGAGAAAACTGTCATGGTCAGTATAATGGACTGAAAATGATAATCATTCCCTCATGAATTGCCCAATATTCTTAAAAATTATCTGAATAGAAATATAATTTAATTCTAGGTCAAACCCTTTTACTTATCATATCCAAATTGCTTCTTGATTTAAGTTCTCCCCCTTTCTAGTGCTCATTGCTAGTGTTCACTCATCTGCTATTGTTTGTTTTCTGAGTTACTTTTTTTTTTAAAGCTTTTATTTATTCTGGGTAGATCAAGTCCCAGATAATTTAGGGCTTTTCACTTGCGCCAGACGTGTTTCTATACATAATGTGCTGAATATTTAGCTATATACGGATATCTATTTGTAATTACACAATTTGTTTCTCGGTTGAGGTTTACACATCTAGCCGGTTAAGAAGTTATGTACAAGTATATAATGAGAGAGCGTTAGGGTAATGTAGGGTATGCTAGAAAAGAAAAGAAAGGAAGAAGAGAGCCTTGCCACTTTGTTCGTTGTGAACATGTGTTGACTTCAATTTTTGCCTTATTTGATTAATACATCCAGTTGGTTATAGGTTATGTACATGCATAATTGTGCGAGAGTTATGGTAGTGTAAGGTATGGTGAGGGAAGAAAACCGTGCCACTTTGTTCATTGTGAACAGGTGTTGGTTTCTTCTGTTTATCCTTACTTTGGCTAGAGGTTAGTAAATTATAGGACAAGAGGATGAGAAAGTGGTGTATCTAATTTACTTCTGGAAGTGGTGTATATAGGGTATTTAGCCATAATTTCTGGTTTGATTTGAATATCTCGATAGTGCCTATGTTTCTTTGCTTAGCCGAGAGTTCGTTCCAGGACCTCGCACATTTTACTACAGTGGTGTTTTCGCCAAATCTGGTTCTGAATTGAGGAATTTTCAGGGTTGGGGCTTCGTTCTGTCTGGTGTTTCTATTATGGGGGTTTGCATAGTCTGGGTCATTTTTCCTTTTATAGGCTAGTAATCTAAGATGCGTTAGTCTTCTATTTGCTAATAATGGTACTCTGGCTTTGGAGTGAAGTATATCAGTGGGTGTGTCAAAAGGTAGGTCTGTGGGTGTCTAAAAGGGGTTTGTGGGTGTTGTGGATGAGAATGTCGCCATAGTCTAGGAAAGGGAGGATTTTTGCTTTGAAGATTTTTAAGGCTGATGAGGGATTAATAAATTTTCTTATTTTGTGTAACTGGTGTATCTTGTACGTTACTGTTTTTATGAGTTGAGTTGTTTGGGTTTTAAACTTCAGTTCATCGTCAATAGTGAGTCCTAGGTATTTGTAGGTATTGACTCTTTTCAGTTCTTTTCCTTCATAGGTTATAGTTTTGTTTGTAGCTAATTTCTTATTTCGTGTAGACCTAGAGAAAAACATAGTGTTAGATTTAGCAGAGTTGACTAAGAATAGGTTCTTTTTACACCATTTGTGTAGGTCATCAATGGCTGATTGCATCAGCTTAAATGTTTCGTCTAACTGGGTTCCATGTATGTAGATGATAGTGTCATCCGCGTAGAGGGATAAATGTGAGTTTTTGATATTTGGAGCAAGGTCATTAATGAAGATTATGAATAGTAGGGGGCCTATAATTGATCCTTGTGGTACACCTGTTTTTACTGCTATGGGAGGGGATGAAAGGTTGTTCACTATGGTTAATTGCTTTCTATCTTTTAAGTAGGAACGACACCAGGACAGCCTCTGATTCCGATGTGTTCAAGTTTCTGGAGGAGTATTTGGTGATTGACCATGTCAAAAGCTTTTTTGAAATCTATATATGAAACTATTGTGTCAGTGTTAGTATCTAATTTCCATGCTACATCATCTGTGAATTTACTAATGGCTCCTATTGTCGATTTTCCTGGTCTAAATCCAAATTGTTTCTGGTTTAGAATCTCATGTGTTTCGAGGTAATCATAGATTCTCTTGTGAACTATTTTCTCTATTATTTTACTGGGGTTGGGTAGTAGGGCTATGGGTCTATAATTGTTTATTTTGTTTTGGTTTCCTCCTTTAAAGAGTGGAACTATTTTTGCCAACTTCCATTCATCCGGGACAACATTGGTGCTTAGAGATAAATTTATACAGTGGGTAAATTCATTAGTAAGGGTTAGAAGGGCTGTTTTTAGTATTTTAGTGGGAAGGTTTTCTATAGATGAGGACTTGTTAGTATTTATGTCTTTGACCAGCTTCCATACCTCATTTATACTGGTACGGACATTTTGCAAGTTACTAAGAGTTGGTGGGGTGGTGTAGTTCCAATTTGGTTGTAGGCCTTTTGTCAGTTCAGAGGCAATGTTAACAAAAAAATCATTTACATAGGAAGGGATCTCTGCTGGGTTTATGGGTTCATTTTGTTCGTTTGTCAGGTTTATGGTATTGGATTTTTTGTTTGAGGGGGAGATTACGTCTATGATTTCCTAGAATTTTTTCTGGTCCTTGGCTTTATCATTCAATTCAGATAAAATGAAATTTCTTTTGGCATTTCTAATTGCATTGTTGGTGTTTTTTCTTAGATTCTTTGCATGCTGCCAGTCCACTTCAGTCTTGGATGTGGCTGCTATTTTTCTGGCTCTATTTTTCTCTTTAATCAGGTCCACGATATCCTGGGTTATCCAGGGGTCATTACTAGTTTTGACTTTGATTTTGCGAAGGGGGGCTATTTCATTAAGCAGGGTATTTATTCTAAGTACAATTGTGTCCCATGCTATTTGACAATCTGTTATGTTGTGAAAATTATCCCAGTTGAATTTGTTTCTTAGATTTAAACGGAAATTTTCTTCTGAGTAGTTTTTGTATGTTCTACTCCATTTAATTTTGGACTGAAATTTGGTTTTGTGTTTTTTTCTGGTTGTGTATATTAGTTCGTGGTCGCTTAGGTTAGAGTTTAAAACTCCAGATTGGGAGATAATATCTGAGTTGGTGTATATATGGTCAATTAAGGTTCCTGTTAGAGTTTTTTCAGCATTTATGTGGAATCTCGTGGGGGTGGAAATTACTTGCGTTAGGTTGAAATTAGATTCCATATCTTTTAGTAACTTTCTATCTTTATTGTTAACTAGGTAATTTATATTGAAATCCCCCACAAGAAAGATCTCTGCTTTTTTATTTGTGGTTATTTCTGCGAGGGTAGTGGTCATATATGATATTAATTGTTCAATTTCTCCTTTTGGGGGTTTGTATAAGCAGCCTATGTAAATCGGTTTTGTGAATTTTAGATTCAGCCTTGCCCAAATACACTCAACGTCTTTGGAGCTGATGTTGAGATTAGACATTAGGGTGTAATTTATACTGTCTTTAATGTATAGAGCTATTCCACCACCTTTTGGGGTGGGGGTTGTTGTTTTCGGTCCATGATCTATCCATTCTCACTATATTAAATTTAGGAATATTAATCTGGTTGTCTGGGATTTTAGCATGTAACCAGGTTTCAGAAATGCCTAATATTGCTGGGTCAAGAGTAGAAAGTTCCAGTTTGACTGAATCAAATTTGTTTTGTATGCTTTGCATATTTAAATGACTAATTGAAAGGCCTTTTGCGAGAGACATAGTGGGGGTAATTTTTGGGCCTTAGGCAGATTACTGCACAGGCCGAAGGAGTGTGTGAGTTCCCTTTGAGGTAGGCAGATATATACCTCTAGGGATGGGATTTTGGACGGATGTTAGACAATTAGTAACAATAGTTGGTAGGGGGGGGGGGGGTCTGCCTCCGCTCGTGGAGCCACAAAACAGTTAGGAAGTAGGTGAGGTAAAATGATGCAATATACTAGTGGGTAATTGAAATAAAGATCTGAACATAGAGTCCATAGATTGCCACATTTTTAATGTGTTTCTAATGGGTCTTGTCAGTGAATATACAGGAAATATTTGGTACATTTTTAAAAAAATTTCGTCTCCGTACATTTTAAGTCAGTGAATATTCATAGTCTGCCACAGGCGTCTGTGTTACTATTTTTGTGATACGGTTTGTAAAACATACTTTAGGGTTCAATATAACATAACTGCGAGACAATAGGATAGTGATATGCATGAGTGCTTTGCCACAGTGATTTGTGTTAGCACAAGTAGAGTCAATATTGTATGTTTAGAGAGGATCAAAATTAATAGATGAGTTATATTATAGTGCTATCGTCATTAATTCATTAATCACGCTTTGCCACAGGATTGTGTTAGCGGATTTGTGAGAGTAATAAGGTGTATCCATGGCATTGCCACAGAGACTGTGTTTGCCAGGAATTGGAGAGAGAAAGTTACATTGTATTTTAAGTTGCTTGTTACTTGCGTATCTTGCTGATGTTTCGTGCAAAAGTTGTAAAGGTTAGCTCCGAGAATTTCTTGATGGTGATTTCATTGTAGTGGAGTCCATCGTAAGTCTTGGATTCATAGCGGTGGTCTGTGATCGATCCTCTTTTCTTATGTATGACGCCTTCAAAATGTGGTCCTATCATCTTGTTTTTTCTGTTCATTTTCCTGATTGATCTGTTCACTTCGTGGATTATTTGGTGAATCGTATCTTGAGCTATTTGGTCATTAAACCAGCCGTTTGTATATTTGGCAAGAGAGATACCTATTATCTCAGTGGTGATCACAGCATGGGATATTGCATCTAATTTCCAATTTAGAGTGCGAATCTCATCCAACATATGCTGTATACCTTCATTTGCATTAGGGAAACGTGGGAATATATTCCGACCTTTGATTTTTTCAGTTAGTTCGTTAATCCCACCTACTACATAAGTTAGGTCGAATTGTTTAAAATCAAAGTTTTTTATCGCTTCGTCTCCTATGCGGCTGAGTCTGGCTCCAGGAATAGGCATGTAGGTCAGCTCGATGTTCCTGCAGTCATTATTAGATAGGATCTCATTCATGGAGTTTTCCCAGTTTCTGAGCCTGGAGTCTCCTATTAATAGTATTTGGTGCTTGTTCATTATGAGATTTCTTTTCGTATTTCTGCTAACAAGAGGCCACAAACGTTTCTATGTTGAGTTGTGTGGTCTTTAGTAATGTTACGCGCCTCGGTTAGATAGATTCCACAGCCGTAGTGTGGGTCGAGATTTGCCTCATAGAAATATGAGTCAACATGGTAGGATAGAAGTTTAGCTTTCAGTTGATCGTTCTGTGTGAATTTCATACGTATACAGTCTTTTAATGTTTGGTCAGCAATTGCTTTCCATGATTCAATCTTGGGGATTTGGTTTCCCAATCTCTTGGCGACGTATGGGTTTTTAACCGATTTAATTCGCTCCAGAAGTATATTGTCAGCCTTGGAATGTATGGCTTTCTTGTATTGAAATAGTTGCTTGCATGAGGAAGCTATCCAATCGGTGTCTTGGTCTTTAATTTGACAAGGGAACAAGTTGGAGAGAGGGCTAGCATGCGATTGAAAAGCCACACCATCTGGTGTTTTTATTGTAGAGGCATTTTCCAAATTGATGCCATTTGGTAACTTGTTAAAGTCTTCCCTTTCATAAGTGGTCCCGTCAATAAAGACGGCAAAGCCTTTAGGTCTAGCGTTCAAGTTATGCAATGTCTTGGCCGCATTGGCAAGTGTACGGGCCTCTGGGAGGTAGACTTGCTCTTCCTCTGTCGAGTCTGATGAAATACGAATGTTAGTTAGCAGCATATTGTTTTTGTTTCTATTTAGGCTCTTGAAAATATCAATTTTCGTTTTGAGAGAGGGAAGTGTTATTTTAATTGGTCTTGGGTAACCTTGATCCTCGTTCGGTGCACGAGGCCTTCCTAGGCGTTCATCATTTTCGTATGTGGTATTTATCTCTAGGGCCTTCAACAAGTCTACAATACTATCTACCCCTTTCACAATAATCCTTAAATCCCTGGGTTTAGTAGGCTGTGGGTTATCCGCTTCGGTCATGGACCTAAATAGACTTCCCAAAGGTTGAATGTTTCTAGTGGGATTGTTTGTTTGAGACGCAATAAAACTATTGTTGCTTGTTATGGGAGGGAATTGGGAATAGGTGTTCAATTTATCAATAGAAGATTTATTTGATGACATTTGGTCCGAAAGATCATCTATTTTCCCTTGCAGAATAGCCAAATTGTTGGCAATACTAGCACCATTATTGTCTATGCTCTTATGAGAATCAGTGATTTTGATGAGATTGCCCGTGATTTTGTCAATGTTCGATTGGTTAGAGAGAGATAGGTCCCTAACTTGGTCAATTGTTGTGTTCATTTTAGCCACATTACTCAGCAATTTATCCATTTTATCTTCTCTATCTAGTACACGCTGCATGAGAAGGTTCTGGTTATTAATGAAAGTTTGGAAGGAGATCGGACTTATCTGAGTTTGTTGGTTTGATACTTGTGAAGATTGGCTGTTTGCAGGAATTTGCACTGTCATTTGAGTAGGGGAGGGTCCCGTCTGTTGAATATGCGATTGCGATTGTGGATGCGAAAGTTGTTGCCGTTGATCAGTCATATTTTGTTGCGGCGATCCTTGGTTGGTTGAATAAACACAGGGTCCTTGAGATTGAGGAAAGTTTTGAGATTGGTAATTACAGTCCATTTGTCTTTGCTGGTATCCAGATTGCTGTGGTTGAAGGATATAGTTTTGTCCATGTGAGACCACTTCACTTCATTTGCATTGGGGGTGGCTGCTGGGCGCCATTGCTATTGTTCAACGATGTCATGTCGGCTTCACTGAATAAATTGATCGAATGCAGGTTTCTGGTCGATCTAGATGATCTACCAGCCATGAAATTGGTATCCAAATGATGTTATACAGGAGATCTGCTACTTTGAATAACAAAAAATGTCTCTTTGATATTCCTAATGATTGTTTTCCCACGAGCGGTGCGCAACGCGTCCTACCTAGTGTCCGCCATTACTCATTTCTCAGATCTGGTACTTTTTACTAGCTTTATTAATGAAAGCTCATTAGGCACAGAGTGGGAAAGGAGGAGGTCAGAGATCCTCACCGCAGGGTTACGTGCCAAACTTGAGAGCAACAAGGTCGTCAAGAACTACCTGTTAGACACAGGTGATACAAAATTAGGAGAAGCTACCAAAAACAAGACATGGGGCATTGGCCTCTCACTCTACAACCCCAAGAACCTGGACCCTGCCGAGTGGACAGGCGAAAACCTGCTCGGAAAAACGTGGGAAGTGATTCGCGAAGTCTACAACAAAAAGGAAAAATTGGAAGGAATGTTCCAAAACAAGACAGATTAAAACATCTGCTCCTATAATAATGTTTATTTAGAACTACTGATTCACTGTCTCGATGGAGAACTCAATCAAGATAAACTTTATCTCTCTTAATACTAATGGTATCAAACAGATAGAAAAGAGAAAGTCTATCTTTTCGAAATTAAGTAAATATAGAAAGAGTATTATTGGGCTTCAAGAAACCCACAGTACCCAGAAAGATTTCAGTGTATGGCGAGCCCAATGGAAGGGCCAGTTTTTTGTTAACCACGGCCTCCCCAATAGTAGAGGAGTCGCTCTGTTATTTTCCAAAGATCTGGTACATTCTAATACGTTGGAGGGTACTTTCCCAGGGAGTTTACACAAAACCAATGTTAGAAGCCAGAAGGAAGGAGGCAGAGAGCTACTGATTCACTGTCTCGATGGAGAACTCAATCAAGATAAACTTTATCTCTCTTAATACTAATGGTATCAAACAGATAGAAAAGAGAAAGTCTATCTTTTCGAAATTAAGTAAATATAGAAAGAGTATTATTGGGCTTCAAGAAACCCACAGTACCCAGAAAGATTTCAGTGTATGGCGAGCCCAATGGAAGGGCCAGTTTTTTGTTAACCACGGCCTCCCCAATAGTAGAGGAGTCGCTCTGTTATTTTCCAAAGATCTGGTACATTCTAATACGTCGGAGGGTAAAGACCTAGATGGCAGAGTGATATATGTAAAAACAACAATAGAGGAAGAAGCCTATCTAATAATCAATGTATACATGCCTACCAATAACGCTAGTAAAGAACAGATAAAAATTCTGAAAAATGTCAGAAATATCGTCAATAACCAAGAATTTGATCGTTTAATAATCCTGGGTGATTTTAATATTAATATAGAAAAACCCAACGTGTACAAAAATGCTTCTTTGTTGTCCAATATGATTAATGAGTTAGACTTATCCGATATACTCCGTATCAGAAGGGAAGGTAAACCCTCCCATACATGGAGGCGAAGAAATAGTAAGTCAAGAATCGATTATATCTTTATCGACAACGGTGTAAGAAATTGTGTATGCAAAACAACGCTAAAATTTTGTGAGTTGTCTGATCATAAAATTCTGAGGGTTGGCATTACCAATCCCACTCCCCAGAGAGGTGTAGGTCTCTGGAAAATGAACGAAAACGTTATAGATGACCCGTCATACGGGGAAATGATAAAAAGTGTGGTGTCTGACTTCACTCTAAAGTATGATGATTTTAATGCACGAGAAAGATGGGACATAGTCAAAATTAATACTATTATGCTCTGTAAGCAAAAAGCCAAAAGCAGAAATAGGGATGAAATAGAATGTAGAAAAAGAATACAAACGCTGGATGCTCAGGACGACTTGTCTATAGATGAGGCGGACGAGTTCCAGAGGTTAAAAAATAAGCTGGGAAACATTGAATCTTTTAAAGCCAAAGGTGCTCTCCTCAGATCCAAGGCCCACTGGCTTAGTGAGGGGGAGAGGCCGTCGAAATACTTCTTAAATTTAGAAAAGTGGCAAGCCGAAAAGAAAATTATCAAATACCTTGTGAAAGATGATGTAATAATCTCCAACCCCAAAGACATTTTGTAGGAGGGGAGAAGATTCTATAGCTCTTTGTACACCGAACGATCCTTAGAGGATCCTGATACTTTTGACTTTACTAGGGTTAATGAACACACATGCTTGTCTGAGGACGAGCACACTCATATGGGCAGACCCATTTCTGAGCACGAGATTTTTCTGGCTTTGCGCGACACCCAAGTGGGTAAGTCCCCCGGGTCAGATGGTTTCGGGGCAGGATTTTATAAAAAATTCTGGCCAGAAATCAAAGTCATATTTATGGAAATGGTAAGAGAATGCTCTGCAGAGGGAGAGATGTCCAATGACCAACAGAAGGGGGTTATCAGCGTTATCCCTAAAAAAGATGTAGATTCCCGAATGCTTTCCAACTGGAGACCGATAACTCTCTTAAACACAGATTACAAGTTGATCTCGAAAGCTATAGCTTCCAGGGTCAACTTGTGTCTACCGAAGCTGGTTAACCAGGATCAGTTAGGATTTGTTAAGAATAGGTATATTGGCGAAGCCATCCGAAGGCTAGATGATATCATATGGTGGGCAGAGGAGAACAATAGCCCAGCACTAGTGCTGTCACTGGACTTCTCCAAAGCCTACAATTCTATCAGCTGGAGATTTCTGGAAAAATGTCTTATTTCTCACAACTTGAATGAGTATGTGGCCAATTCCACCAATTTGACAACATTTGGCTCCCTAGACCCCCCCTGGGTACCCAAAAATAATTTTTACATTAATCAGTTGATTTGTTATTTTTTATCAACCTTATATATATGTGCATTGAACTACCAAGTATGGAACAATTCTGATTATTAGTAATTTTTTTACAGGGGGGTCGAAAAATAGATCCCAAATATGAAAAAAATGCCAAAAATAGCATGTTGAATAATGGTTCATATTTCTTCATAAATTAGAATTTACATAGAAATAAATAAAACAAATATGCACATAATGTATTGAACTATTGTGCACTTGATAGGTCTCGACATAAGGGTGATAACACTTTTTAGTTTGTGAAAATATTCTAACTAGAAGAAAAGTTAGAGCCAAATAACCATTCAGTAATGGTAATCATAATGGCAGCGGTAAGGGTGACAGGTCATTGACCCTCTGCCCATATATAATGTACACACATTATATAATTCATTATATTTAGAATATATATAACATTCATTCACATACCCTGGTTTACCTTTTGAAGTTGACTTGAATACTTGTATTGAGTGTTCCTGTTATGTACAAGTATTTAGATGCAAAATTTTTAAGGATAAAGGTTCAAAATATTATATATGTGTTTGGGATATAATTTGTGACATTTTGTGACGGCAGACGTGACGTAGACGACGTGACGAAGACGACAACAGCGTGACGAAGACGACAAAAGCAATTTGCAGTAAAAATCATGTAAAAACTACTCGGAAATTATTAATTTTGGTCTACATAGATTGCTATTAAGCAAAGTTAATAATAAATGTCAAATTTAAAGTTTATTATTAAATTCATGCCTTGTAAGGCTCTAAAAACGGTAAAATAGGCGTGACGAAGACGACATGAGCTAGGGCTCCAAGGGGTTCCCACCACCTTTTGCCGCCATGTTATTTCTCAGCTCCAATTCAAGAAAAACTCAAATCAATACATTTGATATTTTATACCTATATAATCCCATGCACTCTATCATTATTCATCAAAATTTGATATAATTTTTTTTTTTTTATTTATTTATTCCACCTTAGGCACACAGCGTGACGAAGACGACATGGGGGGGTACCCACAATTATTTTTTTTGATTTTTGATGGCTTTTGGCCAAAAAATATTTTTTTTGCATTTTTTTTTTACACAGATCATATTCACGGAACCTTCTATCACAACATATAAAAAAAATGTTCAATTTTGAAGATTATTTAGAAATTTAGCAATTCCACAGACTAATGGCTGTTAAAAAAAATGATTTTTGCCTCCAAAATGGGATTTTGAAATAAAAAAAAAAAAAAAATTGGGCTAAAAATGCCAAAAATGTTGTTCCACAGGTTGGTAGAACCATCCTATCAAAAAAAATAATCAAATAAATGATAATTAACTTGATTTAAGCCCATTTTACCCCTTTCCACGGTTGGGGGCCAAATGTTGTCAAATTGGTGGAATTGGCCATGTAATAAGTTGGATTAAAACATTGTTGTGTAAATCCAGAGCGTGTTTTAGTAATAATGGGAACCAGTCTCCCTGGTTTCAGATTCAAAGAGGAATGAAGCAGGGGGACCCCCTCTCTTCTTCTTTGTTTATTTTAGTAGCCGAAAAGTTGGCCGATGGTATAAGAAATGATGAAAAGATCAAGGGTGTTAAAATAGGTGAACAAGAAAATAAAATCATCCAATTTGCCGATGATATCACCCTTACCTTAAAGGATGAAGCGTCCTTGTTACAAGCGTTGAAAATGATCGAAAATTTTGGTAAGGTCTCAGGCCTAACCCTCAATGTTAAGAAAACACAAGGTTTCAATATTGGGGAGATAGATTTACAGAATGTAGCCGTTCAAAATATCAAGTGGGTGTCTGTAATGAAAGTCCTTGGTATAAAATTGTTATACCCAAGAGACAACACCAAATTATCGGATGTCAATTGTAATTATTTATTAAAAAATATATATGAGGTCGCCAAGTCATGGGGCAATCGCAATCTGTCGATTAAAGGAAAAATTTTGTAATTTTGTAAAAAGTTTGTAATTTGCTACTACTATCAAAGGGACAGCACATCCTCTCGTGTATAAGCATAACAGAAAAAAAAATCAGAGAGGTAGAAAAATCTCTGCTTGAATTTATCTGGAACAGCAGATTGTATAAGATCAGCACCACTTGGTTATCTCAAAGTATTGAAAGAGGAGGTTTAAAGCTTAGAACTCTTTGAGATGTCATTTCTGTAAACAGAGTCAGATGGGTGCAGCGAGCTTTACAAAATCCACATAATAAATGGTTGTGTTTGTTAAAAACGGTGGAGGAAAGGTCTATTGAGGAAATTTTCTGTACACGTAGTAAACCTCAAAATAACCTAGATCCCTTTTACCAAGAAATGTTTAGAATTTGGAAAAAACTCTACTATTCTCAAACCCCAGAGGGCAGTGGAGAAATATTAAGAGAGAGAGTCTGTAACAAAAAAACAATATCCTTTCCCAGATGGAGAAGGGCGGGTATTACGTGTGTCGGGGATGTACTCGACGAAAATTTTCAATTTATGTCTATGGAGCAACTCCAAAACACGTACAATTTAAGAACTAACTTTGTGGAAAGGCTTCAGCTCAAGCATGCCATCCCAAGGGATTGGCTAAGAACTGTCGCCGAAGAAGGCAACGGAGTCGAAATTAGAAATGAAATCCTAATCAAAATAGGGTCGGAAAAAATGAATATTGAGGGCATCTCCGCCAAACAAATTCATACGGCGCTACTAAAGAGCAAAAAATTAGACTTGAAAAAATTTAGAAAGATGCACGCTCCATTATTATAGACAACGGTCAGGGCTATGGTTTCAAGAGTGAACACTCTTTTTTGTCTAATTTCCACCCCTCAAAAGTTAACTTTGGAGGCGTACTCTACCGATCAGCTGAGCACGCTTTTCAAGTGACTAAGGCGAAAGATCTAGGTCACCCAGTGCTCGCCGAGGACCTACGGAACATCCCGAGTCCCTACGAAGTGCAAGCACAAGGCTAGGCTCGAAATCAAAACTACGCCAGATTGGAAAAAGAAAGAGAAAGACACTCTCGAACAAATAATTAAGCTGAAATTCGCTCAAAATAAATTTATCAAGAAGAAACTAATGGATCTTCCACATACGTCATTTTATGAGATGACAACAGACAGGAAGTGGGCAAGCGGATGTAATCTTCCGAGAGTCTTAGACCAGAATGGTAAGCGATCCACACTTTCCTCCAAGGATTTTATTGGCACCAATCTCTGTGGTCAGATTATTGGGAGATTAAAGGCTGAACTCCTTAAAGCGGCCTAATCTACCCTTTGTTAGTGACTATTGACTGGGATTTCATATCATATATCATATCTACCGATCGCAGCAGACAATCTCTCTAAGTCTCACCCCATTATCGTCCATCATAACATCAACATGAACTCTGTCTTGGTCATCGGCGATTCACAAGCAAGGGCTCTAGGTCCTCCTTTACAAGCCCACCTCGCAAATACTCCAATCTAAATTTCTTCCTCGCCAGGCGCAAGTATTTACCAGTCAGTGAGGTACGCCACAGAGATAATACGATTCTTCTCGCCTACACACATCTTTATTGTTGCTGGGTTATGCAACCTAACTATGAAGAATAAACCTTCAAAATCAGTTACTCTTCGCTATACTGACATGGAGTTGATGAAGAGCAACCTGTCACAAGAACTACAGATCCCTGACGACTACATTGCAGGCCTTCTTCCCCATCCACCCTATGTGTCCTTCGCCCCAATCACGGGGATGCATATTAACCAATATAATAGGAGGCGCGAAATTGAACGTGGCACCCTAAGAGTGGAGGATATCGCCGTCCACCCGCTTCAACCGAAGTTAAATCAACAGGTCGAAATTGCAATACAGCTAATTATTCAATTCAATGCGGCTAGGGGATTTGGTACCCCCTGGACACAGAGGCCAGTCCACAGGTACCACCCCAACAACTCAACATATACGCATAACTACTCCCACTTATCCCCTGATGGATGTCATCTGTCAGACGACCTGCGAGATAAATGGGCCACAGCCATATATAAGACTTTTGCAGCTCAGATCAAGAAAACAGACATGGCCAACTGAATGGATAAATACTAAATGGTAAATAATCAACAACTGACACTCACCATAATCACTTATACTGACTAAATCAAACCTATTTCAGACATCTATTTTTCACTCCCATCCACCTCTCTGTAGAGCTGGGATAACTTGTCTTAGTATCCCACCTCTCTGCGGACATAGGTCTGTGGGAGTCGATTAAGGGTCCCTGATGATAGGTGGACACGGTGCTTATTGAATCTCATAAGTTGCTGACTAAATTAGGTGTTACGAGGTATTCCATTATTCCACTGTTACCATGTTTCTTACTGAGATGATGCCTGCTCTGACAAAACTGCTCACCCTTATTCCATTATATTTCATCGCCAAGTTAAACTAACTTAGTACTCATTTCACTATAAAATGATGGCATGAGTTTTGATATTGTGTTGTTGCTCGAATCGCTATAGCTTATTATCTTATGACATTTGTATCTCTTACAAGAATACTCAGATGAATGCTCAAACATGTAGATACAGATTTACACTAAGAAGAGGATAAAACTGTATCCTCTTTGTATGTAAATATTGATATAAAATTTCGATCTTAGGGTAGCCACTGGTACAGCTGAAGAGGCTGAGGGTACCCAGGAGCTGTCACAGTGAGGTAACTTGTCTTAGTACCCCACACATGGCACTACTGCACCCCCCGCCTTTTCAAAATTATCAGTCGTCCCATTAGCACTGAAATATATGACTGAATAACTCCCTGGGAAACCTTTACCGACCTATTAATATGTACTGCATTGACCAGGGTATACAGTACTTGTTATTCTAATTTCGCTACTCAATCAATCAATCTAAATGGCCTACTGTTATCGCCATTAACTTGCTAATGAGAGTACTATTAACGACATTAAATTGCTAACCACTACTATTTTCCTAAGCATGATCTTACAAATATCATGCAAAATAGTGTCTCTCACGTTAACCTAGTCAAATGAGACATAGTCTTATGAATATCATACAAAATGATGTTTTCTCGTGTTAACCTAGTCAAGTGAGCCGAAAATCTATCCCTGATCGCTATCAGTATGTACACACATATATTTACCTTATTTTACTTTTTACTTTACTTGGGATCGGTCTCCAAATATGTCCAAATATGTAAAAGCTGTAAAATGATCTGTGCATTGATCAATGATCTGTAATCTGTAAAGATATACTGTTATATCTAGTAACTTAATGTTTGATCGCCTTACCTGGATCTCAGAAATTCTTGTCTCAGGAAATCTTATCTCAGGATTATTAATTTAATTCAAATAAGTGGGTAGCTCTCAATCAGCTAATTATATTCCACTAACTTCCATTTATTCTGCTGACTTCCACTTATGCGCACCCATTCATATCCGTGACTATTTATTTATATATAAATATTATGCTTATGCTCATATGGGTATTGTACTTGATTGTTAACAATTTAATCGAGATGATTAGCTGTTTCAAAACTGAGCCTCACACGCGCAAAAATTAATCATAGAATGATACAAATAATACAGTACAGTATTAGCTCCTGTATGTTGCTATCATGATCTCAAATCCTACGTCATAATGTCATAACGATCTGATCTCGCGGGTTCTTGATCCCGAAAATTCTGTTCCTGTTGCTTTGACGATTATAGTTGTTCTAATGATTCTGATTATAATTATGGACAACAACCAATCTGTCTGCCATGAGCAGAATATAATGCCGATTCCTTGTCAATACAAAGTGTAATGTACAAATGTTGAGATTTATATATTGTCTCTCCAAAGTCGTCAAATCCAGTTGAATTAATGCTTGTTATAATTCCCAAACTTGTAAAAAACTTGTTAAAACCTTCTCTGTCACCATGCCGACAGACACTGGCAGCACATTGCTGCACTCTTTTACCGATTTGAAAGACCTGAAGGGTCTAAAAATGGTGTCTTGGAACATTCGTAGTCTGTCCAAGCACTTCGATCAAATTGAGTATTTGACTACAGGTAGTGACGTAGACGTATTAGGTTTTAGTGAGACCTGGCTCAATGCCAGTACCCACGATAACATGATACGGCTACCAAACTATACATTATATAGACTTGATAGAGCTGCAAGAAAGAGGGGAGGAGGACTGTGTTTATATTTTAAAAGTGATTTAATAGTTGACACCGAGACTTATAAAAATTTAAACGTATCTACTAAAGACCTTGAAATACAGGTAGCATCGGTCAGAAAGGGCAGGAATAAGTGTTGTACCATATTAAACGTGTACAGGCCACCTAGTGGCTGTACAAAAACCTTAATTCAGAATCTACGTGAAATCCTCTCAAAACTAAATCAGTCTCAAGAGATTTACATGATGGGAGATTTTAACCTCGATTTTGGAGCAATTAACACCTCTGCCACATCTTTTTCCTCTGAATTAAAAAATTTAATGACCGACTTCTCTCTAACCCAACATATTAATTTGTCGACAAGGCTTACCCTTAGGTCTCAAACCATAATAGATCACTTTTATACCAACTCCTCTCTAATCAGCGCAGCAGGTACCATAGACATAAACTTGTCGGACCATTTCCCCATATTTCTCATAAGGAAGAAACCTCGCAACTCTTATACTGTGGATTCATTTTGGGCATTATGTACAAAACATCTGGACCAAAAAATCTTAAACGAAATTCTCAGAAATCTTGATTGGACAGCCTTCTTTAATAGCTCTGACCCAGAAGAATGTTGGGATTCCATACTCAGTAACATCCTACTTTATTTAGATAGGATGTGCCCTCTAAAAAAGTTTAAGAACGTTAGAATCACACCGAAATGGATGACAGACGATCTCCTTCAAATAATGAATGAAAGAGACAAACTATTTAGAATTGCCAAAAAGAAAAATGACCCAGAAATTCTACACAAAGCCAAATCCCTAAGACATATAGCTAACTCTAGATGCAAGGCCGCTAAGGCGCAATACATAAAATCTAATCTTGAGTTTCACGATAAAAACCCACGAAAATTTTGGGAATTTTTACGCCCATTAATAAATCCAGGGAAACTTAAGACAAATAACACTATACATATAGAGAAGGGCGGACAGATGATTGAAGCATCAGAAGTCCCAACTGAGTTCAATAAATATTTCCTGAATGTGGGCCCCAATCTGGCTAATAAAATACCCCCCTGCCCTGCCGCTACAAACAGCGTCGAGGCTAACTATAAACCAACCCAAGATTCACAAGTACCTATCTTTAAGTTTTGCGAGTTGTCCCCAAGAGAAGTGGGGAAAATTATCTCTAAGATCGATGTATCGAAAAACTCTGGATTTAATTATATCCCATCTTCAATTATGAAATCATGTTTACTAGCTTTAACTGATCAGATGACGCATATTATAAATATTTCTTTATTGTTGGGTAAGGTACCCAGTTCGTTTAAACTGGCAAGAGTTACACCGTTATATAAGGCAGGCAGTAAGTTGAACACTTCTAACTACCGCCCAATTTCATGCATCTCCATGCCTGCTAAAATTCTAGAATCAGCAGTACAACAACAACTCACGGAACATTTTGAATCTAACAGCCTTTTCAATAATAACCAATACGGTTTTCGGAAAAATCACTCCATTCAGCAAGCCCAAGTAGATCTTCTCGATAATATTTATACAAATTTAAATGATAAATTCCTTAATAAAACAGTTTTCCTTGATTTTTAGTAAAGCATTCGATACTGTCCACCACCAAATTCTTTTAGATAAACTTAAATCATATGGCATAACAGGCATGGAGCTGCTCTGGTTCACTAATTACCTTAAAAATAGGAGACAATTTGTCACTATAAATCGACTAAAGTCCGAAGATGGAGAGGTCACCTATGGCGTTCCGCAAGGCACCATATTAGGCCCCATATTATTTACGATTTATATCAATGATTTGCACTCGGTAGTCCGTCATGCTAAAATTCAACATTACGCTGACGACACCGTCATATATTATCACGATCGCAAAATTGACTCTCTCCATCAAAGTATGCAAAAGGATCTTGACAATATTTATCTCTGGTGTGCCAAAAACAAACTGTCCTTAAATGCCTCGAAATGCAAGGCCATGTCCTTCTCATTAAGTTATGTATCAAGAGCGAAACTCTCTGCCTCTGTAGTAGACCTCACTCTTGGCTCTCATGTATTAGAGATTGTTGATGAGTACAAATATCTTGGCGTAGTCCTTGATGATTTGCTCACATTTAGATCCCATGTACAGAACACCTTGAAGTTAGTAACTTCTAAGGTTAGATTATTATACAAGGCCAGAGACTCTCTGACTCGAAAAGCAAAACACGACATATACAAGCTAGCCATCCTCCCAAATATAGATTACTGTGACTTTATTTATGATTCGGCTCCAAAAGCCTTATTACAGAAATTACAATCCCAGCAAAATCTAGCATTAAGAATTATTTTTAACAAGTCTAAATATGATAATGTTGACCGGGAACATAAGGCTCTAAATGTGTGGCCTCTTCAAGTAAGAAGAGACAAACACATCTTAGACATAGCCTTCTACTTGGCCCAAAACGTGAATAATATTGATAGTAGAGATTTACCTACTAGGAGCCATACTAGAGGAAAAAGAAATATGACCATCTTATCCTCCAAGCTCAGTAAAATCACGGATTCAATAACATATAAATCTCGACTACGGTGGAACGAGTTGAAGCCGGTAGCACATAAGATTGAAGATAACATTACATTTAGGAAATATACACAGCAACTCCTAACCCCATTTTAGAACCACTCTGCTTTTACACCTTCAAGAATATTGGCTAAATTATCGTGTTTTATTATATCTTCTAGGTCAGAGTCTCACTGGTTAGAGTCTTACTGCCTCGCCTTACCAATACATAAACTCTGCCAAAAATACTGTGTGTTCACCTATTAAACACCCAATCCACCTTCAGTGTCACGCTGACGCTAGTCGCTAATTTAGCGTAATATCCATCTTTGTACTTTATCAATTCAAACTGCACCCAGGCCAGAGGCCAACAAAATGTATATTGCTATTAATTACGAGGGATAAACCATAATCTCTCAATCCTGTCATTTAAGCTAGTAACATCGCCTACCTCTCATCTGTTATTAATCATATCATAAAATGTTGTTGTCTAGATTACTTTCTCTCAAAAACCCTATAAGGGATCTCATGACTTTGATATTAGTGAATTGTTGTTTCACTCCGATTAAGTTATTAATTTCTGTATTCACCCCTATAAGGGGCCTTTAACGTCTACGACAGTAGTGACTTGTTGTTTGACCCTAGCAAGGGATTATCATGTTCATCCTAACTGTAACAAATCTTAAGATACGAAATATGGCAAACTCCGGAAGAACTGGCACGCTCCAGTGTCAGACTTGTTCGTCCATTTGTAAACCAAGATCTTGCAATAAAGGATATTTGAATTGAATTGAATTGAATTGAAAGTGGCCGAGAATTTTAGGAACTCAAAATCCAATCAGATCAGAAAAAGAATGGGGAGCATACTTTTCCTCTCCGTACCTTGCCACACATGATGTTAGGTTGCAAGCTTTACAGTATAAAGTCTTGCACAGGAATATTTGTTGTAATCAATATTTGAAGAGAATCAAAATCAAAGAAAGCCCGACCTGTTCATATTGCGAGGAGGAAGATGGCATCGTCCATTTCTTCACAGAATGTGAGCCTGTCGGAGCCTTTTGGATTGATCTAACTGCTTGGTTAAACAATGCAGGAGACTTGCGGAATTTTTTCGAAGAAGCTCCTTCTGTAGAGAATATTATTCTAGGTCTTCTGGGTAATGACCCCAAAACGCATACATGACCATAGGTGAAACAGTGCAGGCATGGCCATTGCAGTTTGTTATATACTGTTGCAGTTGGGCATTTTTCATTAATCTGTTTCAGTTAATATTTTTTGTCAACGCCAAGTACTAGTGATGATAATGCTAACTGGCTGTCTGCAGGTTGATGGGGTTTTTGGTCAATGCCGCTGCAGACCATTTAAAAGAACATATGCAGACAAATATGTTCATGGTGCACCTCAGGGCATGGAACTTCAACTACAGGAGTATATGCAAACAAATTGCTGCTACGGTACCAGAAGGCAAGGAATCAATGGACAAGTCATTGGACCGATTACAATGGATAGCTTAGGGCCTACAGTATATATCATATTAAATGCAAGATTAGTCAGAACCTTGGGTACATAATTTACTTGTGCATATATTCAAATAAGCATCACTTATCATCTTCAATACAGTACACTGTCACCAAAACAAACTCTCATTATCTTCTGATCATGGTAATTCATACTTCAAAAATAACCCATCCATCAAATTATCTTCTTCCTATGCTCCATAAGTCACAAATCATAATTCTCGCGCAACTGTCCGCTTCTCGTACCGCATACTTTTTGGATCGAAACGAAACGCAGTAGTCTCTCTGGGATTTTCCTCCACTCCCATGACCAAGCAGCACATGACAGCCTCACGGCTATACTGGTATAATCATACAACCAGCATATTCATTGAGTCTTTGGATTGACAATAAAAGATAATGTATATAGTAATACCATTTAAAGATGCACTGCGGTAATTTGCATTGCTTTCATTAAAAAAAATAATGCCTTGCTCCCGAAACTTGATAGAATTTCAGAAATGCCCAGAAAATCAAAACTTGAAAACAAACATACTTTATTTTAGAATCGAAATTACTGGGAATTGCGAAACTCGTCAAGTGGTTGTACAAGAAAATACATGACGATGTCGATGTTTATCGGGGCGGATCGGGAGACTAGACAACTATCTGCCGAGACATCAGCAAACATGATATATAGTTTAATTGTTGGTATGAATTCATATTCATTATTTTATAGCTAGGGTCTATATCAACTCAATGCTTACAGTATACACATCATATAAAATGCAACATAAGATATAAATCCAATTCTACAAGAATCATGCTAATTAACAAATTTAAGAGTATAATCTGGTGTGGCGGACGGGCAAATAGATGAACAACTGGATTGACACGATACAATTTGAAGTTCAATTAATTTAGCTATATTTGGGTTTGCAAGTATCCCATTAGTTTCAACTTTGCCCGTAGGAGCTTTCAAAGAATGGGTAGAATCGCACGCAAATATATATTCATTCAAACGCTATATCATAACAAATATGAGGTAGCCTATAGGCTACCTACGTTTGTTCAAAGTCTCAAACATCAGTGTGTCAACAGACTCCGTACCCATTTACCAACACGAGGGTCAGATTGTATGTATAGTATATTTTTTCTTAAGTCCAGGGTGGAAGGAGGTGGGGGGCCTCCCAGTCTCAAAAGATGGTACGCAAGCTCATTGTAATATAAGGGGCTAGTCCATCAAGCCGATTTACATGCGATTTTGCGCCGCAGGGGACTTTTTTGCACTAGATTATGTGAGAATCGCATGAGAATCGGCTTAGTGGACTAGGCCCATTGCCCATTACGGTATATTTTTCTTTGGATAAGGGATGAATAGGGAGTATATTTAGTGTGAAGTTAATATATTGATCTTTTTATCGCCAGTATAATTATCCTAGGTAGCTCTACCCACTTGAGATCGAGAGACATATCACTTGCTTGGCCCTTATGATAGGACTATGTTTTAATGTGATGTCAATTGCAATTAGCACATCCAAGAAAACAATATTATGGGTCCATTTAATTGTGTGTAAAAGACCCTAATTATATATAGAGTGCCCCCCCCCCCCCCCGCCCCCCCCCCCCCCCCCCCCCCCCACACACACACACGCTTGACCCACACACGGGACCTGAAAGTTCGCACGTTGGGCATATCCCTCAGAGGCGTATACACATGTACATACATGGTCGCCTGGTTTCGATCACAGTTATTTTTAACAATCGCTTACTGAAGTTACTCACACTCACTTTTCTCTCGCTCGACTGCAGGCCCATACAGCTGATCATTGGCAATTGAAGAGCCAAACATTCAAGAAGACTCCATACTTGCATGGAGTTTTGTCAACCATAGACCGTTTTCAATTTTGCTTTTATATGTAAGTTTAATCTATCATATCCAGGATATTACCTGATATAATTATATAATATTTTACAACCATGAAAGGCATATGATACAAACAGGAATAGGGATAGTTATAATCCCGGTGAAGACGAGTCCAACTGTACGGTGAACATCATCTGTACACTTTAATCCTACATTTATCAGCAACGCATCATACTTTGAACTTGGATATTTTTACGAGAATGGACCTATAAATACTACGCTTCTCGCTTGTAAACTAACCCAAAATCCTGGTTAGAGAAGATGTGTGACCCCATAATCGCCGCAGATTCATCGAGGAGGTGATGTGTATATCTGGAGGAATTAATCATTATTCTGAGAGCTCTTTTCATCAGTGATTAAATATGGATGATGTATACTGGCCAGGACTCTGTGGAAACAGAAGTCAGGACGACGCTTATTGGGTGAGTTATTGCTTTTTAAAATCCGAAAATAAATATTCTCGCAGTTACTAACAGAGTTATAGATAGGCCTATATACATGTGATGTACAACTAGCTACAACTCTGCTTAATAAAAAGATAAGTTAGGTACAAGCATGCATGGGAGTTGTTGCATAACTAATGCTGTTGGTAGTGACTATAGTGTACGTAGCTTTTCTTATGCGACAGACCCATCGACGGGGTTTCAGCAATTCATTTTGAATACTTGCCTTACCAGACAAAATGTTACAACCACCATTTCCCCTTCTCATTGACGTTAAAGGACTAGTTAGATAACAAGAATTGACAGTGTGACACTTAGTGGCACTTATCCTGAATGGGTCTGCCTAAATATAATCACTGGCATCAATTTTGTTTTCTTTTTTGTTGTTGTTTTTTTTTTTCACCGGCATCAATTTAAAAAACTCTATCTCCTCATCAAATATTAGCCTTAATTATTAGTCAAAATATGTTTGCATAGTTGTTCGGTATTCTTTACAATTCATTTTCATTAACAATAATGAAAGAACTTCCCTACTAGGTTGCATACATGTTGTTGAAGTGACGTTTAAAAGCAATTGAATATATTATGGAAGAATTTCTATCGTTTACATAAGCTGTATGTTTAGAAAGCACGTGGCTTACAACGCGACCTGGAAAACCACTTTTTTCCGATGTGACCACTGAAACCCATTCCTTTGCTGACTGTATAGGCCTACATTAAGAAGCTAGATGCTTCATTTCTTATCAGGATCTTTTAAAAACAAGGAATACAACCTTTTAAGTGTTTGAAAGAGACTTAATTCAAGCCACCCCCTTAAAAACAAAAAACAACAACAGCCCCCTAAAAACAAGTCATGGCCAATCTTTTTATTTGGACGATATCAAAGATTCTACCCATTGATTGAACTCACATTACTCACTTACATCAAAATGAACAGTGTTGACGGATTTTCATCTTAAAAGTTATATTATGTGGTGATTTCTTTGTTTAAATAAAACAGTCTCGCAGTAAATATAACCATGCATACAGATCGACAAGTACAAATCGATATTAGTACAAAGCTAATTTTCACTTACTACAAACAGTACCAGACAACCTTATAGTGTCAGTGAAACTAGATGTATACATGACAACTGACGATCTACAATTAATAACATTAGTGACATTTCTGGTGACTTTTGCTGACAAATAAAATTCTGATCTTCTGGTCATGTTTACCGTTTGCAAGTCTATCACACATTGACCAACTCTACATTTGCTCCGCCAAGTTGTTGTCTAATCTTATCATTACGATTTGAAAGTATAGTATCAGAACACCTATAGTAATAGTATTGGTCAGTAGAGATTAGATGACAATCATTATACATTAACTAACATAGTACCCGTTCTTCGGACAGTTAAGAACAGGTATAGGTTCTCTATGAAAGGTATATGGCAAAGAATGGGTAGGCCCTGTTAGATAGAAATCTCTCCCCCTCCCATTCTCCTAGCTGTCCCTCCCGAATTGTTACTATAGCTCAATACGTAATATTGAAAGAAAAACACATCTTTATATACTTTTGTTGGAGATGTGTTCTTAAAAATAACAAATCAATCTTCATGAAATTTCAGTTTCTTCGAGGGGGATATAGGTTTTGACCTTGAACTTTCGCTTTGTTTCCTGTTGGGGAAAGACCTGAATGTATGATAATCTAGCCAGTTTCCATTCTGATGCAACCGCGTCTCCAGGGGAAATTATTAGGATGGGCTTCTTGTCATTGAGTTTCGCTTTCCGGACCATTTCATCATTAATAATTTCTTCCATTTCTTTCTTCCCATTAATGAAATTTGGTCGATGTGGTTAGAATTGATGAGCTTGACCTGCTTCAGTTTTTGAGCTTCTGTGTCTATGTATACAACAAAAACACAAAGGGAATCTTCGATGGGGAGGGAAAAAACTATAACGACAGGGGTCATTGCTGACGAAATCTGCCATTAAACTGATACTAGCAAATACCCGTGCTTCGCACAGGATTTGCTAGTGGGACAGTGGGGCCCACATCTTCCCACTCTCCTTGTTCCCTCTCCAACCATCTTTCTCTTTCAAGTTGTCTCTGTAAGTTAGTATCTGTATTAACATTCATACCTCAAATGGAACCCTGTTAAGATGTTTTTTGTCACTTTTGTATATTGTTGTTGCCTCCGATTCCCCCCCCCCCACTGCCCCTAATTTAATATGCTTTCCATCGTCTTAAAATGTATATTAAACTACATTATCATTGATTATCCATCCAGACATATTAGAAACTCCTTTGCAAACATATTTGGGATATTCAAGTCACATTTTCCTGTGACACATCACATACTATTAAAAAGTAAATATGACATATTATAGAGACGATTTAGTCTAATATATATATTTTCAAGTGATGATCTATCAATAATAAAGGATTAACTTGATGATAAAGCACTTGATATGTGATATCAGTTATCCTAAATACCACTCAGTTAAAGACCCATCATGTATCTAGAAATAAAATATTAAATTCTGAAAAAATATTCTAGCTGAACTAGACTACATGAGTTACATGATACCAACGTGTACACTCAATAAACATGGAAAAATACCTTTTAATATGCAGAAATGACCTGATAAAGTATGATTTAGAAGCAGATTCATTAACAACAATATTTGGTAGGAATAATGTTTTGACCTCTTACAAAAAATTAATAGTCAATTGATTTGCTGGAAAAATCTTTTTTTAAAAAGATGTATCATTCAATAAAAATATGATACATATGGGATACCAACTAATATAGGAAGGCATTGCGATGCTAAGAGTTAGCATGAAGGAATATTTGTCTATTTGTTATATATCAATTTTTATCACGTTGGTGTCGCACCAATTCTTCTGTTATTAAAACCTCCATAACGCTTTTTAGAAATTAGCCTGAAGTATACAATTAAGGCCCGATCTTTTCAAGATATTGAGCAATAAGTTGGGTCACAATGAACACTTGAATTCAAAAAAGCTGAAAACGACAAAAAAACGAATCATTTTTACTTTTGACCAATTATATTAATAGTAATGCAATGGAGGGGCGTTGGAACCCAACGTTAGAAATTCCAATTACATTTCTAGCTCTGCTATGAACACTCTTGTTTGAAATTTCTTTTGTGGCATTTTGATTTAAAGTGAACCTGTGTAGGCATAAACGACTAGATATTTATTTTCTATCCCTAGATAGCTTATTAAAAGGGCGTTGGAACGCAACGGAAGATTCCCCCAAAGAAAAATTGAATTAGAAGAAATACAAAATATCTTATGAACATATATTTTGGTCTAGGTACATAGCCAGCAGATAGCGCTAAAATAACAAATTATTGCCCATAAAATATTCATTATTTTCTCTAAATACACAAAACCATACTTCCCCAGAAATTCCTATCTTCCCCGCATTTGTGGATATAACTACACTATCAACCCCTATCGATATATTACCCATAAACGCTTGGGAATGGCTGTGGGCCCGTTTCGTGAGAATTGACCATATATATACGTAGTCCCTGGGTATAGTGTTTGAACAATGAGTGGTAATATACATGTATATAACATGGTTGAGAGGGATTACGTCGCTAATGGGATTATTTTATGCACATCTACCTAGATCGTAGGTATGATGCATGGATAAAGTGGAACAATTCAATATATAAAGAGAAAGAAGTGAGGTGCTAATAATATATGTCCGGAAAATGAACCCAAGCGTTGTTCATTATAACCGAATATACTCAGATATACAGTAGATATCATTTATCTTTTTAGTAAATTTTCTGACGCCCTAACCCATAACCTGTTTACAGTAGATGGTAACATTCTTACAATAATGGGGAGCTCCTGTCTCACCCGATCCTTCATAAGCATGCATATAGCAATAAATCAATACAATAGGCAGTAATTGATGATGATGATAATCATAATTTGGAATATTAATATAATATGTGGACCCTTAATCATTGTTACGTAATGATTGCGCCATATGGGATATACAACAGCTGCAAGTTCGTCTATTTAGAGGTGGTTAAGACATTAGTTCCTCGATTTAGAAATGGTGATAGAGATTAATTACTTCTTCAGTTTGCTGATAGTTTTCCTTCTTTCTAATTTCAGAGTTACAGTTTAACATGGAATACAACAGATCCAGACTTTACCCAATGTTTCCAGAACACAGTCCTAGTGTGGATCCCCTGTGGGTTCCTATGGCTCACAGCTCTTCTTTACATTCCTTATTTAATCAGACACCAAAAAGCAAAGTACCCTCCAGGAAAGAAGTTATTAATAGCAAAAGCGGTAGGTATATCATTGTTAATCGCATAAGACATACATGCATGTACCCATATGGCAGATGATCCCCAGTACCTATTATTAATGTTGCCATTATTATCATAAGTATATATTATCGTTATCGTTATTATCAGTTGACATGCGCTATCAGTAGTACCAATGATGTAATCGTGCTGTGGGTCTGTTCACAAAGTAATGTACAATAATATATTTGAGAAAATTGGTAAATTCTGCCAGATTTGTCCAAGCAAATAATATATTTTCTTACAAACTTTACTTGAACATACTTCTCGTCAACATACATATATACTTGTTTTCAAAGAGGCATTCTGAATAAATCCACCGAAAATTCGATCCCTGATGTTGTCATTCTTCTGATCCTTAGCACTGAAAATTTTAATGATGTGGGTCTGTTCACTAAGACACAATTATAACATTTTCTTTAATTCTGTCAGATATGTCCATGTATGTACATGTGTAAAATTGGGAATTGAAGCACACATAGTTCAATCTGTATGGAAGTTGAGAGGATCATATATGAGAACTTCAAACCCCAATACATTAGTATCATTTAGAATCTGTGGTTCACTACAGGGTGATTTAGTAATATAAATTGCACATTTTTTTCGACGACCTAAGACTCTTATATGAGCTTGGTAATGTGGCGTTCAGATAAGGAAAAAGTTGATATATAACTAATATAAAGCTTGATTGACAACCTTATGAAGCCACGTCATCATCAAGGTATATTTTGAAAACAAAATCAATAATTATGCTATATATGGGGTCAATCACCAAACTGAAATCGGAAGATAATAATATCACTTTTACGGGCATCTCTCCTTTTGAACAATTGATTGCTCGTAAATAGCTTTAGACATCGGTACAAAACCTCTCCCTCTCATTCTCCTTCAATAATGTATACATCCAATTTCACATGCCAGACACTCTAATATCAATCGAAGAATCAATTTTAGTATGACATCGATTCCCGTATATAGGTCCATATAAATCACTTGCCTCCTACCATCCTTTAAGTAATTTATTTTAAGCACAAAGTTTGCTCAATATGGAAGGTTTCTCCAAAGAGTGTCATTCTTTTACTGATACGGACCGGCAAAATTGGAGGGTTATAAATAGACAAAATTGACTCCTGGCCGTGTGAGAGGTGGTTATCTCCCGTGGGCGTAGCGTTTTCTTGCGTTTCCACTGGTTCGCTCTTTAGGTCCGCTCTCACTGTGCTCTTTTTTATTGTCTTGAGCGCACAACAAGCGAAGTTTGAGCAAAACCAGAGCGGTCTAATAGAATCGGTTATTGCGCTTTCTATATGCTCTAAAAAGTGGCTATGTCCGCTTCTTTAGAAGAGCGCAGGACGTTGCGCTCATATCTGACGTGTTTGATATGAGCGCAGCAACACAACGCTCTTTCTGCCTAAAAAGAAGCGCACTGAGAGCGGACCAACAATCTTGCCATTGGTTTCATAAGAAAAGAAGCGAATCAGTAGAATCGCTCTGCGCTTGTACTGCGCTAATTATAAAAGGAGATAAAGAGCGAACGACAAGAGCACTATAAACAAGCGCAGCAAGAGCGAGCCATGAGCACATATACAAGCGAGCCAGTGGAATCATACCTCAAAGAAGTGCAAATAGCCACTTTTTAGAGCGTACAGAGAGCGCAGTAACCGGTTCCATTAGACCGCTCTGGTTTCGCTCTGTCTTCGCTTGTTATGCGGTCAAGATAATAAAAAAGAGCGGGCCATGAGCGGACCTAAAGAGCGAGCCAGTGGAATCGCAGCCTTAAGGGTGCATAGCACCTAACGAAATTGTGTAGTCCAAGGGAGGTAACCACCTCTCACACTGCCAGAAGTCTATTTTGTATTTATTATACCTCTCCCAATGTTTTTGTGAGAATTTTATGGAAATGAGAGTCGGACAACAAGCTCTCTCCACCACTTGGCTTGTTGATGCTCATTGCTTTATGCGTATTTAAATACGCAATAAATTCGCAATTTCACAGTTGCTTATCATTATAATTATTATTATATCATTACATACGATGTATAACGAGTCTTTTTTCCGCGAAAATAATTATCTAAATACAGGACGCGAACATGGGCCTATGTTTTCAACAAAACTTCTGCTAGTGGTAAATATGATCCCTTCACAGCCTGATCGAGGAGAGGTTGCATACCCAGGCCAAATACTTTCTCTAACACCACCTCCAACCCAAAGAAATGCAGGCCTATATGGCAAGTGACGCTCACAGGCCTACACTGCCTACATGCCACACACCTAAAATAAATCAGCCATAGATGCACTCAAGGCAATGGCAGACTCGGTAAATTAGTGTACTCTGGAACAAGCCTTTTGTCATCAATATACATCAATTATACAATAATTGAACTAATCAACAATTCATTCACAATTAATCAACAACTGTATCAACCCATCATGGACGATGTCAACTGCTCGTATTGAATACAAATAAATGTCAGGCTCAAGTGTCTTATTCAATACGCTGACGATTGGTCAATGGGGGTTCATTGATTTGGCACTGGCAGGTGGGTGGCAGCAAGCTACTCGTGGTAACCAATGGATAATACTCTGCCACACTCCACTGCTGACCACCGAGCAGTAATGACCTGCCCACCCTCCTCACGCTAATTTAGAATAAAATCTTATTTCTATTTTTACATCTTGATCAATTATACAATAATTTAATTAACCAGCAATTCACTCACAATTAATCAACATATGTATCAATTCATCATGGACGATGTCAGCTGCTTGCATTGAATAGAATTAAATGTCAATCGACTCTCTTCCAAACCTATTGGCCTCAAATGATTTTTAAAAAACGCTAAAAACCAGTGTCTTATTCAATGCAAGGTAGAGGCTATGAATAATTTAAACTTAAAGAGCACATCATGAATATGGTCGAATGTCACAGTTTAACTGGCTGACGATTCATGATAGAATTCTCTCCTACTAGAATAATTAAGGAACTCCTTTTTGAACAAGATTCGCCATAGGCCGTCGATGGGTGCCCAACATGGGTAGGCAAATCAATTTTACGGAGCTTAATTCCCATTTCCATGTACTACTACATACTTGCCCTATACAGAGAAATACAGTGGTTAACCAATGATATGCTTGGATTTAGTGGGACTGTTGCATAAAGTTAGGGACAAATTTGTATTGATATGAATATTGGACCCCTACTTCGTTAATGGCTTTCCCTACCCTTGAATGGCTGGATGTGTCTGTTTCATAAAGTCTTTAAGGAAAACTTTCTCCTTTCTATCTTCTCTTTTCTTCCTCCATCTCCTCCTCTTTCTCCTCCTCCTTCTGCTATTCCTCCTCTTTCTTTCTCTCTCCCTCTCCCTCTCTCTCCCTCTCCCTCTCTCTCTTACCTCTCCCTGTCTTTCTCCTTCTATAGTGTATGTAAGTAAAAGCCTACTTTGCCAAGTATCCTCCTCCTCCTCCTCTTCTCCCTCCTCCCCCTCCTCCTCCTCCTCCTCCTCCTCCTCTGCGTCATTGGACGCCTACTGCATTGCTATAGCCAAATTGAGATGTCGACAAGTCTTGGCGAGGAATGTATGGACTTCAACGGATGAGAGATAAATAAAGATTACTATTAGTTTGGCACTCAGGAAGTGAACATCGTGTTAAGCGTTGTCTCTTATAGTGATTCATACCAATTCTACAGAACGATCTATCAAAATGGCTTTCCTGACCCTGGACAATGATTTTTTTAAATGGCTTTGCCGCCCTCGAAAATAGTTATTTTTGCCTCTCTCTCCCTCTCCCTCTCTCTCCCTCTCTCTCTCTCTCCCTCTCTCTCTCTCCCCCTCTCCCCTCTCTCGTAGATATATTTTAGATTAAGAACAAAAGTATGTAATCATCATTTCAGGATCTGTGCCTTTGTGTTTTCATATGAACCCATGACGTTGCAAATGTCAGCCATTTTGTTTCTGAGTTGAAATATTTTGTATTGGAATTTATGCCTTCGAGGTAAATGCAAGTATTTTAATGAGGATATTTTATGAGTTGTCATATATGGTACTTTCTTTCTCCCCCCCCCCCTCTCCCCGTTTCTCATTTATAAACTTATTTTGAGACTTATGTTATTATCGAATTATTCTCTTACTTATAATTATACTTATAATTATACTTATAATTATACTTATGATTATACTTATAATTATACTGATAATTATACTTATAATTATACTTATAATTATAATTATATAATCGAAATCTCGTTCATAGCGAGTGCCTAGGCAATCGTACATCTCTTGTTAAGTTTATAGTGTGAATGCCAATTTATTAAGTTCGTGTTCTTTTCAAAACTCTTGGCATTTCTTTTCAATTTCAGGTGGTCCACCTGTTGCTGTGTGTGCTTGCATTGGCCGATCTATTTAGAACTGTAGCAGAGAATGGAGACGGAGCAGGACTACCTCTCATATACATAATTAAACCGTCTACATTGTTTGTCACATTTGTAAGTATCTCCAGTCATACCAAGCAGCATACTCTTTAACTGACATATGCTGCGGCACATGTAAATGTATGCCCTATTGCTTGGCTAAGTCGTATATCGTATATTGTATACAACACATAATGATGGGTTAGTTATTGTTCAGTGTTGCATCTTAAAGAGTCAGTAAACGGGTAATATTTACGGACGCACTTAGTAGATAAATATCGCACAAAGTCCCATTTAAACAAATTATGACTAACTTATTGACACTCAAAGGCGCTAACTCAGCAACTCTATTTTAACACAATTAATAAGAGCTAGAGCACTGAAACCCATATTTGACGTGACAACCCATGTTTGTAATGCTTGAAATGTATACAGTGATCCTCTCTCCGTCTATCTGACCTGTTATACATGTACATTGCATGTTCATTTCAAGTCTTTTCCCACAAACTGACGTAGGCTAAAGCTGCGATTCCAGTGGACCACTTAATTGTATCTGTGCTCATGGTTGCTATTGGTTTGCTTCAACATAGGGCTACATAGTGTGCTTTTCATTCACTTTTCATCCACTCAAATCAAACACATCAGATTTTAGCACAACATTCTGATGTTTGCACTTTTTTGGAGCCCTCAGGACGTTGCCCTAAAATCTGACATATTTGATCTGAGTGTATGAAAAGCAATGAAAAGTGCAGTATGTTGAAGTGAAGCAATAGCGAAACATGAGCACAGTACAAGCAGTGCAGTGGAATCGTTGCTTTACACCTGAACAATAAAGGGTTCAACTGGGAACTACAATATTTCGGGGTTTACTGATAACTGATAACTGATAGTTAGTTTGTGTCAAGTACAGTATATATTACGAATGTAACTGTAACGAAAAAAGAATCCTAATAATATAAGTTACTCCAATTTCTGTTTTACTATACATGTTTTGTTCCCTATATTCTAAATATGGAATTCGATTTTCTATTCATGAGCCATGTAGAGATATTTTGTCTAGATACCTCTATAACAGGTACCTAAATTGTATCGATTGATCGATTGTTATATTTAACTGTATTTGTATCAGCGAATACAATATGGCTAAACTAAAATATAGGGTTTAACTTATTATTATTATCATTATTATTATTTTCAGATCCTTTCATTTATCATTATACGACTAGAGTATGGACGAGCCATACCTTCATCAGGACCACTCTTTTTATTCTGGTTCTTACAACTCCTTCTCAACATCATACCGTTCCGGTCATATATAAAACATATACGCTACAACCAAGAGGTATGTATGTTAAATAGTAATCATTGGAGGTTGATTCATCCAGGAAATGTATTACAAAAAAATCTAATTTGTCTTTATACCCCGAGCGATGAATCTAGATAATAGACGTGCGGGTGAAGCATAGACTTTCAGTCTGGTAAATCGTCGCGTGAATACTGAGCAGACTAAACCAGTCTATAGGCACAGAGTTGAGAACGACCCTCCTATAACTATGGGAAAGCCTCTCGCTCCAAACCTCAAAATGCCATTGGAATCCCAATAAGTCATTTTTATTAAAAAATATCGAAGTAATTGCCAGCTTAAAGGTTATGTATCAAAGTATTTCAACCAGGACATGTAATATTCTCAGAGCACCTCAAACTATTTATGAGCAAACCAGCTGCTGTACTCATGAGATCCCTTAAGGAGAATCGGGGTGTGTATACAGAGGAATGGCATAGACCAGAAATGTTTGGGAATGGAAAATCGAAAAGAGAGCTCTTCATAATGGGGACGATTTTAGCAATAAGAGAATTTTAAGAAATAGGAAGGGAGATAAATTTAAAACATTTATACTAAAATCTGAGTGAATGAGACATGTTATCTACTACAAAGGAATAACAGCTTGGCAGCTGGTTAGCTGCTCGAGAATATTATATATATATCAGAAACAGAGGAATTGGCAAAAACAACTTAAAGGTTATTACTGGAATAAATTGTCAGAAGATGATGGTATTAACAGGCCTACCTGTTTTCTAAAAATACCTGTTTTTGATTGTCCATCATTTTTCATTTTATGAATGATAAGTCCTGAATTAGACAAACAACGCGTGAAAACATGCGTGTGATGAATGTATGCGTTATTTTTGTAATGCTCTGTAAACTGTTTGGCCTTTGAGTGTAATACAAAAATATATGCTTTTTCTCATTTCAGGGTTTACCAGTGATAGAAGGTATATTCAGGTTTACAGTATTCTACATACAGTATTTCCTCTACCTGTGCGCCTTCGCCTTGTCCTTTTTCAGGGACAAAGTAACAGATAAAATAGAACTTGGGGAGCGCCAGCCCCTCCTCCAAGACTCCCTAGACACAGAAGAAACGAAGAAAAGGAAAAATGTAAGTTACATTACATCGGTGTTGTTGTAACCTTTAATTGTGTTACCCTATCCAGTTACATCGAACCAAACTAAACTGTGGAGAACGTCGTGTGGATTCTCTGTACCGGTACTATAATGGTATCATGCTTACATTACAGGTCATTTTCGATAAAAGTTATATTGATTACTGGTGTGTTAGTCAGTGTTTCTAATGCTTTGATATCGTTTAAAAAATATTTTCTTGATTAGTGTAACACCTTACGGGACATTGCATCATACTTACTCCTCATTGCATCATCATAATGGACCAACTGTCCAGGTAGAACGGGTGACGTAATAGTGGCGGGCCGCTGATTGGTCCTCATGATGCAGGTGCATTACGTCATAATTAGTTGCGTGCGTCAGCCCCAAATATATACATCGATTGGTCGATTCCACTGAAACTAGATAATTAATATAATATAATTAAGAACAAAGAAAATAAAATCCCACACCAGTGTTGTGTCCAAAGGGTGAATTAAGTCAATTATGATAATGAAGTAGAGGCCAGAGCAGATAAATGTACTGGGTATGAGTTGACTGATGCGTGATAACGATTGTTTCAAATTTAAAGCGGTAAAATATGTACGAAAGCTCCGATGTTCGAATAGCTTGATATAACTTTCTTTGCAACATGTTGCTTATCTCATTTTTCACATGAATACCGGGTAATGTACAATATGAAAGTGTGTTTAGTAAGATCTCTTTAAAAAGTAACTGACAAGAGGCCAAGCATAATGTGTTTTCGGAATATAGTAGCTGAAACCAGATATAGGGGGCTGGGTTTTTTTGTTTTTTTTAAAAGGAAACCATCATTATAAGAAACTGAAAAAATGTCTATTTTACCACAATACCTGTTTTAATCAAGAAAAATGTAGCTTAAGGGCTTTCTGGTTAGGAAGCTGACCATTATTCCTGTGCTAATTAGCTTTTGGGGGTCAACATTAGGCAATTGCAAGCTCAAAAGATCTTTAGGTGGGTAAGGTTTTTCTAGGTTGGGGGCGGGGTGAGCGGGCGGGGGGGGGGGGGGGGGTGGCGGCTAGCCGGAGACGCACATATTTTTGTTTGGCCTTATGATATCATTGGGGATGAATTCTGGACAATTAGTCGATGTTTAGGACGTTTTTAGGTTATCATTATATTGCAGGGCAGGTAAATGCAGATAATGATTACTAAAACGATAAGTTAGAGCAGAGAGGCAGAGCTGCATGCATGGTCATATGGCCTTGGTATTCGAAAATAATCTATTTTTTTCTTTTCATGGACCATCTCTTGCAATAACCACAATATTCGCTTATAATGTCCTTAATTATGACGATATTAAAGAGATATTCAGCAGATGCACCCGTACGAGCTGTGTGCTCCCTTATTTTTATTTGGGTGGCGGGGCACGTGTATATGGTGGTGCTGTCGGTGGTGGCAGTGGTGGTGTGGCATGCATGTTCTCAGCATGTAGCATGAGCATGTAGTATGCGTCATCCTCGACCGTGCAAAGCATGCTCCTGCTGCTTCTGCGTCTGCGCGGGAGAGGGGGACGCCAAGCACACGCGCGCGACGCCCTGCCCTGGATGAATGGCCGTCTACACTTCCTCCACCACCACCCGTCACCGACGCCGCATCACTTTCCTATGGTGGCCCAACATTGCCTCCGAATTACCTGAATTATAGGGTTCAAAATAAGTATTTCGTTTGAAAGCATAGCAAGAATAGAAAAAAAACGGTAAAAAGAAGCAATCTATAATATATGTGCCTATGAAGGGATTTGAATGGGAAAAGGCACAGAATATGTAACATTATGTTATGTTTTACTATTTTATCGTATTAAGCAGTGTAGCAGTGTTCTTTCCTTTTTAATTGCAATGGGCAGTTAAATGTGTTTAGGTATAATGTTACCATTGGAATTCTACATTTGTGAAGAAAATCGTCGTCCGTCGTCTATGCACCACTTTCGTCTTCGTCTGAGCGCAGTGGTAGTGGTAGTGGCAGTGGTGCTGGTGCTGGTCATGCTATGTCACGGTTCGTTGGCCAGCTGAGTGGGAGCTTAGTGTTAGTGGTGGCAGTGGTGACAGTGGGTGTATGTACTAATGTAGGTATGAATGTACATGTACAAAATGTACATGCAAACATAGTTACACCTTACAACTACAATCTGAGCAGCTATTATTATTGTGGTGACCTAGTATGTAGTATGGTTACAATCATTTAAACATGAAAAGTTTACATCTGTTTTAACAAATGTATAATTTGAATTTTTTTTTTCCTAAATATATGCTGTTTTAAGGTATTCTGGTGGGGTTTACTTGGTGTCATTGGGAGAATTCCTTAACATTCACATGCTTACTTGAAATTTAGAATGGTTCTTCTATGTATGTATGTATGTATGTATGTATGTATGTATGTATGTATGTGTACATGTACTTATGTGTACATGTACTTATTTATGTATAAATGTAGCCCATTGCAATTATATATGACGTTAGTCATAGCCGTGCATCTTGTCCTTTAGTTAATTTTTTTTGGGTTGTCAGATGTTGCTAATTAAGTTTCGTTAATCATTTATTGTTTAACTGTGGTCAGGAATAGTTTGTGCTTTAGATATACATAGGATATTTGATACTTGAGGGTGAATTCCCGGGTGAATTTATATTATAGTTAATTAATCTAACTACATCAATTTACAACCTTTAGTGAATGAAAGCTTTTTTTCCGGGGGGGGGGGGGGGCGGCAAACAGCAATCAATAAAGGCTAGGAATGACCTTCTGCAAAACATTCTATAATCTACATCATCTGGGTACTGCAGCGTGACACATCCAGCTATTTCCTATATTCTGGAAAATCCTCGAGCCACCATACATTCATCGCACCGTCTCCAACTCTTCCCCTCTTCAGTCCCCCTCCTCCCCAACAAACTCTCCCCCAACCACGGCTGCTGCCACCCCCACCACCTCTTCTTCCAGACAACCAAGGCGCTCCGCACTGCACTGGGCTAGGGACACGCACAGCATCAACAAACCATTAATTGATCTCAGCTACTGATTCATCCCTTCCCACCAGTCACCAGTCTACCCAAACCCCCCCACCACCCCTCTCCCCCATTCACTCACTCATTCACCGGCTCTTTCCCCACTTTTTTGTTTAATAACGGACAACCTACCTACACTAGCTTGAACTACCCTGAACTAAGGATTACAAATCACCAGATAAAGGTGATACAACTTCTTCCATGCGAGCATACTGAAGAGAATCTGCTTTTCTTTCCTTCCCTCCTGAGCCCTTTCCCAGGGAGTTTACACAAAACCAATGTTAGAAGCCAGAAGGAAGGAGGCAGAGAGTTTCTAGGAACAATGAACATGACCTGGATCGGAGTTGAGCCGCTCCTCTGTCATAGCAATGCCAGGAGGTGGTGGCGGAGCAGATGAGCAAATGGGAGTAACTCAACTAAACCCTTCTTTATGCACTACATAGACCCGTACACACTCAGATGCCATCCAGGTTTATAGGGTGCTGAGAAGGACAACAAGTATCAAGGCGGAGTACTGTGTTCATTTATGACTTAATCGGATTGGATCTTGCCTGGCATAATTTTGGATATTAATCCATAGTAATTTGAAAGTCAATCTTTGTAAAGTTCCTGATTTAAACCATACTATTTCTTTATATAAGACCTACTCTGCTCTACCAAATCTGGATACTGGAAAGGAAGAAAGAAAAAGAGAGATACAGAGTGAGGAGAGAATGCAATATGGACACTTTTATAATGTGACATGTGACCTGCATGACCTGTCGCAAATAGAGGAGATTTACTATGGCTTGAGTTCATTGTCCCCCGAAGAGTTAAAAGGTGTTCCATAAACCCTTTCATACCCAAACATTACAGGCAAACTTTACACTGCCGTTTGTTTAAAGAGAATAGCAGAATTTTCGGCTGAATGCAGAATGTCTCCTTCTTTTAATTCAATGAAAACTATCACGCATGACTTTTATCCAACCTGATAAACATCTGAGAAAAAGGTCTGGGTGCTAGAAACGGGTTTCTATTCGGTGTTTATGGAAAGTACCCAATGGCACCTTCCTCCGTGTAAACAACCAAGGGGCAAAAATAGATATGGTGCACATTGTTCGCGTTTCTTCTTCTTTGGGGTTCATGGATCTAAGATGGTGTCATTTTGTGAGCAATTATACCTATGGATTTAACCATACCTGAAGGCTTTGGAGAAGGTCTATTTGTAGGAGGACCCTTTATCTTCTGTGTTGGATCATATGGACAATCGCTTCGATGACCGTCATGACACGGGTTTGTTTGTTTAAGAATGTTATTGCAGCAAAAACATTTAAGTACTGCTCTTAGAATCTGTCGACTAAATTAATAAAATATATAAATAGATATTTAGTTAATGTGGATACAACTTATTGGGGAACACATTACATATATAGCTATAGATGTCATCTCTACAACAGTCGTAATTAAAATCAATTTCATTCTAAAGAAAACCAATGAATGAATGTGATACTGCCTCTAAATACAATCATTTTTCTTGCCTAACTTCGTCCCAGGTAGGAGAACCTATTTTGGGGGTTATTTATATTATTGTTCCCACCTCTGCATACTTTATCATTCATTTGTACCTATCTTATATCACTGTCAATCTCACGATCGGGTACAACTAGTTCAGATAATCCAGACCCAGCATAACCTTTACCTATAGAGAGCCTTACTACATGACATCATAGGTAATTCAGGTCTAGCGTAGCCTTTACCTAGAGAGAATTAGCTGGAGATGTACTTTCAAGGGAACAAGTAAAAGATGGGAGTGTGTTATTTGAAGTACAAACAGCATAAAGCATCGTGCATTAGCAGCGCTTGAAAATCATCTCAGGAACTTGGGTCATCCATATATCTGCTGAACCATGAATGGAAAGATATAACCTAGAGGTAGAATATATCCACATAAAGCTACTGTCAAAAGAAATAGCCCCTGGTATCCAATCAAATAAGTGGACTGGAATCCTGAATCTTGACCTCTCATCAATTGGGGTACTGGCATATGCAGTCCCAGTCAATGGCAAGATTAACAGAAATATATATCACAGTGATTATAAAAAGTATTATATACGACGACACTTCCAGGTCACAACCATCATGTACCGGTATATCTCGCTATGTTAGAGATAATGGAGAGGTCATTCAAGGAATACATCACGATGGCACTTTAATCTTTGTATCAATGGGTTTTGCCTGTGTTTTTGTGTTGGTTCTGTATAGGTGAAGAGCGGCGGCGAGGTCCTCCCTATTCACTGGGGATAAAGGCTTTACATGTATTGTAGTATTACCCAGTTGATTATTATTGCATTTGTATTTTTCTGGGTTATTCCGAACATAATCGCTCGTTTCTTTATGTGTGTTGCATTTTGATTTTCTTTACTGATAAGCAATATGTCATTTGATAACACATTATAAGAGTACCAGTCCGGTAAAATTAAGGCATCGTTCTTGCCTGTGTGACCTCTTCCAATCAAATTAAATATCAGGCTAAAGGCTTTAGATTTTCACTTTTATTTATAGCTAGGTCATCAGTGCACAACGACAGACTATTTAGAGATCTAGGTAGTGTGTGTGTGGGGGGGGGGGGGGGCGCTAAGGTGGGTAAATAAATGTATTATTCTTAATTTTGACTTGACTATTTAAGTCCAACAGGATTGAACTCGGAGCTAGGAATTGAATATCTATTGGAAGAGATTGCAAAGGAGTCGAGTAGAATAGATATTCAATTACTTGTTGGGATGGTTAAATAATTGATGCTGAAGAATGGTTTCATTCCCTATTTATCATAATATAAACTTAGAAAAAAAATATTGGACAATCAACATTTATTTTTCATTCTCATAACCCATAAAGTATATAAACTTTAAACGATGAACATACAAATCCGAACTCTTATATATTATTATGATGCTATAGTACAAAATTTGGATAGTTTTATTGCTCCTCCTTTAGTATTTCGCATACAACACGGACGTGTAATAAATGGTAATACAGGACGGATGAAATTCAATCTGTTACCAACAACTAACGCTCAATATTGTAAATATATCCTAAACATCTAGTCCTTTCTAAGGAGTCACTTTTGACATTGGGGGACATTACAACAGTTGAACATTTATCATGATTAGTGCCAACCCTCACCCCCCCCCAACACACACAAACACTACTTCCATGCGCTTTTAATGTAATTTTTTTTAAAAAAACAGTATAGGAAGCAAAATAAATTCCAAAATGAATAGATGAACTCATACGACCTCTGAGCTTATTAGGAGAACGGAAGAATTAACTAATTATTAGAAAGCAATGAACTAAAGGTGGTAAGAAATGTATTAGAAAGTAATAAACTAAAGGAGACAAGAACGAAGGGACACATTATGTAACAGCAATGACTGAAGCAGAAATATTTCACCCGAATACAAACAAATAGTTTATAAAGATAAAAGAGGGAGAGCCCCCTCCCCTCCCCTCGCCTATTCCTGACAGCATGATGGTGAACTAACCTTTCCACTTAATTCCCCAAATGCATCCACATCGTGGTACTGATATTGCTCGTCCTATTTGTATTTATCATCTATTTGTTTACCGACCATTCACCCACGGATATAAGCCCATAGACAATGGAGGGAGTTTGCTTAAGACACGTTGTATTTACAATGTTTACATCTGCGATTGTTCATGAAATATATGGGGATGGGAGTAATTGATGCCATGTTGTTTTAACTATGTAGCTGCTAATATCCATTTAGAAAGCAATAACAAAAGTTGTGCTTGAAAATAATTACATTTCAGCCCCCCCCCCCCCTGATCAACCATGTTAAAGTTGATATAGGCAGAGCTATACATACATGTAGATGTATAGCTCTGATATAGGAAAAGTGAATATTTTTTTGCACACAAAAATTAATATTTATTCAGGAAAAGTTAGTCAACAAAACACGCTCACAATAATAGTGGTTTTCGTAATGTCATGAAGTACAATTTCTTGGAACAATTTCTTGAAATTTTGGGGATAAATTAATATGAATAATTTTAGGACACCATACCACATGAGGTTTTGAATGGATGCTTGTTAATAGTAAAGGCAACGGCTGAAAGAAAGAAAGAAAGAAAGAAAGAAAACCAATCGCGAGTGCTCTATCCGCATTATCATTAATGGTTTTATGCCAATTCATTTTCTTTGTTGCCTTGGAATAAATGTAATAAACTTCATGGCATCATTCAATTTTTATTCTTTTTTTGTTATAAAGTTATGACCCTTGGAGGGTGGAGGCCATTTCTTTTACAACCATGCTGCAACACGTTTCAGTGTCCTAGCGCTACAGATGGTTGATGCTAAGGAATGACACTTTTAAGTGTCGGCTGCCTCAAAAATGTTGTCAATTTTTTGCCCTATTTAAAATTGAGTTTCCCAACCTTAATGACAGGAAGGCGATGGTGTCGATAGGGGTGGGAGGAGGAGGTGGGAGACAAAGAGGTAGGGAGAAGGCTGTGTGGGGATGAGAGGGCGGGGGATGTTAGAGAGTAGGGGAGATGTTGGAGGGGATACTCTGGTAGGAGATGGAAGACAGTGAAGGCAAGGATTGGAAAAATGACGAAAAGGAAAAGGTAAAAACCGTAAAGAAAATGGCATGAAAAGACAGAAAGAAGGGAAGTGACAGAGGGAGAGAAATGTGTGTGTTTTAATGGTGCAGGGCAAGGATAAGCTGGTGGAGGAGGGGGTCGGTGGGCGGGTGGGTGGGCGGGAGGCGATCCAGGGCATCGCCATGTGAAGAGAAGCAGTCGCCCGTATTTTTATTCAACCCCGGTGTAGCGCGTCGATCATCGTGTCTCCTTTTATAAGCGGTCCCCTTGTTCTGAAACCTCTCCCCTTTTAGTTTAGCTGGCATTACAATAACACGTACATTATTATTTGAATTATTTTTACATCAAATAGATATCGACAGAGATAAAATGCAAATCAAGACAATACTCGGGTCCTCAAGTACATGCCGATGTTGGTATATTGAAAACTCCGGGTGAAAACTATGGAAAATATAGCTAAGTATGCCAATAAGTTACACAACTTTGTGTTAATTTAGAGCTGTATTCTCGGGTACAAATGTACTACACATAAACTTACCAAAATTACTCATATTATGACTTTTTATGACTATGACTAATTTGATCAATATTATGCTCCTGGACACTCTTTCACGCGAGACTGCAATGCACGTGGTTGGGTTTCTTTGTTCGCGCCGCGTGCATGGCGCGTGCATGGAGTGAGTGCGTGTGCGCCATATCGCACATGGCTAGGGTCAACCCCCCACTCTACTTTCTGTCTAATCGTCCATCCTCGCCAACAACACGGCCATGTGCTCACTAATCAGGGGCACGTCCCCCGGATTATTTGAGGGTGGGGAAGAGATGTTTATCGCCCAAAGCCAAATCCTATCGCAAGCCTATATACCCTGTCCCCACTTTATAGATGCTACCTGCTGGCCCCTGAACAATGTATCATCATTTAAATAAAACTGTTCAATGCAAATATGACCCGCTCTAAATCCTATATAAGAATCTCGTATCATCTACGGTTGACAGAGATTTTTTACTAAACATTGATGATTGAATTGAATCGCATAATTAAGAAGCAGGAACATTATCAGCATTTCTTTTGATCAACGTCCGCGAATACGAATATCAGTACTCAATGCACCATTTTGTGTCTATGCTAACTTCAAGTTTATCATTAGTGCCCATCAATTTATTCATGAATATAGGATACTGCAAGGGCTAAATCCACTTGCAATATCTTAGCAAAACGAAGTCTGTCACTGATCATGTGAGAAATCGCCTCTAAATCATTCCACTTTGTTTGAAATATACTTATAGTGTAACTAGGCTTCTCCTCTGCTGAGTTGAGAGAGTCCGTCCAAACTGATGGAAAGCCTCTCGCTCCAAACCGCAAAATGCCATTAGAATCCCAATATGACGCTTACTCCGGGGCAGGGAAGCCATTAAACACAGTAAACGTTTAATCACTGACATACCATTCTTATCTGATCTGAGAGGTTCAGACTGACCGCAAGATTTTAGGGCAAATGAAATGACCCTGTCACTCGAAATCCCTTTGACATTGAAGTCATACAACCTGAGGCCTATTTTTATATCTCCCTGGGATATGTTACCGCCATTATGAAGTCTCCTCCAAAATAAATATTCAAACATTCCAGGGGCAGAGGATCTGGTCTCTCTCTCCAGAGATAGAGACCTCTCTCCCCGAATGAATAAAGTAATTTCCAACGCGTCTTGGTTTTTCCCACGCGTTGCCGTGGCAACACAGAGGCGATTTTACCATTATTCTCAGATTAACGTGGCCGCCAGGCCGTCGGATAAAACTTGATGAAAGTGGTTGAAGGAAAAATAAAGGTGCAAGGGAATTTCTAGGGCACAATTCCTGTCTATTTAAAGGTGTGCATGATCCCGAGCGATAATCCCCATGCAACAATGTCATTAACAACCGTTGGACTATTTGTGAAAACGATTATTTCGCCTCGCCTATGCAATCCTTTGTATTCTAAAGACTCGACCATGCAAAGATGATAAGACACAATACGATTAATATTTCTTAAGAAGGTAGAGTCCTTCGAAAATGTCCCCTTTATTTGGGTCAGTAACTTCAAACACAAAATAAAGACAAAATGAAACCCCCGATTCATAATTGTTGTATTTTATGAGAATATCAAGATAATCTTTGAGAAATGATCAGAATAGAGCGAATAATTGAATCATGCCATTGCCGTAAATTTGTTTTACATTGTAGTACACCTGTAATCATGTATTGCAAGAAATGATTACTAACTATTAAACCAATTTCACATGAATACACATTTTCGATAACTAGAATGTTCTCATGTGTCGCCTATGATATGATGCAATGATTATAATAATTGTATAGTTTAAAAAATTGAGTTTACCTCAGTTTTCAATGCCGAATTCCTTACAGACAATAAGCAATGTCCAGCTTGTAAGAAAGAAAGAAAGAAAGATAATCACTAGTTTTACGTTTGGTACATACAATAGCTAAGCAGGGCGTTGACGGCCATAAAATACTTTGCACCTACACAATACTTTCATCAAGGGCTGTCTGGTCAAATGCTAAAAGCACCCCGGCCGTGGTGCGGAACAACTGGTACTAACGATATACTATAGGAGTTGAATTGCATTAGAATATTCTTATTTCTCTCAAGGTTTTCACCAAAAAGGTCATGAACATCTGAATAAATCCAGGTCTTCCAGGCGTCATGTTAAATAGCAGTAGACAGATCTAAAGGAAGACAGTAGTTGATAGAGCTTACATGCAATATTTATGAGAAAGATGCTAAGATCTAAGCGAGAATGCTAAGTCCTAAGGACATAGATCGGATTTTTTTTAGACTATTATCAATATTTTTACAAAGCAAGAAAGTATCACATTGACGCAGAGCCGTTGAGATTATATAGTGAATAAATGATAGTGAGGCAGTCTTGGGAAATTAAAAGTTTATTTAATTTGATTTTATATAATAATAAATAGATAAATAGGTAAAAGGTATAAAATTGGTGAATAGATTTATATAAAATTGAAGGTTTTATGAATAAAGATATGATGGAGGATAAAATTGATAATTTTATGGGATAATTAGTATGGTGGAGAGATGTAAGGATGAGAAAAAAGGTGTGGGTGGGTGGGTTTAAAATTGTAGGCACGTGTGTGCGGTTGAAAGTTTGGAAGTGAAGTGTGTGAAGGTGGGGAGAGAGAGAGGTGGTGCGTGACAGGGTCACGTGGGTTGTTAGTAGGTGGGGGTGTTGACTCGCTTCAATGACCGCGCATTGCCAAAAGCTATGCGCTCACCATTGACGCAGAGCCGTTGAGATTATATAGTGAATAAATGATAGTGAGGCAGTCTTGGGAAATTAAAAGTTTATTTAATTTGATTTTATATAATAATAAATAGATAAATAGGTAAAAGGTATAAAATTGGTGAATAGATTTATATAAAATTGAAGGTTTTATGAATAAAGATATGATGGAGGATAAAATTGATAATTTTATGGGATAATTAGCCAAAACTGCCAATTTTTTGGGTTTGTTGGGTAATGGGGTTTGGTATGATGGGGAATGTATAGGTAGATGGATGTATTTTTAGAGAGTGGTAAAATAAGCCCTTATTGGGTAGATAAGATAGGTTTTGCTATGTAAATGCATAGTCTGTGTTTTAGCCGTAAGCGGGCAGTCTTTATATCCATGAGCGGACTGTCTTTGTGTGAGCCGAATGGCTTTTAAGGGAAAGATTGATATGTGGATATAGGGTGGGATTTGGAGGGATTTTATAAACTCGTAAGCGAGCAGTCTTTTAATGTCTTTAGGGCCGTTTGGGTTTGGAGATAGCACTTTGGATTGCCTTGTTGACTCCAGATGTTCCTGAGTCGATGTATGTGCGGAAGGCGTCCGATCGCCACCCGCCGTAGGCTTTAATTTGTAGCTCAGAGCATCCATTTTTGAATGCATTAGTTGCTGCGGCCTTACGCAGGCTGTGAAGTGAGAACTTCGTGTAGTCAGCTCCTATGTGTATGAGAATTTGCTTCCATCTGTTTGCTACATAAGATGCTGGTATGGGCTTCCTGGTGTTTGGGAACATGAATGCTGGGTCACTATGATGTGTCGTGGGGGTCTCCTTTATCACCCGCGACATGGCTTTTACTATACACATATCCTCGTCATGTGAGGACTTTAAGTTAACCAGCTTACTCTGGTATGCAGATTGCATGTTTTTGGCGCTCTTGATTGATATGGAGACAGCTTTCTTTGATATTTTAACATCCTTCCTAGTTAGGTGTATGAGGGGGTCGAATTTTGAGACGGCCGGGGCAAGAACTTCCGACTGGCGTAGTGCCGCGGAGTAGATGGTGAGTATTGCTGCCTTGACAGCGTTGGATAGAGGGTCGCTAGGTATCGAGAGTATGGCATTCCTCAGCATTCTCGGGGGCACTGCCAACTTTGCACGTGGTTTAAACGACTTGTCTCTGTCCACCGCTTGGAGGGCCCACTTGACTCTTTGGTGGTCCAGAGCCTTGGTGGAGCGGTCATGTTGTTTGTAGGCTGTTCTTAAATGCGAGATGTGGTTTTTAATAGTGCGCGGTGATGATATGGTGAGTAGTAGATTCTCGATATACGCACAGATGACTAAGTGGGATGCTTTGAATGGGTGGACGCCGATGTCGTTGGCGAACTTGGCGAATCTTCTCAGCGCGCTCTGTTGGTTGCGCTTAGTGCCCTCCGCCCAGGCTTTGCTCTGTCTGCCCACTGCTCTTGTTAGTAGAAGCTGTATTCGTGTTCCTGGAAGATTTATGAAGGGATAAGGCTTTGAGTGCAAATGTACATGGTTCAACAAATTTCATACAGCGAGATTCAACAATGTTTTTGGCTTCATTTGCGTATCTAGAGTTTAGGTGAGCTCGGCTGAGGCAATCGGCGAGGGTGTTCTGTTCCCCTGGTATATGTTTGTAGGTGAGTTTTATATCGTATAGTGCTTGCATCATCCAAGCGATGCGAGCAGCCTCAAGGATGACCGGATTTCGTCCGCGCCCGGTTTGAAGCACTGCCACGCTAGCCATGTTATCGCACATGACTTCTATGTGCGATCCCCTGTCTCGCTCGCCCACCAGGGTGTGTAGTGCCACCGGAATATTTATGGCCTCCAACTCTGATATATTCTGGACGCCACGATCTACTGGGGTGACCTGACACGCGTATGCTGTGTTTTCATCGGCGCCTCCTATTCCAGACAGGCACGCGTCGACGACTATGACCTTGCTTGGCTCAGGGTTCGGTATCAGTGATCGCCCATTCCATTTTTGGCAGAAGTCTTGGAACCAGATCAAGTCTTTGCGCATTTCGCTGTTGATATTAATGTACTTAGCGTTCATACCCCTGAGGGCATCCAGTAACCTTCCAATAAATAAGCGCCCGGGCCCCACGCACTTAGCCACATGGATGAGACGTCCTATCAGTGACTGTAGCTCGCGTTTTGACATTGAGCGCCTTTTGATATAGCGGTCGACGTGTTCTCTCGTTTCGGCTACTTTATCGTGTGGGATACTCAAACTCATATTAACGGCGTCTATATTGATACCCAACCATCTAACCACCTGTGCTGGTGGCTGCCTCTTATCGACGGCCTCAGGGAGGCCGAGTTCCTCGAATAGTTGTATGGCTCTGTTATATTGTTTCGTGGCTGTCGCTTCGTTAGGGGAGAGTATGATAAGATCGTCTAAGTACATCTTGGCTTTGATTCCTTCACGTGCCAGAATGCCCACAATGGCATCGGCTATACGTTGCATATGACACGAGGACGTGCGTGCCCCAAAGGGCATCGTGACATCGAGATAGAAGTGATCCCCCCATTTTAAACAAAGAAGTGGCCAGTCCAATGGATCGGATTTAAAGTTTTTATATGCCCTGGAGATGTCGATTGTGGACATATACGCAGTACTTCCCATATTAACCAACTCCTGGACTAGTCCATCCACCGTGGGGAGGGAGTGGGCCCTCTCTTCCCCCCAAACGCTATTCTTTAACAAGTATGCATTCACAGAGGCTTCTTGTGGGTAGCTAAGGTCAACAGTGACGCGCCTGTCGTCGCTGTCCCGCTTCTCGCGGGACATTATGGGCGAGCAGTGATACCAGTTGTCGAAGGGGGCGTCATGAAGGGGCCCTACCAGCCCGCCAAGTCTGATTTCCTTTTCTATAAATTTATCAATTTTTGGTTTGAATTGGTCGGCACTGCTATGATTCTTTCCCGTATCGTTGTGGGTGGAAGGCCCCAAGTACCCCATGGGAAAACCGTATCTAACAAAGTCCCTCAGCTGCTGGTGGTCGGGGGTGTCAGACAAGTACCTATCCCAGGCTTCAAGCTTAAGGTTAGTAGGGAGCGAGATTTTGGCATCGAGTGAGTTAGGGAGGCCAGTACGCCGAACTGCTTCATAAATGGTGCAATGCGATGGGTGTGAGGCAGCCATGGTGCACCCGGGCCACCGTAGTCGCCTATCGGCGGCGAACGTTCTCGGGCCGAGGTCTAAGTCTATTTTCTCTGCTTTCCCCTCACAGATTCTTCTAATATCAGAGAATACAATAGCTTGACCTACTATGTTTTCATTGGCCTGGCTCTGGGCAGAGAAGCTGGTTCTGGGTTCGGTAGGAGCCGCTATGTCGTGTTGGGCTATGGCTGTATGATGCACTAGGGTGCCACGGCGGCCATCTTGCTTGTTTATCTCGTGTGGCGAGACTTCGTACGAGACCTGTGCGCGTCGTCTGCTGAGATCTTGGTGGCCTAGTTCGGCGCTTGAATGAGAACTGAGAACATATGCATGAGAAGTTTTGTCAATATTTGCAATGAATGGGGGCGCCTGTGGGTTTAGAGGAACAGGGGCCCCGCTTAATCGTTTTTTGAATGTGCATTGATACCTGAAGTGTGGCTTTGCCTACCGCCACCACTCCGTGGGCCTGAGGCTGCAGCACCCTGACCGTTGTGAGTGTATGCGCGCTGTCCCGTGACGTCACCGCTCGGGTTGGCGTGCGCTACCCTCCTGTTGCACTCACTCATAGAATGTTTGCAAGACCGCCCCACAGAATCACAGTAGGCACAAATATGCATGGCTAATGCTGACCCTTCGTTATGGTTATATGAATGGCGACATCCTGATCTAGAGTTATAGGCTCTACACACTATTTCTAGCTGACCACTATTTCCCCTGCTGTTGTAGCTTGGCTTGTGTGACCCACTGCCCGAGTTATGCTGAGAGCCCGTATTAAACACACTAGCGGGCGCGGCGAGACATAGTCTCACTCTCTCCTCTTGTATGCCCACACGATCTCTCCATGTTAGAGTACCATTTTCAATTTCATCCCATATGAACTGTGTCCATCGTCGGACGGCTGGCCATGGACGTTCAAGCGCGTCCCTGGTCACTTTTCTGAGGTGGGTAAGCATATGGGGGTAGTCCCGTTTTTTATAGGCCCTGGGGTCCTCTAGTAAGCATAGGAAAGCATCTACATACTCCATTCCCGACATGTTCCCTCTTATATCAAGCTTTTGTTTAATGGTGGATATCCCTTCACGTGACACATACATGTATGGCTTGGACTGAATATTATGAGCATGAATGTCAGAAATGTATTGCTTCTTACCCTGCAGGCCGGACGCCTTTTTCTCCCTCTCCACCTCCCTCTCGAGGTATCTGTCGGCGTCTAGCTGCCTCTTGAAGACGGGGGGAGGGGAGACATGTCGACGGCGCCCGGACCTGCGGGCTCGCTTTGGCGGCGTAGATTCTGCACTGTCATCGCTCTCCTCGGGGTCGGACTCGGACTCCTCTGATGAGTCCTCTGGTTCCTCATCACGGGGCTTGCGTCTGTCCCGCTTGGCTACGGCTCGTGCCACCTGCACCATTTGCTGGGCCATCTTATCCACGGTCGACTTCATCGCCTTCACGTCGAGGTCGAGCTCATATACCGTCTTTCTCTTCACCTTAGTTTTGGCCTTTGTCCCCTTTGCGCCCTTTGCGCCCTTAGGGGGAGTAGGGGGAGCCTCATCTTCCGAGACTGAGGTCTCTTCCATATCACTTCCTATGTCCTCAATGACAGGAGGACCGTCGGCCTCTGCACCCGCCGGTGGTCCTTCGGGCTGGACCTGCTCGGCAGCCGGGGCTGGTTCCTGAGGAGCAGGATTACGTCTGCCTCTCCTTCTATTTGCCATCTTTGCTCTGAACTTTATCACAAGTTTGGTATCCGACTGTCTTAGCTTTCTTCGTGTGTTGGAAGACCTATGCAAGCTTGCGCCGGTGCTGCGGGCACCGTGCATTGGGGTTCACTTGCCAAGGTAAAATTGTAGGCACGTGTGTGCGGTTGAAAGTTTGGAAGTGAAGTGTGTGAAGGTGGGGAGAGAGAGAGGTGGTGCGTGACAGGGTCACGTGGGTTGTTAGTAGGTGGGGGTGTTGACTCGCTTCAATGACCGCGCATTGCCAAAAGCTATGCGCTCACCATTTGTATTAGCTACAACATATACACATGGAAGTGTAGTGTGAAAAGCAGATAAATATTTAAATAAAGTTATAAATGTATCTTAACGATTTTTGGTATCTGGCACTTGGGTTACCAGTTTTTATTTAAAAATAAAAGATTATTGAGTTATAAACATGATCGATATTATTATATGACGTTTTATATATTTTGTTTCACAGCAGCCATGTCCGGAGAAGAATGCCACATTCATATCTCGGATTCTTTTCTTCTGGATAAGCAAGTAAGTAATCTGTGATGTTCTATGTGCAAATTATAAGCTCTGCCATGTTCTATTACCAAGGAAGATACAAATAGAGTACCGTTCAGCCAGTGATTATTGTTAGTAGTATGTAGAATCGGTAGATTTCGCCGGGCTCACATACAAACCACATTCTTTGGGGTATAAAACTCTGAACTCAGGAGTTTCAACTAGTTAGAATGAATATATAGAACATATTATATCGGAGAGAGGATGAGATTTATCTTTTTAAAGGAGAGAAACATTAGTTTCCTCATATTGTTCCATGGTAGTATTACATGTAGTTGTTGAGAGAGTAGATTTATAAGAATAGTTGTATGTGATAATTTCAAGGCAACACTTGAAAATGTTTATGATGAACAATTGCGTCTTTTGTATCACTATTTCATTTGAAGACTTTTTATTTCAATTAATAATTGTATGGAGGGGGCATTCTCCAGTTGGGGGGGGGGGGGGCAGGTTTTCAAGCCCTTTTATTGCTTAATTACAGTATTTGTTTGAGTGGTTGACAATTCTCACCTCCGTCGATGACTGGAGGTCATTATTGAATATGGTATAGGCTTTCAAATGAAATAATAATGGGAAAAAGGTCTTCTTTTCTATTATCTTTTCCCCTATCTCCAGGCTACCCTTTTTTCTATCCTCCTTATATATGGCACAGGCGTCAGAAAATGTATAATTCGCCTTCACTAATCTGGGACCGTACATAAATTACGTCCATTTAAATATTGCCATTTTGTACCCTCCCCACCCCCCACTCCCCCCCTGGTCACACTTTGTCACGTTTTGATAGACCACCCTCCCTCTATTCATAGCATGACTTTAACTGGGACTTGACCCACATCCCCCACCCCTGTAATTAGGTGTGACTTCAAACCCAAAGAAACCTAATTGTAAAAGCATCTATCCAAATGCAGTGCCAGAGGATAAGGGAGGGCTGGGGTGGGGGGCACAACTGATGTAAGAGTTAACATACATCGGTGTGCCATGCCAAAAGCCCGGGCACAATAAGGTTGTGAGAAGACTTATGAAATACAATGGTTGCATCTTCGTTGGTTTATTATAGATTAATCGTCACCGGCTACAGGCGCCCCCTCGTGTTTGATGACTTATGGGAGTTATTGGATGAGGACTCGTGCTCTGCAATCGTCCCTAAAACAGAGGACCATTTCAAGAAACAGGCCAAAGATTCAGGATGGCGGTAAGTCACATGCAATATATAGTTTGTATAATAATAAATTCCTTATTTGCAAGGCTAAGAGTTACAAAGACGTAGAATCTGGTCTTCCAGTGCATGCCATGCTACAGAGCCAGTAGAAACTAAAAGAAACTAACTAAGTACAATGGAATATATAATGCGACATTAAAGGGGAGAAAAATTGTCAGTATTGATGACAGATTTGAAAAAATAATATTACAATAACATATTAATACAGTGAGGTAGCAGACAATTATATCAATGGAGTTTTCACTGCTGCATCTGGCCTCACATTTGTGAGCTTCAGTACAGTATAATGTAATGTTGAGTAAATTCATATTGAGTGCCAATCACATAAATGTAATATAAATGATTGTTTCATGTAGTGGTTATGAAAAGACTGAAATATTGTTAATGAGACGCAATACCTGGTAAGATACGGCCTATTAACGAAAATATGATTTGATCGAAATGATGTTGTAGGCCACCTCGATTTATGGTTCAACAAATGTTTCAAATCTTTGCCCTCATAGGAGAATGTATAACTAAATTAAGTTAAATATAATTCATAGCTTCCGTAAGCGAAATACTATTCGATCGATTGTTTCTAGTATAATGTTAAATATTAATCATAGAAAAGTCGAGTGATCAAAATATTGCTTCGGTGAATCAGTCCGGAAAGGTTTTATGAGCCATTGCCGGAGTGAGTTCCAACTCACATGTGGACAATTGTCGATGTGGTTCATTGCATCTCTTAACTATAGAACCTGAATCGGAAGTTTTGCATTTCTTTTGTCATCGTTCCCATGACAATATTTTCAAGATTTCCCAGATTTATCATTTTGATGTTTTTCAGGTATTTAATCAAACTACCTCATTGCCATCTATGAGTATAATAAGTTGGCATAGTTCATAAAAGATCTCATACATAATAATCTTCCACTTCCACTTTTTGTAATTCATTAGCATGGTAAAGAAGAAGACCCTGACACGAAAAGAACGCTCTTCATCGAGCAACGGTGAATCGGTTTACAAGGAGAAAGCCTCTAAAAATGGCAGCCCACCAAATCAGAAGTCGTCCTATCTACCTCTACAGAACGGAAATGGCAAGAAGGTGGCGCCACCGTCCATCTGGAACTCGATTATGTCAGTGTTTGGCACGTACTATGTGCTGGGCGGATTCTTCAAACTTGTCTATGATATCATCAGCTTCATCAATCCAAGGATTCTCAGGTACATATTCTTATCTTAGACACACTACATTAAATACAAGGTAATCAACGAGTTGGTTGAAGGAGCATGGATATAGCACGAGTTACATAGCAACGACCGCGATATTCTAAGCGACTGACACCAACTGTTTCATTACATGCTTTTGAGGATGTAATTAGAGAGCATTTTTGGTCATAACTCAAGTCCCAAATGCTCTCAAATGATTGCATATATACGCGACTGTCATTATTCCCAATTGTTTACAACAATGTTTTTGCAATACAATATGCGTAGAGCTTCAAATAAATACTCTTACAATTCATGATGAAAGATTCTAAGAGCAACTCAACTGAAAAAGACCATGTGTCGGATTATGTTAGCATTTGTATTTCCGCGAGCCTTATATATACACGTTTCGTCTAATATGTGATGTGTTACAGAAAAATAAGTCATACTTCATGAGTGATAATATCCATGAAATGAATATATTTTAAAGTGTTTTATTCACAAGATCTCTTTGTAGAGAAGTTTTCATTTTTGCTGTATCAAGCGCTTTACGTCGTACATGTACCAGCTTTCAAAACAGTGTATTAAATGTATCCTTTCATTTCTGATGTCATCCTATGGCGTCTATTTATCTACTTTACTACTAATTGTCCCCCCAGAAATATTAGAAAACTTTTTTTTAACATTAAACAACTGAAACACAAAACATAAAGATACTTTGTAGCTATCCAAAATGTTAACAACATTGGATTCCACCCTTATATATCTCGTCTTTTCAAATATGATGGTATCTCAATTAATTTTTTGCGACTTATGACTAATTTTTCGTAACTAACCAACTATGGGTAGGCTTCATCCTATCGAACCAAACTACATCCTTTAACAAACACAATTTCTCATTCATGCCTTACATTGCAGCTTTTTGATCACATTTGTTAAGACCGAAGACCCACTAGAATGGAGAGGCTATATGTATGTGCTGGCCCTGTTCGGTGTGTCACTAACACGTACACTGCTTCTGCAACAATACTGGCATTTCTGCTTCAAGACTGGCATGAGGCTGAGGACAGCAGTCATTGGAGTTGTCTACAGAAAGGTACTGATTAGTCTTGACTATCTCGAAGACTTAAGTTAATCGAGATAAACATATTCAGATAGAAAATGGTCTTTCTTAGCTGAAAACTAGGTGGGAGTTGTTACGTGTCGAATGGATATTGCCCTTGATTATGATAATATAGTGTCAATATATATATAGGCTTGTGTAGTGTCTCAGAGGTGAAATAGCCTTCACATTAAATTAGGTCAGTATACTAGCTTTGTCACAGTAACTTGAGTAAGGCACACTAATACCACCACCAGCATGAGGTTGCTACATATCTTGCATAGGGAGTGTAGACCAGAAAGAGTGGTGATATACTAGCGCTGGTCTGGACGCCTATTTTTTCCTTTAGTAATATCGATAGCCCATTGATTATCGATGGGAAATTAGGCTTATGTGTAAATCATTGTATGCATAATATGTGCTTCCTCCTGCCTTTCCACTCACCAACCACGCCAACCCACCTCGCCGTCCTGGTCGCATAGAATGACAGCATCTACGCGACCCAGAGATAAAAAACAAGCTGCAGGCCGAGGTTCGAGCATGCAACCTTTCAGTCTGCAGTCCAGTGACAAACCTACTGTGCTATGCCCCATAGTCGAGGGTGCATGGCCTAATGTCAGTAAAGAGCTGTTACAAACAAGACCTAGCTGGCATGGCAGAGGAAGGGAAAACATCCATTACTCCTTTATTCATGCTACGGTGACTGTGTAACTTTAATACATTAATCTAGAGGTGTTCTGTGGCAACAGAAATGAGTAGATGTATCAGATCAGTGTAAAAAGGTGATCCTTTCTCTGAGTAGACAGACTGGCGGTGACGCCTCAGGATTTGATGTACCTAGCGGCACCTGGTGCCACTACTGAGTCACCATGGCGTCTAGATGAGAGAGAGAGAGTCTATGAGTAGCAGACAGCAGTAGCCTAGATCCTATGTTGACATGCAGAAGTACAAAACTCACACCAGCATCAAAATCACACTAGACCTTTCTAGGCAGTACCAGCATACACAATAGATATAGAGGTTTCGATAAGTCCACAGGGCCTGTCACAGGGCCTGTTAATCATCACTAGTAGCACAGTAAGCTTTAGCACATCAGAAGTAAGAGCAATGTTTACTTGTTGACAGTTCAGTTGACAGCCACATGTAGGTCCATGTGCGTTGACAGTAGAGTAGGGCCTAGGTCTATTCAGAGGCAGAGACACTTGGATTGCAGAGTAGGTTAGTCAATTATTCCCACCTTAGTTGCTTGAATGTTTTCTCATTATCGTTTAACCGCTGCCACCATGTTACATGTCGAATGGATATTGAGATTAAGTAATAAACACTGGACAAATAGAGAAGGGTGGGATCGGTGTGGTTGTCTGCTAGCTGCGTAGTTGACTCTTTATTCCATGATTTGGCCGTGAGCGTACAATATAATCGATATACTTGCCGCTCACAAGGTGGACAATATAAACTCTGTGTATTGTACAGTGACGTCACAACCGGTCGAGACTATGCAGACAACTCAGTTTGATGAAATTAATGCAAATAAAGTTGTTTTAAGTTAAGAATCATGGAATAAAAGCAAGAATAGCATAGTATTGCGTCTTCGGTGGCCTATATTCTCCTTGTATGGCCGAAAAACAACTCGGCCTACGGCCTCGTTGTTTTCGGCCATACTCGGAGAATATAGCCCCCCTCATATGCGATACTATGCTGTTCTTGCTATATTATTCATGAGGCGGCGCCACTAGGGCGGGACACCTAACAGGAGTGGGCGATTTAATTTTCTTTAGGGAACCAGAACTGTCTACTTTGAACCATTAGTTGTTTTGTTTAGAGAAATGTATCTTTTGCGGGTGGTCTGATGAGGAAGGCTTGTCTTCCTGGTTTAATCAACATTATTTGACGAAATAGAAAAAGGCAAGATCATGACATCTTTAGGCGGGGAAAATGTTTCTAGGGGTATGTGTGTGTGGTGGGGGGGGGGGGGGGCACACACCTATTTCTATTTCTAAGATAAGTCCAGTAATCTTCAAGATATTTCGCTCAAGTATTAGTAGTCTATGCGATTCTCAAGCATAGGGAAAATGGATATTTGCTCTCCCGTATCTACCACTTGATGCTCAAGTTATAGTACGTTGAATACGTTGTTTGTTTGTTTGTTGGGGGAACCATCCCTATATAATCACTCCATCAAGTAGAATTGCTTATAATCAAAAAACATCGCACCAGGTGGACGTTTTTATGCACTTATATATGAATTAATTAAGGTAGCCATTAATACTTGTACATCGACATAATGATAATTTGAATATTGTAATTACATGTAGTATTATCTTTTCAAGCTATTGTCACTATAATCTCAATGCAATCGCTCTCTATCGTTGTAATTCAATATCCTATAAAATGCCTCAGGTTGTGATGAAAATAGAACTTTGTGTAACTCATATCCTGAATAAAACAATTTTCAAATCAAATCGAATCAAACCTATACTTGCAGGCCCTGGTGTTAAACAGCGCCGCCAAGCGCCAGTCTACAGTGGGAGAGATAGTAAACCTCATGTCAGTGGATGCTCAGAAGCTACAGGACGCCCCAGGATATCTCCATATGTTGTGGTCCGCTCCCCTCACCATAGGGGTCGCCATGTACTTTTTGTGGCAAGAATTAGGGGCTGCCACTCTCGCAGGCCTGGTGCTGATGATCATGCTTGTGCCAATAAATGCTGTGATAGCTCAGAAAACTCGATCACTTCAGGTGAGTGTATATCTGAAGTCCCTCTTAAAAGGTTCATAATTATAATTATACACTATTAATTTGATCATAATTCTACCGTTAATGGACATTTCCCAATAACCCACTGCCTTACATTTCACCAGATTTCTTGGAATTACATCCCCTTTTGTATGCTAGACGTGGAGTCTTTACTATTGTAACATCATGTTACGTAATAATGACATAACACTATCCGCTCACGGTTGATCTCATGAAGTCTTTCCTCTTTATTATTTAGATTGCCCAAATGAAGCAAAAGGATTCGAGGATAAAATTGATGAACGAGGTGCTAAATGGCATTAAGGTAAAATTATAAGCATTCATGAACATTAAACATTGTGTTAATACCAAAAGTGACAGCGCCAAAATATTTGGCAATAAAATGTGATTGTAGTTTTTGATGACTTGCATAAGTAAGGACATTTGTGTATACCAAAGCTATATATTCCTTAGATCATTTGATATTTGTTAACGCAGTATGACTGTGTAGCAGAGATTCTATTGGGGAATTCAAATCTGCGAGAGGGAAGTAACTTGACAATAGAGTGCTGCCCTCAGTGCATGGTGGACGTGAAGTTGCTCCAACTAGCTGTTGTGTCTGAGAGGATACATCGACCCGGTGGGTTGATAGAAATTGGGAGTTTTAAACTCTTAACTGCTCCAAATAAATGTATTTCATACATTAATGCTTCCGGGTATCCGTTACTGACATCTGATCTAGAACATGGTTGAAAATTAAGCAACTTTTCCCCAAATCAGGAACTCAGCACCAAGTGTCACTTTAATCGAACTATTTAATCAATGGTTATACTTATTATCCATACCGCCACATTATAAAATATTGTGTTTCATCCTTGCACTCGGCGGTTGTATCAATCAAGGTATTTCTATTCCGATCATCAATTATGTTGTTTCCATCCATCTAAAAGAAGATATAAATAGACACAGACTAGGAGGAATTCCTCAGATTCCAGAGTCCAGTCGCAGCAATGCGCCCTGGTCATCACAATTTGCTTCGTCCTTGCGATGACTTTCGTGCAGTGCTAGTTAAAGCTGCATTCTCAGCGACTACGACAAAACACATTTACCAGATTTACTGATGTTATGACTTATATGACTGAATTTATCGATATTTGGCTGTTCTTATGTGTTTATGTATATATATTATATATACAGTAATTTGTAATTGAATCAGTTTTAGAGAAAATGGCCCGCGGTGAGTGATAGTAAAAGAAGCCACCACAAGAAAGGATTTTGGCGGGTCTTCAAAATATAAATATGGACTTTATGAAGCCTTTTGGCATAAGTAACTAGTGATAAGTGACTGAAAATTAAGCTTTAATTATGTCAAACAAGATTCTATTCAAATACTACCAGTGGGCATTTTCATATATGCCATATCTACATACAATCGCAAGAAAATATACCCTAGCTGTAACGAGGGACACAACCCACATCCACAGATAGATTAATATTTGCATTAGATTGATTTATTTTATTTTCCATAAGTACACATTACACAAATACTATCCTCAGCTTAAGGTGGAAAATACAATTAATCCATTACTATACTCATTACAATATATTATATAGTGGCTGGGAGAGCTGGATTTTATCTAGATGTTGACATACCTGTTTTATCCGTTTTATATGTTTTATTTGCATTGTCGGTTCTTTAATGTACATTGTGAATCTCGATAAATAAAGTAGTATCTATATCTTATCTTATCTTATATGGTCATAACTATTACATATTCTCGGAATAAAAGAAGCAAACAAATAACAATATAGGAAACTTCCACTACTATTTTATTTAATTTCTATTTTCCTTTATTTTAATTTCCTGTCCCGCTCTGTCCTGTTCGATAGGTGCTGAAGTTGTATGCGTGGGAAGACTCATTTAAGAAGCGTATACGTGATATCAGAGCCCAGGAATTGGAGACTCTCAAGAAGATGGCTTTCCTCAATGCTGGCAGTGCCATCTCATGGTTTATGGCACCATACTTGGTAAGATATGAAGTGTTTTTTTCCGGATAGGGGGTTACCTTGCTTTGCGGTGTAGAAAGTTTGTATCGCATTAGGTCTATCTAGTTCATTCTGGGGAAAAAATGTAATATTACATAGTTTCTAGTTCTAATTTTGCATGCATGAGAAAATATTACACAGTTTCTAGTTCTAATTTTGCCATGAAAGGGAAGTTGATCAATGGGTCACTTGTGAGAATGCAATGGCAATTTGCCCAGAGATTCAGTGTTCTATGTATAAAATGATGAAGTCAGAGAAGTCGGATGATAGTAGTCTTCGGCCAGGCAGCAAGGCGTCTAAAGCATACCATGGCTTTGGCTTGGCCTTTATTTATAGTCAAACATGTTAACCAATTCATCAGTAACAATGGGTCCTAGCAATGCTTTCCCTGGCGTGTACCCTCATGATTGGCTGAGAGGGATCCCTCTACCCCATGAACATGACCTCCCAGCTCTCTCCCATGCCAAGGCCATGCATTGTTCACATGATAGTTGGTCCCCTTGCTCTCAACCCCCACTCCCCTCCCATTACCCTTGACCCAAGCATGAAGCGTCCCCTCCCTCCCCCAGTCCCTTCCCCCCACCCACTATGAGTTTAACGCCGGGAACACTAGGTAATTCTATTTCTGGTTGCTAGACAATCAAGCATGTATATGTAACGATCATGTGAAGTATTTGTGATGACTCTATGAAGCTCCAGGAAACCTCCAGGAATCTCCGGAATTGTCTCCAGGATTCTCCGGCATTCTCCGGCATTCTCCGGCATTCTCCGGACTTCTCCGGCATTCTCCGGCATTCTCCGGCATTCTCCGAGGTATCCATGCAGTTCTCCTGGTGGCCACTTGGTGTCTTCATGTGCAGAGCAGCTGATGTTCCAGAATTATTATAGTGATCTAATTATTCCTTAATAATTGAGTAAATATTCATGCATATTACTTCTACCATACATCATGTTAAACATTACTCTAATTAATGATGGAGTTTGTATTTGTTATTTCATATCATTTATATATATATTCCTCATTTATGTACAAATACCTTGATGTATATGTTCATGATTTAATAAGGTTCCAACAGAGCTTTTGTATGGTCAGGTTGGAGACAAACCTCTCCACCTCATCAAGGATTGCAGGAATAAAGCTGGAATTGCAGATGTACTTTCTTTATATTCTTATTTAACTTGGAGCAATGTTAAAACATAGAATATTTTCCTCCCTTTGCCTTTGACTCTGAAGATTAGTTCTTTCCTCCACTATCCTTATTATATTTCATAAGATATTCATAGCATATTCTCGCAGAAGTAACCTATACGATCACATTGAATGAATATTGGTAGTGTTTAAGCCCGGAAGAGATCCGGAGGCGAGATCACAGAAGTGCATCACTGGCTCATCAACTCAATGGAAAGAACATAGGCTATAATCACAACACTGGTGCCGTGAGAGTGAAGGAATATTACTTAGGTATGTATTTCTAGAACTCTGGAGTTGTCTTTATTGGACTTAAGATGACATTGTCCCTGGAATAATTTTCTGAGATAGCCAGATTTGGAGCACATATGGATCCGGAGCACATGGAGCACATGGAGCACAAGGAAACAGAGCTCCTGGATCTGCTGGAGTACATTTTATATGGTAGCCAGTGGGATTTTCTCAGTGTTGTTTTGGGGGCATTGACATTGTCCCAGCCTATATTGAGGAATCATAGGTAAACATAATTTTCTCAGAGATTTCAGGAGGATACTGGAACTCACATACGTTCGGATATCCTAGGATCTGGAGTAATCTGGAGGATTCCGGAGGAATTCGGAGATATCCGGAGGAATCCGGAGAAATCCGGAGTAGTGTTTTCTTGTTAGTTCTCTTGGATATCTCATAAGGAATCGCTTTTTGGATATGATATTATTTTCATAACTCATATTTAAACCTATACGGATTACCGACGGGCTATCCTAATAATAAAGCCTGTATATCTGTGACAAGTAGTTATCTTTCAAACCCTTGGGATAGCGTATCTGCCCTTGCATGGGAGATATTTATCACTTTTTCTTCCCTGAATTTTTTTTTTTTGTTAGGATATTTTTTGGGGGGTTTCTGACTTTCTCTTGTTCAACATAGGATAACATAATGGATTCATATGTCTGTGGAATCATAGGATTATTCCTCTGCAACTATGGCTACAGATCTTGAGGAAGGACTAGTTGTTGGTGGCCAAATGGATACATTGGCTCAACCTATTTGAGACTACATCAATGATTGTGCAATATTGCATGATGAGCTGGAAATAAATTTGGAAACCTTCAAATGAAATTAGATGCGACAGTTCAAGTAAGGGATCAACATCTGACAGATTCAGACATACTACAGGTTGATATTCGTAGGAGAGACGATGAAATTAAATGACTCCGGCTGGAATAAAGGAGTCTAACCACAATTATACGGAGGCTTATAGCGATGCTATTCACTACAAGCAGAAAGCAGATGATTACCAAAAGGAATTGGGATTGCTTCAGGATCAATTTATCATGCCGGATGGCAAGGATGTTAGAGATTCTGATCTGTGGAAACAATTGGACACTGCATCGCTATTTGGTACCCTAGTGGTCGTGGTAATGTGAAGAAAAATGTCTCTTTTGCATGAAAAAGAGTTTCTCTGCCTTTGTTCAATCTGGAGGAGGGGGAAGAAGATCAGGATATATGTCCGATTAGAATCAGGGGATCTGTTTCTTCTTCAGCTCCTGCTTGGTATGAGAAGCCTAAATGCTCCATGCCACCTGCTTTTGATGGGAAGGAATGATACCAATATTCAGTTCTAAAACAGAAGTTCTGCTAATAATTGGTCAATGGAACCAAGGAAACATGTCCTTTTCTCAAAATGCATGGGTGAAGCAGCCAGTGTAGTAATGATTTTTATATAGTCAATGGAGGCTATGAAGATCTTGTGACAGTTCTTTATCGTATTTATGGTGGTGGAACCCCGGAAGATAAGGAAAATACCTTTTACATCAGGAAACCATTACCAGGAGAGGATATGAATGCCTTTGCTGTACAAATCATATCTTTAATGATTTGGGCTTTTCCTGGAGAACGGTATAGATTCCACACTCGCATGTTGGTCCAGAAATTCATCAAGGGATTACTTGATGAGAAAATTGCCCTTGATGTGCATGCACAGCAGTCAAAATCTCTTTTTGAGGCTTTGGATATCGCTAATAGGTACAAGAGTGGACTTTGTTTGGTGTCAATGCTAGCTCTAATATCCTCAGTGCTGTTTCTAGTGTTGTGGATACGATTGAAATGGAACATGATTGCTCAGATGAAGATGAAATAAGTCTATGCCATAAGAGGAAGGAAGAGATATTTAGGTGGTAGATCAGGGACATTCCGGAAGGATAAGGGATCTCAAACTCCATACAAGTGGTGTGATGTACTGGACACTCATTTCTTGTCGGAGATTTCTGCTCGCCAAATCCAGGTATGTGGAGTCCGGTCTACCTGGACAAGGCAAGCAAGCGGCCGATGGAAAAATGAGGGAAACGAATAGTGGTTGAATTGCATAAGGCTGACGATTCAACCACCGAAGCTCAAAATGGCTTCTCCAGTGGACAATTGTGGACAAGTATATATGATTCATCTGATTCCCCTTTATTAGGGGAAGGTACAACCCCTGAAGCATCGCGTGAGTTATCATTGATGAAAGAATCAGATTTGAGAGATAACATTTATTATTTGCCAATTATGAAGGGAGCTAGGTGGTATACCCCGGTTTCCTTCGGAGGAGATTCTCATCGCCTTTTGGTGGATACTGGAGCCTCCATAAGCATATTGAGGGGGAAGTTTTTTTCTCCCCTTCATATGTCTCCGCAGTTGTATCCGACCAATGATGGAGTAGTTGCTGCAAATGGAAGCAACATAAATCTCTCAGGAGCTGCGAATTTCCATTTTGAGCTTGGAGAAACATCGCACATCTGCGGATTGTACATAGGAAACATTCATGGAGAATCAGTGAATCCTAGGTTTGGATTTACAGATGGCAATGGACATGGCATTAGGAGCATAATATTAAGGTTATGTGAATTCATGTCAAGCAATGGGATAAAGGGAGTTTAAAGTATTACATTCATGAATACCTATGATATTCCTATGCCATGGGGTTCTCTTTGCTCCGTTTTGGTGCAATTACGGAAATACAGATGTGTAAAATCTGCCTTCAACAGATAGGTTACCAAAATTCCACATAATAGTCTTGTCAAGGTGGGTATTCCAGGACCAAGAGAGTTCATGGCAGTTGGACTGGAAAACCACTGAGTGGTCGAGGGGAAGGTCCAATATTATACTGTTGTCATTGAGAAATGCATCAATTGGACTCTGATCCGATCAGATATGAAAAAAAATGGCCAATGTGGATTACCTGAAGCCCTACCCGAACCCTGGTATATTGAAACTGGACGATGAAACACCCAGAAATATAGACAAAATGCGCGGTACAGGTATAGATTTGCCAGGAAATATCACAAGATCTAGTAACTGGGTGAGTAGGGCTCCCTCAAGATTGGGATTCGAAGGAAAAATGAATAACTAATATTTATATTTGATTATTTACATTGCCGCCTTTGGGTCTAGCGATACACGTAAAGAAGCTCTTGGTGAAACACATGGGGGGAGGAGATACGATTACATGGTGGATCTACGGCCATTTTGAAACCATGAAAGGATATTATTTTTCGAGGAAATCATTAACTGTTCTTCGATTTCGATTTTTTTTTTTTTGTCTCTAACATAATATGTTAGTATTCCTCATAAGAGGACTGTAACAAAACAAAACGGGACAGGACAGAAGGAAGGATAGCATTGAGGATGTTGGATTGAGGAAACAATTTAACAGGAGAATCTGTGTTTGCCTGGCAAGGAACCTCATCATGGATGAAAGATTGTTCTCCTGGAGAGAAGACAATACTAAATATTAGGTGCAATGGAATTGTTTCTCAAGTAGAAGAAACAACAAATGATGGAACACCAGGACATTGCACTGGGGCGACTATCAAATTAATCTCCACCTATTCCATCCAATTAGAAGTCTGCAATCAGGATTTTCCTGAATGCTTGAAGGAGGGATAATCCAAGATAGTGATTCGCAGCAGGTGCAGAATCATATGCAAATCAGACCTGATGGTATATCTTGATGTGAATGTAAAGGACGGATTTTGTGACACATCACATCAATACTTGGCCCCCATAGTCTATGTGGCAGAGCAATTGCCACTTATCTCTGAACAGGGGGACGATGTGGAAGAAAGATCTAAGAAAAACAAGAAGAGCAATGGGAATCACTCTGCTTTGATGATCAACATTGATGGACACAGACCTTGAAATAGTAGGAAAGGGTGTGTTCTTCTACTCGGACATGGAATCAAGATGATAGGAAACATGTATGTTCCTAGAGTGGGACTGGAATCAATGTGTGGTTTTCCAGATGGGATAATCACGTATTGATGGTCAAGGAAAGAGACTAGGAACGGCGACAGCAACCAGAATTAGGGAAGGATGCAGATCTTGGTTTGATGTTAGACTGGAAATATGTATACTTTTCAGAAAATCAGGGAGTGCCTATGAAGTGTAGTCATTACGTGAAGGTATATATACCAGGCCCAGGCCTAACAGTGATATTAACATTGGAGATTCCAGGATTCTATATGTACTGGGATCTTATTCCAATTGTTGCATAGGATACTAAATGGAAGATCAGGACTTTTTCTGCCTTGGGAAACGCTTGGATATTGGGACCTGTGAAATGATACCACCCTGAGAGTTGGTTTGTTTTTGTTCACGATACCGATGGTGTTGATTTTGTTTGTGACTCAGGCAGTTATAGAATTGTTGACTGCACTGGGGAAAATCACTGTGAATGATGCCCTTCTCTCCAGTAGGGAACAAACTATCAAGAAATTTAAGACCAATTCTTGTTTCGCATGCATGAGGAAGCCAGATACTAAGACCTTGCAGGACAATACTTGGGTCCCTGCCACACAAAATATGAACATATTGAGATGTAAATGAATGATGGAATAATTGAGATGTGAATGAATGATGGAATGGTATGTATCTCAATGCCCTAGTGGGGCAATCATTTACTAGGATACAGACTAGTAAGTCGGAGGAGGAAAACTTAGACTCCTATCACACAGAATGTGGACAAACTTGGAAGGCCTGATTCATGAAGGAATGATGATGATGGATTAAAGTGTGCTTCCATGCACCATGTGGAGCGGTTATTTGATGGGTATCAGGATCAAAGTCTCCCAGTTCCAGGGCATAAGATGTTTGTTTTCGAACAAAATAAAATTATCCCTGGATGAATTCTAGATGAAATCATGGGAAGCAGAGTCCCATTGCTGCTATACACCTGGCCTCTGGATCTGGATCTGTCAGGCAATGTCTCCATGTGCTAAGAACTAGAGGGTATAATGGAAGAAGGAAGAAAAATAGACGTGGAGGAAGTTTGTGATAGGAGAACCAAGCCGTTTATGAAGGGACAGGATTAATAGAGAATTATAAGAATCAGGATTAATTGGAACAAGGAGCATATCGAAAATCTAATGCTTCAACTGACGAAGAATCAGGAGATAGACGGCTGCCGATGCAGCATATTTCTGAGATTTTTACAACTCTCACTCCAAGGAGACATCCTTAACACAGCTTCATTTAGGAGCTATTACTGTTATTGTTGGATCGTTATTGGATGAAGATGTTATTTATATGCATAAAATTTCGCAACTCATGGAATATGTTCTGCCTCCTTGCAAAATTTTATTTCACTTGGTTGGGGGGGAGTGTAACGATCATGTGAAGTATTTGTGATGACTCTATGAAGCTCCAGGAAACCTCCAGGAATCTCCGGAATTGTCTCCAGGATTCTCCGGCATTCTCCGGCATTCTCCGGCATTCTCCGGCATTCTCCGGCATTCTCCGGCATTCTCCGGCATTCTCCGGCATTCTCCGAGGTATCCATGCAGTTCTCCTGGTGGCCACTTGGTGTCTTCATGTGCAGAGCAGCTGATGTTCCAGAATTATTATAGTGATCTAATTATTCCTTAATAATTGAGTAAATATTCATGCATATTACTTCTACCATACATCATGTTAAACATTACTCTAATTAATGATGGAGTTTGTATTTGTTATTTCATATCATTTATATATATATTCCTCATTTATGTACAAATACCTTGATGTATATGTTCATGATTTAATAAGGTTCCAACAGAGCTTTTGTATGGTCAGGTTGGAGACAAACCTCTCCACCTCATCAAGGATTGCAGGAATAAAGCTGGAATTGCAGATGTACTTTCTTTATATTCTTATTTAACTTGGAGCAATGTTAAAACATAGAATATTTTCCTCCCTTTGCCTTTGACTCTGAAGATTAGTTCTTTCCTCCACTATCCTTATTATATTTCATAAGATATTCATAGCATATTCTCGCAGAAGTAACCTATACGATCACATTGAATGAATATTGGTAGTGTTTAAGCCCGGAAGAGATCCGGAGGCGAGATCACAGAAGTGCATCACTGGCTCATCAACTCAATGGAAAGAACATAGGCTATAATCACAACATATACACACAACAACAGGTGTCCAGCATTACCTCCCTCCCCCTCTCCACCCAGGTCATGCGTGGCGGCCAAGGCCCAGGCAGAGGGGAGGGGGGGAGAGGGAGGGGGCAGGGACGGCCATTTAGCTGGTAAACTAACCCAAAAGAATTCCAATTCTTTACATTCGTCCATATTTTTTTCTTTTGATTGAAATATATAAATTTTCAAACAAGACACTACAAATTATTAGTTGACTGACCGACCCTGCCAACCAATCATAAGAAATAGTAAAATTATTACACAAGGTTACACAATTACAGAAATCAACGGTAAGAGGTAGCCTATCAAACTAAAATGCTCCGTGGACCAACTGGCCTGGAGAACTATAAAAATGGCTCAATTCAAAAGAATGTTCATTAACGTGAGTCCATTATTCGGCTACTAAAAAGTCTTTTAGTGAAGCAAGTTGAAAAAGTCCTTGTGTGGAGGTGTGCCTCTGAACACCCGTTGAATGTCTCAACCTCTCGCAGGAAATTTAATACACAAAGGTCCTTTTGTACGGTCGTCACCGTTTCCTCCTCTGTCTGCCCGGCCAGCCGAGGCCCCCGCTGGACCTCGTCGCTGACCGACAAGACACCTGTCTCGCCCCGTTTTCCTAGGTGTTGGAGCAAGCACAGGTTGGTAGTCAACACTACCGTATTTCCATAATAATGTGAACAATAACAGACCACAAGTCGACATTTCTGCATTGTTTCACCACCTCCTTCCTGTATGGACAATACTTCGGTCAAAGCAGCAGTTGAGAGTAGACAAGAAGCACTGGTCCTGTGGTGCTTTTTGCAGGCCTCTCTATCTCGAACTAACTGTTTGATAAAACAACGTCTCATAAAGAGAGTTGGATAAGATAACCATTGGGCTGGATCCTTGTCCACGGATTCCACCATTGTCTCCAAAACGGGGAAATGGATTTTACCCAAGGTATGGATATTTGTTTGTTCATACACGTAATCTCTTCTCGCACCCGAGGAGATTACAGAACAAATACTTACAAAACAACATCTAAAAGTGTATAGGAAAAATACAACATACGAGTTTATAAAGTGATTGCGTCAAACATAGAGAAACCAATAAATCTTAAAACTTATTATGTCATCCTGGTCAGTCTGGATCTGGCAGTGCGGTAGGGTGAGGAAAAAGGGGTGGCACGGGATGGGGATTCAAGAGAGCAGGAGGTGGCCACTCCCACACTCTCCCTTTCCCAAGATTGGAGGGGTGGGTTTTCGGGGGCAGAGTTGGGGGGGGGGGGGGGGCGGCAGGGTCTCCAAGGGAGAGATCTTTCCTTTTATAGGCCTTTAAACAACACTGACAAGGGTAGCTAATCCCCAGATAAAGTCTTTAGGCCATGGAATAAAGGAAATAACTGCAGGGAAAATCTTACCATAACTTAAGTTAAACCGTCAGGGGCATAACTTCAGGGGCGGGATGGTTATATGGGACTTATGGCCTGGCACGCCAATCCTTTCAGACCAGGGGACAACTGCCTTCTATTATTATTCTAGCAGATTTTAAAATAAAGACATACATAAGGACAAACGTCCAAGCGGTTCTCAGTCATAAAAAGTCTCGTTTTGATCTTAAGTAAATGTAAAATACTCTCTCTAAGTTATTGAACTAACAGGGGACCACCTCTAACTGCCAAGGGCACTTACTACAGATACTGTGAGTGTTAACCCTCTTCCCTGGCTCGTCTCTAAGAGAACATATACAATAATAAGAAAGTCATAAAATCCTAATACACCCAAACATCGTTCGTTTCAAAGTTAAAAATACACCAATGAACAGGGAGCTGGCTTCTTCCCTTGTTGGCAAGTTCATGGTGATGAATGGAAGCCGTTCCGATTGAAGATAGGTTCCCCTCTGTGTCCTATGTGTTCGTTCCCATTGCTACCTCATCCAGGCCCATGCTGGAGAGTACCTCGTCAATGGGTAGAATAGTCAGGCTTCCAATCGTCCTTCGGCTGTAAGGGAGTTAGGGGGACCAGATGGCGGTTGTATCCCTCTCGAGTTGTGTGGGATCCCACATCTGGGGTTGTAGTAGCAGATGTCACAGCAGATGTTGCAGCAGATGTTGCAGCAACGTTTACCTGGTTTCGCTGCAACAGATGGTGCAGCAGCAGATGGGATGAGCTGCAACTGATCGTCTAGCAGCAGATGTGGAAGCAGCTGGCAAGTGCAGCAACTAGAGCGGTAACTGGGCCTGCAGTAGCAGATGTCACAGCAGATGTCACAGCAGATGTCAGCAGTGACCGGTCGTCCAGCTGCAGATGTCACCGCAGATGGCATGAGTAGCAACCAGAGTGGTAACTGGGGTTGTAGTAGCAGATGTCACAGCAGATGTTGCAGCAGATGGTGGAGTAACTGGCAAGAGTACCAACCAGAGTGGCAACTGGTGTTGTAATACAGATGGGCACCAGCCACACAGCAGATGGTATAACATGCCGCTCTGCTCCAGCTGTGGAAGAATTACATGCACACACAATCCATCTGCTTTGCAGGACAAAAATAGAATAGGGGTTGTCCATTATATATAGAGTTATAGTGTAAGGGGAGTGGGAGTGCTAGTAGGACGGGGAAATGGCTTGTAGAACTAGGTATCAGATTACCCAACTTACCCACTAGTAGAATACAAATTGATACTGGGGAAAATAAGTGTAGGATAATCCCTGATTTAGCCAGGCTCCTGGGGCCTTCCCTCCATCTGTCTATGCCCATCCCACCCACCCACACCACACCCTCCCCTCCTAGGATAACTAATACTCAGGTTTGAAAAAGAACAGAAAAATAAGTAAACCAACAGATGTTAATGGTTGAAAATGTTACATAAAGACGCATCCCACAATCTTGACCTTTTCCCCCAGACCAGATCCCAGATCTGAAGTTAATTTACTGAGGCCAATAATATATTGATGCTGGCTCGGGTGGGAATGTGTTCGTATACAGTCATATAGTCGTGTTCCAAAAGTATAAAACTAGCGTTCCAATCAAAACTATATGACCCCGTTGCATCATCCCCATCCCACCATTTTGCAGGTCAATTCATTGGAGGTACTGAAAGTGGTGGTCAGTAACTATTTTCCATTACTGCCAGAATACAAATTAATCAAGATCCCTCCCAACACTAGAAGCAATTCCCAGGTAATTTACCAAAATATATACCCCTGCAATCAACTAAACCCATTCCACAGTAGAGGCTGTGCCTCCCACAAAACCAATAAAGAAAAAAAAAGAATAGGGGTTGTTTATCATAGTCATATAGTCGTGTTCCAAAAGTATAAAACTAGCGTTCCAATCAAAACTATATGACCCCGTTGCATCATCTCCCAACACTAGAAGCAAATCCCAGGTAATTTACCAAAAATATACCCCTTCAATCAATTAAACCCATTCCACAGTAGACAAAGAAAAGGGGTTGTTTATCATAGGGTTATAGGGTAAGGGGAATGGGAGTGCCCGGAGGATGGGGAAATGCCTTGCAGCACTAGGTATCAGATCTCCCAACTTACCCACTAGTAGAATACCAATCAATACCGGGGAAAATAAGTGTAGGATAATGCCTAAGTTAGCTAGGCTCTCGTGGCCTTCCCTCCATCCATCCATACCTATCCCAACCCCTCACAACATACCCTCCCCTCCCAGGATAATACTCCATTTTGAAAAATAAGCAACCAACAGTAGAGTCTGTGCTTCCCACCAAAACCAATAAAAACCCATTCTGCCCTTCTACTAAAACTTGCAGAATTTCAAGCACTAACCCTTCTCTTCAAATCCGTCCAAATATAAAGTGTTTACTATTAAAACGGAGCTTAGCTCATGGCGAAGCGGCCTATGTAATCCATGTTTGTATAGCGTTAACCATAAGAGCGGCATCGACGACGGCGCGTGATCGCCGCAGTCATAACCACATGCACAAACGCAAAAATATTGCTTCCCACTAGATTGCTCATATCTCCCTTAAAAACCGATCCGATCCCAATATAAAAAATATCCCATAACTCCCCAGACTGTCAGGAAGACAGCCCTGCTTTTAGATTTAGAATCGGATTGTTAGTTCTCCCGTAAATAATTATTTTCGTCGGCCGCATCCAGTCGGCCGACTCGATTTAAATCACCCGACTTTGTGCCCCACATTACAAACCAACCCAACCTCCCCCAAGTAACTGGAGATATTCCTCCCTCCATGTATATTAGGAGGAATACCCAGATCCGCATTAATCAGTGGGGTTTGAGGGAAGGAAAATGGGAACATTAGGGTGATAAGCAGATGAAAAGTATGCACACATAACCTCCCACCTACCTTAGCATTAGGGCAGCTCCAAGTCCAGCTGAAGTTAGCCCCATCCTTCTCTTGCTATTCTTCAACCTAAACGATCTAGGTTTTAGCTATAGCATTTCTGTGCCTGCCTAGGCTATCTCTGACTTCTAAAGTTGAGGAATTGCTAGTTAGCAAATTCGTTCCTTCAGTGGTCAGCCAGTGTGAGAATGCAATGGCAATTTGCCCAGAGATTCAGTGTTCTATGTATAAAATGATGAAGTCAGAGAAGTCGGATGATAGTAGTCTTCGGCCAGGCAGCAAGGCGTCTAAAGCATACCATGGCTTTGGCTTGGCCTTTATTTATAGTCAAACATGTTAACCAATTCATCAGTAACAATGGGTCCTAGCAATGCTTTCCCTGGCGTGTACCCTCATGATTGGCTGAGAGGGATCCCTCTACCCCATGAACATGACCTCCCAGCTCTCTCCCATGCCAAGGCCATGCATTGTTCACATGATAGTTGGTCCCCTTGCTCTCAACCCCCCCTCCCCTCCCATTACCCTTGACCCAAGCATGAAGCATCCCCTCCCTCCCCCAGTCCCTTCCCCCCACCCACTATGAGTTTAACGCCGGGAACACTAGGTAATTCTATTTCTGGTTGCTAGACAATCAAGCATGTATACACACAACAACAGGTGTCCAGCATTACCTCCCTCCCCCTCTCCACCCAGGTCATGCGTGGCGGCCAAGGCCCAGGCAGAGGGGAGGGGGGGGGGGAGAGGGAGGGGGCAGGGACGGCCATTTAGCTGGTAAACTAACCCAAAAGAATTCCAATTCTTTACACACTAACAAGGATACTGCCTCTGAAGATATAGACTTATGACTCGTTGTTGTTTTAACGTTTTCTTTTTATTTCAAATCTGTATTATATCTCGATGGTTACCATCGCTTTTCGATTGCTCCAGCCTCTTTACTTGATTCACTATACAGATATTTATAAACTTCATTTTTCCCTACTTTTCAAATTCTTTTCAGGTTGCCCTTGGATCATTCACGGCGTTTGTTCTGGCGTCACCAGAAAACGTGTTGGACGCCGAAAAAGCCTTTGTGTCTCTCTCACTCTTCAACCTGATGAATTATCCACTTTCCATATTGCCTGGTGTCATAGCATTTGCTGTGCAGGTAGGCTTTCTCCTCTATTTATAAATCATGGTGCTTATTGATGGACTTAATGTCACAATTACACATGTTCTATGTGGTTGTAACAGTTACATGTCGTTTTGTCAGACATTTTTTTTAATTCTTTTTATATTATTATACCACATGCAACATTATTACCGGCATATGTTTCAATTAAAGTTAAGTTCAAATTAACGTATATAAACAAATGTTTGAATTGGGATCCTCTTCCTATCTCAACCGGGATGTCTACTAATTTCGCCTTATTAGAAATAAATAATCGTGTTGTAAAGATAATTGACTGAGCATCAGTTATATCCGTTGTTGTTGCCAGGCTAATGTATCCATCAAGCGTATCAACAAATACCTCCGCAATGAGGAATTGGACCCAGATAATGTCATTCAAGACCCTCAAGTTGGGGACGTCATCAAGATAACCAAAGGCAGATTCTCGTGGGGTGATGAACAGGGAAGTGTTTTGAAAAAGTAAGTTTTCCATGGACATTTGGTTTAATTAGTGACATGGACCTTTGATACTCAGTGGACAAACCAAATTAATGATGTTTATCATGAAACAAGTGCCTATACGGGGATATCTAAATGGGCAAGAGCAAGAGAGAATAGAGAGGAAAGAAATAGATAGAGGCATAGAGAGAGAGAGGAGACACACAGATAGATAATGAGAGAGATTGCAAGAGAGAAACCACACAACCACACACTGTTATTACATCTAGGACCGCAATGGTGAACTGTAATGCTGCAATAATGCAGAATATATATATTTTCAAAGATTACGAACCTATGATAAGGTTACTTGACGGCAGTATGACTAGAATAAATCGATCAGATTTTGTCGCCGGCCTTTTGCGGAATTGAACCAGTGTCGTCACAATGAGCTTCCTCCTAGTGTAACTTTCGTGCAGTGACTTAGCAATTAAGATAAAGTCCAACGCGGTTCGACCCAAATCGCATGTAAATTCTGTGATTCCGGTCTTCACATGATTAAACTGCTCCCTAAGAATCACTAGCTGAATCACTTTAGACAGAAATTAGATTTTAATGCAACTAAGTTAAACAATTTAAGAGAAACAAGTGGCGCTTCTCGAGATAATTAGATCCAGTAGTAATGGAATTTCCTGAAACTATTTCAGCTTAATCATATAAGATAGGTATGGCAATGTTAGAAGTACTGTGAGAGTTGCGAGGAGAAATTCCACTAAAAGTGAAAAAAGAGATAAGGACCACTTCAATATTTACTCATGCGCTATCTATTAAAGGTGCACTCTCAGATAACATCGGTCAACAACAAAATATTTCTAATCTTTGTTCCATTCTTTTGCAACTACCCATCTAAAAGTCATTTAACCAGAATGTTGGATGATATTTATTGTCCAGTTGTATTAGCTACATAGCTTCACAGAGATCCTCATTTATATTGCGGAGACTCGCCCAAATCCTTTCCTGTAGTGGCTTCCCTTATTACCGCTCACTAGCGGAATTTCCCAAATTTTTCAAATTCATGTATAAACATAAAACCACAGCACAATTTAGATAAAATTCGGTCCTATAAATGATAAAATATATGACTGAATTTGTAAAATGTATCTCTTTTGTCGTAATAGCTGAGAATGCAGTTTTACAGTTTCATTTATGATAATTGGCGTGTGTTTCAGTATTAATCTGACAGTACCCGAAGGTAAACTAGTGGCTGTGGTGGGCTCAGTTGGCTGCGGTAAATCCTCCCTCATCTCAGCCATGCTGGGGGAAATGGAAGTACATGGAGGAAAAGTACATCTCAGGGTAAGTGTATCAATATATTATTACCACTAGCCCACCTACGTACCCTATCATATACTACTTCCTATTTGCTCACACCTCTCTCTCACTCGTTCACTTCCTTCCTCACAACTCTCATCATATTTAATTCAATCCATTTTATGAATTATATTTTGAATCATGGGTTGCAATTTAATTCCAGGGATCCGTATCCTATGTACCGCAGCAGCCTTGGATCCAAAATGCCACCCTGAAGGATAATATTCTGTTCGGAAGGACATACCACCAGTCCAAATACAAGAGAATCATCGAGGCATGTGCACTCAAACCGGATTTGGAAATCTTACCCGGTGGCGACATGACTGAGATAGGTGAAAAAGTAAGTAGTTAACATTGATATATTGGTGCAAAATGTAATGTGTAATCCATAATATTTTGTATTTTTCATTATATGGTTTTAGTACGTTTTCTTTTCTCTTCTATTTTTTTTTTTTTTTTTATATGAAAATAACATTTATGTTTCTATTTAGTATATATACCTAAGGCGACGTCTGTGAACATCCATGGTGGATAGCACGTTTTTTAAAATCATGAATCATTGATTCGTCATTTGTTAAATGTACTTGTCCTTTCAAATGTAATAAACAAAAAAACATCTAGTTCTTCCATCGTGATTTCACCTATTGTAAACACACTAAATAATTGGCCTCCACTTGATTGTAAGCAAGCGAGTGATCCCAAGTTACAAGTGGTCTCCTGGGTGACCATGTATGGGCCATCATCACTTTGGGGAAAATATGCTCTATTAAAGCTGCATTCCCTGCTATTACGACCAAAACAGTATAATATTATTTATGATCAAAATTTTAATGTACTCATGTTATGAGTTATTAGACTGAATGTATCAATATTCTGCTGCTTGTATGGGTTTATACACAAATTTTCAGTTGAAGGAAAACAAGCCCCGGTGTGTGATAATAAATGAAACCACCACAGCAAAGGATTTCAGCGGGTCTCCGAAATAGAAAGGTGGACGTATATGAAACCCTGTAGCAAAAGCAACCACACCATAATTCTGGTCAAATGACTTTCAGATGGGTAGGGAAGAAATAGAACAAAGGCTTTTTTTTGTTTTCTCTCTATGTTAGCTGAAAATGCAAATAACTTTAAAAACAACAGTAAATAATATCACTCGACTGATTTTTCTCTTTCAGGGCATTAACCTGTCCGGTGGCCAGAAACAAAGGGTGTCCCTGGCACGAGCCGTATACCAGAACAACGACATTTATCTACTCGATGATCCTCTCTCTGCTGTTGACTCACACGTAGGCAAACATATATTCGAAAATGTTATAGGACCAAAGGGCCTTCTAAAAAATAAGGTAAATTATTTAACTGTTTTTCCCCATGTACCATATATTATAGGGACGCAACAGGGCCCTAACTATTGTATACTAGGATGATTTTGCCCGGTATCAGAAACATCCCGTTGCATGAGGTTGTGCTAACTGAAATCCGTAGAAAATGATTTGTTTCTGAGTGCATGTGATATGTAAATATTAAAAGAGTAAGAAATTCTTATACCAAATGGCACAATGTAGGTTTATAATTGGGTCGAGGTGAGCTGAAGAACAGAATGAGTCCCGAAGGGAAGAGTTCCGTTCTTCTGCTTGTTGAGACCCTATTTGGTATTTATTACATACTGATTTGTAGATTTATTTGTTACTAGCAAAGTACCCATCATCCGGACGGTCCCCCTCTCTCCCACACTTCCCCCTCTGCCTCTTTTCCCTCCCACTCTTCTGTCTCTCATACCTTTTACCCCTCCCCTCCCCTCTCCAATTCTCCCATCCTCTTCCTCCACTCTTCTTCACTCTCTTCTCTCTCCCCGCTTTCCCTCCCTTTCCTTCCCTCTTTTCCCTTCTCTTCTCTGTCTCTCATACCTTTTTTTCCTCCACTCCCCCTCTCCGATTCCCTCACCCTCTCCCTCCCCTCTTCTTCCCTCTTTCCTTCCCCCGGCTTCCAATCCCTGCATTATCAGGGATGTGGATGGTCCCATGATGCATCGAAGGGATTAGGTCATTTCGTTTTTTCATCATGAAGTCATGTGATGTGATGTGTTGCCAAGGATGCAAGACACATTGCTAGGGATTCTTTTGAGATGCATCACTAGGGAATCCCAAGTTGCCTTGAATAGTGTGACATAGAGGCATGACCTAAATCTCCTTTTGTTCCCAAAAGGGACTTCCCCAGGCTAGTGTGGATATCCTGATTAAAAATGGTTTCAAAATCACATTTTCATCCCAGATACCTTCACAAACCACATAATAATGTTCTCTGAACAGAGCTGACGGAACTGGGAGATCGCACGGGGAGATCACACATTCCCAGAACATGCCTGACAAAAAACCCTTCTTGAGCTCTATATATTAGATATTTACCTTTTTAGTACCTTATTTCTTGCCTGAACACTTTCAAAACATGCTAGCGTCATGCAACGTCATGAACCAATCAAATTACGTCAATTTGGATCATGTGTTACCATGACAAGTGTCACCGCTCAAATAGCACATAGGTGCTATTTGACTTTCAAATACCACCCCTGAATCACACTCTCGAAATCACATAATTATGTATGTAATAAGAATTCATATAGTACAGGTCCAATATGAGTATTTTTATTGCAACGTCTTTATAAATATAAATCGTACCTTACACCTTACATCCTACACCTTATATAGCATGGGCGTATAGTGTTCACGCGGTATACATACATGTAACTATTGCATATAATTGACCTACAGACGCGCATCTTTGTGACAAATGGGTTGACATACCTGCCACAAGTGGACCGTATAATCGTCCTCAAAGACAACAACATCACAGAATCTGGGTCATACGAGGAACTGCTCGCCAAGGATGGAGCATTTGCTGAGTTCCTCACTCAGTACCTGGTGCAAATTGAGGAGGAGGATGATAGTGAAGATTGTAAGCTTTTACTAATTTACATTTAATTCAGTTCTGTTAAAGTTGCACTCTCAGCTATTACGACAAAAAGTCTTATCAAATTTACTCATATTATGACTTATAGGACTGGATTTATCAATGTTTTGCTGCTGTTATATATGTGTATATATTATATATATATACAAGAAGCAAGAAGTCAAATCGGTCAAGAGAAAACAGCCACCAGTGAGCGATAATGAGTGTTAAAAACATTGACGTGTATGCGGGTTAGAGAAAAATGGAACAGTAGAACGTCTTAAACTGAGAGTGTAGCTTTAACTTTAAGTTGATTGTAACATTGTAGGTTAGATTGGATTACCTTCACCAGTATTATTGCTATTTGCATATATTTACTTCACATTGAACTTTTCCATTACTACAGTGTTAGAGCTGCGTCAGACATTGAAGACACAGATTTCTGCCATGTCTACAACCAGTGACACTGGTGAGGCGGGCAGTACTTCAGAGAGAGACATAGGCTCTGACACTGGCGGGTCGTCAAAGGCTCCTAGGTAGGGTATCTCACAGTTATTGCCACTTTTCTCAAATGTGATGTGTCACCGAAGAATGGGTCTTAAGTCACTAAAAATGGATTTTGAGATACCATCAGATTTATGAAATGAAACCAAGCAGATTTTATCACAGAAAACCTAATAAGTAATTCTATTTCTTCCTGTTTGAATTCTTTTTTTATGGACAATCACTAGTAAAATAGTAAACATTCTAATAGTGAGAATAATCCTATACAGATAGTTGTTGTGGAAAAGACCTTTGGCAATTTTAGACGAAATTTTCTGTCACACATCACAAATTACTCACCTCATAGGTAAAAGTAAGTTGAACAAGCGATAGAGAGAATGGATCGATGTGCTGGTAACTGAGCATTAATTTCATTGGACTTATATCCCTCCTCCTTCATAATATTGTCCAATAAATACATATTACCGATTCCATTCACCATCTATTATATATTTGTATTTACAAAATAGATTATTGAAATATAAAACCTTTGATTTGATTCTGAATCGCCATGAAACACATCTAAAAGAAACAAATTATATTTGTATCGTACTTGTATGATAAACGTATAATATTATATATATTTAATCAGGAAGGTACACGTCGGGGTACACGTGGTTACACACTATTAGAGGGTGTATATGAGGCAACAGGGGGATCATATTTGTACCCAGTTGCTTGCGTTAATTTTCAAAATGAAGTGATCGTTTTTCTACAATTTAAATACTTCTAACACTCCCATAGATTTCTTTTAGAGCCACATTTCCCAAAGCCTGTATAAATGAAGTTTTCATGAAACATTTCTTGCCAGGTTAAGGAAAAGATCAAGTACCGCAGCCAAAAAAACAATTAAGACTGGTGAACCCCCACCGAAAGAGGTAACCGAGAAAAAGATGAAATTGATCGAAGAAGAAATGGCTGAAACAGGAAATGTGAGTTAATTTTCTCAAGGAAATAATATAGTAGATAAAGAGATACTAAACAGAATTGTAATTAATGTTAATGACATCATTTATATTGTACAACTTTCTGATCTAACTTATCGCAATTCCCTATTATATCCGATATAGAGGTAATTCATGGAATGTCAGTCACCCAGCTCCCCAGCATAAAGACTGACATTTACACTATAAAGAATGCTTGTTTGTTGCTTGAATATATTTTACCCACAATCTGTAAATAACATATTTAACAAAATTTATGCGTTGCTTTAAATGGCAACGTATGAACAAAAACTTATGTTTGTCTGTTTAACATTTTACTCAAGCTAATATTGTGACACAAGATCAATTTTCCCAAACATACATGACACAGGCATTGCATTAATATGAAAAAGTTGGCCAATAAGAATGTTTAATGAAACTGTTTGCATCGCCAGGTGAAAGCTGCGATAGTCAAGGACTACATTGCGGCTGGCAGCTACAAGTTATGGATTGTCGCTGGTCTTTTCTACGTGTTATACCTGGCTTCACAGGTCGCGACAAATATCTGGTTGTCTTTGTGGTCGAATGACAAACCTTCAGTAAATGGTACCCAAGACTTGGCAATGAGGGATCTGCGACTGTCAGTCTATGGTGGTCTGGGTGGCGTGCAAGGTAAACAACTTTATATAATTTCTGTAAAGTCTCTTTTTTGCAATCATTAAAGTGATTGAGTGATTGAAATTAGTGAGGGAACCAAAAGCGAACGGTTATCAAATAGCAACAAGGTTACTACTGGCTGAACTAATTGATTTCGTTTATAGTCATGTAGATTGGTGCGAGAATTGCATGGACTACTTTATATGGGTATATTATTAAGATATAACTAAATGCGAGCTGCATAAACGGCAACGTATTCACAAAACGCAAGTGTCTTTTGGTGAGTGTCTTTCACAAGTGCCGAAGGCACGCGTGAAAGACAGTCACCAAAAGACACAAGCATTTTGTGAATGCGTTGCCGTATATGCAGCTCAAGTTTAGTTCTATTTTTATGCCATGATATATATTTAAGAGTTATTTGTCCATTATTTACCTTCATTGCATGTCTCACAACCCTCGGACTCGGCAAAAACAAGCGCCTACAATGTTGCGTCATGAAATGAGCATCATGAAATGAGCGTCATGGATTGGCGCAGCTAAATTTACGTAACCAATCAAAATAGCGGGAGTAAATTGGTTGCATTCGAAAAGCGGATTCCGCTAGTGCAATCCAGGCATGTTTATGCCATGGTCTAATCTGGCCATGTTTTTGTGGATACGCACAGCAATCATGGCATAATACATATTATTTGTTAGAAATCAGTATTTCCAGGTAATTGCCAAAATTCGATTCGATTCAATTCAAAATATTATTTATTCATGCCTAAGGAGGACATACAAAATAGGAACCATACTTCAGAAAAAGACTTTTCTGGTCTTCCAGTATGTTCCAAATGTCACTTAACAAGTTATAAGTTTACTAATTATTAAGTCAATCAATGATTTAATCAACTATTTTTCTATCTAAATTTATAATCAGTTTAACTTAATGTTTATACCCTACGTTTCCAAAGGAAACAACTTCTCAGGATCAATTATTTGTGTGCGATGTCAAGTCATAGTTACTGAAATTTAGTCTTTCTTAAACTGAAAATGCAGAATATTTACTGTCATGTACAGGGTACTGTTATATACAGGGTTGATGAGGTCAGTAAAAGGTCTGTTAAAGTAATTATGATTTTGGGTTTTTCAGGTGCATCTCTCTAAAATCAGTAGAATGCACTAAAACAGCACTCAGAGTGAGAGAGAGAGAGAAAGAGAGATGGGGGTAATGGGTGGAAGGCTAGGGAGGGAGGGAGGGAGGGAGGGAGCTGGAAGGCAAGAGAGGGCGTGGGCAACCAACCATGACTGGGTTAGGGGCAGGCCTGGTTTGTCTTATTATGTAATAACCAGAGGGGGGCAGGGTGGAGTGGTGTATGGTGGATGTGAGAAATGGGTGGAGTAGATTAGCCTTCTGCAAACATGCAAACTGATCAGACAGATGATTTCACACTGATTGTTACCTCACACATCCCACAATCAGCTAACACATTTATGTGGGATTTAAACGATAAAAAGCTGATTGACAGAATGGTACTCAATCCACTAACCTTCTCAGTTCCTGAGAAGGTAAAAATGTGACTATGGCAACAGAAGCCCAAAACCATTTTTTCAGAGTGGGTCTATATTCAAATTTAATCAGCATACCAACATTTATCACTGTACCAAATTTCATGCTTTAATATCAATTTGAACAATTCCAATATCTATGTGCATATCAATTCTCGGCGACAGTGGAGAGAGATTAAATTGGAAGGGCGGTGGAGTTGAAGAGTAGGACATCTGTATGATATACATGTAGAGGGGTTTCTTTGTCACACATGTTCTCAGAATCTGTTATGTTACCAACCGTTTTTCTGCTCAGTACAGTTCCGTTGACCCTCTACAGAGGACAACGTATGTGGTTTGGGAAGGTAACTGGGGTGAAAATGTGATTTTGAAGCCTTTTTTAAAATCGGGATATCCACAATCTGTTTATAGCCTGGGAAGCAAGTATGGTCAAACCAATGATCATGTGACCCAGAGGCAATTAATGATCAATGAGCCCTTGAGCCAATCGATCATGTGACCCTGAGATGTAAGGGGAGGGTACTTCTGGGTGAGGGGTGGGAGAAGAAAAAGAGAGAGAGGGAGAGGGAAAGAAAGAAGAGGAGGAAGAGGAGAGAAAAGAGGGGAAGGGGAGAGTGCAGAGGGGGATGGCAAAAAAAGGAAAAACAGGGAGGGACAGGGGAAGGTAGGGGAAAGAGAGAGAGGGGAGGGGGAGAGCAAGGAAGAAGAGAGATGGGGAGGTGAGGGGAGGGAGATGAGAGGGGGGAGAGAGGGAGAGAGATCAGGGAGAGAGAGAGGGGTAGAGGCAGGGAGAGAAAAGGAGGAGAGGCAGGGAGGGAGAAGGAGGGGAGAAAGAGTGAGAAGAAGAGGGTGACCGTCCGGAGGACGGGTACTTTGCTAGTCATATATGGAACATACTGTGGGTGTAGGCAGGAGGACCCTAATGCATTGAGATGAAGGCACAAGTAAAAAGGGCATAATGCCGTGTAGCCCGAGTTAACCTTCTGCCGTAATTAATGTGAAAGTTTAATTTTCTTATTTTCCAGCTCTAGGCGTACTTGGGCAGGGCTTCCTGCTGGCTTTGGCTCAGGTCTCAGCATCCAAAATACTACACCAAGAACTCTTGAGAGGTGTTCTCAGTGCCCCTATGAGCTTCTTTGATACAACCCCCCTCGGCAGACTTGTGAACCGTTTCTCTAAAGACATCGACACAATTGACTTCAACATTCCACTAACGACTAGGATATGGATGGGCACATTTTCAGGCGTGGCCTCTACAATTGTTATCATCAGTTACACCACACCAATATTCCTCGTAGTCCTCATTCCGCTTGGAGTCTTCTACTTCTTTGTACAGGTAATATACCTATTGTTTTTCATGACTTTTAACTATATTTCTGAGACTAGGTCATAGCTAGCTTTCTTTTCTAATGCTGTTTTATTGTGTACGTATCTGATCTGAAAATGGGTTATGACATGTGATAATTCTCAGTTGTATTATACTAGTGCAACAAACTAATTGTTAAATTGACTGTGATAAAACATTAGTAACATTCGGTAAAACTAAAAAATACCTTGAAAATATTTCTATTCAGATTATCAAAACCATATATATATATATATATAATAAATCAATTGCCTAACTCAATTTCTATTATTTCAGCGTTTCTACATAAAGACTTCTCGTCAGCTGAAGCGGATTGACTCAATCAGAAGGTCGCCCATCTATGCGCACTTCAGTGAGACATTGTCTGGCACGAGCTCTATCAGAGCCTACAATGCCAGTGACAAGTTCATTGAGCACTCAGAGCTGCTCGTGGATGAGAATAACATGGCCTACTACCCCAGCATCGTCTCTAATAGGTGAGCACCTCATTTAAGCTGCAATCGTCACCTATTGCCACAAATAAATATCCTACTAAATTTAATCATATTGTGAGTTATTGGACTGAGTTGATCAATATTCAGCTACTGTTATACATGTATACATTTACTCAACAATTTCGAGCTGAATAGGCCGTTAGAAAACAGCCACTGGTGAGGGTTAATAAGTGATTCACCACAGGAAAGGATTTGGGCGGGCCTCCGAAATATAGATGTGGATTTTTATGAAGCTCTGTAGTAAAACAACCGCACAATCCTCCAAAATTGTGGTCAAATGAGAAGTGGGTATACGCCTAAACGGTTACCACACGCAGTGGTTATGCAGAGGCACGCGATACATGGGTGGCAGAGTGGTGTTGTTTCGGGGTTTGGGTGAGGCCCGAGTAAAAGTAGAAAACATGGGTGGGTTGGGGGTTGCCCGAGTAAAAGTAGAAAACATGGGTGGCTTGTTGGTTGAAAGACAGACATTAATGAAAGAGTTGATATAATAAGGGAGAAGTTTGGTCACTAGGCGTGTGTTTCATAATTAACACAGCGCTCGGTAAATAACTTAACGCAGCGATGATGCTGTATGCCTGCTCTGTAATATATACATCCGCAGTGAGACATGCAAATCCCCTATTGACTGGTTCGTCTTTTGATGTAGCTATATAAGGGCAATGCTATCTTAAAAGTTTCTATTATCGAGGATTCGAGGATCGAGGATTTAAGAAGATGAAAGAGGGCCATATCGAAAATAATGGGATCCTGATGTACACCAAAGTGAATCATTTGGAAGACGACTTGATATCATATCAATGATATGGCCTTTAATTAAATAAAAAAGAAGAAGAGGCTAAAATCCTAGGTGACCTCAGGAATAGGCAATGATCTTGAGCTGTGACCTCCAAAAGCATATACATTTATACTATCATAAAGTTAGACCTCGAGAGTTATTGTTATAATTAGTACTGTTAGTGGAGATTAATCCCACTCGTGTTGCCGCCTGATGGAATGATTCCACGTTTTATCTCAAATATATAATTATTGTTGTTTTAGGTGGCTGGGTATCTACTTAGAACTGATAGGTACCTTGATCGTACTCTTCGCCGGCCTCTTCGCTGTCATCCAGAGGGGCAGTATAGACGCTGGTATGGCAGGTCTTAGTGTTTCGTATGCTCTCCAGGTGAGATGAATAAACTTTCATGAGATATATGACATTGAAAAGCAGCGATACAGTACATCACTGTGTAATGTAACAATAATGTCAACTTTATTGGTAATGTCTCTCTAATTTCCCCCTCTCTTACATCGAGTAGAACAGTATTTTTATTATATTTATATTTTTATTTCATCACCTATCATAGTAAGTTTAACTTTCTTTATAATGCGGCAATTATTGACAATTTTTTTTCTTTAGACTTTGTATAAAGCCAATCTTACAAACAAGATAAGATAATATGATTCAGTGTTTTTGTGCATATCTATTTGTTCTTAACGACAGTGTGAGAAATTGAGGCATTACCCAATTAATTTGAATGCCATTTTCTTGTTCTACGTTCGAGATGCAAGAACCGTTTCTTTTTTATTCTTTTACTTTGGCCATTACAAGCAACATGCGCTGCAATACATACTAAAATGCTTCCTCAAATGTGATGTGTCACAGAAAAATGAGTCTAAAGTCGCAAACAAATGATACTTTCCAAATGAATTTCTAAAATGTTCATATTTTGGGGTGTGTATTGCGTTTAGTCTTATGAATATGCGTACACAAATTCAGGGCTGTGCATTGAATATATTCACGCATTCTGTAAGGAACATATTTAAATGTGTAACTATATAGTCTTTGTCAATTCAGAAATATAATTCAAACATAAAATATAAAAGTATTTATCAGATTTCCTAAAAGTTAACATTGTTGAAATCCATTTTCTTGACCTCATCTCAAATAGCATGGTATCTCAAAATTCTTTTTTTTTTTTGCGAATTTTGATTTTGTGGAGTCTCGAGACCCCCTTTTTCTTATCCAGTAACTTATGGTATGCATTTCCTTTGAAGACTTCACAGGGCTTCAGCATCTGTTAACATAATTACAGATAGAACAGATTTCACCCAAAGCTGCAGAGATATAGAGGTGATCAGACAATCCGTTAAGATATGTCTTAACAAATGAGGATAATGACACAAATACATATAAGCCTGGTGGTATATTCCAAAACGAGCACTAACAGTTTCAGTATCAGCAGTATTATATACTCTAATCTCGATATTCATAAACATTGCAAAAACATCATTTTGTTTGGTCCACAAAACGTAATATTCTATGTATTATTCACCGTACACTTTAACGGTAATAATTGGTTGGATTGGTTTATTTTGTACAATTTGTAGGACATTGAATGAAACGTATCGCAGCAGCGAAATTTTCTGTGTCAATAAACACGTTTTAAAAAAAACCGTTGGTAGAACAATTTAACCAGGACGTGATTGCATGTGTCGTATAATATCTATCCACAATTTTATAGGTTACCGGTGCTTTGAATATGTTTGTTCGGATGACCTGTGATTTGGAAACATACATAGTAGCTGTTGAGCGAACTAAAGAATATGCCAATAGCCCGTCTGAGGTAGGCTTTACAAATTATCATCATTGTTGAACTAATTTATTATTACTTTTACTTCTTTCCTCGTGATTCGTGTGTTTAGGTTACAACAGGACTCAATTATTTGGCCCGAATGTCATGCGACCTCGAAGCTAGTATAGTTGCTGTCGAGCGCGTCGCTGAATTGACAAGTTGCCCGGTTGAGGTAGGAAGATAAATGTACACGGTTGCATTCAAACATGCACGCAGGGAAGGACTGGCTGCATCTTATTATTGTCTTAGCGTCCTAAATGATCTACCGTAAAGCTGCGTTCTCAGAATTTCGACTTTTTGTTTCGTTTCCCCCCAACCCGTCTAAATGTCATTTGCGGGCTTCATAAAAAGTCAACATCTATATTTCTGAGACCCACCAAAGTCCTTTCCTGCGAAGCTTGGGTACATTATTTTTCTTTTTGCATGATGTTTACTACATGATAACTCAATTATCCAATACCCTACGAAACAGGCGATTGTTTTCGAGCGGCCATTCGAAATGTTCTGATATTCTTGGGACTGAATCGCCGCTCCCAGCAATCGCTATGCCTTGCGTCTAATGATCACTCTCAGTGGAAGGGCAGTGTAAGCTTTGTAGGTATCGCAACTAGGTCGTAAGGTCTAGACTGGACGCACAATCACAATCAACCTCGTTTTCGTTGGTGGAGGTTCCTTCGTGCAACCAATATCGATGTAGCGTCAACTAATTTCAAGATGTGCATTATTCTCATTTTCATATTTAGATTTTAATTGAATTAGGAAGACAATGAATACATTTTATTATTTTATATACCCAATGATTAAAAGTACTGTGAAAAGCATGCCATTTAGTGAATAAATATGCAATTTCAAAGGATGCTTTGTGGATCACTGGGATCCCTATAGTTGGTGTTTGTCGCCTGTTATGATATTTCGGGACATGAATGAAGCCTTTGATATGAAGGCTTTGGAGATGGTTTTGCACCCATTGTGTAATGAACACATATTATAACAGAACAAGAGAATAAGAAGAAATTCTTCATTTATGACGAATAAAATCATTATATAAACTAATTTCAACAATTAAGCTATATATGAATTGGTATTCTACGTATGTTTAGCAATGGCCAAAGAAACTTGAAATTGTAATCTACACCCATGGGTTATATCTATTGTAACCATCGAGAGTCAAACTCAATATCTAAGGCCATTGTCAAATTGTGAGAAAATGCCTAGGTGATTGGTATGATATCTTTATTGTACACATACTTTTAGATACTTCATGGGAAATAAGATTAAAAGCAAATGTTTTTCCCATTTCTTCTTCTTTGCTGAGAGCTATGGGTATAAATAGTAAAGGACCTCGGAGCTACGTGTGATTTCAGGCTACTTCAATCAGCTAATTAATTAATATGTATTGATACATTAATTAATTCTTGCACTGTTACATGTAACAGCTGTTTGGTTTGTATGTTTACAATAATTTTATAAATGGATTTTCACAGGCTGCGCAGATTGTAGATAGCAACCGCCCCGGTTCCGATTGGCCATCTCAAGGTCACGTCACATTTAAAGAATACACCACGAGGTACAGGGCAGGTTTGGACCTCGTCTTGAAGGGCATCGATTGTTCCTTTAGACCGGCTGAAAAGGTAATTAATTCATCGACGTCTTCATTTTAATTGTAGTCATTTTTGGATGTTAATTAACGCTGCACTCTCAGCAAACATTGGTCAAGAATTTAACATTATCTACTTTTCCAACCCATCTAAAAATCATTTGACCAACATTTTGGAGGATTGTGTCCATTGTCTTTGCTACAGGGCTTAATTAATAATCCACATTGTATTTCGAGCTCACGGGCTTCACTTAAAACAATTATTGTTGCTCACGGGCGGCAGGTTTTACTCTCATGCAAATACTAAACATATTTTTTTGAATAATGTTTATTTGACTTTTATCCACATATTGTTATTAACTCATTTTTGCCAATGTTACAGATTGGTATTGTGGGGCGAACTGGCGCTGGCAAGTCATCTCTCACTCTGGCACTCTTCAGGATCATAGAAGCTTCAGGCGGAAGTATTATTATTGATGATGTCGATATATCGAAGATAGGCCTCAAAGATCTCAGATCCAAACTCACAATAATTCCACAGGTAGGGATCGACACGCTTGTATAGATCTAATTAATACACCCAGTGCCAATACCCCGCCGACTGTTACCCCACCCTGCCGTTACCCAACCATTTCTCTTTTATTTAGTATGTTTATACAGATCATCATCACGAAATGACAAAGGTATTGAAATAAGGCATGTGCAGGGGTACAATGCCAATCAAAATAAAATTGTAGTCATCGAGATGTGGGCTCACTGGACCGTATACCCTGGGGAATAACCATATAACCATGGGTCCACTGTTATGTGGCTATACCGGTTATAACACCGCCAGAAACTACATTGAATTTAATCATAGTTACACTGCTATGCATTTTCTAGATATCCATAACACGAAAATCTGTAATATGATGATACACATGCCTACCACAATAGCTCTTAGCTTTCTAGTTTGTACATTCTTCAATGTTCACTAGTAATTATAATATTTATCTTAGTAAAATCTTCTAGCAATAGTCCAGTAAAGTATACCGCCAACACGCTTGTTGTGATTGGCCTTTGGTTGCCATGAGTGACGTGTGTGAGTGGCAGGTGGGGTGGAGCACCGATTTGTGTGGCGTTGTTTAGCTTTGAGAGTTGGCGAACTTGGCGAATCCAGAGACTTAAATCACTTGTATCTTCCTTATTAGACATCACACACCATAATCATTTCGGACGAGAATTACCCTTATTGCATATACTTTGTGGTCAGGACCTTTACTTTTTTGGACGTATTAGTAATTGCTTCAAATGAACGTTGGAATGGTCACTTTTGTAGTAATACCGATATCTTATATCTATGGGGGAAGGTGTGACAGTCGTTTTTGCTGAGAATTACCCTGAGGAATGGATTTAGATTGTGCTCACTAATTTGGAATGTCAGGATTTTTCTAATTCGAAGCCATGTGATGTGTTTTTATCTTTATCTGTTTACTGTTAGCTATCATTTATGACATATTTTTTATGTGAACAAGAATGCTTACTCATCAGACTTGATTATTTTTTCACTAGAGGTATTTTTTCCAAACTTGAATCACCTCAAACTGAGAATATTGTAAACCTTACAAAATGCCACCACCGGCACGAGCGATGGTAACTCTGCTTATAGGAAGATTCTATTAAAGCTGCACGCTCAGTTACCATCGATCAAAAACTAAAGATTTTCACCCTACAATATCATACAATGTTACAACGAGGTAACACAAAATGTAATGAAGTAATGAAGTTTAAAGATGTATTTATTTCTGGTACAGGTATATAAAGTGATGGTATAACCTTGGTTTAATTAGGCAGGTAACTCATGAGCAAGGGTCAGATGGCCCCTTATATTGTAGCTAACTAACATGGGGAGGCTTGTTAGCGCTATCTGTGATTGGCCACGTGGGGCTCAGCCAATGGGTGGGTCGGGCCTGGTCATTCTGCCGCGTCGAGGTAACTGTAGCTATAGCTGAACATGAATTCAAATTTAGGGGTACATACATATGACACAATAGGTATAACAACATGGGATGTGTTGCGTACCCGAATAGTGCTAGGCTGATCGAGGCCTCAGGAACTAGTCAAGTATGGTATTAACCCCAATTGTGACCTCATCCGAGTTGTTGTTGCAACTCAGAAACTCTACAGTGAAACGTTTCCTGTCATAAATCTATACGTAAACTTTCAGAGAAACAAAAAACAGAGTTGGCAACCATTTCTTTGACATTCACAACAAAATGACACTACGGTGGCTCAGCACCTAAACATCTCTCACCCAGATGTCAGATAAAAATGGTCTAACATCTCAATCTCAATCCTTTCTTTAATAAAAGCAGAATCATATAGCAATGCTGCCAGGAACAGGAGGAATACAGATGAGAAAAGATGGATAGCCAGACTACAAATAATGGTACCCAGAGGACTAAACATTCTGGAGTGAATACCTACTGCACATTTTCAACCATTACGTTCGTAAAATACAATATCAAACATAGTATAGGCCTACATCAAGTTGTATCAAATCTTATAATATAATATTGAGTGAATTTAATAAGAGTAGCTCTGTATCTCCATTCAGGGTTGGGTTGATGGTTTAGCTAAGTAAATATAATATCAAACAAACATGTTTTGATGAAACTACCTCACCTGTATATATTGTGTATAGACCTCCACCAATAATCTAGCATAATATAATAGCAGTACACATACATTATAATGGGGGCTAGATCAGGGTAAACATAATTATGTACTGTGGTATAATTTGATATATATGTTGAGTTGGGTGGTACATCAAAAAGAGAATATCTGATGTGTTACAGAAAAATGGGTCTAAAGTCGCAAAATGGATTTGAGATACCATCATATTTGGAAAGATGAAATTAAATGGAATCCGTGATAATATTATCGATAGAAACGGCCCGAGCAGTCCTGAGCAGGTTCGAGCAGGTAGATCAAGGTATAAGAGATTAGCATAGCTAATGATTTATGCTAGCCCCTTAGTACTTAAAGGGAAACACTTTTCAGACATTGAAGAAAAATACAAAATTATATTCTGCACACTATAATGAATAATCCAATGATTTGTGTGGCTGTTAGGCGGCATTTAAAAGTAAAGACTCTGTCTGTTATTGAGCTAGTGTAAGCTGACATCTTCCCAGGTTTCTATGCCAGAGTGACATCATACTAGCAAGGCCAACTTCCTTTTCAATGGAGATGAATGCACACAATCAGTTAACCGTTGTTATCACTGACCTCTATATGCCACAGAAATGCAAACCTATAAAGCATATGTAGGATCTATAACAATTATTAGGTGCAGCAGAAAGACATCAGGGAGCTCTTTCAATTGATTTCATGTAAAAAAACATAGCTAAACATCAAGGTGTATACACTTTTGAGAATTTAGGTCAAGTGCCCAGTGGATCAGTAGACCTGACCAGAAAAAGGTAGTAGTCCTATAGTGGTGTGTGCTAAGTTGAGGTCTAAAACTCAAAGTTGCCTCAACTTATGTAAGGTTCATTATAACGTAAGCGTTTTCATGATAACATGATAACATGATATCTAAGTCAAATAAAAGCAACAATTCAGAGCTATCTGTATTTTAATCTGTCACATACACAACTACAAGAATTCTTTCTCATATCATGTGGAGTCAATCTATTTTGATTATTTCTCTCCTTTTACTCACATTTTGAACTATATACAGGTATAATGGTCTTTTATTCTTGAAAAATAACCCGAGAAAAACTCTATTGCACAATTTAGAGATGATCAGTTGGAGGAAAATATTCCATTGTAAGGTTCTAATTTCAAATTCAATGATAATAGTCATTATTACTTGAAACTTAAACAAAATTCGGGATTTTAGTATGTATCCTCAGTCTTATGAACAAAGGAAACATGTTCATATCCAAGGATTTAGAAAACATGGGTAATACAGCAAAGTCCCTAACTTAAGGTGCAGCACTTTATGTATCCATGTTGACCTTGAAGTATAGTGGAGTCTTGACTGTTTACTATAGATTACCAAGACCATGACCACACATAGCTGACAGGTAGTAAACTTGCCCATTTTAGTGTCATACAGGTGTCATACAGGTGTTACTTTTTCATTTCACTTACAGGCCAAGTCATTAATTACAAGTGCAATTGTTAATAAAATACACATTTAGTCGTTCAACGACATGTCTCATATGTTGCCTTCTTATAATCGATAATTCTTTTCGGGAGTATATATCCCATTCTACTGATTAGGAAAATGTTCTTTTAGCATAAGGAAATACCTTCTATCGCTATTATGTAGCCTATCAATTATAATTAGCTAATAAACATGTCCATCTTTAAGGTGACTGGGTTAACTCTTACAAGCAGTTTCCTGCCGGACACCATCTAGATTATACCATCATTATTCAATATACCCCTTTTAAAAATAGATAAATAGGAATGTATTCAATATTATTATATTTGCATTTATCCACAGGACCCAGTTCTCTTCTCAGGGACGCTCCGTATGAACCTTGACCCATTCGAGCAATATTCTGATGACGAGGTGTGGAAGAGTCTCGAGTTGTCGTACCTTAAAACGTTTGCCCAGTCATTACCGGATGGTTTAGAGCACATGTGTACCGAAGGTGGCGAAAATCTCAGGTAACAAAATGTTATATTAATTTATAGGAATCGACGCATTGCTCGATTGAAAGTTCAATAAAGTATAATTAACTTCTATCCTTGCATGATTTGAAAAGATTTCAGTGGTATTTAAGGAAATCATCAATAGCTATCAATCATTATCAACTTATTATCAAGTATCTCTCGCTGTCCATGTTATCGATGTTGTTGTTTTGATTAATCAAAACATGTTTATTAGGCTGAGAGAAGTTTAACCTTAATAGTAAGTAGTTACATGAATGTTGGAAAAAAATTACAAACGGAAATGTTCACGCATTGCCCAACATCTTTACTTTTTTATTTTAATATCAATCGCCAGTGTGGGGCAGAGACAGCTGGTTTGTCTAGCCCGTGCCCTGCTGAGAAAGACCCGTATCCTGGTGCTGGACGAGGCGACAGCAGCAGTGGACCTGGAGACAGATGACCTCATTCAGACGACCATCAGGAAGGAGTTTGCTGAGAGCTCTGTCATCACAATAGCTCACAGATTAAACACCATTATGGATTATGACAGGTTTGTACTGGCTTTACCTGTTTAGTTGTAATATATCCTAGTGTAAGGATATTTAGTATTATATAGAATAATCTACAATATTTTTTGGGCTGGAGCTTACATCTTGTGTTCTCCACCAGTGGTATATCCTTGTGTGTAAGGATATTAGTAATATATCGAATAGTCTCATATCTCTTGGGTAGAGTTTACAGCTAGGCTGGTTGAGAAATGGAACTAAACTCGACGTTTGCTGATCTATTTTTCTTTGGTTCTGGGTATGTATGTAACATTTGTAAAACCTTGTAAAAATCGATTTAAAAAAACAAGTCGGTCAAATTATTTGAAGTGATGGACCAATTTTTTAACATAGGTAGAAAGTATGCAAAAATAGTCCAGCATATCCAATTTTCAAAAGTAAGAATGAAAGGGAATCTTTTACAAACATCTTTTGATATAGGCTTGATAAGTTTTCGCTGGCTTCTATGATAAAACTTCACTCATTTAACTCAACTACAATATAGATGGGTCCACACTTGGTGCGATAAGTCTCGCAATAGGCTTTGCAATAGGCATCTGCAGTAGAAATTCGATCTTGGAGGGTAGTATATTGCAGACGTGTGGGTCCCTTTGCAATAGAATCTGCAATAGCCTTTGCAACGTGCCTCACGATTAGAAATGCGTCGCCATCTATCACAGAAATATTTGACATGTTTAGTATTTGTTGGCGAAAAGCATGGCACCGCTGACGTCACCATGCCTTCGCAATTAATTGCAAAGGTCTATTGCGATGGTGTGGCGACATTTGCAATAAGCCTCCACAATAACTGGGCCTATCATAAAGGTCTGTTGCGAAGCCTATTGCGAGGATTATTACAGCTAGTGTGTCACATTTTTGTAATTTCAAATAATTTTAAAGTACATTTTGCATTGCTCACTGTAATTATGGACTATAGTAACATAATAATACCATATCTAAATAATACCACCTAATAAGGCTAATTAAAAGGCTTTATCTATTTTGAATGTCTAAAAATGTTTGCAATACCTACTTTTTTTTCTCCAGAATTGCAGTCCTTCATAATGGAAAGGTGGTGGAATTCGCAAGTCCAACTGAGCTTTTGAGGAATAAAAATGGCATCTTCTTCGGAATGGCCAAGGACGCCGGATTAGTCTGAACTAAATATATCGAAAAGTAACACTGGAACTAATTTTTAATATAGAAATATTTTTTGTCCTTATTCCCTGAAAAGTACGCCAAACGGTACGTATAATGGCTTTCTAGGTTAAATCCTATCGATTGGCCAAATATTGATAGAGGAAGTATGAAAAAAGTATGACACATATATCATTATGGATCAATATTATTATCACTATGGTGAATATTTTATCATTATATACTTGTCCATTGAAAGGATACATCTGCTATATATTTAGTGCAGACTTTTAATCCGTTCCACAAGAGAAAGAATACTTTTAAATTTAAAAGAGATGGGTCTTAAGATATTGATTTTAGTTGAAGATATTTACTATAATGAGTAAATATACGTATCCTTCTGGTTCAGACAAGCTGAAATGTAGGGGTGGTGTGGGTGGGTGAGATAAAACTTTGTTATTCTTTTAAAGGGATTGAAAAAAAAACACTTTTAACCTAGCAAAAATTGTTTTAAACAAGAGGAGTTTACTTTTACTTAAAAGCGTGATGTGTTACAGAAAAGTGAGTTACAAGTCGCAAAATTGATATTTTCAAAAGTGTTTTATCCACAAGATCTCTTTGTAGGAATGATTTCATCTTTGGGGTAGGTACAGTTTAAAGTCGTATGAATACGTATAGCAAATTTCAAGACAGTGTATTAAATAAATATAATGCATTTCTAAGGTTATCCTATGCAGTATATTTAGCTACTTTACTCGTAATTGTCCACTCAGAAATATTGCAATTTTTTTCTCTCAAAAATATCAAACTCCAAATACATAAATATTTATGAGATGTCCTAGTGTTTGCCATCATTGGAATCGGCTTGATCTCATCTTTTCAACTATGACACTATCTCAAAATCCTTTTTTGCGACTTGTGACTCATTTTTCACAGTTTACTTGTAATGGTCTAGATTTCTTAGTGTTTTGTCCCTCTATCGTGACACAAGAACTCCACTGTGTTACTAAATATTGATTTATTCCTATTTCATTGACACCCGTAAATTGCAATTACACCATCATAAGATCAGTTTAGCTAAGAAACTAATTCTTGATGATTTATAATCAACCACTCTTGATTTTATGATGACGAACGCTCTCTTACGGTCATCCACAGTCTTCAATATCGCATGCACAGAACATATATAACACTGTCATTGTGTATCCCGTGGGCTGATAACACATAGTAAATTATGAATGATATCTATATCTCAGATGAGTTCAAGAGATCATGCGTATCAGTATGATATAGGGCCAGTATTATTGTTTAAGCAATGTATCAGCAGTACATCGTCGGCTAAGCTTCAATGCATATCGATAATGTGTGACACAAAATCGTATTATCATTTGCAGGGAATATGATTTCCATAAACGTGTGGTGCAATGACGCTCATTCCTCATTCTGAAAATCAGTGAGACCTATACTTCTTTTCTTAAGCCTAGTGTTCACTGGGCACTATTACGGTCGGTGTGGCGTCGGGCCTAATTTCGCCAAGACTACTTAAAAGATTAATTATCAGTACCCCGTATCTACAAAGTATTTTCAAAAAAGTACATTTTATTTGAACACACTATTACAATAGTCAGATTTCCATGTATCAAATCTAAACCAATACAAAACATTCATTACAAAAATACACAAAATTTCCAGATACACACATTAGACTTTCTTGCCTTTAACATCATTCAGTTTTAGTTTTACATCAGTATCGTTCAGCTTAACTTTTACATCGAACATTTTTGGAAAAGACTGAAGATAGTTGTTTGTTCAAAATCGGTTTTGCCATTTTGTTTTACTAAACACACGTCAAAAGCAACTGGTAGTTTCATCATGTTATATTATGAGCGTGAAGTGAATGTATCATTTTATCTTTATATATTATTTATTATCAGATTGATTATGTTGAATATTTACCATTGACTTTGCTGTGCAAACGATTGCATTGTGAACTGAAATAGCATTTGCTGGGATGTTTTTTCTTGTATCCCTATATACCTGGACTAGCCCCTGTTTTCCGATGGTGTGTTTGTGTTATATCAAATTTAGTCAATGTGTTCTCTTTATCAATATCATTGGTGCTTTTAAATGAAAATATGTTGGTAACTAACACCGCTACATTGCTGAACAGCTAACAATCCCAAAGTATACAAACTAGATTTTAGTATTTTTATCATCATAAACATCAACCATGTATTGTTTGTACATATTTTAATATGAAGCTGTCGCAATCACTTTGATTATAAACAAGTATTTGCTAGATATCAACAAATGAATATGGTAGAACGTCATGAGAGGTTGGTAAATAAAGCTGGTTTTATTTACCTCATGTGCTCGAGTCATTTATTTTCCATGATGCCACAAGCACGATAACATCATGCCGTGCGATATGCAGAAAGGGAGAGAAAAGGAGGTACATGTTACTGACCTCGAAGTTCTATATTTACTCCACTTTTCAATATCCAAAATATCAACAGTGCATGTGGTAATGAAAATATGATCACATGGCTACCTTGTAGCATGCGGTGTCACCAACGAGTGGTACACACTTCGTCATGTAGTAAACCAATGTATACTCATGTTTTATTTAAGCAACCATAATGCTACTCTAGCAATCAACAGAAATAATAACAATCAGCAGATGTATTAGATCATGATAGATGTACAATATTAATGAGGGTTGCATAACACTATAAACAATATTGCATTAGGTGAGTGTCAAGTTGTAATCATATTTATAAATGGCTTTAATCAATGTTATGTTTTATATACATCTCTTTGATGGAATGATCAATGTTAATGTGTATACGTTGAAGCATGTTCCATCAAATCTGGTTATTTCATTCAACTGATTTTGGAAATCGTATCCAAACATATCTCCAGATTCAGTCACATTCATTATAATAGTATCGGATTAAAATTGGCTGAACATCTGATAATACCAATGTTTTAAACACATTAATAGATTCTAATCTGATCAACCTGATATCAGGCCATCCGATTAGAAGAAATGGGGTTCGGTGGAACATGGGCTTAAATAGGAGAGAACGTTAGCTCTCCCTGTATCTTTATTTCTCATGTTACGTTCTGTCTTTGAAGAGGTTGTACAGGATATAGACTAGAATTGGACATAGATAACATGTTACACATCACTGGACATACTTTAAAGCCACCATGTAATTATAGTTGTCCTCATCAGTCCTTAACAGTTTTTATGACGTTATTTTGTTGCATGGAATCAAAACATGTATATCCATTTCAACAAATGGAAATCTGGTTTTACAATGACGTAGTCATTTCACCTTACTAATTATACAATGGCAAAGCATGAATAGATGTGTTGTGATACGTTTGGTGCACCAAAGACAGTCGTTGTTGTCAAATGGTTTCATGAAGTGTTCCTTATATTTAACTGATAGTATATATAGTTTTCTCAAGTATTAACACCCCTGATCTGTAAGAATAGCCGGCGTGCATATATCATTGAAATATACAAGATACTAAGAGAATCTTTTGAAAATATTCATCTTTCATAACGAAAATATTCATCTTTCATAACGTTGGATATTCTTTTAATATTCCAGCTCAAAGTAATAAATATGATGTTCCTCTTTATTTCAAAACCAATAGGATGTTAAGGTTTTTAAAGGACTTTATCGGACACTCATGCAGTGAATGTTAGCAACCATTGTATCTTTTTATTATTCATGGTTGACCAATATATAATGCTAAGAATATTTTTGCAGTTCACTTCCAAATAGTTCACACCTGGATCTTTTTAAGGGTGGTCAACGATCAACTCCTGGGATCACTGACCAATATATTATGTCATTATATATATACTTCTCCACATGTGATGCTGAATTATACATAGTTGTAGATCATTTGCACCGGAAAGGATTCATTATAGGAGCCGCACAGTAATTTGTCAGTATATTGATTCTTAATTTGTAAATAAATAATTATAGCAGGGAGGTATTTCGCACATCAATACTGACCACATCAATGGTGACTTGTACCTGGGTTTAATGTTAATGAACATATTTTGAAATTTAGCAAAAGGTACGACACTCCAGAAATGCTTTGTTTGGTCCAATGTCAGTGTGATATTACTCTCTCTAATCTACCTCCCTGATATAAACAATGGCAGTAAACAAGTTAATTGTTTGAAATTGAACCCCCAGCTTTACTCAATGTGTATAGTGAGCAGTTAGTTGTAATGCATAATGATTAATTATTGTAGCGTTCGTACAGCAATGTACCTCAGCAATATGAATATTGCTTTTAAACACTGATACTTTGATGTATGATGTCCTCATATTATATATATACATGAACTGATGGTTGGTTTTGTAATAAAAACCTAGTGATTTAAACAGAAAGCCTCTGGGTTATTCCTCAAGTAATCAAAGCAGCATTCTTAGCTATTGCGACAAGAACTCTGACAAAATTTACTCATGTTGCCTCATAGGCTTGTATTTATCAATATTCTGCTGCTTTTATTATGTTTATACAAGAATTTGAAGGCGAATCGGCCAGGAGAAAACGCCATCGGTGTGTGATAATAAGTGAAGCCACTACAGGAAAGGATTTCGGCAGGTCTCCGAAATATAAAGGTCGATTTTTATGAAGTCCTGTAGCTAAAACAATCAGATAAAATCCTCAAAAGGTTTGGTCAAATGACTTTAGATAGGTCCATGGATGGAGTTGTAGTGACTGGCCAGGGACGAGTTACAGAAAGATTGTATTTTCAAAGCAAATGGGAAAGTATCACACACATGTACGAGCTTGTTCTTTTCTAGAATCTTTTAAAATATGTTAATCCAAGAAATTTATATTTGTCCTCTCAAATATGACCAGCTAAATGAACGTCAGAGAATATTGGCCCTGCACAACGTCGCTAGGTGAGCAGTGACACATGAGTGTCACTGCTTGAGCCAACCAAATTCACGTCCCTCAGCCTTGGCATGTTCCACCCTTTATTCAAAGCTTCACCGGCTCCATCAGCGTCAGTCCTGACTTCCCCAGTATCCATGGGAAAAAACAGTTTTGTTGTATTTGTCATATAATATTCTTAAAAATATTTGATTTATTATATTTTTTTTATATTATCAAACAATTCGTATTGCTGAAATATGGTTTACAGGAAAAACGACAGCTTTATATCGAGAACACAAATCGTTGTGTCACTCAGCTTAGGATACTATATGATAGGATTCGTTTATCATTTTAGATTATCAATTTGTTCAACAATATCCGCGAGCAGCCTCTTCCATAAGCGGTACACCGATTTATGCCCGGGGTTCATGCACTGACCATGGATTACCACCGAACATCGGACCCTTATAGTTCATACATATATTAAAGCGTTTAAAAATTTGATTCTACCTTCTTGAAAAAGCTTTTGTCTGAATGAAAGCCTTTAGTTGAAGTACAATCCAGTTGATTATATTAGCGTTGGTGTTACTTTACTTGAAACCAAACATGATTTCCCAGGAGTTTATTTTGATTCGGTTGTTTTGTCTAAACAAAATCTATATATATGTTGGCTAATTGATTTGAAACAAACACAAGGTGGTGCAGGAGGTGCCGACAGACCGGTTTGTCCACCCATGTAGTTTATCAAAGGAAAACTTGGAGTTGAGACAAGATGTGGTCAGACCGGCAGTGCTCAGGTGAATACAGTGTACAGCGGTCAATCCAGTTCGTGGCAGCAGTAGTGGCTCCACCTAGACCAATCGGGCCACTTCCGCCTTTTGCAGGCAAAAGCGTAGCTTCTTCTAAAACATTACAAAAGGCCCCCCATACCACAAAAAGATCGCCATTAGAACCGGGACCGCATATAAAACACTTTTCTTCCATATTTTCCCCGGGTTCCGCAGATTCACTCTATTTGGACCTACCTACACCGATCAAGCCAGTTAGAACTTCTCAACAAGACCGTCTTAAAAACGGCGAAATTTACGACCCACGACACGTTAAATCATTTGAACCGACCTCCATTATGTCCATCGGTAAGCTTGCATAAAGATTTCCATAGGGACTAGGTCTCCTCTGCGCGTGCGCGATGCTCTTGTTGTGGGCTCACTTCCGCCATCCCAAATGGGTCACGCTCGTCAATGGCGTCAAAACAAACGTAAAGAATCTAGGATTATCCCATTAAAAAAGGTAACAAAATATATAATCTAAATGTCTGCGTCGTCTAATGGCTATGCCATTAGATTGGCGGCAGACATGGCCAGGCAAAACACTTGACAACCCTTCTTTCTGAACAGCAACACAATGCTTAGTGGCCGGTTCCCCCCCCGGCTAGTGATGGCGGCGGGACGGCAGGGAAAAAATCGATGCTGTCATTGAACAAATAATAACGGTAACTATAAGTCACATGCAACTAATTTATCACAGGAAAAACATATACAACGGGCAGCTATACTTCTCTGGAATCAGGTTATCAGATATATAGCATTATTTGTGCAGGTGAAGAGTCACCGGTTATATTGGGGACGGAGCTAGGCAACGCCCAAGGTCGCAACATCACAATGATCCTCCCATTCCATGTCCCAAACAATAACATTCCCTGTTGCCACTTGCTAACACCCTCCTGACCAGTCAACACATACCTTGAAATTTGTTATATCTCTTAGGATTTGGTCGATTTTACTTGGAATTTGTTCAAGATGGGGAAACAGAAGCAGTATACTCCTTGTGGCTATGCCCATGATCCACCAACTGGACAATTGTGCAATAGAAAACTTATTGCTAAAGTGAAGGCAGTGGAAGGAGAGAAAAGTGTTCAACTCCTTGAGCGGGTGACCAACCTGGGAGGCATGGTAGAGAAGATATTGTCAGCAGTGGTTGGCCTTGAGAAACAGTCCAGAAGTATCAAACCGCCCATAATATATTTTTTCCTGTGATAAATGAGTTGCTTGTGACTGACGTTTACCTTACAGATTGTTGAATGATCCCCCCCCCCGCCCTCTCCTCCCCCATCCTACCATGTTGATTATAGTTCTATGCTCCTACCTAGTGTCACGCACACACCACCGCCGTCGTGTGTGTGATGCATGCTCTATTGCATCATGCTAGGCCTGGCGTTAGGGTGCCCTTAGGGCTCCAACATGGTGGCGCAAATGGCGGTCGGCAAGTCCCAACGCATCCCCATAGGATTACTATAGGAATATCGAGAATCTATTTTAAAGCCTAGATGGATTATTTCTCCGGACAAAACTTGGAGAGGACATAATATAATTGGGATTTCAGGGTAAGGATGTCGGCTATAGGTATGTTTAACCCATTGAGGACGGGGGCAGTTTACACATAATTTGCCTGGCTGACGGGGGCCCTTTTCCCCCTTTTTGGGCTTCAGAACGGGTGTTTAACATGAGGTTTAGGGTATAAAAACACTTTAAGAATATTTTCTTCAAATAATATGTGTCATATGTCCATCGTTTAATAGGTGTAAACAGTTATTGATCATATTTTTTCATAATTTCTAGAATTTGGTCTTCAATAATTAAAATAATGGGTCTCAATTGGCTGCAATATGGCAGCAACCTTGCTCCAAATTCACTTTCCAGCATTTACGTATGTTAGTTATGACGTCATCATTATTGTCTCCATGACAACATACCTATAAAGATATTTCTAGTGTGTTTGTATACATATATTTTAAATTTCATCAAAATCCGTTTATTTTTTATTAAGCTATGCCCCCTTCAATTTATATAAAAAATTGCTGCCTGCAGGCAGCCTCCCGTCCTCCAGGCCCCAATGGGTTAATAGGAAAACGGCATGATCTCCGTGAGTTCTCTATAGACTTGGGTTTTGACTCTAAAAGCCTGGGGCGACAGAAATGATTCTAAGTATGCCAGCTGCGCCCGCCTTTCTCAAGGTGGTTTTCGGTCGCCGATCGTCCAGAGGTGAATGGCACCAGAGTAGGTCTATCGTCATAACGTGATGGGAATGAATGGAAGTCTTGAGCTATTTAATTTCATAAATATGGATTCTTTTTGTAAATTGATACTGTCAACACCACTACCTGCTTCCCTCTCCCTTCTCCCATCTCCCGATGCATTAAAATCTTTTCGTTTAAGCTTGTAATTCCATGTGCAAACCATCCCCGTATACGGCGATGCCATGCACATGTTCTGAATAACGTTTGCCGAGTAATGCCTGTTTCTATTGGCTGGCGCCCTGTGATTGGTCCATTTTTTTCCTGTACAAACCTGACTGTTACCGAGGGTTCCTTGTTCGCTCGCCATGTGTAGGCACTGTAAAATGTCAGTGGTAAGTTGTGGTAAATAGGGCTCTGGGAATCGGTTATTACTCAGTTATGATACCAGAAAGACCCCATGTTATGGGAGGTAATCTCAGTCTATGGGTTTTCCCTAGGCCTGGAGACATTGTTTCTGGCCATTGGAAGTTGGGAAGTAGCAGTTTCACACGATCGAGCAAGAGTCAAATTATCAGTTGGTAGTTCTAGATAAAATGCTATGCCTAAGGCATATTTTATATGCCATTATTGACGCCTCGTCGTCCAGTAAGAGATTGGAGATTCCAGAGCTGTCCAAGACTTCTTCAACTGACTCTGAGATGAAAATTCGTAGTTCAGCGAGATCTTCTCGCCTAACCAATGATATTTTGGGTGAAGATAGATCACCAAGTAGAGACAGTTCCATTTATAATGTGGCAACATCCAGCCACCATTGGCGCAGCTCTTCAAGGAAGCACTCAGGACTGTTCGATAGGGATCAACTCCTTGACAAGGGTGAGAGTGTAGAGACATTTATGCTGGAGAAGATGTTAGTTGATTGTAGACCCTATGAGGAACTTTCAAGCGTATTATCTCACTGTATCACCAAGTCAGAGTAGAATGCCTCGCAAATGTATACGTTGAAGGCATCAATGTTGTACGACCAAGCTGTACAAGTCCAATTAAGCCAACAAGAAGGGCCTTTCTGCATTCAGTGATGTTAAACAGGAGGAGATACTTTGCCATTACTCCTAGGAAAACTCCAGGAAGGCAGTTGCGACCAAACCGAGCTCTTCAATGAAAGGCAAGACTTCTTCCAAAGACAGAATTCGCTTCAAGTTTCATGTTGGTGGCTGCACAAAGTCACAGTGCAATTGTCCCCATTGTCGTTCGACATGTTCTTCTAGCAACCATGGTGCCAAGGCATGTGGGGCGAGTAAACTAACCAAATAGGATAAGGTAGACAATCAGGGAGATGGTGACATAGATCTATAGGCATTAAGCATAAATCACAAAGACTTAAACACATATTGATGCATTATGGAAACAGTAGTGCCCTCTGGTGTTATTCAGCGGAACCAATCACCAGCACCTGTGATATGAAATACAATGCCCTCTAGAGAGTATATAGAATATCACTACAATACTATTGATATCAATATAGTATAGGAGTAGAGGAAAGGAGTAATCACAAACTGGACACATCCAGAAGTATAAACAGCGCAAGGAAGTAGGGTAACGATTTTGCATGGTTATTTTAGTAAGATTGAGTCCACATCCCCCTGTATTTGATATATCAACGGAAATAGCCAAAGGCTAAAATATTGTACTAAAAATATGGATCGTTGCTAACAACTATTGTAGAGCCAGCTTCTAAACTTTGTCACAGAAACAAGGGTTGTCAGGTGTTTTGCTTGAGGTCTGCAGTCGATCTTATGGATCCTCCATAACACAACTGCAGACATTTAGATTTTAGCAGAAGAATGTATATTTTGTTAGGTTTTAAATGTGATAAGCCCAGACTTCTACCTTGAATGTGACAGCCACAGTTTGTAGGGATTTTTTTGATTGGACATGATGAGGGTTTTTCTTGCTATGACATCATTGACTAGTGCCTCTTTCTGGGCGGGCTTTTGGGCTTTCGGGGTGATTGGCTATAGTGGTAGTGGCTGATGCCAATCACCAGAATGAGGCTCTACGGGAAGGGGAACACAACATTGCCATGCATTTCAGTCAATAATTTCAGTTGATGTGCTTTCCCTGTAGAAACCATAGAGGCTAGCGTTAATGATAGTTGTGATTCATTTGTGTTCGTTTTGACAAATTCAACTGACCTAAGGTATTCTCTCCTTAAATAGCTTTCCATTCATGGTACTTATTGCAGACTTTTATAGGAGAAAGAGTGCGAGAATGAACAATCCTTCCAGGGACACTTAGACTAGTTGCATGTCTTCAGTTTATTGGGCGGCGTTCGCAATGTTTTTTGTGCATAGCATTCGCTTTGTCAACAAAGCGGTTTTGCCATGATCTGTCCAGGAAGCATGTCACACAAGAAAATGGTGGCTGGCCGTAATAGGCTTGAAGCCCTTATATAGGACTTTTTACATTAACTAGGATATTGTATTATTGAGAGGATAATGAAACCTTAGACCATTTAAAAGATTTCCTGCCTTCCCCACGCCCTAGGTAGAGTCTACATAGAGCCCACCCACTCACCTACCAAGCCATGTAGGTGCTACTGTCATATCGCCTACATGGCACCCTGCACAACAAATGTAAGGCCAGCTGTGAGCTGGTTTCGAACGTGTGACCTTCCATGCGGGAGACAGACGCCCTGCCCCTGAGCTAGTTCCCAAGATTAAGAGTCCTACTGCTGATCTTAAGAGTCTTTAAACAGACTTGTGGAATCCTCGCTGCTATGATGTCACTGTGCAGAGGATTTGATCGTTAAAGCATAATGCAGGGTCAATGGTGTAAGCTAAATATTTTACTACCTTAGCTAGAACCTGTAACATACGTTTCTGTAAATTTATCATAAGCTTATTATAAATCAACCATTTAGATAATATTATATTAGATGCTACCAGTTGAGAACAATCACTCACAACCTCTCCTGTTGCTGTGACTGAAGTATCATCAGCATAGATAGTCATATTAACAATTCCTTGGGTGACTATAATATTATTTATGCAATTTGGTTTATCATTACAATAAATTAAAAACAGGAGAGGTCTTCCCTGAGGTAGGCCATTAGTTATATTTAAAGGTGTCAATAATATGTTGTTTAAGAAGCTAGGGCTTTTGGTATCTATCTGCTAAGTAATCACTTATCAGTTTGATGACAATAGTATTACGTAACATTACACAACAAATACTTTGGAATTAACCCAATCAAATCCACTCTTCTTGTTTTCATTGACTTCTCCCAGAAAATCCAAGACATCTTGTGATATTAATTCTAGTACTGTCATTGGTTTTCATACATACGATCATTGAACTTATCTAGTTAATTTAACTTATGTGAATGTCATTCTTGGGAGCTGAGGGACATTCCATTAATAATTACTCGGTTGTTATAGGGAGTTGTATAATTAATAATAATGGTTTGTGTAGAGTTTAGTTGACTCTGATGAATCTAGTTGATCTCGCTAGCTGTATAATAATAACTCTAGTAGAGCAAAGGTCCATGTTGGAGAGCTGAATAAGCATAATTGGGTCCAATCTTGTAACATCACAAGAGTAGGTGCAGGAGCCAGACCATAGTCAGAACGCGCAGTCAAGTCAGTTAGTCAGTCAGCGTAAGTCCATTCTATTCAGTTGAGTCAGTGTCAGGAGAAATGTGTAGAGAGTCTGAAGATACCATTAGGTCTGACTCTACTAAGACCTGGATTTTGTCATCTAAATTGGGCATTGCAGCAATGTTCTAGAACATTCTAGCAAACCCCTAGTAGCATTGCATTAGAATTACTTGGTATAGAAGGATAGGAAGGGGGCTTGCATAACCATGGAAGTCCAAGGATGAGCTTGTGAGCGACTCACCCATGGTGCAATGTACTCTAAATATGGGGAGGAGCAGATCTGGCACAATACCCTGACTCATGTCATCATGAGGGGGCATGCCTCAGACTGCGTCCTAAAGCGATAACAGATAACATAGTGACTGACTATGGCCAAGCTTGTTCAATACAATTAAATACTTTATTTATGCACCTCTTAAACACTTAATCATTAAAGCAATAAAAATAAGTTTAACGAAACACACATAAAATATACCTAGACATTAACATCTATGAAGTTCACCTTAACAGCAATCTATCTTAAACAGAAATGCCAAATTAAGTTATTAAAGAATCGATTGATAGTATTGTTATCATAGCGACCAGTGGACCACATATATATAATACATGAAGTCCATACGTATTGGTTGTATGAACCAGATGGAGAGCCATTCAATATTGTATGATCGTAATGCATGGCAATTTTCCTGCTGGTACACACGTTATATAATTCATGAAATGAGTGTTATTGCTAGCATTTCAATGACTAGGTGTCAACATGTGGGGGTAGGAAATTTTTATTCCTGCTATAAACATAAAGTAGAAGGAGAATGGATGCATCTTCTATCGAGAAATAGTCATTTCTATCTACTTTTGTGTTGATTCAACAAAATATATGCAGTCATGTTTGAACCTCATTCATACATAAGATCTGGCTTTTTTGAAGGGATTGGTGAAGGTGACTTGTACATCTGATCCAATATATTGTGCACACATCAAGCAGCATTGAGTACTAGAGTATGTCAACTTGCTATGTTTAGAATATGACTTGGATATACCTAATAGCTCAAGAAGGGTTTTTTTGTCACACATGTTCTGGGAATCTGTGATGTACCCAGCTGTATTTTTGGTCTCTACAGGTCCGTTGACCCTGCCTGGAGGACATTATAAGTGGTTTGTGAAGGTATCTGGGGTGAAAAGTGGTTTTGAAGCCTTTTTTAAATTGGGATCCCCACACTCTATTTATAGCCTGGGAAAGCCCCTGTGAGATAATACGTCATTTCCCACAGGCTACTATGTGACTTCCATGCAGAGAAGTGGGAGAGGGAAGAAGAGGTGTGGGAGAGTATGGGGGTATTGAAGAGGGGGTGGGGAGGGAGAGGCTGTAGGAGGGGGAGAGTGAAGAAAAGAGAGAGGGTGGGGAAATAGGAGAGGGGGAGGGGGAGGGAAAGAAGAGGGGAGGGAAAAGAGGGGAGGGAGAGGATGTAGGGGAAGGGAGAGAGGGGAGGGAGAGAAAGCGAGGAGAGGGAGCATGAGGAAGAGGGGAGGGAGAGGGGGGAATCGGAGATGGAGTTGGGAGGGAAAAACAGGTATGAGAAACAGAGAAGAGGTGGAGGGAAAAGAGGGAGAGGGGGAAATGTGGGGAGAGAGGGGGACCATCCAGAGGACGGGTACTTTGCTAGCATATATAATATCCTAGAGTTAGATAGCTTGACATCTTATAAATAACTAATGGGAGTGGTAACAAGTAAGGCGTCAAATTCTTCCGCAGGGGTCAGTAATTCATGAATAGAATTGCCACTCCTAGAGAACCCCTAGGGTCAACAGATATATTCACACATTCAAACACTAATGGGTCAGGTCGCCTGAAAATGTACAATTTACCTTCGCCAATCCTCCAAAATAACGAAAAACAAAGAAGAAAAAGATGTTCAAAAGACAGTTAAAGATAAACGATGAGGTTCCTTTAATCAACACACTATCAAATACAAAAACAAACATATCAGACAGTGCAATAGTGTCCCTCGCACCACATTCTCATCAGGTTCTATATATATCCGAGAGCAAGGCTAGCTGGCCTGTGGTTGGCTGCTCAGGGTGTAGGGCAGTTATTCTACTGCTGATTGGTCACAAACTTCGATGTAAGGAGTAAAAGAATATGAGATTGAATTTTGTGTTTAAATTAGAATTCATGGAATAAATCAGTAAATTATGTAGTAGTGGTAAAGAGTTTAAAACATGCAAGTATAAGAATGTAAATGTTATATAAGTTAGGATGATCATTTGTTTGTGTTTCATGAGAATAGCAGGGCTACCTGAAATTGAACGCAATTCAATTCCATAAAAAAATGATTGGGTTCATCATTTTATCATTTTTCAGCCCAATTTAGCAGAATTTCCTAAATGGGTATATAGGGCTCCCGATTGTACATTTTTCTGAAGGTCTGACGCTAATGATTATTCAGCATCGCCTCCTGGTTTGGTGTCAGAGCCTGGAGTCGCTGCCGTTAAGGTCACTGGCGCTTGAGAAGTGGGCGTGGCTACGTGGGCCCCCTGGCAGGACCTGAGGTCCTAGTGGTTCTGGGACAACGCGAAGAGCGCGGATAGAGCGGATAACTATCGGAGTATTACAACTAATTGTTATTTTCCAGGTGAGGAGCATACTGGAAGACAGGCCATTGTACATATCAGATGTGTGCCTAATTGTGTGTGTCAATTAATAATAAATACCGTAATATGTTATATTGAATCGAATAGAAATTTATAACATTAGTGTAAAGGATCTAGCAGAAGACATATATATATATATATAACAGGGATAATTCTATGGAAAACCAACGCGAAGGTTATGTTGTCAAATGTACAACATAAATATTAAAATGTACATTATCGAAATGGGATTGATGTTGTAATGCATTTATTGATTTCCTAATGTCTCGGAGCTGAGAGCCGCCCAATCCCCTAATATGTTAGGATCCACCGCACAGAGATCATCGAGTGATCAATAGTTCAAACCAATCAATCAATAGTCGACATTGTAGATTCTAACCTTATATATAATATAAGCTTCCTGATGTCATAAAAGACATTTTAGTAGAAATAAAATAAGTTCCTGTCACAGGGAACTGTGTGATGGACATTCATAATTATTAGAAAATGTAATATTCGTTGACCATATGTGTTGTTTAATGTAGTAAGTATAGAACTTGTGGTGTTCAGGTGTCCGGTATGAGATTTGTTATAGGTTATTCCATGTGTGAAGTAGGCCAACGTTCTCCAATACAACCAATACAGTCTTTAAATTATGATAGAGAGGTAGGTGGGATATCGCCTTATAACGTAGGACCCGGTGTTTATGTTGAGGAGTATTGTTGAGGAATGAGGTTAATAGGGCTTGAACCGTTATATATGCTATATTATGTAATAATCTAAAAAAAACTATTGGAAGAGAAATGAGCGTGACCCCATTGTAACGTTGTTGAATAAAGCTTTCCATAAATCAATAAGTTACGACACATCCAATTAATTTAGCAGTGGAATGGAAACTGGTAACTTAAATTAGGAGTATCAGGCATATATCCTTTGTTCCAAAACAGAAACTTTACCTCCTACACTAAAGAGAATTGACTTATAGCAGTACCCCACAAAAGTGATACAAAATGCAAGAATACAACGTTTTTTAATTTATTACTGGGGTTGCAACATCCCCGGGAGTGGGTTTTTTTCAGTTGCCCCAGATGACATACCAGTTTACAACAAGGAGATCACATAATCACCATATCTATACATATGCATTCCATGACTACTAAATCAGTTTTATGGTTTGACAAGTGAAATTTTAAATTCAGGTTTTAAATTGTGACTCAACAGACGAGCCAGGTATGTAGTCTCAACTTCCTATAGATTGAACATCATTAAACTTGCTATATGGTTCATTTTCCCACTTTTCCATTATTATTTATGCGTTGATTATATTCGTCCCGATGGACAACTTGGGTCAGATCGTCAGAAAATTACAATCGTCAGCTCTCCGACGAACTGATGTTATATATATTAAAAAATGGTCACCACTAGATATATATTAGTATATTTGGTGTTGCGTTGATTCAAAACATATGTTCGGTTATGTTGAACCGAATTTTGAACCTTATTTTTGTCTTTAATTTGGGTCATTTGAGAGAATTGGTGAAGGCGAATAGTACATTTTCTGACTACTTAACCCACAAGTTATCCGGACGCTGAACTCATTTAATAGCTCCTTCTGCGGATCTAGCACTCACCTTGCAGCAATCGATACGTCCACCTGCTCGTTCTAAACATGTCTGCATATAAATACGGTATACGTACATAACACAACCCCTTCCCCCCTCCCCAGTCCTTATATTAGACCGACACCGACACCCCAACCCCCTCAATTATGTAATCCTCCCGATCGTCCAGCCCTGCTGGTCCGTAGCAACTATACCACCTCTCGCTGCGTGCCTCAACTCTTATTTCTCTCTCTCCTTCATGTCATAAAATCCCATTGCCCCACGCTTTGGTCTGGGATTGCAACGAAACCTGACTGGACAAATCGGAACAGCACACTTGCAAGTCCAATAATAGATTATAATGAATGCAGTGCTATTTGGAAGTGGCTGGTGACTACATGGCTATGTGCCCGGCTATGTGCAGCAGTCTGCTCAGTGGTTCGCATAGACAATAAGTTAAAATTAATACAAGTTCACGATGAGGGCCAACATTACACATTAGGCACACACTGACACAGAACGAGCTAGAACGTGGAATACACACACGAACTTTCTCTTAATCTACAGAGATTACATGCACGTACGTTGGACATTCTCCCTCTGCTTTCGTAGTTTTACGGGACCGCTGTCACTAAACTTGAGAACATCGGATCGGAGATCGATAGTCGAGATCGGAGATCGTCTTAACATTTGCCAGACTTAGCTAGACTTAATTACTACATTAGCCTACTACGATGAGGAAAACGGGTTTTATTCGGATACTTTCCTCGCCAATCATTATACCCATCGCAGGAGTTCTGTTCTTAATGGCAGTAGCCTTCACTGGATATTCACGCATACCAAAAATCGTGTATTTTAGATATGAGGATTTCTATGCTACTCCTGAACCACGTCTGGAGCTTTGTCCAGAGCCTTGGAACATGACATGGCTTGGTTAGTATTGGTCTCTTATCATGTGTCTTATCGGAATCTAAACGGGTTATAAAATCAAGTTGAAATAACTATTCACACAGGCAACGCCTGAGATTATCCTTAAAGGATGGCGCATCTTTCTGTAAATTATTAAATATCATATCGGCCTGAATGAAATAAATGAAAACAAAATAAAATATAATGGCTACAGTATAGAGGTCCTGACCTCAGACAATGTACAATCTGCAGCTCTAAGCATTTTCAATGATTTTGTTTGGGAAGATTGGTAATTGAAAGCTAATTGTATATATTCTCTGCTCTGACCGATAGCTGGCTATATTTAGTCAGCTTTCCTGACCCTTACCACAGCTATACATAGCTCTGCCCATACATAGCTATCGCTGCAGTACATTTTAGGGATGACCACTCTTATAGTTTACTAGTTATATTAGACACTACCAAAATATATTCGTCCCTGACTGAGAGAGTTCAGCGAGCCGGGAACTGCTGGGCAAACTGTACAGTGCCCTAACTTATAATTGTCTAAAGAGGGTAATGTCGAGCAAGGAATTATATAAATTAGTTTACGTAAAAAATGCTGCTACTCGAGAATCCAGTCGAAAATATCCAAACCATTGCATTTTTGTCGTTGACATCACTGGGAAATTTCAAATGACCGCATTTCAAGGCCGAGGCTAGATACGATAGTTGACTCTGGTGTTAATGGAAATATACATATATATCAATTTAAGGTGATTAGAATGACATTCCCGTCTTTTGCACTAACAAAATACAAGGAGACTATTCACAAGGAGACTTTTCACAGGGTAGTGAGTCACATGTATATATATATATATATATATATATATATATATATGGACATGTGACTCACTATTGGAGTATAAGAGCTTATAATTTGCTGTAAAACTGAGTTATATCATGGAAGAAATTATCACACTTATTTAATTTTCACTCTCTGCGCAAGGGGATAAATCTATGGTAAATCGGTCACCATTTCGCCTGATATGAACTCTTTATCACAAATTATCAGCATAGCCTTGGGTCAATAGGCGCGTTCCACCACCACCATTTATAGCCATGCCATTGGGGTCTATGGAGTGAGCTGAACCAGAGGTGCTTTTTTGTCCGATAATTCATAATTTTACCAGGATGATCGCAGAAGTTGACAAAAAATCGAGTACATTTATGGTATTACCCCCTATAAAGTAACTTACTTTCAGTGACTTTGAAGCCTTTTTTGACACATTTTGGAGGAGTAACTTAAACATGAACACTGATTAGGCCTAACAAGAGGTGTGCACAGAGAGCTACAGGGGACTTTCAATTGTGATTTCCAATACAATTCCATGTTTGATATTAAATTTCACTGTTTCCCAAGACTAATTCTGGAGGATGAGATGTATCTGAAGTCCATACAATGCAGGGATAAATCAAGGCAGTTGGGTGCCTTCATGCTTAGCTGAGCCAATATGAAAAAGATATCAGCTGACTACGAAAAAAACCCAACTCAACATTACTACATCTGCTCCAATGTATAGCATTATTTAACCAAATTTCTTCATTTTCATAAATCTTTGAATTCACCCTGCTAAGTATTGCTTTAAATATGCAGGGAATCGATCATACTCAACTAGTGCAAGAACTTGGAATTGTCCATCTTTGGTCATTGTCTACCCCTATACATCAATTGTTTATTCAAACAAATCATGCAACTGATGGGTCTGTTTGTTTGTTTCTAACTGTGACCAACAACTTGATTGCCTATTAGAAACTGTAAAGCCCATTTCTATAAACCTTGCTTCTTTGGACATGCACATACACATACATGCAAACATAGTTATACCTAACAACTACATATTTCTGAGCAGCTATTATTATTGAGGTGACCTAGCATGTAGCATGATTACATTCATTTAAACCTGAAAAGTTTACACCTGTCGTAGACGGTGAGAGTGCAACTTGTTATGTCAACATTTCTGAGGTATCATGCAGGAACCATATACTATTGTCTAGGGTTTGGTATGGACAAGTATAAAACAGAAGAGTATCAACTCTGTCCAATGCTATACCCGAGCTTGTTTGGTCCTGCTGTGAACCACACTACGGGGTCTTGGGGAGATAATCGGGGAAAGGACCATAAAATGCCATAAGAACCACATGTTCTGACAGATTTCAACTCATTAATTTATAGAGAGAAATACAAATATCACTACATTTAACATTGATCCGATCTGATTTGAAAAATTACCATGACACCTATGGGTGGAAAAATGAGTAGGCTACACATTGATATGTTTTATATGCTTCAAATCAAATCGTTGGATATGATCAAATGGAAAAAACTGATTGAAAGTTAGTCAACAAATGAATTACTTCATCATACTTGCTCATTTTTATTTTATTTTTTACAAATGAGACATACAGGTCCCGAGCTATAGATGTTCTGAACCTGATTGTCAAGTTATAAATCAGATTTATGCAATATTTAAACAATAGTGAAATTAAAGAAAATTCAGTAGCACCTCCAAAACAGAAAATAATCGGGGAGACTGAAGGCCCTTTAAGAAGGGCCAAACAACCTCGGATTAAAGGGGTGACCACCTGGGCCATCAGATTCCAAGATAAGATTGGGAAATATGTTACACAAAGCTGTAATAATCCACCTTTCAGCGAAATAATATTATTGTACCTGAATGCAGTCAATTATATATGTTTATACCTCAGCGAATATTTAAGATTTTTAGAAATTTCAAAAACATTGAATACCCTGACCATGTCTATCTGATTTTCCTAAAGTTGTATGGTTGTACAACTATTCTATCTAAGTTTCGAAGGTGAGGGATGATCGTATTATGCAAAGGGGGGCCGGATGTTTCAATTGATAATTCCTTGATAGGGTGGAAATAAAACCCAGTGTTGATAGTTTTTATGGTTTATTCAACCAAGCTTTCGCCCTTTTCTGGGGCTTCTTCAGGTGATGATGTTGCATATACAAATCAGTGGGGCTTAAAGCCTAAACTTCATAGGATATCATGTATACATTTTCTAGGTGGGGAAATCATACCCAACGACCTCACCTATGTATTTTGTGTAATTCTCACCTATTAAAGAAGTCAGGAGCTATTTTACATGGAATTAATTATAGCAGGCAACTTGTATGGATGCAGCCATTGCTGTAAGTCATGTGACCTCTGATGACGTATATGAACCACAACTCACAACGAGGCACAGGCATACTGCATTATGTATGCCTCTGCCTTGCTTGAGTGGTCACATATTTTCTCACTTGATTTGAGCCATTGTTCTATAAAAACAAAAGATGAGCTTTGCACAACGAGTTGCATTTGAGCCTGAATATGCCATAAACAAATGCTGGGGAAGGTGTTAAAGCTACTGGGAGTTAGGGTGAGGCAGGGTGAAAGTGAAAGTGTCAAAACATTGCCGCCGTCGCCGCCATTATTACGCTTACGGCGTCCAGTTTCTGAGTAGCAGGGAGAGATTTGCACGCACAAATTAGGATTCTCTTGGGTGAATTAAGGCATATATATAATTTGTATATATATACTAATATGAATATCCAAACATTCTCACTGTATATACATCATATAATTATGTATATACCAATGCTTTAAACTAAGCACTTGTAAGTTCAATGTTTGTTTACATGTATGTGCCAAGTAGAATGACCAGTCACACCTAGTGGTTCAGTGACGTCATCAATAAACGTAAATTACCACCAGTGGCGCTGTTGGTCACCAATATGACTGCCTCCTTGCAAGAGAGAAACTGACTTTCTTTTCTTATGTTTCTGGTAGTAAATAATGGTGTTGATCATTATAATGCTTCACAAATACTCTGAAGACTATAATGTTTCTGCTATTTGAAAAAAAAAATTATAGTTTCCTAAATAGCATTTGGGCTTTAAGTGCTATTTTACGTAGTGCCAGATCTCTACAGCGTCGGTGCTGGCCGCAGTAAATGGTGGTGAAAATTAGAGCTGATAGCAGTGAATAAAAAAATTTTGTTACATATACAATGTTAGATAAAGAGTTTTTCAAATTTCAAAAACATTGAATACCATGACATGTCTATCTGACTTTCCTAAAGTGTGCCAAGAACAAACTGTCCTTGAATGCCTCGAAATGCAAGGCCATGTCATTCTCATTAAGTTATGTATCAAGAGCGAAACTATCTGCCTCTGTAGTAGACCTCACTCTTGGCTCTCATGTATTAGAGATTGTTGATGAGTACAAATATCTTGGCGTAGTCCTTGATGATTTGCTTACATTCAGATCCCATGTACAGAACACCTTGAAGTTAGTAACTTCTAAGGTTAGATTATTATATAAGGCCAGAGACTCTCTGACCCGTAAAGCAAAGCACGACATATACAAACTAGCCATCCTTCCAAACATAGATTACTGTGACTTTATTTATGATTCGGCTCCAAAAGCCTTATTACAGAAATTACAATCCCAGCAAAATCTAGCATTAAGAATTATTTTTAGCAAGTCTAAATATGATAATGTTGACCGGGAACATAAGGCTCTAAATGTGTGGCCTCTTCAAATAAGAAGAGACAAACACATCTTAGACATAGCCTTCTACTTGGCCCAAAACGTGAATAATATTGATAGTAGGGATTTACCTACTAGGAGCCATACTAGAGGAAAAAGAAATATGACCATCTTATCCTCCAAGCTCAGTAAAATCACGGATTCAATAACATATAAATCTCGACTACGGTGGAACGAGTTGAAGCCGGTAGCACATAAGATTGAAGATAGCATTACATTTAGGAAATTTACACAGCAACTACTAACCCCATTTTAGAACCACTCTGCTTTTACATCTTCAAGAATATTGGCTAATCTGTCGTGTTTTATTTACTTATCTATTTATTATATCTTCTAGGTCAGAGTCTCTCTGGTTAGAGTCTTACTGCCTCGCCTTACCAATTCATAAACTCTGCCAAAAATACTGTGTGTTCACCTATTAAACACCCAATCCACCTTCAGTGTCACACGGACACTAGTCGCTTATTTAGCGTAATATCTATCTTTGTACTTTATCAATTCAAACTGCACCCAGGCCAGAGGCCAACAAAATGTATATTATTATTAATTACGAGGGATAAACCATAATCTCTCAATCCTGTCATTTAAGCTAGTAACATCACCTACCTTTCATCTGTTATTAATCATATCATAAAATGTTGTTGTTTAGATTACTTTGTTGTTTATCATGTTCATCCTAACTGTAACAAATCTTAAGACACGAAATATGGCAAACTCCGGAAGAACTGGCACGCTCCAGTGTCAGACTTGTTCGTCAATTTGTAAACCAAGATCTTGCAATAAAGGATATTTGAATTGAATTGAATTGAAAGTTGTATGATTATACAACTATTCTATCTATTAAAAGATATATGATGCTTAGACTTTGATATGCTGTTTCCACAGCAGTACTTACATACGAGCTATGCCCATATAATAAATATAGAATGGAACTCACCTGCAATAATAAAACATTTATTGGACTCGATTCATCCACATTTATATATAAGCACTCTGCCTAAGGCATCTTGCTTATGCGGACGAATCTAGTCCAATAAATTTTCATTTATTGCCGGCTCGTCCCATTCTCTCTCTTTATTATATATGCGCATGCTATATGGGAGGTGCTATGAGTGGGGTGCTATAAAAATATTCATATAGGACACATCCTATAAAAATGTAGTTGTCTAAAAATAGCTCTGTTGATCTGCTTCGCGGAGCTTTGGCTCTCCGCAAAGCATGTAAACAAATGCCCGCGATCGTTGATCCACCCGTTATTCTGGTACTATGATTAGAGAAATACATAATAAAAACCACATCATTAAATAGAGCATTAAATTCTCTATTGAATGATATTAGTTTTATTAATGTAGCTCACGAAATGGCTGTGATATGAACGTTTTAAGTCAACAATATAATTTGGCTACTAACAGGGCTGTCAGCGGGGCTGTCAGTGGGGCTGTCAGCGGGGCAGTGGGGCTCTCTATATATATCTATGTACATGTATACATGTACATGTATACATACATATGCAATACATGTAACACATAAATGCATACACAGATGTATGCATTATACATTGATATATTATGATAATTAAGTATGTATGCATGTTCATACACATGTATGTACACATCCACATGTGTACGTATATATCATATATGGATACATTACATACATGTAAAACATACATATGCATACATGCATACATACATGTATGCTAATTGAGTATGTATGCACATTCATAGCATGTATGTACAACTACACATTTGTAGCCCCTGGATATGTGGAAGAAATTAAATTATTCAATAATATTACATGATTACCCAATTTCATATTTATACATACATAATTTTAAGTTGCTAACATAAGCTGTTACAAACAAATTTGTAGGAATAACGGTGGAAAAGTCATGAATAGATAATAATACAATTGGGTAAATTTGTTCATTTCATGACAGCCGAATTTCGGCCGCATTTTCGGCCGAATTAATTTTTTCTATCGAGTAATTTTTAGGCCGCATTATTGTTAAAAAATTATAGGAAAATCTAAGACCAAAAAGAATATTTCTGGCCCGATTTGAGCGCAATCTTGCCGAAAATTTCGCTCATATGATCGAAAATTTCGGATTTATATCTAAGTTTCATCGAAAATTTCGAGGATGAAAAATTTCGAAGACGAAAAATTAGGCCGATTTTATTTTGTCGCCATATTAACTCAATGGCAAGTAAAAAAAATCGGCCGCCATTTTCAGGGGTGGTTGTCCAGGTTTCCATATCACAGTAGACAAATCGTTCAAATCAACAACAGTCTTTGTATTTGTTTCAGGTATGAATAAAAGTATAAAATCAGAGGTTCGTATTCTAGGCCCACAGAGTAAATCTAGTCACCATAAATTGATTAAAATTTCTTCGTTTTCTTTAAATTCCGTCCACAATTTATTCTTAATTTTGTTATTGAAGCTGCCATTGTGTTTCTGATTTCTAGTGGCAAATCATTCCAATAAGAGATGGAATTTTATTCGTTGTATTTTTGCCTTATAATCCTGAGTCCGTTGTGTAAACACCACTTCTCAAACTTAATTATGTCTTTATGGAGTTCATTCACATCATGTTGTGTCTGAATATCTCTCCAAATCACACATTCATCAGCATAGAGTTGTATTTTTTAGGAGAAATTCATTATGTATAACATCAATCATAATAATTATAGGATGAACATAACAGGTCCCAATATACTTACTTGGGCAACTCCTGCCTTTAGGTCAACCAATCTTGAAAGCGTATTACCAAATCGTACCACTTGGGCCCTACCTAGGCAGTAATTCTTCAACAGATTAAGACTGTTATTTCTGAACCCAAGACTCTCCAATTTTGTAATCATTCTTTTCAGATTAATTGTTTTAAATGCCTTGGATAGATCGAAATATACTAAATCTGTATCAAATCCATTGTCCTTAGCCTTTAAACGATCTAATTCAAAGCAGTATCTGTCCCCCTACCCCTGGAAAATCCATGTTGTTCAGAGATAACGATGTCATTTTCTTCAAAATATTCATCTAGTTTATCTTTCATAATAACCCTTTAAAAGATCTTCCCAACCATTATTAACCAGCCTTCTGTTCTGTCCCACAGGAAAGATCAGTGTTGATACACATCCAGTGAGGCCAGAGAATATAACTATTGGAGACATTCGATTAGGGGGACACTGGAAACCATCTGATTGCCTTGCTCGCCGAAAGGTTGCAATATTAATTCCTTATAGGAATAGAGAACAGCACTTATGGATATTCCTCCACCACATGCACCCCTTTTTACAAGCGCAAAAGCTGGAATATACCATCTACATCATAGAACAGGTATTGTATTGTTAAGTATAAATATGCTCATTAATATCGATGGTTGTAGCCATTAATTTCATGTTGTGTATATACGCACACCTAATCTTTATGTGAGTTGGGTTAAAAAAGATGGCAAATTCATACATGAAAATAATATGAAATTACATTAATAGTAACTGCTTTTTCTTTGATCCTGAACATTTAAGAAATAGAAGTTTTAAAGACTGGTACTGAAAATGAATAAAGATATTAGCCCTGTTGAATTCATGTTTTTTCTCCCTAAGTTTAAGAAAATGGAAGAGATTTATATTGAAAAGAGTGAGATTCTAGCATACGCCAAAATCAGTTAAAATGAATAATTGGGAAGCTGATTTGGTTGTACACAAAGCACAAAGTGCCCAAATCCGGTAATATCCACTCTTCGTGACTTTTAAATGGTTTGGAAATGAATTGACCTCAAAATAGAAAATGCATTTCTTTTTCAGGCACAAAAAACGAATTAATAACAAATAAAAAACTGTCATCATCTTGTAAAGAAATCAACATACCAAATATAATCATGTTATATATTTAATTCCTAAAACACCATATCTCTCACTCTCCTCTCTTTCTCTCTCTATATATCTCTCTCTATATATATATATTTATTTATATTGGTAATACTTGCAGGGCTTGGAGTGTGAGAAGTTCAACCGGGCCAAATTATTCAATATAGGATTTTTGGAGGCATCTAAAGATAATGCCTGGGATGCGTTCATCTTCCACGATATTGATTTACTGCCATACAATACGAGGAATATCTATGACTGTCCAAATCATCCCAGACACATGTCTGTAGCCATCGACAAGTTTAATTTCAAGTAAGAGAAGTTTATCAGAATAGAAATAGCCCAATTCAATACAATACTCTCTCTATATAGATACATTTATACTTTAAAGGAAATTTTTAATTTATTCATCAGGGTAGAAACAAAACAAATGAATTTGCCCGTTACATTAATAAGGTGTGCCTTGCTCATTAGCAGTTTTTTAACATTAATACTTTAAAATAACAAATTACACTTTTATTTATAACATGGAATCTTCAGGCATTCAAATATAGTGGACATACAATTTAATGTAGGACTACTTAATGAAAGGTATAAGTTATTTATCTTTAACATTAGATTACATTATGCCGAAATAGTTATACTTTCTGAACTACTTGTTACATATTGTCACGACCAGTATTTTTTTTTATGTTAATAAAGGTATTATGTAATATTATGCTAGAGCATAACAGTAAATAATATGTGAATATATGATCGAATATGCGCATATTATTATAGATATTGGTAATAATTATAAGGTTGGACCATAAGTCCACAGTCCCACACTATAGTGGAACTAAATAGAGAGAATGGGACGAGGCGGCAATAATCGAAAATTTATAGGACGAGATCCGTCCACATAAGCATGATGCCGTAGGCAGAGTGCTTATGTGGACGAATCAAGTCCCATAAATTTTCGATTATTGCCGCCTCGTCCCATTCTATATTTATTATATGTGCATAAAATTTGATCATATGTCATCAGATATCACTGAAAAAATATTAAAGAAGTCTCAGAGAGCCCCGCTGCCCCGCTGCCAGCCCCAGTGACAGCTCGGCTGACAGCCCCATTAGTAGGCCTCAACAGAGCCTACTGTGTGCTACTGAAATCGTTGAATTAAAACGTTCATATCGCGGCCATTTATTGAGCTACATTAATAAAACTTATATCATTCAATAGAGAATTTAATGAATTTAATTCAAAGCTCCGCGAAGCATATCAACAGAGCTATTTTTAGACAACTATATTTTTATAGGACGCGTCCTTTATGAATATTTTTATAGCACCCTACTTATAGCAGCTCTCATATAGCATGCGCATATAATAAGGGTAATTACGTCACACCAAATGAGGCCAACACCCTAATGAGTCAAATGGCCTGATTGGTTACAACCAACAGCATGGGCTATTGACCTAGCATTTCATCAGATAATTATGTAAATGCAATTGTTTTTATTGGTTCATTATAGCGAGCCGCTGCAGTCTTTTGTATCATTTCTTTTTAACAAATTTTATTGCCAAGGTTCCGCAATAGCAGTACGTTTGAATATTATGAAAACATCTAGATCAGGTTTACAAGATGACAAGGGAACTGTAAATTCATTACTTTCTTAATTTCTTACTCTCTTATTCCCCCACCCTCCCTTTTCTTAACTCTCCCCCTACTACACCCTCTCTATCCCTTCCCTCTCTCCAATACCCCCACCCTTTCCCTCCCCTCTTCTTCACTCTCCCACTCCTCTGCATGTAGCTAGGTCCCCCTGAAAGGTTGTGGGAAATGACATAGTGTCTCATAGGGGCTTTCCCAGGCTATAAATAGAGTGTAGAGATCCCAATTTAAAAAAGGCTTCAAAATCACATTTTCACCCCAGGCACCTTCACAAACCACATATAAAGACCTCCAGACAGGGTCAACGGACCTGTAGACCAACAAAGTAGATGGGGAGACCCCAGATTCCGAGAACATGTGACACAAATAAACCCCTCTTTTCTACCTCTTTTCGTAGAAATCGCTCTTCCCGTATATCATATGGATTATATGAATGTTTCCCGTTCTCTCAAGAAAAATCCCTTTCATGATGTTTTTGCTGCATAAGGCAAATCAAAAGGGGTGGCAATCCCTATTTAAAAGTTAGATCACCGGAAAAATCCGATTTTAGGCAGGCAGTGTCATGTATTACTACTTTCACATATGCTCCTGGGTTTGTGGAGGAAGTAAGGATTGATCAAGGAACCACTAAGCAGCCTTCATTGTCGAGTGTAGGTGAGCTCGTGGTAGTTACAAGTATTTGTTGAATTGAAAACATTGTTTGCTACTTGCTTACTGAACATGTTACACGCACAATGCATAGGGAAATGATTTATAGATTATTGCCTCTATTATTTGTGGACCTGGTGCGGGGGATCCATGGATTGATTTACAGGAGGCACAACTTTTAAAGGAACATTCATTATTACCGTAAAAGTTGTTGGACACGAATTACAAGACTAATACATTACTGGTATGATATGAGGATAATTCTTCTAATGACTTATATTTTCTGGTAGTATTGAATTGAAAAAAACTTTTATTCAATACTAGATTGCATTAAGGCGATAATTCTCCAACGAATGGGATGTTTTCAAACCCGTACAATAACTATCATTTTAGAGAAAGACATAAGAGTACCATTTGAAATCTCTGACATTAAGTTCGTTCAATCAATACAATTCTTGTCAGACCAAATTGGGTATTTTATAATATATTCCTTAACTTTTTAAGATCGTTTAGGTCAAGTAAAGTTTAGGTTTGAGTGCATCCATACTTAATACGTTGCCAACTAGAGTATGATTTGAGTGTGATATGCAGTAAGAATCTCCCCATTGGCTACACAGTTCTCTGATGAGCAGTTCTTTGAGCCTCTCCTAGGATTGTGCTCCTCCTCTTTTACTATCTATTGTTCTCAAGGCGGGGTCCTTTAAAATGTCAAGTTGTTATACCTCATTGTGCATACCAATAATTTTCAATTAATGCATGCTAGCTCCTTCCTCTATGAAGGCTTGCCAGGTACTGATTAATACTGCACCCTGATTGGTCGCGACCCACCTGCCAATTACCATGAGAGGGTTACCTGAAGGTAATCCTTTCAGGTATACAACAGGTGTTTCACACGCACCCAGGTTACTTGCCATTACAATTAACATCTGGTATTATCATCTGTACAAGGCAATAAAACACAAGATCATACTCTACCGAATATTCACTCCTTTATGTTATATCCATTACATTTACAAAGTATTTAAACAGTTAAAAAGATCCTGCTGAGAGGTTTAGGTATCACTCCGGCTTGGATATAAGGTAGACTTTGGTTCTCCTCGCACATGGCCGTGTAACAACACGGCCATGTGTGAGGACAGCCAAAGTCTTCCTTGACATGGGTGTAAATAGTGTTTATGTTGATCAGTTAGGAACAACCTGGTTGTGCGTCTACATGGCAAAGTTTATAAAAACTCTGTTTACATTGGTGTGTGTAGTGTTCAGGTGGACCGATTAGTGGAGAGACCTGAGATAGAGGAGAGATCTGTGAGTGACAACACAGAAAATGAAACGAGTCATTTTGATTCTAAAAGGGAGTCCAGCACATGTCGCCAAAATAACTCCTTTTTGGAGTCCGTTTGACTCCCTTTCAAGGAGGAGTCAATTGGACTCGCTTAGAAAGAGAGTTAAACCATTTTGACTCCCTTTTGTTAGGTTAATGTTTGCCCACTTTCCCGCACTCCCAGTCTTTTATTAATACTCAGAAAATCATCATTTCATCATTTTGGTTCACCATTTCTTGTTGGTGTACTTCTTCATATCAGCTTCTGTAAGGAATAAACTGCAACTATATTCGATGCCATTCATCTACAGTTGTTACATTTCAATGGGAGTATATATTGCAAAAGTCTGTTTGGAGGAAACAAGACAAATGATAAACATACATATATTTGGACGTAAGACGGAAGAAATAATACTTTCCAATAACAAGGAAAATGAATTAACATAAATATATATGATATTTCGCCATGCAACAAATAATGCATACCTACATGAAATATATACCAAATGTAACTAACCTCTGAATGTCAAGGCTTCACATAATGTGTTGTACCAAAAGAAGACAGGTCCACACATTAGATTTTTAAAAGCTTTACAGATTTGGGCTTACCTCCATGTTTCCTTGCTGGGGGACACTAGGCACATACTCACTTGTGATTAAACATCACTTGAATAAGTAAAATCCTATCAGCTTCTGTAAAGAATAAAACATAGCTATATTCGATGCAATTCTTCCACAGTTGTTACATTTCTATGGGTGTATACAGTAAAAACTAGTCAATGTACACAGCCCAGTTAAGCATGGATTTTCTTTTAGTTTACTCCACAGAATGGCCAAACTCTAAATACCTGCTAGGTACCCAGAGATATTACTTATGCACTTGTCAATTGAAACCCCCCCCCCGCGGGGAAGTGGGGGAATGGTAGGGGAATGTTTGAGAAAATATGCCCCCACCCAGGCGGGGATTTCCTTCAGTTTACAGCAGTATGAATTGCATGGAGGTGGGGGAATGTCTGTCAATGCCAGCTCCAGTATAATTTAATTTAGGAAAGACTTAATATTATATGGTTTATTAACATATAATGTCTACAGTGCACTATGATATATGTTTAATTACACTAGGACATGAAAGACTTGTGAAATTCACAATATAATGATTAATAGTATATTGCAGTGATTCTTTTTACCTTGCTCTGATATATGCAGTGATATGAGCATTCCAATGCTTATTCAATATTAGAGTAGGTCTAGTACTAGACACACTGCTTCTTAGTCCAGTTCTTATTTGGACAACATAATCTGGTGATGTGGTCTGGTGAGGCTACAAAGCTAATCAGCTAGAATAAATTCTGTCAGGAACATAATCAGAAATCCCATTTAACGTATAATCTTAATTTGTATATAATATGAGGGATCTTTTGATTTTTTCCCATTGCTTTGCATTGGAACTATCAAAGTTTTGCCTCAAATCTTTATGAGGTGTAGTATAGGGGGGGGGGGGGCATATGCCCACCAGGTCCCTCCCCCCCCCCCCCCCCCGAAGTTCCAAAATATTGGGTCTTTGTATATGGTCAAATCCGGAAATTTTGTAACATTTTTGGTTTGTTTTACAAAAACACCCACAGTTTTTGCAAAATATGTCCGAACCTTGATTTTTTTCTTGCATTGTATACGAAAATATATATTATATGATGTTGGAAAATTTTATCACTGTAGTCCATGTCTTTAGTTATCAATTATAGCCCCTGATTCATGATATAAATAAGTTTTATACTACGAATCCATTTTCATGGCACAAGAATCAGTAAAATTATTTTAATTATAATTTAATTAATATATCTCTGAGATACACATCACATGTCAGAATAAGTGTGGCATAAGATTTGTAACCTGGCTATAATATCTTAGGACTGAGCAGGGAAAGACAAAAAATGCCTAAAAATGGACCCAAAAAGCTTTTATACTACGAATCCACTTCTAAATGAGATATCTAAAGAAATAAAAAAGAATAAGAATCCAGCTTTTCAAATTATCATTATTAGATTCTTGTGATTCTATGGGCAAAGTTTTAAAGATTTAGTGTTTGTGCATTTGGTGTGGTGGGAGCCAGTCTGAAAAAAGCCAAATGCCAAATATTTATACTACAAATCCACAATGTCATCTAGTGTTAGTTTGATGAACAGTGCCACCACCTACCATTTTACTGCTTAGCTGACTTATCCAGTGTCAATGACCATTCAAGCTTTGTGCCATTGAAACCAATGTAAGTCTTATTTCTACTGGTTTTCTTGATAGATTGTCTTATAAAGTCGGAAATATTAAAGATCAGGAAGATCAATTCAGCCATAATTTACGTTTTATCCATATTTAAGTCAAATTTTCACTATGAATCCATTGGCCATACAGCCTGAGCAATAATAGGAGCTGTTCACCGCTTATTTGTAACTGGTTCTTTTGGTATTGATGGTTAACATAGGTGGATTTGTAGTATAAATGGATTCGTAGTATAAATGTAATTTATAGTTTAAGCGTTTTTCACTCAAATTCTTGGCATATTTATCATCATTTTGAAGGAAATGAACGTTGCTAGAGGGAATTTAGTCGATTGGATGCCAGTGGACGTATCATATATGCTTTTTTATTTCTATTATTATTATAACTTCCATTACGTCTGTCGGATTTAAATGCTTGCTGTGGGAAGAGAAATGCTTCTAGGACAATATGATAAAAAATACCTGAAACCATGCTACAATATCCCTGGTCACCAAGGATGAAGATTAAAATAATTTTAGAATGTACACATTAGATGAAAATCAAGCCATTCAATTTCAATAATTATTTTTATACTACGAATCCACTATGAGAATATTTATACTACGAATCCACTTAATTACATAGGAAATAATATTGTTTAACATCAATTTTTTTTTAGAAATGTTTTACAGATGCTGACAGCTTCCTCTATACACAGTTTCAGGAGTTATACTTGATTGATATTGGAATCAGGAACGATACAACATTTCATATATTTCAAAATTAGAGATTCATTCCAGAAAAATTAATTGCTTTCGCATAGATGGATAAAAAATACCTGAAACCATGCTACAATATCCCTGGTCACCAAGGATGAAGATTAAAATAATTTTAGAACTTACATACAGGATGAAAATCAAGCCATTCAATTTCAATAATTAATTTTATACTACAAATCCACCATGAGAATATTTATACTACGAATCCATGTAATTACATAGGAAATAATATTGTTTAACATCAATTTTTTTTTAGAAATGTTTTACAGATGCTGACAGCTTCCTCTACACACAGTTTCAGGAATTATACTAGATTGATATTGGAATCAGGAACGATACAACATTTCATATATATATTTCAAAATTAGAGATTCATTCCAGAAAAATAAATTGCTTTCGCATAGATGGATAAAAAATACCTGAAACCATGCTACAATATCCCTGGTCACCAAGGATGAAGATTAAAATAATTTTAGAACTTACATGCAGGATGAAAATCAAGCCGTTCAATTTCAATAATTAATTTTATACTACAAATCCACTATGAGAATATTTATACTACGAATCCATGTAATTACATAGGAAATAATATCATTTAACATCAATTTTTTTTAGAAATGTTTTACAGATGCTGACAGCTTCCTCTACATACAGTTTCAGGAATTATACTAGATTGATATTGGAATCAGGAACGATACAACATTTCATATATTTCAAAATTAGAGATTCATTGCTTAAAATTTATACTACGAATCCATTTCTTTGGTCTCTCATAGTGAATTTATTGATGATCTCAGCACCATGAAAAGTTTATGATACCATAGATACAACTCTCAGGTTGGACTAGCATGAAATCTTTATTATCTAACTCCTCTGTCCTATTATTTATTGGGTTTGCCACAACCTAATGTCAATTTCGACTGGTTCCAGGAGCTCCTGATTAAAAATGTCATGAGATGAAAAAATATGAAAGAATGAAGTTCATTAACTTTCTCACCTGTTTTTCAGGCCACCAAAACATTCCTTTTACTGGGACTAATCAATAAATAACCAGGATCAATTCATAGAGGGTAAAGAAAAGCATAAAAGCAGCATAAATCAATGGATTCGTAGTATAAAAGTATGAAATTCACTTTGTATTTCAACCATCAACCCTCCTCTTAATATAGAAAATTAAGAAATGATATTTTCAGGGATTAATCTATATATTATCGACATTATATGGACAAAAGATGAAAATGATCAAAGAAAACTTTTTTGAAAAAAAAATGTTACAAAATTTCCGGATTTGACCATATATATGAGGTATCTTTTGATTTTTTCCCATTACTTCGCATTGGAACTATTAAAGTTTTACCTCAAATCTTTATGAGGTGCATGGTATAGGGTGGGGCCATAAACCCACCAGGTACCCCCCCCCCCCCCCCCTTGATTTTCTCCTAGGTGGGAGGAGGTGAGGTGGAGGGGGTGGGGCCAGATGGGGGGGGGGCAGTTGGGGGAGGGGGTTAGAGAGAGAGGGGCGAGTTAGGAAGGGGGAGATAAAGAGTGGGGGAGAAGACAGGGTATAGGTATAGCATTGGACTTTTCCTGTATAGTTCTAATGTGTCAAAGTTACCGGGCAGCTTAGGCATTGCTTAATTCAGACATTCAGCTATTGTCTACATTGCATATAACCAGTATAGTTCAGGAGTGATAGTCTGACACACAACTGTGGACATCAGAAACCCTGTCATGTTCAAGGGTGACACTCTTCACACATATATATATTGAGGGGGGCTATCACCAACTTGCTTCTCTAACCTCTGGGTTGTGTATTCACCAATTGTTCTGTTGGCCATTGAAAACTATTGTCAAATTGCACATTTTACCTGCCCCCTTCTGCCTTCCCCACCTCCATACACCCCCTAGTTTGCCCCTGCAATGGCTATAGCTTCCTACACCACTGGGCAGCTTAGACTCTGCTTAGTTCAGATATTCAGCTATTGTCTACATTCCATATATCCAGTATAGTTCAGAGGTGATGGTCTGACACACAGCTATGGATATCAAAAACTCTGTCATGTTCAAGGGTGACACTTTTAATGTATACATAGGGGGAGGGGAGGTTTGTAACTTAGCCTAGCCTGGCTGACACATCAGAATCTACAAAAAGCTGAAGTTGCTGTCTCAGTTGCTGAAGTTTCTGTTACTAAAAAGATATCTACTGAAAAATATGCCCCAGGGGGTCGGGGATTTACAAAAAAATCTTGCCCTGGGGGTCGGGGATTTCATCATATTTCCTCAAAGGCCCAGGACATTCCCCCACATCCCCGGGGGTGGGGGTTGCAATTGACAAGTGCATTACCAGATAAGGAATTCTGTTTCTGAGTTTGTCCTCACGCTCTCCTTCCTCCCTGTCTTCTTCTCCATAAATCTTAGAAAATATCCAAGAAACTTGTGAGATATGGCTAAGTAAGATGTACACAAATCTAAGCAGAAGCTTGGTCTAGTCCTTCGTCTTACCTAGTTGGGTCTTCCTTTGTCTCCACATAATTGGCGCGAAAATCAGGGCGCTGACCCCTTTCTCTTTCTCTTACATAAGCACACAACATTTTCTCTCTTCAATACTACATGAAAATATAGGCAATAATATCCAAAGATTCGCTGTAAAACCGCACCGTATGCGTTGGTTGGACTTTGACTGCTAGATGAATGCTTTATGTCTCCACGCCAATGGTACCCGCCAAAAGCCACAAATCCTTTGTTTCAACCCCATGGTTGTTGTTTAGCTTTGTTTCTATTTCCGCCCAACCCTGGTTTGTTTGTTCAGGGTCTTAGGGGGTATTGTGGACTTTCACCGCTTGTATAACTGATGGTAATTGGAGAGGAGAAGGAAGGGAAAGAATTATAATTTATTATATGCGCATGCTATATGAGAGGTGCAATAAGTGGGGTGCTATAAAAATATTCATATAGGACGCGTCCTATAAAATGAAGTTGTCTAAAAATAGCTCTGTTGATATGCCTCGTGGAGCTTTGGCTCTCCGCAAAGCGTGTAAACAAATCCCCGCGATTGGTAATCCACCCGTGATTCTGGTACTATGATTATAAAAATACATAATAAAAACCATACCATTAAATGGGGCATTACATTCTCTATCGAATGATATCAGTTTTATTAATGTAGCTCAAGAAATGGCCACAATATGAACGTTTTAATTCAACAATATAAGTAGGTCTAAATACTGCATGATCACACAGTGGGCACTGTCAGTGGGCACTGTCAGTGGGGCTGTCAGTGAGGCTGGCAGCGGGGCTCTCTAGCTATGCTTCTTTAATATTTTTTCAGTGATATCTGATGACATATGATCAAATTTTATGCACATATGATAAATATAGAATGGAACTCGCCGGCAATAATCGAAAATTTATTGGACTTGATTCGTCCACATAAGCACTCTGCCTACGGAATCGTGCTTATGTGGACGAATCTCGTCCAATAAATTTTCGATTATTTCCAGACATGTACCAGTCGCTTCAAAATATGCTGTATCGAATGAAAACAATGTTGACCCACTTTTTGACCTGGTATTTTTTTTCCCTGATATAGACAGTAAGTCAAGTCAACATATCTGGGGTAATTTTCATCAAAATTTCAAATATTGGAAAGGTAGGGGGCTTTATAATTCAATGGCAGGATCGATCTACACCTTACCAGCTGTTTTTTTAGCAAAAGAACCAATATTTTGTTCATAAAATACAACAAAACATCTTAAACCAGGCTATGGGAGACGAAAAATTGTGTTTTTTCATACCTTCTTCTTTTACTTTTCAAGTTAGAGGTAAACTTGAAAAGTATTTGAGTCGTAAATTCTTGTATCGTTTTTGTTTTGTTTTGTTTTCGTTTTCGATTTCGTTTCGTCATTACCACATAGACAATAAGGCATTCCAGCTGGGGCCTTTTGTATAAGCTATGGAAGGAATTATTTGTGGGAATTCAGGACTACACTTTCTTCCTTTCCTTTGATGGGTTGGAATACAAATTCCTACCCACCATTGAGTGTACATAGGCTATTCATACCAGCTGGGAATTTCACATATAGGAAGGATTTGTTTTCCTCCCTTTAGAGGAAGGAATTGCCACAAGAATACCGTATGACTTTCCTTATTCAGTATTGGACATATTGATTGAATTTTAAGTGCCAATTGTCCGATCAGAGTCATTTATACATGTCTATAGTTATGCCCCTACTGTTGATTCATTACTCATTTAAGCACAGACCTGATGGTCTTTTTGTTTTTTTCTAATTATGATCAACAACTTGATTGCCTATTAGAAACTGAAAAGCCTATTTTGACAAACCTTGCTTCTTTGGACACATACCATTACATACATTATATACATCCAAACATAGAACCTTACAGCCACATTTCTGAGCAGCTAGTATTATTGAGGGGACCTAGCATGTAGTATGATTACATTAATATGTATACATGCAGTCCTATAGATGTATGCATGCAGGTCTATGTATACATTATTATCAGTCCTGTGTATACATGCAGTCCTGTGTATGTATGTAGTCCTATGTATACATGCAGGTCTATGTATACATGCAGTCCTGTGTATACATGTAGTCCTATGTATACATGCAGGTCTATGTATACATGCAGGTCTATGTATACATGTAGGCCTATATACATGCAGGCCTATGTATACATGCAGTCTTGTGTATACATGTAGTAGGTCTGCATGAATACATAGGCCTGCATGTTTACATAGGTCTGCATGTATACATGGCTAGTGCACCCTCTAACCAGAACTTCCGCTCACTTTTTTCTCCAGTTTTAATACTGGAGGCTCAGAACGATTTACGCAAAAAGACAATCAAACTTTTTGACTTTCAGGTGTTCTTGTAATAGCCCTTTAAGACACAATACTCATGGCTTGGTGGTCTAATAGCAGTTAATCATGTTGTATTGAGGCATGGGATGACCAAATTAAGTGTAAATGCTTATTCTATACAAATGAAATCAGTGTGAGGTTGTGTTTGTGTCAGTGTCAGGTCCACATCAGGTTTCATGTGTAAGTGTCTTATGTATGTATACAATGTCATGTATGCGCATACCTGTATGTGTACACATGTATCTATGAATATAGTATGTATACTATGTAATGAAACTGTCTTAAAGTATAATGTTGCCAATCTCGGAAACTCGTGCCTTACAGTCCTCCCTGCTATAGCTAGCTTTCCTGAGCTGCTCACCCAAGGCTCCCGTAGTCTATCTATTACTATAACATTTAATTATTATACCAATTCGATCCTATAATAGGTGCATCTAATTGGCGGAAGTATCATGGGTTCAAGTGTGTTACAGTACTGATCATTGCTAAAAGGAAGGTGACTGGCGCTGGATGAGTGGGAACAGCTGAAACTCTGAATACTTTATGTCCCAGAAACCTGCCTCCAGTTGGTAACTGCATGGCTACGAATAAATACCTATCCCATCTCATGTTTCATACAAGATACCATTATCCTATTTCAGATTGCTATATGAAGGGCAATTTGGAGGAGTTTCATGCATGAACAATGAGACTTTCTATCGTGTTAATGGATTTTCTAATGCCTATTTTGGCTGGGGCGGAGAAGACGATGATATGGCTACTAGGTAAGGTCATGCGTCAAGTGATGGATTATGGAATTATGCATAACATTTTATTCAGACGGAAGATGATCTATCCGACTTATTTCATGAAATTATCACGATAATGATTTTTTTCACTTTAATATTTACAAGATATTCAGTATATCGATATCATGTTATTCTTCATAATACACAATTTTTCTTCAGGATAAATGTAAAAGGACTGCGGAGAGTGCGCTATCCTCCAACTGTCTCTGTGTATACTATGATGTCACATAACAACCGGGAACGTCTGGTCCAACCTCAAATGTAAGTTCATTGACAAATTTGTGCTCAATTCTTCCTTGGTATTGTATGAGTACTTTTTTTGAGGAGACGAAATCTACAGTTGGACATGCCAACGCCCATATTGCGGCACGTAGATGTGTTTACCTCCCACCTATGACCTGGTCCTGGCTAAGACCTTAAAGTGCCTTTCTGTCTCTTTTTCTCTGTCTCTTTCTCCCTTCTTCTCTATTTCTATTTCCTGGGTAAGATCATAAACTGCTTCCCTCTCAGTTCTCCCGCCCTTAATATAACTTCAATGTGTTGATAAGGGCGTAAAGCAACCAATCTCACTCACTCACTCACTCACTCACCCACCTATGACGTCACGGCGGGTGCGACCAATCACAAACGTCGTGCCCCGCCTTCCATTCTAGTCATTTCGAACACTGCAACGATTCAGCACACACCTCCGTCATTGGTTGGGAAAATTATTTTCTTTTTCTCACATTATTACTTCTATGTGTGAAACTGTTATTGGGTACTAATAAAGTACTTGTCCATGCCCAAACGGCACTACTGCCTTAGCTTATTTATCATGATTAAATATATGTCTTCTCCACTCTTCTATACATCGTCATCGAAAATCCACGGCCCCCGCACATATGAAATGTATTTTCTCTGAAATTAGGTATACTTGAAAAGTAATATAAAGCCTTATGTATGGTCGATTGTTCTGACCAATTAAACCTGGACCCAGGAGGAACTCCTCATTGGTACTGTGCTGTGTAAGCATATCTAAGATCTGTTTCCAGGTCTACTGTATGACAATACTATGATTCCTAGTCCTGAACTGACAGTAGTATATGAATAGGCTGGGTAAATTCCTTTCCAAGCCGTCAATATCAACGTCAGCATATTTGATGTTTAGTTCTAAGATGATGATTTTCTTTCTTTGCAGTCTTCGGCTGTTGGATGCTACAAAATATCTAATGGAGGTTGATGGAGTTCGCAGCACTAATTACAACGTTACTAAAATAGAAAAACATGTTCTTTTTACAAAAATCACTGTCAGCTTTCTAGACGATGCTGCATATTACCCAAAATTGTTACAAAAGAAGCGATTTAGAAAATGGATGTCAAACCATGGCGTCAGAACAAGATATGAAAAGATGAAATGGTGATTTGAATTGGTCTTGAGGTCAGCATGTAAGGTGATTTGCAGGGAGAATTCTTTCTTCTCCTACATCTCACTTCCTCTCCCAGGCAATAGTGGAGGACAAAGTTCTGCATGAGCTAAACTGTTGTAATAATTGTTGGAGTACTGTGATGTTTAAAAGGAAACATGTGCTATAAACATACAGACCATTTATGGTCCCATATAGAAGCATAATATAACAACGGAATCTTCAAAATATTATGGAATATTATAAATACTGGATTAAACAAGGACTTGTTAGCATTTAAAGTTAACATAAAGAGTTGATTATTCTTGATTACATGGAGTGTTCAAAAAACATTATACCGAAAGGTAATTGCAAGATTACTAATTCATATGTAGCTGTGCTAGATTATAAATCAAAGCTGCAATCTCAGTTAACATCAGTCCAGGATTGGACATGTTCTACTTATTGTTTCATTCTTTTCCAACCCACCTAAAAGTCATTTGACCAAAGTTTTGGAGGATTTTGTCTGTTTTATTTTGCTGCAGGGCTTTTAAAACGTTCTCATTTGTATTTGGAGGATCCGGCGGCCGTTTTTCTCTCGGCGGATTCACCATCAAATTCTTGTATTAACATATAACAGCATCAGAATATTGATAAATTCAGTCATATAAGTCATAATATGAGTATATAATATGTTAAGATTTCTTGTTTCGTAATAGCTGAGAAAGCAGCTTAAAGTGTAATAGAGCATAGACTATCAAGGCATCACTCTAAAGAGGAAGTGGTGGCATTTCCTTTAGTGACATGCGAGGAAGTTCTGTAGACAGAGTGATTGTATTAATAATCATATAACAAATGATGTAACGATTTATTTGTTTACTTCATTTAGATGGTGAAAAAATGTTAGCATTTTATTTTGGGGATATTTCAATATCTTCAAATCGTCTCAGATTTCAGGACTTGGTTTATTTGTGGCATGAGTAGTAGTACCTTAACAGTGCCCCTGGTATAATATAAAGATATGGATATACTCTGACGTAGGTAGTGATAAGGTATAGAAAATGCCTTTACTTATGAGATATGTTTTGAAAATGTTGAGCTGATGTAAATATTATTTAGGAGGGTGTCATTGAAAATGAGAAAATGAATTGATATTCATACAAGCAAATAGCCTAAGTGTAATATTAATTATGGTCAATTGTACAAATAGTGTTCTCTTTATTCTACTTACGCCATTCCATATACAAGAATGAAAAATATAGTCTAAAGTCGCAAAGAATCGCTAGCTTTTCTGTCAAACGTAAAAAATAGAGAAATACTTTTAAGATCGCCTAACGGTTAACATCGTTTTAATCCGCCTTTATCTCATATTTTGAAATATGATTTATAGATTCCAATAGATGTATAATGATGGCTGGACAATGGAACGAACTTTCAAACCTGCCTTATCAATGAAACAACGCTATCACGCCAATATCTGTGAGAAACACTATGTAAACCATGGTCGGGTCAATACTACAGGTATTAGAATTCTGGAACGACCTGTGCTATTTGCAGAGGAATATTTATTGGATCTGGAAGATTACAAAGGGTGTGTGTATGTGTGTGTGTGTGTGTTGGGCGGGGGGCGGGCGGGAGGGCGTTGACATCAAATTTTATTACGATTGGAACTGTACATTATTGTGGTGTTTCGCCTATGTTTCGATAATATATACAGAGGAGCTAGTCTCCATTAAAATATTAGAACCACTATGGAATTCATCTTGTTGTGTTGTCTCTAATAGTCATAGCTCTAGAGTTAGAATATACTTAAAGGTATAGAGGTGCGTCCGAAAATACGGCCCTATATATGCGGCTCCCGGTTGAACTATTAGTCATGCAGTGGTCATTCTCATATGAATCTATCAGCAGTGGTCCCCCCTAGTGTCTTTTGTCTAAATCAAAATTCATTTTCATAATTTTCGCATAGGTTCTAGGATTGCCATGACAAATAAACATTTTTCACTGTGTGAAGTATAATCACAATCACATTGACGCAAAAATCCCTTTGGCTGATGATAACATTCCATGTCAATGAGTTAAAAGTCTGTGCAATGACGAATATCAATGTGAAATGAATGGCATCAGGCAGACCAGCCACAAAAAGTAGACTACATGGTCAACTTTAGAGGTCTCCAAACATTTTTTTGATCGGGGTAAGATAAGATTTTTTTTTTTTTTTTTTATGACCTCAAATAAAACTGTTCTTTATACCTTTATACCTCCTCCTCCCCCCTCTACTCCTTCCCCTACTCCTTTCCCACTATGGCCAGGCGCAGCGGAACCAGGGGGGCAAGGGGGGCACTTGCCCCCCCCCCCCCCCCTCCCCAATAATTATATTGGGGGGGGGGCCTGGTCCCCCCCCCCCAATAATTTTGTTGCAATGTGAACATTTTATTTGCCAAAAACATAACTCACGGACACTTGTGCAAAGTATACAGTGGTAAGACTAATCATAAATCATGAATATTAAAAGTCAGAAGGTTTAAACATCATTTGTGTAAAAACTAAGAGAATCAGTAACAAGAATTTGGTTGTGACCAAGGAGAAAAAGGTTTCCCCCGACTATTCTGTTTCTACTATATGCCTAAACAAAAAATGAGCCCCCCCCCCTCCTCCTCTGATACGCCACGCGGGAAAATGGATATTATACGTTGTCCAGGACTCGAGTTGCCATGGCGCGTTACTAACGTTGTTAAAATTAGAAGGCGTCACAAGTATATTATTGCGTCGTCGCCGGCATCGGCATCGATAGGCCTATACTTTTCCTAGAAACTTCCCTAACTTCCACCAATATTATCTTCCTTATTTGGATACAGATGTTGATCAAATTAAATGTATGGGGGTAGAAAAGCATGCTCTTTCAGAATTTCAACATATTGTCAATGTATTTCGAACAGAAACAGCGTTTTTTAGTACTTCGCGGGAGCGTAATTTCCCCGCGATGTGCCTGCCACAACCCAATAGGGTCAGGTCGTCAGAAAATGCACAATCGTGGGCTCTACACATTTAGTAAATCTTGCTAATTTAAAATTGGATACGTAGGGGTAGAAAGGCATGCCCTTTCTGAATTTTAACATCTTGGCAATGTATTTCGAGTAGAAATAACGTTTTTTATTACTTCGCAAGAGCGTAATTTCCCCACGCCGCCTACGGCGCAATACTTTGCCAGCTTTTAGGCGACAGGTTTGCCTTTGGCCAGCTTTTTATAGGCCTACTAACAATTTTCGCTCATATATGCCTTATCTAAATGCAAGCTTAGACATTTCTCTTTCTGATGGTGTATAGGGTTAGGCAGTTATTTTACATATTAATGCTTTAGAATGTCATATTAGACTAGCCAGTTTTGCACAACGATCAGATTTTTGTCAGTGAAGTAAGTCAATCCTGAGTTGTCAAGTAGGCCTAGGCACAGAGAAATGCTGAAAATTGTTGTTTATTGATAACAGTACAGTTTCCCTCATATCTGCCTCAATTAATGGCTGAACTTGATATATTAAACACATATTTAGGGGTAGAAAAGCATGCTCTTTCGGAATTTCAACATCTTGGCAATGTATTTTGACTAGAAATAGCGATTTTTATCAATTTGCGGGAGCGTAAAATCACCGCGATGGGTACGCAAGTGCGTCGGAAATTCAGGTGGGAGCAGGCGGAGTCGGGTTTTCCTTATAAGGGGGCAACGCGGACGCGCAAAGAACAGGCGGCAAAAAGTGGAACCTATATAGGCCTAAGGTTTCCCAGTACGAGCGCCTTTGGCGCTCGTACCGCCTTCGGCGGGGGAAACCTTAAAAAAAAAACGTATTGTCCTTGATGACTCTGGCTGAACTTCATTTCTGTATAGCGATCTTCTTTCTCATTGCCCCTCCCTCTCCCTCCCATTCCCTCTCGCCCTCCTCCCCTTCCTATATCTTTCTCTCCTGTCACTGTCTATTGTATGATCCCACCCCCTTAAAGTCTTGTGTGAGATACCTTGGTTCCTCCTTGTAAGTTTGTGCAAAAGTTCATGACCCCCCCCCCCCACACTCCTACATCATTGTAGTTCTGAGTCTGTGCAAAATAAGATGCCCCCCCCCCCCCACACACACACAATTTGAGAGTCTGCACAAAAAATGATGCCCCCCCCCCCTCAGAGTCTGCACAAAAAAGGCAGTGGCGGTACCAGGGGGGGGGGGCCTGGGGGGCACCGGCCCCCCCTAGACCCCTAAAATGGACCCTGTGCCCCCCCTAACTCAGAGGGACAGAGGGCCTCTAAATGGCCTCTAAAGCACTGCCAGAATTTGCACTTTCCTTCAAACCAGTGACTCTACATGTACAACACTCCCAATAACCCCATATTTTATTTTAGCTTAATAATTCTTTTAACATTGAAATATATTTCTATAATTTAGTTTCAGGGCCTCTTTACAGTTATGATTTGTTCTTCATTTTGACAATTTGGGGTTTTCAGTTATATCCTTTTCCCAAAGGAAACATGACAGGGTCCAGTAAAATCTAAGTTCTTGACAAAATAAACCTATATATCCCTCAAATGTGCGGACTCAAGAGGGTCTCAATAGAGACAATTAATTTCGTTAATTTTATTTTCTCAAAAAGTTTTCATGTTATGCAAGAAAATTGGGTTGTCATTTTTGTTAGACAAATTAGAGTTGTGAGGGCTTTATTTCATTGCCATTAGGCACATTAACTGTTATACATTGCAATGACAATCCAAACAGGCAAATTCAGAAGATTTTGACCTCAAGTATGCCCCCCCTAGACCTGCCTTCTGGTACCGCCCCTGAAAGGTACCCCCCTGAAAATTCTCCCCTGCCACCCACCCTCCCCCTATTCATCACCAAATTCATATCCTTCATCTTAGAAAACTAGACTAGGCCTATCTTTTTAGATGTTTGAAAAAATGCCCAAATGAAGATGACAAATGGTAGTCACCAGATTTGGTTTATACTATTCTTAAATTGTACCTAAAAGCATCTCTCCAAAATACATGTGTGTCAGATTTTCAGAAAATGTACAATTGGCAGATCTACATATTTAGTCAATTCTGCTGATTTAAGACTGAAAAATGGTCAAAACTAGTTATATCTGAATATATTTGGTATTGAGTTGATTTAAAGGATGTGTTTGGTGGTGTTAAACTGAATTTTGAACATCATTATTGTCTTAAATTTGTGTTATTTGAAAGGATTGTTAAAGACAAATTGTACATTTACTGAAAATCTGAGCCATATAAGAAAAAAATTATAAAACTATAAAAAAACGACACTTTAGATCCCAAATGAGAATAGATTCAACACCCAAATAAATGCCCAAATGTGTTCAAGTATAAGGGAACCTCTGGCTTCTGCCCCCCCCCCCCCCCCCAAGTTTGCCCCCCCAATATTTTATCTGTTCCGCCGCCCCTGATCTTGCGGTTATGCTTCTAGACGGATTGGCGACTGTGTCAGCTGTAAGCCACTTGGCAAAACCAAAGCTAAGTGCTACACCCCCTTTGATTGAAATGACCTCCTTATACCTATACAATTTTGTTATAAACCTCCTACAGCCTCAAAACACCATGTGAACTTGCTTGTTATGTCTGGCAACACATACTGAGGATATTTTTCTTTAGACACAGACCGGTTCTTGCACACCTCCGGTAATTCACTAAATAATGCCTGCAAACCGCATACAACCCTATAGTATTGCAATGGAGATAAACATGGCACACATTTCATTTAGCTACTAGTCCTGTGTGCAACGCATCCTGCACATAAACATGCCCAGGCCAGAATGCGTCACTTATAAGTCTATGTGAATCCAGAAAGTATCCGCACAAGGTATTTATTTGTAGGAAGTAAATGGGTTATATTTCAATGCTTTTAGATTGTTTTTATTTTAAATTTCCGACGAATTACCCTCCACCCACCCGTCGCATCACCCCACGTCCCACCCGGGCCTCGGCGCTGTTTATTCAGTCAATAAACAGCGCTATCCATTTCGAATCCCATTTGCCGGTTACGTTGATTAGAGTGAACGTGACTTCCGGCTCGTACGGAACGGAACAAGGGATCGGAATGGTCAACGCGATAATGGCGTGGAGGTAGCTGTGTTGGTTGAGTGTGGAGATTGAAACGAAAACCAATTGTGGAATTGTGAGTACCTGAATCGACAATCTAAGTACGCTAGGCTGTAGGCAACAACCTAAACTAAGTATTCCATGCGTCAATAGACATTCTCAGCGGGGAAATTATTGAATGCAGGCAGAGAAGTAACCACATGGAGTAAGAGGAAATTCGTTGGACACTAGTAGTCTGTGCACCGTTCGAAATTGTAAATAGAGTCATTCTGACTTCTTCCAAGGAAGAAGCGGAGGGTGCCGACCGTCAAGCGTGGCTCACTTGACCACGGGACATGGCTCAGTGAATAGAGCGCTCACCTCACGCACGGAGGGTTGAACATTTGAAACCAGCTAAAAGCTGTCTCATTTTCCCTCACAGGCCGTCTATGTGGCTCTGCAGTCATACACAAACAATGGCTACATCTGTCCTGTTCGGACTATATTATCAAACCATCCAAGCAAACAAAGGTAACATACTGATTCAGAGGTTGGTATCACAAATCATTGGTTTCACAGTAAACCTCAAGCTGGCTTGATGAGAAGCGACAAAATCGCCTTTGAAGAAGGTGCAGCCAACCTATTTGGAACTGCCATTTGGAGCCCTAGGCCACACATATGCAAAGCTGACAGTACAGCCAAAACAGAACAGCCAAGAGCTGTCACATTATCAGGCCACAACAATGACATCATCATAGCGGCAGACCAGGGAACCCCTATAATCTCCAATGAGAAAAACTAAGAAATGTCATTCTCATATTGAAGGTAGAAACTCAGGGATTATCCCAGTAAAAAGCAAATGAAATATAGAATCTAATCCTAAATAAAAATGTCTACAGTTGTCTTATGGAGTTTTGGAGTTAATTGGAGACTGGGCCTATTTTGCTGTAACAACACTGACTAGTTACAGACTGGCTATAACCGCCTTATGTTTATTTTACTGTTTCTAAGCTGTGGTAAATAAATTGGAGACAAGGAAGCTAGCTGGTAACGGCCAATGCGCATGGGGAAGGACCCGTGAACAAAGAAAAGGGTTTGAGGTAGAGGAAGGGAATTAGGAAACGAGGGTTGCCTATCCTAGGCAGAACGGTTTGAGACAGGAAAGCCAAGACACTGGAACCCAGGCTTGAAACACCAGTAACCTTTCTAGGCATTGTGTATTGCCATATGTGATCTATATGGATCTATATATATGAACTGACACTAGGTGACGCCACCTCCTTGTCTCTTGGTTGGCTGAGAGTGCATTCTCTTACCAATTATCTATATAACCCAATTTATAACCTTGGAATTTATATTAGATGGTTCTACACCGAACATAATGTGTACTCTGTTAATTTCAATACTGTTATTTACTCTGTGGAGAATCTTATTGCCTTTGGCATCACAATCCAAATGTCAACTCTCATACATCCATTTCAACACATCTTTCCACAACTGACAGGTGTTTCTACACTCAACAAATAAATGTACATTATCTTCCCTTCTTGTGCAAAAACTACATGTATTATCTTTTTTCATAGTTCTACATCTTTAGGTAGTCATTGCACGTAATTGTACTGTGTAGTATTCTACATTGAATTACATGAACTCTGGCCTCCATAGAGACTTTGTAAGGCAGCGAAAAGTTCGATTTTGTCAAACTGGTTATCATCAATCTTTAAAAGAGCTTACCATTTGTCTAGCTTTTCCCATTTTTTTTTTTTTTACAGAGACCAGCATTTGATGAATTTGCTTGGAAGAACACCCTATATATTAATTGTATCTTCACCGATAGATATATCTATCGAGCCTTCCTCCAAAAGAGGATCCTTCCCTTTTATCAGCTGAATCCACTCTGCTGGGATAGCTGCTAATATTACAGGACAATCAGTTTAAGCCACAAGTGCAGATGGATAAAATGGTGCATTATCCAGAAAATATCGAAGAAATCAGTAGAAGAAATCAGGGACTGAGGATATATGTGGAATCGACCCATCGATGATTATATTTGGGGCTGATGCAGCATCTACAGAGCTGCCAAACCTCCCGTTTCGGCAGGAGATCTCCCGTTTTTTTTGACAATTTGGCAATTCCTCCCATCCTATATCCTCCCGTTTCCAAATCAAAATCTCCCGCTTTTTTCCGAAATCATATAAATCCTCCCTTGGGTACCAACATTATCAAAATCTCCGACTTAATGCAGAAATCACATGTCCAACAATAGGATAAAGCAGCATCCTGTATTTTCCTTATGACTGCCATCACACAATGTACAGCAGACACACTGATGAGAAGAGTTAATCCCCTCTAATCTGAGTAGCCCATTTGATACATAGATTTAAAACAAACATGAGAAAGGCAATTAATACAAGCACAAATGGAAGTCCCATATGGGAAAATTCGGAGGTATGCCAGCCATTCTTTTCTCTGCAACCAACCACACAGGATTGGCTAGAAAAGACAGTCAACAGTTTGTCTTCTACCCTTTCCAATGGTGGACGAATTACCAAGAAAGTAAATTTAAAAAGTAAATTCATGTTTTTTACATGACAGCTTCCTGTTCCAATCAAATAGATATTCATTTTGCCTTCAAATAGTTGGAATATTATGTGAAAATGACCTTAGAATGCAACATTTCACTCCTAGTTTTGAAAAATTTTCCCCCTACCACCCTAGCGGATATGACTCGTGCCTACGGCGCTCATGTCTTCCATTTTCACCTACTCCAAAATGGGAGATCTCCCGTATTTAACCACAACCAACTTGGCACCTCTGCATATAATTATGATGTAATGCACCTGCATTTTATGGACCAATCAGTGGTCCACAACTATTACGTCACTCGTTCCACCTAGACAGTTGGACCATTATTCAGCCTGCACCTGAGCTGCATTGATGTCCATGCTATTTGAAAATCTCGTAATTACTATTATTCGAGAGGCCTAAGGCAAAGGATTGCAGTAAATGTAAATGATTTTCATGTTATTGGTGGCTGTAGGTCGCAAATGAAACTTGGTAAATGGATCGCAGAACTGGCTTTTGAAACTGATATTAAGTTGAAGAATTTCCTGCTTAATGGTATTACCAATGGATTCATGGTGGTAGATGATGTGAATCTGGTGCCGTCATACAAATGCAATAATTACAGCTCTGCACTCCTCCCCGATGCATATAAATTTAATCAATCAACACATCGATGCCCATATTTGGGGCCTTGGGCGGTGACTGCGGAATAGCCACGCCCACTCCTCGTCATGTGGACCAATCACTTGAATGACTTCTTCATTGTGATGTAAGGTCGATGGAACATAAACAAACAATCGCTTCACTCACTCTCGCTCGATTCATTGCACTGGGCGGTTGTGTATTCGAAAAATTTTCTTTCATGTTGATATTGTCAATTATTATGGTAAATAAACCTTGCTTCTGGCCAACCCTTGTGTATTCGTTGATTATTATAATATAGCTCTGTCTCCCATCCAGCTGACCAAGCCACTACATATATCTCTGAACTTCTACTGGAGGAAGTGAGAGATGGGAAATATATCAAAGCTCCCCACTCAGACAAGTGTATTCATGCTATCGGGCGGTTCCAAAGGGTGACTCTGCTTATAGGCCCATAACGGATTGCAGGAGACCTCTTGGAATTTCTGTAAATAATTTTCAGCATGACACCTGTGAAAAGTTTTCTTTTACAGGCATGGACTGTGTCACTGAGATGATCCATGAAGGTGATTTCTTGGCGTCTATAGACATTACCGCAGCCTATACAGATTAGTGGCTGTACATCCCTCATGTTGGCCTCTCATGGGTATCAAATGGAGATTCCCGGGGGATCCTACTGAGAAAGCGTACTAGGACACAAGGCTCTGCTTTGGCATGAAGTACGCCCCCTTCATCTTCACCGAGATTAGTAGGTTTGTGGTAAATGCAATGAAAAGGAGAGGTTTTGCCCAGGTCAATGCCTACTTGGACGACTACCTGGTAGTGGGCGATTTGTTTGAAACTTGTCAACACACTCAAGTCGTCTTGGTGAATCTTCTTGGCTCACTTGGATTTTATATTTCATGGAAGAAATGTAAATCGCCCTCTACGTTGCTACAGTATCTGGGAATCATCATTGACACTATGAATATGAGCTTGTTGTTGCCAGAGGGTAAATTACAGAAGTTATATCATAACATCGACTTCTTTCATGGCAAGAATTCAGCTACCCTACATCAACTTCAGCATCTGTGTGGCTTGTTGTGCCACTGTGCTACTATCGTCCGAGGTGGCAGAACCTTCTCGCAGCGAGTCATAAGTCTAATTTGGTACCGGACCCAAACTCTTCGCATACCATTCGTCACTCTGATGTTGTGTGGACAGACACAGGTATGGTTCTACACATTACCTCGTCTAAAACCATACAATCAATGGAGAGGAGTATCCAGATCCCTATATCGATGGTGGCTGATCCACGTATGTGTGTCGTCTCCATGTTGAAGCTGCACTTCTTGCAATTTCCTGCTCCTGCCTCCACGCCTCTGCTGATGAACCCAGAGGCTCCATCGACTCCTATCACCTACAACCAAATCCTTACCTTCTTCAAATCTTGTGTGAGGTTGATTGGACTGGATCCAAGCTTGGCGGGTATTCACTCCTTGAGGCGTAGTGGAGCCTCTTACTTGCACTCCCTTGGTATCCCCCTAGAAGACATTTGCCTTATGGGGGATTGGAAGAGTCTTTCGGTCTTGACGGTCGGCACCCTCCGCTTCTTCCTTGGAAGAAGTCAGAATGACTCTATTTACAATTTCGAACGGTGCACAGACTACTAGTGTCCAACGAATTTCCTCTTACTCCATGTGGTTACTTCTCTGCCTGCATTCAATAATTTCCCCTCTGAGAATGTCTATTGACGCATGGAATACTTAGTTTAGGTCTTTGCCTACAGCCTAGCGTACTTAGATTGTTGATTCAGGTACTCACGCTTCCACAATCGGTTTTCGTTTCAACCTCCACACTCAACCAACACAGCTAGATCCACGCCATCACGATCGGCAATATCGCGTTGACCATTCCGATCCCTTGTTCCGTTCCGTACGAGCCGGAAGTCACGTTCACGCTAATCAACGTAACCGGCAAATGGGATTCGAAATGGATAGCGCTGTTTATTCACTGAATAAACAGCGTCGAGGCCCGGGTGGGACGTGGGGTGGACAACGCGATGGGTGGGTGTAGGGTATAGTTCGTCGGAAATTTAAATATAAAACAATCTAACATTCCGAAATATAACCCATTTACTTCCTACAAATAAATACCTTGTGCGGATACTTTCTGGACCTATTTGGTCTCTACCTTCGATAGGAAATGTGCTGTTGAGTCAAGAAATGTGGCGGACCTTCAAAAATATGTTTAATTGTTTGTTGCACGGTGTTTGTGCTTATTCTCGACCTGTGTCTAGTGTTTTCTCTCCTGGGATGGAGTTGAGACCAGGGCCTGTCTGGCATGAGAATTTACCTAGTTAAAATAATATAATAAGTTAGTACCTGGAGTCTGGGCGTCATCAAGGTTGCCGGCTACTTGCTGCAATCTCATTCCCTCATTCATTATATCTGGGTTTGGGAATATGTGGTATATATATATATATGGTACATATATGTATATATATGAACAGACACTAGGGGGCACCACCCTCCTCACGGTTGGCTGCTGAGCTCCACCTGCTCTTCAGTGTCGCACAGGATTTCCAACCGTCAACACCTGTTTCACATGATTGTTTTTTTTTGTTTTTTTATGCTTTTTGTTAAATAATGGCGTCATCAAGGTCGCCGGCTACTTGCCGAAATCTCATTCTCTCATTCATTATATCTGGGTTTGGGAATATAGGATGTTTCATCTGATCAATATGGGAATCCAGGTTATGACTTTTGTTGTTGTCCCCGATTTGAAACGTTTTTATACAGGAAAGAAAAACCTTTTCTGTTTCCGTAATCTTAATTAATTGTAGAAATGATATATTTAATATTTGGGTAGGAAGGTATATTTTCAGTGTATAATAATGAATCTAATTTCCTAAATATTACATAGGAAAGATCTATTTGAAGAAAACTAGTAAAAAATGCCATTTTCCCATTTGGAACCATTTCATGAGAATCGACCATATAGACAGTAAAACATAAACAGACAACATACGTAGACAGTAAGACATACAAATAGACAGTGATCAGTGGGGAATGGGGCACGTCTACCTGTAATGTCATGACACGAATTCTGCTGCGGGCCGCGATGGGGGAACTACACACAGTTTGTTTTTTTCATTAATGTTATCATCAACCCCAAATATTTCTGAGGACATCCTTAACATCCTAGAGCGGGGGGTCTGCATGTAGATGGGTTTTTTTATGTGCCTACACTGTTAGTCCCAGTGCAGCCAGGAACACATTAAAACCAATGGTTCCTGTCCAAAAGAAGCTATCCAGCAGAAAAATATGCATGATTGAAGGGGGCAAGCAAAACTCATTTTACAGAGAAGAACAAGTACAGCAGGTAGTATTCATAAGGTTTCCTACATTCAGTCCCTGTAACACTAGTTTCACCGAGTACAATACCACTTGTACGTTTTACATGGGATAGGACTACCTTAATGTTAGATTGAATATCCACCTCTGTCCACTACAGAGGTGGAGTGCTCGCATATCTATTCCAGTGTTAAAGGAGATCGCTGGTAATGAAAGTCCGATTCTTGACATACACAAATAAACACACTCTAAAAGTAGATTCAACTTAATCACTGATGTAAAAACTCACCCCTAGGATACTTTATATTGCATTGTAATCCATAAATACATAGGATGTTTAGTAATAATCTAGTTGAATCGAAAACCAGACCTCCATTTTAAAATCATTGGATTACTCTTGGCACTTCCTGTTCCAAAGGGAGCAGTCATTAAAGTACAGGCTCTCTTTGTTCCCGCTCAAATTTAGTTGCCATCTTGAATGTCAGTGAAGAGAGCTCAGGGAAGCTCACTGAATGCTCCCCGATTCCCACTTCCTATCACGTGATTTCAAGTCAAACATGGCGCCATTTATGTAGGCTCTCCACATCGATTCTAACAATTAAGTAACTCAAAACAATATTTCTATCACATTGACAAGGTTCAAATCACTCACGAAGGAGTGTACCAACGAGATCTCAAAGGTGAATACCCTTATTAATGTGCCCAGCATGTAGTTTGTAAACACACGCCATTTAACTGATCACCCTCTCTGAGGAGAGGTTCTGACCACCAACTCGGGACAGGCCGAGTTGGTGATACAAACTACCTTAATGTTTGCCTACAATCACAAAAATACTAGTCCCACAGGGCCACTGGTGCCACACGCTCTCTAGACAATATTCACTTCATCCAGCCGTTTTCCAATAGTTGCAAATAATTATTTTTTCCAGTTGCCTGTTTGTTGTTAGTCATAGTCTGCTGGTGCACAAGCAGACCCTCAAAGTTGTTCCTCAATCCTTTAATGGATTTATTCTCTCGGTGGAGCCACTGCAGTTATACCTTGCTCCATTCTTGGCTATTCATGATGATTGTGCTGCCACCTGGTGTGTATGCTCACAGTATGCTCATCAAGAGCTTGTAAAATCCACAGAACTATATATATATAGTTCTGTGTAAAATCGTAACAATTCACACCCTCTCCCATCCTCTGCTTGGGGGAGCGGGAGGTCGTAGAAAGGTGAACCTCTAATGCTAAAGCTGGTAATTTCGCTAGGGTCTTAGAGTTTGTTTATAGTAATAGCACGATGGTTATTGAAGGCTGGATAGCTAGTGTCACAAATTACTTTCACCAAAATCACCTGTAGACGTATACAATACATGTATATAAACATATAAGTACTGGCAATGGATATTAGAGGACTGTGATTCAGAATCAGGGCAAATAGAACTTTTTTTTTGGACTGGCTTCGGTGGTACATGATATTCTCACAGAGCGCAAGTGAAAAGACAATTTTAACTATTTGTCATACCATGCATGTCTATATGACAGATGAAGTACCTGTCAGGACTTTCACGGGACCAACCTGCAAATCGGCCGTTAGATATCGCTGGGGGGGGGGGGGTTTGGGTTTTCACAGTTCAGGCTGAATTATCACAAGCAACAAGAGAAATATCACTGAAGTAGTGTAGAAGTAAAGGTGCCCCATGAGATTTCCCAACCTTTTCTTAGAGTGCGTGGCCTCGACGTGTGGAACCAAAGTATTGCTGTACTCTCACTATACCCAAAAGCACCATTCGAGGCAATTTCTGTGTGGTTCAGAATGATTCAAGGCGTCAGAAAAAGTACAATTCCTCTCAATTTCTTCAAAATTCTTTCAAAATACTCAGATAACACTAAGTATGTATGATTTTCAGCCTAATTTAGCCTAATTTAAAAGTATAAAAACATTATAATTATAATTTAATTATGAGCAAATAAAGGTTCGGAAGATTAGAGACAGTTGCCAGCGATAATGAAATTGGAATAATACTATTTTATAAACGTATGTTCAATTGTATATTCTCTACATTGTTGTCAGAAAGTTTTGTTGAAATTTTCAGACATCCCGGAAGTATGTTGTAGCTGTACAAAAGGAATGTACTCATTTCCATTTCCAATTGTTTTTTTTGTTTTTTTGAAGACATTTTGTTGAGACTGGTTTCGGTGGTACATGATATTCTCACAGAGCTCAAGTGAAAAGACAATTTAAATATTTCGTATCAAGTTTTGTTCAAGAAAGTATAAATAAAGTTCTTAAATTTAATACATATATTTAACATTTAACCATAAATTTAGCTTATCGGTCATAATAGCAGTAAATTACCGACATTAATTATACTAGACATAATCCATTCGCCCACTAAGGGCCATATCGAACACCCAATCTCTTTTGTTTCGTTTTCACCATAACATCACAAAGAATAAAATAAGGGACCTAGATAGTGAGGCGATTTCTTAATTTTTTCACTGGTGGGTGTCCATACTGTCAAAACCGTACCATCTTGCAGCCTCGTCGCTTTATTAGTGTTTCTTTTTTCTTCTAGGGCCTCCCTTTTTACAGACATAATTCTTAGTTGTGAGATTTTGCTTCATTTTTCAAGTTTATAAGGAAATACAAGTTACTATGTTAATCAATCAATCAAAAATATTTACTAAATGTGTAGAGCTGTGATGTGTCACAGAAAATGAGTCATAAGTCGCAAGGACCCCATAGTCAGAATCTTCTCATCTTTGGGGTGTTTAGAGCTGCTAGGCTTTAGATATATCTGATCGAGGTTATCCTACGGAGTATACATATTTACCATATAGTATACATATTACTTGATTGACCATCAAGAAATATTGTTAACGTTTTTTTCATGCATAACAACACGTATAGAAGTGCTTATTTAGATGTCCTTATGTTTACCATCATCGGAATCCGCTTGATCTCATCCTTTCAAATATGATACTATCTCAAAACCCATTTTTTGCTCCTTATGACTCATTTTTCCGTAACACATCACATTTTCTGACGTTCTAACATATAAATAGGCAGCAGCAAGTGCCTGCATCTTCTCTGTATACACAATTAGCAACGGGCGTGTATTTATAGTAGACCTCTGGTAATGCCCCGGGCACTGTGCCCAAGTGCACCTTCTATTTAAAGATCTCTCCTATATACAAATTGGAGCAGCTCAGCAAGGCAATGAGTAAAAGAGTGACTCAGTCTTACTATGATGTATTGCTCCTCGCTTCCAGGATACAATCGCGAAGTTAGCGGCTTGCGTTTGTTTGGGTCTTCTTTGCAAGAGCCCCTCTCCACATATAAACTCTATATAGACACCCCAAGTGAACTAAATTAATGTTTTTAATTTGTCCACTTCTATAAAAACTGGATTAAGACTAAAGGAGTTGACAGTCCTCTTAGATCAGATAAGAATGGTATGTCAGAGATTGTATGTCTACTGCGCTAATGGCTTTCCTGGCCCAGGAAAGCCGTCCTAATGGGATTATTATGGGTTTTTGCAGTTTGGACTGAGGCTCCCCCTGGATATCCATGGTATTTGTTTTGTCCCGGAATCGGGTAATCTGTGGTTCGATTCCCGGTTGAGGAAGACAGTTTTTCAAGGTTTACTACATATTGTTACGTAATGTGATGTAATGCATTGAGCCCCCTACCGGACAGTGGACAAACAGCAGGGCATCTGTAAAATATGTTATAACTTAATTAACTTAATATGGCGAAAAATTGTATCCGATCATGACTCAGATGAATTACAAATGGATATCATAAAATTTGGAAAATGGTGCGAACATAATGGTCTAAAGTTGCTATTAGACTGTATAAAACCTTTGTTTTGCCCATTTTAGAAAATGGAATCGTTTATACGGACTTGGGACCACAGTATGTTCATGGACAACTACAAAAATACAAAATAGGGCTCTAAGAACTTTGAGGGGGGTCCGGGGTCATGTTTCAAATTTCAATCTACATGTAAATTGTGAAATTATGCCCCTGAGGTTTAGTAGAAAGGTCAGAGTACCGAGTCTTGTCTCAAAAACTGGATTATTTGTCAACAGAAATGTTAATATGAATCTAAGAGGTAATGCTGGCTTTTCAGATGGTAGAAAGATATAACTTCCTGATCGTTCTTAGCAAGATCAAACTCTGTATGGAACGAATTGCCTAACAACATCAGACAGATATTAGATCATATTAGTCTAAAAAAAGAACTGTCCAATATATATACTGGAATGAATTTATTGACAGTAGAGAAATCTAGGTAATTAAGGTCTCTTTGAACTTCTGAGTGACCGTACCGAACTGTTTTATCTATTTTTACTCGAAAAAGAAAATACAAAAAAATATATGCTCTTAGTTTCCCTGTTACTTACAGTGCCAATATGATACTGAATTTATCTCAGTTGTGAAAAACAAGGTGGTGACAACGGTTGAAACCAATGAAAATTTAGTTCAATGCCGATCCGCTAAAGCGCTGTTACTTATACAGTATACATGTATTCTCTATGATCAATTTCAACTTCAAAATTAAGATGAAATATCTCTAGACACTTCAATGTTAGTTACCATTATGTGGTGGCTTGGGTGAGCTGGATGGGAGACAGAGCTATATTATAATAATCAACGAATACACAAGGGTTGGCCAGAACCGAGCGAAGCAAGGTTTATTTACCATAATAATGACATAACAAGAAGAAAAAATTGTCAATACACAACCGCCCAGTGCAGTGAATCAAGTGAGAGTGAATGGAGCGATTGTTTGTTTATGTTCCATCAACCTTACGTCACAATGGAGAAGTCATTCATCCGATTGGTCCACGTGACGAGGTGTGGGCGTGGCTATCACGCAGTCGCCGCCCAAGGCCCCAAATATGGGCATCGACGTGTCAATTGATTATATGTAGTGGCTTGGGTCGGCTGGATGGGAGACAGAGCTATATTATAATAATCAACGAATACACAAGGGTTGGCGAAGCAAGGTTTATTTACCAAAAAGGCCAAACCAAAAAAGAGTTGATTTTCACAGGTCGTCAAGATGCTTGGAGATAATATTTTCACATTTAAGCATATCCTCAGGGGAAGGAACGATATAAGAATCGACGATGGACGATCTCCAGTTCCCTTACACCTTGATGTCCGACAAGGGAATACCTAGTGAAGACATATACGAGGCTCCTCCCCTACGGAAAGAATGGGTTGTGAAACTCCCAGTGACACTAGCTGACGATAATAAATCATTTAAATTGCTGGAAATCTGATCATACGTAAGTACAGGATGACCAGCACAGGAGAAGAGTTGCTGAGATTTAGGCATATCCTGGGCCAACAATTTTTTAACCCAGTAAACTGGGCACAAAGATCTGTTGGATATAGCCTTAATAAATACTGAGAAGGGAATAGTAGAAGTCTTGGTAGACCCTACTCTAACACACATCCCACCAGTAACTAACGATATGTCCTGACGACGAAGCATATGGGGAGATGACACTATATGACATACCCTCAACAGTGTTCTAAACATAAACACATATGCAGCCCAACACAGTTTATGAAGTATATTGTCCAGTTGAACATATGGGTACAACTGCAATAATATAGTAGGTGAGATGGGCGGGGCAGGTCTGGGTGCAGATCCAGGCAGTTTTTTAATTCCTCGAAGCACAGATTTCAAGCTTGGATGTGTCACGACTATAAATAGCTCATATTCGTTATTACGTAAGATTAGGTAATCCTGTACAATCATTTCATAATTCATAATTACATCTGTTTATTAGTAATAGCACATGATGAATGATTAAGTATGTAGTTATGTAACCTAGCCACAGGGGGAGCCATGCTCACATGTGTCCAGTCATGTAGAACATCACATGCTGACACACCCATAGATCACACATGGTATAACCCAGGTGTCATTACAGGTGATTGGCTAACAATCACAGGACCCTCATCCTCATTGGCCAACAGTTCCCATTGGCCAAGGTCAGCGACCTCCTGTGGTCAATTAATGAATATGAAGGTTAATTGGATAATGAGCGCGCATGCGCAATGACATTAAGGTCACATGATATGTGGTATAAATAATGGAAATAAAGGATTGCTTACTAGTCTAGAAACAGGACTACTGACTTCATGTTATTATTATTAATAACCCAGCCACGTTATACTTCAACACCACTCTCTTCAACCTAGCTCTACCCCTTGAGATCGAGAGACATATCAGATGAGATAAAGTTGGACAGTCAATGTCAGATATCCTAGCATAAGAAATAACACCAGCTAGGTAGGTACAAATCGAAGAATATCTCATCACCGATGACAGAAATGCAGCAAAGGCAGAAAGTTGGTGTACATCCAATGGCAGTAGAGTAGAATTGTTGTCGTCCAGAAAGTTCATAAATACACCCCATTGCCTATCACGTTGATGACGAGTCGAAGAAGCTAAGGATAATCTTCTAAGTTGGATGATCCTGTCATTCCATTGTCCAAGCCCTGGAGAAGACAAGGGCTTGAGTTAAAGCAGCATAATTCAGCCATACGTAGGATATTAGGCACAGGAGCATCAGCAGAAAAATATGGAAGACGAGATAATAAATCTGCAACCACATTATTGTCAGTTTTAATATATTTAGGTACAAGAGATATGTTGAAAATGAAGCATATCCAATACGGCTCGTACAGCCATTGCATACACTGGCTGCTTGAACTTGTACCATTCCTCAACATAGCTATCACCTGTGTGTTATCGATGAAGCAGACAACAGATTTATTCTTCAGGAGGGGAGCCCACCTCCTGATGCCAGCTAAAACTGGGTATAATTCTTGAATATTAATATTCGAAGCCAATTCATCCTCCATAGGCGTGGAATAAATATGGTCAGTGAAGTCACACAAAGAGGGAATAATATGATTTTTCCAAGCTCCAGCGAGCCAGTCTGAGCCCATGAAAGCTCCAAATCCCCTAGATGAAGAGTCAGACACGACTGGAAGATGATATTCTATTTTTTTCAACATACCCACACCGTTGAAAATTTTTGTAAACGCCTCCCACCATCCTAGGTCCATCCTAGCTTCATTGCTGATGGGTATTCTGGTTAATTTCTTCATCAGCATGACTTTGTACAGGTTAAAGAATCGTTGACAAAAGGTACGACCACCTTTAAAAACAGCGGCACAATGAGAAATGTATCCACAGAATTTCTCAAGCTGTTTTTTGGATATATATTATGCTCTTTTTGTCTCTCCCACCAGTGTAGATAACTTCTTTACCTTGTCGATAGGTAAGGACAATGTCATATCAGATGTATTTAATTTGAAACCCAGGTACACACATGTTGTTGAGGGAGCAGTGACTTTCTTCCATGCTACATGGAATCCCAAAAATCGTAAAACATGCAATAATACATCACGTTGAGCAGTACAACCATCATAAGAATTACTGGATACAAAAACGTCATCCAGAAAATTAACCACAGGAACATGGAATAATTGAGCAATACATGTCACAAAAAAGTTGGAAATGTGATTAAATATACAGGGACCTGTACGGAGGCCAAAACACAGCCTGTTGTCTACAAATAAGACTTCTTTACCGTCAATATTCCAACGGAATCCACAATATTTACGATGTTCAGGGTTGATGTGAACCGCCCTATAAGCCGACTTAATATCGACTACTGCCATATATGAGCCACAGTCTACCAGCGGTATAGCATCGTCAATACTTTTGTAGGAAAATTCATGTACGAGAGAATCACAATTTTCATTTACAGAAATACCCAATGGTCGACTACAATCTGTTATGGGGCATATCCCTCCATCTGGCTTAGGGACAGCCCCTAATGAATGAATACAAATGGGAATATCATTTGCTATTGAAATAAACCCTTCAGACAATTCTTTCGACACAATGTCATCCATTTTACATTTAATTTCAGGCTCGAGAATAGAGTTATAATTAGGGCAGTCATATGGTTCGACTGTACTGTCAACCACATCAAACCCATCCAATACACTGTAGAATACACCAATATAATTATCAATATCGTTGTCATTTAGGCTGAATAATAAATATGCAAACCTACATGGTTTTAACTGGGTATCCATACCTCCCAGTTGATGAATACAATGACAAACACCACGAGACATTTGGCAAAAACATTAACGACACGACCTCGAGGAGATTTCGGGGTGTCAAAAAGTAGCATATCATTGTCGGTTTCAGTTCCAGAATTACCAAAGTCACAGATAATGTCTCTAAGACCTTGATCACAGTTGGAAGAAAGTCCAAGACTTGTCGGAAGAATAATCGGGAAGTAACTGATTGTCATTGTTGGTGAATCGAGCCCTTCACCATCATGGTCCGCCATGACAGTCGAGATCAAATCTGGGTCGCCCAGGTTACCAGTAACCACTTCCGGGTCAATGGGCGGGTCATTAATATCACAAGAAACATGGTTACCAGGGGGGGCGTGGTTACACACAACATTAGCGTAAACATCAGGTTTAACAATCTGACAGCTCGAAAATACAGCATTTCCGTAATCACAAGTGTCAACCACACCCAAATCAACCTTCTCCCGACAGTCCTCATCCTATTTACCACCTTTGGTGCCGTGACAAGCACGGGCTCCATGCTCGGAGGCCCTGCAAGTCGAACACTTGTGAGGATATTCACACGACTTGTTGGAACATCCCCCAATATTATTAAATTTAAAGCAGACACGATCCTTTCTAGATTTACCAGCAGCAGGCTTGGAATTAGTTGCCTTGTGTGAATTTTCATAGCTATAACAGTGAAGCACTTCTTCCTGACGCACCTCCTTGAATGCCGACAAACCCACTTTGTTTGCCCTGCTACGCACGGCCTGATCGTACGACAGGCTTGCTTTGAGAGAGTAAACCTGGGATCCGGCTTTTTCACACATCGTTATACAGTGTCCCACTACTCCCCTAATCTCATCCAGGGGTCTAGAATCAATGACTAACTTATCTACCAATTTTAGATTAAGTAATAGCAAGTTCTCAATGGTATCAATAGCATCACCTTTATCCAGGTCTTTACGTTGATCAAAGGGGCGGGTCCTCGACCTAGTTCTAGATCTGCAGCGCGTACATCCACGGCTATGCGAGTCCACGCCCACATTGTAGATCGAGCCATCCACACTAGCATCACGCTGGGTAAATGAGATTATTCCAGAGTCAGAACCAACCGTGAAAGTAGAAGCAACAGCAGGAACATCAGTAGATTTCTTCTCTAATGCCGCAACAACTGTTTTCATCATAGCCTCGAGGGATCCCATACGATCGGTCAGACTCGGCTGATTATCCTCCTCCGGCTTGTACGTACAATTCTCACCCATCGGGCCCGTATGAGTCACTTGACACTTGCTGCAAACCTTTGGCTTCGTCATCTCGAAGATCAAATTCTTCACAGACAGCTAAAAAATTCAAAAATTTTCAATACACAACCGCCCAGTGCGGTGAATCAAGCGAGAGTGAATGGAGCGATTGTTTGTTTATGTTCCATCGACCTTACGTCACAATGGAGAAGTTATTCATCCGATTGGTCCACGTGACGAGGTGTGGGCATGGCTATCACGCAGTCGCCGCCCAAGGCCCCAAATATGGGCATCGACGTGTCGATTGATTTAGTATATTTTTCAAGCAACACTATCTTAGCAAATATTATTTTTCACTTCATAGTACTTGGTACGCTGGGAAACATTGTATGTAAGACGAAATGCTATCAATAAAAAACATTTACATAAACAAAACAGATATCCCCATTCGCCCCCCCCCCCCCCCATAATTTAGCAGAATTGATTAACTAATTAATTGACATTTTCAGACGATTTCCTTCATATATATCGAACTGCAGAAACCTGAATATTAATGAATTAATCGATGGCTCCCATGTAATTCTAACAATAGTGATTAACTTGCAACCCCAATTTATTATTCATAAGCTCATACAATATGCAATGCAGGGGTGAATGCTCTGAGGGGACTCAGCCAAGTTGACCAACCCTAAACTGATCCCTTTGCCATTTGCTTACGAGTGTACAGAGTAAATCAATACCAAGTTAAAACCGACTATGAAGGCCCTCTATCGTGAAGGCATGGGGCCTTATGTATAAACTAAGGAAAGAATTGATTTTGATGGGCAATCATTCAAGAAATTCTTCCTAATATTATATAAGTGAAATTACCAACCGGTAGGAATAGCATATATGGTTGGTAGGAATTTGTATTCCTACTCCCCGAAGAAAGGGGGAAAATGTAGAAATTCCTACACACAATTTCCTTTTCCTGAGATTATACAACGGGCCCGTGGAACCCATTTTAATCCAGCCTATCGGTGGATTATTTTGGTTAAGTGCCTATACCGAGGTAGTACTTAGTACTTTTCGTCTCCCCCCCCCCCCCCCCTTCTCCCGACACACATCCATCACCTCATCACCCATTGCACTTTAAAAGTCGATCGAGGCGATTTTTCCAAGCGAACGAAGGTAGGGAAGGCCGGAATTTACGTTAGAACTGCAACAACGGTCAAAAACTATAAATTTTCAATTCTTTGTTCCGTTCATTTGTAACCCATCTGAAGGTAATTTGTCCAAAAGAATTTGATAATTTTGGGCCATTTTCTCTAGGCAGTGGTTCGACTTCATACTCTGGCATTATAAACATAATTGTATACAGTAGCTCGATATAAAATTAATGCAATCCTATAATTATGTCATAATGTATGTAGATTTGGTGAAATTTCTTTTGAGGTAATTGCAGAGAATGTATAGTTTTAAAACAGAAGAGCTATGCTTCTCATAGAAGGGGCTATCCATTTCTAGATGTATTATCATTACCAATATCTTGCATGTATAATATGAACTGGAAATAAACGATATACATACCTACAACTGGTGAAAAACTATGACAAAAAGTTGGAAATTTCGTTTTTTTCATTCAGATACCCTTTAATGTATAAACTTGCGGGAAAAAGGAAAACAAAATTCGAACTCATATATTGTACTTTTCCAAGATGAATAGTTTAATGCAACACCTGTATTATACCTGTCATACTAGGAGATTGGTACTAATAAAGCTTGATTGATTGATACACATTTTCATCTCCAATCTGTGCCACAAATAGGTTTTCTGTGGTAGCTCACCGTCTTAAGAAATGTCCGGTCAGATGTTTGTAACCCATTTGTGATGTATTACAGAAAAAGAGACATAAGTCACAAAAGAAAATGGATTTTGAGATATTATCATATTTGAAAAGATAAGATCAAGCAAGTTCAAAAGATGATAAACATTAGGACATCTACTCCGCTAATGCACTTGTCAATTGAACCCCCCCACCGCCACCCCCGGGGAAGTGGGGGAATGGTAGGGGAATGTCTGAGAAAACACCCAGGCGGAGATTTCCCTTAGTTGACAGCAATATCAACTGGAGGGTGGGGGAATGTCCACCATTGCCCACTCTGTACCTTGGTTCCCAAGAGAGATTTGATGGTTTTCAGTGTGCATGGGCTTGCCTAGGCTAAGTTCCATAGTTCCAAACCTCCCCCAATATTATATACACAAAGAGTGTCTCCTTTGAACCTGAAAGGGATTTGGCACCCCCTATATAGTGTTTCAACAGAGTCAGGCTTGAACTAGACATGCTGAACATGATGTGGGACTCTTTTTCCATGGTACCCTATACTAGAAATGTCAAGATCCTTTAGTGTTGGGGTTAGTGTTAGGGTAGGGGGTTAGGGTAGGTGTGAGGCGTGGGGTGGGGGGTTGGCTCATGGGAGGGAATTGTGATGTGTCACAGGAAAATGAGTCACAAGTCACAAATAAATGATTTTGAGATATCATCATATTTGAAAAGATGAGATCAAGTGGATTCTAATGATAGTAAACAGTTGGACATCTAATAAGTATTTTAAGTTGGATGTTTTTATTTTTGAAAGAAAAATGGTTTGCAATATTTCTGGGTGGACATTTATGAATAAAGTAGCTAAATATCCTTATAATATACGGGAAGAGCGATTTCTATGAAAAGAGGTAGAAAAGAGGGGTTTCTTTAGGTAGAAAAGTTGTTGTAGAGGGTTTTGTTGGAAGAACTGTTTGCGACAGAAACAATAAACCCATTTCCACGTAGCTATAGTAGATATATACCTGTTATTATATTATTGATATTTATTTACGAGAAGTGGAAATAAAGATTCATATGTGGTGAGCCTAGTGTTATAGCTTGTACGGAATGGTAAAGAATGACACCCACACATAAACAGTACTAACTGGTTTTATTATGCATATGTCTCCAAGCTTATGGCGTAAGGTATCTGGGAGTATTAGTCGACTGAGGGAAAGCCAGAGAGATCAGCCCTAGCTAATCTGCCAAGGGGGTTGCTGGTAGCTGCTGTGTCATCAGGGTCTTGTTGTACAGGAACCAGCTGCAGACAAGACCGGTCATGGTCTTGTCCCTCCCTACGGAGGATCAAGAACTGAAGAAGTGGCACGGTTGCATCTTGGGGTATTACATAACGATCAACTAAAGGTGTATGTCGGTCCACTCCTGGATCCGTGGAGCATGTGAATCAGCGTCCCCCTCAGGATCCATGAAGTCCCAGTTAGGATGGCCCCCTGGAGAACTGCAATGGTGCTGACTAGCAGCTACGTACACATACTTTAATTAACAACGTTATTGAATAAAACGTGAAAAACATTGGAATCGACCATATATAAAGAGCATAAACACACTAAGCAAGCGTGAAAACACCCCCACCCCAACCCGCCTGCCTGTCACCTAGCTTCACCTCTGTACACACACACCCACAACTACTCCACACATTTCATTGGCAGGCCAACTTATAGCTGGAGTACTATGCGTTGCCAGAATTAGCAACACCTGTATGGGATCGACAGAGCCCACTCCTAGTACGGATGCTATATTTAGCTTGGTATTGTACTTTAAATAGCGCATCCTTTATCGATCACATCTGCTCTCATCGGCATTGTGTGCATGTGGTTGCGGAAAAGCTTTCTTTTTAACCCAATTCTAATAAAGTGCCTCTTCTCGTTATACAATCTATACCTCAAGTGATTTTTCTTTCTTTCCTGTACTTAAAGTTCAATTCTTCTAGTTGGGTGGTTTAGTAGATATTATATTACATCATAGCCTGAAAAATAAATTTTAGACTTCCCGACCCGTATCTATTGTCAAGAGTGAGAGTTTGCTAGCTTGTGAGGTTACGCCATCTTCTTTGGAGGGAGGTCACTTGAAGATTCAGTGCGGTGATTGGTCAATCAAGATTAAAATCAGTTACTTTTTTTGTTCACTCGAATATGGGGACAGCACCATCTCGTATCTAAGATAGTTCAATCCTTTTCCCTGTGATTTGAAAAGGATGGTGTTGCCGTAGCCTTCTAACCATAACACTTATTTAAGAATAATTGAATCAAAACACATGTTGATTGACTGTACTTCATAATATTATATCATTGACATACATATCCTATATAATCAAACTGGGACGTTTCAGGCGATTTCATGACTATTGAATTTAGTAAGAAAAGCTTCTTTAATGCCGCTTTCCCCCCTTTCATTTGGTGCATCAAGGCCAACATGCAAGAAAAGCTATGACTGCTGTTGATATTGACCCAGCACCAGGTCTATATTATGGCATAGGTTTGAAGATGATTTCCACTGAATAAACACTAAATGATTTTCATTTTCAGGTTTTTCATGCTGGTTCAATAGTATGCAATTGATCATAATTATAAGAACACAAGAGGTGGGTTTCCTGTTTAGCTTACACGATCACAATGTCATTCTTTAAATAACAATTTCTTTCTTTTTTTGTTATAGTTAGTTCATTATCGCAGATTCAATTAAACTTGTCCATGCCTAGTATTTAATGTGGGATAAAAAGGATTAACCGCGAAATTTGTCAACCTCTTAATATACTCATCTAGGCAGTGCCATCCTAACATTTTCAATTTCATCTTAAATGAGAAGATGAAAGGGTGCCGTAAATGAAAATAGATAGATTCTCGTGTACACCAAAATGAATAATTTGGAAGCTGAGGTGGCTTTACACTGAGCAGAACAGATCCGAATCCTTTAATACATGAACTTGATGTCATCCAGGACTGGACAAAGTCTCAAATCGTCGTTAAAGCAGCACTCTCAGCTAACATCGGTTAAAAATTACAGATTTTTCACTTTGTGTTCTGTTCTTTTTCAAAACATCTATAAAGTCAATTTTGTCCAGTTGTATTTGCTGCTGGGCTTCCTTCATAAAAGTCCACATTTGATTTTGGTGGTCCTTTGCAATAAAGGTTTCACTTATTACCACTCATCGGCGCTCGATTCCGCTTCAAATTCTTGCATAAAAATATATACTTACAAAGTAACCGTGCTCCGGACGGTCGCCCTCTTCCTCTCACTCACTCTCCCCTCCTCTCTCATTGCTTCTCCTCCTTTTCTCTCTCTGCCTCCCCCCCTCTCTCTCCCTGTCCCCACCCTCCCCTTCTCCTCTCCCCTGTCCTCTTCTCTCTCCCCCTCCTCTCTCTGTATCCTCTTCTCCCTCTCCCTATCAGATTTCCCCCACCGTCCTCTGCTTCTTTGATTCTCTCCCTCCCTCTCTCCCTTTCCCCTCCCCCCCCCCCTCTCCCCCCGTCTCTTCTCCCTCTCCCAATCTGATTCCTCCCACCCTCTGCTTCGTCGATCATTTTCACCCCAGTTACCTTCACAAACCACATTGCCCTCCGGAAAGGGTAGATGGAACTGTACAGAGCAGACAAACGGTTGGTAACATCACAGATTCCAAGAACATGCCTGACAAAAAATCGCCTTTTCCTGCTTATAGATATGATAACAGCAGCAGAATATCGATAACTTCAGACCTATATTAAATTCATCCATGATATAAGTATATTTGGTAAGATTTTTTTTGTCATAATAGCTGAGAATGCAGCTTCAACAGTACACTTCATAATAACATCATCACAAGCTTGCAAGCCCAGCACCAAAAATAAAAGATTCATGTCCTCTTAACATCTGGAGATCTTCCTCGTGTTTCTGGTCAGGGTGTGGAAGCGTAAGAGGTTTTTTTTACTAGTGCTACCACCTCACCCGATAACGATAAAGCTTTTTTAACACATTAATCACTTCACTCTTCCCAACTAATGCAGTGAATATTTAAAGCCCAGTCTTTGCCATAAATTAGATACCCAGCAACTATAGATGATAGCATTAGAATACGGTCAGAAATATAAAATAATCTGTAAGCACTACATTTTATTGGATATCTGACGATTTTTAACTTGGCCAAGTTTTGTCATTCAACAATTATTCCTATAAATGTTGTTACCTAGTTACGATGTACAATAAAAATTCGAATAGCTTTTCTTTTAGCTTTTTTTAAAAAAAATATTCTATGACGATGCAGAACCAAAATCAAAGGTTTATATTTCAATATTCTTTCTATGACAGGGACATATATGATAAATAAATCCTAGCATTGTCCGATACAAATATTTTAAAATATTCTAAATGGTTGTATGTCAGATTTGAACTGAATCCATCCCAGCATGCACTGAGACATGCACATCCCCTATTGAGCTATTCATCCATAAGTATCCATGTTAACTTACCACACCTTATCCGACTAACAATTGAGATGATGAATTGATGACGTAGGAAGTTAGTTGGTTTGGCCTTACAATGTTTGTATTAATGACGGTAGGACACTGGGTCAGAAAGTCAATCACTTCAGCGAGTCAATCACTTCAGCGAGTGACTTATTCAAAGTGGAAACTTAATCAGGTGACTACCTGATTAAGTTTCCACTTTGAATAAGTCACTCGCTGAGTCACTCCTGTTCTTTATTCAAGCTCGTCCTTTCATGTCAATATGGGCTAGCATGCGCAATCTTGAATCTTGATTCACAAGGAGTTATACACCCTGGAAGTTGTATATCAGAGTCACATCTAGAGAAACCATCCATTGGCATAGATGGCATGATCACACAAGTCTGTATCTTTCTCATTATACACTTTGGAAGAAATAGACCATTAGAAGGACCAGTATTGTTGAGAGTATTCTGGTTATATTTATATTTACGCACATACAAGTCCCCTATTTTTGCCTTAAATTTAATACATCCATTTTGCTTTGTGTCCATTTCGTTTCTGTAGGTGATTTGAGTCCGTACTGATGGGGAGTTATGTTCCGACTAATTTATTCATATCATCTGTCATCTCTTTTACCATGATGAAGGATATGGATTGGTCGTTGATACGAGTATACATAATAAATTGGTTTATCCTTCGGTATCTGACATTCGCTGCATTCATGCCATGTAATTAACATAATTAAAAGTTTTGAAAATAATAATATCAATGTTTAGTTAATGGTAAATTAATAATATTTGATTATTTAAATTTGGATAATATTAGATAATGTTACATAACACCACTACCTTGCAATTTCTACCGAAATAGGAAAATATCAAAACATGGTGCACATTCATAATACGGTATTTACATTATATAATAATATAATTTAATATGTATGTCATTATGTGGATTTTGAACAGCCCCAATTCCTTTAATATCTTGGTGACTATCGCGGATGGGTTGGGAATGAGTAGGCATAGGCCATAGAATAGAAACTTTCTTTTTTAATGATAATAAGCTGGGGTTGCAGCTTTAATGATAATCATTTCCAGAATTTACATAATAAATAAAACGAAACCAAGAGAAAATGCCTCAACCGGAATTCTCCGTTACTATACACATTGCCCAGTCGCCTGATCCTCTATAACCACCGTCTATATTTAGCCATATTCATACACTCGCTCCTTTGTTTAACACATTGGTCCTTTGTAATTTACCAGTCCCAGTCACGCAATATTTGCCCGGCTAAGTTTGCCGCTAATCTAGACATTGCAGGTGATGTCCGTATGCGGCAGAGCAGTAACAAACTGGTCTGTAGATTATGATACCTGTCATTGTCCGAAATAAATATAAAAAGACGATTTATATTATGCATGAACATTGGCGCAATGGCCGTCTGTATATTGCTACTATAAAAGTTTTCATTAGACATAGGCCACAAAAAAGTATGTATTTCCGTGCCATTCCCATAAACATATGGAAAACCTTTATCCTACATAAAAGATTGACCCTGCCTAAAAAAGGTTGTATTTATCAACTAAATTGATTAAAGCAGAAGTTCTTTTCTATTCTTATTAAAAGGAAAATTGTACCACCCTCTAACCTATAAGTCGTCTGAGCCTAAAACACACTTATGATAATGTCATTCGTTGACTGTCAGTCGTTAGTTTAGTGAAAGTTCTCCTTAGTAAATCTAACTACCCTCAACTTTAGCCTTTTCCCTAATAAACTAATATCATATTGCTGAAACGTTGTCATATTCAAGCAATCAAAGTGTGTAAAAGGAAAGCAAAATCCGAAGAAATATACTAGAAAATGAAAGTGGTATTATCAGTAAAACTATCAAACTTATTCCATGGTAACATCAACATCTAAATATGGCAAATAAATATTTAACTTATCTTAATGGAATAAGTTTATAATAAACAGATAACACTAGATGGGTCAGGTCGTCGTAATATGCACAATTGCAATTGTTTATAAACCCCCAAATATTGGCAGAAATAATCAATTAATGCTTGGTTCTATTTACTAGAACATTTTATCACTTTAACAAAACTTCCAGTATATACTAAACTACCCCAAATGGCTGAGTTTGTTACCTAAGCTTATACGCCATTATCAATTGAGATGAAAAGCGTCATTTAATTAACCGTATTGGAGATTATGCTGTCACTAGCGAATACGAATGCCAAATTTGCAATCTATTCTATGTCTAAATTGGAGACTCCTTCCTGTCCCCTCCGCCGCAACCCTCCCCTGCTCCCTCCCCTGCTCCCCCCTTCCAGTCTGAAAACAAGCCCGCAAGCGAGCAGGCGAGCAAGCTCCAGCGAGCAATAGCCTCAGATAGTTCACCCAGTAAATGCACGACAGGCTATTTTTAGAACTAGGTCAGCAGGAGCAGTCGAAGCTAGCAGCAGGAGAAGCTCGCGACGCGGTGCATTAGAAGATCAAACATAATGCTATGTGCATGAAGCGCACAGTATAGATAGATCCCATGTTTGAACAAGTCAGGGGTAATAGGCATTATACAGCTTTAGGGACTAGATGAGCATGGGGCGTGAGAATACGACTACTCATCGTCTATGATAACTGATTCATCTAATATCTGCATTTTATCTACATTTTATGTCAGCGAAATTCGTATTATATATTTTCGACAATCACACAAAATTAGTTGCTATACCACATCCATTGTCTGGTTGCTATATATTTATATCTGGGGAATCGCATGCTATGCATGTGGACGGTTCATGTTTTTATCCTATTAAAGTCCTATTCATGCTGAAAATATCGAACATATGTAATAATATTCAGTACATATTGTATTATTGTAGAGTAATGTTCTGAATATCTATTTCTTTTGTTTTCAACCTTAAGCTGTGGATATCATTCATGAAATATAAGCTTACTGAAATAAAAATCAAATCAAACCATATAACTCCAATTAAAGAATATGCTGACATTGCAGTTTAAGGCTTGTCTTAGGGCAATGCCCAGTGAGAGTTTCCTTCCTGTGGAGTCGTCGAAATTGCGAAAAAATAATGTTGAATATAATTATTATCATTATTAGTGTGATTTCCCGCAGAAATAGGTTACACTTTGGACGGTTTAAGGCATTCAACAGCAATACGCGATAAATCTTAGTTTCGGTTCCACTCTAGTTTGTTGTAATTACAATGCAACGTCAGTTAGTCCAATATATGTAGAGCTTTAGATTGTACTCACAAATAAATATTACTTCTGTCTGTACAATTTATTAACCGTGTCTCAGATATAATCAGTATTGCTGCTTGGTTAATTTATTAGACGTTCTAATTTGTTATTTCTGATAATATATCAGCCTTTTATAAGCACAACTATAAATCAGGGCGAAGAGGAGGTCATAGATCATATCCTTCTGTTCTAGTACTTCTATTATTCGTTGTATTTGTAAATCTTGTAATGTTGAAATACTTGCAATAATTGTGTCAAGTATTAACTTTAATTTCGTTTAAGGTATGGTTGATTCTGTGTCCATTCAGTCATTTACGTCCATTCAGTCATTTGGCATCTGGTCAAATAGTAGTAATTGTATGGCACTTAGTGTTGCTTTAATTAAATACGCTAACATATATCAAAAAGCTGTTTCCTTTTATTCGTCTTTGTCTCTGCCGAGGTCACCTACGCCTTGAGGGTGCACTCTCAGTTAGCGTCGGTCAAAAACTTAAGATTTTCTACTTTTTGTTCCGTTCTTTTCTTCATGAAAGTCCTCATTTATATTTCGGAGACCTGCCGAAATCCTTTTTGTGGTGGTTTCACATATTATCGCTTACCGGTGGCCGTTTTCTCTCCCCTCGGCTGATTCGACTTCAAATTATTGCATAAAGATATAACATCCAGAGAATATGGTTATAACTTCAGTCCTTTAGCTATTAAATTTTATACTATGAGTACATCTGGTAAGTCGGAATACTGTGGGAATGCAACTTCAATTTGACATCACATTATAGTATACTAGCTTATACTTGCAGTAACAAGTATAACCCCATCACGTCGCTGCGTGTATCTGTTTTGAACGCAAAGATGAATCTGGATTTCACACTATCCTTCATCAAGCCCTCTAGAACGTCAGAGCTATTTTTAGCTACAGCGGGAATATTGATTGGGCCTTTGGGTGTCATTTGATGACGTATGTAGGATGGGAGATAGATGGCTACCCTACACTTCTCTCAATATCGCTCGCTCTGGTATTCGCCGGCTAAGCGGTTCCCTTTGCGTTTCATTGTCTTTTATTTTTGAGCCTTATATTTGAAATTACAATGAGGCACATGTATACAGCATACTATGACAATCATAATACAGCATGATCATTCAAATATAGAAATATGGACTCACTGTAGATGATTCTATAGTTTGAAATGGGAGGATTGCTTTGTTGTTGTTGTTGAGCTGGTTCTGAAGGTGGGGCCAGTTCCTCCCTATAGGCTTTTCTCACATGTAGTTTGAACCTGCTTTTAAACAAGTAACCTTTATTTACTGGGACTGTAACAGTTGTAGCTGTGGTGAGGTGAGTGAGTGAGTGGGATTGGTTGCTTTACGCCCTTATCAACACATTTAATATGGTTATATCAAGGGCGGGAGAGCTGAGAGGGAGGCAGTTTCTGATCATACCCAGGAAATAGAGATAGAGAAGAAGGGAGAGAGAGACAGAGAAAAGAGACAGAAAGGCACTTTATGGCCATACCCAGGACCGGCTGTGGTGAGGTAGTTCACCACTATCTCAATACGTTTCCTGAAAGGAAACGTAGCAGGCACTTGCTCAATTTGCGTTGATTGAACAAGAAATGGTCAATGACGTTTAACTCTATTTTGAACTGTCTGTCTGTCTATATATATTCATTTTTTATTCCATCAAAATGGTACAGAAAGGGACATTCGCCTCTACATAGTAGGTCTTCCGGTTAGCCCCGGAATTAAGAGTACATAAGATAATGAATAAATAATGGTACAATATCTGGTAGGTAGAAAAATAAATAGTTTTTATATAATAATGATTTTAATAGAGGAATTCTAGAATGTGTACATGTTGTTGATTTCAGGGGATTGGTGAAAGTGAATTGTGCACTTTCTGGCACAAATCAAGCAGTAGATCAAATTCTACATCAAACGCCTCTTCACGGGTAACACCCATACATAAAGGGGTGGGTGCACGGGGTAGGGGCTTGAAAACCTCCTGTTAGACAAGGAGAAATATCCCCTGACTGCCAAATAAATATTTCCTCATCATTTGTCCCACCCTCCTCTTCCCTCTTCTACAGGATATTCCATAGCCGCACATAGCTCTCCTTCTCTCCGCATTTGATTTACTCCTTTTTATTATATTTTCATTATAATTTAAAAATTATCATTTCATAAACATCAAATTGTTACATAATTCTCAATAATAAAAATACTTCTCCAAGCCAATGTCTTCTCTCATGTGTCCAGGTGTGCACTCATGAGTAAGACTGTTTCGAGATAAGAAGTACCTTTGTGCTTTACAAATAAGATAGTATTTTCTAATACTAAAGAAATTCACGGGGGATAATGGGACTGGATGTCTTTTGTTGAGTACAACCTTGTTTCAATCATTTCTGTCCTCAGAGACTGGGCTTTGTGCCCTAGAGATCAGCAGCACATGTTATTGTCAAATGGATTTGTCAATAGTCTATTTTAGCCACCAATTAAAGGATTCCTGTGTAATATAATCCGGTCTGGGATGCACACAAACAACCGTGGGGTCTGTTGTGTAAGCTAGTTAAGAAAAGGAACATTGTGTGGGCCCTCCTTACCTCGGTAAGTAGGAATAAAAATGAAGTGTGTGTATAGGCTATTCCTACCCGCTGGGAATGGCATTTCGAAAGGATTTCGATTTTTCCTTCTTACATGTGAAGGAATTCCCACAAAATGATTGCGTTCCTTAGCTTATGAATACAACAGGCCCCAGATACCGTATACATGCCCTTGGATGCCTATCATCTGTAATAGAAATAAATGGCTGCATAATATCCCTGGATTTCTTTCAGATCTTTTATATCAGGCTTGTCACCCAACAACTGAAAGGAAAATGATATCGATATCCTGCCATTAATGATAAAAGCTAGCACAAGGACAGGTTGTTCATAATGTTATTTGAGGTGGCGGCACAAGGCGGTTTCGAGTGGAATTTACACAGGTATGATTGCACGCAAATAGTTATAAATAAATGTTTAATAAGAGATTGTTTACATCTTTGAACAGGTGTGACCTGAAGGTTCCATGTTAATGCAATGCATTCAAACAACAATATTCTTGCACCATAATATCAGAATTAGAATGAACAAATCCTGTATGTTACCAAAGATCATGAAAAAGGGACAACATAATTATGTATACCGATCATTAAACATTATACTCTATTTAAAGACGAGATGATAATTTGATATTTTTAGGTGTACCAAGGATGTTCCTATATACGTTATCATAAGATATCGTAGTCTTGTCGACTTTATACATCCAACTCATCTCTGTCACATCATATTGAGATGAAGCAAGATTATTGCAGAAATGTTTAAGATCACCTTTTTAAAAATCGGATAAGGAATCTATAGAGACACAGTGCTAGGGAACCGCAGGTGGTGGCTTTTATACTAACGTTTAAGAAGAAATCTGTGAACAAAAAATTAAAATTGTGGACACTTTAATTACTCTCTTTGAAGATGTGTGAGATGATTATATAAATGTATGTAGTAGATTTTCAAAGTTAAAATTACAGTTGTAGACCTACGCTCAAGTATGTCAATACGCAAGATGAGATTGATCATGCATGGAAAATAGAAACTAAATAGAAAATCATTTTCATTTCCAAATCATTTTGAGTTCAAAATTATTTTCCAGCTCATTTAAGTATCAAAAATTCCTTTTGTTTTAACGGTTGTTTCCAAGTCACACGTTTTCATTTCCGTTTTTTATTTTTATTTCAATGTCAAGACAATCTAGATCTTGCGATAACTTGTGAGAACTCACGAGACAAGCATACATCTAGGGACCGGTAAGCCAAGCCTACTACCATACCTCGGGGAAGCTGAATATATTGCCAGACCCTTTTAGTAAAAGCTCCGAACATCTGGTTATTTCATTTAAAGTCGAAGGGGAAGGGGCTCGCTGTATATCGGGTTGGCCGAAGTATTTATAATAGATGTAACTTATGAAGAACGCAATAAAGTTGGTGTTGATTTTATTAGTTTCTCAAGCTTTCGGGCATATGTGGCCCTTCATCAGGAGGATGGTAGTTTCATTTAAAGAAATGGCCGAGTTTGGAGTCCCCACAATTTTTCAGCTGAACTTGGCATGTACGCTGGCCTAAAACATAAGTGCTAGTCAGGACCCATCCCCTTTTCAAAACAAATTCTGCTCCCAAAATAACGCTAGTGCCTTGTTTTGGTCTAGTCCCAAATCTCGTGAGATCTCATCTTGTTCCAAAAATGACATGTGAAATCAAAAGGAAACTGAAAACGATAGTGACACGGGATGTTGAAACGAACATTAAAACGAAAAACGATAGTGATTTTATTTCTAAGATGAGATGCAAAATGATTTTGGAAACGAAAATAATTTTCTTTTTTAAAATAAAAACAACACTTTACTTTTTATCACTCGTCTTCCGTATGTCCAGGTATTGTAAACAGTTTACGAAATACATCGCCAGATCAAATATTAAACACTATAACCTGATCCTCTTTTAATTGTCCCCGAACAAAAAGTTTGACTCGAGTAAATTGTGATGAAGGGTGCATGTGTGAAAGCGATAAGGAACATTCCTATTATTTGAGCTCATAAAGTTGATTGTAAACTTAGGAGTCACTGCATGAGAGCACTAAATTCATAGACCTATCCTATACTTTTGTATGTAAACAAACATACACCTCAGGTGCCCAATAATGTTTAGTGGCCTGAGAGGAGGACGGAATAGATGGGCACAGCTGGTGAGGTTAAACTAGATTAGAGAAGAGCAACACATTAGATAGGTGGAGTTACCCAAGGCTGCATGCGTCTTTCACACACTACAACACTGTGATGAGGAGCATAGATACCTGGACCATTGACCCTGTAAACCTCAGCTTTATTTAGGCTGCCTCAGCTACCCTGGGACCAGGGCCCTGTTTCAAAATCAGGGAAATAGGAATTAAGTAGGAAAACATCCAATTTGGGACAAATTCCGTTTCATAATGAAAGTTGAGAATCAGAGTAGATTCACAGCGAATTTTCTCAATGAGTACTTATGTACTCTCTATCCCTCTCAGTCCATGCCGCCTACCTGTCTGCAATTATAGTTATTATGTAATAAGACAAACACGCACTGCCAGCCCATGTTCACGCTCTACTTGGTCATGGTTGGATGGGCTGCGAACCTGCTGCGATTGCTGCGAAAATGGGCATGTGAATGTGTGAATGTCCCGCATTATGAAACGCCAGGCTAGGACATTCTTTGTAACATTTGAACACCATTCGCAGAAGTTCCAAATAAATCTTTCTATGTCTCCCTCATGATGAAACAACACCCTGAATACCTCCACTGAAATATTACCACTAGACTCGAAGGGTAAATATATATGGGTAAGGGTGTCGGAAAATGTACAATCGGTAGCGAGCTACCTATATAATCTTATTCAAATGATATGGTCTGGTGTAGTATATGTTATGTACAGATACGTATGGTAGATACCCTACATTGTTGGTAATTTAAATGCTATCCATTGTACATAGTTGACTTCAGCTTGAAAAAATAGACCTACTTGGTAACAGTGCTCAAACTTAATTTATATTATATAACTATACTTTAATGTATAGCTCTGATAACATCAAATAAGCCATCTAAGCTAGGGAGACGACCCACAATTCCCTTTTCCCCACATACCCACTATGTGCATTGCCTCGGCGTAATTACCATAACCGATATTGGGACTCTGGGATAGATAGAAATTATATGAGAATTTAGGGTCTACAGTCTCCTGTTCAACCCTCATGATGTGAACCATGTGGTACTAAACTGGCTACTATTTTATGAAATATTATTCATGTTGCACTACTTTTAGTTTTACTTGAATAGAAAGGTCTTGCAGGTCCCGCGGTAACGGTCTAGATGCACAATTCGCTTCTACTCTTTTACCAACTATGTGCAGTGTTTCGGCGCAATAGTGTACATAGGATATTTCTGTCTATCCCTTTCTGATGCCAACTAAATGATTATAGAAGATTATTACAGCCACGCCCATTCTTCGTCATTCTCAACTATTATGTGCAAAGGGCAAGTATCATGGACCAATAGACTATCCAATGGTGACTGGAGCAAGTATCATAACCAATGAAGTAACCTTGGGTTAAACAAAAATGATATTTGCACTAAATAAATGAAATGTCTCTTCCCTTATTCCCTAGCTTGTATTTATTATATTACAGTACTTCGGCACAAGTATCATACGCCAATGATGAACTGACTTTGGATCAAACAAAAATGATATGATAGTTTTGGTCTACAGAATATTTCTACATAGGTTTAAAGGCTTGTACTGCCTTTGATCCCCATTATGTCTCTGTTTCCTACATAGTCCATGTTTGACTTTTCTAGTATGCTATCCGATGGGTTTGCATACGAATTTCTTTAAGTATGTATCTTTAAGAACACAGCTTTTTGATGACTGTTAGGAGAAAGGCAAACGTTTGATTTATCAAAACTACAATTTTAATTTCCCGGAATTCTGACCGATATAGACGTAGTCTAAGGTGAGGGGGGAGAAGAGTCCCTCCAAACTGGGGGAAAACCTCTCGCTCCAAACTGTAAAATGCCATTAGAATCCCATTAGGACGCTTACTCCAGGGCCAGGAAAGACATTAGCGCAGTGGGCGTCCAATTACTGACATGTCATTCTTATCTTATCTGAGAGGCTGTGAGCCCCAGTCCTTGACAAAACTGTTGTCGTTGGAACTTTAGCCTGTCAGATTTATCGTCAGGGTCAGTACATCTTTAGTACCACGCCCCTTACTCCCGTCAACGTATTATACTCATGCACATAACCTTTTAACTTAACCTTATCCTTCTCAGCGGAATAAACCCCACCCTTGCCCTATCACCTGTTCCTTCAACATGAACAACTGATGGCCTGTCTAAGATCTAAGGGCCGACTGAAACATTACCCCCAGAACCCTAGTCCCTGGTTAATAATATACCAATGGCTACAGTCAAATGGGAAACCTTCATAACCTCTACTTCTCTTTGGTTCCTAGGATGAGTCTGAAAATGGTTTCTTGTCAAAGTTGGTAGGTATGAACAGTATGTATGTTGTATGTATGATGTTTCTGTTTACTGCAGGCAACGAACGCATGACAATCTCTACCTGGTGTATAACGAAATGCCGGTACTGGTGAATTCTAGTCTGACCAAAACAGTATCTATGGGTATACCTTGTTACAATTAAGATTACAGCCACGCCCCTTGCCCCCCCCCCCCCCATTCCCAAGCCCAGACTATACATGCGCAGTCTCTGGAGCAAGTAGCTACAGTCAAATGGGAAACCATCATAACCTTGTAGTGTTTAGGGGCACAGATCTCAGTGTGTAGGCTAGGAGGTTGCATTCACTGGCACGGTGTAAACGTTTAAGCTATTACGACAAACAAAGTGTTGCCAATTTTGGTCATAATTGTTATCACTTATATGTCTGCATTTGTATACAAGAATTTAAAGTCGAATCTGCCTAGCAAACACAGTCGCCGGTGAGCCAATATCAAGTGAAGCCATCGCAAGAAAGGAGCTTGGCCGGGGGGGGGGGGGGGGGGGGTCGAAATATAAATGGGGACTTTTATGAAGCCCTATCATCAGCTAGAGCTAATATTTACAAAAATGATGATAATGGAGATAGTATATGAATAACATGTTTTATGATATAATTATATATAGAGAGAGGTACATGATCCCATCTCGTGCAATATATTATAAATTTAACATTCTTTATTATACACGCATTGCTCTGAAAACAACGTATCTAGAATGATTTACGCATAGTGCGTATTTCACCAGTGATTTACGTCGTGTTGTCATGGCAACCAATCTGTTTTTTGCTATGATTACCGGTAAAATTCAAATTTATGACTCGATTTTTTTTTATATTTTCATGATTGAAAGCATGTATAATAAATCTGTTAACTAACTCGTTGGTTTCAGTTTCTTAGAATGTTGCACTCGTTGCTACGCAACTCGTGCAATATTCACGCTCCTTCAACCAACTCGTTAGTTAACCTGTATGTATTTCACATTCTCTTTACTATGCGCAGTATATATATACTTTCCTAAGCTAGGTCGGTGAACTTAGACTTCGGTAGACTAGTTGGACTACTATTTTCCAGCTCAAAACCTCTTGGCCACCTCTCTTTGTCCAGAAAACTCCCGTACACTGCCAAGATTCCTCAGTATCAGGTCATTGGCCAGTATACGTACATGGGAACTTCTTCCTTCCTTGATTCCTCGATTTCCTTTTTAATGTATTAAAGCCGCATTTTCAGCTATTACAACAAAATAGTTCTAACTAAAAGTAGAAGGTCTTTGGGTTTTGATCGATGTTAACTGGGAATGCAGCTTTAATAGAAGTATTTGATACAGCTAGAACGAAACCACATTTCAAATTAAAATCTGATATCGTAGGTTTTCCAGTGGTGGGATTGGACCTCCGTGAAGCCTACAATAATTATATACTCTAATGATTAATCAATAGATTAGTCGACTTTACCAACAATATTGATGTACATTTATTAATGGGATCATCTCAAACCAATATTGTTCAAACAATTGATCATTCCGATATATATTCAATTTATCGCACCATGCCGATGTATTATCCAAGTTTATTTGCATCAGTGTCTATGTTTTGCCTTCCAAATTTCCATTCTTATTACCTTTTAAGCCTAGGGAGATTTGTGCTGTTTACTTGCGTAGTTAAAAAGAAACCTCAAGCAAGGTATCACACTTTTTAAGTATCCTCTCTTTGCTAGGAAGTGTTGGTGCTGGCAACAACCTGGTCTGGTTTATAGCCAAAGTGAATCAGTGAGTGGCGTGTGGCATTCAGGGATAATACTAAGTGATTTGAAAGGTTGGTAGGAACAAGTGTATAAGGTGTGTTGGCTCTGCTGCTCTGCTGAGCAAATGACTCATGGCAAGATTTATACAGCTTATGGATTATATTACATATTACATATTATAATGTAACTTTTATTCACAATCGTACATTAGATACACATGGAAGAAGGACGCTAACCTCACCATCGGTGATCTTCCTGGTGGCCCTTCTTAAATTAAATCTGACATTTTTGATCAGTTGTCATTAAATGTTATTGTACAGAGCGAAATCAATTTACATTGGTGTAAAACGATGGAATAAACAGTTGTTAGAATAGGAATGTCCTTGTAGTGTTCTTGATTTTCATATAGGTTTAAGTGTCCACTGATGTCGGAAATGTTCAGGATGTCCTTCAATGCTCAAGTTTTCATATATCACAATCCAGTTCTTATTTTGGGTATTTGTCATCACGTTTATATTGCGACCGCGTGGGTAAGGACTATGACGTCATGGGGGCACTCCTCCCGTCTCAGCCAATCGTAAATTGTAAAGAAATTGAGTACGTACCATGGAAGAGAAGGTGGTGAACAAGGTGTCATCTGAGGAGGAAAAGTCGATTCTTCCAAGGGACAATGGCTATATATATATTCCTTCTCCGATTACTTCTCACCGACCTGAATTTGTTGATGAATGTATGTATAGTGACATTTTCTCCAGTATTTCCAATTTTAATGATGCTGGTTCTGGATAGTGGAGAATCTTTGGTATTTATTGCTCCGATTTCTCCGGGTGGCTGTATTGTCCCCATTTATGGTAGCTGCGCTTATGGGACATGTAGTTGTATCCATACTCTTGCTGATATTAATACCCAGTTAAAACCTTGTCGGTTTGCATATCTTCTATTTACACAAGGTTGATAAATACTTGCAAGTATATTTTGTAGTTTGTGATAGATTTGGTATAATAGATTCTCCTGTAGAAGCCTATGACTGTGTAAAGTACGCTTAAATTTTAGAGCCTGAGGCTAAGGCAAAGATGGATAAAATTGTCAATACAGAATGAACCGAAGGTTTTATATCTATTACTAATGTTAAACCTACTTGTATTCACTTCTTGGGAGCGGTTCAAAAGCCAGATGGTGGTATTTGACCTATTACCGATTGTTCGAGACCTGTAGGTAACTGTGTAAATGAGCATTGCCAGAGCTTTTGTATGTATTTTCTTATATAAATCTATTGACGATGCAGTCGATGATATATCAAACTTTATTGCTGACTCTGTTGCGAATGTTCTCCATGTATCTGTCATAAAAATCAACCAGCTTTACAAAATTCTAAAATCATTGGACAACAAATCTTCTATTACCAAGACCCAGCTGGAGAGTGTGTGTGGTATGTTCGATTTATACAAGCTTATGATGGCTAAAAAGTTGAAGCAGACCAATATATCCCCTTTATTTCACCAAGATCTTCAGTGGTGGAAGTCATTCGCCGCATCATTTAACAACCCAACAAAAATATATTTGATCTGCTACCATGCCATTTTACCAATACTATCATATGGTATATGTCTATAAGAGTATCTATATGAACATGAATCCTGCACTGGTTGATAAGGGGGCCTTTCATGCTGATAACCAGGGTGCTTCCATCATCAACCTCTGCACTCCAGCCATGTTTATTTACCCTCTTCCTGGCAGGGGGACCTCCAGGCCTCATGTTTAGGTACTGTGTTGGTGGCATTCATATCCAGTCTGTGTGAATCCTTTGTATTATATATATATATTTGATCTGAGGATAGGTTATGACTTGCGATAATTTTTTTAGTATTATCCCAACAGTGCTATAAACTAAGTGCATTAATGTGATGTGCACTATTTTTATTGCAGTGTGCATGATAAACTAAGTGTTATCACACAAGTTCGATAAATCTAAGTGTTATTATATACACTAGGATGGTAAAGCTTAACCTTTGTGGTAACATTCGGTAAAACATGGAAGGTTTTATTTGATTCCTTGAAAGCGGAGCTTCAGCAAACTCACTTTATTGATCGAAAGAAAAGTGGCAATCTTTCCAACAATATCATGACCCACGTTTCAAGCAATACCATCGATCCACCCGAAAATGCCTTAAAATGTGTACTTTTTAGATTATTAAAAGCTCAGTTAGTTTCTGCATTCTCGGTTAACATCGGTCAAAAACCGAAGATTTACTACTTTTTGTTCCATTCCTTTCCAACGTATCTAAAAGTCATTTGTCCTCTCCTGTGGTGGCTTCACTTATCGCTGCGGCGTTTTCAGGACTATTTATAAATTCAATCGTATAAGTCATACTATGAGTAAATCTGGTTGGCATGCATAACAGTAGTCTGAGGTTACCCTCCTCTCCTTGTAAATAATCCCTTTATCGTCAGAAAATGTACAATCAGCAGCTCTACACATTCCGTAAATTATGTAAATTACGCTGACAAATGATAAGTATAGCTGAGTATAATTTAGTATTGCATTGATACAAAATATCTGTTCAGTAATATAAATGTCCATATATATGTTTTTGTCCTACATATGAGATATGAAGGCAAATTGTACATTTTCTGACCACTTGAGCCAAATCAACATCTCTGATGTCTGTGCAACGACGATGGTTCTCAGATTGTAATCTTAGTATATTTTAACCCTTCCGTGGTGAGATACAAGACGTATCAGGCTTCCTATGGAGATGAACCGAGTAATGTAAGTGAGCGAGATGCAATCATGAAAAATGCCACGCTGCAAATGCTGCGACCTAAGAAAATCCTATGACCTTTCAGGCCACTTCAGGTTTCCAATACCTTGGGGGTATGAACGCTCTTCTGATATTAAAAAATGTCATTATTTGTTCAGTGTGATATATATCTTGCAATCATGGCTGTGGGGTTTATCTGTCCTCAAACGCCAGGGTTAAGCCTATCTTTGACGGGGTCGAAGACCATGCTATCAGTTTAACATGGCGAGGAATATGATGCCAGCGAGATAAGAAACGCAGAAACGCTGACTGACACGAATCCTAGCCTTCATATCAGTCCTGAAAGCGGCTGTAAATTGTAAATTCACTGTAAACCCAGCAAATCGTTGCTTGAACCAAATGCTTTGTTTATAGTTTTGAATCACGGATACCCTTTGGTATTAGTATGATATGCCCAAGCCGTATGATAAAAGAATCGTTGTAGGGTACACAGAAAAGCGAATAATTTCTAGTGCCAATTGGTATACACTTGATGAAGGAAGAAATGTAACAGTAGAGATTAAGATGTTTGTAAATGCATGGAATATGAGGGGTGATTATTTATGTAAGTCATAGGCTTTGAATTAAGCTCCGACGGTTTAGAGACATTGTTATACTGCAAAAATTACAGATAAGGTATAAATTATCCTATAAATAAAAATCAGTATGTAATAAATACCAAATGGCATTCTGTATGGTTTGTAATTGGCTCTTGACACACAGGAGAACTCGCACACAACCTGGTCATGGTTCTCCCTTTCTGTGATGGCTTTACTTATTATCCCAAGCACACATTTTCCCGGACAATTTGACTTTTATAAACATAAAAGATCAGCAGGATATTGTTAAATTCAGTAATAAATACCAAAATGGCAGAATGGAGGTTTGTAATCGGGTCGAGACACCCTATACTGCAAGGGTGTGGGCGGTCAGTGACGTCATCCACCCTGTGCAGCAGTTATCTTATTCACTTTTGAAAACCCCCACAACACCCATTGTGACTATTGTGGCTGATTATTGTATAGATCAACAGGACCTATGCTCCCGCCTACCCACCGGGAGCCACCCCCATCACCAACCCACTGGTGAAGTCGCAAAAAAATGTACAATTTGCCAATCACTAATCCTCTCAAATAAGCCACATTTATTAGAAAAATCTGGTTAAAAATAGTTCAACATAACTGACCTCAGTCCACAGACCCACGTATCATTATTATTATCAGTAGCCTCACTGACAAAATTCGCTATGATTTTTTTTTTTTTAGAAACGTTTATTAATCGATACACAAAATAATATGACAATACACAATCTATTCTTGCAGAGTACAATGACATGTGTATAATTGGTAGGAAAGGAGCCTCAGTTTTAACCATTTGAATGGTTAAATCTGGTTGAGTGGCTATTACCTTTGGGTTCTATAAACTGTGACTTGTTTATGCATGTAACAACACAAATAGAAAGAGACTCGCTAAAAGAAGAAACTAGGAGAGAACTACAATGATAGGATGAGGGGTGAGAGATAGGAGGATATTTACGGTTTTAAGAGAATATAGGTAACATACATTCAGCCTTGGTTAAGGCTGTGAAGACCTTATAATCGTTTATGTTTCTTGTGTCAACATCGAGATTGTTCCATAATAACGCAGTTTTTCTTTGGACACTTTGGTCATAAGACACAATGTTTGGCCTATTGGAGAACAGCACTGGTGCCTGCCACTGTCTGGTCTGTCTTACATTTTGGTCAACAAAGGCTGGTTTTTGGCTTCGTTTAAAGGCAAGGTTTAGGATATGAGCCCTCCTTCTGTCCACTAACATTGGTACTCTGGCTATTCTGTGAATAAGTAGTGTATTTGTTAACTTTGGGAGTTTGAGTGCAATTTTTAGGCACTTGTTTTGTAAAATTTGCAGTTTGTCAATATGCCTTGCTGCACATCCGCTGTAGATAACGTCACCATAATCTAACAATGGGAGTATAAATACCTTGTAAATTCTTAGAAGAACCTGTGGTGGCACCAGTTTAGAAATTCTCTTGAGGAGGTACATTTTATGACTCACATTTTTATGGGTAGATCGCACTTGCATATCATATTTGAGATTGGCGTCTAATGTAATGCCCAAGTATTTGTAAGATTCTACACAATCAAGCTGAGTACCACTAATGATAATATTTGGTTTAACATGATTTACTCTGCTTCGAACACCTCTGAGGTGCATTGTCTTAGTTTTGCTCACATTCAATGTCAATTTATTAGACTCACACCAACGAAAAAATTTTTTTTTTTTTTTTTTTTTTTAGTATCTTCTTGCAGTAGTACATTCAGGGTGTCAGTGTTATTATGGCTACAGTATATGACAGTGTCATCTGCAAAAAGCTTTTCTTTGCTATGAACAAGACAATGTTCTACATCATTTACATAGATAAGAAAAAGCAGGGGCCCCAGGATAGATCCCTGGGGGACTCCATAATTTATACTAGCACTCAAAGATTCAGTATCATTGCAAACTGTTGTTTGTGTTCTCCCTGAGAGGTAGTTATGCAACAAGGCAAGCAAGTTGCCCTTAATACCATATTTGTCTAGTTTAGCTAAAAGTACATTGTGGTTCACCGTATCAAATGCCTTTTTTAGGTCAAAAAATACAGCGAAAGAGGTGTTAGCATTGTTCCTATCTTTTAGTATGTCGTCTGTTAAGTCAGAGATTGTGTCCACAGTCGATCTTGATTTTCTGTAACCATTTTGTCTATTGGAAAGGACATTGTGATTTTCAAAGAAATCTAGTAGTCTACTGTGAATAACCTTTTCTAATAACTTCGACTGAATAGGAAGCTGGGTTATAGGTCTATAGTTAGAAATTACTGAGGCTTCTCCGCCTTTGAACAACGGTGTGACACATCCTTTTTTCCAGGAATTTGGAATCAAATTTGAAGCAAATATGAGGTTAAATATGTGACTCAAGACAGAGGGTATCGCTTTGAATACATCTTTGAAAACAAACGACTTTATGAATGGAATATTGCTACCCTTGTTGACATTGATATCTTGTGCAATTTTTACAATCTCATCTGGATTTGTAAACACATCACTCAAGGTTTGTTCACACTCTTGCCCTATAAAAGTCCATGGCGCATCAATTTGTGCTGCTAAATTCTCTCCAATTGAGGCAAAAAAGTTATTGAAATGTGTAGCTACATTTTCAATGGGTACTGGTAGTTTAGTGTTGTCATCAATGATATTTATTTCATTGTTAGAATTTCTTGACTTTTTGGGAATGAGCTGACCAACCATTGACCAGAATTCTTTGTTGTCATTGAAAGTTTCTATGCTTAGGTTAGACAGGTACCTTTTTCTGGCCTTGCGGCATAAGTTAGTAACTCTGTTTCTTTTTTTTTTAGCTGTCACCCAGTCATTGTGTTTTCTCGTTTCTTTGGCTTTTTTCAGTGCTTTGTCCTTATCTCTTATTTGTATAAGCAGCTCGTCAGTCATCCATTTTTCCCTAGGTAGGGTTATTTTTTTCTTTACGACTGGACATATGCGTGACAGGGCTGTAGATAACTTTTCAATGAAAAGATTCCAAGCCTCTTCAGGGTTTTCCAAATCAATGATACAGTTCCAGTCGATATTTCTAATTCTAGTAATAAAATCAGCAGTCGTATAGTCTTTATAGTTTCTGTATTCAATTACTTTTGGTTTGCGAGATTTGAACTTTTGTCTCCTAAGGGTTACAAATGTTATCAGATGGTCAGCTACCCATAAATCGAGTACACCACTAGCATACACATAATCCTCCTTGCTAAAAATCAAATCTATACAGGACTCATGGACACGCTCTCTGTCTTCCCTAATGTCAAATCTGGTTGTGTCATTTATCAACTGAGTTAACCCCAGTTCATGACCCATATCTGTAAGATTTATGACTGCTTGGTCCTGGGTATTAAACATGTTAAAATTGAAATCTCCGGCAATTACAACATCACAGTTATTGTTGTCAAAGATAGGTTTTGAGACAGTAGCAAGTAATTCTTCCATAAAAACATTCTTGTCGCCATCTGGCGGTTTATATACAACAAAAATATTTAGGTTCCTCTTATTAGTGAACAGAATAGTACAACATAGTAGCTCAATATTCGCATTTGATACATTCAGAGTATTGTGTGTTTTGAAAGTGTAACCATTTTTTATATAGCACCCAACGCCACCACCCAATTTAACACTGTTATCAGGGTTTAGTACACAGCGATCTTGTCTAACAATAGAGTTGTACCCATCTAGTTTGTGGTCCAGGTTTCTATCCAAACTGGTCAGGAATGTTTCAGTGCAGAGGACAATGTCTGGGAAAATAGGCAGAATAGTATTTTTGAAGTTAGTCCAGTTACTTTTTAGGCTTCTAACGTTTACATTCACGATGCTGAAACCACTTGTGAGTAGTTTTAGGTTGTCAACCATTATTTATCTGCGGTTTACCTACATAATTATTCCCCCTGTAATGATGATGAAATGATGATGATGATGTTCAAATGAAAGAATATGAAAGGACCTGTGAATGTGGTTATATATAAGATATCGACCTGACACAAGTGTTTCTCCGTTGAATTAATGTTTTATAAACTGTTTAATTTTATTTTTTAATAATTTCATTGTATACTATATATTATATTTTATACATTATTTCATAACTCTAATGTGAACTGAGATGGATCAGGATTAGCTGAGAACAGCAACGCATTTTGTAATGCTTTTCACTGATTAACTTTATCTTAAACTTAAAGCTAAATGCGTGTGTATAGACCTGCCGATTGTACATTAGTTGACTGTCTGACCCCTGTGGCACACGTACCATCTATAGCTGCATCCTCCATACTCTCAGAATATCGCCCTCCACATATTTATAGAAACCAGTGATCCATCACCTCTGGGTTAAGATAGAACTAGTATACCATTATTAGCCCTTCCCAACAATAGCCCGCCATCACTTAGAGGCCAAATATAAACTTGACGATCACTCGCTTGCAATAACGGGTTTTCAATGATGATAGATTGAGATTTAGGATCCAGGGATGATGTTGGGATGTTTATTGGTCTAGTTATATATAGTTGTATTACTTGAGGTCTGTTGCAGTATTATTTATGATTCTGGTACAGGTCACTAAAGGTGCATTCTGAGCTAATCCTACAGTTAACTGAGACTAAAGCTGGGAATCCACACAGCAACTTCAGGGCCAAGTCAGCTATCAGTCGCTCAACTTTCCCACTTCAGTCGCCCAAGTTTTCAGTCGCTCTCTGTCGCCCGTCTTGTTGCCCACTTTGGCTGCAGTGTGGATTCTGAAATAAAGAATGTCAGCAACAGTTCTAATTACTTTGGCGATTTGCACAGGCAACACAGAATGAGTGACTAGATTACATATGACCATTCTAGTTGCTCAACAAGTATTAAGTAAATAGTTAGTTTATTAACTATTGATCTATTCAACGTTACAATTAATGTGAACTTAATATAACTACTTGGCGTTTCCAAGGGAAACGTTTCTTGGGTGCAGCTACTGGTGTCCGATGTCAAGTCATAGTTACTGCAATGTATGTATGTATGTATGTATATAGTTTATTTCCAGTAAACAGATACAGAGTTATATAAACAGATGTCTGGAAAAAGGATGGTCTCCATCTGCGCTAATCGTAGCTCTTCCAGAAGGTCCTATACTACTCTTGATAAAATTTTGACTATAAGATTAACATCAATGGTATACTAAATATGGACTAGTGCCGGTTAGGCCGACTTAAGTAGCATAAATACAAATATTACTCAGCTCTCATATTGTACGAGTTGGTGATTATTCTTATCACAGTGATGTAATTTACAAATTATTGTGCCCAGACTATCTATTGGTGTCCGGTCCCACACTGGACCACCAGCATTCTAACGAACACGGTGTGTCCACTGTCAGGCCAGGCGCCCAACTGTCCAGTTTCAAGTTTCGTATACAATTTTTACAATCTATATTTATATTTACATTCTGTTCTCGTATTCTACGGGTATATAAATATATATCACAGTAGTTGGTTGTACATTGGACACTGGCATTCTGACGAACACCAGGTCTATGGTCTTACTTCAGCATTTGGTTGTCTCAGCATTTGTTATTTCTGGTCCTGTGCTGGGCCCCCCCCCCCTCCCATTTGAGTATGAGAAAAAGGTTCTCTCAAGATATAATTTAAACTCAGGGAGTGATTGGCAATTTCGGCCTTCAGGTGGCAGCTTATTATATAGGGTGGGGGCCTGGAAGTAGAAAGATCTCTTTACTCTTTCTGTCTTGACGGTTGGAACTTTGAGTATTTTTCCATTGGTCAGGTTTCATAGATTCAGCCCTCTGTTATCTACATATTCATGGTCACAACTCATCTTGAAGGCAGCATGTAAGAGGTGTGAATCTCTCCTCTCATTCAGAAATGGGATTTTTTGCAATTTGTGGTTTTCTTTCACACTAGTCTTTTTTTCCGCATTGTATGCTATTCTAAAGAAAGCGTTTTGTATAGTTTGGAGTTTCTCCAGATGCCTTTTCTGAGCTGGGACATAAAATATGTCACAGAAGTCTATTACCGGTCGCACCGTGGTATATACCAGCATGGTGTTCTGTGGTGTTAGGGCTATTCGTATCTTTGCTGTGGCCTTGAGCCTCTTATTAATTTGGTCAATTTTCCCCTGGACATGGCTGTTGAAAGTCAGTGCCTGATCAATTTCCAGCCCCAGATAGCAGTATTTATCTACATATTCTAAATCTGCTAGGTTTAGATTGAGTTTTATTGGTACACTTTTGTTTTTGTTTTTCGTACCTCCAAGTGTAATGTCCATGACTTTACTTTTTTTGACATTTACTGATATTTTGTTCTATCTGCACCATCTTCCAACCATGTCCAGGTCTATTTGGAGTTCCCCTTTAAGGGTAGAATCATTGGGGTGTGAATGATATATCACAGTGTCATCCGCAAACATCTGAATCTGTGATCTGCGGACGACCCTGTGTAGGTCATTCACATATAGGAGGAAGAGCAAGGGCCCCAGCACAGTTCCTTGGGGAACACCACATGTGATCTTTGTTTTTTCAGAGACCACCCCATTCACCCGCACCTGCTGATATCGTTCTGTGAGGTAGTCGCTATGATGGGCTTATCTAGATAAAAGGAATATAGTTTTTCGATAAGTATTTTATGGTCTACCGTATCGAATGCCTTTTTGAAATCTAAATATATCAGTGCGACTGATTTGTTTCCTAGCTGGTTGCCATATATGTATTCAAAAAGTCGATGGTGGGCCTGTTCTAGGGAATGTTCTGCTCTAAAACCATATTGTAGTTTGTATAGGAGATGATTTTCCTCTAAATGGGGTTATATCACTCCTTGTACCACTCTCTCCAGTATTTTTGCTGGTAATTTCACCAGACTGATTGGTCGGTAGTTGGAGGGGTCTGAGCGTGGCCCACTTTTATGGATGGGCATAACAATGGCTTCTTTAAAGTCTTGAGGGACTTTTGCGGTTCGGGTTGAAACATTACACAGATGGGTAAACTGGTGTGATATGGCCAGCAGTATCGGTTTCAGGACTTTTGTTGGCAGAAGGGGTATGCCTGAAGATTTTGATATTTTCGTTTTCTGTATGATTTTATAAACGGTACTAACGGTTATAAACGGTACTTTCATATTTCCCTCGTCTCTATTTTGGTTTGGGGGGACATTCTTTGGTAGAGAGTGGCACTCGGTTGTGGTCAGGGGGTGTATCTGGCCAGCTAGCTGCGGCCCTATTTTAGCAAAGAAGTCATTAAACTCTTCTGGGGTTTCTTCTTTATTTATAAAGTCTCCTTCTTTGTTCTTTAGTCTAACCTTGGTATCTGTCTTTGATTTGTCTGGAGTTATCAAAGGCTTTAGAATTTCCCAGAATTTGTTTGGGTTTTTTGAGTGCTCTGCTAGCTGCTCAGATACATAATCGTTCTACGCAATTTCAAGTTCATTTGGTTGCGTACTAGCTTCGCTTTTGTCCAGTCAGTTTCTTTACCTGACTTTCTCGCCTTTTTAAAGGCTTTGTCTCTCTCTCTCGCCAAGCGTCTCAGATCACCTGCATACCATAAGGGCTTTACCCTTGCATCAGCAATATGCCTGACCGGGCACATTGTATCTAGTTGTTGGTCAATTTTTTCTGACATTTCGGTCCAGCAATGGTCTACATCATTGCTGTGATAGAATTCGGCCCAGTTCTCGTCAGCAATATTTCTGCAAAGTGTATCTGTATCTAAATTTATCCATGACCTTGTGATTATTGGGGATCGCTCATAGGTATTTCTCCCTTTCTTCTTAACAACGAACGTTGGTAAGTGGTCGCTGGAGTTGTTGTTTATTACTCCATTATAGGTAATGTGTTTCGAATTTGTATAGATTTGGTCAATGACCTTTGCAGATCTATGGGTGACACGAGTCGGGGTTTTAATTTTGGGGGTCAGGCCATTCTGTCTAAATATGGGACTTATTTTACAGCCGGCTTGGTCACTGTCATGGTTGAAATCTCCCATGACATAGATTTCTGTATTTGTGTTTAGTTCACCAAGTGTGTGTTTTAGTATTTCTTGTGCCGCTGGTAGGCTCCCACTTGGGGGGCGGTAGGCGTTTACTACTGTTATGCGCATTGCTTTACTACGTGCACATTCCACTACTTGGATTTCTAGGTCTTTACCTTGGACATTTAGGTGTGCTAATGATTGGTCATCCACCTTATAGTCATCTCTTATATATAGCATGAGGCCCCCCCCTTTTCTTTTGCCCTGTCGGTCCAGTCTATACTGCTGATACAAGGGTATTCCTAGCTGAATATCATCAACACTATCGCCCAGCCATGTTTCCTGTATTGTCAGGATATCTGCTTTTGTTTCGTACAGGATGTCAGTGACGTAATTTATTTTATGTAGGCATTCTATGACTGAAAATGTTATATATTTATATAAAACACTATTAAACTTGAACTTAGATTAAAGCATAATGAAGGGCTGAATCACAATTGGATTTTTTTATATCGGTTCACTAGCTACTTTGTGTATTTTGGCGTGGTCTATTGTAACTGGATAGCTGTTATATATGGGTCACTCAACCCCCATGTAGTTGGCATTGTTAGTGCAACTGAAATATTTTTATTTCAGCTGAGAAAGCTTGACAACACCACTATGTAGCAACACACAAATCGCTAGTGGACATTAATTTGGACAGGTGACTTGCATGTTGGCAGCCATTCTGATTCCCTCATTAATGTGCAAAATCGCCGCACATTAATGCATGTCGCCCGATTAAAAAGATATCAAAAGATTTCTAGAATTTTGTAAAGTCACACAAGGGACACAAAGTACAATGCAACGAAAATTTCCAAGGTAGATAAAGATTTATAAAATAGTAAAGTCTCAAGTGAGAGAACAATATGTGGTCTTCGAAAACATTGACAATAATGATGAAAGAGCGTCAATAGTGGCTAAGGAATTACTCATGGCCTTCTTGCCCGACGCTGTCCCTGAAAACATTGACATGGCATACTGGGAAGTGTCCAGTGGAGAAGAAATCCTCCACTTATTGTGAGGTTTTGTAAGAAATCAATTAGGGACAAATCCTCCAGACAATCTTTTACGAATCCAACTTGGACCAGACACAATGGTCCAACAAAAAACGCTATCAAGTATATACATGAGATGATTTATAGGGATAACAGATAAAAGAGAAATTTAATGCGAATTATAGCCAGAACAGCAGTTGAATCAGGAATAGAACCTGAGACTACAGCAGCAAGGGCTGATAGATTAGAGGTGGATGGAGAACTATTTACTCAAGACCCTCTGATTTGTCTGCCCACACACTTGCATCCAGAGTATGTAAAAATCATCGAAGTTAATTAAGGGTCGTAATGATTTTGTAGCTTTTGCAACAATTTACATTATTATGCCCCTCCCACATTTAGGGGTGGTGCTATGTGGGATATATGGGAAATTGATCAGTAGGGAAACTAATCAGTAGGGAGGGAGGGGGGGGGGGGTCATCATCAGGACTTTCTTCACACTTTCAACGATATTTCAACCAAATAATAACCCTCCTATTGTTTGTAATTACGAGTTAATTGAAATCTACATAGTTAGTCTCAAGCTTGTAAGCTTGCGAACTTTCAAGCTTACAAGGTTGACAGGCAAAGGTCGTTTCTGATAACTCTTCCAGTGGGGGCGTTCTAGCATTCTTACCCATTCATTATGCTTATGGAAGAAATAAAATATGAAAATACAACAGTGAGCATCTGTATTTAGCTGTACTTCTAACATAGCCATACATGTATCCTGTATGATTAACCTGATAAATTTCCATGAGTTTGCATGATAATTGGGTTTAAAGAGAAGAGGCACTTTAAATAACAACATGTTAGCTCAGTACTGGGATTGATTGGTCTCTAGGTTATTATTAGCAGCCTGCATGTGAGCAAATAGGCAAAGGTTATGCAAGAGAAGAAGGTCAGAGGTCGGAAGTGAGTGGTTATACAAGGCTGTCATTTGAGTTGCTCTGTGGGTTGGTAAGTCACACTAAGTATTGCACAACGTGCAAGATGGGCGGAGATAAGGAATACTGTGATGCAACACATGCATAAGTGACACTCTGCCCTGTATTAAAGCTGACCAAGTTGTGTTGCAAAATCTGTCATGCCTCCTGGGAAGTTAGAATGTAAGACATTTTAGTACAGCAAGACATCAGTATTCGTCAAGACCAGAGCCTAAAGGATATGTTCCATGCTATTCTGCTTGGCGCTGTGTCCATAGTGGATTTACCTATAGCATTAGATGGTAGTATACTAGTACATACCACCCCAAGGAGTTGGTGGCAGCTTTAGAGTCTTGCTTAAAATGGTGTTTGACACTTATCAATTGGGAAATTTGCACCAGAAATGCATTAAATTTCGTCCCTACCCTGAACCTCCATGACATGGTACATCACAATACCAAGCATGGGAAGCTGAACAACTACTTCAAGCTGGGATTGGACGGCTGCCACCTGGACCAGGCAGGTCTGGATAAATGGGCTAACCATCTTGGGAAAGCCATCTGACAAATGAACTTAATCTAATATAATACAATTACAGGATACATATCAATGGTAATGTTTCAATGAAACAACCAACACTGATTAATATTTATAAAGTTACCTGTAAGTGACAGTCCCAGAAGCAAGTGGACTAGCAAACCAACGCATTATTTATTACCAGAACACAACCAAACTTTGCAAATTCTTCTAGAACACGATAAGTATCGCTACCTCATCATAAACTGTTTCCTAACCACATAAACCTTGATTGAATAGCCCTGGTATACATATGTGATAATGTGATAAGAGGGTTTAATACAGTGATCTGTATCAAAATTACATTTTTTTAACACAAACTTTATTCAGGAATAGAACTTGGGAAAGCCATGAGGCCTGATATGACCGTCATATCGGCCTCAGGACTGAGTTGCGCTCTCAGTGTTAACTCAATTGGCCGTACATATTGACCACACTCAAAGGTGAAATAAATAAGCAAAAGTGCCTTCAGGATGATCTGTCGTCCCATATTTCCTGCAGGTGTAGCAATTTTAGTGAGTGAGCGTTAGCGAACGAACAGAATTGCGTAAGCTCGCAGGAAATATGGGACAACAGATCGTCCCGAAGGCACTTTTGCATTTATTATCACCTTGATAGAGGTTGGTACGATACTTTTCCCGATATTTAAGCTGAAAAATGGTTGGAGTTCGATGAAAATTGATAGCAAAACGTGCATGTACGCTGCCCCTCCCACCCACGTTTGTATTTAGAAATCAAAAGTTATATATATTTTTATTTTTAAGTAATTTCAGTAATACCTCTTTTTCACCATGTAATTTAAACTGATTTAAATACTTTTGAGTGTTGAAATTAGTACTAGATGATTAGGCTTTTTAATAGGATTGGTGCTTCTAGTTTATCTGTAAAAATAGTATGTGAAAATTTACAAAATGAGACTGTTTTTTCATGAAAATATATTAAGATATTAACAGAAAGTATGCAAAACTATATATGGCAAGATAGAACCTGAGCAGATCTATGCGATAGAAGTATTTTTCATAACATATAACAAAATAGTAACCACTCTCAGCATCAAGTGTAAAAAGAGGGGGGTGATCCCATTTTGTGAGAATGATATATACATCTTATTATTATTCAATGGAGCCCAACGGTTCCTTAATTTCACAATAAGAACATGTTCATATAAGTGACAGTTACACTTTTGGCCCCCAGCTCTTTTGTTTTGTTTTAAAGAGTATAATATGAATGTACCAACATATGTGAATATGTGAAGAAACGTTATGACTTTAACTGTATAGGCCTACATCGGTGTGTATGAGTGGTAACCTGCATATCATAACTGAGTACATAAAGTATAGTCAACGTACTTCACATTACTGTTCAACTCTCTATTTGGTCTCTTCCCATCTATGCTATACTGTATAATGGTCTACCTTGTTTCACTACTACTGACTTAGGTAAATGAACATCATTACATCTTAGATATTCGAATTAGTAACTCTAATACCTGAAAGCGCTATCTGCTTGTCAGGTGAGAAAATATAAAAAATAAAATAACAATATTTACATCCTGCTTGACCCCGCCCACACACCTCTCCCTCCTACGACAGGCGGTGGCTGACCTTAGCCAGCCGGAGTCAAGGGCGAGGAAGGCCGATGGCGTGTTGGAGGAAGTCAATATAATTAGTCATGGCGATATCCGACTCTAGATATATTGCCTGATCGACCAAAACTTTTGCCTGCATGGTATGGAAATAATGTTATTGGTGGGCGCTGCTTCGTTCCTCTAGAATAATGGTAAAACCTTTCATATTTTCCAAACAATAATTCTTTGTCCAACCACACCCACGTTTTCGACATTTCCGTAACGTTTCCCTTGTTACAGAACCATCGTCAGGGGTTTTAATTAACTTCCAGCAACGCATTTTCAGTACAACTAGTAATTAAGGAATCAAGGTACATTAAACCTACACAATATGTATCCATCTTTGTATAATAAGTATTAAATCTTCAATACACGTCTGCCGAAAATGGTGAGAACAATGTGAATGAAAATCTGAGGAGAATACATTGGTACCGTCTGTCGGCATTAAGAACTATAAGGTAAATGGTTATAACAATGGAACTGAAATTGGTAGGAAAATATACGTTAATACACGTTTGCCGACGCTAAGAAGTATAGAGAGAAATGCCTTAAAGTCAGACGTTTGGAATGTGTTGCTTTAACATATATATCAGAATATATAACGTCAGGCATTTTGAAGGGAAAAGACTGAAAATACATTTCAATTGTAGGGTGAGAGCAACATGACTCCAATAGATTTGGGTGGTCACTAAATGCAATGTCAGGCGCATGTTTTAATACCACCTTCATACTGGAACTAAAAAGGCTTTGGGCGAAAGTTCTGAAAGTCTTATCTGGGAATCGCCTGTGGAATAGTTGTCATCTCTCTCTAATGGAACCGATGATGTCACTCTACCCCTGGAAAATCGTCAATAACAGCACCTTGTAATATACAGGCACTTAAGTTCTGTTTGTTTGAAAAAGTAAAATCATGTAACTGTAATACGAAATCAACGTTTTATTTTTCTCAAGATAACCTGATATAATTGTAAATGTCTTGTACACCTTGTTAGCCATTATTAAACCATTTGACTACAATAAATAGTCAAATAAATAGTTCATTGCTTACTTAAGATCGTTATAGAAATACTTCTCTTTGATTTCATCACTACAAACTATCATTTCATAACGAAGCATCACTATATAAGGTTCAGTATTAAATATTTTCAGATAGGAAAAAGCCATTATAACCCAATTAGGACGCCTACTCTAGTACCAGGAAAGCCATTAACGCAGTAGGCGTCTAATCACTGAAATACCATTCTTACTTTTTTGAGAGGCTGTGAGCTTATATTTATGACTGTACCTTCGCCAGGATATACATTATATTTTATTCTGCATTGATAAACGGCAGCCACAACACTCTATGAAACAATAATACGATCAGATTCAATATGGCATCAACTTTCATATGGCTCATATCTTCACTATTATTCACCCGGCAACAAATCAGGGCCCTGTTTCATAACACAGCCTTAAGATTTCCCTTGCCTAGCTACTTTTCCTTGTTAAGCAGCTAATCAGGAATCTTTAAGGAATTTGCTGTGATTACAATGTTATTTTTTTATTCCTACAGTTCAAACATCCGACCTAAACAAGGATAATAGCTTAGATCAAGTAAGGAATTGTTATGAAACAGCCCCCGAGTCGTCAACGCCTCCACACCACTTCATACGCATTCACCCACTCCCTCACTCACCCACTCACCCAGTGTGCATTACTTGAAAACTGAGGGTGGCGGTGATAAGGAGCAGATGAGCAATTTGTTTGGCTTCATTGCTGGCTGGCTATGCTACTCCAGCAAGCTGACCTCCTATTGTTAGTCCGGAGACCGTACAGGTCGCCTTATTAAATATCAGCCTTAAAGGCTAAAAGTCTTCAACACGAGCTGTCAATGTACGACAAAGGCAAAGGCTTACTAAAGTTACCGAACCAAACAAAACGTAGAACATCTGTATATAGTTGTTGACCGATGTTAGCTGAGATCAGAATGCAGCTTTAAATAGGTGGACGAACAAAAGTGCTTCATTTTTGTCTTATAAATATATTTGAGTTATTTGAGATGCTTGGCTTCTGACGTCCTGTCCGATATAGGGACAGCTACCAGGTAAAACTTCATTACGAGACAAGTCTCTACTACCTGTAAATAGGGACTTCTTAGTGAGATCTGACCCATTTAATGGTGACAGTTACTTTAAATGCAATGAACAAACAACAATTCTTTAATTTGTTCGATACACGTCGAATCGCTAACTAGTAAGGGCGTTGGGATTGAATATAACAGACTTTCTGGGGCCCCAAGACTGTTCTTTCTTATTTAGTAAGTAATGTTATTTTAAGAGTTCACATAAAGCTGCAGAGGTGCAGCAGTGATTGACCAACTGTTCGAATGAAATACGACCTTGTTTACACATAACATTACGAACCATTCCATCAGTTAGAATTCCTTCATTACAGGGAGAGTGGGTCGGATGTTAACCCTCATCCTATAAGAGGTTTAAAAATCAGTTGTAAGCTTCAACTGGAAATTCAGAATAAATATTTGAAAAAACTGGTTATGGATTTTATTGATACACTTATCAATATTTTGACTTCATGACAAAAAACCCAGACAAACAGACAACTTCTGTCCGTCATGACTAACGTTTTCTCCTACAGGAGTTGTTATTTCGGACAAACATGTGTCATAGTGTAGTGTTATTTGTAGAACACTTTATTATTATATTCGCTTCATACATCATGTAATGACAACCTGCGCAGCAGCTGCGTGGGCGTATCCTAGACCGGCTATGGACCCGACCGTCAAGTGTCAACACGTTTTAAAATATTTCATATTTCCAATGAACTGGTAACTGGTGGGTAGTTAAGAAACAGTGTTAGCCCATGTATACTATAAATGAATTTCCAAAGGTGTCCTAAAGGAAAACGTTAGTTCAAATTTGAACTAACTAATCATTATGTATAATGATTAGTTATTAGAAAGGTAAACAATATACGATTCCTTTTAAACAGATAAACGCGTTTCCTATGTTTCTCTACGAATACTATATATATATATTATTATTACTGCTATTGTATTTCCTGAGCAACTTTTACATCAGACAAAGGTAGTACTTTCCAGTTTAGAAATAGCTAGGTCTTCCAAGTATACCAATTCCTTATCTATTGGCAACCTTTCCAGAATCCTCTTGGCCAGCGTGGGTGCATGGATGAGTGGGTGGGTGGGATCTGTGGAACTGTCCTTGCCTCATCCTCTATACTTGAGCACTTACAGTGCCTTGGGCAGCCATACAACGCCTCTCACTTCAACTATCTCCTCACGTGATGTCTAATCTCTGCCATTAATATGTCATATGTTGCCATGGCAATACATAATCACAAACCAGGAAGTTACATAGGTCGAATGTGAAGCTGCTGCTGAGATGCATTTCCGCACCATCCTAATGAAGCTAGGTCCATGGAGCTTCCAAGAAGTATTCTGAGAAATTTGGGCAATGGGATATCTCGCCTTCGGGCTCGATTTAATTTCCTGTTACTATTAAGGCCAAGGGGAAGTTTATTAACAATCTGAACGGGCGTGTCTCTAACCATTTGGAAACGTACAGAAAACGTACAATCCTCTCAAATAATGCAAATTTGAGACAAAAATGCGGTTCAGAATAGCCTTAAGATTAAAACCAAACATTCTTTAAATTAATCAACCCAAAGTAAAATATTTTCACATTTTCCTGGTATTTTTGTATCGTTCAGCCTAATTAAGCAGAATTTGATCAATGTAATTATCATACAAAATGGAGCCGTTCTCAGTGAATTTCCTAGTGTTATGCATTTCGGTAACAAAGACAAGGTAATTGATGTAGGAATCATTATGGTTGTCCGAGGAATCACACAGGTGTATCAAGACTTTTGACATACCGTCCATCAGGCTGACAAAGTCTAACTTAGAGTGATCGGGGTTCTTAAGATTAGGTATGGAATACAGTTCTGGTCGCAATTTGCTACCTTTAATATTGTTGCTACCGGCTAGCTTGGAGAGCACTCGTTAGAGGCCCATTTACGTGATCTGCCACAGATCTGCCACAGATCCAGTCAATGAACCATCTGCACCCGACTGAGACGAGGAGTTACCCTTGGAAGAGGACTTGCCTTCCTCTAGTTTCTCCAGTGGGACAGATGCTAGATGCTAGGTGGCACGTGTATCCACTGGCCAGACCATAACAAGCAAATCCACAGGCCTCTGGAAAAAACGGCTTAAAAAACGGGTTAATGGACACTGGGTCTACTGTGATAATGGCATTTCTGGCCATGGAGTAGGCAGCCTAATGTGATTATGATGCCATTTTTTGCGATTTGGAGCAAAAGGCTTTCCCTCACTTTGGAGGGACTCTCTCAACTCTGAACCTAGACTAATGAATACCTAGACAGTTGAATTCAATCATCAGGTGGTTTCCCATTAGTCAGCCGCTGTCTCCAATGAGGAAATCAGCTCAGTGGACACTAGACTTTATCCGTACTCCCTATGAGTATCTTGGAACTTTGTCAACTTTGGTCAGGTGTGAGCTAAGATGGAAATCAAATTATCATGATGATATCCCCAGGAAATCCGGGGGCTGTTTCATGAAGATAAGAAGAAATCGTATGATATAAGATCCATCATACGATATACGATGTGTCAGACAATGTATCTTACAATATAAGATATTGTCTTAAATGTTACTACTCTTTTTCCAAGAAGAATTATATTTAGGAGGCAGTTGAAAAAAATAACATTACTTGTTTTGTACACCCTTATAGTATTCCTAATTATCAATAATATCATTTCACTAGATATGCTCTTTTGACATAAATAAATCATCTCTCAAGAGATAATTAATTATCCTAAATTTAAAGTATATGATATTATCTTATGTAAGAGAAATTCGATCGAACGAAAATACAATTACAATAATATTACAAGAGTAACATACCAATATAAAATGTCATATTCACACAAGGGTAATAAGCATTATGTTAAGGTCTGAACATTGGAAAATTGAGTAGGAATGTCTACATGTTTTTCATCTTCCTTCAGGCCCCCACACACCTGAGCGCCCGCCGATTTAACTTGTCCCAAACCGATTTAACTGCTCCCGATCGAAAATTCTAAGGAATAAACTTTAAAATCTGTCCATTTGCGGAGACCCACACCAGGGACGTTGACCCACACCTACCCAATTTCTCTCCGATTATTGTCCCAATGTTGGCCCTATGAAAATGGGGATCTTAGAATTTTGCATATCTCTGGAAATAAAAATGATATCAACTTGATTCAAGTGACCATACATACATAACCTGGGATGAGCTATCAGATGAACACATGACCAAGGCCATTTGGGGTCAATGTCAAGGTCATTTCTATGTCAAACGCCAAAAATTGGCATTTTTGGACATTTACCTCGAAATTGCTGGAGGTGGTTACTGGAGGTGGTTACTGGAGGTGGTTACTGGAGGTGGTTATTGGAGAAGATTACTGGAGGATGTTACTGGAGGGCGTTACTGGAGGAGATTATGGAGGGGGTTACTGGAGTGGGTTACTGGAGGGGGTTGCTGGAGGAGGTTACTGGAGCAGGTTACTGGAGGACATTACTGGAGGAGGTAACTGGAGGATGTTCCTGGAGGTTACTGGAGGGGGTTACTGGAGGAGGTTACTGGAGGTGGTTAATGGAGGGGGTTGCTGGAGGGGCACTCTAGTGTGCAGCACATGCTGTGCAGCACGGTGCTGCACTATAGAGTGCTGCACACTAGAGTGCCCCTCCAGCAACCCCCTGGGCCCTTTGCTGCGCAGCACATTAGAGTGCAGCACTGTGCTAGTGTGCAGAAACTGTGCTGTGCAGCACTCTAGTGTGCAGTACTGTGCTGTGCAGCACTCTAGAGAGCAGTACTGTGCTATGCAGCACTCTAGAGTGCAGTATTGTTCTGCATAGCACTCTAGAGTGCAGAAACTGTGCTGAGCAGCACTCTAGAGTGCAGAAACTGTGCTGCACTCTAGAGGGAGAAGGAGAGAGAAAGAGAGAGAAAGAAAGGAGGTCCTAATGTCCCCGGACCCTAACGTCCCCAGGCCCAAGCATCCCTAGGCCCAAACATCCCTAGCTCCTAACGTCCCTGGGCCCTAACATCCCAGGGCCCTAACGTCCCAGGGCCCTAACCTCCCTATCGTCCAAGGACACAAAGGTCCCTACATCCCCGGGCCCAAACATCCCCAGGCCCTAAAGTCCCTAACTTTCCAATCATCCTTGGGCGCAAATGTGCCAGGGCACAAATGTCTCTAACGTTCCTGGTCCCTAATGTCCCCAGGCAAAAAAGTACCTGGGCCCTAACATCACACAAAGGTCCCCGGGCCCCAACGTCCCCGGGCCCCAACGTCCCCGGGCCAAAACGCCCCCGGGCCAAAACGCCCCCGGGCCAAAACGCCCCCGGGCCAAAACGCCCCCGGGCCAAAACGTCCCCGGGCCAAAACGTCCCCGGGCCAAAACGTCCCCGGGCCAAAACGTCCCCGGGCCAAAACGTCCCCAGGCCAAAACGTCCCCAGGCCAAAACATCCCTAAGGTAAGGTTCCAGGGCCCAAACATCCCTAACATCCCTGGGCCTTAACGTCCCGGGGCCCTAATGTTCCCCAGGCCAAACGTCCCTAACATCCCCGGGCCCAAACGACCTCAGGCCCTAAAGTCCCTAACTTCCCAATCGTCCTTGGGCCCAAATGTGCCAGGGCACAAAGGTCCCTAACGTCCCTGGTCCCTAATGTCCCCAGGCAAAAAAGTACCTGGGCCCTAACATCACACAAAGGTCCCGTACCTAACGTCCCTGGGCCCCAACGTCTCTGGGCCCCAACATCCCTGGGCCCCAACGTCCCTGGGCCCCAACGCCCCAACGTCCCTGGGCCCCAACGTCCCTCTAACCCGAGTAGAGGGAGAGAGAGAGGCAGAGAGAGAGGCAGAGAGAGGAAGGGAGAGAGAGGCAGAGAGAAAGAGGGAGGGAGAGAGAGGGAGAGAGAAAAGGAGAGAGAGGGAGAGAGAGAGGGAGAGAGAGAGAGGGAGAGAGAGAGAGAGGGAGAGAGAGTGGGAGAGAGAGGGAGAGAGAAAAGGAGAGAGAGGGAGAGAGAGAGGGAGAGAGACAGGCAGAGAGAGAGGGAGAGAGAGAGAGGGAGGGAGAGGGAGGGAGGGAGAGAGAGAGGAAGAGAGAGAGAGGGAGGGAGGGAGAGAGAGGGTGGAGAGAGAGGGAGAGAGAGAGAGAGAGAGAGTGAGCGAGAAAGGGTGTGTGTAGGAAACATGCCATGTTCAGCATGGACTATTTATCAATGGTCATGGATCGGGACCATGGATCGGGACCATGGATCGGGAGTGCCCTCCCGATTATCCATTTTTTTGATAATCGGGAGAGCTCTCCCGATGGCTCTGGAAGGCCCCCCGATGCATCGGGACAGTTCCCGACGCATCGGGCACAGACCCAAACTATGAAGCGATTATAGAATTCACGGCCAAAATCGGGACAAATCTATAATCAGGCAGACATAGGAATTAAACTCTTCCCGATTGCTGAAAATCAATGCCGATTGGAGTAATTTAGCCATCGGGGATACTCCCGATTGCTAAAATGACTCCCGATTGAACTCCCGATTGATCGGGACGGAAAGTTAAATCCTAAAATGGAAAGTTAAATCCTAAAATGGATCGGGACCGGATCGGGACAGTTAAATCGGCACAAAATTGCTCAGGTGTGTGTGGGTTTTCGGTGGGTAGGAATAACAATTCCCAACTAGCTTGAAAAGAAATGCTTATTCCGACAGAAAATATTCCTTTCCTTAACTTCCTTTCCTTAAAGGTCGACCCACACTAGAGAAGTAAGTTAAATCGGCCGATTAAAGTGCTCCCGATGCATCGGCGCGGTTACTTTTAGGAATAAACCTGGCAATTTTTTTGCCCCACACTAGCGCCGATTGCAGGAAATGCCAGTATAATCGGGAGTTGACCCAAACATATCCCCGAATAGTGTCCTCACCACTATAATCGGGAGTTGACTAATATAATCGGGAGTTACTCTACTCCCTCTTCCTTGCAGGTGTATGCATAAATATGTATAGATATACATAGTGTCTGCATCATATATGTTTTTGTGTGTATATATATGGTCAGTTCTCACGAAATGGGAACACAGGGGGTATTTTTGGCTAAAATTTCAAATGCATGCATGCAAGTGAGCCCAATTCGTTAGAATTGCTCATATATATATGACCCATTCTCACAAAATGGGATCACCCCCCTTTAAAATAGGATGATTAAGGAATGCTTACTATATTGTTATATACTATCAAAAGTACTTCTATTGCCTAGATCTCCTCAAGTTCTATCTAGCCATATATAGTTTTGCATACTTTACAATAATATCTCTATAGATGGTCAATTCTATTGGTCAACCATCTCACATCAAATGACTTTGAAAATCAAAACCTTCCCTATATGGATTCCAAACTTTTAAGTTTTTCAAGTTCAGATTATATAGTGAGATTATATAGCGCGGGAAATAACGCAGAAGATGAGAGAAATATTCTGCTTAGCCAAGTTCACAACGTAACATTGTAACGTTACAAACAAGTCGGCACGGTCGTGCATGTCCCATTCCTAGGGACTGTTCATTTTGTAGGCCTAACTACTGAAGGAGGGCAGGGGGAATGGAGAGCATTTGGAAAAAAAATAAAAATGTATTCTCCCTCATGCACATGCTTATACTCTGCGCAATCTCAGAAAGTCAATCAAAAAGTCAGAAATGTCATTCGTTAAGTCAGAATAGTCAATCAGAAAGTCGAAATAGTCAATCAAAGTCAATCAGAAAGTTAGAAAAGTCAATCAGAAAGTTGAAATAGTCAATCAAAAAGTTGAAATGTCAATCAAAAAGTCAGAAAAGTCAATCAAAAAGTCAGAATAGTCAGAGAGTCAGAAAAGTCAATCAAATAGTCTAAATAGTCAATCAAAAAGTCAAAATAGTCAATCAAAAAGTCAGAATAGTCAATCAGAAAGTCGAAAAAGTCAATCAAAAAGTTGAAATAGTCAATTGAAAAGTCAAAATAGTCAATCAAAAAGTCAGAATAGTCAATCAAAAAGTCAGAATAGTCAATCAGAAAGTTGAAATGTCAATCTAAAAGTCAGAAAAGTCAATCAAAAAGTCAGAATAGTCAATCAAAGAGTCAGAAAAGTCAATCAAAAAGGCAATTGAAAGTCAGAATAGTCAATCAAATAGTCTAAATAGTCAATCAAAAAGTCAAAATAGTCAATCAAAAAGTCAGAATAGTCAATCAGAAAGTCGAAAAAGTCAATCAAAAAGTTGAAATAGTCAATCGAAAAGTCAAAATAGTCAATCAAAAAGTCAGAATAGTCAATCAAAAAGTCGAAATAGTCAATCAAAAAGTTGAAATAGTCAATCAAAAAGTCAGAAAAGTCAAAATCAGAAGTCAGAATAGTCAATCAGAAAGTCAGAAAAGTCAATCAAAAAGTCAGAATAGTCAATCAGAGAGTCAGAAAAGGCAATCGAAAGTCAGAATAGTCAATCAAAAAGTCAGAATAGTCAATCAGAAAGTCAAAAAAATCAATCAAAAAGTTGAAATAGTCAATCGGAAAGTCTAAATAGTCAATCAAAAAGTCAGAATAGTCAATCAGAAAGTCGAAAAAATCAATCAAAAAGTTGAAATAGTCAATCAAATAGTCAGAAAAGTCAATCAAAGAGTCAGAATAGTCAATCAGAAAGTCAGAAAAGTCAATAAAAAAGGCAATCGAAAGTCAGAATAGTCAATCAAAAAGTCAAAAGTCAATCAAAAAGTCAAAATAGTCAATCAAAAAGTCAGAATAGTCAATCAAAAAGTCGAAATAGTCAATCAAAAAGTTGAAATAGTCAATCAAAAAGTCAGAAAAGTCAAAATCAGAAGTCAGAATAGTCAATCAGAAAGTCAGAAAAGTCAATCAAAAAGTCAGAATAGTCAATCAGAGAGTCAGAAAAGGCAATCGAAAGTCAGAATAGTCAATCAAAAAGTCAGAATAGTCAATCAGAAAGTCGAAAAAATCAATCAAAAAGTTGAAATAGTCAATCGGAAAGTCTAAATAGTCAATCAAAAAGTCAGAATAGTCAATCAGAAAGTCGAAAAAATCAATCAAAAAGTTGAAATAGTCAATCAAATAGTCAGAAAAGTCAATCAAAGAGTCAGAATAGTCAATCAGAAAGTCAGAAAAGTCAATAAAAAAGGCAATCGAAAGTCAGAATAGTCAATCAAAAAGTCAAAAGTCAATCAAAAAGTCAAAATAGTCAAAATAGTCAATCAAAAAGTCAGAAAAGTCAGAATAGTCAGAATAGTCAGAATAGTCAGAATAGTCAGAATAGTCAGAATAGTCAGAATAGTCAGAATAGTCAGAATAGTCAGAATAGTCAGAATAGTCAGAATAGTCAGAATAGTCAGAATAGTCAGAATAGTCAGAATAGTCAGAATAGTCAGAATAGTCAGAATAGTCAGAATAGTCAGAATAGTCAGAATAGTCAGAATAGTCAGAATAGTCAGAATAGTCAGAATAGTCAGAATAGTCAGAATAGTCAGAATAGTCAGAATAGTCAGAATAGTCAGAATAGTCAGAATAGTCAGAATAGTCAGAATAGTCAGAATAGTCAGAATAGTCAGAATAGTCAGAATAGTCAGAATAGTCAGAATAGTCAGAATAGTCAGAATAGTCAGAATAGTCAGAATAGTCAGAATAGTCAGAATAGTCAGAATAGTCAGAATAGTCAGAATAGTCAGAATAGTCAGAATAGTCAGAATAGTCAGAATAGTCAGAATAGTCAGAATAGTCAGAATAGTCAGAATAGTCAGAATAGTCAGAATAGTCAGAATAGTCAGAATAGTCAGAATAGTCAGAATAGTCAGAATAGTCAGAATAGTCAGAATAGTCAGAATAGTCAATCAGAAAGTCGAAAAAGTCAATCAAAAAGTTGAAATAGTCAATCGAAAAGTCAAAATAGTCAATTAAAAAGCCAAAATAGTCAATCAAAAAGTACATTTTTAATTGGAAATAGTCAATATCAATGGCATTTTGCGGTTTGGAGCAAGACCCTAGACAAGGTAGATGAAAAAAAAAGGAAAAAAAAAGATTCCGTCCTAATGGGATTTTAATGACATTTGCGGTTTGGAGCATTTCAATGGCATTTTGCGGTTTGGAGCAAGACCCTAGACAAGGTAGATGAAAAAATGAAAAAAAAAAGATTCCGTCCTAATGGGATTTTAATGACATTTGCGGTTTGGAGCATTTCAATGGCATTTTGCATTTGGGAGCAAGACCCTAGACAAGATAGATGAAAAAAAAATGATAAAAAAAAATGCGTCCTAATGGGATTTTAATGACATTTGCGGTTTGGAGCATTTTAATGGCATTTTGCATTTGGGAGCAAGACCCTAGACAAGATAGATGAAAAAAAAATGATAAAAAAAAATGCGTCCTAATGGGATTTTAATGACATTTGCGGTTTGGAGCATTTTAATGGCATTTTGCATTTGGGAGCAAGACCCTAGACAAGATAGATGAAAAAAAAATGATAAAAAAAAATGCGTCCTAATGGGATTTTAATGACATTTGCGGTTTGGAGCATTTCAATGGCATTTTGCGGTTTGGAGCAAGACCCTAGACAAGGTAGATGAAAAAAAAATGAAAAAAAAAAATTCCATCCTAATGGGATTTTTTTTCCCCCACACCGGGTCTTTATTCAGAAATCAGACAGTCAACAATGCAGAGTGTATACATTGGATACAACACTCATGATTCAATACTCTAAATACCTTCTTCTGTATTTCATATAAACCGTTTAAAATACAATATCAAGAGGACACATCATGTGAATATCGACGTTCCAACACTACATTTTGAATAAAGTCATTTTAACACTAACACACCTAATGGGATTTTAATGACATTTGCGGTTTGGAGCATTTCAATGGCATTTTGCAGTTGAGAGCAAAACCCTAGACAAGGTAGATGGGAAAAAAATGAAAAAAAAAAAATTGAAAAAGTTGAAAAATGAACATTTGCTTCCCACCCCGATCAGTCGGGAGGGCTCTCCCGATTATCCAATATATTGGATAATCGGGAGGGCCCTCCCGAGCGATCGGGAACACCAGCCGACTACCTTTATGGAGCTCCCGACCAGTCGGGCCTAGACCCAAACTAGTAGCTGATTAATAAAAAAATTAAATCGCCGATTAAACCGGTTAAATCGGCCGTTTTTGGGATTTAACTTTTAGGAAAGGCCCCTTGGAGCAATCGGGAGACCTCCCGATCGCTGATTTTAATCCCAGAGTGAAGAAAATTGATCCCCGACTGAATCTTAATTCCTAAAAAGAGTCGGGACACTTAAATCGGCCGTGAAATGTCTCTAGTGTGGGTCGCACTTAACATAGCCCCGGGGGGGGGGGGGCATAAAGATATTGGGGGTGGTGCATAATATTAAAATTACAAAATCGTAGATTCGTAAATTCGTAAGCATTTGTTAATTCTCTTGTAACCAAAAACGTGGTGCATATGATACGAATACGAAATTTGTATATTATATGTTTTTGCCTAGAACTTAAAATCGTAAATAAGTGTGCATAAATATGTCATTGACCCACTTGTAAGGATTGGAATTTTAGAACATTGTAATCGTAACTACATAGATTTCTCAAACATCATTTGCTGATTTTGATTGCTGAGCCACTGAAAAACCAATCATGATATAGTTAGCAGTGGTCCAGGCTTGCATCACCCAAGGTAGTATACATGAATAGACAGAACAATCACTTGTCAATCACTCAACTCTTATACCTAACAACCTACACTCAGCATCATAATATACATACAATTTTTATGTTAGTTACAACAGTGTAAAATAGGTGTGAGTGTGTGTGACATGCAGTGGCGTATTTGGGGATTCCAAACTGATTCATTAATTACTGGTGTAGAAACTATTGTTTGAAATCAACAGTGTCACAACTGCTTGTTATAGTAAAGATACCCTAACTACTATCTCAAACCTCACTTCTTCTCAAACCTTTAACTGATCAAGATAACATCAGGTCCAGCATAGTAAAATTAAATTCATTTCCAAAAAGAGGCTTAAAACCCGTTAATATGTTTACAAGAACTGCTTTGCAACAGATTGTACGAGCTTGTTGGTAAAGCAGTTGTAAATTCCTTACAAGCCCTTGTGATGACCCCCCTGACCATCACAACTACAAGTCCTTACAAAAGAATTAAGTATTTACGATTTGGTAGATGTAACCTTCGCAGCACGTTTTTGCTTGCAAGTACGTTATCCAGAAAGTGTACCGCCTTGAATTGTATTGATTTTAGACCTATTTCAGCAGATCTGACCACCTAATATTGTTTTTATATATACAAATGAAGCATCGTCGTGAAAACGGCCCTCGCAAACCAGCCGGGAATCCCAATTACTAAACTATTTCTAGCTGCTTGAAGCCGGCATGGCTTCGACCGTTCTCGTGCAGACGTTTTGCTTTGAGTTTGTCTGCTCAGGTTGTATGGGTTCAACCAACCCAACGACCAGCAGACACTAAGATTTTAGCAGAAGAATCTATATTTCGTTACCTTTTTAATGGAATAATCGCGGAGTTTCTGTGTAGATCACTTGATAGCTCTTGGCTGTTCGATGCTCCTTCCCTACCGCTGTCCCATCAACCTTATAGCTTCCCCTCTACTTGTTTTCTTATTTTGTTATGGTTGACTGCACTTGCTTCAAATATTCGGTAAGCGATAACTTTGTATTTTATCAGTAAATGACACATGTTCCCGTTTGGACCTTGCTACCCTTGACTCACTCTAGCTTCTGGGATCGGTTAGAAAGTTCCATAAAAAAAAATGCCTGAGAAAAGCTCTTCGGAAGACAGTCTTGGTACAATAGCGTTCCGGGCTTCGGAAAGTGCCCCGGTCATGTGTTTTGATAAGCATAGCAAAGCTATCCGTACGGATAGCGGTCGGGGGGCAAGGGGTTACAAATCATATATTTCATTGTAATCGCAGGATTAGTAAGTAACTACAAGCAAATTACGAAATTGCAAGGCCTGAAATTTATTTGCGATTATACACCACCCCCATTGTATAGACTTAATCAATACCGGTTACCGCGCCTATAAAGCACGATCTTATTGTGTATAGTGCAATGTATAACGCACCCAACGTATCTTATATCATACGATTATACTGCTTATTTTTATGAAACACCCCCAGATGCTATGCTCGTGTTGGTAAGTACTCTGTTCACCACAGTAACTATTTATACATCTTGTAAATAAAACAGACACTCTCAAATCCAATTAGTAACAGCCACCGGATCGCTCCATGTCAAAATAAAGGCATTATGAAAGATTAGTCAGTGGGAGTAAATGTATTTGGCTCAATGCCATTTGCACGACACTATCTGCCTATAGGCCGTCGCTGTATAGTAAAGGATTCGTGCTCCCCAATTTGTATAATGATTTAAGTATTAGGGCCAGGGCGTTAGAAAATGATTTTTAAAAAAATATATAATTAATCAAATTTCATTATCACTTACTTTTATTCAGTTTGAGGCCAATACAATATTTAAGTCAAATAGAAAATACGCAATATCCCTCGGGGATGTTTTCACACGGTGCTTATAGATAATTAAATTTAAAATATTCGCGTTTACACGATAAGTATCTGCACTATAGTGAGTAAGCCCTGTGTATCTGCACTAGCGAGTATACAGGTCTGTGTATCTGCAGTGGGAGGATCCCCGTGTATCCTCAATTGAATGGTCTATCTGCGTGTAAAAACATACACAGTAAATGGGTGTATTCATGCATATCCTCAATGCAGTGATGCATGTGCGTATATCTTTAGTGGTACTGTTCACCTAAATTTATTTTTAATTATTAATCTTAACGAATAATCATATATATAGGCCTACGTTGCTTTTTAAAAAATAAAACATTTGCAATATATCATTGAATACATTATGATTTTCCATTCCATCTGTTATTTGATACCAACCTGGCCTGGATTTGTCTTAATCCTATAATAGCCTCATCCCAGATTGCATTACATGCAGGGAAAGTGAGTGTTCTCTTGGAGTGAAAATAAAAAAATAATAATAGAAGTTGGGTTACTTCACCTTTATGTATATATTCAGTCAGAACGGTATTGGGTTTACACTCCTTAGGATAACTTCATAGTATGGATAGACATATTCAATACACAGTCTTGAATTTTGGGATATATATGGTCATACTACTACCAGCACTAAACAACCTACAAATGAAAGGATTCTGAGCAAGGTTTTTCATGGAAAAGCACTTGAACAATCTCAAATGTTTGCGACTTGCGACATTTTTACATTAATTTTCAGGTGACTTCTCACATATAATTTATAGCATAAATCTGTGTTGAATGTTTGGGGCGGTAACATTAGCATGGATCTATGGGGAGTTCTCCCTATAAACGTGTTGTGGGTAGAAAGAGTAAACTTACCCCTATATCCAGGAAGTTTGCTATACACAGTCTGGAAACCATTATTACATATTCATGTCCAAAACATCTTGGCTGCAAATCCTGTTTCGTTGGCGAATATATATATCCAAATGCCAAGCTGTCTGAATGGAACAAGAACTGGAAGACTTCGGTATGTGACAGAATCGGGTCAAGGTGGCCATTCAGTTACTTTGAAGTTCCTGGATTGAAACACTGATGGTAAACTTTAGAGATAATTGTGTCTATTCACGCGATCAGGTCTTTGAAGAGAGAATGGCTAAAGATTTTAAATGGTAAACCAAATGATTGGAAATAGAAAGTATGATGATGGATGGATGGATGGATGGATGGAATGGGAGCGTCATTACATGGGTCAGATATTCAGAAAGTGTACAATCGAAAGCTCTACACATAAAATATAGTACATTCTAATCAAATAGGCTGAAAATTGTAAATACTATAGGTATAAACTTGGGCTATTTGAGAGGATTTGTGACGGCAAAATGTACATTTTCTTGTGATTTTACCTAGAATCTCATGCTCGGTATATACTTGAAATGGGGTATTTTCATTTAATGATCTACTAATGCATAAGTCCTATAAGTCATAATAATTATGTATGAGTAAATCTGGTGATATTCTTATTGTCGTAATAGCTGAGAATGCAAACTTTAATAGAATTGAAAACTTTTTCTTTTCTAAAATAAGAATGATCTATGGAATCTTGAGCCATATGAATAAGTTATGGAATGGTTGAATAATATATATAGAAAGAAAAGGCGTCAACCTAAGAAGGCTAGCGAAGGGAAAGAAAATGAAAGTCCCTCATCCTAAGAATGAAACTTTCAAAAAATCTTATCTATATAAAATTGCTACACTTTGGAATAGGCTACCTGACAAGATTCAAACCATTCCACAAAAAGAATTCAGACTTTATCTAAAGAATGTATATCACCACGACTTTGATCCATACTTTAACAACTCAACACAGTAAATAGTAAATAAGATGGGAACGGGACGAACTAAAGGGAAAAATTTATTACTAGAGATATATTCATATCATATCTATGAATATATTTGATATGGATAAGGCTACACTATTATGAAGTAGCAATCTTTAATTCGAAAGAATTTACATCGTCAAAGGCATGTAAGACCTGAGATTGTAAGACCGATATAGCGGTGAACTCTTGATATATAGTAACCAATATGTTTTACCGAATCAGGAATATGGAAATACTGATGTACACAGTCTTTACTGTAGTATTTTTCTCCCTAAATTATAGTGGAGGTTTATTCAACTCTCTAATTGTCTTGAAAAGCATTGTTAAAGTGAATGTTTTAAATCTTGAGAATCTGTAAATGGAAATGAGAAACCAGCAATTTAACCTGAACAATGATTTTATAATATGTAACCACACTGTCATCATCAATTACATTGTCATTACCACAACATATTATTTAAAAGGGATACCAAGAAGACCTCATTATATGTGATACTTTGAGAGGGCTCATTCCTTTTCGATACTTCATTATATCAGAAATGCATATGTTTATTGAATAAAAGTTTTATGTATTATAGGACTGAAACGGCTGCCCATGAGCGATAATAAGTGAAGCTAGGTTTGGATGTGGAATTTATGCAGCCCTGTAGCAAATACAACTGCAGAAAATCCTCCAAATTGTTTGTCCAATCCCTTTTTGTAGTTGGGTTGGAAAAGAACAGAAAAACCCTTCAAACTTCTTGATATGCCTGCCTTCATTGACTTTTAGGCCCCGTTTGTTGGGCTGGCCAGGACAGTTGTACACATACAGACCAGTTGTACTAATGTTGGTCTTCCGTTTCCGGCCGACCGCTTACATCAACGAAAATACAAAACAATAGTTACTGCTCAAAACGGCAAGATCATGGCTTTCCACTGGTTCACTTTGCTTCGAAATCATTTATAAATTGTTGTTAATGAGAGTAACATCCCAACAAAAGGGGACTAAAGCCATTAGATCCTGAGGTTATGGTTGTGAGTTTTGTCTAAGGCTCGCGGAAACAAGCCTCGGTTTCGCCTCGGCTTGCTTCCCGGGAGCCTTAGACAAAACTCACAACCATAACCTCAGGATCTAATCTCCTAATCCTGCAACCAAACTAAACCGGAAGTATGCACGCTCCACTATAATGCTGACCATGACCCAAGATACCTGGTGATACGCCTTATACTAGGCGGTGCCACATGCATTATGGGATGAGCGAATTGAGTGTGTGGGGAAGGGGAGACGTATTTAGTTGTTAAAAATCTGATTGTAAAACAGATTTTAAATGAAGACACCTGTTGTAGACACAATGACCCCATTAGTTTGTCTCAGCCAACAATGTTAAACAGATTTTTTTTGGCCTATATTTAGACTCCTTAACGTATCCCTTTTTTACAAACAAATCGGCCATATTTCCAAATCACCTATGTGTGTATACAAATGCACAAATGCTATCCCAAAACGTTAAGGTAATATGGCATAAAGGTATACTCCGGTAACACCTGTGCTCAATTTATCTTTTCCACCACTGTATACAACGATACACTAATTATTAGCTAATTAACTTTCGCACCATGTGTGTTCCGCTTCCTAATTATGGGCCTTTGTATATGCACAATTGGTTGATAATTATGTACACTCATGGGATGAGATATAGTTGCGTAAGTCAGAAATGAAGAAATACCTCATGCATCAGTACATTAGAATATCACCTTTTAGTAGCATATATAGTTTATCTATGGTGGGTTTTAGTATTGCTGTATCACTCAGAGCTGTATACAGTGTGCTCAGTGACGTGTATGTACCCATTTTCTATGACCTAGCATTAACATTAAAGCTGCATTTTCAGCTAATTTCAGTTAAAAAATAAAATGGTTATTTCGAGGTGTATTGTTTCCGAACTGATCCAAGGATCACCAAGAATGTTAAAGGATTCAGTCCTGTTCTTAACATCTCCCAAATTATTCATTTCAATGATCGCCGAAATCCTTTTTTTCAATCTGACGCTCTATCATCTTCTTAAATTTGGGAACCATCAATGGAATTGAAAATGTTAGGATAGTATTATTGGCTATAGATAGGTATATAAAGAGGCCAACACATTTCACTATCGATCCTATTTGCCCCAAATTGCCAATTGCCAAGTAAAAATAACAGAAATTCCAGAATAAATTCCATTAAGAGTTTAAATAAAAACCTCATAACCAATGAGTATAGTCCGTTTCGCCTATGTATTAATTATCTTCCAAGGTTCCCTGCACCTACGTTAATAGTAAAGCATGATTCCTGTACCAAAGGTTCAGATGGTTGTCAAAATATTGTATAGAAAATGTACATATGGGAGATTTCAGATTTATTTTCCCTGAAATTGATGAAACTGGTATGTATCCAGATTACTTAGTGCTCATGAACTGTATATATTATAAACAACATTTAACTATGGAACATAATGTGGAGACCGATCTCATACTCACTACTCTGTACCATAAGATATGTATTATTTAAATAGGCAGGAGCCATCATCCTATGCTCATTCCTTTCATTTTCAATAATGTTAATCTTCACATATCCTTTTGACTATTATTGCATTATATAAAACTAAAAAGTAACATTTTGTAACTAAACTGAAGGCACTAATCTAATATGCTTGAATGCAAATTCGGAAAAATTGGCTAGATCTCCTCAATTTAAAGGCCCCCCGATGTGGAATAATCTCCCGCCGCACATAAAGACAAGAAAATGGCCAGAAATAAAAACATACCTGAAGGCAACATTGCGATGATTATAGTGCATGTGAGGAGATTAAATTGTCTGATTTTGATTTGATTTGATATACTGTCTACCAAGTCGATATTCATATATGTAAAAGAAAATATTACTCGACTTATGTGAACCAACTGGTAAGATAAAAGCATACTTCGTTGTTTTATCTGAATGCGGATAGCTTCTAGGTATTATATTTTAGAAACGGCAAAAAAACCCCAAAAGATGGTTTAAAGCATAAAGAACTCAAGGAATTCAGGCAACTATAACATTTTATTAGTTTTCTATATTCGAATCTGTGGTTCTATTCCAACCCATCTAAAGTTCATTGGACCAAAACTTTGAGCAATTTTACCCTGTTGTTTCTGCATCAGCAGCATGAAAGTTCACTTTTACATTTAGGTGGCCCGCCGAAATCCATTGATGGTGTTGCTGCCCCAGTCTTACGTGTTATTGCTCTCCATCGCTCGCATCCATCGTTCATTTGACTTAAAGTTCTTTATTTAAAGATATAACAGCATCACAATATTGATAACTTCAATCTAAAAGGTCAAACTATGACTAAAGTTGGTAAGTTTCCTTTTGGTTGTAACAGCTAAAAATGTAACTTTAAACATGTACTTATAGATTTGTAAACATATCAACATATGAGACCCTGGGTTTTGTATTAAATATTTTATTTGGACCATACAAAACATATACAAATATGACATATCAACGCAGCGACCCTGTCTAAGTTCTAGACCTCTATTTAATATGCAGTTTTAGCACCATGTCATCGATAAATGTCGTATCCATCGATTTTATTCATCCAAATCATTTTGTCTGGGAAACAAGCACACAGGGTTCAATTTTAAACAATAGAGAGTTTAGGATTTGGAACGCATACGCGCACGGCAACATAAAGACACTTGGAGTGCGTAAAGTCTATGCTGACACGGATGCAATAATAAAAGTAACCAATCCAAAGTACAAGGGTATGACCACTGTCATCACCGTTACTTCCAAATGTGGTTCTTTATTTAGTTCATTGCGTTAAATTCAACCTTGAACATATGTCTGTACGTTACCATACACGTATACGCACAATTCTTAAGTTCTCTATCATTTCCATAGATCTGTAGCTTAAAACGTATTCAGAAACTCATTTCGGAAGCAATCACATTTCATTAGGAAAGATATGCGGATGTCAATTTTCTCCTCCCACTGGGAGATTTCCACAGAAACTGCTTAGTGGATGGTGTAAAGATTTCAAAGGAAGACTCTCCTTTTTGGCCTGCGTCGACAAATATACGTTTCTTGAATGTATTTTAAGTGACAGGCCTATAGTATTCATCATTTACATGGAACCTCATTTTGCATTTGACACATTCGTAATTGACTTAGTATAATAAACAACTATTTCTACTCACTCGGTGAATTCCATGTAGTTGGTTATCTTTACATATCTTTTTTTAACTTCCAAGTCTTTTTTTGAATGATTTACAAAGAATTATATTTTCTTTGCACACTAAATAGCTGTACTCGTATGGTCTATTGTTTAATACCCTACACCGTTGCGGCGAAAGCAAAACATTGGTCTCAGGTACATTTGGAAAGTATGTTGGCAACACAATAAGAATGATTCATAAGTTTACAACAAAATTGATTTGCACATGTCTTTGTGTTCTTCGCGAAGATGCCCTTTTACCTGACTACTTGATTTTACCTAGCAATGCATTAACAGATCGGTTTATAGCAATGTCAATACGTTCTTTATCACGGATTTGGAGTTAAGTTTCCAATATTGACGACCGTGCCATCGTTCTGTCTATGTTAGAACGATCATGTGAACAGTTAAATAATTTATAGCCCACTTACACAAGTATTGCAAAACAAGAAACTTAGTGTTCATCTTAAATTTGCAGAACATCTTAGAATAATGGCCGATTCCCTTCCTTCCAAGTAAAAAGTAATTGTGAAGCAAACTTTGCTTTTCTGGACCAGGATTTTCCAAACTGCTGTATTTCGAAAAAGATGCGTCTTATTTTAAAACAAAGACCTATGTCGGGTAGTAAGGCCTACACTATAGTGCCTACGACGTAATATACCCGTTGCTAAAACGGTTCATGGCATGGGACCAGGGAGGATAATTATGCAGCCGTCATAAAAACGGATGGTATCCGCCACGGGCCTGACGACGCGCGTCGTCACGCTTGGCGGACGCACCCGTTGTTCTGCGTACGCCAACATACGTATTTCAATACCATAGTAACAGAGGGTTACTATGAATACAGAATTAGCTGTCAACATTGGCTTCATCATAAGCCAAGTATGAAGCCCTCGATCTATATCTAAATATCTCTCTTCTTGCTGGAAGGGGGAGGTTTTCTTTTTATAGTTATACTGGAATGCCAGAGACATGGCATGGAAGAATTGAACAAGGGAGAAGGCCAAAGCGAATGGGCAGGGGAGGGAGGTGGGCAGGAGGGCAAAACTGGAGTCTAGAGTCCCGAGAAGACAGACAGGGCGATATAGAATAAGGAGGAAGGAACAGTTGAGGGGGAGGACAAGTAGAGAGGACAGGCAGCTTCAAGGAGAGGATGCCAAGTATGAAGACCATTTATTTTTTTAACGGTGACTCAGAAGTGGCATCGCTTGTCATGCACTGATAGCGTCGGTGTGGAGGAGGTATAGGTTGGGGAGACGTGTGTCTTTGTATCAGACGAATTGTAAACGTATTGATGGGGCATGGAGTATTTAAAAAGCGCCTTTGAAGAATGAAGTAAAAGGGATGATATGGAGCAAAAAGAGATATATATAGGGCCGACATTGACCAGGCCTTGGAGCGAAAAGTGAAGAGGGATTAGGGGGAAGGAAGAGGGGATGATGATGATAAATTGAGAGAGGAATACAGATTCAGAAGTGGGTTATTCCACCACCCAGATATATAAGGGAGCTAGGTTGGCGCCCTGGGATAGGTACACGCTGAGGAGGTGGAAAGAATAATTGCCAAAACACTCACACGTTGGCTTTCTCTCTCCCTTCCACACATCCCTCTTCAATATCCTCACTCCCCCAGCCCATCTAACATTCTAGGCCCAGGAGCAGTAGCATTACTCTCCAACTGTATCGGGCCAGGTTGTCAGAAATTGTACAATTCGCCTTCACCAATCTTCTCAAAAACCCTAATGTAAGACAAAGATCAGGTTCGAAATACAGTTGCCATAACTAACCGAACATATTCCATTAATCACTATGCAATTGAAAATAAACTTAGATATGCATAGTATTAAATGTTATCATGTTGCAGTCTGATTCACTATAATTTACTAAATGTGTAGAGCTGTTGACTGTACATTTTCTGACAACCATAATCACTGTACTCAGTCCAACTTATCCTTGCCAAAAGTCGGTCACGGCCAAAACATATACATCGCAGATGTTTTTTTCTTGGATACTGGAAAGAAGGGACTCTGCATAATCTACTCGATCTGCTTACCATTCCCTGTACATTTACTTACTATGTATACAGCAAGTACAATAGTTCATTACAGGTATTCATCCTATGAAATACACAATGCAGAAAATAAATATAATATCTGATATGGATAACTTTTGGTTATCTTCATTGGCAAGTAACTGACTGGCAGTGTTTAATTTACTACGTTCATATCAAGGCAGTGCCACAGGGACAAAAAGTGATCATTAAAAAATCAGTAGAAGAAAATTAATCATCATTCGATTAATAAGGATTTTTAATGAGGCTCTTCGAGTTGTTAGATACCCCACCAAGATTAAATAAACTCACATTTGAGATCACTAGAAAGAAATACGTCCATAATGATTGGATGCAAGTGCTATTCCATCTCAAGAAAATGGCTGCTGCTGTGGAAAAATTGGCTCGCACAGGCCAGATTAAAGGTCAAGGACAGCCGTGGAATGTAAGTTATATGGAACTAAGCGATGCAAGGTAAAACTAGAAAAATGAAAGGTGGCCTTCTTCATTGCACAGTATTGAACGCTTGCGAAACGAAGGTGGTATGTATTTCGTGGGTCGACCACATCTACGGGGTGGCTTACTTTGTGGCTATTTATGTTGGGAGGTTTCATCTAATGGCTTCTCGTCACCAGCCTATAGCTCTCTTTATAGTCTATAGGTCACATATCTCCTTCCCATCATAGTTAGGTCTCACATTTACCTAAGAATGACCTTAATATTTAATGGGTTTTTATTGAGAATATGGTAGAACTTTAGAGATGGAAGTCTAACCTCTACTAGCTTCGATGCATACTTCTCCGTGGCACAACGAATATTGAAATAGCATCCATATGGTCGTGATGATTTCAAATTATATAGAACCTGATTTGGGAAGAAGGGAAACAATACACTGTTCCACAACAGTATGAGACACACCTGATTTAAATACATCAGATGTCCATGTAGTATTTCCTGAATATCCTTCCACATGTTGGTGGGCAAGTCTATAGAGATAAGCCATGTACACAATCCTTGGCACGAAGCCAAATGTACCTGACAAGGTGTGGTCCATCCTGTGCTATTATATATACACTCTCAGACCTTAGTCAAAGGGCCTGCTCTGCCTTTCCTTCTGCCTATTCTATTCCTATCTCGCATTACATAACCGTGTATACATGTAGACCCATCCATCCATCCATCCCAAGTGCTTTGACGATGTACCGAGAACCAGTGTTTGTTTATTACAATAAATATAACCACCCTGTTCCTGTTTACCACAATTTAATAGCATTACGGATGTTTTGGGTGTAACAATAACTTCCCTGAATCTTTGCCTTCATGGTGTTTAATATAGCCTTGTGGTTCTTCCCCGGACTGTATAGGTTGTGATTCTACAATAGAGTGCATGCCAGCTGGGATGGGTGTGCATTGGTTATCTTAGAGCCTTCTCCTCGAAATACTACGAGTCCAGTGTAAAATCATAATATAATAGCAACAGTAATAAGTAAAGTAGAGGTTCAAAACAGTTTGTCCTGCATCGGAGAGGTCTCGCTTTGAATATTATTCATAATACAATGCTATACTCCCACAACCTCATTTTACTTTTGCATATTTGGAAACAAATTAATTGATATCAAGGCCAGATTGCACATGTCATCTCGGCTTAAATGCTCAATCAAAATCCAATTTTAAAAGGCTTGGTTCGACAGATGTCCTATTTGAATCGAATATATTATTGTCTTCAACACATGAAATAAAATGCTTGAACATATCGGAAATGTATGATTAAATAAAGGGTATCTTATATTATTGGAACATCGATGTGGATATTTATAAACCTAACGGTTTAGGAATTTATGTTACATAGCAGTCACTTGTAATCGGTCAAGCAGGTTAGCCACTTAATCTTGACCAAATCTTCATCTTAACCAACGAGACTGGACTCTCGTTTTCTTGACCAAAGTCGGCTTACTGAGAGAGATGGTGGTATCACACAAATAATACAGGAGGCCTCCTCGGTGTACCAGTATTGTGATGAAAGATAAAATGAAGGGGATAATATTGACATACTCTTTAAAATGCAATTATAGTGTTAATCAATTCACTCGGAAGGTTGCTTCTATATGCTTTTTGAGCGCTCATATCCCAACATTGATTCTGATAAAATGAGAAGCAAAGTAATGTGTTTCTGCCCACATGAATTGGGAATCAGTATTTTGGATGCTGAGAACGTACGAGGCAACTTAATCCACGAGGGATCAGAGACGAATCTCTGCATGATCCGCAAGAAGCATTTTTTATCTATTTATTTTGTTTGCACTTCAGCCGAAGCCATACTCAATCAATGTGGCAATCTATCAATCAATGAATCAATTAATCAATATATGAGCTTTGCTTCAGGAGAGCGTTTTCATTTTTGTAAGGGGTGATCAGGGAATGAACATAAATGTCATTAACAAAGTAATCCATCGAAAGATTGGTCATTTATAGCATAGCGAAAGGGGCCGTTAGTGATGGACTTCAGCAAAAATCCATAACCTTTGAACGTTTTGACAACACTATATGCTTATCCGTTTTGAGAATCATAGTCAATTATATAATATGTCAACGACAAATGTTGGAAGACCTATCTTCACGATTGGTACAAGTCACCCTGTTATTGATGTAGTATGTATTCTGACATGTTATCTATCATCCAAACCTATTTTGGGTTATTATTACTATTACGACTCAATGATGTACTGATCTATGTTCTTATGCCTGGGTGTCTATAAGAAGGTCTATCTCCTACCCCCCCCCCCCCCCCCCGGCCACCCCAGCCTTCTCGTCTCCTTTCATTTCTCATCCACCTCCCCTCTCTCCTTCTCTCTCTCTCCCTCCCTCTGCCCTGCTGCGTTCTGCCTACCAGCAGCATTGCCTCTCTACCTCTGTCTGTCTATAAGCGTCAGCTACAAGCGCCAGTCCCCCAACCACTGCTCCAATGTGAAAGTATTTGATCGCGCCGCGCCGCGCTGGCTGGTGGGTCTGAGAATTGCTGCGTCAGCAGAAATGTATTTTTTTATGTATGACGACCAGAAAGAGCGCTATGAGGAGAAGGAGATGGTGGAGTTGGGAGGAGAGGTAACCCACAACCAGCACTGGTGCCTCATTAGCATAATACCCCCTTCTAGAGCGTGGCAGAAAAGAGGAAGGTGGCGCAGAAAATACTACTATTTCCAGTAGAAGGTAACATTCTTTGGTTTATCTAGATGCACGGTAAACCATATGGAAACTCTTTGTTTGCTTCTTCCCATCAACCACCAAGTTTTGACAGATATATGTATTTCCTGGGATGGTTAGTTATTACTGTTATTGCAAGCATAACTCATATCTTGGTTCCTGGGCATCTTTCATATCAAATATAGAAATAATAACCGAATTCTTAAATTTCGACCATCAGTTTAGACTTGGAGGAACGAGATCTTATAAATATGTCCATATATGTACATATTCCTTCCTGGTGCAACTGCTAATCACATGGAGACTTTTGTTATTTAGTAATGCTTGGACACTTTTGATACTATTTTATAAGAAATATTTTCTTTTGTATACCTAATTTTAGTTTAGGATATGAAAAATCGTTATTCTTCACCCTTCAAGGTATACCTTATTCTTTTATTTTAAGAATATCATACAAAAAGCCTCATCCTTTAAACCAGATGTATTTCTAAAATAGAAAAAGGCCCGAGGGGTTAAGCAGTATCTCACGGAAGCCACATAAATTATTTGTAAATGTCTTAATTCATTTCACCTGTCTTTGTCAAGGATAACATGATCAGTAAACTATGTACCTCACCTATCATGTCACACGTATAATACATATGCATCTATATCGGAATAATACACTCATGTTTCTCTCCTGTACTTTTCTCTTATCGCTAACTAGGTATAAAACTATCACATATGTATGATACAGGAAACCTTTCTATTTCTCTCTTAGATATACTGCAAACAGATTTATCCAGATATTAGAAGCGTTAATCTAATTGATGAAAAGGCATGGATTTCGGAGAAAGGGTTTGAGTTATTTTTGGTACGAAAATATGCGCTGGATTACGGGAATTTTGTAGCCATTAATTTGCCTGTAACTGTAGTTCCTCTATAGTCGTATGTATACATGTATACCTTTCACCTTAGTCTCTATAATTGTTCATGGTGTAATATATATTTCACGTTTTAAATGCCTATGCCAAAATACTCATTAGACCATTTGGTAAATCAAATATGAATCGCTCAATTCATTTCATATAATAAGCTAATACCTAAATAACTTCATATGTCATTTCGTATGATTTCCAGATACATTTCAATTGAATTCGTTCAATCCCGTAATCCTCTATTTCGCACATACACAATCAATGAGAAATGCACTTGTCCTATGTGGCGATAGCTACCAGTAAGAGTGAACCTAAATACCCTTATATTGATACATCGATTGTGTCTGCGCTTATTAATAGCCTCTATACACCTGGTGAATTATCCTTTTCTTGGGAGATTCTCATTTTTCGCACGGTTAACATAATGTCTCTATTGCTACTTAATACGTTAATACACGGCTTATAGGTATCTGCAGGTCCTTACATGCACACTTTGGACGAATCGTTATGAGAATATGAACACATATTAAACACATGAATCAAGGCCCCAGTCCACTAACAGCCAACATCATCCACTTATATTTTAATACCGCGCTGCTTTTTCTCATGTCACCACTTGCTTGTTATTTGTTCAATTGTTTTGAATATTTACAGCCAGATTTCTCCTAAATTCATTTGAAATAATTATTTTACATAGATGTAGCATAATTGTTACTCTAGAATTTTCCACCTTGGCACATATCTTACAAAATAGGGCATTATTAGGCCTACATCATCGACAATGTGCGGGTGACCGAATGCTTAATACATTGATTTGATATGAGTTCTATCTGATAATCATTTGTATCGCGCCCTTACATCAAAATGGTGCACTTTCATCCAGTAGTCTACCTCCAGATTTTTATGGAAAAAAAACTTTACGAAAAATTCGACCACTTTCGTTGTTAGTATGAATCTCTTCCTGGCGATGATGGATTTGGGGCCTTATGATACAGTAACTAATATAGCACGCCTAGTTCATTATCCTGTAGAATTATATTGCACAACTCACGCACCTAGACACCAAAAAACAGGTGTCAATATATGTACCTATGTACAATATGTATGGATATATACCCTTAGATATATGCACGCATATTTAACACATACGTTGTATATATATCAAGGCTGAATGGTTTCCATAGAAACGTATTATCACTACAGGTTCTCTCTTATAGTTTAATCCCAGATAGATTATTTTGTTGAATAGACTCATATTTACTGATAATGAAAATTAGGGAATCATTAGATTTGATACTTTGATTTGGAAAAAATAACTTCAAGCTCAGGATCCTTTTGATGGTCTATCATAAGAATACCCATTGATATGTCCTGGTTTGCTATTCATAATGTGATTCAGTCAGTATATTATCCAGCTGTACATATGAAAGTATTGTACCTATTAATCAAGTAATGACTTCAAACAAAAGATCTGGGATTGCCTCTGTAGAGAGATACCTATCGCCTCCATTTTGCCCATATTATATGGTACATACGCTTTCTGTGCATGGCTTCTGACTACGTTTTCGTAACAATTGATAAGTTTGATATCGCAGATACTGTGTATTTCTAATTTTGAATACCTACAAAAGCATCACAGAAGGGAATCTCACTCGCTATAAATTCTTCTTCGTTATATTCACATCAATTCAGCGGTATAGTACAAACCCTCATACGAACTATGATAACCCTAATTCTATATAACTAATGATGCTGAGAGTAATGACGGTTATAACTTAACAACTCCTTGGCATTGTTTATCTTACACTATTTAACAGTTTTGTCATTACCATTCCGCTGTAGGCGAATGGTCACCTACTCGAACGGTTGTCGCTATGCTGGCGAATTTTTCCATTTCCCTCGATATACATTATAATTCTTGTTCGGTCAATGGAGTTTGTGGATTATATCCAGTCAGAGGATATGATTAAACCTTTTATAGAGATAGATTAACTCTTCTTCTTGATTCTTTTATACAATATATCAAGATTGCTCTTTCATTGGGCAATAAGATCTGCTACAGTTGTTAGAGTGGTTAGAGAGGTGGTGGTGATGGTGGTGGTGGGTGTTGAACTATTGGTGCCTACAGAGAAATAATCTTCTCCACTTAGCCCTAAACCAAAATTATCAACACCAGAATCATTGCAGGCACGAATAGGTCGGGCACACTTGGTGGAACTTATGGCCAACTGACCGCATAGTTTGACTGGCTGATAATCACCCATTGTATTATCCTTGTCATAATGGTAATAATATCTATCATTAGGAATATTTCCCATGGCTGGTGGCTGTGGTGGTCTTGATGGTACTTGGGGTGATGATGGTGGCGATTTTGTTGTCAGAATTAAGGGTTGTCCTTTTATTCGTGTGTTTGTGTTTGGGGTGCTAACTTTGCGAACATCTTCATCCCCTCCTCCTCCTGCTTTAACTGAAATGCTACTGACGTTGCTTAGATGGATTGGATTAATGATACTTGCAACGTGACAGAAACTGTCCATGCTATTATGACTGTCGTTTGCTCCTTCTTCTTCATCGCCATCTCCTCCTCCGCCATCTTCTCTCTGGTTGGTTGTGGTGACCGTGGCAGAGGATGGCGAAGAGGTAATGCTATTACCAGTGACAGTATAATTACTACAGCAATTCCCGCTGCTATCACCTCCTCCTCGACAGCTATGACAGCAGCAGGAGCAGCAGGAAGGCAAGGGCACACAGCTACTCTTTGTTCCAGTATCTCCATCCCCAATACTACTAGTGTCAGTTGCTATACAAATATTGTCACTTATGCATCCGCTGCAAGAGGTTGCGGACGATGATGAGGACGATGCCCGGGCGCGTGCGGCCCACCTCCGCAGTCACGTCGCAAGGACCCATTCTGAGATGCGTCTGTCTCGAAGTCTCTTGCTCACCTTAGTGTCAATGCCATGCTTTTCCAGCATTGCGTTCAGTTCCTCCATAGGATCTGAATCGCCATCAGTCATATCTTCGGATGAGCGCGGAGACGCCGCCATCCAATCGTCGTCCAAGTATTTGTACACTTCTCGCATAGCACACCGCCGATCTGGCTTGGGTTCCAACATCCTCCTGAACATTCGCAGAGCCCGAGGGGTGAACTTTTTCCACTGCGATGGCAACTTGGTAGTTTTTCTCTTCTGCCATGTCACAAACTCGCAGAAGAAGACGTCCTTGGGATGGGCTAGCTCCCATGGGAAGTTCCCAGTCAATGTGCAGAATATGAGGACAGCAAAAGCCCAGACGTCTGCGCTTAATTCTACAGAATATCTCTCCCCTTTTATTGCCTCGCAAATTTCTGGGGGTGTATATGGAATTCCAGTACTGACCTTTCGTACCATTGTACCTACTTTTTTAGTCATTCCGAAGTCCATTAATTTCACCTTATTGAATCCCTCATCAAATATAAGAATGTTCTCTGGTTTAATGTCACGGTGTACTAGATTTTTGCTATGCATAAACTCTAATGCACTAGCTATTTGTTTGACTACATTTTTAGTGTAATGTTCTACGAGGCCCACTTGAGGGGTGATTGTTTCGAAGAGGTCCCCTAGAGGAGCATGCTCCTGGGCGAAAACATACGACGTGGGCGTTTCAAAAGCAACATCAAATGTGTTTAAAATGGATCTATGCGGAGAAAGGTAATAACTGAAATTGAACTCTCTCAGGAAGTCTTTTAACTTGGTGGAAGACTTTGGAAGCACTTTGAGCGCAACTTTAGTGTTTGTATGGCGACATTCTGCTAATAGTACCTTGCCATAGGTACCCGAGCCTAGCTCTTTCATCACACAATAGTGATCAGCTAGGTCTTGTTGGCTTAGGCTGTCAGAAACGCTACTCCGAGGAGAGCAATCTGCATTAAATGGACAGGAGACACTAGAATAATCCTCCTTCTGTAACCTCATGGTGATTGGTTGGTAGTTAACTAATAACTATAAATGATTTGACACATTCTTGTCACTTCCAAAATATATGCAAATTATTAGGATTTCCTGGATTTATTCCATCTTGTATTTCTCGTTTATATCTCTGTGCTAGCTTTTCTTGTTTCATTCCAGGTCAAGAATAGTTTTTCTATTAAAAATAGACATATGCAAATCCAAGAATTATTCCGTCTGATTCTGTAGTTAATTCAATTAATACTGGGGAAAAAATCGAACACTCGTTGTCGATCTTACATACATGAATAATCATTGCTAACTGGATTATCCTTTTGCATTGTACTCAGTAGCCAATCCTCTTTAGAGAGTTATGTAATGGTTCCTAGAAGTATAATAGTTCCTGGAAGGATTATCCACACGACCGGAACTTCTTGTTTTCTCTTTTTCTCTCCCGTTAGTTCAAGTGTGGTTCATAATTCTAAGCACACAGAGGTAAACAAAGAAGACTCACTCGCCTTGGTCCTATAAACTCGTTCATAGCCAGCACAAAAAGAACCGGTTCTTCCTAGAAGTTGAACAGCACTGTGTGTATAACATTATCATCTTGGCTCAACTGTGCATGGCTTGGAAAGAAATAGGTTAGCGAAGTCCTGGATATTTCTGGCAGGGCGTATTTTGTGTTTACATTCGTGCACACTATATGCAATGCCCAGTTCATAGTGCTGTATATGCTCGAGATGATAATTAATGACGATGCTGATGTATATCCGGTCCAGAATACTTGGGTTATAACGTAAGATGAAGTATTGTCAGAGCTGCTGGGAGGATATATATCCACGAACTGCTCCTATACCGGGTGGGGGTACTTCTGGCTTGCCGCCAGAGCAACTTGGAAAGAGTGAGACTGAGAAACAGAGGGGAAATACACAGAGAGAGAGAGGGAGAACCGAGCTCTCCTCTCTCCCTTGTATATATACAAAACTGACACACTCACTCTGCTCAACTCATCGCACCCCCTACGTACCTCCACCTCCTCCTCCTCCCACTCCTCCTCTACTCCTCCTTCTGCTAATGCTTTCCTTATCGTGTAAATGGGTCTGGGTTCAACAATAAAATAAACTGGGTGATGTAGAAGGGACAATTACTAGAATTGCCTGTACCGCTCCGCTAAGGAACAGCCTCTTTCCCTGCCTGGGCCATCACTGACTCCTTAGTGATAGGAAAGTCACACATCTTCCATCTCCATCTGTTTGCTTAGTATGCAAGTTTTCTCCTCGAAACAAGTACAGATCCTGCTAGCATTGGTCAGATTGCTTCTTAGTTGTTTGACGTTGGATGTGTTGGCGATGGTGGTGGTGGTGCTTCCAGCAATATTCGAGTAAAAGTGAAATCTACCTTCTAGTCCTCTTCCCTCTACTCCTCCTCCTCGGCCTCCTCTACCTCCCCTTACCCGGACCACCACCTCTCCTCTTCCTCTAAACCTGCGTTCTCCCCGCCAGCGTCTGTGTCTCTTGGCCATCAACACTGCAATGTCAAAATAACTATTTTAGTCCTGGTGGATGGATAATGATGGCCATGTTGAACAAGAATAAGATATGATCATTAAGCCTACAACAGATCTATGCATCAATCAATCAATGCTCGCTGTTTTATGTGTCTCTACACAGCGACAGTCACAGTAGTTACGACAGTAGTAGTATATAACTCCATCATGCTGTAAACCTGGAGTCGAAACGAACCATTGCCTCTGTAATAACGGGTCGAAGAACAACGCGTGCAAAACGCGCGGACACTCCTCCCCTCCTCCTCCTGCGCAGACAGTCACAACTAATGTTCTCCAAGCCAAGCCCCCACGATCCCAGCTTGTATATTTATGTTCCCGTCTTGCCTTCGACGTCACTCCCCACGAAACGCACGGTCGTGATGACGTAGGAACTCCCACTTTCTCGTTTATTGTGGCTAAAAATAGCTTCGCCTGAGCAGAACGGGCCAGTTTCATTGGCTCTGAGCGCCGGAGATACTCGGGAACCTCCGCCAAGAGACGCAAATCACGTCCAGGGCAAGGAGGAGCGACCTATTTTTAGAAGGATGACATCACCTAGCATTCGGTCATTGCAGTGAGCGCGTTCGTGCAGTTTTCTCGCCATGCACACGTGTGCGTGCGTGAACTGGAGGGAAATGGAGGGAGAAGAGGAGGTAGGACTCAGGACTCGGTGCAAAAATTTACGTAAATCAAAGCCATTGCCTAGAAGCCACCCCCGAAGCCACCCAAGGCAGATTTAATACATTGAATCGTTGTCGATTATTGTAACGAAAGAGTTACTACCATAACTAGATTGCCAAGAGGCCTGTGACAAAGACAGACAGAACGGGGACCTGCTTCTCTCTCTCTCTCTCCCTCTCTCTCTCTCTCTCTCTCTCTCTCTCTCTCTCTCTTCCAGTTCCATCCCAGTCACACCCACACACTCACCATTTCTGAAACACGAATCGAGGTTGAATAATTTATGACTGATCGCACACTTTGTGATCCAAGAAGACATCATCATCGTTGCAAGGTAATTTGTGGCAAGGTAATTTGATATAAAAGCTCCTTTCGCAGGCTAATTACAGTCTACGTATTGATCAGTTTATATAAATAATGACATTTGCCTTGGTAATAAAAGCATTATTAATAACAACCTGTCTGATATATTTACTACATACCACGCGCACACAGAGAGAATTGCTGATCATATATATCTAGAAATGGCCGAGTGCCTATACAGTTTTGATCCCGTCAGATTGGATATATATTGAGCGTACGCAGACATGAAAGGAGGGGATCAAAGTAAGAAAATACCAGCTCAGCGAAAGGATTGATGAATGGATAAATGTAGGGATAGATGGTGTGGGTGGAGTGAGCTGGGAGTCGATGCAACATGTATGTAAGGTTCTATTGATCTATGGTTTTAATATTAGCTAGTTCGCTATAGCCGAATATCAATAAGAATTAGCAGGTTTACGGACAAAGGGGGAGGGGAGGTCCACTCCAGGGGAGTCGAAGAGAGCCAAAATTAGCGGCGTCTCATTGGCAGGTCGGATTGAATACCGTAAGGGTATTAATTGCTAGTTATAATCGCGGGTAAATATTTATAGGACTGAGTTATGGATGGGTATTAACCGAAAGCAAGTTTCTTTATATAAAGGTTTACATATACATATGTATATACATATATGTGCATACTGTATGGTTAATATAGTTTGTAATAATTTCATTATCTACTCACCCACCGCTTACAACTATGTCTTTTTCTTATTTTGCTTTTAAACAAATCACAATAGTCTCATTATGTGTTATACTTACGTTTACTATATATAGAGTAAGACATTGTTTGACGGAGAATAGTAAACATGACACATATATATAAGATGACTATTTTTCCACATTTTGATGTTGGTGACTATGATTCTGGTCTAAAGTCCCTGCTAGGTAAGCTCCAGTCTTTACACAATTCAGTATTTCGTATTATTTTTTTAAAAGCAAAAAGAACCAATGTAGATTAAGAACACTCGGACCGTAACTTACACCTAGATAACAGAAGACAAAAGCACATTATATAAATCTAATATGGCCACTGGTGAAAACCTTTTGGATAATAGAATACTATCCACTAAAAGTCAAGTTAAAGGTAGAAGAAATGTTAAAATATTACAGCCAAAATTCCCAGGAATATTAACCTCATTCACTTATAAATCTGTAAACTATTGGAACTCCCTGGAAACTGCTGGCCATTTGATAGAAGACGGGAAGTCATCCAGCAAATCCATCAATGAAATTGAGTTGTTATAGATTAGCCTATACTGTTTTAACTTTGTTTAACTTGTCTGGGTCTACGAATTTACCAATTGAATCCACTACCCCTATGTTACTGTTACTGTTCGATTATGCTGTTTTTCACGCTGCTCGGTCTGGACTGACCATTATCATTATCTTTTGAACACTGTAAATGTATTTAAAATGTATTAGATAGACCATATTATCTGTTAGCTATGTTTAACTAATGTTTATTATTATTATAAACTACTTCTCCCATATAACCAACCACAATTAGCTTAGTACTTTAGAAAAATAACCTTCAGAATTTGTTTCGGCCTATACAATTTAAATCAAAATGTCTTCTTCCATTTCCAAGTATTCTAATAATTTTCCAATACAGGTATTTGTTCTATTCTTTCTGTATACTCTGCCCATTGACAAGACTGCCCTACAAATATATATTGAGAAAATGTATACGTATAATGTTTATTACCGGAAGCGTACATTTGTAATAATATATCAATGAATTATTTTACACCGAAAATTGGTGCCCCTCTTCTATGAAACCATACTTCTATGAAACCATAGCTCTTCCAGAGGGCCCCATTCGAAAAATGAAGTTACGGTATCAAACAAGTACAGTAGTAGTTGAGAGATAGATGTAGCAACTACACTAGTATGACAAACTAATATGGCAAAAATAATAACATAAGATAAGATAAAACAATAAACTGGGCACGCTACATGCCATGAAGCGAGGACAGATATATATGTACTCTCCTCCATGTGTGTGTTTGGGCCCACTACTTATCTTAGTGAATTATTGATGCAGTTGTATAGAATTAACAATTTCAGTCTATATGGGCTCAGAGTTGAGACAATCACTCCAAACTGAGGGAAATATCCTCGTTCCAAGGGTTGTCGGTAAACAAGTGTGTGCTGTCTAAAGCTTCATTCCCTCACATACCGGTTCGACGTTCCCAACTTCAAATTAAATAAATTAACATTGTTTTACCAGGACTATAGGTCAGCTCATACAGATGGTCCTCCTGTATACATGTATATTGGGGGTGGTGTGTGGACGAGCTCTGGATCCAAACCGGCTCCTAAATTTAGTGTGCTTACCCACCCCGAATCGCCTCTTTGTCGAAAGTATTTAGAAGTCCTTGTAGCTGGTGAAAGATGCCAGCAATTTGACCCCAATAAGGGGATAGGGGATGTACAATACATTTGGTTTATAGCATCCTTGATTCCTACTACATGAAACAATGCCGAACTGCAAGCTGATTTTTTATTTTGTTTTATTTAGTTTAGCCATTTTAAGAGCAAAGTCGATCGAAAAACGTCTCGAAATCGGTTTTTCGATTAAATAAAAAAGAAAAGAAATTTGAACATCCCCAAAGAAATAATGAGTTAGAAACTATACTCAAAATCTACACTTAAAATGTTACATGCATGTATGCATGCATACATGCGTATACATGGGCAAGGCTGTCAGAAAATGGACAAACGGCGACTCTACATATTTACTAAATTATGAGGAATTAGGCTGAAAATGATAAATGCTAGGTATATCTGGGTATATTCGGTATTGCATTGATTAATGATATCTTTTCGGTTTGTATTTTCACCCTCAGCTCTGTCTTAAATCTGGCTTATTTGAGTGTCCGTTGGTGAAAGAAAATTGTCCATTTTCTGACGACCTGACCCATATTTATTGCATGTATGTATACATAAGATGCATGATATATACATGTACATGTACATGTATGCATAAACTTACTATATTACACCACAGCTGGAGTTCAGTAGAGAGCATAATTTAGCCATGACGGAGCATGGATGGAGTATTGGTAGCCTGCTTCTCGACCACCCCTCAGTAAGTAGTATATGGAAACTATGCCCTGGCTCAGGGGCCTCGGTTGTCCAATGATGTGCTAAGTAGTGGTTTTTGGATGATAAATCTGGGCACACTTTGTCAATTTCTTTGGCCAAATACTGATTAATGGAACATATATATGTCCCATTGATCAGTATTTAACCAATGAAATATATCAGTTGAACCATTAAGGATACCAACAGAGGGACGAGAAAGAAAACTATGTCTTCTTGTATACTGTTCTATTTGATATGTATAATGATCTAGATCTAGTGATGAGTGATACGTCTAGTGATGAGTGATGCTTTGGATATATTATATTGAATGAGTTGTGAAGTACTATCATTAGCTCGAGCAATATAGATCCACATACAAGTAAGGCATAGCAATCTCGTCCAATAAATATTCAATTACTAGTACCGAGTTCCATTCACTATACATATATATGCCCCTAGCATAGAACAATATTGAAATATAAACCTTTGTTTGTTTTTCCTTTTGAGTCGTTATAAAATTTTCTAAAAGATCAAAGAAAGCCCATTTCGAATTTGCATGGTACACGTACGATAGAAATAGTTGTATTGCACCCCATCTATCGCACCTCTAAGTGGAATGAATGCGCATATAATAAACGTCCACACAGAAGTAAGGCTTAACACGAAGAAAATGGGCCTGGAACCTACCCCTACTATAGATTCTGAACCATCTTGAAACCATCTTTCATAACCAGGGTGGCCTCGTCCTTTCATCAACATGGTAGAATTATGGTATATTACTCGGATAATCATAATATTTCGAGCATTGCGTGGTGTCTTAAATACTGTCACATCAAATCCGTAATAGCACCAGCATTTCATATATACTATTTTATACAACGATAACATCCCAATCACCAAATTATACACTTATGGGCGTAGTCGCCAGAAAATGTAAAATTCGCCTACACAAATCCTATCAAATAACCCGAATTTAAGACAAAAATGGTGCTCAAAATACAGTTCAACATAACCATACAGTTCATCTGCCCAATACCGAATAAATTCAAATATACACAGTGTTCATTATTGTACAGCCTAAATTAGCAGAATTTACTGAATGTGTAGAGCTGCCGATTGTACATTTCTAGGCGACCTGTCCGACGCATTTCCCCAGCTAGAATGCTGAACGTGGTGTATACGCATAGGGCATGAACCCACCGGAGATAAGACCATCTGGATATAGAATTCCTAGATATCCCATTTCCTGGCGTGAGTGATGTTTATATTACATGGTGTATAAATTCATGGTAAGTACTAAACACCTTACATAGAATGGGTCGGCTAGATTATTTTTCGTTTACATAATTAAGTGTGGAATACTATTTTTTTTATGAAACATTATAATATATCGGAGATATTCCTGTATAGGAATAGAGGTAGGGGCCTTACATAAGGGGACATGCGGGAAGCCTCTGATGTGATGTCATGACGGGCCTACGTCATTGGACTTAAGTCGAGGTTGTTATGACAATGTAGGCGTCTGTAAGCGTAAGCAAAGGACACCATTTCGCAAGCCATATGGACAATCGGCGAGGAAGTGAGACATTTTCTTTTTCTTTTTTTCCTTCTCTCATATCTTTAAAAGGTTAAAGCTCTCCTCTCTCCGCTTGGCGTTAATTCTAAGGATGCTTAGAGTTGAGTGGTAGATTGATGCCACACTACATATATATTGAACTATATATGCCATGAACTGTCAATAATGAATGTCAATAAACACGTCTAAAAGTACTGGACATTAAATTGTGTTTCAATTATCAAATACAATACCTTTACCAAATTTCAAGACAGTGTATTAAATATTATAGCAAGAACAGCATAGTATCGTGTATGAGGGGGGCTATATTCTCTGAGTTGTTTTTTTGGCCATACGAGGAGAATATAGGCCACTGAGGACGCGATATTGTGCTCTTCTTGCTTTTATTCCATGATTCTTAACTTAAAACAATTTTATTTGCATTAATTTCATCAAACTGAGTTGTCTGCATAGTCCCGAATGGTCGTGACGTCACTGTACAATACAGGGAGTTTATATTGTCCACCTTGTGAGCGGCAAGTATATCGATTATACTGTCCGCTCACGGCCAAATCATGGAATAAATCCTTCAATTTCTAAGACCATCCTATGGAGTAGCCTATATTTAGCTACTTTACTGGTAATTTCCCATCCAGAAATATTGCAAACCTTTTTTCATACATGAATACATCAAACATAGAAATATGGAAACATAATGTTTTCATCGTTGGAATCCGCTTGATCATATCTTTCAATAATTATGATATCTCAAAATCCATTTTCTACGACTTGTGACTCATTTTCCTAAAACACATTACATTAATCATGAGAATAAACGTCGCCCAATGAACACATCCCAGTATTTAAACCAGAAAAGATATTTTGAGAGTATTTTGTAATTCATGAAGCCAAGCCATATTTAAACATTAGGTGAAAAATAATTTAATTTGGCTAATATTTGAAAAAATATCTGAAAAAAACACGCCAAGTGGCGACTTTTTTTCCACTGATTATCTGCTGATTATCAGGATTTCTGCTGATTGTAAGTAATAAGTATATTCCAATGGTGGTATATGTATCTTCAAACCTAGGGTTATGAAATCAGACTATTTAGAGAAGAACTATTTAATAATTTTAAAAAGCACAGCCAATTCAGCCATTTTCTTTTAGATTGAGTTGGGAGCATAAATTCTGCCAATATATTTAACTTTAGTATATCATTTTGATTGGTTTTCCATCCCTTATATTCTATGCCATGAATTTTATTCATGTATATCAATTCTATTGGATTTTTTTGGTTGCACCACTTTCGTGAGAATGGGTCAAATATTATACGCAATATTTCTTTATCTTAGACAAATTTACTTTCAGAACTATAGGAGCACGGGCGTTCGGTGTTGGTTCTTTTGTTTTTTCTTTTGTTTTGGATTACCTATTCTATCATACTTTATGTAGACACGACTACTTGCTAGTCATATTGATCTCACTTAGCCTGATGTAAAATACATGTCTTGGATCAACTTAGTTCTCTGCTTGCAAATTGATATGTAGTAATATTGTAATAATGCATACTTTATTGATTTTGGACTATCTTAAATCTCCGTTTTATAATTTGCTATAGCATACATATATATGTATTAACATTTTTTTTCTGATTTTGTAATTATTCAAGCTAGTGTGCTTACCTCACGTGAAATATTTTGTGTGTAACTTCTTTCCTCTTTTTTTTTTTTAACAATTAATCAAGAGATCTCGCCTTTAACCGAGCAGAAATCCATCTATTTAAGTATGCGACCCCATAGGCCAACACATATTGGATGAATGGTAGGCCTATTAATCAAGTACTTTAGATATTTATGTACGAGGAAAGCTAGGAGGACTCTTTAAGGTTCCGTAAAGATTAAAATAGAAATATTCACCACAGATTAAGCTAAAAGAAGCTTCATTTAAAGTAACAGAGGTGACAAACTCTCTGGTGAACAGATCGGTGCACAGAAGGTCATTAACTAAGGTTTACACCGGCTTTTTTCCCTTTAAGAGCTGACACGAGCCCGCCCACTCAGGACACACCATGTTATCAAACCACCGAATATAGACCTTTTACTATTCTGAGATTTCTGCCTATTTTCAAAATGAAGTACTTCTAATGGGAATGGTACAGCGGATGGCCTCAAGCTCTATATGTATAGGTGTTCAGGGAAAACGCACCATTATTTTGATTACTAGTGTGAGTTATTAAAGTCAACACGAAGGCATGTATATTCTCACACAATATTTATCATATATAATGTATGTGTTTGTTTGAAAAGTCCTTTTAACCATGCCTTTATTTCGGTCAAAATCGAATAAAATACTCCAATATTATCTTAAAAGTATTGTCCATTTAATCATGGTTATTTAAATGCGCAGAGGTGTAAAGCGGAGGCTGGGGAGGGACCAAGTATTTTTAGCGAAACAATCTGTCTATTATATCTCGATCGGTTTGTTTTACAGTAAGCGACCCCCTTTAACTTGCAGTTAGCTGTCAGGTGTCAAGGTCGTCTGTTTCTAAAAATAATGCGGTGGCAACAAACATTTTAATGCCTTGTTAATTATGCATACATTGCAAGCGAGTGTGTTCGATAAACAGAGCTTGATGATGTCAGGTTTCATAAACGATTTGAAGCAAATTCTGTTGTAAATGTCCTATTAATGCAACATGAATGTTGCGTATATATATATGTATGTTGGCATGATTTCTGTGTTGAACATATTAGTACGAGATTTATTTTAGTCCCAGAGAAGAGAAAAACAACATGCAAAAGAGTGTCTATCTATAGACCTATGTGCCGAATGATGTCTATTCAATGCTCAATATGGTTTGTAAACCAACCGTAAATCAACAAGAATCGGTTACAGTTAACACTTTATAATATACGGTTGATTTTCACGAAATGAGGTCACTTGGGGCTATTTTGGGGTCAAATCTTAAATTCATTGAAACTTCTAATCCTTCACATCATCAATTCAACCCATGTTTAACAGTCCATATCGAAAATTGGGAACACTAATATCAAAAACCTTTCCTGGGGCAGCCAAAATGAAGAATAACATAAATTGCCTCGTGTTGTGTTCCAACGCCCTTGGATATAACATTAAATGTGAGATGAATACAATTTTAAAATTTCGATTAAATATTGCACCATTATAAATAGCTGCTAAACTAAGGATTCACATTCTTTCCCATAGGGGCAGTTCCCCTTTTTAAAAAAAGCCTGCACTTCTCCTCACTATTGTATTCCTTAGGCTTCTCATATGTTTTCTCTGGTGGTCTCCTAACTAATAAAGTATCCTACAGATGCCTGCATGGTGATCCCCATCTAAATTCATACTGGGCTTGGAGTTCTCTGTAACGTACATCCAAGTCCAGGACGCTCTGCCACTCATAGATGCTGGAGAATTCATGCATCATGAGAGGAAATGTAATGTAATCTCATGTAATCTTCAGTTTCACCATGCTTAAGATCTCCCCACTCTGCTTGGGAGATCATGAGTTTTGGGGTATCCTCAGATTTCAGAATCACTGTGCCCTCCCCAGAATAGTTCCACTGCATTATGTCCCTTTTCCTTTTGTTCATCCTCTGTTTCACATGATCCGGTAGGTACTGCTGTATGTATGCAGGGCTTTCTTTTCCCCAGATTTCAAGGACAGGAGTAGGCAGGGATCGTAAGAATCCAGCTTTAATGTAGGTTGAGGTGGAGTATATCCTATTGCCCCAAGTGCTCGCTCCTCTTGATCAAGTGGTTATATTTCTGCAAATTGGGTATTCCTCATCAAAGGATCAAACTTATCTCCTGACTTTAATATAGCTTCCCTGCTTCTCCTGGCCTGATAGTTCTCGCCTCTCACCTATCCTCTTTCTCTTTATCCTGCATGGCTTTCTCTTTGGCTTCTTTTATCCGCTTGGCCATTTCATCGGCTCTTTCCCTGCCCTCATGGCCATTTTCTAGTACTGCTAGAGCTAGGGACACTTTCAACATCCTAGCTTGAGCCACAGGAATGTTTAAAGATGCTATATCTGCCGGCTCCATGACATTCAAGGCGTCTACATCAACAAACCCTGCTCCTTTCAAGGCCTTGGTTGTAGTTCTTTTCAAACCAAAAGCCCCATTACATAAGCTCGAGCGGTTTTGGAATATCAGTCCATGATGCCGCTCTGCTGTGCGTCTACTCTCTCCAAGTCCTGGAGAAGCAATGAACTACCCCTACGGCCACCAGGGGTCACTAGGGTTCAGCCCAGTCGATGTGGTGTCTTTTAAACAAGGATAACCAGGGTTTATCCCACCTTTGATAACTTTACCGTAATTATGATAATGAAGTAAAGGAATCCTTCTGGATATAATTATGGCAAATTGAATAAGACCAGTATGTTCCAGATCAAAGAATACAAATAAATAGACTAGGTATCTGTACTAAAAACCATAAATTTTATCTGGGGACAAGACACATTCTATGTTAAATCATTTAATAGTACAATGAACATGTTTCAGGACAAATGAATTATGCTTGGAGATGACCAGTACAATACCAGGTCCCACCCAGTTAGCTGTACTACATTGTGATCAAAATAGGGAGGGGTTTTTCGCACCTCTCTGGAAAGGTTGTTCAGGACATTTTTAAAATGTACTAAAGAAACATCTTTCAGTACACAGGCTGCTTGGGAACAATCTTTGGATCACAAATTCAATAACTGAGTGTATGTGAACCTTTTGGTGCTTCACTTATGCATATGGATAAAGCATATATATTTATAAATGTGAGTTTTGTTATCCACACTTTATTTACATGTAACACTACATGATCATCCCTTGGTATAACATGTGTTTGGAGAAGTTTCTATTATACTCATTTATTTCACAGCCTTGGTACTGGCTAGGTACTGTGTGTATTTGAGGGTTATAGTGAGTGTACATGTGCCTGCTGCTCCTCTACCCAAAACAAAAGCAAAAGGGGTGGGGAGAGGGTCAAAGTTCATCCCTGCCATATATGGCGTGTAGGGAGGAGTTAATGGTTAATGACTGATCGGTCAGTCTACAGACCCATCTTGTGCCTGGCCTTTAACTCTGTTGTCTTAGAAAACTGTTAGTTTTGCAGTTGTATAATGTCTTGAAATGTCGGGGGGAAACAAAAAGTTAATCAGGGTTAATCCAGTGCACTGGATAGAGGTGGTGGGTTTCTAACCCATCACCTGCAGCTCCTCGTCTGTCCAATGGTGGCGCTAGTTCTCAAAATATGGTCTATAGGTACCCCCTACTGATTTCGGGCGAGCATAGAGCCACCAGTTTTATTGAAACGGTGTGTCTCGACGGGTACTTTCCCTCTGGAATGGAAAACATATATAGTCAAACCACTACCTAAGGGAGGAGACTTGAGATTTTTCAACAATCTACGTCCAATAGCGTTAGTTCCTTTAAAGCTGTTACCTAGCATATGGAAAAAAATTATCTGTTCTGCCCCCAGCAGGGCAGTTTCCACAAAAAACACTCCACCTGCTTAACTCTGTATGACTTTCTGACACCTATAGTTGAGGGTATGGATGAGAGTAGATACTCAATTGCAACTTACTACAACATCTCCAAAGCCTTCAATAGCATTAATTGACCATTCTATACTAAAAAATAAATTATTATATTTTAAGTTCAACCCTAAGCTAATCAGACTTATAGAAAATTACCTTACCGATAGGTCTCAAAAAACTATATTGAACAGTTATACCTCCCCTCCTGTACCAATAACAAGAGGCATACTGCAGGGAAGTCACTTAGGGCCCCTAATTTTTCTGATTTACATCAATGATCTTCCGAGGTGTCTACAAAATATTGATTTTTCGATATCAAGATTCAAATGTCGATTTATGCAGATGATCCTGGCCTCACCATTACAAGTAAAATGTTGGAGGACTCTTTAAAAACAACACAGGCTGGGGCCTCTCGATAAATAAGTGGATGGGAGCTAATGGTCTGATGTTTAATGAGAAAAAAACTCAACTGCAAATCCTGGGTATGGCCAATATGTTAAAGAATGTCAATGTTAGAAACCTAGGAGATGTATTCATTAATGGGACAGCCATTAAGAAATACAATAATGTGAATTACCTGGGCTTCATGATAGATAATAAAATTAACATGAATGGTCATATAATTATATGTCGAGGCTGAGAAAGTCTGTGGTCCACAAAATCTTCCTCTTGGGGAAAATAAGATCTCTTATCACTAAGGACATGGCTCTGATCATATTGAAGACAGCCATACTAGCAATAGTGGAATATGGTTTGATCTTTATGAGTATGGCAAATGCTGCTGTGAAAAATAAAATCGAAAGATCTTTAAATAAGGCCGTTAAAACTGTATATTAATGATCACCGTCCAGTCAATGTCTATAAAGCGGCAAGTAATATTGACACCCTGGACAAATGGAGTAAGATAACTATGATGAATATTATGTATGATAAGAAACAAGCCAAACTCTGTATCAAAGAGAACGTTCGTGCCACTAGAATGGCTGACGCAACTGTACTTACCTGTAAAAAACCTGTTAAAGAAAAGTATAAGAAGACCCCCCATTATCTAGGCCATTGGATCTGGAATAACCTACCACCTAATATTAGAAAGAAAAGCTGGCCAGAAATAAAGAACTTTCTGAAGAATCAGAATCAGTAGTAAACCTAACTCTAAGATCTCCAGCACGTATGATCTGCCCTATGTAGCTCTGCAGTAAACGAGGTGCTGCCTTGCCTAATATCTATAAGAAGAGTACATATATGCTTATCCTTGAACCAAATTTGAATTACACATACAAATAGTCGTTTTTTGTTGTTGTGAGTGATGTATTTTATTCTATTGCTACTGCGGTTGCAAAGGACATGCAAAAATTTACCAAAAAAATAAGGAAACCCCTTACTTGTATATAAAAACTGTACTATGATGTCTTTATTCAGCCCTTCAAATTATGGGCATGTTAAAAAAAGGGTTAAAGTTTAAATGTTATAAAGAAGATAAAGCTATATCAGCTAATATATACTGTACGGCAGTTTGATAATATTTTCCTTGTACTACATGAGAATACCAGGATTTCCTGTAATTGTGTGCAATAAAACTTTCCTAAAAAAAATAAAAAATGTAATAGGTATTCTATGAACACCATGTGCCACTATAAGTCTGCCACCTGCCACTCTCTGCTTATCGGCATGAACTGATTTCATCACCGATTTCACGCCAAAATTGGAATGGTGAGATACAAAATGAAATCCATGATGAGGTATATGATAGAAACATATAAGACAGATTCTCACAAAAATATCTGTCTTAAAAAGGCTACTTATATGTATACAAACCTTGGATAATCCGATTTCACTCCAACATTTCCCTTTAAATTGCCTGGTTTTTAATTTACAGTTTTAATATGGCTTTGACGCAATTTATTTCAAAGGAACTACTTTTGAAAGCTCTGTAGTAATTTATAGGCTGGATAGAAGTTGGCTTGAATAGTTTGGGTTGTGTGTGGTTGAGGGGGTGGCGTGTAAAGGCTCCCCTCTTATATTGATCACTGCAGTGCGTGCCTCAAATGGCTCAGGGACTAAGAGTAACTCTTGGTAGATGGATGAAGTCTTCTGAAAATGTACAATTCACCTTCACCAATCAACTTAACAATTAAATAACCCAAATTTAAGAGAAATGAAGAATGAAATACAGACATAACCGAAGAGATTTCCTTAACCAGAGCAATACAAAATATATTCAGAGATAATATATAATGTAGTGATCCGCAGATTTGTAGGGTCACGAGTTGGAGTGTCGGAAAAGATAACCAGAACAAATGAGAGTTATTTAACTCAGAATCACAAAGTAATTAGTCTAAAGTAAAAAAACTATATTTTCCAAATGTTTTGACATGGTCAGTGCCCTATTAGTTAAATCTTGAACAATTCATGTACCACATTTTGAAACTGAAGATCATCCTAAAGTAGTATATATTCATCTTCTTTATACAAGTGATGGTCTATCCGGGAATATCAGTTACTTTTTTATCAAAGATATAAAAGTACTTATTAGATATTAGTGGAACAGCACAGGCCAGAATGTTAATGGTTTACATCGTTGGAATCTGCCTGCTCCTGTCTTTTAAAATACAATGGGCTCTCAAAACCTTTCTTTTTTCGACTTAAAACTCATTTTCCTGTGACATTGTAGAAGTCGGTGGTCATCTCTCATTGACCTCGACTGTTATTTGAAGTTTTATTCAGAAACGCATCCGCGGAGAGAGGGGAGGGAGATAACGGAGTGACCAGGGGAGGTGCTGTACTGGATTGGTCAGGAATGATACATGTGTGCTCTGTCTCGTATCTAATTATTAATTATTGTTAACCTGTGGCAGGTTGGATCCTCCATCTATCAAGACAATTAGTTGGTCCATTCAGGATAAGCCAATCAGCCCAGGCCATGTATAATCTGTGTAATTTGTCTAGTATATAAGCCATTAAAACATACCACTCTGGTTGTTGTATTGATTAATTTCTCGCCGAACTGCTGACTCTAAATTTATAACGAAGAACGGCATGCTATTCTTCAACATATCGCTAATGTGTAGAGCTGCCAATTGTACATATTCAAACGACCTGACCCAGATATAGGGTGGGTGCAGGACTATGCTGCCCCTCACCACAGGGGCAAGCTTATTTATACAAGTAGTGATAAATCACTGGTCATGTTCAAACCAATGATCTATTCGTAAACATGTTTAAAAACATATATAAATGCACTCGTTGCTTGTGTGTATATCAGGGACAAAGGGACACACCCAGGACATGCTGCATATAATTTAAATATACACATTATATGTGTTTAGGCGAGTTGGTATGATTCTGATGGTCTTACTGTGTGGGGGTGTAGGTAGTGAAAGTATGGCTATGTGGAGAATGTGGATAGAAATTTGAGGGAATAATGTTGATAATTACAAGGGAATCTACAAGAAGAAAATGATTTGTTAAGTAGACGTGGGAGGAATAGCAACAATCGACGGACAAGGTTGAACGGACTTTGGGCTGTTAAGAAGCAGTGGAATTGGCAAGACAAGAAAACAGGAGACAAAGGATCTCTAGAGAAGAACATTTAATAGGAGGTGGTGGTAGGTGCGCAGGGCCAGGAGGAGAAGGAGGAGGATACACAGAGAGGACAGCGGGGACCGGTCACAGTCAACCTGACTTGGTTGGATTCGCTGAGTCAGCGGATTGGGGCGGCGGAAACTAGCGTGCTGGTTGCTTTCCTGTTGTTTGAAAGCACCCTTCATCCTCCAGCACCAGCAGCAGGCTGGAGCTGGAGCAGGAGGAGGGGCTGATTGAGGGGGTGGTTCGTAGGAGCAAGCTATAGAAGTCACTTGCATGTCCTGGCAATATGTAATATTGTTTTGAACCTCAGTGATGATGCCTATGCTAATGAATGGGACCGGATTTGGGATTATTTCATCGGATTCCAAAATAGGATTGAATGGATGATAACATCTGATTTGGTGGTAGAATTATGCGATAGAGTGCCTATCGAGAAAATATCGAACGCGTTTAATATGATTAGATAATAGGTTATGTAAAAACAGCAACCCACCATGTTCGTATTCAGGGTTGTTTACTTGACATAATGGACTATTAAGTATTGAATCTAAGTGATGCTTGCTTATGTCGCCTATTAGTTATGAAATCAAAGAAAAGTATATCTGTAATGACCAACAAGTGAATTGTTAATTATATATATTAAGTAAACAATGAACGACTGGTTATTTATTCTAGTGAAATAGTTAAATAACGGTTAATAATTATACAGTCTTCAAGTCATTAGGAATTATACCAGGGTATGTTGCGAATAACAAAAGTTGATTTTGTAACTTTACCTGAATGCTCAAAACAAAACAATATCAATGAGTATTACCTGACCAATACCTTAAGGTAGATCCATTTCGAACTCCCAAGAGGAAATTATTCATAAGTAATGTTATTTCCGCCTTGGTATGATTACAGGTCAATATTCAATCTGTGGCTGGAAATGAGATCCACCTTCTGTATAAAAACAAAATGTAATAGGATCCCACTTACAGTATTGGATCAAATATTACAGTTTCTGTCACCTCTTGGTGATGCAGTGTTAAGATCCTGGAAAGATGTATTATGGCATAATTCAACTTGATCTAATATTTATTGTATCAGCATAATATTTTCTTACGGTAAAGGTATGCGGTACCTTTCTTCTCACCTCTATCACAAGTCTAATGTACTTTTATGAGGAACTTTTTAGTTCCTTCCTTATATAGTATAGCTATTGTTCATTGCTTTGGTAGGAAATTTGTACAGTAGGAATAAAAATCCTTCCCTAAAGATGTCCACCCTCCTCCCTCCTTTGCAAGGAATATACATATGTATAGGTAAAGGTCGCTTCTTAGCCATTACGAAAAAGATCTTACCAGATTTGCTATGAATAGGTCATCCCTTGTATTATTTGAATCTTATTTTATAATATACTACAGTATATGCATATTGAGTAGTACCGCCCCACAGTGTGTGACTGGCCTGCGTGCCCTGTCACGTGGGTGACCACAGTGACACCACTCCTTTATTGAATAAACACCACTTACAACGAAGTCAGCGGCAGTCGTCCTTGCTTTGACCATCTTCTTCCACAAACTCCCTATAATGTAACATCTGGGGGAGAACCTAAACGTTCCTTATTTTTTTAGTACATTTGATATTCAAAATGTACAATGCTACCTAAACGATCCAATAGAATTAGCAACCCTAACTATAAAGGAGTGACTATCGCAAACAACTGGGATTGCGATCCACTAAAAGGACGCCTGTACGGAGAAATATTACACCACACCACTCCTCAGATTCGGAAATAGATCCACATTCTGACACAGATATTACATCTCCGATATTTAAGACAACCGTAAAAGGACGATTTAGTGGAATTCTTGAGAAAAGGTGGGGTGAAAGCAACTATTATCCCTACCATGACTCAGGACGACAGCTTTATAGGTTACAGATCGGCGAAAGAATCGCACAGTTCTTCTCCTTCAACCAGCACGCTGGCAAGCACTATACTGAGTGTTTCTCAGGATTGTATGATTTCGAAGCGTTAGCAGAGCTACAGAAGGAAGAATCGAGGCGAGAAAAACAAATAAATTCTGCATTGATGGAAGAAAAGTTAAAGCAACAGAGACTACAAGCAGAAGCAACAGAAATCGCACAAGAAATAGAAAAGAACAAGAAACTGAACAAAGTAAAGCAGAAACAAGAAAAAGTCAGACAACAAAAATTAATAGAGGCAATGACGGATGGATAACAAGAAGGAAAGAGGCAAAAAGCTATAGAAGGCAAAGATTGTTGCTCAACAACAGAAGGACCAAATGGATGCGAAAAGATGCGCCCAGGCCCAAGCCGACGCCCAGGCCCAAGCGCATGCCCAAGCGAAGCTTCAGGCAATGGCAGACATGGACCAGAAACCGTTTGCAATGAACAATGATCCTACACAAAATCCTATGGGTGGATATATGCCTGACTTTAAACAGTGGATGCAGTTTATGCAAACCATGTACCCACCACCTCCATCACCACCTATTTACCCTTTGTTGTTGATGTTATATTATGTTCATATGATCTTTTGAAGTCTAATCGAGCAAAACAAAATTGTAGAAATCCTTTAGCCTTTTTATAAATGTTAACTGAGAAGCAGCTTTATAGCAAGGAACATGTTAAGTAAGGATTACTCATTAAACAGGCGCTATAACAAGGAGACGGAAGTATTACGATATTCGAGGACACCAAAAGGCAGAGATCTGTAGGCCACATGCCTTCAAACCTGCCTGATTGGTTTCAGAACCGCCGTGACGATGATCATGCACAAGCCCCTCCCTGCCCCCTCAGCCCCCGCCCCACCCAGTCCCTCACCCCCAACCCCCGACCATTGGTCATTTCTTTGGCTGCATTATGACTTTCTGTTTCATGCGAAATAGCCATGTTTCCCCTAGCTGGCACGCAGACATCATGCTGTGTAAGCACTATGGTCAGATCATTCAGTCGCCTCATAGGGGGATTGTATAATCTCCTGCGCACTCTGTAATTGTAGAGTAAAGGATTATGGGATTCACAGACTAGGCTCAGAGTTGAGAGAGTCCCTCCAAACCGAGGGAAAGCCTCTCGCTCCAAACCGAAAAATGAAGATTGGAATCCCATTAAAACCTCTACTCAAGGGCCAAGAAAGCCATTCGTACAGTAGGCGTCCAATCATTGGCATACCACTGTTATCTGATCTGAGAGGCTAGACTGTTCAAGCCCTTCAAAAGCAATTCGAAATTCGAGGTTGTTATTTCTGATATAAAGTCATCGCTCTTCTTTCAAGCCAAAATCTTTTTAGTAAAATAAATTATGTCCTTCCAGGTAACTAATATATATTTCCCTGATTACCAACCACTAACATATGTTAGTACAGGACTTCATAAAATGATTCAAAGAAACATTTGATTTGCAAAGGAAAAAGTGAACAATGTACGGAGGACCTCGTCACCCCTATCCACCTACAGAACCAGCACAACAACAACAAAGTCGGTTTACCTCTCTGCCAACCCCCCTCCCGCGCCCGCCCTGCGCCCGCCCTGCGCCCCCCCCCCCCCGCACGCCCCTCCCCATTCCCACTGTTTCTGATGCCAAATTAAAACATTGAATTTGCCCGCATGGAAATACAAAGGAAGCATATATAAACATTGTAGGGAAATCCCCAAACTCTTTGTGGAAAAAGTCAAATTTGAAATGCTTTATTGCTCGCTTTCCTGGGTTATTTACTAGCATGAATTCATTTGATCGAATATATAATATATTATACATATCATATTGGCCAGCAAGCAGCACAATGGGGGTCTTGGGCGTTTCCAGTTCAGACAAAGTGTGCAGGAATAGACGATAATGACCGATCAATGAAATCTCTGTTGTCAATTTGGCTAATGTTGTCAAAGTAATCCGAATTAGGGGATAAAAGCTAAAGACCAAATTGTCCATGGCAATGACTTGAATATACTTTTTTTCCTACACAAGACCCTTCAAACACACATTTTGGTTCGTAATAATATGCTTTCCATAATAATGTGTCACTTATTACCAAATGGATGAGTAAACATCCGAATTGCACTATTGATAATAAGAGTTCTACCTAGCTCTCATATTGAACCAAGAACATACCTGATGCTTTACATACACTGTGCTTGAAGAGCCTGTTGATATTTGTTGTCCGGGGCATGTTTCCGACCTGAGGTTATTGACCCATATTTTAATTAGTAGATCGCAGTTCACAAGTATGCATTCAATCATGGGCACACTATATATAGGGGGAGGATCGAGTGTTCACCTTAAACTTGGCTCTCCAGCAATATCATGCATGTGTGCTTCTTAAGCCCAGTGTCTCCTAGCTGTTTTCGCAAATGGCGACATCAACAACTCAGTCCACGATCATTGAAAAAAGTGGGGAGACTGGATGTATGATTATTTGATCAAAATCATGCATCATGCAACAATAGGTAACAATAGATAACAGTACACTACGGTACCCCAGAAGTTGGTGAACCGAAAGGCCAACTATAAGAGCTGAAATAAAACACCTGGCAAAACATCAAGGCAACATTTGGAAACATACTACCCCAGTTGTCAAAGGTCAGGAGCTAAACTAAACAATCTCAGATAGAAATAGATGGTAGTATACTGTTTTGTTCCCGAACTGTCAGGACAAAAATGTGTCATAGGAAATACTCAACATATCCAACATTTTTCTTTTTCAAATATCATTTTCCTTTTCTAAGATATTCCAACACATAATCAACATGACTTATGGATATCCTAATGACTGAAGAGATACTTTCTTTTCTTTCTCTCACAGAGATATACACATAGCCATCTTTCTTATGCCAGAGTCAGTTGCTCATTTTCATATACTACTATGTGGTGTCTGAATAGTGGCTAGTAGACTAGCACTGAGTTCCTCATAGACCAGAAATCCGACCAAAGTAAAATAATAATTAGTTTAATAATTGTTTTGTAGGTATGCCCAAGAAATAGTGGTTGTGTGTGGATAAATTGCATTTATTTGTATATTGATATTATTCAGATTATAAAATTAATCAAGGTGCACAAGTCTATCCATGACGCTTAGGAAAGGAGCAAAAAAGGAAGAAATCCTCACTGTCATATTTTAAAAGGATCAACATAGCAGCAGATGACTCAGGCCATAGGTAATAGGGGAGTGGTAATAGTAAAAAGGCTTCTTGTAATGGGAGAAAAGATCTCAGTAATGAAGAAATAGTTAGTGCCATGAAACTAATTGTTCCAGATCGGGTCGGTAATAGGAAAAAGTGTCTTAGTAATGTATTTTGGATAGCGCAATATGTGCAAAAAAAAGGAAAAGTCTGTAATATTACATATATATATCTTACAGATGACGACTCTGGGACACAACAGATCTACTCCCAGGAGCCTGTTAAAACAATAAAACAAATTTTGCACAATAATGCTAGCCTGGAGAGGTGCACAATGAAAGTGCCAGCTGTGATCACAGTTTCAATAAAGCTATTAGGCAGTCTAGGCTCACTCTTGAGAGAGTCCCTCCAAGGTGAGGGAAAGCCTCTCGCTCCAAAGCACTTGCCTGTATTGTCCGTATTGGTGGATATATGCCCTTACCTCGACCACTGGCGGCGACGGTGGTCTATGGAACCAGCGAGTAGCAACCGGCGGAGGAGAAACAAAGCAAAGCTGTATTGATTACTCAGGCTACCCGCCCCCCCCCCTCGCCCCCCGCCACACACCTACACACACCACACACTCCCGCACCCAGCACACACAAAATCCTTATTCTCTCTTCTCTCTCTACTTTCTCGCTCTCTCTAGGCCTCATTTCAATGCACCAATGCATTGTACTTCATTTCCCTTTCTCCACCCCACCTTACCCTCAAATGTTCTAACCTACCTCCAGTCGCCCTGCCGTTATTTCATCTCAGTCTTGACTTCTGTGATCTCTCTTCTCTCTCGAAAAATTCATTCCATATGCAAGGAACTATATATAGACAATTATATTATATTGATTAACTTAGACTTAATGTGGCATGGCTGATGCTGCCCAAGACGAGAGAGCCAAACCCTAGTGTGTCCTCCTCTAACCCCTTATTTCTGGATTCATGACCGTTCAGTCCTACCTCCCTCCCTCTTTCTGTCTGCGCGAGGGGTTGCATTTGCGCTGACGTTTTCATTTCTGAAACGCTCATTACTTGAGGAAGCACCCACTCTGGGGGAGAATGGAGACAGCCCCCTTCATCCTTCCCTTTGTGAATGGTACGATTTTCTATGAGGGGGAACAAGTTAAAGAAAATCACAGGGATCTTTAACAAATTGATTGAATCAGCATTTATGTTTTTTGTATTGGGAAGCAATCTTGTGTTTCGGGTAATGAATGTACAAGCAACTGTTGAGAATGAGCTTAATAGTATTTGGAACAGCGTACGATTTTTAATCCCCGTTCCTAATTCCTTATGGTTTTACGATTAAATTATCCTAACAATCCTGCCTGTTCGAGTTATTGTTGCAGATTTTGACTGTTGTAATAATATTGCAATATGGCAAGGCTTCATTATGTTTAAAAGCTCATCACTTTCAACCTCTAGGAAGGCACTTTCTACGCAGACCAAAGTATAACTTGGCCATTAAATGCTGGTAAATAGTGGTTCTCTGCTTTAGCTTGCCATGCACATCGTACACTTCAGGATGGGATAGATAAAATGTATATTTTTTAAATATTTCTATCAACATGATTATCAAGGCTAGGACCATTCTAAAAATTAAACCTTTAAAAATCTTTTGTTTAATAAATTCACATTTTCGATGATTTGAATGCTCTCATGTGGAAAGTGAATTTCAGAAATATCTCACAATCTCGTAAGTCGCAAAATAACAGACTTCATATTCCAAATTTTCGCCCAATTCTAGACCTGAAACGCATTTGATGTTATGAGATATAATTTGGTAGCCATTCATTTAAACGTATACTTTGTTTAGATGAAAGTAATGTCACGAACATAATTATATACTAGTGTACCTCTTTCTTTGATAAATCTTTTTGAATAGGCTTTCACATGTTGTTTCACTGCATTGTAATAAGATTCTTTTTATACATTTATTCTTATAATTTCTTATCATATTTTATTTCAACGTTTCCCTTTTTCTCTTACAGCCATGTTACTTCATGAATCCATGAAAGTTACATGAATTGGAAATATATATATTATATATAAAACTGTATATTTCATACACACATTTAATTATATTTTAACTTCTATTTTAACCATAGTTTTTTATTGAGCAATAACCCAAGTATGAAGTACAAAAGAGACCTCCGCGTGTCTAGAATAGGCATAATTATGTCATTTCCCAGCTCATGGTCGCGAATTGTAAACCAGAATAAAGACCTCCTTGAGACCATAACAATATTGGAGACCGTCTCAAAGGAGACTCAGTAAAAGATACTTTTAGACTGTCTCTAATTCTGGTTTAGAAATCGGGCCTTGGTTATTTACATTCATTATTGTCAGCCATACCCATTACTGGTTAAAAACAAAGTTGAATTTTTTTTATTTTCTTTTGCTGGCTATCGTATAAACCTATCCTCTATATGTGATGTAATTACTTACAATTGCATGTTGGGAATCACAAATCTATAATTTTGTACCAGGGATACAGGAGAACACATATTGAAACAATATATATGAGTTAAGTAAGCCATGGGAGGGTAGCATCTATAACCAGGTCGTAGGTTTTGTTTGCCTTGCTAAATAAAGTATTGTTTGCAAGGGCTGCTGCAATAATCAATGCTTGGCCAACTAGAGACATCATGCCACTCACCCAGCCAGCTATAAATAGCTTCCTCCAATGTGCCTTGTAGCTACTGAAGTTGCAGGCAGCGGGTGGGGGGTTGGTAGCGACGTAACGATATGAGGAGGGGGGGTGGGGAGGGGGCGTGTTATCCCGGAATCTTAAAGGTGCATTCTCCGCTATTATGAAAATAAATCTTACCAATTCTTTGTTAAAAATAAATCTTACCAATTCTTTGTTGAATACCGGCGCACGTGAGCGGTAATAAGTGAAGACGCCACAGGAAAGGATTTCGGCGGGTCTCCAAAATATAACTGAGTACTTCTAACTATGAAGCCCTGTAGCAAAAACAACTGGACCATATTTAGATGGGTTGGAAAAGAATGGAATAAAAAGCAGAAAATGTTTAGTGCTTGATCGATGTTACCTGAGAGTGCAGTTTTAATGTATGGGACAGTCTACTGTATGAATAGAATATTGAATAGAATATTGAACCAAAGACCAGTGGTGGTACCATGGGGCACTGGCCCCCTAGACCCCTTAAAATGGCCTATGTGCCCCCCAACTCAGAGGGGCAAAGAGCCCCTAAAGTCCTGATAAGGGTCCCTGTAGTAGGGGCCATATGTACTGCCAGAATTTGCACTTTCCTTCAAATCCCTGACAATACATGTATAACACTCCCAATTACCCCATTTTATTGTGCAAAATCGTTCAGTAGACTGAGGGTGTCTGAGAAAAAAACAATAATTAAACTGAAATCTATGTAAGATGTTTTTTTAACTTAATAATTATTTTAACATTATCATTTATGTTTTACTTGCTTTCTATCACATATTTGTGTTTGCTGTAACATTTGTTTATGGGTGCTAGGAACCTTTTCCTGTAGTGACCACCTTGTTATTTCAGGGCCTGTATTCAAAAAACATTTTGAGACCCAGTGGTGTGTGAGTTGCCTAAAAAATCACTTGCCCAGGGCAAGTAAACCAATTTAGACTCACTTGCCCTCAAATCTGGCCGTTGATATAAAATTGATAAAACGACCTGTCCTGAATTTTAAGGCCTCCTTGCTTGAAAACAACAGTGACCTATTCTTTCTCTTTCATTCATATGACCCAAAACACCTAATCTTAGAACAGAAGCTAAGAAAATTGACATATATTTTGGATTTTACCCAACAGTGTCATTTGTCTTAACAGTATAATATTATAATGGGAACAAATATGTCCATGTTTGATATAAAGAAACACTGTATATTATCTAATTGTGTCAATTTTATTTTCTCATACACGCTTTTTTGTGAAGCAAGAAAATATAATATTAGAGGCTTGTCATTTTTGTTAGACAACTTCAGAGTTGTGGGGGTTTATTTCATTCCCATTTGGTAAATTAACTCTTATGCATGGCGATAGCATTCCAAACAAGCAAATTTTGGAAGATTTTGACCTCAAGTGTGCCCCACTAGACCCTTCTTCTGGTACCGCCCCTGAAGACATAGCGCCAATCGGAAGAAAGGTGTCTTTGACCCCCAAAACGATACCTTTTAGAGCAAATAACCCCTGCCTTTGTGGATTTGGAGTTCTGATGTCCTCCTCCTAAAATAATTGTCTTTTTATGGTTTGTGGAAAAGTACATGTTTCCAGCATATTCAACTGTATCTATAGAGTTGGTGTTCTGTAATATTTATATTTATGTAGCGAACTTCTATCCCTTATGGTGATTCTAATTGTGACTTTTGCTATCCATCCAAAACAGGGTAACAAGCAACTACAATACAACCCAGGTTCGGCCACAGCTTCTCGACAAAGGGAAAGTAAAACCAAACACAGCAATTCTGTTTCCCTATAGGCCATCAGCTGTACCCCAAAAGAGTGATTTTCGTTCCGGATTTTGGGCACTACTTTTTAGTAGCAGATTCCTATTGCTAATACCCTATATTATAATATCCCAAAAGTTCTCCATGCAATTCCTGCCAGATTTTGAGTAATTGGGCATTGTTTCTGACAGTGCAAAGCCTATGGAGCCAACGGTCTGGCTTCATTTTAATGGTCATTTTAATAGAACATCATTTATTTGATGAATGTTGAATCTTCGGTCATACCAATGATTTTGTTATTGACTCCAGATCTCCGGAATCTTCTGATTCTGAATCTGCCCTTTTTAACTTTCTAACTTTTGAGGAATTTTAGTTCTCCATGTTTGGAAAATAAAATGTAAAATATTAAATAAATAAATAATAAAAAATATTATCTTCTATATTTAGAATGAAGTGACTGATATCAATCAATAGAGAATACTGTGCCCTAAATTTGTTTTCTTTTGACCTAAGATGTCAGTGCATTATTCTCAGAGTTATTAGTAAAATGCCTCATAACGGTCAAGGTCAAAGGTCATTAATCGTGAGGTATTTTGCAAATAACTCTGAAAATAATGCACTGACATATTAGGTCAAATAAAAACAGTTTTAGGGGACATCATTTCCTATCAATTCATATCAGTCACTTGATTCTAAACCCATTAGATAATTTATTCATTGATTAATTATTTAATTTTTTAACTTTTTTTTTTCAAACGTCAATAATTAAAATTCCTCAAAAATTACAAAGCGGAAATTGACAGATTCGAAATCAGGAGATTCTGGAGATTTTGAATCAATCATAAAAATTTAGTAGGACCGAGAATTCAACGTTTACCAAATAAATGATGGACTATTAAAATTACCATTAAAAATGAAGCCAGACTATAAGCTCCATAGGCTTTGCACTGTCTGATTGATTGCTCATTTTCTCAAAAACTGGCACGAATATCATGGAGAACTTTTGGGATATTAAAATATATAGTATTAGCAATTGGAAACTGGTGTCAAAAAGTAGTGCCCGAAATCCGGAACGAAAATCATTTTCTAGCCATATTCTGAGGCTCAGCTGATGGCCTACTAGCTTTATTCCCCTCTCAGTACTTCTGACTCAGGGTGCAACGGTAAAACACAGAGGGACATATGTTACCCGCCGAGGGGAAAGGAGGCTCCGCGCGGGAGTTATAGTTCCTGGTATTCCCGCTAGGAGTCACATTATGTTCATGACGTCACTGTCACAAATGTTTATATTAGTAATTCTGAGAGGCAGGTAACTTTGAAAGTCTGTAACTTCACTAATTTTTAGAGTATCAACAACATTCTTTCACTTTTATAATGCTCATTTCCCCTTCTGTACATCCCGGTCATTTTAAAAAAAAAGATTTTTAATATTTAATTTTTGTACATGTGAAGTGTCACAGGAAATGAGTCACTCCCCCAACTTTTTTTTTTTATTATTAGAAATGTTTATTAATCGATACACAAAATAATATGACGATATACAATCTATTCTTGCAGAGTACAGTGACATGTGTATAATTGGTAGGAAATGAGCCTAAATTTAACCTATTTGAGATCATCTACTGAAAACTGACATAACTTTACAAAAAAGCCCATATCTCAGCAAATTCTGGGAATTTTCAACTATTTTTTTCGGTTATTGACTCAGGAGGACATGCAGATTCAGAATCTATAATAAACCCAAATTCAAAAATTTGGCCCTGGAGCCTCCTTTCCCCTCGGCGGGTCACATATGGCCAGGCATAGTCGCATTTTTCCTCAGTTGCGAAACATGGTGTAGTAGACATTACACAAGGTAAACAGTACAAAGTACACGACTGAAGACATACAGGTGATATTCAATATTTTAACAGTTGTAGACGTGATACACATTCTGGTGTAGAAGAATAGTTAAAGATAAATACCAGCGTTGTCAGCACTGCTACAGGCGGGAGTTCAATGAACTAATGGATGAATAAATAGGAGTAACAATACTTTTTTCAAACATCGTCTTGAGAAAAAAACATGGTTACGTGAAAACAAAAAGCAAAAAAAACCTGGATGTTACCATATTATTTTATATTTTAGGGTTGACTGAAGTTTACTACCATTCACTATGGATGTCAATGGAGGAAAAGCATATATTCTCAGTTTTTACTGGATAACTTTTTTTTAGTTCCATGACCCCCAGTTTTTTAAGTGGGATAATAGGGAGTGTAAGTAGTCCACAGAAGCGATTTAAGCGATTATTAGAGTTGCACTACTGTAGCAGTTTCATGACGTCGTGTGGACATGTCGCGCAAAACTACCATAGCCCCACCATTGCGGAGATAAATAATCTTTGTTTGTTCATCGATCATATAGATTTATGAATTCTAACTTACATATTATATCCATCTTTAGAGGCAAACGATTTCAACTATAGCCTCCATAATCGTAAAACCTTTACTGGGGCGATGTATAGAGTGATTATTTATTGCCCCAATGCTAACTCTATGGAGATTGTTTACTTCCGGTCCACTCCTCGGTACAACTATGCGACTAATTTTGGTTAATTTGTGCCCTGCCGCCATGACACTTACGCACCCTATGATATGTCAGCTATGTATATTTTAAAGGAGATCGCATGATTCAGTCAGCTGAAATTCTGAAAAAATGGGGGGAAAATCCATTTTCTCATTGACTCCTATAGTGAATGTTCGCAAATTCCAATGGTCCCTAAAATAAATACTAATTCTATGACATATGGTTTATATTGGCTTTCTGGGTTCCCCCTACCATGTTCTTTCTAAATCCAAAGTTTTAAAAAAGAATCCATAATTCTTTCTTTTTTGATTGAATGCTGGCATTTACCTTTAAAGTGAATAGAGCTTTGATATTCATTGGCTATAAAAACGGAACAGATCCACAAAACTTCTAAAGTAGCTGAGCGAGCGTTGCTCAAGCCTTGACCTAACTTGAAGGCCAACCCATATTAAATAATGGTTAAAACAACAACATATTAAGGGATTGTCCAACATATCCACTACATTTATATATAAAGACGGAGAGAGCTGATCAGATTTCGAATATTATACTTTGTCGCATTTCAATCCACCTATAAATAATATCATTCAGCTCGGAAGAAGAGCTGCAACGAAGACAGAAATGATTTAAATGTGAATCGATAGTAACTCGATATCGTATATATATATATATATATATATATATATACATGGCTGACAGTGACGGGAAATATGATATTAGGTGACAGTTTACATATATATATGTGAACAGTAAAATAGGTCGATCGAACAACTTGCTGTACATTGAACCTGTTTTGTAATCTCGACAAGCCAGAGTTCCCACTAGGTTTGTATGTCTGAAGATATATTGTTTCGTCTTCAACAATCCTCTCTGATTAAAAAAAATGAGGTTCGAAATACAGCACAAAATTAACCGAAATAATTACTAAGCGTGTCAACCTGCTGATTACATCCGATGACCCGGACCTTGAATTAAATTTAGATAACTACATACATGTATGTGATGCACTCTGGATAATAAGGGATTAACTTCAAAGACCCCTTAGAACGTATAGCGTAGAATTTATGTGGTTGATTCAGAAATGTTATCAGCCATAATATACTTTTGGCAAACAGATGGTAGATGGTTGAAGAAAATCACTTAATATACAATCAATATTCATTCAAACTTAGAATAACTGATTCCCACGGTGTCTAAGGCTAAAACCTAAGACAAAATTTTGCTATTAGAACGAACAAAGAAGAATTTCCATCATTCCCATCCCAATTATTTCAATTAGGCTAGTACTATGCAGGTTTCTCTTACTTTAAAGGTGGTCTCATTGTTTGTACTGTCACTCATCAAGCTGCTATGTTAGTAGACCACAAACCGTCCCATGATTTGATACGGGATTTGGGAAATGGATTCAGAGCCCGATATAAGTTTTCCAGGTAGGGATTGCAAATAGAAAAACGGGATTGCAAATTGAAAATCTGCGGGATTCGGGAAATGGGGCTTATACAAAACGGGAAATGGGATTCAAGGAGGGGGGTGGGGGTCGGTATTCCCTACTCTGTCCAAATGCATAATTTGAATGAATATTGATTGTATGTTAAGTGATTTTAGGTAGTAGTCCCAGTTTATGGTCTACTAACATAGCAGCTTGATGGGTGACAGTACAAACAGTGAGACAACCTTCAGAGGAAGAAAAACCTGCATAGTAGCCTAATTGAAATAATTGGGATGGGACTGCCAATCAGTTACATCAGAAGCCAGTCTGTAATGGACCCATTGGGGTCCGAGTATGGACTACTATGTTAGAAGACCCCTGGTGGGTTGAAATGGAACCTCTTCGATGGAACTATATGGCCATTAATTGCAACGTCCCAAAGCTACTCAGCATCAGAGGCTAAGTGCCTCAGAGAGAGTAAGAGAGTGAAAGCAAAATGCTCGGTAGGAAAATATCAACGAGAACATGTATGTGTACATTTTCCTATTATTCCTCCCCTGTGCATGTTTACAAACAACAGGTAAATCTGCCTGTTGTGGCGTGATTCTGAATAGTAATAAATACGAGATATATATTGGCAATCAGGTTCAAACTTTATATATTTGTGAAGACAGGGCGAAGCTATCAATTGAGATCACCAGGTGGGCCCGTTGCATAAGAAATCCTTACTTAAGTAGGATATGCCATCTTAGGCAGGACCTTGCTGGCAAGTATTTGGCCCAGCACACAGCCTAGAACATGCCCAAAATATGAGAAGGGTCCTCGTGTAACAAGATCAGTTGGTAACCGTCTACAGGAAATGGAAATAAATAAAAATAAAAATATGTACAATATATCTGAGGTAGACAGAGAACACTATTTGACTATTCAACTAAATGTAACACCTGTAACACACTGTTTAAGGATGATCGAGGGTATTTCTCAATTGTCAAATATGGGGATGTATTTTACGACTTTGACTATGTTCATATTCATTTTATTGTTGATCATTTCGGTGGGATAGCGATGTTCAGTAGTTATAAAATGAATGACTTAACTGTAAGTCGGAACATGTCAGGACAACTCACCATATCAATAAACTCCACCTAGAACTTGGAACTGGTCGTTGTACTTATTAAGACTTGACTCCCCTTTCATAAAGTTATAAAAAAACACATCTGATGATTGAACTGATTACATATATTGGATTTGTTCTTGTTTGTTATTGTTTTACGACACCGTACCTGCCTAGCTTGCCAGTTTGTTTACATAAGATTCGAAGCTATTCCACTAAGCTTTTTCATGAAAAAGCGGGGATTCCTTTAAAAGAAAAAACGTATATTAGAGAATGCAAAGCGAACATGTCAGTTTTGGATGGTAATGCCTGCTTGTCAATCCAGGTGGAGGTGATCTGTCAGTGACAGATAATCCACACTCACTCACTGCAGTGTCAAGTGTGGGAGCCTCCAGCTCCTGAAGTAATCCAGAAACCACCAATTTTCTTGTTATTTTCAGAAATAATTCCCTTAAACTATGATATATTAGGAACTAAGCCAATTGCCACTACAACACATGACGTAAAATTGAGAAAATGTAAAGAAACGACGTTTTTCCCATAGACCCCAATATCAAATTGTGTTTATTTCCAAACTGAAATAGCACAAAAATCTAGTTTGTAAACTCCCTTAAAAAATATTATATTTGAAATCTGCATGATAGTGAGTACAACATGGGAAGGCACCACTACTTTTGGAAATACCCTCAATCATCCTTAAAGTTGCACTCACACTTCCTTTCAACAGCAAAATAAAGAAAACAAAATTAATCATATTAATTTATGCAACCATTGTCCGAAGGATATTGATAAAACCCTGCATCATACCACATGTATACATACACATATACAGACAGGTATCTATATTTATGAGCCTAAGAGAAGACCTATCTTAGGAACCAATGACTTGATGGATCATTATGGATACTGCTGTCAATGTTGAGCTGTTTTTGCAGTAGGACACTCTATTCCTGGCTTAGTCAAGAGCCTCCTGGGAGGAAATCAAAATAAACCAGCTATTTCAACACTGGCAATGATGTTATGATCTACAGAGGTCGTTTTAGGCGAGATCCCTTCCACTTGTGCCAGTTTAAGTAGTCTGTGCACCTCAGATAAATAGACATTTCAATCTTTTCTTTTTGGAACGCACAGCATGGAAGACCTAGGATTATCGTATATAAGGGCTAGCCATTTCTGGCATAATATTATATTATTATTACAAGTTTGAATCACACTAAATATGTATATATAAAATGATAAGTAAAAAAGACTACCGTGCAGCTAAGTGCTTATATTTCGCGGTAGGGCATTACTCATATTATGACTTATAGGACAGAAGTTATCAATATTCTGCTGTTGTTATTATGTTTACACAAGAATTTGAAGTCGAATATTCCGAGAGTGGCCTTTAGATGGGTAGGAACAAAACGGAAATGTCTGATGTTAACTGAGAGTGCAGCTTTAAACAAGCGCATGGATCTATCGCGTGCCTGTATGAAGGACGAGCACACACATGATGGAAGTGAGGGGGATAGACTACGGCATAATTGTCCTCATTATTGTCATTATTAGAATACATACAGTGCTCTCTAATATATACAGGCGCATGCTATACACTAACCGTATATATATGCGAGCCTCACATTTTATGTCAGCAATTAATGAATAAACCATTGGAGCTAATAAACATGTATGTTTTATGTTCGTAATTTAGGTGATCTTGGGCATTGGACGATGAAATGTTATGTTATATGCACGAGTGTTTTCCTGTGCTATCCTCTTTCAAAGCAAATTAATTTTGCTCCTTATTGTTAATATGACATGATGACCAATGTTCCTTGAGACAGGTTTACTATAGGCCTACTACCTTTATGATCCCCACATTATTAAAGCTGCATAACCAACTAAACTAATTTTCGTCGTAATTTCCGTTCTATTGTGTGATCTATTCATTTCCAACCCATGCAAAGTCACCAGGATAGAATATGAAAGGTTTTGGGCCTGACCTCACAAGTGCAGAATCAAATCATATCCAAGATTATTTTCAGTGAACACCATAACCCAGCGTTCTAAAATATAGTCCTGACCCACGAGGGTCGGAAAAAATGGCGCATAGAAATACGCAGATGCATTATGACGGGAGTCATGCCGGGCATAATGATGTAAACAAAAACGTCAATACCCGGGCGTCGATGTCAACCAAGACGAAGGTTAATTCAATTCTATTAATATTTCTGTCATTTTCGGGTACATGTTGAAATAACGGTGAAATAGATACAAAAAAGACCGCGGGACTATGCGGGAATAGTCGCTTGGCCACGCTATCCAACGACGTGCGCTACGCGCACTTAATTGGTTGGATACCTCCACCGTGCGACGATATGCCTTCCCGCTCTGTCCCTTGGTTATTTTTGTCTTATAAAGCCTTGAATACACAGTCAAGATTTGGGGGCCGATTTTGCATCCACGATCCGTCGTACGATTTGGAATTGTCCATTTACGATCGTACATCAGATCGTGGGTCCCAAATCATGCCAAATGCCCTACACATGTATGCACGATTCAGTGCCGATATAGCGCCGATTCAGCGCCGATTTGGATGTACGATTCATCATAGGGGAAAAAAAGGGTCTTCTGCGATTTCAAATAAAATCGCCGCTGCTTCTACGATAAATCGTCGATGTGTAGAGAGTGCTGCTATTTATCGTAGACTTCTATAATGAGGTCTACGACAAATCGTAGGTGCCTCTACGATTTTTGGATTTATTTGAAAATCGTGGGTCTATCTGCGATCTAGCAATATAAAAGAAATGAATTATTTATAATTTTACTTTGAAATGCTATAACTTCACTAATTTTTGGAGTATCAACACAATTTTTTCACTGTTATAATGCAGAGTTTCCCTCTTACACATGTCGACATTAGGTCTCATTCTTCTCATATTTTATTTTATTCGACAATTAAAAAGAGAGAAAAAACCCACCAGAAAATGGGTGATGTGTCACAGGAAAATGAGTAACGTTATGTTTTATTTTATTTTTACAGTTTTTTACTTTCTTGTTTGCTTCTAGGGTCGTTTTTTTAAACAATTTTCTCAGCTCTATATTTCTCAGCTCAATTTTCTCAGCTCTACGATTTCACTTTTTACCCACAATTTCACTTTTTTCTCCATATTGTGCATGTGTAGGTCCAAAAATAGGCATGATTTCAGGCAAATAAGCACCCACGATTAATCGTAGATCCTGAAATTGTGACTGTGTATTCACCGCTTTAAGGGGTACCCACACAGAGCTCATTCTATGGCCGATTTGGCCTTAAGATCATGTCTACGATTGAATTCTAACCCCCGATTAATCATAGGATCCTAAAGCTGTCTCTACACCACTCCCGATACCGTATCCCGATACTGGCGACACTTGCGATCACCATTTTGTTCTCGATAGATATTTCCCCGATATGAGCACGCACGTCGGGACCTGTCGGGAAAGCCTCTACACTGGCGATCTTCGTCGGCCGACTGTCGGCGACGCACACAATATTTCAAACAAGTTAGAAGTGATCGGCGACTGTCGCCGACAGCTGCCGATAGCTACAAGTGTCGGGACGCCGTCGGGAAAGCCTCTACACCAACCCTGACAGCGCTGTAAAAGTAACGGCAGGTATTGCCAACTGTCGGCGATGCACAATCGGGAGTGGTGTAGAGACAGCTTAAGACTAATCCTAGGACCAATCGTGTTACTTTTTGTTCCCCGATTTGGAAGTCACAGGGCTGACTTCACCGCCGATTCACCGATATTTAATCGTACGATTTGGACATAGAAAAATTTTTTTTTTTCAGTTCTACGATCTGTGTTGCCAGTGTGGGTTGTGTCCTGATCAGTCGTGGCCTTTCTTATAATGGTCCACGACAGATCGGGAGAGGTCCTATGACATTCCATTTAATGGAAAGTCGTGGCCAGACCCCCGATTGATTTAAAATATGATTTTTTTATTTGTGAAAAATAATTTCCGACACTATTTTTTTTGTTACCGAAAGCTGTAACTTAGCTATTAGGGGTACAATGATGTGTCATACATTAAATTAAAGATAATTTTGTTGTCTACAAATAATTTAATATAGACAAACCTGTAGGATTGATATTTTGGTCGGTATTCAAGAAAACGTGAAACAAGCACCATCTAGCGGCCCTTTAGAAAGAGTTCCCCAATCATATACATGTACATTTTTTAGAGTGAGTGAGTGAGATTGGTTGCTTTACGCCCTTATCAACACATTTAAGAGTGTTTTATCAAGGGCGGGAGAGCTGAGAGGGAGGCAGTTTATGATCATACCCAGGAAAAAGAGATAGATAAGAAGGGAGAGAGAGACAGAGGAAAGAGACAGAAAGGCACTTTATGGTCATACCCAGGACCATACATTTTTTAGATATTATATTATATGAGTAATTCTCCCAATAGGGCATCATTTGGTATTCGAGCCTAGGGGGTCTACAACCTGTATTTGGGATAATCACACACAATTATAACCATTTTATTTGAATTCCTTGGGCAAAATTAGGTCTTTTAGGTCTGGATTTAGTTTTTGGTGGAGGGACGATATATAGACCTAATATGTATGTATATTTTGATAAAAAGAGAAGTTATTAGCCCACAACATCCCTAAAACCTTTTATTACCTCACAAAAAATTCCTTGAACTGCTATAGGAATATTTCATGTCATGTGAGCATGGTATCTGAAGCATAGCTATAGGAATCGAAATATTTGCCACAGTCTTCCCAAACTTTGCCTGCATTATACTGATATTCCCTGCTATAAGTTAAATCGTGGTGAAATCTATCCAGTGTGGGTTGACTTCACCACGATTTTACATTTTCCCTGAATCGGGTCAGATTTTGGGTCTGTGTGGGTCGAAAAAAGTCGCCCGATTCTGTTTTTTTACCACGATCTGGGACACAATTGGCGCCATGATCAATCTTAGACTTTGAAATCGTACGATTTCGCAAACCGATCCAGTGTGGGTACCCCTTTAAGGTCCATTCACATTACCACGATCAGCCGGCCAATTCTTGCCGGCTGTAATACTTTAACATTGCGTTTTTTGCCGTGGGGCAGCCGTACACCCATCGGCCGTTGTAATGTGAATGGGCCTTTAGTGTGGCATTGGAGATATCTGCCTATACATGAGGTAGCCTTGGATACCAATATTCGTAAACAATAACAATTTTTTAAACAATGAAATTGGATGGATACAGCAATAAAAAAAAATGCACATCTAGGTAGGAGATGGTGAGTGTGGGTGTGTGGGGGGGGGGGGGCAGGGCGGGTGGAAGGGAGTGTCAAGGCAAATAAGAAAAAATACCCGTACTTATGACATTGAATGGCCTATAAGACTCCTCTTGTGGTCAAAACTTCTGGACTGTACATGAGTTTAGTGCTATCTATAGCACTAAACTCATGTACATAGGCATAGCTTAGCATTTCCTCATCTTTTTCTTTAGGTAAAAATGCAGCCACATGCATCAGGATTCGAACCCACATTATCATGCCTCTGGGTCCAAAACCAGCGCTTCATAAGACCACTCACCCACCCCAATTCCACCAGCTGCAAGTGTAACCTGGCTTTCGCATAAACCACCTCCATGTAACTCCCGGAGAGATAGACTAAATAAAGCCTCCCTGATGTTGATACTGGCAAGCCACCAAAGGGAGCATAACATGGAGGCGAGACCTTGTTGCCTATAATCATCCCTGATGGACTAGTTAGGGGCATAACAAGGGATCCCCCCCCCTCCCACAACAGGTGTCTGCGGGGAGGCTCCGACCATCCCGTGAGGCCCCTCTTTATTACCTTGGGAACCAGGAGGATCTGCAGAGACCATGGAGAGAGAGGTCTGTTCTGATTTAGACATCACTCCAACTGCCTACAGATATCAGTCAGGTCGTTAGAATATGGACAATTCGCCTTCACTAATCTACTTATCTAATCAAAAATTAATGTAAGACATGAATGAGGTTGGAAATATATAGTTTGACATAACTGATTTCTTGACTCAAAGTAACAGTATTTGCCATTTTCAGCCTAATTTAGCAGAATTTACTAAATGTGTAGAACCTAACATCCTATTCAATTACTGCATCTGGGTCAGATTTACCTAGCATTTAATATCTTTCAACCTAATTAGCAGAATTTACTAAATCTGCTGAGCTGCCGAGTGTATTATTTTCTTTACGCTCTGGCCCCTACACAGAGTTATTATAACAGTATTACAATAAATGCCTACAGAAGACTTTTAACAAATGAGTCTTGAGTCGTAAAAATGTTGTTTGGGGTATTTAGTGCTTGGAGTTGTGTAGATGGTTGATTCCAGTGAAATGGGGACCATTATTGAATGTTTATCATGTTATCCAATCGTTATCATTCTTATTTTTTGAATAAAGATGGTCTAAGGATGAAAAGCCCCAAATATTAGCTCTTAAGTCTTAACAAGATCGAAGTTTTTGCATTGAAAATTAGTGACTGTACCTTCGGACGTTTAAGAACAGGTAGGCTCTATGAAAGCTATGGTCAAGAATGGATAGGAGCTACTTGATAAAAAATCTCTCATTCTCTTCCTGTCACTCTCTCTCCCCTCCTCCTCGTTCCCTCCTTCTTCCCACCCCTCCCTCTCACCCTCTCTATTCCTGTTCCTGTCCTTCATCTCTCCTCTCCCTGCCTTTTTCCTCTTTCCCCTTTCCTCTTCCTTCGTCCCCCCCCCCCTCTTAATTTTGGGTTATTGGAGAGGATTGGTGAAGTCAAATTGTACATTTCCCGACCTCCACCCCCGCCCACTTCATACTACTGAGATTTCCTTACAGTTACCTGCAATGAAATTTGCAAGACGGTCCCATCTGCCCTTGTTGATTGCCTGTACCTGGCATCCCGCTCTCTCAGTGACTGAAGATGGATAAGTTAGAGGGCATGAAATGGGATACTATTGTGCTGGCGTAGGAGTTGTAATCATGGGGACCAGTATCGGTATTACTAGGTTCTGCTCGTGGGTCCAATCAGGCACAAATTAATAGGCAGCATCTACATATTGCGATTTACAGCCATCAATCCTGATCGCAAGGGTTCTACACCAATGCCAGGTTGGAGAGGAGCATTCACAGTTAAAGCTGCACTGTCAGTTAAGGGTTCTCGAGCCTATTTGAGAACTATTCAGCAGTGGCGATTTCTGGAACTAATACCTGACTATGAATAAGTAAAGGTTTTGTCTTTCCAGTTCACTCATATCATTAAATATGCATATTTGAAGTATATGGAGGTGATAATACCAATTTAAAAATATTGGGTGTGTTTCTGGATACGATAATGATTAAAAATCAAATTTTGGGGTCAATTTATGTACCATACCTTTACCCCCACCCCCTATCAATATGAATCGTACAAAATTGATTTCACTTTTTAAATCACTGAGCTCCACATGCATTGTACACAAACGCATTGAATTTGGAACCAGTTTAGGTTTTAATTACAATTTTAACTAAATTTAATTGAAAAATAATAGTATTCTTTGTTATTTCATATAATTTAGGAGCCCCTCACAAAAAATCTAGACGGTGAAAATTCTATTTTTTTCTTTTATAACCAGGAAGACACTCCCAGGCAGTATGTTTTACAGTTGGGAAAAAATCTGACGACGGGTTCTTGGTGAGAAATAGGATATGTTTTGAAAAGTCATCATTTTCCATAGGAACCAATAGTAAAAGGGTAAACAAGTTTGCCCCCTCATATTTAAAAAAACTGAATTGATTTTAAAAATCATGTACATGGACTCAGTATGATCAAAATATGTACAATGATTCAAGTTTAGGAACAATCTGATTATTTTTTATGATAGGCTTGAGAACCCTTAATATCGGTCAAAAACTAATGATTTCCTACTTTTTGTTCTGTTCTTGCCAACCAATCTAAAAGTAATTTATTTTTGTCTGTTTCGCTTTACTTATCACTTATCGGCTGGTGTCATATAGAAAAATGACCCCGGCATGGAAAACCGACCTGGGGGGTAATTTTAAGCAGTCAAAAAATTACCAACACTATCAAACATTGACCCAGTTATATATATATATATATACTGGTGTATGAAGATATAATCTTTACCCAATGTCGAGCATTTTTTGTCCAGCAGATATGGAGCTAAAGTTGATTATATATCAACATTGAGGGTGATATAGCTCCAACATAGTGTTGCGCTAAATGTTACCCCTATTTCTGAGGCCTACACCTACCCCTACCCCTACCCATACTTATTTAGCTTCCGCAATATTTGATATACTCTGGAGAAACCCATCTAGTCGATTACAACTCAAATTCTATATTATTGTATTTTCCAAAGCTTTCTCTATAAGGACGATATGAAAGGAAAATATAAGAAAGTCTTGACTTTGGTGATTGATTTTCGATGGGGTGGGTCGTTTTTTTTTGATTGCCGAAAATCAACCCTTGGATCACTTTTTGATGGGGGTTACTTTTTGATCTGACAGCAGCCGTTTGTTCTCGGCGATCCGTGAAACTTTATCTAATACTCCAAAATAACAGTTGTCAGTGTACTTTAGTAATCACACTTAGACCACTGAACCTCTGTACAAAGTATGTCATTATACCTTGAATCATAGTCCAGCAGAATCTCAGAAAAGCGTGTTTCTTGGACAGATGAAGTTTTATTGTTGGTTATGGTAATTTACATGTCCTGAGCAAGAATCCACTGGGTGCCAGTTTGTATCTCTTGCGGAAACATTTTTACGGGCCAAATACAAAATGGCTGCCAGGCGTCTAGGTTGGTGATCACCAATAACCCATAACTTTCTTATTACTGGTGCTAGAAACAGGGCCTTGTTTCATAATAAAGGACATAGGAATTAAGTAGAATAACATCCCACTTAGGATAAATTCCATTTCATAATCAAAGTTGAGAACTTCTCAAAGATTCACAGGGATTTCTCAAAGATTCCCAGCCCATGTTGCCTCCCTGTCTGCTATTACAGTTATTACGTAATAGGACAAACACGCATGGCCAGTCCCATGGTCCACCCTCACCCAGTCATGGTTGGGTGCACACTGTTGTGGCTGCGAAGTGCTGTGAAGATGGACATGTGAATGTGCGAATGTCTCACATTATGACATGCCAGGCTGGGACATTCTTTGTAATATTTGAACACCATTTGCAAATTTTCCAAATAAATCTTTCCATGTCTCCTTCATTATGAAACAACACCCAGGATTTTTGTGTCTACACCTAGGTATTCAGGGTCTAGGAAGTGAGTTCATTAAGCCTTTAAGGGCAGAGGGTCTGTTAAGGGAGGTTGTCTTTTAAATTGTCCCTTATTGTGGCCATACTAAGCATTATAAAAACGAAAAAATCTTTTTGATACTCCAAATATTAGTGAAGTTATAGTCTTTCAAAGTTGCCTGCCTGTTAAATTTTGAGCTAAACTACTTAGCCTAAGTGACTTTTTAAAAGGAGATAGATGATGTAAAAGGCAATGATGTCCAGACAGTGAAAATTAATCAGGACAATGCCACATAGTCTTTTTATCACCATTTTCCTGTAAGAAATGCGATTTGTACTGAGTAAATTGCACATGAACCTAAATTTTCTGCTCTACTTGTTATGAGTTGTAATTTAGAAATTTCATGTTTTATGTCACCATAGCAACCATTTACCAGATATACACCTTTTCAATTGAAAAAAAACGGGCTGTTTGGTTGCCATGGAAACCATTCTAAAGGAACCATTTTCAAAATCCATCAACTTTTACGACCATTCATTTTATTCAGCATGAAAAACTGAATGAATGGCATTTTTTCAAAAAAATAAATTTAGATTTAGTTTTTTTCCAATTTAAGAATGAATATTGCATAAATAGAGTTATAATTCTTCCAATTTAGCCACAATCTATTATGGACACCAAATTTTCTGCATCTACCAGGCACAAGAACTTTTTTTTGATTATTGGTCCTTACAACATTTGGAACACATTGACATAGGAGGAAGAGGGTAAAATAGCAGGTTTTATTAAATGAATAGCATGTCTTAGAGGCAATATTATGGGGAAAATGACCCAAATAATAGTGCATAAATGCACTACTCACCCTGATAGGGTTAACATCCACAACAACTGGAGAATTTGTACATTCATCGTTCACCGAGCTACATGAGTGGTCCCACACTTGTTACACAATGTTGCTTTCCCCATCTCGAAGAAATATTGACCAAAGTGTAGAGAAAATCCAAACACTTGAACAAAATTTCAAATGAACTGTCCACTCAGTGTGGATCTTGGTGAACGAATGTCAATGTTTATGTTTGTAGCGTGACGTCATAGGCGCCGCCCAGGAGCCACCTCATTGGTCGACGGTGAAAAAAGGCGGGGCCAAGCAACCGCCCCTTGGCTACTCAAATATGGGCACTGTTGTACCATTGTATATAAACAGTTACATAAGAGTAAAGACAAATTTGTTTAGTGTGCGTGCCGGTTTGGATATGGGCGTGGAGTGGAATTGTTATGGAGGAATGGAAGAGCGTGGATTATGATGTGGCGTCACCGTGACTATGCTTTTGCAGTCAACCTGAATATAACTAGCAATTATGAATTAACAGTTAACACAAGTTTGGGTTTCACAGGTGGGTCTATCTAGTATAGTAGTTTGTTGTTTATGCTTTCCAAGCTGATTTTAGGTGAGGCTTACCGCATCTCATGAATTTGAATATTTGAATATTTCATTATGATGTTGGCATACTGTTTATATTTGATGTTACATGAAAATGTGAAACAAAACTATTAAAACATCTCACAAAAGTTCCCAAATTATGCTGAGAGGTAGTACCATCTCTTCTGGACGTAATGATAGCTGTTTTTAGCATCTCCAATAAATCTATAGACTGCTCTCCCTTGAAGCAACCTGCTAGATAATTGTCATAATCACAGTGACAGCATAGTCACGGTGACATATTCATTAAATATGAAGTGGCTTTAAGACAATTGCCCTATTGAAGCGAAGATTATGTATGAGTTTAGAAAAAAACATAAAGGTGTTTATACATGAAAGGGGATACCTTATTCTTTTTTCGTTTTCATGCAATACTTGAGATAATCCCATAATCACGGTAACCTAAAAACTACACAAAAGTTTTTGTACAGCATGATAGAAATGGGTGTGTGCCAGATATCTGACTGCTGTTGGTTTTGTTGTAATGAGTAATAAATTAAAGAGTTTAATAATCATTTTGGACACAGACAAATATATGTCTGATCATATTGATTGAGGACTATAGGTTCAGTAATGTTGTCATAATCAGAGTGACACTTAAAAAATTACACAATCAGAAAAAACATCCACAGAATAATAATAAAACATCAGAAAAATTACTTTTTGTTTTAAAATCCTTAAGGAGGTAGATCGTTGGTGATATATTCCAACATATAAATCGTTCAAAGGAGCTTCTCCCATTTTTAAACGGTATGTTATCCAAAATAGCTGCATATCTATCTCTATATTAATAAAATAAGCTTTTTGAGTCTTAAACTGCTATCTTCTCTGAAACCGCTGGGCAGATCTCTATTATATTTCACATACACATTGCCAAAAATGGTGCCGAGCCATTCCACTATGTTTCATGAACAAATTAGGGTTGGAAAGGGGTTAAAAATGGGTTTACATTGAGCACCCCCATCCAGGGCCCCCAGTGCTGCCTGAAAACAAACCTATCAGTGCCCCATCACCAGGTTTCTGGGTCACCCAAAGCATGGCGTCATGGACGCGCACATCGTTGCTTCACTATGGGTTTACATCGAGCACCCCTATCCTGGGGCCCCAGCGCTGCCTGAAAACAAATCCCTATTGGTGCCCCATATAGGTCAGTGCGCCCTAGATACAGGGAAGGGACAGAGGCAGGGGAGGTGGTATACAAGGACCACTGTTGTGCTGAAGTTTGTTGCCCCTAGATACAGGAGAGTGGCAGCTAAAGTTTGTCAAGCGTTTCACAGTTCAGACCTCTTCTTTCTTTCTGTCTCTGTCTCTGTCTGTGTCTCTCTGTCTGTGTCTGTCTGTCTGTCTCTCCCTCTTTCTCTTTCTTTGCCAAAGTCTTTAGTCTTCTGTGTGAAATTAACTTTTTTTTCGTTGCCCGCTACGTTGGCAGTTGAAATCAGAGATTTACTCGCCCACACAGAAATTTATCGGTCCACTAATTTAAATTGTGTAGTAATTACCAATTGCCAATATCAATAGGAGGAGTCGCCACCTATGGACATCACCATAACTACTCCAGTTGGTCGTTGCAACTTGAGGGAGGCCCTGCACCAGTTACTTCGCTTCAAGCTGTCGCTCTGTGCAGTCCACTTTAAAATTGGGCTTACGGTTATGTCTATACGACTGTAGATCTATTCAGTACCGGTGCACAGGTTGTGCTTTTCTGTTTCAATATGACTCAGAAGGAACAGATAAAGGATTTGACAGCAAAGCTTGCCTTGTTACAAGCTGAAGGCGTGGACAAGGACAGGGAGATTCAAACTCTGAAGGACGATCGCATTAAATCGGTTTTGAAGGAGGAACACGGTGTTGTTAATCCAGACGGTTTGGTGGCGGATCCCAGTGCTATTGGTGCTACTGGCGGTGGTGGTAAGGTCGATGTTCCTGATGTATCTGCCGCTCTATTGGGATTGATTGATAGGGTGGCCTCCCTCGAGCTTGCCAATATTGCCAGTATTGCAAATCAAGTCCAGGTTCCCGTGGTACAAGCCCCGGTCCAACCTTCGGTGGTGCAAGCTTCAAACATTCCTGTAATTCCCTCGACTCCATTGGTACAGGCTCCCGCCGTCAACTCTAGTGCTTTGGGTGCTACTAGTGGTACTACTCCGGCCTCCGATGTCCTGACTGGGGCCTTGTCAGACGCCTTGAGTAAACTCAGCTCACCTGGTTCACAAAAAGACGATCAAGGTAAGCCTTTTAGACAGGCAACACAACGATTTCCTACATTTCCTGTAGAAACTAATTTAAATTACCTGAAAATGAAAGAGGGACCAGGAGAGGGAATGGGAGAGGGAAAGGGAAGGAGAGAGGAAGAACGAGTGGGAGAGGGAACAGGACAGAGACAAGGACAAGGCCCACCCACACAGAAATTTACCCGCCCACTAATTACCTCACAATGAAAGAGGGAACAGAAGAGGGAGTGGGAGAGGGATTGAGACAGGGACAGGCAACACAACAACAGCACAACACTGAACAGTGACCAAAAAAGCATCTAAACAGGGTTCCATTGGTGGTATGAAGATACTAAGTTATAGAGACAACTTGAAAGAGAAAGATAGTGGGAGAGGGAACAAGGAGAGATGAGGATGTGGGCCCCACTGTCCCACTAGCAAATCCTGTGCATAGCACGGGTATTTGCTAGTATCTATATTATTATATTAACCAAGTTATATACCCTTGAACACCCAAAGCGGACAGTTCATTACTGAAACGTCCATATACGAAATTCCCATGAAAGTTTTATGTGATTATTTGTTTCATTGGTTTTGATAAAATGGCTAGAACATATTTTAGCTGAGCTCAATTTTCTCCTGTGAAGGGTTAGATTAAAATTTATTGAATTGTATTTACTGAATTGTTTTGTACTGAGATATCTATGGTTGTACATTTTTTATTTTGACTTGTTTTCATTGTTTCGTCTGGTCGGCCGATTGTAAGGTAGCGGCGAAAGACCACCGCAAAGCGAGCCATGGTTGTGAATTGAAATTGTAGATATGATACTGATGTAACAACGACCATACTTTGAACAAAGAAGAATCTCTCATTGCTAAATTACAGTACTGACATGTATGAAAGTCTTTCATAATTATCTGATTTCTTTTTATCGAGCTCCCATTCAACAAATCTATATCACTGATGTCATCAGATAGCAGGGAAAGACCGCCTGCGGACGGTATATGTGGTGTTATTTAACTTGCATGAAACAATGAAAATCGCTATGTAAACTCACATTTACCTGGATAAAACTTTTGTTTTTTTATTTAAATATGTCACTATCAGTAATGAAATAATTGTCCATACTCTCCATGATTGTTACAGCATAAAGTATACGATTGCCTTCTCTGTGCTGAACGCTAATGTATAACTTTTATATACGTACCAAATAAACTGACTACACAGTTTAAGCATTATATTCTATTAAGATTCTATTAAATGTTTATATATAGCTTTCTTATTCTGATCAAAATGACATACAGAAAAGGACAGTTGCTTCTATGAGTAGTTCTTTTCTGTCGGCCGATTTCATTGCCTTCAAATTCTAGTATAAAAATATATATATAAACAGCAGCACAATATGGATAAATTCACTCCTATAAGTCATATGAGTAATTTCAATTTGATAATTTGTTGCCGTAAAAACTGAGAATATAGCTTTAATCATGCAACTCATACAGTACACTTAATATTATTGTAATCACCTGGGGGTGGGAGGTGCGGGAATGGATACACAATCTTTCCAATTATGTGCGCTATAGTTACTGATCTAGACATATATTATAATATATACAGATATGCCCATGTACTCAAAATAAGATTCTATTAAATGTTTATATATTATAGTAGTTTTATTCTGATCAAAATGACATACAGAAAAGGACAGTTGCTTCTATGAGTAGTTCTTCCAGCTCGCCCTAAGCTTAGGAGATCCATAAAATTGCATAATCTTATATAAATGATACATGAAAAATGACATGTTAATTCACTTTCAGATAATATCGAGATGGAATTTACGAACCTCATTAAATAAGTAAATGCTTGTTGTATTCTGGTTTAGGGCAATAGGTGTATAAGAGTGTCAGTTTCGGCGATATTGTAGAAGATCATTTTCTGAATAGTTTTCTAGTGTTTTTGAAGACTCTATATTGTTGTTTTCGTCAATGTCTTGCCCTCTATGTCCATATCCTGGTTGTTTTAGAGAATAGGCTGATCATTTCTGATGTTTCTGTGATAGCCTTTTAGTTAAAGTCATTTGTTTTCGTGCAAATAATATGGGGCAGTCATTTCTAGTATTTTAAGACAACCTGTTACTGACATTTATGACAAACCATTTAGACATTTCAAAGGCTTCACAAATGTAAACCTATCTAGCAATAATCTAGATATTTATATTCCCAACTACACCACTAACAAAATTACAAAATTAGTGAGAACTTCAATGGTGGTAGTAAAGTGTGTTTGACTTTTTATTTACTTATAAAAATTGAATCATAAACTAAACAGCCTAAATAATAATGAGAACAGTCATTTACACTTTGAAATACTTTGGGCAATAATACTGTTTAAAAATGATTAATTCAAAGTTACTGTTTGGCAATAATGAACGTTTTACGAACACTGGAAATTTCGTGGGAGTAGGAGGTCGGTCATCGCATCCTGCCTGACTCAAGAACACCTCTCAATAACTCATCATTTAACCAGCGACCCATTATACAGAGGACTGTTTTTCGTGGAGCAATAAATGAGCCTCACTGTAAAATGACATGCCATTTCATGCCGGAGGCTGGAATCCTGCCAGCTCATCAGTATTCATAAATCTCCTAGCTCTTACTTTAGTGGGTTTGGCCTCAGGGACTCTCTTGTGTTAGGTATAGTATCAGTATTATCTATGCATCAATTGGTAGAAACAACCGAAAATTGTTTTATTTCGATTTTTGGTATATTTGTTTAGCTAGGAGTGGAATGTGGCGTTTCAAAGCTGCACTGTCAATTATCATCGGTTAAAAACTGTTCCGTTCTTTGCCAAGTAACCCATCTAAAACTCATTTGACCAAAGTTTTGGTGGATTTCACTCTGTTTTTTTTGCCAAAAGGTTTCATAAAAGTCCGCATTTTATTTCGGAGACCCGCTGAATCCTTTCCTATGTTGGCTTCACTATATTATCACTCACCGGCGGGCCTTTCTGTCGGCCGATTCGCCTTCAAATTCTGGTATAAACATATAACAGCCGCACACTATGGATAAATTTACTCCTATAAGTCATATGAGTAATTTCAATTTGGTAATTTGTTGCCGTAATAACTGAGAATACAGCTCTAATCACGCAACACATATGGCACACTGAATATTATTGTAATCACCTTGGGGTGGGTGGGAAATGGAGGATTGGATACACAATCGTTCTTGTTATAAACTAGTTTTGCGCCTTGATTGATGTTTAAACTTAAAATGTGAACTGTATTGAAATCAGAATTAGGAAAAAAACTATTATTATGTCTGAAGTAATTGATTATTATTCTACAGTCAGAGCTACAAACGAAAATCTCCTTATTTCTGCTTCTGCAGACTCTATGAGAAAATAACCAATATTCGGTGATTCAATAGGCGATTTGCATGTCTCACTGCACATGTCTATTACAGTGCATGCTGGGATGGATTAAGTTCAAATCTGACAGTCCTACATATATCTAGCAACATTTTTATCGAAAAATTCTAGAATCTATTCACCAATATCATAGATTTGTACATGATCTATATTAAAAATTGCATGATGGGAAGGATTTCTTGTTTTATGGAAACATGTAAAACGCATGGCTATTTATATAAGAGCACTGTCAAGTAGTTTATGCCGAACATAACATGTTTTCTACAGCTTTTACACTGGCATACAACTCTCATAATTCTGCGTGAATCAAGATTCAATATGGCGGACAAGAAAATAGACTATTTCCATTCATTTCACATGCCAGTAGGGTTTCAAATTTCACTATTCACGAGGATTTGATCCTTTAGATACGAGATACACAATGTAACTAAAGAATCAAATCCTCACGAATGTTATGAATATCCTTCAGTGTGATTTTATTCACAACTACGCAAAATGAATCATAATATTGTACATCATCTTTCAAACTTAATTTTCATTGGGCAGATCAATTGTTTATTGTTCTGTCTTCAGTACTAATTTGCGGGCCAAGCCCGTATATGAATTATTGTATCTCTTGACCTGCTGCATGGTCCTGATGTTACACATATTATACTCACCATTACATTGTATTACATGTATATTGTGTTTATTTCTAGTCCAGTACATGGCAACATATGGTAACAAGAAATGATAGTTAGTAATAATAAACTACTCTAGAAACTAGAAATGGGTTGCCCTGATTTATAAATGGTACTCATAGCTTTTCCAGAGTGTGCCTAATAGGAAGAAATGAATCTAAAATTAAGCGCTGTGTAGTAAGATAAGAATATGGTGTAGGATTTCCTGTTTAATTTAATGTTAATTTTCTGTATCAATGTAAACAATGTTGGGGAAACAATCGCACAAGGTAATGTCAGCATTTAAAAATGGTAGACTTGTGATATAAAAATCAGATACATTTGGGGTGAAAATGTATCTATTATCACCCATGGCTTAGCCATCACCATGTGTATGATATGCTATTTCAGAACAACCATTCCATTCGATATAAGTACCAACCAAGGATATCATGTTTCATAATGATAGTGTGTTCAGTCATAAGCTAGGCTATTTACAAATATTACCTCAAAACTATCAATACTTCTACACTTATATCATCAAATTAAAATTTTGATTAATTCTCTATTAATTTATAACTTTAATCATAATTATAACCTAATCACTTCAATTTATTAACTTCATTGATACAATTTACAACTCGAGCCTCCTTCTCTCCTCATTCCAGTCAAGGCTCAAAGTTGAGAGTCTTCACACTGAGGAAAAGTATCTCGCTCCAAACCGCAGCATGCCATTATAATTCCATTAGGACTGCAACATGTCATTATAATCCCATTATCCCGTCCAATCACTGACATACTATTCTTATCTGTTCGGAGAGGCTTTGAACCTAGACGGATTCCCTGGGATTCGTCACTGAACAAGAATCTTGCATGCCCAACTAATAAGCAAACTAAACTACTTCCAAGATAGAAAATGTTCACTCTCTAGGCGGCCTAGTCAAAATCGACGATTGTACCATGAAACTAATTAGGTAAACTTTTTAACCCGAGAGGCCAATTATTGTGCACAGTAATTGATGCTAATTATGAAGAAGATGCTGACAAGCCAGTGGCACAGATGGACCTAAATACCAGGGTCTCGTCCGAGGAGTGTCAAGTTGGTAATTATGATTACTGGCGACCTTTCGAACACAACCAGCCTATATTTAACTGCAATTAATGCCATCTGACACCGGAATACCTCTCATAAACTATTGCAATATTCCATTGTGTTTTTATATTGTTGTGGTTTTGATTCCATTCTATAGGCTCAGAATTGAGACTCCCTCCCAAAGCCTTTCAATCCAAACCGCAACATGTCATTATAATCCATTAGGACGCCTACTCCAGGGCAGGACAATAATTAGCGCAGTAGGCGTCCAATCGCTGACATACTATTCTTATCTGATCTGAATAAAAATATCGTATAGCCAAATCTATCAAGCTCTGATTCGGTCATGCTATTCATACACTATGTTCCACTTAAGATGAAGTCAAGAGGAAATCTGAAAAGGTTCAGGCTAACCGAAAGTTCACAGTGGAACACACATATATGTATGCAGTAATCACAACGTAGGAGAGGGGGACAAGAATCACTGGTCCTAATTTGGTGAACAATTTCAAACATCTACATTACTAGTCTAACATGTTTAGTCATTAGTCAAAGTTAATTTCCATGAGTATATAATTAATTGCAGTGCATTGTAAGAATAACTTAGGACGCTAAGGAAACGCATGAAAGGAATGACAAGAATGACCAATATTAACACCTCTCCTAGAACGAATCAGAAAAGAAACTACTAGCTTCACGTAGACGAGTGTGCAGAATTATAAAGGCCCATTCACATTACGACGGCCGACGTGGTGTACGGCAATCGCACGACAAGAAAAACTCTCACATTCCCGGTCAGTCTGTACACACACACCTCTACTGCCAAACTGTATCCGTTTTCACTTTTCGACATTTTTACATGAGTGATATGGCTCATGAAATGGCATGGAATGACATCGGGATCATGCTAACAGGAGGGGGTTGGGGGCACGTTTGGGGAATACACAGCATTGTTTTAGTAATAATGGTTTTGGGTTGTCTCTGTAATCATTGTTTTATGGAATGAATGCATTCAGACATTCAAAACGCTGCACCAGATGATGAATATGATACATTGTTGTAGGTTATGGTAGACTTTATTGTTATTCATATATGATGTGAATTACAGACTTTACATTTACTCAAAGCAACCTTGCATGTGGCATTCTTAATTGCACCGTTGCATTGTTCACCGTGTCATAATTGTAATAATAATGGGGAAGATTATTCTGTAATGATTTCCGAACCGCCTGAAAGTAACGATAAAGGGGTGGGTCAAACTATTGATATATTGAACCGCTATCAAATGTGATGGTTCACTGAAAAATGAGTCATAAGTTGAAAAAAGTGAAATTAGGGATACGATCATCTTTGAAAAGATAAGATCAAGTGGATTCCAAAGATGTTAACATTTAGGACATCTAGAAGTTATTTCTATATCTATCGTTTGACTTTGATTATGTTTGAAAAAGAGTTGCCAATATTTCTGCGTGGACAATTCCTAGCTAAGGTAGCTAAATATACTTCATATTAGGAACTCAAGAATATATCATTACGCTGTGTATATACGTGGACTTAGAGCACTAGATATTCCAAAAATTAGAAGTTTCCAACAATGAGATCTCGTGAACAAAACAGTTTGAAAAATATCAATTTGGCGACCTATATTTTTGTAACACATCACAAATGGTCGCCTTTATTTTCTGCCATCACGTAGTAGTAGTAGTAGTAGTAGTAGTAGTAGTAGGCTACTGCTGCCTAAGTATTCAATGATTGGTCCATATTGGAGCCCTGACAGAATCAAATAACGCGTATCTATGAAATCGATGTATCAATACCAACACGGAAAATAGTTTACAACCGTCGGCTTGCTATAATTTTATGATATGCATTATCTTTTGACAAGGATAACCACGTTCTATGGGATGAAATGACAGAGAGTCAAACCACCAACCAATCGGCCATGTCATGTGTCATTTGCTAAATAATACCCCGATCGGGTTACCAAGGTTCAAACATCACCGAAAATGTGTCTTTGTTAGTCAATTACAGGAACGTGGACTGGTGTAGGCAACTCACGAAGCACCTAAATGCCCCTAGGCTTTGTCCGCCGAACTATCAAATAATAATTAGCCCCATTTTAAACCGTGGGCTTCAATAGGCGCCCAAATACATAATGGTAAATCACACAACATAAGCCAGCATAGACATTGTAATGCAAAGCTAATCACATCAGGGTGGGAGATTAGTCAGGGCATGAAAATGGACATTATGTGAGAAAATACATTCCTTAATGCCATGCAGAATATATCCCTTATTCCGTTTATTGGTATAGAATATAATTCCAAATTCAGGAGTATTTGGAAGACCTGTACTCTTTTACAGAGAATACTCCCTTTTTTATTATGTATTTTCCTTTCCCATTTAAATGTAAATGATCGATACATAATTTTAGAAAAGTAAATTAACCTCAGCTACTTTCTCAAGAATTCCTCATAATTATTATACTATATTTAACGCCGCTGTTGATGTCAAAATCGTTAGTACAACCTTAGAGAAAGATATATTATAAAAGGTTATATTACTTCTAAGGTACAGCCAATGTGTTGCAGCCTTCCTTGACGAATATACCAGTTGTTGCTCTGCAATGCACGTATTTACTATAAGATTACAGCCATTAACTAGTATCATACTTCATAGCTCGATCAGTCAGTCTATTGTTGTTACCACTACCGACTTTTAACACATTAAAGTTGCGATGGCGGTTCATTATGACTATAATGAACGGCCCATTGTAACATCATATCAGATGTAATTTCTCATTCTTCACTCCATCTCATCACACTCTGTTTCTGTCCAAGAACAACCTGTTTTTGTACTTCTTATCTGTTTTAAAACAACATATATGTTATGTAACGTTCTCTGTTTAACATAAAGTTCAACTCAAAAGCGGCACTCTTTGGAAGACCTAATTCTAGAAATGAGCGACCGAATTGTAATGACATCTGCAAAAAGAATCTTGTAATTTAATTTAATTGAATGGATACACCAATTCCGCTTCCGATAATGGTTATTATGTGGGGTGAAGCATAGTAATATAATCCTTGTACATGAATGATTTGTAGTCTATACATGGTCTGTAGTGATATGAGTATTGGGTAACAGAGAATCAGATCTTGTGTGGTAGGCATGCATAGAACAGTGCCATAACATTAGCATAATTAGCAACCTTGGCATTTTGATAATAATCAAGTGTCAATTAATAATTATTAATGCAATATTACGATATTGCATTCAGAATTAAGGTTGTTGTCAAGAGATTAGTGAGTGCACTTGAACTCTAGATATTTGAAAGTGAAACCCTTTCAATAATGTTGTCATTTTCAATGGTATTGAGAGGTTGATATCTCGTTGAAGTTTATAGATACTTGTTCTTAAGGTAGTGGAATCTTTCAATAGAGTATTAGTTTATACATGTCTGCATTTCTTGTTTTATGTAATAGCCTTATGTAATAAAGAACTAGTTAAGAATTATTTCCTCCTCATTTGTTTGTAACTATTCTGACTCTGCTGACCACATGTATTTAATAGCGATATATTATGTTGTTCCATATTGATTTCATCTTCCCCTATTTACCCCCTAAACAATTTTACAGATTGAAAGGATTTCCTGAATGGTCTTTTAAATCGAACCTCACCTATATCTTCGAATTTTTAAGCAATTTTCATTCTCCCCTATTTGATTTTGTGAACGGTTTTCTAATACACTACTGTGTTTAATTCCTAGACGGTAATGAAGAGGCTAAACACTTTTGGGGATGCAAACAAAACCGCCTTGTTTAGTACGAAGACGTTTTCATTTGCCGTGTGTCCATATTGCGGAAATCATTAAATGCATATTTGCCTTAATAATCCATTTCAACAACAAGGCACTTGATATTTCAGAAAACAAAGAATAAATCACTGGTATAATTGGCATTAAATGTAGCATAATTACTCCACTGTAAACAATGATAAACTCGGTATGGCAGCCCGGACATTACATTTATTCTATTGTAATGAATAAGAAAACCATTAGTTCAAAAAGACAATGATATTCTCTCTGTATATACATGGCCTTCAATTATTTGCCAACAACAGACCAGAACCACCTAAAAAAGCGGACCTACAATATCATCCCACACACTCACTTAACCACAAACAATAACAGCAGACATTAAATAAACCAAAGACGATACAGTGAAAAGCAAAGTCTTTTTTTAGGTCTTACCGGAAGAGTTCAGAACTATCCATTCCAGGCCTTGTAAGAAACCATAGCACCATACAATAGTTTATAGAAGGCTCAGTGAAGTATGTTAGCCACAATGCACAATGTTATTCCTCTGTGTGTATCTATAATATATGGGTGCCCATTCATGGCTAGATGCATAAGGTCCTTCGACTGGTATAATGGACACTATAGCTGCAGGAGGTGACCAGCAGATGACTGGAGGACGCTGGAGGTGGGTGTAGTGTCCTCCAGGTGGAGAGCTTAGGTGATGTATGGTTACTCAGACTGGTCAACCGTTGTCACAAAGTTTGAGGAGAGGGGAGGAGGGCGGGGGAGTGGCTAGTGGGAGGACGGGGATTCTTGTTATTTCCTTTTTTATATATTGATTGATCTCTCCTGCACATTATGAGAGAAATTTGTATTGTATGATAATATTTTCCTGATTAAATTATATATTAGCGTGTTAGGGTTATTAAAAGTATCAATGAACAATTGCACATCAACCATTGTCACAAAGGGAGGAAGGCGATGCTTGTGTGTGTGGTGGGGGATATTCTAGTGAGGGGGATTCTTTTTTTATCCCCTTTCAGTATATTGATTAATCTCTTAGGCACATTTGTTGTTTAACAGTTCTATTCAGGCTTAGGCAATATACAATGATAATATCCTCAGGATAGAAAAATAGTTACAAATATACATATATATAGTTTGTAAAAGGGCAATATAGTATTCAAACTGAAAATATATATTTTGAATTGAATACATGCATTTACAACTTTTACATGGTTATACATTGAGGGCTGTTAAAAGCATTTGGCTTACGTGGCTTGTATGTATTGCAAGGCAATAAGATAATTCCTTTGTCTTGGGCTCATGGCTCATCGAATGGAATCCCATTAACCCAGGAACCCCAAAGGACCAACACTAAGAATTATATTGTTAGCACGATAATATATAATTGATGTAAATCCCGTATGTACACTTGATCAAGACAATAATCTCATTTTTTTTTCAGGTCATGATGAAAGGTCATATGCAGCGAGATCATCTGAAAAAAAAAAAAATTATTTCTAATGAATATGTAATTGTAATCTGCAGCTCTACACCTTTAGTCAATTCTGTAAAAGGTGACTGTAAAAGTATCCTGTTAATAAAAAAATACCGAGCCCAATAGCATGATGAATGAATTAAGATGACTCATGCCTTTTGAGATCAGGATTTAGCACAATTCAATTCAATTCAAAACATTATTTATGTGTATAGATCTAAGGGTGTAATACAAATAGTAGCCATACAACTGACTATTAATCCAGGTCTTCCAGTATGGTCATGGTATGCAATATGAGATCACATACTGGATAATAAGTAGGATAAATGAAGGTTTGGTTCCATCATCAAAGGGTTGGATAAATGGGCTGGTCGCCTGTATGAATGTTTTCTTTGTTCTGAAAAAATAAATAGATTGGAAATAATCAGTTCCAGGAGTTGGCGGACTGGCCGTTCTACTGAGCTGGGCACAAAGTGGAAGTATACTGTACCGTCTAGGCTCAGAGCCTCTGAGATAAGACAAGCATGGTATTCAGTGATTGGACGCCTACTGCGCTTATGGCTTTCCTGACATGGAGTAGGCGTCCTAATACGATTATATACTGGCATTTTGCGATTTGGAGCGAGAGGCTTTCCCTTAGTATAGAGGGACTCTCTCAACTGTGAGCCTAGACTGTAGTTGTGGGGGCCTTGGGGACCCCCCCCCCCCCCCCCACACACACACACACAAACACACCTTTCCCTTAAACCTCTCCGCTGGATGAAGAGGAGTGTAGTGAAGCCCACGTGTGTTGTAGATTCAATGTGTAGTGGTCGCCCATTAGGCATGTGTCGCCACTCACAGACACATGTACTACACCCACTGTTACAAAATACATTAGTGCTGGCATGTATCGCTATAGCATGACTCTGTAGTATTCCTCACAATAATTATTCATCAACACCAGGTCATTGATCAAAAACTAACAACTTTTCTGCTCTGTTCTTTTCCTACAAATCTGGAGGTGGGGATCTCGAGAGGTGCTAGGCCGAGGGCATCTGCATTGCAGGCCTCTCGAGATATCCCCACAACGGTAATAATGTACTAAAAGTTAGTGGATGCGTTAGTGCTGTGTTGGTGCGTTGTGGTTGCTAAATCTCCCTACTGACTGCCACATCTTTACCGAATTGGCTACTGACTCAAGACATATCTGACGATTTCCACTTAATATTTGGTCTAATTTAAGTGCATATAATAAATATAGAACTAACTGGCCACTTGTAACTGCTCATAATTACTCATAATTGCTCTTTATCGGTCATGATTGCTGTACCCAGTATTATCCCTGCATTTACCAACTTTGATCTTGTGCTAGCTGAGCTAGCTGAAACTAGTGTTGGGACACAGCATTGACACTCTATAGGTAAATGGTCAGTGTGACACATATAGACAGAGACTTTCCAAGTGCTGCTGCAGACAGGAAGACAGAAGCGATGCAGTTATATGAACACTATTGACTCACTTGACATCTGATATTGTTGTTCTATGTGTTTTGACTCATTTGATGTTAAAACTTCATGAAATTATGGTTGTCTCTATGATGTGTAGAGTGGGATCTGAATAATATTTTCTTACTAACTACTTTGAATGTTGATCCTTGCTGAAACATTGATATAAATGTCTGCCCTATATTAGATTTGAAGGTGATTTTTATGTCTTAACTCCAGATCTGTGCACAAGAAGTTAGTCTTTGTCAGGTGCCATTTCTGACAGTGATACTATATTACACATAACTAAAATCCTTTGCACTTGCAGGTTTGAGTGTAATTTTGGAGTAATTCTATAGACTGTACGCGTGGCATGAAAGTCGACGGCATTACGACCTGCAGAAATCCCTTCCCTCCTACGTCATCAACAACGTCTAAGTCCGCGTCCTCTCCTCCTCCCTCGCTCCGCTTAGTAGTGTTAAAGTTTTGTTGCCCACCTTCCCTCCCTTAAATTCAATTTTCCCTCGACATACTCCAGGGCATTTTATTGTATAAATACATCTGATTCATATACATATATTGACATCGTATAATCCTGTTAAAACAATTTTCTGATTAAATTGTTTCCCATTATATGTCTACAAGCTATGTCATCTGCTGTATCTACAAGATTGTATTCAACCTCTCACAATGAGATCCGATGTCACAAGCCCAACCTTGAGTATTAAACATACCCACGCACCATAGATCTTGCTGAAGCCAGTCATCAAGGCATTGTGAAGAAGAAATCCTTACTTAGAATATGGTATGGTTTCCTAGTATTAAAAGGAGGGTGGACGAAATCTGACGAAGATCTGACAGAGATATCAAAGTTCAATCTCAAGATTGGCATAACAAGCTTTCAACTTATTTTGATCACACCCCACTTAAGGAATTGGCAAGCCTCCTAGCGACCGCAAATCACGCACTGCACTGAACTCTGCCAATGCATCGCCCATCCAAGTCATACCATTGTGTCAAACTCACTGGAGCAGAGCAGTGGTCGAAATTAAATAACAATCTAATACCTTATTAATATGTCTTAGTCTTACAGTAAGGTTGTTCCATGTATTTGATACTTAGTAATGCAGTGGTAATTTGCCACTTTGTTTTCGGAATGATTTTCTTAATCACTCCAGTGGGTTTTAAGAAATTAAACTATTGTTGTTGTTGTATTTTCAAATCTTTTTGGTACATCTCGATATTCTTATCGGGTTTCGTTGGTAACCAAATTACGATTGCGTTCCATATATTTTGGTTTGGGAAAAGCCGATTTATTTCTGAATCATATCTGAACACAATGTGTCCAACGTAGATTGTAAAGTTGTGCAACTTATATCTGGCACTAACTTTATAGTATGGGAAAATACATGCAGTAGAACAGAAATATTTGTTGAATCAAATCTACCGTTTTTACTGTTGACGAAATTAAATTCTATTATGTTGCTCTGATACAGAAATAAACGGGCAAAGTTTTCCCCAAACCGTAAAAAAAAAAGGGATCAGGGACCAGCTTCTGGCCAGGCCTACTGTTTCGATACGTCAGCCTACTTTACCATATTGGCTGACTCATGTATGTTAAAGCTGTTTAGCAGCCAGTATTTGGATAGAAAAACAATGTGATATAATATTTCAGTTTCCTGCCTGACATCTGCATGTGTTTTCCTCCTGGCTCGAGCACCTGTCTGTGCTATATTTAAAATCACATTTAACCATATGGTGGTTATAGGTGTCTATTAGTGAATGATTTATTCTACCCGGATATGTATTTATTATTATATTATTATTGGTATATTTCTATATGAAAATATGTTATAGTGTCAGTTCATATGGTAATGCATCACATAGATCGTCAAAAAAAGTATTAGCCTTCACAAATCTGCTCGAATGAGACAAATCTAAGACGAAAATGAGGTTCAAAATACAGTTCACATAACTGAACAGATATTTTGAATCGATACAATACCAACTATAACATATCAAAGTAATAGAAAGAACTTTGCACCGGGCCTCGTTCTGCTATATACATTTTCCTACTCTCACACTCACCCTCTTTCCTCTCAAACCTTTTTTCTTCAGAAATCACTTGATATAGGCATGTGGGATATTAGTAGAAAGGTCTAACTAAATGAGGGAATTTAGAAAAGGTCCCACCTCAGTATTGGACCTACTTGTTCCTTGTGGCTTGATAGTTATAAATGTTTCATTGTTCATCAAGATAGGCTCAGAGGAATTAAATATTGTATTATTTCATAAGATGTTAGTGGACATATCGGTTAATTCCTTTATATGATAACCATTGAATGTCATTGAGATGCTATTCTACAATAATGAATGTACATTTACAGATTCATGATGTTATTCTATATTTATATTAACCTTAGTTTGTTTTAAATAGTGACAGGAACCTTTGACATTTTGTCGGGATTCACTTTCATTCTTATTCGGGATTCACTATTTGTATGATATTTTTGTATATTATTATATACTAGCATGTCTGTAGCGAGTCATTTTAGTTTGGGATATCCATTTCAGAATGCATTTCAAACTTCTGTAGAAATAAATGTCTCATTACACCACATGAATTAAAATGGGATTTTGGGTTCATTTAGTTTGACTTAAAAACTTATTGTTCGTGCATTTTCACATAAACTGGGTCTTGCCCTTCCAATCCTCCGGACCTTGACATCACCCAGATGACACCCTTGTGCTGAATACTTGTCGTCATGACAAATCTGGTAGTTGCATCCGTCACATTTCCAAATTAATTTTCAAGTTGACATCCGTGCCTTGATGTTATATTATAAAGTAGGGCACCATGTGGTGCGCGGGAAATTCCTCAATTAATTAAAACATGAAGTGTCAGAGAGTAGAGGATTTCAATTGGATGTAATGTCTCTTTTCTATAATATGGATCAAAAGCGGTAAATAAGGTCCAATTGATATATTGACCAAATAGCAACACTGGTTTATGATATGTGATGTGTCACAGGAAAATGAGTCACAAATAGCAAAAATGTCTTCATCACAAGCAATCTTTATAGGACTGTTTTCATATTTTGATTGCTTAGAGTTCTTAGTAGTGACACTATAATTATGTACCAAATTTTAAGACTGTGCTGAATGTACTTTTTGGTCGTCGATCAACCACTCCGCAAATCTGTTTTTTTATCTGAAAATGGAACAAAGAGCAAGCATAAAATATCGCAATAAATATAAATCTGTTTTAATTAAAATTTTTAAATATGACTAGCAAATACCCGTGCTACGCATGGGCCCACAGTGGGGCCCACATCCTCATCTCTCCTTGTTTCCTCTCCCACCACCATTCTCTTTCAAGTTGTCTCTATAACTTAGTATCTGTATTAACATCATACCAAAAATGGAACCCTGTTTAGATTCTTTTTCTGTGTGGTCAGGGAAAATCTCTGATTTTACTTGCTCTGATTTCACCCGCCAACTAAGCGGGCAAAGAAAAAAAATTAAATTTCACACACTGTACAAAGTGCTGAAAACTGAGGCAAAGAAAGAAAGGGTGAGAGAGAGAGACAGACAGATAGAAACCCAGCTGAGATGCATTCTGTCACCCGCTGATCTACCCACCCACCCCACCCCCCTCGATCTCATCCCCCGCCGATCTCATCCCCCGCCGATCTCATCACCCGCCAATCTCATCACCCGCCGATCTCATCCCCCACCGATCTCATCACCCATTGATCTCATCACCCATTGATCTCATCACCCGGCGATCTTAGCCCCTGCCGATCTCATCCCCCCCGCCGATCTCTCAGTAAATGCTAAATGAACATCAAGTATTAACATGTGTCTAAACACCACTGGGCCATCTGCACTCCCCTATATACACACACAATATGCAAATCGCCTTGTTCTGGTGTAGGGGCACTGATAGGGGATTGTTTACAGGCACCGATGGGGACCCTGGATGGGGGTGTTCAATTTCAACCCATCCATTTTTAACCCATTTATAACCCTGATATCTTCCAAAAGTGTTAATGAAACATAGTGGAATGGCTTGGCACCTTTTTTGGCAATGTGCATGTGAAATATAATGGAGATCTGGCCAGCGGTATCAGAGAAGATAGGGGTTTAAGGCTCCAAATACTATTTGATTGATATTTAGACTAGCAAATACCCGTGCTACGCACGGGATTTGCTAGTGGGACAGTGGGGCCCACATCCTCATCTCTCCTTGTTCCCTCTCCCACTATCTTTCTCTTTCAAGTTGTCTCTATAACTTAGTATCTTCATACCACAAATGGAACCCTGTTTAGATGCTCTTTTTGGTCACTGTTCAGTGTTGTGCTGTTATTGTGTTCCCTGTCCCTGTCCCTGTCCCTGTCCCTGTCCCTGTCCCAATCCCTCTCCTGCTCCCTCTCCCGTTCCATCTTTCATTGTGAGGTAATTAGTGGGCGGGTTCCCCCCGCTCGACTTCAAAAACCATCACAAAATATAGTTTATGAACTGATTCAACTCTGATGATGCTCCTTTCGGTGGAAATACATCAACTCCCGTCCCATAGTGAAGCAATGATGTGCCCGTCCATGACATCATGCTTTGGGTGACCCAGAAACCTGGTGTAGGGGCACTGGTTTGTTTTCAGGCAGTGCTGGGGGCCCTGGCTGGGGGTGCTCGATGTAAACCCATATCTAACCCATTTCCAACCCTAATTTGTTAATGAAACATAGTGGAATGGTTCAGCACCATTTTTGGCAATGTGCATGTGAAATATAATGGAGATCTGGCCAGCGGTTTCAGAGAAGATAGGGGTTTAAGGACCCAAACCCTTATTTTATTAATATATAGATTATTCATAGAACTTTTCATTTTGAAGCAATGACTTTAATATTTTCAGAGAAATTAGAGTCATAGTGGGTAAACGATTGACGTTTCCATCGTTGGAAGTGGTGGCCCTTGAATACACAATTTTGACTTCCGGTGATCAGGCTTAGCTGGCGGACTTACTTTTTTGTATGGGCCAAGGGTGGCATAACTCACATGTTATGCACCACCTTGACCAAGTATGGCATATAATGCTGAAGGTATAGGCAACTACAGCACAGGGGTGTATTATTAAAATGTGTCAGGTCGCCTCAAAATGTGCAATCGTGAGCTCTGCACATTTAGTAAATTCAGCTACATTAGACTAAAAAATGACAAATACTATAGGTAAGATTGAGTATACTTTGTTGTTAGGTAACATTACGTAATATAATTTAAATTAGTCAATATCGACTAAAGTATTGGGAATTCAACCATTCCACCAAGCAATTAAGATCTATTTAAGCTGCATTCTCAGCTATTAATGAAAAAGAAATCTTAGAAAATTTACTAATACTATGAGTTTACTCAATTGCTGAGTTTATTAAATTTCTGCTGCTATTTATGTAGAGGATAAATCCTGGAAATTATCTGAGTATATACTCGCATTCACTCCTTGTCTACCCCCTTGCTTGTTGTATTGTTTGTTTGTTAGCCTGCGAAAAGGTGTTGGATGGAAAAGGGGTCAGAAAAGAATATCTATATCTAGAACAAATACTAGAAAGGTATTTGTATTTAAATGTTTTTATTTAGCCAAAACTTTATACGCAGTGCACAATATTCTCAATCAAAGCTAAACAATACAAATATAGAGATTTCATCTTTTTTTAGAGATTTACATAATACCATAGTTAGCCTACCTATAACTGTATAATCAGCTAAGTAATACATAGAATAAGAAGAGATATGAAAAAAAATAAAAACAAGTTCGAATGTGTAGAGTATCAAGATACCAGGATAATGTTCGGGCGAATCTTATTACAATCTAAACATACATTCCAAGTAGATCCGATTCAACGGTCAACAAAACAACAGACATTCAAAGGTGGACCAAAGTGGTGCAACGGATTTATACCTGTACTGGCAGGGCATGAGTATGGAGAACACAAAGAGGTGCAAAAAGAAAACTATCAAAAAATAAGAAGGTTTGACCAACGTTAATTGAGAGTGCAAGTTACACATTTGAAAAAGATATTTGTATTGCACCCAACTTTATCGCACCTCTGAAGTGGAATGCGCATATATAATATTAATTAACATCAAATGAAGAATTATACCGATCATGTTATAGAATCTAACCAATCAGATAATTCAACCCAGCGAGGCTACATTCCATATATACTACTAATTTCACCTATTAAATGATGATACTTGAGGGGCCAGCACATGCTTCTGATTGCAGACAGATGTGCCAATCTGTCCGGCGTAATGACATGTTCCCAATGATTATTCATAGGACAAGTTGTCAATGCACCTTGCACAGGTATCCATTTTAACATCTAATTTGTTGCATGTTTATCATTTAACATGTGGGTTTCACAGGTGAAACTCAAGAATGATTGAGCAGTATGTTATTAATTGAATACCAGGTGTATGAAACTAAAGTGAGTGATGATGGATTTGGAATTGAATTCTGTCTAAATCAAATTGTTTATATTCTATATCAAACATATGCTGCTACAAATCTAACTGTATCTATCTTTGAATGTCAATTGATAGTAAACGTGTCTTGTTACCACTAAATAACTTCCAAAAACACCAAATATTCTATCGAATATGTTGATTGATGGGAAATACAATAGTTTAGTTGAACTAAATATTGTTGTTGTAGTAGGTTGTTGTTCAGTCATCAATGAAAACAAAGTGCAAATAATTTTCCATACCCAAATAAAAATTTAACCCTGTCTTAGAGTTAGTATGTTCAGTTATATATCATCTTTTCAAATACAGTCCAATAGTGATGGATGAATCATTAATTAGTGGGTCCACCCAATAACATCATCGCTGCCATCAAAAATCAAAAGCCAACGGTAATTCTTCAATAACCTCTTATGCCAACCTCTTAAGGCCTGAGGGGGCAGGTCCAGGTGGGTTACTAGGGGAGAAGTATAAGGGAGAAGGTCCGACGGGGGAAGGGTACCTAGAACCAGAAAATTGTAATCAGTCTATATCTGGCATAGTAATTATTATTGATAAATAAGGCTTGCAGGGCGGTTGTGGGGAATACAGTTTTATTAATAAATGTTTATGTTAAGAATTTATTTGGTAATTGATAAATTGATAAATTGTTGATAAAAGGCCATCAGCTGAGCCTCAGAATATGGCTAGAAAATGATTTTTCGTACTGGATTTTGGGCGCTACTTTTTGACACCAGTTTCCAATTGCTAATACTATATATTATATCCCAAAAGTTCTCCATGTATTTCCTGCCAGTTTCTGAGAAAATCGGCATTGATACTGGCAGTGCAAAGCCTAAGGGGCCAAAAGCCTGGATTCATTTTTAAGTGTGAATTTAATAATATCATTTATTTGATGAACCTTGAATTTCGGGTCATACCAATATTTTTTTCATGTATTCCAGACTTCCAGATTCTCCTTATTCCGAATCTGCCAAGTACCATCCTGTAACCTTTGAGAATTTTTTTTTATTGATGTTTTTTTTATAAAAAAAAATGTTAAAAAAATAATTTAATCAATTTAAAAATATTTACTGGCTTTAGAATTAAGTGACAATCGATAGGAAATAGTGATCTAAAATAGTTTTTATTTTACCTAAGATGTCAGGGCATTATTTCCTGAGTTATTTGCAAAAGACCTCAAAAATTACCTTTGACCTTGACCTTTATATTAGGCATTTTGCAAATAATTCGGAGAATAATGCACTGACATCATAGGTCAAATAAAATCATTTATATGGTACAGTATTTCCTACCGATTGATATCAATCACTTGATTCTAAATCTAGTCAATATTTTCTATTTAATATTTTTATTGATTAAATTTATTTATTTTCACTTTTTTTCCCAACATGGTTCCACAAATAGCATGATATTCGCCACCTGGGCTATTAAAAGTGAATCCAGGCAGTTGGTTCCATAGAGGCTTGGCTATCATCTTTATTAATTAACATTTAATTATCTAAATTTATCAATTTAATTTTCTCTTTATAATTATTACTCCCTATTAATTCATCATTTCATAATTAATAAATCCTTAATAAAATCTCTACAACATACCTAAGAAATAAAGAACGCTGAAAAAAAAACATCTCTACAACTCCAGCCTGCCTCTATGGCATTGTTCTCTGTCCATGGTGTTCGTCAATGATACAGGAAACTGACTTTATATACACACTTGATATATTAATACGCACTGTCACACAAAACATTCAGACAGTAGACCATCACACGGAACAGGCTGAAAATATACTCTTAAGCAAAATAAGGACACTATTTCTTTTACAGGATATTGATGTTTTCTTTTCAGTCATAGATGGTATCCTGGAACTAGTATGTACAGCATCTCATCCCCTACAAACATAATCTGCCTCTCTTGTACCCTGTGTCTTTAAAGATTCCTTCTTTGCCCTATTAGCGTTCTCTGCAGACTCGCCATGTATTGATCGGTAATGCTTTGGTCAGTGGAGGCATAGATCTATGGTTAACCCTCTATGTTGGAGTGCAACATGTATGTAATGGCAACTATATGTAGATGAATCAAACGCAACGTCAGTTATATCAGTTGCAGTAAAATATAATAGCAATCATTAATTTGTATCTTTTGTTGTGATACTGATGGCGATGATACTCTCCTCTCCCTCCCCTCTCTCCTCTCTCTCCTCTCTCTCCTCTCTCTCCTCTCTCTCCTCTCTCACTAAGCAGTATAAAAAAAGGCTCCCTGTCCTCATCATGCATGTGCATCCACAGGTTCTGCCATCTATATCAGCTGCTAATAAGTATCCCAGCCAAAGATTATGCTACCAAATTCGAACTTTGAAGGGAGTTACAGAGAATTGGAGATGGAAGTCTGCTCACCTGCCCCTGGCCAACTACTACAGATCATTTGCTACAGCTGTGAGAGCTACTGCAGCAATCTCAAGTGTTCATAGCAGCTTATCATGGAATGCACTGCTGCATGTGGTCATGATGGTGAATGTGCAAAGTGCTCAGGCCCTATTTACCGGACTGATGAATTCAGGATGACATGTCAGGTACCATATACACAGTGCATTCCTAATTGATTTTTACTTTGGTAGGTTCTTTATTTCAGGTATCACAGCAATGCTTATGATGGCTTATTTAGTGGAAAGATGTTATCTGATATCCTTGGTCATGAATACCTTTGAACAATCTCACTAAATGGGACTCTTTCACTTCACAGCTAGGATGCATTTACAGGGCAGTTTTCTGGTCATTTCTTTCATGTATCAGTATTCTAATAATAATTAACTGCATGAATATTGGATATATGTATTTTTTATTGTTTCATTGGATCCCCCATGCCTGGAAACATTAATGAAGTGTATTCACACTTGACTACATGTTGATTTTATACCGAGGTATGCTATTTCAAAGTTTTAGAGATTTTGTTTTTTTGAGATTCTTGGCATGTTCCCCCCACCCAGGTTTTTCTAGACTATTAGTATGTTGATAAGGGGCACTCATACTACCCAAAACCATTAAGAAACCTACTGATGCAATTTGTCCTAGGTCAAACCCTATTTTTATTGGATTACTGTTGAAAACCATGTTTTTGACTGAATTCCCTGGAAATATGAATTATTTTATGATTGAAAACAATCATAGAAAATCATCTACCAATATTATATTAACTACCAAGAGATTGAATGAAAGCATACAATGACTAAATTATATACAAGTTAAAGATATTTGAAGTATTTGTTATCGTTTTTTAGTCAAATATGTGAAGAATGACCTATAACGCCCCCTAGTGGAAAGGCATCCGGTGCATTGGATTTTATCTTTATTTCATTGAATTCCCTACCATGGAAAACATAGCAATGGACACAAAAATCACTCATTTATGTTAATTATAGAACCAAAGTTATGTGCATTTATTGTCTGAGCAGCCATCTTGAACGCCGTCTTGAATTTAGGTATGATGAAATAATTTAGAAAAATCCAGACATTGATTTTTGGATTCTGCTCATTGAATGCTTCAAAAAATGTATGTCTGCAAATTTTAACATGAATTTCATACGGGATGACATGACTGCATACACTAAATAGCGTTTGTAAATGATTCAGAGATATCTCCAAATATTTGAGATAACATCTTTCCATAAGCCCTAGACACTTGTGTTAGTCAGTGATTAAGACCAGCCTTACGCCAAAGGATCCTAGTTATTTCTTGATATATGCATTTGTGCGCGTTTGTCCATTATAAGATGTCCCAATCAGCGCATCTGCAGCCCCTCAATGTCGGTCACTAATCATGTATCTATCAAACCCTACAGCTATGCCTCCCCTAAAATGCGAGGGTGGTCGCATGCAGCAAATGTGTTCCAACCCATGTGACACGAAGGCCATATAGCCTATCATATATACGTATTAGGTTTAGACATTTTAAATAGAAGTTACAGACTCAGGTTTTGGAAGCGGCCTATAGCGAAAATGATTACGATTTGATAGAGAGTCCGCTTAGAACTGCCATTGAGTGTCCCTTGGTTGGATGTCGGTTGTGAAGCTTTACGACATTGGTCCGTCAGAAGGAGGGATTTACGTGCCGCCACATTGGTTTCGCTGACTCGGAGAATTTGCTGAGTCGGCAAAATTTTTATGCTAGGGTATTTACTGCAGCTGTTGTCAACAGGCACCCCCTCGCCTGATCAATGTTTTATGCCACCCCACCAATCCTTTCATCAGCATAATTCCCTAGCATTAACCCTATTTTTGGTGTTGATCATACAATTCATCATGGTATACGAACATTTAAGCGGGTTCAATTGTCATTTTAAACAAGTGGTTTGATAACGGTAAAAGTGTCGAAATAATGTAGATAGTGAAAGCAATCAATTGGATAAATATCTTATAGTTTTCTCATTTTCCTAGCAAATTTAATATGTTGTTTCGACCGCTGTAAAAGAGAGACAACGTAAGAAGTAACGGTTAAGATCGATATTGAAGATTTTATACATGTTTGGGATTGATATAATTATTATTATTGCAAGTAAACCTGCAATAGATTTTAATGAAGAAACATGCTGATTGAGCAGAATGCCTTACAAAGTATTCATACCATATACTCCGGCGCAATTCTCAAATTAATTATAATCGCTTGATTCTTTAAAACTGAATGGCACCTGATTTAGCTTGATTTTACGTACTATTATGAAGGTTTAATTCTATTCTGACTGAAATACACACGAAAGGTAAAGGAACTCGAAAAGGACGACTGGTTAGTCCTGTGGTTACAGGCTCTCGGATGTTCCTCATCCTGAAGTTGGGATATGCTGTGAGGCAATTACGCCTGTCCATGGCTGTCACATCTTGCTCATACATGTATTTAACCTGTTTTCTGATTACACAGAGATTCAGAGAATTCGGGGCGTCAGAAAATGTACAATTTGCCTCCATTCAAGCCTTTCAAATAGTCAAATTATATGACAAAAATGAAGTTCAAAATACAGTTCAACATAAGAAAACATATTTTCTGAATCAATGCATACCAAATTATATCCTGATATACCTACTATGTATCATTCTTCAACCGAAAGAATTCACTGAATGTGTAGAGCTGCTGATTGTAAATTTTCTGACGCCCTGATCCCATCGATACGAACTAAAAAGTTGGGTATATAGGGAGTATTATCGGAATCTAGTATAGCAACATCAAAACTTAACAGAATGGTAATGAGAATGGTATCTGCGCAATTGGTAGGCCGTATGGAGCTGAAATTAAACCAAACAAACGCTCATTTGTTTGAATGTTCTAGCTGAAAGGTGCTGTGATATGTTATTAACCATTTTGAAAGTAGTCATAATAGCGAAGATAGTGAACGAATATAATGACTATAATTGCGCATATTTCGATATTTGAAAAAAGGAATTTAGATAAGGCTCACTCTCAACGTACAAATCTCAAGATTCAAACATGGGATCTTCCACGATTTGATTTCGACAGCCAACACTACTGCTATGCTCAACATGTAGTCCTACATTAGGTCGCCAGAACGTGAGACTGGCGATGATCGCAAAAGCTAACCCTTGCAACTGAATCTCTTGCCACTTGCGATGTAGGGGAAGAGTGGTATGAGCGAGACCAATGTCAGAGTGCAGTGGAGGCAGCGAGATGGGTAGCCTCGGTGATGGAGAGACGTGTGGGCGGATAATGAAGCCAGTGTCTTTGACTCCCTAGATATTCAAGCCAAGAAAAGCCTTCTAGTTCTGCACTTGTCAATTGCACCCCCGCCCTACCCCCGAGGATATGGTGGTACGTCCTGGACATTTAACGTCCTAGAAATCTGAGGAAATCCCCCACCCCCACCCCCAGGACAAGACATTTTTGTAAAATCCCCGACTCCATGGAGCACATTTTTCGCCTTATTTATCGCCTTATGTCCTGATGGACATTCCCCATTCTGGGAATGTCCTTGATACCGCGGTAAACTAGGGAAATCCCTGGCTTGGGTGGTGGCATATTTTCTCGGACATCCCCCTACCCCCCCCCCCGGGGTTTGGGGGGGGGGGCGCTGCAACTGATGATCAGGATTCTATATCACTCGTTAAGCGTTTTTATTTCTCTGATTGTCCTCCTTTCTTGGACTAGTTTATTCAACTCTATTAGTCTTATACTTATATCAAGCTTTTTGGTCCTGACGAGCTGCTGACTCATTTTGATCTGGGTATATTTATATAGGCTTAGGGACCATGATAATTTGGAATATTAATAATAATGTGGTTAATCTTTGTTACGTAATCATTGCGTTATATGATATAACATAGACCTGTATAGTGTAAGGAATTGAGGAATTGCCCAGTCGGTCAATAATAATGAAGAAGTAGGACAGAGATTTGGCGTTCGTTTAGCTTGCTAGGTCAGAAGACCTTGAACTCATCTATTTATTTCCTTATATGGAAATTGTTTAACTTAATTTGAACAAGCTTTGGATTGTCATGATATTGAACAACGCGCCGGTGTTGGTTTGTGATTTTATACTTCATTTTCGCTTTTTCACCTAAAAATTCAAGAATCAGCAAATTCTGAGAATAGTGTAACGGGTTTATACAATGTCTCTGACTGAATAAAAATCTTTAAATACAAGTACAAAAATTTATATCTTTATATCTTTATAAAGCTGTCAATATTTAAAAACGCCCTACGGACATAGCATCTTTAGGGTAGTCTCCACATGCAAACCCCAAATGACCTATGATCAAACCATTGGCGATATACAAAACTATATATTTAAAAAACGCTCATGAAACATTTTATCAAAGAAAAGCATTTACTATACTTCCCTCGGCTTCAGAATGCTATAAAAACAAAGACACCATTTGCAAGACTTTTCTAAGACTCAATTCTCTCTTTTGCTTTTCAAGGCTTGGAAAGTGTTGCAGTTTAATAGGGCGACTCCACTAGAGAGAAAAACGGCACCGACAAATTTTCTTGTTGCCCACTAATTTGTTGCAACAAATATCCATAAGGAAACAACAGTTCCCAGAGAATGTGGCAACACATCTGACACTCCTCCATTTGCGTTTTCATTGCAAACATGAAATGAACTGATGTTAGTGGGCAACAAAAAATTGTGTCGCCGCCTTTTCTCCTCTGCCTCATCTCAATGGGATCGTACTCGTGGAAAAACATGATTGATTGGGGCGGGCTATCTACATTGGGGTGGGGTGCCTATGTCAGGGATGGGGTGTTTTGTCCCCCAACTGTCAGGATAAAAATGTGTTATAGTAAATATCCAACATATCCAACATTTTTCTTTTTCAAATATCATTTTTCTTTTCTAAGATATTCCAACACATAATCAACATGATTTCTGGAAATCCTAATATACTTTCTTTTCTTTCTCTCACTGAGATATACACATAGCCATCTTTCAGCCACATAGCCATCATAGCCAGAGTCAGTTGCTCATTTTCATATACTACTATCTGGTGTCTGAATAGTGGCTAGTAGACTAGCACTGAGTACCTTAGGCTATTCGCATTGACCAGATACCCGACCAAAGTAAAGTTGGTTATTATATGACACATTTAATTTCTGTAAAAAAAATAATTAGTTTAATAATTGTTTTGTAGGTAATGCCCAAGAGATAGTGGTTGCGTGTGGATAAATTGCATTTATTTGTATATATTGATATTATTTAGATTATAAAAATAATCAAGGTGCACAAGTCTATCCATGACGCTTAGGAAAGGAGCAAAAAAGGAAGAAATCCTCATGGTCATATTTTAAAAGAATCAACTGCAATGCGTCATAGCAGCAGATGACACAGGTCATAGGTAATAGGGGAGTGGTAATAGTAAAAAGACTTCTTGTAATGGGAGGAAAGATCTCAGTAATAAAGAAATAGTCAGTGCCATGAAACTATTTGTTCCAGGAATAGGAATATCGGGTCTGTAATTGGAAAAGGTGTCTTAGTAATGTATTTTGGCTATGCGTAATATGTGCAAAAAAAGAGGAAAAGTCTGTAATATTACATATATATATATATATATCGTACAGATGACGACTCTTGGACACAACATGGGGTGCCTACCTCGGGGCATTTTCTTTCAAGTTTTTCAAATCTCTACACAATACAGACCCTCTCAAAACACATCAAATATACTATCAAACATATTGGAAAGAGTATAATGGCAAAAGCAAATTCTTATTGGGCATCAATTCCTTACAGTGTTAGTTGATAAATCAACAAAGCTTAACCTGACATAGGTACCCAAGAAAGATAAAACTCAAATTCAAATTGATACCGAGAGAGGAATATATGCATCCAATCGAGTAGCAATTTTCAGGTAAGATTCCCTATTCATCAATTTACAAAAGTTTCCTGAGTTTTGAGATATTTCAAAAATGACTTCTGAAACCACCCACTGCCCCCATTTATCGAGAATTGACCATATGCTTTTCAAAAACAGAACTTTTAAAGAGCGCATTCAGAATTTTGAGAATGAATAATGGGTTAATGACCAACACCGAGGGGCTGCTGGTGTACTGTTTTGGGTATAATCCTGGGGTGAAGCGGGGGCTTATGCACAAAAAGTACACCAGCCTAACTGATAAAAAACCTACCCTCCTGATGATCATGCTTCATGCTCTGAGAAAAGAGAGCATGGTTGCAGAGAAAGAAACTGTGATAAAACCCAAAGAGGTAACCTAAAGAGAATATGTGAAATCTAGTTAGGTCAAAGCCATTAATTAAAAATAACAAGGGCCATGACATGTGAATAAATGCAATCTGATGTTGGCTTTGTGCCAGATGGTAGTGTTTGATTAAATTGGATCACTTATATATTAAACAGTCATTCACTGCAGGAAATTTGTATTTCAGAGATTTTCCAACTCAAAGTGTAGATAACAAAAAGATAACATGTAGTGTATCCTGCGATTGCCAAGTATTGAAGGGGAAAAGGATCCCAGAGGAAAATTAAATTATGTGTTGGAAATAAGGAACGCTTCATTAAAGCTGAATTCTCCGTCAAATCAACCCTAAACTCATTTTTCCTTAATTCTTTCTCTCTGTTATCGTACAATACTATATGAATGTTTAATACATAATAAGGATTCACCCGATTGGACTGTTTGTATAAGACAAAACGCTGGGGTTGGATTTTAGAGATTCTTTATTATTTCTTTTTTGTTTTTTCCCTTTGTTAAAATGCCTAATGTGCGAGGCTCTTACGATTTTTATTTGTAATAGTATTAGATATAATTATATAGAATGACTTTGTCACATGATTATTAATAATATAACATTCTGTTACCTTTTTGTAAATGTTAGCACGTCCTGAGAATAGTGTAACTGTTACATAATGTTCTATTGCTGAATAAAAAATCTTAAACACAAATACAATTGCTATAGACAGAACGGTTGAATACTGAAAATGAAGACGAATTGTTATTTCCTTGAATTCCTTGAATCTTAAATGAATCATCGGCTTTTTCTCTAAATTTGCATTATTTTGTATGTGCTGTCCCACATTGGTAATTTTGGGTATTAAAGAAGGATTTTTCAATTACATTGAGGATTCCCTAAGTAAAAGAAGATAAATGAGGGTCATATTGAAAAAGGCGAAATTACGGTGTGTCACTCAATGAGTAGTTTTGGATGTGATGAGGTTTGAAAAGAAGAACAGGCTAAAATCCTTTAAAGCTGTATTCCTAGTAATTACGATAGAAATAGTCTTACCAAATCAACACATAATATTACTTATAGGACTGAATTTATCAATATTCTGGTTAAATAGTAGGTATGTATGTTTATACAAGAATTTGAAAGGCCCCCAATGAGTGATATCAAAGTGTCATTAAACGGGTTCCAGGTCACTTTTAGGACAAAACACTTTATGAATTCATAAGTATAATGCCGAAGTCTCAATTCTTTTACCCCATTTATGTATAAGTTATAAGTCGTTTAAAGGCCCAAATTAAGTAACAGTCTAGGTCCAAAGATGGTAGAGTCTCTTCAAACAAAGGGAAAGCCTCTCGCCTCAAACCGCAAAGTGCCATTATAAGTCCATTAAGACCGCAAAATGTCATTATATATTCACATTAAATCGCCGAGTCTTAGGCGAGGAGACCGTTTAGCGAAGTAGGCTTACATACCATTCTTATCTGATCTGAGGGTTTGGACCTAGAGTGGTAAGCTTAGTTGAAAAAGTCTGTTTAGCACAAGATGGCACTGAGAGTGTTGTGTGACGTCACAAAGCGTGCCCGAAATGTACATACTCTACCTACTTTCAGGCCATCCTCCCAGCATTTGAAACAGTTATTCAATGCAGGTATTTCAAGACTGGGAGAACTATACAGGTTGTTTGTTTGGGTCTGCATGCCTGCGTTGATAATATTCTGTCTACCCATTCCCAACCCCTTTCTTTATAGCAGCTATATTAACAGACATATTTATTATGTATGTTCCATGTTAAGTTAAGATTTAGGCGTGTTTGTGACATAGGCAAACAGTAGCGTCTTGAATGGATCGAGTGTTAGACTGTGGAACTACTTTTCCCCCCTTAAAATGGGTAAAACTCAATAAATATTTTGTCCCTTTGGTTCCTTTGGTCCCTTTGGTCCCTTTGGTTTCATTAAGTAAAACTTGGGCCGTTACATTTGAATAATAGGAAAGCAGTTGATTTTCTCAAAATATTTTGGGATTTCGTGACACTTTAAGTGATGCCACTGCAGGAAATTAAGCATTTTGGCAGATCTCCGAGATTTAACTGTGGACATCTATTTAGCCTTGCAGCAAAAAGAACTGGACAAAATTCTCCAAAATTTTGGACAAATGACTTTTAGTTGGGTTGGAAAAGAACAGAACAAAAAATAGAAAATCTTTATTCTTCGACTGATGTTAGCTGAGAGAGCAACTTTAAGACTTTGTCTTGAGAGCCTTTAGGGTGTTTGGGAATGAATAGACGGATCATTGGCATGCAGCTTTAATGCAGTGGTTGATCATAGGGTGTTTTTGCCAACTCAAGCTAAATGCGATCAATTTCAATCGATTTTGACATTCTTTGATCATTCCCAGATAGCTATTCTCTCGTTGCAGGTTTTGAACCACATGAAACACATTTGAGTGCTTAGATGGCAAACTTTTCAGACAATGCTTAAACACAATGTTACATAACCAGGCTACTGTATATTGCATGTTTGTGACAATTTGATCGAGTGATTTCATACAAATTCAACTGCATGGAAAATAATCTCAGTTCAAAGATCCTATTGTTATCATGATATTTCGATCCAGCACTTATTGAGATAAAACTATGTTGTCAGGAAGCAGTCCACACTCAGAAATTTCCTTAGAAACAAGACGAAATCGCATAGAAATTTACGCACATTTCATAATATTGACTCTACTAGCAATGACACATGGGAATTATGAAATCTGTGGATTACGAAATCAGTCAAGCATGCCACAAACAGGAAAGCGTGCATGCCCTAGTAAACCGTTGTCTTAGACAACACCACATCCCACACTGGGTGGCAACTCATATTATATAACTAGCTATAACTAAGCATCAAAGGGTGAAAATGAATCCATATTCCATTGCAGCATTGTTAAATGAAATAGCAGCGTCTGGTGAACCACATGTAAACCCCAACTTTTCAAAAGTTTTAAAATATTTCCTTCAGTTTATCTTTGTATTCTTTCTTTACATTTTTTTTCCAATGAGGATGTTTCTGGCTACAGAAGCCCAGAGTTTTCTTTAAATATATTTTCATAACGGAAGAAAAAAATGAAAAGTATATCTATAATAATGAAAACGAAATTGGCTGTCATGCACTATTGGTCACGCCGCCTTGTCTCCCCCTGGCCAGCAGGCTTTGGCAGTCTAAAACCCCCCACACACCTGAGCATTTTTGCACCGATTTAACTGTCCTGATCCTGTCCCGATCCATTTTAGGATTCAACTTTCCGTCCCGATCAATCGGGAGTTCAATCGGAACTAATTTTAGCGATCGGTAGTATCCCCGATTGGAGTAATTTTCATCAATCTGGACTAGTTAATTCCTATTTTTGCCCGATTATAGATTTGTCCTGATTTTGGCCTTGAATTTTTATAATCGCTTCCTAGTGTGGGTCTCTGCCCAATGCATCTGGAACTGTCCCAATGCATCGGGGGCCTTCCAGAGCCATCGGGAGGGCTCTCCCGAATATCCAAAAAATGGAAAATCGGGAGGGCACTCTCGATGCATGGTCCCGATCCATGACCATTGATAAATAGTCCATGCTGAACATGGCATGTTTTCAATAGATTTTAGACTGTACCATTACATCCATAATTCCATGCAGAATCCCAATTCAAAATGGCGGCTATGCAACTCCCCTATTACACTTCTTTAATATTTGTCCACCCCCTCTCCCCACACACCCCCTCTCTCTCTCTCTCCCTCGCTCACCCTCTCTCTCTCTCGCCCTGGGACCTTACCTTAGGGACGTTTTGGCCCGGGGACGTTGGGGCCCAAGGACGTTAGGGCCCGGGGACATTGGGGCCCAGGGACGTTAGGTATGGGACCTTTGAGTGATGTTAGGACCCAGGTACTTTTTGCCTGGGGACATTAAGGACCGGGGACGTTAAGGACCTTTGTGCCCTGGCACATTTGGGCCCAAGGATGATTGGGAACCTAGGGACTTTAGGGCCTGAGGACGTTTGGGCCCGGGGATGTTAGGGACATTTGGCCTGGGGAACATTAGGGCCCAGGGACATTAAGGCCCAGGGACGTTAGGGATGTTTGGGCCCTGGGACCTTACCTTAGGGACGTTTTGGCCCGGGGACGTTTTGGCCCGGGGACGTTTTGGCCCGGGGACGTTTTGGCCCGGGGACGTTTTGGCCCGGGGACGTTTTGGCCCGGGGACGTTTTGGCCCGGGGACGTTTTGGCCCGGGGACGTTTTGGCCCGGGGACGTTTTGGCCCGGGGACGTTTTGGCCCGGGGACGTTTTGGCCCGGGGACGTTTTGGCCCGGGGACATTGGGGCCCGGGGACATTGGGGCCCGGGGACATTGGGGCCCGGGGACATTGGGACCCGGGGACATTGGGGCCCGGGGACATTGGGCCCTGGGGACGTTAGGTATGGGACCTTTGTGTGATGTTAAGGCCCAGGTACTTTTTTGCCTGAGGACATTAAGGGCCGGGGATGTTAGGGACCTTTGTGCCCTGGCACATTTGGGCCCAAGGATGATTGGGAAGTTAGGGACTTTAGGGCCTGGGGACATTTGGGCCCGGGGATGTTAGGGACCTTTGTGCCCTTGGACCATAGGGAGGTTAAGGCCCTGGGACGTTAGGGTCCTGGGACGTTAGGGCCTAGGGCCGGTTGGGTCTCTCTTTCTCTCTCCTTCTCCCTCTAAAGTGCAGCACAGTGCTGCCCTCTAGAGTGCTGCGCAGCACAGTACGGCACTCTAGAGTGCAATGCAGCACAATACTGCACTCTAGAGTGCTATGCAGCACAATACTGCACTCTAGAGTGCTGCTCAGCACAGTGCTGCACTCTAGAGTGCTGATCAGCACAATACTGCACTCTAGAGTGCTGCTCAGCACAGTTTCGGTACTCTAGAGTGCTGCTCAGCACAGTACGGCACTCTAGAGTGCTATGCAGCACAGTTTCTGCACTCTAGAGTCCTGCGCAGCACAATACTGCACTCTAGAGTGCTGCTCAGCACAGTACTGCACTCTAGAGTGCTGCTCAGCACAGTTTCGGCACTCTAGAGTGCTGCTCAGCACAGTTTCGGCACTCTAGAGTGCTGCTCAGCACAGTTTCGGCACTCTAGAGTGCTGCTCAGCACAGCACTGCACTCTAGAGTACTATGCAGCACAGTTTCTGCACTCTAGAGTGCTGCTCAGCACAGTTTCTGCACTCTAGAGTGCTGCACAGTACAGTACTGCACTCTAGAGTGCTGCACAGCACAATACTGCACTCTAGAGTGTTTTGCAGCATAGTTTCTGCACTCTAGAGTGCTGCACAGCACAGTGCTGCACTCTAGAGTGCTGCGCAGCACAGTGTTGCACTCTAGAGTGTTGCTCAGTGACAGTGCTGTACTCTAGAGTGTTGCTCAGCACAGTGCTGCACTCTAATGTGCTGCGCAGCAAAGTGCTGCACTCTACAGTGTTGCTCAGCAAAGTGCTGCACTCTAATGTGCTGCTCAGCACCATGCTGCACCATGCTGCACAGCAACCACCTCCAGCAATTTCGAGGTAATTAATCGTAGACTTTGAAATTGATCAATTCCGCAAACCGATCCAGTGTGGGTACCCCTTAATCTGTGGAGTATCAAAAAGATTTTTTCACTTTTATAATGCTCACTTCTCCTCCTGCACGGGCCGATCATTTTTTATTTGTTTTTAATACATCTTTTTTTTTAATTTGATGTGTCACACGAATATGAGTCACAATTTCCAAAAGATGGACTTCTTGTGTTTTGAGTCATACGTCGATGATACAATGTTTTTGGATTGATTCTAAATCTCCAAAATCTCCTGATTCCAAATCTGCCGGGTGCCACTAAATATCGGCGAATCAGCGGTGAAATCAGCCCTGTGACCTCCAAATCGGGGAACAAATAGTAGCACGATTGGTCCTACGATTAGTCTTAGAATCCTACGACTAATCGGGGGTTGGAATTAAATCGTAGACATAATCTTAAGGCCAAATCGGCCGTAGAATGAGCTCTGTGTGTGTACCCCTTTAGGGATTACAAGATTTCTTAGTAATCCTTTAGTAATCCTTCATAATCCTGCCGTACAATGTTAGAAATTATGAATTACGATGATTTGAAGGAGAATTTCCAATGAAACATCATAGAAATACAAGATCGGCACTGAGTATGTAGACTGACTGTAGGCCGTCAGTCAAGTGCCTCCTGTCAAGATTGGATGAATGAATGTTTTTCCATCTGCTAGCCGACTGCCCCCTGTGACAAAATCGGCTCAGTGGATCTGTCCAAATTTACTCCTATAATGACTTACAGGACTGTATTTATCAATATTCTGCTGTTGTATATATACGAGAATTTGAAGTGGAATTCGCTATTTGCTATTTTTTTATTGACAAATAAAAGATTTTTCAATTCAATTCAATTAAAAAAATGTGGCGGCCGGTGAGCAATATAGGGGATATCGTTACTGGAAAGCAACTCAATATATGTGGATCCTGTAGCAAGAATAGCCAGATATGCCCATATATACCTAGTGCCAATGACTATCAGCATTTTCTTTCCGTCCACTTTGTGAGCTTCATGTAGACTGTGAATTCCTACTTTTTTATGCTATCATTAGTTCATGTTCAAAGTGTCGTTGATGTAACTCTCTTAATAAAAGGAAGAGGTTATTGAGAAATTTTGCAGAATACATCAAGAATCCATTGTTTCCCTAAGGCAAAGAAGCCCATGTATTTTGTTATTTCCTTGGTTAGAAAAGAATGTAATTACCACTCCAGCTTCGTGAGATGTATATATATATATAAAGAGTGGTTCACTACTGTTAATGCTGTTGTGATTTCAGGCAAAACTTGTTGTTGATGCATCTGTATTGGTGCAAAAAGCCGAATCCGTTGTCTTGGTCAAAGGTTAATATGCACCCCCCCCCCCCTTCAGGGTCCGTCTATTGTCTGCGAGAGAACATTGCTTCGATGTAACACTAGTTATTTTTTTTATGTCATCTGTACGTAATAAAATGGATTTGCAAAAAACGAAACAAAAATGACTATCAGCCTAATTCAGCAACATTAACTAAATGCCTAGAGCTACTGATTGTACATTTTCTGGCACTCTGGCCCATATATATAGATGTGAGGGGACAAGCTTGGATTTTGTCCCTGTTGGTGGTCACCATCGCAAATTACATGGTACATGGGTCAACTTCATGCAGTGAGATGTGCCAGACATGCTGTGATGTGATACAAGAGATTATATTTCTTTATTCTCAGGATCTGACACATCAATGAGAGCAAAATGCATAGTTTATGGATAAGTATTATCTGTGAATAGAATCTGAATTCTACAAGGTTGATCCAATATAGATTTTTGGGTATGTAATGACAATGTAACGTAAGAAAACCATACAAGACAACACATTGTTATAATCTATTGTAAATGCCCTTCATACATAGAATTTTCATTTTCCTATACCTTCTGATTGGACGTACCTCGTCCAATCAGCGAGAGGCAGCTCACTGTGAAGCCTGCCTCTCCTGGCATATAGGGACTATCCCTGAGCCCAGGCCTTCACTTACCATCTGATATGAATACCAGCTGTATCTCTGTTACAATAAGACCTAACAGAATAAATCTATCTTCAACATCATAGATATTTCTTCATCTCCTGAATAGTGTTACACCACGTATAACAACATGAATACAAGATGTAAATTCCTATGGCCTTTAAAATTGAATAAAAGAGTTTTACATAAATATAAGATACATAATGGTACACTCGCATGACTATATATGTGTCTTATTGTATGTAAATATATATATATAGATGGAACATACCATGAGTGTATTCTCTCCAAGTGTTATGCATTGAGGTTGTGGTGGGAGACTGAGGGGCATAGCGCAGCATAGCCATGAGGTGTCCTGTCGCAATCGAGATGCATAACCCTTGGAGAGAATGCACCCAAAGTATGTTCTATATTCATTACACCCCTGAAATAATTAGAACAGAAAGATATATATTACTAGTAAAAGAATAAAAATTGGATAATATAAATGAATAGTTAAATTTTCCTCATCTGTTTTCATTTCTTTTTGCGAATGTGAAAGAAAATAGTCCCTGAAAGTTTTTGGACAGGATTCAATGCTTTGATTTGGCACTGATTATTGATTAGATTTAACAGAATACAAAGAAATATCAAATTTTATTGTGTTTTCCCATCATCAAACCTAGTAGGAACACTTTATTTAACATCTGCCATACTTTTTAAGGAATTGACTCCTATAAAAAAAGATTAAATTGCAGTGATCGGCAACCCACTATTGTGACTTGTTAGTCTGCTAGGGAAACCGTTGAAAGGTCTCAAGTAGCTCTAAACAATAGCCAGAGTTAACAGAAATACTACAGCAATTAAGCTCAACAGTCGTAAATCTAACCCTTTCCTGTTCTATCTATTGAAGTTTTGGTTGTCAATCTGCATTAATTATTACCAGAATTTAGGAGTAAGGATTGGTGATTTCCCCAATGCCGGCAACAGTGCAATAACATACATCTTAACGTCATGTAATCTACGCGTTAGTAACGCAAATTTGATTCCTTCACAATGCTCTTTCCCACATGGAGTGGGGATCGGTGGAACTGGTGGTGGAGGATCTACAGATCTACTGTATAGGCTACTAATTAATTCCTCTTTTAATATAAAGGGTACGGTATTTGGAATTAGCAAAGCGCAAAGTTAGGGGTACAAAGTGGGGTACATTTGGATTAATACATAATTTGACTTCCAGTGATTAGGCCTATGTACCGGGCCTACTTTTGTTATTAGCTAAGGGCGATGTAATTAACATGTTATCAACCTCCCTCTATAAGTGTGACATACAATGTTGTAGGTATAGGCAACTACATCACAGGGGTGTAATAAAGTGTTATATCAAATACATGTATTCCTCTTTCAGCACGCAGATCTAGATTTGTAAGGCCAAATTCCAAGTGTCCAAGTGGAAGCTTGATACAGAGTGAGTCACAAAGGACCATAACCTCAAACCTTTCACCCACCACTCTGATATGTTGTTTATCAAGGTACTGTGTGGGGATGCGAATCTTCATCAAGTGTATCAATAAACAAGAGAGAACATATGGGTGATGTCAGGGGGTCGCAGATATAAACATCAAAGCATTCTGCCTATACCAATAATCTAAGCATTTTCACTAAGACAATCCGCCATCATCGTATATCACGAACAGGAATAGGATAGTTATCGCAGCTACAGTGTTCAATTTATAAACGAAGATTATATCTGAAACATGTTTATGTCAGAAACATGAAATGATACAGACGTCTTAAAATGCCCATCACAAACATTATCGTGATTCCCTGTTAAGATTATACAAAACTGAATTTGATCAAATGCACAGTTGTTTACTTCTTTTAGTAGCATTAAAACCTCAAAAGCAACGGTCTGCTTATAGACTATTTTATATATGAAAAGCATGATCTGATGTCCTGAATTGGTAAGGATATTATGTAAAATAGTAAATAATCAAAATATCCAACATTTTCTTTTGGGAATATATCCTATTCTCTCACACTATCAATACGACTTGACACTATCTTGGATTGGGGATATTCTCAGAGGAGGGGGGGGGGGAGAAGCATAGACGTATGGGAGAGAGAAAGGCTTCCCATGTACTGTGGGACTGGGGTGGAGACAGGTGATGAGTACACAGTACATGCATACTGAAGAAGACCTCCCTTTGAGTGCACCAGTGTGTTACGTAACAAAGCTACCATTGCCAATATCAGACAGGGGAAAACGAATGAATGATGATAGAAATAGTTCAAAGGGAGGAGAGCAGCAATAGGGGCAGATGATATAGGACATAGGGGATTGGTAATAGTAATATAGAGCCTTAAGGGCCTGGTCCACCCAAAAATGTACATGTCGGAATTCCCGCTGTGGTTTTGACCCGACTGACTTGCTCCGCCGCAGGAAAAACTGACGCAGAAATTCCTGCAGAACCCTTGTCCACCAACATGATAATTGCCTATGCTTTTCATAAAGTGAATAGCTCCTATATATAGGCCTATGATATTCTTGTTTGAGTGTGGATTGCGAGTAATTATGATTGTACTGAGACTAAAATATACCAATTTGATAAAATAATCGTCAAATTGAAAACGGAAATTACTAAAATATCAAATTTAAAAATTCAGAAATTTTCATTGAAGTTCGGGGAAAAAACGAAAAAAATTCAAAATTCCGAAATTGTGACTGTCATTGCAACAATGGCGGGACATTGGACAGAGGATCACCAGACCAACATCACCGTCACCCCGTCAACACTTATAGTACATGCAAGCCGGCCGACACCTCTTCCTCCTCCGAGGAGTCACGCCCATCACCACACCGCCTGACAAAGAATCGGAGGACTGTGCAATAAGGAACTGGGAAACAGCACATGCCTGGACAAGGGCGTGTCTGGACCTCATACTCGATGGTCAGAACAAGTGGCGGGATACCAATGTATTCAGAGAAGATGCCCACCCAGTAAAAGACTGTCAGAATAAACATACTGCGCAGGCCAGCCTGCATGGGGGCGAGAGTGGTTACCGCAAGCCAGCTTATCAAGGAAAAAAACCTCATCAAAACAACCAGCCAAAAAACCAGTAAACTCCTGCTCATCAACTACAGAAAATGGTGAGTTGAATCTAAGTTGAATTGTCGCAAAAATCGCTACCTCTAATAATCTTTCCATTGAATGCCCACACGATACAAATATAAACAATGTGCCCTGCCCACTTCAAAATGGCAGTGCCCATACTAGCGCAGGTGACCAAACTAATATGGCAGCCACCTCGCGCTCCAAATCTTACAAGGGTCAGGTCCGGCAAGACGAGAACTCTCATGGCGGCCAACTGTGTACAAACAAAGGCATCAAGGCTAGCAAAGGTCAAACTGCTGCGCTAGTTCTTAATGATATGATTCAAACTCAGCCAAATTCCTGTATAATAGTGAGTGGCAGTAATATCCCAGCTATCGATGACAATGATATAGCTAATAACTCCGCTAAACATGTATTGCAGACACTCAATGGACCCATGGACACTGAAGTCACGCCAAGGCCTTGTGCAAATCTGCATTCTATGCCCAAGTTCATGAAGAACATCGATTACCCCCATCTAGCAACAACACAAATACACAACTCTGAGATACAAGCTGACGAAATCCAGTTGTGCCAAATCCATGAAGGAAATGACATAGGTGAGCAAATCACAAATCGAGGAACACAACAAAATAAAAACCTCGAAGATTACGCAATCTGGCCAGATCCACATATCTCACTCTCATCAAGCTTGGCGACTATGTACAAAACTGTGAGAGCCACAAACCAGCCAAATTTCAAGCAAGTGCGAGTAAAGGTCCCATCAGTACTTAATGTCGCACAATGGCATTAGGTTACAATGGGTCACAAAAATGACACTATGATACTACAAGGCATTGTATATGGCTTCCCAATCCAATACACTGGTGGACTGCGTTATCACACTTAAGAGGTGACAAATCATCCATCAGCAAGACAAGACATGAAACATGTGCGACTATATGTGGAGGAAGAATCATGCCACCCTGCGTTGTCAGGCCCATATGACCAGCCACCTTTCACCCCGTGGGTGAACGTTAGCCCGCTAATGACACACCCTAAGAGTGATAAGCATCAATGAAGAATCATAGACGACTACTCTTACCCAGAAGGAGGAGTTAACGCCAACATATACAAAAACAGATACAACAACACCCTGGCATATCACAACTTGCCTACAGTGATGGGAGCATCCGAGATTATACACCAAATGTCAGACATGTCGGCCATGGGTGTTATCGATCTGTCCAGAGCATATAGAAATTTTCCTCTCTGCCAACTAGACTGGCCCTTAACAGCCATAAAAGTTGACGACAAGTATTGTATCGACCATGTTCTTCCATTTGGTGCCCCACATCTCATCATACATAATGCAATCAATTGCCAAATTTTTAGTAAGATCTCTGAAAAACATGGGTATAACATCAAAAATGTATCTCAATGACCTGCTTATAATTGGAAAGAATGTGGACGTGATTGCAACTCGAATGAAAGACACTATCGCTCTCTTTGGCAGCCTTGGTCTACAGGTCACAACAAAGAAAGTGCAAGGGCCTGGACAAAAGGTGAGATAGCTAGGCATATACATCGACACTAGCTGCAACCTGCTGTCCATTCCCGAAGATAAACTGGCAGAAATAACTTCCTGCTTGGCACACATACTGACGAAACAATCCATCAGCACCAAGAACATGCAGCGGGTCATAGGCAAGATTGCACATGTCACAAAAATCATACAACCTGCACCCATATTCATGCAACCCCTCCTAGCAGCGCTCAGGGCAGCGGCTGTTGGCGACATAACAATATCTCAACCTGTTCAATCTAATCTTGCCTGGTTCATGAAGTATATGGATCAATTCAACAGCAAAGCCATCATAGCTCACAATGAAATTGTCACAAACATCTGGGCCGATGCCTGCTTCCTCAGCAGAGGAGCAACAGATGAAACCCACACCTATTCACACGCCTTCAGTACAGATACCACCTTGAACAAGTCTATCAACCATCTACAAGCAATAAATTGCCTAGCTGCTGCTAGGCTCTTTACAAAACCGTCGCACAAGGGTGTCTGGTTCACCGTAGCATCGCAGACACAGTGTCAGGCCCATCGCCCAGTCACCTATGCTAATAAACACTCCACAGTCGTCAAATACATAGGCTTCTGTAGACATGATCTAGGGCGTGACTATAGAGCTCCATCGTCAGGTCTCATCTGTTATTTCTTTGAATACTTGGCCAAGTATTCAAATGTCCCAGCCACCATATATACAGATGAAATGACATTCTTCAAGCCCACGGGCTACAAGTCCAAGGCCCTGTACCATCCATGCATTGTATATGCCATGAGAGGCGTTCAACTCATGTTGTGAGATATCCCAACTCCCAAGCAACCAGTCACACCTAAATTACTATACGACATTCTTAAGCAAGTAACATTCTTAAGCAAGTAAAATATCTCGCACACCCAGCCCAGATGAAGGTGGCACTTCTATTAATGTTCTTGCCATGTTGCATCAGAGCAATGTCGCACCTACATCAGCAGCTGGCTTTGACGCTACCAGACACCTCCCGACCGCTGACCTCCCGTCAGGCTACAATAATATTCGTCCCCACTACGAATGAACCTGCTCTGTGCCTCAGACGAGCAGTCACCACTCTCAATGAAGCTTCTCCTCACCATAGACAGCTGGGCCCCCTGCTTGGTTGTGCATACTACACCTTTATGCCATGATAGCTGTGCGTATCCACAAAAACATGGCCAGATTAGACCATGGCATAAACATGCCTGGATTGCACAGGTGGAATCCGCTTTTCGAATGCAACCAATCTACAACGTTATTTTGATTGGTTGCGTAAATTTAGTTGCGCCAATCAATGACGCTCATTTCATGACGCTCATTTCATGACGCAACGTAGTAAGTGCTTGTTTCTGCCGAGTCAGAGGGTTGCGAGACACGAAATGAAGGTAAATAATGATTAGATAAGGCTAAAATATATATCATGGCATAAAAATAGAACCCAACTCGAGATGGATCTAGCATGACGGATTCACAAAACACTTGTGCATTATTTTTCCGTTTTTACTAGATCCATCTCTTGTTGAGTTATATCTTATTATTCACACTGGCACACGCCTGCAAGTCAGACGCCGTGGCTTCCTATATACGCCCACAAAAGACCACTAGGACCACCCAGGGAGAAGCGAACGTTCACGCACACCAGGTAAACGTTTGTTGAACAGTTGTTTGACGTTCTGTGCGTTTGCAAATGTTCATGTAACGTTTGTCCCGTTTGTCTACCGTTTGCGTTGGTGCGGACAAAAGTGAATGTCCACAAACAATAAATAAACGTTCATTGAACAGTTGTTAAGCGTTCTGTGTATTTTCAAATGAAACATGAGTCTGAGTTACAGTTAATCCGCCATGACATAGCCGTTGGATTACCATGTACTCAGCTAGACACATTTATATTAGAGGTAAGATCTTGGTATTGCATTGATTTCTTATTCGTCCTACTGTGCAGGGTAGAGTATAAATAGGTTGTGTATAACTAGGGTCACTTGCAGTGAAAGTTTAATGCCTGTATGGAACAGAATTCTCAATTGTAGCATTCAAACTGCAAGGACGCATGCAGCCAAATGTAAAATGGCGGCAGTATTCAAAATCTGCAGTGGACGAGGGTAGCGTCGCCGCCGTCGCCGCAACGTTGCCGCATTTTCCAAAGCCCACAGAAGACGAACCGCTAAAGCCAGAAACGTGTATTATGCCTCAAACGAACCGGAATAATGTCAGCATTACGGAGGAGTAAGATCATCAAAATCTGTTGAGATCTCGCAATGTGGCGATCAATAATATACGACCATGTTTATCCCCATCCAGTCAGTGAGTATGCAACAATTTGCCTAGCCTGCCGCCCTCCTGTTTGCCTGTATTTTTGATTAGATATATTTCCTTATTAGGGGTACAAATATATATCACACAATGAGGTATTACAATGTTTAAAAAAGAACTGTTTGTATAACGTATATTGCTTGTTTGCACACCTCCTGATCGTTTGCAAACGTTTGTACATCGTTTGCATACAAACGATGATTGTCCTCACTTAATGTTCATACACCGTTTGTTCCCTGTTTGGGTACCGTTTGTGAACAGTCACATCCGAACGTTACACAAACGTTCAAAGAACGTTACATTTCTCCCTGGGCACCGTACACGCAGAGCTCTATCAAGGCAATCTCCATAAAAAGAACATTCCCCCTGGTGCATATATATATTTATTTATTTAAATATCTATTTTTATTCCTGCTATCTACAACAGACATTGACTATTCCAGACGTGATCTTACCAAAAACAAGAAATGTTCAATGCTGAATTTTTACCCCACTTTTACAGAATGAATCATTTTAACAGATGTGTTCCCTCTTATGTCTAATGATGAGAAGTTTGAAATTTTCATTTTCATCAAATTCGGGGCGGGGGGGGGGGGGGGGGAACGAAATTTTGAAAAAAAATGTTTTGCATTCTTTTTCATAAGGCCTACCACTGCAACAATGCAATTTTATAAATAAATGAAAGATAAACCAAAGAGAGATTGTCTTGAATAGTTTTTCCTGAATAAAAATACTTGTACAAAAAATATCCCACAATATTGGTAATTCCATATTAACAATCTAGTTCATCAAGTGGCTCCGCAGTGGCAGAAAACCGCCACGGGGCCTCATGCGGCTCAAAATCGCATGAGAGGCGCTTTACGACCGCTTCAGGGTGGTTGCATTGGGAGAAAGGATAATGGCAATAGAGAAAAAGTCTATTCAGTGCAACTATTTGTTCTAGAAATAGAAATCTCTGGTCGGATATAGGAATAGGTTTGTTGGAATAGTTTTTCTGATTTGAGTAATACCTACTGCAAAGGAGGAAAAGTCGGTACCAATCACATAATTCAGAGAGCATGCCACTATAGGACGCAACACAATGCAATCACCTTCATCTTATATGATAAAAAGTGTTGATCTGATGCGTTGCAGTATTCAATTTAAACAAAATTTAATGGTTCAGTTAGTTCAAAATCAGCTGCGATTATATAAATTTGGCTCTTTTAAAATAGGCTACTTTCGTTTGATGCAAATCCGGTCTGAACCACTAATTAAGAGAGCATGACCTATTAATTCGATCACTTTTTCTCACATTAAAGAACTCCCACTCTCTCACACACTCTCAGTGAATTCTCTTAGATACTCTATGGAATACAAATGAGGTGTTTAACAGGATACTCCCGTATTTCCACCCACGACTATACTCGAGAACCTTTGCAAAAATAGAAACACTTTCTACAAGTGCGTTCTCTACGGACCCTGAGACGGCTGACTAAGTAGCATTTGATAGGTCTCTAAGGAATATGATTGATAACAGGATTGTGAAGATGAAAATAAGTCATGCGAATGGTCTTGATTGGAAAGTAGTTAATAACGGCAAACAATTGTGAGTGTCTGGCTTTTAGCAGAGTATAGATCTACGGTATATGTAGGGCTAGTTTTATATTCGCAGGGAATTATTTTCCATGATTACTTTAGTATGGTTGACATTACTGAAATGTCCCTACATGCAATATTGCCATATATATGGCAATTATGTTTAATTCATCGAACAGTAGTGAGGTGTATCGGTAATTAAGCATCAACACCAACGCTGTAAGAACAGTATGAGGTTATTGCTGTGTATGACTTATATAACCTGAAAAGGGAGAACATTGAATTTCCATGAATTTCAATGATATCATTTATCATAAACCGTATGCCATGCATGGTGTACAATCTCCTCCAACATAGACTGATCTCCTGGAAATAAAATTCTAATTGTAATCTAATCTAATCTTTATTACTAGTATCTAGTTTCATTTTCTACTTTTCCATCCCGAGTAATCTAATCTATATTACCAGTATCGAGTTCCATTTTCTCTATAGATCTGCGTTTAAAGACAAAACAACATCAATGACCAGCCTCTGTTTCAATAACATTGTATGTATTCAGCCATAATACTCACCTGTGTATCTGGTTATAAACAATCAATATCCGAATATAGACCTAAGGCATGGCGCCTAACGCTGGAAAACATCAATCTTATTGAGAGGGGCCTTCTAAAAATACATGTTTATATGCTAGAATCATCCAGATTATGTCGATCCCCATGTGCAAAACAACACCTCGCTGCAACCTCTGCTCTGTGGAGGGGATAAGGGGTCAGTGAACGTAGTTTGGTGTCCTAGCCTGCATGTGTAACTGGCCTCGCCCCCTGCGTACTCAACGGATTCTCTGTCTAGAGGACGCCCTGCTATGGGATTTTAGCTGAAATCCCATAGAAAGGGCTGAAATCACCAAACTGAGTTCTCTAACCCGACTAACTGACTGGCATCCATTTCTCATGTTTCCTAAAGGATGGTCTCCACTGGCTGCGGTAAGCTTTGCGGTAAGCCTTGCGATGGTTTGTGCTGGTTCTGTAGGTGGATAGGAATGATGAGGTCCTGCCTACATGGTTCACTGGCCATTTAGTCCATTTTGGATCAGATTTTGGGTGTTTTCGTGTGCAATTGTGGTACAACAGACCGTGACTGTACTAACGGTCTATTTTTTAAATTCCTACGTGCCCATTGGCTAACTGCCCAAAGTAAGACCCAGTCTATCAACCGTTTTCCTCGATGCCCATTGGCCCCCTGCGAGACACACCCCTGGCCTGCCGCCGCACTCCACACCACCCATGCTTGACCCTACGGACTCACTGAAACCCTTGAGAGCCTTGAAGAGACAAAGCGTGTACGTGACAGGGCTACTTATTGAAAGAAAATATGATCTTCGATATACTTGGGCAAAATCGCATTTTACATATGATTCTTCCCTTGAACTTTGCATTTGAAGTCTCTAGCTTTATTATTTCCTGAGGAAATCGGTAAAACGATCGAGTGGGCGATAATATGACCTTAGAATCTAAATGTAAACAAGGTTAAGTTATGGATGGGATCTGACCCATTAAAACCCCTGATTCAGCTGCGTTATTATATCGCACATATGACATATTATACATGATTTGAAAGAGAATTTAATGCTGATTCTAGCTATGTATAATATGTGCATGGTTCGATCGTTACAACGGCCTGCATGAGCGTCGGGCGAACATGCAGCTTAATGCGTGTCTACTGACATTTAGTCCATTTTGGATCAGATCTTGGGTGAATTACAGTGCAATTATGTACTCACAGACGGTTAAATGGGGCTTCCACATACAAGGCAAACGGCCGACAAAAGACGACCGACAAAACGGGCACAGGGGGACCGACAGAGGTGACCGACAATGGCAGGGTACCGATTGTCGGTCCCTGGTATTTACATGCACGACAAAAAGTGGCTATTTTGGTCACCGACAATTGGTCAGCACAATAGATTAAATTGTTCTGCCAAGCTGGCTAACATTTACAAGGATTTGATATTTTGATATTGTAGTCTGGGGGACATTTCCCATCATATGGATGAAAATATTTTTAAAATATTTTAATATTTAGCGTTTTTATGGCCACATAAGAGAATTTCTATAGTAAGCCTATGGGTGCGAGATTTTTTATTTTTCCTGAATTTCGATGAAAGTTTTAGGCCTCTCAGGTACCTCTGGTGGACACATGTGAACATGTGAACATTTTGCAGTACATTAGTACATTTATTTTAAGTTTATTTTTATCACTTCACTTGATTTTTGATTAATTTAGGGCCATTTTGGCCATATTTTACTGCCTATTTCGATATGTGGGTGTTTTCCTGGTGCTGAATATGCTTATGACCATTTTGATGAATAGTTTGGAGTTAGTTTGTACATTTGTTTTTACCATTTCTATTGATTTATGATTAATTATTGGTATTTTTAGTGATTATTTCGACTTAAAAAGTGGAAATATGTATGAATTTTTGTTAGGAGCCTGTATAGCCCGAATGCAGTGATATACATATGAGCAAATCCACCATTTGGTCGTCATTTGACCCTAAAATCGTATTTTGCTTATTTGAATGGGAAAAAAATCATAGGAGACATTTTTCAATAGTGTTATCGCGTCTGCCAGCTTGAAATACATCAGAAATACTCCCTATTTACATAGTTTTCCCTAATAATTTACGGATTTACGGATAATTACCGGATTTTAAGGCCTTAAAAATGAAGAAAAATCAAGAAAGGCCCAATAAAATGCTGAAAATAAATCAAAATATTTATTCAAACATAGTTTAAACTTATTTTACCATTGAGCCTTAACCACGGCTACTCCGTTACTTGTTTTTTATTTGTTTACTATGTATCTTTGGTAAAGTAAAAATCAGAAAATATGTTGGGAAGTCTAAATGTCAGCGTCACGTGTGGAAAATAAAATCAAGGCCTGGAAATAAATTGATGACCAGGGGTGAACAATATATACTAATTTTGTTAGCTCTACATGAACCTGAAATCTGTTCAGGAATCTGATCATAATTTGGAATAATAGGAACAATGGTAAAAGTTGGGCAGCTCTAATGTCAGCGTCACGTGAGTATTTTTAGTCTACTGCATTTAATAAATATTAAGAATTTATTATTAATAATATCCATATAGATGATATGTCATACATACTTCATTAAAAAAACACAAATCCACTCAGGATCTTCTCGATTGGTAGGTAGGGAGGGAAATGTGTCAGTCAGTCAGTATCTCACCCCCCCCCCTATATCATCAGGATCGATTCAATTATTAAGCTAAATGAGTATTCTACAACGTGGTGTAACATACTGTACAATTGGGAGACTTTACAAGTCGAAATAGTCAAAATAATCACCAAAAAATACTAATAAATAATTATAAATCACTAGAAATGATAAAAAAATAAATGTATAAATTAATGCCAAACTATTTGCCAACATCAGGGACCCGCAAACCATGCACAAATCGAAATATTCTGTAAAAATAGCAATAATTCTGCATAAATCATTTTAAACGAGAAAAATAAATGTACAAATAATATTCTAAACTTCACAGAAGTGAACAGGAATGAACAGGAGGCTCATCAAGATCATCAGCACCTTTGGTTTTGCCAAAATAACAGGGGAAAAGAATTAATTTAGGGTCCCGACAAAAATTTAGGGTCACGACAATCGGTCACCCCTCCCGACAAGTTCTAAAATTTTAGAACTTGTCGGGAGGGGTCCACGACAGGTCACTGACAAGCCACCGACAATCGTGAGGGGGTCACCGATTGTCGGTCACCCGGTATCCACATGCACGATTGTCGGTCACCTCTGGTGGCCGATTGTCGGTGACCAGAATTTTGTCGGCTGCCTTGTATGTGGAACACGGGCTTTACTGTAGTAAAGATCTATTTGTTGTTTCCTAGGCTCCCATTGGCCACCTCCCAAAGCAGCCATCTCAACACAGCTTTCCCCCTCTCCCATTGGCTACTAGCCCTTGTCACGACCCATCGTCTATTTTGCAACGTCTGTAGCCTACTGTCACTGTCAGGCAAGGCCAAATTTTGCGATCGTGTCCGCACTGGTGCCGTTCGAACGGCCGTGAATAGAGCTTCAAGTGGCTTTTTTCTGTTTCTTTCTATCGTCATTTGCCATCGATGTATGACGATTTTGCACTTCCCATTGGTCCCTGTGCGGCACACCCACCTTACACACAAGGAGCGACCGTCGATCCAAGTTTCGCTCACTCGTACGCAGGTAGTGCGTCGTCAAAGAACAGAAAATTTGCCATCCAATAAAAGTTTTTCCGGCTTTCTAGGCCTATTAGAAGTTATTCTAACGTTTATTGTTCTATCTTGTTTGTGTAAGGTTAAGTTCTGGTCGAAATAAAGCTGTAGAATACTGTGTTTACATCAGTACTACTGCCACGCCATCTAGAGTTTGTAGCGGGCGCAATGCCACCATCTTCCCATCAGGGGATTTCATTAGAGGGTACCCCCCTCTGGGCCCTAATCAGGGCTCACTGAATGCGTGAATGTAAAAAGGTGGTGTTGGAGGTGTTAAATGATGACAGGTTAGTAAAGAATGACTTGTTGTTTCTGTTTGTTGTTTGTTTGTGTCAGGTTAAGTTATGGAGGGGATCTGATCACTTATGGACTAAAATCAGCAGTCAGCACTCAGATTTTAGCGTGAGAAGGGTCTGTAGGCCAAGTGACGCCACTCGGCCTGCGGCCTCGTGGCGTCTCTGGGCCTACAGACCCTTCTCACGCTAAAATCTTCATGGTTTATTGCTATAATTTCACATGCTCAGCGCCTACCGTATTTACCGTGAGAAGTGGTCACCGAGCGACACACCCACGGCAATCCGCTCTACGCCCAAAGTAACATGGCGGCACCCACGGGCCACACCAGGTCGATTCAGCTGTGACTGTCCGTCTGTTGGTGCTCTATCTGTATATCATGGTTACGGTAGTGGGAGAGTCGAATGAAAGATCAGGTTAGCGCGACGTGTGAAAATTTCAGTATCATAACAGTCACGATAGGGTTTGTGGGCGTGTCCGCCTGTTAGTGGTAGCTGAACGGACCAGTGTGTGCATGTCTGGTCGTCGGGTGCGTGACTGCTGAAGCCCGAGCATTTTCCGGTTGGCGCTATAGTATGCATCTCGTTCAGAACTAAAGAGCGGTCTAATGGCTGACTCGGAGGAGGTTGTGTTGCATATGTTAGTTGGTAAGAGGTTAGTATAAAAAAAATTGTTTGTTTTTTTGGTTTTTGTGACTTTGTGTAAGGTTTCTGATGGTGTGATCTGATCCATTATGGACTAAAATCAATAAACCACTCAGATTTTAGCGTTCGAACTGTCTGTAGGTCCAGTGACGCCACTCGGCCTTCGGCCTTGTGGCGTCTCTGGACCTACAGACAGTTCGAACGCTAAAATCTGAGTGGTTTATTGCTATAGTAGACAGGACCTCGCCACTTCAAGGCTTACCGCAGAGCGTACTGCAGAGCTTACCACAGCCAGTGGGGACCACCCTTAATGTTTGCAACGCTACTCTCTAGCCAATAACAACCTTTATTAAGTGCTACCGAAGCGGATTTGTGGCCACCTTCCACTGTTTTGGCCATTGTCATGTTCAGTGTAGAATTTGAACACTAACGTATCACCAACCGATCACTCATTAAGCTACTCTCACTTCAGGTCAGATTATGCCCAAACTCTACTTATTGTTGGTTAATCATTGCTCTGATTTTTCTAATGAAACCTCCACAGCCTACATCTTTGATTTGCACACAAACAAACTTAAGGGCCTAGTCCACTAAGCCGATTCTCATGCAATTCTCACAGAATTTAGTTTAAAAGAGTCCTCAGCGGCGCAGAATCGCATGAGCATTGGCTTAGTGGACCCTTTAGTCTCCATCTTATTCCCATTTTTTTATCAGAACGCCCAGTACTGCAAATGCTGGCAATTGGGTTTCATGAATACTGTCCCAGCTAGGGTATTTCCAGACCAGCACTCACTCCGATTCTGGTGCAGTTACTGAACCGTTAGATCATGAAGTTGTGGTCGTGAGGCATGTCTACAGCTCCCTTGTTCCGGGAGCCATAGACACGCCTCACGGCCACAACCTCATGATCTAATGGCTTTAGTCCCCTTTGGATAACCTGGGCTGTTATTATCGAATATTAATGCACCCCTTACAGGTACTTTCAAATGCATCTAAAGACTACTTCCCAGAAATGAATGCCAGTCAGTTCTGATCAATCTCAATAGGCTGCCATTTGTTACTTCATCACTTGAGGTCTATCCCTGACACTTGGTGTATGAATAGTAGCAGTAATTAGTATTTCCATATTATTCCTTATAAGGTTGAAATTGCATGCAAAGTACAATTTGCTTTTACCAACCCTCTCAAATAACTCTAATTTAATTTAGAGATTTTTGAAATATATATAGTTCAACATCCCTGAATACATTTTAGTCAATGCAATACCAAATTTACTCAGATATTACTAGCATTATCATTTTTCAGTCTAATTAGGAAATTATTGACCTTTATGAAGCCCTGCAGCAAAAGCAACAGGGTGAAATCCTCCACAATTTTGGTCAAATGGTTTCAGATTGGTAGAAAAAGATCAAAAGTAAGAAATCATGATCGATGTTAACTGAGAAAGTAGCTAGATATTTGAGACAGAGAATAAATCAATTATGTTGCAAATGCCAACAACAATGTTGTTAATATCTACGTTTCTATTTCTTGAACCCACCTAAATGTGATTTCTCTTATTATGGAATTACTTCCTCCTACAAAGAGGCCACATAACTATGGCAAGTTATCATTCAGCCTAACTACAGTTCACAATTTTTCATAAATCCGGGTCATTTATAGATGGGTAGTGGACACTGATGGGTTGAGTGATGTAACAAATTTCAGAGGTAGGCTTATCTCGCCTCTTCACAGAGGGCGGGTCGGTCACTTCTGGTCCAGAAATTTAGCCCGCTAGCTATAGGCCTACATGATATTATTTTATTTTCTGTTTTTGTTCTTATAGTTGTCGTTTTTCTCACTTTTAATGACTGCCCACCACCCCGCCCTCCTTCCACCACTCTCTCTTCCTTGTTAGTGTTAGTGTGTAATACCTGCTCCACACAGTAGTGGCCGACACCACTACCATGGGGGAGCAGGGAGGGAAGGGTGAGCCTACTAACCACAGTGCATGCATGCACTAGAGTGAGAGGTGGTTGAAGCTATGTAAACATGGGGGGACAACAGGTAGAGGGTGGATGAATGTTTTCAAAACAGCATTTCTGTACCATGAACGCAGTAGTTTTTCCAGACAAAAGGGTAGCTAACTAAGTCAAGTTTCTCTCAGGCAAATTACAGGTTGCAACTTACATGAGATAACAACCAAAGTTAGGCCATAAGGACGGGTCGTTCATATATTTCTGATGTGGGATTCCACCCTCATAGAGGGCGGGTCGGTCGCGCCTCGTCTAGGTCCACAGGAGGAATTTTTTAGTTCTTTGAGATTTCTACATATCTCGATACCTGATAAAGAGCACTAGGTGGTGTGTGTAGTGCCCCAATTGATGGTGTTTGGTTTGGTCCTCGGGCCCTGGGGGCCGCATTGGGGTTGCTTCGTCCAGAGTATTACCGCGAGGTTAATTTGGTTGTGGTGTCTTAGGCTATGTACTTGTATTGTATTGGAATCTTTTTCTCATTTTCAATGCTTCCCCCCCCCCCGGCTGCCCCTCGGCCTCCCCTCCTACGCTTTTGTTTTGGTGTCTAATAATACACATGCCTCAGTGAGGCATGTGTAGCCTACCGCCAGCAGTAGTGGCGCCGTAGCGGCTTGTCTCGGAACTAAAATGCGGCAATGGCTGTCGATTTGAATCTTCCCAATGCAATCTTCCTAGCTATACCTGACCCTACCATAATTTTCGTTTCCCCATCTATTGCACCCAACCGTGATAACGGGTACGACTGATTAGGGGGTAAAGAATAGCCGATGGCGGCCTTTTTTTAAAAAGCGGTGGTCGTGCAGTGTCTAGTATCTGGTAGGCCTATTTGGACAATAACAGGGGCAGAAGCTGCAGTTTTCTCTGACCGGCACTTGGTAAAAACTATGGAGGAGGGTTAAAGTCCATGTCCACTGAGCTGATTATGATATCTTACAGGGGTAGTCAGTTCAACGGTTGGATAAACGGCCTGACGAGTGGATTAATAAAATCTTGATAGGAGGAGCTCTGTGTGCTTCAGCTTCAATCTCTTTCAAAAAGAAATCTTACCAAATTGTGTTAGTCATATATATATATATATAAATATATATATATGAATGACACAAGGCGGGAAATCGATAATTGTACATTCATAGAAAATCTGACCCATATATGCTATGTGCATGATGGCTCATCAGTTCTGCACCTTCACTCACCACTTGCTTAAACCACTCAGAACACACACTCGCCCACTCTTCACTACACCACAGACAGACACACGCCTACCTTTTTTCAGACCCACCCCACCCACACTGTTACATATAAAATATAACATAATTATGTAAAATCTCATATAATACATTTTTAATTAATTATCTTCAATTTATATTAATTAATTCAGAATTACATAATATCTATATCAAATGTTATTCAATTCATTTACTCTCAAAATAAAATCCTACTTCTCCAAACTCAAGCATCCGCACATATGTCCAGGTGGCAGTAATGACCAATATTAGGAATTATATAATTATAAAGAAGAACGACACAAGCTTAAACTTCGGTATTTGCTATTTTATTAAGGCATCTGTTGGTATATAATACACGACGTTTCAACCTGGTTTTGTGGTCATCCTCAGGTGATGAATGAATTATAGGCTGCAGCCGAGGGAAAACGACCGCCGGTGATCAATAATAAGTGAACCGATGATAAGTGAAGCCTCCATTTTGGAGGGCTCTGAAAAATAGATTCATGTGGACTTTTATTACATGCTCTACTGCAAAAACAACTGGACAAAATCCGCCAATATTTTGGTCATGTGACACTCAGGTGGACAGGAAAAGAAAGTAGAAAATCTTTAGTTTTTCGATCGATGTTATCTGAGAAAGTGGCTTCGAGATAGACCGGCTTAGTGGAGAGCATAGAGACCAACTGAATAGAATTTAGAAAAGGCTGCTTTTATAAAACGGAAGCAACCTTTTGTATCAGTCACCCGCAACAACAAGTGTCAGCAGGGTGAAAGGTGTGACAATGGAATCAGCATGTGCATCATATGCATCCTCACAGAAGGCTGAAAACGGTAGTATTGTAAAGTGTTGCTTGCGTCAGTGGCTGACCTCCCCCACCCCCCACCCCACCCACCACCAACCTCCCCCACCCATCTTGCGGAGTGCATACTTTGACAAGAAACTGTTATCAGCAATATTTGATATCGTATCTCCACCTCCTCCCACTCTTGAATAGAAGAAGAGAGCAGATGCATTGCTTCTCGGATCAATGCCTTGTACACTATGCATGGCAGCCTTTCCTCTGTGATTCGCACTTTAGCCTTTACACCTGCAACTGTCTCGGATTTATTGACTTCATCGATGGAGGAGGTGGACGAAGATAAGGTGGAGAAAAGTACTCCTATCTACTCTGTATTGAACATGCATTTATGAAGCGAGCAAGCATAAAGCCAGTAAGAGGAAGAGATCAAATTTTCCTTTCTGCTGTGTTGATAAGGCCAATAAAAAATATGTGTTTCCTTTTCAAAACGAGCTGAAAAATAGATTCAGGAGGGAGGTTACATTTCTTTGGGCGACACTTGAGGAACAACTTAATACTTAACATAATACAACGTTTATCATTTATGTTTTGCTTATGTTGATAACCAAACGTTCTTCCACTGTTTTTATAACACTACTGAGACATATCCATAAGTGAGGCATGATATAACCTTTTATGTTTGCTTCTTCATCAATTAAGTGGATTGTTGAACATTATTATTCGGGAATGCTATTCTCTGCTTAAGTTTCAGAAAGAAGACTTCGGATTATGTAATTAATATTCTACTATCAATATCACTACAATATACGTTTTCAGAGAGGAATAATACATACCCATACTACATACATCAATATCAGTAAGAGCAGATATTCTACCATAGAACTATTTGTGTAATTTCAGATATATAAATAGACACTGTATGATAATACAAGGTGAACTTTAAGGGAAAAAGGTGTAAATGATATAAACGCCGTGCATCCAGAAATTTAGCCCGCTAGCTATAGGCCTACAGGATATTATTTTATTTTCTGTTTTTGTTCTTATAGTTGTCGTTTTTCTCATTTTTAATGACTGCCCACCACCCCGCCCTGCTTCCCGCACTCTCTCTTCCTTGTTAATGTTTGTGTTTAATACCTGCTCCCCCTCGGTAGTGGCCAACGCCACTAATGAGGGGGAGCAGGGAGGGACGCATGAGCCTGTGTGTGGTACTGGGGTGTGTGAGTGAAGCTATGTCAGTGAGTGAAGGTGCAGTGTGTGTGAGAGGTCCGACAGGGGTGGTAGACTAAACAAATTCTTATATATAAAAGTACAAGTTTGTTTCACCGTATAATATATAAGTCCTCCCATAAAAAGGCTTTGTAACTAACACAAGTTTCATTTGAGACGGTAATAAGGTCCCAACTTACATGGGATAACAACCAATTTTAGGCCATAAGGACGGGTCGTTCATATATGGGGAGAGGACGCTGATTCAGGGGGCGACAGGAAGAATTTCTGATGTGGGATTCCACCCTCATAGAGGGCGGGTCAGTCGCGCCTCATCTAAATCCAAGATTCATAGCAAACAGTTTAATATCATAACAGTTTCCAGATTCCGTTTAAGTTCTGTCTGTCATATTCTGGGGTCAGGTTTTGTGACCAGTCAGTCAGATGTGCCCGTTTAATTGTCAAGAAATCATCCCAATATTTAGCTTTAATAAGCAATTTGAACCTCTTTGAATCGTCAGCACATCTAATATCTCCACTGAGATGTGGGCATAGAATGGGAAGTGAGGTCAGGCTGAGATTGAATATTGAGGGAGACATGCAGGAAGATGCCCGAGAGAATTGAGAATGTTTAATTATATTGTAATGTTCGGCATCGCAGGAACCTCGGAGGAGGCAGAAATAATTATTGTTGTTGTTTAAAGTTTAAATTCAGGCGGAGACATTTTACAATAGTAATATTCTTATCTAGTATAAGTCCTGGCGACAGACAAATAGTTATAACTATCAATAGCCAACTGAGAAGGCATATATATATAGAATGCGTGTATATAGCTTGAGTAGCCAAATTAAGCCCAGAAACATCATGTTTCTAGACATCCCTGCAATTAAACCCTGATAACCTTTAACTTTTTATACGGGTTCTGTAAATGTATATAATATGATAGAATAGAATAGAATAGAATAATCTTTTATTTGTCAATGATTTTATGTAGAATGACAAACAGGCCGACAGGTTTCTGGGAGGTTTCCAGTTCTTCCAACCGTCAAGATATATGATAAGAGCTTACAATGTGGAAAACAGTCAACTGTCAATTCTTAGAAATTAAGTTTTGAAAGTTTTGAAAAAAAACAAGGACCTTGTGGCAATCAAATCTCTCCCATTTCATTAAACTAGATGAAAACTAATTGTATCTCTTCAAGTGTTGTAAACAAAATGTCTGTATCTGTTGACATATATACCATGCGTGATTCCAACGCTATCACAAGAAATGAAAACAGAATAAGTCAAGGGTCGAAATGCTAAAAGATTTCCAATTTCTTCATGGTTTTTCAAAGACATCGTGGATGGGGAACATCTTGCCTATAATCAGAATGATAGACCAACCATATTCCATTGATGACAGTATTTATTGTAAATATTGAATTCTCAAATATCTGGGTCTAGGAAGAAGTGAAAACAAATTAAACGAATTTAAACTTAATTGGAATACTAGCGAAATGGTGAATATAGCTAGAAATAGGGCCAGAGTGATGAAATTATCAAAGATTGGAGCATAGGTATGCTTCAATGGTTGCCATGCTTAAATCAGTTATTTCGATCAAAAAAGAATAATTAAATGTCATGTTTTTAACTAAAAATTTTAAGGATACCAAATATAACTTGCACAATCCGGATTAAGGGTTGAATTCTTATATTTGTATAAGTGTCGTTGTCAGGGGCTTTATTTAGTACAATTAAATATAGACGCATATATAATATGCAATTATTAGCATCAATCCATTTCGGGTTTATAGGTGACGACAAGCATCCTCAGATAATAGAAATATTTTAGTGTGTTCACTATAATTATACTTTCTAGAGAGGCCATACAACACTCAAACTAGCTATATATATATAAATTATGCGTATTCCACTTGAAGGTGCGATAAAAATTCGATTTGGGTTTTATTTTAGCTTTAAGATAGGCCTACTTCATGACGATTCAAAAACAAAGATTTATATTTCAATATTCTCAATACACAGACCGGAAAAGAGATAAAGATGGTAGGCCTAATACAGAGCGAATATGTGATTAGGAAACCAACAACGTGGGCCTCAACACTACCAAGTTGGATAGAAGAGAAATGGGAGACGGCAATTAAGGGAAACGTTGCGAGAGCGTGAGATGAGTGTGTGTGTCGGGGGTGGTGGGAGGGGGGGGCACCGGCTTTTCCCGCCAGGACAGAAGAGGTTAAACAGCATTCAGCTTGTGACTGAGAAGGGGACGGCGGCAGGGGGGTGGGGGTAGAGGAAGAAATGCAGAAAAAAACTGAGGGATATGCATAACATATAGGACCGGGGTGGGGTGGGGGCGAGAAAGAGAAGGAGAATGAGGGGAGCTAGAAAGGAGGCGTGCTCTAGCCAAAGGCAGCCAAGCGAGATTGAGGATTTGTGCGTGGGCGGCGTAGCACCGGATAACCTCCCATCAATAATGTTTTCTCCCCTTCCTCCGCCAGTTACCTTGATTTACTTGGTAAGGATATATACCATATTGGATTGTGGCGTGGTTAGGGCCTACATACAATTGCCAGACAATATTGCCTCCAGCTGCGATGGGGTGAGTGCGGGGGTTGGTTTGCGGGGGGGGGGGGGGGCTGTAACTGCTGAGTGGACAATATCCGCGGAAGTGACTATATATATATAAAGCAATCCTATCATTAAAAAAGTCCCTTGGTCATCAGAAAATATACAATCGCTCTAGACATTTGGTAAATTCTGCTAAATTAGGCTGAGAAATGATATAAATACTAGGTATATTTGAGTATCTTTGGTATTCGTTGATTCAAAATATGTCTTCGGTTATGTTGAACTGTATTTTGAAGCTAAATTTTGTATTAAATTTGAGTCATTTGAAAGGATTGGTGAAGGTGGTGAATTGTACATTGTCAGGAAACTTCACTCTTGTGTTAAAGACATACTGAAACTGTTGCATAACACCAGACGCTTTAATTGTTCTCTTTTTGAGCAAAATGTGGGAATTATTGTCATCCCCGATTAACAGTCTAACGGTAACCACTTAGCTGATTATCGAGAACAGATGAGATCCGCTCCATCAAAATGAGTCCCATGTCGGCCAAATCGATTTTGGAGTTAGCTATTGGATGGGTAAGCAGCAGGAAAGAGCTTTCCAATGATGTATAGAGCTTAATTTTAGGCCTATTGGGTATAATTCTATGGTTGCGGTGAGTATTTAAGGGACGCGGTTACTGGAGGAGCCGGAAACTGAGATACAGCCTGTTTAAGTTCGGCGAGTGACCTTCGGCGCGCCATCCTTGGTTACGGGCATTTGTTATCAAGCGATTTCTATGAAATTTGGGACACACTTTACTAACTGCCATAGCCATAACATATACCAAATTCAGTTCATTTACTTAGTAACTTATCATTTTATCGCGCGATGAAAATTGGGTGAAATTTGGGCAAAATACATTTCTAGGAGACTTTTGTGGGATTTATGTCGGACGCGTCGTCATGCAAAATGACCAGTTCATATGATTGGATTTTTCTCAGATTTGGGGCAGGTATTATAGACTAGTAGGGCCACAATATATAAAAAAATCAGTGCATTTCATTTAATATTTTTTATTTTATTACCCTGTTAACACGAGTATAATAATTCTGTACAAAATTCTTTGGTGCAGTGCTTGCAATATATACATGATAACACACCTATTCATTCTAACAAAACAAAATGTACAACAGTATTCACCAGTAATAAAATCAGTAATAAAATCAGTAATAAAATCAGTAATAAAATCAATAAAATAGCAGTCAGCCCCTACCCCTACCCCTACCCCTACCCCTCCCTGGCCGGCGTTGCTCAACATTTCCCCTCCCCCTCCCCCTACCTCTCTTTGCTGGAGGAGGTGCAACCTCCCCATCCGAAGAAGATTCTGAAGATTCCCTTACCCTGCCCCTTCCCCTTACTGTTCCTCTACCCCTACCCCTACCCCTACCCCTACCCCTACCCCTAGCTTGAGGTTCCTCTTGAGGTTCCTCCTCCTCCTCCTCCTCAGAAGATTCATCACCACCTAATTCTAATGATTCATCAGAAGAAGATTCCCTCTCCCTTCCCCTTCCCCTTCCCCTTCCTCTACCCCTCCCTCTTCCTCTAGCCCTTCCACTTCCCCTCCCTCTACCTCTTACTGGGGCGACTGCAGGAGCCTGTACAATGTAGCCATCCCCCCCCCCTCCCTGGCCCTTCTTCAGGTACAGTTGGTTTGGGGCACATAATGTCTTTGGTTTCTTCGGTACAAAAATCACGAATAGAATTAAAAAGATACCACTGTCTGTATGCAGACAGTCCAGGAGAAGGTACAATGGGTGGGTTGTCCTGAGGGACATCACCCACATCAACAGTAAGCATTTTAAAAGTACCACTATCTTCAGGGCCTACAAATGGCCTGAAAGAAATAACACCAGGTTTGTCACTAGAAAATTCAAAATGATGATACCCTTTGATACCTGGAAAAGATTTGGAGAAAGGTGACAGGAATGCCTGCCAGTCGTACAATGGAACAAAAACAGTACCCCTTTCATCACCTACAAGTTGGGCCTGGTTGACCCCCCCTGGCGTACTGCGCTGCACACTGGCTTTTAATTGCTGAAGAGAAGAAACGTTGTCCCGACGAAATTGTTTTTTCAAGAGACCAAAGCACCAGTCGGGGGCAAACTTAGTGTGCCCAGTAATCAAAAAGTTAAGTGTAATAGACCTGTGCCTTCCAGTAAGGACACGCCACATCAAATAGGCCAAAACATACCGGTTCTTGTTCTGGCCACTACAATTGTCACAGTTAAGATCTAAATCTTTCTCCCCCAGACCATAGTTTTCAAAGTAATGATTCAGATAAGAAATAACTGCATTTGACCCCTTACTGGTGCAATGGCTCTCATCTATAAGGTAGTTAACTTGTCTAGGCATTCCTTCCATGCAAATACCGAACAGGCCTACCTTCCTCGGGGTGAGAAAATAAAGGGGACCTGGTTGCATCGGGTAAGAAGGTAAATGCACTTGTTGTGCAAAGTCAAAACTGAGATGTACTCGAATGTCACATGAGCAAGGGGCATGTTTGCCAAGGGGGGGTTCACCATTGTCTCTGTACGCTTCTTTTGCATCAGCACAAAATTTCTGATAAAGAGTTCTTTCGGCGGTTACACTGTCTAAATGTTTCTGCTGTTTCTTTAACTTGGCAGCTTTCACAACATCAGGTAAATTACTACTACAGGAAATGTCTCTGTTATTACGCTGGCACTCCCAGCAGAGGTCTGTCATGGGACGACTTGTGACTATTTTAGGAAGATACTTGCGCCATAAATGACCAAAAGTGGAGTAGGCAACAGCCCTATTGCCAGTCTCTTGCATGGCTTGTGTGTAAAGACGATGAACTTCAGCTTTTGTAGAACGGCAGGGGAGAATTAAGATGTCGTCTCTGTGGTGAGAAGATACTCTGCCTGGCAAGACAAGAGCATGTGTTTCGGCATAAGATGTGATGAAGTTGATAGTGTTCTTCAGGTCATCTATTGGCAAAGACCTCACAGCACGGTGACCACCACCCTGTCGTGAACGAGTGACCAGACCATCCTCAGCGAAGGATTTTAGCAAAACTGTCAGCAAGTTTTGGCTAATCCTAGAAGTGAAGGGAGAGAAAAGAAATAGAAAAAATAATTAATAATAATTTAATCGTTGACAAAGGAAGAAATTGAACATAATGCAGGATCTTAAAATGACAATACCAAAATATTGATTCTTAGCAAATAATCATGTTATTATGAATAGCTATCTAATGTTCAGTATTAATGGGCACCACAAGATTCATGATAACACTCACTTGTAAAGGAATTTAAAGGTAGCTTTGCAAATAGGCTTGTTATGCATCCTGTAGTGGCTCTTTGGGTGTTTTCTCTCTCCCTTCCACTGGCGCCCCTTCTTGGTTGGACTGCATCGATCACTGTTGTCAGTAACAGTATTGAAAACGCCAAAGAGTGCCATGTCGAGCTCATCTGAAACGACAGTATAACAATAATGTAAAAATGAATTTGTGACTGACTAATATCACCGACACCAATCTTAGTCTGAGTCCCTACAGTTATCCTACGTAATTAGTTATCCTATGTAATTGGGTAGGACGTGTCCTCATTATTTAACAAGCTACAGCTTAAAATACTGATTAAAATACTGAATGAGTATTATACAGGCATGTATGGGCAATGAGGCAATAGAGAAAAACATTATTTTGAAATTACCTCGATGGATTTGGTCATGTTCCGACCGATGAGAGATGCGCTGTTCCACAGTGAACTGGTCTATGCATGGCCCGCCGTTAAACAATCGGCAGTTACATCTGAAATGGACAAAATCCTAGATTTTAATTTGCCCATAATGACACAAACAAACAATGTATTTTTAACCCTACATTCCACACGAGACGAGTAAGGAATCTCAGACGTCCCAAGTAAATAGCTACTCCCCAGATCTCGAGGGCCTTAAACTCCCCACGCACGAACAACACCATGCGACTTAAAACATACACCAATTAAATTTTAGAACCTCTAAATATACCCACAAGGTATCTAGCACATATAACAGCATTGGATTATAGATTTGGAATGATTTCCAGGGATGTACATAGCATAGTTTTCAGATTGCGTCCCCCAGCATGTCAACACACACGATAGAAAAGATGGCTGCAGAGCACCAACACTTACCGAAACGTGGAGCACTTTTCCCGTTCCTTGTCCACGACTGCCTGCATGTGATCAATAATAAGAATAGGTTCTGATGCTTCCTCAACTTCTTCTTCGTTCGTCTCCGGAGTTTCAGGCTGATCAGGGACGTCTGGTTCTCCATCTGAGTCAGATTCCACCGTCTCTGTTTCCTCGTTGAACACAAAATACTCTTCGATGAGGTTACGCCATTCGGCGTTGTCGACAACACCTCCCAAATTGGCTCGAGCGATGCCATTAAGAGCTTCTGCGACGGTGGCCTCAGCTTCCATGTTTAAATAATAAACCTTGGTCCATTTAAAACTTTGTTGGAGAGTAAAACACGTCTTGTATCGTCTGGAATCGAGGAATAACTGGTCGCTTCGATTCAAATCCAAGACCACGCTAGAAGATGGCGTCAGCCGGAAGTTGATCTTTCGGAGCGGCTGGACCAATCACAGGGCTGTATCGACCCCTCGTGGGCTCCCTTGACGACCCTAGCAACCATTGTTTACGCCGAATGCACTTGGAGAGAGCTCTGTGATTGGTTTACTTACGCGGCGATTCAAAAGGGAAGAATCCCATTGGCTAGAGGAGATTCGCGGCTTTCCGAGGATACCAAATGTGCTGGGGTACCCTACGATCAAATGTCCACGGCGTACGAGTGAATTTAGTGAAAAATAGCCTTCGGCTCCTTTGTTTAAACCCATCCAACCATGTTAGGAAAATGTTTACCGGCCGTTATGAAGCGTAAATAATTGTTTTTGGTACAAAATATTTTCCAGTCTCAAAAAAAACATAATAAAGATTAATATTACGGGAAAAAAAGTTTTCGACCGAAAAAAGTCCTATACCACCTTTGGAGCCCTATATCTCAAAATGAAAGTTGCCGACATGGGACTCTTTTTGATGAATCGCCTCACAGATGCAGTCGGAGGAGAGGGCTGGTGAGGTCAGTGGTAAAGGTAGCTGACTGACGGTCGTCAGCCGAGTATCTCCAGTCAAGATTGGATGGATCAGCCAGCTGACTGCCCCCGTGAGAAAATCGGTACAGTGGATGAGGGCTTTTAGTGGGTAGAAGGATTTACTATTTCGATAGTTCATAACTAGAAGCACATATGGAACAGCGCCCACGTGTGCCTAGATCTATAGTGTAGGGGTGGACATAATAATAATATTGCCTACCTCCCAATGATAAATGTGGAAGATCCAATTATATCATATACATACATCCAATACTTTTCATACCCAGTGGCCTGCGGAAACATTGTTTTCATAATACAACAATAAAGACAATGTACTTAAAGATGCAACGTAACCATTTTCAGGGGTGGTGTCTTTTGTCTATCTTTATTGTCTTGCTCGCTTACCATCATTAACAAGACCAAGTCTCTTTTTGCTGAGCTATGCGTTCTTTCTGAGACGTGTAAACGGATAGCCTTTGGTGGGTCTGTGACAGGCATTTCTTTATGATAAGGAATAGTCTGCTTAATTTGCTTAAAGCCCTGTATCCACTGTACTAATTACGTTGGCGGGGGACAGTCGGAGAAGAAACTGGGGGCTGTCAGGCCAGTGGAGGTGCATGAAAGAAGAAGCTCATTGTACGCCGTCAGTTGAGTCCCTCCCGTCAAGATTGGATGAATCTAATATTCAGGCCGTTTTTCCATCCATCTGCCAGCCGACTGCCAACATGAGATAACCGTCTCAGTGGACAAGAGGTTAAAAGTTGAAAGTCCAGGAATTATGTTTCCTATTGTTTTCATTCGGGTGGAAACACTTTTTTCCCACCAAGGTCATTTCCAAAGAGAGCATAGACAATGTTTGTTATGCAGCTTGCTGGTTCCATATGCAGTACGATAATGAAGCGTTAAGATAAAATAAGATAAGATGTTTTATTTGTCTTTGTGTTACTTTACAAGATGAATCAGAGGGATGGATTTGTGAAGTGAAGGGGAAGTGTTGGAATGCAAAGGATGCAATGTAAAGAGCAAACCTTAATATTGGATCTGGTACTTTTGGAAATTATTGCTCTGGAAAGATTGCCCATATTAATCTTAATATCTAAATATCTAAAGATGTTCAATTCACATTCACCAATTGTCTAAAATAACCCAAATACAAAAATGAGCTTTAAATTACAGTTCAGCATAAGCGAAGATTTTTGTAATCAATCCAATGCAAAATACGTTCTGATATAACAAGTATTTATCATTTTTCTTCCTAATTTAGCAGAACTTACTAAATGCGTAGAGCTGTCGATTGTATGACGACCTGACCCATGAAGTGAATTACTTTCCTTTTTATTCGAGAATTACGTAATGGAGGTTCAAATTCAAAGTATAATATAACATTATCACTAAATATGTAAATTGATGTATACCACTTTTATATGACCAACGATGACTCAATGTAATCACTGTGAAGATTCATACTTTGTATCCATTGTAATCTGTCTAATGACTTGTACTGTGGTAGCAGCAATTCTCCCAGTTATACGACAAAAGATTAATGAAATGAAAAATATATTTAACACCCAACTGCAACAATATATAACAGTCTGCAATGGCCATGCCTGCACTGCTTTGGCTATAATTTGTGCTTAACATGTCTTCATACCATATCTGTCATTCATACTATATCTGTCAAACAGTTGAAATAACTTTGAGGAGCTAGCAGAGGCGTGAAGCAGGGTGACCCTGCTGTCTTTACGATCGTTGCTGAGCTTTTGGCATGTAAAATTAGACAGAGTCAAGACATTAAAATGGTTAAATATTGCTGGAGTTAATAATTGTATGTTGTACAATATGCCGACTATACTACCTTTCTACTCAAGAATGAGAGGTCACTGGATATAGTCATGGACGTACTTAACATGTTTGGTAATGCCTCTGGGCTTAAATTGCATGTTAAAAAGACCTGTGACATTAACAAAGGCGATATCTCTTTAAGGGTCAAAATGCCAGAGAAATAGCTTGGAGCAATACTATTGACATTTTAGGTATTAGAAAAGTTAAGCCTGGATGTAGTATTGATTTCAATAAGATAAATCTCCAAGATTTGATTAAAAAAATGAATGGAATTGTTGGAGAACGGAGTGGGAGAGACCTCTCCATGAACGGTAAAGTCATCATAAATAACTCGTTGGTTCTCCCAGTTATACATACCTGATTTTTTTTTACCATATTGTAGTAGTTCTGCTATGATCCTCCTTGAGACCTTCCATAAAGGAATGGTGCTCTATATTAACACTAGATGTGCCCTACGTTCGGGCCTATGTATTTACACAGTGTTACTCTGAAATCACTCTATTTCCCTTTATATCTTATGTTAACCCTTATTGTATTATCCTAGTTGGATTCCTCAACCTGTTTCTATCTATTCTATGTGTCATCACATTAGGTATCTATTGCTTTATGTCTACATAAGTATTGCAGGGATCTCTAAGCTACCACTTTGTAGCCAGTACTAAGATCCCTTACCCTATCTGGCTGAGACGGATTCTGGGCCGTCTGGGACTGTTGCAATAAACAGAGATATAAGGAATTGGCCTTGTTAAGTTGTTTATTCGTTGTCGAGACTCTGCGAATCGCTACAATTGGTGCCGTGACCAGTTCTTGACCAGTCCGCTGAACTAAGCCTTGACCGGATTAGGAAATCCGTGGATTTTTGATTTGTTGATTCTCTTTCAGAGATGGCCGCAGCAGCTCCCGGAGCAGAGGACGGACCTCCGCCGGACCCAAAACAGACAGTCAGGCCGCCTATGCAGCCTGGTAGACTGGTTGCCACTGGTACGACATTGGCAGATATGAAGTTTGAGCGAGAGTTCAAACGGATTATCTTGTCTGATGTGGGCTCGGAGTCCGATGACTTCAAATCCAGCAAGGAGGACCGAGGTGCCTTCACGGACTACAGGTCCCCTGCAAGTGAGGTGGAGTCGGACGAGGAGAGTTTGCTAAAAGCAACTCGTCTGCAGCTATTGGGAGCTAGGAGAGACCTAGCTGCTGAAAGAAAGAAGAATCTCGAGTTTGTGACAGAAGTAATTTCAGAACAGAGAAATCCAGGAGACACTGGAGGTAGTTACAGAAAGGGACTCTGCCTATATACAGAGATTGAAGGTGGAAAATGAAAAGTTAAAATGCGAAGTTTCTCGAGTAGATGATCATTCTCGTCTTCAGAACACTTCAAGAGATCAGTCAGCAACAACACAGACTGATTTTGTGATGTCCCCGTTCTGGAATACACTTCCAGCACCAGGTGGAAGAGGTGTAGCTTCTGTTAACAAAAGCAGGACTGCTCCTGTATGCTCAACTTTTGCTGATCAGCAGCCTGGTGTGGAGACTAGACAGGTCAGATTGGATTTCTTTGGATCTCCAGTGGGCTTGAATGAAGATACAGTGAAGAAAGTGACATTCCGGGACCGTAGGAGTTCTGGTATGTCTACTTCTTCTCCTGCTAGTGGTACGTTCAGTGAAGGAAAGAGAACACCACCGCAGAAAAGTCCTCAGACAAGCTTCTCTGTTACCAGCAGGAGCTTTAGCACACAGACTCCCTGTGAATCCGATACAGTGAAGATAAGTGACTTATCAACCAGTACGGGTACTCAGACGGAGAAAACTCCTGAGAAAAGTGGGAAGAAAGATAGCGCTAGTGGCACGGACGTTGACTTTGAAAGAGGTCAGGTTAAAGGGAGTGTCTACAAACCCAAAATTCGGGTAGTAGCTGGTTCCCCAGATGACCCGTCTGACCCTAGTGACTCGTCTTCATCTTCCTCTGGGTCAGAATCTCCAGCTCCAAAGAAGAAGGTAAAGAAATCAACAATGAAAAAGGCTAAGAAAAGTAAAGAGCGATCTAGGATTGCTAGGAAGGATTGATCCCTGGTCCAGGGATTAAGTTATGACGGGACGGACGACTCGGACTATGGTGAGCTTGAGTACACACAAGGTCCGGGAAAGAGTAAATACACCATGCGTCCCCCTGTCATAAAGATGTGGGACCAAAAGGACCCTTGGCGTGTATACCTAGCTGAGATGCGGGTAATGGCAGTTGCATGCAACTGGTCAGAAGAGGAGTTCCTGCTCCAGTTGATGTGGGGATGTAAGCGTCAGTTGGCGGACATGGGTGATCTGCCTCCAGGCCTGACTCTTAAGCAGTTCGTGGAACATATGGACACGAACTTCGGCGAGGTGTCTCGTGTAAAGAGACAAGCTGAATTTCATGCTTGTCGCCAGGCCCCCGGACAACCTGTCCAGCAGTTTGGTAACGAGGTAGCTCGCAAGGCCAGGTATGCCTTCGGGAAGAAGATGAATAGCACCATCGTGACTATGACTCTTCACCGCTACCTGAAAGGTTTGTTAAACTGGGAACAGGCAAATTGGGCTCGTCTGAAGGAACCCCAAGACCTACAGGAGGCCATTCATTGGTCTGAAGTCTATGAGGGATACCTGATGGAGACCGAATCCAGTGTGGTAGTCCAAAAACTAGCCGCGCTGCCAGCTCCTGAACCAGTTCAGGAACGCGCCATTGCTGTTAAAAAGAAGAGGTCTCGCAGAAAGTCCGGTGCTGCTGTAGCCCAGGTATCTGATCTCCTGGATGATGTGTCCTCCTCTAGTTCAGACACTCAGGATGTGGCAAATGTTATTTGTCAGGCTTTGCAAGCCTATAAGGAGTTCAAGAGAAAGCCTGGTGAAAACAGGGCCGGACAGCCCGCAAAAAAGCAATTCTACGGACGGAGAAGATAGGGGCCCCGTGCTTGCTATTTTTGTGGGAAGGAAGGACATATCTCTCCTGATTGTCCGACCACCAAGATTTTGAAGGAGTTGGCCGAGTCGATGAAGTCAAAGACTCCGGAAAACCCTTCACGGCCCTTATAGGAAGCGATATAAGGGCCGATGGGACGCCGCTTCATAGTACTACAGCTCGGACGGATTTGGCTAGTAGTATAGGAACTGGGGGTGTTGCTCAGGCACTTGTTAGTAAGGGGTTTGCTTCGACACAAGGTCAAGCGCTCCCGGAAGCAAGAGAACCATGGTCGTTGCCGGAAAAGAACACCTGTCTAGGTGAGGATATCTCCCCCGATATCTCCCCGGACGACCCGGACACTGTCTCTCGTGTGAGATGGGGACGGGACGGGTACCAAGCTGTTGAAGGTCCGATCGTTGTGGTGGGACAAAACCCCAACAGGTCGGCACGGATACAGAAAGTTTCTGTACAGCAGCCAAAGACGCTGAGGATCACGGATAATTTGATTGTCTGTGAGAGATGGTATGCCCCAGTGGGGTTAGGTGGAGGGAGTGGAGATTTTTTGGTTGATCCCGGTGCTACTACTAGCCTGGTTACCAAGAAATTCTTTGATTCTCTTTCCAATCCACCGCCTTTGGTTCCGGTCCAAATGGTGTGTGCGATGGGGAATGGTCTGCCTATAACCACTCATGGGAGCGCGCTTTGCCCTATAGAGATAGGGAATCGGACATACATGATTACATGTCTGGTAGTTTCTGGTTTGAAAGGACCAGAAGACGGATTATTTGGGGCGGATTTTTATTACATCCACAAATGTAATCTTGACTGGTCTGGATTGCTATTCCTTGAGAATCAAACAGTATCTGTAATGTGTAAGCAATGGAAACACATGAAGAGAAGTTTGAGACAGTCCACTGTTCAGGCTGTTGAAGTGAGAGAGTTCGTGGACGGGGGAGAAGTCAGGTTGAAAGAACCTGTTGTCCTCCAACCCCGGTCCGTGACACTTGCTAAGATAGACTTGGGTAGAGGCTCTGACACGTCAGATGGGCTGATGTTCGAGCCTGATCAGGGATTGTTAAAAGACTTTGCCTTGGGAAGCCTTAATACATACGTATCGGGTAACGTTAATTCGTCCGTGGTAGCTTTTTCCAATCCGTCCGGTTCTACTGTAACAGGGGCGGATCCAGGAGGTGGACTTTAGGGGGGGCACAGGCAGTCCTCATTCAGATCATTTATGTGTGGTGGGAGGGGGCTAATTAGCTCAATTTTTTATAAATAAAGTTGTTAGTATACCAAAAAATGTCTTTAAAACACATAAGAGCCCTTCATTTTAAAGGAACAATTCTGGCAAAATTTTGCTTGTTAAAACTAAATATTAAAAATTTTAAGTTGCCTGAGGCCGAGATGAGATGAATTCTACTGGTTATGAAAAAGAAACTCAAAAAAATGGTCTAAAATAATGACCCAACAGTGTCATAGCCATCATATATGGGTCCAGGGTCATGGTCACCCAGGAAATTATTTTTAGAAAATGAGTGCCAGTTGAGCACATTCTACAGGGCTTTGAGCCTCAGATCTAAAATTACTGATGCACTTTGAAAATTACTGATTTTTAAGGCCTTTAAAAACCCACAATGAATATTAGTGATTGTGGGAACCCTGCCTTGAACTGTTCTTAATTGAGTAGGAGAAATATGGATCTCCATTCAGGGTTCTCCTCAGAAATATATGAGAGTGTAGTTAACATCTAGGGGCCTGCAGGGGATATGATCCCCCGGGATTTTTTTTAGTATATTGAGTACTGTTTTAATGCATTCTGCTGGTTTTCAGGCCCATCAGGACAATCCTTTAAGGTTCAGAAGGTAGATAATATCAAACTATTTTTACTGTTACCTTAAAGATATTAGCAGGCAATGATTCTTAAATACAATAGTAGAGGTTTTCCGAAGAATAAAAAGAAGGGAATAGCTCTGCATAAAAAAAATGAATGAATGAAAAATCATAATAGTATAATGTACATCAGGTGAAGTTGCATGAATATTATATTGTGTACTAAATCAGTAGAGGGAAAACTAAATTGATATAGTGATAAATCATAACTTCATACTGCAATTAGGAGAATTATAATATTTTGCTCTAATCTTAAATGTTCCCCAAAAAGGATGTAACATACAATTCACTTCAACACCATATTCTGAGAATGTGCAGGGAAAATGTATATTTAAATTTCTAAAAGATGTGTTTCCCTATCTGGCATGCAATTTAATTAAATGCTGGAGATATTTCATGTAATGTGGGAGTCATTGCTCAAATGCATTGATGAATTCAAGATTAGGAAAGACTATTGGAATGAAATATTACATGGTTTATTGACATGTTAACAGTGCAATATGTTCAATTTGCCTAGGACAGAATTTCAAATTCAAATAATCATTAAGGTAGTCTATTGCAGTAATTCTTTTTACCTTGTTCTGATATATCCAGTGATATGAGCATTACAATGCTTATTTGATATTAGAGTAGGCCTAGTAGGCTACTGGACACACTGCAGCTTGGTCCAAATGCATTTGGACAACATGACTCAGGCATCAAAGCTATTCAGCTAGCATACATTATGTCAGGAACACAATTGGTAATCCAATTTAACATATAATTTTAATTCATGGGGATGCTGTTGCAAAGTATTGGGTCTTTGTATATATGAGTCAGATCTTCTGAAAATGTACAATAGTCAGATCCGCACATTTAGTAAATTCTGCTAAATTAAGGTGAAAAATGGAACTATCAAAGTTTGGCCTCAAATCTTTTTTTATGAGGTGGGGTCTAGGGGGGGCACGTGCCCCCCAGGCCACCCCCTGGATCCGCCCCTGTGTAAGACTGAATTGTGACATGATAGTAGGGAGAGTTAGTATTGTGACTTTAGTGTCCGATGCTTCCCTACCAGACGAGGAAGAGAATGAGATGATTAAGACAGCTATCATCAATTCCATACAGGGGATGGACTCGCCTATTGTGGATGATGAGCTTTTGGCTCCGGATATAGTTGTCCCTCCTTGTCCCGAAAATCCGTTAGAGAAGTTGGTGAATGAAACTCATCTGTCTAAAAAGGAAGAAAAAGAGTTAGTTAGAAAACTGCTCTATGATTACCAAGACTGTTTCTCCTTACCTGGTACCAAAGTTGGTTGCACTCACTTGGTCCGCCATGTGATTGACACTGGGGATGCAATCCCTGTAAAGCAAGCCTATCGCAGGTTGCCAGTGGCCAGGCGAGATGGAGCAGAGGCGGAAATCTGGAAAATGTATAAAGAAGGCAGAATAGAGCATAGTAATAGTCCGTGGGGAGCTCCCATAGTGATGGTTGCTAAGAAAGATGGGACCCAAAGGTTTTGTGTGGACTATCGCCAACTGAATTCGGTGACCAAGAAGGATAGTTTTCCTCTTCCCCGGATTGATGAATGTGTTGAAGCCTTGGGTGGTAACCAATGGTTTTGCACATTAGACTTAGAGTCCCGATATTGGCAGGTAGCAATGGATGAGGAAAGTAAGCACAAAACTGCTTTTCTGTCCAGTGTGGGTCTGTTCCAGTTTAAAGTGATGGCTTTTGGACTGTGTAACGGCCCTGCCACTTTTCAACGCATGATGGACCGCATGTTAGATGGATTGCATTGGAAATCCTGTCTAGTATACCTGGATGATGTGGTGGTCTTTGGAAAGACTGTCCAAGAGTGTGCGGATAATCTGAAGTTAGTGCTAGAACGCATTAGGGAATATGGACTTAAGCTTAAGCCCAAGAAATGCGAACTTTTCCGAAAGGAAGTGAAATATTTGGGTAGGATCGTTTCTGCCGCTGGAATCCGTGCGGATCCGGCTAAGATCGTTGAAGTGCAGGAATGGCCTATTCCAAAAACTGCTAAAGAAGTGAGACAATTCCTTGGTTTTGCTTCCTATTATAGGGAGTTCCAGCAAAACTTTGGTGGAATTGTCGCTCCTCTGCAACAAATTGTGACGGATGCTGGGAGTACCAAGCGCTATAGTAAACCTATAGTCTGGACTAAGAAGTGTGATGAAGCTTTTAAAACAGCTAAAGCTTTGCTAACATCAGCTCCAGTTCTCGGGTATCCTAGAAAGGAAGGTTATTTCATCCTGGATACAGATGCCAGTGGCTTTGCAATGGCCGGAGTTCTGTCTCAAATGCAAGACGGCAAAGAAGTCGTATTGGGGTACGCTAGTAACAGCCTCACCAAGCCACAGAAAAACTACTGTGCGACTAAAGTGAGCTGTTGGCAGTGCTATCTTACTTGAACAAGTTTAGACATTATCTCCTTGGCAACCGTAATTTTTACGTGAGGACGGACCATGCTTCTGTCAGATGGCTCCTGAACTTTAAGGATCCAACAGATATGCTTGCTAGGTGGTTAGCTACCATGCAAGAATATGGCTTGGAGCAGAGTATGATTATCCATAGAGCAGGAAAGAAACACGGAAATGCGGACGGATTATCTCGAATTCCTACAAGGAAATGTGGAAATCCTGGCTGTCCCGATTGTGGTGTCCATGATGCTGTGATTGCGGAGGCTGTGGCTGTCCTAGGTTCCTTGGAAGATGAAATCCGTGATGCTCAGCAGGAAGATCCCCTCCTGAAGAGAGTTGTATGAAGAATGCTGAAGAATGGCTGTATTGGACGGATCCAGTCCGGTTCCCAGCAAAGAACAATTGTCTGGTGAGCCGCAGGAATTCTGTACTTACATCCGTAACAGAGACAATTTAGAGATGGTTCAGGATGTCTTATGTCTGTGATGGCTGCGTAAGAACACTGGACACACATATGTCAGGAAGATAATTCCTGCCTCGATTAGGAAAAACATTTTCCGGTGCTTGCATGGTTCCCAGTTGGAGGGCCATTATGGTGATTTTAAGACCAGCTGGAAGGCAAAAATGAAATATTTTTGGCCTGGAATGCGGTATGACTTGAAAAGATGGCTCAGGGCTTGCCCTGAATGCAGCATGCGAAAATCTAGAGGCGGACGAGGTATTACACCTTTGAAAAAGGAAATCCATGGTGAACGATGGAGTAGAATAGCGTTGGACATCATTGGTCCATTTAAGCCTACCCCCAGAGGTAACAACTACGTGTTGGTGATTACAGACCATTTCTCAAAATGGGCGGAAGCATATCCTATGCCAGACCACACGGCGGAAAGATGTGCGGAAGTTCTGTTCAGAGAATGGGTTCTGAGATTCGGCTGTCCGGTTTCGTTGCAAACGGACGGGGCGCTGGAATTCAGGTCTCAGCTGTTGCGGAGTTTGTTAGACATGTTGGGTGTGGAAAAGCTAATCACTCTTCTGTACAGGCCCCAGTCGAATGGTCAGGTGGAAAGATTTAACAGAGTTCTAGTCGAGCAGCTCTCTTGTCTGACCAGCTACTCAGATTCTAATTGGGACTTGCTCGCTCCGTGTATAGCACATGCTTACAGGGGTACGGTGCATGCTAGTACGTCGTGTACGCCCAATTCGGTAGTTTTTGGGACTGAGCTTGTTACTCCTGTGGATTTGATTCATGGAGTTGAACCTGGAGGATTGGATTTCCCTTGTCGACTGGCATATGTGGAGAATCTTAGACAGTTTATGAGAACTGGACACCACTTTGTTAGAGAAAATCTGGGCGTTGCTGCAGTGCACCAAAAGAAAGACTTTGACAGGCGGGCCTGTCCAAGGCGCTTTGAGGAAGGGGCTATTGTGTATAGGTACTGTCCCCCTAAGGCTAACAAGAAATATGGTCCCAAGTGGGATGGGCCTTTCAAAGTGCGTAGATTCGTAGGGGGTACTACCTATGAATTGGAAACGACTGAAGGTATCGTCAGATATCATGTTGATTATCTGAAACCCGCCTTTGATGAGGACGGACCAATTCAGGCTGTTAATTTACATAAGGCTCCTGAATTCCGTAATCTTGAGAAGGCTGGGCGCGAGATCCTGAAGCGGAAAAGTTCTGGCTGGTGCTGAATGTCCGGAAAGAAAGGAAAAGGAGAAAGTTACCATTGGGGTAAAACCCAGAGGTAGACCTAGGAAAATTGTAACGACTGGAGCGAAACTTCCTTCTTCCAACAAGAAACAGACAGTAGATGTTGGTCCTGCTGTTAAACGAGTTGGTAAGAAGAAGTCTCAGAAAAAGAAGAAGAAATTAAAAATTTCTCCGGTTGTGCTCCCTCCTAAGAAAAGAGGCAGGCCCAATAAAACTAAGACGGATACAGTTGTACCAAAGCAACCAGTTCCTCTGGTTTTGGCGGATTCTGCTAAGCCCTTGAAAAGAGGGAGGGGGAGGCCAAGGAAAAATTTGGACATTGTTCAAAATATTCCTATTTCTCCTGTGAAGAAGACGTACAGTGTTCCACCAGTAATTGCAAGGGCTAAGCGCACGCGTAAAGCTCCATCAAGATTGCAATATGGAACTTAGGCTTTAAAGTACAGGTGGGACTTTCATGATGGTTCCACAGCTTAAAAACACAACGAGAAGTCGGTGGCTGGTGTATCGGATAAGTCATGCTGCCCTTTCACGACATTTGAGAAATTCTTTATGGAATTTATTGAGTGGCTGGGAAAGAACCAACCAGTCCGTGGAGCTTGTTAGACACTGCTCTGAGAAATGGCTTAGCTTGGGATAACCCTTGAGTTCTAACTGAACTAAGACTCCCCGGGAAGCTTGAATCAGCTCAGAAATTGGGTTGAAATTGCTATTAAATCTGCTAAGTGGACAGTGGGCTTTATGGACAATGTGTCCGCATTTGTCTCCGTGGAAGACCAGTACAGGCTGCATGTGTAAACATCTGTGTACGCCCTGTAGTAGAGAAACAGAGATGGCTATGTTTGTCAGTGGTTGAGCGGGAAGGTGGCGCTGGGGAGTAGTGGCGACTTTGAGTACTACACGCTGGCCGTGAGCACTGTGATGTTGCACCCTTTCTCACTCCGCTTCCGGGACGCCACACAACAACAGCTAGCCAGTGCACTTGATACTCAGAACCTCCTAGGAAAGAAGTGAGTTGAATTGGGTTAAAACTTGCTTGACATACTCTGAGTTGATATCAATCTGATAGTTGATAGTTGTCTGCTACTAGACACGGTGCGTTGGAGTTTTAGGGAAGTTTTGATTATGTGTAATGGAAGGGGAAATTCGGTAAAATGGCTAGGGCCTCCGCCATGACACCGGCGCTTTTGGAATGAATGGCGAATGAATGGGGTGAAAATGAAGCTTGTGTTGGGGCTCTCTACACCACCAATGCTTATTTATTTGACTCTCCGCCAGTCCATATAGCTCTTCTAAAGAGTTTACTGGGTCATATTTGACTTTTGGTAACTTCTATCAAGAAGTTAGTCTGTGATAATTGATTTTCTGTTCCCTTCCTACCACCTATATGTAATATAAGGAGTAGAGGGTATTGTGTGCCTTGCTATGTTATGTATTACCTGTAAACACGACGATAGTCCTGGCATTTTCCATCTTGCTTAGTGTTATTCTTTTTCCCTTCAACAGGAAAAGATTTTTTGTTAGCTGCCAGGCAAGATGTCAGACGAACGGGTGGATGAACCCATGGATTCAGATAGTGAATCAGTTCCGCCTATGACTGAAGATGAGGAAAAACAACTCCTTGAAGGGGCAGAAGATTTGATGTCTTTAGACCCTGATAACAGACTTGCCAGACCCGTTGTTCGGACGAACAAGGACCGGACGGATCCGGGTGCCCATCCCCTTGGATCGGAAATCCAACCGTTGGTAGACACCAGGGAGGAATCCAGACTTGATCCGGACGGATCTGAAAGAGACTTGGCACCTCCAAGGAGGAGTCAAAGGAAGTCTGCCTCTCCCAGAAAGGCACATCGACCTTCTGGTGAAGGGAATGGGACAACTGGACGTACTGCTTCCGTATCCCCTTCTACATCTTCTCTTGGACGGATCTAGCAGGTCAAAAAGTTCTTCTACTGCTGCTGCCGCTGCAGGAAGCAGTAAAGACAGAGCTAGCGATGCTGTGGTTGATAGTGAGAAAAGATTTTCCTCTAGGAAAAGAGATCGCGCTGTTGCGCCTGATGGAAGTTTTCCGGAAAGCCCTTCTTTGTCGAAGCGTGCTTGCAGACGGGCTCAGGAGTGGTCCGGATCTGTTCTGAAACATCTCCCTTCGGTAGAGAACAGTACTGAGTTAGTGGCAAGAGCTGGGGAAGTAGTGGACCAAGCTCTGGAAAAGATCTGTGCAGCAGCTGATTCTGCTCGTACAGAGTTGACTGCCTTACTGAAGGAAGTCACCGCCCCCTTGCTGTCTCTTGGCAAGGTAAAAGCTTCTGTTGAACGGTTAGAAGACATCCGGGAGGAAGCTAGGAGTCAAGATGGGATTGTGGATGGTCTGCGTCGTTCTTTAGCCGAGGGGGATTCGAAGATCCGTCGCCTGGAAGAAGAGAACATGAGACTTCGTTCCTTGTTGGAAGACGACTCCCGTACGCCTCCCCCATCTGTTGTTTGGACTACACCAGTTCCTTCCATTCCAGTTCCGGCTGTAGCAGTTCCAGTTGCCAATCCGGTTGCTGCTTTGCCCCTGGATCCTATCCGTACTCTACAGCAAGTACCAGCTCCTACCACCGTAGCTGCCGTTCCTGATCAGCAAGTTCAGGCCAACAGGACCCCAGTCCGTGACACGCAGACGGGTCTGTACGAGATTCCTAATTGGCTCTTTAGTCCATCAACTCTCACTAATCCACCACAGGGATCTGATGGAAATAAGCCGGACGGAGACAACACCCCCATGGATTAGCTATCTCCATTTGTGCTAAACGAGCAGTGAGAATGTTTTCTCTATTATAAATTTTTGCACCTGGTTATGTTCATATGTTGTGCATTTTTCAATGACTTGAATACCATACATTATTCTTGATTCATATGGCCAAGGCCAGCGAACGGACTACATAAAAGTGTCTTCTGTTACTTTTGCTATATCTCCAGAATGGCAAACCCTACCTATTTACCTCTTATGCCCACTTCTTCTAGACATATTAGTCTATGGGTGAACATGATTTCAAACATTTTGTACAATTCCTAATTAAGAAAATTGACTGATATTCATTTTGGCCCTTTTTTGTGTCTCTACAACGCTTTTTTTCTCTAAGATGCAATCATATTAAAAAATGTTAAATACAGACATTTCAAATAATGGGACATATGCTCAATATCTATCCTACCATATTATCACAAGAAAAAACGTATATTCCCACACCAAAACCGAATGGCTGTCCTTTCATCTCATCAAGTAAGCAAAAACATGACTTTGGCTAATCCTGTCATGTCCCTACAACGCTTTTAAAAACGTCCGCATTTTGAGGCAAATGAGCCAAAATTTTAGAAAATAACATTTTTATAATCCATAAATAAATGATGCTCTTACCAAAAAGAATTAGAAATTTTTATACATTTTTTGTTTTTATTTTTCTTTGAATTAAAATTGTCTCTACAACGCAACCTTACTGTGGTTTTCCATTGGCATGTAATAGCATTTTTTCTGCTTCACTCAAGTTATGCTATCCAATATAAATAGATTCAAGCCTTTTCTTGATAAAAAATCAAATATAAACACTTAAAAATAGGCAACATTGATATTTAATATGTTCGGTATTTGTCTCTACGATGGGGGCGTCGTAGAGACATTTGTCTCTACGATGGGGGCGTCGTAGAGACACAAATGAGACATATAAGACAATTATGCAATTGAATATTGTTGATTTTGATGTATTGAAGGTCCTAGATAGGTTTTATGGCAATATGGGGTGAGGAACAGGGGGGGCGGACTGATTGGGGTTTTTTCAAAAGAATAAAAAATATTCATTTTTCATTTCTTTTACTCTTCGTTTCTCCCACTTCTGTCCCCTCCCTTCCTTCTGACTCATATGTGTCTCATTTGTTCACCAACTCTCTCTTCCTCTCCCATCCCCCTCCCCCCTCCCCCCTCCCCCTCCCTCCCCCCCGGCTCTACACACATCAAAATCTATATCATAACTTTGTCTCTCCTCCAGTCGCATACTTGTCCTCCTCTACCTCCTCCATCACCTCATTATAGTCACTGAGGTGTCAGTTGCATTAAAATAAATGTTTGATATTTTCAGTCTATATTTTTGTTTAAAAAGAAAAAAGATGTTACCTTGATATACATGTTAATCACAACATCAATTAGAAGCAGATCATACAAAATTACAAGTGTATATGTCCATAACGAACATCTACCTTCAGAATTATCACATACATATAGCATACATAAATGCATATTACCAGGTAACATGCAAACTAAAAACTGAATGGCCTCAAGATTTCACTTATGGATATGACGATGTTACACATTGTTGTATTCCATATGGTAGTGTTACACATGGTGGTGTTACACATTGTAGAGTTACACATGTTGGTGTTACACATTGTAGTGTGTCAAATGGGGGTGTTACACATGGTGGTGTTACACATTGTAGTGTTACACATGTTGGTGTTACACATTGCAGTGTGTCACATGGTGGTGTTAGACATGGTGGTGCTACACATGGCGGTGTTACACATTGCAGTGTGTCACATGGTGGTGTTACATATTGTAGTGTTACACATGGCGGTGTTACATATTGAAGTGTGTCACATGGTGGTGTTACACATGGTGGTGTTACACATCGTAGTCTTACACATGGTGGTGTTACACATTGCAGTGTGTCACATTGTGGTGTTACACATGGTGGTGTTACACATGTTGGTGTTACACATTGCAGTGTGTCACATGGTGGTGTTACACATAGTGGTGTTACACATGCAGTGTGTCACATGGTGGTGTTACATATTGTAGTGTTACACATGGCGGTGTTACACATTGTAGTGTGTCACATGGTATTGTTACACATGGTAGTGTTACATATTGTAGTGTTACACATGGCGGTGTTACACATTGTAGTGTGTCACACAGTGGTGTTACACATGGTAGTGTTACACATTGTAGTGTTACACATTGCAGTGTGTCACATGGTGGTGTTACACATGGTGGTGTTACACCTTGCAGTGTTGCATATGTAGTGTAACACATGGCTGTGTTACACAAGGTGGTGTTTTTTTAAAGATTTTATTTTCACTGGGTACATCACCTCCAGGGGGAGTAGGATCTTCTGGTGGAACCCAGCCTAGATGACAATAATAAAAGCTGGGATCATGAGATAGCAATGTATATGTACATTAGTTTTAACAAAGATCAAACATAGTATAGCAAATAACCTTGGACTTATGAGAGTGGCCTGTTCATTAACATTCATATGTTCATTGCTCAGGAGCTATGGAACTACTGACAATACAACAGAAGTGAATTTACTTTTATAGTTGGTGGTGGGGTGATAGGGTGTTCGGTCCAAACAGAATATTCACTAGCGCCATCTACAATTACTGTTTGGACTGGACACTAGGTATATTAAGGAGGGTCTATAAAAGATCAGATAGAGTCTGTTCAAGCCATTCTTTCTAAAGAGATTTAAAGGTTTCTATGTTGCCAATATTTCTGGTTCTAGGAGATAGTTGGTTCCATGATTTAGCAACTTTGTTCATGACAGCATTGTCGCCACATTTGGTTTTGGAGAAGAAGGTTTTTAAGGGAGGGGCTTCATTTGCTCTAGTGGGACTGTCAGTATTTCGAGCTCGGTGGTAATTTGATGATGATAGATCTGTAAAAACCCTGGATTCTAAGATGAAATTCTCTTCTATTGCAAAGTAGGGGGATTTTGAGGTCCTTATGTAATTCAGATGTAGGGTAGAGAGGTTCAACTTTAAGTATTGATCTGAGTGCTTTATTTTGTATTTTTTGTATTTTGTTGAGGTTACATTGGCGGGTATTGTGGTACAGGATATCACCCTAATCAAAGTAGAGAGGAATCTTGCTTTTATAGACTAAAAGGGCTGATTTCATGGTGAGTAGATGTCCAATTCGTAGAAAGAGGAAGATTTTGTGAGAGACGATCTTGATTATATTTCTATTGTGTTACATATTGTAGTGCTACACATGGCGGTGTTACACATTGTAGTGTGTCACATGGTTGTGTTACGCATTGCAGTGTTGCATATCTAGTGTTACACATGGGAGTGTTACACAAGGTGGTGTTACATATTGTAGTGTTACAAATGGCAGTGTTACACTTAGTGGTGTTACATATTGTAGTGTTACACATGGTGGTGTTACACATTGTAGTGTGTCACATGGTGGTGTTACGCATTGCAGTGTTGCATATCTAGTGTTACACATGGGAGTGTTACACAAGGTGGTGTTACATATTGTAGTGTTACAAATGGCAGTGTTACACATAGTGGTGTTACATATTGTAGTGTTACACATGGTGGTGTTACATATTGTAGTGTGTCACATGGTGGTGTTACACATTGAAGTGTGTCACATGGTGGTGGTACATATGGTGGAGTTACACATGGTAGTGTTACACATGCTAGTGTTACACATGGGGGTGTTACACAGTGTTGTGTTTTTCAATCAATATCTCTATGATGAGAAGTGTCTCTACAACACTTATTGAGTTATTGATTTATTCCAAGAATTTAATTTGAAATGTGACATATTAATTGACCTATTATTGCTGACCCTGTCATAAAGAATAAAGATGGTATATGATTGTTTTTGTCATGTTCTCACTTCTCACATGTCTGAGGGTAAGCACAATCATTCCTAACCATTTCCAATCATTTCCTACCATTTAAGAAGACTTGTTAAAAATTGATTTCCAGCCAATGTCTCTACGATGGCAAGTGTCTCTACAACGCATTTTGAATTATTGATTGGCTCCATGAGTAAATATTTTTCATGATTGTTTTTGTCATGTGATCACTTGTGCCATGTCTGAGGTTTAGCAAAACCATTCCTGACCATTTCCAATCATTTCCTACCATTTAAGAGACATTGTAAAAACTGTTTCCCAGCCAATGTCTCTACGATGGGATGTCTCTACAACGCATTTTGAGTGATTGATTGATTCCAAGAATAAATATTGTTTATGATTGTTTTTGTCATATGTTCACATCTGACATGTTTGAGGTTGAGCAAAACCATTCCTGATCATTTCCAATCATATTCAACCATTTCAGAGACATTGTAAAAGATGTTTCCATGCTAATGTCTCTACGATGGCATGTGTCTCTACAACGCATTTTGAGTTATTGATTGATTCTAAGAGTTAAAATTGATTGTCACTAACAATATTCACTGAAATGGTTGACTGTATGTGGGGCACTATGCAGGTCGAGAATTAACTCAATTTAATGCTAATTTGTCTCCTAAATATAGAATTTGCATATTGACGTATTAATTGACCTTTTCTTGCTGATTCTGTCATAACAAATAAATATGGTTTATGCTATATTAGGTCATGGAATCCCTCCTGACATGTCTGAGAGTGAGCACACTCATTTCTGACAATTTCCAATCATATTCAACCATTTCAGAGACATGTTAAAAACTGTTTTCCAGGCCATGTCTCTACGATGGCATGTGTCTCTACAACGCATTTTGAGTAATTGATTGATTCTTATAGTTGAAATTGATTTTCTCTCCCAATATTTTGTGAAATGGTTGATTGCATGTGGAGGAGTGTGCAGATCAGGAATTAGCTCATTTCAATGCCAATTTGTCCCTCAAGAATGAAATCTAAATATTGAATTATTGGTTGACCTAGTAAAGCTGACCCTGTCATAACAAATAAATATGGTTTATGACTCTTGTTGTCATGGAATCACTGTTTACATGTCTGAGAGTGAGCACAATCATTTCTGACCATTTCCAATTATTTTCAACCATTTCAGAGACATGTCAATAACTCATTCCCAGGCAATGTCTCTACGATGGCATGTGTCTCTACAACGCTTTTTAAGTTATTGATTGATTTCAAGAGTTAAAATTGATTTTCACCCCCAATATTTTGTAAAATGGTTGATTGCATGTGGGGTAGTGTGCAGATCAGGAATTAGCTCATTTCAACGCTAATTTGTCTCTCAAGAATGAAATCTAAATATTGAATTATTGATTGACCTAGTAAAGCTGACCCTGTCATAACAAATAAATATGGTTTATGACTCTTGTTGTCATGGAATCACTTTTTACATGTCTGAGAGTGAGCACAACCATTTCTGACCATTTCCAATTATTTTCAACCATTTCAGAGACATGTTAATAACTCATTTCCAGGCAATGTCTCTACGATGGCATGTGTCTCTACAACGCATTTTGGGTTATTGATTGATTCATAGAGTTAGAATTGTTTTTTATCTCCAAAATTTTGTGAAATGGTTGACTGCATGTGGGAAAGTATGCAGGTTTGAAATTAGCTCATTTCAATGTTAATTTGTCTCCAAATAATGAAATTCGGACATTGATATATTAAGTGACCTTTTATGGCTGACCCTGTCATAACAAATAAATATGGTTTATGTCTTTTTTTGTTATGGTATCACTTGTCACATGTCTGAGAATGAGCACAACCATTTCTAACCATTTCCAATCATTTTCAACCATTTCAGAGACATGTCAATAACTCATCTGCAGGCAATGTCTCTACGATGGCATGTGTCTCTACAACGCATTTTGGGTTATTGATTGATTCATAGAGTTAGAATTGTTTTTTATTCCCAAAATTTTGTGAAATGGTTGACTGCATGTGGGATAGTGTGCATGTTTGAAATTAGCTCATTTCAACGTTCTTTTGTCTCCAAATAATGAAATTTGGATATTGATATATTAATTGACCTTTTATGGCTGACCCTGTCATAACAAATAAATATGGTTTATAGGTTTTTTTGTTATGGTATCACTTGTCACATGTCTGAGAGTGAGCACAACCATTTCTGACCATTTCCAATCATTTTCAACCATTTCAGAGACATTTTCAAAACTGATTCCCAGGGAATGTCTCTACGATGGCATGTGTCTCTACAACGCATTTTTGCTTATTGATTAATTCATAGAGTTAGAATTGATTTTCAGTCCCAAAATTTTATGAAATGGTTTATTGCATGTGGGGTAGTGTGCAGGTCAGGAATTAGCTCATTTCAATGCTTATCTGCCTCCCAATGAAGAAATTTGCATATCAAAATATCAATTGACCTATTATTGCTGACCCTGTCACAATGAATAAATATGGTTCATGACATTTTTTGTCGTAGTAACACTTTGTACATGTTTGAGAGTGAGCACAATCATTTCTGACCATTTCCAATCATTTTCAACCATTTCAGAGACATTTTCAAAACTGATTCCCAGGGAATGTCTCTACGATGGCAAGTGTCTCTACAACGCATTGTTGCTTATTGATTAATTTATAGAGTTAAAATTGATTTTCAGTCCCAAAATTTTATGAAATGGTTTATTGCATGTGGGGTAGTGCGCAGGTCAGGAATTAGCTCATTTCAATGCTTATTTGTCTCCCAATGAAGAAATTTGCACATCAAAATATCAATTGACCTATTATTGCTGACCCTGTCACAATGAATAAATATGGTTCATGACATTTTTTGTCGTAGTAACACTTTGTACATGTCTGAGAGTGAGCACAGTCATTTCTGACCATTTCCAATCATTTTCAACCATTTCAGAAACATTTTCAAAACTGATTCCCAGGCAATGTCTCTACGATGGCAAGTGTCTCTACAACGCATTTTTGGTTATTGATTAATTCATAGAGTTCAAATTGATTGTCTTACCCTAAATTATGTGAAATGGTTCCCTAGATGTGGGGCTTCATATATGTTGGACATGAGTTCATTTTAATGACAATTTCTGATTTAATGATGCAATATCCTTATGGTTAATTAAAATCACCTAACATGGCAGGCCCTATCAAACAAATAAAATATCTTTTCTGACATTTTTTGTCATGGAAATATTGCTTCCCTAGTGAGGAGTGATCAAAACTATTTTGGACCAATTCCAACCATTTGCATGTCAACCATACCTGTTTTCCTAGGCTTTCCATCTTTCCTTGAAAATGTCTCTACAACGCAGTGTCTCTACAACGCAAAATGTCTCTACAACGCATGCTGTGTCTCTACAACGCACAATTTTTATTTCTTTAATAACTCCTTTGTCAATCATCTAATCAACACAATTTTGGGGGGATTGACAGTTCATGGCTGTACCCACAGTTTAGATGCAAAAACTTGATCATCAGCAATATTCTGATCTTGTTATCAAAAAGAAATCAGGGTCTAATTTGGATCAGAGAAAAATGTAAATTAAATGCAAAGTTCACTTGCTTCTAGCAGTAGACAAGGACATCCTACATTCTTTATATTTGGAGATCATGCAGGTACATGTGTTTACTCTTGGAAAATATATAAAAAACATTGATTAATTGCAGCCATTTTGGTTAGACAGGGGTAATTAGTCTCCAAGGTGTGGTGAGCGTCGTAGAGACATTGATTTTGAGAAGTAAGTTTGGAAAGACATAGCTCAGTGGTATTTTATTCAAACTCTTGCCAAATTGAGATTCAATAGGCCCAAACTGTCTACTTTAGGCCTGCAAAAGGAGAATTGATTCTGAGAACTTTTCTCTCATGACCCTGAGTGCATGAAATGTAGTCCGTTCGCTGGCCCTGGTCATATATATCTTCGAGGTCTCAGGAAGCACCTTTATGTACCGGATTTATATTTTTCTACGCATGGAAATATTTTTGATAAATCCTCTTCATGTTTTCCTATATAGTTAGGACACGGATGCTCCTGTATGTATTTTACCTCTGATGTTTACTTACCTTTTTATGACAGATGTCATTTCATATTGGGTTTTGGATATTTTTACGCTTGAGATGTAGCGACCTGGTTTTTGTTAAGTATATAGCTAGGACACCTTATGCTGCTCCTTTTTGTCACCATGAAGACCTATATCTAACTTTAAAAAAGAAAAACTTCCAGGTTCGCGATGTGAATTCTCTTTTTATTTATCCATTTAATCCTTGTTGGTACTTTGTACTGAGTTTATTTCTTACAATACAATTTTTCAAAGGGTTTTTAAAAATCTTAAATAAAGGGGGGGGGGGGGGGTATTGTAGTAGTTCTGCTATGATCCTCCTTGAGACCTTCCATAAAGGAATGGTGCTCTATATTAACACTAGAGGTGCCCTACGTTCGGGCCTATGTATTTACACAGTGTTACTCTGAAATCACTCTATTTCCCTTTATATCTTATGTTAACCCTTATTGTATTATCCCAGTTGGATTCCTCAACCTGTTTCTATCTATTCTATGTGTCATCACATTAGGTATCTATTGCTTTATGTCTACATAAGTATTGCAGGGATCTCTAAGCTACCACTTTGTAGCCAGTACTAAGATCCCTTACCCTATCCGGCTGAGACGGATTCTGGGCCGTTTAGACGGACTGTTGCAATAAACAGAGATATGAGGAATTGGCCTTGTTAAGTTGTTTATTCGTTGTCGAGACTCTGCGAATCGCTACAATATCTTACTTTTTTAGGATTTTTTGACAAAAAATGCTGGTGGTTTCCGGAAAAAAAAATTTAACAAAAAAAAAAGTTACCATCCCCCCTAGTTTTCAGCCAGGTAAATCGGAAACACACCGATATTTTTTTTGGCCTAAGAGTAAGCGGGTAGGGTGGGTGCACATTAGAATTTCAAAAAGACAGCTTTGAGCTTTTGAGCATACTTGCAGAAAAGGACCGCGCTTGACGCTTTGTAAGTACAACACATGATGTTATATCTCGGAAAGAAATCATACGACCAGAAATATCTCTGGTGGTATGTTCAACCTTGTGTGTTTTCCATAAATTCAGACAAATCGTCCCTGAGTCTTCTCCAGGGTAGAGATGCCGCTTTTTTGCCTGGGGCAATGGTTAACGGCTCAATCGTTACGTTGAACCTGACCCTCAAATCATGCACAAGACAATTCACCGTTATAGAACAATTTCAAAAGACTTGGTGTGAATAATAAACCAGCTTATCAATTTATAATTGTCATTGTCCATGTCAAACCCAAACAGTATTTTGCATGGGTCTATCTGAACTACACCATCGACTTTTGCTATAATATCTCTATCACTTACATTTTTATTAAAATATCCTACTGTATGTATCCAGTTAAATAAGCTAGACCATAGCCGATTTGTATTTGAACAGAAGACAAAAAAATTGCCAACATCGCGCAGAAGCTACACTGGGTAGATTTGTTAACTCTGATGTTCTTCAAATATTCATTTCATGGTACAACTCTATGCAATATTTTGTATTTGAGAGATTGTAACCTGGTTTCTGTTGTCACCTTATATATATATCAGCTCAAAAGCCTGCTTCCAGACTACCTCATTAAACACAGTATCAGACAAATTCAATATTTGTTGCCATTGATCAAATCTTATTCTATCTTTTTTTTTGGCAAGGAGAGCATGATGGACAATCTTCGACGTGCAGTCCAGAACACTAACCTTTCGTCCCCTATTTCCATGAGAATTTTTCTTCATGTAAGTCGTGGGAGATTCTCATGAGCTTCATCCACTCCCTTGGATTTACCCTAGCCAAACCTAGCCTTTCAGAAAAATTTGTGTTTATATTGTAGTGTCTTTTCAATTCATTAGTGGTCATTATCCTACCCTGCTCGTCGAGAATATCACCCAGGACGTCCACCCCTTTGGGGCCAAACCAACATTTTACGCCGAATTTGTATATTTCTATTCAACCATAGTCTTTCTCATCTGTTCTCAGAGCAATGCGTATATAAATCAAGGTAAGAGAGGACGTTGTACAGACGAAACTAACAGAAAAATAGGAAAAATGTATGGACAAAACCATACATATAGCTGTGAATGGATATATATACATGTATATATATAAATGACACAAATTTAAGATAAAATTGAGGTTCAAAATAAAGATCAACATAACTGATTTGCTGTAATCAACCAATTTCAGCTACCTACTTCCCAACGACCACATGTACGCTGCTCATGTGCAGAGGGAAAGCAGGGGAAGGAGGCCCCTTTCAGTATCAACACCACCAGAATCACCAGTCATTCTATCTCACCAACATCTCTGCCAGCTATTCAAAGTATTTTTCTCCATCTTTCTCTCAAAACACTATATAATTATTTCTACGTAAAAGCCCTCTCTCTCATTGTTTTCATATACCCTCTACGGATTTCACAGTATTCAGCGGAAACAGTACATTTGGATTTGATTGAGGTTACCTGGGTACTGTTTTTTTCACCGAGTTTCGGATAGTGAGGTGCAGGTCTTCCATTAGTTACCAGAAAGGCCACCTTCTAGCGCCACCCCAGAAAACTACTTTTTACAATATTATACCGCCTCCCCAGTTATACCTGGGAAACAAGGGGTGGGGGTGGAAGGTAAGGGTAAGGGAGGAAGGTAAGGGTAAGGGAGGAAGGAAGTGGGAGGGACCCTGATAAGGATCGAAAAGGGCAGAGTGGGGATGGTGAATTATTACGGTGGGAGTGAAAAAGGGTAGGAGAAGGGATGGAGGAATTGAATAGAAACTACATGCTGGGGATTTCAACCCGTTTTAGACGGGGGCATCTAGTAACATAAATAATTATTAAAAGAAAAACTACATAAAAATAGTATTGTTCCTCTAAATTATATTTATGGAATTATTGTATCTTTCCCTAGCTCTAAAAGTTGGTAGGAAAGTGTGGAATGATTCCCCGCCCCCTCTCCGTAGAGGGCGTGATATATCAATACCTCGATGGAAGCTGCCATAAAGTATTCATCTCCGGCTTGTAAAACACACCATAAGCCTCACCAGAGATGTTCACACACACTTTTTCTCACTCACTCTAGCTGGGTCAGCTGGGTTATTGCAATATCCCAAGTCTTATCCCACCTAACTAGGCATTCATTCGGGTATATATACTACAAGTAAAGAGCATGGAAGCTTCACTAAATCAGTAAATGATCTTGAAGGTCTAGGGAAAAAGGTAAAGGTGTATAATAACACCAAGGGTGTAAATCAGCGATGCCAAAAGCGGACTAAAATAATATCTAGATATGTTTTATTTTAAATACATGTAGGCCTATATAGTCTATAAATTTGCTTATGTCAAGAAAATGGCTCCCCCGTGAAATTCATGTTAAAATTTGCAGACAAACATCTTTTAAGCATTCAATGAGCAGAATTCAAAAATCAATGTCTGCAATTTTTTTAATTATTTTATCATACCGAAATTCAAGATGGCGTCCAAGATGGCTGCTCGGACAATAGAGTCGCCTTGCGGTTAACGTTAGTTATCCTCCTTGGTGCCTACGTTACTAGCCTCGCTTAAGCGGGGAATCCACACGGTGACTTCAGGGCCAAGTCGCTCATATTTTTTAAGTCACTCAAGTTTTCAGTCGCTCTCTGTCGCCTGTTGTGTCGCTCATGTTGGCTGCTGTGTGGATTCCCAAACTAAGAACGTCTTCTGGTGACAACACTAATTACCTCGGCGACTTGCATGGGTGACACAACATGAGCGACTAGATTAAAACATTTTCATTACAGTCGCTCAAACAGTGAGCGACTTGGGGGTCATAAATCTGAAGTCGCCCGTCAGGAGGTCGCCCAAGTAGGTTTGATAAGGTGCACACTGTGTGTGGATTCCAGCCAGTGAAACACCTTTGAGCGACTTGGCCTGTTTTAGCCAATCACAAGCCAGGAAAGCTGTGTTGTCGCTCAATCCCCAAGTAGTTGGAATTGTTTGGGAGACAGGAATATATTTAGAAAGATTGGCGACACTCCAAAGTAGCCGTCCAGAAATCGCTAGTGGACACCAATTTGGACGGGCGACTTGCATGTTGTCGCTCATTCTGAATCCTAAAATAATGGGCAAAGTCGCCGTATATTAATGACTGTCGCCCAATTAAAATGATATTAAACAATTGTTAGAATTGTGTAAAGTCGCTCAACGTTTTTGGGCGACAGTGGATTTAGGCCTTTGATAGGAGGTTGCCCAAGTCGGTCTGATGAGGGCACACATATGTGTGGATTCCAGCCAGTGAAATAACACCCAGCTCACCGTTTTGGGGCGACAATGGATTTAGGCCTTAAAGTAACAGGTTCACAATCACTGGCTCTGCAAATTCCCCTATTGAATCAGCAAGCCACAGAGTGTGAGCAATACAGTATAACACACAGATCCCCAAGTATCTGTATCTGCTATCTCCGATCTCAGCCATGCCTCACCCCTGCATGCCAAGAGATTTTATCTGATAAAACAACACAGATTAGATCCTATCGTTTGACAAATATGCTCCACAACACTCAGATAATTATCAATGATTGACACATATCTGAGGGATTCATTGATTCAAGCAATTACATAATCTTCGATTACATAATTTCTCGAATAAAAAAGAAAAAAAACTAATAGTATGCTTAAAAGCTGGGTTTATAAGGTAGACCAGGGAGTATGTTAGTATAATCGGAAGGATCAATCATATGTTTATATACATAGCATACAGTGGACAGAGACTGTTTACTGTTACACTCATTAGATCACCATACACTGACCAGAGTTGACGGTAGTTAACCTGCCCATTGTAGTGTCATATATGGGTGAAATTTCCAGGAAATGTTCAATTTACATTAAGAAAGCCTCCCCAAAACCCGAATTTAATGCAAAAATCAGACTCAAAACACAATTCAACATAAACCAAACACATCCTTTGAGTCAACTCGATACCAAATATAGCCAGATAAACCCAGTATTGACCATTTTTCAGTCGAATTTAGATGTGTAGAGCTGGCGATTGTACATTTTTTGGTGACCTGACCCATATATATGCCAATATGGAGGCACCAAGAGCAGGCCCTGGTAGAGCAGGAAGGAAATTACTTAATTGATTGTGGCAATATTATTGCCCAGAAACGACTATTATAATGTGAGATCCCAGTAATTAACCATGAATGAGCTGTATGACCTGCAATTGTTTCAGTGTTTTACCTTAAGATGCCGTGGAGGTAGGTAATATTTTTATAAATGATATTGATACAAAAATCCCATTACATTTGTGTTTTCTTGTTTTACAGTTATTTTATTCTTTACCAGTGACATTGTTGCGGGACTAGATACTAGTTAGGTAAATAGAGTGACACTTAAGAGATACCTTAAGATGCCGTGGAGGTAGGTAATATTTTTATAAATGATATTGATACAAAAATCCCATTACATTTGTGTTTTCTTGTTTTACAGTTATTTTATTCTTTACCAGTGACATTGTTGCGGGACTAGATACTAGTTAGGTAAATAGAGTGATACTTAAGAGATAGGAAATTACTGTGGCGTTGCTTCAGGACTGGACGATAAAAAGGTAAGACTCATTAGGTTATTTCGTGTATTATCGATTGAGAATGTTACTCATGACATACAGATTGAATGAGATCTTGCTGTAGTGATTTTGTATATTCTAAATATATGATGGAATCCCACATTTATAAACAGGACAACTCAGTTTGGTTCCTAGAGATCATATGATGTTTGTTTAATATTTTATTCAGGAAAATATTTCGATACAGGATCAATCTTCTCAATTATACCTGACGTACACCTGGTGATGGACTTATTACCTGTAAATGTCCACTAATGATTAGGCATGTAGTAAATGTCCACCAATGATGTAAGGTATCACAGAACACAAGCCGTATGATAAATCAGAGAATGCACTTTTGCATCAGGGCTAAATAAAAGCCAGGGCTGGCGCTCATAAAAAAATGTAAAACTCTCGTGCTAAATTCGTGTCCATAAAGTCCTAAAACTCAACTTAAGTGAGTTTTAGCTATCCCGGTTTTAGCGCTAAAACTCTCGTGCCAGAGAATTCCCGTGCCAAATTCTTGTGCCCAATTTCGCGTTCTAACTTCCTCGTTCCAAAATTTCCCGTGCCCAGATTCTCGTGCCAGCCAATTTTCCGTTCTCCGTTTTACACAGTTTATACCATTAGGAGGAGAGGGAGAGGGTGGGGGAGAGGGAGCGGTAGAGAGAGGGTGAATGGGAGAGGGAGAGGGAGGGGGAGCCGTATCGATACAAGTGAGGAACACATTTATGTAAATGTAACCCCAGCCAGAAGATAAAACCCTTGGCTTAATTCTATATATGGTTAGATTCTGCGATTCTCTCCACTCTCTTCTCCTAGATAGAGTGAGGAAACAAGGTATAGTGCCTCGCTAATGTTGGTCTCAAGACAAGACTCTGTAATCCTGTCTTTTCAGATCGACAAGAACTACGAATATTTAAAGACCAAAATATATCATCTCCCCATTCGTATCCAATATGTGATGTGTTTCAGGAAAATGAGTCATAAGTCGCAAAATTGATATTTTTCAAAGTGTTTTTCACAAGATCACATTATTGGCACGTTCTAATTTTTGGAGGGTTTATCACTTATGGCTATATGAATCGATGTATCAAATATCAGGACAATCTATGTAAAACATCGATGGGACAGAGGTCTTGTGGTTCTAGGGGTTTTTTAAACATTTTATTTAGTCAGATTTGATACATTGGTATAACTAATGCCCACTTGTTAAGGCATACATATATTCATACAATTCGGTTCCCACTTATGAAGCGATATATATAAATAAATAAAAAGGAAATATGAATCAATGAAATCGAACTACACGCATACATAAATGTAAATGCAATTCTATTTATGCATTAAACTAAATCTAGTATCTTTAATAAAATGATCGATTTAAAGACAGATATTGAGAGTGAGAGGGTATGTGTCTCTCTCAGAGATGGTAGAAATGATTCAATTGAAAATAATTAAACTAATTACTTAGAATAAAACATTAAGCCTATACCTGGTAAAATTCAATTTACCACCGAGAGAGGGCGGGGAGAGAAGATATTGGAGAGGGATGGGGGGGGGGAGAGGGCGGTGTGGAGAAAAGAAAGAAGGACAACGAAATCTGTCACCTTCCCATTAAAACAACAGCTGGGTCAGTGGTGGAGGGGCTCTTATCATGTCTTATCATAAACCCTCTCTGCCACAACCATACAGGCGTTGAGGCATATCATGTGGCTGTATCTTTCTAATGTCTTTTCCATTCACAGACAGTCACACTGATCGTTTTTGTAGCGTTATACAGCGACAAATATTAGTGAGTGAGTGGCAGCAAAATAAGCCTCAAACAACTTTCTCTGTTGCCCAGGGCACTGCTGCTATTCTTCTACATGTTTTCCAAAATAAACTATTTGTGATATGTATACCCTGTATTTATTGCTGGAACGTATTCATGAGGTTCATTTGAACACATTTATGTTAATGAAAAATAAAGATAAAACCCGTAATTAAATAGTATGTCCTTTGTTTTTAGAAAAAGGATTTGTATCTAAACATGAATAGAAATATATTAAGCATATATTCGGTTCAAAGATGTAACTTCTCCTTTGAGATCTTGGTACCTATATGCACACGGGTGGATATGCTAACTTCCCGTTATCAATGTTATTGAGTATTAATTAGTTCTGACCCAGAATCTATAAATAGCGCTCGGTTCTCCTCACCTCAGGAGCATGGGAACAAGCACCTCGAAGTGCGTTTACCCCGACTGGTGTCATTTGGAACCTAAGGGGGCAGTGTGTGGAGCACTGTGCAGAGATGCCAAGTGTTCTGATTTGTCCGGGACAGTCCCGCGGACAACTTTGTCCTGGAAAAGTGTAATTTTGAGATTAGAATAAATAGTTTATTTTTGGGACTTGTGACTCATTTTCCTGTGACACATCACAATTGTTCCATGCTTTTTTATTTATGCGTTTAGACAAGGATGTATGGTAGGGTATGAGTCAAGAGAGAGAGGGAGGGGGATGGGAGACACAGACACTAATTAGTAGAAAATTGGTAGCTAGACCTGTCCCTTAATTTATTTATTAAAATCTTAATAATCGTCATAGAGTTGTTAAAAAAGTGATGAAAAGAAATGATTCGAAGAACTAAATCCGTTTTAAACACAAAATTGATTTTGATGAAGAAATATCGATGAAAATATGGAAATCTTTCGTCTAAAATTGACACTCTTCCCCCATCTCTCTACCTCTTTATCTCTCTCTCTCTCTCTTCTCCCACCTTACACTCTCTCCCTCCCTCTTCTCTTATCTGTCTGTCTCTCTCCCTCTTCTCCCATCTGTATCTTTCTTGCACATTGTCTTCTCTCACCTGTATCTCTCTCCCTCTCTCTCACCTGTTTCTCCCCTTCCACTCTTTCCCTCTTCCCGCTCTACGCCTCTCTTTCCCATCTCTATAATATGTCTCTGCCAATCTCTCCCTCCACCCCATATATGGCAGTAATGAACTTTGACCCGGACGCACACACCAGTGCAACTGTTAATTATGTTTTGACGAGCATTGGCATGGGTCCTTGGTGCCACTAAGAGGGGTGGGTTGGGGCACTACATGGAGGGCCATGTGTCTGCATGGGGTGTATGTATGTACACACGCGTGGTTGCTATGGATACCTACCAGTCAATCATTCCCTGAGTAGCGGTACTCATATTTATAAATATTTAGTGAAGAATCTGAATTAGCGCAGTTCTATGCATGTGCCAAAATAAAACATTTATGAAGATATGACCAGTATACATTCATGTATGTGTTCAGCAATTTTGTAGGAAAGTGGTTCATTATAGTTCATTTTATCTGGAAAAATAATACCCCAAGTTGGTTATGATTCTGCAGTTCGAATGTACAGGGAGGACTGCTGGGAAGGGCCATGGGCCCTTTATATATGTTAATAGATTCTACAATCTTCCCTTAGCCTTTTCCACAGACCATGATAACTTCACGACAAGGGACGAGTGAAGTTATGTGAGTGGTCCATCCATGTGCATTGACTAATGAAAAGAGTTAAAAATGGTGATCGATCATTACACTGTTCCAACAAAATATAACATAAAGATTTGAGTACACGTTTAACGGGGTCTCTATCATCCATCTTGCATTGGTCAGAACAAGTAGCAAATTAAAAGGCAAAGTCCTCCCGTATCAAGCGTCCATCTTAGACATTTTCAAACAAGTATTTTAAAGTAACAACTAGGGAGGGATAGTCAGGAAAGCGAGAGACACATAGGATAGACCTTATAAATGAGAGAGACAGTGATGGATAGATAGAGTGATACTATTTGAATCAGTATAAGTCTATACAATTTAAATGTAAAACCCAGCCAGAAGATAACCCTTGGCGTAATTCTATATATGGTTAGATTCTCCTAGATAGAGTGAGGAAACAAGATATAGTCTTGGCCTAATCTTGGTCTCAAGACAAGACTCTGTAATCCTATCTTTTCAACAATGAATATTTAAAGACCAAAATATATCATCTCCTCATTTGTATCCAATATGGATTTTTTTTTTAAATAAAACTTTTTTTTAAAAAAAACTTCCGTGCCGAAATCTCCCTAAAAATTCCGTGCCAAAATCTCCGTCCCAACAATTTTCGTGCCATAGAACTCTCGTGCCAGTTTGGCACGAGAGTTCTATGGCACGAGAGTGCTAACTTTATGGACACCCCTGCTAAAACGGTTTTAGTCAACGGCACTGGTTCCCTGGCACCAGTTCCCTGGCACCGACTTTTTATGAACGCCAGCCCTGACCTTCGGGGCCAGATACGGGGCCAGGTCTCAAGGGACCAGCTCATAGCATCTCAGGATCCGCCGCCAGAATTTGGATCTTTCATAAGATACTCTGTTTTTTGTTTTCTGCCTGAATCGACTCATATCCAAGCACTATCTGATATTTGCTTGTTCCAGGGGCTCGTACTGAGGCCTGGAAGCATCGCAAGTACTATTTATTTATTTTATTTTTTTAAAGTTTTTAATGCACACAATTTTAAGGAAATCCTGATATTGTCATGTTGTGCAAGGAAAATTTAAGTAAATTACTACGCTTATATATAGAAGTTAGGTTATAAACTTGATAATGATGAGAGAGCTATGATATCTAACTATAATAGACTAGAGGCAGAATTTCAAAAGGGGCTTAGAAATCACTTTAGGAGGGACGGAATGTTAGAGGGTGGCATCCACCATGGATTGGTAGCCTGACCCTCTAACCTTCCGTACCTCCTATAGAGAAATTTGAAAATTCTGCCTCTAGTCTATTATGGAGTACCGCTAGTATGTATGTACTCGCAAAATTCGATACTAACTGATTAATGACCAACATTGAGCAGCTGATGGTGCACTGTTTGGTGTATGATTCCTCTGGTTTCGCCTCGGGATTATAGTTTATACACAGAATGGAGGTTATTAATCCTTTTCATCTGTATCTAAATAAATAGCCCTAAGACTAATAAAGGGGATATTAAATGTGGATACACTCCGGATGACTCATATATCATAATTATATATCGTCTACCATATTTCCATATATATGTAAACATTCAAAACCTCCAAAACAACCCATGTCTGCAATCCCCTACGAAGACTTGAAGCAGCCATCCAGGGGATAGTATAGCAGACTGGAGAGATGAGTATTAATAAAGAGAACAAGTTCCCCCTGGGGGAGATAAGATAGCAACCGGGGGTTCACGAGAAGGGTCATATATAGTCCTATGTGTTTCTATCTTGAAAAACAATACATCATGATGAAAGATGGACAACCTAATCTTATTGTACTGCTTATAAAAGCTATCGGGAGAAATCTATGGACAGATTCTCCCCGTGGGTGTAGTGTTATCTCAAAAAGAACAACAAACAAAGTCCTGGATTCTGCCCTCTCTTTGACATTTAAGCTGCGATTCCACTGGATCACTCTTTTGGTCCGCTCATGTTCCGCTCTTTTATTTTTCCCGGGTGCATGTATGTATGTAGAAGCGAGCCAATATATACCAAAGCATAAGTGCAGATACAAGCAATCCAGTGGAATCGAGGCATCCACTGGATCCACTGGATCCCTTGTATCTGTGCTTATGCTTCGTTATTAGCTTGCTACTTCATAGTGTGCTATTCTTTCACATCCACTTTATTTTAGCGAAATACAAGCGCAGAGCGATTGTACTGATCCACTTGTTTCCTATATGAAAGGCTTTTCTGGGTTAGTTTGTCGATTGCGCCGCCTACAACGAGGAAATCAACTCTCTTGTTAAAAGTAACAATAATATACCTAGGGAGACATTATTTTTATTTTTTAATGCAACAATGTATTCATCAATGCTCTCTTTTAGTGTCCTCCATATCTTTTTTTCGTCTTTGCTCATGGGGTGGAAAGTTTGTGAATAGAGAACAACCACGCATATCACCCTAAGCTCGTACATGACCGTTAACACATCTAATCTGCCTTCTTCGAAAAGTTTCTGCCTCTGTACATAGGCTTTAACCTGGAAAATTATCCAGTTTATAATTTCCGTCCTTGTATTTTTCTATTTTAACCAAAAAACTGTCTTTTGGTGTAACCTTAGTCTGGTTGTTTCTTCTACGTAGAATTTTGTCACCCATTTGGTTAGTGTTTAAATATATATATATATATAGAGAGAGAGAGAGAGATCCATTAACATATTTCAGACCATAGCTTCTGGGTTGCCCTACAGCACACAAAAAAGTGCACAATATCATCTGTTTCTCGACAGAAATTACAACGATTACTCTTCCTGATTGCAATATTTCTAAGCTACTGGCTACATGTAATCGTTCTATGGGGAATTCAATATTGTTACATTTGAACTCTGGTTTCTGATGATACCTTGTACTAAAGAAGTGCAAAAGCTGCTTTCCAATTGACCTCATCAAATTGGTCTTCATCTAAGCTTAAAATACCTGGCCATTTGTCGAATTTGGAACGATTTACCTTATCATATCATATAATTAGACCAAATATCCTTTGATGGACATGGAATTAAATCAACACTTTTATCATCAATAATGACATTACCCACTCCCCTTTCGGGGGTTTGGTCTTCTTTGTTGATGCTTAACATCCATTCTCAAATGACGTCATGCTTTTGGGGGCAAGTTTTTACCCCTCCCCCCCCCCCATGTCATGATAACTATTTCATTGACAAAATTAATTTGCAAATGAACAAAATTACAATTTTGTTCTTAAATGGCCATCTTGTTAACGAAAAAGGTTAGTAATCAACGAAATTGTGAGGTTGACATTTGGCGCCCCACACTATAGCATAACATTATTTGAGGATGGCCCCTAGGTAATGCATTTTTAAGGTCAATTCTGTGGAAAAAGGAGGGTTGAAAACCATAATTACTTATGATTGCGTTGGTAGTCTTAACAAGTCATTTTCCTTGAATACATTAGATTCAGACTTAATTAGGAAGAATTAGGAATTATCAGGAGCCAAGGAGCAACTCTACTTTACAAAAACGCTATAATGACCTACTGAGCGGCCTTACGTTCTCAACGCTGTTCTCATCACTGCTTATGTTTCCCTGCAACCTTAGTTTTATCTCCACCACAGTGGTCAGTGCTGTACAGCATGGCCCTCTTCTCACTAATCCACCGTAGGCTTATATGAATGTAACCCTCAGTAGCTTTTACACCTTAAATTCCGCTCTCCCCTCTCCTTCTGTCTCTCTCTCTCTCTCTGTCTGTTTCTGTCTGTCTGAAAATTCTGTCTGTAAATTATATCATTATCTTAAAATAACCCCACTGGTTTTAGACAAACACCCCAGAAGTACCTTCACCCCAGAATCCCAATGCGCTACCCAGTAATGCTTATTGTACAGGTTGCACCCCACAATGTAGCTCTCGTTGGTATGTCTGTCTGTCTATGTGTCTCTGTCTGGCTTTTTCTTAATAATAAAGATATTGTTACCATTTTTTATCAGGATATCCATATAATATACGTTCGTGCATACACGTGAGAAAATAAACATATTATAGTTGGTTTGATTGTTTTGTTGGTTGGAATTGCTAGTTCAGGCACTATCATTAGAATGATTAGTGGTAATCAATGACCCAGCAGCAACATTGAAGGGTTAAAAGGTTGAAATTGACCATGGTTTGTCCATGAACGTGCAGCTAAGGACTTAAATCTTGGTTGATCTTTGGTTAAGAACAATTACGATCAGAAAGGAGCAGGCTCTGTTGCACAATGGCTGAAACTACTCTTTCATACTCCTACTCATTCTTTAGTCTCATACTCTTGATTGTACCTTTATACACAATACGGTACCAACGGGTAACCAGTACAATTCAGAGGAATTCCATCTTATGACCTCACAACTCTGATCTATTCCATTCAGTCCTTTCTAATAATGGTACTCAAGTAGCAAGAATTGATCTTGGGGTGATGTATCTGCATGCCCCTGGCTTGAACACATGCACAAACTAAACAATCCAAGCCTTCATACACACACTCACACACACACTCACTTCGTCACTCACACATTCTCACACCTAGGCCTACACTACAACCAAGTGCTTGATCTTTTGGAACAAACACAAACGAGCATGCCCGAGCAGACCTATTTCCAATGAATACCTAAATGTTTTTTTAAAAATCACTGTGAAAACACTTAAATATTACAATATTGTTTTTATCCACTTATGTGTGGAAATTAATGAATAAATTATTTATATATATGCCCATAGTGGTTACGAACAGACTTCCTGAGGGTTATTCTAACTTTGACTTGTGCAACACCATTTTCACACAGATATTTGTCTATGTCTCCACGAATATGTACGAATGTGAACCCACGAATTAGTTGTGCAATAGACTCTCGTCAGTACCCCCAAAGAACGAGCACTGATGGACACAATTAGGCAATTAACAAAATCCACCAGCAATAGAGAGCAGGTGAGTGGGCTAGCACCCTTTTCAACTAGACTAATCTATTTGGGCTAAAGTTTGGGAAAGACCACTGATAGTGATGTCAAAACAAGGGATTCCTCTGGGTTATACAGGGTCCCTGGTCATCAAAACCATATTCTATCGATAAGTATACGTAGAAAACATAGTGTTTATTTCGCTATGATTAGCCTGTACTATAGTATATTTACCCACTTTACTTCTTGGCACAATTATCTTCAAACTTAATGGTAACTGCCGGAAGAGATGCTACCTCGTTGTAACATAATGGCATGTAGACCTTTTTGTCAATTTCCCTTACCTATCTCACTTACCTATGTGTAACTGTGATTTTATTTTGACGAATAAAAAACATCTTATCTTATCTTATCTTATCTTAAGTACGAGCAAGAGTGTGCAACTTGAGAATGTGCATGAGTGTGTAGTAGTTCCTTCAGATTTTGGGTCTGTGTGGGTCGAAAAAAGTCATCCGATTCTGTTTTTTTTACCCGATTTGGGACACAATTGGCGCCACGATCAATCTTAGACTTTGAAATCGTACGATTTCGCAAACCGATCCAGTGTGTGTACCCCTTTAGGACGGGTCCTTGTGCAACAGAGCCTGATCGTTTCTAATCCTGGTCATTCTTAAAGGGGTACCCACACTGGATCGGTTTGCGAAATCGTACAATTTCAAGGTCTACAATTGATTGTGGTGCCAATCGTTCCCCAAATCGGGTAAAAAAAACACTGCTTAAATATTCCCACAAAAATGAATTTTGTTTTAATTGGTGGTGGATTCAACCGATCCAGTGTGGGTACCCCTTTATCCAAAGATCAACCACGATTTAATTCCTAGGCTGCCTGTTCGTGGAAATTCATTGTGCAACAAAGCCCTGGGTTATTAAAAATGAATCCTGGCCGTTGGTTCCATAGGATTTGCACTGTCAGAATCAATGCCGAATTCCTCAAAAACTGGCAGGAATTACATGGAGAACTTTTGGCATATATGATGATATAGGGTATTACCAATTGAAATATGTTGACAAAAAGTAGTGCCCACAATCCGGAACGAAAATCACTCTTTTGGGGTACAGCTGATGGCCTATCTCTATGTTTACAACATCGCCCACTGAGGGGATATCATTTCCCCCCACTCTCTCCGGTGCAGCAACATCTTGCTCTCTATTTTAATCAATCTATTGAACCATAGCATTATCCTTAGCATCGGATGTACACTGTTTGTTTCGTGTTTACAACAATATCTATTCCATATTCTAAAAGGGCCAGAAAAGAATTTATCGAGGCATTTGTGGCGCTTATACCTGGCCAATACAACATCCTCTACTTTCCTTCTGGAGAACTCCTCTAGGGCTTAATACTCTTGTTCCAACCATAGAGAATATCGCACCCATATAATCCTGTTTGTTTCGTAAATTAACCTTAGGCCTAGACCACCGTTCTCTGTTTTTTGAGCAAGAACATCTGTACTGATTTTGTGGGAAATGTTCTTCCACACAAAATTAACAATTAAGTCGTTGATCTCCTTAAGTAGGGGCTTTCCAAATGATATACAAGACAGAACACGTTAAAAGGGGGGGGGGGAGTAATTATCCAATTGGACAGAGTGCTCGGGTGACACAAATCCTTCTGTTGCTGCACTAATACCGGTGCCCTTCGCATACAATCTAGCATGCATAGAAATGTCTACCTTCTTTCAAAATGTCTTCAGATTTGTTTGTTACTTTACCGTCAATGTTTAATATATTAATGATTGTCCACATTTCTTGAGGATTATCGGCTTCCATTTTGTTAAATAAAAATTAGGCGCTGAATTTAATTTTCAAAAATATGGCGATCATCAAACAATCTAGGTAAGATTGTGTCAGACCAACGAGACTATAATATAGTCTCGTTGGTCAGACTGAAATCTTTAGGCCCTATTTCCTCTTCATTGAAACATGGATGTTTCAACATTTCAACCAAGCAGCAACAATTCAATATTCTAATTCAATATTTATTTTCCGAAACAACAGCAGCGTGCGACACCTTCAGTGTACAGACAGGTATGACAAAATGTCAGTCTAACGGGAAGCCCTCAATGGGCTGTGACTTCTCCCTGGTGACATCAGTGAGATTAATTGTTTTTGTATTATGAGTTCCGGTCACAACATATCCCGCATGTTTCAGTTTGGTGACTTAGTGGACAAACTAAGAGACTATAAACTAAAACAGCTTGCAGCTAGCTTTCAGGTTTTTGCCAAGTCCTGGTTTGGGGGGGGGGGGTTTCGAATTTTTCTCCTTGACTTGTTTTTTAGTGTTCTGGGGCTACAAACATCATAATGTAACAAATTCCATTAGGTACATACCTATGACCGTGTGGCTCTATTAAACCTGAATTCTCTGTTACATCGATGAAAAACTAAAGATTTTTTACTTTTTCTACATATCTGAAAGACATTTGGCCAAAATTGTGGAGAATATTCCACCCTGTTGTTTTTGAAACAGGGCTTCATATAAAAATATTATGGAAAGCGGGACCCATCCATATATTTAAGAAATGCGGCGGGATGCCGCCGCAAATTAAATGTGGACGGAAAATTAGGAATGAGGTCCGCCGAAATTAATTCTTCGGCCGCAAAATTACTTTTTTCGGCCGCCAAAATTATTTCTTCAGCCGCCGAAATTATTTCTTCTGCCGCTGATTTTTGTTCCTCTGCCGCAAATCCAAAATCGGCAGCCTAAAATCGGCGGCCAAATATAACTTTTCCTGCAGCATATTTATTTAACTGTCATAAAATCATATGATTATTGAGCTATTATGTGTACCTCTATTTTGCAATTGTTGGTACAGTAGCTTAACATACTCTATAGGATGAGCTTCAAACTAGATAGGCATATTTAATACATGATCTTGAGGTTTGGTACATGTATTCATATTACTTAGAGCATTAGATACGAAATGAGAGATCCAGCTTGATTAATAGTAGGTAATTGGAAGAAAGGAAGTATTAGGAGAAGTATTTTTGGTAAAATTAAATCATTTTGGAATGCCCTCCCAGCTAACATCCGAAATTGTAACCCAGGTGAAAGGATTATGTGTGAATTATTTTGTTACAAATGAAGATATCTGGTCTTTGCCAGACCCTTAAATTGTATTCAACTAAGTTTTATAACAGTCCTTCTTATATTGCAAATCTATCCTCTCACCTCTGTCTCATCTTGTCTCTCCTCGTGGACGTATACATGCATACATATACAAGTATGTATTTATCTATATGTTGGGGGGACTCTGCTTTACCATTAATAATGATATACAACGAAGACAAGGTTGGTCATGAACCCAGCAAAGCAATAGCAAAGCAATCTCACCCAATACATACCATTAATACATACAAGCAAAAACACATGAGAATACATATTCAGCACAAAAAATTGGTAAGATTATAAATTTTAGATAGCATGCACGTCTATGCAGCTCAGGTGTAGGTTGAATAATGGACCAACTGTCAAGGTAGAACGAGTGACGTAATAGTTGCAGGCCGCTGATTGGCCCTCATGATGCAGGTGTATTACGTCATAGTTAGTTGCTGCGTCAGCCCCAAATATAATTATTGATGGGTTGATTCCACGTATACATGTACTTATATATAATACATGTACATAGCATACACATGTACATGTACATAGCATACACATAGATACATATATCTATGCAAATATACATACATGTACATGTATACATGCACATGTATACAGGTATATGATATATATAATATATAATATAATACGTATACATCTATGTATGTACATACACATGTACATATATAATGTATCAATTATATGTATCTGGCAGTGTTGGATGCCGGGAAAAGGATGATCTATTAGCATTATATTAATAGAGAAATATACTTGGTTGTCGCTGGGTCAATCAATCCAACACAGTATACATGCATGTTTACATACATGCTGGGTCAATCAATCCAACACATATATATTACTGTGTTGGATTGATTGACCCAGCATGCATACAATTATATATAATTGTATACATGCTGGATCAATCAATGCACTTCAGTATATACAGGTTTACAGGCTGGATCAATCAATCCAACATCGTATAATGAGCAATTCCACCAAAAATGCATCATTTGGCCATCCAGGGCTGAAAATTCATAATTTTTAATTGCTTCCATTGATTTATTTTTTCTTGTACATAAACTAGACTTTGAGCAACCGACCCGCCCTCTAGAGGGCGGAATTAGCCCACCTCTAAACCTCCTTACGTTGCCCAAACAATCAGTGTCATTTCCCTTTTATACAAGACCCGTATGTATGGCCCTGTTTTCTATGTATTCCCATGTAAATGGGCACCGTTACATCATCTGAAAGGCAAGTCGTGTTCCTCCTGATGCCTTTTTATGGGACAACTTATGTATAATATGGTAAAGGAAACTAGCAATTTTAGATATAAAAAGTGGCGCCCAATTTGTTTTGAGTCCCACCCCTCTCGGACCTCCTCCCCTCTAGTACACGCTTGTCTCTCTGCCTGCACACAGTACCGGTGACGGTGGTACTGTGTGCAGCAGGTATTACACACTAACACTAACAAGGAAGAGAGAGTGGTGGAAGGAGGGCGGGGTGGTGGGCAGTGACTATAATCTTCTTATAGACAACTATAAGAACAAAACAGAAAATAAAATAATACCTCTAGCTGGATAAATTTCTGGATATATTACTGCTGATATAAACTGGGAAATATAAATTGGGAAAGTTAATAATGAATATTGTGGTCAGGGCAGCTTGGCAGAGACTGTGACCTGAATTCTGATGGTAAGGTAAGGGGGAAAGGTAAATATTTCAAATAAATTACGATAACAATTAGAAATAAATAATGAAAATGTATGCATAATGTTTTGAATTTCTGATAGATCTTGATATAAGGGTCATATTTTCCAGAGAAGTGTACCGCACAAGAGGAGCCTGTTGCATGGTAAGGTTAGAAGAGAAGTCAGCAAAGTAAATAAAAAAAATGGCAGGTGATGGGATTGATATGTAGCCATAGGCCTATGTACGGGACATGTAGCCTCCCTCCCACCCTGCCCTGATGGTAGGGCTTCCAGGCTGTCAATACTATGGCGGTTTTCGTGTGCAGACGTTTTGCATTGAGCTGTCTGCAGTGGTTGTATGGGTTCAACCAACCCAACGACCAGCAGTCAATTTGATTCCATCAGCTTTGTTAGCTGGTTAATTTTATAATCATGAATTCTCTGCCTTGAATACAAGGCCTGCAGTCATAGGGGGATAGTGGGTGGTGGTCCCGGTGGTATTACCCTGAACTAAGGTTGTCCTATGTAAGGGATAGGAACTGTGATGCTCGAGGAAGACGGTCTCAATGGCCGAAGCGAAGATGCCGAGGTGAAAATTAGCTAATGGATTTACAGACACTATTTATCGGGTGAGAACAGTTTGCTAAATCCCCCTGAGCAAAAGTGTAGAGAAATGGTACGGAGGACTATTGTAGGTACTTAGAAATTTTTTTCACCAGGAAAAATGCTGAGAACAGGTCGAAAACAGTTGGCTGTATTAAGTAAGAAAGCGAAAAACCCAGATGGCAGATGCAACGGTCTCAATTGTGAATAGAAGTCATTTTGACTTTTTCCCCACGGAAGGTTGCCGACGGTCCAGCTACTGAAAAAACCTTGCTTCCTATCCCCAGAGGTAGGCCTACACAGTCACATCAACTGGTGGTAATTAATCTTAAAATATGTGTACACAATAGTTGTATGAATGTTCTTAATCTGCTGCATTGAACGTTCTACTTTTCGTAGTCGTCACAGCACTTGTATACATTTAATAAAAGAAATGTTCAGACATCGACATGTGTCTTCAACACGAGCAACCAGATCCCTTTTGTTATGACTACGCCTGATGACAAATAGGTGGAATTAAAACTTATCAATTTAGAATTGTGCATGTGTTTCCCTTTGAAGTAGGCCTACCTGAGATGAAACAAATGACTTTGTCACGTAAATACTTCACAATGTCATTCTATAGTTTGCTAATTGATATGTATCGCAATACATCTCATCCAATGTTGAAAGCTGAACAGAAGCGATAATGACGACAGGTTGAATTCAATGCCCAAATGCAAACAACGATCCTGATTCATATAATGTGAACCGGCTTTGGAAGTAATTCGATTAAATTTCCCGGGAAGAAGATCGACTCTATTTTCTCTTTCAATGGTCAGGAAATTGAATTCCAGTTCGCTTCTATCTAGATAGGAGGTGGTGTAATAATTTCATAATCATATCTAGCTATTGTTAATGTCCACTCTGGATTTAACATGTCTCATTACCCTAATTGATTTTTAATGTCTAAACTAATTACAGGGTTATTAATGTTTTATTACCCTAATATTTAAACATGTATGTATTAATGTATTACTCTGAAATGTATCAGTGGATGTGTACAATTGTATTGAATAGTCTGGTGCAATGATTTATGCTGACGCGATGTTCTAAGCTGAAGCAATGATTTATATTGTGAAACAGGTAGGAGCCTTTGCTCCACACACTCCAAGGTACCCAGAGATTGCAGAAATAAGTGTAATTAAGGTTCTATAAGGAATTATTTCATCATGTACTCCAATAAGCCTGAAACATGTCAGCAGTTATACTGCATACTAGGCAAAGGTTTTTCTAGAATTTGTGCAATCTAATCATGGGCCTATAGTATAAAAGGGTCCTCCTTCCAGTCAGTCAGTACCATCTACTACCTGGACCTAGAAGCTGTATCACCACTATCTACTAAAGAAGACTGACTGGAAACTCTACTATACTGGAATCCTGGGGAACCTATGGACTTATTGTAAACCTTCATCTTGATACTCTACTACATTGAATAAAATACCAGCTATTCAGCACATCTCCAAAAGATCTCTCTCTACTTAGAGTTATTCTTACAACTTGACTAGCTCATCTAGGATATCTACACTACTCTACCTACATTGGACATAGCCAGCTATTAATCCTCACAATCTCCTAATAGCTATTTAATCATCTTAGAGTAATTATCATTAGGTGTCCCCGCTCCCCAGACACCTACATCTGGTGGAAGAACCCGGATCTGGAGAATTGAAATAGAATTTCTCTATTTCTATAAAGCTGAATGGCTTACAGACATAAGGAAATGAGGCCTAAGAGACAATCTTATTACTCACTTGCACCACAACCTGACAGTGACTGGATAACAAAATCAACCTCCAAGATAACAAATCCACCTACTCCAGTGCTAGTGGCATGGGAAAAGATAGTCCAGGGAGAGGAAGAAGAAGCGATCCAGATGGTGAATTTAGAGCATACAATGAGGAAAGTACAGGTATCCTTTATAAGATCCATGGCAAAGTTAACAGCAAGGATGAATATCTCTGAAAGAGCTCTTGTGGCTCTACTAGATGTCCAAGCAGGAAGACCAGTGTATCACAACGATAGCCAGCAGCAACTAACTCAAGATTGGCACCACTCCAATAATCAACAGATGGGATGGCCAGGCAGAGGTTATCACAACAAACAGGGAACATGGAGGCAGGACAGACAGCAGAAGCAGGGCAGCAGGCCTCAACATTTTAAGCCTAAAGTTAAGTGTTTCAATTGTAATAATTATGGTCATTTTCAGAATAATTGTCGTGCTCAAAGGCAAGTAAATCCAAAGGGTCCAAGGGAGGCAGCAGAGACCTGTGATATAATACCAAATGGGCAAAATGATACCTCCAAAGATTAATTATAATATGTCCCAGGGTCCATTTTTTGTGTCAGATCACCCATACTGGATTCTCTCCCCCCCCCCCCCCCCCCAATAGGGCACTTGGGAGGGAAGAGCTGATGAAAAAGTCCCAAAATATTACAAAATTACTGAATTTTGCTGTGTCTTTTGATATGTGACTTGGGCCTATAGGCCAAGATAAAAGATCAAAATTATATCAATGATCAATTTTCTAAATAGTAAAGAAATATAAATAGTGTGAAGAAAAATAGTCCAACAATTTCGCTCTCACTTCATTTACAATGATACTATCTTAGAGTGGAATTGACTTCTATCCCAAGCATGTGCCTCAGTATCAGTGAACTTTCAGACTTAATTAGTCACTGTATCATACTCACCTTAGAGGAGGGTTAGCTATAATTAGTACCTTATGCCTATTGCATCACTGGTGTAAACATCACCACTCTACCCTCAGTATCCTATCCCTATCTCTGAGTAGGCATCATAACATGCCTAGAAATCACATATACCTTGGTACAAATCTATCACACTGGTAGAACTAAGGGTTCAACCATTACATTTTTAAACCAATATATATATATAGTACCAGTATACAGCAAAAGTCAGCTTACAGAGCAGTGGACATTCATCACATTATCTATACATTATGATTATAATTCATAAATTATTATGACCTTAACAAAGTTAAACAATGAAACTAAGGGATGATCTAACAAATATATGATGATTTTGCTTTAGACTTAGAATAATAGAATTCAGAAAATATTTTAAATTTTGAAAAGGTTATTAGAAGTTAAGTTTTCGGAAAATCTTGAGGTTTGTGCTCCATTTTTGGGGAGTTGATCTGCTTAGTATATGGCACCAGTTGGGCTGGGATTATAACAAGTCAGTGATTTGGTTGTGACTCTTTTGCTTATTAAGATATTATTAGTCTAGGATAAATGGTAGATTATAGCCTTGACCATGTTTCTTAAAGATCAGAAGAAACATGTGTCTTAGCAGTGGCCTCATTAAACACCTATATTGGAGGTCATGACCTATTTTGTTGGTCTACTATCAGTTTCTTGTTGTTTGCTTTTAAGTTGTTGACAGGAAAAAATTATGGTTTGAGGCTAAGAATTTTAATTAGGAAATAAATTTGTACATTGGATTGAAGATGATCGTATAATTAAGACAGCAAGAATAATAATAAAATAAATAAAATAAATGAATAGAAAATATCAAGAATGATGAGAGTGAGAATGATGAGAGTTAGACTGATAGGAATTAGAAAATGATCTGTGACTGATAGGAATTAGAAAATGATCTGTGACAAGGCTATACTGTACATATATTTAATCAAGTTAAAGCTGGGTTGAGCACATGGTGCTGGGATACCAAAAGCTACTCAGAAGCATGTGAAGATATTACCACATCACTTCAGGAATGAATAACAAAAAGATTTATCAAGTAGGGGAAAAAAGAAAAATGTTTAATTATAGAAATCAAAATGAGAAGGTTGAGAATGAAAATAACTTTGTATTGAGAAATGACATGGGTCCCAAGTTGAGAACTTTGAAAGACTGGAACTGAAGATACGGGAAAGACTTATTTGTTTTTATATTGGGCTGCAAAATTGAAATTTACTTCCAGAAGATTTAAGAATTTGTGATGATTAAGTGGTGTTTTCCAAAGGTGTACAAAATTTTCATTAAAATAAATTTACTGAATTAGAAGAAAGATTTTAAGCTGAAGTTATGAAAAGTCGCTTCTTGAACAAATACAGAGTGACTGGATAGCATTTTGGAATGTTAAGAGACCTGTGAGTCAGCAGGAAAAATCGAAATTTGGAATAAAGATATTCTAGGTCAGAGTTTAGAGTAGGTCATGAGTAATCAGTTATCATGTTTTGGGGAGCAAGAGGAAAAAATGAGAGAAATTGTGAAATAAATTGAGAGCGTTTACAGATATAAGGAATAAAAAGGGATAATATATAGACTGTCCTTATTGGGGAATGCAAAATTTGAGTATAATTCGTCCTTTTTGCGGAATGTGAAATCATGAGTAATTATCAATAGTGGTATTTAGGCCAGGATGTCAATAATTGGGTATTTCGAGGTGAGTTGTCATATTTGAGTTGCGAGAAATATTATGGATACTGGGACAGCCTAGCAATGAAGAACCAAGATTGAGGGAGTAAAAACACAGAATAAAATTCTAGGATAAGTTAGTACAATGGGTAGAAGAAGACTGTTTAAACCAGGCGGCTAAAGAGAAATTTTTAGATCAAACTATGGAGGCGAGAGCCGTACCAAGATTATTAAGGAACATGTAGAATATTAATGATCATGGGAGCGGGAGGGGTGGGCTCTGAAAGATATTTACGCCAAGACAGGACTTTGGAAAATATTGTTGAAGTTCACTAGCAGGAAGGGCCCCAGCATAGTAGTATAGGGAGGCAGCAGCCCAGATAAAGGATACTGGATGAAAACCACTTTTTGTCCCTGAACAGTCATGTGGCGATATGAGTGTGGATGAATGAGTACATGTGAACAATAGGATGTCCACCGGCTGATCATGGGTCAGGGGGTAGTCAATTATGGAAGAAATTCCAGGAATTGCCAGGTTAGGATGACAAAGAGTCTCCGTTTCCAGTAGAAAAAGATAGGGCCCAGAGCAGATATGTATAGAAGAAAAGGTTCAAGAACCAGATATAAATAGAAAGTGATTAGAATCAACTAGGAGCAATGACATCGGAAAAAGTGTAGAAGATAAAGAAAGGAATTAAAATGCACGATAATATGAGAAGTGAAATGAATAATTACGAAAAAGAAATTATACCGTGTGTGGTTAGGCAGATAATTATATAAATAAAAGAAATTATTACGCATGCATGCAAAATATAAAAAACACAAAAAAAAAAAATGTCAGTGAAGAATAAAGAAGAAAAGATTAGATGGCGCCTACGCGCACGGTAAAAAGATAAAGATTAGGTCTGGAGATCCAGACTAGGGATGTGCATTAATAAGTACAGTTGTACAGAAGATAATGGAGTACAGTTGTACAGAAGATAATGGGAACCCTGTCATACACTATAAAAAAATAAATTTAATCAGGGAGAAATAGGGATAAAGGAAAGACAAGGATTTCTCTACCAGTCTGGACACTCTTGTACAAAACCTGGAAGGACTGTTCCCAGAAGCTTGACAACAAATGTTCCAAAGAGATGGCTTAGTAGCCTGACAAAGGAGCATTTAAAGTGAGGGCTGAAGGGGGCTATAGCCCATGTTGGAGCCTAATTACCTTCGATAATTCTAGGACTGGGGTGAAACTCCCCAGGCAGGAGGGGTGGAGAATGAAGTCAGAATAAATTATCCCAGAAGAAGAAATGATGTCATTGGGGAGATACCTAGTAGAAGCCTGGAGGTACCAGGAGGCGTGCCCACCCACCAGCGTTCATGATCAGATTCAGGCTAATTATTGGTTAAAACTTAATGACTCAATTGACAACCAAGAGATGATGACATAGATTAGGCAAGCTGAACCAGTAACTCCCCCCAACTCATGCAACATAGACCATTTATTCTAAATTGAACAGGGCTAATTTAATGGAAAGCTCGGAGACCGAGCTCTTCTTGGTGGGGGAGGATTTTTGGGGTGCAATCCAGCATAATAAATGCTCGCCTAAAAAACAGACAAGGTATTTGAAATAGAAATAGAAACAATGGGATAAAAATAACAGAAGTTATTAATGATAGAAGGAAGTTATGATTAGCATTAAAAATCTTGGCAATAATAAACTTATGATTACATGATGGGAGGCATTTAATTATCCCATGAGCCGTTTATACATAATTAAGGTTACATTAAGTTTTGTTCAATAGTCTTTCTTGCAAATAGACGGTCACATTAACCCGGTAGGAGTCATTTCTATCTCTATGTAACTGAGAATAATGTCCATGCGGCATAATGTTTTTCGAAGAATAAACTATTTAAACAAACAAAATTGATTGAGTTTGGTATGAGTTTGCTAATCAATATCTTAGTCGAGTGAGGGATACAAGATTCCCATTACTTGAAATCACCATGCATCAACATACATGTATGTAATTTGCATGCGAGGGTTATGCAAAAATGAAAAGGCAAAAAACATTGGTCCGATTTATCTAGCTAAAAACTAAGTAAAATGTACCTCTGTTTTCTTCTTATTCAGGAACTGAAAGAAATGTCTATTTCGTAAAACTGTTAACGGTTTCTAATTAGGAAAACTTGTTATTAACATTTGGTCAAAAAAATCACCCCCCCCCCCCCCCCCCCCTAAAAAAAAGGCATATAGCCAATTATTTTAGGTGAGGTAGGTTTTTCTAGGTAGGGGCCGGGGGTAAATCAGAAACACTTTTTTCCCCTTTTGGGGGGGGGGGGGGGCAGGGGGCAATAAGTCCTTCCTCTGGAAATATTTATCAGGTGAAAGCTAAAGTCATGTCTACCGAGCCGATTATCTCGACGGAGGATAGTCAGAGGATACCTAGACAGGCCCATAAACTGGCTTAAGTCTTTGATTCATTTTTAAAACGGAATTTCTACTAACGTTACTACGTTATTTATTAGAGTTACTACTGTGCCTTGACTAGGACTCAAATAGACTTGCTTAAGTCTTTGATTTTTCTTTTAGTTCCAGTGGAGCACCAACAACTCCTTTTATTAAAAGTTCTTAATATAATTAGAGTATGATCTTCAGAACTAGACTAGCTGGCGAAATGGCATAATTATTAATTATGCACCGCATAAAACCCAAGCCAGAAAATTCGCCATTACTCCTTCGGAGATGCAAATTGTACTGGACAACTTCCTCCATGATCGGGAAACCCCTTCTATTTCTCATTGTCCAAGACCCAAAACTTAGCTGAGTGCCTAAGTTAGAGCCTTAGGGAGAGATTGGACCAAGATTTTTTAGCTCTTACTGGTATAATTAGTGCATAACAGACCTCTCACGTTCACCCTTTATCTGCATGAAGAACTTGGAAGCCATAACCATGCTTGTAGGCTCGGCATGACTTACACCTTGTGGCAATGTGGTAAACTAACAGGAAGTGACAGGAATGGTTTCTCACCCTCCCATGAGGTAGCGCCACCAGCAGCACCAGCCAAAACAAACCTCTGCAACCTCATGACTGGCCTCCATTAGCCGATCGGCGATGGAGGCCAGATGGATTAAAGCTAAAAAATGATAGGCCTATTATTTTGATGCGTCGGGAGACGCCAATGGGAGAGGCAAGCAGGGGCAAGCAGGTAGGGTGTTCACAGTGTTGTAGGCGGGATGGTGGGCCTATAATCTTACAAAAGAATCCATATTTATGGACGTAAAATGCCCCAAAATCACGTTGCGCCCCCAGCGCCCACCTGGTGCCATCATATTCTCTGGACCAATCGGGCCATTTCCGCCTTTTGCCGGCAAAAGCGCTAGCTTCTTCTAAAAAATTTCACCAGGCCCTCCATACCTCCCAAAGAACGGCACTAGGATAAGGAGCGCATAGAAAACACTTTAGCTAGAAATTTTTCCCGGGTTCGTCACCAACCACCCGCCGATTCACTCTATTTAGACCTACCTATACCGAACAAGCCAGTCGGAATTTCTATACGATGCCGTACAAGAAACCAACAAATTTACGACGAACGACCCATCCCAAGCTTCTCAACTGGCCACCATTGCCTTCGCCCGTAAACATATGCCAGGATTTCCATAGGGAGTAGTCTCCTCTGCGCATGCGCGATGCTCTTGTTCTGGGTTTACTTCCGTCCACCACGCTCGTCAATGGCGTCAAAACAAACGTAAAGAATCTAGGATTATCACATTAAAAAAGGTAACAAAATATATAATCTAATTGTCTGCCTCGTCTAATGGCTATGCCATTAGATCGGCGGCAGACATAGCCAGGAAAACACTTGACAACCCTTCTTTCTGAGCAGCAAAACAACATACGTTTAGTGGCCGGTCTCCCGGCCCGGTCGTAGTGGTGGGGACGGCGGGCAGACAATGCTCATTCAACAATTTATAAGGTTAACTATACGTCACAAGCATATCACCAAAATGAACAGGAAAAAAATATTCTGGCGGCTAAACTTCTCTGGATCCATCTATGCAAGAAATATAGAGATGAAACAGGTCAAATGCATCCAGCTGTAAACAAGAGCCATGTAAAACGTTTCTCTCCTTTCCTATTCCCACATAGACAAGCTTTTTCAAACGAAATCTTTTTTAAAATCATATTAGAATCACTATTTATTAGTCACTACTGCTTCGACTGATGAACTATCATATCAGCGAGTGAGGCCTACAAACAATTTAACACAGTCTTGGGGGCGAGGGCTAGTCTACCCCGCACTGAGTTACTCCATAATAGGCCGTGCCCAATCAGGCAAGGGAAAAAAGGTGTGTTTCTGATTTAGCCCGAAAAAATTGACCATGCTTAATTCTTGTGGGTGATTCTTTAACCAAAAGCTAATAAGGCTCATTTCTCTTGTTTAAAATAACTATTGTTACGAAATAGACATTGTTTTCAGTTTCTGGAAGGTGGTTTTCCAATGGCTGAGGGGCTCCTGAGGGGTGTAATAATATTGTGTCCCAAAATTCCCAATATTTTTGTGGCTAAAAGGTAACGGCTGGAAGACCTGTATTTTATCCAGTAACTGGTTACCCATTTGTTTACCTCACATTTGTAAAACCTTCGACAAATAAAGTTTTTCAATTCAATTAAGAAACAACATAATTATGTTGCTTGTCACTAAGAAAATTATCGTTTCACCTCTGTCGATTTGTTGATCATAAGAAACAGCAAGATCCATCTGGTTTTTTTTAAATTTGTGAAAGCAAAAAAAACTGAAAGCATAAAAAAGCGTGCATACCAGGTCATTACTACGAAACAAATCTTACTAAATTCACTTATTGTTTTAATAATAATTAACAATATATAATATTCAGAATAATATTTAACAATAATTTACCTATTGGACTAATCTAATCAGTTAATAAAACGAGCTCCAGTAGGCGTTGATACGTAAAACCACCACAGCAAAGGTTTTCGGTGAGCCACGGAAATATAGATTTTGACTTTTATGAAGCCCTGCAAATCGTTCAAAATGTTGGTCAACTGACTTTCAGATGAGTAGAAACGGAACGGAACACAGAAACATATTGATGGATGTTAACTGAGGGTGCAGCTTTAATATTCGGACACCACCTTAGGCAGGAGGCCTATATATCCAGATTACGATCGAGCCAGATCTCAGTACTTTGCACTTGGCCTCAACATCCATTTGTTTTCTATTTATAGCAACGCCAGGGTCTAGGAGGTACTCCAGCCAACTCAGCTGCAGTCCTTTATATAGACAAAATCAAGACTCGGGTTTTCGTCGGTATCCAATTAGTGAAATGTCACTGGGACCGCCTCCTGAGGCTGATTAAATTCCATTTGTTGGTGTTTTTAAGTCAAATTGTCTTACAAATTACCTCCTGTGGTTCGCACAAATAGAAAATTGGTTCCCCTGTAATGGACGTGGGATATTTCAAACCTGGGAAAAGTAAAATTGTTTGCGGAAGGTCCGGGATGGCACAACCTAGCTGTCAGCTAAATTTTTTTTTGTTTGGTTTCTTAATGCAATAAACCCATTGACCAATTTAAGAAAGCGCTAAAAGAAGCCAGGTAATGGTCACTTCTTCATGAGTAGTAGAGTATTCACACAAATATTCTTGACTATCTTAATCATATATTTCATCACACACAAAACAATTAAGTCTAACTGATTAACTTTATGCTTACATCAGACAAAACAATATTCATCATCAGTGTTCCTAACTATTACATAATCATGTCTAAATTGATATGATATGACGTGGTCTTAAGTAATGATCATGATAATAATACTTGCCAGATAATGCAAAAATTTGATTTGATTTTGGTACATGGTACATGGGCACATGACGTAACATCTGGTATTTTATTAATCATAACTAATTATCCTAAGAGATTATCATAATTCACAAGTAAATGGTCATGCACAGAGTCATCAATATTAAAGTCAATTGATTATATAGGAACGGCTAGGTGAGCACCAACCTCCTGATCTACCGTTAAGGGCTAGGGTGAGCTCGGCCGGAGGGAGCAGTTACTCAAGTACTTGGTCACTCTCCTAGGGGTCGCTGAGGGGCAGCCCAGCCGGCCCCCTCCCACTTAACCTCCCTGGTTATTTCCCTCCAACTCTAGAAAACATTGGTTTCTACAATATGTTTGTCGTTAACATAGTAATAGTGACCGCGACTAATTACACACAACTAACTTTGACCCAACAATGTTGCGGTCATAAATGCTTTTAGGACAAGCTTGCGAAGATTCACATAAACTCTAGGGGGTGTATCAATTTCACATAATCATGCTTGTGAGGGGGGTCAGATCGTCTGAAAATGTACAATCATTTTGGAATATTTCTGAAAATCTTAATTTTGGATAATTTGGCTACTGAGAGCCATTGGTGCAGTAGGAGTCCAATCATCGACCATGTTTTCCAGTTTTATAAAACAGTTTTTAAAGTTATGATCCCAAAACAACTTGCTATGCACTATTCCCCAGATGCCCCAATGCTAAAAAATAGTTATCTGACTGATAACACTAGTCTCTATGAAGGCCTCATTTAATAGGAAGACGGCAACATGATGACTACCAAAGAATTAGCCTCGAATTTCAGTTTTATCCCGTCTTGGCACTCTAGACAGGCATTTGTGAGAACTTTTCCGCAAGTAAGAGTATTTAGAGGGGAAAGGAGAGAGAAGAGAGAGTGGTGAGAGAGAGAAAATAGAAGAGGGGGAGGAGGGGGTGAGTGAGGGAGGGGCATAGGGGAGGTGTGTTGAAATTAGGTTAATTTTAGTTTTTATTTCGCTTGGAATGAAGGGAGTATATATATGTGGTGTTTGGACTTGGAATGGTATGGCTGGTTAGATTAGTTTAATTTTTCCCTTCATTTGAAGGGGTTGTAAAGTATTTGAGCCTGAAGTAATATGGTTGATTATGTGAGGATAAAGGTTTCAAGTAGATCAGTTAATCCTGGGGCATAGCGCAGTGGATGATGCAATGCTGTAGCATAGGCTGGACATGGATTTGCAAGATGAAATAATTTACCTTAGAATGAAGGGATACATGGGGTTTGGGCATGTAGAGATTTAAGGTTGATCAGTCTAAGTTTTTAGTTTCCCTTGGAATGAAGGGATATGTGGAGTTTGGACCTGGAATGGAATGTCTTGGTTAGATTAGTTTAATTTTTCCCTTCATTTGAAGGGGTTGTAAAGCTACTATTTCTGAGTTTCCATAGCCCTCCATACCTTTAAAAACTGTATTTACCACATTTGGATTAGGTTTGACAAGTTCAACTGCAATGGACTGTCCCAAATCATGTAAGAGGTGAGAAAACGGTGATATAAGGTGGGGAAGGGTGGAGCAGGTGGAGATGCGATCTGATAGCATCTGATTTCACATCTGATATTAAAAAAAACATGCTATCTGATATCATATGATTTAACGTCTGATATAACACTGAATTTTCTCATATCTGATCGAGATTTAATCAATGATTGGCATTCGTCAGGTCGACTCAATGATTTTCAAGGCTTCTCCCTCAAAAATAAAAATCGTCCGCGCGCTTCGTGGCCAAACCCACAACAAGAAGGCTTTCAATCCAGCTTTTAATGAAATAAAACACATCAGAGGATTAATAATGTTAAAGGGAACCTTTTCTTAAAAAGAACAGACTAAAAATAATAATGTTGAAGGGATATGGTCCTATTTGCACTAGCTCGTATGTGTTCCATGTAAAACAGAAGTGTATTATAAATCCAATATGGAATAATATCTAGCTCCAGCTCTGACCAAGTCGGAAGAGCGTTTTGCTCATAAAATGCCATAATTTCATGAGAATTTTGTTGCCTGCCAATAAATACCAATAATTGCCCTAACCTTGAAAACAGCTCATGCAAAAGACGCACTGGAATTATAACGATGAACTAACCTAGCTAGACTAGGCCTAAACCTTAATACTTTATGGTTAAGGCCCACCCTATTTTTAGAACTAGAGATCCTTAGATTCCAGCAATTGTGACACATCTGTGACATGTCTTGACGTTCCGGGATTTGGTGAAGACAGTTGCATAAGGCGTCATCTGGTGATCAGACAGAATACTAAACGTCTATTTTACCCTCTGGCGTGATTAAGTGTAGTCAACACCATTAAGGCATGTTGAATTTGTAATTTTATTTCCATATTTCACATACGAAAAATGGGATATGGAAAATGGGTAAACCCATCGGCAATTTAACGGCAGTTCTTCCAAGGTGCCCTAAATAAACCAAAGCTAGGTGTTGCTTGTAGGAGCAAGTGTAGTAACTAGGCTTTGAGGTAGGGGGAGCCAAGGGTCCCACTACGGGTATAGTAACGAGAATTTTTTTTTTTTTTAGGTATAGTAACGAGGGTAGTAGTTATCTAAATGCATTAATATACATGCTACATTGCACACTACTGCACTGGATATTGGGCATGAGCAGCATTATGCTGCAGGAACATGAACATCCAATCCAACGCCATTTTGCCAGTCATGAGTGAGATCTCATTGAGATCTCTTCTCATTTATAATTTCGCTTCTACGCTTACAAATTCTTTACTCATTTTGCATTTGATAGACATGGGATTGTGTGGGATCTCTAATTTGAGTTTCATTCCTAAACTTTCATATTTTTACAATTTCGATTTCATTTTCTATTACAGTTATACTTTTTCATATATAGTATTTTCTAAGACGAAAATGGAGGTAAAAGAAATTGAGACTTGGGTGTTACAAGTACCGGTACTTATAAGTTGTCCTAAAAGTGACCATGAACCCGTGGACTGACCCTTCAAAACAACTCAATACTAACAAAATTCCCAGGATTTATAATTTGTTTTCATTTTTTTCTTAGCCAAAAAAATACCCAAAATAGGGTATTCGGGAGGGTTTTCTATTATATAATCTATGTAACCACTTATGATTCTTTATCATCTAGTGATGGTTTGTAGTAATTTGTGTAAGTCATGACTGTAGTTTCCACTACTCTTTTCTCATTATATAATATCTTATTTGAAACCACGCTTGGTATTAGAACAGAGATATGCTTTCATAGAACGCTACTTTTGCGGACCAAAAGTTGAGGCAGTGTTTGCTTGTTTAATCTCTCATGCGAATTATGTGATCCCTACTGCATCCATACTTTTAAAGAATAATAATTAAGTCTGTAATGGCGGATTTGACGGAGTAGAGGACGTGAGAGATGTATGGACTGATAGGATAGCTTCGATATTCATGTAAACAAACTGGCAGTTACGGTGTCGTAAAATAATAACAAGCAAAATATACTAATCAGTTCAATCTTTAAAAGTGCCTTTTTATAACTACTAAACGCCACTATAAAAAAATAATAAATATGAACATGGTCAATGTAAAAGATCCACCCCCGTTTTTGGCAATTGAGAAATACCCGCGACCATCCTTAAAAAACAAGATTTGCTTGTAAATATTTCCAACTGTAATAACGTGCGTCAATAATTTAATGTTTCTTAGTAAATCTGAAAATAAATAAGAATTGGGGGAATTCAATTCGTAATTAACAGGATCTGATAATTGAGTTGAAAAATAAGAAACCAAGGTTTGTTTTTAGTTTAGGATTTTATTGGTAATCTGTCCGTCAGGTTTCCTTCCATACGATAGTTTAGTACATCCTTGCTTGTGAAACTAAGAATCACTCCCTGGGTGCCTCTCACATTATTTTATAATACATAGCACTGTGGTCCCCAACAGATGATGGATACTCCAAAGTGCCTGAGAACACAGGCTCAAAGCTGACATGTTCTTGATATTACTCAAATTATTTCTCTCTAGATTTTGCCGGCAAAGGATCCATTTTCCATCTGTTCGTCCCACCTAGTGGTCTGAAAAAGAAAAAAGAAGGCTACATTTTAGATGTAAAAAATGGCGAGAATGAATGGGCGAATAGGTTTAACTGACACAATATGAATCGACACCCATTAAAATGGATGTCAAACGAAGACTGTCAAGCTCATCAGAGCGCGAAATGTTCCTTTCGGCAACACTTCATACGCAACCCTAATTTACGCTTTTTGAAAAAAAAGTCCAGGCTTTTCCTTTTTTCCTATTTTAGTGATTATCCAGACCACTAATAACATGCTCAGAGGGCTGTGTTTATTGTTGCGATGTATTTTATATCTAGATTTTATATCAATCATGGGTTTTTAACAATCTTCTTTCTGAGTCACTTAGTGTATGGTGTGAGAGGGGCGAATCAGATAGAAATGTACAGCCCTAAAGGTAACATGTACTGGCTATGAAAATGGAATTTTAGTAGGCTATAATAGGTATACATATAATGACACAAGGAGGTATAACAATCTGTTCTTCCAGGCCTTGAATTTATTTTCCTAATTCGAGACCCTGCCTTGGGTAATTCTACCTTATTTGTGTTTTTGTATTTATAGAAATAAAAGCCCAAATGAAACTAAATTACTTACCCACTCATTAGGGCATAGAGACCTATATGTGCGCTTGAAGTACTCGCATGGCTCAAAGTCATCTCCCTTTACCTTGTGGCATCGGTGGTAGTCCACATAATTTTGCCAGCAATTTCTGCCAAACAAAATTAAATAATTAAATAAGACCAAATGCACAGGTGAATATGAATTGAATAAGATAGATGATTATACCGTGCCTATAATGCATTGATAGGAAATAAGAAATGGAAATATATCAGGTAATTTCCCAAGTAATACGGACGGAATATAATTTATAATAGATGGCAGTAAGTGAATCAATGCGAGTCATGCCTCAACAACAAGAATTTCGTTAGTTTTAAATACCAGCACGATATGGATGAAATCACCTGAAAATATCAACATTTCTCAGCTCTATCGATGCAGTAAACTGAAGTTAAATTAGGCTCAGCAATGAGAGATACTACTTATATCTGGGTACATTTCAGATTACGATGATTGAAAAGATCTGTTCGATAATGATGCAGACATGGCGAAACCAGCCGGACCGCAGTCCTTGACCGTTGAAAGACATGTGGTCCAACTGTCCGGTGAAAAATGTGTATAAAAAATTTGGAGAAACCTTTGGAAGACTGGTGAAACCTTTGGAGGACTCGTGAAAGTTCCTTTTCACCGGTCCTCCTGTCCGGTGAAAGTTTTCAAGTTTTCGCCATGTCTGATGTTGGATTCAGGGATGCAAGTCGGGTAAGGTAAAATAATCTGAAGATTTTCCAAGGTCCAAGGGGAGGTACATAAAGGCGCACATGAGACATAAAGGACCATGTGTGTATGTAGGGCAGTGTGGCCTAACTAGTGGTGGGGATCTAGGTCAGTGCAAGGGATATATATGATCGCCACCTGCTGCACTCTTCCCGGAATTCTTGAGCGAAGGCACTCTGGGATTTCCGTTAGCTCCATTGGCTCAATGTTAAAGATTATAGGAAATATCTGGAATCTCACTTCCGATGAGGAGTGAGGCCGCCTCTCCCCGAGCAGAAAGTGGCGGTTCCGTTAGCACTAGAGTCGGTAGGGGTGGATATATATAGACGGTCTCTGCCCATCACTTCCCACAAGAAGGGTGTGTGTGCTGGGTTTCATCCATTTCTCTAAGATCCAGCCAACATAAGGCAACTATAGGCCTACAGATACGGAACCTGAGAAAATTTTGGTACATATTGATTTAAAATGGTGTATTTTGGAGGGCATTTGGCAACTTTTCCATTTATCAAAATTATCTTAATTCCGTTGATAATCTGAGAACTTGCATCCCTGTGGACTGTATTTTGAACCTCATTGAATTTAATTTAAATTTGAGTGTTTGGAGATGATTGGTGAAGGCGAATTGCACATTTTCTGACGACTTTACCCATAATGTATAACTACAAGTAAAAGTGTAAAAGATTTGGATACTAACTCTTATTGGAGTTAGTATGAAAGCATATGTGTCGGGGGTTGGGGACAGAGGAACTAGGGACGCCAAGAAAGTAATAGGATTCACACCTGCATACATATACATCCATGCATACATACAGACACCATGTATACATTCATACACCCAGGAGGAGGAGGATGTCCGAGAGAGAGGAGAGAGGAGAGAGGAGAGAGGAGAGAGGAGAGAGGAGAAAGAGAGAACCATAAGAGAATCGATTCATAGAATCATAGATTTTTAAAAATTGAAAGAAGTACTGGACAAGCTGTCTGTCAATCTTTCTCAGTTACTAATGGGGCCTAAATAGCTGATAAGATAATGGTTGTTATATTATAGCCCCAGATGGTCGCTATCAATGCCATCCCTCCTTCTACCACCACCACTACCACCACCACCATCATCACCACCACCACCACCACAGAGGCATACAGGCAGAGGCCCTGTCTTTCTGAACACCAGGGGGATGACATCACATATAGCAACTAGACTAGAATAATGAAATTTATAAAAAAAAAATCCGTCCTAATGGGATTCTTATGACATTTGCGGTTTGGAGCATTTCAATGGCATTTTGCAGTTGGGAGCAAGGCCCTAGACTATATAGATGAAAAAAAAAATGAAAAAAAAAATTCCGTCCTAATGGGATTTTAATGACATTTGCGGTTTGGAGCATTTCAATGGCATTATGCGTAAATATATTCTCCTTAACATAAAAATACTTTTGGTCTTTGTCCCATCATTCTAGCATGCTTAGAAGCCAAATTACTTCTTTTAAGATAAGATAAGATAAGATAAGATAATCTTTTATTTGTCTTGAGAATGAATAATACGAATGGTACATAAAGAAGAGACAAATAGGTCTACATGTCTATATGAAACTGGCTTGTTCCATCTCTACCGACAGTTACCTTTAATTTTGATAGAACTAATTAATTGATATAAATGAGAGTGAATATAGCAGGTGAGATATACGAAAATATACAATGTCCATGGTAGTCTGATAATATACTTGATCTGATCTACTTTCATTGTATATGAAGTTTAATAGTAATTACTTCAATCACATACTGTAAATAGGACAAACATCTTAGGTAATGGTAATACCAGTACATCTTGTCCTGGTCATCCTCTCACATCAACTTTACTTGTCAAGGCCAGACTAATTTGTGAGACAGGAGGAGGAGTGAAAGCGCCCCTAACGCCGATAGGAGTAACTAACAGCCCACCACCACCATGTGAAAGGAGGAGGTGTCAAAGCGCCCCCTACTCCCCGACTCCTGGCGGCCAAAAACGAAATCCTGGCGGCCAAAAACGAGCTGGCACAGCTGGGGCAGTGGTGGATATCAGTGGCGTTATCAGAGGGGGCGGTCAAGCGGCGTGATGTAGGATGTACTTATAAAGTTTGAGAAACTTCACAACTTTGGTAGAGGTTTATTCCTATTCAGAATGTCTAAAATATTATCTTGGCTTCTAAACAAAATAGAATTATGGAATAAAGACCAAAAGTTTTCTTATGTTAAGGAGAATATATTTACACAGGGCTTATTTGTGTACATCCTTTAATTTAAAAAGTTTGACATCTGGACTGTGGACATCTGGAATTTATTACACTGGGGGAACACCACCATCCCCTAGCCTGGACGGGGCTGGACGGGAACCCTGGGGAGATCGGCGCAAGGGAAGAGGCCCACACCTTATCAGATAAGGCCCACATCGCATCAGATAAGGCCTGATAAGAGGAGATCAAAGGTGTGTGTTGAATCAGATTTAAATCTTCATTTATTGCAGAGAATTAAAATCCTGGGAACTCATACTTCTAACAGCATTCCACGGTGCCGTTAAATTAAATCTTAAAAAAAAAATCAGCCCTGCACCATTAATACTTTCTGCAATCTGAACTTTCTTCTCAACCTTGGGGACCCTGGATTTGTAACCTGATATGCCGGCGGACACTTCCGGCGGGACTTTTTCAGTAAACATATAGAAGCAAATGCACACATATGCTTCAATAATAAGTAACAAGAACAGTTTATATCGTTAAAAGTTCAGTGTTTAAAGTATGGTTTCAATATTTTTCAGGAAATTGTTATTGGCAGGTAAAGCCTGGAGAAAATGGATCAAGACCCCTCCCCCGATGGCTATATAGGCCTATGTGTGAATAGTACTTTGCTATAGTGAGTGCTGCACCCACAGTGGTTGTTTATCCCCCTAGAGTGAGCCAAGTATAGCAATTAGCCAAGTATAGTAATAGCAGTTTAGGTGCCATCCATGTACCCCAGCCATCCTGATTTTGCAGGAAACTGCTACCTAGAACTAGTGTGTAAAGGATTCCTGATATTTCAGGACGCTGGGGTGAGTGCAGGATGAGTGTAAGACATACACAGGCAGGGTTAGAGGGGTTGGAGCTATGGCAGATTAAGACCCAAAGAAAGCTCTTTGGATTATTGGTCACCAAAGAGTTGGTGAATTATTGAGTTCAGGAAAACAACAACAAAATCTTTTATGAAAATTACATGCATGCATGGTATATCTGAGACATTTACAAAAAATTTACACTGCACACAGTAACACATTATCGCTGCCGACTACAACCATCTCTACATGATCATCGAGCTGTAGTGAAGGGCATCTCTACTAGAGCCGGACACGATTCTCCATCCTGGCCAGTTCTGACAGGAGGTGAAACATGTGAAACACACCATTGTCACTGCAGACACCCTCCTGCAGACCATACATCTGCTCTGCGAGGGGATTCAGTCTTCGCTTGAAACTATGGACTTTTACCATGCCCCGCGGAACGAAATACTATGGTTGTTCAAATCAAGCTGTCATTAATCTTGTTTGCAACTGTGTTACAGGGATTTCGCGACTCAAGCCTCTTACAAATCTGCGGTTCACTACAAATGCATATTTTATAATATCCAATATAAATCAGACTAGCAAAAATTCTCATATCAAATGACCTACCTAGTTTGGTTCTGGTTGGGGAACCTGGCATCAAAAGCCGCTGTCTTCATCTGGTATGCTCCCTCAGACATTTTGGGTTCTGTAAACATATTTCAAATATAACATATTTCAAATATTTCACCTCTCGCCAACCTACTTCCTAAGACTGCAGACCAACTAATTACATGTGCTGCAACCAATAAGGAGACAGTATGGGGTTAACAGATAAGATGCACGTGCATATCTTAAGGCATGCAATGTGATGGTTAGACAAAGTTAGACAAACATAACGTTGGCTTGCATTGGCAAACTAGCATAAACCCCACATAACTTATATTATCTAACATCTTCAAATGGTGTAGCAAAAGAAGCGATATGTTCTGCTCAGTGACCACAGATGATTGATAACGAATACTGTGTGTATTCTATGTCGGTTTAAGGCCTCATATCGTAGGCATATTTCCCCGTATATTACTATTTTATAACAATCCTATATTTTGACACATTTCTCTATGAAAGACATAAATAAAATAAACCTTTCCTAGAGAAACATTTTGTCAATTACCTCTCAAAATTCAAATGTCTCATATTTTCTGAAAAATCATTATAGAATTTCGTATATTTCCCAAGAACTTTTTATAAGGTCTGTTACCATTTATTACTTATTTATTTTCAAATAAGGCTGTTGACAATTGTTAAGATCCATTTGATTAGCGTCAAGGACCCGACACCAGCCGTTTTTCTGGGCTTTACCAGGTGTTCGAGGCTCCGGTGAAGACGAATTAGGCATAATCATTGAAAAAGATCAAGACCAAAAACAGTTTCAGTATGATACAAAAATGTGGCCCCTCCGTTAGGAATTAAAGAGCCTGAAGACTAGTATTACATCTCAACTCCATAAAGGTGTCTTATGGCTCCCTCACACTAGTTAGCCGACTCGAATCGGGAGCACCCCGCTAAAAATTGGCCAAAAGAGTGTTTTTTATGGATGTCACCATTACAACGCACGTTGCAACGGATAGCCATACTCGGTTTGTTTTCTGAGTTGCAAGTCTTATGACTCGCTGAGTTCGAGTTGTAAGTGTCACAACTGGCACGCACACTGTGGCTAAGTTGTAAGGCTAACAACTCGTCAGATGCGTACAGTGTGAGGGGACCATTAGAGTTGGCGGACTTGATTCGTGGTTTGTTTTATTTTTGCTAAGATGTTCATAAGAACAGGGATGCCAGTCAGAGGTTGAAAAAATAATGGAACTATGACCTATAGACCCAGTGAGTCGGGAGAACGGGTCTACTTGGATTACCTCCCAGCTGTGGAGAGGGGTGCACCGTAGCTTTCTCAGGGACAAACCAGCGGTCTAATCTTCCATTGAAGAATACACATGGAACACAGCTGGGGGAGGACCCCGGCCTTTAATGGAACAAGGCCTGCCGCCTATACCCCACTGCTGATGGGGACAGGTTTGCCTAAAATCCTCGGCACATGCCCCCTGTTTCTGGCCTTACTTGGGCTAGGTAGACATTCAACAATGCTAAAATGCATATGCATTATGGTATGAAAATGAAAATATGTGATTTAATGGAGAAGAAAGCGGGTTAATGTCATGGAGATTCTGAATATTTTTGGATGTATGGACATTATGGAAATTCATTAATTCATGGAAGACTGGCATCCCTGTAAGAAAGTTCATTTCTATCAAATATTTTTAGCAGCCCATTGACTATCTGCTATACCGATTACCGGTAATATTTATCAATTAAGACTACCGGTACGACAGTGTTTGTACAGAGTAGGACAAGAAGCCTTGAAGAAGGCAACGATCAGTAGTGCTGAGTACTTACTTAATAAAGAAGTAAAACGGCGTTAACATTAATGGCATTAATGTTAATGCCGTTTTACTTCCTTTATTAAGTAAGTACTCAGCACTAGTAGTAATATTAATGGTTGCCAGTTACCAGAGCCAGGGCATTATATTTATTAACCAATTGGATGACACAGACAGTGCATCGGTGCTTGAAATATAATCAATACCGGTAATATAAGCCACGATCCAGCCCTTCAAAAATGATCTGTTACAAATAAAATATTTGCAACAAATAATAGTAATTAATAGTATACGTAATAGTCAAGGCTGAAGGTCAACCCTACTCCCTAGGCTACATCAGAGCTGCAATGAGATAGATATGTTATTGGGAACAATACTCAATAGCAAAGTAGGATATTATATTTTTTCCAATTCACCTTATTAAGTTATTCGGAAGTATAATTTATACTTACACAATGTCACCGAATTTGGTAAACTAGACAATAAAATATTGTCGATACCTCAGGTAGATTCAGGTGTACACGGTACCAGAAAACACATTCAAATTCAATGTGACAATGTCAATGACAATGAGGATATACAAATCATTGACAATATGTTTGAAATTTGGTCAGTGACTTGGAGTCCCAATTTATTATTATAAACAAGGGAATAGAGTCGAGAGTTAGTAGCAGTAGACAGTAATAAGTCTTAGTGTAATAGTACTCGATCTACCGCATAGTGTAGTTGGATGAGTGCAGGAAGAAACAGTCAGAAAAGTGTTGCACCAATGTGGCAATGGGATTCATCAACATCAACCAAGTCTCGAATGGTAGATTCTGAGCCATAGCCATAGCATAGCCGGCCAGTTGTGTCATTGAGTGGCAATTACATTCAAGAAGTATTAGTATAAACAATAAGACTTCCATGTCAACTTTGCTCCATATTTTTAGCGGGACGCCCTAATTTCGAGTACGTGCGAAATGCAGCGCAACCATGGCCAATAAAGTAAATGTTCTGTTTGACAGCTAAGTCCAGTGACCTTGGAAAGGATCAAGTTTTGAATGGTTTCTATTGCTTGATAAACAAATCAAACACATTCATGCACTCAAATCTAATCTAGAGTTTGTATTTGATATATTTCATTACAAAAAGGCACTCAGAATATTTGTAGACGAACCTTTTCGTGATTCCTAAGACGAGCAAGGTCCACCTCACGACAGCACACCGCAAAATGGCGTCCAGGTCAGGTAACCGAAAGGGGGACAAGTTTGATTATTAGTTTAATATTTGGTAGTTATGATTGAAAAAGACCATTAATATACGATATACTAGGCTCAATACTTTTTCACTTTTTCCTTATATCTTCATAATGCTTCTTAACAATGCTTACTACCCCAAAAATGTTACAAATTGTGTTCTCGTAACCTCTGAGTGCGAAACTAATACATGCCGGCAGAGTCGAATCCTGACGTCGCCACCTGAATCGCTCCGGACACCAAGTCTCCAGTCAAAAATAACTGGTGTCTAACAAGATTTAACCAACTATAAGGTAAATGTAGTTATATGATAATCAAAAAGATACTATACTCTCCCCGCATGTATGGAATGAGAGTGTAATTATGGTCCTGGTTATGGTTTTTGCGGTGCCGAAATTTGTTTCGTTAATCAATTAACTCAAATATCGCCCTAGTCAGCCTGATTCGCTTCGCTGACACTCATACTGTCAGCTCGGCCCACCCGGTTGGTCAGCGGGCTCCAGACCTAGGTCTTATAGGCCCTGCGATCGGAAGCCAAGGCCCAGCTCTGGACTTATAGGCCGCATGTAGCAGTGGTGTGGGAGTTGCCCAAAAACCCATTGCCCGGGGCAAGTGAACAAGGAAAACTCACTTGCCCGCCTTAAAAAGTCACCTGTCCGCATATCTGCACTATAAGGGACTGTTCATAATTAACCACTGGGGGGGAGAGGAGAATTTGTGAAAAATTCTTGCGCAAAATTTGATGACCCCCCCTTGAAGTCTTGTGCAAAATTGCTTGACCCCCCCTTCCAAGTTTGTGCAAATTTGCATGACCCCCCCTTTAAACCACACTTTTTTAATACTGATCCACATCTTTAAAATTGATGACAAAGGAACAATCAGGGATTATCATTATGCTCACTGGACAATCGCTTAAGTTGTGAGAGCTATAATCCATTGGAAAAATGAAGAAATATGAGATTTTGACTTCCAGATGTAGACAGATGTACATAACATAGGTCGTCAGATGACAACAGCATTGTCTAAAGAGGGCTGTGTTACAAGAGACATACTGGCAGTTATTTCATTGGGGCAGTGAAGCCTGCAGGTCCATGCCTATTTCTCTCACATGGAGGCAGCAGCCAACACCAAACCTCCAGGAGGGTCAAAAGCAGAAAAGAACAGTTTGCAGGAAGTTGACCATGTGGTGGTGCTACAATCTGATCAAAAGATTTGGGGATCCATGCTGCCACTGAAGATGAGGCAGATGACTTCTAGCTAGGCCTCAATATATGTGTAGAAAATCTTTTGATATTGATTGATGATTTATTTTATTCAGTAAAACATGGACAGATATAACATTTCAGTAGGATTCCCATACTAAAGTAACCTTTTATTTTTATTTCATAACGCAACTTGGTATTGAGCAGCCATTCTTTGCTGGGCATATCTAAGCAACTGCGTCGTCATATGAAACACGCCCTAGTGACAGGGCCAGCATAGTTGAGCCACTGTTTTCCTGCGCGGTTGGCATATGGATAGGGCTAGAGGAAAAGGAGCTCTAATCACCGATTAATTCTTGTAAATCGTGGAAAGTCATAACTGATATTTAATAGCTGTGGGCATTTGTAATGTGTAATGAGGGGCGATACATGGTTGTCTTTTACCATTTATGTCATTGTCATGACAACGTTATTTCTGGTCACTAAAACTGGTTTGTACGTAATTTGAGATATCTGTTGCCTAAGTTTTAATTCAAAATTCTGTTAATAAATATTTCTCTAAGCAACAGAATCCGATATAGCTTCAAACTAGTATAAGAAATATCCTCAGTACCAATATACTGTGATGTATAGCCTGCAATATTTTCATTTCTGCTAGCAAAAGTGACTGTGATACATCACAATATACCATATAACAGCAATGTTTTTTCTGGGCACCTCACAATAAAAAAATTGCTGTAATTGCAATATAAATGCTGAATTTCCCTTGCTAACCTGGTTTGTGATCTTTTTTTCTGGGTGGGGTCCCTGGTGGCAAATAAAAGGATTGTCAAGGCAACAACCAAGCCTCATTTGGGAGGCTAGGTTGCAAAAAAGGCTGATAAAGTGTCCAAGTTTGTGCCAAAGCACACAGCAAACAGACTGGCTCAGAAGGTCCGGGAAAAGGTTACCATCATTCTAGGAGCCAACTGTGTTATACAATTAATGGAAGGGGGATGAAGATTATATTGACCTCTCCAGACCTGGTCTTTGATAGAGTAAAATGGCTGTCTTGGACATTCAAGTTACTTCAGGTTACTCAGAGCCTACCTGATATGTACAATAGTTGTTTGATGTTTGGGGCATGGCTGGCCCCAGGTATTTTCAATAAACTAAAGCAGTAGTCTAAAGTCTAAGTCTAAAGCAGTAGTGGCGATCATGGGCTATAGTGGAATTTATTCTTATTGCCACAATTTTATGGCGCTTGATTCACCGAAAATGTAGTGCATGGATAAGTCAATGCCTATTGACCTTTATGTAGGTGGCTTGGCCTTAGTATAAATTACAACAAGATTATTGGCCCTGCCCAGGTCAACACCTTCCTCAGGATGGAAATAAATGCCAGAACCAGAATCTTGGTTTTACTCTTATATAAAGCCATCAGCACAGTGGACATGTTTAGCAACTTTGTGGCAAAGCTTTTCAAAGTGACAGAGGCACCTGGTTGCAGGCAATTGGCATTGGGCTTGCAGAGTGGTCCAGTCAGATGCTACTTCATGGACAATTTATATCACCATATTAGAGTTAGGGGCTAATCACAGCTGAAGCTTAATGGCCGGCCTGAAATCTGACATGCTTTGGTGGATAGATTACAGGGGCAAATTTGATGGCTCCTTACAAATAATTACTACAAAATTGAGACCCTGGTGGTATTGGATGCTTGTGGGGCAGCAGGAGATTTGTGTATAATGGGGAGTGGGTGTATGTCACATGGGCAGGGTAGCCATATATCACTAACAAGTATATCATCAAAAATATCAAAAAGGTAGCAATTCGTGAGCCAACCCTCCATCTTTTTAGCCCAACCTCGATGAATGGACAAGTAATGGTCTATTCTGTTGACACAACAGCCATGTCTCTCATCAATAAGAGGCGGGCAAGGGACCCAGAAATAGCACAAGTGATGAATAAGATTTGCACTCTTTCTGCACACTTCCTCTCATCTGGCATAAACCACCAGCTACACTATGTACTACAAACCACAACTCTCCCATACTTCCAGACTACCACAGGTCAGACACTTGCTGACTGCCTTAGAGCTGCTTGATAGATAGAGTTAAAATAAGAATGTCCAAATACCAGAGAATTTTATGATTGAGATACATTAATCTTCTTTCATGACTCAGGTTTCACCAAGGTTTACACAAGTATAAATGGCGCTGCCCTTCAGAGTTGGTGCAAAAAAAGTGCCCCCCCCTTTAGGTCTGTTTAAAAAAGGTGCCTTCCCACCTTCAGAGTCTGTGCAAAAAAAGATGACCCCCCCCCTTCAGAGTCTGTGCAAAAACAGGTGACCCCCCCTTCAGAGTCTGTGCAAAAAAAGATGGCCCCCCCTGAAAATTCTCCTCTCCCCCCCTAGAGATTAAAAATGAACAGTCCCTAATTTACCATAAAAAATAAGAATTAATTGGCCTTTATTTAAATCACCAGTATATACTTATATCCTTTTTCCAAGTATAAAGGAACTTGACTAAATATGTTGATTCAATGTTATAGTCATTTATTTTTTTATATATTTTGTTTAATTACAGAAAAAATACAAAATATTAAGAATATGACTTAACTGCATTGAAAAATAGAACATGTACCATTCAGTGGTTGAAATAAGAAATACAAATAGGTTGCCCTCCCGGGCAAGCTACTGACAAAATCAGGTTGTCTGCCTTAATTTCTCATTGTCCTGAGACATTTTCAAGTTTATTCCATTTTCAAAATGAATGATGAGTGAAGAGTTTACCACGATGTTCTAAAACTCATTTATGTTCACTTTTGATGAGCAAACAGAATCAAAAAGAGAATCTTTTTATTTGACGAAATTTGGTTCTATAAATGGTGGAAAGAAAAATCAGTGGGATATAGATCTGACAATTTTCGGAAATTTTCAAAAATGAATTTCAGTACATGTATTTTAATGCATTAAACTACATCACTTAGAACGCTTTGACTAATGGGCAGGACACTTTGACTAGGCACAGGACACTTTGACCAAACCCGTATACAAATTAGTGGAGAGAGCTTCATATTTAGCTTCTTATTTATTTAGTCCCCATTTCTTCAACCATAGGTTCTATGATTTATATAAAAGAAGGACTGATGGTTGGTAGACATTTCATAAACAAAACCTGCATGCATGTCTCTTTGTAGTTATCTGTGCGAACCTCTAATTATAGTATAAACATGGTACAAGGGTTTGGTAGCACTGAGAAAATTGTGTGAAGCTGGTCGCCAACGATTCACTTTTATGATACATATATGCAGTTAGAAGATGGTAATAAATGGGCGAAAAATTTGTGAAAAAATTATGAGTTCTATGATCTGTATGAAAGTGCCCTGTCCACGGGCAGGTCACTGGGAAAATCCCACTTGCCCGCACTGAAGCTGGGGCAAGTCGGAGCGCGGGCGATACAACTCCCACACCACTGTGTAGCCTATGTAAATCAGATATTTCATGTACTTTTGAGTCTTTTCATCATAGTAACTCTCATAGGTTCCTAGAGAACTCGGACCACTCTGATGTCGGACCGGGCGGGTTAGTGGAGTCGGACCAGGGGGTTAGTGAACTCGGACCACCACTGGGTTAGTGAACTCGGACCACTGGGTTGGTGGAGTCGGACCAAACCATACAATACAAAAACTAACCCTAACCCTAACCCTAAAATTGGTTGTCCTAAGTCAGTAAAGCTAGTAGTGGAGTGTCCGAAGTAAAACTGACTAATAAAAGAATTACTTTAACTATATACCTATCGTAATAATGCTCTGCCTAAAGCTATGCCTGGTCCGAGTCTACTAACCCGCTGGTCCGAGTCCACTAACCCACTGGTCCAACCTTACCCAGTCCGAGCTTACAATGGTCTGAGTATACGATGGTCCGAGCCCAGAACGGTCCGAGTTCACCAGTCACCCTCTCATATAGCCACACTCCCGCAATGCCAATGCTCTAGGCCTAATACTGATGTGTGTATTGATACTATAGAGTATAGTCTATATTGTTGACTTGTCCCCCGATGTAGTTCGCTTTATCGCTGATGGCGCCACCACCTCTGACTCAGGATAGGCCTATAAGCCCACGCTTAAAAATACTAAAGATCGAATTAAAACCCACTACAGGGTCTTGAAAAGCCTTGAATTAAACAAATAAATTCAAGTCAAGCCCAAGGCTTGGAAAATGGGCATTTTGGACGAAGGGCCTGGAAAATCATTATATGGGCCTTGAATCCTGTTGGAAGCCATTAAATAGCCTTGTGGAAGATTCTTATATCTAATGGCCCGATGGAGGTTTCAAATCGATCGAGACGGAGGGTCAAATTTGACCCGACGTTGAGATTGATTTGAAACCGAACAGAGGGCTATTAGATATTTATTACATACCTATTTATCGATTTATTTGTTATATTTACCTTATTATTACTGTATTTCTTGCCAAATTATCAGAACTTTTCTTGAAAATTTTCGAAACATACAAGGCAGCGGTACACAGCAGAGCGCAACGTCGCAAACCAATGAAATTGCATCATATTGGTCACGTGTTTATGCCCCGCTCAAATAGCACATAGGTGCTATTTGACTTTTCAAACCTAAATAGCACCCTCGAAATCACATACGTATGTAATAATGTTTCTTACTGTACACTTTCCCCTGATTCACCCCTCTCAGACCTTCCACAGAGTAAAAGTTGAAAAACGGTGATGGAAATTATAATTCGAACTCATAACTCATAAATTATAAGTCTTCACTACACATTATAAGTCTGAGATACCTCAATGATATGTCTTGATACTATATGCCTAGATCTTGAGAGATGCAGAGGTAGGTTATCTGATTAATATTGCCCATGCATTGCGCAGGGCTGCGAACTCTCCGGCAATTTGGCTGGAGGCTCCAGCCTTTTGGGGTCCTAAAATGCCAGTCTCCGGCTTTTGGGGATTTGAAATTTAAAGGCAAATTGGTTAACAATTTTGGAAATGAAAAGCACCATTTTGGTTTTAATTACGGCCGTAGACGTAGTAAAAACTGGTAGTGGTCGAAATATGTCTCGTCTCTATCTCCCGCTCCCCACCCCCTCTCTTCATTTCTCTGTCTCCCCCTCTCTGTCTCATGTCTATTTCCGACTCTCTCTCTGTCATTCAGGGATGCAAGTTCTCAGATTATCATCTGAATTAAGATAATTTGGATAAATGGTAAGTTGCCAAATGTCCTCCAAAACACACCGTTTTAAATCAATATGTAGCAAAATCTTCTCCGATTCCTAAGTGTGTATAATTGTCTTATGTTGGCTGGATCTTAGAGAAAGACGCTCCAAGGCTGGATGAAACCAGGGACACACACCATTCTTGGGGGAGTGATGGGCAGAGACCGTCTATATGGCCGCCCCTACTGACTCTAGTGATAACGGAACCGCCAATTTCTGCTCGGGGAGAGGCGGCCTCACTCCTCATCGGAAGTGAGATTCCAGATATTTCCTCTAGTCTTTAGCATTGAGTCAATGGAGCTCACGGAAATCCCCGAGTGCCTTCGCTCAAGAACTCCAGGAATGGTGCAGCAGGTGGCGATTTATACACCCCTTGGTCTGGCCTAGATACCCACCGCTAGTTAGGCCACACTGCCCTACATACACACATGGTCGTTTTATATGACATGTGCGCCTTTATGTACCTTGGACCTTGGAAAATCTTCAGATTATTTTACCTTACCCGACTTGCATCCCTGGTCATTTCTCTCTCACATCCATACAAGAGTAACTAATTCAAGAGCTATGTTTTCTATACTTCTCAAATTTGTGTGCAGACATGCTAAGAAAATAAAACCCACTAAGTTTCTGGACTGAATAAATTTATTTCTGGAGGTTCTAAAACAAAATAATGAAAATATTTAAAGTGGATAAGACACCCAAACTCAGTAATCTCAGCAATTTGGTATTTCTGAAGTTTTATTTGATGATGGGTGGATATTTTTAGTGTGATTCTAACACTTTGGATCTGTTGGTTGATCCTTCATCAGGGAATCTTAAATATGACTAATTGCTATAAATTGACATATATGCTTTAGTAAGGTACACAGTAATTAAGACTACTCGAGGTAGGTCACAGTTATGCCTATGAAAGACATCAAGTAGAATGAACTTTTCCTAGAGGAACATAAAAGGATTATGATAGATACTTCACTAGGGTAGCCTAGTATTTTTACCTTGTTAATTGATATAAAGGTATTGAGCAAGAAAATGAACAATTGTTCTGAATATTAGCCATAATCGGCAATTTATTGTCCAAATTCTCAAAATTTTCTATGGCATCGGCTTGGAAAAAATATGTCATAATATGAGTAAGATATCTGTCATAATATGAGTAAATCTGGTAAGATTTTGTTAGACATAGCTGAGAATGCAGCTTTAACACAGTCTTGTATTGTAGACTTAATTTTTGGGTGGATTTCAGGCTGACATAAATTTCCCAGTTTGATTCCCATAATCATCTGGATTACTATTATCTGGGGGGGGGGGGGGGGGGGGGGGGGGGGGGGGGGGGGAAAGCAGATACAATATTTTCATTCAAATTAAAATACTGAAAACAAAACGATTATCTATTCTCGATGTATTGTTTATATTTTAAATTTTGTTTGTCTCCTGAATAAAGATCTGATGTTGGACACAAATAAACATTGAAAACAAAACTGTTTCAAATATATTAATCAAATATTGAGCAAATGATGTGTTCAAAACAATGTGTTTTGTTCTTATTTTATAATTGTCAGAGAACTGATGATGAATAATCATTGTTTTTGCCAGGAGTTTAGGGACCATAACTATTTAATTAAGAAAAAAAGGTTTTCTGTATGATCAAGACAGGATATAATGCATACACTTAGTTCTAATTTAAGCTATGAAACAAAAATAATGGGGAAGAAATGAAATATAACAGGTTTTAAGTAATATAGTTGAAGAGTTTTTCATAAACATTCGTGATGTTTGTAGGACAATGGGTATCAAACTGGGGAATGACTTTTAAGATTTCGGTTGATAATATAACCACCAAAATCTTGCTGTAGCTTGTCCGGGCAGGCAAGCTTTAGGCCAAAACAGATTGACCACCGCAAATCGCCTGGGCAAGCCCTTATTTTGAACGTGTATTCTGTAACAGTCCCTGAGGAAGGACGTACGTCCGAAACGTCTTATCAAACTGTTATACAAATGAACAAAAAAAAACTACAGAATCGACTCATAATTTTAATAAATTTCAACTAGAACTAAAAGTGATTCCAACCAGTTAGTAGTCAAACTTCACGTTCGAAACGTCTTATCAAACTGTTATACAAATAAACAAAAAAAAATCACTACAGAATCGACTCATCATTTTAATGAATTTCAACTAAAACTAAAAGTGGTCTCAACCAGTTAGTAGTCAAACTTCACAATAATTAACCTTTTTTGTTTGCTTTCAGCTCACAAATGGCGACCAAGCTTGAAGGTGGACACACAGAATCCGTCCTTTGTGTTGCCGTTGACGCCAACGGAAAGATCATCTCAGGTGGAGAAAGCGGGGAACTCGCTATATGGTCGTCCGATGGACCTCAACCCCAGAAGTACAAAATTGACCAGTCTGAGGAGCCCGGCGATGTTACGTCTATTGCCTGCTCCAAACGCAAGCCTTACGAGCTCTACGCCTCGTGTGGCCAGAGTATATTCCTCTACGACCAGCGGATTATGAACGAGCCTGTACATAAGTATGATTTCAACGAAGATGAAATAGATCAGATTGTTCTCAACGAGAAGGAAGCGTTCCTCGCAGCCTGTGACGACTCCGGACATATTAAAGTGATCAATCTGCAAGATCGTCACGTTTACAAAACTCTTAGGAAACACGCCAACATCTGTTCTGCGGTTTGTTTCCGACCCAAGAGGTCTTGGGATGTATTCACTGCTGGTTTTGATTGTATGCTCTTGCAGTGGGACTTTTCTCGCGGCCGCACCCTTTGTAGGATCAACCTTCATGAACTGAGCGCTGGGCCAGAGTCCCCCGAGTCGTACATGATCAATCCTCCCTTCATCCACTCAATGGCTTTGTCACCTAACGGAGGCCTCCTGGCGTGCGCCGCCGACAACTCACTAGTATACCTGTTCAATAGCAGCAAGAGGACACCAGAGTATCTCGGCCCCCTTAATGGACACTCCCAAAGTGTTTCCCAAGTCCACTTCCCCGAGTTTAAGGAAGCTTTGCTCGTTTCTGCCAGCAACGACGGCACGGTGGGCATGTGGGATTTAACTGATCTCCAAGGCCAACGACCAGGAGCTGTAAATGGCGTTGCATCACAAAATGGTCACTCTAACGGTAACCACAGTAACGGTCACGCCGCCAATGGACATGTTGCCAATGGTCACGTTGCCAACGGTCACGATGAGGGCGACGATTTTGTTGCGAGGGCTGCGACTGGATTAGAATCATACAAGCCCAAATGGGCCATCGACCATGGAGAGAAAATCAATTGGATTACTTCTGGTATTGTTTCTCAGCGCGAAACAATCGTGGTTGCAGATAATACCAATACAGTGAATGTCTACCAATGTCCGGAGTAACCATGTATAAGCTAAATTGATTATCAGGTCCTGAGATATGGTCTGATTGTTATGTTATAAAATATCAGATGAAATGTCATACATTTCTACTGAATTATACGGCTATAACTTATTATAGTGGTTAAATTATGTTTGTATGTGCCAAATATCTAAATCCAGAAAGTTATATAGTATCTACACAAAAGTGTTTTACTGTTATTTTACGACAGCTGTCAGTATATACATTTTATTTGGCCCTCAATTTCATTATGTTGTACATGACCAATCCTCCCTTCATCCACCCAATCCCTGTTAGGTGACAAAGCCATTATGTGGTTCTTCAGTGATATTGTGGCAGTTAGAATTTTAAACAACTGATGTGCTAAAAAATATTTTGTAGATGCTTTTTAGCAAGACTGATATGACTCATGCAGTTCCTTGCTGTATCTGATTTACTTTGTTCCAAGTTTGCTTTTAATTCTCGTTATTGAATTATTTGGATACAGCACTGTAAAATTCGTGGGGTTTTTTTGGGTTGTTTTTTTTCGAATAACATATATATCTTGTTTGTTCAATATTATGATAGCAACTTCGCTGGTGAAGAACCTTTGCTAATACTCTACATTTAACATATTTCGATGGCATCTGTTTATCTGGTCGCAGCATAATGATGTGACTTAAGTATTAGCTGATGGTATCATCAACGGGTATTTATTCATCATTAATTAAGTATGATTTCTTTGTTTTCATTGCGACAGAATACTTTGAGACTGTTACCACTTACAAGTATTAAAGTCATGTCCACGAAATAACCACATGTCGTTGACTTCATTGACTGTAAGTCTGTTTGCGCCCCAACTATTCATTTACCCTGCTAAACATGATAGACAATTTGGTCGTTTTGTTTCTCTGTAGCGGCCTTGGAAATGCGATGTAGTTATGTACAAGTGTTTTCCCCCCAGAGATGATTAATTTATGCTTTCTGATAAAAATATTTATTACCAGCCCCATTAGATTTTCGTGGGCCATCGAATCATGCCACACCTATATACAATCAAATTATGAGAACAATTGTACGGCTTGTTCTGTTTTTGAAAAAGTGTCAATACTGTTGAACACCTCCATGAAGACGACCTGAATTGACGTCCACCTTTTTGTCCATTATAATTTGAAGAATAAAAAAATATTATTAAGGAAACGGACCTTTCTTTTTTTTTACCCCATATTCTCATTTTTTAAAAAAACTGCCTCCCCACCCCTGATGAAGCTATAAACGCTGGTGCGTTATAAAATTACACAAGACTACTGCACACTTTAAAGCATGACATGCTGCTATGGACAATGCAGTTTTTGTGCTCAATATTTCTAGACTACTGTAGTGAAACATAATTTTATGTCTTAAAGCATGGAATTAAGCCATATTCATTTGTACCGAGGAACAGCATAATTTCATGCCTTAAAGTTAAGAAGCCATACAATTTTGAAGCAAACTGCATAATGTCCGGTCTGCAAATAGACTGGTAATGGTAGTGGGCTAATTTCACATGCAAATGAGCCAATAGACCGGTCTTCAATAACACAGCAATGAGCCAGTCAACCTGTATGCATGTATGACCATGCAATATATTTTCCCAATAACCTAGCAATGAGCCGGTCACCAAATGGCACGGCAATGAGCCAGTCACCAAATGGCACGGCAATGAGCCAGTCATGACCCAGTTCATATATCCTGACTGCTACCATGTTTGAGCATTGGTCTTACTCTATCTGTTATTATATAGGTCATAGCTCTTCCTAATATCCCAAACAACTGCTATCACTTCATGTAGCTTCATGTCAGATATGATGAAATCCATCAACACTTGAATGCTACTCACCCGTGTTTATTTTTAACACCAGAGTAAACAGAGATCAAAATTGAAAAAATAACAAGTTTAAAGACTACTATTCTATTTAATCAGCCTGCTTAACCCTATCCATACTGCACAATGCCTTGAGTCATTCCCAGGTGAAAAACGCTGCAGTGCCTTGAGGCACTCCCAGGAAAAGTGCACCACAGTGCCTTGACGCACTCCCAGGCTCACAACGCCATGATGCCTCAGGTCATTCCCTGGTGTATAACGCCACAATGCCTTGAGGCATCTTTTTACCTTTTATCATTCAAAACCGTATTTCTATAAAAAAAAAAAATAACTTGTTTACGTTTTTTTGTTCATATATTAGATAAAGAATATTTCTCAGCATATTTTTGCAACATTCTAATTTATTTCATCTTGATGACGTATAGTTTTTCTTCCTTTTATGTGTAACATATAACCTCCAATATATGTGTAGAAAACCTTTTAATGTTTCAGTCAGTCGTTTTTGTTTTATCTAATAAAACATGAACAGATATAACATTTCCGTATTGACTGCCATACTAAAGTACCATTGTATTTGACAACACAACTTGGTATTGAGCAGCCGTTCTTCGCTGTGCATGTCTAAGCAACTGCGTCGTCATAAGAAACGCGCCCTAGTGACAGGGCTAGCATAGTTAGGCCACTGTTTTCCAGCGCGCTCGGCATATGGATAGGGTTAAGTTTCCTCTTACCTTTTGTCATGAACATAGACACTTGGATAATCCTTGTGGGTGATATGATAGGCATAGACATGAAATATGCAGTATACTGTAGAGGGATATGTCAAGCCCATCTACAAGTAGCTATATACCTACAGCTGTAGCTAGTTCCATGTTGTACTGAATTCAAATAGGCTTCAATATGATAACCAAAGGAACAGCCAACCTGGATGTAACTTTACATGTGTCACTGTACATATATGTAAAACATTACTAACTTAAGCAGTCTCAGCTCTTCAGCACAATACAATGTAATCCAAGTTTGTCAAGTTGCTTACTGAATGACAGTTGAACTTGGTTCCAATAATATGTGTGCACACATTTCTGTGATGTCATCAGTCTCTGTGTTCAATGGTCCAGCAATGGCAGACTTTGGAATAAGTTTGTTCAATGACCCAGCAATGGCAGACTTTGGAATAAGTGACCAGCTTATGTAAATTGGGATTGGGATCAATTCCCCAGAAAAACTGAGCCATTGATCCATCATTACCGGTGTATTAACCTTTCATTTCTGTACGGGCAAGGTTGGGATTCGGTGAATTTTACCCAGAACTGCAATTTATAGTCAGCTAAACCTTTGGAAGGTTGTGATAAACTCTTGAAATAAATTGTGATTAGTGTTATCACTGTGACCCCACCAATCAAGAAAACCACTTTACCTCATCTTAAAGATGAATACCAGCGTTGTCAGCACTGCAGCAGGCGGGAATTCAAGGAACTAAGGCATGAAACAATAGAATTCGATATATTTTGTTCAAACTTTGTATTGAGAAAGAACATGGTTGGGGGAATACAAAATACCAAAAAAACTGGATATCATCATATTATTTTGTGTTTTAGGGATGAGTGAAGTTTATTTCCCTTCACTATTGATTTCAATGGGGGAAGCTCATTGTGATGCAAGTTTAGCCGAATAACTTTTTTTTTAGTTCAATGACCCCTTATTTTTTTTAATTGGGAGGGTACAATAACATGTCAGCAATGTCTATGCAGATTTAAAAGAAAATCGTATGATTCAATCATATGCTATTGGGGAAAATGCAGAAAATACCCGTTTTTCCATAGACTTCTATAGTAAACAGTAATAAATTTCAGTGGTCCCTAAAATAAAAACTAATCCAATGACATATGGTTTTCTTGGGCTTTTTGGGTTCCCCCAACCATGTTCTTTCTAAATCCAAACTTTAAAGAAAATTCCATGATTCATTCATTTTTTAAGTGAACACTGGTATTTACCTTTAAACCACTTTACCTCATCAAGGGGGACATTGTTTACATGTGTGTTTCTGTATTTATATACCTCTGACGTGTATGAAAATAATCATCAGAGATCATAATCGATATTAGATCATAAGGATTTCATCATTATCGTCATCAAATCAGTGCATTTTGGATAAAACAAGTCAAGTTTCCAAATCTGATAGTGATGAGGTAAAGCCAATGTGATGATGAGTGTAAAGCGACTGAATGATTTCTGTACCACACAAACACATTATGGGCATCTTCCTTAGCAATAATAAAAGCATTTCCACATTTTTACTTCCAGATAGCTCTAAGTTAAAGTTATTACAGTATACCTTGGTGCTGTATGCATCCACAAACATATAATTAAGCATCTCATATAAATGAAAATTAAACATGTTAAACCTAGCAAACATTTCTGAACTGAAACCTCCAAATCCCACTCATCATCATGTATAAGTAGGTGTAGGCACAGTGGTTATTTTCCCGGGCCCCCCACTCAGGGGTAAAAAGTGTACGCTCTTCTGTTCCCAATTTCGCGGAGAAAGGGGTCATTTATCACGACCAAGCGCGGAGCGTGAAATGCTGAAAAAGGGGGGTATTTTTGCAAGTAAAGTCCGCAAAATGCTGGAAAAGGGGGTATTTTTTACTCACTTTGTGGCACAGAAAAGCATACAATTATGACAGAATCTCCGTGTCAGGGCAACTCTCACTGGCCCTATTTCAGCATTGTATTTAGATGGTACACCTAGCAATATTTTCGAAGTCTCCTTGTATGAGATAAAAACTCTTTTGAGAAGAGCAACGATACATAAATTGATATCAACCAACTACGGTTTTAACACCAGTGTCCTGGGGATCTCCCATTTATTATGCTTTAACAAACTTTGAATGTAGGGGAAAAATACATCACCCTCATGTCACTTCATAGAGTCGATCTAAAGGTTAAATTTGAAAGGTAATCAGCAATAGTATAGCAATACATCCAGTTTGTATGATAACAAATTTCAGAGAGAAATTCTCATTCTTCTCCCAAGCATTCACTTGTCGTCAATCCCTTGTGTAATTCTTAATTATACAACCAGTTTGTATGATAACAAATTTCAGAGAGAAATTCTCATTCTTCTCCCAAGCATTCACTGTACCAGGAATAAATTTATTATACATCTTTAAACTTCATTAATTTGTTACCTTTTGTATTTAAACTAGTTGTAACATATGTTTGTGAAAATGGTATTAAGTTATACAAGACTTTTTTAGCTTCAGATTGTCCGCGTTTTGCCACAAAAAGGGGGGGTAAATTGCCTTGAAAATTCGCGGAAAAGGGGTACTTTTCAAAGGCTGAAACAGAAGAGCGTACACATTTTACCCCTGAGTGGGGGGGGGGGGGGGCGGGAGTGAAAAACTCAAGTTGGTGGTCTGGGTGACCGTTAGCCGCTGGCCATTTTGCTTAGTCATTGCTTGGTCAGCACATGTGTGGTGACAGCTACCAAAATCTCCTCAAGCGTGGGGAAGGAAAAAGATAAATTGGAGAAGGCAGCTCAGGAGAAGCAGCAAAGGAGGCAAAAGAAAGAGAGACTGACTAATGAAGCACTTACCCAACTCCTAGGAGTTGAGCCTGCACAGGATCAACAGAAAGCGTTCCATTTGAGGAAAATATTAAACCCAGAGGCCAGGAGGGACAGAACGTATGCTTTGTATGTTGCTAGCGTTGGTCACTGCACAAAGGATGCAGACTCTTCATGCACTTAAGGTCCCAAATATAACTTAGGAGACTGACAAGGTAGTCATTTCATTAGACAAGGTTCTAAAACACACGAGGGAAGGTTCCTCGTTAGATGTCATTAGAGTGCAAAGATTCTGGGAAGACAAGAATATCTAGCCAGTAAGAGCGTTGGGAACTTATGTAGGTCGCACAAACAATATTAGGGGTAACAATTGACAATTAGGGGAGAACAATTGTCCTCCGGTAGGATCCACAACGGCGTCGCAAAAGACACCCTTTTTAGATGGGTCAATTCTGGAATGAAGGATTCAGGAGTAGATCTATATATACAAAGTTTTTCAAGAGTCATAGCACTTGATCCGCTAGTATGTTGAAGGCACTCAGCCTTAATTACCATTACCTGTCATCCTGGCTAAAGCCAAATGGTCAAACTCTGTAACATTTGGTCGTTTCTACAACAAGACAATTATGAGACAATGTAAAAACAGTTTTGAAATAAAACTTGGTAGACTAAATCCTGTTGTGCTTTAAAGTCTCATTTGGTCCTGCTCATCGCCACTAGATGGCAATCCAGTGAACTTTAAAAGTTAAATGAGGCTTCTCTTTGGTTAAAGATGAAATTTGACTGTAAGTTTATAAATGTCATCTGGTGGTGATGAGGGATCAAATGCCCACCGCTCGCCACCCTGTCACAGTTACTTCAAGTATTTCTGCAACTGGATTTAGTCCACGCCTTTCCATGTAGCCTAGTCTGAAGATAAGATCAGTTGTTTTTCTTGTGTTTTCGTCGCACTATTTCGTTTTCTTTAGGGTTGATTGGGCGGATTCTGTTCCAGTTGCTTTGACGTTTTTTTTCTAGGTTGTTTAGCCTTTTTGCTGTCTTGCTAACTGGGACGGCGTTTGCTCCAGTACCATAGTAGGAGCTTAGTTTCTTGTATAATTATGTTTAACAGTGATCGCCATTCATCTTGGTCTGGCTGTTGATTTTTGATGATACTTCTTAGGTTGGTGGGCACTTTCAGTATCTGTTGTTTTTCCTCCGACGTTGGCAACGCCGCCATCTTGGATTGTTTATTGGACATAGCTAAGGGTGATTTAGAAGTTTGTTTTTCTTATCTTGCGTTAATCTTTATGGTCGATTGTGATGGATATTGTGTTCTTGGAGTATTTATAGGTGTATTCTAGTGATCCATTGGTGTTGATTTGTTGTTTATTCTATTTTAGGACTAGTTTTGGGGATTTTTTTAAAGATTCTATTTTAACTGGGGAATCAGAATTATACAGACAACTATGGGAAGCCATTGGTATATCTATTCCTGAATTGTGGATATCAGAAATTAATTTTAGATATCCACAATTCTATTTTAGATATCCAAAATTGAATTATAGATATCCATAATTGCCAGTGACATATCCAAAATTAAAAATGACATATCCATAATAAACATCTTTTATAAATATCCAAACTTGATTTTTAGATATCAACAATACAATATCAGATATCCAAATTTCAATTGCAGATATCCAAAATTCGAATTTCAGATATCAAGAATTGAATTGTTGATATCTGAAATTCGAATTTTGGATATCCGAAATTGAATTTTGGATATGTGATTTAAAACTTTCTATACCTAAATTTGTGTGTGGAGGAATTAATTCTATACTTAAATTTAAGTTTCAGATATCCAAAATTCAATTCAAGTTCAAGTTTGTTATTATTATTTTTTATATACCAATAATTGATTTAAGGATATCTTAAATTGAATTCTTAATACCAGAATCGAAAATTTTATTCTTGATATCCAGAATTCAATTCTTGATATCCATAAATCAATTCCGGATATTCATAAATCAATTCTGGATATCCAAAATTAAATTGTGGATATCCACAATTCAATTCTTGATATCTGAAATTCAATTCTTGATATCCAAAATCAAATTCTTGATATCCAAAATTCAATGCTGGATATCCAAAATTCGAATTTCAGATATCTAGAATTCAATTCTGGATATCTATAAATCAATTGTTGATATCCAGAATTCAACTTTTTTTTCCGGCAAACTTTTTTCTGGCAAACTTTTTTAGACAAACTTTTTTTCTTCTCAATTCTGGATATTCATAAATCAATTCTTGATATCCAAAATTCAATTCTTGATATCTACAATTCAATTCTTGATATCTGAAATTCAGTTCTTGATATCCACAATTTAATTCTGGATATCTGGAATTCAATTCTGGATATCCAAGATTCGAATTTCAGATATCTATGAATCAATTGTTGATATCTATAAATCAATTGTTGATATCTATGAATCAATTGTTGATATCCAAAATTCAATTAGAAAATCAGGTGATTAATGTACAAAAATGAAATTCTGCATATCCAGAATGCTAATTTTGGATATCTGAATTGTTTTTGCAAATATGCCAATGATTAAATTGTGGATATGTGACAGAGAATTGTGGATATGTGAAACTCAAATTTTGGATATCAAGAATTGAATTGTGGATATGTAAACCTCGAATTTTGCATATCAAGAATTGAATTTTGGATATCAAGAATTGGATTGTGGATATGTGAAATGTAATTTTGGATATGTAAAATTTGGTAAAATTAATTAAGAATTGAATTTTGGATATCCAGAATTGAATTTTGGATATCCAGAATTGAATTTTGGATATCCAGAATTAATTTTGGATATCCAGAATTAAATTGTGGATATCCAAAATTAATTGTGGATATCTGAATTGTTTTTGTAGATATCCATAAAAACAATTCAGATATCCACAAATCAGGAATAAATATACCAATGGCTTCCCATAGTAAACGTAATCCAGTCTTGCATAGCTTAAGTTCACTTCTGTACTTGAATTTGATGGATTGTAATCCCTGGAATAGCTCAATAGTACAGTGTTATAGTTAACAGTTAATATTATGTGATTGGATAGCCACTATCAATGAGTGTGATCCATTGCCCAGTGACTTTGGAATCGCTGTAGAGATTTAAACATTTCAATGTTTGCTATATTTCTGGTTTGAGGTGATAACTCATTCCAGGATGAAGCAGAATTAACCATTACTGAATCATTACCAATTTGCATTCTATATCTAGGAATTTTGAGAAGTGTTGTCTTGCTAACTGGGACGGCGTTTGCTCCAGTACCATAGTAGGGGCTTAGGTTCTTGTATAATTATGCTTAATAGTGATCACCATTCATTTTGGCTCTGGTATTAGTTCATTTGACTTGTCACAATATTAAACTATTAATTTTACTTCTATGAAATGCATAAATCTGGAGATGGTATTTTCTTCTGTTGTGAGAAAGGGGATTGACAGATATCTATGTAAATTGATAGTCAGATGATAAGGATCCGTGTTTAAGTATTGTTCCCAGCGCTTTATTCTGACGTTTTTTCAGTTTTTCAAAATTCCCCTGTTGGGAGTTGTGGTAGACATGCCTCCATAGTCCAAGAAAGGAAGAATTTTGCTTTTGTAAACTAGTACTGCAGCTTGCTTTGTAAGAAATTGTCGAATTTTAAGAAATAAACTTGTAGATTTTATGAGAAACAATTTGAATGAGGTTCTTGATGTAATATTGGTGAGTTAGTCGATTGTCTAGAGTGTAGCCAAGATATGTAGCCTATATGTTTGTACCATCTCAAGCTTTGTGTTGTTCAAAGTGATATTAATATGAGTAGAATTGCTGTTCTTATTGAATAACATAAGTTTGGTTTTTGATGTATTAATGAGGAAGCGATTGTTTTCACACCACTTAACTAAATGGTTAATATCACATTGCATAATTCTCACAAGATTAATTGGTGATTTATCAGATAGATATAGCACAGTATCATCTGCATAAAGTAGATCATGTCTATACTTTGAGAATTTAAGGCATTTACCAATGTCATTAACGGGGCTTGAAAAAAAACTACCAACTTCACTTGCCCATCGGGCAAGTGGTAGCCAAGATTTACTTGCCAAGCATGATTTTTCACTTGCCAAAATTTATTTGCAGAAAACAAATTAAAACGCATTAAAACAAAATGACCCTGATCTATATGTATCATGTTTCATTGTAAGTAGACATCACAACAGGGGTTTGAAATTGGCGCTGTAGTAAATTTTACTTGCCCAGAGACATTTTTTAGTTGCCCTGAGCAACTAAACATCGTCAAGCCCTGATTAATAAAGATGAGAAGCAATTAAGGAACAAGAATTGAACCTTGTGGTACACCTGACTTTATGAGAGCTAGTTTAGACAAAGAGTTATTAGCCATTGTTTTTTTGTTTTCTCAAGGATAAGTAGGATTGGAGCCAAAGGTACAAATCTGGTGATTTACTAGGTCAAAAGCTTTTCTAAAATCAACAAAGGTTAATAAAGTAGGAAGTTTATTATCTAGGTTGAAAGAAACATCATCTGTTAATGCACTAATTGTTTTATAGTAGATTGTTCTGGTAGGGGATCTAGTAAATTATTCGCTGTCAGATAGAACACAGTCTACAGAGTATGAGTTGGTTCAGTCAGAAGTTGTGATAGTCCATTTTGTTGTGCAAACATATTTATTTTCATTTTGTCAGGGCAGTTATTGTTCAGGTAGTTTATGTTGAAATCGCCAAATAAAATCAACTCGTGTTTTGAATCAAGGGTGGATGATATTGACAGTATCTCATTTAGCAATTCAATGAAGGGTTCTATCCATCCCGCAGGGGGACAATAGATTGTGGAGATATTAATAGGTTTTAGATTATCAGGAAGTAGTTGTATAGTCAAGGATTCAAGAAAATCACTTGAGTAATCTATCTGAGAGGGTTGCATAAAGTTAAGGCCTGTGTGAAATATGAAGAGCATTTGCCCAGAGATTCGGTATTATAGTAAACAGAAGAATGAAGTCAGAGATTGGTTGTAGTTGTCAGCTCAGGCCCAGGCAAGGAGTTGCTTTAGGCTTCGCATCCAGCTTTATTCATACGCAAGCATTTTACTGAATTATTCATATACATGGTTCCTAGACATGTTTCCACTGCGCTGTACCATTCTAATTGGCTGAGGGAGAATCCTTCTCTTCCAGGTAGACTGACCCCAGCTCCCCATCACGCCAAGGTCACGCATTGTCCACATGAAAGATAAGGTCCCCTCTCCTCCCCCCTCCCCTCCCTTACCCCAGACCTAAGCCTGTGGTCCCCCCTTCCCACTTGCCCCCTCCCCCCTACCCACTGATTAAATTAGCACAGTGAACAATAATTAGATCCGATAGGTGGTGCAGTCAACTAAAGATAGCGTGTCCCTCCCTCCCATCCTGACTCAGGTGTGGCATACCTGACCAAGCTGAGGCCAGTGGGCTAATTGGGTCAATGATCCATTCCAAAAGAATGCAATTCTTTATACCTGACTTAATATAACATAGAATTCCACCTCCTTTCTTAATAACAGAGGAATTCTATCATGTCTAAGTAAGTTATACCCAGGAATCTTAACAAATTGGTCAGGAATAGCTTCAGTCAACCAAGTTTCTGTGAGAGAGATTAAATCAGGATTGCAGCTAAGTAGATTTTGTTTAATTAAATCGAATTTGTTATTGATGCTCTGGCAATTTAAGTGGTAGAACAGAAGGCCATTTTTTTGTTGGTAAAAGGACATAAATCTTGGATGGTTAGGAGAAGATAAAAGTCACTATAAAAAACCAATAAAATAAGGGCGCAGGGGAGGCTGAGTGCAAACGCACAGCCAAGGGCAGCGAAGTGGGGGGAAGTTCAAGTGAGAAAGTCAAAAAGAACTCCGAGGAATAATTGGAATAATTCAAAATCATAGATTTAAGTAAGGAGAACAAGAAATGGAGGAGATCAAATTATATGATCAATTCTCACGAAATGTGCCCACAGTCAGTGGCTTTAACACTTACAGGCAAGTATATCATTTCACTGTATTGGTGTTGCGTTGAGAATTCCTATCACATTTGTATATGTGGGATCAATATTTCTAGCATTTAAACTCACAAAACAGTGCTTTTTCAATATTTCCGGGATTACATCGCAGGTATTTAAGACACTCTCACATAAGGAAAAGAATTCACAAACAAACATTTTTATACCACATACCAAAAAAGGGTGTAAAACTATGTTCAATAAGGCATTGGGGAATGCTATGTGTCATTTTAAAGACAGACTATGGCCATTCATAGATATTTAATGGAAAGTGACTAATTTATGGAGATATTACGTCACAATAGTAATTCCTTGTGCTTTTTCACAGAAAGCAACAAAACCAATCCAATATGAGACCAAAATTATCCATTCAGGTTTTGATTCGTAGCCGTTTCCTGATTCTACTCCCATTATCCTATAAATGGCTGAGACCTTATGCATGGGAAAGGTAATGCGTGATTACGTAGCAAGACTTAAAGTAGACTAATGGCACGACTACGTTGCCCAGGTTATTCCCTGTGAGTTTTTTAAATATAAATTATACTTTCGTTTGTTCACCCTCTAAATGATTGTTTTACAGTACTCTAATAGTCCATTGGTAATCAACACACATATTCCTGCTATATCAATGTTCTATCAACGTTTTTGTGGGGGTGACATAGTTGCTGTGTGCGATGTAGTCGTGCAGAATACCTGCATTATTATTTTCATCATTTTATTTTCTTGTAATGAAAAAAAATATGAAAAAATGTTCAGATAAATGATTTCACATTTTATGTTCATAGAAATAGTCATGTTACTTTCGATTAACATTGAACAGTCACAGTTTTATTTAAATCATGAGCTCTTCACTTTTACACGAATCTGATGTGTTAAAGGAAAATGAGTCACAAATCGCAAAATTGGATTTTAAGACAACATTAAATATGAAAAGATGAGATCAAGCCGATTGCAATGATGGTAAACATTGGGACATCTGCATAGTATTTCTATCTTTTAAGTTTGATAATTTTATTTTTTAAAAAAAGTTTGCAATATTTCTGCACAGACTATTACATGCAGCTACACTGTCTAGAAATTTGGTAAATGTATTCATGCTACAAACAGCGTTAAACATCCCAAAAATGAAAATGATGAATGTTTGCTGAAACACATCATAAATAGAGACCTAATCAGATAAATTCATTCATTAATGAGTTCATTTCTTATCATTTTGATATCAAATGCTGATACTTATGAGCAATCCCATGAGAAATGTATGCATCATTTAGGTTGATAAATTACACTTCATCCATAGAGGACTTCTTTGAGATCGTTTTTCTCTCTTATACCTTTCTCCATCCACCCCTCCGCCCTCACACCCTTCTCACTCATACCCTCCTCTCTCACACCCTTCTCTCCCACACCTTCTGCCTCATACCCTCCGCCCTTATGCCCTCATCCCTCACACCCTTCTCCCTCACACCCTCCGCCCTCATACCCTCCTCCCTCACACCCCCGCCCTTATACCCTATTCCCTCACACCTCCTCCCTCATACCCTCCTCCTTTATATATACCCTCATCACTCACACCCTCCTCCCTTATACCCTCATCCCTCACACCCTTCTCCCTTATACCCTCATCCCTTATACCTTCATTCCTCACACCCTCCTCCCTCATACCCTCCTCCCTTATACCCTAATCCCTCACACCCTCCTCCCTCCTCCCCTCCTTCCCTATACCCTCATACTCCTGTCCTATACCCTCACCTTCATACTCATACTCATCCCTCACACCCTTCTCCCTCACACCACCTCCCTCATACCTTCCGCCCTTATACCCTCCTCCCTTACACCCTTCTCCCTCATACCCTCCGCCCTTATACCCTCATCCCACCTGCATTTGGTTGTGTTGCTTCGGCAACACGCCTCCCTCAGACCCTGCCTCAATCCCTCCTCCCACACACCCTCCTCCCACAGATTGGCCCCCTCCTCCCTCAGTCACCCTTCCCTCACACCCTCCCTCAGACCCTCTGCCCTTAAACCTCACAGATTTGTTAAAGTCAGATTCCAAGTTGAATATAGCATGGACCACCCTTTGTCTTTCTTTCTTTCTTTCTTTGATACTAGTATCGAATGAAGATTTTAATTCTGTTCATGAAGAAAAGCTAATACATCCTCCTTTTTTCCATCACTTAATGGATTTCAGAGAATATCACTCTTGGATTTTGCTATGTATGGCACTGTCTTACTAGATTCTGGTTAAATAGGATTATTACAATTTATTATTTATTATTTTCTACATAACAAGGCAGTAATATTGTAACATTTTCAAGGATTCCCTTAGTTTAACATGTTAATAGAGCCTTATATTGACAATAGAGGGATTTTGAAATGAGCTGGTAATGCAGCTTTATTTAATACAACTACATCGCACATTTTTCCCCCTTTTAATTAAACAATATAATCATTGAAGAGCTATAAGATAGGTTGGGTCTGTAACATATGGTCGTTCAGCATAGTGAGAATTGCTCACATATATGGGATGAGATGCATGATCACTTACAGGAGGAGGTACTGGAGGAGGTACAGGAGTAGGTACTGGAGGAGGAATTGGAGGCAGTACAGGAGGAGGTACTGGGAGAATATATAGGAAGAGTAATACAATCATGCAGTGAATTGGAATTCTATGGAAGTATAGATATATTGCACAATCGGCTTGCAGTTGAGCAATGTTTTGTGCAGTAGGAGTCCAAGCTGTTCATATATAATATATTATATGTTTTGGTCTAACACAACAACCAAGAACATTTCTCTATTAATTTGGTGCCACTAAATCATTCTTTTTCCTGCATCAAACACTGCCACATATGTATAAATACATGTATATACAGGTATACATTATATGTATACATACACCTGTACCATTGTACATATATTTGTATTTATTATACACGCATTCAATACTGAGGCCCCGACAGCCGCACATTACTTGTAACGTGGTATTGGACTAGTACATTACCGGCGCGTTGTCATGGCGACGCAAGTTTGGTGGCGCAAGATTGCCGACGCAAGTTTGCCGTGTGCGAGGGCTTTCTTTCTCCAACATTTCAACTGTTTCTATAGTATGTACGAACACCAGATATGGCAAATTATGTTAATGTATCTTTAATTAAGCATGTTTTGCATGCAAAACTAGGCATGTATAATAATCAACTTATAGGACTCGTTGCCGCACGGAGCGTAAATAAAGGACTCAACCTGCGGTCTCGTCCTTTATTTACGCTCCGTGCGGCAACGAGTCCTATAAGTGCTAAGTACATGTATACATATATGTGTGTATACATACATACATTTATATCTATAGATTGTATGTATGCATGTAGCATACAGATGTATACAAGGAAAGAGACGGAATTCTGTCTAATTTATAAAAAGGAAACTAACAAGATCTTCACAAAATACTGAAAATATTAATTTATTTGTGACATATTGTTGCGACATAATCACGCATTTTCGGAAATCTGCGTGGTCTTATAATCAGGAAATGCCACAATTTGAGAACAAAAATAGGTTTGACACACATGGAGGATATATCACAGGTCATGTTTATGAAAAATGATTGTTATTGGTAAAATATTGTTCAGATGGTGATGAATGTAAAAGAGGCATAAATGTAAAACCTGTTCAGAACTGTATAGGCCCTTTTTTGTTGTTCCTGTAACAACAACTTAGAAAATAACAAAGTACTAATTCTATGGATAATATTATTCACTGAGGTCTTAATGTATAGGACAAAAACCAAAAACAATTGAATTATCAATTTTATCATGTGAGATAGCAAAATCTTGCAAAAAATCGTGTCTGCGATGTAATCACGCCCCTAAACAGAAGCCTTGACTTAAATGTCTGTAACTCAAAAAACAATTTTCCAATTACGTAGCAAACTGAGATTGTCAACATCCAATATGTCCACTCTGTCTCACGAAAGTATAAAGCCCATTGGAAAAAAATAATTCAAGACCCCTTTACAGACCTATTGGGCACATTTCGTGAGAACTGACCTTCAGCAGACGCAATAGGACTAGCATTGCCAGCACATCATCAAATTAAGACTCAATTCAGGAGTAACAAACAGGAAATGAAGTTTTCAACATTCAACAGCATTCATGCATATCCTTCTAGTCACTCCGGGGAGTGTGAGGAGTAGGTAATGTTGAAGGAATAATTTGGAGAGGGCTACTCAATTCATATGGAATGGAAAGATTAAAGATTAGTAATTATTAAGTGGAACAAGCACTTCACAAACCATGTCACTCAGTTCAAGTGTGAGGTTTTAATATAAATTTTCTGTAAACAATTGAAATATGAGTTAGGTTAATCGGTTAATGTTTCTGTAGAATGTCAAGAACAATTTCATTAGGGACTGTTCATAATTAACCACTGGTGCGGATGAGCAAAATTTGTGAAAAATTCTTGCACAAAATTGTATGACCCCCCTTTAAAGTCTTGTGCAAAATTGCTAGACCCCTCCTTCAAAGTTTGTTCAAAATTGCATGACCCCCCTTTAAACCACACTTTTTTAATACTGATCCACATCTTTAAAATCGATGACAAAGGAACAATCAGAGATTATTATTATGCTCACTGATTGCCATAGAAAACAATTGCTTGAGTGGTGAGAGCTAATCCATTGGAAAGATGAAGAAACTGGAGATTTTGACTTCCAGATGTGGACAGATGAACATAACATAGGTCATCAGAGGACAACAGCATTGTCTAAAAGAGGGCTATGTTACAAGAGACATACTTGCAGTTATTTCATTAGGGCAGTGAGGCCTGCAGGTCCATGCCTATTTCCCTCACATAGAGGCAGCAGCCAACACCAAACCTCCAGAACGTGCAAAGGTGCAGCTTGCAGGAAGTTGACCATGTGGAGGTGCTACAATGTGATCAAAAGATTTGGGGATCCGCGCCACCACTGAGGATGAGGCAGATGACGTCTAGCTAGCCCTCCCCAGCCAGAAAAAAAGATTGCAGGAAAAAACATCACAGAAATAGGTTTGCAAGAGAATGCCTGCCCAGAGAATATGATTCTTTGAAACCATCGCTGAATTTAAAAGTTCTTGCACCTAAAAAATGCTTGCACATTTTGGGAGGGGTTTTCAAGGCTGTTTCCCTCATAAAACTGCAAGCGGAGTCATTCCCATCACGCAATCTAAGATAGTCATAAATAAACCTTTATTACAGAATTTTCTAGTTCAATCTTCGAGTGTGTGCAATTTTTTAGTAATCTTAAGAAGTAAAGGAGCACTAATCACCGATTAATTCTTGTCAATCTGGAAAGTCATAACTTACATTTAATAGCTGTGGGCATTTGTAACGCCTAATGAGGGGCGATATGTGGTCGTCTTTTACCATTTCTGTCATTGTCATGACAATGTTATTTCTGGTCACTCAAACTTGTTGGTACGTAATTTGAGATATCTGTTGCCTAAATTTGAAGATTTAATGCAAAATTCTGTTAATAAATATTTCTCTAAGCAACAGAAGCTGATATAGCTTCACACTAGTATAAGAAATATCCTCAGAACCAATACACTGCGATGTACAGCCTGCAATGTTTTCATTTCTCCTAGCAAAAGTGACTGTGATACATTACAGGATCCATATGACAGCAATGTTTTTTCTGGGCATCTCACAATAAAAACATTGCTGTAATTGCAATATAATCGCTGAATTTCCCTCGTTAACCTGGTTTGCAATTTTTTTTCTGGGTAGGGTTCCTGGTGCCAAATAAAAGGAAGGTCAAGGCAACAACCAAGCCTCATCAGGGAGGCTAGGATGCAAAAAAGGCTGATAAAGTGTCCAAGTTTTGGCCAGAGCACATAGCCGGCAGATTGGTTCAGAAAGTCAGGGAAAAGGTTACCATCATTCTAGGAGCCAATTGTGCTATACAATTAATGGAAGGGAGATGAAGATTATGTTGATGAATGAATGGGGTATGGCCAGCCTGAGGACCATGTGGTGCCTCAGGACCAACAGAGACCTGCATGATGACCAGAGAGAGTATTACCTAGCATACATGATAATGATTTTTTATGTACCCCTTGATCCTCACATATAACAATCCTTATAGGGAACTGCAGGCACAGTTTGACTTAAGGTAGGGGACAGCCCCTGGGTCTTATGCATTTGCTTTGCTGATCCCAAGGACAAAGAAAGACAAAGCCCAGGAGGCGTTCTTAGGCAAGTATAAAAGAAGCGATATGGTGGAGCCCTACAGGGCTTTTGCCATGTTTGGCACCTGTAGATTTGGGGACAAGTATGAATGTCCCCATGTGCAAAAGGATACCAAGAAGTCTAGCGCTGCTAGTGTACCCAACCACCACTAGTGATCACAGCAGCATTAGGTTTTGAGGCTTGGGAGGAGTTGCTCCTGCCATCATACATTGGCATTTTACATACAAGAAGGATTTAAGATAGTGAACAACAATGTTCAGGCCAAACCAACTTTCATGGAAAATTACAGATCGTGCACAGACCTGCTGGTCTCTGATAGAGTAAAACAGGTGTTCGATTAGAAATAATAGGTATTATATAGTGTGTGAATCTCTCAGGATTATTAGCTCAGCTCTGGTCACAGTTCCCAAGGCGGATTTGGCCAAGCCACAAATTATACATGATTATAGTAGGCCGTTGGGACAAGCGGTCAACAAATAGACTAAAAACCAATCGTTCTCATACCAAACTTTGGAAGGGGCTTTGAGTGGTGTCCACCAAAATTTCTGGCTAGCTAAACTGGATTAGCCAGCCTTATAGATCAGTTCCCATACATCCAGAGAATTATAACATCCCATACATCCAGAGAAATATAACATCACAGGGCTGTCTTGGACTTTCAAGTAACTTTCAGGTTACTCGGAGCTTACCTCATATGTACAATAGTCATTTGATGTTTGGGGCATGGCTGGCCCCAGGTATTTTCAATAAACTATCTAAAGCAGTAGTGGCAATCATGGAATCAATGGGCTATAGTGGAATTTTTTCTTATTGCCACAATTTTATGGCGCTTGATTCACCAAAAAGGTAGTGCATGGATACAGTCAATGCCCTTTGGAGGTTATGTAGGTTCCTTGGACTCAGTATACAACAAGATCATTGGCCCTACCCAGGTCAACACCTTCCTGGGGATGGAAATAAATGCCAGAACCAGAACCTTGACGTTACCCTTATATAAAGTCATCAGCACAGTGAACATGTTGAGCATGTATGTGGCAAAGCTTTTCAAAGAGACAGCTGCACCAGGTTGCAGGCAATTCTCATTGGGCTTGCAGAGTGGTCCAGTCAGATGCTACTTCATGGACAATTTATATAACCATATTAGAATCCTCAAGGTGGCTAATCACAGCTGCAGATTAATGGATGGCCTGAAATCTGACATGCTTTGGTGGATAGATTACAGTGGCACATTTGATGGCTCCTTACCAATAATTGACTAAAAAATTGAGACCCTGAGGAATAATAGTCAGAGTAGCTCTGAAGTGGAAGAAATATATTCTCCCAGTTTGTAGGATAATAATCGAGTTCCCTCTTTTGTCTCATCATATTTGATTAGCATTTTGTACATATATATTGAAAAAAAAAAATTTTGCATGTGGCTCCCTCTCCTGGTAGTTAGAGTACTACACTGTATGTGCAACAGTTGCGCAAAAATAACATATTAGAAACACAAAAATGAGCTTGTTTGTAAATAGTAAATTTTATTGAGTTCAATTTCATTTAATGATATTCTCATGGAACCCATTCAAACAGCAACTCTTTGTGTTCGATTAAATTCAAAAGGTTTCTATTTACACATTGAGATAATATATGATAATTACATTGGTTTGATAATCAAGTTACATAATTGCAACAATATTACCTAACAATAACAATATTAAATTCTTCGCTTTGTTTGTGAGTTTTACCTCCATCAAAGACAGTGTTTGTGCTACACAAGTGATAAAAACGATTAAAAATCATACCGAATTTTCTCTCTTTTGTGAATTAGATAATTAAGTCTTTGTTCTTGTTGATTTGTCAAAGAAGTGTATTACTTATTTATACCAAACGCATTCATACCAATCGCTAGCGGTTTGATATTTTTCCAAGATTCATTTCTAATGAAACATTAGAGCTTATTTCATACTTATGGAACGCCATTGGGTCATTTATTTAATATTTATTGATATCAGAAAATGATTTTTTGATATCAGAAAATAAATCAGCTGATCTATTAATATCGAAAATGCATTTATCGATATCAATAAATAAATTGTTGATATCGGAAAATGCATTTCTTGATATCGGAAAATGAATTGTTGATATCAAGAAATGCATTTTTGAAAAAAATTGAATTCTTGATATTGATGATAGGATTAATGGATATCAAGAAACGAATTCTTGATATCAAAAATGCATTTTTTGATATTGACGATTTAATTTTAGAATTAAAGTTAGCTATCAACTTAGTCAGAAATGACTTTTGGATATCTAAAAATCTCTGTTTTTTCGATATCAAGAATTGCATTTTTGATATTGGAAAAGGCATTTTTCGATATCCAAAATGCAATTCTTGATATCCAAAAGTCCATTATTGATACAGAGAAATTGAATTCTTGATATCGAAAAAGGGATTTTAAGATATCAATTAATGCAATTAATTAATTATCAATTAACTTAACTTAACTTGATTAACTTGCAGCAAATTAGGTGACTTTGGACACACCCCTTTAATTTTGATATTTAAAAATGATTTCTTGATCTCAATAAATCATTTTCTGATATGAAGAGATTCTAAATGTCATTTGCATTGACTTTCCGATATCAAGAATCCGATATTTCTTGATATCAAGAATCCGATATCGAAAAAATGAATTTTCGATATCAAGAATTCAATTCTTGATATCAAGAAATGGGTTTCTTGGCATCCATTTTCAAAGATATTTTCGATATCAAGAATTCATTTATCGATATCGGAAAATGATTTCTTGATATCGGAAAATAATTTCTTGATATCGGAAATGATTTCTTGATATCGATAAATCATTTTCCGAAGAAGAAGGTGTGTGACTTGGGCGTCAAACCGGAAGTGATGCCCATTTGACAAGATTAGGCCGTTAACAGAGAGTGCAGCTTTTAATAAATTCTCGTGCATTGTAACGCATGAAAACAGTAGGAACTAAACTACACATGCGCATTTTGTATTAGACTTAGACTGATGTGCAGCCTTAAAGTGAAAAAGATCTTCGGATAAATGTTCTAGCTCTTAGTGAAACAATTTAGAAATACACCCAATGATTGACATTTCATGTTGACTCCAAGAGAAACTCGGGTTGGAGAGAAACGTAATTTTACTCTTTTTTCTTATATCAATATTTCTTGATCATGTCACTTCTTTTCGCAGGACTTCCGCTAGTATTAATAAATCTATTGTTTTAGAAATCTTCAAATGTACCATTTAAACAACTTCGGCCTAATCTTGTCAAATGGGCAAATATAAAACGTTGTTCGGTCAGGGCGTGTGAAGATGTACGACCGGCAGCTCTACATATTTAGTAGGCCTAATTTCTGCTAAATTAGGCTAAATGTAGGCCTCTATTGATACAATTACAATCGGAAATCGATATACTATATACTTGTATACTAAGTATATAAAACATATATATTTGAAATACACTAAGTATATCATATCGTGTTACCAGGATTAAGAAAATATGTAAAGTATATTTTGGACCTAAATCTGGGTTATTTGGGAGGCTTGGTGAAGGTGAATTGTATGTGTTATCAACGATGCTATGAAGAAATTAGGAGACAACCATATTTGTATTGTTTTTGCAACATAACAACTTTATTATCATACAAATCAGGACCTGTCATTTTGTGACTAATCATACTTCTCTGTGAATAAATTATGATAAATGTTTATAATTGTTATTAATCGGAGGACGCGTGAGTAGAATGACAATATTGGACACACCACCCTTTCCCCCATGGCACGGAGGGCATCTGGTTACAGACGAGAGAGAATTACCAACCCTAAACATTATCAACATGCTCAAGTAAAAGACAGAATAAAATAAGATGGCATCTCATACAAAGGAACTGCTGCTTTTTAATTGAAAATAACCATTTATTTTGTTGAAAATGTTCATCAAGCTGGTACGAGATCTGTTTTTTAAAAGTTTCCAGCTTATGATTTAGTATAGAATACAACGAATTTCATTATAAGACCGATGTGATGATCTATGTATTATCTTTTGTTACCTCCCTGTTAGCAATGCTGCGTCAGTTTATAACCAACTAAAAAGAAATGGATACAGTTTAAATAACTAAGACAGAAAACAATATGTAAACGAGAAAGAATATAGAAAACTAAAGGTCATAATAATGCAAGCGAAAATCGACAACACCTTGTAAGATTTGCAAATATATCCATTTTATGGAAGTAGGGCGAGGTTTTTTTCGATTAAAGAGATTGAATGATTCGTTGATATCTGAGCAAGACAGTGTGGTAAACTCTCCCAAGTAACAGGAATTGACCCAAGTAAGTTTGTTAGGTTGTATTGCACTGCAGTGAAAATTAATAATTCTTTCCATCGATCCTTAAACTTCAGTTATTACATATATATATACAATTATGTCATCAATATCACCTCGCCTGAGAAGGAGTCGACATTAATTTTGAACATCTCATTAAAATATCCGTTACTCGATTCATTTCTGCATTTAGCGAGCAATTATTACTATTTCTTTGCTCCCACATGTATGACCATATAAATATACTAGACTGACGGTGCACTGTTTCCTTTTCGTTAAAAGAAAATAGAAACATTTGGATCACACTTGGAAATAACGATCGTTGTGAGGAGTGTGTACATGCATATATAATATGGAATGATCCAAGTTATGTTTTCATTATAAAACATAATACAATATTCCTCAGAAATTATCATTGAATGGATTCCAGTAGTAATTATGTGTACTTGGTAACGATTCGCATGTATACGTTTTATTTTACGCCCATCACAGTTGCTCTTTATCATAATTATCTCCATATTTATTATTATATTGACCATATGGAACTTGAATATTTGATTCATAGATCGCGATGTTGATGAGAACAAAGTGCGCATGTATGCATGTCGATAGAGTGCCTTTTTTATACATTGTCACAGACAACACACCAGCAAGACCAATGGTATACCGGGAAACCATCTAGAAACATTTTCATGGCACGGGTTGAGAAAATACCGAGTAAGTATCATTGGGGCAGTCTATAAGAATCCTGAGTGACAGTTCTACCACAAGAACGCTCCCACCATTCGGGGAGTCTATAAATAGATTAGAGGCAGTACAGTTGCAAGAGCCATCAACCGTTCTTATTTATTCCCTTATTTTCCGACAAATTCTCAGATTTCTTACCATATAGTCTTCCCCACTTATTAGCAAATTTTTGTTTGGTTATAGTAAACAATTTGGTATTTAATTATCTTTCAAGAGGTTATTAATTTACCACTGGTTGACAATAAAAATTTCCCACATGTTATTGTTTATGCTTAAGTGGACTACCATATATTTACTGCTCTCAATTTGTCTTTACTTCACAAGTACGGTCAAAAGCGCAACATCTAAACTCTCAAAATAATTGAAACCTTTCTCCAGACAGAAATTAATTTCTATTTATACAATAGAGAGAGATGACCTGAGGTGACGTTCACGTACACGTATGATACGCTAACATGGCTAAAACTGCGTACTCCATTCAATATGGCACCTGTAGGAAATCGACACCTGCTTGACACTGGGATCCACTGAACACATATGAGTGACAACAGAGTACGATAACAAGGAAATTTCAGCACTCAAATGTATAGCCAAAACGTAAGCTCATGCCTATCTCATATCATTTGCAGGAACTATATAGACAGGACCGTTGCGTCTAAGGTCCACAAAAAGCAACTGTATCGTCTGCGTATAGATTACCCGTAGAACATCAAAACCACTGTAAACTTATGGTTACCTTGATATTATATAAATCCTTTCTTTCTCCTCATCATAGTCCAAATTCACACACTAGAGAACTTAAGATATAGATACATACGCGTACGTTAACATGCAGCTTCTGGACTTGACATAAACCAATGGACTCAGGAAGTGACAAATGGAATTGAAATAAGTCCAGACAAAGGCAGGTTACCATACACTTGATAGCATGAACACTGTTAACTTGACTTTGTCGTATACTTACACGTTAACAATCTTAACCTCTCTACTGGCAAAATAATAATAAATATTTCTATCTTCGAACAGTACACACAGAATTACTTCACCATGTAAATTCACCTCTCCAAATATTATTTCATGAATGACTAGTGACATCACAATGTAGAATTCATATTAGGTGGCTTGTATTTGATGGATTTGTTTATACATAATATTTCATGGATCTGTATACATATATATCTGGGAATGATGTGGCATTTGGTTTTCATAGGGTTTAACTATCAGTGAAACCACATATGAATGAATATAGAATAAGGTTGGTCCATCATTTACCATTTGGATCATGGAATAATAAATCGGTCGACATTTGACTTTTGTTATACAAGAACGCTCTATCACAAACAGAAACTGACAGAGCTTAGTTTATTTCTTTTATCATGAATGATTAATCAATCAATTACCAATGTGTATCCCAGCTGGCACTATCTTACCAGGCAATTCACTGGTATTTCATCCTAAGACATAACACTACATCCATGTTGCTTCCTTGAATTTCTAGGATCCATACATTATCCATAAATTAGATAAAGCAATGTACATCTAAATGCTATTATATTACACAATAAATCGCCCTTTTGGACATTCAAAACAAGCAGAATATCACCGTTTAGCTCTTTTAACAAGCCCAACATCTTCTGTCCTATATACAAATTTTACATTTACACATTCCTGGTTTTATAATCTATACAATGTTTTATTACATCTATTACAATATATTCTCTATGGCGACTGACATATGTCCTGACACTACCGTCACATGGGTGGTTTCACCCAACATACATATAGCTGCATATGTGTATGTATATTTTGTCGCTATTCAATATTTAATCTCTCTTCCGTACATATTCTGAGTCGCTAACTCTTTATCTCTGTCTCTTGCCCTCCCTGTGTCTAGGATCATATTGTTGCCAACAGCTTGATATCAGTCCACTGTTGAACTTTGGCAATAAACCTATAAATGTCTCACAGCCTTTCATACTATCCAAGCATTACACAATAACTTTCTTTGACCCATGTTAACATTCAAATTCTCAACAATCATTTCGTCCGAAGAATCACTTCTTGGTGGGCTAATGGCGAGTAGATAATGAGTTATATATAATATATATGATATCATATATATTATACGTAACATAATATATATTATATTGACCTCACATTTTCTATGTTCTTCATACAGAGGTTACGTGACCCTGTTCCAATGCAGCTAATATGTTTGCCTTTAACCTTACAAAGAGTTTGCCTTTGGTCCATGGGTTCTGTAGTTGTAAGGGTTGGTAGTCATCACGGAGGATCCTCTCGCGAGCACCTATGACCGCCACAAGGCAGAAGTCCTCGAGCTGCTCTTCGCCATAGACCGGCTCATCGCGCCCCTTAGTGAGCACAGCTTTGTTGAGCTGCTGGACAACAAGGTTTATGACTTCTCTGGCAGTGGTTCTTGGTGTAACATGTAGTTTCACACTCGTACCTTTGGCAAGGCCGGTCTCATAGGCAGCGTAAACTCGCAGCACACCCCTCTGTGAAGACTGCTTAGTCCACACCGACTCCTCCTTCCCCTCGTGATCACCGGACGATGTGGATGAGAGCCCGCCTTCCCCCGCGCCTAGACGGTGGGAGAAGGAGCTGGTGGTGGTGGAGGATGAAGAGGAGTCTCCTGTGTTCACAGGCATGTCCATGTTTTGGTCAAGAGAACTTCTGTCGCTATGGTAACCCATATCACTACTATTGGAGGACGTCGTGTGCTCTACCTCTTTCCTTTCTAGGTTGGGGGAGTCACCGGGTGATGGGGGCGGTGCGAATAGCACCCCCAAGGGCAGACCTCCCCGGACGTTTTTGTCTCTAGCATATTGAATAATGTCCATGGTCCATCTTAGACCTTTCCAGACTTCGTCCAACCTCAGCTGGAACCTGCTTAATTCTTCCACTCGTTCTCTTGTGTTGGCAATTTCTTCTGATGAAAAGGCCTGAAAGAAGGAACAGAGGATTTATCTTAACATGTACTTAAAGAGAAACATTTTTTTTATACCAAGACAAATACATGTATGAAAATAACAAGTCAGACATACGATTCATTATACTTGTTTGTTTGTTATTCATAGATAAAACGTAAAAATAGGATTTTCTTACCTCTCTTTGAGCTTGTTGGGCCAGATATGTGTCCATTTCAAGGATGGAGGAAAGTCGGGAATATCTACTTATAAGATCGTACTGGTACGTGCACATGTGAACTGTAAAAAAGATTATAATATAAGTTAGTAAATCCTAAATAGTATTCTCAACGGTTCAATCACGAAAAAAACTGTCCTTTTAGGTATTTACATTTGAAGGTCAGTGTATAACTAACTATAGGTGAATCAGTACATAGTATATGGCCAAGCTATCTAGGCTACGCATATAATTGAATGCATATTGATGCAGGGCCCGAATATATTTAATTAAATCCTACATCTTGTTATAAAGGTTGACTTACTCATTTCGAACACTTGTACAGGTAGTGTGAGGTAGCCTGGCTGCTCCATAATTTCTTCACTGTGACCAGGTATGCTGCAGACCCCCTCTATTGGTGGCAAGAGTAGTATGAAGGAGACCTCATTGCTTAGTTCAATAACCTCTAGGTCATAGAGTCGATGACTTATGGCTTCATCCTCTGTGATGCCTAAGCTTTCTAGAAGATGCTCACAGCCGGCCATCAACTCCTTGTGGAACGCCGCTTGCGCGCCTGTTTGGGGGCTTGTGACGTCATTGTTGTCAAGGTTACGGATCCAGCCCCATTCTTCCCTGTAGAGTTTCAAGAAAGACAAAAGGGAACAAATGAGCTTGAGTCTTTTGTCATTTAATAACCTTTTATATGTCAAGTAAGCTTGTCTGACGGTCCTGTTTATGGCCCAAGAGAGGGACACATATGTATTTAAATACACTTTTATTATGACGTCAAAATAACTTGGCCTTTGTTTCTTTGGAAGGATTGATTTGATCTAAATCTGGTTAGACCAGAGAGGAGTATCAATCCCCTTAAAGTCATTTCATAAATAGCCCATGGCATCAAATCAGCTTGAATTCTAATAATTATGTGGAACTACTTCCATAAAACTAACCATCCAGCTTAGTTCGTCATTGATGAAAGCATTTTGGGGGTCCATGTATATATTTTCTTTTCGGAAATGATCTTCCTCAGAGACATTAATGATCACTTCGAACAGGGAGGTAAATCATAAGCATCTGCCATGGTGGTCAATTTACCCGACGCATGACCATATTATGTCATAATTGCCCGGATATAATATTTCATTCATATTTCTGTGTGTTAACTTAATACGATTTCCTATAAAACACACGGGACATTAATTATAAGAATCGATCATGGGGTTATATATTCACATGGCCGGAATTTATAATTGTGATATAATTATCTCAATCATATTTTGTGGTGTGAATATGATAACCCAGACGGGCGAAATTGTAAGTAATATCTGGTGAAATTGATCAGTAACCGTCAAACTAAAGCTCATTAATATATGTATCTTAACAGAATTGAACACCTATTAATTACGTAAATTAACATTTTTAATTCAATATTAATTAATTAATTTGCTTACCTGGATATATTATTGTTGTCCCGAATGCGGACGTGGGGCAATACATTCGGCGTTCGTTGTGGAACCATTATACGGATTAGGTCTACAGAACTTTTCAATTTGAGGTAACCAAGGTATAAACCCTTGGATAACGGTAATGTATTTACTTGGTTATATAACATCATCTCCTGAAAAGAAGCGAAAGATGTAATTTAGTAAAGACATCTCACATTCTAGATAGAATTATAAATTATAGATCTAGACATTAATTCCCATCCAAATTCGGTCCAAATTTTCTTTAATCTATATATTGGACAAAGTCTAGGGAAAATGTAATATTTTACTTACCGATACCATGGAAAATAACAGTTCTGGTGTGGTCATGTCATCCGAGCTTCCACCAATCCGTTTCTGGATTTTGGAGAAAGGCATCCACCGCACATGCGTAGTGTTTACCACCTTAGGGTCCCGGATGTAGTTGACAGTGACCAGGATGATACTGCCATTATTGTCTCTGATTGGCTTATAATAGAATTGTCCCAAGTCTTGCACCCCAAGTGCAGACTGCAATTGGGCGACCACATTTAGTAACTTATTCCTGAATAACACTGACGACGAATTAGACAGTTTGTCCATGTCTTGTTTCAGAGATTTCACATCCTCCCAGGTACAGGCAATCTTCATCAACCAGTGGAAGTCGACGTAGAGATTATTGAGGGCAAAGTTCTCATCTACTTCCAAAACTGGTAACACCTCATCGTTCGTTACGACCACCCTGTCTTCGCTGTATAACAACGCAGCCAGATACACCCCACGCTTCACCGTCTTTTGGAATTTGGGTGCTGAGGCGAACAGGTTTTTGAGACTTTTCCTCATGTTCGACCGACGAGGATGTATGGGTGAACCGGACGGCATGAGACCGTCTTTGATGGCTGAAGCATCAGCTGGACGAGAATTTTTGATATTGGCAAATAAAGTGTCCATAAGTTTAAGGCGGCCATCAGGTCGTGGCTTTAAGCTATCTACCTCCCGCCAACCTAAGGAAGAAGAAAGTAAAGTTTAAATAAAGTTTCCAATTCGATCAGATTGTTAGGCCTATTTCAAAATGTGTATTTTACTTTTTAGGTCCACACAATGGTATAATAAGTAGGCCTAATGTTAAATGTCATTCACGGTAGACTATCGCAATAACTTTGAAAATAACAATAGCTAACAATCTCGCAAAATATTCAAACCAAAGTAAGGCAGGTTACTGGTGTCATCCAAAGAAAAGAATAGGCTACCCGCCGTCCATGTAAAATGTGAACCAGTAACTAATACAAGAACGCTCACTCAATCAAATATTAATTGACTACCTATCAATATTTCCCGTGTATACGGGCAATTCTAATTTCAATACAGCCCCGGTTCCTTTTCAATAGTTATTCGGTCGCTCATAGGCCTGTATATATGATATAATAATTGTTTCATTTTACAGAAGTGTTTTTTCTTTCGAGAATAGCCTAAATATTGCTACTTACTTGAAGGTACAGCACAAGGAGGTAGTGAGATGGCAGCAGGGCCAAAGCCCTTCATATTGGAGCCCATGACCCGTACATAGTAGTTGTTTCCCTGAACCAAGTTGGAGATCTCATAACTCAGGTGTCGGACATCCTCCAACATGGCCTCTCCCGCCAATACACCAAAATCGTCAAAGCAACTCCACTCCACTGTAAGAAAAAGGTAAAATTTCATGAATAAATATGATCTTAGTATTCTTACTTTATATAGGCCTACTTATATGGGTCGGCCAGGGCGTCAGAAATTGTACAATTTGACATAACTAATTCTCTGAAATAAGACAATGTGGTAAAAAATACAGCAGCTTTCGTGAATCAACGCAATACCAAGTATACTCAGATACAGCCTAACTAGTATTTACAAATATATCTTTAACCAGTCTAATTTAGGCCTATTAGAATTTTCTAAAGGTGTAGACCTGCCGATCGAACATTTTCTGAAGCGCTGACATATATCAAGATAGCAACACATTGATATTGATAAACTAATAATAAAATTAAGTATAGAATTATCAGCATTGTTCACGACGAAGAACTATCAGTATGAGCTATAATATGGACTGTATGAGCTGAAATAGTAAAAAAAAAAAATTATATTTAAAATTTTCTTTAGAACCCCCTAAAAACCAGCGAGAGTATACCAACCAGGGCGCATTATTGCTACGGCCGTCATTTTCCTGAAGTATAAGTAATCCCAGTAATCCAACATAATAATACTATCAACTCTAATAGAGCAGCTGCAGCTTCTCAAGCACGAGCTCCTCCTGATATGAATACATTAACATTGAGTTGCTCGGGCTTTTATACGAATAAGTCGGGGAGGCGGTTCTAAAGAGACTCTGCGTGTCCGACATCCGCATAAGCCATTTGTGGTGAGCTAGGGGATGGATGAAGGGATACCATAGACAGAGAAATAGTGGGAGGGTGTGTGTGTAGGGGGGGGGGGCAATTATTGTCTCACGGGTGAAAAACACTAAATGTCAGGTATGTGATATTTGGCCACATCTTGATTGCCTTGGTAAGGAATTAAAACGCTCTGGTGTGAGCAGTATGGTCAGGTCTTCAGAAAATGTATACAATCAACAGTGCTACACCTTTAGTTAATTCTGCTAAAAGTGGTCCGAAAAATGGTATCTGAATATATTTGGCATTGCATTGATTCATCATGGTTGTTATGTTATGTTTAGCTGTATTTCAAACCTCATTTTGGTGGTAAATTTGGGTTATTTGAGAGGATTGATGAGGACCAATTGTACATCTTCAGGCCACTTCACCCGGCGCTGAAGAAGGAAGGGGAGGCGGAGGATGCGGGAGGAGCTGGGTGAGGAGGAGGTGGTCGCGTGTTAATTTAAGGTACAAAGGGATGGAGTAGGGCGGATCTAAAAAGGAGGAACAGATCATTGGGCATTTTATTACTGACCCAAACTAAGGCTCTTTGGAACAAAAAACAATACTAAGGGAGTAAAATAAACTGCACATGAACTATGCATATCTCACCACAATATAGTTGCGTATATATCTAAACGCAGGCGGGGATGGTGGAAATTGATAATAATCATATATATTATGTTAAAAAAAATGCTGAGAGCTAAAAATAGATGGGAGGATGCCCAACTAGGGAGCGTATTGAGCTTATCTATAGGAGGTCTATCTATTCTAAACTCCTGCTCACCTTTGTATCTAGTGACTAAGGCATCGTTGTGGCATTCAGGCTCGTCAAACTGAACTAATAAGGTTGTACTACTCGCCACTCTCAGCCTCACGTTGGTTGGTTCCATAGGCTCTCCTGAAATAGAAATAGAAAGATTTAATCAGAGGTGCTAGCAAGAAAAGAGCGATTATTTAGACTCTTTTTACTCTCTCTCTTTAGTTGTGTCCGCATGTCCGAGGAAATGTCCTGTCACCGTAGAATTCAATAAGGAGGATGTCTGATAATACGCGGTTATGGCGGGGTCATAGGGCCCTACTGCCAGAATTATAACGTAATATAACGTTTTATTTTGAAATTTTGCGATTGGGCTGTGTTCTTGTCCGATATTTTTAGCAGTATTTTTGGCCAGGGAAAATTCTCCTTCATCAATTACTTTTCTACCCAAACCATCGGACCTCAAGTCCCAACTCCCAATATAGACCTGATTCTAATTTCACTTGTTTTGTTCTACTGCTTGACATTTTGCAAGGTTATATTTTCAAATTGAGCTCCTATAGCTGTCTTTCCACTAGCTACTTGTTAACATTACACTATTTATAAATATGTCCCAGATATATTTAACTGACTAAAATAGGCCCGTGCGGGCTTCTTTTATGTTATAAATTTATCAAATCAGTCAAGGGGCCTGGAGGGGAATATTTGCATTTGTTAAGGTGCTAAGGTAATACATGTATATATTTATACAGCAGGGACGCTACAGTATAGCAGCCCCGCCCAACTACTTCTATGTACCGGTACCGAATACAATGGCGCTATAACGGGAATCTCCGGTACTATAAACTCTCCATCCCACAGGCCTGGAATATCAAGTGGGGCTAAATGTGGACGGATAACTTGAAAAGAGATTGCCAAGACACCAGCAAATTGCCTTTTAACTAGAGAATGGACTCGGGGACATTTAACACCTAATGATAATTATACAATAGAGGCAATTCAACGTGAATCAGTATCCTGAACTTGTAAAGGTCAACAGGGCAGCTTTAGTCATATGTGGGCGACGCTATAAGGAAACAAACAAGACAAAAATTGCCAATTGGATTCAAGGCGGTGTTGACAGAGCTAAAATCTATCCTGTTCCTTTCATCACGCTGATGTCAACCCATCTATCTAGGGACGCAGCCCTCAAAACCTAACCTGGAAACTATGCATTCGTATTGGAGGGACGGACAATAACACATCTAGAGTTGAAAGAACGTGTCATGAACGTGAAATAATATTTTTCGCATTGAATTGATCTCGATTTCCAATTTCGATCATTTTTGATAGAGTGAAACAATTCTGTTTGTCAGGTAGCTCTGAACATTTTTGGGGATGTGGCGACGACTTTTTTGGGGATGTGGAAACAATTATGAAAACAATTATTATCGTTGATTATTCGTTTTTTTTTCATAAATAAAGGAATATAAAAAAGTTTGTCTCTCAGACAATGTTGTTTATCGGACGTAATGTTTGTGGACTGCTATACTGGCCCACTAGACTAGATTTGGCTGAAGGGACTTTCTTCCGAGGGGAGAGATCTATAATCGCATTATCAATCCAGAAGAGCCAGAGTCAGCATTTTATACTCCTCTCTTTGATGTGACGTCGGCCCCCACTAGCCATATGCATTCCCTAAGATTATTTTAGGCTCTGTGGATTTGATTTTGAGCCCTGGTCCTGGATCGAGGACGGTAAGGAGCTATAAATAGGGCCTGTACCAAAGTTCTAAACTACAACATGGATCCAGGAAAGAAGTAGAAGCTTACGTCAATACTAGTTTCTTTTTTATCGATTATCATTCATAAGAGTAATTAGTTAAAGTTAAAAATTCTTTAGAATCATTCCTAGGACATCCTGTATAGCTACTTGAAAAAGCTGACTGCAATTTGCCAGATCAATTATCAGATCAAAATGTGTTAACTTCAGATTAGTGAAGGCTAAATGAATATAGTGTAATCAGCAGTGACTGACATCCGCCCTTCTTGACACATCGGTCACAATACACCTAAGACGTTAATGATGATTTCCAAGTTTGATATTAAAATTCGAAACACATTTCAATACATGTGTTTATTATAAACATTTAGGCATAGCCCGAGAACCAACTATTAACTTGATTGATTTGAACCAATAATGACAAATAATTGGAGGAAATGGAAAATTATTTCACTCAAAGAACTGTGAAACAATAGTATCCTCGTGACACTTTTATATCTATTTAACACCTTCATATTAAGTAATACTATTAGTAGTAGTATTAGAATTAGTATTAAGAGTACTAATTGCAAGTCTTATTTCCTTTAGTCACTAATAGTGTTGGAACACGACTCAATTCTTGTAAACAATCTCTGCGAAATTTACACAAAGGTCTGGTTATCTTAATTCCCTATCCGGGGTTTCCACTTAAAAAAAATCACCCTTACATTATATGATCTAAAGTCAGCGACAGTAGTTTGTTTTTCTGAAGAAGAACTATGCAGAAAGTCAAGCTCTAGGCTCCCTGTCTATTCGGCCCTTCTCTAAGGGCCGACTGACTCTCCCATCTCGGCATTTAAAAGGCATTTTAAAAAGATTAGATCACAAAATTGGTTGGTTATTGATATGGTTAAAGTATAATGGGAAGTACATTTCAGGATTTCCCAGCCAGGTCTGCCAGTCATTCTTCTAGTCTAGGCTCAGAGTTGAGATAGTCCCTCCAAACTGAGGGAAAGCCTCTGGCTCCGAACCGCAAAATGCCATTAGAAAACCAATTAGGACGCCTACTCCAGGGCCAAGAAAGGCTACAATGTATGACTTGAACCGTACACAGTTTTCCTCGGTAGTGGATTCTTTTAAAAACCATAACGCCATTGGTATTATATATAATGACTGTAGCTACCATTTCTTAAACATTTATTGAGTTTTCTAAACATGGAAGTAACTACTCACTTGCATGTTCATAACCAGCTTTCATACGCTTATAAAGCTTCTGTCGGAACTCCCATTGTTGTAGGACTAGCTCGTGTTCCTTCTGTTGAGCAACTGAAATGCTCACGTTGGCCGAGGCCGGGTTGACCACAAGTTGCTTTAACTCGTCCACTCTGCGCCCTGCTTCTTTCACCAAGCTTATTAACCGCAGCGCTCGTGATTCTGAGGATTGATTGACTGAAAACGCAAGGGGTAAATTCATTAGAACAATTCGGATTTTGAGTATTTTTTTAATTGTATTAAAAGACATGGCCAATAAAACATGTGTTTAAAAAGAAGAACAATATATAATAACAGTTCTGAAGATTGGGACACTGCAATCACAAGGGCCAAATGTCATTAGAGGAATTAGGATCACTATGAAGGACACTATAGTATTGGATTTGGTGATATGGTAAAGTTAGCTATCAAGAAAAAAATTTTTGTCTAAATTATATGAAAAAAACATAATATTCAACCGAGTGGTTTCTAGAATCGATTCCCTTCGGAGGGAGATAGAAAAAGGGAAGCGATGGAACGAAAGAATACAGAAAGGGCACGCCAGATAATTATATTTCATGGCAACCATCAACCATCAAGTTGGTTGAAAAAATGTCAGTTGCAAAGTCTGACATCTTGGGGTTCATCAGACTTCTTCTACTGCAAATCTATTTACAAACTATAATATTTTCTCTTCTAGAAGTCCTACGTTTATGCAATACAGATCAAAATGATCCTAAATATTGCGAGAATATGCCCAATCATGATTCAGAATGTGTATTTCGCAAACAAAATATCTTTAAAAGTGAAGTAGCACAGTGGGAGACAGATGCCATACATCAAAGAGTGCCGACCTAAACACTGATGTAAACACTGCCCGCGTGGAAAGTAATGGCGAACCTTCAGTATTCCATTGATTGTAAAACTCGGGTTCAGACCTATTAACAGTTATATTACATATCAATGGTCCTAACACTCTAGGATCCTCCCCTCATAATAACAAAAAAAAACTTGACGCCACACTTTAAAGAAGATATAGTGAGGAAAACTAAAATGCATCGAGAAGATAGTGAGAGGTTAAACAAAATAATTCAACACTTTGAGGATGAATAATAAGAAAAGCCTAAAATTAATGTATAATTTGTCTACACTTTTTACTAGGACTAGATAACTATAATGGTGGTCTTCCTCTAGTACCTCTAGCGGAAGGAAGTGAAATTGTAGCTGCGCCTGGGATCGAACCCACAATTTATGCCACTGGGCCGACCCAGGGCTTTAGACAACTCGACCACTCCACATATTTAAATGCGGTGGGTTTCTCGAAACGTCATGTACGAGAATGTTGCCTTTATAACTATCGGTCAGCTAGGGAAGGTGAATGAAGACAATCTCTCTCCGTACTTTATCAAAATGCGACATATTTTGTCTATTGGTATCCTAACACTCAAACAGCGGAATACCAAACATCACATCTTCACAGCCTTAACGTCTGCTACAATGTTTGCTTATCTATCTGAACTTGAGGTGTAAGTAAATAGTAGATCCACACGGATAAATTCATCCACCTCAACCGTCCCACTTGTTAGAACTAGGTAAGGCTGACACTTGCGCTTTCAATTCTAGGCTTTAAGAAATAGCTCTAACAGACCGGTTCGCATAGGCACCACTAATTTAAACTTCAGCATTTACTTGCCAAGTTCTAAAGACAATATAGTAAATTAGTAAATAGAGTTATTAAAGTACTCAAAAGGTTTCACTAATTTAAACTTCAGCATTTACTTGCCAAGTTCTAAAGACAATATAGTAAATTAGTAAATAAAGTTATCAAAGAACTCAAAAAGTTTGGCTCAAATCTGGTTGAAATCTAAACTGCCTGTGTGTGTATACATGCGGTTGGATGCATTTGCAAATAGAGAGTTGTATGCAGTATTCAAATTTATGTACATGTTGTACAGAAACGTAAAAACCAGTAAATCATGAATACAGGTAGATTGTGTACTTACATTTGGGGTTTTCTCTGCCTCCATGCGTTTGTAGCATCCTTGCCATAGGGACGTGGTTGGTCATGATTGCGATATCCAAAGGCGTCAGATCATCTCCATTCACACTGCAAGTAAAAAACGAGCAAGACGTTAGACATTTAGTCATCAGATAGATAGTCATGGTCTATACATGTAGACCAGTACATGTAGTACACCACAATGAACAGATATGCTGCTAAATGTTTTGGCGTAGTTCGCTTAAGAGTATGTTGGGGGGTTGGGGGGAAGAGATTTTAATTGTTTGTATTCAAATATTTTCATTTTGTAAAGAACTGTTTAAAATCAGGCGCCAATTTATGTGATTGTGATTACTTAATAAAAATGAAAAAAGCCCCGGTCAACTAATAAATAAACGGACCAGATGACTATTGGGAGCGTTCAATGTGATAATCACATAACCAACAACCTGAACATACTTGCTGCATAAACTAATAATAAATAGATGATAAATATATAATAAACCTAGCACACGCAACACATTCTTGACATGATGACAACTTGGTAGGGAACAATTTGGATATACTATATGACTAACATGGATAACAATATTTCGAAGTGAACTGAGTGTTGCCTACATCATTGGGCAGCAGGGAGTGAAGAATAGTGTCTTTGCTTTTTTGGATGATTGCATGACGTTATAGATACCGCACCTTAACTTCCCTATCCGGAAGGGCGAGCAATTCACTGTCTCCTCCATCATTCCAGCAAGTATATATTGTACTGAATCCAGTTAATCAATTCACGTAGAGCAATTTATAATCTGGCTACTGCTTCAAAGCCAAGTGATCCACTAAACGGCTTCAAGGCTGGGATGTCTTGACAAATCTTGACGTGAAGAAGAAACCCTCCAACGTTCAAAATATAGTTCAATAAGCATGATCAGGATATTTGACTACAATGTCCCTTTCCTCCTCAAAGTAATCCATTCTAGAACGAATGTATCAAATCACTTACACTGTCCCCAGACCTTTAGAGGATATATACAGAAGAATGTGTATCTACAGAAGAACTTCACACAACAAATGTTCCAGGTTTTCTGCACACAGGCAAATATTTTAAGAAGTCCAGCTTCGAATGGGTTGAAGGTGATAGTAACAAAGAGTTCGATCTAGATCCAGAGGTTCACTTCTCAAGCTCCAAAGATCATCCACAGGTAAAAACAATAAAGTAGAACTATCTACTACTCCAGGCGCTCGTCTGTGCCATTATGGAGAAGCTCGTGTTAGGAACTGCTCGTATAGATCATCTCAGGCCATCACTCCGCCTACCTACTATTGGTAGGCACGGGCTGGTAGACCGGCAGGGGTGGGGTAGGAGAGGGGAGGGGGTGGTAGGAGGTAGGAGGAGCCAGACAGGTGATAGTACAAACCGGTAGTATGCATCCCCGCTCTCCCTCACGTATACCACACCTGTAGTTAGTTGAGTGGCTATAGACCAACATCTTAAGTACTGAGAGAAGACCTCCCAAGTGTTTTTCTCTGTATCCTATAGTCACGTACGTCTTTAGTGGTTTATCTCAAATGCTATTTTCATTGATCATTGATGATTGATGAAGTCAACTTTTCACTCTAATTAATAGCTACTACTAATTAATAGCTGTCGCCCACGCGCCCCTCCTTTCTACCTTTCTATCAAAAACGCTGCACTAACAACAGCCACCAGCGGAAGATCATGGAAAAAATTGGATGTATAAATAAATTATGTTAAATTAAAAAAGAAGAAAAAAGTATCAAGTGGATCACACAGCTTCCCCTGTCAAATCCTGTTAACATAACTACCACAAGCATTTTTAGGTTCTTAGGATTCATAGGTTTCTAGGTGAAAGATCTCTTTCCCATTCTCCAAGAAGGATACGACCATTTTCTAAGTATAATTCCAATACATTATAAGGAACCACGCTGTCCCAATAGAGTAAGAAGTGGATAACAAGGTAAAACACATGAGAAAGTTTCAAGGTTCAGAAAACTAAGTTACATTGTGAGGACACCATCCATAGCAATACTACCTCCCGCCACACACAACTTCCCGGCAAACTGATTGGTCGATCAAATAGCCAATCAATCCTTAGGTTAGCCACTGCCATGGTTCCTAGATGGAACGTAAGAAAGAGATTCAACACAAGCGAACGGTAGCACATGCCAGGTCTGTCAGATACAAGTTACAAATGGATTAACACTGCTTTTGCGCTATGTTAAATAAAAGTGCAGCAAAGTCGAATGATAGTGCTAAAGAAAGAAATGGAAATTAAAATGACGCGGGTCATAAGGCAGAGGCGTAGCCCCTAGGGAAAAATCTAAACAAAGGTAGAAAATGTATTTAATTATGAAGAATGAGGTGCAAAAAAAGACACTGTAGGCTAGTCCTATATTTGGTTTAACTTTTAATATTATACATTGAGGCATTCTGTTGCGACATAATAGTTCCCAAAAGCCCATTTCATGAATCATGTCGGCCTATTGATGTGCCCTTAAAAGCCCACAGACTCTAGACTCAGAGTTGAGAGAGTCCCACCAAACGGAGGGAAAAGCTTCTCCCTCCCAACCGCAAAAATGTATCATAATCCCGTTATGTCACCTACACCAGGGCCAGGAAAGTCATTAGTGCACAGTCCAATCACTGACATAACCTACGTACGTAGGCCTACCATTCAGTCTTATCTGATCTGAGAGGCTGTGAGCCTAGTGTTGATTGTTGTTGTTGCCTTAGAAAGCATTGATCTACACATAAACAATGAAAACGTCTAAAGGAAAAAGAGGGGACATCTAATATATATAAAGCTTTAGAAGGGTTTTTTTGTCACACATGTTCTGGGAATCTGATCTCCCGATCTGTTTTTTTTGTTTGCACAGGTCCGTTGACTCTGTGTGGAGGACATTATAATGGTTTGTGAAGGTATCTGCTTCCAATCGTCAAGACAGATAAAATTTAAAAAAATCTACTTTCAGGCCCCCACCCTGTTTAATAAGCTACCACCCGAAGACCAAAACTGACCAACACTCCCGGACTTTAGGATATACCTTGAGGAAAATCTCTTCTCATATTCAGACCGGGGGGGGGGGGGGGGGCGCCCAATATACAACCAATTACTGTGATATATATATATTTATTATACGCGCATGCTATATGAGAGGTGCTATAAGTGGGGTGCTATAAAAATAGTCATATAGGACACGTCCTATAAAAATGTAGTTGTCTAAAAATAGCTCTGACTCAGCACTTCCGCTGTCTCTGCGGAGATCCCCGTGGAGATCCCCGCGATCGGTAATCCACCTGTGATTATAAAAATACATAATAAACACCACACCATTAAATAGAGAATTAAATTCTCTATCAAATAATGTAAGGTTTATTATTGTAGCTCAAGAAATGGCTACGATATGAACGTTTTAGTTCAACCAAGTCAGTAAAGTAAACAGTAAACACTGCATGATCACACAGTCCTGACAGCTCACTGTTGTAGCCTACTGACGGTGCTCTCAGCGGGGCAGCTAAGAGTTCTTTAATACTTTTTCAGTGATATCTGATGATGATCAAATTTTATGCACATATAATAAATATAGAATGGAACTCGCCAGCAATAATCGAAAATTTATAGGACTTGATTCGTCCACATAAGCACGATGCCGTAGGCATCGTGCTTATGTGGACGAATCTCGTCCTATAAATTTTCGATTATTGCCGGCTCGTCCCATTCTCTCTATATATGTACTCGTAGAATACGAGAGCTGAACGTAAATATAAATATAAACTGTAAATTCTATTTGAAACTGGGCAACTTGGTGCCGGGTCCGACAATGGACCCACTGTTCGTTAGAATGCTGGTGGCCCAGTGTGGGACCGGACACCAATATATAGTCTATGCACAATAATTTGTGCATGATAAAGTGCATCACTGTGATATGAACAATCACCAACTCATACAATACGAGGGCCGTATAATACTTGCATCACGTAAGTCAGTTTAACCGGCACTAATCTCTGTATATTATACTACTGTTGTTACTTTCATAGTCATAATTATTACCAATTGTAGCATAGGACCGCCTGGAAGAACTATGATTAGCGCAGAAGGAGAACATCCCTTTTCCCGATATCTATTTATATAACTCTGTACCTGTTTACTGGAAATAGATTATATACATGTATACATACATACATACATATGATACATACATACAATGCTACTAAGGCGTTAATACCTCAATTTGCAGATGTTTCATTGAAAGCCAACAGACCTAATTCCTTGATGTGTATATAGAATAAACATAAGTACAAGAATTTATGGGTCCTTAGAAATAATTTACAAACGGATGCTTTTTACTGGGAGGGGGGGGGGGGGTAACAGACATATATATTCTAATAAAATTAATTTTCGATGACACCGGATCGGACCGCTTACCGTTCTCTCTAATCATTTGGCCGAAATGGGCACGTTTGCTGTACTCAAGTAGTTTGTTGTGATAACTGACCGTGTACATCTGATACAAACATTTTGCCTGAAATGGCCAGAGTTCCCCATATGAAATAGCTAAGAAGTCATTCGAAACACAGATAGCTACAGATGGGTACATGGATACAAGCTAACCATAGGCGCGTCATATCTAGGTGGTCGTCAAAATTGTAAGTCAAGTACATGGTACTCATACATGTTCTTTATCTCTAGCTCATTTCCTCGAATACAATCACCTCATTCTGTGAAACGTGGCTGCAAGAGGGGGTTTGACTCTTTGAGCAGGAAACTCGGGCAGTGAGCTATGATATTAAGGCGTGAGAAAGACATGCTTTTGGGATCCTTTGGATCCCACCCCTACCCCTAACTGCTTCTCCCTGCCTCCTCAAAGCCCATAGACATGTGCACGTTCTCCTACATCTCGTTCCCATCAATCACCAACATAGAGGAGTCATGAGTGACTAAAATAACCCACCGAGTTGCTCTTCCAGGACGTGAGTGACTCACCTCCAGCGCGAGAGGGTAACAGATAAACCCTTGTAATGTTAATATGATGCACCTCCGCCAGGTCTATCTCGTTCACCTCCACCTATACCTCCTGGATCACCTTCCACCGCACCTACAACTCTACCCTTATCACAATATTTACCCCTACTGCTATTATGCCTAGTTTAGACGGCTCCAGGATATTGTTAATTATGAAGATGAAATGGGAAGGTGCATATGTTGAAGAGGGAACGAATAGGGTCTAGAGCTAAACAGGGGTTTAGACTCAGTAATGCGATGTATGGGGTAATTCATTAATATTCAATAACTATAATTTCCGTCGAAAGAGGATATAGTCACTAAAAAAATGCGAGAAATGAGACAATTATGCAATTTATGGTATGGACAAGGATAATATAGCTAGGTAAGTTCGGGACATTGATGCTGAAGTAGGAAAGAACAGACGAGAGAGAGAGAGCGAGAGAGAGAGAGAGAGAGATATGGGACAGAGAGGACAGAGATAATGAATCATAATAATGATCGAATGAGTGAGAGAGACAGAGGGAGAAGGAGACAGAGAGCGAAAGCAAGAGAGAGGGAGGAGGGGCCAGAATAAGGGAAAGAGAAAAGAGTGAGACTGCACAGGGTGTGTGTGGGTGGGGGGGGGGGGGGGGGCGGTTGGAGAGGAGGAGATAGAGAAAGTGGAAGAAAGATAAGAAGAAAATCAAACGATAGAAAATAGAGGAGTAATTAAGAGATAGAGGATTGGCAAAAAGAGGAGGTGAAAGTCGAAGAAAGAAAGAAAATAAAACAAAGAATAAGAAGGAGGAATTATATACGAGATAGAGGATTAGCAGTAGCAGGAGGGGGCATATATAATCCAGAGTAGAAGATAGGACGAGACCGATGATTCATCCATGTGAGTATGGCCTGCTATCTATAGCTCCTCCGGCTAGGAATAGTTGCTGGAGAACACCTGAAGAATATCATAAACCTCATTGACTGAAGCCCTGGACCCAAATATACTACCAGACACTATATCAAGCTCTCGAGCTGCGATCTAAAACAGCACAGGCTGATGTGCATGCAGCGCAGCATGTGCTTATATAAATAATGTATTTATACACTAGTATTTAGTATGAATTTATATAAATAATACATGGATACAAGTCGGGTCATCTAAAAGTACTGAAAAAAATCGAGAAAGAGAAAAACTAGAGAGTGAACTGATTTAAAGAGAAACATTGTGATGACAAAAAAGAGATAAGATTTTAAGAATTTTTCACAATTTTGACCCAATCTGGTTATACGTGGTGGGAATTTGAGGGAGGTTTGACTGATTTCAGTACAATTACAGAAGACTTGCATGTTAATAACAATTCTTCAAAGTATCCTGGGAGGTTCATATTATTAGTTCTTCCAGTTCTACAGAATACTACTATTTTAATGGTTCATTTATTTGAAAGTAATTATGTCTCTGTATTAAGACACCTCTACATCTAGAGTAGCTATAGAAGGTTTGAACTATATATTATATATATATATGTTCTATGTAAGAACGTGTATCACAAAACAAACCAGTTACTTCCCATTCTTCGATAGACAGTCATATACATTTGTGTGTTTTTTTGGACCAAGTGAGGGACTCCCAAACGTTAGAAACAATTTAATACATATATATAGTATCTCTATACTGAGATACCTTTACAATAAGACTAAAACCTGGATATAAGTCAGGAATTTAATGGCAAGATATCTATTTACCTACTTATTAAGACAGATACAAGAGCCTGCCTACACTCGAAAAATAACATCTTGGTATCTTTGTGTCGAACCACTATGTTTAAAATTGTCAGAGAAAACAAAGGGAGCATCGTAAGTGGTTTAATATATGAGATTAATACCGTACGATAATCAGACATACGGTCAAGACGCCTTCATGGTAATCACTCATAGTAAGTCTGTGTCTTGTCTAGCTTGCAAGGATCAGAGGTCGAAGACACTCTACCCTTTCCTTAGCATCTTAGATATCGTGCACCGATTTTTGATAACATGAAACACACGTAATCTGTCTGCACTCACTTTATGTGTACAAGTACGTACACTCAGTGTTCCCTGCTACAACCTACTCATACATATGGGTGGGTTGCCAGAAAATGTACAATTCACCTTCACCAATCCCTCTCAATTAACTCAAATTTAAGACAAAAATAAGGTTCAAAATACAATTCATTATTACCGAACATATTCTTTTTATATCAATGGAATACCGAATATACTCAAATATATCTAGTTTTATCATTTTCAGCTTAATTTGAAAGAATTAGCTAAATGTGTATAGCTCCCGATTGTACATTTTCTGACTCATACATATATCAGGATCTCCTGTCGAGCCATTGACGTAGGAAAGATGCATAAACTTTACTCAAATCCTCTCTGTGATAAAGAAGCTTAAATGAGCGCATGTGTAACTAACTATTCGAAGACTTGAATTTATTGAGGTTTGTACACACCATCTTCTCAATTATTCGGTCAGATCTTGAATAACTTGGACAAAGGACATCTCAACATTAATTCGACATTAACCCTCTGCAATAAATATCTTACCTGTGACATGCGCCTACACAGAGAGAATATTAATATTTCAGATCCAATCTTACTGGGGCTAATTGCTAGTAAGTAACACAAAAACAATGGCAGGTATTCTACTGTCTAAGAGAATCCAGTCCCCTAACCACCATGACTGAAACGAGGGACATCCCTATGTCAATAGAACACTTTATTAAAAGCGTCTTTGGTAAAATGATACAGATGAGGGGAAATCGGGGGGGGGGGGGCGGGGAAATGCAACATCTGGCCAGGATCTAGTTTTCGTACGAAACGATTTCATCATCTCCTTCTTCCAAGTATACCGTTCGTAACTCAAACAAAGGCATTGGGTACACTGGATGTGTCTGCCCTAAGCACAAAAAGATCGAAGCCATAGACTTTATGAAAAGAGAGGGGGATTCACCCCAGGCCTACTGGCAACTGTCTCAAATAATGGCTGGGTCGGGTGCTTATAGTAGGCCTATACTAAGCTGCATTCCCAGCTAAATCGACTAAAATATGATTTTTTTTATATTCTTTTGTCTTTCCTTGAATCCGAGTGTTGTAGTATGAATGAAAGATTCGAACAAAGAAAATGAAGAAACTTTTATATTTCCTTCAATTCCTTGAGTTTTCTATGATAAATGCATGACATTTTCTCGTTAAAACTGGTTGATGGAGAGTAGATTTCCAGGCTTTTAATTCATCTAATTAAACCTATCTAGCCAAAGTTATTTCGCGGTGGGTCACCGAAATGAATAATTTGAGAGATACACAGTCCTTGCTCTATCCTCTATCCTCGATTTCACGGCCCAGTCCAGGGTGGATCCGTGGATCTAATGCCCCCTGCGATTTCGCTGTAATAGCTTGTATGGTCCTGCCACATCTTAATGAATGGGGCTCTTGAAGTTTCACTGTACTCGCTGTAATATTCTTTGAACGTTTGTGTAACGTTTGGATGTGACTGTTTGCAAACGGTACCCAAACAGTATACACACAGTGCATGAACATTAAGCCCTATTCTCTGAAACCTTAGCAAATTATGGTGAAGTGATAACTAATTTATACATTAGGTCGGTCAGAGCGGCAGGGAGTATGGAGATTGGTATCACTGCTGTTACGCTAAAGCAAGGGCTGTACAGATTTTTTACGCCAAGATGAACTGGACCAAATAATTTAATTTAGTATTTTGGTGACCTTTGGATGAACACTTCGACAGAAATTTACGGAGAATGCAGCTTTAACCTGAAGCTGAGGTGTGGGAAGTAGAAAATTCTATTGTTCCTCTCCACTGATCATTCTTTGCTGTACAAACTTGTAACAACATGGCACAATAAGTACCAAAAGACTTGAGACAATGGTCATTAATGAAATGATATTAATTAAGCCAACCATGCTGATTAATATAATACTGATGGAAGAAACGGATGATAATTAGGATAGCCAGTATATGATATATATATAATTCTGATATAAACACATAAACATTCCTGGTAAATACATGGAATTACAGATGTGGTATCAACTCAATAATTAAGTGGTATTCCATTGGTTAACTAACAACAAGAATGTAATTAAACAGAGTAGGACTAATGATACTAATGATATATATGCACTATTGGAATTCATGGCTCATCAAGGGTTGGCCGTGTACAATAACAACAATGTCTGTGCGTGGCACTATGCATGCGTAGGGTTAGTGGGCACTGGCATCGCCATTTTACGGGGCTACCCTATGTGAACGTGAGATGTGTATCATATGTGTGCTCCGAGACTCGAAAATGACGTTTTCCGGCCGTTTTATCACGACATGTTAACAAGTTTTTTTGTAGGTTAACAAGTTTTTTTTAACTATTGTGTCGCCGCCAGCATCAGTGGGAAAAGAATGGCCGAAACTTTGTAAGTAAATAAAGGACTATTTGTTGTTATTCATAATTAATTTAACACCACCGTGGAGTAAAACTAGCACCCCATCTCGTAGGTGGTCTGGCATAAAGGATCACATTGACCCTCGACGATTCTTTTCGATATACACTAATAAACTAATTTGATCTCAATTAAGCCGTATCTATAGGTGATTTAGAGGTCACTCACCAGTTGATATCGATGCCATTTGTATCCAATAAAGCTTTAGCAGCATCCATATCCTGATGTTCTACAGCATCAAATAAAGCTGTACGAAGAACAAAGTAAAAACAGTTAATCATGTTACTTCCGCTACAGACAATAATTAATAAAGGCTTTTGCCGTCATGTATAATGGTGACGCAGGTCTTCCAAATCAATTGGTTATAATCAGAAAATTGCAACTAGTTTATATTAAAATTACTAAACTTATGTTTCAAAAGAAGAGTGAATTCTTATTATTTAATCTATTTTTATATTCTAAACTGTTTTAAAAACAAAACGTTTTGATGGCAGACAAATCAGATCTTGATAATTTCAAATTTTGTAAGTTTTGACGAAATTTGACGAAATACATAATTACAAAATGAAATTTGGGAGAGATTTGACAATTTTGGGGAAGGTTTCGAAAATACTGATTTCAGTACATACTTGCAAGCCTGTGAACTTGAATTTTCCGTTAGAGCAAAATTTATACCAATGAAATTAGCATTGTGTAGGCTAAGTGTTAATATATGAAGAGTCTGTTCTGTATTGCGTTATCTCCACGAATCATCAGGTCTCCACATAAATGAGAGATATCAGTAATACAATACTTACCCTGCACTTCACTTGTGAAACGTTTGCCATCTTTTCTCACTTTGCTCCCTGGGAAAAGAAAAGTAATAAACGATGTTCATCTAATTTTCATCTACTTAACTTTTTAAAAAGCAGTTTTAGCAGGAAGGAAGGACTGTGTCCGCTGAGCGGCTCATACAGCCGGTGTGGTAGAGCCTGCTGTCTGTGTGTAGGTGGGTGTGTCCGAGTCAAATCAAAAAGGTTACTTTGGCTAAAGCATGATTACCCTGTTTTTTCTTTTTTTTAAAAATAAAAATCAACAAAAAGATCGGTACCAGGTAGTCCTATTAATGGAGGAAATCTTTCAACTTATTATAATTTTTTATTTAATTAAGGTGTAGGGAATTTTATCAGACTTTTGTCAATTGTTATATTGCTATGTTATCCTCCCTGTTAACGCATGTTATGTAGTATTAATAAGTCTGTTGACGTAGTTCAAAGTTGTATTGTTAGGTATGGATTGATGTACACGGCGCCGCCAAAAAACAAAATTATCATCGTTGTCTTTAAGGAATTCGGTAATGTGAAATTGTTGTAAGCCCCAGATCAAACCCTCAGTTATTGTTTAATCTACAATCATTATTATCATTATGTTCATATTCGAAATCACTGATTTTCCAGGTACCAACAAGGTGGAAAGCACTGGATCTGGGAGGTTGTGTCTTTATTACCTGATCTCCATGCCCCTGGCTGAAGGTGCTGTGACTTATGTAAATTTAATTAATTTTTATAATTTAAGGGCCTCCTGGCAGATCTAGAGTAGAAACTTGTTTCTATGAAAACTTGTCAAACAAAGCCACTCATTAGTTCATTTACCTGACGACCGCCTAGATAGTCTGCCCGGTAGATTGGGAGATGACGCACCACTGGTTTTGCTTAGTTTGGTGGGGAGACTGGGTGACGTAGGTATAGATCGCGACCTCTCAACTCCGACATGGGGGTCGGGAGGCAGGCTCATTAAGGACCTTCTTCCATCACCACTGCAAGGAAATAAAAATACAATAAATCAAGATGAAGAAATCGCTGTCCAACTGATGTGTCAGAGATGACCTTATCTCCGGAGAGGGTTGACATAAAGGGGGCAGTGACATGACAGTCGGTAAGCTGAACCTGAACTTGAACTTGCTTTTCGGTGAATGTCATGTCAATCAAAATCGTGAAAAATAATAACTATGTGTTGACATGTACATAAAATGTGATTTCAAAACATTTCCCCGAGACAAAGAGTCATTTAGCCATTTTTACATGTTTAATCTAAATTTCTGGCCAAATGTAAAGAGAATAAAGACTCTAGCAGGGTCTGACAATCAATCCATATCATTTCTATCGCCAACATATTATATTAACATATTTAAACATGTACACTTAAATAATTTTAATTTGATACAGAATTTGAATAATTTTCTCTTTAAAAAAAAGACATTTCTCACGATGCAAATAGAGATTAGGTTTATTTTGTCTTGGTCATTGATATAATAATTGATATAGGCCTAATAATCAATATGATAGCATGTCATTCGAAGGGCAACCTGTAAACGGAATAAATGACATATACAATAAGGACAGACAACAAAGGATGTCACTGCCCCATTTACGTCACCATGGTCACCACCATTGATGTCAATGCGCCCAACTAATGCGGTTGTTATTTGCCGCTTAGTCCCCGTTTGTTGGGCTGGCCAGGACAGTTGTACACGTACAGACCAGTTGTACTAGTGTTTGACTTCCTTTTCCAGCAGACCGCTTACATCAACGAAAATACAAAACAATATTTTACTGCTCAAAACGGCAAGATCATGGCTTTTCACTGGTTCATTTTGCTTCGAAATCATTTGTAAATTGTTGTTAATGAGAGTAACAGCCCAACAAAAGGGGACTAAAGCCATTAGATCCTGAGGTTATGGTCCTTTGTTTTGTCGAAGGCTCCCGGAAACAAACCTCGGCTTGGTTCCCAGGAGCCTTAGACCAAACTCATGACCATAACCTCAGGATGTTTCTTTGGTGAGTTACTATTGGTTAAATCTGAGGTGATGATTTGGTTTAGTATGCGAAGCAGCGCAATTATTTATGGTTTGGTAATTAATCAAATGCTTTATACATACTGCAATGAATTTTAGAGTTAGTAAAGCAGCCTCACAAAACCAACAAGTATTAGTCACACAAAAGAGGACAAGTTTCCATCAATTATGAACGTATTTAATGTCGATATTTGGGAAATTCCAAATTTTATTATTGATTCATGTGTCAGGTCAAATAAGGTAAATAAGAATTGTTGTTGCTGTTTTAGTACCAGGCTCTATTTTCATTTCATTGTTTTAATCGAGATTCTTGGTCTTTAAATTTTTAATGAGAACTTGTAAATAGATGGAAATATCAAACGATTTATATGATTTGACGCATTGGGGTTTTGATCTTTGACTATAAGAGGTATAACCACTTTTAACTAATTGTTTCTTTGTTCCATATAAACAGCCTTTTCGAAAGAATTGGCAAACGCTCTGGATTAATCACTATGAACGTTTCGCCAATATAATTAACTTTAAAACTATGAATAGTATCATAGGCGTTTCAAAATGCCTTTTCTACCATATAGTTTATCTAGATTCTCATGCAGGATTATCGGGGATACCCAGGAATGGGGTAAGACGATATTTATATGGGGAAAATTGCTTTGAATACCATATTGGAGTCGCAGGTCAAACCTTCAGATAGTTGCTTTCCATTAATAGAATATTTAACTTACAGAATGGAAAATGGGAGAAATTTGCCTCTTGCAGCTGCATGTTTATATAAATATTGTATAATTCTGTAACGTTAGGTTCACTTAGTGAGTGGTGCACTGGCGTTATGCATTAAATTGTGGTAATTATAATTAATAGTTCCATGTAAATTATATTTATAACGATCAATGAACAATTTCGCAAAACTTAAAAAGTAAAAACTGCACCCAAAATCAAATACTTCAATTCAGGATGGCAATTTTCGTTTTTCGATTCATTTTCATCCCATTTCAATTAATTCAATGCGATATAAATCAATATTAATTTGTTCATAATCAATTTTGTAATCTTATCATTCTCTCAGAGGAAATAATTCTGAAAAGAGTAAAATATCGGTCGAAAATGGGAAATAGTAGTCTCCTGTTAATAACTACTCAATGCACTGACATTGGTTTCGCCGCTGACCTTCGCCTGTCAATGGCTTTTTACCTTTGCAGGGCACAAGTAGGCAAAGCGCAGGGTCACAGGAGCGGTTTGTCAAGGTTAGACCCGTCATCAGGACATGAACGGAGTCCTTATGCTATGAGTGTATAATGGACATCCTGACGGACACCCACGCAAATATCTTGTCCGCTTTTCAGGAAAAATTTACACTAAGACTGATGTTGCCAGATTTCATTTTTATTCTCTAAGATATTGGGCCCCAAACTTTTTTTTTTAATGAATATTGGTTACTGGGTAGATCAAATTTGAATGCGGAGGTAAATGAAAGCTCCGAATCCTTCGCTCCAAATACAAATGACCCTTTTTCTGATGGTAGGTAAAGTTTACCACTTCCAAAAGAGGGAAATACACCCGGGAAAAGGTGCGGGAATGACCACTCTTCAATTTTACACCATCAGTACTTTATAACTGACAGGGTTGCATCTAGAAGTAATGAGTGAGATTCCTGTTGCAAATCCGTCTTTAAACCTGGGAGAATTCTATAGTCTCAGAGTTGAGAGTCCCTCCAAACTGAGGGAACGTCTCTCGCTCCAAACCGCAAAATTCTATTAACAATCCCATTATGACGCATACTCCAGGGCCAGGAAAGTCATTAGGCGTCCAATCACTGACATACCATCATGCTTATCTGATGTAATCTGAGAGGCACTGGGTAACCATGAATGATGAACACCATGCTCTACACTCAAAGGACCACATGACATATAAATACATGTATGTATAATTAGTTACCACGACAAAAGAAAAAAAAACAGACACTACTGTTTTCTGCAAATAGAAATACACTTGACGCTTCAAGCATCCGAATCCAAAGTACGATCTGCGGAAGGCCAGCCAACCTGCCAAACCATTCACATTGATATGGCAGTCGCCCGCAATCTTCCTTACAGTTCGATCTGGACGCGGATGCTTGACGCGGAAGGCCATGACAATACTAGGCAAAAAAGGTGTGTTTCCGATTGTTTAAAGACCGTTTAGATTTCGTAAGAATAGTTGTTTTGACAAGAGCAATGTACTTTCTAAGATTGATTTGATATCCCTAAATGTTTCCATGCTTTGATGAGCTTTGCGAGGGAGGGGGGGGGGGGGGGGGGCAAAAATCAGGTTTTCTAGATAGGGGTGGTAAATCGGAAACACATCTATTTTTTGTTTGGCCCTACTGATACCACTGCGCCGATCAAGAGGGAACGGGGTGACAAGGCCATACACGATCAGAGTACAAAGTCTTGTAAGCGCAGGTTTGATTGGTCAGGAGGTCAGAGACCGAGAAACACTGGGGGTAAACAATAGTCTCAGTTGGGAGCTTGGTTGATTGGTTGATCGGTTACAGGGAACATAACGAGTGGATGTTTGTTCCGGTATCTGTTGTCTGGTTTAATATTTTGTTCCAATGTATTGTATTAAATTTGGTATTTAAAGTAACCCAATTTGTGATGGTTTCCCTCAAACTCGCTGTATAGGAATTTAGTTGGAAATTTGCTATCATCTATTATAATACTTTTGAAATGATTACTTTCTTCCTGAGTTCGTTACTAATACAGATTCCAATTAGAAATGTTGTCAATATCCAATTTAAACTGACCTTTGGGACCAGAAATATAACCCAACGTTTAAGAGTTTTTGTAGTGGTGTAATTTTAATCAATTTGATATTAAATGATGAGGGAGAAGCAAACATGCGTGGGTTGGTGTCGACACACTCCACTGACGTATGTTCAATTTCTCCTGAAGATAATATTACTTTTTGTAGGGTTTTGGGCGCAATTTAAAATCGATTCTTACTTCGACTGGCTACCACCAGAAAGTCACATTTTGAGATTGAGTTTGAGGAATTAATTATGCCATATATAGAAGGGGGCGTATGGAACAAATAAAATTATTATTATTAGAAAGGTAATTGTTTCAATTAAATGGATAGTAATGAATCATATCGTATACAGGACAGACAGCCACAATCTATTTGTTCAAAGTACAAACATGTTGAAACCAGACTAAATAGTGTGAGCATCATGTCCCATACATACATCGTCAGTGTGGTGTGCATTGTGTCTGTCTTATGTCGCTTTCAATAGGGTATTTGCAGATGAGCCAATCTGTGTCAGGATTTATTCGAGAATTATTGCGTTTTGGTTTGTCAAAATGCAAGATTTTCTATTAAATGGTCTATTCCTGTCCAACCCATCCGATGGTTAGAATAACAATAAAGGATTATTAATTTCAGTGAACACAAGAATCCCTCCTATATTCAAAGAAAGAAGGAAATAATTGAGAAAGGAAACTGGGATCCATTGAGCTAGAATCGCAGCTTTAAGATGATTTCGGCAACATGCAAATCCCCTATTGAATACCAGTGAATAGATATTTTTCTAGCAACGCCAACGGTCTAAATTCCTCAACTACAAATATTCTTGAACAATAGAATTCCCATGACGTCAATAGTTTCCATTCTTCCTTGATTATTATTCTGTTTTCCGGACACATAAACTAAAAGGTCAATACTCCTAGGTCCGCCGAGTTTATTTGAATAATGTGGTCAAGATAATTGTTTGTGGATATGGAAGATATATACAAATTTAATTATTCTGTCTTCCTTTTTGTCTGTCTTGATGATATATGTATATTTATTAACAAGTGTCTACCAGAACTAATTGGAATTGATTAGTCCATCAATTGAAGTTAAATTATTGATTAATCAAACTAATCAATTACGGAGAGGTCACCAGGGTATAAGACCTACTGAAATGTGCATTCAAAGGGGGTCTATAAATATAACAAAGAATCCAAAGTATGTCCATATCGAGCATTGATGCATTTTTCTAATGTCTGAGCCCTTTCCGTAATAACTTTCGCCATAACACGGAGCAATGCTCAACAAGCAATATCTTCAAGAATCAACTATTAGGTTGAATACCAAAAATAATTGACATGTTTTCAATTGGCTTCGCCCCTTTACAGTGCGGCCCTATATATATATATATATATATATATATATATATATACCCCCACCCACCCCTTTAGCAATGCACTTTTCAATCAAGGATCAGTTCTATAAGCAGTGATAGTCGGTGGATCATGTATCCCTAAAAAAAACTCCACTACTGCGATATTGACGTGCGATATATGTGCGACAGGTATCGCATGTGACAAAAAAGTGATGCGATAATTCAGAAACTTTCCAGAATTATCAATCTCATCCTCTCATGATTTTTGTCGGATGCGATATAAATCGCAGGTCATATTGCATGAGTGGAGTCCTAGATGTTGGAAGATGCTGATGGTATTTTGATAAGTATTATTATGGATATGTCATATATATGAGCTGTCAATCATGCGTGGTGGGTAGTCACATGGTCACTTACCCTGCTCCTCCCCCTTCATCTTGCTGTAGGCTGTAAGGCATAGGGCAAGACAACAATCAACGACGGCATCAAAAGTTCACAAAAATGCGTTACCTCTACCTGAAATCATGGCTGAAGAGAGCGAATTTTGTTTTTCTTTTAAGAAACAACATCATTTACCAGGACTAGATCACCTCACTGGTGATCGACCCGTAGAATCTGCGGGGAGGAGGTGAAACTATATATTACATGAAACTGCAGTCACGCCCGGGTTCGGTCCCACAACATGCCACTCACGGGTGCCACTGAGCCGACCCAGCGCTTCAGACTACTCGATCGGCCACCCCACATTCTCTGTTTACATTCATTATAATTTATATGCCACGAAAATATATAATATTTGGACTGGAAATGATAATGAATGTGGGGAACAAGATGAACAGAGTTTGAGACACTCCTTTAATTTATGGACTTTGGGGATGGAGAAAATGACAAGATCGCTCTCATTCCAGCCAGACTTGGGGTAGGACTAGCATAACGGTTATGAAGAAACAATGCGGTATGGCGTGTATGATATGTATTCCACCATTGTAAAATAATGCATGCCGCCCTCTAACTAGTCAGTACCTGCATGACATCGGACTAGTTCGATTGAGACAAAATAGATCCCATTTATTCAAAGGCCACTAAAGAAATAGAGACTGGTTTGAATAAATTATATAAATAAAAAATACCACAGCGGGATCAAAAAGGTCATGTTTCAAATAGTGTGTAAATATTGAAAATAACAGGTTTGAAATATTTATCAAGATTTTATGAAAAATATACAAGATAAAATGGGTAAGATGGGTACAGGTAAGAGATAATAATCGATAACATCGTCCAACATCAATCAGTGGTGCGTTTAGTGATTTAAAACCCTAAATCACTTACTCAAACTCCTAATATTTAGTTAGTGAATTAAAGTAAACAATATCTATAGTCTCATTCATAGTTGTGAACAAATATATATATATAATATATTCAAATATGAATAGGAAAAATAACAATTAAATAGAAAAAGCCAGACAGACATTAAAATGAAATATATGGGAATATCTACCAATTTGTAAGTTCAAAATTACAAATTTCAAAGAGTTCGAATAACAAATAATATATGTATGAATATAAAACAGATTCATACTTTTGAGGATTGTCTCAAAGTCTCAGTCCTGTCTAGTCATGTGTCCATGTCTAATTAAGGATTATTTGGCGTCAATATTCTTTTAATCTTCAACGGCTAGTACTAGTAGCAGATTTTTTAAATGTTTTTTTGGACGTGATTATTTTCAACTTAAAGAAACAGGAAAATTATGCAGAAATAACCGCCGCAGACAATTAGCGTTTTTATAGGTTATCTGCAAACTTCTCTTTCGGTGGTTTATGGTTAACTTACAAAAGGATGAAATTTATTAAGGTTACAAATTAATATACAGCACTTGTGTGATTGTACACAATAGCCTAACAATTAACCTTAACAATTACAATCTCCTATCAATTTAACAAATGATATATTTGGTAGAAGAGAAGGTTTTCATAGTTTTATTTCCGTGAAATTAAAGGTGGGAACTCTATGAAAAATAATTTATTCCAATAATATTTTCAGAAATATATTTAGTTAACGTCTTAAAGGATTTAACGAAGGCATTGTAATATGTTGCACTTCTTCGTGACGTGCAAATTGTTGTGCCAATATGTCACTGTCTTCCCTGATCAATAAGATTGTCCCCTCACACGTCCATCAGAAAATAAGATTAAATGAAATAATAATCGCTTCCTAACATCTTATATATATATGCTACAAATATATTTAGATTTTTACAAAGATGTTACATTTACAATATAAATATGTATGAAGAAAATAAAGCTGCTTTTAAAATGTTCCAAAACTCACCAGTCCAGACTGACGGAACGCTGCCGCAGAGCCTTCTTCCGGTCCACCGCGGAAGTGCGCCTTTCTTTCTGACTGAGTCTGCGCGCCAGCCTCGAAAGTCCACCTTTCGTGCTGGATGACCGATCGAGCCGACTGCAAAATAAAATTAGTGCACATTTAGGGTGGATCCTTGACGGCAGGCAAACTTTGGAAGGATTTAGGAATGTTTGAAAAGTGGATGGAGACCTTTGGAACAGGCCGAATATTATGGCCAAATATGGGAGTAGTTTCTTCTGAACGCCAGGAGTCAATTATTTTGTAATTATTATTTCTTCAAATTGACAGACATAGGGGAATAATATCCATTATATAATAAGGGTATTCTATCGTAGTTACAGATATCACGAGTTATCGATTTACCATATGTTCTCCCTATTTTACTTTTTAGATTAAGACATTATTGAATAGGAACCGTTTAGAGAAATAAAAGCACAAACATCAGCCTATTTTCAACACCAGTATCTTAGTTACTGGTTTGTAATCATTAATCTTGTGACTTGTGATATCTATGTAGTGCACGTTTATAAATGCATTTGTGATCAACACTGACGAACGAATGGAAACTCAGAAAATGTGATGAAGATGGCTTTACCAAAAGTTGGGGTTGACAGTCGGATTGTGATAACCTGAGATTATTGTTGAGTTTTAGCTTCAGTTTTTTTTAAAGTAAACGTTTCAAAACAAATACATCCTCAACGCCTACAAACATGACAGAAGACAAAGGCTATTTGGCAATCATGAGTGGATGCCACCCTCACCCACGTAAATAGGATACACATACAATTGTTGGATGGATGCAATTGGACACTGTTGATTGGAAATTGATGAGATTACTGGTTATAAATTAGTTATGTAGGAGAAATGGGTGTAAAGAGCTCGATCCCTTCTTCAGGGACATATAACTTACTTAGAGCTAGAATTGCAATTGTCGTTTTGAGCATTTTGTACAGTTTCTTCTGCTAGCTCCTCTGTATTGCTCGTTTCCTCCTTTATCAAATGTTCTGTGCTATCGTAATGCACCAAGATCTCCTCTTGACTTGCAAGAGCGCAAGTTTCGCCCTGTTTCTCATATAAACGTTGATCATGGTGCTGCTCCGTAGATTTACTACTGTTAGTGTAATGCCTCCATTTGTGTGTGATACGGATGAGATGGGACAGATTCTTATAATTATTGTCTCGTTTCCCTGGGAGATAAATTCCACCCTGGAGCAATAAAGGGGGTAGGGAAGCAGGAGGAACGAACATCCGTTCCTCTCTGCTAGCAGAGATTTTATCTCCATTTTCTAATGTTAATTTACCTCCTGGATCATGATATCGCAGTTCTAATTTTCTGTTCTGGGATATACCACAGTGTTCTTCTTCATCCTTAATGAACAACTGTTTTACAGATTTGGTAGGATAGTCTCTAGAACATCTGGGATGCTGGTGATCTATATTAAAAGATTTTGAACGAGTCTTTTCTTTTTTCTCATCTGGCTTCTTCGGGCTTTTACATTTCAAGGGTCTAGGTAAGCTTCCATTGGAGGCGAAATCAGTCCCACCAACAGATGACTTAGCATGATTATCAGGAGATGTTTTTTGATTATGAAGACTGTGGTCGTTGGATCTGTTTGATTTAACAAAGTCTTTTATTTCATGAGAATTGCAAGCTAATATATCCCCATCTTCTAAAGATTTGACAGTATTTGCTTTAGTTTTTACACATGTCTCTCCGAAATCCTTGGCTATATGTTGGGGATAGTGGTGATTTGGATTTTCCTTATTTTTCGTGGAAGTCACTCGAAATGATCGACTCCTGTACTGTCTTCTCCTATAAGGATCATTCCTAGCAAAAATAGCTGGAATGGGAGATGTTTCAAAAACAGAGCACCGATTCCACGGCTGGTCCAGAGACTGCCCAGTGGATCCCCTGACTATATCGTACTCAGGGGGTTGCACAGTTGGTTCTTGTTTGCCCAGGGCACTAGAAGAAGTAGGCCCTCGAGGTAATGAGTTAGAAACCAAAGACTTCCCCATCCTAGGTCTCCCTCCATTCCTGCTGGTGGGGAAAAGCTCCGAATTTTCCCCATGATTGTGACATGCTGCAGTAGCTCTGTCGAAGTCTTCAGAAGAGAGAGGAATTTCAGGAAGGTTGATTTGGTCCATGGATGTCCAACTTGTAGGTGGCACCACTGGTAGGAATGACCCCCGGGTGAGAAAGTCAGCTGGGGGGAAATGGAGACTATCCAGGGAAGCAGTGATGGGGAGTGAAGCAGAAGTGGAGGATGTCATGGGAAGGTACATAGGATGGGATATCATCCTGTTGATAGGCATGGATGTCATGTTAAAAGTTTGTCAGACTTTTCGAGAAGTTACAGACATATTGTCAGATCTTCCAAGAGGTTACAGACATATTGTCAGAGCTTTCAAGAGGTGACAGATCTATTGCCTTTTGGCTTCATAATAAGCAAGCCATTTCACCATTGGAAGCAATTATGGCGTGGAACTGCCGATTGTCCTTGAAGATGTTCTAAATAATTCTTTAAAACACTAAATAAGTTGTAATATGATGAAAGGAATTGATTCAATCCTGGTTGTCCTGTAGCAGGGTACACTATACACCTCAGGAGAATGGTAAATGACGGTTTGTATGTTTTCCAATACACTTGTTACCCCCGCTAGGGCTTCAGTGTCTCACAATGGTCAGCTAGTACCATCTAGAGCCTCACCGGTGACACCCCTTCCAGGTACGTGCAAATCGGGGTGTAAATATATCCCTACAGTGGGATAAATCCTTGTCAATAACAAATATACTATCTTCAAAAAATGGAGAACCTTTCAACCTTAGAACCTTCTGGTAATATGATACCATCTATATGAAAGAAGATAAATATTTGCCATGCATTCGAAACACATCACATAGCCTTAATACATGTTGCACACTGTTTGTATTGTCTATTATACACTTCACGAGGATGGGCCCCAATACAGTGCTGCTATTTGTTCTGGAAAGTTCGAGGATCCATGCAATATGAGAGCAAGATGTACAATATGTGATAGGACCTTGTCTAATGTTTGACAGCTTCAGTAAAGACAACAATAACTTAGGTCAGGCCGCGCTAGCTCAAATGCTTGGTCGTTGCGCAGAGATGAGAGGGTCAGATTTCATGTTCTACATTCCAGGTCTCTGTGCAAGCATGTCATTGGGCATGTCATATTCCACCTTCACAAAGTGGGGGCATCTATAACATGAAAATCCTCAATTAATTTTTCAGAGGAAGGTCCGTGGGCACTGTTGTTTACAAAGGTCCGTATCAAAATTAAATTGTATTCCGAGCACCAATAGAAGTAAACATAATTGTCACGCTCGATCTGGCACAGTGTTTTGATCCATCCAGCCAATCTACTAAGATGCTGACGTCTGGGGCCCTTCTGATAGATGCGAAACCAGACTCCTCGAATGCAAAACTTGTGAAGTAGTGCATATAATCATCGATGATTTAAACGCCTACTTGAAATTCGAGACGGACCTGTTTGTTAGAATGTGCCGACGACGGTATGCTATAAATATAGATGCATGATATAAAAAAAAGCTGCATCATCCAATTTATTCCCACTCAACTTCTTTGTATGGTCAGAGCTTACAATACAAGCAGACAGTCAGGGAATGTTCCTGGTATTACAATGTGATGATTTAAGCGGAGGGAAGTCCCATAGTTACTCTATGCAAATACTAGTAAGTCTTCTGATATGAGGAGGAAGGATCGCAATTTTCGGGAAACAGTAGTATGACTCATCCCAACTATTATTAGTATTAAAGCTCATGCATGCACGGTGCACCTTTCAGTATGGTAATAACATCGGGGTACTTCAAATCGAATATTCAATTATAAAAGCGATCAATCATTTAGCATTTGTCTTGAAAAAACAAATTGTGGGGAAGATATATCAAGGGGAATCCGCACTCTCGTATGTATGAGTCAAGTTTATGGACGTGGGATGTCCGTTATGTCCATTGTTTGGTATGAATCCATATATATTCACGCATGCATGCATGGCAGCGATCATTAACTATCACCAGTAAGTCACAAGGGTCAGGCCCGACAAGCTGGCGCAAGAGTATTTATAAATGACATGTAATTCATGAAGCTTGTATTAGAACACTTCACTTTAATCTGTTTTATCCTAAGCCGTGGCTCTCTTCTCTCCCCCACAAACATTACAGCTGCATGCATTTAAAAATCCTGGTAAATACCAATGTCAATGACATCTGTTTTGCCTCCTTGTATAAACTCAACTTCAGAGTAGCCAACGACAGTCAGTTGGAGTAACAGAACACAAGTTTCATGACGATTCTCTGGTGTATGTGAGGACATCGCATGCAAGGAGATGATTTCTGACATCTTTTCCAGCACACATCAATGTGCATAATTACCACCAGCTGCTTGCATGGGTCATTGGGTGTCCTATCTAATTACAACTTGACCCTAGCCAGACGACAACGGCATCATTATTTCATCACAACAATAACTGGGTTCCTATTGAGTGGTGTAGGCACATGCCAGCTTCTACTGGTACTGCATTATCACCTGTCTCCTCCCACCTCGCAGCCAGGTAAACCCCAACATCAACATGACCCAGACTGGGCCAGAGAGAGTGAGAGATAGGGTGAACTCTTTAAGTTGATATCTCCTGACAGGAATAATTCGAGTTGACTGTTAGCTGTCTCATTCTAAACCGCAATTGTATTGTCAACATTAACCGTCCGTATCCTCTATTGTGTCGCACCCACAGGTATCTTAAACTCAGGTACTATTCACGTCGTATGAATCAGAGAGACGGCTGAAATTTCAGAGTGTAAAAGAAACTCTGGGGTGAAATTAAGTCGGTATCTCGCGGTTGAATCTGGAAGAGTCAATCAAAATCCAGATTGGGGAAGTCATGAAACTGGAGTCTCTGCTCTCTTACTGTCGCCATATATCCGTCAGATGTAAGGCGAATTATATAGTTACATCAATATGTCGCAGGTTGTAATTTTTGTTATCAAAGTCTTCAAGCGAAACCTCTATACCACAATACCGAACATCTGTGTTTGGCTTGACGTCATGCATGATCTCATCGCAAAAAGAAGGGCATCAGCAGGAACCGGTCAGCAGGTATCCATGAAAATAAACGTCCAGGGTAACTTTAAAATCCCATTGGATTTAACCTTCTATATTATGAAGATCTGTAGAACATCCTCAAAGGTGGCTTCCTTTTGGCATTAGTCTGTACGTCACAACTGAACATTGATTGATAGTGATAGCTAGTGATACGGTATACCTTGCCGGGCTGTATACCTCTGAGTAGAGATTAGTAAATCCAAGATACACACATCGGGTGAGGCAGATTACATAGGCTAGGACAGCACTTAACTGAAGCTGACATTAGACATGGATGCTTGTAAAAGCTGGCAGTTAATCCACAACAGAAGGTTAGAGATAATGGTACAACTACATGGCGAGGCCATGGTGGTCAGTATGTCCTGTTTGAATGTGTACACACACGTGTTTTGTGTGTGGGAGTGTACATGTGGAGGAGGCTGTGAGTTTACTGAGTTGAGTTAGGAGCTAGAGTGTATTCCCTCTTTCCCCCTCTCCACACTGTGTTTTACTGCATGGGTGCGCGGAGCGTGTCCGCCATACAACTAGGGCTATGACAAAGCTGGGAGGGAGAGTATGAGAATTTTGAAAAGAGGGGAGGGTACTCCCTAAAGGTGTATCCTCATAGGTAATTGATACCATGACCTACGGTCCTGTGTTATTGTTGGGTTAGGCCTTTTTTCATTTTACAGAAGTTTCATTGAATATATAACGTGACACCATGAACAGAAATATAACATAATTCTATATGAACAAGGAAGTTTTCCCAGGCTCGGTAAATGAGAGAAATATGGGCAATTATTTTTTTTCAAAATCCTACGCTAATCCTTAAAAAAATTAAGTATCATGCAAAATATGTAAAATCCTGATGTTCTGATTACAGACGGCATATTTCCCCATCATGTTTAAGCCACTGTGTGTACTAATACCAATAGTGTGTTCAAACATTGCTAAATGTTCTATATGATCGCAGAGAAATAGAATCCGATCTATGATGAACTATTGAAATAACATTTGAATTTCCTATCTTCTTCAATCTATCAATATACAAGCAAAAATAATGAGATAAGAATAGGAAGATTATTGCAGTTCCTTTCCGAAAAATAGTACTATCTCTATTAAGAAATTTGGCACGTCATCCCCCCCTAGTGCCAGGTATACCGAGTGGGGGAACCAATATTTGGTAACCAAGGTCATGCGCGATGGACCGCGACTCCGCCCCCCTTTACCTAGCCCCTCCCTCCCTCCCACCCACCAACCCACCGTACCGCACCTACCATGTACACGGTCGGGTGGGTACAGCTAGGGCAATAATGATGGAAATAGGGGGTGTGAATTCAGTGTCACAGTGTGGGTTATTAACACGTGAATGGGAAATGAGAAAAGTTTCACAGCTGTCAAATCTGCGATGCTACATACAGAGAATGGTATGTAAGCATTGATCTGAAACAAAATACGTATGAAAATAAATTATTATTCATTAATTAATCATTTTGGTTCTATTAAATAATTAGGAGCTATTAAAACCCCGCTATTGATACCTCCCCTATCCTTCTGGTTATAGAATATAAAAGATTTACACACACTAGCACAGGTAATTTCCCATTGAATAGAAAGTGACTTTGAATAAATAGCCCAAGTCAGTTGTCAAAGCATTTGCCATAAAAAAGAGGAATAATTCATTCTGTGTATGCATCAAGATTGGCATTCAACTTAATTGTGGTTTTAACCTAATTTATTCAAACATATATATATCCTCGTTTAACAAACGGTCATCAACTCGCTCTAGAAGCAACGGGCCTTATTTTGAAACCGAATAACAATATATTAACTCAAAAGGCAAACATATTGTAAGACATCGTTGTTAAATATGTGAATATTGATCTAATATTATTTTACTCCTCGCCTTAAGAACGAATCGCTGTTAGCCAAAATACAGCATTAAGAGTTACACACATGGACATGCCAATGCCAATGCAATGGCCACTACAATGAAATGTTGCTTTTTAAAGACGATAGGATCCTTTAGCTATTCTTGTATATCTCGTGGGAAACTGTGCCCCTTTCATTCCCCTTGATGAAGGTCAGAACTCGAGGGTCTTGTCGTTCCCAAACCTGTGTTTAGATCAGGCATACATTGTGGATAGCACTGAGTCACTATTCAAATCCTCCATAAAGTCATCTTGGGTCCACGGGAGGTCAACTTGGTTAGCGACTGGAAAATCATGAAGGGTAAAATAGGGCTTTATGACTAGCCCATACAAGTACCTATAAGCCCGTTGTGTTGTACATACCCCTGGGCTTTAAAGCTACCCTGATCCAAAAGGATTCCACGAGATTAATCAAAGTCCTTTGGGAACCTGTTAATGGTTGTGACCAAAAATAGAATTTAAAAGAAAGTGCCAATCACTGGGCTGGGAATTTAGAGTTGTGATTCATTTGGGTCACAACTTGTGTCAACACATACTGGATTTGGACAAATAAGTTAGTAGTAGTTTTGTTTGTTTATTTCTATGGTCAGATACTAATAAAAATATCGCCATAAAAATCATACAAAGCTTGTGTAATTAACCCAATTTAAAACAGACATGAGATTCAAAATGCAGTTCAACATAACCGAACACTTTGTTTGAATCAAGGCTATATCAATTATACTCAGATTCCCAGTCTAATTTAGCAGAATTTACTAAATGAGTAGAACTGCCGATTGTACATTTTCTGACATTTTCATCATGTATGGCATACAGCGCTTATAAATAAATCCCCCGTTTTTAATAATTAATACTAGCACCGATACCAGTTTAGCATTCTAAATTCACTCTCAATGCACCCCTCTCAAATAGTAAAGTCATAATTTGATCCAAAAGCTTCTAAAAACTCCTCCCCTCCTCCCAAGCTTGCAAAAGATTATATCAACACCATACCACTTTTAATCGCATTACATTTCGAGTACCTGTTTTGTTTTGTTTTCTTGTGATTTGAGATTATTGTGGGGAAAGCTGCCCCCACTTCTCCCCAGCAAACCTAACATAGGTGGTGGTGTCATGCAGGTTTTTCCCTTCCTCACAGGGCTGCATATTGTCAGAGGCAAACAATAGCATACAGTATACGTGTGCATGCATGGCATCGTATTCAGTGAATTTCCACACGGACCGAGGCTTTTCAGGGAATGCGGCAAGGCGGAATTCCTATAGGGATGCATTTATATAAGGGTCCTGATTGCATTGCATAGAGGAGATAGGGGATTTCACAGCTTGCAGGTAGGTGTCCAGTCTAGGCTCAGGGCTGAGAGAGTCCCTTTAAACTGAGGGAGCCCCCTCGGTCAAAACCGCAAAATGCCATTCGAATCCCATCACGACGCCTGCTCCAGGATCGGGAAAGACATAAGCGCAGTAGGCGTCCAATCACTGACATACCATTCATCTGATCCGAGAGACTAGACTGGCACACATGTTGCAGCCATTAATATACCACGAAATGCTTATGCTCATTTTAAAGCTGCATTCTCAGCTATATTACAAAAAAACAACTCGTTTAACTTATTTATAGGACTGAAGTCATGAATATGTTGCTGCTGTGTTATGTTTATACAGGAGTTTGAAGTCGAATCGGTCCAGAAAAATCCGATGAGCGATTATCATAAATACGTGAAACCATTGCTAGCAATTGATTTCGCCAGGGCGCCGAAATACAGATGCGGACATATTATTTTTTGGGCAAACGGGATAGCAAAAACAACGAGGTTAAATCATAAGATGTAGTCTTATCTTTATGTTCTTTGGTTGAATCTCAACAATTTTGTTCAAATAGTTTTCAGATGGGTTAGAAAGAACGGAACAAAAAGTAGAAACCTTAGTCTATAGTATATCGGTAAACTATCGGTAAACTATCAAACATATTATGGAGCCCGCGTATACATGTATGCATTATAAAGCTGTTTTGCTCGAAGGCTATTGTAATTTAGCTTAATTTCTTTTATAGTTCGGATCTATAAACAGTTCCTAGTGGCCCCTCTTTTCAAACAGGATGTTAATATAAGAGAGCTGACTCTATATGAAATGCCACGGTGGAGGTTATTATAAAAGACTAGTCAATCCTGCTCTAATGAACAGGTGTAATTCACTCACCAATCACAACTGCATTGTACTGGAATATTACCGTAACAGAAAGGTGTGCCTTGAATGTAAGCCTTTGCTAGCAACAATATATATAATATAACTGAAACAGTTGCTGCTTTGGGTTTACTATTAGTTAAATAATGCTATAGGTCTAGGCTCAGAGTTCAGACAGTTCCTTCAAACTGAGGGAAAGCCTCTCGCTCCAATCTGCAAAATGTCATTAGAATCCCATTAGAACGCCAACTCCAGGACCAGGAAAGCCATTAGAGCAGTAGGCGTCCAATCACTGACATACCACTCTTATCTTATCTGGGAGGCCCTGAGCGACTGATTCCTCTTGGTTAAATACTGCTACAAGCTTAAGTGGGTAGGCAGATTATTTCTGTGTATAGCTTTATCTAGATTGATTCTGTAGTTACACGTAAATTTGTAATTGGCGACGGATGAAAACATCCAATCTATAAGGTTATACTTTTGTTGTTACAAATTCGTATAAAATTGTGGCCGATAAAAATGTTTGAAATACATAAATCGCTGGACCAATACACATTAGGTATATTCAGTTTCAAGGAAGTGAGATTTCAGACTAATTAATTTAGAATTTCATATCTGAAATAACACATATTTTACCTCGGGGCACCCAGGACTTCGTTGATTCAAAACTTAATAGTTAACAAGAGGTTTCACAAATCATACTTACACCCTTTTATAAGTGCTCTTCAACACGCAACACACAGTGTATGCCCCGAATGTTTAATAACATAATAATGATAACTTCCCATACCTTCTGTTCCACACCTGGGGCAGGAGGGATACATCAAGATACAACTCCTCTATGTCTCCAAAGCTCCCCTAAAGCTGACAGTTATTGCTAGTCTTTGTGCTATGCAGGACGATGCGTAAAGCACCAACATCTCATTGAAAACCTTCGTGCCCAGGACAGTAGGGGTAGGGGGAGAGACTTGTATAGAGTAACCTGTAGGATTGTTGGCAGAAGAGATTAGGGTTTTTAAATGAAAAATCGATGTCACAATGAGTGATGTTTCACAGGCATGTTGCCTCCTAATAACTATATTGGAGGTGTTTATGGATGGGGGCACAGTGTTATAGTTCATGATAATTCATATACTTTCTTATCTGACAACTTAGCTTACTCTAGGCTGACACCCATCAACAGTACATCCATAGTATGGACGTATATATGTTGTGTTTAGTTTCATAATTGAATACCAACCATGTGTTTAGTGTATCTTTTTCTTCTATACTAATTTATATATATATGCATACATACATGAAATAAGTATTACATACATGTATCTTCCTCTCTCACCCTCTGCTAAATCTCACTTTATTTGAGGAAGCAAAATCGCTTTCAATTTGTCTGATGAAATTTAACGATTTGTAGAAGTTGTGCATATGACAAATTAAGGTGTAACCACTAAATAATAATTGCTGAGCGATTAAGCACAGTATAGGGGTATATATGTGAGCCATTCTTTACAACTTTACCTAAACAGAAATATGTTACAAAAAAGCTAATAATTGTGTAGATTGTTGGATAGATAAATAAAGCGATTATAAAGAGGGATGCCTTCGATTTTAATCCTTTTAAATGATTTGAAAGGTATAGTATCGTGCAAGGTGGGCAAAATAGGGCATGCAAAATCTCCTGTACACGTGAATGAATGAATTTACTGTTATTTGGTTTGAGGGGGGAACATGCATCATACGAGGACTCTTCCCTCAAGGGATTTTTAAACAGTCAAACTTATCCCTTTGTACAGTCCAACATGTCCGACAGCCCTATGATAATACCTCTTCTCAATACAACTTGAACTTTTTTCTTTTTTATATAAAGCAGGTATGTTACACGCTGTAGGAAATAAAGTCCATAACGGCCGCCGGGGCGGTGGTGGGTGGGTTGCGCTGGGGAGGGCAGTTAAGGGTTCCCCAGTCGAAGCAGTATATAGTGACTATGACAAATTTTACTTTTGAAATTGTGTTATTTAACAAACAAAAAGATCAAAGTCAATACCATTCTTTTCCGATCTGGGAGGCTGGGAGCCTAGACTGTAGAGAAGAAACCATAATAACTGGCTTGCATAATGCTCGGTCAATAATCGACCAACATGTCAGCAGCCCCGGGTCGTCAGATGTCAAATGTGAGAGAGCTTTTTTCCAAGTGACATCCCGGGGGTGGGTGGTGGGTGGGTGGGAGAGGAAGGAGGGGGGGGGGGATACGTACCATTCCCCACCACTAGTTCACCTGTTACTTCCCTTGTGGGCGGAGAAAGAACTAGCCCCGTGTTTACCTTTCCCTCTCCAATGTCAATCAAGGTCATTCAAACCGCAGCGCCCCCAAGCGTATAAGTGGCGACAGTGGTGATGACCCTGTAACTTGCAGAGAAGAAACTACAGTAAATAGTAAATCATTTCCCGATTGAAGTATTCAGTAATTGTGTGCTTCTAGGTTTATTAGGGCAATATATATAATATAAAACCATAGAAGTAAAAACATTTAAGTGTCACCCAACTGTTCTGATCAAGAGTGATGGGTTAACCGTTTTGAATACAAACAGTCACACTTGGTGTTCCTGTATATTATTTCACCCCAAGGTGGAGAAGCCAAAGCACAGATACAATTTAATTGTAATAGCCAACACTGATCAAAAAGCTCAGTTTTTCTCCGTGTGTCTTAATGAAGATCGCGAAAGGGTTTCTAATGAATTGAAACAAAACGTAAAATAATAAATTGGTAAAACGGTAATACAAATCAAGGAATACTTGTTTCTAAAATGTGATGACTATAGAGTGTTCCTCTATGAATTATCGCTTCAGTCTAGGCTCAGAGCCTATCTAATCCCTCCAAACTGAGAGAAACTGACTGCGAACTAGGACGGTAGTGGTGGGCCTACTCCAGGGTCGGGAAAGCCATTAGCATACCGACCTGATCTCATCTGATAGGCTCTGAACCTATAGACTGGATTTTAGATTCGAAAACGCCTAACCAAAGCATCATTTCCATTCACAGATTTGGTTAACAACTTTAGGCCGGCCATGTGTATAGCTGCCTATGCTTAAATACGCATATGAAAGAACCATTGCTAATAATCGAAAAGTGTAGGGTATTGCATCCCGATAGCGTTTCCTCTCTCGCCCCATACATATTATGACAAAATATATACGAAAGTATGGGAATAAGTTACTGATATCCTTTTAATGTTAATACTTTTAATATTATTTATTACCTATTTATCCCTCTCGTTACCACAGTCACCTTACTGATAGCAACCCCAATTTTGACGACAGCTAGGCCCGGAGAAAATAAAATATCGATATATTATAAGCTTAAATTCAGCAACGTTGATTGTATGACCGTTCTATGAACGAGTTTTAAAGCATTATTTATAGTTAACCCCTTAATACGCGGACTTAAAATTAAGTATGAGAAAACAGAAAGTTGTAACTGCAAAAGAAATTAATAAAGGAATATGAATGCAAGTCACCGCCAAGTTCTTAGATTTGTGTGGCAAGTAAACACGTTCACGGAGTGTGCATGGTGGCACGGGGAGAACTACAATAAACTCGTTTGAGGAAATGATGTATTTACCCTTCTAGAGTTGGCAAACTTTGAAAGGTTTGCTTATTTTAATCAGATAGCTTCTTTCACGAGGAAATATGTTCCCGCACTCATGACATACTTAAATTCCACTGAGCTGTCCGTTTGGAAAGTCGGTTAAATTTAGAATAACTGGGAAACTCTGAGCCTATAATTATAAACTGTGTATTGGTTGCGTAGTTAGATATGTCTGCTAGGGTTTTAATCACCGAATGATTTGTGTATTTTAAATAATAAATAAAAATACTTATGATGATATCAATATTCGGGAGAGAAAAAATAGAGAATAGTGGTACTCATATCACCAGACAGCTTATTATATATAATGGTAAAGTCGCCTATACAATTCGCCTTCACCAATCCTCTCAAATAACCTAAACCTGTTCTAACAAAAGTTGGATTGAAAATAAAGTTCAACATGAGCGAACAGAAGTTTTTGTATCAAGACAATAATTATGAAATATGAATGATCGATATACTTAATATTTATCATCTTTCCGCCTATAAGTTAGCAGAATTTCTAAATGAATGTGTAGAGCTGTATATGTTCTCACAACATCACACATTTATAAGCTGTTTGGTACAACTGGGCGTATTCCAATTTTAACAGTTAATATACTTATATATGGGCCGATGGTTTTCAATTAGCTTATGTGCTAGGCATTTTACACAAATCATATTCAGATGTTCATAAAATATTAAGCTAACTTGGGTGAAAGTCTGATATGCATGACATGACCATTATAAGACAAGGCTTTTAATAAAACATCAATTGCCATTTGTATAATTACATATCCTCATTCTAGGACAAATCATATACACTTAGACATAATATATATGGTCAATTCCACCGTTGGGGAGGATTTTACATAATGAGCAATATCTTTTGATACTATTTACGATATTTTCATGCAATAATAAAAAATGGTTTCTGTGGTTAAAATGAAGCAAAGGGCACCCCCATTACATGTGTAATACAACGAATAATTAGCAAATTACAGCTCCAAAATTCCATTCTTTAAGCCATTTTTCTCTTTAAAAGTTGAGTATATTTGAAACTAAGGACCATAATTATATTTGTTCTACTCTAAAATAATGTTATTTCTTCTTTGGTGTTGTAATACCCAAGCCTTTAGGTATTAAATAATGGCAAAAAGAACTAATTTATCCATATATTTAGTCAAATGGCAAGTCACATGGCAAAATGTGTTGGTGTAGGTAAAAGTCGCCGTTCAACATACTGTCACTAAAGCTCAGAAATTAAATAATAAACAGAATGTATATATTCATCATTATAAATGAGGACGAAAATGGTGTTTATCCTTCAAAAAAAAGAAAACCCTTAAGCGGTCTGTATTTACTTATACATGAGTGATGAAATGGCACAAAAATGTTGTGGTGTAGGCAAATTGTCGCCGTTCGACATTCATATTTATTTATTATTTCTCAGAATATATACTAAATTGATAGTAATAGTTGATATTCATAGTACACTTGTCGTGAGCCCTACCACCAACTACAACATGATTTTTGTAGTATGCCATACATATAGCTTTGCTATGACCAGGAATGAATCGCCATTCAATATGTTTGATTTGACATGTAATCTAATAACACGTTTGTATGCGTATAACAATTTGTATGCGTTTCCTGAAACATGAACATTAATGTCGGTTGGCATATCAAAAACACATATTTGCCTACATGTATTCATTTCAGGTCAATGGCGCAGTCTAAGCTCAGAGTTGAGAGAGTCGCTCCGAACTGAGGGAAAGCCTCTCGCCCCAAAACGTAAAATGCCATTAGAATCCGACTAGGACGCCTATTCAAGGGCCAGGAATATCATTAGCGCAGTAGGCGTCCACTCACTCACACACCGTTACGTGATCGTTCTTATCTGATCTGAGAGGTCGTGAGCCTAAATTCTATTAAAGTGGTGATAATCTTCACTCACAGACATTAAACCAAAATACATTTATCAGCTAAGGACTGACCGATTTATTCTTTAAAGCTGCATTCTCAGTCATTATGACAAAGAAAATTACACACAGGACTGAGGTTACCGATCATTGTTTTGTTGCTGTTATATGTTTATATACACTATTTTGTCCCTCTATAGAGTGTTACTGCCCCTGCCTAAAAATTCGTGTTTATACTTGTTACCTTTGCCTAAATCAACACACTCCTTCTATTGTGCGCTTTGATATATCCTCTTTATAATAATTTGTAGCAACCCATGATATGTTCTTAGTTAATAACTAACACCGATGACATCGTTGTGAATTACCTGCAATAATATGAGCTCTGTCAGTAATATTGATTGTTAGCTAGTAGTCCATCTGCTTTTCTCATTGTACTTACTCATCTCATCCAAAGTTGACGCATTTGTTATTATTAAGCCCTATATGGGGATTATTAACTTTGTAATAATCATTTCAAGATATGAACGTCGGCAGTCAGTGGAAGACCTGGCATGTCGTGTGTCAGAAGTGTCCGACCTATTGTTACCAAGATCACGCAATAAAGAATTTTTGAATTGAATTGAATTGAATTGAATTTGTCGCAGTTATATGATTACAAAAGGTGAGCGATGATAAGTGAAACCACCGCAGCAAAGGATTTTGTTGGGCCAGCGAAATATAAATGTGGATTTTTATGAAGCCCTGCAGCAAAAAAAACAGTGTGAAATCGTTCACAATAGTGGTCAAATGACTTTAAGGTATATAGGAAAAGAACGGAACGAAAAGCAGAAAATCATTAGTTTTTGATCGATGTTAACTGGACAATGCGGATTTAAAGGCTTATATTTACATCTAATACATTCATGGGCGTGTGCCAAATAGATCAGACTTCAACAAAAGCATACGAGCAAGCACCTACTGCAAGTTGTCGCTCGTTTGTTACATTCACACATGTTGTGTCCCTTCAATTGGCTTGTTGCAATTGAAGACTGCGTTTAGACTGTGTATAATAATTATAGTCAAGGTTCAGGTTAGTTGCATGAATATTAGTTGCCTACACTCCAACGATTCCACAAAGATACATGGCATGGTATAGATATGAACAGTAAGACAACAATTGAAAATGGTACCTTGGTGAATGGCTTGTCCCTCGAATAAAATATTCTGTGTGTAGCTTTTGAATTTAAAATCACAGTCCTTGAATGTAGATTCGGCTTAAGGAAGGTATAGGGGGAGTGTCCAACCATATGTACACATGTATACGCATACACACACTACCACAGGGGAATGCAGTATGCTCGCCTTGCCCTCCACCCTTAAATAAATCTCCAACTTCTAGTAGCGTATACCAAATATAGAGACATGCCATATAGACTAGGGTACTCCAGGGCTCTTCAGGTTAACAAGTATACCAGCGCATGCGTAGAACGATAGGCTACACACCTGGGGTAGAAATACAGAAGGGGGGTGGGTATAGTATAGGGAGTTGACTGTTTGGGTACCATGCAAAGTTATTGCATTACACTTTTACTCTTTCCCATGAGGCGATAATCACAATGGATTACTACACTATATATTGTATACTAGATTCCTCGTTGATATACGTCGAATAATATATATCTATGCAATACCTGTACATGCTCTTTGAATTTAGATCTTATTTCCCATTTCTCGCACCACCTCCTTTCGAAAAAGTCTCGTCTCAGTGTATCACACAAATACCCTCTCTCGACACGTTCGTTCTCATTTCGGCATAGTTAGTGTCTTTTAATTTAATTCAAAATAAAACATTATTGCTGATTTTCTACGACTCAGTATTTTAAATCCTCTCCCCCCCCCCTTATTTGAGTAATTCCGGGATCCGTTACCAACCACAACTGACGACGCCTGGAGCAATGCTCTGATTGGCTGACACAATAATGTGATTCTAAAGATAGCCGAAAGGGTGACCTCCCTTTGCTGGTTGTAGAGGGGCGTACATGTATGGCCGCTTTTATATACAATAGGAGACATCCTTGTTGTTAAAAGGGATCCACTATGTGCGAGAAAGAGGAAGGGGAGGATTGTTAACCGCAGAATGTATTCATCAGCATACTATCAAAGATGTCTCTACCAAGCAAATTATAGGATGTGTCGGAGATATTTCCTATTTCCCTGACGCTAAATTTACAAAAAAACATAAATAAATTGGGGTTTTTCCTGATTGTATAATTATTCAGTCTAGGCTCAGAGTTGAGAGAGTCCCCCAAACTGAGGGGAATCCTCTCGCTCCAAACCGCAAAATGCCAATATAACCCCCTACTCTATAGTGGGGAAAGCCATTAACGCAGTAGGCGTCCAATCACTTGCATGCCATTTTTATCTAATCTGAGAGGTTGTCAGCCTAGACTGTGTTGTAGTAATTGAATACATTTGCAGAGGTGTGTCACACCCATTTTATGCTAACCTATTACCTCTTTTAGCTCATAAATTAGGATAATTATTAATATTCATATGGGGATATGTTGCTTTTGGTAAATTGAACTAAACTTCCAACTTCATCAGTTCGTCATTCTCAGGATATTATTCATAATGACTACACAGTTTTCATTTAGACCGGGCCAAAGTTTATTTTAATAAACCTATTACAATATTATCTTTAACAATTAAACCCACTTTGGATACCTAACTAGGGCAGTCATATCATTCCCAACTCATGCAAATTCGCCATCATAGAAGGGGTTATGGCTCCATAGAACCATTTAACAAGCTCAGTTTGGGTAAATACTTCAAACCTTAATACCAATGTGAAAAATTACAAAAATATTCATTTTGAACGTTTTAGGAAACATACCAAGACTAAAACGAACATCAATGTTATTCACATGATGCTTATCTGCGAATTTCAATTCTCGCCCCTATAAACCATAATAAAACATAGCTTATGTGGGATCAGGACATGTAACTGGAAGATGATCTTTTTTCCCAATGTCTTTCCCATGATCATGAAATCCCACCTCTAAGTAAACTTCTTTTGGGAGCAGTTCAAGGAAGTAAACAGGTAACTAAATCTGCGGAAGATCGGATTATATATGCTTTGGCAGCGCACTAAAAAACCCTCATAATTCGTGGCCCAGTCTGGCAAAGGCACAGCAATCGTCCCCTCTGGTATCCCTTTTCGGCGACCATCCCCTCTTGGCAAGGGGAAGAGGAAACTGTGAGAAGTGGTGAATAGTTGATGAATTTCCCCACAAAGGGATCCATTGAGGTATGAATAGGGCAAGGTATGTGTGTTATATGCGGGGGCATTTTACTATAGGTGAATGAGCGAGTGGTTGGAGGTCTGTTAGCTTCTGTTACCGAACATAGGAGTTGTGCAATGCTATTAGAGTACACGGGCAGCAATGTTAAACCCTTTACTTGCGACCATACTGAACTGCTTTTTGCTGTACCTATCAATCTATTAGCTTATCTGTATCACTATCTATACCTTTCTGTGTAGTGGGTTTCAGTTTGGGCGAGGCCAACGAGAGTAGAACTTGAGTATATTCTCGTTGGTGAGACGAACGAATATCCCATGCAAGTTCCTATATAATATACATATCATATGCTCTCCCCTTAATATCTGATATCTCTCACTGTCATACCATTGACTACCTTTGCAGAAATACTGAGTTCCAAGCTGGAGAACACGTAAGTCGGTAGGGTGCACATTTATGGGTGAAATCGCCTGAATATGTCAAATTAATTCACCTTCACCAATCCTCAATATTATTCAGATATTTAATATTTGTCATTTTTTCCTGCCCAATTAGTAGAATGTGCAAAGTTTCCGATTGTACATTTTTTCACAGCCTATGGGTGGTCAGATACATGGGCCGGACTTTAGCAATTAACAGTGCAAAAAGATTAATTTAGATTGTAGAGTCCACCAACTTTCAGTATTGCATCTTTCAATGTATCTCTAGGAGATAATCCCAGCACCTGTTCACCTATCCTATGATTAGTTTAAAATGAGACACTTTGTAACTTCATAAATACATAGAAACTCAAAATCGTTCCCGCATGCGTATACACATTATATTATGACTTGCCCATGTGTACGCCATGTATATCAATAGTTATTTACAACTGTCAAAGGCATTGCTATGAATTAGCAGTTTCCCTTGTTATGCCTGTAATTGCCGTATACCAGAGTTAGATCATCTGTAATGGTATCTTAGATTGGCAGAGTGAAATGCATTTTGATCTGCCAATAAAACAATATTCAAGACACAACTGGAGGGCCAGAAGAGATGATGTATCATAAGGAGACGTTTAAAGTGTTTCCATTTTGGAAGATTGTGATACTGCTTTCATTATTTAACATTTTTGTGAACAATTCTTCTAGGCAATGGGGATGGGGTGTTTTGGCTTTATCCGTTCCTGTACGTCCATAAATTGTATTAAATTTAAATTTCTGAAAGAAGTGTTGTAGATGTATATTGTAAAAGAATATTTGAAGAAAAATCCAACTTTTTGACGTGGATCTGCACATAGCACTAATCCAGCCAGATGTGGCTCTCCTACCTCCAGCAACGCCGGGGTGATCTTCTCCACTCAAGTGTAAATAAGGTAATTAATTCCTACTTGAATAAGGTCTGGGAAACTTCAGAGTTGATAAGTGGGTCCAACATGGATCCCAGAATGGCATGGGAAAGATGTCGTATAACCTGTACACGCCATCGCATGCGCAAGTTTGTGTTTTATGACATTGGGGAATCATTGCACGCAAAACAAGCGCATTCCAACCTTTCCTAATATTTGCTCCCAGGTTTTGTAATATTTTTCTTCTCATAATGAATACTAAGCATTTGCTTTCTCCAGTTAAGCAAACATGAATCTAATACCTTTCCAAAATATGGGAGAAACTAGGGGTTTACCTTTCCCAAGCCAACCATACCTCAACAGGGTAATGCTAAATCACCTCCTGCTAATTCAAGTAGTTTTGTTTCTTCTGAACACATCTTCCCTTGTAGATAATTTGCATTTATTTCTTAATGTTATATGTTGAAGCATGTCTATTTGTTAAATCGATTATCTAAGCACGGATTATCATATCGGTCATGGGAAAACCCCAAACAGGGGATAGTTGTGCAGAGTTACGATAGAAATAGTTTTTTAAATTACCAAAATGAGTATAAGAGAATCTGACCCCTGTGGTTGGAATCAGTTTGGCGTTGCATTGCAGCGTTTGGAGCAAATAAATCATATTATGGTGATTTCATTTTAGAGGGTAGGGACATCTTTCGAAACTTTTCAATGAGTTGCTTCACTCAGGGTAGAAATAAAGATGCCCGTCCTTCCTTACTTTTCTGACATGAGATAATCGTATATGAGTCTATCCACCAAATCATCGTCATATGACTTTTGTTCCATAGTGATGTTATTCTTGTGTATTCAAATGGAATATTAGGGAGTTTCGACAGACCCTCCTCAGGAGGCATCCCGTACGCATCGGTGTGGAATTAGGTCACTATGTCAGGTTGTGCATAGGTAATGAGGGTCGATACCGGCCCCACTGAGGAAAATCCGTAAGGATGCCACTTGTTACGGGGGTTTTACCTAAGTATATGACGAACTATCTAGCCATTTTACATTTTAAAAAAAGGTTTGGGAACAATATTAAACATGTTCTTGATGGCCTTGCCTAGCAAGTTTGGTGATAGTTAACATTTTTATCGCAGAAAGCATGGTTAAAAAAACACTACTATAGCATCGGAGACCCGGTCAGAGACCGCCACCTTGGGTGCCGACCTGACCACGCATCCCTAAAGTAATAAGGATACGGATACGGTTGCGGATAGGTGAGCGGTGTCGAAACTCCCTATTAGCATAAATGTATTCCCCTTATCAAGAGCTGTCGATGGTATACCACATTTGTATGTGTAGGTCCAAAAATGGTTATTCTAGGGTAGATAATGTGTGTTTTATATGCATAAATTGCTTTAAAAATCTGACTTCTTCCTTTTTATATGCATATAGAATAAATAATATGGCTGCACATCATTAACTTTGATACATTATAACATATAAAAACACATGAAAAATAATTTCTTAAAAAAAAGTCATGATAAGAAAACTTTCTATAGTGATAGATTCACAATTTGTTATGGGGTAGGAGGATGTAAGCGACCGTGCTACAACTATTTAAAAGGTCGTTGCAAATAATATAACATAAATTTGGCATGTGTCTCTTTGTTAAATCGAAGAATTTTACATTATCTTGGGAATGGAAGAAATTGTTTTGATATTCATTGGATATCTTTGATATAACATCATTTTTAGTGCCTAAAAGGTGAGCATGGGCACACTTTAGTGTAAGCGACCGTGTCATATGTAAATGATCATATTTTTTCCCATTTATTTCCTTAAAGAAGATTTTCAGTGAAAATATATCCCTCTTTATAAGGGGTATGTTCAACATAATTATATTTCTAAAAGAGCCCAGCTTTTCCTTATATTCAATATGGATTTGTACATGTAAGCGACTGTGTGCTGTAAGCGACCGTGGGGATAAATTTAATTGGATTCGTATTTATAACATCTAGCCAGAAGTAAAATCAAATATATATATGTATCATCTTTAAATCATAAAATATGGATTTTGGGCTTTCGAGAAAAGTTTATTCCAACAGAATCGGTCCAATGGTTCTCTATGTATGGTTGATTTGAAAAGGTTACTATTATTTCTCTATTTCTCAGTTAATTCTGTGATATAATTCTTTGGAAAAAATTTCAATATGTGCGATTCTGTTGGAATAAACTTTTCCTGGATACCCAAAATCCATATTTTATGATTTGAATATGATTCGACATGGATATAAATACAGCACAATCAGCCTCCAGCTCAGCATTGTTTCATGCAGTAGGAATACACTTAGAACAGGAGATATACATGGTTGAAATGTCGACCGTGCTACACACTTAATTCATCCCCAACTTAAAAATATTTCAAATATTATGAACTGTTTATTTGATTTGCATCAAACATTATTTGTTCTGTTAAATGAAGCACACAGAATAATAATATGCAAAGCATATTATTAAAGATCTTATTTAGAAATGAACACGTCATTATACTGCAAAAATGAAGTAAAATACCTTTTGATGCAAATGCCTCTTACTTGAAGAAAATATATCTTTTCTTTAAAAAGAAAAGTGCATTATGAAGAGTAGTGTTTATCCTAATATTTATTTTGAAATAACTATAAAAAGCATGTAAATTATTTATTTTAATGATGTTCAAGGAATTATAAATGTATGCCCACGGTCGCTTACATAGTAACAGAGCTACCTAGATGCAAAACCTCATAGAATTACTGAATTTCAAAATTAGTTTCCCAAATTTCACATACATGTCGCCCAAGCCATTGGTTATATTGCATAAAAATTACAAGATGATATAAGCCCTTCTAAATTTCGCTTGTTTTAAAGTCTTATGACGAAAGCTTGGTGGATAGACTCATATATATATACAGTGTAGGCTCAGAGCCTCTCAGTTAAGATAACAAGTACTAAGTTAAGAAATTATCAAGTTAAGTTTGGTTTATCTATTTAATATTACAATTAGTGTCAACTTAATTTATATACCTGGCGTTTCCAATGGATACGATTTCTCAGCCTCAATTACTTATGTCCGATGTCAGGCAGAAGACCTACCTAGACACCTGTCTATTTAGAATGCTGGACCACCTCATTGTAAACAACATCTATTGCAATAAAGAATTCTTGAATTGAATTGAATTGAATTTATGACCAGTCACTGAGGACCATTGAAATCATGAACTCTGAAACATGTAGAGAAAGGGAGAAAAATGATAAACTTAGGGAAATACCTACGTAGAAATAAGATCCACTAGTCCACCTGAGTTTCCACTAGTCCTCACAGACCAGAAGGTAAAATCTAATATGGCACAAAAGACATACAAATGTCAACTAGACTAGGGTTTATATACACTTGACTTTTATTTCCACTTCAGTAACTGTAACCAATAATGAATAACTCTGCAATAGTAAAAAAAAGTTGACAAAAAGTCGGCTGTAAAAAAAAGTTGGTTGTAAAAAAAGTTGGTTGAAAAAAAATTATCGTTGAAAAATAGTTGGTCGTTAAAAAATTGTTAAAAAAAGTTGGTCGTTAAAAAAAAGTTGGTCGTTAAAAAAAAGTTGGTCGGAAAAAGTTGGTCGGAAAAATTGTCGTTACAAAAAAGTTGGTCGTTACAAAAAAGTTGGTCGTTACAAAAAAGTTGGTCGGAAAAAAATTGGTCGAAAAAAAATTGTTAAAAAATTGTTGGTCGGAAAAAAATTGTTAAAAACAGTTGGTCGTAAAAAGTGTCGTAAAAAGTTGGTCGAAAAAAAAATGTCGTTAAAAAAGTTGGTCGGAAAAAATTGTTAAAAAAAGTTAGTCGAAAAAAAAAAGTTGGTCGGAAAAAAAAAGTTGGTCGGAAAAAGTTGGTTGGAAAAAAATTGGTCAAAAAAAAATTGTTGTTAAAAAATAGTTGGTCGGAAAAAATTGTCATTAAAAAAAGTTGGTAAAAAAGTTTGTCGGAAAAAAAAGTTTGTCGGAAAAAGTTGGTTGAAAAAAAAGTCGTTAGAAAATAGTTGGTCGGGAAAAAATTGTCGTTAAAAAAAGTTGGTCGTAAAAAAAGTTGGTTGTAAAAAAAAAGTTGGTCGTAAAAAAAAAAGTTGGTTGTAAAAAAAAGAGTTGGTCGTATAAAAAGTAGTAAGCTAGGCTAGGCTAGGCTAAATAGTTGGTAACTTACTTTTAAAATTTAGAAAATGTGTTTGGCAGTGTCCATTTGAGCACCTGAGGCAGGTGAGGGGGGTGGTGGGCAGAGGGATGGTGTGGGAGGTGGGAGGGCCTTCTGCAGACCTATCATGGTTGGAGAAGCATCTAACTAACAGCCAATCAACTCCCTTGGCTAAACCTAGAAAGGCTGTCAATCAGCCTTCAATAACATCTAGGTGTGAAATCTATGACTGATTGAAAGGATTAGATATGGCATCCTCGCCTGATGTCACATCTAAGCTTAAACACCTCACAGACAGTTAACCAAGTTATCAAGATGTAGATGCAGTATCAGTGATTGGCACATTTCATAGTGACTCATTTGTTTTCTCAGCTATAAATAGCTGAGAAAACAAAAATGGCATGCCAATGATTGGACGCCTACTGGGCCTGGGGTTATAATGCCATTTTGCAGTTTGGAGCGAGAGGCTTTCCCTCAGTTTGGAAGGACTCTCTCAACTCTGAGCCGAGCCTGCATTTGAATTTCAATCTATGCCCATCCACATGGATATGTGGATGGGCATAGATTTAAGCTCGTTGCAGCAACTATAGTATATCAGGACTGGTCACCGTGTTGATGACTCCTCCACATTGACACCGTGTGAAGACAGAGTAATCAGGTGATTCCCTTCCTTTAATGCTCATTGAAGGATGACAAATACTATTCGAAAAACAAGGGACTAACCCAAATGATATCCGCCAACCTCCCTAGGAGGACTGAATAACTCAACTCCATTTTAGAGAATGTGAGTGTTTGCCGAACAACAGTAATATATATATCACAATCGTAATACCATACCGGTCAGTAACCGGACTGTTTCTATTGGTCAGATCGTCAGAAGATGTACAATCGGCAGTTCTACTCATTTAGTAAATTCTGCTAAATTAGACTGAGAAATGGTCAAACTAATACTAGGAATATCTGAGTATGATTGGTAATTGCCTTGATTCAAACAAACTGGAAGGAAGTATGAAGAAGGCGGGATTGATTGATTGATTGGTCAATTGATTGAGATTACTATCTTATTAACATCGGTCAAAAACTAAAGATTTTCTACTTTTTGTTTTGTTCTTTTCCACCAATCTAAAAGTTATTTTGGAGGATTTTGACCGGTTGGCGCACTGTTTGGCTAAGCCGAGGAATTATGCACGCAGTAACAAATGTCGGTCATTTTAATTATGGCCACTTGATAAAATAAGAGAAATTAACTTTCAATGTTTATATAAAATTGATTTTATGGGCCAGGACGTCAGAAAACGTACAATCGGCAGCTCTACAAATAAATTGAGTAAATTCTGCTCTATTAGACTGAAAATTGGTCAATTCTATGTATATCTGAGTATATTCGACATTGCGTTGATTCAAACAATCTGTTCAGTTATGTTAAAGTTTTAAACTGCTTTTGGAAATTTCTCTTCTTCAATTTGGGTTATTTGAGGGGATTGGTGCAGGCGAATTGTAATTTTCTGACGACTTGGCCCTTTATATGCACAAACCTGATGTTTTGTAAAAGGAGGGACGTAAAACCGGAGCTCAATTCCTTCATGATATCTGCCCCAGTGAGAGCTAGCTGTAAACTCCATGTACTAGTATCATGTTTTTGGCTCGACCCTGTCGCCTCTCCGGGGATCAGATTCAATCCCCTCAATATCTCTTGGTGGATGGGAATATGAGATGGTTTCTTCAATATGCTCGCTTTCCCTTTCTTTGCTTTGAATTGTACTTGCTTTGAGGTTATAAGTTCATTCTGTGGCCTTTTCTTGAAGTTAACTGTTCGTGAGGCGCAACTGGATGGCATGTCCGATTTGTGTCGGGCAAGACTTCTTGAAGTCCCAATTTTAAAGCGCCCCATTGTATGTGATGATTCACACAATCAGTTTTTGAACATTCCTTAAACACATCTTCTCCATATATACCTATGGTATCTTTCAGTGGTTTTACATGAAGGTTGCATCATTTTTGTTCAATGGTATCCAATTCGGGGTGACGAACCCACTCTAACGCCAAGTTTAATTTACTCAGAGAGTGACAGAAATCTTCGTTTTTTAAGGTTCCCAACGAAACCCTAGTTGCCAGAATAAATGAAGTTGTCACTTGATTCTTTTCGTTATGACGTATCCAAGGCCACCCCAAGAAAGACTAGAAATCGTTGTCTTGATGAGTGATCAGTCAGCCCACCTCACTGACGACATCGCGCCAGTGGGTTTGTGTTACCGCCGGTAATTACTTCTGTTTTCCTCCTACAAAACGAGCCAGGTCAAAACCATATTAATCTTGAACAGAGTCATCTCTGTTTGACAGTGACATTGAGCCCTCGGATTATTTGAAATTAGCTTGCTTTATGGCGTTCGGTCGTACACCTTGCCACGAGGATTTGAGGAACGAAGAGGATTTTTTTTTAATATGACGTCTCTCGACTGGAGTGAGCTGGAGGAATCTGGTTCCCAGACACATGCTGAAGCATGCATTGATAACGGCTGCAGTTGAAGGACATCTCCCATTGAAATCATGAAAAGTGCGCTTGACACCTAAATTGACTGATCTGCTATCTGCGAGTTGATGTGGATGGGTATCATAGATTTGTTTGACCGTTAATCTGGACATACCATGGTCATATGTTGTTGAAGATATACATAATTATAATAAATATGTTCATTTTGCGTTTGAAATGATAGAAATAAAAGCTTGACATCTGAATAGAATCGGTGTTTCAATATATGTGTGGGCTACAATAGAGAAGTTTCTACTGTTTGCAGCTGTTGCTCGAATGCACTAATAATAAATTCAAATAGAAGAAAAGAGCAAAATTCTTCTAGTTGCATTTCATGGTTGGATCAACATGGGCAACATACACATTTGAAGGGAGCGAGTATAGTAGACTGCGATTCCATCTGGGGCTTTTTGTGTGAAATAAAATAATCGCTAAGTCTACGCCTATCAATTCCTCAGGACGAACTGTTCACGAAGGAAATCTATAACAATAGAGTGACAGCTGATCACAGTTGAAAATCGGTGACTCTTGATGGCGACTTGTAGATTCGAGGTGGTCATTTGGTCAGAGCTCGGGTGAGGTTCAGAGAGATTACCCCTGAAATCGTGGCGAAATATTAACCTGGCGGCCTAATAAGAACTCCAGAATTTAGCTCTAAGTTCTAAAACATAACAGGAGGGATTTAAATTACCAGTCTCTTTGACATTGATGATCGGTCAGTACAAAGCATCGCTTTCAGCTTTCTTTAAATCACCATGAAGCTCTCGAGTTTGACGAGAGCAGGGTGTATATATTTAATATATCGAAGGCAGAACAGTTACATGGATAAACTCAAGACTCAAGGCTTCAGCGTAACGATTTATAACCGTATAGTCACTGATCATATATATACGAAATGAATGAGTCAGCCCGTCAGAAAATCTACATGTAATCTGCCTGATCCTCTCAAATGGCGAAACAGTTATTGAATTAACCTAATGTCAAATGTACTCAGATATGCCAAGTATTAATCATTTATCATTCTAATTTAGCAGAATTTACAAAATGTGTAGAACTGCCGACTGTACACAGGTTTACTGATGCCCTAACCTACATGATATATGACTTCTTCTGAAATATTTCTGCGACGGTCTTAGTTATCAATCAATTAAACAAAGCCCTGCACCCCATTAATATACCTTCAGGTGGTGCGGAACTCCATATAATATATAAGTAAATTTACTGTTATAGAGATACACAACTGTCCCTTCTCGAACAAAGATCTACTAGAGGTCTCCAGTGTTACAGCGTACAAGAAGATAGTCCTGTGACATCTATTGTCCTAGCGTTCGGTATCGTCTTACTACCTGTGTAATGAATCTTGTTTTTGTCCCTCCCTATCGTGTTCACAACATTAAAGCCGATAAATGACGTAGACCAAAACGATCACAGGGTAGCCTGAATGTTTATGATTTCCTCGCTTTCAATTTGTGTGTGGCTAGATACTACAGGGGATCCTTATAGATTTGTGTAAGGATCTGCAGAGAACTATTAGGTAATGTAACTGTAAGTCCTAAACAATTACTTCCGCTGCCATCCGATCCCATACAGCGTTTAACTCTGGACCACATCACAACAGACAATAGGACCAGCTTAACACAAGCATTTGTGCTTGTGGTATGTATATAATATTTGTATTGAGATATATTGCTCAGAAGGGCTTCTATATATCAGTTCACTAATGTTTCTGTTACATGCCGACGTTTTCAGAAATCCTACTGAAAGACCATTTCCAGGGATGTCCACAATGTCTCCTTGACTTCTTTCTTAAAAAAATGTATCGAGGCGAATGGTCATAGGTGTATCATGAATCGTCTGAAATGAATGGTCCCCTCCATATGACATGATAACTCCAAAACACAATATGCGATCATTGAAGAGGTCTAGCTAAAGTTATGGGCTGTGGTTATATGATGAAATCCACCATGCCGAAGTGATGACTGAATCCTTGATAATAGGTTGGTGCCAACGTGACCATTATGGAGTACGTTGGGTTCCTGAATGAAGATAAACTCATGCAAGTGCTGCTACAAAGTCTTGCATACTTACAAACAGTTGTTACAACAGACAACATAGTTGCACCTACAATACTACAAAGGCCCTCGGCTTCGATTCAGTCAATTTCACAGGTTACACGACCGTGAAAGTGACTTTTTGAATAATTAAAGTGCAAGGCCACTCCCCCATCACTTTGGTGTCTTTATCCTGCTCCTTTGATGGTGTCAGTCAACCTGTATTCATGTAGGCTTGTGCTATGGTAAATGACCGCCTATTAGACCTTATTACACAATCTGTCCCCACCCCTGGCCAGACTGTATTCCACCCCCTTGACTTGTATAGTTTACCTTGGGACACCTTGGTGCCGCCGCCGACAAAGCTAACATTTTGCATTTGGTACATATCAACATTCCTTAGGTAAACAAATAGGTGTGGAGAGCCTTACCCCAGCTAAATAAAATTGACCTCGGCTAATTTTTAAAATATTTTGTTGCGGTAAAAGAAAGCAAGTCTTCCTATCAATCTGAGGGTGATTGTCATCTCTTAAACCAAAAGTGGATTGATTCTAATACTTGCATATTATTATGCACCAATATATGCTTTCTAACTTCTGTATTGATCATTATATTCCCTACTGTCAGGACTTATACTGAGAATTTCATGTTTAAGCCTGAATAAAAACTATAGATAAAAACTATAGATGACATATATAGAGAAAAATAATTTGAGGTCGATTTAGCAGGGAATGCAGCTTTAATAAAATTACATATCGACATATGCACAGTGTCTCCAAATCCGTAAGACCAGGGATATATATATCCACAGTCGACACCTTGACGCCTATATTTGGCGGGAGCAGACACGTGGCCGTTGGGACCACGCCCCTTTCCCCATCGTCCAATCAGATCAGCGCGCCAGTCATTATGACGCGCCCATCACGTGATACAACAATAGCACGTTCTATTGTTTACTTCTCATCTGTTCGCTGCATCGCTCGGACATGTATAGACTCAAAAAATTTGGTTTTTTGGACATTTGGACATTTTTGGACATCTTTGGACATTGTGTCAAAATGAATCCGAAAGGAAGTAAAGCGTGTGTGAAGTGCAATACTATCCACAAACCTCCGGTTGGAGATGAATGTAAGAAGACAACGGCGGATGTTGAAGTTAATACTCGTATCGACGGCTTGGAAGCCTTGGTGCGGGGCCTTGTTTCTACGATGGAGAAGAAGTTTTCCACTATGCAAGCTCCTATGGGTCCTGTAGCTTCTACTTTGCAAGAAAGCAGCGATACTGTGACATTTAATCCGAGAAGTACAAGTGTGGAGAGTTCGATATACGCGGTGGGCGGTTCTTCAGCTAGATCGACGCGCGGCAGATCAAGGTCTCGTTCTCGACCACGCCCCTTTGACCAGAGGAAAGAACTCGATAAAGGTGAATCAATTGAGTCCATAGAGAAATTGCTACTGTTGAGTTTGAAATTAATTGCCAAACTGGTAGACGATGAAAGGCCTTTGGAGGAAATAAGTGGGGTCGTTAACCATTGCATTACTGTTTGTGAGAAATCTGGATCTCAAGTTTACGCTCTGAAGGCTAGTGTAGCGTATGACCAAGCTGTCAGGTCTCGCGCGAAAAAGGCGGGGCTTGCAGCTTTCGCGGACGTCAGTCAAGAAGAAATCTTACGGTGCTATTCGTATGAGAACTCCCGTAAGGCAACTACCATCAAGTCAGCTAGCTCAAAGGCTAAGAAGGACAAGATATGTTATAAATTCAATAACCCTGGTGGATGTGGGAAATCAGCATCTTCATGGGAATTTCCTGTTCGGCTTGTGGCTCCTCCGACCACAGTGCGAAGTCGTGTACTGTTAAATCTAAATAGGATGAGGCTAGTGAGAGAGAAAATGTGTTTAAGGTGGGTCAATGTGTAGAAAGTGTTTTTACGGTGCCTGTCATCGATTGTGTTAATATTGTCGATGTTAAATGTGACCCGGTTAGCCTTATTCTGAATGACCCGGATGTTGATTTGTGTGGCCATGGTGACCCGGAAGTGGTCTCCGCAGCAAGAACTGTCATGGCGGCCAAGGTGGACTTTCCGCGTTCGGACAAGACTTTGACAAGTGAATTTTTCCCTCTCTCACTCTCATCTCGCCTCCAACCTGGTTTTAACCCAGATAAAGGTATTTATAATGATATTCGTAAGGTTATTGCGGATTTTGGTGACAATGGTATCGATGTGGACAATGATATGGAACTTTTTCAAACTCCGGCTTCTCCTAAAGGTCGGGTAGTGAAAATTTTCTGTAACTGTAAAAAGTAAAATGGATGATATTGTTCTGAAAGAACTTAACGAGGGTTTTATTTCTCGTAGTGATAGTTTACCAACCTGTATTCACTCATTAGGGGCTGTCCCTAAATCTGATGGGGGTATTAGGCCCATTACAGATTGTAGTAGACCTATTGGTAGTTCTGTAAATGATCATTGTGCATCGTTGGTTCGTGAATTTTCTTATAACTCTATTGACGATGCTGTTAATCTCATTAATCCTGGCAGCTTTATGGCCGTTGTCGATATTAAATCTGCCTACAGAGCTGTACCTATAAACCCTGACCATCGTCGTTTTTGTGGATTCAGATGGGAAATTGATGGTAAAGAACATATGTATGTGGATAATAGGCTGTGTTTTGGTCTGCGAACAGGCCCTTGCATTTTCAACCATATCTCTGATTTTTTTGCTACTTGTATTTGTGAATATTTTCACTGTGATATTGTGAATTTTTTGGATGACTTCTTTGGGTGCAATGATGTTTATGATATGTGTAGGAGCAACCAAAATGCTGTCCTTGCCTGTCTACGGTTTATGGGGTTCCATGTGGCATGGAAAAAGGTGTCTGCTCCCTCCAACAACTGTGTTTACCTTGGATTCAACCTCGATTCGTCAAAAATGATTATTTCCCTTCCCCCTGGAAAAGTGGAGAAGTTGGCAAGACTTATAGATGAGGTGAAATGCTTGAAATATATATCCAAGAAACAATTGGAACGTTTCTGTGGGTACATCTCTCACTGCTCTGCTGTATTTAAAGGTGGCAGGACTTTCTGCAGACGTTTCTTTGATTTGTACAAAGTCATGCTGGCTAAGAAGATTAATAAGATTAACCTTTCTCAAGATGCTATGATGGATTTAAAGTGGTGGGATTCTTTCTCCAGAGTGTTCAACGGTGTGGGTGTTCTCAAACACCAAGAATATTATTTACCAATGGTGTCGGATTCTTCTTCAAGAGGGTTTGCAGCCTTCCTTGGCAAGGATTGGCTGGCTGGAACTTGGAGAGACCATGTTATACCCTCTATGATGCTTCTTGACGGTCATATCTGCCCAACTCCGACTGAGGAAGAGCTAGCCAGTAATATTAATATTCAGGAATTATACCCCATTGTAGCGGGGGTAAGGCGTTGGGCCAGTGATTTGAAAGACAAGGCTCTTGTTTGCTTTGTTAGATAATACCCAAGTAATCGCCATGCTGAAGAATGGGACCAGCTCGAGCAAACAGTGCATGCAATGGTTATATGAGCTCTATTGGATGTGTTTCATATTTAATATAGCTTTAATTCCTAAATATATTAACACTCATAATAATGTAGTGGCAGATGCTCTCTCTCGTCTTCCCTATCTTGGACTAGACAACCCTGTACCTGATGTCTTGAATGCAGCTAGTTTGTGTTGTATTAACTCTTCTAAATTTATATGCTGCAGGCTTGGGTATATGGATGAAAAAAGTGGACATATTGAAGAATCTCTCTCTTGCACCATCAACCAGGCGACAGAGGGAGAGACAGTGGAGCATGTTTAACTCCTTTTTACATAACAATTCTTCTACTTTGCTCCCTATCGATGTCTCCAAGTTAGCAGCTTTTGCTGCCTATCTGTCATCATTTATGAAGTATAACTCGATTTGTACCTATTTATCTGGTGTGATATCCTATGCCCGGAGCCAGGATCTGGACTGTCCTACCTTATCCCACCCATCCATTAAATCTGTGTTGGGAGGTATAAAGAAAATGCCAGGTATGTCACCCTCTCCTGCCTTACCCATGACTCTAGGAATTCTCTCTAAAATGTATTCTCACCTGGATACCAGTGATAATTTAAATTTGCTATGTTGGACAGCTTACTTGTTCATGTTTAGATCGCTTCTGAGAGTGAGTCATGTTGTGTGTTCCCCTCATACTATTCGTCGTGTGGATGTGAGCATCTCTAATGTAATACTGACTGTAAAAATTGGATCATCTAAAACTTCAGATGAACCTTACTTCATTTACCTGAAGCCCATTGTTGTGAAAACTTTATGTCCAGTGCATTGGATAAAGAAGCTGTTGAACCAACCCCTTCCCAGCTCCTCTCCTCTGTTCACTTGTGCTGACATTCCTATCTGGTTATTCAACCCATTCGTTTCGTCGTGGAGGGGCATCCTTCTTATCGTCATTGGGCATCTCTCTTCACGAAATCAAACTGAAAGGACATTGGAGGTCTTCTGTCATGGAATCTTATGTTATTCCTTCTCCCAAAGACCATATAAAGTGTGAAAACTATGTCGTCGATGCCATGAAAAAATTCTCTTCTTCCTAGGTTTGGCTTTTGCTGAATAATAAACCATGCATTGCTTGGTTTCCGGCCAATCCTTGTGTCATTGTTCATTCATCATATTATTACCCATAGCATCGTACAACCAAATATCCACAGTCGACACCTCGATGCCTATATTTGGCGGGAGCAGACACATGGCCGCTGGGACCACGCCCCTTTCCCCATCGTCCAATCAGATCAGCGCGCCAGTCATTATGACGCGCCCATCACGTGATACAACAATAGCACGTTCTATTGTTTACTTCTCATCTGTTCGCTGCATCGCTCGGACGTGTATAGACTAAAAAAAAAATTTCTTTTCTGATATTGTATCTGTTTGCTGAATAATAAACCATGCATTGCTTGGTTTCCGGCCAATCCTTGTGTCATTGTTCATTCATCATATTATTACCCATAGCATCGTACGACCAAATATGTAGACTCATTTCACTATGATTATATTACATTAAAGCTGCATTCTCAGTTAACATCGGTAAAAGACTAATGATTTTCTACTTTTTGTTCCGTTCTTTTCCAACCTATCTAAAAGACATTTGACCAACATTTTGAGGGATTTTGTCCAGTCTTTCTTTGTTATACAGGGCCTGATAAAGGTCCAAATTTATTTTTCGGGGACCCGGCGAGCCCAACTTTTCAGTGATAGCTCCATTTATTATCGCTCATCTGCGCCCGTTTTTGCTAGGACGATTCGACTAGAAATTCTTGTATAAACATATAACAACAGCAGAATATTGATGAATCCATCCCTATACGTCATGATATGAGCAAATTATTAGTTTGGTAAGATTTGGTTTGTGGTAATACCTGAAAGTGGAGCTTTAAAACAAGGAAAGGAACAATGATTTAATAACTTAAAAAAAATAAGCACTCACCTTCTTCCATCTTCAGAGTTTGGCGTTGTGGCCATCTGCTGTAAGAGAAAAGACCAGAATTTAGTTTGGTATATTCATTCATGGAGTCAATATTGTGTTGTTATTATTCTTTTTTTAAAGTTCTTCTTCTTCTTCTTCTTCTTCTTCTCGTCTTCTCGTCTTCCTCCTCCTATAAAATGAAAATGTGTATAGAAAAGATAGAGTGAATGGAAAGGAAAGAAAAAAGAACTTCATGTGATAGTAACTGGAATCATCGATAACATCAGGAGCATTGATAAATAGTCCATGATGAACATGGCATGTTTTGTATATATTTTACACTGACATACGACTCACATAATTCCATGCAAATCAAGATTCAAGATGGCGGGCATGCATGGAATATGTATACATACATGTTGTATTAGGATTTCAGACTATTTTGCACGCAGCGCCATTATGGAGGAAAGTTGTATTCCAGGACATTTATGGCGCCCCCTACCCCCAGTAACCTATACTAACAAGGAACTTCCCACCATCCACTCAACTTCCCACAATTCCTCTCCCTATACACTTATAAATAACAACTACAAAATCCAAAATCCAAAATGTAAATGTAAAGCTACGACTCAAGTACAAAACTTACTTAAAAAACAGAATAGTGTTTAATAATTATTTAATAGAAGTTGTATTTTGTTGTTGTTGTTGTTGTTGAAAAGTTTCATTGGCTTAATACATTTAAATTTAATTTTCATTAAATAACGAAACTACGCATTTCTGCTGAGCAGATATTCTCATTCTCAGGTATCTGGGGTGACAATGTGATTTTGAAGCCTTTTTTAAATTGGGATCTACACACTCTATTATAGCCTGGGAAAGCCCCTGTGAGATACCTTGTCACTTCCAGGGGGACCCGACTATACATAGTATTCACATGACGTCACCCCAGTCAGTGGCTCTCCTCACTGGCAGCCATAATGTGTGGCAGCATAGATAGCGGGAGACACTAGATCGACAGGATTTCCCGTTTCAAATGTTTGCTAATGGCAATTATACTTATTATTCCATCATGACACACTACAAAATGACCATATAACCTATCAGCATACTTTATATAACATTCTCTAAAACTTTCGGAGGTGAAAACTGCATTTTTGAGGCTTGGAGCACTCATGTCCAGCTAAAGTTGACCCACATTATGGCAAGCCGCGGCGAGCGCCGTGACGTCAGTGAATACTATGTATATGCAGAGGAGTGGGAGAGTGAAGAAGAGGGGAGGGAGAGGGTCGGGGTATTGGAGAGGGGGAGGGGGTGGGAAGAGAGGGGGGAGAGGATGTAGGGGAAAGGAGAGAGGGGAGGGTGAGAAAGCTGGGAGGGGGAGCATGAGGAAGAGGGGAGGGAGAGGGGGCAATCGAAGATGGGGTTGGGAGAGAAAAACAGGTATGAGAGAGAGATCGAAGAGGGGGAGGGAAAAGAGGGAGAGGGGGAAGTGTGGGGAGAGAGGGGGACGTACCGTCCGGAGGACGGGTACTTAGCTAGTAAGTACATAAATGGAGAATAAGGAACTATTGTTCATAATACATGTACCTGAATAAACTATTTAAACTTAATTAAATGCATAATACAAACTCAGACCTCCAGGATGATGCCTATACTATAACGCATAACGCCTCCTCTTCCACCCTTCTCATATTGAAGGAGACTCAATGTATCCTTCGTCATTCTTAACATGATTGTAAATAGATATAAACACCGTTGGACATATGCACAGAACAAAATATCTATCTATATTATCCTATTGTAATAATCTTGGAGAGTATTACGATGTCCATGGTGCACAACTAGGATGTCCTATAAATACTGACTAGCTAATTTCAGCTCATGTAGGCTAGGTTCTAAGCGCTAATCATGTCCAATTACATGTTAATGTACCGTATTGCATGATATAAACGTATGAAGTGGATAGGGAGATATATTAAAGTATGATAATATATAAGACACGGTCAATACAATAAAACAAATGACACCCAAACTGGAATGATATTGATATGCAAACAATATTTTAGGATTTCCTTTTTAATATTCATTATACTATTAATATTACTCTAAAATCGCAAAAAAATGATGATATTTCTCAAATGTTTTTTTCTACAGGAGTCCTTTATAAAAATGTTTTCATCTTTGGGATACTTAGCATTTTGTCATCCTATAGACACGTGGACTGTGTATTGAATATATCTATGGTTTTCTCAGGTCAATCTTTACAATTATATATATTTAACTAGTGTTTGTCCATCCAAAATATATCGCTAACATTATTTTTCATATATACGTATACATAAGTACTTATCAGGGTTCCTAAAGGTTAACATTATTTGAATCCACATCATTTTAAATATGAGAGTTACTATTTCTTGCGACTTAAGACTCGTTTTCCAGCACGTGACACCAACCATAAATTTTTTCTTTTTTTCAAAAGTCGAAAGCTTTGGTCATAAGTTTTGATGAATTCGATATGCCCACTGATCTATCTCCGGAACGGCACATGTAGGAGTGTGTGTTCTGGAACTATAGATTGACAACTTAAAAGGTCACCCAAACCTACAATTTTTACCACAATTAATTTATTGTAATTTACCGGTACCCACATGTCCAGCTGCGACGGAAATGAGAAAGATAATGGGATCCCCACTGAACTTATTCATTTAAAGTAAGTGCCTTTTAAAGAATGTGATATTTACACGCACACCTGAACCTGACACGCTCCAACATAACAACTCACTTTGACATTCATGAATTATCTTTCTTGAATCAAGAGGCCCCTGTCACACATTTTATATTGCGAGGAAAATCTTGGTTTAAAGCTCTATTTCGATTAGAAATCTTAAATAAATGGGGAATCCACATAGAACCCACTTAATAACCAAGAACAGTTTCCTTCGTGTAGGGATTTCTACACAGTATTTCAAATAGGACGAGAACAAATATTACTTGTTATAATCTGTCCCAAGGACAATGTAGATAGTCTAAGCTCAGAACCTCTCAGATCAGAATTTTTGTTAATGTTTTTATTGGCCACATCTTTTAATAATGGTATGTCGGTGATTAGACGCCTACTTTGCATAATGGCTTTCCTGGTCCTGGAGTAGGCATCCTCAGTTTGGAGGGACCCCCCTCAACTCCGAGCCTAGACTGCTGACGGGAGTTTAGTCATAAATCATCGGTGACAATAACTTCCATGGATTTTCAATGAAAACAATATTTCGACCACATTTCACGCGTCATTGTGATGACAGACCGACATGTTTATACAAATTTTATTCGATTTTGATTCCCTAAAGAGTCACTTTGATGAACAATAAATGTACATCTCTATATTGTGTTTGAGGGATGATTCTAATTCTCCTCCCTATTGGTCTGCTCATAATGTCAACTAAAATATGGGTCAGGTTGTGAGAAAATATGCAATCGGAAGCTCTAAATTCTGCTAAGCTGAAAAATGATATTAGGTACATTTGAATATATTTTTGCTATTGCCTTGTTTAAAAAATATATGTGAGCTCATTTAGAACTTTGCTTAGAACCTCATTTTTTGGACTTAAATCTGGGCCTATTGAGAGGATTGGTCAAGGCGAATCGTACATGTTCTGACGACTTCACCCATATACATGTACCTAAAGAAACAAGATTCTAAACGTGGCTCAGATCTATGATCAACGTAAAGCACGCTGGCCATGCAGTGTTCTGAGAAAGGCCCAGTGAAAGTCATCTATCTATAGTCAGAACGGCAGTGAAAGTGATCTATATTAACCACTTAATTATGATTACTAGATTACTATCATTTAATTATAGTCATGTCACGATGCCCCACATATGGGCCAGGTTGTCAGAAAATTCCAATCGGCAGTTCTTCTCACTTAGAAACGATTTTTTTGTATTAGGCTACAAATGATTTATACTATAGGTATATCTGAGTTTAAGATGTATACTAGGCATATCTGAGTATATTGCGTCGTTCGGTTATGTTGAACTGTATTTTGAACCTTACCTCATTTATTCATTAAATTTGGCTTATTTCAGGGGATTGATGCAGGCGGATTGTACATTTTCTGACACCCGGACCCATATATATGCTGTACGAGCAATTACCGGCCATGAGCGGACGTCAGCACAATGGGCAACATTTCAACTGAGTGAAGAGTAGTGGGCTTGGTATCAATTGTCTTGATTGATTATATATCCTTTGTGACTTGGAATACTCTCCCTTGGTCACTTTCCCTAACATAAGACATTGGCCGGACAGACAAGAAATAACTACTGCGCGCACTCTAGTCTCTGTTGGTGTACAATGTATATGTCACTGTTGGTGTACATGTAAAATAACATAATTATATAACATTGGTGCTTTATTTCATTGGTTCATTAAATGGGTATGCTTCGGCTTCTCGCACAAGACTCCCCCGAACATAATATAAACTATAAGATATGAATTCTCAACCAGTTTCCTGATATTGGATCAGCATTTATGGGTTAACTCATTACCATTCACCTTCAACAATCCTCTAAAAAACAGATTTTACGACATTAGGTTTGGTACTCTCCTAGAACCTCTCCCCCTTTTTGTATCTTTGGAGATTCAAATGATAATGATAATAATTACTATTACTATTGATATTCTACGTGACAATAATGCACGAACGAATTCATTTTAATATCTCACTACTTTGCCACACTTTCACCCAGCAATATCACCAATATTGATTGAGAAAGAAGACATTTGTTAATAATACAATCAGAGTGGGGATGTTTAATGTTTCAATAGCGGTATTTGTTATACCATCGGCTGGTGGCTTGCAGTGGTTTCGGAGAAGGACCAAGATCGCATTCGGGAGGTAGAGGACATTTTATCATCAGACTTCGAGGAGTCCCCTCTTCCTTTTCCCGCACCAGCTCTTTTATTCTCCAGGAAAACAAGTAAATATGTCCCAGATGGAGCAGAGAGAAACATGTTCCCATCTAGACCATTCGTGGTCTAAATGTTTTATAAAGTCAAATTCAATGAAGCATCATAAGTAGTTTTTCCTTCCAAATGTAGTTTCCCTCACGGTATCACTTTATATTTTCATCTGTTTAGGTAGTATTTGAATTGGATAATGCTATAATCATCATTATTATAATGCAATTGATCTTTTCAGGTTTTGCCACAGGAAAGGTTTCATTACTCCAAGAGCTCGATCGAATATATGCTACACGATGGCCAGTAGGAGGAGACTCTAGCAGGCCCACTGGCCGGTGTAAAGCGAACACAGAACACCTGACACTTTAAAAAATGTTCCACACCGAAATGGACCTCTACAGACATGCTTGTTTGTAGATACAAAGCCCTCCAACATAAAAAGGGAATCTAGAATAAGAAAGAAGGGGAATCCCGACAAAAAATATATTCCACACACATTTTACTTCTTAAACGAACCACATAAGTACCTGGAATTACACTTCCAAATTGATGATGTATAGTCACAATAACACCATAGCCACTTTAATCAAATTGAAGGACGGGATGGGTTTTTTTCAGTTCAGAAAAAAAAATATTGTTTATGTGTTGAGCATGTACCTGTGTGATATTTAAATCTGCCAGTTGTCTTATATCGCTTCCACTCAGAAGCCTATCAAAACATCCGTTAGTAGTAAACCAGATATACTTTTCGAAGTAGGTTTAGCCCTGGGAGAATTGACTTTGAAATTAAATTAAATTTCAATGAGTGCTAGCTCAGGAACTAGGGACAGAATTTGCACCAGACTAGAGAACAATGAGATGAACCTTATGATAGACCTTCAATGAGATAGACCTTCAATGTCCGAAGGTGTAGGCTGCATCGAGAACTTATGGACATAATTATGTGAATTAGCAATAGTTGACCGAGACTATAAAATAATTCTAGAAAATATTATTAAGTTAGATTGACAAATTCCTAATCAAAGAAGTAGACATTTGGCTTGTGACTATAAGTTCCAAGCGTCTATAGATAGAGTCAAACCTCTAGCGTCACACTAAACAGTGTCTCTAGGTTAATATAGATGTCGCCACAGTCGCATAGCGCCACCTAAATGTCTAATGCCAAAAAAGGACTCGACGCTACCTATTTATAAGCAGCAACTCCAGTGAGGAACACCTCTTTGGACTGCATCCAGGCAGCGCTTCAAATGGGAGAAATGTCAGACTAATGTTATAATGAAAATATGTCAAAGGGAACGGGCCATTTCTCTAATCCCAAAAGTGGACTGTGAGAGGCTGTCTCCAGGGAATCACCTATTTCATTTCAAACATGTATTTTTTTTTATTTATTAAAGATTCTTATAACATTATGAAGTAGTTTCCTCTTTTCATCAGTCGATATACAATGCTCTTGGTATTGATATAAAGCCTATTAAAGGGAAGCAAAGGAGGCTTACCTATCTGTGCTGAATTCTTCTCTCGTGTCTAACTATCTACATGTGTTTTGTATTCATGTTTGGAAATGTTGGGATCGTGTAGTATAAACTATTTTGTAACCCCTGTGGTCTCAAATCAAACCTCCACTGACAGTTATGCCCGATTATTTTGTTTGGGGTGAAACAAAGAAAAACAGTAATCATAACTTTGTTTTAGAAATAAATATAGCGTGGCTTCACGAACAAATCTATCCTATCCTATGGGGATTTGTAAATGATATTCTGACATAATCGTGTATCCAGGGGAAATGCTAAAATCCTAATGTATTCCACATGGTTATCGTGACCGAATAAAGTAAAGTAGATGTTCCATTGGTTCCATATAGTAGTTAAAACCCTGTGGTTGTCAGTTACTGTCGATGGCTTTAAAAACTTGGAAATTGATTTCGACCACCTCTTCATCCATTGGATTAGCATATACCGATCAAGAGATTTGTTCATAAATTAGTATCCCACAAGAAGGACATTCGTATAACAAATGATTCCATTTATCTCCATTTTCCATCCATCTGATGGCACATTTTCAATTCATGAGAACGTCCTATTTAAGGAAAGGTCCCTTCAATGTGTAGAACATGCTACCGTACATTGCAGTAAGTCAAATCTTGCTGATCGAGTGCAACTCTCCACAAAACACTATACTATGCGTGTGTGATGTTTTAATATCCCAGTTGAAACAGTAAGAGCTATTATATATAATATATGTCCATAGGCGAAAGTCTGTAAATACAATGACGGACACACAGAAGCACCACCTCCCAGAGTGGTTCTAACCTTATATCTTTTTTCTCATATGCAACATTGTTACACCTCTCCAGGTGGTGGTCATCCCAGTGTAGAGGTACCTCCTGTTTCTATGGCAACAGACCATGGAGGAGGTGAGGTGGGCTACACCACCTGTGCCAGGAGGCCAGCTGGTCAACATGATCTGTGGTTTTTGATGTAGCCATTTCTACAGACCATAGCCCCACGCTATGATACGTGCTGGGATATTATAGACCTATCCATTGATCAACCCACTTAAATTAGGGTACTTATTAAGTTTGCCTATTTAATTAGTTATTATGTGTATTACATTCAATGATATTACTCCCATGTATAAGCAAGATGAGTATGGGAAAGGAATGTAAAGGGGAAAACAATTCGATTGGCCTTTTCCCAAACACTAGTTATCATATGGGTCAGATTTTCAGAAAATGTACAATTGGCAGCTCTACACATTCCGGATTTTCTGCTAAATTAGGCTGAAAAACGATGAATACCGGGTATATCTGAGTATAATTTGGTATCACTCTGATTTAAAGTATCAGTTCTGTTATGTTAAACTGCATTTTAAAGCTCATTTTTGTCTTAAATGTGGGTTATTTGAGAGGATTGGTGAAGGCGAATTGTACATCTTCTGAAGATCAGACCCATATATGCCCTTGCTGAGAAGAATATTGAAATTGAGTCAGTCAGTCTATGAAATTTAAGTCAGCACATTTGCTGCATTTCCCGTTTTTCGTATAGACCCAAATAACGATAGTTAGGTGGGTTGGAAAGGAAACGAACAAAAAGTAGAAAATCTTTCAGTTTTTGACTGATGTTAACTGAGAATGCAGCTTTAGGAGGGAGAATAATTAATATGTTTTAATATTAGAAATGGCGACGTTAATGATACAACTATTATTATGTATACTAGAACCCAATTGCGCATCGGTCGCAATAGATAATTTGACATGTAAATTTATGCCAGTATAGTAAATTGAAGTTAAATGTCTAAAAATCAAGCAAGCGGATCATTGAACCATGATTCCCCTTCAGACTCAAATGTATACATCCCCGCTGTTTTCTGTATACTGTATGTATATAGAACGCAATGAAACACATGCACCTTTTTACAGCTAATAGCTTTGGTTTGCATACGAAGTTTATAAATGGGGAAAGAATGTGGATTCAGAGAGGCAAAAAGGCTTGGAACTGAGAGGGATGGGAGATAGAGGTTTTGGCCCACCCAGCGATTGTGCTTGACCGTGAGTCATGGTGGCGAGTTTGGAAGTTGGCTCAACAGTAGCCAGAGACTCCGAAACCAATATATATAAGCTGAAATTCCTCACTATTGTCCCTCCCTTCCTCTCCCCTCCCATCCACCCTCCCCTCCTCCAACTGGCATAGCTAGTATTGGTACCTGATTTTACTTATGTCCAGGTAGCAACATTAACAGCTATCGTACTGACAGAAAATTATAGATATTAAGTGCCTGGTCCACCAAGGCGATTCTCATGCGATTTTGATATTGTTGTTTTCAATTTGATCTATTCTGCAATAGTATATACCATTCATTTAAATCTATCATTATAAGAAGGAAGACTGAAACCAGTTTAAATTTTTTTTTTAATTTCTTAGTGGGGAAATATATAATATATTTGGATATAATTGGGAATCAGTTCTGAAGATCGTCAATTCTTTTCAATGTTTTTTTTCAATTCAATTTTTATTCAGGTAATAGAGGTCGTACATCATGACATACATGTTTTAATATTGAAACAATTCAGAAAATGCTCCCCAGATTACCATAAGGTGGTCTTTCTGAGTCCCTCTAGGACCTGAGCCAGAGAAAAAAGATATAGACCACTTTTAGGGTTAATATTGTTAACTTCGTTAAATGTTCCTAATTATGTTTCCAATGTTCTGGTGAATTAAGGGATGCTCGCATGCAATAATTTGTTTCATGTAAATTGAAAAATAATTCAAACTTTTTTAAAATCAAAATTTCCATTTTTTCCATGAAATACCCTGAAAATGAGAATTTTTAAACAAATTTCTCCTCACTATTTCGGAATTTCGAATTTTCCATTTCCCGAAATTCAATGAAAATGAGAATTTCAAATTTTTCACAATTTCATAATTTTAACATAATCACGTTTGCCATACCTGTTTTATCAGTGAACGTAAACACAATTATAAGGATTAAGCGATATCATATATGTTTATCTTTGTCATGAACTGCCGTATTCACTACCTGTCTCTACATAATATATAACAGTAAGACACTAACTAATGGTTATTTATGAGAAACTACTAAAGGCATTTTCCTCCGTAGGAAATACTTTAAAAAAAGGGAATTATGCATGGGGCTAAACCAGCGAAACGCAATAGCACGGACTATTTCAAACCTTCATACTAATGATATGTCGACTCATTTTATATTACACCCGACTTCTACGTCGATAGTTGACAACAGAAACCCCCTTTATTCTAACTGTCTGTATAACTTATAATATTCCAATTTTCAAGGACTTTTGAAATGCTTTGTTTTCGAAGTCAAGAGGTGCACCTAGTTTGTCTTTCCAACCTTCCACATACTATCACATCTATAGTGACAACAATGACTTATGTCAAGGACGTTGACTACATGATGGAAAATAGCTAATTGGCGAATTTTCGGACACTTCAATGAGGCTTCCCCGGGGTGGGTCATTCCCCTCTATAGACCTCCGCCTTGAATGGGTCACAATAAACATCTACACTAATTATCTGCCGTGTGCGAGGCGACACTACATATATGTGAAAGGGTTTGGACCGTCTGCATGGATGTAAGGTATGGATCCCCCCCCCCCCCCCGCCCCCACCCCTTGAATCCCTACCTGGAAAAATTAAATCTATCTCTGAATCCCTTTCCCGAATCCCGTAGGCCCTTTTAAATCCAGAATCCCGACCTAAATATACCCAAATCCCGGTTCTCGCCTTAACAAATCATACTGAGAAATAAAATATGAACAGGTTATATTGTTTATTTGAGGTGTCTGTTATATCTGTGACAAATTTTATTAGATGTATGGTTTAACTCCCAAGCTAAATCTCGCCCTAGTCTTGTTTGTTTACAAATCGCCGACGGCCTACACTAGCATAGTTTTTCATCATAAAACTGTTTAAATCAATATGTAAAAGACATGTAAACGCCGTAGAATCTAGTAGGAAGCTATTACTTAGGTTTAGCCAATCTATCTTAGAGGTGACAACTGAGAATAACGATGTAAACAGTAAAATAGCTCAAATAACTCAACCCCTGACTCCACCTCGACCTGACACTTGCAACACGGTCTACCAAATAATTGAGTGTGGGGACCCCTATTAAATCTTATTGTTTTAGAATCTAACAGAGAATATGATATATGAATCTGAAAGAAATCTGATGACTTTTTCATGATGAAATATGTGAAAATGTGTAAAATTATGACATTTTCCCATAGCAGTCTATGGTAAAGGTTCCTGCAGCAGATCGACCCAACACAGGGGTAATCAATATGGAAAGATCCTAAATAAATGGTACTTCTGAAATTAGTACACTTTGATTTATAAGTGAAGCGGAGAGGATTTGATGACAATTCGAAATTGTGGCCAGCCTCTTTAAGAAAAGATATCCCTGACAATACCTTTTAAGAACGTAGAAGTAAGTTAGGTAAATTGGGTTTACTTGTCACTTGAACAGACATTGAAATTTGTTTTTCTAATAAATTTATTTCTCAAACTTTCCAACAATTCTCATTTCAAGAAGGGGAAAAAGACAATACATCAAGGATAAATTATATCTTATATCGTAAACAAAGAACAAAAGTAGATGTCCCTCACCATCGCTTACTTCTGAACTCCCAATTATAATATTTTGATTAATTTTTACCCCCCCCCCAGTACAAGTAAGCACCCTATTTTTGGATTTTTTTGGCCTCTTGATAATTTTAAAAACAAAAGGACAGAGTAAGTTCGCAAATATAAAAGTATTACAATCAAACAAGTAACGCACCAATTGTAGTTATCTATCACATATAAAGCATAACATGCGTTCCGGAAGAAACCAGTTCAACATGAATTATATATTGGCAGGAACATAAAACTCATTATGTCGGATCTTAAACATCTAACCACTTCGGATTTCCTTTAAGGAATCTTTTCAAATGGGGACAGTCAATCTCCTGATCAACACACTTTACAAAAAAGTAAGTTAAATTATCAGTCAGTACATCCGGCATCTTGTGAGACCTATTCTCCATCACAGCAGGTTCGCCCACTTTCCGGCCTAAACTCACTTTCCGGCCTAAATTAAAAGGGGCATTGTAATACTAATGGGGATCCTAGTATGTAGATTAACAACTATCATCTTTCCTCTTACACTAATTACTGATTACTTTTACTCATAAGTAAGTGGAGTGGGAAGAGATCGTGGTATATCGGGTTGGCCGGTATGGTAAATGATGTTGGTCGTTTAAGGATACCTTGGACGTTTAAGGATACTTTTACTCATGCACCACTCCTTTCTTTTGGCGGAAAATCATGGACAATGCTAAATAATAGTTCCCGTGAGCCTTATATATCCTTATCACTAATGTGTTCGTTTATGCTAAGCTGTATGTGTTCGTTTATGCTGAGCTGTATTTTCAATCTGATTTTCTTTTGTGTTAAATTTGAAAGAGTTGGTGAAGGTCAATTGCACATCTTCAGGCCACTTCACCCATATATCATAGATATGTATAGAGAGTTAGAAAACAATGGTTGTCACAATGTAGTGCTACAGTGGATCAATTGATCAGGCTTTATACATTATGTAACATACATGTCCATCTTTGTGGGGCATGGCGTTTTACCAACCGTTATCATTATTTTGTATTGGTTATGTTCGATGCGAATTCTCATGTTTCATTATTGATTAATGGCATTTTGCGTTGTGGAGCGAGAGACTTTCCCTCAGTTAAACTGTTTGGAGGGACTCTCTCAACTCTAAACCTGGACTCAGCCGGAATATTGATCTATGAGCATCCACAATAGCTCAACAACAGATGCATTGTCATTCTCATTGGATGTATTTACTACAGTGTGATTGGGAATAATTGCTCGACATCTGGACAATACTCTGTAGTAAGTAGCCTAAACGGCAGCAGCCAAGCCTCTCACAAAGACGATGTACAATTAGCTTTGACCAGCCCTCAGAAAAAGCAGTACAAAAAATGTGGTAAAAATATATGTTAATATTACTGTTCGCTATTATTGGACATGTGTATATTTATACACCTTCTTCGCCTTTTAATCAAATATACGTAAATATGCCCAGTTTCCTCGCAAACTGATTAATATGTCTTTAAATATTCAAAACTGTATAATGCAATTAATTGATTTATCAATTACCCACATTAATCAATTAAACGAATTACATCTCCTTCCATAATCACTCAACCTGATTATGTAATCTTGCATGAAATAAAATGTTATTCTCCTACAAGTCTGCCTCATACTGTCTCTCCGTGGTGGGATGGGTGGGGTCATTAATACAAAAGAAAAGTGTGCATCACTGCATTTACGTCCCCTGCATTTATGAGGGGTCAATTGGTGATATGGGGGGTATGAAGACGGGTGTGGATCCTTTAGAAGTTTAACAAATACGATCACAAACATCATCTTCATTATTTATGTCTTCCACTTGTATACAAATCCTATCTTTCTTTGGGACGAAGTAATAGTTATCAACGATCAGTTAACGGTGCCCCTTTCCCCAGACTATATTTATATATGTATACTCCTATTCACCTATTCTTCTCTTGTGCTTTTTCATTGTTAGAATAAAAACGCTGCATATTTCGAGCACAGAAGACGCGCATTCGAGCATGACAAACAACAGACAGTCGAAAGTGAAAAATCAACGCGATTTAACAACGTACATGCTATTTACCAAGTGACCCACTTTTAACCTGTTATTAACACCACAGAAAAGATCACGAAGGGAAACAAAAAATGTCACTAATTATTTATGAAAACGGCAAAATGTTCAGGAAATTGGATTTATTTTTACTTGCATATCCAGGGGCCTAGGAGACGGTAGGAGTGTTCTCCCCTTTTAATCAGCTCTTAAACCACACACTATTTGGACATAATTTGATACCATTAGAGTCTATTTAAATGTAACTTAAGGTAATTTACCACAGGTAATTCTCAAAGTTCATCCGGATATATTGAAAGCGAGGAGAGAGGGTTCATCCTCTGTAGATGGGAACAAGCTGGGAGATTTTTTTATGCCATTATGTTTGCTCAAAAGTGTAAACCTTTAAGTGGTAACAGTACACTATTACTCTGGTTATACCTCAGTTACTCTATCCACAACATATTCCCATCCTCCCTTTAAGAGGTATTCTCAGATATATTCAACCCATGCAGTCACTAGAATGTCTTGCCCCTTTTTATGTCTAAAAAATTGAATTGTGAAAGGTTTTCAGTGTACTAACTGGTCTCGTTTGAAGTCCGACCAAGATAGAATTAATCTGATATTTTATCAGAAATAATTAGTAAAGTTCTTCTTGTTTGGATATAAACCACATTCAAATTCGAATGCTTTGTCATCCATTTAATAATTATATATTATGGGTCTGTAGAAACCAGTCATGAGGAAATAAAAAAAAAGCTGTCATCACAACTTATATCTTATTATTTTTGTTACTATTTATATATCGGGTTGACTTGTAATTGTTCTTGTAAGTGATTAATAGTAACCTGTCCCTCGCCAGAAGTATCAGTTGAGAAAATAGATTTGTCTCTGTCACATTGACACAGTAAAGCCCTATGCAACCCTTTTACACAATACATACTGTCAATTTATATTGATGAAGAAGTACATGATATGTACATCAAGAAGAATTAATTCAGGTTTACCATATATCTAATGTCATCATGTAGGTATGTTTCGCCTAAATGATGAAGCTAAGAAAGCCTTTCTTGGTTGTATGCAATCGATTGACATATGATAGTCTATAGGCTCACAACACTCGGATATGAAAAGAGTGGTATGTCAGTGATTGGACGCCTACTGTGCTATTGGCTTTCCCGGCCCTGGACTAGGCGTCCCTAATGGGATCATAATGGCATTTTGAGATTTGGAGCGAAAAGCTTTCACTCAGTTTGGAGGGAGTGCCTTAACTCTGAACTTAGTCTGGAAATCGCTGATATTGATACATTTTCGCCACGCTAAGTAGACCCCAAACAATCCGTGGAAACCGGACCTGTAAGTGCGCTTTTATAATAACATGCAATTAAAATTGAATGATATTTGTATCTGTATACACGTTAAATGAAATGTAAATTAATTAAATATGGTAGCAAACTTTATGTTATATAAGTGTACATGACACCATACTTTGGAAGGTGGCAGGAAAGAAGGGAAAATCTAAAGAAGCGTTGACATCATTATGCATTATATATGTAAATTTATTTCAGGGTATACTATAATATAATGGCTCTAATGCAAATATTGAATGAAAACATTCTAAGCCTCTTACATGACTGCTAGTTACCTTAATGGCACCACTCTGTCATGAAAATATTGTATCAGTTTTGGAGTATATTTGGTAATGCCTTTGTAAAGTGATCACCACAATTTGGGCTGACATTTGCATAAAGCTGAGCATGTTCAGAAAGGGATACATTATATAGGCAGTCTCATAATTATATGCAAATCCCATGTCCTGAATAAACTTTAGGCTATTGCCGAAGCATTGATATTTGAATTCTCTCGCGGCCCAGTCTCTCTACAACTAGAAGGTATAAATAAATGTATACACGTTTCTTTGCTTTCTGATCTATACAAAAGGTGCAAAGTTCCCATAGGGATTTAGCCATAATAAGGACCATTCTGTAAAAGGTACGTACGTACTACGGAAGCCCAGAATGTTCACTGAATATTTTTTGAAATTGTAGAAATATATATGAAAAGGTATATCTGTAATCAAGAAAATTTACTAATGCTTTACTGCTGCGCTGCACACTGCTGCACTGGATATTGAGCAGGAGCAGCACTATGCTGCCGGAACAGGAGCAGAACCAACCCAACATGTGCCGCCATTTCAAATTCTTCACTCATTTTGCATTTGTTAGGCAGGATATTTTGTGTTATCTCATCTCATTTGAATTTGATTCCTAAACTTTCATCTTTTTTACGCATTTCCGATTTTGTTTTCTTTATTACATAATTTTTCATATCTTTTTTTCTGTATTTTCAAAAGATATTTAGTGAACATTCTGGGCTTCCGTAACATTCAGAGGTCAAACGTATACATGGGTAGAAGTGGTTTGATATTTGACTGAATATTAGCCTACAATGTTTTTCATATTTCTGCTTTCTGCTTAATGCTTATGTGTGTTTACTATTTACAGTTAGAATTACAGTTCTAGCATGGGATGGACAGGGGGTTAATGTATATACCTACCAAGTTTATTTTGTATCATGATAATTATATAAACCTAAAAGTAATAGTTTTCTCAATAGCTATCAAAAATGGTCTTCGGTTCGATTATTCGTTAATTTCAGGATGAAAAAGTATAGACCGCATCGAGATGAAATTTTTTCATAAGAATCAGAGATAGGCCCAGTTTATGTTATATTTCAATCTACTAGAAATCCATCTATTAAAATAAAGAACTTCTAATTAAAGAAATCTACTCCAATTTCTTCTCTCAACATTATACAAGTTGTAATTAAATCTGTGTCAAATCTAACATGACTTATCAGTGCCATTCCTACTGTATTTACTATTATTTTACAACACCTTGATTATCAATTCCTTTCATCTATTTATGTGTGAACTCATACTCCAGATAATCGGCCTGACTAAGTTCACTTAGGACCATTTTCCCACCCATACTCCGTGTCTATAATTAAAAATCAAAGAAAGTAGCCCAAACCTAAACCCAATTACATTCCAATTGTATGCTAATATTTACTATAGGTTATGGGACTCACATGTGGGTCCGGGTGTCAGAAAATGTACAATCGGCTGCTCTAGACATTGAGCACATTCTGCTAAATTGGACTGGAAATGGTAAATTTTAAGTATATCTGATGATATTTGGTATTTTCTTAAAATAAATTTGATTAAACTTACCTTCATACATAACATGAAATTGTCAAGCACTCAATTGCGCCACTTAAAAGATTCTAAGCCTAGACTGTTCTGACAACTTTTACCTAATTAATGGCTATCTAATCACATCAGTTATTTTTAAATAAAAAAGAAGACTTTATTGGGCATCCATCAAATACTTATTCATGACCCACGGACAGTGTAAAGTAACCAAATTACCATGTCAAAAACAAGTCAACCTTTTATATAAAAACCTAAGGAGATATTTAGTAATCACTAAGAAATGCCCCATTTTGCCTGCATAACACATCTCACTTGGAAGGGAATTTAATTATAATAAATGATGGCATATTCCATCAAGATCAGGCGCAAAACAAAGATGCGAATATATAACAGTAATGTCATCAATCTTGCTGCATCGAAGCGAATGCTGGAGAGTCACCAAAGTTGACTAGGGAGTGATTTCTATCACCACAGCTGCAAGCCGAATATCCTGGCAAAACACGATCTCCAACAAACTATTTTTAATCACTGCCTTGAAAGTTGTGGGGCTATAGCCACCTAAGGGAGAGATTAGAAACCCTCATTTCGAACTTGCTGGTGTACTGTTTGTGCATAATGAACAACAGCCTCTCCACACATGGCCGGTTTGAAGATGATTTGGATCTCTCGATGATTCCTAGGATTTCATTTAAAATCGGGGGATCGCCCGATAACCGGGGCGTATTCGGCAACGTTTTTGCCCTCCCGATGTTCCAATATAACGGATCATCGGGGCAACACTCCCGATTTGTCTAATAAGGATTTTAAAATATTAGTAATTCTAATAGGCAGGCAAATTTGAAAGACAATTACTTCCTTAATTTTTGGAGTATTGAAAAGATTCTTTCAGTTTTATAGTTCTCACTTGTCCATTTGCACATGCTGACATTCTAATAATAAACATTTTTTTCTCTTCAAATTATAATAATAGCTTATGCTCCGTTTGAAGCCAAAGGTGAATACATTCTCCCAAACACTTTGGTCATTAGTAAAGCCTGTGTTTATATATATATGGATGGAAAGCCTGCCAATTCTAATTTGGTAATACTTTGATAGTTAGAGCTATAGTACCGTGTCGGAGATACATGTGCATGTTCGGGGGATATGATATATGAGTCCACTACACGTACCATTAAACCCCTTTAATGGAACCTTTACATATAATGTATGTACCCTATTGCACTTAATCTGTAAACATTTATATTCCATATCTATTTCATCTCAAATATTAGCAATTGTTTACATTACATATTATATGTATATATATATATATATATATATATATATATATATATATATATATATATATATATGCTGTTTTACATAAAACAAACATTTCAGTATTATCACAAAAGAAATATGATGCATGTCTGGTTCCTGATGGACTTTCATTCACGAATACTTATGCTCAAATGTCAGCATATTGACAACAAGCAGTTTGCAACTGTATGCCATGTGGATTGTTTTGAAAGTGGAAGCAACTGATTTGTACGCTAAGTATGAAAACAATATCATAAGTAAAATTTGGGTAATTTCTGTAAAATACTTACATCAGCTGTTTCGACTGCGTCCAAAGGGTAGACATGTTTGAAGACACCATGATACCAAGGAACCCGCCTCAGTATAAACACATTATGCATGGCTCTCCATACTAACGACTGAATGTTACTACCATGGAAACCTACGGATCTTGACCTTCCCCGTGACCTTGACACCACAGCCATTTCAGGGGTCACTGGCGGAGGTGGGGGCGTAGGACCTCCTCCAAGGGGGTCGTCCCAAAAGTCTCGCTGACGTCCGCGACGACTCATTTCTGTGTTTCAGGCGACTGAGGCGAACACGCTCCAGACCTGTCTTTCGACCATGCAGGGACGAGCTATTGATTGAACTAAATATATGTATAGATATTTTATCCGTTCGGCCGCATTGTAGATGCTAACAATGATAAAAATCCACTAGTCACGAAACAGCATCATGATAATGTAAAATCGCTGGTCATAAAATGTTCCGGGCAGACATGATAAAAATATCCCATGCAAGCCCATCTCTCAGTGGGGTAGCTATATATATCATTTCCAAGTTTTGTTGAATTATGCCATGGGATTTGTATTGAGAATGCAAATGTTATTTCTAGGGGAAAACCTCAATTTTAGGCAAGTCTAAATGAATGACCCCTCGTTATTCCTTTTCATGGCTGTCGCAATTATAATAACAAACCAAAAGCAAAGGTTGCCAAATAAAATAGAACACCCCTGCCTTCGCAGACTTCCATTTGAGATCTTGATCACTATTGTCATGCTCCGAGCGTGGTGCCTAAGTTCCAGTTGTCATGTATCATGCACACAAATACTATGATATAATCACATCGTCACAGCAGCTGGTGTCCAATCTAGACTCCAAAATTATTCTATGTCATATAATATTATTTGGCATATGGCCTTGATGAATGACAAACAATAGCGATGTGTATATATATTATCCCTATACATTTATAGAAAGAGAGGTCAAGGTTAATTATCTAATTCCATGTCAACTGATTCCATTGAATACATATCACAAGTAATTAGTGTTGATTGAATGAATGGGGGAGCAGCACAGACAACAAAAACACCAATGAACAACACTGCTCTCCCGACATATCACAGATTTGTAGCTCCAACGTTTACGTCAAATCCACAGTGTCAAACTGTATAAAGTCTATATTCCGAATGAATATTGGGGAAAGAAACATGTTCATCCTTAAGTAGACCACCTTGTATTGTGGATCCCTATTGTACTTATGTGTACCATCCCTAAAAGGAGTACAGTTTACTTTATCCTCTTGTTTCTTACTCTTGTGCACCTTCTTCTTGCCCTCACTGTCTCTCCCTCTCGCACCTGTTGCCTTCATAGAATGGGTAGAAGTATACAAGGTGTCTGGATCCTTTGAAGTGGGATCCGTAAGTTAGGGGGTAGAGTCTGTGCACCAGTAGTTCCCATTCTGACTATTGCTTGTGTGTATTATGTAGGATGTGGTGGTGTTGGTGGTATACTGGCGGAGGTCGCCGATACCCCTCGCCAAGTGCAGCCACCGTGTCAGTTCAGCATATAGTAGCACTATCCTTCATTCACCCATGTATATAGACGTATGTGTGTACCATTATATATATATACAACTTGCATACATCGCATCAATATATCCTTTTAGGTCATGTTTTTTTCTTGCGGAGAAGCTCGTGAAAAGATGCTTGAAATTACATTACTTGAAGTCATCCGTTTGTTTTCATAGCCCTCCTCTTAACTGATATTATGGTGCACAGATTGTCCCAGACAATATTGATGGATGTATTTGCTATTGACCATCGCTCCGATGATTCGTGGTATGTATTGTATTGGTATCCTTCCCTAAATCTGCTTCTCCAGATACGAAGTTATTCATTTGTTCTCATCAAATCCATAATAATTCTATTCTAATAAAAATCCAATACAAACAATGACCCGATCTAAACCGATCAAATCTTGTACAGATAATCCACAACAATAACTTCGCAAAGCTCTCAGTTTGGAATGGTTCACATACCAGCTTGTGCATGCACAATGGCTATCGTTTCCTCCCTCTCAAGTGCGTGTACTTGTTATCCCCTAGTTAACTTATCAGTTGATTTGGATTCTTAATCTCTCTCCAAATAAAGACCCGATCATGGCGTTGGTGTATATGAGTTTTAAGGACAACGAGAACGATAAAAGTACCAGAGTGTATATAAATTAGTGGTATGCATGCATGCAGGTGTACGCACTTGTTTGCGCATGTATATTGATACACAGGAGGAGATATGGGTTGGTCGAAATGCAGTCATGAAAGAAAATGACATTTTATTGTCCAATGCCCGAGTGATTTCTTTGACAGTAAAAGGCACACTATAATAGGATCGGTCCATATATAAAGGCTAACATTTAAGGTAGGTAAGTAATTTTAATCTAGTCAATATCTAGTATCTTAGAAACACAATTTCTTTAGGAATCATGCATGGTTTCACTCCCTCCCCCTTTCACCCCCCCTCCCACACACTCCCAGGAATCGTAGAATCGTATCGACCAACTATAACTATGGACTGGTTTATACGAAGGACTATTCCATAATGAGATGTGGGTGCCAGGTTATTGTTATTAATACGAGGGAGGGATGGTGAAATAAAGGACTGTATTCCTTTGATTAAGATCGATATAACGATAGGGGGAGGGGGATAAAACATTGAAATAGATGGAGATTTCGCGAATTATTGTCTACGAAACCTTGTATAAAATAAGTTATGTTGTTGTCCTGACTTGCGTCAGATAATTGTAAGATCTCGGCCAGTTTAGGTCGTTTTCAAACTCTTTACATTACTGAAACATGTGCTGATTTTATTCTGTAAAGTATTGGCCGATTTCTAATGAGCCTATATCTATATTTAAAAAAATTAAAATACGATAAATGAACATTCTAAGTCTTAACACAATTGGACGAGAGACAATTAACACATTGTGGATGAAAACAAAGACTTCAAACAGATCATTGGAATTATTAGACAGACCTCATAAAATATCGAATAGACTTTAAGTAATGTTATTACTATGAAAATAAGCGAAGAAACATGGATACCCGACAGATGACATTATAACAAACATTCAATAATATTTCAGATTACTTTAAGATTTGTAAAACATTGATTTATAATAGGGCTATTCTGGAAGGCCTGTTTTCAGAAGTCTAGTTTCTTATTCATGCATTATTAATATGCCAGCATGTGAATAAAAGTCTTTATATTATGTATATAATATATAATATAATATATATTATCAGAGCTATACCTAATATATTAAGGGAATGGTTTTCATCTATTTCGAATTTAAAATTATTAGAGGGCAGAGCAATTTACAAAGTGGAGGACTATGTTTTATCATGATTCGAGTTCCTGTGAAGGACCTCGATCCCAGGGGAAATCATCTTACTTTCCCTTCCGTGTACATATGGATATCATATCGACGATACAAATTTATTTTATGACCTATGTACATTAAGAGGATACGTTTACGCATATATATAAGTAGATGCATGCTGGTAAGAATACAGGTCAACCAAAGAATGTAGATTGCCAGTTTTCCTTATCAATGTTTAACATTGCATGTGTAAAGTCGAAATAAAAAAATATTGACTCTACATATCAAGCATTATATATATATACGAATGTAACTTAATGCAGCAAAACATCGAAGAAATTAAGGAATTTAACTTTAAGATGTATCTAAAGACTACCAACCTGGGTAGATTATTATTGTATAAAATAGGTAGGGTGCAGGAGCACAGTTATACATATATATCAGTGCCAGATGTAATTGGCTTGGTAACGAATTGTAGCGTGTATATTAAATGTATTGTTCAATACTACAGTAAAATAATATATCGTTTATTACGTCTATAAAGTGTATATACCTACATTTGATTTGACAAGACAACAAGACAGCAGTCATCAAATAAGATATCTTTATATTAATCGGTTATTAGTCTAATTGCTGCAACCAGTACAGGACAGCATTATCAGCTATATTTGAGTAGTATATTTAATGGTTTTTAAATTCTATGGTTAATTAATAATTGTCACACAATGTGTCCAGTACTGGGCACTTGATATTACCCCACAAGGGGTACATATTTCAGTTTATAAATATCAGCTCATGTTAAAATCAACAAAACTTGCATGTTAAGTGTAAGATTGAATGAATGAATGGTAGTTAGTTCATGCAGGATCCCTTGGATCGATCATCATCTGAACAGATGCTGAAAGGACCATCCTGTTTCTCTTTTAATTTGTATGTAAATGTATGATGAGAAATAAAGTTAGTTATATACATATAACTTAATTGATGTCAATAAATGAATATCTAAGCACTTATCATGAATATTAGAACAGTAATATATGAGGCCCAAATACATTGTTTTACAAGGCTTAGGTAATCACCAGTTGATAGTTAATTTTTTTTCTTCAAAATATTAATTGACCTTTAATGCTAAATGTTTTCCACAGTTATTTAACGGTATCTACATAACCAGCTCGTACAGTTGAATCTTTATTTTTGTTGAAGAAGCTTGTGTCTCCACAAATGCCCTATAATATGGGGTATGGGTATGATGCATGTATAACACATCTTCCTAGGCCCTTCCTAGTTGAGTTAATGATCATGATGATAGAAGCCTAACAATTTCCATGGCGATGTACAGGTTCATGCTATAGCTCGGTAGTCATGTGTGTAAACACTCCCTCTACAAGTAACACATTGAGAGCAGGGGTGTTGTATTGAGGAATGCGTGGTGGATATAGTCCATGAATGGGTCTTGATTCACCTCTAATCCCTCTCCAAAATACCTTCCGTGGTCTATGAAGGCCACCGTCTACCATGAGAGTCCTTGATATAGACACTTGTACATACAGCGGTTCAAACATTGCTTTCATTTTAAAGTCAACCGTGTGATCTTTGGGAAAAGGATCGAATCATTTCTGGCATGGAGTTTTCGGTGGAAAATGTAATAATCATTTTCAAGGAATCTTTCTTCCAAGAACTGAACAGTTTGCCATGAGACCCCCTGTGCCTCAGTAACTTCTGTCCAAATAAATTAAATTCTGCATGTGGCACTCAACGAAAATTAATGGAAAAAAATAAAATACAAGGTATTATATGTATTAATATGTTGGAACCTTATAAAATTCAACACATTCTCCTTTGTCTGTTCATCCATCCTCTTTATATTTACATGGGGGAGGGGGGGGGGGGGGAGGGGAGACACAGCAAGGGTGAGCTTTTTTTTTCTTTTTTTTTATTCCATTTAAGCTTGGGATATAGAAAGGGGGAGGGAGGGGTCCTGAAAGGGAGAGTGCAGGGTCAATAGTTCTGTATCAACTGAGTACAATATCATGTTTTATCCATGACGGTATATATATATATTATCCGCATCCCCGCGCCACCTCTCTGTTCCCCCGTATCCGCCACTATGTTTAAACTATACTGATAATATTTAATTATTGGTCTCTGCTGCCAGAAAGCGACCTGTTGCTATATGATTATGTTTTGTCTAATAACATATCCAAACTACAAGGGATGATGTCATTATTTCCGATGGAGGGTCTACAATGTTGTGATCCACAATATCAATGTTTCCAAAGGGGGTCAGTGCCTTTTCACAAACAATTGAGCGACCTGGAAATTAATTGTTTCTTACAGCATTTAAAAAATGTTTAGCCGCAACATAGACGTCACTCTAAATTACATTCGACATTGGAATTCCTGATACAAATTCTTTGTTTATATAAAATAGAATAGGAAATCAAGGAAATCATAACTACACAGTTCTGCGATGGCTTTTTAAAGTATTTCGCTTTGATAGACCTGGGAAGTTAGCATTTAATAACCATTTAATAACCATTTAATTCAGGTTTTGAATGTTAGAATCTTCTTCAGATACGTGTATATTATTCTGCGCCAATTTAGGTGAGATCATATATATATAGCAGCATATTAAAGAAAACGTGAGCGATATCAAGTGAAAGTTTTTTTTAACGATATTAACTGAGAATGCAGCTTTAAGGCTTAGAACCACCCAGTGCACCCGGTCTGACTTAGTTGCTTTATTGGGACGGACTGCCCCAGAACCACGTACCCTAAATAGAGCAGATTCAAAATTCAAAAGACTTTATTTCTTTGGCAGCTAAATGATGGCAATAAAGGGTCGGTATACAAAGACTACAATAGGGCACCCTGACAATTGTAATCCAAGATTTGAATGCATTATGGAGCTTTCTGTATTATTTGTAGATCTGACACCATGAATGCTGCGAAATAATTTTGATGTATGATCGGAAATTGTGACGGCGGGCCATGTGCTTAAAGATTTAAAGACAAGCTTTATAGAAAATCCAAAATAAAAGTCATTCTACTGCATGAATTTGCGGAATGTTCATTATTGAAGTCTTTTGAATAGCAAGTTATAGAATTCAGAAATGTCTGAAATCGAGTACCAGCGTAAGCTACTTTCAGTTACTTTTAGAAGTTTCCATTTAGAGTTTAATTTTAGTTTAGAGTGAACAGCTTTTTCACCGTTGGGTTTCCCTACTTTTTCTCAAGATATCTTAAAAGTTTCTGACACAAAAAGTAATTATGAAGGAAATTTAAGTTGGTAAAAAAAAGCGTCAAGGAAAACAGATGATGCACTTGACCCTCTGTTGTGTGGGCTGTAATAGCGGGTCAGAAGAATGGTGTATGAATACCTTCAAGGAACAGCCACATAGGCCTAATGTGGATATGTTGTGAGAGTGGGCACCGAGCCGGTTCTGCATTGTGATTATTTGCATATTAACAATCGACGACTCACTCGGTCTGAGTATGATTAGTTTGTCTTCAAGAAACACATCATTATAATAGGACTGAAGGAATAAATAAACACAAAATTAAAAGAATTGCATACGTCTAGCAATGCTACAGACCCACAAAATATCCAAAAATGATAGTTATAGGTCCCCACAAAAGTCCTAACTTACTGGTCATCCTGATAAAATGAAGATTTCGAATAAAACAGAAACTATGGGTTCAAATATTGGTCTTGGTCCAGTGTATGTATTATACCCCATCTGGGATTTCGGTTTAAGAATGGGAAGTTTCCACAATGGAGAAGCGCATTAGTACAACTTATATCTGCTCGTTAAATAGATCCTGTATACTATATACTGAGTCAAGCTTGGGGCAGTGGTGAAATTTAAGACTATTTCATGCGCTGCGAGCGCTTCAAATTGGAGAATTACAGAGGTTGCCTATTCTTATTCCTCTGTGATCCGAGACAGGGTGGAACAGCACGTCCCAGAGACAGACAGATAAATACCCCACTGATCCGCACTTCCCCCAACTACGTATTTAGCGCCTGGTTGTCCTTTTTTTTATTGAAAACCTTGCTCGGAATTTTCTGAGCAATTTGAAAATATGTTGCGGGAAAAGGGCGATAGGTAAGACAATTATTGCCGCTATGGTTAGTTGTTAAAGATGACACAATCGACTTGACAGAGATAGGGCCTATACTTAACAGGTGACGATTTGCTCGGATAGATTTGTATAGAGATTTCAAAGCAGTAGCCTTTGGTGCCATTTCGTAAGTATTACAATAGGAAAGTCCCATTAAAACACAATTCTTTATGTTCCACTTGGATAACGTTAGATATAATACATGCCCCGTTTTAAGGTACCGTGGGACTTTATTATTAGTAAAAGAAATTAACCCTTTTAGGCATCATTTGTGACGTGTCACAGGAAAATGAGTCACAAGTAGCAAACAATTATTATATTTTTCAATGTTTGTCCACTGGAAACGTTGGTCAAAATGTTTTCATTTTCGGTGTGATTACCGCTGCCAGTAGCATGATTACAATTGTCAAATCTCAAGACAATATATCCATGTGTTTCTGAGGTTATCCTAAGGAGGATATTTAACGACTTTACTAGTGAACGACCATAAAGAAATATCCCTAACTTTCTTTTCATTTATAGAAACATATAGAAGTACTTATTAGATGCCCTAATGTTTACTATCATTGGATCCGCTCAAAATTCCTTCCTTTGCGAATTGTGACTCATTCTCCTGTGACACATCACATTAAATTTAGACGCTACAGTTACTGGGACGGTGGGTCAATAAATGGTGTCATAATAATTGTCCAGAAGCGAACTACCGATTTACATTAAGTGATGCATAATCAATCGATCAATCAATCAAGGCCAATGGTTGCTACGGGGTAAATCTAGGGGAAGCGACTACGGGGAGTTTCATGTTATAGGCCTAGATCCTTTATTATTAATAATAAATTCAATATTTATTAGTTTTCCTCTGAGAAAAGTCTTGTCAGGGAAACACCATGCTGAGTTTGAGATTTTACATATTTAATGGGGAGAAATGTATTGATAACCGCAGTCCTTTTAATCACCATTTATCATAAGAAAACATATATAATGTCGTGAAATGGTAAACCGAAACACACCACAGCTGACTGGCATTAAAAAAGCAACCGAGACTAAGCCAAACTAATTTCAATGGCCACCATAGCCCCAACCCTCTATTGTTGCGTATCGAAGATTTGAGGTACAATACCACTGGTTGGCAACTAAGTCAGAAAGATATAAAAGTGCTCGACCCAGCGAGTTACATATCGTAAGCCTTTATTTATGGTTCGTGCCCCCTGGCAGAGAAGAATAGCAATATTCCTTTGACAGCATTATATCATGCTCTAGCAGACACAATGCACAACTTGCTGCAATTGATAACTTGTTCGTAATTATATTTTTTATCCAGAGCATTGGTATATTTATCATTTTAGTGTCGAATAGAAACGTGTCGAAAGAAAGTTATGAGAAAAAATGAATTAGTTGGGAAATCTTTATCATGATTTCGCTCTTTCTTCACTCAAGACACATTGATATCAGCTGTATACTTTTCAGGAAATTAATTGCTCCTCAAACATTTCACAGACAATATTTCAATAGTAAAATCCCACTGTCTCACCACCCCCCATCTTATAATCCTTATCCAATATATATTTAAGACAATGGCCACTTAGGAGAAAATGGTAGAATTAGTTGGCAAATCTTACAATAATTTCGCCCTTACATAAGTCTCGACAGAATGATTAATTTGTCCTTATTTAACACAAAACATATATAGATTGATATCAACATTCAGTAAATTAACTGTTTCCCAAAAGAAGAATAAAGAATCTCCCTAGCTGTCTCATCACCCTCTACCTCCTAATCCTTATCCAATATGCACAGGATAATGGTAACATTTTCGCTAGGGTCCATACAAAATAAATACCATCACACTTACACAAATATATCTTGACACTTCCCTAAACTAACACCTCACCATTGAGTGATGCTATGTATACGGAAGATCAAAAGAAGCATCGTATACCAATCACCGGGGCGTAAACCAATCGTTCACAGGTGCGTGAATGATGTGAAAGATGGAAAAGATAGAAAAAGTTGGATGGCAGTGTTATGAATATGGCACCTTTGCAGAGCCAATATGAGAGCTAGTGGCAAGGTATCCCAGTCATTCATATATTTCCAAGAGGCAGCATTGCCAATACCTTTCACTATCTGTTTTCTACTTGATGGCACATTTCTGATTTCTGATAAAGGTTTTGGAAATAGATGGGGGCGCAGATTCCTAACTGAGAAAGTGTCATATGATGGTTCGTGATACAGATATTACGAACATTAAGATTGAAATCAGTGAGCAGATGTGATTCTTTAAAAACTTGTTGACATAGAAAACAAAGTTTGATAATTTCTCTGTGAATTTGGTGATGCGAAACTCTGAAAAAAGGAAAACCATCGTTCATTCGCTTTTTGATAACTAATTTAAGACTCATTTTATGTATTACTCATACATAAAAGAATCTGTTGCGTAAAGCAGTACTAAGGAAATTACCAACCTTCAATAATGCAGGCCTTACATATGTTATTATATGTTCATACAAATAAATAATTTGTATTGCACTACAATATATGTATACATGTTATAGCATGTCTTAATTTAGATATGACTCACTTCTCCAAAGCATCCATGGAGGATGGCAAACAACATCCGCCATCCTGAGGTCAATTATACTAATAGCCGGGAGCCGGACTAATAGCCAAAAGTGAAAACCAAAACCTTGAAATCTTCTCTCAAAATATGGCCATAAACGTATATTTCCAGGTTTCTTTCCTCCAAGGATGCCACCGCTTTGTCTAAGGAATATAAATCAAATTAGGAAAAAATGAAGCGTGCGGAAATAACAGAGTTAAGATCTTGGTTTGGCAGTAGTTTGTCATGTTTAGATATAGGCGAGTATACACTGTATAGACTGTAATTAGCATGTGGACAGGCGTCGGCGTGACCATGCTAGTGAACGATTTGCTTCAGCTGGCCGTCTCTCTTTAAACATTTTACGCCCATTGTTTGGTGGCCAATCTTCAAAATGTTCCATGTTTCTAGATCTGGATTTAGAGCTATGTAGTCTGCACCCAGTTCTTGGCAGAGCATGCATGGGTGCTTTCATTGTTTGGTAATGGTTTACTATAGGGAATATGCGGTTACATGACTTTATTGCTGGACTTCCATTATAGCCAACATGGTCGCAAACTTCGCTATCCCTGATAGGTAGTTAGGATCCGACAGAATGTTGGGTTGGAGGGTCTGTACGTCTTCTGGTAGTGGTACCGAGTCGGAAGCGAGGGGCCTCTAACAGTACAGAGTCCCGAGAACCCAACATTCTGGAGGATCACTATATATACCTCAGGACGAGATTCGATTCATTCCACACCTTCTCTTGCCTTTCACTTACTTTCATATGCTTTATTTCCGTTAAATCATAATGAATTATGGGCTTTCCTCCTAGACGAGGAGCAACGAACCGCCTTTTCCAAAGGCAGAGCCAATCTATTTCGCATCCAATCTGTTGCCCCAGGCCATTTCGGTTACGACCTATACGGCCATCATAACGTTTACAACGGCCGCCACACTTCCAATGCTTAGCAGACGATGTAACGTCATGGCATGGCGTGTCCCTAAGACAATGCTGGCCTACTTTCAGAATAACTAATGAAAATGCAGATGGAGAAACTGGGTCATCTGTTCCTTCCCTAGGGATGAATGCCCGGGGACGAATGAAACATATTTCTTCCCGCTTGCTCGCATATAACAAACCTATACTAAGTCTATGGGCACTCTGTTCCAGAGGTGAAATAAATAGCAAATGGCACTCTGTTTGGGTTCGAACTGATCGAGACACATCAGAAAACGGGCTGAACCCTGAAGGGGGGACTCCCATTTTCTGATTGTGGGGAGATCCTGAACAGAGTGCATTTGCTATAAGAATAAGTATGTTCCCATCCACCTGGTGCCTTTCTCTTAATTCCTTTCCTCCCATTATAACTTAAAGTGTTGTGGGATAAGTTTCTTATGTTATATTGGTCTGGCTCCAGTGTGTACTAAGGGCTTCAAGCCTATTTCGGCTAGCCACCAATCCCTGGTGCGCCACGCTCTTCTAGACAAAGCAACCCCAATGCGGCCCCCAGGGCCGGAGGACCAAACCATAACCAAGGGGTTCTGATGCCTAAATTGACAAACTGACATAGCAATTTCTTATGATCGACAAACGACATAGACCCTTTCTTAGAGGGACAAATCAACATTTGGATTCTGAGGACAAGGGACAAATGCTTATCCTTAGCGTGACAAATCGACATTATAAGGGGTAAAATCAACAAACTGACATAGCCATTTCTTATGATCGACAAACGACATAGACCCTTTCTTAGAGGGACAAATCAACATTGGGATTCTGGGGACAAGGGACAAATGCTCATCCTTAGCGTGACAAATCGACATTATAAGGGGTAAAATCAACAAACTGACATAGCCATTTCTTATGATTGACAAACGACATAGACCCTTTCTTAAGCTGCCTCTACACCACTCCCGATTGTGCATCGCCGACAGTTGGCGATACTTGCCGATGCTTTTATCGGCCAACTGCCGGGGATGGTGTAGAGGCTTTCCTGACAGCCTCCCGACACTTGAAGCTATCGGCAGCTGTCGGCGACAGTCGCCGATCACTTCTAACTTGTTTGAAATATTGTGTGCGTCGCCGACAGTCGGCCGACGAACATCGCCAGTGTAGAGGTGTTCCCGACAGGTCCCGACGTGAGAGGTCGTATCGGGGAAATCTGTACTATCGGGAACAAAATGGCGATCGCCAGTGTCGCCAGTATCGGGAGAGGGTATCGGGACTGGTGTAGAGACAGCTTTAGAGCGACAAATCGACATGGGTTTCTGGGGACAAGGGACAAATGCTCATCCTTAGCGTAACAAATAAACACAGGACCCCGCCCCATCAGGAGCCCTATAACATCAATTGGGTCACCACAAACACCACCTTTATCAGGTATCCAGAGACATAGGAATCTCAAATAACTCGAAAATTCCTCCTGTGGACTTGTTCCTAGACTGCAGAAATACTATGCCAGCAAGCACAAGCTACTAAAAGTTTAGATGCACTAGCATGTAGCTTTTCGACAGTGTTTTGCTTTATGCACAGGAACAGACAGATTGACTTAATACTAGATGCACACATATACCCTGCATTGTCCAAGTGATGACCAGTACCACTGACCCACTTTCAAATGAACCAAGCGCTGACTGCGCAGAGACGTAATCTCAGCTACGGGCGAGGGGGCCCTAGCAATATAAATGACAACATAATAGATACCTAGGAAAAACATTTCTCACACATTTCACTGCCTGGTGCCGCACACTATTCTAGACGTTCCATGTCCAACCTACAGTAGCTAACAGTGTGAGGGAAACATGGAAACAGGGAAACTATGGGGTTTAACCTGGATGGGCTTGGTTGGGCATTGTTTTGCACTGATGCTGTTCCAAGGATATCTGTGTGGGATGTGTAACTACAGGTACAAACACAAACTTGCGCATGTTAAGTAGTACATGAATCAGTCACATACAGCTTCAACACTACCTACAGACCACAGTGTCTCCACCAAGTGTTTGTCATGTGAACAAACAATTTCCCATCATAGCTGCCAAGCTGCAGCCTCCAACAACAGAGCTTTATTTCTTCTCAGTCATACTAAATTAGTAGAATCGGCCCTGGTTTGGGAGGCTGCCAAGCTGTATTCATTGGAATCGACTTGGACTAAACTGTTCTAAGCAGAGGTGTTAAATCATTTAGTTATATTAGAATTTGTCCTTAATTCCAAATATATACTTAGATACTATCAATATGACAATTTTATCAATAAATATATCAAATGTATATGGCAAACAATTGATTTCCAATTATACATATATTTTGGTGTTCTGACGCTACCAATCCTCTGACGGAATGACCCACGTATCTCTAATGCAAAGAGGGACAGACACACGGTATATCCCCAATACAAAACTAGGGACCAGGAACTGGAGACAATGTTCACTTTTACTTGGCTGCATCTGAGAATTGGATTAGGTCCCATAGATTCCTCAGCTCTTACTCATACTATTGGTATTGCATGAGCAAATATTGTTATTCATTCACTAAAGCCAACCAAATCTTAAGGAGTTAGGAGGGCTTGGATAAAAAGAAGAGACAGTGAGATTAGCTTTTTGCTTTGGTGAATACCTTGTGTGGTTTCTGTTCAAATACACCCGGGTACCATGCTATACAAACAGGGATGTGTAAAGACCAATATACTCCTTGATTTAAAGAGGTGGAAATATTCAAGAGTGGCTTGGGGAAAGGGAAGTAATAAAATGGATTGCAATAGGGAATTTGTATGTCTCATTGTGCATGCCTACTATTATCGTGCATGCTTGGATGAATAATGTAAGGATCTTTTCAACAATATCATAGCTTGTGTAAATGATTTATACAAAAAACTAAATGCATGATGGGAAGGATGAAGTCACTGTTAAATGTTCCATGCTGAACATAACATGTCATTTGTCCTCAATCGATGATCACCGAATACCAGATCCAGGTACAATGTCACAACCCTGGATCAGGGTTGTCTGCTTTAGTTGTTTGTCATTGAGCTATATCGACTGTCGCTCACCTGAGATGCCAGTTATGCTATGTGTCATGCTCAATATAGAAGTGGTCACCTTTGATGGCCAATAACAGGCTAGATATCAACCATAATCCAGTTCTTGGCCTGCACTGATGCACTTTCATGCATAATTTTGTTCATGCTAATGGAGAATTAATTAAGCAAAAGGGTTTCGTTCAATAACATTGAATTAGAAACACAGATTATCCATATATCCATGTAATACTTCACCAATAACTGAACAAAATCGTCATCATAATTATGTATTATCCAAGAACTTGTATGAATGTAGCGTTTCCTGACAATTGTTTCGTAGTATTGCTATTTTACGTTAAGTTATTGTGGGGGCGGTTTCTTGTGCTCAGGAAGTTAGACAGGTTTTTAATTTGGTTGCAGTGGGTATGGTAATGGAGGTATCAATCTGGGCTCAGAGCCTATCAGATGAGATAAGATCGGTATGCCAATGGCTTTCCCGGCCATGGAGTAAGCCCACTGCTTCCGTCCTAATGGAAATTTAATGAGATTTTGCGTTCCTCATTTTGGAGGGAACTGATAGGCTCTGAGCCTAGGCTGGCATTGCTTGCTTTTACACCCCTTTTAACACTATACTGTCGTATTATATATTTGGTCATATAAAAGGTATATCATTTTCGCCGCGCTGGCCATTGGTCAAGTTATGCTTTTGGAGTATGATACCAATCATGTTTATAACGTTTTAAATTAATTTGAATAGATATATAAAGTGACGGCATCTCCGGGTTCAAAGTTGAAGACTACTTGGAAAGAAACTATTGGAACTGAAACGTGACTTAAACCAAAATGTGTATAATTGGAGTATCAATAGTTCGTCACAAATCTGTCACGTTTTTGGATGTTCATAATTCAGGCTGATACTGGTATTTGTAAATTCAAATTGTAACTTATTGTACATCATTGTGAAACATTGATCCATACAATAATTATGAGTTAACTTATTTACGAAATGCAGGCAATCAGAAGGCCGACACACTCATTTCTTTCTAACCGAAATAATGCAATATGGGAGGACCATTTCTATTTCGTCCTCATCCCCTATGACCAAAACCTTCATGGATATAGATTCCAGTTCGGCTTTGGCAGTAAGAAAGAGGAAGAGGGGCTTCCGCTCGTATGAAGGGACTAGGCCTGGAGCGTGGGATTTGGCGTTAACGCATCTTGAACATTTATAAACATGATATTAAGATTGTTATTTATTATAATTCTCCCCAGAAATGTTTGGTAAGCAGTCAATTGGAACATGCGCTAACGCATGTATAGTACAATCATTGCTTTTATTAATTATACATATAGATCTACGCATTGCTCTGAGAACAACAGAGTGAGTTATGCACAGTGCATATGTCACACGTGATTTACGGGTGGTAGTCATGGCAATCAATGCGTTTTATCTTACCACGTTTACGGCCGAAATTCAACTTTATGACGCACAAATGTTTTCTATTATATATTACTAAACGCCTATTATAATAAAACAGCATACTATCCTAGGAGTACGTGGAACAACAGCTATAGGATCTGAACAGATCATCCCGGTGAAATATAATGCAAATAAACACTAAAAATAAACCAGTTAAAAAAGTATGAGTTATTATGAAATGAGTTATTTTGAAAATGATCTAGTCACCTTCAGATCACTTCATGTACTATACGCATTGTATATTATACGTGTCTGTCCCTATATTTAACCAATTTGAATTTGATCATCACATGAATTGTAAGCATTTGTCGATAAAGTGTCAACTTGCTTCAGTAATAGGCGTATCTTCTATATTTCCATATGGACGTTTTTCAATAGTTTTTATATAGTCATCAAAATCTACAACCAAATACCACTACCATAACCGTTCTACATTACCTTATTCTGACGGCAGTAGGCATAATAAATGACTCACCTGAAAAATGGAAAGTAAAATGGTCAACATACATTCGATAAAACACAGTATTTCAATTAGAATAAGCAATAGCAAACGAATCAGTGACTAAAATTGTTAAAACATATTTAAATTGACGTCTTTCTCTGCATAACAATATTATTTTCGTGCCAATTGAAGTGAGAGTGATGCCTATATGAAACATTATTTACTGGCTCCAATGTTAGTGAGAATTAGACATATATGAAGCACTATTTCCCAAGCAATATGTGTTTACAATATGAGAAATGCATTTTCCTCGCTCAACGATCAACTCTAAACCCAAAGGCTAGTGAAAAATAATTGTAATCGTGCGTATGCAACCTTTCTTTAGATTTGTTTGAATGCTTGAGAAAATCTCCATGAAAGAGTATTTCAATAAAAGTTTCTTAAAAAGTATACATGGTCTACCTCAGAGGATAGGTGAAGCCCAATTGTAAGTTTCTGACGCACTGATCCTTACATTATTTACAATAACAAATAACCCCTTCCTCTCCAGACACTCACTGACTCCACACTTTGTACGCATCTGGGATCCCTCCTGCTGTCTCCCCCCTCCCCCCTCCGCCCCTTCCTTCTCTCCCCCCCCCCCCCCTTCTCCCCACCTCTCGTCCACCTCCCCCATGCTGCTTGCCCCACCATTGACCCTCAACCCCATCACTCTCACTGCGCGATCAAACGCGAGATGGCGCGGCAATAGATCACCTATCGGTGGGATCCAGTACCACCACCTGGGGCGAGACCAGAGCCGCTCTGTCTATTTTTAGCCTCGCCGTCTGTCTGACCCGGATAACATATGAGTCTGATGCTATTTTTAGTAACAATTTGGGCTCCTTTTGGAACGCTAAGCTGATAAGTCGTCTAGCACCTGGTGAGTAAAAGCGGAACTAAATGAATCACGTGTGTATACGCCCCGGGGCGTTCGAGACGATTGTTTACAGAAGGGTGGTTGGGAGAGTGTCTAGGGCGAAGGGGGGCAACTTGGGACTTGATATACGAATGTAAAATGAAAGAGGGCCTGGTCCCAAGATCAATAAAAACATCCCTATGGTTTAACGCAGTTTATTATTATGATGGACACATTGTTGAACATGGGTATTTAACCTATTATGCAGCTTAATACTTGTGATTCTTATTATGAATATATCTAGATAGATATTATTTCTCTATGTTAATAGTAAGAAACTTGTTTTATAGCGCCCATTTCGTATGTTTACTATAACTCTCATCGTATACTGTATAGCTATATAATTGTTTGAGAATTCTACACGTTGTCAGGGCCAACTGAGAAATATGAAAAAATTAATTTACTAACTGTATAATCGCCATAAAAATATCAATAACGCCGTTTTTCATGATTAAGTGGATTAATATGATATTAATTTGTAATAATAATATCTTTTTATTAACGCCTAGGTAATATAAATATTTGGTAGTTAATTATTGCTAGATTATTCTAGTGGAGGCCTCGATTTTCAGTACGAAAATGGACCTTTTGACTCTACGGGACAATTAAGGGGTTAATAAATGTGGCCGAACTTCTTTAGAATTAATTTGAATTTGAAATTTGGTCCAAATCGTATCTGCTTAAATCAAATACTGATAAATTGGCTAAATCTCCTTAATTTCAAGGCCCTTCGATGTGGAATAAGCTCCCGCCACACATAAAGACAAACAAGTCAAATTTGATTTCTGTCACTCTATGTCAAAGTGATCTCCGAACAATAACACCCCCAAAACAATAGTAGATTTATGCTCGATTTTTCAATGCAGTTTTGTCATATTCTTAATATTTTTTATTCTTCCTGACGTATTGTGACATGTTGGCGAGATTGATGAATTTACTTAACATTTGGGGAAAATTGGAGATTTTGAATTGAATAAAAGTTAAATAAAAGGATATAAGCTGTTTTTTTAAAAAAAACATCACCTGTTTCTTTGGTTCAAACTATCTTTTAACAAAAGATCCCGGGCAACCATGTTTAATGGCTGGGCAACCAGCTTTTGGGTCCTGGTTGCCTACATTTCTGAACGATTTGGGATACCCTGTAATCAGTTTAACTTAATGTTTATACCCTACGTTTCCAAAGGAAACGACTTCTCAGGATCAGTTATTTGTGCATGATGTCAAGTCATAGTTACTGAAATTTAGTCTTTCTTAAACTGAAAATGCAGAATATTTACTGTCATATACAGGGTATATACTGTCATATACAGGGTTCGTGAGGTCAGTAAAAGGTCTGTTAAAGTAAAATGATTTTGGGTTTTTCAGGTGCATCTCTCTAAAATTAGTAGAATGCACTAAAACAGCACTCAGAGTGAGAGAGAGAAAGAGAGATGGGGGTAATGGGTGGAAGGCTAGGGAGGGAGCTGGAAGGCAAGGGAGGGCATGGGCAACCAACCATGACTAGGTTAGGGGCAGGTCTGGTTTGTCTTATTATGTAATAACCAGAGGGGGGCAGGGTGGAGTGTTGTATGGTGGATGTGAGAAATGGGTGGAGTAGATAAGCCTTCTGCAAACATGCGAACTGATCAGACAGATGATTTCACACTGATTGTTACCTCACACATCCCACAATCAGCTAACACATTTATGTGGGATTTAAACGATAAAAAGATGATTGACAGAATGGCACTCAATCCGCTAAACTTCTCAGTTCCTGAGAAGGTAAAAATGGCCAGATATAAAAACATACCTAAAGGCAACATTGAGATGACTATTGCGTGAGTTTATCATTACCGGTATGTCTAACTTTGATCGGTTCACTGTGCTGTCTACCAAGACTCATTTATAAGTAAAAAAGAAAATATTCCATGATTCATGTCATCCAACTGGTAAAAATGAAAGGCATACTTCGTGGTTTTATCTCTATGCGGATAGCTTCAAGGTATTGTATTTTAGTATCGGCACAACCCCCCCCCCCCCAAAAGTGATTCAAATTAAAATGATAATTGGTTTAGGCCTACTTAGGGACGAATTAATGTCTATATATAGCGTATGTATAGTAAAGTAATTTTGTATTATTGTATTATTGTTATTCTGCCTTTATATCATATCGTTTTCGGGAGCATGAAAAGTACCATTTTGTGTGGAATAGCCCCCTTTACAAATTCCGTCTCCAGTGCGTACCAGTAACTGCGGGATGAACTTCTGTCATTCTGCGCATGCGCAGACCAGTTGACTCACCTAGCTATGCGGGCCGAACCGCACCCGGGTACCGCTGGACGTGCAGGGGTGTGTGTGTGCCTAGGAGCACATGGCCGCTGACCCCCTGCAGCCCGTACACCTACGCTTACTTGTTTTTGTTGATACACTGTTACGAAAGTTGCTATATACTAAAATCTAGCAGATAAAATGTCCTCTTGTTAAGCATGACCAATCTTAACATGTCATTTGATAATATTGGCTAGCTTACAGTATCATACAATAACTCAAATTCTGAGAGAAAAAGGAGAAAGTTAGAAGCCTATGGTTAATACATAAGGCTTCTGTGACCTGCCCGCTTACGTCATAGTTTCGCTGTTTCCGCCGCTCTTGGTATGGCGCTACTGTCAATATGTAAAGTACAGTATTGTTTTTCGAAATAAAATATATGTTTAAAAAAAGCAAAAAAAGCTTTGATATCATGGAGTGCCCCCGCCCCGCCCCCCCTCCCCATCCCCCCACCCCTCCTCTCTCATTCAAGTCGGGCAGAAGTAGTACCGCAGCACACTGACATCTCCTTGGAGAGATTAACCAAAGTAACATCATCTTATTTGAAGGAAGGGTAAGTGTGGCTTTTCAATGAATAGACAATACTCTCGGGTCCCCAAGGTGAATTCAGGACATTGCACAGTTCAACAGTTCCTCCATTCATCTATCAAGTTCTTCCCATGGAGTCTATAGGATCTCTGACATTCAATACCTTTTGTGCTATCCCTTTCATGCCATGATGTTCATCAATATTGGGGATATTATCGGAGAATCATGATAGTTTTGAAACACGCAAAATTGACAGAAAGAAAAGCATTGAATTGAAATCATATGTTTCTTGAAAACAACAAAGGTTTGATTGAACACTAGGTAGGGGCCAGGTGGCACCCTTTTTCTCTTTTAAAACAGAAGAAACCGCTCTTCAGAAATGTACTAGTCAGGTGGAGAGATCTTTCCTTGATTTTCCTTTCTTTTGATTTTCTTCTCCATTTTTTCTCTCTTACTGAATACACTCCATGTTAATGGACCTCTGTCTTTTACAGAAAAATAAAACAAAGGTCAGTAAGGTTAATAAAGAATTAAAGCAAGCTAAGTATCAAGTAATAAAAATGAGAATTTAGAATTGTCATATTGCATGATTGTTCAAAGTTGAGAGAGTCCTCTCGCTCCAAAATGCAAAATGCCATTAAAATCGGATTGAGACGCCTACTCCAGGTTCAGGAAAGCTATTAGCACAGTAGGCTTCCAATCACTGACATACCATTCTTATCTGATATGAGAATTCTTATCTGATCTGAGAGGCTGTGTGAGCCTAGACTGGTTCTATCTGAAACATTCGTGAATTCCCAATAATTGTAAATAAAAACTCTACGGTATTAATATCTACAATTCGCAAAGTTGCTATAACATTTCAAGGTCAGCCGCTGAAGAGAAAATCAAGTTCAGTTGGAAGCATCATAATGACCCTTTCCCAGCATTAACAAGTATTTCTCGGAAGTTATTATCTAATTGTTGGACATAATATTTTTCCAACCCCGCGAGTAGCACTTAGGTATTGTTGGTTGGCGAATTGCCACAGCAAGATTCTATTAAGAGATTGGCACAGGGGTGACTTTTGACCGATTATATCTAGCATTCCTGTCTGCATAGTAGAATAAATATACAAATGCTCGAGTTAATTGATGAGAAGACGCAGTTCAAATAACGAGCAGTGGTCCACAGCATGAATCCTTCCTAATTAACGCTTCACCATTGCAGGAATCCAGAACCTACATCTGACCTAAGAGAAAGAGGAATTACTCCAAGATCTGACTAAAGCTACTGGCGATTGGGTGGAACCAATTTGATCACGACTAATAAATAGAACATAAACAAAGCAGAAATAAAGCATTTTCCAGGAAGAGATAAAAAGGACATATATATGATACATGACTATTTCCAGGAAACAAAAAAGGAATACATCATTAGCAGTGTATGTATGTTCGCAGAAAAAATCAACTCTACTTGTTCAACAAACCAACCGGCTCCTCATCAAGAAAATCTCTCCGCAGCAGTTCCGTATTTTCCCGTGAGAGGGCGTGGTAGGTTCACTGTGGCTAAACTAATCCATCAGCTCCAGTCCAACAGACACAGACTGTCAGGTACATGTATAAGTTAATCTTGTGGTTTCCCATGTCATCACATGGAAGAAACCCTATAGTACCTCGTACATGTACCCCTCGTGCGAAGAAAGATGGGAGAGCGACGCCATCTTGTATTTGCCATTAATTGTTCTAAGTGTCTTACCTTAATTGTACCTTTATAGAATCGAAGTCTTCTTGATTGAACTATGCAAAATGTGAATAGCTTCGTTATCACCACCTTGATAGAAAAATAAAGGCACCTGCTATTGGATGAGAATTAGACTAGCTTTACATCGCTATATCTCCATTCTATTCTAACCATTCTAGCGGGTAGGAGGTATACCAGATATAATGTCAGACGGGTTTGAATCGAGGACGAGGAGAGATATGCAAGGATACGAATCTTCACATTTAGTTGACATCTATAAATATTTTTGTTGTGTATAATGTTTTTCTAGACTGTTTAGTTTAGCTCTTATTGCCGGTATACCACTCATGAATATTAATGAACACAGATATTTTGACATCACATTCTCAGACGATCAACTCTTACTCTTCTTTCTTTTCTCAACCACCCCAACCCCGTTCTTCTCTCCCAGTCTCCCTCTTATCTGTCTCTCTCCCTCCCTTTACAATATGCATGTTATTGGAAAACGTTCCCAGATTGTGTATTATTCAAAATACAATATTATATTCCTAGTAATTCCATTTACTTCAGCAGATTTATGGAAATTTCAATATTTCAAGGCCAGATTGCATTTATTAGATATACCATGATGACGTCACCCATATACCTATGACTCATAGAGTGTGGGGTTGAGACCATAAGTCACTCGCCATGTAGACGGGGGTCAGTAGGGGTCCCCTAGTTTAAACCCTCAATACCGTTTTGCCAGTCTGGACGTCAGGTATACCCTCTCCAGTGTGGGCTGCTAAAATGGGGCGTTTCCCAGGCATCTTATCTCACTTGATCCCACCCTTCCAAGTGTTTATTGTGAGGAGAGTTATAAATAAGGAGTATATGTATAAATGCAACTACAGGTATAACGAAGTTAAATAAAGTAACTAGTACCATCAAGTAATGAAATTTAGCTACAGGCATACAGGTATATTAAACTTATTGTTATCCTGAATATCGCTCTTCCTATATAAGTTTGAAGCTATACTCCCAGCTACTACAACAAACAAAATCGTCCCCGGCGGATCCCCGAAATATAAATGTGAGCTTTTATGAAGCCCTGTAACAAGAACAACCAGCCCAAATCCCCCAATACTTTGATCAAATGACTTTTAGATGGGTGGGAAAAGAAGGGAACAAAAAGTAGGAAATCTTTAGTTCTTTTCATTGATGTTAACTGAGGGTGCAGCTTTAAACGTTTCCTTCTTGTTTCTGCATGGGCAGATTATTGTCCTAAAGTGTATAGGTCTGTGACAATAGTTATAATTACGTCAATCATTGCCTCATTCCTAGTTCCAGTAATCCCTTAAATACAGGATTATTTACAGAGATTACATATATCCGTCATGCATTTCATACATTAAATAACCTTCCTATATACCTGTTATAAAGATATTGAATATAATTTTAATCAATACAAATTGTTTTATATAATTATATCATTGGAAGGTCAAGCCATCGTCCATTAATTTAGTTTCTCCAGTGTGTGGAGGTTTATTTTACCTATATTACACTTATTATTTAGTTCTCAACTGTGTTTTTTGTTCACTCTTCCTTTAGGAGGGTACTATAGCGGAGGCAGTCGTATGAGAAACAGGGCAGTCAGGCTAGTCAAATTGTATTAAATCCAGATGAAGGTAGCTGACTGTCAGCCGTCAGCCGAGTACCTCAGTACTAGCTGAATCCATTCCGACGTCAGGCAATTTTTCCATCGGTCAGCCAACTGACCATCGTGAAACAGTCGGGTCAGTGGATACGGGGATTAATATTTCACATACACACACACTCTCTCCCTCTCCTTCTGTCTGCATTCATCATGGCTCAATCAGGTGCACTTGGAATAACACCAATTTGTCTGTGCGAAGCTGAAGAGAATGTTATGTGTTGAATCGTGGGCTTTCAGAGGCTATAAAACCTGGAGTGCTCTATGAGAGGGAGGGATGTCTGGGTACCATGATGGGAGAGGAGGCAGTTGGCAGATTAATGTATGTTCTTCACACATCCCTGAATGGTGCAACATTCACAAGCAACCCATATACATCAAAGATGCACATCATATGTAAGTGTACATTAGCCACCAAAACCTTTGCAGTGCGTCTAATGGCGCTCTGCAAGCTTAAAATGTATATTGCGGTGGAGCACTGTTTGAACCTTAGATTTTAGGATTTTCGAAATATATGATGATCAGGGTTTAATACTCCCACCCAAGTGTACAGTATGGTATATTATAAATGAATCTGCTTTAAAGCTAGTATTTTCTTTTTCACCTCTTAGTATCTGTATGATATCTGGTCTTCCCAGCCTCACCAGGATTCGAACCAGGATCCGAACAACAGACTCATGCCTTTGGGTCCAAAGTAGTTTTTAAAAGCTCTGTCACCGTATACAGTCCCATTCATTCGCGTTATTTCTTTCCATGGGAAAATGCATTTAGCTATCGCTGAAGAAGCCAATTAACTGAGAGGCAATTGTATTGCACTAATACAGGAGGGAGAAACTGAGAAAACTACCTACTGGGTGAAAGTCCTAGACTATCGTGCTTGGATCTCTCCTTTGGTGGAGTTTATTGTAACTAAAAAGTGAATAATATCTCAACAAAGTATGATGTAGGGATGATTACCCTAATATTCCATCAATATATAAATGGATGGCTTTGAAAATAGTCAATGCTGGAAAAGTTTAAAAGCTGCATTCCCAGCTAGATTGACTGACAACTATTTTTTCTCCACTTAGGGAAAGCCTCTCGCTCCATACCACAAAATGCAAAATTTTAGAATCCCATTAGGACACCTAATCTAGGGCCAGGAAAGACATTAGCGCAGTAGGCGTCCAATCACTGACATACCATGTTTATCTGATCTGAGAGGCTCCGATCCTAGATTGCTCTGCGTGAAGAATAGAAAATCCTAACACTGAAAAATTAATAAAAAAAATCGGTGCTTCCTTGAGAGATCACTTTGTTCAGTACACCAAGATGAACAGGCCGATGGGTTGAGAATAAATAAGATGGAAGATTTTATTTTGTGACGGAAATTAGCTGATAATTCAGCTTAAAGGTTATATGTGTTAGATCGTAGGAAAATGTACTGGTGGCAGCTCTACACATTTAGGGAATTTTGCTAAATTAGGCTGAAACATGATGAATACCGGGTATATCTGAGTATATGTCGTTGATTTAAAGTAAATATCTGTTTGGCTATGTTAAACTGCATTCTAAAGTTCATTTCTGTCTTAAATGTGGGTTATTTTAGAGGATTGATGACCCATATAGCGGTCTGAAACTAGAGATAAAATAGAAAGTATACTCTAGGGCCTCAGAAAATGTATAATTCATCCTTACCAATCCCCAATCTAGGCACAAAGCCTATCAGATGAGATAAGATCGGTATGTCAATGGCTTTTCCGGCCCTGGAGCAGGCCCAAAACAACCGTCATAATCATGTAATGGGATTCTAATGGCATGTGGCGGTAAGTTTCCATGAGTTTGAAGGGAGCTGATAGGCTTTGAGCCTAGACCGAATCCCCTCAATATATAAAATATATAATATAAAACAAAAGTAAGGTTCTAAATACAACTGAACAGATGTTTTCAATTAATGCAATACAAAATATATCGGAATATCAACTTACTGCTCAACATGTAAGTCTCTCAAAATTCTAAAAAAAAAATACCCATAAAAAGGTTTTCTCTAACTGGTGCAATACAAAAAATAAATTGAACAATGCCTATAATGTATAGTTGTTCAGGCTAATTTCGCAAGATTGACTAAAAATGCGCAGAACTGCCGATTGTATATTTTCTGACGCCCTGACCCATGTACGGCAGGGGATGATGTGCATCTGTAGGCACAATTTGTGACTGTTGATTCCTGCCATCTATCACTAATGGTTAACGTTACATACATTATAGCAGTTCAGCAACACCTATGTTGCCACAACCCTGGCAGGGGCACTCTATTCCAAGCACAACTTGTGAGAGTAGCATTGCCTTCCCTCATTTATCATTGTAAGGTTATCTCGATCGGTGGATTTAAAAGAGGGGAAGAGGCTGGGGGCACTCCAAACCTATGATCTACATGCTTCAGCAAGGTATATCAGTGTCAGTAGAATATGCTCTATCTGCGTACATGGAGATCTATGGCTGAATGACTGCTCATGGTTTGGTCTCCTTTTTGGATAATCATTTTATTATAAGGACCGCAGAATACTATCATAATCCCATTAGGACGCCTACTCCTAGGTTATAAAAGCCATTAGCGCAGTAGGCGTCCAATCACTGACATACCATTCTTATCTAATCTTTGGGCCTGGGTATGACCATAACGTGCCTCTCTGTCTATTTTTCTCTTGTCCTCTTGTCTCCCTCTCCCTTCTTCTCTATCTCTTTTTCCTGGGTATGATCATGAACTGCCTCCACCGCCCTTGATATAACCATATTAAATTTGTTGATAAGGGCGTAACGCAACCAATCTCACTCACTCACTCTTATCTAATCTGAAGGCTTTGAGCCTAGACTGAATCGGCAGCTCTACACATTTGGTGCATTCCGCTAAATTAAGTTGAATAAATGCTATACTAGTTTAAAGTATGACTGAAACAAAATTATGTATGATAGCTAGTTGAGAAACTAATGTTTATTTTTGATAAACTATTTATCCTATATAATCCTATCACTAAGTACTAGACGTTAGAACTACAATAGGCTCCGAATCTAGTCTCTAGTCTAGGAACACACTGAAAGGCTAGAAAAGTCCTTTTCTGATATGAGATATGACATCCCCCTTAGGTATGAATAAATAATATTTTGAATTGAATTGAATTGTCATAACCTAATACATACGTGTACATGACAACATTTACTGAATAAAGCACGTTTTGCCATGCATGAATTTCAAATATAGAGTACAATGAAACCTATAGATAATGTTAGAAGCATTTTAGGTATATATAACTGTAACTGTATAGGCTACAATACCCAGATACTATCATAATGGTGATTTCATGAACTAAGGTGGAATATTATTGCTATTGTATCATTAAAATGTCGTATCGTAAATATCAGAAACTATTCGCCCTAAAGAACTATACACTCTCCACGTCAGGAAAATGATAACATACACATGCAGAACCCATATTTTTGGAAACCCTAATTCCCTTCTCAGAAACCCGTCATTTGCCATTGGTGGCCCCCGTGGAACATTTGTTATTCACGGCACCTACATTTTCTGAGATAGATAATTCCAACCGCGTGGAGCGCACGTGTTCGCAGTCTCGTCTGATCACATATCCAGGTGATTCACCGAGATTTGTGACGTCACGGACCACAACAATTAGTAACGTAAATAAACTAGCGCGAGTCGGTGTCTTCAGTTCTCGCCACTTTTTAAGACGCTCATGCTGCGCACACTCACAATGCGAGTTGAAACAAGGATCCCACCAATAAAGCTAATCTTAAAACCGAATGGTGCATACTGACGAAGGGGAAAGGGGATGGTACAGGGTTGCCCCAGCCCTTGCTGACTTTTGGTCCCGGACGTCAGAGAGTGTTCAATCGGCACCTCTAGGTCTATACAATTAGTAAATTCTGCTAAATTAGGTTGAAAAAAAATGTAAATATACTGGGTATATTTGGCTTTGAATTACTGTAATTCAAGAAATATGTTCGGTTATATTGAACGGTATTTGAGCCCCATTCTTGTCTTAAATTTGGGTTAGTTGAGGAAAATGGTGAAGGCGAATTGTACATTTTCTAACAACCTAACCATTATACATGCGTGATAAATGTACGTATAGCATACTGATTCGCACTGGGAATAATATTATACTTATCCATACACCATGCATTTTGCTCTCTTTGATGTTTCACAAGTCTACTTTCACATCCTCAGAATAGAGAAATAGGATGAATCTCTCATATCACATCTCAACATGTCTGTAACATCTAATAAAAGGGCGTAAAGCAACCAATCCCACCCAGTTCTCACTGCATGAAGTTGGCCCGATGTACCATGTAAATTGCGATGGTGCACACCCGCAGGGACAAAATCCAAGTATTGTTGCTCACCGGTGCCCCTGTCCTTTCGGCCGATTCGACTTCAAATCATTACATAAACATGTAACAGCTGTAAAATATGTTTTACTTCAGTCCTATAGGCCAAATGACAAGTACATTTAGTAAGAGCTTTTTTGTCATAATAGCTGAAAAGGCAGCTTTGATATATGAAGCCTTAATTAATACAAGTCTCCAACAATATAATCTTGACAGAGTCACTACTTCCAAACCAGAATGATAAATGTTAAAAAGAGCGAACCTACACAGGAGAATATGAGAGATATTTATAAACCCCTTAGCTCGAGCTCGATTCCCCTCATATGTCCTTTATCCGGGGTTTAATTCGGCTGACACTAGGATTTCTCCAATTTTCAGGTCTAACAACTGTAAACGAAATATAAACTTATAGCTAATTAGGTACATATCACCATAATGACGAAACGCGTTGGAAATAAACGAGAGAAAGAAACATGCCGTTTTAGTCATTTGTAGGCTACTTTTCAACCATCTATATGTGTCATCTACATTTGATATTAGATCTGTCGTTCGTTCTTCGTCATTCATCTTTGCTCAAAATGTCACAAACGTGACACAAGGATCCGTGCATGTGATTGATTGCTATCTTCATTATCTGATTTGTATATGTAAAAATAGCGACTAATACAGTATATGGAATCGTACACATTCTCATTTCCATGTTCATGTCTCACTTCATAAATCGCTGTACAAAACTATTAATTCAATAGCTCTAGTCGATATTAGACAAGGTTTTGACCTTTAGTGACCCTGGAGCCAGAAACTTACTCATCCCTCTTAATGTAGCTGATAACCAGGAGACCTACAGACCTACATAGATGGCTAGACTGTAAAATTAAACCTTTACATCTGAATTGAAATACCAAGTGTAAAACCATAATTAGGCTATAACCGATTTAGTAGGTTTAGAACTCATGAGTACATGTATACATGATGATGTATGTAATCCTACTCTACCTCTTTGCCATAAACTGGTATGCCAACTGGCCCAACTAGCCAAGACTCCTCCCGGGGAAGTTGCAAACCCGGTATAAAAGAAAGAAAAAGAAAACAGACCCAAGAGGCAATTTGTACAGTCACAATGCAATATATTGCTGGTATGAATTATACATGCACTGAAGCAATTGATAGAATATCTGGGAGGACAAATATATCTACTGATAAAAGAGTAGATATATCTACTGTTAAAAGAGGTAAAAGTAAGATATATCTACTGATAATGAGTAGTGACTATTCGCATATCCACATCAGTCGCCAACAACAACATATTTATCAACATTTAATGTGCGAGTGTTTGATATAATGAATAAATGGATTTACCAAGTCCATTCTTAATTAATTGTACCGGTAAATATGGCTATGCTACGAAAGCCCTCAAGGCATCTATGGACAAAAGTTTCTATGACCTGTGATGGATTAAGGTCAAGAAATAGACGAGAGAAAAAGGGTTTATAGTAGGACTATGGCACTGGATTTGGGCGAATACCTACTATCATCATTAAATACAACATATTTTCATATAATCACTTGACAAATCATTATGGCCACCTCAAGAACACGACACACCAACGTTGGCACATACCAATAAATGAGTAGAGCAAAAAGCACCAGACATGAAATTGCTAAAATCATTGGACCATTACCTTGCATTTAGAGATGATTATAAATGGAATATCCTTAGGTCCCCGTGCTGAATGAGATCTGAAGAGCGGTCTGTGGTAAGCTCCACCCGCACCTACATCCGACATGGCTCGCTTTTTATCAAAGGGATTGTTTAATCGTGGTCCTGGATCCTCGTTACTCCTCCTGGGCATTTCCAGTGTAACAGCAGGTAGAACAAGTGTCACCTCCGGTACAGTCAGTCTCGACCCGGGAGCCAATTCCACCGCTCCAGGTGGTTCGTTCACTGAGATTATCTTAGGTTCCTCATCTGGGGTGACAATGTCAATTTCTATGGACGGTACGTCAATTGCTAATGCTACCTCGTTTTCTGGTGTCTGATTCTCCAAGGGGTTGGCACTTGGTACGGAGCCCTGAGGGAATTTCCTCCTGGGTGATGGAGACGCTGAGCCCCTGAGGGCGTTCACTGGAGGGGTTATGTCTGGGGGTAAGGCGAGTGGGGATATTGCTAATTGATGCTCATGTCCACTTGCAGCACTTGCACCACCTTCTACTAGTCCACCGCCACCACTATTAAGTCCAAGACCTCCTGGTCTCGGTCTCTGATACCTGAAGCATGGTTTTGGTTCGTGGTTAAGATGTTGTCCACCTTTAACTTGTAAGGATTTAGGTGGTGGAAAACGTTCAGGCTCCAATGAATGTGTTGGGCAGAGTAGGGTAGGAGGCTTAATGCAAGGTCCACCCAGGACTAACGAGGTATCACTAGCCCCACTGTTATTCGTCAGTGAGGGAGCTGAGGTGCCCCCACCCATAACGGTGCCCCCCGTAGGGGCCTTGTTGGGTCTTTTTGCCATGCTCCGACTATTGCAGCAAAAGCCTATTCAAGTACAATTGGCATGATTAGTATCGGAGTATGTATGGGAGTGTGTGTGTATATATACAGGCTCAGATGTGGCATACCTGAGAACCTGTAGGCATGTGTCCTAAACGGATAACTTTCTCCCCACTAAAGTGAGAGATTTCCATGCAAAGGTGAACGCATGTACATGAAAAGCCGCCACATGTCACAAGAAACACATTTGAGATTATATTTCCAAGCCAACGGCTGCATGAGCGTTGACCTTATACAATCTGAAAGCGTGCCCCAGGAAGATAGGAGGCAGCATCTCCCGTGTGCATCTTTCTTGCTTTATCGCTCGCTCCGAAGCCACTATTGAAGAGCGCATCATCATGCTCTGAGATAAGATATAACCTACACCCCAGGCATCACACAAATTGAATTCTATTTTTGGAAACGCTTGTTGCGAGGATATCGTTATTTTATGCGATACAAAGAAATAGATCGATCGCCCTTCCAGGGGTTCCTTTCCCGGATTTGCGATCTTAATTTGGCCGTTCTTACAGCTCGACTATCTCCATGTGTCTAAGTATAGACGCGACATTGTACAGCATATTAAAACTTGTAATTTGATTACGACCTTTTTGTGCTGATTCCCTGAAGCTTGGATCCCGGATCTGATTGTCAGAATACACACTGAGGTTTTTACGCATAACCCCGAGGGTTCTATCGCCAATGTTATTTTCCCCCAGATTTTAAAATCATACGTCATTCCAATTTCACATTCCCTGGCGACGACGGTCCGTGAATATATAAAGACAATGCCATGATTCAATCATTGCTTTCGGGGGAGGTTTCTAATGCCATCAAATATAGCATCCCCCTTATGTATGTATGTTATATTCTTCTTTTTCTTACGTAATATTTTTTCTTTGGCTATCCGGGCTTTAAGATGTATTTACACAACATTAATGTATAATGGTTGGGATAACAATCACAATTTAACGTAGACGTGCAGTCACAAATGCATGGATGTTTAACCACTCCTTTTAATGACAATGAAATTTCAAATCTTGTTATTGATCAGCTGAAATTCAAAATTTATGACATGCATGAGTAATCCTTTGTAACTCCATGGAAACTGTAAATGCCAAATGCAACCATGCACAAAAGCTTATGCAATAAAATAATCGTACATCCGTATGTCCAATTCGCACTATAGAGCTCTATCTGGGATGCAGTCAAACCAGGATTCAATAATAGATGACAGGTTTGCAGAAATATACTCGCAGTTTGCACGTATTTCCTCCGTATGAAGGTGTATCCTTTTCAGAAGGCAGATAATTTCATACAGGGTTTATAGTATTTCCAGTACAGTCGCTCTGACAGTGTGTACAATGTAACGTACCTGAATCCCCCAACAGGCTGTTAGTTACTCTGCCTTCCCTTCTTTCGCCTTCCCCCTCAAGCTTATGATAACAATGCATGATAATACACAGTCAGCATATGAGAGAAGGAGCGGTGGTACGTGGTTCTTTCTTTCTTCATGCGTCCTTATATTTAAGTAACTAATAACAAGTAACTAAGATTAAAAAGCATTTGAGATATTAACGTTGGCGAAGAAATGCAGGATTGAAAGGTTGCATGGATGGACCTCCGACGGTAATATCAATGAGTCAGTGATGTTTTTGCGCAAGTAAATTAATTTTCTTGTTTTGTCTTGACGAATCGTATATATACATCCCACGACATTTCCCCACCTTCAACATGGTGTGGTTCAGTTCGTGTCAGTACAGATCTCAGAGTATGAATTAGTTTAACCTCGGTGTAAATAACCCATTCCGGCATTCATAAGTACCTGAGTATGTAGCGGTGTACAAATCAATACCTACGTCCAGCAGACCAACGTATAATAATGTATTATTAGTGACGGTTTTTAAGTTTTCAGTTTATGCATTATGTATAGAGGAAATGATCAATATTGCATTCAATTCTCTCCGCGCACGTTGGGTTATTTCTGACGCAAACACATTTGTCCATGTATTGACATTTATATGCATGTCTCTATCTAGTATACCTATTCAGTGCCCACTCATATCCAGAGTAGCTGCAAAATAGCTTTACATGTATGTTATGGATTTATTCACCACATTTTGAATATCAATAGCTATAGTGTCATCTAAGGCATTGATTGGAGAACTGCACCCATGCGACAGGTATAGATTGGGATATTATAGATTATGTTCATTGTCTGACTCGGGCACATGCATGCATGGGTTCGAATCCCGGACCCGCTGGAGTATTTTTCTCAGCAATACAGATTGAGATATATCCAATAAGGGCGAATTGTCGTGTGTCACGATGTTATGATAAAATTTCCTTGACTGCAGTCACCAAGAAACTATTTTGGTATACCTATACAATCTTCATCTCTGAATACCCACATAAAAGGGAAGACCTGGATATATTACCCTTTGACTTTGAGTTGTTACACCGGGTTTCTCCATACCTGTCCGCTGCTGACATATAATATGATGCCATTCATACGCATAGAAGATTTTATGCATAGGTTAATCCGAATAATAAAGCATTCCCACAAACAGTTCACGGCTCTTTTATGGATATGATATCTCCTTCCCATTCCTTCTTATTGCAAGGAGTGTGTGTGCCACACGGCATATTTTCACAGTAGATGCTGTATTGTTATAGTGTATGTCATACAATAGAGTCACTCTTAAATTCTTGATATGAATATCAAAGTCAAAAGGCATTATCGCTGTGATCATAGCTGCCAAATCTCTATTAGAAACGCATCTATGTACAACTATTCATGGACCACTTCTCCATTCAGTTCTTCTCTCTAGCCCTGAGGAAGGTGAGAAATACAATAGAAGAGGAATACAGCACAGGTTGCATAGCTATAGCGATGTCTTGACACTTTGTAACACTTTGCTAAACCTATCCTCTCGGTTCAAATGTCCATGATGTGTCTTGATCCTGAGATATATTATATGGGTTGGAATGCAATCACTTCCTTGTGTCACTATTTCCTATAGATAGCTCTAGGAAGGGAGGGAATGGAATTAGAATGATGCAGCTAAAGGTGTTGACTTGCTGCTGGGTGTAGTGTCTTGAAGAGGTATATACTACGTCTATGAGCTTGTTAGAAGTAGCATACCGCCAAACTGCAATAACAATAACTATTTTGCCTCAGCATAGTGTGGGTAATCACGGTTATATTAGGTAGCGGTGCATCCTCCTGCCTGGAATCAATACATGGGCTGTATTTAAAGTCTTTCTGCATGTTCTGTCATAACCATCCAATAGGCGGTGGGGTGGGCGTATGCGCGGAGGAGGGGCGGGGAGGGGGGCGAGGGGAGGAGGAGAGAAGGGGAGAAGGGGAGAAGGGGAGAAGGGGAGAAGGGGAGAAGGGGAGAAGGGGGGACGTGAAGAGGGAGATGCGGGAGAGGGAAGGAGAGGAGCTGGAGGGGGTGGAACAGGAGGTGGAACGAAGGGGACGGGAGGAACAGGGGTGGAACAAAGCCCCTGGTGTCCAATTATAAATTACTGAAGTATTAGTGGTTACATCCTTTTGCAAAATAATCAAATTTATACGAACCTGTCTAAGGAGGGGAGGAGTGGTTCGGGGGTTTGGGGCGACTGGGGAGAAGCACAGAGGTAGGAACTTGGGTTTAAACATTGTATCTATACAGTGTCTCAGCCATAGATTCTACCGGATTCTACTATGCAGGTCCCTTTATCAGAACTTAGAGAGGGCCATATTTGCATTCTATCAGGAAATATTTAACCTTTAATAATTCGCACCATATATCAACTGACCCTAGGGGTTTTGTGGTTCAGCCACTTGGCCTGATACAGATAATATATACTTATCTGAGTGAATCTTGAGCGAATGTGGAATATTATTAAGGAGGTAGAGAAGAAGATATATGTGGGTGTCTATAGTACCACCTTTGACGTATACCAAAACATAGGAGGAGGGACAATAGATGGAAACAGCGTGGAGGAGTAGTTTCTATTTGTGTTATGTGTCATAATAAACTATTTGCGTATAGAGGGAAAATACAAATTGAGAGAAACAATGGGGATTCGTCTGAGCGGAGGGGAGGGAAAGTATAAAAGGTAAACGATGACGAAGGTCTGATATATATTACATCGAAAGGTACTTTTTTTGTTATATGCAGAGAGGAGATTCTGCAGGGAGAAGGAAAAGAGAAATTATACATCTGTATATTATGCTTACGAGTTCATAAACGGAAGATGAAAGAAAGGGGGCGTGTTAAAGCAGGACTATACCTCTGTATATATATCGGTAGGTGTATAGGAGAGAAACTGTGGAGAGGGGAGGGGATAATGAATTGGCTATATCGCCATATTGTTAATGATATGCATCCGGGTACATATTAAAGGAATGGCGAAAAGACCTCGAGGACGTATCCCTTCTCGCACCAGCCCCAGATGATGCAAAATTAATGCATCTCTCGGTCTATATGATATAGTATATCTGCAGTCAAGAGGCAGGTGAAAATCAAGTACCAGCAGGTATACTAGTATACCTGAACCTCATGGGTTTGCACAGGAGATTATCCGATGTGCTTGAATTTGCGATCATCCAATTCTGGTATATCAGAATTGGGTGATCGAAAGTTCAAAGTGACACTTTAGTGCAACACTGAACATACAACGAACTCCAGGGTATCTATATATATTATTGTATGCCGTATATTATTTCTGTATAGATCTATATTTAGAAGTTGAAATACAAGACAGTGCTGGCATGTTCATTCCATGGCTGGCGATGGCTAGGAAATAAAAACCCCGAAAGGCGGTAGATGAGCGTGCTGTTATTAGATATTTGAGCACGACATAAGATCCATATCCTTTGTTGCTCGCGGAATATTAGCTCAGAAATCTGTGTCCTTGGGTGTATAGACGCTTAGGCCTGCGTTAGATGTAAGTTGTTTCTTTTTGAGAAACTTCTAAACGCAGATGAATTGCCTGGAAATGTTGTTTTGCACTTACAGGTCTATCAATTAATTTATATATTATACATATAGCTGCATGGGTGTTGTGTTGCCTGGACTGTATACATTACATACTATAATATATGAAGGGCAGGGTTTAGAATACTTAGGTTAATAACATTCCAGATCGCCATGTCATTTCTTAGTTTAGGAAAGGTTCGCCAAGCAATCTGAATACATCCGAATGAGAGACAGGTATATCTGCATAAATATCAAATCTGAAGTAAAGTGAAACGTTTATTATAGATAGTCTCTCCTATCATATACCTGAACAACAAATAATGATTCATTGCATGTCAGCGGGTGTACCCTCCAGATTGCTTGCTTCATTTAAAGTATTCCAACAGTTAGTATCCATAGAAATCCATAGGTCGCTCCTAACATTTGATTTTGAATGACATCAGATTATAAAGATAGCCAATTTAATGCAAATTCAGCGTGAATGGATTCCAGAAAATGCTATTTGATATGAGGATTAGATTGGCATATTATGGAATCGAGTTGTTTCGTATTAAAGGTTCCATGGCCTTCGGACGACTTCAGAAACCTTGCAGTGGTCTGTGACCTTGATGTTCTTTCAACGTGTTCCTCCATTGCCGACACATGTTATATCATATATGGAGACGTAAATCCTGGAATTTATGGTAATCTCGATTCTCCTTTTCTTCTTACTGAAAATTCAAACAATGGCGAACAATGACACCCCTATAAAGCTGAGTTTAATACAAATCCTCTTATTTTCAATCATTGATTAGAAATTGAAATGCATCGGGAATATAATAGAAGATCCTTGAGTTCAGATAAAACATGCCTCTAAAACGTAGTTTCATGACAGCTCAATAATCGCTGGATCCATAGACTGATTGTCCAAGTAATACAGGCGGCACAAATTCTCTTGAAATAAATGCGTCTCGTGTCCGAATGCTTGCAACATATGTATGTACAGATACACAGGATAGACGTTGGCCTGAACTGGTCCATGTATATAAACAAAGACTAATTGTAATATCCCAGTCATGTGTCTCCTCCCAGGTAATTCACGCAGGATGCATTGTATGCTTGCATACCTTTTCTACTTTAGACCAATCGTGTGAATATTAATTAGCTATCAACCTCCAGGGCCAGGGACGCACTCGACCACTAGCCAATCCACCACAACAGCCGCCCCAGCTTTTATGGTCAATAGGGGAATTGCATACATGTCTCATTGCGCGGTGTGTCTTAATTGCGGTGCATGCTGCGATAGATTCAGTTTTCAAGTTTGGCATACATGATTTGATTTGTAAAAATTCTTTATTCAGGACTTACACATATATCAGTAACATTTTCATTTTTAAAAATTCGCCAACGTTGAAGTTGATATTAATGATGCATAAACTCCATATAATTATATATGCATGGTGCAAAAATAAAGATATGATTTATTATATGTAGCCTACGCATTTTATATGAAACAACTTATCTAGAGTGGGATACGTTGCACGCATATACCACTAGTGGTAAACGTAATCCCGCCACCTCGTTTTACTTTCAGGAAAAGTCAATAAAATGGCTTTAAAATATGATGTCTTCATACATGTACACATATATGCGTCTCTCAGATTACGTCTTGACAGTAAATTGCTCTTTTCCCAAACAAAGTCCTTCAGGTAATAATAAGAGGTCAAACTTAAATTGTATTTATCCTATTTAAGGTGACTTAAAGTGTATGCTTAGCCGCGTAAACAAATCCCCGATTAGGTTACGCGCCAGACAGGTATAATAAAAGTACATAGGCGCGAGGATAAGGACAATAAATTGTGTTGCAAACACCTATAGATGTGGTTTGTGTGAACACAAATCCGACTTTTTTTTACATACGCTTGTCCATATTTCCCGTATTTATGAGTTTATTATTCTGTAAACGGTTAAAGATCACAGCGGAGGAGAACAATCGACCACTCCCTTCTATTCCAGGTGGTTTCTATGTATGCCAGAAAACCTCAGTGACCTCAGGTCATATGGGAACCACACCTTTGCCTGGTCGTTGAAAAGGTTAATTGATTTGTTTGAATCGTGATTTGCATAATCTTCAACGCATGATCATGGGACATAGCATCGTATATTATAACGTTTTGCCCAATTATGTAATAAATCATGGTAGACACATTCATACCGTTTAATTAGAATTGAAATTGCAATATATCAAGACAGCGCGGTCTATTTGAATACGATAAACTATTAGGTATTCATCGACTTGGGGGAACTGTTTATCTATTTCAAAGATGCCGCTTCGATTGTCTTCTGGCACCGGTGGAAAACACTCTATTATGGCGCGAGACGCTTCATGAGAATTAACTATTATAAAATTAAATTAAAATTTCTGGAAATGCTTTGGAAATTAATATATACACGAAGTGGGGTTGAGGAGTAGGAAATAATATGGAATGTGACCCAGTAAGTGACCCCTTCCTATATGCTGTGTGCATATTGATGGAGATATTCCTTGAATATGTACTGAAATATCCAAGTATATTTATCCAGTCTAGGCTCATAGTCTCTCAGGTTAGATAAGAATCCCATGTCAGTGATTGGACGCCTACTGCACAATTTACTATCCTGTCCCTGGAGTAGGCGTCCTAATGGGATTTTAATGACATTCTGTGGTTTGAGCGAGAGGCTTTCCCTCAGTTTGGAGGGACTCTCCCAACTCTGACTGTATGTACTATATTATGTTGCTATCCATTCCTGATAATTGCATTAGTACATGAACATGTTAAGGGGGTCCTGTTTTCCTTATTATCCCTATTAATCCATTAATCCCAGAGGGGATCATGTCGGACGTATGTGTGTGTGTTCTCCTTGCTTCAAGCAGCGGATCCTTGGGTATAATCCATCCTATGTCAAAGGTGGCTTTGGTGGTACATGTAGTATGATACCATATGATGTGGCCATAGCATGGACCTGTAGGCTATACATATACTTTATGCATTGAGTGAGTCATTAAACTTATGGAGCAGCTGAAGGCCTTATGAAAAATTGATGTACATTTATAGTACAATCTTGGGAATGGTGACCTTAGCTTTGTCGATACAATGGGAGAGCTATAGGCGATGTCCTGAGTATCTGTTGCCTAAATCTTGAAAAGACACACTCATGAAGAATTATTTTTACATGCAAACCTCACACGTATAAAAGATCAAGGACTTCGTTGTAGTCGTTCAGTAGCATGAATGCGACATTGTTCAAAATGGCATATATTCGATAAATGATTTAAAACCTTTCTGTGTTCAAACTATGAAAGGGTATTCGACCAGTGGTGGAAATATACAGGTGTAGTCAGGCAAGACAAAAGAGGATTGGTACAGATTAATTCCATCATTTTCAAAATGTGGTCGACCGATAAAAGCGGAATCAAACGTTTAGTTTTTCAGCCTCCATACATACACAATCCGAATAGAATTTAACAGGACTAAGGATTCGACTACGATTGCGAAAATAATCTGTATCCAATCCCACGATACTTCATATCTGACACCGCAATGGAAGGAATGAACAAAAGTATTCACAATCACGATATGTATGCACATACGCCATACTAAAACATATTCGACAAATACAGATACATAAAACAACATGAGTTACATAATATACAAATATTATATGAATAACATAGTTATCTTGATTGTATCAATATACATTATAATCGCACAAAATGAGATCATTTTTAAAATAGTAAATTAGTGTTTGCATGTTTTGAATCCCCGAAACCTAGAAAAAGCCCTACCTAAAATCAACGAGAGTGGAAGAATCAATGTGTTACCTTGTGTATAAAAAAAGATTTTTCCGATCAAAAAGATAAATCCGACAGGAGTACAAGCTTTCCAATCAGAAACCCCTAAAAGGGGCGTTTTTGCTAAACCCCACAATTAATAGTAAATGCCTGTTTTATGTATCATAAATATTGCAGTAAATAAATTCTATACAACTGGATTTCAGAAGTGCGCCTTCTTTTTGTATTCCAGCCTATACATAATAGAAATAATTTGTTCGATTAAATTTTATTTGATCTTCTAAAACTAACTCTTCTTAATTTTCATTACATACATCATCGTTTCTGCAGCACTAGTGATCAAAGAAAGAAAGTATTGCGAAACTGAGTGTGGGTCTATTTGGGGTATATGCTCATGCCACTCATAAGGTAAGGAGACTCATATTTATGGTAGCTCGCTATTACAATGTGTCAACAAATCATCCCCCTTGTCATAAGACAAAATCTGACACTAAAATTGCTTTTCCGTGAATATAGGCCTATTGCGCCTTTGGATCTATGCAGGTATAACAACATTAACTAGATATATATATATATAGAAAGGGTAGCGGGAAGGATCTCACCAGTATGAATAATATCAATACAAAAAAAATATCCCCGTCTGGATGGATCAGCAAGTAAGGTAGTTTATTAAAATAACTATTTAGCAGTAATTTGAGAGAAAGGCGCTGTGTGTGTATGTTGTATAAGATTTATATATGTTATGTGTCATTGCATGTCATGTGTCATCAAGAGAGGATAGAGGGAGCCATTGTTTTCGTATTAAAAGCAGTGCGGTGGCCATGATGTAACGCCATAAAGGAATTTGTTTTATCGGTGCTTTTAAAGCTGAGTTCACATGCAGTCTAACATCGGTCAGAAACTAATTTTTACTTTTTCTTCCATTTTTTTCCAACTCATCTAAAAGTCATTTGACCGAAGTTTTGGAGGATTTTGTTCGGTTGATTTTGCTACAAGACCCATACAAGTTCACATTTATTTCAGAGGCCGTTTTCTCTCGACCGATTCGACTTTAATCTTGTATAAACATAATTATAACAAGGGATAAACTCAGTCCTATAAGTCATAATAGGAGCACATTTGATAAGATTATTGTTGTAATAGTTGAGAATGCAGCTTTAACGCAGAGGCGTTCTACTTACTAGTATTATGTCGTGTGTGTATTGTTTTTGTTGTTGGTAAATATTATTAATTAGTAACTACCAACATCAAAATCTATGACATTAGGGTTGTCTTTTATGCACCTCTCTTTATTCCAAGTATCAAAATAATCATGTTCATCATATCTCTCCCAAATATCCCCTGGCGGTAATAGCCGTGCTATGACTATCTATATATAGATAGATAGATAAATGAAAGCGGTAACTACCAGTAAGGTAATGCAATTCCAACGCATTAGGCCAAATATACCTATGGCAAAAACCATAGTAAAAAGCCATATTTTGTCGCTTTTGGAGTATGGAAACTTGTTTGTATCTCTTGCCACTGCTGAAATTAGAGAGAAACTGCAGCGACTGATAAATCGTGCAGTGAAAGTTATCTACCAAAATGACCCGAGAAATAGTCAGGAGTTATGTCGGGAATGTAGGATAGACCCACTGATAAAGAGATCGAATATTGCCCTCCTAAATATCATGTTTAAAAAGCAGCAAGATGAGTTGAATTTAAGAGAGGTTCCAGCGGCTATTAGGATAAATGATGGTCCGGTCTTAAAAATAATACTGCCAAAAATTGAAAAAGTGAGGAAAGCACCACACTTTCAAGGTCCAACCCTGTGGAATAGGTTGCCAGCACCTATCCGCAGGAAGTCATGGCCTAACATCAAACTTTATCTAAAAACAGATAATACTTGGTATGACCATTAACCTCCTTAACCTTCTCTTGAAAGGACATGGTATGTAACGGGTGGTGCATCGATGAAAGAAAAATGTATATAATGCCAATGTACGACGTGGTTTTTATTTGGTCGAGTAGTATATTATCAATCTTGTTGAGGGGAAAAAAAATACGTTGATTGCTTTATTGTACCATTATATTACTTTTGTATGCTATGTATGTAGTAAATCGGATGTTTGATATAATTATAAATGTCTGTTAAAATTGTTAAACTTGAAGAAAATTGATTATCCTAGATGTTTCACACGATTTTGATTGGATTCCTATGAAATTATCACTTGTGAAAATGGTTCCAATAAAATTTATTAAAAAAAAAATTCATGTGTTGGGGCATCAGCTATTTATAAATCGCCTTTTTAAATTCTCTCAAAAACATTTAAGATGAAAATGAGGTAAAAATACATAAGATACACCAAACTGTGAAGCTCATTTCTCTTTTAATTTGGGGCTATTTGCGAGGATTGGTGAAAGCCAATTGTACAATTTCCGATGATCTGACTTGATAATTTAATTTAATTGCCTGTTAATTTGTTTAGCTAAATTCTTTGACTTTGTTCAAAGCGAATGTCACAAACAAGTTCTTGGATATAATCCATGCTGCCTTTGATCTACATGCTTTATAAGCTTCTGAGCCTGGTTAGTTGCAATTATTATGAAAGGGGACTATTTTCTTTTCTTTCATCATTCAAGAATGACCGTTGTTCATTTACAACCTCCTTAATATTGTGCCGTGTTTTACCACTTATGACCAACATACCCAAAGTCATTAATACCCTACTATATGAAATTATGAACTTTATCTTCAAATGACCTCATTATTACTAATTTGGAAGGTTTTAGTAAATGAACCTAACTGTGGTGATAGAATTGCTTGGTGATGGAACATTATAACTTTTCTATATACTGGTAATAAAAATGGACACTATGAATTATTATAGATAGGGGCTACTCATTTCCGGCAATATCATTTACTGCTATGTACTTGACTAGAACCAAACAATAATTAATCAATTTAGAAAAAGACAACCTAGAAGTTCTGATCAACTTTTAACCAAGAGAATATCAAAAATCGTAAGCTAGTAGTTACTGAAAACACAGGGGTAATAAAACTCTTCCGCCACAACTGCCTTTTATCTCTGCTAGGATTTACGAGTAAGTCAAGGGCATCCTCTCCCACAAATTATAATCAATGCTTCTCTGCTGCTGTTCTTCTTTTATACGGTACTTCCCCTTGTTATCTTGGCAATGGTAAGGCACACGTCGGACGAGGGACCACAGTAGATTTAAGGGGAAAGGTGCTCAGAAAAAGTACAATAGGCAGCTCTACAAATGAAGTAAATAAGGGTGAATTAGGCTGCAAAATGACAAATATTAGGTATATCTGAATATATTTGGTATTGCATTGAATAAAAACATCTGTTTAATTATGTGAAGCTGTGTTTTGAACCTCAGTTTTGTCTTAGATTTGGAATATTTAAGAAGATTGTACTTTTTCTGACGACCGGGCCCATTATGAATATGAGCACATGTTGGGTTATGCCTGTAGGGAGTATAATTATACATGTGTACTTGGGGTTAATCTAAGTACATATTTCAGGGTGACTAACCGAAATATGTCATAGTTATTGCCATTTAGATGATGTATGGCTATAAATCCTAGAAGAGCTCCCAATCTGTTCTCCTCGCTGAAATCCTCGACCATAGTTATTTGAGATGGATAAATAGTTTTGATATGTTTTGCTGTAAACTTATCTTGGTGGACAGGATTGACCTGCCCTCCTTATTACAGATATGGGCCTTTTGGGAAAAGTCGCCCAAAATGAACAATTCGCTCCAACCTATCCCCTCAAATAACCCAGATTTACAACACAAATGATGATCAAAATACAGTTCTACATATATTATATATATATTATAACCGAGCTGTTAACGAATCCTCAGATATACCTAGTATATTTATAATTTCTGAGCCTAATCTAGCTTATTTTAAGGGTGTCTGTAATCATACAGTTACATATACAATATTATATATATGATATATATATATATGATGTAACTGTATGATCACAGGCATCCTTATATATATATAATATATCCATGGGAATCGAACCCGGCGATACATAACATGGGTGAAGTCGCCTGAAAATGTACAACGCACCTTCACCAATCCTCTCATATAACCCAAATTAAAGACAAAAATGAGGATCAATACAATTCAATACAACCTAACATGCTATTCTAATCAATGTAATACCAGATGTACTCAGATGTACCTTGTATTCATAACTTCACCAGCCTAATTGATCATAATTTTCCAAACATGTAGAGCTGCAGGTTGTACATTTTCTGACGCCCAGACCCATTTATATAATTATGTCTGGTACTCCTACAAACCAGCTACCGGAATATGGCCTTGTTTGACCACTTATTTCGCCCCACGCGTACCTAACTAAATCCCACTAATAGGCCTACTCTACAACATCAACATTATAATAACTTTAACTTGAAATGGCTAATAGGGAAGAAACTAATATGGAAGATTTGAGAAAGATTGAGAGGGCTTGAGATGCCTGACGCCTACTTTCATACTGGATCAGCCACTGGAAATCATTGTTATCCCGCTAAAAGCGTGGCCATCTGGCGTCAAACAAAATAAATAGTATGTTAATAGATCATTGTTCCTGCTATCACTGTATGCTTGCAACGTTTATGAGCTGTTACGTCAACAGTGACTGTTCTGATTTAGGCTATACAGTCCAGGCTCACAGCCTCTCAGATCAGATAAGAATAGTATGTCAGTGATTGGACGCCTACTGCGCTAATGGGGTTCCTGGCCCTGAAGAAGGTGTCTGAATTGGATCATGATGGCATTTTGCAGTTTGGAGCAAGAAGCTTTCCCTCAGTTTGAAGGAGGTCTCTCTACTCTGAGCCTAGACTGTATACAAACATTGACAGAACCTCTCCAAAATGACACTTCTCGCTGTTCTGAGCTAGATTATCGAGTAACGGAATTTCTACTTCCTTTTCTAGTATTTGATGCACCATATCCTACCTAACTAACTCCCGTGGATAGCAAAACTATAAAATTCATATTATATCAGATATTTGGAAGAAATAGGGAGCAAAATCGTTTTTGTACGCCATACAGAAATCTCAAAGTGGCAGTTGGTTTGACATCTGGAGTTACATAATGCCAGGCTCGACCAAATGTTGTCCATAGACTCCTGGGTTAAAGTCATTCATATTTCTGACCACTTGGAGCCTCTGGCAGCACTGTTTTGTGGCATCACCATTTCCTCACAGATGTGAAATGTATAAAGCCTTCTGACCCAGTCCTCACACATATATATATATTGAATTTTTATTCATGAAGTAAACAGTTACATTCGTGAAAAGGTCAAATATTCCCTAATCATTGAATGAAAACGCAATGCTGGTACTCAAAACTTCAGATATTGCTATACCCATCATTATATGATTAGACCGACAAAGTTTCACGAGATTTCATGACTACTCATTTTAACTATCTTAGCCACTTTAAAGCTGCATTCTGTAACTCTTGGTAGCAAATTTATCTAAGATGACGTAAACATTGTTTTGTATAATTTTGATTTGTCTCATGGGGATATAAAAAATGTATACAAGAGAACAAAACAATTTCTTTAGGAGAATGAAGAATGACTTGTGATCACGTAAGTTCATGTAATAATTAAAGGCCAGAACAAGATATGTTCAGCTATTGTGAATCGAAACGCCTATTTTCTGTTTGGCCTAATAGGGATATATGCTAATGGAGGGCAACCTCCAGACTGGAGTTCATTTTTACAGGAATCCCTCTTTATTTCACTACTAAAGGAGACGTACGAATGTCCCAGTATTTGGAGTGATGTCTACATTCAAAGTACAATCCAAACAAGCAATGTACTTTCTGCTGCTCTCAAATTATGAGAAAGATGAACGTGCTAAGTATGTAAATCACGAAGCCCCGTGAAATGGGCCAGATTAATCGCACAAAAACAGTCCTTTCCGCTCTACATTTTCATCAGGCAAGTATTTATAAGTGCAGTTTTACACAAAATAGAAATATTACTCATTCTAAAGATGGAATCAGGGACAGGCACCTGCGCTCTAAATAGCTCTAAATATGATTACCATGACTGTCAATGACAATAATCATTTTAACTGACATTGGCAGAACAGAGTCTGATGTCGTATCTCACGATTACGCTCTTTTACAACCAGAAACTTTCGACAAGGAACGCTCGACTAATGGCATAGGAAAAGACACGTATTGGTGTAACATCATATATCCCATGGAGCAATTTTACTAGACTTTCGATCGATTATACTGATATCATATCTATAAAAAAAATATAGCGAACGACAACCAAGAAGAAGATATCTATGAAAAAATATTATGCCATAAACTATTTGAAATCCAATTTTCCAAGATCAAATCTTATTTCAACTTCATCAACCATTACAAACGATATAAGGCCGACTTGTGAATGTTGTGAGAACTATTGTTGACTGACCTAGGACAAATAACGTTTTTTTCTTTTTGCCACATCCTTCATTTCCTTTATTCTGCCCTCTAGGCCAAATAATGTTGCTTTCAAACATTAAGAACCTGGTTCAGTGATGAAGCTATAACCAACAGCAAACGTATCTTTTATCAAGCCAACCCTTTTAACGTACGAGCAAACACCGAGTCGTAAATAACATATCCTATCCTTATCCCTTCTAAGTTATAGCATAGCACCTTATAACGTAACCGTGGAACTAATTTGTTTCTGCTTCTTCTGAAGATATTCGGGGTGCCCGCTGCGTGGTGGTATTTTCTCTTCATGCATCCCTACTCTTTCATTATTTTCGGTATTTAAGCATTTATACACTATCTGATCTTATCTTATAATTTCTGCCTTTGAAGTAAATTTATATATATTGAATTTAGAATCACCAGGAAACCCTGAGGCTATTTAATGATAACAGTATTGCGGTAGTTTCTGTTAACATTGAAAAGCTCTTAAAAGGGGTTTGGAAAAGGGGTTTAGAAATGTATTCAAAAGTTACGGTGTATGCTTTAGGATGTCGAATTGTGTACTGTATACGTACTCTCTGTTGGGCTAAAAATATTTTCCAAATTTTTTTATTACTTTTTAAAAAGAAAACTTTGGGGTTGCTTTGTATAATTTGAAAATCGTCTCGACTCGAGATAGCCTGCAACCCCAGGATTGCCGAAAGTGTTTTTCTACAGCCGGACTGAACCGAAAATACCTATATGTAATGGTATTTTTGAAGTGGCAGCTTTTCATCGAAAATATGGCAAAAGCAGTATTGAGAGGGTAACCGGGGTTGAGAGCATGTTACTAGGGCACATATGACATGTTTGTGTGTATGGGGGCCACATGCTTATCATGCTAAGGCAGGTTTAGCATGTAAGGCGGGGTGACATGTCATGGCAGGGGGTGGCATTGCGTCATGCATGGGTGAATTTTGTGAAGTGGGGATGAAGACTTGTGTATCACGTGTATGCGGATGGACGTTAGGGTGGCTGGTGGGTGGTTGGGTGGGGAGGGGGAGATAGGGAGGATGGAAGGAAGTGTTTAAGTGGGTATGGAAGCTATACAATAGATGTTAGACTTGTGCAAGTCTTTGATTGTTTTAAAAATAAAATTATCAAAAGTATATTCTCATGTAAAAGTCACTAAGGTCTCGACTAAGGAATACAAAAACTCCAAGCTTGAGTAAAGCCCAATTAAGTTGTGTGCCCATTGAGACAGGCTGAGGGACCTGGTGCTAGTCTAAATACACGTATGACGAGGGCCAAAATAGGTGTGTGCACTCTGTACGAGATGTGTTGGGAGCGGCGCCCCATAGGGTTGTCATTGGCCGCCTTTGATGTTTACTCTCAACACTTCTCGTATAGAGTGTAGTAGGTGAAAACTAGGTAGTGGTAATCTAGGTGGTGGTACATCTTTTGTTAGAATCTTTAATTACAATCTTTTTACATTTTCTCAGACCTTAGAGCTAATATACAAGCTCAGACGGAGTAAGGTTTTCTAGGTGTGTGTTGGGTGGGGGTTAGATAAAGGTGAGTAGGTGTGGAGGAAGTATTCGAGTGGGTATGGAGGCTACATATCAGACTAGTTAACTACAGCCCTAGCAGATTATCTTCTTATATACATGCAACCAACGAGATTATATTAAAAGCTCATAATCTCAGGTTATGTGTAATGTTGCCCATTTCTACGTACAGACTGGGAGATTGAAGTGAGAGTGAGGCGAGTTGGCAGGAAAAACGGGAAGGAAGTCAGATGGAATAAGCCGCGATCTATTGAAGGAAAGGGACAGCACAAAGTGCAAACATAAAAAGATCATCGGAGAAATCTAGTTTAAATTTAAATTTAATGCAGAGAATAGAAACTATATCATAACTAAGCGGTTTATATAGGACAGGTGGGAGGAAGACACATATATATGAATGCATGAATGGTAGCTTAGGAAATGGTAACCATTTCCCCAGGAGAGAAAGAAAAAGAGAAAAGAGGGGAACCTAGGGGAGAGAGAGTGAAACAGTGGGGATCTAGTTAGGTAGGGGGATAAGGGAGGGATGAGTATTTCACTTGACAAGTGAGACAAAGGTTTTAAAACATATCTTTACCCGAGGGGGACGGTGCTTCCATCCCCCTCACAACCCACCTCTAGATCCGCCCCGGAAAGGAGTAGTAAGGTGAGCAGATATTCGACCCCTGAGACCACATAATCACCTTGAATTCATGTATAAATATATATAACAATTGTAGAATATTGACTCCGGTCAATCCCATATATTGTTTCTTTTGCATGGAAAGTATCAACTCTCAAATAATCATTGCATTATTTAATATATCCACTTTCACATGGTTTCGTTTCCTCTGTTAACCACTATTATTTATTTGGTTTATGTATAGGTGTGACCTGCCTGTACTTTTAGTAGAATACTCAGGACGACAACAATAAGAGACTAACATTGTTAAATAGCATGTCTACACAAGAGAGATTTCACAACAATATGACATGACCAGAAGCAATGAATCAAACCTAAATAGAAAAAGAGTTACCAAGGGAACTCACCGCTCCCAATATTGTATCTATAGTCATGCTGAGAGGAGGTAGTATTAAATTCTAATGATGTATATGGTACATGAAGTACGTGTTAGCACATCATTAAGAGCTCACTGACTTAAGGAACATTTAAGGTTAACATAGTGTCACGGTTGTATACAAGTCGCCCATGCAAACTGTCAAATACATCTTCACGTTTGAAACCTTGACCGAAAAAAGGTGTGACAGCGAATACTTAATTTAGATTCTCTTTATCATTGTTTTGCCAAACAAATAAATTATTGCTGTCAAATCTAAGCTGTCTTGTGTTTTTTATTAGAACTTACTCACTCGTTTACCCAGAGAATTGTGGATAAATGAATGAGGCATTATAATTTTATTATTGTCAATGTAGACATTAGTAAACATACATCTACATCTATTTACGTGAGTTCAACTCAGTGGTAGGAATAGTTTCAGTGAACGTAAAATACTCTTCAGTTCCTATGAATATAAGTGTTATATTTTGTATAAATTGACTTAAATGACTTAAATGCTATCCAAGAGAAAGCTTTAGGAAGCTATTTCTTTGATCAATGCTTCTTATTTTGACATTGATACATCGGATCAATTAGCGACAATAGAGAATTGGTACAAATCCAAATTCCCACGTTTCCCAAAATTAGGTTAATTATCAAAACCGCATGCCCTAATTTGATTACATGCCTTGTTAGTCTTCACAGATGACATACCTGAAGTTGAAGAAATCGGCGTTTTAATGAAGTGTCCGGTAGGACATAATCCAAATGAAAATCCGGCTTATAAATACGCCAGGCAGGGCTTGATGTCGCCGAAGTCATTGTCTTGTAACAGGAATATAATTTGTTACAATTGTTATATCAACAAACAGAGCAAATTCATGATGGATACTGATTGGTATCGTACTTGGCACATTTTGAGTTAGTGGTACTTCACAACTATAATATCCCAGGAGCCTAGAATGCCTATAGAGAATGAATGCATTGGGTTTTGTGGTTAAGAGCAGTCCGTTGTTATATGTCTACACACGAATTACCATTATCTCTCCTGGACAATGCATTTTGCCGTTCCTACAGATATTGATAGCTGTTTTGGAGAGTAGTTGAGCAACGAATTTTGTTAATAAGGAAGGAAGTTTAACCAAGAACAGGGGTGGTTCTAACTCTTAGATAACACCTCTGCCCTTTCACTCCACCCCTCTTCCAGTTCCACCTCTTCCTCCTGAAATTACTCTTCGGTCTGGTTCAAATCAAGTAGAAAGTTAAGACGACCAACAAGAGGAAGCCTTCCTTTAGCTATACCTCCCACCGCCCAAATACTCCTCCAGCACCTCATCCTATGATATAGAGAACTCCAATGAAATTTGGATCCGTGCACCCGCGGGACACCGGAGGTGGAGTGTACTGCAGTGTAGTGCGGAGTGGACGGGGCTAGGCTCGGTCAGAGGTGATATCTCTTCTGGACAGCCTTTCAACACATCTCCAGCCCTCGAGTCACTCCTTCAGGAGCTCCTCACTCTTTCTCTGTTCCCTCCTCCTCCTGCTTCTCCTGCTCGAACTCTATCTCAGAGGCTTTCTCCAGTTCCTCTTCTTCCAGTATGGGACCTGTTACTATGGTTTCCATGGGGTGGGGTTGCCATCTTATCTAACCCTTGTTGGTGATTTGTAGCCCCACTTTGGCAGCGTCCCAAACAAAAGCTAGCTATTAACGTCTCTCTCAGCAGAAAATATTTGTTCCGTTCATTATATATTGCTTTCTGGTCAGAGATTACTGTCAAAATTACTGACAATGGGTGAAATACTCTGTGACTTCTCTCCCTGGTGCATTAAAAGAAATAATTTCAGTGTTCCATCGAATGACAATCACGTTCAACGGCAGGGTGTCATCGTTGGGTAACTCGAACTTCGGGGGAGCATATTTCTAACAGGAAGTCCGTCGGTCGGAATCTGCCACTCCCAGCGTAAGGTTTCTATGGTAACAACCCCATTGACAGAGTGGGTATAATGCCTCCATATGGCACACCGCACCGCCCATAAATCTCCTCCAGACCAGAGGGGGGCGGGGAGGGGGGGGGGGGGGTGTGTGTGAAAGGATAACCTTAGCAACGGTTAGTTGACCTTAGCAACTGCCTCTGTCTTGGGTAGGAATGCGCGGTGTCATCTTGACTGAGATTTCGCCAATCAGCAGGGACGTCTCTCTGAGGTTCGGTAACAGCTGGGCCAGTCAGGGACTTTGTTGGTAAATATTGATACACATGACCTCTCAGGTGACCAAGATGTCACTTGTATAGATCAGTCCTATACAATATGAAAACTTGGAACAAAAATAAAACTTTATGGCTATTTTATTTTGTATTATTTTGACTTCATTTGACTCATAACTGATATTCCCCTAAACAACGCATCCTAAATACCGTAAAACTTTTATTAAAGATAGAAAGTGATGGAGATGATTAAGTGTTGTGATCATTAGATTGGTTTCTTATTTGGGGACGAAAAGGTTGTGCCGTGTTTGCAGGGCCGGATCTATACAAGGATATGTGTCTGATTTAGTGTAACATGGAATGACATGATGTATGCGAGGGCCTTTACAGGACTTTTACTAATTTACGGTCGGTGGTGCTACTTTGTTAATAACATGAAGTGAGCAACTGTCCAAATATACTTTTGCGTTATCGTCATCTACAATGGAGTGATTCATTCAAAGTTTGTCTTTGAAAACACGTCATTATGGAAGACTAACTATTTTTGTGTTGGTCTGTACTCAGGACAAATTCATCTTTCTCCGTCATAGGAAAGATTCTGACACAGATTCTGACACTTAAAGAAGAATATACGGTAAACAAATAACAAAAGAAATGAATTACTTCGTTTTTGTGATAGACGCTACATTTTGGGGATGAAAAACATTTTGTGGACAATAGATAATTTCCAATTTACTTTTTAAAAAAAAGTAGTTTCGTCTTTCACTAAAGTCCTCTCATCTAAAGTAAACACAGCAAGAACTGTTATTACACTGATTGTTTTAAATATGCATTTTCGTGTATTAACGTCTAGAAATTCTTGTCTGTAAATCCAACAAATAAAACTCCAATGACAATGTATTTAAGGTGAAAAATCTTTCCTTGAAAGTTGTATAATATTAATAACAGAATTATTTCTCCGCGGATGACCTATCAAAGAGTTACCCATGTGAATCCAGCACAGATTACATTATATGATCCTTGTTACCTACCTTTTTAATACACTTATAGTTATACAACTAACTCTTAGTAGGTCTTTCTCGTCACTAATTGACACCATTTGGCCCCAATATCACAGGGGACTTCTAGTGTATAGACACACAAGCAGTGATCGTACATTTGCCTCTGAGATGACATAGTAATTCACATGGATTTATACAATTCTTCCAATTACAGGCGGATCAGTTAATAGCAAGTGGAATGGCTAGCTTTCCAGGTGTTGTGGGGTTTGTAGCTTTCTTTCTATAACATATCCATTGGTGATATTATTAATGCGATATCTCCAGTTTTGGTGTCTGTAAGTGGGTATTGTTGAGTTCCTTTGTTATTTTACTGTGAATGATATCTGCTTCGTCAAACAGAAAATGTTTCTTTCATATTTATCCTAGCCAGCATGCTGGCATGACGTGCAATCTCACAGACGCTTTAATCCCGCGTTACTCCATGTCCTCCTTGACATCTGGTGTCACCCAAATATTAAACACACATGCGTAAAGCATGTCTCGCATTCGTGCAAACGTCGCTCGAATGGTTCGTCGTCCGCTAGGTGTCTCTTGCCGTTGTCTCTGCGCGCACATGCATGTTGATGACATCACGTGGCACACGGGTCAACTAAAGCGCGGGGGCAGCATTCCTCCACAGTTTGCTAGGGGAGAATTCCATGCTTGGGCTCGGACCCACTTAATAATATTTGGTGTGTAATAACTGCTGTTGCTTCTGACGTTGACACTCAGCTGTGTCCTCGTTACTGCGCGTTATCTCCAGGAGAACAAATGCATTCGAGTCGGCAACAGCATCACTGGGGGACACAGCATTTGAGATTAGACTGTCGCTCGCTTCTCGTCACCGAGATTTTACCAAATCCAAGACCTGGATGGTCCTGTTCTTTTGTGTATGACAGGAGCGTTCATTATGTCTGGGCAGAGGGTGCGATGTTTACTTTATTACAATGAAAATTGATTGACACAATTTAACTAGGAAATTGGCTCTTTTGAATTGGATCTTTACACTGATTTCATTCTTTATTTCGGACTTCGCTCAAAATGATACAGGGTTCTGAAAATATGATAACCCGCGTTTTGTTTCGATTTAAAAAAAATACATGTACAATTAAGTGGAGTAGGCCCACCGACATCGTCCTAATGTAATGGGATCTTTATAATGGGAATTTCCAGCTAGTTTCCCTTAGTTTGAACGGATCTGATATCTCCGCCCTTGGTATAACTTTGACTGTTGATATATCGCAAGGGCTCCTTTCGGTCGCAAGGCGGAAGCGATTGCTAATTACAGAAATATCTATTTTTTATATATATATATATATTATTGCGATCATATCACTGCAATCAGTCCTTAGGCGTTACGACCTATGAACAGTGCCATGCATACGTAGCTCTCCTCATTCTGGTCCAGTCATGGCTCACAGCCTCTCAGTTCAGATAAGAATGGTATGTCAGTGATTGGATGCCTACTGCGCTAATGGCCTTCCTGGCCATGAAATATATCCTAATGGGATTCTAATGGCATTTTGCGGTTAGGAGCGAGAGACTTTCCCTCAGTTTGAAGGGAATCTCTCAATTCTGAGCCTTAGGTGAGCTTAGGTGAGCATCTATAGACTGTGTCATTATAACCTGCTTGCATGATCACACTGAATCATGGGGTCTTGCGATCCAGTGGATGATCTCTTTAATTATATATATAAGCGGGTAAAACAAGCAAAAACTAACCGAAACCAAGGCCCTCCCCTGTTACATGGCCATGCCACCTGAAAGGTCCCAGGTAAGGAGAGCAGTGATCACTGGCACTTGCCTGCTGCCAGCCAGCCTGCCAGGGATTGACTCCTCCTCCAATAGAGGCATGGGCTCAGCTGCTGTTTGTTGTAAGTCCTCCTCCAGGTTCTCCTCCTCTCATAGCAGGTTGTCCTCCTGGCTCGCAGCAACTAACGAAGGTAGTTTGTTCCCCCACCGTGTGTGAAAAACAATGTGCTTCTCCGTGGCTGTAAATGCTAGACAGCCATTTTAGCAGAGGAGATGGTGATTCTCGAACCTAGCTTGCTTCTCTACAGTTACATGGGATAGTGTGTGGGTATGTGTGAGTGTGGATGCGGGGGGAGGGGGGGGGGGGGGTCGGGCCTTGGTTGAGGCCCTTGGGTCTTCCGAGAATGCAGTTATTCGAGGTTAGGTATTTATTGAGGTGATATGTTTTGGTCATTACGCAATCAAATATAAACACCTCCACGTACTAAGTTTGGAGGATCGTACTATATAAATAGGCCGTCTAAAGTCAATGACTCAAGCAAGGCATTAGACCAGAAATGGAGGTTGTTAATCCTTTTAGTCTCTAGTCTCGAAATTGGTTATACCCCCTGTTATAGATCTGTAAGCAATAACGTAGGGGATCATTGTTATAAAATGTTATTCAATTTCTCTTTTGAACCCCACATTTTATGGTATCAAAGCCCAGTAATATATGAGAAACAGTATATCATTCAGTAGTATGTATATATATATATGGTGTTCCTAACCGTGCCTCTAACCCCTTCCCTTATATCTATAGGAGAACTAGAGCAAACTAATTCTACTTTTAAAAGGCCTTGATTGCACATGGATGTTCTTAGATCATTAACTTGATTTTGTTCACAACACTATCTCTAGTAGTTGTTATGAATTACCTGTCACCCTAGGTTAAATACAGCTGATTAATTATGCTTAAAAGTGTTAAATTAAGGAAATACTTGACAATACTATATACTAATACAGTCTAGGGTCACAGTCTTTCAGATCAGATAAGTATGCCATGTCAGTGACCAGTGTCAGTGATTAGTTTGGGGGGACTCTCTCAGTTCTGAGCCTAGACTTTTGTCACAATTTGTACCATCGGCAGCTCGGCATACAATTAGTAAATTCTGCTAAATTAGGCTGTAAAATGATAAATATTATAGGTGTACCTCAGTAGATTTGGTATTCGTTGAGAGGATTGGTGAGGGTGAATCGTACATTTTCAGGCGACTTCACCCACATACAGATATTTTAACGTTACCTTGACCGCCACTTGTTTATCTATACTGCCTAGGGAAGGTCACTCACCTGTAAGAAACAAGTTATAAGTTTATTAAGTTAATCAATCATTTAATGAACTATTTTTCTGTTTAACTTCATAATCAGTTTAAGTTAATGTATATATTGTGCGTTTCCGAAGGAAACGAATTCTACGGTCAACTATTTGTGCGCAATGGCTAGATTATGAATATCAGACGTACTGTAATCTGAAATGCCTCGAATGTGTGTATTAGAAGAACAAAGGAGTGGAAGTAAAATTCAGTTTATTAACAACTAGGAAAGTTGCACGCTCCCTGTTTACAAAGGCAGTTGGATAAACATGAAAGTACAATGCAAGGGAATTAGACATAAGACATCAAACAACATATTGTAATCTAATAATACACAATTGTCTTTTAGTCTTTGCAATTGCGAGCTTGTCTGTCTCCAAGACTTGAAACCCAGAAATCCCAAAGGGTGTAGTAGGTGTAGATCACTCAGATTCAGTCATGGGTGGTCCTCTCTAAATGGGTTCCTCTCAAAACCTATACAGTGGCCTTAAGTGGCAACTTGTCAATCAAACCAAGATAGCCAATAGAATACAACAAATGTCAACCAAAAGGATGTCACACTGGCCTTCAGGGATTTACTGCAGAGATGGTAGAAGGTTGTCAATCAAGCAGTCCTTGCATAAGTGCAAAGTTAGTAGTGTTGGTGTGAATTACATCACACAGAGATGGGCATCCAGATATCCTCCCAGATAAGTGTCCACACTCCTCACACCAATCCTCAACCAACACCTCAAAATCTATCACATGAACTTGCTACTCAGGATGATTGACAGAATGGTACCCAATTCACTAACATTCACGAATTTTTTTTAAAAAAAATACCGTAGAATGTAAAAAATGATTGACATGGTTTAAAATGTTAGAAATATGCAATGTTTCATGATTATATAGTCTCCCTGATATTGATTAAAGCGTAAGCGAAACACCCCTTTAAATGCATGCTTATACTAAGTCAATTAATTTATAGCTGGATCCATATGACAATATGACTTTTAAATGGATTGGTAAAGACAGGAACACAAACGAGAAAATCGTTAAATCCACCCCCCACTCCTCTCACCCACCCAGCCACACTCAATCTGCCATTTCCCAATATCTTATGCATAGTACGGCCAGAAATAGTAGAGTAATTAGCATGGAAAGATCGCATCAGTTTTTAGCTACGCGCTTTTGGACCTCGAAATGGCAGTCGTACTAAAAGCCCAGCAAGGCCTGCAGAATGGATCTATGAAGAAGTGCTGGAATTATTAGCTGTGAGATAAGTTGCCCGCGCCTTAACCATTATATTCTCATCATCCCCTGACAATGCAACACTAGAGAGGTGGACATATTGATGGTACAGTGGACTGCACTCATTCAGGGTAAATGGCCATTTTTAGAGGGTTTGCATTTTGTGATGTTCTGCCTTGGATGTAAGAATGGGAAAGGGCTAATATTATTGCATCGTGGTGAACATTGGAAGTATTCATTTGAGTTTTTAAAAAAATACATTTTATTGAACACACTTTCATAATTATAATGACATGGAATTTTCAGGTATCCAGGTAAAAAGTTGCAGAAAGCGCAGTAGGCGTCCTATCGCTGACATACCATTGCATTTCTTTTATAAGTTTGGTTACGTGTTTTCCTAAATTTCTTAAAACATTTGTCTATTTGATGTACTAGTTGTTGTAAGTCATTGGAGTACCATTCTGGCCTGGACTTTTTATTTCTAAATTGGTGTTTGGGTCATAATAGGTTAAGGATTCGAAGCAATTCACTTTTAATATGATTATGAATAAAATTAGGATCTACTGAGGCATATGCCTGGTTCCAATCAACTTCCAATCAAACGTCGCTAGTTCTTGCTGTAAACTTCTTTAAAATAATTTCTTAATTAATGATGATCGAGAAGTAAAGGATGGTTTACGATATCTTTCTCTACATCTTTAAATATGTAGAGAAAGATATTCGGGGGTTACAATTGATAAGTGCATTAGAATTTGATAGTATTCTTTCTTTAATATTTTCATTTCATATGCTTCTCATAGATAAAATGAAATGTGCTGACAATAGAACGAGGTGTTGTAATTGCTATGGTTGAGGTGAAATTGTTTAACGTTAGCTGCATCCTCAGCTAACATTATATGGATCAAAAACTAAACATTTTCTTCTTTTCGTTGTTTTTTCCCTATAGGCATCTGGAAATCATTTGACCACAATTGTGGAGGATATGAATTTACCCTGTTGCTTTCCCTACAAATCCTTTGCTGCGATGCACTCATTTTCTTTTGTCCGGTTTGACTTCAAATCGCCGTAGACATATAATATAACAACAGCAAATATAACCCATATAGGTCAAATAATGAATAAATTCAGTAAGATTATCTTTGTCCTAATAGCTTTAAATGCAGCTTTAAGTGCGTAAACAAACACCCGCAATCACAATTTAACATCCCTCAATCCGGACCAGCGACGCATCATTACCCATTCCAAACGATTCCTGCCCACACGCCGAAAAAGATCAAAACAATTCCAGATCATTTTCGCTGCTGTGGTTTGGGATCGAATTCGGTGGACATCATGGCAGGTGGCGAAACTCGATATGCTTGAAGGGGGGTGTGGGGTGTGGGGTGTGGGGGTGGGGCGCCGCTTCATTGGCGGAGTTGTTGCGCCTCCCCAAGCATTCAGTTTGGTTTAAACTGTCACATCAACATTCTGCCTGGCATTGAATATGTCCAGACGCAATCTGCTTGTCAGGCGTGACATGATGTGTCCCTGTGCTTGGGGTGGGGGAAACGGAGACATTTTCAGAGCGATAATCAAAACTGACAGTGATTTCAAGCTGCATTCTAGATTACGACAAATAAATGTTACCAAACTTGCTCATAGTGTGAACAATATGACTGAGTTTATCAATATTCTGAACATATAAATTATAATATAATGTGCATGCGATATGCGATAGCTAGTGTTATTCGGATATTTGGTTACAAGCATAAGTGGGCCATTTAACGTCAAGTTGGTGTTATGTTTTCTCTCGTAAATAAATACATTGTTATTTTATGTAGGTGATTATTATTATTATTCGCTCGTACCTTTTGTTGCCTATTATCTAGGTAGCTTTTGACCAATGTGCAAAACCACTCCGGTAGGTGGAAAACGTCTAGTTTTTTCAATAAGATGTCATGGTTAATGGAATCGAAGGCATTTTGAAAGTCAAAGAAGACCAGAGTACTCATGACTCTATTGTTGCGATTGGAATTAATTGCGTTAATTATCTGCCCATACTTGCCTGGATGGGACCTATGCATGCAAATCACTCCAGCGGTGTGTGTGACCTTTATCGACCACAATATGCATCTGTGCTTTAATTAAACCTAGACTCTGCAACAACACTGACACCGTACAAAGTTTACAACTTTTTGGTTTCATGTTCTGCATTCTTTTGCCTAACAATTAACGCAATTAATTCCAATCGCAACAATAGGTTGTACATGAGGTTGGTCCCATTCAGGCAAAGTACGGACATGTGAGATTGGTCCCATTCAGGCAAAGTACGGGCATGTGAGATTGGGTGAGATTGGTCCCATTCAGGCAAAGTACGGGCATGTGAGATTGGGTGAGGTTGGTCCCATTCAGGCAAAGTACAGGCATGTGAGGTTGGTCCCATTCAGGGACAGGTCTTCAGAAAAAGTACCATTCGCCTTCACCAATCATATCAAATAACCCAGATTTAAGATAAAAATCTGGTTAAAAAACAGTTTCACATAACTAAACAGATTCTTTTAATCATTGCAACACCAAATACACCCAGATATATATAACTAGTATTGATCCTTTTGTAAACTAATTCCCCTTAGAATTAGTTGTTTAATGCACCTTTTAACACCATCCTCGCAAGGCAGGGCAGATTCTCCAAATTTGTATATATTTGGTCATATCAGGGCAAGAGAAGAAACGTACACTAATAGAGTGTGATACCCTGATTTTTTTCAATTATTAGCAATGGAATTTTTACATGCGTATAGCCACAGACAGCTAGCTATACATGACCAGCCTTTTGCAACCCACTCGGTGTGCACTGGGGAAGCGCTCATGGGATTTGAATCAAGGACTCTATGAACAGCTAAGACCAATTTGATGAAGTCACATACATGTATGTATTAATTATAACTGGTATCATTTTAGTTAAAACGGCTGTTAATTACGTCTGGGAAGGTCTTCCAGTCCTCAGTGAAAGTGATTTACACTGAAACCAAACTTAAAACAATTCAGAACACAAGGATCCTCGAGACCCACGCCACGTCTCCCAATTAAGTCACTAACGAGAGAGCTATTCATGAAAAGTCTATGGTTAACCGCGACTCATGCCTGTATTTAAACAATCTCTGAACAGTACCACTCTCCCCACCCCGCTAAAATTTCTCCTCCTTATAGATCAGGAAATGTACGATTCGTCTGTACATTTTCTGACGCCTTGACCCTTAAATTATGCCTTTAATCCCATTTCAGTGGCCCCCGAAATTCTTTCCTCCATTTTCTCTTAGCCGATTCGACTTCGAATTCTTGTATCACATAACAGCAGCAGAATATTGATAGATTCAGTCCGTATAGGTTATTATGAGTAGGCTAAATCTGGTTAAATTGTCTTTTCCCCTTATAATAGCTGAGCTTAAATTCGCAGTATTCAGTATACGTGACAGTTTCCAAGTTTAGTTATATTTGTTTGCAAACATTGATTAAGCGATCTAACTGAGGAGTCCTGTTATAAATAACACACACAGCTTATAGATATGGGCAGGACAGGTTCGGGAAAGGAGCTGGGGTATCAAGGGGCCGAGTATCCTTCTACACCTCTAGATGATAACGCTAAATGAACGCATTATTGATGGCAAATTAGTGAAAGAAAGCTGAGGTGTCTACCCTTTATTACTTACAATCACTCATCCCATCGAGACATTAAGTTTACATCATATCTGCTAATCTAAAATCAATTATTAGATCTTCCCTGGCGAGTGACAGACAGTAATCCCGTTATAGGGTCCGAAAAAGTAGGAAATATAATTTAAGCAATCATCATCGCATTTGGCCTGTTTTTTTAATGGCGTTTTCAAACTTTCGTAACACAGTATAAATTATGTTATTGTTCTAACTAACGAGTAATTTCACCTCCCCCCCCCCCCATTCTCCGCACCGCCCCTCCCCTACCAATCAACACATTCAAAGATGCACCAAATGTGAGGCGGCCACTTCCTCATTAGGCAAAAAGATAGCTGGGAGGGAGTGGCATGCATTTAAGGGATAGCTATCCGCAATCAGAACGCAAAGGATAAAAACAGCATCTTTCTCATCTCCCTTTCTTTGATTCCCAAACCCAATGCTGCAGGCACGAAATTCACCTTTCCCTAAGTACAGCGGATGTTGCTATTTGCAATAAAGATCTGTTATTCTAAAATGTTTTGGCATTTTCTACCCCCTGAGATGCCCCGTTTGAGGCTAGTAGTTATTTGTGCAGATCTTGCAAATCCCACGTCCTGAAAACTGAAAAAAAATGGGATCAACGTTTATGGGACAAGGCTATTGGATGAATTCTGAATGATCCATGCATATATACATGTTGTAGCTCGGCGAGATTATGACCCATGCAAGATGCTCAAAGAACTCAATATGGAGTGTCCCGTTCTGTTACCACAAACATCTCTGAATTGATTTGAAAACTATTTATTTGAAGACATCTTGGTTGAAAGATGGACACACAGATATCGAATTTTTCATCGATTAGCTAGGGTTCATTAGTTGTAGTTACCGTTGAAATGAAACAAAAACTGCTATATATATTCCCTATAGTTGCGATATGTGTCGGTCATATCTTTGTGGCCTTCTTCAGGGAAGAACGTCACATGATTTTGCATCAATGTTGAGAAAATGGTCGTATGAGTTGACGAAATGTACAGGTATTTCCAGTTTTCAATGTTAGCTAATGTTGACTTTTACAATGAGAAAATGCAACAGCATCATTCGATCATGTGACGAACAGTAACTAACAGGTATGGGCACCTCACTTGGGCTGACATCTAGTGTTTAAAGCATGCAACTAAACAACAGTGAGAGACGCGGGTCTAGAATCTCCCTGGTGGAAGTTGCCGTTACTAAACAAAAGACAGTTCAACTTATAGCACAACAGATTTCTTTTAATCGACGCAATACCAAATATATATTCACATATAACTAGAGTATTTATCACTATCCAGCCTAATATTTAGCAGAATTCACTACACTCTATGTGTAGAGCTGCCGATTGTAAACGACCAGACTTTTACCGATATAATTATGGGGCAGCATATTTCAATAGGGAAGAGAAATTCCACTAAAGGTAACATTGCGAGAAGGGTCACTGAACTGGTGAATTATCTCAAGATATAATTTTATTTAAACAGTGCTATCCATATGTCCACTTTCTAGCTTTGTCCCCCTGCTGTGCGTGGACGGAGGCCCCTAACCACAACACCCTCCTGCCCTCCTCCTCCTGGTGAGGCTTGCTACTCAAGTGAGGGGTATATAAGCGAGGGTAGGAGCAAGGGAGTGGGCGGCCAGTTTTCCCCTGCACTGGTCAACTAACCTGGTTTTCTCTGGCACTGACCTCTCAGTTCAGTTCATGGGATACCTTATATATTGTATGTAGACATACAAGTGTGCATCGAGGTGGTTGAGTGACTCAGGATTATCATAGAAATTAAGCCCTACAGCACTCTCCATATCTTTGATTCTCCTACAAGTTACACTAGGCGAAAAACCCGTGCATATATTAGGTCCTTAAAGCACCTTATAATACAAGGGTGTGAGGGTATATCACATCAGTAAAAAGCCTGAACTATTTAATTAAAATCTCTAAGAACTGATGGATGAAGCATGCTTGGGGGACACACCTCGAGTGCAAGTGATAGCCAGTGGATTGGGTTACACCACAGGGACACTGGGAGACATGCACGGACAGGTCATTCCCACTAACCTGGGGGGATGCCACCCAAATAATCTAATATTTTTCAATTTCCAAAACGGGCTATATAAGAGAAAACTACTATAAACACACTAGATAAATCGAGGGGCCCCTCAATCTGTTGCATTGTATGCAACAGATAGAAGCTCTGCCTCTCCCTCTGTAGAAACATAACTCACCCCTAGTTATAGGGACTGGGCAATCCACACTTGCCTGCTCACTCCTTGCGCGGTCTAGTAGAATATGCCCTGCTTTGGGAGGTTGGGATGCGAGGTGACTCAAGGAAAGCTAAGGTCCAGTCAACCTCTCTTCAAACCCATCTAAATTCTGGGTAATTAATGGTGATGGTAATGGCAGCGGTACAGGTCATTGACCCTCTGCCCAGTATACTCATATAAACCATTATATTTAGAATATGCATGGTCAGTTTTCACAAAGTGAGCACACAGGCTTGAACCCCACACGGAAACCAGTTTATTGTATATGAATAAATGTTATACCAAACGATGCACCTTATATAGACCTTTCATACGATATATACAGCTAAAATAAAAAATGGCCGCCCTATAGGCGAAACCACCTAAATTACATACACACTTTTGTAAAGAGAACAAATAAATTTATGTTGTCAAATAAAGGTTGCTTAGCATTGTACAAGACATCAAATGATTATAACATGTGTTTCTAATAATGCTCCCATATGTTGGCTAAACATACATAAATAAAAATATATTGGTTCAAAATATTTTTAATTTCTTTTAATTCACTTTTTGATTTGGGGAATTTTAACGTTGCCATCCTGATGCTCTTTTAAAGTGGTTGTCAAGGGATCAAAAAAGAATATATAGTGACAATTTGTTCGTGGAATGTAATCTCCAACAACTCTATCTTTAAATCAAACACTGACTAATCACATATTCAAAAAACTGTTTCAATGAGAACTGAATCATTAAAAAACCGTCATGTTGGGGAATTCTTAATGTTGCCAACCCAACGACATTAATTTTGAAACTGTGTCTACACAATTATAGATTACCACATGAAAATTTGTCATTTAAGACATCTATAATCGCATAGAATTTTAAATTTCAACCTAAGATTTTTTCTGCTATTTTTGGCCCAAATTAAGTTGCCACCCCGATGCTGCATCAGTCCGAGCTAGAGAATTGATGTTGGCTGGCATAACAGTGCTGGACGTGACCAGAAAGTTTGACTGCGTTTTTGTCCAAATTTCAATTTTATTTCTACACAATTAATGTCTCATAATTGAGGGGTCTCTTTATTTCTAATAATTATGGTGGAACAGCGACATTACAACAAATGCTCACTGAAATTTAACATCTGTATTTATTCATATTTATATTTTTACCCAATCCAGGCAGGCCTAAATAATTATTTAGAAGGGTGAAATCATATGAAAATATTTTAAAAAAATAATATGGGCGATATGTTTCATGTCATAATGCGACAAAAATATTCCCACACCAGTTCAAGTAATTTTATGTAAATACACAGTGTTTCAAGAACCACATTCGAACACTATTATTTAAAACACTGTGCTGACTTCATAACCCATTCAATGGGAGCCTCACTAGCCAGCTCTGGAGGCCGAGCACCGGGACCGCGAGGCGCGACCAAGATTAATTGGATGCAGCTGCTACCTAAGTTTCAGGTAGTGAAATCTTCCTTCTGGACCGTACTGTAAAGTGGCCCTTCTCGCTATCTTTATCTGATCTCTAGCGATGAGTAGTGCAATTCCTCTTCCCAATTCTCACAGATGGTAGCAAAACCATATCCGTAAATTACTAAAATTTCAATTCTATTAGATCTGTGGTTTTAAAGATATTTCTTTGCAAAGTAGTAGCTAGTAATCTGAAAAATAACTAGCAGCTGATCGAAAGCCAATGATGCGACATTAAGTTCATATGTGGGCCTACCAATGTCGAAATCAGTCTTTTCCTCTTTGGTACAAGCTATTTCACATACTACAAAATCTTTTCCAACTCCTCACTTCCTATTTCCGGGCAGATTTGACTATTTCCTTCGGATATCCTCCACAGAAAGGTATATCCCTGCACCTTTTTCCTATTTCTCCTATGGTGAGTCCTATTTCCCCTACATGAATAGCCATGTCGTGGAACAGGTACCCCTATTCCCAGATTGGGACATCTTTTCCAACTATTTCACATTTGGTGCACTCCTTTTCCATCCATACCAAAGGGGACATCGCTAGACGAAGCGCGACTCAGTGGCAGCATCTACCCTCCTCAACGTTATTTTTCTGGCTTTGGTGTTCTTTCCCTTCTATCTATTCTTGTAAATGTCTATTTCAGTGTCAAAAATGAGAAAGAGGGGCGGAGAAGCATAGGAAAACTAGTTGGCAGAGAAAAAGTGTGGAGAAAGAGAGAGAGAGAGAGAGAGAGAGAGAGAGAGGGGGGGGGGGGAGTGTGAGGAAAAGCCCGTTCGTTCACATGCTCGGGCCATCAAAGTTAAATTTATGGCAAAATTGTCTCCAAATTATATAATCTCGAGACAAAACTTCAACATTTCGAGACGAAACCGCCAAAGGACAGCTATATGAGCTGTCTTTAGTCATTTGTCGTTAAGCCTAAAAAATGTCCCCCAGAGACAAAATGCATTATGAGCATTATGAATACAAATATTTAGCAAGATTTTTATCGAAAATTGCATGAATGTTTTCACCAATATCATAGCTTGTATAAATTCGATCTATAAAAACCAAATCTATGATAGATAGGAAAGATAGAGGCTTGTGTTACGGAAACATGTATAGCCCATGAATATTGACGTGGGAGCACTGATAAATATTCCCTGCTGAAAATGTCATGTTTTCTAAAGATTTCACACCGACAAATTACTTTCATAATTCCATGCGAATCTAGATTCAACATGGCGGACGTGCATGTTTAGCTAACGTATATTCCAATGAGTAGAAATTAGTTTTTTTATATAGATCTAGACGAACATCGCCAAACTAGTAATTTAAAGGGAAAGAAGTCGTCCATATTGCTTAGGTTAATTTCCCCCCAGGGAAGTATAAGACCTCAGATTCTTTTATTCATAAAACACTATTATATAGATCTATGAACTACACCTTGTTCTAACTTAATTAATGAATTCGTCTAGGCTGTCAGGACTAATTGAGAAAACCAATGGGCCATCAAACTATCGACTTGAATACATGATTAAATAAAACTATATAAGTATCACAATCGGCGTCTCCAAAATAGGAAGTATGTCACGCAATATTTTAATTCTAAACGCATAGTTTTGACAATATTTTAATTCAAAACTCATAATTATAACAAATTACTCCCCCCCCCCCCCCCGAGCTTCCTACTTTGAAATGGATTAACTCGTGCCCTTGTAAAACTATGAATATGCAAAATGAGCGACTGAAACTAAAGTACGAAGCAAACAGTGATGGCATGCATGGAACTTACTCCGTCTAGTGGAATTCAAATTAACTATCTCCTAACAAGGGCGCCTCGTTAGTCCCTTTTTGTTCCTGACTATAGTGATATCTAATGAAGGGTAGGCATCTTGTATTTGTGTCATTGGCGTAGGCATACACCAGAGGCAATGGGCATTTGTGTAGGGTACCTGCGACTTAAGCGCTTGATCTACTGAACCGACATTCTCCTTTCTTTTTCTTTCATATGGAAACACTGTCAGACGATTGGATTCATCCGATCTTGACGGGAGATATTCCACTAACGGCAGTAAGTCAGCTACCTTCTTCGTTCTTGCTGCCCTCTGTTTCTCCTCCGATTGAAGCGAGATAATCAGTACAGTGGATACTAGGCCTAACATATGCAAGGCATTAATGAAAAAAGACACTGCAGGCAGGCTCTATTCTCTCATATAATTGCCATACCTATTCTATGTGATTAATCTGATAATGTTTTAAAATATGTCATGACTACTGGATCTAATGAGAACATTAAAGCCTTTTTAATAGACATAAGGAATATTAAAACCATCTCAGACCATATATTAGAGAAGAAAGCATAATTATATAGGAATTGAATTATTCCTTCAGCCGATTAAAGGACATGGGAAATTGTCATTCACCATTGAAGTCAACAATGGCGGCCGGCTATGTTGATGTACTGACACCAACCCCGCCCCCGCCCTGCCTCCCCCATACAATATATATGTATGATTATCTTGATATCGAACTATATATTTTGCTTGCTATATGTTAGTCCATTTCAGACCCTGCATTGTGCCCCAAAACCTTTTTTATAATTCATACTATCCTAGACCTGTGTAAATCTGCGATACTAAAAAAAACGTATCATATCATACCGCCTCGACTGATGAATCAATGCCAAAGCCTGAGTGCGGCCCTGGCTGGGGCCCTTAAGACCCAAGTCCACTAAGCCGATTTTCAAGGGATTTTGCGCATCAGATGACCCTTTTCCAGTAAATTCCGTGAGAATCGCACGAGAATCGGCTTAGTGGACAAGGGCATTTATTGAGGTTGAGGGACTTGGTGCTAGTCTAATACTATCCATAATATTGTAGGATTTATCGTGGATGATTCAATAGACATTCCTAAAAGGTTGCTTTGAGTGGATATGTAACCTTGATGTTTCCTATTTCTCAGACTTAGCTACACTTAGCCACCTGGTGTAGTGTCAGGTATTAACCGCTAAAATCTGCCAATACGATTAGACTTCCACAGATGTACATGTTCATTGAATGACACACAGGTGCATGTACGCACGCTATAAGCTTTTATATTGGTGTGTATCATATTAGGGCGAATTGACTGCTGTCTGCGTCAAACAAAAAGAAAAGAAGTTTCATGCAGAATATATATACACAGTTCTGTTGGACAATTGTGCTCGGAAAATGATATTCCTCGAATGTTCAGTTAACATTCTTTTGCATTCTTAGCTGTTACAACACAAATGTCGTATTAAGTTACTTATATTCTTTTATACTCTTTAAAAAACCCTCAAAAAAACCAGCCCAACTTTTATTGGCCTCATACAATTAACCACAGTAACAAAATACTTACAGGGATCAATTTATTGATATTCTGCTGCTGCTATATATTTATATTAGAATTTGAAACGAAGAATAAACGAGAGAAAACGGCCGCCGATGAGTGATAAGTATAGTATGGTGAAACCACCGCAAGAAAGGATTTCGGCGGATCTCCAAAATATAAAAGTGGACATTTATGAAGCCCCATAGCAAATACAATCGGAACAAATCCTCCAAAATTTTGGTCAAATGACTCTCGATGGGTTGAAAAATAACGGAACAAAAAGTAAAGGATCTATTGACTGACGTACCTTAACCGAGAGTGCAGCTCTAAACACTTAAGAAGGTTTGGAAATAGACAGAATAATTCGCGCTTAAGTAAGCTATTTTCTGTCCAAATATCATCAGTAGAACTTTAGGTGATCAACTACAACATTAGTTCAAGGCTTTCGTTGCATAATTGAATAGGGATTGCCTATTACGATCAGACGAATCAATATGAAAACCAGGAAAACAACTACTAGTACACAAAAACACAGCATAATTTGTCTTGTTCAAGGAAATCAATTTCAAGTACATTAAGCTTAGAATGTGTCAGCAAATTTCTGTTTGAAGGAAAATACATTGCTTTAATAATCTGACAAATTGAATATCTTGGTTGGGTGAGGTTCTATCAAAAACTGAACCAATTGTTTAAAAAAAAGAACGTTGATAAATAGGGATGAGGGAGGATCTGGCCCTCATTCTGGTGTTTTGGGTGGTTTGCTTTTAAAACCTAATTTGTTTTTAGCCTGGATTGTGGCAGTGCCAGCGCCAGAACAAGTTCCAATTACCTATTAATTTTATTTTTCCTGATTGCACTTTGTGTTTTAGGGCAGAAATGCAGTTACCATGCAAGATCCCAGTTGTTCATTGTGAAGAGGGAATACGGTTTGTGATGGGGAATCCGGATATTTGTGAAGTATATGAAGATATAGAAATATATATGTGGTGTCACCTGACCGTACCTTCCCGCCGTTGCGGTCACCTGACTTCCCTGTGCACTTCACTCCTCATAAAAACTTGTCCTGGCCACACTTTTTTTTCTGTTTTCTGTTCTTCAATAAATAGAGGCTTCGGTCTCGGGACCTGCAACCCCCCTTCGTGTTTACTATGTCAAGAGAGCCAGATATATAGATACTTTAAGGGAATACTTTGGAATAAAGAAAGAAAGAATAGCACATCCAAATGTTGCTATTCACTTGTTAACTATATAACAATATCCCTATCTTACCACTATAAAAGTGTCACAGTGTCAGAAAATGTACTGTCGGCCACTCAAAGCATCTAGTAAATTCTGCTGATTAGGCCCAAAATCTTTAAATACCAATTATATCTGAATATATCATTTATTGCATTGATTAGACAGATCTGTTCGGTTTTGTTAAACTGTATTTTGAAACTTATTTAAAAAAAGTAATTTGGGTTATTCAAGAGGATTGGTGAAGGCGAATTGTACATTTTCTGAGACCCATAAGTACATTGTAAACTATACCCTGAACTTCTAGCTTTCAAATTTAGTGGTACACAGAGAAACATAAACGAGTCATTTGACTCGAATTCCGAGCCCAGCGCCTCCTAAAAGAGTCAAATCAAGTGACTCGTTTTGCCTGACTCTTTTACACCTATTTCTGACCCTTAATCAGAGTCAGTTAGACTCGTTCTACGGGTGCAACATTTGAGACTCTGTTTCTGACTCTGATAAGCGTGAAAGTTGAGGGATAGACTCCAAAAGGGAGTCAGGGCATTCATTCCGAGTCACAGCTCGTTAATCTTCATTAATCATATAGGCATATATACATAACACTGTCATGAAGAAAAGACATGTTCCAAATACTCTGTCTAAAGCAACTTCTATGTTATTATTAAGTCTCATTTTACTAAATATTTTAATTAGCAATCAATCCCCATTAAAGTTAACATATCTCGAATGCAAAGTATCTGAAATATATTACTAAAATCACAGTCACAAACAACCTGGCATCCTATTATGGTGCAATCCCCTATACTAAGCCCGTATCAAACATTGCCAGACCAGACAGCACAAATATACAATTTGATTAAGTTGTAAATAAAATCTGACTAACATGGCAACGCATGAAAATAATCACCCTTGTGGTTATGTGTATTTTGTAAAGAATTTAAATGTACAAGGCCCCCCAAATTTTTTTTAAAAAAAACAATAAAAAAACATGATTTTTAATTTATCACAGATCAAAACTTGACCTACGGCTGCCAAACGCTTATTTCAATAAGCGGATGCTATTTCCGAAACACTACGACCGCAGCGCCATAACTGTACAGCGAATATTAGAGAGGGGGCCCCGGGTCTGCAAAAGCTTTCTCGCACCCATTTTCCTACAAACTTACGCATCCAGTACAATGAATGGCCAGCATAATAACACAGCTATACTTGAGTAAAGTCAGTTTAACCAAAACGCACACAAGTAAATGACAATCTTCGTTCAAATTACGTTAACACTAGCGTGAATGGGGACTGCATAGCGGCCGATCGACCGACCGTGAAAGTTGGGCCACATGACTGAAATGCATGGGAAATGATACATAAGGCTTCTCATAGTGTATTGAGCAAGGTCAAGGCAGCGCGCGGAGCGCTCCTTCCGGTCAGACACTTCCGTCTTTGCACTTGCACAACCAAAACAACTAGCCTAGGATTATCACGTGCATGTATTGCTGTCATATTCCATGTAGAAACTCCGCGATTATTCCATTAAAAAGGTAACGAAATATCAATTCTTCTGCTAAAGTATAATTGTCTGCAGGGTCTGATAGCGGAGCCAGACGCCTGTCAACAGAGAGGGGGTCATCGGGGAAAGCTAGCCCATTTTCAGTCACTGGGTCAGGACATAAGGATATATCACCGATTTGTTGTTTCTGTGTCTAAATTGGAATATTGGGTAGGCTATGATGCTAATGATTTCTAAGCTATGGTTGATAATTCATTAACTACGTAACAAGTTGCATATATAAAGTGTACCATCGTGTTAAGAAGTAGCCCAACTAGTTTGCCTTTGGAAATGGTTGGGAACAGTTGGACTTTTTAATTTATGATGTTTTGTTGTAGTTAGCTGTGATACTTGACCGTCCTATATATGTAACCTTAGTTTTTACAATAGGTTTAATTGGAAGTCCTGCAGATTTGCAGATATTGTATAGATCTACCTAGTTCCTATATACATGTGCTATGAAATAAAAATCTCTCTATATAATTACTCTTAAAATGTAACAACTGTGAATGAATTGCACCGAATAAAGCTGTATTTTATTCTTTACAGAAACTGATATGAAGAAGTACACCACCAAGAAATGATGAACAAATGATGAAATGATGATTTTCAGAGCACAAATAAAAGACTGGGAATGGGGGAGAGGGGGCAAACATTAACCTAACAAAAGGGAGTCAGAATGGTTTGACTCTCTTTCTAAGCGAGTCAATTTGAATCCCAAAAGGAGTTATTCTGGCGACATGTGCTGGACTCTCTTTTAGAGTCAAAATAACTCGTTTCATTTTCTCTGTGTATCAAACTGTTAAAACCTTCTACTATACTTAACTTGGACCAATCAATCACTTCTAAGACTAATAATTATTGATGGCGCATCGTGTGGTCCTTACTGGAATGTGACTGAGTTAGAAGCTATTAGGCTGGACACACATAAGTGATTGAACTAGTTCACAATTTTCTGCCACAGTCAAACCTTTTTTCAAATATATTTTGAATACGGTATATAAAGTGGAAAGGGACACAGAGGCCCTCGGTCAAAAGTGTTTGCTACATCGGAATCTATCAAAGATATTTGGAATGTGGTCGCATTACTGGATATGGGCCAATACAATCAACAGTTCTACATATTTAGTAAATTATGCTAATTTAGGCTGCATGAAAAGTCAACTAGCAAAGATGAAAAACAACAATGGAAGAGGGTGCATGAGGGTGCCTGGCAGGGTTTTGCCCCACGGTGTTCTGCCTACGGTGTTCTGCGGATTTCGTAATTCTACAAGGGAGCAGTGGAAATAGTCCGTTGAAAAGTCAACTAATCTCTATTTTTCCTTAATTCTAATATTGTAAATCATATACTTGGAAAGCTAAAGGATTAGGAGAAATCTACTAATCTCATAGACCCCTACCGCCGGCCGGCCGGCCAGTGTCAGACAAGCTGGCGCGACCATTAGTGCCTGACGGCCACTGATGACAACACTGAAGACAAGGCAGGGAGAATAAAACTTGCCTTTGCATGGGTTCGATATCACAACCTTAGGGTTCTCAAGCGAGGATCATAGCCAATAGACCACTGAACCAGTTGGTAGTTGATGCTTAACTTATGAACAATGCAGAGCTCATAAACTCAAAAATATTGCTTTCCATTAGTTCGCTCATAGCTCCTAGAAAATGCTTCCAATCTGAATATAAAAGTTATCCCAGAACCCCCTGAATCCCTGAATTCCTGGGTATGATAATAAACTGCCTCTCTCTCAGCTCTCCCGCCCTTGATAGAACCTTTATATGTGTTGATAAGGGCGTAAAGCAACTCACTCACTCACTCCCCCTGAATATCAGGAAAACAGTCCTGCTTTCAGATTTATAATCGGACAGTTAGTTCCTCCGTAATAAGTTATTTTCGTCGGCCGAATCAAGTCGTTCGAATCGATATAAATAATATAATAACCCTGATGACCCTGATAAGCTCTGATGAAGGAGAAAATGGTCTCCGAAACGTTGGTCGAACAAATAATAAAACAACTCAAGCAACATTAATTTGCATCGTCTTTCTTACGGTTTTGGTGTTTATTTCCCTAAATCGACATAATATAATAATAACTTGTAAAACTAAAAAATATTGCTCTCTACTAGATAGCTCATAGCTCCCTCAAATGCTTTCCATCTGAATATAAAGATTACCCCCTGAGAATCCCCTAAACGTCATAAAGACAGTCCTGCTTTCAGATTAATAATCGGATGGTTAGTTTCTCCGTAATAAATTATTTCCGTTGGCCGCATCAAGTGGTTCGACTCAATTTAAATAACTAATATAACTCTTCCCTATTATTTTGCCTAAATAGGCCTATATTTTAGAACCTAGTTTTTAAAAGTTATGGTGTACATGTCGTTTACCAAACACTTCTATTCCGTTCATCAATCCTACAATGAAATGTGTACTCATTTCCACACCTTCATGCTTCGTTATAGCTAGTGATATATATAGCCATAGTTCAAGACAAAAGCTACACAAGCTTTCCCACGTGGGCGCGCTTATGACTGATTTCGTAATCCACGGATTTCGTGATTCCCATGCGTTGTTGCACGTAGAAAAAATATTACAAAATGTGCGTAAATTTCTACGCAATTTCGTCTTGTTTCTAGGAAGATTTCTTAGCATCATATTTGGTATTGCATGGAGTAAGAGAATCTATGTTTTAGCCCTCGTTCTTGTCTTAAGTTTAGGTTATTAGAGAGACCTGACCCATATATCGATAGATAGGATTAATATTATATGCAAGGATTAATACAATACAGTTATATGTTTATTTCATCTACGACGGATGATTATGGACCGTCGAGTAAAATATCACCGGCATTTGAAAAAGATTTATATAATATTATACATTTTTAAAACGTATTTGGGGATACAGTGTGGCGATTCAATCTATACATTAATTTCACCTGGAAAACCAATAATCATTCTTGAACACAGACCTAATAATCTGCCATGATTGAATATTTCAAACCAAACACCTTCTGGCGGAGTAAAACCAAACGGACAGTGACATTAATTAGTTATGAGGTAATGACATCTTTCTTTTTTCCCTTGAGAACCGATGGAAATAACTGTCAAGATGTTATGCCCTTGGGGAATAAAAGCTGCAATCAGCAATGGTTTGTGTATACATAATACCTCTCTATACTAAGGCAGTATCTGGTTCGACATTTTTCCACTCATGCATGCATGCACGTCTTGCTGAAACTATGAATGTACATTAGCCGACGGTCACAGATAGAATTGTATGTTGGGTAGATAAGGGTAAGTTTGGTTGGGATTGAATATTAGATAATTAAAACTTTAATGTAATTTTTATCATGGTTCAATCGTGTTCATGGAGAACAAATAACTAATATCAAATCCATGTCTGTGGGTCTTTAATACTGTTGATATGAAATCCTGTTTTGATTATTACAATCTTCCTGTTCGTTTAAGAGGAGAAGGTTATTTGCTATGTACATTCCTTCTGATGTGCCTGGAAGAACTGATGTAACAGAGGGTATATCAACCATTTCCCATGACTTTGTATCTAAAAAGATGGAATAAAACACTACTATACTATAAGTAGACTACTTAAGTTAAGCTTAAAGCTTTTAAATTTTTCAAAGGCTTTAATAGTTCTCCTCAACTTCAACAATTCAATTTTAATAAACTATAAAATATGCAAAAAACAAATATACAGCCTATATAAACCTGTCTCCTCTCTCCTTCATGTGGTAGCTTATAATATTGTTATAGTAATGGAAGCCTACATGTATGGGACAAGTCAGCAGACGATGTACAATTCGCCCTCACCTATCCTCTCAAATAACCCATTCTGAAGACAGAAATAAGGTTCAAAATACACTTCTACATAACTGAACAGACTTGTTAAAATTTGACCCTATACTAAATATACCCAGACACATCTAGTGTCATTTCTGAGCCAAATTTTTGCAGAACTTACTTAATTACTCAATGAGTAATGACCCCCAAAAAACTGTCTTCCTCAACCGGGAATCGAACCACGGATCTCCCGCTATGCGCGCGGTTGACTGATTCTGGAAGGCCACCACTGCAACCAGATTCCTCACTCTAGGGTACTACAAATGTTTAGACCCAGTTTGGTCAGATTCTGGGGTGTATTTTTGTCACAATAGACCACGGCAATCACTTCCAGCAACTTCCGGTAAGGAATGGGGGTTATAGACATCAAAAGAACTGGTAAATAAAAGTCAGTAAGTGGTAAATAACAGTCGAATCTGACCAAACCGGGTCTAAAAGCACCAATACCCTCGGTTTTGGATGGTCTAAGTGGTCTGTTGCCTGGTGGAAATTCTCGGGGCTAACGCCCCTTGAATTGTCCACCAGGCAACAGACCACCCAGACCACCCAAAACCTCGGGTATTAATGCTATATTAGTCCCCGTTGGTTGGTCTGAGCTGGCCCGTTATAGACGCACAGAGTGGCCAGCGGGACCGGTAGTGGCCCTCTATGCCTAGAGAACTTCTGGAGAGCTATAAACAAGAGTTAAACAGGGACGATTGGGGGTTTAACAAGTTATAATTCATAATTTATTTTTTCGGGGAAACTGATACTAACAGACTGAAGTGATAGTAACAGCCCAACCAACGGGGACTAAAGCCATTAGAGCCTTTGTTTATGGTCCTCACTGGGCTCTAAGCCTGCCGGGACCAGTCTTGGCTTTTGCCTTGACTGGTCTGGTGCCCAGTAGAGCTGCTAATTGTACATTTTCTGACAATCGGACCCATTATAATATGTAGACATTTTACTAGATGCTGGGCTAGCCTAATAAGTGGTCTGCCCGAAGACAAACTGGTATCTGTAAACAAAATCTCCGTTAATGATTAGCTTATAATTATGGCAGAGAGATAACACTTATAGAGGGGAAAATACATTATCATGAGGAACCTGGAGCCAGAACGCCATCAGTCTTAATAGTGTGCATGAAATTGATTAAGGAATAGGCATAACTATTACATTATTGACTTTTACCGCCATCGTAATCGATATGAATATTGACAGATTTATTGAGTATTTATTATCCATTACAAGAGTACTACTCTACTGTTGGTTATAATGATTTTATCTACGTATAGCTACTTATCACAGGGGAATTATTATTATCTAGCCTCTATAAATCGGGGGCTTAATCACCAGGGAACAAAGGGATGACTACCAGAAAGCGGGAGACTCTTTAGTTGTAATTTTGATTTCAATTTAATTTTTAATTACGTTATTATTACATAAGGTTATGTGTAGACTATGACATAACTCATTTCTTTCTTCAATCATTAATTTTCAATTAATTTGATTATGCAACTATTATGTTAGGTTGCGCAACTATTATGTCATTCGATCAATCAATCAATCATTTTAAATTAAATTTAATTTGTGATGACGTAATTGTTACACGTTACTATACATCTGTACAATAAACCTCTAGGATTCCACAATATCATCTTTATTTATTATTCATGTTATGTTACATATTGATACGGTATTTTACTATGTCTAATTTATTTTTGTGAATATGGTAGTATACCCCCCCGCTGCTTCCTCTCCCTCTCTCTGAGAGAAAGAGGGAAGAGCGGGAAAGTGAAGGGAAGGGAGGAGAAACGAAAAAGAGAGGTACCTGAAAATCGCTAATGAATCAATTTAATGTTAACCTTATTTTTCCTGATATGAGTGCCTACGTTGGAGTAAGCCTTCTTGATGAATGGTTACAGAATAATTTAATAAATTGTACCCCGACGTAGGCACCTGCAGATTTTTGCAACATTTATTTCTTTTCAAAAGATTTTGTCTATAGGCCTACCATGAAAAATTAAAGGGAGGGCCACACAAGTTTCACTATTTCCTTTCATGAATATTATTGGCTTATATATATATGCGGAGCCTCCGTTTAATAAGTCATCTTTTCCCCGATTAAAGCTGCATTCTCAGTTATTATGACATAACAAATCTTACTAAATTAACTTATATTATGACTTATTTGTGACTGAATTCATCAACATTATGCTGTTTTTATATGTTTGAAAATGAATCGACTGAGAGAAAACGGCCGCCGGTGAGCGATAATAAGTGAAGCTACCATAACAAAGCATTTCGGTCTCAGAAATATAATTTTGGGGCTTTTATTAAGCTAGCCCTGTTGCCAAAATAACCGGACAAAATCCTCCAAAATGTTGGTAACATTGTAGTGGGGTTGGTAAAGTATTGAACAAAAGGTGTAAAGTATTTTAGTTCTTCGGCGATATTAACTGAGAATGCAACTTTAAATTTCAGTTCACAATATAGGACCATGCACATTTTAGTTGGTGACTTAATTCAGGATAGGGGAAATGTCTAATATGTAAAATAATCGCACAATATCCTCCAAGATTGTTAGCTTTCCGTTTAGTTTTTGACCAATGTTAACTGAGAGTGCGACCATAACTACCCGTTGGAAACAGATTGAATTATAGCTTCTGCAATCATATAAAATGCCTTATTAATAAAGAGTTCTCTTTGTTCGGTAATTTCCGATTACACTAGGTCGTCATACCTCTCCTTTTAGGTACATTTTCTTTCCTCTATATATAAATTGAGTAACTTTTGTTAAATTAGGTTGAAAATGATAAATACTAAGAATATCTTAGTGTATATTTGGCATTGCGTTGATAAAAATAATCTGTTTGGTTATGTTGAACTGAATTCTGAACCTCACTTAGTCTTTTGTTTTACATTTGGATTATTTGGGAGGATTTGTGAAGGCGAATTGTAAAACGACTTCATCTCAAAAGCAATTCTTTAATGTAGTTTCGGTCCTGAGTTGCAAGAAAGAATAATGGTGCTTTGGCGTATTCCCTTATTAGGGAATCCTGTATTCTCGCTTCTAGAACTAGTGAAAACTATACCATCCAGACACTTGTCAGTTTAGAACCCTCTTCATAGATATCCATTGTCGCAGACGAGAAGACAACTAATCATACCAGTTGTTGTTGAGTAACACTACTTCTCATTACTGTCATACTGTCGATTAAGATACAGAATTAAGGTCTAACGCAGAACAGGATACTGATACTGATTAAGAAATATATTTTATTATTTTACTTAACCCTACTTGCAATATTCAGCAAATGACATGCAGTGGTAGGGGGGTGTATAAGTTGGATGTGCCCAATTATACCATGCAGATTGCTTTTAAAGCTGCGTTCTCGGCTATTGCAACAAAAGAAATTTTACCAAATGTACTCATATTATGACTTATGGGACTGAAGATATATCAATAGTGAGCTGCTGCTATAGATTTATAAATATAAGAATTTGAAGTCGAATCGGCCGCCGATGAGCGATAATAAGTCAAGCCATCACAGGAAAGGATTTGGGCTGGTCTCAAGAGTTAATTATGCTGGACATTCATATTCAAGATCGTACCGTCTCATCAAAGACTTTCCCCTCATTATACAACCTAACCGACCAGAAATCACTGTATGTATACGCTGTTATTTAACAGAAAAATATTATTATTCTACTCCTTGATGTAGTTCGGCGATATTAACTGAGAATGCAACAGTGTAGCACCATATTCAACCGCTCCGATGTTGGATGATCCTACACCCTCAGACATAAATAATGAGAAAAATTCGATGTAACTCAGTTGTAGTTCTAGCCTGGAAAAGTAAAGGTCACTATGACCAAAATGTTGTTTAAATAAACAACCGGCCACATCCAACCGACCACATGGAGGTGTTTATGTTGGACATTTGATATGTATTTAAGCCATAAATTTCTCTAGGTTGATTGCGATCGAGAGGATGGGGCTGTGACAACGACAAAAGCATGCGCAACAGCAATAGATGTATGTACTTACACAGCTGATCAAAGTCATTCTCAACTCCCGTCTGGTGTTTATGATTACAGGGAACATTTGGGTTAATAGCAATAGATCTCTTATTAATAGTTTCCTTGTCGTATAGCATATACTGTACAATATTGTCCTACCACTGTACCAGAATTGAAGAGAGGGACCCTCTGGATTTTATAGCAATATAATAACAATTAGATCAAATCAGCATTTTCAATTAACACGGGTCACATCCAACACATCTAAAAGGAGATTTTCCCAACATATTGGAGGATTTTGTTTGGTTGTTTTTGATAACACGGAGCTTCATAAAAGTCTACATTTATATTCCGAAGACCCGCTGAACTACTATGGCGACTTCGCTTATAAATTATCGCTCACCATCGGCCGTTTTCTCTCGGCAAATTCAAACTTCAAATACATGAAGAATATTGATAGATTAGAACATCTTGTAATCCTTTTTACTCTTATAATGGCTGAGAATGCAGCTTTAAACTATTAAGATGATTGGCGAAGCCGAATTATCCATCTTGCACATTGTCCATTCCCACATCCCCTACACTTACCGGTATGAACATGATAAGATCTGGTCTGCCTCCGTTATCCACATTCTCAGGAATACAATCCACACTGAAATTACTTCCAAAATGCAGCACTCTTCGTGTCCTTAACATTCCACCTTCAAGTTTCTTAGAAATTCCTGGCACAAAATTCACGTTCTCTAAACTTGTCCAGAATTTCCTCATGATTGCACAGTTATATTCGTCGCATTTATATTTGGATATCTATTTTCTGAACCTCTCAATACTAAAAGGCAATTGTCTAGAATACCAGATGACATATATGTGCTCACGATAGACAGGATGCCGTATCCATAACACGGATATCACGATCGAACAACAAGGTAAATTGCGTTTAACAGATTACCCGAAATCTGGTATAACCGTCTTGGTTTTCTTCCACAAGTTGTGGACGTATGTCTGAAGTGTCGAGAGAATCCACCAGAGGTATTTTTAACTATGGTTAACACATAATTACTATTTTGCTCATGCCATATACTGACATCAAATGTTCAGAGGTACCTGATTGAAGGAAAGCAATGTGCACCATTTTCCTCTCACGATTTGATATCAGTTGCAACTGGCAGGAAGAAGACTCCGTGCAGACTATGGGGCGTCCCCTTGGTCTTAATTAAGATTCAATATTATTAAATAATTCTCAACCCAAAGAATCTCCTCCTAAAGGTGAGATTGATGGTCAGATGAACCTTAATTAAGATTCAATATTATTATAAATAGTTCCCATGCCAGAGACATGTCCTCCTCAAGGTCAGAGTGATCTTAATTAAGATTCAATATTAGTAAACAATTCTCAGAACATCTATATTTCCTCCTGAAGATTGAAAGATTAGGCTTAGACTAATTGTAACAGACACTTTCTGCCTCCTGATATATTGTAGTTGCTACTATTGTTAAATGAAGGGGGTTGTGGGATGGAAATGAAGCAAGATTCAATAGAAATATTTACATGCTGTCATTTAAATTAATTAGTTTTATAACTTGGGACACTTGAGGGCATTACTCACGACCTTAACATCTAGAGGATAGATTAAATTTGTGCAGATCATCCCACATAATTTAATTTAAATTCCCGTGGCTCAAAACCAAATCGGTGTTAAACAAATCCAAAAGCCTATCCGGCTAAGAAATTGTTAGTGCATTTGCCCAATTATATCAATCCATTGCATTGGCACAATCACATCCATCTAATGCGAGTTATTACTACTTGATCCAATATTTCCTGAGCAGTGTTCCAGTTAATTCCAAAGCTTGATCACTAAAATAATTCCAAAAACATGTGAAGACCACAGATCAAATTTGTATCAAGTCAGCGGTAAGTTGTTGGTTCAGTATTTGATGTCCTTCATCCTGTAGCGTGTCTAGAGCATATTATATTTTGAGCTACAATACCCATCTATAGGATATACACATATGGTGTGTGTGTGGGTGGGTGGGTGGGGGGGGGGGGGCAGGAAAGAGAGAGGATGTGAGATACATTATATGACTTGTCTTTGTCAGATTGCAGGTTTTAACTTCTCTGTCCATCAATGCTGTACATATATATAATTCCGGTGGACCTATATACTATAGTACCACATTTACCACATTCGAACTTAAACAACTTTCACATGAAATGGATCGATCAGGAGAGAATATGAAGTATCAGATAACTATTATACTTATGATACTAAACGCAGACACGTTATCCTTAATATGGCCAGCCTGCTATAGTCTCTCCTCCTCCAATGTAACTCCACTATGCCAATGCAGTTGTATTTACATAGATTGGTAATGTCCCTTACAGCTCTCCTATTTGTTGGATTTCGGTTAGGGGAATGTTAGATCAGTGTGACAAAGTTTATCCTATTATATCCCCATGTGCAGACAAGGCAGATATGCTATATTAAGTACATACGATCCACGAACACTAACAAGGAATAACCCTCTTTCCTTCCTATATATTCTTATGCCCTTGGATTGATTTCATCCTATTATCCAATTTATGTGAAGAATACTCCTATGCCTCTAGCACTGACTCTCTATCACGAGTTGTATACAATAATGTTACAATGTCACTCTAATGTCCCAATCGTCCATTTATGATATATAATTTGCAATGTCAATGTACATACGGAGAGAGAGAGAGAGTTGAAGTCCCGGTTGGAGTCGATATATGATATGAATTTGAACACATAACGGGCTTATGAAAGTCCTTTCCTCCTGCTTATCCAGCAGCACCTCCTCCTCTCCTCCAGTAACCTCCCACACTCCTGTATATAGGTAGATAGATATATATATATATGGTATACTGGTGTCAAGTAACATGTACTGGAGTGTAACATGGCTTCAACAGGGCCGCACCTGTATGAAGTAACAGCTTGGTTTGTCAACGCCATGGTGTACTGATCAGTGCGTTTATATTATAAATATAGGTAGTAAGCATTAGCTAGGGTCCGTCCCTTGTACAGTAACCCTCCGTTAAGCTAGGCTATATAGGGCATCTCTCCAGGGAATCTTTACTTAATTATTGTAGATTACAACTGCGACTAAAAGTCTCTAATGGTTTGCCATTTTGAGACTATAATTGTTCTAAAATATCTTGGCTAGGATCACAGATGTATATATATTTACCAGAGAACACCGACAGGGATTCGGGTATCTCTTTATATTATAGCAACGATCATTCATTCATTCCATGGTGTCTTGTGTATGCCGTTCATTAAAACAAACGTACTTTGCTAGTATTGGTATACAGGCGCGTATGTATAGATATACAACTATATGTACTCAATCTATTAATAAGTACTCGGATAGTGATAAAAGGTATAAATTGATACATTACCACGGAGTGACTTAATATAAGACTAAAGATGTACACTATCTTTCACCAGCGTTTCAATTTCAATTCATATCATTGCTGCATATACAAATGTTAGGAGCTTTGATATTGTTATACATGTATATAAAAGCAACAATAAAGGACGTGTTTGTTTGCATCGTCAAATCATTATTTCAATCACACCAGCAATATTCAATCAAAACAAGACAGGAAGGTCAATGGATACTAGAGCCGGGGATCAGTCTAGACTCACAACCTCTCAGATCAGATAAGAATGATATGTCAGTGGTTGGACGCCTACTGCGCTAATGGCTATTCTGGTTCAGGAGTAGGCGTCCTAATGGGATTATGATGACATTTTGCGGTGTAGAGCGAGAAGCTTTCCCTCAGTTTAAAGGGACCCTCTCAACTCTCAGCCTAGACTGGAATGAATTTCTATGTAATCCGAAACTTCGAAAAAATATGTGTGATGCAGGAGACATTACCCGCAGTTCCCACCACTGTTTGCTGCCATGTTATTTCTCTGCTGCTATTCAAGAAAAACTCAAATCAATACATTTGATGCTCCATACATATTAAATCCTATGCATGTTATCATTATTCATCATAATAGGATAATTCTTTTTTTATTTATTTATTTTTATTCCACCTTAGGCACAAAATGTGACGTTAAGCCCATTTAATCACTTTCCATGCTAGGGGGTCAAATGCTGTCAAATTGGTGGAATTGGCCACATACTAAAATGTAACTGTACTAAGCCGAAATAAAAAGTTTATTATTATTATTATTACAAGTTGAACCGCACTAAATGTATACATAGCGTATTAAAACTACAAAAACTCATTTTATTCTTGATAAATGTATTTATGCATTGAACCTAGCCTTATCCAACAACCATTCAAACTAATCAAATTAATATTACATTTATCCATTTAATCATGAGTAATTCCATTATGACGTTGATATCAAAATTATTAGGAGTATCATATATATATTTAGTCAATTATAAATATGTCTGAGTTTGTGGTTTCGGTAGTGAAAGGTAATCTCAAAACGAAATTCTTTTCTATACGATGTATTTCTAGAATGGAGGTTACTAATTTCATATGGAAATGAGAGCGACTGTTTAAAGAGGTTCAACTGTAGCAAACTCATTGCTGGGACCCGTCCTACTCGGCCCGTCCATGTACAAATGTGAACTGACAAACCATGTAGGAGATAATTGGCATAATTGCTACGTATCATCTATACAATTATCACTGCTACCTAAACGGAACCCTCTTGTTTCCTAACATGGGAATGGCGGAAAATCCAAAGATTCCCTAATCCTTAACTGAAAAGGATATTGACTCGTGTAGGAAGTCGCTTTTAATCAGGGTAATTTCTCTCGTAATTAGAGCACATCATGCAAACGTTTCATTTAAAAAGTCACGGTGTCAATAGATCCAGGTAGAATGCCACATGTGTTAATGATATGGATCTGCCGCCGAACCCTTACATATGCATATAACATGTTATCCGCATAGATAAATGTTAATTTCGCAAATGTGTTATAAGTGTGTGTTTATATTATAAAACTGTATATGGTAGTCGCATGAAGATGTACGATTCGCCGTCACCAACCGTCCCAAATAACCCAAACGTTAGGCAAAAACGTTAGTTTCAAAATACAGTTTAACGTAACCAAACATATAGATCTATATAATCCAGGGGGAGAAAAAAGGGCAAGAGAAAATGGGGAAGAGGAGGAAAGCGAGAAAGGGAGGGAAGGAGGGAGAGTGGTGGTGGTGGTGCGGGGGGCGGGGGGGGCGGTCGTAGAAAGAAGAAAAGATGTAAGATATATATATAATGTAGAAATGAGGGTGACTGTGTCTAATTGTTAATTTAAGTATACGAAACCCTAGAAAAAACTTATATATGTAAAATATTTTTTATAGATTTAGAGCCAAGAAAAAGGGATAGTTTTTATTATTTTATGGCAAACAGACATTTAAGAAAATTAATCTCAAGGTAAGGATTTAGCCCAGAACAGAAGAAGGACAGGGACGGAGGGATGAGTTGTAGGTTTGTTTATTCAGGGGTCCGACGTTTCAGGCTCATTAGCCCTTTATCAAGGAATTTAAGAAAATTGCCAATCATATGTTATAAGAGAATACAATATCTGACGGCGTCCTAGCTGGTTATTGGAATAATATAAATAACCTTCCTGAAGAAGAAACGCACTCCCTCACGTTGACGCCCATGTTTTTTTTAATTTTGTTTATTCAGGCCAACACATCGATTGATCGAGTAAATTTTATTCAAAACATGCACCTTTATGGATCATCGATCTAATGGAAACAGTGACAACGATAATAAAAAAACGTTATTTTTACGCGAAATACATTGCCAAGATGTTGAAATTTCTTGTTTATTCAGGTAACTCATACATTTGGTCAGAGACGATATTCTCAGCCTGATATTAATTTACAGCGGTTTACAGGTTGTACAGAATATTATTATTACAAATATTATTACATTACGATTATTATTACATTACGATGAAAGAAATACTAATGAATGTTATAGATAAAGATACTGAATTATGAAACAATACATCTGACTGCCATCAATAGGCATATCCTTGATTATGGAGCAGTCATACTATCATTTCTCAGTTTTTACGAAACCTGCTCATGCAGGTATCGATCAACACCAGGAGAAATCTAAGTAATAGTGAAAACAGAAAAAAAGATCAACAATGGTGAGAAATTCCAAAAAAGCTCGACCCAGCGCACATGCACTTACACAGAGCCCATAATTCCAATTTGAATTAAGTCATTATAACTTCAGATTTTATATGAAGGTTGAGAGGATTAATCAATAGCGCAGTTCTTGGCGTACCTCCACTCCAAACCTCAACCCCCAACCCCACTATTCTTCTCTGCCTCCATATGTTTAGCAGTGTGCTAAGGTGCGTGTCTATACAATAAGGTACGTGTTTGGAGGAACAAAGTGTGTCTACATCTGAACCCTACTAATGTAGCAGTAACAAACAGTCCTCAGGTCCCAGGCACCTAATCTAGAATATTGCCACCTGTGTTCCTTTGCAATCTGGACAGTTAAAATTTCATTGCCAGACAAATCAATGCTAACCTAGAGGTATTGTGTTCGCCTCTAGCAAAGTGATGACCTATACCTCTGTTCTGCCACCTACGCAAATACTCTACTTGGATTATGCTTGATAGCCTGTGTTCATTTTGCAAATACCTCCCACTCCTGGCATGTACACTAGGGCGTGAGAAAACCTTGAATGGGTTTAACTCGAGGTCAGATCAAAGTTAAGTTAATTATTTTTCTGTCCACTAACGACAAGCTTCTGATCAACAACTTCTCCGCTGTCAGTATAGACATTGCCCAATGTGCAGTCATAATATTAGGGATTTGCTTACTGATCTATAAATGTACCTCAACATGTAAAGATACACTTAAAGCTGCATTGTCAGATTTATTATGACATATTACTATTATTATTACTTTATCGGACTGAATTTCCCAATGTCTTATGTACTGCACACAAACATTAATAGTCCAGTTGCCAAACTGGGATTTTGGAGCCAAGCGTGTTTCGTGTTATGGAAGGTGTTTCATGGTGGATTCTAATAATATAACATGTCCTGAGCAGGAATCAGCCGGGTGCCACTTTGGAACTCTTGGGGGAAAACTATGGAAGACCATTTACCCATATACCGAACTTCGGTTATCCGAATTGGATCAATTCGGCCAAAACTTCGGCCGAGTTTTGGCCGAAACTCGGCCGAATTCGGAAGACTCAGCATTCGGCAATCTTTTATGCTTATATAACGTACATTTACATACCTGTGTACATACCATATATACATAAAGATACACGTAAAGATATGCATAAATGATATGAGTAATTCTGCCAAACAGGCAGCATTTGATTTCAGGAGGCCATTTTTTTTTTAGAAAAAACAAAATTCGTTGAATCTCTACAATCTTTGGTGTACATATATGATAAAACCATGTTTAATTTTATGCTAGATATATATTGGTATATTCGAAAAAGGAGCTTAGATGAGAATAGAAATGAATTATTGTATAAATAATTTATAAGCTACCACACCTCTAGGCTTGGTAGGGTTGGGTTGGCTAAGGGTTGATAATAGATTAATATTCATTTGAATAAGTAACCTCATTCCTAAGTAATATTTGATCGATATTTAATATAGTCAAAATTACATATAGCAAGGAATATCAGCATAATGCAGGTGAAGTTTGGGAAGGCTGGGGCCAATATTTCAATTCCTACACCTATGATTCATATACCTATATTTTCCCAATCATTTTGTCTTATATGTCTAAAATTATGTCTGAATACTTATGCTCATTACTCAAAAACTATTTGAGCCTTTTCCAAAATTTAAAATGTATTAAATACCTGAACATATCTATTTGACTGGCCTAAAATCATATAATTATTGAATCATTATCTGTACCTCATTTGGCAATCGTTGCTAGTAATGTATTATATGAGGTGAATATTTTACAATATGAAAAAGATATATCAAATTATTAATTAACGTCTGTACAGGCAAGTTAATTAAGACTATGAACTTGTATTGTATACCAAACGAACTGGGAACATGTCAGCATTACAGAGCTTTTTAAAGTATTCCAATCCGTTGGGAAATGGCGACACAGTGGCCCAATATGTGACGTCCGAATTTAGTCCGAATTCGGACTAAATTCGGCCGAATTCGGCCGAAATAAAAGAGAATTTTACCGAATTTCTCCCGAATTTATTAAATATCGGTTCGGCTCGGTTCGGTTCGGCCCTAATTCGGCAAATTATAAAGGTCGGAACTTCCCGAATTTCGGCCGAACTTCGGCCGACATCCAACCTCCGACATCCGAGTTAACTGACATCGGCCAAAGGATTTCGGTATGAAACAAAAAAAGTAGCTATTATTACCTGACCTCAACAAAAGTAATGCTATAACAGCCAAATAATTAACACCTATATAAGGTAATGACCAGTCAACCCAAACAGGGTGGGTAAGTGTGGGAAATAGGATTAGGGAAATGATGATTGGGTGTGTTTTAAAGCATAATATACTAATATATAATAAACAACAGATAATAGAGCTCTAGATATATATATATGACAAATTGCGTATCATCTTCAAGAACTTTCTTCAGCTTTTCCAGTTAGATGTGACACATAATTGATTTACAGGAGATATCCCCATGGCGATGCAAGCCATATTCCCAGCCCGCCTACACAGAGAAAGTATCGATTTCTCAGCTGACAGAAAAAAACCTTTTCCTTGGGTTTACGCTTTTTCGCGATCAATTCCAACACCACTACTTCTTTAATGTTGACAGAACACTCAGTCTCACATTGTGATCCCTATCACTTTACCCGTCGATTCTAAAGATGGAAATGTGTGTAAAGGTTTATGTTTTCTTATGAATTTGTCTCAATGGCTCTGATAGAAATAATATTTTCTATTATTCCCAGCAAAGGCCAAGATGAACAGCACATTGTAGGCTGTAATTCAACACATATCTTGGATACAGTATATATGTACTGCCCTGGGTCTAGAGCCACGTTGAGTAGAGACTAAATGGATTAATAACCATCATTTTGGGCCTGCTGGTGCAGTGTTTGTGCATAATGAATAAACTGATTATGCAGCAGAAACAGTGTATCAAAGTCGTCCAGTTTCCCTTACGTTATGGCTAAGCACCCGACACTGAACTGATTCACTGTTGTAGCAACTTAGAAGATAATACATAATGACCAAGGCCACCATACTATATGCAGCAGCCCCCACAGTCATTATCCCAAGGATAACAAATAATGATATTGATATATATAAAATCTTCGAGGAATATGAATCTAGAGGGGATTTGTGCCCCCATTCAATCCCTCTCCTAATCAGCTAAATGTAATACCAAATTAAAGTAACTGAACCTGTTACAACAGTCTCATTCTCAAACCATCTCATTTCTCCCTTACTCAAAATCAGAAATATGTTATATTTCACGAACAGGGGTGGGGGTGGGGTTGGGGGGAGGAAGGATTATATTTCCGAATATTTTGATGAGTGAAAATGGCTATTTTTAAAATGTGCGTGTTTGTTGGGTGTTGTGATCGGACAGGACAGGCCAGGGCACCTCCGTGCAATTTCTTTGGGATCTGTCTCAGCAAAGACTGCCTAAAACAATCATTTAGCCTAAGACAATTGCTTCATCACCTTTCATCACTTTCATCCTAATTAATCTCCCGGCACTCTGTCACCTTCCTTTTTGTCCTATGAATGGAAGATCATGGATCTAACTAAGATGACCAGTACCCCATGAGCCTAAGACATCATTCAACACATTATGACTGTACTGCTAAATCATACTAAATACACAAGTATCAGTTACTGTCAATGTATTGCTTTTTCTTTATTAGTTTAACTGTTTGACTGGTGGGCTGTTTTAGTGCATAGCATTTCCCGAGGGGAAACAAAACAGGGGCTATGTGTGCTCAGTTACCCAGCAGTGTTACAGAGCGAGGAATGAATTAGGGATTTTTGATGGGCAGTGAGCTTCAGTTTGTGGGCATATTTATATTTTTTATCACAACCTTGGTGGTAAAAAATATAAACATACCCACAAATTGATACTCACTGCCCATCCAAAATCCCTAATTCATTCCTCGCTCTGTAACACCTAACATATTTTCCCGTTCACCACAAGCTTATATATATTGAATAGTATATCAGGTGTTACATGTAGTTCACAACTGTAGGTGTGAACTAAGTGTGATCTAATGCATCGACCACACCCCTGTTAAAAAATGAACCTACCTGTTTAGGAGGGGTTGTGTAGTAAAGTTGTGTAGTGGGGAGGTAGGTGTCGTCAGACGAGGATGGGGTCAGGGGGTCATACAGGGAATCATCCTCGTCCTCTCCTGCCCACGCCGTACCTGCAACATATCAAAATAACATGGAATTGAATGTATTATTTATCACTGCTAAATTCGTTATTGTACTAATAAAGTACAACAGGTGGTGCACTTCTGGCTGAGTGAGGACATACATGACATGACTAAAGGGATGAATCAATATCAACAGAACCGTCAGGTTAAAAAATTAGAAACACTAGGATCAAACTTGTCTGTGTAAGTGTTCTTCAGTCATGTTGTAAAATCAGCTAATTTGGTTGAATAATCTTACTCGCTAAACACGATATCCCTGTGAATCAATTGTTAGAAAATGGCTTCTGAAGCGTTAATCAGATTTGAAAATTTTTCATTTCAAGGCAATTTTCAATCCTCAGCAGGACCTAATAATTTCATTATAACTTCAATTAAACCCAAAATATCAATTTATCCACCTCTCATCATCCTCTCTTTAAAATGCTGAAATAGGCACATAGAATTTGCACAAATGTGTGGAGGCGAATCGTTTTTCGAATCGAAGTTCTCTGGCGACTTCACCCATACATTATCATGACATCAGCAGGGGTACTTAGTTTGGCAGGGTATGGCTGTGTTGTGAGTATGTGCGTGGGTGGTAGGATTATATTGACAAATAGGGAAATGTGATGACCATACCTTGGGTCTGTAGGTTAATAAAGCAGACTAATGCAATAGCTGGACCTACATCAATTCACTTTTGGCATCGATTCTATTCCTCAACTCCTAACTCAGTAGGGAAATTAAGCAATAGGCAGAATGTGCTGGCAAGTCCTCGCTAAGTACACGTTTGAATTGAATGTAGAGATTGAATTGATCACAATCATCAACACTTCAGTTTGAACACCCACGTATATGTATTTTATAGCCAAATTACTATATTTGTTTGGTTGTGAAATAATGATGGGTAGGTAATGTTTCGGGTGGCAGTGATATGCTGCTTATGAGTATTGAGGTGCTTTAACTTTAATGCTAATTAATCTATGGCGGACACCTCTGTGTATTAATATTAGAAATAATAATCAACATGTCTGATGCATGTTCATGTGAAGGCACATGTAGAAATATATTCATACCATAATGTTTAATACACTCATATTCATATTTACATTATATGGGATATGAAATAATAATCGTATGACATCATAAAAATCGGTAAATATGAAATATAAACGTCGTGACCAGTATCCATTGACAACAAGACAGTTCGTTATTCATTTATGCTGAGAAAAACCGAATCATTCAATTTTTATTTAAGTGGAGCAAGTTGATATTTTTAACTGCATTGGCATGTGTGAGAAGGAACAGGAGGCTTGCTTTAGCTTACGTAACCTTGTAATTACAGGTAATTGCATGGTCATTACCTGTGAACGTATTTATTGTTTACATTGCACCTGTTAGGTACTACAGTCGTTTGGATCTGCATGCAGGACTCTTATGCTGGTATGATAGGCAATATTTGATTAACATGGATATAGCGCACAACACTGATTGGTGGTGGTAATTCTAGATTTGTGATTGATCGTTTTTCTATGAGTGTTAATACTTTAATGAAGGTGAATAATAATATTACAAACAATCACCAAATTTATTTTACCTTGATGCTCAGCCCATAGATATAGCACAGGCTCTGTGTAACATATGTATGCATAAATGGTCTCTTCAGGGCTAAGGATACTAGCCTATGGACAAGGCAAATGCCTTCCTCTTACGCATGTGGTATTTGTTTTATTTGAGCGCACATACGTAAGAGTTCAGTAAAGCAGAAGAACAATAGCCACAACAATAATATATGCCACTGTAAAATGAGTCATAAGTCGCAAAAACATGTCTCTTGAGATACCATCTTATTTTAAAAGATGGGATTAGACAGATTTCAACGATGTTAACCTCTAGCATATCTAATAAGTATGTTTATATCTTTGTTTGAAAAGATAGTCAAGTAAAGTATATATGCTTCTTTAGGATGAAGAAACACAGAGACATATTAAATATAGTCTTGAGATTGTGTACATGTACTGATTTGACCAAATACACTTTACACACCCCAAATCCAAACATCAAAGAGATCTTGTGGATTAGAACATTTAAAAAATATCATTTATGCGACTTTTGACTCATTTTCATGTAACACTTTATTGGAGGATCAATACTAGGTAAGTTCATTCATTGCACGATAGGGGTTTGAAACTATCGCCTACTCATATGAAAAATAATGGATCATAACGTTGGTTTTCCATTGAGTGCTGTCACTCTGCACTCTAGAATATTTTCTGATTAACTCCCACTTTTCGATTTACTGTATACTTGCGATGCTAAGTTAAATATTGATTGTTATTGAAGGCAACAGTTGGAAGACCTCCACAGTGCGGAAAATGATTTTGAATGATAACAGATGCCAATACCGATAATAATAAATTAGATATAACGTTTTCAAGATAAATGGAACCAAATTATTAGGTACTGTCATAATTCAATTCTGATGTCCTGTCTTGATATTCTATAGCTGAGGAAAAGATATAGTATTTTCTGGTTTTGAAAGAGTATTGTGTAATCTCATTTATACATGACAATATTCAGTGGGTACAAAACATATTTTTCTTTGTAAGAATAACAACTCCTAGAGAATGATTTAAATAGTTAAAACTGCTATTTTAAATCGGTGTATTAATTATGCTTTGCAGCTCAACACATTATCCAAAGCACCATTGAACAAGGTAGCCTATTTAATCAGCCGCCCATTGTGTCAATCAAATAAAGTTATCAACCTTGGGAAATCTGATATTTGGAGCAACCTTCACAACCACAGCGAAGAAAAACACCACAACGAAACGGCTTATTAAAAATTCGGGGCTCTCAATTATTCAGCTGTTCATGTGAAATAATTTGATTCTTGTTAAGGACATGTGTCCACTGAACCGATTTAAGAGGGGCGGGGTTGTGATTGGGGAAATATATAAACTGAACTGAAAGAACAGATAGATAAATTTGGGTGTATGAATAGAACTAGTGTATGCTTAACATTTGTATCTGAGACAACTTATAACAATCTGGAATTAGAAGTTGTCTGAGCTGTTTGATAAAATAATCAAAATGGGAGTTCACAATTGGAGCTCGACTGAAAACTGAAGTATGGCATGGAATAGCGGATTTGCATGACATGTTCAAATCAAGCTGTACCCACTGTTGCTTTGTTTGACCTTGTGATTTTGAGTTAATAAAACTCGGTGCAAATGAATACTGCTTCGTTCTTGTTATCATTTCCGGAGAATCGTGATTCTCATGCCTACGAATCTGCGGCTCACAACTAATGGTTTTGATATGACAACCTCCGTTTTTTTATGTCTGTAGAAAATAAACCTTTTGAATATGGCAACGCATGACAACTACCCTAGATAGGTATACGTATTTTGTACTTGTATTTAAATGACTGGCCAATAAAAACAGAATACAGATGGTACTAAACATCTCTAACTCCTGGAAATATGAGGTTGATATTCTAAATAGTTTGACGGTAAATAATCGTCAATGTTGGAAAACACCTTCTACAATACTAAAATTTATTTTTTACAAGAAATCGGATACTAGACCTACATATTTATAAGTAAATATTTTCAGACGTTAGGGCCGTTCAGTGCTGAACATTTATGTTTTCTAAAGTCCCCTATTAAAAAGCTGTTTGCTTTAAGACAAGAATAATCACCAGAGAAAGAGGACCGAGGAAGTATTTGTGATGGCTTGATCACAAGAGCGTCCAAGACAGATGCAAATTCTGACATATTTTCACCTTGGATACCTCTGTCCAGGATTGAGTCTTTGGTCTAAAATATACCAATCAGGAATAAATGTTCCAAGAATGTCCGGACAGGTCCTTCACATGGAAATGTACCGATCTCAGGCAAGTTTTCTTAGTTCAGAGTCACCGATTTGAATACAATTCCTAAGAGTTATAAAGTAGGTCTATTCCAGTCTATCATTTATTATCTAGACTGCGTGTCGTTTTATTGCTTCTCAGTGTCAACTTTCCCTAGACATTGTTTTCCAAGAACATGGTTCTAAGATCTTGATGCATCAGTTTTACCTTTGACACTCACATAATCATCGGAAAGACGACATAATACCACTCGGTGTCCTGATCGATTGGATACAGCTTGTATTCCATGTATGTACTCCTACAAGTTTGTCCTCGAGTACATTATATTGATATCATACTAAATAGTGTATGTCCTGCTCCATAAAGAAACGATTTCATAAAATACCTTTCACTGCATGGAAATTAGGTTTAAATCCTACAAGATGAGTATTGTTGTGATCATAGGATGTACATTACCCATTCTTCTGCGGTGATCCAGCACTATAGAAATCAGAAACATCATGTAAAGATTGTTTGTTTTTGTCGTCTGAAGTTCATACCTAGGTAGATAGACACAATGCAGTTTGATTCTATAATACCGTTCAAATATATTCTCTGCCCTAAGTTGTTGGGGTGGAATAGATATAGGATCGAATGTATTTGATCAAAAGAATGTTCCTAAATACGGTAGGTATGCATTAAGCGAACGAAACTCCTTATTCTAGATCATTAGATCAAAATACTCCTGGAAATGAGCGATTATAAGGGTGACATAATCCCGCGATGCATATTACTATAACAATGTGTATTGTCAAATAGATGGTGAATAGATGGATATCCACAAAATCCTCTTTTTGAAGATGCTTAGTTCCAGATCGTCGAGAGTAGATGATGCCTCTTCTTCTCCAGATCAGAATCGATGTTATAGGCAAAGTAATATAAATCCGATGTAGCAATTTATATACACAATAGGTAAATAGTCATCTGATGCGAAGGGATATTTACCTTTGGGATCTACCTTTGCTTTCAGACTAGGAAGATTTGTTATCGATTTGTGGTGAAAAGCTGTTAGATACAATGGTTGTTGTGTTTTGGCAATTTCAGGTTCTAACCAATAAAAGGCCAATGAACAATGTAGGGAGGAGCTCGCCACCCCTCTACACCTACAGAACCAGCTCAACAACAATAAAATATCTTGTTCAAGGATGCACATATATATATGTTTACCTAGATGTCTCATCTAGGTCCTCTCGAAATGTCAAAAATAACTCCTAAGATTCCTTTGCAATTTCCACATAGAAGGGGTATCAAGTAGGATGATGCAAGTCAGAAGTTCAAGGGTTGATGCCAGTCAGGTGTCCATGGATGCTTTGCTGCATAGAAGAGTTGCTCGACTCAATCGAGGGTAAATACAGGCTATAGATTACGGCCTTGCATCACAGCATAACGTGTTTCCTTTTTGCTTTGTATTGGCTAATTCGGACGCAATGGTAAAGTACGAAGAAGAAGGAACATAAGGTTATGTTGCTTGTGTCAGAATTTACATTGTGTCGTGTTAGTCCGTAAGTCTTTATTTGTCTATTAGATTTATCATAAGTATATATTGGGCAAGTCCAGCGAACCGTTCACCTTTGTTTTTTTTGTCTCTGTCTAGCTTTATTAAGAATATTTAGCATTTACGGAAGCCCCAAAATGTCAGTAAATCGTTTTTTTAAATGGTTGAACAAAAATATGAAAAAGTACATCTGTAATAAAGAAAAAGAAATTGAAAAGGTGTAAAAAAAGATGAAAGTTTAGGAATGAAACTAAAATTAGATGAGATCTCACAAAATCCCACATATCCTTTTCTAACATTTAAAAAAATTATTCATTGACTATTCTGGGCCTCAGTAAGCATGGATATTTATACTCTTTTAATGACACATTCATTGCTAGTGCAATTTCATTGCAACTTCAATGTGGTATACCAAATACTTTATATAATTTTGTTTTCACTGAATAAATGAAAATAAACTTTACCAATGTAGAACGTAATATTTAAAAGGATTTCAATGTGATAACACCAATGATATAAAAAATATATATATCATACCAAAAACATCCCAAGAACAATTGATGAACATTTGATGTGGAAGACCTAGATACATTAAAAGCTGGAGAACTTTCTCTAGTAAATCGTCCATTTGTATGTGACAGTAGTGCTTTTGTAAAGACTCATATTATCAGAATACTGACAGTGTTGTGAAAGCTCTGATACAGTAAAAACCGTCAAATACTCATACATTTTACTACCATGCAAGCTTGTATGCAAAAGTGGTCCCTAATAAGGGAGGCTTGAACTGGTTTAAGCTGGTTTAACTCAGCCTATGGCTGCAGGAGCGTTAAGCGCCCTCCAGGCAATGCCTCACGCATGCTGGACATGGCACTTAAGCTTGTTAGCCAGACAGCGCATGGACAAGACCTACCTAGCACCATGGAGTTTACTGAAGAAGATATTGTGTTTTCAGACTGGGTGAAAGAATAGGGTTGCAAGAAAAATCAAGAATAGTGTTGCAAGAAAAAATAACCACGTACTGCAAACCATCACAACTGGTTCAGTTGGATTAACTGTGGGACAAACTGCTGTCCTGCAGCTGGCAGTTGGGGAGCGCTGTGTTTGGCTCCGACCCCCGACCTCCGACCACCGACCTTCGACCCCCAACCCTCCAACCTCACCCTGAGGTCTGTGACCAAGAAGGATCTGAAGATTGTGAGCTTCGTCCCTCGAAAAGATAGCCTTACGTCCAGCTGCCAAGAGGAAGAAGAAGATAACGCTGGTGGAGGGTAAAGATGGCACCTTCACCATCCGCTCAGAAGATAATATAACCTGTCGCTGCTACATCAGCTCCTTGCCACGGGGACAATGAACGTTCTATACCTGTTGCCCAGACCATGACTATTACCTTGGCACTAGGAGCCATACTTAAAGCAGAATCTAATAAAATCAAGATTAATTCATGACTGCAGCCGCCCGTTGAGGAAGGTGGTGAATGACTTGGCCTTACACCAACCATTCAGGTATCAAAGCTTTTACGAGGCACTGGCCTTAGTGACCCAGAGGAGCTGGTTATGTAAGATGGTTAAGGTGCAGCCACTGGATCACCCTGCTGGATCACCCTGTGCTGGGACTGAGTTGGACTTTTGTAGGACAAGATAGTCCAACAAATTGGGAGGATGGAGGGATAAGAATGTCAAAGTACACTGTGATTCTAGAGCTGCCATCGGGATGATAAACAAAGGCTGGTCCCCTGTCATTAATGCCTCTCTTAAACAAATATACCGCATGTCAATAATATACAATTTCTGCCTGACCGCTATTCACTGCCAGGGCCATTTTACCACCATAGCAAATGCTATTTCCCAACTGGAGAGCCTGGGGGTTTCTCACGCATAAAGCGCACGCTAGCAGCCATGGTCACTCAACAGGACCAGGCCTGGGTGCCAAATACACAAAAGGCCTACTCCACCCATCTCAGGGCCTATTTTAAGTTTTGTCAGCTATACAACAAAACACCCGTACCTGTGACATTGCATGTTCTGTGCCTCTACGTAGCATTGCTTGCCCATAGGCTGACCTACAACAGTATTAAACAATATTTAGATATCGTACAAATTCTACACAAGGAACAGGGGTATGCTAACCCTCTGACTATGGACTACCAGCTGCGCACTACCCTCATAGGAATACACTGATTGAGAGGGTCTCAGGTTGTCAGCAAAGCCCCAATAAAACCTGAGATGCTCCTAATCATCAGGGCCAATATGGTGCTAGTGGATCCCAGGGATTCGGCAGTATAGGTGAGCGATAATAACAGGCAGGATATCTATATAAATGAAGACAGTGAAGAACGGATGGCCTTGACCACCAATAAATGGTAGTTTATTCACCAGAAACAGGTACATAATCAATGCAAAAGAAACAAGTTATAAGTTTTTTAAGTTAATCAATCATTTAATGAACTATTTTTCTGTTTAACTTTATAATCAGTTTAAGTTAATGTATATAATTGTGCGTTTCCCAAGGAAACAAATTCTACGGACAACTATTTGTGCGCAATGGCAAGTCATATATAGTTAGCAGTTTAGTTTTTGCTCGACTGAAAATGCTTAATATTTAATTAAAAATGCTTATGCTTAATTATATGTGTAAATTTTGTGATAATAATATTGGATAAAGAACATAACACTCTTTTGAAACCCAGAAATCGCAAAGGGTGTAGTAGGTGTAGATCACTCAGATTCAGTCATGGGTGGTCCTCTCTACAGTTGTCAATCAAACCAAGATAACTAATAGAATACAAGACATGTAAACCAATAGGATGTCACACTGGCCTTCAGGGATTTACTGCAGAGATGGTAGAAGGTTGTCAATCAAACAGTCCTAACCAATAGGATGTCACACTGGCCTTCAGGGATTTACTGCAGAGATGGTAGAAGGTTGTCAATCAAGCAGTCTTTGCATAAGTGCCAAGTTAGTAGTGTTGGTGTGAATTACATCACACAGAGATGGGCATCCAGATATCCTCCCAGATAAGTGTCCACACTCCTCACACCAACCCTCAACCAACACCTCAAAATGTATCACATGAACTGGCTACTCAGGATGATTGACAGAATGGTACGCAATTCACTAACATTCACGAATTTTTAATTCCGTAGAATGTAAAAATGTTCAATGGTATGTGCGAACCGTTTGGGAGCAGGAGAGCAAGTGGGGGGAAGGAACACTATTTTTGTGGGTCTGGAAGGGACAACATTATGACGTCACGCCGTTGTCCGGGCGTGCGACAAGGGGGCGTGGTCAAGTGGGCGTTGCCTGGCGGCGTTCCCAATATACCCGGTGATCCTTTTCACCTACACGTATATGTTTTTTTGTTTTCTTAGGAAATCTAACGTTTTTATGACCCAGCCTGCTAATGTGATCCCTGTGAAGAGGAGAGATTTTGTACCAGCAGGGATAGTGATTAATATAGTCTGGGCAAAAACAAATCAATTGAAGGATAATGCTCATGTCATGATCTTGCCAAGAATCAGAGGACACAAATTGTACCCCGTGAGAGCAGTGTATGCACTTTTCAAGGCCACCCCAAAAAATGAACAATGAATATTGGAAATAGACAGTGCTGGGACAATTTGTTATTTGATTGTTTCTATAACTGTTTTCTACAATTGATTGCTGTTTCAATAATTGTTTCTATAATTGATTTATTAATCTGCCATTATTTGCATGTTGTTTTATGTAACTCGCATCATTTACTCTTACTGGCACGCCCACAAGAAGTAGTTAGCTGAGTTGAATACAATTTCCCTGTACCCACACTACTTGTTGAGTTAAAGCTGTATTGTCCAACCTTGGGGTTGGGATTCAGGAAAGACACTCTATAGCATTGTTGTACTATATTGAAAGAATATTTAGGCCAAACTTGGTTGCTCTCTGAGTATCAATTCACTCTACAGAAGTGTTTACAGACCAGACATGTATGCGACAGTGATGTATATATGTGACAGGGGTCATGAAATAAATGCATACTGCTGCTCATCTTTTGCAACAAATGTGGCATCTTCTAGATGGGGGGGTATTTTTGTTGATAAAAAAAAAGTCAGTATGGGACGTATTTGATAGTAAAATAGTATTTTCCTTAATTCAATCAAACAATTTAATGTATTTCAATATGACAGAAATTCCCTAAATCGATTCCCACAATAGCACTTATACTTCAATCTTAGATTAGCCCTCGTCCCCAAGACAAGGTGGTTTGTGGGCCCCTATTATAGGTCTACTACTCCATATATACTACTATCATATAATAAGATTTACTACTATATATATATCCTCATTCTCCCATTCACCTCTCTTTCAGCAATTCTTCACATTTCCCCAATCAGTCTCATTCTAACAATGTATCTCTTTTCCTCAATTCATCTCATTCCTTGAATCTCATCTCATACTGTCAAAGATGCTCTTTCTCTCAATGTTTCTCATTTCCTCAATTCATCTTATTCCCTGAATCCCATCTCATTCCCTCAAAGACCCTCCCTTAATGTACCTCATTTACTCAATCAGGCTCATTCTTTCAATGTATCCCATTCCCTCAAACACCCTCCCTCATTGTATCCCATTTTCTCAATCACTCTCCCTCAATATAACTCATTCTCTCAATCACCCTCCTCCATGTATCTCATTCTCTCAATCACCCTCCTCCATGTCTCTTGCTCACTCACCCTTCCCTCAATGTCTCTCATTGCCTCAATCAGCCTCCTCAAAAGTATCTCATTCTCTCAATCAACCTCCCTCAATGTCTCTCATTTCCACAGTCGACCTCTTTTTTATATAAGTTACCCATTACAATAGCACATTAAAAATTGAATTGATTTGAAATGTCTGCGACAGGTGCCCTTTATGTGACAGTGGTGCCTAATTAAATTACGTAGCCCTAAGTCCTATAGAACTTCTAATAAGGGATTCTTTTAGGTTTTATCACAGGATAGCATTGAACAACAAGAAAATGTTTATCACAAAAAAATATTTTTTTAATAATTGTTTAGAGGATACAACCTTCAAATTGATCTTACTTGATGATTTAGCCATATACAGAGTCTTTGTTATCAGGCTCCAGACGTTAGGGCCCAATGACGCTAGGGCCCAGCTGCTAGGGCCCAGAAACTTCGGACGTTAGGGGCCACTCACCTTCAGACGTTAGGCATTAGCATATGATTTTCTACTTTTAGTTCTGTTCTTTTACTAGCCATCTTAAAGTCATTTGACCAAATATTGTGGAGGATTTCACCTTTTTGTTTATACTACAGGGCTTCATAAAGTCTACATTTATATTGTTGTCGAAAGCCTTTGCCACAATTGTTTTACCTATTATCGCTCACCGGTGTTTTCCTTTAGGCCGTTTCAAATTCTCATATTGATATGTTGCAGCAGCAAAATGCTGATAACTTCAGTTCTATAAGTCAAACAATGAGTAAATTTGGTAACATGTTTTGTTACAATAGCTGAGAATTTGGCATCCGAAGGCTCGCATTTGATAAAAATTGCGCTTTCCATAGTATGCATTACTTCAAAGGATACATATATACATATATATATGTATGGCGTTTCTAAAAGCGACAATGACGTAGCCTTCCTCTCCTCATATGAGTCTCTGTGGCAGAAGATTTAATTTGTCCTTTGATTCCTTCAATGTCTCAAAGAATGGCCTTTCTGCCATATATATAGCTCACGCCATGTGAATTTCAGAAACCCAATGTCTAAAGGGGGCGGGGGTCTCCACTGGCTGCGGGCTTGGACTGCACATAAAATACAATTCCCTAATTTTGTTATCACAAGGCTAACCGCAGAGCTTACCGCAGCCAGTGGAGACCCCCCTTTATGCAAGACTAATATGAGGACCAGGTAGAGTTTGTATCAGCCAATAAGTTACAATCAACTTATAAGACGATGTAATTTTGCCTCTTTCATTTGGTAAAGTGAGAGAGTGTTCCATGTGGTCGTGCTACAGGTGGTTCGCTAAGACCCAGTGATTAAGCTGTCCTCAGATATCTTTTCTTTGGCTGGAATTTTCTAATATTAGAGATTTCTTAAATGTCATTCCCAAATACAAACTACAGACCTGTACAAAAAATAGACTTGCTGCTGTAATTCATACAAATGTGCACTGCATAAGTATACATGTACATGTATGTATTACAATACAATACTTTTAGTTGGGTTAGTGATTATAGGCCTCTAATGGATTTGATAGCCTGCAACCCCTGTAATGAATTTACAATGCACCTGAATGGCAGCGATCGGGATCAAAATATCTACTAAGTAAGATGCCCTTGCTCAAAGCGCTAGATTACGCTTCTGTCCTCTGAGAGAAATCTCAAGGAGAAAGCTGCTTTATAGATATATCAGGTGAGTGGCTACTTTGATGATGTCTAGGTCATTATGTAGGGCCCTGGATATTGGGCCACTTGCTTCGGGTAGCGCATAGAAAGGTCCGGCGATATACCTAGTCTTTATCATTATATCTCTGCTTACTATTGCAGAACTTACAAAATGTGTAGAGCTGCCGACTGTACATTTTCTTACAACCTGACCCAAGTATTTATACATTTTGGCCCAAGGAGATGGTCTGATCAATACGTGGAGTGGCCTGATGTTGTACAATTCGCCTTCGCTAATCCTCTCAAATAATTCAAACATAAGATAACTTTAAAAGTCCCTCATTTTCCATATAATATATGCCATTTCCTATGGTAGTGATTATATCTATCTTTGGGCGGTAGTTTTAATTGAGACTCCCTTCCGGTAGTAGCCTTCAGAGCATACTGCTGTTTAATGTATTTTACATAGATCTATGTGTGTACATCCTATTGGCTGAGAGGGCTGGGGGCTACGCCCCTTCCTCTTATGAGTGACATGTTGACATAACAGTTTAAGAGGCACTGTCTGATCAATAGCTATCAATACTGAAAAAGTTTCGACTGTACTATTTAAATTGGCTTCACCGCCAGAATTAGATACTAAACAAATCAAGAATCAGTTCCTTATTTTGGAGGCGAAAACAAAGATAAGGTTCTTCTTCCAACACCTCATACTCAGTCAGAGCCAGCCGGATGTCATGAGATTTCTTTCAGCCTGCAAAAACATGTGGTGCTACCTTGCGGGAGTTGGGTAATTGATCATGGTGTGAGGGAAGGAGGCGACAATGAAATGATATTACAGATGGGGTATAAAATGAAAGGGTGACAATATCCTATTTTAGGTTTTAATACACTTGCATTTCACACCCCTTTAACGTTAACTTTTACCTTTTAAGAAACCATAACAATTTACTCAGCAGGAAGTCAAGATTTGGAGGATACTGGAAGACCAGATAATTATTGTACATATCAGACATAATACCGTATTTTTGTATTTCATTTATCGAGTGCAAATTAAGTTTATAAAGTTGAATTGAATAGATGGTTGGGAGGTAGATTAAGGAAAATGTTAAAATAGATAGAAAAGTACCTGATGAAAGATGATAATGTAAGAAGAAGAATTTAGTAGAAGTTTAGGAGGTAGAAGGAAAAAGTTAAAATAGATAGGAAATGAACTGATGAAAGATGAGGAATTCAAAAGAAGAATAAGAATAAGAAGAATAAGAGGAAAGAAATGAAAGACTATGCGTTGTCACAGGTGGTGGAACTGGACCGGTTTAAGTAGGACCCTGAGATAGGAGTTTGTGCAAGCTGAAAGTAAAAAGAAATACAGCTGGCGTAAGAGGAAACGGCAGCATGTTTTGTTATTAGTCATAAAGGAATCTTACACCTCATATCTCTTTCTAAAAAGTAGACAGAAAGGCAGATACCTCTGGTAGACCATTGCCATTCTGCCATAAAAGCTCTGGTCATAAGCCCTGGGGAAATGGACGCTGTTTTGTCCTATTGCGGGGGAACTGGGCTAATAAGTAGTCCATTCTACTGTCTTTATAGGGCATAAACCCTCCCAGCACTATAATGAAATGAAAGTTTATGCAGCCCACTCACTATTATAGTAGGGGAGCCAGACACCGATTGTGTGCTCGGACAATAATGAGAGGGTTAGTTCGTCAGAAATTGTACAATTCGCCTTCACCAACCCCGTCAAACAACCCAAAAGTGAGCTTTGAAATAAAGTTTTACATAATCTAACACATTTATTTAATCAATGCAATGCCGAATATACCCAGATATACCTAGTCATCATAATTGTGCAGCCTCAATATTTAGAGCTACCGCTAGTACATTTTCTGACAACCTGATCCAAGAGCGGTATGCACTTTAGAAATATCTGTGAACAATTTAATATCTCAGTGACAAGATGAGCTGTTTGTTTAGCTAGGCTACTTACTATGTTAATAGGGATTATAAATAGTTAACACTGTGAATAGGAACTACAACATCCTTTCCCATGCTGGGATTTATCCTTATTTTCCATAGCACAAAGCATATTATTATCAGTTAAGTTTATTTTACTTCATTCTCGATGTTACGTTCCATTCTGTGGTCATCATCAATGATTAAACACAAACATAATTCGTATCTATGGGAAAGAACTTGTATGAATATCTCCCACTTACAAAGTGACAAGGGAACACAGTTCTGTGGACTTGCAACAAAAACAAGGAAAAGTATAATCTTTAACTTAATCTAAACCATTCAACAGGGTGTTAGTAAGAAAGGTATTTCGTATTTTGCGGTTTTGACAAAGGATCTGACTACTTTTTCTATCCGCATTCGGAACGTGCACGTATATAGGTGGGGCATGCACCTATTTATATCATAACATATTCATAAAGCTTCTGGTATGTGCTTTTAACAAAACTATTTTACAAAAACTTCATGAGTATAATCTTCCTGTGTTTTTATAATCAAATAAAGAAACTGGTCTTCGAAAGAATTTTTTTCCAGAAGCCTTTAACAGATATGGAATTGTACCATATTATATGTATTTATGTACCGTCCCGTGGTCATATTGAACAAGTAATTTCCAGCCCAAGACGATCCATGGAAAGCATTTGAATGTATATTTTCCTATTTCAAAGTGGCGAAAAGAGCTAACTCAGTTACATACATACGCTACAACTGAAACTAAAAGCAAGGAAATATGTATATAATAAAATATAAGTTAAGTGGACCTCAGGTCCCAGCATTGACCACAACGATATTGAACACAAACATAAAGACTTGATTAAGTAAGCAGGCTCTTGAAACATACTTACAATCTACACTATTCCCCATGCTTCTCTCCCTATCGGGACAGCAATATCCATAAGTCACTAGGCATTGGTAAGTTTCCGAATTACCAGTGATTTCACGCTTAATCAAGTATGGATATCCTCCATACATAGGTAGGAGAAACGATGTTATCTGCAAGAGTACAATTATCCGAGTCTCCTTGTTGATAAGAGAAGTAATCGTAAGAAATTTGATCCATTATTTATAAAAGATTGACTTCTAACTTAAAGTACAATCCCTCCACTTCACCACTCGCCATACAAGGCCAGATGGGATTTATGTAAGGGTTGGATCATGGCTGAGTTTTGGTATAGGTGACCGACGTGATCGTTTTGCTATGGTATAGAACCACAAACAAAGCTAGACTATTAGCAGATTAACTGGATGACTACACGAACACCCACACGTAATACCTTTGGCTTGTGCAATTGGTATACATATTTATACATGCATGCGGCAAGTGGTCTGTCCTTAAAGCTCTCAACAAGAAGGTGTCCATGAATACAACTTCAAAATATATCTCCAGCTTTTAGTTCTTTTAATCGATTTTATATATAAAGTATTTAATGTTTTATTATTGTTTGTTTTAAATGTGAGGTCTTGTTTAATGGGATTACGACTAAGGTTACACATCTGGTGAAAGAACAAAAAAGGAAAACAAAGAATACTGTCCCATTATTTACCGACATCAAATGGTCATTAAAGGTACCGTTATAAGAAACCCATCTATAGGCGAGTAGATACAAGGTATCATGTTTGAGGTTACACACTTCAAAAATTAATATCAAACTCAATTACATTACATGTTGAGTCACCACTAATATGTCTTATAGTTATAACTAAGATAGGTAGTTCGGTACATTCAGCCAGCAAAAAAACCCAGATAAAACAGCCTATGCTGCCAAATAGTGCTTTTTTAAAATAACTTTTAAGCAAAGAATACAGATACACATTGTTATGTGTTGAAGTATATTCATATCCCACATAGCTCTACATAATAAGTTCTAAAATTATTAGTATATATTCCTACATAAGGATATATCAACATTGCTCATTAGGCCGTGTTTCAAGGTTATCTGTCAATATATATTTATACTACAATTGTTTTATTGGTTTAGAGACTATTTTGTGCTATTTGTTACAGTACATTTTCAACAGGGATGATACAATCGAAATTACACATTGTTGATAGTCCTAGGTGGAAGAGTATTGTAATAAGCATAGATAGTAATTATACAGATAATAATATATTTCTTTATATGAGATGTGAGAGAGGAGAGGCTGAGTAAGTAGGTTCGGATGTCGTCATCGTGCTATTACAGAAAGAAAGCAAATACACAACGTTTTATTTTAACAGAGATCCTATTACAATGCAGAAAGAGGTTTGTTTCTAATTGTGAACTTATGGCTTCGGAAAGAATATCATATAAACATAGAGGACCATGTCCGTAGGGATCCTCAATTTCAATGGAGTCTGAAAACTCCCTTTTCGTCAATGAGTTTGTTTTCTGTTAGTCGTTGCTGGGTAACAACACAGATGCACATGTTCAAGCACACACTGTATGACATCCATGAGAGAGAATACCCTATTTCTATAAGCTCCATCAGACACCATACATTTTTATAGAAGGTTTCTTAAAAGTAAGGAAGGAAAAAAACACATCTCCATTCCCAAAAGTCTATCCGTCAAGTGCTTCTCAGAAATTTATAGAAATTCATAGAGTTCCTTAAGGCCTTAGTTTGATTAAAGTGGCAAGAAATATTAAGTGCCCATGCAGTCATGGATTTCACAGGTGGATATCGGCTTGTGATAGGATTCTGGTCTGAGCCAATCAGGTACCGTAAACTATGCATCCAATACCACAGTGCATCATGTGTAGTCATGATATTATAAGGCCGTACGAGGGCTCGTTTTCTTTTAGCCATCTGCGTTTTCTGATAAACTAAACTACCAAGGTGGTTATAGATAATGGACTTTTTTGTTTCCTTATTTTGTTGTAGGACAAATTAGTGTAATAATATAGCTAAACATCTAAGTGAGCGTGACGTATTTATCTCCTCGAATAAAACCTTTAACAAAAAAGAAAATTGCGCAACTATAAATTCCTAATCCTCCTTATTTCAAATTAGATAATGCATTCTGGAAGTGAGTTAATTGTGATTTAAATTGTCTTATAGCACTCAATGCATGGTGAAATGAACAAGCTATAACAATAAAAGCAACAGGAGCGTACAGACATGGTATGGTCTCTGCAGAATCGATTCCTATTGGCATGTCTAGGTATGGCCTAAGTGCCTTCATATGTGGGGTAATATTTCAAACATTGGCGAGAAAGGAACTGTTCCACTCTTTCACATGAGTCAATTATCCTTTCCTGGGATGCCGTGACATGCTGGCTAATGTTAAAGCTGTATTATCAGCTATTACATAAAAAAAAGTGACCAATAAGAACATATATAAACCATGCCTGGTGGAATTTTGGTGTACTCGGAAATGGAAAAGCTGGAATAGGATTTGAATTTCATCATTTTTTAAAATATATAATTAACAATAATCTACATCGCAATAATCTACACAAATGTTTGCATGCGTCGCCTCAGTTAATATCTCTTATACCCTCAAGACTATATAATTAATATAGAATGGGACTTAAAGTGACAATTGTCACTGAGTTCCTGATGCTGGGAAAGTTGACTTGAATTTCAAACATGTGCTAGATCATTATGTCAGTAAATTAGCAAGCCATTGGAGCGAGCTATTTACCGGTGATTGGCATCCATTCATTGCATACGGGGCTCTGGATCATAAAGGTATATATGGAAATTCATAATAATAGATTAAGCGTACTTTCCTGTACTGGTATGTTACAAGTATATATATATATTTTTTTTTATTACTATTACGGCCAAACATTTACATAATAAAACAAATACGCTCGTCAACCATGTTGATATCCTATTGCGTTGCCTTCTACATAATTACATTCACAATGAAACATTTGATGATACACCTAAATTACTGTATGCTTGAAGTTACTTCCACTATGAAAATTTATACACTCTGTCATATAACACTACTGCTATCCTAGCTATCACATCATTCTGCATTTTCTTTCATCAAAAAAGTATATCAGTGCCGTCACATACATTATTTCATCGCCAGTCCTTATAAGGACTTTTTTGTCGCATAGGGAACAGATAAAAATACTTAAAAAACAATTCTTCTCAACAAGAGCATTATAATCATTTGAGGCTACATTCCTTAATTACATTCGACATTTTTATAACCTTACTTGGTCATCAACATCTTCAAATTTAGACTGATATAGTGCTTTCAGATCTATTGCAAAGCTATTCTTGTCCTCTTTATCTCTCACTGTTCTTTCCATGCTGTTCCAGGTCACCAATTCCTGGTAAAAGCAGGAACGCCTGCTCCTTTCACTTTTAGGAATAAATAATTTAAACCGTAGTCCCTGGTTATTTCTTAGTATTACTTCATTAGCTACTTGCTTTTCGTATGTTTCTCTCTTATTAAAAAGATTCTTGATCATAGCTATTTCAGTTCTGTATCTGAGAGGTAGAATCTTGCCTTTCAATAAAAGATCTTTTTTTGTGTAATCATTACCGAAGCACATCCTCAGTGCTCTATAGCACAATTTCTGCATCTTCGTTAATAATGTTCTATTTGTGTGCATAAAAATGGGGCTGGCATATTCCAACATGGGGATCACATATGTCTTACACAATGACCAGGCAATATCGCTAGACATGAAATACCTTCTCTTGGCTATGTCCGCCAATGACCACGATGCTTTGCTATACAATTTACTGGCATGATGTGCCATTGATAGTCGTTCGTCGATGTAAACACCTAAATATTTCAACATGAAACTTCTATCCAATATAGTACCATCACAATCCAGAATTACATCTCTATTTCTATACCTTCTCCCTAGAGTGAACAATTGATATTTTGTCTTTTTTTTGTTAAGCTCTAGTCCATTCACCTTACACCAATCATTATATTTTCATATGGCAGCCTGACCCTTTTCTCTGATATCCTCAAAATTATGTGATGCTATAGTCACTACCGCATCGTCAGCATATAATACCATCTTTCCATTAAATTCAATATTTCCCAAGTCGTTACAGAATATAATGAACATTAATGGCCCCAGTATACTTCCCTGGGGGACGCCACAGGGTACCTTCTTTCTAGATGTTTCTATGTCTCCTTTTATTATATATTGAGACCTATCGGTAAGATAATTTTCTAATAACTTACACAGTACCGGGCCTATGCCCATCTCCTTTAGTTTGTGAAGAAAGAGACCATATTAAATGCTTTCTTTACATCGAAATAGATTGATAGACAATGATTTCCTATTTCTAAATTATGATGTATGAATTTCAGATGTTCGTGTGCAGCACCCAACGTAGATTTATTCAATCTAAAACCATATTGACACTCTGAGAAGAACTCTGATTCTTCCAAAAAATTATATAATTTCTTATACACAATACATTCTAATATTTTGCTCATAGAAGGAACAATCGAGATAGCTCTAATGTTATCGATTATCTGGGTGTCCCCGTCTTTTGGCAATAATGTTATGGCTGATTCTTTCCATACTTTGGGTATTGAACCTTCCCTGATACATTTGTTTATTAGAATGGTGAATGCAGTACATGTTCGAGATAAACCACACTTCAGAGTCTTATTAGAAACATCTTTCCCACCAGAACCCTTGTCATCTTTCAATTTCAGTATCTCCTTATTTACTTCTTCATCCGTAAGAGTATCGTCAATATCAAATAATATTTCCCTCTCCGGACGTACAGCAACTATATTATTCGCCATACCTAAATTATCTCCGGCCAAGGTGGCAAAATAATTATTCGCGTACTCCAGTGCTTCTTTACCTCTTATTATCTGTCCTTCTACTTTAAAAAAACTCAGATCCTTGGTCGATTTTGATTGATCCTTACTATATATTTTACCAAGCGATTGCCAAAACTTTTTTGGATTGTTTTTATTCGTACTCGCTTCTCTGATCAGATAAGCTCTTTTCTTATTTTTTATCAACTTAGCTACCCGTTTTCTTAAGGATCTTGCTATCACCCAGTCTGCTTGTCTACCGCTATGTTTTGCTATTGCAAATGCAGCCTCCCTATCTCTTATCATAGCTCTCACCTCCTGATCTATGAAAACCTGTGTGGCCTTCCTGATTCTAATCCTTTTTCTCGGGTAACATTCATTATTAGCTTCAGATATCTTCCCCACATATTCACTCCATATCTCTGAAACATTCAGGTCCCTCCAATGGTTAATATTCCCCATACTCTGTTCGATTCCTTCCTTAAACAACTCTTCATTCTCTCTTTGTTTTGTTCTAACCCACTTATATGTCCTCTCCGCTATCGGTATCACATTTCTCACATTGACATATCCAATTATTGGGTAATGGTCGCTAATATGTATATGACATACCTCGCTATGACTCATGCTAAGGTTGCTATATAGTACATCCAGTATGGTAGAAGTAGTAGCTGTTACTCTGGTATATTTCTTTATTTCTTGCTTGAGATTATACCTTTTCGTTATTTCATTCCATCTAGCTGACTGGTTATTACTACAGCCTAAGTCTATATTTATATCACCAACCATAATAATCCTGCGATTTCTTCTTGCAAAGTGTGAGAGCAAGCTATTTATATGCTCAAGGAACACATCCGTGCTGCCGGCTGGTCTCCTATACAAGTTGATTAGTATCATTTTACCATAATTTCCGTCCTTTACAGTTAGTAATTGACATTCATAATCATAAGTACAAGTAGACATACCTTTCGTAAAGTCTTCGCTTACTGTTATTCCCTTTTTAATGTAACATGCGAGGCCTCCACCGTTCTGTGCTGAGCCTTCTATCATTCTGTCTTGCCTATATAAATTGTACATAGGGTGTGAGAAATATGTGGAGCTATCATGTCCACCCAACCACGTTTCATTCAGTGCGACTATGCTCAATTCACTATTTAGGATTGCACTGTTTACCTCGTCATAATGAGCCCTTAGGCTTCTACAATTGAAGCTTACGATTGACTGACCAGTTCGATATAAGTTTCTAACCGATGCCATTTCGTTCCTGTACATTTCGGTTGTTATCTAGAGACCTTTGCATACATCGATAAAAGGCGATTTTATATTCGAGAAACATCAATAAGCTCATAGGCTTTTCCCCGTTTGTCTCGAGGAGAATGGACCAGTGGTATTTACCATATCAGATGTATCAGGCATACATAAGAGTAAAAATAATCTACATAGTTCACCCAGATACTTATGGCTAATTTTATTTGATTGTCATTGGGATATTTATATTGTGAGAACACTACACCTTTGTCGTGACTAAGTCCGAGACCATTCAGCAATTAGGTCTATTCTTACACCAGTGTTTATACAGTTGAAGAAATACATTCTATACTTCGACCCATATATTGACATCTGAACAGCTGTTTTATCACGTTACCTTTCTATTGATAATGATTAGAAATATGTACCATTTTTCAACCAGTCCAATTTAGAGGATGTTCCAGCATTTATGCTTAGGTTCCTGTATGATCTCTCAAGCACATTTGTATCGATTACTGGTGTTGATATACGGTGTCTTTGTAAAGCTCTTCCGAAATCAGATTTTTCAAAAGAGTCTTTATCTTGAGTCATCTGTCTGTTTTGCTCGAGATACTGGTTCATTGGATCCTCATGTACCAATTCACTATGGATTGATCCTACTTGTATTTCCATTTCTTCTTCATCTTGTGTCTTGCGATGTTGTGGTCTGGAATCTTGTCTGTATATTGGCCTTGCTGTCATGGACGTCCTTGTGTCATCTTTCTCCCTTGCCTTGGGTAGGATGATACCGCCTGTGTTATCTCCTACCTGTACGCTCGATCTTCTATCTTTAGCATGTTGCTTGTATTTGAAGATGTCATGCTTCTGATGTTTATTGATAGGGGAAATTGGTGCTTCGCTGGGATATTTTGCCCTCATTTGTTCCCTGACTTTCATCAGTGTTTTCCCTAGGAGGTTTTGTCCCTCCCAGGAGCCATCCATGAGCCTATAACTTCTTAGATTGACACCTGCACCGTATTCTCGGTTACCTGTCGCCTCTACTAATAGACAGTTTCCAAGACCTATCAGTTTCCTTCTTAGGGTCGGATTTTGGTCGAATTTGTGGAACACAAGCTCCTGCATTATCTTATTCTTGTGTTTACCCCATGTCTCATTATCCGGTAGTGCTTCCCCAATCCTTTTACAGGCCCTTGGATCACGGAGATTTATGATCTTCTGTCGTAGTCTCATCTTATCTACTACCTCTGCCTTTTTAGCAAAGTATGCTTGTTCAAGGGTATCATATTCCTCATATTGTATTTTACACGGATGGAAGTTCGAAAGGAACGCAGGTTCCCCTTGAAATGCGTACCCGTCTTTGATCGGAATTACCTTAGTCGTTTCCGGCTGTAATTTCTCTGGTATCGTATCAAGGATGCTATGATTTATAATCTTTCCATCCAACATCAGCCTATCCCCTTTGGCCTTGTTCTCATTGGGATCGCCTCCCAATCGTTGGGCTCTTTTCGCGATCTGGTTTATTAGGCTTCTTTTCTGTTGAATTCTTTGCGGTATGATGTTGTTCATCTTAATATACTTCAAGTAGTTGTACCGAGGTCCCTGGAATTTTGTTGTGTCCTTCAAGACCCCCTGCTCACGTATAATTAGATCCTTAAAACCTAGGTGCGTAACCTTCACAATTGCTTTGGGCGGTATTTTACCCTTAGCATAACCCTATCGGTATGCTTTTTGCACGATGTCATCGGTTATGTGCGGGACAATTAGCCTGAACAGATTCACTACTGCATTGACGATACTTTCTCCCTTGTAATAGTCAAGTCCTTCTATTTCCATATAATTTTCCTTACTTTGCATCTCACAATTATTGATCGACTTCTTGCAATCCTGAATATCTGAGTCAATATACCCCACTTGGCGCTTCACATCAAATATTACATTTTCGAGTTGCTTTCTACTGAAAATTTCTGAGTCCAAGTCTATTATCAAATCATTGATGAAATGGGTGTTCAATACGATGGCATCGGCTTGTTCTGAACTAGGAGCACTTACTTTCTCTGACTTTTCTTTTTCCACTAACGCTTTTAACTCCTTTAGTTGGGTTCCTAACGCCTCAATCTCCTTTGCCTGTTGACTGAGAGTTAGATCGTGCGAAGTTTCGGCTGCCCTTGTGTTGGCTGCCTTGCGTTTCTTACTTCCTTTAGACCTTCCCGACATTTTCCTTTGTGTTGATGTTTATGCTATGCAGTGGTTCACGCCAATACGTCGCAATTACTCCCACTATCGCTCACCGGTGTAAAAAGTTCCAGAATCCGTCTATATAATTTTCATAAAAACACCATGTCCCAAGACACCTCCTATGCTGGTTGCTTGGTTATATGCCTAAATTGTTTGTCTGATCACTGGTAATTCCGTTTTTATGCTACCACCGGCTGGACGCGTCTACCTGTATTGACGCCATTGTGTACCATATGTACAGTCTATATATATGCTCAGAGCCTCTCAGGTCAGATACAATTGGTATATCAGCAAATGACTTTCCCGACAGTGGAGTAGGCGTCCCAATTCAAAATGTATTTTTTAAATAAGATTTTTTAAAAATTGAATAAAAAGGCATGTACATGTATTTATCATGACGCTTTCATCCAGACAATCATTTCTCAGTTATCCGAGGCGAGCGATAGAATTCTTCAATTCCATGGAAACATGGTCATGTTAATAATCAATTTCTCATCACACTAATTTTTTAAAGTAATGTAATAAATGAAAAAAGGTAATGTTTTTAAACAACAATTTTCTCTTGGTGTCCATGAGAACTGAGAGACAAGGATGAGTGCAGCATTGTTTATAGTTGAGGAACTGAAAGAGAGAAAAAACATTTGCGAAATAGCTTCTCACAATCTTACACTCCCATATTCTCTGGCAGTTGATATTACTTTCCCTCATCTATATTGATGTGAGGAAGGCTGCAAGGTCATCAATACCAATATGCAAAGTCCTCACATGAAATAACGTTCACACATAATCCTTCCTTCATTATGAAAACCATTTCCATTCTTCAGGCTTGATATGCCTTCAAAGCCTTGAAGCTTGTCAAGATCCTTCGTACTGCGTATGGGTCGAGAAAGCAGTATTATAATACATATAGATCAGGTTCTCAGAACATGTACAATCGGCAGCTTTACACATTTTATAAATGCTGCTAAATAAGGCAGGGAAATGAAAAATACTAGGTATATCTGGGCATATTTAGTAGCCTACTACACAGATTAAAACAATATGTTCGGTTATGTAAACCTATTCTGAACCCGCCTTTTTAATTTTGTCAGCCGACTTTTTCTCCTGAAAAATCATTATTAAATTAATTATCGGTCACTTTCCGATTATGTCGGTTGTCACAGCCGACATAAGTGAGTCAACTACTAATAGGTCTCACATATCTTCTAAATTTTTTAAAATGTTCTTCTAGTCAGCGGACAGGTCGGCCGATATGTTGTTGATTTAACTTCAATTTGCCGACAGGGCGGCCGTCAATGTCAGCCGATTATTCACGTTCCCCTGAATCTTAAAATTAAAATTTTGAAGATTATGGTCCATACTTTTGATGAGACCCGAACATATTATATTCTTGAATTTATTGAATTTATTTGTAACCTTCAGGGCATGGTTTCAAGATCAATACCCTCATGTTTATTTTAACATCTTGGTTTGATAGAAGGAACGAATACATAAGAAAAAACGCTATATCATGGATGTTTTCATGATAGAAGTGTAAGTGTTGTATTAAATTATATAATTATCATGTGATTATCAAATTGTATTGTGATATATAGCTAAATGGTAGAATGAGGAATAATATGGCTTCTCATTCTTTTGTTCATTTAAGGGCCATTCTCAGAAAAGTCTTGCATTTAAGGATTGGAAATTGAAAAAAAAATGAAGTTAAAAGGACATAATTGGGAGTATCATGTCCCGAAAGTATGATATTCTCCTCTATATAATCCTAAAAGAATTAACATTCAGGCTCAAATATTAAGGAATCTAGGGGCCAAAACGTGAGGAAAGGTCGCTTTTGCAATTTTTGCATAGGAATAGCATTGCATAAAATATATCACAAATAAATGTGTGATAATCGTCACAATTGGATGTGTAATAATTATAAATATAGTTTCAGTCTTGCGAGATCTTCACCGATTTGGATCATTTAAAATTCTACATGATGCTGACAGTTTCGCAATTATTTTGATGTACACGATCACCTTATTTCCTAAAAAAAACCTTTCCTGTGTCAGTGTTACCGCGACGCGCGTCATTTCTGAAAATTCCGTCACATATCATGACCGTCGCGTATCGTGACATTTTCACAAGTCACTTCATATGCCAGGGAAAATAATAGAGGCAGCACTAATTTTCTGATTTGTATAATCATGTATGATAATTAAGTATGTATGTATGGTAGCACATATCCTCATTCTAATTAATGACTACAATAAACTTAGGTACCAGGTACCAGCCAGACATATCATACGATCTAGAACATAGATTTATGTATGTTTACAGGTATCTCTCTTCTCTCCCTCCTCACTCTCTCCCTCCTCACTCTCCCCCCCCCCCCCTCTCTCTCTCCCTCCCATCTGTCCTCTCTGCCCCCCTTTATCCCTCTGCATGTATACATACAGAGAGAGAGAGGGGGAGAGAGAAGTATGAGCAATTCCACCAACTGGTTGTCATTTGGCCATCCATTTGGATTTTTTTTAAATAAAAATTGAACCCAACAATCGGCCGACATAGCGGGCGACAAATTATTTTTTTACCGCCTTATCGGCTGCCTCATCGGCGAACATGCTAAAGTCATAAAAAAATTCTTTAGATTTTGAAACAACAAAATTAATTCGCCAACAATGTTGCTGTAGAAATGATACTATCGGTAACTTACCGACATAATCAGCATTGTAGAAGAAATGTCGCCGATTTTGTCGGAGTTTTTGCCAACATTATTGGCGATTTATTGGTGGTTTAATCCCACTTTCCATAATATTCATTGCGAAGCAATGGGCGTGGTCTGTTGTCCTGGTTGTATACCAGACAATCATTTCTTGTCAAACATTTATTATCATCACGCTTTGAATTATCATCACACTTTGACGAAATAAAGGAATCCATCCTTCCTTCTAATTATCATTATCTTCTTATCCTCTTCTGCTATTTCTTCTTTCCCTTTCTCTCACTAACATCATCTTTATTCAAATTACTGCCTCTCACAAATTCCAATTATTGAAACATTCTTACAATTACTCCATGACAATGGATCATCAATAATTTGGAACTCACACATTTTAGAATTTTAGAATTTCCCTATTCTGCCTGCATACCTAGAGCCGGACCGCTGTAATATGAACTGATTAGATAGCAGTAACCCAGCGTTCATACCGCACTCTCCCAGTTCATCAAATAGGGATTAGATCAGATGCCTTGAAATAAATTTGACGTGCATTTTAAGCTGTCACTTGTTTATAGGGATTAAATTTGGACACCTTGTGAAAGCTATTATCTAAGATGACACATCAGTTCTGGCGCCCGCCCGACGCCCATAATGACGGTGTGGCGCCATGACTCATCATATTTCACATTTCCTCCATCAACAAGTCTTAGCCGCCATCTTGGAAAGGAAAAGTATTGAGTCAGGTATATTTAGATGGCGGGTCGGGTCGGGTCGGGAAGAAAGATAGAAAGAGAATCTTAGGAATCAAAGCTACTTGAGAAGAAAGAAACTAAAATAATATAATAAAAGCTACACGAAACTGTATGAGAGACTTGTAGTTTGTGGTTGTTTTGTTTGGGCTGCTTGTAGATACAGCATGCCCTTGGTTCATGTTAGCTTTGTTTGAATTTGGTAGCGGGAAGATACTGCATACCGTTCGTGAATTATGGTGGTTTGGCTTTGGGGTAGCTTGTAGATACAGCATGCCTGTGGACCATGCTTGGTGTGTTTGGGTTTAGTAGCGTGAAGATCTATACTGCTCTACGTTTATAGTTTGTGGTGGTTTGGTTTGGGGCAGCTTGTAGATACAGCATGTACCGTTATTAGTTTGTGGTGGTGTTTTTTCTGGCAGTTTGCAGATAAAGCTTCGGAAAGCTTGCCCTTGGTTTGTGTTTGGTTTTTCGATTCATTGTTTCACTCATAGGAAATATTTCCAGTGAAACGAACTAAAATTGCAGGACCACACAGGAAGACGCTGTCTTCCTACACACCACCTCGTCGACTTCAGTCAATGATTGCAAGAGGGATTGTCCTCTGCTCAATTTACTGTAAAAGGACTATGGGACTAGAATACCTCCCATTTTGCTGGAGACCTCCCTAATTTGCAGTCAAGATCTGAATAAAACTATTTCAATTCAATTCAATTCCTAACACCTATACCTACCCACAAGGTAGGTAAGAGTTAGTGAAAAGAAAAGAGTGCATGGCAACCTAGGCTATACCGTCCCTCGACCCCAATGCTAGTCCAACGGAGCCATTATTTCCAGTGACCCGAGCTGGTCCCTAGCGGTATTTGTATGGGAGTATACCAGAGGAGAAATCTTTTAACCTCTTTGTTCTATGTGTGTCCAAGCCAGAGGCTCAGGGGCAAGCCAGGCTGACCCTTCCCTATAGCAACAGTGTCAGCCATATATACAAAGATTCCAAGGTTTCATGAATGGAGTGGTTGTATTGGCAACCATTGCCAGTCACTTTCTACTTATTACTATGCAGCAGGAGATCGTGTTGCCGAATCCCGCCCCTCGCCACCCACACACACACACCCAGCTAATCAGATTGCAAGAACTGGGAAATCATCCTCATAGAGTATATATCGCTTAGAACGTCAGGAAATGGACTAATCACCTTCACCTATCCTCTCAAATCATCTAAATGTAATATAACAATGAGGCAGCTCAAAATACAGTTAAACACAACCAAAACACAACACTTCAACTTCAGTATCTTCATTCCATTTTCCAGTGAAGCCAGCTACTGTAGTTTCCGAATTCCCTGAATATTATCAATAGCAACTAATTGCATCGTATTGTTATCGTCCTTTCTTTAGAGAGACATATACTTTCCAATTGTTTCAATAATATCAAAATAGAGGTATAATATATGAGTGAAACTAAAAGCCAAACATCTATGATCTTGAAATTAAAATGATCTAAAATCAAATTTGCTGCAACAACCACTGACATTGGCAGAATGTGTAAAGGTATATGTATATCGGGGGCGCAGTTCGTTTAATCTCCATAGGCCACCCTGCTTTTAGTGTTTAAATGAATTCTACGATGTCAGGGTCAGCTCATGTCCCTGTGCTAAAGGCCTCAGGGCGACACTATGATTGGGGGTTATAGCCTCGTCGCCTGGTGACCGGACCTCATCTCATCTTTCCCAGGAGACAGACATGGCTGAGTGCGATTTTCAATTTCCATATTGGACCATTCAAATCACATTCCTTGGTGACCTCAGAGGGAAAGAAAGAGAGCGATGGGGACTGAGGACGCCAGCATATTGTATTTGCAAACATGGAGAATCAATCAAACGTTTTGAGATTGTCCGCCCCTGTCTGGGCATTGGACACTGGGAGAGATTCTTGAAATGAGCAATGGGGAGAATCATACTGAGGGTTCTCTATGAAAGAACTATTCTGCTCGTGTCTTAGAAGTGAATTTCTACAAGTTTCACCCATCATTGTGTGAGTGACTAAGTTATAGTAAACTTTGTTGTGTTAATATTGACACCTATATTATGCATAATAGTACTTATAGTAGTACCAGAGATAAACGTAAGAATAGCTCTGGTGTGCCCAAGTCATATAAGTCATATTCTAAGGGTCAGATTGTCAGAAAATGCTCAAATCGTTCTGACAATTCCTTTCAAATATCTTACATCAAGACAAAAATGAGATACAAAATAAAGTTCAACATAACAGACCAGATCTTCTGGATCAAGACAATACCAAATATGATACTTAGTATACTTACGATTTGTCAGCCTAATTTAACAGAATTTACTAAATGTGTAGAGGTAGGTACAGGTGTCCTAAACTAATTGACCTTCAGATAATTTACTAACAGTATAATCGTCATAATAATATTGATAATGCCATTTTTTATGAGTAACTGGATTAATATCATATTCATTTGGATGGAGTGAATGGTTGTTGGGTATGTTCAATGCATATGTACATTTTTTAATAATGAAACGGGTTTCTATAGTTTATTTTTTTTTTTTTTTAAAGATTTTATTTCCACTGGGTTGGCATTATCCCAGACAGCTGGGTTCTTCTAATGCGCCCAGTAAATTATGCTTCAAACAGAGAACTACTTTCTTTCCAAAGCAATGTATAGGAATACCATAGGTACTCCTTTTGTATTCCCAGATTTCGCGGGTGTTGTATCCGCAGTTTTCCTCGCTATTCAAGCCTTTCTGACAACTGACCACCAAACAACACACGTTATAGGACAGGAAATTGTTCAAGCTTACATTTGATATGAAATATGGTTGGTGTGTATTATAAATAAGTAAGGTGGGAGGGAAAGTATACCGTACATTCTTTGTCAACACCGATGCTGGCCAGGACGCAATATAGGCCCTAACGTAAGACGCAACGTCTTCTGATTTATGCTATGTTAGCCATGCGTCCTTCACAACGCATTTCCCCCCCCCCCCCCCTAATTTCTAACTACTTGGATGACTACATATAAGGAATATATATATATATATATATATATATATATATATATATATATATATATATATATATTATATAATCTATCTTAGTAGAGAGAACATTCATAAGGTTAAACCAGCTGTTAACTATTACAAGTAAAACAGTTATAAAAAGTACCAATGGTAATAGATGTAACGTTATGTATTATATTCGCATATCATGGGGTGGGTCAAAGCTAAATCTATGTGAATGTGAGGAGGACATGCTGTACCTTCAGCCCTAGACACAATACAGATATTGTAGTAGCTATTGTATGGGAAAGCAACACCAGGTGAGCCCACCAGTAGTATATCTATAATTGTGGGTGAGGTCGCCTGAAATGCACAATTCTACTTCACCAATCACCCTAAATAGCTCAAATTTAAAGATTGACTTGAATCTTTCGCCGTATCGAATTATTCAGGCCATTCTGTATGTTATGCTTCTATTGAAGGGTTAAAAATGAATACATAATAAATAGGAAATTTTAAAGTTATTATTCAAAAACAAAAATGAAGTTAAAAAATACAGTTCAACATAACCGAAGTTTTTTTTTAAATCAGTGGAATATCAAATATATACACAATCATAGTATTTGTAATTTTAGCACAGCCGATGGTACATGCTCTGACAACCTGATCCATACAATTCTGAGCGAACAATCCCATGGGTGCGTGCGCAACACTATAGTCACCGCAGCGCACAAGTAGCATTAGGAGAATGGCGAGAGAGAAAGAAGTAGTATATGTAATTGTGGCAACGACTCTGGTGGTAGCCTATACTGCCATAATGTATGATTGCAAGAGGTGGGTGTTAGTGAGGGAGGGTGTTTGTGAGGAAGGGAGGGAGGGGGTGTATTGGCAGAGAGAGAGAGAGATGACATTTACAACATCGAATATGCTCCATCAGCAGTTTTGTGACAACTTCATAGTTGCCATAAAAAATGGAAATTACCTACACAAAAAATAGATTACATAAATTTGTGAATTCGGGGGGCATTGCCGAGAGGTCTAAAACGCAGGATGTGAACTCAGAGGCATCGGAATGCGATTTCACCTAAGGCTCAGAATTGAGAGAGTCCTTCCAAATTGAGGGAAGGCCCCCTCGCTCTAAACCGCAAAATACAATTATAATCCGATTAGGGCGCCTACTCTAGGGCAAGGAAAGCTATTAACGCAGTAGGCGTCCAATCACTGACATACCTACGTTTTCGATGGATATCTTAATCTCCCATATATTATAGGTATGATAAAATGATTAAAAAATTGCAAACATATTTTGTTTTGAATTTTGCTCATTAAATACTGCCAGAAAATGTTTGTTTGCATATTTAACATGAACTCCATACGGGACTACATACGACTATATAGCAGATACTTCTTTTTGTTAAACTAAAACAATCTGAACGATTTGAACATGCCTTTATAGGCAAGATCAAATCGGTTCAAATAGTGAAGTATTCTATCGAAACGTTGAGCCCTATATATAGCTTCAAAGTAAGAGATTTCATGGGAAACCACCTGAAAGCTGAGAGACTTTGCACATGCGCATTCACACTTTGTATCGCCCACAGGCGCAAGGGAGCGCTTTGAAGCAAGCGTCTTTGGTGGTTTTGGTTTTCGCCTCTTGGGTAGACCTTCTGGATGTAGGGAAGGGCGGACGGGTAGGGAGGGCCATGACAGCAGCACCTGCGTATATATCAACTTAGTAACTTAGTTACCTGATATATTATGCCCATAATAATATATAAAGGAACATTTTAAGGCTATGTTATGGACTTTTTCCGCAGGTAATTCCAGGGGTTCCGGTTGGGGGGAAATGCTTGATTGGGTACAATATTTATGGCTATATCATCAGGATGTTATTTGTTAATTATGGTTCGTCATCATTAGGGCTAATCTGTCAACAGGCAATTGAGATCAATTGAACATCGAGATATCTGTTTGACCTTGAGTGCTCCCAATTAAAGCTACATCCGGATAAGACGTATAAAATCGTATACAGGTTACCCATTGTTTGTCCTATAAGACTGAAATTATCAATATTTGGCTGCTGTTAAATGTTTATCCTAAGATTTGATGTCGAATCGGCTGAAACACGTGTGGTGCCGATCAGCGATATGTGATAGCGCATGAATGCAGAAATAAAATAAATATAAATTTTCTACATGTTGTTCCGTTTTTTCCCAGGAGGATTTGGTCCCGTTATTTTCGCTCCTTGGGTTCATAAAAGTTTTCGTTTATATTTCGGAGTCCTACCGAAATCCTTTCCTCTGGTAGCTTCACTAATCATCGCTCACCTGGGGTCGTTTTCTCGACTTCAAATTTTTGTATAAACATACAACAGAATTAAACCTAGTCCTATAAGTGAATTTGGCAACATTGCCTTCGTCGCTGATCGAGAATGCAGCTTTAACTGAGAACACAGGTTTAACACATTGGAATATCCATGTTTCTCGGCTATTAATGTCAATATATATGCAGGCGGTGAGCGGATATACACCCCTCTGCTTTCGCCAAGTCCCCACTACAAGAATTTATCAAGCGCGTTAATTAATCCCCCAACAGTTCCATATTTCTGACGCAAACAAGACGCAGAACATTTTTAAGAGGCGCTACAATGCAGTTGTAAGAGGAGAACAGGCAAATTGTGAATGCAGGGTGAATGAATTATGAACAGACGAAGAAAAGGCCATGGTTGCCTCCCACGCGCAGGGTATGATGGCCATACTCTGGACATTCGTGTACATTAGATATTCAGCAGGAAAGGCCTTTAGCAGGTCTGTCTGAGGTGTGGGGAGAAGCTAGTGTTGGAACGGTGAGGCAGCACCATAATATAATATATATATTTTCAAAAGCATAGGCCTACAGTCATATCGAATTCGGCAGTTCTTTGGTCAACATGTTCGGTGCTTGCATCATATTTTTTTGAGGATTGTTAAATTATGGATAATAAATCGAGAAGCTGGATCTTAAAATTGACGTATATATATACATGTACGTCAATCATTGATTTGGATCTTTTCTGGCACCATTTGATTTAACACCAGTTTGGCACATCTTGTTGAATGGGTGGAGTTGTGAAGATGAAGTCTCTTTACTCTTTGCACTGTTGTGTGTTTGTACTCTGTTGTTTATTATTCCAAATTTTCGATAATAAACAGATACCTCAATCAAATTACCCTGACACCAATCACCGTTTACTATTTTTCTATTATGGACTTAGAAGGTTGTGGTTTGGAGGGAAGAGTCTTATGGCTTGGCTCACATGTCCATAAGGCTATTCCCTCCAAACCACAACCTTCCAAGTCCTTTAGGGGTCGACCACAGACTCTATCCGCTGGTAGGATTGTCCGTTACAAGGGCAATTTAGGGACAAAACTGGACCGGAGACCCCTAAAATAGAACCAAAGCCCCCTCTGAATACTTGTTTCCTAGTGTAATTAATAAAAGGTGTACTTGTGTCACTAACCAACGACCATACTAATGCATTGCCCATATATACATTCTTGTCTTAGTGGTTGCTCTGGAACTTATAATAAATAATAGAGAATTGCGTAGCCCAAGTGCTATATGGGACGACAGAACGGCCCGAGTGCAGTTTTGTATTTATTATCACCTTTCTAGAGATGTCAGGATTACTGGCTCAGGGGATATGGTATACATTAATTTTATGGTTCTAGTAGTATGATGACAAAGACAAATAAAGTATCATCGGAGTAAATTGGGATGAAGGGATCATTGGATATGTGGAAAAGCTGTGTTTTTGTCCTTATTAGGCCCTATGCGCATTCCACTTGAGAGTTGCGATAAAGGGGGTGCGATAACAATTTGAACTGCTTTAGCTTTTAGATAGTTTATGACAATTCAAAACTAAAAACAAAGGTTTATATTTAGATGTTCTGCTACTATATTATTATATGCTAGGGGCATATAATAAATAGTGAATGGAACTCTGTACTAGTAATTGAATATTTATTGGGCGAAATTAAGATAATTGAATACACATTTCTAGGCATTCATGTGTGCCTGATCACTAGAACCCTAACATTACATTGAAGAATTCAGGGTCATTCTTCGTAATAAAATTAGAGTCGGCAGTCGGGCGAGAAATTAATCAATGCAACCCATTTCGATGAAATAAACTTTAATTAACCAAAGTTGTGGCCGAGTCAGAGACAACGCCCAACTTTACAACATAATTGAAGCAAAGTATTTCGAGAGAGTCGGATGCAGTTAGGTCAAAGTTATTAGAGGAGATGGTTATAAAATGTTTCCCCCTGAATTTAAGTACTAATTGCTCCCTACTTCTAATTCGAGCCATATAAATCGGAAAGAATCATTGAAGGTTGGACCGTGCTGCCTCCAGAAACTGCGAACTTCTTCCCCAGCTTCTTGTCATTGTTAATTTGAACAAAACATGAAGTTGTCAAATTTGAAAAGATGCAGAACTGATTTTTTGCTAATTTATATTCGCAAAGGCGTCAATGCAGTCCTTCAGTCATTGGACACATATTGGGTAATAATACACAGTTGTAACAGCGAGCATAAACAATATGAACGCCTTTTGAATTGATGTTCTAAAAGTTGAAATAAAGACTAAAATGAAAAGTACTCATTTCTCAATGAATGGATTCGTGAGTTTCGCACTTGATGGTGCAGTCAAGGAAGCAGAGATTTAGTTCACGCAATCGTCACTAGAAGGATTCAAGAAGAGATCCAAGCTTTCACAACCTCATAATTATAGGGCGTATGATAATTTCATCTATCCGGAAACCCATCAATTCCAATGATTTGCCAATAACTTCTAGTTCCTACTATCTCAAAACGTCTGTGCAAAAGAAACCTGATAATTTTGATCCATCAGATTGAACAAAATTAAAGCAAAGAAATAAATTACCCTTATCGAAGACAGTTTTAGAAATAAATGATGTGGGTGGTCCAAAACGCTTTAACAGACTGTTTAGGTCAGCTGCTCCAAGGATAGTATATGGCTGGGGTGCTACACCTTACTCTTTCGAATGATAGCAATGGATATTTAACTGTCTTGTGCCACAGACAGCCACATACACGGCTGGCCTTCGATAACCCAGTCAATGGTCATGAATCTATCAGGAGAGGGAAAATAGCACACCTACCCACAGTGGGATTCGAACCCACAACGCTCTCATGCCTCTGGGCCTGAGTCAAACCACTGTGCCATTCCTCCACTGTGCACACAGTATGTCAACAACAAGGGCTTACAGATCTATCTCACCTAGGGCCAATTATTTATCATGACCGTTTGGCATTACTGACATAGAGATGGACACTGAAAGCAACACGTAAACTCCATGCAGGAAAAGCAAAATAATACGCAAGGATCACGTGCATCCGATCAGTTTGATCAAAAGTAACACACTTGTTTGTCATAGGATGTCAACTGCCTAGGAGGCTTATGTAACACAATCAAGAACAATCACAAACAAAAGCCTTCAATTCATAAAGAGACAGTATAGGTTGGTGATAATAATCGGGCGGCCGATTCCTACCTTGTAAATGCAACAGCTGGTGACCTTAAAGTACAACTTCTCCTAGCCTCACTGTATCCCCTGACTTATTCCTTTATCTCAACTTCTTCACTTTCAAAAAACAAACAAACCTGAGTGAAATCTCTAATCATTCCTAGGATTAACTCCATGTTTAAAACAATTTCCATTTGTGTGTACATAGGATCAGTCTAAAGGCGTTGTTAATCCAATTTGAGGGTGTTCTATCGCCTGGAAGGAATGCCTATTTCAACCTCCCGCACGTTCTCCCTAAAGCCCCCTCTCTCTCTGAGGAAGACCATCCGAGGTAGTGGAATGGTTGACTTAATCTCAAGCGTACGGAGAGGCAAGTGAACGACAGTCTCCCCTTCTGAAGGGCTTCTCTTATGCTCTCTCGCGCCATGTCTCTCACTTCACGCAGCGGGAAAACTGCTGACACATCAGTCTGCAGCCGCCGTTAGCATTAGTGTTAGGGAGAGAGAGAGAGGGAGAGGGAGAGAGAGGGCACGAGAGGGAGAGGGTGAGGGACAAGGGTGGAGGGAGGGAGAGGGAAGAGAGGGAGAGGGAAGAGAGGGAGAGGGAAGAGAGGGAGAGGGAAGAGAGGGAGAGAGGGAGGGGCGGAGATGATGAGAGAGAAAGAGGGGGAAAGAGAGAGCGAGAGAAGAAGAAGGGAGACGGAAAGAAGGGGGGGGAGAGGGAGAGCTAGGGGAGAAAAAGGGAGAGAGGGAGATAGAGAAGGAAGGAGAGGGAGAGAGAAGAAGAAGTTAGAGAGATGGAGTGAGAGAGAAGAAGGGAGGGAGAAGGCAGAGAGAAGTTGGGGGACAGAGATAGAAGGACGGACAGAGAAGCAGGAGGTGAACAGGAGACATATTTAAGACGAAAGGCACAAATAGTTGAAGAGGGAAGCAGGGGGAGAATAATGAGGGGACGACTGGTGGGAAGAAGGTGCAAGGAGAGGCAATCTGGGGATTGAATCTGTGTTTTAAAATATTGTTGCGGATCAACAATGCTGAAGGTATAGGGGCAGATCGGCATCTGTCCCCGGTTCCTTTCTGGATAAAAATCCTTTGTTCTTAGGGGTAATTCAATCTGCTCTGTCCATCAATCCTCACAATAAATACCACGTTCCATCGTGCCTGATGGGACGGATGGGGACGGATGGGGACGGATGGGTGGGAACAGACCTGTCATCACCTGACCACCAGTTTATATGTATTGTATTGCTCATGTTGTATGTAAGGCCCGTAGTGGGCTGAATAGAAATGTCACTCTTGCTCTTGCATTAAAGAATAATATTAATATTAAATCTCGAAAGAAGGAAGTTAAAATGTATGACATATAAAAATAAGTATGTGCAGGTGACCCGTCATCGATTATATTGACCGAGACCTTGGTGACCGATGTGGTAACCACGCCCCCCGCATCATTTGACGCTACGTCACAATACACAACATTCGTTCCCCCACGTCCATTCCTCACTCCACGCCCATCTCCTGACCCGCACGCACGTCAGAAAATTTTTTCTGCTATTCTGCTGTCATTTGTCTGAATTTTTTCGACATTATGGGTCTTTGTAATCATTGCAATACTGTGCATGAAGGTAAAGTTGGGACGAAATGTACGAGGCCGAAAAACAACGACATACCTGCTGAAATGTCTGCCTTGGAGAAAGCTGACTTGTTGACGGGGCGTGTCAACGGTTTGGAAGGCATGATGAAGACCATCTTGGATACGGTCGAGAAGCTGGACAAGAAATCCACTAATCCTGACGGGGCTAGTTCAAGTTCTTCATCGGAGGTTATATTTAATACTCGTACCTCTAGATCTATGTTCAAGGATGATTCTGACGATAGACATCGTGATGAGAGCGTGGAAAGTTCCATTTATGGCATACCTGTGCGTCGAAGGAGAAGTTCATCTAGGAAGCGAGTTGGTCGGTTTGACCGGGAGCAGTTTCTTGAAAAGGGTGAGGTGATAGAGAACTTTGACTCTTTATTATTAATGAATCTCCAGTTGTTAGAGAAGATGATTGGTGATTCTCGTCCCCATGATGAACTTTTGGGCGTGTTATCTCACTGTATTACCATGACGGAGAAGAACTCTTCGTCGATGTATACTCTCAAAGCTTCGTTGATGTACGATGCAGCTGTTAGGATGAGAGCAAGCAAGAAGGGTCTGGCGGCGTTCGGGGAAACTAAGCAGGAGGAGGTACTCCGCCATTACTCGTTCGAAAATTCTCGTCGGGCATCGGCTACAAAATCTTCTACTTCTTCTACTAAAGGCAAAAGCATGAAGGATAAAGTTTGTTTCAAGTTCAACGGACTGGGATGCTTGAAAAATCCTTGTGAATTCCCTCATCGCTGTTCTTCTTGCGGTGCGTCAGACCACGGTGCCAAGGCTTGTGTGACGGCGAAGGCAAACAAATAGGATGCGGTAGAGAATCGGGTAAGTGGAGGTGACTGTCGGATTGATTTTGAACCATCTCTTGTGTTGGAGGCGGAAACCTGTGATGTATTGTCGAACTCTCTTGCTAGTGAGGCTTGTATCGGTGGCAAGATGGAGGCCACGGTCGTCGAGATTGACAATTCCATACCTTCGACAGTTACCTATTCCCCTGATTCTCTCCCGGTAAATGCTTTTCAACATTATTGCCATGACAAATGTCTTTATACATCTATTTGTGATCGTATTGCAAACTTTTATCGCGATGGTTTTTGTGATAATGATGAGGGATTGATTTTTGTCTCTCCTACCTCTGCTAAAGGCCGTTCGGTCAAGGTATACGATAAGTGTTTTCATGGTAGTTGTAGTTGTATACATATTCTGGGCGGATTACCCGTTCAATTGAAGCCGTGCAGAGTTGCCGCTTCTTTATTTTATCAAGGTTGCGATGTATTTACAAATAATCTTGATGTTTTTCACTATACTATTGATGGTATTGATGTGGTGGATACGCCAGTAGAGGCGTACGACTTACCCAATTATTCTTCGATTTTAGAAGATTCCGCACGTATCAAAATGGATAAGATTGTTGCTAACGAAATACTGGAAGGTTATGTTTCAGTGGTAAACGATAAACCCAAATGTATACACGCCTTAGGAGCTGTCTTTAAACCTGACGGTAGTGTCAGACCCATAACTGATTGTTCTCGACCAGATGAGTCTTCGGTTAATTTTCACTGTTCTTCTCTTATACGGTCTTTTTCGTATAAAAATATTGACGATGCCACAAGTATGGTAACAGCTGGAGATTATATGTGTGTCGTTGATATTAAAGCTGCCTACAGAGCTGTGGCAGTTAATCCAGACCATCGTACTCTTTGTGGATTTCGCTGGACTATTGATGGACATGAGAAATATTTAACAGACAATCGCTTATGCTTTGGATTACGTATTGGTCCTTGTGTATTTGACAATATTTCTAACTTTATCGCCGACTCTATGTATAAATTGTATGATGTGCGTGTGGTAAATTATTTAGACGACTTTTTCCTGGCGTCTGATTCCCTCCACAAATGTTCCCGTGCCCGCAATACCCTTATATCATTCTTACGGTCACTTGGGTTTTATGTAGCATGGCATAAGGTTACCACGCCAGCTACTTCATGCACATACCTTGGATTCGAAGTGGATTCACTCGCCATGACAGTTAGGCTACCTCAAACCAAGATCGACAAACTTCGTCTTCTTCTAGATAATGTGAAAATGTCTAAGTATATTTCTAAGAAGGAACTAGAAAGACTATGTGGCTATTTAGCCCACTGTGCATCAGTGTTTAAAGGTGGGCGTACGTTCTGTCGTCGTATGTTTGACCTTTATAAGGTGATGTTGTGTAAGAAGTTACATCGATCAATTATTTCAGACGCCTTCAAGAGGGACATAGACTGGTGGCACGCCTTTTGTAAGGTATTTAATGGCGTAGGTTTATTGTCCAGGCGTGAATACCATCTTCCGATGGTTTCTGATTCATCTAGCAGAGGCTTTGGCATTTTCATGGGATCAGACTGGATAGCTGGAGGTTGGGGCGTACATACTGTCCCTTGGACTGACTCAACTTGTGGTCATATTGCCGAGTCTCCTTCAGAAAATGTTAAATGGGATAATATCAACGTACAAGAACTTTTTCCCATATTACTAGGTGTGAAGAGATGGAAGAATTTATTCAAGAACTGTAGTGTCCATTGCTTCATTGACAACACCCAGGTAGTGGCCATGCTTACCTCTGGTGTCAGCATCAACCGTACATGCATGCAATGGCTATATGAACTGTATTGGGTGATGTTTATTTATGGAATCGAATTAATTCCTCATTATATAAATACCAAACATAACATTGTGGCTGATTTTTTATCTCGTCTGCCATATCAAAATCAACCTGTCGACTATTCAATCCTGAACGAGGCTGGACTGTGTTGTTTTAATAATGCCTCTCGTTGTAGGGATGGACAAATGGATGATCAGAGTCAAGGAACTTCAGTCTGCGTCAGTAGCACCGTCTACCCTGCGTCAGAGGGAACGCCAGTGGACAGTATTTAAATCTTTTCTTCACGCCAACGGTCTGTCGTCCTCTTCAATTAGGCTAGACGCCTTGTGTATGTATGCCGCCTATTTATCCGGATTTATGAAAGCTTCTTCTGTGACGACCTACCTATCTGGCGTTGTCTTCGGTGCACGTTTGAGACTGATTGACTGCCCGGCGTTATCTCATCCAATTATTAAGTCGGTTCTCAGAGGTATCGGTAAACTTCCAGGGGCAAGTCCCACGCCTGCCGACCCTCTTCTACCGGCTCATCTTCGGAAAATGTTTCCATTTGTGAATGTGTCGTCCAAAAATCAAGTGAAACTCTGGGCCATGATCTTATTCCTATTCAGATCATTATTGCGTGTTGGCCACATTATATCATCGCCTCACAGCCTTACAAGGAAGGATATTACCTGTGTACCATGGGGCATGATAATCAACGTCACATCATCTAAGACTACTTCTACACCATTCAATTTACCTTTGGTGAAGCTAGGTAAACGCCCTCTCTGCGCTGTATATTGGCTAAATAAGTTTTGGGCTAGCTCACCTTTACCTGATTCAGCCTTGCTATTTGCCACTCATGGGATCCCCAACCCTTCCTATGAAGAAATCAAACATTTTTTGTGCGACTTAGTGTCTAAAGCTGGGTTGTCTGGAGTGTATTCTACACAATCACTTAGACGTGGAGGAGCGACTTATATGTCGTCAATTGGTGTTAATCTTTCAGATATCAAAGCCAGGGGACATTGGTTATCATCGAGTGTGGATTCATACATAACACCAGACTTGGACTTAAAACTAAAAGTTGATTCGTTCACTGCTGATATGCTCTCTTCATAATCTCTTCGGTTTGGCCTGGTTTGGTAAAATAAACCTCATGTTATTGTGGTTTCAGGCCATCCCTGTGTTTGTCAACTCCTTCATAGATATTATATTCAACAAGTCGAGAGTCACATATGTGCAGGTGACCCGTCATCGATTATATTGACCGAGACCTTGGTGACCGATGCGGTAACCACGCCCCCCGCATCATTTGACGCTACGTCACAATACACAACATTCGTTCCCCCACGTCCATTCCTCACTCCACGCCCATCTCCTGACCCGCACGCACGTCAGAAAATTTTTTTTCTTTTATTATGTATCTGTTTATGGTAAAATAAACCTCATGTTATTGTGGTTTCAGGCCATCCCTGTGTTTGTCAACTCCTTCATAGATATTATATTCAACAAGTCGAGAGTCACATATGATTTTAAAAAGTTGTGGTTTACAAGTGGTTCCCTAGACACTGCTATTTTTGTTCAATAATGCTACAATGGAACATGGATTCATTTTCGCACCTTGAAGCCGAGTTAAAGCTCGTTATACAGTGGAACCTCTCAATTGAGACCACCCTTGGGACTGAACGATTTGTGGTCTCATAGCAAGGTGGTCAGATTTTAAAAGTGATTATCTAATATCAATTTCTATCTGAGAGAACTTATAGTAAGGATTTAACGAGAAGTCAAAAACGTCTAGATGTATTATCTCAAATATTATCCAAACCTGTGTCCCTTAATATATTCAACCAGAAACAAGAGTGTTTATGTACAGAATATAAAGGTGACAAGAAAAAACAGGTCATGTACTATATATATCTGTATCTCACACAAGAAATACGCCACCAGGAGGAAAGAGGAAGGGTACGATGTATAAATACGTGTTATCGACCCAGAGAAAGTGCGAGTTTTGTTGACATATTGAATAAAGTTGTTTTTAAAAAAAAGATAAAAAGGTGGTCTGATTAGAGGGGCTAATCTAATAAGAGGAAAGCAATTTGAGACTGAGAGAAACTGGTCTTAATAGAGGGGTGGTCTCTATAGAGAGGTGGTCTTTATGCGAGGTTCTACTATATAGGGGCCGACCTGAGTCAATTGTATATGGAAGATTGTTTGACCGTAAAAATAACATCCCTTTCATGTAATGTTAAATTAAATTGATGTCACACCCAATCTACGCCCAATAGGCGTTAAGGAGACCCCCAATAGGCATTGATAAGACAGTCTATGTTCTTATACAAGTCAAATCAACCGAGAACATGGTGAGCGGTAGTGAAGCCAACACAAAATAGGATTTCGGCAGGTCTCCGTCATATTTATCTGGAAGTTTATCTGCAAAATCCTCCAAAATTGCTTTTAGATGGAATGGAAAAGAACGTAACAAACAGGTCTATGTTAACTGCTTTAACATAACCTAGATACAATGATGAGCAGAATACTAGTATTGGTGGCTGATGTCCTACTATTTTCTGGAAGAATCATGCTTTAGTCTATTATACACACTTCCATGGATATGTCCATCAAAAAGATTATCACAAGAGAGTCTCCTTCAATTAGCGACTGATCAATAGATTCGTGATAGCGTCAATGCAAACGCCCTGTTATCTTTCAGCAGCCAATCAGCGTGGGGGGATTTGTCATTTGAGATCGAGCACATTAGCGAATTATTGACAGTAACCTTAGAAACCTACTTTAATGAAGTTTAGCAAGACTATCAAGAGGGAAGAAAAACGAGAGAGAGATAGTGAGAGAAAGCCCACAAGGGATATCTAATAAATGAGCATATTAGATACTGAGAATGTAACTTCCTCAGGTAAATCAACATGAGATTTCAAAGATGTACACATTCATATTATTGTTTAGCCTTTGCACAAAGGAAAAAAAGAATTAATATGACATTAGATATCAGATTAATTTTGAAACCACGATTTATTTGCCATAAATAGGCTCAATTATGGACTCCTTATTTTCTATACGATACTTGAACGATTTGAACCTATTAGATAGTTAATAATTATATCCGTAAAGAAAAAGTACCTAGAAGCACAACAATAATATTGTACCACCATTAATAGTATTCAATATTGCATCACACATACACCAGCAGAACGAATCTCGAATGCCATTATTTCATGTCAGTACAAACTGAAAAGGGCCCAACGATCTGATCCAAGTCAAACGAAAATCTGAGTACAAAAATCTATTTTTAATGATTGTTTTATTACACGATTCATTCATTCTGCCCCACTCCATACATAATCCTAAACTCAATTATGGTTTGACAGGAGGCAGGCTCTTCAAAAGTGCTTCCCGTTATTGATATTGTGCTTTTAAAAGGTTTAAGAGAAAAGAATCAAAGCGGAAACATTCGGTAAGCCTAGTTGAATTATCAGATGCATGTTGGTGGTCATCATTACTAATTAGGCCTCTTCCACTAAGTTGCCTGTAAGCGATGGCTTGCGATTATGCATCCATGCTAGGCCTTGCGATTTAGTGGAGGGGTTTTCAGTTACACAGCTCCTCCACAAGGTCACAAGGCTTTTAAGTGGTAGGCACACATTCACGATTTTGCAAATCGTACGATTTCATGTTCTACAACAAATCATGGGCTCAGATCGTGATGATTTTAGCTGAAATCGGCTTGTTTTTACCTGCACACATTGCATTTGAAGCACGACCTGGGTTGAGATTGTGAGTCTAGGTCGTACGATTTGGATCACCTCAAATTATATGGTAATTTTCGAAAAAACATTTTTTTATCATGTACTTGCGACGATTGAGAAAAAAAGGTAGAAAAAATAAATTCATAATCACAATATTTTAACAATATGTCTAGGCATGTCAATCTGTTTGATTTATAAAGAATTGGTGCACATGGTTGCATTGGTTCAATCATCCACGTTTTCCCACTACTATGGAAAGACATGGCACCCAACCACGTTTGATCGTGCACCTACTATTGGTGCATACGACTAATCGTGGGTTCCCGCACATATACGTACACTCACGGTCTCAACCAAAATCATGCTTCACAGGAATCATAGGATCTCAAACTTGGAAATCAGCCCCCAAATCGTGCATGTGTATCCCAAAATCAAGTCCCACGATTAGTTGTGAATCTGTACGTTTTGTACACCACTGAAACAAGATCGTACAACGATCGTAGGTGCCAAATCGGCCTTGAAGTCGCAAATATGTGCCCCCAGCATTAGTGATAGCTTAGAGCCCCAATATGCACGATTTGGGGGCCAATTTGGAGTATGTGGGTTCCAAATTGTTCCGAATCGTGCCTTCCAACCCTTCACATGCACGATTTCCGCGGCAATTTGCGATCTGGGATTGCTCATAGGAAAAATGTAGGGTGTTCTGCGATTTCAAATCAGGTCGCTGCTGCTTCTACACTAAAGCGTACATTACTGTTTGAGTCCTGTAGGCAGCGGCACCCCATAGGGTTAACCATTGCCCGCTTTTACGCAGGCTTTGATGCTTACTGCCTACAGGACTCAAACAGAGTTGTACCCGAATACTAAAGCTCATTAATATGTATAGGCCATAGCCGGCCAGAGGCTCAAACCCCTTTGTTCCATGATAAACCTTCACCCTCAGACACTCTACTACCGTGTGATGAGACACTATTATTTCCTCCTACATGTACTAATATTCAATAATAATATCCTTCAAACCTAGCCAAACTGGCGCCAAACTATGGAAAATCGCAATCTAATCGAGGTTTTAAAAGTTCGTGTCAAGGCAACCACCCGACCTTGGGCAGATCAGGTCCCACCCCACACGACAGGCTACTGACAGATAGCAAGGAATTATCACATACATTGAAACAGACGATCAAAGAATTGCCACTCATTTGCTTGTTCCTTGCAGCCTATAGTGGCGTGGCTGCACATAATTTCCCACTAGGTCGCAAGGCCTAGCATGGATGCAAGATCGCAAACAATTGCTTGTTCCTTGCAACCAAGTGGATCAGCCCTATATAAAGGGCATTAAAGCACCAACTCCCCACCCCTGCTCCCGGCGACAAACACACACCCTTTAAAATTGATGAATCAATGCCAAAACAATCATGCAGCCCTCCCGCGTGGGAAAATGTGTGGAAAATAAAAGGAAGGCCACCTGTCCTATACAAACATGTCTCTGTTATCAAGTCATGAGGGATGTATGGCTGGTATAAGTTTAGGGCAATGGAAGAGGAGCAAAGTTGACATACTGCTAGGCTGGCCCTGGCAGCCTGTTGGCGGATAAGGATCGATCTTACAGCAGTAATTGTGTTACATTTGCGGCACCATTTGTGTTGTGTTGCGTCACAGAAAAATGAGTCTTAAGTCAACGAAAATCGATTTTGTGATACGATCATATTTAAAAGATGAAATCAAGCGAATTCCAATGAATAGAAAACCTAATATGTGCTTCTTTTTTCCTTTTTGGTTAGCGATTTTTTTGGATGGACAATCACCTAGTTAATCATATTCCAAATGATGAGCTATAGATACGCAGAAATATTATATATTTGATACACAGTATTGACATTTTTTTGGCAGTATATTTACCCCCCTCGTAGGGAGTCTGCACTCTAGCCATTTTATCTCTACTCTCATGCTGGTGGAATATGGGCGACAAATTTGAGTGGATTGAAGAAGGAGTTTAACAGTGGTTGATTCCTATTGTCATTTTCAATAATGTTACCACTGTCTATGCAAATTCTTCTCCAATAAGTGTTGTACATGCATATCAACTTATACTTGTTGTCAATTTTTGTATAACTTCTACCGAGGAAAGAATATAATATGTAAGGCAGGGCCGCAGACAATGACGACGTTTGCCACCCTTTATTAAACAAATGGAAAAAAGGAAAAAGATCCCAGATGTGTTGGCAACATGAGCAGGGAATGGAATATGGCAGTTCTTCTTGCCGAGCATGGGCAGCCTAGGTAGAGAGTCACATGATCAGAACTGAACAGTTTTATAATTTTGCTGTCATAAACTTATTTAAGGAGAGAAACCACTGTCATATATATGCACTGCTGCAGGCGGGAGTTCAAGGACCTAATGCATGACAAATAAGGAGTCACAATAATTTTGTCAAACTTTGTCTTGAGAAAGAACATGGTTGGGGGATAACAAAAAGCAAAAGGAAATGGATCTCACCATATTTTATTTTCATTTTTTCATTTTTTTCATTTTTTTTTTCATTTTAGGGACCACCAAAGTTTAGTATTGAAGTCTGCATAGACTATAGAGAAAATACCCATTTTCCCCACATGTGGGGGAAATGGATATTTTCTCAGTAATTCCAAGATTTTAGACAGATGAAAGACATTTTTCTGCTGAAAATTCTTCTAAACATAGCTATTATACAGATTTACCCCCATGCATGAAAGAACAGGGCATCAACATATTTTGAAAGATATTATTTAGTGTTGAACATCTTCAATATTTCTGTTTTTAACTCATCAGGATGCGAATCCAGTCGAATAACATTTTTAAAAAGCTGGTGACCCCCGTTTTTTATTGCTTGAAAGAGTAAATCAATATGTTTGCTCTGTCTATAGAGATTTTCAGGGAAAAGATATTTTTGATTTTTTTATACTGAAAAAACGGAAAAAATTTTCCTTTTCTCATAGAATTCTATAGTGGACAGCCATAAATTCCAGGGCTCCCTGAATTGAAAACTAACCTGATGGCATATTGTTTATAGTGGGTTTTTGAGTTCACATAACTTTGTTCTTTCACGGGGCAAAGTTTAAACAAAATATTATTTTTAGTTTTTGTCCCTGTTGAACAGTGGTTTATCTCTTTTAAACAAATAAAGGACATATAAACACAAAGAGATGACGGGGACAGAAAGCAGATGGAGTTGGGAATGTGGGATTCCAAGGTAGGAAATGTGGTCATGAAGGACAATGTATCTAACCAGTTCCTTGATTGTGGAATCATATTATCAGGACCTGCCGACAGGAGGCGTTCAATGCTGCAGGCTCCAAAATAACCTCGACAATACCTTGTTATGTATATAATGGTCAGGGTATCAGGAAATGTACAATTCGCCTTCTTGAATCATCCCAAATATAACCTAAATTTAAGAACAAAATGAGGTTCAGAATACAGTTAAACGCAGCCAAACAGATTTTCCTGAATCGATGCAATACCAAGAACACTCAGATATACCTTCCTCATTTTTCAGTCTAATTTAGCAGAATTTAGTAAATGTGTACAGCTGCCGATTGTATACTTCCTGACGCCCTAGCCCATATGCTGGGTTCTTGCTGCTCCATGGTGAAGAGATAAAGCCTTGGCATTTAGACATGCAGTTCAGACTATAGACGGCTTTTTTCTCAGGCATAAACCACAGTTTGCAGGTAATAAGTTGTTGAATCCGTCTGATATTAGACTAAACAAATTAATGACCTCCATTTTGGACAGGAACTGTCCTCAATGTTAGTCATTAATACTATGATAGACATAGTAGATCCTGCATGCAAACTCGATGGTAAAAGCGTAGGCACTGTGTGATTGCAACATCCATTTTGTGCTGCTTTATCATCATTACATGAATTGTTACTACATGTGCACGCAAGCCAATTTAGACATTGGCATCAAGAGTCATTGGCTAGTGTCTGGTGTTGGAAAAGAATTGTGGTATATATATATGCGATGTGTCACAGGAAAATAGGTCAAAAAATGATTTTTTTCATGTCTTTATCACAAGCACTCTTGATAGGACCGTTTTCATATTTTAATACTTTAGGGTTCTTAGTAGTAGCAATACAAGTACCAAATTTGTGCCGAATGTATCTATGGGTTTCTGAGATCACCATGGCCAGTACATCTAACTAATTTAATAGTGATTGACCCTCAAGAAATACAGCTAACTCGTTTTCATGCATACAAAACATAGAAGTACTTATTAGATGTCCTAATGTATCTCATCTTTTCAAATATAATGATAAATCAAAAACCATTTTAGCGACTTGTGACTCATCTTCCTGTAACAAATCACATATATTATCTTCTCCAAAAGAGGAAAGGTTTGTACCAATAGCACCATTGGTATTTATTGACACTATTGGGTGCAACATGTGCATTGTTTGCCAAATTGGCATGAATATCGACACTAAAATTGGGAATATTCAAAATGTCCAACAGTAAACCTTTGGGAATATCATTTTACTTAACATTATCAACATTCCTAAACATTATCAACATTATCTTCTCCAAAAGAGGAAAGGTCTTACCAACTGCATAATTAATTGGTATTTCTTGTCACTATTGGACTCATCATGCATCATTATGAAGGAGACCCCCTGTTTTGCTTAACGTTGTAACAACATAAACTCAGTAACATACATGATACGGAGGGTGGACGTCTTCACAGAAATGTACTCACCTGAAAGATAGAAAAAAACATCATTTTAAAACATTGCACAGTGAATGAACCCACTTGGTGACAGGACTACCCACCCAATAGACATTCTCCCCGCCACACCTTAGGGTGTGGGTGGGAAAAGTCCTCGGGTGAACTTTCTATCATTCAGATAATTAGAAAGAAAGGATGGACAATAAAAGCAACATGTTGTCATATACATGTATCGACTGATGCCAAAGAAGCCATGAATTTGTTAAAACTTGATTGCTACCCACATTCTATAATATAACAGACTGAATGTCCAGCTTTGAATGTGAGGATTGGTTGGTGTCTGGCTGCCTAGAGACCAGGTCCAGTTTGGGTAGTTAGCGCAGCAGTCTCCTCCTCTCACAATAGTATATATTATATATTTATGTTATAATATTATACATGTGGTCATATCCTGGGATGCATTGGCGGGTCAGTTCGTCAGAAAGGAAATGTAATATAAATTCGCTTTCACAAATCCTCTCAAATAACCCAAATTTAAGGCAAACTGAGGTTCAAAATACAATACATATAACCAAACAAAATATGCTAATCAATGCAGTAGCAAATATATTTAGATATACTGTACCTATAGTATTTATCCTAATGCAGCCATTTTACCATAATTGACTAAATGTTTAGAGCTGCTGCATTTTCTGACAACCTTTCATATACACTAATGTCAAATAGATTTCCGGGCAGGCGCAACTCTGGTGTACAACTCTCATAATTCATCGTGGATCGAAATTCAAAACGACCCCCAAGTAAATAACCTGGCGGTAGTGATCTAATGAAGTCATTTGATTGCGCACAACACTACCAAGTATATCAGTGATTTGCACAGGGTTGCGGGGCAGGGTTGCGGGGTCATGGGCTGTATATGCCAGGGCCGACGTAGTAGCTCAGAGTAGCTCAGACGGTAGAGCACTGGTAGACATGCAATACCAAGTCGTAATGTGGGCAAGCCATAGAGGCTAATCTTTTCTCCTCCTGGTTACCGCTGCAGGGTTTATGAGTATGGGTTTACTTTCTGTCCTGTATTTATTGAGCATATATCACGCAAGGGTGCTTTTGATCAGAAGGCACCCTGTAACTCTTCGCCTCTACTATATCATCCTGGGTCATAATCAACAAGTGCAGGGGCAGCACATATACACCTATGACTAGGGTATTTGCATTGCGTCAACTGGAAGCCAGAGTTATGGGCTGGGTCCTTATAACGTGGACAATCGGGACCTTTAGTACTCCAAAAATAGTAAAATAAATGGTCCAGCTTAAAGCTGTATCGTCTCTCTCTCTCTCTCTCTCTCTATCTGGCTCTCTCTGTCACACAGACAAATTGTATTTTCTCCTCGATATTACCTGAGATTGCTTAATTTTGCGAATACATGTACCTTGATGCATGCAATGGGGATAGTACTGAATGGCAATACCTTGAAACATTCTATATGGACATTCATTTTCAAAAATCAATTTTAGGAATTGTGGTCATAATAAATAATGGGGGATAGTACTGAATGGCAATACCTTGAAACATTCTATATGGACATTCATTTTCAAAAATCAATTTTAGGAATTGTGGTCATAATAAATAATGGGAATACCACTATGTTAAGTAATGGCGATAGTTTGTATCTAGCCACTGCAATACTGATTGAAGTAGAACTAAACCGTTAGCTTTTTGCCTTCCGCCTTGAATCAACAACGGGAAAAGAAAGGCAATTTAGTTTGGTTCATTATTTAAAAAGATGAAAGGTGATAAGATGAACTAAAATCCTTTGCTGGTGACCGCTGATAAATCTATTGATAATTTATGAAGGGATTTAGGCTATGTACAGATAAATATATAAATTTAATTTGACTTATCCTACACTTACTGCTGTGTCCCTATTCTCCAGCATTGGCTTGGGCGGACTCCCATGCTCGAAGAGTACAGTCCTGAATTCCAGGTGCATTCTTTGAGTGTTCTTAGCGGACTCTTTCATGAAAGAGTCCGCTCAGGCATCTGTTGGAAATAATTTTTAATTTGGATTGGCCTGGATTCGAACTCAGGACCACTCACATGAGTATAGGCTAGGAAGTAGCGTTGAGAGGTTGAGAGGTATGTTGAGTGGTATGTAGGTTATAACATAGTATGGTTCCTGAAATGTTAGCAATATATCAGTGAGGGTGGGGAATTGTCCGATATACAGAACCATGTGTCTCTAAGCAATCTCACTCACTGATCAGGCAGTCGTTGTTGGGTGGTAAGGTGGTAGGGTGGTAGGGTGGTAGGGTGGTAGGGAGATTGGGTCACCTCAATATAACTAACAATTGAAGTATCAATAACAACAAACAATTGAAGTTGGAGGATATATATAATATAAGCATGCTAGAGGACCCAAGGCTCCCTTCTTAGTGACTAGGTAGTGTCTGCGGCTTTGCCTTGGACACTTCCTAGTCACTAAGAAGGCAGCCTCTTGTCCTCTATCCTACACTTATTAACCTGTAAACATCTTAACGTAATAGAACAGCTAACTGCATACAACTGAACACACATTCGAATTTGAAAAGTATGCCAGTAAAGTATTGTTCCCACCTGTTTTCCAATCAATATTTAGTGTACACTGTGTATCCCTGTTTTTGACTCAATTGTCATTTTACGGGAGATTGGATGTATACATACAAATTCTAAATAAAAAGAACACCAACAACAAACAGAATATAAAAAGACAGAGAAATCTCCCCCTGAAAAGCTTATTGCTCTGCCTTATTGTATACATCTTATTTTTATCACCTAAAAAAAGGCGTAGCTCTAATCTAGCCCTACTGGTCGCTTGCCTGAGGAGGGTTGATTATCTGTGCTAAATACAGGATAGATGATGCTGAGGGTAAAATAGTGGGAGTTTATTGATGGCTTAAGGTGGCCACACACATGACGGAGGTGAGAGGGGGAGGTGGACGAAACAGGTCAATGTGCTTATCCGGCACAAATTAAATACCTATTCCCTCCTTTATATGTAAACCAGGCTATGATGAATGGACTTTGCATGGCCATTCCACGATGGTTATATGGGAACTGAATACATGTACCTTACAAACATTGATTACAGGATTACATACAAAAATGATAAAAACAGGGGTTTGCCAGGTTTTGAAAAAGGTAATTCAGCTGAATTTGTATCATGATGAGTTAAAAAATGGGTACATATGTCATCTTCAAAGCTACGCTTTATAATATTTGTTCAAGTATGTTTACATCCTGCCATTTTAATAACATTGATCTGTCAGATTTCTTGTCTAGAGGAATCATGGTCCTGTGCACAAATCATTTTCGCTGAAAATAAACATAAGCTTACGACTGCCACCCATGCCTCTATTACAGAGCACCTATGTATTCCCAAACCCCATCCGACTCACTTTTCTTGCTTAATTCAAACTTAGCCTCTCTGATTCTTTGACAAATCGAAGGGGAATTGCATCAATAACTACATGTGTGAGTTTAAAATAAAACCGAGCCCCAGATGTGAAGATATTAGTGAAATTAAAAAATAAAATGACTCGAAAATAAGCCAAATGTAAAAAGGCAGCCTGCACTGGGATTCAAATTCACAATGTTCAGTTTGGCAGTCTTAGATGCTATCCACTTGACCATAGGGCACTGTACATGCATATATACACTGGGCATATCCATTGATGCATCACATTTTAGGTTTACTTTAATCTCCCCATTCTCCTCATGGTGATTGAGAAGAATGGGGAAACAAATCTTGAAGATCCCTGTGTTAGCCGCAGGCGATTTAATGATTCAAATTATAATAATTAAAAAAGTTATAAATTGCCATTTTTGGTTTATTCACAAACATATGAAAGAATGCAGCATTTCCCCATAGATTTCCATACTAAAGCGGTACTACTTAAGCGGTCCAGCCACTGTTGACAAAATCGTTGGCGATGAGGTAGTCGATAAGAATTTTGTGAAATTTAATGCATCATCTTTGCATTGACTATCCATCACTATGCCTTTGGCAATAGCCAGCGATGACAAGTGATGAGTGGGGGATGTGAAAATTGCATCGGTAAGGTTGGCGATGAACATCGGTGATGAGATTTTACATCGGTGCATTGCCAATGGAGGTTACGGCCGTGGCGATGTCTAGTCGATTTGATTGTATATGTAAAAGCATCAAAATTGGTTCTATAGATGGCAAACATTTTCCTCTTGTTGATGCAAAGAAATGCAGTCACCGATAGCCTTCCTCATTGCCGGAATTACATTGTCTTTGTATCGTCTTTGCATCAACACTGTTTTGTCGACAGTGGCCAGACCACTTTAGAGTACCACAGCTAGCTGTGGTTCTATATTCCTAAACATGTCAATTTCAGACAGTTACAACTTTTTTTAACGCGATGACATTTTTTTCCCTTTATATGTGTAGCATATAACCTTTACTATATGTATAGAAGATCTAGGGACATTTTGCATGGCCATTTTCGTTTTATACCCTAAAACGGGAAAAAAGTACACCATTTCCACATAGACTTCCGGATTAAAGGGGTAGTACATAGAATGCCAGAGGTGGCGTGGTAGCAAATAGTAGCGTTTGCCTTTACTTGGATTCCAACGTCGATTTCTATAGTTTAGGTTTAGGTTTTGTTTAGGTTTTTATTGATGTTAACTGAAAGTGCAGCTTTAATCAAGCCTTGGTTTTCACAGGAAAGACAGAGACAAGGATAGGAACATACATCTTTTGATGCAGTATTATGATCCATTGAAATTTTAAATTAAAATTGGTTTGTGATTAATTAGCAAAATCAGTCATTCCTTATTAAGCCCTTAGACAAAGAGACAAGCAGTTTATCAATCATGCGGAGTTGAAACCATTATAATTATAGGAAAGACTTTATCATACACCGACAGTCTAGGCTCAGAGGTGAGAGTCCCTCTACACTAGGGAAAGCCTCTTCTTTTTTTAAAACAAATCCAATTGACTGCAGATTTCACAAATTTCAAGAAAGGAAAATCATATTACATAAACTTTCAACCTCATTACCTAATATTATTCTAAGAATTCTAACCCATTATGTTATACTTCGAATTACTCTAACTCGTTCCGATACTAAAATGTAATAAGGCCTCAGTAGCCTATATTATTATGACGTAGAACGTCATAATAACTACTGCTTATACAGAGTCAAGTTCTTGTTTTGACATATTTATCAGTTGTCCTTTACCTTAAGATCCTCATTCGCTGCAAATCGAAAAATGCCTTTATAATCTCATTAGGACGGCCTACTCCAGGCCCGGCAAAGCCATTAGCGCAGTAGGCGTCCAATGACTGACATACCATTCTTATTTGATCTGAGAGTCTATGAGCCTAAACTGTAGAAAGGGTTAGGAATACCAAGAAATCAGTGAAGCAGGGAAGTCTATCTGTATCGGACCGAGAGATGTGAGTAGTCTGGTCAAACCAGGCAGGTATGTACTCTTCCATCTCCATCCCAGTGCTTGCTGTTTAGTTAGTCTCTTTTTGTCAAGAACTTAGGGCCGAACCCAGGCGCGATATCTTTTTATAAAACGCTACTTTCCAGGTAATTATAGTTGTACAACCCCAGATAGTGCCATACAGAACATGGCTAGTTGTTTGAACTGGGACAGCTGGGACAATGGTACAACACCTTTTAGAAATAGACATTGTAGAAAGAGTGAATGAATGAATCCAAAGAAAACGTCAGTTCTCTGTTGTCCCACGTGAACTAGGCAAGAAATGTTCAAAACATTCGCTTGGAAAACATTTGCCTCAGGCGTTCCTCAGGTGTTACCCAAACCCATAAACACCCTGACGTCCCACATAATGAGATGTATCTTGTGCATAAGTGGCATAGCGCTAGTGGAAGCCCTACCATGGGAGCTGAACTAAACAGCCTGGTGAAATATCAAACAACAATTAACAATAGTTTTGCTATATTCCAATAGTTTTGCTATGTGGAATATATACTATAACACACAAATATTTCATCCCAAAACGCCCAAAACAGTTTCACATGGGCAAGACCTAGTTTCTTCTCCAGTACAACCCAATTTTAGAGATACAAACTCCTTTTAAAATGTTGGTACCTCTCAAGTACATGTAATTGTCAATATATATGGATTGGAACTGATACATTTTACCACCAGGACGGCGTGCTGCGCCCGAATCCTCTCTAATGGTTTTCATAAAAGGGGAATAGTAAAGTGTATGAAAACAGACCTAGGGAGCTTGGACTGGCCCTTTCATGACCTGGGAGTACGGACAATAGTTGGCCTTTATGTCTTCCTGGAAAGCTAACCTCAAAACCTCCTTGCCTGATCTCATGCAGATCTTTCCTTTTAGGGTATGGTTGATCTTTAAAAAGGGTCATACTGAAGTCAGAAGGCTATGTTATGATCTTGCCAAGTCTACTGGGTTGTATATGGGTACAATTTTCTAAGAATGTGTACAGTCATTCATTCTTCCCTAAATGGTTCATGAATATATTTCTAACTATATTTCAAAATATTTTCGATCAAGAAGGAAGTCAATCTTTATTTGTATTCTACCTTTCTAGAGGTTGGTATATGCCCATAGGCTTAAGCACTGAGCCTCGTATCCAAATTAGCGGGTAATACTGACCCTGTATTACCCGCTAATTTCCTGTATAACCCGCTAATGGAAAAAAGGTCCCTTTGCTTCATCTTCATATTTTATTTGAACTAATATTTTCGTGGACAAAAATATATTTGACTTGGATAAAAGTATTTCAAGGAAAAGGAATTATTCAGTTATTTTGTCAACTTGAAATTGCGTACATGGCCTACAAAAAAGTGCTGATGAAGGCCGAGCTGACCACAACATAAATAGCCCTGGTGCTCTGGGCCTATGCTATAGACATCGTACCGTTACAGCTGACTGGATATAAAAGCATTAATTCAATAATTACAGCATAGTCTCAGAGCAAAGAGCATAGTCTCAGAACAAAGCATGGGAAAGGTTCTATAACGATCTAGAGGTTGATGTAGGTAACAACCCCACTATCATTGTCTAAACTCCCCCTCCCACTTGTAATAATTAAACCCCAAAGCCTGTAGGGAATGCCATATGAAAGCTTCTAATGGTAATATATTCCTGTCAGAGAAAAAGTGCCAGACCCCAGGTATTCTATTTTTGTACAATCGTTCAAGAAATAAAAACCTACTCTTGATAGATTTTTATATTATGCTTCGCTCATTCCTCAACTGCTGATAACCGTGTTTAGATTTGTACACGCCCAGTAGGCAGGATATCATAAATAAAAGCTTAAAAACAAAAAAAAATGTCCTTGTATTGTCTCTGAATGGTTTTGTCAAGTCAGAATAATGATGCACTGATAGTCCTTGAGAGTTTATGGAACCAAAATCAATGATTCTCTGCCGTCTACTGGATCTGAAAGAAAAATGAGGGTGAAATAGGCCGGAGTCTGCAAGGCACACGTTTTCTCACAGCCTTAGATTTTTAAAATATCGCTTCATTTCATGTATAAGGTGTGGGAATTACTACACCGCATTAAATACAAGATCGACTCACCCCTTGTTGTCATTGGTCTGCAACCAGCCGAGAGAGGAGCAAGGTCCGTGGCAGTCTAAAGGTTTTAAATAAAGGTCGGCCTCCATGGCTTTATACTCAGATATTATATACCTATAGTATTCATCGTATCTCCGCTAATTTTAGCAGAATTTAACAAATGTGCAGAGCTGCCGATTGTACATTTTCTGCCGCCCTGACCCATGTATGGGTATTACATAGTAACTATAATCCGTTTATGAGGACGAATATATGGCATTAGGGAAATGCAAGATGCCCTATGAAAAAACTTTAGTCGCATTTCACCACTCAGACTATCCACACACAAAGGAGACGACTACCTCCGAAAAGTGATTTGGATAAATTGAAATAGATAGCGAGAGGATTAGGGGGCAAGGCACTAGTATGATGTGCCTGCTCCCTGGATTTATAGTCTTCATCTTATGATATCATGAAATGCCTCCAGTAGCATAGATGGGGACGACGGGATAGGTCAGCGTGCCAATTCTGTTTGTACAGATGTCATAAATTGGTTGGGCAATAAGGAATTGAAGGTCCCATTGGGTACCCAGGAACAATGGATAGCTCATCAGATAAAGACTTATAGCCTTATCAGGTCTTTTCCTCTTTGCATATCTTCCACCATCTGTGCTGCTAGCTTTCCAAATAGTTCTCGGGTGATAGGCTGGTCCTGTTAAAGTTGCATTCACAGTTAGCATCGAACATCAAACATAAGGTACTACATAGAGATTTTTAATATCAACTCAACACCAAATAAACTAAGATAATTTTTCAGCTTGATTTAACGCAATGTAATACATGTGTAGAGCTGCCGAGTGTACATTTTCTGACGACCTGACTTATGTCACCTTAGGCAAATTAATTATTTATACTATAACCTCTTCTGACACTTTTATATTATCTGTGCCAATCTTATGAAGAAATTTAGATTTTTAAGATAGGAAATCAAAAGGGGATAACTCGTCCCTAAATCGCCAAAAGCATGCTTAGAGAAGTGTGCCATGCAGTTAAGGGATTAATACCTCAAGTCTCTTTGTGATATTATCAAAGATCAATATGAAACAACTGTGTATCTTTTTCTCTTCTATGAAGTGCTTTGTAGGGCTCATGCACCTCCTCTGGCAAAAATACATCAAGGATCTGATGGGGATACCCCACGTTGCATAACATAAGGATGGGTTTACTATGGATACAAATCGCACATTATGTCGGATTTATGCGAGGTTAGCCTTTCATAAAACCACAGGAGATATTGCCCATGGTAATTTGTATTTTTGTGGCTGCACATCAAGTTCTATACAATCTTATAGACCTTTGCCCTTTACAGGACTCCCGTCCTAGTGCTTTTCTATCGATCGGCAATGCTTGTAACCTGTTAATTGAGCATTATCAAATCAATTCCAGATTTAATATCATGCTACCATGTATGCTTTTAAACATCTTGAAACTTTCTAACAACACTCGATATTTGAATAACTGTTTCCATCCAATTGGTTTAATGATTACGAATTACTTAAGAAACTTTTTCACTTTCCATATTGTTTGAGTAATTATGCTGAAAGCCTATATTCTACATTATTCCTTTGCATAATATTATTGTATGACATGTACATACTGAACCAAGTCAGTACTCCAAATTCGGGAAGATAATAAAGCTAGTATACATAAAGTTGTATCAATATATCATATATCATACTTTGTGAAATGTTTCTTTGCCTTAATCAAAAGCTGTGATCAGCTGAATATAATTGGAATCATTTAGGAGTTGTCAAAATACATCGTGTAGATCTTAGAGTTTATGTATGAGCTCAAATCGGAGCCACATCTGGGTTTAAGTAAGTGCTCTTCAACATCTAAATCGTATCATTGCCTGTACTATTGGTCGTCATAATCGTAATCGCATCATTATAACGTTAATAACGCAAGTGTTTCTCCTGTGTATAGCTATATGTAACCATATTGAATTCAACTGTAGGAATGGTTATTATGATAAGATGGATGATAACAATGATTTTGAGCACCTCGCATCGCAATCGTTATTAACGAATACAGCAACGATAACGATAACACACCCTCGTAAGCATCTCAACATGACGAGCAATATACACACCACTGTTGGTATTTCCATCAACTTCATGGTATTTAGCTAGCTGCAGGATGCTTCGTTTGAAACTAAAAGTATAAACGCAGACCTTTACCAAATATTTCATTGGGAAGCCTTTCCTATATTTGTTCCCGAATTGTGAATATCAGAAATTTATTGGTTTATGATTTTAATTGTGAATATGTGAGAGAGAATTCTAGATATTCATAGTTTCGTATTCATAAATAATTGTGATTATCTGAATTGTTTTTGTGGATATCTACAAAGTCAACGTAGATATCCACAAATCAGGAATACATATACCAATGGCTTGCAGTGGTTCTTTGTCCAGGTTGAAATTTTGAATAACAATCAAGCCAGCTTGCTGATTGCTGATAAGAGGAAAATCTGGCCAGATATGAAGACCATGGTATCCCTTCCGAGAAAGCATTTCTCACAATGGTTTATTTAGAGGAGCATCGAATCTCAAAGGGAAGGTTGCAAAGGGACGTTCCCATAAAGGCAGAATAACTTTCACTAATGACAGTATAAAAGTGAGGCATTCTTCAGTAAGCGTCTTGTGTTACGCTGATGCGTGAGCTAGGTCATGGCAAGGAATGGCCTGCTTCATGGATTCAAAACATTAACTTCAAAACCAAACTGGCAAAAAAGAAACAAAAGAACATCAACTTCAAAATCTCCCTTTTCTACCTTTCAAGCCAGCTACGTGATCAGGCAATTTTCACCTTTCTTTGCTTATTTCGATGAGCCAGCGTTACCTTGTTCCCGTTCAGCGATACATTGTATAATATCCATATAATATAAAGCTAGAGCGATTTCTAGGAAAGGAGGTAGAAAAGAAATGGTAGAAAGAAGGTTTTCTTTGTCCAGAATGTTCTCGGAATTTGTTGTTTTACAAACCACTTTACTCATCTTTAGAGGTCTCTACCCCCTCTCTGGATGTCGTTGTATGTGGTTTGTGAAGGTATTTGGGGTGGAAATGTGATTTTGAAGCCTTTTTTAAATCGGGATAACCACACTCTATTTATAGCCTGGGAAAGCCCCTGTGAGATACTACGTCATTTCCCACAACCTACGTCCAGGGGGACCTAACTCAGTGGGTGAAATTAACTTTTTTCTTCACCCGCCAAGTTTACCCGCCCACACAGAAATGGGAGAGAGGGGGGGGGGGGGGGGGGGGGGGAAGGAGGGGAATCGGAGATAGGGTTGGGAGAGAAAAACAGGTATGAAAGTCAGAGAAGAGGGGGAGGGAAAAGAGGGAGAGGGGGAAGTGTGGCGATAGAGGGTGACCGTCCGGAGGACGGGTACTTTGCTAGTAATAATATATTTAGATGGTAGTATAAAAGCCAGGGGTTAGTGGAAGACCAGCTACCATACTATAAGTATAAGAGCATGCTTGTAACCAAGCGGGAATACAGTTTAACCTGACTGCTTCCAGTGAGTCAGTAATCCCGGAAGAACAACCAGTTTCTCTAATATTACACACCAACATCACACCCTCGTCACCTACGACCTCAACTGCAGTTACCAGCATTCAAAATGGCGGAAGGTGGGTTCCCATTAGAACAAACAATGTTGGTTTTTACCTAACAAAAGCCGTTTTCAGTAGCTGTCATGTTCTGTGGGTGTTTACTATAGTTGCATTTAGGTTCGAGTGTTATCAGATACATGTATCTGGCTTATAATACAGTGTAATCTAGGTGAAAAACATTGAGTGGTATACCCGTAACTGCATTATACAGTTACGGTCATAGTGGAAATCAGTTGGGGTCATAGAGTGTGTTATTCCAAGTACAAAATACAAGTAAACTTCAACCCTGGTACATTATTTGAACCCATCACAATGGTGTCATACCTAAAAGCAAGAGATCTATCGATTCAGTTTGTTATATAAAGTATTTTTAAGCAAGATTTCAAAGAAAATCATCAGTGCCAACAACAACAATGCTGGTAACTGCAGTTGGGGTCGTAGGTGACGAGGGTGTGAACATTAGCGCACCAATTAGAGCTTGGTGAACTGGCCTAATTCCGGGCTGTAATTATATATAGTTTGGCACCATGAGACCCGTAAGGGTGGTTCCAGACTGGATATAATTACAGCCTGGAATTAGGCATTCACCAGGCTCGTTAGTAGACGAATTTGGGTGGATGTCATTCAAATGTCTTTAAAACAACCCAAATACTAAGTATTTAGTAGAAATGACCAATTGTAACGAGAGTTCCATCTAGGAAATGGCCACGTCTACCCTGTCGATTCACCCGACCTTGAACTTAACATGACTTGACCTAGTAACACATGCTGCCAGTTGCATCAACTGGCGCAGCTGAATCTATGGTGAAACAATTCAAGCGAAATGAACAAACTGTTAGTTTTCGCTGAAAAGTTGAAGTGGTGACCTAATTCTCATGGCAGTAGCCATATGTTCTCATTGTAACAAGATTGGTCTAATTCAGGTAGGTCTCCTGTGCCATTCCTTCACTATTATACCTCTTTTACTCACTAGTGGCACTAATTCCAGAAGGGCCAGTAATAAAAAATTATGAACTAAAAGTCATTTTACTGTAGTCTTGCATAATACTCTGTATCCCATAGAGGTGTCATTATTTCATGTATCTTTGACATAGGTGATATTATTATTGTTCAAGTCTGTGGAATTAGTATGTGTGATCTGTTATTTACAGGTCATGGTTTATAATACTAGTTTGCCCTTACCCGACAGGCACTGAGTGCAATTGAGTGTGATAGCACCGTGATCATTTTGTGATCGACCGCAAAATAGTGAAGTGTGATACTTATGGCTTTGAATCACAGTGAAATGGACATGCCATTAGCAATCATTATGTAAAATCCATTGCGTCTATTTCCTCCTATGCTGTTGGTGATCTCACACTAGTGTTGCACCAGGTTCTCATTCATTTTCATTTATGTTTGTATTAAATCTGTGTTAATTAACCAATTATATCTGCGAATACATGTTTTCTTCAAAATTCAATAATATGGGTGTGATCTCAATTGCACATATAATGCGCATTCAAAATTGCGTCTAAATACTCATAATGCAGCCACAACTGGTCCCAATACCTGGCACTGCTCACTCACCTAGCATTCACACTTACTGTCGTGCATGACACTCCATTCTCTGACACTCATATTCTGATACCAAGTCAAAGAAACCCCTACACACAAAGCTAAATGATGTAAGTCTAGTTCCATATTACTAAAAGAAAGTACTTATATAACACCAAGACAACCAGAACAACATCAGAATAATACCTCTCTAATATTGATATTCACTGTCATGTGTGATCTCAATCGCGCATATAATGCGCAATTAAAATTGCGTCTAAATACACTCACTCAATTGTCACACTAATTATTGAAAAGCAGGTGGCGCAACTGGTAACTGGTGTACATTTACAATTTCTTTTAAAATGAAAGTGCTGCTAATTCACTTGTGTGGCATTTATATCAATATAGATATTCCACATTATGTACACAGGGATGTTATAATGATATACCTCTATAGTTTATTTGTGTAATTTAGTTGTTTGATTTGAAAAAAAAAACATTTTGATCAAAACAGCCCCCATCATTGCATACTTCATTAGCTGGAGTAGACTGGGCCACCCAGATTTCAAGTAGAACTGGAATAACCCTTCCCAGCAATGCGGATGCCTAACAGGATGGAAATAATGATGAAGAAAATGATGTATTACCATGAAGAATTAATTAGGAGTAATTCCGAATGATACTACTCTGCAAAGAAAAGAAATAATATAAGGTGAAAATTGCGCATAATTCACACCACAAATATCCCGCTCAAAATGCCATGAGAATTGCTGATATTTGCACTATATTGCGTTATAGCCTTAACGTGACTATCTCGCAATCATTGCGCAATAATTATTGATTGAAAAGCGTCCACTCTCATCACGGAACTATGGCGAGATGATTGCGCATTAAAAATCGCGTAGAATCGCGTTCATTTGCCCGTCGGGTATACCTTGAAGTTGTTGGTCTGCCCCTTGATCCAAGTTGGCCACATCTCCAGCATACAAGTCACTGTATCAGTACTTGGTTCTGGGAGGCACAGCAGGATGTGTGGTGGGGTCATTTGCTAGTTAATTGGAGCGCCATGCTAATGGTCAGTATCATTAAAGCTATGACATCGGGCAGAGGGTTGATAGTTTATAGCTTAATAAGCCCGTCTTGGTAGCGGCAACTGCAATGGCTATTGACTTCGTTAGGGCCGCTAGAACCCACATTTTGTATATTGCTGAAGGACCATTGCTACCCAATAGCGCAGTCTCGGCAGAATCAAATGGGAATTTACCTGCAGATCTTCGGGAAATTCCTCATATAATATGCAAGTTGGAATATCTGGCATTTCTCTTGTAGTTTTAAGGGTTTTGAGGAACATGGAAAATGGACAATATTTCCAGTGAAACGAAATAATGTTTGTAGGAGCCCATGACGGCACTGAATCTTACCTACCGACACTCCTTTATTCCACACTGCCAGTTCCTCTCAAATCAGTCCTAATACCACCTGCTTACAGATCCATTCTTATATTCATCGAATCTCTCTTTATATCTACCAGCCAATTGTTTCCCATCACACATGTGTGATTAGCCACAGAAAAATGAGTCACAAATCACAAAACTAATATTTTTCAAAGTAATTTATTTGCAAGAGCCCTTACTTCGGATCTTTTTATTTTTGCAGTGTTTCTTGAATACAGGAATTGAAGACTTGAATAAAAGAATTAAAGAATTAAAAGTATCCATGCATATCTATAGGTTATCCTAAGGATAGTGATTGACCATATGTTTTGCGACTTATGGCTCATTTTCCTATGGCACATTTGCCATATCACATTTGCCATTTCTAGGCACAAGAAAAAATCTACTTTCATTGTTTTCTCACTGGATTTGACTCTGGGTCTGCCAGCGCAACCGTTGCCTGCAATTTGTGTTGGATCCATCTAATACAGCATCTACCCAGCTCAAGTACAAATGTACTGGGCAGGTCACATGTCTCTTCCCCACCATGTGCCATTACTTGATAAGTTCAACTGTCACTTGATAGAGTGAACATTATAAGAAAAGCCGGGAGTTCTCTACATAAAGGAAAAAAACAATACGTGCTCATATGGGTTAATAATGCCAGTCCAAAAAGTCATAACTCTTTCTTTTGTCCCTGAATTTAGGATTGATGGTAAGACCATTATCACAATGACTTGGGAATGCACCTATCGGTGAAGTTTATAACCCTAATAAGAATCCGGTAATGAATATTATTGAAGGTGATGTGTCTCACAGTGCATGCATCAAGGCATGGAGAAAATACTATTCGGGAGTTTGGTGGGTGGATTGGTTGCTTTGCACCCCTGATAACACTATACTTTTCTTTATCAGTATTGGGTCATTTCAGAGCAAGATAGGAAACACTACCAGCATGCCATACCCTATTCTTTTCGATTATTTGCCTGTACGGCTTTAGACGTATAGCATGTGACCCCACTATCTAAAACATTGGAGAAAGATGATGTACTTTTGCTACTAGGTGTATCTGTACTTTATGAACATAATTATTTTCATAATGTTACTGACTAATCACCGCTGGTCACCAGGCCGTCGACTGTTATACATGGCGTTGCTAAGCATCAATAAACAATCTGCATTTACCATTCGTCCTACAATATATACTTAAAATAAGATCTGTTACAAAACAAAGATCTCAGTCTTCATTGCAACTACACTATAGGTGGTTTGTAGGGAACAAGCAGAGGGAACCTCCGGGAAAGTGGCCTGTTTATATATATATATGTGCTTGTTTACAAGACTCATATCTGTCTCCAAGGGTCGCTACAGCCTTGTTGGAATGCCAAGCTCGTCAGGAAATTGTGCCGGCGTGGGTGTGGGGAGACAAGAAAGAAGAGCAGAAGCAGGAAGGAGGAGATAAATGGGGTGCCGGAGATAAGGTAGGAGTCAAAGGCAATGGGGCAGTTTCCGATTATGTGGTCCTTTTTTATTTAGTTTTTTCTGCTGCATCTAAGCAGTGATTTCCGCTTTTCAGGTTGACAGTTATATAGTTCTAATTTCATAATAATCAATATAAAGACACTGATATTAGATGACAGTTTGTGGTTGATCCATCATGAATGACGTCAGAGCATGACCCAGGTATAGAGCTAGGTTCTCCACCAGTGATATGTCCAGAGATATATCAATTATTGATATTTAAAAATATACAGAAACACAAGTGGGGGCTTTGGATTCCAGTTTAAAAGTGATTTCATTTTAGACATAGAACGAAACAAGTAGAACATTATCTCATTCTCATTATTTCCACATTCTTTAGTAAGGATGTTTTGTCAATAAGTAGAGAGGGTCAATGAAAGTTGATGTCCAAATGGGAATTGAAGGAATATGTGTGTTGATTTCTTTGTCATATTGAAGATATCAGGCCTATCTTCAACTAGATTGAGTATTTATCCAGCTGGCGAGAAGAGCGATCAATGCAACAAGTATGTGTGTTTCGGTTCAGAGCAAAAGAAGAGGATGAATCAATTTATTCATGGCTATTTATACATCCAGGTACAAACTTATCCAATATCAGATACTGTTGCGTATAGAATAACTAAACTTTTACCTAAAGATTCTACACTATACTTTATTAACCTAAGATGGAAATAAATGTAAGATTTCATTCATCCTTACAGCACAGTGGTGTAATAGAGAAGTGGTGTAATAGAGCAGGATGTACAGTGTTGAAGGTATAGGCAACTACCGCACAGTGGTGTAGGCATAGGCAACTACAGTGTAGTGGTGTAATAGAGCAGGGTGTACAGTGTTGAAGGCATGTAGTGTTGTATGTATAGGCAACTACAGCACAGTGGTTTAATAGAGCAGGGTATACAGTGTAGAAGGTATAGGCAAGTACAGCGAGGTGGTGTAATGGAGCAGGACAGACAGTGTTGAAGGTATAGGCGACTACAGCATAGTGGTATAATAGAGCAGGGCATACAGTGTTGAAGGTATAGGCTAATACAGCATAGTAGTATAATAGAGCAGAACATACAGTGTTGAAGGTATAGGCAACTACCGCACAGTCGTGTAATAGAGCAGGGTGTACAGTGTTGAAGGTATAGGCAACTACAGCATAGTGGTATAATAGAGCAGGGTGTACAGTGTTGAAGGTATAGGCAACTACAGCATAGTGGTATAATAGAGCAGGGTGTACAGTGTTGAAGGTATAGGCTAATACAGCACAGGCAGGTCTGTAATAAAACTGTCCTATTGAGTCAGAATCCTCCATAAGGATGTTGCGTGTGAGACAATGTCTACAACAGGTGTTATGGCCTAGGGGAGTGGGTGGGGGATCCCACATGACAGCGATAATACGCCCATGTAAATACCATTACTTACCAGTTGGCGGAATGTCAATTGTTGTGCCTTTTGCCATCTCCAAATGCCCCACACCAGTCTCTATGTATAATATACACTACAAGCATAGCACGTCTAAGGAGGTACAGTTATTCAATCCATACAGAGGATTGTTAAGTATATAGGACATGATAATATCCATCGAAAAAGATGGGTACAGTCCAGAATCACAGCCTCTCAGATCAGATAAAAATGGTATGTCAGTGATTGGACGCCATATATATCCTTGTCATTAATGGTACTAGCAATGTATACATACTTTCCTAAAATAATCATCCTGATACGATTATTAAAGATTTATCCCTTTGTAATAGCAATGTGAATAAAGTACATTTGGTTATTTGTGGTCACGTGGTCAAGGCATGGGGTTCCTTAAGGGCCTATGTAAATTATTAACTGATCAAAATTGATTTTGATGACAAAATATCAATGACAAAATCTCAGAATTCTATTATCGCTCACCCTCACTCCTCGGGCCTTGACAGACTGCAATCAAGGACCCGCCATGGCAGCTTGATCCGGGTGAAATGAGGCCCTCGTTGACTACGTGGATCGGCAGAAATGGGGTGGAAAATGCTATTTCATAAATTTAAGATAGAAATCCGGAAAACTGGGACAAAGAGCTCTAAAAGCATGTAAAGTATGTTTCTCTACGATGGGTTTAACTATTCATTTCAGAGCATTTAAGTGAACATGTAAGATCATGATCGGTGGATTACCGGCCTGCTCGCAGACACAATAACGTAATGTTGAAAATGTATGCAACGTTAGTTACACACATTGGATGTCTGTTTCCTTGATGACGCTTTTTCCCGCGCTAACATGTGTGTGCATGGGTGGAGGAGGCGAAGGGGCTAAGGATATATCTTAGAACGGTTTAACTTGTAATAAAAATAATAATAATGATAATATTGCATTCAGTTGTAATTGTAGTTAATATGTGGCTCATAAGACACTATTTTATTCAACAATACTATTTTGGAATGTGGATTCATTTGCCGCTCAGAAAAAGCCAGTTTGCCGAGAAAAAAGCTATACTAGCATGTCCAACCTTTCTTGAAGCTTTCACTGTTCATGGCGTGCTTGAGTGATTTCGTAATCCTTGCAATTTTTAATTCCCATACCCTGTTGCTCGTAGAATCAATAATATGAAATGTGCGTAACTGCATATATATGCAATTTTAGTTGTATTTCTAGTGTCGTATTTCTGAGCGGGTATTTGTTCACACTACACCCAGAAAGCGCTTCAAAGCGCTTTGGGGTGCAGCGTGAATAGAACCAACTTCTAGAAAGTGCTTTCCAACCGACTCAGAAGTGAATTCTAGAAAACGGATTTGCTTCGCTTTCTCAATGATATTTCTGCTAGTCGGAATGAAAGCGAAGTTTTTTCTGACATCATTGATCAGATGCGATGCTTACAAACTTAGGAGAGAGTATAGTCACATGCTTGTAGTCTGAATAGAACTGACATAGTAAAAGCACTTCCTACTGCAGCATGGTCTGTATTCTAGAAACCAGTTTGCAACAATTTGATTACTTCGCTTGGTTGTGTAGTCAGTTATTATATCAGGCTTTTGTTTACTTGAACAATACGCTTAGTGAGGAGTATTTCTCCTTTGTTTGTTTATTTAAGTTGATAACCATGTCTTTCTATTTCCAATTCAACCAAGCTAACTGTCTAGCTCTTTATCTACCTTCTGCCTAATGGAATATACATGTGTTATTATATCAATTGACTGACCGATGTGCTACCTGAATCAACACACTGGTTGCTAGGAAACTCCCGCTAGTACGCACCACAATGCTGACCACCCAGTGGACAGCGGTGAACGTTTGGAATCTCGATTTAATCTTTATAAAATTGTATGTGTGAGGCGGACTGAAATCACGCTGACTTGACTTGTACCTGATAATGATAGTATACATACATGTATACACGCATACATACAAACATATAATATGATATATGTCATATAATATCATATAATATGATATATGTCAGGTTAAATCAGGTGTGGGGGATAGTACTAACATGTCATTATCAATTAGATGAAAATAATCATGAACGATTTTGTGTTATACTGGAGGACTATATGGTCCCTACCTGAGGCTTTGCTGAGCTAGACGAATTTCTTTCGATCAGGGTGGGAATGCTACACGCTAGACAAATGATCCCCCATGCGATTAACAATGTATGTAGGGGTAACGACCCTTACAGATTAACTGATGCTGACTGCTAGAAGTTGACACCTTTAGTCTAGGCAAACAGCTACTCAGATCAGATAAGGATAGTATGTCAGTGATTGGAAGCCTACTGATCTAATAGCTTTCCATGCCCTGGAGTAGGCGTCCTAATGGGATATTAATGGCATTTTGCAGTTTAGAGCGAGTGGCTTTCCCTCAGTATGGAGGGACTCTCTCAACTCTGAGCCTAGACTGCCTTTCGGTATATGCATACAGATACCATGAAAGTAAGATGAGGGCCCACAGAATACCTGCTACCTATATCTGTTCCACTGTACTGCTCACGAGAACAGTGGCGACATCTGGACTCGCTCAAAAACACTATAGGAGCTGTGGTGAAGACAAAGATATAGGGTTTCTCCATTATGTTCTGTTTTATAGCTCAGCTCCTATTGTGCATTGTTTGTCTCCCACTCACACCTGGCGTAGTACACTACCGTCTATTGGTGTGTGATATTTTACGAGGCATACGTATATACATGTATGTATGTATTCTAGCTCCTATAGCTGGTCTTTAATGTGAAGAATGCCACAGATAACCATATTATACACTCTACACTAAAATTCTCATCCCCAATTTTAAACCGTTAAACCATTTGAGTTGAGCATAAGTTTTAGTTTTTAGTTTAAAATATATATTTATTCAGTCAATAGCATTAATGTCTGGCAACAATCTTCATGTAAAATATTCACATGACATGGCAAATTAAAGCCACAGCTTAATGACAATCTTCAGATTGGAGCGTGACTAAATACCAATGTATGCACCGCGCTAACGGTAGGTGGAGACACAGCCCCACCGATCTTGAAGGACATGCTTTGACATTTTTGTTCTGGATATTACTACTCATTTTTAGGGTGGATATAGGCCCCTCTTTTTTGCACATTTTACACCTTCACCAGTTAAAAAAGAATGTTTCCCGTGAGGGGAATGTTCCTACTATATATTACGAATGTCTGTTATCATGAAATATAAAGTAAAATGTGATGTGTAACAGAATAATGAGCTAAAAGGTGCAGAATTGATGTTTCTCAAAGGGCCTTATTCACAAGAACTGTGTTTTTGAAAGCCTTCATCTCTGCGTTGATTGGTCCTGTTAATTGTCTGATTATGTGTGTCAAATTTCAAGACTGTGTACTGAAGAGATATACATATATGCATTTTACCAGGCATCGGAATATTTTTCACTACTCTACTAGTGATTAACTATTTCTTTCAAATATAAAACGATATAGAAGTACTTCTTAGATATTCTAAAGTTTAACATCGTTGGAATCCGCCGGATCTCATCTTTTTAGATAACGATAATATCGCAAAATACCTTTTGTTTTTCTACTTGATATTGACTTGAAACTCTTGAGCGTTTCTTGTAACACATTACAAATAGGGAATAGAGAATACAATTTATTCTGGCCAGAAACTTGACACCCTATGCGAAATCCAGATGTTCAGTTGGCTTTTAAACTGTTAGATAGCTGAGAAGATAGCATGACTCCGGCCATAATGCTTGTTATCATTCCTTCTTATTATTGACCCGAAACTGTTTCTAGACATGCTAACATCCAATTAATTGCCTACTGTCTCGCTTGATATTGGAAGAGCGCGTCAGAATACAGAGCCTTTGCCCACAAAGATTCTCACATAGAATTCTTCTTATAAAACACAAAAATGAAAGGAGTTAATGCAATGGACTTGGTGCAAACACAAACAAAACAAATACACGCTGATCTTCTGTATATATAATGTTGCAATCTTTGAGGAAGCATCTGGCGGAAATATACTTCCGAACAATCAGTTCAAAGAGGTATGTTTGCTGATCAAAGAGAAGCATTGCTGTCATATTTTCCTTATTGTATACTATTTTGATTCTTGTATCCTATCTTTATATATTGTGTTTTGTACATGTACCGTATTCATCATTGCTTGTGTGACTATCGTTATTCTCTCTGCTGCTGCGTCTCTCAAATCTGATAGTGAACTGTGGAATCTTGTGTGGAAAGAAACTTTGAAAAAGATCAATTCTGCATGCGACCTCACATATAAAATATTTTAGAACAGGGGACACAGCACACCTCGAGTGTTGTACGACACATATTACCTCCAGTTAACCAAGATTACAGGTTAAAATCGGTCTAATCCCATCTTTTAAAATAGCACAGTATCTCATCATTTCCATTCATTTACAGTATTCAGATCAGGCAAAATCTACGCAGGGAAGAATTGAGAAAAATTGTTAAAATGGCATTTTACTTAAGCATCATCATGTATCAGATATATATTTCATATATCTTATATATATGCATGATGCAACATATCTCTTATCATAATTGCAAATGAAATAGAAAATACCCTCATGCTGTTATATACATATGTCATAAAAGGCAAAAACCTAGATGTCTATTTCTGTGCTCTAAAGCCAAGAAGGAATAATTCATTTTCATTTCCTTGAGACCACCTGCCTCAAGGAATTTCTAATATAGAAGTGAATATGTTGCTTCTATTGTATGTTACTGGGAAAGAATTGAAATCAAATCTGTTACACATAGACATAGGCATAACATTCTAACTTACAGAAAGTGAAATATTCCCAATGGCCGACAACAGGGGCTTTGCTAGGCAGCCTGTATTTCATATGAATTATCTTCCCCCAGTATCTGATACATTAAAGCTACAGTCTCAGTTGACCTCGGTCAAAACAAAAAGATTTCTACTTGTTCCTACATTCTTTCCCAAGGGATCTAAAAAAACATTTAACTAACAGTTTTGAGGATTATGTCCAGTTAGACTATGCTACTGGGCGTGATAAAAAGTCTACATTTATATTTCGGAGACTCGCCGAGCACCTTTCCTGTGGTGGCATCACTTATTATCGCTCACCGGCGGCCGATTTTCCTCGGCTGATTCGACTTCAAATTATTGTACCCGCATACACTTTTAACCATATCAGAATATTGATAAAGGCAGTCACAATAATAATATAACCAAATATGACCAAATATGACCAAATTGTATCGGCACAAGTGGCGAAGCCATGAGTGCTGATACACCCCTTTCAAGTTTGAGTGTATTACAACCAATGAGTAGGATCGACTGAGAGTGTGCATTTCATATTTATATCACAACTACCATATTAAAATGATTTATTTACCTTGCCAAGCCTTGTGCAGCTTGTTTATTTTGGTCTGCCATCAGTATGCATCCCAAACGCTTATATATAAATATGAAAGACTCAATCTCATTGGATAATACGGTGATTTCAGAACGAGACCGGAGACCATTTCAAAGTAACCAATGTATATCATAGGAAATTCATGATTTGTAATTTTCGAAATTTTAAACTTGTTCCCAACCTTTTCTTTGTATGTCTACTTACATTTCAATGCGTCGGGAGTAGTGTCAATTTTTTTTTATCTTATGTAACAACTGATTTGATAGATCTTTGGAATAATCAACTCTTTGTCATTTTTATACCAATTTCCTTACCAGAATGAACAACTGTGTAAACAAATCTGAACTCACACACATGTTTTGCACTACTATTTTTAAAGTCTTTTTAGTGCAAGAGTGAGTGAGCTTCTCCGCAGAGAGAACCAGAGTAATACATTCGCCGCAGGAGATGATTGGGTATGTTCTGTATTTAATACCTCCAAGAAATTTGTGTCGAAAAGTTTGAAATAGATTTTTGCCTCCAGGAGGAAGTGCTTTAATTAATACATAACACATTTCCGATGCACAAGCCAGAACTACTTTCGTTATGCTTGAAGGACAACATAATAGGGGCTTACATGTCCGCCATCTTGAACATTGTTTTGTATGGAATTATGAGACTTCTGGTGCAGTGTAAAATCTACAACAAAATGTCATGTTCAGCATGGGACATCTATCGGTGCTCTAATGTCAATATCCATGCGTTACACATGGTCCCATAACGCAAGTCTCCATCTTTCCCATGATGCATTTAGTTTTCATAGATCATTTATACAATCTGGGATATTGTTGAAAACATTCTTGCAATTTTCGATGTATTTTAGTATGTCAAACCTGAACTAAATCTATCCCACCATGCACTGTAAAAAGCATACACAGTAGCACATACATACCCCTATATTCCACACACAATGAAACATATGCGCAAATGTCAAATGGTTAAATGGAGCTCCCCTGTGTACGTTTATAAATAGATGGAGAGGTCATGGAGGGGATTGTTGTGGAAATGTGAACATCCTGAATCAATAAAAACAGATTTGTTAATAGGCCTACCTACAGATGAAATGAACTATATATATGAGCTAGATTGTATCCCTTTATTCAAGACTACTGTTACTTCAAGGAACCTGTTTCCCAAGGAAGTCTCAGTCATCGGAATTGCTTTTTGTCTCCTTTCCCTTTGTCTCTCCACATAGTGTACGGCAACTCATACTTTGACATTTGATTACGCATGCAGTGCCATTTCTTTGATGCTTGCAGGTCATTGGAAAGTATTCATTGTAAAAGGCCATGTAGCATCTGCATTCCTTGCATTAAACACAAATGCCTCTCTTGTCTAAAATAATCTATTTCATAAATGGGTTATAGTAGTCATAGTCCAGGAAGCATGCAGACCTAGGATTCCTGCATTCGCATATTATAGAAATAGATTGCAGATGCAAGATATATTTTTATGATTAATTTGAATCATTAGATTGCCTGCAGTGAACAGAGGGACCTTCAAAATGTATTTCCCCATTCTCCTCAATCACCATGAGGAGAATGGGGGCATTAAAGTAAACCTAACATGTCCAGTGTTTGTATGCATCCTCTATATAATCCCCTATGGTCAAGTGGTTAGCATCTGAGACTGCCAAACTGGACATTGGGAATTCGAATCCCAGAGCAGGCAGTCTTTTTTTCAAGTCATTTTATTTTTTAATTTCACTAATATCTTCATATCTGGAGCTCGGTTTTCTTTTAAACTCACACATGTAGTTATTGATGCAATTCCCCTTCGATTTGTCAAAGAATTAGAGAGGCTAAGATTGAATTAAGCAAGAAAAGTGAGTTGGATGGGGTTTGGGGATACATAGGTTCTCTGTAATAGAGGTATTATAATAGGTTTCCCCCGCCGAAGACGGTATGAGCGCCTTTGGCGCTCGTACTGGGAAACCTTATATAGGTTCCAGTTTTTGCCGCCTGTTCTTTGCGCGTTGGCGTCGCCCCCTTATAAGGAAAACCCGACTCCACCTGTTCCCACCTGAATTTCCGACGCACTTGCGTACACATCGCGGTGATTTTACACTCCCGCAAATTGATAAAAATCACTATTTCTACTCAAAATACATTGCTAAGATGTTGAAATTAAGAAAGAACATGCTTTTCTACCCCCATATATGTAGTTTTGTCAATGCTGATATTTAAATAAGGAAGATATGAGAGAAACTTTACTGTTAGTGTTACATAAGTAAACAATAGCCTAGTTTGACAAAGAATGTTAGAGCGTGTGCTCCGATGCCGATATGCACCGATGGGCCGAAGACAAGTGGCATAACAAAAAACGCTAATTCCTCACAGACTATTTCAAAATAAAGTAGAAATGCAGAAAGACCCTTCCTTAATCTACATAGTATTTATTTTCTATCTGCTGACAACCACGAGAACAACCAGACAAACAGCAGACTGAACGCAGACCCAGTCTTTCTCTTGCAAGTCTTGGCCTTGCTGCACGATGACCTAACACAACACCGGCCCTTAGTCTGTACTCACTTCTTCTAATAGTAGGCCTACTCCAATTAAATTAATCCTACAGTAAGATTATCCTATGTTAGTACAACAACACCCAGGTGAAAAGATGGGAGGGCAAGTAGGCCTATATCGTAGGCCTAGGCCTACATTGTTGCCAAAATGCCCGATGCCGGCAACGATGCAATAATGTACCGTACATCATAAGCACATCATAACGTCTTCTAATGCAACGTTAGTCACGCACATTGATGTATAGAGTCCTTGACAACGCTTTTTCCCACGCAGAATGTGTAGAGATCGATTGTTGAGGGAGGGGGAGGGGTCGATCCTTTTGGTCTTGGTATAGGCCTATATATATATGTTATAATAAGGGGATTCGGGGGAAACCGTTGTTTCCTTGGTCACAGCCAAATTTTCTTGTTGACGAAAATGGTTATTGCACAGGGCTACGATTTGTCCGGTCGCACATGTATAGTTGAGTAAAACACTTTTTGTTGATAAATTAAGCAGTTAATAAATAATGATATAACCCTTGTTGGTAAGATTGTTTTTGATAAAACCGTTTTGTTTTGGGATGTAGGGTGGGAGAATCTTCAGTCCATAGCAGAACTTCATCATTGGCCTATAAGTGTCAGAATTCCATACTTATCAAATTAACACTTAATATGTACAGTTTGTTCTAGACAGAACGTTATCAGTAGCTCATGTCAAGATTCAATAAAGACATGTTTATGTATACATGCATACAGGTATCATTAAGCTGTCGTTGTAAATTAAACTTCTCTATTAGTCTATTCTATTCAGGTTCGAGATGTGAAACAAATCGATTTGCTTACAGATCCTTGCAATCTAGTCGGAAATCGGTTGCGATAGAGTGGAGGGGACATGTTTATCAACACGAAATATATAATTCCCTATTCTATCAAATGCTTTACAAGTACAATCTGTCCTCGTCTAGTTAAAGAAAGGTTGAAATGGGCCTGGAACGATCGAAATTTCCTAAGCTAAAATCAAAATTCATCACAGAAGCTCCTTCTTCGTTATTGATTTGACATGGGATGACCCCTTTACCATCGAATGTTGGGTTTCATAATGGGTATTAAATCAAATATATGTCTTGAATCTGGCTAAGGTAAGATGTCAGAAATCCTTAAGCTTATAAATAGAGAACTTTATTTTCCATATTTTGTCATGGTAAAAGAAATCGTACTTGATGATTTGAGATAACAGTATATGAATCAATACATATTGATATCAGCATAGCGATCTTTAACAATGTGCCAGGGCCTGGCGTAAGGGAAATTGGCGCTGAACCTCGTAGGATAGACATAAACCACTCAGTGTTCTATTGCCTTATGTCTAGTGATGAAGGTATGAACTCTCTCCGACAAGTGGTATAACGCAATGGCGTGATAGTGGTACATTGTCATGTTCCTTATACTGAGATCTATGGAAAGCCAGTTCATAAATAATGTCTCTGCCAATATCTGCCTTTATCCATGTCTTATGTTAGAACTATTCTCCCTAAAGAACCATTGGCAAGAGCCGAAATTGGCCACCTTTGTATCTATATAATAAATGTGAAAGGTGATTTTTTGTCATGCATGTTCTGGGAAGCTGTGATGTCCCCAGCTGATTTTCTGCTCTGTACAGTTCCGTCAGCTCTGTCCGGAGGACATTATATAATATATGTGGTTTGTGAAGTTATCTGGAGTGAAAATGTTATTTTGAAGCCCTATTTAGTTGCATTTTGTACAACTATTTTTAGCATTGGAAAGCAGGGGAAGCCTGTCGGGGAAGCCTTTCTGGGAATGTCCCACTTTAGTATGGACAAATGTCAAAAGTAGGGAGCACATGAGATGGGTCACAGGACCGTCACTTGAATGAAAATGTAATGACGTCATGACTTCAATATCCCAGAGGGAAACAGAGGAAGAGAGAGTGAGAGATAGACAAGGGGGAGGGGGAGAGAGAAGAAGAGGGAGGGAGAGGGTGAGGGAATCGGAGAGGGGAGGGGAGGGTATGAGAGACATGGAGGGAAAAGAGGGGAGGATATGTGTGGGCGAGGGGAGGGGAGGGAAAGAGAGAAGAGGAGGAAGGGGAGAGAAAGAGAGGGGAAGGAGAGAGTGCAAAGAGGGAGAGCAAAGAAAGAAAAACGGAGCGGGGAGACAGGGGGAGAGAGATCAGAGGGGAGGGGGAGATCGACGAAATAGAGAGAGGGGGAGATGAGGGGAGAGAGATCAGAGGGGGAGGGGGAGAGCAAAGATGCAGAAGGAGAGGGTGGGAGGAATCAGATAGGAAGAGGGAGAAGAGGACAGAGAGGTGAGGGGGAGAGAAAAAAACGGGAGGGAGAGGATGGGGGAGAGGAAAGAGGAGGGGAGGGAGAGGGTGGGAGAGATTGAAAGAAGCGGAGGGAGAGGATGGGGGAAATTGGATAGGGAGAGGGAGAAGAGGATACATAGAGAAGAGGGCAGGGGAAAAGAGAGGGGGAGGGTATGAGAACAGGGGGGAGAGAGGGGGAGAGCCAGTGAGAGAAAAGGAGGAGAGGCAGGTAGAGAAGGGGAGGGGAGAGAGTGAAAGGAAGGGGGTGACCGTCTGGAGGACGGTTACTTTGCTAGTTTGTGCTAAAATGGGAGCGTCTGAAATATGAATGAGGATGTGATAAATTTCAACCAGTGGCAGACAAGGACAAAGCATACTTTCAATGAGGTTAAATTAAAGCTGCATTTTCAGTTAATATCTGAATGTCTGAGGATCTCACCCTGTTGTTATTGTGTGAGTCTTCATAAAGAAAGTCCACATTTACATTTCGGCGACCCGCTGAATTCCTTTGCTGTGGTGGTTTCACTAATTATCCCTCACGGACCTTAGTTTTCCCGCCAGACTCAACTTTAAATTCGTGTATAAACATATATAATTAGGATTTTGTAATTAGTATTATTTTCCCAAGCTTTGGTCACAATTATGCGATTCTAATCACACTCTATCATTATATTTCAATATCTTATAAAATGCCGCAGGTTATGATGAGAACAGCATTTTGGTTAATTCATATCCTAAATAAAATACTTTTAAATAAAATCAAAATATCAGCAGTCAAATATTGATCGCTAACTTTAGTCCTATAGGCCAGGGGTAAATCGCTAGGACCTAATAGGGATTGCAACTTTAATGGCATAGATCGAGGACATTGAATGTAGTCATATAAGGCCTTTCATAGTCTAGTTAAAGCTATTGGCTGCATGGGTGCGTACAGGGCATGACAAGCGTGGACACACACATCCATGTCAGTATCACGCAAAGTAAAGTCATTACATCAGGTGCAGGTGTCAACTGTGATCTCTCAATTGGAGACGTAATGCGAGGCGCTCCATTCTACGACCGTATCAATTGGTCGACAAGTAGACTGGAGCCTGCTGTTCTTGGGCATTTCTATATACTACTGACAGCCGGATAGCAGGTTACTCTCAAATAAGCCTTTCCCAAATGCGAATTGAATTTGAAAATGTTTATTCAGCTCTATGTATTACAAAATTGACATTTTGTTTTTTCATAAACATGATCTATTTATAGATGTATTTTTCACGATATATTAACCATATATATATATTATTTAACTTTTTAACTTTAATACACAAATAAATTGAGTGAGTTTTCAATACGTCTCTCTGTATATTTATATATATTTCATTTATATTTCTTTTTTGTTATTAGACAAATGTTTTTCTTTGATTCCATAACCAAAAGCCGTCATAAGAAAGCAACATTAAAGTTTAATCATCTTCCCTGGTTGCCCTACACGTACAGGTTGGGTGTCCTCTGCCACGTTTATCCTACATGCATTACGAATGCTGAACAAAGAGTTGATCACTATTTAAAAGCATACAATGCTTACACTATAAATAACTCATGTTTGCGCAGGACAGAACTGAGTTTATTACAATATGTGCCATGATCATGCCATGAGCGCCCTCTAATAACTCACACGTTGAGACGAATCTCAAAGACTCTGAGTTCAGCTGAGGAGAGTCCATTGTAACGTCAGGTCATATAGCTTGTTAGAGGTGTCTTTGGGTTGCACATTGGAGGTACTTTCTGAGAAGTTGCAGGCCATATACTTTTCCCAAATACTGTTGAGTTTGGGTTTAGGGTTTAGGGTTTACATCTGACATCCAAGTCCCAACTGAACGTATGCGATATGGAAACTCACGTTCCATCTCTTTCTGGATCTCTAGTTTAAACGTTGAAAAGCCAAATCCTGAAAATTGATATCGTAACCCTGAATACGTATTTTCTGACTTAGCTTGTTATTGAATGTTTTTGTACCTTATGCATTAGTAGAAAGTTACCATTGGGTCCTCTCTTTTGTTTAACTTAAATGGCACCGGGTCATGAGGTTTAAATGATTATGATATATTGTGTTTTGATACTTTTTTGCATTAATTCAAATGGCTACAGCTCTGATTGAGAATAATGTAATTGCATACGCAAATAAAAATACTGAAAAAAATCTTAAATACACTTGTTGAGAAGATACATCTAGAAGTCATGCTAATGGTAACGCCTCCTAATCCTTATTGGCTGAGAGGGTTGGTGGCTCCACCCCCATCTATGCCTCATGACATAACACTATCCTAGTCACCAAGAACACCTAATCAGTCTAGATTCAGAGCCTCTCAGGTCAGATAAGAATGGTCTGTCAGTAGGCGTCTTAATGGGATCATCCCTGGGGTCGCTGTCAACACCTATCCCCCCCCCCCCACACACACACACACCCTCCTAGAAAGATAGGTGGTGGGGAGGATGTCAAGCGGTAGAAAATGCCTTCTACTTTGCACTATCCAATGGTATTTATTGGATAAGCTCAGTCATAACCCTTAAGGTATCAGTCAAAAACCTTAAGGCGTATAAGAATGATTGGTAAGGGCACCACAGCGACTGTAGAAAATTACAAAGCAATTATAAATTAGTAGAAGCTGCCTTTAGAAGCTGCCTTTTAAAGCTGCAAATCAGGTCATATTATGACTTATATCATTGCATTTATCAATATTCTGCTGCGGTTAGATGTGTATACGCGAATTCTCGGGTCCCAAATATATAAATGTGGACTTTTATGAAGCCCTGTAGCAAAACAACTGGATGAAATCCTCCATAATTCTGGTAAATGTTTTTAGATGGGTTGGAAAATAAATGGAACTAAACAAACAATAGAAAATCTGTAGTCCTTAACCGACGTTAACTGAGAGTGCAGGTTTAAGGAGGCTGGCCACTATTTCGAAAAGTCATCAGATTCTCCCCCAAATTGCTACAGGGATAGTTTCAAGTATCCTGAATTCGAAAATGCCATTTATAAATGACCTTTCCATATTCCTTTCTCCACTGTGGGGCCGATCTCCTGCAGGGAGCTTTACTATTGGTGGCTATGAGAAAATGTCATAATTCTACACATTTTCGAAAATTTCATCAGGAAAAAGTAATTAGATTTTTTTCAAATTCACAAATCATATTCTCATAACAGTTTAGATTACAAAACCGTCAAATAAACTGGGGGTCCCCACTCTTGATTTTCTGGTAGACAGTGTTGCAAGTGACAGGTCAAGTTTCAGTTGTAGGTGGAGTTTGCCGTAATTTTGACTGTTTACATCGTTGTTTGATGTTGTCAACTATAAGTTAGATAGGCTAGACCTAAATAACACTTTTCTAATCGTTTCTACAACCTTTACTTGTCCTTTACATATTGATTTCAACAGCTATTTCAATACGTTACCCTGTCAAACTAGGCCGTTGTTGATTTGTCAACAAAAAAGTAGCGCGAGATTTAGCTTGGGAATTAAACCATACATATGTCGTAAAATATAACAGAATGACAGAAACTATGACAATAACCATTTATACATAAACAAACAACATAAATCTATTCCTATTCTGGTTTTCAATATGATTTGTGGAGTCCTGGCTCTCAATAACTAGACTAGATATGTCGCAAAAGAGAGAATATGACGACCGTATAACGGCAAATTCCGAGCAACAAATCGCGCACTATGCCCCAGCGCGGAATAGTGGCCAGCCTCCTTAAACATGGGATATGGGCGACCCACGGATCCTAATGCATTCTCCCGTCAATTTCTAGCCTCGATTTCGGTCTTCGTTGCAAACAGCATTTCGCAAAGACATTCTTGACAGCAAATTAAAATGAAGTTCTATTTTTCGCAGTTGAAGGGTTTTTTATGTAAAATTTGCCACCCACCATCATTACAATCCATCATAAACAATCAATCCCTCCTCTAGCCTCTCGATACTCTGAGCTGTTTGCAGCTGAATTGATGACGTCAGTATTACAACCTCTCTACACCAGAGGCACTAAAGTGGGGTTATATGAATGCCATTTTGGTGGTTGTTGGTCATAACCAGTTCAAGGTTATAGCTGCACTCTCAGTTAACATAGATGAAAGAGTAAAAACCATCTAAAAGTCAGTTGAAAACATTGTAAGAGAGTTCACCCTGTTGTCTTTGCTACAGGACTTCATGTAAGTCCACATTTATATTTTTGCAAATTGATTAATTGCTTGAAGTTATTTTGTTCTTGTTTATATACAAGAATTTGAACTGGAATCGGCTAAGAGAGAACAGCTGAAGGTGAGGGATAATGAATGAAGCCACCACAGGAAAAAAAGATTAATCGGACAAAGTCCTTCAAAGTCTTCAGTCCTGGCTTTAGCAGCAGTGAAAACGATCTCCATACTCCCTGCCGCTCTGACCGAACCAATGTATATAAATTACTTATCACTTTACCCCGAATTGCTTAGGTTTCAGAGAATAAGGCTCTAGAAGCTAAACTGTACATGGGGTTTTTGTTATTCTTTTTGTTTATAGTTGTGGTTAGGCCCGTCGGTCCACCGGTCATGTTAATATCCCTCGCTTATCAATCGGCCGTGAAAATTACTTTAGCTCTAAGACTGTCTTGGTCACATGACTTTTAGATGGTTATAAAAGACTGGAACAAAAAATAAAAATCTTTAGCTTTTGACTGCTATGAACTGCAGCTTCAAATGAATGTTGAATACATTTTTAACTCTACAAAAGAAACACATCCACAATCACAGAACTTGTGAGGAGATTCGTCAGAACAGGCCCTGATCGGAGTTCGTTGCAAACCCTCTGTCGTATCACATAGTCATAGCCTCTAGCTCCCTCCCATGAGTAGTATAATTTATGTCATTACCAATGACTTTTGCCAGAGAGAGAAGGCAGTCTTCCCAGGGTATTTCCACCTCGGACGGTGATCAATCCTCATCAGAAGTTGCGGGGAGAGGGGAGGGGGACATGGGACTAGCCAATTTATTGAAGACTCGAGAGGAATTTCATACTTGTTAGGATCCTTGTAGTGCCCTTCATTCACGCAAATAAAGAATTATACGAGAGAGTAGCAAGATATGCCCTGACAGACGTGAGCGTGGATCTGGGTGTGGTGCTGCGAATATAATACCCGTGCCCCTGCGTAGCTAGACCTATTATTCTATTATATAAAACGAGTTCCATCAATTTCTAAATCAAATTCTGTAAGACCTAGATATTTGTTTTGTTTTTGTCCTGTATTATCAGTTAACATCGATCAGAAACTAAATATTTTTTACTTTCTAGTCCGTGTTTTCCCACCCACCTGAAACTAATTTTACACAAATTTGAAGGATTTTACCCTGTTGATTTTGCAGCAGAATGCCCATATTTACATTTTAGTGACTCGCTGAAATCCTTCCGTCACTTATTATTGCTAACAGGCGCTCGCTTTCCTACTTTTTCAAGGATATAATGAATCCTTGGCATCAAGAGGAAAGCTTGTGGAATACATCTGATTATTTAAAATTACTTAATAAAAAAAAGTATTTCTCTTGCATTATAAGAATGTTTCCTAGAGCGATGTGATTAACATTTTCACTAAATGTACAATTCCATATCGTTGAACGAGTAGGCCTAGGCTGTCGATAAGGTAAGCTGCATAGCCTTAATTCTTGATCTTCTTGTGGGGAACCTTAGGGAAAGAGGAGTGAACATAACCCCCACTACCCCCTCCATCAACATAACCTCTATAGGTATGATTGACATTCCTTTGGGAAAATGTCAATGCTGCGGATCAATGTTAAATATATTACAGATACGCACAGTAAAAATGACCAAGCTTTTCTTTATTTTCTGCCCCCACCCACACCACCCACGCACTTTAACTTTCAAATCCAGGGTGTAAACAAATCTATGTGAAGTGAGAAAGAGTATAAAAACATATATACAATATATGCTCTCGGTAATGAACATTATATATTTATACTGGAATAACCTCCACCTTTCTTAACATGTTAACTTGAGCATGTCCCATTGATATTATCCATATTTCAAATTGAGCAGACTCTCTTAATGTAATTACATCACTTCTCTCCGAACCTCATGCGGAATTAATGTGAATACCCGACGCCTACTTTCTCTGAAACATTCTTAGAGCTTCCAATAAAGAAATGTATACTAAAAATTAATTGTTCTGACAATGAAACATTATCTCCTTTTGTCCCTTGATAACGTAGTTCAGTGTAGAAGTAATCGGAGCTCCCTGTTATCACTTCCAATCAGATGCTTATCTTATCGTATCTATAGACAGTATCAAGGCAGTTCTCATGAGAGTTGTATCCAGAGAGGCTTGCATCAAGCAAGAACCATATTACAACCAGATTCGTGTACACAAAACCAATGAGAAATGAATGAGAAGTTCCGGAGAAGTTTATTTGGGGGATCTAATGAATTCGTTGAAGGTTTAGATTGTTGTACGTAGGCTACAGAGGTACCTGTCTAAGGTTTATTCGACATCCCAATGTCATTCTCCAGGTTAGGAACATACTGGAAGACCTGTATTTTACATATAATGTGGGCCTCCTTTGTTTACCTCTTTTCTTTATCGAGAGCAGATAACGAATATCTTGCATTGAATTGGATTGAGATGAATGGAATATACATAACTCTATACACTAAGTAGTAAGATATCCCCAGTAGCTATAGAACCTTGGAGAAGACAGACGTAAAACATTCCATCAGTGGGCGTTTAGTTTATCTAAGGACTTCTGGTGCCACCTACAGGGGATCATTGGAGACATATATAGCTGTCGCCGGGTATGCTTTGATCTCAGACACACTGATGTCCCCTCATTTCCTGGTAATGATGCTATAAGAGCTATCAGCAGAGAGTTGCTCTAATCTGCTCTCTCTCTTTCCACTCAATGTCTACCCGAGATTGGCCCATTTATGTAAGTCCTGGAGCAAAGCTGCGTCTTCTTGTGAAGACAAGGGAAGGTGCTTAGGAGCTGGAGATGCAGGAAAGAAGACAGATTTCTGAAGCAGGTGGTATCACCACCCATGCACCTGTTCCAAAAAAGTTTGAATTTCAATTCAGTGAAAGGTGGTCAGGTTGAATTGGTTGGACAAGCATTTGATTTTAGTCCGAGTTTAAAGTACATGTAGAACCATTCTGCCTTAGGGTTAGAGCGCCCCTACAAACCTCATATCAACTGCATGAAGCCCTATATCCATTAAGCCATTTTTCTTAAAAGTGCCCCCAGACGGGTACATTAAAAGTCTTCAAAACTAAATAATATCTTTCAAAGTATGTTGAGACCTTATTTGTTCAGTCATGGGCTGAATGTCAACAATATTCAGGGAGAATTTCAAGAAAAGATATGTGTTTCATTTGTCTAAGATCTTGGAAAAATAAAGAACCCCCCCCCCCCACACACACAGACTTCAATAGTGAACGGTAGTAAACTTCAGTGGCCCCTAAAATAATATGACCAGTGAGATCCTGGTTGTTTTTTGACTTTTCGTTTTCACCCAAGCATGTTCCTGCTCAAGTCAAAATATTAAAAATAATATTGAGACTCCCATTTTTCATGGATAAATTCCTTGAACTCCCGCCTACAACAGTACATACAATGGTGGTTTATCTCCTTAATGCCTGAATTAAAGGGGAAATTAAAAATGAACTATGGTTAATGGAATGGTGAGCCATTAGATAAATCAGATGGGATTAACAATTGTGCCCAACGATACCATCGAAGATTGCAGAATTATTTCTAACCATACATTTCACTCTGTCAGATTTATTAAACTGAAAGAACCGTACACACGAAAGCCGGATGTGAATAAAATATCTCAGAAGTATGACAGGATGTAGATAAAACAAGAAAAACGTGGGAAATCAAATCAAAAACCACATAGTGCTTCAACCAGGTTTCTTACATGTTTTTACTTATGGCAAAGCTGTTTGATCATCTTCCAGAAAAATAACCCGCAGCAGAAATGGAGATCACAGTGTCTGGGGGCAACGCTATGGGATTTCACGTTTTCAATCATACAGTCTTATAGATGATCAATTTGAGAAGTCTGTTTTCTTACCAATTGAAATAAATGTGGAAGATAATTAAATGTCCTCGAATATGGAATAGATAATTATATTTCAAATGCTATCTACAATCAAGGAGAGCCCAATTAGCAGATGAACATGTCATACTTGCTTATATGCTATGGTTGGGGGTTTGAGAATATCCCCTTGCTGATTAGTAATTGTATCTGTATTGGGTCCGTCCATCATCATTATTGCTGCCAGCTATACAAATTCCATGACTAGCGGCAGCAAAGGGCGTCTCTACGAGACCCGGAAGCGGGAAGTGACTACATACTAGTTATACACTGTTTTTTTTCCAGCATCCTGTGAGGTGGAATAGAGTACCTGGATTGAAAGCAATACTAACTATAACCCTAACCCTAACCTTAAATTGATGGTCCTAAGTCAGTGCAGGTAGTAGATATACCACACTGTATACATAGATATACACACATGCATGCATGCATACACCCATACATACATTCATACACTTACACACACATGCATATTGCATATATTATATACATGTATACACACATGTGTACATAGGCACATATATTAACATGTATTCATAATATATTAAGTCTAAATTCATAAACAAGTGAGACTATTTCTAAGTCTGTTGTTATTAAGTGAAGAACCATTCTAAATTTCAAGTAAGCATATGAAAGTTGACAGTGACTGTCCAATGAACTCCTTATTGAACTTCCGACACACGCTGTTACTGTGCCTATACTGGCGTACATTTCCTTGAATGAAATCCCCTTGGATGAAGTAAAATCAAATAGGCCATACAACCTGACTTCTAAGCATTTGACACATCAATTATTATAACTACCAATGCCAGTCAAAACCAATTTACTATTTAAAACCACCAGTCATCCGAGGACGGTGATGCAGTAATATGATTTCTTTTTTTAAAATTTCATTTCAGGCCAATATAATATTTAAACAGTTACAAAAGACGCATTAATCATCATGATTATTTTTCAAGCGTTGCCTCCAGCTAAAAAATAAAATTACTTTCAATTCTGTCAAAAGATGAGCTAAGTTACCTTTCATTCCTTAGCAAGAACTACCATATCTCATTACTTCAACTGCTATAAACGGTAAAACTTAAGTCAAAAATCGTTAATCACAGGGAAAAGGACAGCAACTTTCATCCTCTTATATTCTCTTCTTCGCCAAGCTATATAATCAAGATAGTATAGTATTTGTTCCACTTCATTATCAGACTACTAGATGGGGGGGGGGGGGGAGAAAAATAAGAAAAAAACGCAGTGAGCATGCAGTTGCTTCACTCACAAATAGAAAACTTCGAAAAAACAACACAAAACCACCACCTCAGTTATACATCAATATTAGAGGGATATAACGATCTGTTACTGTTTTGGTTAACGAGGAGTTAACATCCTTCGTACAAAACGTCAAACTAAAACAGATACAAAGTACCACCTCAAAACCTCAAGCAAAATTTATCCAAATATTAAAAATCACTAAACAAATTCTCCTTCACTTTTGGCGTTTTATTATACACGCATTGTTCTGAAAACAACATATCTAGAGTGATTTACGCATAGTGCGTATTTCACTAGTGATTTACATGGGGTTGTCATGGCAACCAATCTGTTTTTTTGCTAAGATTACTGGTAAAATTCAAAATTTTTACCGGATTTTTTTCTATTTTCATGACTGAAAGCATGTATAATAAATCTGCTAACTAACTCGTTGGTTTCAGTCGCTTAGAATATTGCCTTCGTTGCTGTGCAACTCGTGCAATATTCATGCTCCTTTAACCAACTCGTTAGTTAACCTGTATGTATATCTATTATTTCATTCCCAGGTCTTTACCTTCTGAATAAAGGTATTTCTCTCATTTTCCATCTTTATTTCGACTGGCATAGCATTTCAGATCTTTTTCCCTTACAAAATATGCTATATCTTACTTTTCCAGTGCGATTTCTTTTAATCTTAAACATACCTTCTCCTCTACCTCTCAGATTCATATTGTGGTTAGTGTTTCTTTCTTATCGAGCTTTTCTGTCGAAAAGTAGTTTCAGACCAGATATTTCTGCCCTATATCTTAAAGGTAACAGTTTTGATCGAGTAACCAATTCATCAGATGGTGTCTCCCTCCAATAGACTAAGCACAGAGCTTTGTTCCAGGATCTCTGTACCCTTCGTCTCATATATCTGCCCAGGTTTAGGAGGAGAAAGTTGGCGAACTCTAAAGTTGGGAAAACATTAGTTTTCACCAACATTTCACAGATTCACTGGCTCATGAATTTCCATCTGCAACGGATTTCTCCTATCTTTCATGATGCGGATCAGATTTGTTTTTCAAAAGGATTTTTGCTAGACAGATCCTCCCCCATCGTGGTCCCTAGCTATTTGAAATTTGCCATTTGCTCAATGTTCTCACCTAGACATGTTTAATTACCAATCAAACCAGCAGTCTTTCTAGGACCAAATATCTGCAATCTCTTTTTTTTAGCATTGGGTTCAAGCCCATCTTTTCTACACCGCTCAATATATCTGTCAATACTGATCTGTGCATTCTCTGTCAGAATCCCATGCTCACCTCCCTCCAGTACAACCACAGCATCATCTGCGTAAAGAAGAAGTTGGACAGGGAAGTCTGCAGCCTCCCCCGTTGTTTACCTTTGCCTTCATTGTGGTCTGCTTGTTTTGTTGAATGAACTGCATTCTGTTTGATCGGAAATGCTCTATCAATTTTACCAATATGGGTCCTGATCCAAGTCGCTTCAGTTTGTCCAATAATGCAGTGTGATTGACAGAGTTAAACGCTTTATTCACGTCGAAATAGACGTGACGAAAAAAGTCATGCCAATAGAGCAATTCCAACGACCAACTTCTACATAAACACATTTAACTGCCCATGCAATTTAAAAGATGTGGCAGTATACTCAATCTATGACAATTGGAAAAAGATTTGCCCACTTGGAGTAAAATAGCAAGAAGGGTCATTTTAATTTTACCTTTGTATTTCCTTTGGCCGATGTATATTGATTTTCTTGCTAAAAGACCAATATGGATGAACACAACACTGCGAACAGATTCATACAAATGTGAAGGAAGGTAATATCTTCATCCACAATGAATTATCACTTTTATTATCTTTTCCTCACTGATAGCAATTCAAAATGTTATGCCAACAATACAATTCACACAAGACACAACCCGATGACAAAATTCAAACACATTACACATGTGACAATACACACAATATCAACCGTTCAACAATTTACTCCAGGCACTGCGAAACTGCTGAGGAAAATGGAAGGCATTGATAGGGTCCAGCATAAATGTTTGGAGTGTGTAAACAGTTACATTATCGTATGTCATGTCTTAAAGGAGAATTTAATAATAATATAAATTGTATTTGTTCAGTCTAGGCTCAGAACCTCTCAGATCATCAGATAAGAATGATGTGTCAGTGATTAGACCCCTGCGCAAATGGCTTTCCCAGCTTGGGAGTAGGCTAATGGGATTTTGCGGTTAGGAGCGAGAGTCTTTTTCCTCTGTTTGGAGGGACTCTCCCAACTCTGAGCCTAGACTGTGTTCCATAAATTGACAGAAAGGAGAGGATCTTCTGAATCTAATCCAGGCCTTCAAGGGCAAACCTAGCACCCAAATGAAAAGTTGAGAATTATACTATATTACTATTTTACATATTTTACAGGTGTAGTTGTTTTGCAGTCGACTGTTTTAAGCTTAGCTTTAGCTGAACAGAAGCTAGGATCAAACATGAATGATATTAGCCTATCAACTTAGGCTTCCACTCGGCTAAGGCTATGCTTAGCAAATTGTTTCAAATCATTTATTGACCAATCTTTAGCGTAAGTGCCTAGCGTACCAGTGCAACCCTACCTTAAGGCCTGAACTATGGTTCTCAAAGGTCAGGGAACGAGGAAAGATGGCATTATTAAGCCTTTTATCCACTCAGCCGAGTATGTTGACTGGGGGAAACGGTGTGTTGGCGGCAGTTGGAGGACAGCCAGAGACCAGTCAGGGCAGTGGAGATAGGTGGAAGGTAAAGTAACTGACAGACGACCGTCAGCTGAGTGCCCCCTCCCCCTCGTGAGAAAATCGGTTTAGTGGACACGGGACGTTAAATTGGGGGTCGGTTGTCCCTATATATTGAAAAAACAAAGGCATCATATGAATCGGGATTAAGAGAATCAAAGCCATTGTAAAGCGGGTTACTGGCAACAATCAAGGGTACACACATTCTGAATGAAATAACTTACAATCTTTGAATCCCTTGGCAGGACCTAAATCATAAGATGAACAATTGCAAAGTCATTAGAAACCAAGTAACACAGTCGGAAACAACTTATTTACTAACAACAATTTCCACTTTATTGGGATATGGATATAATACAAATATTACTTTACTTAGTATAATAATCGACCATAAAATACCCTTAATGCATTTGTATGAACCCTTACTTATCTTCCCTAATTGGGTTATGGTAGTCAGAAAATGTACAATTCACCTTCACCAATCCTGGCAAATAACACCCAATTATTAAGACAGCGATGGTGTTCACACTCAAAATATTTGTCATTTTGCAGCTAAATTTCTAAAGTTGCCGAATGTACATTTATAAGGAACGTAAATTATAAGAACATTTATTAATGTACATTTATTAGAACGGTTGGGAGAAATTTCCTCTAATGTAAGCCAGGGTTATCTCCGATACCCATTAAGATACAGGTTACCACTCATACGCGCCGATGTATAATAAGTCATACGGTTTCTTTTGTAGTACTTATACAACATACTTATCTATTCACGTATTTTTTGTATCTTTATATTATCCTCTTTAAAACAACGACAAAAGGAGCCTGGAGCCAAAAATGTATTTTTGTGAAATAAAGGAACCTTTGGTCTCCACTGAATAATAACATTTGATCATTCAAGTCATACGTTATAATACACACACCCACACACAGACTTTGTTTGAGGTTCTTGTCTTTTAATTCCTTTGTACATGCCAATCCCAATTAAATACAGCAAGAAAGCGCTCTTCTGTGAGGAGCGGAGTATCGGGTGACCTATCGGGATTATAAAAGGGCCCACGCAAAATGTGTAGTCCCTATGTCGTGTGAATGCGGGGGCTTATACATAGCCTATCGCAGATGGCAGGTACAGGTAATTTATTAAAGCTGCCCTCTCAGTTAACATCAATAAAAAACAATAAAGATTTTCAACTTTTTATTCCGTTCCTATACAACCCATCTAAACGACATTGGACCAAAGTTTTGGAGGATTTTGTCCGGTTATTTATGCTGCAGGGTATCATAAAAGCCCAACATTATATTTTTGGAGACACGCCAAAATCCTTTCCTGCAGTGACTTCACTTTTTATCGCTCACTAGCGTCCGTTTTCTATCGGCCGATTCGACTTCAAATTCTTGTATACACATATAACAGCAGCTGAATATCGATAAGTTCCGTACCTTATGTTATGTTATGAAGATATAACAGGTAGCAACAGAATATTGATGAATGCAGTTCTATAAATCATAACATTTACTCATCGTAAATTTGGGTAGACCTTTTTCGTCGTGATAGTTGAGAATGCCGCTTTAAGACTCCCCCCCCCCCCCCCATTCACCCACACCCACGCACACTTATCGTTAATCTCTCCAGAAAACTTCCTGACTGTTTATGCACAGAAATCCTAAATTATCTTTCTATTCCTGAAGTGTTTCCATCACAGAACTATACACGGAGTTGCTTCCGTGCCTCATTATGTATTTAAACGTCATTCATGACACAAACTGCGGGGGTAGATCTTTATGGAGAGCGTGAGGCTCTACCAAAAGGCAACGTTTATGTGGCACACGACTTAGAACAAATAAAGGAAGCTTATGTCAAAGTGTCAGTAGAGGCCACTTTGGGATACCAAACTTTATGCACTCATAAGTATAGTACCAAAGTCCCGATATTTGTTATCTTCATTTATGATTGATTTATTGGTAGGGTCGTCAGGAAATGTTCGATTCACTTTCAACAATCTTCTCAAATGACCCAAATTTAAGAAAAGGATGATGATGTAACTAAAGTTCAACATAACCAAACAGATATTTCTGACCAACGCAATGCCAAATAGACTCAGATATATGCTTAGTATTAGGCCTTTTCTAGTTTTCTAATTTAGCAGAATTTACTACATATGTGTAGAGCTGCCGATTGTAGATTTTCTGACGTCTTGTCTTGACGCTTATATATATTTAGATATACATGCTAAGAAATATCCCTAGAAAGAGAACAAAATTGCGTAGTGTGTCATGTGCATTGCGCAATTTTAATTCTATGCGTTACAAGGCATTCGCATCACAGAATTTGGGGATTAGGAAGTCACCCCAAGCACGCCATTCTGCAGGCTTACGATAACCTTCCATTACCAATTTCATCAGGTATTATCATCTTCACACAGCAATAAAATACAACTTCATACTCCACCGATTCTTCACTCCGTTATGTTACATCCATTATAACATATTGGTGGACACACAACCTTTCTGGTACCTCTTTCCAACTTTGCGACAGACAGATAATGACAGAACCTTATCTATTCCACTTGATCAGTCATATATTTTGCACCTGCTTGTAATCCCACAACCATAATCAACCACCTCCATGCCTGCCAATCACATATGTTATTGGTGCATTGGTCCCCTATTGGTCAACCTGAGCATTGGTCAACCTGAGCCACTCTTGGTCAACCTGGAAGGAGCAGGAGGAGTCTGCTTTGGTGATGGTGGTGATGGTGGTGTTGGTGTGGTGGTGTTGGTGTGGAGGAGGAGGAGATGGTTCAGTGTTGTATTCTGAGTTAGTATTAAGCACTCATTGTTGAGCATTTTTGTTAAAGTTTATGAATCAACTTTCGATCTTCTAATGTTTCACCATGAAACCCAGGACAGGTGAGATATTCACCGATTCACCAAGCAAATCTTAGTTACTTTTGGATTAATATCCTTGCGATAATCAGTTATTTGCCGTTATTAGACACTTTTTGTCCCTGACGCTGTCAGCAATTTTTTCCCCCATATGTGTTGATATTGAAACTGGTACTCTCAAGGGGCCAGACATCTCCAAATACAAAACCCTCACCAAACGCTACCCATGTAGATAGTTAACCCCAATAGCTTAGAAGTTTTTTTCTGTATGAATACAAAATACTGAAATGATAAATTTCCACCGAAAAGTAAAACTTATGTAACCCATGTCCTATTAACGGTATAATAATGTGTTATATATCCAACGAAAGGTAATATTATCGCCTACAAATAATTTAATATGCTCGAATGCTCAGAGGCCTACTTAACGGAACGATATTCGCTCATGCAACAGTAGACCCTTAACGACGTTGTAACAATGCAATTAATTTACGCATATATATCAAGGTAACGTTTTTGTAAAGATAGATCATAAGCTGAAAATATTATACATGTATGACAGCTTACAATAAAAATTAAACAAACAAACAAACAATGTGATGGAGGTGTGGGAACCCCACCCACACTTCCACATGAAGAAGTTGCTCTGAGGTTCCCGTCCCCACAATTGATGAAGGAGGAAGGCAATTACGGATAGACCCAGCCAAACAATATCCTTCTAATTAAAGCTACATTGTCAGTTGTTACGAAAAAAACCTTATTCAATATCATGACCTATAGGACTGTATTGATCAATATGGGTGCCAGTGAGCGGTAATAAGTGAATCCACTGCAGGTAACCTTGATTTATGTGCGTCTCCGAAATATAAATGAGGACAATTATGAAGTCATGGAGCAAAAACCACTGATCAGAATCCTCCAATATTTTGGTCAAGTGACTTTTGGATGGGTTGGAAAGGAATGATCCAAAAAGTAGAAATTTTATTTTTTTTGTAATTATTCAAGTTAACTGATAGTGCAACTTTAATAAAGGAGAAAAGAATTAATGATAAACTCAGCCGAACAACGTCCTCCTAATTAAGTACCACATTTGATCGATTTTTCATCTTTGTTCATGTCATCTTTAAGGAGAACAATATTGACTAATTACTAATGAGGAGACTCATATGTCCCACTTCCGACAGGTACTCCGTTATGAAAGAGGCCAGGGGGAAGCCTGTCTTTGCTACTATCTATTTGCGATCGACCAATAGTTATTTCAAAATGAACTGATGAAGGGGACATCCAATCCCCGAAACATGTATGGTCGAGATTAAATAAACAACAACGAAAAAACTTCATCTCTCAGTGTCTTATTAGGTATTGTGTCAATTTTATACCATCCTGAGTTATTTCGAAAAACAACCTTCTGAGTTAGGGAAAGAGGAACAGTTGATATTTAAATTTAACGGTTAGCTACAGTTATGTCTAGAATTTACTTCGCCAGTATACTTCCCTGTAAGAAGACACAACTACCATCATTATAATTGGCAGTATAGGAAACATAGCGTAGACTATGTGTTGTTCACTTGTTTTGAGTTTTTATGCTATATATAATAAATCATGACTGCTTCCTCAGTATAGAGAAATCCCCTCATATAGCCGCTCTCCAATAATATTTGCAGCACTTGGTGATTAAAATTTAAAAGAGGCCACAGAGGGGATCAGTGATGAGAATAATAGTTATTACTATACATGTGTAGTAGCGTTTGAACACACGATCTTGAGTCCTGAACGCTACTTATAACACTGAACTTATCAAGAGTCTGCGGCTGTTATATGTTTATTAAATAATTTTGAATCCGAAATATAAAGTTATGACGACCGTTTGCAAAACAAACTGGACAAAAGTGCCCGCCCGCCTGCCACCACAAGCCAGTAATGACTTACGGAGTGAGTCTATCTTAAGACTTCCAGTCACCTCATTCATAATGTGTGTATAGGATATGCGATTGATTTCTAACACATTGATGAATGCTATAAATTCCAAATATAAATATCAATGATATGGGTATTAGAAAGATAGCAATACTTCATGCGAAGATGTTCATAAAGTTAGTTTGTTATTTTGAATAACAATACATAATGATAGCAATGACGAAAAATGAGTATTAATATAAAGTATACAAACAATAACTTTTAAGAGATACATCATGAAATGAAATATGCCAACAATAATCTATCCTGATATCATATTATTTATGCGACCATATTGTAACCATCCTTGGTCAACTAGATGCGTTTAACCTTGTGTTTTGTCAATGATTGCAATCACCCGATAATAGTAATACCAGCAAGGGGATATTTTAATCGCTTCTGTAGCAAAAAGATGCATGTACGAGCGATGGTTGCTTGGGGACAGAAAGATCAGTTTAATATGACGATGCCCTTAACGCATGCGCCAACTGGAGCGATTGCATCTTACTCTGGCGCCAGACAGGAGAACCTAGCGTGTAGACAGACAACTAATGATGTAGATCTCAAATCGAAGGCATTTTGGGTAGAATATCGGTGGACAAAATCATTTGAGCGTTCAGTAATTTGTAATTCATAGGCAATTTCATGTTATTGGCATAATATGTGCTGTTATGAGAAAAACAATTAAGGTATCAGAGTTTGATGGTATATGGTAGAAATATTTAACTTGGATAAATTGTATATCTTTGATATCATATATATATAATAAATGCCAAAACGGTAATTTAGTTCGGATGTTATATTTGAAAAGAACCAGTTGTCAGAGCGCTATTTAGATGCATATTAAATGGTAAATCACCCAGCAAAACAGGCAAGAGTTACGGGGAGTTATAGTTTCCAATATATACAGTATTATAGTAACATGCATGAATACGCTATAATTATGGAATTATGAAATGTCCTTAATTTCTGAATAACGAAATGATCAATATAATATGATAATATCAAACAGTATACCCTTATTACCATACTGAATCCAAAACAGCAAGGCACCAAAAATGCCTGTCAAATCGGTGTTCATATCTCGATGGATAAATGAATCATAGTAGCCTTTGGGTCCCATTGCGAGGGCAGATTGTGGACATTATGAATGAGTAAAGGCAAAGTAAAGTTTAGGGTAACGGCAGGAAGAAATGGAATCTAATTTCCATATGTCAATAGACCCATTTGATGAACTCGTATTTATACCCGTATACCCATAGACAAATAAAAGATTTTTCAATTCAATTCAAAACCTATCTAAATGACAGCTCATTAAAAAGTAGACAAATAAATCTAACACAAATATATATGTTGGGGGGGGGGGGACTCAGCTTTACCATTAATAATGATATAGAACGAAGACAAGGTTTGGCCATGAACCCAGCAAAGCAAGGGTTTATTCTCACCCAATACATATCATTAATACATACAAGCAAAAATACACGTAAGAATACATACACAGCACAAACAAGTACTAAGTTAAGAAATTATCAAGTTAAGTTTGGTTTATCTATTTAACTTTACAATTAGTGTCAACTTAATTTATATACCTGGCGTTTCCAATGGAAACGATTCTCAGGCCGAAATAGGATGTTAGATTTAAGCTTTATAATGTTAGACATAAGCACTCTTAAGATCTTCCATCTTATAAAGGAATTGTTTAGTGATACTTTCAATGTGTGATTCTGTACAGATTAATTATTATAAATTACGATGTCAAAACTTTATTTCAGTATGTGTCAGAGACCGTCTAGGGCTAGATGGAAGAACTAATTTTAGCCTGCTAATTTTAGATTTTATGTCCTCTTCTTGTAACTGACAAACTTGAATAAAAATTCTATATATAAAATTGTTTCTACCGTTTTCAAGTTAAATCTCTTGTTCTAACATATGCCAGGTCCCTCTCCAGTACATTTATTCCCCAACTATAGTACTTTTACACTAAAGTATCACTTTAACATAATATTATTCAGCCATAGCCATTTACGTCATATTTTACATTAATAGAGATATTGAATTTTAATTGCCCATTAAGATCTACTCTTTGTCTCATATTCTCCATCTCAATCTGAACGAAATTTCAGATGGATCATAGAACTTGTCTCTTTGATTTGCGTCCATTGGTGAGTGACATACTCCAGTGGATACATGCATACACTACTGGGCCTCCCCTCCCCTCAACCCCCGTGAGTGGGTGCCGATGTTTGGGCATACAGCTGTGGTTCTCTGAACCCAGACCTGACCCCAGTTCCGGTCTAAAAGAAGCACCGGCAGCACCTGCTCTACCCCATTCCCCACCAGTTCGGATTACTCCCCTTCTGTGTTGGGGGTGGGCTGTCCAGGCGGAGGACAGAGGGTGAGGCGGGAAGGTGGGGGAAGGGAGGGGGGCTGAAGGGGCTGAGGTGTTGGTATAACATCTAAGTGCGAAATGTATCACTGATCAGTGAGTTAGATATGGCATGCTCCCCTGATGTCATATCTAAGCTCTAACACCTTACATACAGCTACACATATTATCAGATGAAGAATGATTGGCACATTTCGTATTGACTCATATGATCTCAGGCCTCTTAAAGGCCTGAGATCAAAAAGGGTAAGATTAAAAAAATTCAAATAGCCTGCACATCTATGCAGCTCAGGTGCAGGTTGAATAATGTACCAACTGTCCAGGTGGAACAAGTAACGTAATAGTTGCGGGCCGCTGATTGGTCCTCACGATGCAGGTACATTACGTCATAATTAGTTGCTGCGTCAGCCCCAAATATATACATCAATGGGTCGATTCCACATATATATATTATAGGGATGTTTGGGTTGTAAATACTGGCTTTTATCAGACAGGACACGAACACACAGCCTCCATCTATATGCATGTAGGGTGCTCTATAGCATCTGAGATACTGGTGTTCCTCTGTCCGCCTATAGCCAGGGGTTTGTTGCACCAGAAATGCTTGATATCGTAAAGATATTGTTTACTTAACGGGGACGGGGCGGGGTGGCGGCGATATTTTTTTTCCAGTGTTGCATGAGGCTTGTCGTCGCCAGATCGTTAATAGTTTAACAGAGCGATCCGATGATACATGCATTTGTTGGAATATCAAAATGAAACATTAATTTATATTCTATAAACAGTAAATCACATTATTAATAATAATAAACATTTTCAGACACTTAATCAAGCATTATTAATGAGTTAGTTAATGTACCACTATTATAATATCGCGGTGATTAGCGGTCATGTTTGAGAGCTGGGGAGAATAGTTTTTTTACCGAAATGATAAATTTCCACCGAAAACTAAAACTTATGTAACTCATGCCCTATTGACAGTATAATAATGTACTATACATCAAAGGAAAGGTAATGTTATCGCCTACAAATAATTTAATATGTACGAAGCTGTAGAATTAGTATTTTGGCCGGTCCTCTGCTGCCCTTAACGATATGGGGTGCCTTGGAGCTCGCCGCTAAATACCCTGGTTTTAGCGATATGGAGGCCTTTTTTTCTTTTATAAAAAAAAACTATAATTATTTTGGTATTGTGTTGAAAGATACGATAACATATCTCTCATCGCACATTTTCTTCCCGTTTCAACTGGATATATTAGATACAGGATAATAACACATTAACTGGGTTACAGCCAGATTTTATTTTTCTTACATTATTGATATCACTAAACAACTATAACTTCAAATATTCGGACATATTGTGGTGCGTATGTTTATAAAAAGCCTCGTTTTATGCATAGTGCTAAAGTCGGCCTCCAGGTGGCAGTAATATTGAGGACATTCTCCTGCCAGGAGTGCATGACCTAATTTTCCCGGCATTGATGACGACATTAATCATGTGACCAGGATGACGTTTACTGCCCTAGACGTCATTGGGTAAGTTTGCCTCATTATTCCCGACCCTGGGAGACTGTGCAATTACCGGGAGAGACGAGGATCGATGCCTTATAGTTATCCTTTTTTGTATATTAGCTGACTGAGGTAGGATTGAAAATCCCAGGTTTGCTGAATTTCATAGTAGTGTCGGGAGATGGTACTTTCCACGCGATCCTAAGTAGTAGAAGAGAGTTTGATATTTGCCTTTGTGCCCTGGGGCCCGTTGCACAATACATCCTTACTTAAGATTACCCTTGCTAAGCAGCTGGTAAGGAAGCGATTTGCTATACAGACAATGCTAGTTTTCATTCCTGCCGTAAGAATTTCCTATCTAGACAACATTAGTGATTAATTATTATTATTTCATTAGATTCCTTGACCTGAAAACATAGGAATGGCCACCAAAATCGTTCATTTATGTTCATTAGAACCAAAGTTAGATAGATTTATTGTCCAAGCGGCCATCTTGGACGCCATCGTGAATTTTCAAGTATGGATGTCTTATGCAACAGGCCCCTAGCTAGCCGGGAATGAGGACCCTAATGATAATGGGCTGCAGCGCAACACAGTGCCTCAATGTCCTACTGATTACAGAACATCACACAAGACTTGTTCAGAGCGCAATACGCCCCTGCAGTTCAGTTCAATATTGTTTTTATCATTTTTATTTGGGAACAATAGTTATGCAATGAGACATCCCTATTGTCAATAGCGACTTGCATGTCCGCCTTCTTGCAACTAAGTTCGCATTGAATTATGGGAGTTGTATGTCAAAATCTATTGAAATCTATTGAAAAAAGCCCATGTTCTGCTTGGAAAATTATTGGTACTCCAATGGCAATATCCATGCGTTATAAATGTTTGTACAACACAAGCCTCTATCTTTCCCATCATGCATTTTGTTTTGTATAGATCATTTATACATTGTATCAAAAACAAAGCTGATTCTTTCCATCATAGATATATGGCGATGTTGCAAATCCATTTATTCACAGTGAATACAAGCTATGTGTCCTTAATCAAGACAGTGTGAATGACATGCATAATAATATATTATATTGAATTTGTCGTATTTGTATAATACTTCTTGTCCTATCGACAGAAGGTCTCTGGGTACAGTAAACTGGAACTTCATATTGCTGGTTTGCGACTTTCTTTCTTCATTGAATTCAGTTGGATTTCACCTGACCTAATTCAAGTAATATTTATATTTGTAGCGGTGGCAACGCACTTAAGATTTTATTTTAAAATAAGTATTTTGAAGGCCTTTGAAGGCCAGGTGGAACAAATGATATTATTTAATTCGTCCAATATCTGTTCATGTCATCAAGATGTTATGCTTGTTCAGTTGGACTTGATTTAATGCAGTTACTTTTCACATAGATTTACCTCCTATTGTGTGAAAACATCGTCCTAGCTGTATTAGAACTAGAATATGATATCATTTTCTCACCCCTAAACCTTCCAGGTCTAACCCACCCCGAGCAAGCCCCTCCAATGTTGAGGTAACACCTCCCAATCTGGACGGGAATCCGATACACTACCGAAGCTAAAGATACACTTATTGAAATAACATCCTGGATCTCACCACTCCACTCACCACCGAGCCTTCTTTTGATATCAAGATCTCTGAATACTCACCTACTTTTCGTACTTCCACTCTAGACCAGATTCCTACCTATACCCTGACTTATCTAGAGAATCTGAAAATGAATCTGGCCCTCCAAACTAATTTCTCCCTGTCCCCTATAATATTACCAGCCCCCTCTACATCTACCACCCCCAACCTGATTAATGATTCAGTTCTAATACCAGCCAACAGGAGGGACGTTGACACCCGCAGTAATTCCTCTCCGGTAAAAGAAGGACGATCCAATCCACTACACTACTTGATGTTGACCACCAGAGCCCTAGACAAAACACGTGGGTCGTGAATTCGCTGAGATCCTGACAAAATACGGATATCTAACAAGAACTAAGACCGTACGTGTATGGGAGGCTCACAATTATAGTCCTCTCCTGTCCCTCTTAATATTAACTTTTAAACGTTCTATTTGTTATTATTACTAAACCTCAATGGCCTTCCAATTATAGAGCCATTTTATTCTAACTTAACAATTAATCATGCTATTTATGAGGCTTAAAAGCACTGATTATATATGTTTATTTTTCACTAATCAACACAAACTTCGTTCTAGTATGTTTACATCCAAATGCAGTCCAAATGCATAAAAAAAAAACAGTATGTCAGCTATGTTTGGAGAGATTTACAAGAAACACATCGCATTCTTCCGTCTAAAATCTTGTTACAACTGAGAATATATACTGTCCTTCCCCCCATTGACCTCCATAGTGAATGGTAGTAAACTTCAGTCATCCCTAAGATATAAAACAATGTTTTTTTTTCTTTTTGTATTCACCCAACCATTTTCTTTTGCGAGACGAAGTTTGAAACAAATATTGTTACTTCTATTTTTGCATGCACTAGTTCCCTGAGTTCCCGCCTGCAGCAGTGCTGATGATGCTGTTATTTACCTTTAAGATTAAATCTTTTAATATATATAATTGAATTACAGCATTGGAAAAATGTATGATCGCAGTATAGGATTAAAGCTGCATTCTCAGCTATTAAAACATAACAAATCTTCCCAAATTCACCCATATTTTAACTTATATGACTGAATTTATCAATATTCTGCTGGTGGTATATGTTTATATACAAATACGAGGATTTGAAGTTTAATCTCCAAGGGAAAACTGCCGCCAGTGAATGATAATAAGTGAAGTCATCACATGAAAGGATTCAGGCGGGTCCTCTAAATAGAAATGAGGATGTTTTGGAAGCCTTGTAGTAATGACAACTGAACAAAATCCTCCAAAATGTTGGTCAAATGACTTGTACATGGGTTGGAAAAGAATGGGACAAGAAGTAGAAAATGTTCAGTTTTTGACTGACATTAACTGAGAGTGCAGCTTTAAGTGGTCCGGCCACTGTTGACAAAACGGTGTCGATGCAAAGATGATGCAAAGACAATGCAATTGCCGGCGATGAGGAGGGCTATCGGTGACTGCATCGTCTTTGCATTGACAAGGGGAAAAAGTTTGGCAACTATAGAACCAATTTTCATGCTTTTACATGCACAATCTCATCGACTAGACATCGCCAACGCATCGCCACGGCCCTTACCTCTATTGACAATGCACCGATGCAAAATCTCATCGCCGGGAAATATCAAACATGTTTGATGTTCATCGCTACCCTTACCGATGCAATTTTCACATTGCCCACTCATCGCTTGTCGTCGCTGGCTATTGCCGAAGGCATAGCGATGGATAGTCGATGCAAAGACGATGCTTTAAATTTCACAAAAATCTTATCGACTACCTCATCGCCAACACATCGCCAACAATCTTGTCAACAGTGGCCGGACCGCTTTTAGCGATCTGGCCACTGTCAACAAAATGGTGTCGATGCAAAGTTGATACAAAGACGATGGAATTGCCGGTGATGCACGTCGATGAGGAGGGTTATGGGTAGTGGCATCGTCTTGGCATTGACAAGGAAAAAAAGCTTGGCAACTATAGAACTAATTTCCATGCTTTTATATGTGGAATCTCATCGACTTCTCATCGCCACTACCCTTACTGATGCAATTTTTACATCGCTCACTCATCGCCGGTCATCGCTGGCTATTGCCAAAAGCATAGCGATGGCAAGTCAATGCAAAGACGATGCAATAAATTTCACAAAAATCTTATCGACTACCTCATCGCCAATGCATCGCCAACGATTTTGGCGACAGTGGCCGGACCACTTAACCTCCTCCCGTAATTTAGATGGCGTATTTGGCAATCTTTTTTTATTTACACTTGGTTGCCATGGTAACATACCATGGCCGACATGGAGGGTAAAGTGAGTCCATGATTTGTGACTATCACTTCCTGCTGACGCGAAGAGATTAGTCTTTAATTGGGCCGTGGAATCCTCCTTTCTACAGGTCTGGAATCTAAATCTAGGACGATCACAAGAGTAAAATTAAATTCAATTAATTGGTAGCTCACAACCTATTATTCGTGTTACTTTATTAGAGGGATCATTTTCGTCACTATGTTATACTTTATTTCAAACTAACTGTTAAAATATCTCGTACTACCAAATTAAGAAAATCTATGTTTTGTAATGTTTGCTGAGAATGAAATAATCCTGATGTTACTTTTAAAGAAGCTGTCAAAGTACATATATTTCTGTGACTATTCTATTCCTGTGTGATTCATCCGAGAATAGGACCCCAATTTGTATAAACTACCTACAGAATATAGTTCATTGGATCTCGGTTCAGAGTACAGAGGAAGACCACAACCTCTGTAATCTCGGGATTTCTTAGGTACATGTAAAGTAATTACGGTAATCCTGTAACTGCTTGCTAACCTGAATAAAAACATTTTCGTTCAAATTCTCACGCAAAAGCTTTGGATGTTGTGTGCTTTTAGGTTGGTCCTTCATAGTAGATTCAGTATGTTAATCCTAGCGAGGTAAAGTATTTGATCAGAGGGAAGTGTTTCTAGAGCCAATGGTTCTTGAACTAAAGAACAGAAGAGTTTTCTATGCACTAAAGAAAGAAATGATAACCTTGAAAAGCTTTTGATGTCCTATGGATCTCAGTGGGAAGAGGGGGAATTCGTCGGTAGACATCGGTTACCCGCCAAAAGGACTCGTCCCTTGGCATTATTCCAAGCGCTACATTCTACATATTATGTTAACAATGCAGCCTAGGCCCAGAGCCTCTCAGATCAATGCTTGGCCTCTTATGACCAACGGGCCCCAGTTATTACATAACAAAGCCAACAAAGATATTCAGTGTATAATTAAAGCCGCAATTATTCTGTTTAGTTGAATGAAAACTAAAAGAATTGTTTTACATTTCGTTCTGTTGTTTTCTAAAACTGTCCTACCCTTCCGTTCATAAAAACCTTATGAAAACCAAAAGGCTTGGCAATACATGTACCAGTTTAGGCTGACAACCTCTCAGATCAGATAAGAATGGCATGTCAGTGATTAGACACCTACTGCGGTAATGGCCTTCCTGGTCCTGACGTAGGCGTCCTATTTGGACTATATATGGCATTTTGGCGGTCTGGAGCGAAATACTTTAGCTCCGGTTGAAGGGACTCAACTCTCAACTCTGAGCCTAGACTCAATAGACTATTATCGGATATCAGAAATTGTCACATTCACTCATATTTTAACTATTACTTTTATAACTATTAAATGATTATGATCATTCATAATATAACTATTTTGAACTACTACTATCTTTATGAAATTATAATAGTTCTAGTTGCGGATCCATAGCTTCAGGTATGGATCTATAAGCCTGTTCAGGACGGGAGTACTTAAGAAAGGCATAAATAAAGCTTTGTTGCAAGTCCTACAGGTCGTTATGCATTCAGGGACAGTGTTTGGCAGTGTTTGGAGGACTCTAGATTCCCATCAATCAACCCTTACCAGCATCCTCAGATTTAAAGCTGCAATCTCAGCAGTATCATAACACGAACATAACATTTGTGGAAAGCTTATTTTGCTCCGGTGTTTGCTTTTTGGCTTCTAAATCCCAACAGCCTTCTAGGCATTGAGCAACGACTGTTTGATGGTTGTTCAGGGGGATAGTAAGAGGATGATCTTATAGTTTTTAGGAGACCCCCAAAGCCGTGTTTGGTTTTTGGGATAAATACTACAAAATGCAAAGCTTGAATTCTTGTCCAAGGACCATAAACCCAACTAAGAAATGACAGATCAGCAACCCACTTAAGGCATTACCAGGGATGTAAACGAACAACTATCAACCCTATGTCTGTCACTGAGAAGTATTGCGGGGTATGAAAAAGGATGGTATCATAGGCCTGAAGACGCCCTAGGCAACATGGGAAAAGCTTGAATGACCTAATGGGATTTTAATGAGGTTTCGCTGTTATGAGCGAGAAGCTTTAATTTCCCTCAGTCTGGAGGGACTCTTTCAATTCTGAGCCTAGACTGTGGCACCAATGCATATTCCCACCTTCTCCTCCATGCTCCTTCTCACCCAGTATGATTCAATATAATCACTGCTGTCAGTTTATTACTAGCTAAATTATTCATTGGAGTAATGCGATGTCGTGATTTCTAGATTGCCTCCTTCACGAGTATTATGGCGCCATTACTCACTCGGAGCTGACACTTACTGTGTGGGCCGGACAGCATTGAAAACTCATGAAGCAATTGAAGAAGGCGGATCAAGCTGCCCAGAATAGTCCTCCTGTCCACAAATATCTTGAATTGAGAATCTTTAGCACAACATATGGCCATGAGGTATTATTATTATTATTATTATTGACTTTTCTTTTGCAGCATAACAATTTAATTATAATGATTCATTCAAATAAAAGAAATATACACTTAAGATTGTATGCTGACAATGGTCAGGCAACCGTATACTCAAAAGTGGATATATTTTACGACAAAAAAGATTGGAATTGTATACATCGGACTAACGTTATCAATTTGATGCGGCTCTTATGTTTATACAAGAATACTTTCATGTATTTGTTTGTTATGTCAATCACCATTTGTATTAACCAAAATTTGGGAACCTTTCAAATGATCGTTTTTCACAAGATCTCTTCGTAGGAATGTTTTGATTTTTGGGGTGTTAAATGCTCTCGGTCATGTATCAAATTTTAAGAGTGTATATATTTTGATATGTCTTTGTGTTTCTAAGGTGACCCTGAAGAAGTATATTTTATTATTTGACAGAAATATCAGTATATTTTAAAACATACAAAGATATGCTACAGGTTCACATCGTAGGAATCTGCCTAGTCCACTCTTTTAATTAAAATATGATGGTATCTCAAAATCCATCTTTCTGCAACTTATGACTCATTTTCCAGGGAGATAAAACAAATGTAGAAAAGTCCTTAGTTTTTTATCGATAAGGGTGCAGCTTTACTGTCAATCAGATGCACTGCTCTAAGTAGGAGATCATTCCACTCAGCAATATGTTTGCTATGCATTCCTACTGCGAATGATCCATCAAAAACCTGTTCTCCATCATACAGCTCCCGAAGTGGTAATCCATTGTTCACCAAATTTGATTGGAGAAACCCCACTAGGTATAATCCCTTTCTATGGCCATTTGTGACTGTGAAGAAAATTACACTGTCAGTCATTGCATCTTGCTGCTGTGACAGTCAAAAAGATTATACCAAAAACCTCTTTCCGTTACAGGAGTGAGGAAATTGGTTTATCAAGCCTCGGCAAATCTAATTTATGATCTTTGCTATCACTATTCCTATCAAACATTGTGTGATACCGGTGGCACGCCGTGATCAATGCCTATTTCGATTAAACTTGGTCGCCCCGGCGAAATTAAATTGGATTCTTTCGGGAATTCATGTCTCAATAGGGAATTTGCATGCTGCTAATTGTATGTAAATTTGATTGCATTCTAGGCGTGAATCTAGTCATATTTTGCTATATAAATATTTATGAGGAAATTAGGTTCAGGCTAGTATGCTGTTTCCCTATTACATTTATGGAGCAAATACCACAATTTTAGCAGAGGTTGTCTCGCAGGATACAGGTTATTGTTCAATGTAGCGCCAATAGGAATTGAAACAACGCTATAAAATGTTAATGTGACATTTTAAACGTTAAAAACTAATTTCCTGGTTTATTAATTTTAGTCACATGTTTATATCAATGTTCCAAAATTGTGATAGTCTATGCGATTTTCAGTCAAGATCGGAATTTGATACATTGAACTAACGTTATCGATTTGATGCGGCTCTTATGTTTATACGAGAATACCAGAAAGCGTCAAAATTAAGAATTGTGTTTTTACCAGGTTTCTTACAACGTGAATTCGCCTAAAGATGTACAATTCACCTTCCCAAATCCTTTTGAATAGCTTAAATTTAAGACAAGATTGAGGGTCAAAATACAGTTAACCATAGCCAAACAGATGTTCCGAAAGCCCCAGTATCAAATATACCCAGATACAGCTAGTTTTTATCCTAATTTAGCCGAATTAACGAAACGTGTCAGATCGTCTGAAAATGTACAATCGACAGCTCTACATATTTAGTAAACTATTGTCAATGATATTGGACTTTAAAATTATTTACTAGGTAAATCTGGATATATATATATATTTTTAAAGAAAATCAGTTTGGTCATGTGAAACTATTTTGAAACACATTTTTGCCTTAAATGTGGGTTATTTGAGAGGATTAGTGAAAGTGAATTATAGTTTCTGAGGACCTGATCAGTAAAACGCTTCTACGGAAACATATCATATATATTACAATTATAATAGTGAACGTACAGAAGGAATAAATATCTTGAATAATATACTGAATAAAATTCATTTCACAAAAGAGATATATCTTAATTGTAGGCGAGTTCAATGTGGACCACGATACCAAACATTGTGACTTCAAAAAACAAAACGATCTCTCACCAACCAATAAAATACCAACAAGGGTTAATTAACCATATCTCATAACAGATGAGAATAAAACCAAGTGTTACTTAGCTTTACTTCTGTAAATAATCCATAACAGAGGAAAAACAGAATAATATTATATTTATTCTATCAAAAAAATAGGTTAATTAAATTAACCTATAGGTTTGGGGAATCTCTAAATATTGGTTTGTGCAAAGTGTTACTGGCGACATTGTGCTTGAATACTACTCATAATATTGCAGGGTTGACTGATACTTTAAAGCTGCAATCCCAACTAACGTTAGACAAAACTTAAGGTCATTTGACCAAAGTTTTGGAGGACTTTGTCCAGTTGTTTTTGCTATAGGGCTCTTAAAACGGACCCACCAAAATCCTTTCCTATGATGACTTTGCATATCACTACTCACTGGCAACCGTTTTCTCTTGGTCGATATATATTCCACTTCTAATTCCTGTATAAACATATAACAGCAGTAGAATATTGATAACTCCAGTCTTATAAGTCATAATGTGAGGGTAAGATTTGTTGTTGTAATAGCTGAAATTCAAGCTGCTTTAAATGCAGTCAGCATGATTCAGTCTCTCTCTACAATAGAACTCATATTGTGCCTCACTATTACCTTACTCCATTTCCTAACTGGTCCTGGTTTCAAGGACTGCATATATTGAAGCGTTACATAATTATCACTTCACCTTAACTTTTTTCAGCAGTAAAAGCAATTTGAACCTTAAATGCATTTTGTCTACTGATTAATTGGTGGATATTACAGGTGCCAATCTCATGAAAGGATACAATCCGACGCTTCATTTCACTTTCTTGCAAACTGTAAGGCTTCTTCCTTAAGCTCCGCCTTATGTCAATTGATGATTCAGCAAGGAGCCCAACCAAACACTATTTCCTGGATATTAGTGAATAGTTCTAGTGCAACATTTGGGCCAATAGCGACGAATGGTGACCCCCAAAATGAAAACATTCTCATACATCATGTGAATTTCAGCCTCCTAGTCATAAAAACGTATGAAGAATTTATGCAGCTGACACAAGGCCTGAAAGGCTCATTAACTGCCTTAATGAAGGTATAAATTATTGATGGACTACTTATCTCAATCCCTTTTAACCCCCTGTCAGTTTTATAGGGTTCTGATGCAAGGCCATCATCAGGAGATGGGGTTTATTGTGGTTGCATATAACTTAGCCTTTATTTAATCAACTTGTTGTGATATCAATAAATTGCAATGAGTGTGGGTCAGGATTAGCTATTTGAAAGTATGAGCAAAGGACAAGTGATGCAATTGTCATTAGAGGCACGATAGTAATATGCCTATCTATATGAAGACAGAGAAAAAAAGCAATATTCCATTGAAACATATTTTTAAACAGAAATTGAATATCATATTCATGACGGTGATCCCATGTCCATTAGATTGGCCATATTCTGATAAAAGTGTTTGATCCTCAGAAGATCTCAATTCGGCAGCTCAACATAATTTAGTTAATTCTCTTAAAACTGGATTCTCAGCTATTACAACTATTACCAAATGTACTCATATCATGATGTATATGGGACGGAATTTATCAATATTCTGCTGCTGTTCTATGTTTATATAAACATTGGAAGTCAAATCGGTCGAGAGAAAAAAGCCACTGGTGAGATATGATAAGTGTAATCATCCCAGGAAAGGATTCCGGCGGGTCCTCCAAATACAAATGAGGACGTGTTTAGAAGCCCTGTAGCAAATACAACAGGACAAAATCCTCCAAATTTTGCTCAAGAGTCAAATGACCTTTCGATGGGTTTGGAAAAGAATGGAACAAAAAGTAGAAAATATTTACTTTTTTACCGAGGGTAGCTGCAGCATCTAAAGTAGACTGAAACATGAGAAATACCATGTGTATCTCATTGCCTCAATTCAGAATACAGGTTCGGTTATTTTGACCTGCATTTTCAACCTAATTTGGCCTTTTTCCTATCTCCAATATCGGAGAGTATCCATCATGAAAGGCATCTGTTGTTACTTGTCGCCCACTTTAAGACAAGCTTAATATGTTGCCTCAGGGAATGACCGAAAGAAAAGGATTAAAATCACTATCATTTTTATGTGTGAAACAATCCTCACCAAAAATGAGACACAAACTCATAGTTAAACCCTACACATTGTTTACTTCTAATCATGGCTTCTGGAAGAAACAAACACCTTCGATATCATATGTGATGACAAGTTACCTTACAGGGACAGGTATCTACCCCCGCGTGATGGATGGCATGCTGAATGACATGCTATAAGAGCATCCTTTACATCACCATAGTAACACCAAACCTTGGGTGAGTACTGAGTAGGAGAAAGGAGCAGTTAAGGACAGATTTATCCGCTCATCAAACTGTTCCAATATAGGACATCCTGATAGATATATATGTGGTGTGTCACAGAAAATTGATATTTTCCAAAGTGTTTTTCCACTTTAACAATTTGATGGAATGTTCTCTCCTGGTGTGTAAAGCTTATTGTCGTATAAATACATACTATTACAAGCCTATGCATTGAACATTGTCTCTGCGTATCTAAGGTCGACCCATGGAGTATTTAGGTAATTTACTAGTGAGTGGTTATCTAGCGACTGTCGTCTTCAGTGTCATGTACGATTTCTGGAACTAATAATTTATAGTTGTAGATGCACAGCTATGACTAACGTCATATAGAATTGCAATGGGCTCCACACACATAGGCATACACGTAATCATACATACATAGATGTATATAAACCAGTATACATATACATACACCCATGCATGTACTACATGTATACATGCATGCACACACACACATTATATATATGACACCTATGCATGTACTACATGTATACATGCATGCACACACACACATTATATATATGTGTAGTGAATAAAATGCGTACATATATAAATATGTATACATAATATATTAACATCTCAATTCATAATCACATGAGACTATTTCAAAGTTTGTAGAACGAGGGCTCTGCCCGAGCTCCTGTTCCTGGGCTCCTGAGCAACACAACCGAATGATCTAATGGCTTTAGTCGCCATTTGTTGGGATGTCATTGTCACTAACAACAAATTATTGTTGTTTTCGAAGCAAAATGAACCAGTGGAATGTCATGAACTTGCAGTTTTGAGCAGTAAATATTGTTTTTTATGTTCGTTGATGTAAGCGATCGGCCCGGAAGCGGACGTCCAACACTAGTAGGCATGATCTGTGCCTACAACTGCCCCCACCATCCCAACAAGTGGCGACTAAAATTCAACAGTAGTTATCGGGTATCTACCGGGTATCTATCTGCCTTATAAAGCATGTGTGGTTTAGACGAATGGCATTTGTAAAATGTGATTCATTTCTGGTGCCAAAGTACAAGGATAAATAGCGACCTTATTCACCAGATTCCCAGCACCTATATAGATATTCATTTCCATCATTATTCTATTCTTGCTTGTGGGCTTAATCAAATCTCAGGTTTGAATCTCGGGACGAACCATCGGTAAGATTCTTTCCAGAGGACAGACCCTTTCTATGGTTCCAAGATTGATTTCTAAGGGGCACTTGTAGATGCCTTTAAAACATCGTTAGGTTTGCTTTCTAGCAAGCTCTTTCTCAAAGAATAGTAGGCCTATACATTTCCGCAATATCACTCACTTGAACCTCTGTATCTTTGTATATTATATATATTATAGCTGCATTCTCAGCTTTTGTGACAAAAACCTCTTAATCATTGTTTGACTTATAGGACTGAAGTCATGCATAGATAGTCTGCTGTTGCTATATATATGATGATTAAAGTCGAATTCGCTGAGGGACAATGGCTGCCCGTGAGTGATGATAAGTGATAGGATCTCGGCGGGTCTCAGAAACATAAATGTGGACTTTTATTAAGATCTGTAGCGGAAACAACTGGACAGACTCCTTGAAAATGGATATTCATTTTCATCATTATTCGATTCTTGCTTGTGGGCTTAATCAAATCTACGGTTGGAATCTCGGGTATGGCATCTAGAAGGAATTCACTTGTACTTATGAATATTTGCGGCAAGAACTGATCCTAAAATAGGAGTATTTATATATTTGCAAGAAATAGAATGCCTTTTGCAATATCTTTTTTAACATCTTTATTTGACTTAGGCTAACATGGGAATACACGTAACCTATGCCACTAGTTGGTTCTGACTACTAGATAGCTAAGAAAGATAAGGTAAACCTCACTCTTTGGGTACTGTTTGGAGGGCAGCGTTTCCAAACACGGGTGCGCCAACCGTTATGCAAATGAGGCTGGTTCCTCCTGGGTCAATGAACTCCCGACTGGCTGACTCGAATATCGGCCTTTGTGGCGTCTACTCACTGCCATCTTCATTGCGTAACTAGTACTCATGAGCTAAATACATAGCGCAGGATATGATTGTACTGATCGATTAAAGAAGGTGCATCTGTAATAATATGTATGTATTTGAAAAACTTGGATAACAAATCGCAAAATATATATATGCAAAATATAATTTTATTCGGCTAATATTCACAATACAATATTTATTACTTGCGATATGTGTGAACTTGGTCTATATAATTGCTTATCTGATATCTGGCTATTTGTAATTAAGTGTTAGGTATGGTTTCCTCCTAGCTTCGTTGTCAGGCCGACTAAGAACAGTGCTATTGTAAGCATATTGTTTGTGCTAAGCAAATGTTTACTAATAATACATCGCTATGGTAATCATCATGACATTATTAGATCCTCATTTTATTAAAACCGGCAGCTCTGCATATTTTGTAAATTTAGAAAGATTTAGGCCGAACGATTATAAATACTAGGTATATCTGAGCATATCTGATATTGCATTCATGAAATAAACAGGTTCGGATATGTTGATATATATGAACTGTATTTTGGACCTCATTTGATACTAAATTATGGTTATTTGAGAGGATTGGTGAAGGCAAATTATACACATTCAAGAGAGATATAAGCCATGTATACATATGATTTACCAATGAAAGTCTTTTCGAAGATACTAGTATTTCGTACTTTTAGGAGATCTGAAATCCAATGCTGCTATTGATCGACCTTTCCTCCACAACCCCAAATACCTCAGGCCAAAACCAGCTCAGAAGTAGGTGGATGGGGGCGGTAGGCTTGTGTGTGTTCCTAATTTCATTGACCGTTTTGGTAAAGACAAAATCAATTGAAATTTAGCTGGGTCAAAATATCTTTAGGTAGGCCAATCTTTTTTTTAGGTGGGGATGACCCGGAAACACCCTTATTTTTGTCCTTACCTCATGCACCCCACTCATCTAAGGGCTTCCGGGAGATTGGGTTCTCCAGCGCAATCGATTTCAAAAGCAGCTTGGGTGTAAGGAAAGTGTATACATGTGTACTGCATGGTAAATCTGCTGCACCTACTAATCCCAAGGAGAGGGATTGACTGTGCAGGTGTGGTGGAGAATACCCATATATTCCTACCCGGGTATACTTCATATTAATGCAGTTGCAGCCGTCAATGAGGAATGATCGTCTAACTCGGAATAATTCATGAGATGTTGGGATCCGCAGTGAACCTTTCCATTACTGTCAAGGTATTACTGTCAAGGTAAATTGGTGCGGTAGTATGGCAACCAACAACTATACATATTGAAATGAATCGGATCTATTTTTATTTCACAATTCCAGGCAGTAATAAAGTGTGAAATAGGATATTAGAGTAATTATACGAAAGGGATTTTACTTATCGTAGTTCCTCCTGCCATCAAAGGAATATAAATATACATCATTAATAGAACCCCGGACACAATAGAGAGGCAGTAGTTGGAGAACAATAATTTTATTGAATGAATAACATGATATAATTATGATATAAAATAAAATTATTGAATGATGAATTGATTAATGAAATACATTAATCAATGAATAAAGGTAAATATATTTTTCATTAAAGTTATATAATGTGCAGGAGGGAAGGTGGAGAGTGGATAAAGAGGAAGTGGGTGGGTGGGGTCAAAAATTAGAGGGTACGTCCGTCCGTCCCTGAGGTTTGAGGAGAAGTGGACGGGTGGAGGAAGGAGAAGGAGGAAGGCGGAAGTGCGGGCGGAAGTGTTGAGGGGGGTAGTGGTTATGTAAGTATCCTCTAGGTGTCATCAATGATCCGCCATTTGGCAGACGCCTCATGACTAGACCATTAATAGAACCCCGGACACAATAGAGAGGCAGTAGTTGGAGAACAATAATTTTATTGAATGAATAACATGATATAATTATGATATAAAATAAAATTATTGAATGATGAATTGATTAATGAAATACATTAATCAATGAATAAAGGTAAATATATTTTTCATTAAAGTTATATAATGTGCCAAGTCTCCATGTGAGTGTATGGTGAGTGGCGGGTGGGACAGAAGAGTGTAAGTAGGTCTGAGGGAGGGGAAGGGAATGGTAGGGATTTTTAGGGGTTTTGGAGTGCGTTAGCGAGCGCGTTGTGCACAATGTTTGTAGAGTCTGTTCTTATGTAAGAGGTATGTGCCCTGCTCCTCCAGCCGCCATACCGTTGTATAGCTAGCTCTGACTGCCCCTGGAGGAATGCCTCTGTTGTAGCTGATTTTCTGAGTGAATGTAGTGAATACTTAGATTGCTCCAGGCCTAGCGCCTGGAGTGCATTTGCCCATTGATTTTTAATGTAAGATGCCGGCATTGGGCTCTTTTGGCCCACGAAGGTTAAGAACGGCTGTTGGTTGCTATAGGTTGGAACAGTTTTAAACATATTCTGTATGGCCTCCACAGGACACCACTGCTTGTTGTCTGTGGGGTATAGGCGCCTCACTTGATTCTGGTTGTATTTTTGAGCGTTTTTAGCATGTTTAATATTTAGCACAATGTGGTCTTCGAAGATTGAGACATCACCCCTGGTGAGGTGTCTGGTTGGATCGAAGGATTTTACTGATGGTGGGGCTATTTCGGATTGTCTTAGTGCCCCATAGTAGAGCGTGAGCACTGCAGCTTTGAGGGACACGCCCTCTTCCGCATGTCGTAGGACGTTGACTGCATCTCTTAGTATTCCCATGGGGACAGCATCCTTCGGGTTTGGAACATAATTGGTCGTTCTCTCAATAGCATCGACCGCTAATTTTACCCTATGATGATCTAGGGCCTCGGAGCTGATCTCCCTTCTTCTTAGGTGTTCCCTGATGGCTGACAAGTGGTTTTAATCGTTGCGGGGCATCTGATGTGGGAGGCCAGGTATTCTATGTATCCACATACCGTGTGATGGGTAGTCTCCTCAATGGGGGTCTTTAGGTGCCTCAAGAAAGACAGAAAGGTCATCACCGCACTCCTCCTATTGTTGTTTGTGCCCTTCGCCCTTGTAGCTTCCTGCCTCTCGGTAGCTTTCTCCAGCAACAACTGGAGCGCCGGATCTGCGGAGTATAGAGGGATTAATGTGATTCAAAACCTGGAGGTCAGGTTTACACAGGCTTATTCTCATATTGTCGAGGGCTGAATTACTAATACCCCAGTGTCTCTTAGAAATGTGGGCCCTAGCCATATTGGTTACTAATTGAACTATTGGGATTGCATCGTCAGATGTTATGATTTCTATTTGTAGTCGGGCCTGGAGCATCCACAGGTATCTGCCACAGTCCATGATCACTGGGTTCCTGCATTTTCCACTTTGCAGGAATTTTGTAATAACTTCATCTTGGCAGTGTACTATCACCCGTGCGCCTCTATCTGCTGTTGAGATAAAGGTACGGAGCGCCACAACTATATTTGCGACTTCAAGCTCTGAGCGGATCTTTGCCCCATCGCCTAATGGGGCCACTTGAGACTCATAAGCTTTCTTCCCATCTGTGGCACTGATACCAGTGGTTGTCACATTAACTGATATCTCTTTTGTCGGCCTCTCTCGTGGGATAATGGCTATCCCGTTCCACTCGATTGAGAAGTCAATGAACCACTGTAGATCTTTAGACACTGCACTGTCGACCTGAATAGATCCTCCTTTTGCTGCTCTAAGCGCTTCTAGCAGTCTCCCCACGAATAGCCTAGCAGGTCTGATACATTTTGCGACATGTAACAACTTGCCCAGTAGGGACTGCATCCTCTTGTGTTCTATGCATGATCGATTTATGCAGGTCTCAGCGATCTTTCTGATTTCTATCAGCTTCTGTTTTGGAATCGACAAGGTCATCTCCTGGCTGTCTATTGTGACACCAAGCCAGGTCACTCGAGTTCCTGGGTTCTGCCTCTTTTCTTCGGCCTCAGGCAGACCTAGCTCTTGAAGGAGGTCTAGGACCACCTTCAGATCGTTCTCACATTTCTTTAGGTCTTCTGACACGACTATTATGTCATCTAGGTACATCTTAGCCCATACCCCTTTTGCAGATAGGATATTTATTATGGAGTCGGCCACGCGCTGCATGTGCATTGACGAGCACCTGGCTCCAAAAGGCATAGCTGTTTCGATGTAATACTGGTCCTTCCACTTCAAGCACTGTAGGACCCAATCTCCAGGGTCTCCCCTGAAGTTTTTGTATGCACGGCTGATGTCTACAGATGCGATGTGGGCCCCTTTTCCCACTCTGTGTAGTTCTGCAGCCACAGAGTCGATGCCGGGGAGGCCATGGGACCTGACTTTCCCAAAGAGTGCATTTTTCCTTATATAAGCGTTTACAGATGTTTCAGCGGGGAAAGTCATGTCTGAGATTATCCTTCTCTTTCCTGGGTCACTCTTGGCTCTAGTCATCAATGGTGAGACATGACACCAGGACTCAAAAGGAGGTTCGTTGTAAGGTCCAGTAAGTCCCCCATTGCCCAGTTCTTTTTCTATGAACTGGTCTATGCTAACTGGATATTCCACGGCGCTGGGGTGATTGGGGATGTTGCATGTGTCACTCACCTGCCCTAAGTATCCTAGGGGGAAACCATACCTGAGGAGGTCGACCAACTCCCTCCCCTCCTTTGACTTTGACAGGTATTTTTCCCAGGCTTTGATGTTAAGCTCCGATGGGACAGGTATCTTAGCTCCCAGGGAGTTTGGCAGGCCTGTGGCACTGACACGTCTATATATATCTGGCAGCGGGTCAGTAGCACTTACAGAAAGCATACGAGAAGGCCAGTTCGCCTTCCTATAGTTGGCGAATGTGTGTGGTGACAAGTCAATTGACACCTCAGGACTATCCGCCTCACATATCTTACGTATGCTTCCAAAGTCAATGTCGTCATTACATTGATCAGTATTATTGACACCAGAGCCAGAGCAGGTGTTGCTCCCGATGAGCTCATATTCAGTAGGGTTGGTGTATGGGACATTTTCGATAACCTCACATTTACTATTTTTATCTAGGTGGCTGGTAAAACCATCATAGTCATACTGGATATGATCCAATTGTGCGTTTATCTCCTTTTGTCTGATATGTCGGCTCTCACGTATGGGCTTTTTCTGCCTGAGCACATCGCGCGAGCCAGCATGATGTATAAACACACTGTCATTCCCCTTGGTCTGGGATTCTCCTCCTATCATGTCACTTTGTACCTTGGTTTGATTTTTATGTTTCGTCACCTTATTATCTTCCTTGCATTTCCCACCACCTCTTACTGAGATGGAGGGGCTCTGGCGTTTTTTGACGCCATGTATTCGTGGTGTGCTTGCTGGGACATATGGGGGCGTGGCACTCTCGGCTGAGAGCTAGCAGGGGGGTGTGGCCTTGCCTGGTCCCCCTGTAGGCGTTCACATGTGCTGACATTGTGTCCCCCGAAAATCCTCTTTGTAACAGAATAGCAGTATCCACAGCCGTGTGCGAATTTTGTACCATTCTCAATGTGGTCGCGTCTCATGCGGCAACCATGCATGGAATTGAAGTCCTGGCAGATCACCTCTTTGCTATGTTGACTGTTGTGGTGGTTGTTTCCCCCTTTTGCTGCGTAGGTGGCGCCACTGGAGTGCCCTTTCGCTCGCTGGTCCCCAACTGCCGCGTTCATGGCGCGCGTAGTTTGAATTAGGTGTGTATCCGTCCAGCTTAGCTTCCCTTTTTCTATGTCGTCGAATAAGTTTTGGCTAAACCTCCTGACAGAATTCCATGGTAGCACTCTTATGTCCGCCAGTACATCCTTTAAATGTAGTAGGATGTAAGTATCGTCCTTATGATCGACCCTCCTGGGGTCTGTGAGCATTGCAACAATAGCCTGGCAGTATTCAGTAGATTCCAGGTTCGCCCTGTTATCCAACTTTTGTTTCATCGTGGATGCTCCATCCCTTTCCACAAACATATAGGGTTTTGTTATCAGATTGTCTATGAGAATGTCAGAAGCAATGATACCCTTACCCTCTGATCGTGGTGGACGGTAGTTCTCGCGTGCGAATTCCATTTCAATGAACCCATCGAGATTCTGATGTGCGCGTAGGTCTTTTGGTGGCGGGAGAACCGAGCTATTCTTCTGAGGAGGGTTGCTCGATTTTTCCTGCTGAGGGCTGGTAGGGTTGTTTGCGAACAGGCCCATTATTGTTACCAGCTTTCCATCAATGCCTTTCATGGAGCTTTCAAGATCCTTTAGTCGGGACTCATGGTCTTGACCGTTAGAGCCGTTTGGGTCAGCGTCCATCCGGGCATCCGAGAAAGCGTCCCCCTTTGGCTTGTCGTTTGTCTCGGGTTTCTTTGTTCTTTGAGACGTCCTCACATTCTTTGGGGTCGTTTTTGGTACCCCTCCTTGAGTCGCTCCTTTCTTAGTATTCTTTCATGTAGGAGTCTTGGTAGTCTTCCTCGGGGCCATATTTATTCTTGTGTCTAAATATGGAGGCGGTGGTGCCAAGTATAGAGATTGATGTCAAAAATTAGAGGGTACGTCCGTCCGTCCCTGAGGTTTGAGGAGAAGTGGACGGGTGGAGGAAGGAGAAGGAGGAAGGCGGAAGTGCGGGCGGAAGTGTTGAGGGGGGTAGTGGTTATGTAAGTATCCTCTAGGTGTCATCAATGATCCGCCATTTGGCAGACGCCTCATGACCAGACAATTCATTGAAGGTGCATTCTCAATAACATCGATCAAAAACTACAGATTTGAAACAGTTTTGTTCCGTTCTTTTTCAAGCCTTCTAAAAGTCCTTGGACCAACATTTTGGAGGATTTTGTCCGGTTGTCTTTGCTACAGGGCATCATAACAGTTTATCGGAATATTTCGGAGACCGCCAAAATACATTACATCGCTCACCTGCGGCCGATTCAACTTGAAATTCTTGTAAAACACCAGCAGAATATCAATAAATTCATTCAGTCCTATAAGTCGTAATATGAGTAAATTTGGGGAGATTTATTTTTATCGTAATAACTGAGAATGCAGCTTTAAAAGAATGCGTTGCAAGAGGTTTCTCTATATGTTTCAATAAATGCCCGTGCCCACCAATGTTAGTATGGGAACTACTATTTCAATATATCTATAATATGACACGATTTCTGCATGAACTACAATGATAATTAAACCATTAAACCATTTACGGAAGAATGTTACTAATGAAGCATCATAGCATCATGAAGCATCATAGGTAATAATTAATAGGATGGGTTCCGGATGGATCAATAATTTAAGATTGAATAATGACGTAGTCATATCGTTTTGCGAAGTACTTCACTTCATCTTGTAAAGATAACTAATGCTAAAACTGCCTCATAACTCTCACTTGTGATTGTATCTTTAAATATAATTCTTAAACTCACGATCGAAATATATTTTCTGCCGCCATGTTTTACACTCCCATGCTCTGCAGATTGTCACTCCTCTTCCTCCACTACCCCCCCCCCCCCCCATCCCAACCCCCACTCCCAACCCGCAGCACGGGCACCTTTGTTTGCTGAGCACGGGGCTCTCAAATGTGCCCTCGCGGAGTGTAAACGCTCTATGGAGCATATCCCCAACCCGTCGAGCTTATTCCTGGAAAGACTCGTGCCTATTTATAGTTCAGCAATCTATTTTTAGCATCCGATCTGCTCGATACTGCTTACCCAAGCTTGCCGCTTGAGAGAAGGAAGCAGATGAGCGTGGGGTGGAATGGTTGCTTACCCAGCCAAGGGGGGCATGCATGAGAGATGTAGAGGTGTGATTGGTGATTTATAAAATTATTAAAGGATTAATGACTGACGTCTATATATAAAATCAGTATTGTTATTCCTATAGAAAGCAGTTACAGGAATTGGTCAAAGGCTTCTGCTGCTCAGATCTATAGTAGCAGTGCCCAATCAAACTAGTATTACTAGTATACACTTGGTCAGAAACACTTCTAGTAATCTCTATGCACGTGTATAGACATTGTATGTTACAAATTTATACTCTCGATGTCGCCCAGGAGAGGGTTACTGACTTCTTAGGAGAGCTTCTAAGTAGATACCACCCCATATATCTTAAAATAATCTAGGTTTCATAAGAGGCATCTACTTTTGAACGACCTGAATGTGTTGAGATGTACATCGCCTATTTGTTACTTTTTGGGTATGGGTAACTTTTAAAATAAAGCCCTTTTCACGATGCTCTACTATATATGTGTTCTTCTGATTAGTTTTGACAAATAAAATATATATATCATCATATCATTACAGCATTATTATAATGAAATATCCTATTCATTTTGCATAAGAATGCATCATTTTTTGTGCCTGCGTAAAACGACCCCCACTTCTCCTATACTCGTCCTTTCCCTGTCATTTTCCTTACCGTCCAATTCATATCCTGCTAGCTCGATGCTGGTCTGAACATGTCCGCGTATGCAGAAGGATGAGCTTTTTCCCCTGATAGGAATCAATATTGCAATGTTGGCTCTAATTCCATCCCTGGGAAAGTTACACCACTGCAGACGGGAAGCTGGTGTTTGGGGGAAGTAGTTTGGGGAAGCGATAATAGAATGAACGCACGTCTGAAAGTCAATAGTAGAATTATGTCTACGTGTACATCTCAAACTTATTTGAGCCGATTTGAATAGACGATTTTAGATAGGGTGAGTGAATCGTAGGAAGATTATTGTAATATTAGAGATATAGTCGTATTAAAATAACCCCAAGGCAAATTCAAAGACATTGGTGTGTGGAGAATGATGACTGTATCGAGTACCATTCTATATGTATTATCTTATGTATTTAGTAATCAGTTTACAGTAAGACATTTTATGAAATTCTTTCCTGATACAGGCATAGCCAGAAATACATCTGTAATGCGGCCAACCCATAAGTATAACCAATTGGAAACTGAAAGATGGATGGCCGAAAGATGGCCTAAGCAAACGTCTACTGTGCTTCTTAAATAATTCCTGTACTAAACTTGCAAATCGATAACTAGATTCATTAGAGGTACAAGTACCATTGGTGAATATATGAGCTAAATATTTTACCAAATAATGTAAGGAGGGATGTACATATCCTTGAAAGCGCACACTATTTGGCACAAACTATTTCAAATTTAGATCAAAGAAAATTACCCACCAGAAGCCATTCGATAAAAAGAAGAAACCTAAAAATTGACCGTCCAAAATTATCATTATACCAAAATAGTTTCTTATACAAAGCAAAAGTGGCCTGGAATTCATTACCAACCCGAATCCAGGCACTAGAATCAAAAAAGCATTTCAAACAAGAGGTAGAAAAGACTCAAAGAAACAAAAGTCATCTCGAAAATAGAGAAAAACAATAAATATGTACACCCCTCAGATGTGAAAACAATTAGGTGCTAACCATATCTTATCTGTACTACTTTATATAGGGCTGTACTTGTACTGGCTCGCTTATATTGTTCATATTATATTATATTATGTTGCTTTTATTCTGTCTTGCCATTTTAACATTCTAGTTGCCTATGTAGATATCTGTCCTTTAGTAAAGGTAACGGCTGGAAGAGCTGGGACCTTCCCAGAGGCCTGTAGACCTGTTTGTCTATCTCTTGTATTACTTAGACAAATAAAAGATTATTCAATTCAATTCAATTCAATCTATTGCACCTCCACCCCGATCCCACGCTCCCGCCTCTCATGGTACACATCCAATACTTATTAAAGGATTGGTGACCTCAATTGAGGGGCTGCTTGGACACTGTTTGAAGTATACTCCCAAGGCGAAGTGCACCAGCAAACCCGAAACGGGGGTTATTAATCATTTTATTCTCTGCCTTAGGTCTCGTAGTAGTAGTATAGTAGTAAAGATATGCCTCAATGATCGAGATATGCTAATTCTTTGAATTTAAACAGCGCTTGAAAAGCATACATCACTAAATAGATTGTAAGATCTATGAAGAATACATTAAGAGGACCTTAAAGGTTTTGTGGTTTGATAGACCTATAGACCGAGAGCAACTCAGCCGAGCTACTCCACTTATACTGATGGGAAGCCATGAAGGTGTCCGTCCCCCTGAGCTACTTGAGTATTCATTTTCCTCCCGCCATCAAGTGTACATTAGATTAGGTCTACAATGTACATCTCTAGCTGACTGCTGCGAGGGGGTAGAGGAGAGGGATGTCTCTGTGTGAGAATATTTAACGGAAAGCGCCGAGCTGAGTATATTATATTTACTTTTCAGATGTTGAGATGCAATAGCGATGTTCTCAGTCGAGCTGTCAAAGACATTATCGAATATTATACATTTCAAAGTAATATTGAGGTATTATTGTGTGTAGAAGTCTCGGTATATGGTGAGGATTAATGACTGACATTGAGTGGCATTGAGCCATATTCCCAGAGATAGTGAGGCAGATATGTAAAACAATTTTGCATTTTGTCATAAAAGTATGAAACTTGGTAGTTGTAGATTATGGTCCCAGGATTAATTTAAGATATGGCGGCATCTTGAATTATTATTATTACGGCCTCCTCCAAAAAACGGGCAATAGTCTGGCAATGGGGAAACCTAACTCAGAAATCCTAGAAAAGTGTTTTTTCTCTCTTGATTTATCATCTATGTGGTCCCTAAAGATTTAAATTGCTGTGTGGTCTGAAGTTCCTGACCTTCAGCAATACGAGATATTCAAAATGGCTGCCACCGAACGCCTCAAATCTGCAAATAGACCTATCTTTGCTAGAATCATGTTCTAGATGTCTAAATGTATGTTAAATGTATATTAATCCGATTGGTTTGTAAATGGTGTCAAATGGAAGCTCTTTAATAGGCCTTTATTCCATTTTATAATTGCTAATGACTAAAATCAATCTCTATGGGTTTCCCCCGCCAAAGGCTGTACGAGCGCTGAAGGCGCTCGTACTGGGAAACCTTATATAGGTTCCAGTTTTTGCCTGTCCAGCCTGTTCTTTGCGCATCCGTGTTGCCCCCTTATAAGGAAATCCCGATTCTGCCGATGCCCACCTTAATTTCCGACGCACTTGCGTACACATCGCGGTGATTTAACGCTCCCGCAAATTGATAAAAATCGCTATTTCTACTCAAAATAAATTGCCAAAAACATGAAATTCAGAAAGAGCATACTTTTCTACCCCAAAATATGTGTTTATATCAAGGTCAGTTTTTAAATAAGTCATATATATGAGTGAAACTTTTCAGTAGGCCTAAGTAAACAAAAAGATCGCCAAAGTAGGCCTACATTATTGAGTCAGGCTGTAAGAAAATGTACACTTCGCCTGCACCATTCCTCTCTGATTTGAGAAAGAAATGAGATTCAAAATACAGTTTTACATAACCAAGCAGATTCGTTCAATCAATGTCACACCAAATATACTCTAGTATAGCTAGTATTTGTCATTTTTCAGAGTAAATTAGCAAGATTTACTAAATGTGTAGAGCCGACGATTGTACATTTTCTGACGACCTGACCCCTATTGGGTTGCGGCAGGCACATTGCAGGGAAATTACGCTCCGGCGAAATTATAAAAAGCACTATTTCTACTCCAAATACATTGTCAAGATGTTTAAATTCTGAAAGACCATACTTTTCTACCCCTACATATTTAATTCTATCAACATTTTGTATTTAGATAAGGAAGATATGAGGGAAACTGCACTGTTAGCCTACTATTAAACAATAATTTTCAGCATTTCTCTGTGCCTACTTGACAACTCGGGATTGACTCCACTGACAAAATCCGATCGTCGTGCAAAACTGGCTTGTCTAATATGGCATTCTAAGGTATTAATAGGCCTATATGAAATAATTACTTAACCCTATACACAAAAAAACAGGAGGTCTCCCACTGAAACGGGAGGTCTGGCTGCTCTGTCAGCCAGATTAGCTGAGATTGAACGAAATTATTTCCTTGTAGGCTAGGCCTAGGCCCTACGGTACGGGGAACAGAAAACGCTATTTCCTTACAGAATACATGTAGGCCTACATCAAAATCAAAACATTGCAAAGACAGACAAATTCGAAACGAACAGTATTTCTTACCCCCATAATTCCAGTTCATAAGATTGATAGATAAATAAGGGGATAGTCAGGGGAATCATACCAATGCCGGCAAAGACGCAATAATTAAATATACCGCACATCGTTACGTCTTCTAATTTATGCAACGTTAGTAATGCGCGTTGTACTTTTGAGTCCTTAACAACGTCCTTTTTCCCGCGTCAAGTCGGGGAAAGGGAAGGGGTGGGCTGGGGGTCTATTGGGGGAAACCGTTCTTTCCTTGGTCACAGCCAAAATTTCTTGTTATTTTTTGAAAATTCATATAAAATGTAATATTTATTACACAGTAAAAAGAGTTGACATCAAATGAAAGCTGATGATCTCTACAAATGATTTTATACATCTATAAGGCTGTGATTAATTTCCTGGTAGTTATAAGAAGAAATGTCTGAGATTTGACATAAAACGCCCCCTGGTGGTAGGAAAGAGCAATATTTCAGGGTGGTAACTAGTATTTTCTGACTCGGGAGCCTCAATTTAGTATAAAATCACCGTATACCAAGCATTAACAAAAAATGCCCCTAGAAATGTTTTAAGACATATAATATGTAGTTTAGCACCAGTCTGTGAAGGAAAACGCCTTTTTGGAATTGTTAAATAACTATTGGCCTTAAATTGAATATAGATTACATTAGTCTTTAACATATCTTTGTGACTGCTGCATGACTACAATGGAATTTCACTATGTTTTCCTTTCCTATAACCTGATGCATTCCCATTTTTATAGCCTGATGCAGTTATGACTGAAAAACCACTGGAAAAACCAAGCAAGTCACTGCTATGGCAAACCGAAATTCCCATTGTATTTATTTATAATATATATTTAGCCTTACTCCCGTGCAACCAAGAGCCCTGCCTATGCGTAACCCAGCCAAGACATATGGGCCTGTGGGGACGTAGTGACGATTCATCATTCCCCTCACCTTTCCATACAAAGGCTATTCAATACAGACCAGGCCCCCTGATATTACTCTGCAGCTATTGTATAGGCCAGGACGTCAGAAAATGTACAATCGACAGCTCTACAAATTAAGTAAATTCTACTGAATTAGGCTGCAAAATGATAAATAGAAGATATAGGTATACTCGGTTTTGTGTTGATCTGAAGATATAGGTATATCTGGTTTTGTGTTGATCTGTTCGTTAAGTAGAACTGTGTTTTGAAGCTCATTTCTTTCTTACATCTGTTTTGTTATTTGAGAGGATTGGTGAAGACGGGTTGTGCATTTTCTTGCACTTTCACTCGTATGGATTGGACACTATCATCAGTCACCGCAACCAGTCTCTGATTTCATTTCAGGCTTTCAATGGTAATATGTATGTGATACAAGCCACCTTCAAAAGTGAAAGGGGACCTATTATTTCATAGTCACCTCCAACTGCACTATAGGCACACTGTTCCCCAGAGTGAAATCATTTTGGAAACGAGAGAGTTCTGTGGTACCATAGTAGCATAGTAGTTAGTAGTGGAGGTTTTGCTCCAGACAGAACTGGAATTATGAGTATTTTGCATTTGTTAGATACACAGATATATAGACTGGTGCGGTCGATTATTCACCCAATCCTTTTTTCTATGGATGTCATATACTTATCAACAATATAGGTCAGTGCAAAGAAAAAAACAAAAATCATAAACACTCTCTTATCCGTTTATCTTCTCTCCAACACGATTAGAAGAAAATTAATTGGACTGCTGTGATAGAATACCCCCTGGAATTTGTTACTCAGAAACATCAATCACTACATTCTGTTTTCACTCCCAATTTAAAACATAAACAGATTGTTATGAATGGAGGGTCCGATGGAGGAGGAGGAGGAGGAGGAGGCCCGAGAAAGCGTCTGTGTTGCAGATTACCATCTTTCTTAATGGCTGCCAAATTACTCTCCAATTTATTGCTTCACTTAAAGAATCTAAAGTGGTTCTTTTCAGGATAAATGGAACAATGGAACTCGCTTTTAACATGTAACATGATCCGTTTTGCAGCAGAGATAACAAGAGATACAAGCTTGCGATAGCTTTATACATTCCTTCAATTTGATCAACTTTCATTGATTCGCGAAAACGTTATTGTCCAGGAGTGAAATGCAGAAGGCGTAAAACATAGTACAATGCCTTATGGCAAAAGATATGGCAAAGAATCAAATTTCATGTGCATTTTAATTTTAGAATGCGATTGTATGTTTCTGGGATTGGTATTCAGCCTATATCTCCGTAGGTTCTAGAAATACAGTTAATTTAAAGCTGCACTCTCAGCTAACTTCAGTTAAGAACTGAATATTTTCTACTTCTTGTTCCATTTTTTTCCAACCCATCTAAAAGTCATTTGACCAACATTTTGGAGGATTTTGTCCAGTTGTTTTTGCTAAAGGACCTCTAAAACGTCCTTATTTGTCTTTGGAGGATCCACTCGAATCCTTTCATGTGATGACTTTGTTACAAGTCATGTGGTGTAACACAAAAAGTAAACGAGGTATGTAGAGTAGTAGATAGATGTTTATTCCTGGTACAGGTATAATATGGTGTAACCTAGATGATGTACGGCAGGGCATCTAATCAAACAATGGTGAGGAAGTCCCTTATATGGGGGTTAATGAACAATGCTTCATTAGCCCTACCTGTGAGTGGACAGGTGCGGGTCAGCCAATGGGTGACCTGCACCTGGTCAGTTGGATGGGCTGTGCTGTAGAGGTAACATGTAATAACCACTTATGGAACTGGGTTCAGAGCGGGCAGGAAATGTAGAACGAGTTTGGAGGTGGAGTGATAAAACACAAAGCATGAGTGTTGTATGACTCCGCGGGAAAATGAGTTTAAGTCAGCTTGCCGCAAATTGGTTAAAGTAATAAGTGAAAATGAACTTCCTTGAAACAATTATTTAGGAAAAACCAATACCCAGGCAACCTCACTTGAGACCAAAGGAAACCCCTCTGAAACTTAGAGCCCTGTACATGCAGCCCCAAAAAAGAACTATGTGTGAAGCATTGTATGTTTAGAGTGGATAATGTCCTGCACTAACACTTCCACGGGTGTGTATAGTCTGTATCTCCTTTTTAAGTTGCACTCTCTGCTAACATCGGTCAAAAACCTCTCGTAATTTTGGTTTTTATTCTCTTCGCACCCATCTAAAGGTCATTTGACCAAAAACTTTAGGAATGTGTCTGGTTGGTTTTTGCTACATGGCATCATAAAAGTCCACATTAAAAATGTGCCGGCCCATCAAAATTCTGCGATGGCTTCAATAATAACTATCCCTCACTGGCGGTCATTTTCCCAAGAATGATTTTACGTCAAAATCTTGTATACAAAACATCTCCTCGTGAATGGTAAGGTCTTGAAGATTAATACTCAAGTTTCTGTAGCTGAGCAAGAGTAAACATCTTTGACAAAATTGAGATATGATATGTTAAGGCATCGTGTTATTATGTATTCTTTCAAGGGGACCAGTTCCAGGCAATGTTTTGGTCCCTGGTTCTAATTAATTTGCCACATTAGTGGTTTTTCAAGGAACAACGATACAAGCATGATCGTCACAAGAATCAAATTCCTATTCGAAGCAGGCAAGCACACTAATTATGGTCTCTCCCGTCAACTTCTTAGAGTGCAATGGCTTTTTATTTTGGGGGAACCTTCGATGTCTGCATTTGCTGAGCATATCTATTTCATATTCAACTTACTATAGTCTTTGCAATATCATTGCAACTGTATTTCAATAATGCTATAGCTTGGAAGAGTTCAATACTGAAAAAGAAAATGAGTAGTTTTTTCCCTTCATCTTCTGGATTCATAACTTCATGGCCTTTTCTCGAAATTGGCATGTTTTTGCTGTCCTACACTGGCAATTTGGGTTAGTCACATGAAACAGCAGCAGGATATTGATATATTGTGACCTATACATTTGCTGGTGATTACTTTGTCGTAATAGCTGAGGATGCAGCTTCAACAATAAGTTGTGTGCTTTGGTCTAAATTGACTTAATTCATAGACTTCTATCTCAGCGTAAGGTTGGAGTAAAATGGGGGAGACTGAGGACCAGTGGGCCAGGAAAACCATGATAGAATATTGTTCATAGAATCAACTATGTCCTTGGTTATTGAATTGAATATGTGATAGAGAGAAGTCAATGTATCCATATAAGAAACTTTCACTCCTGATGTCGAAGTACAGTGTTGCGGCTGCTCGGTATTCATTGCGGCCATTGCTTGTGTGATAGCTTCGATTATAAATGCTCTTTTCCATGTCGTCTTTCAAACTCTTAATGGTAGCTTCGATATCGCCCATTCTGGCATTAAAGGCTTCCTTCCCCTTAGTCCCCATGTCTTGATTGACCTGAGGTCCGGTCGCTGGTTCAAGATGGCCGTCCACGGTGTTTGTCGAGTCGCCAGGTAACTTGCGTATATATTGGATTTCTTTCTCCTGGCTCACTTCTAGTACTACGTCCCTTGGTTCTGTGATGGGAATTTGATGTGTTTGTCGTGTTCTCGAGCTTCCTTGCCCTCTTGTCATCATGTAGTGGACGAATTAATTTTTAAAGATTTGAATGTGGTGGCGAGTGGGTAGATAGGTGGAGAAGATGGAAGTGTAGTGGGTTATATATATATATAAAGATTTTTATTCCGAATTATTTGATCATACATATAATACTTTACACATCATACATATTCAATACAATAAAACAGGAAATGGGCATTAATAGTCCTCTACCATGAGGTCTTCCAGACCGCCCAAAATAAAATAAATTAATTAAAGGTTGTAATGTATAGTAAATGTTTGTCCATAGTCCTTTCGTTAACATCTTTTGTATAGTTCGTATTTATTTATTTCTTTCACTGTCGTCGGTTGTGTTTGCTGACTTCTGATGCGATGACTTGTTAATCTGTGACGATATTGTTTTTTATTTTATGTCCATCATGTTTGATAGAGATCACGTCATCTCACTAAGCTCTATATTTGGATTTATGTACATCCTTATCTACTTTTGTAGAATATAATTGTAAATTACTACCAGTTCTTATTGATTCCGTCGTAGACCAGGAACATTATTTTTACATATAACATTAAACAGTATAACATGAGCATAAGGTCAAGTTATTTAACAAAATTACATGTACAAGAAATTAGAAATGCCTACTTTAAAGATTGGTAGGGCATCATACATCCACAACTATGTCCTCAGATTAATTCTAAGTAACACCGTTCATACTAATAGGATTGACTGAAAAGTCAATAAGGACCCCCCACCCTTGAACATCGGTATATCGATCCTAACTTTGACTGGGCTTTTACAAATCCCAGAATTTTCCCCCCAATACAATTTTCCCAAGCAATGGATTTCAAATTTCAGGGTTATGGGATAGGCACTGACCGAGGACCGGCAGAAGGGGCCGCCACCCATGCCTCGGAATTTATTAATTCCAAATATAGGTTGACGTTACAAATGTAAGAATATTCTTTTATACACGGTCTTGAAAGTTGGTATTTATACAAATTAAAGCCCTAGATATCCCTAGAATGAGAACAATCCTGCAAAGAGATCTTGTGAACCCTTTACCAGTACCATATTGTCGATCCTTTAATATCTTGGTGGTTTTCGCCTCGGGATTATGCACGAAACAGTGTGCCCAGCAGCCCCTGAATATTGGCAATAAGCTTTTACCTTCTCCTTGCAGTCAAAGTTTCTGGTCGTCTAGAAGTAGGTTGAAAGCAGAACCCAGACAGGCTCTCAAATAGGGCCACTCCAATCATCCTCTCTCCCAGCCATCGCTAATGACAATCACCATCTACAATAGGGGAGTTGCCTTTGTCACTGTTTGGATTAATGTAACTCCACTGGTGCTATGTGTGTGTGCGATCAGTGTGCGAGATGTAATACATGTATGTAATATGCCTAGTATGTGTGCCCACATTTCCACATACTACTCACGGTCGTCATTCATGTTGTGGGTCAGATTTTCAGAAAATGTACAATTGGCAGCTCTATACATTTGGTACTTTCTGCAAAATTAGGCTGCAATTTGGTCAATACTAGGTAAATTCGAAAATATGCGGCATTGCATTGATTCTAGCAATCTGTTTGGCTAGGTTGAACTGTATTTGAACTATATTTTCGTCTGAAACTTGGATTATTTGAGAAGATTGGCGAAGTTGAATTGTACATTTTCTGAAAATCTGACCCATATGGTGAGTCGGGATCGTGGACCAAAGGATCACTTCTATGGACTGCCCCAGCTTGCTTCTGGTGTTAAGTAGGATATCCATTATACGTAAAGTGGTCGCGTCAATACCCCATGTTAACGGGTGTTTTGGGACTTTACGTAGTCTATTGACGGGACCAATGACGTAGGGTATCCACTTTACGTAGGGCTGGAGGTTCAAGTTCATGAAGTATCTGAATCATCGAAATATTTGCTCCAGTCTCCCCATACTTCATAAATTTGCATTATGCTAATGTTCCCTGCTATATGTATGCCGAAAACTGCAGAGATTCGTCATTTTTTTCTTTTCGAAAATGAAATAGCATTCTGAAAGCAAATGTCGCCCTTTTGGGTGAATTACTCATATATATATATATAGTAGGGACAAGTGGGAATATGTGTTAACACATGGAATTGCATTTTCCTAATATGTTCTAGCAGTAAATCTAAACCCATGAACCCTTAATAAAAAATTTGTCCAACAACAATATAAAAACAAAAATACTTGCACATGTCTAAATGTGAAAACCCTGTCATTGCACATTAATTTTCGGGTGTTAACATAACGTAAAGTATTTAACATTATAATATGGAATTGCTATTCTGCTAAATTTATATAAAATGGATATTAGCCTCCACTGAGTAAATCTTTCGGCTGATCCAAAACAAAATCTAATATTGGAAAATAAATTACATAGACAAGAATATCAATCAAATTTATTAAAGTCTCTTTTTGATTATCCGCTGATATTTCTCCAGATGATTATTACTGTTGTTTCAGTCCCTCTGACTTAAATAAGTCATAGTTGATTCTTTTATTCATAGTCTCCTTTTGGGATTGACGTTGGTTGTGACACTAGTAATAATTATGTTCTATAGGAGAAATACATTTACAAAATATAAAAATACATCTACGGGGAATATAGAGGAAAATACAAATACAGTTGAGCTTGGCATTACAATAACAATACTAGGGCGGATTAACATATTTACAGTTTCTATCCATTAACTATCAGTATTCATTTTTTTTCGAACCCCTTTATACCTTTAAAGAAAAAATATCAAATATCCCTTACATACCTTCTTTATCGATATCTCGAACTTGACTATAAGAATGTACAAACCTAATTTGATCTTCAGTAAAATTAATATCAATATTTTTACTATATTTAATTAGAGGGATATCTCGAAACATAATGTTTATTGGCCTTATTTGTATGGCTTGGACTATAGACTTATAATTTGTATTGATTTTTCTTATGGATATGTCTTTGACCAATTCGATTACTTTGTCTATTTTTATTTCCGGTAATTCATACTTATTACTGACATGTGTTTTCCTGTTGAATTGCCTCTAAAGGATATTGTCAGCTGTTACTTGTCCAATGTTGCAATAATAACTATTTAGAGCATTAGCAGCATCAGTACCCTCCAAGGACATCATTTTCATCATTAATCGTCAAGTGTTCTTTATTCTTTTTCTATCTGGTCTATCATTCTCCAAAAAATGTTGTGGTCATTTCTGTTTTCCCCTAACAGATTGTTATAGTAACTCGATTTAGCTTGTTTCACTGATCTATTGCACAGGTTTCGAGCGGATTTAGCATTTCTAATGTCTTGGGGTAATTTAGATTTATTTGCTAGTTTATAAAGACTATCCCTTTCAAGGCCTAGCTCTCCTAACTCCATTGTATACCATTGAGGTCTCTTATTTTTGATTTCATATGTCTTGAATGGAACCAGTCTATAATTATTAATTATTGATTATTGGTGAGCCCAAGAATTAATCAAAATCCATATAACACTCATGTTTAAGGTAATTTCTACATTGTTTCGTCAATTTTATTCTCTGGGCCCCCCTCTGGTAGTTTGTTCCAGAGGTATGACTTATATATATAAATAGGATTGTGTAAACGTTTCATGTTTAGGTGTTTTCTGAAGTTATTGCAGGGATTATCATTAAAATTAACATCTGATCGGTTAGTTGCATGCCCTGGAAGTAAAGAATATCTTGCAGTTTGGCTATTATGGATGCTCAGTTACTTTTTACATGCTTTGAGTTGAATGAATTTTACTCAGCAATTGTGAGAATTCATCTTCGCCTGATCCAAGATTGCGTGCAACAAAACTCCCCATTACCAATTCCTGTTCCTCCTCTAGCGGCCCTTAATGGAAACCATCACACCTGATTAAAAACGCTATGCCTTCTAATCACTCCAGTCAGTTAACTCACTTCTTACATGGAAGAAAAAGGTGTAACTTTACTGTAATATCGTCCGCTTATTTGGGACGGAAGTGAAGTTTATGGGCGGGGCTCTTGGGGCAGGTGTGACCCCTGGGGGGCTGTGAAGGCACTACTGCATGTTGCATACATGCGATACTCTAATTACGATTGGTCTGCTTCTAGAGCTGTGAGCACTGTAGGCATACATTAAAAAAATTGTAGCCAGCTCACAAGAGCAAAGGGGCGAATAGGCATCATAAAGCACATATATAATGTAGGCTAATAGTGATATAAACTATATTAAAATCAAATTGTGTCTGCATATATAATAAAACATATGTATACATGTGCTGTATCCGGCAAGTGCATGGGATGTAAGCATGGCGTCACAAAACGTAGCTCTTCCCTGATGGGAACTATATAAACGCTCAAACCTTTTTGAAACAATGAAATAAAACATTGATGTAACGAATGTGAAATTGTCTCGAAATCAAACCAGTGGGGGAAGCCCAACACCATGACTTCTAGTAAATGGCTTGATAACAGGCAGATTTAATTTAAATCGCTGGAAACTTCAGAGTTAAACTGTATACTATAGTAACTACACTAGTGTGTTATAAGGAGTATTTAAAGACCCACTGACACGTAGAACACAACTTTAGTGAAATGAGTAGATATTTGGTTTATGAAAAGTACCCCAAATTTGATTTTTGAAAATTCCTAATAGTAAGTGAGTATGGGCGCGATATGTGTCCCCGGTCACCTCAGGACTCTGAGTAGAGCTGGTGGTGGTGTTGATTACCCTGTGACGTCACCGGTGGAACTCGCTCCCGGCGCGCTCTATACCTCCAGTGTGTATACTTAGGTGTTTCAACGAGACACACACAAACTCATATGGTTCCTGTGATGTGTTGAGTGATTCAGTATTAAAGTATATTGTACTTATAGTATATGATCGTCTTACTTAAAATAGTATGACGAAATATATCTAGATAAATGTAATATCTGTACTGAATAGTAGGAAATTCATAGGTTGACAATGCATGAAAACAACCTTTTGAAGGTTTTCCGATTTTTGTTAGTTTCTTTAAACATTGGCCTCTATCTCTTTCTGTAATTGTGACGGATAGTTCCCTATTTTGTGAAGAACTTGTGTTAAAAGATTCAATGTATTCGATTTGAGATATGGTTTCAACTAGAATTGTATTTTACTAGGGTATATTGGGATGGATAGTTCTGGTTCAAGATATCCAACAAGACAGACAATTGCATGGAGTATAATACCCATACCTTGGTGAATAAACTCATATCGGACAATGAGAAATCTTATATATATGGTCGATAATTATCTAGAAATTTTAGTGCGATTGAGATTTTTTGGTAAAAGATAAAAAATAAATCGATTGTTTCCATATTTATAAGGACGAAATGACTTATATTGGGCTATGTGACTGTAAATTTGCCACAACCTGGGTCCATTATTTGTTCAGATACAAGCCTCCAAATCATTGGAGTCTGGTCAAAGATTCCATGCGAATATATGTATATGTATGGAGCGTTTTTCTTTCTTTCTAACCAAGTTTATTAATAATCCAGATATAAACATGTGCCTTTTAATAGCTTTTCTTGCAAATATATGTTTGAAGCATAAGCTACCATAAGCGTTTCAACGAATACACAGTTCCATACGAATACATCGTTTCAATGATGTATCCGTATGGAATTTTGTATTCATTGATACATCCTTTCTGAATAAAATACCTAAATAGTAAATGCATCGACTATTGTTCGCTCTGTAATATTTACCCTACCTGCAATGTGTGAATTGAGATTGATCCATATCTATATTGTATATTATATGAGGTTACCTCGTACCTTGTACCTGTGCAAGATGATTATAACTGGTATGTAATGAATTGTACATTTATGTCTTATTGAACTGCGCTTGTGACTACATACCGACAATTGTCAACTACTATATTTTATATTAGATAGGTACCCATATATATTATGGGAATGTTTGGTCATTACAAAATGGGTCGACGCTCGAGCACGTATATCGTCAGAAAATTCCGAAGCGGAAACTGTACCATGTGTTTTTATTTATGCCTCTGTTTACTTTTATCGTTCGCACTATTGTGAAGCACACAGGACTGTACTGGCTTGTATCAACATGCAATATGAAGTTTTGCCAAGAATTTATAGTGAACCTCTTAGTGTTCAAGAGAAATGGCATTGGGTAGTTTGATAGATATTAGTAGGCTTAAGGGGCTAACACTGCTGTCCTTAAACATCAGGTCTGTGAGAAATAAAACTGCTGAGTTAAATGATACCATGCTATGCGGCAACATTAAGATAATAGCCCTACAAGAAACATGGTTAGACGGGGCTGATAATAATGATTATATATTACACAATGAGAATTATAAAATATACAGGGAGGATAGAACTACCTTAACCAATGGGCATGTAAAAAAAGGTGGTGGTTTATGCTGTTTGGTTGATAAAAGTTTTATTATCGACACTGCTATATTTGCTAATCTTAACAGGTGTAATGAGCACATCGAGGCACAAATCCTTAGATGCAAACCTGGCAACAGGAGGAAAATCATAATATGTAACCTGTACCGCCCCCCGGCGGGAAATAAGAGGATATTTATTGATAATCTATCTGAAATCAGCTATTAAGGATAATGCCCTTAACTGTGAAATAATCGTATGCGGAGATGTAAATATTAATATGTTAGATACTAAAAATGATACGGTGCTTGAGCTAAACCACCTACTAGTGGAGAATTCGTTAGTACAAAAGGTGCATGTACTGACAAGAGTGTCTAATAATAAGAAATCTATGTTGGACATCATAGCCACGAATCATAAACATTGCCTTAAGGCTGGTGTAATTCAGAATAGTCTTTCCGATCATTTCCAAGTTTATCTAAACCTAAAGAAAGCCAAAAGTACTTTGGTTAAGGAGAAAAGATACACTAGAAATTATGATGTATTAGACTGGAATGACTTTGATGTATACTGCAATGAGGTCAATGATAACTTAGTACTAGATATGAATGCTAGCGCTGACCAAATATGGACCGCATTCAAAAAACCCCTGACTGATTACCTGGATACCAATTGTCCAGTTATATCGAAAACTATAGTACATAGGGGTAAGCATCTCTTAAACAGAGAGTGTCTGACTGCAATTAGGGTTAGAGATAGTCTCTTTGTTATTGCAAATAGGACAAACCTACCGGTAGACAGAACCAGAGCTGCTCATGCAAGAGCAACAGCTGCTAGGTTAGTAAGAAATGCGAAGAGATCGTTCATTTATAATACTTTACAATAACAACAGTAGTGTAGTTTGTGTAATAATAGAACTAAACGAGCAAAATCTGACTATTATAAGAATTTATTAGAAAAACATAAAAAAGATTCGAATAAATTTTGGAAAGTAATTAAAGAGGTAGATAAAAAGGCTGATGGTAAAATTTCGAATTTGACAATTGATGGTGTTAGTATTCATGGTCAGGAATTGACAAATAGTTTAAATAAGCACTTCTGCGAGATTGGTGAAAAAATAAATGAGAAAATTGGTATACATGGTAGTATAAGACATGATGAGAAAAGAGATGAATTACTTGAAAATATCGAGATTGATATGGTTGAAACTATGAAATTGTTTGAAAATATCGACGTAAATAAGAGTTCTGGGTGTGACAATATTTCGTCTAGAATCTATAAGGATTGTTTTAGAATACTTATAATGGAAATGACATATCTATATAGGATGTCGATCAGACAAGGAGTTTTTCCTAGTTTATGGAAATGTGCTACAGTTGTGCCCATACCCAAGGTGAATAACCCAAGAACAGAGAATGATGTTAGACCTATCTCGTTAACACATGTGGCTGGGAAGATTTTGGAAAAAATTGTGGTAGAAAAATTGATGGACTTATGTTTCAAAGGGATAATTAGTAAACAGCAAAAAGGCTACCAAAAGGGATTATCAACTACTGATGCTCTGGCAGAATTTATTAAAGATGTTAATCTGGCTAATAGTTTAAAGATGGTTATGGTAGCGTGCTTCGTTGACTTTAGCAAGGCCTTCAATTCGGTTGTGCCTGCCTTAATGATGAATGAATTGGAGGATATAGGGGTCACGACATGTTTGAGAGAATGGTTTAAATCCTATTTAACTGAGCGTACTCAGAAAGTAAGACTTGATGGAATTTTGTCGGACGTATCCCCTATTAACTATGGTGTCCCTCAAGGCTCCATCCTTGGGCCAATTTTGTATTTGATATATGCCAACGACTTAAAACATTTAAATTTAGGATCGAAGTACCTCCAATACGCGGATGACACCGTTTTTTACTTTTCTGGTAATGATAGGAATGAATGTCAGAATGTACTTAATAGAGATATGGTAGTGTTTGATAAATGGAGCAAAGGTAACAGACTGTTGGTGAATAGTAAACAAACGAAAATTATGGTTTTTGGTGTTGATAAAAATAAAGGTAACAATTTAGGCCCAATGACTGTAAAATTTGAAAAAGATAATATTGAAAGGGTAACTTGTTATACTTACTTAGGGATCGTGATTGATGATAGATTACTAATGAAGGAATGATATAAAAGTCTGGTAAAACAATTAAACAACAAAATATTTGCATTTAGAAAAATACGGCCAAATGTTACAAAATTAGCGGCTATATTAATTGCAAAAGCGAAATTATTATCTATATTTGATTATAGCTTGTTTAGCCTTTGTTGTCTAACCCAGACTGATTTGTGTAAATTACAAAAAAATCAAAATCGAATTCTTAGAATCGCTTTAGGCTGTGACTATCGTGTAAGCAATATTGAAATTTTAAGATTAACTGGTGTTATGAGCATTAAACAGAGAATGAGATATAATTTATGTAATATTGGACATAAAGAAGTTTATAAGGAAGGTAATGCTGTGTTCCCAGCTAGAAACACGAGACAGGCTATGGCACCTATGCTAGGCAATTTTGCACCCAAGACAAATAAGGATAAGAGATGTTTGTGGAACTGTATCAATGTAAATTGGAATGGACTTAGCGCTGATTTGAGATTGATAGGGGTTGAAAGGTTTTTCAAGAGTCTCCTAAAGAAAAGAATTAAATTGGAAAATGGATAAACACAACCCCCCCCCCACGCCCCTACCCCCCCCCCCCCCCTCCCCCCCCTCCTTTTTTGACCTCCCCTCCGCCCAACACTCACAAACTGTGAACTGGAGAACTTGATTAATCTAGATATGTACTATGTACCCCTTATTCTTATTCTTGTATATATAAGTATTTATAATGTATATAGGATGGAAAAATGTATAACCATCAACAGCTTGATGGATAACAATTTGTTTGAAAGTATTATTATATTATATAATGTCACACTGATTGTAGAAAAATTGTTAATTATTGAGATAATGAAGTAACTAATTACTGCAACACCACCAAACAAAATGGAAATTGATCAGTTAAAAATATTTCGTAGCTGTAATAACACATTCCATCATCTCACCTCTCTGTAAGAGGCAGAAGTAATTAATTAGCCAGGAACACTATTTTTTCATTAATTCATTTATTCACCCACATCTCATTTCATTATTATCATACATTACTCTTGTGAAAGAGCAGAGATAAATATTATTCGTAAAAATCTTTAATGCTATGTTTTTAAAATTATTGAAAGTATGTACATGAAGACTTATGAAATGGACTTAAAAACGCCTAGGTCGCACTATAAAGGTAGATAAAGTGTAAATGAAACGAAAGTGCATATATGACCGTGACTGTAAATTATTAGGAAGAATTACTAGAACCCTGACTGTATAATATATTGCAAGATATCAGGGCATGAGGAAAATCACCCCTAGGGTGAAATTGCATTATATTGTCATTAATTCCTGAATAAAGATTTTAGAACAAAAAAAAAACAGTAAGAAGTTTTGGAACGAACTAAATAGTCTGCTCGGGAAAAAAGAAGATAAATTGCCAGAAACATTCTATCATGAAAACAAATTAGTCTCGGGGCTTGAAGCTTGCAACACCTTGAATGTTGTATATCAGAAGATGGGAGAAACAAACATCAGGTCCAGTGAAAATTTTGTCGATTATTTGGCTATTAATGATGATGATCAGGTAGTATCAACCAGGATTAACATTTCAGAAGTCTTGGTCCGTAAATACCTAACTTCAGTCGACGCTAACAAAAATAGTGGCTTTGACTGGGTGAATACTAAAGTGCTTAGATCGTATCTTTGTAAGATGTGCACAAAGTTTACTCATTTATTGAAATTTTGTGTTAATCATAGTGCGGTCCCCAGGGAATGGAAAAGGTATTATATTAAACCAATCCCTAAATGTAATAACCCCAGGAAATTATTAGATCTGTGCCCTATCGCAATTGAACCTCTGACATCGAAAGTCCTTGAATCTTTTATATGTACAGCTCTAAGAAATCATATGGATATTAACAAGTTTTTTGCTGCGGAACAGGGGGGGTTTAGAAAACATTTTTCCACAAACAGAAGTGTATTTGAATTTACAGAACCAATTCTTAAAGGGATAGATAGCAGAAAAGTTTCGGTCGCCACCTATTACGATGTGGCCAAAGCGTTTAATTCTGTTGACCATATGATTTTGATGAGAAAACTGGAATGCTATAAGATCAACCCATGTATTATAAAAATTATCAAAGAGTACCTAACTGATAGGATCCAATGCACTAAGCTCGGGAAACATTTATTTTTTTTTTTTTTTTTAAACGTTTTTATTTTCAAAGATATACTGAAACATGGCAGAAGAGGAACACTTCGCTTGCAGATCAAGCGCTCTTCGGAGCCTTCTGCTCCAAGTCAATGAGTTAAAGTTAACAATATTGGCAAAAACGGTGAATTCATCATTAAAATACAGTGATAATAATATCGGATGTAGTCAAGTCAATTTACAAGAAAATCTTGGAACGGAATTGGATGGAGTGAGAAATAATGGAGATGAAGTTTGATAATTCCGTACAAAATAATATAGTAATATTGGAGGTGAGAGTGGAGCATAAGAGAGCTGAGTGGTTTATCCATTCATCTCATGCTAGATAAAATCGTTTAATATGGTTCTTAAACATTAAATTATCACGAATATTACGGAGATAGGTGGGGAGATTATTCCACGTAAAGGCTACTTGGTAAAATAGGGAAGATCGATCAATTTCCCGTCTAGGGATGAATAAATTAAGTACAGGAGCATCATGAAGACGAGTAGGTCGAATTGCCGGATGAGGAATAGGATGATTAAGTTTGCATATTTTGGTAAATGCCATTTTGGAGAGAAGGAAGCATGTTCTTTTATCTAATTTCATAGTTTTCGTAGTGTTATGTATGTAGTCAGTAGCAGTTCTAGGGTGACAACCAATAGCTATTTTCAGTGCCTTATTTTGTAATCGTTGGATGGAATCAAGTGTTTTTTGGCTACAACCACTAGTAAATGGTGCACTGTAGTCGATGATCGAAAGAATATTCGCTTTAACGAGTAGGATAGCACTTTTCTTAGAAAGGTTCTGTCTTATGAGAGCTAGTTGATAAATTCTGTATTGTAAAGATTTCATCAGAACACTACTTTGCTCATTAAAATTCAACTGTTTGTCAATATTTATACCTAGATAGTTATAATTATTGACTTGTTCTATTACTTCATTATTTACTCTTATTGTAATCATATTGGCTTCAGTCTTCCTCTCTCCAAATAACATCACCTTTGTTTTGGCTGTATTGATGAGAATTTTGTTTTTCACAGACCAGTCATGGAACAGCTTCAAATCATTGTTCATTTCCATTATTAAATTGTCTAAATTTTCCCCAGCAGCATAGAGAACCGTATCATCGGCGTAAAGCAAGTAACGAGAGGATAAATTGAGTTTGTTAATATCATTAGAAAAGATTAAATAGATGATTGGCCCTAAAATTGATCCTTGGGGGACGCCACAATTAATAGATTTTAATTCAGAATAATGTTCTCCAAGTCTAACAGATTGCGATCTGTTCAAAAGATACGAAGATAACCATTCTAGTGCTTTATTATTTAGACCAATTTTCTTGAGTTTTTCTTTAATTATAATATGGTTTACGCTATCGAAGGCCTTACTAAAGTCAATAAATGTGGCTATTGTATAAATTTTGTTGTTATTGTTTTCATTAATGTGACTTATTAATTCGTAGAGAGCTTCGTGAGTACTTCTATTTTTTCTAAAGCCATATTGGTGGTCCGAAATGATATTATTAACGTTAAGGTGATTCCAGATCTGTGAGGCGATATATTTTTCTAACATTTTTCCTCCTATATGAGTGAGGGCTATAGGTCTGGTATCTTTGGGCGAGGAGGCATTATTGACTTTGGGTATCGGTTTCACTATGGCTACTTTCCATGCTGCTGGGAAAACACCTGACTCAATGGATAAATTAAATACATGTAGTAATTGACGGTTAGCAATGGTAAATAGATCTTTGTACATTTTTGAATTTAGTTCTTTGCAGCCAGAAGACTTCGATGTGTCTATCTCTGAGATCAGTTCTGAAAGGGTTTCTAGGGATATGGCACTAAAATTATTACATTCCTCAGTAATTGACTCAGTATAATCGTCTGGGGGAATATCAGGTATTTGCTGTTGAATCTTTTCACCAATAGCACAATAGAAGTCATTAAGATATTTGGCCGAATCAAGGGTACTAAGTTTAATATTATTGTGGTCTCTAATATTTAATATTTCCTTCCCTTTTTTCGCTGTAATTTCGTCTAGGGTTCTCCAGAGTTTTTTACTATTATTCGCGTTGTCATTAAGGATATTAGTATAGTATTGGGTCTTGGCTCTTCTGAGGAGGCTATTAACTAAATTTCGCTGAATTCTGGCTGCATTGACATCATTATGATCCTTCGAGATATTAGCGGCTTTGTACATTTCATCTCTTATTTTACATGCATCGATAATTTCTTTGGAATACCATTCAGGTTTAGAACCCTGGAAATATACATTTTTCCATGGTGCAACATGATCCATCACATCAACAAACACCCTATATAAATACTCCCAAGCTGAATTCACTTCTGTTAGATTGTAGAACGTGGCCCAATCGGTATTATTATTGAGAATAGTTTTTATCCGATCTACATTATAATTTTTCATTACCCTAATTCTTTTCATCTTACCAGGACTTTTTTTTAATCTTTGGTGTTTGAGAATCAAATAAATAGCTTGGTGGTCCGATATGTTGTAGTTAATGGTGCCTAGTGTGGCTGGTTTAGTACTTCGATATAGGAAGTAGTCTAAGATACTATCTTTCTGGAGGCCATATCGTGTAATAAATTTCATTTTCAGAGTAAGGTCAGCAGTATTGGAATATTCATTTAAAGCTTTCAATTTAGAATTATTTTTGTCCAGCAGGTCTATATTAAAATCACCAACAATTATTAAAGAACCTGGGTGCCTCAGAGTATCAAACTTTTTGACTAATTCATTAAGTTTATCTAGACATGCGGTAACATTAGAGTGCGGAGGTCTATAAACAACACCTAGATAGATGGGCTTCATGTATTCTTTCGTTATTGTTATACTTAACAATTCGATATCTTCATCGCTCAGTGTTAAATTCTCATCGACCTCACAATGAAATGTATCTCTAACATATACACATACTCCTCCCCCGTGTTTATTGGGGTTAGTTCTGTTTAAATTTATCAAGTTAAAGTTATGATGTTGTAGAAGAGGCAGACAGGCATTATCTCGTATCCAGGTCTCAGTAAAGCACATAATATCAATATTAGTATCAAGTATATCATTTTTTACCTGGTCAAACTTTGGAATTAGTGATCTGACATTAAGGTGGGCTATTCTTATGCCTCTCTTACGGGAAAGTTCATACCAGTTGGGCAAGTGGGCTTCACTCAGCTTCGGATTCATTCAGGTAGGGTGGTAATGGGTCGCGTGAAGTTGTTTCAGGTGAACCATACGCAAGGCCATGGATATCAGCTCATACACACAAAAGTTATCGTCTTGTTACCGACATACAATAATTGAATAGAGTTGATAATAAGGATATCATGGACTTACCAAATACTCTCCACGTCATATAGGTAAAGTTCCTTAGAGAATAATATTTAACCACGAGGCTGTCATTACGAACAGGGGAGGAAACAGGTTGGAAGCGATGATGATCGTCGTCATTCTGCACTGAGGCCTCCCCAGGTCCGTCTATCAAAGAATTAGCATACATAATAGTTGAGTGACAGTTCCGTTATAAGTACACCATATTATCAATGTTATGTACCAATTAAATGAGTGAATAGTCATATGCCAGCAGCGATAATTATTGTCGTCAGCTGGACCATGTCTATTTCCTCAAATATAGCAAAGTACAGGACAGAGACGATTTCATAATAATAATAGTATGGTAATAAAGCAATAGCAATAGCAGTAGTCATCTTTCAATGGCAGATAAACAGGATCATGGTCATTTTAACAATAAACGCAACAAAGGGTGATATATGGGTAGTATAATATAACCTTTACAGCAATATAAATTTCTCAAATCCCATTATGAGTACACAATTGTTATCAGTGTATGTACCAACTACGTGAGTGAATAGACCTATGGTCATATGGTAGCAGCGATAATTATTTTCGTCAGCTGGGCCATGTCTATTTCCTCAAACACAGCAGTATACAAGACATAAATAACTTCATAGAATGGCAATAGAGCAATATCGGTTAAGTGAGTGGATAGTCATATGGTCATGTGGTAGCAGCAATAATTATTTTCGTCAGCTGGGCCATGTCTATTTCCTCAAATATAAACAAATTACAAATCATAGGTAACCTCATAGCTTTGCAAAACAATAGCAGGAATTATTTCTCCGAGACAGATAAATTCAATCGTAATCATTTTAGTAATACGGCAGGCAGTGGGGTGGTATAATAATACATCAGAACCTTTAGGAATCAAGATAATTATGAATCTAAGCGGGGTGTATTATGAAATAACTCTATTTGTTTCGCCCAATTTTCAAGAACAATACTGTCAAGGTGTATTCCATCAGGAAGTCGTTTGTAGGTATGCCTCGGTTTGTGTTTTTCAAATTTATGGACCTTTGTGATTAAGTGCGGGTGATTAATGTTTCTTTTAGAGTTAAGCATACGGATATCCTGATTGATTGTAAGGATGGCATTGGAAATCATCCTTTGGTGGGGCGAGAAATTTGGTATCTTGTTGGCCTTATTAAGTTCAATACCTATTAGCCCTCCAATAGCAATATTACAAAACTGTTGCTCATCATTCATCTGCTCAAGTGACGATTCATACGCTGCTACCATCATGCGTACAAGATTTCCCTCGTGGGTAGATGCTAAGGTAATCTTCTTAGTGGTTTTGTCCTTCAGACAGAAATTGCAGATCCCTCCGATAAGAATGGCATTATTAGGTTGGTGAATACTAATCTTCATTTTAAGTTCAAGGGTTAACCGGTCGATCCCTGCCCCTGGATAGGCATAGACGATAATATCAGGAGATCGTATGTAGTCTTGCAAGTTTCGTCCCCTTGAATCAGTCACGACGACAGTAGTGGTTTGGTTCATGTTCCCTGTAATAATGTGTATAACTGTAGTATTGGAGAATTTAAAATTCTAATGATCAGCGTATAAACCGACTGAGGTTATATGGCATAACGATTGCAATGATGGATTACTATTGTGCACAATATTGCTTTCAGAGTTAAGTTGAATTAGATTTGGCTGATCATTTACCTGTTGGCTAGGTTTCTTGGGTCTACCTCTGGATGCCGATTGCTTAATCTTATCTTGTGAATCTAATGGTTGATCTGTAGATACACTCCTGGTAGTCGATCGTGATCTTAGGAAAGTAGGGGTTACTTTGTCAGCATAGGACGATTGTTGCAAGCTTACTGATCCGGTGGTGGTTCTGGCCTGACTGGGGGGCTGAGGTGACGAGGGGGGAGGCATGTTTGGTTTCAGATTACCACCTGGTCCTAGTAGTAGAGGCTCAGCACGTTGGGGATATGACGAAGGCAATGGTTGACTCAGCGAATGACTGGGCATGTCCATTTCATCCATGTCGTCGTGATGAGGGACAGACCAATTTGCATGCGTGCCCATTGTCTGTCGGTGTAATGGTCCTCCAATAGCTTTGTCCATATTCAGTCCTTCAGTACTTCTGGTGTTTCTAGGGATTTTCTTTTTCTTGTCAATTTTGGGAGATCCACTTTTAGATGGCTTAGGATCCTCTCCTCCAGCACCCTTAAATTTGCGGTCGAGTCGGTCTTGATCAGTAATATAACGATCATTATAACTATCTCTGACATCTTCCAAGATTTGGCCCAGCATGTTATCTCCAATGAAACTTTCCGCATCTAGATGTTCTGAATTTATTCCGCAACCGATCGCCCAATATCTGTCATTGGTCGCTTCGTGTAATGGCGTATTTCCAGTATTGGAGAGATATTCGGCTAGGTCTTGATTTTGCGCAAATTTCTCTTCGATGACTGCCCTCATCACTGTTAGTTTCATTTTGTTCCAAGTATTGGTAGATTCGATCTCTGTTGACATTCTCTTAATTTTTCTTGGGTCCTTTTCACGATAGATTTTGGTGGCTAGTTCCCTATTACCAAGCAAATTCGCTCTAGCGAAATGATAAGCCTGTTCGGCCGTATTAAAGGTAAGATCGTCAATTTTGATAGGAGAAGGATGGAAGTTTGACAAGGGTGAGTGTTCGGACTGAAAGAAGATTCCTTTATCATGTTTTTTAGTTTTTGCATCACTCAACCTGCAACCCTCCTCAGGGAGCTCTAGTTCATTATGCCTGTACCATATCCCTTCGATCTGGATTGAATCACGGACAATCTTTCCAACTTTTTTACCCTCAAGATTGGAGATATGATGTTGTATAATACGCAACTTTGATTTCCGTTCCTGAATCTCATCAGGGAGATCGGGGTTGATGAAGACTTTTGGATAGGTACGATTATCTCTTAGGGTACTTCTCTTATCATAGATTGCATTACGAACACCTTCATTTACTAATTTAACTAGTATCTGCCTCGTGCCAAGTTGCCATTTTCCTAACCTTCGTGCGTACATGATTGCTTCAATACTGACTGTCGGATCAATTTGAAGAAACAATTGGTGGACCTTCTTGTATATATCTTCATTTTTGTCGAATTCAAGCCCAGCTATGATCAGATTTCCACGTCTGGAGTCAGTCTCCAAAGCCAGCATTTTCTCTTTATAGGATATATTCTCTTCAGTTACACAATTCAATTGTTGTCTTATAGATATAACTTCCTCCTTCAAGTTGTTCTCACTAAGGACCATATCCTCCATTTTACTGACCAAAATTTCATTATTCCGATGAGACATTTCCAACGAAACTTTCAGGGCGTCTAGGGTTAAATTGTCATTTGAAATAGCATAGTCGGCGACCGTGGCTAGCTCGTCTTGAGGGATTAGACTGACAGGCTGTCTAAGGGCGACGGACTTGTTTGGGTGTTTGGGGATTAAAGGCTCAGAGAATGCATTGGAGTGTTGGTCGTACGTTAGGAATTGGATTTTCCCTTCCATTTTCGCTGGCGATATTGGGGGTTTTCAGATCAAAAACATGAATAACTCATAGAAACAAATGTTTTCTGCGATACAAATTACTCACTCAGCTTCTCACGCTCAATCTCAATGCAGTAATGTCAATATGATATAGGTGAGTATGTCCGATCCGGAGATTTAAGTGACGAAATTGGTGAGCGGTAGGAGCTCTCTCAATGTGCGTCCAGCACCTCCGAAGTCCGTTCTCATTATCCAATGAAGTCTTAATTAATAAAGGGGTACCCCAAGGCAGCTTGGTGGGCCCCTTAATCTTTTTGATTTATGTAAATGATATTCCCCGATGTATTAGAGATGTAAGAGATAATGTTGAAGTTTCGGTTGATATAAACATCACCATCTATGCTGATGATACCGCTGTGACGGTAACCGGCACTAACATAAATGATTGTATTGCTGTCTCGCAACGCGCTACTAATTCCATCAGTAAGTGGATGCGAGATAACAAACTTATTTTAAATGCTGACAAATGTCAATTGCAATTACTTGGATCGAAACGCAAATTGAATCGCATTAACCTTGATAACATTGGTAAAAATTATGTTGATGGCAAAGCTATTAAGCTAGCTAAGAATGTAAGATATTTGGGATATGTTATAGATCCCTTCTTATGTTTCGATTGTCACTTTATCAAAATGAGATTCACTCTTCAGGCGAAAGTAAATATATTAGCGAGGTTAAGATCATGCCTTGACAAGAAGATTACATCACTAATTGTGAAAAGCCATGTCTATTCGCTAGCCGAATATGGGAACGTTTTCTTTAATATGGCAACAGCTAGTAATGTAAAAAAAATACAGAGTGTCCTGAATAGGGCGGTTCGTTTACTATATTGGAATGAAGAAAGGAGTTTGGAAGATATGTGTGAAGACCTCAATGTCATCAGAAGGGGGGAGATTGCAATTATGAACCTGATGTATAATTTCAAGGAAGATCAATCTAAAATTGTAGAAATGCCACGTGCCACACGGCAGGCGGAAGGAAATAATTTAATCCAAACGAATCCGAGGTCCGAGAAATTCCTGAGGTCTCCACACACGAAGGGGCCAAGTGAATGGAACAAGCTTACACCTCGCTTGAAAATATTACCGTGGCCCAAACTAAAACAGCATTTGAAAAATGTGAGATAATTTGTAAAAACCGGGACGGAAGAGTCAAGTAAAATTATACTGGACGGATAGTAAAATTATGAGCTTAGAATGGCTGTATAACAGTAAAAAATCGGTGTAACAAATGAGTTTTTTGTTTTTATATTTGCGAACAAATCATGTTTTCTTCTGTTTTTATTTTTCTTCGTTCTTGAGGCTAAAAATACAAAAAAATGTAGTAGTGATCTGTATAGGTAATGATGATATGAGAGAGTAATATTGATGAAATGTCACTTAATACCAGATGTTTTGAAGATATAATAGATATGTACTTAATGGCTTAAACTGATAATGTTTTTTGTATCGATTGTTAAATATCGTTTGTACTTGGAGATTAGACGTATCACTGTTGTGAATATCTGCCAATAAAATTGTTAAAAAAAAAAGGTATGTTTCCCTCATGGTAATTAAGACACCAACACATAATCTGTTGAAAAATCAAACCTTAATTTACACTTTAAAATTGTAAAGCAAGAGAAAGGCAATACCCATATCGCTCAGTATAAAGCTCTATTCTTGGAGCATACTGCAACTAATTTCTGGCAAGGACATCCACTTAAATCCCTTACACTCCCTCACACTGGCGGTAATAGAAACTTTGATGTCATAAAAGAAGTTTATCTCTGCAATAACTCGCGATAACTGAATGTGGAAGTAGATTTGGTCAAGGACAGCTATTATGAAAGAACCACTATGGACAATAATTTGAGGTAATTGTCTCATTTCTGGGGACTATGAAAGAAGGAGCTGCCAGGGGGCACAACTAGACTCCAGCATGCCAGTATACTGGCTGTGATTGTGTAAGTGCTCTTTATACAGTGTAGCACATCTCCTGGGGTATAACACTACCCTCCAGCCTCTATTACAGTTTTTCATAGTGGTCAGGTAGATTGGTGCCGTAATTGTTCAAATTGGTATCAAAGCATGAACTTTGGCAAAATGATAGACCTATCTTTGTATACCGATTAAAATTGGATATAGACCCACTCTGAATTGCTTTTGCTTGGAAACTGCTTCTTGAGTATACAACAAACTTCCAATCGATCTTAATGGGGTCTATCCACTGCTGCGTATAGGCCCTAAATATGGCTTGAGTATGGGAAGAGTATAGCCGTGCATATAGCTGGCGGCTCACACTCCCGACCCCATACTCACTAGTGGATATACCCTTGCGTATGACCGCGCGTTGCTCGAAAGCATGCACACATGCGCATGGGGTAGGCGGCCCGTACTCAGCTCATACGCTCCATACTCAGCAATATCAAAACCTTTTGATATTTGTGCGCGTATACTCACGGCCGCAGCGAGCGTATGGTGACGTCAGCGGTGATTAGCCAATCAGAAGCCAGCTTATCTCCACACTCATACACACAACCAAGCGTATAGCCGCGGCAGGGGATATGAAAAAAACGGGTGCGGTGACTCAAGGAGAATAATCTCTTTGTGAAGATTATATACACAAAGGCAAGCATATATATGCAAGGTTCGGCGGCCAGCCTCCCTGCTCACCATACGCAGTGCCATACTCACGGCCATACACAGCAGTGGATAGACCCTTTAAGGAAGGATTGTGTATCAATGTATCCCATTTTTTAGACGTGTTTATTGACATACTTTAAAACTGTAAACGAAGAGAAAGGCAATACCAATATAGCTCAGTATAAATTACTATTCTTGGAGCATATTGCAACTAATTTCTGGCAAGGACATCCACTTAGTTCCCATATGTCTAACAATATAATATTTCAAATAAATATTTCAGAATTCTGTTTGTCCCTACTCTGGTAGACTGGTATATTTGGTCTACCAACCTCACTAGTATAAACTCTTCCAGGGCGCTCACCAGATAGGAATATCTGCGTGCGCATCAGTGAACAGGAAACAGAAGACAGAGGCTACTTCAGGGAGATGCTAATGGAAGAGCTCTGCATCTTATCCTTTCATCCTGCTTTACTTCAGAATTAAAGCGATATCAAAAGGTTGATGGTGGGTCGAGCCACCAGATACGTCCTATTTTGCCAGACTGTTTCCATCGATAGCTGGCCATAATGCCCTGGAAATAATATTTATTATAGGAATTTCCATAAGTATGATGATAAATGATTAAGAAAAGAAGAAAGGTACCAGATTAAATTAACAACAACTCTTTATTATCATATCGTTAGCCTTGATATTTTACCTATTTCTACTCTTCACTATTCCTTTAATACATGCTCTATGTATTCCAAATACTGCTGGGAAAGATAAAGACATTTCCTATCATATCATTATAATACATGGCAATTTATATTGGAGGACTTATGTATATATTCCCCGGTGAACATGGAATGTTTTTCTAGTTTTAACACTGACGTACAAATTCCATAGTCCTTTGCGAGGATTCAACATGGCGGCTATGCAAATACCCTTATCAACAAATATAAAAGCCATATTATACATGCATGCACGTACCAGTTCCAAATGATACTGAAATTTCTTTTTATTTAAGTCAGTCAAATAGGCTGCCTGTTTTACGGTTGGTAGTGTAAGGAGGGTAATGGTATACTAAATGCAATATTGTTCTGCACTAGTGCTACTCAGAAGCCTTTATGGAGTCGTTTATCAGTAACCTTTCATTCAGGATTCAGTCATTAAAGGATGTGCTGGTTGTAGATGCGGGAGGTTAAGACGGGGAGATAGGCTAGTGAAAATTGTAGATATTTGCCTGTCCATTTATCGGTATCTTCAGCACCCAACGATACGCCCCTCATCTTCCATGCTGCCCTCTGTTTCGTTCTCTCACCATCACTACAGTCCCCCCCCCCCCCCCCACACACACACGATATGTCAATATGATCGTGTAGTGGACAGGGGGCTTTACTGCCTCATCCTAACCCCACCCACTCACCCACCCATTCATGCACCCCTACTCAACTCCCGCCCACTAACCAACAACTTGCATGTAAGTGGCCAGAATGAGTCCTAGATATCTGCCCGGAGGAGTCCTATGTCGATCCTGCTGCATGTTCTTGGGCCTGTGTGACTGCTGTAGATAAAGCTAATAAGATGCAATCTTATCCACCCGGTGCTTGTTCATTGATGACAGCCTAGCTATTACTTTGTGGAGGCATTGACGAAATTATATATTCATAAAACCTTTATTTCATGCTTTGATATTGGCCGAATATGAAATAATTAAAAAAGATGCATTTCGATAGAAGGGTTCCTGCAGCAGGTTCTACAATAGGATAGATGTACTCACATGTAACCGCCATGTTAATCAGTTGTTAACATCAGTGCTAAGCAAAGAAAGTAGATATAGCTGTACACAAGTAGTAATAACATGGGATGCTTCTTAGGAAGGACCGAGTTTTGATATTATGGTCGCTGACATCAGGAGCATACCTGTTTTTGAAAGCTTTGATATGAGCTTGTTATTCCTTCCTCCAAGATCAATCAACCATCATTTACCCGCCTGGTAATCCACATCCAAAGACAATAATCGTAGAGGTGAATACAAAATTGACGAATATGAATATCATATATATTCATTTTCATATTATGTCAAAGATTGCGTCTCTCGTATTCACTGAGAATTTATCTTTAACAGGCACACTGCAACAGCAGATCTATAGTCAGTGGAGGCTGGCTAAACTCAATGGTGTGGGTGGTAGCGTAGAGTTAACTATGTGATCTAAGTGGCTGGCTTGTATAGAATATTGACGTGAGCGGCCTGTGTTTGATTCCCTTTTTTGATGAACTTCTGGGGATATCATGCCAGTAGAAGTACATGTAATATCTTATTTTGAATTAGATTTTTATTCTCCTTTGAATTCTCACAGTGACGAACCACAAACGAAGGTATTAGCGTAAAAAACAACTTAATTCCGGGGTTTCCATACATGGGTTCTTCGGACGTAATGGTAGGGTGACATGATTGAGACCTGGTGAGTTCCACGGAACTTATGGAAGGTCCACACTTATCGCTAGGGGTCAAGACTAATGTTAAGAAGTCCTTGTGATATGTAAAGGTCATATATAACCAAGACCATGACCTTTTAATTCATGATATCGACTGAGATAGAGATTCTTACTTAAAATGGAATTTCCCCAATACTCTGCTCATGAGAATGGTCTGCACAATTATGTTATAATAATCGTGCGAAATTGCGGTTGGTTGATCAAACCTTTGGCAATTGCATTGCTCAGATGACATTGCAATATTCCGGAGCAAAGTGTATATTATATTTAAAGGGAGCACTCACAAGAAAATGTATAATTCGCGTCAACCAATCCTCTCAATTAGCCAAGGGGATGCCCTAACAGTGGATATATATATAAACTAGAAAAAGGTTTGATATTTATGTAATGATAATTGATATAATATATATGCAATACATTGGAAAAAGCATCATTGATATATCATGCCTAAGTAAATAAACCTTTTGAACTCGAACTTCCATTTAAACTCAGGACGAAAGCCTCAGTAAAATAAATAGCTTGGTTGGCACAGGATGGATGATGGGAAGGTGTGTAAAGTCAGCTTGACTGGCAGTTTTTCTTCCCAAAATCTGTTTACAATGTTTTATGGGTTAAACCATAGTTCCGGACTCAAATCATATCCTCAAATAACCCACGTTAGGCAAGAGGTCTTTTTAAAATGAAAACAATAACAATGGTCGCTATTTTGTTTCTATCCTGCCTATATTTTGCCTTTTGCTAGGGTTTCTAGTGAAGGAAGTAAAGATAGATCTATAAATAGATAGGATTTCACCGCTTGAAGGAAGGGAACCATATTCTTTGAGTGAAACAAACACTTTGATGATTGATGCTTGCTAGATACGTTTGGGAGGATCATGGGAGATAGATGACCTCCTCGGTGGGCCAGAGATCTCTCGGTCATTGCCTAAAACTGTGCTGGGCCTATAACCACCTTAAGAAGAGACTAAACGGATTTATAACCTCCATTTCGGACCAGCTGGTATATTGTTTGCACATACTCCGGTCCCAATGCAAAGCCTCGGGATTATCCACTAAATAGGGGACCAGCAGCCCCTCTGCCAAATAGAAAATGATTTAGAGTTACTCTACCCAATTCGTGTGTTCATAGAGAACCTCTATAACAGGCCAAATCCTAGAGAAACTCTCCTGGTATTATGCAATCGGTAGCATTCTGTAAGCAGAGGATGGAATGAAAGCCAAGTCATGCCAGTGACAGTTGGGGCATCCAAGTGTGACACCGGTTATGCCAGGAAAACAAAACATGAGAAGTAGATTTTGTGTACAAAAAAGGGCTTTATCATGAAAAATGATATTTAGGACTAGCTTGGTTAAAGGCAAAATATCCAGAAACTCCTAAAACAGCACTAAAGGGACTTGAAGGTAGCCTCAGTTTGGAGTACGGAGTATGGTGTGAATTTGAACCTCGACCCATGTATAAATATATAAGTTTGAATCATGAAGGGGCATGTAAAGCACTAATATTTTAATCATTCAGATCATACAGATCTAAACATTTATAAACCTCTTACAATAGAGACACTTTTAAAACATTCTATTAAACCTATATTTATTCTGAATTAGAAAACACTTAGCTGAAACTCTGCAAGAACCAGTAATTTTGGACAACTCACCTGCAAAGAGAAAACATATATATTTTAATTGTTGTAAGACAAGTTCAGTTCAATTCATGTTGCAAAACGTTTTACCTGCTAAAAACAGTCCTGCAAGAAAATGCTCATTTGATTAAAATCCTCAGTCAGGGTCATGAGAGGGACCACAGAAACTAATTAACCTGTTCAACACATAAAACTAGATACATCCAGGAACGAATGACGCCACAGCAAGTCTCTAGTTTTGACCTTGTTTAATACATATATATCATTATAGTCACAGGTATATTTCTGCACAGGTGTGAAAGTTGAGAACAGACAATCAGAGGTGAGGTGAGACTGGAGAACATTATTATATGCTCATAATATAGGTGTAGACAGGACAGATCACCTCTATAAAATGATTAATGGTTGTGACATGCAGTCATAAAAACCATTTGGTGCGAAAATCTTAGGATTTCATCATGCAGGTTATACATACAAAATTCATTTAAAAATAAATATTTTAAAGTCTTATAGTTGGATGTTCAATGGCGTTAAATCCAGTAAATAATGCATTGGTTGTCATAACAACATCCCATTAAACCATTAGTGCTTACAGTTAAAGCATATAATAATAATTTATGTGATGAATCCACACTGGATCCAATGCATATATATATAATAAAGGTTAACTAACGAGTTGGTTGAAAAAGGGTGAATAACAGTGTGATCTTCTAAGCACAAATAACAAATAAGTTAGTTAAGTGATGAAATTGACTCAGTGGAAACAGGGCTTTAGGAAAACCAAGCTGCCTACTCTCATTAATTGTCTGGCATGCCAAAGACCTTGCCTGGAAGAGGCCCAATAACAGTGACAAGCAATCAATGAATACTTCCACCACCAAAATCGAAAAGACAAAGGTGGGCTATAATTTTGTTCTTAAGTTCCATTGATTGCCAATATGCGACATCATTTCTAGGGGTTGTTGACCTTAAATAAAAAAAAATAAGCCCAATAACAAGGAGAGAGTAATAAGACTTGTTGATGCATGTCTGATGCCATTCGTCTGCAGATATTTAAGCAACTTTTTAATTCAATATTTTGGTAAGGAAATTACACTAATGATGATTTATATAACAGTTTGATTTTAAAATAATTATTTGGAAGCTGTGAACATAACAGGTTCTCTCACTTAATCATAGATTATATATTTTGTTAATCATTATCTGGTCTTCCATCTTAAACATCCAGTTATAAAGTACTAGATATACTCGATATATTAGAAAAGATTATTGTATTTTCGGTATTATTATTTTTTCCTGTGGGAGTATGAGTCTTTGTAGAACTCTTTGTTCAGCATTAATAATGCATATGGCCTGACAGTATAGTTGTCACTCTGCGGTAATACAGATTGGGTTTCTATTGCCATATGCACTGCAGCCTTCATTCAGCCATACTAACATAGAAGAAACTTGAAAAATCAGTTTATTTCCTGAAATAAGTACACCGCTTTCTTATATCATTCATAATAGTACACATGGATAAACTTAAAGTACTCATCTGAAAGTCATTTAACCAAAGTCTCGGAGGATCTTTCTCCTTTGTTTTTGATGCTTGTATAAACTTAATAAAATAACACCAACAAGCTACTAGCTGTAAACTTCAGTCCTATAAGGTAAAAAATGAATAAATTATCTTGTAAGATTTCTTGTCGTAATAGCTGTGAATTCAGCTTTAAGTCACAGACTGAAACCAAATATATATGTTAAACAGCGTTAGAGGGAGGGGACATATATTTATCACTCTTGGAAGCAAGCTGTGGTTCATATTAGAAGCCATGTCAGGACCACCTTGCTCAATCTTCTATAGGATGACTTTATGATCAATTGCCTAGAGATGATGTTGATATGCCTGTTGCAGCACATTTGCATAATGACTACGTTATAAATCACATTTTACTGCAGCCTTCATTCTAAAGTATAAACACAGTGATTTTCACTGCATGCCTTTGGAACAATGGTTCAGGAAAGATTTCCTCTGTGATAGCGCACCCGCTTGTTTAGAACTTTCAGTTAAATTGTTAGGTGCTAAGTATGTATATTGATCCATTACCTCATTGCTTAGAAATATAATTTAACTGTATGGTAGTAGACAAGCAAAGAAATACACATATAGATTCGGTAGTTGACGTATTATATGCACGAGATATGTAGAGTTGTAGATAGATGTTTATTCCTGGTACAGGTATAATATGGTGTAACCTAGATGATGTACGGCAGGGCATCTAATCAAACAATGGTGAGGAAGTCACTTATATGGGGGTTAATGAACAATGCTTCATTAGCCAATCGGTGATCTGCACCTGGTCAGTTGGAAGGGGACTGCCGTAGAAGTAACATGTAATGGTAATTCTAAATGAAAATTTATTGGGTATATGACACAAGGAGGTATAACAGTAGGGCTGATGTTTTTCAATACATGCAATGTAAAAGATAGAAGAAATTTAATAGTGATTAATGTGTATGATAGTAATAGAAACAATTAGTTAATTATTGTAAATTTACAAATGATTGCACAAAAGATCCATTACATCTCAGATCTTAGGTACAGTTATGATATAGAAAATAGTGGTTTTTAATCAATTAGTCAAAGTAGTTGGATCCTGTGTTTTAACTATTTTGTTTTTTACAATTGCTTGAATCAGATTATTTTTAAAAAAAAAAGAAGTCTTGTTCTTTTTGGTCTTGGTCTTGATATTTTGATAAAGTTGCTGTCCACCTGCCACCTGCAGTAGGCTCCTTATGAATAATGTCTGATTGCCTACACGTATATAGGCCAGGTTGGTAGAAATTGTACAATCGACAGCTGTACACATTTAGTAAATTATGATGAATGCGAAATGATGAATACTAGGCATATCTGGGTATATTTGGTATTCCATTAATTAAAAAAATATGTTCAGGTTGTTTGAAACTATTATTTTGAAGCTCATTTTGTCTTAAATTTGGGATGATTGTACCATTGTATTAGTATACCAGTGTACCATTGTATTGTATCTTTACATCACTATAGCACTATAATTTCATTAGAGCTATCTTGATAATAATTATTTTGATAAGGAATATTGCATAATCTACTACTGCGAAATGGTTATTCAACATACTTGATGTAATATATGCTGGGTGCATTTGAAAATTCTGGGAATCTGGGAAATGTAAACCCAGTTGAAATAAAATCTCAAAAAAAAAGAATTATTTAAGAGAGTTGATGAAGGCGAATTGTACATTTTCTGACGACCTGTCCCATATATCTTATGTAGCTTTGTTCCTGCCAACCAAGGAACGTATAGGATTTGAGACAGGCACCTTCATACAAGTGTACTGAACCGCACTCTGTGAGTGTACATCCAAATGTAGCACCGCAGTTGGACTATTGTTGAACAGTGTCTCCAGTAGGCTTTAAGGCAGGCAGGGATGTAGGTAAATGGGCCCTCCATTAAGGTGTAGTGGTCAATTTATGTCTGGCTGAAGGGGCAGTGTAGCTAGGCGATATGAGAGGCCAGACAGAGCCAGCCATCTAGTTGGGGGTTAACACTACCAGATGGATTTCTTCCGAGTAATTTTGTTTATGCTGGTTACACTGTCGAAATTGTATGTTTGGAACTCTGAAACATTGGTAATAATATACGGATGAAAGCCATAATGCACGGGGAGCCTTCTCCAATTCTTTCAAATTACCCACATTTATGACGGAAGTGAAGTTCAACGTATTAAACTGAACTGATTTTCTCAATTAATGCAATACGAAACCGGTATATCCAGATATACCAATTATGATTGGGTTGGTGGGGTGTGGGGAGGGCAATGAGACGTCAGGAGGAGAGGGAGGGAAAAGAGAGAGAGAGAGGGAGAGTGAAAGAGGGTGAAAGGGATGAGGGAGAGGGGAGAGCAAACGAGGAGAGACGAGGGTAAGGAGAGGGAAAGAGGAGTAAAAAGAGGTTGAAGAATTGAGGAAGAAAGGAGAGAGAGACAGAGATAGAAGAGAGGGAGCAAGGAGAATGCAAGGAAATGTTGATTTTTAAGGAGAATTTTTCAATAATTAATAGCAAATGATACTGTTTATTTGTCAAAATGTATTATTTAAGAAATGAGCCTACAAATGGTATTCCTATTTCTAGATACATGTCCCCGAGACTGTCACATTATATGAATATTATTTCTATACTGGTTTTCTTAATCAATGCAAGTACACTATGGCAATTTATACTTGACAAGGCTGTAATAATCCACCTTTCGGCGAATAATATTATTGTACCTTAATACAGTGCTTATATCTCAGCAAATATTTGAGATTTTAACAAAATGTCAAAGACATTAAATATCCCGATCAATCTGACTGTCCTAAAGTTGTATGGCTATATAACTATAGTCAATCTATTAACAGAAATATGACGCTTAGACTTTGATATTTTGTTTCCATGTAGAAATAGAAGTAGTAAAAAGCTTACAGAAGAATAAGTATTCCCACTATCAATTAGCATTATATATCAAACGATTTGCAACAATGTCAGCATCATGCAAGTATTTAGTCTATCAAAATTAATTCAGAATTAGCGAGACGGGAGTCCATTTTCTCCCAAATGTTTAGTTTTTGCACTATAAATGGAAGCTTCCTTCACAGCTTCTGGTAGGTCGTGGTGGCGACAATTATCACTGGTGTTAAATTCGCACGACACAAACTATAATCCGGATTACGAGAATTGCCTGTATAATTTAATATGACGAAATGAAACTAAACAGACATGGAAATGGTAACCAGACATGTTCAGAACCCTGAAACATGTCTGTCGACAATTGTTTTCATTTACAACAGTATATATGATATAGACCGGCAAAAGACATTAGAAAGATCCCCATAGGTGATCAGATTCATTTCGTATAGAGGGAGCCTAGAAATTAACCAAATAACCATTTAGCACGGTCCAGAAACGTTCCAAATACATAAAATAAGTTATCAATAGTAACGCAGCGATTACTGCGTTCCATTACCTACCAGATTATGGCTGCCATGTGATAGCAGAGCATAACAAATGCTAACAATCCATAGCAGAAGGCTTAGCGGAAGATAGCAGACTACTATATAGCGACAATAGTCAGCGATAATGGATGGTAATGAAAGATAATGGAGCAGATTTTAGCGCAGCGGGATATGCAACGGTTTAACGGATATTCGCTAAATCGCTCGCTGTTTTTTAGTGAATGATTAGCGGAATAGCGGATAATGGAACTTTAGTTATGAAACGGCCCCCAGACCCCTAAATACATTTGATTAAAATAGCTTCATGATATCAATACCTCTTTAAGTATAGTAGCCTACATGTAATAAGTTAGTGGTAAAACAAAAGAAAACTGGAATTAGCCTTGTAGATTTTGAATGCATATGACATGGAGTAGTAGGCCTTGAAAGCGCAGCTCCTTTATGGCCTCTATGGCTAATAAGACTAGATATCCGTGGTCAACAGCAAGGTCTCTCAGGTGGAGCTAAGGACAAGGACATATCACTTAACCCTATCACCTTCTTGTCGTAAAGATAGCAGCTTGTCTGTCTGCAGACTTGGTAGCTTCTGCTAGCTGTGTCTGGTTACAACATGGGCAACAAGGGGAAGGCATTAAGTTAAGTGGACTAGACTTTGTAACACCGACCACAAGACCAAAACATTTTATCTTATCATTTATATCATGTTATCTTAGAATAGCAATCCCCATGGGGCTGCGTAAGAGCAATCTATGTCATCAAATATAATATAGATTATAACTATCATTGCAATCAAACAGTCATACAAGAATAGGCTGTGAAGGGACCATACAGGTATACAATTGTAGAAACATTTGATAGACGGTACTCAATTCCATGTGTCCCTTACTAGTAGTTGTTGGCCCCAATGGGTGAGTAATAAATGATACACAATATCATGTGAGGTGAAAAAAGATGTGCACCCTTCTCTCCCCAATCTAAATTCACCACCCTGTAATAGTGAAATCTAGCACCTTCGCTCCAACGGTGTGGTCCACAAATCACTCTTCCATTTCTCGGTAAATATTTTAGCGAGAACCGCCTACCAAACGTGTCAGCTGAGACGAGTCACTTTTGCATGGACATCTTTCAATTGTATGGTTTCTGAGCAGGACTGTAAGTTACCTAGCGGTTCTATCATTATGCAGTTGTGAATCAATTGGATAATATAGATGTTACATTCATGAGAGTTTTGTGTAATGTTTCCCTCAACGTTTAACAAATCATTAGCACTGTTAAGCTTATATGTGATACCAAAAAATAGTCTAAAGTCGCAAAATGGATATTTTTCAAAGTTTTTTCCCACACAAGATCCTATTGTAGGAATGTGGATAGGGCTTTCAGTCATATGAATGCAAGTAGCAAAATTCAAGAGGGTGCGTAGTAGGACTACGGAATATATCTATGGATTCCTCTATGGGTTTCTATGGTACCATAACATATATTCATGAACGTACTTCAGAAGTGTTGTCAGTCCACTGCCAATGAGAAACCACAATTTGACGGTGAATAATTTGCAGAGGGCATATACACGAGGTACTATTGTGTAGCGCGGAGCCTGATATTTGTACAACACGAGAAATTAATTATCTCCCAGAGGTGTAGAGGCCAATGTCAAGGTCAAATGATGTCGACTAGAGCTGGAACCGCCTGGGGGCAGCACCGTGTAGCAAGAGGTTGTTTGATCTGGCCTCGTTACCACCTTCTGTTTTAGACGCTTTTTACCATCTAGTAATTGTCCTAATAGCTATTAATCATCCTCCCATGCCAACGGCATCTAGTGGATCATTTCTGTACATCATTAGAGCTTTAACATGTTAAATCATTATTGGTGAATTCTGTATTGTATCAATCTTTCAATATTCAGGAGGGCACTTCTGACATGGTCAGGTCATCGAGTGCATGCCAGAAAATGGGAAGAAAGTAGCAAACAGCAGTTAAGACGAAATGGAATTAGATACCTACAGCTCCATATATATACACAATTGTACAAGGGGTTACAGAAAGTTGATGCCAATATTAACTCAGTGTAGAATAATCTCATGAAGGTGTTATGAAACTCCGAGCCGTTGTTTTATATTATAAATAAACTACTACAGCAACCTTAGATTAACAAATTGGTTATTATTCCGGCTGCCATGTTATATTTCCATCTCTAACACTATTTTCTTTTATTAAACTACTACACTTTGGTTTCGATATATGATAATATTTAATATAGAGTAAGTCCTAGATGCCTGATGTTTTCGTGTCAATGTACTGAAATGAAAAATGAAAATTATAATGTATCGTGCATGGCTCTATATTTAACGTATCCTTTGAACAGCACCGAAGTCCCAGTCTATTTATCTTCATTTATGACTGACTTATAGCCACTAAAAGGAACCAACTATGAAGGAACCAAGGAACCAACTAAAGTGAACAAGTCTGTTTAACTCAAGAGGACACTGAACCCATGTAGGACGATGAATAGGTGTAGCTGAGGGGTGATTCTAGAAACACATTTATCCACTCTATACCATAATATGCTCAGCGCTAAAGGTTAAGTAGTTGTTTTTTCCATGCTGTACTAAGCTCTGCGTTCATTAGTTGTTGCAATCGATGAGACAGTGTTCCACATGTTACCCCAATTCAAAATCTTTATTTGAGAGTACTAGGGCCAAACAAAATAACAGGTGTGTTCCCGATTTATCTGGCTGAAAACTAGGTAGGGGGGATGGTAACTTTTTTTTAAAATTTTTTTTTAGGAAACCACCTCCCAGGAACTGAAAAAAATCTCATAACAATAGCTGTTTTTAAAATAGGAGATGTGCTTTTTGACAGTTCCGGGTCAGGAAAACCTGTTTTCCTGCTTTCATAAGCTTTTTTTTCAAAAAATCCAAAAAAAGTAAGATATGTTTTTAAAAAAGTCAGGTATGGTCTAGGTAGGGGAAGGTTTTTCTATGTAGGGGGGGGGGGGGGTAAATCGGAAACACACCTATATTTGTTTTGGCCTAGGATCGACGGCCAGGTTCTTCACCAAAGATAGAATTCGGTGTTTAGATCATTATCCTCAATGGGGTATCCAAGGTAAAGTGCTCAGTCGTAGGCAATGGGGGTGAGTAACTCAGAGATAAAACAGTTTGTATTGTTGGATGTCAACAGGGAACTGATTTTATATTAGGCTAGGCTGCAGTGGCTGTTGAAAGTGCTGAATATTGGGTGAGAGGATGGTGGTGGTTTGGTCGTCAGATAAGGTACAATTCGCCTTCACTAATCTTCTCAAGTAACAAAAATTTAAAAAGAGGTTGAGGTTGAAAATACATTTCGACATAACCTAACATATATTTTTGATCAAGGGAATGCCAATTATGCTCAGATATACCTAGTATTTGTCAGCCTTATTTAGCAGAATTTACTAAATGTGCAGAGCTGCCAATAATGCATTTTCCGACGTCCTGACCTGTATGTTCTAAAGTATTTATATACCTATCACACCATCACCTCCAGTTACCATTAGAACGTTAGAATAACGGTATATTCATAGATAATACGTATAGGTAGTGAATATATGGAATAAAGGTTTTCTCTCATCATGTTAATCAACTGAAATACCGATGACATACTATTTCGAATTCATGAAAAACAGATTAATTTAATTTATCTGCAGGTTTTCTTTCAATTGGACCTGGGTCGATTTTAGGATAAGTTTCCAGGGCGTTTTGTAAAAGACCTTTAAAGTTCTGGTTGTATACAGATGAGGTTCCAGCAAACGTGCTCGCTCAAACACCATAACCTCTCCATATTGTCTAAATGTATTTTACCCCTGGGGCAAGATACAGGCTAAAGTGGTCACCTCAACAAGACATATATCAACTGAGCTTTTGTCACAAAACATAACCTCCTCGAGTGCAATGAATTATAATGGCGCTCAAATTGCGAGCTATGTTGTCTGAAGTTGGTCCAAAACTAATACAGGGTGAGTGTACGTGTGACAATAAAGTTGACTGTGAATTCCCTGTTGCAAACAACTTGGAAATGTAGTAGGTTGTTGTCATTCATATGGACGTATCACACATAGCTAACTGTGTTTTTACAGGCAAATTTCGCCTTTGAAGGAAATGAATGATGAATGAATGAATGAATATGTCCAATATGATACAATAAAGAGTACTGACTGACATTGAGAGGATACACCAGTAATATATATATGATACTGCAAAATGATGCTGAGTGGTGGTGGCACGACGGCTCCTAGTATACGCCCCCCTTGCTATATATGGTGTGGAATGTCTTCCTCAGGAAGAGTAATTCCAGGGTCCTAAGCTGCTATTGGTCAAGATTATTATAGGCTTGAGGTGGTCATCTTATGCACAAACAGTGGACCAACAGGCCCGAAATGGAGGTTATTAATCCTCTTAGCCTCTGCCTCAAGTGAGAATAGCCACAAGTCTGTTCAAAGAGCAAGTGAGGCCAAAAGCTAGTCAAAAATAAAAGTAACCATAGCATGTCACTACCTCCCTGAGTTTGAAGGGATATGATTGGCTCTCCCCTTGAGTATATCATAAAATAGTAATAGTCGTACACATTCTCCCATGTTATGTTGTGAAAATTAGTTTCTGGAAAGGTATTTAAGTAAAATGGGTAGTAAAAAGGACACTGACAGTCCAGGCTCATAGCCTTTTACATGATATGAGATATGTCAATGGCATTCTCAGCACTGGAATAGGCACACCACTACCGTCCTAATGAGATTCTGATGGAATTTTGCGGAGAGTCCCCCTGAGTTTGAAGGGATCTGATAGGCTTTGAGCCTAGACTGATGACAAGACTAATTCCAGAGTGCGATAAATCTTATCCAAATGTTGCATTACATATCATATATTAAATGCTGCAGACAGTTCGTCATAGATCTTTACCAGGGAATTTTGCATGATTTTAAATACATTATCACTACTCGCTGGTTCGTATACACAGCATCGATCAAAAACTAAAGATGTTCTACCTGGTCTGTTGTGTTCTTATCCATCTAAAGTTAATTTACCAAAATTTGGGAGGATTTCACCCGATTGTTGCTGCTACAGGGCTTCATAAAAGTACAAATTTATATTTTGGAGACCTGAGGAAATCAATATTGTATTTTCAACATGGCCCGCTTTCATGTTCTTAAACATAGGAAATTCTCGATTAAAATTGTAAATGATTTGGATAGCACTGCCATGGTTCTAGAGGCTATTAAAACAAAGTGCACAAGTAATCCTCTTTACCCCAAATTGCTAGTGTATAGAGCAAAATCAGGAAATAATCAGAAAATTTCGAGAAAAAAAGGACGTATACAAATTTAGCATTCAAATTATCCATTCACCAGCGATAGGGGGGGGGGGGGGGGTCCACTGGTTTGCGGTAAGCTCTGCGGTAAGCCTTGCAATCGTGTTGTGCTGGTTCTGTAGGTGGAGAGGAATTACGAGGTCCAGCCTACATGGTTCACTCGCCATGTAGGCAGGACCTCGCCATTCTCACCATCACAAGGCTTACCACAGAGCTTACCGCAGAGCTTACCGCAGCCAGTGGAGACCACCCTTTAGGTATCAATTTCAAAGAAGCAAATACATTGAGGAAGATAGTTTTTGGCCAATTTTGCAGAGAAGGATGCTTTAAATAAATATCCACTACCATTTCCCCATGCCTTCAGGGATGAGTCAGTGATCTCATGGGAAGATAAGCCCTGCACTTTTCAAGGTGTTCATTCATTACAGGGACAAAACCAGATCACCTTATGTGATACTGTCTGAAACACTTTATAAAAATACCATCAGCAGACAATATGAGGCTCCGCTTATCGGTAACGAAGTTTGAAGGCTGCCATTTGGAGACTCGGAGTTAGATATGGTCTTGTCGGTTTCTAGACTATAGATTGGACTGATGAAACTTGGTTCATAACCTGAAACACAAAGAAGCAGTATAGCACTGCCATATCATTAATAATACGGCATTCCCAGCACTGATATGGCGGTATAGCATTGCCATAGCAGTAATAATATGTATTACGCCTATGATCTGGCGAGAGGTTCACATATACTTTCATTGTAAGTATTAATGAGAAGTAGGCATTGCAACCGATGCTTTATATACCAGCCAGTTGTACCGCAAAGATTCAACTATATCTTTAAAATGTTCTGTTATAGACTATTTCAAAGCACATAATCATAATGCAATAGAAACTTCTTTTTTATCATGTACTTTCCTTTCCGGAAGAACCGATGAAAGAGTGGGCAGTTTGTAAGTTTGTATAGAGTGATTGGGTTAGGTTTTAAAAATCAGTTAACTTTTCTTATGTCTTCCCCAGGAGAAAACTAACAAAATCTAACTCTTCAAACAGAAGACCAGGCCGTTGGAGAGTTTTTCAATGAATTGCAATGCTTTATATCGAGGCAAACAGTCTCTATCGGTCGCTACATCAGTCCCTATCGATCGCCATTGGTCATCGTCGGTCTCTATCAGTCTACAAATAGACCTGAAAGGACTACTAAACCCAACGACAATACTTCAAAATGTATTACCTTTTTTTCAGTCAACTACGATGCAGACTTGCATATTGAGGTTGTTATATTGCAGCAAACCTTTTGCTCTAAATATTATATATGTACGTTTTAATCAAATGCTTATAGAGAAATAAAACTATTAATAATAATAAAAGCTTATAAAAGCAACATCAAACCATTAAATCATAATCTCCAAAACCAAGCTTCATGGTAGTGAGTTATACATGATCCTATAAAGGATGAATCTCTATGAGAACAAAGGTATAGGTCTCAGGGCAGGAGGGGATGTATTTGACAGATCGGTGCTGTTCTATTCAGCGTGAGCACCCGTGGCCATTGATAACATAAAAAATAAATATAAAAAATAAATTGGAATCATATCCTCCAACAAACCAGCTGTACCAGCTATACTGTGTCGGCCTAAAGCAAAGGAGCATACATTTATGTATCAAAGTGTTTTTCTCTTTGTTCATCGAAAATGATCAATATACTTTGAACAAAAAAAATATATTACAACTTTAATATAGATTGACCTGAAAAAGGCATAAATTTGATACTGTAAATCATGATAGACTTGTCAAAAGGCTGGAACAAATAGGGGTGAGAGGATCCCCCAGGACACTGCTCTTGGGCCAATGCAGTTCTAAATTTATATACCTGTGCTACGCACGGGATTTGCTAGTGGTTTGGTTCATGACTCCTCCTTCCCATTTCTGCCAACTTTGTTCTCCAACTTCTTTCTCCATCTTATTACCCTTTGCTGTACTGAAATGGATATGGAGAAATATATATGTGCTTAAAATCATTCCAACATAAGGTGTACATCCCCATCCCTTCTCTTTCTCTCTCCTTTCCCACTTTCTCCCCTTTCCCCCTCTCTCCCCTCCCTCTCTCGTTATCTCTACTTTTCCTCTCACACACTACCTCCCGCTTCTGTGAGGATGGAGAGAGGACGAGAGAGGAGGAGGATTATGTTACTGACTTAGGTTCATTCTTATAATATGATGCAGCATTGAACTCTTGACAACATATTCTTTCTGATGACACAGTGTTGAACCTCTTTGAATCATGTTGGTTATTGCATTTGTATGGAAAGTCGGACGTAAACAGAAGGGCATAGAAGACGTGGGTGTAAATTTAATTTGAAACCCTTATTAAACCCTTATTTCTAGGAAATGGCTCATAAAACATAGTGGAACGGGTTCCCACTGTGCAAAAGTTTGTCCACTGCGAAATTTGCGGCAATCCCTCCCGCAGTTTCAGAGGAGATACGGAGAATTACACTTTTCTCTTACAGAATTGATATTATAGATGATCTTCAGAGATGGGTTAAACTCTCAAACACTACAGATGATACTGGGATATACAATTCTGGTCCAGACTCAGACATCATTAATAATGAAATCCAGGAAGACATGAGCCGTGTTGATATACGGTGTAGAGAAAATAAAATCTCATTATATATAAAAAAGTAAGGCCATGGAAATAAATAGGAGAAGAGAAAATACAAGATTAACTTAGACAAAGTTGTGCATAGGAGAAATGAAATCATCGATACAGATACATCCACATATATTGGGGTGATCATAGATAAATAATTTTAAATTTAGGCAACATATTATTATTTGAATAGGATGAGCTAGGGCAGAAGTGTATAAATTGGCCCATTTAAGACAGTCTTTGGATGATAATACATTGCTCCCAATTTACAAAGTGGCAATAAGGCCACTTCTTGAATTCGGAGATATGATGAAATGGTGGCAATAAATCTAATATAAAAAAACTTCAAACTATTCAAAATGCCGCAGAGCGGGCCTTTGCTGTAGGCCATCAGCTGTACCCCAAAAGAGTGATTTTCGTTCCGGATTTTGGGCACTACTTTTTAGTAGCAGATTCCTATTGCTAATACCCTATTTTATAATATCCCAAAAGTTCTCCATGCAATTCCTGCCAGATTTTGAGTAATTGGGCATTGTTTCTGACAGTGCAAAGCCTATGGAGCCAACGGTCTGGCTTCATTTTAATGGTCATTTTAATAGAACATCATTTATTGATGAATGTTGTATCTTCGGTCATACCAATGATTTTTTTTATTGACTCCAGATCTCCGGAATCTTCTGATTCTGAATCTGCCATTTTTAACTTTCTAACTTTTGAGGAATTTTAGTTCTCCATGTTTGGAAAATAAAATGTAAAAAATTAAATAAATAAATAATAAAAAATATTATCTTCTATATTTAGAATGAAGTGACTGATATCAATCAATAGAGAATACTGTGCCCTAAAATTGTTTTCTTTTGACCTAAGATGTCAGTGCATTATTTTCAGAGTTATTAGCAAAATGCCTCATAAAGGTCAAGGTCAAAGGTCATTAATCGTGAGGTATTTTGCAAATAACTCTGAAAATAATGTACTGACATATTAGGTCAAATAAAAACAGTTTTAGGGGACATCATTTCCTATCAATTCATATCAGTCACTTGATTCTAAACCCATTAGATAATTTATTCATTGATTAATTATTTAATTTTTTAACTTTTTTTTTTCAAACGTTCATCATTAAAATTCTTCAAAAATTACAAAGTGGAAATGGGCAGATTCGAAATCAAGAGATTCTGGAGATTTGGAATCAATCATAAAAATTTAGTAGGACCGAGAATTCAACGTTTACCAAATAAATGATGGACTATTAAAATTACCATTAAAAATGAAACCAGACCATAAGCTCCATAGGCTTTACACTGTCTGATTGATTGCTCATTTTCTCAAAAACCGGCACGAATATCATGGAGAACTTTTGGGATATTATAATATATAGTATTAGCAATTGGAAACTGGTGTCAAAAAGTAGTGCCCAAAATCCGGAACGAAAATCATTTTCTAGCCATATTCTGAGGCTCAGCTGATGGCCTACTGTGGCTCAAGATGACTCAAACTGAGATAACATAAAAATTAGTCTAAGGAACCTAGCAGAAGAAAAAAAACTAAAAACAATAACTTCTAAAACTAAGAGAAAAAAACTATTAAACTAGAAAATTATAAGGAAATTAAAGAATTCCTAAAATTTCACTATATCACTGACCCCGAATAAAGGGGTAAAAATATACATTTGTATGGGTTGTAATCAATGTAACTCTTATAAAATGTAAGGTTGTTGCGGAAACTAACTTTTTAAAGATTTGTATAGTGTATAATAGCAAATTGGAAATTTTATTAGAGGTTGTATAATTTGTAATAAGAAGCTACTAAATGTGAAGAGTGCTGATTGCACTTTTTCTCACAACCTGACTCAACACACTAAACTAAGAATATATTAAATTGTCAATTGAAATATTTTAAGTAACATATTTAAGTAAAACATGTCCTACAACACATCCATACTGGAAGAGGGCATCATAACTATTAAAATACTGATCAAATATAAAATCTCTTCATGCAATTAAACAATTTGTCCCAAAAGAAATAAAAAACGGGCAAATCCCAACAGTCATGGGTCTCTAGAACATTGATTGATGCCAGAAGCACAAGACATGCTATTCATGGCGGAGGCTTCTGTTATGGCAGTATCACATCTGCTTCCTAAATGGTTATCTGTATGCCTGGCCTTCCTTGTTAGGGGAACAGAGTCAAATATTTATCTATTCTATACCACAGTATTATCAATCTCCTCTATGAGACACCAGGGAGACAGCAGCGGATTTGTTGACTCATTTTTTTTTGGCACACTTTTTCCTTGAACATACATTACCAGCCTTTATTTCATCTTTGTTATAGTCATTGTATTCAGTACATATATAGACTCTCTACGAGACGCAACTACCGCCTTTTCCGTGAAAAGGCGACAGGCTAATCTACTCAGCACCAAGAATGTTGTACCCAATACATCGGTAAAGGCAGTAGGTAGAAAAACGCCATTTGATTGCCCATTTTTCAACATCACTATAGAAATCGTCAATGATATCCACGCAATAGCATCTTAAGACATTTTCCTTGGATTTCCGGCCATAATTTATACATCATTAATGCACACAAACAATGCTAGAGTGATGTTTAGCCAGTAAGGACTGGCACCGAATGTTTAAAACGAGCGCCACTCCCATCCCCTAACTAGGCCTATATACCACCACTGCTGCAGCTGCACACAGGCATAGAGCATCCCGTACACATGATACCAGTGGCGGTGGTGTGTATGGGGCACTATGTAGGAGGGGGGGGGGAGGAGCGGGGGGAAAGGAGGGGGAGAGGAGGGGCGGTGGGTGGTAACAAACTTAATCTTACTAATCTAACCATGCAAAACGCTCCTAAGCTCTCCTATCCTTGTGCGGTCACTTTTCTGGATACTGTCATGTATACTCATCCCATTCAGTACATCTCTGGATACTGTGATATACTCATCACATTCAGTACATAGGCTCTGGATACTGTGATATACTAATCACAACCAGTACATAATTATAAAAACCAAGCTAAATTAAATTGTATTTATTCATTTGATATAGGCATAAAATACAGTGTATGCATGAAATGTTGTTGTAAAAGACGGACATGGTTGTCAGTTTGTAGTTTGCACAGTTAATACATGTTTATAGGGATGGTGAGTGGGTAACTGCTCCCTTTGAATGTGTTCAATGAAGTAAGTGACTGGTCATAGCTGGGTCTGGAACGCAGTGGTCAGTGCTTGTCACGCTTGGTTACCTGGTTGCATTCACTACTACCTTGTTTTAAAATTACCTGTAATTTACAATTATTATAGGGGACTTCACTCTCTACACTGTTAAGGGAACACCTGTACCTTATCAAAAAGGGGGAAAGGCAGGGATTGTCATGTCTGCCTCAAGCATGGAAGGTTCAAATGTTTAATTAAATGGTATTAACCCAATTTTCAACTCCTATTACACCAATTAACCAATTGAATTAAAGCTACATTCTCAGCTATCACGACAAACAGAATCTGACCAAAGTTACTCATATCATGACTGATAGGACTGAATTCATCAATATTCAGTTGCTGTCATATGTTTATGCAAGCATTTGCAGTCGAATTGGCCAAGAGCAAAACGGCCCCTGGTGAGCAATATTAACTGAAGCCATGCACCACAGGAAAGGATTTCAGTGGGTCTCGGAAATATAAACGGGAACTATTATAAAGCCCTGGAACAAAAACAACAGGACAAAATCCTTCAACACGTTGGTGAAAGAACCTTAGATGCGTTAGAAATGAATGGAACAAAAATGAGCAAATCTCTAGTGTTTGACCGATGTCAATCGAAGATACAGGTTGAATTCTAGATATCTCCTTACTTTCGAGTTCCAGGTCCACTACAAGACATGTCCAAAAACAATTGTTCATCCTTCATAAACGGATGCATGAAGTGCCAGCCGAAAGCGATACTCAGATTCACGTTACCGTGCATTACATGTTTGCTAATCACTAATGAGGGAACGTAAAATAAACTTTTCAATGATCCCGTCATTAATTATGATAGTTATAATTAGTGCTTCAATTAGTCTATCATTGTTTAATGAGAGGACTATCTTTAGCATCTTCCAAAGAGTGCGCAGCAGCAAATATATTTGTCATGGTCATCATGAAGATCAAATAAACAGGAAGTCTCTCGCTTGTGACTCCTGTTGAAAAGATACTTTTCAGGCATTTAATTATGAAGGGATATGCAATGTTAAGATTAATGAACCTATATGTATGTATGCATTAACAAGGCCAAAGTTGATACAAATACTTTTTTAAAGAAATGAAAGAAATTCTTTGACTGTCTGGACTGCCTTGCCACAGGTTCAATGACCCTACAATTCATGGGCACATCATTATGCATCTATGCATGGATATGGGTCAGATTTTCAGAAAATGTGTAATCGTCAGCTCTACAAATTTGGTAACTTCTGGCAAATTAGAGTGGAAAATTTCAAATGCTATGCATATCTAAGTATATTTGGCATTGTGTTGATTAAATGTATCTCTTTCTTAGATTGTATTTTCTTAGACTGTATTTTGAACGCAATTGTTTTATTTTATTGGATTATTTGAGAGGATTGGGGAAGGTAAATTGTACATTTTCAGAAAATTTGACCCATATATGAAAGATCTGATTAAAAAGAAATTATATTAGAAATCTATAATTTAATACTAACACAAAGTGTTATTAGGTTCATGTTTCGAGCAATACAGTGGTAAGAATGCTCGACAATTGCCCTGCATTCACATGGAATAGCAATATGCTCAACACCTGCCACATGGTAACGGGTATACTTAATCATTTTGATTATTAGATGCGGAGAGCCTGAAGCATGGTTAAAATCATATGCAGTTGGGCATACATTATGGAAATTACATGGAGATAGCAACGCCACATTTCAGCGAGAATAAGAGACTATTAATATACATAGACTATAACCTGGGCACTGTTTCATAATGATGGAGCTATAGGACAATTTCTTTGTCCTATCTGGTAGGAGTGGCCAAATGTTACAAATAATGTCCCAGCCAGGCATTTCATAATGTAGGACAGTCGCAGTTTGCATGTCACAGTTTGCACTTCGAAGACTTGGGAAAGTCATAACACCTGTGAATTAGAGTGGGGAAGCTTGCCACACCAGCTCAGGTGTGTGTATTCAAGAATGATGGGAGTAATTAGTGCAGACAGGGAGTCAGCATGGGATCCCTAAACACCGGCATGCATTTGGAAATGAGTTGTGAACATTTGTTGAGAAATCTTCCCAAAGTTGCAAAATCTTCTCAAACTTGCAAAATATTCTCAAACTTGCAAAATATTCGCAACTTTGATAATGAAACAGAATTTGTGCCAAATGCGATGTTAGTTAGGCCTTTGGTCCCTGATTATAAAACCCAAAGTTTTAACAATGATTTCAGTTTCATTATGTTTCATAATGATGGAGCTATAGGACAATTTCTGTGTCCTATCTGGTGGGAGTGGCCAAATGTTACAAATAATGTCCCAGCCAGGCATTTCATAATGTTCACTATGTCCCTGGTAGTGTTCATAAATACACTGTAAGATTATGGAATCTGAATTTTTGCCTTAAAGCTGCACTCAGAAGGAGGACTGGCCTGTGGCTAAGAGACTGTATGTTCTCTTTATCGCCTTAGGTTTTCTTCCACTTTTGCAAATAGAAGCTTCGCTCTACTATCCATATAATATACGGGTAGAGCGATTTCTAGGAAAAGAGGTAGAAATCCATATGAGGCAAAGAAGGTTTTCTTTGTCCCGAATGTTCTCGGAATTTGTTGTATTACAAACCACTTTACTCATCTGTAGAGGTCTGTGCCCCCTCTCTTGATGTCGTGGTATGTGGTTTGTGAAGGTATCTGGGGTGAAAATGTGATTTTGAAGCCTTTTTTAAATCGGGATATCCACACTCTATTTATAGCCTGGGAAAGCCCTGGTCAGATACTACGTCATTAGCCACAAGTTACGTCCAGGGGGACCTAACTACATGCAGAGGAGTGAGAGAGTGAAGAAGAGGGTGTAGGAATAGGAGAGGGGGAGGGGGAGGGAAAGAAGACGAGGGTTAACCAATAAGCAGACTGCATTCTACTGTAACATTATCTATGTTCACTGTCATCAAACTAAAGGATTTGTAAAGAAGTCAATGTGGTGCTTCTTCTCTTTCCCCTAAAGATGTATATGTAAAACTTGGAAAAGAAATAGATACATACATAGATACAAGAGGGGAGGAAGAGGGGGGAATCGGAGATGGGGTTGGGAGAGAAAAACAGGCATGAAAGACAGAAGAGGGGGAGGTAAAAGAGGGAGAGGGGTAAGTGTGGGGAGAGGGGGGACCGTCCTATACATGCAGAGGAGTGGGAGAGTGAAGAAGAGGGTGTAGGAATAGGAGAGGGGGAGGGAAAGGGAAAGAAGAGAGGAGGGAGAGGATGTAGTGGAAGGGAGAGAGGGAAGGAGAAAGCGGGGACGGAGAGAATGAGGAAGAGGGGGGGGATCGGAGATGGGGTTGGGAGAGAAAAACGAGCATGAGTAAGAGGGGACAGCGAAGAGGCAGAGGGAAAAGAGGTAGGGGGGAAGTATGGGGAGAGAGGGGGACCGTCCGGAGGACAGGTAATTTGCTAGTCTAATATATAAAGCTCAAGAAGGGTTTTTCTGTCAGGCATGTTCTTGGAATCTATGATGCTAACAACCGTTTTTCCGGTCTGTACAGTTCCCTTTCCATAGGACAATATATATGTGGTTTGTGAAGTTATCTGGGGTGAAAATGTGATTTTGAGGCCCTTTTTAATCAGGGTCTTTACATTCTATTTATAGCCTGGGAAAGCCCCTGTTGGGAACTAGAAGAGATTGAGGTCATGCCTTTATGTCCCAGCATCCTTGGCAAATTGGGATTCCCTAGCAACATGTCCTGCGAGAGTCCCTAGCAACAGACAAGAGAGGGAGAGAGATCAGAGGGGGAGGAGGAGAGCGAGGAAAAAGAGGGGGAGGTGAGGGGAGAGAGATCAGAGGGGGAGGGGGAGAGTCAAGAAGCAGAAGGAGACTGTGGGAGAATTCAGATAGGGAGAGGGGGAATAGGATAGAGAGAAGAAGGGGAGAGAGAATAGGGCAGGGGAGAGAAGATGGTGGGTAGGGAGAGGGAGAGAGAGAGGGGAGAGGCAGGGGGAGAAAAGGAGGAGAGGAAGTGAGAGAGGAGGGGAGAGACAGTGAGAGGAAGAGGGTAACCGTCCGGAGGACAGGTACTATACTAGTAATCATATAAAGCATGAATGTGGATAATGACAGCATAATGGAACTGATGGAAAGCATTTTTAACGTTGGGAGGAGGTAGAATTAATCAATCTCGTCCAGTGAATGACATCTAATCTGGAAGCAACGGAAAGCCACGAAATTGATTGTATCTAATGAAATCAAATAAGAATGTCGGAGATGAAAGATCCTTTACCTGCTAATTAAATCTTGTTTATCAATAACTAATGCATAAACCACCGATGAAAATTCTAGTTCAGCGCTCTGTTATTGTTGTGTGATTAGGGGGATTCTCTTGGTAATCTATAGGAGAAACTATGAATAAATAATTGAGTTGGGGAGAAACACATGAATCAGCCATGGGAGCATGACAGGCGGGGATCTAAATGGGAATTTAAAGTGGACGCACAAGGACTTCTTCTTGCTACCAGATTAAGGCATTTTTAGGTTTCAGCCGGGATTTCTGTTTTTTCTAGTAAATGTCCCGACCATTTGATTCTACTGGCGACAGAAATGGTGATTGGAAAACGAACTTTGTGGGGATGGGGGTAAGAAGTAAAAATAGCAATAGTTCCACTACTATAAGACATTTCTGATTGTTGTGGTCTCGGGCATTTGTAGTGTAGATTTTTATCATAATTATATTATATAGTATATGACTTTTGCCAATAGAGGCTTTATTAGAGCCACATAACTGAAGAAGAAATAAAGACATTTAGCATTTAGCGCAGTTTACAGATTGCGTCTACCGTACTCCAGCCTAGCAAACCGCTTTGATATGTAGACTTCTTATACATGTATACTTACAAATATGTACACATACCAATACATGTAGAAATAAAAACAAATAAATGTATCTATCAGTACTCTCAATACACATCATAACAGCTTCTATTACCCCCAATGGTTACTTCATTGTTACTACAAACTGCCTGGGACAGTGTAGCCTATATATATAGCCAGGCAGTAGAGAAACATACATACAACTTGACTGCGTACAGGTAATCAAGTAGGCAATCAATGTAAACAGAAATTTGATAAACTGCGTGTATATGTCCCCTGCCGGATATATGCATTTATATGTGTGAATGTCAGCAGAGGGCAGTGTGTAGTGTCCAGTCCCCTACAGCCGCACCTTGGGTGGTCACTCACGCTCCAGCCACCGACGCAGCAACACATACTGAACTGGACTGACTCACTTTTTTCTCACGTTGCTGTAGTCTATCTCCTAAGTTCATTATGGCTTTAGAGAAATGTTTGGCGTGTGGGTACATGCACACAAGACCTGGCGAAAAGTCTTGCAGATACAGGGACGAAGCTGTAATTGCTGCTAAGGCCGCCGGTGCCACTGCTGAGGAGTGGCAATTATAGGCTGCCGCTATTGTGTCACCTGATATGCAGCGCCTATTGGATCTTAATGAGAAGCAAAGGTCGGATATGGATAAGGTGCTAGCTAAATTTGATTCTCTATCGGTGAAGCATGATGCTTTGATTGTGAAAATGGACGCCTCCAAAGCTGGGAGTGCCACCGCGCCGGTGCCCACTGGTCTAACCACTCCTGTCAAGCCCACCAAGCCTGTGACTGTCATCGCTAATGCCGCTACTTCGGCTAGCTCCTCCACTACATCTAGCTCCACCTCTACAACTGCTAGCTCTGCTTCTGGTACTAAGTCTACTCCTGCTGCGGCTATTACTACTTCTGCTGGCGCACAAGGACAGGGCAAGTCTTCTATTCTGTCGTGGGTTAATCTGCCTACCAATGATGACGAGGCTATGGGCCGTCAGGGAGGTTCTGCCCTGGCGTCCATGGTTACCGGCCCGCTGACCAACGCCCTCCGGGACCTTGCGACTACTATAGACCCGGACAGCCAAAAGAGGTCCAAAGGTATTCTTTTACGCCCCGAATTCTTTGTTCAATATCGCGATAACTCAATTCAACTACGCAACCTTGATCCTAAGAAGCTGAATTATCGCAACCTTGTGTATGGGATGGTCCGGGTCTTGAAGAGCCTGTTGTTGTCTGATGATGATCGTGCCTTCAGTTATCTAGACCACCTACAATTCGTCACAAAACATGGCCAAAAGGAGTCTTATACTGACAGTGCATATGTGGAGTACGACAGGTCTATAGTGGATAAGGTGGTGCTGGGTGAGTCGACTACCTTTGCTTATGATCCAATGCTCGCAGCTGACCAGTTCCACGCTGCTAATATGTCCACTGGCTCTGTCAACAAGCCTTCTGATCAGCCCAAATCTAAACGGCGTGGCAGGAATAATCCTTCTATCCCGGACGGCTACCCCCCTAACAACTGTTATCATTACAACTACAAGTCTTGTACATGGAAGGAATGCCCTAAAGATCATGTGTGTAGGATTTGTGCGGGGGATCACAAGGCTGTTGGGTGTTCCTCCAAAGGCCGGGGGCTTCCCCTATGACGTCGTTACAGAAACTGTAACGAGTGGTCAGGACACGGCGAGACCTTATACGAGACTCCCTGTCAAGATGGCGTAGTTTGTTTAGATCTTCTTGATCTTCAGCCTTCTGACAATGTTTTTTCTCCACCTCGCCTGTGCCTACCTACTGCTGAGGTCCCGTTGGACCATAATATGTTTACTACTACTCTAACACCGCCATTGGAGACTAGTTGTGCTTTGTTTTTGCCTCCTTTTGGCTGTTTTGTGCCTGCCTCGCTGGACTTGTCAAAATTGTGTGTATCGCCGGGGAATGTTGTTGTGCCTTCGGAGCTTGATATCATGCCCGTGTCTCCCCTAATACCTAACTTGTTTCAAGACTGTCAGCCTGTTGTGGTCAAAGACCAAAGGTATTGGCTCCACTATTATAACTTGTACTCCGAGTATATGAACTGTGATCTTGCTGATGACTTGTTGTGTTTCAATCATACTACGTACCAAGCCCATCTTATTGGTGGTCTCCCGTCCCAGCTTAGGCCAGCTGCGTGGAGTTATGAACTCTCCTACGAGACCGATCAATTTCTCGCCAACTATTTGTGGAACGGATTGTGGATGAATCCTTCTCGGCCACTTATGACAGACGTAACTATGTCTCTGCCACGTCTCCAGAGCCCTATGCCTTCATCTCCAAGTTGCTACAAAGTGAGATTAGTGATTCCAAATATATCTCCACACAAGCCCTCTTGTGTACACTCCATTGGGGCCGTCCCCAAGCCGGGTAATAAGTTTCGACCTATAACTGACTGCAAGCGGCCCCTGGGGTTGTCGATCAACAACCACATGCTTTCTACCTGTGACACCTTTTGTTACCGCTCTTCAGATATTGCTTCTGCTATGATTACTGACAAGTGCTATATGTCTTCAGTTGACATCTCAGCCGCTTATAGGACTATTAGTATCAGTGAGAGCGATAGAGACTTTCAGGGCATTCGCTGGGACTTCGGTGATGGTGAAAAGTTTTATGTCGACACTCGTTTGTGCTTCGGCATTAGATGTGCCCCCTTTATATTCACCCAGATCTCCAACTTTGTGTCACGATGCCTGATCAGGAGGGGGCTGGTTAGAATCATTAACTACATTGACGACTTTTTTCTAGTCGCTGACTCCCTGCAAGAGTGCCTCTTCGCCCAACGTGTCTTGCTCAGGGTGCTTATTGACCTTGGCTTCTACATCGCCTGGGAGAAGACAACTGCTCCTTCTCAGCAATGTGTCTTTCTCGGACTGCTTTTTGACTCAGTCGCCATGGAAATATCTCTACCAAACAAACATTTGGTCAAGCTTAGCTCTGAGCTAGCCTTCTTCTCTACACGTCGTCGTGCAACCAAGAAGCAGCTACAACGCCTTGCTGGCATTTTGTGCCACTGTGCCAGGGTAGTTAGAGGTGGTAGGACCTTCACTCGCCACCTCTTGGATCTGTTGAAAAGGACCCCTGACCGTGGCACCATTAGTCTGACTAATGAGTTTCGCCTTGATATCAGCTGGTGGATCGCCTTCTCCTTCCAGTTCAACGGCAACCATCTGATCATTCTCTCTGACATGGGCCCCGTCATCTATACCGATGCCAGTGCCTCTGGCTTTGGTCTTCATTCTGGCACGGACTGGCTTGCGGGGTTCTTCAACAATAATGTTTTCCCCTCTGGCCTAGAGTTACTTGATCCGTCCCATACACACTGGTTGAACGTGTCCTTGCCTGAGTCCACATACTCCAATATCAATTTCTGGGAACTTATCCCTATGTGGCTATCTACGTGGCGTTATGTCAAGTCTTACTCCAACTGTGTCATAACAATCTTCTCAGACAACACTCAGGCAGTCTCCATGCTAAATAGTGGTGTGGGAGCCAACCCCCTATGCATGGCCCTACTTAGAGATCTATTTTGGCTATGTGCTGCCAGTAATGTGCATCTGGTCGCCAAATACATTCCTGGTTCTGCCAACTGCCTCGCCGATATCTTATCCAGAGTTTCACCTGCTGATATTACTCATGTTTTACATTCGCTCTGTTGCAGTTCTCCAGGACATCGATGCTAAACTGTCTCGAGTGATCTCCTCTGCTTGGGCTGATTCTACCTTGAGAACTAGAGACTCCCAGTGGCGCAAGTTTATCGTTTTTTGTGCCACTATTGGAGCTTCACCCCTTCCATCCACGGACAGAACCCTTGCTAGGTTTCTGGTTTTCCTCAGCCAAAGTGTTAAATATTCCACCATCGAGAATTATGTCTCCGGTATCATTGCTCTTCATCGCTATTATGGCTTGAAGCTGGGTTGAAGAGGGAGTTAGGTAACGCTAGCTCTCCTAAATCGGTGCTGACGCCTGCTAACCTACTGATGATGTTCTCCTGTCTCCCAAAGTCATCTTATAATCTGTGTCTCTGGTGGCCTGTGGTGTTTTGCTTCAGGACTCTTCTCCACAAGAGCAATGTCTTGCCGACTTCCCCAAAGAGTCTTGGCCACTGTGTCCTCACTTTTTTCTTTTTCTTTAATAAACGGGCGGTCAATCCTGGCCGTCGACATCCTCCTGCAGATTTGTGTCTTGTTAATTATTCATCTTGGCTCATTTCTCTAACATATACTGCCATGCACACAAGCAGCCAGTTCGTACCTAACCTGTCTACCTGTCATACACCCATGTCAACAGCAACACCACCATGTGCGTGGACAGCCAAAATGATCCTTGTATCTGTATGAGACTTAGACCTCTCAGTGGAATCGTTTTAACCGATTAAATACTTGTTATTTTAAAACACCCCACCTCGAAAATAAAGTTGTCAAGTGCATAGATTTGCATCTCCCCCGGTGGAGCTTTGGGCTGGCTCGGCCAATAGTCAGCTAATGTTAGACAGCCAGCCAACTAGTGGACAACACGAGGCCATCACCTCCAAGTGGAGTAGAGACACAAATATTCTGACTTTCCAGAATATTTGTCTTCTCATTTTCTGACCGGAGTGAAAGCTCATGTCTACCGATGCCGATGAGTGGGTTGTTCTTTCTCCTGTCTACCAGTTCCACGTTTATACCCATCCTAACCTGGCAATGCAGTACACAATCAGTCATGACACTGATATATTTCGGTGAGATATATTATGTAGAAACTGACGATCAGATTGCATGTAATTATTGAAATTTATAGACTAAGATGGGTTGTTCTGTTAGTCTCTGTGTAATACATGTATTCTATGAGAGAAGAACAATGAAATAATTAAACCTAGATTCTAGCATGGGATTCTAGATCGTAGTAAACATATACACAGCATATGGACAGGAGCAGGACTGTAACAATAGGGGATTTGCATATCCGCCATTTTGAATCTTAAGTCGCATCGAATTTCCATTTGCGTTTTCATTGCAAACATGAAATGGACTGTTGTTAGTGGGCAACTAGTAAATGTGTTGCCACCGTTTTTCCTCTAGTGGAGTTCCCCTAGCCATAACACAAGACTTCACCTTTTACACACGTTATAATATTAGTGAAATGATCCTTGCATTTCTTTTATAAAAATGTTGCTCGATATTTGTACGTCAGTTCTGAACTGAATCCATCGCAGCATGCACTGAAATATACATGCAATATACATGCATGTATATACATACATACAAGAGACATGCAAATCCCCTATAACAGCAATTTCAATTATAGAGGAGTCATTGGCGAAAGGGTATACACAAGCGTATACATCACTTGTGGTATGCATGAACTATAGGCTGGATTGAAGCAACAGAGAATGCTGCATTCATTGATGACTATAATGTGAGTTGCTCCAAGTAGATTTTTTATTGTGATGAGTGGCTCACCTTCAATAGGAGTTGGCTGAGGGCAAGTTGGAAGCAATTGTCAACATTGCAATCTGGTAATCAGAACCGGTAAGCCCGCATTGTAAATCACATTAAATGGTTTATGGCAAAGGTGACTCAAATGGTCAAAAGATCTGATTGTATTAAAAGTTATTGGCAGTAGCGTCATTCTATACACGTGAAACATTCTCAAACGTGAACTCTTGACTTGAAGAAGGCAATCTCACGGATACCATGGCAACTGGTCAGACTCGAAAACAGCCTGCCTTTTACAAATCATTTAATGAATTAGTCAGTTGCATATGGTGCCCTTTTTCCCTAAAAAAATAAATAATTTATTTGATTTATGGTGAAAGAAGAGGCGATGTGTTATAAATGTGTTGAATCATCAGATAACTGTAATATTCACACATTTCTTGTACCCTTCTTCAAAGAAGTACGTGCACTGGACACATTTTAACAAACGGAACGGACTATAAGAATAATGACTCCAATCATGATTAATAGGCGACTTAATTAAAATAGTTACTAATTAGAATTACAGGTCAAAATTAATTCCAGGAGGAATAAGAGCCTTTTCGGATAGAAAAATATAAAGGAAGCTGCTGGCAACATCATTTAACAGTTTGCCTGAGGCCTAATCCTGGACAATTACTATTGCACATGCGTGATGTGTCGCATGAGTCATTATGAGATACCATCATTTAAAAAGGTGAGATTGCATGGATTCCAATGATGTTAACATTAATTTTAGGAAATCTAACAAGTATTTATAGATTCTAAATTGATTTCTTTAAGTTTGAAAACAAAGTTTGCAATATTTCTGGATGGACAATTGCTAGTAAAATAGCTAAATATACTCCACCGGTTAACCTCATAAACTCAAGGATATATTTCATACAGTGTTTTGAAATCTGGCATATGTATTCATACGACTCACCACGCTAGATAGCCCCAAGGAAGATACCCACATCACATTTACTCCATGTTGTATGAACATGTATGTGAGAACCCTAGCAAGTGTAGGGTCACAAGTCTAGGGACGCAACTATACCTCGAGGTGGAGGAATAAAAACTTCAATCTATGAGCTACTCATCCTTGTGTTAACATTTATCATTTCACTCCCCTACTACTCAAGGCTCCAGGATATCTTTACTAATATTCAAATCCTCAATATAGAGATATAGTGCTTGCTGACTGGGCCATCAGATACCTGCATACATGTGACTAGCCGTGTGTGACAATTTGTATGTTAATTATCCAACTTGATGTGTTGTTAACATTCGAAAAGAGTGGGGTATTGTACCCGTTAGCGCGTTACCTCTCTACAATAGATGGAATTATACTCCTGTTGGCAGACCAGACTCAAGACTTATGATAACCAATTGGTCTAGGAGAAGTCACCCCATTTTTGTCGTTGTATGACTCATTTTTCTGGAACACATCACATAATGTACTATTTGATTGATTTGATTTATAAAATATCTTTATTCAGGACTTAAGACATTACATCGATGATGCTGTTCTCAGAAACGCCTGATGTTACAAAAAAAAGTTACAATACTATGGAACATATTCCGCGAGATGACAAATGCAGAAGTTATTATGATAAGAAGAGATAATCTCAGTAATATAAATGATACACCATTTGAAGGAATATATGTAATTAAGTTACGTAAAGACAGTAGTACACAACATCAATTTGCGGGCATACACATGTTATCGAGACATACAATAGTAAACAGGTTGTAACCTGGGCAGTTTCAAATATAAAAACAGTTGTTAAAAACATAAGTATAGCGTCGTGCTCTATCAGAGATCCGACTTATTTGGGTGATGCTATCTCTTGACACCGAATCAAACCCCGAAAGGATTCGGGCGGGCCCTCCAAATACAAATAAACTCATTTCAGCCCTGTAGCAAAAAAACATCTCGACAGAATCTTCCAAAATTCCGGTCAAATGACTTTTAGATGGGTTGAAAAAGAATGGAAGAAAATGTAGAAAATATTTTGTTTTTCACCGACGTTAACTGAGAGTGCAGCTATAGAATATAATTGAAGCATTGGCCCATATACATTGCTTTTTCGTCGACTGGGGAAAGCATTTGCGTTTGCTGCAACCAGTTATAGGTGACAGGTTTGATACTTTCAGCCACAGCTGGCTAGAAGAAATTATTCAACGAGTGTGTTTCTTGATTGTGTCTGTTCCGTCTATAATAATTATGGTTCCCAAGTACTACTGGTGATGAAACACTTTTCAAATTAAGTCCAATGTATACTGGACTGGGTGTCAGAAAATGTACAATAGATATCTTTACATGTTTAGGGATTGGGGTTATTTGAGAGGATTAAATTGGTGAAGGTGCATTGTAGATTTTCAGGCGACTTCAACCATATAAATTCTTCTAGGAAGCTCATATCCTAAAACATTCTCCTTGTTCATATCTACTGCACACAGCGAGCTGTAGCCACTTGTTTACGTTGACGTGATTAATACCTTACTTTTATGGCTAATGGAGAACGACTTCGAGCTGTATTTCTATGTTTTCCTAACATGCAGTTACAAATAAGAAACAGCCTCCTCATAACTAGATGCCATAAATAAGATCACGTACTCCCTCTCTCTCTCTCATACACTAACTTTATCAAGGAAGGAACTTTATGAGAAGGTCTTCATCTTATATGGCCCTCCCCACCTGGTTAGCAGGAATTGATATTGATTTGTGCAATACTCTCAGTAAAAACTGGTCAATACTAAATTTAAATTTTTTGTTCCATTCTATTATAACACACCTAAATATAACTTGACCCAATTTATTTCTGCTACAGCGCTTCATAAAAGTCCGCAATTATATATTTGAGACTCGCTGAAATTCTTTCCTGTGGTGGCTTCCCTTATTTTCCCTTCCTGGATTTGACTTCAGTGAATATTGATAAATCTAGTCCTATATGAAAATTAAATTTGGTGAGATTTTTTTGTCGAAATAGCTGAGAATGCAGCTTTAAGCGTCGCACGGTTCCACTGGTTGCAACCATCTTTGGCATCCATTTTATAATTTGTACATGTATTAACTTTGAATTGTAATAGACACAGATGAATTGTCAAATTAAATAAACGTCAGGATTTGAATTATAGAAGACGCGCAATTTATTTGATATACATGTATATTAAATTTAAGAGCAGCCAAGGGAATCTATTGATAGGTTTTCTAATCATATATCATGTCCAGTTAACTTAAACCTATGAACAAGTTACCTACACTATCTGTTCTAGAACTATACAAAAGATAATTGTTGATATATGGAATATGAATATATAGTGAATATATATATAGGAACGACCTGCTAGCAAGAATAACAACTGCAGCGCTTGAATAGTAAATGTAGAGTGACGTTTAATGAATGCATGTGGATGTGCAGAGATTAATAATCAATAATGAAATTTGCTGTTCAAATCTTCAGCTGTGCTGACTGACGCATGGCTGACTGACTATTACGTAACATTAGCTATCCATCCGATTGTGGAGTGAGGGACGTGTAATAAGGAAAAGAAGTAGTTTGGGGAATGATATATGGATGGTTCGGTCCCTGTGTGAGAGGTAGATCTAAGGCCAGGCAAAATGACTTAGGGCCAGACAGCGACTACTCAGTCTGTGTCTGCAGGATGAATGTAACTTCATTACACCTGCCAATCTACCTACAAATGAGGAGGCAGAGGATGGAGGAGGGCAGAAAGTGGGCGCACACATTAATAATATTAACTTTCTTAACGGTCAGTCGAGCCTCAGAGCCTCTGAGACCAGATAAGAATGGCATGTCGGTGATTGCACGCCTACTGCGCTATGGGCTTTCCTGGGTCTGTAGTAGGCGTCTTAATTGGACTATAATGACATTTTGTGTTTTGGAGCAAGAGGCTTTCTGTGGTCTACAGGTGCTAGGGCCCAACAACGCTTGGGCCCAACAATGTTAGGGCCTACTTTCACTTATTTTCAGTCGTTAGGGCTCACCCCTCCTTGGATGCTAGGGCCCACCCACCATCAGATGCTAAGGCCCATCCATGGGACACTAGGGCCAACCCACAACAAGTTCAATGAAACCTTGAAATAAGTAATAAGTAATCAGACGCTACAGTCCTAGCACCCCCGGAGGGTGGCCCTAGCGTCTGAAATATTCATTTGTAGATGTGTAGGCTTATGTTGATAATTATCGTATATATATTTTCAAATAGTTTGTTAGTGTTAATTAACGAAAATCGCTTTCATCATTATTAGGCTTTTACATATTTTATTATCTAAATATTATCTAAATATTATATTTATGTATGATATCTAAATATAGGTTTAAAGGCAATGAGAAGCATGCACAGCATGTATTGCAATCACTGAACCTGCTATGGCTGACTGTTGGGAAAGGCTGACTGACGACTAGGAACAGGCTAGTTGACAACTGGGAAAGACTAGCGACACCGGGAGAGACTGGATTCAAATTGTGCAGCTTTTGCCGGTGGGCTCTGCGGGCATGAAACACGGTCCGGAACACCCATGGGGCTGCACAGGAGGTTAAGTTGTGGAATGCAGTCCAGAAACGGATGTGAGACAGAATAGGAGACAAGCCCGGGCACACACCAAAGTGCTTACAGCCTATACCACAACTTCGAAGGAATGGTATTGCCTTGGATAACATCTGGAATGGCCTTGACTGTAGGTGGAAGGGGGTCCACATATGCCGCTGCCCCTGGAAACCTGCAGTTGCTAAGTGGAGCCTGATCAGCTCTGCTGGGGCACCTCTTGAACAACACCAGGTACAGTCTAAGCCCCGAAACCTAGCAAGAGGAAGACTGCTGAAGAAGCGGTTAAAAGGCAATGAGAAACATGCACAGCATGTATTGCAATCACTAAAAGGTCCATTACAAGGGTAAATGCCAGCCTAGCTCTATATTGTGCTAAAAAAAATGAAAGTGGAATTTCATGAAGCCCTGCAGCACAGCCAACCAGACAAAATCCTCAAAAATGTTGGTCAAACGAATTTTAGATGGATTGGAACAAAGTTAAACAGTTAGTTTTTGACCGATGTTAATTGATAATGCAGCTTCAATGCATGCAGTTTGGTGGATATATCATACTCGTTAATTATAATCTTTGTGATAATTAAGTCTGGAGCTGAGGTAAATGACCGGAAGGAGCTCATTTCTGGGCCTAGATTGTTGCCGACCACTGAAGGTGTTGTAGGGGAACATGAAGGAGGGTTATGTGTATGTGTGTGGAGTGGGGGTGGGGGAAGGTCTATCATCCATTTTAGCGAAAATAGTAATATATCGCAGTCTTGTTATTTGTTCTTTCTGTCTGTATATCAACCAGGAGGGACACAGCATAAAGCTGAGGACAGAACTTGAGACTACCAATCCTCTTAAAGGTCATGTATGATTAAATAAGATTCAACTTCAGTCTACATAAAGTTGATCATTAGCGATGATAATGATAAAATGGTAAGTTATGACAGGTATTGCTCGATGCCACAGCAAAATGCCCTCGCCCCCCCCCCCCCCCCTCCCTTTGGCAGAATGTTGCAGCATCAGAGGGAATCGTGCAAATGAACTAAGTCTGCAGTGCACAACCAGCAAACAGCCTACCTACCTGTGGACGCCTGCATTTGTCACCTACCCACATCCTCCATGAACAACAACAATTAATGAACCGTTACCATGGTAACCGAATTAATGATTTCATGTGATTAATTTGATTCGTTGATGGTAGATTTCGCAACGTGCGACAGACAGACAGACAGTCGGGCAAATCAACGATGCACTTTGCTCGTACGTGTTGGGGAGAATGAAATGATGAACGAAGTCCCTGCTGAAGAGGCTATGGCAATTCAAACCTCTGCTGCAGGAGCGCCCGAGAAGTGTTACGCTAGATGGCAAGGTTTGAATCACCATTTAGGATACTTAGGATAATGTATACCCGTAATAAGTACAAGAAGGTAACGTTATATACGACTGTGCACATGATACTCTGAACTGAAAGATACAAGGTTTTGCCATAGCAAATTTCAAAAACAATAAAATAAATAAAATGATAAGAAATGTGCTTAAAAAACAATCGTATTTAACCTATTTTCATTAACTTCAATTTATGTTACCCTCTATCTTTTATTATATACATGATTAATATACCCCAATTTATTCAATCAATAATATATATGCGCCCCCCCCCCCCCCCTCTAACCTTTCATTCTTTCCACCTTGCTGATTCTGTATAAACAGTTTTCCTATTTGTGATCCTCACATGGCTGAACTACATTAATTGCAAGCTGTACTTCTTTGAAGATGCGCACTGGTCAATGCAGATTCCATGCTATCAAAATTGACCTTTGCATCCGCATAATAAACCACGGACATGTTTGTCCAAACTATAGATTTATGCCTTGAAAAGTAGCCAGAAACAGTTCAGAACCTATATGTCCGTGACGAATGTTAATCTTTCTTCCCCTAGTAACACTTCCAACTTTATTCTGCAAACGGTCTCAATACCATAGTTTAATATCATGGTAGACCCTACACCACCCCCTCCACTATTCTATTGGGAAGGCGATTAAGCGGACAGATTCCCACTCTACAGCCGTCCTGTGGGCAAGGAAGCCATGAAAAACACTCTGCATGAGGAAAGTCCATAACACTAAATTCCCAGCCAGCCTTGCTCCTCCCATGAAAGTTTTTTCTTGCTTGATACATCATTCTTGGGGAACATTTAAGATGTGATTTCTATAGAAGTTTCATTCAGTAAACAGCCGCAAGCAAAGGGTTTTGTATGCATATTCTATCTCACAGTGGCACAACTACTAACTCCCCAATGCAGTGGTATGTGAGCACTGAGGGTAATTTGCATGTCCCCTTAACTTAAGGTTTTAACCAAAGGTGGAGTGCAAGCACCCAGTAGTGCCATTATATGGGATTGTTCCCACAAGCGGAAAAAGGGGCTTTATTAGGTTTTTTTGCACCTGGAAGTAACGACTTCCAATCCCATCCCAGCTTGGCCAAAAAAGGGTGTGTTTTCGCCAGACAATTTCGACGTTTTGTAAGGAGGAAAGCGATATGACGAGGAAAGAGATGTGGGCTTAGAAAGGGAGGCGAGGCTGAGATTGACTTGTGACAAGGACAGGAAGAGGCCCCAGAGAATTAAGTTTTTTTGATATATAAGATATTCAGCATCACAGGAGCATCAAAGGAGGCGGATATTAGTAACCATGTACTTCTCCGAGTCAAATTCGTCGTATACTTTTAAACAGACTTCTTTATTCAGGATACATCAAGATACAGTATAGCACTCTCGCTTACATTAAGCGTTTTCCGTTGTGCCCTGAGTTAACAAGTTTCGCCCGGTTGTTTTTGCTACAGGGCTTCATTTAGTCCACATTTATATTTCGGAGTCCCGCCAAAATCCTTTCCTGTGGTGTCTTCACTTATTACCGTTCACTGGCTGAGAACGCAGCTTTAAAAGCCTTTGTTATTGGCGATCAAATACATCCCCCCTCCCTGCTTCCCTACATAATTGTCAGCCAAACAAACCTGTTAGTCTAATTATATCATTATTATTTGATTGTTTCAATTATTTATCCAGCCATGGTTACAGTTACATCAGACTTTTACTTATCCTAGAATCAGTTATCATTAATTTGCATAGGCAGGAATGTCAGAATTAGGGATCATGATTCGGTACTTTGCTTTGATGGCGTTTAAGGAAAGAGAAACACATGTTCTGCTTATCACAAAACAAGAGTGTACCATTAAACATTCAGTCCTATTACGCTTCCTACCTTGGAGCGCCGCAATTTCTTTCTCCACATAGGAAACAACAGCTTGTGGTAATGTACCAGGGTCCGTGATCCTTGCAAATGGAAGTACTTGAATTACAATGCTAACCAAATATCTTATGAGAGACCAATCCTAATTCCACAAATCTGTTACTGTCATCGAATTATTTATAAACATAATCTTCAGCAACACAATTTGAAACTATGAATTTGTCCATCTCAGATGGTCCTAGGGTTGCGGGGGGGGGGGGCGGGGGGCGGTGGGGGGTATCTATTAACGTAAGGGGTATTTCGATGTTAAGATAATAACTTGATTATAAAAAAAGGGTTTTTGTTTTGGCAGTGAAACTTATCACACGTCTGTGAAATTCATCAACTAGAATTTGTTTAAAAGAAATAAAAATGTAGAAATGATGTTCTCAAGGGAACAATTTTCACTTTGTTTAAGTAAAATGAATGATTTGTAGATTTAGTACCCGATTCAATTAAAGGATATTGGTATTTCGGCTTATAATTAAACTCGATCTGAAATCTTATAAGGAATATTTTAGTGCAGCAAAACAAAGTACATTTAAAGAGAATGGTGGCTAAAAGAAAACGGAGAGAGGGAGGGAAAGGATAATTGAAAAAAGCTAGCCAATTTGCCAATGTCTAATTTATAACCTCCTACCATCAAACGAGCGACATGTGTGTTAACCTAATTGACAATAACAGTAACTGAAGCCATAATTATGGCCTCCTGACAGTCTTCTCAGTTCCTGGACATAACCCTACCTTTAGAGGCATTATATATACATGCATGGATACATGTATACATAATGCTACCTGTAGCCTAAAATTACACCTTTTTTCACTGCTACTTATTTAAGCTGGAAAATGGTAAATACTAGGTGTATAAAAGTATTGATGGCTGGCCTCTAGGTGCTATTGGTACAATGTTTGGGGAATAATCCCGAGGCGAAATTGATTATGGACGAACAGTGCACCAGCAGACCCTAAATGGAACTTATAAATCTGTTAAGTCTCTGCCTAAGTTGGTTATTGCCCAATGCCCGTTCATATCAGTGACTAATGGAGTATATCTTTTATTGCGTTGATTAGGAAAACTGTTTGGTTGAATTATGTTTTGAGCATGGTTTTTGTATTCAACTCATGTTATTTGAGAGGATTGGTGTGGGCAAATTATACAGCTTCTTGTGACTTGGAAATTATACAGCTTTTTCGTGATTCAGTCCGTTGTGTGGTGCAGGAGAATTCCACCCTATACTTCATACCCCAAATGCAAGCCTTAAGGTTAACTTACTTTACTGTGGCTTTGATTTCATTGCCTTGCTGCTTTTAATGCGTGGTATCGGTTTCAGGCAAAGGCACTTTGCTATGCACTAGGTTTCGGTTAGGCTCTTTTCGATTTGTAAGCGTAGTTAACTTTTTTTGGTTGTATTTATATAATTTAAATGTGCCTTTTTCTCAGTGTAATTATGGCGTTTGGCCGATATTAATTGACTTGTTTGTATTATCGTTTTGCTATGCCACGTAAATATCTAGAGTTTCCAGGTCATCTACATGTGTGTAGAATGAAAACCTGATTGTAAAATATATTAAACAAATCCCAGATGAATGGTTATTCTAGCCTCCCAAGGCAAGCTTCCTCTCACCCGACGTCTTGTGTGACATTCCACCAACCTTATGGTCAGATCCATATCCTTAGCCTAACTTCTCGCTGAGATCATGCGAGAACTGCACGTGATCACGCCATAGTTGAAGTACTCGCAGATCTTGTTACAAGTTAGTTAATGAAGGAAGATCCTAGAGCACGATGGCACATCACGCACATGTGTGCGCAAGTGCTACTACACAAATGTTTGTCATTTTCGCTCAATTGTGCGTCGATACAGCAATTTAGGAGCTTCGACCAGCTATAACCCCACAAGACAGTGATTAAAAGGATTAATAATCTCCATTTCGGGCTTGCTGGTGCACTGTTTGTGTATAATTCCTAGACTAAGCCGCGGGATTATACACCAGATGGTGTACAAGCTGCCCCTCAATATCGGTCATTAATCCTTTAACAGTCTACTCTGTAGAGCATTATTATATTGCCTGAATTCAATACAAATGTATAACTTTCAGAATCTAACATTTATAATACCAGCATGGTATATCCATAGCGTAAATTATCACACAGTACCTTATCTTTGTCAATAGACATGAATTTCCATTTCCAGCCAAGAAAGTTGAAAGAACGGTCAAAAGGAAATTTCGGTCAGTGTGACCTAGACTGTGACCCCAAGTAATTGCTCCATTAGGAATGTCAGTCTGACATCGGTTCTACATAACCATCCTCTCAAGTTGGAAACTAATAATATGACCCTAGACAACATATTGGCCCTGAGATACCTGTCTACACCATTAAATCATTATGCTACTTTTTAGGAGATGTGCATTAAAGCTGCATTCTCAGCTAACATTCTTAAAGATGTATTCTCAGCTAACAATGAGGTTACAGGGGATGACCGCCTAAGAGTGACCTGCGGCTATAGAATTGAACAGTGATGTATCCTTATGCGTATACCTGTAAAAACAGAACCTGAATAATTTGTAAAGAACAAGCAAATGAGTCTGATTGATTGTGTACTACATTGATATGGGTAAGTACAGAATCAAGTATGAAATATTTCCAAGGTATTAAAAGATAGTCCTCGATATCTTTTTAGGGTTGTCCACAAATGATTTATCCTTGCGTGTAAGGATATAGACAAAATTGACTTATGGCCGTGTGATAGGACGTAGCAATTTAGTAAGGGTGCATAACACCGAACAAAATTGAGTAGCTCAAGGGAGATAACCACCTTTCAAATAGCAAGAAGACTATTTTATATTTATTATACCTCTTACCATGTTTCGGTGAAAAAATATTAAAAATCCTATGGAAATTAGAGTTGCACAACAAGCTCTGTCCACCACTTGGTTTGTTTACACTCTCACTTCCGGTCCACCTCACTCATTTGCAGGGTCTATTTTGCTATTAGTAATAGGATGCATGAAATCGGGAATAGTATTTTTTCTAGCGTTTTCCTCTTTAAAATTGTCCAAGGAAACATTATTAAGTGTTTATACATTTCTGGTTTAACTAATTAACGCATGAGAAGCACTTTTTTAAAAGTATGTCACTGTGATCTCAATTCTAGTACAAGCAGTGTCTAAGTAGGTTGTGACATCACAGAAATTAGAAAAAAGATGATAAAAAGATATTACACAGTGTAATGGGACTCTGTGATTGGTTGTCATTGAGTAGGACTACTTGAAAAAAGACCTAAAGTTATACCAAACATACATGTGTATATACATTGTATGGGGATTGTATGCAATCTGTCTACAGTGAAATATCTAGATTTCTACCGAAATCCTTGTGGAAACAAGCATATATCATAAAGCAGAAAGCATCTGTAGTTACAAGGCATGAGAAGGACTAACTTGATCAGTAATAATGAGAGCAAAAAGATAAAGTAACATACAGTCATACCGGGGTGTCTATACCATAATGTTAAGGGCAGTTTTGGGGCACAAGCTAGACTGTGTGTATGCTCCCACCGGGCCAGGGGTGGCTTGGACATGGAAGGCACCCATCTCCCGTCCACACACCCTGCATTCATACCATACACACATGTTTCCTCCTTATGTCAGTGTGCCCATGCCCTGTATAAATGTGAAGATTCTACGGCCCAGGGTTGTTTGGATTCAGTGAAAATTGATTTAAGTTACTAAACACGGACTTAATTTAAGTCAGAGTTACAAATAATGGGGTAGGTTTATGAAGGAGTGTCTGTCCCAGGTAGGGAGTAGTGAGAAGTTGGGAATGATACTGTCATGATACTCTGTTAGACATACCATACTTCCTCCTGAATACCACAACTGCGGGCACTCCAAACTTGATTATTTCTTCAATGTCCACTCATTCTACGCTTTTAGAAAACGGGTCTGGCAATCTTACTCTCGATTTAATTTTCAGTGTAAATGTGTGTTTTCCCATATAAATACCCCAATGCACTGCCACCAGAGCTATCGATACTACATAGCTCTGCTGCCATGGGGGTTTGGGTCTGACCCCTATGACATCACTCGGGCATAAACTCTTGGTAGGTGGCAGTTAATGCGTTTTATTCCTAGCTCTTATTTTTATGAAGAAAACCTTTTGTAACTTTGGCAATGTTGCTTGTATATGATTCATATTTTAAAATGGGGACAATGAACTGACCCTCTTCCCAATAAATAACAGAAAAGGGACCATGTAAACCCAGTTTAAATAATCTTTAACAAAAAGTATTTGATCCATTGATGAATTCTTTAATGGGATTCTGCTTCTAACAGTAGCATTGTTAATTATTATATTTCTAAGTGATTTCAGTTTGAATTTTTGGCAGTACTTAAGTCTCGTTCTCTTGTGGGAAGGTAAAAGGGAAACTTGGGAGGAAACAACTCACGTGGGGTAGGAGGTCCTTCGTCAGGCTCAGGTCGCGGTAGCTCCAACTCCTCACTTGTGCTCTTCGCGCGACGTCGTGCGCCACGTCGAGACATACGACGCTTATGTGTCCACGACGCCGCGCGACGCAAACTTTCCATCATTAGCGCGGCCGTTGTCGTAAATTATCCAAATCTCAGATAAGTATTCTTCCCTTTGGTTCGACGATATAATCTCAAGTGACGTAATCCAATGTATTTGTATCTAAAACCATGTTGTGCATTGAAAACCGGTCTATCTTTTCTAGGAACAATTAGTTCGATTGGAACCCACATCCAATGCATGAGCATATGTATGGTTCAAGTGCTCAAATCTATAATTCATGTCATAGACGAAACAACTCCAGTGTAACACAGATGTATCCTTAAATGCTTAGTTTAGCTTCTAAAGTTGCACTGAACATCTAGATTAATGCTCATAAACATTCTTTCAATATCAGCATATCCATTGTTCTCCAATGATGTCCTTCCCAACTTTCCTCATGGTTTCACCGAGTATCCATCTCTAAGGCGATCATTTTAACCGAGATATCTCTCGTGACATTTAGTGATTCATCGTCTTCACTAGCAATTCCGGACACTCAAAGTAAATCCTTTATCCGTGACTTTTCCACAGTATTCCTCTCGTTTTCTCCTCTAATTAACTGCAAGTGCATCGCAGCGATGTGTGGCTTCACAGCGGGGTGGCTTCTATCACCGTAAAGTTAAGCTTTGTCGCCTTGTCGCTTTATCGCTCAGGCACCTGCTTCACCCTAGTCAGGGGGTCTTTCTGTCGTCATTACCTCCTGATATGCGAATCCTGCCCACTTCCATCGGAGAGTTCTCATTCGACAATGCTCCGATTCTCTTTACAGTCAAAGCATGTGTTCTGAGTCACGTCGTGCCCTAAATGATTGTAGCTTCTATCATTCTTAAGTATCCCTAACTTAATTGATATTCCCATCATTTATTCTCAGCTTAGCCCTGTACCCGTACATTGCAGATCTAAGACATGGGTATGGCCACTGGGGAAACGTTATATAGTGAAAATATACACTAATCGTAGTTTCCACTGAAGAGTGCACTTTATTTGTCGCAAAAACCTTGTAATTTGCCTCCTGTTTTGGCTTGTTTTATACAATCACAGGCCTTTAATTAATAGAAACGTTCCAGGTTTAACCAACAATTATACAGCGGTGTCCTTGTGTTGATAATAACAATAACGCGAAATTTAATATCTATGCAAATGAGTTTCTGGAAGATATCATAATTATGAGAGGGCAAGCGCGATCCTTTCCATAATGAGGGGATCCGAGGGAAGGAGGTGGAAGTGGAGGAGGGAATACTCAGATTCTCATAAGCGTCGGTGATGCTAGGAGAGAGGAGTAGGAGAGGGGACAAATTATGTGCCAGGTCCAGGAGGGGGTGGTGATTGTCTTGGCAACGAGTTGCAAGATGAGACTGAGACGTTCAAGTTGAATGGAAGTTTCATTTTCACACGGCCTCCTACCCTGAAGTCCCAGCGGCAGCAAGAATCTCCAGGAGGCAACTTGAAGATCTAGAGAATGATGATGATGCATGAGCCGGAGGTGCGAGACATAGTTGTCTGCTAGGTGATGAGGGGACTCAAATCTTAGGAAGAAACGAACGTATTTTCCATCATGTGGTCTCATATATAATATATGATGATAAGGTACATATAAGGGAGCCCCCGTCTTGGAATTGTGAACGCCTATATGTAAATTTAACAGAAATATCAACATCAAACTGTCATGAACTTTGTCGTGGCCATACATCTATTAAACTGATATCTTCATATGTGTACCTTTGTGTTCTCGTTTAATCCGTTGCTGTCCTGAGCATTTGGGGGTCACTGTGGGGTATTTTCTATTAAGGATGCACACCAATTAAGGTTTGCAGCGTAGAAGTAAAGGATTGAACATTCCTACAAACGCAAACTAACGTTACGTTATTCATAGATCTCGGTATCCATCCATATCACAACATCTCAATCTATAGTCGATCTACGGGGGCAGATGTATAAGTGGGGCCTGTGCATTATGGCCAAAGTGTGTCTACTAATGACTCCTTTGCTACCAATATTACTGCCTTGGTCATCAATGGCAACATTTTTACTCGTGTCACATCGATGGCTTCCTACTGCTATTGGCGAAGTAGATGTATTTGGCAGACGGTTTTGACAGCTGTGGAATGTCATTTTGTCATTCTGAAGCCGCAGGACTTAAAGTTTTAAAGCATCAGTTGTATTTATGTTCATACTTTTATCCTTGAGTTTGTAGATATCCTGCCATGAATGAACAAAGGAATATTTAATGAATAAACATCGTGGTCGCACATACCAATACATTTATGCGAACATGATGTTTAACCATTATGGGTCAGAACGTTGGAAAAGGTACAGTTCGTTATCGCCAATTCTCTCAAATAATCCAAATTTAAGCGAGAATGTTAGATTCAAAATGCAGTTTCACATGACCAAACAGGTCTTCTAAATCAAGCAATACCAAATATACGCCGATATACATAAGATATCTATTATTTTCAGCTCAGTTTAGAAGAATTTAATCAATGCGTAGAGCCGCCAATTGTGCATTTCAAATGTGATTTGGAACATATTATTCTAATATTTCTGCAATATTTCCTACTGCCCTGTGTATAACAATGATATGACTTTATCTGCTTTTGTCCAAGGTCTAGATTGATTAAAATCAAAATATGAAATGTTCTTAATTTGTCACGTTTGCAGATATTGATGAATTTTGGAAGGACTTGTGAGTAATTATTGATCATTATAGCATGTTGCAACCCGTAATTAATTGTTCACTAGGTTTCACAAACACACACATCATGCAGGTATGGACGCGACCTCAACCGATTTGTTAATGGACCGTCTGTGTACGTAACACTCACGGTGTATATACCAGAATATATGTTGTGAAATTGAATAAACTCCTTTTTCAGGACAGCGAAGATTATCAAATTCATGAAATCCCGATATTGCCGCATAGGTGGAATTAGCAACACTATAAAAATATGGGCCAGGGCGTGTAAAATGTACAATCAGCTTTCCTACACATTCATTCAATCCTGTTAAATTAGGCTGCAAAATTGAGTATGTTTGGTATTTTTTGTATTCAAACAAATCGGTAATATTGAATTGTATTTCGAACCCCAATCGTGTCTGAAATTTGGGCTATTTGAAAGGATTGGTGAGGTTGAAATGTACATCTTTTTTACGCCCTTGCCAATATATAAACAAGTCTATCATCTCTCCCAGGATGAGATATACACATACATAAACAACCTTTTCCAGTGGCCAAACACACCACAGATTCATAATATAGATAACATATAATATGTGAATGCAAGCACCTAAATTAAATATGGTGGGACCAAAACCAACATGATTAAAATTCGGCTCATTGCAACCTGTACCAACGTGTAGTTCCAACACCTCTCGCCACCACGCTCGGCTGAACATGGATGGCTTTGCACGTGTGCCCAGATCTCCAGTGGACCGCGACCGAGTGCCTTTTAGCCTGCCCACGTGCATGTCGGGCTTCTCTAGGGTAAAATATGGCATCAAGCCAATAGCATTGATCCCTATAGAAGGCCAGCTTTGGGTTTAAACCACCTGACCCGTAACCTAAATGTTGTAATCCTTTGATCCCATAATCCATGTTTGTAAATCTTTACTTCAAGGTGTTAAGTACTGCTTATATTATATACGATTGCATATTTTATGTGTTGTTGATCCCAGATTTAGAGATCGATTAAAACAAGCTGAGTGATTATGAATGCGTAACGCTGGGTATTTACAAGATAATCCTATTCTAAATGTGATTTTCATTAAGCATTCTTCAGTTTAGTTTCACAGCCTCTCAGACCAGCTGAGAATAGTACCTACTGTGCTAATGGCTATCCTGGCCCTGGAGTAGCCATCCTAATGATATTTTGCGGGTTGAAGCGAGAGGCTTTCTCTCAGTTTGGAGGGACTCGCTCAACTCTTTGCTTAGATTGTGTTGCAATAGACAAACACAAATAGGTGTGTTTTAAAGATGAGAAATATACATTCTAAGAGTTTTCTGGTTAGGAATACTTGTTTTCCTGCTTTAATTACCTTTTTTTGTTATCAAAAATCATTAAAAAAAATTCTGGCCATACCTCTATTATACAGATGGTTAGTACGTATTGCATCGTTCACCTGATAGTCGTTACATTGATACACAATTCTTAATCAGTTTTATGAATATTACTTCTTCGAGGGAATTTAGTTCCGACCTATTTCAAACCTACAAATATTGAAAATATGTCCGGCAAACTACGAGAACAGATTCACATAATATTCGTAGTATTCATAGATATTCGCCTAACGTTACTGCGCTAATGACTGTCCTAGTCCTGGAGTAGGCGTCCTAATGAGATTCTAATGACATTTTACGATATTGAGCGAGATGCTCTCGCTCCGTTTGGAGGGACTCTCTCAACTAAGCTAAATAATGAGGTATAATGATTACTAGGTATATTATTTATTGCTTTGATTCAAACAATCTTTTCGGTTATCTTGAACTTATTTTCAACATCATGTCATGTCATGTCTTGTCTTAAATTTATATCATTTGAGAGGATTGGCGAAGGCGAACTGTACATTTTTTGACAGCCAGACCCAGCTTCGCCATGATTAGTAGTACAGCAATTCGAGCGCTTGCATCCAAGAGAACACAATAACAATTACTCAACCAATGAATTATATCTCCATCATTGATGGGAAAGGGGTGCTTCAGTTGGCACAGATTCCAAGTCATGCGAAGAAATCTCGATCTCAATAGGGGAATGGCATAAGGTAACTAAGCAAGGAGGTTTATCATTGCAACACAGCTACTTCCCCTTCAGTCAAAATATTGATACGTCACTGCTACATCGGACGTAGGTCACAGGAGGTCATATACTGTGATACGCACCTTATTTTAGTGGGCAACAACAAAAATTGTCGCCGCCGTTTTTACTCTAGTGGAGTTCCGCTATTAAAGCTCATTTTTATTGCGATAGGATACGGGTCAGGGGCTTCAGAAAATGCACAATCAGCAGCTCTACACATTTACTAATTTCTTATGATGATGTAGGCTAAGGAAAATGATACATACGAGGGATATCTGACTGAGGGAGTATATTTAATGTTGCATTGTTTAAAAATATCTGCTGGGTTATGTTGAACTGCATTTCTAACTCATTTTTTCTTATTGTCTATTTGGCTTTTTTTGACAGGATTGGTGATTGCGATTGTACCGCCGCCGATGAGCGATAATAAAAAAATTTTGTTTTTGACCGGTGTTAACTGGCACTGTTGTTTTGAGATGCAGCAAAGCAAACCCCCAATAGAGGATTTGCATGTCTCACTGCGCATATCTCACTGCTTCACTGCGCATGTCTGTTGCAGTGCATACTGGGATGGATTCAGTTCAAATCAATACAAATATTTAGCAACATTTTTATCGAAAATTGCAAGCATCTTTTTACCAATATCATAGCTTGTATAAATGATTTGTAAAAACCAAATGCATGATGGGAAAAATGAAGTCTTGTTACATGGAAACATGTAAAACGCATTGCTATTTACATGAGATCATTGTTAAAGATTCCATGCTGAACATGTTTTCTATAGCATTTACACTGACATACAACTCCCATAATTTCATGCGAGTCTGGATTCAAGATGGTGGACATGCAAATGCCCTAATGATCAAGGTAGCAAGCCAAGTGAAGAATCCTGCCTACTGAGATGGGAGCCAACGGCTGCGCGTGAAAGATAATGAACTGCATTTCGCATGCTAGACTCGTCTTCCCTCCCTAAATCACGGACCATTCTTCTACCCACCGTTTGTAATGTGGCACAGAAAAATGAGTCTAAACAAAGATAGTATAGCCCTATACTCTTTGGTCTAAATGATATATTTCAAATGTCTTTTTTACACGAACTCCTCGTAGGAATGTTCTCACATTTGGGGTGTTATATTATATACATATATATATATACATACATGTACTAAATTTCAAGACTTTGAATTTCAAAGGTCATCCTAAGGGAATTTCTTAATTAAAGTACTGAACTATAGTGATTGTACATCCAGAAATATAGATAACTATCTTTTTCAAACATAAAAAGACAAACAGATATAGAGGTACTTCTTTTGTTTTCCTAATGGTTAACATCGCTGGAATCCGCCTGATTTCATATTTTCAAATGTATAATGGTATCTCAATATCCAATTTATCACGATTTAACAATCATTTTTCTGTTTGTGTCGATATCTTCTGTATATCACATTCATCTCTGTATGCAAGTATAACTCGTACGGGACAGGTCGTCAGAGAATGTAGAATGTGCATTCACATATCCTCTCAAATTAAATTAAAGCAAAATGAGGTTCAAAATACAGTTTCAAATAACTCGAACAGATTCTTTTAATTAACACATGAATACAAAATATATTCAGATATACCTAGAACCCTATTCACCATTTGACCATAATTTACCCAATAGGTACAGCTGTTAAGCTTATAGGGAATCTTCGGTTAAATTGCAAATGATTTGGATAGCACAGCCAAGATAGGTATATGAACAGGCGGACAACTTGCACTATTTATCTTTGTAGTAACAGCGGAGAATGAGAATGCAGCTTTGACGGTCCAGTTATAAGGCCGTTATCCCTGTTGCCTTATTCAATAGATAATCAACTTGTAAGGTAGGGTGGGAATAACATTGTATCTAATTACGGTGGTCAATCACTGCGTTCATACAGACGGACAGGCTCAATCACAGTAATTGTATGGAGCACGTATGACAATTATTTATGCAAATGAGCCTCGCTCTCCCAGGTCACGCGGTCACTGCAGCAACATGTATGAATCCACCCAAGGCAATTACTCTACATGCATAATAGCAGTGGCGCGCTTACTGGCATTGTTATTATTATTATTCGCTGTGATACACGTCCCAATAGAGCATTTTTATATGAAACTATCATTAAAGGGTTAATGACCGATATTGAGGGGCTGCCGGTGCACTGTTTGGTGTATAATACTGAGGCGAAGCTGAGAGATTAACGTATTGCATTCCCATTATCTGAAACGAAAATGGTTTTTCTAAATCTGATGTGACACGATAAACCTACAATGATGCCATGTAAAATCAGCTAGTATAGAGCATTTAAAACTTGTTGGTCAAATGAAACCCAAACTTGCACCAAGGCAAATCGTCCATAGTGTACCGAGATAAATGTTGAATATCTATTGCGTGGTCTATTTTCCACTCATCTTTGTATGATTGATTGATTGACCAATATGCTAGTGATATGCTGACTATACTGGCTTGACTTTCCGAACATTTAAGGCCACATGTCTACGGAGCCAATTAGACTTTCCCCTTAAAAGCATTCGCAGGAGGAACATAAAGGAATCAGGCCAGTGGAGCTGCATGACAAATGACAAATAGCTGATTGACCGCCTTCACCTGAGTGCCTCCCGTCAAGATCTACTCGTCAGGCCGTTCTCCCCAGTCAGTCGCCCACCCCATGAGAAAATCGGTTCAGTGGATATGGGCCTTAAGGTTACATAAGAGGGCAGTGGCCTGGGCGTGCATATCGCGGTCCTTATTTTATGTCTAGACAATGTCCATAGCAAATTCACATGCTCCGTAAAGCAAATGGGCGACAGCGAGCGTTGCATAAACCACCGCGTTGCATAAACCACCATTGACAATAATGTTATGGATTGGGGTTAGAGCTTAATATGGAATCTTGCATTCAACACATATATAGAATATCCCAATACCTTTGTCATGGAATATGTAATATCAGAAACTTACATAACAAAATCTCTGGTGATATTGCCAAGGGAAACATCCTCTTGTGAACTGAACCCTTTTGAAAAACCTATTCAATTTACATTTAAAATTACAAAGGGTGCCTGAACCGAGAATTGCTAATGATGTTATGAAAAAAATAATTTTGGTGCTGAATTATTAGAAACAAATAAAAGTACAATAGATCCATTCGCCCATGCATGCATAGTGCATCCTTTCTAACACATCCATCATCGAGTATTACAAATGAATCCCTTCCATCCCAGGTGTTCAACATGATAATATGTCCTCAAATTGGGTAATTCTTGAATCCTGAATGAATGTGTTAACCCTTGTATCACCTCCTATGTGTGTAAAACCATCTAGGTTTGCTTAGGCATGTGCTATACCAAAACTTGCGTGTAATAAACTACCTTTGTAAGAATCTATCGATTCGATGGTCATAAGTATTCGCAAGTAGTACAGGCACGCTACTGTTTCCTATATGTCTGATGGATACTATTGAAGGTAGCTTGCGTGTCAACAAAGACTGTCCACTATATCAGCCCCCTTTGTTTGTTCATTAAGAGAACATCAAAGGTATGATCAAGGGTAATTATATATAAACAGGTATCCATATATATGTGTATATAGCCTTATGGCATCAGGTGTATGAATATCCAGTCTAAACAGCGCAGTATTTCCTGGTATGTAAACTATCCATTTTGCCTTGTTTATTGTTTATATAGCCTTTGTATTGGTGTATATCTTAGAACATAGGTTTCCACATAGGGTATATATTACTATATAGCCAGATGTTGTATACATACACTCAATCTATTAGCCAGCTTTATATGTATGTAAACAAGGAGATGACTGGACATGGACCTACTGGCGAGGGGTCGTCCAGCCGACTACCAACAGAGCATTACCATCCTACCAATGATGATCAGTGGCCATACAGCGTCTACCAAATGGGTTCCTCCAGTGAGTGTAGGCTCCATCCCTACCACTCTTACCAGTACAGACGCCACCGCTGGTCTCTCAGTAGTGGTCATCAGATGTGGACGTCACTATGGCAACAGTTCGTCAAAATGACCTCAGCTATTGAATTAATCATTCTCTGTTTTCTGTATGATAATTGTGACAATCCATCTGATCTGTATTATAATTATAAGAATACAAGGCGAGGAGTGAGAGTATACGGAGATTGTTAGTCCAAACTGACCGTCAAATCCATCTCGTACACTGGTCAGTTCTCCTAGTAGTGCCTTACACCAAATCTTCTCACTGTACGCATGCATACATACCCCAACATAAGGGTACACCTATTTAGCACCTTGCAGTTCTCTATACACGATCTGATGAATGTACGAATGTAAGCCACGCTCTCTCCAATTGAGCAGTTTCCTGTAGGGTATGTAGGTTCCGTAATCAAGGTTAACACTGTGTATCCAAGGCAGCAAACGTAAGCAGTACACAAGTAGGGTCCCCGGTCAGGGTCTATATATGTGTGAGCATGCCTCGACTGAGTAAATGGGAGATGAAGAACAGGAGGAGGAGGAGGAGGTGGTGGCTATGTGTTGTGGTGGTACCGACTGGAGACACCTAGTAGTAGGGAAAACAGGAGCACGCTCAGGAGTAGAAGTGAGAGTGGGTGGTTTTCCAATTGGAGCTCGAGAGGAGGAGGAGGAGGAGGAGGAGGAGGAGAAGGATGCTGTAGTTTGGCGGGATGTTTGGCTGGAGGCTCGGGTGGGTTAGATGCGCTGCCGACCAGTGCCTCCACAGTAGATATCCCAGCTGCAGTAGTAGCAGTAGTAGTAGTATTAGAGCCTCCTCCAGTGTCTCTCCCTGGATACATCCACCTCCAGCACCCGCCGATGCATTACTGCCTCACTGAAGAAGGGAGGAGCCGGGGGTGGAGGCATTCTGTGGAGACGGGGAGGACAACACGGTACCTATTTTCTCCTGGAGAGAAATAACAAGACCATCGCAGGGCAATACTAGCGCCATCGCTGGGCCATCGCAGGGCCATCGTAGGGTGATTGTAGGACAATAGCTTGGTAATAGTAGGGCAATATGAAAACAATAGGAGTACACTAGGAAAACAATAGGGGACATAGAATTGCTGTTCTAAATGTGACGCACTATTTGTGTTATGCTACTGAATAATGTTAATGTATTTTGTATTGTGGAATACATAGAATTTCCAGGGTGAATTAATTTAACTTTGGGAGGTATTCTATTCCATAATTTACTTTTATTATATACACATTGGGTCTGCCGAGAGGTTATCGCATATGGTTTTATTGTAAGTGTTCAACTATATGTCTTTTAAAATGTTTATTTATTAGATGACTCGTTTAATTCAGTCACTTGGAATATAGAATTAAATATTCATGATCCTTCCGCCAACCCATTGAATAACCTGTACGTGTGTATACATATATGTGATTCCAGAAAACATTGCATGGAGACCGTTGATGACGAGATATATATATCCTCTCCCCGCACCGTCTTAGTACTATTCACTAATTATACATTACTAAAATGCATTCCAAAAGGTGTACTGTACCAAAGGTTTACTGAACACATCAGGCAACTGGAGTTCGGTTATTTAATTATAACGTGAGTACATCTCTGAGCCTATTATCGTTGCATGGGTGTATTCGTAGGCGGGATCATTGCTGAGTGAAAGGCGGGAAACATTCTCATATACCACCACCACGCCCCATCAACTGTAATTTACATCAACTGAACCTGAGTGATGGATGCACCAGTATGTTTTCCCTTTTAGTTTAGACACTTTTTGCAATTTCTGCTGCGTGTTGGTTGTTTTCTTATCGTTAGTATGGGTTAAAGTGCAGCATAGAATATGTTGGGTATTGCGTAAAGAAATGCCACACCCACCGGCCTCTTACGGGAACACACAGTACTACTTTGAGTAGTGCATGGAAATGGTTCATACGATCAGGGTTGGGTTGCTCCTGCAATTCCCAAAGCTGCACTCGATCTGTTAACATCGGTCAAAAACTAAAGCTTGTCTACTTCCTGCTCCATACTTTTCCAATCCATCTGGAAGTCATTTGATCAAAATTTGACTTAAATTTTGGAGGATCTTTTGTCTGGTTGTTTTTGATACAGGGGCTCATAAAAGTCCACATTCATATTTCTATGACCCACCGAAAATCTTTCCTTAATTATCTTCACGTATTATCGCCCACCGTTACTAGTATTATTACTTGTACTGTTGCCGGTGGTAAATCGTGATCGAGTGAGACAAAATGTTATTCATATATTATATTTGTAGTTGCTTCTAATATATATTCAGTGGGGTATGGCCTACCCCTCTCTACCCATAGATACAGAGTGGTCAGTGTGGGGTCATCCTCATCGTGTAACCATGACGGCCCCGCTGCCGCTACCCGGACGGCAAGGGGTATACCCCTAGCACTTGGTTAGAATAAACAGTTAGTAACATATGAACTCTAGTGTGTATAGTGTTGATCTATGAACACCAATATATATAACACAGTCTTATATAAGTCAAAGTCAAATATATAACACAGTCTTGTTTCTCTAAATATTGTTCTCTTTGGCCGCATTGAATATAACTGAAAAAATGGTTTAATGACAATATATAACTTTGATCACCTCTTATACTAAGTAAGGATAAGTATCATCATGTCTAAGCAATCCAGCTAGGGTAAGACCCACCTAGGGCAAACCCCCACCAAGGTTAGGGTAAGAGTAAGATTGTGTGGGGTTCTACCCTAGAACCAAGTCAGAGACCGTTTACATGACTGGGCTATTAATCATATATATAACAGTTAACTCATATAACAGTAGAATGTTAAAGTATAGTATATATATAATAGATATATTCGAAGGGAGTAAATTCTATCCAGAACAAGGAAAAACAGGACGTGGGGCATTTAAGTGTTGGTTTTGTTTATTGGGTTCCGACGTTTCGGGCAACATACGCCCTTTATCAAGGAGGAGTATAATACATATATCCTGATTTGTATGATACTTCTCTTGACTTCTCGCTACTAGGATACGTTCGAACTATTATAACATTGATTCTTATTTTAGTTCTAAGGCTCTTATATCATTCATGTTGTTGAAATGAAAGCATCAGTCAATAGCTAGACACAGCAGTGGGCATACAACCATGGAGCCCTATATATATTCCTTGTTGAATTAAACCCGTGAGCCTACGTCATAATGATGTTCATTGTACGGATTCATGTATTTCATACTTGGTTATTATTGTTTGACTTGCTGTATTAATTAACATACTGAATAAAACAAAACAAAAAACCATTGAATATTTCTATCATTGCATTGCTGAACAAAGGAATATAGTCGGTTTGCTGTACCATGATTAATGAGCGTGTAATAAGTGCATACGGCCAAAACTTTATATGAATGAATTTATGTGAATGCATTGAAATCAAATATCTCACAAAATATCACAAAATCAAGCTTAATAGTTCCAAAAAACAACTGGTAGGATTTAAATTACCCCTCCCCCCCCCCCCCCATTGAGCTATGGACAGCAAATTGACAAAAATGTTTTCAAATCTCAATGTGATTGTTGTTATTGTTAAGATTAAATGGTCTAAATGAATGATTGCTATGCTTCTACGGATCAGCCCTTTATTGTAAATTGTATGTTCAAAATTCGACCAGTCAAACGCACATTCTATGCGTTTACGAGATTCATTAACAAATTACCGCCGACTATATTATGATTAGAGGGTAACCTGAAAGACCTGGGAAATTCACAGAAGGTCGTGATGTACATACAAATATACTTTCTTTATCCCTTTTTCCAGATTCAAATGTAACTGTAATATATTACTGAAAATAATAACTGTACATACATACACACAAACAAAACCGTGCGGTACGAATGTCAATATTTGTATTGCACCCCTTTTATCTCCCCCCCCCCCATAAAGCATAGACATTATTTGCAACTTACAATGTAGCGCTGACGGATGTAAACCAAAAGAAATTGGCCAGAAATGTGAAAGATTGGCCAGTTAGTAGCAAGAGTAGAAAGTATACAAGTACAACTAATTTGCTATGAATTGGATACGATATTAGTCTCATTCCCCAATTACTCTCGCCAATTAGTGGTCAGAGCAAACTCATACCACTGCTTAATGGGAGTCGGGCATCGGGAAATTGAATATACTCTGGAGGAGCAGTGGGGGTGGGGGTAGGGGTGGGATATTAGGTCAATCGATTACTGGCCAAAGTAGACTGATTAGGGAAAGGACATGCTGGAGGACTGTCTTTAGAAGGGACCGGATGTAAGGACCATTATAGATGTCTGAATGAGAGAATCGTTCTGCATTCCCTTTCTATTAAACTGGGCATGGTTATAGAGTAAAGAATTTGATTTCAATGTTTAAATGGTTATCTATATGTTAAAGGTATACAGAACAGTTCAATGAAAAAATACAACCAGTCCAATTGCCATAACACTTTCAGGGATTGTTCCTTACTACAAAAGAAACAAATAATGAAAATAAAAACATGTTACCCCGTTAGTTGCTTTGGTAGAGTCACTTGAAAATACAGTGGTTTACTATGGGAATCTATGGAAAAATGTGGGTTTTTTTTTCAAGTTTACGGAATCACATTGATATTCGTCATTACACAGATTGAACTCATTTACATGGAGTGCCATCGTCAGCTGAAGGTTTTTTTTTCATCAATATGATTGTGATTATACTTCCCAACGTGATAACATGTTTATTTGTCATGGCAATAAGAGAACCTATGATGGGAAAATGCGAAAATGACGGAAATGAATTTTAATCTAGACAATAGCCACTAGGGGAACGACTGCTAATAGATTCATATGAGGATGACCACTGGGTATTAAAGTTCAACCAGGAGCCACGTATTTTTCCGACACACTCTTATACCTTTAAAGCTGCATTCTCAGCTATAACGGCAAACAAAACTACCAAATTAACACATATATAGAGAGAATGGGACGAGCCGGCAATAATCGAAAATTTATAGGACGAGATTCATCCACATAAGCACGATGCCATAGGCAGAGTGCTTATGTGGATGAATCAAGTCCTATAAATTTTCGATTATTGCCGGCGAGTTCCATTCTATATTTATTATATGTGCATACAAATTTGATGATATTGTAAAGAATTGGCATCTTTGGATCCCAGACCCGACCTATTTAGCCCTGATCATGGTCAGGGCACGCACGCCACACGTGGCCTGGCCAGGAGGGAGGGGGAGATGAGCCACTCAGGGCTCACCCCACCTCCCCCAGCCCGACCTAATTACTTATACACTGCTCTGGGGTATCAAGAGGGGGGAAGGGCTAAGAGGGAGGGGGGGGGGGGGCTGGCAAGAGCCATGGGATCCATGAGTAAGGGGTGGGAGGGGGAAGGCTGAGGAGAGGGATCCGACCTGCATGCATTCCATATATGGTCTCTGCCTGGGGAGCAGAGGTCGGCGTGTGGGCAAGGAAGATTCTCTCTCCCTCAACCAATTAGAGGGAAGGGGAAGAGCTAGTGGAATATTTCCTGGGTTTGATTGTATGAATAATTCATGATTGTGGAGTATAAAATAAAGTGACCATTCGGACCTAGGTACTCTGTTACTCGCTGAGTCACCACCGCCTAGGCCGAATCCAGACGAACTACAACCTCGGACTTCTTGTCTCACTTCTTCATCTTACTGAACCTATGGGCTAAAAACCCTTAGTGATTCTTTACACTGGCGAACCACTTCTGGGACTTGTTGCTAAGTTGAGCAACAACCCAATCTTCTGACTGGAAGTGAGACATAGCCTAGGAGAGGCAGGATGAGCTGGAAGAGTAGGTGAGTGGAACTCTAAAAACTCTGATTGAGCTTATAAATTGTATTTATGGGATGTATGGAGGGTGGATCTGGGCCACTGTATAGGGTTGGGAGAATGATCACACTCAAACACTCATAATACAAGGAGAGTGGGTGAGCAATGTTCGGGGCAAAAACTTTGCTAGGTTCTGGGTTCTGTTGGTTATAACTCTGTACCTTGTGCCATCTAGTTTTCTTTTTTTTTCTTTACTCTCACTCTCTCAGCAAAGTGTAAAACATGGCGGACATCAATTGGGATCTCAATGCCGCGGACTTGGCCATGCTTGACGAGGGTCAAAGGAGGGCCAGGTTTGCAGCTATTAAGGAGGTCAGAAGGCGCATGGAACGCCATGGCGCCATGCTAGGAGTAAATGATGGGTCCAATAAGGACACTTTGAGAGAGTGGCTGGATGGAATAAGCAGGGCAAAAGCCTACTGTGTAGCGAATGATACGCTCACTCTAGAGCTTTTGGGAACTCTTGCCAGCGGGCCTCTAGCGAGGTGCGTGGCAGGATTCCTACAGGTACCGGCCAATAGGACATGGGATCTGGCGAGGGCTGAGATTTTCCGCCTCTTCATGAATGAAGAGGAGGAACAGCAGCTGCGAGCAAGGCTCACCGATCTCTATCAGCTCCCATATGAGGATGCAAAACAATACGGACGCAAGTTCCAACTAGCGTCTCAGAGGGCTTACAGCGTGGATAACCTGGACCACGAGATAGTCCAAGAGACGTTGGTCAGGAATTTTGTGTTGGGACTCAGGGATGAGCAAATACGTCATGACGTATTTGCTGCTCGCCCTGATACCCTGGCTGAGGCAATAAGACAAGCCTCAGCTGCGGCTCACACATTCGCTCTGGCAGGACAACCTACCAGAGGGGATAGGAAGGATGAACCAATGGAAATTGGGGCTATCCTCCCTAAGAGAATGGCCCCCTCTGGGCCAAATCCAGAAGATGCTTCAGATTGGAAGCTGATAGCTGATTTGGAGTCTAAGGTGAATTACCTTACGAAATTAGTAGAGAGGATGGAGACGGGGAAACCATCCAACCCCACAGTGATCGTTCCCCAATCAGGTGCAGCACCCCAGTACCCCTTTCAGACACCCATGTTGCCTATGTATCCCCCATATTTCAACACGTCCTATCCCCCACCCCCGATCGCCAGTTCTCAGGTAGTAAATCACCCAGGGAAAGGGAAGGGGAAGGGAAATGATAATCCAGGACCGGAAAAAAATAAGCAGGGAGGAGGGAAGAGGTTTAGGGGTAAAAATGTCTGTTATGAGTGTGGGGAGGAGGGACACTTCGCAAGAGAATGTTCCCACCGCTATGCACATGTACAGGCTGCGGTGGTGGCGGCCATGCAGATGGCCTCTACCACTCAAAAGCCAGCCAAATATGTTAACCAGGGGGAATAGAAACGCCGGATGAGAGGTTCTGCCTCTCCATCTCAGTGGCGGGGATGGAGATGCGTGCCCTCATTGATACCGGCGCATCAAGGAGTCTAATGCGGGAGGATGTATGGAGAGCCTTTTGCAAAACCCATCATCGGCCTCTCGTATTGACAAAGGGGGAATCTCTTAAATCACTCTCTGGTCATGATCTTAAAACTGAAGGGCAGGCGATAGTTAACTTGGGGGGTAGCTCATTTCCAGTTTATATTGTAAGAAAACTTCACCATGAACTGCTTCTGGGGGATGATGCCTTATTTATATTAGATGCCCAAATTAGCTTCAGAAAAAGAAAGGTAATTTTGGAAGGAAAAAGTTACAGAAGGCAACAAGTGGGTAGTGCAGATCAAGAATTCGCCTCTATCCACACAGAGGCAGAAGCATGGGAAGAAAAATACCCCGCTGTTTTTGGCATAGGAAAGCAGGGAAAATTAGGTACCTTTAAAGATGTGAAAATGCACATAGATACTGGGAATGCGCGCCCAATTAATCAACGCCCCTATCGTTTGCCCCTGGCCAAGAGAAAACTTGTAGATAAAGAATTAGATGAAATGCTGGAGCTGGGAGTAATAGAACCCAGCAGCTCAGCATGGGGAAGCCCGATATTGTTGGTCCCAAAGAAAGATGGGAGCAATAGACCTTGTGTCGATTTCAGAAAACTAAACTCTGTAAGCAAAAAGGATGCTCATCCACTTCCAAATATTCAAGATATTTTTGACAGTTTAGCAGGATCAACTGTCTTTTCCACCCTCGACCTAAAAAGCGGCTACTGGCAAGTAGAGATGGACCCGGATAGCATGGAAAAGACAGCGTTTGTGTGTCATAGGGGCCTATTTCAATTCCGTAGGATGCCTTTTGGACTCACTAACGCACCAGCCGTCTTTCAACGGGCCATGAACAAAATGTTTTCGGAATTTATTGGCAAATTTTGCATGACTTTCATAGATGACATTGTAATCTATTCCAAATCTGAAGAGGAGCATGATCACCATTTGGCTCTGGTGTTTGATAAATTAGAAGAATACGGAATTACAGTCAAAAAGAGTAAATGTATTTTCAAACAAGAAAAGGTAGATCTCCTCGGCTACCAAGTTTCAAAAGATGGAATTAATTCCCACCCAGATAAATGTAGCGCTATCAGGGATATGCTGCCTCCAGAGGATGTGAGCGGAATTCGCTCCTTCCTAGGAATGACTGGGTATTACCGTCAATGTATCCCAGATTATGCTAAGGTAGCTCATCCCTTGGTCAAACTTACCAAAAAGTATGCCAGGTTCGAATGGTTGGAAGAGCAGCAAAGCTCATTTGAAACTCTGAAGGAATTACTAACTTCAGATAGAGTAATGGCGCACCCCCAGTTGGATAAGCCTTATCGTCTCTATAGCGATGCGTGTGATTACGCAATAGGGGCCATATTGGTCCAGTCTGATAGTGAAGGCATAGAGAGGCCAGTTCAGTATATCTCTAAACAACTCTCTGGGCCACAACTCAATTGGGCTACGATTGAAAAGGAAGCTTATGCAATCGTGTATGCCTTAAACAAGCTCAGACCTTATCTACAGGGTAGCGAATTCAAAATTTACACTGACCACAAGCCTTTAAAGTCTCTGTTTGTGGGAGAAGTTAAAAACACCAAAATTCAAAGATGGGCGGTATTAATAGCAGAGTTTGGGGCTCCCATTGAATATAGAAAAGGGGCAAACAATATCCGGGCAGACATGCTTTCTCGAATAAAAACAAACCCCAAGAAGGAAGGGCCGACTCTCAGTTCTCTTGAAGTCTGTGCCTTGGAGGAGATAGATGAAATTCCTTGGGAATTTGATAAACTCGAGAAAGACAAAATACGTTTAGAACAGAGGGAGTTGGAACAATTTCAACAGGGGATGGAGGATGAGGGGGATTACACCATAATTGATGGCATGCTGTTTACTCTCACCCCTCCCCCAGGCAAGCCAGCCTACCCCCGCCTGGTCCTGCCACCCTCAGCTAGGCATAGAGTAGTGAGGCGCGCCCACACTGAAGTAGGCCACCAGGGCATGAGGAAGACCCTAGATAGGATCCAAGAGGCTTATAAATGGCCCACCATGAGAAGAGATACCTATAATGTCTTAATCCGATGCGCTAGGTGTGCTGTAAACAGAGTGGGTAGGGCGCGTGTACCTCCTACTGCGATGCCAATAGCAAAATATCCTGGTCAGATACTGGGAATGGATCTCTGTGGTCCCTTCCCAGTCTCTGATAAAGGTAATAGATACATCTTGACTGTAATAGATCACGCAACTGGCTGGGTAGAAGTCAAACCCATACCCTCCAAAGCAGCTAAAAACATTGCTGATTATCTGGCTAATGAATATGTCCCTAGGTATGGCCCCCCAGAGGTGCTCATCACCGACCGGGGACTTGAATTTATGAACCAGCAAGTGGAAGGGTACCTTAAATCCATAGGCACTGAAGTAAGGCATTCTACAGCTTTTCACCCCCAGACAAACGGTAAAATCGAAAGATTTAACAAAACTTTTAAAAATATACTAAGAAAATTCATCAATGCAAGACCAGCAGAGTGGGAGAGCCATTTAGGTCCAACCCTCTGGGCACATAGAGTCTCCACTTCTTGTGTAACTGGTTTTACACCATATTTTTTAACTTTTGGCACCAATCCAAGATATCCCTTTTCTAAAATATTCCCCACTCCAGAGGGAACAGAAGATGCCGTACTCAGTGAGCGCCTACAGGCCTTAACAGATGCGTTCAGAGAAGCTGCTGAGCGCACTGAGGCCAGTAGAGTGGCTAATTATGAGAGATTAAGGGCCAGAGCAAATGCAAAGGATCTAAAAATAGGGGATCATGTGGTGGTGCTATCAGGCACCAGCGCTCCATTAGATCCCAAGTGGGATCATGGTTATGTAATAACGGGGATAAGGGGTACCACCCTAACTATGAGGGGACCCCAGGGTGAACGCAGGCGTATAAATAGGGATAGGGTAAAAATGGTATCTGGGGAAATAGAATGGGATATACTGAGAACTAGGCAACCGAGGGCGGGTCAAGGAAAGAGAAATAAGGCTCGGAGACAAGCCCAAAAAGCTCAACAAGTTCATGTTCCACCACCTCCCCCACCCCAGCCTAGGGCAGTGCCCGACACTGTTTATTTACCCATACCAAACATGCCTCCTCCAATTCAGATAGAACAGGAAGACCAAGCGAGAGCAGAGCAACCAGAGGACGAGCACATGCACGTGGAGGACGAGGACCAAGTGCCACGCCCACCTCAACCACAACAAGTGCCACGCCCACCCCAGCAGCGACCGCCGAGGGAGAAGGTGCTAGTACTAGCTTCACCCAAGCCAGTTACATTGCGCCGACCCCTGCCACCAGCCGTTGCTGTGGAGACTGCTCCCCCGCGCACACCACCACCAGGTCCTGTTACAAGGTCAAGGGCAAAAAGAGGGAGGATAGAGACCCCAACCAAGTGCCCTAAACCCAAGGCCTTGACCACCACCTCTGAATGCACTGAAAAGAGGATCAAAGTGTTCCACCCTCTAGGCTCTACTAAGAGGGAAAGGCCTGACTCCTCACCAAACCCAGCCACGCCCACCTCACCCGTGCAGAGGCCGAGGAAGCTGCCCTGTATACCCCCACCATCGCCACCACCATCACCACCACCTACACCCCCACCCCCACCGTCACCCCCACCACAGCCCCAACCATGGGAGTTCGACCCAGGGGCACCACCAGTGACGGACTTCTCTCAACCTACACCTTCCAGTCCCTCCTCATAATCACCCTGGCTATGATGGCTAATGGCGATCTGTTTGAGGAGGAAGGGGTGTTGGTGTATGAGGAAGGGGAGGTCAGAGCCCTGACCGCGACTTGGACAACAGTGATCGTTCTACACCCCCCCACGCCCCCTCCTGTCAGTGCTTGGGTCTCCGTCCTAAGAAGGCGAATTGGAGAACTCAGACAGGCGGAGGTTGTGGGAGACGGAGATGTCAGTGCCTGGGAGGAGCACATGGGTTTCCTCCAGGCAGAGATTCCAACACCAGTCCAACAAGACACCCGAAGGAAGAGAGGCCTATTCAATTTTGTGGGCTCGCTAAGCCGTGCCTTGTTTGGCACCGCTACTGTAGGACAGGTGAACGAATTAAGGTCTGCAGTACAAGAAGCTCAGGCTAGCGAGAGCGCATTGGCCCATTGTCAGGAAGAAATGGTGTCGGTGTTGAATCAGACAAGGCTCTACATGACAGAGAACCGCTTGGACATCGCGCAGCTCCAAGCTGCAGCAAGTAACATCTCCCGCCAAGTGACAGACATTCTAACACAGTTAAATGGTTTCAGTAAAGATATTCATAGAATTCATATGAAAAGGGAAGTGGATATTCTATTGCAGCGAGTGAGTAGGGCGGTGGAAAATTACCACCGTCAAAACGAATTATTTTATCGCCAGCGCATTCAGCTGGAAAGGGGATTCTTAACAGACCAGATTTTACCACTGGCCTACTTATCAGAAATATTGTCTAAATTACAAGAAGGGAAACATTACACCCCACAAGATAACCGCTGGTATTATAGACACCTGAACGTTCGACTATTATTAGACGGCGAACAGGAGCTAATATACCAGACAGTAATTCCGGCAGTTTCAGGCACTCAATTTTTACACTATAGATTAAAGTATTTTCCGGTCCCATATGGTGCTGACCACCTGAGAAAGTTGGTAGGAGAAGAGGAGGTGGCCCTAGATAGCATATCCAGCGCGTCATTTCTTCCTCAGCATTGTATCGGGTTTGAACCCCAGATTTGCTCAGCTGCAATAGAGCATCTAACCCCGACCTGCGAAACAAATATTATTTTAGGTAAAAAGCCAGACCTTTGTAAGGCGCAGATTGTAAAAAGAAATAACTTAACAAACCAAGTGTTTAGAGAGGGAGAGTCCATTTCTTCTGTAATTCTGGCTATTTATGAACCTCTGGAAACAATCTTGAGGTGCCCTGGGCAAAAAAAAACCAGTGATACAAACGTATCATCGGCATGCCAGGGTGATTTTAGAAGGCGGTTGTCTCCTGGTCGGAAAGGATTGGCGTGTGAGTAGCATCCAACGCCATGAGTCCCATATAACCCTCCCCATCCCCAAGATTATGCCCCTCCCCGGGTTTAATCTGACTTATGGCAAATTATCCCTTTACCCCCATTTAGATCAGCAATTGACTTTCCTGCCAAGAGCTGAAATACCCTTACTAGCCCTGACAGATTTTCCTAAACCCATTTCCCCCCTGATTTCCTCCACCCCTTGGTCCGAAAGTTCTATCTGGGGTATAGCCACTCTCATCCCCACTCTCCTAGGAGTCATGACCCTGGGAATAATCTACCTCCGCCGAAAGGGGCTCGCCCCAAGAGGCAAAGTCAACCTTTTGTGTTGTCTGAGAAACTTTAAGCCCCGAGAGAATATCCCAATAGGACCCCCAACCCACCACCCTGTAGCCCTAGCCCTCCAAGACCTAGATCGAGAGGAGGGAGAGGCCACTCCAGGCGCTAGGACTGGCTCTCGTTCCCTCGAGCATATCCCTGCCCCCTCCCCCGCCTCACCATATTACGCTGCCAATTTCGGACTGACCAGGATGAAATAATTAGTCTACCAATGTTTATTGGGTTTCTCTGGGGTAACAACACTTTTTGAACTTGTCTGTAACTTACTCTTGTTTAATATTTACTATTAATTTTTGTTCTGTCCTCTTCTCGGGTGCGAGGGAGATCACAGAACACAGAGTAGTATACCTGGGTGAAATCCATTTCCTCTCTCGGGAGGAAATGGTGGAATCCGTGAACAAGGATCCAGCCCAAATAGGTATTTTTATTGCAACTCTCATTGTGAGGAGTTGTTTTTACACAAACAGAATCGGTCGAGACAGAGGAGCCTGAGAGGAAGCACCATGGAATCGAAGCCCTCACCTTGTCTCCGACCATTCTGCTTTGAAGAGGTATTTTTCCAAATAATAAGAGTTTATACGTGATGCTACAGTAAAGTCGACATGTGTTCTGTAGCGTTTGAGGTTAAAAATGGAAATATTGTAGTGTTGACTACCCAACCGCTCTCACTCTCCATGGCCAAAGGAGGAGAGAGAAAGAGACGGGCGTCCTGTCGGTCAGCGACGAGGTCCAGCGGGGGCCTCGGCTGACCGGCCGGGCAGAGGAGACGGCGGTGACGACCGTATTGGAGAACTTTGTGAGTACTAGCTCAGTACAAAGGAAGACATTTAACAGTGTTCAGGAGCACACTTAAAAACACAGAGACTTCTCTTACATAATATTCGACTAAAAGACTTTTTAGTGCAGGGTGATGGCCTCTGATATAAATGAACACTCCTTTTTAATAGAGCCACTCCCTTTGGAAACTTTCTATCTTGACCCGTTAGGTCTACAGATATAATAATTTATAATACTTTTACTTTACCATTTTCTATGATTTTGTGTGTGTAAATTATGTAACCTTATTTCTATTTCTCTTGTCTGGTTGGACTGGGTTGATCAGTGGCTAAATATTTTGTTCGAAAGAAGGCTTTCAACAAAAATAAAATATGGGACGAATGTAAAGAATTGGCATCTTTGGATCCCAGACCCGACCTATTTAGCCCTGATCATGGTCAGGGCACGCACGCCACACGTGGCCTGGCCAGGAGGGAGGGGGAGATGAGCCACTCAGGGCTCACCCCACCTCCCCCAGCCCGACCTAATTACTTATACACTGCTCTGGGGTATCAAGAGGGGGGAAGGGCTAAGAGGGAGGGGGGGGGGGGGCTGGCAAGAGCCATGGGATCCATGAGTAAGGGGTGGGAGGGGGAAGGCTGAGGAGAGGGATCCGACCTGCATGCATTCCATATATGGTCTCTGCCTGGGGAGCAGAGGTCGGCGTGTGGGCAAGGAAGATTCTCTCTCCCTCAACCAATTAGAGGGAAGGGGAAGAGCTAGTGGAATATTTCCTGGGTTTGATTGTATGAATAATTCATGATTGTGGAGTATAAAATAAAGTGACCATTCGGACCTAGGTACTCTGTTACTCGCTGAGTCACCACCGCCTAGGCCGAATCCAGACGAACTACAACCTCGGACTTCTTGTCTCACTTCTTCATCTTACTGAACCTATGGGCTAAAAACCCTTAGTCTTCTTTACAATATATCATCAGATATCGCTGAAAAATATCTAAAAAAGTCACAGAGAACCTCACTGTCCCGCTGAGAGTCCCATTAGTACAGCGGTGCCCTAGCTGTCAGTCTGTCTGTGTGTCTCATGCAGTACATTTACTTACTGACATTGTTGAACTAAAACGTTCATATCATGGCCATTCCTTGAGCTACATTAATACAATTTATATCATTCAAAAGAGAATTTAATGCTCTATTTAATGATGTAGGTTTTATGATGCATTTCTATAATTATAGTACCAGAATCATGGGTGGATTACCGATCGCGGGGATTTGTTTACATGCTCCGTGGACAGCCAAAGCTCCATGAAGCATAAAAACAGAGCTATTTTTAGACAACTACATTTCATATAGGACGCGTCCTATATGAATATTTCTATAGCACCCCACTTATAGCACGTCTCATATAGAATGCGCATATAATAATATGACTTATAGTACTGGATTTGTAAATATTTGGCAGCTGTTTAATGTTCATACAAGAATTTGAAGCTCAATCGGCTGAATAAACAGCCGCTGAAGAGCGATAATGTGTAAGGCCAGCGCAGGAAAGGGGGTATAGGTGGGTCCCCGAAATATAAAGGTGGAGCTCTGTAGCTCTATGAAGCTTTGTAGTAAAAACCACCTCACAGAATTTGGGCTAATAAACTGCTATAGTATAGTTTACTAACTTGGTTAGATAAAACACACTAATGGGTGCTATACCCTACTCTTATCGAATATTAGTAAAGGATCTATAATGTACATGGTGCTGAAGACTGCTATACACATGTCAAACTGTTCATTACACAGAAAATACTGGGATGGAGAAGTAGCACACCTGTCCAGCAATATAGACAATCGGCATATTTTTCAGCTATTAATGAGATATCGGGTCTCCTCAATGCACACTCATATGGCTACTTTCACCTTGTCCTCATAGAAATGATATTATTACCCTTAGGGTAATGAAGAGTTATGCAATTACTGGCGTAGGTGTTCTATGCAGGTATGCGGAAAACTGGATGAAATTATGCAGCCTATGAAAATATGCAGCTTGTGTACTATAAAAATGAATAATGATTCTGCATATAAGTTCATTGGATGTCGTAAAGCATGACATTTTGTGGTGATGGAAATAGGCAGCTGGAATAGACCCCAAACATTCTTTTTACGGGAATTGGCAGGTAATGCAACTTTAAAGCATGTTGTCCAAAAGGAGGATTTGCTTGTGCCACTGGCATTACTGTGCATGCTGGGATATATTAGCTCACGTCTGATATATTTAGCAACATTACAACTTTTGTATAGAAAATTTTCACCAATAACATAGCTTGTATAAATGATGAAAATCAAGTGCGTGATGGCAAAGATAGAGGCTTAGTTTATGGAAAGACACATATATATGCGTATTGACATCGACACTGATAAACATCCCATGCCGAACATGGTATGTACTCTAATTACTATGTAATTTCACACTGACGTACAACTCCCATAAGTGCATGCGAATCAAGGTTCAAGACATGCAAGTCCCCTATTCTAACTGATACATGTAAGTCAGATGTTGGTTGGCTCTTTTCCAACATGCGCTACAACGGCGCATGGGCAGGGTGCTCATTTCGAGCCACAATAATAGCCTTGTAATCACGAGACCTTGCAGCCATAGGGGAGAGAATGGTGTGAGATGGGAGAAGGAACGGCAGCTGACAGAATATATTCTACACCTTCTACTGGACAAATGAATAAGACCTTTCTGAGAAGTTCCGGGCTGCTGCAATTTCTTCCTTCCTCGTGGGAAGGGGACCTTATATTATCAGAACTGTTCTGGTCTTTTATATGGGAAGTCGGCATATGGATTATGTGAGAACCCATTTCAGAGGCTTCCTTCTGTTTTTGAATGTTGGTAAGGCTCAGAAAGCCTACAGCGTGTGGATAATGTTTTTGGTGTATTTTTGAGTGTATGAGATATAACAGGTAAAGGAAAGTATTCATAGATCTAAGAAATGTTCAATATCGACACAATTTTATATTCATTTCCACCTAAAAAATCTAATTATCTAAAAAAATCTAATAATCTAAAAAATTCAATTTCAATTCAAAACATTCGAAACATGGCCTGACTGCCCTCTGTTCCTCTCCCGACGCCCCCCCCCCCCCCCCTCAAGTTAAACAGGGCTTTATTTGACAACACAAGTGAGGTTCAGATAGAATGGATATATTTCCAGAAAGCCATTCACTTTTATTCGATTCTAGAAAGTGTTACTCACAAAAAGGGAAATCCTAATAAAGAAACAGATAAAAGAACATAGAAGATTGGCCACACCATGTCTAGACACCTCTAATCCAAGAACAAGCGCCAGTCGTGTCAGATGAGCAGGGCTAAATGATAAATCGACTGCAATCCTTAGTTCAAATAAAAGTTTAGGTGTGCATAATCAGATGTTTTTCTTGCTTGATCTCATTCAAAGGGAGGGAAAATGGGGTAACATTGATTTTATTTCTGACTGTTAAGAAAAGGGGATGGTATATTATCACGCAGAGTAGAATCCCTTCAATTCTGGTAATACCTTGTAATTTTGGAGCTCGTTCCTGAATAATATTAAACTATCATACTATTATACTACAGATTTTCTACTTTTTGTTTAATTCTTCTCCAACCCATCTAACAGTCACTTGACCAACACTTTGGTGGATTTTGTCTGGTTTCATAAAAGTTCACATCCATATTTCGTCCCTTATTATCGCTCATTCACGGCCGATTCTCTCGGCCGATTCGACTTCAAATTCTTATATATATATACATATAACAACAGCTGAATATGAACCCATTCAGTCTTATAAGATCATTTGTGAGCGATAGTCGCTGACTTGTGAGCGTGATCGCCGTGGTGGGTGGACGTGTTTTGCGATCGCTCCACTCCGATCACAACTATAGGCCTACACACAGAATGAACATGAAATAATTGGACTTTATCTAAAGTCGAATACTAGGCCTACCGATTCGATTGTTTCATCACATCATCATGTAAATACTTCATTGTGAGTGCGGGAAAATCATTTTCATTTTGTAAACTGTATTTATTTCGTGTTCTAAACATTGCTATAGTTGTGTTTACGCCGTATAGCTAAGTATCAGTATGGGGGAGGCCCAATCTCGAATCTCCCTATAGTGTGTCAGAGCATACAAAAGCATTCCAAAGACCGATACTCCCTAACGTAGCTCATGCTTTCAATCGACTAAACATCAGTTACACAGTTTCTTTGTATATCCTGGAAAACAAACACTCGGAAAACCTTTTTGTTACCAAGGATGAATGTGATTGTACCATTTCCAACCTGCAACGTTCTCTCAACGCCTCCCCAGAGAACCAACATGAGCTATTAATTAGAGTAAACAAACTCGTTGAAAATGAAAATGAAATGGCCCGCCTATGGCGAAACATGAGACAAGGTTCTAGGCCATCACGTTTACCTACCAAGACTTGGAAATGGTAGAGGAAGGATTTAAACCTAGTAATGCAAAACCAAGATTATAAATGACTCGGTTTTCTTTCAAAGTGAGTAAAGCGTTCCGAGCAATTTCAGTTGAGCACGGGTATCAATATGCCCGGGCAAATTTCCTTGGCAAACACGATGTGGTGAACCAAATTTACCGGTCGCAAGACCCAAGGGAAAGAAAAGCACTTGCTAAACAACTAGTCTCAACAGATGAATGGAATAAGATAAAAGTACCCATTATGCGCGGGTGATTGAGAAGAAATTTCTCCAGAATCCAGAAATGCGACACTACTTGGTAGCAACTGGTAACATGCTCCTATTAGAAGCCGCAACCTGCCAATTTTGGGCATGTCGAGCCTACATATATATTAACTCTAATTGCTTAAGCTTCTATGCTCGATCTTTCACTAATATTTTAAATACTACTATGTTGTCACGACAAATTGGTTGGATGATATCATTATAGGTAATCACATGGCCTCTCCCATTCGGCTATAGTTTATGGCAGGGTAATTATAGTGCGGGGATTTCTCTCTGATGTCGAGGTGTGGAAGAAGGCATATTCCATTAGTTCCTCTTAATCAGTTCACATCCCCATAAAGAACAGTTGGGCTCGCCTCCCTGGACCCAATTTGGGGGGAAGTTCCTCCTGTCTTAGATTTAATCCTCTCCCCTCTAAGCCAGGTCATGATAGCACATATCAAGTAGGCGACGTTTAATGGCACTTAAAATCATAAAATGACCCCTAAATGACCAAAAGATATATGGCCTTTCCTCCCCTTCCATCTACCCCTTCCTACTTCCCTATAAATGAAAGGAGTGCTAAACTATACCTCTCTCAGTTATGTTTATCCTTTGATTTGTATAGTTCAGATATGAGTATAAATCTTGATACATGGAACGAACTTCGACCAAAAAATGGTTTTAAAATAATACAATATTACATACGTTCAATTCTACCTAAATTTGACTAGATAGTTATGGACATTATGCATCAAAATTAAGACATTGAAGAAATGCGGGCCATTCTTCGTAATAATTCAGGATCAGTAGTTGGGCGAGAAATTAATCAACGCAACACACAGAGATGTATGCTTCAAATCAGTACGATCCTTAGAAGAGGTCGAACTAATCCTGATCTTTATTCTTATACTAGACAGATTAGAACGAATACACTGGTCCTGCGCTGATTGGCTTAGGTCTCGTTGGACCAATTAATCGACAGGTTAGATTAGAGATCCAATCAGCCACAGGATAACAATGACAGACAAATTATTAAAACGAGGCTCAGAGTGACCACTGCCACTCTGACCAATCTCTTTGGGTGGTGACCAGGTCACGGGGTTATCTCACCTGACTCCTTTTGCTTGCTTTTAAGAGAGTTAGAGACACACTGTGCAATAGACGCTTTATTTCCCAGCAAACCCTTCAATAAATACACAAGCCATATTCGGTCATTACACTCAGCTGTGTGTCTTGCTTAGACTCCGGTCACCCCAGAGCACCTAGTGGTGCAGGGTTACCTTGGATACTCTACCAATAGCTACTAATAGCTTGACTTAAATCAGGGACTAAATGGGAAGCGCGACTAGTTAAGTGTCAAGCAACGAGGACATGTCCTGAAACTGCATGGTCTCAGGGAGAGCTGTCCTGAGGAAGCAGGTGGAAAAGCTAAATGTGCTCATGGCCAGGCACCAAATTATTCTAGCCAGATATAATTCTTATTGTTTCCTTTTTTTCTATTAATTTTTCTGACATGTTTTATCATCCTCTGAGTTACCCTTAGTAGACCGTTTCTCAACCTATGAGGGACTCTGTGATCTGCCTTTATAATATACCTCTGATTATGAGTAGAACACTGGGTATAGGATGTGTTTCTGTACCTTTGACCATCAGTAGATGAAAAAAACAAAGGAATTGATGCCCAAAATTCTATTGAACTGACAGAGCCTTCTTCTGTGTAAAATCAGCAACAGACATCAGAATTCTTCAAAATCGCAACATGTGGCAGAGGTCCAGCTAACTGTAATTATAGAGCATCATAATTTGAAAGTCTGCAATGCTTATAATATTAACTTATTTATTTAGTTAAATAATTCATGGAGAATATGATGCGTGTGATTCCTGTGTTAATGTACAAGAGTGAAGTAATTGCAAGAAAGTAGTTAAAGGCAGCAGTATAGCATCCCACCGACACCGACCTGATGGCGAAATTTTAATTCAACATATTTCTAATGTTCCAAATGCTTATTAGCAAGTGAAATGATCCTTGCTTTAACAACCTTTCACTGCATAGCCATTTATCATTCTAACGAGACCTAATAAAAATATCATTTTAATTAATAGTCTTACGATTAAAGTGATGCCTTATGGATTAATGACGGAGGAAAACAGTAGGCAGACCCTTGTTCAAGAGGCTTTCCTAATTACAGCGGCAGCAAAATAAAAGAAGGTTTCATAATGTTGTCTGACTTGTGTCATTAAGGGCCTGATAGTTTCTAAGCGGTAATTGCAGAGCCTTGATGCAAATAATTATAGGCGTTCTACGTAAGTAACTGTACTCGATGATTAGTCCAGGGCATCAGGTATTGATCTCCAAACTTTGCCTATGACTGCATTGTCATTCAATATGTGAGTGACTGAATCAGCCCAGCATTTAATGAATGAATTAAGCTTTAACTAATTGTAATTGTAACTCTCGTTTATTTCTATCACTATGTACTTAGCTGCACATGTAATATAGGTACATTTAGCACAGTCTTAGATTTTGGTACATATACAAGTGACAAGTAGCGAAGCATCAATTTTGATATACCATCATATTTGAAAAGATGAGATCAAGCGTATCCCAACCATAGTAAAGATAAGGATGTCTAACAAGTACTTCTACACATATATATGTTATGCATGAAAACAAATTACCGACATTTCTTAATGCTCAATCACCAGTAAATCAGCTAATTATATTGTTCAGGATGACCTCAGAAACACTAAGATACACTTAGCACACAATCTCGGAATTTTGTACATATATTGCTACTACTATAAGAACACTACACTGCCAAACAATGAAAACATTCCTATAAAGAGTGGTCGTGATAGAGATATATGAAAATTACCATTTTTGCGACTTGGGGTTCATTTTCTTGCAGCACATCAGATTTATTAATGAATTGGGACTATAATATAATTATCAGATAGGTTAGTTTGGTTAAAGCTGTACCCTGGGCTCTTACTGACATTGTTCGACTAATAGGACTGACGTTAGCAGCTATTGCTGGTATATGTGTACACAAGAATTTGAACGGGCCAAAGCCGGGTCAAATCATCCAAAACCTTTGGTTGAATGACTACTTTCAGATGTGACAGGAACGGAACAAAAAATAGAAAATATATAGATTTTGATGGATGTAAACTGAGTATGCAGCTTTAAATAATTATTTGGTGCTTGAATAAATAAAAACAATTAAAACAAATATCCAACAACCCAGTTGAAGATCCTCGGCATAATCTTAACAAAATCTATATTTGAGCATAAACATCAAGGAGGAACGTTCTACACCTTCAGTTTAAACATAATAATCTGTACCATAATCCATCCATTATAACTGTCTAGTAGAGCAGTAAATACAAAGCCCCTATTAACTCTGGCAAGGCTTTCCTTTCTGCCTCCATGAACTGGTATTAAAAGGATTATTTCCAGTCCTTATCCTTATCCCAAGGCAGGGTAAGGTTGGCTCTGAGCTTATGATGATCTTACACTGGCCTTATCCAGAATATGAGCAACTTGGGGTCACGAGCAATAGGGCTTTAGGGATTGGGATTTAGAAGCCTGGCATTACTCAAATGGGTAAGGTCGCCTGGAAATGTACAATTGCTGTCAGAATGGCAAGTTTAAAAAGTTGGTAAGTTAAAATATTATCTGATCTTAATTCATAGAGGACATCTTAAATTTTCAGTGGATTTAACTTATACTAAAATAGTCTGAGTGGTTCATGGGTTTTTTCGAGACGTATTAAAAGGTAAATAAGAGTTTGCAGATTTAATTTAAAATAAACTCGTTTACTCAGGTTATGATGAAATTCATAATAACTCCAGTAGTTTTACATGGATATGTGTCAAAGTACGTTTTAATACTCAGCATGATACCTGATCAAGTTTATGGTCACATACACTCCCTTTATGCGTGTATTTCACATTTCAATTTTGGTCAAGGTTTAAAAAAGATTTTATTTAAATAAATAAATTGAAAATAGTTACTGTATGCATACTATAGTACTACCAGCTTTAATACATTTGTCTTCCATGCACTAATGCATAGAGAAAATGGGACGAGCCGGCAATAATCCAAAATTTATAGGACTTGATTCGTCCACATAAGCACGATGCGGTAGGCAGAGTGCTTATGTGGACGAATCAAGTCCTATAAATTTTCGATTATTGCTGGCGAGTTCCATTCTATATTTATTATATGTGCATAACATTTGATCATATTTCATCAGATATCACTGAAAAAATACTAAAGAAGTCTCAGAGAGCCCCGCTGCTCGGCTGACAGCCCCACTGACAGCCCCACTGACAGCCCCGTTAGTATATTGATGAATTAAAACGTCTATATCATGGCCATTCCTTGAGCTACATTATTACAATTTATATCATTCAAAAGAGAATTTAATGCTCTATTTAATTATGTAGGTTTTATTATGTATTTCTATAATCATAGTACCAGAATTACGGTGGATTACCGATCGCGGGGATTTGTTTACATGCTCCGCGGAGAGCCAAAGCTCCGCAAAGCATAACAACAGAGCTATTTTTAGACAACTACATTTCATATAGGACACGTCCTATATGAATATTTTTATAGCACCCCACTTATAGCATGTCTCATATAGAATGCGCGTATAATAAATTAAGGTAGCGTCCAGGGTGATAACTTTACAAACACTCCCTTCCTTCTTATCCCAAAGAGCTTGTTAAAAGGGGCCATAGGGTCAGGACCAGGGCTACATATTTCTATTTATACTCTGGTAAGTGTTGGAACGAAAAGAAAACATAATACAAAACATAACAATACAATATCCATATGGGCAGCTACCAGAATCTAAAGTTTCTTTTCATTTCAACCATATAGTCACATATATTTCTATTTAAAACAATAACCAGGTGGACAATACCAGGGAAAACTGAGGACAAAAAAATAAATTTTCGCCACACGTTTTTTGAATGCTGGAATCCCTTATGGTGCAAGTAAACATCTCATCGTGGAATTCGGTGGAGTTTGATACATTTTTTTTTGTCTGTCTAATTTAAAAAATCATTAAAATATGTCTTGTCCGTGATCCTAATTAATGCTTGTTTACAAGGTAAAAGTTAATATTAAGCAAAGGTAACGTAGTATCCAGCAAGAGGATGACTAGGACTAGATATATTGAAATTTGAATTTTATATGAAATTTGATTCGTAAAGGTGAAACAAGCTATGAAATGAGGAGACATAGGTGAATTCGGTGCACCGAATTCAGCCAATGTCCCAACTGTTACTCCCATAATTACAGTAGTTTCTTCTATAAAAACCATAATTTGATAACAACTTTGCATTATCAGGACTGTTTATGAGTATTCATTGTCATGGCAAACAATATAGATGGTTGATGTTTTCAGTAACTTGATTGTGTGTACATGCAGCAAAAGGGCCTTTCTGACATATTTGGATCTGGAACAAAGGGCTTTGAATATCAGCATTGGACTACCAATTTATAAAACTTTTCTAAACAAAACTAATCTTGGAACATTCGCCGACCACACTGAAACTACTGACAGCCGTTTTGGGTTTCATATAAGTTTGAATAGCTGTTACAATTAGCCCACACTCTCTGTGGTATGGTGAGTAAACTGAGGTGTTAAAGCTAGTGTCATATATGTGCGATATGGCTGCTATACAAGCATAGTGGTTTCACAGAAGCCTGATTTTTAAAACACAAATATGTTACCATATGTCCAGATTAAATGATAGAAATAAGCCAAATTTAAGCGTGCAATCACATAAGTCAGGGATAAATTCGCGCAGACCTCTCATTTCTTGTTTTAGAATTATTTAGGCTAGACGTATAGACGTATAAGACCATAATATAGATGTTAATGTCCTACTAGGTATCTATAGAATCCAACATGCATGGAAGTACGGCTATAGTTACTTCCATACCACTAGAACATCACTGAAAGTATAGAATTACCCAGACTTTAGTATTGTTTCTGTAATAGAACCAATTGAAGCAATTGTACATTTCTAGGCGACCTGACCCAAGTAGGACTTGCATAGAAAGTCTTGATTCGTTTACTTAGTTACTTCGGGAAGGCTCTCTTACATCCTAATCCGTCATAAATAAAGTGATCAAGAATATGCCATAGGTGTTCAAACCATGTGTATTTACCTAATAATGTAATATGTTGCTATTATATTATGATAGTAGATGTATACTTGTCTAAATATAAATATAGTTTGTATGTAATGAATAAAATAGACTTTTTCTATTAAAAGTTGAGGATGCTTGCCGTAACTTGAACCAAACATGCATTGGAGGTAACACTTATATTGTATACGCTAGCTATGCCTTATATATATATATATATTTATATATATAACCTTGGAACATTCGCCATTGTTATATGCCTTCTAACTAATATATTGGTGACCATTGTTTTCAGGACTTGTGCTGAGAATATTTCTATTGTAAAATGTCTGAGCCTGAATAAAATCTTTAAACAACAATCCCAGTTACCCCCACCATCAGACATAAACTCTGGTGGATAAAGTTGTTGACATTTTAATTCTTTTAATAATTAATGCTCGCTAGTGATCGTATCTGCTCCGACATACGTTGTTCTCTTCTACAGATCTGAGTTTATGTACTGCCTTCCTTCATTTTTTGGCAACTGTTCTATGTTATCTATGTTATCGCACGATTTTGTGTCCGCTGGCGTTATTTATATTTCACTAAATTTCGTGACTTGGCGGAGACAATGGCTTCTCCATGTGTCAGGAGTATTTACTGGTGCAATGGCTAAGCAAAAGTCAAGTTCATGGACAAAAGTTTAATCAGGACTAAGGCTAACAAAATCCAGCTAGTATTTCTCTGTTTCAAATGAGTACCACATGAGCATATGAATTACCCTTAATCCAACCTTTGCCTTAAGTTCGTCCGCTGCCCCTGTCTTGATAATCGATTATTGTGACTTTATAGCATTTTGATGTGTCCCAATTCCTGGATAACTGCTTGTCACAATGTTTTGTTTATTGTACTGATTCTGGAAATCAATATTACAAATTAGCTTTCAACACTTGAAGCTATTATCTTATTATTTGATTTTAATTCTTGAAACTGTAAAACAATCTAAATGTAAAACGCTATTGCATTAGCTTATCAGTGCCTTAGTTCGATTTGATTTTGATTTTTGAGCATTTGATATTCAGTAATCAAATAATGATACAAAATGGGATGTTCCCTCTACTACGTAGATTTTCCAGGACAACCTCAACATTGTTATTGACAAGTCTACAGTAAATCAGTGCTTGGACTTTTATACCATAACCTCCAATGCTCAGGACACGGATATAATGGATGACTCTGGTGGACAACTACGACTCAGTCATTGCATTCGATCAGGTAGGGCGAAGCTTGTCGTCCTCAGTGCTATCAGGACACATCTTAACACTCCATTTCACCCAGTATTGCCAATATAAATGACAGAAACATTGAAAATCAATGATAACCCCCATCCATCTCCAATCGCTTGCCAGCACTTCCCATTTATACAGGGGCAATCCGATGCGATCTATCTGTCCCAAGCTGGGAATCCCATGACAAGGAGTTGCCATGGCTTTTTAGCTTTCTATCTCACAAAGAGAAGGTTGGGGAGAGTGACCGGAGTATGAATGAAAGGGATAAGGTACCTCACAAATAACCAATTCTGCCCCGTGGTCGATAGCACGAGATTCATTTGTCTGCATGGTTATCATATAATATGAAACTGCAAACAGCCCTATAAGTAAATATGTTTGTTGATTGTGAACCGGCTTGCCTGTTCGTTTTTTGTTAAAACTCGCATAAACTGCTATTTGGAATTATTCATCTAGGACAGATATTTTATGAGGATTATATAAGTTAATATCATTAATCATGTTAGTATGATCATATCAGGGCATGTACGATAAGTGCAATATTCCCTTCCATCAAAATGCGGACGATGCAGTAAATTGGTAGATGTTTTCCATTGGTATGATGTATCCCATAGTTACACATGGCTGATGGGATGCTTTGGTATAAGCGGAGAAACATGGCTCCATACTGACAACTTCATTTGTATGCAGACGAGGTACTGGGGACATATACTTAAACCGGTGAGAAAGTATAACGCACAGGTGTGGGAAGCAATAGTTGTCAATTACCAATACCAAATTGAATCTCAGTATTGAGATAAATCTTGAGGAGTCCAGGAAAGATATATAAAAGCGCCTAGAATATCAAATATGTCTGAAATAAACGGATCCTACAACCTACGCTCCACATATATATGTGTGAGGTGCCAGGGCCTACACTACCTCCAGGGCCGGGGCGGGAGAAAGAAAGTGTTGAGAGGAGGGGTGAATACTCTTTAAGTCCGCCATCTTTAATCTTGATTTGCATGGAATCATAGGAGTTGTATGTCAGTGTAAATTCTATAGAAAAATGTCCAGCATGGAGAATTGATCGGTGATCCAATGTATATTCAATATATATTATTGACATTGGATGCTAATGTGTATTCTTTGCCGAGACGAAAGTTGGGGAATTTGGAATGATATATGTTTCCAAAGACAAGCCTCCATCTCTCCCATCATGTATTTGGTTTTTGGTGTGATATTGGTGAAAATATCTTTGCGATTTTTGATAAAAATATTGCTAAATATTTGTATGTCAGACCTGAACTGGATCCATGCTAACATGCAGTAACAGACATACGCAGTTGTTATTGATGTAAATCCCATACTGAAAAGCACATTTGGACTATGCTGAAAATGTGAAAGTGTATGTTAGGAGTACATTCGTATATAAATTCATGTACATGTACATGTACATGTACTTTAATAAGAAATGGGCTTCATATGGGCTCAGATTCATATACCAAGCTCATCATATGACCAAACTTGAAGTCGCCGCAGAGTCAACAAATAGCCTTTTTCTGTGACGTCCTTAACCGCCGTGCGACATGGCAGATTAGATTTGACAGTTCGGATAAATCCCTAAGGCCTATCGCGGCAACATTCTACTTGAGTAGCTTCATACGCAAAAAGACACATTCGACATGAGGGAAAACTGGGATATAATTAGGATAGCATTGGTTCGAGGATGCCCACACCCACAATAAGGGTTTTAACCCCATGTGCCGACTTAGGTTAGCCCAGAATATTATTTTAGATTGGATCAGAATATTCTTCACTGATACTATCAAAGTGCAGGAGGAAGTGGACTTCTGGGCTGCCCGATCGCCAACCATTAACCAAGCATATTTTGCATCACGCCCTCCTTCTCCTGCCTGCTTTGCCTCTGGAGGGTGTCGCATATAACTGGAATACGTCACAAGGGGAGGGGATGATGCCAGGTACAGGAAGCACCCTTAATCGAGACAGAGTCGTGACTGGAATAATTGCTATGATGATGTTCATGACCAGAAAATATCGTAAACAAAGTAAACTTTTTTCAAAGCTACGTTCAGTCTTTTTCATATGACAGAATGTACCATTTTCATCCATGATTTGCTTTATTTCATTAAAGGCTAATCCATTTGAAACATTATATCCGGCATCCAGCATCCATCCAGCATATAAACTACATTATGTAATTTCTGTTGCATCCCAAGTAGGATCATTTTGGCAATTTGAATGTGACTTCTCCTCTATTGATTGACCGTTGCAGGATCAATATCATGGTTGGGTGTGATATTTCCCGCTCAGATGCATTATACACAACTCTGGTAATTTATCTTCTCAAAACAACCTTTTCTTACTTCAACTTATGGTTGGAGTTGGTTATAGATAGAGTTATAAAGATGAATCACATGGCAACGTATGAAAACAACGAAATAAAACTATGCACACTTATATTTGAACTTTGTAATATATTGGTTAATTAAAATGTTTAAAGAAAGAGTGACAATTTCCGCTTGGTCTCCCTTTGTGGATAAATGAAGATATATAGGCAACCTGTAAAAACATGCAAAATCTTGAGTCCATCTTAATTTGTAGAATGGTTTCTAAATACCAAAGTGTAAATATAATCTAAGCTCTTTTTAAATACTGAGCCTCCATGGTGCTAGGGAAAGACACATATTTATTATCTATACAAAGAGGTTCATATAATAATGGCGGGCGTGGTCCTAAACCAAATGATCACCGTTCATTTTGTCACGAACATGAACTACTTGTTATAGAATTTTAGTGATGAAGTTTGTCATCTGCATTTCATTGTACCAAATATCTTCATTAATTTAAACATTATCAAAAGTAAACAAAATTATTGGGAATATAATAATGTATATTGAATAACATACGAAATGAGATCATGTTACATTGCAAAAGAAATTGTTTTGAACCTCTGCTTCCAATAAATAATACATTACCAACGCCGAGTGCCATTTTGAATTTACTATATATGATATATACAAATTTGTTTTTGTTTTTGAATCGCCATATATCAATCACAAAGTAGTTAAAAGTTAAAGATCAATATTTAACGATTTTGCGATAGTAACGATACCGCTTCTGCGATATTTCAGTGTGAACAATCACTATTAAAGAAGGGAAATATATTCCCTTACGATTATGTCCTTTGAAATGAATATATCTGTTTAGCACACCATCTTGAAATTAGGTACACATATTCAGACGACTATGAGGGTTAGACATATAAAAAATGAAAACATTCATACAAAGTGTTCTTGTAACACAAATATTTTTCTGTGACACATCACAATTGGCAGTGCAATCCGGTGCCACATAATCCTTCAAATGTTCAGGCCATATTCCCACCAGGTTACCACCTCCCTATTACCGCAGGCCGCTATGCCATCTGGGAATGCTGTAGTTGAGTAGTACCGGGAGGAAGAGAAGCAGGAGGAGGGGGAGATGCCATGCAAGTGACCCCAACAACCTAGGTGTCTTATCTGGCCAAATGACCGCTAGGAGGTCTGTCTCCATGGGGACCCCCAGTGGGAGGAATGTGAAGTGGGGAAAGGATGGATAATTGCTGTCACATAGCATATCCCCAGTGTCGGACCAGTAGATAGGGGGCAGTGTAGTGGTAGGGGGACAGTGGTGGAGGGCGAGGGCCAGATATTGGTTGTGGGGGAAGGCAGGGGCGTCGGTGATGAATATTGATAGAGAGAGAGAGTAAGGCTTGGCTCCATGTTAAATATGTCAATAAGATATCGGTGCTAGAAGTGACTTATGGTTTAGGTAGTTAGAAAGTATGCAATCGGCAGCTCTACATATTTAGTAATACAGGTGAATTAGGCTGAAAAATGATGAATACTATATATGTATATTTGGTATTGGGTTGATTTGCAGCAATCATTTGTGTCTGTATAAAGTAGACGAATTGGTTTGCAGACGTCTTGCTAGCGTTCTAGAGGATACGAAAATGTAAGCTCCACGTTTAAGCTACATTCTCAGCTATTGCCATAAAAAATGTCTCACCGAATTGACTCTTAATATTACGACTTATAGGACTGAATTTATGAATAATTCATCATATAATTGTAGTGGATCGGAGGATTTAAATAGCCCTCCGCGTCAATTGTTATTGTATGATCTTATGTCCTTGACATTGCCATGATCATGTCAACGCTTGGCTGAACACGGAATGAGCTTTCGGAATTGTACTAGTTCAAAAACAGCTATGTTTTAGTATTATCACCCATTTACAGGATTCTTATAAAGTATTGAACCGCAGAAGAATGTGTAATATGTATAACCTTTCACTGTATTCCTGTACGACCAAGTTTTATGTACTGTGTGATTTGACAATGTGTACGCCTGGCGGAACACCCTTCTTAGTGTATTAGAGGACAGGCATGGCCTGCTCCTGACTGTAGCACTTCTTGGTTTGGTCTTGGTTTAGACTTGCAGTTTGTTCGTGGGTGGCAATAAATCCCAAATAAGACTTGCTCCGTGTTTGAGACTTTCTTTGCCTTCGTCGAGATCCAGAGCCGTCGGAAGAGAACCTGGGTTGTTGTTCGTTCTGTAATTAGCGCCAATTCACTAGATAAGTTTATACAAGAATTCGAAGTCGAATTTGACAAGGAAATGCGGCCGCGTGTGATTGATAATAAGTGCGGCCACCACAAGAAAGGATTTTGATGAAATCCGACAACCGGACAAAATCTTTCAAAGTGTTGGTCAAATGACTTTTAGATGCGTTGGAAAGGAACAGTCTAACAAAAAGTAGAAATTCCTTAGTTTTTGACCGATGTTACCTGAGAGTACAGGTTAAGTTGACATCAAATGGCCTTTGTGACTGGGAAGTATGTTTTCCCGCTAGACAGAGTGGACGGAGTCGTATGGAGGGACATATAACGCGTGCATATGGATATACAGTGAACACGGCTAGTAGTACAATGAAATGGTCATATAGGGAAGGCACTATACTAATGTTACATCAGTAGTATATGGAAAAGGGTAATTGAAGCAGGCTTTTAGGCCCATTCAGACAGATACATAAAGGGTGGCTTTAATTCTGATATCTAGTCCAATTAACTGGTTTCTGATATACTGATAGATAGTCCACGAAGACTAGCATCTGTTCTACAAATGTTAGTGATGAGATAATGTAACATGATATATAGAGAGAACGGAACGAGCCGGCCATAATAGAAAATTTATTGGACGAGATTCGTCCGCATGAGCACGATGCCATAGGCAGAGTGCTTATGTGGACGAATCAAGTGGTCATAAAACTTGATGTGTAATCACAACTGCATCATGTGTAAATCTGAAAAAAGTAGCCGAATTGGTGACGAAGTAGTTCATATAGTATACGTATATGCGTTATATATATATATGAATATGTTTATTGCACCCCACTTATAGCACCTCTCAATAGGGATGCACATATAATAAATCTCTTCATATGTTAGAGCTTACAGGCCGTTTTATTCTATATACATTATGTGACAGTCCTTTCATTATCATCTCTATATTCTACATTTCATTACAAACGACTTTAAAAGAAAGGTTCCTAGGTAATACGAGCACGAGGAATATACTCATTTGGCATGAATGAAATACCGAAGAATTAATTTCTTGCTGATCCACTAATGGTACATAATCCAAGAAAGCTCGCGGCTCAAACAGACTGGCAGACTGGAATAATGCCAAATTAATCCGCAACAGGATGAACTCTAGGCTAATAAGGGCAAAAAACGACTATATATCGGAACAGCTAGAGGAAAATTCAAATGACCCTAGCAAATTTTGGGAAATATGGAAACCTCTAATAACTCCAGACAAAACAAAAACAAAAGAGAATATCAGACTCAAAGATGAAGAAGATCAATTTCTGTCCACCTTGGACACCTCAGAAAAATTCAATTCATTCTTTGCCTCAATAGGACAAAGCCTAGCTGCCAAGATCGAGCCCAAGCCCGACCACCCTGTGGCGGAAAATAGTTGGAGCCACGAGCAAGAGCCAGATGAGCCAGATAGGCCTGACAAGCCAGATGGGCATGTCAATAAATTCACCTTTCCAGAGGTAACCCAACGCACTGTTAATAAAATCATAAGCAAAACAAAAATTTCAAAATTGTCAGGTATACCACTGGTCCCGACAAGAGTCCTGAAACATGTCCTGAGTGCCCTGTCAAACCAATTCACCCACCTATGTAATCTATCAATACAGACCTCAAAAGTACCCCAAGATTTCAAAGAGGCAACTATAACACCCATTTATAAATCGGGTCCAAGGACAAACCCATCAAACTACAGACCTATAATAGTCAGGCAGCTTAATGCCAGATTTGAGATGGATGTGGACGTTCCGGACAAAAGCACCAAATTTGGTCCACATGCTGTTCATTGCCTTAACTTTCAATTTAGAGTGGGAGCCCTTTCCAAAAAATACATTAAGGCCGCCATTTTGGATTTTTAAGGTCGCCATCATGTAAAATCCTATATCTACCAATATCTCAGCTTCCAAACAGCTTAGGATCATGATCTTGGTCTCTAAACATATATTTCCAGGGTCAATGAATACAACTATACCATTTAGAAAAAGATCAAATTATATTATGGCCGCCATCTTGGATTTTTAAGATCGCCATCATGTAAAAACCTATATATACCAATATCTCAACTCCTAAGTAACTTAGGATCATGATCTTGGTCTCTAAACATATGTTTTCATGGTCAAGGAATGCAACTATACCATTTAGAAAAGGATCAGAGTATAATTACTAACACAAAAACTATATACAAGACATTATATCCATCAGGCACTATTACACATGACTGTTGTATATGCTTGCCCCCTTCCTCACAATGGCAGTGACATATTTTAGTGTGGTTTCAACTGGCCTTTGAGTATGCACACCTTGCAACCCATCCTCTTTCACTCTTGCATCTACATTGGACTAGCTCACTGCAGGCCTTACATATTAAGAGAGACCTGCTTGTAGTATGCTAGTCAACTGTTAGAAAGAGATTGAATTAAAAACAGTGACACTTTTGCCTGGTCAGCAATTCATGCCTCCTTGCAAGATGCATTAGATGATCTGCACACAACCCATACACAACTCTTGCCCCTTTTTCAAAAGAAAGCAGCTTCACCAATTATCATAAAGCATGGATGCATGGAATGAATGCATGCTGCATTGCGCTAGAGAATTCTCAATCCTGCACAGATCCCAGTAATTAACTAATCTACCACTCTATGCTGTTGACAAGTTTACATGTGGAACTGGACTGTTACCCATGGAGAAGAAAACTTCATAGCAATTTTGGATGAGCTGCACTTAGAGATGGTAAAAGCAAGAAAAACTCAATGGAACTTGGATGGACCCATAAACCTACACATAAAGGAAAATAAAATGCAACAAATTGCTGACCCATTTCAGAAGGCTTACCACCTCATGTGAATAAGGTATACACATCAGGTGACTACTTTTGCCCTTGCTACATGCGACCAGTGTATCTGGCACAGATCATCAGAGAGATGGAAATAACAGAATACCTATTATAGGAAATGATCAGGATATCAAATACTAAAGAGAAGGGATACAGATATGATAATGCATGCTTCATTCATGAGCTGATTAAATACAACTTGCAATCTATCTCTTCCATTGCTCATCGAGCCAAGAAAAAAAGCAAGAACAATCTCTAAAAGGTACTCAAGAATGATGTAGAACTGTTTTTTTTCATGCACATTGTGATGCAACACAAGATATGGGGTATGCCTACATTCTTCATCCTTAAGAGCCATCTGTATATATGATGGTGGAAACATGCACCTGAGAAAGAATTATGGTCAGCTAAACATTCTGACCATGTTTAAACAGAATGATCCTCCAGGTTCCATTGATGTGAGGCTTCTTGATAAAGCTGTTGTAGTGCACTTGCTCCCCACTAAAATCCCAATAAGATAAGATAAGATAATCTTTTATTTGTCCAGCTTAATAAGATACAGTATGAAAACGACAAAAAGGTCTACATGCCTGTATGAAAATTTAATTCCATCTCTACCGGCGGTTACCTTTAATTTTGATGTTTATATAATTAACCTAGGCTCTGTGAAGCGGAATGATATAAGGTAATATAATTATTCAGGCCTTTGTCCCAGATACATAAAACAACTTGTAAACTGGGCCTACCTTATAAATGACCCAACCATCAAAGGGGAACTGTCTGCATTCTTTTAAACAAGATTGCCCCTAAGGCAAAGAAATCATCATCACATAAGGTGACATAACCCTTCTTTGAGGAACCTATAAGCAGATAATTGATCCATGGCACCAACCACTCATGAGGATATTGTGAACATTTGGGTTGCCTTGGTTACAGGCAAGAACTTTACATATCATCATATCATCAAATGTTATCTACAAAGACTTGGATAGAGAAACATCCCTGCCCCTTCCTGTATTTTACAGTGTCATGGGATGTGATACCAAATCGATATTCATTGGAAGAGGCAAGAAGTCAGCATGGGAGGCACATCTTTGCTATCAGGAAGTAACACATGCTTTTAAACACACAACACTCCATCCTTACATATAGGTGTAGTGGTTGGTGCTTAACATTTCCACTAACTACAACACTTATCCAATATGATAGGGTCAGTGACCATGAACATTCTTTTACATATTGGTGAAACCAGGAGGACCTATTCAAGAAGGAAAAGACATTAGAGACAGTCTCTGCACCCAAGGCTCCACTTTTGCAGCATTCTCAGAGTTGCACATGGAGCAGAATGAATAGTGTGCACCAAGACTAGAACTTAGGTTGGGAATGGATTAACACATAGGTTCCTGTCTGGGCCATGTAACTAGCAACATGTAAGGCATGCAGTGAACTAGTTAGAGATTTTTGACTTCCAGTGAGCTTACGTTTGGCAGGATTCTCTGGAAATATGGTCTTGTACCATGCATTACTTTCTTCAATATCTCACTTCAATTCCCTTCTTTTAGATCATAGATCTGTAAGGCCTGCAGTGAGCTAGTCCAATATAGATGCAAGAGTGAAATTCTCAAAGGCCAGTTGAAACCACACTAAAATATGCCACTGCCATTGTGAGGAAGGGGGCAAGCATATACAACATGTGTAACAGTGCCTAATGTATATAATGTCTTGTATATAGTTGTTGTGTTAGTAGCTATACTCTGATCCTTTTCTAAATGGTAAAGTTGCATTCCTTGACCATGAAAACATATGTTTAGAGACCAAGATCATGATCTTAAGTTACTTAGAAGCTGAGATATTGGTATATATAGGTTTTTACATGATGGCGATCTTAAAAATCCAAGATGGCGGCCATAATATAATTTGATCTTTTTCTAAATGGTATAGTTGTATTCATTGACCCTGGAAATATATGTTTAGAGACCAAGATCATGATCCTAAGTTGTTTGGAAGCTGAGATATTGGTAGATATAGGATTTTACATGATGGCGACCTTAAAAATCCAAAATGGCGGCCTTAATGTATTTTTTGGAAAGGGCTCCCACTCTAAATTGAAAGTTAAGGCAATGAACAGCATGTGGACCAAATTTGGTGCTTTTGTCCGGAACGTCCACATCCATTTGCTAAGCTGCCTGACTATAAGTATAGTGAAACTACCAGCAAAAATTCTGGAAAGAGTAATACAAAGTGAAATATACCCCCACCTAGAAGATAATAACCTTCTATACAAACACCAATACGGGTTCAGGGCAGGTCACTCACTGGAACAGGCTCACAGAAGACTCTTTGAATATATCTATGAATTCAAGAATAAAAAAGATCCTGTTTCCCTTGTCTACCTAGACTTTCGAAAAGCATTTGACACAGTAGACCACAAGATACTACTCAGAAAACTAAGAACATTCCACCTCTCACCCAAAGTAATAGACTGGTTCAGAGACTATCTAACTAACAGATTCCAACGAGTGCATGCAAATGGGGTTACCTCTGGCAGGGCCAAAGTCACGTATGGGGTCCCCCAGGGAACGGTGCTGGGGCCTCTCCTATTCCTGCTGTACATAAATGACCTCCACAGAGTTATCAAACAGTCACAGATACAACTCTTTGCAGACGACACAGTAATGTTCCACTCACGTCCACAGGGAGAAGCCTTATACAAGGAACTCCAAGAGGACCTAGATGCAGTGGGAAAATGGTGCACGCTGAATAAAATCTCAGTAAATGTACAAAAAAGTAAAGCCATGAGCATAGCCCTGCGTAAAACAAATACAAACACAAACGCAAACACATTAAGCCTTAACAACGCTGTCTTGGAGCACGTCACACAATACAAGTACCTTGGCCTAGAAATCGATGACGGACTAACATTCAACCCACACCTAACCTCAAAAATCAAACAGGGAACACAGAGACTAAGAGCCACTGCCAAAATCAATCAGGCCCTCTCTAGTAAAAACACAATCCTAATCTATAAGACCATGGTTCGCCCTGTATTTGACTTTTGTGATATATTCTATACTCCGGCACAGAAAAAACACCTAGACAGGCTGCAATCCATACAAAACTCATTTCTAAGACTAGCATACAACAAGAAAAAAACTGATAGTGTCAAGGAAATTCACTCAGAGATAAATATGGAATATCTGAATGAAAGGAGAGACTCACACCTTCTCCACCTAGCATATGAAATGAGTCATGATAAAAGATACCTTGAAAACAGAAACATCAATCTGCGAAGTCTGGCAAAGAGTAAAGTCATAAAAATACCAATGACAAAACCAGAGAGGATCAGAAAATCATTTATTGTACAAGCCCCAACCCTTTTCAATAAAATCCCACCAGCTGGGAGAAACTGCCCAACACTGGTCGAATTCAAAATATACCTTGAAGAAAACTTCTTCTCCCACATGGGATAACGGGGAGACCCCAGCATCGATCTCTATCGGGCCGTAAGATTATTATAAAACTAGTCAAAATTATTTATAAAACTGTGAAGGATGTGGATGGGAATTGGGGCCAGTGTTCGCCAGAATGTTACCCCACATACATCTAGACCCTCTAGTCATCATAACATCTAAAGAATGTAAAATATATAAACAGCAGTCAACGCAGTGTTCACAAGAATGCCAGGACCTAGCTGATTTGAAAATGGGATACACTACCTGTATAAGCACACAACCCATTTTCGCTCATTGTTATCCATCAAACCTTAATTAACCCAAATCTAACAAATGGACGATGTCCACAAAAAATTATACACAAGGAAACTCAATACCATAAGTCACACCTTGATGAAGATATAGCTAGTGCATCCCATTGCAGTAGTGTAGGTAATTAGTCATTTTATACCCCTGTATACCGTTAATTGTAACTTAAAAGTCTAGTCTAAGGGACCCTCTGGAAGAGCTGTGGCTGCCACAGAAGAGGACCGACCCATTTCCGATGAAAATTATCTATACGTTTATCATGTACTGTGTTCGGAAATAAACAATATACAATACAATACAATCCTGAGACAAAGTGCACCAAGAGGTAACAGAATGGGGGTTATTGATCCTTTTAGACTCTTCACAAGGTGGTTAGAGCCCCCAAACCAATACAACTGTTAAAATTGATTTATGTATCATACAAGCCTATACAAAAATAAGCATGGTACCTGATTGCAATATCAGAGGGTATTGTCACAGCATGATAACATCAAGTTACTATCTATGGCATGTGATTCTGCCCCTGTATATGTTCGATGGTTTATAATGATCATACAAGCAGATATTGATTGCCACAGTACATATGTGATGTGTTCCAGGAAAATGAGTCACAAGTCGCAAAACTGATATTATTCAAAGTGATTTATTCGCCAGATTTGAATGGAATCTGTTGGGTGCTTAACGCTGCTAGTAGCATCAATTATATCGATACAATGTCATGTGGCAAATCTCAAGACTGTATCGAATATATATCTATGCATATTTTAGATTATCCTAAGGAGTATATTCAGGAATACAAGTTTCAAAGGGTTAACTACTTTGCTAGCGATTGACCATCAAAAAATATGCCAAATATTTGTATTTGATGACCAAATGGTTACCACCATTTGAATCGGCTAGATAGATCTAATATTTTCAAATGTAATGATATCTCAAAACAGAATTTTTGCGACTTGTGACTCATTTTCCTGTGACACATCACATACATTACTACTATCTGTGCCTCACAGAAGTGATATGTTGCTATCATCCCCTCATTATTATCTTAGCAATTAGAAGGTGGTCCCATCAATCTATTGGTTTGAAAATGTATAGTTTTCTAGATACATATGTTGAATAATGTTTGTCCATGACCCAAAGACCCAGGAGGGTTCATATGTCTTCTAATAAAGCTCAACCATGGTCCAAATTCAAATGTGGGGCATTCCCAACTATTAAAGTGAACTGCCAATTAAGCACAGCAATGATTAAAAAAATATGAATTCATGAAAAGTCCGTGCAAATAGAGACATTTGTAATTAGGATTTATAGTGGGTACTGAGAGAAAAAATATCTGAAAAGTCAAAGCTTTTTCTCTATCTGTACCCTTTGCCTTGCGGAAACTCACTGTTCGATCATGGTACGTGGGTCCCTATATATATATCGATCATGACGTCATGGTTATTCACTGCTTGTTTCTTGCTGCTGGCCTGATATATTCATTTCTTGAATTATATCAATATTATAATAATACTTCACATATATGCTTATGTAGTGTTCTCCACTACTACCCAGGTTCGGACTTAAAAAGAACAACCGGAGGCACAGAAGGGTCCTAGGGCTACTTAGCTCCCCAAGAGTTTAAGGTGTTTAATCAAACAGATAAAATAACTACACAGAGATCTCATGACATAGTTGAGGCATTAAGCATAAATCACAAACACTTAAACACATATCAAGACATTATATGATGAATAAAATAAATAGGATTCTATATATTCACCGACATTTACAAATTGCTATCCATTTCCTACCTTTATACAAAATAAAAAAATATCATACCAATCATTTTACTCCATAAAAAAGAAAGAAATTGTATTCCCGAAGCGGCCTCCAGTGTTCTTATAATGGTACATTTTCTGACGACCTGACCCAAATATCTATTATATTCTAGGATCGCCGAGGCCCGGTACGACGGGACGCATACCATGGACGAGCGCTCATAAGTACTGCCATAAAACCATTCCCCTGCCCACACTTCGGCTGTGTAATGAGGACATAGCTACATTCATACAGAATATGAGTATAACTGGTGACATGGGACCAAACCTGTGGGTTTATTGAGTAACTCAGTGAGCTATAAAAGCTGTAAATGTGAGATAAATCATCTCCATAGCTTGGCGTTTATCTACCTCTACTAACCACTCACAATAGGGGGAGTGTCTACGTATAGTTCAGCTCCTTTTAGAGAAGATATTTTATGAGAAAACTGTTCTTGTCAAAATGTTCTTTGGAATATATACGAGTTCCCAAGTACATGATTATTATAATAGATTATAAATGTTAAAACTCATTGCAAAGATTTCTTCTTTTCTTTTAAAAATTGTTTCACAAGATGTCGCCTCAAGGTCTCCCACTAGTGGCTGGAGGAGAAAGTGAAATTGCGGTTACACCAGGATTCAAATCCATTACGTTACTGCTTAATTAATCCTTAATAATCCTTAATCCTATAATAGTTGTTTGATAGGTCGGATAAGCCACTGTGTTACCAGTGCGGACAGTGCTGCACGAGTACCACTCAATAAACATCAAAAGAAGGAATAGATCCTTCTAATTATTTTGTAGAAAAAAGGCTTGAAAAATAATTATATCAACCAGCTGAATCGTATTATGATTTTCTTGAATAGAGTCGCCAAATAAAAAAACTACGAAAATTGAACACCATGGTTTGTTTAATAGAATAAGTGTTGCAATCTTCTCAATTTTCTCATCCTTTGTAATAGACAAAAGGAGTCTGATATTCACGGAATTTAGTGGAAAAGGGTCCCCTGTGGTGCACAATTGCATGAGATTTGGTTTAGTGGACTAGGGCTAAGGACCCAGAGGCATGAGAGTGTTGTGGGTTCAAACCCCACCATGGGCACCATTTCTCTTTCTCCCCAGTGCTTGCTGACTGGGTCATCAAAGGCTTCCCGTGTGTGGCTGTTTTCTGTGGCACTATGCACGTTAAAGATCCATTGCTATTATCCAAGGAGAGTAGGGTGTAGCACCCATCAGTATGTTTAATGAAAGGAGACTGGTACAGATATCGTGGGGAAATAGGTGAGGTAGAACATTTGTGTTACCTATTTTGGCACATTTTGACATAATATGTGTTTAGCAATATGATTGGTTAGTTTATGAGATCATAGCTCTGGTGGTTGGTGAATCGGGATTTAAAAATATATTTATCAGGTCTATAATCTCAGGCCTGAATAAATCATTTTTAGAGTAAAGCTGGCTTGATAACTTCAAGGCCATGTCGTTAGTTATATCTAGGGGGATGGGGGAGAGACATGTAATACAGTATAGTAAACAAATCTTAATATATCCCAATGCCCGGGTTCTCCACCAGTGTCAATGTCTTATAATGTCTTAATATTAATGATCTATGAGCTCGGAGAACACAAGTGAATGACTGGTCAAGATCTATCCAACTGTTTATTCATGTATATGGTACCTGTAGACTCTTACTGGGAATAAAGGGGGTGTATCCCCGTTACATAATATCCCGGACAATAGCTTGTATAAGTAGATTTGCAAAGTACTGGTAATCAGCGATTTTATAGCCCTACTAAAGAGATGCTAATTAATAACTATATAAATATAATGAGGTTATGCAGTGTTATGTAATGTGTCATAACACATCTATGACTTACCGCTTTGGTGCAATGAACAGCGAAAACTATTGGCACATGCAAATCTTACTCACCTGAAATAAAGAAAGTAAAAGTGATTAGTTGTGTAAATCAACATCAGCAAATCTCAGTAGAATTAGGAAATTTCAGCAATAAAGACATGACAATTGGACCGTAGCAAATTAGACAATATCGGTGGTCTTACATCGGTCATATTGTCTATCTGTGAACAATATAGAATTATAATAGTATACTAATACAACATAACATACATATATAATAATGGTATAATACCCCAGGAGTTATAAGAAGACCAGCTGTGGGATCAGGACTAAACAGCCTGGTACAACATCATACAACAATAAAAAGTAATATCTTACCGGCGGAAAAATTCATTATTAGAGGATCAATTAAGTCGGACTTAATCTAGCGAATCAAATTGCGGCGCATGCAAGGGGGTCTTACTGTCACAATCATTTAAGGCTAGATTTGCAAAAACAAATGAAAAATGAAAATTGGATGTCGCGTTTATTCACGGGAGTGTGGTAGTTTTAATGAAATATGTACTTGCATTATCCCTATTCAAAACTGCTCCCCTCCTTTGCAAAACCACAGGCGTTTTTACTATACATGTTTCACTTCGAACCTATCTATTCTTTTGCACCGATGAATAATTCACCTTGTATGGACAAGTGATGGGAAGACCAGCATACAAACTTCAGTACCTAGGTGGTGCACTGGACTAAAGTAGTTCTGCGTACATAGATTGATGTGACTTCCTAAACAATCAGTCTGATATTCAGCAAAATCATCATTTACTTCGTTTTCATTATAAAATTTCTTTCGTGCTTCTCTAGCATGGTCTTCCAGCAAAACGTTCTACAACTACATGATAATAAATGAACATAATTATCATAGTGGTCTCGAATGAAAACTCATAATAAACAGTTGTTAACATGAGTGTTAAGCAGAGACAAATAGTACATTATAAAGTAGATATAGCTGTATACACTCAATAATGATGGAAGGCAGAGGACTCATTTAAAGAGTGTAGTCGCTGAATGTATGTATACATTTAGCATTCTTTTGATATTTCTATTGAGACTCCCCTGTATGTGTAGGGTGCAATAACCAGTCAGAGTACAATATGGCCCCCACTTTGTTGGTAGGGGAAATGGTTAACGTCACAGGAAATGAAACGGAATACCTTCAAGATTTTAGATCTTTGGTTTCAAATTACATAACTAAGAATCTGCCACAAAAAGAATAATAATCGTGAGTTTTAAATGACATTGTTTTGCTAATCTGAGAGTCTTGATTTAAAATGTCTAGATGAGTTTATTTGGTTAAATTGATTTCATGTATTTTAGGAGGTATTTTATTATTGGCTCTTGATAACCAACCTTCTCAATGTTCTTAGGCATTTTAAAAGACAAAGGGAGTGTGGTGTTGGCTAAGTAAAGGATTCTCATGGAATTTATTGGAAAAGGGTCCCCTGTGGCACACAATTGCATGAGATTTGGTTCAGTGGACTAGGGCTAAGGACCCAGAGGCATGAGAGTGTTGTGGGTTCAAACCCCACCATAGGCACCATTGTCTTCCACCCCAGTGCTTGCTGACTGGGTCATCAAAGGCTTCCCGTGTGTGGCTGTTTTCTGTGTCACTATGCACGTTAAAGATCCATTGCTATTATCCGAGGAGAGTAGGGTGTAGCACCCATTAGTATGTTTCCTCTCAACAATACCTATCATAGCAGTGTACTACCAGGGGGATGGTTGGACAGTAGTATACTACCCCAGAAGTTAGTGGCAAACCAGCTCTGTTCTCAGTAGACCCGACCATTGTCTGCATAAAACAGTAATGCGTCCAGGAAAGTCAAGCTACAATCACATTTATATTCACAGGCATACATCGGATTCCAAGCTGGAAATGTGCTTAGCCCTTTGTAAATACGACTCCCCTGATAAAAATAAAATAAATAAATCCTGATAAGATTTTATGGCGATGCCCCTGGAAAATTAGACCGCATTACGGTAGTTTGATACTAGGCGCCTCTCTTGGGAATTCAATAATAAATAGACAGCTGCTTCCTGTACTTTAGGACCAATGCTGATTGGTGGAGAGCTGTCACGTGACCTGGGCTAAGGCAGCATTATCTGCTCTTAGATCAGACACGTAGGTAACGTCAGATGGCTGCCTTTGTCTCCGTTATGGCCACTTGTTGTTTAATAGGGGACTTATATGGCAATGCACCTTGCTGGAGATCCAGGCATTAGAATAGCCATAGCAGGTTTACCACCCTAGAAAATACCCAGACCTATTAGTGTATTTGTAGTGCCACGTTTTAATCTTACTTTCATTATACTACTTACACTTTATATAGTATAGGTTTGTATGTACGCGCATGCTGCGCATGTATTTGTGGCGCATTGCGCGCATTATTTCCTACCTTTATTATGTGTGTGATGGCCACAAGGTGGCAATGGAAGTCAGTATACTGCATTTTATTCTTACCTACTTCTTTATACCTCAATCTCACCTTTTACAGCACCTTTATTCTTATGTACACAATTCCACTACATCTATATCCATCGTCGCAATAAAACAGAGTAATTGCAATCTAGATCCGATCCTATTGTCGTTATTTCTCCTCCCCAGTTTTAACCAAGGGTCATTACATATTTATATTCCAAAAGGTTATGCAGGTACACAGTAGCAAGTAATAACATGGTAGACGCGTTATTATACCTGTTATTAACATGTCAACTTTTATGCCACGAATATCCAGGTATTAGTACACGACTGTTATGCTTGTCACATTAATGAATGCCTTCTGTCGCATTAAATGTCAAGCTAAAACAATGGGGGTGTGACGTAACAGATGCCGGCAGGATGGCAGGCGATGAACCATGAAAAAAGCTAGCTTGCAGGGGTAGGGAGGGGGCATGGTCAGTAGACCATGGAAAGCTTATTTTCACTACTACCACGATTTATACCTGAAAGAGTTGGAGGGGAACCTCATACTTTATGCTGACGATGCAGCAGTAGTTTTAACACTGATGCAACACGACTGAAATCCCAAAATTCCATAGAAAAATATGAAAAATGGTGTCGTGAGAATGGATTGAGACCCAATGGCAACAAGAGTAAATATCAATTTTCTTAGAAAAATCTAATTGCCAAAAATCGATCACAACCTCAATGTATGAACTTGATCGTGGATAGAGTCAATACATTTAAGTATCTTGTGACCACTATCCCTCCAGTAAAGCACACTTCGACAAACAGATGAGACTGACGGTATTTGAAATTGGTCAGATTCGTAGAAGAAGACATATGTTGCAAGTATGTTTACTTATGATGAAAACATATTTGCTGCCCATCATTGAATTTTCCAATTCTCTGATTTGCAGTCTTGGGAATTGACAGTTATCATACATATTAGAAGTTGAATTAAGTAAAGATTTAGTTTTAATCTAGACGACGTCTGAACACATCTTTTAGGGATAGGACATATTTGTATAATGATTAAATAATTATTGGCCTCTAAATAAATAAACGAAATGAAAAAACATATAGTAACAAGTGAGAGGGGGTAGGGGACTTGGGGTTCTGAAGGAGAGGGGGAGGAGACGAGTTCACCCTCGCTCTCTCGCCTTACCTATTCAGTGCAACAATTAGATCAACCCACCCACAACGTTACCCTTTTATCATATTCAATCATTCAAAATGCATTCATTTCCAATTTATTGATGAATCACATTGTCTGTTGAAAATCCTTCTAAACATAGAGCTCTATCATACAGGTTTGCCCTCATGTATGAAAGAAACAGGGTATCAACATATTTTGAAAGATATTATTTAGCTTTGAAAATCTTCAATATTCCTGTTTTGAACTCATCAGGATGCAAATTTGTTATGTTTTTAATGATTAATTATCACCTATTATTATTATACATGCTATGCCATGGGTATTACGTAAGGGCTACGCCCACCTACTTACTATGCAGACCCTGGAGGAGCATGTACGTTTACTCTGATTCATTAAACAGTTGCTTGGTTCTTCTCACGAAGACTACACATCTCTTCCGAGTTCATTCTTACACCTTAACAAATTCAGCCGAATAACTTTTGAAAAAGTTGGTGACCCCCATTTTCTTTTTGCTTGTACGGGTAACGCAATATGTTAGTTATGTATATAGATTTTTAGGGAAAAGTTATTTTCCATTTTTTTTTCAATACTGAAATAGGAAGAAAATGTCCTTTTCTCATAGACTTCTACAGTGAACGGCCATAAATTTAAGGGCTCCCTGAAATGAAAACTAACCTGGTGTCATGTATTGTTTTTATTGACTTTTTGGATTCACTTGACCACATTCATTCACGAGGCAAAGTTTAAACAAAATGTTATTTTCCGTTTTTTTTCCTGTTGAACAGTTTTATCTCTTTAATCAGATTTAAATGGCGCCGTTCTTAGAGCGATTATGAAGGCAATTGCTGCATTGCACGCCACTGTCCATATCGCATTCTGACCTAATACACCAGTGGTACAGGCTATCTCATAATAATGCGACATCAGGACAAAGGTGTCCATGGGTGAGGTCGTCAGAAATCTACAGTTGGCAAATCTACTGATTTAGTAAATGCCGCAACATTAGTTTGAACAATTATAAATACTAATTGTAGTGAACTCGCTACAGGTGATTCTAAAGGAAGTTGTGACACTAGCTATCCAGCCTGCGATAACCGTTGTGCAATAACTATACAGGTGAGTGGGATTGGTTGCTTTACGCCCTTATCAACACATTTAAGATGGTTATATCAAGGGCGGGAAAGCTGAGAGGGAGGCAGTTTATGATCATACCCAGGAAATAGAGACAGAGAAGAAGGGAGAGAGAGAGACAGACAGACAGAAAGAGACAGAAAGGCACTACCCAGGACCAGCTATTACTATACAACCCAGGTTCGGTAATCGTCTTGACTAAGGGAAAGTAAAACCAGACAACGACCTATGTCTCCGTAGCTTTATTTCCCCCTCAGACTTCTGACAGAAGGTGCAAGGTCAGACCATGACGGATAAGTATTCCGGGATGATCATAAATTCAATCCGTACATAAACAAGGTGTGTAGACACACAAGATCAACATACACAATGTACATGAAGAAGTGGTTCAGGAGATATACAATACATCACATTCTGGTGTAGAAGAACAGTTGATAAGTAGCCTGTAAATAGGGTAAAGCTTGACATTTGCTATACAACAAAAACGGAAGAGATCCGAAAGGCTTGAAAGGCTGAGCAAGCATTGCTGCAACCTTGACCTAGAAGGCCGACCCAGTTATATAATAACTAAAACAACAAAAAGACAGACTAGACTTGCGTCGAACCTCATATCCACTCCACTACACTAAGAATATTTCTGAATATATTGAAAGATAGTGGAGAATCTCTCAGTTGTCAGCTCAGAAATAATGACCCTCAAAAGGAGGGGGGGGGGGAGTAGTACAGAAAAATGCAAATGGTAGGTTTAATGTACGAAGGATAAACGTTATGTTTGGCTTCGACAAAAAGGCATAAGTGTCAAAATCATTAACTGGATTGTTTTAACGACGAAAGCATTCATACATCGTCAGAAGTTATTTCATAAGGGCATGATCGAGTGGTTCATTTTCTGCTATGAGCTGAGGTCGAAGATTTCCATTATTTTATGTCAAAACAGATTTACCTTATATTAGTAAGCAAGGAAGAAAATATATATATATAATATGGAGAAAGTTGTTCGCGGATCTATCCGATCTAATAGACCACAACAAATAAAATATCTAATATTTAGCCTTTATAGCTCGGTTAAACCAACGAGTAGGCGAAAAACCAACAAAGCGTCAAAATATATAGTAAGAAATACTTTATTCAACGAATAAGTTACTTATGTTAGTTTAGAGAGAGAAAAAGAAAAGTTATTTCTCTAAAAAAAACAGCATGATCATCAGGAATAGAGCATATGTATTCTTCGATGTCGATTTGCTCTGGCGAAGTGGAACGTTTTGTTAACATATTGAATAAAGAAGCTGATGTAAAAGCTGATGATCATTCTACGATGAAGGAAATATATGAATTCAAGTATATGTATCCTCATTTGGCAATCGGTGGAAGAACTACTTAGACCCTTGTCTATATAGACAGCCGAACAACCTAATTGTAATAAGATCGAAATACAATAAAGAATACTTGAATTGAATTGAATTTATAAAACATACGTTTTACCAATTACAGAGTATGCAAGTCCTTTTATAGAATGTTGTAGAAAGAATTTGTTATCAAAATTAGACAATATTATGACTAGGGCACTGCGTATTGCGTATGGGAATATTGCACCAGCTGAGAAATGGAGATGGTCTGGGCTGTATCCACACAAATACCGTCGGAAACTACAAATTGTAAAACTAATCCATGGGAAAAGGAATGAATATCTTGTAGGTAAACAACTGGATTACAATTTAAGAATGGACAGGTTACTTATGCACCTGGAACGTCCAAGAACAGAACGGTTCATTAAATCCTTATATTACTCAGGAATTATATCATGGAATAACCTACCTCATAATGTGAAATTGCTTGTAGATCAAACAGAATTTACAAGGGAGGTTAAGCATATTTTTAAAGAGGCCTCATTAACTGAAGGAAACTAATCAAATACCTACATCAGAAACATGTTATTCGTTGTAACACAGTTTTTATTTCTGACCAATCTTTTTATCCTTGGGTTTTGCGGTATGTACCAGAAACAAAGAAATGAAGTTATCTGTATGCTGTCCATATAGGAGAAATGCTTTGAAACTACAATTATTTGATTTGAATATCATTCATATAAAAATAGCTAGTGTATATATTAGTGTTGAACGACAAAGTTTGAGACATCTGAATTAATTTGATATTGATACCATTCTGCTCAATTGATTATTTGTATTTGAATTATGATGTTGATTTTGGATCTGGCAACGCACGAAAAGCACCATATTATGGTCATGCGTAATTTACTAATGATTGTTTAAAATGTTTGCGGCCAATAAAAATATTTAAAAAAAAAAAAAAAAAAGTATAGCGTTGATTTCCACATCCCCCTTAGGTATGAATAAATAATATTTTTAATTTAATTTAATTGAATAAGACCGCCCTTTATTGAATTTTATTCAATATCAAGATTTGTTTTTCTTTCCAAGTGGCCAGTCTGGTCCGAGGCGGGGAGGTTAATGACCCGTTCCAGCTACTGACACCAGGGTGCAGATGGGTAGTTATATAGTTCTATTCATATTCATGAGGGTCATTTATTGATCCACTTAGATTTTGGTCATTTCAGAGTATCGTTGTAGGCCAATAGCACATTTTTTACGATTCCACCCATGTAATAAAAATAGAATATATAGTATATACCCATGTAATGAAAATGGAATACATAGTATATGTATAGTATGTGCCTAATGTATATACTACCACATATATATATATATATATATATATATATACCTTATCGTTTGCAGGTAAAAAGTGGCTGCGATAACAACTCATCCTGAAGTGTCATTGGTATCATAAAGTCAGTGCTCGAAGGGACATTAAACTGTAAGCAGACACCGTTAATGGGATATCGTACTGATCACCATTTTAATGTGGAAATATTGTGAAACTCTTGTGACAGAAGGATAATATTGCAGGTCAATGAAATGTTGAGATCGGTGTGTTAAACTGGTGCCTCACAAAGGCAAAATAATTATTTCTAAGAGGCATTTTTTATAATTGTTGGAAAATGGTGGTTTTATTACCAAGTCAAGTAAGCTGAATCAAGATATGTCACCCATTCCTATTACTTTTTCCTGACACCTATAAACTTTTGAAAATTCATATATTTGTCATAATCTTATGATACATGGTCAATGATTGTTCTCTTATAGTCTGTCGGGGAGGCATTTAAGCATAGATATATATTTTGAACGATTATAATATATGAACAATTATTAATAATGACATGAAGGAGAGGTTTGGCGAACCTACCAGCCTCAATTCCTCTATCATGAGAAAAGGAATGTATGTTGGAGCAGCCGAGGTCCAATAAAAGCCTTATTTTGGGATGTGTCATATATCACATCAAAACTGAAAACCTCAGCTATAAGAATCTGGAATATCAGATCTTCCCAGAGCTGGGCATTTCTGGCAAATTGCGAAGATTTACTGGTACCTTCGAAACCACCAGTAAAGTGATTCAGAAACTTTGGGCCAGCTTCATTCCAATTAATAATTTTGGGGCCATTGCTGCTCCACTCTTATAAACAATGTTATATTTGGGTCATATATAAATAGCAAACCCAGACCCCTAAGAAGCACAGATGACTTCTGAGAATAATAACCCCCCGTACTGAAATGGTGAAAAATCACTTACTTATCTAATACCTTTCTACTGGAACAAAATGGAAATCGAGGCTTCAGGTGCAAATCTAGAAAAGACTTCTGTACTTTCTTGAGAACAGTCGACCTCCAGGAAACTTGGGATAGGGTAGATCAACCAAATGTAACTCAGAGCTGAGCCGAGTGGGAAGTGGGTAGGAGGTGGGAAGGGGGGGGGGAGGAGAAAACAAGTATGAAACCACGAGTCCTGTACTACATTATGGCTCCCATACCTTATTACCTTAGACCACACCATATATAAAGTGGAGTTACCACGATTATTTGTGTAAAAATGTAAACCCAATCAGAATGGAACTGATTGGGAAAAGCGGGATGAGTCAAATCCTCACTGTGTACCTCATGTCCAAAGTTGTTTATGTTGTAGTTAGATACCATATTTTAAAGCCCGAGTACGCTATGAGGGTCAATTGGAAGATCTGCAGGTTGCAGATATTGTATTCCGATTTTGATGTACATGTACTTTGAAATAAAACTATTATAATAATAATAATTAATATTTAATGTTTATTGGAAGCATATATTCATCAACCAGACAGTTCTCAGAATTCCATAAATGTCACAGATATTTAATTACTACTAATGCCAATATTACCAGGGGGAAAAACATTTAACACAAGAAGTTTGCGTTCATATATCAAATTTCTGTCCATTACAAAAATGAAATAATGTCAACTATAGTAAGTACAAAGAAGCTATACATCGCAATGAAATAAAATATTTTATGTGTGGTTTGGAACTGGCGCCAAAGCAAGGTCTCCGCTGCTAGGTTTTGTATTAGCTCTGAACAACAATGGGGCAACCAGATGCTAGTAATTTGTTCAGCCATTCCTAGGAGATGAATGCAGTTGTATCCTGCATGGCATGAATTGACTTGCCTGGTTGGGATGGGCCTGGCATAATGGAAGTATAATGACAATAGGATGGCTACACTGATGAAGGTCTCTATAGATAGCTCTTTGGAACAGTCCGACAGGTTCAAGTTTTAGGTATTCCATTATATCAATATCAATGCTGGCAAAATATCCGAGTGTGCAAATTCATGGGTGAGATAGACTCTTCTAGGCTTCATGCAATCAATGGGATATTCTGATATTGATTAATGGGAAATATAGATATTGTTGGATCTAGTAAATTGTATATTTATATCATTAAAACGTTGTTTTACTCAGTGATATCTGAGAACAGTATTATTATCATAATTATTCTCTTTTTGGAGAACAGACTTTCACTACAGCAGTATATCGATCAGCATTATTATCAGCAATAGATTTACTTGCAAAACAATGCTATTAATCATCCAAAAAACTGACACATTCATTTTTGACTGACTGATATATTCCTTATTGTACTTCATTCACTGCCTTGAACCGTTTGAACAGTTTTGGTGCTATAACAGTGCACCAGCAGCCCCTCAATATTGTCCTCATCAATCCTTTAATAGAGCACAAAGATGACATTTGACTAGATATCAGTTATTTTAGTTTGTGCTAATGTTTGTCTATGAAAAACAAGTTAAAACCCCAATGTATTCCTTTGCATGAATTTATGTTGGCACCTGTCTAGTAGACATTTGTAGTTGTATATATATATATGGATTAAGAAGCTCGCCGTAACAAAAGGGGCACATTCATTTTGAATTTCGTTTTTTGATATTATTTCAGATCTAGATCTATAGATGAGATGTATTAATTAGGGAACAAATAAGGAGAAACTTAATCTCACAACTCATGATGGGAACCAGACATTGCCATATCAATTTGAAGAGTCAGACTGCTCTGCGCAGAGCGTATTGTCTACTTCCGCTTCCTATTAATAATTTCCGCTTCGTAACTTCCGCTTGATGACCCAGGGCAATGGAAAATGCATAGAACAATGGCAATCCGTTGTGTAACATGGGAGGGTAGAAGGATAAAAAAAAGGGTAAATAAAAGGGTAAAAATTCGAAACATGTCTGTAAACATCTGTCAGACACATGCTAAATACATTTGGAATTTTCAGATGCAACCCAACACCCTTGTATTCGTACACCAAGGCTCATACCAACGGGGCTTACTCTGTTACCATGGCGACACTTCTCGTATCCCAGAGGACTACCTTTACATCCGGGGACCTGATTTGCACAGGGAGACTTCCGGTGCGATCATTTATTCACAGGGACCAGGAATCAGATGCTTTCTGGCGCAAATTGGCAGCGAAAGCCTGATTGGACATTTGAACTGTCAAATTACTAGCATCATGATTTAATTGCTTATTCATTTCCAGAGGCCAATGTCACAGCACATAAAACTGTCGGGCATGAGGCAAATGAAATGAGGAAGAATTTGAGTCAAACAGACATTAAAGTATGCAGTAACGACCGCTTAATGTTTCAGAAAAATTGAGTACCGTAATTAATCATCCGATTTTGTTTAATCTTCTTAGATTGACATACTAAATTCAGTAGGGGTGACAAATTGATGGTATCATTTGAAGGCGGATTTGCAGTATTTATATAAATTATGAGTGAGGTAGGAAAGCTAAAGTAAATCATTGATTATTCGTTTTTAGTCATATCCAATTTTATTCTGACAGCCTTCACTTAAGATGACAATTATTGAGGACGTAAAGGCCTGCGTCCACTGACCCAATCATCTTGACGAGAAGTCGCCAAGTGGCCATGCATTGCATAAAAACCTCAACTCAGCAATTCGACCCAAGCTCATTGGCCAACACCCATTACGCAAATCTGCAAATAATTTCCAAAAATCCCTACGTTCCCATATGTACACACACTTCAAACCTGTCCCAGTCTCAAGCTTATTGATTTTAAGAGACATTTCAGCAAAAAAATTAACGTCTTACTAGTATAATTACGGAGTTCCAGCATTGCATGCTTATGCCTATGTATCTCTGTTTCTCCTCGTTGCCGACATTACTCGGTTCACTATCACACGCTCGGCCACACTCGGTAAGCTTCGTGTAATGACGTCATAGGCGCGGGGATTCCCCACCGGAACCCTACCCAGAACGATGCCCATGTAATGACGTCATAGCAGCGGGGAATCGCCGTATCATGTGCATTCATGATCGGCGATGATTAAAGCTAAAAAACGAAACGATTTGGAAGGCGTCGGGAGACGCCATAGGAGGGAGGGAATCAGGTAGGGTCTTGATAGTGTTGGGCGGGATGGGATGGTGGGGCTACAAAAACACTCAATTCCATGTTTAGTAAAGCAAATAATCCAAGACTTCTCCTGTTGTGACGATATCCTGGGGCCACATACTCGCTAGACGGATGGCAATCGGAGGGGAATCAGAGGGCAGTCGGGCAAGTGGGCACACATGATGGGTAGAAGGAGCCAATCGGTGGGTGTCAGCCGAGTGATTAGGTGAATAGGGGAATTGCATGTCTCACTGCGCATGTCTCGGATGAATTCAGTTCAAATCTGACATGCAAATATTTAGCAACATTTTTATCGAAAATTGCAAGAATGTTTTCACAAATATCACAGCTTGTATATATGATCTATAAATACGAAATGCATGATGGGAGAAAAATAAGTGGGTGTAAATTGAATTTGAAACCCTTTTTAAACCCTTGTGTTCTAGGAAATCGCTCATAAAACGGGAACGGGTTCCCACTATGCCAAAACATGTTCACAGCGAAAATCGCGGCAATCCCTTGCAACATTCAGGGACATAGGAAGCGTTGTCAGGGATGTGGATGGCCCTGTGGGGCAGCAAAGGTAAGACGTCATTATTTTTTCATTCAAGAGGCAGTCATGTGATGGGTCCTTTGGTCACACAAATGGCTATGAATAAAATCACATTTTCAGCCCAGATACCTTCACAAACCACATTATCCACCGGAAGGGGTCTATGGAACTACACAGAGCAGAAAAAAACAGAGCAGAAAGAACATCCATGACACAAATCGCAGTTCCCCTCTCATATATGATGCACTGCTTGTGCTTTACCAAGTACACATTCATATATTGAACAAGCATCTATAGACATAATGATAATATATCATATGTAAACTTCTCATGTGTATGTAAGTACATGTTATTGAATTATAACATACTTGATCAATTACTAGAGTGCCATTTGGGGTGCCTTCAGCTTTTTGTTATCGCACATGTGTGCCGCTACAAAAGATGAGACAATTTGATTGGTTTGGCAATGTTGTGCTCTTAGGAGCGCTGGCTTGTCAATTTCAAAGGTTCTGTACAGTTCTACACTATTAGTGTAGTTTTCTACATTATTAATCAGGTAAATAATAAGTTAATTACCAAATCAGTATGTAATACATACCAATGGCACTCTGTATGGTTTGTAATCAGGTCTCGACGAGCTAAAGAACAGAACTTATATACCTACATTATGCCATTTAGTATAATAATGTAGAAATTCAAGAAGAAATCATTAATAGTACACAAGCAGTTCCCATATAAAAAATAATAAATCAGCGAAGAGGACCACATCAGAAGTAAATAAACATCAAATAAGGAATAATGTAAGACATATCCGGTTTCAACAACAACAACAATATCTATGTCAGACCACTTATCCTGAAACAAAATCGTTTGAGGCACCAAAAATACGGTAATCATGCCTAGCTTTGATGTTGTGTATCTACAAAAGTACCTTCAAAAGGAAAAAGGAAAAAAATGCCTTCACTAATTTGGTAAAGATGTCAGACTGTTGGTACCACTCAAGAATGTATGATCCTCTCTCAGCAAAGGAACAGGTACTAAAACATTATCTCTTTAGAGTTTTTAACCTGAGTTTATTATTCTAACCTTGTAAATGTGAAGCATTGAATTATCTAAGATCATGACATATAATAGCACATATGCAGGAGAGAAATTAATTAAATAAGACTAGCCTTAATGTCTCTGGAAGTGTTTCCCTTTTAAAAGAAAATCTCGATCGTCTAGAAAATCTTTTAACAGGATTTCCGATCATAAAGGCTGCAACAATTACAGTCATATTCTCCTATTTTTTAGAGACATATTTAAAACATCTTTTACGACCATTAGAGATTATCTTGCAGACTAACATCCAAAACTTGTGCTAGGTTATATATATGTCCCTGTCCCCAGTATCCAGGCACGAGTATCCAGGGCCCAGGCCTTCTTATTCTCCTACCTCTGTATGCGATCCTCCATGGCTGGCTTGCGGACAGAGACGCTTCTGCCTATGGGCCTTTTGAAATCTACATTGATATTGAACGTTCTAAAAATCACTCGCATTCTTTCTAAAATGACTAGAATGTTTACTATATTTAACCAAATAAGCTATGAATTAAATTGACATATAGTATCAAGGTTGACATTTTTTTCTATGTCATTCAACCGGAATATACATAATTATGCATCATATTTATTATGTCCAATACACTTACAACATTATTGACATATCGGACTATATCTAATCATACAACTAGCCATTTTCGTATAGCAAGTGACCATGGGCTAGCTAGAGCTTGTTGCTATGAACGTGTGTTCAGGGAAACCGATCTTGCGGCTGCCCAATAGTATTGATCGGTCCATCAAGGGCAATGTCTGGTGGGAAGGCCATCCTGGAGGTTGTTTACAAACAGTCCCACAGCTTCACAACAACTTACAGTAATAGTACACGTGTACTCATGCTGCCAACTGGAACTTACATATTGCAAGTGGCGTCCATTATAGCTGCATTCTCAGCTATAATGACATAAAGATCTTACCAGGTCTACTCATATTATTATAACAAGATTAATGACCGACAATGAGGGGCAGCTGGTGCGCTGTTTTTTTTGTATACTCATGAGGCGAAACCGAGGAATTATTCAAAAGCAGTGCACCAGCAGGCCGGGAATGGAGGTTATTAATCTTTTAAATATCTGCCTTAGGTTTTTATAGCCCCAATGCTTTCAAGGCAGTGACAGTGACTAAAACATGGGACATACTATGAGTCATACGAGTAAATCTGGTAAGATCGTGTTTTCCGTAATAGCTGAGAATGCAACTTTAATGCCCATGCGATAGTTACATTATATGACTATGAGGAGAGTATATATACAGATCGATCATGTATGATCTTTTCCTCTAATCCAATACTGACCGTCATTGTACCATGCAATACGATCCAACCTCTTAAAGTATACTTTCACAGCAAACAATCATTTCAAAGGCTCTTTTATTCATTGGGAAGCAGACTTTTTATGTACTTTCTATAAAAAAAACAGAACAGAATTTCACGATAGTGATTCGTTAAGATAGTTAATTCTTGAAGTGAGTATTCGGGATTTTAATTTCCAGAGAATCTCAAAAGTGACAAAACAATTGTCTCAGTTCAGTGTCTGCCAGCAGTTTAGTCTCTAGTGACAAGTGATAAACAACCATGTTTGCTATTAGACTGCAAACAGTTCAAGGCCAAATGAACTTTAATCTTGGACAGGCTGTGGAGGTGCATCTTAAAATGGGAATTCAATCTTGAATGTCTTTCTATTTAAAACAGCATTTTCAGTTATTACGGGGAAAAGCTCGAATTAAATTGATTAATTAAATTAATTAAATTTGAAGTAAAATCGGCCGAAGGAAGACGAGCCGGGGTGAGCAATAATAAGTGAAACCACCGCAAGTTTTTGGAGGGGCACTGAAATATAGATGTGGACTTTTATGGGTGAAATCGTTCACACAATCGCTCAAATAACTTTCCGATGGTTAGAAAAAAGGGAATCAAAAGTAAACCATGTTTAGTTCTTTTTATCTATGTTAGATGAGATTGCTGCTTTAAAAGGCTTTACAAATAGATGCAGCATGCAATTTACAGTAAAGGTGCGTATGGCCTACTATGCATCACATACAACATGGTATCTACAGCCTCTATAACGGCTTTAGTTACATTACATCTTTCCCAGGCTATATCATAAGGTAGTGATCTACATAGAAATTGCATAAATATGTCCGTTGTTCTAAAATTAGTGCAGGCTCATCACAATATGATATCAAGTTGAGTTGCTCTGAGAGAGTCCCCCTAAAGATCTCAGCCTCACAAAGCCCCGCCACTATTACATCCTATAGAGCAGGATTAGGGCGTGAGCTAACCCGATAAACATGAGGCGGGGCATATAGTTTGGGGCCAAATCATCAGAAAATGTACAATCCGCCATCACCAATCATCTCAAATGATCGAAATATAAGACAAAGGTGAGGTTCAAAATACAGTTCAATATAACTGGACAGATTCTTTGAATTAACAATAAAAAATGAACTCAGATATCTATTATTGACCATTTTTCAATCCAATTTAGCAGAGTTTACTGAATTTGACATCGCCATATTGGTTGTTTAACTTTCTGTCTCTACCACATTAATACTAGAGACTGCGTTTCCTCAGGCAGCGGTCTTGGTGGAAGGTAAATGCTAGGTTAGAGAAGAATTGCCTCAAAGAGGCCACCCACGTAATGCCTATAATTACATCAACTGTTCAGCCCAAGCAGTCATTGTGTTACGAACTTATATAATTGTTCTACTCTGGTTTAGTTCAAAATATACGTAGTAGGCCTACAGGTAGACTCTGACGAGCCAACATAATAATTATTATTTATTTGTACCTAAAGGCATTTTACAATAAGGAGACATACATCTGAAAATGACTTCCAGGTCATCCAGTAAGTTTCTAGACTACTAGGATTGTGTACATTTGTACTCTATTGAAGGCTTTGTCACTCGATAGATCGATAAAAAAAGTAAGAGAGAAGCAAAATTCTATGTCATTGTCCATCTCCTCGATTCACTAAAATAATAAGACTCACAACAACAATTTTTATATTTCTAGAGAAGAAGGCAATGTTCACTCGGCAAAGAACAGTTAAACCATTGCCAAACGTAAACAAGGAAGGGAACAACACAAAGCACATGTAAATTCAGTGGAAGTGCTGGACCGAGATGCATTCCTGGAAGGGCACCAGGTGTGAGGAATGACCATTTAGCAAATCCGTCTCCTCCTCCTTCTCCGTCTCCTACTCCTTTGTCTCCCAACCAGTGCCTGGATTCGTCAGTCACGTAGTCCGTTTAAAAGGCATGAAGTCTTGGACTCGGACCCATTAGAATTTGTGTTATCACTACTCCCCTCAATTTGTCTGATATGACGAACTATTGTATCAATTGTTCCCTCAGGGTGTGATATCGCCCCTTATGTGAGTACCATAATACCTGAACATTATATTGTCAGTGTACAGGTTTATCCAGATCAATTTTTACATGTTACTAATTTATGTTTCTCAGGTAAATGCTCATGTATTTATTACTTGGATTATGTGCCTACACAGGTAAAACCCTGTCGATTTGCAGTGGCCTTCTGTACATTACTTAGACAGAAGTTATCTTCATGTATGGACTTGTTCGTCCTCTCAGGTATTAGTACAGGTTTCAAGATTATAGATCCTGAAATGCACAATATTAGAAACCTTTAAAAATGAATGAAAATGTCTTTGACTCAGGATTACTACCATATTAGATATTCGACAAGAAAGATTTCTTTATGCGACAGAACACAGAAAACAATCTATCATTTTGAAAGCCAATAAGCAGGTTTTTACTCAGATGGAAGAATGGCCTGACGATTGGATCCATCCAATCTAGGCGGGAGGCAGTCAGTCAGCTGACGGAAGACACTGACCTGCCTTCATTTTTGTATGCTTCTCCACTGGCCTGACTGACTGATCGACGATGGCCGACGGTCAGCTACTTTCATTTTTCATGCATCTCCACTGACCAGACTGGCCTCCGTTTTTCCACCCCATCTCCCTCCCACACCATCACTACCAACCCCCAACCCACGCACCATCCTCCTGTAGGGATAACCGGCTCGGTGGACACAGGGTCGGTATGGATGCTTGGGAGTATGGTAGATAGAAAGCTGGAAATGCGTGGCGATGAATTGGTACTGAGTCAGCCCAAGGTAAGAGTGCAGATAAATGTAGAAGCCAGCACACAGCAGGATCTACACATCCAGGGGCCTCAGCAGCAGTCACAGCAGGTGGACAGGAGAGAGAGAGAGAGGCAGAGGAGGGCACCCAGGAGAGAGGAGTGAACAATATGGGTAAGGGTGGTGCCGTGCTTTAAAGCTGCATTCGATCTCAGCTAATTTCCGTCAAAAAATGAAACGACAGCGTAAATGTATAGCGACAGAAAGTAAAGTAATTGAGAGAACGAAATATCTTACAAATATCCAAGGAAAGAGCGAAGGCGGGGGGCAATAATGCAGCAGCAGAGAGAGAGAGAGAGAGAGAGAGAGAGAGAGAGAGAGAGAAAGAGAGAGGGGTGGGGGAGGAAGATGAGATTAAAAGGGAAGAAGAAATTGGAGAAAGACAGGAGGGGGAGATCGAAAATGTGAGAGTGCTATGGATAGCGGAGAATGCCACGAAGACAGCTGATGGTTCTTGGGTAACAAAGCCCAGTGAAATAGGAGTCTCTATCGGAGGAGGCTTGCACGCTGGCACGATGCCCTATATCTAACCATGCACTCTCAGAATCTTTACTAGAAACTAGACAACATAGCGTAGCCATTTACACACATTTCGTAATATCTATTCTACGACCAACGAGGGAGGCGAATTTTGCAATGTGTGGATTACAAAATCAGTCAAGAGCGCCCAAATGGGAAAGCTTGCCTAGCCTTTGTTTCAGATAACACCTGCCGCATAGAGGAAGCCATAGCTGCCGCTCAGAGAAAGCCATAGCTATAGCTATATAACTAGGTGCAAATATGAATCCTTATATGGGAAGTCCGCTGAATATGATTTTCTGGAATGATGTCACAAAGTCAAGGAATGGCCTGAGCCACCAAGGAATCTGGAGGTGTATTGTACCATAAACATATACATATAAGCATAAGAAAAAAATTGAGCGTGTGAACGGTTGGGTGAACGGGCTTGGAGTGGGATTGGTATGAGAGAACGGAAGGGCGTGGCATAATGACACGGGCGTCACCATGGAGGGGGGCGTGGCCCTAGTTACTGTTGTCATGCTCCCGTCCCAATATACGCGGTGAGGGCTCACCTTCACATATTCCCTTCACACATTGTTGCAGGAAATAGCCGTGTCTGGTGAACCACATTAAGACCATAACTTTAGTAACTAAGTTTCAAAATATTTCATACATTTTACCTTTGTATTCCTTCTTTAGAGATTAAATTATTCAGTACTAATTAGGATTATATTGTATGAGAAACGCCCCCATAGCAATATTATAACATTCAATGTTTCAAAGTTTGTTCTAGAAATAAAATCATTCATCACAAAATTACTACCGGCTGGGACTGTATCGTTCCCGACGCCAGTGGAGGTGCCCTCCGCTGCCGTTGGGTTGGTTGTATTGATACGGCAGTGTTGTCATGCTGTTATCGGACGGACCCAATACATATTTATATTTATCTAGCCCTAGGTAATAGAGTAACTGAAATGTGTTTTTATCCTGCGATCTTTAGTTAAAATATAACTTATATTCAAGCCATTTTAGATCATTCTCCTAGACAATCTTAGGAAATAATTCATATACATTCTTCCTGACCTTGTGAGGTTTCTGACGGTATTGGGAACAGTTCAATCGCACAGAACATCTCTCCATATTAATGCATGTTAATACAGGTCAATAGGTTCGATATTATCATTATTACAATCTCACTCAAATTGTCATATTATTCTCATGTATTTTGTCATTGTTCTAGCTTTTATTATTTACCTTTTATTATTTGCCTCCCCTGTGCACAACAAAACCTGTTAGATTCCCTCAATTAAATCCAGTCATAAAAAGCTTAACATCCAATTCATATCATCATTACATTACATAAACATTTTTCAAAGTTTGATCTAGAAATAGTATTATAGTTTTGATCTAGAAATAGTATTATCAGACTTTCTCGTCTCCAACCTCTTGAATATAGAACGAAACACACCATTTAAAGATATATTTCTTGTTACTTCTCTATTAAAATGTTGCTAGATAATACTAATTTGTGACTCTTGAATAGTAGGCCTAATTGTAAGCCTGGAGAGCGTGGATGACCCTCTCTTCCGATATATGCTTCACTCGAATCGGACATCTGGGTCTTGGACCAAGCAAAATTATATATTACTCTTTATAAGATGTCAATACGGTATAAGGGATGCGCTAGACATAATATTAATGTACACATATTATAATTGAACATATAGTTTTGTTTTAACTTTTAGAATGAAACTTTACTAGTAAGGAGATATCTATTTGAAACGATTCCTTTGCAATTTCATTAAAATAAAATTCAGTCATTAGCCCCTCGTTCCATTCTCTCTGGATGTATCGGTCAGGGGATTTCTTAGTTGTATTAGATATCAAATGAATTTATTTGACATTAAAGTTGCACTTGCAGTTAATATCAGTCAAAAACTAAAAATGTTCTATTTATTGTTCCGTTCTATTTCAACTCATCCAAAAGTCATTTGAGCAATGTTTCCGAGTATTTTGTCCAATTTTTTATTTGCCACAGGTTGTCATAAAAGTTCTCATTTATATTTTGGCGAGCCACCGTAATGCTTTCCTATGGTGGCGGTTTTCTCTCGGCCGATTCGACCCCAAATTCTTGTATAAACATAAAACAGCAGCAGGATATTGATAAATTCAGTCCTATAAATGAAAATATTATATCTTTATAATTAGTACATTTGGAAATATGTATTTTGTTTCAATAGCCGAGAATGCAGCTTTAATTAATCACTGGAGACTAATCTGCCTTGCCCTCTGAATCCCCCCTTGGCGCTACAAACACTATAGGGCCTGCCTGTCCCAATCCCTGATGGTATCCATCTGCATCTGTATGTGACGAGCATGTGCCTTCAGTCAGCATTAAAACACAGAATTACCTCCCGGGGACAGGTTCGGAGCAGCCACTTTCTGGCAAATGCCTTTTACAGAAGGATGCCATGATAGGGGGTACATAAGCTCATTTGGGATGTGTACTGCGGTACGCTCTCCTTCATCAAGCCTAGGTAGTGAGTTCTCAGGTGTTATATTAGATGGATTTTCTTTCCGAACTTTGTTATATTGTATTGTACTGTTTGCTTTAATTCCTGTTAGGCTCATAGTGGATGGCACGCACTTGAAGATCTGATGCGTTACAGAAAACCATTAATATGTAATGTGTCACAAGGTATTGATCGACGCGAGATTGACTCTGTCGAATATTACAAATTCCTGGGAGTGGAAATAGATAGGAGGATGAACTTTAAGGTATTTCTAGAGCGTAAAATTAACATTATTAGGGCGAAAATTAAATCACTCTCTAAGCTATATGGGATCTGTGATCGCAAAACCCTACTACTAATATTTAAGACTACTATAATCCCACATATTGACTATGGGGACATATTCTACCAGTCTGCACCCCAAATTTACTTAGACAGGCTGCAATCTCTTCAGAATGCGGCAATTAAGATTATTTTGAAACTCCCTAAGTATACTAACACGAAGGAGATTGTTATGTAACATTACGTAACATTGTGTAATATATATATTATTATTAATTATCACCTATTATCACATTACTTAAAATCGCTAATTATACTTAACTAGCTAGAACTGTGCAAGTCTACTTATACATGCTATGCCATGGATATTACGTAAGGGCTCCGCCCACTCATTACTATGCATGTAACCTCCTGGAGGAGGCTGTATCTGAGATTACCATTAAACAGTTGCTTCGTTCTTCTCATGAAGATCAGACGTTCGTTAGTCTTCTTCTATTAGATCATTACACTGGCGGACAACCCGCTCGATCTTGGACATAGAGATTTTTCTCACAAAAAGCGAGTTCATTTGCAATTTGAAGCATGTTTTTGAGCTATGGAAGAGGGTGCGAATATGCCTGAGTTGGCCTTGTTCGACAAGATTAAACGATCTGTTGAGCGTTTAGCAGCGTTACCGCAGGCAATAGTCACGGGAGGACAAAGACGAGAGAACCGAGGAAAAATCTTGAACCAGCAGCCGAGGCAATTGGACTTTAATGAAGACCCATACAAGGTGCCTCAGGACATGGAAAATGTTCCAAATGTGAATGCAAGATTAAACCCAGGAGCAATTCCATTACCTCAACCACCAGTTCGTGAAAATCAGCAGGAGGAGGTAGTGAATAACGATATTAAGGTGGACTTAATTGACGAAATTATCAACAGAAACGTACAGCAGTTGGCTGGAAATAATATTGGGCACGAGCAACAAATAGAGAACGTGTCAGACGAAGAGGAGCAGCTCGTTGAAGATGAGCAAGATCATCAAGAACGAGTTGAACTTAACCTAGAGGAAGGGCAGGAGCCTGACCCAGCTGTGGAAGCAGTTAATCCAGTTGTGAATCAACAAGCACAGGCTTTGCAGGAAAATCAGCCACAGGTTGGTTTAAATGTTGATAATAATATTGAGGGGAATGTTGTGGAGGAGAACCAGATTAAATAATCAGAGAGAGAGAGTGTTAACACCTAGAGAACCAACACCTCCTTCTCCGAGGATTAACCCAGCTAATCAGGTTAATCAAGCCAATCAAATTAATCAGGGGCCTTATTACCCATTCGAGACCCCTGGTTTAAACGATAACTTTCAGACCCCCTTACAAACCCCTGCAAAACCGACTCTGAATCAACTGATTCAACAAACACAGAGGCCTATACTGAAGAACTTCCCACAGGCCCCAGTGTTTAACGTGAATGGTCCTAGACCCCCTGTGATAACTAATACCCCCCATCACGTACAGCAACAAATCCCACTTAGGACAGATCCATATCAAAACTGGTGGGATATGGTGAATAGACAGGGAGGTTTGCCTTCCCCAAGGAACGTGCAAGACGATGGAAATGCTGGTATTCACGAACAATTTTATACCCCCTATCAGTATGTTCCACCTCAAGGACAGTATCAACAATATGGTGAAAATGTTGTTCAACAAGGACAAAATTTTGTGCAGCAACAGGCACAAAATGCAGTGCCACAGCAGCCTCAGAATATTGTGAATCAGCCACAGCAAAACCAAGTCCCAGATCCCAATATTAATGTTTATCAAGCTCCCCAGCCAAGGAACATTGATCAAGGGAACCAACGAGGACTCATGAGATGGTAAATATGGTGGCCCTATCCACTAGAAGAGAAGGGCATATGCTGGAACTAGCATTCAGAAGAACATTAAATGAAAACAATATTGACGACAGGAAAGTATGTTTGAGGGGATTGAGTACGGGGAAAAAACTAAAAGTGCCCCAGCCTCACTGTGAGAATTTTAAAAAATCTTATATATATAAGATAACCACATTATGGAACCAATTACCCGCCAAGCCCAGAAACTTAAAAACTAGGATAGAATTTAGGCAATATCTCAGACACTCCTACCCCCAGGAATTTGACCCGTTCCTTAAAACCAATAATGTTTTGAGTAACAAATAGGAATGTAAATTAGGTTGAAATACTATTACCAAGGTACAATGGCTCAATCGAAACAGAGTGTTTTCTAGAACCCGACATCGAAGCCAGAAAATGTCACATATATTATAAATTATCCTTCTACATTGTACTGATTGAAACAAAACCTTGTTAGGTAAGGGAATCCTATACGCCAAATGTAACGAATGGGGGGATGAAAGTGGGCTTGTAAGAGTCATGGTATCCAAGGCCGATCTAATGGTATTAGAGAGGGAGGGAAAAGGGGATGTTATCTTACCTAGAATTAAGTACCAGATTCATTCGGGTCCACACCTGAAACTGATTAACCTCTCGACCAGTCTAGGCCAGAGGGAAAACATTACTTTTGTAACATTCCTCCCAGTAAAGGAAGGGATGAATTTCTTTTACTCTACTAGTTTAGGTAGAGGTTGTTCTTCTCCAACCAAGGTATGTCCTAACATAATCCGGCCGACATTGCTGGAATTTACACCCAATAGTGACCTCAATAAAAAGACCAGAAACGGACCCGACATGAACCATCATCTAAACGGATCCAACAAGAAAACAGATCACACCAGGACCACATACCAAAAGAATATCTCTATAAACACTTCGAACTTTTAACGGACTATACGAACTCAGTTCCCCATCAAAAGAACATTCAATTTACTGTACCGTTGATCCTATTTACACCTATGTTATTTATTATTTATTTGACGGGTACCCAGGAAGAACTATACGTAGAGGTTCTGCCCGATTATGTACGCTTGAAGTCATAATAAAAGTTGTTATATATATATATATATATATATAAAATGAGTCATAAGTCGCAATATATGGGTTTTGAAATACCATCATATAAGTGAAGATCGAACGAATTCTAATGATGGTAAACATAAGAACATCTAATAATTATTTCTATATTTTATGTTTGCTATTATTTTTTAAAAGGAAGGTTTGCAATAAAATAAAATAAAACAATATTCTATAATATGACCCTAGAAACGCATTTAATACACTGTCTTAGGTACATGTATGTATTCATAGGAGTTATAGACTCAAGTGACTGAGGGTGATCTTGGAGGTTCATATTGCCTGAGGGCGTAGCAATTTCAGTGAGTGAGTGTAGCTGATCGCCCGAGGCCACTTTTTGTTTATTTTACCTTTTTCAAGTACTGTGTGCCCCTACATTGGATTCAACATTGATTCTACAGCTATGTCATTGAGCCTACCAAAAGGTAAACTTGTGAAGCTGCATGATACAATTTTATTTTTACTGGGGTAAGAAATATGCTACACGGAAACAGCTCCAAAGATTGGCTGGCATTGTGGTTCATTGCTCTAAAGTTATCAGTGGGGGACGAGAGCAAAGTTTTTTCATGCTCCTTCGTTCAATAGGCAACAAGAGGAAAGTAGCAATTAACCACGAGGTTCTAGAAAAAATTGATCTGGTGGAAGGATAACATGTGTTTTTCTACTGGTGTTCGTTTTTTCGGTGGAGGTGATTCTACCAACTTGCTTTCATGTATCCGCTCAGGCCCTAAATTTTCATGTAACTTTTTTAATTGTGCTGAGAGTGGTTCTTTCGTAAGTACATCAGACAACAAATTTTCCTCGAACATGCATGATGGTAGACATGTAATTGATATGCCTGATGAGTGTTGGGTAAGGTCGGTTCATGTCTTGAACCTTGCACTGATATGTACAATTGTGTACGTTCAATTGCAATATAAAGATTTTATTATTATTATTACTAACGTATTGACGAAGGCAACTTGTCCAGTCTAGGCTCAAAGCCACTCAGATCAGGTAAGAATGGTATGTCTGTGATTGGTCGCCTACTGCTCTAATGGCTTTTCTGGCCCAGGAGTAGGCGGTATGTTGCGGTACCAATGGGATTATAATGGCATTTTGCGGTTTGGAGCGAGAGGCTTTTCCTCAGTTTGAAGGGACTATCTCAAATTTGAGGAGTCTAGACTGTGTCCATTATCTCCCAACATCACACTTATTATGTCCATGCATGCCAGTCCTCTCCGGCCACTGAGTACATCCCTGGCTTTATCTGCCCCTTACCGGCCACGTGCTTCTCTCCCCATGTTCATTTATATTTCGCATACATAGATGCCTACTTCATGCGCAGCTGATTCGCCTGGTAACGAGGCCACTATAAAAGACGAAGGTACCAACACAAATTCAGACTATTCATACTTAGGCAAAGAGAAAAATCGATGTGTTTCCATTTCATTTGGGTGAAAACTAGGATGCGGGAAAGGGAACTGAAAAAAGGAACCAGAAAATGACAGAAGTGTTTCTTTTGTAACAATAATTGCTGCTTTAATTAGCTGTTTTGGTAAAAGAACATATCGCAACAAGAATAGGGAAGCTTACAAGGTTTTAAAGGTACGGTAGTTTTTTAACTACAAAAGTGTGTGTGTGTGGGGGGGGGGGTGTAAGGGGAGGGGGAATAAATGGGAGCACACCTATTTTGGTTTCGCCTCAGACTATTCATACGTATCAGAGATCCCCAGCTGTCTTATTTCTCACACGTCCTTCTATAACGTAAGTGCTTGAACTCATACAAAAGTTCGCAATGAAATGACTTTTTATGCATCCCCATGAAGTGTTTGGAGTGTCTTGCCAGCGAGGGTATCTCACAATGAAATAAGAATGGCGGATCCCGGACTTGCGATAGTCATAAGGATGAATATGAAAACTGACATGTGGACATAAGACCGTGCAGGTTATGGCAAGCCATAAAGACAGTTATTGTTGATCGTTACCTTATAAGGGCTTCCATAAGTCCTTCCAACAGCCTGGGTGCTTCATCCAATAGACATGCAAATAAATCATACGAAACAGCAGAGCTTTAACTTTTAAACTTGCACTCTCAGTTAACATCGGTCAAAAACTAAAGATTTTCTACTTTTTGTTCCGTTCTTTTCTAAGACATTTGACCAAGGTTTTAAAGGATTTGTCCGTTTTTCTTTTTCTACAGGGCTTCATAAAAGTCAATATTTACATTTCGAATACCCGCCAAAATCTTTCGTGTGGTGTCCTCCCTTATTATTCCAAACTGTCGGCTGTTTTCTCTCTATCGCACCCTGATAACATATGTGAGTACATACTATAACATAGTGACATGGGATAAACTAACTACTTGGTCAACAAATTGAGGTCAGATACAAGCCGTCCTTGTGTTAGAGAATAGGATAAAACTATATGCCCACTGGTGTCTAGGTGAGGGCAAGGTGTTGAATAGTTCTTTATATATATATAAGTATTTTTATTTCTCTTTATACAGTTACATCATGAGTTGTAAAGAAAAAGGTCCTCAAGTCAAGCAATCTTGTTCTTCCCATGAGGCCATGGCATATTTCAACATAATATTTTAGTTTATAAAACTTGCACTAGAATAACATTTACATTTTGTATTCAAGATATACATTTTTAACAATATACAGTAATAGGCTGGTTGGCCCGTTAAAAGATTTATTTTTAACAATATACAGTAGTAGTAGTAGTAGGCTGGTTGGTCCGAATGTCCTGGTATATATGTATAATGGCGGGCAGGTTAGTAGGTGGTAATATTGTTTGACGAAATGTTTGACTAATATGATTCAGAAATAAACAGGCAAGGCAAGAAGTTTCCCAAACCTATCATTGATATGGGTTTATTTCACACAGTGCTTTCTCTTTATTTTGCAAGAAATCTGTCTTCTGGGCTTTTTACCCATCTATGGCAGCATGATTGTACCACATCAATTTGTGATAATGTGCTCGTTGTAATGGATCATGATTTGGATCCTTTGATCTCGATCTCTTCTGGGAATTGTAACCTTGCCTTTTCAGTTGAACTTCTCAGTCATGGGTGGCTGATTCGACTTAATCCTATTTAAAATTGTGTAAAACCCTTCCTAGAGGATTTAGTGCATCCCAGCATGACTCTAATTAGGAAAAGAGTGACTGTGGAAGCGAGGGTGGGGAGGACATGAATGTGTTGTGTGGCCAGATCCATTTAGCCATTGGAATATCTATCGTCATGTCATGGTTCAACACTAAAGATATATGGGAAGATAATGTATGTTCAATTTCATTGTCATACATCCTTACGTCCATGTTTCACTGAATCCGATATTATTATGTGACCAATTGTAATAAGACTTTTGAAAATGTGTCCCATCTGAGGACATTATACCCTAAGCTGATCCATTTCGTTGTTATATAGGATTGAAATTGCCAGGTGACCGGATAATATAATTTTCTACTGCCATTCCATTAGAAAATCTGGTAGCAGAATATACAACTTTGGATTAGCAAAAGAAAACTCATGCATGCATTTAGATTTGCCAAAACGTGTAGCAGTTCTTTTCCAGGTTCATCCGAAATTAAATTAAATCACCGCTATGTCGTCATATCAATTAATTGGCAGTTGGTCAGGAACTGGTTTGCGAATATCAGCATTTTGTCGCAAAATAAAGCAATTCTGATTGGGCGCAATTAGTGAGAAAAATGTGTAACTGTTTAAATACATCTGTTTGAACAGCAAGAAGAACAGATCTAAATATGGCACACTGAACAACTATGTGGCACTGATTTGAGAAACCGATCTATAATTGGAGCGTTTCTGTTACCCTGATTAAATCAGTTCACTTCTCACAGGTCGGCTGCTGACTGGAACTATTCCAATCGTATTTGGCTATTCTATAATTGCAGTGTTGAAGGATTACGACTTGAAACAAATATCAAGCAGCTTTGGTTCAGTTCCAGTGTAGGCCTTCATTAGGGAGAATGTTAAATATGTAATGTACATGTACATCGTTTATTTTTAGTTGACATTGTACATTCAAAACAGTGGTAATAATAATATATCTGGAAATAAGTAGCCTCTTCCATGAAAATCATACCTCTTCCGGGAGTTCCCTCTACACTAATTTTAATTTTAATTGCATATGCTTCTACGAATATTAGCGTCAGTTAGGCTGACTATTAGTACAGGTATAGAATAAGTAAACACGGTGTACAAGTCTTTTGCTGCACTTTGACTAGAATAGATTGAATTTCTATAGCCAAAGATGGTGTGATTAATATGTATCTTCTTGGGTTATTCTGTTCTTACATACACCTTCTTTTATAGTATGATAGTTATTGGTTAGAGGCGTATACGTGTAAGTATGTATCACGTATCTCTGTTTAAACATGTAATGTAATGTACATGTATACATGTAGTTAGATAGGTATGAGCGAGAGGTTTTCCTTCAGTTTGGAGGGACTCATTCAACACTGAGCTAAGACCGCCTCTTTATTGCACCTCTCATAATGCAATGGCATATAATAAACACCAACGAGAATACGCGAAATCAGTATTGCAGTTGGGCTAACAGAGTATTGAAAGTGCCTCCTGGTGAACGATGATAAGGGATATGAAGCTGTGTAGCAAAAGAAACAGGCAAAATCCTTCAAGGTTTTGGTCAATTGACACTTAGATGGGTTGGCAAAGAATGGAACAAGTAGTTTCTGACCGATGTTAACTGACAATGTAGCTTTAATGCAAGCAGTGGATATATTATAATCTTTAATGTCATGGTGATTGCAATCCTTGTGCAAGTCCGGAGCTGGGTGAATGACCGGAAGTAGCTCATTTCCGGTCAGGAGAAAGTCATTGCTCAGCACGGACACTGAGAGTGCCTGATGTAAATGCCTAATTAATATGTTCCTTCATGAATAGTTCATGTTTTAATGTACAGGATCGCTGCATGCAGGGCTGCCCTGCTAATGGCCGATCTCCCTAGTTACACATGTGTGGGCGTTTGCTGGGTGTGAGCCATTCTGTATAGAGTTAGTATTATCAAATCATTGCACAGGTTATCTGAAGACACTGGTTCCCTAGGCGTGATTGGATTATTGCATCCGACTAAACGATTCAACTACATCGCCAGGTTACGTTTCTACATTTGTTACATTTGTTTTTAGATGGTAATATGCAATGTCATAGACCTCAGCATCGGGGTATACTAAACAGTGGGTAATAAGGCTTGTGTATTACCCAACACACTCGCAATTAATTTCCATAGAATTCTTACTGTTTTGTTTGCCATAAATACCGGGAATAGAATAATAAATACAATATTACCAGGTTCAGTATTTCCATCTCCAAGTTCCATATAACACTTGTTACTTTTTTTTAATACATCACATCTTCTGTAATAACGACAGTTGAGTTATCAACACACAAGTACATTGTACAATGAAGTTCTAATAATCAATTGAGGACATTAACTTTGATACTTGATTTGTTTGCTCAGAATGCTCACTTACTGCAATCGCTATGCCCAAGTGTAATTATGGAACATCAAGATTACCATCGGCAATTTTTGTCTATAGAGGAGAGAGAGAGAGACAGTAAGAGAGAAAGATAGAGGGTTTTGTATGTTGATAACCAGTATCGCTATCCATCAAAGGACGAATACAATAAGAGCAGTTCAAGAGTCTTATTACATACTTGATCAGTTACTACAGTGCTGTTCAATTAATTTTCAACGCAGAGGTGAATTGCTGTTATTATTTTTTCTTAGGATTATCTTACTCCTTAACATTTAGGTATCCTGAAAGGGAAAGGAAAAACTGTTAAATAAGAAGACAACAATTAGGTATTATGAAGATGGAAATGCATAAGATATAAGGTTGAGATACCAATGGTGAATTTATTGTACTTGTGTGTATATTAATGAATAAGATGGGTGAGACTATATTTGTGATGCTATTTGTGCTGAATTTACGAATTAATATAGCGGAGGTAATTTCAGAGGGAAAGGATGAGTATAAAGAAAATGTATGTTTTGAAGAGATAGAGTAGAGGGAATGTTTTATTTCATTATACATGTGCTTGTTAATATTGACCGAAAATACTGTATGAGTTTTCTTTGATTAATTTTATGTCTAATTGTCGATGGTTAGCAACTATTTTTTAACAACAATTTTCAATCAGATCTGTGAAACAGCAGCGTTTAGGATTCTTTGACTTGGAAACAACAAATATCATTACATTCACAGGAGACTGCAATACCAACCAGTGTAATTTGTGTAAGACACATGTCACTGTGACTATGCTTTGATATCAAGACTTCTTTTAGACCCAGTATGATGATTTTGATTTTCTCCCTTACACCCTCCTCCCTTACAACCTCCACCTTCAGACCCTCCTCCTTCAGACAGTCCTCCCTCACACCCTCATCACTCACAATCTAATCCCTCACAACCTCCTCCCTCAGACCCTCCTCCCTCACACCCTCCTCTTTCACACCCCTGCTTTACATCTTCATTCCTCACATCCCGCTCCCTTACACGCTCATCAATTCAATCTCCTCCCTCACGCCCTCCTCCCTCACACCCTTCTCTCTCGCAGCCTCATTCCCCATACCCACATAATCCTCACCAGTTACAACCTTCTCCCTCAAACCCTCATGCTCCCTTCTCCCTCAGTCTCTCACTCCTAAGACCTCCTCCCTCCCGCCCTCCTACCTAGAACATCTTCCCTCAGTCCCCCTCCCGCTCCCTCACAGACTCTCTCTCAAACCCTCCTCCCACAGACCCTTCTCTCATAGACCGTTCACCCTCAGACCCTCCTCCCTCACGCTCCTTCCTCACAACCTCCCCCCTCAGACCCTCCTCCCTCAGATCTGTCTTCCTCAGACCCTCCAATCTCCAAACCTCCTCCCTCAGATCATTACATATTAGATAGGCCGTCCCTGTTCATTCTTGGGATGGGATAACCTTCATTCACAATAATATGCATCAAGGACCATGTTTCAAGTAAAAATAAAACAAGAATTAAAATATGTAAAATTAAATAGAGAAACCTGATTGTTTAGGACGCCAAATTCAGGAACGCCAGGAACGTCATTAGCGTAGTGGGCGTCCAATAACTGACATACCATTCTTATCGGAGTTGAGGGACTGTCAGCCTACACTGTATACTGAGGATAATATGTCACGTATAAAGATGTGATTTCGTCTTGATCTGAATCATAATAGACATTTAAAAATTATGTACGCCCTGTCTAGTACTGTGATGAAAGTGCTTTGTCGATAAAGAATTTGTGTGGGACGGAAATGAATGAGTATAATTACCTGGTTATAGATTCATATATATGGAGATGGAAGACAAGATTGGACTAATTCTGAGCTGAGAACGCCCGTCAGTTGTTGTTACACTGAATAGCCTTTGTCAAGCATGGGAGAAGTAATCCGAACAATGGTGTCAAGCCTATAGATGCGTCTAACAAGCGCTCCCCTTTCACTGACTTCATCACCTTTAGTCCCCGTTGGTTGGTCTGAGCTGGCCCGTTATAGACGCATAGAGGGCCAGTAGTCACTACCGGTCCCGCTGGCCTTCTATGCCTAGAGAACTTCCGGTAAACAGCCCAACCAACAGGGACTAAAGCCATTAGAGCCTTCGTTTATTGTCCTTGCTGGCCCTCTAAGCTCGGACAATAAACTCAGGCTCTAATTGCCCACTAGAAGCACACCCACCCCGAGGCCAGGAGAAAAGCCATTGACACAGGGACAAGAACTAGGTTGGTGCCGTAGCACTGTAAAGATCTCATTTTGTATTTGTTTTGAATAGATTTTGTTTGACAGATTTTGATTCACATTGCCTAACAGATCTCCAGAGAAAGAAAAAGAATGAAATTTGTATTTTACATCTCAAGATCGTTCAATATTGAGTTGAGAGATATAAATGCCTGAACTAATCAGCACTTGTAATGGAGGTGGGTGTGGGCAGGGGGGGGGGGGGGGGGAGCTGGGGGAGGGGGGCACATCAAGTGATGGAAATGGTTAACCTTGTTCTGGGACAGCCACAACACCAGGCTCCTTCGCTAATAGGCCAATGACCCATCCAATCCAATTGAGTGAGAAATTTTATACTTCTTTACCACTGGTCTTGCTTGTTGCTGCGCATTATAGAATAAAATGTGGGGCATAATCTAGTGCATGCAAATACGAAGTGACATCCCTTGCCAAGTAATGCATTCTCATTTTTTGTGTCATCCCACATAGACAGATAAACATATATGTCTTAGTACGCGTAAAATGGCAATAGGATATGCAGAGATTCATAGGAAATGAATGACATACTCCTGAAAAACAACTCGCCTTCAACAATCCCATCAAACAATCCGAATGTAAGACAAGAACTAGGTTCAAAATACGGTTTAACAGACCAGACTCCGTTCAGTACCAATATACTCCGGTATACCTAGTTTTATAATTGTTTTCAGTCTAATTTAGCTGGGTTTACTCAGTGTGTAGGGCTGCTGGTATTCTTATATATGGTCTGTGCCAACTCTTGCAGCTTAAATGGTGTGTATCCTATAGCTGGATGGTATCTGGGAGCTGTAAAACATCAACGGTATAAGACGTTGTGGGTCCTTCCCGAAATGGGACATGGCCTTTAAGCTGAGCCAGGAAGGTTGGTCTCACAGTTGGGTTGTCTCAATAGTATCTCTCCATTTATTTTGTAAAAACAGCTGTTCAATAGATGACTTGCAGAAGAGCCACACAAGAGGGACTCTGGCATCCCACTCGGGGGCTGATGGGATATTGTATTCCCATAGATACAAATACAATGGGACTTCTAAAGTTATTTTACAGGAGCCCATTTCAGATAAGATCTAGCCGAGGTGTTATAATGATGGTATCAAGGGTTTGGTAGCAAATAGCACTGTGTGAAGTAACATCACTTCTTTCGAAGGATTTATATTTTCGTTTCAGCACCTGTCCATTTAGGACCAGACTCAATAGCAAATATTATGTAGACACTCATTTTGGAGTCTAAAAAAAGGACTCCCGTTTTCGTACATATAGGCTACTATAGTAATATTAAATAGGAAAAGAGACAGCAGGGGCATGTAATGCTAATGCTAATGCTAATGCATGTAATGCTAATGCTAATGCTAATTGGCAATCGGTGGAATAACTACTTAGACTCTTGTCTATATAGACAGCCGAACTACCTCATTGTAAATAAGATCGAAATACAATAAAGAATACTTGAATTGAATTGAATTGAATGTAATAACAAAACCCACTGAAAAAATATAGTAACGGATTCTGAGGTCAGTTTAATCTTCTAAGACTATACCATACTATCTAATAGATAATTTGAAGTCCATCTTATAAAATAAGAGAAGGTATATACAAGGAGATGATGAGAGGGATTTATGCAGTCAGAAAGAAGAAATACATAGCCAATACTTCAATTAAACAAGAAGCCATAGAAGAAAATCAACTGCAAATGACGGCAGGAAAAGTAGTGTGAATAATACATAGTAGAATTACTTTACAATGAACAGCAATCGGAAACAAATAAGACTGACTTGGAAGGAACAGTTATGGCAAGCATTTATTCCCAGGAGACCGTTTGAACTGCCTCGTTCATCATCTCTTTTCTATTAATCAACTTTGTTATGCCTAATAATTAATGTTATCCTATGGGATATGGAATTGTTTTCGGACAACAAAATACTTCCCATCAGTCCGAAGTACGAAGTAAAAGCTTGTCAAGTGCAGTTATAGGTAGTGTTGTTCCTCTGAAACTTTGAATCAATGCTAACAGGCATTCAACATTAATTGAGACACATCCAAAATAAAAGCAATTTAGCACAGAAAATGCACAGTTCTCCCTCATCAATTCTCTCTAATAACCCAAATTTACGACATGAAAGTGGATTAAAATACAGTTCATCATAACCAAACAGAGATTTTGTATCAACGCAATACCACATATATATGTGTCCCAATTTGACCGCTAGGTTGAATGGGTATATAAATTGGAGGCCGGTGGCACCATCTCCCAACCAGCTGTAGGAATAGCTGGTAGTCTACTTCATATTCAAATATCCCTAATCCTTCATTTGGACTAGATTCAAATGTAGTTATATGATAGAACCGCATGAGGAGGTGGTATCAACAAATGCATGGGCTAGGATAGGAGCTAGTGCGTGGGTACAATACCCAATAATAATTGCTGTAACATAGGAGCTCTACCCAACACCACCACACTGCTCAGATCTATGCTAAACAGGCATTTGATTTTGATTTCAACTGGATTTCATTGTGTAAGTTTTGATGTTATTTTACTGCTGCTTGCTTACATATTGTTCACCAAATATTGGACTGCTGACTTGTTAGCCTACACTTCAGCCGCACCAGAAGCTTTTGCCTATTGCAGAGACTGTCGCATATTTTCGATTTTTGGTCATTAATAACCTCATGAGATCTCAAGAGATCTCATGAAATCTCATCACGTTTTTTTAGGATTTCTTTATTGTTTTCCCCTTTATTAATTATATTTCGTGAGATGCTTTTGAAATCTTGTGAAATCTCACAAGATCTTGTCTTGTTTTTAAGATTTCTTTCTTCTTTTTTCTACCTTTTTTGCCGATTTTCTTTCTTACCAAGGGGTTTGGGGGAAATCTTTTGGGTAACCGTTAGATAAAAACAAAGTATTTCAGTTTCATCAGCTCCAGTCACAACTGTAGGGTTGCATGTCAAAGCACCTTCTACTAAGGCTTTGCCATGTTCAAGGGTGGTGTGAGAGTGCACCGAAGACTCAGTCACATAAATGAAGGTTATATATGTGCCAAAACCTCCTTTCATTAAACCCCAAGACTAACCAATAAAACAATAATTAGAGCCCCATGCGCACTGGATTCCGACCAGTGGGAGTGACCAAAAAGAAAGGACCATTATGGGAATGAAAATAGGGGATTTTCAATGCCGCAACCCCACAATGATTGGACTACTTACAAAAAACCTGTTATAAACATAAATGAACCCTGATTTATCTAACTTATGTTTAGCAAACCAAGTTGATTACTTGTAAAGGTTCAAAAGGTTCAGATCATTCTTACCATCGACGATAACTCTATCATTGTATCATTCTATACAGGGTTGACCTAGATTGAACTTCATGTGTTTGAACAGAAAAAATATTCAATCAGTGTTATCTGGAAACAAAACATACATACTCTGTCAGTATAGTTTTCGAGGACAGGGGAAGGGAGGGCCAGTTTGTTTTCGTAATTAGTCCCGGTAACCTGATACACCGTACCAACTCTGGGGTTGTTCCTCATCACATCTGGGGCTATGGGGAGAGGGTGATGATAAGATAAGGGGAGCTTTTCCCCAAATCCAGGTATGTCCACCCTAACCGAAATGTTGTTTAAATGAGGAGGTGACAGATTGCAAGAGATTTAATGCATTCCACACATCCCCATCAAAGAAATATCGTGGCTCGAAAGTTATCAGATTACAGACTATAGCAAGGAGCAGACTGTGTCCACCACTTGGGGGAGACCTAACACCATACCATAAAACCATATATGATGGTATCCGATGAAGATGGTCTGTGATGTGGTACACAAATTGAGGCAGACTCTAAATCAGTTTAAATCCCGCTCTTATATCATATCACCATATCACCATTTCTTTAGATAGATACATAGAATTAGGCAATTACATACAGTTCATACATACATACAGCTATTCATACATACATAGAAAAAAGGTAATAATATTGAATATTTTAGTCAGAAGTCTGACAGATCATACATACATGCTTGACATGCACTCCAACATAATCATACATTTAGATCTAATTTTGAGTAAGAGGATAGAACCCTTCAAGCATGGAAATAATTCCTTAAATATATTGCGTCAATGCTATACAAAGCCTGGCAACCACGATTGACCCGGATAGTCAAAAGAGAAGTCAAGGTATTGGTTCAGTACACACATATACATATATGTTGATAGATACATATACAATAGATACATGAATGAGTTGATAATTTTGAATATCTGGATATAAAGTAGGGTAGGAAACCTGACCAAATGAAATAATTAAATGAATCTCTTGTGTAGTGTAGTGTAGTGTAGTGTAGTGTAGTGTAGGGCAGTGTAGTGTTCGGGGTGGCTAGATCTGGTTGTGATCTGCTAAAGATTCATGGTTTGGTTCCCCATCTACACATGGCTGTTTTTCATGGGTTCACTACAAGTACATTTATATTAAAAGGAAAGTGGTGGTAGAATTTATGTAGTAATAGGCTAATTATAAAAACCATAAGTGGTAACCCTTCAGCATATTCTAAAAGTGTGAGGCGATAATCATCTGGGTGAAGAGCCAGTCATGTGTCTGTGTCAGACCAATGATATTCCGTTAACCCTGGGATCAAATGTAGGGCAATCTATGAATAGGAATGCAACTCAGGTTTTGAATCTAGTATAGTCCATCTTCGCTTTGTAATAGACCACTGAAGCCTGACATTATAAACCTATGAAACTTAATAGTTTAAGTATTTGTATATATTATCAACACATTCCCCTTCACTTTGGGGTTATGTGCATATATGCAAAGGCCCCTATTGTATCAGCCTGGCAGGAAACATCCAGGGCTTTCTTTCATTGAACTTGATGGATCTGTTCCCAGGACCCTACTGGCAATCTAGGAACAGCAGTACCGAAGGGCTATGAGGGACCACACTGAGAAGTGAAGGGGTAAGCTAAGGCAGAGAAGGGTCAGCTCCAATATAAATGAGACAGTTAGCCAACTGCAACGGGGAGATTGATTGTGGTTTAGAAATATATGATCCATCTTATCAACATCCAAGTCACCAGTAGATAAACAATACAGGAATGCACACCTTTGTATTTAGATGCATTTAGGTCTTGCCATTGTAGTCCATTGGCATAGATGTGCAGTGGAAGAACTTTGAGAGTGTATTTATTCATAACAGGGATACTTGATCAATTGCTGACCTTCGAAACGTTGTCACAAAGAGGACCGTGACACTGATGTTACATGTATATTTAACATTTTATTTCAGTATGTTCCTTATCTTAAGTACAAGGTAAATCAGCGATAGGTATGCGTATCTGTTCACAGCATAGGGGGCACTTGCTAAGGGTCTCTATTTGTGTGTCAGTGAAGCTAGAGTGAAATATCAATCCGAAGAGCAGCAGACCAGTAGATGTTAGAATATAATATCTTTTTCAAAATAGCCCACATCCCCAAGCCACATATTCAGATGTTGGTAGACGCTGATGTGGCATAGAAGCGCAGATCTTTGATTAAAGCCTCTATTTTAACTTTAACATAGGCCTACGTGGTATACGATGCTATTAGAGAGTGATGTAGACAATGGGTGGCTTTACATAACTAACGCTAGTCTCGCTGAGAATCAGAATGATAGGGAGAGGTTCTATATAGTATGTTTCCTCTATATTAGCAGTTCCGTTTTTCCAACGTGTCAGTGTCTTGCAGAGCTGTTGGTAAAATTGCAGTATATTTTAACCAAGGACTGGTGACCTTGCCAATGATTGAAAGGTTCAGGGAGAAGGGAATTAACCTAGATCCTTCGCACGCACTACCTTTCACATGGAAGGAAAGGAAGCCAGTGCCTCCTATCGGCCAGACTGTAGATCAAATTATACTCAGTTGACAGAGCAGAACCCAGATTGCCAAAGTTCTGACATATTGGAAATGATAGGGAAATAATTAAAGCCGAATCTGTTGTTTTATGTAAATTTAAGGGAAACACCATATACACAAGATCACCCAACTCTATTATTCCGGTGTAAGGGAATTGTAACAATTAGTGTAAAAATAATTGTAAGTGACCTTCTTAGATGTGTATACTTATCATTTTTAGAAGTTCTTAACTGTACTAGTACATTCCAATAGGATTACCTATACTAGGAAATATTACCGTTTCAATCATCATCGATCCAAAAATGTGACAAAGTATGTGTGTTTAGGTGCGTATAGTTGAATTGAAGAGACCAAGGAACAGTAGACCTGTGCTATAGACGTGGGTAATACTTCATAATCCTCTGAGGAGAAGACATTGTGGCAGTCAATTTGGTGACAAGTTGTATCTTTCTTTAAGACTAGAACTGATGGGTAGAGAGGAGGGTCAGCTGAAATTATGAGATGCAACACCTCAATATCCTCTTTTATCGTCCAATGAAATGGTGGCTACTCCCGGTAGCTCTGGTTTGCCTCCAATCTACCAAGCTGTGCACGGGCCTATAGGGGAATTGGCTGCATTTACATTTTGCTCCATTCTTTTCCAACCCATCTAAAAGTCATTTGGCCAAAACTTTAGAGGATTTTGACCGGTTGCTTTTGCTGACTAGTGGTACACAGCATCAGGCATTGCTGTTATGTTTGTCTGGTAGCTACTGCTTTTTTGTCATCCAATAAATATGCTACAGATACACATTGAACGAAGACAATATTGCTCATGACAAAATGACAGTCTTGCTTATTAATTATAACAATAATTTGGAATATTAATATATTACGTAATAGTTAAGTAACATAATACAACCGTATCAAAGGTGAAATAAAACTAAACGCCATCCTGACCACCATGCATACAGAGATGTTGAATCAAGACTGAATAATTATACACACAGTCCAGCTTATATAACCAAAGAGACGGCACACACAAATCTGACCCACAAACAACAGCCACTCCAAATCCCCTATTGCTTTTTTGCCATTCAGCCATTCAGGCTATTCTGGAAATATTCGTACTGATGTGTGGAAATGTCTATGTCCTGAATAAAATATTTTCAAAATCAAATCAAAAATCAAAATCATATGTCCACTGTTGGGTGACGGACTAGATAAATCAAGGGCTGACAGTGTAGGCCATAAAAGGACTGACAGTGTAGGCCATATCATGCATGGTGTAGTAATCACAGTAAGGCCGGAGCATCGCGTAGGCCACACACGATTATGAAAGCTAGGAACATGTATTTCAAATACATCAAGGACTCTAGCTACTTTTGACCTAGCAGGTAAAAATGAACAACAATCGGATAAATAGTATGTAGACAAAGTGTTCGCTTAACTGCACGAAGTAGCTCTTCAAAAATGTTCGTTGTGACAAGAAATTATCGGCTTCTTCAAACATGATGTATTAAGGCAATTGTAAAAATGTATACAGGCAACAAAATAATGATTCAATTCAATACCGGATAGACAATGTTTTAATCATTAACACGCCAAGACATGCTGATTATAAATAGCATTATTAGCATGATTATAAATAGCATTATTCAAAAGAATCAGTTTTTCATTTTTCCAAGTTTAAAATTTATTTACGCATATCTGCGACATAATACGGCATTGAATGGATGGCAAAGAAGCGGAATATTGGCATATGCGAAGCAGACTATTGGCATATGCGGAAAAATCCTTTTGTAGGTTCATCTGGGGGAATGGATGATTTGATCAAATGATTTGATTAGAGAATGTTTGTTGGATAAATTGGTTACATCTTTTGGATTCAATCCAGTTTCTCTTCAGTTCCCCGGGCCTTACGGTTATAGTTAAAGCAAAACCTGCTACTGCCCTGATTTGTGTACAGAGTTACCTGAATTTCCATCAACCCGGGACATTAATGTAAAAGTAAATCTTTAGATATAATTGATCAAAAATGGTTTAATATATTCCACTTTGAGTAGAAAGTTTCTCCTTCACTCCAATCACATTCCCATATGATTGGTAGTCAAAATAGATCCCTGGCTCTCTGGATTCCAGTCACCACCGTTCCTTGTTGAGGTGTCCCATTACCCATTTGTAAAACACCATTAATTAATTTCCATAGCGATATGGAGGTGACCGCTCAGTGCGACCATTGAGATCAAAGTGGCTTGGAACGGAGTGGTCGCCAATGAGATGGGCGTTGCCGTTGCGTGCTTGTGCGACATCACAATATGCCCTTAGAACTCCGGATGACAAATATATTCATCGAGGGCTTGATTGGTTAATTACTTTTGCTTTGCGTTGTTTTATAGGTTTTCAGAAACATGCCATCATGTATTTGTTCCTACCATATAAAACGCATGCGAGTTTTGAAAGATAGCATTGTTCCTGAGTTTTGGTGCTTGCTATTGCAAGAAAGAATACAATCACTGTCAATGGCAAGAATGATAGACCAAGTCTATCAAATAGGTTCTATTTCTACCTGAAAGAGTTATTTTATCGTGGGCCTCGAACATAAACTCAGAATCAAGCCAGCTCCTTAATTAAATCAATATGAAATATCTTTTCTGGACTTTTCAAGACATAATTATAGGATCTGTAGACTGGTCCCTGAATGTGCGGTGCATGCTTTGATAAGTTGAACCAGACAGGCTAGAGATTAGGCCTCCACTTACCAGGTGATCACACAAAGGTCATACATCAAAACGAGTCAGAAACGACCTTTATTATTAGAAAGGTATGATATACCCAATAGGTGTCAGAGAATTTCCAAGGACTAAGGTTTAAAAACAAAATACAAAGTGCTGACGAAAGCCTATGCTTGGCCTGCTCATAGTTTGGTGCTGGATTCCTTCACAGGAAAGGGGGAAGGGGGAAGAGGGAAGGGTGGGGGGAGGCCAGATGATTTGGTCATTTAAATGTCATAAAACGTCGCCTATATGATGCGGGCTTTTATGGCCTAGCTTGGAGGGAAGAGGATTAAAGCTAAAACAGGAGGAACTTTCCCCAAAATTGGGTCAAGGGAGGTGATCCGAGGCTATGGTCCAGCTGTTTTTTTATGAGGTTGTTAACTGATTAACAGGGACTAAAGCGGTCTGGCCACTGTCAACAAAATGGTGTTGATGCAAATTCAATGCAAAGACGATGGAATTGCTGGCGATGCGTTATTACACCCCTCTGCTGTAGTTGCCTATACCTTCAGCATTGTATGCACCACCTAGACAAGCAGGTGCATAACATGTAAATTATGCACCTCCAGGTGCATAACGAAAGTAGGTCCGGCAGCTAAGCCTGATCACCGGAAGTCAAATTGTGTATTAATGCGCCACCGATAGTTCATCCTAATTTCTCTTGAAATAATAAATATAAAGTTTCAAAATGAACAGTTCTACCATATAATAGCATTAAAAAATGTTATTTTGCTAAAGTATATCAATGTAGGCCCACCATAAACAAAGATCCTATAGCAAATCGGGTAGCGAATCGAATACACCACTTGACTCTGAGAGCGCTAGAAGCTGCTAGATCGCCGTGTGGCAGTGAGCCGAGTGTGGCGTATCCGATTCGCCGTCTGTAAAGAATAGGCAATTTGCTATTTAACAAAAGTTATTCCAGCTTTCTCCGTCGATTAGAACTGAACTTAGTAGCTGAACACAGATTCTAAAGTTAACCTAGGCAGTGCCAGGGTGCGTGTGTACCCAGCTGTTGTTTTGATTTTTGCAAAGCTCAATTATCGCCCACTCGGTAAACCGTTGATCGTTTTCCCGATTTTCTCTCGAAATAATAAAGCTAGGGACTATATTTTTTATTTATGAATGGGATGTAATAAATATGGAATGAACTTGCTCGAGCCTCCGACGAAAGGATTCTCGGGCTAAAGCCCTCGAATCTTTCGTCGGAGGCTCTCGGTGCATAACAAATGAACGTACGCACTGGTGAGTCTATTTATCGGTGGTGGCATCGTATTGGCATCGACAAGGAAAAAAGCTTGGCAACTATAGAACTAATTTTCATGCTTTTATATGTGGAATCTCATCGACTTCTCATTGCTACTACCCTTACTGATGCAATTTTTTGGTTGGCAACCACTTTTGATATTGTCAATTGATATTGGGTGTAGATTTTTAAGATATCACTTTATTTAGGTAAAACGTATAATAAACACAAAACATACCAACACAGAAAAGCTCTGTCTCTGTCATTCAGCTTTCAATATTGTAATTCCTTTCACTAAAGGCATTTTGGGGGAAATACTTTATATCATCGAACCCTCGCTAAAAGATATTCCGGAGATCATATTTCCATGCCACAGCCACGCCCCCACTATGACGTCATAATGGGTGTGCGCCGACTGACTAATTATGTCATTGTGACGTCATCCACTAATCATTCTATTACACACACTTTCCTACTGATTCCGCACTGTGCGGAGGTGTTTCCCTTTAGTGGAAAAATTTTGGAAAGTTGCAGTTTTTAACCCTAACTGTTCAAGATGGGTAAAGCAAAGATGTGCGATAAGTGTGGTGTTGTCCATGATCCTCCTGTTGGTGATAATTGTCAGAAGGAAGCCTCTGCAAGTGGAATTAGTGATAATTCGGGGATCGAGTCTAGGATGTCCAGCCTCGAGTCCATGGTAGGAACCATCCTGTCCACATTACAAGCCAAGTCATCTGATTCTTCTACCTCTACCAATGACTCTGTGCAGTTTAATAACAAACGTGATGCCAGCCCTACAGGTTCTATCTATGATGTCGTCGGTACAAGGCACTCGAGGAGAGATAGATCTCGCTCTAGGTCTAGGGCTCGTCTTCAACCTTTCGACCCGAAGAAGGACTTAGAAAAAGGTGACTCAATCGATTCTATTGAAAAACTGATTTCGATTAATTTGAAGCTTGTTGTTAAACTGGCTAATGACAATCGCCCTACGCATGAATTATTGGGAGTGTTGAACCATTGCATTACGATCTGTGACAAGTCCGCCTCTAACGTGTACTCGCTTAAGGCCAGTGTTAATTATGATCAGGCAGTCAGAGTTCGGGCGAATAATGTTGGGTTGGCGGCCTTTACAGAAGTGAGGCAGGAGGAGGTCCTCCGTCATTTCTCATACGAGAATTCGAAGAAAGCCAGTACCGTTAAACCTGCCAAGTCTACAAAAGGGAAGGTGTGTTTTAAGTACAATAACCCTAGTGGATGTCCCAATCTGACTTCGACAGACAGTTTGATGTAGTCGATACTGATGTGGAACCGTATGTATGTGAAAATTATAGTTCTATATTAGACGATGTCTCGAAGAGAAAACCTAGTGGATGTCCCAAGACCGCCTCGACATGTGAGTTTCCACACAAATGTTCATCTTGTGGGAGCGCGGATCATAGTGCTCGATCCTGCTCGTCTAGTAAATCTAACAAATAGGATGAGGAGGGTTGTGGTGAATTGACTAAACAAATGTTTAATGTTAGTGCGGGTTGTGAGGTGTCAAAATTACCTTATGAGGATGTGTTTGTCGACAAATCATCGGTTAACGAAGACTACCAAGATGGCGAGGTTTGTTATGGTTCCATAGCGGAAGTATACCATGGCAACCTGCCGGAAGTAGACTCTTCAAAGACTGTCATGGCGGCCATGGATCCTCAAGTGCAACTTAATCTGACTTCGACAGACAGTTTATTCCCTGTCAATCCCCCGACCAATGATGCTGATGATGATTTCGAAGGTGACTCTGTTTATTATGATATTCGTAATACCCTAACCAACTTTGGTACTTGTGACAGTGATTATACCGACGATTTTCATCTTTTTACTTGCTCTCCTTCGCCAAATGGGCGTATCGTAAATGTTTACGCTGGTTGTGCCCGAGGTCGTTGTCGATGCGTACATCGTCTCGGAGGTAATGCAGTACAATTAAAACCCTGTAGATTTGCATGTTTACTGTTCTGTTTATGTGATGCGGATATTGCAATTTACATTGATGTTTTTCACGGAATTGTAGACGGTTTTGATGTAGTCGATACTGATGTGGAACCGTATGTATGTGAAAATTATAGTTCTATATTAGACGATGTCTCGAAGAGAAAAATGGATGATATTATTTCTCATGAATTGTATGAGGGTTTTGTGTCTATAGCTGATGATACCCCCATTTGTATCCACGCCCTGGGCGCCGTACCTAAGCCAGATGGTGGTATACGGCCCATCACAGACTGCAGCAGACCCTTGGGTGTATCGGTTAACGACCACTGTTCTTCACTACTGACCGAGTTCTCTTACAAGTCTGTGGATGATGCGATACAGCTAGTCCAAGAAGGATCTTATATGTCAGTGGTAGACATCAGGTCAGCGTATAGGGCCATTCCTATTAACCCAGATCACAGAAAATATTGCGGTTTTAAATGGAATTTAGATGGTGTTGATACTGTATTTGTTGACAATCGTTTGTGCTTCGGTCTTCGGACTGGGCCCTGTATATTTAACCATGTTTCCAACTTTTTTGCAACGTGTATGAATGTACTATTTAAATTTCCTGTCATCAACTATTTGGATGATTTTTTTGTCTGTGATATTTATCAATCGGCTTGTACAAAATATCGTGATATTGTTATATGTGCCCTTCGATTTTTGGGCTTCCATGTGGCGTGGAAAAAAGTTACCTCCCCGTCAAACAATGCTACATACCTCGGCTTCTGCATCGATTCTGTGAAAATGACTGTATCTCTACCGCATGGAAAGGTAGACAAGTTGTGCAACCTCATCGAGGAAGTGAAAGATTTGAAGTATTTCTCCAAAATTCAATTAGAAAAGTTCTGTGGGTATATCTCACATTGTGCCACAGTGTTCAAGGGAGGCAGAACTTTCTGTAGGAGATTCTTCGATTTATACAAAGCTATGATAGTTAGACACTTGAAGAGAATCAGCATTAGTCCGGATGCTCGTAAAGATATTATGTGGTGGTTGGCTTTCTCAAAAATTTTTAATGGCGTCAGCATGTTAAATAAACCTGAATATGGGCTACCTATGATATCAGATTCATCCTCGAGAGGATTTGGTGTGTTCCTCGGTGGTGACTGGGCGGCTGGTCCGTGGAAAGACAATGAGATGCCTGCTGCCTCCTTGTGTCCTCGTCATATTTATCCTACACCGGTAGAAGGTGACTTGGCATCAAACATAAACATTCAAGAACTGTACCCAGTAGTCATTGGTGTTAAGCGTTGGGCTCACCTGATCAGAAATTCTACTGTGATTTGCTATATAGACAATATCCAGGTTATAGCTATGCTTAAAAATGGGACCAGTACTAGTACCCAATGTATGCAATGGTTGTATGAATTATATTGGACCTGCTTCATTTTTAATATCACCCTAAAACCTCGCTACATAAATACTGACGCTAATGTAGTGGCGGACGCCCTTTCGAGGCTTCCCTATCTAAAGAAGTGTGACAATATCCCTGATGTGTTGATAAACACTGGATTATGTTGTTTTTCTTCGAACTATTGTAGGGTTGGCGAAGTGGAAAGACCAAGTACTCCGGCTAAAGAATTGTTCCCTGGCACCAGCAACTAGGCAGCAGCGTGTGAGACAATGGCGTCTATTTGTAAAGTTCAACCAGGACCATACTATGCCTCTGGAACCCATAACGCCCAGTAAACTTTGTGCCTTCGCTGCTTATCTTGCTTCCTACATGAAACATTCTTCTATAGCCACTTATGTGTCCGGTGTGATTTCACATGCAAGACATTTGGACATAGACACCCCTGCTTTTGCTCATCCGAGTATTAAAGCTGTGCTGAAGGGGATTAATGCTCAAGCGGATTCATCTTCGTCTCCGGCTCCTCCAGTCACCCCTCAGATCCTCATGATCATGTATCATCATGTGGATTCTTCGTCACCCCTGCACCTATTGTGTTGGGCTGCATACATCTTCATGTTCAGAACTCTCCTAAGAGTGGGTCATGTGGTGGTATCCCCCCATTCTCTTGAACGCCAGGATATATCGTTCTCTGGTGTTACCTGCAAAGTGAGGGTGACTTCGTCAAAAACTTCGAAATCCCCTTTCTATGTGACATTGTATCCTACCTCCAGCAAGCCTTTATGTGCAGTATACTGGATACGGAAACTACTCGCCTCTAATTTACCTGCGCACGCCCAACTATTCTCGTGCCCAATGCATCCAAGATTTAGCTATGATCACTTATCCTCTAACCTCTCGGATTTGATCGTCAGGGCCAATGTATCAATTCCTCTCACATCCCACTCATTTCGTCGAGGTGGGGCAAGCTTCTTATCTTCTTTGGGCGTGCCAACCGCCCAGATAAAATTGAGAGGGAATTGGAAATCCGATATCGTGAACTCTTATATTGTGCCCTCATCCTCTGACCAGGAAAAGTCAGAAAAACTTGTGGTAAATGCCCTAGATAAAATTTAATTCTCTCTTCAGCTGGTTTGGCCTGTTTGGAAAATAAACCTCGCTTGTGCTAGGTTTCTGGCCACTCCTGCCTTATCGTTCATCATTCCCTAATCAAGATCTCACCAGGACATATATATCATCGAACCCTCGATAAAGATATTCTGGAGATCATATTTCCACGCCACAGCCACGCCCCCACTATGACGTCATAATGGGTGTGCGCCGACTGACTAATTATGTCATTGTGACGTCATCCACTAATCATTCTATTACACACACTTTCCTACTGATTCCGCACTGTGCGGAGGTGTTTCCCTTTAGTGGAAAATTTTTTTTCTTTTATATCTATTCAATTATTGTATCTGTTATTGGAAAATAAACCTCGCTTGTGCTAGGTTTCTGGCCACTCCTGCCTTATCGTTCATCATTCCCTAATCAAGATCTCACCAGGACATATCTATACAATATATGAAAACATGCTGTTAAGCGGTTAAGATTCATTGATAAAGAACTATTGTGAGATTAGTACTGTATACCAAATTGTGTTACATCTTTGTATACTGAAGGAGAACCTCTATCAGTTAAACCATTAAATTAAAATGTATTACAAATTTGATTGAGGAGTACCAACGAAAACCAGTACTCCCAATGAGGAGCCCTGAGAGGTAATTCCCCTATGTTACATGGATATTTATTTAGTGTCATGTTAATTGATATTCATATTTAACTGCAACTGAATGTACTGCAATGAAGAAATTTACCCAATTAAAAGAAAAAACTTCCCAGCAATATCCCAATGGCTGTATGAGACCTTGTGTACGTTACCACCAATATTTTATGTTATATTTTCTTTTCAGGGCCCAGGAGATATAACCAAAACCACAGGGTTGCAGCGGCAGATGCCAGGCTATAGAAGAGGTTGCCTATTGGTTTTCTGAGCACTTCGAGTGAGTAATAAACATGCTCTCTAATCTGCTCATTTGCTCCCTGCCATATCTCAAAGACTCCAGCCTGCAGAAGGCCATCCTAGTGGCTGGCCTCAGACTCTGGATGTTTCCGGATTAAAGCTGCAATCTCAGCTAACGTAAAGTACAACTTAAAAAGCCTATAGATGTTACATTAGGCTAATACTATGTTAATCTTCAAGTGGCCAGACTGTTTTGGAGAACTGCTATGTAGTATGAGCGGTAGTCCATTCCTTGTATAAATATTTATGGAGGAATACAACTTATATAATAATAATTTACTGAGATCTTTAATAATAATAATAAAGTTGTTAAAAAAGTGATAACTAAAGAAGTTATTCAGAAAACTTAATCCGTTTTAAACCGAAACTACAAAGCATGTTAATTATCAAATGATCAAAATTTATTTTGATGACGATATATCAATAAAAAATACAGAACTCTTTCGCCAAAACTTGACAAGTAGTTGTCAGGCACCATGCAGCGTATTGATACTGGAACTACTTCCACTGCTAAACAAAACACAAGTTGTTACGCGTAATTACAATAATCTTCACCTGGTCAAAGCTTATTCACATAAATGTTTCATTTATACCATCGGCAAGCTGAGAAAACTACGTATAATATGTTAATGTGTGAAGGATATAACTATTCATTTGAAGGTGAGAAATCTGAGAAAGCACAGAACTTTCAGCGCGATAGGAAAAATTAGGTTTCAACAGGTAAAATTAGGTCTTTGTTGATTACGATGATCGGGAGATATGGTTGAAATCGGCAGTTTCGCCGGGTAAAATTAGGCCTTCGTTGAAGTTTTATTTAAGTCAGAATCACAGGGTCAAAGCAACAGGTTACAGCTTGATTTGAACAACAGAGGTATCTCGGTCTGCAAGTGGCACAAGTCTGTAGACCGGATCTCCCTGTGGGGCAGTTGTATGTCCCGCCTACCATCCACAGGAGGGTGTCGTCAGCAACAAGCTTTGGGTTGTATGATGTTGCCTCCTGTCAGAACTGGCTGCAACTGACTATCGTCTCCGGCTCTAGAAGAGACTGAGTATCTTAAGACCATTTCCAGTAACTCAATGGTAGACTCAGGGTCAATGGGTCTTGGGGGGCGTTGGTGGAGGGCTAGCCGAGCTCCCTACCTTTTCCATGATACATTTCATGAACTTTGCTAACATTTAAGCATATTCCCTAACAGAATTCCGAGTTCTCATCATATATCAACTCTTCAAATAGAAAAATATTTAGTTCTTTAGTTCTGAAGTAGATTTTACTCAGGTTTACATTACCCGGAAAGAAGAAGGAGGATAGATGCATTGATGATGATGACTTATACGCCATCTAATCAGTGCTCATCCAGGTGTAATTGTCACATTAACACCTCCAGTAGGGAGGCTCCAGGTTCATAGTACGCCCTGTCTAGACAGTTAACCCTCTAAAGTTACACAAGGCCCATCCGAAAGGAACCTATGATGACATAGGAATAACACAGGGTAAGTCGTCTGATGCATAAGATGTACGATTCTTCACCAATCCTCTCAAATAACCAAAATCTAAGACGAAAATGAGGTTAAAAAATACCGTTCAGCATAACCAAATATATGTGTTGAATCAATACGAATCATCAATGAATACAGATATACCTAGTACTTATCAAACTGTTAAGAACAGAGCTGTTCTCTATGAAAGGTTTGGCAAAAAATGGGTAGGAACGGTTAGATAGAAATCTCTCACCATCTCACCCCTCCCCTCTACTCACTTTCCCTCCTACGTTGGACGGTGGGACATGACGTCATTACGTTTTCATTCAAGTGTCGATCATGTGATGGTCATACTTTTGACATTAATTTTGTCCATACAAAATGCTATAAATAGAGTGGGGATATGCAGATTAAAAAGGGCTTCAAAATCACATTTTGTACATTTACTGACGCCTGACCCTTATAATGGGTTTGGATTCATTAACATAATATAAATAAGGTAATGGTTCAGCCTTGTGCTATGTTGTTTTACAACCCATGGCACTACAAACATCGACCACTGTAATAGGTAATTGGCTCTAGGTAATCAAATTGTTGAAAGATCATTTGCTGGCAGTTTCTATCCTGACACTAGGACTGCACAATTATTCACGGTCGACATGTTGAACTGCTTTGGCATGGGGCAACTGCAGGTTTAGGCCTTAAACAGGTAGGGTTTCATGGGCTTTTGGTGGGGGGGTCGGGATATTCTGCATAAACAAGACAAAGGTTTCATAGGATTGGTGTTATGGTACTCAGGCATACTTTCAAATTCAGGACCCCTACAAAACCCCAATTCAATCCTATCAGGCGTTGTGAATGTGTGAATTGACCTGTAAATGGGCATGAATTATCTTAACATATTGTCCGATAATCTTGCCTTATTTGTCGGGCACAGGCAAAGCAAACAATTTTTGCTGGTACAAGTGGGCAAAGTTTGACATCCATAGGGGAAGTATCAGAGGCCTGGAATACTGCCTGGCTGGACCCCGAGCTAGGATTGAGGTCACCACAGTTGGTTCGGGACTGAATAAATTTGTGAAGTGCCCTAATAGCTTAGATTATATTTTGAAAAGAGAGTTTAGGACCTGGCCGGATATAGGAACAACCTGCCTGTGAATATTCAAAATCTGGAGTGGAAAGAGCTTAAAAACACCCGAAATTGAATGAAAACTGGCCTAATGTTTTAATGTGGTAGAGCTTATAGGACTACCTGATCAGCAATGAAGTAATATGGCACGTTACTATAAGCGAAAGAAAATAGTCATTTAAGGCTACGTTATTTTTATTTCACTCATGTGATTTAATGTCATACATGTGAAAGTTGTTTATAGATTACAAGACATGTAACTAGAATAGATGACACATACCAATTTATAAATGTTATGTCTGGTAATGAAATTGATACAGTTGGAGCTAGTTTTGATGTTAAATCCTACCACAAAACTTCCAATAAATTGTTTTAAAGGTACCTCGATCATCGAGGCATTGTTCTCCATCAATGATACAGTTGAATGTATACTTGTATATCTTATATTAGTTAGTTATATTGAGGAGCAAATAACTTGTTCTGTTGAATGCCTTGAGTAATCTACTTTATTTGCTAGAGTTTCTTCACCAGCCCCAGCCACACCTAGTGGATCTTCTCCTGTACAACATGTAGCAACATAACAAAATGGACTGGTTAGAATATTTAGCCTGTATTATATATATCTTTTTCAATTGTGTCTTAGGAGAATATTAATATATATCAACACTGAGCACAAATAAAATATATTTTAAAACAAATATAACAAAAATGATAGTAACGTCAACAAGGGCTGAAATAGAAATCAGCTAAGAAGCAAATACTTGGATAGAGAGAGTTAACAATTAATTAGTCTTGCGCGTGATGGAGCATGGAGAAGGTCTGGGCAGGGAAATACACGAAGGAGGAGGAAGCTGAGAGAGGTGCCTGATTATATCATCTAACCATCATGAAGGAATTATCGACTGAAATACAGATTCATGCTACCAGTAATTTGTTAGGTAGGTAGGCTTGGGGATTTCTAGTGATGGCTTGCAGCTTATAGTAGAACCGAACAACTCAGTTCGTTAATGAGGCTGAATTATCAGCTACTATGAACAAAAATGTGATGTGTTGCAGAAAAATGTGTAACAAGTCGCAAAAAACAATACAATTATTTTGAGATTTCCTGATATTTGAAAGGATGAGATCAAGCGGATTCAGATGATGATAAACATGAGGGTATAATAAGTACTTCTATATTGTGTATGAAAGAAAAAAGAAGTTAGCAACATTTCTTGATGGTCAATCACTAGTAGAAGTTATTGAATATACTACTTAGGATAACCTCAGATATGCATAGATATAATCAATTTATCATGGCATTTGTCCCATGTATTTTTGCTATGAGCGAGGAGCGCAAAGCATCCCAGAAATGAGAACATTCCGACAAAGAGATCTTGTGAATAAATCACTTTGAAAAATATTAATTCTGCGACTTACATTCTCACATTCCTGTGACACATGATAAATGACATGTGAAGGCTTATATGAATTTATTACACACTTGATCAGTTACTAGTGTGGTTTGTGAAGGTATCTGGGGTGAAAATGAGATTTTGAAGCCTTTTTAAAATCGGGATATCTACACTGTATTTATAGCCTGGGAAGCAAGTATGATCAAACCAGTGATCATATATGTGATCCAGAGGCAATGATCAATGAGCCCTTGAGCCAATTGATTATGTGACCCAGATAATTAACTAGCCCCATTCCTGATAACGGCGGGGAGGGGGAGTAAGTATGATAGGAGAGGGGAGGGGGAAGGTGGGGAGGGACAGAGAGCAGAGTGGGATGAAAGGGGGAGATAACATGTGAGTTGGGAGGAATCATATAAAGAGAGGGAGAAAAGGATAGATAGAAGAGAGGGAGGGGGAGAGAAAAGACAGGAGGGAGAGGATGTTGGAGAGTAAAGGGGGAGGGGAAGGAGAGGGAGGGATGGAGAGAATGAAAGAAGGGGGAAGGGGGGTGGGAATCGGATGGAGAGGGTGGGAGGAATCAGATAGGGAGATGGAGAAGAGAATAGAGAGAAGAGGGGGAGGGGAGAGAACAAGATGGGAGGGAGAGGATGGGGGAGAGGAAAGGGGAGGGAGAGAATGAAAGAAGTGAAGGGAGAGGGTGGGAGGAATCGGATAGGGAGAGGGAGCAAAGGATACTGAAAGACGAGGTGAGGTGAGAGGGGGTTGGGAGGAACAGGGAGAGAAAGAGAGGGGAAGGGACAGGGAGAGAGGAGGAGAGGAGAGAGAGTGACCGTCTGGAGAACGGGTACTTCGCTAGTATATTATATAGTACTCCTTAATAAAATTTCTTTTTTAAAGATATATTCTGCTGCTGTTACATGCTTAGGCCTATAGAAAGATTTCAACGAGAGAAAACGGCCGCCGTTGGGCGATAATAGGTAAAGCCACCACAGGAAAGAATGCTGTTGGGTCCAAATAGGAATGTGGATATTGATGATGCCCTGTAGCAAAAACAGGAAGGAAATCATACAAAACCTTGGTCAAATGACGTTTAGATGGGATGGAAACGGTGGGATCAAAAAGTAGAAAACCTTAATTTGTTGTATTGATGTTAACTGAGAGTGTAGCTGTAATAAGTTGCAATGCTCCCGAAGTAAGCATCCATTTTCCATGAAAAAGAAATGCGTTATATAATAAGTAATGTAATGAGTCCAGATTCTTTGGGCGTTAAAATCCAAAGATGCAAGGACGTTATAGGGTTTCCTATAAGATTGTTATTGATACCCCTATGACTAAAATTCGCTAATATTGGGGTATGGCAGGCAAATGATTTTCATGGATTTCCTCATGAATAAGAAAGGAGGTCACCATTCCCTTTGACAGCAGATTTAAAAGCCCAAACCCGATATGAAAATCCAGCTGTGACTCGAATTGACAAGTGGCTGGACTTGCTTCGCTCAGGAATTTAAACAGGCAATTATTCACACAGCCATATCTGGTGCTGTCTGGATGGTATAAAAAGGATGGCACAGTATAAATGTTTGCCAATTTAGTAAAATTTCAGCAATGATTTCACCTCTTAAAGCTGAATTCTAAGCTGTTATAACAAAGAATCTTAACAAATTTACTCATATTAAGACTTATATATATATATATATATATATATATATCTGACCCCAGTTCTAGTTTAGGAATGAAACACCAGTTGGATGTATGTATGTATACATGTATATAGTTTATTTCCAGTAAACAGATACAGAGTTATATAAACAGATGTCTGGAAAAAAGATAGTCTCCATCTGCGCTAATCGTAGCCCTTCCAGGAGGTCCAATACTACTCTTGATAAACTTTTGACTATAAGATTAACATCAATGGTATACTAAACATGGACTAGTGCCGGTTAGGCCAACTTAAGTAGCATCAATACAAATATTACTCAGCTCTCGTGTTGTACGAGTTGGTGATTATTCTTATCACAGTGATGTACTTTACAAATTATTGTGCCCAGACTATCTATTGATGTCCGGTCCCACACTGGACCACCAGCATTCTAGCGAACACGGTGTGTCCACTGTCAGGCCAGGCGCCCAACTGTCCAGTTTCAAGTTTGGTATACAATTTTTACAATCTATATTTATATTTACATTCTGTTCTCGTATTCTACAGGTATATAAATATATATCACAGTAGTTGGTTGTACATTGGACACTGGCATTCTGACGGACACCAGGTCTATGGTCTTACCTCAGCATTTGGTTGTCAGGTGGGTCGAGAGCATTCTAACGAACACTGTTCGTGCCACCTGACAGCATTGCTGCTTTGCTTTTTTATTCTTGTTTGATTTTTACTCTTTTTACTATTGTCTCTGGTCCTGTGCTGGCCCCCCCCCCCCCCCTCCCATTCGAGTATGAGAAAAAGTTTCTCTCAAGATATAATTTAAACTCAGGGAGTGATTGGCAATTTCGGCCTTCAGGTAGCAGCTTATTATATAGGGTGGGGGCCTGGAAGTAGAAAGATCTCTTTACTCTTTCTGTCTTGACGGTTGGAACTTATGGTATTTTTCCATTGGTCAGGTTTTGTAGATTCAGCCCTCTGTTATCTACATATTCATGGTCACAACTCATCTTGAAGGCAGCATGTAAGAGGTGTGAATCTCTCCTCTCATTCAGAAATGGGATATTTTTGCAATTTGTGGTTTTCTTTCACACTAGTCTTCTTTTCCACGTTGTATGCTATTCTAAAGAAAGTGTTTTGTATAGTTTGGAGTTTCTCCAGATGCCTTTTCTGAGCTGGGACATAAGATATGTCACAGAAGTCCATTACCGGTCGCACCATGGTGGTATATACCAGCATGGTGTTCTGCAACTCAGGTGGGAGCCAGACACTGCCCTTTATCAAAACAGAACAGAAAAAAAAACCTTTTGCGGCAAACATGCTAGCTGCTCAAGCTGAGGGTGCAATGGCGACTGACGATTCCGATTTTCCCGCTGGGTGACGAAGGTAATGGATCATGTGATAGCCAAATATAGTCCCATATGTTAAGACATATAGGTAACGATACAACTGGATTTATCAACTTTACTGGATATATCAATATATATGTTGATATATGAATTGAAAGACAAATTGGCCGAGAGAAAACTGCCGCCGAACAAACAACGAGACAAAACCCTAACAAATTCTGGTCAAATGACTTATAGATAAGTCGGAACAGAACAAAACAAAAGTAGAAAATATTTCGTTTGTTACCGATGTTAGCAGAGATTGCAGCTTTAAATTTAAACCAGCCGTATATGTATGCCGACACCTCCTAATGTTATATGCTACACACAAGTATCCATTATTGACTATGATGCTTTTTTCTGCGAGGAGCGATGTTAAAACCTTATTGTTGTATCCCATTCCTATCCCCATATAAAGATTGGAGAGGATTGGGATCATTTTACTCTTATACAGAACTGTGTATATATGCTAAATTAAAGCCATTTCACTTAGTGCTACATTGACTTACTTACTTAAAGACATCATAAACCTAAAGCTTAATGCGAGTTTATATATTAGTTGGATCGTGGTCTATAATTAAGGGGATTCTAAGTACCAATAATGTATGACTCTCCCTACGGTAGTATCTAATGGGTCAGGGCATCAGAAAATGCACAATTATATACAGATGAAATATACTGATGGAGTAAAAAACCTCCGAACCTCCGAAACGTTGATCATACATAGATAAATCCATCTTAAGTAAATACTACTTGGCACCGTCTTTCTTATAGTACGTCCTGGTGTTTATCGCTTTTATATTGATTTATGTATATACATATGTACCCAATATTTACATTTTGTTATCCAAACTTAGCATAATTTACTGAATGTGTAGACTTGCCAATTGTACATTCCCTGATGCTCTGACCCATTAAATATTTTATGCGCGTATAGGCTGTCAACTTGTTTCAACCACTCCTGCACCCAATATTTCAATTCAACGATAAGCGTGCTAATCAAAATTAATGTTTCAAGGCAACTATCTGCACAGGAGCTTGAAAGCTTTTCAGGGCAAACTGACTATCTATCTGAAACCTCTGCACCAATAGCAGCAGCAATGTAAGGCAAAAAATCTTGTTCTAATCAAGTGACAGCTGTAAGGGGATTAGGCCCTTTTGTACGATGGAAATCATTTCCTGGGCAGTAAACAATACAAAAGTACCATTAGCGATTCACAACTTCAGGGAGCATTATATGGTTCAAATAATCAGAGAATGTACAATTCGCCTTCATCAATGACGTAAAATAACCCAAATCTAAGACAAAACTGAGGTTAAGAAAGCAGTCCAACATAACTGAACAGATTGTCTGAATCAACATAAAATACCAAATATAGTCAGATGTTCATAGTATTGACCATTTTTCAGCCCAATTTTGTAGAATTTACTGAATGTTTAGGGCTACCAATTAATATCTCTAAGCTACCTCACCCATATATCCGATTCGCCCTCCATCCCCTGCCCTATTAGATGGATTTTGGCCCAATGGATGGCAACAATTATGAGTGGGAAGAGGATAATCCTGTAACCAATTAGTGTCTCTCTCAGTGCAGGATGGGAAAGCAGCCAGTGGCCCTTCAGACCCATTCCATTTCATCCCATGGAAGTACTAGCCCCTCACCATTCCAATCATATTTATAGATGATTACAAGCAAGCTTGATTGAAGTAAATGTTAGATTTGAAATACATGAGCAATTCCACCAAAAAGGCGTCATTTGGCCATCCAGGGCTGAAAATGTATGATTTTTTAAAATTGCTTCCATTGATTTATTTTTTTCTTGTACATAAACTAGATATATTGCTACTAAATTATACAACATTGGGAACGTTAATAATGAATATTGTGGTCAGGTCAGCTTGGCAGACACTGTGACCTGAATTCTGATGGTAAGGGCAGAGGGGAAAGGTAAATATTTCAACATAAATGACGATTCAAATTAGAAAGAAGTAAAAACCTTCACACGTACTGTTTAAATTATTTTGTACTCGATAACCCTTGACATTTAGTTTAGTTTGTGAAAATATTCCAACTAGAAGAAAAGTTATAGCCTAATTAAGAACCTTTCAGTATTGGTAATGGTAATAGCTGCAGAACAGGTCACATTATATAACCCATTATATTTAGAATATACACAAATATGTATAACACTGTTTTAACCCCATGTTTTCCTGTTAAATTGACTTGAATACTTGTTTCGGTTGTTTATGAAGGTGATCGAATATAAGTTATGTTTAAGTATAAAGAGGCAAAATTAGTTGGGGAAAAGTTAGAAGAAATAGTTTCCGAATTTTTTCAATTTATTTAATGATTACAATGAAAGTGCTAATAATGGAAAATCATACATAACTAATTATGGTCCGATTTCAAGTTCTCATTGGCCGATACATTCCACGGCGACAGGGCCTTCCCATATTAAATCAACCTTTTATCATTTCATCAAGAAGTTAATTAGGGGGGGGGGGGGGGTACTAAAGTGATTTTCTAATCATAACAACATAATATTTCAGAATAATGATTTTCAACAATTGAGTGTATATTAGAGGTTATGTCAGAGTTTTGAAGCTATATTTAGCCATTAGATTAGACTTCGTTTCGCTGTTTGCAAAGACATCAGGAGTAAAAAACCTTTGCATTAATCGTTGTCCAAATACTGAGGTAGCGCTTATCTTGTTGTTATCTATATCTTGTTTGCGTTATCGAATTTCTTGGACTATGTCAGTTGTCACTGGAAAGCCAAGGACCTTTATTGAACAACGCAGCCTCCATTATTCAGAATATTTAAACATCGGTGAAACCTTTCACTTCGGGGGCGGGAAATGATCCCAGATAATATGGACGAAAGAAGTTAATGCGTCGGAAAATGTACAATAGGCCTTCACGACTCCTCTGTAATAACCCAAGCTCAAAACAGATTATTGGGACTCCGGTTACGGTTAAACATAACCAAACAGATCTTCTCAATCAATTTGATACCAAATGGATTGTATATTTTCTGGAGCTCTGACCCATTTGTATTTTGGAGAAATTTGTTTTCCCTAATGTGTATAATTACAGAGTTAATGGAAAAGCTTGAATAACAAGAACTCACTAAGAACTCCAAACACGTAGCTCCCCTAGGTAGCATGCTACCACCTGGTGGCTTAGGCCGATACCACTCTAGTCAATAGCATGGTTTCTATAAGTGTGGGCATGCAGTCAATCTAATTTCGCGATCTTCACATAAGCTATGTAATTTAATCAACTTAATGTATTACAGTACGATAGTCAATGATGAAACTTCGTCATGACAACATTTGTAAAACGCATACTAGTGAAGATTTTAGACGAACATATTTCATACTCTCTAACTCATCCAACACCCATTTGTCTCTTAGAATATTTATTTACTATAACATTAAAACAAAATCAGCTACTCTGAACTTATAATTATATATTATTTCTAAAGAGGTTTCATGTTGCTTGAATTGATTTGACTTAAATGTATCAGGCAATCGAAAATTAGCCAATCGAAAATCCTAAGTTTAGTGTAAATTAAACATGTTTGATATTTTGTACCGATATGATTTTGCATCGGTGTGTCGGTGCATTGTCAATGGAGGTACTGGCTGTAGCGATGCATTGGCGATGTCTAGTTGATGAGATTACATTATATGTAAAAGCAAGAGAATTAGTTCTATAGTTGCCGATCTTATTCTGGTTGTCGCTGCAAAGACGATACCCCTTCTCAGCATCACCAATTCCATTGGCAATGCATCATCAACGCATCAATATCATTTTGTCGACCGTGGCCAAGTTTATCTCCCTATTAATTTATGGGAATTCATTATTGTGTGGCTTTCATCTTACATGTGTTATCTTTTTAATTCATGTACTCGTAGTGACACCAGTATTGTAATTTATTCATTTTAGTACATCTATATCCACTTTAAGGTAACAACTGGAAGAACTGGTCATTATCCAGAAACCTGTCTATAAGTGTGTCAATTCCTTCCTATCTAATACAATGGGAAAGAAAACATTTTCTAATCAAAGCTAATATAGATTGTCTGACTGTTGTTTTGACTTACTTTTCTTCCTCCTGAATGGAGAGGGGGTCTTGAGAAGCTTGCCTCTCTCTGCGCTCTTACTCCGGTACCGCACCTCTCCTGGGATATCTGCAACAGCAAATGTTTTAACTATTAGTGTTTCTCCCGTTATTAGCATGAGGCCAAATATAAATATAGAAGTGGTTTCGATACCGCCCGCCCCCCACCCCCGCGCCCCATACAGAGCCAACCTAAATTAAGAATTTCACCCTGTATAATTCTTCTTTTATAATTTGGATTAAAAAAGATTATTAATTAAAGCACTTACACAAGTGTTTCCAGAAAGCCCTTAAAATTAAAAGGTACATTTCTCTTGTTGGAAACAACCATTGTTAAGACATAATATTATCTCTTTTTATTCCTGGTAAGTTGTTTCCTAGGGATAATGTTGAAGAAGTAACCATCCCCTCTACCTCTCTGCTATTGTAAATAGAAAACACACCTGGTCGAATCCCACCAAATGACCCCAAATTGTTATCTTCTGAAGTTTATTTGTTTTCCAGGTTTTGTTGTAGCTATATCGGTCCTAGATTTCAGAAATCAAGTTTTGTTCTTATAATTTATTTGTTTTGCTACTGTGAGTCATCAAATGGATTACTGTACTAAAAGTGTTATTTCCGAACGGTATACCCAAATACCATAATTATTTCCTGTCACTAATTAAACCCTAGTCTGATTAAATATAGCAGAAGTGATAGCATTCGGAACTAACACATGGCGTTCGAAACTAACATATATAGATTTTGGAACCAACAAAATAGGCTGGCTCTTTTTTAGGTGTGTAATTCATTCAGAATGAAATAGAAATGTTTCTTTTTCATCAGAACTTATTACTTATAGATATATTTGATTAAGTTAGTTAAAAAAGTGTATGGTTTGGGATTCTGTTAGGTTCCGAGCCAAATTTGACTTCCCCCCCCGCCCCCTGGTGGACAATACATATCAATTTTATTCCGTCTCTTAATTTCAAACTTAAGGACACCAGTTGTGTTCAAATTAGACTTATTCCAAAAGTTATAAAACTGTGAACATTTCTGCCTCATCTGTAATAATAGGTCAAGTCCCCTATCAGCCTTAAATAGAGGATCTAGATCCCCCCTATCATAATTATTATTTACAAATATATTATTTGGCTTCATTAAAGAATAAATGATATGAGTTCTGTCCAAATTGGAGAAGTATTACAATTATTCTAGTAGTTTCAATATTTCCACCTTAGCTGGTGAGGTTTGATAAGCCTCTCCCCAAATTAAGGGGCCCCCGGTCCCCCTAGCAACACAATGTTAACTTTTATTGCTTTGTCTCTTCATTTCAAAGTCTATGACACCAACTATGTTCAAATCGGACTATTATTTCAAAAGTTATAGCATTTTTACTTAATTATTGAAAGGGGGGTCAGCCCCCTACTGTCATAGCCCCCCACAGGCCCCCTGGTGGAATGATCGTTGTCCACTCGGACCAAATTTGTTATTCAGACCCTAAGCTTTCATTTGATACCAAGAACGAAACTTTTGCACGAATTTGAAGTGAAAATCAACTTTTGCATTAGCCAGGAACCCCACTAATTGGTCCATCCCTACAACGATATTCACCGTTAAAACAACATAGTCCAGCCTCACTCAAGATTGAATAATTTACTGGTTCATTTTGATATGGCAGACGAGATAAAAAATCAGCCACAGTGCTATTTTTCGTATTGATATAATGAGGAATTAATTCGATTCCGTAGATAAACATAACCCAGTACAGCTTGTAAAGCCACTGCATGCAAGTACGATTGATGCTGACGCCAGACGTAAGCATAGCCACAACCTGGGTATTGTCTATGATGCAATGGACACTACAATTTTTGAATAAATGCTTCCATCTTTTCACTCCTAGTAAGATGGGGAAAAGTTCCTGCATGTTGATATTGTCCCATTTAACATTTTCTGATGGGCTTTTGGCAATGTGATTACATGTTGAGTCAGTCCAAGGAACAGTATGAGCTCCCCAGCCACCTGCTATCCAGTCGGATCCCATGAAAATGCCAAAGCCTCTGCTAGATGAATCCGAAACCATAGGGAGATGGTACTCACGCCTGGACAATAGACCCACGCCATTGAAGGCTTTACAAAAAGCGTGCCACCAGTCTATGTCTCTCCTGAAGGCGTCAGAAATTGTTGATCTATGCAATTTCTTACACAACATCACTTTGTACAGATCAAACATACGACGACAAAAAGTACGCCCACCTTTAAAAACAGATGCACAGTGGGCTAAATAACCACATAGGCTTTCTAAATCCTTTTTAGAAATATATTTGGACTTTTTCACATTGTCCAGAAGAAGGCGGAGCTTGTCGATTTTGTTCTGAGGCAAACACACTGTCATGGCGACTGAATCCACCTCAAATCCAAGGTATGTGCATGCTGTTGATGGAGTGGTAACCTTATGCCATGCTACATAAAACCCTAGTGACCGAAGGAAGGATATAAGGGTATTGCGGGCAAGGGAACAGTTGTGGAGGGAATTAGACGCCAGGAAAAAGTCGTCTAAATAATTTACCACACGCACATCATACAATTTATACATAGAATCAGCAATGAAGTTAGAAATATTATCAAATACACAAGGACCAATACGTAATTCAAAGCATAAGCGATTGTCTGTTAGATATTTCTCCTGTCCATCAATAGTCCACCGGAATCCACACAGAGTACGATGATCTGGATTAACTGATACAGCTCTATAGGCCGATTTGATATCAACGACACACATATAATCTCCTTGTTTTACCATACTAGTGGCATCATCAATATTTTTATACGAAAAAGAACGTATAAGGGATGAACAATGAAAGTTTACCGAAGACTCATCTGGTCGGGAACAGTCAGTTATAGGCCTGACACTACCGTCAGGTTTAAATACCGCTCCAAGGGCATGAATGCACGTAGGTTTCTCATCTACTACTGAGACGTATCCTTCAAGTATTTCATTAGCAACAATTTTATCCATCTTGATACGTGCTGAATCCTCCAAAATAGAGGAGTAATTAGGTAAGTCATACGCCTCTACTGGCGTATCTACCACGTCAATACCATCTGTCGTATAATAGAAAACATCAAGAAATTTTGTAAATGTATCACAACCTTGATAAAATAATGAAGCCGCAACTCTACACGGCTTCAACTGGACAGGTAAACCGCCCAAAACATGTATACAACTACAACTACCATGAAAACTTTTATCATACACCTTGACCGAACGGCCTTTAGCAGATACAGGAGAGACAAAAATCAACCCCTCATCATTATCACAAATACCTTCAAGATAAAACTTTGCAATACGATCACAAATAGATGTATTTACACATTTGTCCTGGCAATTATGTCGATAAATATTTACCGGGAGAGAATCAGGAGAATAGGCAACTGTCGAAGGTAAAGAATCGTCGATCTCGATGACCGTGGCCTCCATATTGCCACCGTTACTAGCCTTTACAGAAGGAGAGTTCGACAAATTATCATAGGTTTCCGCCTCTAAAACCAGACGAGGTTCAAATTCAAACCAACAGTCGCCACCACCTACCCGATTCTCTACCGCATCCTATTTGCTCGTCTTCGCCGTCACACAACTCTTAGCGCCATGGTCTGACGCACCGCAGGAAGAACAATGATGTGGGAAATCACATGGATTCTTTGGACACCCCAGTCCGTTATACTTAAAGCAGACTTTATCCTTCATGGTCCTGCTTTTAGTCGAAGAAGTAGAAGCTTTAGTGGAAGACGCCCGACGGGAATTTTCAAAAGAATAATAACGGAGAACCTCTTTCTGTTTAGTCTCGCCGAACGCCGCCAGACCCTTCTTGCTTGCCCTGGTCCTGACAGCCGCGTCGTACATCAGAGAAGCTTTAAGGGTGTACATCGATGACGAATTTTTCTCCGTCATAGTTATACAATGAGACAGTACGCCCAAAAGTTCATCATGAGGACGGGAATCACCAACCATCTTTTCCAACAACTGGAGGTTCAATAATAGCAAAGTGTCAAATTCTCTATAACCTCACCCTTCTCGAGAAACTGCTCCCGGTCAAATCGACCCACTCTCTTCCGAGATGAACTAGCCCTCCTTTGACGCATAGGTATGTCATAAATCGAACTTTCCACACTCTCATCATGATGTCTGGCGTCATTATCATCTTTAAACATCGATCTGGAGGTACGAGTGTTGAACATTACTTCCGATGATGAACTGGAACTTGCAGCCTCAGGATTATCAGATTTCTTGTCCAGCTTCTCGACTGTGGCCAAGATCGTCTTCATCATGCCTTCCAAACCGTTGACACGCCCCGTCAACAAATCGGCCTTCTCCAAAGCAGACATTTCTTCAGGTATGTCAGTATTTTTCGGCCTCGTACAATTCTTTCCAGTTTTACCGTCATGTACAGTATTACAATGACTGCAATGTCCCATGACACGATCACAGCAAAATAGCAGAAAACATTTTCTGACGTGCGTGCAGGACAGGAGTTGGGCTTGGAGTGAGGAAGTGGTCGAGTGGATGGAATATTATGTATTATGACGTAACGTCAATAGATGCGGGGGGCGTGGTTACCGCATCGAGTCACCAAGGTCTCGGACAATATAATCAGTGACGGGTCACCTACACATATCTTGAATTATAAACCGTTTTTATTATTCCTATGCATTTATCATTAATTATTTACATGCATTTAACTAACATTTAGTTCTGGATACTAACATTTAGTTCTGAATGTTAGTTTGAACGCTTCTTAGGTTCTGCACTTTAACACAGTATAATATAAATAAGCATGACTGCTTAATGCAACCAATACACATATTATCCTCGCCGGCATGGTTGTGATGCTGCACAATGGAGATATTTCATGCTAACTTTGAAGATGACAATAATTTATTTGGGCATCAAACAAGTAGACACACTTTGTGAATAAATATCATACACCAGAGTAATAAAATATGTACAGTAATTAGAGAAATAAGACCTATTAATTCTTCCATCAGATCCGGTAAATAGCTTCAATTGTGGAGTTAGAATCTGGTGTCTTTCCAGAACACTGAATAGCTGCATAAATCAATATAGGTGATCCTGGTTTGGAGGTGTTCGGAAATAACAAGTTTGTTGGCTTTCCCTTTGTTTTTTTGTTTTTGTGGGCTCATATCTTAGTTCAAATTGAATCAAAGTTGTTCAAATCGGTGGACATTTGTACAGGATTATGCCTAATCTCCTACTAAAGGATCGTTTCTTAATCATTGTGGAAATAAAAGTGGCACTGGTTTGAAAGGCGTTCGGAACCAAACGAATTTGTTTTTAAATGGTGAAACTTGAAATGTTTAATTTGTCATTCCAGGAATATCAAAATCATGTATGTTGTCAGTTTTGTTTCGTATTCTATATTATATTAGCTACAAATGGAGCCTATTAATAGTTTAAAAACATTTATTGGAAGATTTAATATCTATACCAGAAATAAGCATTTTGGGAAAGAAATGAAAACAGTAAAAATATCAAATTTGTCTCAGGAAAAAATGAATGTTCAGATTTCAATGAAACTTTCAACATATATCCTTTATAATGTTATCGTTTATCCCAACTCGAGAAATGAGGGGTGACCTTGATAGTTTTATATTTTACAACATTCTGCAGAACAAAAACATTTATGGGGTCATTTGGTGGGATTCGACCACCTATTTATTTAATTTGCCTGATTACACACCACTTAGAGCTAGGCCTACACTTAGCCAGATTTTTATTTTGTAGTTTATTCATACCAATCCATTCGAAAGTCACCAGAATTATTCTATCATATTATGCAATCATAAGGATTTGGGCCTGTTCCTATTGGTCTAAACCACCTCACCTTCCAAATACATTCATTTCGGTGAACACAACAAATCCACTATTTTCAATATGATTCCCCTTGATGGTCTTGAGCTTAATATCTAGAATCCTCGATGAAATTGAAAAGTCTATGGACAGCCTAAATAGGTATAGAATAAAGCTAAGAAATTGCACTATGACTCTATTTTACCCTAAATAGCCACTTATAGTACAGCAAAATATTAAATAATGAAATAAATAAAAACATGAGAAATTTAATACCATTTTTCCTTCGATGTCAGTATTCATATCTTCGATTCTGAAAATTTAGGACATCTATATTTTATGTTTGATGTTTTAATGTTTGAAATTTGCAATAGTTCTGGATTGACAATTACTAGTACTAGTAAAGTAGCTAAAGATACTCCATAATATAACCTTTGAAATAGACGCCCGATCCCCCATACCCATTAGGAGTCCTTGATTTCTCAATCCATGTCCTACGAAAAACAACTGCTAACAGCACCCTCCTCCAGTGCTTGGTTTATACCCCCTAAGGCGATGACTGACTGAATATAGAGTCAGTACCTACTATTTGGCACATGTAACCTTTCCATTTTGCCTCCAGATGTCCCCAGACCTTTTAGTATGCGAGAGACTTCCCGGGAAAATGGTGACGATGGCTCGCTTCTGCCTCCCTCTAGCGTATAAAAGATGCATGGGAATTTATAAATGCCCCCTATGGGAGCGACCTTTGAGGCAAAGAAGACGCTCTTAGCGTCTTTGTGTGCTTCTTACAACTAGAAGTGTTGTTGGACGGAACTTTTGCATTGAGTTATTTTTCCTTGCATGCTTTTTAGGCTTTTTGTTGACATTCCGATGCAGAATGGATGTCTGTTGCATAAGGAGGTATAACACTGTTTTATAATCTAAGAGGAAATTTGCTTCTGCAAAAGTCTTTGATGGATGAATATTGTTATAACTGAAATACACAGGTATAATCAATGATGAAAGGGCGATTTTACACATATTTTAGATATTTGAGTCGGGTCACATGGGAGACGTTTGCCAAAGTGGTGACACACATCTTCGTACATTAAGGGGAAGGTATCGTATCTACTGTACATAATATATTATATGATGTGTTTCGAGAAATGGGTCTTAGGTCGCAAACAAAGGATATGTTTCAAATGTTTTCCAGGCGAATCCTTTGTCAGAATATTTTCATTCTTGGGATGTTTCTTTTTTCATTTTTGTGATCCTACGACACGTGACACTTGTATCAAATATCAAGACTGTGTATTGAATGTATAGATGTTTCTAAAGTCCTGCTTATGAGTTTTATTCACCTCATTTAGCAGTGATTGTCCATCCAGATATATTGCTGACCTTTTTTTCAAATATAAAGTATTATAGAAGCCCTTATCAGAAACATTTCAAGTTTAACATAGTTGAAATCCGCTTGATCTCATCTTTTTATCTCAAAATACATTTCTTTGCAACATGAGTATCATTTTCCTGTGACACATCCCATATTAGTCAACCGTTATGAAAAAAAGAACTAATTTGAATACATAAAATTATAACGTTTTTGTTACAAGCCGGGGTTCCATTACCACGCCCAGGTATTTACAGAGCTAACGCTATGTTTCAAATTAACAAATTATTTATAATTATAATTACCTAGTGTCATTATTTTTTGTTAATACAGTGCTAAATACACTATAGGTTATGACAGCTGTAACAAATTACAATTATTGTAGTCATATGGAGGTATATGCGTTGGGAGGCGTCATTGATCACCTAATCAACTGTCACTAGTCTGTCACTTCACCTAGCAAGTATCCCCATAACCTCACCATAATTCTGTCTTCCTCTCTCTCCCTCTCTCTTGCTCACCTCCTCCCTCCCTAACTCTCCCTTTCTCTCTCTGTCTCACTGTCCCTAATTCTCTCTCCACTCCTCACACACTACACTCCTACCAGTTCACACCCACCTACTCCCACACTTTACTCACCCGTTTGACAAGCAATTTATCAATTATTCTTTCAATTTATTCATCAACCTTATTTACCACATTTAATCAAGTATACTCAACAATTTTGTTCTAATCAAGTATTATACTAAAACTGTTATTTGGTAAAATTCTAACGATCCTGAGAGATGCATATACCCATTGCAATAATTTAACTGCGCTCCGGATAGTTCTGTCTCCTGATCCTGATCCGATTTCCAAGATTCAGAAGGAAGGAGCCTGGCGCCACCATAGACACTCCCAGCCACAACTAGGCTTACAATAGAATTTCTGTGTTACATAAGTTGGCCCAATTTAGGAAAATTAGGATCTACCTAACAACTAAAATGGCGTGTAAAATCCTAAAGACTCACATATTGTCTATACTGGAATATGGTATTGTCTTCCTGAGCATGGCCAATGCCAACATCAGAAACAAACTTGAAAGGCTGTTAATAAGGGCCATCAAATTAACATACTTAAATGACCCTAGAAATTTAGAAATACTTCGACTAGATTGCAGAGTTGACACCTTAGAAAAAAGGAGCAAAATAGCCGTGTTGGGTATTATGTTCATAAAGAAAAATGACCCTCTATTCCTTCAAGAAATGCCAAGAGGTACCAGATTAGCAGATGGGCTTGTCATGAAAGTTCATAGACCGGCCAGAGAAAAGTTCAGGCACTCCCCTCATTTCATCGGTCCCACTCTCTGGAACAACCTTCCGGCAAATTATAGAGGACTTAACTGGGTGACACTTAAGAACTTCTTGAAGGCAAATAATAACCTATTGTAAGAAATCTTACCTCAGACTTCAGTTACTGGGTCAACGAGGGGCCCAAAAAAACTGTAGAACAAACTGGTTGAAAAGAAAGAGTGATGTTTGTATGTGAAAATTGATCTCTTGAAAGAGTATCTACCTGTATTGCAGGAAAATGTGTCATTTATTGATTCATAAACATACTTTGTCGTCCGGTTTGTTTTTATGTTGATGTGTACTTTTATCACAAATCTGTATATTCGTGAAGAACCAAAAAAAATCCAAAAACACTAGAAGTTAAGTTTGACTTGCTTATGCATATATATATACAAGGTCGGATTATTCCTGTCTACAACCTCATTCAATATATGGAATAACCTTCTCTGTGTAATATTAAAGAATTAAATGATTAATTTGAGTGAAATTATATAAGTCTAATAACAAAATCTGTTTTGAAATGTGTAACATGAGATTATCAGGCTTGCCTGAAAATGTTTATCCAATGCAACACCCAACTCCAACCTACAATATTCACCACCTACCATCTCCATGTCTACATACAACTTAGTATGTTATATTCTCTACCTACAAGTGACACCAGACCTGGAATCAACTTCAGCTGGCACCTCAAAGCACACTGAACAAGCTGGAACACACCTAGACCGTCGGCAACCTTTCACTTTTGCCCTAGGAAAAAGTCAAAATGACTTCTATTCTCAATCGAAACCGTTGCAATACCACTTAGCATCCTTCACTTATTACTATAGAGCACAGGCTATTCTCGACCTTTTCTTGGCTATATTTCACTAGGCATATGCCACGCTGCCATCAAAGCCTAGCTCGCCATGTTGACATGCAGCTAGAAAAGTGTGCTAACTTGAACAGAATAGCCAACAGCTGTCACATGATCAGGCCACAACAATGACGTCATAGATAGGAACGGGGATTCCCTAAACAAACCATACGACTGCGGGCCTCATATTCATGATAGAGAATCCATGATATAAAATTAAAAAGCTAATAAAGTTTAGAATCTAATCCTTAAATCTAAATGTCTGCAGTTGTTTTATGGTGGTTCCATAAGATTGACTGCAGACCTTGTCAAGCAATACACTTGACAACCCTTCTTTCTGTGACTGTTTAGTAGCCAGCTGGCTGTGCACACATGTGACAATCCCTTAGGAGAGGAGGGCAGGGGAGGGCGGTGTCATTGACAATGAGAAAATGAATCCATATTCATACAAGTAAATAGCCTCAGACTTCCCCAGACTTAACATCAAAATACATATCTAGTTATACCTCCTGCATCAAGTCTCCTCCTCATCCCCAACCCCTGGCAGGACAATAAGGAAATTCAGGGCAAAGCCTCTAGTCATGCTAGCAGCCCCTGGTGGTATAGGAGTTTGCTGCCCTATAGCCGCTAAACAACACAGAACTGAACTGAACTTCATAATCGGGTTGAAGCAAGGTCTTCAACCCAACACACTTGGAGGAATAAAAAACAAATTGAAGAAGTATTTCTCACTTGAAGTTATCACTTGGAGCTGCATTTTATCATAGAATATTTGAACCCCTCGTCCTTTGACTTTGATAATAATCCAGTCACTATAGTTCTTTCCTCCCATCTCCTGCTATTGATATTGATTATATTATATATGATATATTCTCATGGAAGTAAACTATACGATCCCGAAACATTATTATTATTTAAATATCGATTAATATTAAGCCCGGAGCTGAGACACAGATGTGCAACACTGGCAACCGGAAACTAGACACTGGAAACAACAGCAAGAATCACAACAAACTTATACATTAAACATTTATTCATGAATATAATTTTACTCCCACAAGTCCATCCCCCCTCTTTCACTCTCTCTCTCCTCATTCAATGTTCATGTTGGTTCATGTGTAGGATTGTACTGCATTGTATAACTAGGGATATTTATAAAATGACATAATATATATCAAACAATATGAAGTTGATAATGTTCATGCATGACATTCCGAAAACTCCCTCTAATCTGCGTCCTTTTCATAAATTCAAGACATTAGTTCTGGCTTTTCCACTATCCATATTGCATTATGCTTAGGATCTCTAATATCGCCCACATTGGTTCTCTCCTATATGTGGTTCTATAAAGGCCCGAGAGAGGGGCAAAATGTTGTCCCATTATATTCTATCTATAAATTTACACTGTAGATTTGTGTGAGTGGGATGATCTCCTTCTTATCTAAACGTGATATGTTACATACAGGGAGAGTGCAATAAGCGTGACATTCTTTTTTTTATTAACATCACTAGTGCACAGAGGGGGTTCAGAGATTTATTTTCGAATGCTGGTGCTAGGAACATAGCAATAATTTGTCTTGTAAATAACCGAACACCAGCTGTGCACATGTATACTGCTTAGAACTATAAAAAAGAAAAGAAAGGTAATTGCACTAAATAAGGCCCATGACATGAACACTTGTAGAAATATAAAATTCTACCCTTTAATTTGGAATGTGTTAATTAAAATTTGGTATATCTATAATTTTAGAGCCAAACTTGAAATTTAAATTGTTTTTTGAAAATTGAAATCACTGATGTAACCATGGCAACCAACTAAGCATACTATTCTCCATTACTGGTAATGTCACCACTCTGGCCATGTTTTGGGCTATATTCGCCATTTAACTAGTATTCCAATTGTGTTTACATTAGTTTAATTTGCTTTCATTTCTTCCTAGAGACAATTATTTGAGATTTTGATATCTACAGTACATAATGTTATCAATGGAATTTGGACAACAGCCTTATAAGATAATCTGGGTGGTCTATCATTCTAATTATAGACAAGATGTTTGCTCATCCCCGATGTCTCCCCAAACCACGCCACAATTGGTTATTTTTTACCATTTCAACCCTTGACTCATACTCTTTTCATTCCTTGTGACAATATTGGAATCACACATGTGATATATCAACAGATGCAGAAATTTGTTTACCACAACTTGCAGAGATAAAATTAGTTTTCATTAATTATTCCTGAAATGGGAGAGATTTGATTGCCACAAGGTCCTTATGTTTTTACAATTTCAAAATTGTTCAGAAACAGTTGCCATGGCAACTTGACCATCAAACATAATTTCTAAGAAGTGACAGTTATACCAAACTGTTCCCCACATTGTAAGCTCTGATAATATGTATACTTTTTCAGAACTCGTATAAAAAAATCAAAAGCTATCAAGGTTCAATTGGTGGTATGTCTGGAAACATAATGTTTATGGGCCTTATTTAGCGGTTTGGGTTTTTTTTATTTTTTTTTAGGCTCGTTACTAGTTTTTTTTGTATGCACACAATGGGGACATGCAGCTGATTTGAGATCATATCCTTTCCAATGGTAGAGGATACAGACTCATCATTATATAATAACGATGAATCTGTATATTTGTTTGCATTCTGTGGGTCTAAGTGGAACATGCACAAGTAAAATACATTGTTAGTTCTTTGAATGTATCATGGTAATATGTATTTTGAGGCATACCACTTTAGGATTAATAACTGACATTGAGGACAGGCAGGGTGCTGGGTTTGTTGATAATGCCCGGGGCAATGCCTATCCGAAATGGAAAACATTGATCTGTTTATTCTATTTTGGGATGATTTCAAACCTCTCTAACCAGCAAACAATGTATATGAGATAATATAAGATAAGAAAACTGTTATGTCCGGTCAATGACTGAGATTAAAGGGTTCTCTCCGGCATGTGGGAGGTTTTCATACCCTTCGATCTAACACACAGTTGTATAAGTAAAGCAAAATGCTAATGCATTCAGTGAATATTGTGAGCTCTCTACTTTATTTTTTGTTTTTAAGTTATTTTTTTACAGATGTTCTTGAATATGGCGATATAATATGTACAGTTTGTGACGAGGAAAGTGTCCTCCCGAGCAATTATCGTTCTTTCAGGGCATAATAGCTCTAGCTAGCTCTATAATATAATAAGGCTTATTGCTTCAACAGGCAATAAATGAACAGGCTTTGGGCTATAACTACCTTGGGCAGAGCTTAAAACGATTAATAAACTCCATTTCGGGCCTGCTAGTGCATTGTTTGTGCATAAACACGCAGCTTCACCTCAGGATTATAATCAAATAGTGAACCAACAACCCCTAAATATCAGTCATTACTTATTATAGCCCGAATTCGTCCCAAACATGGAAGATTAATTGCGTATGATCTATTATAACTTCACTAGCAGTGTACCATTTCATAAAGGCCGTTTCCTGATGTCATATAGGCTCAATCCCTTTAGAAGCCTTTTAACTGCATCACCGAAGGCAGAGGAAGGAAATGTTTCCTTAGATTATGCCTGGGTCTGAACAGTTTGCCAGGGGACACAGAAATGTGAATAGTACTGGAGTTCAAACATAAACCCTCCGGTTAAACTAAATGACGCCTTTTCCTGATGACCTTAACACCTCCTGTTCATCATTGCTGCATTACAAACGAAATTGATGCCTATTTTAAAAATGTGTTAGACAATATTTGTGTTATGTGTATTATTTTCTTCAAAAGGGGAAAAGTCTGTAGCCGTTGCATCATTGACATTCTTTGCCACTATTGCATACAACATTACCTTATGCAAGCCAATGAGACAACTTACTTCATTTAAGATGCTAAAAGGGGGTCAATAATTACTTAATAGGTGGTCGATGTTGAACAGATTTTAAAGTGCATCACCGCTGAGCAGAAGTACTTTTGAGACATGTGCACTCCACCCCCACCGCAGTGGTGTAATAGGGTCTATCCACTGCCGTACAGCCTTGCATATAGCTAGCGGCTTGTACTCCTGAGCCCATTCTCACCAGTGGTTATACCCTTACATCTGACCGTGCCACTCATTCAAACGTGCATATGGTTGGTGGCCCATAATCAGCAACCGTGGCCCATAATCAAGAGCCTTGGCCCCATACTCAGCAATATCAAAACTTTTTGATATTTGGGTGCGTACATGCACAGCCGCCTTGAGTGGCTGGAGACGTGAGCGGTGATTAGCCAATCATAGGCCAGCTTCCCCCTACACTCGTACACAGAACCAAGAGTACAGATGTGGCAGTGGATATGGAAAAATTGAGTGCGGCGATCAAATAAATAATCTTTATCTCAAGAGAATATACACAGGGGGATACATATCTATGCAAGCTTTGGCGGCCAGCCTCCCTGCTCGCCATATGCAAGGCCATACGCAAGGCCATACTCACAGTGGTTAGTCCCCGTTGGTTGGTCTGAGCTGGCCCGTTATAGACGCATAGAGGGCCAAGGGTCACTACCGGTCCCGCTGGCCCTCTATGCCTAGAGAACTTCCGGTAAACAGCCTAACCAACGGGGACTAAAGCCATTAGAGCCTGAGTTTATTCTCCTCGCTGGCCCTCTAAGCCTTCGGGAACCTGTCTCGGCCTCCGGCCTCGACAGGATTCCAGTCAGGCTTAGAGGGCCAGCTCGGACAATAAACTCAGGCTCTAATTGCCCAATAGACCCCATAAGCTGAGTCAACCTATCCACGTGCCTCCTCCCATTACATCCACTGGCTAGATCCAGTGCCAAGTGCCCGGTGGTGAATGCTGGGTGTTGACCAATGGGCGGTCGGTGGTGTGATGGAGGTGGCATGAATCACACCACTGACTGCTAGGTGCTGGGTCTAGGCCTGCATGCACGGTCGTAGGGAGTGGCTAAAGCAGTATGACAGCAGTAGAAAAATATCCCATTTGGAACAAATTCCGTTTCATAATCAAAGTTGAGACATTCGCACATTCACAAGCAACTTAGAGGATATGTGTAGCCCATGTCGCTTCTCTGTCTGCTATTACAGGTATTACATAATAAGACGAACACTCATGGTCAGTCCCATTGTCCATCAACCTCCTCCAATGAAATAAAGAGAATCAGTACTAGGTGTCTGTCTAGAAAATTAAATGCTGAACATATCCAACGAGAAATTGATAATCATAATCAAAATCTTGCAATTATTCCATTGGGTGACTTAGACATTGATTTGTTCTGAGATAGTCTCAGTAAAAAGTATTTAGCAATATTGAATGAGCTATATCCCAGGAAGGAAGTGGTCATTAAACCTAATTACAAGGGAAACGTATCTTGAGATGTTAAAGAAATGATACGAGAGAAGAATCGACTGTTCACAATTGCCAAAAGATCAGGTAGAGAAATTGACTGGAAGGCAGCTAAAGCGCAGAGAAAGATATTGAAGAGTAAACTAATATCATCTAAAAGAGAAGCTACTCTTGAAATTTTGAGAATACATTCGGCCAACGGAAGAAAATTCTGGGATCATTTGTCTGAAATTTTTCCGACTAAAGCATCCTCTAAAACCTCAACAAAAATTGAAGTTAATATTGCTAATACTTTCTTTGCAAATATAACTTCAAAGATTACTGCACAGCAGAATATTCCTGATCTGGTAAATATAGACAGTAGGTTCTCATGGAATGATGAAATTACACCTGAGGAGGTTAGAAAAAAGATTGTTGGGCTGGATAATGATAAAGGTAGTGGACATACTGATCTGCCCACCATATTTTTAAGAACATGTCTCATATGTGATATTAGGAACTTTACTACTCTTCTTGAAAAAATAAGAGTTAGTGGTGATTACCCGAATGTCTGGAAAAGAGGTACATGCACAGTCATCCCCCCCAAAAAGAGCAACTTTGAATTAGATAATCTCAGACCTATTACTATAACATCCTTGGCTGGTAAAATCTTTGAAAAATTCATGAAGGAAAAACTTGATGAATACTTCATAGAAAATTACATAATTATAGCAGAGCAGCATGGCTTCACCTCTGGGAAAGGTACAGAGACTTATTGAAATCAAAAGATAATGGTCACAATACAGACTTGATATATTTCGATCTATCCAAGGCTTTCAACACGATTAATCTAGTAAGGTTGATATCGAAATTGAATGCCCTTGGTTTTAGAAACACTAGTCTAAAATTGCTGAAAAATTATTGTACAAATAGGTCTCAGACGGTTCGAATAAATAATGAAATATCAACTGAGATTGGTCTATCTGCTGGGGTGGCCCAGGGAAGTATATTGGGACCCATCATGTTCGTTTTATATATGAATGACTTGATGGAGATGAATTTTTCCTCTAGTGTTCAATTATATGCGGATGACTGTGTGATATGGAGAAATATAATAAACAAAAATGATGTAAACGAGCTACGGCGATATATATATAAGTTTGAGTGCCTGCATAATGGTGCCTGCATAATGGCCTCAAGCTTAATATTGGCAAGACTAGAATACAACGTATAAACGGCAACAGAAGACGAAAAGAACGTATTCCAAATTATAAATTAATGAATGATAGAATCGACGAAACTCAGATACTTAAATATCTAGGTCTGCTAATCGATTCAGATTTGAGGATGGACCAGATGGTGAATTATACTACCAAGAGAGCCTATTTTGAAATTGATAAAATCAGAAAGATATTGCCATTTATCGGTCCTGACATTGCTATCTCGCTGTATAAAACCTTTGCATTACCAATTTTGGAAAATTGTATTGTCTGCACGGATCTGGGTCCACAAAATGTACATCATCGATTACAGAAGATCCAAAATAAAGGATTGAGAACTCTACTCAATGTGAAGGGGCATATCTTGAACTTTAATATACATGTAAGATGTGGCTTGCTTCCAATACATCTCAGAAGAAAGAGTCGAGTATTATCCCTAATACATAAAACAGGTTCGTTTGTTGCCAGGGAGATAAATATGGACATTTGAGGCAATGAGGGTAGGAAAGTGAAGATATTTTGATGGAAGAAAGAGAACACATCCAGGTCATATCTGTCGAAATCAAATGGTTTCTGGAATGATCTGCCTTTAGGATTGAGAAATAATCTTGATCTGCCGAATTTTAAAGACAAAATCAAAGAAAGTTTGTGGATAAAATTTAGAGCAAATGAAGAAATATATTAAGGATGCTAGATTATTGTGTGGGCCCAGAAACCGAACCATTGTTTTTATGTTTCTTACCTATATTGAAACTGTATAAAAATACTTGAGTTTATCTTATACGTTTTACAGCAGCCCTATTACAAAGTGGTAAATATGATATATCATACGGAAAGGATTTAGCTGCCCTAGTAATATGATTACTGTCGTAGAGACTAATGTTATGTAAATGAATCGACACATATACGTCTGGTGGATATGGCTATGTACCAGGATCACCATTTATTATCATAGAAACATATGATGTGTAAATGAAACTGCAGGGGGCGCCACTAGGGCATATGTGTATTGTGAATATTGCTATATGTAACCAATATACCTATATCGTTAAATGTTTAAAGGATGTATTTACATAATGATTACTAATGATTAATATGAATTTGTCTGCTAATTTTTGTAATATTTTGGATACGCTGAGAAATATCATTGTACCGTATGAAATGCTATCAATAAACAAACAATATCTGTGAAACTTTTAGATCATGGATAAAATGTTTATTAGAAAGCTCAATGGGTTCATTTCCAACTGGTTTGACAAAGAACGAGGTGTAAAACAGGGAGACCCTATCGCATCTTTTTTGTTCACCCTAATAGTATAGAAATTAGCAGAAAATATTAGAAATAACAGTAATATAGAAGGTATACCCTTTGCGAACCATGAAAGTAAAATAATCCAATTCGCAGATGACATGACCATCCTGGTCAACGCCAAAATAATCAACTGGATAATATTGTAACCAGTTAGTATGTTTTCTCTTGTGAATAGACGGTATTATACAACCCCGTGGCAGGCGTTAGTGGAAGACCAGCACATAGGAGCTGAACTAAACAGCCCGGTAAAATATCATATATAATGATACATGGAAGTGTACTATAGTATACCACAGGAGATAATGGAAGAACAGGTACAGGCGCTGAACTAATCAGGGCGGGTAAATCACACACTATAGATGGTAGTATACTATCCCAATAGTTAATGGGAGACCAGCTATAGGAGCAGATCTAAACAAAACACAAAAGCCATGTGGGTCCTTACCTTTTCTGTTCGTTTCACTGCACAAAGTAGGTCTTAGGAAATATTGATTGCAACAAGAAACTTTCGGATTTGTATGTAATGAACCCTATAATGAAATTCTCCCTCTTATGAAATGCAGCCGGAAGAATACCCTTTTTAGCCCAAGCTCAAATGAGGTATATTTCTACAACAGCCAAGAAATGATTCCCTATAGGCCATCAGCTGTACCCCAAAAGAGTGATTTTCGTTCCGGATTTTGGGCACTACTTTTTAGTAGCAGATTCCTATTGCTAATACCCTATATTATAATATCCCAAAAGTTCTCCATGCAATTCCTGCCAGATTTTGAGTAATTGGGCATTGTTTCTGACAGTGCAAAGCCTATGGAGCCAACGGTCTGGCTTCATTTAAATGGTCATTTTAATAGAACATCATTTATTTGATGAATGTTGAATCTTCGGTCATACCAATGATTTTTTTATTGATTCCAGATCTCCGGAATCTTCTGATTCTGAATCTGCCATTTTTAACTTTCTAACTTTTGAGGAATTTTAGTTCTCCATGTTTGGAAAATAAAATGTAAAAAATTAAATAAATGAATAATAAAAAATATTATCTTCTATATTTAGAATGAAGTGACTATATCAATCAATAGAGAATACTGTGCCCTAAAATTGTTTTCTTTTGACCTAAGATGTCAGTGCATTATTTTCATTAGTTATTAGCAAAATGCCTCATAAAGGTCAAGGTCAAAGGTCATTAATCGTGAGGTATTTTGCAAATAACTCTGAAAATAATGCACTGACATATTAGGTCAAATAAAAACAGTTTTAGGGGACATCATTTCCTATCAATTCATATCAGTCACTTGATTCTAAACCCATTAGATAATTTATTCATTGATTAATTATTTAATTTTTTAACTTTTTTTATTCAAATGTCAATAATTAAAATTCCTCAAAAATTACAAAGTGGAAATTGGCAGATTCGAAATCAGGAGATTCTGGAGATTTTGAATCAATCATAAAAATTTAGTAGGACCGAGAATTCAACGTTTACCAAAAAAATGATGGACTATTAAAATTACCATTAAAAATGAAGCCAGACCATAAGCTCCATAGGCTTTCCACTGTCTGATTGATTGCTCATTTTCTCAAAAACTGGCACGAATATCATGTAGAACCTTTGGGATATTATAATATATAGTATTAGCAATTGGAAACTGGTGTCAAAAAGTAGTGCCCAAAATCCGGAACGAAAATCATTTTCTAGCCATATTCTGAGGCTCAGCTGATGGCCTACTAGAAATGATTTCCTTGTTCATTCAAAACGAAATGATTGTTGTTTTCAAAAGTAATCATATAGGTATCTAGTTTTTTGTTGGTCTCCGCATTGATGAATTATGCGATATAAAACCCTACACAATCTGACTTAATACTAAATCTCTGATTAAACAGTAGATCTCCGGATTACACCCAACACACAGATACTGTCCTACAAACAAGGTGAGTATGAATGAAATAATATAAGGGGCATTTGTATTCAGACTACTTACTGATAGCCTCAGTGGAGTAGGGAAACACCCTATTCAGCATTCACATACATCCAGTGAATTAGTGAGTTGGTTGAAGGAGCATGAATATCGGAGGTGCTGTACAGTGATGAGTGGGATAATATTCTAAACAAAGGGAACCTACTAGTTAGTTAAAGTTAATTGCTTTTTACTAATTTCAAACAGAACATTGTTTATGTGGTAAATAACGTCCGGTTGCCATGACTACCTTTCTCTTTACTATCAACCTATATATTTGATAATATACTCTGTTTGTAGTATGTTCATATAAATTAGAGGTTGGTAGCCGCGCTGGTGCCACATAGGGTTATATTTGTATACTAGTGCACTCTCACACACGGGTCACTTGACCACTGTTGATTCACTCCTTGCTGTTCACTTGCCAGGCCTACACCGTTTTTCTCCCACGCTCGGGAAAAATCCTCTCACATATGCAATAACTCAACGTCAGATCCATCATTTCGGTTGAAAAACAATCGTCTAGAGGATAACGTTTCTTATATTTTTATTAATCATGAGACCAGAAAATGATCATTTTCGTGCCAGCACCACACATGTAAACATGATAGAGGTTTTCATATCCAAAACACAGTATTTCTTTGGGGGGGAAAAATCGATATTCTGAAATGTTCTGTTGTTATGATTGAAAAATCACTATTGTTAACTTTCCAATTAATTCCTTGATGAAATTATGTAAGGTCGATGTAATTGGAAGCTGTCGCCGTAACGTGGGTTTAAATTATTTTTGGAATTTATAGGCCCAGAAGAACCTGAAATCATACCAAAATTAGTTGCAATATTGTCCATGATGAGTATCCATTGTGTATAATTATTGAAAAATCTCCATCTGATTCTTGCCAGCTCTACAATGTGCTTATGAGTGCTAAGGAAAGTGGGCGGGAATACAAATGTCACCGTAACGAGGGTCTAGTGTTCATAGATAAATAAATTGATATATATATGCATAAATTATATTCTGAAGTGTTATAGTGTGTAAGCCACACCAGGAAAAATGAATAAATGCAAAAAACTAATTTGGATAGGAGCCACAAGCATACAACTGTATGTCGCCGTAATGGGGTCTAGAGGGCGACCATGTAGCCGTAGTAGCCGTATAGAGTGAGCGGGGGTCTGGAGTGGGGTGGAAAGTATTTTTTCTAAATTTGTGCCTAATAATTTTGCCTCTGAATACTTAAACATGAAACTGAAATATATATTTACCTCCATAAACAACCAAAACAAACTATTCAAGTCGAATTAACAGGAAAACGAGGCGGAAACAATGTTATTGATATTTTTGTATGTGTATAATGGACAGGGAGTCAATGACCTGTCACCCTTGCCGCTGCCATTAATTACCATTACCATTACTGTACGTCCTATTTGGCTGTAACCTTTCTTCTAGTTGGAATATGTTCACAAACTAAAGAGCGTTATGACCTTATATCAAGACATATCAAGTACAAAAATATTATGCATACATTTATATCATTAATTTCTAATTTGAATCCTCATCATGCATATAGACATTTGTACCTCTCCTCTGTGCCCTTGTCACAACAAATTCCTTGCAAATTCAATGTGATCAATGGCACTCAAACAGGTGTCCCATGTCAAGGACAAGAACATTAAATAGACTGGTGGCAGAATTTTCAGATTTTACTAGAGGGTGGCATCCACCGTGGATTGGTCGCCTGACCTGAATAAATTCAGGGTGGATGCCACTTGCACTGAGTTGTGTTTTCTTTACTTTCGCCAAAATTAAAAAAAAATAAAAAAAAATCCTAAATACATGCTCAGTTGTGAAAGCACATAATTCTTTGCAGGCTTCAGTGCCTATGTATGTTACCACAATCACATGGATTCTGTCAGCCGTGGCTAGACTTCTGGTTTCTAGTAGTTCTGTGGTAAGGATCTGATTTCAAAAATGGAATAAAATTACCAGTAGTGACATCTTGACTCCACCCATTACCTAGTGGTGAACCAACATCAGACTGGTCCTCCTTAGACAGGTGCTAGATTTGACTTTGCAAATGGGCGCACTTTATGTGTTGCAAGAAAGCAAGGTAGTTTCTCTGGTTTTCTGTTTCCTTGCATAAAATGGTTATAACGGAGTTCATTTATTGAGGTGAAGTTCTGTTTGTCATCATAAAGATGACAGATAAATTCTTCCACTTCAACCATGATTTTCTCAGTCAGACTGTCAGAGTGCAAACCATCCCGTAAGTGAGTGTACTTATTGTAGACCTCCAATAATAAATGATGTGGAACTGAATGATATAAATTGGAAAACACTAATAATATTTCATATTTTCAAAGAACTTCATTTTTCATAGTGAAATTTCAATGACTAATTAAAACTATACTTTCCATGCCTTCTATACCTTCCTGCAGTTTGTTTCCGATGGCCTCTTTGCATTCAAAGGCTGCAATTACAGGTCGAGCAGATGCGCCTAGATCGGCATCTGAACTCTGCTCACTGGCCCAATTATTGAAATGTGGCTAGAGAATATACCAAATTGCTTCAAGAGTAAGTTTATGGGCACGTGTTGCGGAGGCGGAGGCAGGAATCTTTGCAGGCTTCAGTGCCTATGTATGTTACCACAATCACAGGGATTCTGTCAGCAGTGGCTAACAGTTGGTCAACTTCAGATATCACAAAAGGTAAGTGTGTTTCCACCAAATTTACTCATACCGTGTCTCTGCACATATTTAGGACATGGGCAAAATACCCTACTACCAACCGAATAGTCATTCTTTTTTTGCCAATAAAAACTGTTTATTGCATAGTCATGCTTTAGCCGCAGACATATTTTGATTAGATGTTTTCAATTGGATCAAACACGTTGCTCCATGCAGGAAGAATCTCAACTATTCTAAGGCGATAGTTGGACTGCCAAAGGTGCCATCTATCTGTCTATGTCTGAACCAAGCAAAAGCTCCAATAACAGAACTAATCCGATTCCAGCTTCTTCCTTGATAAGTCCTATTCCAGGACCAATCCACAAATCTCTGTTGCAATGATGAAGAAGACGACTATCTTTTACAACCTTAATTATGTTTGGAATGAGGTAGGTTATAGCCGGATTGCAAGCCCGAAAGAGAGACCTTAAGTTATATCTAACAATGAGAAGAGACCAAAGTTCATTACTTTGTAGTCAAAATAGGATGTGTATGTTCCATCAATATTATAATAATGTCCCTTTTTTGCTCAAGACTGAAATACTAGACACAACCTTTGCATAGCATTGTTTGGTGTGTGTTTTATGTTCCTGGGTATGACACCTGCTTTGCCTTTCCGCACAGACCTTAGCAATCCAATAATTCACCTTCATCCAATAAGGCCTCTTCACACCACGTTATTGGTCCAAAGTCACATCAGAAAAGACTCATATGCAATTGCTCTATTACCAAATAGAACTCATTGAATGCCAAGGTCGAAACTATTAGACAGTCTTCCTCATATAAGTCCGTCCTTTTCAAATCTAGGCGTCCCTCCCCCTATGAAGAGAAAAGCAAAGAGCTTCCCCGATAACATTTCTGCCTTCTACCGTTTTTAATTGATAATACTATTCAAGGGAGGATTGGAGACAGACAGTTAAGGCAGACGGTTTGAATTTAATTGACATGCCTGGTGTATCCGGGGCGTTCCAATAGTCACTGGACAGGATATAGTGTAGCAATAGACAACGAGATTTGTTGCGTGAGGACCGTCTGGACTGCCAGGGATGTCCCAAGGCTGAGAGAGACTCTCCAAACTGACGAAAAGTATCTCGTTCCAACGCTCCTAACTGCAAACTGCCATTAGAATCCCATTAGGTGACCTACTCCAGGACCAGAATAGCAATTAGCGCAGTAGGCGTCCACTCACTCATGTACCATTCTTAACTGTTGTGACCTGTTTTCAGAAGGGAACAGGAAGGCCACATTAGATTTGAGCATTCATTATCTATTGTTTAACTCATTAGATTGGGGCATATTTCAATGCAGTTGCATGACCACTAATCGCCCATGCGTTCATTTAGACATAGCTACGATAATTCTGCATGATACCAAACCTAAACCATGCAACCCCAAAGAAAATATAGGTAGAATCCGATATTGCAACACGGTAGCAAAAGCCAAGACTTCTGATTGCATGAAGATCAAATAAAATGTCAAACGATCATGCGCAACCACTGAAGGCGCCCAACTGTATGGTAGTATAATAGAAATCCATCAATTGGTAAGCTAACATTACCTCCAAAGTGGCCAAAGCCCATTTTGGGGGTGAACCTTGCTTTGGCATCCATACAACGCTTTTTGAGTGATTGTGATTGTGATTGTGATTGTGATCTCCTGAATCTCCTGATTTCAGACCTGTCCAGAAGTAAAGCTGCCAAGAATATATTTTTTCCTGTGGTAAATTAGTTGCTTGTGACCTAAAGTTAACCTTACAAATTGTTGAATGATAGCATCGATATGTGCCCAACGTCCCACCACCATTACTAGCCAGGAGACCCGGCCACTAAACATTGTGTTGCTGTTCAGAAAGAAGGGTTGTCAAGTGTTTTGCCTGACCATGTCTGCCGCTGATCTTATGCAAGAAGCATAAGACGACGCAGACAATTAGATTATATATTTTGTTACCTTTTTTAATGTGATAATCCTAGATTCTCTACGTTTGTTTTGGAAGCCATTGTACGAATCGTCCTATGACCTCTCTCATGATCACATGACAGCTTCCAAGCATCATCATTGGCTGACAGGCTGTGGGGCGCGCTTGGACGCACTCAGTCAGGCCTATGAGAAGCCTTACATACCATTCCCGTGCATTTCGGCTGATTTCGGGCGGTCAAGCTAAATGGGCCAACTTTCACCATATCGATGATCGTAATTTTTCCTATTCTGTAGTGGTTGATTTGACTTGATGGGGGGCTAGTACTATTGCAAACATGTTGATTGGCAGTTATGACTGCGGAGAAACACAGGAAAAAAACAGCAAAAAAGTTAAATCTAGGTGGTAACCGGACAAGGATGTGTAGGAGAATGCTATGGGGCGCCCTTTGTAATGTTTTATAAGCAGCTGCGCTTTTGTCTACAAAAGGCGGAATGGGCGCGATTGGTCGAGTGCAATGCTGTAACCCTTGGGCAAAAAGAGTTAAAAAAATTTGAAAAAAAATATAATATATTTTAATTAATAGATAAATAAGGTAATTATGGTCTTTTAATGCCTAAATTAACCATCTTTATTAAACGTATTTAAACCTTATTCTATGTATTGAATAAGGGTTAAATATTTTGATTATGTTTTTAACATGATGACCTATTTAATGACCTATTCAATTGGAAAAATAAGGTCAAATATGGAAATATACGTAAAAGTATTAGTTTTACCGATCTTTTTTTTGCTTACATATCCCAAGAGGAAGAATATAACCTGAAACACTCATATGATGCTTTTTTAAATGCAGTTATGCAACCATGAGAAAATTGTGAAAAAAATGAATAATTATGAATATATGTCATAAAATCTACCCCTGTCTTTGAAACACCCGCACCCATCCTTAACCATGCACTTCGTGGAGGATCTATCTTTCATGCGTCCTTTCTCTTTTATATCCATAACAGCCATACAAGTTATTTAAATAGATTCACATGTGCATGCGTGTCCACACGCATGCACAATCCACCTGTGACCAAGAACTGGATGTCTCACCCACCGACGATTCAATACATTTAGTCCTGGGGCAGGTTTTGAAAAAGGGGCTTTTTGGTGAAAAGTAGTACAACAAAGGTTTTTTGATATCAAATGAAAGCTAAGATACTGAACATTCCAAGTATGATGATCTTACATTCTAAAAAGTGTCCGTTTGACCTTTTATCAGGGGTCAAAGGTCAAAGTTCACCAAAATATAAGGATAATGTGAAAAATGACTTTTCTTGCTGTAGGTCGGTGAAATATGCAGCGATCTTCTTTATTTTTGGTATGTAGTTAGCTGCTAAGGAGACGTTTATTCTGTTGTCATGCATTTGTCATAGGTCAAGGTCAAGGTCACTAAATGGAATAAAAAACTGCTAAAATTACTGGAAATTTAGGATATGACCATGTTCCACTTTATTTTACAAGCTAAATATAGGAAGCTAGCAGATAAATTTTAATGTTGCATGGAGTGGCTGTCATAGTAACCAATATCTGCAAGTTGTATTGTCCCAGCATGCATTGTTCTCCTGGAATAGGGTCAAAGGTCAAGGAACATGCATCTCAGAGCACCACCTGAAAAATGAATGTCTCCCTCTGTAACTCTTGAACTTTTCTCACGATTCCTCTCATATTACATCTGTGTATACTTCTGCTGGATTCCTTCCATTTACCAAAAAATATTTGACCTTGATAAAGGTCAAGGTCACTTAGTCACGGTCAAAGCGCCCAATTCAGCTAGAAAATAAGTTACAACTCTGGTTACAGCTCCTCCACTTACCCTAATTAAAACTGTAAGCATGTCAAATTAGTCTATTGTTATTGGATATGTCATGGCAACCTTGCTCTCTGATTTTAATATTCCCAGCATGCACCTAGAATGGGGTCAAAGGTCAACGATTGACTGGTCACTAAATCCCACTTAAATGGTATAAAAGTCTCTTTATCTCAGATGTTATTTGTGCAGCCTAGTTGATACTTTTAACAATTATTCTTCTATTAAATACTTTTCAACTCTTGTAAAATGCTTGACCTTGGACATGGTCAAGGTCACCAAATAGAAGGTCGAATGATGGGGAAAACACCAAAAATTGGACGTCCATAACTGGTTATTACCCTTTGTACAATGAAAAATCTTGGGGTAGGAAGGCCCAATAAGGTTCTTTATATGGCCTATGTCATGGTAATCTGGATCGCCAAATTTAGTAATCCCAGCATGCATCATTCTGCTAAAATGGGGTCAAAGGTCAACAATTGACCTGTCACTAAATCCCATTTAAATGGCATAAAAGTCTCTTTATCTCAAATGTTATTTGTGCAGCCTGGCTGATACTTTCAACAATTATTCTTCTATCAAATACCTTTCAGATCCTGTAAAATGTTTGACCTTGGACAAGGTCAAGGTCACCAAATAGAAGGTCCAATGGTTGGAAAAACACCAAAAATTGGATGTCCATAACTGGTTATTACCCTTTGTACAATGAAAAATCTTGGGGTAGGAAGGCCCAATAAGGTTCTTTATATGGCCTATGTCATGGTAATCTGGATAGCCCCAGGACTAATTATATATATACAACTTAAAAATAAAGCAAAATAGCAGGGGTGAGTTTGCTACATTTGAATTCGAATTTCCATACCACCAGGATCTATATAGATCATGACACTTCTAGCCTCCAACATGAACAATGTGTGGTACAAACTTAATCATGGTGGAAAAGGCCATAGATTGTAATAGACTGTGCACCATGAATATATAATACTGTTACAATGTATATATATCTTATCATAAAAGACAAAATTGGAAAAGGGAAAATCCCTTAAAGTGACACTTGCTGTTGGGAAAGTTGCTTAGATTTAAACTATTAGCTAGATCGTTATGTCAGTTAAGCGGTTTGGCCACTGTTGACAAAATCAAATGAGGTAGTCCATAAGATTTTTGTAAAATTTACTGCATCATCTTTGCATCAACTTGCCATTGCTATGCCTTCGGCAATAGCCAGCGATGACCGGCGATGAGTGGGTGATGTAAAAATTGCATCGGTTTGGGTAGCGATGAACATCAAACATGTTTGATATTTCCCGGCGATGTGATTTTGCATCGGTTCATTGTCAATGGAGGTAATGTCCGTAGCAATGCGTTGGCGATGTCTAGTCAATGCGATTACATATGTAAAAGCAAGAGAATTAGTTCTATAGTTGCCAATCTTTTTCTGGTTGTCGATGCAAAGATGATGCAGCCACTGATAAGCCTCTTTATCGACATGCATCACCGGCAATTACATCAACTTTGCATCGTCTTTGCATCGACTTGGTTTTGTCAACAGTGGCCGGACCACTTTATTGCATAGACTTGCCATCTCTATGCCTTTGGCAATAGCCAGCGATGACCGGCGATGAGTAGGCGATGTAAAAATTGCATCAGTAAGGGTAGTGGTGATGAGAAGTCGATGAGATCCCACATATAAAAGCATGAAAATTAGTTCTATAGTTGCCAAGCTTATTTCTCTTGTCGATGCCAAGATGATGCCATCACTGATAACCCTCCTAATCGACGTGCATCACCGGCAGTTCCATTGTTTTTGCATCGACTTTGCATCAATACCATTTTGTCGACAGTGGTAAGTTGATAAGATTTTTGTAAAAATTCTTATTGAGTATTGTTATCGCTCAACATCAAATGACTGGTGATGCCTGGGGGATGAGAAAATTACATCGGCATAGCTGGCAATGTAAACATAATAAAATTATTTTGTCAACAGTGGTCGAACCGCTTTAATATAAAAAATTAGGTTTATTATACATATGCATTCCCCTAGGTAGTTGCGATAAAATTATTGCTATCATATGTGCATGATAAAAAATGAAACTGGTTGTTCTATTAGCTTTTAGATTAAAGTCCATGGAGTCGAAAACAGGTTTATACTTCGATATTCTTCTATGCCAGGGGCACATAACAAATAGTGAAAGGAACTCGGAAATAGCGATTCAATATTATAGTTGGTCACATCATACCACCTGGATTGGACAGGGACATATTATATGTGACTTTGTTTTCTGACTTATGACTCTCCTACTACAAATTCCTCCACCATGCTCTGAGTGCAGCACCCTACTGAAAAGATAGTTCCTTCTCTCATATTTGAATTCCCGAAAGGAAACTATGCCACACATATTTCATTTATAAATATCAAATAATATCTATACGGTATTCGTCACAACTGCCCCTGCAAGTTATTATAAAATGAAATTTCATTTCCTAATGGTATTCAAAATAGTGCGCTTTAAAGGTCTCCCCTGATAATGATCGAGTCAATTCAAGTGGAGAGAAGAATGCGTAGGTGGTTTTTACTAAATTTTAGACTGAACACAGATCCCAGACCGCTAAATAAGTAATAACTTTACTCAGCAGTTTCTGGAAATCCTACCTTCCCATGACCTTGCCACTTATCTTCCGATTAGGACATTAACAAAGGTTTTGGACTCTGAAGGTAACACATTAATTAATAAGGACTGATATTCCTAATGAGGTACTTCTGGCCAACTGTTATAGAAGATACTGTGGCTCATTACAGCGTGGGCAAATTTCTTTTTCGTGACAAATAGTGTGATCGGCAAAATTATATAAGAAAATGTGTTCAAATATGGACTATTCCAAACCTTGTCAAATCATTCGTTCGGATCTTAGATTGCTCAGCAGATATATAATGTGCTAATAACCAACTATGTTGATTGTCCAATGACATGTATGGTAAACATGTGGTCAATCCCTGAGTATGGCTCATAAAGCAATCTAACACCTATCCGCATAGGAACAAAGCATCTCTCGGATGGTGACCAGTCGTTCCCTATGAAACTACCCTTCCTATCCTGTCCTTCATCTTCTTGTCCTTTTCAGTCCCCACCTCCTAAAAAGTACTTCCCATCACCAACTCCTCTATTCCCTCTACGTTCACTACAACAAACTACTTCAAATCGTGTTGTCTTCTCGTCTTCACTTCCCTGTGTTAAAGTTGTCAATCCAATATATTCACAGATCCTCCGATCCGCATATTAAACTATTCAAACAAATTTAATCCCGATTTTAACAATTCAAGGACGCTGGTATTAATGTAAACACCTCTGCTCCGCAGGGCCTCATGTTGACGCTCCTACCCAGTCAGTCCATTCCCATTCGCTTATCAAAGAAATACAAACCTATTTAATCCTGGTTCCAACCAATCAAAACCACAGGTCTTAAGATAAAGGCAGTTGTTGCATTATGTATGTATTCTACCTCACCCAAGGTATTGGCGCCACTGAGCTTTCCTTACGAAAGATCAACTGATACCTAGTTATTTGATCGCCACATGGGACCAGGATCCATCATTTATGTATGTATAGAATTTACTATAGTGTCCCAAAAGCAATCATCCAAAAATCAGCTACAGAAACAGACGAATTTTTAATATTTAATCAGGTATTCGGTGGTATTCTACTGGTACCTGATGCCAGAAGGTTGCGGTATGTACAAGGAGACAATACAGAAGGCATACAATACCCGAATACAGATTTAAATTTTAAAAAAAAACCTCATGACATACACATTTCTCCACCTTAATAACTATGTATTCAATTAAGATACAATTCAAATTATAGTGTAGAATTTCAGGTTAAATTCTTATTAATTAATTTTGCACAGCTGGGTCAGTTGGAGTGGGAGACCTCCTTATCAATCGCCAATAGTAATTATCTCGTCCTGATATCAAGGTTGATTAGTCCTATTATCTTGCTATCGTGATTATTGCTCTTTGGTTGATTATTTTATTCTATTAGAATTGATGTTACTGGAGGAATGATCAGCCAGTGCCATATTTAAGGGAGAGGCACCCCTTGTCTTATCCTCTTCTTTTCCTGAGCTTAAACCTGTACCAACCTTTTCTTGGATTTCAACCAGCCGAAAGCCTTGACCCTTGACGTTATACTACTCAGTATACTTTAATAGTATGTGTGCCTTCACAGCAAGGAGACATAAATAGCTTGTGATATCCACATTACTCCCCATTAGCTTATCCCTTAACAATTGGATATACTCCTTGGTACCTAGTTATCTTTGAGAAAACCTAGTATGATTAAATATAACACTGGTGAAAATTAGTTGTTTAGAATAAATGTAGAAACAGCATTCAGATGGATTTACAATAATATAAAAAAAGCTTACAAATGAATAGGAATCCTTTGTAATTACGATAGTATGCATGGAACCAAGCAAAGCTATTATTTACAATGGTTCATCGAACGGTGATTACAAGTAGATATTACTCAGTGATTGCATACAGTCCCACCGGAGGGCAGGTTTTTTTCCCACTTAAAGGATTGATCTACTACACATCTTTTCGTAAAGAGCAGCCTTGGGCTTACTTTCTAAGCTTTTATTTCTTTTCCTACCAAAAAGTGATTTTACCAACGTTTTGGAGGATGTTCTTTGTTTTTCTTTAGGGCTTCATAAAATCACTCATTTATATTTCCGTTCATTTTTTTCTCCCGCCAGTGTTTGTTGGAATGGACTTGAACTGAAAATCATGGTATTCTTAAGGAGTACAACTCGCCTTCACCAATCCCCTCTAAGACAAAACATGAGGTCCAAAATACTATTTAACATAACCGAACACATTTCTTAGTCAACGTGAAACCAAATATAACCAGATGAAACCAGATATACCTAGTATAAGTTTATAAGTTTCCATTTCCAAATGTAGCAGAATTCCCTATTTATGTGTAGAGTTGCCAATTGTACATTTTCAGACGACTTGACCCTTACTTATAAATACCCTCCGGCATATACCAATGAAATAGCTATCCATACATGCGTTCCAGTGGATAACAGATATTGGGGAAACAGAAAGGGATAAAAAGCTATATGAGAGTTCAGCCAAGCAAATGTTCTCTCTGTGTTTCACTCCACAGTTCCACACATCCCAGGGGAGGTGTACCACATATAAATTTGTAGAAAAGAGAAAGCCACTGGTCTGCTTGGCAAGAAACATATTAGGGCAAATGCAGTTCTTGTTTAGCCTTTTTTTGATACTACCGGAAGCCCCTGAGGTCAGCCAGTGATTCATACCCTAGACCTTAAGATGAGAGCATTTGAAGGCCAGACAAGACCACCTCCACTAAAAAGTCCAGGCCAAAATATGTCTAGTTCGTTTTCTGGCCTCATACGTCTAGATCTCAGTAGGGCTGTAGCAACAAGTCTTACTTTTAGCACTTTCTCGGAGACAGCACATGTGTCGGGGCTGCCAACTTGTCATCTGATGATTGGCTCTATGATATACACAAAGCCTCCTCCAGGGTGCCGTGTAAATAGGAATGACGTGATACTAAAATACACGTTTCCCTACCTAGTGCAGTCTCAGATCCAGCACGGAGAAGTACGCCACATAGCACTGAAGTTAAGTTGCATTTTTTGCTAGGAAATAATTGAGAACAAATGTTTTGGGTTGATTTAGCCGGGAATACCTATTAAAATGCCAAGACTCAATTACAAAAGAGCAGATATAATTACAACTACCCTACCCAGCGTTTTCTCTTGAGAGATTACTAAATTAAACACAATCAATGTATCGATGCCCATGTTTGGTATCCTGCTACTGACCACGCCTCATCTCCAGCGACCAATGAGATAGCTCCATTCCTATTATTATGACGCGGTCAGTTTAAAACACTTTTTTTAAATTCATCATCTCATCAATGATTTTCATTAATTTCACCAATGCATGTTTAATTAAACAGTTTAAACCTTCAATACACATTCATTCAATCAACACCGCACTGTGTGGACGTGTAATTCATGTATATATTATACCAACCGACCAGGGACCAACATATCCCATACCATTCTTGTAGATATAACATGGAATGAATACCAGCAGATAGGAACTTCCTTTTAGTACACGACTTCTTCTATACTTAAAATAAGATAGGTGAATAAAAAAGGACCTTTGAATGAGAGGTCTTCGACAGCAATCAGTTATTTATCATCAAAATTGACTTTTGGCCCAAAAGAAATAAGAAAACAATTCATATAGTTAGGATTACGGTACTCTATGAGAGTGTGTAAGCATCCGTTGGTCAACATGGCGCCTGTTGCCACTCAGCCTCGAATGTTTTGATTACAATGCACATCAGGATCCTGATGCACGGACACTTCCACATGCGCCAGAATAATCCTGACCTATTACATATTACTGCCGTCTCTTTTGGTGGTAAACGTAGGATTTACGACAGAAACTGATACAAGATACACATTTATAAGAAGTCATTTTCTGATTTGATTGAGATTTTCTACGACACATTTTTCTTTCTTTTCCTCTTTTAGTGTATACGAGTTCCTATTGAAAAGTCTGCATCCATAATTATTCCGATACAAATAAGAAATCAATTTTCTGATTTTCCAGTTACGAATAGCATTCCATGCCAGCAATCTATAAGTGGCATGACTAGAGTTAATTAATTGTACCGCTTGTAAGACTCTTTAGAGCCTAGTAAAACACGATAAGATTATTCACATGCATCGCGCACCTCCTGGTATTACAGCCACCCCACTCTGTCCTTGCCATCTCTCCTACTTCACCAGAGGTTGAGATACTCAACTAGAGGTTAATGCGGTGAGAGACTCCCTGATGTTTACTAAATGTCGACAAATCCCTCGTATCGTCAAATCTGATAGAGGGGTTCCAACGACCAATATGCAGGTCATCGTGTTCTGTCAAGCCCTTAAACTCCCTTTATTCATTTCTCAGCTCAAAAGCTTATAATACACTTTATAACTAGTTCTTTCCCTTTATCTTGCAAGAGTGAAAAATTATTATTATTATAGAATCTTTATTCAAGTTTGTCAGATACAAGAAAAGTACATGCAATAAACATGGACACAAGCATTTTTGGAGGTATCTTTGTTAAATAAAAAGGAATAGAAGTCAAAAGAAAGAATAGGACCATGTATCATATACTGAATATATGCAAGTCCCTTACTACACGTATACTAGTTATTAAAGCAGTAACACCAATTATTATTGTTTTTCTGCTTTCTGCTTATCTAAACTAGTAAAATCAATATATATTCTGATGGATGAATGACATAATTTCCATTACTAAGTTAAAATTGGACTGGTTAATTACATTTGAATTGATGAATATATAAGCTAATGTATGAATTTGTTGCTTTCATTGTGTTTTTTTCTCGGATATAATAATGAGGCATACATGAGAATATCTGGCTGCCTTGAAATGTGTATTTTATCATATTTTTCTATCATTTAAAATTAAAGTCCACAAAAATACACTCCCCAAATGGCATAATGTTTCGTGTGTTCAGCAAGTATCCTGGACTACTCGTCGCAATTCACAATGGTACTTTGGTCCATATTTATCCAGTATACTCACTAACATAACGCTCGTATGGGATGTGTCACAGAGAAATGATCATAAGTCGCGAAAAATACATTTTGGTATTCCATTACATGCACAAAGACAAGATCAAGCGAATTCCAACGATGTTAACATAAATAAAACCTAGTGAGTAATTTTAATTATTTCATGTTTGAGAACATAGTTAGCGATATTTCTGTATGGACAATCACAAGTGAAGTAATTCAATATACACCATAGAATGACCTTGCAATGATACAAAACCTCTTCAGAACAGTCTTGGAATTTGATACATACTATTATTCATACAGCTGAGAGCCTTAAGCAACCTAAAAATGAGATCATTCCTGCAAAGATTCCCTAAGGGAAAACAGAAATACCATGCAGTTTGGGGACGTTAGACACAAATATGGGTAAATGAATGCCATATACACAATGAACCTAGCATAGTTCTACATCGTATACTGTGTTCAAATGTCTACATGTTTACAGGTCTCAAATCGAACATTTAAATTCGGCTTTATTTGATTGTCATGTATCGAGTACTTTATAAATTTGAGATTTTCTACGACACATTTTTCTTTCTTTTCCTCTTTTAGTGTATAAAGAGATTCATCATCATTACCATGTCAGAGAAAATATAACCAATATATGATGTGTTACAGGAAAATGCGTCACAAGTTGCAAAATACCTACTCGGCGCCATTTGGCGTAAATACCGACTCGTGCAGTTTCATATATTGCAAAGAGGACTGATAACCTAATTCAATTATTAATTTGGAAGGTCTTCTTATAGGATATGCACCTCTTTACATACCAGTAGTGACCCTCCACATGAATATATATAAGGCCTTCCCTTGACTGTTCAAAGTTCTGAGAAATGTCTAAGGTCCCACAGGACCTACATTGCGTTTATTATAGCCAACTTTTCTATTTGAAATTATGTCTTGAATGGTTCCTAGTCGACTCAATAGGTCAGTCAGGCAGTTCGCCTGATTAGATTAAAGGTTATTGGAATAGTTAAGGTTCTTCGGCCTTAGAGACTATGGAAAATATTTTACTTTATTTCAAGAAACACTTTTTAAGGGCAATCTACGACTGGACAACACTGGGTGTGTCATAGTTTCACACACCGCTCACTCCTATTACCTGGGATAAAAAGAACAACATCCTCAGTTCCTATTATAAATTCCATATAAAAAGGCATCCTTCTTCTACGTGGATGTTTACAGGAACTTGTAAAAATGCCTTTTTGGAAAGGGAATTTATATAGATCCGACTATAAATGATTCCTGTATATGTATTCACACCAAAAGGAATCCAGGGCGGGAGGCCTTCTTATCAATAGTATCATTGTGAACGGGGTGACTGGCCCATCTCCCCCTGCCATCACTTCTGATACCAGTGCCTCCTGGCGGAATGTGTTTATGCCTCTCTACCTCCCCTATATATATGCAGCACAGAGTAATCTATCGATCTTGGCCCCCACACAAGTCCAGGTACATTAAGACTAGTTGGTGTGTATTTAGTTCAGTTCCTTTTCCATGTTCCTGGGATGGCGGCCACCAACCTACCATCATTAAGGCAAATTATGTCTTACAGAACATTGGTGATGTGTCACGGGAAAATGAGTCACAAGTCGCAAAAATTGGATTTTGAGATATCATCATACTTATTTGAAAATATTAGATCAAGCCGATTCCAATGAGAGTAAATAGTAGGACACCTACACTCTGTCCAGCCTCTGTAGAACCTAGACTTCAAAAAGTACCGGTTTTAAGATTTGTGAGTGATTTTTCGGTAACAGATTATTTGCTCAGGCCATCAAACAATATATTGATCATTTGGATTCTTTATTTGTCAATGGGAAAATAATAGTTCGTTCCTCAAAATCCATTTCTTTCAATGACATGGGTTGGCATTGTCTCAAATGAGTTTGGTCTTTCATGAAGTGCCCACAACATTGTTTTGTGATTAGGCTGTCACAATCAGAGAGTTGTCTCCTCCCATCCGTCTACCCCTTTTCACTCAATTGAATTCGTAAACTGAATAGAATGTCCAGTGTTATAAGATCGATCCTAATTCGTCAACTAGTTATGCATGGTTGTTTGATGAAATATTTTCTTCTGATCGAAGATCATGATTATTGCATCCCTATAATAGCTAATCAAGATTGGTTTTTGAGAACGTTGATAACTGTTCAGTCTCATAACCTGTCTTTTAATGATTACAGGGAATCCCACTTAAAGCTCAATAATACACTAGGAACTGTATATAAAATGATAATGACAAGAAAAAAGAGTGCATAATAAGAATAACAGCCCCAGTCCGCCCTCCCTGTCCCAGCACCTATCCCCCCCCCCCTCCATTCCTATGTGGGAAAGGCGTTGTGAAAGACATGTTGCTAAGGTAGCATAAATTAGAAGACTATTGTTGTCTTACGTTTAGGGCCTATATTGCGTCCTGGCCGGCATCGGTGTTGACAAAGAATGTACGGTATACTTTTCCTCCCACCTTCCTTATTTATAAATACACACCAACCATATTTCATATCAAATGAAAGCTTGAACAATTTCCTGTCCAATAATGTCTGTTTGGTGGTCAGTTGTACAGCAGGGCTTGAGAAGCGAACAAAACGGCGGATACAAGACAATACAAAGTAGTACCTATGGTATTTATACATGTAGCAGTATACAGTACCTGTGATACCCACAGTAGGCCTACTCCATTATATATACTATTATGTGTACGCATTTCCCGAAATAAATATTACGCATGTATACATGGAAACCTCCAAAGTTTTGGTCGGTTGACTTATAGAAAGGTTGGAAAATAACAACAAGACGTAGAAAAATTGTACTTTTTTATCGACATTAACTGGGAGTCTTTAAACTTTAACTATAAGTTCAAGGCCTAGCCTGGGACACCCGATCGCAATGAATTGCTGAGGACCTGCTTTGGAGAACAGTTAATTTACTTCAAAACCTCCTCCTACCGCTCTCCCTAAATTTAGACACTACTACCCGAACCAGATACAAGGTCCTAACTAGCTGTGGTGAAATAAGGATTGATTAAGCATAGTTGGTCAAGTACCACTGGTCATATACCATCCCCAAGTCAGCCTTGGTCAGACGCAGTCTGGGCCGGCCCATGCAAAGCCTGGGTGGTCTAGTGGTCATCCATTAGCTACCCTATCGGCCCTATAAGCAGATTCTGCAATTGTCCATCTGTTTTTTGCTCCCTGGTATTTGAGTAATATGCCCAGCGTATTGGCGATGATGAATACCACCAGGCATTCTATTATAGTCGGCCTGTTTGGCCTTATCAGTGACACAGGTGCCCACGCAATGATTTCTCTGGTCCTAACCCATTTTGCTATATATTGTGTTCTTTCTTCAATAGTTTTCATGGCATTTGCTGGTTCATCATATTATACTATGCTCACCGGTCAATGATTATAATTTTTGTATTCTTTTTTATTGAATTATAGGCCAATACATTTAAAATATCTCCCGGGACGATTATGAAACCGTCATATTCATACCACAGACCGACAAGATATCCCAGAGGAAATTACTTATTCTGTTTGTTTAGTAAAACCGCATGCTTCAATTTGTGCGTGTTGGAGGAAGAAATCCATTACTGGATGAGAAAGACACTTTTCCATCCAACGTAAAGTGATTCAGAAGAGCCGCATGTGTTCAGAAAAGAGATTTCGTAGCCATAAACGTCACGTTATCTGGGGACCTTTACCTAAGACTTGGAGGTAACCAATACAGTGGGGCCGTTGGGCAACTGGTAACAGAGATTCTCTAACAATTACACACAATCTACAAACACCCAATTACGATATGCCTATATATATCAAAGTTAAATAATACAAATGTACGTGATAGAATACTTAAAGAGCACAAGATTCCAAAAACCCTTCTCATATCGTCATATGCACTGTGCTTCATCCATCCGTTTCCGACGTATGTTGTGTCAATGTTACTTTCATAAATTCCAGGATACAATACATTATAAATATTTTCATTTCTATGATAAAACAGTTACAATAATCGGTCCTCTGCTGACCAGGTCTTCCGACCTGACCATAACTTAAAGTAAAATAATCAATTCATCAGAGCGAATGTTACAATTGAGCTTTCAATACATGGTAATGTTCAATTAGTATTGGTTTTGGTAGTATATTATATTACTGAATTCTCTAACATTCAATATAACAATTTTTCTCCATTAGCTAGATATCAAGCTTATATTTACAAAGTCATTAAATAACATTACAGTTGCAAAAGTCACATATTCTATTTACTTTACGTCGGCTGTTCTGTTACCACGCCAATTATTTACAATGGATATAACTGCGTCTTATTATCATTTTCTATTCATTTAGGGCCAATATAATATCTATAGTTAACATCAAAACTGAAAAATATGCCTTATCCAGCATGGATGTCTTCACACGTTGTCTACATTTAAATGAATATAATAGCAATAACCGACCAAGTAAATAATGGCAATTAGCAACTCAACATAAAACAGCTTCTATCAGTACCAAATTATTCAGGGAATAAAAGTCCTTAGTTTCATCTATCTGATTCTCCTCTTGACTAAACTACTGTCGAATGTATGTATTTGTATTGTACTATATAAGCAGTTGTCGTTTGACAACACTCTCTATCCCAAGGATATAAAAGATGAACAAAAGATAATTTTACATCGGTGTATCGATCTTATCAACCCAGATATTACAGACATTTAGTAGATGAATTTATCTTATTAACAAGCAAATATTATTGTTTGGACTATTAGATTTACAACAGTGTGCTTGCCAAAGTTATCAGTAGATTTGTGTTAACGCCTAGTATATGAAGGCTTCTTCTTCATTTTCTTAATTATTAAATAACGGGTCGAAGGTCGAATGATATGAGGTTTTCAGATATTGCCTGAATTCTGCTCTTGTTTCATATATTTGATGCGCATCTGAAAAGCTCTGAAAGGTCATTCCATGACTTAGACATGGTATAAAGATAGGATTTCATGAGCATTTCATTTTTAGGATGAGGCACTAATAGTGTTTTGCCTCCTTTTTAGCTCCTAAGACACATCTTCCTGTTGTCAACCTTTTCCTCCATATGCGACCTAAGATAGGCTCTGTCCAGAAAAGGACCGCACAAGGATAGAAGAGCGTTTTGCAGGGTTACTTTAGTAAGATTAAGTTTGTTATCACCCCTCCTCCCCCCCGTTAGTGTCCCCGTACACACCACCGCACTGGCGTGGTGTGTACGGGGAGCTGTATGCCTATGGCTGTGTGTAGTGTGGGGTGGTTGAAGCTATGTAAACATGGCAGGACTGAGTGACAACAGGTAGAGGAACAATAGCATTTCTGTACCATGAACGCAGTAGTTTTTCCAGACAAAAGGGTAGCTAACTAAGTCAAGTTTCTCTCAGGCGAATTACAGGTGGCCACTTACTGGGAAACACATTAAAAATAAGGCCATAAGGACGGGTCGTTCATATATGGGGAGAGGACGCTGATTCAGGGGGCGACAGGAAGAATTTCTGATGTGGGATTCCACCCTCATAGAGGGTGGGTCAGTCGCGCCTCGTCAAGTAAGTATATATGACTGTTTCTTCTGGACGCTACTGATGGCAAATTTGATTTCAGTATGGATATCTTTAGTACTAATATAGATCTGATAGGATAGAATTCCTAAGGAAGAGGGAAATGGAAAGTAATCTTTAATCCATATTGATCCACCATGGCAATAGCATATCACACAATGCTAAATACAAGATACCCAAAAGGGGGAAATGGAAGCAACATTTGCTATATCTTTCCTTCTATACACGTTCTATAGATAGATATTCCACAAGTCCATACAAGTTCTCTGATCGAGATGGCGGGTGTCGGACGTGGTAATCCTCCCATTTCAGATACCGAGGATCCTCCTTTAACCTCGTTAGAGAACAGAGATTGCTGGAGTAGAAAATCCCGCCCCATGCGGCTTACGGGGGTGATAGTATTACAAGGGTAGATAATGCAAGCTTGAATTTTGTTCTAGCGATGGAACGATATTATAGGAATAGTGTCCGTGTGTATACATGTGTTACCGTAGGAATTAGGGAATAACCATCTAGAAATGGTTCCTCGGTGGACATATGTTATCCTAATATTAGATGGTGGTTTCAGACTCGATCGTTTGATGTGCGTAGATGCATTAGATGATATGGGGTTTTTAATGAACTTTTAAAGTCTAACACTTTCCATCACAGATCATCATCTCTATTTCACTTTGACAGGGGTCATTAATTGGCTCATTGTTATAATGATGTGCTCGATATTATGGTCTCGTGAATCTATAATTATGATTTTAAACAATTAAGTTTCGTCTACATCTCTGTTTCTTCAAGCTTCAACTATGGGGTCCACTATTATCTGCTGTTCTGAGGCGGAATGGCCAATCACCTGTTCAAACCAGGAAGGTGTGATGGTCAGGCTATGAAAGCTAGTATTTACATCTGAATTTCGCAAACTTAATGATGTAACAATAGTTATAAATGAAGCAGGGCTTCAAAACATTGCTTTCTGTTTAGTGTTTTTCTTTAAGGTTTTTAGACCCAGGACCCTTCTACTGTTTGTGACTACTTAACAGCAGATCCTCCTTCTTACCCTGGTGGTCTATCTGGTATCGATTCTTATACAATCTAGAGGGTTGGTTTAATGGATTAATAATAGGAGATGAGATGATATGAGACAATGATGATGTAATGTGTTCCAACAAGCTGTTGCTTAGATATTATAGTTAAAGAGTAATATGTATCAAAAATGAATATATAACATTTTTCCTATGACTGCACCTTTATTACATTCCTCACTGCCCAGACTCACAGGACGCTCTATAAAAACTTTAGTCCCAAAAATGGCACATCCTCCATCCCATTGTCCTTTTTAAATTCCCTCATCTTCTCCTCAATCAGCCTACTCTTAATTCCTTTGCTTTTGGCCTTTTTGCAAAGGCTGTTTCATACCTCCCACAGCTTGTGAAAATGTCTTTGACAGACGGTCATTTAATACTTTCCAAGCAAACAAGGTAAATAGCTAAGGGGGGGGGGGCAAGAAATTCAAGACAAAGGGATGATTTTCTTAAAGCCTGTCCAACACTGGTCCGCCCACCCGCACAACTTTGAAGCTGTGGGCATATTGTATGACAGCCGTCTTGCGGAAACCTCTTGCATTCATTTTTAGATAGTCCATTTTCCGATCACAGGTATGAATGGAACTTTATTATACTTTTCTAGCATTGACACTCATACTACAAATAGCGGGTAATAACGCCTGTGTATTACTCGCTACACTCACCATTAATTTTCATCGAATGTTGATTATTATTTCGCCATAAAAATCGAAAAAAGAATGATTAGTGCAACATTACCCTAGGGCGATCTCTGAGTTCCATATTGCACATGGGCAATGTGATTTTAATGTGATTTGTTTGCTATGCTCACTTACACCATTTGTTTGCTACGCTCACTTACAACAATCACTACTGAAATCTTTTCTTTCTGTTTCAATTTCATCAAGCACACAAAAGTAGTTTATTGCAAGTTCTTTTAATTAATTACAATCTATTATCAGCGTCATGGACAATGACGGTCATAATAGGTTATACAGTTCTCTCTTCCTCTAATTATTTCATCCCAGTTTTTAAAACAAAACGCTTTCATGGATAACACATCACGAAACTCTTGGCACATATGAATAAGTAAAAATAAACATTTCCATGTAATGTCAATTAATTTTCAGAATGTTATATTCAATATTTGTGTATAAAGTTTATTTTCAGCATATTTGATGGCTCTAATTTCTTAAATATTTATATAGAGAATATAGAGTCTGATTGTATAGAAGCATTAAGTATAAGGCATGACCACACAGGAAACATCTATTGAGGGAAAACTTGAAAAAATGACAATTTCCCATTTGGAACCATTTCATGAGAATCGATTAGCTACGGTTTTGAACTATATTTTACCTATGATAGATTCCTTCAAAAGCACTGGAAATTCAGTCTTTCTATTTCAGATTTATCTTTTTTATTGGCGACAGAGCCATAGCAACGCCTGGGAACCACGCCCCCCTTGGTCTCTATTATGACGCCCTCCCAATGTTTACATCGTACGTCATAGTCCCATGTGTTCCACGCCCACCTCTTCCCTTCCACTCTCTAATGCCCGCTTGCTCAAGCTGCATGTACACATTTTTTATTTTTGTATTTATATTTTATTTTTGTCTTTACTGTATGTATATGTATTATGGTGAATAAAACCTCCTTTCGGTGGTTCAAGCATTCCTCCTATTGACTTCTTCCTCCCTCACTTGACAGGCGTCCGAGCCACAAATTAACCTCATATTATTAGTCCTCGTTTGGACTTAAATACTTCTTCCCTCTCTCTCCTTTTCTGTAATCCATTTTCTAGTGCTTTGTCTATTCCTGTTCTTAAACCTTCTTAAACCCCATTTCTCCCTACCCCTTCCAAATGTTTAATGTTTATATTCAGAAAAAAATACATGAATACTTTAGATATGCCTTGCTTTATTACCATTTTTTCTTCTAAAAAAACAACAAAAATTATTTAGAATAAAAATCTTAACTTGGTTTATACCACTTAAGAGATATAGCAGGAACCCCAATTGTGTCTAAGTTTCAAGTTATTATGATTGTTGCATCATTGAATTAAGATTTAAATTAGGACCTTAGAAAGTGGTATTTTCCTCCCAATTTTTCAATAGTGACATGGGATTATTCCTGGTATGTTATTCATGAATAAACGAGCAGAATGCCTGCAGATATCAACATTTTGAGCAAATAGTAAGGAATGGTTAACTCACCTGGGGAGAGCATCTTGGAGAAAGAACCTGACGACTTCCGGCCAACAATGGGCGATAAACGAAGATCGGGCGTTGCATCTTGGGGCAGTAAAATCTGATGGACCGGTATCATGGACAGTGTCTTCGAGCGGACAAATTCCTTTCCATTGGCACTGAAATGCATCAAAAAGGGATTTTTTACAAGATCATCCAACAAGATATTCAAGCCATGCGATTGGCGATGGGTTGTGGTGAGCAACAAAACGTGTCCACTGATATAGGAATGAATAGAAATGAATTTTGAAATAACAACAGAATAGTAACTCATTGTCGACACGCAATCATTCAATAATAGTATCTCCAAATTGAAGAAAGCTCAGCACCCAGTAGAACTGCGTATACTTTCACTCAGCACCTATTGAGCCTTCATGTCTGATGATATAAGAAATGTTGATGAAATGGTTCTTCAAAATCCCATTAGTACAGGGTGAAATTTGGAAGCATAATTATATTTATGTTTATATTTATAGTTTATAATTATATAAACTACAGAAGCTACCGGAAGCTGGATAAAAACAAGACTACATGGAACCAACTAATTCACTAGTTCAGTCTATGCTGAGAGTTGAAAGAGGTACACCAAGCTGAGGTAAAGCATATCGCACCAAACTGTTAAATGCCATTATAATCTCATTAAGACACCTACTGCAGGGCCAGGAAAGCCATTAGTGCAGTAGGCATCCACCCACTGACATATCATTCTTATCCGATCTTAGAGGCTCTGAGCCTAGACTGCATTCTAGATGTCCTAAATACTGTCTGACCTTTTGATAATCCATATAATATACAGGTAGAGCGATTTCTACAAAAAGAGGTAGAAATCCATATAAGGAAAAGAGGGGTTTCTTTGTCTCACATGTTCTCAGAATTTGTCATTTTACAAACCATCTAATTCATCTGTAGAGTTCTGTCTACCCTCTCTGGAGGTTTATATGTGGTTTGTGAAGGTATCTATTTATAGCATTGCAAATCCCCTGTGAGATACTACGTCATTTGCCACAACCTATGTCCAGGGGGACCTAACTACATGCAGAGGAGTGGGAGAGTGAAGAAGAAGGTGTAGAGATAGGAGATGGGGAGGGGGAGGGAAGGAAGAGGGGGGGGAGAGGAGGGAGAGGATGGCGGGGAAGGGAGAGAGGGGAGGGAGAGAAAGTGGAGAGGGGGAGCATGAGGAAGGGGGAGGGAGAGAGGTGGGGGAAATCAGAGATGGGGTTGGGAGAGAAAAACAGGTATGAGAGACAGAGAATCGGAGATGGCGTTGGGAGAGAAAAACAGGTATGAGAGACAGAGAAGAGGCAGAAGTGTGGGGAGAGAAGGGGACCGTCCGAAGGACGGGTACTTTGCTAGTATATATATATAATATAATAACCGCTATTCTGTCCACCATTTACGAGCTTGGGCTACTTTATACTGCATTGTAACTTAGATATAAATCCAAAAGTCTACATGTACAAATAATTCTTTGTTGAAAAGATTAAATGTAACCAATGTTCTTGTTTAAGGAAGTGAATTACTAGCCTGGCCGGAAAGATATTTCATCTTTCCATCAACTCTAAACCAAGAGGCTGAGAAATTGGCAAAGACAAAAATGTATGATTTTCTCTTCGCTATTTGTAGGATCGCCCTTGACTACCCCTGTATGAGCTAGTATAAAATACTCATGAGATTAATATATCCTCATTAGATCCCTTGGAACCTGAAGCAAAAGGTATGTGAAGTCCTAAATGGTTGTCCTTATTGCTACCTGGAGGACCTTAATATGTGTGCGAGAGATTGGCATGGACAGGAGACTAGGTGCAGTGTTTATCATAAATGTATGTTTTTGCACTGCTACATCTTCGCACATGGGCCTATTTAACACATGTTTCTGCGGAGATAAATTCACGTAAACATCCAATAAAGTGAGAGTATGATGGCTTTGTCATGAACGTTGTAGGTATCAGCAGCATGTATAACAGACAGACTCCAACCACTTTGTGTTACAAATCAGCATATCAATTCTGGGGAATGTTCTGTAATTGCTTTTGCTGAAATAAATATTCCTTAAATTATACTATAGGCATTCAAGGATATATTGAAAATTTACTGAACAAACACAAATACTTTGGCATTCTTTAGTCATGGACATTGATATAAAGTATCATGAAATAAATGAAACGTACCGCTATTGCGGAATCTTGGCAATACAATCTGTTAAGAAAACGCAGAATGCAAGATAACAATAAGAATGGAAGAAAATGTAGAAAATATTTTGTTTTTTTACCAAGGTTAATTGAGAGTGCAGTTTTAAGCCAAATCAGCACATGTACCAACTTTCAAGACTATATTTAGATGTCTGCGTTCCTAAGGCCATCCTAAAGAAGTGTATTTGATAACTTTTATTCTAGTGATTGACCTCCATAAATATCAGTATTTAACTATTTTTTGTGATCGTATAGATCTATAGTCCTACATTGCAAAATAATCAATGTTTCTAACATGTTTGCCTCAGATTAATTTCTGGGGAATTAATAAAATCTAAAGGGTGACCCAATTTGTATAGTGATTGTAACAAGGTCCATCTTTAGTTTTCTGATTTCTACATTTAATCTTGAAAGAATAAAAAAACCACTAAACCATTTACTTTGGGAATTATGCCTCACCAACAAAGAAACTAAAACGAAAATCCCTGGGATCCCCACTATACAGCAACAACCTTCTCCTCGCTATACATCTAATCTTATTTATATTATCTAACATATAAGAGGCGAAAGGCGATTTTTTGTTATGGATATTCTAGGAATCTGTGATGTTTCCAGCCGTTTTTCTGCTTTGTACAGTTCCGCCAACGCTCTACCTACCTACCTACCAGAATATATGGGATTTGTGAAGGTATCTGGTGTGGAAATGTGCTTTTGAGGCACTTTTTAATTGGGATATCCATGCTCTATAACCTTTTGTATGGTCAAAAGTAGCACTTGAATGAAAACGTAATGATGTCATGCGTTTGATGACCCATTGCCATCCCTGACAAGCGTCGCACATCCTTGACGAGGAGGTGCTAGTGGCAGAGCAAAGCAATGCCTGCATTTACCATGACGTCATAACGCACCCCCGCCCACCCGGGGGCTATTTTTTAGTCTGGCAAATCCGTCTCGCTCACCCAACTACCTATGTATTCGCCCTCCATAACAGAAACCAAGTACAGATTTCACATCCTTGACATGTTTCCTAAGTAAAACGTCGGGGTTCATAGGGCCTTTACTGTACTTGTAATGCACATACCGTCAGTTTCAAAGGCACGTATACCCTCTCTGCAGGCTCAAAAACCACCATCACCCCTTCTTCCTCGTGCCACTTGGACTCGGTTACCTTCGTGTAATGACGTCATAGGCGCGGGGATTCCCCACCAGAACCCTACCCAGAATGAGGCCCATGTAATGACGTCATAGCAGCAAGGAATCCACAGCGCCGATCTGTGATGTGGAGATTAAAGCTAACAAACGAAACAATTTGGAAGGCGTCGGGAGACGCCATAGGAGGGAGGTGGGCGGGATGGTGGGCAATGTCAACGTACAAATAATTCCATGTTTAGTAAAGTAAATAGCCCAAGACTTCTCCTGTTGTGACGATATCCTGCCGATTCCTGGTGCCACATATACTCTGGACAATAGCGAGATAATGCAAGCAATGTATCGAGTCCACTGCTAACCTAAAAGCATCTAAAGAGGTCCCTATGTCACGTTATGCATAGGTAATGAACACCAACCCTGCGTTTAAAACGTAAGAAGGGCTGCCGATACGTTTGGACACCCTATGTACTTCGAGGCATATCTGTCAAATTCATCCCGCAAATAATGGTTCCATGTTTAAGTTAAACATGTTTTCTAAGTATCTTAGCAGGGTAGGGTAGCTATGGATCCGAACCTAACGCAGGGTGATAGTTTTGGTTAGAGCTGGGACATGCGTGGCACTTGCATTATCTCACTAATGCGTCCCTGACAATGCAACAGGCAGAGCGAGGGAGGTGGGAGGGAAACGAGGGACGAAGAAGAGGGGGAGGGAAACGAGGAGAGCGTGTAGGAGAGGGGAGGGAGAAGAAGAGAGAGGGGAGAGGGAGACGGAAGAGGGACAAGGGGGAGAGAAAAAGCGCTGGGATTGATTTGCTTTGATTTCTTTTGTCAGGATATGAATTACACAAAATCTTTCAACCCAACCTGGAGCATTTGATATAAAATTATAACGATAGATAGCGATTGTCTTTTTACTTGATATTTTTCTTACTTACTTTTCAATAGTACTGAATTTAAATGATATCGATAACAGTATATTGTATATATCACGATGTCAGTGATTGGACGTATTGGACGCCTACTGGGCTAATGAGGCTGGCAATCTCCGCTTGCAGAAAAATTTTACTCCCACCCTTTACCCTAAACTCCATAATCTCTACTCTGTAGGGCTTATAAATGTCTACTGCGAGGTTTACTTACAAGAACTTGCAATTCTACATATCTGCCTTTTATTAACTGACTTTTACACAGACCCAGTGCAATCAGCTACCTCTACCTCTGGGGCAGTCATCCGACTGGCCCTCACTGAACTTCACCCATCTTATATATCAATAAAATACAAAGTTTTAATTCTGTCTTCGCCTCATTTAATGGGGCTCCTTAAGCATCCTAATGGGTTTATAATGGTATTTTTCGGTTCGGAACAAGAGGTTTTCCATCAGTATGAAGGAACTCTCAACTCTGAGCCTAGACTGTATAGTACAGGGGCTGGGGGTGATTCCGTGTGCAAGTCTGAATGCACTAACTTTCTCTCTAGAATCATTTAGAGGGTACCCTGGGATGAAATAAAATCGAGGGTGACAGTTCTGAATCATGGGCATAAGTTGGGAAATTGCGATTGAAGTTTGATAGCCTTGGATTAGCCCCAGTTATTTGGATCAAGTATTTGAAAATGAAAGATTGAATCTATTCCAATGAAACTTTGTGAGATTATAGTCTATAGGAATGTTGATTTTTTTAAATAAAATTTTTTTGCAGAACCATCATGAACAACCACCAGGGGGCGTTTTTTTGTGTTTTTTTCTGTATTTTTTTAATACACTTAAGTTCACTTACAGTTTGAATCTAGCTTTATCCATTTAATTACAAGGGATTGATATGGCCTTAAACTGCTTGAAATGGGCTTCAATTTTATATATGTAACATGTCTCTATGTTAATAATAAAAGAAGTTATGATTTTTCAAAAACTAAATTCGGCCAGTGGTGTAGGTTGCGGCCGCTTGCCTGCCAAGGCAAGATTTTCACTTTTTTACAAGATTGGCTCATCTGACAGCTTAGACTTCATTAACTTTTTTGTTCAACTCATAGAGCTCTTCAATTCTAAACCTTGTGTTGTATTCTGTTATCAATTATCAGCCACCAGGGGGCACTTTTGTCCCAAATTGCACCTGTTTCCACTTACTCTTTAGTTTTAGGTTGCAAGGAATCCATTTTCCTCAGCCATTATTCTGTTCCAACTTGTGTTGTATTCTGTTATCAATTACCAGTCACCAGGGGGCAGTTTTGTCCTTAACTGCTCATTTTCACTTACTCATTAGTTCTCTATTTCACATAGTAATTTTGCACAAGAACCCATAATAAATGAGGTTTGAGCTAACATTATACAAAATGTTTAACATAATGGCATCTGTACCATGCACAATGCTGTCATTTGGGGTTATATGGATTCTTGCAGTCTGATTCCTCCAGATGTTTGCATTTACAAAATTTGCAACAGGCTAGCCCTTGTTTTCTACATCCACATCTTGATGTTGCACACTTTTGACAAGTGCAGGCCTCTGGAAAGTCTTCAGGAAGAATACGTATGTATTTTGAAGGGAGCACCAGTCCGTCAGAAGATTCAAAGCCAAATGAAGAGGGTTCCAATGACAACTTATCCAAACAATTGACCATTTCATATGTAGCATAGAATGCCCGCAAAATATGTCCTCTTGTGGAATAACTTGTTGGTGGAAGTTGGTCCAATGTTATGGATTTACTCTGCAGGTACAATGAATACCGAAGCTCATCCATGTTTTTGGACTCAGTTGTTCGTTTTATCACATGTACCAGGTAATTTTCAGCCTTGGTAATTTCCTCCTCCAATTTGTGATGGAAGGGATTTTTACCAAATCCCTGAAGGTGTTCTAGAGGACCTGCTTTTAGTGCTGCACCTTTAGTACCAAACTTGCTTGTAATGTCACATCCTGTTAGACAATGCACAGCTGGAAGGACTTGACAGAGTGGTCCAATGGTATGTGCTAGAGAATGAAGAGGGAGATACCTGGTTGTATTTCCTACACCAGCTCTCATCCACATCTCTTGAAGGCCATGGCAATTGAAGGATTTCCAGTAGTACAGGCAAAGGACCATTACGTCTGTGTCTGCTGATAAGATGATTATCGTTTTCTTCCCCCTCTTTATTGCCTCCATTGCATGTGGTATAATGCGGTAATCAGCTTCTTCTGTATCAGAATCAAGCTCAGGAACCTTTTCCTGCACAGAATGCTTTATCCTAATACATTGCTTGTAGACTGACTTGTAGTCAAGCATCCCACCAATAACTATTTCTTCATTGGGAAACTTCCCTGCATTTCTGGTGAGCCAGTCAGCTAGCAGCATCTGCAGCTTTGCCTTGTTTGTGATGGATGCCCAAAATGCTTCCATATTGATAGGGAGAGGTGTGTCCATAGCAATAGAACTGAGCTCAATTGCCTTTGATTTTGCTCTTCGCTGTCTCTCTTAATCCTTGACTGAGCCAGTTATATATGAATCAAAAACAAAGTCAATGCATGATGCATTCTTACATATCCCTTGAATCATTTGTCCAAAGCTCTCACACAGTTGACCAAATGTTTTGAGTGTGGAAAATCTTATTCTCCGCAAATATGCCATGACATCCACAATACAAGTACTTTGACTTAGTGGAGGAGGCAAAGGATTGTCCTCTTTTGGAATTAATTTTTCCAGTTCATGCATGAGGTCACTTTTGGTTGGCTTTGTCATGAGTCCATCCTCATCAAATAAGGTGCTACGTGAAACCAACTCATATTTGAAAAGTTCCTTGGTATCATATCCTCTGACATGTGCAATATCAAGGAGTTTATGTGACCGACCCAGCTCTTTGGTCTGTCCTTTCTTTTTGACTTGGACAGATTTCTGTTTGGAATGGAGGCTTTTAAACGTCTTGAGGTTTGTCCTGTGTATTGTATCTGAAATCTTTCTAGTTCTGTCAACAAAAACTCCATGGCGGAATTTGGCATACTTTTCGGCCCCAATATTCTTGACATTCAACATCTGCTCACGGATTTCTTCACTCATGATTTCCTGAGTTAGAATGTTATGCAGAGCATGTTCAGTGTTAGACGTGATGTTGAATGGATTTTCATGATATTCAACATAGGACATCATGTTTCCTACATGAGCTTCATATGTAGCAGTGAGGGATTTCCGAAACTCATGATTGACCTCATAATGGTTTGGTTGAATACAACTCAACTCTCGCTGAAAGTTGCTCACTGCCAACATTTCATGGTAGATGATTTCCCATTGAGCCACAAAACTTTTCCTCTTAGAAGAACCAATGATTCCAGAACTACTCTTTTGGGACTGATTGATTGTTTGCTCAAGGCACATATCTGCCCCAACTGCATTGAATATACCTGGACTTCGTTTCACAACAAACTTTCCTTCAAGAAATGCTGTATGAATGTCAGGAGCTTTTAGTGGGAGCCCTCTCATATCTTCAAGATAAACTGAACACCAACGTAAATAGTTGACACGGTCGAAAGCAGCAAACACTGGAAGGATACTTTGTACCGTGTGCAGATGGAGGCTCCAGTCTCCTTCTTGATCAGCCCGGACAAGGTCTTTAAGAAGACCAAACATTTCAATAAAATTGCACCAATATGCAAAGGTCTCACTTTTAGATCTTTGAGCCTGCTTGAAGGCCTGAAAATCCTGGAAAAGGCTGCTTGATGAATCAATGAAGGCCTGAACACTAGCTCTGCTCTCCTGTCTACACTTGTCAGCCACATTTTGTTTCAGCTTCTGCAGGGATTGAAGCACATGTCCATACTCTATTACTTCTTTTGACTGAAAAAACTGGCCCATAACAATCTCTCCATTGCTTCAGAAAGAAGTAGCATTCCCTTTAATGCTTGGCTGTAGTTCTTACCACTTAAAACCGATTCCACAACATTGATTCCAAACACTGTGTTTTCAGTCCATATGCTTTCTGCTCCACTTCCAGCAAGATATTTCCCAATGCAACCAATTAGGACCTTGATCATATGAAAAGACCCAATGCAGATGACAATGTCATTGAATTCAGCAGGTCTGAGCAACATAATTTCCCTTGCAATGTGATACACTCCTTCATCACATGTTAGTGCTAGATGTGTTTGATCAAGCTGGGACAAAATACTTTGGAAATTTTTTAATGCTGTATACACTGTAGCATACTCAGTCACAGGGTATGGGATGACAGGGATGAATCCTACATTCATTTCTTGTAACTCTCTTTCTGATACAACTGAATTGAAGGACGCCCAGGATGGCATCATTTGAGTAGAGGATGTAGCGTGAAGTTTTCCATCCTTCGACTGATCAAATTTAGCCAAACACCAGGCCATATCTTTGAGTTTTATGGTCTCGTGTTAAGCACCATCCATTTCATAAAGATCTAGAGGAACACTATAATCTGATGGAATGCTAGGCTTGCATGCAGGCTTGGTAAAGTCAAGCAATTTTTGACATGGAAGCTCATGAAGGAATGTTTTACAACCATGCTCAACTTCACTGTTAGAGATGCATGGCTTTCTTTGAGTTGTTTCCTGCTTTGCCTGAAACAAGACACTTACAGTGTCATGGCTTCCCCCAATACCTGAAAGTGTTGCTTCTTCATGATCAAAGTTGTCAAATGCTGCTGTAGTGAATACACTTGGACAAAATAGGCTGGGAAGAGGGACATTACCCTGACTGGAATGCACAATCAAAGTGGCCATGTCATTGTGGTATCTGCGAATTTCTTCATAGCTTGCAGCAATACCAAAATGATTAAAACTTTTAATCAGTGTACTACTTTTGCACACATCATGTATTGCTTGGGCATTTAACAGGCCTTCAAATTTGTGCTTTCTTAATACCACTAATTTAATTGTCATACAGTCTAAAATGGTCCCAAACAAAAAATTTGATATGTGCTTAAAGCTCAGGATTTTCTCTCTCCAATGATGTCATTTGTGGATAGATAACGGAAAATACATAGCGCACAGACAAGGATATGTCCATTATTTCAGCCAAGTTTAAGCGTTTTTGTATACCTTTTGTTAATTGCTGAGGTTATTTTTGAAAGAATGCATATTTTTTTAATAGAAACCCACAATGCAGTATGTCTCTTAACTATTTCAAGTGTCATTTTTGTATATTGATCCTTATATTAGGGCTGAGACTGAAAAAGGTAAAAAAAAGAAACACAGACTTCATTATGTACTACACCATATAGATGTGATGCAAACAGGACCTGAGATATTAGATTTGTTGTACTCTGTAGTGGCCATATTGGATTGTGACCTTACAAATACAGTTGGAATAGAATAATGACTAAGGAAAATGGATTCCTTGCAACCTAAAACTAAAGAGTAAGTGGAAACAAGTGCAATTTGGGACAAAAGTGCCCCCTGGTGGCTGATAATTGATAACAGAATACAACACAAGGTTTAGAATTGAAGAGCTCTATGAGTTGAACAAAAAAGTTAATGAAGTCTAAGCTGTCAGATGAGCCAATCTTGTAAAAAAGTGAAAATCTTGCCTTGGCAGGCAAGCGGCCGCAACCTACACCACTGGCCGAATTTAGTTTTTGAAAAATCATAACTTCTTTTATTATTAACATAGAGACATGTTACATATATAAAATTGAAGCCCATTTCAAGCAGTTTAAGGCCATATCAATCCCTTGTAATTAAATGGATAAAGCTAGATTCAAACTGTAAGTGAACTTAAGTGTATTAAAAAAATACAGAAAAAAACACAAAAAAACGCCCCCTGGTGGTTGTTCATGATGGTTCTGCAAAAAAATTTTATTTAAAAAAATCAACATTCCTATAGACTATAATCTCACAAAGTTTCATTGGAATAGATTCAATCTTTCATTTTCAAATACTTGATCCAAATAATTGGGGCTAATCCAAGGCTATCAAACTTCAATCGCAATTTCCCAACTTATGCCCATGATTCAGAACTGTCACCCTCGATTTTATTTCATCCCAGGGTACCCTCTAAATGATTCTGGAGAGAAAGTTAGTGCATTCAGACTTGCACACGGAATCACCCCCAGACAATGGACTAGTATCAATGCGGTATCACACATGTGTGTTATAGGGCGACTCCACTAGAGAGGAAAACGGCTTCGACAAATTTTGTTGTTGCCCACTAATTTGTTGCAACAAATATCCATACAGAAACAACAGTTCCCAGGGAATGTGGCAACACATCTGACACTCCTCCATTTGCGTCTTGTTGCATTTTTTGCCGCCGTTTTTCCTCCAGTGGAGTTCCGCTATTATTAACAGAATAGGAAATAATCAATTAATCAACTCTGTTGGCAGAGAAAGGATCCGTGTATATAGTGGACAGAAGATGAGCGTCGCTCTTGTACTGCTGATTTCATCTTGCATTGTTATATACAAGGGCTAGTTCAGCTGGTACCCCTACCCCCCTCATAGAGCCTGGGGGAGAAGGTGGAATAGATAAAAGTATACATGGCAACACGAATGGGGAGCCCGTATCCACTGAGCTGATTGTTAAAGCTCTATAGCCACTGAACCACAGGGGCAGTTTACTGACATCAGCCTGACAATTTGATTCGGCATACAACTTCCCAAAATGTGAATATTTGAATTAGGAGAGTTAAATATTCTTAACTAGACAGCTAATATAATTATGTCTAATTATCACACTCTAATATATATCAGTACAATGCAAAAGCCCCTTCTCCCCTTGGAAGTTTTGATCTGAGGTTTCTATATGTGATAGATTTTATTTCCTTGGCAGATTTAGGCTATTAGGCTATCACAGTGCTAAAGGTGATAAAGCCTATACACCAGTCACCCAATACACAGTAGATAATCCCCTAGCTTGTCTACTCTAATTAAGAATATTGCAAATGTCTTATCAACTTAAACATATCTGTTCGATATTTCTTAAAGGTTCACATTTGATAAAGTTTCTAAATAATTTCTTTACAATATCTTATATCTCTCCATAAGATTATTCACGTTAAGGTGTGACGTTGTAACGTTAGTGGATATCAGGCTTTAGGATAACAGGTGGTTGAACAGTTTATTGGGAAAATATCAATAAAAGCTGATATATACCTTAGTCTCCGGGCAGAGAGTCTGATATGTCTGAGCAGAGCCGATAAGTGAGGAAAGTCATGCCCAGGTAAACCGGTTGGGGCGCTACGACGTCTGCGAGCAAGCGCAACTAATGGCCCAGTGTGCCGTTCCACCACAAGGGGCGCGCTCTGCCTCCGATTTCCCCTACCAGGTGGCGGTGAGTCACTGTCTCTGCTGTAAGTAGGAATTGCATGACAACTCTGCCTCCTCCGCCTGAAACTCTCCATTTCTACAACTTTGAATTTTTCCAACTAGAAATTAACTTCAAATAGGTACACCGTGCTTGGATTGCCTTCCACTGAGGCTCACTGGCAGTATCTCTTGAAAGCTGATCAAGAGATTGACTCCCAACCTGTGGCTGTCGTTAGACAACGGTGGTGACCAAATCCTGGCCATTTTAATAGGGAGACGGATACAATGGCCTAACCATTATATATACTACAGGCATCTCACGGCACCCTGGGTCAATTCTTCACTGAGCCTGGCTATGGAAAATATATCCTTGCTGAGAGGTGAGGAGAAAGTTTACTCAGCCTAATGGGTGCCACAGCAATGGACACTTAGGCGAGGTGGTGGTGGTGGTGGTGGTAGTGGTCGTGGTGGTGGATGTGTCCAGTGATAATCAATAGTCAGTCAGATAACGAACGACAAGCGAAAGAGTTGTAGTTGTATATGAGTGGTAGGAGATGTGGTAGGTATAGCAACAGTATTAAGTGAAGTCGATGGATTTATAAGTTTACTTTTCTCACGGTCAAACTTCGCCGATAGAAAGCTCCTAGTATGGATTGGTATTGTATTTTTTCATAGTTTTATTTTTGCGGAGTAATCTGAATTTCAGCCTTTTACAGTCCGATGTCTGTACCCTGATTTGTTAACCAAATATAATGCACTTTGCATAACAGTGTAGGAAATCCAATGCAAGAATCATTTAAAAGTTGAATTTGAGATATTCATCGTCCATTTTCGGTAATGTCTGAACTGTATATATACTTCGTTCAATGAAGAAAGACCAATTTTGCACATACAAATCAGAAATCCTTAATGCTTAATCTGTCTGAGAATCCTACAGACAATCCAATGTATAGACAAGTATAAGAAAGGTAATCTCGTTCTTAAATTCAAAATTGAGTTCTCGAGCGTTAATGAGCGAATGACAAATAAGAATCCTTCTGAATCGTTTTTGCTTCAGCTAATGAAAAGGGCTTTCTCATAGTCCCTGAGCTATGAACTACGATTTGTCATGAACAGAAAGCGTGCTTTTCCGGTGTGCGTCTCGTTTGCTTTCCTCCATTGAAAACATAAATTGGGGCACCCATGCAGTTTCTCAGATAGATATGGACCACCATGACTGTTATCATTCACATATAATTCATTATTCATACATTCATCTTTATGCTGCAAACGAACGTGTAAAGATTATTTACACCGGTAAAACATCTGAGGAACCATCCTGTCAAAAGCTGAGTCTCATCATACTGACATTGAGCTCCCATAACGGGCTCCATACTTCCATAGCTGCCAGGAGCTTTTGTTATTCATGCATGCAGTCACTTCTGTTTACGGGGATCCTCTGCTCTGCTCGTAGAACATGAATCATTACTTTAAAGCTGCATTCTCAGCTATAGCAACAACAAAATATTACCAACTTTGCTCATATTGTGACTGATAGGACTGATTTTATCAATATTCTGCTGCTGTTATATATAATGTTTATACAAGAATTTAAAACCGAATCGGCGGAGACAACTGCCAGCTGCCGGTGAGCAATAAAGAGTAAAGGGCCTAGTCCACTGAGCCGATTCCCGTGCGAATTTGCGCCGCAGCTCGGACTCTTTTCCACTAACTTTTGTGAGAATTGCATGAGAATCGGCTTAGTGGATAAGGACCTTTAAGCCAGTGCAAGAGAGGATTTCGGCGGGTCTCCGAAAAATATTTATGTGGGCTCTCATGAAGGCCTATAGCAAAAACAAAAAATCGTCCAAAATTGTAGTCAAATGTCTTTTGGAACAAAAAGTAGGAAATCCTGGGTTTTGGCAGATTTTAGTTGAGAGTGCAGCTTTAAATTTGAAATAGCACTTTGACAAGAACACATCTCTCTACACCTATCCTTTGTGCATGTTTATAGGACCGACGCACAGTGTAATAATAAGGAACTGCATCACACCTTTATATCCTTGCCGACTGAACTATATTGCATTTCCAACAGCTGTTCACATTTCCGGAAAATAACATCCAATCAATAAATTGAATATAGATTTATCCAGTGGTTGCAATCACCATCTACGAGAATATTCCATGGGTCTGAATTTCCGGGACAGAAAGAAGCATTATTTTACTAGTTCCATCAATCAAACTAGCAAACATTTATAAACATACCTTTGGTAAAGGTTTACCAGTATATATGATATAACTGTGTCAATATGCAAATCCTTTCACGTTTTAATTTTCAAGGTCTGATGGGCACATCGAGTTGACACAGAACAGACAAAGTCTGGCATATCACACATTGTATGCCTATGAATATACAATATCCACCTCAGTCCTTAAAATCAATATCCATAATATCCCCGGTTCTTTGCCTCAGGATTGAAGTGCCACTTGCCGTTAACAATTATGGCAATGAAAATGCAGAAGAGCGTCCGTTAAAATCTAGATGAAGTCTTGAGATTTAAATCAGATTGATCACGTGATTTCGCAAGATCTAAGCAGACGACAATTCATGATGGAAGAAACTGTTCTGAGGAAAGAGGGAACTCAGCACTTCTGCAGACGGAAAGGCAAATTTGAAATAAGTTGGGCGAGCAGCTGAGTCTCGACTCTTGTCACCGTGGCGATGTGAGCCGACATGCGTGCGCATCCTTGTGTAAGCTTACCGCCCACTGCCACTTGAGGCAGCACCATCGGGTTGAGGTGAGGGCACAGAGACGACGCACAGGGAAGAGGAGGAAGCTTGCTATAGGGTGAGGAGACAGCAAAGTAACATATATTTCCTCAGGCATAGTGTTGACAGGTCCTCTTTTCTACCCTCTTCTCACACGAAACACACATATAGGTATATATAATACATTATATAATTAAGTATGCACATAATATATACTATATGTATTATGTACACTATAATAGCTAGAGGCAGGGAAACCAAAGACACATACATAACAAACCCTTCCTTAATTCTTGTCACATTAAATACGCACATGTATATATATATATGTATAATGTTATATAATTGAATGTATATATTGTGTACTATGTATTTTATAAAACACAACTAAGGGAAACAGAGACTCCCTAAGACACCAGAGATAAGAGAAGGAAGTGAAAGTGTTTACGGTGTGCATGAGCGATGGAGAGGATGAGAGAGAGCGAGGGGAAGGAGGAGGAGATCGGTATAGAGACAATAAAGGTCCAGGGAGAGGTGTTGAGGGAGGGGAGCAAAGTTAGTTATGAAAGCAATGGGGATATAAGTACCTCAAGCATGAATCAATATGGTACAGAAGAACCCGCAGCAGCATCTGCATGTAATATGATTAGTGTATCGAGGGTAGTCAGATTTCAGAGTTGATCTGATTTATTCATGTCACACTACACTGACCAAATTATTTTAGCTTTCTCTGAGAAATAGCTTCATGCTTGCCCTACATTTACCAAAATATTATTGATCAGATAATAACACTTCAGAATGGTGTATAAGTGATAGGACTCCTACTGCGCTAATGGCTTTCCTGGCGTCCTAATGGGATTCTAATGGCATTTTGCGGTTTGGAACAAGAGGATTTCCTTCAGTTCTGTCAGAGCCATTTTCTCCCAGAATTATCCCATCATTCTTTAAATAAATCTGTTTTTATGAAGAAAGTTTGAGATTCTTTTAGATCCAATCCCAGAGATATCTGAAGATGAAATACTCATCTAAAAGGAACCAGCTCCAACAAAAAGCAATAGTAATATAGCCTGCTATGAAGTACCGTAACGGCACCCGTCCATAGCAAAGGTACTCTGGTTACCATATAAAAACCTCCTATTACAAGGCCCCAGCCATCACAATCGATCAATCATATACCCCCTGCAAAGCTTGGATGTGTGGGAATATAAGCATAGTGCTATTGATTAAAGCCCCATAAAGGGGCACTACCCCGGAAATATCAGTAGAAGATCAACTTCTGTGGAAATAATCTATTGCAAGCACGTGTATGGAAGCTAATAGTTAAGGCGTTATGTCGATTTAGAGCGAGAACAAGTACTAAGTTAAGAAATTATCAAGTTAAGTTTGGTTTATCTATTTAATATTACAATTAGTGTCAACTTAATTTATATACCTGGCGTTTCCAATGGATACGATTTCTCAGCCTCAATTACTTATGTCCGATGTCAGGCAGAACACCTACCTAGACACCTGTCTATTTAGAATGCTGGACCACCTCATTGTAAACAACATCTATTGCAATAAAGAATTCTTGAATTGAATTGAATTTATGACCAGTCACTGAGGACCATTGAAATCATGAACTCTGAAACATGTAGAGAAAGGGAGAAAAATGATAAACTTAGGGAAATACCTACGTAGAAATAAGATCCACTAGTCCTCCTGAGTTTCCACTAGTCCTCACAGACCAGAAGGTAAAATCTAATATGGCACAAAAGACATACAAATGTCAACTAGACTAGGGTTTGTATACACTTGACTTTTATTTCCACTTCAGTAACTGTAACCAATAATGAATAACTCTGCAATAGCCAGGGCTGTAAAAAAAAAGTTGGTTGTAAAAAAAGTTGGTTGAAAAAAAATTGTCATTAAAAAATAGTTGGTCGGAAAAAAATTGTCATTAAAAAAGGTTGGTAAAGAAGTTTGTCGTAAAAAAAAATTGTCGTAAAAAGTTTGTCGTTAAAAAATAGTTGGTCGGAAAAACATTGTCGTTAAAAAAAGTTGGTCGGAAAAAAAGTTGGTCGGAAAAAAAATAGTCGTAAAAAAAAAGTTAGTCGTAAAAAAAAGAGTTGGCCGTAAAAAAAAGAGTTGGTCGTATAAAAAGTAGTAAGCTAGGCTAGGCTAGGCTAAATAGTTGGTAACTTACTTTTAAAATTTAGAAAATGTGTTTGGCAGTGTCCATTTGAGCACCTGAGGCAGGTGAGGGGGGTGGTGGGCAGAGGGATGGTGTGGGAGGTGGGAGGGCCTTCTGCAGACCTATCATGGTTGGAGAAGCATCTAACTAACAGCCAATCAACTCCCTTGGCTAAACCTAGAAAGGCTGTCAATCAGCCTCCAATAACATCTAGGTGTGAAATCTATGACTGATTGAAAGGATTAGATATGGCATCCTCGCCTGATGTCACATCTAAGCTTAAACACCTCACAGACAGTTAACCAAGTTATCAAGATGTAGATGCAGTATCAGTGATTGGCACATTTCATAGTGACCCATTTGTTTTCTCAGCTATAAATAGCTGAGAAAACAAAAAGTAGTTTCAATGTATACTATTTTGTTGAGTGCACCACTAGCGGATCAGGTTAGAACGTCGTCATCGTTCTGCACTGCGGGTTTTGAAATGTACATATTAAATAACTCTTCTAATAGGAGTGAGGGAGGTGTGTGTGGGCGGGGGGGGGGGGGGGCATGCGAGGTAGAGTGTAAATTAATGGCGAGTTCATTTACATTTTTTTCACAGCTTTAGATAATTTTTAAAAACTGTAATCCTTTAACAAATGATTAACTCGAATAAAGATGAAAGTATTTTAGTTTATTTCCTTTATTTGATACACATTTTTTCAGCACTTCCTGCGTTAAGAGCTGCGATGTGACTCCCATCAGTTGGGGCAATTAGATATATTATTATACCTTTCCAGATGTTGGCATGATACTCCCATTGGCTTAAGCACTGATCGTCATATCAAAGAGAGCGGGTAATACGGCCGCCGTATTACCCAATCAGTATTTTTTTACATTTCTATTTAAATAATTCCTTCTGCACAAAAAATACACATACTATTTATCGACCATAGCTAAAGGAAAATAAGCCAGTAATTTATTTTCTCTATTTAGTTTACGTTATAATCGATCATAGGTTTAGGTAGAAAATAACTACCCCAAAGGCACTTATGAAAGCAGCCAACTGACAACAAAATGATCGGTAGACCTAGATCGGTGTGCTTAGTTACAGTACTGAAGGTGTCACGAAAAATCTGATCAAATAAAGGAAATGAACTCAAATCCTTTCATGTTTATCGAAGCCTAACCTTTACCGAAGCATTACTTGTATTTCAAAAAGATTTAAAGCTGTGAAAAGGATGACAACCCCATTGATTCTAAAACGTAGGCCGTAGCAGCCAACTGACAACAAAATGATCATATAGATAGGCGTGCGTAAGTGTCAACGCAAGGAGAGCAGTAAAATATCAATCAAATCAAATAACAAACTAAAATCCTTTCATGTTGGCAAAGTGTAGGTTCCCAATACGATTAGATCATGAATAAAGTTGTTATATTTTGTTTATTTGGACTTAGCTTTGAATTGGCATCTTGAATAATCCATTTGCATCGACTGACTGTGAAGCTAGGGATCGTTGAGTCAGAGAAAAACAGTGTCACCCAGCAAATTCAAATATGAAAAGTACAGAAATTTGAATATTAAACTTAAAGATATTTATCTTATTGAGTATTTTAAATCATATTCATGTCTTAATAATAGTGATAAATGAAAATTAAGCGAAATAACAATTCTAAATAGAACTACATTCTGCATGACTTCTCACAACCTGGCAGGTCAAGCGCGCATTGATATGTAGCGATAGCAAAGACCCGGAAGTAAAAACAACCTCAGGTGGGAGGGTCCGTGTTTGTGGCATCGATTTTCATCGAATTCTAACCATTTTTCAGCTTAAATGTCGGTAAATGTATCGTGCCAACCTCTAGAAAGGTGATAATAAATGCAAAAGTGCCTTCGGGACGATTCGTCATCCCATATTTCCCTTGGGCTTACGCAATTCCGTTTGTTTGCTAACGCTCACTCACTAAAATTGCTACACCTGCGGGAAATATGGAACAACAGATTGTCCCTCAGTCACTTTTGCCTATTAGTTATATAGGCCTACTTTTGGCGGCCACACTATCATAGGCGCCTTGGGAGTGTTGTGAAACTACTGAATAAATTAGTTTTCTTTAAACACCCATATCAATATTATGTGTATTTTCTGCCAAAAGAATTATTCAAATAAAAATAAAAATAATCACGATCAAGACTTTTTTCTCTAGTCGCTAATACGGTGGGCAGGTGCAGGTAATAACAGACCTGTTATTACCCGCTGCTTTTTATATGACACATAAGATCCCAAACCAGGGACAAACTGATTTGATATTAGTTGGATAATATACCTTGTGGTGGAAACATAATATTATGCACAGCCATAAATCACTGTAAGCTTTCTCTACACTAGTATCAATATTAATTGTTCTAGGATAATAAAGACGCATTTTGCAACAACTTATGACAAATTGCAAAACAGTTCTGATGTCCCTGCCTGATTGATGGGTTCACATCCCTAGGGGCAAAGGAGAAAAAGAGCCATTCAAATGAATCCGAGGATTTGAGGTCAATCTGGTTAGAACCTCAATTTAATTCACGACGAGACGAACCAGAACTGGGCACTTTTAGGGGATGGTAAACACCGAATTTACCAAGGCCACAGCAAATTAGCTCACCTTAGTGATTCTTTCCATTTTCGTCTGTTGTTGTTAGCACCACATTTCACACATCCAAAGGCACCAACTGCGAATGGGTTATCGAATCAGATATGAATAGATTACCAATAAGCAGTTTTGTACAAATGATATGCCTTGGAGTGGACTCCATATTAAAATTATTAAAGGACATTTGTTTGCTTTTGGGGTAGGAAATTTATGACAATATCTTCAGTCAGTGAAGGATTGAATGAGGCGAGGAGGGGAGAAGGGGAGGAGGGGAGGAGGGGAGGAGGGTAGAAACTACAGTAGCACAAGGGTTCAAACCCAATACATGCCACTGAGCTTGTGACAAAGGTGACATTTTACAACCAGGACTTTACCTTTAATATTCCTTAGAACTTGCGATATCACAAACCAACGCAATCATTTTCAAACTGAATGCCCTAGCTGGACGTATGACTAGGTTGTATTTAAATGGTGTTGTAGGAGCCCATTGTGATACTAAGCCGTTATGCATTGTATTTTGAATTATTGTCCAAATGACGCTGCTGCATCACTTATCCCCATATCTTATTGGCATAGATAGGTGCATGCATGCATAAATAAACATAGTGGCTAATGATCTCAATTGTACCCTTTTGAGTGGCAAGTGACCAAAAGGGTTTCTAGATTATCGCCCACATGCCTATAAATAATCAGGTATCAAGCTATAGTGAATCGGGTCAAATGATTCAAATTCAAGCATAACAAGTGAACAAGTGGTGGCCATTATTCATTTGTGTCAAAGTGATTAAACAATCAAATAAAACAAAATTTCATGTGTTCTTTTCGATTCCCCTATTTTACCAAATAATTCCTCAACAAAATGTACTAAAAATACACGGATAACGTATTTGATAGAGAAAAACAGGTCAGAAAATGTACAATCGGCATTTAGTAAATTAGGCCAAATTAGGCTGGAAATTGATAGAGACTAGATATACATAATTGTGTGCTATTGCGTTGAATTTCTGTTCAATTATGTTGATTTGTATTTTTAACTTTAATTTTGTCTTGGATTAGAATTATTTAAGAGAATAGGTGAATTTGAATTGTACATTTTCTGACAACTTCATCCAAATATTTAATGTTCCGGTGCCATGAATAAACGGCCATAATCTACATAATCTATGAGATGTTTTCAATCAACGCAATTCCAAATATACTCAGATACACCTATTATTTATTATTTTCGACTTAATTTAGCAGAATTTGATAAACGAGTAGAGCTGTCAATTGTAAATTGAGTATTGTACCGAGTATTGTACAGAGTATTGCATTCGATTCCTCTATCATTGGCAGTCCTCACCTTCTTTGTTCCCAACCATCTAACATTTCACCCCCGTGCCCCCCCCCCCCCTGCTCACCACTTCAGTCCCTATCTCTAAGGTATTCCGGGTATTCACTTAGGACACGTTTTGGGAATTCCCCATTCGAGCCACTTTTAGCACTTAGTTAAAATGTGTGAACTTAAGTGTAGGGTCGGGGAGACACATATCACTTAAGTAGGTGTCTCCAAAGCGCTGGTCATAATCTCTAGAGAGAGCTTCTCTTCCCCTCTTGTTCATTCCCACCATCCTATATACCATTGTCTGACATTGCTGCCAAAAGAGAAATAAATAGACAAAATTAACCAACAGTGATCCCGACGTTCCCTATTACATGTGGGGGTAGCAATTGCAGTAAGTGAGCGTAGCGAATGGGTGAAATCATAATAGTCCAAGTTTAATATGGAACTTGGACTATATGAAGTTTTGTATTTATCATACTTTTCACAATATACTTTCCCAAAAATAGTGACAATTAAATTAAATTAATGGCAAGTGTAACGGATAACACAGGATTTATTACTCGCTGTTTGTGATACCAGTCTGAGCGCCAGTGCTGTAACCTATGGCGTTCATTTTTTCCCGCTAGAAAGTTATAATACATGATGAGATATAGATCTTAGGGAAGTTATAAAGTGCTTGTTACTGTCCAGGCCAGTTTTCGTACCTGCTTTGTAACACAAAAAGATGAAGAAAACATTTATAGCAATGGACTGAAATATATTCCCATGCATATAGATATCACTGGTCTGACCCATTAAAAGTCAGTTTGACACAGGGTAATCTGGCATTTATCAGTTTGTAGGTCCAGATGAAGCTGATGCAAAAGGGAATGAGATAGATTAGATTAGATTAGGTTAGAAAATTGTTTATTCATCAAATTGTTTATTCATCACCAAGGATACATAAATTATAAAATTAATGTGATAAAAAGGTCGACATGCTTATGGAATTAAATTCCATGTATTCCCGCTGTTACCTTTACTTGTAGTGAGGAAAAATAAAGTTTAAATCAACTAATATTGAATTACACGAGCATCATAACACAAAGTACATAATCCACTCCAAGATAGAAGTGGATCTGCCATATGCACCTCTCGGCAAATAAAGCAGCTCAGTAAATGACTATAAACCTTCCATAACTCACGCCGTTCTGAAAAGATGAAAATCGCATTTGTAGCTAATGTCCAATTTGGTAAGTATCTGTAGCTGGGTGATCTTTTCATATATATATAATTAGGAGAAATAGTATATCATAATTATAAAAATGATTGCTAGGTCTCCCATTTGATAGTTCTTATATCCACATTGACTATAGGGACATATTTCATTATTTAGCCACTCAAAACGTCTTACAAAGGCTTAAAATGTTGCAAAACTCTGCTTTAAAAATAATTTTGAAACTTCTGAAACTAACCAGTAGCAAAGAGATTCATAAAAGTAATATGAGTTTCATCTTAGTCCTTTTTTGGCGAGGGTTGGCGGGGGAAGTTCGAACCCTCTGGAGGAGATGAGTGGAATGAGAAAGAGGGTAGTGACCAGTGGTCTGAGGTGCCCGGAAGGGGAACTAGTGTTGAGCTGTGCTTCCGGTCAATGGCGCCCCATTGAAGCAATGGGGGAGAAAAGAGGTTTTCTAAATCATTATTTTCCATTAGTACGTTCTGAAGAATTCATTAATATTTAATACAATGAAACAATTATAGTTGACCTTTCAACCAAGGAAATTGTAGTCTGGAGTCTATGAAGAAATATGTCATTGGTAGGGACTATGGGGTCATCAATACTGATTCATACTTATTGCAATGTAATATGATATAATTCAATAGATAATGCAGCCAGAAACATCGACCGAAGGGCCCACAACTCAGTGATAAACATTTAAAAAAGAACACTCAACACAGGGCAAATGGCATTGGAATTAAGTTAATTCAAAATTTAAAGTAAAATAACTTGGTGATTACAGATAATGATAGAATATTATTGTATAGAATCGGATGGATAATTTAGATTACGACTGTAGATTGCGATGATATACGACTTAATATTAGCAACCCGTCATTTAAATAGGCTAGAATTACAAAATATGCATAACTATCTAGGGTAGTTGGTCCATTTCTGTTACTGTTTTATAATGCAGAATCAAAATGTAATATATATATTATCCGCCAGCTTTGCGTAGGCCTACCTGTAGGTTCTACAATTGTGTAGTGACCCATGTCACTATGCATGTCAGGTTATGCATAACCATATTAACCACTTCCTTAAGTGGCTCTATAATGACACCAGGCACCAACCCAACACAGACACCAATCCAACACAGATCAATGACCAGTCGCTACGATCGTCAATTTTATTTGTCTGTTTGTCAACTCAGTTCTCCGTGAGCGCTCAATACAAGCAGCATTTTCAGCTATTATAACATCAAAAATATTACCAATCTGACTCACTATTCTACTATATGGACTTAAGTTATCAGTATTTTGCTGCTGTTATATGTTTATACTAGAATATGGAGCCAAATTAGCTACAAGAAAATGAGCGTCGATGAGCGATATTAAATGAAACCACTACAGCAAACAATTACGGCGGGGGACCAACATATCAATGTGGACTTTTATTAATTAATGTAGCCCTGTAGATGAAAGTCGGCTGAGAATGCACCTTAATTCAAGCAACGAGACTGGAAGGACGAGCCCCTGAACTCCTGGATCACTACAATTGGGGCCATGATATAGGGAGGAGACTTATAAGATGTGGCAGCTGGTTCTTCTCTCACAGGGAACGCTGGCACTACATTCCTATGCGTCAAAGTGTTTATTTTTAGCCTAGACATAAATTTGAATTTAATAGATAAAATCTCGATTTAAAAGACCAACTTTCCCAGGTCCATCATTAATTCTTCGAAGCACTTATTCCCACAACCTAGATTTCTCGCTGAGGTGCTATAAGAATATGCTGTGTTTGCAATTCTCATGTAAGTTTTATTGATAGATTATTGAGTCTTTGTCTAGTACAGTATAGTGTACTATATACATAATATATATAATATAGAATAATATAGTATAGTACAGTATACAATCCATTAGCAAATGATCTATCAAAGTCTGTGTTCAGCAATGTGATTTGCCCATTTATTACATACTAGCAAAGTACCCGTCCTCCGGACGGTCCCCCTATCTCCCCACATTTCCCCCTCTCCCTCTTTTCCCTCTGCATCTTCTCTGTTTCTTATACCTGTTTTTCTCTGCCAACCCCATCTCCGATTCCCCCCTCTCCCTCCCCTCTTCCTCATGGTCCCCCTCCTCGCTTTTTCTCCCTCCCCTCTCGCCCTTCCCCTACATCCGCTCCCTCCCCTCTTTTCCCTTCCCCTCTTCTTTTCCTTCCCCTCCCCTCTCCTATTTCCCCACCCTCTCCCTTTTTTTCACTCTTCCCTCCTACACCCCCCCGCCCCCACTCCCCCTCTCCAATCATTGTGGCAAATGGTAGTATCTCACAGGGGCTTTCCCAGGCTATAAATGGAGTGTGGAGATCCCAATTTAAAAAAGGCTTCAAAATCACATTTTTACCCCAGATACCTTCACAAACCATATATAGTGTCGTCCACACAGGGTCGACAGACCTGTACAGACAAACAAAAAAATCTGATCTCTGATCTCTTTCCCTCACCTCCCTCTCTCTTTTTCTTCGCTCTCCCCGTCCCCCTCTGATCTCTCTCCCGTTGCTAGGGACTCGTGCATGATGCGTTGCTAGGGAATCCCACGTTGCTACAGACGTGGAAGAGGCATGACATCAATCTCTTTTAATTCCTAACAGGGGCTTTCCCGGGCTAAAAATAGTTGTATGGAATACAACTAAAAAACTAAAAAAGGGCTTCAAAATCACATTTCCACCCCAGATATCTTCACAAACCACATACGTTGTCCTCCAGAGAGGATGGACGGAACTCTACAGATGAGAGAACCAGTTGGTAAAGCATCAAATTCTGAGAACATGTGAGACAAAGAAACCCCTGTTCTTATATGTTATACAGATGTATGTGATTTCAAAAGCGTGATTCTGGGGTGCTATTTGAATATAAGTATATTGAATATAAGGGGAAGTCAAATAGCACTTATGTGCTATTATTACGCATAGCTACGGGTTGTCATGCAACCACCCGACCAATTAACATAATTTGGTTAGTTCATGGTGTGTAATAAATACCCAATAGCACTTCGTTCGGTTTCTAATTGATCTCGACATTCGGACAAATCAGACTCCTCACCATTGGGGTGTCGTGCGATTTGTCCCTCCATCTCGATTGATTACAAACCTCCCTTGTGCCATTGGGTATAAATAAATATATTCAGACGCATATTAACTCCACAAAAGAGAGAATTTATGTGGTTGTACTGACTTGGGGGTTTTATCATTACCTAAGTGAAATTCAATTCATCATCATCTTGAAGAATAGTCATACCTAAAATCAAATTCTCAGGCGAAGGACCCCAAGCCAATATCTACAAGATGCATTCATTTAAAGGGGAATCCTATTTGAGACACAGTTTCTATACCATGAATTCTGACTATCTAAAGTGACAGGGATGATTGGAAACTTTGTCCTATCCTTGGCATGGCCTGCGATTCCCTCCCTCTGGATGGTGATTCAAATCTAGCGGGAATTTCGCAACAGTCAGCATTTCCGGGATGCGATAGTTGTATCTGCAACAGAGCCCCCTTTTGGGAGTCAGGGACATTAAAGGCTTTAAGGTTTAAATGAAGCTTGTGGGCACGGGTCGGTCTGAGCGACTTAAGGCGTTTCCCATAAGGTTTTTAGGGCAAGATAGGGGCTAAAAGTTCTAAAAAGGTGCAAGTCCCTGACAAATACCTCATTTGTCCAGAAGTCACTTCATATAGGATAAAAGGCGGTTGGGGATGAACATATCATGTGTCATGACGTCAGAAAACGTACCTTCACTCATCTTCTCAATTCACTGAAATTTAAGACAGAATTGAGGTTCAAAATGCAGTTCAGCTTAACCAAACAGATATTTTCTAATCGACGCAATACCAAATATTGACGCAATACCAAAGTACAAATCATTTATCAATTCCCAGCCTAATTTAGCAGAATTTACTAAAATGCCGAGCTACCGATTATACATTTTCTGGCACCCTTATCCATATATGAGCAATTCCACCAATTGGTCGTCATTTGGCTGAAAATTCTTAATTTTTTTAATTTGCTTCAATTGATTTATTATTTTTCGTACATAAACTAGACATATTGCTGATAATATAGACGAAAGTTGGAAGGTTAATAATGAATATTGTAGTCAGGGCAGCTCCGTGGAGTGTGTGACGAGAATGCTGATGATAAGGGCACTTATGATTGGTAAATATTTCTACATAAATGAGGATTTAAATTAGAAATGAATAAAACAAATATGCACATAATGTTTTGAATCACTGTGCACTTCACAGGTATCAACATAAGGGCCATAAGGCTTTTTAGTTTGTGGAAATATTCCCATTAGAAGAAAAGTTGCAGCCAAATAACGATTCAGTAATGGTAATGATAATGGCAGCGGCTATGGTGACAGGGGATTGACCCTCTGCCCATATACACCAATAATTAATTATATTTAGAATTAACACAAATATATACCATTCTTTCCCTTGTTTTCCTGTTAAGATGACTTGAATAATTGCATATCGAATACTCGTTTATGAAGGTAAATATAAATTATGTTTAAGTATCTAGAGGCAAAGTTATTTGGGAAATGTTCTCTTTATGTCCACACAATACATGTATATATAATGTCACATGATTTATGTCACCGTAACGTGCCGGCACGTTACGGTGACATCATGTTGTAGCACTGTTGGGGGGCAAAAAGGCACAGTAGGGGGATAATGTGACTGTTTATGTGTGAGCTATATGATGACTTTCCTTCAGCCATACTTTAATTTTTTCAACTCCAAATATTTTATTTTTCATCAACTGAAATGTCCGGCACGTTATGGTGACATAGACACTTCCCAAATGTATAGTATATGCTCTAAATCCGAAGAAAACTAAAATATTCAAATACATTCATTATTATATGGGAGAATACATTGAAAACTATCAAAAACATATCCACTTGACCCATCCTGGTGTTTGTATCAATTTTTATTCTAGTTTTAGACAGGCACGTTATGGTGACATAGACAGACTTCCCCAGACATTTTTGCATTGCAAATCAACCAATGGATTATTAGAAATATGTTTTTTTCAAATTATTTGGTAGCCAGGGTCATGATATGAAATTTGAATAAACATGTAACACTGATTTGACATTTTTTTTTCTTCTTTACACACCTTTTCTCATAATTAGTAAGATTTTCTTTAATGTTTAGGCAATAAAACAGTGGTTTCTTTCCTCTAGAATTTAAAATATTAATGCCAGATATGTAAAAGGGGGTATTTCTGGTGTATTTCCTGTCGGGGAAACAGATAGAATTGATTAAAATAACTCCAGACCAAGATTTCTTGTTAAAATTGCAAAAATTCATTTTTTAGTCATATGTCGACCAATTGGTGGAATTAGTCATATATGCAAACACCTAAATCGCGAGGATATCATATCCTCCAAAATCTTTGGTCTCAAAGGCTTTGATCAGCTTCAATTCCTCCCTAGAGATGGGGAGAGAGTCAATATCAATCCCCAGACTGGGGGATATATAAGAGAAATCCATCTGCTCTCCCAGAGATAAGAATAGTGTGCCTTGGTTGAGCTTTTAATTGATGGAGGAAAGCGAGAAGGCTTTCTGAAAGCATTCCAAATGGAAGCACTTTTTAGGCCCATCTTGTGCTGCAATTGATAATAATTGAACAATATCCTATCAGAAACCTGCTCTGGCAGGCTCTCCATTTTGGATTCTCCATAACACCTGAAGTAAGGTACTACTATTTATTGTGAGTTTCAATTATCTGCGAATTGTGCTTAATTGTAAAATCCAACTAGTCTGTTTTGAACAATTTTGACAATCTTGTACCCACCAACCAATGGTTATTAACCCAGAAACCATAGATGTATATCACAACAGCTTGTCGCCTCCAACACATTTTTAAGACGAAAATATACACGTATGAGTATCATTCTCTTCCCGAGTTCTTCCATGAAGCCACTTTATGATGGGTCTCTATTTTTTCAATCAATTATACAACCTTGGCATCAGTGTATTTGGTAAATCATGATAAACAAATGAGTAAAAATTAACAGCAGTAAATCGTTTGACGAACAAATCAATAATCAGTGACAAGTCCCAACCAACTAGCCAGTAAATACCAGGAACCAATTACTGATTAAACACCAGTGGTTCAGGAAAATTCCATACTGACGAATGACTTTCATCAAAGTTATGAGACACTCGAAATAGGTTTACACATTTGGAGAACCTACGGTAAGTCTGCGGTACAATATTGAGACAATTATGTAATTTGATATTGGATATCCTGTAGACATTTTGCCTTGTCTTTCTACCATACACAGCCCAAAGACACTCATTCTACTTTAGTTGCAGTCACTTAATTTGGTGCTTAATACCAAGGCCTACAATTAGAATACCAAACTCCCAAGTGGGCAAGATATAGGTCTTAAATATCAAGTTTGCCGCATCTCTGTTTATACATTCTGATTTTACATTATTTGTAACACAACTTTGCCAAAGATACCCCCTTCTTATGCTAAATGACCAGCAGCAATCCAATTAATTAATGGTACACGTGCCCTTAATGATTACCTATTCCATCGCACTAACATCACACCTCAGACAGGATGCCATACATATCCTAATTTATTTTTTTTAAATAAATTTTATTGCGTAAACATTTTCAGGCGAACCAAATAATCTCATGATACACAGTTCAAAATTACATAGTTATTCCTTTATATATTTTAGTTATTTTAACGTTTTAACTTCATTGTAATTACATAGCAGGAGGACATACGCATGTTTATTTACTCCCGGCAGATCAAGTTCATTCTAGATATACACAATTTCATGTTATCATTCAATTAACTACTAATATTTTTGAGTTTTTTTTGTTTTTCGACCATACAGAATTTGAATAAAAGTACACATAGGCATAAAAAACAGATCATGCATCAAGTTATATTTGTCTCCGAAATTAGAGATTTTCCTGTCTTATTACAGGAGGTTCCTTATAATAAAAGGACATGTATCAAACAATTTCAATTTCACAAGTACATTTCAATCAATTTGTGTCCGTTCAGGCCCCTCGTTGACCAGAACAAGGACAATTTCTGAAAATCACGCTTATAAAGATTCAAGACCTATATCAGATCGTTATTGGCCTTCAAAGATAATTTCAGGGTTTTCCAGTCTAACTTTCGATAATTTGCTGGAAGGTTGTTCCATAGGGTAGGACCAATAAAGTGGGGGGTCTGCCTAAATTTTTCCCTGTTTGGCCTGTGGATTTTTAAGACCTGCCCATCAGCGAGCCTGGTCTCTCTTGGCATGTTTTGACAATAAAGAGGATCATTTTTCTTTTGGAACATGATACCTAGTAAGGCAATTTTACCCCTTTTTTCTAGAGAGTTGACGTTACAATCAATTTTTAGTTCGTCTATGTTTCTAGGATCATTCTTATAAACAAGTTTGATGGCCCTTATGAGAAGCCTCTCGAGTTTATTTTTGATATTGGCATTTGCCATACTCAGAAAGACTACACCATATTCAAGAATAGATAGGATGTGCGTTTTTAATATTTTACGCGCCATCTTGATTGTAATATAGCCCCTGATTTTTCTAAATTGGGTCATTTTGTATAATACTGAGATTTTCAGTTTGTTCATATGATCATTCATGCTTATCAGTCGATCTATTTTGAACCCTAAGTATCTTACTGTCTTACTGTTTGTAATTTCAGAACCATTTATATAGATCTTTCTTAGTTGGTTGAAATTGATCTTTTTTAGAGATGCTCTTGTGCCAATAATTTGAAGCTGGGATTTCTTCCCATTCAGTAAAAGGCCATTCGCCTTCATCCAATTATTTATTGTTGAGGCTGCGTTTTGACATATGGTTACACAATCGTCTAGATTAGGACCCGTTACTGTTAAGGCAGTATCATCTGCGTAAAGTGAGATATTTAGGTCATTATTTCCATGATCAACAGTATCTATACATGAGGGGAGGTCGTTAATGTATATAAGAAAAATTAAGGGTCCCAGATGACTCCCTTGGGGCACCCCTCTATTTATCAATTTTGTATCAGAGATAAATCCATTCAGTACCGTTTGTTGTTGTCTGTTTTGAAGGTAATTCTCTATAATCCTGATCAATTTAGGATGAATCTGGTAAAAAGATAATTTTCGTCTAAGAACTCGATGGTCAATACTGTTGAAAGCTTTGGATATGTCATAGTAGCAGGCTGTGGTACATTCACCTCTATCCAGACCCTTAACTACGGGGGTGAGGAAGTCGAATAAACTAATATTAGTTGAGTGACCCGCTCTAAAACCTCCTTGCTTCTCAGAGAATAAGTTATTGCCCTCCATATGTTCAACCAAAGATTTACATATAATTCTTTCGATGAGTTTAGACATTATCGGGACGATAGCTATCGGTCTCAAGTTGGTAAATAGTTTAGTATTGCCGTCCTTCGGGATAGGTTTCACTTGGTAGCATTTCCATTCCTCAGGTATGACTCCCAAGTCAATGCACTTTTTTAGCAAGATAGTGATCAAGGGGCACAATTTTAGGAGGAATGATTTTAAGATTCTGCTATCCACCCACTCGAATCCGCTACTCTTACCTACATCAATATCACCAATCAGATTATATACATTTGTTTCAGTAATATAGGTAGTGCTAGTAAACAAAAGGTTAGGTTCATCACCCAAGAATTCTTCAAACTCTGGGAAATTGTCAATTTTCGTATGTCCCAGTTTCACAAAATACTCATTCAACTCGTTACTGGCTATTTGGTCAGTAACTTCCCTGCCATTGTGTAAGAAATTGGTTGGGAGAGCACTATTTGCTTTACCAAATAAGTTGTTTATGTTGCGCCAGAACTTTTTACTATTGTTGGCATTAGCGTTTAATTCATTTTTGATGAGGTTTCTTTTGTAGTTCTTAATACATTTTGTTACCTCATTTCTTTGCCTTACAGCATCTCTATGGTCATTTGCTAAACCTGATTTATAGGCCTTTCTAAATAAACTATCCCTTAATTTAATCTTTTGGATCAAATCATGAGTTAGCTTAAATTTGCCTTTACTTCTGACAATTATATCTTCGAATGGACATTTTCTATCTAACAATTCAAGGATACACTGTTTCGTTTGATACCACATACCGTCTGGACAATTACGAACATTTTCATAAAGGTCTAAGTCATTCATTAATGGCTGAAGATGATTATTAATATCCTCCTCAGTTAGCCTATGAAAACGTCATACTGACGTCGTAATGATGATTATGCTATAATGTGATGTTTTACAGGGAAATGAGTCAGATGTCGCAAAAAGGTATTTTTCATATGTGTTTATCACAAGCACTCTTCGTAGGATTGTTTTCATTTTTTGACAGTTTAGTGTCCTTATTAGTAGCAATGTATGTACCAAATCTCAAGACTGTGCTAAATGAATCTATGCGGTTATGAGGTCTAAGGTGTATATTTAACCAATTTACTAGTGACCGACCCTCAAGACATATAGCTAACCTCGTTTCATCCATACAAAATATAGAAGTACTTATTAGATGGCCTAATGTTTACCATCATTGCAGAATCAGCTTCATGTCATATTTCAAATATGATGGTATCTCAAAATGCATTCATTTGCGACTTGTGACTCATTTTCCGCTAACACATCATATATATATATTATATCACTCATATAATATAACATTATTCTAATCATACTGACGTCGTCATTATGATAAGAATGTGATATGTTACAGGAAGATGAGTCAGAAATAGCAAAAGTGGTAATTTTCATATATGTCTTTATTATAAGCACTCTTTATAGTGACATTATATACTGGACGATGAAGGCTTCTGTCCAAACAATATGTAATAAACATGTTTTAAAAGAAAGCAATCGGCGTATGATACTCCATGCATGCAGAAATGATATGATCTAACTGGTGCCAAGAGCTGTTATTTGATCAATCATGTATATATACAATGCTATAATGCTAAAACGCAGTAAATCTGATGGATGACACCTGGACGCAATGCTCATTATAATCTAATTTCCTCATTATTAATATTCAACATAATCTATAATTGTCATGAACTTAAACTATATAATTAATTATTATATATCCCTATATTTGCCTCCATTGGAGTCCACTTGATCTCATCGTTCCAAATATGATGATATCTCAAATTCTTGTTGGTGACATGTTAACTCTTTTTCCTGTAACACATCCCATATTTACTATAATCTTGCATGAGGGCCAAATCCTCAGATAATGTACAAACTATAGCTCTACACCTTTAATACATTCTTTTAAATGACGCTGAAAAAATATAAATACTAGTTATATTTGAATATATTTGGTAATGCGTTGATTAAAAAGGTCTTTTTGGTTATGTTGAACTCTAGAAGGAGACGACCTGGAAGAACCACGTCTTTTACAGGAGGTTATTGGAATGTCCTCTTTCTGAATAAATGTTAATGTAGAAATAGAAACAGAACTATTAGAATACTAAGATAGAATGTAACGAGAGTCGTGCGTAGGAGACTGTATACAATGGCCACAAGTTTTTATTGATGTGAGGATCTCCTGAGAGTAAGATCCTCATGTCAGTAAAAATGAGTGGGTATCGTATACAGTCTCCTAGACACGACTCCAGTTACATCCTATTTTTATATCATGATCTCATATTTAGAAAAAGGTCAGAGACAATTTCTTTATTTTTTTTTATAAAGATCAATTGACAATGGTAACCTAGCAACCACTATGATGTCACTAGATGCTAGACCACTTTTTGGTTCATATCACCCCTGGAGATTCCCTGAAATGTTCACCCTGAAGAAGGAGTAACTAACTCCGAAACGATGGTCACTACATCTAAATAAAACATCTCAAGCAAATATCAACTTGACATTGTCTTTCTTACAGTTTTGGTGTTTATCTCTTTAAATAGAATTTCTTTATTTACCTAGTTCGTACAACGATCCGCTATATTGCGTGTCCACTCCTGGAGCATATGACGTACAATGGGTGTGATGTCACACGCAGAGCAACGTCGGTGGTAATTTTTACTAGGGGGAGTCATTGAAAAACAAAGGAGGTGCTCATAGAGATGAAATATGTTTACTGAATAAATATAAATCATGTAAGTATTATTGCGCCATAGAACATTAACAAAATTTACTGTTGCACCACATCAAGTTCCACCTGGTTCTCTCCTAGCTTGTACAGTCCATTGGGCATTGACCAATAGGAAGCCTATAACAGAATACGCCTAAATTCAAGCGTGGTATATCTGCGACGCTATACGATGGTAGGATTGCACTCTTTTCCAGGGAGTACAACCCCCAATCATTACTGAAGCTCACTTCTCTCTGAAATCGGGCATATCTGAGAGGATTGGTGAACGTGAACTGTACATTTTCAGGCGACTTCATAGAACATCTAACAATTATTGTTGAACACCACATTGAGCATGGTCATACCACTACTTAGATGTAGCCAGGCTGTACAGCAAAGCAGTGTATCGGGTTCCATGTCATTAATTGAAATTGGAGACACTCATCTTCTCAGCATATCCAATACATCCAATATTTCTAAATTATTTTTATTTGAATGATTTTGAATAATTTTGATTTGAAGGTGGCATTTAAATGAAACGATATTCACATTTACTATTCAATGCTTATTAATCTCCATAATATAACTTTCCTTTCCACTAAGCCGATTATGTTGCCAGGGGATCGTTCTAGAGGCTCCCGTCAAGATTGGATGTATTTAACGCTGCACTCCCAAGATATGATATGAATATTTTCATCTTCCATCATTTCTCTAATCATCTGTCCACTATGTAAAGGATATGTACCTTAGTCTATTGTACATTAATCCGCATGTAATTTAAATCATTTTTCGTGAGTTATATAGAAATATAAAAAGAGACTTATGCAGATAGCCAATAAAACGCTTATTGTCAGCGGCAGTTATTTTTGCAGAAATTTTCCTTTTTTTTGTATCAAAAAAATAGTTGTTGGATGACGAAAAGAAAACTGATCAAAAAAACAATTACATAAATCGGGAAGATGGATAAAGTGAACTGTTTATTCGGTCACAATCGCTGATGCTATTAATGTGTGATATTTATCGTAGATAAATGTGATTTTAAATATACTGTCCTGACACCTGAATACCTGTTTACCATTGCTTGGCAACAGCAAGCACTGCTACTAAATCTCCACTGTCTGTTGCACAGAGTAGACGCTTAAAAAAGAAATTCTTCTTGGAAGTAAACAAAATTTGTAAAATCGTGCTTCAATGCCCAAGAAATTGATTTTGTGCAGGGGGTGTTTTGAACGACACGTTCGTCTACCTGTTTGTGGTTACAAAATCAGCAAAAGAAAAAATAATTAGCGTCGGCAGCCCTGTCTAAAGTCTAATCTAACTTCATTTCATCTTCTATATAAACTTTACTTGAGGTTGCGCAAATTGAGCCCACTCAGGAATAAAGACAGTGCCTTCATGACTCATTTGTATATATGTGTGATATTTATTGTAGATAAATGTGATTATAAATATACTGTCCTGACACCTGAATACCTGTTTACCATTGCTTGGTGACAGCAACTGCTGCTACTAGATCTGTCACACAGAGTAGACCCTTGAACAAATTTTCCCTTTCTGTCATGTTTGTCTTGCTGCATTTGTATAGTTTTTTAACATAGATCGGTGCTATCACAAATCCCCAGTTGTTACTTCTAACAGTAAAAACTGGTATTACAAACCCCCAATTATAACTTCAAACATAAACAGCTGCTATTACAAACCTGCTATTTTAATATCTATGTTTAACAGCTGCTATAACAAAGCCCCAATTTTACCTTCCAACATCAACAGCTGCTATTACAAACCCCCAGTTGTAATTTCCAACATTAACAGCAGCTATTATAAACCCCCAGTTGTAACTTCCAACATTAACAGCAGCTATTACAAACCCCCAATTTTACTTCTAACATTAACAGCTGCTATTACAAACCTGCTAACTTCTAACTTTAACAGCTTCTATTAACAACCCTAATTGTATGAATAACAGCTATTACAAAACCCCAATTGTTATTTCGAACATTAACAGCTACTATTACAAATCCACTATTGTAACCTCTAAAGTTTGTATACATGTATGTATGTATCTATGTATGCATGCAGGTATGTAACATAACACTTACATACATAACAACAATGTAGTGAAAGAGGTGTAGTGAAAGAGGTGTAGTGAAAGAGGTAAAGTTAAAGAGGTAAAGTGAAAGAGGTAAAGTCAAAAAGGTGAAGTGAAAGACGTAAAGTGACAGACAAAAGTGACAGACGAAAGTGAAAGAGGTGTAGTGAAGGGGTGAAGAGAAAGAGGTAAAGTGAAAGAGGTGTATTGAAAGGGGTGAAGAGAAAGAGGTAAAGTGAAAGAGGTGTATTGAAAGGGGTGAAGAGAAAGAGGTAAAGTGAAAGAGGTGTATTGAAAGGGGTGAAGAGAAAGAGGTATTTATAAATGAAAGTGGGGTAGGGAAAGAGAGGTAGTGAAAGAGGTGAAGTGACAGAGGTAAAGTGAAAGACGTAAAGGGAAGGAGGTGAAACACATGAAAAGTAAAAAGACGATTAGAGCATGAGGCAAAAATCCCTTTGTAGAACACCCCCTGAATATATCACAGGGCTGCTTGGCAAAGGCCAGACTTCGCCTGGCTTTCTAACCAAATGTTAGTGTTAGCCAAGCAGTGGAGTCCACCTTTTAGTTTCAGTCAATTATTCTTTCACTTTTTGCCTTGGGTCAGATTAAAACGAAAATTGTGCTCAGGACAGTGCACAGTGGTCCACAAATTAGGAAACTATCCCAGTTTATTTAATTTTTCTCAGGTCTTTTTTCGGTTGGATGAATATTCCCCAATAATGTGTTAAAATTGGGTTCACTCAAGTGTGTGTAAGGAAGGTTTGTGGACATGTAAGAATTGGTGAAGTAGTTTTCTTTATTTCTTTTTGTGATTTCATACAATTTGTCAGGGAAAGGAAAACTGAGTGGAACTGAGTGCTTTCGATTTCTAGTAATTCAATACAGGCGTGGGCAGAATGTGTGTCAATCTTCGTTTAAAGTTTAAAGAGAATCCAATTTCAGCTCAATAACTATCTTCCTTCTTAACGTTGCATTCTCAGCTAATCATTACAAAATAAATCTGGCCAAGTTAACACAATGTTTGAGCTTCATAGGTCTGTATAAATGTATCAATATTCAGCTACTGCTAAAAGTTAATAAAGTCGAACCGGGAAGTTTCCTTGCGCATAAGCAATAATAAGTGATGCCACAGCAGGAAAGGATTAACAAATGTGGACTTCTGAGACAGCCTGCAGCAAGAAAGGACACTTGATATCCTAGAAAACGAAAAAATAATGTAGACAACCTTGACCGATGTTACCTGAGAGTGCAGCTTTAATGTATTGGCCAGTGACAAAACACAGGTCTACACACCCTATCAAGGCTATTGGGTGAAAGTAGTAGGTTAAGTGATTTCATTTCATTTTGATTTAAACAAAACTTTTATTTCTTGAGAGAAACATGGTGACTTCTAATGGACTTTCCCTGTATGAATATCAAAAGTGTATGAATATCAAAATTATCGAAGCTGAATTCCCTTGTTTAAAGGGAGGTTTAGACACTTGGGTTTAAACTGTATTAACTCAACCCCCTCCCCCCCCCCCTGGCCACCAGGGCCTGCTGCACAGGGCTAGTGTACTGGTCAAGCAAGCTAGTGCAGCAATCCCGTCTCAGCAAGTGCAGCAAGCAGTTCACTGCTAGCGGCAGTATGGACAATTTTGATCTTAGACAATGGGTGGCAGAGGTAGGACTGAACGAAAAGACAGTCATTATCCTAGAGAAAGAGGATTGCACCTCCTGGAAAGTACTGGTTAGACTCACCACAGGAGGGCTGACAAAGTGACATGGTTAGGCTTAACCATCGGACAAGCTGTGTCAATCATTGATGGCTAGGATGGGTTTTAAAAACATTTTTGTGTATTGTGATGATTTTGTGTATTGTGATGATGAAGCTATGTAGAGAGTTGGGTTTTGGAATTAATTAGCTGGTACATAGTATCCATCTCCTGGTCTAAGACCATCCAGTTCGGGGACAACGCCCACAAAGTGGGCTTGCCTAGGATCAGAGGCCTCAGGCTCTGCCCTGTGAGGGCAATGTATGCTCTCTTCAGAACCTAACCGAATGCACCGCTGTCGACTCCAGCTATCAGTTATGTGAGAAATAGCTCAGTGTAGACTTTGTCATGGTCAGATTTCGTAGAGACTGTAAGACACACACTACAGGGGTCAGTGCCAGACCCCGCAAGCTAGGGTTGCCATTCTTTTTGTAGCGGTCGGTCACATGGGGCCACAAGTGCGGCTTGGATGCGAACTTGATTTGTCTACTGGGCCACTGGCTATCTGCATGTTACCAAATTTTTCGGCCCCAGACATGCAAGACAGGATGGCAGCAACAAACATTATAACTGCAGGCATCCCGTGAACTACACTCTACAGGGGTGTTGGAGTGAGTGAAGCCTCAGTCAAAGTATACTGGTGGAGATATATATCATAAAAACTGTTATGGGATTGCTCAGACATTTCTTTTATTTATCTGTAATTGTTATCGACAATTGGTTTCTGTAATTGTGTGATAGTTGATTTCTTTAATTGATCTGTAATTGATATCTACAATTGTTTCTGCAATTGATATGTACTTTTGATCTGTAATCGCCTCCTCTTGTATACCATTGCATAATTCTATTTCTGTATGTATTCACCTTATGTACTGGCGCGCGCGCATTTTACTTTAGTTGAGTTGACTAAACTCCCTTTACCCATACTTCGTTTTGAGTTAAGTGGCTAAGATCGCTATTTTATTTGTGGCCCAGCATACAAGGGGGTCACAAATGTATGGCCAATTGTGATAGTGTGGATATGGTAGTCATTTATGTCAGTAGAAAAAAAAATAGAAAACATGTTCTGCATAGAATATTCAACAATTAACCATTTAAATAGCCATGTGTTCCACCTCATTCCAGGAAGAAATACTTCATTTTTCCCATCATGAATTTTGTTTGCATAGATCATTTACACAAGCTATGATATTTGTGAAACGATCTTTCCTAATTTTTGCTAATTTTTCCTAATTTTTCCGAATGTTTAACTGATTCCATCCCAGCATGCACTGTGATAGACATGGGCAGTGAGAAATGCAAATTCCCTATTGACAGACTCTCAAGTGCCCCTCCTTAAAGGATTAAATTCTAAGGATAATGTATTCAATGATCGTTAAGCCGATACCTGATTGCTATAGCCAGTTTGTATGGGCCTGAATGAAAGTGATTCACTAGTACAAGGTTAATTGTGATGAAAGTGGCTAAGCTTACTGTTTTGACTATGTATACCATTTGGAAATGTGATTGCACAATATGTTGGTTAAATGCTCCAAATACCCCGTTTTGTAATATAAATAAAGATCTGTGAATCACTCTCATTCATTGATATGCATAGTGGTTTCCTAGGTTGCAATAATATATAAAATTAATGATTACTTACCATCTACCAATTGTTCAGCTACTCTTACCTACCCTTGGCCTAATTCTAGGGATGTGTCGAGAATAAAGTTGTACCCCATAGCGTATTATAGGGAATGCCTTGTGTCTTTCTAAACTGAATGATAAATTCGTTATTTTGCTTTGGAAAGTAAAAGAAAGTAGAAAATTGTGCCCTTCGAATTTGAGATAGATTAGGCCTTCCAGCATGTGCCATCTGGGTACGAACCAAACAAGAACAACGCTAGTGATAGGGTAGAGTAATATGAGACAGTCTAGAGAGAAAACATGATGAGGAGCATGACTTCGATGATGATGTCATGATTCTTTGCCTGGCCATGTTGGAAGTTTGAGAATTATCTTGGTTTGTCATTTTAATAAGACAGAAGCGCAACAAAACCTGCTCTGTTACCAGAGGTTCCCTCCCCTCCATATTTAAATCAAATGTCAGAAAATGAATCAGATCTGTCACATGACAGGAAGGATCTTCCAATGGTTAGAATGGATCGGATCATGTTGATGACGAATCAGTGAAGGGCTATCACAGCTCAGATGGGTTTGGCTCTCTGCTTTAATTTAATTTCAAGCAGCGATTGCTTCCAATTACCATAAGGCATCCAACATGCATAAAAACATGTGAATACTGAAGCCCATGTCATGCGAGCGTGGTGGGTTCGAACACTGACACAGCCAAAATTGGAATGGAGAATTGCATAGCCACCATCTCGAATTCCGATTCACATGGAATTATTAGACAGTGTTTAATAAAGGGAACAGATGTCATGAAGGTAGGCACAATGTACTTTTTCCAGAGCCTAATTTCATGCAGTGCCAACTGTACACGCCTATTGATGGCTGGCGTTTCAACGGATTCATTTAGATATTTGGGCCAGTAAATGTGAAATCGGCGGCTCTACACAAATATAGTAAAACTCTCTTAGTTCTATCTGAGTCTATCTGGTAATGGGTTGATCAGTTCTGTTCAGTTATAGATGTTAAAATGTTTTGTGAACCTCATGTTTATCTTAGATTTGGGTTATTTGAGAGGATTGGTAAAGGAGGAGACTTGTACATGTTCTGACGCTCTGACTAAGTTACATATCAATGTAGCTTTGATAGCCTTATACAGGGCCTTGCCTAGGAATCGATTCGAACAGGGTGGCCAGGGTTGCGGTAGTTTGTGGAGAGTTGTAGAAGTTTGTAACTACTCAGTATGACAATAAAAACATTGTCATATTATCTTATATCACTATGTGTTACCTTAGAATTAGTGAATGGAAGTCAATTCATCCACAGTGAGCTTTTTTACATCGAAAAATCCTGTGACGGCCCCATGTTTGTAATTTTTTCAAAGGGGTTACAACGTGGTTCATAGGTAAGTACAGTCAAGTTGTAGCGGTGTTTTTACGCACCATTTTTTTTAGCTAATTCACATACTTTGGGACATGCGCACTAAGACATAAACAAGTCAGAGCACCATGTTTCAACATCGAAAAGATTCTGGAACAGATTTGCCAATAATAAACCTAGCAGTTCTCTGTATATATTGCACATCCTCTCCCAAGAATGTACTGTATGCATCGCAAAATGTTATAGACTTTTATCTTTGTAGGCGTTGCTTGAGCATTTTCTCAGGACAAACTAAAGAACCTTCAACTCTCCCGATTCTAGTGCATCGTGACAACGACCCGGTAATACAATGTTATAATATGGGGATCGTCTGTGTTGGGTAATATCAATGATATTGGCCTCGAAAGACAATAATGACAATGGCATCCGTCATGCAGTCGTTAGAACTAGTTCTGGGCTAGAGAAACATTCACTTTGGCCTACTAATGAGGCAAGAGATACTGAGGGTGGTTATCAATAAAAAGCCCATTAACACAATGGTCTTCTCTTCTATTGTAACTACCTATGTAGCACCGAATATCGCCTCGTAAATATACTTCCACTATGCATCAGAATTAGAGTGGGAAAACAACATTCATGTTGCTGTTGACGTTATCAGGCGAGTCCTCAGTGCAATTCCATGCAGTCATCAATAAGGGACTTGCATGTCCGCCATCTTGAATCTAGATTTGCATGGAATTATGTATGCGTTGTATGTCAATGTAAAATCTATAGAAAACATGCCATGTTCAGCATGGATATTGCTCCATGTGTTATACATGTTTGCATAATGCAAGCCTCTATCTCTCCTATCATAAATAATAATTTGTTTTTATAGATCATTTACACGAGCTCAAATACTGGTAAAAATAAAAATGTTGCTAAATATTTGTATATCAGACCTGGATTAAATCAATCCCATCATGCAGTTTAACAGACATGAGCACTGGCACAAGCAAATCCCCTGTTGGGAAAATAAACGCTCTCCAAATCTAATTGGAAATGCAGCTTGCCGAATTATACTAGAGAATTTGCAGATGCCTATACTGAGGGCTTCCAATGATCCTCAGGATTTGAAATATTTCCCCATGGAGATTTCGTTATGTGGACTTCAACCCTAAAACGACTAGTTTTAAAGCAACCTGCACGACAAAGCAAGAATCAGCATTGCAGCACGTATAAAGGCGATGATTCCTTCCCAAACGAGATGTTTGGAGTATTTACTAAAGTACAATATTCATTCTCATTCAGTTGCGCTGTGTTTTTATATTTCTGTTGTTTCTTGTTAGATGAACCTAATAGGTAACAATGGTAAATCGTGATTTAGATATATCTAACCGAAAGACATTCGATTGAATTCACTGCTACTCAGGGCGTATTTTGTGATTTAGAACGTCAAGACTGATTGGCACAAGTATAAAGATCACCTTTTCTCTATTCAAACTTTTTTTTATTCTGAACTGCTTGTTTCTTCTATTCCTTAATGAGAATCAACCCAGAGTAAGTCCATTGTATATCTGTTACAGACGAAACTGTCCTATAAAACCAGTAACTAAGGCATTGTTTGTTCTATTATTTAAGAAGGATTTGACGAGGATGTCATATAGAGAGAAAAGATACTGTATGAGCGACAGGACAATAAGAGAAATGTATTATTATATATGAAATGTCTGCCTCATATATCTGCTAACATCACTAAATTGTAAGACAACCAGGCAAATGATATTTGTTTGTTTTGTTTATTTTTTATCATAAGCTCTCATACATGTATGATATTTTCAGCTCATACAACATCTTTACAAAAACATTACCTTCATATACACGTAAATTACAACGTCAATTATAGTTTTTAACAATACGTTTTGAGGACAGGGGAAGGGAGGGCCAGTTTGGGTAGTTGTAATCACAACGTTCATATTGCGGCCGCGTGGGTTTGTTTACATGACTATGACGTCACGCTGATTGCAAATGTGAACTACGTATACATATCATTACTCGTTCCTTCTAAACGGTTAGGACATTACAATTTCAAGTCACTGAAGAATCAGGCAAAGACCTTATTAACTGATATTAACCAAAGCTAGAAGGTGTGCTCATGTTCTTTTCTAATCGCTTTTCTGTCTAAATGCTGAGAATTATAAATGCTTTGAACAAATAAATGTATTGGAATTTAGAAAATAGACATTTTTTATATTATTCTCAATTATATGCCAATTTTTAAGAAAAACACCTCCAACGTTCAATATAAAGGGTAGCCTCCACTGGCTGCGGTAAGCTCTGTGGTTAGCCTTGCTTACCGCAGAGTTTGTGCTGGTTCTGTAGGTGGAGAGGAATGATGAGGTACTACCTACATGGATCACTGGCATACATGTAGGCAGGACCTCGCCACTTCTCACCATCACAGCACCATCGCAAGGCTTACCGCAAGGCTTACCGCAAAGCTTACCGCAGAGCTTACCGCAGCCAGTGGAGACCACCCTTAGGACTACACCCCAAATACAACTCCAGGTTACATGAGTTGGCTTTATAATGGACTCTCCTCAGCTGACCTCAGATTCGTCTCAACGTGTGAGTTCTTAGAGGGCGTTCATGGCACATATTGTAATAAACTCTCAATTTTGCCCTGTATGAATATGAGTTATTTAATTATTAGAAGTCAAATAAGAATACACTGTACTGTACATTATTCACAGTTGTCAACATTATGACTCACAATACAAGGACTTGTATGAATCATGGTCATGAATCATGGTCGCATTGTTGAATTAGATCTTTATTAGACAGGGGATAAGGTAAAATTCGGGGATATTAACAACTCGGACAATTTAAACAGCCAACGATGAAATGCTATCGCATCGTGTCATAATCTTTTTATTCCAATAATATTTTGATTGCGTTTGGAAGTCGAAAACATTCATTCATAAGGAAACATGAATGAGATCAAAGCATGTCAAACTACTCGAATAGCGCCTTGTAAAAACATGACAAACATTAATAGCTGATAAAGCAACCACACATATTGAACTTTGATCTCACTTGATGAGCAAATCAAGCGAGCTAATCTTATCTCAGTAGAGCTACTCATTCTTATAGATTGCTGCTATAGGTCTATGCACCATATATATGCACATATATATATATACAATTCTGATATAGATCATCTATAGAAGACCACCACCAGGTCGAAACGTCTAAATCGCCATGTATCAATACAAGCCACATTTAAACATCAAATACCGAAGTTTAAGGTTGTGGTGTTTTCCTTTATACAATATATATATATATATATATATAACAATTGGTTATTTATCAAACTACGTTCACAGATTAGAGGTGATAAAGATCCGCGAGGGGCTCGGGTCTAGCAGTGTATACCTTTAGTTACCAAATAAAAAGAACATAATATTATTAATGGTTAAGGTATTTAAAAGTATTAAAGCCTCTATACTGAGACATTCTAGCCAGGCCACAAAATTAAATATTTTCACTGAGATGCCTTTACAATAAGACCGGATTTGAGCAGTTCTTTTAAATATCTATATAAGAATAATCAGTATCTATAGCAAATATCTTAAGACGTACAAATTAGTCAGAAAATGACATCTTTGCATCATTATACCCATTCACTATGTTAATGTATTTTACAAGTTTTTTTCACAGGAACCCTCGGTCAGAATGTTTTGATTCTTGGGGTGTTTACCGCTGCCAGTGGCATGAAAACATGTACCGAATTCCAAGACTGTGTATTGAATATATATTCATGCATATCTGAGGTTATTCTAAGGAGAACATTTGACTACTTTGCTGGTGATTAACCATCAAGAAATATAGCTAACTTTTTTTTCATGCAAAACAAAATTATTTATTAGTACTTATTAGATGTCCTAATGTTTACTATCATTGGAATCAACTTGATCCCATCTTTTTAAATATGATGATATCTCAAAATCTATGTTTTTGCAACTTGTGACTCATTCTGCCGTAACACATCACGAATCAGAAATACACTGACTTATGTCACTGTGTAGAGGTTTCATCTATAGTGTTGGTGGGAAGCCTTATGTGAAATTGGATAAAGCAGGCAATTGCTTAACATTGAAATAATGCACAGTCCTCTCACAACTACTACCTGGCCATCGTGTATTATCGGAACACTTATATCGTGTAAGTGGCTTGTTGAGGTAGTGAGGTGAACTTGTCACAAGGGTGTGAATGTATTGTGACTAAGAGCATTAAACCCAATCCCTCCCCTCGCTGCCCATACTCTATTCCTTTTTACAATAGATCCATACAAAAATAACCCCGAAATAACCGGAAATGACGCCTCAATTAAAAAAAAATGTTACTTTGTTATCTCAATTTGCCTAACATTTTACTAATGGTAGAATAATTATTATTTTTCTTACAGGACGACGACCTGAATGAGGCACACTGGTCCTATCACTTGAGTCACCTAGTGGTAGAAATAAGAAACATGATTGGGAACATTTGTTCCTATTTTAAGGATAGACGGAGCCACTCAGCCTGTTGCTTACTGAGGAACTGATGGCCAGGCTTCAGACAGACAGTCGAGGCTGTGGGGGACTGATTGCTCTATGCCCAAGTTAACCTATAATTAGTAGACATCTGATGTGTTACAGGAAAATGATCCCTAAGTCGCAAAATTGATATTTTCCAAGTGTTTTATACATAAGATCTAGTAGGACTGTTCTCATTTGAGGGATATCTAGTGCTTTGAGTCGTATGAATACGCGTACAAAACTTAAAGACAATGTATCAAATATATACTTGCGTTACTAAGGTCATCCTACTGAGTATATTTAGCTACTTTATTTGTGTTTGTCCCCCGCCCAGAAATATTGCAAAATTGTCTCAAACATTGAATATAGAATTACATTTTAGATTTCCTAATTGTTAACATCGTTGGAACCCATTTAATCCCATCTTCTCAATTATGATTGTTACTCAAAATCCATTTTTGACTCATGACCTCTGTTACATATCACATTTGACATATTCGGCATGCAAGGACATATGAAGCGAGAGAGGACATGTATGCTAACAAGTTGTGATACTCTATTCTTTTCCATCATTAGCAATGAATCTTTTTTCCATGCATACACGAAGTGACTCAGAACTACACCAGATGTAGATTTTAGTGTGTCCTACTAAATGTGTAGATGAATATGGATTTTGGAGTATAATATCGGGAAGCAAGTACACATGAAACCCTGCAACTATGGGGGAGAGGGAATGACTTGGAGTTAAGTTTTGTCCCTGAATAAATTGGCAAGCAACTTGAAACTCAAGTAAAAGAAAGGGTCATATGCATGCGCATCACAAAATTAACTGGTGTATCTTGTGATTTTAAACCCTTTAAAACATTGTGTGTACGAGTATTGTCAATGTTAAATCGTATGTGGTCTTTGATCTTAAAACATCCAGTTATATATCGCTCTAAAATTACTCTAAAAGGCCTCTGTAGTAGAGTGGCATTTTATCCAATCATTGGCATACAATTTAAATAGAACGCCACTATGTAAGAAAGCAAAAGATAAGTAAGCAGGACAAGGCCTGGAAAAAAGTTATTTGAGATGACCATTACCCTTTTGTCAACACAAACATCCTTATGGCAAATAAAGAATGATCTTATCTTACCTTATCTTATCAAGCATTGATTATCTGATTTTGCTAAGGATTTAGCCATGTGATTTTCATAACAAAATGTACAAATGTAAACAAAATAAGGACAATAAGCAACGAAAGAAACCGGGAATGCTCTCCAGGCCAGTTCTGTTGTTGATAGATGTAACTTAAAATCATTCTGCGGACAATATATACCTTTTTTTATACATATCCAACTTAAAAGTACTTAGACTCAATCAGTTTAATGAAATGAATCTTCAACCAAACAGATTCCAAATACAAGATAATTAATAAAGCCTCCTTGGTAAAGGATTAATGAGCCCGAAACTTCGGGACCCCATATAAACAAACCCCAACATACCAAACTGACCCTTCCCTGCTCTATTATGGGTTGACTCCATTTACTGTGATAGCAAATAAATGCCTGTCCATGACATGGACAAACTATAACTATCCCCATATGTCATAGAGAACATAATATTACACTTTTACTTTTCAATACTGGGGAATTATGTGGTAATAACGAAAACAAAATTGAATTATTTAGAGCACGAAAACCAGAGAACCAATACCGCAGAAATAAGTTCATTGACTATTTGTCCTCACCCTCAGCTTTCTTGACATGGAATTGGATTTCCAGGCACAGTATTGTTAACTTCACTAAAACTTAATCAGCCCCACTGCACCTGCGATTGATTATGTACTCGGGAAAAATCACTCTGGGACAATCTTATCTTCAGACAAGCATAGTTCTCATGGGACAATATTGCTGCTTGAAAACATACAATAGAGCTGTTGATACAATAGGATTGTGGTATAGATGCAATTCTCAACGACCTGGCAATGGCCAGGTAATGATTGTAATATGAGAAAGGGCATGACCATGACTTGTTAGAGACGAGTTAGCAGTTGAGAAATCAATCCAACAGTCTGTGCAAGTACTCACGCTCATTTAAAAACTGCATTCTGAGCTATTACGGCAAAAGAAATCTGAATTCATCATATAATAATTCAATATTCAATATGAATTCATCGATAATAAGTGAAGTCATCAAAAAAGGGTTTCGGCCGGGTCCTTCAAATACAAATAAGGACGTTCATGAAGCCCTATAGCAAAACCAACTGGACCCCCCTCCCCCCCACACACCCCATAGTCAAATGACTTATAGATGACTTGGAAAAGAATGGAACAAGAAGTAGAAAAGGTTCAGTTTTTGACAGACGTTAACTGAGAGTTCCTATTAAATGAGATAGAAATGAAATACATAGCTAATACTATGTAATCAGATATTTTAAACATTTCTTTACTGCGTGTAATATGACTAAGTACCAACCCGGTTGCTATCTGTGATGTGGGGATAAGGACGTTTGGTGATGTGAATTCATTTAACATGCCCTTTCACCTTTGTGACTTTGTGTTCATGTTGTGATGTTGTGATGTTGAGACATTGATTATCGCTGCACCCTCAGTTAATATCGGTCAAAAATGGAACATCTTAGTGGTAATAGCTGAGAATGCAGCTTTAATTATAATTTTACCATTATATAGTCTATAGGCCCGTTTTCAGTAAATCAAACTAGTTGAGGCGTTTTATAGTAGAAGCATTAAAACACAAGGCTTTAGACAATTATTACGTGCTAAATCCAAATCTGGCGGATGACAGAGTGTATCTTCAGTATTTTCAAGATGGCGGCCATATTACAAAATGACGGCAACTACTATACTGATCAGCACATCACAGTTGTAGTCATTTTAAAGATGAATGATATTTGAAAAACTGATTTTTTTTCTAGCAAACACGCATTGCTTATGACTTGGCACTTCCGGGGTAATGAGGTGTATCATGCATGAAACAACATAGACAGGTAGAAGTACTTAAATGGTCAGAATAGGTGTAGTTAGCAAGATCACAATATCTGTCCCGAAATTAAGTTTTCCTAAAAGACCATACTACCTCAGAAGTATGTCAAATACCTGTCCAGGTACCTGCCTTTCATGGTGATAACAATCTTCAATAGTTTATGATTGGTGGGGAAACCAACTCCCACTTACAGATTGCAGCTGGTAAGGATACAGCGTAGTATTAAGAGAAAGAAAGGCCTACCATTTTAAAATCCAGATATTTCGGTAAGAAAATATTTTAAAATTCTTACTAAAGCAAGCTGTAGGTTTCTAAGTAAAGCGAAATCTGTAAGTTTTAGATCCAGGCGCTAATGATAAGGTATTTTGATTCTATTTAGATAACTCTTTAAAACGAAGAAAACCAAATGAGGAATATCTTTTTTAAATGTACATTGGGTGCAGATCTACTTGGCAGAAACTTACTATGACATCAACGAAGACAAGGTGGATAATGGATGCCGGAATGGTGTCAGAAGATACCAAGAGGCTCGAATGTGACAGGCTTAACCTGAGGCCAGGCCTTTGAAGGCTTAGAGAGAGAGGGTGGAAGTGGAGGAGTAGGTGGGCGAGGAGAGAGGCCCTCTTATTCACTGACAGTACTAGGGTTGGGTTAAGGTTGCTTATCAAACCTTATCAGTGTCTCTTTGTAATCTACTAAACGCCTGTCAACACGTATTCGCCGGCATGTAGGATTACTGACAATGGCATTCACATAAACCTACCATTCAAAATAATAATGCCTCCTTCAAGTACTCCGCCCCTGGATACCTAATGAAAAGATAGGTCGCCACAGAGACTTACTAAATAAAATGTGTATTCAAAAATTCATCAAAGCAAGCTGGACCAATCTTGTTGAATTAAAATATTACTTTTAATCTACTTGTTATTACAAGTGCTACGGGATGAATTATGTGAAGGAAGTCAAACAGATATTCTAATGTTTTCATCTGTATAGTGAGACATTTCTAAGGTTCTGGGGTGTTGCTAGCATACAATCACTGATGGTTGGCCAGTATTCATGGTCACTCTCTATATATAGTTGGGTGTTGACAAAGCACATCGGTACTCGTAAATTTATAGTTAGTACTGGTCATATTTAATTCTCATGTATTCTTTGAAAGGAACACTACACAACAAGTAAATCATCTCTTTTTCGGTACCATGATGATCAGACGTGTTGATGATGATAGATGATGATGATGATGATAGTCAGCAGAAATGACAAAAGGTATATCATAGGCAGCCCATCACCATCTATGATGATGCCTTTCTAAAAACAATTGCAATAAATAATAATGCACAAGGAAACGATCGCGGCCCATTATAAAAGCCTATAGAAGCGGGATTGCATGGGACCTGTTTCTCCATGAACGATCCTGCACGAAACGATATCTCTTCCAATGCAAATTGTGCAGCGAATGGGAACAGGTTGAATGCGCCAATTATTACCTTTCTTTATTACCATTCCCAGCTATTGCGAAGAAAACCATCTGACCAAATTTACTCATATTATGACTAATAGAACTGAATGTATCAATATTCTGCTGTTGTTATATGTTTATACAAGAATTTGGAGTCAAATCGGCCGAGAGAAGACGGCTGCCGATGAGTTTTGGAGTGTCTCCAAGATATAAAGCCTTGTAGCAAAAACAACCGAACAAATGACTTTAAGATGCGTTGAAAATAAAACAGAATAAGAATTGGGAAATCTTTACTTTTGACAGATGTTCACTGAGAGTGAAGCTTTAAAGCAAGCTTTTATTCTGTCTGACTCTCCCTATTTATTATTTTTGTCATAGTCATGCAGTGTACATATTCCGCGACATAGGTTTACTAGAAATAGGCTTTAGAGAATTGTCCTTGCACTGGTAAGAGATGTGTGTTGCATGTAAGTTTACCACTAAATGAATTTCCCCATATTCTAAATCCATTTCTTCACCTTGTATTCTTTCTTTATCCGAACATTTCCATGTTGAGAAATGCCAAGCAAATTACGAACACCATTCAAGTACACTTAGGCAATGTTCATGCGAAAATTGAATTACCACCCCTCACAAATAAACAAAAGAGTGATTCAAATAGGTTCATAGCTTCAATAAAAAATCAAATGATGAGATCAAATTTAAGGGGTTTACCCGACCATTCAGGTGAGATCCTTATTAGCCTACTCTATTAACAGTCTGTTTTGGAGGCAAAACAAAGTCAGTAAGGTGACGGGTCAAGAGAATAATTGCTTTAACCTTTAGGTCTTCTCTTCCACGCAGAGCTAAAACACCAGAAGCTTGACAGCCGACAGAGCGAGCTGACGAGAGGAGCACCGGGGTAAAAGGACTGATAGTAAACAGTCTGCTTGTGAAAGGATCTCGTGTGAAAAAGTTTTAGTAGGCAAGGACATAAAACGATGCCATTTGACTCGTGTTGGCTCCTTGCAAGACGGTCAACATCAACATAAAATGTAAGGATTTTTAATGGTAACGAACTGGGATTTTGCTGAATAATTATTAGAATTGATGCAATTTTAAATTCCGGTCCTTCGCCTTTTGGAATGTTTATACATAGTCATATTGCATGTTGATATGAATGCACCCAATCCAACATGGATGCCTATTTCGGGGGCGTTGCTAGGGAAATTAATTACTGGATAGTTTACTGACGGCTCTGAGCGTATTTTTTGTTTGTGTTGAAACTTCTATTTTAATTTAACAAAAGTTATTACGTTGGCATGTGCCATCCGCAAGGACCTCACTAAACCAGTTGTCTGTTCCCTCCCGTAAAAAACTTAAACATACAAACTTCATGTTGTTGGTATAGCATTCAGTGTAGTATGAAATTAGTAATGCTAATAATAGATATGAAGTGAGATATAATGTTACGATGACTATGTTACGCCAGGTTCCCTAAGATCTTTAAAATAGTTAGAAGACCAGCATGCCTGTTGAGGGAACTAGTAAGTATGAATGAGCCTATTATATAGAGGAAGGTGGGTGGAGGGCCTGAGACCTCGTTAGTGTTAGGTCAGAGGTTAAAGGTCAGGTCGGCAGACAACAGCTGGGGAATCCCCTGCAAGTTACAAAATGGTTATTACCATCCCAAGTTTCATAAGTATAGACAGAGGTTCTGACAAATAGGTATGTCTTCAATGTAAAATACAATTTGCAATAAGTATACCTTTTCATGATAAGAATGTATATATTTATTTCTGGTCAACTCTTTGTTGGAACAATAGAAAGATCAGACCCTTGAATTTCAATAAACGAATTAATTAGTATTGATTGTTTGAAGTAGGTTTGTTATGCATACTATACTACTCTGTCAATTATTTCAACATTATAATGAGGAAATACTTAAGCGAACCCCTCGCACTGTATGTAGATAGCCAAACAACTTTTGATGTGGTCTTGAACTATTTCAGTTTTATGAAGATTTCTCTTTAACATTACTCTTAACTTGATTTTGAATGTTTTAACCATTTGCCATGCAGAATATCATCATATAATATTGTCACCACGCTCCTAATTGAAGCTACCACTATATCTATATCGGTGAGGTTTAGGGCCAATCCTAATCCCCGCCATCCAGTTTTCCTCCCGTTGGCTTAAGTCCCTCTCTATACAGCCACAAATTATTCACAGCAATAGCAAGATTTGAGCCTTGACAAAATTAAGCCTTTCCCAGAGCTGACCTAAGAGCATAGGCTGATTCAGCCATCCTATGCAGTATGAGGAGGGCTATGCTGAATGTAACAGGGGAGTTGTAATAGCAGACCCGAAGGTTTTAACTCTGTACCCACCTGTAACACTGTACCCACCTGTAACACTGTACTCGGTCTGTAACACTGTAACCTCCTGTTACACTGTAACAGTAGTAACCACCTGTAACACTGTACTCACTGTACCACTGTACCAGCCTGAAACTCTAGTACTCATGGTCAATCACTTTAGTACTCATTGTCGATCACTTTAGTACTCACGGTCAATGACTTAACATGTTACTTACATTAGTACCCATGGTGAATAAGATGATTCTTTATTAGCCGTTAAAGGTGTACAGTTGACAAAATGGTTGTGAACTTCTCCTGGTCAATCATCTATGTACTCATGGTCAATCATGTTAGTACTCATGGTTAATCATATTAATCATGTAGAACCCATGTATACATAGGTTCTATGAGAAAAGCATGAATTTGTAATTAGACCCAATACAATTTAATAAAAAATTTAAAAAATACACCACACCTCCTCTACTACTACCACTACTCCTCCTCCCTCATTGATTTCATGAAAGCCCCTACCACAAATAGCCAAGAAGGCCAACGTGACAACCTCCCCACTCTAAGCTTAATTAGTCACACCTTGTGAGCCTGCCACTACTGGCCGGTGCGAAGAGGCACCATAATAAACTTGATACAGGAAATATCTGTTTATGCCTTGATCCAATCTTAATCATATTTGTGTCACTTCTAGAATAAAGATTGACCTTATTCCTTACCAAAAGGCCGTTATTTGGCTATGTATGGATTAGTGTGTGTATATTGTGTATGTATAGTGCCTTTAAATGTACTCTTGATAAGAGCCTGTGAGTAGTAGACTATTGGCTTTAGGTGAGGTAATGTAATTTGAGGATTTGCATCCACATTTAAGCTGAATGAAGTCCACAGAAGAAACCAACGAATGCAGGACAGCAATAACCACATTTGAATTTAAGGGAAAAAGAAACCATAGAAATATTGTTAGACGGTTGACCTCTTTAAATCCTCCCCTTAGAATTTAGGATTTATGTGATAATAGTGGTCAAAGATAACCTTAACTGCATTTTAATTACGGTTAGGTGAATGGAGATACATTTAAGCATTAAAAAAGAAAGATTTTTATTAATTTTAACGATGTCTTGGGTGGTCACATCGAATGCATGGTACCATTTGAGTGCAATTACAAGCAACAGAATGCAACTATGGTCAGATTATGGGCACAACAAAAGCACATTTTTGCCAGCATAAAGTAAATTCAGACCTTGCGAGAAGCAACAAACGATGTGGCTAGCTGGTAGTCCCAGTATCTAATACCCCTGTAAATGATAATGATGGTTCCCTTTAACTGCTACATTGGGTGGTATGGTTTATTTCTGCAGTGCCCAATCAATGGTCCTTTCATGGAAATGACTCTTTCATTTGACATATCTCATGGTTTTATGCTGGCATTTGGATCTGTTGGGGGAAGTAAAAGGTTCTCGTTGGTACTGCAGCACTGGGAATCTGATCATCTTCCCATCCCAGACTTTAGATAAACCACGTGATATGATGATAGGAAAAATATGATGAGATATCAATGTCCTAGTGGAGGGAGGATTGTGATGACATGAGAGACTAAACTACATCCATACTATGTAGTTAAAGCTGCATTCTTAGCTATTAATCCTTTACTCATATTATAACGTATAGGACTGGATTCATCAATACTCTGCTGTTGTTATTTATTTAAACAAAGAGAGTGTCGGGGAGGCTTATACATTAGATGGACATAAACTATTATAGATAACATGAAAGATAGGTTTGGCGAACATAGAGTATTATTAGAATATTCATTCCACCATAATAAACAGACATAAAGTTAAAAACTAACAATGTCGACACAATAATGTAGGTCGACACGACCTGGGCGAGAAAGATGAAGTGATGGTTACGGTAAATGTTCTTTCTTCCTGCTCACTTATTGGTATTGGAGACCCATCACGTGGGTGGTGACCGTAAACAAACCAAGGTGGGCGTGGCCTCACCACAGCTATCTTGCAGCAAGGGTTGCCTTCACAAATTTGGTGCAAAAGCAAATGGACAAAATCATTTAAAACTTTGCTCAAATGACTTTTATTTGGGTTGAGAAAGAATTGAATAAAAGTAGAATATATAAGTTTTGCCCATGCAGTGTTAACTGAGAGTGCAGCCTTAATCTGCAGAGACCTGTAACATATATTTTTTTAATTTAGTATTTTTATACAGCAAATTTTCTGTAAAAATGATAGTCGAGTTAGTAACACACATGTACAATGAAGTTATAATAATCAATTGACGGCATTAACATTGAGATAGAACCAGAACTTGTGAATATGCGAATGTGTCCATATAATGACTATATTGTGTGATAAGATAAGTGTCTAGGAGACAGAGATAAGTGATTAGTTGTGAAACTAAATACAATGCCAACAAGGTTTTACTAACCTGAGGATCTCTCTCTCTCTCTCGGCTTGGTGGTCTCTTGAGAGATCCTCATGTCAGTAAACACGAGTGGGCATCATACATACAGTCTTCTAGACACTACTTGAGTTACATTCTATTTTTATATCCGCCATATTAACTGTCAAACCTGAAGTGTATGACATCACAAATGGGCTCATTACATTCTACCTATATTATATACATTATAAAATATTAACTGCAACTGATTCTTGTTTGCTAGGGGGAGTCATGGAAAAAAACTGCTCAACAGTTGAATTGCAAGTTACGCAATTCACATTGTGGAAAGGAGGTGTTTAGAGATGAAATATGTTCAATGAATAAATATAAATCATGTAAGTATTATTGCCAAAAAAATTACTGTTGCACCAGATCAAATTTCGCCTGATGCTCCCCTAGCTAGTACAGTTTATTGGGCGTCAACCGTTAGGAAGCCTCTGAAAGAATACGCCTAAATTCACTTGTGGTATCTCTGTGACCCCCAATCGTGATATAACATTACTTTTGTGAAACTAAACAAAAGGTATCCTCATAACATGCCAAATAAACCCATCCAGCAATATATGCTATACATGATTTTTTTTCGAAACCAACCCCCACTCACCGCTTTACCCTACACGATATAAGTAATATTAACTAGTCAGGAGTCTTCATTCTTCTCACCGAATTTTCGCCATCATATTAATCATACCGATATAGGTGGCGACACATTTATACCTGAGATAGCTAGCGATCCTCACACATATGTGTGAGCGTGTATCTGCTATACAATATTTCCTGAATACAAAATGTGAACAAAAAAACAATATATATGATATATATAATTCGATATAGTATAAGAACAGGAGCTTGGTTCAACTGACGTATGGGTCAAATCGTCAGAAAGGATACACTTCACCTTCATCATCAATCCTCTAAATAACCCCCTTTGACGCTTAAAAATGAGGTTCAAAATACAGTTCAACAGAACCGAACAGACGTTATTCAGTTCAATGAAAAAAATAATATAAATAAAATAAATGATCTAAAGGCAATGGAATCTTTATGTACAGAACCTTGTATTCTAGCCCTCAGATATGGATCCACATCTAAGTCAATTACAAATCAGAAAGACTTAATCAGGAACCAATCGAATTGATTGCCCTTCAGGACATCTGCCAAATGCCAAATATTGACCAGCATTAGGAGCTATGAAGCATGAGTTTAAAAAGCCCACAATGCCAGACGAGACTGGGGCCTATCACATACACTAAATACTAGGCATGGCCCACAAGAACCAGTCACCAGTTTAGCTTCACCCCATCAAGCAGCCATTACCGACCAGTATGCCCATCATGACAGATGAGTTCCCACAGGCATCTATTTGACGACCAGTTGCCAGACGCTATAGGGGTAGTGCACTGGGTATCAAAGTGGATTGAAGCTGCATTCATTGATCAGAATGTGTTGATACATCACTAAGTTCAGTTTTCCGTATACTCAAGTCATGTAACGTTCATACAAAATTTTCACAAAAGTGATGAAAATATAACTCATTGAGGTTGGTTTCTCAACCAGTTACACATAACTAATTTGGGTTTATAGGCTACATAGCGCTTGCAGACTATTGATGAGTACAATTAATGAATATAGTCCAATATCTCTATAATAGTTGCGGAGCTCGAAGATTAACACAAGCTCTAGTCGATAATAAGTGATTTTATTTCTGGCCAGGCTTCTAGCCTCCTGTACATCTATTGGTTGGGTAACTTAGTAGCTCCTGCAGGTCTGCAGAGCATGACATAGCAGTGTCATTGTTAAATTTCCCATTAATGGTGGTGGAGTAGGAGGCTACTTCACCAAGCTGCCCTGACCAAAATATTCATCAATTACGTTCCCAATTTCGTCTATATTAGCAGCAATATATCTAGTTTATGTACAAAAAGAAAGAAATCAGTAGAAGCATTTTAAAAAGATCAAGAATGTATCTGACACCATGTCAGAATCAGTCAATGGGATTCCTTGCTGCACTCTATGGCTATTCAATGCTTCTTGGATGATTTGACACACCCAGAGATGGCTAAACAAAACTTTAAAAACTTCCTTCCTTGGAATGCTCCGTGTGTGTGTGTGAGGGGGGGGGGGGGAGTTGGAGCTTGGAAACACAAATCGTTCAATCTAATGGTTAGTTTCTATGTCGTGCTCTGCGGTAAGCATGAGGAATGGTGCGCCTGAATATGATTGCTTGCTAGGACAGATTCTCAAGGTGAAATGTGGTTATTGGGGATTGAGGTTGCATAGGATTATGGCATGTTACCTCCAGAATTATGACATACAGGTTTTGGATCTGTACTGACCCCAGATCAAAAGTCAGTGGTATGCGGATTTCACTTTTGTTAATGTAATGGGTCAGTTCTTAGCTGGCTGGGGTGCTCAATGTACACTGATTAAGAAGCATACATGTGTATGATGAGCTGTCAGTCAAACCTCACCTCATACAGTGTAAGGTGACGTGCCATGCAGGAACCAGACATAACTTGGTTATTCATGGGTGTATAAGAGTTGCATTGGGAGTAGACCAGGAATGGTATGCTCTGAATTGTTTAGTGGTAAGGGGACTCATTAGTAGAGAAGCCAGAATACTGGGTATGGATTTTATCATGTTACACCAGTGTAACTCAGATTGGTTGGGCAAATTAACCTTGGAAGATGGTGGACGGTTATGTGTGCACCTTCGAAAATTGCGACTCTTAAGAATTGACTGGCCCAGTCATTCTGGAGTGAATGTATACTTGTGGATGCTTTTACTTCTGTATGTTCTGGAGGTCTCCTTGGGAGGAGGCAAGATCTTTGTTCCAAATGAATCTGATTTGGTTTCCTTGAACAGAGTAATCCAGTTGCGGAAAGATGGCTTAGTAATGCATTGTTAAAGGATTAGATCACAAGGTTTTGGGACTGAGGGGGGGTTATTCAGACTGGGAAAAAACCCGAGGTAAAGCCAATGTTTTGTTTCGGTCCGAATATCTCCCCCCAAAGCCCCAAAACCTCACCATTACATTAGAATAATGGCAAAGAAGTTGTTCTTCTCATAATATTCTCGGGTTCAGTGACTCTTTAAGGTGCACCTTTTAACTTAGGAACCCGTTTATGGGGATCATGGCAGATAATGAACACCTAATTGATATGCTTATTCTTAGGTCTACAGGAGATGGCGCCACTACGCGCAGGTGAACCCATTGATCAGTAGAGATACATTAGCGGAGATAATATAACTTACAGCCAAACCGCCAACACCATACTTGCAGATATTGTGTATCAATGCATCTAGACCACCATCAATTCAAAATTGGACTTTAAAATATTGATCTGGAGCAATTCCAACACATTCGGATCATACCAGTTCCCGCGAAATGTTCAAACCCTCAACATCGCCCATACCGGTCTGTGTTTATAACCTACGCGTCCTAGGCAACAGGGTGAACCGGCACATCACATGTCCGATGTATAAGGTAACTGTACCTACATCTCTACAAATTATAAACACTCCCTCTTCCTCACCATCAACGCATAATTGCCCACCAAACGATAGTGATTGTGCGTTGATTAATTTGAACACTGATGCTATTCCCTTTCCTAGTTTAGGGGAAGATATTGATTGTAGTACTTCAGTTACAAATCTAGAAATGGCCACCGACGTTAAAAACACTCAATTGTCTGAAAATCAAAGAGGGTCTGCTGAGTATGAGTCTGAAAAATCTGATGAAATCATGCATGATGACTTAAGAAGCCAATCTGACATTAACTTAGATACGTTATCAACTACTTCTGAGTATGATACCCCTCCAGCCACAGAGAATTCTATCGTTGCACCATTAGGTCTAGGCACGTCCATTGAATCCTCCAAACCCCAGTCGCCACCCTCTAAATTATCTGTCGTTATACCTGCAAATCCTTCAAATTCTGATAGCCTACCAAATTCCAATGACCCACCAACCTCTCCTAAAAAGAAACTCTCGTCCTTCGATGATCTGGCCAATGAAATGAAACTATTTCATACCTCTTTTCATAACAAACAAAAAGATGCTACCGCAGTGGTTGAAAAAAAGGTAGAAAGTCTGACAACAGCTGTAAATGAACTCAAACTTAATATTGGTGCGAGATTGTCCACATTGGAAGGCAGGCTCAAGATTATGGAACAAAATTATACTTCCGCTGCCGACATTGAAACCATGATTTCAGATAAAGTCACATCGTTGGTCGACGATAAAACTGCTGATATTGATGCCCACATTACAACTCAGTTCAATACCAATTTTGAAACTTTCAAAAATTCAACTGAATCGCAAATAGGGTCATGGCTTACTACTTCCTCTGATACGGTTAAATCAACCCTCGAGGACCAAGATTCCAAATTGGGGGGACTCATCGCTGACCTAGCCTCCATGACAAAATCGCTAGAATTGTCACAAGCATGGCAATCTCACATGTATGCCATTGCATCCCAAAATTCTATCGCCATTAAAAAATCTGAAAAATCACTCCAAGCCACGAATGACCAAGTTGGTACTCTTGACACTAAGTCGAGAAACTGTAATACTCTCATTGACGTCGTCCCTGAGAATAAGAACGAAGTTCTCTCTGAAATTGTTGTAGGCATTATTTCTCCTACACTTCACAACTTTACTTCTGATGACATCAATGTCACATATCGCTTGGGCAGATTTAAAGCAGGGAAGGTCCGGCCAATATTAGTTATTCTTGTCTCTTCCAAACTTAGGGACCAAATTCTCCAGCTGTCTAAACAGATACGACAGAATAGCCCCCAACCAAACATTTGGATAAATCGAGACTTAGCCGATGACACTAGACGCAAATCAGCGCTCCTCCGCAAATGCTTTAAAAAATTAGAGAAACTTGTGCCGGACGCAAAACCCACTTTGAGCTCGAACTATATAAATTATAACAAGTCCAGATATTACTGGAGTGATCTCATCAATCTCCCATCAGGAGCGAGACCTGAAGATGTCAAGTCTCAGGAATTTTGTCAGGGCCTAGCGGTGGGATATCAGGGAGAATACCACTATGGATCCAATTTTTTCCCTTCACCTTTCTGGCATGAAAATTGTTTATTCTCCTCTGTCGAACAGGGATATGAGTACTACAAGCTCCTCTTCGCTAAACTACCCGAGTAAGCAAAGGCAATTCTGCTTGTTGATAATCCCTATAGGTTGAAAGAGATTGGAGAAAAAGTGGACGACTCTGACTAATGGAAAAACAAGCGTATTGCCACACTCAAAGATCTAATGTTAGCCAAGTTTACTCAGAGTAACGAGCTCAAGCGTAAATTGCTATTAACGCCCTACACAACCTATTTTGAGATGACGGCCTCCAAATACTGGGGCACTGGTCACCGGGTAGGCGACTCCAAGTTCAATCCACTTCAGTTTGACGGCGAAAACCAACAGGGAAAGTTGCTGTTGAGTGTGAAAGACGAACTTGCTAGGAAAGGATAGAAATTGCACCCTTACAAAAGGACTATTGTATAGTGGGGCACTCCCGTACGCGTTCACTAGGTCAGTACCTGAATTCCTATGTAAATCCTGATTCGTTCACAGTACACTCTTACTCAGGAGCTTCACTAAAGTTAGCTTCATACCTAGCGCAAGATGTAGTAGCCAGATTCAAACCAAAGTTCATTTTCATAACAGCTGGTTTGTGCTCGGTTACAAAGAAAGATAGGTATACCAAGCTTGTGTCACTCATTCATAAGTCAGATATGGAAGCCAAACAAGCTTATATTTCGAATATGGATTATATCCAAATCAAGATGGAGAAAGCTGTATATCCCCATGCCACCGAAATCATATTTTGCCCTATTATTGGGATGGATTTAATGGTTTATAATCATCTCTCCACCCCTCACCCAGACCAAGACTGTCTCAACAGCACGATTACCATGATCAATAAAGCGATATTCAATCGCAACGAGTCCCAGCTGCTTCCTACTCCTTTTACTAACAGCTGCATACATCCCAATGACAAAGGCCGTCATAGAAATGTTTACGTGCGCCCAGCTGAAGACGGGTGTCATCTTGTCCCTGAGTTACTAGACGACTGGGCATGGAAAATCGCTACCGTTACACGAAAATTAAGCATGTGGTAATATGGCATTGTAGCGAATCTCACCCTTTATATAATAGTCTCTGTCATCGATGGTGACTATATATGAGAATAGATTCTACTGCCCCGCCATGCATGCTGACCTTTCCATTGGGATTGACTGAACCTCCCAAGCCCAGCTGTATGTTATGTCCCATATAACGACCCCACTACATTCAACCTCGCCACCATGAATGACTACACTCCATTCAAGTCTCAAGTTGTGTATTATATCATGCATACTGGCCTGTCTACCTATGATCACATCTTCCACTCGACCCTATATTGTGTGTGCTAAAAACATTTTTACTAAAACTAACATTTAAATATAGTACAATACTGGGTATTATATTAAGCCATGATGAACTCCTTTCAACACATCTACACACACAACTCGAGTGTAACTGACTTTGTTTGTTTGCGCTTTAAACCTATACCTTAATGCTTTATGATCAACTATCTGTGATCACTCCTTAGTTGACATGATACTGACCCTGTCAATGTGTATTCCCCTAAATGAATAAATGTTCCTAATAACGCTGTGCATAACTTCAATTATTGAACAACCTTAAATCAATTGTGTATTTATATTGTATAGCACAGGCTTTTCTCTTATCTCTCTGATATTAATGTCTTACTTTAATTGAATTCTGACGAAATTGCTCAAATTCATATATTTTGAGTAGCATTGCTACTTTACATGGTGATTGATTATTAAAGCTTATAAAGATCTATTCTTAACATGTTGTTTCCGCTAATCTCTTATCTATTCTTTGAGTTGAATTGGTCATGTTAAATGACATAGACCAAACTCAACTATTGAATACCCTAGGATGTACCAAAGGATTTAAGGTTGCTAGTTTAAACATACGCAGTCTTTAAAAAAACTATGAAGAGGTGGAGACCTTTCTGCTCAAGTCTGGAGTGGATGTACTCTTGTTGGGAGAGACCTGGCTCTCTGACAGGACGCATACTAGCCAACTGAACATTACCCCGTACAAACTTTATCGTCTTGACAGAGCTAGTGGTAAGTCAAGAGGAGGTGGACTAGCTGTCTATATAAAGGACAGTATAAACGTTGACTGTGAAAAATATAAGGATTTGAACACCAGTAATAATAATCTGGAAATCCAAGTATTACTACTTGAAGAAAATAATCATAAAACCAAAATCATCCTCAATGCTTATAGACCACCTAGAAGCCGATACGCTGAGGCTATTGAACTTATTCGTGAGATCCTTGCTAAATTACCAGCCAACCATGAAATCTATCTACTTGGTGATTTGAATATAAATTACAATGATGGTACGCTACCTTCTAATGAGTTGTCTAAAATGACCCAGTCCTTTCAACTCACACAATTTATAACCTCACCTACCAGATCCACCTCCTCCTCGGCCTCCATTATAGACCATGCCTACTCTAACTCTAAACTTATTACAACTTCTGGCGTCCTAAATATAAATATATCAGATCATAATCCGATTTATTTAGTTAGGAAAAATGTTTTCTCTAATACCTCCTTTGAGGCTAGAAGCTTCACTCACTTTGATGAACAGATATTTCTGCAAATATTAAAAGACCATGACTGGACCAGCTATTACACCTCACGAAACCCCACCTTCTGCTGGGACTATATGGAATCTTTTATTTATCAGATCTTGAATAGAGTGTGTCCTGTCAGAGAGTTCAAAAACGTTTGTGCTCGCTGTGAGTGGATAGATGGTGAATTGTTCTCACTGATGAAACAAAGGGACAAATTTTTCAAGTTAGCCAAGAAATATAAATCTGCAGACCTCCTAGATCAAGCAAAAGCACTCCGAAGACAAGTAAATAAAATTGCTAAAACCCTAAAAAATAATTACATAAGAATACCCTCCTTGAGTGTTCGGAAGACCCTCACAAATTTTGGGAGAAGGTAAAGCCCATTATACATGATTAATCCTGAAAAAGCTTGCAACATGGAACACATACAATTGGAGTCTGAAAATGGAGATGCAGTTAACACCAAAGTGGTCCCAAATGTTTTCAATGAGTACTTTGCCACAATTGGCTCCAAATTGGCTGACAACATCAATCCACTCTCACCTGATGAGTCAACTAGGTATGACAATAATAAAGGACCTGAAGCCAGTTTTCCAAACTTCCAGTTTGATGGAATTGCCCTTAATGACTTGCATAAATAATATCTTCTCTTCCCCAACATAAATCCTCCGGCCTTATTCATTTAAAAACACCACTTCTAAAAAAGATTCTGCTCACACTTATTGACCAATTCAAATATTTAATAGACCACTGGTCGTATTCCTGAAAAATGGAAATTGGGCAAGGTGACCCCCCTATTTAAGGCTGGAAGTTCGAAAAACCCGGGCAATTACAGACCTATCACCAGCATCTGTCTGCCAGCGAAGGTCCTTGAAAAAGTCGTACAGAGAAAACTTATGTCACATCTTGAAACTAATGACATCCTATATAAAGACCAATATGGATTCTGGTCGGGCTTTTCTACCAGCGATGCTGTCGTTTCCTTTCTTAATAAAGTATATGGTGCATTAAATGACAAACTAGTCTGTAGATCCGTATTCCTGGACTTCAGGAAGGCCTTCGACACCGTTGATCACCAGATTTTACTGGGAAAACTGGGTACAATTGGAATCATGGGCAATGAACTTGAATGGTTTAGAAATTACTTGCATGGTAGACAACAACATGTTGTAGCAAATAATTTAACTTCTTCAAAACAACCGGTTACATGTGGTGTCCCTCAGAGGACTACACTTGGACCTATCTTGTTCTCAATCTATATTAACGATTTACATAACCATGCTAAAAGTACTGACATGCAGCTCTTTGCTGATGACACTATCATCAGTAAAGTTGACAAAAATATCGATATTGCCACCCAACACTTGCAGCAGGATCTTGATAACATCATGCTCTGGTGTCGTAAAAATAAGATCTCCTTGAATGAGGACAAATCCAAGTCCATGACATTCCATGGAGGGCCTTCCTAGAAGACAAAATGGAAAAAATACGTCTCATCTCCATAATCTACTATTAGGACCAAAGATCCTTGAGGATGTAGAAGATTATAAGTATCTGGGGACGGTCGTCGACGGCCCCCTCTCCTTTAAGAAACATCTCATGAACACAAGACGCAAAGTTGTACATAAACTTTGGCTCTTTAGGCATCTGAGGGGCAGGCTGAATGTGAACTTAAGCACCCAAATCTACAAAACAGCTATCTTACCACTATTTGATCAATCTGATATTTTTTATGATTCGGCCACTAAGTCTAGACTCACATCTCTCCAAACTCTTCAAAATCGAGCACTAAGAATTATAACTAGAAGTAATAGATTCCAAAATACTGATGAATTCCATGAGCAATTCAGCCTGCTCCCACTCAAGGAAAGGAGACGACTGCACCTATTACAACAGGGATATCGCCTAAGACTTAATGATAAAACCATCGCCCTGAAAAATAGGAATACAAGGCAGCACGGACAGGGTAGAATTGTGTTTAGATGTCCGGTGCCCAGACTTGAGCAGATAAGGAAATCTATTTATTACAAAATACCATACTATTGGAACTCTCTTGATACAAATTTACATAAAGCTGATACTGCCAAAGCCTTCTCGGAACTGGCCAAAAAAGCAGCCATCAAGATTGATCAAAATTTCCTATACTAATTCCAATACTATTGAAGACACAAAAAACTCCCCTCTCCAGAAAACTAGTAATTAAGAGACTCAAAACCCATCTTACTGTGATAAACTCATTTCCAACATGTATTTGTTTATATTGATTATGAATGATTATTCTTACTACATGCTAGCATATCTTTAGTATACCCTTCTAAATGTACAACAAATTACTTTAGAACCGTATTCTTAATAGACTCATAAGGGTAAACAGTTATTCAATTATGTTGAGTAACTGTTGTAAATGTTGATTGTTTTTCTTTTGCGCGTAGTGTTGCTTGCACAAACATAAATAATTAAACCCATCTTTGCAAAGGCCTCCCTACTGTCATCGACCTTAGGGAGCATTGTTACCTTTGCGTATTAAAAACAATATTTTCCGATAGGGCTTGGCATCCTCCCTAGTTAGGGAGATTAGTTCCCATCGATATTGTCGCCTTTGTATTAATGACTAAATAAAGTATCAACAACAACAACAAGGTGATAATACTCTAATAATTGTCACTTATCTTCACTAGCACCAGGTCACTTAATGCAGTCAAAAAACCAGATTACTCACCTAGAATAAAGAAAAATCATTATTAGTCAGTAATAATTAGGAAATCATCCAGTTTCTAAAGGTCATAGGACGTCAGAATATTACAATTCGTATTCACTAATCATCTCATGGGTTCAACTGTCTATCTGAGAATGTCATAATATACCATCAATTCACCTAAACTCTATAAGACCTACCTAATTACATGAACGTTCTTACTCTATTTAAAAAACCTCCCCAAATAGTTGTATAACCCACACTTGAATGTGGAAGTTTTATTCTAGGAATATGTAGCAGTAATCACAAGGATATTGGAATATGGTAAAGAGTAGACGGTTATGATCCACGAATCTCATCTCCGATGACCATGTTATGTTTTCCTATGTTTCTCCATTGTGTATAGATGTGTAAAATGCGTTATCCACTTGTACAACAAAATGACCACCGCCAGATGGCCACAGGTGACCGACAATCAGTCACCTGCCATTGTCCTTGGCTGCTGTTGGTGGCTGCTATCAGTCAGTATTTACTTGTACAACAAAAAGTGGCACTTTGGTCACCAACAATTGGTCACCCAGGCGTGACCGATTGTATATTTTTTTGTTTTTAAAGGGTTTTATTCCACATTCCTGCCAACTGAGTGCATACATAGCTAGTTGCGATTTTATTTTATTTTTGTATTTTCGAATTGTTCTACCTTTTCATCTTTAACAATCTAACAAATAAAGAATTTATTCACCAACGCTTAAAAAACATGTACATTAATACCATTTAAGCAAGCCAGGTTTCTTATAACTTATACAACTGGTCTACCTTGTCCACAGAAAGTATCCAAGGTCATAACAACACTCAGTATGGCCATAAATACATGTTAGAAAAAAAAATTAAAATATGGTAGGTGACTGACAATTTGTCACCCTCCCAACAATAATGTAAATTAACATTATTGTGGAGAGGGGGTCACAACAAACGACCAACAAAATGCACAGGGTGACCGATTGTCATCACCTGGTGACCGATTGTTGGTCGCCCGGTATCCACTTGACCCATGGTGACCCACAATCAGTCACCATTTGTCAGTCCAGGAAGTATGCAGTACGAGAAGTGTGCAGTTGCACAATGAATATGGTCTGTGATTTAATGCCAGCGCATAGAAAGAAGAAAATTTGATGGATGGGTTATTTTTTAAGAATATGAATTGCCATGATGAGTAGATATTCAGTGAGTTTGTTTGGACAGCTACTTATACCTTGGTAGCATATTTACATGTAAATTTGATATGTAAATAATATACTCTGTGTCTGTTCTTCTCTCTAAAAAGAATACTGGTTGGCCTCTGCATGGTGGTAGTGCTGTTGTTTCTACTGGATCCTTGGCAGCAGAGCCCTTGGTATTAATGTGTTCCAGGCTGCACTCAGAATAATGATGTAAGACTGTACTGCATTGAAGATGATAAGCGATGCTTATTTGAATATATGCACAAGTAAAATATGTACCCAAAGTTTTGGCTAATATACCATACCATTTTAATTGGTCCAATGACTTGCCCTCTGGTAGCAGCAATTTGTTGGCATATACTGCTGTAGTCAAAGTCCCATGCCCTAAAGTACACCATAAACATATTTTTTTCAGCATATGTTCTTTAAATATTCTGCAGTGTCATGGGATGGAAAAACCCATCGACCTGCAAACAACCACTTAGCATTGTCATCACAAGTGTTTGGTGTTGACAAAAAGTATCAACTGAAACAGGTATATGTAAAATATATGCAACACAACTGCAACAATATATAACAGACTGTAATGGCAATGCTTGCACTGTTTTGCCTATGATTTGGGCTTAACAGTTTTTCATACCATATATGTCCTTCATACCAAATGGGTTGATTGGTTGAAATAACTTTGAGGAGCACCTTTGTGGAATTTGATGCAATAAAATGCCACATTAGACGTTGGACTATTATATGATAAATCATGTTTTAATCATGTGTGCCTAGCAAATAAAGGTATTTAGAAATGGATAACTTTATAGATTGGACATAAATATTTAATATCAGAAACAGCATCCCTATAGTCCCATTCAAGTACAGGCATTACAGTGTGCTTTTAAGAATGCAAGGTATAGATGTTTAATCAACCAATATCAGAACTTCATCAGGTTATACAATAATCTGCATGAATTTAGGGCTTTGCACTTTCTTAATGTTATATATTGCTATAGCTTTGCTGATAATGTGCATGAAGCAGATGAAAACACCTAAATTGGAAGGAGCATACAAAGTCTGTGTCAGGATAAGAATGGAGCCACCTCTTGTAGCAAACGTTTTCTAGTGAAAAGAGCTAATGATTGGCTGAAGCTAGAGGCACTTAGCTATGGGTGCTGCCACCTTGTAATAAGCTGTATTAATAAAGCTAGTAACTCAGAAAATAAACAATAGCAGATGAGTGAACCACTAGCAATGACCACTAGTACTGGCACTCGAAAGGGTGAGAAATATAATTGAGTTTGTTTTGGGTATAATAAAGAAAATATGTGGGTTTGACCTAAAATTAAATTAAATCTTTCTATTCAGATCATTTTTAAGAATATTGGGCAATTTATGAGGGAATGATAATCATTTTCAGTCTATCATATTGACCATGGTAGCTCTATCTCTAGGCTAGGTGTCAGTTATGCTAGTACAAGTTGTGGAATTGGAATCCCAGCAAATTGCATTCCCCCAACATTACAGGTATGATAATCTAAAAGTATGTTAACTTATGTAAAAGAGCTAGGCAGCAAGAACAATTCTCTTTCTAGTGATACCATTCATAACATTATCGGATGACTTTTGACTAAATGACAACAACTTTAAATGTACTATGTCATTGATGAAAAAAGTGAAAAAGCATGTCCACAGAGTCATTACAAGTCTGTGGCATGTCCAAGTGGGGGAATTGAACCCAGGACTCTGCAGTCTGTAGGTCAGTACACTAACCACTATGCTATCAGATCTTGTAGAGATACATTTGAGGCCATTTTCTTATATGGTTGTTAATGCTCCTTCCAATGGTGGTCATTTTTCATAGGGTCATGGGGGGTACTTTTTGAGATAGCTGATCTGAGTCTACAATGACTACCTATATATTCCCAGACCAAGAGTAAAAAATACGCTGTGTGCTGTGTTAAATGATTCTGTGGAGAATTACATTCCGCTTTGGCGCCTTTGGTCTAAAAAGCATACCGTTGGATTGAGTTGTGTGGGGATCTTACTATTAGGCTAGTTGCTTGTACATATATAAATGTAGATTGTTCTCATTTTCAATGACAAACACTAACAACCTGCCCGCCCGCTCTCCCTCCCCTCCTACGGTACCATACCTTGAAATGCTTTTGTTTTAGTGTCTAATTAAATACACTTGTTGGTCACACCTCTGCTGAGGCATGACCAACTGCGCTGGTAGCAGTAGTGGGTGAGTGTGCATGTGAATGGGAGGTGTACGAGCATGGGTGGCGAGCATGGGCAGCAGTGCATACAGGTATATAGCATGGGGCGGGAATGGTGCTACATTCAAAAATTCGGTGAGGCTGTTGCTGGCGAAACATTACTGTATCATTGTTTGTATTCATAAATGACGTATAGATTATGGGCGCAAATCCAAGGAAAATGTCTTAAGATGCTATTACGTAAATATCATTGACGATTTCTATACAGTGATGTTGAAAAATGGGCAATAAAATAGCGTTTTTCCCCTTAATGCGTTTACTGATGTATCGGGTACAAGGTGCTTAGTTCTCGGTGTTAGGTTGTTGCTATTTTCACGGAAAAAGCAGTAGTTGCGTCTCATCAAGTGGATAATGGGCTTAATAAAAATTAAAATCATTTTCAAAAAAAAAAGAGAATATGGTTAAACATAGATATAGCTGTTGACTCCGACAAGAGTCCGACTGGGGACCACCACGCCCAACTGTATACTTGTACACTGTTGTACGCATACTTTGTACTTTGTACTCTGTTTTATTCTTTATTCTTTATTTTTTACTTGTTTACTTGTACTACCCACTACCTTTCTTATATATTTAAGTAATCAAAATCAAAGGGGTGCTCGGAAGAGCTGTGAGCTTCACAGAGACCATACATCTTTTCATAATTCATTCCCTAATTTAGCATTACACTGTATAGTATAACACTTACTGTAAATGTGACTTGGAAACAAAAATCTGTTATTATCATAATACTGTATAAGGATAAAAATGTATTTATCGGGTTTGTAACCTTTAGTTAAGAATAGCGTTCATAGAATGTAATCTTGTGGAAAGAATTGAAATAGAATTGAAAACCTATTGCCACGTTACCCCTACTCTCTCCAGAGTGTCCCTAAGTGCCCTTGTTCCTCGTATAGGAAGGAGCCTTACTCCCTGGAACGCTCAGACACAGTGGGTGGTAGTTGTCTGTTTTTGGTATCAATGCTTCACGCCTGGATGGGGATCATCCCATCTGGGTTACAGATACGGCGGATTATCTCTGCCTCCCAGTCCTTACTGCCTCCCAGCAGAGCTAACATTCCCTGGAGACATATTATGGGAGGTGAACTTATCACTAGATTATAGGGATTCATGGTTAGAGATTCTGTGTTGGAGGTGGAATCACTTTGTCTCTGTTATCAGCTATAGTTATAGCGATTCTCATTTTTTCATCTTTAAAGCTTTTTTTAATGAACGCGGATAAAATTGTTATTCAGCATAACATATGAATCTGTTGATATGGGTTAGGTCGTCGGAATACGTAGATTTGTAATCAAATTAGGCAGAAAAGTGATAAATCCTTTTATATAGGAATAGTTGAGTATATTTAGTATTGAGTAAACCTGTTCTGTGATGTTGAACTGTATTTTGAACCTCATCTTGTGTCTCAAATTGGGAATATATTTGAGAGGATTGGTGAAGGTGAAATCCTACAGTTCATATCTTTTTATATCATATTTTTTCAAGTTGTTGATATTAGTCCAGCACCATAGCCGGGCCTCCCATCAACTCCAGAGGGAGTTCAGAGAGAACACGCTAACGGGTGATATGCCCTACTCTTTCCGTTTGTTAGTAATGGATCTTTAACGTGCCTAGTACCACTGTACACAGACAGTCATACACAGGCCTAAGACCACTACACTAGCCTTCCGCTATTGCCATGCACTTTCTGCAATTACTAAATTTACAGCTAAATGAATAAATGAGGTCGAAGAGTAATATATAATACTAGCAAAGTACCCGTCCTCCGGACGGTCACCCTCTCTCCCCCGTCTCTCCCCACACTTCCTCCTCTCCCTCTTTTCCCTCTCCTCTTCTTTGTCTTTCATACCTGTTTTTCTCTACCAACCCCATCTCCGACCCCCCACCCCCACCCCGCCTTCTCCCTCCCCTCTTTTTCATGCTCCCCCTCCCTGCTTTCTCTCTTTCCCCTCTCTCCCTTTCCCTACTTCCTCTCCCTCCCCTTTTCTTTCCCTCCCCCTCCCCCTCTCCTATTCCCCCACCTCTCCCTTTTCCTCACTATCATCCTCCTACACCCTCTCCCTCCACTCTACCTCTCCAATACCCTCACCCTCTCCCTCCCCACTCTTCTTCACTCTCCCACTCTTCTGCATGTAGTTAGGTCCCCCTCGAAATGACGTAGTAGGTTGTGGAAAATGATGTAGTATCCCACAGGAGCTTTCCCAGGCTATAAAAAGGCTTCAAAATCAAATTTTCAGCCCAGATATCTTAACAAACCACATATCCTCCACACAGGGTCAACGGACCTGTACAGACCAAAAACCAGATCGGGACATCCCAGATTCCCAGATCACGCGTCCCCAAAAAACCCTTCTAGAGCTTTATATATTAGATGATATTTATGGCCTTGCGTAGCAATGTCCTAATGATAAGTTGTTACGCACTATATTTCAGCTACCTACCGCATGGTACTGAGCACTAAAATAATAAAAGAAAATTAGAAAAGTAGTAAGTTAAAAGTAAAAAGATACATGTGAGTCTGTTTCTGGCGATAGCTCGTAACAATGAATGCTGGGCTAAATACTGTCTATATTTATTTTATTATATCAATTGCCAGATTTGGATTTGGATTGCCTGTCACATTCATGAGCATACATGTGTTGAAACTTCATATTTTTGTTTTATTCCTTTAGACTCCTAAAGCACTCTTAAAGCTGCATTGTCAGCTGTTACAACACACAAAGTTCCACTAAATATACTCATATATATATCATGACTTAGAGGACTGAATGTATCAACATTCTGCTGCAGTCATATTTTACAGTGTACAAGATTTCGAAGTTAAATCGGCCAAGAGAAAACGGCTACCGGTGAGCGATACTAATAAGTAAAGTCACCACAAAAAGGAGTTTGTCGGGTCTCCGGAATATAAACTTGGACTTTCATGAAGCCCTCACAACATCACTCACAATCTTAGTTAAATTACTTTTAGACCGACGTTAACTAAGAATTGATTCGGGATATCGCATAACCGCCTCTTTATCGAGGTTTAAGCTTGTCATTTTGGTAAAAGAACAGTTTGGGTAGATTTAGAAAGTTGAATCTATATAGAGGCAGCTAGAAACCTCTAATGAACCATACCAACCTATAACCACCTATAGCAAGATGCTGTATCTTATTTGGCAGGCTGGCAGGGGATAAGTCTCGTGAGTGAACACATGGATCGAGTGTATCTGTTTACTATGGCCTGGCGTGCCTGCTGGGTGGAGGGATAGACAGTAGAAGCTCTTGTCAGTCATGGCTATGTTATTTATACCAGGTTTTTGTTTGCGTAAACACAGACAAGGAAGTGCAATGAAGTCTGTTGTTACAGAGAGACCAGAGAGGGTGGGAATACGATAGAAACATGTTTGTACAGGCCGGGTGCGCTTGTATGATGGGTGGTGTGGTTGGGCATTAAAAATAGTGCACCAAGATGTATACATGCTAAAATGTCAACCAGGATGTGCGCCTAAATAGTATTTTTGTATTCAAATATCTATTCGGTCATATAATTTTATATACACATGTATGCGATTTGCTCACTCAGTCATGACTGACAAATAGTGAAGCGAAACTTAGAAGGTAACATGAAAATCATTGGATTCATTATTCATTATTCTTACACTAGAGTTATCGTAGCAAACATTACAATTATTTTCACATAATTGTCTTTTCAATTGAATTACGAATTTACTTCAAATTCTATATTACCTCAAATAATTAGTATAGTATGGCAAGCATAATATAGAACAATTCACCATTACTTTCTCATATCATATTTATACCAACCATAATTTAACCCAATTACCGATAAAGTATGAGTTAGAATTATGGTGGAGGTACAGGATATATGGGTGGGGCTCATGAAAACTACCCCACTCCTTAAAAATCATGTCCAAGGGCAATAATATTCTTATTATTTACTTTTCAACCATATAAATACTGGCGTTCGATAGGTAATTAAAAGATCTTTCAGGAAATATATACTTTTGTGGGTCTGTGACAATTATTTACCTTTCAAAATCCGATTCAAAGTTGGAAATATCGACCATTTTCTTCATTTATTGCATGTCCAAAGCCAAAATGAATAATTAGAACTATCTTAAGATCAATTCAAAAGAATGACAACCCTTTTTTTTTATTTTTTTTTAAATGAAGACATCTTAAGGTATATCTTGGGGAAGTTTCATCATCCTGATTTTTTTTCTCACAGTCAGCTGGGGCTGGTAAAAATTGTCCATGTTTATGTGTAACTTACGTTATTATTACATCACCAACGTTGACAGACACTCAAAATCACCAATGAAACAAAAAAAACCATTGCAAATAAGTCACCAGATACCTTCTTATTGGTAAATGATCAACTGAGGGATGAACCCTTCTTTAAATTAACTCTATTGGACGATTTCCGAAAGAAAAAAAACGTACGCTTTAAGCTTGTCATTTACGTGAACGACCTCCTGCGAGAAACACTGACTAACTATCAAATTCAGCCCTCTCACGCTGTCCACTGGTGTCAGCAAGAGTAAAAACACTTATAGCATTATATCTGGGTTGAGATCTATAGGTTTGACGACCAGAAATGCCAAACAACTGTCATTTACGTCATTTGTAACTTACGTTACGATTCTTTTGGACGCTCCTAATGCCGTTGCATCTGGTACCATCGAGTCTGGGGCTTTTTTGCCATTTTCCTCTGAGTTGAAACTTCCGGCTAGACCAAGATTTGCGCGCTATTTACGAGTGTTTTGGTTAGCAGATCATCAATAAAGGTAAGTTTAAGTAAGTTTCTGACCTCGGATTTTCGAAAACACTGCTGTCATATTGTTGTTTATGATGTAGAGACAATGCTGTCCAAACATTCGGAGATTCTAAGTGTTATATCATGTGTTTTGTGTCGAATGAATGTTGTGCCATGCTTGTGTGGGCCGAAACAAGTGCCCAAACTGGGTCTGTTATTGTGATAACGTAAATGACAAAGGTGTGGATCTGGTACGTTTTTTACAGTAATTGAAGGGAAGTTTGTTCTGAGCGTGAAGGTGATACCAATTTTTATTGTCAGTAGAATGTATTCCAACTGTCTGTGTATGATTTGGTATAATTTAGGTGTTATGTGCTGACGAAATGTCAACTTTATTGATAACGTAAATGACATTTTAGATGTAAATCATGAACACATAGTTCTCATGGCCATATTGGGCCTTATTTCTCAAGAAACCTGATCATATTAGTCTAGTCACGTTTGTATGAATTATTTGCATGCATTTATTGTCTATTTTAAATCCTGACAGTATTATATACAAGCTGAAGGCTAGATTTTGTGATAACGTAAATGACGCTATCAATAATGTAAATGACAGGCCATTTATGTCTGAGGCTACACTCATTTTAATCTTGTTTTACATGCCGTCTCCGTCTGTATTGATCAAGCACAATGTAGGCAGTAGCTTTAGCTGGATTTGAACATTATGATGCGATATTTATACAGCTATTTATGGCTTTTTTTAAAATTTCAGCATGGGAAAGAATTCCGCAATAAACCAGGCGAGATATCGTCAAAGGAAGGGCCAGGACCCTAGATATCGAAGGCAGGAGACCAGGAGGGTCATGAAATACTATGCTCCAAGTGCCACTCTCACAGACTCAGAACTGGCTGATCGACGTGAAAAGCAGCGAGTTGCTCAAGCACGTCGAAGGAAAAGGCTCAAGGAGCTTATGGGGCAGAATGCAGCTGTACCAGAACCTGAGCAGCCACAAGGAGGAGCTGTCCCACAGACTGCGGAACCACAGCCTGGCTCAAGTGGGGTACAGCAGGTAGACCATTTTTTCTCTTATTTCATATTTCTTTTAATATTTCTCCCTTCCATTATTTATCTTACATTTCAATATCATATCAATGTATTTTCCTATCTTGCTCTTTTATTAATTCTTGTGTGAACCTGTTTATTTCAGACCCAGCGGAAATCAAGGAGAGTGGCAGAGAACACCGCATCCCAGGCTCCTACCACTGCATCCCAGGCTCCTGCCACCCCTTCTCAGGCTCCTGCCATCCCATCCCAGGCTCCTGCCACCGTGGCTCCTGCAGAGACACCCACAGGTCGTGACCACGATGAAGAGGATCTCCTGAGGTGGGTTTTTAGTATACGTTGAATGGGACAGGGATAGAAATAGATGGAATGAGAGTTTACATCCTTGCTTTCTATCGATGTACACAATGAAGATTAATGAATTTATGAATTTATGAATTTAAGATACATAGGATGTATGTGTAATGACTTTATTAAGAGTAGACATAGTAATAAGTGCATGGTTATAGCTGCATGGTATTTTTTTTCGTTTTCAGAGACATCGCCGCAGCAGTTGCTGAATATTTCAACTGATCAACCAGCTAGATTCCTATGATATTAATTCATCAAAATAAAAAGTCAAAGAATTATCAATCGTCCAATCATTTTGTGGTTCCATCTGCTGGACAATCTGACTATATTCAAGGATATATATTTGACAATCCATGGAAGTAATCATAAACAATCAACAATAATCAATGCAATCAAGGACTATTTTTGTGATACTATTTTTGTGATGCTAGTTTTGTGATGCTATGTGCATGAACTAAGTGTAACGTCCCTACCCATGCATGAAGAGGATTTACCTTAGATGAGCCCTAATCGTAAGTACAGACAAATTTACTATGCTTTTTCTTGAACATATTTTTTCTCTGTGTATTACTTCTTAGGCTTCGTGTACGGTTACCCTTCATGACGCCACGCAACAAAACCAGAAGGCGCATCAACCGTGAGGTATCAAGGTGCAAACGCAGGATTGATAAATTGAGTAGGGAAAGGAAAGAGGTATCAGATGTAAATCAGAAACTCAGACGTCAAGTCTGGCGCTTACAAAAACAGGTTCAACGAGCAACAGACAGAGGAGCACCTTCCACAAAGGCTAGCAAGGAGAAGACCCGGAAAAACATTCCGAACCCTAGCACCCCAGTGAAAGAAGCTGAAGCCATCATGCGAAAAGATGGCCTGTCCCCAAGAAAGCACATACTAGTTCGCAAACAGCTAATTGGTCATGCGGCATTAGTAGCTCACACGGCAAAACTCAACTCGAAAATACGCAAGGCTGCTGTGGAGACAGGGAAAAAAACTCATTCCGGACGTCTATTGGCAAAATGCTTACAGGTTGGACGTAAGTTATGGAAACCAAAAGGGCCAAATTCACGTATTGCAAAGGCAATGTCTGCAAGAGCGGCTGTGACATCCTTCCTACTTGATGCAGAAAATTCTATTTGTCTTCCTGGCAAAAAGGATACAATCAAAGTTGCCGGAAAAAGAGAGCAGAAACACATCCTCAATGAAAATCTGGATGTACTTCATCGCCGTTTCCTGGATGAAAACCCTAATTCCCAGATCTCCCTTGCTACATTCAAGAGGCACCGCCCTCGCCAGGCACTCCCCATTGTTAAATGCAAAAGAAATGTAGCCCTGTGCAAAATACACGAAAACTTTTCTTTGCGGTTGGTTCCCTTGAAACACTTGAATATACCAACATGCACAAGCACATTGGTGACAATGTTTAATGACGAGGAAGCCCAGGAGAAGGTGAACGAGGTGTCGGGCCCTGTTCATTTCCGACAGTGGATTCCTAAGACTGAGTACCTTGCCAACAAACCCATAAGACGTACAGTCCTTGAAGATGTCTCTCTGGATGAAGAAGCCTACAAGAAAGAGTTCATGTCTGAGTTGCCCAAGTTCCGAGCTCATCACCTTAGAGTCATCAACCAGTACAAGGAAATCTCACATCTCAAAAGAAACCTGCCGATTAACCATGTGACTATACAAATTGACTTTGCTGAGAATTATGTGTGCCACTACCGTGACGAAATCTCTGCCGCATACTTCTCAAAAGTTCAGGTAACATTACATCCAGCTGTCGTCCACTACATGGAAGAGGGGAGACTCCAGCATTTTAGTGTTATTCTGCTCTCTGATGAAACATCGCACAAGGCAACCACTGTGTTTGCCTTCCTCAAAGCGTTGACACAAAAGTGCCGAGAGAAGCTGCCAGACCTGAAGGTGATTCATTATTTATCGGATTCCCCAACTTCACAATATCGTAACTCACAGATATTTGCGGTCGTCCACAAACACCATGATTTGTTTGGCATTAAGGCAACGTGGCAATACTTCGAGAGTGGTCACGGCAAAGGCCCTTGTGATGGGGTGGGGGCCGCCATCAAGAGAGCTGCGGACCTGGCAGTTAAGAAGGGTACACTCATCAAATCAGCAGCTGACTTCATGGCTTGGGGGAGCAACAATGACCACACCGTTGCTACATTCCTTCTGGTCACATCAGATCAGATTGCGGAGTCTGCAAAAGATTTGGAGGCTATCCCTAAATTTAAGATCACTGGTACTATGAAGCTTCATGCGGTAGTTCCACATGAAGGTGGCCTCATGGTGCGTGATATATCATGCTTGGGCCAATGTTGCTGGAAAGAGGGGATCTTTGAACCTACATGTGCTGGTTGGAGGCTTGCACTGCCACAAACCTTGGGTGAAGATCTGGCTGAACTGCTTCCCCCCCAAGATGTCCCTACTGCCCAAGATGAACCCCCTGCTTTGCAAGTTGATATTCCTGCTCCCCAAGATGAAATTCCTGCTCCACAAGATGAAATTCTTGCTCCCCGAGATGAACAAGTTGAACCTCCTGCTCCCCAGCTCGGACCCCAAGTTGAACCATCTGCTCCCGAAGATGAACTGCCTTCTTCCCCTGTACCACAGGTGGCCGTTGGAGACTTCATTGCTGCCTGTTACAACAAGCAAATTTATGCGGCAAAGGTCCTCATCATTGAGGACAATGAGTTCCATGTTTCATTTATGGAGGCCACTCCTCGCAAACCAGGTCAACTTCGCTGGCCTAATTCCTCAGATGAACTCTGGGTTGGCCACAAAGATGTGATTAGAAGGATTGCGGAACCAACCCCAATTGGCCGATTTGCCAGATCCTTCCAGATCCAAAGGGAGGATTTGAGCCTCTTTGGGTTCTGAAAAGTAACTAGCAACTGCTCTCCATGAGCTCAGTTAGATCTTGTAGTTTACGTTATTGGTGTCACTTACGTTATTAGCAGCTTTTTTACACCATTTTAGCAGAAGGAAACAAGGTGGTAATAGCCATACTTTGACAAGAGGATAGTTTCATGTATTTTGATTGATAAAATGTCCATGAATAAAGGTACTTTGGCAATTTTTAGTGGAAATTATTTGGATTTTCATTGTTTTGATACACGGGGACAAGGAGAAAAAGGGTATTTTGGGTAAAGAGGGTGTGATTTGCATTCAAGGGCAAAGACATAACTATTTCAACCAAGAATGAAGATAATCTGGCTCTTTTAAGTGATTTCAATGGTGAAAAAAGAGGTATTTAACACACATACAATGACAGAGGAAAGTTGTCATTTACGCTATCAAGAATAAGTCTCCACAGATAAGCATGTTGCATTTTTGATTTTGGTATTAGTGACCTGATTTTACAAATACAAGCTCCCAGGGCCATGACATTTGTTTTTAAAGAACTATAGGTTTATTTTTAGACAGTACGACAGAGTAGGATAAGATGAATCATTACTTCTTTTCAATGTTTAAGGGAAAAGCAGGGAGCACATTTTCAGTCTTACCTTCAGTAGCCCAGCATATGAAAAAATTGGGGTTCCTTACCACTCTCATACTGTTTATTTGATGGCCTTACATGTCAATGAGCTGACCAATCTAGTTTAAAACCAACATAATCAATGAAATCAATGTTTGGCAGCTTTCAAGGAAGGATAGTCCCCTGATAACGTAAGTGACAAGCAGAAAAATCACTTCTGACATACCTATATTCACTGACTCATAGCACAAAAACTAAGATGTGTTTGATGATATGGTTTTTTGCAACTTGAGGGTGATTACCTTGACTTTAAGGACTGTAAGTATCATGCTTATTATTATAAGAGAATATTTTTTCACCTCCTGGGCCTGGGGGGCTGGGGTGGGGTAGTTTTCATGAGCCCCACCCATATATTAGACTAGCCCTCGTCCCTAATATAAGACTGATATGTGTCTCTTGACGAAAAGTCGCCAAGTGGCAATGCCATGCATAAAAAACCTCAGCTCAGCAATTCGACCCAAGCTCATTGGCCAACACCTATTGCGCAAATCTGCAAATAATTTCCAAAAATCCCTACGTTCCCATATGTACACACACTTCAAACCTGTCCCAGTCTCAAGCTTATTGATTTTAAGAGACATTTCAGCAAAAAATTTAACGTCTTACTAGTATAATTACGGAGTTCCAGCATTGCATGTTTACGCCTATGTCTCTGACTGATGAAAACTCAAACGCCATAACCATGCTCGTACTCGTAGGCTCGGCGTGACACGTGACAGCTCGGAAAAACGGTTTCAGACCCTCCCACCAGATAGCGCCACCAGCAGGCTAGCCAAACATCAAGAAACAAAGCTATATGTGTGCGGCAGCATCGCCTATAAATCGGCGATGCTTACCGCACAAATTGGACACAAAAAAACGAAACGATTTTAATGTCACTGGCCACGGAAGGAGGGCGGGACAGCTTTGAGAATAGTGGGCGGGATGGTGGGCCTACAAAAACACTTCATTCCATGTTTAGTAAAGTAAATAGCCCAAGACTTCTCCTGTTGTGACAATATTCTTGGGCCTACAAAAACACTTCATTCCATGTTTAGTAAAGTAAATAGCCCAAGACTTCTCCTGTTGTGACAATATTCTGGTGCCACGATACTCTCCTGGACTTGCTGAATATATAAGTAGATAATGAATGGAGTAACACAGCTATGGCCTGAAACCACATAAACATGGGGTTTATTTATCCAAACCAGGCCAAACCAAAGAGACTATGAAGAAAGCTTGTCTGCAGTGAAGGAATCCACTTTAAGTTTTAAGTCTAAGTCCGGTGTGATGTAAGAATGTACACGCGACGATAACCAGAATTTCGAAAGCCAGTATATGGCACACAAGGGGTGCTTACCTAGCTTCACTAATGGAAGATTGAAGGGTGTGGACGTAGTCTTGGACGATTTTACCTTGATTAACAAGCCCCACGGCAGACATGTGATATCCTGCCTTGATAAACTATGAGGCGAAGCAATAATGTGGCCAACACAAAGTAATGATCTGAATAAGAACAAGATCATGGCCCAGAGTTTAACTTGAATTTTTGAAGAAGTGTTCACAAAGACAAACATTTTCCGAAGATGAGTCGGTAGTAGAGGGTCGGCAGGCGTGGGACTTGCCCCTGGAAGTTTACCGATACCTCTGACTACTGATTTAATCACTGGGTGAGATAACGCCGGGCACTCAATGAGCCTCAAGCGGGCACCGAAGACGGCGCCCGATAGGTAGGTCGTCACAGAAGAGACTTTCATGAATCCTGATAGATACGCGACGTACATAGATAAGGCATCCATACGTATAGGTGACGATGACAAACCATTGGCGTGAAGAAAGTCTTTAAATATCGTCCACTGGCGTTCCCTCTGACGCAGAGTGGATGGAGCTACTGACGCAGATTGAAGATCCCTGACCTTGGTCATCCATTTGTCCATCCCTACAACGATATTCACTGTTAAAACAACATAGTCCAGCCTCAGTCAAGATTGTATAATCTACAGGCTCATTTTGATAGGGAAGACAAGATAAAAAATCTGCAACAATGTTATTTTTTGTGTTAATATAGTGGGGAATTAATTTGATTCCGTAGATAAACATAACCCAGTACAACTCGTAAAGCCATTGCATGCAAGTACGATTGATGCTGACGCCAGAGGTAAGCATGGCCACAACCTGGGTGTTGTCTATAAAGCAATGGACACTACAGTTTTTGAATAAATGCTTCCACCTTTTCACGCCTAGTAAGATGGGGAAAAGTTCCTGTACATTGATATTATCCCATTTAACATTTTCTGATGGGCTTTTGGCAATATGATTACAAGGTGTGTCTGTCCAAGGGACGGTGTGGAGTCCCCAACCACCTGCAATCCAATCTGATCCCATGAAGATGCCAAAGCCTCTGCTAGATGAATCTGATACCATAGGGAGATGGTACTCACGCCTGGATAATAGACCCACGCCATTAAACACCTTACAAAAGGCGTGCCACCAGTCTAAGTCTCTCCTGAAGGCGTCTGAAATTGTTGATCTGTGTAACTTCTTACACAGCATTACTTTATAGAGATCAAACATACGACGACAAAATGTACGTCCACCTTTAAATACAGATGCACAATGGGCTAAATACCCACACAATCTTTCTAAGTCCTTCTTAGAAATAGATTCACACATTTTAACATTATCCAGTAGTATGCGAAGTTTGTCAATCTTGCTCTGAGGTAGACGAACTGTCAGTTGAATCCACTTCAAATCCTAGGTAGGTACACAAGGTAGCTGGCGTGGTAACCTTATGCCATGCTACATAAAAACCCAGAGACCGTAAGAAGGATATAAGGGTATTGCGGGCAAGGGAACAGTTGTGGAGGGAATCAGATGCCAGGAAAAAGTCATCTAAATAATTTACCACATGCACATCGTACAATCTATACATAGAGTCGGCAATGAAGTTAGAAATGTTATCAAATACACAAGGACCAATACGTAATCCGAAGCATAGGCGATTGTCTGTGAGATATTTCTCTTGTCCATCAATAGTCCAGCGAAAACCACAAAAGGTACGATGATCTGGATTAACTGCCACGGCTCTATAGGCCGATTTAATATCAACCACACACATGTAATCTCGTTGTTTCACCATATTTGTAGCATCGTCAATATTTTTATACGAAAATGAACGTATAAGAGATGAACAGTGAAAGTTTACCGAAGGCTCATCTGGTCGAGAACAGTCTGTTATAGGCCTGACACTACCGTCAGGCTTAAATATCGCTCCCAGGGCGTGAATGCACGTAGGTTTCTCATCTACTACCGAAACATAACCTTCAACTATTTCACTAGCAACAATTTTATCCATTTTTTCACGTGCTGAAACCTCCAAAATAGAGGAGTAATTAGGTAAGTCATACGCCTCTACTGGCGAATCTACCACATCGATACCATCTACGAAAAGATATTTCGTAAATACATCACAACCTTGATAAAATAAAGAAGCAGCAACTCTGCATGGCTTCAATTGAACGGGTAATCCGCCCAAAATATGTACACAACTACAACTACCATGAAAACATTTATCATACACATTGACCGAACGGCCCTTAGTAGATACTGGAGAGACAAAAATCAATCCCTCATCATTATCACAAATATCTTCAAGGTAAAATTTAGCAATACGATCACAAATACATGTATAAACACATTTGTCATGGCAATTAAGTTGAAACTCATTTACCGGGAGAGAATCAGGAGAATAGGCAGCTGTCGAAGGTAAGGAATTGTCAATCTCGGCGACTGTGGCCTCCATATTGCCACCGTTACTAGTTTCCATCTCTACAACAAGAGAAGGTTCAATCACATTCCGACAGTCGCCACCACCTACCCGATTCTCTACCTCATCCTATTTGTTAGTCGTCTTCGCCATCCCACAGGTCTTGGTGCCATGGTCTGACGCACCGCATGAAGAGCAACGATGAGCAAAGTCACAGGGATTTTTCTGGCAACTCAATCCGTTAAATTTAAAGCAGACTTTATCCTTCATGTTCCTGCTTTTAGTCGAAGAAGTAAAAGATTTAGTGGACGAGGCTCGACGAGAATTTTCAAAAGAGTAATGGCGGAGAACTTCCTCTTGTTTAGTCTCGCCAAACGCCGCCAGACCTTTCTTGTTTGCCCTGGTCCTGACAGCCGCGTCATACATCAATGAAGCTTTAAGTGTGTACATCGATGAAGAATTTTTCTCTGTCATGGTAATACAGTGCGATAAGACGCCCAACAGTTCATCATGTGGCCTAGAATCACCGACCATCTTCTCCAATAATTGGAGATTCAATAATAACAAAGTATCAAAGTTCTCTATCGCCTCACCCTTGTCAAGAAACTGCTCCCGGTCAAACCGACCAACTCGCTTCCTAGAAGAACTAGCCCTCCTTTGACGCACAGGTATGCCATATATAGAACTTTCCGCGCTCTGATCTCGATGTCTGTCTTCAGAATCATCCTCGAACATAGATCTAGAGGTACGACTATTGAATAAAACCTCCGATGATGAACTTGAACTAGCAGCGTCAGGATTAGTGGATTTCTTGTCCAGCTTCTCAACCGTGTCCAAGATGGTCTTCATCATACCTTCCAAATATAGCGGCCTTCTCCGAAGCAGACATTTCTTCAGGTATGTCGTTATTCTTTTGCCTCGTACAATTCTTCCCAGTTTTACCGTCATGCACAGTGTTGCAATGACTACAATGACCCATAATGCCGAAAATTTCAGACAAAAACAATTTCTGACATGCGTGTAGGTCGAGAGATGGGCGTGGAGTGGGGATTTGGAGGAGTGGATGGAATAACATGTATTGTGACGTAACGTCAATAGATGCGGGGGGCATGGTTACCGCATCGGTCACCAAGGTCTCGGACAATATAATCGGTGATGGGTCACCTTCACGTATTGTTTGTAGGGCCCTATACTGCAGGTGAGTGAGATTGGTTGCTTTACGCCCTTATCAACACATTTAAAAGGTTATATCAAGGGCGGGAGAGCTGAGAGGAAGGCAGTTTATGATCATACCCAGGAAATAGAGATAGAGAAGGGGGAGAGAGAGACAGAGAAAGAGACTGCAGGTCTGGGACTCCCCATTCATGGATCAGTCAAGGGGGGAGTGACCAAAACATGGTAGTGACCATAACATGATAGTTTTTGCTTTTTAAACAAAGAAAATTCTAAGACTTGTGCAAGTCTAGATATATATTATTAGATATATAGAGAAATCTCGATACTATTATCACTACAACCCTTGATGCTTGTACAGGACGTTACACATTAAAAATATCAAAACACATTGTTACAACACTTTTACATACGTCTCCACCTAGTCTTGACTCGACTATTTATATATTGTTCTTTGTTTTTATTTCTTTTGAATCAGTACATGGCTTTACATACTGGTATAAGAATAATACAATGGCTGGTCAGCGATTGTATTATTCTTATTTTTACACCTCACCATAACAGAATATATCACCAATTTCCCTTCATATTATGAAGCCATTCTTTATGGAAATGGATGTTTGATAGCTATCTGAGATTCTCCAGGTAGATTGTAATTATTTAGATGACATTATGAGACACGGAATGCCTGGGGCGTAAGTTATTTCTGCTGCAGAAAGTCTCATTCGGGACCTCAGCTCGGGCACTATGACAGCAGCAAAATGTCGTCTGCCAAGCAAAAACTAGACGTGTGAAAGTCTTTTTTTCTTTGGTTTCATAACGAAAGTTTTGAAAAACAATTAAAACTATCATATTAGAGTCACTACAGCCTCGAGTGTGTAATCCATGCAAGACCCATGGCATGATTGCGGCCCTGGCTGTGTGCGCTCATTGAGATAGGTTGATGCTATAGTCTAAGTACAAACTTGTGATTGAATAAACGTTTAAGCTACAAAAGCGATATATAGTCTACAATCTCACTAACCAGAGGCGATATAATATCTACATTAATATTGGACGACGGGGGAAATTGTATTTACAGGAACTCGTAACCCTTTTTGAGCGAAGTCTCAAAATGAAAAATTCTATTTTCTTGGCGGGCTAAATCTTATACATATTATTTCAGTGTTATTTTACTATTCGTACTCATGTAACGCTTTCTGTTTTGCCTTTTTGGTTTTGGTAATTTCCATTAAACCTGTTATATATTATGTATATATGGGTCAAGTCTCCAGAAAATGTACTTGCTATGAAAGTCTTTACCAATCCTCCCGAATAACGGAAGTTTAAGACAAAAATGCTGTTCAAAATACAGTTCAATATAACCCACCATAATTATATACCAAGTAAGTTCAGATATATCTAACTGTTATCCTATTTCACCCTAATTTACCAGAGACAAATTGTGTAGAGCTGCTAATAATTAAAGGAATAATGACCGCCATTGAGGGGCTGCAAACACCAGCAGGCTTGAAATAGACGTTATTAATCTGTTTAGTCTGTCTTCGCTGGTTATAGCCCCAAGACTATTCAAGACAGTGACTAACTGTTTTTCTGACGCTCTGGCCCATGAAAATCTTCATAGTGTTTCTTATACAACAGGCGCATAGTCAGGTTGTTATCAGATATTCAGGAGTTTGGCTGGGGACATTATTGACAGAAGGCATGGCACTGGCTTGTTGTCAAGACGTGGAAAAGAAATTCTCCTGCCAGCATAGCTAGCATTTATACATGATTGCCATCAACAGATGTTCCACTTGCAATGGAAATATGAAATCATCTTCGTCTGTCTCTTGTAAAACCTACCAACTGTGTGAAGAATCAGGTGGTCCTTGTTCTCCAGGAAAATTTTAGACCAAGAAGCTAAGGTATGAATATGAAATGATGCGACTTCGAATGACAGAGGAATGTATGTTGCCCATAGCCATTGACAGGAAATTTATCAGTAGTCAGTTGCAAAAAAAGATTTGTTTTTAATAAGTTCCTATACTCTAGCTGAGATGGGCGCCTTTAAGAGCGGCAAAACAACATCAAGACATCAACATGCCTGTTATAAACAGTATCAAAGATACATTAAGGTATAACGTAAAATCAATAAGAATGATATGTCAACTGTTGAATGACACAGCTCATGATAAAAAGAATATGTATACGCATTCAAAAGACAACTCCTCAGGTGAACAAATTCCATGTTGCTACCTGGACCAAAATCACAAAGAGGATTCATAGAAAAAGGAATACAGGGAGATATCAAAGGAATCACTGTATAACGCAAACACAAACAACTAACCAGTACGAGCGTAAATACAATTTGAAATTTGAAATCTAGATTTTGAGGACATTGATACTCCATCGAGATTAACTCAAAATAACAACTGTAAAAGGCAATGGTTGCTGTAAGATATTGATATGTGTCACGTAATAGCTGTAAATTATCGCTGATGTATTGCTGTTAATTATTGCTAATGTATTGTGTATAGTAGCTATAGACATTCACAACATGTATAACATATTTTTTTAAGAACACTGTAGAATACACTATCTTATTATATACTGTAAATTGCGCACGGCCATTGCACTCGAGGCTCAGTGGTGAGAGAGTCCCTCCAAACTGAGGGAAAGCCTCTCTCAGGTGGTTGTGGAAGACCACCACAATGGTGAGCTGGAGGTTGTATTTATATAACGTATAATATCGATAAATGTAACTGTGCTATGATTGTGCCCATACCTAAATGGAGATTAATTTGTATTTAAATACCATAGAACTTTATCTGATCTGCAGAGAGGCTCTGAGCCAATATATACTGATTGAACCCCCACCCCCCTCCTTCACAATTTTAAATGGGGATTCCTGCCAACTAGCATTAACCGATTGCTATGTAGAAATAATATTTATCGATTTGACTTGAACTTCATTATCAAATATCCGGAAATATAATAAGTAAAATCAATATGTAATTATGGAACTTGATTCCCGTGAAATCTCGTTCCATACATTTCAGACGCCTCGTATCATTCTCTCTGTGAATATTTACTACATATTAATTTGTATTCACATGCAAGTAAGATCACTTTAGAATAGGAAATAGAAATAGGATTTTTTTTTTTTTTTTTTTTTTTTTTATCATTTCACATATTCACACAGTCCATTTGTCGGGATTCTGAAGGAAACTTTGATTTGCGGAATGGTGTAACTCTCTACATTAATGAGTAATGCGAGGTGGAGCAGCAACAGACCCAGTTTGACCATCGCACACTTCTGCACGCTCATAGTGTAATCCTAGCCTTATTCTGTAGTTTGCAGTCTGTATCTCAAACAATATCTCTGGCCAAAGCTCATAAAAATCATGAAAGTAGCAAGTGTACAGACGTACATGTTGCGTCTTCGTACAATGTTTTGACTCAGGTCCACCATATTGGCTGTCAAGGGTGAGTTATGAATGTTGTAAAGTTGTACTGTCGCTTCCGCTACCTGACTTGTGTTTGGTTACTAATTGTTTATTGACATAAATAATGTTTACTGACATACTTAACTAAGCTTGGTTGAAATACGTTGAATATGCCCTAACTTCAGTCTATTAATTTAGCTCTGACATATCGGTATTGTTACGACATCCCAACCGGAAGTAATATGGCTGCCATGGCCTCTGCATGGTACGTTGGATCACTAACTAATCGTAATTTTCTGAGAAATTGCTGTATTATGGTTCCTAGAAAAAGGATGGATTAAAGGTATGTGTTGTTCTTGTGTCAGTCGTCGCCAAATTTCATGTATTTTGCCTGTATGACGAGCGGTATGGTTACTATATCCATGTCGGATCGTATTGTCATGGGCAGAGTTTATGGTTATCACGTATAGGCGCCCCGATGTTTTTATGTATTTGGTTCAGGGAATGAGTGGCACGCACAATTGTTTTCATCCCACTCTAAAAAATGGAGAATATAATTGAAGTAGATGCCAAGCGAGGTCTGAAGCTGTGTTATCTGAACGCTGCAAGTTACTTCTATAAAAAAGAGCAGATCCAACTTGAGCTCATTAATGGTACCTTCGATATAGTGTGTATTGGCGAAACTTGGTTGTCTGACTGTGTTCATGACTCACAATTGAGGGTCAATGGCTACAAGCTTGTTAGACTAGATAGAGTAAGGAATAAAGGTGGAGGGCTTGTGATTTACTGTAAAGAATTCATAAATGTGAGTGTCATTGATAACATGTCTTTCAGTAAAGACCATTTAGAAATCCTAAGTGTGTTAGTCAAGGCGGGTCACCGAAAGCCTTTACTAGTGAGTAACGTGTATAGACCTCCGAGTACTAGCATAACTGATTTTATGTTAGAATACAACCGAGTAATACAGCTATCATTGAATTGTAAACATGAAAGGTTGTTCATGGGAGACTTTAACATCGATATCTCAAAAAATAATAAACCGAAGAATGACCTGTACAATCACATCAGAAATTCCAACTTGACTCAGTTGATAAAGCACCCCACTAGGGTCACTGTCAACAGTAGTTGCACTATCGATCTGATAATTAGCGATTGTCCTTTTGTAGACACATCAGGGACTTTAGACATTTTATTATCAGATCATCTGCCAGTCTATGTTGTAATCAAGAAGAGTAGATTCAGAACATCCTCTATAGCAGATACAGAGAAAAAGATCATTACTAGAAGTTTATCTCGTAAGCTTATCTCAGATGACATTCAGAGAGAAATAGACATTGCAAATCAAACGGTACAAGAGGTAAATCTAGCGAACATTGATGTTGACCTCTTTTGGGATGATCTTAGCAGTAAGTACTTGAATATTCTGAATAAGCTAAGTGAGAAGTAAATGTAAAAGTCAATCGAGGGGGGGGGTCTTGTCCAGAGAAATCAAACTAATGATAAGAGAGAAAAATCGACTGTTTTCTATAGCCAAAAGAACAGGCTACATAGCTGAGTGGAATGCCGCTAAGGCCCAGAGGAGAATCCTTAAGAGTCAACTTATAGCTTCTAAACGTGAAAACACATTAGAGTTATTGAGACTGCACTCAGCGAATGGGAAAAAATTCTGGGAACACATCTCCTCGATCTTTCCAATGAATTCATCTAGTAAGGGTACCAATTTAATCGATAAAATACTTCATGATGGCCGCCCATACACTGGCTTAGAAGCTGCCAATGTTACAAACAAATTCTTCGCGAATATAACATCAGATAGAGACCCGCAGCATAATATGCCTGAGTTGGTACGGGCAAACAGTCTATTTTTGTGGAATGAGAGTACCACTCAAGAGAAGGTGTTAGAGAAAGTCACATGTATTGATACTAGTAAGAATAGTGGTCATATCGATCTACCTACACTTTTTCTGAAGGTCTGTCTGATGAAGGATTCGTTTAACTTTACACTTCTCCTGAATAAGATACGAGTGAGTGGAATCTACCCTGTAAATTGGAAGAGAGGTTCATGTACTATAATTCCGAAGAAAAAGAATAACTTTGATTTAGACAACCTGCGACCAATCACGATTACTTCACTAGCAGGTAAAATCTTTGAGAGGTTAATGAAAGATAAATTAGATGCCTACTTCTCGGAAAATAACATCATCATCCCTGAACAACATGGTTTCATTTCTGGGAAAGGTACAGATACGGCCCTTAGCTACCTCGTATCAGATTTATTGAAGTCTAAAGATAAGGGGCATGACATCGATCTAATATATTTCGATCTTTCTAAAGCATTTAATACAATAAACCTCGAAAGATTGATGTCCAAGCTACAAGCTCTTGGTTTTAGAGATAACTGCTTGACCCTACTGAAGAATTACTGTGTGTACAGGACCCAGATAGTCAAAATTGGTGATATTATATCTGATGAGGTTAGTCTAACGGCCGGAGTGGCTCAAGGAAGCATCCTTGGGCCGATAATGTTTATCCTGTACATGAACGATGTCATAGGTATGAACTTCTCTTTTAACGTCCAGCTATATGCTGATGATTGTGTGATTTGGAGACCTGTCACTAAGCAAACCGATGTTGACGAATTACAATGAGATATCTTGAAATTTGAAAAATGGTGTTCGCACAATGGGCTTAGACTCAACACAGCGAAGACTAGACATCAAAGAATATATGGTAAAAGAAAACAGAAAGTAAATGTTCCAAAATATAAATTGCTAAATAAGGAAATAGAGGTAACCAATTTATTCAAATACCTTGGGCTCCTCATTGATTCCGACCTACGTATGGACCATATGATCAACCATACAATAAAAAGAGCCTATTTTGAGACATCGAAAATTAGGAAGATCTTACCATATATTATTGGGTCCAACATTGCTACATCGTTGTATAAGTCTTTTGTCTTGCCGATCATAGAGAGCTGCATAATCTGTACGGATCTGGGTCCACAAAATGTCCATCAACGACTCCAGAAAACTCAGAACAGGGGGCTTAGGACACTCTTGAATGTGAGAGGACATATCTCAAATTTTGACCTCCATATGAGATGTGGATTACTCCCGATACGACTTAGACGAATGAGTAGGATATTAGCTTTGACACTCAGAGTGGGCACTTTTGTTGAGAGAAGGATTAACATGAATATCAGGGGGAATATGGGGAGGAGAGTGGAAGTTTATAATTGGAAGAAAGATGCTACCTCTCGGTCCTGCTTATCAAAAGCTGGTGCTGTGTGGAATGACTTACCTTTGGAGTTTAGAAACATAGAGGACCTTGGCGATTTCAAAAATAGAATAAAAGAAAAATTGTGGATTGAGTTTAGAGAGAGTGGGGAAGTTTAGAAAGGATACTAGGATTATTTTGTGGACCCAAACCCCGAACCAGTTTTAATCATTTTATCTCATGAGAAAACACATAAAAATTGTTCTTTCGTTTTGATCGAAATGTTCTGCTACACCACTAGGATAGCTAAGTATCTGATTGTGACAAGTAAAGAGTAGTTGACTATAGTAGTTGACTATTATCACCAGGTGGCGACATAGCACATGTAAAGGAAAGTTGCTGTTGTTATTTAACGGTAGGATGAGCCTCTGTTGTATGTAAGGCCGGCTGAGCCATAGAGGTTTCGATTGCTTTATGATGTCTAGTAATTCTTAAATGGTTTAAATATTTGATTAGTACTTTTTCTCTAAGATTTCTGATATGCTGAGAACTATTATCATGTAACTGATAAAATGCTATCAATAAAGATAACAAACAAACAAACATATATATAGAGGGGGGCGGGGGAACATGAGCAATTGCATTTGATGAATTATCTTGGTCATAATTAAATTTCTTGCCTTTTCAACAAATTTGACACTGGGTTATTTATTTGTATCCCTGAGGACTTGGTCAGTCAATGGTCAGTCAATGTTTTTTTTTTCTTTTTGTTTGACCTTAAAGGGTCAGTAAACCCCGAAATATAGTGAGAAAATAGAAATATTGTGTGGCTAAATCTTGAAATAAACATGCAATGTACATAACACATACATCGGGAGAGGTATTGTGTTCATTCAAGAGCCACATTCAGGTTCACCATCCCTTTTGTGCTAACAGACCTTTTTACCTAAACTTTCTCAATTTGCGCCTTGGGGTAATAAATGGAGGTAAAACAAATTGGGACTTGGATATTGTACTTATGGATGCATAACTTTTGTTGTCCTAAATGTGACCATTAACCACTTTAGTGACCCTTTAACAATACACAAAAATGAGTAAATGTATAGTCAATGACCGACATCAAAAATAGTGTGGCAGGGGCTGTAAGAACTATTGAACTGTCTTTCAAAAGGTGGCTGATTGAACTGTTAGCATACAATAGATCTAAACACTTGTAAGAGACAAACAAGTACTAAGTTAAGAAATTATCAAGTTAAGTTTGGTTTATCTATTTATCTTTACAATTAGTGTCAACTTAATTTATATACCTGGTGTTTCCAATGGAAACGATTCTCAGGCCGAATTACTTGTGTCCGATGTCAATTTATTAACTTGTTGTCCAGGCGGAGAGCGTGAGGTCATTTGAATTTAGTTAGACATAATTAATGTGCATTCATAGCAGATTTGAAGGAGGCTTAATTTAAATACATAAATAAAATGCAATACGGAAATCAATGGTATAGGAGGAGAAGATGCCAATGTAATTTGCATATATTATACACCCAAGGGGAGGACTGGGCAGATAAACAGCTGAGAAATATGAGGAGAGAGAGGGGGTTGGTAATTAGGCATCTCTTTGACCATTTGCATGACTTATTTGTATGAGTCTTATTCATGGTTACTATATATTTTGTTCACATTTCGAACGTCCATATGTTACTTATGTATCTTCTATATGTGGGTAGCGTCGAACATGTTTCTATTAGACATATCTCTTAAATTATATGTAATTCATTGGAATACACTTTCAGCCCTGTTTAGGCTATCCAATGAAGAAATCAAGAGCTATTAAAAATGTGTATTACGTTTAGATTGGAATGAATGTATCTATGGCAAGCAATGACTGCTGAGACCAGGTTCTGCCTCTTTTTTATTGGCAGCACAACACAATCCCGTAATAATAATTACAGAAAGTATACTATAACAAAGGAATTTTAAATATTACATATGGGCGACTTTCCCATATAAGGGTTGGAAAACAGGGGCGAGCCCCATACCATTAATTAATGATCTTAAAATCGTGTTGAGGCTACTATATCCAACACTCTTAAAGTAATCCAGAGTTACATAATATTCAAATCAAATAGAGTCAATTATTTTAACATTTCTTATGTATCTTCTATTATATGTTTCTTATATGTGAGACTCACCTGAAATATATATTACTGCATGATTTCGAAATGACTGAGTTGTCTTTATGGTGACAAACCCTCAAAACGAAAAGACAGCTCCGGTAACCACATCATAGATAAGTGTTGACCCAGCCACATCCCCCCCACCCCCAACCCCCATTACGCCCCCGCCCCCTCCCCCAACCCCGCACACACCACCACCAACCCGTGCCCGCAGAGTCCGAGTCCGAGTCCGCCCCGTTGAGTCTGGTCCGCCTTTTACCACATACTGAGGACGGAGGGTGAGGCGGGAAGGTGGGGGAGGGAGGGGGTGAAGGGGCTGAGGTGCTGAGGGGCTGAGGTGTTGGCATAACATCAACATAAATGTATCACTGATCAGTGAGTTAGATATGGCATGCTCCCCTGATGTCATATCTAAGCTCTAACACCTTACATACAGCTACAAATGTTATCAGATGAAGAATGATTGGCACATTTAGTAGTGAATCATATGATCAAAAAGGAATATTCCATGCATGGGAAATTATACTAAAAAGCGATTTGCAGTGAGAGGCAATATTTGTGATTTTAATTTGAGTGAAGTTATTAGTTGTATAGGAAGTGATGCATTGCTAACTGTGTTGGGCAATAAACATGTAGTTATCTCAGGTAAAAACTGCCTAGGTCGGAATTGAATCCGCGACCTCCCGAATACTTGCCTGGTGCTCTACATTGGAGCAATCAGGGATGCTTTGCCCAACTACCCTCATCACACCAATCCTAATTCAACCATGAACATTTTTAAGATGGTAAGAATTGTAATAAAAATTAATGAAAATAACCTTTTCCCGAATGGTCTTACTGAAATGGAGCTAAATATGGTTTTGAACCAAACTCCTGATCAATGTTTCTACACGCATTTCTCTCCACCGAAAGAAATAATTTCTTGCTCCAATGTAGAGCACCAGGCATGTTTTCAGCCCTTGTTATATAGCTCTCTAGCTTGTCTCCAGCTATAATGTTCAACTCCAGTCCTCTTACGCCAGTCCTCGTACTTATTCATTCCGGCTCAAGACACTTAAAGGCAGTGTATTTCCTGCTTACTAAGCATATCCTAGGGAGCTTAAAGTTATTAACGCTGAATTCTCAGCTCTGAAGACAAAAATAATGTGATGTGTTTCAGGAAAATGAGTCACAACTCGCAAGAAAAATGGATTTGGAGATATATTTGAAAAGGTGAGATGAAGCTGATTCCAATGCTGGTAGGACATCTAATACATATTTCTATATTTTAGGTTTGATATTTTAGGACTTAATCTATCAATATTCTAATGATGTTAAATGTGCAAGAAAAGTATGTGAAGTCCAATCGGCAAGAGAGAACGGCCACTGGTGAGCGATAATAATTAACACCACCGCAGGAAAGGATTACAATTAGCCTTTTTTGACTATATTAGTGAACGAAAAGGCTAGAGATTTGAGAAATGTTCAGTGGAGAACAGCCTAGAGGACCCTAAGGTACTAGCTAGGGATTGCTGTTAAAATATTCGGTTAAAGAGTACTTAAATACAATGTTCAACGTATCAGCGATGTCAGACGTAGTAATCTTATCTTCTCCCTCCTGGCGCTGGCTATAGCGACATCAATTTTGTTATAATATCCTACATCTTGATTTGAACAACTACTTAAATGTGCCAGATGGATTGTTTTGGATAATAATGAAAAGCTTAACCTAATCATGCAGTGATTGATTATTGAATTGTTAGTCACCCATGCTGTCGAAAGGGTGTGAGACCTGGGTAAGCCCTTGAAGTGCCTTTCTCTCTCTTTTTCCCTGTCTCTCTCTCCCTTCTTGTCTATCCCTATTTCCTGGGTAAGATAATAAACTGCCTCCCTCTCAACTCTCCCGCCCTTGGTATAACCTTCAATGTGTTGATAAGGGCGTAAAGCAACCAATCTCACTCACTCACTCACCATCCTTCGCTTTCACCTTGGGCTCGGAGGCTTAAGGCCCAAACACCCCATAAAATGCTGTTTTCAGAAACATTATAGTTATGGCCTTTTATTGATGTATGTAATACACTGTCTCAAAATTTGGTACATGTATTTATATGGCTTAAAGCGCTAGATACCCCAAAAAAACATTCCAACAAAGAGATCTTGTGAATAAAACACTTTGAAAAATATCAATTTTGTGATTTATGACACATCAAATATCAATGAGAATATAAATATTGTAGACTGAATGACTAACAGAGCAAAGGAGCCCAGAAGATAAGAATGAGGAACTCAGCGGAAGGGAGTATAGGAGGAGTAATGACATAGGCATAAACCATAAGAACTATGAAGGTGCGACATATAGCTGATACCTGTTTCTAAAGATGAAATTCACTAAAACTATCTCTGAGAATAAAACCATTTTCTTCTACTTTCTCGCCACACTAAAAGGTATGAAGAGACATCGGGAAAAACAAGGTAGGTCTATACTAGAAAAAGAAATTGAATGAATAGTAATTGTATATTTGTTATTAAAATAATTCCCATGTCCAGCGATCAATGAGAACTTCGCGGAATAAAAACTGATAAACTGAAATCTACTCATCACTATACACCATGCAATGGTATTTTCACAAGACCATCAATAGTGGGGGTGACGGACATTTGAGAGAGGAGCTTGATGCAAGCACAGTGAAATCTTAAGGCAGAGGCCTATAGATATCTAGTGGAACATTAGACTAGATGATGAACGGTGGAATGAACGGTGTCCCGCATAATAGAATCCATTACTCTACTGTGATTGCCTTGCATAATACCATTCTACAATCTGACATTACTGTTTGCCCACTTCTATATGAAGGCATGTTGGTCTTCGTCTTCCCTTTCCAGGGGAACAAGAAATGAATGAGTCCTTCCCAGTCTGCGATGGAGGATCTTTAAAGCAGTCCGGCCACTGTTGACAAAATGGTGATGATGCAAAGACGATGTAAAAACAATGTAATTGCCGGCGATGTACTCGATAAAGAGGGTAATCGGTAGCTGCATCATCTTTGCATCGACAGCCAGAATAAGATCGACAACTATAGAAATAATTATCTTGCTTTTACATATGCAATTCCATTGACTAGACATCGCTAACACATCGCTATGTCCATTACCTCCATTGACAATGCACCAATGTAAAATCACATCGGTGGGAAATATCAAACATGTTTGATGTTCATCACTACCCTTGCCGATGCAATTTTCAGATCGCCCACTCATTGCCAGTCATCACTTGTTGGGCCGAAGCCATAGCGATGACAAGTCGATGCAAAGATGATGCAATGAATTTTACAATATTCTTATCAACTAGCTCATCGCCAATGCATCACTAAGGATTTTGTTGACAGTGGCCGGACCGCTTATTAGTGGCGAATTTGTGACGATGAGGAGTGTTATCGTTTGCTGCATTGCCTTGGCATCGACAACCACAGATCGGCAACTATAGAACTAATTTTCTTGCTTTTACAATTGGAATTGGGTATCATAATAATTATAATTTTTACAATTTTTGTCATTCAGAAAAGTGGCAAATAGTGATCCGGAGCATATCACTAGGTTAATGTAATAGTACCATTACTTCGAATTCCTTAGCATTTAACTTATTCATCCAGAAGAGGAATCAGTATAAAATTAGGTATATATATGAATACAAGAGCATTAAGCCGGGCCCACACATTCAAGAACTCACAATTTGTGCGAAGTGGGGTCTCACAACAATTCGTGGACGAATTCTCAACAAAATTGGCCACTTCGTACGAATTTGTTTACGTTTTTCGTGCCCACACATGGCCCACACATTACCGAATTGCCTTACGAATTGTCTTAGCACTTTTCTTAAGGTATTATGATTTTGTGGACTCATTTTTTCTGTGACACATCACATGTGAAAAGAAAAAAAGAAGAAGAAATGTCGGGGATGTACAGAAGGGGAAATGAGCATTATAAAAGTGGAGAAAAAATTGTTGATACTACAAAGATTAGTGAAGTTACAGACTTTCAAAGTTACCTGCCTCTCAGAATTACTAACATTTTTGGTCAAATCGTGGAATCTCTTAAGACTTTAGGATATATCTGATTGTTTTAAGGGCCTTAAGAATTGTCTTAGTTTTTGATAACAAACCTTCCTAGTGATATTTCTTACTGTAAGGTAAACAATTCAACTGAAACTACGCATTTAATATAGGGTGGGCTTACAACTTTAGGTGAAATGATGCACTATAACTCACTCACGGTGAATACTTTCTATAGACATAGACCATACGTACTTAGGCACATATTAAGAACCTTGAGTATTCCGAGTAGAACTCCAGAATATATTCTCCACCTATTGCTAACTACGCATTGTATTGCTAGATCAATCGTGACAGGGATATATCAAAAGGCTACTGAGCGTGCCCCTGGGTATATCTCCCATGTAATAGGCCTTCGTGGGCACAACATGAGCTCTGTAAAGTTACATCGGGGTTGTTTACCTTCACTCTCCAAATCAGATGTGTTTCCAGTTTTAAAAATTGTAGCAGAAATTTGACATGCAATCAATCAATCATTTGTGTGTTGTTTGCGAGTCTCCTCCAGGATAAAGTATCTAGGGTGTGTGCGCCGCAAATGGTATCACAGACTCATGTGTGGCAAACAAACTATACGAATCGTCATGGTTTTCCTCATAACTATCTGCAATGTTTAGATAACACAAAGGGGGGTGCAATAAGTATCAAAAGCTAACAGGGCTGGAAATATGGCATCCCCTTGTAGCTGTAACCAAACGTGTAGCAAAACTCGCAAAGTGTCATCCTACGAAAATGTAAGAGATCTTATTAAGTTAAATAGGGGATGTATCTTTCCATGATAGAAGATGTATACGATTGTAAAGTAAACAAATAACCAATTATCAGGTTCCAGCAGGGATTGGCATAGCCGCCATCTTGAATCTCGATTCGCATGGAATTATAGGAATTGTAATGTCAGTGTAAAAGCTATAGAAAACATGTTCAGCATGGAATATTTAACAGTGATCTCATGTAAATAGCATGTTACATACTTCCATAAAACACGGCTTCATCTTTCCCATCATGCAATTCAAAAATTCAAAAGTTTCAATACTAATCAGTACAACCTACCCTGCACGTCACATAGGCTTAAACAACTAATAGCTTTCCTGATGAACGATCAACGAAAATTTGAAACGTCGGATCACAATTATTGTACATCAAATACAAGTTCAAAAATCATAAAAACTGCTGGGATACTAGTTTTGGTGTTACGCAAATCGAAATTAATCTCCGTAATAATTTGCATCAACTCCATATCTCACAATTTATGCTAATTTTTGTCTCACTGGGAAAAGAATGTAATATTTTAGATAAACAAAATAGTTTATGAGAAAAGATATCTATTTCCAGATCCTTGTTATTTAATTACACTTATATTTCGGCTCTGGGGAAATTAGATTCTACACTTAATATAATTGGTCAAAAGTAAAAATAATGGAGCACCTTTTTTGATTTTCAGCGATCTAAAAAAAGTTATAGAGGTTTTAATAACGGAAGAATTGATGCGATACCAACGTGATAAAAATTGGTCTATAAACAATCAACAGAAATAGTTTTTTTTTTTTTTTTATTTAGGATGTTTATTTATACAGCAAGTCAAACAATACAGTGAAACATAATTGTGACATAGGCTCACGGGTTTAATTCATATAAGAATTGCCATGGTTATTCTGCCCACTGCTGTGTCTAGCTATTCACTAATGTTACTGCTAGTATTTTTAATACATTAATTCATTCATGTTAACTCTTAGCATCGCATTGCCTTCCTATATTAGTTGTTATTGCACATGTATAATATCAATTTCCTGAGAAAATTATTTCTTTGACATTTTAGTGTTTTTTCAAAAAGTCAGAAATGTCCCAAAAAGTGGTGATACCAACGTGTACCCATTCAAGTGTCCCCCTGTCCATAGTTTCCACTTCTAAGGCATTATTTTGTTATGGAGTGGTGTGCTTTAATGCAAAGATATGTCCCAAGATTTGTTTAAAAAAACAATTTATTAATTACCCAGCTATGTGGCAAAACATATTGTACATGTTGGTATCTTGTACACGTTGGTATCTCTGTTCTAACAATAAACCTTCATTATGTGATCAATTCAAATCAGAATCCAGTGATTTTGCATTGAATTTATCTATTGTATATTTCCAACTCATGACTTGATTTGATTGCAAACTTAAAAGTGTTTTATTTTTTTATTGAGTGATACATTTTTCTTTTTTTTTAATTTTCCAACTAAACAATTGACTATTATTTTTTTGTAAGAGGTAAACATATTAATCCTACCAAACTATCTTGTATATGACTCTGTGCAGCTAGATAATAATTTATTAGGTTATTTTCTGCATGGTGAAAGGTATTTGTCTTTGTTTCAAGTGTACATGTTGGTATCTCTGCTCTAACCATAAACCTTCATTAGGTGATCAATTTAATTAAAAATCCAGTAATTCTGCATGGAATTTATCTAGTACATACTTATAGCCTAATGACATGATTTGATTGCAAACTTAAAACAGCTTTTTTTTTTATTGGATGATACAACTTTTGTTAAAAGATTTTTTTTCAGCCAAGCAATTGACTATTATTTTTTTGTAAGAGGTAAACATATTAATCCTACCAAACTATATTGATAATAATTCTGTGCATCTAAATAATAATTTATTAGGTTAATATTTGCATGTTGAAAGGTATTTTTCTATGTTTATTGAGTGTACACGTTGGTATCAGGTGTACACGTTGGTATCAGCTGTACACATTGGTATCCTGAAATCTAGTTTATCTGGGATATTTTGGTAGAATTTGATATTTATTGTTAGATACACGATGGGTAACAGAGTCTGTCATACTCTGCACTAGAGCACCTAGTCTATCAAATAGTGATATAATACACCACCAAAGTACGAATTTGATTGAAGAAAGATTGATAAAGTGGATTATGAGGATGAATTTCTCCATTTTTGTTTACTTTTGACCAACTGGCACGAATCACCTCAACTAACATCAATTAGTATATGAACTGTTTTAAATCTCCTAGGAACTAGGCATGAAGTGGCAAGAGTAGCATGTCTAAGTAATTCATATTCAAATGTATACATACAGGGTAACTAACGGTTTCTAAGTGACTGAAAGCAACGAGGTAGTTAACTGTTTTATTATATTAGGTAGTTAGGATCCGACAGAATGTTTCCTTCGAGTGCCTGTATGGTCTTAGAGGCCCGATATTACTTTATCACTAAGAAGAGTCTAATGCAACAGGGCAATCGCATATTACTTGATATAACCTTTAGAGGGGATTAACACATAATAGAATAAAGTCAAGGTTGAGGGTTGTGAATGATAAATAATAAACCCGCCTCAAAATAAATTGCTTGTGACACGAGACTCTAATTACAGATGCAGCAGTTCCAGGGATATTGGCGTCTGCGCGGTCTAATGGGGAAATATAAATATTAATTAAAAATAGTCATCAAAAAGAGAAAGATTATTATGGCAAGACTACCTAATTAATTTCAAAGTATGCCAGCAGTATTGATGATTTTAGTAGACTAAAGATAATGGTACGAGGCGCAAACAATCAGGAATTTATGTGGACTAATCGAGTTCTATACATTTACTGGTTACTGCACCAAGTTCAATTCTAGATGTGTTATATATGCTTTTATGAATCGATTCTAAAGACATTTGTGAGATTTTAGCCCTGGTATTACTTCAATTATTCCGATTGAGAAACTGCAAATCAGTATATTTGATACATTAACAGTATGGCATTATAGCACCGCCCCCACCCCCACCCTCCCAAGTACCGGTACATCTCACATAGCTTTTGATTCTTATTGCACCCCCAAACAGTACACCTCAGATAACATGAGCATATCATACTGAGAGTCAAGTGTACCTCATTAATATGTAGCTCATTTGGGTTCTCAATATAATACATGTTACCGGTAATGCAATTCTTTTCAAATCAACTAATATCAAATCGTTTTGAATGATTTGGTTCTACCATCTGCCTTATTCACCCTGAACCCTGGACCTAAACAACATCATCTAGAGTCATCACAGTATAATCTTATATCCATTGAATGAGGCTTATGACATTTCAACTGCGTGAAGACTTCTAAGAATTCAGACAAAATATCAGTTTAGAATTCCGCCAACAGCGCATTCTTCCTACAGCCTTGAAGCGATTAATGATCATTTGATATTAATTTTGATCTAATCTTTGGCCTAGCATTTGTTTTGACTTGTTAGTTAGCCCTGGTGAAATCCTCCGAAAACATGCAGTGAACTTAGATGGACACCAAAGGCCAAAATGTGCCATCGGTACCATTTCAGATGTAATGTTTGAAAGCCAAAGTGGACGCTGTTAAAAGTGGCTGAAAGAGGAGATCTTGGGAAAGAGAATCAAAATAAAAACAATTCAGTCTGTGAATGATCTGCCGTGGGAGCTTCAGGGCCTGCACAGACTGTTTAATTACTGTTTCATTTGTTATGGGAAATGATGTCATTGTTAAGCTCAATTATGACCTGGGGTGCTTCATCTCTATCTCCCAGGAATACCAGCCCATACTGATGGGTCGCCATTTCATATCTAACAATATTGACATCAATATATCATGATACCTTGATCTGCTGTGGCGGAAGCTGTTTAGAATGGAATGCAACAATGCGTTGGTTTGTATCATGATTGGAGGAGCCACTAGGAATGATTGAGAATGGCGCATTTCCACTCAGAGGATAACTTTTTATGCTTTGGAGCCAGGTGTGCCACTTGAGTTTGTATACCATATTGTGATGTGTCACATGAAAAAGAGTCACACGTCGCAAAAGATGGATATCATCATTTTTGAAAAGATGAGATCAAGCCGATTCTAATGATGATAAACATTGTACAGATAATAAGTATTTCTGTTTTTTCAGTTTGATATTTGTATTCTTGAAAAAGAAAAGGTTTGCTGGGATGAACAATTACTATAGCAAAGTAGCTAAATATACTCAATAGGATGACCATAGTTATGCAAGGTTATATTCAATACACTATCCTCAAATTCAGTACATGCATTCATACCACTTAAACCCCTATCCTTTCCCTGACATAGTTTATCCTGATCTACAAGATTAACAAGCACCTTTACTTCTCGGCGAAGCAATGACTTAGCAGAAATATCATGTGTTTTCTGTAAACAAAACATAATGTGCAAAACTGCATGCAGTAGATGTGAGAACAAGCTAAATTGTGATATGAAATATGATATATTGATTAAACTATAATTGAATAGACCACTGCTCCTTACCACATGGGCCCCCACTCTCATGATAGTTTTGTTTATCTTGCGGGTCTAAATATGGTTGTGGGATAAAACAAACTTTAAATCATAAATATTGATACTGAGCACATACACCTAGAAGCAGATTTTGGGAGTAGAAGAAACAAACTCCAGGCACAAATTTTATGAGCAAAATAAGATTCTGAGTTTTGGAATAGAAAAATTCTCCAAGCTCTAAATATGGCCATAGACGATTTGACACAACAAAAAATTTGGAATTGGAAAAGTTTCCAATGTCAATGTCAATGCCAATGCCTTTGTATTGAAATTAAATGGTAGAACGGCGTGAACGTTCAGTGGAGCTTTCAAGCAAGTAATCAATCAAATTATGGAGCCGAATCATAAATAAATTGAAAGTGATTAGCTCTGCTCGATTATCAGGCTGGTTGGTCTCAACAGAGGCTCTAGCACCACCAAGTGACATTGTTCTGTTCTCCTGAAAAGATGAAAATCAAAATTGAATTTCTTTAGTTTACTTTGTGACTACTTGACTTTTCGTTTCATGTTTCTCCCGTCAAGGACGATATATATGTATGTTATCCAATATATACGGATTGGACAATCATAAGGGCAAGCTATTTCCTCCTCATCAACATATCATGATTAAATTAATCATTTTCTGCTAATACATCTAAACCAAATCCTAACATAATAAGATTTCTAAAAAAATATATATCGACCTGAAATCCAGCGTGAGAGAATTGCCTCTAGATCACAACAAGTTCAACCTTATCAATAGTATACTTCATAGTGTTTTAAGTGATTTCACAAAAAAATGCTGTAGTCTAATTTAGATTATTTTAGGGCGAAAATTCTCCAGGTAGATGGTTGACCATAAGATAAAGAAACATCCATATCCAGTCTATGTTCGTCAAAAGTAACTGAAGACCAGCAGAAAAGGACCGTGAACATAAAATGGCCGATTCACTATGGGGGTGAGGCGTGTGGGTGGATAGGGATTGGAAATCCGCCAATTTATATTCCTTTAGTCACCCTCTGGAGGGCATCTTAGGCAATCAGCCCAGCATAGAGGTACTTCTCGATTAGTCTTATCCCAAGTCCTAACGCACTATTGGGGATGATGCCTATTATTGCCCATCTTGGACTTTCTGGACAAAGGGCTGCAGCCATGGATCATGTCTTAATATTGGGGGGTTCTCTATGTTATGTTATTAAACGTGGGGATATCGCATGTGGTTAAATTGTATGTGTTAAGAAAACATAAATCGCTAGTCTTTTAGTGAGGAGTAGTCATGGCAACCGATGCGTTATTTACCAGGTCTACCACCAAGATTTAAATATCTTACTTTGAAAATGAATGTTCCTTTGTTAAACAGTACAATGCACATATAATTAACCAGTTTCAGTTGCTTAGAGTATCGCTGTCGTTGCTGCACAACGCATGATCAAAAATACATTTGCCAAGGAAAATATTTTCTCGGCCATATTTCACATGCGAACCAAGATTTTAACAGCGATGAAGCCTGCTGGTCATTCAGCTATTGTGGTTAGATGGAATATTTCTTTTCCTTTTAAATATATCCTAACTATTAGTATCGCCTTTGCCCCTATTTGATCAAGCCAGCATGATGTGCCCATTCTTAAGATGAAATGAGCGATTTAGTGCTAGGCTGAGGGATTTGAGAAATTTATGCTGCAACCATACAGCGTAATAGATAATATGTTTATGTTGGTTAATGACAACTGCTATACTATCAGCTTTGCTTGCTTTATCAATTATCCAGCCATGGCTTGTCGCTATAGTCTGCTAGTCTAGACTGATGAGTATATATTGCTTGTATAAATTTATACTCAGTTGAACCCTCAATATATATATATGTCCGTTCCAACTGTATAAGATTGTCTTTTAATGTTTTATGATGATGGATGGACATCTGAATAAAGCTTTCCGTCGAGCATCAAACTCTCAAAGTCAGTAGCTCCAAACAGAGGTCCAAACAAGGTGGGAAAGTCGCCTCAGGATGTACAATTCGCCTTCATGTAGGCCTACCAATCCTTAGTCATCAAGTTAAAGCTAATACAGCACCAATTTACAGTGAAAACTTACTACAGACTGTCAGAGTCTATTAATATGATATGTGATATAATGAGTATTAATTATCTTGTGTAAGACATTAACCCAATAGACCTTGTTATAATACTAATTGGTTGATAAAACCTGTTTACTGAACTTACAGTATTATCTGTCTCTGATAGGACATTAATCCAATATACATTGGTATATAATGGTTGGTCAATAGACCTGTTCACTGAGCTTACAATAAATCAGGATAACATCGAAATGTATTATAGTGAGCAATAATTGTCTATGACAAGACATTACTTCCAGCAAACATTAATGATAATAATACTTGGTCGATAAACTTATACACCGTGAATCAGTGTTACATCAGTCATTAATATCATGAATTAAAAGACCTTACATATGGAACACAAGTTATCATTTCCAGCCGAAATTAGCAGAATTTACTAAATATGTAGAGCCGACAATGGTATATTTTCCGAGACACTGACCCGTTAGATCTAAACCATCATGAGTCAGTTCTATTTCGGAAGGAAGTTTTTAGAAGGCACAGTGACGATTCAGGCCAGGACTGGTAGGATTTAGTGTAGATAAATCTGATTCTTCTGACAAACAGTAATCCTATCTCTTCTATTAATATCCCACCCAGGAGTATTTACTAATCTTAGCAGTTTGATATATTGTTATTGTAGCGTACGCCCATAATACGATATCAAAACACAAATGTGTTGTGTTAGGAAAATGAGTCAACAGTCGCAAAATTGATATTTTTCAAGTGATCTTTTCAAAGATCCCGTGGTAGAACTATTTTGATTTTTGGGGTGTCATGTTCTGTTATCTTGATCAAATCAGTACATGTACCAAATTTCAAAACTGTATATTTAATATGTCTGTGTCTGAAGAAGTACATTTAATTACTTTAACAGTGATTGTCCTCCAGAAATATCCGTAACTATTTTTTCAAACATACGATATAAAGTAATTATTAGATATGCTACAGGTTAACATCGTTGGAGTCTGCGTAATCCAATCTTTTAAAATATGATGGTATCTCGAAATCCATGTTAAGGACTTATGACTCATTTCCCAGTGGCATATATCACAAATGTTATCTACGGTTCCCACACGGTGGTGGCCATCCACATTTATACGTTATACCTGGATCCGCGTGTAACTCACATAATATATTGTTAAATACTACAAGGCTCTTAAATCTTTTTAAATCTGCATTCTCAGCTATTTCGGCAAAATAAATCTCATAAGGTTCATTCATATTATGATTTATAGGACTGAATTATGCTGGTATGTTATAGGTTATATGTTTTTTTTAGGTCGAATTTCAAAATAGATTTATGTTCTAACTATTATGCAATGTATGTAATTTTGGATTTGATGGTTTAGAATCTAATAGACACAATATTTCTATGACACAATCCTATTTTCATAGAAAGAACATGTATACTAAATATATTAACACAACAAATAGATTAACCGGTTTGTAAATAAACATCTTTTTATACAGCTGACAATTATTGAGCATTTTGAGACCCCTTATTTCTTTAGACATCACTCCCTGTCAACTATTTTCATTCCTTTAGCAGAAGGTACTATAACTGCATATTACTGATTCAGTAGGCTCTCAGTAGGCTCTCCAATGGTATCCATTATAATATGTGCTTTTTTTATATGAGCAGGAGCCCAAACAGAAAATGCATAATGACGGTGACACATTCTCCAACAAATACCATACTTATAATATGGTACATTTCTAGGCCTATTACTGTATATAAAATGATGTTATTTTCTCTGTGACACTTTAACTGTTTTGTGCCTCTGTTGCAGATGTTCATATCATGATTTCTTCCACATTTGTCTGAGCCAGTGATGGTTTATGAAAAATGTGGCTCACATTTATGTTTTCTTCCCAAGGTTTCCCCTTCCCCAACCCACAATATTCCTCAATAACTTGTTAAATCGACGTTAGTATACTTCCCATTATACCAGATTGATATATCAGTTGCCATTTATATTATAACTTCTATAAGTGACTGTGCATAGTCACTGTGACATCATAATCACGGTGACATGTTACCTCCAAAATTAATCCTGTTTCAATGATATTGCTAAACCACAAATACATTTTTAAAGGGCCGTCCCTTAATAGCAGCATCATTATTTGTACACTCATCAGAAAGTGAAGTTAATTAAGGAGGGTGTAGAGTTCTTAAATTATCATGTATCTGATATCTGAGGTAGAAGGTTTTGAGGGAGTGGGGTTTTGAGAAGGAGGGTATGAGGGAGGAGAGTGAGGGAGGAGGTTGGAAGGGATGATGGTCTGAGGGTGGAGAGTTTGAGGGAGAGGCTTTAAGGGAGGTGGAGGAGGAACTGAGGGACGATGGTCTAATGAGCTGTTATTAAATCTTAATCTTAAGCCGTTGGTTGGGCTGTTACTATCACTTCAGTCTGTTCCGGCATAGAGTGGCCACTACCGGTCCCGCTGGCCACTCTGTGCGTCTATAACGGGCCACCTCAGACCAACCAACGGGGACTAAGGGAAGAGGGTGTGAGGGAGGAGGGTATTAGGAGTGAGGGTCTGAGGGAAAAGGTTGTGAGGGATGAGGGTTCGAAGGAATATGTTGTTACGGGTGTGGGATGAGTGTGTAAGGGAGGTGGGTGTGAGGGATAGGGGTATGAGAAATAGAGGTGTAAGGGAGGAGGGTGTAAGGGAGCAGGTTATGAGGGAGGAGGGTGTGAGGGAGAAGGTTGTTAGGGAGACGGGTGTGAGGGAGTGGAGTTTGATAGAGGAAGGTTTGAGGGAGGAGGGTGTGAGGGAGACAGGTTTGAGGAACGAATTATCACCTCGAACAAGAAATATAGCGAACATTGAAACATTCAAATCCCTACAGCACAAACGGCTACTGGATACACTTATATGAATTAACTAATTTTAGACAGGTTGACTTGACTGATTGACTTGTACTATGCATCAATTCATGCTCACTTGAGAAATCGAGACTTGCATCAATTGACATCAATTACTTAACTTTAATTTATGAACGACTCTTAAGTCACTGGATATTGGATCACACTCATTGACAGTGACTATCCTATCCCAATGTGGCGCTATCTAGCTACACGATGATGCTAACCTTATGGTGCATGATTAATGGATCACACTCGTTGATAGTGATCCTATTCCATTGTCTTATTAGTATTTGTCTTATCTTCATCATTGTACTACTATAAAATAAGGATGAAAATTGTTTCTTCTCAGTACACTACTGCGATTATCCCACCTTATTATATGTGCTGTCTGTATTGCTATGAATCTATATGTTTTGTTGTGAACAACTCATTGTAATATAGGCTGGGCGCATTATAGAACATCCTGGACTTCTGGGAAATGTAGCTCCAGTTAAAATAAAATCTTTAAAAGAAAAAAAATATATATACTTAGCAACTTACTTACAGATAGGTTCGGAAATAGACCACAAAAATGAAAAGATTTTTTTACGAAAATTAGCTGGTAATTCAGCTTTGATAAGGCATAGAAATAAGAAGGTATTTTAACTAAAAAGATCCCAGTCTTGTTAGCTAAGCTAATCAATTTTCTGTCTACTACATATATTAAAAGACATACCACATTAATGGTCGTGACAAAAATAGTCTAAGAACATCTACAGCCAATTACTCCCTGTCTGCATATAGATTGAGTATGATTCATCTTACCCCGCTGAGGCAGATGAAGGAGGGGGAGTATTAGGGAATCCTATATTAAAGCTGCATCTCTATTAACATCATTCGAAAACTGTATATTGTAATTAAATGCAATTTTGTTCTGTTCCATTCCAACCCATAGTTAATTAAATATAGATGACAGCAGCAGAACATTGATAGATTCGACCCTATAAATCATAACAGAGCTATAGCTATGGTCATAATAGGAGTACATTTGGTGTGATTGTTTTTGTAGTTATACCTGAGAACGCAGCTTTAAGCACAATTAGCTGCCAGTTGAGAAAAAGCGATAAATGGATTATCATGGGGTATGATAAAAGACATGAATGCATCCAGAGAAAGGTTAATCACGCTTTACCATCATACAAACGGAAAATTGGGAGACACTGTTAGGATATTATGGACATATTGAATAAAGATCTTAATGGGATAATCCATGCTCAACTGTCAAGGCGGTAATTATTTTATAGAACATGTTCGAGCACAATAGAGGATATATATTGGTCAATCAAAAATGTCCCAACGGATCCAATGTACATAATTACACAGTTCAGCGACACATATTCTTAATCAAAAACCTCAAATAAGAACAAATAAGAGCAAATAAATTAGGGTTTTCATCCAAAATCAGTCTTTTCATTGGTGCAATTCTCACCGATTGGAGGAACATGCACAGTAGAACAGTTGCTGCAAAGTTTCGCCTTCGTCATCGTGAATAAATAGTAATTACACGATAATTATAATAGGAGAAAAAATAAAATACTCGTGGCAGACACCTCTATATGCTCTGAGCGATGGAGGGAAAGTGAGGGTTCCTCCAGGTGGAACGAACATGTGAGGGGATGGCGTGCGTTGATTGGCTCTCAGGACGCACACCTGACGATGCGTCATAATAGTCACTGATGCGTCACCCAAATATATTCACCGGTGAATCGATTCTGCGAACATGTGGAGAGCTTTTGCTAAATCATTTCTAATCTAATTGTCTGCCATCCATTCAATAAATCTATGTCCTGTCATTTTCAAGGTGATATCCGATAGTACTTATTGCACTGTGGGTATAATCATAGAATTCACGAATCTGATGTATTTCTATATAATATTATTCATGTCTCCGAACAATTTTAGCCAAAGTTCTGTTCACAATGTAATCAGTAATGGCTGGAAATAGCATGTAAATGGTAAGTTTTTGCTGAATAAAAACCCTTTAAACAGTGTTATATTAGCCTTATATTATGGCATACGCATGAATTGAATCTGGCTGCCTGGTTGTTGTCAGAGAAATATCCCATGATGGTTGGTATAACTATAGAGTTAGACTTAGTCAATCCTATATTCATCTAATCAGGTATCCAATGTGCTTCACTAATATCCATTTAAAATTAGTATAGATCTATACCTTTATTATTAGTCACAAACTAGTCTTACTGTTAGTTAGAAATTACCGCCGATTGTATTGATGAAACTACATGTAGCAAATGGAAGGGACTGGTCCTGAGACTGATTTTAATGGCATTTTGCATTTTTAGCGAGAAGCTTTCCCTCACTTTGAAGGGACTCTCTCAACTCTGAGCCGAGACCGTAAGCTCTTCTTGCTAGACCGGTGAAATTAGATCAACGCCACTTAGCTTTCTTCCAGTATATCGTTTGAAATTGAACTCACCTGAAAGAGAGAAAAAACATTATTATCAATACAGGAATTACAGATATCAGTGCAGTGCTACGGCGGCAAACTACATGCATGTTTATTTGATTTGATTTGATCTGTATTTCCATAAGCTTAAAAAAGCATGATTCATGTTTATCTTGATTTGATTTGATTTCTATTTCCATAAGCATACATTACATAAATGATATTCTCAGCTTAAGGTTGAAAACAAAGAAATAGATCTTTGGTACATTACTCTACAGTTATACAATATACATTTACATCATTACATATTTCATATTTTCAGCATGAATAGGACTTAAAAACATGAACCGTCCACATGCACGCGCGTAGTATCAAAATATTTGTTTTCGATATAATAATCTGATCACTTGGTGACATTTATCTACTGACTCTTATGGATAAAGCTGTGTGAAAATGTATTATCGGCAGCTCGACACATTCAGTAGATTCTGCTAAACTAGACTGAAGAAATTAGGACAACCTAAGTATATGTGAGTGTATTATTTGGTATTGCCTTGATTAAAGAAGGCAGTTCGTTTATGTTGAACGGTATTTTGAACCTCAATAACTTGTACATTTTATAATCGTAAGGACGCTGATCTAAACTCTGTCCTTCGTGCTATGCATGTACATTATGTTTTTAACATGTGTAATTTTCCTACTGTAGTACTGTGGGTATCACACATACTCTATACAGCTACATTGGGCATTAAGTCTATTCCACCAGGCGTTTGCAGTTTCTAATAACGTGGCAAAGCTGTTGTAATTAGAGCAAATATCATTGTTTTATATTACTTGATTATTACTATTTTTGCGAGAAGCGGTAAGGATAGAAGAGAGATGCAAAACCTCTGCATATGCCCAAACTTTAACAGAAAGACTTAATACCACGTAAAGACTTAACAACTGACTATAGCATGAAAACACATCTTCACCAACACTGTTAACTTAAATTCTCTTAATGCATAATTACATACGTTTAAAAGCATGAAATTAGGCAGCTCATGAAATGAGGCAGCATGCTCCCTAATTTTATGGCTGCCTAAGTTCACGGCTGCGATATTTCATGTCGTCGGGCATGAAGTCGGGCATGAATTTAATCAACCCATGAAATTATGCGGTTATAAACACAAGCTGTTTAATTTCATGGCTACAATATTTCATGCCTAATATCATGAAATATTGCAGCACATGAGATTACACAGCACATCTTTACCAATGATTGTAAACAAAAGCTGCTTAATTTTACAGCTGCAATAGTTCATGCATGCTGGCATGAAATTATGCAGCACATGAGATTATGCAGCACATCACTACCAAGAATTGTAACTATGCTATTTAAAGGAATATCACATTAGTTTAACTTGATATATTATGAATGATGCTGGAAATGAAAATGGTTAATAATGTGGATGCTGACAGACTTATTATGGTACATCATATGGGTGAGTGAATGATGGATACATTAGCCAACAGCACAAGCAAGATGTTGGCATTTCAATATTTATTCTGTTCATTCCAGTGGGTTTACTTGTGAAACTGTTGTATTGCTGTACAGAAGAGTGTACACACATTGTAAATAGTATTATACTATAAATGGAAGGTGTTTGTTTGATCTCCATCCCTGAAACTGAACATTTGATCCATCTGCGGTCCATCAGGCCCTAACCTCGCCCTCCCCCGTCACACACACCCAAAACAACTTTCTCACTCTCTTCTTTTTTGTTTATCACATTTCAAACAAAACTAGGCTGCCTCCTCTTTTCAGGTTGATCGAATAAACATACTTAGGTTACTTCTACTTACTACTCTTTATGTCAGAAGACGATACAACTCACTGCAAACCCCACCATACCCTCACCGCTCCCCCAACCCCTAAACTCACCTTCTGACTCCATATCTACCATATATGTATACCTTTTTTATAGAGGATGCCACCCCCTACATCCCTACCAACCTACTCCCACCCCTAAAACTGAAAATTTTCTAATAATTGTTCTATTTTTGTCCAACCCATCTAAAAGTCATTTTACGCAACTTTTGGAGGATTTTGTCCAGTTGGTTTTGCTAAAGGGCTTCTGAAACGTCCTCATTTGTATTTGGAGGACTCGCCCAAATCCTTTCATGAAATGACTTCGGCAGTTTTCTCTTGGGCGATTAGATCACAAGGTCTTGTTCCTGGGCCAGTAGACCCGGCCGAAGGAACACAACCAAATGATCACATGGCTTTAGTCGCCACCTGTTGGGATTTTACTGTCATTAACATATTATAAATTTAAAATTATAAATTTAACATTAATATTAACAAATTATAAATGATTTCGAAGCAAAATGAACTCGTGGAGAGCCGGTTACCCATAGAGAAATGAAAAGTTAATCCACATGTAATGCAGATATAATGCAGACATAATGCCCAGGTTTTCCCTGCCCATTCCATGTGTGCATTAAGCGTTCATTGAAAACCCTTCAACAGCATCAACATATGCAAATTTCATAACCTGGCCAGTGTATGTGCATTGGTAGGACTTCATGTTCCTTATGTGTTCATTTAACATAACCTAATTCCAAAGCTGGGCATTATGTGTGGATTGAACTTCTATAAATAAAATTCTATAACGTGCTCATTAGATGTGGATTTACAAGTGCCAGTGGGTTATGAATAACATCATAAGACTTAGACTATGAACTGACTCAGTTTGGATTATTACAGTTTTCTGCTGCTCACTCTATTTGACTGACATTTAAAGGTCAAGCCTGTGTGACAATTAAGGCAGAGGATAACAAGGCACAAGTGACAGTTACAGAAGTGATATTGAAGTAGGAAATGGCTCAGGTTGAGAGTGTTGCTACCTTAGTGCTTTCAGATGGACTGGTGTTCTCACTCAGTAAATTGAAACAATATATCATAGCAGACAGAACATTCTCAAGGATTGGATTAAGGCTTGGAGTATGTTTATGGCTTACAAATATCATCAGTAAATACTAAGACTGTGGCAGAAGGTAAGAGGTACCTTATTAAGCATGCAAGTAAAATAAGGTTAGACAAAGGAAAGCTTCTCTAAACAGATGTGGAACATTGAAGGTCATGTGACCTGGCCCATGTGTGTGCATTAAGGACCTGGCCCATGTGTGTGCATTTAAGGACCTGTCCCATGTGTGTGCATTAAAGGACCAGTCCCATGTGTGTGCATTAAAGGACATGTCCCATGTGTGTGCATTAAAGAACCTGTCCCATGTGTGTGCACTGGAGGACCTGGCCCATGTGCCCATAAAAGGACCTGTGGATTAGCCTCATTTACATGTGAAATTTTCCCACTAGTCATTGCATGTGCATTAACTGTTCATTGGGTGTCCCCTTAGACCTGGTCACTGGGCCATCTTTTCCGTATGGGTACTAACGGTGATTAGACTTCAAACGCATGTATTCATATAAACATATAATTATACCACCAGCAGAATGTTGATAAATCCAGGCTTATAATTCATAATACGAGTAAACTTGTTCAGATTTGTTTTGTTGTAAATAGCTGAGAAGGCAGCTTTAACCTTATAGCTCTGTGTATATCTCTGACGCCAATTCTAATTGGCCTATATCTGTTTGTGATATGGCAATTCCCATGTGGTGTTCGTGAGAATGAGACGACATAAGGCCCAGACTTATTAGACGGACCAGTCCGAACATGACCTCCACCAACAAGAGAAGTCTCCTATATACTATGGAGGTTTGTCTACATGACCCCAACCTGTATGATCGGGCTTTCAAAGCCTCATCGTCCCGGCTCACATCTTGGCTCTCCTTATGCTTTCTCCCTGAAGAAATCAGCCTTATTTTGTATTTGTCTTTTTGTTCATATGAAACTAGATACACTCAGCTGCTACAAAAAGGATGAGATGCTCAGCTACCGCATGTTTCAAATTCTGATGTGAACGAAATTGTATTACACAGAAGATGAGGAATTAAAGCTGCATTCTCAGCTATTCAACAACAAAGATATTATCGAGCTCATTGATTGTGTTTGACCTATGGAACTGAAGTTATCATACATTGCAATCAAGTCTTCTATTTCATTCCTAGACAGTACAAATCAAAATATTCCGCTAGCCTCTGTCCCTCGGATAAAGAATGATAAATGTGAGTATGGGCAACATTAATTTTAAGAATAGCCAAGTTATATATGTACTTTCGTTATGATTGACAGAATAGCCAACTTATACTTGTGTTACAGAATAGTTAACTTGTACGTACTTTCGTTACAGAATCCCCCATTTCAGGCGCTTCAGGGAGTTTCTGAGATAGGGTTTAATGGACAATGACCATACCTTTTCTATATATCATTACCCGATGAGAAAGTTCAGAGTATGACTGACACATTACCCGATGAGAAATTTCAGAGTATGACTGACCAAAGATCTGCCGAATGGGAATAGGCTACAAAGGACGAAGTTTAAAGGACAAACAAATACACTACTATCCCATGGAAATAAGAATACGTTTGTACAATCAAATACTCAATAGAAATGAGGGCCTGCTGTTCTTAGCTGATAGGATGAAGACATTTCGGTATGCATTCAAAACCCTTGCATCAGTCACGCCCTACACTTTATAACTCGAAGTCCTGTCAGTTTGAGGTCTTAAAAATGCTCAAACGACTTCTCAAAAAAAACATATGCCAGATTAATAGCATATTTGCTCTTCGTGATTTTGTAACATAGACTTAATCCCTGTAATGTAGATTCTGTTTAAGGAAGATGGTCGGGATGGAGATGGCTAGTCGGGATGGTCTAGTATGACGGTTGGAACTTAGAAAACTGTCCACCATGATAGATGGAATTAGTTGACAGTGCCAATATTTTGTTTGTCCCAAAACTTTATTTCTGAAATTAAACAAGGGGTACACAAGTTGCTGTCTACATAAAAATAAATACACCAGCAACATAACTTTGTCAGTAAATCACTTTTACGCATTCAATTGATGCTGCATTATAAAACATTCATCTTCGCTATTTAGAGGATTGCCTCTTACAATATCTTTGGGAACACTTCTGTACTCAATATAAGATGCCATCTGCCTCTTATCTACATTTACCAAGTACACATTTCATCCACATGATTGCCTTTATGAGCCATTATAAAAGTCTTCCCATATCTTGAACTCTTTTATGAGAGGTAGATTAATCTCAGCACCATCCTTTGTCATGCGTAAATTTATTTTGAGTTCACCCAGAAATTCAAAAAGCATATTTTATTATCATCAAACAATCTTTTCTTACAAATATAAAATCTTGCCAGCAGCATGATAAAGTTTCCTGGGCCACAAAGACCAAACAGGATGTCAATGGCCTTTAGGTTTCTTATCAAATCAAAGTTAAGATACTCATTTTTTCAACCCAGTTCTTAAGGGTGTACCAGAACTCAGCTTGTCTATCACAATCAATAAAAAAGTGAAATATATCGTCTTACCCCACACTTGATACATAAGTCGCAGGTTTTGATTTTTCTTAATACACATTACACACAATGATTCTATTTATTATCTCTTATTGGAACGCTTGTATTGGAACCATTCTTCCATTTTTGCACCCGAAAAGAATAAATCTTTTCCCCTAAACATTTCAAACCATTCACTGGCATTTCAGTCCTCCTTTGGGGCTTTGGCTTCTATTAGACTGTCATGAAATTTTGATTACCTTTGCTTTAGAGTTTGTAATGTCTAGAGCTTTCTCCCCAGATGTTTATTTCAGGTTTATCTCTAGCCGGTCCTTCCATTTTATTTTAATAATCCTTTTTAGCCTGAGCCTCTCTTCATTTTTGTATAAATAACATTTTGGAAGACTTAATTTTATCATCATAAATCACATCATTTATTGTATTTATATCTTTGCATTTCCAATATTTCCAATTAGTTGTATCATTTTTCATCTTAAGCCATTTGTTTATCCACATAGATCCTTAAGTATATCCGTTCTCATCGCAGGGTTTTTAGAGCCATATACCTTATATCCACCACCATGACAGAACCTCTTGATAGAAGCTCGATTCTTTACATTTCCACCTATGTCTCTGTAACAGAGCCGTTTTGATGTCCCCTTTGACCAGGGTACACAAATAGCTAGTCCATTTTGCCTTCGGTTGCAATAAGATTCTCTTTACCCACATTATTTTGGAATCAGCAATTTTTGGTCTTTAGATCCTGCCAGCTAATATCATCTCGTGGGCTGTGTCAAATATTTCATAGCAATTTTAGACCCTCCATCTAACCATAGAAATTTTTCAATTTTCTTTCACAATTCTTTCAACATGAAATCTTCTACCTTTATTAGCCTAGACTAGGGACATACATTATAGATGGTATCAAAATCGCATTGACAATTACATCTAGTGATTTACGCATACTGCTTATTTCACTAGTGATTTACATGGGGTTGTCATGGCAACCGATCTGTTTTTGTACTAAGATTACCAGTAAAATTCAGATTTATGACTTGATTCTTTTCTACTTTTATGATTGAAAGCATCCATATAATATATGGGTGGAGCGATTTCTACAAAAAGAGGTAGAAAAGAGGGGTTTCTTTGTGTCACATGTTCTCGGAATCTGGGGTCTCCCCATCTACTTTGTTGGTCTCTATACAGATCCGTCAACCCTGTTTGGAGGACATTATATGTGATTTGTGAAGGTATCTGGGGTGAAAATGTGATTTTGAAGCCTTTTTTAAATTGGGATCTCTACACTCTATTTATAGCCTGGGAAAGCCCCTGTGAGATACTACATCATTTCCCACAACCTTTCAGGGGGACCTAACCAGGGATAGAGGGGGAGAGGGAGCATGAGGAAGAGGGGAGGGAGACAGGGGGGAATTGGAGATGGTTGGGAGAGAAATGATTGGTTGGGTTGGTTGGATGATTGGTTGGGAGAGAAAAACAGGTATGAAAGACAGAGAAGAGGGGGAGGCAAAAGAGGGAGAGGGGGAAGTGTGGGGAGAGAGGGTGACCATCCAAGAAGAGGGGAAATAGGCGAGGGAGAGGATGTAGGGTAAGGGAGAGAGGGAAGGGGGGCATGAGGAAGAGGGGAGGGAGAGGGGGGAATCAGAGATGGGGTTGGGAGAGAAAAACAGGCATTTGTGCTCTTCCTTATAAATAAAATTGAATGAATTAAAAATGATTAAACAGAGGCGACATTTGGGTGACAACATTTATTAATGTTTGTTGATAAAATATTTTTGAAGTTGTATAATAAAGTATGAGTAAATAAGAAATAGTTATGTTTTATTCTAAAGTTAAATTGAAAGTTGAAAATAAATATCGAGATATGGCGGGATAATTATATAATGATAGGGGAATTATTAATTATACAGTGACAGTTAAAGTGAGATTATAAGTAAAATGTTGATAAATATTTGAGTGCCGAGGTAGTGCGAGGTAAGAGTAGGTTGTTGGGAGGGGCGGGTGGGAAAATTTTCGAACGATAGAGAGTAGGTTATAGTGATTGAGTAGTAGGAGAAGAAGGAAGTGTATGGGTTTGTGGGTAGAGCAGCTACCTGGCACATGTGGAAGGTGGAGCCACCAATGCCTAGGAATTATCTATGAAATTCCCGCAACATTCGTGCTCTTCCTTATAAATAAAATTGAATGAATTAAAAATGATTAAACAGAGGCGACATTTGGGCGACAACATTTATTAATTTTTGTTGATAAAATATTTTTGAAGTTTTTGAAGTATAATAAAGTATGAGTAAATAAGAAATAGTTATGTTTTATTTTAAAGTTAAATTGAAAGTTGAAAATAAATATCGCCAAGTCCCAAAGTGCCTCTTGTTTGTAATTGAAAGCTGTGAAGCAGCATGGAGAATAAAATTTATAAGAATAGTGAGAGTTTTATAAATGGGCGAAGCCCGTTGATAATGGTAGTAGTTTAGGGTGAGACCCTATGATATGGATCCATAGAGGATGAGATATATATTAAAAGTATGGTTGGGCGAGCCCAGGTTAAATGAGTATAGGCAAGGTGTATAACCGAGTCCATTTGTTTTGCAAGGCCGATACCGGGTCTCTGTGTTGGGGATTGCAATGTATGATAATAGCGTTATTTTTAGCAAGGACAATACCAAGTCTCTGATTGAATTTAGATCTTGCGTGGAGATCTGTAATGCTGTGGCATTGGGTCGAGGACCTCGATTAGCCTGCAGATATGTTCTTGAGAAGTGCTGACGTGACCTTAGATGCAGCTTTTGTGGTGATATACGTTTGGTATGCCTGTCTCGACCAGGATCCAAATCTCTGTATGTCCATCTCAGACATGTTTAGCTGGAATGCGTGCGTGGCCGCTGTGCGGCGAATGGAGTGAAGAGAGAAAGTCGTCTCGTCTAGGCCCATGTTAGTAATAGACCATTTAAAATGTCGAGCTATGTCCACAGTTGTTATCGGCTTATACGTCTGTGGATATACAAGTAAGGGTTGGCCTTGGTATCTTGTTGGTGCTTCTCTAATGGCAGCTTTATATGCGCGTAGTGGGCAGACCTGTGGGTCTGCTGCTGATGGAATTGTTAGAGTTCTTCTCTGGTCGAATTTCTGTAAATTCTTTGCCCATTTCTGGGTCACTGAGAGGTGTTCATCGACTATGTATACATGTGTCCTATTGGGTTATGTGTCTAGTCGAATCGAACTGCTTCTCTGTATGCGGGGCCACCTCCGACTGCCTGAAACCCAGACAGTACATAATCAAGATAGCAAGCCTTATACTGCGCTGGAGCTGGGAAGTGGCGTGCATCCTCTAGTAGGCATTTGAGTTGGTGTGTTTGTAGTGGTTGCTTTTGCGAGATTTGATGCGATTTATCCCGCATTGTTGCGTCGACTGCTAAGCGAACTCTGTGTGAAGTCAGTGCTGGGACCTGTATGTCCATGCGTCGATAGTACTCCCTGACTGCTGCCAGGTAGTTGTGACGGACTTCGGGGATTTAAGATAAGATCTTAAATATTCAATGTATGCGCAGACTTGCGGTGGTGTTATATTATTGGGGTCCAGTTTATATCTATGGATGAACGCAAAATATGATTTCATGGCTGTTTTGTGGTTCTGGTTGGTTCCTGCTGCTCTAGCTTGGATCTGTGCAGTTTACGCTGCCTGGAGGAGTCTCTGGAACTCAGGGTCTGGAAGTTGAAGAGGTATATTTATTAAATGACACACAGTGGAGCTTTAACTATTGGGATGTAGGTATTTTGTCTTGGCACTAGACTTTTGAGTTCTCGTTCGTCAACTACTGTGAATACCATTCTAATATATTCCCGCGCTTGTATGAGCCAGAGGGTTCTGGCGCCATTCATGTATTTTTCGTTGTTTGATCCTTGTGCCAGTACTTTTGCGGTTTCATTGTCCGTTGTTTGTATTTGTATGGTTTTTGCCTTATCTGTTGGCTGGAGCAGTGTGTTGACTAAATCTGATGCCGCGTCGACCAGTGCTTGTGTTTGCCGTACATCTGGGTGTTCTGTGTCCTGCTTCGCCTGACGTTTGCCATCAGTTGCTGTTGGTACGCCATTTATGAGCATGATGGATATCTTTGTTGTCACCTGGCGGCTTGGTATCATGCTTATTCCGTTCCATGCCTCTGTACAGATGACCACCCATGTGAGATCCTTTTTCATTGATTCGGTTACTGGCATGTGTTGGTTTTTATTGCCTCTAAGGCCCTCGAGGAGGCGCCTTAGGAATATTCTCGCTGGTCCGACGCACTTCGATAGATGTAGCATTTTACCTATTATTGACTGTAGCTGTTTTCTGGTTGACGTGGTCTTTCGCTTCTTTTCTCACCTCCTTTAGCTTGTCCATGGGGATTGTGAGGGTCATAAGTGCGGTGTTGATCACAATACCTAACCATTTCACTTCAGTGCATGGTGGTTGGGTTTTTTCTTTTGCTGTTGGTAATCCAAGTCGTTTCAGCAGTTCAAGTGCGTCCGCGTAACTTTGTTCTGCTTGTCTTCTCGTGTCTCCCCAGCCCAACATGTCGTCCAAATACATTAGACCACCGTGGCCTCTCGTATGCATAATAGCCATGATCGCCTTCGCTATATTCTGCATGTGAATGCTGCTTTGGCGTGCCCCGAACGGCAGGCTTATGTCCAGATAGTATTCTCCTGTCCATCTGAACATAAGTAGTGGCCAGTCGCCGGGGCACGCCCTGAAGTTCTTATAAGCGCGTTCAATGTCCAAAGTATACAGGTATTGGGTGTTTTGTTGTGCTGTGAGGTGTTCCACGAGCATATCGACAGTTGGTAACCTGTGTTCCCTTGTTCTCCCCATGACAAAATTTTGCTTTATATATGCATTGACAGATAACTCGAGTGGAAAGGACAGGTCCAGTATTATTCTGCGTTTGTCAGGGGTGGCTTTCGGTCTAGTCATTATCGGGTTGACATGGGCCCACTCAACGAAGGGGATGTCGGAGTAGGGTCCATATACTGCCTCTCTATTTATCTCAGTATCGATATATTTCTGTACTTGGTCCGGGTATTGTATGGCTGAGCTGTGGTTGTCAATGTCGGCCGTGTCGGTCACAGGCCCCATGTAACCGAGGGGAAAACCATACTTAACTGCTTGCAATAGTTCGTACTCCTGTATTGTATTAGTCAGATGGTACTCCCATGCAGGTAACCGTAAGTTTGAGGGTATATCTCTTTTAGCTAACAACATGTTTGGCAGGCCAGACTTACGTGTCTCCTCGTATGCTAGTAACAACGATGAGTCGAAGATGTTTATGTTGGCGCAGGGCCAATTCTGCCTTCGGTGTGTTGCTAGGTCGTACTGGTTCGGGACCCACTGGTCCGCTATTCTTCCCGGTTTTGATGCACATATGGCGAGTATTATACTAAACTCGGCCTGTCCCATGTTATCATAGTCCATCACCCAGCTTTGGGTGTAATTCCTGCTGGTCATAGCCGTAATCGTACTCATTACACAATTCAGATGTCACCTTTTCACTCACTGTAAGCTGCGAGATGGGCGCCGCCATCTTGGTATCTGTGTCGACAGCCGTGATTGGCTGTGGACGGTTCTTATTTACTACAAGGGCTCCTATTGGCCCGTGTGTTTTTGGAAGTGTATGCTGGCATCCGCTTCTGGGTGCTCCACCACAACAATAACATAAACACGTGGTGTTTTCAGCATGAAGGTTATGAGAACATATATACACATCATCCAGTCTTTCTTGGATGTAATCTTGGGAACACGAATCTGTACTCACATCTTGTGTCAGTTGTTGATGTTCCCGCGAGTTGTGTCCCGCGGGTACCACTAGTTTTTTGGCGCTGTCTGGTAATAGTTGTGCTGTTGGTGCTGGGGGCGTGGCACATATGCACCTGCATGTTGTTGTTGTGACAGCGGTGGTGGTGGGTACGCGAAGTGGTGTGAGTGTGGGCTTGGTTCCCTGCTCTGTGGCTGTCGTGCCCGCTGTCTTTTCATGCACTCGACGGCGTTATGTCCATGTCTGTTAGCAGGATTAATGGCGCTACAATATGAACAAATATGATGACAGATGGCCGATTCCAGCACATGGCCATCCTTCAGTTTACATGCTCCCTTATTATTAAATGCAGGGCATGGTATACTAGATGTCTCCGTGGTTGCAATGGCTGTCTGGGCTAGGGAAATTCTCATTCTCTTGTATTGCACTATATTTGCCTCCAGGCCACTGATTTCTCCTCGTTCTATTCGGTCGAACATGAGATTAGACCATCTCAGGACATTTTTCCAGGGTCTCTCTTTTGAGTCCTGGGCTACTTGCTGGAGGTGCCGTAGGAGGGGTTGGCGTAGCTCCAGTTCGACCATATGCTCATCTAACATCATGGTCGTGTAAGCTTGGACAAATTCGTGGTAGGTTATGGTTTCCTTAGCCTCCATTTTGTCTTTCACTGTAATTATCCCTTCTCGTTCCAAATACATGAATGGCTTACCAATGCATTTTCGAAAGACCGAGAAGAGGGGGAGGGAAAAGAGAGAGAGGGGGAAGTGTGGGGAGAGAGGGTGACAATCCGGAGGATGGGTACTTTGCTAGTGTATAATAAATCTGTTAACTAACTCATTGGTTTCAGTCGCTTAGAATATTGCACTGGTTGCTATGCAACTAATGCAATATTCACGCTCCTTCAACCAACTCGTTAGTTAACCTGTATATATTATATGGGTCAAGTTATCAGAAAATGTAATTTGCCTTTACCAGTCCTTTCAAACAACCCAGATTTAAAACAAAGATTCAACAGATCTATGATAAACAGATTGTTTGAATCAGCGAAATACCAAATATATACTTTTCACCAATATCATGTAAATAATCTGTAAAAACCAAAGGCATGATGGGTAAGATGAAGTCTTGTTTTATGGAAACAGATATAGAAATAATAAGTCTTCATTATTTCACACATTGCTATTTACATGAGATCACTGTTAAATATTCCATGCTAAACATAACACGTTTTCTATAGCTTTTACACTAACATACAACTCCCATAATTCCTTGCGAACTGACCTATATGCTTTTTCTGCAAGCTCAAGCCCATTAGAATGACCGTTGGGCGGATAGCCATATTGCTCACGGCTAATTCCCTTCGGTCAGGTAATATAATAGTGTAGGTAGAAGAAGTAAGGATGAGGGCAAAAGGGTGAAGTAGATGTAACATAATGTGCAGATAATTGCTGTCCGAATGGCAACACTTTAATGTCTTTCTCGTTTATCCATCCTATTCATGAGCTATCTCATTTTCTACCACCGTGATCAAATTTATATGGGTGGATCTACCGGTGTGTCCTTTTCAAATCAGCTCATATGCCTATATATACTATAGGAAACTCTGCATTGGTTGAAATGAGTATGTATATTCTGAGGGAACCATACATGAAATTGAACTATTATATCAGTCTAGGATTGGAGTTGAGAGAAGCCCTCCAAACTGCCATTAGTATGCAATTAGGACGCTTACTCCAGGCCATGAAAGTCATCAGCGCAGTAGATGTCCAATCACAGACATGCCGTTCTTATCTGATCTGAGAGGCTGGTTAAAACACTTTACTAGATGTGCATTGTTAGATCCGTCCATTTACAGAACTGCAATCCTCTTGAGGGTATTGTTCTGTATACAGAACAATGTTTGTGAGTAGAATGTAGTTGTGTATCTGATTGAGTGGAGTACAGTCTCTACCTGGTGCCAAGTTGATCTACTGACGCACTTCTAAAAGCTTATCAAAATTATGCGTCTGAATCGGGTGTAATATGTTAAGTACCTGCTGCAAGCTGTTACATTTTTTAACAAGCGATAAATATCCACAAATGTGGACTGAAGCAAACTATTTGGGCCTGCACTGTATACATGCATATGGTCAGTAAGTGTGAAATAGAAAACATCAACACTGATCTCAAGTAAAGTTTTTGTGTATTACATTATATATTACAGCTTTTTACAGTAGACTACTTTTATGTTGTAACGCAAACTCATGTATAATTTTAGCGCTATTAAATCTGGGTTCTGTTAGTTGCAGGATCTCATGACAGAAACTTTCAAATTCAGCGATTTGACCTTCCAATTTTAAGGTAAACGCGATCAATAACACTTGCGTCAGTAGAACTCCATGTTAGTACCGTAGTTGTTTTTGTATTTCTCACTAACTGCACGCATGTTATTTTTACACAGATTTAATCAGTGGGTTTATTTATTGCCCGAGCTTAAACCTGGAGTAACTCCCACCTCTCTTTACCCCTGGTGACGGATGACAATATAAAGTGCCCAGTATTATGATGATTTTGCTTTCCAATGTCGTCAAAATATTGAAGTTAGGGACGTCAACCCAGAACATTGGAGGGAAGGGGCAGGTTAATTTCTTAAGCTTTGTTTATTTGGGGTTCCGACGTTTCGGGCTCATAAGCCCTTTCTTGAGGAGGAAAATAATAATAATCAAAATCATGTATAGTCAAGACTGTATACTAGCGTCTTCAAAAACAAGTACGAACATATTGTTAGGCCTCTTTGTACGCAAGTGATACAAGAACATGTGGACCTATCAAATAATTTATCGAATACTTTATTAACATGTCTAAGTCTAAGTTGGGTAGAAATGTAACACTAAGTCAATATTTTATCTTATCGTATCATTCATTTATCAAGTAGCTTTAGACACTTGAACCTTATTCCAAAACACGGTAATTGCCGGAAGAAATGGGTCAATTCATCAGATTTGTCCCATAGGTATATCGACCAGTTTGTCTTGCTCATAAGCAAAATATTTGTGTACATCTTTAAAGACAAATAACAAATCTTATCTTATCTTATAATTAATACATGCAAAAACATTTCTCGTACGTTTGTGCAGGTATTATTATCCGATGTAATGTTAATGCATCACTAGTGTACTTCCCATGCTTGAATACTAACGATGTGACAACGGATCACATTTCAAAGACATTCCCTCTGTACGAATTACTTTATATTTTTCTACTGTCATGTAAAGTTGATAATCGTGCGAAAATAGTAGTCTGTAATTTCAGCCAGTTTTCTTTATCGGGATTAACTGAGAAGAGCATCGATATATGATGTAATCTTTTATTTTGTAGGTTAATAAGTGAACCAACCATAGTGATGGATTTGTGCGGGTTGCCGTAATACTGATGTGAACTTTTATGAACCACTTGAGCAAAAGAAACCAACAGGGTAAAATCCTTCACTATTATGGTCATATATATATGAGTTTCAGTTAGGTAGGAAAAGAACGCAACAAAAAGTAGAAAAAGGTTTGTTTTGGATCACCGTCAAAACTGAATATGCAATTTTAAAGGGACCTCGAATCATCTAGAGTTGAGACAGAGTATACTACCCCCACCCCGACCCCTAACCCTACCCCCACCTCCCTCCTCACCCCTAGACAACCCCTGCTCTGGTCCATTAGAATTTGCCATCGCCTGTGCTTATACGGGAGCTCCACTATGGGGAAAACTGTGAAAAACTGCTGCGATGAAGTTTTTGTTGCCAACAAAACACCGGTCATCTTATGTCGGCAACAAAAACTCAAACTTGTGGAGGAGTATTGCTGTTGTTGCTGTGCCACTCTTCCACTCAGCTGGAATTTGTTGCCGTCATGAAAATTGTGTTGCCGAGGTATATGACATTGTTGTGAATGCTCCTCCACTCCACTGTTGGTTACATTTTTCCTCACTCATAATTTATGATCTAGAGCAATTTTATCATTGATGTAACTTATTACTATTTATTTCATCTTGAAAATGATAGAAATTAAAATGTTATCGGGTGAATATAAAAAGAAAATCCCTACCCAATGCTAGAAAGAGTTTGGGCGGAAATTTGTAAAGAAACATTCACCACAGTGTAATACATATTTTCGGTTATATGCTTAAATAAGAAATAAAGGCATTGGCAGAGAGCACCTGAAAGGATATTACGCATATATATATACTGTATCTCAATGATAATGCGCCGGGTCCCAAATGAGGGCCTGCTCTGAAAAAGCACCAGGGTATATTCCAGCAAAAAAGCATGGGGGTCTCCAAGCAGGATAGTGGGGGTTTGGGGGGATGGGGCAGGGGAGAGAGGTGGTTGGGGGTGGCGGAGAATGAATCACTGTTCTGCCCCATCTTACATAACTAGAATCAGTGCTAATTAATGGCAGAAAATCACACTAATTGACTGCTACCTATTTTTTCTTTTTTTTAATTGCATTTCAGGCCTTTGTACATTCAATAAGTTAGAAAAGACACATATTGACAGAGCCAATGTTTTCATGTGTTGCCTCACAATTCATATACCATTTAGAGATTGTTTTACATTTCAAACTTTAACCTTGTTATGGTACAACAATAATTCTAAACAACCAATTACATCCCCGTAAAGAGAAACAGATTAGATAACTATCCAGTAGACTATACTTCTCATCGGTTACCACTCGTAGTTACGGTGTTGCAGTTACCACATTGCAATCGCCCTTTCAACACTGCATTCATTCACTTGATGCAGTGTGGGACCTACTCGGGACAGTCCACTACCCGCTTTACTGATTTAGGACCACCAATTTAAGGTTAGGTTTAGGGTTAGTTTTAGTATTGATTTCCGGCGTTAATACATAAACATTCATGCACTCTCTCCCTCTCTGTAAATGTGCCCCATGTTTACCTCCACACACTGCACCCTTCACTCACTCACATAGCTTCACACACTCCACAGTACCACACACTGCCCCTCATGGCCCTCCCTCTGCCTCTGCCTCCCTCTCGCTCCTTGCCACTCAACCCGGCCCGTACACTGAGTGACTTTATCACCCTCTTCATGGTTAGGGGAATCCCCGCATATGCAACCTCATAACTGAAAGTCGGCTGTGTGTTGCAATGTGGCACCTACACACCATACCCGAATATACGTATACCCGGTTCTAATTATGCATCCAGTTGCAACCAATTTGGAACCCAAGTATCACATGCCAAATCAATATCACATTATGGATATAAATCAGTCAAATGCCATTGAGTCAGATAAGCACAAAGCTATACAATTCAAACCAAATCAAACACATCAAAATCTCAAGTTCTATCATGCTGAATCCTCCGTATAATCAGTAAGATATGAAAAAAGTGCATATATATATCGCACATCTTTCATATATCTTCAAATCCATCGTCTAAGCTATTCCAGTAATGTTCAATTATTCTTTCAGAGAACAATACCTTCTCTTTCAATGATCTTATTTCACTCGGCAAATTATTCCATCTAGACGGTCCTCTATAAAAGAGGCTTTTCAACATTCTACTTCTCTTCCGAATAAAGGTTCTCAGCTTTGTTTCATGCTCACCACGTAAGTTTACTGGTCTTTCTTCAGTGAGGTATTTATTTTTAATTTCATGGGAGAGTGATGCATTAAATTCAATTCAATAAATGTATATTAGATCAAGATCCTTAACATTAAAAGTAGCTTATGTCTCTGTTAATTATCAGCAGTTATTTTGTGCAATCAAGCAGACAGAGGAGTCAGGTGGCACAGTGGATACGGGGCTTAAATAAAAAGGGGTATGTTGATGTCAGTCCGCGTTTAAATGGCTTCTCTGAGCTCCTCTAGAGTCTCTGTATCTGACATGGCTTCTATCACTTGCCTGACCTTGTGCTATTTGTTGTCAAGTATACCTGTTGGAGGTAGCAGATAATCCTGAGGGCAAATATATGCTTCTACTAAACACGATTCCCATTGCAAGCCTACAAAATGTGCTGGGATGATGTGTGTAGATGATACATAGCCTATCGACACGTCAGAAAAAATGTACAATTGGCAGCTTTACACATTCATCAAATTCTGCTAAATTAGGCTGAAATATGATAGATACTAGGTATATAGGAGTATGTTTATTATTGCGTTGATTTCTGGATTTTATGTCATGTGTTTCTATCATTGTATTCTTGCTTCTCTTATGTCCTCCTGAATCCAAGGCATCAGATATCAGTGGATGACTACTCTCATAGTCATCAGCAGGTGATGTTCTGTTAATGATCATATGATTCAATATGGGATTTACGTGTCTCACTGCCCATGTCTATTACAGTGCACGCTGGGATGGATTCAATTCAAAGCTGACATACAAATATTTAGCAACACTCTTGTTGAAAAAATGCAAGGATCTTTTCACCAATATCATATCTTGTATAAATGATCTATAAAAACCAAATGCATGAGTAGTGGCGTTCCTGTGATTGTATGTACTATGGGAATAGAAATAAGTATATATATTATATGTTATTATGTACTTGACTGGAAATGAACAATAATTAATCAATCGGAAAGAAACAACAGTGCTGTCACAGCTTCTTATATCGCTACTCATAATGTTTTAATACTATATTGATTGAACTGAAACTAACAACAGGGAAGGCCGGGACCCCGTCCCGACCTGATTCAAGTTTTTTTAAAAAATGATGAAATGAGTTGAGGCTTCAGTATGTATTGAATATTAGGGAGGGCCTTTCCATTTATGTCTTCCTGCAAAAGTGTCTTCCTGCCATAATTTAAATAGACCTTGTGTCATAGGGGCAGTGTAATATGTTATCATCTTCTGAGCTAGGAAATGGCCATGCCAGACGGAATTGGGCAGGAAAGGTAGATTTATGCCGAGCCAGGAAAGGTAGATTTATGCCGAGCTTAGCCAAAGATATCAATCATCTGCCTCGATACACTTCATGACAAGGAAACCAAGTCTATCACGCTCTGACCAATGTACTATAGATGCAGGCATTAATTAAATGGAAATGGAATTCGAATGGGATATACTTACAGATATAAATCATCCATGCACAATGATAACATTGTATCAATGTGTCATATATTCAAGATTCATTTTCTAATCATATCCTCAACTTGGTATAAGGAATATGTGTAATGAATTGATCCTGGTTGCGTTGAGGAGGAGAATAGAAACAACCCGAAAAAGTTTGAATTATAGTTACTCTTTCCTTATTGCAAGCGAGGTAGAAACCTATGGAAAGCCATTGGGACATTTATTCAATATTTATTGATATCACTAAAACATTTATTAATATCACTAAATAATTTCGAGATATCTCTAAATATTTAAAGATATCAATAATGTATTTAGAGATATCAATAAATATTTACAGATATGTCTAAACCATACTAAAGATATCAATAAATCATTTAGTGAGGACAGTTAAAGAGGTAATGGGTTTTTGTGGTCTTGCAAATTACTACACATTACAATCATAATATGGTTCCTCTATACCGTTTGACCAGAAATGATGTACCATTGCAGTGAAATGAGCCTTGCCAAGTTGCTTTTGATAGAATAAAGCATTCTATCTGTGCTTATGTGACTTCACCTAATCCTGACGTACTACGAGAAAGACTTTTATAATGCCAGCGATGCTTATATCATGACAATAGGGGGGACAATCCAACAGCTTGATTCTAATGGGATGTTAAGGCCATTAGCCTTTGTCGGGAGGGCCTTAACTAAACCTGAAGTCAATTATAGTACTACGGATCATGAGCTTCTCGTAGTGAAATATCCCCTAGACAGGTTTAGGCATTATGTAATATAGGCAGACATACTGATCATGCTGCTTTGTTGATATTAAATGGGAAAAAGAAGCTGAGCAGTAGAATGCATGGCTAGGTGGCTGGGTTTTTTCCAGGAGTTTGATTATAAAGTATTGCATATTAAAGGGGCGACTGAACATTGTCCCAGACATGCTGTCACAACGAGCATATCTGAGCAGCTCAGACAAAGGGATAAAGCATGAGTCCGGCAAAAATTATGAGTCACAGAAGAGGGTTATGTTTTAAAGTACAGGCCATAAAGTTCTTTGAGGAGGATGAACACCTGCAAACTTATCCTCTGAGGGCGTACAAATTGGAAGACAAGGACATTTTTTGTTAGCAGGGTGTTCATTCAAATCAATTCAATTTAGGGAACTATTACTGTTTTTTTAATATAGTGATATACTCTGAAGAAACTAACGGGTTTAAGCTCTGATTTACTGGGAGGCCCTATATAGAATCGCAGTCACCCAAAGCGGGTCCATGAAATATAGATGTTTGTTTCCGCATAGACTGAAAAGCTTTACTCGCATGATATGCCAGCAAAGGTTTTGGTTTAATGGGGTGTAACATGAGATAAACAATCCTCGTGAGATCTAGGGTTCAAGGCCCCGTAATCTAGTAAGTGGGATCAGTGGCACTGAGCATCTATGGACTTGGTTCACAGGTTAAGTTACTTGAAAATGTACAATTCACCTTCACCAATAATTTCAGAAAACCCTAATCCAAGGCAAGAATGAGGTTCAAAATACAGTTCAACATGACCGAGCAGATTTGTTTAAACCAGTGCGTTATTAATCATATTCATATGTACCTACATTTATTATTTCTGGATCTCAGCCTCATGCAACCAAATTTACAAAATTGTGTAGAGGTGCCGATTGGGCACTTTCTTACAACCTGATCCTTATGACCTCTGTTCCGTAAGTTCAAAGTAATAAATATATTGGACGTAAAGATAAATTCTTTGTTACCATCGATCACAAACAAACAAAAAAACCCTACTATTGGGTTATTTTACTATGTATCCGAAAGTTATTTCACCGATAGGTATGGGGCGCCAAGTGTCAACCTCACAATTTTGTTGATTACTATCAATATTTCTTTATTTCTTTCAGCAATCAATTGTTTGTACAAAATGAATTTTGTGCAGTCCCTAATTCGATTTTGTGTACGAAATGAATTTTGTGCAGACCCACAGTCAATTTCATGTACAAAAGAAATTTGTATTTGAAATGAATATTGATAAGTCCATTTTGTGTCTGAAATGAAAGTTTTGCAGACCCAAAATCCATTTTGTGTCAGAAATGAATGATGTGTAGGAGAGAGGGGAAAGGAGTGAGATAAGTGGGAGATAGGGAGAAAAGGGAAAAAGGAAAGGAAAAAGGAAATAAAGGTGGTAGAAGAGACGCAAAAAGAGGGTAGGAAAAATAGGGAAGGGAGGAGGAAAGGAGATGGCAAGAGAGAGGGAGGGGTTGGAAAAGATGAAAGAGGGGGAGAGGGAGAGAGAAGAGGGGGAAGGGGAGCGAAAAAGAGGGGAGGAAGAGAGTGCAGAGGGTATGGGGGTCGAAGAAGGAAAAGAGGAAGGGAAAGGGAGAGGTGGGGGAGAGAGGGGGAGATATCAGAGGGGAGGGGAGAGCGAAGAGGAGGAGGGAGGGGGTGGGGGGAATCGGAGAGGGAGAAGGAGAAGAGGATAGAGACAAGGGGGAAGGGAGAGAAAAAGACGAGAGGGAGAGGATGGAGGAGAGGAGAGGGGAGTGGAGGAAGAGGAAGATAGATAGAGGGAGATAATGAAAGGGAGATCAAGTGTGAGGGGTAGGGAGAGAGCGAGGACGAGAAGGAGGGAGAGGAGAGGTGGGGGAGAGAGATCAAAGGGGGAAGGGGAGAGCGAAAGAAGCAGAGGGAGAGAGTGGGGAATCAGAGAGGGGAGAGAGAAGAGACAGAAGAGGGGGAGACAGAAAAAGACGGGAGGGAGATGATGGGGAGTGAAGGGGGATGGGAGGGAGAGACAGAGAGAGGGAGGGAGAGAATGAAAGAGAAGAGTGGAGGAGGAGAGAGAATAGGGGAGGAAGAGGGCGGGGAAGGGAGAGGGCGAGGGAGTAGAGGGACAGGAAGAGGGAGAGAACAGGGGCAGAGACAGGGAGAGAATAGGGGCAGAGGCATGGTGAGTGGAGGAGGGAAGAGAGAGGGAGAGGAAGAGGGGGTGACCCATTCTTGACCATACCTTTCATAGAGAACCTACCTGATATATAAATATAATTAGGTTGAGCAATGTTACGTTATGTTACATAACATACCACTTTCAATTTTGAAATTGTAATAATATAATATTAATTTGTCTTGCAATCTAATTAAGGTGCAATATTAGGATACATGTTGATGCAACCATCTAATATTCCAGCATCATCCTGTCATGGCCTTTACCCAACAAGAGTTATCAACACAGATTGAAATGACAAGGTCCATTAACTTCCTATTGAACATGGTTTTCTTACATTTTCGCTGGCTTCTCAATATTTTCAACATAACGCACCACGATCTCTGATCTGTCACTGGCACTGGCGTCCCATGATCATTCTAACGCCAGCGCACCATTAACATATCATGGCAAGATTACATGGGCAAAAGTCATCTGTCATCATTCATCTACAAGCAAGGTCAAGGGCAAGGGCAATAACTTCCACACAAATGGCCGACAACTAAATAAAAAGATTTACGCTTGTAAGGTCCCACATTTGGCGGTTATTAATTCATCTAATAGATCCGGAGCAATGGCAAATGTTATAGGAAGTTTCATGTTCATAACTGAATCACATGGGCTAATATGTCTGGGAGACTAGACTAATCTTAGCCGTCCTTATGTTGCTGTATAATAATCAAATAAATGCAATTTGTCTTCAAGACCTTCTCCTATTCATTCCCAGTTCTGTTTCCCTAATCTAGTTTTACCCTGCACAAATACGTTGCTAGAAGCTGTATAGTCAGATGAGGGTGGGGAATTAGTTTTATTGGTAGGAACATTGGTTTTTCTTACAGGAGACTGTCTCCCCGCCACGCTCTCTCTCTCTCTCTCTCTCTTCCTCTCTCTCCCTTTTTCATCCCCTATCTCTTTAAATTATGGCGGATAGATATTTGAATCTCGTAAAATGTTCTCGATGTCAGTCTCTGGTGCATGAAAGAACCACAGTGCATTTTCTAGACATGATATAGCTTTCTAAACTTAAAACATATGTTCAGAATATTAAACTTACTATAGACAGACGCAATTTCCCTCTACGTTCAGCAAAGTTAACCGATCAACACTTTATTAGTTCGTGCCTCAAGTTGTCATAAGCATATTAGCCTATGCCCCTAAGGCAGAAGAACACTCACACTAGTTTTGGACTGTGTAGGCGGCTCAAACGGGATTCATTGTTATCACAAGGGGCCCTTTGACCAAAGGATTCGCCCATGTTCTAAGCGGCCCTTTGAGCTAGACATGGGATTCACTGATGTTGCAAGCAGCCCCTGCCCAAGGCGACCCCTGGGGACCAAATCCCGATTCACTCAGATCTTAAAGCTCGGTACCGTACTATGGGTTCCATCAAGGTAGGAACATAACATCCCAAGACAATAAAGCGAGGCCCGTCGATGTACAGTTATTTCTCTGTCAATTAACATCAAAATAAATTAGATAGAACTATTTTAAAACCCTAATTTGCATAATTTGAGGAATGTCTATGGAGTAGTTTTCATTAGTATCAATGATATGACGCGCAGAGCTGCAGTGGTGATTGTGTTTTTGTCATTTGTACACATAAAATTATGATGTGCTTTATGACAGATAATACAGAATTATAAAATGTAATAATCTGTATTAGTAAAACAAGGGGATGGAATTACGTTAACTATGGATTATATTTATAGGATTTATAATGGTATGGTATAGTAATTGTTCAGGATATAAGGTTTCTGTTCAGCAATGTGTGGGATCAATACTTCATTGCTTAATGTTTTTACTGTAATAAAAATACAAATTCTTTAACCAATTATTGCTTAAAGAATATGTAATTATGTATTTAACGAACATTATATTATTTAACGATCAAAGAAATTGATCGGGGATTAAATCAGAAGTGTATTAATCCATCTGTTTGGATTTGGGATTGGGATATGACCTATACTAAAAAAATGGAAATAACGCCTATTATATAGGTATAAATATTTACAAAAAGCTACTAAACAAACCTCAGATAATTCATTTTGCACCAGAAAATCAAGCTTGCTATAAACTTGTCACTTTATTGGTAGTCATGATTACAGTTACTTAGCAATAATTGGTGAACCAAAGCAAAATATTATATTGATTATGATGGTAGAGTAAACAATATAATCCGTAGAGCTATACTACACATAAGCCTATGAGTGACGAGAGACAGCTGGAATACTGCACGCAGTCACGACAGTTACTCACAAAGGCATAGCTTAGGTCGGAAGAATACTTCGATGGTAAACTTATTAAAATAAGAACAAAATGGATCAATAAGTTGCCGTAAGAGAAAGAGAGAGAGAATGGAGTGAGGTGCCAGTAATGGAATATTGATATCGCACAATGAATATTCAATGATTAGTACCGAGTTCCATTTTATTTATTGTATGCCCCGAATATTGAATATAAACATTTACTTTTGGTTTTGAGTGATGAGTGAGATTGTTTGCTTTACTCCCTTATCAACACATTTAATACGGTTTTGAATCATCATAACGTATATAAAAGCTAAAAGAAAAAAATGAATTCTTATTGTACACATACGCTCATCATATTTTTATCACACCCACCTTATCACACCTCTCAAGGCAAGTGCGCATGCATGTATTAAGTGAACAGAGAGAATGGAACGAGCCACCAGTAATCGAAAAATCGTGCTTACGCGGACGAATCAAGTCCAATAAATTTTCAATTACGGAGGCGAGTTCCATTCTATATTTATTATATAAGCATGAAAATTAGATCAAATATCATCAGATATCACTGAAAATGTATGAAACAAGTATCATAGACAGTCTAAGCCCCTACGGTTCTGTCTATGCCTATGAATTTGTTGATGTGCTTCACAGAGAGCCAAGACACTTGTCTAGTTGTTAATTTCATTAACAACTTAAACAAGGGCCTTCGGATCTCTGCGAAGCATGTCAACAAAGCCATAGGCATAGGCCTACAGTGTGGAAGTAACGTTAGAGCTATTTTTAGATAACTACATTTTTATTGTACGCATATGATAACAATATTGTTATCTCAAGAGGGATGCATGTATAATTAATATTATATCAGTTTCTCCATATCTCTCTCTCCATCCCTCCTCTCTCCACGTCCATTGCAAAGAATACCTTCAACCTCTCCACCACCAATTAGACAGGTTTCGGCCAGCCACAGGAGTTAACGGGATTGAACCTGGGCGTTATTGTACTGGACAAGAGCAGAGGGAGGTCAGACCGTTCTTGTAACATCAGTATTAGACACGCAAGCATCAACTCACCATACTACCACCCAGGCAGGTAGGGCAATCAATAACCAGGTCGATAGAAAGCAATTACACAACTTGGCTTGGTACAGCTTTCTACTATGAAAACAATTCAATTCCCTTTTCCATCAAGGAATATATATGTTACATGTCATAACTTAGGGTCATCAATGGAACAACATCAACACACACACATATATTATAATATTACAGAATATCTATATGAAACATGAGAGAAGAGGTATTCCATGGGGGGTCTTTCGTTACAGTGTGTGAGAAAAAAGAATTTAAGACATTTTTTAACCCGTAGGGCTATACAGCTTCGGCAGATAGCATCAGTGAGTCTGGAGAAGATCATGGGGGCACACCTGGCTCCAAAGCATAAAATGCTATCCTCTAAATATTGTAGAGTTCCATCCACCATCCATTGTATGCAAAACAAAAAACTTCCTCTGGTCTGGTCGAATAAGCACCAATCTTTAGGCAGTTTTAATATCAACTGACGACATGAAATGTCCTGGCAGAATGTGATATGCGACCTCGTCATTTTTACAAATTGAAACTTGGGGAAAATATTCTAGGTAAAACAATTGATGGATTTGTCCAAAGGCCTCTTACAATTGGTAATAGGGCGTACCCTTTGGGGGACTTGCCCCAAGGCATGCACACATCAAGGCTTATTTTTTGCTACCAAGATATTCCCCAAACTCACTTCCTTGTATTATATGATTTTGTTCATAGCAAGCAAATGTCGTTGGCATGACGAATAATTCTGACACTCGTAAGGCTCGATATACGGCACAGGGTCAATCACTGCAAATCCATGCACCACACCGTCTAGGATGTAATGGAGTCAAAGTCTTTTTTGCAGCCATTTCATCCAACCTTTGGGGCGTAACTGTGCCCAACCCCCTCCACCAAGGGCCAATCTTCATATTCCGAGGCAGTAATATACAATTTAGTTAAATCTCTCTCTGTGACAACACAAAAATGGATGTCAAAATCCTAAAATGGAGTGTTTACGTGCTCAGGTCGGCCATTTTGCTATTCTGGAGTATCCGCTTCTAGTTTGGACTGTGAAGCCGAATTATTCTCCTCTCTGAGTTTACCATACATACAATATTCTGCCGTATGGGCACCCCTACACAATCCACATGTATATGTTTTCTGATTCAAGGAAAGAGATTGCATTTTTTGTGACTTGAAGGGTTATTCCAACACCAATACATATGTTGGCTGACCAGCGCTTGAAATCGAAAAGTGGACTACAACGCTTCTTTTCTGACACATAGCCACCAACTTCTGGCTTGTTCACCGAGCCGCCATGATGCATGACTTGCTGCATTTGCTGGAACACCTTTGTGTGCCCAGTATTAAAGAATGGCCCTCTATTTCCAGTTGTCTAGGCATCCAATCTGACAGTTCCCGGCATGACCAAGCAAAGTAATCCCCTGTTCGTACAGAATAAGAGCCAATCCTAGATATTGCTTGCTAGACGCCTTGTAATATAAGCCAAGTATGATACATGGGACATGTAACCCTCGATGTCTATATTGCACAACAGTAAGTAGAGACATACTTTAGTACATCCATATAATACTTCTCTAGTGGTCAGTTCATTGATAGTTTTCTTGGGAAGGTAGCAAACACTTCATATCTCCGGCAAACCCAACTAAATATATGCTGTTGTCTGGGCGAGAGCTCGATGCCCAAGACGAAGTGTTGACCAAACGCCTACAAGATGCTCCCGTATAGAAGCCTTGAGGTGGAGATGGACTACTCCTTTTATATTGATGTCCGCCAACTTTCTTCGGTAAGAGCAATTAATTCCTCCTCCGACCGTTGATCCTCTTGTTTTTCAGCTAACTGCTTTTCTGCTTCTTGCACAGCTTTATGTTGGCTCTCCACAGCATCACAAACCAATTTCTTGTATTTGGGAGAGCCCTTCATTGGAACATCTTCCACTTTGATTTTAGCAATAGCTGCCACCGTGGTGTCTATGTTCTCTGCCATATCAGTAGAAATGTCTGATCTGTACTCAAACAAGTGGGTCTAAAATGTTTTCCACCACAGCCTTTACAAGAGATCTTCTTTCTCATTGAAGGTGTTAAATACAAATGATTTTTCTGATTTTTTTTCTAGCGTCACTGAGAGATAACATTGTCCTACAACCTTCCAATGCAATAGCTAGAGTTCTTCTCCTTTGACATTGCCGCCTTCCTGAGTCAGCTTACCGGCAAGTCATGTGACAGTTCTGTTCATGGGATCTGCATATGTTGTACACCATTCATAGTGAGCAGCCCCGCCCACCTTTATACAACTATTCTCTATGGGAAATACTTCTAATTCAGGAATGTTTCAAGATGGCGGCGACACACTAACAAGCGAGAGGATCGAGCTCCCGACTTTATTAGGATTATCTATAGCAGATCGCACCTAAATTATCCTTTAAAGTGTTCAACATATCCAGGAATGACCCTCAATCGATCTAGGAACCTCAGATCAAGCATCGATTTTAGTTCTAAGAGTTTATTCAACGAATCTGACATTAAAAGTATGGCCCAACTGGGTCGTACACAATTGCCTACCGGAATCAACATGGATCCGTGCCAACAGTATGTGATCTTACCGAGGGAATACTCAAATTCTCAAAGGGAATTTAATGTGAATGGTCAACAAAACATGCAGATAGCTCCCACAAGTTCCCAACAAGCGAGGATTCCAGCATATGGAAATGATAGATCAGCGATCCAATCATCCAACGAAGGACAAAGTTTCGTCCCAACTCAAGCCTCAATGGCCGGGTATAGACAGGTAGCCATTCCACTACAACAAGACACCTCAGGAAACCAGATAAGTCAATATTCCTCTCACTATCCTGATATCCCGCACGATTTTATGCAAAAGTTTATTGCCCGCGAAAAGAAAATTGATGCACTGTTGTCTGGTATGGAGAGAATACAGGGATCGATCGAAAATTACGGAAATATTGCCCTGACGAACCAATCGGACATTGGTATTTTGAATACGAACACCCAAGGTATGAAATCAAGCATAGTTCAGTTAAATGACAATATGAAAGGGGTAGTAGCAAATCAAGTTAGACTAGACCAGACAAATTCTGACATTAACAAAAGCATCCAAGATCTCCAAACAACGATCACAGATCTATCTCTCAAATTGGAATTGAATTCCAATACTCTAGCTGCGATAAATAGTCGGCCAAATTTACCCCAGGTAAACCCTCAGCCTATTACATCACAGGCACCCACGCCCACTCCTATTAACAACACACCAATAGGGGAAAACCCCAGGGAAAAGAATGTTATTCTAAAAGGGGTTGAAGAAAATGACGGAGAGAAATTGGAAGAAATAGTAAAAGAATTGCTTGAGCATATGGACTTTAGATCAACTTTCGCAAATCCTGAATGACTGGGTATCAAAAGGGAAAGCGCTGGTAATCCCTACCATCGCCCCATCAAAATCACACTTCTCTCAATCCGCAATAAAATCAACTTGTTCAAGGGAATTAACAAACATAAACAAAAGCCTCAATTAGCTGGGATATGGGTCCAAGGCGACAACACAGAGGAAGAACAGCTTCACATGAGCGAGGCTCGATCAATAGCCTTTCAAGAACCCCTACACGGTGAAAAGAGTCGCCAAACAGATAATAGTTACTCCAGACTGGGAAAGGAAATCGCCCGACGTATTATACGAATGTATGAAAGGAAAATTTGTCGAAAACCCCACACTCAAAGATTTCTTGCTTAGAGACAAGAAATTCTACTATGAAGCTACCCACGATCCCACATATGGCTGTGGAAGATTCCTTTCTGAATGTACTCTGCTAACGAACGATCAAGTCGATAAAAACAGTAATCTTTGTGGACAGATCCTGGAGAAAATCAAGAGAGAACTCACCACCTGATCTTTGATTAATTCCTGAAAGCTAAGTGACACTATATTCTCTATCTCTAACCTATCCTACTGCCATTTTCACCTTTTCGCCAAACCTGTAAATTTGCCAGCGGATCACTTTCTCCTGCATCAGAATGGAGAAATTTAAAATATTACTGCTCGGTGACTCGAGGTTAAAAGGATGGAAAACTAGGATAGACCTGATACTAATGCAGCATGGTTTCCAAGATTTAGAGATTACATGTTTGTGTATACCCGGAGCTAGGCTTCAACGCCTTGGGGAAGAAGCTTACATCAAATATCACTGGAAACAGTTCGACCTACTCTATATTATAGGCGGAGTGAACGAATTCACTGAAAAAGTGAAATACAAAAAGGTCTACCCCCGATTCGCAACAAAAGACGCCTATACGCGACATATTAAACACGAAATTATGAAGCTGATCTACTACACTACAGCTATGTCTAGAGCCGTCATTATGACTGAGATTGTGGGCCTCTCCCTAGACATCTACATCGATGGCTGGGCGAGTAGCTCTGAAGACCAGAACCTTATTCACGAAGCCCTAGTCGATATCAATCAAGAAATACGTAGAATCAACAGAAGAAATGGAATGATAGCCCCCCACTACGAGGGAATTGTTCACAAAAAAAGAAAAGGCTTCACCTCTCACAGATATGTGTCCAAAACTAAAGACGGACTCCACTTCAGTGAAACAGCAATAGCCAAATTTATAAATATCACAATGACTACCTTTTACAGAAATATCCATACCCTATGCGAATAAACCTATCTCAATTAACACGTGCAGAACGTGGCATGACTGATATATACACTACAGGCAACACATTCGTCTGTGGCAAGCCGATTCAAATCAAATATTATCTTTAAATAATTCTGTATTAGATAGCTATTTTTTATCTCAGCCCGACGGGCACTCAGTGCAATTGAGTGTGATAGCACTGCAATCATTTTGTGATTGGCCGCAAACTAGTGAAGTGTGATACTTATAGCTTTGAATCACAGTGAAATGGACATGCAATTAGCAACCATTATGTGAAATCAATTGCGTCTATTTCCTCCCATGTTGTTGGTGTTCTCACACTTGTTGTGTTGGATTAAGTTCTCATTCATATTCATCTATGTTCATATTAAACATGTGTTACTCAACCAATTTATCTACAAATACATGTTTTCTTCAAAAGTCAATAATATGGATGTGATCTCAATTGCGCATACAATGCGCATTCAAAATCACGTCTAAATACTCATTATATAAATTAAATAAATTTCATTGTCAGCCTCAACGATTATGCAAAGATTTTCATGCAAAAAAATCCAATGTTTCATTATTTACATCCATGATGTTTACCACTAAACATACCTAATACATTATCTAGTGTAATATGAAAGGAATTTCTATGGCGCCTATAGTGCCAAAGATATCGCTTCAATTGAGATGAACACAGGAATGGTTATTAAAGTTGATATTGCATTTTCTTTAAAAATTAGTCAACATTATGTATTCAATAGTGACATTGTGGGTAGGGGTGGGAGTGGTTTCCACACTAGGGTTATCCCAGGTAACATCCCACCTTGCCTGCCACTTCCACCTCTTGCTGCCCTGGTGCGCTACAGCTTTTCACACTTGTAGCCAGTGGTGGTACAGTCGTGAGTTGGTCATGACACCAGTTCAAGGAATATTATGTGAGGGAATAAAAGCTTTGAGAGACGTTGTGGGCTATTAACTTGTATCTAAATATACAAACATATAATATTCATCTTCCATAAATAAAAACTAAATAGAAACTGTCTAGAGAGTTTACAAACCCATTTGACTAATCATTAATGTTTGTACTCTATGATCATGATTTAGATATTATAATTACTGATATAAATATTGCGTTGATGATAGAATATGCCCCCATACTCTCAGTGAGTTAGATTATCACACTCCCTATGTATGTAAGTAATGTGTGTATTTCAGGAAATTGGATATTTAAAAACATCAATATTACTAGAGTGCGAAATTAACTATTTTCTCCACCCGCCAACATGGCGGGTAAATGCAGATATTTACCCGCCCACACAAAAAATTTACCCGCCCACAAATTACACTTGAATGACAGAAGTCAGAGGTGATTTCAATCATACAAGTAAATAATAAAATACCATTCTTTCGTTGTACCAAAATAATATAGTAACAGATTTCGATACAGTTCACAAATTTAACAAATAGGATAGACAGGAATCCGCTGCCATCCTGTCATCTCCCTCCCTACTACCCCCCCCCCCCCCCACACACACACACACCCCACACACCTCTTCCCGGCAAGGATGAGAGAGAAAAGAGAGGGAAGAAACAACAAAAAATCGATTTGATGATTTGGGGGATAATGCTTGAAAAATCTTTTTCCAACAACTTCATCTGTTGAAGATTTCATTGAGGTGTAATTTGTGGGTGGGTAAATTTCTTCCCTCTCTTTTCGCTCTCCTCCTTGCTGGGAAGAGGAATCACTCTTTGACTTAATAGCCGTCCCCGGCTAATAGGGAGGCTTCGATGTACCGCGTTGCTAGAAAACGTTAGCTCAACGCGGGATAGAAATTTGGGGGATTCCCTTCCTTAGCTGGCGGAGGTTTGTCACCGCGTCCAGGAGGCAGAAAGACCCTTCGACGGAGGGCTACTACAGGGTGACGCAGGAATACTTTGTATTCTGTTCTATTGAAAACACACAGATAAAGTTTTTGGAAACATAAATTTACACGCAAAACATCCTCCAGACTGTCTTAGCATGTATTGGAGACAATTATATTGATTGGTCAAGATATATATCCACCCAGGAGGGAGGTTTTTACTCTGTAATTCCTGCCACTTATAGATGTATAAAGCCGCCCTCCATGACCCAACACACACCATCACAACCCTCCAGTAAGAAACCTCTCAAAACATAACTTTCCAATTAAGATATCAACTCTTTGGACTTTGCACACATGGAAAAATGGTTTATCTTTGTTATACAAGTTGATTCCAGGTAAATAAAACATTCCAAATGAAGATTATAGGCTTACGTAATGGGCAACATAGGACACACCAAGTTAGCGTTGTCAACGTCCGTAAGAAATGACTTACAACGTAGACGCAGGGAGATGTGGTGACTCATCAGGGGATTTCCCCTAACCACAACCCGCGTTTTTGCTAGCGTTCACTGAGACGCGGTACATCGAAGCCTCCCTATTATGGGAGTTTATACGGTAACTATACAGTGACGCTCAATGTAATGACTCCCGCATTTTAATCCATTGGAGACGTATAAAGTCTGGTTTCAAAAGTCAATAATATGGGTGTGATCTAAATTGCGCATATATTGCGCATTAAAAATCGCATCTAAATACTCATTATTTCATTGTCAGCAGGTGGCGCAACTGGTAACTGGGGTGCATTTACAATTTCTTTTACAATAACAGTGCTGCTAATACATGTGTGTGGCATTTATACCACTATAGGTATTCCACATCATGTATACAGGGATGTTATGAGTAGTATACGTTTATAGTTTATTAGTTGTTTGATGTGGAAAAATCTTTTGATCAAAATACCCCCCATCAATGCATACTTCATTAGCTGAAGTAGTCTGGGCCATCAGATTTCTAGTAGAACTGGAATAACCCTTCCCTGAAATGCGGCTGTCTATGCGGAAATAATGATGAAATAATTGATGTACTTCCTTGAGGAATTGTGTATGAGTAATTCCGAATGATATTATTCTGAAAATAAAGGACAAAATTGTGCATAACATATGCTTCTCAAATGCCATTAGAATTTGCTATTTTTTGCACTAATATTGCGTTATACCCTTAGCGTGACCATCTCGCGATCATTGCGCAATAATTATTGGGTGAAAAGCGTCCACTCTCATCACGGAAATATGGCGAGATGATTGCGCATTAAAAATCGCGTAGAATCGCGTTCATTTGCCCGTCGGGAGTTAACACGCACAGAACGTGGCATGACTGATATATACACATTAGGCAACACACTCGACTGTGGCAGGCCGAATATTATCAATAAATAATCTGTATTAGATAACCATTTTATCTCAAATGTTCACTTGTCTATAAATACAACCCTACTCTTTTCCCTTCAAGTCTAAGATCCCAATAGTACGGTCCAATCAATTGAAGAATCACATGCACCTAAGTATCGTCAAATATCAATGCTATATCCCCAATGGTACGACTCAAACATAATAGGCCCCGCCCTTCCTACCTCACATCGCACACTTTTTTCGTCTCTTTGCTCCTTCCACGATTATAACCTATTGTAAACTCAGGGTAAATCATGCGGTAGTTCAACTCAAACAGAGATAAGCCCCGCCTCTTTTGCCACCAAACGCACACTTTTCTTGTTTTTTTCCTGACTCTCACTGTACGAGATCTATATATACCTCCTCAAAGTGCAGAAAGCAACTAAACACACTACAACTGTGGCAATAGTGCTCTTTCTGACCTTATCATATGTATTGTTTTCACTGATCTAATCCCATACTGTCCATCCACGATGAGATTTACCTTAACCTAAAAGCTCCCCGAGTTTCCTCCATTACTCAAACCATTGACGGTCGGGAGCCGCCAATACGGTCCTTTCCACATAGGTAACCTTCTTATCTAATCAGTTTAGCAAGCACAGGCCAGCCGCCCGCCTGTTATCAAGGTAATAGCCCACAGCAGTAAACTGCATCAAGGGCTTATAAATATATATTTCTCTTCTGGCTCAAACACACCAGGGCGTTCAGCAAAGGACTTTCATTTGCACACCTAAATACTCAGAGTCTAAAAGGGAAATTAGACTCCTTTAAGAATGAAATAAACAAACTTAAACCCAGTGTAATGGGAATTACTGAGACATGGCTGAACTCAAACCTAACCGATGATAATTATCAAATCCCTGAATACAATCTGATCCGCTTGGACCGAAATTGGAATAGCACTAACCTCTCTACCCCTAAAAAAGGAGGGGGGGTTGGATTCTATATAAAATCTTCTATAACATACATACCCTTAACGAACCTAAACTGTAGCAGCAACAATGTTGAATGCTTATGGGTCAAACTTGTTATACAGTACACAAAACCTATTGTGGTCGGTTGTCTATATGGACCCCCGACAGGAAGCCACACGGAGCTAGCAAATTACCTGAATGAGACAATACCCCAAGTCCTATCTAATCAGAAAACTGAACTTTTCCTGATGGGTGATTTCAACATAAACTATCTCAACCATACAAACCCAGCTGTAAAGGAACTAAAAGCCATAGAAACGAACTTTAATTTTAAACAACTAATAGACACTCCAACGAGATATCACCTAAATCAAAATAACTCCCTGGAAGGATCATTAATAGATCACCTTTACACAAACTGCAGCATAATCTCAAAGGAAGGCGTATTAAACGTCAATCTTATTGACCATGAACTTATATATGCAGTCAGAAAAAAAGATAAACTAAGAGTGGAAAAGGTAATTAAGATAGGTAGATCTCTTAGAAAATTTAATGAAATCAACTTCCAAAGACGACTTAGAACTGATTATAACTGGCTACCTTTCTTTGAGATAAATAACCCAGAAATAGCATGGGAATTAATGATAGGCAGAATAACAAGAACACTTGATAACATGTGTCCAACCAGAAATATAAGGGTACAAAATAGTAACGATCCTTGGTTAACACCCCAACTGCTCGACCAGCTTAATGACAAAAACAGAGCCAGAGCTGCCATTAAATCAAAGACCAAAGTTGACTGGGATGAAGCCAAGAGACTTAGAAAGATAGCAAATCTAAACATGAAACATGCAAAAAGAGATTTTATAATAAGCGAATTAAATAACCACAATCACGACCAAAAGAAATTCTGGGAAACCATTAGTATTATCTCACCTAGCAAAAGAAAAACTGGTATTATCAGCCTAGTAGACTCCAACGATAACATAATCCCCCCAAATGAATTACCTCACTATTTAAATCACTATTTTGTTAATATAGCGAAGGATCTTACTAATGACCAAAACCCACACTGGAGACCAACCACCCCTCCTCTTCTCAGCCAAATTGACTCTGTTCAAACCAATATACAGGAAGTAGAGAAACTAGTCAAAAAAATTGATATTAATAAATCCTCCTCCATTAAGTATTATGCCGAACAAAGTACTAAAATGTGCTTTACTCACATTGATACATGAATTCACCCACTGCCTAAACCTTTCATTCTCCACATCTAATATACCTAAATCCTGGAAAACAGCTGAGATCATTCCCCTATTTAAAGGAGGAGACCCTAGCAAAGTGAACAATTACCGCCCAATATCCCTACTCCCAACCCCTAGCAAAATAATGGAAAGAATCATACACAACAGAATAGCTAATTACCTAGAAATGTACGAGATACTTAATGACAACCAATACGGTTTTAGAAAGGGAAAATCTACCACAGAAGCGATTATAGAATTCTCAGATGACATAGCCCTGAACCTTGACTCAGGCAATGACACACTAGTAACCTTTATCGACTTCTGCAAGGCATTCGACCTCGTAAATCACAATATCCTCCTTGATAAACTAAGCCATATTGGAATAAATGGCAGTCTCCTTCAGTGGTGTAAGAACTACCTAGAAAATAGAATGCAATGCGCACTAGTAAATAGCCAGACCTCATCACACATCAGCATCAATACTGGAGTACCCCAGGGTTCTATTTTAGGCCCACAAATGTTCATTATTTTCATAAACGACTTAGTCCATAATATCAATAACTGTAAACTCTCTCTATATGCCGATGACACGGTGCTATATATATACAGGGAAGAAATATAGATATGATTTACTCCAATATGCAAAAGGCTATAGATAGTCTCCACAGTTGGTGCAACAGAAACCTTTTCGTTGTGAACACAGGCAAATCCAATACAATGTATATCACCAAATCTAGAAACAATAGGAAAATAGCGAGCACAAAACACATAACCTATCAACAAAACGACTTAAAAACGGTCTCACAATACAAATATCTAGGCTATCTAATAGACGACAAACTGAACCAAAAACCCCAGCTAGCTCACCAGATTAAAACCATCTCTCACAAAACTTACCAACTGCAACAAATAAGAAAATTCATAAATACCCAAGCTGCCCTGAAGATTTTCAAAACTAAATTGCTCCCTTTTTTTGATTATGGAGATGTTCTGGTACACAACGCACACCAACCATTGTTAGAGAAGCTCCAACGACTCCAGAATAGAGCCCTCAAAATAGTCCTACAGCTCCCATATGATACACCAACAGATATAGTTCATGCCACAGCAAAAGTACCCCTCCTTAAACACAGAAGAATTATGCATCTGAGAATATTAGCGTACAAAAGAATCAGAAACCCAATTTACAGAGAAACTCCCAATAGAAATACAAGAAACTTTGATGCTCCAAGATTAAAAATTCCCCGTTTCAGAACAAATCTCGCTCAAAATTCAGTAACCATTAAAACAGTACAAGCTTGGAATGAACTATCTGCTAGACAACGAAACATTGGCTCCATAGAGGCCTTCAAATCTAATCAGAAACTTTGGTTAAATACCCTTTTCGCACAATTGTAATCTCATACCGATAATGCCTACTGTCCGGTCCAATCCCTTTCCCCGCCTGCCCATAGACCTCAATACTGTTTGAGTTGAACACCTGCTTACTCTGACGTCCTTGCTTTTAGTTTATATTATACCTAAATCTAGACACTGTGCAGAAGGGATCTGATACTCCCATGTAACGAGCTAGATCGTACGCTATACTAACGTAAACGGCAACTAGGTCACATAACCTGACGTACCAATTAGCCTCCAACATGGCTAAACTGTATCATAATGTATAATAGATAAGGCTCGAAACTTTTCAACAAATCTCAAGCCTCTGTTCCTTCTTTTTTACCTATATAAACAATAAATACATTCGCTAACACTCCATCATCAATGATCTGAGTGGCAAAGCGCAATTTTTCTCGTAATCTCTCTCTAACTAAAATTACCACTAACACTCCATCACTAAATGATCTGAGTGGCAAAGTGCAACCTAGTAAATCTATACTTTTATGCCCGAGAACCATGTATATATATATATATCTATATAAATGTTTACCTATGTACACTTTCCCTGCTCAGTCTCCCTATGTAAGACTGGGACAGGCGAAAAACCCCGTGAGGGGACCTTCGATCCCCAGTATAAATAAAATCTTTTAAAAAAAAAGACATTACATATGTGATGCTGTTCTCAGTAAATCCTGATACTACTCTTAATAGTGATAACATTGATACATTAACTTGATTTATATAATTCTCACGATACAAATTACGTTATAAGTATTAAACAAATAGAAAAGAGAAAATGACTACTGGGGACTGACATATATATACTGATCTTACTCCTCATGATTATCCATTCTAACGTGCAGATGCAGAAGCAGAAAGAGGAACATTGTTGTTTCCTGTTACAATTAAGCAATAGGGAGGTCGGGATATTTTCAAGCTGCCCTCTCAGTTAACGTTGGTAAAAACACTAAAATTTTCTATTTTGTTCCCATTCTTTTCCAACCTTTCTGAAAGGCATTTGACCAAAATTCTGTCTGGTTGTTTTTTGCTACAGGGCTCCTAAAATGTCCTTATTTGTATTTGGAGGACTCATCCAAATCCCTTCCTCTGATGAATTTCCCTATTATTGATCATTGGCGGTTGTTTTCGCTCAATGGAATCTACTCCTAATTCTTCTATAAACATGAAACAGTAGCAGAATATTGATAAATTCAGTCATAATATGAGTAAATTTGGTAATATTGTCTTTCTTATAATAGCTGAGAATGCAGCTTTAACCAAAGCAGATGCTTGCTTAGCAAGTGGCTTTGAAAGTTCTGCGCAAATGTTTAATAGACTCAATCCTTGAAATATATTGATCGATATAAGATGGTGCAGATGTACTCTGGCTTTCCTAAAGGTTTCCCCAAGGGCCGCAGTAAATCAGCTATCAGCACTCCGCTATCAAAGTGTCTCAAGCAGTACACATCACCACCCACGCAGTGTTCTAATGGTACCATTCAATGTAATATTTGCTTTATATGTCAAAAAATGGCTCCCGGTTGAAATTCATGTTAAAATTTGCAGACAAACATCTTTTTGAAGCATTCAATGAGTAGAATTCAAAAATCAATGTCTGCAATTTTTTTTATTATTTTATCATACCAAAATTCAAGATGGCGTCCAAGATGGGTGCTCGGACAATAAATGCACATAACAAATTTGGTTCTAATTAACATAAATTAATGGTTTTGGTGTCCTTTTCTATGTTTTTCATGTCAAGGAATCCAATGAAATAAAAATAAAGTTCAAGGCACATGATGCTGTTTCACTAGGGAGCGCTATAAGTAATTTTTCGCACTTTTTCGTAAAAAATGGTAAGAAATACTTCAAATATCATTTAATTCTTATACACAAATACTTTATTCATTTTATTAATGCATAATATTCAATGTCTTGGCAGTTCATTATTCATGACTTTCTTACTATGACAATAATTGATAATTCCTGGGAATTCAGCCACAAATTTGGGTCCTTCCACATAGTAATTCAATCCTTAGTCCAGGCAATCCAGCTCAAAATAGGGCTAAACCTAGGACAAATTGCAAGAGGTTTCTCAACAGTCCTGAGTAGTATGAGTTACAGTATTTCAAAGTTCTACAGGTGGCCATTTTGTTTTTTGAGATTTTGGGCATGGACCCCGACTCTGATTTTTTCTAGCCTTTTAGTATGTTAATATAAGGGGCACTCATACTAGCCAAAACCGTTGAGAAACCTTCTGTTGCAATTTGTCCTAGGCCAAACCCTATATTTACCATAAACTGTTGAAAACCATGTTTCTGGCTGAATTCCCTGGAAATATGAATTATTTTAATATTGAAAAAAAATCATAGAAAATCATCTACCAAAGTCATATTCACTAGAGATTGAATGAAAGGACAAAATGACTTAAGTTTTTGTGTATAAGAATTAAAAGATATTTGAAGTATTTTTTATTGTTTTTTTGGAAAATATGTGAAAAATTACCTATATAATGCCCCCTTGTGGAATGGCATCATGTGCCTTGGATTTTATTTTTATATCATTGGATTCCTTGACATAAAAAACATAGAAATAGACACCAAAATCGTTCATTTATATTAATCAGAACCAAAGTTATCGGCATTTATTGTCTGAGCAGCCATCTTGGACGCCATCTTGAATTTTGGTATGATAAAATAATTTTAAAAATTGCAGACATTGATTTTTGAATTCTGCTCATTAAATGCTTGGTGTTGGCAATTTGACCAATCAGTTAGTACAATTGTTTGTGTTGTTTCAAAATAATGCTTTTTCAGCGTTCCTTGGCTTCTTGTAGGATTCCCTTAGCAAAGAGGGAGGTTTATTAATATAAACACTGAGGTTGCAGTTCCACATATATGACGACGCTTGCTAAGGAAATAATAAGCTGATATAGACAGGTATGGGAATATTATCGTTAAATGTGAGGTCTCTGCGAAACAATCTGAGTGAGATAAATGCAACCCATTTATGTAATTTCGTGAAAATAATCTGTTTCCATGAATAGTGATTGGACCCTATGGATCATCACCATCAACTTCTTATAAATCAAAATTATGAGTTGTACCAATGTGACCGATGTTCAGACCATCCTAACATAGAAAGGTGGTCAGGTGGTGGATTATGTTGTTTTATTCATAATGAATGCACTATTGATCCTTGCACATAATAATAAGTTTAATAGATGTAGTCCTAACCTAGAACCTAATCTAACCTATGTCTCCATATCAAATGTCTCTTGAATTTATATCGTCCTCCATCACGAGATAGGAACTTGTTTATTGATGATTTGAAGACAGATATGACTAATTTCAAAGACAAATCTAACGGTTGTAATCTAATTCTCTGCAGTGACATTAATATCAATTTGTTAGACAAAAAGGATGTTATGGCAGTTACACAACAAAAACAAAAAACAATATTAGGTGTTCAGATCTGGTGAAATATAACTAATTTACTTCCCCCGAAATAAATATAGGCCTATCTTGCCGCGGTAACTTTCTGGACCAATAACATCTAGAACTACATCGTGTACGTCCTCTCATCCTTTATATTATTCATTTACCTTTAACCATTAACACATCAAAGTCTATTTTAATCTTTTCATTTCATAATAATTATTCTTACGTAGTTAAATGGGGTTGTTATATGTTGTCATAAGAATGTGAAGTTGAATTCATACTAACGTACTAGTGAGTGATAATAAGGGAACAAACTAGCAAAGGATTTCGCCTCCGAAATATAAATGAGGAATTTTATGAAGCCTTGCATAAATAGCAATCAGTTGAGAATGCATCTTTAAAAGGTCAGCCGGGAAGATATACATTTCTGATAGACGACTAAATTGTAACTAGTTTCAAATGCAGAGATACAAATATCGGATTTAAATAACTACAATCACAAGTTTCTGATTCAGATATCATAGCTGTCTGAGTATAACAGTTTTCCAGATTATTTGGTCCTGGAGTGTGAAAGTATAGGTACATATCTATCCAGCTCGCCAATATAGCAATATGCAGTTCCCCGGTTGTCTTGCGCTATTATCTAGCAAAGATCCTTGCAAGGGCATCCAGAGACTCCCAACACTCCCACGCCTTCTTCTGAAGTCCTCCCTCTCAGCCCAAAGCTCCATCCTGCCTTTCTCTAGTTCTTTTTATCCTTTAAATATGATCTTGCAGCTAACATCGCTCAAAACCTAATTGCTTTCTACTGTTTGCAACAACCTTTTCCACCCCCTCCGAAAGTAATTTTACCAATATTTAGGAGCATTCTACCCAATTGTTTCTGCTGCATGGCTTCTCCAAATTCCAGATTTATATTTGGGTGATCATCTAAATCCTAGAGTAGAATGATTTGTTTCGCTCTCCCTCCATCATTTTTCTCAACCCTAATCTTGAATGCGCATAAAAGCAGCAAAATATTAATGACTCGAGTCAAGCAATGAGTAACTTTAGTAAAAAGTGATTCAATTGCAATAGTGCCCATTTTTGTATCTGAGATTGTGGCTTCAGTGGACTTTGGATGTGGCCTCTTCGCTTATAGCTCAGAGGTTTTCAATGTCACAAACATGAAACCAACTAATTTTTTTATTTTGAATATTGAAGTTTTATGTTATTCCCAAATGTATAATTCAAATCACATATATTCGCCTTTCAGTTGAATTAGTGAAACCGGCATAAAATCGATACATATTAACCTTGATCCAGGAGGTGTATACATATGTTGACAATACAAACACACAGTTACACATTTCTCCTGTCTTATAAAGAATAACTGCCTGAAGGGTATGGTTAGGGGGGGGGGGGGGGAATGGTCTGAGTCCGAGTCATATGGAAAGGTAATGAGGTATTACATGCCAATATGTCTGACGGGCATAGGAAAGGATAATTGGCTTATTTTGTTTTGTTGTGTACTTATGTTACTACAGGCAGAATGGGAAATGTCATAGTAGTGTTACAAATGGAGGAATAGATTAATACCCGGCTGTGGAAAGGGCATATCATTTTACGTCCATATCAGACTAGCATTTTACATAAAAGGATATTTCGTTTTACATTTTAACTCTGCTAGCTTCTGCTGTCTCTCCCCCTCTCTCTCTCTCTTCCTCTCTTCCTCTACCTTCTTTGTTATCTCTCTTCCCGCTCTCTCCTTCTTATCCCTCTCCATCCCACTCTCGTTCCCACAATATTTCTGTCATTCTCCCCCACTCTCTCTTCTCCAACTTTCTCTCTCTCCTCTCAATCTCTATACATGTACAGAAGCACCGCATTGTGCCAGTCTTGATAACTAGACTAGTGCACGATTTCCATCGAGATTACATCTCATCTCGATGTTCAATATTTTGCAGATTATTGTGTCAGCTTGACGGTACAACATGGAGAGGTGCAATCGAATCACAGATGAATTGAGACCCAAGTAAATTTTACATCAAAAAGTAATTAATTACGTTCTGTAGAACGAGTTTTTTATTTTGAAGGTATGTAATTAATTCAGATTAGTTGCCATCCACTATATACACGATTCTATTTTTTTAATGAAGAAATAACTGATTGTCTATGTACTTTTAGTATGAAAAAAGGGAAGGGTCCCTATGTACCTATACGGTATATTTAATACACTTGGATTGTGATACATTATATATCATATCAAAGTCTGTAAGCTTCGTATTCTCTCGTCAACAACCATTCAGTAAACATGGGGTGGTGGTCCAATCAACAGAACCAACGGAGCTTTGGGTGAGGCTTTACATGTCAAGTGCCCATCTCCTTTCCACCTGTCCTCCCAACTCAGTGCCTATCTCTTAATTGCCGTTCATCAAATACTAGGAATCAGATCAGGGTTCTTCAGGTCACTGTCCTCTCCCTCCTACATCTCCAAGGTCTCGCTCATTTGCGTAGGTCGTCACAAAAATGTACAATTCGTCTTCCACAATCTTCTCAAATAACCCAAATTTAAAGCTACATTCTCAGCTTACGACAACACAAATATGGATTTATCAATACTCTGGTGTTGGCTTTTTTTATATACCAGAATTTGAAGTCGGGCGGGTCCTACAAATTTGTGAGGACGTTTTAAAAGCCCTTTAGCAAATACAACTGAACAAAACCCTCCAAAATGTTGGTCAAATGACATTTAGATGGTTTGAAAATAAATGAAACAACAGATCCATTTATCCAGTATTTACCTTTTTCAGCCTAATTTAACAGACTAAGAGATTTACTGAAGACGTCGAGCTGCTGATTGTGCTTATTCAACGTCCGTTTATCCATTTACATATGTCTAGCATATAATATGGTTTTTATTCACCTATCTACAAAAACTGGTTTAAATCTTGGAGTTTTATATTATTTTGGGGCGGGAGGATTTTGTAGGACTGGTTCACTGGCCTATTGTTTGGTTACAACCTGCATTTAAAAACGTACTGTTTTTACGTAGACTCTTGTTACAGTATATTGATTTATTCCTAAATAATTCAGAAGATCAGTTAGAATTTCCCAATCGTCAGTATTTTAAACGGTTTGTATGATATTGTGAGTGTCACTGAAACTTGGACGAATCTAAATACACCTCCAATGTTATTGAATTTAAAGAACTACTCGCTGTCACAACAGGATCGTTTTAATGATCAACGTGGGGTTGGAATATAGTTTATTATAAAAGTTCTTACATATGTGAGGAAATACCTGAGTTGTGTGTGAATAACAAAGATCTGATATATTGTCGGTAAAAGTAAAGGCAGGTTCACGTAAACCAATACTCTACAGTGTACCGTCAGCCTAGAGGTAGCTTGTCTTTTTTCTTTGAACAATTAAAGAAAATTCTTGACCAAGCTGCTTAAAACTGAGATAATGCTTTCAGGAGATATTAATGTAGACATGTTGAAACATTTGATAACAATGTTAAGAGATTAATTAACATCGGTAATCTCCCCAGTATAAAACAAATTATAAATTCTCCTACAAGAGAAAGGGCTGTTTTATCGACATTAATTGATGTGATTTTCACTAACTGTAGGTTTTTAGCTAGTTCAGAAATTCTTGATGTTTTGCTCAGTGACCATAGTCCTGTATACTGTGTCTTAAAGAAGGGAAAATTGTTAGAAAATGAGATTCTCATATATGTATAGGGATACTCGTAGAATAACTACCCCATTGATATCTATTGCGCTAAATGACTTGGAGATTAGAAAAGTTGACACAGTTGAAGATATGGCGACTAATGAATGATATGTGGAGCTATCTGTATGATGATTACACAAGCTTACTTGATAATTTAGCTCCCCTAAAAATCTAAAGGAAAGAAGATCAATAAAATAACCTGTTCGGAAAAGTTAAGTAACCTCATGAAAAGAAAGAACAAGGCTTTTAGAAAGGCAAAGCAATATAAGAATAATTTAGTTTATTGGGAACATGCACGGCTATTAAAGAAATCGGCCCGACTTCGAACCTACGTTAACTATTTTAAAACCTGATGGTAGTATAACCTTTGTTTTAATGCTACACCAGGGTCTGGAAAGCCATTAGCGCAGTTGGTATCCAATCACTTCCTCCCCCTCCACCCTCTAATACTCTACCTTATCACGATTTAGCAGATTTGACGTGTACAGCTACTGATTGTACATTTTCAGACGATCTGGCCCACCTTACAAGCATGATTATGTGAAATTAATACACACGGTGACACCCTAGAATCATTGTAAAGTGTTCTAATAAATAATAACACGACACAAAATATAATTATGCTTAGATAATTTCTTAAATGCTTAGATAATTTCACCAAACTGTGACTTGATATTGGGTCACGATATTTAACAAAAGCAACTGAAACTCCCATCATCCAGGCATAGGGTTTCTATCTAGGGTCTGATTTCCCACCTCGACAAGAAAACCAGACAACAATATTATTTCATTCAGGTTTCTAGGTTAATACTGCCAGTGCCACTAGGAACACAGAGGTCGGGTCACCAGGTGGAGCCTATTAATTGTGTCCGTGTCATGTAGTGTGATCATGTGATCACTTGGGGTGTGTCCTCACACCTTCCCGCTCCACCACCGGGGCACAAACAAGTCCACTCACCAGCTAGGCAACAGTGAGCAAGTCGTGCCAACGCAGGAGGACGGCTCTATAGTTGCCTTGTATCAATACAGATTAAAGCTCCACTCCCAGCTAACATTGCTGAAAGACTAAAGATTTGTTTACATTTTGTTCCATTATTTCCAACCCTTCTCAAAGTAATTTGACCAGAATTTTGGAGGATTTGGTTTAGTTGTCACATCACATAAGGAGCTCAGGAATAAAACTTGGAATTATAAAATGATAAAACCTGCAAAGTATTTTCTCTATATTCTTATTCAACTCGGAGGAACGTTTAAACATTATCCACCATAGGCCTTTGATTCGGAGATTAGTCCCCCCCCCCCCCCCCCCACACACACACTATCCTTATTGAATATATCTATAATATATTCTCGCAGAGGTAACCTATACCATCACGATCAAGATCATATTATTATTGAATATTGGTAGTGTTAAAGCTGGAGAGATCCGTGCAACACTGGCTCATCACTCAATGGAAAGAACATCTATAGGTAATAATCACACCAATTCTATAGTTCTCCTATTGTGAGTATGAATGTACTGTCATACTCATAATTCTATGATCTAATGCGTTTAAATGGTTACATAACATTACACAACATGACGTAAGTGATTATTAAATATGAATTTATTATATGCAAACATTATGAATATATTATGTACTAAACATTACAGGTATTCCCTCCGAGGAATAACCGTTGAAGGTTTATGTACCAGACATTATAATTATCTAATATTCACATGTTTCCAGGTGTGTCTACAGGTATTATCTTATTAGATTAACATGAAAGCTATGACAGTTGGCGAGGTCTAATGACTCAGCCAAGCTGTCTACATATTACGTAATCGTATTAATTAGAGGTTGGTCACATGACCACCACACCGGCTCACTCTACTAGTGACCACGTGACCGGTGACCTATTGGTTATGCATAAATTATCCTTTTGTATTAATGACTCTTATTGGGTAATATCTTCCTGTACACCCATTGGTTATCCATCCAGACACACCTGGTATTGCATTGCATATAAGCCTATGTTCGAGAATAAAGAATTACTTCTCAGATTATTCTGAATCTTATATAACTCTTCCAGCTTATTATTATTATTCATATCGGTAACCAGCCGATTTGCTATAGCTCTACCATATACCCCGAGAATCGAGTATATTACATGGCTTCCACACGGATCTACTCATGCAATAATATGTCAAGAATAGCCATAATCATAAGTATTAAAGTATCACTATAAGTATAAACCATAAGTATTTTATTGGCACGTCTTCTCTCGGGTCTTCAACCAACACCTTCAATATCACCCATTCACCTCTAATCATCATCTTTTTATTCTTCCATTTTATTTATTTATACCGCAATTATCTCACCATTTACAACTTCAACCATTTTGCCCTGATCAGGGGCGGCGGAACAGATAAAATATTCGGGGGGCAAACTTTTTTTTTGGTGGGGGGAGGGAGGGGGGCATAGAGGATGAATTTGCATTACCCTCCAATACTATAAATAATAGAATTGAAATATTTCACACACACCCAAGACTTTCAACTTTCATCAGGAAACAGGGCATACTTAAAATGCCTATACTACCATACTACTGAATACATCTTAGAATTTTAATGTGGTATGCTATAACCCAGCTTATCCCAGCCCATATAGCGTGGGGTCTGGGGCCTACCTAGGGCCCCAGAAGCCAGAGGTTCCCTTAGACTTGAACACATTTTTGGCATTTCTTTGGCTGTTGAATCTATTCTCATTGGGATCTAAAGTGTTGTTTTCATAGTTTTACAATTTTTTTCTTACGTATTTTAGTGAGATGCTTTTAGGTACAATTTAAGAATAGTATAAGCCAAATCTGGTGACTACCATCTGTCATCTTCATTTGTGCATTTTTCAAACATTTAAAAAGATAGTTTAGTTCTCTAAGATGAAGGATATGAATTTGGTGATGAATAGGGGAAGGGTGGGTGGCAGGGGATAATTTTCAGGAGGGCACCTTTTTTGTGCAGACTCTGAGGGGGGGGGGGGCATCGTTTTTTGTGCAGACTCTCAAATTGTGTGTGTGTGGGGGGGGGGGGCATCTTATTTCGCACAGACTCAGCACTACAATGATGTAGGAGTGGGGGGGGGGGGGGGGGGGTCATGAACTTTTGCACAAACTTTCAAGGAGGAACCAAGGTATCTCGCACAAGACTTTAAGGACAGTGACAGCGTTCTGCCCCAAACTGCAATTCTTTTTCTTGTATAACATAACAATTCAATTCATTTTGTGTCTAGTAAAGTTATGTTTCTCTCTGTACAAATGTTTTGACATTTTGGGTGTTTGTTACCTTGAGCACTATTAGGATATATACCACATTTTAAAACTATTTGATATCTCTCTGTGTTTCTGTTGTCGTCCTGTCTGCCCCCCCCCCCTTGCCCCCCCCCCCCCCCCCCCCCCCCGGTTCCGCCGCGCCTGACTGATAAAGGGCAGTGCGAACGAAATATCTAGTTAAGTATTTATCTACTTATCGATGGATTGTCATATAGGGGTTGATTGGTGGGGTGATCTTTCTTTAAGGATCAAATTATTACTGTATTGTACTGTATTATATTACCTTACCTCATGTCTATTGTAATCGAAGCAGACCTGAAATTCATGGCCATGACTAAACCAGTCCATAACATATTATAGGAAGTACTAAAATGCAATTTAATCGCTTAACTGTACTGTTAGGAGGAAAGTAATTACCAATATTGTACAAATTCAACAGTCCAAATCATATTATTGAAAGTACCAAAATGTAGTTCAATCGATTCCTATTGTTAAGAGGAACGTAAATATTGTTCTAATATTGTACTGCCTCAATTAATATTGTACTGCAACAATTTCGGAATGAACTAATAAGTTAATTTGTACCTTTCATAGTATGCTATGTCAAAGAATATATGTGAACTAATGGAACACTTGTATGTTATGCAATGGAAGACGTACTTTGGAGAATTGTCTGACCTGTTCATGCTTTGTAACTGTTATTGTAACATGAATAAAAATAAATAATAACACCAAAAGGAATTATTTCCTCATCTTCCATCAGACAAGAACTACACCTGTTTGCCATAGTTAGTATTAAGCGATGCTCTTAAATTACCTCTACCATTTAAGTGAACATTTTAGTGAATGATGATATTCATAATGTGGCTTATGACTAAACTTAGACAAAAATATTTAAGAGGGAACATTAAAAGTAGTATTTTGGCGAGACGTGGTTTTTGAAAAAACTCCACCAGAACCGGGATTCGAACCCATAAGGTCTCGCGTTATCTTGGCTTGCATTTATTAGTGATGACGCCCTCTAGATGTTATGGCTGTTATGATATACTTTGCTCTTGTAACGAATAACTTAGATTAGGTAACGGGGGTCATAGACATAACTCCGTTTAAGAAACAAAGCAAAAATGTCACGAGACCCATGAATATTGATTTTGCTGGATTTTAATAAGTGGTAATTAAATTGGAGCACGGCAAATAACAGGAAGGCCTGTTTCGAATAAAAATAATTTCCCATTAATTTATCTTAAGAGGAAATTAACCCGGTCATTGCATATACTTTCCATTAATTAGCTGCGGTCGTTGTCCTTTGCAAGGATGCTTCCCAGGAAAAAACAAATACTGTCCATTTTCGATTATTTACTGTACATCCTAAAGTTTCCCTCTCAAATTAACCGTGCTAACTCTACCTTGTATGTAAGGTTTTGTTACCCTCACTTTGCTGCAAGCCTCGCTCAAGTCCCCAATAACAATTGTCTAGATTAAGCTAAAAAAAAATGTTTACCTGGGTATATTTGGTTTTGCACTTATTAAAGACAATCTGTTCGATTATGTTAAATTTTGAAACCGTTTTCTGTCTTAGATTTCGGTTATTTGAGAGTATATGCTCTCAAATAACCCAAATCTCTATATATATACATGAAGGTGAATTAAAATTTGTCGTAATATCTGACACTAGAAGGGGCTACATTTCAATTAGACTCTTTATAAGTCCCGGAATGGACCTTGGGCCATGATCAAATAAGGGAAACACCCAAAGTGGACTTGCGTGACGATCAGGGAGATGTTGATGAGTGATGCCAACATGCATGCCCCAGTCTGGCTTCCTCATAGGAGGCGAAAGCCGGTTAGGATGAATAAAATATTGTTGATGTTGGCAAGGTCCTCGAGCTAGGCATGCTAGCATATTGCATCAAGTGAGCTGACAGTGATGCAAGGCGGGTAAAATGGCAGAGGTTTCCATTTCAGGAAAAACACCGTCGGGTAAGATGTGTTGTTCTTAAAGCGGCATTATCATTAGATAGTACAACAAAAAGCTTACTAAGTTTATAATGTTGTGACATAAGAATTATAGGATTGAATTCATCAATATCCTACTGAGGTGGGCAGAGGTGCTACATAACACAGTCATGAAGGGTGGGTGATCAAGGAGGGGAGGGGAAAGACCAGATGCTTAGTGAAATAATCAGTCATTTAATCTTCCTGTACATACACCCTTATCACTACACTGCAATGAGTGAACAGATTCCATCTTAAAAGTCCTGCCTTTAGATGCCCCCCCCCCCCCCCCCAGTATCGCCCATTTAATTTAGATTTGGGGGATATCAGATGAAATCCAAATCTATGATTGACGTATGTATATATGTACAATATGTATAATTGCAGATTACCATAAGTCTGCAATTAAAAATAGGTGCTAGTGATATGGTACAGTGGAGACCCCCAGGGGCCAGGAGTGGCGTGCATAAAGATGTCAACCTGTCCTAGAGCGGATTTATATGCCATTGGAGAACAACCCAAACTGGGGAGATTTTTCTGAATGTTTAACATTTTCCTATATATGCATAATATGGAATAGATACAAAATATAAATCCTCATATAAAGGAACCATTGATAATATTCGAAAAGAGAAGGGTATTGCTTCCAGTTAGCCTGATTCCTCTTAGTCCTGAATGGTTATATTGATATTGTTTGTTTAAAATGTTTTATTAGAGCCGAAATATAATCCATTTAAATATTGTTCTCAGATTATATATAGATATCCGGATACTCTGCAGGTGCAACTCTGTAACTATAAATGATGACAGTGAAGAAGGGATGGCCTTAACCACCAATAAAGGTAGTTTATTTCACCATAAACAGATACAATTCAATCAATAAGAAAAAATTTTTCAAGGTACGTGTACTCAAGTTGGGAGCGGGAGAGCGAGTGAGGGAAGGAACATATTTGAAGTGGGCGTGGAAGGGACTGACATTGTGACGTCACGCCGTTACCTGGGGGGTAACGAAGGGGGCGTTGCCTGGTGGGCGTTGCCTGGCGTCGTCCCGATATACCCGGTGATACGTCACCTACACATATCCGGATACTCTGCAGGTGCAACTCTGTAACTATAAATGATGACAGTGAAGAAGGGATGGCCTTAACCACCAATAAAGGAAGTTTATTTCACCAAGGAAGGCCAAACCAGAGTCACAGGTGAGATAGATGATCCGATATAAATGAGTCCACTTTTAACTTGGTTTCCATGGAGGGGGAAATATAAGAATTAACGCAGGATGAGCGCCAATTACCCCTCGCTTTGATGTCCGACATCGAAGCTCCTATCGACGCCATGAATGTCGCGCCTCCCCGTCTTAAGGATTGAGGCGAAAATACACCAGACATTTTGGCTTTAGTACAACACGACTGAAGAAAATTTTTTACTTCATCATAAGCGGGATTTGCCCTGTCCTGAGTGGCAAAGAGGAGAGCACTCGGCAATAAATCAGCAGAAAGTACATATTTCCGGAGCCAAAAAACCGCACATAAGGTGTGGTCCTTAAGCTTCACCACCGGAATTTTAAAGGGAGTAGTAGATGTCTTTGATGATTTCACAGTTACTATCAAGCCCCACGGTGTGAGGCATATGTCCTGACGGTGAAGAACGTGTGGGGAAGGCACAATGTGGCCCACTCTAAGCAGTGACCTAAAGAGAAAAATTATCATTGTCCACAACACACGTTGGCGAGATGAGGTGAAGTCCACATGTTGAGACATTTGTAGTAAATGAGCCGGCAGAATGGGATCTGACGGAATGGCAGAGGCTCCAGGTAGGCGGCTGATGCCACGAAGCACACATTTTATGGAGGGGTGAGATAGAGGGGGACAGTCAATAAGACGAATCCTGGCTCCAAAAACCACGCCACATAGGTAGGTGGTCACCGACGATGATTTCATGAATGTAGACAAGAATGCGGCAAACATGCATACCACATCCACCGATATAGGTACCTCTGGAATGTTATTAGTCTGTAGAAAATCGGAGAACACCTTCCACTGGCGGTGTCTCTGCATCAGAGTGGACGGTGCCACTGACTTGGTCTGCAACATGGCGACTCTCTTCATCCATTTGGTCATGCCTGTGTAAATGAGAGGGTATATATGAAGAAAAGCAACACAGACCAGCTTCCACTAGTGTAGAAAAATCACAGTCTTGGCCCTTATACGGGAGGCGAGATAAATAGTCAGCAACTACGTTATTCTTCGTATTAATGTAATAGGGGTAAAGTTCGATGCCATAAATAAATGTCATCCAAAACAACTCGTAGAGCCACTGCATGCAGGTTTTGTTGCAGCTTATACCAGTGGTTAACATGGCTACCACCTGGGTGTTATCAATAAAACATTTCACACGACAACCCTTCAACTTGTCCTTCCACCTTCTAACTCCAAGAAGTATGGGGTACAGTTCTTGAACATTGATGTTATCGTGCTTCAAGTTCTCCTGAGGGCCAGTTGCCAAGTGGTGGCATTCTGTATCATTCCAAGGTATTTTGTGGTCCTGAAAAGGACCAGCTATCCAGTCACCACCGAGGAAAATACCAAAGCCCTTACTTGATGCATCGGAGACCATGGGTAGCTCATATTCTGGTTTGACCAGCAAACCTACACCATTGAACACCTTACAAAAGGAGTTCCACCAACGTATATCACCTCTAAATGCTTCTGATATGGGGGAACGGTTCAAACGTCTAGATAATAACACCTTGTACAAGTCGAACAGCCGCCTGCAAAATGTCCGTCCGCCTCTAAATACTGAAGAACAGTGGGCGAGATACCCACATAGTCTTTCCAGGTCCTTCTTTGAGATGTGACTGGCGTCTTGAACGTCGTGAAGAATGACCCTAAGTTTCTCCAGCTTCCCTTGAGGCAAGCTTAAAGTCATTTCTGAAGAGTCTATCTCAAACCCCAGGTAAGTGCAGGTAGTACTGGGACTGGTGACCTTGGGCCAGGCCACATAGAAGCCCAAAAAACGGAGAAGGGCTATCAGGGAATCACGGGCCAGGGTACAGGAGGAGAGGTCATTTGTACATAGGAAAAAATCATCCAAATAATTGACTACACGTACATTGAATATATTATACATACAATCTGCTATCATAGTAGAAATGCGATCGAAAACACATGGACCAATTCTTAGCCCGAAACACAGTCTATTATCTGTAAGATACTCTTCTTGACCGTTGATTGTCCATCTGAAGCCGCATAATGTTCTGTGGTCAGGATTGATAGCTACTGCTCTATAGGCAGATTTTATATCGACGACGCTCATATAAGAGCCTAAGCTAACCATGTCAGTCGCCATATCAATATTATTGTAAGAAAAACTACGCACCAATGAATCACAATGAAAATTCACCGAGTCCTGGTCCGGTCGAGAACAGTCCGTGATTGGCCTAATTCCACCATCTGGTTTGTAGACGGCTCCCAGAGAATGTATACACTTAGGCTTAGACTCGACAATAGAAACACATCCTTCCAGAAGTTCATTTTTCACAATCTTGTCCATTTTAATGCGAGCTTTGTCCTCCAAAATTGAGGAATAGTTTAAACAGTCGTAGGCCTGTACTGGCGCGTCGACTACATCAACACCATCAATTACACCATTAAAAACATCTACATAACGTTCAAAAGTTGAACATCCCTGATGGAATAAAATAGCAGCGAATCTACAAGGTTTAAGTTGAACAGGCAAGGTATCAAGTAAATGTACACAGTCACACTTCCCAAGAAAACAGCTAGCAAATACATCAACGGATCGACCGTTCTTAGACACAGGGGTAGAAAATACAGGTATATCAGGCGATAAACAGTCATTACCACGACAAAAGTTACCAACCGCGTAGCACACATCCTTGTACTTACAGTTGTTGTCACAAGTCGAGATAAAGTTATCCAAAAGGGGAGAATCAGGGGGTAATTCTTCTGTCGAACATTTCGGCTCGACCACAACATCGTAGTGAGACACCATGTTGCCATCTGAAACAACCTTTATCACCGGAGAGTCCAACTCCCTAGCAACGAGATCACTCGGTAAACAACAGATGGCACCACCCTGACTCTCAACCTCATCCTATTTAGCACTCTTTGTTGACGAACTACATGTCTTGGCTCCGTGGTCAGAAGAAGAACATGTCGAGCAGCGGTGGGGGTATTCACATTGAACTCTGGAACACCCACCCGCGTTAAACTTGAAGCAGATTCTGCTATTACCACTGGAAGATGACTTGTTCTTGCCTGAAGTTCCTGGCTTGGAAGAAACCGCTTTTCTGGAGTTCTCATACGAGTAGTAGCGGAGGACCTCCTCCTGCTTAACATCGTTAAACGCTGAGAGCCCTTTCCTGTTGGCACGAGTACGTACCGCTTGGTCATACAACATCGATGCTTTCAAAGTATACATTTGCGAGGCATTTTTCTCCGTCATAGTGATAGCATGGGCCAAAACACCTGATAATTCATCATAAGGCCTGCCATCGACTAACATCTTCTCCAACATATGGAGAGACAATAATAAAAGATTGTCAAATGTTTCAACGCTCTCACCCTTCTCAAGATGTTGATCCCGGTCGAAGGGTCCCGACCGCTTCCTAGACGAGCTGCGCCGCCGACGACCAGAGGTAGACACGTTGTAAATGGAGCTCTCCCTGCTAGGGGACCTATCCTCATGTACCACATCGCGATGAGGAGTTCTAGAAGTGCGAATCTTGATTTCAGAGTCAGATGATGAAGCCTCCGAAGGCTTAGGAGAGACAATTTTACCAGTAGACTTCTCATTAGAACGCTTCTCCAAACCCTCCACAGCTGACAGGATTTTAACCACCATGCCCTCCAGACCAGTGACTCGAGTGGTAAGTTCAGCACTCTTTTCTCCTTCAATAGCCGTAACTTCTGCGATTAAACGCCTGTTGCACAACTGTCCCGTTGGTGGATCGTGGGCATACCCACATGGTGCGCACTGCTTGGCTTTACCCATCTTGACAATCCAAAACAACTTCAAAACCGAGAAAAAATAAAAAATTTTCAAGGTACGTGTACTCAAGTTGGGAGCGGGAGAGCGAGTGAGGGAAGGAACATATTTGAAGTGGGCGTGGAAGGGACTGACATTGTGACGTCACGCCGTTACCTGGGGGGTAACGAAGGGGGCGTTGCCTGGTGGGCGTTGCCTGGCGTCGTCCCGATATACCCGGTGATACGTCACCTACACTTACTGTTAGTGGAGAGCAAACTTTAGGTGCACTCTATATAGATAGCTGTAATCGTTCCTACAATCACAGTAAAAATCATTCCTATTCTAAAGTAAACAAAGAGATCATCTCTACTGATCATAATACAAAATGGTTCTCATTCTACAGAGAACCCAATTAGGTAATTATGTAGCCCGCCCATTGTATAACAAAGTATAACGCGTTTTTTCCGGGCACGACTAAAAGACACCTTTAGGGATAGGAGTATTACATTTTGTAATTACCTACATGAATACAAACATGTTAAAAAAGATAAAGCCACACACCAGCAGGATAGTCCATATGTGTTTACATCCTTAATCAACAAGATGGGAAGAGAGCCACAAATAACCTATCGGTTATGAATTATGATCGGTTATGAATTGAGAAGGCTATATCGAAAGACATAAAAACTGCCTTCACTCTGGAAATGGAATTTAATTATATTTACATATAAAGGAGGAGTAAGGTATATGAAATGAGAGGGAAAAGGCTTTGGTGACGGTGAGATGAGTGTAGATGGGTACGGTCATCAGAAATTGTACAATTCATCTTCGCCAACCCTCTCAAACAACTCAAATTTAGATAATAATTAGTCACATAACCGAATAGATTCTTGTAGTTTTAATAAATGCAATGCCAATTATACCTACTATTATCATAATCAGCCTAATTTAGCAATATTAAATTTTACTTAACATGTAAAGCTGCCGATTGTTGATGTTTCGACAACCTTTAGTTTAAGATGTATTTATTAAGCAAAAGCATTACAACGTAAAGTTGTTGTTCTTAGCTAATCCTAGTTAAGACATTAACACTCTTTTTTTCTTTTTACAAAATAGTATAATCAAAAGGACATAGTAATCAGTCTGTGTAATACTTAAGGGACCCAGATATATGGAAATGAATGTTACTGGAAGTCTGAAAGCAAAAAAATGCTACTGTTGCCAGCTTGTGATTTCAAGGAAAAGACAAATGCATCACTCCAAATGAGGAAGCGAATTTTGCAAACACGGTAGGAGCAACTATACATATACTATGAAGTGTTTTAGTGGTCAGCAGATTAAATTTGTACTCGTACACTATGGAATGCTTTACTAATGAGTATTGTTACATTTATAAAGCATATCGAGTCCGATAAATGATTAGACAAAATAAAATAAGTTCTCATGGACCAATCGGTATTAAACATTTTTATTCTGTTATTTTCAAAAAGTCCTGTCATAAACATGTGACTAAACATGTGAATGTGCAATTACATTCCAAAATGAATATAAATGAATATCAATTGTCAAAATAGCTACATTAGCCTCTTTAAACTATGTTCAAAACAGGATCCATTATTATATTATGCGGGTCTTTGGGGCCTTCTTTCTATAGTGTCGTTTATCCTGAAGTAAAATCTTGGTAACCTATAAAAATGTATTTACCATTCACAAGCAACAAACAAAAAAATATTCGCAAAGCTGATTATATCACAAGCAATCGTTCACATAACTAGCACAAATCTACTGAGGGGATAACATTATCCCAGTTAAGAGTCATTTGACCAACATTTTGGAGGATTTTGTCAGTTTGTTTTTGCTATAGCACTTATAATTAAAGTGTCCTCATTTGTATTTGGAGAACCCGTTCGAATCCTTTCATGTGATGACTTCACTTGTTACCAATAAATCCAGCCCTATAAGTCATAATATGACTATGAGTGAATGTTGTAAGATGCGTTTTGTCGTAATATAGCTGAGAATGCAGCTTTCACTCATCCCTCTTTTTCACTTAACTGAATGTGGACCTATTTCAGGCAAGCTATCTATTTGCACACCTCTGAAAGGGAATGTTAAGAGGAGATAAGTCAGGTCACAAAAAGCTGGACGCACTTTTACTTCTGCTCAACGAATGATTGACCGCCGTTCAGTTCCTTCTTCCCGAGGAGACTATATAGTGGTATGACTGGGGTAGGTATATGGGGCCCAGTGGATAGACTGAAGAGTACATGTTGGGTACAATCAGGATCTACAAAAATTTAGTAAATTCTGAAAGATTAGCCCGAAAATGATCAATACTAGCTATATCTGTGTACATCTGGTATTGGGTCGATTCGAAAAATCAGTTCTGTTAGGTTTAACTGAATTTTGAACCTCATTTCTGTCTTAGATTGGGGAAATTTGAGGAGATTGGTGAAGGTGAATTGTAATTTTCTGACGCCCTGTCTGACGCTATAAAATATATATGAGCGGATAAAAACTCTTTCATATTTTAAAAAGGGCACAACAAATTTACAGAAATGTGTGTGTGTGTGTGACGAAGACATAGTAGTACTAAAGCTGTATCCACCAAGTCTAGGTAACGGTGTTTAATTAGTGATATAAAGTAAGTAATGTAATAGTATAGTAATGTAATAATGTATTAATTTAAGGTTGTAATGCTGTAAAATATGCTTTAATTAGCAGGTGAAACGTATGACATTGTGAAGTTCTGGGGGGCGTTTCATAAGTTCGAATAGCGCGCGCTATAGGGCCTAACGACAGTCGTTACCAAACATAGCGCGCGTTAAGGGCCAAAATTGACGTCAAATAACATTGCGTTACTATAACGAACGCGCGCTAAATTTATCGCTACCATAACGAACGCGCACTGCGTTAACTTATGAAACGCCCCCCTGACCAATCAAATTTGTTTCACCGTGTGAGCCCCTGCTATGCCCAGCAACAGACCATTATGGCTTATTTGAATTGAATTGATAAACAAACATATCAGTTATAAAGCCATATGGCGGGTGGGCCTAGGCTACCTTGATAAACACAGAAATACTTCATGTCCTTCTTTCAGAATACCCTGAAGGAAAGTCCATAACAGATGGAAGATAGACACCTCAGCAATCCATCGCAATGTCTGTTTTCGCCGACAGCAAGGCAGTTCAATCCTAGTCAGATTTTGTAAAGTTGGGTAACCTTGATAAGGCAAGGCCCGACACAATCCAAGGGGATATAGGCAAGTACACGCATCCAGATAATAACGCTATTAATATGTCATTGCCGAATCCCAGGCTTGCTAAAGGAATCCTATAGCTCACATAAATATCCCTTCTGCTTATTGAGGGCAGATAGGTGAGTGAATAATACAGTACAAGCAAATGACTTACCTTGGGTATAGGGTAAAGAATGATGTTCTGTTCATTTATAGCATACATGATTAGTGTCATAGGAGGATATAAAATATATATGGGTGAAGTCCCCTGAAAAATTATAATTCGCCTTCACTAATACTATTAAATAACCCAAATACAAGATCAAAATCAGTTTAATAATTCAGTAGTTCAGCATAAATGAACAGATTATTTTATAATAGCCTGACTCATATTAAGCTCAGGACATGCCCGTTGAATGGCTGTTCAAATATCTCTTTCTTAGGCAACATGGACGATGGATAAGTTTCTAAATTATCTTTGATTACACTAAATTTAAATATTTAGAATGATATGAGTGGGATTTTAATCGATTGATATCAACTTGTCCCGATAATTTCTTGTAGAAATGATGGTCACAATCAGACATTTTAATTGATGTGAGAGTTGCTTTTGTATTTGCATTTATACACGAGGTTTCGGGCTATTTGACCTTACGTTAGGTTTGAATATTTAGTTTGCAAATTGTACTGAATTTCATTGTTTATTAATCGACAGAGCCAGCATTTATAATCCTTAGTGAATATGTCACTATACAACTGCTATTTGTATTCAAACACTCTATGAATCCATAATCATTTTCTCCGAAAACGACAGCGGACTCGAATCTTTTAAACAAAGACCTCTGGACATTCCTTAGACTACATTCTTAGACTGGGTTGACAGCGGGGCATTACAGCTATTGATGGCTTGAAGAAGATTGTGTGACAGCATAATACCACTTTGCCTTAAACTAAGACCCTATGCCGTCAAGCAGGACTACATCAACTTTATTGAGGCTCAGCATTGCTCCTGAAGGAGGCCGATATTCATGCCTATATTAGCCATGAGAAACCAGTAACAAGCCGCCAGTACATTTTGGTGACGGGTCTATGGGCACATTATAGCTTCTATGGCACTGCTATCCGATGTAGCCCTAGACTGAAGGATATTGGACTTCAGCAAATATGAAATACAATTATTGATCACGTACATTTCAGTAGGTTAATTCAATACCTATATATAGCCGTTGCCCCTCAGTGGCCCCCTTGTAGGTGAATGACAAATATACCTTCTCAGACGTTTCCCTGTCAACCGATTCTAAGATATTCACAAACCTCATCTTTAGGTTATTATAGTTTCCTTATTAAACATCCTTCAGTCATTTGACTTGCCCTGTGAACCCTAAAACTCCATTTTCTGATAGCATCGATCAAAGTTAAAGATTTCTAGTTTTTGTTCCATTCTGTTCATACTCTTTTGAGAATAATGTGACCAGATTGTGGAGGATTTCACCCAGTTGTTCATGCTGCAGGGCCTCATAAATGTCCACATTTATATTTCAGTGGCCCGCCAAAATCCTTTGCTGCAGTGGTTTCACTTATTAGCACTCACCGGCAGAGCGAATCTGTCTTGATATGAGTGTATAAATATATATTTAACAGCAGCAACCTATTGATGACTTCAGACCTATAGGCAAACAAATGAGTAAATTTGGTGAGAGTGAGTCTTGTTGTAGTAGCTGAGCATATATCCCTGAATGTGTTAAATATCCTCGGATATTCAATTAGGAGTGAATGAGAGAAGCGATGGAATAAATTCAGAATATGTGTATTGATCCTGACACTGGGCTTGTTGCATAAGTAAGACTACAAAGAGCCTTGTGCTATATGTACAAATCATATCTTCCAAATAGCTGGAAAAAAGATGTTACATAAGTCCATGTCTTCTATTTGCCTTCTAACTTGTGTATTGATACTAACCGTTTCTATCGTCGTCAGGAGTTATACTTGTGGGAATAATACTATTGTAAAATGTCTAAGTCTGAATAAACACTTTTAAAGTCAACCAGAATTATTTATAGTAATCGATGAGGCTGAAGTCTAATATTATCATTCAATTTTGAAGCATTGAAATATACAGTGATACAATGATACCTCTACTGTTGCTATTCAATCTTCACCCTGGAGGCGGGTATACATTCCCCACTAAATAAACATTATAGGATTAATGACCAACATTGTGGGGCTGCTGGTGTGTAATTCCGAGGCGAAGGTATTGAAGTATCTTACTGAAATGTACGTGATCAATAATTGTATTTTACATTTGCTGAAGGCCTCCTGTCTAGGCTACATGGGATATCACCGCCATAGAAGCTATAATGTGTCCATAGACACGTCACCAAAATGACGTTGTACATCTATGGACCCGATAACAGATATCCAAGGAGTATACACAAGAAGTGCTCCAGCAGCCCAGAAATGGAGGTTATTAATCATTTTAATCACTACCTTATAGGTCGTTATAGCCCCAAGACTGTCAAGGCAGTGACTCAACTTCATTAAATGATACTTTATGATTAGAAAATTTGTATTTTGCTACATTTTAAAGCTTAGATCTCTTAGTTCGTAGCGAGATTGTTTACCATGTGCATAATCTCAGTAATAACCTGGCTATGCAGGAGTCAGGTACTCTGGAATATGTATTGGCCAATAAACAGAGGTGGAGATGAGGCATGATTAGCAAATAATTGCATGAAGCAAAGCATTTAGCCGTTGTGCAGTTCTAACTCATTAACGTGCACCCACATATTTTGCGATTTCACCAGCGTGTTGAGCTTAGCACAACTGTGGGCTGTTGGTAAAACTTCGCTATTGTGTGGACAGTTCTCCAGTAAAAACTCCAGTGAAATTACTAGTGTTACTAAAATATTAGAAGCCACTAAACACAACCAGTCTAGGCCCAGAGTCCCTCCAAACTGAGGGAAAGCCTCTAGCTCCAGACCGAAAATTGCCACTAAGATGCCTACTCCAGGACCGGAAACCATTAGCGCAGTAGGCGTCCAATCAATGACATATCATTCTTATCTGATTTGAGAGGCCCTGAGCCTAGACTGCAGCGGTATCAGTGGTGTTTTGACGCTATAGTTGCCCAAATCACTGTTTTATACATGTATGTAGGATGATAACATCAGTAATTATGATAAAAAAAGATCGCCAATATTCAACCCAGGAGTTTTTGCCATAAATGAGGGATTATGTGTGTCATAAACAAGGGCATTTAACAAGGGTCCGTCCTGAAATTGAGTCCTCAAAGTCACAACCTGTCATTTAGTGGGTCCGTCGCCAGAAAATGTACAATGGCTTTCACAAATCCTCTCAAATAACCCTAATTTGAGACAAAAACGAAGAAATACAGTTTGACATAACCAGATAGCGTGTTTGAATCAACACAATACCAAATGTACCCAGATATACCTAGTATTTATCACTTCTCAGAATTTAACAAATATGTAGAGCTGCCGAATGTACATTTTCTAGCAACCTGACCCCTAGTAGTGTACATTACCTTGCTCAGTCACCATACGAATCAAACACTCGTCTTTTACCGTTCATTCCCGCGGCTGGGGGTTACAATGACGTTATTGGGTACACATAGGTTTTTATTGAGAACTGATGACAGATATCCTCCAGGAGCTGCCTTTGATGTGTTGTGGAATCTACTCTGGAAGGAAACTATACTCTGCAAGCCCCCTGGCTATGAACCCAAGATTCTTCAACTCATGAGTTATGATGAAAGATCAATATTTAAGGCCATAAGAAAATAAAGCATTTTGAAGTGAATCTAGCGCTCATTCGCTCCACAATTCCATCAGGATAGCAGCTCCTACTTTACCTAATTAGGTGTCGTAAAAGCATACTCAAAAGGTGTAGTGGGTAAATATCATGCGACTCCAACAACAGTAGTAGTAGATATGATTAGCGGTGAGGTCGCCTGATAATATAGAATTCGGCTACAATGTAAATTTAAGAAAAGAGGTTTGCAATACAGTTCATTATGACCTACAGATTTACCCAATCATGGCAATACCATACCTATACAAGCATTCCCTACATCAGCCATTCCCAAATGCCATAGTTGGTAACTCACAGCTTATTGAATAAATACGTTGGTTTCAGAATGAGACTGATGGTCCATCAACCGATTAGATGCAAGATCAACGGATTACATGTACAAATGAATTATTGTACTAAAATACAATAAGTGGATATATGATTGTTGCCGATGCGAGAACAGGCTAAATTGTGAGAATAGGCCTGCAATCATGCATTTTTGATCGATGACAAGAGGGGAAAATAACTTGAGGGGAAAGGTCCTAGAGAGGAGCCCTATAGGGGTGAAGCTGAAGGGTCCAGGGTAAGGAGGAGTCCTAGAACCATAATTACATCAAACGTATTATGTTATGCGTATTACTAATCAAGGTTGAATATATACTTCAACTGCATTCGACATCGATTTGTTAATAATATATGGTTTTTTAATGTATCTGGGATCCATTGAAGGACCTGAGTTATAAAACATTGACAACTTATTCCGTAAAAAAGATACATTCAATTCAATTGATAATGGTATATTTCATACTTACACTTCATCGTATTTAGAATCGTATTCATATGATTCTAAATATATCCTAGTATATTTAAAACCAAATTTAAAAGGACCCCACTAATATCTACTATTCCAATTATAGCTAGAAATGTCCTCAGTCTAACCTATAGTTAAAATAAACAACAATCTCAAGTAGAATATTTATGATGATGTGGGAGGCCTAGGCCTATGTGATAATTCAAAAACACCTGAAATGGGTTTGTATACGGTAAGTGCATTTCTTCTGTGACAACGTACGGAGCCCCTCGACCTAATTTCTTGCAGTGACATTGGAACTAAGCCCACTACACACCACAGCCATTCTTTCCCTTCTATTACGACTGCGATATATACAAAATAGAGGTTTCTGTATCCATAAATCGGTCAGTTCATGTGGTAATGAAATCAATATTCCTGTAAAGGGTGGGAGTGTTAAATCAGAACGCAGAGTGTCCTCTGGCTTCATTGTCAGAAATGTCTGTCCGAAGCACTGATGACAGAAATACCCATTCAGAAGCAAGGAATTAACGCTAAGACTAACAATGACAATTTTGTGAACTAAGTGCCTCCAAACCAGAAAATAATCAATATCCCTCTCTATAAGGAAAAACTTGCTGAATCGGAATGGAAATAATTAATGTTCAACACCCATTCTATCCGGATTTCTATAATAGAAGTGATGCCACTCCTCCATTTTGCCTTTGAAAAATCGGACTCCCCAAGGGTTTACACACAACCACCCTCTTTCCATGAACAGATCGTGGTATTCACCCCACCAGTTCGAGGGAGAATATTTCTTTTGACACCAAACCAATCATGAACTATAAATAGAGTGTAGGGAGGACAGGAGGAAGGTGGAGGTGGTGGAGGAGGAGGAGAGCGAAAACAGCAGCGTGTCTGAAGATGACGTCAGCACCGACGAGCGTTCCATTCTCTGATGCTGAACTATCAAGTCCTCATCCGGGTGAAAATGGAGGTAAAAATGCTTGGTGCCATTAGCAGTAGGCAGCGGGGAAAAGGCTTTGTTCTAAGGGGTCTATAACATAGATATAGATGGGAAAATCACACCAGAGGGACCCTCGTAGATTACCCAATGTGTTTTTTTGTCACATATCTCAGCCTCCCTGTGTTAATGCACTTGATTGGATAGTTTGGCTTGGCACAAAAAGTATGACCGCACGTGAGTCAGATCGTAGGAAAATGTACGAATGGCAGCTCAACACTTTAAGAAAAATCTGCTAAATGAGGCTGAACAAGGATAGATACTAAGTATATCTGGTATTACTCTGATTTAACACAATATGTTCTGTTATGTTGAAGCTCACGTCTGTCTTAAATAAGGGTTATTTCAGGAGAGTGGTAAAGGTGAATTGTAAAGTTTCAGGCGAGTTCACCCATGTGTGTTTGTGTCTATAGGGTGGAGGGGTGATACAAGATCTAAGGACGCTCGTCCTCATGCTCCTGCTATGTGACAGGTGCGTTAGGTCGGGCGGGAAGATGTCACAGGTCCTGTGTTCATATCAAGATCCTCTTCTGGGAGGGCATATTGATTCTCATCCGTTTTCCTCCAGACTGCTTAATTACTGATTAAAAACCTTCAGGTTGGATTTCAAAAGAGGAAACCATGCCGCTATTTGTAACCATATATATAGGATTGCCTTGGGGTGCACATTTCCCATATATATAGTGCATCAACCAGGAGCTTTAAAAACAACTCAGGAGCTTTTAAAGCAGCATTCTCAGCTTTCAGGGGAATACTCCTTTTTCCATATGTATTTTCTAGTCTACTAAATCTATTATCATTATTATTATTATTAGGCCTACAAGTTATACCGTTCTATGATCTCCCCTTAGCCCCTCCAAAAATCATTTCTCAACGCGGGAAAAAGCGATGTGAAGGATGCGTTGCTAACGTAGCATAAATTAGGAGACGTTGCGTCTTTTTTTAGGGCCCATATTGCGTCCTCGCCGGCATCGGTGTTGACAAAGAAATGAATTGAATAGTTTGCCGGTTGTTTTCACTTGTAATTCAATTTCTACCAACTAGATTTACACAATGAGAACAGATTCTAAAAGGGAAGGGTTTAATCGGTTGGTTGTGCTCAGCGTGGTGTCTGTCATGACGAAAAGTGACCCCCATCGAAAAGTGACCCATGGGTCGATTTTCGGCAATCGAAAAGTGACCCACCCCATCGAAAATCGACCCCCTCTTCTTGTCTAACTTAATGTTCTGAAATAATATGTTACAATGCCTGATATTGTACGTAGGTGTGCGTGTGTGGGGGTGGGTGTTGGTACAAGTATGTGTGCGGGTGTGGACATAGGCTAGTTTTGCCTAGATAATGACAGATTAGGCCTATATATAGGCCTACATAAATATATATGATACCATATACATCATGTATTCGTAAAACTGGTATGATTCAATGATAGGCCTACCATACAAGTAGGGGGTCAATTTTCGATGGTATGTAGGCCTATACATGCTATATGATACCATATGTAGATATCATGTATGACAGTAGCCTATATCATTGCCAGGGGGAGGGTGGGGGGGTCAATTTTCGATGGTAGGCTATAACGTTACATGAGCCAGTCGGATACCAAGCTATTCTTTTCTAAATGACTCATTATCATAAAATACAGGTCTAGGATATCAGTCAACGTTGCATGAGAAATGACATTGATTTTTCCTTTTAAAAGAAATTTTATTTTTTAGTTTTGGATGACCCGATAATCTCAAAGGAAACATAGCCTACAGAACTTTAGCGCGACAATATTCGGGAGCTAAAAAACATTCCATGTTGTTACATTAGGTCCATGTAGCTTCATAATTGCTGACAAATGAACGCTCAATATGGTATAAAAGTTATGCCTATATATCTCTGCATAAATGGGTGGGTCAATTTTCGATGGGGTGAGTCACTTTTCGGCAATCGAAAAGTGACCCATGGGTCGCACACCGGCATACATGTGTGTTGTTTTGGTGGTTTTTTGTTTAAAACGGATTTCGTTCTTAGAATAATTACAACTTTCTTCAATCTGAAAGGCATATGACAAAAATTATGGATGATTTAACCAATATTGTTTTTGGTTCAGAAATTAATGAAATTCCACATTTATATTTCTATGACGATGAAATCAGTTTGTGCAGCATAATAACAGCAGAGTATTGATGAATCCAGTCCTATAGGCAAACGATGAGTAAATTCGGTGAGACCGTTTTTGTCATAATAGCTGAGAATGCAGCCCAGCTAGGAATTTGACATCACAGAGAGCTCACAGAGAGCTCACAAAATTCCCCTCAGAGAGCTCACACTATGGGCTCATAGTAAGGTCAATCTGTAACCTCTTATTTAGCTCAGACTGATCTCACAGTGTGAGCTCACAGTGTACTCATACTATGAATTCACTGTGAGATTATAAGTAAGAGCACACTGTGAGCTCACACTATGAGCTCATAGGAAGGTCAATCTGTAACCTCTTATTTAGCTCAGAATGATCTCACACTGTGAGCTCACAGTGTACTCATACTATGAATTCACTGTGAGGTTATACGTAAGAGCACACTGTGAGCTATCACAGTGGCATCAAAATGATCTCTTGATGTGACTTCCATCAGCTTCTAAACAGCAGCTCAGTGCTAGGGTAGAATGTTTCTCCACAGAAGCATTTCACCCAAGAGCATTCAAGGAGAGACTGCATGGTCCCTTTGCTTGAGTTTCTCATCACTTTAACTTACCCTTCATACAGTCCAGTCTGGTAGCTGACTTATAGGTATCCTATTTGGAATTTATGTGTGTCTGCCTAGGAACCCTAGTATAGGCCTACTACCTAGTAGTATTGTGAGGGTGTTTTCTTCTCAGCATTAATGCAGGTAAATTATCCAAATAAACTATTAAGTTCATTGCTTTTAATATTCCCAAGTTTATGATGTGTAATATCTATGAAGTATAAATGCCTCATATAAGTATGATTAGTGAGACTTTTGTTCTATTAGAAAGTGTAAATGTAATGCAGTAACCTGTGACACCACCTAGTGAAAGCCAAGTTCTACGGTACTGCCGCCTGGTGAGAACAAAAGGCATAAACCATTCATGTGAGATCACATATGCAAGATCACAAACATCTCACCTAGACCTCATAGTTCTGATCTCACATCTATGAGAAGTTTCTGAGATCACTGAGATATCACAGCTGTTAGCTAAATGTGAGCTAGAACTTGTGAACTCACACTGAGATCACACTGAAACCATTCATGTGAGATCACATATGCAAGATCACAAAAAGCTCACCCAGACCTCAACGTTCTGATATCACATGTGTGAGACGTTTTTGAGCTCATAGTGAGATCTACATGAGCTCACTTCCTAGCTGGGAGCTTTAATGGGGAAACTAAATAAGGAGCTTTTAAGAGCCACCATTTACATGATTAAAAACATCCATTTACATTAGAGATAATCTAGCCATAATATCTAGGGTACAGGCTACTACTAATAGTGCCGTTATAAAAAGTGAATGTTTATGCCACGAACTACCAAGTGGACACCCTCGCCATCAACTATGATTAATCTATTGTCTTGATTGTGATTAGTTATATTCATCTGCGGTCTACAGAAAGTGGGCTGGCAAAAACTTGCACCACAGCAACAAATAAGGAGACGTGTCCCCTTGATACGCCTTTAATGGATGGAAACTATAAACTTTGCCAACCACATCAGGAAGTATATGGGGAAGTGGTGGTTACATTTACATACATGGGTCAGGGTGTCTGAAAATGTACAATCGGGAGAACTATATGTTATTCTATGTTATTGTTCCGTTCGCAATACATGACCTTTCTTGAGGATATGATCTCGTATAATTTATCTATATTGGTATTGTCAATGTAAGTCAATACAAGATATTATAGTATACAGGGGCAACGATCTACCTCCGACATTGGGATACATATCATTATTTTAAAAAAACGAACTATTTATTAGTATCAAGAAAGAACATTCGTACAATTTACCCACTCACGTTTGGTATCAATGCTAGTGCTATGCCAACCTTCACTATCAAGTTAGCCCATAAACTATTAATGTTCTTAATAGATTCAAAGATACACAAAAGAAAGGTTTCGGGGATATCATTGGTTACTTTTGTTTATATAGATTTAAACTGTGCAGTCCAGGCTCAGAGTTGAGAGAGTCCCTCCAAACAGATATGAAGGAAAGCCTCTCGTTACAAGTCGCAAAATGTCATTATAATCCCATTGGGATGCCTACTCCAGAGGCAGGAAAGTTATTATAGCGCAGTGGGCTTCCAATCACTGACCATTCCTATTTGATCTGAGCTTTCTGGCTTTTCCGCGATAATTTCCTACATACATGAATGAATACATAAAATAGACCTGTGTAAAATTATAATATTTCTCTTATCAAGTGAGGTATTGTATTGTCTATGGACAAATCCCCTGCGCAAAACATACACAAAAAACACATACCACTAGACTAAGAACGCTAAATCGGAGAAAGCGATACGAGGTGGAAGTAATAGTCTTGCAAGATCGTGTTTGCAACTGGTGCAACAGTCAGAATGAGTATCGAAAGTCTTTTTGTTCGATTTGTACTCACTTCAACCCTACCCCACCAATGGATCTCTACCTCGTCGTATGAACCTAAAATTATGTTTATGCTCAAAAGTTTAATGAAAGCGTAATTTCTTTTTTATCGATTTTGTTTTTTTGTTTTAATTCTCAGAGAAAATGACCTGACATTTCATGCGTCAGGGCGTGTTATGCATCAGCAGCTTTAAACATTTAGAAAATTCTGCTAAATTAGGCAGAAAGTAATGGGCATATCTGAGTATACTTAATATTGCGTGGATTCAAACAATCTGCTCGGTGATGTTAAACTCTATTCGGGATATTTGAGGCGACATTTTCAGGCGACTGCACCCATATACCTTTTTCATGGCTGATAGATTCAAAGATTCAAAGCTTCACCTGTAAACAATTTGCTCTTCGTCCTATAATAAATAAACAAAATAACCTCAGTCTCTGCCTTGAGCAGTTATGGGACAATAAAACCTCAGGTATTGACTAAAAGGATTACTAACCACCATCATTTCTGGCCTGCTGGTGCACTATTGGTGCTATTGGTGCATAATTATCGGCTTCCGCTAGGGATAATAAATCCACCGCCTGACCCACTATTGCGTCATAGTACACATAGCCAATTTTAAATACTTATCATAGATCAAATCGAGTTCTTGGCCGCTTAAATTCAAATATATGTCAATCAGTTCACAAACCCAAGCCTTAAAAGAAACAGAAAATACATTACCATGTTCTTAGCCTTAGCATAAACAAATTACTTCCCTATACCACAAGATTTAGACCTATAGCATTCGGAATTACTTAACGGAAGGAGAACCGCTATATCTCGGGTGGAAAATTGATTTGCTTCTTACTTTCCTCCTTCTGTGCAAAGTAGCCAAGAATTAAGCAATGAACTGAGACCACAAAGCACCCGTAAGATGAATCCTTAATCCTCAAAACAACATTATAAATATTATGTGTTAATCAGAGAAGAAAAATATTAGTATAATGGCTTAAGCCAATGTAAGGCTGCGAAAGAGAGAAAAGATCTTTGGTCGCATAGTGAGGTGGTCGCATTAGAGGGGTTCTAGGGTTAGGTCGCGCGTAGGGGGGTGGGGGTGGCGGCGGGGTCGCCAAGAGTGGGTATTGAAGGATTATTTAAAGTGGTCTTAATGAAACTTTTCTAAATAGATGATGATAGAAACATGATGTTCTTGGCAATGTTATTTAGTAAACAAATTTTGCTTTATAAATGTCATATAGTTTAAGGAATTATTTAAAGTTTTTAAAACTTGTAGTTTAAAGATGATATATTTATTTCAAACGTGTAATATCGGGTGGATTCAGACGGATATTTAATCCAAAATAATAAGTCGGCTAGGAGTGAGCGTTTTTAGTCTGGAAATCCATCTTCTCTCCTCCTTGTCCCTGTTCGATTTTGCTTCAGGAGTGTCAATAGCACATCGAATCAGGTTCATGATGAGATAGATATGATTTCCCATTTGTTGGGGATGTCAGGATGATCCATGGTCAAGTGTCTGGCGACAGTTGTGTCATGGTTCTTCCTGATATGTATAATATCCTCTCGGTGGCCACTTTCGTGCATCATACACGTAATTACCTAAAGATGATAATTATAAACATGGGTTTATGAAAGACAAAAGCAACGCGAAACTTCCAAGCCTAATACGGAGGCATGTGTCTGGGGAGAAATGGTCGCATGGCTTCTGACACCTTCACACTCACTGACTGACAGACTGAGAAAAATTGGTCTCTATAAAGGGGTTGCCTTTATGTGAGGCTCCATTGTAATTAGAAAAGGAATAAGGAAAATGTGAATAAGAGTTATATCTGTATATAATGTGTAGTAAGTATGTGTAGTAATTCCATGTGGCTATAAAGGCCACATGAAAGCCCGGAGAGCATTCACTTTACAGACCAATTAACCACTGCTCTCAGAGATATAATATAAGTATACCTGTGACAATAGACCAGTAATAGTCAGGTAGATTGGTGCAAGAATTGTTCAAATTGGTATGAAAGCATGAAATTTGGTACAGTGATAGATTTTGGTATGCTGATTAATTTTGGATATTGACCCATTCTGAAATATTGTTTTCTTGGGTTCTGTTGCCATGGTAACATTTTTTCAGTGAAATTTTGGCCATTCCCCGGAAATACTGAATTCTAACCAATAATTTGATATGGTATACCCACATAAAGTAGTCTATGGAATAGTTCTCTAATTTTTCTAACTATTTCAGCTAATTATATGGTTGCTAGGCTATGTACGGTTGCTAAGCAACTGATAATATACTGAAATTACTCCAAAATGGCTCATTTTATGTATATTTTATGGGGTAAGGCAATTATTTATGTTCTAAAATGTAACATTTATTTAATGATAACATTTTCAGTGATATGCTTCAGCTTTTAGAATTTCCAAGATGGCTGCCAAATGGTTCTAAGATCCAAAATGGCTGATCAAAAGACCCTTCAGGCCCACTTCCTAGTTGACTTGACTTTAGCTTGCAAGCTCATTCATTGTTCATATCAGTATGTACTTCAACCATTTCTGAACATTAGAATAGATCTGAGAACCTGAAATTTGGTACAGAGATACATTTTAATATGATGATTATTTTTTCATATTGACCCATTCTGAAAAGAATTATTCTCTTGGCTTCTGTTGCCATGGTAACATATTTTTAACTAAAATTTCATCAATTTTCCTGGAAAAACTGATTTCTAACAAATAATCATTACCAATATACCAAAATAAAGCAGTTATGCAATAGTTCTCTAAATTAGGTAACTATTTCAGGCAATTCCATGGTTGCTAGGCTATTTATGGTTGCTAAGCAACTGAAAATATGCTGAAATTGATCTGAAATGACTTATTTAAAGCATATTTTCTGGGTAAAATCTATTTTTAATGAACTAAAATGTCATATTTCTTTAATAATCACAATTTCAGTGATATGCATCAACATATAGAAATTCGAAGATGGCTGCCAAATGGTTCTAAAGTTCAAAATGGCTGATCAAAAGACCATTTTTGCCCATTTCCTAGACATGAGCATGTTCATTGTACATTCAATTCAACACATTCTGACCATTGAAGTGACTCTTTTTCACTGTTCTGGACTAGACTCTGAGCAACCGACATGCCCTCTAGAGGGCGGATTTTAGCCCATCTCAACACCCCCTTCTGTTGCCCAAAGAATCATGATCCATTCTCTAATAGAGAAGACCTGTACATATGGCCTTGTTTTCTATGTATTCCCATGTAAATGCCCACCATAACATTGTCTGAATGGCAAGTTTTGTTCCTCATGAGGCCTTTTCAGGGGACAACTTATGTATAATATGGTACAGGAAAGTAGCAATTTTAAATATAAAAAGTGGCACCCAGCCACCCAGCTAGCCCTTGCGGACCTCCTCCCCTCTAGTACACATGCACTGTGTTTACATAGCTTCAGTACTGGTCACTGTCTCCATTACATAACACCCACGCTCACTGAGGCATGTTTTTAGGCCTTTTTATAGGGTGGCTTGTTGAGGATGGCTTGTGAAGCCTAGTCACCACCATGTGGTGACTAGGCTTTATTAACACTAAATCAAATGGATATTGTAGTTAGGAGGGGTAGAGACAGGGTGGGTGGGTGGATGGGTTCTATTTCCACCCAAAAATACTCGCAGGTAAAATTTCTGGATTCATAAGTAACATCAGTTACAAAAGCTCCTATTTTCAAAGCAAATAGGAGAGCTCAAAGTAAAAAAAGATCATGATTGGACTATGGTGCTTTGTTTTAGTTGTTGGGGGCATTTTCAAAGCAGTCCTTGAATACTCCCCAATGTGTGTTATTAACTATCTTAGCCACTTTAAAATAGATCTGAGAACCTGAATTTTGGTACAAAAGTATATCTCAACGACTTATTTTTTTTTCTACAGCCGCCTGAAAATAACATTGCTTTAGCATTGTAGTCTATGGAAAAATGTGGTTTTTTTTCACGTTTTACTATATAAAAAAAAATTGATCGGTGACTTTTCATCAAAACTTTCTACACATATATTTGGTGTATCATGCTACTGATTTATCAAAAAAAAACTGCACATTGACGGGTATAAAAAAAAGTTATGGTCATTTGAAGTATGAAATAACCAATAAAACCCAATAAACATAAGCATAACTAATAAAAATGAATCTTAGAAACATGACTTAAAACTGCTGTAATGAAAATAAACCATGTCGATATTGGGAATCGTGTACAAATATATCTCAACTTATCATGGTAACGAAATATTTCAAAGAAAAAAAGGAGCTGCTAGGTGGCGTGTGCGTTGACACCCGCGTATACCTTTAATTGTGGATTTATGACACTGGACCCTGTACACAAATCCTTGAAAGACTTTTTACTTGCTGCATGTACAGGGCTCTAACTTTCACAGTGGTTTCCATTGGTATCGAAAAAAGTTACCTTGCTATTGATTTCCCCAAAATCACTTTTTTCAAGGGAGGTGATTTTTAAGATTTTCACCAACCGATTTTGCGGCAGTTACCTTGCTGGGATGATTCAATGTCTGTTTTGTTGTTTCGTTGGTGTATGAGAATTTGTGGAGGGAGGGCAGGGCAGTCCTCAAGGCCTCCTTAAGTGTATGGGTTCTTTTCCCTTTATTGGGAAGGGGGAAGGGGGAAGGGGGAAGGGGAGGGAGGGCAGAAAGGGGGAGATGGGTAAGGAGGGGGGGAAGGAGTGTGAGGGAGACACTATATGTTTATTTGCTTTGTTTTTCCCCATCCCTGGAGTCTATATTAATAATTGCTAGCTGTGATAGTTACTATTAAATTCCATTTCATTTGATGGGTAGGGGACAGAGAATATGTCATAATTTAAAAAGATGTGCATACTGAGACATTTTTATCTGTCGGGATGGTGTTGAGCTAGGTCACCTCCTTGTACAGGTATGCTCAAAATCCAATATGGCCGCCACCAGGAAGCAAAATGTCCTATTTTAGCTCCTTAGCTCTAGACGGCCGGCATCTATCTGCCTATGTTTACATAGCGTAGATTGAAAATAGAACGTTTCGAATGATGCCCGATAAATTGGGTCCTTCGCTTCATACTTACGCCCACCGAGAGGATCTATGTTTCTTTCCCATAAAACTGTGCTATTGTTACTCTCTATCAACATCACTGATAGTAATCTACAACTTGGACGGAAGGAATTGCTTCATACAGCCCTATTTTAAAAACGAACAAAAATTGTGGTTACCGCATTACGTACCGTTTCATGGGGGCTCACGAATAGTACCGATGACCTGTCCGATCGCCCTCCATACTCACTCACCCACTACCGCTACCAGCGGACATGACCAACGCTTGTCAACAGAAGAATCAACAACTTTGTGGGGGAAGGGGGTGGGTGGAGGCTAGACGGTCAAATAGACTATAGAGAGAGGTGACAATAATCTTACTAAACTAACCAGCCAAGCAGTTACCATACACAAATTCTCACGAGGATACTCCCCTGGATCTTAAAAAGGACCTAAATGAAAGCATCTCATAGAGCAAGCACATTTGATTTATTTGCTTTTGTAAACATCAACCATATAACATTGTTCTTTAGGATGAGCCCATACTGTGACAACTAGAAGGAAGAGTAAATATTGAAGCTACAATTCCATGTTAGTCAATATAGAGTAAGGTTGGTGGGGAGTATGTTACTCCTGGGATCTAGCTGCACATGGTGGGTTCTCCATGTCCAACAGGGCATAGCAGATCAGTTACAATGAAATAAGTAATTAGTTGCTGGCCTCTATAAGTGGTGAAATAAAAAGGTGGTATTTGATGTTACTAACAATGATTGATCTTTAGAAGGTAAACCTAAAATGTATGTATTTGATGACATACAGATTATAAATATTCTACCAATATTGATAGGATTATTTCCCCAAAGGCTGCTTGAAAAGGAAAAACTGCTCATCAAGGGTGGTGATACTTAGAGTCTCAGCCATGATTCAAGCAGGAGAAGATTTTCATTTGTCAAAATAAAGGAAATATATTAAGTTTTGTCACTCAGGTACTTCAACTGATTTGAATTACCACCTCATCACAGCAAAAGATTGAACCTTGAACTACTCAACAATAAACCAACTACCCTTGCAGGCTTGACCTCATGCCAGTCAGAAAAAGCTGACTCCTGCCTGACAGTCAGAATTTCACAGTCTCAGGACTGTGGATAGTGATCAGTCAGACTGGTAGGTTTGTTTTGGATCAGGAAAACCATACAAATAAATTAAAATCCACCATTTTGCACACATGTATGTTGGGACCTCAACATTGCCTTGAGCCTCCCTTCCTCTATGCATTCTCTGAGTGCAACACACTATTTACAATGTTAAGAGGTGTTATGCCATAACCCAAGAGTTTCCCAGGGGGTAAGTCATGGTCAGCGGGTTGTTTTGCTGCATATTTAGGGCCTAAAATAGATTTTTTTTGTTTCCAGTCACCTCATGGTAGAAATTTCGGTTGGTTGGTCAGGAATCCATTTTTATTTTATTTTATTTTATTTTTGGTAGCAGTGATGGAGACTTATCATATGTATCAAACCTTGCCATGGTGTTAAAAGAGTCATTGCCACATGTGCCAGAATGAATTTGATCAAATTTTTCATTTAAATTAATAATTAATTCCATTCAATTGGTGCTAATTAATTCATTTCCTATAAAGAAAACATTCATTATTTTGGTCGTAGGAAGTTTTGCAATGCCCTAAAAAATGCTTCAGTCAGTTGCAATGTTTTCAGGTGGGTCAGGGACTGAACATAAAGTTAATTCTATTTTAGGCCTAGTGGTAGTAGCCAACCATAGTCCAACCCTGCCCACCTCCAAAGACATACACCAGCACACACCAGGTACATTTGATTCACGGCTCCTGTAGGTGCAGTGATGTCATGTCTCTGTATACCCAGAGGAAGTATGGGAATTTCAAGTACCAAGAACTTTTTTCTAGTTGGAGTAGAGGTACATATGAGGACATTTTCTGAAACAGTTTTAACCTTACCAATGGTGGCACTATCTTGGCCTTGTGTGGGGTACTTTTGGAGATGAAAATGAGTCGGAAATGTATGTTCTTCTGACCTGTATACCATATGCGCTGCCAGTCATTTTAAAGAATTCTGTTCCCAGAATTCGATTCCACTTGGGTGCTGTCCATCTGGCATACTTTATCTCCAGCACTGCACTGTGTTCATCTACAGTCAGATCTGGTGTGAGGACTCAGTGAATGATGTAGGAAACATCTTCCAACCCAGAATACTCGCTAATCAACATGCTAAATCCAGCTGAAAACAATTTTCTGCCAAACCCAAGATTGCAGACCCCAGTGAATGGGATTGGGAATGAAGTGTCAGACCCAAAGAATTTATACCATATAGGAGAGATCTAACAGATGTCATCCTGGCTTGCTCATTGATATCTCCTTATACCCTTATGCTCAATCATAACATTGTTGCAAATAAATGGTCACAATATGCACAATACATATTATTCCCTCTCCATTACCAATCAAATCAATTGGAATTCCATATCAATTCTCCACAAGCGGTTCCACATGGTGGATTGTACCCATATTTACATGTCTAATTACCATATCCACTAGACTTTAAATCATCACTATTCAGGGAGTTAGACCCACTGACCCTGCCCCCTTTGTAGACAAATAAAGGATATATTATTGCCTAGGAATTGTATATGCTAGGTGTCTTCAATATTTTAAAAGCAACATTCAATGCAGAAAAATGCCATAGCAACAGTAACCAAGGAACAATATTTGAGTATGGGTCTACTCTTAGAATGACCAAGGTCCTCTATATATAATTTAAACTTAAATTATTTACAACAAATGAACTCACAAACCAAATTCAAGTCAAGAGTAAATCACCAAAATTGTGATTATCAAATAAATTTGTGGGCATAAAAAGTACCAGAAAATATACACAAAATAAGTCAGATAACTTAGATCAATTTCGATCAGAATATTTTCAGTTGCATAGCAAGCCTACTTCATCCTAGCAACCATGGAATTGCCTGAAATAGTTACAGAAATAAGAAAACTATGGCATAGACTACTTTATACGGGTATATTATTACATATTATTTGTTAGAAATCAGTATTTCCAGGGAATGGCCAAAATGTCACTAAAAATGTTACTATGGAAACAGAATTTTTCAGAATGGGTCTATATCAAAAATTAATAAGCATAACAAAATCTACCCCTGTACCATATTTCAGGCTCTCAGATCTATTTTGATGTTCAGAATTTGTTGTATTACACATGTACCATGATTTAGTTTGCAAATCAAAGTCAAGTCAACTAGGAAATAGGCAAAAATGGTCTTTTGATCAGCCATTTTGGACTTAAGAACCATTTGGCAGCCATCTTCGAAATTCTAAATGTTGATGCATATCACCGAAATTGTGATTATCGAGAAATATGACATTTTAGTACATTAAAAATAGATTTTACCCAGAAAATGTGCTTTAAATAAGTCATTTCAGATCAATTTCAGCATATTTTCAGTTGCTTAGCAACCATAAATAGCCTAGCAACTATGGAATTGCCTGAAATAGTTACCTAATTTAGAGAACTATTGCATAACTGCTTTATTTTGGTATATTGGTAATGATTATTTGTTAGAAATCAGTTTTTCCAGGAAAATTGATGAAATTTTAGTTAAAAATATGTTACCATGGCAACAGAAGCCAAGAGAATAATTCTTTTCAGAATGGGTCAATATGAAAAAATAATCATCATATTAAAATGTATCTCTGTACCAAATTTCAGGTTCTCAGATCTATTGTAATGTTCAGAAATGGTTGAAGTACATACTGATATGAACAATGAATGAGCTTGCAAGCTAAAGTCAAGTCAACTAGGAAGTGGGCCTGAAGGGTCTTTTGATCAGCCATTTTGGATCTTAGAACCATTTGGCAGCCATTTTGGAAATTCTAAAAGCTGAAGCATATCACTGAAAATGTTATCTTTAAAAAATGTTACATTTTAGAACATAAATAATTGCCTTACCCCATAAAATATACATAAAATGAGCCATTTTGGAGTAATTTCAGTATATTATCAGTTGCTTAGCAACCATACATAGCCTAGCAACCATATAATTAGCTGAAATAGTTAGAAAAATTAGAGAACTATTCTATAGACTACTTTATGTGGGTATACCATATCAAATTATTGGTTAGAATTCAGTATTTCCAGGGAATGGCCAAAATTTCACTGAAAAAATGTTACCATGGCAACAGAACCCAAGAAAACAATATTTCAGAATGGGTCAATATCCAAAATTAATCAGCATACCAAAATCTATCACTGTACCAAATTTCATGCTTTCATACCAATTTGAACAATTCTTGCATTTTTTTGCACCAATCTACCTGACTATAATGGTATTACAAAGAGATAATGTTATGCTTATAGGCCATGTAAGATGGTCAGGGCATTAGCTAGCGCCGTATTAATACTCAATTATGAATTATTTGTGACTGGGTTTGGGTGAATAGATATGAATAGAGATGTCATGTTATGGAGCTGTATGAGTGTGTAGGTATACGATACAAACTATACTTGAAACTTGCCCTAACTTAAGCCCATGGTCATACTTGAGACTAACTGCATGAAACCTGCCCCGCCTACGTCTATTATTATTACATGTTTCATTTCTATTATATATATATTTGTGATATATTCTATGTACATGCTATTCCTATGGAAAAATTGCAAAAATGACCTTTCCTCACATTTTGGGCTCTAGATTCTTTAATATGTGAGCACGATTGACATTTTTTTAGGATAGTGTAGAAGAGAATATGTACTTTCAAAGAATATAACCGCCAAACCTCTCATCTTAATACCATTTTTTTCGATTTCCAACTCTGAAATGCAAGATTTTCCCAACTTATGCCTTGTATTACATACGTACATGATTTCAACGACGTGATACAGTCTTATAAGACATATGGCATACCAATGCTTGGTTTGTGACGTCGCGCTCTTAGTGGCTGAAGCGTAGCGCTGCCTTGCATGTTTCGAAAGTTTTCAGTCATTGTTCTGATAATTTTTCAAGAAAAACATCTATTAAGTAGTAATGGATCTCTGGTTTTTAACAAATAACTCAATAAATTAGTAATAAATACCCTGTGGCACAGCGGAGGTTTATCATCGATCGAGATGGAGGGTCAAATCGCACAACACCCCAAAGGGGTGGAGTGAGATTTGAGATCACACTAGAGACAGACTGCATGAATCATGCCCCAAGTTAAGCCTATTGTCACACTCTATAGACAGACTGCATGAATCATGCCCCAAGTTAAGCCTATTGTCACACTCTATTTACAGACTGCATGAATTATGCCCCAACGCATGCCTATTGTCACACTCTATTTACAGACTGCATGAATCATGCCCCAACGGATGCCTATTGTCACACTCTATATACAGACTGCATGAATCATGCCCCAACGCATGCCTATTGTCACAGTCTATATACAGACTGCATGAATCATGCCCCACCGCATGCCTATTGTCACAGTCTATATACAGACTGCATGAATCATGCCCCAACGCATGCCTATTGTCACACTCTATATACAGACTGCATGAATCATGCCCCAACGCATGCCTATTGTCACACTCTATTTACAGACTGCATGAATCATGCCCCAACGGATGCCTATTGTCACACTCTATATACAGACTGCATGAATCATGCCCCAACGCATGCCTATTGTCACAGTCTATATACAGACTGCATGAATCATGCCCCACCGCATGCCTATTGTCACAGTCTATATACAGACTGCATGAATCATGCCCCAACGCATGCCTATTGTCACACTCTATATACAGACTGCATGAATCATGCCCCAACGCATGCCTATTGTCACACTCTATATACAGACTGCATGAATCATGCCCAAACGCATGCCTATTGTCACACTCTATATACAGACTGCATGAATCATGCCCAAACGCATGCCTATTGTCCCACTAGAAACAGACTGCATGAGTCATGCCCAAACGCATGCCTATTGTCACACTAGATACAGACTGCATGAATCATGCCCCAACGCATGCTTATTGTCACACTAGATACAGACTGCATGAACCATGCTCCAACTTAAGCCTATCGTTTGACTTGATACCTGTAGTGCCTGTTGCGTAACAACAGGACCTCCTATAACAACTGCTGGTACTGGCAAATGTCTTTGTACTTCAAATATGGCCATACCTATCCTATATGTTTAACTGACAAAGTTTCAAGAGATCCATTACTACTATGATTAATAAGCCACTTTCAAGCTGTTACCTCATCATGCATTTGCCTTCCACCCCCAACAAGCGGCCTTTACTACAGGTACACCATTGGTAAAGAACAGTTTAAACATTCTACTCACAATCGTCTGAACTTCCTTTTAATCTGATCCTTCTTCTCCGTAATGATTTTAGTTGTCGCCTCCTTAGTCTTTACTTGGTAACGCGAGGCCTTCCATTTCTCGAAGAGCATGCGCCAAAGTGATGAGTAGTCACTCACTTTTTTCTTCTCTGGTAGTGGCGAACTCATCTTTGATTACGTAATGGACAGATGAAACTTGATATGCCCAAGTAAGTATATATAAGATGTTAAGGTAATAGGAAATCCGAATCTACTTGTTTGATGTCTTGAACTTTCGGTCGGTGCAAACCTTTGTATCCCACGTTGTTATAAGGCAGTCTACAATGCTGTGCAAGGAATTACGTAATAATGATGATCCACTCTACGACCGCATTATGGTAACTCACCATTAATTAAGCTGACTTTAATAGATACTAATTCAGTATATCACTCGCTAAGTTGTTCAACAATTAATTTCCTCTTTGTCTTGGCAAAGGTTTTCAATGATCACTCTGACAAGGGGAGAACTCAGGTAGATGTTCTCCTGATCATTAATGCATGTATACAGAAATTTCCACAAATGCTCGACAACATCCCATCGAGCAACTGCATGAAAGTACCAATCAATGGCGTGAGGTGTAAAGTGTATCTTCCCACGTGCACCTGTCCCTTTAGTATAGATTGATACACATACACAATAGTAGACCTGTTGGAGGGGAATAATTTAGGTATATCAACTCCTCTAAAAGTGGGACTGATTTCATTATATCAAGAAAGGCGTGTGTCTGTTTTACCTCAGTGTGTACAACAATTGACTGAAGGGCTATTAGACGGAATGTTACTGCGGAGAAGCACAAATTTCTAACTAAGATCGTTAGTGATTATAATGTATGCTTCTTATATGTATGATCTCTGCCTAATCATGGGGAATATCGACCAAGACGTTGGGAGGTCAATGGAGCCGATTAAGATCAAGAAAGAGTATCTCAGAAGAAAATAAGAATCCCAACAGACATTCCCTTTTGCTGATCACATTGATAATCCAAACGCTCAAATCAGCTTGACCAAATTATGCTTATACTAATAGACCTTCACATACGAACACCACAATGCATTTCGGTTGTTTGGTTTTGGATGTGCACCTAGCTCAATCTCTGACTGCAATTAAAATAAATTAGTCTTGTTTGTCTGATTGATCTGAGACGGGTTAAAACAAAAGTAATCCATGTATTTGTTCTAGAGTGTAAATTGCAAGTGTTCCTTCTCTCAGGGCATTAAATCTCTATAATGCCTGGCTTCACTGGGCAGTTATAGCACAAAATCGTCCAAAACATGGACTAATGGTAAATACAGAACAGCTCATCTAGCTCGAATTAAAGAGACAGCTTACATTATACTTAAAATTTCATGATTCAACAGCCTTTAACACATGTATGCACAATGCCTGGTATGAATTACTATTATCCCTTCCAGAAACAAATCAATGCTATTGCACTGTACTATGTATTCACTATAGGGACTGCGGTTAGAAAACAGCTAAATCCTTGTTTCACTATCCATCAAGGTAGCGATGGAGATTTCTCACTGCATACTAGATCTCTCCCTTCTTTCCAGCTACAAAGATAACTGACTGATCAACTGCCCCACTGTTGTTGAAGACGTTGAATGGTGAATCGGCGGTAATCCAGTATAGAAGAGATTATTATCCATTCCCCGCATTAAACCCACTTAGGGCTCCCGGGCCTACTTTCCTAGGGAGGTATATATACTAAGAAGCAGTAGAAGTAGGACAATATAGATCCTCCTATAGTTCCAATTGCTCAGGCAATTAGTGTAAAACCTAGGTGGTCGTAATAACTCTTAATAGTTAGAAGTAGGTCCTCCTGATAACGAATGGAAGAACTGGATATCATCAGGAAGCCTGTTTGTACCAATTTGTTAACTCCTCATCCAGATGTAGCCATTTTGACAAATAAAGTATTTCTCAATTCAATTCTGTGACAAATGTTAATATCTATATGGTTTTGAACTCCTTCGTAGTAGATCCATACATTCAGCATAACAATAACAGTTAATGTTTAGAAATCTATCATATATAATTAATGTTTAAATATCATATTATACATATATCCGATGGTGTAGACTCATAAGTATGCATGTTAAGTATCACCCCTCATAGGTATACATGTACGAATATACTGGCGATATATGTATAATGTAGTCATTCTTGTAAAGGGCAAGGTTGCTCTCGTAGGTGTGCGAGATAAAGGAATCAGAACAAGCTGAAGTGCTGCCAATCAAAACCTAGGAGAAGAATGAAGCTGTCAAATAAGTTTAACAAAGTGTAACCCGATATGCCGACCTTTACGGATGAGAATATTGGCTCTAAGAAATATTACATAAATCCATTTATTTCATTAAGTATCCAACAGCTTCATGAGGTGTGGTATTCTGCCAGAAGACGAAATTCGAGACTAATATATATGGATGACTTTATGAGGGTTGCACGATGAATCTCTCAGTGGAATAGATTTACAGCTAATTCCCATGTCATAGACTATCGTCTTAATAAATCCATGGAAAGGGTAGCACAGTAATACATAATATAATCCCTCAGGTGGCCTTTCTTCTACTGAATCTACGGGCCGCCTTCTCCTTCACTTTCGCCAAGTTCCCCCTTCCTCTGAAAATCTGATCCATACATTGCAGTGGCAGAGCAGCAGTGAGTGATTGAGTGATTGGTTGACCACGGTAGAGCAGCCATTGGAGGCACAGGGAAGTTCCCTTGCCCTCTCCTCCCGCCTGCCTGGCGCACGCACCCCTCAGTATAGATGATGCAGAGCAGCAGAGTCTGATCAGTGTTGCTCCTGTATTCGGGCAACCATAAGGCTCCACATCTTTCTTCTGCTACAACTCTATACTCTACCTGCTGCTCTTTCTCCTCCTGCACCTCCTCCTACTGCACCTACTCGTACTAGTTCTCGTAACTATAGTTGTTCTGGCGGGAGAAGTTAGGTTGGCGGGGCAGGTGGCAGCACTGGGATTGACGTTGATACGTGTATGGGCGAAGGTTTGATTTCTTCCGTCGTTCCTTGTGAAATTGATTTCTTAAAGCTGCTACACTCTCAGCTATTACGACCAACAGAATCTCACCAAATGTACGCATATTATGACTTATAGGGCTGAATTTATCAATCTTCTGCAATTGTTATATGATTATATGTATTGGACGTCGAATTATCCAAGAGAAAACGGCCACCGGTAAGCGATAATAAATGAAGCCACCACAGCAAAGGATTTCGGCGGGTCTCCGAAACATAAATGTGGCATTTTATGAAGCCCTGTAGCAAACACCACCGGACAGCATCCTCCAAGAGTTTCAGTAAATGACTTTAAGATGGGCTGGAAATGAAAGGAAAAAAATCTTTTTGACTGATGTTAACCGGAAATGCAGCTTTATTACAGCCCCCATATGAGACTTGATCACTTTAGCTTCACGTTCAATACTCTTTCTGAAGTTCGATTTAGTGAGTTTCTCTCATGATAGAATCGTACTAAAGAACTCGACTCCAGAGGAATGGTTCAATATGGTCAGGAACGGGCCTAGAGACGAGAAGATTGCCGGGAATAAAACCAGTTAAATGTCAATAATTATATTCAATTGGTATACATTTATTAAAATTTATGTCATTTAGGGTAACCAATAAATAAGTCAAAAGAGAAAAAAACATTCTTATTACCGGTACTGAACAGTTCTTAATTGTTTTTCCTTTCCCCTCCACTGCCCTTATTCCTATGCGAAATACTCAATAGAAACGGGTCCACCACATCGGTTTCATGGTGAGGGACACTCCCTTTCATATGTAATGCCTCGCCGGGATAAAGCTCACATGGTATTAACAAAAGATAGATAGCCTTACCTGGCAGTATACAGGTAAATTCTAAATCTAGTATTTACGGGGAAACATTAAGGAAAATATGCCATGAGATGCCAATTTATAAAACGTTTTGATATGTTTAAATATCGTTGAGCCAATAAGGAAATGTGTTTTGTACTAAACGTTATGTTCTTTTCATGAGATTTTTTTTATAGGCTTTTCCGATTACAGGCTTCTTCTATAGATGACAATCTTACTGGGGCCCCTTTCTGCTCTAAGCCCGAACCTACAGCACAACCCTTACCTTAGTTCAAGATAACAATATTCCAATACTCCTAATTTAAGACAAAAATGAGGCTTAAAATAATGTTCAACATAATCGAACAGATATTTTGAATCGACGCAATACCAAATAATACTCAGACATAGCCAGTGTTAATCATTTGTCAGCCTAATTTAGCAGAATTTACTAAATGTGTAGAGCTGTCGGTCGTACACTTTCTGACGCACTGAATCATAGGAGTAGAAAGAAAGCTCTGAACTATTTCAATAACCCCCACATAGTTATGAATGTTTATGTAAACTTTGCTGCCTAAGTTAATATTGAGGCAGTTTGAAATCTATGTCAATTTGGGCAAATATGACTATATTAAGATTGGGAATGGCGCCAATGCAGGCAGCGGTCTATTGTATGCTGCGGTTGATAACTACCAGACACGCTATACCCTGATCAGGCAGTACGAGTGATCGCTGTGCACTGGTCCCCTTATTGCTGCTGTTACTGAGCAGCCATTACATTTAGAACCTTGCAGTAAGGGTACAGCTCAAGCATGTTTTATGTTACCAAAGAACACAGCCACAAGTCGCAAAAAATCGAACTTGAGATTTCATCACATTTGAAAAGATGAGATCAAGCCGATTCTAATGATGGTAAATATTAGGACATCTAAAGTATTTCTATATTTTAAGTTTGATATTTTGATTTTTGAACCCTAGCAATATTACAGGGTGGACAGAAAGCAGCTAAATAATCCAGGTCATTTAGAATTTGTATTATGTTCGTACTATACTTAAAGCTGCAGATACCACAAAAATGAGAACATTGTCACAAATAGATCTTGTGAATAGATCACTTGAAAAATATCAATTTTGCTATATGTGACTCATTTTCCTGTGACACATCACAAATGGGTGTTTTATGCATAAATAAAATATCAACAGTTCAGAAAGTTTAGAGCCAGATACACATGGGAACAATTATTCACAGTTAGTGTTGATGAGGAGAGGGCGAGATATGAGAGGAGGGGAGAGAGAGGAGAGGAAGGAGGACGAGGGAGAGGAAAACCGAATAGATTACCTCTTACACTGTCAAATTACGAATAACTCACCTACACCTGCAACTTTTTTCTTGCTCTCGCGTGCAATTTTAGGCCACTAGGCCGAAATTAGGCGAGAATAGTCAGAGATCAAAACAGTGACCAAGCTAGGATTTAGTCTTTCAATTTTAAAAATGAAAAAGAATTCTAGGAAGTCCACTCTTGGATAGCATGTGGCGGAGTTGGCGTAGGCCTACTAAAGATATGTAGAAATTCAGAAGTCAGTGATTAATAGTTTAGAAGAAAAAAGAAAAAACGCCAAGAAAGCAGAGTGTAATCTCAATTTCAATTTATGACCACTTCTTTTATGCCCATCTGTTTACATCTGACTTTCCATAAGAACGCAGTAACTGGACAACCAGTGAACGTGAGTCAAATAGATTCAATGCTGCGTCATAAGAAAAAATGTGTTGTCATAGTAACATTGACTGTTAAGCGTGACTTCCCATAAAGGTTCAATGCTTAGTGCCTCAAACGTCACTTAAATGGCTCCGGCCATCTGAGGTATAGTAACTTGATTTCTGATGACATATTCTTTCTATAATTTAGTTTTCCGTAATTTAAATGGCTATAGCTATTGACTGAGAATCTTGTAATTGCATAATTTCGTAGCTGAATGAAAATCTTTAAATACAAAAATGCTGTCATTAACAATAATGATCTCTGGGTGGGCGAGAGTGAGAGACGGAGGGGTGGGAGAGAGAGGAAGAAAGAGGGGAGAGGAAAGAGGGAGAGGAGTAAGAGGGGGAAAGAGAGAGGGGGAGAAAGGGAGATCTGAAGGTGCTCCCTCAGTGCTATAGGATAGTAGAAATCGTAGGAATTGGGGACTATGGAAATCCTGCGAGTAGACGGGTATTAGCTAGTTTTAAATTAATGTACATCACCAAACGCCCAAGTTATCCTCACATCACAGCACCCGGGTTGGTACCATATTACACACTGTAAAAAAATGTATTGATCTGATTTCATAGCACATAATTATTATGTGATATCATTTTGATATTATTTTGTTGCCGAGCATACGAAAAGTAATTGTCCAATACTGTAAAGCCGAGGTCATTTTGCAATTCTTAAGACCGCAATAGTTTTAAAACCTCAGTTGAAGGATGTGATAAAAATGTCTGTTTCCCTGGATAAAGCAGGCAGTGCATTTTGGACCTGGTGTTAGGTGTGACAAGCTGTAATCTGATAAATCGGATTAAAGCTGCATTCTCAGCTAACGTCGAACAAAAACTTAAGATTTTCTACTTTGGGTTCCTTTCGATCTTTTCCTACCCATTGAACCATTGAAATCATGGATTATTTCACTGTGTTATGTTTGATGCATTATTAAACACGTGATCAGTTTGAAAGGTGCAGTTCAGGGTGCAGTTTGATTGATCAGAACTGCACACGCCATCAGTTGGGGCATTCATGGTTACACATGACTTCATGTTGAGGTTAAACCGATAGATCTACTTTTAGAAAATTATATTACGATCATTCCAGTGTGTACTAAATGGCTTGATGGAGGGTTAGAACCGATAGCCTGCTATAATAACTTAATAGAATTCGACACCAATGGGCTGCCTATAATCTTTTGCTTAACACTGGTCTGACTTATTATCGCTCACCAACACTCATCTTATCCCGTTTGATTCGACTTCAGATCCTAGAATAAACATAACAGCAGCGAAATATTAACGACGTTAGTTCTAAATGGCAAATAGGAGTACATTTTAGTGAATTGTCTTTTTTCGTACTTTCTGAGATTGCAGCTTTAATGTGTATTGGTTCGCAATACCCATCTGATACATCATATTTAGAACACTATTCCCGGGAATGGGAACTATTACTCATGAATTCCTTTGTTGCATAATTAGATTTACTACCCTTTCTACTCGCAACTCAGTCAGGAAGCGATTTGGAACGGGAGAGTGGGAAAGGTGGTGGTAGTGTGCGTGTGATGCATGTTCTCACCAACCAACCTCTTAAAACACAACACTATATCCATTAGCCTATCTTTACCTTGCTGAAGGCATCCACGCTTATCTGAAGCAGTAACTGCATTGGTCAATAGGCCGGACAAAAGTCAAGGTCAGCCCATGCTAGGATGCTTTTTATCATCTTTTCATGACTAGGGTTCTCAGGCTACAAAGGTGACACCAGGTAGAAATTAACGGCCGTTCCGTTTTCAAGCCTTAAGTCGAGAATCCACTTAACGAGCAAAAAACAGGGCGTTTTGCGTCCAGAGCAATAGACGTTTTCTTGAGGGATATTCTGGCTATTCGATTAATTTATCTGGGGTTTGAAATTGACATGGGAGGCTACACCAAATGGAAACGCGTGGATTCTGAACGCTTAATATGAACATGTTCAAATTGAGCGTCCTTGAGCGCCCTTGATCGAGCGTCCAGATGGACGCCCATAAAATCGCTGGTCACAGACGCCAGAGTAATTATTTTGGTCGCCAAAGCAGATCACCCTCTCGGAATCCACTGGGCATCCAATATGGGCGTCTTCTTCTCCTTTTAGCGTCCTTCAGCGTCCATCAGCGTCCAACTAATATACGTTTTAATTGGCGTTTTAAACGGCGATAGGGTTTTTTAATCGCCCCGATTCCCGGCTTACCTGTAAAAGCAACAGATCTAGACCTCGTTGTAATATTTTCTTCTAAGCATTTCATTGGGGAAACAATTTACACTGATTGAAAATAATTATTGATTTAGAAAGTGTCATGTATATAATATACTATCTCAGATTTGGGCAACAGTAGAATCTCAGGTAAAGTAGATCTACAGACATGATGCCAGATAGAAAAGCAAAAATTGAACAAAATGAAATTAACAAAATTAGAAAATCTATAGTTTTTTACCGACTTTTCTTAAATTCAGTAAACATAAATAAAACCCAATCATTCTCTCAATACAAAAAGTCTTCACCGGTTGTAGAATTGCTGACTGGTTTATTGATGCACCGGACCACTAGGCAGTGCTGTGAATGGGTTTACATCGGTGCACAATAGCAACCACTACATCACGTGGCATCTCACCCCATCACATGGCATATATTGACATATCACCATTAGGCAAGCTGCTCATCAGGTCACCTCAGCTTCCGGTTGGACAAGCAATAGATAATTAAGCTGGCCCTAGGGCAATCGGTCTGGCACCCCGGGCCCTGGCCTCCTTCCATAGCCCCAGATATAAGTTTCCACTCATGCAGCACCAAGGAGGGCTTTACCTAATACTGGTACAGAGAATGGGCTGAGTGTTCATGTCCTCTCTTTTCCACATTTGCCTGATAAATGTTTTGAGCGAGAGGCTTTCCCTGCAGTTGGACTCACTTAACTCTGAGCCTAGATTGTCCTTTTTAAATCTATACAATTTGGATTCCCCAACAATATGAAAGTCATCCGTGACCCAATTTTCAATGTGGAATGAAAATATATATTTTTTTAAAAAAAAGACGAGTCAGAGCCAGTGCCTTTGCTTCAATAAGAATCCCTCACATCAACATGTATGTAATTTGCGATTGTGGCAAGTATAGATTCCTTTCAATTTCAATGTTCGGATTTCATTCATTTTCTTATTTTAACAAATCTGAACATATGTGTTAATCATAAAACATGACTAGTGATCTAAAAGGGATCATTAGGAAGCTATTTACATCTAATTAACCTTGTAATGGATGGTTATAACCTACAGAGGATTGCATGAGAAACGATTAATATAATACCTGTATTGCTGCATTTCCCGAGAAATCAACATTCTAGAAAATATATTCAATCTATCCCAGCAGGACACGACAACCCAATATTTCAAGAGAAAGATGTAATTAAGCATCCTCAGTGTTGGTATGTAATAAAAACACATACAGAGCCACAGATATCTTTGAAGCCAGCTGCCAGCACATATGATGAACACAGGCAATGAGTAAAATAGAATCCTTTGATGCAGAAGGAAAGCAGACAGTGAGGCGCATTAAAACTCTTATAATTTAATATAATTAATCCTAGGGGTGTGGGGTTCAGCCCGAAAACGGAGTAGACAGGCGAGAGATATGAAGTTTTGGTTAAGTTTATTGGGGTCTGACGCTTCGGCACATTTGCCCTTTTTCAAGGATCGATAATATAATTAATGCCTATGTATTTCCAGTCTCTGTTGTAGCATATAATTCAGGTTTTCAAGAAACTTCAAATACACCATATATAATGGGTGAAGTCGCCTAAATCAGCAATCTTTTCAAGTATCCCATATTTAAGACAACAAATTAGGTTCAAAATACAGTTCACCACAACCGAACAGATTATTTTTATCAATGACCAAATATACTTAGTATCTATACTTTTTCAGCCTCATTAACTAAATGCGGTAAGTTCTGCGGTAAGGCTTGCAATAGTGTTGTGATGGTGAGGAGTGGTGAGGTCCTGCCTACATGGCCAGTGAACCTTGCAAGCAGGACCTTGTTATTCCTCTCCACCTACAGAACCAGCACAACACCATCACGAGGCTTACTGCAGAGCTTACCGCAGCCAGTGGAAACCCCACTTAAGTCACACGCAATGCAGATAATACTTGATTGTATCCTGTTTTAAAAAAACGTTTTCCAAGGCCGGGAAAGCCATATGATAATGCAGTAGGTGTTGAATCACGCAAAGAGGAGGAAGAGGAGGAGAAAGAGGGGGAGGAGGAGGAAGAGACCACTTGGCAACCTAGAGCTTTTAGTACATAGACTATCGAAGGAGGAGGAGGAGAAAACCATACCAACAACAATAACAACACAGTAGGTGTCCTATCATGCAAAGAGGAAGAGGAGGAGGAGGAACCATTTTGCAACCTAGGCTTTTACTTACATAATCTATAGAAGGACTATAGAAGGATTCTAGGAGGAGGAGAAGGAGACCGTTTGACGAGGAAGTAGGGGTCCTATCATGCAATGAACGCAAAAACAACGCTACAGCTGCAAAACGCAGCAGCAAACACTACCTATGCCTACTGAGATAAAAATTAAGCCTATGATAGGCTTACATAGCAAATTAAACATTTGAAATCTGTGAGTTTAGTACATGTCATTTTAGGATTGCAGCGTAACAATCTGGATCGGTCGTCGGTCAGGTCGGCAAATGCCATGTGCTAGATTTGCAGCGTTCACAGCCTCAGCATAAGATCATATGGCGATCTAAGCGGTGAGGACGGTCGTCAGAGCATCGACGGGGCCAAGCCATTTGTATCAAGCGGGTCAAGCCTGCTTTAAAAAGGACAGTGCCGTGCCAGCAACTCCCTTCTTGCAAAAAGACCCTTGCTCTGCCTTGATTATTTCAGGCTAGGGTGCATTAAGAAACGATATGAGCATGACAGAGCGTTAATTAAAACCATAACTTACCTACGGCTATATAGCTTTGCGTAGGCGTTAAACAGATGTCACAGTTGGTGGTGTTCATCATGAAGCTTTATCTTTCTACAAATTGACATTAATATGGCCATTATGCCTTGTGATTCAAGATAACTGTAAAGCCCAAAGCACTTTCTATTGAGTAAATTATCCTGAATTAGGCTGACAAATTATAAATACGAGGTACATCTGAGTATATATTTGGTATTGGGTTGGTTGAAAATGTCTGATAGGATATATGTTAAGCTGTATTTTAAACCTTATTTTTGTCTTATATTTGGGTTATTCAAGTGGATTAGGAAGGTGAATTCTATGTTTTCTGATGACTTATATCACCCATATATCACCGTCAGCCACATTTTCACGTATTTCATGATATTATATCTAACGAATAAAATATATTCACCCTCTCTGCTTTAGCCATCTTTCTACATTGTATTCATTCTTCGGAGAGTTCAATGGCTCTTGGAGACAGCCTAGGCTCTGTCAGTGATTGGACACCTACTGCGCTAACGGCTTTCCTGACCCTGGGGTAGGCATCCTAATGGTATTATAATGGCATTTTGCGGTTTGCAGCAAGAGGCTTTCCCTCAGTTTGGAGGGACTCCCTCAACTCTAAGCGTAGATTGATACTGCTTTACATCCAATAGCTTTTAATTCGTCTTAAACTGTTACAATCTCAGATTTTCAGATCCACCAATATACTATACACCCTTGCACGGTTCTGATGTGAGCATGCGCATTGCCCAAAAGCAATTCAACAAGAGGAGTAAACAAAAAAGGCCAAAGGACAAGGGGGAGTAAACAACCTATATTAAATCAATGTAGACCGCTCCTCCACATATCTTGCGAGGCAGAAAGCCATGGGCTTTTATTTACACGCTTTTGGATAATGCGCTTGCTCACATCGGAAGTGTGCAAGTGTGTATAATATCAAATAACCAGGGAGACATACTAACAGATATGGGCTGCCCTATGGTTGAAAAATGAACAGACCACAGTTTCTATGTAAAGTAACATTAGATAACCTTTGATTTTCTCAAGAACTGTACTCAAGGTTAAGAACTACTGGTGTGATTCAATGACGATGTACGTCCTTCAGTAATAAAAAAAAAGAAGAAAAGAAAAAAGGCTCTTTTTTACACTTTGTTTTGCATCTAACGCGCGACCTGTGGCCGCTTGTTGGATACGATATAAAGTGTAAACTTGAGCCATTACACATTTGTAGTTCTAACCTCTCGTTCAGTTCTATCTAAATATTATATATCCTTTGATTGGCAGTATATATCCGTTATGGTATTGTATGAAAAAACTTCTGGAAAAATATATTCTCATGTTAGAGTCACTACGGCTTCGACTGAGTGCCCAGTGACGCCCAAGCATCAGTAAGGCCTTTGCTGTGTGCGTTCATTGAGTTAGGCGATGTTTTATACGAATGCTTAAATGTGTTAATTAATGTTAAATTATTAACGTTCTCATAAAATAGGAATATATTTCTTTCATTGAATGCTTGAAATGTATCATAGTATATATGTGTGTGATTTTCAATAACATTTCATATAAAAGAATCATTGAATGAAAACAAAGGATTCGCTGCCCTGTACTGCTTGTATTGTCGTACCTATCCTATGATTAAGCTGAGATAGTTTCAAGTGATTTTATGACTACTCGAAGTTGTAACAAATTACACTTTAACATGAGGCACCACATGGTCACGTAATAATAGAGAAAGGATGCAACATGTTACTCAGATATACTAAACTCATCCACAGGAGCAAATTGCAGAAAAAAGGAATGCCCTTTGCTCAGTCTTTCAGGGAAATCTGGTTCAAATCAGACAAATGACAACAAAAGGACCCAGATGATAGCTAGCTCTTAGCAATAGTAGTTCAAATGTACAAAGAATGGCTGAAGGAGCGGGACGGAAAGGGGAAGAGATAGTAATCATAGGGTACATTATTGATCATTCCGTGTGTGTGTGTGCGGGGGGGAACATTTGGTCTTTCATGTCTCTCATCTAAATCCCCAGATGCCCACATCTGACAGTCTTGACCCGGCTAATTATGTGCCTCCGTCCACCTCTCGTCCACCTCTTTTGTTTAAAGCTGCATTCTTAGCCATGAGACAAAGAACTTATAACCAAATTTGTGCATTGTTGGACATATTTGGACAGATTTATAATATAAGATTTATCAATGTTGTTGGGGAACAGGAATCCCTTCCTGTGGTGGCTCACCGGCAGCCATTTTCCCTCCACTCCCAAGGGGATGATGCTTTGTACTCTTCAGATTTGTACTCTTCTCATTTGCGCAGAAGCTGCCTCCAAAATTCTTAGTGGTTCTGATGTTGTAATTCTCAGTCATCTAAATGAAAGTCTCCTTACACCTTTTAACCAAAAGAATGAGTGATTCGTGTTAACGTTCAGATTAACTAAAACCTAGGTAGCTCTAGGTGGGGCAGGGAGGTAACTTCTTTCATGACAATAACTGTTTTTGAATAACCCTGTAACAAAAGAAGCTTACTTATTAATGGTTTTCTGGTTAGGAAGGTTGTATCCCTGCTTTAATTAACTTCATTTGGTCAATTATCTTATTTAGTTGGGATCAAAAAACCTTTAGGTGGGGTAACGTTTTTCTAGGTATGAGGGTGACCCGGAAACACCTATTTTTTTCTTATTGCCAATTCAAAATTCTGGTCTTTTATCATCCAGGCATTAATTGACTTGATGTGGAATTAAAGCTGCAATCTCAGCTATTACAACACCAAAGAGTTTTACCGCATTTACTCGTATTATGACTTATAGGACCGAATTTATCATTATTGTGCTGCTGCTATATTTATACAAGCATTTAAAGTTGAATTGGCTGAGGAAAAACGGCCCCCTGTGAGCGATAATAAATGAAACCACTGCAGGAAAGACTTCTGGCAGGCCTCCTAAATATAAATGGGAACTTTTATGAAACTCTGTAGTAAAAACAACCAGACAAAACCCTCTGGAAAGGTTTCAACTGTTAGATCGGATGAAAAAGAACAGAACAAAAAGTAAAAAATCTTGGTTTATGACAGATGTTAGCTGAGAGTGTAGCTTTAAAGCAAGCTTCTTGTTTATTCAGCAAAATAGCACCACAATGAGTTCATTACACTTCTCAGCTAATACTGACCAAATACAAGAATCGATATACTCATTTACATTCATTTCAGGTATCAACTAAAGTTCACTAGTCGGATGAATATAAATCAGATACTGTACATCACAGAGATCATCATTTATACAAGTAAACTATTAGTTTATGTTATTGCATAGACAACTCGGAAAAGTATGTACCATAGTGGCTATGAATCACGAGATATAACTCCCTTACAGGAAGCATACAGAGTTACCTAGTTGTTTCATAAAGAGTAATAACAAGAATTACTAGCATAAGCTTGTGTAAACGCAGGTTTTTAATTATTCGAATTATATAGAATTGTAATTATAAGTAAAAATTAAGTATATTTTTTTATTATAAGTATAAATATAGGTCGATTACATAATAATGATTATAATAATGATATAATAATAATAATGATAATAAGTACAGTGTGTGCACACAAGTACAGTGTGTGTACTTCAAGTACCCACCACGTACCCTTCAAGTACCCTTCAAGTACCCACCAAGTACCCTTCAAGTACCCACCAAGTACCATTCAAGTACCCACCAAGTACCATTCAAGTACCATTCAAGTACCCACCAAGTACCATTCAAGTACCATTCAAGTACCCACCAAGTACCCTTCAAGTATCCTTCAAGTACCATTCAAGTACCATTCAAGTACCATTCAAGTACCCACCAAGTACCTTTCAAGTGCCCACCAAGTACCCTTCAAGTACCCACCAAGTACCTCCAAGTATGGTACACTCCAAGTATGGTACACTCCAAGTATGGTACACTCCAAGTACGGTACACTCCAAGTATGGTACACTCCAAGTACAGTACACTCCAAGTACAGTACACTCCTAGTACACTCTAAGTGCACCACATAGATGCATAGATAACACTTCTTCAAGTACACTACATGTATACATACATGCATACATGCATACATACATACATACATACATACATGCATCCTTCAGTGCTAGTCCATGAGCTTGGACCCTCGCTCAGTGGACAGCTGAGTGGGCTGAATCCCCCATTATCGCCCACTCAGCTGGGCCAACGAAAACACCTTTAAAAGTTATTTTATGAATTATATAATAATAATAATAATAATCGATTTTATTTCCATCACACAGTTATACATGAATTGAGTCGAATAATAATGGAATTGGAGGACTGTCTGTGCTATTCACAGCTCTTCCGAGCTCCCCGTTGTTTGGAACATATAAATGATCTAACATATAAGTTATAACAGTTGACTAGTTAACTATGCGTAATATATGTGAATAAGGCGTACAAAAGTGTACGTATATATACAAGGGCGGGTGTGCAAGCACCCTTTCCGACCTATGTCGGTTTTCTTCAGTTTATAAGTTTTCTTATATTGTTGTTATTGGTTGTAACCGGTTGGAACTTTAGCTTTACTGGCTAGTGGGATATATAGTGAGATTCAGTCCCCAGTCACGAGGGCATCAATTATTCAGTATCTTCAATATACATATATAATACTTCCGGCTAGTTGTCGGCGGTGTAATGGGTGCCTAGATAGCGTTGGAAGGCTTTATAGTCTGGTATACATCTAACTTTGCCGTCGAGGCTATTCCACAGAGTGGGTGCCTGGTACACAAATGACCTCCTGAATTTTTCGCTTTTTGGTTTCGGGACTATTAGTGTCGGTCCTTGTGATAATGATCTGAGGTTGATTTTTCTTCTGTCTAGTTTTTCTTCTGTTTGTGTGTCTTTATATGCTTTTTGTAGTAAGTGTATTTGTCTTCTAGTGTGTGGTAGTTGCAAGCCCATTTCTTCGTGTAGGTGTTCGACGTTTGTTCTTTTGTGTAGCTTGAGTGCGAGTTTGATGATTCTGTTTTGTATTGTTGTTATTCTGTTGAGTGTCTGTTTTGGTGCGACGTTGTATAGTGTGTCTCCGTATTCTAGTATTGGTCTGATCGTCATTTTGTATAGCATTATAATTGTGTCTTTTGTGAGTGCCCTTGATATTTTGGTGAGGGCTTTGACTCGTGACTGTGCTTGTGAGATTCGTCTTTCTATATATTTTTTGAATGAGAGCGTGTTGTCTATGTCTACACCGAGGTATGTGTATGATGTTGTGTTTTCTAACTTGTCTTTGTTTATATGTATATTTGGTGTGTTAGTTTCTGTGGTGTTTCTTGGCTTGTTGTGTATTGTCATGACCTGGCTCTTTTTGATGTTCAGGGAGATTTTGTTCATCTTGCACCAGACTCCCACTCTGTGGAGGTCGTCCTCCAGCATTACATTATTATCAGCGGCATCCGCTCCCGACGCATATAGCACTGTGTCGTCTGCAAAATATTGGACTCCACATTGTTTTACACTTTTATACAGATCGTTAATGTACACTAAAAACATAAGAGGGCCCAGGGCCGTTCCCTGTGGGACCCCGCACACAACACTCCCTTCATTGGAGGTAAAACCATTCGCTGTCACCCTTTGTTTTCTGTCTGTCAGGTAATTTTTTAACCATTCAAGGGTGGAATCGTCCACGCCCACCCCTTGTAGCTTTTGTAATAATATTTTGTGGTTGACCGTGTCAAAGGCTTTCTTGAAATCCAGGAAGGCAAGCGTTGTTGCCTTCCCGGAGTTCAAGTTGCCATACACCGTTTCCAAGATTCTGTGATGGGCCATTTCAGTTGATTTGTTCGCCCTAAATCCGTATTGGTGTTCATATAGCAGATTATTTTCTTCTAGATGGTTATATAATTGTTCATGGACTAATTTTTCTAGTATTTTGGCCGGGTATTTTACCACTGCTATGGGTCTATAGTTGGTGCACTCATCCTTCTTTCCCCCTTTGAAAAGTGGGGTGATGGTGGCTATCTTAAATGAACGTGGTACTATTCCCTTTTGTATCGACAGATTGAAAATATGGGTTAGTTGATGTGATAGGGTAAGCATTATGGGTTTCAATACCTTTGTTGGGATGTGCGGGATCCCAGAGGCTTTCCTAGAGCCCGACCGGATTATTTGCTTGACCACCTGGGCCTGGCTGATCGGGGAGAAGGAGAAGGAGAATTGTGGTGGGCCAACCTCATTTTGTTTTTAGTTTGTCCGGGTTTAGTAATGGTGAGATTATGTCCCAGAAGTTAGCCCTGTCCTTCCCACATTCTTCTATTTCTTTTTTAAGGTATGTGTTTTTTGATTGTAGCATTTTCGAGTTGAATTTGTTGCGTGTTTGTTTTGCTTTGTCCCAGTCTACCTTGTCCCCTGACTTCCTTGCTTTCAAGAAGGCTTTATCCCTCTGTTTAGCATTGCTCCTCAGTTCATCGGTGTACCATGCTGGTTTTATTTTGGTGTTTTTGAATGTTTTTTTGGGGCACATCCTGTCTAAGTAAGTGTTGATTTTGTCTTCTACAATGTTCCAGCATTTGTCTACGTCACTGGATTGGTAGAGTTCGCACCAGTTTTCGTCCCTTAGTATTTGTTTAAGTATGTTCATGTCTAGGTTTTTCCAAGATCGTGAGGAGATGTCTTTGTTGATGTATGTATTTCTCTGCTTCTTTTTTGAGATGAATATGGGGAAGTGGTCGCTGGTGAAGTCTATGATTGCTCCTTTATTTGTTATGTTGTTCATGTTGGTGTATATTTGGTCTATGAGTCTTTCTGATCTTGTGTCGACCCTTGTTGGTGTTAGTATTTGTGGGTGTAGACCAAATGGAAACATAAAATCGGTCACTGGGTTTGGTGGAAGTATTGCTTGTGATGAGGGTGAGCCTTTGGTCCTCCCTCCCCCCCCTTTCTGACCCCCCAGGTGGTCAACATTAAAATCTCCCAGGACTACTAAGTCTGGGTTCTTACCCATTGCGTTCAGCACGGTCTTCAGATGCTCCTGAGCCACTTCAAGTTTACCATTGGGAGGTTTGTAGATGTTGCAAATGATCATCGCTTTTGCTCGACCCTTGTTTATTCTGATTACTTGTGCTTCCAGATGTTCTGTGCACGAATTCAGGTGGCTATAAGTGTTTTCATCTACGGTATATTGATCGTTTACATATATAATTAACCCTCCCCCTCTCTTTCTTAGGCTGCGATCTGATCTAAAAGAGTTGTAATTTTTTATCTGTAAAACGTTGTCATGTATACTGCTGTTGAGCCATGACTCTTGTATGGCTAGAACCTCTATATTTGTTTGTATCAGGAAATCTGAGACCGCGCTGACCTTTTGGGTTAAACTTCTGACATTCCATGATGCCAGTTTTAAGCCCTTTGTTCGGGCGACCTTGTCAATGCTGTACTCATGACTGGGGATATCTGGTTGTTCGTCATCTATCCGATTTAAATTAATTTTCGCTCTCTATAGCATGTCTATTCAGGATCCGACCAATTCAAATGATTGGTCTCATGAGTTATATCAGAGGGAAAATACATCACATAAAGAATATATCATACTTGAGAAGATAACAATGATAGTATAAAAAAGTACGAGATAAAATAAGACTGTTGAATAAGACTGTTAAATAAGTCCAGAGTTCTTTGTACATGGTAAGGTGGGAACGGTAGGCAGGTGGGTAGGTGGGCCCCGAGTGGCATGCAGAGTACATCAGCATAATGATCACAATAGCAATAGCAACAACGGCAGGCAGTGCCCTATACGATCTTAAATTGTGTTCTAGGTTCAGTCAGGCCTCTCTCCACCTTCTGGACTGCCATTCGGATAAAATAGCTGTGCCTCTGGTTTCGATTGGTCGTGTCTGAGATAGATTCACCTTTTGGCCCTGTGTCAGCCTTCCATTCATTGCTGCCACCACCATTACCCCATCCGCAGATTCACCACCCTCTCACACCTGCCCATCGATCGGAGACTATATATTTGTGATAAGATGCTTAATTACTGTCTCAGTATGGTATATGTATCTGACCCACATGGGTATAACAACAAATGATAAACGATAACCCAGGCATAGTAGCATGGTATATGTGTCTGACCCACATGGGTATAACAATAAACGATAAACGATAGACCTAGACATAGACATAGACATAGAAGCGACATCAGTATCGGTGTATCGGTGTGACCAGTGACATTAGTGCTATTCGGGTCAAGTAAAGTTACATCTATACCCATTTCCTCCGTGTATATCTAGGTTGGATTTGTAGCCTATTAATAGAATAAAATAAAAGAACAGGATGGATGTAAAAATAAGAAAAATAAGATGGATTTAAGTAGTCAGTGTCCTGGTAAGTTCTTACTGTATATTAATATTATTGTTAATAATGTGGCTCTCCATGTCAGGCCTCTCTCAACTTTTGGGACAGCCATTCGGATAAAATAGCTATGCCTCCGGGTTTTTTTATCGGTCCTGTTTTACCAAAGTTTGCTTATCACTATGCACATTACCGTATTGAGCTTTTCGTAGCTTTTTGAGTCCGCCTTTCGGATAAAAAAGCAGTCTCTCTGACTATGATCGGCCCTATGGTAGCATTTTGTTTATTGCAGTCGTGATTTGGTTTGTAGTTTGGCTTAGTAGTTCTGGTGAGTAATGGCACCCGTCTTCATGTAGTTTGTTGTAGAGTGTTGTGTATTTCGGTGTCTCTTTTGATCTTCTTTTTGGTTTGCATCTGTGGACAAGCTGACTGATATATGGTGTTACTACTGGTTGGCTTGAGTTTGATTTCTTAACTATTCTGTTGAAGGCTAGTACGGACTGGTTTAGAATGTTTTGTTCGTCGGGTGAGCAGGGGATGAATAGATCTTCGGCCCCTGTTCTGGCGGCCAGGTATAAGTTGTATTTGTTAATATCAAGGCCGATAAGAGTGGAGAAACTCACCACAGGCTTCTCGTTAGGAGATGGTACTGCCTCTGATAGCTTTATGACTGAGGCAGGTAGGACGTTCCATATGTATTCTTCAAATAGTGCTTGAGTTCTGTGCTTAAGTGTTATTTGGCGTCCCTTCTCTCGCTTGTCTCTCTTAGTTAAGTCACATATGCCTGCAGTGATAATTATAAGCCTGGGTCTATTCAGGGCTGTTGTTTGTATTCCTGCCTCTACTGCTCTGTTTATGTCCGCACCTGGTTTCATGTTCGGTAAGCCTATGGTGAGTTGCTGCTCGATGCCCCTACCTCTCGAATCCGCCAGTATTAGGACGTCTAATCTTTCCATTATCCTGCTTTGTGTCACTGTATACTCCGGATTTGCTGACTGTCTGCTTGTTGTTATTCTTAGTTCTGTAAATGGTCTCTTACTCTAGCAAGGATTGTCCCTAGTTTGTTTTCGCCACGGAAGAACTTCGACTCGAGTCCCACTCTGTCGCCATTTTGGACATTTACTGCAGGCGCGCGGAAGCCGGTGCCCCATTTCAGCGATGTTGTTATTTCATAGAATTTTGTATTGTTATGGGCTGTGAGTTGTCGTCTAAGTTCAGGATGTTGTCTGAATTTTTCTATAACTATTTCTTCCATCACTCTTTCTTCTTTTGCTTCCCAATCTTTCATTTTCTCTTGGTTATTTAGTGCGAGCCTCGTGCCAAGCGCTTTCGCCGTTGCTGGATGTGCAGCGAGGCTTATGTCAGTCGCTGCGCGTGCGCTTCCCAAGTGGGAGGCTTTCGCCGACTGGTAGCAGTGCTCGGCTGAGGCATACCTGTTTCCCTTATAGAAAAAGTCTGTCATGTAGAAGTTTGAGTAGATTGAGTGCTCACCGTGGAATCCTATATCCTTCCCGTCAACCTGTATGTTAGCAACTGATGATGGGTTGGAATGGGTGGGCAGTAGATGTAGGTCCCTTGCTCTGTATGTTTCTGTACCGATTTTAATGTGATTCAGTACGAGTTCCGCTCGTATATTGTTCATTTTGAGTAACGTGAAGCAGTCATATAACATAGCTTGATTCTGGTCAAATGATTGTGTATTTAATCTATTGAACCATACATTCGAGAATTTGCTGGTTTCTCTGATTTTCCTGGCCTTTGTAATTATTTTCTTCTTAATCTCTGGATTTCCCAGTTCAATAAATAGTGGTCTTATGTCGTGTATCCTAGCTCTTCCCACTCTATAGCACTGTTTCATATCCGATATTTTGAAAGTTGGCTCAATGGATTGGAACATGTTAATTGTTATCTGTGAGGTGTCCTCCTTGTAGGCCTTGATACTCTGTTGTGAGTCACCTGGTCTGGGGGAGCCGTCTTCTAGCATCCACGCTTCAGGTAGTGATTCTAACATAATATAAGGTGTATCCACGATGGGCTGTTGGATTTTCCTACTGTTTTGGACTTTTTCTTTGATGGTGTCTGTTTTTGTCTCTAGCTGTGTTCTTAGTTTTTCCAATTTGATGATGGCTTCCTTCATCTCCTTTTGACCCTTTCTTATATCGTCAGCGAAAGTGTCAAAGTTGCGTTCTAATCTAGGAATGTCGGTAGATTTGACTGCTATGGCCTGTTCAATTTTAGTTTTAGAGAACCATTTTTCTGTGGCTTTGTTGTTTACCTTGTCTTCAATGTCGTCTACTCTTTTGAGAAGTTTACTTTCAGAAGTCAATACTGGTGTAGAGTTGGGAGTGCCCCCCCCCCGCTCGCGTTGTTGTTGATAAGCTGATTCCTAGTGTAATGTAGGTCGGCTCTTAGTGCTTTTACGTCTGCTTCCAATTGTTTAAGCTTTGTTGTGCTTGCACCTTGGATAAAGGCATGTCCGTCTTCTGCAAAATGTTTTGCGATGTCCAGTTGGATTTCACGTTTAATCTCCTTTTTCATTCCATCCCTATCCTTTTTTGAGATCAACGTTGCGTCGGTTTGGGAGGCACTGTTTACATATTGACGGGCTGTCGGCGAGTCGGTGCGGTGACTTGACCGACTCTCGTTGCTGTCAGTATTGCTCATGAGTGTTACTGGAGCTGGATCCTTGTAGTTGATCACCGTGTCTGGGGATTTCTCCTTGCTTTTGTGATCTTGGGGGTCCAATGTTTGTGTATCGTCCAGTTCGTCGGTCAGATATGACTCGCTGTCCGAATTATCTTGTTCCACTTCGATTGAATCGTCTAGGGGCTGTTGGTCAGTTGACTGGTCAGCGTCCGCCATCTTGCTTCCTCCAGACATCCACGTTCGCAAATGAAACATGTGGGTGAATTTACTTATCTGTGGTCTTTTTGAGTCTGTACGATATGCCTTTGCATTCTCCTAACGTTCATGGATTGGTATAGTAATTTCCATGAATGGGAGTTGGCGATATGTGGTCGGATCCTGAATATATCTGGGAGCTATCTAGCACCCCTCCATGCGTGCGCCAATCTGTGGGTTACGATTTAGATAAAGTAACTAAAGAGATAGGAAGCTTAATATGACTCTTATTAAAGATCCCAAATGAACGATTCTGTTTATAAATGAACATTTCTGTGAATTTGGAGAAGTTTATTTTCACTTGTCTGAGCGGTAAAGGGACGTCACAGCACGTGCAGCACTGCCAAACAGCACTAGGTTTGTGTGACCAATGTTCAACTGTGACTGGTGGCCGAGCGGTATGAGGCGCTAGACTTGAGAGCGAGGGGTCCCGTGTTCGAATCGCGGCCGAGGACGGGGACAATTTCTTTAGGCAAACATCATAACATGAGAGAGAGAGAGGACGAGCGCAGTAGGGGTCCTATCATTGGGAGCGGGGAGCGGGGAGGAGAGAGAGAGAGAGAGAGAGAGAGAGAGAGAGAGAGAGAGAGAGAGAGAGAGAGAGAGAGAAAGAGAGCGGGAAAAATATTTAGTTTCCAGGGCTGAGAAACCATTTTTTAAAAAAAAAATCCAAGCCAATTTGCCCATAGGAACACAGTAGGGGTCCAATCATGCAATTACGCAAAGAGGAGCAAGAGATAGAGAGAGAGGAGGAGGAGAGAGGAGGAGTAGGAGGAGGACACCCAGGGCTAGACCTTTTAGTACTGTCTACACAGAAGGATTATTGAAGGCCTCTGGGAAGGACTATAAGAGGAGGAAAAAGAGAGTGTTTGACGACGAAGTAGGAGTCCTATCACGCAATCGTACGCAAAAATACCAGTTCAGCTGCAAAACGCAGCACCAAACCCTACCTATGCCTACCGAAACCAGAACTAAGCCTACGATAAGCTTACATACGAATTATAGCATGGGAATTCTGAGAGAGTCTGTGAGTAGTATATGCCATTTAGGATTGCAGCGTAAAGTGACGGCTCCCGGCGGACCTGTATGTCGACGCGTCCCGTCAGCCGTAATTGCGCAGCATTCGGATTTCTTGCGCAGCATTCGGAACTTGTGGCAATGCTGACCAGAGCGCACGGTCACTGAAACGGTCATGGGCGAACCCATTCCAATAAACGCAGGTTGCGAACCTGCGTTTAAAAACAATGACATAAGCAATAATACATGCACATATAATAGATATTAATGCAATAGGGACGCACATGCTCATACAATTTAGACCAATTTAGACAACATCGAACTTTGTACTATTGGGTTTCCCTTCGTATGAGAAAATAATTTGGTTATTGTGTGTTGTGTCCCAAATAGGTCAGGATATCTATATGTAATAGGAAATATCCACATATTTTTTTTAAATCATCTATTTCTTTTTCCAAGATATTTCAACACAGTTCCAATGGAACTAATGGATATTTTATTATCAAGACACAAACTATCTTGGACTTTGGAAACTCTTTCTCACACCAAGATTTCTCAAATGTTCCTCTGAGTCACTTGCTCATTTTCATATACTACTATGTGGTGTCTGAATAGTGGCCAGTAGACTAGCACTGAGTCCCTTAGGCTATACACATAGACCAAAAATCCGACCAAAGTGAAGGTGGTTATTATATGATATATTTCATTTCTGTTAAAGAATAATTAGTTTAATAATTGTTTTGTAGGTATATAATGCCCAAGAAATAGTGGTTGTTTGTGGATAAATTGCATTTCTTTGTATACATTGATATCTTTTAGATTATAAAAATAATCAAGGTGTGCAAATCTATCCATGACAATAAGGAAAGAAGCAAAAAGGAAGCAATCCTAACTGCCATATATGAAAAAAAGCAACTGTGATATGTCTGAACAGTAGATGACACAGGTCATAGGTAATAGGGGAGTGGTAGTAGTAAAAAGACTCCTTGTAATGGGAGAAAAGATCTCAGTAATGAAGAAATAGTCGGTGCCATGAAACTATTTGTTCCAGGAATAGGAATATCTGGTCGGTAATAGGAAAAGGTGTCTTAGTAAAGTATTTTGGCTATGCGTAATATGTGCAAAAAAAGAGGAAAAGTCTGTAATATTACATATATCGTACAGATTGCCACTCTGGGACACAACAATAGTGTTTCATATTGGAACACACAGCAACTGTGCACAGCAATGTCAATGAAAAGAATATTTCATTCAACTCCACTCGCCCCCGCATATTGAAACAAATTCCACTGAAATCTATCTCTATCTTTTAAGTAACTGATCTCATTAAAAAATCCCTAGTTTAATTAGGAAAAACATCCATGGAGAATGGGTCTTGACATCTACCCTTTCAAAATGGGTTTCATTAGTACTAGGAGATTAGGATTCCCTTCATAAGGCTGAGGAATCAAACAAATTTGTTTGGTTATGAACAACTGTATTTTGAACCTCACTTTTGTCTTAAATTCGACTTAATTGAGAAGATAAGTGGGGACTAATTGTGTATTTTCTGTCTATCTACAGCTTTCGTAATGTCGACATCAGCTATTAGTTTCGAATTTAATTTAAAAGAAGGCTTTCATGGTCAGGGTAGCTCAATAATGTTGTGTCGTGGAGCAAAGACGTTATATATAAGGATGTATGAGGCTATTTCTTGCATATTTTAAGCATGAAATCGGTTAGAAATACTAATACAGTCATTATGTAATTTTTTTATTATCAATTTCCTATAAATAACGATCTTAACCTTCTGTGAGAAACACATGTCTTCCACTGTACATCTTTAGTGTCCACATCACAAATTTATTCCGACAATTTACATGAATCTGATTTATTTCAAATAGGTTGAGGAAGTACTAATATATAATAATTAATTGTTGGACCCTTATATACAACTTTTAAGACCATTAAGGTTATTCTGAGTAAAGGGCGATTTAGATTAATCAGGCCCAGAAACACTGACAGCTGTGGAGGTTGTGACTTAAGTGACTACGTGTAGGAGATACAAGCAGATATAAGCAGATACAAGACAAGATGACAGACATGGAGAGAAAGAGCTAGATAACAGACGAGAAAAGGAGAGCAAGGAACATGAGGATAGAAAGAAGACCTGGAAATTAGAAATCAAATAAGAGAAAAAGAGAGAATAATAAGAAAGTGAAGATGAAGGAGTGTAAAAAAAGGAGCGATTTAGACACTATAGATGATGTAATTACTGGAATGTTGGCTTAAACCTTTTCTTCCAATAATTCAAAAAATTATACTTGCCCTTGTTTCTTTTTATTAGTGTTTAGTCTCTACTTTCAACAGTCATGGGGCATTAACCACCTTTTAGGCAGAGACTAAAAGGATTAATAACCTCCATTTCTGGCCTGTTGGTGCACTTATAATGTTTAGAATATCCTCGGCTTTGCCAATGGTTATGCACCATCCGTGCACCAGCAGGACATGATTAATTCTTACATAACTATAAAATCAAGGGAAATATGTCTTGAACGAATGTATGTATTTAGTGTCTGATAGCCTGCTTAGGTAAAGGAATACTGGCGTTCCTACATTCCTACGATGTAATCTGGATAAGAGAACGGCAGAAGAATGGACATATTTATGATGTTTTCGCGGATACTGTAGCCTACTTGTAATTCGGATTTCGCAAATGCTTTTTCCAATAACAACAAAAACGATAGATTAAGATCTTTTGGCCAATATCAACCTATGCCTGACTAAGGTCTATACGCCATTGCAATAATCGTTTTACAATCTGGGCAGATTACAATGTGGGCGGATTAGTGTCATTGTCTATAACGACTTAGATGCTTTTACACACGCCAGATGCTGCTAATAACTACTGTAAAGCATGAGATGGACTGAGTTTAATTCATGTCAATTAAATTCGCATGTCTTCCTTGTGTGGTCATGTCAGATCTGTTTTCAGATAGAGGAACTCCTTGAGAAATGATAGCTAGGCTGGAATAGATTTGGGCTGGATTGTGTACTTAAGGGACTGAGTTAAAGTTGTAGTTCCATGTCAGGGTGTGTATATGGATATTCTAATGGCAAATATGCCCTGGTCTTCAGTCACTTTCATAGCAAAGTATTTTTCCCAATCATTTTCGTGAGGAATCTAAAGTGTTACAATTGAAGGATATAAGAATCAAAGAAGGACAAGTTTTCTCTATATTATACATAAATCTGTTTTTTTGTGTTTGCATAATAATATAGAATTCATTATTTTGATTTAGGCCCAAACCCCATATATCCCTTCATTCCACGGGAAATTAAAACTAAAATTAACCTAATTTCAACAAACCTCCCCTATGCTCTTCACATGATCTGCCTTCATTAATCCCAACCCCTCATTCCTTGTTTCTTCATTCCCCTCCCTCTTCCCCCTCCCTCACTCACCCCCTCCTCCCCCTCTTCTCTTTTCTCACTCTCTCTTCTCTCTCCGATCCCCTCTAAATACTCTTACTTGTGGACAAGTTCTCACAAATGGTTATCCATACAATATGAATGATACTGAGGGGTTACAATAGACCATGCCAAAATACCTGATATAACTAGTGAACCAATATACAACAATCCACTTGTGATTCAGCCCTTTATTAGGCTGTAATCTAAGTTCAAGTTTAAGGTTTTTTAAGGTAAATATTTAACATTTTCAGTCAGAGCATGACTACATTGCAGTAACTATAACTTGACATCGGACACAAGTAACTGCCGATGAGAAAACGTTTCCCTTGGAAATGCCAGGTAGTTACATTAAGTTCACACTAATTGTAAAGTTAAATAGATCAATAGTTAATAAAATAACTGTTTACTGAATACCCAGAGTCGACACCTCGCCCCCCATATTTGGGGTGGGAGCAGTCACGTGGCCATTGACTACACCCCTTTCTCTTCAACTAATCAGGTTGTGGTGCTTCGCTATAATAGGGAGTTTCGACACCGCTCACCTATCCGCAACCGTATCCGTATCCTTATTACTTTAGGGATGCGTGAGCCCAGCGTACCGAGCCTCCAAATTTAGTTTCAGCAGATGCCCCTACGCACGCAAGACCGTCACCTTGCCCTCGGAGTGCTTACCGAGAAAAACTCAAGGAGAGCCCGTAGGCTGGCATCAAAGATGGCGGTCTCTGACAGGGTCTCCAACGCTATATTACTGTTTTTTTGAACCATGCTTTCTATGATAAAAGTGTCAACTATCACCAAACTTGCTAGGCAAGGACATCAACAACATGTTTAATATTGATCCCAAACCTTTTTTCTTAATGTAAAATGGCTAGATAGTTTGTCATATACTTAGGTAAAACCCCCGTAACAAGTGGCATCCTTACGGATTCTCCTGAGTGGAACTCGGTATCGCGCTCATTACCTATGCAAAACCTGACATAGTGACCTAATTCCACACCGATACGTACGGGTCACCTCCTGAGGAGGGTCTGTCGAAACTCCCTAATGATGCGCCCACCAACGTATATCAACAAAACCACGTTCCAGTGTTTACTTCGCACAGACATGTATTGAACTAAAAAAAATTCATGTGATATTGTATTTGTATTTGGTGAATAATAAACCTAGCTTTGCTTGGTTTCCGGCCAACCTTGTGTCATCCCACATATATCCTATATTCATATTCCTCCAGTGCACGACCCAAATATTTGTTTTCTACCATTTTCAAAAAATATTTAGTGAACATTTTGGGCTTCCGTAGGGTCTGGCTTAAAGTATCAACCCACATGGACCTGGGAAGGGTTTTTTTTCAAATAACACACTCCCCTATCGGTTTGTGTGCCATACCAACTACTTGTGTGGTTCTATCGTAATATCTTATTAAAGCTGCAGATTTTCTACTGCCATTCTTTTCCAACCCATCTTAAAGTCATTTGAACAAAATCTTGGAGGATATATTAAAAGCTTATAAAACGTTGTTTGTATTTAGAGGACCCCCCCCCCCCCCCCCCGAATCATGCTGTGCTATGACTTCACTTATTATTGCTCAACGGCGGCAGTTTTCTCTTGGTGATTAGACTTCAAATTCTTATATAAACAAAAATCCAGCAGCAGATAATTGATAAATCCAGACGTATAATCAAAATATGAGTGAATTATTTTGGTAAGATTTGTTTTGTCGTAATAGCTAAGAATGCAACTTTAAACAGTTGTACAAAAACACACATTATCCATGTTATCAAGCATTGTCCTATATAAAACTACAGTATTTCTAGCTAACTAACCAGATTTATATTTCAGAGGTCCGCCAAATTCTTGACCAAAGAAACTATGATTAAAACTATGATTAATTTCCCCAAGCGTGACACGGCACCAGGCACATTTGAATATTCTTAATGAACTTCGGACTAAAAACTCAGAATTGCTTTAATATGAAATGAAAATGGAAATCAAATTAGAAGAGTCGTTGATACCGGGATAAGAAACTGATTCAATTTAGTCCATCAGGAATCATATCATGTTTCAGGATTGCAATTCGGCAAAGATCTGAATAATGTAAACAGCATGTCTCCATGCGGACAAGCTATATCTAACGCCCATTATTTGGTGATTAGCAGAGACACATGGCCCTCCAAGGGTAGCATTAAACACACATAACTCCCTGTATCATGGTTCCATCCTGGAGATAGTGACCAATGTGAATTCTAAATTAACAGACATGGTGGATCATGGGATAGAATAATAACCAGGGTCTATGAACATAATCGAAATTTAGTTACGAAAATATTTTAATTTTGAAACAAGAATAAATAACTTGTATCAATCATTCCAAACCAAAGTGGGTTAGTGACAGAGAATCGTACATTTTCTGACGCCCTGTCTCATATTCATTTTTGATAGTAATAAACATTGATTTGTAATTTGCCATTGAGTTTCGAGTATCTTATATTAATTTTATATTGCTTGTACAAGCACGCCATTTTGAAGTGTATAGTCAGACACTCAGTTGTTGTAACGTATGTTAATGTACCTTGATATATGAACCACACCCTAGTCGTTAGATATATTTACACTGTTATATACTCGCCTATATAAATAATTACGTATTCCAATCGGGGTAACAGCAGGAAGAAATGCGTCGATAATTATCGATGCATAAGCATGTCGACCCTTTGGACTTTTGTCACTGTAAGCTAACCTTTGACAAATAAAAGATTTTCTATTCTATTCTATTCTATTCTAACCATTAGAACTCCCCTATAAAAACATGACTAGTCTTAGTGCATCGCATCCATCCACATCCCATGGCATTGATAAACCCCCACCTAATTCATTCATTGTGAAGCTGACATGTTCATTTATTAGCTGAAGATATCTGTATTAGGAATGGTATATATGCATCCGAATCTCTATTAGTAATAGAGATATCTGTATTAGCAATAGAGATTCGGATGGACCGATGTGTCCGCAATAGGTATGTGACTGATGAGGTACACACGAAAATATAGCGTGGAATAGAGATATCGGTATTACTAATATGGATATCTGTATTGTGAATGTAATACAGATATCTGTATTGGGAATAGAGATATGGATTGATAGATATGTCAAGTACATATCTGTATTAGGAATACATATCTCTATTCCTAATACAGATATCCATATTGTTGAATACAGATATCTGTATTACTAATAGAGATATTGGTAATGTACAGTGTTGACAGAGCGATGCATCCACATCTCGATTACAATACAGATATCTGTATTAGGAATAGAGATATCTGTATTACAATACAGATATCTGTATTCCTGGAGTAAATGACCTCATGGCTCGCCATATATGTCACTGTCTTGAACCTTGAACGGTCTGGTGGCAGAGACTATAATGATTAATAACCTCCATTTCGGGCCTGTTAGTACACTGTGTACGTACTCCCTCGGCTTTCTTGGGATTGTGCACCACCAGCCCATATGCTTTGGTCAATAATCCTCTATTAGTCTCTGTAATCTGAAAGAACTGGGAGGCTTCGACTCCATACTTAATTCTTTTCGAAACTGTGATAAGTTCCCTCCATCAGCACTGCGTAATTCTATAGCTTCTGCTTGCTTTCCTTGACAAAGGTCCATGGAATTCCCTTACAGCAACATAAGACACAAAATATGCTTCCCCGAGGAAGCGTCCCTCTTCATTATGGATGTAATTCACATTTAAAATCAAAGAGAACATCCGAAGTCAGATTTTGACTCATGTAAACTGACTCGATTTTCATAATTCCTCGCCAGACGCCGCCTGGCCTTCGCTAGTTCGCTCTTATCATGGTCACAAACAGCAGTTCATATCTGCAGGTAAGCTATTTTAAAGCTGCATTCTCAGTTAACGTCGGTTAAAAAACAAAATACTTTTTATATTTTCTCACCGGCAGCTGTTTTCGCTCGACTGATTCTACCAAATTCTTGTAGTATAAACATATAACAACAGTATATTGACATATTACAGTCCTATACGACATAATATGAGTACATTGGGTAAGTTTGTCTTTGTCCCAATAGCTGAGAATACAGCTTTAATGAAAACAGGAGGTTACATTCCTAGTCTAGACGTTTTGATGTGGGCACTGAGATTTATATAAACATTGCTCGAACTAAGCATAGAAAGTTCATTCAAAGTATGACCGAACGATCAGTAAAAATCCTTGAAAATGTTGTGCCTAAATGGGGTGGAATATTTAAGCGAATGACAAAGCTAATTAAGGTTAGTGTAAATTTGGTTCAGGTCGTTGGTACAATTGGGCAGCTCTACCTATTTCGTAATTCTGCGAAATTACAACAGGGAAGTAATAAAATTAAAAACATGTGTATCTTAGTGCACTTGGTATTGCTTTGCTTACGGAAGTCTCTTCGTTTTTGTTGAACGGTATTTTCTAATTAAATTTGTCTTAAATTTGAGTTATTTGAGAGTATCGGTAATCGCTTTTTCAGGCAAGTTCATCCATTTAGACTAAATGAATAAACGAATGTATGACCACCGAAGCAGAAGACATCTTTATTTGGATGGCTTCCGAGAAGAGTATTTCCCGCTTTCAGCAGGACTTCAAAGAAATGTGACGAATCATGTTGGCTTCGCGATGGAATTGAGGATTTTCCCCGTTGACAATTGGAAGTTTAACTTGGTTACAAAAGTCATGTCTTTTTCAGTTCTTTTCGTATGCAAAACTGTGTGAGTAAAGTGAAAGATTAGTGCTGTAGGACAAAACAATATGATGTTATGTTAACTCCGGTTTAGAAACGTTCTCTTGTCATATAAACATGTCTAGACTTGTGCAAGTCTTTGATTCTGTTTTTTGTTTAAAACACAATATTATCAAAAATATAGTCTCATGTTAGAGTAACAACAGCCTCGACTGAGGTGCACAGTGACGCCCAAGCATCAGTAAGGCCTTTGCAGCGTGCGTTCATTGAGTTAGACACAGGGACTTGATGCTAGTCTAAAACATGTCATTCACGCATTGGACTCTCGCATCGGACTCTGGAAATTCCACTCGACTTTACACTGACACCTTAACGTCTGATAAGAGAATATGGATGAACTCGTCAGAAAATGTACAATCAACAGCTCTAGACATACCTGAGTATATTTTGTATTGATTTGATTTGAAAAAGTTTTCTATTTCTTGTAGGTATGTATTTATTTTTTATTGCATGCATTGCAAGCCTAGTCAGAAATTAAAGAGTCACTAAACCCCAACATGTGAATATGAGAAAATCAACTTCTTTGTTATTATTCAAATGCAACAGCCCTAGTGGTACTTATTGCATTTAGTGAGTCGCCACTGTTAGCCTACGTCACAAGATGGTTGAAATCTTGAAATGATCTTGCAATAAACATAATAAACAAGTCTCCTGATTGCTGCTAGAAAGAAGAGTTGGGTGGGCGGAAGGAGTATATATATTACCAACGCAGGTGCAAAACGAAAGAGTATTAGGTCTAGTTCCCTGGTCAAAACAATGGCTGAAAGCAGTGACAGTGAATGGGAACGTACCTACCTCTTGAAATACCTGTATTGAATAGCTGTTTCCATTACTGAGAGAGTGAGGTGGAGGCATGTAAATTTCAGGCGTAACTTTGTGGCGTCACACAGCATGCTCAGTGCCCACTTGTGCTAAACAGACCTTTTCACCAAAGCTTTCTCAATAGGCACCTGTGAACGACTAAAAAATTGGGACTTGGGTGTTGCACCCTTCTTATGGATCCTAATGTTTGTTATCCTAAAAGTGACCATGAACCCGGTCAACATTACCCTCCAACGTGATTGATTTATCAGGGGCCTGTCTGGGACATTGGGATTGAACGCAGTGAATTATGTAAACACCCCTAAGGTATTACAGCTGTATTCTCAGCTATTACAACAAAATAATATACAATAGTTACCAGATTTACTCATTGTATGACCTGTTGGACTGTAATCTATAATTATCCTGCTGTGTGTTTCCACAAGAAGTTGAAGTTTAATCGTCCGAAAGGAAAATAGCGCCGGTGAGTGCAGCAAAGGATTTCAGCGGACCACCAAAATAAATATATGAATTATAAATAAGCCATGCCTCAAAAGCACCTAGTTAAAATCCTCCAGAATTTGGGTCAATGATTCACAGATGAAATATATAGAATGGATTAAAGAACAGAGTAAAAAGTAGAATGTCTTTAGTTTCTGAGCAATATTTACTGAGAGTGCAGCTTTAAAATGGCAGTGAACTTTTTCTTGCGTGGCTGAGACCATTGAAATTCCAGATGCCGCCGTTATGAGCACTTGGATTAAATATAACTGTCATGAATGTTGTTTCCATGTCGGTTATTGCCCATACACCTTTTTGGAGTAGGGAAAAATACTTGATTAGTCGTCGATGCCTGTGACAACATGACAAAAATATTCTACAACAAACGATCTTATCTATTACTGTTCACCCTGACTTGTCTTTACTATTTTCCTTGGATTCGCCTTATACATGATTCACACACATGTGATGGACATGTATGAAGACCAAGATATTATATATGGGAAGCCATTTGGACATTTATTCCATATTTGCAGGTATCGTCAAATATGTAGCGATATCTTAAATGACTTAAGAATGTTTATCAACTATTTACAGACATTTACAGATCTATATCTCAATCAATATGATTTAAGAAACACCCCATTGATATTTAACTTCACTAAGACTTAGCTATAATAATCACAAAACATATGTAACTGGGAATTAATGATAACACGGCCCTGTAGAATTAACTCATCTTGTAAATGACCATAATCTATACAAATATTCATCAATCAATGTTTCTTCAGATCTTCAAATTCAGATCTCGACCAACAACTTCTATCATATACTATACTATCATTAATATGGAGGTCATATATTATGTTTTAGTTCTTACGATCAGAAAGGGCGGGAGACCGGGTATATCCTAGCAGACTTGACACACAGACTCATAGCTCAGATAAGAATGATATTCAGTGATTAGACTAATGACTTTCCTGTCCCTGCTGGAGATCCTAATGGGATCATAATGACATTTTGCGGTTTGGAGCGAGACGCTTTCCCTCAGTTTGGAGGGACTCTCAACTCTGAGCCTAGAATGCTAGTCCAGATCGACTCTCTGGAAAAGACTTCTGAAATTTTAAAGGTAAATGCCAGCATTCAATTAAAAAAGAAGGAATCATGGAATTATTTTTAAACTTTGTATTAGAATGGTTAGCATGGTTGGGGAAACCCAAAAAGCCAATAAAAACCATGTCATTGAATTAGTTTTTATTTCAGGGATCATTAAAATCTACTACCATTCACTACAGGAGTCATTGAGAAAAAGGTTCCCCCCCCCCCCCCCCCCACCATTTTTTCAGAATTTCAGATGATTGAATCGTGCGATTTCCTTTTAAATCTGCATATACATAGCTGACATGACATATTATTTTACACACCCAATTAAAAAAAACAGGGGGTCATTGAACTTATAAACTTAAAAAAGTTACTTAAAAAAGTTTTTCAGCTGAACTTGTATCATGATGAGTTAAAAATGGGTACATGTGTCATCTTTAAAGCTGAATAATATGTTTCCAAGTATGTTTAATGCTGTTTTTCAATTTGTGAGAACAAACAGTATGTCAGGTATGTTTGGAGAAAAGATACGAATCGCATCCATAGTGAATGCTGGTAAACTTCATTTGCCCCCAAAATATAAAAAAAAATGTGATAACATCCTGGTTTTTTTGCATTTTGTATTCACCCAACCATGTTCTTTTGCAAGACGAAGTTTGAGAAAAAAATTGTTACTCCTAGTTTTTCATGTATTAGTTCCTTGAATTCCCGCCTGCAGCAGTGCTGATGACGCTGACATTTACCTTTAATGAAGATTATTTTTAAGAAGCTAAACCTTTATCAGCTAGATGATTTGATTATCAGCAGGAAGACTTTCTTATGTTAGCGAGCGCTAAAATTTCTTACCTTCAATGATGAAATAAGGAAACGTAAAACTGTTTTTTTCTCACCTGAAATGAAAAGATTAATTAGGTCAACATAATTAAGAGGTTATAAGTGGTTCAGCGTAACAGTTAGAATTTAATGAAAAGTGATAATAAGAGGATTTTGGCTGGCCACCACAATATGAATGTGGACTTGTAAAGGCAACAGGGCAGAGTCTTTCCGCAATTTTGGTCAAATGGCCTTCAGATGGGTAGGAAAAAAACTGAACAATAAGTAGAAAATATTTAGTTTTGATCGATGTCAACTGAGAATGCAGCAAGAGTAACCTACATTAGCGTCTTTGGAGGCTCCAGACACTTAGTTGAAATACAATGAGTCAATTACATAATTTTCTCAAACATTCACAAGATACCTGTAATTACTTAAGCCTGGAATTTGACATTTCAAGGAGACTGATCCAAATTTGAATTGCACAGTCATCATCTTTCTTTTGCAACTTTTAACTTCCTTCAAATCCAAGTTTCAACAGACTCTTTTGAAGGCATTTCACAAAATAGTTATCAATCCGAAGTTTATAACGAAACTAATCATGTACTTCCATTTGACATAAAATTAATGCATTTGATTTTCCATTATAGATATCTTGATATTATAGATGTCTCACCTCTCAGTATAGTTGTTATTATTTATAGGATATAGAAGTGCATCGAATTATCATAAACCATTATTTCTATTTTTATCAACTCCTATCATAAAAACATTGTTCAAGTAATATCAACTCACCGATGTATTCATCAATTAGAATTCTGACTTTATATTCAAACATGTTTTGAAAGTTATGTTTAATATCTGGTGCACTCTGCGGGCTGCAACTAACATATAAATGATGACAGTGAAGAAAGGGATGGCCTTGACCACCAATAAAGGTAGTTTATTTCACCATAAAACAGTTACATAATCAAGTAAAGAAAAATATTTTTCAATGGTACGTGCAGTCAGGTTGGGAACAGGAGAGCAAGTGGGGGAATGGAATCATATTGTTGTGGTATGGAAGGGGCTGACATTATGACGTTGCACCGCTCTCGTCGGCGATAACAGCAGCAGAATACTGATTCATGCAGTCCTATTAACCATAATATAAGTACATTTAGTAAGATATTACATTTTTGTCATAGTAGAATGTAGATTGCGTACAACAACTAGAATGTCCTATGATGTTATATCACAGTTACCTGTATGCGGTCAAATATTTGAAATTATTAGCAATTAGTAAAATAAATCCCAGAGTAACTTTGCATGTGTTTCTTAACACTTCAATATTATTGATTTCTCTGTTTGATGTACATATTTCATTGTTTCCCTAAAGGTACAGGGTGTGGTTGATATGTCTGAATGTAGGCAGATGTGTGGAAGCAGGTACGACTGTGGAGACAAGGTGCCTGGGGCAAGAGGATGTTTTATAGGAGTACACCGGAAGCCAGTCGCGCTCTTCAAGCTTCCGCTTACCAGAATCTTCTTTGAAAATGAGTCCAACTGGTTTCTGGGGGCGGCTTTTGAAGAATGATGCTGTGCTTTGAAAATGGAATCCTACCGACTCCAATATATATATATATATATATATATATATATATATATATAATATATGTATATGATATCATTATGACACATATATGGGGAAGGGGCAGATTTAAAGATCTCATTTCCTTTGTATGATACCACCGGATGCTTATCAAATAATTATGGCTTTAGTCAGTCTGATACTGACATCCCCGATCCCTTGGACTTATTGAAGTGGGGGACTGCCTTTGGCCTATCTAGGATCACAACCAAGGCTCTGCAAACTGTAACCTCTTTCAGTAGGCCTACCTCCTCCTCCAGTACTTCCTCTAGTAACCTCCTACTCCAATACCTCCTCTGGTATTGTACTCCCTCCAGCACTTCCCCCAGTGCCTCCTGTACCTGCCCCTGTACCTCCTCCTGTAGCACCCCTCTGAACCTCCTTCTGTACACCCTCCTGTACCTCCTCCAATGTTTCTACAATACCTCCTTCTATAACTCCCCAGTACCTCCCCATGTAACTCCTTCAATACTTGGTCCTTAAACTCCCCCGAGCAGATGATGACCTGACTAGGTAAGATTACGCAATAGAATAATGTGAGAGATACATGTTGATGTATTTACATGGAATTGATACCATCAATGAAATATATCTATAGCCTATACTGTCTTTTCGGCGGAACATATCCATGTATAGCCTAAATGTAACCCAAAACATAGCAATACGACGACAATCTCCCGCTCGTTGCACTTCTAAGTTCATATTAGGGGTTTCCCGTCTGGTTAAAGGAATAGCCTTATGGGCATGTGATAGAGAACTCGCTATCGCTCGTCCTCTATCACATGCCATAAGACTCTTCCTCAAAACCACAACCTTCTAAGTCCATATTAGGGGTCTCCGGTCCAGTTTTGTCCCTAAATTGCCCTTGTAACGGACAATCCTACCAGCGGATAGAGTCTGTGGTCAACCCCTAAAGGACTTGGACATGTGGACATGTGATAGAGAACTCGCTATCGCTCGTCCTCTATCACATGCCATAAGTCTCTTCCCTCCTCACCACAAGTCCATAATAGTTGCCGGATTCATTCCTGTTAAATTGACGCGTTTTCCCTTACTACCGGTTTCAACAATGTAATGTGGATATACTAAAACAGGGGTCGCCAGTAGTCTTTTTAGCTAGATTCGAGAAAGTTGTGAAAAAATTTGATTAAGATACAAATCTCCTGCGATGAAGCTTATACAAGCGCTGCGTCGTATGTCTCTCGCAGTTCGTAAGCCCATCGTTTCTTCCGAGATGCGAGCACTTGCAAAGCAGTTAAGTACAGAGATACGATGAGTTTCTCATACAACGGGCCCATTGAGGGATATGACTGCAAATGTCACAAATATATCATTTTAATGTTATTGTGAAATGATTAAATCGAAAGTGGCTTCTGACTAATTTGCATTGTTCATGCTTAATTTATCATTTATGCATTATCTGCTCATATAGTGTAGAGTTTTTAATTGTATATATACTAACGTCCTGGCCCATTTTAAGACATAAAGAATCGAATCAATCAATCAATATGCAATTTCGCAATTAGTCAGGACAGAGCAGCCAATCACATTACGAAGGAGCAATAGGGGATTTAATAGGGGATGTGCCACTGTGCATGTCTATGACAGTACATGCTGGGATGGATTCAGTTCAGATCTGACATACAAATATTTAGCAACATGTGTATCAAAGATTGCAAGAATGTTTTCACCAATATCATAGTTTGTATAAATGATATAAAAAAAACAAATGGATGATGGGAAAGATGGCCGCTTAATATTGTGTTATGGTGACATGACTGTATAACACGTGGATGATATTGATATTAGAGCACCGTTAAACATATCATGCTAAATATGGTATTAGCATGGCATGTTTTCTATAGATTTTACACTGGCATACACCTCCCATAATTCCATGCAAAAACAGATACAAGATGGCGGACATGCAGATCCCCTATTGCGTCAGATGTGTCAATATATAGGTCTATAATAGGAGAATATATATGGTCGATAGGATAAATGCAAGTCTGAAATTAATTGATGGAAAGAAATTGAGGAAGTTCAGTGTCAATTGATTTCCGGTGATGAATCCTAAATCTTTCACTTAGTAATTCCCCGATGCATAACTGCACTGACATCCAAAGGAACTGGGGATTGTCCAACTTAAATGTTCAAATCCCTTCCTTACATACACAATTCACCGATACATTAGAATCTCAATCTTAAAGGATTAATGCAAACCCTATTAATGACATATTATATCAACTCTAAGGCAACCCATGGTTCAGAGGCTAATGCTACTTGTCTGTTTTCCCAACAGATCCCAGCTTTAAACCTAATCAGAAGTGAAACTTGGGGATAAAGGCTATAGTACTCATGTAATGTATTTGTAATCTTCGAACACCAATATATATATATTTGTAATTATCTTTGATCCAGTCCCCATGTATTTCATGAAAATTGATATTCAATATTCATGTAAACCTTAACAAACAACCAACCCAGAGTTTTATTTGGTGAGGTCATCCTACCCTCATCATTTAATCCCTGCGACATGGTGGTCTACTGCACATGTATTCATGAGTTATACCACGCCTGTTTATCATTTGGCAGGCGACAAAAGCTCTTTTCTTGTACACCCGCCCCACCCCCACCACCATACACACACATCCTTATGTTTAGATATTAACATTCTCATGACAAGAAATTCCCTTCTTATCATTTCATACACCTTCATACCGAGCAACATTTGCCCTGAACTCAGACTAATCGAGTACTTGCCCAGTTCTTTACATGCCAATATCATATTTAAAAAAAAGATGTTGTCCCGCGTGGCTGTCCGTAACAAAGCTGAGATCAAGTCGTAGTTTGGCCTGAACCATTGTCATATATTAGATATTGGTGTAAGACCTATTCTAATTTAACGCATTTAACTATAGTAACGAGTCCGTGCTGTATGTATATAAACCGTTGCCTAGGTAACCCCACATCCTGAGCTGCCCTGCCATGTGTATACGTATGTGCATTGCCAACTCTCCTCAACGTCATTCTAGACGAATTCTAGAGACACAATGACACAAACGTCCTCAATGGTGGTGGAACCAAAGTGGATAATAGTATACAAAAGTGTACTGAGGTGTACAAGAAGGAAAGGTGCCTCTTGATTGGTCCATATGGTAAATGGGAATGACGTCACAAAGGTTTTAAAATTGATAATGCAGTGTTATATACGTCATACAATGAGTAAATAGGTAAGATTATTCTTCATGATAGCTTAGAATACAGCTCTTTAGTCTAAACAATCTGCAAATGTTAGCACTTTAAATTAGTGCATGAATGCTTCGAACTCTTGTCATGTATGATCGGCATCTACAGCCAGGAATTAGTATAATATATATTTATCGTATATATATACGGTTCATATATCTTACGATCACATTCAGCTACTGATTCCCTGGGCAATACACACTTCCCGACAGGCCAAAACTCCTTGGTATTTCACCTCTTCTTTTTGGAAAATTTGCCACTGTGATTGCAATCTTATCCTGTCTGATTTGACAGTAACGAGAGCATCTGACAGCGTTTAACGTCAGACAACCGTTCAGACATAAGATCTCCAGCCCATGTTATGACGTCAATATCCCTCGTTATAGGGCGATCGGATGGGCGCCAATTTGTGGTTAGGAAGTTTTAGCAAGATGGTCCCACTTTCAGTTGAAGAATACACCGGCTTAACCATCTGACTGTCTGTGCCAGGGTGCTTCTCTCATGGCATTCATAACCAGTGTCCACTAAGTCCCCAAGAAATTAAAGAGTGTAATCCACTACCACGTCAAAGCTCGCACCAAAACCCCCCAAGAGGAAGAAGTGACTTTTGCATTCGAACTACACATGTAATAAATTTCATTTGCATTGAGGGATAATGGTATTGCAGGCACTTTAGCATGGAACCCGGAAGAAAATTATGTAACCTGATTTTTGGACACACCTGGGGACTGCATTTTGAGATTTTGACGTGTTTGGAACCGGGTATACGTTTATTTCGGTACCGTACATAGGTCCCTCATCACAGCTTGCAGCCGAATTTGAGTTATGACATTGCAGGTAGACATACCCCATTCCCAACTGATCACTGTCTATTTTTATGTCTTACTGTCTACGTCTGTTGTCTGTTTATGTTTTACTGTCTATGTGCCTATATACTAAAACTTACCCTTAACCTAACCTTAAATTAGTTGTTATAAGTCTGTAAATTGGTTGTCCTAACTCTGTAAAGGGTCTGGTTTTAAGGTGAAGGATGCGGTAAAGGTCCCACGCTTTGGTGGTTAGGGGATTTCCCCAAAGCTAGCGGCCGCGTACAGGCTACGAAAATATGGGTCAGCGCTCAGAGTCAGACACACCCAGACGACACCGACATTGCATCGCATTAAATAATTATATACTAAAACTAACCCAAAACCTAACCTTAAATTGGTTGTCCTAAGTCCGTAAATTGGTTGTCCTAAGTCCGTAAAGGGAATCTCGTTGGTTTAAGGAAGGGAGAAGTCGAAAGGGCGGGTGCAATGTGGCAACTGAACACAGCACCAGCAAATAACTACGAGCGGTAACCAAGGAAACATATGCTCTACTGTGTGTTTGTAATTTTCCAGGAAAAAGCATTAACGTTTATGGGAGAAAGTTAGCAGAGAGTTAGCTTTCAAGGTAAAGGTTTGTTCATCTGTACATTTGTACAGCAACAAGTCCAAACACCCATTACAATAACAATAATATCTTGAAATATTATCAAATGATATTCTGAAGACTCATTTCATCTCGCCTTCTAAACCATCATCTCATCATCCTATAATAGCCTGCAAGTACTAAACTGTATATTAGCCGCAATATAAGCATGCTGGAGGAGCCCACCCTAAACAGCCATCGTTCTACTTCAAGACACTTTGTATGGGTCGCTCATGCAGCTATATCTATATAACCCATGCATGAGACTTATACAAACCCCCTATTGTCTTGCCATTAGATTTCTTCACAGCACGAGTAGAAGACAATTCCCTCCTCCTTTTCCATTATCAACTCTACTTGTCTCCCCGCCGTTGATAAGGAGGATGGTGAGAGGCAGACTCCTTGGCAGTGATTTGATTTTGACAATGTATTCAGCAAATCCTTTTTGCCAGACCACCACCAGCCTGTTGTCCATTCTGAGAAATTTTGAAATGATGAGTTATAATAGAACACATAAAATGACATTAAACAGGAATTCATATGGAGGGACATGTTCTGCATGTGTTCCAGTATATATGGGTGGATTCGCCATGATGTGTGCAATTTAAAATTGTAATTCCCTTAAAATGTTTCATGAGTAAACTGATTATTGCCTCAAATGGAAAAAGTATCACTCCGTCAAGTTTGTAAGAGGTAAATATGAGTATTTCCAAGCGTCAGCTATATTTCGCCTAGGGTTAGTCATCTTCAGGGACAAAAGCCTAGTTCCTTTCCTATTACCTATATCTGCCCCCCTCCCCTTTCTTCTCTACTCAACCTCCAACCTCCATTTTCTTAATTATATGCATTATACAAAAGAAGAAGTCCATTTTACCACTGACTTATTAATCATTATGTGTCATCTCAGATCAGATTCGACTGGTATGACAGGGATTGGACAGCACCACCACACAACATGAGTGGACACTGCATGTCCCATACCTAAATACATATTATACCCCAGACCCACTACACTTCTATATTTTGTTTGCATGAAAAGAAAGTTAGTGATATTTCTTGGGGGCAATCATTAGTATATTAGTTAAATATAATGCTCAAGATGACTGCAGAAACGCATCGGTATATTTAGAAAGCAGTCTTGTAATTTGGTACATGTATTGCTAATGAATTCATTCCTATAAGGAGTTCTTGTGATGGACATTTGAACAATACCATTTTTGCGACTTGTGGATCATTTTTCTGTAACACATCACAAATGGTAAGAGGCACGCATAATGAATTACCTTATGGAACAAGATTCCGAATGAATTATCAATAAAGTTATTTTACTGCTGTCATATGTGTATACGAAAACAAAACAAGCGATAATAAGTGAAAGCACAACAACAACGGTTTTCGGCGCGTCCTTGTTTATGTTAGCTGAGAATGCAGCTTTAATGGGCTCTTCATGTCAGTATCCTCCATCCTTATGAGGCAAATCATTCGCAAAAACACGTAATAATGCCTCATTAATGTTTACCTGACCTCTCTATTCATTAGGACACGTTTGTGGTACCGACCAGACATGTTTAACTATTCCAGTTAATGTTAATTAATTAAACAACAGTAAATAAAGGTGCCACCCAGTTGCGTCATTGCTGCAGGTGTTCGAGTGGCCTTTATTCAAGCTCCAACTAACATGGTCTCATTTTCAATGTTTACAAGCACTTTAACACTATCAAGAGCTTCTTTGTGATGGAATGTATGTTAAGTAAATATATACATATGGGCTGGGCACTTCTCATGAAACGTCGACAAAGGCTCTATTTACATGCAGAAACAAAATATCAAAGCCTAAGCGTCATATCTCTATTAATAGATAGAATAGTTATATAACCATATAATTTAAGTAAAGTTAGATAGACACCTTGGGATATTTAATGTTTTTGAAATTTTGTAAAAATCTCAAATAGTCGCCAAGGTATAAGCATAGATATTCACTGCATTCAGGTACAATTATATTATTTTGCTGAAATTATGGATTATTACAGCCTTATCATGTAAACATTAAAATAGTGTACTAGCAACGATTATGAGAATCAGTAGAAATAATATTCATAAAATCTTTCTATTTATTTAGAAATTAGAAGGATGTTCTCAGGAATACATCCATACTATTTGTAGGTTTATACGATCAGAATTGACAAAGATATGACATAGACAAAAAGCTTGAAAAGCATCAAATTTATAATTAAATTGCTGGAATCGATCCCATACAATATGTATTGGTTTGATTTTTTTAGAATATATATTTGGCTGAAATAATAACATCTTTCATTCCATCTTATATCACTTTCACTGTGCAAGTAGACATCATGCCATTGCTTTAAATTTTATATCATTACGATGACAACAAATCCCTCTTTCAGGAAATGTATAGTTTTTATACATATTTCCATCATTTATGGCATCAATGTGCGTTAAGAATACGCACAAATCTACGCAGCGTGACGCGGAATGACGCGTTATGCGGGATGACGGCCTCAGAGTAAATAAGACATCAATATATTTTTTTCCAACAAAGGAATAATAGCTGATATCATATTCGAAAAACATATGTCCCTTATATATTTTGCTAAATTATCTATGCTCAAATTCAATTTGTTACTTATTTATAGGCTGTTGAAATGCGTTCCCGGGATGACGCTCCTATTACACAAAATTCAGTAACCCATCTCTTTTCAGACATAAAAAACAAATGAATTCGAAATTCTTTCCTATTTCCTTATTTTTCAACATCAGAATACATACTGGTTTATATCATTGTTAATTTTTACCCTTACCATTACTCACATTTCTCAGCCAGTACCTATAATAAAACGTGATGCAGGATGATGCACCCCCTTCACCAAATGATAAAATTGAATAAATATTAGTACTATCATTGCATTTTCATGATATTTGCTGATTGTGACCACCTACAACCACTCTTTACGTACCCACACTAAAAATAATCTTAAATAATATATTTTGAAAAATAAACAGTATTATTTATTATTAATCAGTGAAAAATTCTCATGAAAATACAAATTTCCTTCCATTTCGAGCCAGACAATTATAAATTCTGTCTGTTTTTACCCACATTCAGTGCCCATATGCATCTAGCATTGGGTGAAACAGAAACCAGTCGTATACCAAGCTATTTATTTTCTAAATCACTAATAATAATAATTTCTAAATCACTAATCACTAATAATGCTCTAGGAGCTCTGACGACATTTCATGAGAAGATGTATGTAAACAAATGTAAAAACTAATATGATATGTTTTATTATAATTTCTTAATGTTTACAGGATACAACGTTTTGTTGGAAATATCAAAGGGAGCCGTTAGTAATAAGAGGCATTTGCCTCATTATTATACCTTATAGCGAAAACATTTGAAAAGTATCATTTTTGCGAACTTTATTTAGACTCACTTTACTGGGACACATTACAAAATATTAAATATCATTATCTGTAAAAGCGTCTCCCTGTACACAATTCCTACAAATATGATATGTTATAGGAAAATGAGTCACACGTCGCACAAATGGTATTTTTGTATATGTCTTTATCACAAGCGCTCTTAATAAGAATGTTTTCATTTTCTGACAATTAAGTGTTCTTAGTAGATGCAATACATTTACCAAATTTCAAGACTATGTAACAAGATAGCATGTGTAAGGAGTTAAAGATGTTTTGCGTTAGAAAAACATCAGGGTGCCAAAATTGCAAGCCTCTTTCCATGACAGCCATCTAGTACATGATTATAGTTCCTTCCATTCAACTTTGCCCAACAGCCCATCCTCGAGGTCCCCCTCCCCACCGACACTTAAGTCCTTGCCTATAGGCTGATGACTTGGCCATCGTGATCAATGGGCGCTTTAGCTCCAACAACAAGCACTGCCAAAATGTCCTGGACAGAGTTACTAAGGCCATCAACCACATAGGCTTCAACCTGGCACCAGCCAAATCCAAGTCCATCCTCCTACGGTCTAAAATCCTGACTACCTTTCTCACCATCCACGGGGAACCCATTGACTGGGTCGACACTCACACATACTTGGGTCTTGTCACCGACAACAGGCTAAAGTTTAGCCAGCACTGGGAGTATGTAGCCAAAAAAGCCACCAGATGTGCATACCCCATAGGCGTCCTGGCCCACATCAATGGTGGTCCGTCCCTCACTCAGTTATCTATGCTGGTCAAGGCCTCTGTCACCTCTGTCACGGATCAAGCCCTGACCACACTCATCAGCCTATCCAGGGCGAACTTCCAAACCCTGCAGAAGGTGCAGAACTTTGCCAACAGACATGCCTTTCAACTGCCCATCTCGGAAGCCATCATACTGGAAGCCAGACAGACTCCAGCGAGGCATCATCGCCACCACCAAATTGGTGGACAAAATTCTCCACAACCCGGGATATCACCATCACCGACAACTTCTGGTTAACGTCTAAAAAGTTGCATCCTTCAAGGGCACCTCATGGACCATTCTGGCCACCAGGATTCATAAGGGATGTGTGCCATTATGGCCTTCTCCCTTACACACAACCCTGGGCACCCTGGCCCACCCTTACATCCTCAAAGAAGTCTTCAAAAACTTCTATGAAGAGCACATTGCTATCGTTTTGGAAGGAAGACCCATCGACTACACAGACGGAACACTTGTCACTGAACGTGCGGCTGCAGGAGCGTTCACCTCTGAAACCGATGAAAGGGCTGTACGCATCTCAGTATCCATCTTCGGATGTGAACTGCAGGCCATACTCATTGCCTTGATAGGCGCCAACAATTATTTCACCCCTCTTGGGAGTTGCCCATACCTTCAGCATTGTATCTCCCGCTCAGTGGGAGCGTGTGATAACATGAAAATTACCACGCCCCCGACTGATACAACAACATTGTTTTGATTTTGCAGAACTCATATTATCGCCCACTCGATCGTTTTACCGATTTTCTCTGGAAATGATAAAGCTAGGAACTTAAAATTAAAAGTTTCATTCATTAAAACGATGTACGGGGTGAAATAAATATGGAATCAACCACGGGTTTTATTTGGTCAGCCTTAACCTGTGGTCAGCCTTAATCCATCTCGGTTGCGGAGGGAGACCTCGGGGCTACGCTACACTCCGCCCCTCTGTCTCCCCCCACAACCTCGATGGATAAAAATTCAGCTGACCAAACCCTAGCTAGCTTCCATCTATGAACGCCCCACCACTCATTGTCATAGACTCACTTTCTGCAGCCTCGGCCATAGACCAACCCCCTGAAAGGAACTCTCACCCTCTCTTCTAGGAGATACACAAGGAGGCCTCCACCTTCTCCAACCGCCCTCTGGTCACCTGGGCTCCCAGCTACATTGGACTCCCAAGCAACGAAAGGGGCAACGCTCTCGCTGGACAAGCCCTCTACAGCTCAGACCTCCCAATACTTGACTTACCCGTATCGCACGCCGAGACCCACTGGGCCAGCTGGATTTGCTCCCTGTGAGTCTCGAATTGTTGGGAGACCCGATATGCCGGGCAGGACGCAATATGGTACCGGTCGTCGATCGTGACGTCTTCTATAATTTACACAACGTTAGTAACGCGCACTGACCAGGGCATGACGGCAAAGAGTTCGGGTTGGGAGCAACGATCCTATATTAGCTATATAGGATCGTTGTTGGGGGGGGTAGTAGAATCTGTGGAATTAATTGGGGGAAACCGTTTTCTCCTTGGTCACAGCCAAAATCTTTTGTTTAGACTTATGGCTCATTTTCCTGTGACACATCCCATATGAGGTCAGAAAAATAGATATATGTTTCCAATTTATAGTAGCTGAAAACTTGAAAGATGGTAACTTTTTTTTAAATGATTTTAGGAAACCACTTTTCAGAAATTATTTCGTAACAATAGTTGTTTTAAACAAGAGAAATGTACCTTTCAGTGTTTTCTGGTTAGGAAGGCCTATGTTCCTGCTTTAATTACCTTTTTCGTCAAAAAATGAAAAAAGAATTAGTCAAGGTAAATGTTTAGATGAGGTGTGGGCCGGGTTTCAGGGCTGGGGGACTAAATCAGAAACGCACAGGTCTATTTGTTTTGGCCTAAATGTATTGCCGGTAATGGAGGAAAGCCTGTAAAGTGAGGATATTGCCAATTACCAGCCTATTGCCCTGCCCGTCACACAAGCAGTAGGCTCAGATCGTCACAAAATGTACAATCGGCAGTTCTACACATTTAGTAAATTTGGCTAAGAACCTGTCCCCTATAGGACCTTTCTTCTCTAGGACTCCTCCCCCCCCCCCCCTCCCTGCTAGACACATTAACAAATCATATTGCCAGTAATGGATGTTATAATCATTTGGGGGGGGGGGGAAGACTTTTGGAAACTACACTAAAATATATATATAATATATACACATCTATTCGAGATATCGTCTAGCAAGCATAACAGCTCAAAAGAAACTATACTTCAGGCTAATATTGAATGTCATATTTGTCTATTAAAGCATCTAATGGATAAGGTCGGCTGTATAGACGGAGCCAAGGATTCGACATATGCTAAACATTGACCTGCCCGCACATTTATATCTATATAAGTGAAAATATTATGGTCAGTAGAAAAGGTACAATTCGCATTTACCAATCCCATCAAATAAACCCAAATTTAAGGCTTAAATTAGGTTCAAAATATAGTTTCACATAACCCAACAGATTATAGATATTGCAATACCAATATACTCAGATATACCTAGTATTTATCATGTTGCTGCCTATATATAATTCATCATAAGTTACTAAAAAAACTTTTTCTGACAACCTGAACCATAAAATATATATATGTGAGTATCTCGACCTTTTATACGCTGGTCTTTCATGGAGGAAGGTTAAGGCATATATGTATGTCATTTGCTGAGCACGATTTATCAGTAAAAGGTGACAGGGCTGAATGGGTATTGAATGCATCACATCCTAGAGGCAGTCCGGTCACGCAACTGGCAGGATAGGGGGAAATGGAGAGTTGAGAGAAGAAATGGAAAATATTGCCATGCAGACTGGGCCTGATGTGCAAGGAGGTAATGGAATAGGTGGATTTGCATACGTATTGGATTGGATCAAAATCCCGCCTTGAATAGACGGCTTGATTTAAAGCTGCATTCCCAGATAAATCGACCCAAAACTATTTCTTGGATCCGTACTCCTGGAGAAGATCTGGAAGATTTCAATACGGAAAATAAAGAAAAAGTAGGCATTTCCTCTGTTTTTCATGAATTTATGAAATCTTCGTGACATTTTCATTACTTGTGTATGTAGTCCTTTTTAGGCTGTGCTATCCCACCTTTTTAAATTATATTTTATGAATAAAGATTCCCTGAGTTGAAGACGACGAAACAGTCATCTTCAGAATAGTGGCATCTACGATTGGTGAAGGAGAATTGTACATTTTCAGGCGACTTCACCCAAATAGTCTCTATGTTGATGGGAAAAGGTCTATATTCAAAGTGAAATAAAGGCAACTCCCTTCTATCTATAATTATAGGGGTATATGATCACTATTCTTTCATTGGATGAGACAGTTGAAATTGATTCATGCAAAGGCAAATTTATATCACGATTGGGGGTTGTACACCATGGAAGAGAGTGAAATCCAACCATCATATGTCGTTGCAGAGATACCACACGTGGCAGATGTTTTAGAGGCTTTCTATTGGTCAATGTCGGATGGACTGTAGGGCCTACTAGCTAGGGGAGAATGAAGCGAAGTTTGCTCTGGTGTAACAGTAAATTCGGTGCAATAATACTAAGATAGGATGTAATGAGGTTGGTATTTGACTTACCATATACAATGCCCGCAAGTTTTTTCGACCAGGGATATCACGAGAAGCTGCGGGCTTCGAGTGATATCCCTAGTCAAAAAAACGAATTTCTGGACGAATCGTGGCCCGTGCGAAAAAAAATATTTCGCCGAAAATAAACACAAGCTTACGACCGCCACCCATGCCTCTATAACAGAGAACCTTTGTATCCCCAAGCTCACTTTTCTTGCTTAATTCGATCTTAGACTCTCTAATTCTTTCACCAATCGAAAGGGAATGACATCAAAAGCTGAATCTGTGAGTTTAAAAGAAAACCGAGTCCCAGATGTGGAGATATTAGCGAAATTCTTAAAAAAAAATAACCCCAAAATGAGTCAAATGTAAAAAGGCTGCCTGCTCTGGGACTCAAATTCACAATTCTGACTGGAAGCCTGACGCCTTACCACTGGACCATTGAAACTAGCTGGTTGTAGAAGCATGTAATTGAGAGTTTATTCACTAGTCACTGTGCTAATAGGCTAATAGGCATACCGCGAAGCATAAATAGTATACTGTATGGAAACACCTGTCCTGCACAGTAATTCAAATTAATAATTTGTGTGATCTATGCGTTTTATCATTGATAGGCTTAATATCAACATGATTTCTTGAATATTGCGGGCAGGCCTTTGCTAGCATCGACACACTATCTGGACGGGAGACACTTTACATATAGTGGATATCTGCCTTTAGTGTACAATTTATCTCTCAGAACATTGTACTAAGAGGGGTTACACTAAAGGACTTATGAATGAATATATTGTCAATTTAGACAATCAATAACATCATCATGTCCTCTATCAGGCCAACACTATATTGTCTGCGGTTGATGTGGCTTCCGATATTGACCAGCTAAACAATATTCAGAGCTTATATTATTTCAATGATTTGAGCACATCAAGTAGTGAAATAAATGAGTAAATTTGGTGAGATTTCTGTTGTCATAATAACTGAGAATGCAGCTTTAATAACCCGTCCATTACAATATCGAGGTGAATTTAAAAGTTGGTCCAGGCTCAGAGTTGAGAGAGTGACTCCAAACTGAGGGAAAGCCTCTCGCTCCACACAACTAAATGCCATTAGAATACCATTAGGACGCCTGCTCCAGGCGGCCAATCACTGACATACCATGCTTCTCTATTCTGAGAGCCTCTGAGCCTAGCCTCAGTTTTTCAGAGTATATAATTCTCTCAATCCCTCTAAATGGAAAACTGTCCTCACACTATTCCCCTGTGAAAATCTTAAATAGTTTTGGTCCCGTATGATTGAACCTGTGCGAGTGAGTGGGCGGGCATATAATATTCCCATGGGTAGTGTAGTCTGGTGCCTGGAATCAAGGCACCAGGAGGACATCTTTACAAAAGGGGGACAGGTAAGCACAGCATTTAGAGTGATTGATGAGTGGGCAAGTGTTCCGCTAGGTGTCTTTGTATACATAGCGGGCATTAGCGCCGCCTGGGGATGAACTGGGAGGATGGCTCTTGGAGGACTTCCGGTAGGAGGAGATTATACATAGTATTCACATGACGTCACCCCAGTCAGCGGCTATCCTCACTGGCAGCCATACTGTGTGTCTACACAGAGATCGGGAGGCACCAAATGGACAGGCTTTCCCATTTTGAATATTTGATAATGGCGATTATACTCATTATTCCATCATGACAGACAACAAAGTGGCCACCTAACCTATTAGCATACCTTTGCTAAAACGTGTGGAAGTGAAAACAGACGGAAAACAGCATTTTAGAGTCTTGGAGCACATATGTCCAGCTAACGTTCACAAGGGTTGAAACACAGTATGGCAATAATATTAAGCCGCGGCCAGCACAGCGACATCAGTGAATACTATGTATATAGAAAGACCTCACCTGGCCTGGCAAATATGCTTTAATTGCAGGATGTGAAGCATTTGAGTCAGTGTTGAAATTAATCCCATGCATAATGTTGGCTTTCATCTTTTTTTTATTATCAAATGTGTCTGTCATACAATTTAATGAGGCTCGCATTATGAACTGTGCACTTACCGGGATGAAATATGTGTCATTGATGTGTCATGATTATAAAAACGAGTTATAAGTAAAAAAAAAAAAAGATTTTGAGATATCGTCATATTTGAAAAGATGAGATCCTGCCGATTCCAATTATGGTAAACATTAATACATCTAGGTGAATCAATAGTAAAGTACTTAAATATATTCCGTAGGATAAACTCTGATATGCTTATATATATATTCAATAAACAGTCCTGAAATTTGGTACATGTATTTGTGCTAGGATAACAGCGCTAAACACCCCAAAGATAAAAACATTCTGAGAGATGGTTCTTGTGGAAACATACTTATAACTCATTTTCCTGTAAAGCGCCTTATCCACTTACACGTTGGTCAGTGCCACATGGTCACCATCGAACAATCACATGCGCTTTTTGACCAACGTGCAAGTGGATACCGCATCGACCGTTGGATGGTCCCATGGTCCTGTTTGACCGTCCCTTGACGGTAGCACCTCTGGTCAAAGAATTGAACAGGTAATTGTTTGATGGGAGGGGTGACGGTCAAACGTGACCAAAGCATTTTTTTTTAGTGTTTATGGCCTTACTGAAGTTAGTTTGTGAAGATATCAATGGCAATTTGCCCAGAGATTCGGTGTTCTAGTATAAAATTAATGATGAAGTGTGTGTGAGGGGGGGGGGGGGAGGGATGGGGAAGGGAGGGAGGGTGGCCAATGGCTGGTAAATCAACCTTAAAAGAATACAATTCTTTACAAGTTAATTTTTATTATCTCAGATACCTCTGGTTGACACATGTGAACATTTTGCAATACATTTGTACATTTGTTTTAAGTTTATCTTTATCATTTCACTTGATTTTTATTAAATTAGGGTCATTTTGGCCATATTTTACTGCCTTTGTCGATACATGTGTGTTTGTCTGGTGGCGAATGTGCTTATGATGATATTTGTGACCATGATAGTCACCAGATGTACTAGGGGTACATTTAGTATAGGTTTTAAAATTTGAATCCCTAAGACGGTGAATACCTTTTAGGGATAAACAAATTTACATTTATTAAAGCTTTATTTTTATAAATTTTAATTCATTTTTATTTAATTATTGCCATTTCTACTGCCTATTTCGATTTGTGCATGGTTATCGGGTGCTGAAGGTGCTTATGACCATTTTGGTGAATAGTTTGAAGTTTGAAGATTGATGCTTTGCTAATATAAGAAATATGACCAGAATTGTCCATACATAGGTTTATATTTCGGGAAGTGTACACTTTCAATAACATATCAAATTTTGACACCGAAAAGGGGGTGGGTCTCCTCTATGAAACCATAGATCCTCCTGAGGGCCCCAGTAATACAGTAATACAAGAGAGAGAGAGAGAGAGAAACAGAGACAGGAACAGAAGGAGAGGTCTTGGAGAGAGGTAGACAGTGAGATTAATCCTATATTAATTTAGTGGTGAATGATTTTATTTCTGTGTCCTAAAAAAAGTAAATCCTCTAAATTTAGTTCTCGATTAAAAGCCAATCATGATCATGATTGCCACAGAAGCCCCTGACTGTCAGGAAGACAGCCATATGCTTTCAGATTTATAATCGGACGGTTAGTTCTTCCATAATAAATTATTTCCGTCGGCCGCATCAAGGCATTTGAATCGATATAAATCACCTGAGTCTGTGCCCGCACATTTTTTTAATTTCAAAGATTTTCCTCCCACAAGTTTTATCAATATCAAATAATATGGAGATCGATCAAAGAACAATAGCAACAATATAAAAAACGTCTCACAAATGCCTGTTCTTTATTTAACTTTGGGTTACTTTTCACTGTGGAAATATGAATACTTTTTTAATGTCATTTATATTCATTTATCGAGTTTTAGACATTAAATGATATAATATTGGTATATATGTTATTTCTCAGACAAAGCATAGAAAATAGACCCCATGGAAGAACCACTGGACTCTCCTCTCCTCGATGTTCCAATCCTCCCCTGCCCCTTTTACTAGCTGACACTTGACTTCCGGCTATAGGGTGTATGCATACTCAGCCGTCATTACCGTCCACTTTTCTAAGAGAAATATGGAAAACTACACAGATGCAGCTTTTGCCGGTGGGCTCTGCGGGCATGAAACACGGTCCGGAACACCCATGGGGCTGCACAGGAGGTTAAGTTGTGGAATGCAGTCCAGAAATGGATGTGAGACAGCATAGGAGACAAGCCTGGACACACACCATAGCGCTTATAGCCTATACCACAACTTCAAAAGAACGGCATTGCCTTGGAGGATAACATCTGGAATGGCCATGACTGTAGGTGGAAGGGGGTTCACTTACGGCGCGGCCCCTGGAAACCTGCAGTCGCTAAGTGGAGCCTGATCAGCTCTGCTGGGGCACCTCTTGAAGAACACCAGGTACAGTCTAAGCCCCGAAACCTGGCAAGAGGAAGACTGCTGATGAAGCAGACAAGGCAACGAGAAGCATGCACAGCATGTATTAGAACAACATCTAGACACATCTAGACCAAAACTTGAATCAAGGGAATGATTGCTGGACCCTTTTTCTAAAACATGAGAACTTTTGGGCATTGTATTTAAAGAAATGGCTGAGTTTGGAGCCCCCTGAGTTATTCATCTCTTATTTGTGCAACAACCCAGTAAACCGACCAAAACAAAGGGGGACACTTATGTTTGGATGCCTGTATATTTGTGATATTAAAGGCATGTACGTAAGAGTTGATACCATATACAATTGGAGATAACTTATTGTTTTACTTTTTACTTTTTACCAGCCGGATACATACTACAGTATATGTTTATTCGGTAAAATAGCATTAAAATGAGTTCATTGCTCTTTTTGTTCATTGCTCTTTTTGTTGTTGTTGTAACTTTTATTGCCAAGCAATCAGCAGGACTAAGCTCCCTTATAGTGGGAGGGTTTCAAGCCCGACTGCTTATAAACACGTTTTAAGTGGAGAAACAATCCAGCGCCGAGGCGACGCCCCTTGCGCTGGTCCCCACTTGAATGGTCGTTTCAATAGGTATGGCGCCAAAAGAACAAATAACATTGATCGATTTAAACCGAGTAGGTATTTAAATAGATATTATATAAACAAATCAATATAGATATTGCCGTAAGATTTTTTATACAATACGGACTTCTGGTAAATACTTCTGGTAAGAACATATACTTATTTGCTGGTATACAGCAAGGTGGGCCCAAGCAAGGGATAATAAGGGAAAAAATCAAAAGGAAAAGGAAAAAGAAAAGGAAACGGTGGAGCGAATAATATAAATATAAATAAATGTGCGGCAAGTGTGAGCCAGGTATCACATAAGAACATAAGAACATGGGAACATGAGATCATAAGAACATGAACATGGGGGAAGTAAGTAAAGGTTTGCACAGTGAGAGTTAACTGTATACTCATGACAACAAATCAGTGTAGATGGTGACAAACAAAAGACAGTAATAACAATAGTGATGCAGAGCAAACCAATGCCCTGTCTAAGGGAAAGAAAAGCGGTGAGTCACTAGCCGAGGAATCTGGCATCGACACCTATCCAATCAGGTCTTATCATGTTAGTAAAGGCTTTGGGGGTTTCTGCGGTTTGGTAGGCAGGTTCAAGGTTATTCCAATATAGGGGTAATTTATAGTAAAAGGATCTTCTGATTAATTCAAGTCTAGGATTTGGACATTTAAAAACAATTCTGTTGGGGTCATGTTGACGAGTGGGTATCCTCCTTTCATCCAAAAAATCACTATTAAGCCTGAGGCTGTAAGCTTGCTGCAATAAGTGTAATCTTCTCCTCTCTTTTAATGGAAGAAGGCTGAATCGTTGGTGATGTGGTCTTACGCATTGGTATCTATTTGCTCCTATAATTATCCGGAGTGCTCTATTCTGAAGGGTTTGAAGGTGGGTTAATTTGGATTTAGGCGCGCCATCATAAAATATATCAGCCTGGTCGAATAGTGGGAGTATGGATGTCTTGTAAACTTGAACGCTAAGGTGTTGATTCAGCCTGCTTCGGAGGTGTTTAAATAACCACAGTTTGTGAGATATTTTCCTCCGTATACTACTAAGATGGTTACTAAAGGCTTTTCAGCTAATACTGACCAAATACAAGAATCGATATACTAATTTACATTAATTTCTGGTAACAAATAAATTGTACTCCTCAGATAGTTATAGATCTAATATAGTACGCTACAGAGATCATCGTTTAAACAAGCAAAACGATATTGTTATAGTATTAATTAATGTATCACATTGGTAACTCGGTTTAGTACGCACCATAGTGGCTCTTACGGGAAGCGTACGCAAATTACGCACAGTTATAGGTGCTTGGCAGAGAGTAATAAGACAAATAAAATAAGCAATACTACATCCAATCCTGTTCCACCTAGCGGATCATCTGGGCGATTCCACCTGACGAATCGCCTGGACGATTCTGCCAATTGTATATTTAAGATCATACAGGGATCCTTTGCCTCTGGGGTTGGACGCAGGTTTGGGTAGGCTATATAAGGGAAAGACAAGTTATATCATTTACAGTAGACATCTAGGAGCCCCTTTGGCATAATCCATTACGTTTATCCGCCTAATTTTAATAGAACCCTATTCAAAATGGAGCTAAATGGCTGGCCGATCCGCCTCACTGGAACACCTGTGGGACGAACTGGACCAGCATGATGTATTATTGCCTACCCCGACAGCTAATGGTTTATTAAACAGAGAGATTGCAAATAATAATGATGTGTAACCCCGGTAACCCCTTCAAATCATACATTAGTATGAATGACATTGCAAGGAGTTACAGAGTGGCACTGGGCAGATTCAGAATGCAAGGTTCACCAAATACGATCTGTTCTGCCCCCGGCTATTTTAAAAATGCCAAGGCTTTGCGTCACCATCACTATATATTTTAGCAAATTCATTTTAATAACGCACAATAAAAGATATATTACTGACGAAGCATTTTTTTTTGTTTTTTTTAAAAAATCCTGTTTTGAATCGATTGACGCTGGTTGTGGAATGGAATTCAATGTCCTGATGCCTAAAATCGACACACTGACATAGCCAGTTTTTATGATCGACAAACGACATAAGAAGGATCCACCCATTAGGATTATATGAATTAGACACAACGCTGGGATTGGATTTTAATTTTTCTTTATTATACTTTAATTTGCCTATGTGCCAGGCTCTTAGAAATTGTAATTTGTAAAGTATTCGATGTTTATAACATCTGTAGTGAATATCTTATGATCCTATATAAATTGCTTGTCAACAGATTATTATTATAAATGAACTCTTTTTGTATAGTATTTTTTTGCAAGTCCTGAGAAAATTGTAACTGTTACATAATGTTCTATTGCTGAATAAAAATCTTAAAATACAAATACATAGACCCTTTCTTAGACAAATGACAAATGCCCATCCTTAGCGCGACAAATCGACACAGCCGCCCCCCGCCCTCCCCCCCCCCCCCCCCCCCCACACACACACACACCACCACCACCATCAGGAGCCCTAATAGGGCCAAGTCATATATAACCGGAAAAGGGAACGACACTTTTGATCGTATTCATTCTACCTACGCTCGGCACCGCACAGGTTCTGTTTCATTCCTGTTTTGTAGTGCGGTAGTTTACTGACAGGTGGAAGCACTGAGGGGTGTGGTCATGGCCGCCTGAGTTGACATGCCTTCTTGGTCACCACGTGTGTCTCCTTCACTAACGTGTTTACGGTTGACAACTTTCCTGAAGTAAATAAATAGCCACCCTTGCCTTCAGATAAATCATTCTCAACTTGTTCAGGGACATGGGCTCTAGTCTATGAATGTAAGTATGTGTATACTTGTATGTCTAACTATGTATTTATTGCATGTATAGCTATGTATACATACATACGCATGTATGTATTTTTTATTATGTATGTATAATAAATTATTTATTTATTCTGTACGTATATATGTATATATGTAGTGTACATGTACGAATGTCCATGTGCGTGTGTATGCATGGTGAGAATCATACATACTATTGACCTTGATGGTCCAAAAACAATTATGATTCATGGTTTAGTCACATTGATACTATACTGTGTGTCTTCAGATCTACTGTGTCATTTAACACTACACCCGCCCAACCTCCCCCTTAACAGAAATTATCTAAAGTGTTAATATGTGTGTCAGAGCATCAGCAAATGTACAATGCACCTTCACCAATCCTCTCAAATAACACACATTTAAGACAAAAATGAGGTACAAAATAAAGTTTAACATAACGGAACAGATTGTCTGAATCAACGCAATACCAATAGCTACCAATTATTCCTAGTATTTATCATTTTCAGTTCAATTTAGTAGAATTCAATAAATGTGTAGAGCTGCCGATTGAAAGTCTCTAGACGATCTGACCCATATAATATGTATTCTTATTTATCGCCACTACCATCATTACCCAGAGTAATTCAGAATATATTATTTTTCAGTTAAATGCATGTTCGCTACCAGTTAAAACATGCATGAGAAATGAGTGAACTGGCAAGCAACGCGATGCGGTGATGATACAACCATTTTAATATGAATAAAACCGTGGGAAAGTAAAGCGCGAGAGTAGTAAATCTTAAATCCGCCGAGGTGAAAAAATACTACATAAAACTGTGAAGGAATGGATAGATCTAGAGACTTAGGGTTAATGAATGGATCGTATATTGGTGGAGTTTTCTATAAAAAAAAATGAAAAAAAAATGAGGAAACATGCCCGTGGTTGGGAACAGCTTTAAATAAACCTTTCTCGCATCAGCTTTTAAACAGTTCACAGACAAAAACAAGGGGGATAGATATTTACTCTCTTATGCTTTTTAAGTCGGCATAAAGTTTTCATCATGCGTTTGAGCACTCTTTACTTGCTGACGACATTTTGTTTGACATAATACTGTTGTACATTTGTTTTCTAATTCAGCTATTACATGTTTAAATGCGATATTTCCCTGGTAGTCAAGTTTCTGCCTATGAATAAAGGATGTCACATGAAGAATTATCCAGTTTACAATCTTGGAGCTTATATAATTTATACCAATTCCAAAAAGAATATCCTCTGTTCTGAGAATTACTCTGTTATCTATCATTCCAAAGAGAGAGGTTCTCCATTTTTAGAAGAGTTTAAATGGCCCATCGAACATATCGCAACATTATTCTCTCCCATAGTGTCAAGACATTCCACGAAGAAGTAACCTACGTCGTCTCTTTTTCTACAGAATTTAAGGAACATACATGTGTAAGATTTTATTATATCTTCCTATTTTTTAATGCATCGTTACATGTAATTGTTCTGTGTAGAATTCTACACTGAAAGGCATGTATCTTAGACTCACTAGACGCCTTATAGGGACATACGAAACATTTTTTCCAGATAATTTCATTAAATTCTTGGTCATCTAAACAGAAAATTATTTGCCAGCCATTAAATTTCGAAATCTTTGACTTCATTTTTGACACTAGTGCATTGTATATTAGCTTGGCATTTGCTGCTTTGACATCAATTATTTTCTGACCAATATGTATATTAAAGGTGTTGTCATCTGGAATTCTCTGCTCATTTGCTAGAGTGTGCCACCAGCTGGCAGGGATGGCTTTTCTCAGATCATTTCTCCATGAATGGAAAGAATCAATATTGTATTCTGTTTTCAATTCCAGAACTGACATGAGCTTTCCTTGTTTGTTTAAACATCAACTAATGCATTTACACCTTTTTTCCCATGACTCATTAATGGAAGATTTTTCCTTTACTCTTGATAAGTCTATTATACCTTTCTTTAGCCATCTGTGTGGCCGACACTGGTTGTGAACCGTAATAATATCTATCCAAGACAACAAAAATATCTCTATAAAAGTGATTTAAGTACTCTCTTGGCTTGTATCTGCTCATAAATATACTTTCAATATTTCTACCTAGCTCTGTTTCGAGAGTTTTAAAATGATAAGTACTCTGGTTATCTAAGAAACGTTGTATCCATGACACATAAGCCTTCTGACGCTTTCAGAATGATCTATTGTGACACTGATTTCAAGACTTCAACATTCTCCCACTCTTCAAGCACTTAGCTATTTCCAAAGGGCTATCCGTGAATCGTTAAAGGTGTGGGAGGATGAACTTAGCCCACATTAATTTAATATACTTTAAATCTTTAAAAACTAATCAATCATTTGCCCCCAGGATAATGTCATTTCATGCTCGTACAATATATGGTAATATATGCTAACGTAATTTGTGAGGTAAAACCTCACCCACTATAGTAAGAGAGAAAACCCCTCACAAACTAAGGAATGAACAAAGGAGTATAAAACAAGTATTTGAAATGGGACAAACGGGATTCGTTAAGAAGAGGGCGACTTTCAACTTCTATTTATGTTGGTTTGGGGGTTTTCTTTTATAAAAACTTTATTCAAAATATCCTGCCTTCTCGGCTTCTACATGCTAAACTTAATATGAACGATATTTGATTCGAGCAGGGGTATGAGCACATGAGCACATAAAGGAAGAAGAGTAATACATGAACAGATATTCAAAGCTTCTCCCGAAAAATCAATCCCGTTCAACGATTTAAATTCAGCGGACTTCTTATGGCCCAACGAGGAATCAGCGGACTTCTTATGGTCCAACGAAGTTACCAGCTTCTGTAAAATAGCCTCCAGTCCATTCATACGCACTGTTTATGAGGTAGAATCTTCAACAAAAACAGCCTTATTGCTCGTACACTCCTCCCCAACTGGAGGTAAATGCATACACTCTCCCGCGCAACGTATCCGCACGATACGAAAATGAATACGATTTTCTTGTACCCACTTTTGATACGATTTTTTTCGTCTCAGGCGTTTTTCGTACCTGGGAAAGCTAAATCTCATAATCCCTGGTGTGCGGTGGTGCGTTAAGAGTTGGCGCGCCTGGCCGTGTGCGGCAGTGCGTGAAGGGGTGTGCGCTCACCCGTGACGGTGTGAGAAAGCAGAGAAAAAAACCTGCCCATGCTTGGGTTTGATCTAGCAACCTTGTGATTAAGAATCAAGTGCTCTAACCATTACACCACTGAACCAGCTATCAACATGGCCTCAACTAATCAATCTGAATGTTAATAGTGTGTGTGTGAGAGAGAAAGGGAGGAAGAGAGAGAGAAACTGAGAGAGAAAGAGGGGGAGAGGCAGACAGGGAGATTGCAATTGAAAGAAAGTAAGAAAGAGATGGGCCGGAAAGGAGAGGAAGAGCAGGGAATGTTTTTTTTCATGAATATATATTGAATATATCCAGGTATATGTGTGATGAGTTACAGGAAAATTTGTCACAATATAAAAGAAAACTTAAGAATATTGCTTTCAGCTTTAGATAGCTCATAACTCCCTCAAAATGCATCCGATCTGAATATAAAAATTATCCCATGAACCCCATGAATGTCAGGAAGACAGCCATGCTGATGCCATGCCAATCGGACGATTAGTTTCTTCGTAATAAATTAATTTCGTCGGCCGCATCAAGTCGTTCGAAACGATATAAAATGTATTTTACATCATTATTATATATCAATATTTTTCAAAGTAATTTATTCACAAGATCTCTTTGTTGGAATCTTCCTATTTTTGAAGGAGTCATTCCCCTTAGTCATATGAATAGGTGTACCTAATCTTAAGAGATTGCATTGAATATATCCTTGTGTTTTTAAGGTTACCGTATAGAGTAGTTTTATTAGTAATTGTCCAACATAAATATATCGATCATGGAATATAGAACAATAAAATGATTCGATTTAATTTCTGATTAGATATTCTCCGATTTTCATAGTCAATTCACTGCTTATTAGTTAGGTCAGGTTAGGGTTATTGGATGGATATGTATTCATATTCGCACCTAGTTATATACAGAGAAAGCCTGTCTGCCAGGTGTTACTTAAGACAATGGGTAGGCAGGCCTACTGAATATATCCAGGTATATGAGTAATTCTCCCAAACGGGATTCGCACTAGACTGACACCTCCACCTCTTGACTCTTTTGAAGAAAACATGTATTCGCATTTGGCATATATACCTTAGGTTAAAACAATATTTAATAAGTTTCACCTTATAGGTAAGCTTCCAAAATCCAAAACTCAATACGAAAAACGGAGCGCGAATACGGAGCATATTATATTTCGTCTCTGTGATTCAAATGACCGTTTTTCGTCTCAGAAGTTCAGGCAATTTCGTCACCACAGCTCACCAGTAGCGTTCGCGGTGCTCGGTAGACAAAAATCGTCACACTGAAGACGAAAAAACTCGCCGCTCCGTATCGCACGGGTACGGTGCGCGGGAGAGTGTAGTAGAGCATTTACTGAAACTCTTTGCCTTAGGCATCTCGAATTATCAATAAATACAAGATTAAAAATTTTCAAATAGCATGCACGTCTATGCAGCTCATGTGCAGGCTGAATAATGGTCCAACTGTCCAGGTGGGATGAGTGACGTAATAGTTGCAGGTCACTGATTGGTCCATATGATGCAGGTGCATTACGTCATAATTAGTTGCTGCCTCAGCCCCAAATATAATCATCAATGGGTCGATTCCACATATTCCAAAAATAATTTAGACACCCCGATAAGGCGATTCGAAGCTTCCAGTTAAATTAACCATACATTATTTCATCAAAAAATAAATTGTTAAGTTAAGTATAGTGATTTTTTTACTCAAAACAACATAATATTTCAAAATAATGAAGTTTTCCTCCAAAATTACTGGCTACTTCTTTTAAAAACAGTGGTTTAGATAGGAGCACCTCCGTTTTTTATGTGTGGTGCTGGCACGAAAATAAGCATTTCATTGATCTCATGAAGAAAAATATTTAAACAACATCGTAGAATACTTCTCCCTAGACGATTTTTCTCCCCTGGATTAGAAAATGCCAATAAAAATAATCTCAGCTAAGTATTTTAGTCTCCGAAGGAGCTGTTGTTTTTCGACCCAAATGACGCATTTTTTATGGAATTGCTCATACACAGATTTAACCTGTAATAGCTGCACCCTATTATGTGTTCCAACAAACGTCTATCTATCTATCGATCTATCTATATATCTATCTAATACTCAGAAATAGTCTACCCGTGACCCATCATAACAGAAGACGAATATTGTTGAAACATTGTATGTGTATAACCTATTGAAATTAAAATACAAATTTTTTGCACCATGATAATAATATAATTATATCAAATCTATACAATGAATAGATTAATTAACCAACTTAGTACAAACACATTCGGCACAATTAAATGGTAGATGAAAGTACTAAGTACTAAGGTACTCAGTACTAAGGTACTCAAAAGTACTCGCAGACTTCAAAAGTACTCGCAGACTCGCAGACTTCATGACAATGTACTCAAGCCATAAGAACACTTTTTATGGCCATAAAAAAGAAAAGCATGGGTGGGGTACCGTCGGACGGTGACCCTCCCGTCCAAATCTAAATTTTTAGATATGGACAGGAGGGGGTCACGTCGAGTCACCAACCAACCAACCAACCAACCATGATGTAGCTACCGCTACTTCCATCAGACGAAAAAAGTGGTGCTGGTGCATGGTCAGACAAACGACGAAATTCATGGCTTAAGAATAATTCCAATGGACAAATTATACTTAAACGCATTTAACTGCCCATTGCAATTAAAAAGGACAGGAAAAAACTCATATCAGCAATTCATCATTGGTCTGGTATGCATGCTATTGCAACAACCTTGAGATAAATTAATCCTAGAATAGTACAGGAATGACATCCAAACCCAGTCTTTCAGGCCAATGCAAAAAAAAGAGAGGGTCGAGTTTCAGATTTAAGTACCTACATTGAAACACTTTAATATTTACCTTTCTTCCCAGGCTACTAGCACTTGAGACAAGTTGTCTGGGTCGTCCCTCTCTCGAGGGTCCACTCTGTACTTGTGGGTGGGCGATAAAAGTCGCATTAGGCAACCCACTCTGTGCACTGGGCACGCCATTGTGATACTAGGGTTTAATATCACTGCAGGTGGCGTCCTTTAATTTCTTATGAATTGTTATCCAATCATGACAAAGTGGTTCTTAAGGAGTCACATAAGAAGGGCGTGAAGGGTTTCCAAGTTAGGACAGGCTCCTATGATTCCGATGCTTTTCTAGGTTTTTGTAACTATGACAAATAGCCAGTCATATTATCCTTACTGATCGAGTATTGATCAGCGGCTAAGAGTCAGGGGCTGGGAGTTTAATTGTTCTCAAGTAAAGATGTTATACAAGGCGCATGAAGTAACTTTTTCTGTGTATCATATGCAGTGTTGAATCGCATATGGTTTAACCAAGGGCGACAATTTGACAAGGTTTTAACAACAGATTCTTCCTATAGAATTGTTTTGTTTTCTTTGCTTTTTTCCGTGAAGTTAGACCATGCATATATATTCTCATCAATTAATGACATGAATTATTATGTGATAAATGCCGTACATCCACAAAAGTTACATACTAATAAAAAAGAAACGTAAACATTTCAAAGAAAACTGGCGTATCACAAACGGAGCAATGTCAGGGGTTGATATATTCTTATTTTGACGAGAAATAAAGCCTGGAGGTCCATGCAGGCCTTGTCATATATCACTCCAGATTGTGCCAATTGGAAACACCTTTCAAGCATTTAACACATGAATAGGGAGTCACTAATGATGGCGATAAACTATGTAATCTTTGACAGATGTAAGACATAGATCTATACACGTGATCATGTGTGGGATACATATTCAAGGATAGATCTTAATGGATTTATGTGGAACTAATGTCTAAAGTTCCTAATCGTAACTATTTCACAGATAATATGATCAGTAATGCATAAAGTTTGACACTATAGGGTCTTAAGGATATTCCAGTCATTAGTCGGGATAATCGGGATAACTAAATCTGTATTGCATGTTCCCACCTCTTTCCTGTAATGTGTTTGGACTTTATACACACATTTACAAACTGGCAGGACCTTGCATATTTGAAAATATTCTAACTCAGATTCTGCAACACTTTTATTCGATTGATTAATTAATTGATAAATTGTGTTCGTCATTTCACTGATTGGAAATTGGTAGATCTTCAAACGGGTGAAAATGTTTTAAGAAAGACTTCAATCACACGGCATTAGTTTGTTCTGCATGTCTAACCATGTGTCTATTTCCCATCCTGCCCATTGTTCCTAGAATAGTAGTTGCCAGCCAATTGCACCTAGGAGGGACAAGGTTTAATAAGGCCACCTTTTTCGCTATTTTTACCTCGAGTGAAATTTACCTTTCCCATCCTCATAGACGGTGGTTTACTACCACATATTTCTGCCAGGAAAAGTTCAATTTCCATTAGATGACTGATTTCATGGATATTTGAGTGAAAAGTAGTCTGGAGAATAACAGACTTCCTATCCAAAATATTGGTTAGTGACATTTCTATGGAGGGGAAAACACATATATATCCAGTGCATCGGAATCCGCTAATTTAATCCGCTAATTTAATTCGCTAAATCATAGCGAGGAACACACTCATTATTACGATTCCTGGTACCAACCTGGGAGCATATTCCCAGCGTACAACTATGAGTACTAATTCTAGGACAGCTTGCCAAAATCCATTCACCATGTGTCCCAATTTCTTTTTTTTATCGACAACATTCACCTCAAGTAACTGCTCAACACGATATGTCAATTGGAAATAACAAAGGTGTTGATCATCCATATAATTTCAGTAAAAACATGAAATCCTTCGATAACTCTATTCCATTTTTGTCCCATTAATTTCATCCACGGTGGAGATGATAGATCGGAAATTTCGCAATATGAAGTACAATCCAGGAGCAAATTGATTAGCTGTTCCATATTCCAAGTTCCTGAGGTACAACCAAATCCATATTAATTGCCAATATGCTTATTGGTGTGTTATTAACTTCACAGAGGGACTCCTGATCTCTATACCAGAGTGGTGGGGTTACACTCTGCTAGAGTGATACACTAAGTTCTGAGAGAATGAGGTCTAGAGCTATAGGGGAACGAGGTGAATGGTTAGGAACTCGGAGTATGCCATAATAAAGCCTGATTTTATGCCTCGACTACAAACAATGCTTAATTCAAACAAGACATCATAAGTACTGCTTCTGGGACTAGTGGAGCGGTGGTTGGGGTGTGTGTAGGTGTGTGTGTGTGGGGGGGGGGGCACTCTCTTTATATATATATAATATATATATATATATATATATATATAACAGCACAGCGATTAAGGATAGAAAAAACATACATTGTGGCTCCAAGATAAATTTATGGTACCAATTCTATATTTAATAGGGAAACATTCAGCCATATTACTTTCATCATCCAGGCACCCACGGAAGACCACCGCAAGGTGAGCTTACCTCACAATTGAATATATAAAACCAATGTAAAATGTAACAACGCCTGAATAGATAATTGAAACAAAAAACAATATTAGGACAACGATATAATCTATATCTCATAGGCTTTTTACAGCGTTATGCTTTGTGGGGTGGGGTGAGGGATTCTGAGTCCCCCCCCCCCCCCCCCCACACACACACACCTACACACACATACGGTACCTTATGAAAGAAGGGGTACGCCAATTCATTACAAGTACAAGTACCAGTAAGTGCGATTACAAGGTATTGGCAAACGTTTTTTTTTATACTTTGAACAACTTACACTGTTTACATTTGAGGGCTCGCAAAATAAAAACATTGACTGGTTTGTGCAATGGATAACCATTTGATTATTTTCACTTAGGATTTCGCTGTCGTCGGAGATTGCTTTTCACACCTGACAAATGAATATTGCACGTTAATACTTATTGTTGACCGGTCTGTTGTTCTTATGTAGGAGACATTCTTGCAGAGATATGTCGAAGAGTATTTCAACGAAGCTAGCGGCGGTCCTCTCCCTTCAGGTGCTACCATGCTACTGAGAAATCAAGGAAGCTTCTCAGCAGTGGGTATTACCAAAACAGGTCTAATATTAGTTAATGAATATGGGTTGTCAGCTCTACACATCTAATAAATTTAGCTAAATTAGGGTGAAAAATGATATGTACTAGACATATAGCTGAGTATATTGGTATTGCGTTATAAATTGATTCAGAAAAAACGACTGTTATAAGTTGATAGTCTACTGATGATGTTGAACTGCATCAGATTTTCTACTGAGGTTATTTTCTGGTGCCTTCACCCATGTTTATATAAGGGTGAAGTCGCAAGAAAATGTACAATTCACCTTCACCAATCACCTCAAATAAATCTACTTTAATACAAAAATGAGGTTCAAAATACAGTTCACCATAGCCGAACAAATTAATGTTTTGATTCAACACAACACCATTTACTAAATGTATGTGTAGGGTTCCCGATTGTAATTTAATGACGACCCGACCCATAAACAGTTTCACTAGCCAAATAGTTGTGTAGGACCATCATTGACTGCATTCCAAAACTAATGAGACATGCGATTTCTTTCAAAAGCTCAAACTTTAAAATAGTGTTACGAGTAGGTAGAAGTACTCTTAGATATGCAACAAAGGGAAGACCTCTTTTGAGGTGACCACGACCTGTTTGTCATAACACTCTGACCACGACCTGTTTGTCGAAACACGCAAATAAAGAAATCTCTTATCTTATCTTATTTGAATGTTCACTTAGATTCAATTTTTTTGGCCAACAGATACATGCCTTATGCCGGGCCCACACATGCAAGAACGCAGAGTACTATGTTTACTAGGTCATCCCCTGATAGTGCCCTTAAACCAGATATATAATATTATTTCTGTATAGATTCAATTGAACATAAAATTTAACAAAAGGCTGATGATATCACTGTCTATGAGGGTACCAATTGCTTATATATATCCGTGCAATTTTTAGAGATAACTAGATAGAACTGTACGCAAGGTTGGAACTACAAGTGTGATTCAATGGCTCAAGTTATAACTTTCTTTTGTATCCAACAAGCGGCCGCAGGTCGCGCGTTGGATACAAAAGAAAGTTATAACGAGAGCCATTGAAGTTATAACGAGAGCCATTGAATTACACGAGTAGTTCCAACCTTGAGTACAGTTCTTTCTTTATACTACGACTTGGAAATATTAAAAAAAAGGCCATTCTTACACGTACAGGCTGGCCGCATTTCCAAGACGTGGCCATCTTTAGTTTTGATCATGCCGAATCATGGAGTAAGCTCGTCTCTGATTGGTCGACACAGCGATGACGTCACCATATCGATCATTACTGACCAATCAAAAACGTTTTTACATCGGCGGCTACGCGCTCTTTATTCAACGCGTACAGAAAAGAACAAACTATTAAATGGGCGTATTCTTCCCGCTCAAAGTGAATAACCCATTCAGTCGTAGTATAAGAGACAAAAACCTCCATGCGATGGGTTGTATAAATTATGATAGCCCATACGCAAAAAGCAGCCCAGTAACCCGGTCTAATGGCAGACCAACAAACTGGTTATGTGACCTTAATAAACCGGTAACGATAGTGGGGTAAATTCACATGCAAATGAGCCAATAGACTGGTCTTCAATAACCCGGCAACAAGCCGGTCATCCTATATATGCATGACCAAGCAATATATTTACCCAATAACCCGGCAACAAGCCAGTAATCCAATGGAATGGCAACGAGCCGGTAATCCAAACATGTCTATGTATACTATTTACACTATGTATGCTATACATGTATACTATTTATAATATACACTTAGTAACCTGGGGTAAACCCTAACATGAGACAGGGAGGTATAACAACAGTTCTACTGGTCTACCATAGTGTGTAGGTGTTGTGGAGAGTTTATGTGTACACACTCCACGTACCTCTTAGCATAGTTGCACTCATATGTGCTAACATAATATGATAGTTCCCCAAGTCAAAAGAAATCCTAGCTAACCGCTAGCTCACAGCTCAAGTGGTGAGCTAACCGTTAGCTCACAGCTCCATATCTTGTAGGGTTCCCATGCCTTCTCTGCCAGTCCTTAGCCACGCCCTATAATGCTAACAGCTCACCTCATTTAAATACGAAAATGTAAGCTAACGGTTAGTTAATGGTAAGCTAACCATTAGGCCTAACAGTTCCCCTGTTATTTTTGCCTTGGGTTAAAGGTAGGCTATACAGGACAGTTCAATGAAAACAAAACGCCCAGTCCAATTGCCATAGAACTTTCGGGGACTGTTCCTTACTACAGCAGAAACAAATAAATGAAAAAAAAGTCATGTTACCCTGTCAGTTTTTTTGGTAGAGTCACTTGAAAAAAATGGTGGTTAACCATGGGAGTCTATGACAAAATGCGTTTTTTTTCACCTGAGAATCTTAGCATCTTGAGTTTTGTTTTGTTACAACAAGAAGAACAACAAAGAGAATGAGAATTAAGATATGAAAGTATAAATAACAGTAGTAATTCAAGTGTTATGAGATGGGAGGTGTAACATTTGTAACAGAATATGAATGGCGACGTCTTGGTGGTGATGTTAGGTTAGCTTTAAGATGACTCATTAGGAAAGTATTTAACTTTTCACAGTTTACCGGTATCAGTAAGAGATAACATGATGATTTGATTATGCAAAGATAAAGGTCAGTTTTTAGACATGTACAGTGTGAGAATAAATTTTGGCACAAAGCAAGAATCGAATATACAAAAATGTACATAATTTAAGATTTAAGATTGATCAGCTTCACATAAGCTGATGGCTTGAAAACGCTAACAAAGTATATGAACCGAGTAGATTAATTTCATGAATAAACGACAGAGCTATATAGTGAATGATATACATGGGAAGATATTATACAGGTAATATTTGTCAATATAAATAATATATTATGGAATAATAAAAAAATGTCCAGTCCAAATTAGTTTAGATTTGCTACACTTTTATTTGAGGTCATATCCCACAAATTGAGGAAAAAAAATCATATCTCACCCCGATCAAAAAAACCTCTAAAGTTGACCGTGTAGTCCAACTTTCATGGGTGGACTGGCTGATGCCATTCATTTCACATTAATATTCGTCATTGTTTGCACAGACCTTTAACTCATCTACATGGAGTGTCATCATCAGTCAAAGGTTTTTTTGCATAAATATGATTGTGATTATAATTTCCCCAAAATGAAAAATGTTTATTTGTCATGGCAATAAGAGAACATATGCTAAATGAATTTTGAAATGAATTTTGATTTCGACAATAGACACTAGGGAGACTACTGTTAATTTATATGGGAATGACCATGGCTTTAGTTCAGCTAGGAGCCACATAGGGTCGTATTTTCGGAGGCACCTCTATACCTTTAACTGATTGCATACCTGACATATTTCAAAACTGTCTGTGGGATGTGCACTAGATGTTGAATATAATATATATTATATTCATATAATATATGGGTAGAGCAATTTCTATGAAAAGAGGTAGAAACAAAAAGGTAGAAAAGAGGGGTTTCTTTGTCTCACAGAATTTGTTCTTTTACAAACTTTTGTATTCATCTGTAGCGTTCTGTCTACCCTCTCTGGATGACGTTGTATGTGGTTTGTGAATTAAGGTATCTCGGGTAGAAATGTGATTTTGAAGCCTTTTTTAAATCGGGATATCCACACTCTATTTATAGCCTGGGAAAGCCCCTGTGAGATACTACGTCATTAGCCACAAGCTACTGCGTCAATTCAAGGGGGACCCGACTTTTGATTCATTCCTGGTCATGATATAAAGCAAAGATTCCGCAAATACATTTCAAATCTGCGATAGTTCGATTTGCGTCCATATTGATAATATGATATACAGATTAATACAGTTTTTTTGTTACATATATACACATAGCCGGGTAAGAACCATATCGATGGCATCGATTTTGCTCTTCATTAAACCTCTGTAATACAAGGTTTTGACATGAAAGTAAGATATCATTTACTATTTTCAAACCCATAGGTAAATTATTACTTGTAAACAAATGATGCCACTTACCTTTCATTTTGATTATTGATGGCAGTGTAACTCCCGTATATTCCATACTTGTTATTTGAGTGTAACCTACTGGACTGATGATCCAATGAGTCCCCTCTATCCAGACGATGCTTCCTGAGTAATCCATTAGTGTAAATAGTTGGCTCTTTCTCATGTACAGCAGGCTCTGATGCAAAGTCCTCAAAGTTGTAGAGTTCCATGTGCCCCGAGGTGTCACTGAAAAAGTGAAAATATGAATATGAAATGATTTACTAACCACCATCATTAAAGCCATCTAGTTAATAAAAGTTGAGAGATACTATGAATCTAAAGCTATTCATGAGTTAACATAGATTTTCTAATTTACTACACATATAAAAGTCATTTTACCAACATTTTATTAGGATTTTGTCTGATTGTTTTGCTACAGGGCTATATAAAAATCCACATTTACATTTTGGAGACCCGCCGAAATCTTTTCCTACGGTGGCTTCACTCAAACATTATTGCTCACCGTCAGCTGTTTTAGGTCGGCCAAATCAACTTCAAATACGTGTATTGTATAAATATAAAACAGCAGCAGAATATTGATGAATCCATCCCTATATATATAAGTAAATTTGGTAAGATCTTGTAATAGCTGAGAATGTGACTTTAATTGGCAAGATTCGTGATGTAGAATCAGAATTACAACTTTGCCAAATGTCATGCTTTTATGACAAAATGCACGATTGTTCTACATATCTACCTCCCTATCACCCTCATTTCAATGAAGAGTGGGTATCACTCTTTCACTCAGTTATTGCTGAGATCAGCTTCTTTGCGAAAAACCGTTTATTTGAATTAACTATTTCTAAAACTCTAAAACTCAATGGCAAATGTCGTCTGTCTCCTATTCCCTGGTTCTGTTTGTTTAAAATTGATCATTGTTTTTTTACCAAAATATACAATCTGAAAAATATATGATCTAGTTCATCAGAATAAGAGTTAGTGTAACAAATACAAAGACATCCTATGTTATTCTAAAAGGCACAATGATTATACATAAAGCTAAGTGAAAAAGTAGCTAGAGGTGCATAGTAATCAATAGGGGAGTTGCATGTCCGCCATCTTGAATTTTGATTCCCATGGAATTGGAGTTGTATGTCAATGTAAAATCTATAGAAAACATGTCATGTTCAGCATGGAATATTTATTGATGCTTCAGGTCAATATTCCATAGATATTTCCATAACATAAGCGCCCATCTTTCCCATCATGCATTTGTTTTTATAGAGCATTTATACAAGCCATGGATGAAATTATTCTTGCAATTTTCGATAAAAAATGTTTCTAAACATGAAATTGTGGTTGTGACCAAGGAAAAAAACGGTTTCCCTTGAATCCCCTTATATAGGCCTAGACCTAAACAATAAAGACCCCACCCACCATAGATCCCCACTCCTGTCCCCACTCAACACGGAAAAAGCGCTGTCAAGGACTCCATCATAAATGTTTATTACTAACGTTGCATAAATTAGAAGATGTTACGACGCGTTGTTGCGTTGTTGCCAGGATCGGGTAATCATAAGAGTTACGACATTATTGTAACTCTTACAACTTTTTTTATGTACCTACCACCTTGGGCTAGAATTGCAAGCCTTTTTTCAAACATATGCCCTACCATATACTTTCCCTCCGATCATCCTTATTTTATTCACCAATATAATATTATTGATCCAAATAAATTCTAGCAAACATCTGATAAAGGTGCTAGCTGGTCCTGTCACAGGTGGATCCCCCTTCCTCGGTGGATTTGGCGTTGTCTACTACAACCTCCAGAGTTGTGCCGACTGGGGTGATCAAATCCCAGCCCAGGACTTCTCTCTACCAACATATTTTACTTTCCCTCCGATCATGGACCAATATTTTTGAAAAATACAAATCTGATGGGTGGAAGGGCTGTTCTTTCTGAATTTTAACTTTATTTTGATGAATTATGTGTGTAAATAGTGTTTTTCACTCCATTTCTACCGATCATGTCAGTTGATGTAATTTCAACCAAACTGTCAATGTTCAATATCGCTGAGAATTTGTCAAACTATTGTTTACTCATGTAACAGTATAGTTTCGATTATAGCTTCCTTATACTGGATAACTGGCATTGATAAAAATATACATGCTTCTGAAATTCAGGTGGCAAGATACAAAGTTGTGTCTTCATATTTATACCCCCCTGGGGTCCATTGCTCCGTTTTCTTGCTAACTATTTCTCCATACACTTCCAATGGAGATATAGTTAGCGAAAAAACGGAGCAATGGGCCCCAGTCCCAACGTTTTGGAATAGAGTAGGCGCCCATGAAAAGAGTGGAACCTATATAAGGTTTCCCAGTAGAAGTGCCTTTGGCATAGTTTGGTTGGAGTTTGAATCATGTTTTCCTCATTTCAGATCCCTAATAAGCCATTTTCTTTGCTAATAGTGGGTGAAAAAAAAAGAGAGCAAAAAAGTCCCGAAAGAATTTTTGTTTTTGTGAGTGATAAATGGGGGCCGACAAGAGTGTTGTCTGTTCCGGTTTTAGCAAGACTTGTTTACCACTTACAGAACACCTTCTCTTTCATAAAATCACACTTCAAAAAGTGAAATCTGGCCATACATAGCATGTAGAGATTCAGATCTAATGAGGACATGCCTATTTCTGCTATGTATCATTGCAAAAATGCCAGTAGGAGGAGGAGCATGACCCAGTGCACTCGCCATGCTAGCATGGCAGGCAGAATTCTCTCCTCCAAAGATGTCTGCCTGCATTAAACATCATGATCCAAGATTGTAAGCCCCCTAGGACTCTTATTATTCACCATAATTATGTTCGAACTTAGCTGACATTGATTTTACCTCAAGAAGTAGGGATAGGGCTATAATTGTTCTGAAGGCGGTATGTTCTTTTAAGAACTATTTGCATGTCATGTTTGACCTGAATCTATCCCAGCATGCACTGTAACAGACGTGCCCAGTGGCACATGCAAATCCCCTACTGACTCCCCCCTTACGTGTACATATTGATATTTTCCTATGCCTGGTGTATAAATCCTTTGTACCTGCTAATAAATAGTTAGGAGGAAGTTTTTCCTATATTCATGGTAAGGGCGTGGCACCTAGATTAAGGGTGGGGCAGAAGAAACTTTTTTGTAGAACTGCACACACAATCTGTCTTCATGTAATCAATAGACCTGTATGCACATTCCTAGTGCATAGGCAGGGTCGTATGCATATATATGCAGTTTAGGCTCAGAGCCTATCAGATCCCTTCGAACTCACGGCAAAATTATATTAGATAAAAGTGCAATCGGTAGCTCAGTCTAGGCTAAGAGCCCCTCGAATCAGATAAGAACGTCATTGGACGCCTACTACTTGGACGCTAATTGCTTTCTTCGCCCTGGAGTCCTAATTAGATTCGTATGGCATTTCGAGGCTTGGAGCGAGAGGCTTTCCCTCAGTTTGGAGGGACTCTGTTAACCCTGAGCCTACACTGCATAGAATACGATTCATGAACGACAAAAAAACGGACGCTGCTTATCCTCTATAAATTGTTCGTTGTAAAAGTAAAAAGGTGACACATTTGTCTAATTGTAGAGGTTTGCAAGTCGATTAAAGTAATTAGACCCTGGAATAAGTGATTGCTAATGAAAATGATTTAATCAAGGATTAGCGCTTAATTCCCTGTAATTTACTCCGTTTACACTAAGATTACCCAATGTGAGAGAGAATCCATATTTTGTATATTTGGCAGCTTATCAATTCTAATACATCAATACATAAATGAAGACATTTCTGGCAGTAATAACCCGTGTAGGATCGAAAGAAATGGCTTATTTATAGTAACGATCGTATTATCAGAGTAGGAACGCTCTAGAACAAATCACCAAAAGGATAATGATGCCTCTTGGTAAAACATAGGAGAAAATTAGCCTGTAAAAGTGTGGGATCGTAGTGCAGTATTTTGTAAGGGGTAGTTATGTCACTGTCTGGAGTACAGCAGCGACCGGCGAATACTAAAATAGAGTAAAGCGATTCTGGACATGCAAATTTATTTTCACTGTATGTTGTCTGTCTGTGGAATATTATGTATACATGTAATAAACACATCACCATTTTTCTGGGCATCAAAATGTAGCGTATTCATCTAACAATTCTTTTATGTTCATCATTATTCCAAATGTTTATTTAAACATCGTTTTTTTCACAAAAACTCCCTCTCTCCTTCCTCTTTCATCTCCCTCTCTCACCCATCCACCCTCTCTCGCCTCTCTCTCTCTCCCTCTCTCTCTCTCTTTTTCTTTCTCTGTCTCTCCCTCTCTTCTCTCTCCCTCTCCCTATTTTTTGCTCCCCCTCCCCCTCTCCTTTTCCCCCTACCTCTCGCTCTCTCCTCCCCCTCTCTCTCCCATCTCTCATTCTCTGCTCTCTCTTCCCCCCGTCTCTCCCATCTCTCATTCCCTTCTATCTCTCTTCTCCCCTCTCTCCCCATCTTTCATTTCCTTCTCTCTGCCCCCCTCTCTCCCCATCTCTCCCTCTCCTCTCCCTCCCATCTCTCATTCTCTTCTCTCTCTCTTTCCCCATCTCTCATTCTTCTCCAATCTCTTCTCTCTCTCTTCCTCCCTCTCTCTCCCATCTCTCATTCTCTTCTCTCTCTCTCTCTCTCTCTCTCTTCCCCCCTCACTCTCTCCCATCTCTCATTCCCTTCTCTCCCCCCCCCCCACTCTCTCTCTCTCCCATCTCTCATTCCCTTCTCTCTCTCGGCCAGGGTTGTTAGGCATATTTGCCCTGCGCTACATCTTCACTATAATCAGCCCCAAATACAAGGTCATCTAAAAAGCTTGGATTGTATGTACAAATATGAACTATACTTGGGGCTTTAATGCATATTTGTATTGTATAGCACAGATGGGGCGTGTGGGGGAAATAAGAGTAAATAAATAAGTGCACCCATTTATGACCACTGATCGCTCTGTGAATTAATTGGATCACACAAGTTGGATCACACCGAGAAGAATCAAACTTTAAAGTTCCAAATCCAGACCCCACTTCTTGTATTTCCATAATTTTTGAAAGAATAAGGATCATAGATGTTGATGATCAATGTTGATAAGTTAACGGATTTAACGGATTTATCATGTTCGTAAGTTCCAAATGAAGGGTTAGTCATCACCATTAAAGTTGTAATCGTTGATAAACGCAACCTTACATGCATTTTGAATACAACCTGCAAAGGAATGAAAATACCGCTGACTTTTATGTATGCCCCACCACAACTAAACGCCTGAGGGATTATTACCGGGATTTTGAAAATAACAGGAAAAAAACATTTCACAGGAAAAACAGGTGAGAGTCCAAAGGTGTTGGTGAGAGAAGTGAGTGTTTGAAATGTCCGCGTCTCCAGTGTGCATGCGCCTGACAAGTGTGGAAGGGGCACAACCTCATAAAATACGTTACTTGCAATATGACCGATGTTTCGGTGTCATTACACCTTTATCTGCATGGGTATATAATGTGTTTAACAAATTTACTACTGATTATGTATTGCTATATTTGCTCATTTTCAAACATGATAAGATATCGGACTTCTATATCTTATTATGTAAGACGTACTTATTAGCTCTTCTAATGCTAGCATCGTGGGAATCTGCTTGATGTCGTCTTTTCAAATAACATGGTATATATAAGATCCATTTTCGCATCTGTCTGTGACACATCACATTTTATTCTGTCCATGGATTTTTAGTAACAAACCTGCCAGGTCATCAAAAAAAGTATCAATGTACAACCAATGGGAAAAAATGTACAATCAATAGCTCTACACAGTAAATATTTTGCTAAATTATTTAGTATATTGAGCTGGTTTAAAAATATGTTGAACTGTATAATTTTTGTCTTATATATGGGGTTTTGTAAAAGGATTAATTTTCTGTCGAGTTTATCCACATACATTATATACGGTATATAATATATCCGATTTTGATACTTATTTTAATTTGACGATGTATGGTTATACATTCTTGGTATAGGACCGAATTGACAATTTTTCAACGTTTTCAAAAAGTACTGACTTCAGTACAAAACTCATGACTTGCGTCCTTGAATTCCAAAATTAGCAATTCCACAATATCCCACCTTATAACTCCCCTATTCAGGGCAGTAATTGTGACAGAAGGGATAATATTACCTTGGTGACAGGCCATGGATCAGATTACTGTCAACTCCATGCTTCTTTGTTGACAGAGACTCAATCACACGCTCCAGTGAGGAGCGGCGATAATGTTCAACCAGGTGACAGTTGTACAAAGGGTTAAACTTGGTGGGGCGTACCAGCACGCTACCTCAACACCTTAATGAATGATCGCACTATTCCTTGACTAACACCTACCATATTATCATAGGAAAATACTCATAATACCCTTAATAAAGTATTAAAAGTGTAATAAATCAGTTCTTAAACAACAGGGCCTGATTCCTGACCGAAATTGGGGTCTTTCAAAGATAGGGTGCATGAACATTTTGTATATACTTATCTGGTAGAGGCTCAGTTCCTTGTCTCAATTCTAAAATCTGAACCCAATCCGAGCAGTATTGCCAAAGTTACGAACAGTTTTTCTTCATTGAAATTAGACCTAGGAAAAAAACGCATTGTCTGCAACCTGGTGTGTGTTCCAACCGCAGTAACGTCACAGGGGTCGGTCGGAACCACAGCTACAAGGCAGCAGAGCTATATGAACTGAACCACCAAGAATATTTCAACAGTTAAAATCAGATTTACCAATTAAGGTCCCCAGAGACCAGCATTTAAATTTACCAATTACCCTAATGATTTTAGAGTATAGACAATCCCTGAAGAAGGCACAACAACATCACCGAAACTTTGGATTCAAATAACGTACAACATCTAATGAAAATAAAACATCCTTTTACACCCATCTGGGCAGGCAAAAGGGTTTTTGGTGTTATCACAACTTTGAATCTCTAAAGCAATCCCACTCACTGACAAACACTTATAGGAGCCCCCTTAGACAATATGTTTTTATCACCTTGTTTCCGTATTGAGGACAAATTTCAGAGCCTATAAGGTACATGGATGATAGACCTAATCATAGAAGAGTTTGCTAGCCTACAAACAGCATGGCGGGGATGGCTCTGACCACTTTCCCATTTTTTATCCTCACAAATTCTTTGATATTCGGCCAATTTTGCTGTCTTGGGGCCAATGATGGAAACTCATTACATCGGCAGGAGTTTTGCTATATACTACACATATGCACCTAGTTGGCATGTTGTGGAATTCAGTAAAACAATAGCAGATCTGATCGTGTAAATACGTTAAACAGTGCAGGCAGACCTGTCCCTGATACAGAATTACCCCTGTGACGTCACGGCCTAATTAGGCACCACTTCTACTAGAATTGTGGTCACAAATGCTTCATCTACCGCAATTTAAAAACTCAACAATCGTATATTTAACCTATCTTGTTCTATAGTAGTTTCGGTTGTCATCTGCATTATTTTTACTATAGAATTTAGAACAAACGATCTGGGATTTTACCGACATAGGTTATAGGTTTTTATTTGTGTATAATTTTAATTGAGACATCATGCGATAATTGTTACTGACTTGTACAATGTACCTACGGATTATCGGGGGCGAGCGAAAACCTTCTAGGGGGACTCGGTGACCCAGTATAAATAGATGTTTTTTAAAAAATTATTTCCAGCGAAATTAGGGTGAAAGTTCGGCGATTTTAATGGCGGAAGTCGAAGGATGTATATATCTGTATATGAAAGGTAAAAGAAAGATCTGGAACGGTAGGAAGATAGAATGTAAAACTTCTATCCAGGAATTCAAGGAGAATAGCATAATTATTACCTCTATGTCAGAATAAAGATTTGGTATTAAAAAACAATGCGACAATATACAAACAATATAAATGCGACTGGATCTAAAATACCTATGCAATGATATTGTAAATTCAAATAAATTTGATCTGACCAAGAGCCAGTTTAGCTCGAAAGCTTGTTAATGAACCAAAACTACGACATCAGGGTTTGTATTCCTTCCCCAACTCAACCACCTACACACAATTCCGGGCCTCTCGATATACAAGCGATATACAACTCACCTCGCTATATCTCATTAAGCAAATAATAATCTTCAAATCATCGATGTATACTCACATTATTCGTAATTCCACCATAGACCGAGACTTTTTCCTAAAAGCTTTAACTTTTTCCAGAGTTTGAACAGTGGGTGGTTTCACCAACGCAGAACTGGCTGATGCCTGCCTTATTTTCAGTTTTTTCCTGAAACCAAACATTGTCTTCATCTCTTTGCTCGTCCACAGACAAAGGTAGAATATGTCTGAATGTGTCTGCTGCATGTATTTACATGGACAGGAGATATCACTGCATCTCCCGCCTCTACTCCAGTGTTGAATGATACTCCTCCATGGTGAGGCAGTGGAGAAAATAGGACACGTAGGTAAACCTCCTCCATTACGATGTTACCCAGACATATTTCTTCCAATATTTTTAACTATGTTAAATATTTTCCATTTGTGCACAAGACAGTTTCCTGGGACGAACAGTGAATTCGCATTAACTATATAAGACAATTTTTCTTTTAAAACCCCTTTACTCAAGGTGAAGCCTAAGTATACAGTCTACGTTCACAGCCTCTTAGATCCGATAAGAATGTTATGTCAATATACATACAGATATATATATTATATCAAAAGGCATCCATCACAGTCAGACGTGAGGATCTGGACCGTCTGGCCTCACAGCCTCTCAGATCAGATAAGAATGGTATGTCAGTGATTGGACGCCTACTGTGCTTATGGCTTTGCTGCCCCGGAGAAGGTGTCCTAATGGGATTCTAATGGCATTTTACGGTTTGCAGCGAGAGGCTTTTACTCAGTTTGGAGCGGCACTCTCAAGTCTGAGCCTAGACTGTATACGAATCCTGTGATGACAATGAATTCAATACCAGTTGTTCACAACAGGTGGCTATGAGTGTGGGTGGAATGCATCCACAGTAATACACTTTGTATGACACAGGCAGAAACTGAAGCTGAATAGGGTATAAGATATATTCACATCCCATATATAATGAGTGAGGTCGCTTGAAAACGTACTGTGCACCTTCACCAATCCTATTAAATAACCCAAATTTAAAACAAAAAACAGGTTTAAATTACAGTTCAACATAACCGAGCATGCAGAGCTTTTGAAGCAACGTGACACGAAAATATACTCAGATATTCCTGGTATTTATAATTGTTCAGCTTTATTTAGCAAAATTTCCTAAATATTGAGCTGCCGATTGGATATAATTATATATGCTGTAGACCTGGCCCATATGGAGTGATCACATCCTATATTCGAGGTCTCTATACACCTGATGATACACTGTCTATCCACCTAAGGCATTCTTTGGTATTGTATCTGCTGATATTATCTTTGACTGGATTTCCTTGTAAACGCGTGTAGTGGCCTTTTGTAAAGAGTACAAAATCAAGTTTAAAGGTTGGCTGGAACACATTGCCCTTAGTATAGTATAGTCCATTCACCCTAGTTGTAAATTTAACCCAAAGTGTGAGTTCATACAATCACAGATCTAAGTATGAATATTCATTTATTATGGCTGAGTGGGAGATTTGTGAGTAAAATGAGATGTCCTTGTAGCTGTAGATAATACGCCGCCTGCCCAACTCGTCCTGAACCCCCTCTATTGTACTCCATTCTGTTGTGGTACAATGTATCATTTCAAACCAGATCCAGGTATCAATTGCGGTGCATATTGAGTGGCCTCAGTATCAGTAACCTCAGTGCATGCAGCAAAAAGTGAGCAATGCTTTGAAAAGGGTGTTAATTGCAATCAACTTCCATATGATAAATTCATTTCAATCGATGAGTTGAATGTATGTGTAATGATATATAATATCTCTGTATACATACTCCTGCTAGTATTCCCTGTAGATGCTCTACTCCAACTGTAGAACAGGAGAGGAGGGAACTAGCTGATCTTATGACAATCGTACATGCATCCAAGGCCAATAGCAATCAGTGTGCAGGTGGGTACACGACCTTGACATTGTAGACATTTGACCTTTGACCTCCAGACTGATCCTACGAAGGTCAGATCAGGTGGTAAACTCAGCACAGCACAAGGAAGTCTTTATCTTCTGGTCTCTCTACCTTATGTGTCCCGGATGTTCTGATAGATAACACAAACAATTCAGTCAATATTGCTGAATCAATACATATATATACATGTGCTTATTGATGATTTGAATTCCGGAAAAACAGCATTTAAACAAAGCGTCCCTCAATTCAAGTGTGTGGCGGCTTGTTTACTACTCCCACGATGTGTTGGTCTCTCTTTTCCATATACTTCAATATCAATGAATGAACACTTGGTTAAACTCAGCTATATGTTTAGAACTTTAATTGCACACCTTGGCAACATAATATTAGGACATCTGCACAGAGGAAATAGGATTCCTAAATTGGTAATGAATGGTCCTCGTGTTGAGTTCCTGTGATTACTATTTAGGTTATGTAATTTTCGATGAAAAATAAGGCAAATAAATGTGTGTTTTGATGATTGTCCCGTGTGGTGTCTTCTCCAAGATTTGGTGCCATCCTTGTGATCCAGTTGTTTTTATCTTTAATATTGTCCCTATATTAATCAAAACAAATTGGGTGAATATTGATCTCTGAATATATGTGCCTGGCGGTATATTATCGTGGGGTTTAGTGTAGGTCATTATCAATATGAGATGCCATTTCTCTTATTGTGGGACAGAAATGAAAAAAAGACAGAATTTAACAGAAAAACTGATACAGAATAACAAAAACAAATGCTGAGACAGAATTAAAAAATACACAGACATGGTTTCAAATAAATTTAAGATAGAATTGAAAAACCTTTTTAAGTAGAATTCGTTCGTTCAACTGTGACAGAATAATATAGATAACTTGGCGTCTCATACAAGGTGAAATGGTAAGGACCCCCCACCCCCGCAATCGTAGTGTATCGAAATTGATGACAATCATTCCCAGTAGGCTATATGATTTCAGGATAATAACATGAGTAGGCAGGATTCCATCCTTAAATCACAGCTTAATCTGTTTACAGACATTAACTTGATGTACATTGATCTATTCCTTATTCCACGAAACAGTCTAGGCTCAGAGCTTCTCGGATCAGATAAGAATTGCATGTCAGTGATTGGACGCCTACTGTGTTGATAGCTTTCCTGGCCCTGGAGTAGGCGTCCTAATGGGATTTAGATGATATTTTGCTGTTTGGAGCGAGAGGCTTTCCCTGCGTTTGGAGGGACTCTCTCAACTTTGACCCTAGACTGGAGAGGTGAATTATGGTTTAAAACAACTCTCAAGAGACCTGAATAACTATATACAGTCAATCCCAAATTACGATAGTCTATTCTAGATGCAGACAATATAAAGTCCTCTATCGCTACAATTATCATCATAAATGGAAACTAAAGCAATTAATAATAATTGCATTATATGTCAGTTCCATTTCCTTGTACTAATTGTATTAATCCTTTCACTGGCAATTACTGAGAAATTATGTCTGTCTAATTCATACACGTCTAAGCACGTGTACATACTTAAGCCTAAGGCGGGTACTTTTATGCTTTTACAATAGATTGATGGTTATAGGTAACCTCTTTTCTGGCTCAAACTGCGTATTGGTTTCAATATACTTTCAATAAAACCAGCCAAGGCTCATAGACTCTCAGATCAGTTAAGAATGGTATGTCAGTGACTGGACGCCTACTGCGCGTATGGTTTTCCGGGCCACTAAGTAGGCGTCCTAATGGGATTATAATAGTATGTTGCGGTTTGAAAGGGGAGGCTTTCCCTCAGTATGGAGGGACTCTCTCAACTCTGAGCCTAGACTGAAAACCAGCATTAACTTAGAATAACTGCATGTATCTTATATGTGTGCATATTTCCCAATTTGATGCATATCCATGTATACATATTTATCTCATATCCATTTATCCTAAAAGATCCAAAGATATTGTTATAATCATCGCTTAAATCCACTCCCCGTTCTAACACTCTCAAAATAAATGTAATATGAAACATCCATCTTGACATGTTGGGGAGATTTCCATCGGCACATGATCCCAAGATTCAGAATATAATTTACTTTTAAAACAATTAGCTATATCAAAATATTCCTCCAAGTATCAAGCGAGGTCTACCTCCTTAACTTAAGGCACGCTGACTTTTTATGAATGCAGGGCGCCCATGTTCACGTTAAACATACATACACAAAGGGAGAAATCCCTCCCGGCTGCATTACCTCGTTTATCTAGAATAAGGTCACTATGTCCCAGGTTAAAACCTAAATTCACCTGAAGCCAAATAGTTTTTTCCCCTGGCAGATTCACTCGAACATATCCATGCACCGAGTGCAGTTCTGAAGGAAGTGATGGTGTGTTATCGAGTCTGTCATGGATTTATCGCAGAATTGTTGTCAATACACCTCTGTATAGGGTAACTCCTTAGCTTTTTGACCCGTGAAATAGTTGTATCAAAATGAACTGCAGTGAGATCATGAAGTTGAGTGTATTCATGTATACATGTATGTGCTATACCATAGACCGTTGTGGAACCTGCTTCTTCTTTAATATACTCCCCACCACTTCTGTGTTCACCGGTCCAAAAAATTGCTTACTTGTAAATTAGTTTTAAAGTGATTTAGTCGATAATGGGATGGTATTTAAACGCCCAGAGATTAAGCCTCGTAGTTGAACGATAAAGGGGAGTTATTCCATTAAGCACTTGGTCATACCATTTCTTCTTTCATACTTAATGGTTGTTTATATTGTGTACAAGTTTATCCGGAGGAATGATGGCAAGGCATCTAGTATATTATTCGTGACTTTGATCGCTTTGCACCGACTTCTTGGTTGGCGGCTCCACTACAGTCCCTGTCTAAGCAACCAGCTGATAATGTTCCAGGGGACAGATTTCCGCCAAAACAAGTCCCTGTCACCTGCACGAACTCCCTAGTATATATCCAGCTTCGATTGTTGTCACAGAGTATTTACCTAAATTAATTCACTCTCCAATGCGAACGTCCACCAGATATAAAACAGATAGAAATGTTCAAACTTTGTTAATAAACTCAATTAACAGTGCCTCTCAATTGTTGTGATGTATGATGAACACCCAGCCATGCACGCAGAGATTCCTTCACAAAGTTCTATACGTACTCCAAACCTCCTCCTAGATGGATGCATTATTTACAGCTCCCGTTTGTGAAAGTGACACCTTTTGAAACACTGAGAGAAGTTGCCTATTGTGCCTGAGTAAAAGTTTAAATCCCTTTCAACTGCTACAGCTAGTGTCTAGAGACGTGTCGGTACTTCGGGATATCCCAAAGATGTATCCAGCATACGTATACATACAGACTGCCACAGTCACATGTATACATACAACGATATATAACACTGCATGTAGTACAAAGTACCGCTAGTCAGCAAGCTCAGTTTAACAGGTGGAAATCCCCTCCGGGGAATGAAATGTATTGCCAGAAAGGTGACCGTGACACCTAAACATGCTCCTCCTACCCGATGCTTCTAGGGTCCATTCAGCAGATCCAATTCGGAACTGTCTAAACATTACAGAAAAGATGGATAACAGTGAATGGTTAAATTACTCTCGTTGTTGTTGTTATGGCAATAACAGCAGTAGTAAAATGGTGACCTGGGGGATGTCTTGGTGCGGTGGTCGTTCGGCGGTGCTATGGTAACTCTTTCTGCTTGCTGCATGCTTAGCAGACGACATTTGGACTCGATGCTGCCAATGTGTCTGCAAGGCCCACATGTATGCTATACATGTGCGTTCCCTGGTTTAAAGTCCATGGTATATTTAGCTAATTGATTGGGTCTTTCAAACTGAATGTACTCATCATATATGTGTGTTCCCAGGTTTAAAGTTAAAACTTGATATATATTTATTTCCCTTTTTTTCATACGAAATACATTAAGACAGGAAATATGGCTGCGCTATCTGTTATACAGGTCTTCCTATAGCGTACCAAAAATAATTGTACAATTGCATATAACAATACAGGTAATTTGATACATTTATCTAATGATTACTAAGCTAAATAACAATGGACGGAGTATACATAAAACAAAATTGAGTGATTCAATATCTCAATATTCGATATCTCCTCCTTACTTCGTGAAGAAGTGAAATACAGATCTTGTCATTGATACATTTGATTAGCATGAAGAATCATGGCCTCAGCAATGTATGCTGTGCTTGATGGTTTTAAATCGTGAGCTATTGGATTGGGAAATGTCTTAAAGTTTCGAAAACATTACTTTCGAATATATATATAAATTCAAGTTACAATATTAGGGCGGTAATTATAAGTCAAAAAGGTTTTCTTTTTAGGACTCAGTGTCTGCACCGACCCATACCTCTTGCCACGTACCCATCATAATATTATGTCTTCTTTTAATTTCTCAACTTTGCCTTTCCGCACTTTCATTAATACTCTCTCTATAATATATTCAATGAATCCGTGTGTGTTTATGTGTACACTGGAGAATGTCGTGCCTTATTGAAATTGCTTCAATGATTAATAGTATATTTTAGATTCATCTATTCAACGAATCAAAGTAAGGACTTAATTAGGTTATGTGTGTGCACTTGAATATTTCATGCCTATTAGTATTAAATCACTTCACAAAATGTCCAATGAAGCAGAGAAAATGATTTAGGACTATTTTGATATTCCTAGCATACAATTAAGACCCCAAAAAGCAAATGCGACGTTAAAGCGGCATTTTCAATACCATTGATAAAACACTGAAGATGTTCCACTTCTTATTTTATCCTTATTTTTACCCATCTGGAAGTCATTTGGCCAATATTTTGGAGGATTTTGCCCTGTTATTTTTGCTGCAGGGCTTAATTCATAACAGTCAATATTTATATTTCGGCACTCTTTTTTTCTTTTCGATTCAACTACACATTAAACTACACTAAACCTAACACTAAACAGCGCAGCAAAATATTGATCATTTCAGTCATATAATACAACAATGAAGTAAATTCGGTAATATTTATTTTGTCATAATAGCAGAGGATGAAATGAAATGTTAACTGTTATAGTGTGTTAATGTGTGCTTCTGTTGGGTTTTCTCATGGTAACATAAACTTTTATTTCAACTATTATCTCATATCCTCACGAGAGCACGACAAAGCATTTTCATGTCCTTGCTAAGACTGAGGACTTAATGGCGAAAAGGAAATACTTGCTGGAAAGTAAATAGAGTCTTTTTTATGCTGTGGTGTTTTCCTGGATTGTCTCTGACAAAGCTTTAATTGGGGATATAATTATTATATAGGCTCAGTGTTGAGAGGGTCCCTTCAACCTCTCGCTCCAACCCGAAATCCCATTAGGATGCATACTCCAGGTCCAGGAAAGTCATTAGCACAGTAGGCGTCCAATAACTTACGTACCATTCTTATCTGATCTGAGAGGATCTGAACCTAGACTGATGTTCTATAATCTACTGATATACAATACATTCAAGGGCCCCCTCTGAACCTATTGCTCCAGCTTAAACTCATTTTCCACAAACATATTACATTGTTTCACAATTTCGTCTGCACTGAATTCGACTGCACCTTTATCTTTCTTTCTAACTCTTCAGCAGGGTGTTCATTAACCGCCAAGAAATAAGTCAACATTCTCTGCACTATAAAATCAGTTAATGTATAAAACTCATGACATGCCATATGCAATGACTGGCACCCTGGTTTTCCTCCCATACAAGACAAAAACTGAAAGTCAACACACTGGGCGTGTTTGCTTCTATTCTCTTAGCAAAAAGTTAATATGAATGAATGCATGAGACAAGGTATCCATCGCAGGATTTGTCTGGGTCTGGTCGCCATGCAATTTACAAACGGTAGCTCTACACTTTTAGTAAATTCTGCTAAATCAGGCTGAAAAATGATAATACTGTAAGACATATCTGAGTGTTGGTATTGTGTTGAATCAAAATATTTGTTCGGTTATGGTGAACTGTAACCTCATCTTTGTCTTAAATTAGAGTTATTTGAGGAGATTGGTGAAGATGAATTGCACATTTTCTTGCGAATTCACCCATCTGTCCTCCTGCATGAAACACCTGAATGTCACACTGTGGCAGGGTCGGTGCTAACACAACTATGATCCAGATGGCAAGAGCTGATCATAGCATTATAGCATTAACCTTGGGATTATAGATAATCTGGCTCTATCCATATTACAGGTGAAGGCTACTCTCAATACTGATGCAGGTGCTGTGTTTTGTCCCCAATCGGAAAGGATATCTATGTGAAATAGGAAATATCCCAAATATCCAAGACTTTTCTTTTTGGAATAACCTTTTCCTTTTTGGAATATCCTTATCCGTTTTGGAATATCCTTATCTGTTTTTGGAATATCCTTTTCCTTTTTGGAATATCCTTTCCTTTTTGGAATATCCCCTGTATTAGGCTATTCTCAATTCTTCTCACCCAAATGTACCATACTGTATTCCTATGCCAACATGTATATATGTCCAATATACAATATAGGGTTGAGAGGGAGAGGGAGGGAGAGGGAGGGAGAGCGGGAGAGGGAGAGGGAGGGTGAGCGGAGAGGGAGGGTGAGCAGAAGAGTGAGAGGGAGAGGGGGGGAGGGAGAAAGAGAAAGGAAGAGAAGAAAGCATGACAGGGGAGGAGACATGTGTGTGAACATAGTCCAGAAGTATCAAACCGCCCATAATATGTTTTTTCCTGTGATAAATGAGGTGCTTGTGACTGACGTGAATGATCCCCCGCCCCCCCCCCCCCCTCTCCTGCCCCGTCCTCCCTCACTAATGTGGGCACTGGTGGACATTCCCTCTCGTCTAGTTGCTATGGTGTGCACTGGTCAGTGATCACTCATGCATGCAGCTGGGAGCCACACACAGTGGTCATGTGTTACATAACAGGGGATGTCCCCTTTGGTACGGAGACAAAAGGGGTGAAATAGGACTCACCATAGGATCTCTCCTTTGGTACAGAGATAAAAGTAGTGTACCAGAGGTGAAATAGGACTCACCATAGGAGAAATAGGAAAAAGGTGCGGGGATATACTTTTGTGTGGTGGATATTTCACCAGAGGTGAAATAGGACTCACCATAGGAGAAATAGGAAAAAGGTGCGGGGATATACTTTTGTGTGGTGGATATCTCACGCTCACTGGCTCACTGGCTATATATAGGCCCTGCCTGGGTGCCCTTAGGGCTCCAACGGGGTGGCGCAAATGGCGGTCGGCAGTCCCAACGCATCCCCATAGGATTAGTATAGAAATATCGAAAATCTATTTTACAGCGTAGATTGATTATTTCTTCGGACAAAACTTGCAGAGGACATCCTATCGTTGCGATTTCTGGGTAAGGATGTCGGCTACCGTATGTTTACTAGGAAAACGACGCGGCCAGGTTGAGATGTGGAAGGTATTGAGCCATGGCTGTGAAGGCCCGGGGCAGCAGAAGGATTCGAAATATGCCTGCTGCGCACCGCCTTTCTCAAGGCGGTTTTTGGTCGCCTCTCGTCTAGTTGCTATGGTGTGCACTGGTCAGTGATCACTCATGCATGCAGCTGGGAGCCACACACAGTGGTCATGTGTTACATAACAGGGGATGTCCCCTTTGGTACGGAGACAAAAGGGGTGAAATAGGACTCACCATAGGATCTCTCCTTTGGTACAGAGATAAAAGTAGTGTACCAGAGGTGAAATAGGACTCACCATAGGAGAAATAGGAAAAAGGTGCGGGGATATACTTTTGTGTGGTGGATATCTCAGGGAAATAGTCAAATCTGCCATACACATAGCCAGCCTTTGTTTACCCAGTTGGTGTGCACTTTATGCACTTGTCAATTGCAACCCCACCCCACCCCCACCCCCGGGGATGTGGGGGAATGTCCTTGGCCTTTTGGGAAATTTGATGAAATCCCCGACCCCCCAGGGCAAAATATTCTTGTAAATCCCCGACCCCCCTGGGGCATATTTTTTGGTGGACATTTTTATAAGACAGAAACTATTATTGCAAAAATACAAGGGCCATTCTCAGAAAAATCTTGCAAATGGTGTCTTTGGTCGACTGTGTATGTTTTTAAATTTTCATTAATCAGATATGAATTCTAAACATCATGAGTGTTTTTATGACATACAGTGTTGTATACCTCTGAGAATCAGATCAATGGTCTATGCAGGGTAAGTATGGAGACTCTCCCTAAAATAGTATGTCCAAAGGGCCCTTTTCAATACTTGCAGCTGTAAAAAGATAGATATATAATATACAAATTATTGAAAACCATCATAATGCACTTGTCAATTGCAATCCCCCCCACACCACCCCCAGGGATGTAGGGGAATGGTACCCTAGTGGAGATTTCCCTTAGTTTACAGCAATATCAACTGGAGGGGTAGGGGAATGTCCACCAGTGCCCACATTAAATACATGGGTTCCCAAGAGAGGAACAGAATTGCATAAAATATATCACAAATAGATATGTGATATTGATCACAGTTAGATATGAGATTATGATAAATATAGCTTCGGTAAAAATTCCACATTCTTAGGGGTTAGGGATAGAGGTTAGGAGGCGTTAGGGGGGTTGGGTTAGTGAGGGGGGTTAGTGGAAGGGGTATGGGGGGTTTAGGTGTGTGGAAGTGGGGTGGGGGGGTTATGGGGGTGGAGTTTAGGTGGGGTGGGGTATGTTGCGTCCAAAAGTAGACATATGTACTAATGATGAAATCCGTACAGACTTTTCCTCTGTGGTACAAGCTATTTCTCATATTAGAAATTCTTTTCCAACTGCTAACTTCCTATGTTCGAGCAGATTTGACTATTTCCAGATCAAAAAGTTCCATGTCTGTGGCGATTTCTCCATGTCAGCCTCCTTTTCCACTATTTCCCTTAGATAATCACCACAGAAAAGTATGTCACTGCACCTTTTTCCTATGTCTCCTATTGTATGTCCTATTTCCTCTACATGAAAAGCCATGTCTGGATGCTCTGATACCTATGTCAAGATTTGGTCTTCTTTTCTGTTGGTGTCTTCCCTGGGACACTACTTTTCTACCCATACAAAAGGGGACACCAGTCCTACTTGGGTAGACTTGTACACCATGTTTATTTTGTAATTTAGAATATATGAAATGATCTGATAAAATGTGATTTACCAACACCCACCTGCAAATTTGGGGGCATTCATTCATATCACTTCTTAAAATGAATATTCTTTAAGAAGAAATGAAATGTATGAGTAATTATGCTGGCTAATTCATCTTTTTGAAATAGACATAAAGGACTTGGAGCAAGTCTATTGGGATCTTCTTTTGCTGAATATTCCCACACAGCTCAACCCACCACTTCATATCAATCCACCAAAAAAATTGTTCATTAATTAAGCACCTATTTTATTGTAATACAGATCAAATTTCCCAAAAGTGAAGTGACAACTAATGCTTATTTCTTAAAATAATACTCTAGGAACAGTTAAATAAAGGGTTACTAGAGGAATCACTGAGATCCCAACTTCCCATTTAAACATGGGTTGCGTCGGTCCCAGGCTACAACATAAACAAGTGGTGGCTCAGTATTACGTAACATGCTGGCCGTGCATGCATGACTGGTTGCTAGGAGACAAATAAGCTGGTGACCGCGGCCAGGTCAGCGCTTCACTCACTCACTCAGCGGCTACCCTTACACACGCTTAGCGCTCCGCCAAGCACACGTCACAGGCACCTACTTAATATTTATGAGGTAGCAGTACGCGCTAGGAGCAGTCAAACAAACCCCACGTGGGCGCGCGTCCCTATGCTGAGCCATTGCAACCAACCCAAAATGTACTCACACAAAACCTCCTTTTACACACTATCTTTTTGGAATCTTTCTTTGTTTTTCACAGGTTGTCGAGAAAACATGTTGAACTTTAATCATATAGTTTTATAAAGTAAACTACCGGGAATAATAGAGTATTTCATTGAAGAAAGATATAGAGAACTGGTGGGTGTTGCATAGCCATTACAGTCTACATACAGTGGTTGAGGCCTTAGGCCTACTGCTAAAGTAAAAGGTAACACAACTCAAATAGCCAAGATCATATGAAAACTGTATTTCAGGTGAGTAATATAACCATGAAATCAGAATAGAGCAGGTATTGGTGAAGTATGTTTTATGGGTGAACGGAGATGGATTAGTGAATTTTGTGTAGAAGGAGCGTCATCCCGGGAACGCATTTCAACAGCCTATGAATGAAGACCCAATTGCATTTGAGCATTAATATTTTAGAAAATTATATCAGGCATCTATGTGATTCGAATATGCTATTAGCTATTATTTTGTTGTTGAAAAAAGATATAATGAAGCCTTATCATCCCGCATGACGTGCATACATTTGTGCGTAAGAGTCATTACATTGTTGACGTTTCATGAGAAGTGCCCATATAGATGCAATTTCATGATATTGGGGTGCTAACTCAGAGAATTTCAGCATGTCTTTAAACATGTAACTAGCTTTCTCCCTCCTGGTAGGGAGCTCTTCTTTTGGTGTTATTTTATATCAATCGACAAATGCTAGAATGTTCGAGTCACATGCTATCACTGTTGCGGATCCCATAGCAACACTGATTCTCCTTTTAAAACGTTTAAATCTAAGAAATATTTACAAAACAGTACTGTGTGCTCCTCTCATCTTGTAGCTTTACAGTGAGCATCTGAGACCAGCTGGTCTTGTTTGGCTGCATGAGGGGCGGGCCCAGGGTGACCAGTGGGTTGACCCGTTGACTTAGATCTATTATAGCATTATTACCCCGAGGTTTGGTGGTTTGTTGTGCTCTGGGTGGTCATAGACACTCGAGGGCTTGCCCAAGAGTGTCTATGACCACCCAGAGCACAACAAACCACCAAACCGAGGGTAATAATGCTTTTAGACGCGATTTGATCAGATCAACTTATTAATACCAAAATAGAAGGTTTACCAACCTGTACAATTATTCATTTTAATCAAATATGCCTTGCGAAATAGGTATTAAAAGAAAGCACCGCCTTCAGTATAATGATAGCCCTATCCCTACTTCTTGAGGTAAAATCAATGTCAGCTAGGTTCGAACATAAATATGGTGAACAGTAAGAGTCCTGGAGGGCTTAGAATCTTGGATTATGTTATTTAATAAAGGCAGACATCTTCGGAGAACTTATGACGTCACTCATGAGCAAAACCGGCCAGCCATTATAGCAAGGCGAGTGCACCGTGGTCATGCTCCTCCTCCTAGTGCAGTTTTTGCAATGATATATAGCAGAAATAAGCATGTCCTCATTAGATATGAATGTTTACATGCTATTCATGGCCAGATTTCACTTTTTGAAGCGTGATTTTATGAAAGAGAAGGTGTTTTGTCAGGAGTAAACAAGTCTGGCCCAAACCGGAACTGACAACATTCTAAAACCATCTATATTATCGCTCACAATAACAAAGAACTTTCGGGACTGTACAGGGTTCATTTCAAACCATCTAAGTTCAAACGAACCCATACCAGTCTAGTTATAACCTCTCTCACTCACTATTAGCAAAGAAAATGGCTTATTAGGGATCTGAAGGGAGGAAAACCTCATCCAAACTTTAACCCAACCACGCCCTCAGCTCACTCGGCCGGTATGGAGCCAAGATTGGCTCAGCCTTGATGACGTCAAAATCAAGGAGGATTCTGGGTAATATTCCCCCAAATGGCGGCAGTCATGAATCTTGAATCGAACCTATTTTGGATGTTTCAAATGCTTCTATCAAGGTTGTATTAGATCCTAGGGATATTTCTGTACTGCAGGTACGTTTTTATTTAATAAACGAAGCTATTGCGGCACCATTGTACTGAAGGCGGTACTTTATTTTAAGTGCGCCGGATGTTTACCCACTTAACTCCGCCAGGTACTATAGGTGGCGCCATCCTCTATGGAGTTTTAACACTGCCGTTCTATAGTCCACACTTCAGGGACTTCCGTCGATACAAATGTGGTCTATAGGCAAGAAAATACCTCCCAGAATCTGATCAAATCGCGTCTAAAAATAGTTGGTTGGCGCTTCAGTGATTAAATATGTCTTCAATGTGTGCGCGTGAGTTTTCCACACAGAAGCAATCTGGTATAATAGGAGGTCATGAGGAGATGGCGTAGGAATACATCATAGTACATTTGGGTGAAAAGGAGTGGATATTTGGAAAAGGAGTGGATATTCGGAAAAGGAAAAGGATATTCCTAAAAGAAAAAGATATTCCAAAAAGGAAAAGTACATTCCTAAAAGGAAATTGATAATCCAAAAAGGAAAAGGATATTGGCAAAAAGAAAAAGAAAGTTGACAAAAAGGTGTTGGATATTCCAAAAAGAAAAGTCTTGGATATTTTTTATTTTTCCTATTTCGCGTGTATATCCTTTCAGATTGGGGACAAAACAGGGTAGGTGGCTTTCCATGTGACGGCCCACCCTGTACAGTCATATCTGACAGCATATACAGCTCAAACAGATAGTAAGATGCACTGGCTTCCAGTTCAGTCATCCTACAACTGGCTTCACCCTATCCCATACAGTATTTAGAACAACAGCTACAGAGGCAGACTGTATACATGTAGACTGCAACCACTATCTATACAGTGTTTGGACAGCAACCATCCCCTATATAGTGTTTCAATAGCGTCAGGTCTGAATGTGACTTTACTAGATGCAGTACTCTAATTCCACTGACTGTCATTTCTGAACTATACAGGCTGCAACCACCCCCTATATAGTGTTTCAATAGTGTCAGGCTTGAACTCGGCTTGCTGAACATGATGGGGGACTCTTCTTCTCCTGTATCCTACACTAGAAATGTCAAGATCCTTTTGTGTTGGGGTTAGGGTTAGGTTGTGGGGTTTGTGTGTGTGTGTGTGTGTGGTGGTGGGGGGGGGTAGGGGGAGGGCTTATGGGAGGCGATAGTTGAGGGGGTTAGGGGTGAGGGGGGTGAGGGGGGTGAGGGGGGTGAGGGGTATATGTCAAAAGTCTCCATTAGATATAACAGTATAATATAATATAATGGTACAGTAGTGTTCTCCTATCACTCTCTGTTAGGGGTAAAAAATTGTTTTATTGCTGGCTAGTCATGTAGCCATGTAATTCTATGTTCTGCAACTAGTTCTAATTTATTGCTGCCTATTATTTACCAACATTATTTTGCATTCTTCATGAATCATGTTTCTGGGGGTGGCATGATCTACTCCCAGAGTTGTTCTTATCACCTTATTCTGCGGGATTTGAATCTTTCTCATATGTCCTATCCCTATTGGGCCTAGTTCAGTTAGTATTTAAATATCAGACAGGAATTCTCCCCTCCAGTACTGGCAGACATTCCCCCACCCCTCCAGCTGATATTGCTGTAAACTAAGGGAAATCCCCCGCCTGGGTGGGGGAATGTTTTCTCAGACATTCCCCTACCATTCCCCCACTTCCCCGGGGGTGGGGGGGGTGGGGGGTGGGGCTTGGAATTGACAAGTGCATTAGTAACAGGTGGGAGGTGAAATGATGCTCTGGCAAGGCACTCACGGAATCCGAATCTGGGACTCTATTAATGCACTTGTCAATTGCAACCCCCACAGTTAGGGAGTGATTTGGTATTTGTCTCTTGGACTGAACCAGCCAACACTATGGCTGCCGTGTTTATTTCGTTCTCCTGCGTGATGCAACTCATGTTGTCTATTCATATGAATGTGCGCGATCTTAAATGTATGGACATTACATCACATTTTTTTTAAATAATCAACTTGATCAGCACCACATATTACAACAGATTCAGCAACTAGTACATGATGTTCTTATTTTTTTGTTAGCTGAGTTATTTTTACGTTAGCACCACACCCAGCACCATGCATTATACATTATAAGTTGAGTTGGTTAATATACCTATGCACTGATTTAGGATTTGACCTTTTATTTTTTTTATCTATGCTACTTCTGATAACACATAATCATTGAACCTTTTTGGAATGGTCCTGGACCTTTGAGGCCTGGACAACTCACTGCTGGTTTCCAGAGATAGATCTTTTTGTACCTCTACTTCCCCGGCATCTATTGGTAGTATAGATCAGGCTGGGGAATGAAAGGCTTAAATTTACTGCGGAGGTTTCTGTCATACTGAGCCCAATCCTTTCCCTGGACAGTTACCTTAGAACCTGATTTTGCTACTATTTCAACAGTGTCTGGGTGGAAGGGAGTTTGTAACTTGTGAGATATTTTCTTCCTTTTTAGTAATACTTTTTCCCCTGGATTAACATCAACCATGTGTCTGTCTCTGTCTGTGTACAACTTCGATAAGCCCTTTTTCTCAGCATCCCTTTCCCTTAGAACTACTGCTCCTAACATTAATTGAAAATGGATAACTTTCAATAACTAATGAGAATTCTTTTTTATTTCTGGTACCAACAGTACCTAGGAGATATATTATAACCTCTGTTGGAATTGTTTACATAAGATAATCCCTGTACGAAATAGGGACAACACTACATGGCTGCATTAGCGTAAACATTGATCAGCTGGTAGACGAGGCCATTTATGAGAAATGTCCTCAAGGCTATGTATGGTAATTAACTATCCTGACTCTCACTAATTAATCCTGAATCTGGTAATGAAGTAAAGATTATTCAGATGTCATGCAACGTGAGTCTATTTTATTTATTGCCTTGCTTAACCTATAATATATCTGTTGGCATTTTTTCAAGTGTTCTCCTGATTCAATACGAAATTGTACCCTAGTAGTGATGAGGCTTCTCCAGGGCCGGGAAACCCATTAGCATACCGATCTTATCTCATCTGATAGACTCTGAGCCTAAACTGGAAAATTTCTTTTGGTGACGACGGAAATTAGCTGGGAATCTAGGTATGGATCAGGTTGTCAGTATATACAAACAATCGGCAGCTATACACAAATTTATTAAATTAGGCTAAAACTGCCAAATATTTGAGTATATTTGGTATTCCTTTGAATATGAAAAATCTGTTCTGTTCTGTTGAACTGTATATATGGGTTATTTGAGAGGATTTGTGAAGGCGAATTGTACATTTTCGGACGACTTGATCTGTATGCTTTTGAAAAATTGCTCATATATCCTCCCACGAGTTACGTGACTAATTCTTCGATTTGATTTTGCGTGACTTAATGTTTAACATTACATGAATGTTCATTTATGATGAGTGCCTTTTGGGTTCACTGCACTTAGAAATAATAATGGTGTGACCAAGATGAGCTCTAAAGTTCAATATGCCTCAGACATGCAAATATTGGTTAGATTTCATGATACATATAAACGTCCACAAACATGAACATGGCATAACATTTGTGAATAGAATATGAGAAATGCATTCTCAGTTAACATCGGTCAAAAACTAGATTTTCTTACTTTTTGTTCCACTGCTTTCCAGTTCATGTAAAGGTCATTTGACCAGAACTTTAGAAGATTTTGTCCAGTTGTTTCTGATGCAAATTCTTGTATATTTATAAACATTTAACAGCAGCAGAATATTGATTAATTCAGTCCTATAAGTCATAAAATTAGTAAACTTGGTAAGATTTGGTTGTGTGCAGCATTAACCTACACACCTGGTTTAGGAAACTATTAATTAGAGGGAGTGTTCTGGGTATAGATGGCCACAGATTTGCTTCAAAGATGCATAATATATGCATTGACAGGCACAATATAGGTATTATGGTGCGGTACTAGAAAGTGTTGATGGCCACAATTCACCATTCCACATTATGGTAGAAATGCATTGATACATTGGGGGTTTTTTTCATATTCGAATTGGTACTAACTGATGAATGCCAATCATTGATTAAATCTGAATCAGATATGAGAAAATTCAGTGAGATATCAGATGTGAAATCAGATGCTATCAGATCGCATCTCCACCTGCTCCACCCTTCCCCACCCATTTAGTCCATTTTGGGTCAGATCTTGGTTGTTTTCCCCATCCATATAATATAAAGCTAGAGCGATTTCTAGGAAAGGAGGTAGAAAAGAAATGGTAGAAAGAAGGTTTTCTTTGTCCGGAATGTTCTCGGAATTTGTTGAATTACAAACTACTTTACTCATCTGTAGATGTCAATCCCCCCTCTCTGGATGTCGTCGTATGTGGTTTGTGAGAGTATTTGGGGTGGAAATGTGGTTTTGAAGCCTTTTTAAAATTGTGATCTCTACTCTCTATTTATAGCCTGGGAAAGCCCCTGTGAGATACTACGTCATTTCCCACAACCTACGTCCAGGGGGACCTAACTATAAGTGACCAGCCAAACAGAAGGGGACCACAGGGTCAAATTTTCCAATTTGGGTTTATTATAGATTCTGAATAGTTGAAAAGTCCCAGAATTTGAAATATGGGCTTTTTTGGAAAGTTATGTGAGTTTTCAGTAGATGCTCTCAAATAGGTTGGGGGAGTGACTCATTTTCCTGTGACACATCACATGTACAAAAAATAAATATTAAAAAATTGGTTTTGGTTTAAATGACAGCGATGTACAGAAGGGGAAATGAGCATTATAAAAGGGAAATCGGAGATGGGGTTGGGAGAGAAAAACAGGTATGAAAGTCAGAGAAGAGGGGGAGGGAAAAGAGGGAGAGGGGGAAATGTGGGGAGAGAGGGGGACCGTCCGGAGGATGGGTACTTTGCTAGTTAATTATAAGGCTGCAGATGAGTGTGAGAGTGTGGTCTATTGGAACTTTTCGTTCTGCCATTGGTTCCCACTCAATCACCTGGCCATTGTCTAATGTGGTTTTCGTGGTTCCCCCCATGGCCGTTTGGCGCTCTATGATTGGTGGAAGGCATTGTGTGGGTTAGGAGCACTACTGCATGGCGGCCATAGGTCTACCGAGCATGCCATACTTACAAGTGAAAGAAGTATTAAGTTAGCAATGTATCCTTATCCCAGACCGTAATGGTTTGCGGCAGTTGTGAGTCGCTGCATTATCTGTCGAAATGACGGGTATAGTTAGAGTGAAACCGTTCTATGTGTTTGTTTTGGTCACTAATACGGTTGCAAAATAGTGTCAAAGTTCGCTTCAACGAGAAACAACTGTCATGACAGATTACGGTATATATATATAATTGTAGGCGCAATGCTGCATAAAAGTGGAAGGAGTTAAGCCATGCGGAAGGGAACCTGTAGGAGCATAAACAAACGCCAAAAGTGATGTAAGTCATGGTTAACGCATTATGATGGTGTACCCGCCCTAAATTAATTGAAATATCATTTCTGTGTAATATGCCAAGTGCAATTTTAAGTCTGTGAGGCTCAGGGATGACTTAATTTTCCATGGTTGACTGAAAGCACGGGTGGATGAGTTCCGTTCCATAAGCTCTGGCACCCATCAGTCCCGCATTGTGGGGCGCGTAATGTTAGTAACGATTTATGTGGAAAACCGATGTAAGGTTGATAAAGGAATATTGTTTGTTTTTGTTACACTAGTTGTAAGTAGGGGATCTGGTCCATCATGGACTAAAGGCAATAAACCACTTGGTTTGTACCATTCAGACGGTCTGGATGGCACTTATTGCTACAATAACACCCTTTTCTCACCTCTTACATAATTTGGGACAGTCCATTACAGTTGGACTGGTCAATCCTAACATGGGTGAGTCCAAATGCGGCTTTTAATACAGTTTCTAAGGGTGTGGAGGGCTATGAAAACTCAAAAATAGTAGCTTTACAACCCCTTCAAATGAAGGGAAAAATTAAACTAATCTAACCTTCCAGGTCCAAACTCCACATATCCCTTTATTCCAAGGGAAACTAAAAACTTAATCTAATCAACCTATAATCTCTACAGGCCCAAACCCCATATATCCCTTCATTCCAAGGGAAATTATTTCATCTTGCAAATCCATGTCCAGCCTATGCTACAGCATTGCATCATCCACAGCGCTACGCCCCGGGATTAACTGATCTACTTGAAACCTTTATCCTCACATAATGCTCCTCCTCCTCCCTGATCCGTTTAGCATCCTTGAGAACTCGCCTATGAGCTCTGGCGTTGGCTTCCACCAATTGCGCCACCGCCTCTGCCAGTTTGACGTGATGCTCGGCTTCCAGCCTGGTCAACCACCATCGGCACATCCATGGATGACCCAGGGGCAAGCTAGGGACCTCCAGGAGGAGGAATACCCGACCCACACCCACCGAACACACTGTGATGCTACATGCCTCAGCGGTAAAGAAACCCCACCCCTATCAACCAGTGTTCCACAAGGGTCCATACTTGGCCCCCTACTCTTTATAGTATACTAGCAAAGTACACGTCCTCCGGACAGTCCCACTCTCTCTCCGAATTTCCCCCTCTCCCTTTCCCCCCCCCCTCTTCTCTGTCTCTCATACCTGTTTTTAACTCCCAACCCCATCTCTGATTCCCCCATCTCCCTCCCCTCTTCCTCATGCTCCACCTCCTCCCTTTCTCTCCCTCCGCTCTCTCCCTTCCCCTACATCCTCTCCCTCCCCTCTTTTCCCTCTCCTTTTTCTTTCCCTCCCCGTCCCCTTCTTCTATTTCCCCACCCTCTCCCTTTTCCTCACTCTCCCCTCCTACAACCTCTCCCTCCCCTCCCCCTCTCCAACACCCCCATCCTCTCCCACCCCTCTTCTTCACTCTCCCACTTTCTGCAAGTAGTGGCAAATGACGTAGTATTTCACAGGGGCTTTCCCAGGCTATAAATAGAGTGTGTAGATCCCAATTTAAAAAAGGCTTCAAAATCACATTTCCACCCCAGATACCTTCATAAACCACATACAACGTCCTCCAGAGAGGATGGACAGAACTCTACAGAAGAGTAAAACGGTTTGTAAAAGAACAAATTCCAAGAACATGTGAGACAAAATAGCCCTCTTTTCTACCTAAAGAAACCCCTGTTTTCTACCTCTTTTCGTAGAAATCGCTCTTCCTGTATATTATATGCATATCAACACCTTACCCTCTTACATCATGTCACTCTCAAATAATCAAGTCTCTTGTCAGCTCTATGCCGATGACACAATACTTTATGTCTCATCCCCTTCTATTCCCCAATCCCTCGAAATCACTACCCAACCTCGAAAACTGGTGCTCCAGAAACAAACTAACGATAAATGCGAACAAAACCAAAGCCATGATCTTTCAAAACAAATCCAGATCAAAAAAACAAACCCCCTCCCTGAAACCCCTAACACTCGCTGGCTCTGACATTGAAATTGTACAAGAATTTAAATACCTAGTGTTATACATGCCTTTTTGCCTATTAATTAATCTCTTACGTTACATTGCATAACACGACATAACCATATTTAATAATCACATTAATATTCATAAGAGTTGTGAATATATAAGAGGCACCAATAGTTATTATAATATGCCGCAGAGGTCAGGTCAGGACATTACATCACTTACCTGGCGCACCTGCTGACTCTGTCTAGACACCCAGTGTAGGAGCTAATCAGCCCTAGATCATCATTGGATAATATATTGCACACTGCACCAATAAGACAGTCTATTGGACAGTGCTTGCACACTGCACCACCAACCATACCTCATTGGGTAATATTATGCACACAACCCTTATATCATGTAACCTCATGTCACATTGGTTAAGCATCATACAACATAATGCCGTATTGGCTAATGGTCATGTGACCCAATTAATGATCACCTATTGGTTATGTCATTGTATAAAAAACATGTGAATATGCCCAGTACAGCACTCTAAGATACATATCTTGAATACAACATTCCTGCATCTGTTACATCATTAGTAACTCTACATTATCCAGACAGCTCTACCTCATTACCATTGATACCGAGAAGCATGTATATCACATGGTGGAAACCCCTTAAAATTCTGGATATTATATACAAAGGACGCACAGAATTCACCTAGCTTAAACCTACCGGAAAGCTGGAGAAAAACAGGACATTTGTTCCTCCGCAGTACATATCTAGGCCATATCGTCACAGAAACTGACAGGGTGAGAACATTCAGAACGATTTATCAGACATTTTTATATGCAATTATTAGCCAACATTGGCGATGCAGACACGGCAGAACTTAGAAATCAGTTAAATGCTCATATAGCCGCTCAGGTACAAGGACAATTACAGGCAGTTCAAGAAGAAGGTAGGGAAGGTTTATTAGCTCAGTTACAACAAGTTCAGAATGCAGTTCAGCAACAAATTCAAAATTTGCCAAACCTTATTGCACAACAAGCAGGGGGCGCACATCAGGGCGAACCAGAGAACATGCAAAATGCAAAAGCTAATGCCGAACAAATTGCAAATGCTAATGCCAAACAAAATGCAAATGCTAATGCTAAATGCTAAATAGTACAACCAAACCCAGCAGCCCAACCTATACCTGCATTCATGAACGACCCAATTAAAATTGTGAAAAGAATAATAAGAGAAAAAAGAATACCTGAGGCAAGACTTGGGCTTCAACATTTATTTGAATAATAAAATTATATAATAATAAGATTTTTGTTGATTTTATAAAATGGTAAAGTAGATAAGAATTTATACGAAATATAAATGATAAATGTCGAGGAATTTATACAAGTATAGTAATAGGGTGTATTTCATGAATTATAGGTATAAATAAGATAATGTTTATAGCTAGGTACCGTGAGGTTTTATAATTGGGAGTGGGTGGGTGGGAATTTCCAATATTAAAGTATTGATGTGAAAGTTTGTGAAGGTTTGAGAAGAAGGAAGAGAGGTGGTTTGTGGGAGAAGGTACCTGGCTATAGAGGAAGGGGGCGCCACTAATGCCTAGGAATTATATAATTCCTTCAAAATTAGTGTTAGTGCATTAAGGGCTCAAGACCCAAACTTAAGAAGACCAGAGGTTTTCAGTAAACCTACTCTGAAATGTACCACAAACAATTTTCTAACTGATTTTGAACATTATATCGCAATTGCTTACCCTGGGGACAATAATGCTCTAGCTCGAGCACTGCCTAGCGGCTGCCTAGCTTATTAGACAAAAAGGCAAAGGCCTGGTATGATAGATTTGTAAGGACGAATAACTGCAGATTAGATTATCAATGAATTCGCTTAGCAATGATTGCCAATTTTGCCCAAGATGAAAGGAACTTGAGAATTCAAGGCACGCAAAACCAGAAAGCTGGAGAAAGCGTAGAAGACTATGGTAACGAGATTTGTGAAATTATCGCTGCCAGAGGTATTTTAGAGAGACTAGCGATAGAAAAATTTGAAAGGGGGAGAAAATGTTAGGAAGATAGTTTCTGTACAAGACCCCAAAAACTTTGAACAAGCAGTAGTAATGGCAAAAACTGCAGAGGCAACAAACACAAAAGTGGTGCAAATGGATGCAGCCAGCATAGCCTCAATAGTTAAAGATTCTTACAAAGAAGTAAACACATCCACGGATACAAAATTAGCAGAAATCCCCAAGAAATTGGCTGATATAACCGAAGCTCAGGAAAAGAAGTAGAAAACGGAAACATAGACCCTGGCCCACATGAATCATAACGGTGGCGGCCAAGGATGAGGCCAGAGACGCGGCTGAGGACGCGGCCGGGGTAACAGTCACCACAATGGGAACAACAAAGGCAATGGGAACGACAATAACGGCAGTGGAAACTACTTGGAAAAGTATACAGACGAAAGAGAGGAAAAGGTAATTGGTATGACAACCAAAGCCAGCAGCAAGGGGATGGAATAACAACAACAAATTCCAGCAACAAGGCTACAATAACCAAGGATGGTTCCAACCCCAACCTTACTTTGTACCTCAGCAACAACATCAGCTGCCAAATGCGCAGCTGTTTGCGGAATTTGAGAAATTCATGGCAAGCAAACAGGGAAACGGATCCAGTGCAACTTATTAGGGACAGTAAGCCGCGGAACCATCGTTTCCAATTCAGATGACAATCCTGAACATCCAACGACTTCTATAAGACAAGAACAACCAGGTTATATTGTGAAGGTAATATTCAATGAGGATAGCAATGAATATGTTTCTCCCATCAATCCAGATAGGTATTCAAAGATTAAGGGAAACGCCACTATCTCTCTATCGAATAATTGTTCTGACAAAGAAAGTGTTATTGTACTAATCAAGCTTGTAAACTATTGTATACCAGTTTCATTTGATAATGTGGACTGGACTGGACTGCATAAGTAGACACAGGGGCAACTATTTCTTGTATTAGACACAAGTTAGCTCAAGCTCTCCATGCTAAACATAATATAACATTTGTTAAAACTTCTCTCTGAGTTTCTCTTGCAGATGGGGGTATGTGTCACATGAAGATGCTAGCCAAATTGACCTTCAAGCACAATGGAATTTACACATCACTTTGCGGTATTGGTAAATTTGAAACGCCCATTCATCCACAAATATGAGGCAAATATAAAATTTGAAAATTTACCAGACCTCACAAATCAACTGATCTGAGCTAGCAGATCTTTCACCATTCAACCTTATTTTGACCTCACAGTAACAGCAAAAGTTACTTGTCTTACATCTGTACACAATAGAGACGGAATTACTGAAAATCTAGATAGAAATACAAATGTACCATTTATAGTGCAAAGAAGCATAGTTAAACCAAATGAAAAGAGTAGACATGCTATCATACTTTTTAACACTTCCACTCGACCACACTTGACTCAAACCTTAATACCATTGCCCACATCAACTCAACAATAAACAAATCTAACATTGCTCTATCAAGCTTAGCAAGAATCAGACCTTTCCTTTCAAAACCAACAGCAGTCCAAATTGTCAAATCCATGCTGATTCCTCACCTTGAATTTAATTTGTGCTTCTTAAATATGTCCCCCTGCTCAGCTAAGCAAAAACTTGATAGATCTCTTAAAAGAGGCGTTAGAATTGCAGCCCTGCTTAAAAGAAAAGAAAGTCCCTCTCTTGCCATGCTCGAGTACAACATTCTCCCCCTTGAAACCAGAAGAAACATTCAAATTCTTATGATAGCTCAGAGGAGAGCCCACTCCCAAAACACATGAAAACAAACACCCAGTCCAAAAACAACAATCCCAACGAATCACCAGAAGCCAATCGGCCCTGGATCTGCCGATCACACGCCCAAATCTTGAGACATTCAAACGCTCCCCTGGCTACCTAGGTGGAACTTATAGGAACCCTGTTGGGTCTCTTGTTTGGCACAGCGATCGCAGACCAGGTCAACGCGCTGTCAGAAATATTATCCGTACTGATTCAAACCTGCCTGTATACAAAGGAAAAAAAGATTGGACATAGCCGATCTTCAGGAGGCAGCAGGCCACATAACCACCATTATTGATAGGCTGAACGGACATGATCGGCGGATCCACTAGATCCACATGAGGAGGGAGGTATAGACCGCTTGCTACAGCAGGTGGATCGAGTACTAAACCACAAATTGCTGTTGATTTACTTACTCCGACAAACTCCACTACATTACAATATGCTGGTCGCATCAATCACTGTCTCTTGTAGACTTTGTCACTGTTTATTTTTACTTGCCAGTGTTGCTATTTCTTGCGGTGTTCTTAAAGACTTCTTACTGTATAGACCATATGGGATAGCATACACCTCCAACATTTATAGTGTTCTACCCAGAAATAGATGAAAGACCCTCTATAATGGCTGAACTTAGACCACTCAGGTAAACTATACGGGAAAAAAGATTAATTTCACTTCTTCTGATAACAAATTAATGCGGGCTTTCAAATGCACTGGCTAGTCACTGAGAGACTTATTTTATACTTCGCACATCTACAGTCATCCATCAGACGGTTTTAATCGACCCTGGTTGGATGAGAAATTGTTTAGGTAATGTATGATTATTCGTAGTGCGCACATCAGGACGTTAGAAAATGCGCTATCACCAATCCTCTAACAAATATCATGACAAGATTCAGGTTCAAAATACAGTTCAATATAACCGAACAGATTCTTTGAATCAACGCAATACCAAATATTGCTGTTATGTATCATTTTCCAGCCTAATTTAACATACCTTACTAAATATGTAGAGCTGCCGATGGTACATTTTCCGACGCCCTGACCCCTACATCGTGAGAAAGTATAGTAAGGCCTGATTTGATGGATAGAAATACGAAGGGGATCCACGACACAACCACAGAGGGGGTTCAGCGAATACAATGTTTACGAATTTAGATACTATTTGTGATAAATCTTAGTTTACATAAATATATGTAATATATATTTTTTTATAATTCCAAAGGTGGGGCGGGTTGTGTACACTAACGTTGCTAAAGATGTTCTACTTTTTATGCCGTCCTATTCCAAACCATCTAAGAGTCATTTGACCAACTTTTTGGAGGATTTGATCTGGTTGTTTCATGAATGTGCACTTCTGGATCATGCACTCGAGGACACATTATTAATTTTGTGATGTGTTTCAGGTAATGAGTCACAAATCGACAAATGTTTTTCCACAAGGACCCTTTCTCAGAATGTTTTCATCTTTGGAGTGCTTAGTGCTGTTAGTAGCACGAATATACCGGTATGTACCAAATCTCAAGACCATGTATTGAATATATCTATGCATGTCTGAGGTTATCCTAAGGGGTATATTTAACTAATCAATTATTGATTGACCATTAACAAATATTGCACAAAAAAAAATCCTGCATGAAAAAATATGGAAGTAGTTATTGGATGCCCAAATATTTACATACCATCATTGGAATCAGCTTGATCTCATCATACCAAATAATTGTGATAGTATCTCAAAATCCCCATTTTCTTTACTTATAAATATGACTCATTGTCCTGTGACTCATTACATTTTTCCTTGATAATTGATCTCAAGTGTTATGTTGCCGTTATGTATTTCACACACATCCAGGCGATGATTGGGGAAACGTGAAGGAGCTGATCTAATGCCCACTCCGACCCACCCCATCCCAGCCATGCCACCCCCTGCCGGTAGATCAATTGGTAAATTCATTGGATCACACGGCGGGTGGTATTACAATAGGTGTTCGACCACCTCAACTTTAAGTAGGGATTGGAGGGATCCAGGGCGGATCCAAATGAATCCCTTTGATCAAATGTCAAACATTAAAGTGCATTTAATATTTCAGTCAAGACTAAGTATGTATACTGTCATTAATGAGGATTCTGGTGTTTAGTGGTGGTAATTTATATCTGACAATAAATCGCTGTTTCAGTGGGCTGAGAATGGTTCCTGAGAGGATACTAGTTTAAATGACATCCCGTTACCACCTCTATCCATTAATATGAAAGTTTTTTTTTAAAGTTTGATTTGTTTTCTTCTGTTGTTTCAATTCAATTCAAGAATTCTTTATTGCTGATAATTTTACAATTAGGTGGTCCAATAATCTAAATAAACATGCGTCTAAATAGGTCTTCCATTGGATGCCTGTTTAAAATTTGTATTCAAGCTTAGACATTTTACAATAGTAATATATCTCAGTATACGTGATGATGATAGAAAAATTTAGCAACGTGAGAAGGGATATACGTGTATATAAGCAAAATAAGATGCAAGTATTAGAATCAATCCATTTGGGGTTTATAGGTGATGGCAAGCATCCTCAGATTTCAATAGAAACTTTTTATTTGGTTAATTGCACAGGATATTATACAAATAAATACGCATCGTCTATTACCGTACTTTCTGAAAAGATCATAAACTACTCAAACTGAATAAATTATATATAGGACATTTGAATTGAATACAAATGTACCGTAGAGAATTGTTATAACATTTTTCAGATAAGTTAAAAACAGTTATGTGACGCAACGTACATCATGCAATTCAATTTAATCATATTTAATTGCTCTATCAATAAATATGAACAGTCGATCTAGGCTCACAGCCTATCAGATCAAATAAAATAGATATGTCAGTGATGCGCTATAATGATTCCCATGGCCCATTACCGTCCTAATGGGATTCTAAGGAAATTTTGCGGTCAGGAGCGAGAAACTGCTTTTCCTCAGTTTGGAGGGACTTAATTTGTGGGCTCTGAGCCTAGACTGGGAGGTGACAATTCCAACCTCAATCAGTCAATTATAATTGGCTTTGCTTTCTGGCAGGCTATTTGGATATTTTACGAGATGAAAAATGTTTGTTTTTTTACTATCCTTATATTTTACGACCCCACCCCTCTCTCTCTCTCTCTCTCTCTCTCTCTCAAAAAAAAAAGCAATCTGCATCAATCAGATCATTAGTAATACGACTGTTTCGACTTTCAATTAATCTAATGACATTTTGCGGTTTGGAGCAGGAGGCTTTCCCTCAGTTTGGAGGGACTCTTATAGCTCTGACCCTTGACTGAACACACATCCTCGGGGCTTCTCTATGTATACACAAAGTCGGTTTGGTAGCATTCTGCAAGGTTGTCTTCCAAGCCTCCCCTATTATACCTTTTCTGGCACAGGGAGTCTAAGTTGGTCCTAGATAAATACGTAGGGAGGGCACAAGTTCATGACTGCCAAGTCCTAACTCTTTGTCACATACGGGTCAGGTTGTGAGAAAATGTACTTGTAATAGGCAGCCCTACACATTCAAAACATCTGTTCTCTTATGCTGAACTTTATTTTGTACCATTCATTTTGTCTGAAATCTTAAAAAAGTGGCTTGATGAAGGCGAATTGTAAATTTTCAGGCAAAATTCTGCTAAAAATCACCAATCCACTCATAAATAACCCGAAATTTAAGGCTAAATGAATTTCAATATTTCAACATACAAATGTATATCATATATGTGTATTCATAATTATTCTGCCTAATTTCGCAGAATTTACTAAATGTGTAGAGTTGCGAATTGTACATATTCTGACGTCCTGACATATATCATATGTGTGTGTTTGGGGACAACTGCTGGCCCCAATTATGTATAGCTGTGAAGAACCAGACATTTTGCGTAATGAGAATGAAGTTTGAAACATTGCTTAATGATTAAATATGTAATTTAATCAATATTTCAGGCACAATGCTGAATGATTAAATATATAATTTGTCATGACACATGAAGATATGGGTAATGACACATGATGACAAGTTACATTTAGAGAGGACTTGGGCGTGAGGAAAAGTCCTTAAACTATACTAGGTTGTATGCCTAGGGCTATAAACCTACATAAATGACAGAACCATCAACGCTCTTTTATACTCAGGCCACTTCCGAGGTGCTAAACATATCTAACCATGGACCCCCAAATTCCTCTTAAATAATTAAAAGATTGAAGGAAGGCAACTCATCTAAAACAATCATGGGAACGAGTTAAGTTGGCATTATGCAGGTTTATTGGCGTTCCTGATGCGTTTCGCCTTTCTTGGGATTCTTGGGATGGTAATAGTATGGAAATTGATAGCTTATATAAAGAAATGAGCAAAATGGTATAACATGTAAAGCTATGGTTTTATCTTAGTTTGGTATTAATTAAGTAGAATTAGCATCCTGGTTTCATTGTCTTGTCATTTAGTTTCGTAAAAAAAAAATAGAAAAATGATTAAATTCAATCAGATTTTCTTAGGGAATGTCATAAAAAATGTCCTAGTCATACAATGTATGAAATGTCAAGTTTATCGAGAATTCCTATCGAGAAATCCACGTATTTCAATGGTGGTGTGCATGGTGCAATTCTGCACAGAATCCTTTAACACAGCAAGCACATGGCACATTTTCACTCTTGGTCTGGGAATTACATAGGTATAGTCATTGTAGACTCAAACCAGTTATCTCAGAAAGTTCCCCCATAACCCTATGAAAATAATGATCACCATTAGAAAGAGCATTAAAAACTGTCTACGTAAATGGCCTCACATGCTTTTTCACTTTTTTAATCAAAGTGACATAGTACACTTCAAGTTGGTGTCGTTAAGTTAAAACTCTCTCGATAATCTTCTGAATGGTATCACTAGAAAGAGAATCTCTAACTCTTTTACATAACTTAACATACTTTTGGATAACCTGGATTACCTGTAATCTTGGGGGAATTCAATTTACTGGGATTTCTAGAGAGAGAGCTACAATGATCAGTATGATGGACTGAAAATGATCATCCTTCCCTCATGAATTGCCCAATATTCCTAAAAATGATCTGAGTAGAAAGATTTGATTACATGCATAAGTAGTCGGTGTCAACAATAAGAAAGCAATCTATTGTCAGACTATTCTGTGGGCACCTAATCCCCTATAGCCCTTATAAGGGCTTTACATAAAATAGGGACAGATTAGTAACTACAACTCTATCTGATGTAGTATTGTAGTATTTGATCGATTCAATAAGCCTCTTGTATAAGAACCATTGCTAATTTTTAAAAAGTGCGGGGTATCATATTCTGGTAAAGATGTTGTAATGAATGTACATGAAGCTGTAGTCAAGTGTCTTTTTATTAGAATATTGATATTGTCTGATGCCCCTCTTCTCTTCTTCAATTTTTTATAAAGAGCAAGAATAAGTATCAGTAATTCCTCCTGATCACGAATATATAGGCCTATATAACCGCACTCTGTTTTCCGCATATATATAGATGGACAATTTCCGCATTCCGGATCCGAATTCCGCATCCGCATTCCGCATCCTGACAAATGGAAGGCCACCTTGATGTGTGTATGTATTACTTCGAGAATCACCGACTCCCTCTCACACCATTTCATATTGTAGAGCCTCGAAATTACCTGAATAGTCAGGAACCAATTCCTTTCATCTCATTAATCTTACTCAAATCGATGTCTTAGCTCGATTGTATAACTTTCACTACTCATACCTCTCTGTAATCGTTTAAAACATGTTTACCTTCTCAGGGCACAACGAAACCCATCTACGGATGAGCGAGCTATAACGTGTACAATCCTGAATAGACAAATTTGTACCAAAAAGAATACCCTTTTAACAGAACTATGGACCAAAGAAATTAAAATTGTGAAAAGTAGTTTTTGTTCGATTTAGTCCTGAATAGAACTTTAATATATAAAGTCTAACGTCTCTTTTGAAAAGGAAACCATTATCCCACGCGTCCAGAACCATCTCATACTTAAATAGGTGAAGATCACTTGACAGACACTTATACGAGCTAGGGGCTCCTTCCTAACCGTTCGTATTCAGTTGCAAATCATATCAATGTACAATATTAACCAACCAAGGTGGCTGACGACTGAGTTCTTCATCCCACTGCGATAACTCGTGAAGAAAATGAAGCGTCAGAGTGTCAAAATTCCCTAAAAGAAGAATACGTTGAACCATGTACTTCAAGACCTAGAATATTATGCATGGACAATATGAATTATATGAAAAGTTCCTGGGAAAAATGTAGGGTCTAAATATAAACTGGCACATGTATAGAATATAAGATTTATATTTGATGTCACTTGACCTGTCACTTGAATGAAATACAATTCCTTTGACTGTGTCATTCACATTCAATATTCGCCGAAGATAATTTCATAGGCATTTCTCAAGTGAATTGTGTTATGTTGAAATGCTGTGGTACGTTTTACAACACGGATAGGTATATATAAGTAACTGACATTGAATAAAAATGGACAGTCAATGTTGTTTCTCGGCACAACCATTATCTACATATGCTTGTTCATTGCTCCCCTCTCATCTTAAATGCTTCTATCTTCTTGTTATAGATCTCTCCATTTTGATAATAACATCAATCGCTGGATAATATAACAATTGCATGTTTGGAGAAGTGTGTTCATGTGTGAACACGTGGTATATTCTGATTGGATAATGGCCTTTGAGAGGAGGGAAATGTGGTTAATCATTCACAATCTGACTGGAGAAAGTTCCTCCAAGTTCACCCACAGCCAGCCTCCCAAAGTAGGGCCGATTCTACTAACGTATGACTGAGAAAACGAAAGGAGTAAAGCTCTGCTGGGAGGATGTCCACAGCAAGGGAGCGCCAAACTATACAGTGCAGCCACCTGTCGTAGAAAGGGTGAGCCACGCAAAAGCTCTAGGGTTGGTTTCAACATAGAAATCGAGATTTCTATGGTTTCATTATGTCCAACAAACCTCGGAATCTGTTTAATTGTCAGAATAGTTTATTGTAAGATTATTCCTTCTCACTTGTATGAGATAACATCCGGTTTTCAAATCAGTGTCATACCATACGTGTACATTTGATGTATAAATGAATGAAAATGACAAAACCTTAATTTGATATGCTAAATATAAAAATAATCAATTTCCAATGATATGGACTATGGTTATGGGGACGACATTGTTATTTGTTCAAGTAGAATACAAAATAAAATTAGAAATACGGCTCCTAGTGTTAAACATAATGTTGTGCAATTTCTAGAAGATTAGTTATACTTCCTTCCTTCTATGAATATATATTTGAATCTAGTATAAGGCATTGGTTATGAAGGTAAATGTTGCGAAATTAATATCACATAACTGGTGTTTTTGTTTCTCCAAGGCCGCTTGTGTTCATATAAGCTGCACTCAGTTAACATCAATTTAAAACTACAGATCTTTTATCTTTTCGTTTTGTTCGTTTCTGACCCATCTAAAAGTCAGTTAACCAACATTTAGAAGTATTTAATCCAGTTGTTTTTTGCCACAGAGCTGCATAAACGTAACCACTCATATTTCGGAACCCTGCCGAAATCCTTTCCTGTGGTCGCTTCTTTTTCTCTCAGACGATTCAGACGATTCGACTTTATATTCTTATATACATAAAACAGCAGCAGAATATTGATAAATTCAGTTCTTTGATTATGAGTAAATCTGGTAAGATTTGGTTTGTTGTAGCTGACAATGCAGGGTTAAATTGCAAGCCACGAGATAACCGCCCGAATAATCAATTTATATCAAGCCCAATTAATTCGCCATGATGTTTGAAGGTATGGGTGAGTGCGGTAATTTTGAGGATGATGACTTCAGAATATTTAGGTCACTTTGATTGCAACTACCTTAAATTACGCAATAAATTACTGTAAATGTATTTATTTTCGCGCGGATGAATTTTCGCGCAGTAAGAACTTTGATACCTTTTCGCGCGGATTTAAATTCGCGCAGCAAGGAAGCCTCACACTTTGTTTATGTAATAATTATAGGTTCGCGCAGGATTTAAATTCGCGTACATAAGGGTGTGCGCGAAAATCACGAAAATAATGAATCGCGAACATTAATACGTTTACAGTATAGATAATAGCTGGATCTTATCCAGAAGCCTGCTTACCTATTTGTCATCCTCTTTACCCGTAAAACTTGGCAAATAAAGTATATACCAATCCAATCCAATGTATAATTTCACTTCTATTTAAAAGTTTAATCATAAATTTATACATATCACAAGTTTTTGGAAATGAGTTTGTACATATCAGAGCTATATATACATGTATATGTATAGCTCTGTACATATCCATAGCGCAGGATCTGTGCATTTCTATAATAGAATTTCAACTACAAGTGTACAGTTTAGGTTCAGAGTTGTGAGAGTCCCTCCAAACTGAGGAAAAGCCTCTCTCTCCAAACCACCAAATGCCATTATAATCCCATTAGGATCCCTACTCTCAGGCCGGCAAAACCATTAGCACAGTGGGGATCCAATCACTGACATCCCATTCTCATCTGATCTGAGAGGCTCTGGGCCTAGACTGAATTGTCCGAATTATGCTCAGGGCGTCAGAAAATGTACAATTTTCCTTCACAAATCTAATAAATTTGCCTTCACAAATGTGTAGTCGTTAATCCAATCTAGTCTCAATAAGTACAACGACCTGTTTCAAGTGCTAGGGGGATTTTATTGGTGTGATAGGTTCTCCTGACATGTTTCGACTTGCAGATAAGTCTTCATCGGAGGATGGTAATTGATAACTTTCTCAAATAGAGCCAAAGGGATGTAATTTCCTCTAGACTCTTCCGTGACAACCGCTTCTGAAAGAAGCTGCCCATCGGCAGGATCACTACCCATTACAACGTCACACCCGCCATTACGGGTCCAAACGCTAATAGAGAGAGATGTGATACTTATCCCCCTGTTTGCCCACACGATCTTGCTCATCTGCATATTCTAGCTACAATGATGAAAATCTAAAGACGTTTTCCTCGCAATTTTGGTCGGAATCGATACATCATTACTGTCTATCAATGAAGATATAAGCAGATTTAGCCACCAGAAAGATGCATAGAACGTTTGAATGTAGCACCATTCCCGCCCCCCAATACCGCCGCTAGCGCCACTGCATAGGCCTACACACAGCCGCTGCTCAGTGCCTACTGATATATTTAAAGGGCGGGTAGCGTTGACGTTCACAGCACGTTGTGGTGTGTACGTCGACGGTATTTAACACTAAATCAAATGGATATTGTAGGTAGGAGGGATATACAGAGTGGGGGGGGGGCAGGGGACAATCCTTTATTTTTAAATATAAAAACCATCTAAAAGCCTTCAGATCTGGTGAAATATTATAACCAATTTACTTCCTACAAATAAATACCTTGTGCGGTTACTTTCTGGACCAGCAGCGACCGACCCGCTCTCTGAGAAGAGGGGGATTCCCACGGAACTAAAAAATTGAAGCTGTCGCAGGATATCTCGGTCCTTCCCAGTAATGTCTAGGTCATATGGATCGTCCAATCAAGCAACTTTAACACTATGTACAGCAGCCTATTTAGTCCTAATCAAAAGCTATATTCGTAGGCTACATTTTCGATTGGAGGATTACATATGTTTATGGTACACAAACATCAGGATCAGCACTTCTTTTGGTCCTATGGCTATTCCATTCAAACTTTTGCACTGTGTGGAGCAGGTATTACACACAAACACTAACAAGGAAGAGAGAGTGGAGGAAGCAGGGCGGGATGGTGGGCAGTCATTAAAAGTGAGAAAAACGACAACTATAAGAACAAAAACAGAAAATAAAATAATATCCTCTAGCGGGCTAAATTTCTGGACGAAATGGCGCAGTGGCATTCCCTTGGAATCCTGATTCTCCCATAGGCACAAGAGCGCGCCACCAGCCCCCTGGAGCGATGAATTTAGTCTAGCAAAGTTGGCTCGATGTCCCAATATCCTATGTTTTCATCATCCAGGTGAAAAACCAATGCCAGATTTGACATCCTCAACATTTTTAAGTAGGAAAACGTCGGGGTTCATAGGATCTATATTGTACTCGTAATGCACATACCCTGATTTCCCAACGCATGTCTACTGTTTTCCAAGGCTTCCCTGTTCACCCTTCTTCCTCATGCTTGGCCGTAGCCTACTCGTGTTAACTTCGGGTAACTTCGGTAACACGCCCGTAATGACGTCATAGCAGCGGGGATTCTTCCACCACACAGCCATAAACAAAGCTTATATGTGCGGAAGAATCATCGCATACATCGGCGATGGTTCCCGCACAAATTTAACACAAAAACGAAACGATTTTAATGCCAGTAGCAACGGGAGGTGGGCGGGATGGTGGGCAATGTCAACGTACAAAAACGAATCATATTAATGAAAGTAAATAAATAGCCCAAGACTTCTCCTCATTCCCATCAAATTGTGACGATAGTCCTATATCCCCTGGTGCCACACACCTCTCTGGATAATCTTTGATAAACATCACCCTTTGGGGAAAGTATGTAATGCAAATTAGGGTTTTAGAATATGTTTGGGATTTAACTAATAATTGATTGACGACCTGCCTGTGATGTTGGAGGTAGGGAAGCAATAGTGACCAGTTTGCTAAAATAGGTAAACTATGGACTTTTTCAATCAAAATGTGACCGGACCACTTCAATCATGTTTAATGTAATGTCAATGTGAAAGTTTCATTTCCATGCATAAAGTAGAATGGCATGCAAAAGAAGAGATGGCTTTGTCAATATTGTTGGTGCTAATTTGTACCGCAGCAAATCAGAAACGTTACTGAGGTGGGCCCCTCTAATTGCAATCAAAATTGGCAACTTTCAACCAATCATAAAGTCAGTTGGCCGCTAATTGCCAATATATGTAGATCTATGTGTCCTATGTGTTGAGGAGTGAACAAGCCGATTTAAATGGGGGACACTTCCACGCTTCAAATGTTTACCAAAGGATTTAAGCATGTTCTGGATCTAATATTAATAGAACAAGGTGGGAATTTATTATTACAGTTTAATTATGTATTTTTGTCTTCATAAACGGCCCAAACATATCCTGAAAGGGACGGCTAAGGAAGTGACATGTTTTCAGGCCTTAGCCGTTGTGGTTTTGGAGCCAGCTTCGGCCTCTGGCCTCAGCTGTCCAAAAAACACAACGGCCTCAGTTTCTAACCCTGTAATATATCGGTAGTTATTTACAAGAAGACTTTCCAAGGTGGATATTATATATATAATTAGTCTGGATCACCGAGGTCCAGCACAAAGATTTGACGAGCCGCCAATGCAGTTACAAAGTCAAAAGCAATCCCTCATTCAAATACAATTAACTGAGCAGTCAAATTAATAAGCTATGCTTGAATGAAACATCTAGCACTCTCTGTGTACGGTTCATTCGTGATGGGATTATCACGATCGTGCCATAAAAGGCCACCAAAGCGTGGGAGTAATGCGGTATAAAATTGAGCCCAACCATGCGTAAGACTGAGTAGCCGTTCTGAAATGGATATAATTATGTATAATGTCCTAAATCTAGGAGTTGAATATAAAAAGGGGCGACGAACATAGTATTTCTAGAAGTGGATCTTGATTTACTATGACATTCTCAGAATTACATAATTGTGCATGTATTATGTACAATTAAGCTTGACCTTTCAGGTAATGAGCGGTATTTGTTTTAAAAGTAATTGGATACATTTCCATATAAATCAAGTTTAAATAAATGAATGCTATTCACACTATAATATTAATTATCCAGAACTAACTGTAATATTTTCAGGTATTCAAGTCCAAAAGAGGAGCGAAATGGTAAACAAAAGTATATATAATTATCATTATGAATTTCTCTCATTCAATGCCATGAAGAAAGTGCAAAATAACATTAATAGTTCAGAATTAGTCCTAGTAAATACATGGATTTGTAATGTGTCAGTTCCAAATACCATTAGGCAAAGAATATGCAGAACAGATGTCCTCCACATCATACATCATATAGTGAAAATACCTTTTATTGAAACACTGCTTGATTTTTTGTCAATTGGCCATTGGTCTTAAAGCTGCATTTAATTTGTAGTGTCTTGGTTATTTCTCCGGATCGCAGAGGCTATGAATCTAGATCGCAACAGAAATAACAACACAACCAGGTGCTTACAGGTACTTGGCAGCCAATATGTCTTTTAAGGGTGGTCTTCACTGACTGCGGTAAGCCTTGGGATGGTGCTGTGTTGGTGAGTGTTGAGCAATGCATAATCATCCTGTGATTCCTGCGCAGAGCTTACCGCAGCCAGGGAGACCACCCTTAAATTAACAATTCACCCTTGTTGCGGTTGGCGCTCAAAGAGCATCGAACCAACCCTTATACAGCACAGACGGTGCCACACTAGATAAAATAAATCACATCCAGATAAAGGGAGTATACAAGAGTTACATAGAATTAAATATCGCGTATAAAATCGATCATAATGGAACAGCACAACCTCTATAGTCAGGAGTGAAAGGTAACCACTCCCGATACGATTCAGCCACCATAAGAGAGGCATCCGGGTAGTGAGTCAGAACCAGCCCGTCTCGAACAGGTGTTCTATGAAATTAGGCAGCCATGAGATTAGGCAGTTTTCTGCCTAATTTCATAGCTGCATCATTTCGTAGGTTTAAAAGCATGAAATTAGGCAGCTTATGAAATCAGGCAGTGCGCTGCTTAATTTCATGGCTGCCTAATTTCATGCCTGCAATATTTCATGTGTTCTGGCATGAAATTAAGTAGCCCATGCAATTGTGTCATTATATACCCAAGCTGATTAATTTTATGGCGCAATATTTCATGCCTTACCATGAAATATTGCAGTACATGATATTAAGCAGCTTGGGATTACCAATGACTGTAAACAAAATCTGCGATTGTAAACAAAAGCCGCTTAATTTCACAGCTGTAATATGAATGCATACTGGTATGAAATTGTGAAGCTCATGAGATTATGCAGCGTATCACTACCAAGGATTTTGAAGCAAGCTGCATAATGTCATGGCTGCAATATTTCATGTGTTAAAGCATGATATTATGCAGCAAATGATAGCATAATATCATGTTAGAACTGAGGAAATAGTGCAGCCATATGATTAAGCAGTTTGTAAGTATTAATAGGGATGTGCTGCATACTATCATGTGCTGCATAATATATAAATATCACAGCTGTGCAATTAGGCATGCATCTTGTCTTTAGAAACATTGGGAGCGATGTGCTGCATAATCTCATGGGCTGCATAATTACGTGAAAATAGCATGAAATATTGCAACTTTTGTTTACAATCATTGGGAACGACGTGCTGCATAATCTCATAGACATGGGAAAATAGCATGAAATATTGCAGCCATGATATTAAGCAGAATATGTGTTGCATTATTTCATGGGCGGCATAATCTTATGCTTTCTACGCATAATTTTACAGGCTGAACAATTTTGTAGAACACCGGCACCATGCATTCTCAGTTAACATCGGTCAAAAACTAAAGGTTTTTTACTTTTTGCTCTGTTCTCTTCGAACCTATGGAAAAAAATTGACCAAAGTGTTGTCTGCTTGTTTTTGCTCCTGGGCTTCACAAACTTCCACATTTATAATTTAGTCCTATACGTCATAATACGAGTAGATTTGGTCAAGCTTTTTTTGTCGTAATAGCTGAGAGTGCAGTTTAAACAGCTACACAATATGCATGCCTTAATAAGTAGGAGCAATGTCTGAATCACACGAGCATAAAGCACCCGACTCAAATGAATCATACACTTGGACAGTCCCTGATAAAAATGAAGCCATTTAAATAACAATATCGATAACTTTATATAAATATTCATGGTGAGTAATTAATTGCTTCAAGCCGTTGAATTATTTAGATTAGACATGTTTGATCTCAGCATGCTCAACATACATTTCTTTCTCCACTGATAATTAGTTTCATTCTAAAAATGGTATTCAGGCATTAATGAGGAGTTCAATATTTTAAAGCTAAAAATAGTCCTCAAAATATAAATGTGGACATTTTTGAAGCCCTGTAGCAAAAACCACCGGACAAAATCCTACGGAATTATGGATTTAACTGAGAGTGCACCTTTAAAGGTCGTTATCAGACAATACTGTGATGGTTTCATCAAAGAATCAAATTGTGAAATTAAGCAATTATTGTAAAGGAAGTTCATACTTTTGCAGATCTGACTCAGCTGAACAGGAGATATGTTTAATGGATAGCCAAGTTGGCATCTCTATAAATCAAAATGACTAACCCTGTCCATGTCTCAGCTTTTATTGATATTGGTTCCCCCAATAAATAAGCTACGGTGGTAACAACCTTTAAATTACACTAAGAATTAATGTTGAACACGGCACAACTTAAAAGTTCAATTATATTGGTAAGCAATCAATATTAGACTAGCACCAATTAAGCCCCTAGCTGAGCCCTGGTGAGTTCATCAAGCCAGTAGCTATCTGCGCTAATTACGGTTCCTCCAGAAATAGTGACTTGAATATCAGAGATTTTATTCTATTTCCTTTTTTATATATTGTAAGATGGGGTTCTACCCAAATCTGATGAATGACAGTTGGTACACTTTGGTTATAGTTAATTGATTTTTTTTATTTGTCTAACGTGTTGGGCTGGTCTGGTGCCCTTCGTCATGGAAGAAAGTACAGGATGTAGGCCCTATTCAAATTCCGGAGGAAATATTCAATTTGGTTCACAACTAGAACCTATCCATCAATTTCCTTTTTATAAACAGAAATCAAAGACTTGCAAACAGCTAATCCTTACCTTGTCACACCCACACTACGTCTCCGCTTACGTCGGTATTTTGACGAGTCTTTCAATGACGTCACAACAATATCCTTGGATGACGTAAACACTTCATGTGTTTCCGGTACCGCTGGCAGTCGTACTCCACAGTTTGATGACGTATTCTCCATTAATTCTCCAAAAACACTGTCCTCAAAATGGCCACATGAACCTCTCTCGTCTGATTGGACAGAATCATATTGATAAAATTCAGTGAGAGAAATCTTATCCTCCTTTAATTCTAGTTGTTTGTCCATTCCTTCACTTAGTAATTCGTCTATGTTTATTTCCACTGGTTCAGCTTCATCTGATTCATAATCATACTGTATAACATCATCATAACACCCATAACTGTTTGGGGCCTCATTACCAATGAAGACTTTATCAGAATCGAATCCCTGAATTATGCTGCTAAATTGACTTTCAATGGCTCCATTGGAACTATAAATAGAGTAGGTACTTTGGGTTGACTTATCGCTTTCAATATTTGTATCACTTATGTAATCCGTTTCAGAATGATAAAACTCAACATCCTTATTGGCAGTTATTTGACTAGAAAACACTTTCGACAAATCAGGGTCAGAGTAAGAACGATTGACTAGTGTGAACTTTTTGAGTTTTCGACTCTCACTTTTTGACTTTTGTTTGATGACACTGTTGGAACATTTTTTTTCCTGTCTGTGACTTGGAGGAGTTTGGTAATTGCTGGGAGAGCTGTAGTTGGCGGGTGGAAGTAAACCCATGTCAGTATTATGCAGAGCCAGTTCATTCCGCAAGAGATGATTGTGAACTGCCACCCGACGCAAATCCTCCAGCCCTCGATGGAATACCTCTCCTCCAAGCGAACCAGGCAGGAAGTTGTAATTTGTGACGTAGAGGTCACGACGTAGGTTGTCAGGGTTGCCAAAATCGTTGCGCCCCATGTTTAGTGACGTTGGGGACGTCATTTGAGCTTGTCTGAGGTCTGGAGTCTGCTTCTCCATGCTGATGGTGACGTCGCAGAGAACGTCCACATCATTGTCCAGGTAAAAGGTCTACATCCGACGTCATGGTAATTCCTGGAAGAAAACAAGTTTGAGAGACATATATATAATGTATACTTTGATGAAAACTGAACCTAATTCCTTGGAACTAAAACTCAACTTACAAAATTCTATCAGGTGGTATTTTGACATCAATGGTTTTGCTTGCATAAACATAAACTGCCCATTATATTATGACGTCACAACAATGTCAAACCCCCAACTAATTTTACTTTATACCTACAAAATAAGAATAAACACAGGCTGTAAATTGTTGGTATTATCCAGTATTTGCACAGTTTTTTATTTATCCACGAGGAATGCACTGAATCCACAAGGAATGTAAACTTGAGAGACTTAGTTAATGTCGGAGTGAACGAGTTTTCGAACATATTGAAAACAAAAATGTTATGTGGCCCTTTCCTAGGATATTGCAGCTATGTGGTCCTGGGTATGACTATAAAGGGCCTTTCTGTCTCTTTTCTCTGTCTTTCTCTCCCTTCTTCTCTGTCTCTATTTCCTGGGTATGATCATAAACTGCCTCCCTCTCAGCTCTCCCGCCCTTGATATAGTTGAACTGAATCAAAATGCATTTCCATCATTTTCACACAGGGTCTGGTAAATTGCCATGAAAAATGAACATTTTTCAATGTGGGAAGTATAATCACAATTATATTGATGCAAAACCCCCTTCGGCTGATGATGACACTTCATGTATATGAGTAAAAAGGCTGTGCAATGACAAATACTAATGTGAAATGAATGGCATCAGCCAGACCAGCCACGAAAAGTGGACTACATGGTCAATTTTAGAGGTCTCTAACTTTTTAAAAATTGGGGTAAGATATGATTTTTTTTGTTTATTTGTGGGATATGAACTTGAATAAAAGTGTAGCAAACCTAAACTAATTTGGACTGGGCTTTTTTTATTATTAAATAAAACGTGAAAAAATACACATTTTCTCATAAGTTCCCATAGTAAACCACCGATTTTTTAAGTGACTCTACCAACAAAACTAACGGGGTAACGTGCCTTTTTTCCCCACTTATTTGTTTCTTCTCTAGTAAGGAACAATCCCTGAAAGTTTCATGGTAATTGGACTGGGAGATTTTTTTTCATCGAACTGTTTCAGAATGATAAAACTCATTTGGGGACGTTATTTGAGCTTGTCTGAGGTCTGGAGTCTGCTTCTCCATGCTGATGGTGACGTCGCAGAGAACGTCCACATCATCGTCCAGGTAAAAGGTCTACATCCTATATACCTTTAAATGTGTTGATAAGGGCGTAAAGCAACCAATCTCACTCACTTCTATTGCAGCTATGTTTTGTTGTGGTGAAAATATACCACCCTAAGATATTTTCCTTGTATCAAAGGATCATTTTGTCACCACAAGAAAATGTGAAATAACCCGAGATGACTCAAGATTATGATATATATGTTATGTTGACAAAAGTTCGGGCGCTGAAAAGAAGAACAACTGCGAAATCTATAGTTTGGAACCATGACACAAGGTCTATAACGGTCATGAGGACAGTATTTGGACAACCGATATGGCAATGACAGTAAAAGGTTCTTTACATCAGAGAAGTCTGGAACTGAAATGGATATATGAACTGCAGTCAGTCGGCCCAAGTTTTCAAACCGAAGTAGAGTACAAAAGCGCCATAATAAATATTGAGAAAGTATCGCCTCTCAGCTCTGTGTGCATACTTAGTTCAGAGCGTGTAAGAAAGAATGTGTGTGTGATGCAAGGTATGTGGGTGGGCAAACGGTATGCCCACGTGTACGTGTATGTGTCACATTCAAGATCTCCTATATAGTCAGGTGCCTTAAGGTCAAAAAAGCATAAAACGTTTATTTTTTGGATAAAAGCGCCAAATTTGCTGCATGTATAGACAAAAATGTGCTGATTAATTCTATCCCTTGCAACAAGTAATCATGTCACTTGAACACCCTAATTCAGCCTTTTTGCAATATTAGTCCCGGAGATTTGAGTGAAAAAGGGCTGAACCTAGAATTTTTTTAAAAATCTAATTGCAACTGAAGGTTTCTCAATGGTTATGGGTAGTCTCAGTGCCCCTTACCAACATAATAAAATTCCTGGAAAATCTAGGTGGGGGAACATGCCCAAAATTGAGAAAAACAAAATGGCTGCCACTAAAACATTGAAATGCCATAACTTGGGGGAATATTAACATAATATTAAGTGTGAATACATTTTTCAATGTCTCTAAGCAGGGGGTATCTATTGAAATATGTATGAAGTCAATATAATCAATATTTAGCTAATTAAGACTACTAATACAGAGAAAAACATGAAAAGAATCCTCCCTTAAATGAAGCTTGTGAAGCGAAAAAAACCCACTTAATTCAGGTTTTATAAAGGCCTTAACAACCAAAGATATCAGGAAATATATTTCTGTAGTAACAAATTTAATGCAGCATTTTTGTTAATTATAAATGTCACCAAATGCCTGAAATATAGACCATGCTATGGAAAAATATCAATATGTCTTTTGTGTAAGATAACTGTCATGTCCTCCTTAGTTTCATCATTGACATCTGAGCTCTTTGCATCATCATTATTGCAATGGCAAATTAGATGTTATGGAAGAAGTCCCCAAACTGCTGCATTCACTGACACTTGCAGTGAATAATTTTGTACTAGCTGTTTAGGGGAATGGCCCAATGTTTGTACTAATGGTAGATCTATATACAGGTTGGGATGATCCATCTGTGAACGTCCATCTCATTTTTTCTCATGAAAGGTGAACACCCTTCCATGCTTGAATTTGATGATATATTCTATGGCTATAGGTTTTTTTATTAGCAGCAGAAGTAAGGGGTAGTATCTGTAATCTGTGGTTTTGTAGCAGCAGCAGAAAAGAGGGTCAAGCAGCCAGCTGATCAACTAGCAGAAACCAACCAGCAAGTGCATCCCATGGTCTGACAAAACCAAACAGTGCCAAATGATGTGGCAGACACCAAGTTTGTGCAAGGAGCAGGTTTTTGATAAATAACATGTTGTTAATACATGTTTTCTTCCAGTCAATACAGATGGTACCAGTAAAATACACTTATGTACTCATGTAGGACCCTTGTTTCTCCTCTGGTGGGTCATGTCCTTGGTGCTTGGATTGGAATAACCCTCACACAAAGTTAGCTTTGTTGTATTTGGCTTTCCATGAACACATGGTATTTAAAAAGATATCCAATATGTGACTGATGATATCTACCTTAAAGAACCTCTGGGAGCTAACAAACATTGTCTGTTGATCTTGTGCATAGACTAAGCTAAATTGATTAGCTTCCTGAAAATGGAAAATGGTGTTCACACAAAGCATAAGGGTAGTAACATTGGTCAAAATCCAATGTCGCCACAAAATCTGAAGTTTATCTGTGATCTTGATTGAAAAAGGTTGAGGGTCTATTGATGCTGAGTGAGTTCAAATTCATATTCTAAACTGTCCTCTGAGGATCACATCCTTTCCACAAGTCTCCGAAGTATGCTTCTCTACTATATTTACCCCATCAACATTAAGAGGCAATGTAAGTTCTTGCATAGAATGGTTTCTTTCAACACATGTGTACATGCAGTCATACTCAAAGGTTGAGGGCTATGTAGCTATTTCAGTCATTCTTTTTCCTTCTCAATATTGTGTCTCCATAAGAGTTCAATGAGTAGATGAGTGCTTGCTCAACTCATGATACACAAGTATGTGCATTCATTTATTCTAATTCAATCATGTTCAGGGGATGTAACTAGATTTTGTCACATCATAGTCTTCAACTCTTGCTGCAAGGAAAGGAAGCATTCCTGATATTGATATAGATTGACAAGTCTGGCAGCAGAAGACACATACAACATCACAATACATTGTTCTTCTGCTGTGGTTGGTGCCTCAATGAATTGGCTGTGAGGTTTATGTATAAAGCTCACATTGTTTTCACAAAATTACCATGAGTGACATTCAGGGACAGCTTCATCTGCTGGGCAGGGCACCTCATCATCTTGCTGCGCCTAGATCATTTGAGCTGGTCTTCTCATCTTCTGGTCTTTTCAGAACATCACACATAAACAATATATTGGAAGCTCAATCAGTGAGATGGTGGGCCCTAAACATTCTTGAATAGGTCTTTCCTTCAATCATCACCAGAGCATTTAGTGGCACGTTTATATCTTTCCTAGCAACCTTCTAGAACCAGTCATCAGGTTGTTGTATTAAGTACAGAAGGTTATATCAAAGTATATATAAATATATAACAATTGACTGTGCTCAGCCATTCATTTAAATATGGACAGCTCCTTCACCAAAGGAGTTGGAAGTACATTGGGTATGATCTCATTTGGGGTATCATGTCTTCCTTAGCAAGATTGCATACAAAAATATTGGAGCAAAGGTTTGGAATATGAAAATGATGGAAGAAAAAGATTTGGATATCAGATTGAGCATTCTTTATCTATAGGATAGTAGAGTGTGATATAATATGTACTGATTGTATTATCATGTATTGATGTCACAATGTTCTCTGACATGTCACAGATTCTGTGGCATGGGGAATGACATTGCTTAGATGGTTTTCAATGACAGAGCTTCCCAAATGGATATAGAAAAAGCTGGAGATGATTCTACATGTACAATCAGCTGCTAATAAATACCACTGCCATAGAATAAAATTAAAATATGGACGTGTGTTCCTTCCTAGAGAAAGCTGGAGATGGAAGTCCACAGACTGTATCCACCTACATTGACTCCTGCCTCTGAAGAGATAGTACAGAATTGTTCACTGCAACTGTCAGTTGAATGAATGCAGCAGTTTGAGGACTTCTTCCCCCAAAATGAATTGGCCATTGCAATGATGATGATGTCAACAACTCAGGGGCTAATGATGAAAGTGAGGGGCCATTGCCTACCATCTGGCCTATGATGCACAGGGTTGTCACTATCACTGCAGAAATGCAAAAGCTAAGCAAAGCAATCCATGAAGGACTCAACTCTCTTGAAATTGGGTGAGATGCTTTGAAAGACCAAAGACAATGCATTTAGCCAGTAAAGTATTAACAGGTATGTCAAAACTGGAGTTTTGTCTCAGACTTATGCTTTCACTCACTACGATCATCAAAATGGTCTGTAATCGTAGTTTTGGTGGCCATATTTGATAAATACTAACAAGGTTAATCAACACTATTAATGTATTTAAGGAATAAAGTATGGTAGAAACATTTATACAAGCTAAGGTGAGGGTTACTATCCATATATGCTCCAAATGGAAACGTATCATATTTTTTTGGTGGCCATTTTGAAAAAGTGTCGAAAATTGGTGTTCCAGTAGTTTTATTTCTTGTTGCAAGGAAAAATATTCAAAGGTATACCCTTGCCTACATGTGTACCAACTTTGGTACTTTTATCCAAAAAATAAACGTTTTGACCTTAAGGCACCTGACTAATATGGGAGGGGGCGTGGAGATGAGGTTGGAAATTTTACACAGCCAACGCAATACCAAATATATACTCAGGCATTCCTAGTATTCATTATTGTTCTGCCTAATTTAGCACAATTTACTGAAATGTGTAGAGCTGCCAATTGTACATATTCTGACGACCTGATTTCCCACATATAGCAAACGGGTTATTTTTCACCAGTGCGCAGACTGGCATCTACCGCAAAGAGGGCCGCCACAAAGCGACTGCACTACATCACAACATTTTGCGACAACCTATGACGTGGTTGTATTCGGGAAGCAAAAACCTGTTTCTGTCAGCATTTTCCTTCTGCGCATTTATATCATATAGCCCTATGTGGGCTCCAGAGGTGCGTTTTATAACCTAGCATTTTATATTAGGCCTACATTTTATTTTATTTTCTATCTGTTCACTATTGTATTTTTGATATATGTATTTTGTTGCGTATGCATAATACTTCTTGGTCTAGACCGACCATACCAAATTCTCTAGTTAGTACAACTCACTGTTAGCTAGTTATTATACACAGTAGAGGGAGAGAGGCTCGCTGTATATCGGGTAGGCTGGCTCGGTAAAGTGATGTGGTAATAATGAAAGCATGATGAACTTGATCTTGTGTTTTATTAAATTTTGTTTTGTTTTGGCAATTACCAACCACCCAGGAACCCACTGGAAGACCTGGAATTAAGGTTTCAAAACTGGGCCTTCCTTTTTGTAGTCACCATTTATGCAAATAATGTTCACCTACAAAATATACATATATATAATTATAGCTACTGTGAGAGATGTGTTGGTCTTGACGATATTCACCACTTCTTGCTTCTCTGTGAAAAACTATATGTGAAGAAGTCGGATTTTTAAAGCAATGTATGCATATAAAACATACATTATCTACCCTATAAGAACATTTTTTGGATATGTATACATATAAATGTGGTATACCATCGACAGCTCTTGATAAGGGGAATACATTTATGCGTATACTGCATTTGAATACACAAGAACAACATCACTATGGAACAAAAGTCATATGACGAACATTTGGTGGATAGACTCATTATAAATATGAATTTATGGGGGGAAAACAGAGCATACTGCTGTTCAACAGTAATGACTCGTTCTGCTATCATTATGCATATATATAGTTGTGTGTGTGTGGGCAGGGTGGTGGTGGTGGTAATCAAAGCGAGTAATCAATATAAGGAAGAGTGGGAGAAAGAGGGAGTGACAGAGGAGAGAGAGAGGAGATAGAGAGAGAGAAAAGGATGCAGAATTGTATTAAATACTCCAACATGTCTAAAATCTACATGTCCTAAAATCTTATTCGCCAAAATACTTCAGAAATAAATAAAGTCTGAAATAATGTCTGACTACTTCTTAGGCTTGTTACATTAATAGTTTATTCTCACTGAAAAGTTTCTTGTAAAGGTTTCTAATCCGAAATATTTCTCATCCGAAACCAGAATGTATACACAGGGTCGTTTACACTGCATTCATTTGCCCTATAATTTCTCAATCTTTTTCCAGACTTTTTACTCTCCCTCTCCCCCTCTCTCTCCCCCTCACTCTCCAAGACAAAAAGAAAGCTGGAACCGGAAAAACAAAAAGGAAGGCAAAAAGTGGACTGGGTCATCCATCTTTCCATAGAAAAGCCTCTCGCTCCAAACCGCCTTTTTGTCTGCATGTGTAACATTATGAAGGCAAAATATACAGAATTGCCTTATTTCATCTTACTCCAGGGCCGGAAATTCATTAGCGCAGTAGACGTTCAGTCCCTGACATACCTTTCTTATCTGAGCTGAGAGGCTGTGAACCTCTGATAGCCCAGTAAGCAAGCACTGGGGTGGAGCAAACATAGCACACCTCCCCAAAGTGGGATTCGAACCCTTAACACCTCATGCCTCTGGATACAAAGCCAGAACATTACACCATGGCACCACCCCTCACGCTAACCATTGTTACTGTTGGAAGAGGCGCATACAAGCATGAATAATATGGGTCAGGTCTTCAGAATATGTACAATCGCCAACACTACACATTCAATAAAATCTGTAAAATGAGGCTTAAATTTAGAATTCTAGCTCTATCTGAGTACATTTGGTATTGCCTTGATTCAGGAAATCTCTTGGATTATGTTGGACTGTATTTTGAACCTAAGTTTGTATTAAATTTGAGTTATAGGCCAGAATTAGTTATGTCAGATTGTACATTCTAAGGCGACTTCTCCAGTAGGCCTTTGCGTGTGGCAGCGCTCCAAATGGACATCTGGAGAAAGATTATGTCTGGTCGGACAGAATTATTCATGCATGACGCCTGGGTAGAAGAGACAATCAGACAACGGACACTAGAATAAGAGAGCCACTCAGGCTGGTATTTATTATAAAACATATTTAAATCGGGGAAGTTGACCTTTGGCTTTAGGGTCAATCCCCAGGATCTAGGCCAAGTCAGTGTGAATGCGAGGCTGCCAGTGCGGGGGGCTGCTGGGAGTGAAGTCTTCTTTTTCCTGTTGTGTGTCGAAAGTATCTTTAATTTTGTTGTTGTTATTGTAACGTTTTTATTCTTACATTCGGATAGGTACATCTAGCTGTTTCCCTCTATTTTCGTTTGTATCCTATACATGACTTTCCATATTATACTATCTACACAACAATAATTAAAATAAGATATATTATATTATCAATCAAATGGGTATAAATTCTACGTTCTGCTACTTAAAGATAATCAACATTTCTATACAGTACAAATATAATATAAGTATTAATGTGCTGGTACACTCGGCAGTTGAGTTATATCACATAGACTTTAGAGTTGTGTTTGACTTGGAGTATAATGTAATGTGTACCCACCAGTATATCGCAGGATGTATTAAGTGGTAAATGTATTGAGTGGCAAATTTTAAAAGTTTTAAATTAACATGTTATCTGATTTTAAGTCATAAAGGACATCTTGGAGTTTAAGTGGATATAAATTATACTAAATAATGCAGGGACAGATTAATAAATTCAGTTGCAGAATTAGTAAATACATGGACCGAATTGAAGATGAATCTAAGACCGAATTAGAGAGTACAATGACCGAATTAAAAAATGCGGTGACAGAAATAAAAAATATAGAGGCAGAATCATACACGGAATTAATAATTCCAAGACCAAATTAAAATGTATACCATATTATAAGTTCTAAGACCAAATTAAAAGTACAGAGACGAAATTAAAAAATACACTCATCAAATTAAAGAATACAGGGACCGAGTTGAAAACTCCCTCACCGAATTAATGAAATAACTCAAACTTTTTGTAACCCATCATTAACTCATGAAACAAACATTACAGTTTGTTTTTTAAGATATTAGGGTAACACTATTGATTGTTAGTCATCAATTATTATGAGACCAGTTTTCATGGAAAGCTTCCACCAAACAACATTAAAAATTCAAGCGAAACATATGTTCACATATTGATTGATATGACTATCCAGGATTTGTGCATCTAGCACAGATGGTATAGGCTCGGAGATAATATGATTATAAACCCAGATTATCCCTCTTTTTCCAGCAATAATTACTTTCTAAGGGATATAGCTTTAATATTTATACCACGATCGGGGGTTGTACACGCTGCAAATGAGTGGATACCTGCTATTGTGTTTTGTTGAATGGATCCACGCGTGAAAATATGAACTTTTTTTGGCCTAAATCTAAGAAGCATTCTCATTGGTTGACGTTTCACTCACTCATGACGTCACGCCCATTCATGCCACCGTGCCGTCGTTGATTAGCCAATCAGTTATACGCTTGTTTAGTGATTTGGAATAAACCAAATCAATATGGCGGATCATTGGAGAGAAGCGAGGTAAATAAATAGTTTGTTTATTCATTTATTTTACAACATGAGATCGTGGTATAAAAATAGGATGTAACTCGGTTAGTTTCTGACTTACTGTATACAATGCCCACTCGTTATTTTCGACCAGGGATGTCACGAGAAGCCGCAGGCTTCGAGTGACATCCCTGGTCGAAAATAACTTGTGGGCAACGTATACAGTAAGTCAGAAACCAACCTTGTTACATCCTATCATAATATATATATATGTTTAAAGTTATTTCCATTTGTTGTTTGTAACAAGTACCTTTTCAATCTCCTAAATCTGTTTTATGATTTCACATTGTATGTTCCTTTTAGCAAAACCTCTGTAAGACTCTCTTTCTCAGATCAACTGAGAAAATTGGCTTGAAATTTTGTCGAGAAATTGAGCTAAATAAAATAATGCTAATAAATCGCCCCTAAGCCGGGCTCAAGCTCTACATACCCATGACCTATGAAATATGGAATACAGACGTGCAATAACAAAAGCTAGTCCTATTGTACTAGTGTCATATGCGAGGTAGCTAGGTCGGTAATTGTGCTGAACCCAGATAGCCAGATAGGGTGCGAATGTAACACCAGTGGCGCTGTATGCTGGAATATCTCCCAGTAGGCTGAGACGGAAGCTTCCGCCTTAGGTGTTTGCGCTGACCGCCACCCGCGAAAACGGCAATAACACCAGCAAAAAATGTAAAAATGGTCACGGGATTAGAAAATATGAAAAGAGTATATTCTCAGCTATCCGTAGGTATATAATTTTACCTATTTGAAAGAGTGGAGGCCGAGCAATGAGTGTATGGGTATAATCATGTTTAGGCCTACTCTGTTTCTAAGGTTGCGGCTGCCATGACCGGAAGCTCCCGCCTTAGCTTTATCTCAGCCTCCAGGTGGCGTGGTGGTCGGATAGCTTATTTTCGCGCTATCAAGGATAAGGAGAATTCCTTCCACTTCGAGATATTTTGTGTCAATTCAGAATCAAAAACGATGTTTTAGAAGAATATTCTTTCTTTTTTGTGTGCAGAAGTGTTTATTCAGGAAAACATATCATAAGCAGGCTCGCTCATGATGAGTTTTTTATATATTGAATTTGTATTCATGTTCTATAATTGGTTACACTAATAGGACTTCTAATTCTACTAAGTAGTTCTTTCATTTAGCCCTTTTTCGAAGTGCCCTGAAAAGCTTTACTTATTAATCGTCATTTACCAGTTTTTCTTATCTTACATTATATATACAATAAGCTTCCTAGCAATCATCTATAGGTTACATGATTAAATAGATTTTAACTTTAAGGTATTACACATAGTGAGGGTGGTATGATATGAGGTTGAAGGTTGAGGCTGAAGTATGAAAAGGTGATGGCTACTGGCCATGAATTCAACAATTCTTATGGCGTGGTGAGCTGTATGGTTGCATGCGTACAATGTGAGACAACTCACACAAGTTTTCTTGACATTATCATAGTAAATCGGGCAGCTCATATGCAGCCAAAATACAATTGTGTGTACATAATATATAATAAAAGTCATCGTAAAGTCATCATAAAAGTATCGAAGGATTGTCCCTGCGTTGCTTGGTCAACTCGGGGATATTTTAACACATTTTCTTAAGGGTATGTAAAACAGATAATCTCAATAAATTCAGAATAGCGTGTACTTTAATGAAATGGGAAATATATATGAATGCTTTAATGCCTTATTTTGCAGCGGCCGGGAAATGGGAATACATACATGGATGCTTTAAAGTTTAATGCCTCATCTTGCAGCTGCCGGGTTTCATCAAACACACCATTGCACATTTTGAGTCATGCAACTACTCTATAAGAGGCCATCTCATCATGACCGTTTAATATCAATGCTCAGTCTGTCAGAAGCATGCATTCACTGCCATTCAACACCTGTCATTGCAGACCTGTCTCTGTTTAATTTTTGTTGATGACAGGCGTGCGGGTGGGGCTTCCTCAGGACCATACCCGTACCTAAGACATTGAAATGAGGTCACTATGTAAGTGTCCAGATGTCCAGAAAATGTTCAAGCGACGGTTCTCAGGCCATAGAGTAGTACACTTTGTATCACTTTGCATGGAATGGCTAGGTTGCCTCAACGCAAGAAGTAACTCCCCGCCCGTACGAGGGTCACATCCTGTGGCATATAGGGTGGTCTCCTTTGGCTGCGGTAAGCTCTGCAGTAAGCTCTGTGGTAAGCTCTGCTGTAAGCTCTGCGGTAAGCTCTGTGGTAAGCTCTGCGGTAAGCTATTCTCCGCGTTGATTCACGCTTATTTCATGGTGTCAGAAAGTGGTTAAATCCCCGAATTCAAGGAGTGCTAGACACTCAGGAACCTCGGAGATACAAGAACACATGTCCAGGATAGTAGAGACAGGTCGGTGATAGCCTGACAGTTGATATTTCAACTGATTTTAACATTCGTAAACACCAGCTAGTGTGCAGCAGAGCCTATAGGCAAAATCAAAATGGCCGACGACGATAGTGGTGCTAAGCTAGGAAAGTTTAAACCCAGTGACATTGAATCCTGTGCAAGTGAGTGGGAAGCTTATGAACGCCAGTTTGATAGGCGGTTAGAGCATGTGGTTATGGTGATGAGGGTTGACTAAGGCTGCCGTGAACCCAGAACGAGGCGAAGAACTAGGCCCTCCAAAAAGCTGCGACGACCGCAAACCTCATGTGTGGCCAGACCTGTCAGGTCAGTTCACTGCCGCCCTCGTTAGGTGGCGGCACAATCACCACCGCTAGCAAAAACAAGTTTCGCCTTAGACGTCCCTCTAATGCTCTATATGGCTCTCCATTCGTCCCCGCCAGACCAACAAACGGGGACTAAGATCCAAACTCCAAAGGGCTACACGATGCAGCAGGAAGAAGGAAGGTTAGTCAACTCCTCAAGCATATGGGCCCTGAACATGTGTCCATCTATGACGGTTTCACTTGGGCTCCACTTATTCCCACGGTCGTTGCCAATCCAGAAGCAGGCATCCTAGGAGTTGCAGAAGTGCCAGAAGAAGACAGATACAAGTAGGACCAATTGTTTGCAAAGTTTGATGCCTACTTTGGTGTCCACAGGTATCGTAGCATCAAGAGACAAGATTTTTTTAGTACCACTAGAAATCCAAAGAATCAGACAATTATGAATTTTATTTCTGAGTTGCAGAGGAAAGCCAGATATTGTAACTATGGACAGTTAGAGGACAGTCTGATTATCGATATGATTATAAACAGGGTTAATGATTCAAAATGTCCAGAGGGATTGATGGAACTTTCGGATGATCAGCTGACTATGAATAATGTCAGTAGGATCTGCAGACAGGTAGAACTTACTAAAGCCCATGTGAAATCTCTAGAAGCTCAAAACCAAGGGGAAGCACAGGTCCACTACTCAGGTAACAGAAGTCAAGTAAGGGGAAGAGGATGTGGTACAGGATACCACAACAGTGGTACAGGATACCACAACGGTGGTACAGGATAAAACAACAGTGGTGCAGGACTCTATAATAACTCTAAATGCAACAAGTGTTTCGCAAATCATCTCTGTGTCAAGCTAATTTTCAAGGCTCAGGTAATTCTGGTCGTGGAAACTCATATAATGGCCGTGGTAGGGGTAGTAGCCATAGCAACTACAACCATGGTAGTCATGGGTACAGGAACCAAGGACAAAGGGTGCACTATACAGATGACAATAGCAGCCAGAATTATGAACATGAATATGAAGAAACATAATTATGAGGGTCACGATGAAATGAATGAGATGTTTGATAATTTTGATTCCATGCATGTCAATGTTTACAATTGATTCATTTCAGGTCGAGTTAGATACAGGGGCCAAATGCAACATTCTGAGTTTAAAATCTTTGGAGAAACTGAATGTAAACTATGATTTGAAGCAAAGTGCTACTGTTATTACAGGTATTCATGGTATCAGCAACCAAGCTGTAGGTTCTGTAACTCTACCTTGTACATACAAGAACATGATGAGACATGTTGAATTTCAGGTATTGGATGGTAAGAAAAATGTCAATTTACTTGGAAGGACCGACTGTGTTAGATTCGGTCTGGTCGCCTGTACTAATAAGGATACTGTTACTGATGCTTGTGAGTCAGTTGTGTCTAAGTACGCAGATGTATTTGGGGACCAAATTGGGTGCCTCCCAGGGGAATATGACATTAAGATAGATGAAACCATCCCCCCCACAATTCATCCACCGTGGTCCGTGCCTTGCGCTCTCCGAGAGAAAGTCAAAGCAGAACTCCACCGGCTGGAGAAGCTCGGACTCATAAAGAAGGTGACAGAGCCAACACCATGGGTCAACAGTATGGTTGTCGTCAGTAAGAAGGACAAAGACCAAGTGCGCATATGTATAGACCCCACAGATCTGAATAAATTCCATTCGCCGCGAACACTTCCCGATGAGCAATATAGACGATATTGTGACAAGACTTCATGGAAGCAAGCACTTTACCACCTTCGATGCTAACATGGGCTATTTCCAAATTATGTTGATGGAGAAGAGCTCATACCTAACGACCTTTAACACACCATTTGGTCGGTACCGTAACCTGAGAATGCCCATGGGGGCAAAGTGTTCGGCGGATAAATTTCAGTCAGCATTGGTAGGAGCCTTTGAGGAGATTCCCAGAGTGGAAATCTACCAGGACGACATCCTCATTCATGGAAAGACGATGACTGAGCACAACAACCAACTCGAGAAGGGGACCACACTCTAGTGACTAATATCCGGCCTATTGGACTAACCCATATAGCTGGAAAAATCTTTGAAAGCATAATCTATAACAGACTAGTTTTACACTTAGAAACTAATAACCTACTATCCTATGCTCAAAATGGATTTAGACCGGGAAGATCAACGTCCAAAGCAATTTCGGACCTTAATTGGGATCTAAATATCAATGCCAATAATAAACAAGTTACAGCCTGCTGTTTTATTGACTACACCAAAGCGTTCAATTCTATTGACCATACTATATTAGCAAGAAAACTATCCTACTATAATATCTCCATACCGCTAATAAACCTAATAAAAAACTACTTGAATGGTAGAACGCAGTCGGTCACGATTGGACAATTTAGCTCCGAATCACTACCAATTACTCATGGAATCGTTCAAGGGTCAATATTAGGTCCAACATTATTCAATATCTATATAAATGACATACCTAATCTACCTCGTGAATCAAAAATCATCATGTATGCAGATGACATTGTTTTGCACAAAGCTGGTAATAATGTTAAAGATGTTACAGAGTCTCTCATTATAGATCTTAATAAGGTAAATCAGTGGTCCCTCGGCAACCGGATGAGGATTAATAGCAGTAAAACCGAAATTATGTACCTAGGAGCACCTAATACCATTACCCCAGACGAAATTAATACAGGACAACTAACCATTAAAGTTTCACCTAAATTCTGCTACCTAGGAACCACCATTGATAGCGACCTAAATATGCAGACGTCCGCAAACCAAATTATCTCTATACTGTACAATAAACTCAGATACTTTCGGATCATTAGAAAATTCTTAACCCAGAAAGCAGCTTGCACAGTATATAAATCTACGGTACTCCCTATCGTTGATACGCAATTACTAACACTATCCCCTTGCACAGATAAACTCCTTACTAAAATCCAGAGGGCACAGAATAATCTCCTGAGATTAATCCTCTTAAGTGAGCCGCGGACCAGTATACTTGAATTACACAGAAGAACAAACACCATGACGATTGCAAATCGAATTCGATTTAATATACTAAAAACTAGCTATTTCAAAATCAGCGAAAAACCTGAAGCCTGCCGTCACAACACAGGCACTAGACGAGCAGAAGCTCCTCTATTTAATATTACTTTACCGAAATCAACCAAGTTTAAAAAATCTATGTACTATAATATTGTCTCCGAATGGAATAACCTAAATGTCCAAATACGATCTTTAGAAAACTTTAACGACTTCAAAAAACCCATCAAATTTAGCCTACTGTAGTAGGCCCCACTGTCTATTTGTTTGTTTGTTTGTCTGTTTGTTTGTTTGTATACGTATAATGTGAGGAATTTTTCACTTAGTTTGTCCAAGTTAAGGGACCAAAAACAATTTTGAATTGTATAATGTATAACTTAGAAATCCTAGTTTCTTTTTTCTCTCCGGCTCAGGGCCCAGTGGTATACCACCTTAGGGTGAATTGGGGAGCCATGATTTAAATAACAACAACCTTACACTGATGTAACTGCTCGTTAACCTGAATAAAAATGATTCAAAAAAAAAAAGGTGCTAGAGAAATGCAGAAGCATCAACCTGAAGCTCAACAAGAAAAAGTGTAAAGTTGGGAAATCAGAGGTCGACTACATAGGCCACAAGCTGACCAGAGGGCCTCCAACCAACAGAGGACAGAGTAAAGGCAGTAACAAGGACGAGACCTCCTAATGACGTTAAAGAGCTGGAGACCGTACTCGGAATGGTAGGTTATGTCACAAAATTCATCCCTCGACTCAGCGAACTGACAGTGCCACTACGAGAGCTGAAAATACAAGACAAATGGCACTGGGGACTAGAGCATCAGACAGCGTTCAGCAAGATAGAGCAAGAACTGTCATCGAACAGAGTTCTCAGATACTTTGACGTCCGGAAGCCATTACTCATCTCAGTGGACGCAAGCTGTAAGGGACTAGGGGCAGCCGCAATCCAAGATGGAGCCATAGTCGCCTATGCCTCAAGAGCTCTAACTCCAACTGAGCAGCGCTATGCGCAGATCGAAAAGGAACAAGGGGGTCCGTTATCTGTCACTAGAGTCTCCATAATACCATATCGGGCTATGTTATCTTTGATGTTACGGATTACTGTTGGAGATCTTGTGTCTTGGCGGGGTGGCACAACTTCTATGAAATTGGAATAGTAATCAAGCATGAGGATATAGGTAGCGCTGTCTAGCTCAAATAGGCCTGCTCTGACCTTGTTCCATGGGAGTGCTGGAATCAGGTGAACTGTCAGAGGTTCCTTTTGTTGGAACAAGGTCAGATAACGGACCCCAGTTTAGCAGCACCCCATTCAAGGAATTCACAGAGGCATATGGAATCAACCATGTTACCTCATCGCCAACATACCTGCAATCAAACGGTCTTGCTGAAGAAGGGGTGAGGCAGGTAAAAGACCCGCCAGCTCTAGTCAACCCACCTGAGGAAACTCCAAACCAGCCAGGTCCAACACAGAAGCCACCAGCACCGGCACCAAAGCCGCCACCTCCTCCAGCACACACTGCTCCACCATCCAACAGACCGAGCAGAGTAAAAAGGAGCCCAGCCTGAATGAAGGACTATGTTCCATAATCCCAAACCTTTAGAAATCTAAACTCATACCGCGCATCTGCATACTTTACACAATGGGCACACTTGACGTACAATACTTGACACATCTCACAAACATTTCTAAGTCATATGATAAATTGTTTATCCTGGTGCTAAGATATATCATTAGGAATCTCATGGTTATTCTCATACCTAGTCTTTAACCTTGTGTTTGATGCTCCAAGATCTGTATTTGGAACATGAGTAGTTCAGGTGCTATCACTACATATAAATATGCCATCTTCTAAAATTTGTAAAAAAAAAAAAAAAAAAAAAAAAGGGACGTCACTTCTGCCCGCGCAGGCGCAATAAAGATCAGAATTAGCACGCTATTCTCCGCGTTGATTCACGCTTATTTCACTACCTACATGGTTCACTGACCATGTAGACAAGGTCCTCGTAATTCCTCTCCACCTACAGATCTAGAAAGTATACGCTGCCAGATATATAGGCTCTACTGTTTTCTATGGTTGGGTTAGAACGGTACGTTCTAGGTTAAAATAAATAGAAGAAAAATGGTTGGGCACTGGATATCTAGCCTCCCTCACCGCCCCCCCCCCCCCCCTGTCACTCACAAAGGTAGCACTACGCCTACAGCGGGGGCCTACAGCCGTTTTTGCTTGGGGAAGTTTTGCCTTGGTTTGAGGCATTCTGAGCAGTCTGCAGGGTCTTATGGCATCCAAGACACCAACGATCAGCAGACAAATAGATTCTGTACTTTGATAGCATTTTAATGCAGCTACCCACCCTATGAATACATGTTATGCTAGCAGTGGTGAGTGTACAAGCGAGTCCTTGTGCTTGTGGTGTGATGCGCAAGGCCTAACCGGTGTGTTGTGTGACAGCGGGACTGCGGTGAATTGGCGTTGTTCATGTACCCAGGCAGGAAAGAGCTAATTGTTGTACAGTTTTAGCGTTTTGTGCCTATAGGATTGTTTTTGTAGGTTGACATAGCCCACCATCCCGACCCCCATCCTCCATGCTGTCCCGCCCTTCTCCCGTGGCCAGTCGCATTAAAATCGTTTTGTTTTAGTGTTAAATCCATGTGCAATGAATCACCAATGTAGGCAATAGTTTTGCACATTATACGCTCTATGGTGGTGTTGCACTGATGGCGCTACTGGTGAGAGAGTGAGAAACCATTACTCTGAGTTCACCCAAACTTACATGAGTATGGCCGAGTGTATTTCAATGTGCGAGAGTGTCTCGTGTGCAGTTCTTGTACTAGTAAGAGCTTAAAAACCTTGGTGAAATCTCATTCATACTGTTATACATAGTGTAACACAAATTGATGAAGGAGAAATAATGTAGGATATCGTAGTAATATATGGCTTGGACCCCCGCACTACGCTGGAATAAACACAGAACGGAGGAATGGCCTTGAAACCTTCAATCAGGAGGTTTTATTTTCACTATAAACAGTTACATATAAAGAAAAAATTATACGTGTGGCGTGGGCGGAGAAGCGGTTGAGAGTGGAAGGTAAGGTGGGCGTGGAAGCATTGGGACTATGACATCATAGGTAAACACTGGGGCGACGTCATAAGCGGGACCAAGGGGGGCGTGGTTACCTAGGCGGCGTAGTTAGGGGCGTGACTTCTCCAATATAATCGGTGATGTTTTCACCTTCACGTATATATTCCTGGTTGATATTAAGTGAGTCTAGCCCATTCGGGGCGCGGGGGAAAACTGCGTTATCCGTCTAGAATGGACGTCAGCAATGTGCGTCACTAAGGGAGCGCATCTACAATGTAGTAATATTCTCCATGCGACGTCATCAACCCTGACGTCATAGACAGACCGGGCGAGGAATTATGCACACTGAGATCGCATTAAGAACATATACGTTTCAGTGCTCTGTATTTCTTTTATTTTATAACCAAATATTCCGATATTAGGTATTATAAGAGGGTAGATGCTACTCATCGTGGATTGTGAATAGATTTGACATGGCTCATTAGATTTGCAGCGAAAAATACGTTAACACTTGGAGGTGGGAAGCTCCATGGCTAGCATAACAATGGCGGACATTGTGAAGCTAATGTTATCAAGATATAGGGAGAGAAAAACTGGATTTACTCTGATAAATTCATTTCAATAAGAGGGAAAGGTATGTGAGGTACTTTTTAATAACATATCATGTTGTATGAAGGTGATAAATTTACCATACACAAATTCTCACGCGGACACTCCCCTGGATCTTAAAAAGGACCTAAATGAAAGCATCTCATAGAGCAAACACATTTGATTTATTTGCTTTTGTAAACATCAACCATATAACATTGTTCTTTCAGATGAGCCCATACTGTGACAACTCGAAGGAAGAGTAAATATTGAAGCTAAAATTCCATGTTAGTCAATATAGAGTAAGGTTGGTGGGGAGTATGTTACTCCTGGGATCTAGCTGCACATGGTGGGTTCTCCATGTCCAACAGGGCATAGCAGATCAGTTACAATGAAATAAGTAATTAGTTGCTGGCCTCTATAAGTGGCGAAATAAAAAGGTGGTATTTGATGTTACTAACAATGATTGATCTTTAGAAGGTAAACCTAAAATGTATGTATTTGATGACATACAGATTAAAAATATTCTACCAATATTGATAGGATTATTTCCCCAAAGGCTGCTTGAAAAGGAAAAACTGCTCATCAAGGGTGGTGATACTTAGCCCATTCAAGGCGGGGGCAGTTTACACATATTTTGCCTGGCTGACGGGGGCCCTTTTCCCCCTTTTTGGGCTTCAGGACGGGTGTTTAACATGAGGTTTAGGGTTTAAAAACACTTTAAGAATATTTTCTTCAAATAATATGTGTCATATGTACATCATTTAATAGGTGTAAACAGTTATTGATCATATTTTTTCATAATTCCTAGAATTTGGTCTTCAATAATTAAAATAATGGGTCTCAATTGGGTGCAATATGGCGGCAACCTTGCTCCAAATTCACTTTCCAGCATTAATGTATGTTAGTTATGACGTCATCATTATTGTCTCCATGACAACCTATGAACATATTTCTAGTGTGTTTGTATACATATATTTTAAATTTCATCAAAATCCGTTCATTTTTTATTAAGTTATGCCCCCTTCAATTTTTATAAAAGATTGATGCCTTGAGGCATCACCCCGTCCCCTCAGCCAAATTATGTGTGATGCCTTGAGGCATCAGCCCGCCCCCTGAGCCATTTTGATGTTGATGCCTTGAGGCATCAGCCCGCCCTCAATGGGTTAGAGTCTCAGCCATGATTCAAGCAGGAGAAGATTTTCATTTGTCAAAATAAAGGAAACATATTTAGTTTTGTCACTCAGGTACTTCAGTGGAACACAACTGATTTGAATTACCACTTCATCACAGCAAAAGATTGAATCTTGAACTACTCAACAATAAACCAACTACCCTTGCAGGCTTGACCTCATGCCAGTCAGAAAAAGCTAACTCCTGCCTGAAAGTCAGAAATTCAAAGTCTCAGGACTGTGGATAGTGATCAGTCAGACTGGTAGGTTTGTTTTGGATCAGGAAAACCATACAAATAAATTAAAATCCACCATTTTGCACACATGTATGTTGGGACCTCAACATTGCCTTGAGCCTCCCTTCCTCTATGCATTCTCAGAGTGCAACACACTATTTACAATGTTAAGAGGTGTTATGCCATAACCCAAGAGTTTCCCAGGGGGTAAGTCATGGACAGTGGGTTGTTTTGCTGCATATTTAGGGCCTGAAATAAATTTTTGTTTCCAGTCACCTCATGGTAGAAATGTTGGTTGGTTGGTCAGGAATCCATTTTTATTTTTTTTTATTTTATTTTTGGTAGCAGTGATGGAGACTTATCATATGTATCAAAACTTGCCATGGTGTTAAAAGAGTCATTGCCACATGTGCCAGAATGAATTTGATCAAATTTTTCATTGAAATTGATAATTAATTCCATTCAATTGGTGCTAATTAATTCATTTCCTATGAAGAAAACATTCATTATTTTGGTCATAGGAAGTTTTACAATGCCCTAAAAAATGCTTCAGTCAGTTGCAATGTTTTCAGGTGGGTCAGGGACTGAACATAAAGTTAATTCTATTTAAGGCCTAGTGGTAGTAGCCAACCATAGTCCAACCCTGCCCACCTCCAAAGACATACACCAGCACACACCAGGTACATTTGATTCACGACTCTTGTAGGTGCCGTGATGTCATGTCATATATCTGTATACCCAGAGGAAGTATGGGAATTTCAAGTACCAAGAACTTTTTTCTAGTTGGAGTAGAGGTACATATGAGGACATTTTCTGAAACAGTTTTAACCTTACCAATGGTGGCACTATCTTGGCCTTGTGTGGGGTACTTTTGGAGATGAAAATGAGTCGGAAATGTATGTTCTTCTGACCTGTATACCATATGCGCTGCCAGTCGTTTTAAAGAATTCTGTTCCCAGAATTTGATTCCACTTGGGTGCTGTCCCTCTGGCATACTTTATCTCCAGCACTGCACTGTGTTCATCTACAGTCAGATCTGGTGTGTGGACTCAGTGAATGATGTCGGAAACATCTTCCAACCCAGAATACTCGCTAATCAACATGCTAAATCCATCTGAAAACAATTTTCTGCCAAACCCAAGATTGCAGACCCCAGTGAATGGGATTGGGAATGAAGTGTCAGACCCAAAGAATTTATACCATATAGGAGAGATCTAACAGATGTCATCCTGGCTTGCTCATTGATATCTCCTTATACCCTTATGCTCAATCATAACACCATCTTGAATTGCAAATAAATGGTCACAATATGCACAATACCTATTATTCCCTCTCCATTACCAATCAAATCAATTGGAATTCCATATCAATTCTCCACAAGTGGTTCCACATGGTGGATTGTACCCATATTTACATGTCTAATTACCACATCCACTAGACTTTAAATCATCACTATTCAGGGAGTTAGAGCCGCTGACCCTGCCCCCTTTGTAGACAAATAAAGGATATATTATTGCCTAGGAATTGTATATGCTAGGTGTCTTCAATATTTTAAAAGCAACATTCAATGCAGAAAAATGACATAGCAACAGTAACCAAGGAACAATATTTGAGTATGGGTCTACTCTTAGAACGACCAAGGTCCTCTATATATAATTTGAACTTAAATTATTTACAACAAATGAACTCAGAAACCAAATTCAAGTCAAGAGTGAATCACCAAAATTGTGATTATCAAATAAATATGTGGGCATAAAAAGTACCAGAAAATATACATAAAATAAGTCATCTCAGATCAATTTCGATCAGAATATTTTCAGTTGCATAGCAAGCCTACATAAGCCTAGCAACCATGGAATTGCCTGAAATAGTTACATAAATAAGAAAACTATTGCATAGACTACTTTATACGGGTATATTATTACATATTATTTGTTAGAAATCAATATTTCCAGGGAATGGCCAATATGTCACTAAAAATGTTACTATGGAAACAGACTTTTCAGAATGGGTCTATATCAAAAATTAATAAGCATAACAAAATCTACCCCTGTACCAAATTTCAGGCTCTCAGTTCTATTTTGATGTTCAGAATTTGTTGTATTACACATGTACCATGAATTAGCTTGCAAATCAAAGTCAAGTCAACTAGGAAATAGGCAAAAATGGTCTATTGATCAGCCATTTTGGACTTTAGAACCATTTGGCAGCCATCTTGGAAATTCTAAATGTTGATGCATATCACCGAAATTGTGATTATCAAAGAAATATGACATTTTAGTACATTAAAAATAGATTTTACCAAGAAAATATGCTTTAAATAAGTCATTTCAGATCAATTTCAGCATATTTTCAGTTGCTTAGCAACCATAAATAGCCTAGCAACCATGGAATTGCCTGAAATAGTTACCTAATTTAGAGAACTATTGCATAACTGCTTTATTTTGGTATATTGGTAATGATTATTTGTTAGAAATCAGTTTTTCCAGGAAAAATGATGAAATTTTAGTTAAAAATATGTTACCATGGCAACAGAAGCCAAGAGAATAATTCTTTTCAGAATGGGTCAATATAAAAAATTAATCATCATATTAAAATGTATCTCTGTACCAAATTTCAGGTTCTCAGATATATTCTAATGTTCAGAATTGGTTGAAGTACATACTGATATGAACAATGAATGAGCTTGCAAGCTAAAGTCAAGTCAACTAGGAAGTTGGCCTGAAGGGTCTTTTGATCAGCCATTTTGGATCTTAGAACCATTAGGCAGCCATCTTGGAAATTCTAAAAGCTGAAGCATATCACTGAAAATGTTATCATTAAATAAATGTTACATTTTAGAACATAAATAATTGCCTTACCCCATAAAATATACATAAAATGAGCCATTTTGGAGAAATTTCAGTATATTATCAGTTGCTTAGCAACCATACATAGCCTAGCAACCATATAATTAGCTGAAATAGTTAGAAAAATTAGAGAACTATTCCATAGACTACTTTATGTGGGTATACCATATCAAATTATTGGTTAGAATTCAGTATTTCCAGGGAATGGCCAAAATTTCCCTGAAAAAATGTTACCATGGCAACAGAACCCAATAAAACAATATTTCAGAATGGGTCAATATCCAAAATTAATCAGCATACCAAAATCTATCACTGTACCAAATTTCATGCTTTCATACCAATTTGAACAATTCTTGCATTTTTTTGCACCAATCTACCTGACTAAATGTATTTATTGTACTGACACCTTATTTTGTTTGTTTGTGTCGTTGCCAAGGCAGTTTCCCACACTCAAGGCATTCCCAAGCCGGTCACGCTCATGTTCAGACCAAGAAATTCACCCTTTAAATATAAAAAAGATACCCTTTAATTCACACCTAAACGCCATCCCCTCCCCCTCTCAGCCATTACCAGCATGATTCTGATCCCATCTGCTGATATCAGAATCAACAGATTCTTCACACCGATATCCAGGATGGGAGGAGCCAAGATCGATGCTATCAATGATTGACAGACCATCATGCCAATCCATTTAGATTGATGTTATCTCATCAATATAAAAACCACAACAAGTTGCTAGTGTTTTGGCCCAGAGCAAAAGGTTTACTGGGTACTGATCCAAATCCCAACAGGTGGTGAGATCAATCGTCCCGTTCTAGTTTCTGCCCAGCAAGACTTTTATTGCAAAGAAATTATATAAATTGTCAGCCGAAATTCTCCAAAATAATAATTTATATGAACTGAAGAATACCAAGCCAGAGGTAATGATTGTCACATCAACGTTACCCACGGCATGGAAGCATCAATAGAATATCCACAAACTTTGACTTAAATTAGATACTAGATTGAACGTTGGTCCTTAATTAGCGTTATAGAATGTAAGCTTTGAAAACTGAAAACTAGAAAAGGGGTATTTCCTCTCTGTTTGTATGGAATTCATGGCGTTTTCTAGAAATTGTCATTATTTTTGTGTTTTGTTATTCTACAGTGCAATTTGGTGTAAAAAGTATAAGTGCGATTTGTTAGCCTCTTGATATAAATATAGCCAATATATCCTTACATTTTCAACTTTATCGCGGATTCCCTATAAGATTAATCATATTGAAAATAGAGGGGTTCTGTACACCGAAATGAATAATTTGGAATATCATTTGATTTACACCGGAAGAAACAGCCATAATCCTTCAATATCATACCACAACGTCCTAATGGGATTATAATGGCATTTTGCGGTTTAGGGCGAGAGGCCTTTCCTCCCTTTGAAGGAACTCTCTTAACTTTGAGCCTAGACTGGCAAAAATAGAAACCTTCATTTTTCAACGAAAATTAGCGGATAAAGTTTACATGTGAACCACGATATATATGTCTTTCGGCTTGCTGGAAGACCTCTATGGAGAAGCATGAAATAAAAGTTATAAAAGAAATGCAGCTTTAATTGTGTCACACCCAGATTCCCCATGGACATCTATAAAAGTACCGTTCATGCAGTACATGTACATTGAGGGGCTTATTGTCGAAATAATGAATCGTCTCCAGTTGAAAGACAGGAGTAAGGGCAATGCACTGACTATTAAACAAACTTAATTCTTGTCAGGTGTCTGAGAGCCATGAAAAGAGAGTTGGATGTACTCACGACACAAGTTATTACCTACACAAAAGTCATCATGAATGTTACAGATGGGTAGATGGACCACCCTTTGAGGTGTTCATCAGACAATATACATCACGCTCAGATCATGGATCCTATAAAGTAATGGGATGCAATTATTTCCCAACATTGGGATATGTTTTATTTAGTAACTTTCATTGTTTTCAAAAATATTTGCTGGTGACTCTAGGAAGGACGTGATTTCTTTTTTTCAGGTCGTCAGAGTTTGGAACAATTGGAATGGTGAGCGATATTAAATGACGCCACCACAGGAAGGGATTTCGGCTGGTGTCCGAATTATAAATGTCGCCTGTTGTGAAGCCCTGAGCCAAATAAAGAAAACGGACAAAATCGTCCACAATTTGGTTAAATGACTTCTAGATGTGAAGGAAAAGAACGGAACAAAAAGTAGAATGTCTTTTTTTTTTGTTTTTACAACAGACTTTATTACTGACACCTGCCATCTGGGCATATACATTTCTAAAAACATGTTATATCAAGGTATAAAAGGCGAATATGAATCATTTTTTCAGTGTTTTCAACAATATCAACAATATCTTCCATTAGGCGTCTCCATAGCTTTTTCTCTTCTTAATAATATTGTAATAGTAGAATGTCTTAAGTGTTTCACCGATGTTAACTGAGAGTGCAACTTTAAATGGGGTCAAGTTATTGTACCAATCATGTGTGAGGGTTCTGAGAGATATATCGCAGGTTGATTATTGTAATGTGATACTTTTGGCACTGTCAACATATTGACAGGCAATCTATGCACATTGTCAGCTCCATACAACATCAAGTATTATTGGGTATTCATTGCATTGTCGAGGAATAATATTCAGAGTGGCACGGTGAAATTACCACATTTACACTGATAGACTGTGTTGTTTAATATGTACTGATAAAATAGGAAGAAGAACACTTTAGTCTGTGTGGAAAAATATCCCTCAAGTCGTCATCTTCGATAAGTCATTTTATTTGGTCCAATATTTTGCCCTATAGGGGGGGGGGGGCTTCTTCAGGGACAATGATGGTTGAAGACGGGTGGCTACTTTTATAAGGAAAATGTGTTAGGCACCACGACACATAATGTGTCTTAAATGTGTTAGGCACCACGACACATAATGTGTCTTAAATGTGTTGGAATAAGATGGAATATGGATTTGAATAAAGTGGTGTTGTTTGATGAGTTCTAGGGTTTAAGTTGAAGTTAAATTTTTTTTATATATATCATCGAACCATCGATACAGATATTCCTGAGACCTTGCCTTTCCACGCCACAGCCACGCCCCCTTACTGTGACGTCATAATGGTTGTGCGCCACCTCACCTTCTTATGTAATTGTTACGTCATACGCACACCATTCTATTCCACACTTTCTACTGATTCCGCACTGTGCGGAGGTGTTTTCCGTTGGGAAATAAACCTTGCTGTTAGCTGGTTAGCTTATCGTCCGTCATTATTAGTGCTAGGTCAACAGGACATATATGTAATATAGTATAAAACGGGACTATAATTTTAAGCCCGTGTGTTGGAACTTTAATAATGTAACATAAGTCGAATCTATAATTTTAAGTTCGACGGGTACTTTTAAGGTTGATTTAGTAGATGTTTAATCAAGTTCAAGGTATCCGGAGTCGTTTAGGAATTTTCCCAGTACTCTGGAAGCCCTTCTATCGAGAATTCTAATAATTTGGTAGATATAGAAGAATAGTTGGTTTATCTCTCGACGGTTGATGGTCAGTTCCTCGTGGCTTGCTTCTAGGGAATATATATGAGTTGGTCCGAAGCGTAGCTTAGCCGAATATGTTCGGAGCAAGGATTCCCCTGATCACTAAATTGAATATCGACGCATGGGCGAGTGAGGCTAGCCACCATCACATGGACTCAACTATATTAGACGGGATATCATTCAGATTTCCTATTCAGTATAGTGGCCCGCCAATGTATAGCCAGCAAATACAACCCAACCACTCGTCCGCACTCCTGTTCCCCAGACATATCAAAGAATATATATCAGAGTCCTCGCTAGGTGCTCTGTGTGGTCCTTTTGAAAAGCATCCATTTACTCCGTGGTTCCACACTAGTCCTCCGATGTCAAGGCCAAAGAGTGACAGTGATAAACGCCACATCATAGTCGACTTATCTTTCCCTGATGGGGGTGTTAATGCATACATACCAAAGAACACCTTCAATGGAATGACTGTCCATCATAATCTTCCAACAGTCGCTGATGCTGTTAGTGCTATCCACGATCGTGGCCCTGCAGGGTGTATGTCAGTGGTCGACCTGCAGAGAGCCTATCGACAGTTCCCTGTTTGTCCGCTCGACTGGCCCCTGCTAGGCATATGTTTTGAAGACAAATTCTATTTTGATACGGTCCTCCCATTTGGAGCCCTCGCCAGCTCATTTATACGGTGGACGAGAATGGTACATCGCGGCCCGTTCCGTTCAGCTCCGTTCCGTCCCGTCCCGTGCCCGCCCGAAAAAAAAAAAAAAATGGATGTCGTCATACATTTACTATAGAAATATTCATGACGGGGCCACTTGTATCGGTGGCGGGACGGGACGGCCTCCTAAAGTTCGGCGACAATTACCGTTCCGTGCCGAACCGCTAACACGTCCCGTCCCGTCCCGTCCCGCACATTACATTTTTTTCACGGGAAAATTTTCGAAAAGTACGGGTAACGGCGGGGGACGGGACGGGACGGGGCGGGACGGGACGGGGGCGGGGCGGGCCGGAATGGAATGGAACGGAAGCCAGGTCACATTGCCTATAAAAGAAAGCTTACCAAGCCTAAACATGTTAGCTAACCCCTGGTCGCTCACCAGTGCTAATCCCTAGCTTTTATACATGTAGAGCGAAAATGCTAACTTAGTTAATCATTAAAGTTCTCATTTAATTTATATATTTATTGTTGAATAAAGTCATTTAAAAATATCCTTTTTACACTCACCTCTTTGTCCCTCATCTCTTGATATTTCTCCTTCTCACTCTGCCTCCCTCTCTCTGTCCACCCCCCCCCCCCCCATCCTGTCCCCTTTCGTGTCTCTATGATCCATCTCCCCCTCCCATGCCCTCTCTCCCCCTCCCCTCAAATTGATGCATACATTATGTATGTATACATGTATATATATATATAAGTATACAGGTATGTATCCAAATGTATATGTACATATATATGTATATATATGTATGTATGTATGTATGTATATACATGTATATACATATACAATACATATACTATGTATGCATATATAATGTATAGGCCTACATATAAAATATATGCATAATGTGTATACATAAATATACATACATGTATACAATGTATGTATGTATGTATGTATGTATGTATGTATGTATGTGTGCATAGATATACACCTATGCATATATATGTGTACATAAATTCATGCATGTATGCATAATATGTATGCAGATGTATACAGAGTGAGTAGGATTGGTTGTTTTATGCCTTTATCGACACATTTAAGATGGTTATATCAAGGGCGGGAGAGCTGAGAGGAAGGCAGTTTTTGATCATACCCAGGAAATAGAGATAGAGAAGAAGGGAGATGGAGACAGAGAAAAAGAGACAGCAGGGCACTTTAAGGTCTTACCCAGGACCAATGTATGCACAAATATACAAGGATAGAGAGAGGAAGGAAGGGAGGGAGGGAGGGCGAGAAAGGGGGGAGAGGTAGGGGGGGGGGGGAGAGAAGGAGGGAGAGAAGAGAGAGGGGGAGAAAGTCCAGTCAGACATATATAGAGCGGCCCCAATTGTCAGCCATATCTTGTACCATGGGAGTATTTGAATCCAATGTAGTATTAACTAAAGGAGTATTGAGTATAGGCATATATCTATATACTATAGTATAATTTGTAATAGTCTGTGTGGCCCGTTCCGTCCCGTCCCGTCCCGCCCCGCCCCCGCCCGCTCCCCCGCCCGCTCCCGCCCCGCTCCCGCCCGCTCCCGCCCCGCTCCCTCCCGTCACCCGTGCCGAACCCGTACCGAAGACGTTGTGTTCGTATGTACCATTCTCGTCCACCGTACATTTACCATGCAGAGCATTGCTGAGTTCATAGCTAGAGCCCTCCTACGTAAGGGTGTCACAGCACTTATATATGATTTACTCCGGATCTCAAAGGACATAAAATCTGCAAAGGCCCATCTGCAAGTGACCCTAGGCCTCCTTTGTGCCTTCATTAATAGCATGCTTACAGCTCTTAGGGCTGCAAAGGGAAATGATGTCCACATCACTAAGTCTGTGCGAGATGACTTGGACTGGTTTGACAGATTCTTGGTTCAATTTAATGGAAAGACCATCTTGCCTTCGCATACGATCTTAAGGACTATCTGGGTAGACTCTTCAATCACCGGTGCTGGCGGCACTGATGGAGAAAAGTGGTTCGCCTTTGAATACAAGTCCACACACGTCTGTGATGACATAAATATTCTAGAAGCTACAAACTGCCGCAGCCCGCTTACTATGTGACGAGAAGGATCATGGAAATATAGTCAGAGTCTGCTGTGATAACTCTGCCTCTGTCCAGGCCCTCTCTGGGGGAAGGGCCAAAGATAACCAGCTTGCTGCCTGTGCCTGTGCATTCTGGTTTCTCTCTGCAAAACTTAATGTAGCTTATGAATTTGTTCATGTGCCAGGCGTTTTAATGACACTTCCCGATGCCCTCTCTAGGGGCTTCAATGATGACAATGCAAAGCTAAAGGCTGCTGAAATTATAAAAGCCAATTAAGTCTTTTAAATCTGTTAGCATGCCTCAGTCACTTTATGATACATCTTATTTCCTCTAGGCTCGATCCAGTCTTCCCTAGCGGCTGCAGCCCAGATTTGCCAGAAACAGGCCTACTGCCCAGGGACCACTGCAAATCGCAAGTCTGCTGTTGTGCTCTTCAATGGATTCTGTCATCACCTTCCCCTTGACTTCTATAACCCAGATGCTGCAGAAGTATGCTGGTTTATAGAGTATCTAGTGCAACACAACAGAGCCTCTACAACTATCAGGAATATTATATCAAGCCTTAAATCCTACTATAAGCTCACACTCATCGACACCAGTGAGTTTGATTCTCAGCTCGTGCTCACAGCACTGCGGGCCATTGACAACACACACCTGCTACCCCTGAGATTGTCTCTCAGGTGCTGCTCTCTGTGTGTAATGACAGATACTTCAAACAGCTTAGGGTTGCTATAGTCCTAATGTTCATCGGATTCCTCCGCCAAAGCAACCTGTTTCCCAAGACATCATCTCTATATAACCCTACACGTCAGTTGACTACCAGTGATGTTACGCTTTCAGCAGAAGGCGTGCAGGTCCACATTAAGTGGACAAAGACTCTACAATCTAGCATGCTGCCGGCCTCCATCTTCCTACCAATGATTTCGGACAGTATCCTGTGTCCTCTTCAATCCATCGCCGCTCTCATCGCCGGCATTCCACAGTGCTCCTTGTTGCCACTCTTCACGTTCTCCAATGGTCGCCTGATCAGTCAGCTTCATAAACCAGAAATGGTCGGCTGCTCTACAGTTCCTCAGACAAGACTCTGCACTCCTCTCACTTCACAGTTTAAGGAGAGGAGGGGCATCTTTTGCATATTTCAGAGGTGGTGCAAACTTAACTGACATACGCTCACATGGTATATGTGGGCCTCCAACGCAGTACTTGCTTATCTACAGACCCAGCCAGGCCTACTTCTTCAGTCCATAAGGCTCTTCAAAATATTCACAATATATAAACATTCCTTCGGATTGGGATTTTATTGACATACATATTTCTCATACATACTGACATATTATAATCTTCTTAAACAATTCTTCATTAAATTGTTCACCTACATCTACAAGCTATGTGATCTGCTGTATCTACAAGATTGTATCTACATCTCATGAAGAGAATTTATGGCAAAGCCCAACCATGAGTATTAAACAACAATTGTCTGTGTTTTTGTTGTATGCTGAAGCTTGAAAATCTCAAAAAATACCCGAAATTCAAAAATTTGAATACACAAGCGCTCACTGCAGAGAAACTGATAGGAGTGACTGAGGCAAATAGTTTGTTATGTTCCGGGACGTCCTTGCATCACAATCGGTGCGGGGAGTCATGTGATTGTCCCACGCTGAAGTGGGCGTGGTCAGACCATGTGTGCTGCCCAGAGACCCAAATATGGGCAATGATGTGTCGATTGATTAATTCACCTCAAGTAGGTGAATTCTAGAAAACATATATAATACTGCGCTTCGCTTCACTTTCCTAATAATATTTCTGCTAGTGTGAACAGAACAGAAGTGAAGTGTTTTCTGATGTGAGTGATCAGATGCAGTGCTTCTGAACATAGGAGAGAGTACAGCGACATGCTTGTAGTCTGAATAGAACCAACTTACTCAAAGCACTTTCTGTTGCAGTGTAGTGCGTATTCCAGATATAATAACCGCTGCGAGATAGATTTGTATGATTTGTATGGTTGGCTATGGTTGCATTAGGAAAGAAAAACAGTTGCTGATGAACAACCCAGCCGCCCAGCTGCCCCCCGACCCTACCCGGGCCTAGGCGCTGTTCACTCAGTCAGTGAACAGCGTCCCTGGTCTCAGTTGATGCAACTACGGAAGTGCCGACGGTAGCGCCGGAGCAGATTGTGTGGGAACTAAAATGCCCCTGAACACGACGGTGGGAATGGCTGAATACCGATGCCTGCTGGAAAATTAGCTCCTATATTTACGGACACTGTTTATCGAGTGAGAGCGATGGGACAAATCCGCCTGAACTAAAGTGTACAGAAATGATATCTAGGACGATTTGAATAAGTGAAAATGTTTGTCCCCGGGAAAAATAAGGAGAACGAGCCAATAAGTATAGGAGTCAGTAGACGCTAAGCGTACAATTATTATGGGGGTTGCAACGGGTATTGAGATCGATAAGAAGTCTTTGACTTTTTCCCTGGGAAAAAGCGGAAAGGTTGCCGTTCGTCTAGAAACCAGTTCGATGGGTACATATGGGTAAAATTCGACACGATTGACACGCGACATGGCTGCTAAATCATGGGCGACACGGCGACACGGTCCCCTAAACGTGCGACACACACAGCTTAAAAAATGCTGATAAAATGTGACACGAGACATTCATAAATGTATTAAAAATCGACATGAGACACAGTGATTTATTTAACAGGTGAAACACGACATTGTATCGACCGTTAATATTAATTAATGTATTGCTTAAAAAGTGACACGAGACATCATTGAACTGTTTTAAAAAGTGACATGGGACATGGAAAAATTCTTATCGTGTGACACTCAGACACAGTCATGAAAAATGGGACCCATATACACCCCTAGTTCGCAATGATTCAATTTATTTTGCTTCAGTTGTGTAGTCTGAAACGGGTATAAGCTATAGTCCATGTGAAGCATGGTAGACTTTGAGACAAATGGAATAAAAACAAAGGATATCTTGTATTTTCCAGATATACTATTGAATTCAGTCAGAGTCAGAGTTAGTGATTGGACGCCTACTGCGTGGCTTTCCCGGCCCGGGGGTAGACGTCCTAATGAGAATCTAATGGCATTTTGCGGCTTTTAGCAAGAGGCTTTCCCTCAGTTTGGAGGGACTCTAAACTCTGACCCAGCAGAAGTTCAGAATCAGATTTTGTATAGGGATTTGCATGGTTAGGTGGTTTAAAGCGCTGGGTTTGGACCCAGAGTTATAATACTGTTGTGGGTTCGAATCCAGGGGTGGCTGCAATCTCACCTTTTCCGCAATTGAAACTATAGGGGAAGGTTAGAATTTGGAGGGAATCTGTCAACTCCGAGTCTCGACTAAATTAAAATGCTATTTCTAGATGTTATTCATGTGTTACCACTGGGTCAATATAATTTCGAAATAATAAAATAGGCTATTGTTTTATCAGGAACATCCTATGCATATTTGGCATAGTTTACCTGATAAGTAGTAAAGTGAATTAAAATTTAAATTAAGATTTTTTTTTATGATTTTTCCGATGCTACTCTGAAATGGGTCTAAATCTTTTGGGAATAAATTTGCGTTACGGTATGCAATCATACTACATGCAACAAAAAGATTTTCAAAAACTGTTGTAAATATGTTGCGGGTGGATATATTGCCTCATGTTTTACTGCAAACAAAAAATGGAAATGACCCCCCCCCACCCCCACCCACCCCACACACACAACCACCCGCCCTCCATCTCCCCCTGCCAAACTGAGCAACATAAAACCAGAGTCATGTTGGATATAATAACAATAATAAAACTGAATATACGTTCCCAGTTTTATAACAAAATAAAAAATGAAATGGACCATATCAAGGGGCTTCGAGCTATAAGTGAGGGACAAAGGTAAGTGGTCTCTCACACCTTTCAGGTGTCCACGGGAGATGACGCCTGCGGTTTAACCCTTAGGGGTGACCGGCAAAGGTCAACATGAGTGGTAGACAAGGACCTACTTATGCAAGGTAGAATGAACATGACAGGGTTAAACCTCAGATGTGGGATGGCTCTATTACAGGTTTTGTGAGCATGCCTGAAGTGTTGGGCTGAGATGAAGACCTGTACTACATGTATGACAAAAAGTAGTCATTTACACGAAATAAAAATACAATGTATTATGTATTGCTGATTTTTCTTGTACATATTACCATGATGCCCAGCTGTAATTCTCTGAAGTTCGGCAGCTTAATATCTGATAATTAGCCTTCAGTGGCCTGGCAAAGTCTTCCTCCTCTACCCCAATTGACCCTTTAATTCAGAAAGGCGGGTTCAATAGTGATTCATGAATTAAAATTTGAGATGTGGCTTGTGGTATACTTACATTGGCGTTGGACAAGTTCACTGCCTACAACGATAAGCTTAACCACAAGTCCCTCCCAGGGTGCAGACAAAAAAATGTATTTTTAGCTAATTTGTAAAGATTGAACTATGTTTTTCATTTGAAAATCAAAGGATAGCATCATATCTTTTTTACTGTACCAAGAAGTCGGAATTATAAACCAGTCATCTGTCATTAAAATCATTAATGTTGCCTTCCCAACCCATCTATAGGGAGCCTCACTGGAGGCAGATCGCCGTCCAGAAGGGGCGACCACCACTTAATGAGAAACATCTGGACCCTAAGTTTCAGGGACTGGTTTGTCCCTTCTGGACGAGGAGGTGCTAGTGGCAGAGCAAAGCAATGCCTGCATTTACCATGACGTCATAACGCACCCCCGCCCACCCGGGGGCTATTTTTTAGTCTGGCAAATCCGTCTCGCTCACCCAACTACCTATGTTTTCGCCCTCCATAACAGAAACCAAGTACGGATTTTACATCCTTGACATGTTTCCGAAGTAAAACGTCGGGGTTCATAGGGTCTTTACTGTACTTGTAATGCACATACCGTCAGTTTCAAAGGCATGTATACCCTCTCTGCAGGCTCAAAAACCACCATCACCCCTTCTTCCTCGTGCCACTCGGACTCGGTTACCTTCGTGTAATGACGTCATAGGCGCGGGGATTCCCCACCAGAACCCTACCCAGAACGAGGCCCATGTAATGACGTCATAGCAGCAGGGAATCCACAGCGCCGATCTGCGATGTGGAGATTAAAGCTAACAAACGAAACGATTTGGAAGGCGTCGGGAGACGCCATAGGAGGGAGGTGGGCGGGATGGTGGGCAATGTCAACGTACAAATAATTCCATGTTTAGTAAAGTAAATAGCCCAAGACTTCTCCTGTTGTGACGATATCCTGCCGATTCCTGGTGCCACATATACTCTGGACGATCGGCGGCAAAACCGCTTTGTGTCAACATAAGCGAATGCTATGCCCGAAACATTATTAACACCGCCCCATAACTGAGACGTGATTATTAGACTACGCCTCCCTATACTGATCATTCATTCTCGCACTTATTTCCTACAAAGGTATGCATCCAGTACCATGATTAGCCAGCAGAAGAATACAGCAATACATTAGTAAAGTTGAATTACCCGAAACGCACACCAGTAAATGACAACCTTTGTTCAACTTTCGTCAACGCTAGCGTAAATGGGGATTCCATATCGGCCGATCAACCGAACTGACAGCATGCTGACTACATAATCTTCCATGCCGCTTTACATACCTTCCCAGACAACACTGCCCAGCTCTTGCTGAGCCTTCCGGTTACATGCTTCCGGCTTGCAGAAACACATGCTGCAATACACACTTGCTCGGCAACTCCAGGAGAAAAACAATGACGAAATTTGGTTGTCATATTCAAGGTAGAAACTCCGCGATTATTCCATTAAAAAGCTAACGAAATATAGATTCTTCTGCTAAACACTAAATGTCTGCAGGTGTATTATGGCGGCTGCCATAAGGTCGCCTGCAGACCTCGTCAAGCAAAACACCGAGTCCAGACAACCCTTGGCCTTGTTTATGTGGCGAAGTTTAGCCGGGTCTCCCGGCTCTGCAGTTGTTTGCGCCGAAACCATAATTCTAAAAGCTTTGATTATTCCCATTGATTCAGATCAGGTAAATATAACCAATTTCCTTCCCCCGAAATAAATATAGCCTACAGGCCTGTCTTGCAAGCGGTTAACTTTCTGGACTATACGGTAAAATACCCTTCCAGGGGCCGAGAAGCCTTGAGGTGAGGTCCTGCCAGTGAGTACAACCCCACCATAACCCCACTCGATTGTTTCTTCCTTTCTTATGATCACTGCACTGAAACGCCTACACCTGAAAGGCATATGTTCTGATGAAGATGGCTAGGCCCAAAAGAAAATAGTTGTGTTTCCGCCTAGACAGACACACACACACACCTACAAAGAAAAACCTTGTCCTTCCTAAAGAATTGTTGACCCTGCTTAGAAAAGATCTTTGGGCAAAAACAATTAAAAACCCTATAAGAAGTGCATTTATCTTGTTTAAATTAAAATAACTATTGTTACGGAATAAATGTGTGTTTAGTTCTTCAAAGGTTGTATCATTTTAAAAAGTTACTACCCCCGCCATACACCTACACACACACTTTAGCTAGTTCGGCTATATCTCGGTTTGTCCGTGATGATACGTCGGGCAAAGACTCATCAAAATAATAACAAAAAATAGAAATATTCCACTCATCGTTCTTTATACGGGAATTTAACCAACAACCAAGAATGGCCCCCAACCAGTTAGCCGTGATTCCACCCTTTCTCATAGTTCTCTGTCATTTACGGCAAATTAATATATATTTAGAAACCCTGACACTGCCAAGCATTAATTAATTGATGTAGCTCGGTTAAGTTATGAGGTACTAGAGATTTAGTCTATAGCTCGGTTGATTAATTGGTAAAAACTCAATGCTCCTTATAAGGAAGCGTCGCTGACAGGTTTTCAATGAATATCTTATCGAAAATCCTTTAATTGAACAAGAGCTGCAGCGATCGATCTCAAGTCTACAACATCTCCCATTTTCTCCACATCTCTTGTGATGACAAGCCTCTCTATCCAACGCATCAAGTTTCGGAACATAGAATTCGTAACATAAGCGTTTCAATGTAATCCCCATCCTTGATATAGTTTAGGTATCGCCTTACTAATTACCACTTTTAGGCCTTGCTACACAAAATACCATTCATAGCCGTCCTCTCATAGGGTTTTATTATGTATGTCCTCTTACATAATGTCCTCGGGGGCAAGAATCACTAATGGGATCGAACAATGCTTTCGGACCATGACCCTAGCAGGAAATTTTCTTTCACATTTGAAAGGCCTACCATGTAGGTGTTCTGACAAGAATTCATTGAACTATTGTTGGATTAATCAGCAGTTAAATGAATATCATTAACTGAAGGACTGTTCAAATAACAAATCAATACTAAAAGGGACGCTTTTAAAATCGGTTCTCTTCAGGTATGCCTATTGACATTTATGGAGATATGAAATTCCTAAAGGTTCACGAAGACAGAAATATTCTAGAATTGATTTCATTTTTTCCGATAAATATCTATCCGGGTTAAAGCTACAAAATGATTCTATAGATATTGTGCATCAAATTATATTCTGGTGTTAATTATAATCCAGTGAGAACGCCTACTCCAGGGCCAGGAAAGCCATTAGCGCAGTAGGCGCCCAATATTCCATTTTTATCTGCTCTAAGTGGCTGGGAGCCTAGACTGTAATCGACACTCGAATTGCTGTTAAGTTTAATAATCAATAATTATTTGTTTCCAGAATCTTCCAAATCTTAAGCAACGTTAACGTCAACGTTTAACAAAAACTTGTGTTACGTTGTATAACAGTTTAAACCAATGTATTTCGAGAAATAGAATATCGTCGCTGCATTCCTCCACAAAGTGTATATATCGACATATTTGCGTACATGCATCAAATGTGATCATTTAGCTGTAAGTTTCTATGCAACTCTTCCAACTGGCGCCTTGCAGACAAATATACCCCTGGGAAAGTATACAAAGTTAGTTCAAAACAGCTATAGGGAGCCTGCGTCACATACAGACTCAGTCCAAAACGTGATATATGGATTAAGACGTCAGAACTATTTTAATTTGCTAGATCACATTTAGTTTATTCTGCTAAATTAGGCAGAGAAGTTATAACTCCTAGGTATGTATCTGAATATATTTGGTATTGCTTAGCTTAAGGAAATCTGTTCGGTTATGTTGAACTGCATTTTTAAATTCATTTTCTCTTAAATTTGAGATAATGGGTGAGGTCGTCCATATCTTTGTCATAGATGTTATAGAAACTTGGCTATTGATTAGACGCTTGGCGGACAGGGTGTGAGGGTTTTGGTGTTTTAGGTGTTACTACATTGAGGAACGAGAGAGGGTGCGATCGTGCCGGGAGGGATGTTGAAACAAGGGATTAAGTCAGGGCATAAGTGGGCATTCAAACAAGGGTTTATAAAACATCCTGCAAGTCCAGACAAGAACTGGGCCTCAGATGATGCCAACGTTAGCCAATTAACAGCAGTTATGGGATGTAAAATGAATGGTAAATTTATACATGTACTTGCAATTAAGCGTAATCGAAGCTCGTTGCTTTGTAGAGAGGTCCCGTCTTAATATACTAATTGCCGATGTTACACCAAGTACATTTTACCAAGTAAAATTTGTATTAACATTCCGTCTTCAATTGTAACTTTATATAACATAGTAGAGCTAGAATAGTGTGTATATTACTAGGGAGTTAACTAACGAATCAAACTAATGAATCAAACTGTTATATTGATGAAAATACAATTGTATTAGAATGTTGAAGGCTTCGACAGACTGGCTGAATAGCACAATAGATATTGGGTACTTCGAACATACTATTCATGAACTTTTTTAACTTTTAACTAAAATATTGTGAACAATTTCAGATCATAGGAATTGCTGTAAAACTGTATGTAGTCGACAAAATTGAACCGGACGTTAGGAAGACCTGCCAATGCAGATACGTGTTCTGTATACATTATAGAAACTATCAACATTCTTATTTTATTAGTAACTTATCTGAGAGTAAACGAGGACGGACGGATGAAGTAGGCAGTCCAATCGATTACAAATCAATGCTGGGTTTTTTTATTCTTCTTGTATCCAGATGGTTGATTACATAAGGTTTTGGTCTTTGCCACCCCTTAATAAGGTTTGGTGGAATGAGATGAAATGAGATATCAACGAATTATTATAGTATGATGTCATCAGTGTATACTGGAAAGTAAGTACACTGTACACAATAGATCGTAGATAGTTATATACAATCCTTCTACAAGAGTTATGTCAAAGAAATCGACAAGCACAAGTTACTGCATTTATATGCAATAGCTGTACTAAGCTGTAGCTTTAAGGGACAGCCAAACCAATTTAACTGAAAATGAATGCTGCTAATATACAATGTGAAATAGAAATCAAAGAATTGCTGTGTAACTAATTAGGAATAGAACTGTTTATTTCCGCATAATTAGGATTCAGAAACCTTTGCCATTCAGTAATAGGGAACAAAAGCTTGGCACAGAGGACTATAGCGCTATGTTGACTGGTGGGCAGGAAGTAGACAGGAGCACAGTGCTTAATTGTTAATTACACAAAGACAAGAGCTGATTAACTGGGGCTATAAGTGTTAGTTTTCTTATATGAAGGAGGGGGCACGGGGGAGGGGGCAAGGCCACGGGAGGTAGCGAGTGGGGAAGAGGATGATACACTTGGGTGGTGGCCAATAGGAGTTGGCTTTGCATATATATCAACGAGTTAAACTCGTTGATATATATATGCATGTATCGTGAGAATGCTTAAGTCAGAAACCTTGGTTTTCAGTGGAGTTGATGAATTCCCTTCATTGCTTCATTAACAGAATAATATCCAAGATACAACTAATATATGTGTACTCTGTTTCAAAAGTATCTCAATTCGACACCAACTGTTTTGGGTTTTATATCATATAAAACCTAAAACAGTTGGTGTCGAATTCTATTATTGTTTCTTCATTCTTATTTCCCTTTCATATTATGAAAGGGAAATAAGAATGAAGAAACAATAATAGAAGGATATAGTAAATAGTAGAAGATGGGTGACAACAGATTCTTGAGTCTACATAAAATTAAATTCTTCTACACAGGAAAAAGAAGTGCAGCGTTTCTAAGATAGGTGGAATTAGAACTTTAAACAGGAAAATGTCCCTTAAGAAAGACTCATATTTTATAGAGAAACATCACATCTGCTCTGTTTCCTTTCATACACCTCCACTACCTATTTATCTCTTCCGTCTGCCTGTGGTCAAGATAATCGACTCGATGCATACAGGGCACAATTAAAATGTAAGGTATATGTGTCCAGAGGCAGGGGATGCATTTGTAGGGGCAACTGGCCACAGCCTAGATGCGAGAAGCTAAATATAGATCAGCAAAATCAGAAATAAAACTCTGAAAAATCAGAACAGTCTATATGTATATTCAATAGCATCCCGTTGAAAGAAAATCTGTTTGGTAATGTTTCTTTTGAATCTCATTTTCGCCTTAAAATGTGATTTAAGAGGATTTGCGATAATAAATTGAACATATTCAGGCCACTTTCCCCTCAGGACTTCTCTTCAAGCCTACGCGCAGGTATACAATTCTTGAACACATGCCCTTGTCATAAATCAAATTAATGATGGTGGTTTCCGACAACTCCCCCGTGTTGTATATATTTTATGGTATGATAAGTACTTGTGGTCAATCAATCGATACTTATAACATAATAATTGGATGATATCCCCTAGCTTGCATCCCCGCTGTGTCATGGGGTCTAATCATGCAAACTCATCGTATCGGGTTATTATTCCATGAGCAGTACTTTGCGTGCGATATCGCTGAAATATATTGATATAGGAGTGAATGATAGTAGATAATTATAACATAATTATAATATAAAAGTCAGGTGGTATCTATTATATAAATATAAGGTACTCTCCCAGTGGATTTCTCTCTTGTTAAATCATCCCACTTCGGGGGTACCACCTAGGCTTAGAACAGATAAGAATGGTATGTCAGTGATTGGACACCTACTGCGTTAATGGTTTTCCTGACCCTGGATTGAGCATCGTAATGGGATTATAATGACATTTTGCGGGTTGCAGCTACAACAGGCTTTCCCTCAGTATGGAGGGCTTCTCTCAATTCTGAGCCTATACTCGGTAAAGGACCAACCACAAATCTATGGTTAGATACAAATGTGTGGTTAGATTTTAATATTATTGTATAACTGCATGAGGTTACAGCGTTGTAGCTATCATATTGTCTGTGGCTATATGTTGTGGGACAGATCTGTTACGAGTGAAAAGAGTGTACCTGCATACATGTTGTCTGGTGGCTTTACGATTATATATGGGTGAAGCCGTCAGAAAATGTACAATTCCCCTTCACCACTCCTCTCAAATAGCCCAAATGTAAAACAAAAATGAGATTCAAAATTAAGTTCAATATAACCGAACAGATAATCTTGAATCAATTCAACACTAAATACACTCAGATATACTATAGTAATTTTTTCAGAATTTATTAAAGTTGTAGAGCTGCTGATCCCTATTCTGACGACCTGTCCATTTTGATATTGATTGAAAGCAATAATCACGATACTGTACATCCCAACCACACGAATGGTTGCATGCACGTGTTACACTATTTTGTTTGACATGTTCCCCTACATTTATTAATGCACTGATGAAGTTCTGACGTGTATAGCAACTCTCCAGTGTCCTGCATGCTTCGGTTATGTCTCAGCTTATCATGGGTGGAAGATAATCCATGGGTAAGGCCAAAAAGAACATACCTGTGTTTCCAATTATATCTAAAAATTAGGTAGATGGGGATGTAGCCTGCATTGCTCCTCGATCCCCGATCTCGGCCTGCCACTGATTTTATTCGTACAGATTGGCAAGTCTGATCTGAGAGTGTACATCCATTTGACCCGAAATAAATGATTATAAACTAAAGAGTACCTTTATACCTTTGGGTGCACCTTTTTTAATACTAACTTCTCCCTACTAACTTCTCCCTCGCTGGGCAGTGCATCAAGGTCGCATAGTTGACAAAAACAAAAATGGCGGCTGAGGGAAGTCACCGTGCTTACATTCAGAAAGAAATTAGGTGCGTAACAATAGTTGTTTTAAACAAGAGAAGTGTGCCTTTAAGGATTACTGGTTAGGAAAACTTGTTTTCTTCTTTTATTAGCTTTCTGGTTAAAAAAATCACCCCGAAAGACTAGCATGGTAAACATTTTTTTAGGTGAGGTAGGTTTTTCTAAGTGGGGGAGGGGGGGTAATCGAAAACCCACCTTTTTTTGGCCTAAGATTTGACCTCGAGACCACATTAATGCACTGGTTCGAGGTACTATTAATATGTTATATAATATATCATATGGGTCAGGTCGTCAGAAGATGTACAGCCGGCAGTTCTACACATTTAGTAAATTCTGCAAAATTATAAATGTTGGATATATCTGAGAATGTGTGGTATGCGTTGATTCAGATCTGCTGGTGGACTATATTTTAAACCTTGTTTCTGTCTTCAATTTGGGTTATTTGAGAGGATTGGTGGAGGTGAGTTGTAGATATCCAGGCGATTTCACCCGAATGTTGGTTCTCTAAATCAAACAAACATTCAATTTAATAAACTGTGATTAATAGATTTAAAATATACCCTACAATGTACAATGATACCATATTTATACGTTTTAAAAGAGCATGGGGTATCATGATACGTTATACCGTGATACCTACCATATTCATATATTCAAATATTCGAAGGAGTTTGATAGGGAGAATTAAGGTCATTTGGAATGCATTACCACCAGAAATTAGAGGATAAATTGTATTTTCCCGGTAACGTAAGATCACTCTGTATGAGTACATTTAATAACACTAGAGAAATCTGGTATCTGGGAGAAGTTGTTTTCTGATTAGTTCTGTTCTGATTGTTCTGATTGTCTGTTCGATACTTAATATGTACTGCTATGATGGTTGATTTTTGATTTTTGTAGACTGGAACAATATATATCATGACCTTGGTAATAACTGACATTGACCCTTCTCGTTGAGAAAGAATCTAGGGATGTTAAATAAGAAGGATCCACCCATTAGGATTATATGATTTAGACACAACGCTGGGATTAGATTTTAATTTTCTTTATTATGCTGTAAATTGCCAGGCTCTTAGAATTTGTAATTTGTAAATTATTCTTATATCTTATGATCCATATACATTGCTTGTCGACAGATTATTACTTATAAATGAACTCTTTTTCTATAATTAAATCAGCACGTCCTGAGAAAATTGTAATTGTTACATAATGTTTTATTGCTGAATAAAAATCTTAAAAATTAAATTTTTAAGATTTTATTCCGATTATTAATTATAAAAATATATTTTGTATTTAATACAAAATATATGTTAATAGAGCATGGCCGGGCTATCATGATACGTTATCCAATATAACCATGTTGATCAGTGCTATTGGGTGAAATATATGTGTAGTGTCTGGAATTAATAATCGGAATATTTGTATGGCGAAGACACGACACCAAACCCAGATTACTAGCCTTTCTCTTTATTACAAACTCCACACAAGCACCATGGATGGCTGCTCGGTAACCAACATCAAATAGAAACAATGGCAGGAGACAGAAAGCATACAATATACAATGATAAAAGCTGTCCATATACATGAGAAAGAATATGATATAAAATTAGAAAATTATAATAGTTAAAAGCATAAAGCCATCGGCTGTAGTGAAACCAGCTGGTAAAATCAGTTCATGCCCAACCCGGCTGACCAAGGCGAGGATTCGGACGACCGGCATGCGGTGCCAATGCAGACCACTCTGCCTCGGTACCACTATGCTCAGCATCACACACACACACATATATATATATATATATATATATATATATATATATATATATATATATATATATATGAGTAAGTAGTAATGTATCGATATTTTCATTAACAGGGGTTCACAACAGATTTTTTTAATTAATTGCTGCCCAGTAAATTAAAATTATATTTATATTCAAATACAGATGGTTATAGTTTTTACAATTACTATTTCTTGCTATTTCGATAGGGTCTACTAAACACAGGTATATTATCTCTTAACTTTTTTAGTGGTGATATTCTCAAAGACACAATCTCTTCCAACATATTTCTTATGTATATGATAAGTCTATATATGCGGTTAGAATAGTGAGTAAATCATTAGTTGTCCGTGCCAACAACCTATTCTATTTGAAAAGATCATTGTGTATTTGAGCACTAGATGTGTTTGCAAACATAGCAGCGAACCCAGTTATAACATCACATTAGTCTTGAGGAGGTAGGTTAGGGGGTATAATAAGGGGCTAAGGACACCACTAAAGGTGCAAATAATAATTGACTAAGTGGCATTTTCTGTGTATTTCTGTAATGCTGATCTTTTTGTAACATAACAGTTTGAATGCAATTTTCGTGGAAGCAGAAAGCAGTTTAGATACAATAAAGTTTAGAACTATGGTAGATTTCTTTTTCTACCCCCCCCCCCCCCCCACCACCACACACACTCCCATCCCCCTTCCTGCGCTACCTCTTCAAACATATAATATCATAATACATGGGCCCGGACGTCAGAAAATGCACAAGCGGCAGCTCCACAAATTTAGTCAATTCTGCTGAATTAGGCTGGAAAATGGTCAATACTGGGTATACCTGAGTATATTTCGGTATTACGTTGCTTCAAACAATCTGTTCATTTATGAGGAATTGTATGTTGAACCTTATTTTAGTCTTAACTTTGGGTTATTGGAGAGGATTGTGGAAAACAAATTGTACATTTCCTGACGATCTCACCCATTATATAAATTTCCTGGCCCATCTAGAAGATACCAGTAGATGGTGTTACAGTCACTAGTTGTAAACACGCGCGATCCTGGCCAATAATCGCTCCCAAGTGACAAAAGTTGGCAGAACTCTCCAGTCTCCTTGTTTTATTTATATTTAAAACCATGTGGCCCCCTGCCATTGCAAATTAGAACACCCTCACCTCGCCAAATATGTAACTCATCACTAGGACACTCCCCCATCCCAAAATCACAATATGTATACATGTTTGTATATATAGGTGTGTGTACATAACATGTCTAGTAGTTTATTAATTAATTAATGTATCAGTCTGTATACACGTTACATCTATATGTACAACATGTTCGTGTGTCTTGAAATGAGAATAGAGCACACGTGCTTAATTCTGTATTTCTTACTAGTACATGTATGTCTTGGTGTGTGTATACAACTATAAATGTATTCATGACTCGATCCCTGTATGTACATGCATATATACACTTTTATCTGTTCGTGTAGATGTGAGTAAGCTTGAGTAAGTATAGGTGGTCCATGTAGGTGCAACATTTATGTTTGGTAAACACTGTCATTGAATGGTTTGTATTACAAACCAAATGCGTTGATATTTAAAGTTAGTGGAAGTAGAGCTTTTCAAAATCTACTTGGGAGCTTTAACAATAGGATGCATAATTCAAGTCATTCGAAGATAGTGCATTTGTCAAGTTGTCAGAGGATAGCAATCTTTCCCAACACATCCTAGGCTGAGAAGGGAATTCCTGTATAACACTTTAAAACGGTGATTACATAATGCATACTTCGGAAAGTCTTTAAATGTATCAAATAGAATTTGGGATTTTTAAAAAAGAAATAGATAATGTAAAGAAGCAATCTGTCGTATAGATGCTTAGAAAATACTCCTCATTAATACAACATGCAATTTCAGAGAAATTGAATTGGCAATTACATGGCAATACTTTTAGGGTTAGAAAGATATAGATTGCATCTCTTCTGGAAATGGGTTTCTATCTATATATCTACGCATTTCTTGATTTGGGAGAGTTGCCAATAGGCAATGAATGCCCCCATTTATTACAGCATGGCCTGTATATAGTGAGAGATCATACTTCTCAATCATGACTGGCTTTGACAGATGTCGGATATTAAAGTATGTATCAATCATCCAGCGGAGAAGCTGGAATAAGAGAGTCACTTAACAAGTGTGGCCAGATATGACATCCTCACAAGTCTTTTTTAAAAGATACAAATATCTTACCTTGGCTTTTATATTGATGCAATGACAAGTATGACAGCGTGTTGGTTCATTCGTAAATCCAATAATAATGTTATGGTCAGTGTAGCAGTCAGGGTATGGTCAAGCCGATTCGGGGTAAAGGTAACTAGTGTCCAGAGTATTGCGTGTGGTATCCGGTTCACTACTAGCTTTGAACTGGTGGATTGTATCGCGCCACTACAACTTCCATTCACTCTCTGCTGAGAGGGAAAAGTCATACTGTGCAACAAGGTTGCTTCGTATAGAATAGGCTGCATCGGCGCGTGACGGCTTGTTGTATAGATCGGCACACTGAAACGTAACCAGAATATTTTATCATCGTTATCATTATTACAAGTTAAACCGTTCTAAGATCTTCCCTTGGCCCCTTCAAAAATCAAATCACTTTGGGACTACATTTCTAATATTATATAATTTAATGTCTAAAACTCGATAAATGAATATAAATGACATTAATAAAGTATTCATATTTCCACAGTGAAAAGTAACCCAATAAGTTAAATAAAGTTAAATAAAGAACAGGCAAATCCGCTATATTACTTTAACACATTACTTTCTCATTTGATTTTGCATTTGCTTCAGCTACTAGCCCCCCCCCCCCCCCCCCCCCCTCATATTACCTTTTCAGAAACTCGTCGTTTTTAGAGTTTTCAGGCATAAGAGCGTCCGTCACAGCCAACTATAGTGGCTCTATGTATATCAACACATGTACTTCTGTGACGAAACTGGATTTATTTGTGAACCAATTATACAATGCTCAGAGTAAAATATTATTTATTGGAATACTAAAAAATATTCATACATATTTTGACTTTTGTAAAAAGGATATATTTAATTGACTTTATTCCGCAATATCTATGAAATCTAAATGAGAACTTTAATGATTAAATAAGATAGCTGTTTAACTTTGGGTTACTTTTCACTGTGGAAATATGAATACTTTATTAATGTCTTTTATGTAATGTATTGATATAATACGTATATGAGCAATTCCACCAGAAATGCACCATTTGGCCATCCAAGGCTGAAAATTTTATTTTTTTAAAAATTGCTTCCATTGATTTACTTTTTCTCATATATAAACTAGATATATTGCTGCTAATATAGACGAAATTGGGAACGTTAAAAATAAATATTGTGATCAGGGCAGCTTGGCAGAAACTGTGACCCCAATTCCGGTATGACTAAAAGACGCACAGCACCGAAAACCCACACAGCCCCTGAATTCTGATGGTAAGGGTAGGGGCAGAGTAGTTGGGTCATCTGGAGCACTTCTGTGACCGTTGAGAGTATAGGTTCGTTTCTCAATGGTTTGTATCATTTATATTACTGAGATTATCTCTTCTTATCATAATAACTTCTGCATTTGTCATCTCGCGGAATATGTTCCATAGTATTGTAACACTTTTTTGTAACATCAGGCGTTTCTGAGAATAGCATCAGTGATGTAATATATGTCTTAAGTCCTGAATAAAGATATTTTTATAAATCAAATCAAAATCAAAATCAATTTGTCATCTATGATGGCTGAATATAAAATTTAGTGGGGATGTCTCGTCAAAAAATGTGGGCTAACTCAGTGAGGGCCACAAATCCAAAATGGCCGCCCTTGACCAATCGGAGAATTATTTTTTCAATAGTTTGGCCTACAATACTGGTCAATTTATGGTTATTAGGGTTTTGGGGGTCAAGGAATTCATATTTGACATTTTGACCTTGATTTGACCTTGAAATCCAACATGGCTGCCCTGGACCACTCCGAGAATTATTTTTTCAATGGATTGGCCTACAATACTGGTCAGTATATATTTATTAGGGTTTGGGGGGTCAGGGAATTCATATTTGACATGAGTTTGATGATTTGACCTTGATTTGACCTTTAAATCCAAGATGGCTGCCGACTTTCAGGTCACAGACTAACTTGGGAGAATTATTTTTTCAATGGTTTGGCCTACAATAGTGGTCAGTATATAGTTATTAGGGTTTTGGGGGCCAGGGAATTTATATTTGACAAGAGTTTGATGATTTGACATTGAGCTGACCTTGATTTGACCTTAATTTGAACTTCAAGTCCAAGATTACCACTCTGGACTATTCAGAGAATTATTCCTTCAATGGTTTAGCCTACAATACTGGTCAGTATGGTTATAAGGGTTTTGGGGGCAGGGAATTCATATTTGACATTAGTTTGATAATTTGACCTTGATTCGACCTTAAAATCCAAGAATACCAGCCTGCAACATTCAGAAAATTATTTTTTTAATGGTTTGGCCTATAATACTGGTCAATGATTATTAGGGTTGGGGGTGGGGGGACAGTCAGGAAATTCCTATTTGACATTAGTGTGATGATTTAACCTTTAAATCCAAGATAGCCACTGACATTCAGCTCACAAATATCTTATTTTTCAAGTTTGTCATATTGGCTTGATGATTAATTTTATCTAATGATCAATTTCAATGAGATGAACAAAAATCTTTAAATAAATACGATTTAACAATTCTTACTTTCTTAGACTGCTATTCCTAGACTGCTATTCATCATCTGAGTCATCTGAATCGCTATCACTACCACTCTCATCACTGGTATAATCTAGATGGTCACAAGGTGTGAGCTGTAGCTGCAAGGATGGCAATGTGTGGAGCACTGGTCAGCACTGGCCATTCATGATTTCCCAACCATGGCCAATTGGGGATGGATACATTAGCAAGTTATAATGGAGCTGACAATATGCAATGTAGTTTGTTCTTTCCACATGGTGGTTCAGTTTGTCATCATCAGGTGGAGGGCGAACTGTACTCTTTTATTTTCAGTTTGTGCCACTTTGAAGTTATGGTCTGCCCGCAAGTAACATCAGTCCTCTCTCCATAGACTTTGGAGAGGACAAAAGCTTTCATATCTGCTTTTACTTTGTCCCGTAACTCCAAACACTCGCCCACTTCTACCAGGAGTTCTCTTGCCTCAGTATCATCAATTATCTTCTGCAGCAATTGCTTTTTCCATGCCCATAGAATCGATGTGTGGTCACTGCCAGTGATCACATGAAGACGTATGGTGATTTTTGCCACATCCTCTGTAAGCATTGTGCAGCAATTGATGAAGTGACGCTTGCACTTAATCAGAAGATCACCTGCTATAGTTTATGCGACACATAAGCTGCTTGAACATCGACTGCAATTACCACTGCTTCTGTGTGGTTCTCAGTTCTCAGCTTGGCATGGCCAGAGAGCAGCATTGTATCTGCCTCTGGATGCAACTGGGTCTAAGATAAAAAGCTGTAACAAATTGCACTTACTTGTTCTCTGCATTGAACTACATTGTACATCGATAGGCACTCTTCACTCAGACACCCCTCAAGGGCTGACTAAATTTGGACCCCTCTGAAAGGTCTACCAGAGCTGTCAGCCCAGACTCCTCCATCTGCGCCACCTTCATGGGTGCACCAGATGGGGGACATACATGGTCACTTGCAAAATTCAGTCTCTTATTCTTGTAGATAGAAATGAGAAGCTTTGTCTTGGTCAACACTCGCTCTTGCAAGAGGGTTTCAGCCTGAGTTTGACCATCTATCAGTGCTATCTCGAGGTCAGAAACAAGCTTATGTGAGGCAAACAGGCCAGATTGTATTAATCTCAGTGTTGGTCTGGATTCATCACATGGATCAGCTTAAAACTCAATCATACATGCCTGCAGGTCCTGGATAGCCTGCTCATCCTTTTTCATTCTTTCTGGATGGCACTCAACATGCTCTATATGGCAAGGCTGATGCTTTAGATTCTGATTCACAGTAGCTTTTACCCTTGCAACATTGTTTACATTTCTTGTTGTTGAAAACAACTGCTTCTCATTCTCCAGAAGCTGTAGCCATCCTTGTTTGAGCTTTGATTTCAGATTCATAGTTGTTTCTATCCAAAGGTCCAATGGCTGACACGAGTAGGGAAGCCATATCATTGACTGTGTGAAGTGATTCTTGAAGAAGGACATTTGCTCATCTGAGAGCAGAGACTGGCAGCCACCTATCATAATCATGGTTGTTATATGCTATCAGTCCAGGCAACATATCATATGTTGATGATAGGTATTCTGAGAGATTTTGTGTGTGACATGCATCAATGTTTTGGACAAGAGGATCGGTCATTTCCAAGAAAGAGACCCAGAAATCTCCCATGTCTGTGCCAGGTTTCTCTGGCTTTATATTGGTAGATATGCCATTCATTTGCGTGTGAGATCAAAAGATAAAAAAAAACCACAATCATTTTTGTCAATAGGTCAAGCCAATATACTTAAAAAATTATATGGTTTTACACATTTTAGGTTTAAGTAGTCTCATCTTCATTTAAATAAAAGGGCTATATTCATGAATTATGTTATGATCTTGAAAATGGCTTCAGAATAACTTTGGAAATGGATTCCCTGATATTTAACATTTGCTAATAGCTTTTGGGAAGAAATATTCTTGTTTCCATAAGGGCACCATATTGGATTTTGACCTTCAAAATGACATTCTAACAAAACAATTACTGCAGAAATCGATTCTACACACCTTAAAACATAGAAAAACTGGTGTTATAAATGAATATAGTTTGATCAGGAGCTAAGATAGAACATACTATGTTGATATTACCCTGAATTATGGTAGCTAAAATTCGTAGTGGCGGCCATTTTTTTTTGTGTTTTTTCGTACTTTCCCTCGGTCTGATTTTGTCAAACTTTGGATATGTTATTCAGGACATATGAAAGTACAATAAACAACCATTATGGGCCTTCCACAGGTTGGCAGCCCTGGAAATTCCACTCTTAACAGCTGGTCCAATATAAACATGATTTACAATCAAAACAATTGCCAAAAAATATAGAATAACAAAATATAATTACAATGCTCCCAGTCGGCTACATTCTACACATTCTCATGAATCTGGAGAACTTTGAATTTCTGCAAAAGGTTAATCCTAGCCAAAATTATGAACAAAACTTACACAAAACTCCTTTCACCATGCTGTCAGGAAGTTAGTCTGCTCTAAAAGTCGGTGGACATCTTGGATTTCAAGGTCAAATCAAGGTCAAATTATCAAACTAATGTCAAATATGAATTCCCTGACCCCCAAAACCCTTATAACCATATACTGACCAGTATTGTAGGCTAAACCATTGAAGAAATAATTAAATTAAAGTCAAATCAAAGCCAGATCAAGGTCAAATCATCAAACTCATGTCAAATATGAATTCCCTGACCCCCAAAACCTAATAAATATAATTATACTGACCAGTAATAACCATAAATTGACCAGTATTGTAGGCCAAACTATTGAAAAAATAATTCTCGGATTGGTCAAGGGCGGCCATTTTGGATTTGTGGCCCTCACAGAGTTAGCCCGCACTTTTTGACGAGACATCCCCGCTAAATACATTGAAAGTAGTGGCTTACTATGTGGAACATGGATGGCCCAGGGAGAAAACAAACGTACATGGAGAGATAGCCAAATACTTGTTTGAGCGAGGAAGCATAAGCCTACATTATGGTCTACTAATGCAGGGCCATCAACTGGTCATTCCACAAGTGCTGAAAGTGGATATCCTTCGCAGACTCCATGACGGTCACCAAGGGATCACCAAGACTAAACAGAATGCTGCATCTTCTGTATGGTGGGCTGGTATTACAAGAGATATTGAAATATCGGACAGAGACTGTATGAAATGTGAGAAGTTCAGACGGGAACATGTTGAACCTATGAAGGGAACTGAGTTTCCTGAAAAGCCCTGGAGTATGGTGGAGTCAGATTTTTTCTGTTACAATGGAGTCATGTTCCTACTCATGGTTGATTATTACTCTAGGGACATAGAGGTGTGTGCAGTGAGCAAAAATGTCAACACAGCAGAGGCTATCTCCAAGCTTAAGAAAGTATTTGCTCACTATGGTATCCCAGATGTGTTCATGAGTGACAATGCACCACAATATGCATCTAAAGAGTTTGAACAGTTTGCAGAAAATTGGGGTTTCACCAACACTACACCATCACCTAGATACGCAGAGGCCAATTGAGAAGCTTAGCGAGCCGGTCAGTTATTGAAAACATTCCTCAACAAGTGCTCTAATGAGTACCTCGCATTACGGATGTACAGGAACACACCACAATATAATGGCTTCTCCCCAGCACAACTAAGCATGGGAAGGAGGTTAAAGACAAGGGTGCCGTGCCATCCAGAGGAATTGTTGCCCAGTACCCTGGATCCTATTCTTCTGAGGAGGAAGGAGAAGCAGTACAGGGCGCAGATGGAGATGAATTACAACAAGCGACATCACGTAAAGGAAGCAGATGAACTTTCCCCAGGCGACAAGGTCTGGCTACCCGACCTGAAAATGAATGGTCAAATAGTTGGAAGAGCCCACACCCCAAGGTCATATGTAATTGCCACCCGCAGTAGTATTGTTAGATGCAACAGGAGAATGACTAGGAGGCAGGGTGAAGAAGAACAACTACCTAATGAAGACCAAAACCAATGTAAACCAATAACATTGGAAGTTCCACCTATGAGACACTGGGAAAAGGAACAGCAAGTGCCTGAATCTAAATCACAACCCGCTGAGCCTAAAACGAAACCAACTGAATCAGAGACTGAGACTTGTTCTGAGTCCACCCCTCAGTGAAGATCAAACAGAGCTAGAGTACCCACCAAAAGACTGATAGAAGCAATATGAAGGAAAATCCAAGAACTGTTACTGTTTGATTTGAGATTATCACTTTAGAAGTTCAGAAAGTTATCTCTCAGAAGATTTAAGAAAAGTTATCACAAGTTACTCACTAGTTGATAATTAGTTGTTATACTACCCGATGTGCAATAGAGCAGTTCTAACATGATTTTTACCAGGACATTTACACCTGATTCTGACCTGGTGCTTTACTAGTGGAAATCGTAAACGGTTGTGAGGCTCAAACTTGACTTTTTAATGCTCTATGGACCCGATTTATAAATGCACTTTTGATACTCTCAAAAAATGCTCTCAGAACCAGGTGCAATTATGCAGTTTTTTATGCATTCAGTGTGGCACTTTTATTGCTGCTCCTAGTTTCAACTGCCAACTGGGTGTAAATGTGTAATTAATAAATAACAATTTGATTTAGAAAAAAAAATATTCAGAAAGGGGAACTAAATATTACATCCTTCTGCCACATAAACACTACCTCATCTCTTTCACTACCACCATTCCCCACCATGGCAGGTTAAGCCACCCATAGATGGCGTTGGTGTATGTGTACTTGTACAACAGCCTACAGGCGCTTGGAGCACCCATAGCATTTCTATATACAGTTATAGGGGGTGTTTTGATTATGACCTTTTTAAAATCAAAGAGATGAATTGCACAAAGGAACTATTGTAGTATATTACTTGTTTTTAATTAAATAGTGAGGAACATATATAATGTATAAATGACACATAACAGTGTATTAGCGGCACTTTCATTATAAAAGTAATTGTAAATGCAACCCAGTCACCAGCTGCGCCACCTGGTGAAAACAGTCCGCCACCTGGTGAGGACAAGTGGCATAATAGTAAGCCTATGGAGAGTTGCAACCTGTATTAAAAATGATTCGTGGTAGTATTTTCTAGCATTAAGATGGAATGTTGCTTTATCCCTGACTTATAATAAGTCTGCATTATTTTATATGCTTTGTTGTGTGGCATTGCACTAGTACTATTGTTGTTGTAATGTTTTTATTGCTCTGACAGGTACATCTCGATGTACACATTGTATCCTTGATGATTCTTAACTGGTGTTACTTTTCATTTAATATTAGGGAATGTTTGTTCATAAAATACTATTTATATGAGATATAATAAGGTATAAGAGTATTATACATCATGGTATATGTAGTATATATTATACAAGGTGATAATCTTTATGCAAACTTCAGTAGATTCTTTATATATTTCTTGAAATTCAGTTTGAACATATATTTACATTTTTTTGGTGTTAGTACATACTATTCCTTCAGCCTAAACCCGGCCCCACCCCCGCCTCCATGTCTTCCACTACTAGGAGGCAGGAGCAGATTATTAGTTGCATATATATTTCATACCATACTTCATAGTCTGAGTGTACTTCAAGTGACAATATTTTAAAAATTATACAATTATTATTCCTGTATTTACAAATACATTTCAGATGAAGAACGGGGTGGGAATTGAATAAGAAGGAATTAAATCAGTGTGAGAAGTATTATTTGGGTAATATGGAGGTAGACTTGCACCGTTAAGCTTTGAGTATAGGGGTTTCTTTTACTTGGTGTCAGAGAGTGAGTATGAATGTCAGAGAATAGGGTGTCAGATATGCGCGACAGTGAGTGTGAATGCCAGGTGAGTGTGCATGTCAGCTATTGTGGCGTGCTGTGGCTTCATTGTGTTGTATAATTCCATGGTACTTGTGGGAGCGAATTTGGTCTGAATTATTATTTGTGATAGAAGTGTTATGATTGTTTAGGTTATACAGATGAATATCTAAGATTCTCAAATAAATTAAGTTTGTTCCATGGACCCGATTTATAATGCGTTTCTGATCCTCCCAACGATGCACTACTGACCAGGTATAAAATACGCAATTGTTAACTTAAAGTTTATTACAAATAAACAGGACATTTGGGCAGAGGTTTAATTTATGAGCAACACAGTTGTTCTAGGTTAATGGTGAATATGTCATGAGTTGCAGGAAAATGTGTTACAAATCGCAAAAATGATATTTATTAAAGATTTTTTCTACAAGATGTCCTTGTAGGAATGTTCTCATCTTTGGGTTTTTCTAATATACTCCAAGTCCAAGTACATATATGAATTCTGACAGCATGTTAATACACTATATAATGACAAAGATTTAAATGGGGTGTCTTGACATGCATATTAGTTGTGGGTTTTGATGCACTGCATCGCAAAATTAAGTGCACCCTGATCCACTATAATGCACCAAGTCAAGCAGTTTGACAATAATATAAATAAATTCACCAACAGGTTGGGAATTAGGCGTGCTACATGAACATAATTATTTTTAACATTTTTTTTATTGAGGATTATTATTTACAATATGACGATCTCACTCCAGGGTTTTTTTTCGTCATGCCCTGATTTAATTACATTATTTTCTTCATCTAGTTATCCTACATGTATTATTGAATAAGAATACACTATATATAGCAGTTTCAACTATACCTGATTCCCATTGTGGCCACAAGCTTCTTTAAGGTGTTAAATCTTTGCTACGAGTTTGTGTATCTGCATTGTGTGTGAGGGTGAGTCGCATTAGATTGACAACCCCACCTCATCACATATATATGGGCAGTAATGAAAAAAATCGGCCTACAACATTGAATATATCATAGGCCTTAGAATGAAATTTAAAAAAAGAATACGTTATTTGAAAAACTTGAATTTTCTAACATGTGACTCGTTTTCCTGTGACACATTACATAATGGAATATGTACAGTACATTCTTCATCAGTATAAAAAAATGACATGTTCATCACTTAATTGACAATAATTCAACTGCATGCAGCTTGTGCATTTACACCCGATTTATATATATATATTATAATTTTGATACACATTTTGAAGTGCATTAGATGAGGCATGTTTTATCCTATACCATTTCGAATGCAGATTGTACACTTGACCTTCGAATATTGGTCCGAGTATTACAACCCATGTGGGTGTTGAGAGTTTGCCACGAATTGAATCAGACCTTGTACCTTGAGAGAAATGGAATTGGATGACTTACACGAAATTAATACTAGCAAGGGACTTGGTATTATCTCGATTAACGTTAGATCCCTTAGACACAAATCCATTGAAATCTCAAACTCACTATTGAAAGGTTGCATAAAGATGGTATTTATCCAGGAAACCTGGTTAAACTCGTTTGACTTTAATAACCACCTCTCGTTGCCTGACGAATTTAACATCTATAGACACGATAGACTAGGTCCTAACGTAAAAAATAAAGGAGGAGGTTTATGTTGTCTAGCTCACAGAGACTGTAAAGTTGATCCATGGATATTCGATAAGCTTAATACCTGTTCTCCAAATCTAGAACTGCAGTGTTTATTAATTAAGCCAGGAAATAGGCAGACTATCATAAGCTTGAACATCTACAGACCGCCAAATGGATGTCGTAAAATATTCCTGGAAGAACTTGAGTCAACTCTAACTAGTCTGAAAGCTATAAAGCCCAAATGTGCGGTGCTCATATGTGGTGATATAAACATTAATCTAAACAATGTTCAGGAGGAAATTGTAAAAGATTTTTCGGTGCTCCTAAATAATCATGGCCTTGAGCAAATGGTTGTAAATAATACGAGAATTACTGGTGACAGTGGATCTCTTCTGGACGTGCTATGCTCTGACCATCCTCACATAAATAAGACAGGTATCGTAAACATCAACCTGTCAGACCACCTAGGCACTTACTTAATCATAAAGAAAGGAAAGGAACCTAGAAAGGTCGAATGCAAAAAGGGTAGACGTTTTCATAAGCTAACTGAGGAGGATATTAATATTCAATTTCAGCCATTAATGAATGACTTAGACCTTTATGAAAATGTTCGTAATTGTCCAGACGGTATGTGGTATCAAACGAAACAGTGTATCCTTGAATTGTTAGATAGAAAATGTCCATTCGAAGATATAATTGTCAGAAGTAAAGGCAAATTTAAGCTAACTCATGATTTGATCCAAAAGATTAAATTGAGGGATAGATTATTTAGAAAGGCCTATAAATCAGGTTTAGCAAATGACCATAGAGATGCTGTAAGGCAAAGAAATGAGGTAACAAAATGTATTAAGAACTACAAAAGAAACCTCATCAAAAATGAATTAAACGCTAATGCCAACAATAGTAAAAAGTTCTGGCGCAACATAAACAATTTATTTGGTAAAGCAAATAGTGCTCTCCCAACCAATTTCTTACACAATGGCAGGGAAGTTACTGACCAAATTGCCAGTAATGAGTTGAATGATTATTTTGTGAAACTGGGACGTACGAAAATTGATAATTTCCCAGAGTTTGAAGAATTCTTGGGTGATGAACCTAACCTTTTGTTTACAAGCACTACCTATATTACTGAAACAAATGTATATAATTTGAGTGGTGATATTGATGTAGGTAAGAGTAGCGGATTTGAGTGGGTGGACAGCAGAATCTTAAAATCATTTCTCCTAAAATTGTGCCCCTTGATCACTATCTTGCTAAAAAAGTGCATTGAATTAGGAGTCATACCTGGGGAATGGAAATGCTACCAAGTGAAACCTATTCCGAAGGACGGCAATACTAAACTATTTACCAACTTGAGACCGATAGCTATCGTCCCGATAATGTCTAAACTCATCGAAAGAATTATATGTAAATCTTTGGTTGAACATATGGAGGGCAATAACTTATTCTCTGAGAAGCAAGGAGGTTTTAGAGCGGGTCACTCAACCAATATTAGTCTATTCGACTTCCTCACCCCCGTAGTTAAGGGTCTGGATAGAGGTGAATGTACCACAGCCTGCTACTATGACATATCCAAAGCTTTCAACAGTATTGACCATCGAGTTCTTAGACGAAAATTATCTTTTTATCAGATTCATCCTAAATTGATCAGGATCATAGAGAATTACCTTCGAAACAGACAACAACAAACGGTACTGAATGGATTTATCTCTGATACCAAATTGATAAATAGAGGTGTGCCCCAAGGGAGTCACCTGGGACCCTTAATTTTTCTTATATACATTAACGATCTCCCCTCATGTATAGATACTGTAGATCACGGAAATAATGACCTAAACATCTCACTTTACGCAGATGATACTGCCTTAACAGTAACGGGTCCTAATCTAGATGACTGTCTAACCATATGTCAAAACGCAGCCTCAACAATAAATAATTGGATGAAGGCGAATGGCCTTTTACTGAATGGGAAGAAATCCCAGCTTCAAATTATTGGCACAAGAGCATCTCTAAAAAAGATCAATTTCAACCAACTAAGAAAGATCTATATAAACGGTTCTGAAATTACAAACAGTAAGACAGTAAGATACTTAGGGTTCAAAATAGATCGACTGATAAGCATGAATGATCATATGAACAAACTGAAAATCTCAGTATTACACAAAATGACTCAATTTAGAAAAATCAGGGGCTATATTACAATCAAGATGGCGCGTAAAATATTAAAAACGCACATCCTATCTATTCTTGAATATGGTGTAGTCTTTCTGAGTATGGCAAATGCCAATATCAAAAATAAACTAGAGAGGCTTCTCATTAGGGCCATCAAACTTGTTTATAAGAATGATCTTAGAAATATAGACGAACTAAAAATTGATTGTAACATCAACTCTCTAGAAAAAAGGGGTAAAATTGCCTTACTAGGTATCATGTTCCATAAGAAAAATGATCCTCTTTATTGTCAAAACATGCCAAGAGAGACCAGGCTTGAGGATGGGCAGGTCTTAAAAATCCACAGGCCAAATAGGGAAAAATTTAGGCAGACCCCCCACTTTATTGGTCCTACCCTATGGAATAACCTTCCAGCAAATTATCGAAAATTAGACTGGAAAACCCTGAAAATATCTTTGAAGGCCAATAATGATCTGATATAGGTCTCGAATCGTTATAAGCGTGATTTTCAGAAATTGTCCTTGTTCTGGTCAACGAGGGGCCTGAACGGACACAAATTGATTGAAATGTACTTGTGAAATTGTATGATAAATGTCCTTTTATTATAAGGAACCTCCTGTAATAAGACAGGAAAATCTCTAATTTCGGAGACAAATATAACTTGATGCATAATCTGTTTTTTATGCCTATGTGTACTTTTATTCAATTTCTGTATGGTCGAAAAAAACAAAAAACTCAAAAATATTAGTAGTTAAGTGAATGATAACATGAAATTGTGTATATCTAGAATGAACTTGATCTGCCGGGAGTAAATAAACATGCGTATGTCCTCCTGCTATGTAATTACAATGAAGTTAAAACGTTAAAATAACTAAAATGTATAAAGGAATAACTATGTAATTTTTGAACTGTGTATCATGAGATTATTGGGTTCGCCTGAAAATGTTTACGCAATAAAATTTATTTAAAAAAAAAAAATGTTTCACCAGGTGCAAAATCAGGTGCAAAACTGCTTTTTTGAGAGGATTGCACTTATGTGACTGGTCAGATGCACTTCTGCATGCACTGGTGGATTTTCCAATGCACATCGGGTATATAACCTAAACATTCTAGTCTTATACTGCCAAAACAAAGTCAAATAACGAATCTCTACCAATAGTTAACTTGCTATCTAAAAGGGGAGATGTGAAGAACCGTCCCATATGGTGCTGCCGCCTAGTGGCTATATTACTACACTGTAAAACTCCCCAACGGGGTGAGCGTCAGTGACAGTCGATATCAACTGTCAATGGAAGGTGCAACCTATGGTCAAGCCCGGCCCACTGGTCAATGACTGTCTATATGGTCAGTGACAGGTGACCCAACCAACCCGAGTGACACGGCACCTGCCGTCCGATGCGGGAAAGGTGTGCGAAAATATTACGGTCTGCTGCCCAGCTGTACGGGCGTCGCACCTGGACGCCAGTCTTCAGCTTGACCACTGTACCGCTGGCCTAGTGTGCCCGGCGGCTGCGCCAGCTTTTTGTACAGCCGTAGTACATGTTCCCGCGCGAGGGGGCTGTACCCCATTCAATTGGGATCTAAAATGTACATTTCCCTATTTATACTTGCAGTAATACAAATACCTCTAATATATAATGATGGCCTTATCCTAGGACTAGCCTATTTCTATAATAACCCCTCTAACTAAGTGATACATCGATATTGTGGTAAGCACAACCTGTAAATTATGCTCATCTATATTATAAGGGTTGTGCCTGCGAGTGGAAAAAATGAGAGTCCCGGCGATCAAAACAAAGTTTTCATTGCTCTCTCACGACGTTATGGACAGAGCTAATATTGATATAAATCAGATCAGATTCAAGCTTAGACATTTCTCTTTCCAGTCGTATATAGGATTATGTATTTTGATTATACACTGAAGATTTGACACCACTGAAGAAGGAGACAACCCATCTCCGAAACATGTATGGTCGTGAATAAATAAACAACAACAAAAAAACTTTATCTCTCAGTGTCTTATTGGGTATTGTGTCTATCTTATACCATCCTATTTTGATTATATACTAATGCCTTTATAGGTGATATTACACAACCGGGCCGCTGGTCTAGTGTGCCCGGCGGCTGTGCTAGCTAGCTAGCTCGTACCCGCTCACCATTTAAACAATGTTTATTATTTCAACCAAAAAAGAGCTAAATAAAAGTTACCACCATGTTTTACATGCTAGGAGCTTCTTATTCGAATGAGAACATATCTCCAATATTAAAAAATAATAATTATGTAAATATTCTTTGAATCGTTTTGGGGAGGTCCTCAGCTTACCACTATTTAGGTCTAGTGTGCCCGGCGGCCGTATTTCGGTGGCACGTCCCTCGTACAGCAATGGAATACACTCCTAGTAGGCCCTACATAAGCCACGCGACCACATGATGGTCTATTACAATAGATGTCTCTATTTATAGCTCACAGGAATACACATACCTCTAATATGGAGTCAACAAGTTTGTAGCACACATGTAACAATGCCATTCGGCTATGTAAATGGTTGTGAGAATAAATGTGATACTTAATTAAGAACAATATGAGGGAAACTACTGTTATATCAATAAACAGGTATGTAGGATGATCCCACCTCTCTCCCCACACTTCCCCCTCTTACCTGTTTTTCTCTCCCAACCCCATCTCCGATTTCCATCCCCCTCTCCCTCCCCTCTTCCTCATGCTCCCCCTCCCCGCTTTTTCTCCCTCCCCTCTCTCCCTTCCCCTACATCCTCTCCCTTCTCTCTTTCCCCCCCCCCCCACTCTTCTTTCCCTCCCCCTCCCCATCTCCTATTCCTACGCCCTCTTCTTCACTCTCCCACTCCTCTGCATGTAGTTGGCCCTTTCCACCAATTCGACAACATTTAGGCCCCTAACACCTCTCTGAGTAACCAAATAATTCTTACATTAATCAGTTGATTTGTTATTATTTATCAACCTTATATATATATGCACATTAAACTGCCAAGTTCGGAACCATTCTGATTATTATAAATCCTTTACACGGGGGGGGGGCGATTATATCCCAAATATGAAACAAATACAAAAATAGCATGTCGAATAATGGTACATATTTGTACATAAATGAGGATTTAAATTAAAAATAAATAAAACAAATATGCACATAATGTTTTAAACTATTTTGTACTTGATAGGCCTCGACATAAGGGTGACAGCACTTTTTAGTTTGTAAAAATATCCCCATTAGAAGGAAAGTTATAACCAAATAACCATTCCAGTAATGGTAATGATAAAAGCAGCAGCAAGGGTTACAGTTTGTTGATATGACATTATGAAACTATGAATAAATTATGCAGCTTGGACGCTGGTAGACTTGAATATAATACAACCAATCATTCTCAATACATGGTACATCTTGTCATAGGCTACCTATTGTGCAACTTGTTCTCACCAGGTGTAGTACTTGTTTTTCACTAGGTGGCGTGACAGGTCACTGCATTGCATTTATAATTTCTTTAACAATAAAAGTACCCCTAATACACTAATGTGGCATTTATACACTATTGATATTGTCCAACAAATACTTATGAATATCATAAGTGATATTCTACTAGAGTTAATGTGTATAACGTATATATGTATGATGTTGGGAATCAAAACACCCATATAACTGTACATATGAATGTGGTTAGTTAGGTTAGCTGGGAGTGTCCAAACTCATCAACCATTGAAATGATTCACACACAGAGGTCTGTGAACATGCAGGGCCAGTGCTGATGATAAATGATGAATAAAAGGATGCAACCTATGCTGTTGTACCTTTAAAAGCTATTTGTGCTGTAGATGTTCAATCTAAAGTTGCCTTCAGTTACTCTGACTGAATATATCTGGCAAACAATACTTCATGGGAACGGTAGAGGAGTAAATTTGCCCCTATGCTGTAAATATATCCTGGCAAGAAATTTTCTGACCCAAAATGCATTAAAATAACATTAAAATCCTTTCGTCAACATGACAGAATTCCAAACCAAGATGAAGGGAACAGTTAAAGAAGATTGCAATTTAACATTTACCAGTATTTGGCAGTACATCTCCATCATCCATGTATGGATGGCCGCTGCTTATTTTTTTAATTGCAGATAGCCGCATCATAAAAGGTGTGATATATTTACAAATATCCGCCAACCCAGCTATGTTTGTAGAGTGCTTTTTGCTATTACGTAACAGGTCAACTAAAGCCACAGTGGCGTTTTTGCAGTAGCACAGCCGTCTGGCGTTCACACAAGCAGCATTTCTGCAAGCCTTCATCTCAATAGCTTACAATTTACCCCTATGGCTATGACGTTTTGGCGATGGGTGACCAAGTTGGATTTTGTGAACCACTACAACTGAGTGAAATCATATATATTTATCCTGGTTGAAATAAAAAAAAAACAGCAAGAATATATTGTAAAATTCTCACTTGGAGTTTGCAAGTTTGGAATTTTAATTTTTAATTTCGGGTCTCATTCAGAAATGCATCTGCCACCACCTCTCTTAACTGGTTCAGTTTTGGCCTCGAGACATACATCTCTGTGTTGTGTTGATTAATTTCTCGCCCAAGTGCTGACCCTAGTTATTTCTTGAAGAATGCCCCCGTTGCATAACAATCTGCGAATAGCGTTTTCTGTGTTAATTTTGTGCTCACAGATTGTTATGCAACGGGGGCTATGACGCACAATTCTTCAATATGTTCATTTCTGAATAAGTTAAAGATCAAGTGTAAAGAAAACTTTAACAATCGAGATGAGAGCTGTATTACATGCGTTGTGGTGGTAAAACCAACCGAACCTGTCCGCCCTGCTCTCATTTTAAAGCTAATAAATAGACCTACTACAGTAATAATTTTCATCTTTCTACGATTTTTTCCCGTCGCGCAAATAGCCAATGTCTGGCCGCCGCATTACAACCATTATAATTAAATTTTTCTTTTTTTTCGGATGTCTCCCATTTCTCTTTGACAAAACACATTTGAAATCTTGGAAATGAAAGTTACATGTTAGCTCTTGAAGGGCCTGTGATATGACTGGCAGAGAAATTATAAAATGAGTGGGAACGTAGTAAATTTGAATTGGCCTACCATCATAATGCAGACGAAATATGGAAAGGTCTATATTTTTTGCCTTATTTCGGCCATATTAAACCTGATTCATCAAGGGAAAAGGTTTCAAAGTACTTAGTGCGCGAAAATTGATCCAAGCGAAAATAAAATACGTTTACAGTATCCTTATCTCTATTAATTTTATGGCGTAATGGAGATGCTATCACATAACAGTGACATTGCAATGAATGTTCCCTGCAATTTCACATTTAAATATTCATTCATATTTATATTTTTTAACAAATCCAGGCAGGCATAAACAATTAGTAGGAGGGAAAAACGATATGAATTTATTTTTATTTTTTTCAAAAAATTATATGCACAGGAATTTCGCCTGTATATTTTTAGTAAACTCATTTAAACTTATAAGCTGTTGCGGGTCTATGTGTGAGGGACAGTTTGGACACAATTGACTGTACTGTGTTAATTGTCACACCTGTATGTGCCTATTGTTTTTGCCAGACCTGTGTATAGCTCTGTGCATGCACCAGTGATTTCTAGACTCCCTGCGACTACCGCTTCTGTAAGAAGCTTGCCAACGGCAGAATCAAAAGGAAAACAGCAGTCGTACCGGTTATCACGGTCAAACGCCTATATACCTAGAACGACATTTATAGCTGTCTCTGCCAAACAAATACATGCTTATTCAGCTTAGTATCCACGCTCACTCCTACCATATATTAGTAAGCAACGAAATTAGCTAGTGATTACTGGAACAATATTGTCTAGAAAAGAAGATATAAGCCCATTTACCACTTTCGATTGGTGTGTTATGATTTGAATCGATCGCGATTGCCGCATTTTAGTTCCGAGACAAGCCGCTCTGGCGCTACCGTACATCCATGTTTACATGAATGAATGTCCCATACACACGACGCCAGTGGCGGTGTGTGTATGGGATACGAGGGGTAGCCGGGGGATGGGGTGGTGAGAAGCATTGAAAATGAGAAAAAGATTCAATACTTATATGATACAAGTACATAGCCTAAGACACCACAACCAAATTAATCTCGCGGTAATACTCTGGATCAACGCAACATTAGCACCTCCATTCTGGACAGTAGGCAAAATATGCTACAGCCAGTCGGACATGAGTGGGAATTTGGGTTTGCTCTGCCTGTATCCAAGCCAATCATGTGTTTTCAAGGACGGAAATGTAGGGGACAAGAAGTGGACATTTATAGCTGGCTCAGGAAATCCGCAGAATTACCCATTATTGGAATCAGGCAGGCGCATACCTTGTAGCACATACCTGGCCACCTCTCCACTTTACCTGAGGCCGGAGGAATGACAACACAACTCACAAAGGAACGTTTATGCAAATGATCATTTGAGGAATATAGCAATACTTTCCAATACTTTCAGGTAAGTGATATATGGTTTGCATATTCACATCCTATTAGGAAACTCACTCTGTATTCATGCGGTCATTTATTAACAAGCCTTACAAAAATCGACCTAGCCCCGGCGGTTTCAGGACTGAATGGACAAAAACTGTTGGGTCGCTATGGCCAAAAGTTTTTACACCTTTCCCCGTCTAGAGGGGACTGTAGTCGCCTCCCTAATGCCTGAGACGTTATTTTTGCGTCAGGCAGGTAGATTTTTACAACTAGAGCTTTTCCATAGGATGGGGGGGGGTTCTTGATTGGCCCCACACATGTTTGTGCTGACATTATAACTTTATTATTATCATAATATACATAATGGTAACACAATTTAGTACCAGGTAAGAAGTATACATCAAATCACCTGAAAATAAAGAATAGAATGAAGACCCCCGAGCAGGCTTTGTGCCTTCGGCACTTGCACATCTAGGCCCTCCTCTATGCCCCCTCCTCCCTCTTACCCACTTCCCTGCCCACTTCCCCCCTCTGCCGACCCCTGGGAGTTTTTCCTAAATGTCAAATTAATGGAACTCGATCCTCTATTATTCATTAAGATATAAAAGCTCTATCTTGTTTTCACTTCTATACTTGTACCAATCTTGGATAGGTTGTGGACGAGTGTTGAAAGGTTGCGGACGAGTCATTCCACTCGTCCACAATACTAGTACTGACCCAAGGCTTAATACGGACCCTGCCTAATATTATGTCAAAATAGCTTTATTTATTAAGTTATTGTACATGACAGTGATTGACATTCATATACGCATATATATAATAGCATAGCGTAAATAAAAGAAATATATTTAATTTACTGATATTAAATGATATCATTAAAATTCAAAGATCTTGTGTAACTTTTTATTGTTAAGGCATTGACCTGATGGCGCTAAAAATAACCCACAAGAATACCTTAAAATAACATATATTTAGATTTTTTCTGGGGGGTGTGGGGGGGGGGGGGCATGGACCCAGACCTACCTAGTGGAGGATTGGGCCACCAACACAGAAAACCTCCCGCATTTCAATCCTCCCAAGTTGGCATGACACAGTGAAGCTATATTCGGCCAGGGAGCAGGACCACCTCTGACCACCAACCAAAAAAATGTTTATTGTCAATATCCCGGTGTTATACATGTTTCCAAAACATCCCTTATTAGGGCCTTTATCAGGAATTAGGAAATTTCGATGGGAAAAATAAATCTTACCCGAATTACTGAATTTCTATTGGTAAACTATAAGGACAGCTTAATTTTTCAAATTATATGCAAGAAAAGATAACTTTTGCCTGAATTCTTGTGATATTTAGCTTTTTTATCGTATGTTTTAACTTAGTATGAAAATGCACATATTTTTTAGCGACACAGTGATCTCCAAACGCCAAATTTCAAATGTAAATATTTTATATTTAGATCCATCCACAAAACTAATACCGACCCAAGGCTTACTACGACCCCTGTGACGGAAATGTTCCTTTAAACCGATGAATATAAATGGTTATAGGTGTAATAAATTAGTTATTAGTCTCTTCAAATTTTCTCCTGGCTTATAGTTAATGCAACGCATAATGCACTAGCTCTCATCCAGGCGAAATGAGGGAGTAAAGAATTAACATTTATAATCACATCTTAATTAAATTATCAATTGTTACTTTTCCAAGCCAGCGGAACCATTCCAAACAGACTCATGTTCATGATGATAAGATTGCCTGACAGCAAGGTGGCCAAACTAACATTTGGGAGCAGACCATAACATTTTGAGATAACTACCAGTCGCACAACATCATATATTTGGTAAGTATTGAATGTTGGATGGAAATAGGTTTTACTCAAAAACAATTTCATTATACTAGGTAAATTCTTTCTCATTTCCTTATTTTTCCACTCCAAAATACATTCAAATTTATTTCTTTATTTGATCTTTCTCCTACTATTCCCCATATTTCTCAGCCGCTACCTGGAATAAAACGTGATGCGGAATGACACACCCCCTACACAAAATGATAAAATTCCATAAATATTAGGGCTCTTATCGCATTGTAATGATATTTACTGAAGATGACCATCTATGATATACCCACATACCCACTAAGAAAAATAGCCTATATAGTATTTCTTAGTACCCATTACGATTATTGGTTGAAAGATTCTCCTATAAATTAAGATTTTCCCGCATTCGAGGCTAAATGAAAATAAGTTGTCTCTGTTTTTGCTCACATTCAGGGCCCATATCCATCTAGCATTATTAAAACTGAATTCAATCGGATACCAAGCTATTTTTTTCTAACTGACTCATTATCATGAAATGCAACTCTAGAAACTCTGCTGACATTTCATGAGAAGTACCTGTATATAGATAATAGGATTAAATAATTCATGTATTCATAATAATTAATTCATGGATTTTTTTCATTCCAGGATATTCGTCCGAGTCAATCCATAGAACAAAAGGAAACAAGACTAAGTGAAGAAAGGGATTCCTGGGACTGCCAACCAGCCGGCAGGATTCTTCTAGTGATCTGGGACATTCATCAATAATGGAGAATTACCTTAAAGTAATATATATGTTGTAAAACCAATTTTCTAGTTTTATTTCATCTTTGAATGCTGTCAATATTCATCATCATCATAAATTTAGCACTATGGCTGATATGACGGTCATTTCTGACCTGGCCTGGTTTTGTTTACCTGATGTACTATGTTATTAACTTGGTTTGTCTAAATTTTTAGTTGTATCGAGGTAGGTAGATAGTCGTTTTTATATCGAGTATCCCGGTTGTCTTAGTGGTGGTGTTATTTTGGGTAGGAAAAAATCCCTAATTTATGGTTTCAATTCTTTATTACACTAGCTTTCGGGCTAAGATTGCCCTTCATCAGGTCTAATCTAATAAAGATTCTCTTTAAATGTTTCACTAACATTGCTTTGTAGAGATCAAAGAACCTTCTACAGAAAGTTCTACCACCTCTGAATACCGTGGCACAGTGGGAAATGTATCCACAAAACTTTTCAAGGTGAGACTTGGTGAAATACTTCATATCTTTCACTTCCTCAATGAGGGCACACAATTTTCCACCTTCCCTGGTGGTAGAGACACTGTCATGTTTGTAGAGTCTATGCAAAATCCAAGGTAAGTAGTCTTGGTAGAAGGAGAAGTGACCTTTTTCCACACCATGTGAAAGCCCAAGAATCTCAGGCCACATATGATAGTATCACGGTGAGAAGTACAAGTAGAATAGTCACTATCACATACAAAAAAATCATCCAAATAATTTATGACAGGGAATTTAAAAAGTACATTCATACATGTTGCAAAGAAGTTAGAAACATGGTTAAAAATACATGGTCCAGACCGAAGACCAAAACACAAACGATTGTCAATGAAAGTAGTGTCAGTCCATTTAAACCCACAATATTTCCTGTGTTCTGGGTTGATGCTCTGTATGCCGATTTGATATCTACTACAGACATGAAAGAACTGTCTCTTACCAGATGTATGGCATTGTCTACAGATTTGTAAGAAAATTCATTTACCAACGAAGAACAATTATCGTTGACGGACACGCCCACAGGACGGCTGCAGTCAGTGATCGAGCGAATCCCTCCATCCGGCTTGGGCACAGCACCTAAGGCATGAATGCATGTGGGCATATCCTCGGCTACCAATATGAACCCTTCCGAAAGCTCATGAGCAATAATATCATCCATTTTCAGTTTAGAGTTATCGTCTAATATAGATTTATAATTATCACATACATACGGTTCAATTTCATTATCTACAACGTCAAAACCATCGACAATACCGTAAAAAACATCAATATAAGTTGCAATATCCTCGTCACCTAGACAAAACAATAAATATGCAAACCTACATGGTTTAAGTTGAACAGCATTACCTCCGAGGGCGTGCACACAACGGCAACGACCCCGGGCACACCCAGCGTAAACATTTACAATATGGCCCTTAGGCGAAGCAGGACATACAAATAGGCAAAAATCATCGGTAATATCACTGTTACACACGCCAAAATTGGCTAAAATATCACGAATCTTTGAATAATGACAGTCACCTTTCAAATCCGTGTTGAGATGGTTGGTCGGGAGAAAAATCAGGAATAATTTACCTGCAATATCGGTGTTCGTGTGGGGGGAAACATCCATGTCCGCCATGACAGTTCCTATTGCCTCGACTTCCGTCTGGTTGTCATGGAACACTTCCAGTTCCGAATCAACAACAAAGTCACCATATTGGACTTTCCCACAATCCACATTTACATCAACACAAACACCCTTGCAAGGTAACATATCATCATCAATACCTGATTTGATATTAAACATGTGTTCACTTATTTCCCCACGACCAATCTCATCCTATTTAGTAGACTTCGAAGTTGAACATGTACGAGCACTGTGATCCGAGCTGCCGCAAGATGAACACTTGTGGGGGTAGTCACACGATGACGCCGTTTTTGGACAACCTCCAGCATTGTTGAATTTAAAGCATACTTTTCCCTTAGACGGTTTTGCCACTTTTGTAGTAACAGCTTTCTTTGAATTCTCATAGGAAAAATGCCTAAGCACCTCTTCTTGTCCTCGGTAAAAGCAGATAGACCAGACTTATTGGCTCGAGCTCTCACTGCCTTATCATATGAAACACTAGCTTTTAAAGCATAAACATTGGAAGCAGCCTTGTCGCACATTGTTATACAATGGTTAATGACACCCAAAAGTTCATCGTGAGGACGGCTATCGATGGCCAGTTTGGCGACAAGCTTTAAGTTAACTAACAATAGTTTTTCAAAAGAATCAACCTTTTTCTAAGTCCTGTTTAGGGTCAAACGGTTGGAGGCGAGACCTGGACCTCGAACGGGATCTATCCCTCTTTGCCAACCTCCTGGACACACCCACATTGTAGATAGAATCAGTAGGACTTGTACTGCGGGCCCTAAACTGGATCGTATCACTGCTAGAAGCAGATGCCCCAGATAAATCTGATCTGCTTTGAAGAGTGGAGATAAGAGTTCCCATCATAGTCTCCAAACTGTTCATTCTAGTCTCCATAGTCGCACTCTCAGCAGCACTGGCTCCCTTTTTTTCCACAATTCTCTGGCAAGTTTCTCCCACAGGTGCCTCGTGAGTCTCATTACACTTGTCACACAATTTTTGCTTGCCCATGATGACGGAAATTGAGAATAAATACTCAAAACTCTCCACAAATTGAAAAAATTTCACAAGGAAATACACATCCGCACAGTGCGGTAATGGGTGGAGAAGTGATATGAAGGTGGGGTTTGGCGACGTCACAATAGATATAGAATATACTAGTCGCACAACCTTTATGACGTCATAGTGGGCGTGGCCGTGACGGGCGTGGAAAAGGCTCACTGGAATATCGTCATCGATATGTCGATTATATATTTTGGTGATGGCACACTTTTCTTAAGCACTCAGCTACAAATCACCATGACCATTGGGGTGAAAGGTGGGGTCAGATGGGGGAGGGGAACTTTTTTAGTAGATTCGATGGAAGGTTGTTCAATCCAAAACAAGGCGAGAACAGAACATGGGTCATTTGAGTTTGGTTTGGTTTATTGGGGTTCCGACATTTTGGTCAACACACAACCTTTATCAAGGAGGAGTAGATCTCAGCTTGGCGCAAGTGATGGTAATTTATGGCAGGTACCTGCTACTTGGTACCTTTGCATTATACTACTTACAACCGCAGGGGTAACCACAAAATTCTAGTCCCTCGAGTTCTGTGGGGTAGTAACCAAAGGTCATCTACAGTACTGGTGACTCAACTCACTTGCATCAACAACACATACACCCTCACACACACATCAACATAACAAAAAACCCATGTGTTTAGCTGCTAAAGCCCTATTCTCTGAAACCTTGGGCACTTGTGGTGAAGTGATAATTAATTTATATACATTGGATCCACCAGAGCGGGCAATGGTGTAACATTTAAGATATCCCTGAATTTGGAAAAATCTAAAATCCAAACAATATTTCCTTGTCCCTCCCTCAGATCAAGATGAGTATCACAGGACTTAGCAGCACTACCATGTCATGTATTGACTTTAAATGGAACAGCTCTGGAAGATGTCACATATAAATATCTAGGCACAGAAACCGACAGCTCCCTAAAATTTAAAGAACCCATTTCAAAATTAACAAGATTATTAAGCTAAAAAAGTTGGCAGTTTTCGAAAATAAAAGACAAATTATCTCAACATACTCTTCTTATGATATACATGTATAAAGTAATGGTACGGCCATTAAAACATTGTACATTTGGAACGATGATTATTTTACTTGAGTCTAAACCCAACCATCTCCGATTATTCTCTGATTATTCTCTATTCTCTGATTATTCTTTGATTATTCTCTGAATATTCCTGACCATTTTAGATTATCTCTGATTATCGCTGATTATTTCATGATTACCTCATTTATATAATAATAAATGAATCAGACTGTATAGTAGTTGTATATCTTCGAGTGAACCCTTCTTCTCAATTTAATTGTACTGCACCATGTTGCAAATCTCCAACTGTTGATAGTAAAAATCCAATTGCACACCTTTTTGCACAGAGAATCATCGACAGTCTATGACTGAGATGATATTGTTACTCTACATCAGGAAATTGTAAGAGATGAACAAAGGAGCTGAAAACCTCCCAAATGGCCGGAGAGATCCCCTTTGATTGGCAACAACTGTAAGCAATAAAAGTTTTCAATATCAATATCAAATAACATAAAATCTAACTAACCCGTGTCATTCTATCTTTTGCGGTCTTTGATGAATTATGTAACAAACATTTAAGAATTATACGGACAAACTCTTGTCCCCATTTATACCCTGATTAATTCACTTATAACACTGTTGTTCTATGTATAATCTTATGACATATGAATCACAACATGAATGAACATTTCTAGCAGCAGCCAAAAACTAAAAGTACTATTGTCATTATGTTCACCATTTACCATACAGAGGCGTCGGAACAGGGGGGGGGGGGACAGGGGGGGGGAATGTGCCCCCCAAAATTTCAATGGCATAAGAAAAGGTCAAACCCAATGCTGAAAAGGTCAAAAGCCAGAGGATTTATCGCAATACACCTAACATGTTTTGTAATTTAGGGTCTTTAATGATGGTCAGATTTCCTATGTCACCTTTATGTGGTTCTAGCATTATGAATTAAATTACTAACTGCCTTAAAAAATAAAAACGTCATGAAGCATTATTAATATGAATGTTTTGCTTTTGACTATATCATATGATTATATTGCCTAGAAAATGTCACAATTTATTCACACTGTTTATTTCGGTCAGATCTAAAGAAATATGACATATCTGATGATACACTACATATGTTAGGGCCATGTACTCATAGGGCTTCAAATGGCCCTCAATAAAGTCGCCACTATTTTGTTAGCTATGAGAAAAAATATATAATTCGTGCACCTAATTAACGCGATTGGATTGAAAAATATGAGTGAGCAAAATATTATTGCAAATTTTTAAAGCATCTATTTTGCCCATCGTGGAAACAGGATTTTTCTTTGGTGACCTTGGACCTAGAACCTACTTTGAGCGTCTTAAAAAAATCAAAACAGGGCTCTCAGAATTGTAAAAGGTAAACATTTGGACCTTAATGTTTCTTTACATCAGGGTGCCTACATATATCTATGTAGTCTGAGGTTATCCTAAGGAGTATATTTGACTATATTTAGCAATTTTACCATAGTAACTGATCATCAAGAAATATCCCTAACCTTTGTCTCTTTCTCTTTATGAAAAAGATGTTATTGATGTTTAAGATCATTGGAATCGGGTTGATCTTATCCTTTCAAATATGATGGTATCTCAAAATCCATTCTTTGCGACTTGTGACCATTTTCCTGTAACACATCACAATCATATGGTAACTGTCTGCCATATAATTGGAAGATGATGGGAGAAATAATATCTCCCACCATCTCCCTATTATAATCAAATAGTAAATGGCTCTAATTTGTTAACCTTTACCAAATTTTGATTTAGAAATTTTGATTCTAAAAGATGTCTCCAAATCGTAAGGAAAATATGTTGTTTTAACCAATTTTAACTTGTATTATAGTTTGACTTTAACAATTTCATTTTGCTTAATATGCGTTTTTGGATCGTATTAATACAATCCATAACAATGTTTTGGCTTTTGATTAAGTAACAATTGAAGTTTGTTTTCAAATCATGTTAAACTTTTGATCCCATAGTTTGCTTATGGGGAAGAATGTAGACAGACAATGGTATAGAAATTAAACCTGTAGTATGTTACAAGGTTATGATTAAATATCCAGAGGAAAATAGAGAATACCAAATTATGAATTAACGATTTATTTAGAAGTATAGTTTTATCAAACAGAGGCATTAGAGGCATTCGATAAGGGTGCTTGGTTTCCTGATAGGGTATGGGTGACATGGTTTAATTATTTTCTACTATTGGAGAAGGATATGCAAATTTAAAATTTGTAAGGCAAGAATTTTCAGTATGGACGAAGGTTTCCCCTTAATTTATCATTTTTACAATTGTGAATTTTTGGTTCGTTACAACATTATACATGTACATTTCAAAAAGGTAATGTGCAGCTTACAATTAACAGGCAGAATATCATTACAGATGCTGTGAGCTTTGGTCTTGAGAAATAGTCATGTCTTGCTGTATAAAAATGTTGAATACAAAAAACAAAAAACAACAAAACAAGAATGCATGTATATTGTGATGGAGGTTTAGGCCTATTTGAAATATATATGGCATACTTCCTAGTGTAGTGGGGTACCAAAGATCAAACCTAGAACTTGTCCACTTATGCAACCCTAGAAGACTGTTCTGATTCGTCTCCCTGTAACAGAAAAGGTAAAAAGTACAAACATAATCGAAGAGATCTTTGAATCAACGCATTACCAAATATATTCAGATATACCTAGTATTTATATTTTTCAGCTTAATTTAGCAGAATTTAGTGAAATGTTCTGACGATCTGACCCAAATACGGAAGAATCATCTAAAGCTGCAAATTGGAGATAAATTCAGTCATTTTAAATCTTATAGGTGACTCTAGAGGGCAGCACCTAGCACTGACAGGCGTGGATTACTTTTGAAGTGATATTAGTAGTTTGTAGAGGGTTTTGTTGGGAGAACTGTCTATGACAAGTACTTAGGTAGGGGTTACTATTATCAATTTTTATGTACGAAAAGGTGGAAATAAAGGTTCAGACAATGTACATCTGCAGATCTACATATTAAGTTGTCAATTCTGTGTAATCAGCTGGATGAATGATATATATACTATAGCTCGAGTCACCAAATAAGGCCCATAAACATTAGGTTTCCAGACATCCCTCCGATTGAATCCTGATAAATTTTGTATACGAGTTCTGTAAACGTCCATATACTATCAGACCTTACAATGTGAGGAATATTTTCGTTCAACTGTCAGTTCTTACAAATTATGTTCACAACTGATTCTGAAAGCAAATGAAGTTGTGAAAAAATAAGGACCTTGTGGTAATCAGTTCTCTCCCATTTCATAACAACTTAATGAAAACTATTTGTATCTATTCAAGTTGTAGTGAACAAATTTCCGCATCTGTCAATGTATCACATGTGTGATTCTAACTTTGTCACAAGAACAAATTAAATCTCAAGTTTGGCTCTAAAATTCATGTGTGTACCAAATTATAGCTTACACATTCCGGATTAAAGGGTAGAACTTTATATTTGTTAAGTGTCCATGTCATGGGCCTTATGAAGTTATGTATGGGCGCAATTACCTAAAAATATGTTCCGTTAAGTTGAACCGTATCTTGAACCTTTAAATTAGTTTTTTAGAGGATTGGTGAAGACAATAAATAATACTAGTGTTGATAATATCTTACTTGCTTTTTATAAAAATGCTACCAAATAAATGTAATTCAGAATTGGCCTGTTCATATAACCCAATGGGTAACAGGAACTTTCAACCCCTGGTCTTTTCCCACCTGGAACTTTCAACCCCTGGTCTTTGGTTTAATCCTTTAAGTACAAATTATGGCCCATGGTTTTAAAGTGATAGAGAAATTGTCTAAACATTGTCTAAAAATTGTCTAAACATAACATTTTTTGGGAAAACCTCCACAAGATGCATTGCATCCAGTTCTAAACTCTGGTCTATGATAACGTCATATACGTATTATTCCTCTATTAAAGAAACTGGGGTTGAAATGACCAGGGGTTGAAACGACCAGGGGTTGAAACGACCTGGGGTTGAAACGACCTGGGGTTGAAACGACCAGGGGTTGAAACGACCAGGGGTCGAAAAGACCTGGGGGGAAAAGACCAGGGGTTGAAAGTTCCAGGTGGGAAAAGACCAGGGGTTGAAAGTTCCAGAAACCACCACAATGCACCGTATAAATGGAATGCGCAGTGGTACACGGGTGAAGTCGCCTGTGTAGTGGACTGCAGATTCGTGGGGTCACGAGTCGAAGTGTCGCGAAAAGATGACGAACCAGACGAAAGGTGTTAGTTTTATTTAACTCAGAGTATCACAGGTTTATATGCAACATCAAGTGGTAGTGCTTGATTTGAACAACAGAAGAATCTCGGTCTGTGGGCGGCACTAGTTCGTAATGTCAAGCGAAGACTGGATCCTCTTGCAGGGCAGTTGTATTTTCAGCATAATTTTGCAAATATTACTGAATACATCGAAATGCAAATTGTACATTCTGACGCCCTGACCCACTGCCATACGCACCCTCTACTCTTCCTATAACAGGTTTTTAACCACGGAGGTGATGACGAGGAGTGTTAGGTGATCACATAACTGGCATGGATCCAATAGGACCAATTTAAAGCTGCTTTCCAGCTAGTAAGACAAAAGGAATCTTACCAAATTTACTCATATGTGATGTGTTTCAGAAAAATGAGCACAAGTCGCAAAAATGGATTTTGAGATACCATCCTATATTTGAAAAGATGAGACCAAGCGGATTCCAATGATTCCAACATCTAATAAGTATTTCTATATTTTATGCATGATATATTTAGTATTGAAAAAAGAGTTTGCAATATTTCTGGGTGAACATTTAATTACTAGTAATGTAACTAAAATATAGCGTTAAGCGTTAAAATGAAAACATTCCAACATATATATACACCTTGTGAATAAAACACTTTGAAAAATAACAATTTTGCGACTTGTGACTCATTTTCCTGAAATGCATCGCATATTATGACTTGAGGAGAAGGATTTCGGCGAAATGTAAATGTGGACTTTTATTAAGCCCTGTAGCGTAATAAAAACACAAAAACGACAAAAACACTTTCTTAGCCTGACAAATCGACAAAGACCTTATTAGTCCTTACCGAGAAAAAACGGGCCATTGTTACGGAAATTAAGTGACAAACGACAAAAGAATTGTCTTAGTGACAAGTGACAATTGTTGTTTCTTGGTAGCGACACGAAAAATTAGACATCCCCCTCAGGAGCCCTTGGGGTGGGGTGCGCAGTTAAGACAATGTGTTAAGGACCTCCTCCCCTTCAACCTTTTGTCTCAAGCTTTAAAGTTGTGTCACAGACGGACTGGATTTATTTCTTAGCACAATGTCAGTGACAAATATTTCCCTAGTGGAGGAACCCTACAAAAGACTTGTGTCATGTCTTAGAGAGTCAAGACATGCTGTCTTGTAGTGGAGGAGCTTCAAATAATTGTCACGCACAATTGTTCACGTTTGACCTAGTGCTCTAAATTCCCTCCGCCAATCACATGCCTTGTTACAAATGCATGTGCAGGCCTTATGACACATCGAAACATTACTGGTGTTAGAAATGTGATAGATGAAAACTTTGAGGATCGAAATGTACTTAAATAACTAAATGAACAGCACACTGATAGTTAGTCCTATATTTAGGCCTATGCCCCTATGTGCACAGATGGCGGCCAAGTTGTTCCATGGATGGTCCGTAGGTGTGGATAACTAGGCTCCAGCTACAGGTAGCCGCGCATCCACACCTATGGACACCCTGTAACCCCCTTGAGACTGAACAAGCAAGGTTGTCCATTGGACGCTTCATGTAGCCACCTTATTTTAATTGAGAAAAATAATATGACAAAGAATGTAAACTGTATCGAAATTAGTGACAATTACATATATATATATAATTGCTATATCTGAGGCTGATATGACCATGATTTATTATATATTTGTATATAAAGGATGAGCAAACAATTTTAGGAGGACAATGGCTACATAAAGCGTCCCATTACAGACTTCACAAAGCCTGTTAAGGCAGGCTATCTGTACACATGTTTGGCACCGGAAATAATTTGTCATGTGACCTAACGTATATTTTCAAATATCATCATGAAAATGCAGCCTGCTGCTGATACACAAGACTACACATAAATCGGGAATCACCCCTTTATATATGGTAAGTATCATCCTGATTTCTAAGTAATTAGTTTCCTTAGAGATTGGAGAACGAACGATCTAACAGTGCACAGGTTCTATGGTAGAAACTTAACAAAAGGCCGTCATGCTAAATGTGTAAATTACCTGTACAAATTGTCACCCAAAATGGCCTATTGGCCTAAGGTGGCTACATGAAGCGCCTAATGGACAATCTTGCTTATTTAATCTCAAGAGCCCGCTCAAGAGGTAGCTGGAGAGTGGGCAGGACTGTAGCGGTTTGATTAATTAAATATAATATTCATAAATACATGTTTGTGTGGACATATCAAAACATACCAGAGTGTCATTCTTTTTTTATATTTCAACATGGTGTGTGGGGGTATATTTTCCATAGCAAATCATGAAGAACCCTATTCAGTATGTCTTATAGTTTATGGGTTGGATGGTACCCAGATATTTTTAGATTTCTGACCTCGTAATAGGGTAATGATCCTGGCAATCCTGGCCCTGCAGTATGGTATATATAGGCCTATGTTCATCTTTGTATCCAATAGTCGGCTAATATTTATTCATCCTACTTTCCTCAGAGTAATCAGTTTAATTAAATCCAGCGTAATCCTTATTTCTTCAATGAAATCCCCCCCCCCCCCCCCCCTCAGGAAGCCTATTCTAAACCATTCCACATTAAGGTAGGAATGTGCGCCCACCCTCAGTGGTGCTCCTATGTGCACAGAATGAATAACAAAAACAGCTATAGCTTTTCTAAGGTGTTAAAAAGATACCACCCCCACCCCTGCCCATTGACATAGCTAGCTCAATGGATGTGCGAAAGTGTTAGTAGGTGTGAAATACACAACATAGATGTTCATAGTGGATTCGCACATATATGTTTTGCACACAACATTGTGTGTAATTAACTTGTTTTCTTCATCTGCCAACTTTGTGGGTGAAATCAGAGATTTAATTACCCACACATTCTCCTTAGTTGAATTAAGTACCACTGTCATCTTACTGTGATATTTATATTGTTATATTGCAGATCCCTTCTTGTGATATTATCCACTGCAGAAACAGAATCGATGCCAGGATATCAATCAATATAGACGAAAAATCAAGAACATGTATTGGAAATAGTCATTAATGAATATGATTATTTTTATCTATTTTATTAGTTAGGGAGTGAGACTTTATATTCCCTTAGACAAGTATACATGTACTGTTCGTATTATTATGATATGCCGCAGGAAAATGAGTACATCAGTGATTCTTTTGTTGTTTACTTTGTATGTATATCATATATATGGCTGATTCTCTTTTGTAACTGTTTACCATATACTTATATTATATTATCTTTTTATTCTATTTATATAGTGTATATTGATATCAACTGCAATAAAGAGGAATACAAAATATTATTTCTGTGTTATCTGCTTTCTTCAATATGGCATTGCAAATCGTTACATGTTTTAAATGGCATAGGAAGGTAAAATACCTAGTCCCCACCCCTAACCCAAAATAAAGGTAGCTATGAATGCCCCTAGCTGTATTGAGTGTTCAAAAGACGCCCTATGCAACACATCCATGGACGGCTACACACAGCGTCCATGGGCGGCTACATGTAGCGTCCATAGGCGGCTACCTGTAGCATCCATGGACGGCTATAGTAACACACCTGTAGCTGCGCAACTGGTTACGTTTGGCCAAGGTGAAAGATGGCCATGGGAGGCTACAGTAAGCCTCCTGTGGAAAGCTAATAACTGGCTTGTGCACATAGGGTGTGAGAACAGTAATCAGTAAATACCTTTAAGAACCTGAAAAACATTCCTGAACTCCGAAATAAAATAATTCCTCAGGTTTTCGGGAGTGAATTTTGGCAAAGAAATTTTATTCGGCCGAATTTTTATTCCGAGATTTTGTAAACTTTAGAATCTAGAAAATGTTGTTGAGTTACCAAAGGTCTTCTCTGCTGAATTTTAATCACTGCATCATGAATGTTTATCAACATGTGTGCTTGTGCCGATCAAGAAAAGAGGTACAAACAATCAATCTATAATCATAAGATTGTAGGACAGTCGAAAAGACTGTAGGGGCATTTAATGCAGTTTAAATTTTGGAAAAGGCTCAAATAGTTTTTGTGTAACGAGCATAAATATTCGAACATTATTTCAGATATTATATCGGCGACTGATGTATTCTTTCAGATATATCTAAATAATATACCTCCCTAGCAACGATCGCAAAAGGAGGTATAAATAATGGCCCTATAATCATGAGATTTTGTGACAGTCAAATAGACATGTTGAGGGTATTTAATACAATTTAATAATAGCATAGAATAAAGTATACCATATCGCATTCACTACAGATGTTCCTCTCACAAATTAACATGTGGTAATAATAAACATAGTGATACAAAAGTAGCTGTACTCTTGCGAGATCAAAATGGATCGGGATAAATGAAAATTCTCCATGATGCTGATGAATTTGCGGTTCTTTTGATCTAAAATATTACTTAGTATCTCAAAAGAACTTGATCTACAAGCTATACACGCCGCCTATAATTTCCGATTTTGTCGCGTATCGTGATTTTCACCGGTTACTTGATATGCCAGACAAAATAGCTGTTAACATCACTATTCTTAAATCATGCAGGTCTGATCAAAGCATGAGAATTCTCAATTTTTTTACCTATACAGCTCAGAATGTTCAAATTAAAATCTATATAAATTTTTCTCATGACTAAATCAAATTATTCCAAAAACAGGACAGATACATAAATCAATATTTGATGGAGTAATTGTTTATATTTCTGAGATCAATGTTCTTGGGGTTTTGTGCAAGACGGTGTCTCACCTTCGGATGGGGGTTGAGTTGAGCTGAAGTTATGAGTTTCTAATGTGAGCACATTACTTTCCCCCTCGGAGAACTTCTCTAGGAGCTCATTAACCAACCAAACCTCTCCCCCATGGAGAAGCATCTATAGAGCGCTAAAGTATCTGTAGGGAGATGAAATGCTTCCAATCCCATTCCTTACGATCCAAAGTAATTTCTTTTTTATCTCATTTGTGAGTCAAGGAGGGGAGGGGGGGGTCAAGGCCTCCTTGACGCTTTTGTAAGAAGACCTGATGTATTAAAGGTTAATAGAATAACAAACAGATGTAAATAGCACCTAGCACTATACAACTACTTGCCAAGGGTATCAGACAATGTCCTTCCATTACCCGTATACAGCTGTAAAGGCTCTCTATATCCGGTATGCCCTTGGGGCACGTTTGCCCATTAGAGGACCAAATGGTCATGTGACACCCTAAACTCTTGAGAGTGGTGGAGGTGGTGGAGGTGGTGGAGGTGGTGGAGGTGGTGGAGGTGGTGGAGGTGCAGTTGTGGTATGTACAACTTTATAACTGACTTTTTTAACTCTACGACTGACTTTTTTACTTCACAAAACTTATTTACTGACTTTTTCGGCTTTACAACTGACATTTATGACTGACTTTTATAACTTTTTCACTGACTTTTTTTACTTTTTCTCTAAAATGGCAAAACAGTAATAGAACATGGGCACTTCTCATGAAACGTCGACAGAGCTCCTATACCTGTATTTCATGATAATGAGTCACTTAGAAAAAAAATTAGCTTGGTATCTGACTGAATCCAGTTTTGCTCAATGCTAGACGCATATGGGCACGGAATAGAAGCAAAAACAGAGAGAATTTACTTCTATTTGACCCGAAATGCCTGATAATCTGGATTTTTAGTAGAATTTTTCAATGAATATTAGTAAATGATACTGTTTATTTTTAAAAACATATCATTCAATAAGTCTGTCTTTGTGGATACATAATAAGTCGTCGTAGGTGGTCACCATCACCAAATATGATCAGAATACAATGAGAATCCTAATAGTTATGGAGTTTTATCATCTGGGGAAGGGGTGCATCATCCCGCATCACGTTTTATTCTTGGTACTGGCTGAGAAATGTGACTTATAGTAGGGATAGAAATTAATAATGATATAAATCCGTATTTATTTTGATGTTGGAAAAAAAGGAAACATGAACAAATTTCTATTCTATTTGTTATTTTATGGCTGAACAGAGATGGGTTATTGAATTTTGTGTAGTATGAGCGTCATCCCGGGAACGCATTTCAACAGCCTATAAATAAGGAACAAATCGAATTTGAGCATAGATAATTTGGCAAAATATATGAGGGATATTATGTGTTTCGAATATGGTATTACATATTATTCTTTTGTTGGAAAAAAATATATTGGAGCCTTATTAACTCTGAGGCCGTCATCCCGTATCATGCGTCATTCCGCGTCACGCTGCGTACATTTGTGCGTACTTTTAACGCACACTGGGGCCACAAATAAGGGAGAAAAGTATAGAAAAGTATACATTTCCTGAAAGAGGAATTTGTTTTCTTTGTAATGATATAAAAATTATAGCAATGACATAATTTGTGCTCACACAGTGAACGACGGAATGAAGTACATCATTATTTTATCCAATTGCATATCCCAATGAAATCAAACCAATACATATTGTATGGGATCGATTCCAGAAATTTAACTACAATTTTTATGTTTTTCATGCTTTTTGTTTATGTCATATCATTGTCAATTTTGATCGTATAAACCTACAAATGGTATGTATGTATTCATGAAAACACCCTCCTCATTTCTAAATGAATTTAAAGATTATATGAAGATTATTTCTACTGATTCTCTTAATCGTTGCTAATACACTATTGTAATTTATACTTGACAAGGCTGTAATAATCCACCTTTTGGCGAAATAATATTATTCTGCCTGAATGAAGTCTATTTATATGTTTATACCTAGGGGAATATTTGAGATTTTTACAAAATTTCAAAAACATTAAATACCCTGTCATGTCTATCTGACTTTATATGGTTCTACAACTATTCTATCAATTAAAAGAAACATGACGCTTAGACTTTGATATTCTGTTTTCACATGTAAATAGGGCCCTTGTCGACGTTTCATGAGAAGTGCCCACATATATAATTATTATATACATTATGAAATATTAACTGCAACTGATTCTTGTTATAGTAGTGGATCTCAACATCAAAGCCCCAACCAGGGCCTATACTATTCAGCACATTTACAAATTTTGGGCCAAACTTAACAGCGACATGCTCAGCTAAAACTGATGAAAATTGAATTGTTCAACGTATGTTTTTCCTTTCATTTGAAATTCATTTAACCAATATTTTGTTGTCGCCAGAAAAGTACACATTTATGCGTACACTTAAGTACTTTGGGTACAATCTTTCAGTCTGTATTGACCATGCTTTCTATTCATAACCCCCACCCCCTTCCCCCTGAATCGACTTAGAATTCATTTGGAAAATTCTCATCATTCCAGTTCTATCGCTCAAATAATGGAAAAGATCTTTTTCTCTATTGAGCTGTAAATGCAGCTTAAATTATACGATCCAAACTTTAAATACATTAATTTTAAATACATTAATATTTTAGTATGCAGTGAACCACAGATTTGTAGGAGTTTGTAGGTAATAATCCATACAAATGAACAATGAAAACAATGTGGATATAAGTATTCCCGCATATTCACTCAATTGTTTACATGCTAATTTTTCCGGCCTAGATACTCGACTGCAGTCCTAGCCTACAGAGATACAAGCTACGCCTGTGTTGATTGTTGTTCCCCTTGAAAGCATTAACACAAATGAACAATGAAAATGTCTAAGAAGAGGGCACATATACTAATAAATTTATGGTACTCATTCTACCCAGGCAAGGTAAATGTAGAACTCATTTTCCAGCAGTCAGCCTTCGGCTTCGTGTTGTATCACTCTGCCTCCAAACTTGTTCTACATTTCCTGCCCGCTCCGAACTCGGTTCCATAAGTGGTTAGAGTTGTATATGTTATGTCCATATATATATACAACTGTGCACTCCAGTGTGAAGTTGTATAATGGAAAAGTGACCAGGGCAAGGAATAACAAGTGCGAGTCTATCGCTGGGACTATTTCAGAAGAGGCTGACAATTATTGTCTGTAACATAGCAGGCATCTGTAGACGATGATCAAGAATTAAAGAAATTTATCAATGGTAATATAAACACTGTCAAAGAAACAGGAACTTCCCAGATTATATTAAGAAAATGGCTTGAAAACAAAGGTACACATATAAAAAGTTTTTAATTTTAATCAAAACTATATGAGATTTATGTCATATGATTATGAAGTGGGTACACAGAATTTACTAGTATTTCCACATGTGCAAAACTACAGCAGGCTAATTAAAGTACATGTGCATCAATGTTCTAAATACCGCACATATTCATTTTTGCAGGAACCCATGAAGAAAGTATAGAGCCAAGTCATCTTGATAATATATTGGCCTGATGGCTCAAATTACCAGCCAGATTCCATTACTGCATGACATAGACGGATTGAACATTTCCTGAAAGAAAAAGATAAATGTTGTAACTTTGAGATGTTGAGTGATCAAGTCTTAAAAAAAAGTGTAAACGAATCAGGTCTTGGTAATCGACCTAATAAGAGTGATTGTCTAACTGAGTAGAAGGAAGAACTTTTATGGTCAACGGGACGAGACAGATCATAGTCCTAAAAGTTACCTCAATACCGTATGCCTGGTTTTAGAGGTAATCATGAAAATAAACAACTGCAGTGGGGGGAACACACCCAAATTAGATGAACGGAATTGATACAATCATGGGCATGATGAAAAAAATGGCGGCCAAAGGCAGCAATCCAGGGAAGGAAAATCAAACACAGTCTAAGAAAAATGATGTAATAAGGTAGCACAACTAAGTGGGCACAAAAATATCGCAAGTATAAATAACTACTGCATTGCTTCCAAGAAACAGCAGGTCACAATGTCAAAGACACTATCATTACCGAAGGGAGACAGGCCAAGTTCCCTACCTTCAGCAGCAACAGGTTGTCGTCCTGTCCCAGAATTGCCACAACCACGGTCAGCAAATGAGTGCAAGTGAGCTTGCAATGCCTGAAACACAAATGCAATTCAATTCGAAGCAAACCATGCTCAAGGGAATGTTTGCAGGAGCCACATTAAATAATTGTCAATTATGAACTGATCTAAACTGGATAGACATCTGGTGCAAATCCAACAAAATTTAGATGAACATAGACCAAATATACTGTAAATTCAGACATTAAAGTATATATACTTTAGTGTTTGAATGTTTATTGAAAGTCTTGTTCAGAAATACATCTGCGGCGCCCCCTACCGACTCGGAGGCCTAAACACCTTTCTTCCCGCCACACACTCATGAACGTACGCGCCAATGTCCATGTCACTGTTATCTTAGATTTTGATCATGTGGGAAGAGGAGGGAGGGAGGGAGATGACCAGCAGGTAAGCAAAGGGAGGGGGTACTGATTAAGAGCAGGAGAAGGGAGGGGAGATAACTAAGTAACCAGGACACGGCGACAAGGTGTAGGTCGTGTATTGGTCAGGTGTGACGCTGGTCACTCTAGCCTTGTATCCATCTCTTTTTAGTTTATTGTTAACCTGTGGTTGATTGGATCCTTTATCTATCAAGGCAATTAATTGGTCCAGTCAGGATAAGCCAATCAACCCAGGCCCTGTGTAATCGCTGTAATCTGTCTAGTATATAAGAATAAACAAGATTATGGCTGGCCTCATTCTACTTGGTTTGGTTCTGGCTTTGAAACATACATCTCTGTGTGTTGCCTTGATTCATTTCTTGCAAAACTGCTGACCCTAAATATTTAATGGAGAATGACCCTGAATTCTTCAATATAACTTTTCGGAAAAGCAGAAACAAAATTGAACAAAACGAAAACCATGGCCTTACCCTGGCAAAAGAGAATTTATCAATAACAGAGGAATATAAATATCTGGGACAAACGATCAACCAAAAACTGTCATTTAAGTCACATGTAAGTAAAATAATAGACAATGTGAAATGGAAAGTCAGACTATATACTGTCAAATGCAAGACACATGCTGACAAAATAAATGAAAATCGATATAGTAAAAACAATGATAATCCCCACATTGACTATGGTGATGTATTCTATTCTAGCACAAATGTAAGTTTATTAAACAGATTAAAATCCCTATTAAATGCACCAATAAGAGCAACCCTCAATCTGAGTAAACGAACAAATGTTGAAAATAAGTTGACACAGTTGAATATAAACCAGGAGTCCATGTACTAGAAGGTGCATTGTAAAGAATTGGCATCTTTGGATCCCAGACCCGACCTATTTAGCCCTGATCATGGTCAGGGCACGCACGCCACACGTGGCCTGGCCAGGAGGGAGGGGGAGATGAGCCACTCAGGGCTCACCCCACCTCCCCCAGCCCGACCTAATTACTTATACACTGCTCTGGGGTATCAAGAGGGGGGAAGGGCTAAGAGGGAGGGGGGGCTGGCACGAGCCATGGGATCTATGAGTAAGGGGTGGGAGGGGGAAGGCTGAGGAGAGGGATCCGACCTGCATGCACTCCTTTTATGGTCTCTGCCTGGGGAGCAGAGGTCGGCGTGTGGGCAAGGAAGATTCTCTCTCCCTCAACCAATTAGAGGGAAGGGGAAGAGCTAGTGGAATATTTCCTGGGTTTGATTGTATGAATAATTCATGATTGTGGAGTATAAAATAAAGTGACCATTCGGACCTAGGTACTCTGTTACTCGCTGAGTCACCACCGCCTAGGCCGAATCCAGACGAACTACAACCTCGGACTTCTTGTCTCACTTCTTCATCTTACTGAACCTATGGGCTAAAAACCCTTAGTCTTCTTTACACTGGCGAACCACTTCTGGGACTTGTTGCTAAGTTGAGCAACAACCCAATCTTCTGACTGGAAGTGAGACATAGCCTAGGAGAGGCAGGATGAGCTGGAAGAGTAGGTGAGTGGAACTCTAAAAACTCTGATTGAGCTTATAAAATTGTATTTATGGGATGTATGGAGGGTGGATCTGGGCCACTGTATAGGGTTGGGAGAATGATCACACTCAAACACTCATAATACAAGGAGAGTGGGTGAGCAATGTTCGGGGTAAAAACTTTGCTAGGTTCTGGGTTCTGTTGGTTATAACTCTGTACCTTGTGCCATCTAGTTTTTTTTTTTTCTTTTCTTTACTCTCACTCTCTCAACAAAGTGTAAAACATGGCGGACATCAATTGGGATCTCAATGCCGCGGACTTGGCCATGCTTGACGAGGGTCAAAGGAGGGCCAGGTTTGCAGCTATTAAGGAGGTCAGAAGGCGCATGGAACGCCATGGCGCCATGCTAGGAGTAAATGATGGGTCCAATAAGGACACTTTGAGAGAGTGGCTAGATGGAATAAGCAGGGCAAAAGCCTACTGTGTAGCGAATGATACGCTCACTCTAGAGCTTTTGGGAACTCTTGCCAGCGGGCCTCTAGCGAGGTGCGTGGCAGGATTCCTACAGGTACCGGCCAATAGGACATGGGATCTGGCGAGGGCTGAGATTTTCCGCCTCTTCATGAATGAAGAGGAGGAACAGCAGCTGCGAGCAAGGCTCACCGATCTCTATCAGCTCCCATATGAGGATGCAAAACAATACGGACGCAAGTTCCAACTAGCGTCTCAGAGGGCTTACAGCGTGGATAACCTGGACCACGAGATAGTCCAAGAGACGTTGGTCAGGAATTTTGTGTTGGGACTCAGGGATGAGCAAATACGTCATGACGTATTTGCTGCTCGCCCTGATACCCTGGCTGAGGCAATAAGACAAGCCTCAGCTGCGGCTCACACATTCGCTCTGGCAGGACAACCTACCAGAGGGGATAGGAAGGATGAACCAATGGAAATTGGGGCTATCCTCCCTAAGAAAATGGCCCCCTCTGGGCCAAATCCCACAGATGCTTCAGATTGGAAGCTGATAGCTGATTTGGAGTCTAAGGTGAATTACCTTACGAAATTAGTAGAGAGGATGGAGACGGGGAAACCATCCAACCCCACAGTGATCGTTCCCCAATCAGGTGCAGCACCCCAGTACCCCTTTCAGACACCCATGTTGCCTATGTATCCCCCATATTTCAACACGTCCTATCCCCCACCCCCGATCGCCAGTTCTCAGGTAGTAAATCACCCAGGGAAAGGGAAGGGGAAGGGAAATGATAATCCAGGACCGGAAAAAAATAAGCAGGGAGGAGGGAAGAGGTTTAGGGGTAAAAATGTCTGTTATGAGTGTGGGGAGGAGGGACACTTCGCAAGAGAATGTTCCCACCGCTATGCACATGTACAGGCTGCAGTGGTGGCAGCCATGCAGATGGCCTCTACCACTCAAAAGCCAGCCAAATATGTTAACCAGGGGGAATAGAAACGCCGGATGAGAGGTTCTGCCTCTCCATCTCAGTGGCGGGGATGGAGATGCGTGCCCTCATTGATACCGGCGCATCAAGGAGTCTAATGCGGGAGGATGTATGGAGAGCCTTTTGCAAAACCCATCATCGGCCTCTCGTATTGACAAAGGGGGAATCTCTTAAATCACTCTCTGGTCATGATCTTAAAACTGAAGGGCAGGCGATAGTTAACTTGGGGGGTAGCTCATTTCCAGTTTATATTGTAAGAAAACTTCACCATGAACTGCTTCTGGGGGATGATGCCTTATTTATATTAGATGCCCAAATTAGCTTCAGAAAAAGAAAGGTAATTTTGGAAGGAAAAAGTTACAGAAGGCAACAAGTGGGTAGTGCAGATCAAGAATTCGCCTCTATCCACACAGAGGCAGAAGCATGGGAAGAAAAATACCCCGCTGTTTTTGGCATAGGAAAGCAGGGAAAATTAGGTACCTTTAAAGATGTGAAAATGCACATAGATACTGGAAATGCGCGCCCAATTAATCAACGCCCCTATCGTTTGCCCCTGGCCAAGAGAAAACTTGTAGATAAAGAATTAGATGAAATGCTGGAGCTGGGAGTAATAGAACCCAGCAGCTCAGCATGGGGAAGCCCGATATTGTTGGTCCCAAAGAAAGATGGGAGCAATAGACCTTGTGTCGATTTCAGAAAACTAAACTCTGTAAGCAAAAAGGATGCTCATCCACTTCCAAATATTCAAGATATTTTTGACAGTTTAGCAGGATCAACTGTCTTTTCCACCATCGACCTAAAAAGCGGCTACTGGCAAGTAGAGATGGACCCGGATAGCATGGAAAAGACAGCGTTTGTGTGTCATAGGGGCCTATTTCAATTCCGTAGGATGCCTTTTGGACTCACTAACGCACCAGCCGTCTTTCAACGGGCCATGAACAAAATGTTTTCGGAATTTATTGGCAAATTTTGCATGACTTTCATAGATGATATTGTAATCTATTCCAAATCTGAAGAGGAGCATGATCACCATTTGGCTCTGGTGTTTGATAAATTAGAAGAATACGGAATTACAGTCAAAAAGAGTAAATGTATTTTCAAACAAGAGAAGGTAGATCTCCTCGGCTACCAAGTTTCAAAAGATGGAATTAATTCCCACCCAGATAAATGTAGCGCTATCAGGGATATGCTGCCTCCAGAGGATGTGAGCGGAATTCGCTCCTTCCTAGGAATGACTGGGTATTACCGTCAATGTATCCCAGATTATGCTAAGGTAGCTCATCCCTTGGTCAAACTTACCAAAAAGTATGCCAGGTTCGAATGGTTGGAAGAGCAGCAAAGCTCATTTGAAACTCTGAAGGAATTACTAACTTCAGATAGAGTAATGGCGCACCCCCAGTTGGATAAGCCTTATCGTCTCTATAGCGATGCGTGTGATTACGCAATAGGGGCCATATTGGTCCAGTCTGATAGTGAAGGCATAGAGAGGCCAGTTCAGTATATCTCTAAACAACTCTCTGGGCCACAACTCAATTGGGCTACGATTGAAAAGGAAGCTTATGCAATCGTGTATGCCTTAAACAAGCTCAGACCTTATCTACAGGGTAGCGAATTCAAAATTTACACTGACCACAAGCCTTTAAAGTCTCTGTTTGTGGGAGAAGTTAAAAACACCAAAATTCAAAGATGGGCGGTATTAATAGCAGAGTTTGGGGCTCCCATTGAATATAGAAAAGGGGCAAACAATATCCGGGCAGACATGCTTTCTCGAATAAAAACAAACCCCAAGAAGGAAGGGCCGACTCTCAGTTCTCTTGAAGTCTGTGCCTTGGAGGAGATAGATGAAATTCCTTGGGAATTTGATAAACTCGAGAAAGACAAAATACGTTTAGAACAGAGGGAGTTGGAACAATTTCAACAGGGGATGGAGGATGAGGGGGATTACACCATAATTGATGGCATGCTGTTTACTCTCACCCCTCCCCCAGGCAAGCCAGCCTACCCCCGCCTGGTCCTGCCACCCTCGGCTAGGCATAGAGTAGTGAGGCGCGCCCACACTGAAGTAGGCCACCAGGGCATGAGGAAGACCCTAGATAGGATCCAAGAGGCTTATAAATGGCCCACCATGAGAAGAGATACCTATAATGTCTCAATCCGATGCGCTAGGTGTGCTGTAAACAGAGTGGGTAGGGCGCGTGTACCTCCTACTGCGATGCCAATAGCAAAATATCCTGGTCAGATACTGGGAATGGATCTCTGTGGTCCCTTCCCGGTCTCTGATAAAGGTAATAGATACATCTTGACTGTAATAGATCACGCAACTGGCTGGGTAGAAGTCAAACCCATACCCTCCAAAGCAGCTAAAAACATTGCTGATTATCTGGCTAATGAATATGTCCCTAGGTATGGCCCCCCAGAGGTGCTCATCACCGACCGGGGACTTGAATTTATGAACCAGCAAGTGGAAGGGTACCTTAAATCCATAGGCACTGAAGTAAGGCATTCTACAGCTTTTCACCCCCAGACAAACGGTAAAATCGAAAGATTTAACAAAACTTTTAAAAATATACTAAGAAAATTCATCAATGCAAGACCAGCAGAGTGGGAGAGCCATTTAGGTCCAACCCTCTGGGCACATAGAGTCTCCACTTCTTGTGTAACTGGTTTTACACCATATTTTTTAACTTTTGGCACCAATCCAAGATATCCTTTTTCTAAAATATTCCCCACTCCAGAGGGAACAGAAGATGCCGTACTCAGTGAGCGCCTACAGGCCTTAACAGATGCGTTCAGAGAAGCTGCTGAGCGCACTGAGGCCAGTAGAGTGGCTAATTATGAGAGATTAAGGGCCAGAGCAAATGCAAAGGATCTAAAAATAGGGGATCATGTGGTGGTGCTATCAGGCACCAGCGCTCCATTAGATCCCAAGTGGGATCATGGTTATGTAATAACGGGGATAAGGGGTACCACCCTAACTATGAGGGGACCCCAGGGTGAACGCAGGCGTATAAATAGGGATAGGGTAAAAATGGTATCTGGGGAAATAGAATGGGATATACTGAGAACTAGGCAACCGAGGGCGGGTCAAGGAAAGAGAAATAAGGCTCGGAGACAAGCCCAAAAAGCTCAACAAGTCCATGTTCCACCACCTCCCCCACCCCAGCCTAGGGCAGTGCCCGACACTGTTTATTTACCCATACCAAACATGCCTCCTCCAATTCAGATAGAACAGGAAGACCAAGCGAGAGCAGAGCAACCAGAGGACGAGCACATGCATGTGGAGGACGAGGACCAAGTGCCACGCCCACCTCAACCACAACAAGTGCCACGCCCACCCCAGCAGCGACCGCCGAGGGAGAAGGTGCTAGTACTAGCTTCACCTAAGCCAGTTACATTGCGCCGCCCCCTGCCACCAGCCGTTGCTGTGGAGACTGCTCCCCCGCGCACACCACCACCAGGTCCTGTTACAAGGTCAAGGGCAAAAAGAGGGAGGATAGAGACCCCAACCAAGTGCCCTAAACCCAAGGCTTTGACCACCACCTCTGAATGCACTGAAAAGAGGATCAAAGTGTTCCACCCTCTAGGCTCTACTAAGAGGGAAAGGCCTGACTCCTCACCAAACCCAGCCACGCCCACTTCACCCGTGCAGAGGCCGAGGAAGCTGCCCTGTATACCCCCACCATCGCCACCACCATCGCCACCACCATCACCACCACCTACACCCCCACCCCCACCGTCACCCCCACCACAGCCCCAACCATGGGAGTTCGACCCAGGGGCACCACCAGTGACGGACTTCTCTCAACCTACACCTTCCAGTCCCTCCTCATAATCACCCTGGCTATGATGGCTAATGGCGATTTGTTTGAGGAGGAAGGGGTGTTGGTGTATGAGGAAGGGGAGGTCAGAGCCCTGACCGCGACTTGGACAACAGTGATCGTTCTACACCCCCCCACGCCCCCTCCTGTCAGTGCTTGGGTCTCCGTCCTAAGAAGGCGAATTGGAGAACTCAGACAGGCGGAGGTTGTGGGAGACGGAGATGTCAGTGCCTGGGAGGAGCACATGGGTTTCCTCCAGGCAGAGATTCCAACACCAGTCCAACAAGACACCCGAAGGAAGAGAGGCCTATTCAATTTTGTGGGCTCGCTAAGCCGTGCCTTGTTTGGCACCGCTACTGTAGGACAGGTGAACGAATTAAGGTCTGCAGTACAAGAAGCTCAGGCTAGCGAGAGCGCATTGGCCCATTGTCAGGAAGAAATGGTGTCGGTGTTGAATCAGACAAGGCTCTACATGACAGAGAACCGCTTGGACATCGCGCAGCTCCAAGCTGCAGCAAGTAACATCTCCCGCCAAGTGACAGACATTCTAACACAGTTAAATGGTTTCAGTAAAGATATTCATAGAATTCATATGAAAAGGGAAGTGGATATTCTATTGCAGCGAGTGAGTAGGGCGGTGGAAAATTACCACCGTCAAAACGAATTATTTTATCGCCAGCGCATTCAGCTGGAAAGGGGATTCTTAACAGACCAGATTTTACCACTGGCCTACTTATCAGAAATATTGTCTAAATTACAAGAAGGGAAACATTACACCCCACAAGATAACCGCTGGTATTATAGACACCTGAACGTTCGACTATTATTAGACGGCGAACAGGAGCTAATATACCAGACAGTAATTCCGGCAGTTTCAGGCACTCAATTTTTACACTATAGATTAAAGTATTTTCCGGTCCCATATGGTGCTGACCACCTGAGAAAGTTGGTAGGAGAAGAGGAGGTGGCCCTAGATAGCATATCCAGCGCGTCATTTCTTCCTCAGCATTGTATCGGGTTTGAACCCCAGATTTGCTCAGCTGCAATAGAGCATCTAACCCCGACCTGCGAAACAAATATTATTTTAGGTAAAAAGCCAGACCTTTGTAAGGCGCAGATTGTAAAAAGAAATAACTTAACAAACCAAGTGTTTAGAGAGGGAGAGTCCATTTCTTCTGTAATTCTGGCTATTTATGAACCTCTGGAAACAATCTTGAGGTGCCCTGGGCAAAAACCAGTGATACAAACGTATCATCGGCATGCCAGGGTGATTTTAGAAGGCGGTTGTCTCCTGGTCGGAAAGGATTGGCGTGTGAGTAGCATCCAACGCCATGAGTCCCATATAACCCTCCCCATCCCCAAGATTATGCCCCTCCCCGGGTTTAATCTGACTTATGGCAAATTATCCCTTTACCCCCATTTAGATCAGCAATTGACTTTCCTGCCAAGAGCTGAAATACCCTTACTAGCCCTGACAGATTTTCCTAAACCCATTTCCCCCCTGATTTCCTCCACCCCTTGGTCCGAAAGTTCTATCTGGGGTATAGCCACTCTCATCCCCACTCTCCTAGGAGTCATGACCCTGGGAATAATCTACCTCCGCCGAAAGGGGCTCGCCCCAAGAGGCAAAGTCAACCTTTTGTGTTGTCTGAGAAACCTTAAGCCCCGAGAGAATATCCCAATAGGACCCCCAACCCACCACCCTGTAGCCCTAGCCCTCCAAGACCTAGATCGAGAGGAGGGAGAGGCCACTCCAGGCGCTAGGACTGGCTCTCGTTCCCTCGAGCATATCCCTGCCCCCTCCCCCGCCTCACCATATTACGCTGCCAATTTCGGACTGACCAGGATGAAATAATTAGTCTACCAATGTTTATTGGGTTTCTCTGGGGTAACAAACACTTTTTGAACTTGTCTGTAACTTACTCTTGTTTAATATTTACTATTAATTTTTGTTCTGTCCTCTTCTCGGGTGCGAGGGAGATCACAGAACACAGAGTAGTATACCTGGGTGAAATCCATTTTCTCTCTCGGGAGGAAATGGTGGAATCCGTGAACAAGGATCCAGCCCAAATAGGTATTTTTATTTCAACTCTCATTGTGAGAAGTTGTTTTTACACAAACAGAATCGGTCGAGACAGAGGAGCCTGAGAGGAAGCACCATGGAATCGAAGCCCTCACCTTGTCTCCGACCATTCTGCTTTGAAGAGGTATTTTTCCAAATAATAAGAGTTTATACGTGATGCTACAGTAAAGTCGACATGTGTTCTGTAGCGTTTGAGGTTAAAAATGGAAATATTGTAGTGTTGACTACCCAACCGCTCTCACTCTCCATGGCCAAAGGAGGAGAGAGAAAGAGACGGGCGTCCTGTCGGTCAGCGACGAGGTCCAGCGGGGGCCTCGGCTGACCGGCCGGGCAGAGGAGACGGCGGTGACGACCGTATTGGAGAACTTTGTGAGTACTAGCTCAGTACAAAGGAAGACATTTAACAGTGTTCAGGAGCACACTTAAAAACACAGAGACTTCTCTTACATAATATTCGACTAAAAGACTTTTTAGTGCAGGGTGATGGCCTCTGATATAAATGAACACTCCTTTTAATAGAGCCACTCCCTTTGGAAACTTTCTATCTTGACCCGTTAGGTCTACAGATATAATAATTTATAATACTTTTACTTTACCCTTTTCTATGATTTTGTGTGTGTAAATTATGTAACCTTATTTCTATTTCTCTTGTCTGGTTGGACTGGGTTGATCAGTGGCTAAATATTTTGTTCGAAAGAAAGCTTTCAACAAAAATAAAATATGGGACGAATGTAAAGAATTGGCATCTTTGGATCCCAGACCCGACCTATTTAGCCCTGATCATGGTCAGGGCACGCACGCCACACGTGGCCTGGCCAGGAGGGAGGGGGAGATGAGCCACTCAGGGCTCACCCCACCTCCCCCAGCCCGACCTAATTACTTATACACTGCTCTGGGGTATCAAGAGGGGGGAAGGGCTAAGAGGGAGGGGGGGCTGGCACGAGCCATGGGATCTATGAGTAAGGGGTGGGAGGGGGAAGGCTGAGGAGAGGGATCCGACCTGCATGCACTCCTTTTATGGTCTCTGCCTGGGGAGCAGAGGTCGGCGTGTGGGCAAGGAAGATTCTCTCTCCCTCAACCAATTAGAGGGAAGGGGAAGAGCTAGTGGAATATTTCCTGGGTTTGATTGTATGAATAATTCATGATTGTGGAGTATAAAATAAAGTGACCATTCGGACCTAGGTACTCTGTTACTCGCTGAGTCACCACCGCCTAGGCCGAATCCAGACGAACTACAACCTCGGACTTCTTGTCTCACTTCTTCATCTTACTGAACCTATGGGCTAAAAACCCTTAGTCTTCTTTACAGCATACTACCTCGCTCAGTCAACAACAAACCTAGATAATAAAAATCACATTTATTACTTTCTTTAATTTGGATATTCTTTAAATATTTATTATATGTTAGGGTTTTGGACTTACCTTGGACTCTCGTTTCAGATGCGATCTCATACGGCAAAAGAAAATTTTTCTTCCAATATACCTCTTTGAACTGCTAATCAGTGAGGTTTAGCAAGTTTTGCCATTTGTCATATTTCTTGTACTTTAACTTTTTGGTCTGGATTAGGATTTGGTAAATTTCTTCAGCAGAACAACCAATGAGGTTTATACATTTCTCCCTGATATATGTTTGCCTATAAGATATTATGGGCATATAGTGTGGGAAGGACCACGCCCCCTTCTCACGTGACCACTACGTATTGTGTACAAATTGCACGTGACGAGGACTGGGGGAAATTCATGTCGAACACTGACCATTGGCTCGTCGAGCCCACTTGCTTGCCTGAAAAATGCTTGTTTCATGTTGTTTAAGAAAGCGAAACATCCAGTCTTCATTGAAAGCCCCTTTTGCCTTCGCCTGAATTATTAATAATATTATGATCGAGCTATATCTATGGAGTCCTTTTCGATTGAGTAATTTTGTTGTTTCACGATAAGTAACCATTTTGGGGGGATGGCAAGTGCTAACTCTTTTCTATGGTAAAAACTTTGTAAGAATTTATAATTCATTGCAATATCTTTAGTGGTCATCACATTGCCACTTTCATAAAGAATATCACCTACAGAAGTTATACCCTTTTCTTCCCATTCAGAGCGATAATCATCTAATTTTTATGTTTATATACCTGTTGAACCATAGCCTCTCTTTGACAATCTGGCTTGCTGTTTTCGGCTCATGCATAAAATACACTTTATTCCATACCTTGAATAACTCTGTGTAAGAATTATTCAGACATTTTTTCGGTCTGCTTCTGGCTAAAAATACATTATCCAGACATTTCTTTGCGAATTGCTCTAATGCTTTAAACCAGGGGTTGTTGCTGCTATATTGAATTCTTTTGACCCACATGATTTTGTTGGTTAAACCAGGGGGAAGACATGCCATTATTTGTGAAAACAGCTTTGGAATCTGACAAAAGGGTTTCAACCCAAGAAACAAACACCTCGCCTATGCCATGGGCCTCTATGGCTTTCCTAAGGAAGGGCCACTTCAATCGTAGTCTTTAGTGAAATCCAATGATGTGACTATGCCTTGCCTGCACGACACCTCAAGCACAGAGATTATATCATCTATTTTACGTACAGCTGTTACTATGTATCGTCCCTTCATGAAACTGAATTGGTCCTCATTTGTTAATTTTGGTAGAAATTCTGAGAGCCTTGCGGCGATAATTTTAGATATAATTTGATAACGTGATGGGTCTCCAATTTTTTATGAATACAGGATCACTTCCTGTTTGGGGAATTACAACAATACACCCCTTTTCTGGTTCTCTGTCATCTGTCCTTCGGCAAGGCACTGCCACATCATTGGTACAAAAAGAGTCTTAATAGAATTCCAAAAACACTGATACAGTTTTATGGTAAAACCATCACAACCAGGTGATTTGTTTCTTTTAATTGAATCAATAGTTTTCTTGATTTCCACCTCAGAAATATCTCAACATGAAAATTCATTATCACCCTCATCCAACTGGATGGAGTGGCTAGGATCAATTAAATCTCTTGCTGCGTCAGGGCAGCTTGACCCTTCAGTGTATAAATTTGTATAAAATCTTTCCCCCTCTTTCAAAATATTTTGGGGTTATTTGTTAACATACCATTGATATTTACCACCTTGCTCTCTGCCTTATATTTTTCCAATGCACAAAAGTATCTAGAGGGTTTTTCCCCATCAACACTCCATTTTGCTCTTGAATGGATGAGAGCACCCTTCACCCTTTTTAGATCAGATTCTCTAAAATCTTGTAACAATTTATTTCTTTTGACTACCTCTTGGTTATTTAATCTTTTTTCACTATCAAGAATATATACAACCTGTCTTTACGAGATTTTGCTTTTGCATTACTTTCTTTGGCCTTTTGGCCTGCTATTTTAATAGCTAATTGTCATAACTGAAGTTTAAAGAATTCCCACTTTAATTTTGAATTGAGCTGGGTTTCCCTTACACTTTTACAAACATTTTCTAATTCAGCAATAAATCGTTCATCAGTAAGTAACTGGGTATTTAGCTTTGAGTATCCTCTACCTCTTCTTACCCTGTCAGTCTTTAAATATGCTATGACTTCTCTGTGGTCCGAATGAGCATTCAACTTTGTTTCACATTGGTATGGGTATGCTGCAGATGTTATTAGAGACGAGGACATAGTCTATTCTAGAGTGCTGCTCTGCCCTGGCCCAGGTCATCTGGGGGGTTCCATCACTTTTGGTGTTATGAATGTCATTAAGGTCACGTTTGTTCATGACGCTCTTGAGTTGAATGCTTGCTTGTGCTAGCAGTTTGTAATGAATGTCCGTCACCTAAAATCATCAACAGATCATATTTCTCAATACTATTTAGATTCACGTTTTGGTCAGTATGTTTGTCTGTCATTGAAACAACATATACTGCCATCTACCATTTTCATCACATCCATGGTCTTTAATGGAACTTATTAAATCTTTCAACACTTAGAAATTTACACCACAAGTCGAGTTTTTGGAGTCAAATGAGACTCTTGTATTGCGATTATGGCATTCGATTCAGCTTTAGAATATTTGAAGATTGCTTTCCTTTTCTTGGGACTATTTAACCCATTGATATATATTAATGACACTAATTTTAAGGGTACTGTGGTCCCTTCTTGCCAGTTTGGCTCCATTTCGAGGTTATTGAGCTATGCCAATCATCACTCTATCTTAGGCTAAGCCACCTCTTCCTCCTCTTCCCCATCTTCTTCATCCTCCTCGCCTCCCTCCTCCATAACCTCATGCTCATCTTCGATTTGGGATTTGGGTTTTTTTCTTCTCCTGCCTAGCTATTGTGGTCCTGATCACCATCCACCATTTTCCCATGAGATTTCCCTAGGAAGGCCACATGGAGTCATCCAGTACATTGGGGTGCTGAAGCCCCATTCCGATCCGCCAGTCCTTATTTGATGCTGAGGCTTCTCCTATTTTCCTTTCTCCTGTCATGAGCAAGTAGTCTCTGACTTCTTCGTGTGACTTCACCTTAGCCCTGAGAGCTCTTTTGACGATCTCCTCCCTCTGTTGAATCCATCTGTCTTCCGTTTTATGGATCTGAGTCATATACTTCTTGCACTGGACCAGGTCTTGTGTCCTTAGGGCCAGAGTGGGTTTGGCTCTGTGAGCTATGCCAATCATCACTGGCATGGCCTCTATTACTGGTCCAGTGGACTCTATTATGACCTCTTGGACTACTTTCATTTCATCCTCCTGAATGGCTAATCATTGTTTAAAGTTATTCATGTCGATGTCTCAGAGAATGTTATCATCCTTAACTATCTTCCAGCCATCTTCGGGATCTACTAGCCGGCTTCTCATGCTATACAGCTCGCTGAGCCCTTCAAATAGATCATTAAAGTTTTGCTTTATGGCTTCGTTACGTGCTGCTGTTTCTTTCGCCTGTGCTTCAGCCTGTTCGGCTTCATTTTACCCATTTTTTTAACCATGAGACTTAGTGCAGATTCTTTCATTTCTACCGACCTGACTCCCTTCTGTTCAGACGTCATGTTCTCCTTTTCCGAGAGCTGGTCTATCGCTGGGGCTTTGATTTTCGGCCCTGTTGCCTTGCTACTTGTGTTATTTCTAGTCATATTTCTAATTTTGGATGTATTAATTCTTTGTTGCTTGTTTGGGGTAACAGGAGACTCTTCTGAACCCCTTTTTCTTTTGTCTCTGGACAAATCGTGGCCCATGCGAAAACCATTTTCGCCGAAAATAAACACAAGCTTGCCACCCATAACATCTCTATAACAGAGAACCTATATATCACCAAACCCCATCCAACAGACTTTTCTCCCTTAATTTGATCTTAGACCCTCTAATTCTTTCACCAATCAAAAGGGAATTGCATCAATAGCTATATGTGTGACTTTAAGAGAAATCCGAGTCCCAGAGGTGAAGATATAAGTGAAATTAAAAAATAAAATGACTCGAAAATGAGACAAATGTAAAATGGCTGCCTGCTCTGGGACTCGACCTCACAATGTCGGGTTTGAAAGTCCAATGCTTTGGCCACTTGGCTATAGGGGAATATAGTAGGACACATGCATATAAATAGTTATATTGATTCATACAGTTTAGGTTTACTTTAGTCCCCTCATGAGGATTGAGGAGAATGGGGAAAATGCATTATCTTTGAAGGTCCCTGTGTTCGCCGCAGGTGATTTAATAACTCAAACTAATCATAAACATATATCTTGCAACTGCATTCTATTTCTATGAGATGCGAATGCAGGACTAGTTCTGCACGCTTCCTGGACTCCAGGTTATCTATTTCGATATGAAGATTAATGTAGGCAGACATCTACGTAGAAATCATGACACTAGGGAGTTTCGACAGACGCTCCTCAGGAGCAAACCCCTACGTATCGGGCGGAATTAGGTCACTATGTCAGGTTGTGCATAGGTAATGAGGGTCAATACCGGCCTCTGCTGAGGATTATACGTAAGAAAGGCACCTGTTGCGGGGATTATACCTAAGTATATGACGAACTATCTAGCCATTTTACATTTTAAAAAAAGGTTTGGGAACAATATTAAACATGTTGTTGATGTCCTTACCTAGCAAGTTTGGTGATAGTTAATACTTTTATCGCAGAAAGCATGGTTTTAAAAAACACTACTATAGCGTTGGAGACCCGGTCACAGACCGCCACCTTGGATGCCAACCTGACCACGCATCCCTAAAGTAATAAGGATACGGATACGGTTGCGGATAGGTGAGCGGTGTCGAAACTCCCTATTAGCCATGATAGAACCCGGCCTGTCGAGGCCGAGGCCCTGCTAGCCGTGGCTGCATGGCGGGAGCACCATGGTTAATCTCCTCCTACGGGCATTTTTGCAATGATATTTATAGCAGAAATAGGCATGTCCTCAAAAAGACCCAAATCTCTACATGCTATTCCTGGCCAGATTTCACTTTTTGAAGGGTGATTTTATGAAAGAGAAGGTGTTCTGTAAGTGGTAAACATGTCTCTCTGAAACCAGAACTGACAAACGTCTGTGACCTGTGTTGAGATGCATGGGGATGCATTTGCATCTTTTGTCTGGGTGCAAATTAAGGATTAGCCCAAATTAAGGATTGAAACAGCAACATAATTAAGTAGGAGTGTAATAGTCCATTAAAAGAATCTAGAAAAGCCTAGGAATTATCATAAAAATAAAGCCTAAATTAATGTCATTGAAATTCTCCAAACCCCAAATGTCGCTAAATCCCATAAGCTCCCATTAGGACGAATTTTTTTGGAATTTTGTTTTTCATCTGTCTTGTCTAGGGTCTTGCTCCTAACCGCAAAATATCATTGAAAACATTCCAAACCGCAAATATCACTTAAATCCCATTAAGATTTTTTTTATCTGCCTTGCAATAAGATTTTTTTTATCTGCCTTGCAATAATATATTTTTGTGTTTTCAGGCAGAATTTTGCCGATGGAGAAGATTGACTTTACCATGAGTCAATTGCCTAGGGCGATAATATCAGGATTTGAAGCAACAAATTTATTATTTTTTAAATAATACAAATTGAGCTGGAAAGTTGCTCAGATTTGTCCGAAATAAATCAAGGTGAAAATAATAAAAATCAGACCAGAATGCTCCCTCTCCCCCTCTCTTCCCCTATCTCACTCTCTTTCTCTTCATCTCACATCTTCTCTTTTGCTCTCTCTCTCCCTCTCCCCTGTCCCCCTCTCTTTTGATCAACTATTTCGACTTCACGATCGACAAGAAACATTTCCCTTGGAAACGTCAATTACTCACCCTGGGTCTGGGGCGATTTTGGGAAGCATCCCCAGCCGACGGTGGGACTCGAACATCAATCTTCCGACTTAGAGACCTACACTCTACCACCTGAACTAAGGAGGCCAGTTGATTGAACTAGTTTTAATTCGTATCCACCTCAAAAGAACTAAAGGATTTTTTTTTAAATATTTTGTATTGGCCTTGTACATTTAAATTCTTTACAAAATCGCATGACCACAATGGTGATTATTTTCATGCATTGCCAAGTAGCTTCAAGTTAATCAGATTTTACAACTTAATCAAATTGTACCAAATTTAATATGATACGATGAATATAATCTAAACAAATGCAATTAACTACCCTCCCCGCAACGATCTCATGAATGAAATATACCTCAATCTATGCGTTCTTTTCTGTTATAATATATATATACTCAGAATCAACAATCATACAGTTTTTTTTATACAAACTGGGACAAACAAGCCTATTATCTTGAGATATCAGTCACTGGGTTCATGTGCGTCACCGCATTTTCATGAACTTAGAAAAACTTATTTAGATTGATCCCTCCTTCATGAAACTGGTCCACAATACACATGTTAATGAGAACATTACCCTTCACATAATTTCCGACACGATATCCTACTTTCCCAGAGAGAAATCTTTTATCACAGTGCAAGGGGACGTAGGAATTAGGAACACAGCAAAAACTTCAGAACGTGTAGCTATAACTCATGTTCATCCCGAGTTTCGGGCCATGATTGATGTACAACTATTACTTACTATTTCTTGCTTGCTTTTTCTGCTTTAGCAATGTTTGTAGAGTATAATTATATAGCACAGTATTATTCTCCCGGAAATAACAAATGTCTGGGAAGCATATTTCACAAGGATTAATTTTCAAAATAAGAACGCCCCTCTACCCTGAAGATTTTACTGAGTCGGTGAAATAACATACGAGAAAGGTTGACAGAACGGCAGCATGGAATAGGGTTTTGAACATCATCACAATTCTCCTCGCAACCTTGTGCCTGGTTCGTCCATCTGCAGAGTCTATGTTGACTCACAACAGAAGTTGAATATATAATGTGGCCCTGTTCCGGTGTCACCGCGGCCAATGCTGCATCTAAGATCGCATGAACTTTGGGAAATTCGTTTTTAATATACATCTTCGATTTCGTATATCTTCCGTCCATTCATTAGGATTGAGACACCGATTTAAGGGCAGCAACTGAAATATACCTTTTATCAATACTCAGATGAAGCCAGCAACATTATAGCTTTTAATGGTAGTTTTGTCGAGCTAATTTCATGCACCATAGTTACAAGATAAACTTTAAAAGTCTGCCTGGTGAGTATTGTTGTAAGTTGTATTTACATGAATGATCAATCAATTTGATTGGTGCATGGAAGAACAATCGAAACTTGAGTTAGATTTTCCAGATATGGTTGTGTCATTTGGTCCATGAATCTTGCCTAATTATTCATGAAAACAATAATATTTATATATAATAATTACATAGGATATGTCCCTGGTATGATATATAAAACAATGGGTTCTAATGGACACACTAGCCGGACGTGAAGGAATGGGAACATAGGCTGAACGAGAACACAGATTTACCAAGCAGTCTGCATGAATACAAGATCATTGTGCAAAGCTATGCTGTGCAGACCTATAGAACAAGTTTGTTAGATATCAAACCTATGACATCATAGATCATACACGCATAATGTAGTATCACTATTTATTTGTTTTTATTCCAAAATAAAGTAAAAATCTGAGCAAGGAAATCGAAGCCATTGTAATATGTGACCAGTTCATGAAATGTCAAACAGCTTCGGATTAAAATAATGGACATTTATACCCTCGATATTTCCCTTAGTTTTCTCAATCTAACGCATCCATCTACAAAGACCAAACAGTTTAACCTAGATTCCAAGTTCGAGAATAACATCCCAGGAATATCCCGACCTAAATTCATCAGTCCTCCAAATGAGAAAGGAATGAAATGGATGAGATGAATGAGAGGTCAGGCATGTATCAACTTTGAGCATGTCATAGCCTTGTTTTGAGAATAATTATTGTATTCATGTACACACTCTGGAATGTAGAATCTCAGTGGTGAGTTGTGGCCAATGTTATAGAGGGGAGGCGAAAAGGGACTGAGTACCCCCGCCACTTCAAGATATTTGGCAAAGTGGCTTCTCCTGAAGAAGCCATTCGATTGCATGGTCTCTTGTGTGTCTTTCTGCTTGAATATTTTCTCCGTGACACTCTGCAGTGAATTTAATTAAAGGTTATCTAGGTAAAAAGTATAGTCAAAAAACAAATAATTTCACATGAATCGGAAATGGTCATGGTCATGACATGGTCAGACAACTGTGCATGCAGGACCTCCAGGAGTATTGGAAATTAAGCAGGGTATATTTTTCCTTTTCATCACGGGAGCTGTGGTTAAATGTATTGTTTTTTACATTTACTTGATATATTGTATATATATATTCACATTCATTTATTAATGAATTCATACAATGTTTAATGATTCATAAATTTGCTGATTATAAGTCTAATTTAAGATATATATACCTTTACATATTGAGTTAATGTATCCTTAGGTATCTTTCTCAATGCTTGCCCCCCTCGATCCTTTTCTATAACTTTAGCTCGTGACATACCACATAGGACCCTCCCACATGTCCCTCTGTGTCACCTCTAGTAAGGCCTTGTAACTACCAAGGCAGTGTAACTTGCGATTCAGCAAACTACCACAAATCGTCCAGTTTAGTTGCGTCACCAGATGCTTTGGTAGATAGCAAGGTTGTAGAAGACATGGTGCTTTCACATGTAGTCTTGTAAATCGTGGTAATCGGTTGCCTCAACTGAAAATTAATCGCTAGTTGGCAGAAAAATTGCCTTGGTTGACACAAGCTTTTATTACACCCTCCCACCTAGTAATGGACCCACCCCCCAGGTGACGATGGTGCAGCAAGGAGGAGGAGCCTATGAACAGGCAACACTACATGGTGATGTGTGTCTCTCTACCGGTTAGGAGGTGGAGAGAGACAATCTAATCTCCGCCTACCTTCTGTAGAGATTTGTGTATTTAAAATAAGATATTTACACGGATCATACATTCACAGATTTAGTCACAACAGGGAATGCCAGGCTGGTTGGTGGGAGAGTCATGAGATTTAGCAGCAGGGAGAAACTGACAACGATCTAGAAGGGGACAAAGAAAGGATTCGAGCAGGAGGGACAGTCAGTCAAAGGTGCAGTTCATCGGGAAATGTATCTGATTAATCTCCAGTTAATTACTACAATTCATGGTTATTGAGGGTAGCTGTGGCCATCAAGGATTTAATCATTCATAGGACCTACTATTCAGAATACAGTGAAATTAATAATTTTTGTGTTTTACTCACGCATAGGTTTTCCATGGATATACACTTACTGGTGCATTGAAGCGTAATTTGGCTACACGTTGTGATATAATTTAAAGGACAATCCGCCATGTTGGATGTTTTTTTTAAAACTAGGTGAGCTGGATTACTGTGACGCAGAATAAAGACGCAAAAGCTAGGACGGAGAGGACGGCGAGGAGGGAGGAGTCATCACACCAACCAAGCGCTCCAAAAAGGTAAGTCACATTCGTAGACATTTCACTAGTTCTATCTAAAGCAATAATTATTGGTATTTGCTATACTCACATATATGTAGTGTACCCTCATACTCCTAGGGGATACAGGGCTATTAAAAAGCTAACAAGTACACGGGTACCTATAAGGAAATGTTCAACTTTGAGGATGCACACGTTCAAGATATCAGTTTGTGGAATATCGGATACCATTGTGGCCACGCGGGGACTTCCATATTGAAATTTAACTAATTGAAAATATTGAAAGTTGGATTATAAAGTCATCCTATTAAATACCATCAACTCTGCGAAGATTGAAAAGGGCTTGAACTTTACCTAGGGGTGGGGGCTTGTAGGATGGGGGTAGGGTCGGGGGAGGGGTGCGTCTTGGAGTGTGTTGTGGTGGCTGTAGACTGAGGTAATTCTGGTATGGGTGTCATCTAGCCTCCATCTTGGATCCTTTGGAAAGACCAGTTCCATAGGGAATAACCTACGCCAGTTTGTGTTGTCTGATTAGTAAAAATTAACAATAAGCAAAAAGTGGATTTTGTCGCACTTTGATGAAAATATAATGAGATAATGTCAGATCAAATAATCAGATGAAGATGGTCACAACGAAGTGTAGAATTTGTTGTTGTTTTAATAGGGGAAAATGGGCTGTGTTGTGACTGGTTCAATCTAGTTAGTGGGAAAAACAATATATATTTATATAGAGAGAGATACATGTATATAACTTTCGATATTCTCAAAAGCTGCTTCTAGAGAAACCTGGGAGGAGAACAGAAAATGGCGGCAATCATTTCCCTCTACGTTTCTCTGGGTGGATACGCGATAGAGTGACGTCACCTCAAACATTTGGATTGGTGGAGGATTGTGATTGGTGGAATAGCAAGTACATTTAGATCCAGTATAATAAGACCTGCCTCTGTGTGTGTCTGTGCAGCCTGTCCCCTAACCGCCATATAAGGAAATATCTATTTATATACGTCATGTTATCCGCTACTGTGTGTGTGTGTAGGTGTTGGGTGTGTCCAGTTTAGTTGTCGACTAAAAGGTCTTTCCGTTCCCTCCCTATATCTTGCACTTATGTCGATCTGAAATCAGTTTTGTTTTAATATCAATGAAGCAGCAATAGTTTACTTATCATTTTCCCCTGGAATGAGAATATCTCTCATTGGTTTTATAGATTCCATATACTGTATGAGAAATGGGAAAATGCATTAACTTTTATCGTAAAAAAGGCCTTCCTTGACACTTTCTAGTATAAATTCCTGGTCACAATGCCCAAGTAATTAAAGCATTAATTATAGAACCACTATTATAACAAATGGCTTCCTACAACATCACCAGGCGTAATCATGGCGCCGCCAGTGGAAATCATATGAACTAGTGGTGCGTTGACATTTCCTGCTACACCATATTGTTTGTCTTGATAGAACGCTAGGGTAGGAAGGGACCTTATTGTTTAATACAAGAGCCTTCGGCTAAGCCCCTCAATCAGAAAAACGATCATAATAAAAAAAAATCAGGAGAACAGAGATCAAAAGGCAGTTTTGGATCCAATAAAAACACCCATTTTTTTAATGTAGTGACTGTAGGCATTATTGCATTAGAAAACACATATTTCTAAGGTGCTATATTATTAATTTAACCACCTATATGGGTTACTAAATAGAGATGGGATTTCGGATTTCGATATGTCATTGTTGGTTGATCTATATTTATTCCAATTTCCCCATGGATACGAAAATTATTAACATTTATCTTTAGTATTTAGATATTGCCCAAAGGAAGAAATTATAGGCCTAATGTTGTCAGAAAAGGGAAATTCAATTAACCTTATACTTACGATGTGATCAGAATAATTAATAATAGAGATGAGTTGTTTTAAAAAACCTCTTGAGCTATACTAGCTGCCTTTGATAATTATTTCAGAGAGGCTGTCCAACTTTGAAAGGAAATAAATAGAATAGTTATATGATTCATAATATATGAAGAAATTATATAGAACTCAAAGTTCTGGAGGATGATGCCGAATCTCGTTTATCGTAAATTCGGAAGTGCCAATATTGCACTTGACTCTGCAGAGACTGAGTCCAAGAGGGCATGGGAAAAAGTGTAGTTAAGGACTCAGAACAGTTGCGCAGTTACTAACGTCATTTTAGACAACGTCATCGGGACTGTGAGCCGCAAAACGTCGTCTTGAGACATCAAGAATTTCGTAGGAAATTGGAAGGAGCAGATTGCAACTAGCCTTACAAAAATCCTTTCTATGACTTTGCAACAATTATAGGTGCATTTGTGTTGGTTTATAGAGTAATCTATTGAATGATACTAAACTAAACAAACACCACTGTCTCCCAGCCTACATCTCACGAACGGCGTGCGCATAAAAACGGCTTGAATCGGAAGTAGAGTGGAAAAAGCATAGCCTCCTTTAAAGAGTAAGGTAATCAAAAGAGAAGACGCCTCACGTGAATCACATGACTATATTATCTGTATTTTAAAGAAATGTGCTATTTCTGTAAGATTTGTATGTTAAAACCTAGATTTGTATGTCAAAACCTTAATAAAATTATTTGTAATGTGTCAGAGACGGATGAGTCTGAAGGTGTTAAGTCGGAAAATTGTTTTTTTTAAAAAGGATTTTAAAATGTGTATTATTGAATATATTTTTGCATTTCTAAGGAGTAGATTTGTTTACTTTTGATACTAGTGATTGTCCACCCAGAAGTATTTCTATTTCTGTTCAATCACAGAGGTTAACATGATGGGAATCAGGTTGATCCCATTTTCTCAAACGTCCCTTTTTTGCAACTCATTTTTTCTGTGACATCACATTTCATCCGCAACAACTAACGGGGGTGTATTGTTGTCCTTTGATTGTTACTTAATAGGGGATTTGCATGTCCCCCATCGTAAATCTCGATTCGCATGGAATTATGGGAGTTGTATGCCAGTGTAACATCTTTAGAAAACATGTTCTGTTCAGCAAATACTATTTTACAGTGATCTCGTGTAAAATGATTTCAGGTTTTCTGGGTCTACTAGGAAGTCAATAATGTACAAGAATTGCCCATATCTATAATATAAATGAATAATATTATTTCACCAAAATACAGATTATTACAAGTATGTCAAGTGTAAAATACAATAGTGTACTAGCAATAATTAAGAGAATCAGTAGAAATAATATTCATATAATCTTGACGAGCACCACCTACCGCTATTCCATAGGAATAGCTTTGCTATGATACTCAAGTCAAGTGGCCGGTGGACAACCCGAAAGGGGAACGGTACTATACCAACACTGCCTTCCGAAGACCTTTTTTAATGCTTTTTTTTTCTAGAACTTTCTAACCGATCCCAGAAGCTAGAGTGAGTCAAGGGGAGCAAGGTCCAAATGGGAACATGTGTCATTTACTGATAAATTAAAAAGTTATCGCTAACCATGTATGTAAGACGTATGCAAAACGTCTGCACACGAGAACAGCCGAGGACGAAGCCCTGCCTTGAAGCGGCTAGAAATAGTTTAGTAGTCGGGATTTCCGGCTGGTTTGCGAGGGCCGTTTTTGCGACGATGCTTCGTTTGTATATATAAAAACAATATTAGGCAGTCAGATCTGCTGAAATAGGTCTAAAATAAATATATCTTTCAAGCGGTATACTTTACTGGACAAAGCTATGGCACTGAGTGCATCAGAAGTGCTTTTATTAACCTGGAAAATAGAGCATTATTGAGAGCATCAGAATCGCATTAAATACACCTGGTCAGTAGTCCATCATTGAGAGCATCAGATGCGCATTTATAAATCAGGTCCATAGAGCATTATAAAAGTTTGAGCCTCACAACCTGTTACAATTTCCAATTATAAAGCACCAGGTCAGAATCAGGTCAGAACTTGTAGGTCAAAACTAGGTCAGGAATGCAATGATGCACATCGGGGAGACATGCAAATCCCCTATGACATGTAATTCATTAGGTGGACAAGAATCGACTATATTCCTGTGTATTTATCTTTTTTTGTAAATTCTCAATTCGCCTAGCTACTAACATTCCTTAATCCTGTATCTAATAACATAACATTGGCCTCAAATGTACATTTGTGTATCAACTGTATTGTATGGACAGATCCGTATTTATTTAAAGCATTCAACTGACTAGGTTTACCCTGTTTACAGTATGATATTTAGCTCAATATTGATATGCCCTTTACCACAGAAATGCCAAAACCTTCTTAATGGATGGTCGGTTTGATGGTTTTTATTATGGCCCTTATATTTTGCTGGAGCCATCTATTGAGAAATATGTGGATAGTGAGGAGAGTGTCCACAAACACTCAGGCTTAGTTAAAGATACTTCCCTGCTAAAGCTTTCCCTTAAAGGATAGTCCCAACATCCTTAATGGATGACATTTGTGACCCTTACACACAAGGTGGCCCTGAGGAGCAAACACTCATAGAGAGGAAACCGGAAGTACCTAACGAGACATCTAGTGTTCTTCAAACAGCCCCATTTTAGCGCAGGACTCCATTCAGAACATACCTTAACATACATTTTACCATGACCTACATTATACCAAATCCAGAGTAGTTTAGCCGCCAGAATATAGTTTTCCTGGTCATTTTGGTGATATGCTTGTGACGTATAGTTAACCTTATGAATTGTTGAATGAGCTTTGTCTGCCCGCCGTCCCCACCGCTACTGCCGGGCCGGGAGACCGGCCACTAACATACATTGTTTTGCTGCTCACAAAGAAGGGTTTCAACTCTTTTGCCTGGCTATGTCTGCCGCTGATCGATGCCACAACCATACGACGACGCAGACAATTAGATTATATATTTTGTTACCTTTTTTAATGTGATAATCCTAGATTCTTTACGTTTGTTTTGACGCCATTGATGAGCGTGGCTGACTGCTTGCCTTTCCTTTCCGGAAGTAAACCCAGAACAAGAGCAGCGCGCACGCGCAGAGGAGACTACTCCCTATGGAAATCCTGGCCCATCTTTACGGGCAAAGGCAATGGTGGCCAGTTGAGAAGCTTGGAACAGGTAGTGCGTCGTAAATTTCTTGGTTTTTTGTACGGCATCGTATAGAAATTCCGACTGGCTTGTTCGGTATAGGTAGGTCTAAATAGAGTGAATCGGCGGGCGGTTGGTGATGAACCTGGGAAAAATTTCTAGCTAAAGTATTTTCTATGCGCTCCTTATCCTAGTGCCGTTCTTTGGGAGGTATGGAGGGCCTGGTGTAATTTTTTAGAAGAAGCTAGCGCTTTTGCCGGCAAAAGGCGGAAATGGCCCGATTGATCCAGTCTTGAAGTAATGTTATGACGGGTGTATCTAGGGCGATTAGATCATGAGTTTGTGTTGCTGGGCCAGTAGACCCAGCCGAAGCAACACAACCAAATGATCTTATGGCTTTAGTCGCCATATGTTGGGATGTTACTGTCATTAACAACAAATTATAAATGATTTTGAAGCAAAATGAACTAGTGAAAGCCGTTTTGAGCAGTAAATATTGTTTTTATTTTTGTTGATGTAAGTTGTAAGTTTTGTTGTTGATCTCCAAAATGCCATCTCTCCAATATGAACTCCCTCCCCCTCCTACTATAATAGTATTGAGGCTTAAGGCCCATTTTGAGCAGAATTGTTCATTTTGTGATAAATCTAAGAGGTTTGGTACAGAGGTACTTTGACCTATTACAGTTCATTTTCAAACGAGACCCCAACTGGATATGATGTGTGGCAGCTGAGGCAGCCATTTTCCAAAATGGCACCATGTGAATATTCAATGTACCATATCTTGGCTAATAATAAAGACAGAAACCTATTTTTGGTGTGTATACCTATGTTTTCAGTGGCAAGGACTCCAAATGTGACAATAGTTTTTTATTTCTTCATGTCGGCCATCTTGTTTTTTCTAAATCCTCTTAGATTCATCACAAAATGAAAAATTGTTCCCTTATCCTCCGTACTATAAGTAGCCCTGCAGCTTGGGTGCGGGCAGAGGGTTGATCATCATTATAGACAGTAGGAAGATAGAAGCATAACTGAGTAGCGTCTCTACCTGGATTTACCATTGAATACTTGTGGACTTGGGCCAGGACTTCAGAGCACCTCAGAGCACCTGGAGGTACTGCCTGCAAGAGAGGGACTGTTATCACTTAGCTAGGGAGCACCTGAGTTGCTCGGATAGGTCTCTGAGGAAGGGTTTGAGTGATACCTGGGAGGAGCATATCTCCGGCTGTGCTTCGGCTGAAGGTGCCTGGACCCAAGGTTCACCCACACCACGCTGTATTGGATTTATTGTCTTGTAACCTTGTATCTCTGGAAGTTATGTGTGAAGTGTGTGAAACAAGGAAAAAAAGGAGAAAGAGAGTATTTAGTCAAGACCAGCTTCATGTGGATTTATTCTCGTTATAAGCACGCTACCAACATCTGAATCAGCACCACCAATTCGATAATCCCCTGACTGCTATTATTTGACTAAAAGACGGTGAGTCTACCAGCCAATGGCACGAGAAACTCCCCCCCCCCCCCCCCCCTCTCTGCCCATCACTGAACTGGCACGTTCAGCTTGCGACTGGCACATAGCTGAGTCTGACTCTGAGGAAGAAGAATGGACAGCTGGTGTATACGACAGCTCCAGTGTGCTTGGAATGGAACCCTCCAGCGAGGGACCGTGACCAAGGTCATCAAGGTCAATCCTTGGCCAATCACAGGAGAGCCCAGTGGAAGCATGCTAATCGTGTTAATTACCTTAATGATCCTGATTACCATGGCGAGAAATTTATTAGAGGTCTGGTAGATGAGCGACTAGTGCGACCCGCCGACGATAAGGTCAGTTCTCACGTTAAAAGTTATATTAGTAGATGCAGTGCTTTCTGGGCACCTATGGTTTTGTGTATCTAGAATAAATAATAGATAAGTTTTAGGCAATAAACATGCTAAAACCGCTCATTTTTCAAAGAAGATACACAAAGTATTATGAAAACCACCAGTTCATATATATAATATATATTCAATAATAATAATAATAATAAAATTCTTTTATTTCATGACTAGGTTACAGAAAATACAGGTAGTACATGTCAGATCTAGACCTGGTGTTCCCATGTATGCCTAGCTACAGAGGGTTGACTAGCTAATTTTGGGGTTGACTAGGGGTTTGGTTGTGGGGCTAAGGTTGGGGATTGGTTTACATTTTATAATATCATAGAGCCTCTTATCGAGTGAGAAACATTCAGTTTTAGAGTTTGTAGGTTTTTTAGAGGCAAGAAGTTGACTTTATAGAAGCCATTATACGGTGTGTATATGTGAGGCGCTCCATCAAAAAGAGTCCCATGTCGGCAACTTTCATTTTGAGATATAGGGCTCCAAAGGTGGTATAGGACTTTTTCGGTCGAAAACTTTTTTTCCCGTAATATTAATCTTTATTATGTTTTTTTTGAGACTGGAAAATATTTTGTACCAAAAACAATTATTTACGCTTCATAACGGCCGGTAAACATTTTCCTAACATGGTTGGATGGGTTTAAACAAAGGAGCCGAAGGCTATTTTTCACTAAATTCACTCGTATGCCGTGGACATTTGATCGTAGGGTACCCCAGCACATTTGGTATCCTCGGAAAGCCGCGAATCTCCTCTAGCCAATGGGATTCTTCCCTTTTGAATCGCCGCGTAAGTAAACCAATCACAGAGCTCTCTCCAAGTGCATTCGGCGTAAACAATGGTTGCTAGGGTCGTCAAGGGAGCCCACGAGGGGTCGATACAGCCCTGTGATTGGTCCAGCCGCTTTAAAAGATCAACTTCCGGCTGACGCCATCTTCTAGCGTGGTCTTGGATTTGAATCGAAGCGACCAGTTATTCCTCGATTCCAGACGATACAAGACGTGTTTTACTCTCCAACAAAGTTTTAAATGGACCAAGGTTTATTATTTAAACATGGAAGCTGAGGCCACCGTCGCAGAAGCTCTTAATGGCATCGCTCGAGCCAATTTGGGAGGTGTTGTCGACAACGCCGAATGGCGTAACCTCATCGAAGAGTATTTTGTGTTCAACGAGGAAACAGAGACGGTGGAATCTGACTCAGATGGAGAACCAGACGTCCCTGATCAGCCTGAAACTCCGGAGACGAACGAAGAAGAAGTTGAGGAAGCATCAGAACCTATTCTTATTATTGATCACATGCAGGCAGTCGTGGACAAGGAACAGGAAAAGTGCTCCACGTTTCGGTAAGTGTTGGTGCTCTGCAGCCATCTTTTCTATCGTGTGTGTTGACATGCTGGGGGATGCGATCTGAAAACTATGCTATGTACATCCCTGGAAATCATTCCAAATCTATAATCCAATGCTGTTATATGTGCTAGATACCTTGTGGGTATATTTAGAGGTTCTAAAATTTAATTGGTGTATGTTTTAAGTCGCATGGTGTTGTTCGTGCGTGGGGAGTTTAAGGCCCTCGAGATCTGGGGAGTAGCTATTTACTTGGGACGTCTGAGATTCCTTACTCATCTCGTGTGGAATGTAGGGTTAAAAATACATTGTTTGTTTGTGTCATTATGGGCAAATTAAAATCTAGGATTTTGTCCATTTCAGATGTAACTGCCGATTGTTTAACGGCGGGCCATGCATAGACCAGTTCACTGTGGAACAGCGCATCTCTCATCGGTCGGAACATGACCAAATCCATCGAGGTAATTTCAAAATAATGTTTTTCTCTATTGCCTCATTGCCCATACATGCCTGTATAATACTCATTCAGTATTTTAATCAGTATTTTAAGCTGTAGCTTGTTAAATAATGAGGACACGTGCTACCCAATTACATAGGATAACTAATTACGTAGGATAACTGTAGGGACTCAGACTAAGATTGGTGTCGGTGATATTAGTCAGTCACAAATTCATTTTTACATTATTGTTATACTGTCGTTTCAGATGAGCTCGACATGGCACTCTTTGGCGTTTTCAATACTGTTACTGACAACAGTGATCGATGCAGTACAACCAAGAAGGGGCGCCAGTGGAAGGGAGAGAGAAAACACCCAAAGAGCCACTACAGGATGCATAACAAGCCTATTTGCAAAGCTACCTTTAAATTCCTTTACAAGTGAGTGTTATCATGAATCTTGTGGTGCCCATTAATACTGAACATTAGATAGCTATTCATAATAACATGATTATTTGCTAAGAATCAATATTTTGGTATTGTCATTTTAAGATCCTGCATTATGTTCAATTTCTTCCTTTGTCAACGATTAAATTATTATTAATTATTTTTTCTATTTCTTTTCTCTCCCTTCACTTCTAGGATTAGCCAAAACTTGCTGACAGTTTTGCTAAAATCCTTCGCTGAGGATGGTCTGGTCACTCGTTCACGACAGGGTGGTGGTCACCGTGCTGTGAGGTCTTTGCCAATAGATGACCTGAAGAACACTATCAACTTCATCACATCTTATGCCGAAACACATGCTCTTGTCTTGCCAGGCAGAGTATCTTCTCACCACAGAGACGACATCTTAATTCTCCCCTGCCGTTCTACAAAAGCTGAAGTTCATCGTCTTTACACACAAGCCATGCAAGAGACTGGCAATAGGGCTGTTGCCTACTCCACTTTTGGTCATTTATGGCGCAAGTATCTTCCTAAAATAGTCACAAGTCGTCCCATGACAGACCTCTGCTGGGAGTGCCAGCGTAATAACAGAGACATTTCCTGTAGTAGTAATTTACCTGATGTTGTGAAAGCTGCCAAGTTAAAGAAACAGCAGAAACATTTAGACAGTGTAACCGCCGAAAGAACTCTTTATCAGAAATTTTGTGCTGATGCAAAAGAAGCGTACAGAGACAATGGTGAACCCCCCCTTGGCAAACATGCCCCTTGCTCATGTGACATTCGAGTACATCTCAGTTTTGACTTTGCACAACAAGTGCATTTACCTTCTTACCCGATGCAACCAGGTCCCCTTTATTTTCTCACCCCGAGGAAGGTAGGCCTGTTCGGTATTTGCATGGAAGGAATGCCTAGACAAGTTAACTACCTTATAGATGAGAGCCATTGCACCAGTAAGGGGTCAAATGCAGTTATTTCTTATCTGAATCATTACTTTGAAAACTATGGTCTGGGGGAGAAAGATTTAGATCTTAACTGTGACAATTGTAGTGGCCAGAACAAGAACCGGTATGTTTTGGCCTATTTGATGTGGCGTGTCCTTACTGGAAGGCACAGGTCTATTACACTTAACTTTTTGATTACTGGGCACACTAAGTTTGCCCCCGACTGGTGCTTTGGTCTCTTGAAAAAACAATTTCGTCGGGACAACGTTTCTTCTCTTCAGCAATTAAAAGCCAGTGTGCAGCGCAGTACGCCAGGGGGGGTCAACCAGGCCCAACTTGTAGGTGATGAAAGGGGTACTGTTTTTGTTCCATTGTACGACTGGCAGGCATTCCTGTCACCTTTCTCCAAATCTTTTCCAGGTATCAAAGGGTATCATCATTTTGAATTTTCTAGTGACAAACCTGGTGTTATTTCTTTCAGGCCATTTGTAGGCCCTGAAGATAGTGGTACTTTTAAAATGCTTACTGTTGATGTGGGTGATGTCCCTCAGGACAACCCACCCATTGTACCTTCTCCTGGACTGTCTGCATACAGACAGTGGTATCTTTTTAATTCTATTCGTGATTTTTGTACCGAAGAAACCAAAGACATTATGTGCCCCAAACCAACTGTACCTGAAGAAGGGCCAGGGAGGGGGGGGGGATGGCTACATTGTACAGGCTCCTGCAGTCGCCCCAGTAAGAGGTAGAGGGAGGGGAAGTGGAAGGGCTAGAGGAAGAGGGAGGGGTAGAGGAAGGGGAAGGGGAAGGGGAAGGGACAGGGAATCTTCTTCTGATGAATCATTAGAATTAGGTGGTGATGAATCTTCTGAGGAGGAGGAGGAGGAGGAACCTCAAGAGGAACCTCAAGCTAGGGGTAGGGGTAGGGGTAGGGGTAGGGGTAGGGGTAGAGGAACAGTAAGGGGAAGGGGCAGGGTAAGGGAATCTTCAGAATCTTCTTCGGATGGGGAGGTTGCACCTCCTCCAGCAAAGAGAGGTAGGGGGAGGGGGAGGGGAAATGTTCAGCAACGCCGGCCAGGGAGGGGTAGGGGTAGGGGTAGGGGTAGGGGCTGACTGCTATTTTATTGATTTTATTACTGATTTTATTACTGATTTTATTACTGGTGAATACTGTTGTACATTTTGTTTTGTTAGAATGAATAGGTGTGTTATCATGTATATATTGCAAGCACTGCACCGAAGAATTTTGTACAGAATTATTATACTCGTGTTAACAGGGTAATAAAATAAAAAATATTTAATGAAATGCACTGATTTTTTTATATATTGTGGCCCTACTAGTCTATAATACCTGCCCCAAATCTGAGAAAAATCCAATCATATGAACTGGTCATTTTGCATGACGACGCGTCCAACATAAATCCCACAAAAGTCTCCTAGAAATGTATTTTGCCCAAATTTCACCCAATTTTCATCGCGCGATAAAATGATAAGTTACTAAGTAAATGAACTGAATTTGGTATATGTTATGGCTATGGCAGTTAGTAAAGTGTGTCCCAAATTTCATAGAAATCGCTTGATAACAAATGCCCGTAACCAAGGATGGCGCGCCGAAGGTCACTCGCCGAACTTAAACAGGCTGTATCTCAGTTTCCGGCTCCTCCAGTAACCGCGTCCCTTAAATACTCACCGCAACCATAGAATTATACCCAATAGGCCTAAAATTAAGCTCTATACATCATTGGAAAGCTCTTTCCTGCTGCTTACCCATCCAATAGCTAACTCCAAAATCGATTTGGCCGACATGGGACTCATTTTGATGGAGCACGTCTCATATGTTTCATATACATTTATATCCGCGGGCCTAACCGGAACCGGAATTACTTCACGGCCAATGACTTGCCTAGCAACCTAGGCGGCAAGTTCAAACACTTTACAAAGCTGCACAGCAGTCGGCGGACAGACTTTGTTTTTTTCGATTCACTGTCATTTCTCCGATTTTCTACGAATTACCGATTGTTCAAACTATTATCAAGCAGCTATGGGCTTTTGCAAAGCCTGCGAAAGGGAACACTCACACCCAGGGGAGGTTTCGTGTAAATACCGAACAAGAGCAAATGATGCAGCTTTGAAATCAACTGGCAGTGAATCAGATTGGAAACTTTACCTGGACGATCTGCCGGCTGATCTGGCCATCATACCCCGTCTAAAGGTGCTTCTTTGGCTTAAAGAGATAAACCACTGTTATACGCACTGCTGCAGGCGGGAGTTAAAGGAACTAATGCATGAAAAATAAGGATTGACAGTGATTTTTTCAAACTTTGTCTTGAGAAAGTACATGGTTGGAGGATAACAAAAAGCAAAAAAAATGGATCTCAGCATATTTTTTTTCTTTCTAGAGACCAGCAAAGTTTAGTATTGAAGTATGTGGGAAAAATGGATATTTTCTCAGTTTTTCCAAGATTTCAGACAGACAAATAACATTTTTCAATTGAAATCGTCTTCTAAACATAACCACTATAGATGTTTACCCTCATGTATGAAAGAACAGGGTATCAACATATTTTGAAATATATTATTTAGCATTGAAAATCTTCAATATTCCTGTTTTTAACTCACCAGGATGCAGATTCAGTTGAATAACTTTTTTAAAAGGTCGGTGACCCCCATTTTTTATTGCTTGAAAGGGTAAAGCAATATGTTAGCTATGTTTATAGAGATTTTTAGGAGAAAGTTATTTTCAATTTTTTTTTTATACTGAAAAAACGAAAAAAATGTCCTTTTCTCATAGACTTCTATAGTGAACAACCATAAATTTTGAGGCTCCCTAAAATGAAAACTAACCCGGTGACATATTGTTTTTATTGGCTTTTTGAATTCACATAACCTTGTTCTTTCACGAGGCAAAGTTTAAACAAAATGTTATTTTCAGTTTTTTTCCCAGTTGAACTGTGGTTTATCTCTTTAAGGTGCTTCTATCTCAGCTTGTGTCGCTTGTAACCGCTCAGCAAACTCAACTTCAAACCATAATGTCAACTCAGACGGATACTTTGTCTACACTGGCCGGTGTTATTTCTCGAGTCAATGCTCTTGCACCAACTACGACTGTCAACGTTCCTCTACCGGGGTTTCCTCCTCCTCCTCCAGTCAATCCTGTCGTCATTCCGGCTGTCAACCCTATGGCTGGGGGGCTGTCAACTTCGTTGCCTACGCCTGCTACGACACTTCCATCGACGACTGTGACGACCAGCATTCCGCCTGTCAACACTAGTGTCGTCGGGGCCTTGCATGGCCTCCTCCCGCCCGTCGTTCCTCCTGTCGGGTCGGAACCTACTCCTGCTGCGGCGATGCAGTATATTGCTTCAGCAATGAGTCAACTGTCATTATCTCTGGACCCTTCCGTTACACGAACTCAAGGTATTCCTTTACGGCCAGAATATCATTATTTGTGTTTAATTAAAGGTGTTCTGATGAAGTCGGTAGATCCGGCCAAGATGTCCTTGGGAGAGTACCTGTACGGTATGTCACTTGTACTGGATCACTTGATTAATTCGTCCGGCAATTGGCGCAGCTATCTCACACATTTTCAGCATGTTCTTCATTTCGCCATAGGCAAGAATTATATTACTTCGGCTTATGTGAATTATGATCGTGAGGTTGTGGATTGCTACCTTCGCAACCCAGCACATGGTTTCAACCCATGCAGCGCCTTGTCACTTTCATCACACTTTACGTCTGCAGCTGAGGCGAAAAACAAGATCGTTAAGAGCAACAAGGTACAAAAACGATCGTATGGCAAGTTGGTTGTTCCCGAGGACTGGCCAGAAGGAATTTGTTACAAATATAATGTTTCTACCTGTTCTGGTTAATGCACTCGTGATCATTCATGTGGGAAATGTCAAATTAAGGGCCACAAGATTGGATCTTGTCGCGTTTCAACCACTCCTGCAGAAAGAAAGTGACTTCCGCTTCCGGATCTAAACTTCCGGCAAAATGGCGGCGATGACAACCTTTTCCCTCCCTCCGACAACAAATTATTCTCTGATACAACTAAACCCTCGCTTGACAACTGTAATTTGGACTATTTTCCTGATGCTTTCGTCAATCACGTTCCTCACAACAAATTTGAACCTCCTCAGAAGCTTACTAATGGTGCTAGCGATGGTTTTGCTTCAGATGTTCGTGTTGACAGTCTGCCCATCTCTGTTCGACTTCAATGCCGCCATATGATAGGCGGGGCTCATTCTCAAATGAATATGGCGGGCTGGCTACACAAATTGTCATATGAATCTGACCAGAGTCTACGAGATTATCTCTTCCATGGTATATCCCAAGGTTTCTCCATCGTGGATCCTTTAGCTTCGGTTCCGAACTACTGTTGTGCCAATTATACTTCTGCAACGACTGGTGCGGCTTATGAATTCATCACCAAGTTGTTAAAAAATGAAATGGTTGAGGGCAAGATGGTTTCTTGTAGTGTTATTCCTCATTGCGTTCATTCCATAGGAGCCGTACCCAAAAGTGATGGTGGGTTTCGCCCAATTACAGATTGTAGTCGGCCAGAAAATTATTCCATCAATAATTACATGTCTACAACGGCCTTGCCTTTTCGCTTTAAATCGGTTGACGATGTGGCTACCCATCTGAAGCCTGGGTCGTATATGGCTTGTATTGACATCAAGGCTGCCTATCGTTCTATATCTGTGCACCCATCTCAATGGACCTATCAAGGCCTTCGTTGGACCTTTGGTAACGACACCCTTACCCTTCTAGACACCAGGCTATGCTTTGGGTTGAGCTCAGCTCCGTATATCTTCAGTACTATATCGGATTTTGTGGTCTCCTGTATGTGTTGTCGGGGCTACAACAATGTCATCAACTACTTAGACGATTATATTTGTTGGGGAGATTCTTTTTCTCAGTGTCAAGATGTCCAGTCGGAATTGATTCGTCTACTTGGCCAGCTGGGCTTCGTTGTTGCCTGGCAAAAATGTTCATCTCCCTCCAAAGTGTGCCTGTACCTTGGAGTGATTTTCAACACAAATGATATGACAATGTCTCTCCCTGAGAAAAAACTTTTGCCAGATGATAGGCGGGGCTCATTATACACGACTCACTGTTTCATTTGTAATAAAATTTCTAATAAAATATGTAATGACACGTATATATGACAATATTTTAGCAACGCTGTACTGAGTCATCCTGTGTAAGATAAACATTAGATATCTAAATGTTAATGAGTGACTCTGTACTGAGCCACCCAGTACATGAGGTTACATGAACATGAGTGAGAAGACTTAAATATAGGCTTTGTACCAAGCCCTCTCTCTTGCAGCATATATATACTATTATAAGAGAGTATAAGTAGCACTAATATGTATGTTTAACAAAACTAAGATTATAATAAAATATAAGTAGCACTAACAGGTATATGTAGTAAAAAAAGTAATAATAATGTCATTACAGTACTTATACATAAAAGTGTTGAAAGGCACAAGAGGTAACATAATTAGCATAAGTGTTAAATGTTAACAGTGGTTGTATACAAAAGTTATCAGTGGTTACACTTTGCGGAGATACTTTCTCGATATTCAATAGTTTGTCAGGAATTTTGTGAAGTCTTTTCTGTCAATACATACATGTGCCTCATTTGGGAGTTCATTCCATCTGGTTTGACACTTATAAATTATAGAATTTGTTATTTTTGTTCATGTGGGCTGCAGAACTCTTAGGTTCCTCCTATTAAAATGTTAAAAAAGGAACTAAATTCAACAGTATTTATCTCCGACCTGAATGAGTAAAAGAATTTCCAGTTGGGGAATTCCTAATGTTGTGTTCCAACGCCCTTCATTTGCAATACAGTGTCTACAAAAATACGATAGATTAGTCAAAGAAAATGTAACACTTGAAGCATCTATATAACGATTTATGCCATGTTTTTTAGAATTTTGTCGAGGGATTATTTATGACTACTTTAGACTAAATCAAAGTGCCAATGTTGTGTTCCAATGCCCTGTTTCAGCCAAATGGCAGCTGTGTTTAATGGTACAATGTTAAACAGAAATTTTAGATTTTTTTCAAAGGTGTGGGAAGGGTGTTGCTAGGGCGTTGGAACGCAACACAAGACAATTTATGCTTTTCTTGATTTTGGCTGCCACAGGCAGATATTTTGATATTAGTGTTCCCAATTTTCGATGGGGATCATTAAACATGTGTTCAATCGATCATGGGAAGGATTGATAATTCCAATGAATTTAAAATCTGACCCCCAAATAGCCTCACGTAACATTTCGTGAGAACTAACCATAATATAGTCATCTTGAGCCTGTTGTATACCTAGGCTGTTTAACGTTATAAGCAATAATTATTCATTTTTTCAGCAAGTTTGTGTTATAAGATTGTGGCGTTGTGTTAGGTGTTAGTGTGGAGGAGTGTGGAGGCTTATCTGGAGGATATCTTGATGCCCATCTCTGATATCTAATTCACGCAATCACTCCTAACCTTGCACCCATGTACAAGGATTGTTTGATAGACAACTTGCTACCTTCCCTGCAGTAAATCCATGAAGCTTTCCCACCACCTGGATGGCCAGCACCCCTCCCACCACCACCATTCTCAGCCTCTCATTGGTTAGCCACCCTGCTATGTTTATGGCCAGCACCCTTTCCCACCACCTAGATGGCCAGCACCCCTCCCACCACCACCTCTTGCTGAGGTTCCTGCATGCTTCCAATCAAATCTCCCCCTGGCCCTTCTTCTCACCCTGTCTCAGGCCTGTCAACCTCTCTCCTATTGGTCAAACTGAGCCACTATTGGTGAGGAGATGAAGGACTATGACAGAATGTATACATTAAGTTAAACTTATTATAAAGTTAAATAAAAAAGAGTTGATTAATTTGCGCACAAATAATTGAAACGGAGAATTTGTTTCCTATGGAAACGCAGAATATATACATTAAGTTAAACTGATTATAAAGTTAAACAGAAAAATAGTTGATTAAATCATTGATTAACTTAATAAACTTATAACTTGTTAAGATGGCAAGTATGGCTAGCATAGAATACTTTCTACCTTACAGAGACTCAGGGTAGACTTGGTGTGAATATATAGATAAAAATAACAAAATACAAATATCTCAGTTCAATTCATCAATGCAAGATATGAAAATAGAGCAAACATATGCTTTCCATTTCAGAGAGAATTCCATGCCCTAGACTACTAGTTACTGTTATTGATGTTTTATTTTTCAATTTGATTTTGGTATAAAATTTCTAGTTGCTTCCTGAAATGTTTGTATGATTTGTGGGACTTGTTTACTGTTGATAGTGAGTTCCAGGCCACTTTTGCCTTATACAAGAAGCTATTTTGATATAAGGACGATTTGGGGTGACTGACTTTTGAATTACTTCTATTGGCCGAATGACTTTTTGTTGGTAATTTTCTGTTGTCTAAATTCGAATTTATTTGTTCTAGGATATAAACTTATGCGTGGAAAAAGAACACAACAACAGAGTGGCATGATAGGCGGCTGTCATGATTGACCGCCCTTAGTTTTAATAAAGGTTTTTGTCCCGGCTGGGTATACCAACAAAAACAGGTGTGTGACCATGAGAAGGTGAAGTAGTAGTGAAAGGCAGACCCACGTGACAGTGGTTAGTTAAGGTAGTTTAACCAAGGGAGTACCAGCGCTGCAACCCTCCCCGGTAATTTATATGAACATATGTATACACAGTTTGGTAGTATTTCTAGTTGTGTTGTAATATATCACTTGCCCTGGAAGGGGTGTGCGATATCTTACAAAACACATTTTCAATTGCATTTAGCAAATTATGCATTTCAGAATGAACGATTTTATTATACATAATATGTAGCTCTCATTGTGTATTTTGCAAATTACTCTGAAAGATTTACTTATATTACTTGTGGATTACGGCTTCCAGTTCGTCGCTTTATTTTCCCAGTCTAGGATTCTGTTATTCCGAAACTTGTTCCCATAACCTTTTTTTTTGTAATAGGCTCATTACACAATGGAATCTATGCCAGAGATTGAATAAATCCTAATAAAATTCAGATTCAGGAGTTGGTAATTTTGCATTTCGTATAGAAAATCGTAGCAAGATTCGTGAATGTGTAGGCTAAATCACCACGATCTCAAATTTGTGCAAAATCGGGCCTCAATTCGTGCATGCGACTTACTTTCGTTAGATACTTTATTAATATAATAGATTCTTTGACCAAAATGGAATTATGAAAAAGATTATCCACTTATATGAAGATTCCTCAATCAACTATATCGCATACAGTATTCAGTTAGCATAGACATCTCAAGCCAGGTTCAAAGTTCCCACCATGAGTTTGCCTATGGTGAGAGTCAAGAACCCCGGGTCTTTATAGATCATAAAGCACCTTAAAAGAATGAAAAGTCATGCCAGGGGCGTGGGAGCCAAATAATAATCAATTATCTTATGTACACACTGATGAAGGCATTTGTAAAACTACCATTACCTTTAACTACCATTAACTACCATTAAATAGCACTTGTAGCTCCTATTTTTCAAAACATGGATATTTTGGCGAATTATTCTTGGTTAGTGATTCAGACATATAAATATTCATAAGATAACAATGGTTGCCTTGGGAACCTGTCATCTCGATGCATTATTCTATTGTTAAGTGCTGCTGTTTTGGGGGAGTTTTTTCTCTGTATGTTGCCCGAAAACATGGTTAGAGACACCAAGAAATTGGATTCACAGAAAAGTAAACAATGGGAGTAGCTAGAATTGTATGTTTTGTGTTGCACTTTCCCCCTCTATACCGCGGGCAGGTTATTGTCTAGGTCAATTATGGCAGAACCTAGTCTATCGTGGAGAATAACCTAGTTTGGATAGAAAACCATAGAGGCCAGAGAATATTCGCCTCTAATGAATAAAGGAAAGTGAATATTGGCAACTGAATTAAAGCTGCATTTTCACTATAACATCAGTTAAAAACTAAATATTGCTTTTTGTTCCATTCTTTCCCAAACCATCGAAAAGTTATTCGATCAAGATTTTGGAGGATTTTGCCTTTTTGATTATGCTGCAGGGCTTCATAAACGTCCACATTCATTTATTTAACTAATTCAAAAACCACAATTGGTCAATATGATCCTGATAATAAATAATTCATTGATGTTTTGTTTATTTTGGATTATATTAGACAGCTTAGTTTCGCCGCAGCTTATATATCAGATGGTTACGTAATAGGCAATTGAGAGTTGAGTAGGGTTGCCGTGCACAATGATCAGCCATGTCCCATGACTCTACTATGGCCGTTTTCGACTTCTCCACCGGGTGCACTGACCTGGTGAGCAGGAAATAGAATATACGCATGTGTAGTGCACCAGAGCTCGAACATGATTCTAATCCACCCGGTGACCTATATGGAGTTTACTTCAGTTGATTGGAGGATCAAATTATATTGACCTATTGCGCATGACCACCTAGTCCACCAGCCTAATTAGGTCGGTGGATTGCTGGGCCATCCGGTGACCCACCATACTGCATTCGAGCTATCCACCCGGTGCACCCGGTCCACCAGGTGAAGAAGTCGAAAGCGGCCTATGAATCCGAACTGAGAGGTTTCGTACATGTAAACTTGACTCATGTTCCTCAAGACGACATGCTTTGATTACCTATTGTCACGAACAGTATTGTCTCCATGATATTAATGAATGTATTACATAAGATTATGCAATAGCATAACGGTATATCATTAATGTATGAATATATAATCTAATAAGTGCATCTGCTTATAGATATTAATGTTAATCATATATGTTTGACCATAAGTCCAAGATCTCACACTAGGTGGACCATGAGTATATAGATTACACCTAATTGGGCCAATAGCCTACTGAATCAAAGGGTTATTGGTCTAACCTTTCGCTGTATAATTATGTAAATAAGATCATGTATGATTGGTTTAAATATTTAATCAAATTTAATTTTTTATTTAATTATTAATTTAATAAAATAGCATATTTGTTGCTTTCAGTCAGCATTCTACCTGAAGCAGATTGGGGACCAGATATCCCAGGATTTATTTTCGAGCCTCCATAATACTGACTAGCCTCACTATGGGTTGCTGCCTAAGTATAGATAAGTGCGTCCCTGTCATAGATGATGCTGACAACTTCCAGGTTGAACCATTAATAGACCTAGAGAAGGTAGGTGACAAGATGAGAATGAGAATGAGTGGAATTCAACTATATTAACATTAAGGAAATATTTCTGGGTGGTCAATTACTAGTTAAGTATCTAGATATATTCTATAGGATGACCTAAGAAACGCAAGGATATATTTAAAATTTGGTACATGTATTTATACAACTTGAAAACATTCCTAGAAAGAAATCTTGTGAATAAAACACTTTAGACTCATTTTTCTGTAACACATCACATGAGTCTTTATCGTTTGCCTTCTCACTATCCACTAAACACTGGACAGATAAGAGGATGTGGAGCTGCGGGGAATAATTTATGAAGTATCATATTCTAAAATTGGTGAATTTTTAAGTGAAAGTGATTAGAAATAAGTGAGGATAATTAAATTGATTAAGATTTTGATTATGAGAAAGTATTATATAATGAAAATAGAAAAAGGGAATAAAACGGGGAAGGAGATAATCTTCTATAGTCGGCTAAGAGGAGGTGGAGCTTGTGGGGCGGGTGGGGGGGGATTTAAAAGAGACATTATAATTTGACGGAGATCCAGGTTAGGTCGAAACGTCATCATTAATATGTATATTAACCAAAGCTACAATAAAAGCAAGATACCGAAACGTTGTGGGTTGTGGTGTTATCTCCAGTCATAATGTAAATTCAACTCTTTCTTTAATGTGTTTTTGATAATTATATTGACTAAGATTTTTATTATTACAAATTATTATTATTTAATGTATGCAGAAAAGGTGCAGAAAACGGGAGTGGGGTAACTGAGGAGAAAGGGGACAAAGGGAGGTTGAAAAGTTGACAGTCAGTACAGGAGCTCCCAGAAGAGACAAAGAGCTAGTGAGGGGACATGGACTTGCGAGAGGTGACGTAGGTTTGTGGCATAGTCCAGGACATAATTAGTTTTAGTTTAAGATATATTTATTCCGTGAAAAACATTACAACGGTGATTGCTGTTCTCAGTTAATTCTGATCAATATTAAAGTCACAAAATTATCTAGTATATAATCACCCTCATCAAGTTCAAAAGCATATTAATAGCATAGTAGTGTACTTGAGGGACAACCAGTATTAGTTGCCCAGACGCGCGTGCTCAAACAATTTATACACATTTTTCAAAGATTTAGTCTATATAAATAATTCTGAAACACACACATATGTGTGTGTACGGCGGTGCTTCATCAGAAAAGATAACTGATTATCATGAAGATCAGAAAAAGGATGCATAAATTGTATAAAGCAATAGATGAAGTTATGATTGTCAAGACTGACTTCCTCAATGATGAATGGAACCTAAAACTTCATGATGTGAGGATGTTTACTTTTAATACTTTCATACCATATAGGAAATAAAAATGTTTCTTGTATTTCAGGTCATAAAGAAATGTGCCATGGAACAGTTGATGTTAGTGCCCCCTAGCAAATTGACCAGAAGGGAGCGCTGCTGTTCACTGAAGAGGGTAGTGCGATTAGAAGTTGACAAGTCGTACCTTGGCATCCAGGTATATATATTTATCATGCACATTGTTTTAAAACTAAAGGTTTTATTCATACTGGGTTGACAATTCCCCAGGTGGAGATTTTCAATTGACCCTGTATTGTTGAGCGGCACAATACAGAGAAAGTATACATGTGTTATCATAGAACTCAAACTAGTTCTATGGTGTTATACCTTGACATCGATCTACTTAGTTTGGGGGCTAAGCCACCTGTTCCAGCTTTGGATAAGATGTTAGCATGTCCTGGATGTTTTATCATTTAATGCTTGATGACTTAGTTAATGTAATTCAGAGATTAAACATTTGGTGGTAGTTGTCCGGTGGGTAGGTGGCCGGGGGGGGGGGGGATGGGGGGCGGTGGGTAGATGTATGGTTGGTAGATGTCCATTTGTATTGGTAGATGGACGGTGGGTTGATGCCCGATGGGTTGCTGTCCTAGAACCACATGTACAGTATATAAAGTCTGTATATGTTCCAGCAAACCATTTTTTTAATCTGATGGTCATTTGATTGATCATCCAATAGGATCAGATTGGAATCCGATAATACTTTTATTCTATCAGATAAGTAATAATTCTCACATACAGGGTCACTTTGGAAGGTAGCAGAATAAAGCTTTTTGTCACTATCAAACTATTTGGTACTGTTGTTTTCAATGGATTTCCTAGCCTAGACGAACGGCAACACTTCCACTTTTCACAGGAAAAGAGGCAAAAATGACTCCTATCGACCCCAAAAACCGTTGCAACCCCCATAATCGTCCTGCCCTTAGCGTCTAGTGATTCCTATCATTATTGGCTCGTTCTCCTTATTTTTCCCAGTGAAAAACATTTTCAGTTACTAAAATCGTCATAGGTACCATTTCTGTACACTTTTGTTCAGGCGGATTTCTTGCATTGTTCTCACTCGATAAACAGTGTCCGTAAATACAGGAGCTAATATTCCAAGCGGCATCGAGATTCCGCTATAGTCACCGTCGTGTTCAGGGGCATTTTAGTTCCGAGACAATCCGCTCCGGCGCTACCGTCGGCAACACACCACAGTTGTATCAAGCGCTGTTTAGCCATTGAGGCTAAACAGCGCTAAGGGTGGGGGTGGGGTGGAGACGGCTGGGTGGGGGAGTGCATCATCTGTTTTTCTTCTCATTCTCTTCTAACGTAACCATAGCCAATCATACAAATCCTACAAATCTCGCAGCGGTTATATATCTGGACACATGTTTATTTTATAATAGATCAACTCCAATCAGGAATAAAATATATTTCTTGTCCATTTCATAGAAATTTAATAATTCTCACGGGCAAGTCCCTTTCGGGAGGTAGCATTATCAAAATGTATTAGGCCGTGTACAGTATCAAACTATGTTGTATTGTTGTTTTAAATGAATATCTAACCCTCAGACACATGTACATTATATATTAGATCGATTCCACTTGCAGGAAACATTTATTCTTAGTCCATTTTGGGGGTAATAATTCTCATTATGGAAGGTCCCTATTCAGAGGTAGCATAATTAGGCCTTTGCACTATATTAAACTACGTTATATTGCTGTTTGCCTCAGACACATGTACGTTATATTAGATCGATTCCACTTGGGGAGAAAATATATTTCTGATAAACTTTGAAGAAAAGTGATAATTCTCATGTGCAAGGTTCCTACATTGAAGTAGCATATTATACCTTTGTTTACTAGCAAACTATGTTGTAATGTTGTTTCAAATGAATGCTTAAACTTAAGATACATCTACATTATATATATGATCAATTTTACTTGGGGGAAAATATATTTTGGGTTTGTTTTGTAGAAAAGTGATTATTTTCACATGCAAGTTCCCTAGTAAGAGGTAGCATAATAAGGCCTTTTTTCTATCAAACTACACATTACTGTTGTTTTAAATGAACTTTTCACTGTCAGACATATGTATGTATTATATATGGATATTACACTGAAATGTGAGTCATAGAAGGGCCACACTCTACTCGTTGCGCAAGTAAAACTACAGCGGGAACGGGCAGCACAAAATGTGTAATTCACCCCGCCATAAATCTACGCATGTCCTGTAAACCATGCCGCCGTAGCCGGGGAGGTGTAATTCATGGTAGCGTAGCTCAGATCCCGCTACAAGAGTATGAAAAAAAAAGCTGTAAGCCCCAGCCGACGTGCGAGCTTCCAACCTTTACATCTATAGGCCAACGTCTTAACCACTACACCACGGCTGCAAGTGGCATATATCAGGCTTAATTCTGCAAGTGATAGCAGCATATAATTATATGTGATGTGTTGCAGAGTTTTGAAAAACATATTTTTTAAAAGTTATTGTTAAAATAACATTCAGGGAATAATGAATTCATTGAATCCCTAGCTTTAATACATGTAGGGTGAAACAGCTAAATTAGAGAGGGAGAGAGGGAGAGGGAGAGACTAAGTTATATTTTGATTTCATTCATGATATATCATTTTGCTTGTGGCCTTAAATAGGTACCCCCCTCCTCCCTCCCTCCCTCCTCCTCTGCCCCATCTCTTTCTCCCTCTCTCCCATTCTGTGCCCCTACTATATAAAGAGGTATGTATGAAGTCAACAGGCACTGATTCATTGACACGTTCTTACAACGGGACCCACTGTAACTTGAGACAATCCTTATCTCAGTCTGTGGGGACCGAGCGCGGAGCATGGATGTGATTAATTGCCCCCGCCTGCACTTCCCTTAGTTTTCAGGGTGTTCGCTCAGTGTGGCTCTAGACTGGGGCCAAAGGTAGGGGGAAAAGGCCTGGGCCCATTTCGTAGGAATGGGCCATCATGTACATTTGGTCTGTTAATATCATGGTATTGTAATTGTATGGCTCTACTATTATGTGTTAATGTTGTCATGACCCAAACTCACCATGCTTTTATTCAAGTAATGACTGTAATGTTAGTTTGGATAAGAGCTCTATGCTCCCTTTATGAATGATCGAAATGTCCTGATTAAATCAATAACGTCAATTTGTAAATTTGCTTTATAATGCCTGTTCACCCTGTAACCACAGAGAATAACCTAATTTTGATTAAATGTGCACACAGAATAAACATGTTCAAATCAACTCAAAATATTATCATTTTCAACCATCATATGTTAAATAAAACTCCTTAATTCATTCAGCCTTCCGAGGAGATCAAATTATTACCCCGGGTTAAGCCTACAGGAGGAGATATGGATGCGCCTAAAAGCCTGGAGTCAGGCATGTCAGTTCTCTTCTCCAGTAAATATACCAACAATACAGACCACACTCAGGTAAGCTGTGTATTGGTATTATCTTTTTCATATTTTGAAAGCTATGCATATAAGTGTGTGCGGTATGGGAGGATTTTGGCAGCCATGATTTGTAGGTCTGGGATGGGTAGGGTTTTGGGACCTGAGTCACACACTAAGCTGCGCAATGTGCGTTCAAACCGTCACTCACTGCATCATCTCTGCAGTCACCTTTCTCCACGCATTTGCCGCTCTTATATATAATGCTCTGCCTCTGTGGGGGTCACTGCAGTATAACCAGGAAGCTGTGTGACTGCAGTCCTTTACATACCTAGTAGTCAGGTAGATTGGTGCAAAAAAATGCAAGAATTGTTCAAATTGGTATTAAAGCTTGAAATTTGGTACAGTGATAGATTTTGGTATGCTGATTAGTTTTGGATATTGACCCATTCTGAAAAATTGTTTTCTTGGGTTCTGTTGCCATGGTAAAAAATTTTCAGTGAAATTTTGGCCATTCCCTCAAAATACTTAATAATTTGATGTGGTATATGCACACAAAGTAGTCTATCGAATAGTTCTCTAATTTTTCTAACTATTTCGGTGATTTATATGGTTGCTAGGCTATGTATGGTTGCTAAGTGACTGATAATATACTGAAATTTCTTCAAAATAGCTAATTTTATGTATATTTTATGGGGTAAGGCAATTATTTATGTTCTAGAATGTAACATTTATTTAATGATAACATTTTCAGTGATATGCTTCATATCACTGAGCTGTCAGTGATTCAGAGAAATCAGTAATTCGCAATCCCCCTGTTCACACCTAGAAATACAAAAAAAATCATATTTTCTTCTACAATATTAGAAAATTGAAAGTGGGTCTTCATAGGCATTCCTATCGACCACCAACATACCAAATGTGGGGCTGTTTTGAGAACCTTTTTATTATTTCAGGAAACTGAAGGCTTACTTACCCCTTACCTGTCACCTATGGTCTTTAAAAAAAATCCTCAAATTCTCATGAAAAGTTGTTCAGGTGTTCTTTACATTTATGCTATTACATTGCCAGACAGAAATTGGCAACTTTACATTATTCACTTCAATTTTAGGGGGGTTAAAACATTCAAAGTCATGTAATTACCATGTAAGGAGTCATAGCCAACCCATTATTTGGGCACAGGGTAGGCATTTCATAGCAACATATATTACAAGTAAATCACATGTTGAATATATTATAAAACACCCAGGAGAAGTGAATTTTGTAGGCCTATAGGAATCTCTAATATGTAGTGTCTGTAATAGAAGCTAGATGGTGCAACTAAATAATAGCCATGCTGCCATCTAGGCTGACTGAAGCCAACTACAAGTCAGTGCCTGCTTGCCTGTTTGCCTCTAAATCTCTTATTTTCAATCCCCCTGTTAACAGCTAGAACACCCATCTTATTAAAGGTAGTTGACTCCATTAGAGTGTAATACATAGTGCAAAAACTTCTTGAATATAATAGAAGAACCAAAGTCTTGGAAAAAGGAGCTGGATCTAATATTGTCCATGTGGGTCAGCATTTGTTTTCAGAGGCAATTTATGTTCACTGACTAATAAGGCTTACAACACTAGCTATAATTAGCTGAGGATGAGTGGTCTAGTGGTATAGTATTTGCTTCACATGCCACAGGCCCGGGTTCAATTCCCAGCAGGATTTTTTTTTTTTTTTTCAGAACACCAGTTCTCCCAATCAAAGAACTGACATACATGTATTTATCTCTGTTGCAGGGATATTTATTATATGATTTTAATTGACATTGTTATTCTGATGTAACTGTAGGCAGTGCAATAGACAGTTTGTACATAAAAAGAGTTCATTTTCCAGCATGCACAAAAAAGTGATGAGAAAGGTAGAGATTGAGGAACCCTCAAACCTATAGTACAGATGGCAGCACCAAGGGTAGTAGTATAGTGAATCATAGTTGTAGCCCTGGCTAAGGTATTGATTGATACTTTCTTGCACTGTGATGGGGGGTCAGGACAATTGTTTTCATTTTTTTTCATTGCTTGGAGTGACAAATAGTCCCAATAGGATGTTTCAGCAAAAAATAATGACTTTTGAGAACCTTGATGAAAAAGCAGAAATACAAAAAAAATCATATTTTCCTCTACAATATTAGAAAATTGAAAGTGGGTCTTCATAGGCATTCCTATCGACCACCAACATACCAAATGTGGGGCTGTTTTGAGAACCTTTTTATTATTTCAGGAAACTGAAGGCTTACTTACCCCTTACCTGTCACCTATGGTCTTTAAAAAAAATTCCTCAAATTCTCATGAAAAGTTGTTCAGGTGTTCTTTACATTTATGCTATTACATTGCCAGACAGAAATTGGCAACTTTACATTATTCACTTCAATTTTAGGGGGGTTAAAACATTCAAAGTCATGTAATTACCATGTAAGGAGTCATAGCCAACCCATTATTTGGGCACAGGGTAGGCATTTCATAGCAACATATATTACAAGTAAATCACATGTTGAATATATTATAAAACACCCAGGAGAAGTGAATTTTGTAGGCCTATAGGAATCTCTAATATGTAGTGTCTGTAATAGAAGCTAGATGGTGCAACTAAATAATAGCCATGCTGCCATCTAGGCTGACTGAAGCCAACTACAAGTCATTGCCTGCTTGCCTGTTTGCCTCTAAATCTCTTATTTTCAATCCCCCTGTTAACAGCTAGAACACCCATCTTATTAAAGGTAGTTGACTCCATTAGAGTGTAATACATAGTGCAAAAACTTCTTGAATATAATAGAAGAACCAAAGTCTTGGAAAAAGGAGCTGGATCTAATATTGTCCATGTGGGTCAGCATTTGTTTTCAGAGGCAATTTATGTTCACTGACTAATAAGGCTTACAACACTAGCTATAATTAGCTGAGGATGAGTGGTCTAGTGGTATAGTATTTGCTTCACATGCCACAGGCCCGGGTTCAATTCCCAGCAGGAATTCTTGTTTTTTTTTTCAGAACACCAGTTCTCCCAATCAAAGAACTGACATACATGTATTTATCTCTGTTGCAGGGATATTTATTATATGATTTTAATTGACATTGTTATTCTGATGTAACTGTAGGCAGTGCAATAGACAGTTTGTACATAAAAGGAGTTCATTTTCCAGCATGCACAAAAAAGTGATGAGAAAGGTAGAGATTGAGGAACCCTCAAACCTATAGTACAGATGGCAGCACCAAGGGTAGTAGTATAGTGAATCATAGTTGTAGCCCTGGCTAAGGTATTGATTGATACTTTCTTGCACTGTGATGGGGGGTCAGGACAATTGTTTTCATTTTTTTTCATTGCTTGGAGTGACAAATAGTCCCAATAGGATGTTTCAGCAAAAAATAATGACTTTTGAGAACCTTGATGAAAAAGCAGAAATACAAAAAAAATCATATTTTCCTCTACAATATTAGAAAATTGAAAGTGGGTCTTCATAGGCATTCCTATCGACCACCAACATACCAAATGTGGGGCTGTTTTGAGAACCTTTTTATTATTTCAGGAAACTGAAGGCTTACTTACCCCTTACCTGTCACCTATGGTCTTTAAAAAAAATTCCTCAAATTCTCATGAAAAGTTGTTCAGGTGTTCTTTACATTTATGCTATTACATTGCCAGACAGAAATTGGCAACTTTACATTATTCACTTCAATTTTAGGGGGGTTAAAACATTCAAAGTCATGTAATTACCATGTAAGGAGTCATAGCCAACCCATTATTTGGGCACAGGGTAGGCATTTCATAGCAACATATATTACAAGTAAATCACATGTTGAATATATTATAAAACACCCAGGAGAAGTGAATTTTGTAGGCCTATAGGAATCTCTAATATGTAGTGTCTGTAATAGAAGCTAGATGGTGCAACTAAATAATAGCCATGCTGCCATCTAGGCTGACTGAAGCCAACTACAAGTCATTGCCTGCTTGCCTGTTTGCCTCTAAATCTCTTATTTTCAATCCCCCTGTTAACAGCTAGAACACCCATCTTATTAAAGGTAGTTGACTCCATTAGAGTGTAATACATAGTGCAAAAACTTCTTGAATATAATAGAAGAACCAAAGTCTTGGAAAAAGGAGCTGGATCTAATATTGTCCATGTGGGTCAGCATTTGTTTTCAGAGGCAATTTATGTTCACTGACTAATAAGGCTTACAACACTAGCTATAATTAGCTGAGGATGAGTGGTCTAGTGGTATAGTATTTGCTTCACATGCCACAGGCCCGGGTTCAATTCCCAGCAGGATTTTTTTTTTTTTTTTCAGAACACCAGTTCTCCCAATCAAAGAACTGACATACATGTATTTATCTCTGTTGCAGGGATATTTATTATATGATTTTAATTGACATTGTTATTCTGATGTAACTGTAGGCAGTGCAATAGACAGTTTGTACATAAAAGGAGTTCATTTTCCAGCATGCACAAAAAAGTGATGAGAAAGGTAGAGATTGAGGAACCCTCAAACCTATAGTACAGATGGCAGCACCAAGGGTAGTAGTATAGTGAATCATAGTTGTAGCCCTGGCTAAGGTATTGATTGATACTTTCTTGCACTGTGATGGGGGGTCAGGACAATTGTTTTCATTTTTTTTCATTGCTTGGAGTGACAAATAGTCCCAATAGGATGTTTCAGCAAAAAATAATGACTTTTGAGAACCTTGATGAAAAAGCAGAAATACCAAAAAAATCATATTTTCCTCTACAATATTAGAAAATTGAAAGTGGGTCTTCATAGGCATTCCTATCGACCACCAACATACCAAATGTGGGGCTGTTTTGAGAACCTTTTTATTATTTCAGGAAACTGAAGGCTTACTTACCCCTTACCTGTCACCTATGGTCTTTAAAAAAAATTCCTCAAATTCTCATGAAAAGTTGTTCAGGTGTTCTTTACATTTATGCTATTACATTGCCAGACAGAAATTGGCAACTTTACATTATTCACTTCAATTTTAGGGGGGTTAAAACATTCAAAGTCATGTAATTACCATGTAAGGAGTCATAGCCAACCCATTATTTGGGCACAGGGTAGGCATTTCATAGCAACATATATTACAAGTAAATCACATGTTGAATATATTATAAAACACCCAGGAGAAGTGAATTTTGTAGGCCTATAGGAATCTCTAATATGTAGTGTCTGTAATAGAAGCTAGATGGTGCAACTAAATAATAGCCATGCTGCCATCTAGGCTGACTGAAGCCAACTACAAGTCATTGCCTGCTTGCCTGTTTGCCTCTAAATCTCTTATTTTCAATCCCCCTGTTAACAGCTAGAACACCCATCTTATTAAAGGTAGTTGACTCCATTAGAGTGTAATACATAGTGCAAAAACTTCTTGAATATAATAGAAGAACCAAAGTCTTGGAAAAAGGAGCTGGATCTAATATTGTCCATGTGGGTCAGCATTTGTTTTCAGAGGCAATTTATGTTCACTGACTAATAAGGCTTACAACACTAGCTATAATTAGCTGAGGATGAGTGGTCTAGTGGTATAGTATTTGCTTCACATGCCACAGGCCCGGGTTCAATTCCCAGCAGGATTTTTTTTTTTTTTTTCAGAACACCAGTTCTCCCAATCAAAGAACTGACATACATGTATTTATCTCTGTTGCAGGGATATTTATTATATGATTTTAATTGACATTGTTATTCTGATGTAACTGTAGGCAGTGCAATAGACAGTTTGTACATAAAAGGAGTTCATTTTCCAGCATGCACAAAAAAGTGATGAGAAAGGTAGAGATTGAGGAACCCTCAAACCTATAGTACAGATGGCAGCACCAAGGGTAGTAGTATAGTGAATCATAGTTGTAGCCCTGGCTAAGGTATTGATTGATACTTTCTTGCACTGTGATGGGGGGTCAGGACAATTGTTTTCATTTTTTTTCATTGCTTGGAGTGACAAATAGTCCCAATAGGATGTTTCAGCAAAAAATAATGACTTTTGAGAACCTTGATGAAAAAGCAGAAATACAAAAAAAATCATATTTTCCTCTACAATATTAGAAAATTGAAAGTGGGTCTTCATAGGCATTCCTATCGACCACCAACATACCAAATGTGGGGCTGTTTTGAGAACCTTTTTATTATTTCAGGAAACTGAAGGCTTACTTACCCCTTACCTGTCACCTATGGTCTTTAAAAAAAATTCCTCAAATTCTCATGAAAAGTTGTTCAGGTGTTCTTTACATTTATGCTATTACATTGCCAGACAGAAATTGGCAACTTTACATTATTCACTTCAATTTTAGGGGGGTTAAAACATTCAAAGTCATGTAATTACCATGTAAGGAGTCATAGCCAACCCATTATTTGGGCACAGGGTAGGCATTTCATAGCAACATATATTACAAGTAAATCACATGTTGAATATATTATAAAACACCCAGGAGAAGTGAATTTTGTAGGCCTATAGGAATCTCTAATATGTAGTGTCTGTAATAGAAGCTAGATGGTGCAACTAAATAATAGCCATGCTGCCATCTAGGCTGACTGAAGCCAACTACAAGTCAGTGCCTGCTTGCCTGTTTGCCTCTAAATCTCTTATTTTCAATCCCCCTGTTAACAGCTAGAACACCCATCTTATTAAAGGTAGTTGACTCCATTAGAGTGTAATACATAGTGCAAAAACTTCTTGAATATAATAGAAGAACCAAAGTCTTGGAAAAAGGAGCTGGATCTAATATTGTCCATGTGGGTCAGCATTTGTTTTCAGAGGCAATTTATGTTCACTGACTAATAAGGCTTACAACACTAGCTATAATTAGCTGAGGATGAGTGGTCTAGTGGTATAGTATTTGCTTCACATGCCACAGGCCCGGGTTCAATTCCCAGCAGGAATTCTTGTTTTTTTTTTCAGAACACCAGTTCTCCCAATCAAAGAACTGACATACATGTATTTATCTCTGTTGCAGGGATATTTATTATATGATTTTAATTGACATTGTTATTCTGATGTAACTGTAGGCAGTGCAATAGACAGTTTGTACATAAAAGGAGTTCATTTTCCAGCATGCACAAAAAAGTGATGAGAAAGGTAGAGATTGAGGAACCCTCAAACCTATAGTACAGATGGCAGCACCAAGGGTAGTAGTATAGTGAATCATAGTTGTAGCCCTGGCTAAGGTATTGATTGATACTTTCTTGCACTGTGATGGGGGGTCAGGACAATTGTTTTCATTTTTTTTCATTGCTTGGAGTGACAAATAGTCCCAATAGGATGTTTCAGCAAAAAATAATGACTTTTGAGAACCTTGATGAAAAAGCAGAAATACCAAAAAAATCATATTTTCCTCTACAATATTAGAAAATTGAAAGTGGGTCTTCATAGGCATTCCTATCGACCACCAACATACCAAATGTGGGGCTGTTTTGAGAACCTTTTTATTATTTCAGGAAACTGAAGGCTTACTTACCCCTTACCTGTCACCTATGGTCTTTAAAAAAAATTCCTCAAATTCTCATGAAAAGTTGTTCAGGTGTTCTTTACATTTATGCTATTACATTGCCAGACAGAAATTGGCAACTTTACATTATTCACTTCAATTTTAGGGGGGTTAAAACATTCAAAGTCATGTAATTACCATGTAAGGAGTCATAGCCAACCCATTATTTGGGCACAGGGTAGGCATTTCATAGCAACATATATTACAAGTAAATCACATGTTGAATATATTATAAAACACCCAGGAGAAGTGAATTTTGTAGGCCTATAGGAATCTCTAATATGTAGTGTCTGTAATAGAAGCTAGATGGTGCAACTAAATAATAGCCATGCTGCCATCTAGGCTGACTGAAGCCAACTACAAGTCAGTGCCTGCTTGCCTGTTTGCCTCTAAATCTCTTATTTTCAATCCCCCTGTTAACAGCTAGAACACCCATCTTATTAAAGGTAGTTGACTCCATTAGAGTGTAATACATAGTGCAAAAACTTCTTGAATATAATAGAAGAACCAAAGTCTTGGAAAAAGGAGCTGGATCTAATATTGTCCATGTGGGTCAGCATTTGTTTTCAGAGGCAATTTATGTTCACTGACTAATAAGGCTTACAACACTAGCTATAATTAGCTGAGGATGAGTGGTCTAGTGGTATAGTATTTGCTTCACATGCCACAGGCCCGGGTTCAATTCCCAGCAGGAATTCTTGTTTTTTTTTTCAGAACACCAGTTCTCCCAATCAAAGAACTGACATACATGTATTTATCTCTGTTGCAGGGATATTTATTATATGATTTTAATTGACATTGTTATTCTGATGTAACTGTAGGCAGTGCAATAGACAGTTTGTACATAAAAAGAGTTCATTTTCCAGCATGCACAAAAAAGTGATGAGAAAGGTAGAGATTGAGGAACCCTCAAACCTATAGTACAGATGGCAGCACCAAGGGTAGTAGTATAGTGAATCATAGTTGTAGCCCTGGCTAAGGTATTGATTGATACTTTCTTGCACTGTGATGGGGGGTCAGGACGATTTTTTTCATTTTTTTTCATTGCTTGGAGTGACAAATAGTCCCAATAGGATGTTTCAGCAAAAAATAATGACTTTTGAGAACCTTGATGAAAAAGCAGAAATACCAAAAAAATCATATTTTCCTCTACAATATTAGAAAATTGAAAGTGGGTCTTCATAGGCATTCCTATCGACCACCAACATACCAAATGTGGGGCTGTTTTGAGAACCTTTTTATTATTTCAGGAAACTGAAGGCTTACTTACCCCTTACCTGTCACCTATGGTCTTTAAAAAAAATTCCTCAAATTCTCATGAAAAGTTGTTCAGGTGTTCTTTACATTTATGCTATTACATTGCCAGACAGAAATTGGCAACTTTACATTATTCACTTCAATTTTAGGGGGGTTAAAACATTCAAAGTCATGTAATTACCATGTAAGGAGTCATAGCCAACCCATTATTTGGGCACAGGGTAGGCATTTCATAGCAACATATATTACAAGTAAATCACATGTTGAATATATTATAAAACACTCAGGAGAAGTGAATTTTGTAGGCCTATAGGAATCTCTAATATGTAGTGTCTGTAATAGAAGCTAGATGGTGCAACTAAATAATAGCCATGCTGCCATCTAGGCTGACTGAAGCCAACTACAAGTCAGTGCCTGCTTGCCTGTTTGCCTCTAAATCTCTTATTTTCAATCCCCCTGTTAACAGCTAGAACACCCATCTTATTAAAGGTAGTTGACTCCATTAGAGTGTAATACATAGTGCAAAAACTTCTTGAATATAATAGAAGAACCAAAGTCTTGGAAAAAGGAGCTGGATCTAATATTGTCCATGTGGGTCAGCATTTGTTTTCAGAGGCAATTTATGTTCACTGACTAATAAGGCTTACAACACTAGCTATAATTAGCTGAGGATGAGTGGTCTAGTGGTATAGTATTTGCTTCACATGCCACAGGCCCGGGTTCAATTCCCAGCAGGATTTTTTTTTTTTTTTTCAGAACACCAGTTCTCCCAATCAAAGAACTGACATACATGTATTTATCTCTGTTGCAGGGATATTTATTATATGATTTTAATTGACATTGTTATTCTGATGTAACTGTAGGCAGTGCAATAGACAGTTTGTACATAAAAAGAGTTCATTTTCCAGCATGCACAAAAAAGTGATGAGAAAGGTAGAGATTGAGGAACCCTCAAACCTATAGTACAGATGGCAGCACCAAGGGTAGTAGTATAGTGAATCATAGTTGTAGCCCTGGCTAAGGTATTGATTGATACTTTCTTGCACTGTGATGGGGGGTCAGGACAATTGTTTTCATTTTTTTTCATTGCTTGGAGTGACAAATAGTCCCAATAGGATGTTTCAGCAAAAAATAATGACTTTTGAGAACCTTGATGAAAAAGCAGAAATACAAAAAAAATCATATTTTCCTCTACAATATTAGAAAATTGAAAGTGGGTCTTCATAGGCATTCCTATCGACCACCAACATACCAAATGTGGGGCTGTTTTGAGAACCTTTTTATTATTTCAGGAAACTGAAGGCTTACTTACCCCTTACCTGTCACTTATGGTCTTTAAAAAAAATTCCTCAAATTCTCATGAAAAGTTGTTCAGGTGTTCTTTACATTTATGCTATTACATTGCCAGACAGAAATTGGCAACTTTACATTATTCACTTCAATTTTAGGGGGGTTAAAACATTCAAAGTCATGTAATTACCATGTAAGGAGTCATAGCCAACCCATTATTTGGGCACAGGGTAGGCATTTCATAGCAACATATATTACAAGTAAATCACATGTTGAATATATTATAAAACACCCAGGAGAAGTGAATTTTGTAGGCCTATAGGAATCTCTAATATGTAGTGTCTGTAATAGAAGCTAGATGGTGCAACTAAATAATAGCCATGCTGCCATCTAGGCTGACTGAAGCCAACTACAAGTCAGTGCCTGCTTGCCTGTTTGCCTCTAAATCTCTTATTTTCAATCCCCCTGTTAACAGCTAGAACACCCATCTTATTAAAGGTAGTTGACTCCATTAGAGTGTAATACATAGTGCAAAAACTTCTTGAATATAATAGAAGAACCAAAGTCTTGGAAAAAGGAGCTGGATCTAATATTGTCCATGTGGGTCAGCATTTGTTTTCAGAGGCAATTTATGTTCACTGACTAATAAGGCTTACAACACTAGCTATAATTAGCTGAGGATGAGTGGTCTAGTGGTATAGTATTTGCTTCACATGCCACAGGCCCGGGTTCAATTCCCAGCAGGAATTCTTGTTTTTTTTTTCAGAACACCAGTTCTCCCAATCAAAGAACTGACATACATGTATTTATCTCTGTTGCAGGGATATTTATTATATGATTTTAATTGACATTGTTATTCTGATGTAACTGTAGGCAGTGCAATAGACAGTTTGTACATAAAAGGAGTTCATTTTCCAGCATGCACAAAAAAGTGATGAGAAAGGTAGAGATTGAGGAACCCTCAAACCTATAGTACAGATGGCAGCACCAAGGGTAGTAGTATAGTGAATCATAGTTGTAGCCCTGGCTAAGGTATTGATTGATACTTTCTTGCACTGTGATGGGGGGTCAGGACAATTGTTTTCATTTTTTTTCATTGCTTGGAGTGACAAATAGTCCCAATAGGATGTTTCAGCAAAAAATAATGACTTTTGAGAACCTTGATGAAAAAGCAGAAATACCAAAAAAATCATATTTTCCTCTACAATATTAGAAAATTGAAAGTGGGTCTTCATAGGCATTCCTATCGACCACCAACATACCAAATGTGGGGCTGTTTTGAGAACCTTTTTATTATTTCAGGAAACTGAAGGCTTACTTACCCCTTACCTGTCACCTATGGTCTTTAAAAAAAATTCCTCAAATTCTCATGAAAAGTTGTTCAGGTGTTCTTTACATTTGTGCTATTACATTGCCAGACAGAAATTGGCAACTTTACATTATTCACTTCAATTTTAGGGGGGTTAAAACATTCAAAGTCATGTAATTACCATGTAAGGAGTCATAGCCAACCCATTATTTGGGCACAGGGTAGGCATTTCATAGCAACATATATTACAAGTAAATCACATGTTGAATATATTATAAAACACCCAGGAGAAGTGAATTTTGTAGGCCTATAGGAATCTCTAATATGTAGTGTCTGTAATAGAAGCTAGATGGTGCAACTAAATAATAGCCATGCTGCCATCTAGGCTGACTGAAGCCAACTACAAGTCAGTGCCTGCTTGCCTGTTTGCCTCTAAATCTCTTATTTTCAATCCCCCTGTTAACAGCTAGAACACCCATCTTATTAAAGGTAGTTGACTCCATTAGAGTGTAATACATAGTGCAAAAACTTCTTGAATATAATAGAAGAACCAAAGTCTTGGAAAAAGGAGCTGGATCTAATATTGTCCATGTGGGTCAGCATTTGTTTTCAGAGGCAATTTATGTTCACTGACTAATAAGGCTTACAACACTAACTATAATTAGCTGAGGATGAGTGGTCTAGTGGTATAGTATTTGCTTCACATGCCACAGGCCCGGGTTCAATTCCCAGCAGGAATTCTTGTTTTTTTTTTCAGAACACCAGTTCTCCCAATCAAAGAACTGACATACATGTATTTATCTCTGTTGCAGGGATATTTATTATATGATTTTAATTGACATTGTTATTCTGATGTAACTGTAGGCAGTGCAATAGACAGTTTGTACATAAAAGGAGTTCATTTTCCAGCATGCACAAAAAAGTGATGAGAAAGGTAGAGATTGAGGAACCCTCAAACCTATAGTACAGATGGCAGCACCAAGGGTAGTAGTATAGTGAATCATAGTTGTAGCCCTGGCTAAGGTATTGATTGATACTTTCTTGCACTGTGATGGGGGGTCAGGACGATTGTTTTCATTTTTTTTCATTGCTTGGAGTGACAAATAGTCCCAATAGGATGTTTCAGCAAAAAATAATGACTTTTGAGAACCTTGATGAAAAAGCAGAAATACCAGAAAAAATCATATTTTCCTCTACAATATTAGAAAATTGAAAGTGGGTCTTCATAGGCATTCCTATCGACCACCAACATACCAAATGTGGGGCTGTTTTGAGAACCTTTTTATTATTTCAGGAAACTGAAGGCTTACTTACCCCTTACCTGTCACTTATGGTCTTTAAAAAAAATTCCTCAAATTCTCATGAAAAGTTGTTCAGGTGTTCTTTACATTTATGCTATTACATTGCCAGACAGAAATTGGCAACTTTACATTATTCACTTCAATTTTAGGGGGGTTAAAACATTCAAAGTCATGTAATTACCATGTAAGGAGTCATAGCCAACCCATTATTTGGGCACAGGGTAGGCATTTCATAGCAACATATATTACAAGTAAATCACATGTTGAATATATTATAAAACACCCAGGAGAAGTGAATTTTGTAGGCCTATAGGAATCTCTAATATGTAGTGTCTGTAATAGAAGCTAGATGGTGCAACTAAATAATAGCCATGCTGCCATCTAGGCTGACTGAAGCCAACTACAAGTCAATGCCTGCTTGCCTGATTGCCTCTAAATCTCTTATTTTCAATCCCCCTGTTAACAGCTAGAACACCCATCTTATTAAAGGTAGTTGACTCCATTAGAGTGTAATACATAGTGCAAAAACTTCTTGAATATAATAGAAGAACCAAAGTCTTGGAAAAAGGAGCTGGATCTAATATTGTCCATGTGGGTCAGCATTTGTTTTCAGAGGCAATTTATGTTCACTGACTAATAAGGGTTACAACACTAGCTATAATTAGCTGAGGATGAGTGGTCTAGTGGTATAGTATTTGCTTCACATGCCACAGGCCCGGGTTCAATTCCCAGCAGGAATTCTTGTTTTTGTTTTCAGAACACCAGTTCTCCCAATCAAAGAACTGACATCAAAGAACTTTACAATATTAGAAAATTGAAAGTGGGTCTTCATAGGCATTCCTAACGACCACCAACATACCAAATTTGGGGCCGTTTTGAGAACATTTATATAACTTATATAACTAGAAGAATTTGTGTGCATGGAAAATTTTGCCAAGCAAGAGTGATTCGAGGGGTCTATGAAGACAGACTGAGGTAGGAAGGTTAAAATAGATCCAAGGGGATGATAAAAGGGCAGTCGATCTATAGGGGAGGGAGGAGTGCTGATAGAGAGGGAGATAAAGATAAATAAATAAGAGATATAGCAGATAGACACATATTGACAGAAAGACAGATGTAGTTGATCATAGAGGATGGGAAAAGAGATAAGGGAGGTGTACAGAGTATGAGGACAGAGGCATGCTCAAATAGCATGGAAATGAAATGAAACTGGGCATACATTTTAAGGAAATGACCCTCTAGAATGTTCTGACAGACTGCCAAATGCACTATTGATTGGGAGGGAGAGGAGACAGAGGAAATATAAGCTTCAGACCCTTTCTTGAATATGCAGAGAATATAGGAGGCAGAGTATACTAATCAGTATTGGTATTGTAGTGAATACGGTTTTAAATAGATCCGAGATAATTGGTCTGACCGGGTGTTGCTATAATTGGGTGCACGCGCCTCAACTGAACGCGCTCCCGGCTCAGAAATGGCCTTTCGGATTCCCGCCTTTTCTTACTTGGACAGAGTTCCAGTAAACCATTATCAAAGGTAACTTAAATCTAGTCAACTCTTTTACCATAATGTGTCTTAGAGTGCTTCCGGATGCTCCAGTAAGACTCCGTGTTGTTTCACTGTGTTACTCCTATGTAAAACCATGTTAACTGTTTGACTCTCAACACCTGCAATGATCGTGTACCATAATTGCCACTTGTCCTCTGAGGCCAATACCTGGTCACCTCTGTTGGGTCCGATAAACACTATCGGACATGGTTTGTGTGGAGAATAAAGCCCGTGATACCTAAAGAGCTGTGTGTCTGGTCTTCTTTCCCTTCGCGAGAATAGATATATCGAACTTGGGTAGTGTGAGACGGAAAAACACTACAATTGGTGCCATAAACCAGTTTCTGGCCGCAGACCTTGTTGATAGTGTGACTGTTGTTTCTTGGTGAAACAGGACTGCGTTGTGCAGAGGTTCGGAGATTGGCTGATAGACCCGATCAAATGGCTAAAGCAGCACGAAGTCTCCGCCTAAAGTCAGTGTGGTCAAGTCTCCGGCAAAGATTACTGTGATCAAACCTCCGAAGTTGTCTATAGTTGCGGATACCTTTGGTTCTGCGATGGTAGGACTATTGGGTCCCCGCAAGGAACAGGACCGTAAGGAACCCGTAACCCGTAAAGATGAGGGAACTTTTGCTTATGAGGGCGATGGTTCTGTGCACCGGGTAGATGTTGGAGCAGGTAGTGCTTTTAATCAGTGGCGTCGGTCGCCGGAAGACTTGACTGAGGATGAACTCCGTCACGAATTCCGGAAGATGCGTGCCGACTTTAAAGCTCATAGAAGTGCTGCTGAGGATTTGCATGCGCGTATGGCAGACGTTACACAGCAGAATGCAACTCTCTGAGGAGTTATACATGATGCTGTTTACGGACTGCCTCCGCCGGTAACGGTGGAAGATTGTGTTTTGGAGGATGGGACGGAAGACACGCCCCCGCCGGACACTTCGCAGGGTGAGGATTTGCTTGGTATGTTGTTGAAGGTCAAAACTGCATACACACCCAAAGCTCCAGTGACGTCAACTTTTGCTGATCCGAAGTTGTCATTTGCACCGATGATGGATGATCCGTCCATTGTTGCAGCTAAAGGGCCGGAGGATGTAGACAGGCATGTTACGTTCTCAAAGCAGGCACAAGCTTCATCTTCCCCGAAAGGAAATGCAAATGATGGTTCGTTTTTGACCAGCAAAAATGTTACCCCGCGCAAGGAACAGAGCAATGTGGTTGTTTCGAAGTCGTGTACTGCTATCGTTAAGACTCCTAATGGTAGAGTTCATGATGGTACTTCCCCTGGTTCCCCCAGTTCTGTGTTATCCAGTACTAAAACCCGGAAGAAGCCTTCCGGAGGTGATAGTGACTCAGATGGCTCTGATGATGACTGTGGGAAGGATTATTGTCGATCTAGTAGGTCCTGCCGGAAAGATCGTTCTCTTGTCCAGGGTCTTGAGTATACAGGACCGGATGAGTCAGATGAGGATTTTAATTACAATCAGTCTTCGACCCGAGAGAGTATTGCTCCGAAAGTATCCGTACCCAGGTTGTGGGATGGTGTTATTTCGTGGAGGATATACTTGGCGGAAATGAAAGTAATTGCTACCGCGCACAACTGGAGCCCCGAACAGTTGTTACGACAGTTGGTCTGTGGTTCCAGGAGGCAACTGGCGGAAATGGGAGATTTGCCGGAGAACTTGACTCTTGTACAGTTTGTCGACCATATGGAAGTAAACTTTGGCGAGAAGTCTAGACCTAGAAAGCAGGCAGAATTCTATAATTCCCGCCAGACTCCGAACCAGTCGGTTAGACTTTTCGGTAACGACGTTGCTCGGAAGGGGCGACGTGCTTTTGGTCCCTTGGATAACACGTTGAGGTCAGTTTCCCTCCGTGTATTCCTACAGGGAGTGACAAATCAGGATATGGCTGATTGGGTTCGCCTGAAACAGCCGAAAGATCTCCTGAGAGCCATACACTGGGCGGAGGTGTGGGAGAGTTGTTATTTGGAGAGTGGCAGTGTTGCCTCTATAAGTACACTTACCACCGCTGGTCCAGATGTGAGAAAGAAAAACCCAAAGGTTTCCGTGCAAGCTACAGCTGCCGAACCTGTGGCGGAAGACTCATGTGGCGATGACGTCCCTGAAGCTGTCGTCCAGGCTCTACGGTCCTGGGTAGGACAGTCTGGACAGAAGTTTTCCGGTAAACAATCGAAGTTTAACTGGAAGAGAGGTGTGAAGCGGACTGGTTGCTTCCAATGTGGTCAGGAGGGTCATTTTATGGCTAGCTGTCCACAGAGGGATGTCTGGAAAGACGCAACTGGTAGGGGAGGTTCTGTGACGAAGGCTGATCAAGCGGTGAAGCCGGAGTCGTCGGAAAACTCCAAACGGGTCTCATAACAAGCGAGATGGGATCCGGGGAATTGTTTGCGCTTCCTAGTACTGCAGTTCATGATCGTTCTGTGTCTGAAACGAAGACTGGGTGTGGGGCTCTAGCTCCCGTAAGTACTACTGAGCCTGGGGCTGTCTGCCAGGGAAGTACGAAAGCGGTTCGGGCGCGTCGAGCGGAAGAGACCACTCATTCCAGGAATGGTGTAGATTCCAGGGATTTTCCTGTAGTTGCAGACTCCGACAACGTTTGTTGGGGTAAGGCAGGTTACCAAGCTGAGTCAGGGCATTTGGTGATAGTGGAGTCAGGTCCCATCACGAGTGCGAGTATTCAGAAAGTTTCCGTGGATGACCAGAGGGTGTTGAAGCTCCGTGATCCATATATTGCGGATAGATGGTACGCTTCAGTATCAGTGAATGGGGATGTTGGTGATTTCCTTTGGGATCCGGGCGCTACCACTAGCCTGGTGACGAAGACGTTCTATGACTCCCTGCGTCGGCCGCCGCCACTGGGTCCGTGCCGGTTGGCGTGCACGATGGGAAATGATTCACAGATTACTGTGCATGGTAGCGCTCTGTTCCCTTTGACGTTAGGGAAACGGACGTACATGTTAACGTGTCTGGTAGTATCGGGTTTATCTGGCCCGGAGTCCGGAATCTTGGCGCAGGACTTCAATCTTGTGCATCGATGTTATGTGTGCTGGTCAGGGAAATTGTCTTTGAATGATGGTCTTTGAAGACGCTGTGATCATGCATCACTGGCGTGGTGATCCGCCAAAGCAATTGGGTCCCTCGGTGAATATGATTACAACTAGTGAAGTAGGCGATGGAAGGCAGGTAACACTTCGGAAAGCGGTGGTCCTTCGTCCTTATTCAGCTACACTGGTTAAGATCGATGTTCGCGGGTGCTCGGATTCGTCAACGGGTTTGATGTTTGAGCCGGACCAGAGTTTTCTATTGATATGGTGGTTGGACGAGTGAGTGATGTGACGCTGCTATCGTCACCCACTACTAGTCCGGAGGGGGTGAATATGTGTCCGGAGGACAAAATAAAGGATGCAATCATCAACTCTATACAGGTGGTAGAAACCCCGTCTGTGGTAGATGAGGATTTGATTGCCCCGGACGACCCTGTGCCACCAAGTACGGAATGTCCGTTGAAGAAACTTGTAAGGGACTCTGATTTGACTGATCCGACAGAGAGGTCAAAGCTGATGGGTCTTCTTAATGAGTTTCGTGGGAGCTTTTCGCTACCCAGAGATGGTTGGAGAGAAGATCCGGGTTGCACCCATGTCGTGAAACACGTAATTGATACTGCCGACTCTCGACCTATCAAGGTTGCTTATAGGCGGATTCCGGTGTCTATGCGTGAAGTAGCTGAAGCGGAGATCTGGAAGATGTACGAGCAGGGGCGTATTGAGCATTCTAATAGTCCGTGGGGAGCACCCATCGTGATTGTTGGTAAAAAGGATGGAACTCAATGCTTCTGCGTCGATTATCGCCAGCTCAATTCCGTCACAGTAAAGGACAGCTTTCCACTCCCTAGAATAGACGAGTGTGTCGAGGCGTTGGGCGGAAATAAATGGTTCTGCACCCTCAACCTGGAAAGTGGGTATTGGCAGATAGCGATGGACGAGGAGAGTAAGCAAAAGACGGCTTTCCTGTCCAGCGTCGGATTGTTTCAATTCAAGGTTATGGCCTTTGGATTGTGCAATGCTCCTGCCACATTCCAGCGGATGATGGATCGTATGCTAGACGACCTTCGCTGGAAGTCTTGTTTGGTGTATCTCGATGATATCGTTGTATTTGGCGTGACATTCGATGGTTGTCTGCTAAATCTGCGATTGGTTCTTGAACGAATCCGGGAATACAGGTTGAAGCTGAAACCCAAGAAATGTGAACTATTCCGCCGTGAAGTGGAGTACTTGGGGAGATTGGTATCGGAAAAAGGAATTCGGGTGGACCCGAAGAAGATACAGAAGGTCCGTGACTGGCCCGTTCTGAAGACTGCGAGGGAAGTTAGACAATTTATAGGATTCACGTCCTACTACAGGGAATTCCAACCGAATTTCGCTGCAATTGTCTCCCCGTTGCAGGATGTAGTAACGGCAGCCGGAAGAGAAAAACGATACACGAAAGCAATAAACTGGACCCTGAAGTGTGCAGTTGCCTTCCAGAGCGTGAAAGATTTGTTGACCCGGGCTCCGTTGTTGAGATACCCTCGGAAAGAGGGGGAGTTTATTTTAGACACGGATGCCAGTGGGTATGGTATGGCAGGGATTCTGTCCCAGGTCCAAGATGGTAAGGAGGTAGTCCTTGGGTACGCTAGTAATAGCTTGGATAAAGCCCAACGGAACTACTGTGCGACCAAACGAGAGTTGTTGGCTGTGCTTACCTATCTGAAGAAATTCCGGCACTATTTATTAGGGAATCGGAACTTCTTTGTTCGGACGGACCATGCTTCGCTGCGTTGGCTCCTGAACTTCAAGGATCCTATGGACATGCTGGCGCGCTGGTTAACCCAGATGCAAGAGTATGGCCTGGATCAGCGAATGATTCTCCATAGAGCGGGGAAGAAACATGTCAACGTTGATGCACTTTCCCGGGTTCCGACTCGGAAGTGTGCTCGATTTGACTGTGTCGATTGTGGGGCGCATGATGCTGTTGTGGCTGCGACCACTGTGACCCTTGCTGCTACGGGAGAAATCATCCGGACAGCTCAGCAAGACGACCCAGAAATCCTAAGAGTGATTGCTATAGTGGATGGAGAAGTCTCGGTTCCGGAGAAGCAGTCCCTGTCCGGTGAATCAGACGAATTCTGTACCTATATGCATAACTTTGGGAGTTTGTCGATGAAGAATGGTGTGTTGTGCTTGTCGTGGACTTGACCTCGCACAGGAATCACGTACCTGCGTAAAGTAATTCCTACTGCGCTTCGCTATGAGATATTCCAGGGAATGCATGGACCGAAGACGGTTGGGCATTTTGGATCTTTCAAGACTGGTTGGACAGCCAAGAAGAAGTACTTCTGGCCCAACATGAGAAGTGATCTGAAAAGGTTGCTCAGGGCATGTCCGGAATGTAGCATGCGAAAGACGAGGGGTGGTGGCGGAGTCATGCCTCTTAAGAAGGAATTGCATGGAGAACGCTGGAGTCGTATTGGATTGGATATTATAGGTCCGATCACTTCTCAAAGTGGGCGGAGACCTATCCAATGCCAGACCACACCGCTGAGAGATGTGCGGAAGTTCTCTTCAGGGAGTGGATCCTCCGGTTTGGTTGTCCCGTGTCGTTGCAAACGGACGGAGCACCGGAGTTTCGATCCACCCTGTTGCAGAGCTTATTGGAGATGCTAGGGGTTGAAAAGCTCATTACCTTGCCGTATAGACCGCAGTCAAACGGTCAGACGGAAAGAGTGAACCGAGTCCTAGTAGAACAACTGTCCTGTCTGACGGATTATAGTGCGACGGATTGGGATTTGTTGGCTCCGTGTGTCGCTCATGCGTACAGAGCAAGTGTGCATGCAAGTACGTTATGCACACCTAACTCTGTGGTGTTTGGTGACGAGCTGGTAACGCCTATGGACTTGGCCCACGGGGTGGAACCAGGCGGTCTGGATTTTCCATGCAGAGTGCCGTTCGTGGAGAATTTGAAGCATTGGTTGAAGCTTGGGCATAAGTTCGTCCGTGAACATCTCGGAGTGGCAGCGATCCACCAGAAACGGGATTTCGATCGGCGAGCTAAGCCTAAGACCTTTGAAGTGGGGGATGTTGTATACCGCTACAACCATCCGCAGGCCAGTAAAAAGATCGGTCCCAAGTGGGATGGCCCCTTCAAAGTAAAATGGTTTATAGGGGGTACAACCTATGAACTGGAAACAGTTGCAGGAGTCGTAAGGTGTCATGTCAACTACCTTAAGCAAGCTTTTGACAAGGACGGACCCGTGCAGGTTGTTAATCTTGACAGAGCACCGGAGTTCCGTGCATTGCAGAAGGCTGGCCGCGACGTCCTCAGACTTGAAAGTGGAAAAGTAATAGCTGGCAAGGAATGTCCTGATCTGAAAGAGAGAGAGAAAGTCTCCGTGTGTGTGAAACGACGGGGAAGGCCTAAGAAGGGGAAACGGAGCTTGAAAGCCACGGAGACCGCTGTTCTGCCCGTTCTACCCTTGCCCCAAGCTAACGTTGTCAAGCGGAAACGCGGAAGACCACCTGTTCCAGCTGTAGCTCCACGGAGGGGTAGACCTCGTATAGTTGTTGCTGATCCGCTGCCGAAACCTACTGTAAAGAAAGTAGGGAGGCCGGCAAAAGATTCAGTGGCACGGGTGAAGAAAGTCAGAAAGGATAGAGCTAGCTCTCCTGTCGAGGTTGTAAAGGGGAAACGGGTGCGCCGTCCCCCAGGCTGATTACAACTGAAGTCTTAGCTGTTTGTGTACCAATACGGGGAATGTAGGTCTGATTCTCCGGATCAAAACACAACGAGAAGTTGACCGGGGTGTCAGCACGGAAGAATGCACCCTGGGTCCCCAAACGGCGTATGGAGCTTTTATTAGTTTCGTATGGCCGGGAAAGAACCTAAGTAATTCCGGCGGATTGATAACTTATTGCATGAGAACCGTGATGTGGCTTGGACTAGGCCTATGGGGCATAGAGATTCTAACCTCGTAACGCTATTGGTCCTGGATCTTGGTTGAAATAGCTTGAAAATGCTGCCTGAGGTATCATGCTAAAGATCCGCGGAATGTGTTTCCACTCTTGTCTCTAGTGGAAGATGGGTTGGTTGTCCGTGTTCATAATAATCCCAGGAGGGGAACGGATATACTAACCAAACGTGAAGAAAACCCTAACATAGGTTAGGCGAGTTATGCACAGAGGCAATGGCGCTGAGGTGTGCGGTGAGGCGTCAGCGAACTAACGTTGTAACGGTGTAACTAGCGGTAGTTGCAACCGCTGCTCACTAGTTCTCTTCCCTCACGGAGCCCTCTTTGCTTCCGGACTTCAACCTGTAAGTACGCTTTCTGACGATGCTCTTCATATTTGGTTGATTTGTATGTGTGAGCCGTATGAAATGTTGCTGTTAGTTTGCCAAAGTAAAGGAAATGTGTTTTATGTACCGCTAGTAGTAGGCACGGAAGTCGTTGGTTTGATTTATTGGTGGGTTCTCTCTATTTTGCATTGGAGATGCCACAGCCACGACCCACGTGCTCTGCATCGTGTGGGCTATTTGAACATGAGCCACGCACATGGGTTGCAAATCCCTATGAAAGCTTGTTGGGTACGTTCTAAACTTTCGGGTAGTGATGTTAGAACTAGATCCCTCCAAGAGGATTGTCTAGTAAATGTTCCGTCATTCCTTTTGGATGATCTTTTAGTTTCGGTTTCGGTTTCGGATGATGTAAATAATGTTCCGGCTACAGCATTCCAGGACTTAATGTAATGCTTTTTGTTGCAGGAACGAGAACTGAAACGCAGCCTTTTAAGCTACTTGACTACCTGATTGCTTGATTACTTGAATGTAAGACGAGATGTCGAAGCCTGGCAACGACATCATCGACCTGGACGTCTCAGGCGACTCCGTAGAGGTGCCCATGGAAGACGAGAACGAGTTGTTGGGTGACGGAACCGGATTGATCGGCCTCGCGGCCATGAAGATCAATGAAGGTGACGACACCTCGGCAACCGAGGAGGATGGTCCAGTCGATCCGGCGCGACCTAAGCGGGGTCGTGCTGCTGATAGACCGGAGACTAGGTCCCAGTCCAACTCCCCGGCTAAGTCCGCTAGGACTACGGGTGAGAGTGGAAGGGAGTTGGAGCGTAAGCACAACCTCCGAACAGTAACCGTGAGTGTGGAGCGTGTTCCGCTGAACACTGCCTCCACAAGCAAGAGCTCTGATGCATCATCTCCTGCTTCGGCTTCTGGCAAGTCTGGGACCAGTACCAGCCCTGGTACAGTGTCCAAGACTCAGGCCGGAAAGAAGAAGCCAGTAGTGAAGGTGCATCGCCAGCGGATCGAGCACAAGACCGAGTTGTACGCGTTGAAGGAGTCACAGTGTGATATCCGTGGCCTGTTGACTGCAGGCACCGGGGTCCTTCCCATCAACCCGGCCGATGACTCCCCGGGAGTCCGTGTTCCCCTGGCTGACGAGAGTGAGGATGAGGATACGGAGTTTGCTGACGATCTCCTGATGGACCGCTTTGAGACCCGTCAGTGGCCCAGCCTGGTTCGGCAGGATGCTCTGGATCCAGGAATGTACCAGAAAGTGTGGGATGCCGCTAGCATCTGGGAACCCGGATTCCGGTGTCCTTTTGCTATTTGCCGTCACAAAGGGATGAATCCTTACGGGATTTGTGTCTTTCGAACGAGGCCCCGCCTGTTCCGGCATCTGTGTGAGGAGCACGCCCCCCATCACATGGTGTGGGAGTGTCCCTCCAGAAGATGTAAGCAGAAGGTAGACCGTCGGATCGAGTTGGTCCGCCATCTCCAGTACGGAGAAGTGGTGGCTCACAACATGGGATTCGCGGTGGCTGCGGAGAAGGTGATGAAGCTGTCACCGTCGATCCAGGTGAACCATCTGTTCAGTCGGATGGCTTACCTGACATCGACAGACTTTCAGGTGATCCGGCGGAAGGCTACACACAAGTTTGTGAAGCCTAAGGCCGTGGCTGCCCCTTCTTCTCCGGCTCCCTCCACTTCTAGCACGTCGAGTTCCACTCCGTCAAAGAAGAAGAAGAGGAAGAGATCGCGCTCGCACTCCGGCTCTAGCGAGCATGAAGGCTCTCCTGTCCCCACGAAGAAGAGCAAGAAAGTGAAAACCCTGACTGCCGTAGCCAAGCAGGAGGTCACGGACATGGAAGCTAATCTCCCGGAGCAACCTGCCGTGTGCCATGTAATACAGCAGTCAAGGGCGGATGTTGGGGAGGCTCTCGAGCTGGCTCGGGCTGCCCTAACAGACGTCGAGACCCAGGTCGGCACTGCTGTAGACCGGTTGACAGAACCTCTACAGGCACTGGAGGCTGTGCGAGAATCCATCGGGGAGTTAGCTGCTCTCCGTGAGGAGAATCGCACCCAGTCGCGCCTGATCAGAGACTTGAAGGCAAGTCTTCACCGGAGTGACTTGCGGGTTAGGTCTCTTGAGGAAACCATCAGTTCCCTGCGAGCAGATTTGGAGGCCAACGGTGTGTCAGCGCCTGACACAAGTGAGGATCGTGAGCCCTCCGGCTCCGTCCAAGTAGGCCCCAGCAGTGCAGCTGGCAGTCCGGTCAGGAGAAATCCTTTGACCACTGCCCCCGCTATGTTGACGGATACGGATCGCTACTTGTGGATGGGTCAAATGATGGCTTCATTCATGAGTGCTCCGCCTCCTATGTCCCTGCCCATGGCTGGATCGTTTCCTGGTTACGGGAATCCCGGCATGAGTCCGCTAATGATGGCCTCCCTAGCACACATGGGAAGCCCATTGCGGGGTCCGGCTCCGGCTGCTCAAGGTGCCCCTCCAGAGGATATGGAGGACTCAAGTAGCACCCACAATGAGACGCCCGGAGACGAGCAGCAGCCGCTGTAGATGACGAATCGGATTGACCCTGGACTCTGGAACCTGGACACGGACTTGACATGGCGGACCTGAACCTAACCTGACGCGGAACGCCCTTGGACCGTGATAGACCATGGATCGGCTCGGATTGACTTTGATGCTGACCCCGTTTGACCCCGGAAAACCCTTTGATTCGCGGAAGATTGTACGCTGTGATGTTCTAAAGAAGTTTTGGTATGGTAGAAACTAAATTTTTTTAACCTGTGCTGGATCATGTTTTGTACATTGATAGGACTCTGGAAGCTCCTTGTTGTTGAGATGCCACTGGATGGTTAAAAATGTTTTCAAAGCTTAAAGTTATAACTTCTACTTCTACTTACGGAGATGTTTCGACTTGTTAACTATGTAGTGAGGACACATATATGCTCCTGCTTGTACTTGTTTGCCATGTGAATTCTCTTTTTATAACTTCTTAGAACATGTTACTTATTCACTTCTTTTAATAATTTATGCCTTTGGAAGATTACGGTTTTAAATAGATCCGAGATAATTGGTCTGACCGGGTGTTTCTATAATTGGGTGCACGCGCCTCAACTGAACGCGCTCCCGGCTCAGAAATGGCCTTTCGGATTCCCGCCTTTTCTTACTTGGACAGAGTTCCAGTAAACCATTATCAAAGGTAACTTAAATCTAGTCAACTCTTTTACCATAATGTGTCTTAGAGTGCTTCCGGATGCTCCGGTAAGACTCCGTGTTGTTTCACTGTGTTACTCCTATGTAAAACCATGTTAACTGTTTGACTCTCAACACCTGCAATGATCGTGTACCATAATTGCCACTTGTCCTCTGAGGCCAATACCTGGTCACCTCTGTTGGGTCCGATAAACACTATCGGACATGGTTTGTGTGGAGAATAAAGCCCGTGATACCTAAAGAGCTGTGTGTCTGGTCTTCTTTCCCTTCGCGAGAATAGATATATCGAACTTGGGTAGTGTGAGACGGAAAAACACTACAGTAGAATATTTATAATCTGTATGTCATCAAATACATACATTTTAGGTATACCTTCTAAAGATCAATCATTGTTAGTAACACCAAACACTGCCTTTTTATTTCACCACTTATAGAGGCCTACAACTAATTAGACTTATTCTGTTGTAACTGATATGCCCTGTTGGACATGGAGAACCCACCATGTGCAGCTAGATCCTGGGAGTAACATACTCCCCACCAACTTTACTGTATATTGACTAACATTTAATTTCAGCTTCAATATTTACTTCTTCCCTCTTGTGGGCTCGTCCTAAAGAATAATGTTATATGGTTGATGTTTACAGAAGCAAATAAATCAAATATGCATGCTCTGTAAGATGCTTTCATTTAGGTCCCTTTTAAGGGTTTTTGGAACTTTCAACCCCTGGTCTTTTCCCACCTGGAACTTTCAACCCCTGGTCGTTTAAACCCCAGGTCGTTTAAACCCCAGGTTGTTTCAACCCCAGGTTGTTTCAACCCCTGGTTGTTTAAACCCCAGTTTCTTTAATAGAAGAATATACATTTTTATTTTGTGTTTGATGCATTCAGAGGAATATTTTGAAACAATCTTCGAAGTTAGAGTTTCCAACCTAATAAATCAAACCAGTGGGAGGTGTGTTCATAGCATAAGTATCTAGGCAGCATGCGTATGAGAAGGGTTTGGTCCTGTTTAGACTCTGATGTTATAAAGGAATATTTATAATATTTATATGGTCGATTCTCACAAAATGTCGTCAATTGGTTGATATGGGTAACAAAATTGGCTTAAAAATTAAATATACCAGAATTCTTAAATATTTTATCTATTTTAAGTTATAGTGCCATACTTGATATGTGCAAAGTTGGGAACACTAATATTGAAAACTGCCATGTATATTGAAGCCTGAATTATTTGCATCATCAAGTGATACATGGTGGGTGGAAACCATGGAATAAAAGGCAAATATTGAAGTTAGATGCAGTTTTGGTATTTGAATACTGATGTACTCTGCTTTCAAAGGGACAAAATATTATAACTTAAATATATACATGACATACCTGGGGTAAAATGAAACAAAGAATTGGTATCGCTCAATGACGTTTTTGTTGATTCCATATCTTCAGGAACTATGTATAATTAACTTTAAGCAGAAATTCTATGACTATTATAGTGAATTTAGCAATAATCATGATGTGATGTGACACATTGGCAAAATGTATACATAGAGCCTTGTGCACTTTGATTTTCTCATGAACTAACTAGATACATATCATACCATCTGTATCGCTCAATGACTGTATTGCTTGATGATTTTTTTCCTATTAAATACCCAGAAGCTTCATACATAATGGGAACTATGTACAAAAATATATCTAAAACAATTCATATTGACATAGGCTATATGAGTATATATTGTGACTTATTAATATTTATATGCAAATAAGTTATGCATGAATAAATATGTATCGCTCAATGATGCCAAAACTACACCAAAGGCTCTTTATATTATGAAAAGAAATGCTGTCATAAGGCTTCTCCAGGCTAATATTAAATGTAGCAATAAATAAAAGAAATGTTGAGCTCTGCTTTCAGTATCAAGAACTCATTGAATTCAATTCCAATGGTCAGCAGCATACTGCATGATTGTTGTATCACTCAATGACGTTTTAATTACACAAAGTGAAAAATGATTCTGGAAAAATAGCAAATGCACCAGCTTGATTTTTTTTTCATTCATAAAAAAGGAGCCTGCCTATACTTTCATGTTGTATTTGCTTTAATTTGAATTTACATGATATCTCAGGAATATAGATGTTCAAAATTTGATTTTCATATCTATTTTCCTTAAAATGCCTAAAAAATGGCATTTTAAGGCATCCAGCAGCATAAATATACATTGTAGATAGTGAAAAGTATATACCCACATGTTCCTCTGCTCTAGCCCGATCATTTTGACACATCCATATTGGTTTTTGAGTTACATATTACAAATTATGGCCATATGAGAGAAAAAGGCCCATTTGACGACATTTAGTGAGAATCGACCATATGGTTAATACAGGTACAAATACACCACAGAAAATGTACATGTATCAAAGGCCAGCGTTTATTCAAGGCCCGGCGTTTTTCCAAAGAAGGCAGAATGATCATGGAAATTAAAGTTTTAGTTCATCAGAATCCCTTATATATGGTTGTATGGTCGGAATAATTATATCATATTTACTCGAAAACGGACATAATAATTTGTAATTTATAAGTTCAATTTACATACTGGTCTTAATTTGTCATAATTATGTCCTAAATCTTTCAAAAGTATCGTCATAAATTAATATATAAACAGTGTGAAGTTATGCTAGTTTCTGGTAAATGTTATCACAACAGTAAACCCTAGCTAACTATCAGCATGTAGCTGGATGCTTAGGTCTCCTTGTTGGGGTCCTAATTAGGATTGTTTGTTTAATGATAACCTCAAGAGGCTTAATATCCACAACGGAAAGGAAACTACTGGATATAGACAAAGCCAAACCAATGACTTGATATCAAAATGACACTACTGATAGCCACTACACTTGTTTAGAATAATCTAGTAAAAAAAATCAGCGAGATATTGGTGACGCAAATATTGGGTTAGGTATGCTATATTCTATCACTGATTATGGGCAAATTATGTGTGGAGAGCTCACTGGGGTTGAAACGACCAGCTAGGGGTTGAAACCACCTGGGGTTGAAACAACCAAGGGTTGAAAAGACCTGGGGTTGAAACAACCAGGGGTTGAAAAGACCTGGGGGGAAAAGACTAGGGGTTGAAAGTTCCAGGTGGGAAAAGACCAGGGTTTGAAAATTCCTGTTACCCTTTTTAAGATCTAGAGCTAAGGAGCTAAAATAGGACAATTTGCTCCCTGATGGCAGCTATATTGGATTTTGAGCATACCTGTACAAGGAGGTGACCTCAACACCATGCCGACTTGCAGATAAAAATGTCTCAGAATGCACATCTTTTTAAATTATGACATATTCTCAGTCCCTTACCCATCAAATGAAATGGAATTTAAAAGTAACTAGAAGCCCCCATCTATCACAGGTAGCAATAATTAATATAGATTCCAGGGGTGATGCAAGACAAAGCAAATAAACATATACTGTCTTCCTCACACTCCCTGCCCGCCTCCTTCCCATCTCCCCCTTTCTGCCCTCCTTCCCCTTCCCCCTCCCCAATAAAGGGAAAAGAAAACCCATACACTTTAGGAGGCCTTGAGGACTGCCCTGCTTTCCCTCCACACATTCTCATACACTAACCAAAACAGATATTGAAACATCCCAGCAAGGTAACTGCCGCAAAATTGGTTGTTGAAAATTTTCAAAATCACCTCCCTTGAAAAAAGTGATTTTGGGGAAACCAATACCCAGGTAACTTTTCTTGATACCAATGGAAACCACTGTGAAAGTTAGAGCCCTGTACAATCCACAATTGATATAGTATGGATAGGCCACATCACATATTTGGGAATCAGAGAGTGCAGAGTTAACCACGATCTCTGTGTGCATGTGCAACTCATTAGATAACATTGCTCCTGCACTCCGGTGGATGGGTGGCTGGTTATTCCCCCAGTTCCCAGTTCCAGTTTGATATATGGTCACTTAGCAACAGTCTAAGCTAGACCTTCAATAGCCTAAAAGCTGCAACCAAAACATATCCTCTTATAGCTATATCAAGAGAGAAAAAAGGTCATATAATATATATGCCATAATTTATCTATGCACCAAAATTCAGGTTCGCAGATCTATTTTAAAGTAGCTAAGATAGTTAATAACACCTGTTGGGGAGTATTCAAGGATTACCTTGAAAATGCCCCCAACAACTAAAACAAAGCTCCATGTTCAATCATGATTTTGTTTTACTTTTAGCTCTCCTATTTGCTTTGAAAATAGGACCTTTTGTAACTGATGTTTTTTTTGTTGGTTTTTTTTTAAACGTATCTTTATTCAGGGAATATAAGCTGGCATATGCCATAGCTATTGTTGTATAGGGATCGGGCTAGCCCGGTATTCCTCCTTAGCCTGAATTTTCGCTATTACATTTCAAATTTTAGATTTATAGTGTGTGTTAAGATATTACTAGTAATTTATACTTTCCCTCTGAAGGGGTAAAAAATAATGAGATGATATGGGTTTAATGAGGTGGTGACAATAGGTTGGGGGTCTTATAATGGAGTAGACATTTGTCTTGACATGTAGAGATATGGGCTATTAACCTTTAAACTCTAACTGTACTCAGGATACGGTAGGTCCACTTTTTGTTAGAAGTCAGGGATATTAACTACCCCTAGCAGAATATTGTTTTTCAACTTTCTTTTGAAACTTGGGGTGTGTTCTGTATTCTTGAGGTTGGCATCGATGTTGTTGTTCCAGCTTTGAATTCCCAGGTATGCCATCGAACGTTGGTATAGGTTACAGGTCGGGTATTTTACTTCAAAGTTGACTGCTCTGTTCTCTCTTAAGTTGTAGGCTCCCTCTAGGGGACGCTTGATGATCCAATTAACTCTACATAGATACAATTGCTTGTGGTAAAACTTGGCATTATTAAAGAAAATTCTTTGTCTTATATTCATTGCTTTTGCATCTTCGTGCAATTGGTTAATATTGTAACATCGGGTTTTTTTTAAGGCGAATCGCAGAGCCTTGTTTTGAAATACCTGGAGTTGGTTCAGTATGGCCTTATTACAGTTCATATAACATACATTAGAGTAATCTAAGTATGAAAGGATCATAGATTTGACAATTAAAAGTTGTGTTCCCACATCTAGGGCATGAAGGTTAATATATAGGTTACATAATCTGGCATTTGCCTTGTTCAGAATATTCTTAGCCATCACTTCAAATTTAAGCGTGGTATCAATGGTAAGGCCCAAGTACACAAACGAGTCAACCCAGTCTATAGTTGTATTATATATTACAAGTCTTGGTGGTGGGTGTGTTCTGTTATGATATATATTAAATGGGATTAACATAGCCTTTGTTTTGGGTAGGCTGATAGAGAGCTTATTTGATAAGCTCCAGTCGGCAATCCACTCTGTGTCTGTTTGGCATGAAGCTAGGGCAGAGTTATATTTGTTTGAGCAATTGAGTAGTACAATGTCGTCAGCGAATAAGAGCATGTGCCCATTTATATTTAATTTACCAATGTCATTAATAAACAGATTAAACAGTAACGGCCCAAGTATAGATCCTTGGGGGACGCCACATTTTATCGGTAGATACCGAGAATAGTAATTCCCTAGTCTTACTTTCTGTTGTTTGTTATTTAAATAGTCTTTTACCCATTTCCTAAACCAAATCGGTAAACAGTAATGGTCTAGTTTTGACAATAGAATCTTGTGGTTAATCGAATCAAACGCTTTTTGATAATCAAAAAAAAACATGGTACTAATCAGTTTTTGATTACGATTGTTAAGCAGCTTATATAATAGTAAATAGGCAGTTTCTACTGTAGATGCATTTTTTCTAAAACCGCCCTGATATGGTGATAATAACTCATGGGTGTCTACAAAGTCTTGAATTTGGCAATTAACATGTTTTTCCAATATTTTTCCCAGTATGTGGGTTAGTGATATTGGACGTAGATTAGTAACCTGGGTCACATTGCCTTTCTTTGGTATAGGTATAACAGTAGCCTTTTTCCATTGGGCTGGCACAATACTTTGCGTTACAGAGAGATTTAATAGGAAGATTAATTGAGGTTTAATAATATTAAAGAAAATTTGGTATACCTGCATGGGTATTTCGTCATATCCAGAGGATTTATGTGGCGAGAGTGTATCTAGTATCTTAGACAATGATTGTAAATTCAACAGGTTATAGGGGGTGTTCTCCCTATTTTTGACATTAGGATCAGCAAGGCCTAAATCGTAGTTATTAGAGCTGTCAGGTAGTAAGGCTGCAGTTTTTGCTCCCACATTGGCAAAGAACTTATTGATGACCTTAGGTATATCTTTGGCATATGCCATAGTGTTTGTATCTGGGTCAATAATTTTCGAGATTGTTTTTATTTTGTCTTTAAAGGGGAGGTAGTCGTTTAGTATATAGTATTATGTTACTTATGAATCTAGTCCAGAACAGCGAAAAGTCACTTCAATGGTCAGAAAGTGTTTAATTACATACTATTATGTTGTATGAACATGCTCATGTCTAGGAAATGGGCAAAAATGGTCTTTCGATGAGCCATTTTGGATCTTAGAACCATTTGGGCGCCATCTTGGAAATTCTAAATGTTGATGCATATCACCGAAATTGTGATTATTAAAGAAATATTACATTTTAGTACATAAAAAATAGATTTTACCCAGAAAATATGCATAAAATAAGTCATTTTGGATCAATTTCAGCATATTTTCAGTTGCTTAGCAACCATAAATAGCCTAGCAAGCATGGAATTGCCTGAAATAGTTACCTAATTCATAGAACTACTGCATAACTACTTTATTTGGGTATATTGATAATGATTATTTGTTAGAAATCAGTTTTTCCAGGAAAATTGATGAAATTTTAGTTAGAAATATGATACCATGGCAACAGAAGCCAAGAGAATAATTCTTTTCAGAATGGGTCAATATAAAAAATTAATCATCATATCAAAATGTATCTCTTTACCAAATTTCAGGTTCTCAGACCTATTCTAATGTTCAGAATTGGTTAAAGTACATACTGATATGAACAATGAATGAGCTTGCAAACTAACGTCAAGACAACTAGGAAGTGGGCCTGAAGGGTCATTGATCAGCCATTTGGGATCTTAGAACCATTTGGCAGCCATCTTGGATATTCTAAAAGCTGAAGCATATCACTGAAAATGTTATCATTAAATAAATGTCACATTCTAGAACATAAATAATTGCCTTACATAAAATACGGTATATACATAAAATGATCCATTTTGGAGAAATTTCAGTATATTATCAGTTGCTTAGCAACCATACATAGCCTAGCAACCATATAATTTGCCCAAATAGTTAGAAAAATTAGAGAACTATTCCATAGACTACTTTGTGTGCATATACCATATCAAATTATTTGTTTCAGTATTTTGATTTCAGTATTTCCAGGGAATGGCCAAAATTTCACTGAAAAAAAGTTACCATCGTAACAGAACCCAAGAACCCAATTTTTCAGAATGGGTCAATATCCAAAATTAATCAGCTTACCAAAATCTATCACTGTACCAAATTTCAGTCTTTAATACCAATTTGAACAATTCTTGCACCAATCTACCTGACTATAGTAAATATGTAGAACTGCAGTCAGGGAATCACACAGCTTCCTGGTTATAATGCAGTCACTGAAACTTTCTGGGCATAATGATCGTCATAATTTACATGATTTATTTTGTAATCAGAATAAACCAATCTTGTGTGTCAATACCATGATTAACCTGGGATGGTATATCAAAACCCATGGTCCCTGTTAAAAACATTGGAACCATGTACATGATAAGGTAATACATCAATTCTTAGGCTATTTCATTACTTCCTAGATATTACTCTAGGCTTACTATATTTCTTTCTCTTGATGGTTCAGATCGAGTTTATATAAATGACTAGTCCAAACCCATCTCCCACCCCACAGTTCCTTCTCCTTCAAATTAATACCATCATCCCCCACTACTCCTCAAGCCTTGAACAAACATGAAGGGTAGGGCGGAAATAGAAGCAACAGCCACCACTATATACAAGGCCTAAAGGATTCATGGTTTTTGGCGGGAATTATTGGCGTGGATACATCAGATGCCATCTTGCAGTCACAGAGGGTAGGTGTCTATATGCTGCATGTATTGTATATATAGAAGCATATTTAGTAAGTTGTTCATTTGTCTAAAGTCTGTGCCATTGAGATTCATTTGATTAATTGTGAACATCATGTTTCCTTTATACATGCATTTATTCTCCGATGAATTTAGGTTTTATATTATATTTTCTTATTTCAGGATTATGTGCCTGCATTGCACAGGTAAATAAAATATCTTTTTTTCTCATTGTTGAATTTCACTACGTATACTTACTTAACAGTGTCAAACTTTTGTTCTTTTAGGAGATGAAGAAGTATAGACTGAAATACCCGGCCCCCACACTCCCTACATATAGTGGTATGCAAGCTTGTTACTATTTTCGTGGAAACAGGGGTCTTTTGTTGGGAACTTCACATGTCCTTGAAGAACCAAATGAAGGAGTCTTTTTTCCTGGAGGACTTCGCGAATATAGCAGGTATAGAGAAAAGTCCAAGCACTTCCAATGGTCATTATTACAGGACAACATAAGACATTCAAGGCAGAGGGGTTTTGTTTCAACCAGCCATTATAGTTATTTCTCCCCTGCGGATTACATGACACTGCTGGTAACACAAGAAATTAGAAGATCCCATTACAGGATGCAATGGATTTCTTTTGTCTGATAGGTGGAGCAAGCATAATAATATAGGCCTAGTAATTCCATATGAGTGTGGAGGCCGGGCTGAAATATCTACAGACCAATGGGTTGTTTTTCATCCCTTTTTCCAAGGAGGAATCAAGGAGAATTGATATTAAGTATGACATGATAATGAACAGAAATAATTGTGTATAAATTGCACCGAATATAGCTGTATTTCATTCTTTTCAGATGCTGGTATGACAAAATATTGCAACAAGAATTTGATATGAGGAAATAGGCTACTGCAACAAGAAAATGATGAACCAAAGTGATGAAATGATGACTTTCTGAGAAAATGATGAACCAAAGTGATGAAATGATGACTCTCTGAGAATAAATAAATAAATAAATAGCTAAGCATCAATAAGAATAAAAATTATCCATACCAGAAGCATAACCGTGGGAGGTTCATGGGAGTCAGGGGAAGTCTTAGGCTATTATGCTTGGGGCACATATTTACGATTTCAAGGCCGATTTGGCACCTACGATTTGTTGTATGATCTCATTTCAGTGGTGCACAAAACATGCAGGTGTGCCAAATTGCACCACTAATCGTGGGGCTTGATTCTGGGGCACACATGCATGATTTCAGTGCAGGATTCCAAGATTATTTTACATAACATCCCTAGACATTGTCTCAAGTATGTTAAAATCTTGTACATATTATACACTTATTTTTTCTACCTTTTTTCTCAATCGTACATGATGAAAAAAATATTTTTTTCAAAATCACCTTATAATTTGAGGTGTCTGCAGTCGTCTTATGGGGTCCTGGACCCCAACAACGTGCAGACAATTAGATTCTATAATTTGTTAGCTTTTTAATGTGATAATTCCGGATTTTCATGAGGAGTGCCAATGGAAAGCCATTTGAAACCATGCTGTGCCTTGTGGTAGGCCTATCGCACAAGTATAACTTGATCGATTGTTTAGATTTATTACATTACATACTGGTATCGATTAATTCAACTTAAATGAAGTGAGCTCCTCTCCCATAGCTGTCTATTTACTATACTGACTGTGGAGATTCATCAAGAAAATGTGCCACAGTAACAAAAGGACTGAGTGAGCCATTAAGTGTTGGCGAAAGACTGATTTTATGGTGCATCGTTCCGAAGATTCTATACTAAGCTGTGCTTTTGAAAACAAAAGGGGGTTTCGATACTGTTGGTCTAGGGCTGCTTGTATAGGCCAGGTCTATCTATTGTTTTTGTCAGATGGCCAACATGTGGCATTACACGGTTATAAATCAATATCACTAGGCAATAAATCAATATTTGAAGAGATAGTGTGAACATGGGGAATTTTTATTTTCCAATTGCAAATAAAATCTCTTAATTCTCAACAAAATATTTATTCTCAATAAATCAAGAGGAAAGTAGAAGACCTAAATAAGTACACGTCTGTAAGACCAAAGGAAATAGGTGTGTTTCCTATTTATCTAGTTGCAAACTAGGTAGGGGGTAACAATTTATTTTTATTTATTTTTTGTTAACATGAGAATATCAGTTGTCTGAAATTGTTTCGCAAATAATACTTTCTAAAAAAAAATAGGTAAAATCGAAACACTGATTTTTTTTGATTTTTTGGTGGGGTTGGGGTGGGGGTAGCTAAGTTTTCAATAAATATTTACCGTCTATAACTATATGATTATTGTGTCTATTTTAATTCCATGCGCAGACGTACTCATTCAAGACAGAGAGACAGACAACCTCCTCCTTGGAGCTATCCTTACTGAGAGGCTTTACCTTGGGTACAAGTCTGGAGCTCGAAGTCAAGGTGCCCACGGGTGTGCCCGATTGTGAAGTCTCTGGTAAACTGGGCACACAGCTGGACTGGAACTTTGAGAGGGGCAAGGTAAATTTTGATTTGATTTGAAAAGTATTTCCTTAAGGATACAAATTACACAAAAGGTTATTTTCATCACAAGAACAGGCTTTTTAAACATATCGATGACTTCTAGTTTGCCTCAAATTCTCCTTCTGTCATATCTCTGTCATTTAGCACTAAATCCACATGTAATACCACTCTGGCTATATTTTAAGGTGTGAGGAGTCATATTTTTGTTTTAAGGTCAATTTCAAGGTCAGGATACAAAATGGCTGCCTCTGGTTAAAGTAAATATCAGATGATGATATCTCAGCACCTTCTTTGCTAATGTGGGTGAACATGGTCTGACCCAATTACAGAATAGAGATTGACTGCCTTAATGAGGCACCAATAGGTGATTGACCAATGGCTCTCATTGGCCTAGGTCAACCACCCATGTGAGGGAACTATGTTATAATGTATTCCATTGGTAAAATAATGAATGAGCGCACATGCGCAATGCCATTATGGTCCCATGACTTACTGTTTATACGGTAAGTTTGGTAATAAAGCATTATTATACAGTCTAGGAACGGGACTAACTTGTTAGGTCATTATTGATAATTGATCTGACATAGGCTATCCTCTAGCCTAGCATCCATTTACATTACCTCGAAACTCTCCCTGACTGGCAGTACAGTCATATCAAATGGACCAAGACCAACCAGCCTCAGTCTGAATTCCCTGCATATGCAATGTCTCGAGGGCCCGACTGTGCTACATGTACAGTCAAAACTGCAGTACAGAGCAACAGTTTTGAAACAAAAAAAGGTCATTCACGGCCCTAGCGAAAGGGTCAGGGAATGGAATACCAGAACCAAAGAGTGGGTGCCATATTGAACAGATCTGGCAGATGTTAGCCAGGCATCACAATACATTTCTAGACAAAAGAACAGATTCCTAATTTTAGTAATTCTTCCATTTTATGATTAGTCTTAGATAGACACAGTAGTGGGCAGAAGACCATGGTGAATCATAACTGGTTTACAAGGCATGAGCCCATATCCCATTATTTCAATGGCCTCACTTTATCACCTGTCATTTGTTACAACGTATGCCTTACTATAGTACTGTATGGTGTCACTTTGTTTAAGTTGTTTATTCAGAATTGACAAATTAGGTAGAGTACACTATTCTTAGTACAAGCTGACAAGATCTATTCATTATCAAAATTATACAAAAAGTATATAGCAAATAACCGGTAATCAAGTACATGTTAGATCACTACTACAATATACAGATCTGAGGGGAAGAAACTATAATTATACCCGGGCTTGTGTCATAATCATGATATAGGCTAGCTATAAACACAGCCCCATACGGGGCTATAGGAAAGACGCCATTCAAACAGGGCAGCTAGGGTTGCTGTAGTTTGTGGAAAGTTGTAGAAATTTGTAAGCCTTCACTATGAAAATAAAATTGATGTTTAATATCTTATCTCCCTACTTATTACCTTTCAATACTGGATTTGAAGTATTAATCAACTGCGGGCAGAGTTTTCATCTGCTACACCCAGAAAAAAGGGAGCCATTTTGTCAAGTTTTTTCCTAGGGGTGGTCCATAGGTAGGCTACCATAGTTCAGTTGTAGCGGTGTTTTTTATGCACCATTTTAACTCATTTACATACTTTTGGGCATGCGCAATGGGAAATGAACAAGTCAGGCAGCATGTTTCAACAGTGTAAACGTATTTATTTTCACACAGATAATTTTTCTTGCACTAAGTACTTTGACACCTTTTCGCACAGATCTACATTCGCACAGCAAGGAAGTCTCACACCTTCTTCTGCAATAATCATACCTTTTGTACAGGATTTATTTTCATGTACAAAGGTGGGTGCGCGAAAATAGCGAAAATAAATACTGCTCAAACATTAAGTGGCTTATCCACTTGTACGACAAAATGACCACCGACAAAATGGCCACAGGTGACCGACAATCGGTCACCTGCCATTGTCGGTGGCTGCTGTCGGTGGCTGCCGTCGGTCGGTATTTACTTGTACGACAAAAAGTGGCTTTTTAGTGACGGACAATCGGTCACCTAGGGGTGACCGATAGTCGGTCACTGGTATCCACTGGTATCCATAGTGTCGCCGTTACGCCATTATTGATAGAGATAGAGAGATCCTATCATGATAGCAGAGTAATTGTGTAGAAATAAAACGGATATTTTGACAAAAAGTAATCAAACATCTGTTAAGAACCAGGTCCAGGTCCTAGAGATATCCCCACACACTGGAAACTTATTCAAGATAGACAAGTCGTTAGACATTTTTATTACAATTGTTTCTGTTGACTGAGATTTCAATTGAGAAGGTAAAAAAACGGGCTCTTTCTAAAAAGGTATTATACCCCTGCCCCTCCCCACAGTGCCCAACCTTGCGTTAATCTTAATGTAAAGGCGAGAATTTTATATTTTCATTCATATAACTAGGGCCTAATAATTGTGGCTAAGGTAAATATCAATATGAAATAATTCTCGTCCAGTTGCTGACTCATTAGATGAAGGGGGTCTTCCCCCTGGGGCTGGTCATCCCACAGATGTTCGAGTGATGGTGATGTCGAATAGGCCATTGTACTTTCGCCCGATATGCTATTCACTTCTTAATAAAGACTTAGAGATATTCGTCTTAGTTGCTTCTCGCCTGATAGGTGAATCGTCAGATTACTTGTGAGGATACTTCTTAATCGACTAGGAGTGTTGGTAGAATAATGGACAAGCTCTGTCTAAGTTAGCAGCCAGTTTTATTCTGATTCTCGTTATGACAATCCCAGCTTTTATAGTAAAAATGCGGACCATAAGCAGGCCAATCAAATACAGTACAATGCCTCCAAGTAGTTGTAATTCGCCACCTAAGTACATTCGTCAGACAAGTACATTCGTCATACAAGTACATTCGTCATATAATGTTAGAAAGAGAAAAGGCGAATCGCCAGAGGGGCGAACCGTCACCTGAGATGACATCTCCAGAAAGTTAGTTATTTCTTAAAAACAAGCGAATCGTCAAAAGGACGAATAGACAACAAATACTATTATTTTGACTCTATAACAATAGCTTAGTATGGACATTATCAAAGAACAATAGCAACAATATAAGAAAAGTCTCAGTTATCTTGGGGTGACCGATTCTATATTTTTTTGTTTTTAAAGGGTTTTATTGTTTATTACACATTCCTGCCAACTGAGTGCATACATAGCTAGCTGCATTAACCAATTACCCGATTTTATATCTTCTTTTATATTTTCGAATTTGCTACCTCTTCATCTTTAACAATCTAGCAAACAAAGGATTTATTCACCAACGCTGCAAAAACATGTATAAGGCTAATAATACCTTAAACATGAGCCAGGTTTCTTATAATTTATACAACTGGTCTACCTTGTTAATATATATTTCTATCGCCGATCATATTTTGTTAAAGTAATGTAATATTATAGTGGATTCGCCTGTTCTTTATTTAACTTTGGGTTAATTTTTACTGTGGAAATATGAATACTTTATTAATGTCATTTATATTCATTTGTCAAGTTTTAGACATTAAATGATATAATGTTGACCATATAATGTTATTTCTCAGACAAAGGGACGCTGATATTCGATACATATATATATTCGATATAAATATAGTAAAACCTATATTCGGTATACTAATTACAGAAATATTAAGTTAAATAAGTATGCTACAACGTGGTGTAATATACTGTACGATTGGGAGACTTTTGAAGTCGAAATAATCACAAAAAATACCAATAAATAATTATAAATCACTAGAAATGATAAACAATTAATGTACAAATTAATGTCACACTATTCACCAAAATCAGGGACCCGCAAACCACACACAAATCGAAATATTCAGTAAAAATGACTTTAATTATACATTAATCGATAGAAATGAACAAAATAAAATTAATTTAAAGGTACAAATATACTCAGACTATTCACATATGTCAACTGAAGGTATCCAAGGTCGTAACAATTCTCAGTATGGCCATAAATACATGTTAGAAAAAAAATAAAAAATTGGTACCCTCCCGACAATAATGTAAATTTACATTATTGTCGGGAGGGGGTCACGACAACCCACCGACGAAATGAAGAGGGTGACCGATTGTCGGTCACCTGGTGACCGATTGTCAGTCGCCCGGTATCCACTTGACCGATTGTCGGTGACCCCTAGTGACCGATTGTCGGTGACCGTTTGTCGTGCAAGTGGATAACGGGCTGTAGTACCTTTACATTAGCGAGTAGATTATGGAACACATTTGCTGATAATAAACCAATTAGTTCTCTGTGTGTTTAGCACATCCTCTCCCAAGAATTGACTGTTAGCATCACAAAATGTAATAGATAGCTATATATTTAAGGACACATATTTTTATAGGCATTGCTTGAGCATTTTCTCTGGAGAAACTAGAGAACTTTGAACTTCCCTGATTTTACCCAGTCTTCGCGACGACCCCGTATACAATGTTATGGGTTCGTCTGTGTTGGCTACCAATTTTAGCTAATTTTCTGAGGATGTACGCTGTAAAAAAATTCTAAATAAAAAACAAAATAAAAAAAACACGATGTTAAATATATTCAGATATACAGATCACTTTGGTAGTTACTTAGATCTATTTTTTGATTATAGGTTTCTAGGGAGGAGGACACAGTAGTATGGGCAGTTGATAGCCAGGTAGCCGTGGGAGGAGGCAAGGTAGGTGAGGCCAAGTTGGGAGTCAAGGAATGCCGATGGACATCAGAATTTGTGATGCCCTGTCGCATTATTCCCAGAACAGAGAATCACAAAATCCCTGTATTCGTGAGGCGCAAGAAGACGGGAGATCTTCTACAAGTGATCAGTGTTAACTGTGCTGATGTGGTGGAAGAATGTGGAGATTTCTTCAGGTTGTCAAAGGACAATAACAGTCACATTCTGTGCGATCTCCGAGGTGTGTGTCACGTGGTGTGTGCCGTAGAGCAGGAAGTCTTTCTGAAGGAAGCCGAGTTGCTGAACCTACCGCTAGGTAGTCCCACCAATGTGGCCAATGGCAAAGCGTTTGCGATGGTTCCGGGATCTTAACTTAGCATTTTCGTCGACATTGATGACTTGATGTAAACCTTCTATTCAGAACTGCATTTCATTAAAATAACGACGCTGTATTACATCAAATAACGTAATTTCCAGCTGTTCTGATCGGGAAAATACTCCGTCGAAATTGTTTGATCAACAATTATTAAGCTAATGTCAATGACAATCACGAGATTATAAATATGCGTTACAATCTAGCTACCCACAAAGAAACTCTGGTATAAAAGCAAAATGACACCAAAAGGGCGAAACATGCACAAAAAAATCCTTATAGTTAATTTCCAAATAGGCCTACCATAGCAGAGCAACGTACAAAATAGCCAATATAAGTAGAATGAACTCCTATCATGCAGTTACAGAAGGGATAATGTGCTATTTTTCATATACATTTTTGTATCTACCTTAGGCCTACATATATAAAAAAAATGTACAAACCAGTACATTTTGTCTGACCCCTGTGTTGCGTGCCTGGGTTGTGTGTTTCTGCAATTCCTTCTAATTGGGGAGAAAAAGAAACCCTTTCTAATAGATTTATTACAGTATTGTTTAAATTTACCCGAATTCGAGTAAGTTTCTTCGCGAGCTGGAATCACCATGACCAACCTTCACTTTCTTGACATCCGGAGAAGGAATGGTCTGAATAATTAAGATTAAGATTAAGATACGTTTATTTTCGAACCTGTCACTATCAGAAAACATGACTCCGGCTAAGGGAGGTTTTCAAGTTTTCTGTTATTTCCAATCATGAATTAACAGTGTACAATTCTACAGTCGTCATGGACGAAAGTAGCCCACTGTTTTTTACATTAGAATGTGTCTATTACACCAATTAGGTTATGTATATAGCGCACTAAATCATGTTATGAATGTTTCTCAGACATAGTAACTCTGGTTTTGTTAACACAGTTGTTTTGAAGTTTAAGGAATTATACTACTTTTATTCAATGAAATACTGGTCTGACCAAATAAGAGTTTTCTTAGCTACCAATTTAAATATTTCTGGGTCATGTAATCTATGGGTCATTAGTCCATTTTGGGTAAGATTTCGCATGCACTTATCATACTACAGACCGCGTTGGTCTAGTGGCGCCACCACGGTGTTCCATCACGGACTAAAATCAATATACAACTCGGATTTAGCGTTCGAACTGTCTGTACTCCCATAGACGTCCCAAGGCCGAAGGCCGAGGGACGTCTATGGGAGTACAGACAGTTCGAACGCTAAAATCCTCGTTGTCTATTGCTATATGGTCTGGAGGGCATTCCAAGTGTACGGAATTCTGTGTAATATGGATTTTCGAAGCTGTTCATTTTTAGGTGTGATTTGTTTTAGAGGTTTTCTGCCTTGAGCAAAATTTCTTGTATTTAGATTTCGAATATCAACAAATCTTGGGTCGCCCGCCAAAGCATGGCCTGCCTGCAAAATGTGAAGTCTTCTTCTGTATTTCAGAGTTAACAAATTCTTTTTTACATGTATATCATCTACATTGGCCCTGGATGGGAGTCCATATATCCTACAGAGGATTTTATTCGGAATTATTTGTCTATCTATTTGTGCCTGTTGTTGTGTGTGTGTCGTGGAAGAGATCTGTTTGGTCTATTAATGGTAATACCATGACTTTGTAAATTAATAGAAGTGTTTCCTGAGGAATCTTGCCTTTCAGTTTGGTAATTTGCCAGCATTTGTAGTTCATTACATTTATTAGTTTGTTTACTGCAGTTTTAAATTTTAAATTTCGGTCTACTTCAACTCCCGGGTAGTTATATATAACAATATAATTATACATCGCCAAATTAACTGAAATACTGACTGGCGCAATATATTGTGATATTATTATCATTTACCCTTGCGAAACGTCCACCTGGAACCTTAAGTAAAGTGGGGAAACACTCATTCACAGTCAGAGATATAAATATGTGAATGACCAATTATTGTAAAAGTTAGTGAGAATATATATATTTCATAAAATATTTTTGTATTTCTCCTAATTCAATTTTTCTTTTGGGGACTTTTGTGTGTTGCGTTCCAACGCCCTTTTTATGAGCTCATCTAGGTATGAAAAATAAATATTTAGTTATTAGCAATAATTATGTCCACATTCTTCCCCAAGAGTTTGACTTTGAATTAAAATGTTGAAAAGGGAACTATAAACAACAGTAATTATACACGACCTGATTGAGTGAAAAATATCCCAGTTGGGGAATTTGTAACGTTGTGTTCCAACGCGTATCATTTTCAATACAGTGTCTACAAATATATAGATTAGCCAATAAAAATTTAACTATTCATCTATATGAATGTTTATGCCATGTTTTTTAGAATGTTATCCAGAGATAATTTATGACTTCTTTAGATTGAATCAAACTGCAAATGTTGCGCTCCAACGCCCTGTTACATTCCAACGCCTTCTGCAAGATGGTTGCAGTGTTAAGAAAATTGTCCTCCAAACTAATTACTTGACTGATAATAATGATAACTCGACCTTCATTAACATTTACTGGTCGAAGAAATACAAAAAGTGATCACAGAAGGGCCAGAAAACAATGCCAATAAATCACCACTAATTGTTGCATTCCAACGGCCATTGTAACGCCAAGAAAAACATGAAATATATATCTCAATAAAATACGAACAAAACATCATTTTTACACTAAATGTTCGGCCGATAACTTAGATTAGCAGCTATTTTTAATGGTACAATATTAAACATACATTTTAGAATTTTATTCAAGGGCGTTGGAAGGGCGTTAGGATGGGCGTTGGAACGCAACACAAGACACAACAAGACTTTTCTTGATTTTGGCTGAAACAGGGAGAGATTTTAATATCAGTGTTCCCAATTTCTTGCTGTGGATTGTTAAACATGTGTACATTCGATCATAGGAGGGATAAGTAGTTTCAAAGTTTTAAAAATTTGACCCCCAAATAGCCCCAAGCGACTCCATTTCGTGAGAACTGACCATTTATAAATTTTCTTTTGATATTTTTACGGTTGAAAAAAATGTTTGCAATATTTCTATTTTCCAATATCACTAGAAATAAATAGACAACGGACAAGGACAACGGATGTATGAAATACACTGTCTTCAAATTTGGTACATATATTCATACCAATTAACACGAAATAAGAGAGGAATGAGAGATCCTGTAAATAAATCATTTTGAAAAATATCAATTTTGCGACTTATTTTTATTATTGATGGAATCAATCATTAACGTTTACAAGTACCATACACCTGTCAATCATTGATTTCATCTTGTATCACACTTTTTATTTGGAATTGCGTAATATTACGCAATTGCTCGAATCAATGAATCGCTCAGATATGTGCCAATCATTGATAAACATCTGCTTGTTGTGGAGCATATTTGCCAAACGATATGATCTAATCTGTGTTTGTTCTGTTCAATAGGGGAATTTGCATAGCCAGTGATTGTGAACCTGATTAATGGTACAGTATTGGCATGCCTAGCATGTTGTGGGTTCGAACCAAGGTGCGGCTACAGTTTCACCTCCTTCTCCCAGGTACAAGTGGAAGACCACCGTAAGGTGTTTGAACTAGTCCTGGTAAAAAAATGTAAAAAAAAAATTAATAAGGTAACTGATTGTTTATTGGAATCACAAGGAGAAGTAGTAAGGTGTGGTAGCGGGACTAACCACAAATGTCATACAAATCCCATTAGGACGGGGTTTTTTTCTACCAACTTTTTTTTTACCAACTTATTTTCCGACCACACTAGAATTCATTACACTTCTTGCTTAAGCAATTTAAGTCACAAGGTTAGGACCTTCTGTAAATGTTAAGCATCACATTACTGCATATTGTTATAACAGTTGCTTCAATATTGTAAATCAGTTCTAAAATACTATGGTCAGTGAATCGTCACCACAGGAATTTGTACGACCAATTAAGAATAATGTTTTAAGAAGATTGTTGAATAAATTGACATAAGACAACAATACAGTGTTATGTTTTTAGTGCAATATTTGTACATTATACAATTGGTTAATGCTCCAACCATGACAACATAAAGAAAAGAATATAGCTATATTCAACAGATATACACAATTTCTCTCATCACTAATCGCTTTATTATGCTTTAATTTAAATTCAACTTCAATGGTTGTTTTTGTAAATGTAAAACAATATCAGCCATAGTGCATCGCAGTAACTATCATTTCACATCCGACAGAAGTAACTGAATTCGAGATAAAAATGGAACCTAAAAGCCTCTAAAACTGAATAAAAAGTGATAATTCCGAAGAAATGGTATGAGCGGTACCCTATCTAATAAAGCAAATTTGAATCAAATTAGCCTTCAATTTGGCTATGATATGGCAAAATATTTTTGCGAAAATATAGGAATATCAAATTATTTCTGCGCAATAAGGTTAACCTTGCCATTGAATTCGAATATTCCTGGAAATCTTTCCTCACATTGGGTTTGCATTGGCTACACCACACCACACCATAGCCAATGCAAACCCAATGGGAGGAAAGATTTCCAGGAATGGGGCATGCCAGGTGTTAAAACTTAAATGTGAGACATTGCTGCTATAGACTACTATAGGATAGTGTAGTACTGTTGGGTTGAGAAAGGCCATCCTTGGCACACATAAATATTAATATATCAAGATAGAATCAGGCAGGAATAGGCCTACACATCCCTCCACTTGTTTCAGAACGAGCTAGAAATCACATATTGTCAGGTTTTGATATATTAATGAACAATGTTGAAAATGATGAGAGAGTCCAATATCCTGTTGCGTTTGTCCTGCTATAGCTTATGGTTAATATTCCCTAATGATTTATCACTGAATAACTATGGAGTAGACACCTTTGAAAAAAAGGTGGAATCAGATTTTTCTCATTAATTTTTTCCGTTGTAATTATATTGAACAAATTTGGGTCATCTATATATATTGCATGGTCAATTTCCACATGGAATGTCCCACCGTTAGGCTATTTAATTAGTCACAACACAAATGCGCCACCTAGCGTAAAGGCTGCAACGCCTATTGTTTTGAACCATCTTTTTAAAGTAAACATGATGGCACATTTTACTGCAGCTTCAAGTCGGATATCTCACAACAGGTAAGAAGCATTTATTGTATTTGCGTGTAGTGGGGGAGGCAATGGATTCGCGCCACCCGTTGCTATGGACGCCATTGGAATGATATCAGCGTCTTCTAGGTCTTCCACATAAACCATAAAGTCTTTCTCCGGATCAAGTCCTAATTCTCTGCATTTCCTGAACGCGTTCAACCTGTATCTGCATACAGCCAAGCCTCTAGGACGGGCATGTTCCCGATTGCAGCTGGTACAAAGATTCAACATATTGAAGGTAAGTCACGCAAATTTTTCAAGCGACTGATCCGGAGACGACCACTGCAGCAAGTGACTGGTCAGCACACAGGTGCCGGTACTTTAATAGTAGTCCACCAGGTGGCGGTACCGTATACAGACAATTATAGGCATATTCCTCTATCGGTTAATATGAACATATTTATCATTTACAATATCAGTAGAGGCTACTAGAACGATTGCAAGGCCAATTCATATTTAAAAAAAAGACTTGTTTGTATTAGTAATAGTTTCTTGTTTTAAATCTTGTTCACGCAACGTTACACAATTCAAAATGGCGGCATGACTGTTAAAGTAAACAGTAGGCTAACATACAAAGCAGTAGCATAGAAAACAAATGAGAAAATGTTGTGAGCTTTATTATCATTAAACACATGTGCATGGGGTAGCCTATAGGTAAACCGAACCATCAAGTAAACGGAACCAACCAACTTAAACCTCCGTGCAAACTCAGTAGATGGCGCCACAGGATAGAGAGCCATCTATTGTTTAAAAGAAATCGGCGGGCAGTACAAACTATGTACTTTGGGGGTTTACATCTGAAGGTAAACATTTTAATGTGTTTATACAGATTTGTCAATCATTCCAAATCTATGTAGAACATGTGGAAACAATTTTTACACAAAACATCACACATCATGGTGTATTATGATTTACTCATTGACAAAATTGGTAACCCCTTGCAAGTGACTTCAAGGTCATTAAAATATCATTGGTTCGCTTTTTCTGACAGCTCATATATACCGAACCACGTAGTGTAAGGTATAAAGCGAACCAGTGGTTCGCTTTTCCTGAAACAACATGTTTTATCATAAAAACCTATCCCCAACCTATTCGTTTTCATTCTCCACACATTTTTGTGTGCATTAGTAATGCTATGCCACCTAATAGATAGTTTTAAGATTTGTTATCCTTATATATAGGCCTAAACATACAGGGTAGGGAATACCTTTACAGGAACCGGGATTGGGCCCTATTTTAGGTTGGGATTCAGGATTTAAGGGAGGCTTAAACAAGGTTAAGCCATTTTAACTCAACAGCTCACCGCCAGAGCGGTTAGCCCCCTCCAGGTGAGTCCAAGCACAAGCTGGACTCAGCACTTGTCCGTAAGCCCGCGCGAGGTTCAGACCTACATAATGGCAGCACTCACAGCAGAGGATTTTGATTTTGCCGCCTGGGTAGGCCTGGTAGAGAAAACCACCAAGAAACTTATAAAAGAAGATTGTGCAACCTTCCAAGTATTGGAGCAAATAACCACAGGTGCTGTGGCCCAGCTAGGACTGTCTATCGGGCAGACATCACTGCTGATCAACTCGCTGGAGATGTTCGACAACCTGAATGCCCCTTGCCCGCCACGCAGGCCAACTGTGATCGTGGAACAGGCCCCTGCCGGAGGAGGAGGGGCGCAGGGGGGTGAAGCACAGAACAATGATGAACATGGAGCACGCCAGGATGAGGAAAAGAAAGAGAATGAACCCCTGGGCGATGGAAACCAACATGAGAATAACCAACTGGACAAAGACTTGGATAAGATACTCAAGGCAGGCAAACAGCCCGTCAGGGAGGCTGAGAAGCATCGGCCGGCCATGTTCGGCGGCCATGTTCGGGTCAGACCCCTGGGTCAATCTGACCCTGAAAGCCAAAATCTGACCCTGAAAACCAAGGCCCTCAAGATTATTAACTTTGTTCCTGAGAAAGTGGCCTGGAGATGTTTAGTAGCCAAGCGCAAGGAGAAAATGTCACTGGTAGAAGGTAAGGAAGGCAATTACACCATCCGCACTGATGACAACCAGCACGCATATCTTACCCTGGCTGAGTGGGGAGCGGCCAATCTGCGCCTCTTACATCAGCTGTTGGAGAATGGAGATTTGCAGAGAGCAGATGTGGATTATTATCATGCCTACACCATGAACGTATACAAGTTGCTCGAGCATTATGATTGGAGCTTGATTATTGACTATGACACACAATACAGAGAGCTCCAAGCCCAGTATGGTTTCTCTTGGGGCACCCCAGTGATATCTTTAAACACCTCAGTTCTGATCGGACGTAAAGCCAGCCCGAAAGACAGGGAGCAGACAAAGGAAAAGGATCACACAAACGGAGGGATAAGAAATCAGGGATGTGTCATTTGTTCTGTACCAAGGATGGATGTCCTTACGGGGATAAGTGTGTGTATAGTCATGGAAAGGCACCCAAGAAGGCAACAAAAAATGCCGACTAGGAGCGGAGCAGGGCGCGTTAGTATATGAAGCTTGGGAGAGGCTGCTTGCGCCCGATGATCAAGACTGGGATTTATCCTGCAAGGGATTAAACAAGGGTTCTGCATAACTAATGCATCCACCCCTCCGGAACACGCCTTCATGGAGAACTACCTGTCCTGCACACAGCAAAGCACATCACAGCAAATAGCAGTTGATGTGGACAATGGGAGTTATGTGACAGTGGATCATCCTGTGACTATAACTTCAGCTCTAGGAGCAATTCCCAAACCGGATTCTAATAAAGTACGTTTAATTCATGACTGTAGTAGGCCTATAGGGTTGGCGGTAAATGACTTGGCTAGTCATGAGCCTTTTAGTTACCAGAGTTTTGACAATGCACTAGCCTTATTTACACCTAACTGCTGGCTTAGCAAAATGGACCTGCAGGGTGCATACAGGTCAGTGAAAGTTCACCCCAAGGATTACGATGTACTGGGGATAAGCTGGCTATTCGCAGGGCACAATACACCTACATATATATGTATGACTCCCGGCTCCTTTTTGGAGCCCGGGAATATTTAATACACTAACCCAGGCAGTCAGGCAGATTATGAGAAGGATGGGATACCCTCATTGATCTCATTGTATACTGCGATAATTTCATGTATATAGACCAGACTCAACAAGGGTGCATGCAGGCACTGAATGCACTAATTGGCCTCTGTCGCCAGTTGGGCTTCGGAATCAATGACTTGATAAGGTGCTTGGGCCAACCAAGAGCCTATCTTTTCTAGGGATACTGATCAACACAGAATCCATGTGCCTTGGATTACCAGAAGATAAAGTTCAAGGACTAATCTCCCTTCTAATGAAAACCCTGCCTAAGAGGAACATCACAAAACGTTGCCTCCAGAAATTAGCTGGGAAACTTAATTGGGCCAGACGAGTGTTCCACAGGGGGAAACACTTCATGCATAGTATATATCAGAGGATAAAAACTTTAACGACTCCCTGGCATAGATGCAGGATGACGCAGGCGGTGAAGCAGGATATCATGTGGTGGATCGATCAGGCCAGGCATTTTAATGGCACTCTGCCACTGATTAATTTGTGCGATTTCACTCCCCTGACGATTGATGCATGCCAACGAGGAGGGGGTGGTTACCATCTTGGCGAATGGTTCTACCTCAGATGGGCCGACTGGGAAGGCATGGGTGACAAGCATATCAACTACAAAGAGGTCTTGACCTTAGAACCAGCTTGCGCTGTCTTTGGCCCTAGATGGCGAGATAAAAATGTGACAGTCCACTGTGACTCCAGGGCCGCAGTGAGGATGATTAATAAAGGGCGAGCCCCTGATGAGGACATAAACAATTCTTTGAAGCGCATATATGGAATGTCTATGCTATACAATTTCTGTCTAACCACCCTGCACTACCCGGGCCGATACAACACCATAGCCGACGCGCCTGGAGGAGCCAGGGGGAGGGCACCACATTCAGCAGACACTGGAGGCAGTTGGCCTCGACAATGGAGGAGACACTGCATGCAGAGGTGCTTCAATACCAAGCACCAAGCGTGGGCACCAAATACTAAAAAGGCATATACAACACATAGACGTACATACCTCAAGTTTTGCCAGGCTTATAATAAGCAGCTCGTTTCAGTGGCATCACATACTTTATGCTTGTATGTGGCCTGGCTGGCTCGGCGCCTGGCTTATAACAGCATCATGCAGTATTTGAATATAATACGGATCCTGCATGAAGAAAGAGGCTCCCTCTGATAAACGACTACCAACTAGGAGCCACCCTTAAAGGAGTACATAGGGTATTGGGCTCTAAGATAGTGAGTAAAGCCCCCATTACACCAGACTTGTTACATGTGATCAAGGCACATTTATCCCCAGGAGACAAGAGGGATGTAGCAGTCTGGGAAGCATGCCTGATCATGTTTTTCGGATTTCTGAGGAAATCAAATGTCTTTTAGATCCAGTGCAACTGTCAAATGTGGTACCCATAATGAGAAGTGATGCGAAATTTATGCTCGAAGGCATTGTCATAAGAATTGTGTGGTCGAAGACCAACCAGTACAAAAATAATGTCCATGAGGTGACACTACCCAGGATATGGGGTCATGACCTCTGCCCAGTGAGGGCTGTATATGCCATGTTCAGGGATATGCCTGACACGCCCACCGATACACCGGCAGTGGCTTACCTGAAGGGGAACCGTGTGTTTACTTTGCCTCCTCAGGAATTTGTGGAGTGGGTAAGGTTCACCCTAGGGGGTAAAGTGAGTGATCTAGGGTCTATCAGCTGTCACAGCTTTTGTCGTGGGTCAGCGACCTGGGCCCACAAATGTGGCATTGATCCTGAGTAATACTGGGTAATTGGAAGTCCGAGTGCTACAGGAAATACTTGGCTCCAGATACCATGGACAGACTGGCCAAAACTGGGATTATGGCTGAGAGACTCCCCTAGAATTCACTACTCTACACGAGTTTTAGGGTCAGACAAGGAGTCGCGGCAATTAATTATGGACAAATGTTACATCAGACTCTAATTGGACAATTGGACAATTGAATACCAACAAATTATTTAATTGTTCTCTAATTGCTCTTATATATGTTTGTGTAACTTCTCCAACCTTGCATCACTTATTCTCATTCTTACCAGCGCGCGCGCAAAAATATGTAATGTATTTTATAGGTAGTTGAGTTGAATAAACTATACTACCTGAATCCACACACTTGTTTGAGTTAAGGGAGGCTTAAACGAGGTTAAACCATTTTAACTCAACAGCTCACCGCCAGAGCGGTCAGCACCTTCCAGGCAAGTCCAAGCACAAGCTTGACTCAGCACTTGTCCGCAAGTCCGCACAAGGTTCCACCGCCACCCCGACCTCCTCCCACCAGCTATCACTCGAGAGCGGTAGGGGGTCAGACAAGGAGTCGCGGCAATTAATTATGGACAAATGTTACATCAGGCTCTAATTGGACGATTGATTACCAACAAATTATTTAATTGTTCTCTAATTGCTCTTATATATATATTTGTGTAACTTCTCCAACCTTGCATCATTTATTCTCATTCTTACCAGCGCGCACGCAAAAATATGTAATGTATTTTATAGGTAGTTGATTTGAATAAACTCCCTGAACCCACACACTTGTTTGAGTTAAAAGGGTCTATGGGATTCGGGAAAGCAATTCAGAGCCAGATTTAATTATTCCAGGTAGGGATCGCAAATAGAAAAAGAGGATTGCAAATTGAAAACCTGCAGGATTCAGGAAATCCCTTTAATGGTGCTTATACAAAATCGGAAACAGGATTCAAGTGGGGGGTATTCTGTACCCTGTACATAGAGTTGACAGCCGTAATAGGCCATCAGCTGAGCCCCAAAATATGGCTAGAAAAGGATTTTTCATTCTGGCATCGGGGGCCCTACTTCTGGACAGCGCAGTTTTCAATTGCAAATACTAGGGCAGAGCGGGAAGACTTGGGACAAGGGAAACTTGAAACAGTGCTGGTTTCACTGGCTATGTTTTAATACCCAAATTAATATTCCTCATATTTCAAATGTCAACAGTTGTGATTTAAGCAATCACCTTGCTGAATTGTGAATACAAGCAAAAGTTTGGGACATGACTCCCCCCCCCCCCAGTGTGGGGGTAGAGGTAACTGGGGGTAAAGATGTTTGGGGGTAGAGGTAACTGGGGGTAAAGGCAGTTTGGGGGTAGAGGCAACTGGGGGTAGATGTGTGTGGGGTTAGAGGTAACTGGGGGTAGATATGTGTGCGGGTAGAGGTAACTGGGAGTAAGTTGTGTGGAGCTGGGAGTGTGTCCATAATTCTGGCCTATGTCCAATTGATCCCCTTGTTAGTTAGCCAATCCTGAAATGTCTGTTTCAGTGAATTAGAAGTAGGTGCCTTGTCAACTTGGGCACAATGATAGCTGGCGTTATCCATAACTATAACTGAATGTTCTGGGAGGTTTGGTAGATGTTTTTCTGAAAACCACCGTTCAAATAGAGCAGCATTCATATCTCCATGGTAGTCTTGTAGTTTACCGGCTGTACTGTATATTAACTTAACCCCTTCCAAGAAGCCATGCTCATTACCAACATGAAGCATATCAAGTCTGTTTCCTTGTAATGTGGGATCTTTCAATCCAGTTGTAAGACCATCTTGCCATGCCTTTTTTGAGTCTTTTATGTTTGTATCTTGCCATGCCTTATTCGTAACTTGTCCAGCATTTACCCAAGTCTCATCAAGGAAATATATTGGACGTCCTTGTGCCCGGTGCTCTTTAATTGAGGGCAGGTACTTTATCTGCCAATTCACAATATCTTCTCTTTCTAAGAGCATGCTATTCCTCTTTCTCGTTGTATATCTGAATCCCATCTTTTTCAGGAGATCGCATAATGAAGATCAGGGTATAGAAGGAATATCTGTATCCTCTTCTATTATTTGAACAACTTTGTCCAGTGTGGGAGGTTTATTTTCCCTAAAGAAAGAATGTATGTGATTGCTAACTGCTGCCTGATAAAATTCGTCATATTTTGTTGGTCTCCCTTTCTTTTCAGTCGGATTGTCGTCTTTTTAGGAGTAGAGACGTTGCCTTCCCTTTTCATCTGATGTTTTATTCGTCTGATGGAACTTTCACTTATACACGTGGCTTTACGTGCTCTCACAAAAATATCTCCCCAAGATCTATTGGGATCCTCATCCTGCAAATAATCTAACACACACATGAGGATTTTTCGTGATTGGCGATTAATTGGTGTTCCTCTTCGGTGTGGAGAAGGTTTTGCTAGGGCTGATCTTACTGGACTTGTTATACCTGGCATATCCACTGGAAAAAATATTCTGTTTTTATTTTGTAAATCCTAGCTCAATCTTAACTAAATCAGCAGACTTACTAAATATGGAAGCATCCACACACTCATTTTGCATCCTTTGCAAATCTGCTGGATCCGTGTAAATCTGAACGGGTCTGGTATTGTTTTCTTTCAACAATTGGTATTATTACCCACTAATTGCAATGATTACCATGGTCTGGCTTGCACTCCTTGTTACAATGCAAGAGTGGCATGGGTGTTCAGTGGCCCATGACCAAGGCACATTTTTACTCAGGGAGGTTCGAATAAGATATAGCAGTAAGTATTTGCGTCATGTGCCAATAAGCCAATTGCTGTAAAAACACAGAATTATGAGGCTGCCGAACCAGTGTGAAAGCGTGGTCTATTCAACCTTTTGGTTCTGCCATTGGTTCCCAGATCGGCTGGGTTTCCTGTTTCCCATCGGTTCCCCCAATGTATGTATGTATGTATGTATGTATGTATGTATGTATGTTGTTTATTTCCAGTTCAATTACAGTTACATCAATATAATGAATACAATATCTGGAAATGGGTACCACATTCTATGCTAATCATAGCTCTACCAGGAGGTCCCTTCTACATTTAATTACATTATTATATACAATTCAAGTTATTCTATTTGGTAGATTCGCTCGTTATTCAATACGGTACGGTACAAAAGGCAAATTGTCTGATCGTTAGGGGGACCATTTGCATTCATACGAACGCTCCTGGTGGCCCGCCCGTTCAGATATTGCTTCATTGGGTGGCGTGGTGCGATTTGTTTTCTGACGAACACTGGTCGCACCAGCCTTTTTGTGTTGATCTACTTTGTCAACGTGGTCTCTTATGGACTAGTACACATATATATTGACAGACGGTCGTCTGAGTAGCCGGTTGCATTCTAACAAACACTCTTGGTGATGTCAGTCGGCCGTCTGTCCTTACATGGACCGGGTCGATGGCATTCTAACAAACACTTGATCGAGCCGGCCCATGTTCGTTCATTCACTACAGGTACGGAGGAGAGATAGAGTGTGAATGTGTGTCTATATGCCTGCAGTTTTCACCAAACAGCCAAAACAGATGACTGAGCATGTTGTTGACATTTAGGCACTTTCGAAGGGAAGGAGTAGTGTGCTAAATAGGCAGCACAGTGCAACGCCAAGTGCACAGTATGGCTATGTGTGCCATGCCGAAAGTCTGCAAGTCCAGTATACGACTTTGTTAACATTCAACATTGGAGTGTGATGGGCCAAATAGTGCAGGCTCCAAACTCCGCCATTTCTGCCAATAGAATGCCCAGAAGTTTTCATGTTTTAGGAAAATGGTCTAGCAATCTTTCCCTGGATTCAAGTTTTTGTCTAGATGTGTAGTTTTCCATATTTCTATTAGAAAAGAGGACACTAATGACAGCCGAGTACTGGCCCTAGTTTGTGGACATTCGGGCACTTTCGAATGGAAGGACGAGTGTGCCATATAGGCTGTACAGTGCAATGCAAAGTGCACAAAGTGGCTATGTGTGTCATGCCGAAAGTGACTGGCAACATCACGGACTAAAAGCAATAAACAATTTGGGTTGTACCGTTCAGACGGTCTGCGGCCTTGTGAGTTCTATGGGATGCCAGACCTGTCCTCATGGTACAGCCCTCATTGTTTATTTCTATAATATACTATATACTGTGCACCAAGTGTAATGGTTGTAAAATATCAAGTGTAGTATAGTACAGGCTATACTATTAGATGAATCTGGTATAGGCCAAAATAGGCCAAAATATGCTATATAGGCCTAATAGACACAAATGAAAGTATAGGAATCAATATATTTGCCATAAGCATAGCCTTCCCATACTTCGTCTGACTTAGGATGATATTCCCTGCAATGGCAAAGTGTGTAGATTCAACCATTTTTATTTTTTCTCTCAGAAAATGGCCCTCTGAGATAGCTTGAGATCAAATATTACCCTTTTAGGAGAATTACGCATAATTATACTTAAGTGTGTATGAATGCAAATTTTGAATAATATTGTGTGTAGCATCCACTTCTATTGAATGGGATGAATCAACAACTGGGTAGACAAAAGGGTAACCATTTCTTTAGCAATACAAACAAGGCCCACTTGATCTACCCAGTAATTCTCCCTATCTTTGATAGCGCGAAAATATATTATCCGACCGTCACGCCACCTAGCTTTTCTACCTTTGCTAAGGTGGGAGCTTCCGGTTATGGCTCCCGCAAGCTAAGAAACAGAGTAGGCCTAAACATGGTTAACCATGTACAGTCATTGCTCAGGCTCTACTCTTTCAAATACGTAAAATTATATACCTATGGATAGCTGAGAATATGTTCTTTTCATATTTATTAATCATGTGACCATCTTTACATTTTTCGCTGGTGTTATCAGCGTTTTCGCGGGAGGCGGCGGCCGCGAACACGGGCGGCGGAAGCTTCCGTCTTAGCCTACTTAGCACTTATTGGACGAGTTGCCGCACGGCGCGTAAATAATATAGCAAGAACAGCATAGTATCGCGTATGAGGGGGGCTATATTCTCCGAGTATGGCCGAAAACAACGAGGCCGTAGGCCGAGTTATTTTTCGGCCATACAAGGAGAATATAGGCCGCCAAAGACGCGATACTGTGCTATTCTTGCTTTTATTCCATGATTCTTAACTTATTTATATTGATATTGAGTATATTAACTCAACTTTATTTGCATTAATTTCATCAAAGTGAGATGTCTGCATAGTCTCGAACTGTTGTGACGTCAGTGTACAATACAGGCAGTTTATATTGTCCACCTTGTGAGCGGCAAGTATATCGATTATATTGTACGCTCACGGCCAAATCATGGAATAAAGGACGAGATCGAAGATCGAGTCCTTTATTTACGCGTCCGTGCGGCAACGAGTCCTATAATTAAGTTGATTATTATACATGCCTAGATTTGAATGTAAAACGTGCTTAATTAAAAAGATAATAACATAATTTACCATAATATCTGGTTTCGTATAAGAGAAATGGAACTAGAAACAGTTGAAACATGGAGAAAGAAAGCACTCGCACTGGCAAACTTGCGTCAATCTTGTGCCACCAAACTTGCGTCGCCATGACAACGCGCCGGTAATGTACTAGTCCAATACCACGTTACAAGTAATGTGCGGCTGTCGGGGCCTCAGTATTGGATGCGTGTATAATAATGGGAGATATTGCAGCCTACAGCGCCACTGGTGTTACATTCGCATGCTATCTGGCTATCTGGGTTCAGCAGAATTGCCTTAGCTACCATGCGGTCCTCTGCCTTAGCCAGCCGTATTACGTTCAACAAGCGCCTTCGGCACTTGGAATATAGCAGGTTAGGTATACAATTCTCTCTTTTCCCCCTCTCCTCTTCACTCTCTCACCCCCCCCTCTTTCTCTGGGTATATCCTGAGAAAGGAAAGGAGCGATACCTTCATTATTTTGCTAGACTTGCCAGATTTAACACTGGAAACCTATTTGAAAACAGAAATAATGAGGATTTAAGATTAGCATTTTAAGAATTTTAGAATTAAGAATTTTAGGAGATCAAAAATAAAGGAGAGGGAGAGATAAGGGAGATGAGAGAGAGCACAATTGAGGAGAGGCGAGAGAGGGAGAGAAGAGGAAGGGGGTGTAGCAAGTCACTTGAATGGGCTGTATGTACAGCTATGCATCACCCCTGATTGAGGAAATCGCTACAAATGAGCTTTAAATATAATTTTCATTAAAAATGAATATATACCACATTGTGTATTTAGGATACAGTGATGACTGGGTTTGGTTTTTAAATTTGTATTTCTGATACTAAAAAAGATATGCCTGCATATGTGTGCATTGCGTTCCACACCATAGCCCAGCGTTGCCGGCATACTGGTGGGTATGTAACGATTCTACTATACTATATGAACATTTCCATCGAGCTCCGGGTAGCTCCAGATCCGGACACCTCCGGATCCGGCCACCTCCGGGTAGTACCTCCGGACGCCACTAGGAGTCTACATTTCAACTCATTATGATATATTTGTATTACTTGATTAATTTATTATTAATTAACCATTCATATTATTCCATCCGGATTTTAACCATGATGGTTATCACATATTTCTCTATTTATGTACAAGTTTGTACTTATTTCATCATTATATTTATTTAGTTATTCCTGATTTGTATTGCAAACATAGTCTGTTCTTGTGTTGAATATTATTGATATATCCAATGTATTTGTTCACTAATCGGGTTGAGGAGCAAGGTCTTCAACCCAACACACAAGGAGGAATAAAGAGAACATATGAAAGAAGTATTTCACTCTTGATGTTATAGCTCGGAGCCGCTTTTGAAACATAGAATATTTCAACCCTTGGTCCTTTGGAACTTTAATATAATCCGGCCACTATAGTTCCTTTCCTCCCATCTCCTGCTAACGATATTGGTAATATATTTATTCTCGCAGAAGTAAACCTATACGATCACGAAATATCATTATATAATATCGATTAATATTAAGCCGGAGCTGAAAGACAGATGTACAACGATGGCCACATAGACATTGGAAAGAACATAGGCAAGAATCGCAACACTGGTGCCGTGAGTGTGAGGGAAAAATACATTTGTATTTCTTCCTAGAACACTGGATTGTCTGCTGGACATTGAAGTTTCAAGGGAATATACACAGTCTGCTTATTTTTCTCACTATCCGGACCCATCCGGACCTCCAGGATCCTCCGGATCTCATTGGGTCTTTGTCTCCATTTTTCTTTGGAAGTGTCCGGAGCTGGAGATAGTCATTGGATATCGTCTGGATACATCTCTAATTAACACGGAATATTTAAACTTGGATTTATTTTTATTTTTGGGCAGAGTGATATAAGACAACTTATGTTCACTGGTTAGACTCCTGGATGGTGTGGACACTACTTCGCCTTGCTGTTGCTCTGGAGAGATTTTTGATTTTCTTCTCCTGAAGGGTTCGAACACGATTGGACTGCTTTTTGTTTTTTTTTACTTAGTATATTTTTGTATTTCTTCCCAAATAAACGGACTTGGAGTCACAAGAAGGATTAAACATGGCTACTGATTTAGCGAAGGAGATAGTATCTGGCATAGAACTCAAGGACGTGGATCCTAAGATCAGGGATTACATCTTACAGGCAGCTAAAGACAAGGAAGATGTTGATAAAGTATTGGCTTTGACAAAAAGCGAATTCAAGGATGTAGCTGGTGAACGTGATGCTGCCATAAATACAGCGGATCTGCTCCAGGAGGACCTTATTCGTAATAGGGATGCTTTAGATCGAGCTACTAATGATACAGATTTGCTGCATAAGGAGGTTACTTCGAAGGAAAATGCCTTGAAGAGTATGAATACGGAACTGCTATTAGCTAAAGCTAATGTCGATGATGCAGTGAAAAACGTGGACTATTGGAAGAGTGAAGCTCGAGTTAATAAAGCTGAGTTAAACGAAACCAAAAGTTTGTTTAAAATGAAAGATGGGTCTGATGTGAGAGATACTGAATTTTGGAAATCATTGGATTCCAATCCTTTGTATGGCCATATTGGCACACGCGGCGGGAAAAAGGTTTCTTTTCTGAAGAAATCACGAGGATCTCTGTCGTTGTTTGATGCTGTGGAAGTTGAGGAGGAAGAAAATATTTGTCCGATCAAGATCAAGGATTCTTCCACAGATCTATCTGTGACTCATTGGTCAGAGAAGCCCAAATGCTCTATGCCTCCTGCTTTCGAGGGAAAGGATTGGTACCAATATCTTGTTCAATTTGAGAATATTAGCTTTGCTAACAATTGGTCTCAGGAAACAAGGATGAAGGTGCTTTTCTCCAAATGTAAAGGCGAGGCTGCAAGCGTTGTTAATGATTTTGACATCTCTGAAGGATCATATCAGGACTTAGTCACCGTATTATGTAGGATATATGGAGGAGGTACACCTGAAGACCGAGAAAATACCTTCTATTCAAGAAAGCAAATTCCTGGTGAGGATCTAAATGCCTTTGCAGTTCATCTTAGATCTTTGATGATCTGGGCCTTTCCGGGTGAAAGACATAATTTTCATACTCGGCTGCTGATTCAGCAGTTCATTAAAGGCATGTTGGACAAGAAGATCGCATTGGAGGTTCATGCTCGTCAGCCTAAGTCATTATTCGATGCCCTGGACTTACCAAATCGGTATAAAAGTGGAATAAAAACACTTTTTGGAGTTAATGCCAGCTCTGATGTGTTGACTACAGTTGCTGCTGTTTCTCACACAACTGCGGCCGAGTTTGACGAATCAGATGAGGAAGAATATGGGATAAATGCTTTGGGAGAGAGAACAAAGTGGTCGGGCTACAGGAAAAGTGGACCCTGGAGGAATAAATCATCTCAGACTCCTTATTGCAAGTGGTGTGATACAGCCGGACACTCTACCTTTTCATGTAAAGGTTTCCTTGATGCTAAGAACAAATCCGGAATATTGGATCAGAAATCTGGTAAAAGCATGGCTGGTCTTGAGGGAAACGACTAGTGGTTGTGTTGGACAAGGCCATCAAATCAACCACCCTATCTCAAAGTGGCTTTTCCGACCAGACAATTACAGCAATGAATAATTCTTCAGGACCTTCTTTCTTAGGGGAGGGTACGGCCCCTGAAGCTCCTGATTTATTACTGGTGACCAGGCCTGAAGAAAATATTTATTGTCTGCCTAACTTAAAAGGAGCAAGATGGTATGTACCTGCTACTTTTGGAAGAGATTTGTATCACCTATTAGTGGACACTGGAGCCTCCATCAGCTTGATCGATGAGGGTATATATTCCTCTATGATCAACCCACCTCCATTGTTACCCACTTCGGATAAGGTCATTGCTGCTAATGGCAGTGATATAGCCTTGTTAGGTGTTGCTAATTTCCACTTTGATCTTGGAGGAAAGTTGCATGTCTGGAGATTTGTTGGACGTATCCATAGAGAATCCGGAATATTAGGCTTAGATTTCCAGATGGCAGTGGACATGGCGTTTAGAAGCAAAACTGGGGAGATTGATATAAATGGAAAGAAAACTTTTTGTGAATTTGTATCGAATAATGGAGCCCTGAGAGTTAAGGAAAGGACTAAAATTAAGAAGAATTCAGTGACGATGGTAGAAGCAATCTGGACTGGCCCTAGGAATGGCATGAGCAAATGTGATTTCCTTGTGGAGCCTCCCATGTACATAGACAATGACAGAGGATTAGTGAATTTTCCTACCATGATAGGATATAGAGAAGAGGAGGAGTTGTATGGGTTGCCTGTGATGAATATCACCAACCAGGCACAGTTCATTGAAGAGGGTGAGATATTAGGCGTTGCTGAAGTGGTTTCTCAAATAGAGAACACTGGGAATGATGAGTCGATAGACATCGCTGAACCTGAAAATTCTACCTTGGAGGATGAGCGAATTGCTGTATTGTTGGAAACAATTGCTCGTGATCCGGCAATGACTGAATATAATTTGCCTCAATACCTGGAACAACTGGTTTCTCAGAGTGATATAACCACTGAGAGGGAGAAAGATTTGGTTAGATCTGATTTATTGGAATTTTTCAATATATTCCAAAAACCTGGAGGAGACCTAGGCAGAACGGATAACGTGAAACATCACATAAACACTGGAGATTCGGAACCTATCAAGCAGAGCTATCGCCGCTTGCCCATAGGCAGGAGAAAAACAGTGGAAGAAGAGCTAGTAAAGATGTTGAATAAAGGAGTTATTTCGCCTAGTGACTCGCCATGGTCATCACCGATTGTTCTGGTAAAAAAGAAGGATAATTCCATTCGTTTCTGTGTGGATTATCGCAAAGTAAATGACATCACAAAGAAAGATGCGTTCCCCCTACCTAGAATCGACGAAAGTCTAGATGCTCTTGGGAAAAACATGTATTATTCTACCCTGGATCTCGAATCAGGCTATTGGCAAGTGGAATTGGATGAAGAATCGAAGGAAAAATCTGCATTCGTCACCCATATAGGCTTGTTTCGCTTCAATGTGATGGCATTTGGGCTATGCAATGCCCCAGCCACATTTGAACGCATGGTAGAGAGTATGTTACAAGGATTGCGCTGGACAAAATGTATGGTTTACTTAGATGATATAATTTCCTATGGAAAATCATTGGAAGAAGCCAGGAAAAATCTGAAGTGTGTCTTTGAGAGAATACAGAAATTTGGTTTGATTTTGAAACCGAAGAAATGTGTACTTTTCAAACGCTCTGTTAGATTTCTAGGCAGAGTAGTTAACAGCGAAGGGAGCAGACCAGATCCGGAGAAGATTGAGGCTATTACACACTGGCCACAGCCACAAAATATCAAAGATATTCGTTCCTTCTTGGGGCTTGTAGGATATTACAGGGATTTTATTCCAGAATTTGCGGAGAAGGCTGAGCCTATGTTCCAACTGCTCAGGGATCATACGAAATTTGTATGGAATGAAGATCGGGAGAAATCGTTTTGCCTACTGAAAAGTGCATTGATTTCTGAGCCTATCCTAGGATATCCAACCGAGAATGATTTATTTATTCTCGATTCTGATGCCAGTAATTTTTCAATTGGCTCGATTTTGTCTCAGGTACAGGACGGAGAAGAAAAAGTTCTTTGTTATTTCTCCAAATCATTGGATTCTACTCAGAGGAATTATTGTACAACGCACAGGGAGCTGCTTGCAGTGATTAAATCCTTGAAAAAGTTCAAGCATTTCATCTGGGGCACAAGATTTATCATTCGTACGGATCATTCTTCATTGAGATGGGTCCTGAATTTCAAGGATGCTGATGGAATTTTGGTTTGGTGGCTGTCTATTCTAGCTTATTTTGATGTGGATCAATCTAAGATTTTCCACCGGCCAGGAAAATTTCATAGCAATGCCGATGCTCTTTCAAGAATGAGGAAGATCGGGAGATGTAAAAATCCTGGCTGTGTCACGTGCAGGAAGGACCCTTGCAAACCTATTGGTATGGTATCTTCTGTCGATGATATGACAAGCAAATGGGAGGAGAAGAAAGGATTTTTGCAGGAAGTTTTCCCTTGCTCAGAGGGTGAGATGGCGAAATATCAGGATGAAGACAGAGATATTGCCAAAATCAAGTCACTGGTTCGAAGTAAAGAAGAACTTTCCACTCAGGAGATTCGTGCAGAAACACGAGAGTTTAGAGTATTGTATGGTTTCCTCAGCAAGATGATAATACGCAATGGGATTCTATATGTGATATATCATGAAGAAGCCTCAGTTTCTGACATGACTATTGTTGGCCCGTTGAAGATAAGGATGGCTATTTTCCGCATGTTACATGGTTCTCCTCAAGGTGGCCATTTTGGAAGAAAGAAAACCCTAGGAAAGGTGAAACAAACATTTTTCTGGCCACTTATGTCTGAAGATATAGAGCGATGGTGTGCTTCTTGTGATATTTGCCAACGTGTGAAAGATTTCCCTAGGAAAGGGAAGAGACTGCTTCATAATGAAATTTCTGGCGCAAGATTTGATAGGATAGCTCTGGATATTGCTGTAAATTTACCTTTGACTCTCAGGGGTAACATATGCTTTATGGTGGTCCAGGACTATTATTCAAAATACATGGAGGCATTTCCTATGCCAAATTACCAAGCTGACACTTGTGCTACCCACCTTATGGAAGGCTGGATCTTGAAATTTGGAGCTCCATTGAATATTCATTCGGATAGGGGTGCCAACTTCACTTCTTCTTTATGGAGAGAGTTGTGCATATTGATGTCTATAAAGAAGACATTTACCAATTCTTATAGGCCTCAATCCGATGGATTAGCTGAAAGATCGATTAGGACTCTGAAGACAGCTTTGTCGGGCTTGGCAAATCTCCATAGAAATGACTGGGACCAGCTGATTCCATATATCACCTATGCTTATAGGTGTAGTTTGCATGAATCAACCGGCTGTTCTCCAAATCTACTTACCTTTGGTGAGGAAATTTCAATGGTGCCTGCAGTCATTTATTGGAATTATGACGAAAATTTTGAAGCAAGGTGTCCAAATAACCAGGTGTTATACATCAGAGAACAACTCCTGAAGTCACACGAATTTGTAATGAAGAATTTAAAACGATCGGTGAAAGCACAGAAAAAGGTCTATGACAAGAATACATTGGTCAGAGAATATGCTCCTGGAGATTGGGTCTACAAATTTATCACAGTGAAAACTGGACGGCCACTGTGTGGAAGATGGGAGGGTCCCTTTCAAATAGTTGAAAAACTCAATGAATGGACCTATGTCATTGATAAAGGCACGAAGAAAATGGCGAAAGTACATGTGGATTATCTGAAGCCCTGCCTAAAACCTGATAATGAAAGCAGAGATAATGATTTATCGCCAGAAAGTGCAAGGAGAACCAGAACGAGGGTGATTAAGGCTCCCACAAGATATGGCTTTCCCTGATTTTAAATGATAATTTTATTCAATATCTGGAGGAGGAATGTTGACTTAACATTAGATTTGATTCCCTGCCTTCGGGAGAGCCATATACACGTAAAGAAGCCTCTGGTGAACACGGGAGAGAGTAGTTACGATTACATGGTGGATTTACGGCCATTTTGAAACCATGATTGGGTCTATTTCCACATGGAAATATTCCTTTTGTTTTTAATGACAATTTCAAGCTAACCTAAGGTGTTAGATAGGCTTCTTTGAAGCAATTTACCATAAGAAAACTTTGACGGCTCTTCCTCGTCGACAGCCGGTAAGAGGAGTATTCAGGAGACGGTCTCATTCCACGGAGCCCGGGGAAGCAAGCCAATATGTTTAATTTACATATCTAACGAAGAAACATGTATTCTACTGCTATTATTTAGCATTTTATGATCAAATTCTCGGTCAAAGTCAACCCTCATTGAGTTTCTATACACTTTTCAACCTGTCGTCGATGGAAATAAACACCGCGCTAAGAAGTAAACAAAGCGGAACGTTGCGTCGGAGAGCGCTATGGCGGACACCTCGACACACGGAGTGTCTACCTTGCCGGCAAGGCGCTGATGCCCTTGGTTCGCTGCAATGTGCACTCTGCCCATACGGATAAAAGTAGTATAGGAAATGTTTATTTTTCCCTGGGGTTTGACTATATAGCCTGAATGATATTATTTCTTTATTTTATTCGCGAGGTAATATGCAGTTTTCTTGAGATCTGTTACCTAATATGGGTAAGGAACCGTGCAGAGTGGATCCTCGCCACCTGTATGTCCATATATGGGCATAGTTTTTGGGTGTGGCTCGGGTTGGCACCTATATAAGACAGGTGAAGCACGTGCACAGCAGGTTGCGTTCCATTTCAACACTGAAGTATACATAGGATCGAGACGTTTATGTCCTCCGGAGCTGTCCGGACCTGCTTTTGTTGAAGTTATCGATTGAAAATTGGAACCATGCCTTCATCAAGTGAAGATGACAGAGTGTACGACCGAAGTAACAAATTTTCCGGCGAGAAAAGGGACTAGAAGAAGCCCACGGAGAGCAGGAATCGAAGGAAATCTGACAGTGTTAGCAGAGATTCCTCCGAGCGTCGCTCCCGTTCCAATTCGCCTGGCAGAGAGAGGGGTTTGTCCTCCGAGTTTACAGACAAGATTAGGCCTCCTCTGCTCAAATTGAAGAAGCCAAAGGACACTAGACATGGCAGGTGTGTACCAGTTACTGAATCTGATCAGGACTCGGAAACAGAAGAAATCATATTCGTCAACATTACTGAAGCCGATCTTATACGTAAATACGAAGAGTGGATAGATGGAATTCTTGGTAGAATTGTCTCTGAAGACACCAGGAGAGAGCTGTGCTCTATTGTGTATAAAGGACATGACAGTGCATCAACGGGTGGAGGTAGCTGCCCGTATCTCCACTGTACAGGCAAGGTATTGCATAGCCGTCTAGCCTGGCTTAGGCACATGGAGGAGAATCATCTCCCCAACCGTTGGGAGTATATGTGTGGGATCCGTCACCAGACCTCTGGACCATGCAAGAATAAACAATTACGGATGTGCTCTTCTGTCCGCCACATGATGTGGGTTCATAATTTGTCACAAAATCAGGCTGGACTGAGGTGCTTAAATAACAGCGACAGGTTTTGCAATTTGGCCAGCAATCCTGACTATGGTGAGAAAGATCCAGTCGCCACAATAGCCCGGAAAAGAGCTGCTCCAGCCAGCTCATGTGTTAAGAAGGAGAAGAAGCAAGTGCTCCCTGCGACTAAGTCTAAGGTTGAGAATAATATTTCTCCTGTGGTGTCAGTGGACTTTAATGAAGTCAACATGGATCTGGAACAGCTAAATGACAGTGAGGCAGTCAAAAACTTAGCTGTCGCTCAATGCCAGTTGGTAAAAGCCCATTCATCCTTTGCGGAGGCGTTAAAGCATCTCCACACAGATTACGAACATTTTGGCAATGTTAACAGAGACAAAGAGGCCTGGTGTGAAGAGCGAAAACGCTTGTTAGACGAGATTCTACCCACTACCCACTCCCAATCTGTTCTTGAGGATGAACTGAGACTTTCCCAGGACAATGTGAAAGAACTGCAACGATCCCTTGATCGTGAGCGTGAAAAGGCCAGTGTTGAGAAGAAATCAGATGATCTGGAGGTATCTGTGGTGACTGAAAGTGCAGATCCGGACAAGGAAACAAACCAGATCATACCTGGCTTCACGCTGGAGCAATCTCTTGCCATTTGTGCGATAATGTCTACTTAATATGCTGGACTCTTGCGTGTGATATCTTCGTGTTGGTGCTTTGCTGATGTAAATAGCCTATGAATCTTTATTCATATATATTCGCAACTTTTTTATGTTGAAGAACAGTTAAATGTTGGTATATGATACTCTACGTTGTTTTTTTTTATTATGAGCTATTGTATAAATGTACATATGAATCGTTCTTATTTCTTGTTAACATGTTCATAAAATTTCTCCAGTCATTGAATATGTTCATCTCCTTTTAAAATTTTATTTCCGTTGGTTGGGGAGGAGTGTAACGATTCTACTATACTATATGAACATTTCCATCGAGCTCCGGGTAGCTCCAGATCCGGACACCTCCGGATCCGGCCACCTCCGGGTAGTACCTCCGGACGCCACTAGGAGTCTACATTTCAACTCATTATGATATTTATACTTTGTATTACTTGATTAATTTATTATTAATTAACCATTCATATTATTCCATCCGGATTTTAACCATGATGGTTATCACATATTTCTCTATTTATGTACAAGTTTGTACTTATTTCATCATTATATTTATTTAGTTATTCCTGATTTGTATTGCAAACATAGTCTGTTCTTGTGTTGAATATTATTGATATATCCAATGTATTTGTTCACTAATCGGGTTGAGGAGCAAGGTCTTCAACCCAACACACAAGGAGGAATAAAGAGAACATATGAAAGAAGTATTTCACTCTTGATGTTATAGCTCGGAGCCGCTTTTGAAACATAGAATATTTCAACCCTTGGTCCTTTGGAACTTTAATATAATCCGGCCACTATAGTTCCTTTCCTCCCATCTCCTGCTAACGATATTGGTAATATATTTATTCTCGCAGAAGTAAACCTATACGATCACGAAATATCATTATATAATATCAATTAATATTAAGCCGGAGCTGAAAGACAGATGTACAACGATGGCCACATAGACATTGGAAAGAACATAGGCAAGAATCGCAACAGGTATATAACCCAGCCGTTGGCTATGAGTTCTTTCGGCACATCTCATCATTTCTCCAAATCTTCAAACATCACCAGGAGCCAACACCAGAGCCAACACCAGTCTGGCAGAACGCCTGGCCGTAGCGGGCTTCTGTGCAGGGCTCCGTGATAGGAAAAGAGCCATGCCACTCTATTTCTCTGTCAAGACTGCAACACACACACACACACTATGAGTTCACAGTTACTTCTTCAGTATGGCACTGATCTCGTAATCAGGGTATGTGGAGATAGAGCATAGACCGGGAACACACAAATTTTTTTTTTTTATCCTTCCTCCCCTTTCGCCCCCCTTCCTTTCCCCCGTCCTTTCCCCTTCTCCGACTTACTGCTACACCCCCTTCCTCTTCTTAACCTCCTACTCTTCCTCCACCTCCCCACTATACCTATTACATAAAGATTCATATTTATATGGCTTGGGATATATGGGGAATAAGGGCGTAAAGCAACCAATCTCACTCACTCACTCCTCCCCTCACACAGTAGCCAGGTATAGGTTTGATGGTTCGGCTAGGGTGATGCACAGGATGCGCCGAGCTGGGTCGAGGTATTACGTAACACATGCGTACATGTAAACAAACAACGTGGGGACGTGGGGAAGATGAGGCTATGGCGGAAACAGCCGAGTAGGAAAGGAGTTAGAAACAGAGGGAAAAAAAGAGATATTAATAAATCCTGTACATCACTGTGGTCAACCATTACAATATCATTACATGTTCACAACCTAGGAAGTACTTAAGAAAAAAACGGGGAAAAAAAGTCTGACGCCCAGCTTATCCCACGTGTACCCTGGTACGCCTACCTCTGGGAGCGGAGGGTTCACCAAGCCGTAACGAATCTCGTATGCTGCGAGTTTCCACGAGTACGCAAAACTCGAGGAAAGGAAGATTTCATTGTATAGGCTACAACAGTCAAGCTTCGCTGAACACCCATGGACACCAGTATGTCCACAAAGCCACACATCCGTGTCTGTGACAGTGGTGTTACATAACACCAGTAAGCGTGTGGGTGACATAGAAAATAGGTTATTACTATTAGCAATGTTGGGGAAGGCGCTGGTCCAAGATTAGGCAGAGCTAGTCCATATACAGCTATATACGGACCCAGTTTGGTCTAAGGCAGAGATGAATTAAACAGTGACCATGTCCCCATGCGCCATGCATGGGGGCATAGTTTATAACCTTTATCATTGCAATCTTTTATTCTTGAAATTAAGAAATGTGTTATACAATGTATGAATGGTGTAGCTATTCTAGTTCTCTGAAATATTCATGTTCAAAAAGATTTGTGTTCTAGTTCTTTGAATCTATACAAAGTGCTTAGGAAAAAAAGGCAGGGAGAATGAGTGAGAACGATCAGCAAGATCTATAAGATGTGAACCCTTTTATGATGAATTTCCAACCAACAATTCAACCCTACAGAAACATTTTTATTTTGATCGTTAAATTTGATTTTCCTACTGCTGGTTGTTTATTCCATATCTGGGGAAGCGATAATTATAGGGGAGAGAGAGGGGGAGAGGAGAACAGAGAGAGTGGGGGCCGGGAGGAAGGCGAAGGGGAAGAGGGATTAATATGGGGGTCACCCTCAACTTAACACTTCTTTAACTTAAGTTCTGTGATACGACTGGTACCATAACGGGGTGTGAGAGGAGAGAGAGGTGGAGCAAACAGCTAGAGAGAGAGATAGAAGGAGGAGGAGGAGGCACAATGTAACCTGGGACCAACTATGGCGTAGAGTGTAGTGTATGCCATGGGGGTTATATTAACAAGGCTAGCAATTTTAACTTTTCACATTGTTTGGCGGTGTTAATTTAGTTTGAGCGGAGAAATATTTTGAAAAACAAAAAAATGTAATTCAATCATCATGTTGAGTATCATTTATGAGGAAGTTGTGTGTGTGTGTGTGCGTGTGTGTGGGGGGGGGGGGGGGAGAGGAGGGAAAGATTGGATTGCAATTGATGGGGTAACACAAGACTGGAATGGTAAGTATACTTGGTTCATGAGCTAAGCCAATTATTATTGAGTAAACACGAACTGACTCATAATTAGTTTTGATATATCAAGAAGCTGGTTCGTCTCAACAGAAAACATACTAAATATTATGCTGTGTATGAGAATAATTGTACTAAGGGTTTTCCATTCCAATTTTAGTGGGAAGTAAAACATGGAAAATATCTGCGTGTGTCTGCATGTTTAGCTAAACCTCTCCCACCGGGGCATAATACTACTTCTATATAGTTAAGGCTCTTTTTCCTCAACTGATCAGCACGCATACACCTGTTTAATATATCAGATGATCTGACAACTCACCCAAGTTGTTAGGTTCTATGCATTCTGAGGATTCTTGAATTCTTTGAATCAGATGAGTCTTACCAAAGTTACACAGATCTAAACTTCTATTATTATTATTATTTCATATTTTGAATTATTTTGATTTATTTTAAACAATAGTCCACTGGCAATACAGTCCACTATAGACAGAACAGCTTCCTTTTACTCCTAGAGAAGACCAAGTTAAGTGTCACAAATTTCACTGCATGTAATGCAATCTGCGACGAGGCTATTAAAGGATTAAGACAATACGTGGCCTATATAAGGCCAGGTCGGGTGGGGGCATCAAATAACACAGGGAGGGGAAGAGGATTTATTCCTAAATACACACATGCAGGATTTACCAAGGATGCACTGCCAGTGTGTGGATGCTTCCCTATTTACTAAGTATGCCGATTTAGTTATGTTTGGACTAGGATTTACAAAATAAAAACAGAATATTTTTTCCAGTGATCAGAATAAATATTTCCCGAATATATGTGTTCAATGTACTGTTATTCGAGCCTCAATGAAAAAAGCTAGATAATGCTAAGACATCCGGGTGGGACGGGGAGGGATGACACAGGTTTTGTGTATGGGAGGACCAGCTGTGTTTTGCCATGGTCGATTGCAAAGAGCGACGCTCGATTGCAAAGAGCGACTCAGGGGCAAAGGGTTAAAAGTAGATTGGCATCAAACTTCCCTCCCTCTTCCCTCCCCTTAAAGGAACTAAGGAATCACAAGTCAACTACTTTTTGGACAGACTATAGGAGGAGGTGTAGGAGGAGGAATTGGTGGATCCGGTACTTGTACTTGGCCTCTAAAAACGTTGGGAGGAAAATTTTTATTCTGCCTCTATTCATTACATTCCTACCTCTCCTCAACAATCTCTTGAGGCAGAACATTTTATGTTGATGAGGATCGATGTTGATGAGGTTGACACCAAAAGCTCCGGTGACATCTATGTTTGCTGCCCCGAAGTTGTCATTTGCACCGATGCTTGATGATCCGTCCAGCATTGCAGCTAAAGGGCCAGAGGATGTAGATAGATGGGTTACATTTTCAAAGCAGGCACAGGCACCATCCTTTGACTGTAGTAAGGATACGCGGTCGAGCAGATCCCACCAGAGAGATCATTCTCTTGTTCAGGGTCTAGAGTATACTGGACCGGACGAGTCTGATGACGACTTTGAATATAAGCAATCATCAGCAAGAGAGAATATTGCCCCTAAAGTATTGATGCCTAGGCTATGGGATGCGATCATCTCATGGAGGATTTATTTGTCGGAGATGAAGGTTGCTGCCAAGACAGTTGATTTGTGGTTGCAGGAGGCAACTGGCTGAAATGGGTGACCTGCTGGAGGATTTGACTCTTGTGCAATTTGTCGACCATATGGAGATAAACTTCAGTGAGAAGTCAAAACTGAAGAAGCAGGCAGAATTCTATAATTCGCGCCAGACTTCAAACCAGGCTGTTTGATTGTTTGGAAACCAAGTGGCTCGAAGAGGATGACATGCTTTCAGTCCCTTGGATGACACGTTATATAAGATATGGCTGATTGGGAATGCCTGAAGCAGCCTTTTAACCCATTCGCAGGGGGGAGGGGCAGTTCGGGGGGGGGGGGGAAAGCAATTTTGCAAGTAGCTTTGAATGCCATTATTAGCCCAGTAGGTGTCCAATCACTAACAACTCTCTCCGTCACTATATTATAGCTGGACTATTAGTCTGGTGCAAACACGCCATAGCAACTCATAGGGAGCAGGGTTAAAAAACGCAAAGTTCCATCCTGGATTTCTTAAATTCTACAAAGTTTTAAACATTATCAACCATCTGTGAGTATTTTCTTGACCAGAAAAGTATACCGCTTGAAGTGATTATTATTTTAGTAGTTTGGTTATATTTCTCAAGATCTGTACGCCTATTATTGTTTTTATATTTAGCTGAATAAAGGATCGTCGCAAAAACGGCCCTCGCAAACCAGTATATAGCCTCCCTCCCACCATGCCACTTACCGAAGCCTTGAAGGCAGGTCTTCAGCCGTTTTAGTCTGCAGACGTTTTGCTTTGAGCTGTCTGCAGTTGACTTGATGGCTCCGCCATCAGACACCTGCAGACATTTAGATTTTAGCAGAAGAATCTATATTTCGTTAGCTTTTTAATGTAATCATTCCAGACTTCTACCTTGAATATGACAGCCAAATTCCGTCGTTGTTTTTGTCCTGAGAATAACGTTGCCATTTGTTTTGGTCTGTGATGGCGGATGAAGTTGGTAGCGCCGCTGGTGTCAGTTGATATAACTACGGAAGTACGGTACCGCTGCAGTGGCTTTTACGGGAACTAAAACACGGCAATGGGCGCTCGATACAAATCATAATACAGCACTCAAAAGTGGTAAATCTGTTTATATCTTCTTTTATGGACAATATTGTTCTAGCAATCCCTGGCTAATTACGTTGCATAGGAAACAAAGATGGTACTGAGGCAGGAGAAAAAGCTGACTGAGCATTTATCTGGGCGTTCGTTGTCACCAGACAATATGGCGGCCAGTGCGGCCGATCCCAGCGCCACCTGTAAAAATCGCTTCCGGCTGACCTGACGAATAGACTAATATAGTGCATAATAGGCCTAGCTATAGACAGAGTTTCCGTCCCCGTATCCTCCTGCACCCCGGAGCGGGAAGTCGAGGCCTATATAGAGAGAGAATGGGACAAGCCGGCAATAATCGAAAATTTATAGGACGAGATTCGTCCACATAAGCACGATGCCGTAGGCAGAGTGCTTATGTGGACGAATCAAGTCCTATAAACTTTCGATTATTGCCAGCGAGTTCCATTCTATATTTATTATATGTGCATAAAATTTGATCATATGTTATCAGATATCACTGAAAAAATATTAAAGAAGTCTCAGAGAGCCCCGCTGCCCCACTGCCAGCCCCACTGCCAGCCCCGCTGACAGCCCCGCTGACAGCCCCGCTGACAGCCCCGCTGACAGCCCCGTTATTAGCCAAGTTATACTGTTGACTTAAAACGTTCATATCGCAGCCATTTCTTTAGCTACATTAATCAAATTCATATCATTCAATAGAGAATGTATTGCTCTATTTAATGATGGGATTTTTATTATGTATTTCTCTAATCATAGTACCAGAATCACGGGTGGATTACCGATCGCGGGGATTTGTTTACATCCTTTGCGGGGATTTGTTTACATCCATTGCTTTGCGAAGCATATAAACAGAGCTATTTTTAGACAACTACATTCATATAGGACCCGTCCTATATGACTATTTTTATAGCACCCCACTTATAGCACTTCTCATATAGCATGCGCGTATAATAAAGTACGTATAGCTATAGGCTAGCCTATAGCTATAGACAAAGTAGGCCTATTCGTCCCTTTGCCCCCAGAGGCAATCAAGGCCAGCAACGTGGGCTAGCCTAGTTATAGGTAGCTAGTTAGCCTAGTAGTAGCCTATATAATAAAGACAGGGCGGCCGCTTACTGATATCCCCTCATGGAAAAGGGGGGAACGGGGGACCAGTGAAGTAAAGAGAGGCTGCTGGTACCGGGCTTTTCTTCCCTCTTATAACCACACCCCTGCGAGAGAACTGAGGAGGGTCAAACTACATGAGAGAGAGCGAAAGAGCATGGGTCAAAAACCCAGTTGGACCTATTACGTCACGTCATGCCTCGCTGGTCATGAGTGCTGTCCTCTCACTAACTCCCCCATAGGCAGTGGCTCCCCTCACCCCTCAGTCATCTCCACCAGAGCTCGCACCAATCCCCATAAAAAGGTAACCCTCAGTAGCTTTTACACCTCCCACTCTCCCCTCTCCTTCTGTGAACTTCTCTCTCTCTCTGTTCCTCCCTCTCTATCCCTCTAAACTCATATCCTCCTCCTCCTCCCCGTCCTGCTACCATACCTGTTACAAACTGTTACAAACCCCTCCTCCTCTTTCTCCTCCATCTCTCTTCCTTCTCCTGCCCCACCTCAACCTCCTCCTGGGGGAAGGGGGGAGTGCGGAGAGGAGTGAGTGAGTGAGATTGGTTGCTTTACGCCCTTATTCCCCATATATCCCAATTGACCCAAACCATATAAATATGAATCTTTATGTAATAGGTATAGTGGGGAGGTGGAGGAAGAGTAGGGGGTGGAACAAGAGGAAAGGGGTGTAGCAGTAAGTCGGAGAGGGGGAAAGGGAGGGGGACGAAAGGGGAGGAAGGATAAAAAAATGTATTCATCTGTTTACTGTCTAACCTCTATCTCCAACGCTCCCCCCCCCCCACCTCTCTCTCTGTCATTTCTTTATCTCCCCCCCCCCTCTCTCTCTCTCTCTCTTTTTCTCTCAGAGAAAGAATGTACCCATCCACACATTAGCCTATAGTAATTCTCTGAAACGGGACAGCATTTGATTTCAGCAGGTCATTTTTTTTAGAAAAAATAAAATTATAACCTACTTATATTAAACCGTTGTTTTTGACCTGTGGGTTTGAGGTCAAGCTGCACTATGTAGGTCAAGCCAAAGTGTGGTAGCTGCGCGCCTCTCACTCAGTGTACACATTGGTGCAGGTGCAAGCTTATCATTTGGTGTACCTTCAGAGACGATTTAACTATGAGCCATCTTCTAAAGCCATCTTTTAGATGTGTTACTATTTCAAATTCCTTTACCACTCCATTTCCATGTTTGTTTTTTTCATAAGACCCTCTTATAAAACAACATAGATTTACGCATGGGCTAAGGCTAGGCAGCTACCACCCATGGCCATGTTGTGTGTTTACAGCAAGCTACATCATAGGCTTATGTAATCCCAGGCAGGCAGACATCCCTCCCTCCCATCCTCTGCTCTCTTTCTCTCTCTCCCTCCCTCCCTCCCTCCAATGGACGGACCCATATTGAATGAATTCTCACAAAGTGATGTCACCCCTCTCCTTCTGTGAACTTCTCTTTCGACCAACTTTTTTAACGACCATTTCGAACAACTTTTTTTACGACCAACTTTTTTTCGGCCAACTTTTTTTTTTCGACCCAACTTTTTTACGACAAACTTTTCCTACGACCAACTTTTTTTTTTTACAACCAACCGGTTTTTTTCAACCATTTTTTTTCAACCAGCATTTTTTATGGTCAACTATTTTTACGTCTAACTTTTTTTTCGACCAACTTTTTTTTCGACCAACTTTTTTTTCGACCAACTTTTTTTCGACCAACTTTTTTTACAACCAACTTTAACTTTTTTTTCGACCAACTTTTTTTACAACCAACTTTTTTACAACCAACTTTTTTTCGACTAACTTTTTTTCGACTAACTTTTTTTTTTACAACCAACCGGTTTTTTCGACCATTTTTTTTCAACCAGCATTTTTTATGGTCAACTTTGTTTCTGACACTTTTTTATACATGTACTAATATAAATCTCACCATGATTAGCCTATATCAGTCCTCTTATATCAGTCATTCTCATCTCTCCTCTCCATCTCTTCTCCTCCCCCTCTCTCTCTGTCCCTGTCTCTCTCTCTCTGTCCCTCCCCCTCTCTCTCTCTCCCTCCTACACCTTAGGCCTACTACCCCGACATAGCCCCCGGTGATTTCAGTTATTTTTGGCAATCAAATTAATATCTCCAAATTAAAATAAACGTCCAGTAAATTGTTTGATTCCTATAAGAAGTAGAAACACAACTGCTTCTACAATCCAAGTGCCGAAGGCACTTGTATGATATAATATGTGGGCTCAAGTGGCGAAGCCGCTTGTATATCTTCAATATATAACTTTTCTGCTTGTGAAGACTTAATCGAGGATACGTGGTTTGTTATTGTTTTCCCCGCCACGCACTCCACACGTGCTTCACGTTTTGCTTTGTTTATAGAGGGCGCGGCAGTCACAGGTTAGCGCGTTCTGATTGGTTGAGAAGAGTCCCTTCTCAACATGGCTGACATCTGCTATTCGTACAGCCTCCTTAGTCAATTCTGACAAGCAAAATGGTATTTTTCTTCTTCTGCCGATCGTCTGATAACTCCTGATGCAGAGACATTGATTCATCCATATACGAGGAAGATATTGGAATGGGAAATTATTGGATTTCTGGGGAATCGTCGTACGAATTCACCGCTAGCTTACGGTGAGTCACATTTTCTTCCATCCTTATTACGGTACCCTACCGAGTGCTAGTGCTTCGTGGGGATGCTGCGCGCAACTGACAGTGACACCCCATCTTCGTTAGTACCGTACAGAGCATTGAAAGTCATTGTTGATATCAACAACTCTACGACCCTCTACTCAAGAAATAGGAAAGTCTATGAACTGCTTTCAAATTACTCGTGTCGGTCGGTTTATAGGTGGCCTACATTAAAGTCAATAAAGATAACTCGAACACATACACTTCAGCCCACAAGCCTTTACCGTACCGTACCACCATTCACAACATTGACAACAACACCGTTGGCATAGGCCCACTTGATTCTTATCTCGAGCACAATTTTTGCTCCTATTTCGAAATCACCATGATAGCAGCGATAATTGTCCGGTGTCGTCACCATGTGCCATATTTTTGGCGACATACCCCCTTCTGAGGGGAGGGCGGACCGGACAGGAATGAATGGCAAGGAGACGAAGTTCTTAGGTTTTATTGGTGTTTCCTATAAATTCGTTAAACTTAAAGTCGACAAGATCCTTTTTTTAACAAGAAATAGTTAACAGTGATCAGTTTACATTTATTTATTTATTTATTTATTTCCGGTTCATGAAGAAGATTGCGTTTCCATGGGAAACGGAGATTGATGCCACTTAAATGTAAAGTTCGAGAGGGAGGGATAGTAGGAGGGAACGGAAGGAGAGACAGAAAATATGAAATCCCTATCCCATATAGCCTATGACTGGTCACTCCATGTAATACTGTTGGTCCCTGTTTTGTCCCCAATCTGAAAGGATATACACATGAAATAGGAAAAATAAAAAATATCCAAGACTTTTCTTTTTGGAATATCCAATACCTTTTTGTCAACCTTCTTTTCCTTTTTGCCAACGTCCTTTTCCTTTTCGGATTATCCTTTTCCTTTTAGGAATATAGTTTTCCTTTTTGGAATATCCTTTTCTTTTTGGAATATCCTTTTCCTTTTCGGAATATCCACTCCTTTTCCAAATATCCACTCCTTTTCACCCAAATGTACCATGATGTATTCCTACCCCAACATGACTGGGAGGGAGAAGGAGGGTGAGAGGGAGAGGGAGGGTGAGCGAAATACAGTTCAACGTAACCGAACAGATTGCTAGAATCATTGCAATGCCAAATGTACAGGTATTTACATAATATTGACCAAATTGCAGCCTAATTTAGCAGAATATACTAAATGTGTACAGCTGCCAATTGTACATTTTCTGAAAATCTGACCCATGTCTGCTTTTGTATGGGTAGAAAAGGAGCGTCCCAGGGAGGACACCAATGAGAAAAGATGGCCAAATCTAGACATAGGAGTCACAGCAGCCAGACATGGCTTTTCATGTAGGGGAAATAGGAAAAAGGTGCAGTGATATACTTTTCGGTGGTGAATATCTAAGGGAAATAGTGGAAAAGGAGGCTGACATGGGAAAATCGACACTGACATGGAACTTTTTGTTCTGGAAATAGTAAAATCTTCCCGGAAATAGGAAGAAAGCAGTTGGAAAAGAACTATAGTATGTAAAATAGCATGTACCACAGAGGAAAAGTCTGTACCGATTTCATCATTTGTACATATGTCTACTTTGGGACGCAACAGTCCCTTTAACACCTTTGCTTATTTCTCAACTTGCCACTTTAATTCACACATGGTCTACCGTTTAATTCACACCTAAACGTCATCACCTCCCCCTCCCAGCCATTGCCAGCATGATTCTGATCCCATCTGCTGATATCAGAATCAACAGATTCTTCACACTGATATCCAGGATGAGAGGACCCAAGATGTATTAAAAGTATTAAGTTAGGTAAGCCAGATTGCGACTGCTATAGCAAGAGTCAGAGAGTGAAAGAGAAAGAGAGATTGGGTTAATGGGTGAAAGGCAACGGAGGGAGGGAGGGACAGAGCTGAAAGGCAAGGGAGGGATAGAGCCACAATGTCAGTGTGCACCCAACCATAACTGGGTAAGGGTGAGGGTTATTACATAATAACTAGAGGGGGGCAATATGGTGCAGGGAGCATGTGCCAGAGTGGAGTGGAGTATGGTGGAGGTGAGAAATGGGTGGTGCATGGGCAGAGCAGAAATGTATGACGGATCAAGTGGAATAGATGAGGCAGGCTCGCCTGATGTCATATCTAAGCTCGCATACAGCTCACAAAGATTATCAGATTAGAGTGATTGGCACTTTTGGCTACAAGACAATTAGATTGATGATAACATCAATCTAAAAAGTATTTTCCTCAAATTTCCATAGGCCTCCTCTGGTTAAACCCATCATTCTACATATATCCTAGTGATATTTCGTTCATACTCGTGATACCATATTTAATTTTAGAATATGATCGATTTTCTTATTCTATTTTATTTATTTTTAACAAACACATCAACTAAAAATCGTTTTTATGGGTGTTACCGTTCCTATGCACTAACTTTGTGAGCTGTTATTGACCATTTTCTGTTTATTTATAGCTAGTTTTTGTTATTTTTCAGTTTGAAGTTAAGAAAACATATTATTGACCTTGTACATGAAAAGAAATCATATCAACATTAATTTACCTAATTTATTCAGCGTTCGAAATAAGAGCTTGCCCGGTCCATTTGGCAAGTAAAAATCTTGGCGGGCAAGCTGTTTTGGCCACAAGCTTGCCTGCCCCGGCAAGCTATAATTACATCAGGATTCTGGTGGTTATATTTTTTCAGAAATCTTTAAAATCCCAAGTTTGATTCCCATTGTATTCACAACATCATTAACGATTATGAAAAACCCTTTAAATATGTTTTCTACAATCTGCTATCTTCCATTTCTTCCACTTTATTTTTTCATATCATATTAACTATCAACGATTATATGCATTTTATCCTGTCTTGTTGTAACAGAAAAACTTAATTTTGTAATGGTTACCATAAAACCATTGATTATTTCTCATCATTTCTTTATGACAGTTATCACTTGTAATAATAATTAAAGGTCAAGTGTAAAGAAAATCGTAAAAATCGAGATGAAAGCTGTTTTACATGGGTAGTGGTGGTAGTAATGACCTCTGATGTTAAAAAATCGGAAAAGAATTCATTAACGTCCATTTTCACAGCTTTATGATGAACGAGCAAATGGGGCTAGCTTTGTTTTGATTTTATTTAGTATGTGTATTCGCACATCAGAGCTATGACGTCATCCATGTCCTAGGTGAATATTCTCTCTGTCCTTCCTCTCCGTTGCTGCCCTCCTCTCTGCACTCCTTCCTCCCAATCCCTCGCCGCCCTCCCTGATATTTCGTCCTCCTCCATCCCCCGCACCTCCCTCCCAAAAATATAATAGTTGTGTTTTGTTTTATCCGGCCCTCCGACCCCCTATGATTATGGATCCTCCCAGGTTTGGAGTGCTGTATCATCTTGTTTATCTTCATTCTACCCCCCCCTCCCCCCCGCCCCGACCCAACTGACAATGTAATGTAGGCAGATAAACATTACATTCACATTATAATCGGACCAAGGAATATTTAGTAGGGCCATGAACTCACAAAAAGTCATGGCCCGACTGTCTATGGCAACCCAACCCACTATGTCGCACACTGAATAGTAGAGTAGGCCTACAACTTTCATTACCGATTGTTGATGCATAAATGTACATCTATCTGAACATTACAACTTCGATTATCCTCCCCTCACTTTCCACACTGTGAGGGAATTATAACAATAAGTCAGCCAATTACCACATCTAGGGTGATTGACTATTTCACTCAAATATCACCAGCCATGGTAGTTATAGGAAAATGTACCAGGTGAATAGGTGCTACATTTAGCGCGACAATTTTGGGGAGCTATAACACATTCCATGTTGTTATATTAGCTCCTTATAACTCTGCCTAAAAGGGTGGATCATTTTTCGATGGGGTGGGTCAGTCTTCGGTTACTGGACGCTGTAGCCTATGTGGTGCATTCGTGAACATAATATATTATCCCCACACCTACCAATACCAGTGGTACTAGTATAATGATGAATATATGAGTAATTCTCCCAAACGAGCAGCATTTGATTTCAGGAGGCGATTTTTTTTAGAAAAAATAGAATTTGTTCTATCTCTACAATCTTTGGCATACGTATAGCAGGGAATGTCAGTATAATGCAGACAAAGTTTGGGAAGGCTGTGACAATTATTTCGATTTCTACACCTATGCTTCAGATACCTATATTTGCCTTATTATTTTGCCTTATTTCGCCCATATAATACCTCATTAATCAAACGATTTAGTGTAAGATTGGGGTAAATTACCCACTACTTTGGTTAGCAAAATTAAATGAAAAGTCATAGCTAGAGAATGGATGTTGGCCAGCAAAAGGCTTGGTTCTCACCAAAAGTTCGACTTCATTTTGTTAAGATATCAAATTTATTACTATACTATTACTGTGTTTAACTAGGAGACTATCTTTATCTGGAATAATTATGGCGTAACGGCGACATTACTATACCAGCTCACCTCAATTTAACAGCATCAGTATTTAATCACATCTATATCTTTTAACACATTCAAGCCGGCCTAAAAAATTATCAGAATAGGCAAAATTGCAAAAAAATATTTTTTATTCTAAATATGTGACTTAATTTACATGTCGTAACACAACATAAAACATTCCAACATCAATGCAATGAATTTTATTTTAGGAAATAAAAGGGTTCATAAACGTTATAGGCTAATAACTTTTATTTTGATCGAAAGATACCTATGTATACATCTTCCCTCCCCCCATTACTAAATGCAATATAATATTTATGGTTACTCTTTGGGTATTTCATTATTTTGAAGCTAATACATGTCGTAACTCAACACAGATATTCCAAAATAGTATTTTCCATGTCTAGATCAGTTTAGATTAGAGATTACTTAAATATTGTGTTTGTCATAATAGTGAACATGTGTGCATGTGTAGGAACCATTTTCTTTAGCAGAAGTAATATATTTTCTAAGTGCGCCTGTGTTTTCTATTCAAATTCCATAATTACTACTTATTTTCTGGCCTGAAAAGACACTTTTATTGCAATAGAGGTGAAGATTCTGGCATAAGAACTTTAAAATTAGGCTTCCCACCGCCTCATTTTGGCCAAGGAACTCAAATTAAATGGTTATAATCATGTGTGATCATCCCAAATACAGGTTGTAGACACCCTAGGCTGGAAAACCAAATGATGCTCGATTGGGAGAATTACTCATATAAGGTGTAACTTCACCAAGATATTTTAATTACGGCCCATCTGGTTTTCACCTTAGGGTAAACCAATGGTGCCGGATTATAGAACCGTTTCGGCCGTAAGGACGAAAACCTTGGTGTAGCCTGTCCTAGCAATAGAACTAGCATTTATAGGTATACCTATACCAGTCGCGCAGGGGCATGGATGACGTCACAGGTCGCTTGGCCCGTCCAAAGATGGCTACTCACCTTGCCGCGCTGGGCTGCGTGGGGCTCAGAAAATGGTAGCACTTAAACACCTCTCACTGGTTTGATTTGTTAGGTTGGGTGCTAAAACTTTGTACATCGTTTCAAAATATTCCTCCAAATGCATCAAACACGAAATAAAAACCTTTACACTTGACCTTTAACATTGCTGCAGCTTCGAAAGTTTTTGCCCTGGTTGTAATAATATTTGTGAAACACTGTTACAATTTGTTTCAAACGTTTTAATTTAAAAAATATCAGTTTTTCAATGGTGTTACCAAAATATATAAGCAGGCTTGTTTTGCTAGAGTGGGAGCATGTTGAGATCCAAGCCAACAATTTTCGTGTCTGTGTGTGTGTGTGTGGGGGGGGGGGGGGGCGGAAATTTCCCCCTGGAAATCTTTTGAACAAATACTCTTTAAATGGTGCATTTGAGATGAATGTATATACCTTTTAGTTCCTGTATTCTAAGGATATTTGACAGAATCGGCCAGTTCTAAGTTTAAACATATGAAAGATCAGATATGCCTTCCAAGGCCTTGAAAAATCAAATTACATTCATGTACTGAGATCCATATTTTTTAAAGCTTCCTAAAAAGTTGTTAGATATCCCACTATTTATAGGACCATATGTCATCAAATTAAAAAGCTTCTCTTTTCCGATTCGTTTTGTTCATCAACATTTACCTTCAATGAGTTTTAGATCATCATACAAGCTCTAGAAATAACGGTTTCACTATTTAATTTTTCGAAATTTTCAGAACACTGAATATCTAATATATGGGAATTAAACTGGAAAATTTCTCAGGGCAACCAGAGATTCTGGCGGGCAACCTGATTTTGTCAGTAGCTTGCCCGGTGGGGCAACCTATTTTTATTCCTTATTTCGACCGCTCTTATTTATATTGCTTTTGGTGACTACGATGCCATTTCCAGGATGATATTTTTCAGACATGACCTTATGTCAACACCAATCATTCGGGACTCCAGGTGCACAATTGGTTTGTATTTATTTCATCATAAATTGCAATTAATTGTATTATGGTACGGTAAATAAACTAAGACAAAAAATAGCTTGGGTTGTGGCAGACGGTAGCATTGGTGGCATCCATAATGATGATAAGGGCACGCCTATATATACCCCAGTAACACAAGGGGAAAGGGGTTCAGTTAGTCAGAAGAAAGGACCAGAAGTCTGTAAAAAGGGAGTTCTACTGTATGCACGCTCACCTGTACATCTACAGTCCTTGCATTTGTTTAAGAATATTGGACATATTGTATTTAGTTATTCTGCTGTTTGCTGAGCGTTTCTCCTGACCATTTGGAATCGTGGATATAATTAACACCTCTCACCGATTATCATTAAAAAGAATAGATCACAATATTAGTCTGTTTGAGCCGAGCTATCCCCGTACTCTCACAATTGGAACATTTAGAACATTACTTATTTAAACTCAGGCTTTATTCTTACACTGGTGGACCATGAACCCGTGCAGAAATTTATTGTGAAGAATCCTAATATATTTTGTTTATTCAACTCAACCGGACTGTTAGCAACTTTATAGGCTTGTGTATTGCCAGTTTATATATATTACTTTCATTGGTGAGAGGAGAGGGGAAGGGGAGGGGGTGGGGGAAGAGAGAGGCAGAAAGAGAGGTGTGAGAACTTTTGTTATCTGCAGCCACAGTGGGGGGGGGGGGGGGGGGGCAATAGTGTCAGGTGAAAGCATAGTGGCCGATTCTTGTACATAATGGGAAGGGTACTTCAGAAAACTAAGATGGCCATCAATTGGACGTGGGATAAACTAATTAATTTATGGCAGTGGTTCGATGAGGGTGTACAAATCCCTTCGATGATTTGACTCATTTCACTCGTCAAATTATCTGGGATAGTCCACTCTGTCTCACCACTTCCATAAAATATTCAGTAATTGGGCTTAGTCCTTTCTCAAGACATTTCTTATGGAATATCTAAATATCTGTATCAGGCTGAATGCTTCTTATCTTAAAAGGTTTGTTAAACAAAGTATCTTAGACTGAAAAAATGTAAATAACCTACCATACTTTAGTCTATGGCAAGATAATTGTAGAACAGCAATTTTTCTTTGATGTCAATGTGTGGAAGAAGGAATGTCATTAGGCATATAGACAGAACTAACCGTAGTTATGTATTTCCGATCGTTCTTCACCGAGTTGGAGTGTGGCGTAGACCTGAGGGTTCCCCCCGCCAGAAACGAGGTGAAGAACAATCAGGAAATACATAACTAAGGTTAGTTCGAGATTTATTTGACCTCTTCCAAACAATTTTAAACATATCAGATTGTTTTAATTACGATAACTTGCTGTGAGAGAAATACAGCGAGGGCGTGGCATGGTTCCATTAATGCTTGAATTTATGACGGCCACTGCACTTTCAGTGCTTAGCAGACAACGTAACGTCATGGCATGGCATGTCCCTATGACAATGCTGGACGAACCGGCGACATGGCATAATTTAAATTATGCACCTGCATAACAACATAAACTAGAAAATTCGCCTCTGCCCATACGGCAGATACTATTAGGACAACTTCCGCCAAGATTTCCCAAAAACAGTATATTTCCTATTGCCCAAGACCCATCACTTATATGAGTGGCTAAATTACACCCATACGAACAGATTTCACCCAGAAATTTTAGCTCTTACTGGTATATGATAAAATCATGTTTTAGTATTGAATAACTTTGTGAATATAATTATGAAATATAAAATGCTGTTTGTACACATAAGGGCAAGGGGATTAGCCTTACCAAGGGGATATTAATCCCAATGCATCTTTGATCCTTGCATATGGGTGACTGGGAGTCTACCCAGTCCCCATGGATTATAGACAGGGATAAAGCTGTTCCAGCTACATACTGCCCGTCACTATCGCACAGTCGGCCAGACTCGGTGAGCTTCATCTAAACTCGGAGAATGTTTTCTCACCCTCTCACCAGGTAGTGCCACCAGCAGCGCCACACAAACAGCTATAAACAAAGCGTATATATGTGCGGAACCATCGCTTACATCGGCGATGGTTCCCGCATGAATTTAACACAAAAACGAAATGATTTTAATGCGACTGGCCACGGGAGGAGAGAGGGACAGCTTTGAGTATGGCGGGCGGGATGGTGGGCAATGTCAACCTACAAAAACAATCTATATTTATGAAAGTAAATAGCCCAAGACTTCCCATCAAGTTGTGACGATAGACCTGCTCTGCCCCTGGTGCCATATACACTCTAGACTACTTTCACAATAACCAATGAAAACGCAGAAAGATAAACTGGGTCATCTGTTTCTTCCCTAGGGAGGAATGAAACATATTTCTTCCCGCTCACTCGCATATAACAAGCCTATACAAAGTCTATGGACTCTCTGTTCCAGAGGTGAAATAATAATTGCTTTTAATCTCTCACCTCCTAATGAAAATAACAGCTGGTTTGTGACTTGTGGCAAGTTGTGCTCGGTGGAGAGACTCATTTTCATGAGAGCTCGTCCTGTCTTATCATTAACAAGGCCATATAAGAGGGGGTGAGGAGGCTAGGTCTTCACCCCACACTCCACACTTGGAGGAACAAGGCCATATAAGCCTGCCCCTCCAAATCTTTTACTAACCACATAGGTGGCGAGCCCTCTCAGGGGGACCCAGGGGGGGGGGGGCAACAGCCCTTTCCCTCCCCCTCCCTTTAATCTTACCCCGTTCAAAACTATATAGGCCCAGTACCGTATGGTAGGCTATATCATAGCATATCATAATTTCATATTGAATAAAATATTCTGTTCGGTTACTGTATGTTGAACATTGATGTTGTGTACCGTATCTCATTTATGTCTGAAAGAATTGGTGAAAGCGAATCGTACATTTTTAGGCGACTTAATTTACCCAAACACTGGTGTAGTCTACCTTACCTTACTTGTACTTTAATGTTCCTAACGGGGCACAATGTTTAGGCAATCAAACAGTGTTTTTTTCCTCTAGAATTTAAAATATTAATGTCAGATATGTAAAAGTGGGGTATTTCTGATGTATTTTCCGTCGGGCAAACTGACAGAATTGATTAAAATACCTCCAGACTAAGATTTCTCGTTACTAAGGCCACAATTCGATCTAACATACTGTTTGCGATCGTGAAGAAAACTCGCCAATAATTGGATTGAACTCTTATACAGACCAAGGTTATGTAATTATTCCAACAATAACCTGTGATTGACCAAATTAAAAGCCTTCTGGACATTGAAATAAACAATACCAATTTAATTGCCCACATTCGTTTTGTTGTATAGGTCGGACAACATATGGTAAATAGCATTGTTAGTTGACAAACCCCTTCTGAAACCGAATTGATATTTATACAATTTCTTGTTTGTTTCAATATAATCATTTAGCCTTGTATATATAATTCTTTCTATGATCTTGCTGGTCGATGCAACTGATGTAATGGCTCTCACATTATCAATTTGCTTACTGTTACCGTATTTAGGTATTAATACAACTGGTGATCTCTTCCATTGTTTAGGAAAGGTGCCTAGATCTAATATCTTATTTACAAGTTTTGTAAAGGTAACTATCGCACTTGACAATGCTAGTTTCAATATATTATTGTTCATGCTTTCAAAGCCAGACGATTTATTATCCTTGAGATTGTTAATCAGCTTAAGCACTTCTGTTTCGTTTACCTCACCAGAGATATTCACATCCCCAAATGTTTTATTTAGCAAATCAAAACACTCTAGATCATCTTCTCCAATATCTGCGAAGTAATTGTTAGCATAGTTGATTGCATCAAAACCATTAACAACGCCCCCGTCGGTCTCAAAACATTCAAGATTAGTGTTCGGGCTGGTGTTTTTGTTACAATAAATTTTGTTCAGTTGTTCCAAGAATTTCTTGGGCCTCCCAGTATTTTCGTTCACCTTTCCAACCAGGAATTGTTTTTTTTTCATCGTATAACAGAGCTCTTTCTCAACAATTTTGCCCTATTATAATCTTCTCTTTAATTAACCTATCTGTGGTCGCTGAGACATATGAGATATTCTTCTTCTTTTGCCTCCTAACCCTTACAAAGCTTTTCTTATCGGCAGCCTCTATTATTTTGATAAATACGGCCCACAAATCATCAACATGCCTATCCTTAAACACAATATTATTTGTTTCAGAGGAAACTTTTATTTTGAAACAATTTATCGCTTCAGGGCTCCTTTTCTTTGTCCAAATGTATTCCCTATTTACAATACTCGCATGTTTTTTCTTGAAAAGTAAGCCTTTCACAGGAAGTGATCCGAAATATTCAAATTTAGGCATTCACGGTCATCTACTATCATGTTGAAGAAATGCGGGCCATTCTTCGTAATAATTCAGGGTCAGTAGTTGGGCGAGAAATTAATCAACGCAACATACAGAGATGTATGCTTCGAATCAGTACGAGCCTTAGAAGAGGTCGAACTAATGCTGCTGTTTATTCTTATACTAGACAGATTAGAACGAATACACTGGTCCTGCGCTGATTGGCTTAGGTCTCGTTGGTCCAATTAATTGACAGGTTAGATTAGAGATCCAATCAGCCACAGGATAACAATGACAGACAATTATTAAAACGAGGCTCAGAGTGACCACTGCCACTCTGACCAATCTCTTTGGGTGGTGACCAGGTCACGGGGTTATCTCCCCTCCCCTCTCCCTCCCACTCTTTAATCAGTATCCCCCCCCCTCCCTTGACCTGGCGGTCAGCCCCTCCCCTCCCTTCCCATGTGATCGACTTTGAGATAACGGTCAGACCTGGACCTCACCTGTACCTTTGGACTTTGGGATGATAAGAAATCCGCGAGCGTTGTGGCGGTAAGAAAGTGTGGGTAGCCTTCTGGCCGGTAGGGGCGCGACGAATGTCTGGCTGAATGAGACAACTTTAACTCAAAATTAGACAATTTAGGCTTGTCAATTTTACAATGTTACTAAATAGGAGATCAATAAGACTCTTACTGTTCGTGGTTACCCTGGTATATTCAGTATTTTGTAACTCGAGACCATTTCTGTTCATGGATTCAGATAACACTCGCTTTTGTTTATTTCTACATGACATATCAATATTCATATCACCTAGAATTACAGCTTTTAGTTTCTTTATCCTAATTAGATCGAGTATTTCATTTATATGCACCAGGAATTCGTCAAGGGAGCCTGTCGGAGGGCGATAGAGGTTTACCACAAGGAATTTTCCATGCATACGGTATCAACATAATAACATCTGACACTCGATATCCTTATTACATCGATTTAAATGCTCATATCTTTGACTATCAACATCAAGTGATTTGTCGTGATATACAGCTAACCCTCCTCCTCGTCTAGATACACCGTTAATTATCCTGTCATTTCTAATTATTTCATAGTTATCATGTGATATGTACATATCCTTGTCGAAGGGACCCAACCATGTTTCATTAAGAGCAACGAGATTAAAACCTAAAGATGGCGGGTGAAGAAAAGGGTTAATTTCACACACTGCCTTTTAAAATATAATTTGAATTTATGGGGATGCATTGGGACTATCAAAGATTTGCTACAAAAGAAATTGGGAAGTGGGGTCTAGGTGGGGCACGTGCCCCCTATGCTCCCCTGGCCCTGGAACCGCCCCTGGGGTGGGACATATGAATAAAACACTCAAAACATCAAAGTGCACTGACTCACTCACTTAGCATAGTCTTAATAAATATTATGCAAAAAGCAACAATAACCTATTATTACCATCTGATTTTCAAGCATTTGGTCTGAAACTCCGAAGGGAAAGTGAACATTTTACATCCCAATGTACTATGTATAATAATAAGTAGGCCTAGCCTTTTCATAAATGTTTTTTTATCTTTTCCTATATTTTATGCGAATCAAAATAAGAAGTTTATATTGTCATCTCGACGATATTTACCCCCCCCCCCCCCCGCCACACACAAAAAAAGAAGCTTAAAATGCACCTGAGAACAAGGAAAACCCTCTGGCTTCTGGCGCCCTAGGCTTGTCCCAGACCCCACGGCTCATGGGCTGGGATAGTGTCCCGCAAGCCTTAATAAAAAAGTTAGCATCTCTGAGTATCTACTATATATCGATCTATGTCTCACGCTGTCTCTTTGTCTGTCTGTCTGCCTGCCTGTTCCCCCCCCCCCCCCCCCACACACACACCTCCACCCCCTCTCTCTTCTCTCTTTCTTTCTACAGCCTTCCTCGCAGCTCGTTCCAACGGTGAATCGCCTGCCCTTTCTAGGATTGAACATGGCAAGTAGGGTGTGTCAAGATTAGATGGGGAGTAGTTGGAGCATAAAGGGACACAAGGCCCCCATGTATTGGCGGATCAATAGTGGAGACGACCCCTCTGTAAGCAGCTATTTAAGCTGGTCAACGGCGAAATGAATTCTGGACAAACAATCAGGGCAACCTATAGAGTGCCTCTATTAAACTTAAAAGGCACATTCCCAAAATGAAATATTTGATCAATCTGTGGTCCAGTATGCCAAATCAGAATGTAACCTGGGAAGATAAAATTACTGGTAAAGGTACTGGAAAAACCGCTAGTTTTAAACATGCTTCGTCATTAATGTAGGAGATAATCTATTAAATTGTAAATGTTAACGCAAAACCGACTAAGAAACATGCCAAGGGTCATATAGTTAACATTAGTAATCCTTTTCTTTCGAATTGCCAGTGAAACACAGCAACATGCAATCGAATAATGGAAGTTTGGGGAAAGGGGTATAAATAAGTATCTGGATAAGTAAAGATTTCATCAAAAGTAGTCTAGTGGTACTCATAAGTCGGGAGATTATATATTTATATATTTATATATCTAGTGTAAATATATGTAAGTATGGAGGTGATAAGAAAGACGTTACCATGAAAGACATACTTGGCATACCAATCGCAATTCTTTTAAACCCTTTTTCCACACGTCCCTGGGTTCTTGTGTATCTAAAGGCAAATATTTCATTTTTATTTTTGTATGACCAACGTGTCCGGTAGCGCTTGAAACCCTCACTATTCATTGGAGCTTAGACCCACCGAATGTATCCCTGTTCTGATACATGGATAATAAAAATGTACCAACAACAACAACCATTTAGAATAATCCATAGCAAAAAAGATACGCCATGAATAATTTCCATAAATCAATTTTGATGTGGTGACAATTTCATTGTTACATGGGAGATAAGTTGACTACACGGGAGATAAGTTGACTCCTCTGTATATACGTCGGATCTCCCCGTTTACAAGGAATTGTTACGAATACATCATGTTGCTGCTTTGGTAGGCAAGGCTCGAAAAAACCTATGGTTTAGTTGCTCGGGGTAACTAAAAAATGTCTCTGGGCAAGTACAATTTAATGTTAGTTTCCCAATTAGGCAAGTGAAATCTCCACAGCGCCGATTTCAAACCCCTGTTGTGATGTCTACTTACAATGAAACAAGATACATACAGATTAGTGTGATTTCGTTTATAATTCTGCCAATAAATTTGGGCAAGTGAAAAATGATGGTGGGCAGGTAAATCTTGGCTGCCACTTGCCCTATGGGTAAGTGAAGTTGGTAGGCTTTTTTCGAGCCCTAGTAGGACAAAGATAGGTAGGATAAGGTCGTCAGAAAAATGACACATTTAGTACATTCTGCTAAATGAGGTCGAAATACTACGTATATTTGTATTCATCTGTTCTTGCGTTGATTCAAAAACTCTTATTGAACTGTACTTTGAACCCCATTTTTGTCTTAAACCCCGAGTTATTTGAAAGGATTGGTAACGACGAATTGTACATTTCCAGGTGAATTCACACAGGAGCAATAGTAAAAGCTCTCTGACTTGGAACTGCTAGGTAGACTGCTGTAGCTTTTGGTATCCCGCAAACAAAAAAATACGAGAGTCAGTTCTGTGATTATTTACTCCCTTTAACCTGAAACCTACATACGTTGTATACGGAGAGCTCGGATGCTAGGTTTCAATTCATTTTGAAGGGTAGTACTGATATTTCTAACAGTTATGTTATCATCGTATGTTTGTGTTTTGAAGGACAATTTATCACCTATTATGCTTCGGTTTTAGCCCCGGGTTTTAGCTAGAAACAACTGTTTTGCTCCTCAGTACATTACATGTGGTGCTGCGACATTTACTATAAATTCTCATAAAAAAAATAGAATTGTCAAATCTCTAGGCTACTCAGGTTGACTATCTACTTTTAGGGGTAGGGGTAAGGGGTTGGTGAGGGTTTCTATTGGGAGTTTTTCAGCACCACCGAGGTGAAAACGTTTTCTGGTATGACCAACAGTATCAATTAACTAATTATTACCACATGAATATTACTGTAAAATCTCCAGTTAGGCTGTGTATGATACAGTACCATAATATATTCCATGACATACGACTCAAAGAGCATAGTAGCAAAATAAATGGCAAGAAGATGGAATAGCATAGTATAAGAAATGGTTCCAATTTTCAGCAAAAGAAATGACAATTTATGGAGTATAAGAACTAATAATGTACACATATTATAGACTGGATTAATTAGAAACAGCGCCAGACAGAATAGCGTGGTTCACTCCGTGAGCACTGGTCTTGACAAATAGCTACGTCACAATATGTTTTATCAATAAAATACAAATATTTAGTTTATTCTAAAGTTTATCAAACAATAAAAGTGTGAGTCTGGCACACGTCTATCAGAGAAGTTGAGAAGACAGACAATATTGCCATATGTGTTTGATTTGAGTGCCTTTCTATGGTGACATTGGCCCCGTGGTATGTTTTACATTGTCTTTGATACCATGGACGCTTTTAGTAACATTCTTCAGTAGTAAAAGCTGCAATTCCAAATAACTATTTTTCTCAAACATTTTTTGTTTTTTTACTTGATTGGGTCCGGGACTTTGCTAGTCTAATATATAAAGCCCTTTTTTTTAAGTTGTATTCTATACAAATATTTTTAGCCAGGGAAAATTGGGGAAGCCTGTCAGGAGAGCCTTTTGTATGGACAAAGGACTGATCACATGACTGCCTCTTGAAAGTAAACGTAATGATGTCATGCATTTGATAGCTCATGGGAGAGGGAAGGGGGAAGGTAGGGAGAAGAAGAGAGTTGGGAGAGGAAGAGGGGAGGGAGAGAGTAGGAGAGGGGGGAGAAGGGGAGAGTGAAGAAGAGGGTGAATGGGAGTGAAAAGAGGGGTGGAATGGAGGCCAGAGGGGGAGAGTGAAGAAGGAAAAGGAGGGAGGTGCAGGGAGAGGGGGACCGTCCAAAGGACGGGTACTTTGCTAGTCTAATATAAGCTCAAGAAGAGTTTTTTGTCATGCATGTTTTGGGAATCTCCCCACCAGTTTTGTTGGTCTGTACAGGTCTGTTGATCCTGTCTGGAGGACAGTATATGTGGTTTGTAAAGGTATCTGGGGTAAAAATGTGATTTTGAAGCCTTTTTTAAATTGGGATCTCCACACTCTATTTATAGCCTGGGAAAGCCTCTGTGAGATACTACGCCATTTGCCACTACATGCAGAGGAGTTGGAGGGCGAAGAAGAGGGTGGGGGTATTGGAGAAGGGGAGGGGAGGGAGAGGTTGTAGGAGGAGAGAGGGAGGAAAAGGGAGAGGGTGGGAAATAGGAGAGGGGTAGGAGGAGGGAAAGAAGAGGGAGAGGGAAAAGAGGGGAGGGAGAGGATGAAGGGGAAGGGAGAGAAAGCAAGAAGGGGGAGCATGAGGAAGAGGGGAGGGAGAGGGGGGGAATCGGAGATGGGGTTGGGAGAGAAAAACAGGTATGAAAGACAGAAGAGGCGGAGGGAAAAGAGGAAGTGGGGGAAATGTGGGGAGAGAGGGGGGACTGTCCGGAGGACGGGTACTTTGCTAGTATAATAATATCCCCAAAGTTCTCCATGTAATTCCTGCCAGTTTCTGATAAAATCGGCATTGATTCTGGCAGTGCAAAGCCTATGGGGCCAAAAGCCTTGATTCAGTTTTAAGTGTAAATTTAATAATATCATTATTTGATGAACCTTGAATTGTGGGTCATACCAATGTTTTTATCTTATGGATTGCAGACCTCTAGATTCTCCTAATTCCGAATCTGCCAAGTACTACCCTGTAACCTTTGAGAATTATTTTTTATTGATGTTTTTATAAAAAATAAAGTTAAAAAAAATAATTTAATCAATAGGCAAAAACCGAAACGCTCTCTTTAGGTTGAGATAACACAGCTGGCACTGATTTCATACAGGCACCAGGGCCTATCTGAGTGTGGGTGGGGCACTGACCACAGCTGTAGGTACACACCCGCTCAAACACAGTGCGGGTGCATGCATCATGCACTCAACCTGCACCTACACACAACATTTGTTCTGTTATTTGTTTTCCATAACTATTAAAGGAACATTAAGTAAGATGAAGATAGGGCATGGTGTTGTCTCATATATCCTATTGTTTCGTGGCAGTATTAAATGTTTTTCTGTCTCTAAAATTACATTTAATGAAGGGCCCTCTCTGGGTCCATTGAAACCTGCACCCTCATAGTGTAAACACAGGTGGCTTGACCCCTCTTCCGGTCAAAATTACCCATCCCCCTCTACTCTGGCCCCAGTCTACCAGTCAGCATGTCCCATTTCGAATATTTACTGGCTCTAAAATTAAGTGACTGATATCAATCGATAGGAAATAGTGTGCACTAAAATAGTTATTTGGCCTAAGATGTCCGTGCATTATCATCTTGAGTTATTTGCAAAAGGCCTCAAAATGACCTTTTACCTTGACTGTTATCAGGTAAGTTTTCCCTTTTTCTTTTTACAAAGGGAGGTGATCTTGTTTCTTAGGACCTTTGATTCGATTAACAAATCTTTATCATTAGTTCTAATAGACTCTGCGAATTTTTTGTCCCTCTTGTTCATAAGGGTTGTAAAGTCAGGAGTCATCCACTCCTGTTTTCTCCTTACTTTTTTTTTGTTTTTTTTTGTTTTCGTGTAATATATTCAATCATGATATCCCAGCATAAATTCGGGTCAAGACTCCTATAAAACTGGGTCCAGTCTTGGTCAAGCAAAATCTCATTTAGAATTCGCTGGTCCAAGAAGGTTGTTTTTCTAGCAGTAAATGAACTTGTCTGGTATTTATTTTTTTTCCCTTTAAGGTGACTCAGTAGTGATTATGTAACGGGGTGCGCGGCAATGCCTAGCGTGAGTAGCGGGTTACAACTTTTGCCATTTTTCACGCAATGTGTATTCAATACATATAGCAGGGAATATCAGCATTATGCAGATGAAGTATGTATGTTAAGTCTTGATATAAACATTTCAGATAGAAAATTTATCCTGATTTTTGGTGTGGGAGTTAGTATCTACGATCCCTATACATCCATATTAAATTTCATTAAAATCTATGGAGCCATATGTGTATATCCCACAAACCAAGAAGAGAGGCAGTTGATGCTTGTAGTATTTTTTATTTTGGCTCGGAGGCATTTGTATTTCATTTTCATTTCAAATCAACTCATTAAGGAAGAAATAGAAATAAAAGTCTGTCCGCCGACTGCTGTGCAGCTTTGTAAAGTGTTTGAACTTGCCGCCTAGGTTGCTAGGCAAGTCATTGGCCGTGAAGTAATTCCGGTTCTGGTTAGGCCCGCGGATATAAATGTATATGAAACATATACACACCATATCCCACAAACCAAGAAGAGAGGCAGTTGATGCTTGTAGTATTTTTTATTTTGGCTCGGAGGCATTTGTATTTCATTTTCATTTCAAATCAACTCCAAAAAGGCCAAAGGAGAAGAAATGAAAGAAATAAATGATAATAATATTAATAATCAAAGCCTATCCGAGACAAAAATGTCAATTTGGCAACGACGGTCCATCAACATTGATAGATAATCCAAGACCGACATACTTCGCCAATCACCCACCGTTTTAATATCTGCCAAGGGAACACCAAGCTGGTGTAAGAAGGTGGCCCCCGAGCGGCGTAGGGAGTGAAGACTGACGTCAGAAGCCGTGAGACCAATGTGTCCCACCAAGTACTTTAGATATCTCAACACCTCACTGTATAGTATAGGCCTGATCACACCATTCAATTTACGTAGAAATAACGGCATCTCAGGACCAGATGGAAAAGCCTTGATGTTCCAATCTATATATGAGCACGCACAAAATGGAGAGCCACTAATACGTTGCAGAGGAATCTGTAGAGGCCTTGAAGTCGAAGATCTGGTTTTAGAAGTATTAACGTCGATGAGCAATCCAAGACCGACATACTTCGCCAATCACCCACCGTTTTAATATCTGCCAAGGGAACACCAAGCTGGTGTAAGAAGGTGGCCCCCGAGCGGCGTAGGGAGTGAAGACTGACGTCAGAAGCCGTGAGACCAATGTGTCCCACCAAGTACTTTAGATATCTCAACACCTCACTGTATAGTATAGGCCTGATCACACCATTCAATTTACGTAGAAATAACGGCATCTCAGGACCAGATGGAAAAGCCTTGATGTTCCAATCTATATATGAGCACGCACAAAATGGAGAGCCACTAATACGTTGCAGAGGAATCTGTAGAGGCCTTGAAGTCGAAGATCTGGTTTTAGAAGTATTAACGTCGATGAGCAACCCCCAAGAGGTATAGGAGATATCAGCACGAGTGACGACATGGGTAGAAAATTCGACAGACATAGAGTCCGGAATAATGTTTGACTTCCTGAGTAGGGTACGAAAAGATAAGACAATAACGCCCCACATAGCTTTGGAGAAATCATCACAATGGTCGACATGGAGGAACATCTGTAGAAGATTAGCATGAGACAAGGCCAAGGCTTGACGAGGAGGGGCTCCCACCTTTCGTTTTAATCCTAACATGACCATACGAATGAAAAAAGATGAGCGAAAATCATTCTCTAGCCCATGCATTTTATGCAGCACAATAATTGAAGATAAATAATTATCGATCGAGGTATATTTCATGGTAGTTCCCAGAAACGACAGGAATCTGGCAACTGTTGTATCAGTAGCAGGCAAAGGCTGGAGGGAATGGAAACGACAGAAGGAATAATATTTCTTCCACTGTGAAGATCTCGTCTTAGAAGTATTCAAGGCCCATGCTGAACTGATGTTGTCGTTGACCAGCCTATCCAATTCCAGTAGGCTCAGGGGAGTGTCGAGAGTAGAATCTGGAACAACACAAATGCAGATCAGAAAGATTCAGACTAGGATGGCTATGATGACGAGACAAGGTATCTGGGATTAGATTCTCCAACCCAGGAATGTGCGTAGAAACTAAATGAAAATTACATTTAGCAGACACCCAGAAAATATCTCGTAATAAAGCCATGCAGAAATGATTGCAACTCCTTCCTGAATTAATCATGGCTACAACATGGGTGTTGTCACACACACAAGTCACTTTGGAAGCAAGCCATTCGGGTCCAAACCGATGACACGCTAACCAAATAGGCACAAGCTCCAGGAAATTGATATTAACTTCTGGAGGAATTACATTCCTCCAATGCTGGTGGTTGGGCGAAGTTGATGAGATTTGGGCTGGAGGAGAAGTATTCGTGAAGGAACCAGCTAACCAGTCACCACCCCACACCAAGCCATACCCAGAGAGGGAAGCATCAGTGTGTAGGGACATTGTCTCTGAGAAGTGATGAGAAATCATACATGCTTGACCGTTGAAGGTAGATGAAAAATTTTCCCACCAAGTGATGTCGAGGTGAAAATCTTCTGAAAGAGTCACAGATTTGGTACGAGGGTTTAGGCCCTTCAACATGTCTATCACACGACGAGAGAACGTACGACCACCTTTAATTAATTTTGAGGCGTGAGCTAAAATTCCACAGAGAACTTTTAGCTGATGAGGAGTCGCTTTCCTCTTATTCTTGAAGAATGAAATCTCATGTCGAAGTTTAGCTAGTTTTTTCTCAGGGAGAGACATTGTCATATCATTTGTGTTGAAAATCACTCCAAGGTACAGGCACACTTTGGAGGGAGATGAACATTTTTGCCAAGCAACAACGAAGCCCAGCTGGCCAAGTAGACGAATCAATTCCGACTGGACATCTTGACACTGAGAAAAAGAATCTCCCCAACAAATATAATCGTCTAAGTAGTTGATGACATTGTTGTAGCCCCGACGACACATACAGGAGACCACAAAATCCGATATAGTACTGAAGATATACGGAGCTGAGCTCAACCCAAAGCATAGCCTGGTGTCTAGAAGGGTAAGGGTGTCGTTACCAAAGGTCCAACGAAGGCCTTGATAGGTCCATTGAGATGGGTGCACAGATATAGAACGATAGGCAGCCTTGATGTCAATACAAGCCATATACGACCCAGGCTTCAGATGGGTAGCCACATCGTCAACCGATTTAAAGCGAAAAGGCCGACTACAATCTGTAATTGGGCGAAACCCACCGTCACTTTTGGGTACGGCTCCTATGGAATGAACGCAATGAGGAATAACACTACAAGAAACCATCTTGCCCTCAAGCATTTAATTTTTTAACAACTTGGTGATGAATTCATAAGCCGCACCAGTCGTTGCAGAAGTATAATTGGCACAACAGTAGTTTGGAACCGAAGCTAAAGGATCCATGATGTAGAAACCTTGGGATATACCATTGAAGAGATAATCTCGTAGACTCAGTATTATAGAGTCGAGATCGTGTATACTTCTATAATCTAATGTTGAATCGGAGATAAGAAGAAATGATGACCAGACACATACAGATTCCGTTACCAACTGATTGTATAGTTTATTAGCAAGCAACCCTCACAGGAGCAGCTCACATGCTACTCCTGGAGGTGGGAGGGGCTCTATCCATGATAGGCCCAAGGTAATATGACAGGCAGGTGTGAGTCATGGAGGGAGGGGCTAGGATGAACCTGGCTGTATAGCATCACCCCCTCGCTACCCCGACGACCCTCCATAAAGCACACCTGCTTAAAGAACAAATTATACATAATATCCAAGAGTAATTATTAAATAAAGAATAATCAAGAAGGTGATCACATACGGATTCTTTTTCATAAATATGGTATATAAAAGCATTTTACTAGACATTTGAGAAAACACTGACAAGCTAGAATAAAAAGGAGATTAAATAGAAAAGTTGATTAAACACTAGCTTGTACACTTGACCGGCCGCGCAGGGATAGCATAAGGCGAGAGCCTGCGTCGGCGACCGGCCTTCTCAAATTACAGCGCCGGCGTGTGTGTCTACACACTCCGCCCTAAACATAAATCTTGGTCGGAGAAGCTTCCCTAATTAACCAAAAACAATAATAATAATATGATAAATCTGTTAGAGAGAAACATAAGTGCTCCCCGCTTCTGCTTAGAAAATATAAAGAGAATACAAAAATATAGCAGAAGCCTATCCGTACATGAAACCTTAAAGAAGACTAAAACATACTACAAATATACAAAAAAGGCTCACATAAAAGTGAGAATCACTCTCTTCCCCCTCTCTCTCTCAGCGGAGAGAGAAAAGATCAGCCTGCCTCACACTCTACACCACTTCGAGTTCCATTGGGCTCCCTTGTACTGGCTTCCACACCAGAGTCCAGCGAACCTCGCCTTCCTCCAGCATGGCAGCCAGCACCCTGTACTTAGTGCAGGTGAGAGATCTCTGTCGAGGCAGATCGATCTCCAGCAGCCCTCCTTGGTGGATTATCCTGATAGGTCCACTCCATCGGAGAGCTACTGAGGAGAAGAGATAGCAGCCCCTATCTGCATAAATACCTGCCATCCTAGGCGCTTCAGCAGCGGAGAGGGTCTCTCTCTCAAAAATAGTAGAGGAGAGAAAAATCTCAATATACCTCTCTCCCTGCTGGAGGTGAAGACAAATGCTGGTGGCCTTTCGGCGGCAGCAGCAAAGGCAACAGGCCTTCAAGCACAAAAATACTTTATAAAGAGATCTAACAATCTTTGGCAAGCAAAAGAAAATAATAAAAACCACTGCGCCATACCTATCCAGTTTATCTCTGATTTGGGGGCTTGGTAAAGAGGACCCACAGTTGGGCTCCTAGGGGGACCCAAAGTGAAATCCAATTTCTTGAAACTCGGCCTAGTGAGAGGCATTTTTAGTCTCGTGAAGACTGGAAAAATGCACTAGGTAAGACAAAAATTTCTGACAACAAAGGGTGTCTGGCCAAAAGGCAAAAATAAAGTTAAAAGGCGGGGGTAAAGGATAGTTATCTGCAGTGAAAAAATGTTTTAAAAGTAACTTCTATCAATTTGTAAACTCTCTATGACTAGCCTACAAACACATCTCCTCCAAACTTGCACAATGTCATGTCATGCCCTGCGAATGATCACTGAGGTATGTACACGACCTTGTGTGGATGATTGTCCTCAAAAAGTAAGAGAAATGTGCCAACAGGCAAGGCAAAAAGCCAGAAAGTAAAAATTCCAAAAGGATTAGATAATTAAAAGGAATAAATAAATAATTTACAAATGTGAACATAAATTAATAAAATAGAACATAAAATGAAGGTAGTCGACCAAAGATTGCTAACAGCAAGGCAAAAACCGCTCTTTCCAGCATTACATAAACATAAATAAATAATAAATCATTCAGAGCGTGGTTCATACATCAACCTTGCTGTCTAGAGCGAACAAGTTTAACCTTGCCGCCTATGACGTCCCAGCGCTCAGCATGACGGCCTATAGCGCCCGGTCGGTGAAAAATAATATGGGTCGTCTATAGCGACCAACACAAAAGGGGCACAATGTTAAATCAATGACGTCTGCTGAAAGCGCTATGCGGTGAACCAAAAACAACATTTCAGAAATCGATTTTCAAATCGGAAAGGTAGCAAATTTTAAAAATATAAATTTACAAAATTGCTAATAACTAGCTTATTTATGTACCGATTTTGATTTCGACTTCACCAACGGGGTTCTCTAAATAGGTAGAACACCTTACAACTTTAAATTTTTGAATTTGGAACATCGGGTCTAAAAGTGTGACTGGGTGCGACTAAAACCTTGTCTCATTGAGACCAGAATCAAGGCGGAGTTGAGACTTGCGGATTGATTCATCTCCTTTCTCGTCTCTCCCCCTCCTACCAAAATTTTTTCTTCAATGAAAAAATAATAATTAATATGAGTAAGATCCACATTTGTACATTATCCCCTCTATGGAAGTTTCCATAGGAAATGACTCATCGCTTGTGAGATTTCGTGGTAAATAGAACAGTAAAGTAAACATACAAATACAATGACACCACACAAATACAAAAACAATGCAATTGTTTTCAAAGAAATACAGAAAAGAGAAAAACAGACCCAAAAGTTTAGATCTGTGAAATCGTTGAAAGTTAACAACGAGCTAATCAAGTCAAAAGTTTAAAATTCAAAATTTAAAAATACAGGAAAAATCAGTGAAACCAACTGGAAGTAAAAACATGGTCAAAAGGCATATTATAAACAGTACAACTAGCAGCACAGAAGGCTGTAAGTGAGACCTACAAAACAGATGTTATTGTTTTGCTTCCTCATTCAAATACCCAGCTATAAATACACCACATACCAGAGAAACAAGGCCAGATATACTCTAGGTCGGTAAAATAATAAAATACCTCATGGGGTCGTGCTGTGACCCCAGTCACCACAACTGGGTGACCCACATAGTTGGTCACAGACTGAAACAGCTGTATCAGTCTAGATAGCAGATTAGACAAGAGAGGAAAAAAAAAATCAACAGAAGAACTGCTTTTAGGAACAAACTAGACGTTTTTCTCATCTCTCTCATGGAGATCTGAGAAAGAAACGCATTTGTTTCTCAGACCTGCCCCATTGCCTACACTTGCTAAAGAAATATTGCTTGAGGTTAATCCTCTTTTCGAACGACTAAGGGGGGTTTTTAGCAAAATTTGCACAGCTCTAGAGTTCTTTGGGACCCAAAATAGAGCCCAAATCTTCTCCTGACTTGCCAAGGCTGTTTTTAGCCTAAAAGAGGAACAAAAAGGAATTTTAACAGCTGTCGGCAAAGTTACTCTACACACTTTGCCTTGGCTGGGTACCAAAAGGTCATCACTCCATTCAAGGAAAATAAATCTCCTCAAATGACAGCAAGAAATCTCTGCTTCTGCAGAAACAACTACAGGAGCAAGAGCCTTGACCATGGCATTATGAGAGAAAATAGAACTGACCAGTGGAAAATCAAAAGAGTTTCCACTGCTCTGCAATCACAAGTGAAGCATAGGGGAGTCTAACATCTCGTTTCTCCCTCCACAGCAAATCATGTTCAAAAAAGTTCTATAAGTCCAAATCTTTTTTAAGACAAATATTAGCAAAATACAGAGGCAAATGGAGACCAAATAACCAGAATAATCGTAGTAAAAAGAATAAAAATTAAAGGAAGAATCAGTGATCGACTTGGCATTTGGTGAAAAAACGACATTAGCAGCCTCCAGATCAGTTAAATTCATAATAGTAAAAGCATCTGCCTGGCGCACAATTGGAAAAATAGCTCCCAAACGATGCATCTTACAGAATAAATAAATACACATGATTGTGTTAAAAAGGCTGATCATATCCTTAGCGATGGCAAAATATTGTGAGGCAAACACCAGTTTAGTAAATCCAGAGGCATTGTGAGAATGGCTATGTAAGGGTAAAGGAATAAAAATGGGTCTAAAAAGAGAAAAAACTGATTTTCTAGGAGCCACAATGACCCCCAGAGAAATAAAAATTCGGTCTTTATCCACATGGAAATTTAGCAGAGAATCCCTGTCCAAAGTAGTTACCATATGGTAACCTTCAGGCAAGGATTCCCGCAAGACTCCTCTAGCCCTGTCCAGACTCCTGTCCTCTACGAGATCCAACGACACATGCCCCTCTAATAACCCCTCGATCGCTGTCAGCACTTTCCTCACTGTTCCCACGTATTGAGCCTGAGCCACGATGTCAAGGGTGGTTGCAGAGAGGAAAGACAGCTTTCTAAAGTTGAGGTGCATGAATCGTATGGCAGACAGGAGCTCTCCAGAGCTAGTATTAGCCACAGTACCAATAGTCGCTGTTAAATTTAAAATCAAATTGTCCACTTCCAGCAAATGTTCCAGAGAAAAATCCAAAAGCAAATTAGTATTAAGTACAAGTCCATTGATGACTTTATCCCTTGCCTCTTGTGTTTCTTCAATAGTTCCAACTCCTCCTGACATTATTCTCACAGCTTTATTGAAATCTGCTAACTCATCCTCAGTGGCCACACCAAAAAGTTTTCTTGCAATTTTTCCTACCCCAGGCATGACAGATCTTCTGGATCTTGTAGAGTGATCAGCCTCCAAAGTTTCCATAATAGCAGAAAACTTGAAAAATGTCCCATTTGCAATTCTATATAGACGATTTTGCATGTAATTAATTGCAATGCAATCCTCCTCTTGTATTCCTAGTCGAACAGAATCACAAAGGGAAGGCATAACAGGGTCTTCTACCCTAGGCAAGGGTAGATCCAAAATCACAGACTTCTGTTGGCAATTGACCAAAGGAAACCAGAGGAAAAGGTTGTCATCGCCGCCATTTTGCCGGAAGTTTAGATCCGGAAGCGGAAGTCACTTTTTTTCAGCAGGAGTGGTTGAAACGCGACAAGATCCAATCTTGTGGCCCTTAATTTGACATTTCCCACATGAATGATCACGAGTGCAGTAACCAGAACAGGTAGAAACATTATATTTGTAACAAATTCCTTCTGGCCAGTCCTCGGGAATAACCAACTTGCCATCCGATCATTTTTGTACCTTGTTGCTCTTAACGATCTTGTTTTTCGCCTCAGCTGCAGACGTAAAGTGTGATGAAAGTGACAAGGTGCTGCGTGGGTTGAAACCATGTGCTGGGTTGCGAAGGTAGCAATCCACAACCTCACGATCATAATTCACATAAGCCGAAGTAATATAATTCTTGCCTATGGCGAAATGAAGAACATGCTGAAAATGTGTGAGATAGCTGCGCCAATTGCCGGCCGAATTAATCAAGTGATCCAGTACAAGTGACATACCGTACAGGTACTCTCCCAAGGACATCTTGGCCGGATCTACCGACTTCATCGGAACACCTTTAATTAAACACAAATAATGATATTCTGGCCGTAAAGGAATACCTTGAGTTTGTGTAACGGAAGGGTCCAGAGATAATGACAGTTGACTCATTGCTGAAGCAATATACTGCATCGCCGAAGCAGGAGTAGGTTCCGACCCGACAGGAGGAGGCCATGCAAGGCCCCGACGACACTAGTGTTGACAGGCGGAATGCTGGTCGTCACAGTCGTCGATGGAAGTTTCGTAGCAGGCGTAGGCAACGAAGTTGACAGCCCCCCAGCCATAGGGTTGACAGCCGGAATGACGACAGGATTGACCGGAGGAGGAGGAGGAAACCCCGGTAGAGGAACGTTGACAGTCGTAGTCGGTGCAAGAGCATTGACTCGAGAAATAACACCGGCCAGTGTAGACGAAGTATCCGTCTGAGTTGACATTATGGTTTGAAGTTGAGTTTGCTGAGCGGTTACCAGCGACACAAGCTGAGATAGAGCCATTTCAGTCGACAGTAGAGGAGCAGGAGAAGAAGCACCTTTAGACGGGGTATGATGGCCTCTGTCGTCGACATTATCAGCCTGCAGATCGTCCAGGTAAAGTTTCCAATCTGATTCACTGCCAGTTGATTTCAAAGCTGCATCATTTGCTCTTGTTCGGTATTTACACGAAACCTCCCCTGGGTGTGAGTGTTCCCTTTCGCAGGCTTTGCAAAAGCCCATATACATATACATATACATATATACACACCATAAATAAAATATTTATCAAGAATTTTCTCATTTTTAGCCAATTTTCTCATAATTAAGTTGTAACATAAAAAATTCGGCCTGGAAATTCATGCTGATTATTGGTGTGCGAGTTAGTAACTATGACAGCTGTATCCATATAGAATTTCATCAAGATTTATGAAGCCATTTTTGTTCAAATCAAATATTAATCAGGAATTTAATTTTTTTCCCAATTTTTCTCATAAATAAGTCGTAATATAGAAAAATTTAGCCTGGAAAGCCATCCTGATTTTTTGTGTATGAGTTGGAAAATACTGAATCTACATTCATATTAAATTTAAAAAATATTCATCAAACAGTTTTTTTTAAAACGCTGATTGTCATCAGCCAAAGTCAATTTTGCTAGTGCCCCATACTGCCACTAGGGGGCTTCCAGGGGGCTACCTCAGGATTTGAGGAAAAAAACATTTTCTGATGATAAGTATATATATGTTGAATGTCTGGGTGAAATTTGCTGTCTGAATTCATGTCAGAACCATTTTAAACAAATTATGTTAATAAATCACTCAAATGTAGTAAAATTACTCAAATATGATTTATTATTTCTATCTCCATACTGCCATAGCATGAAAACTAGCCTGGTGACCTATGTTTTTTTTCCACTCAATAATTTCATGTCAAGTATCATTGGTAAAAAATTTAGAAAAATTCATCAATAATCAAAATCACTACTGAGTCACCTTAATGTAATATAGATTGGATCCGAGGTATAGTTTTTAATTATTCCAGTGAACTGGACTATTTTTGAATTTGTGAAAATATGGTCGAGCAAGGAGGCAGAGGTAAGAGTGCTCCTAATCGGTTGAGTTATTTGTTGAATGAGACCAAACCTTTCAAAGACAGAGAGTAAGTCGTTGATCTTGTTTACATTATTTTTTGTATCAAGGAGGTCAATATTTAAGTCTCCTGTCACAATGACATGATTTGAATGGTTAACTTTTGACAATAACGTTTCCAGCTGTTTTAAATCCAGTTGAACAGAGGCTCCAGGCGGCCTGTACACATTAACGATTATACATGGTTTACACTGACCTTTTTACTTTTACAACTTGAGTTTTCATTTATAATACGAAGATTAGCATAGACATCAGGGACATTTGGTGGTCATCTCTTACATATATTCCGAGTCCACCTCCCATTTTCTTACCTTGCCTGTCATGCCTATAGAAGTTATAGCTGTCAATGCGACATGCGTTGTCATTGGTATGGGGCTGAAGCCACGTTTCTGTCAGACAAATGATATTTAGGTTGTTATTTGCTTTGCCTTAGTTGCCTTAGTATTACCATGGTCGAGGCAATCTCTTGTTGCTTGTCCTCTACATCTCTTTTTGCGTGCTTGAGGTAGTTATGGACATTATCTTCAACTGCAGGTTCCAATTCTTGCCTTGATCTTTGTCTAAAGAATCAACTTTTTGCTCAAGATTGTTCAGTTGCAGTTTTTGACTGGTTAATTCTGAGGTGAACGTTTTATTGCTGTCTATGATACTTGTGAGTTTACTCTTGATGGACTTGGTGTATAGTTCCAAATTTGAGGCCATTTTAAAGATCAAATCATTTTGCGTGGTTAATTGATTTTGACTTTGGTTCTGCCATAATATGTCCATGTAACTGGGACCATAGTGTTGGCCACTGGGTTGGTTATATGGAACCATATTAGACTGGCACTGGGGTTGTTGAGGCATTATATGTGGCATACCTTGAGCTTGACTTTGCATGTTCTGGTTTGTTGTGTAAAAACTTGCTGGCATCATATTATGGCTTTGTAAGGCCTGCTGTACCTGTGCTTGGTTCATGAAGGGCATCGTTGCAGGAATTTGGTTCATCTGCTGTTGTGTCTGGGGCATCTGCTGAGATGTCGACTGAGGAGGTTGTTGGCTTATACCAGATGACTGGGCACCCATGTATTGGTTTGACATAATGTCAGAGTTAATAGGCTGCTGCATGTTTGAGGACATCGGTTGTTCCTCCTGGTTATCTATATTATGGGCACTTCTCATGAAACATAGACAGAGTTCCTAGACCCGTATTTCATGATAATGAGTGATTTAGACAAATATATAGCTTTGTATCCGACTGGCTCCTGTTTCACTCAATGCTAGATGCATATGGGCATTGAATATAGGCAAAAATAGAGAGAATTTATATTTGTTTGGCTCGAAATGGAAGGAGATCTGGATTTTGTGGAGAATTTTTCCATGATTAATAGTAAAGGATGCTGTTTATTTTTTAAAATATATGATTTACGATTTTGTGTGTGTGGGTGGGTATACTGTGGTCGTACATGGTCACAATCAGCAAATATTATTCCGCAAATACATTCCGCATCACGTTTTATTCCAGGTAGTGGCTGAGAAATATGGGGCTTATAGGAGAAAAAACTCATAAAGAAATAAATCTGGAAGTATTATAGGGTGGAAATATAAGGAAATAAGAAATAATTTCCAAGTCATTTGTTTTGTATGGCTGAACAGAGATGAGTTACTGAATTTTGTGTTGAAGGAGCATCATCCCGGGAACGCATTTCAACAGCCCATAAACAAGGAACAAATTGCATTTAAGCATCAATATTTTACAAATATATATCAGGAACATATGTGATTCGAATATGCTATTAGCTATTATTCTTTTGTTGGAAAAATGATATAATAAAGCCTTATTCAGTCTGAGGCCGTCATCCTGCATCATGCATCATTCCGCGTCACGTTGCGTACATTTGTGCGTAATTTCTACGCACACAGGTGCCAAAAATAATGGAGATAAGTATGGGAAAGTATACATTTCCTGAAAGAGGAATATTTTTTCTTTGTAATCAAACAAAAATAAAAGAAATGCCATGATTTGTATAGACACTGCGAACGATGGAAGTAAAGAAGGGATAATTTCTGTCAATTGTTCATCCCTAGGAAATGAAACCAATCTATATTATGTGAGGTAGATTCAAGGAGTTTAATTGCAATTTTGACGTTTTTCACATTATTTTATTATGTCATATCTTTGCCAATTCCGATTGTATAAACATACAATTGGTATGTATGTATTCCTAAGAATATCATGCCCCTTATTACTAAAAACAGTTTAAGGTTTTACAAATATTATTTCTACTGATTTTCGTATTTGTTGCTAGTACACTACTGTAATTTATACTTGATAAGGCTGTCATAATCTACTTTTCGGCGAAATAATATTATTGTACATGAATGCAGTGATTATCTATGGTTATACCTTGGCGACTATTTGAGGTTTTTACAAAATTTCAAAAACATTAAATATCCTGACATGTCTATCTGACTTTCCTAAAATTCTATGCTTATACAACTATTCTATCTATTAATAGAGATATGATGCTTAGACTTTGATATTTTGTTTCCAAATGTAAACAGGGCCTTTGTCGACGTTTCATGAGAAGTGCCCATATATAATTATTGATTATTTCGATACTATTGTAAAATCCTGACACAAAGTTAAAGGATTTATTTTTATGGGTCTCATTCAGACATACATCTGCCACGCTCCCTACCAACTCAGAGGCTAGCTAACTTTCTTCCCGCCACACACTTGTGGGTCACCTCCCAAAAGTCCAAGGTGAAGGTCGCTGTCCATGTCAGATTGTTATCTTAGGGTTGATCACATGGGAAAGGAGGCGCGGGACTGACCGCCAGGTCAGCGGAGGGAGGGGGCATTGATTAAGAGCGGGAGGGAGAGGGGAGGGGAGATAACCACATGACCTGGTCACGACACAAGGGATTAGTCAGGTGTGACAGTGGTCGCTCTGGCCTCGTATTCATCTTTTATGTTCATTGTTATCCTGTGGTTGATAGGATCCCTTATCTAACCTGGTAATTAATTGGTCCAGGCAGAATAAGCCAATCAGCCCAGGCCCTGTGTCCATTGTTGTAATCTGTCTAGTATATAAGCAATAAAATTGATTACAGCCATTCTCTTTTAACTGGTTCGGTTCTGGCTCAAAACATACATCTCTGTGTGTTGCGTTGATTAATTTCTCGCTCAACTACTGACCCTAAATATTCTTCGGAGAATGACCCTGAATACTTCACTATCATCCAGTGCCAAAAGGTATAGGGTAGAGTCTGATAGTTTGTACGATAGGTTGTACGGCGCGTGATCGGTGAAGGGAGAGTTGTGTTGATGGTGTATGCAGGGCTATGTCCTGGCATAGGCGTCAAAGCTTTCTGTTCCATATGCTATCAACCGTGTGTATGAATTATCCATTTCTAATGGTATTTAAGTGTCCAGATTTGGATCATGACTTCGATTATGGTAATCCCAAAGTCTATTTGTAATTTATGGTATTTTTAGAAACATTTCATCTTAATCCTCCATAATCCCCGTGCACGATGCTATAGGCGATAATAGGCGATAATCTCAGATTATCCAACCCAGAAGTAAGGATTATAGCGTCATCTCTGACCGATTCAAAATCCGAGATTTTCTTTTCTGAATCTCTTGTTTTAGTGATTTAAGGCAAAAGTGTCCTTTGGTCAATCCATTTCATTTGTATTCATAATTGCTCAGAACTGGATAATCCAAAGCGATTTAGGTTTGTGTATAGTTATAATGGAGTTGCTACCGGCAGCGGTTTTGGCATGTTACCTACTCATCTCAATACTATTTTAAGCATTTCATTCTAGAGTTAAATCTAGAGCATGTTTGAACGGATGTGTGGATTCCTTGCTGCCTGCTTGCTTCCTGTACATCACTGCACGGAGGAGTTGCGCAAAGGGGAAATCAACTAGTGGCTAAATGAAATGTCAGTTGGTGTTTACACCCATTGGAATAACATTACTGTAGGGTTTTGCCGGCATTATTTAGTGAATTACCGGAGGTATGCAAGACCTGTCTGTTTTAGATGCTAAAATACTATTGCTATGTGTTGCAGGACAAAACAAGCAGGTTCACATGGCGTTTTAAGGCTGTAGGGGTTTTATAGCAAAATCGCATAGGTAGGTAGGCTGTTCCTATGGAAAGGGGGCATGGCACTTAGCTTTGGTTTTACCTAGCGGCTTTCAGCTGAACGGCGCCGATTGTCCAGGAGAGCGTGTTGCACCAGGCAGTGGTGGCTGACCATAATTAATAGGCTTGAAGCCCTTATAGAACTCTAAAAGTAACTAGGATCTTACAATATAGAGTGGATAAGGAAAGATTATATAACAATTGCCTGCCTTCCCCCCACCGTAAACATAGGGGATAGGGATAGGGAACAAGGGTGTGGGCCTTGCAGTTAAAATGTACAAGTGGTAATTGTATATAGGTGAAACCAGTGTGTGTTACCAGGACTGAATGTAGGAAACCATATGAATACTACCTGGTGTATTCATTCTAATGAGCTTTGCTTGCCCCCTTTAGCCCATTCAGGGCGGGAGAATGCCTCAAGGCATTCATTGCAAGTTGGCCTAGGGGGCTGATGAATGCCTCAAAGCATTTAATGCAAGTTGGCCTTGGGGGAGGGTGAATGCCTCAAGGCATTCATTTTTTATATAAATTGAAGGGGGCATAACTTAATGAAAAATGAACAGATTTTGCTGAAATTTAAAATATATGTATACTAACACATTAGAAATATTTTTATAGGTATGTTGTCATGGAGACAATAATGATGACATCATAACTAAAATATGTAAATGCTGGAAAGTGAATTTTGAGCAAGGTTGCTGCCATATTGCGCCCAATTGGCACCCATTATTTCAATTATTGAAGACCAAATTCTAGAAATTATGGTAAAATATTATCAATAGCTGTTTACATCTATTAAACGATGTACATACAATACATATTATCTGAAGAAAATATTCTTAAAGTGTTTTTAAACCCTAATCCTCATGTTAGACTGAATCTGAAGCCCAAAAAGGGGGAAAGGGCCCCCGTCAGCCAGGCAAAATATGTGTAAACTGCCCCCGCCTTGAATGGGTTAGCTGGTGGTGCATATTTTTCTACTGGATAACAAGTACTTTTGGGGGAGGAACATTTGGTTTTGATGTGTTCCTGCCTTCACTGGGAGTAAAAGTGTAGTCATATGCATTGCATTGCAGCTGGAAGCAATTTTGTGCCTAAAGGCACACCAGATACCGGTTTCAGGATGTTATCCTTGATTCCGTCTGCAGTCGAATGGGGTAAATAAACCCCATCAACATGCCGACAAAATATTAAGGGCATCTTATTTTAATGATAACATTAATGACTAATGCAATAAAAACAATATTCATTGCTATAAAATGATTTCGAGCAGTTCATTGCAAAGGAACGTTATATTTTTTTTTGTATTTCTTCAGATTAAAGGAAATACAATTTGCTGTAAAATGAGCGCAGTGTGAGGACTGTGCGACCATTTTAAAGCAAATGACAAACAGAATATGATAGGATGTAACGAGGTTGGTTTCTGACTTACTGTACACGATGGTCACGAGTTTTTTTCGACCAGGGATCCCTGGTCGAAAAAAAGGAGTAATATTTTTTCACACGTGGATCCATTCAACAAAACACAATAGCAGGTATTCACTCATTTGCAGCGTGTACAAACCCCGATCGTGGTATAATGGCAAAAACTGCATAGTTGATCATGCCCTTAATTTCAGGCCTGCAGAAGCCACTTCACTTATCAGTTCTACCCTTGCTTCCTTATGCCAGGCCGTTTTTCGGGCCGTCGGGCCGTTTTACTTAACCTTCCCAATGATGCCTACTCTTATGATTAATACCAGAGGAAAGGTCCTTCAATTTGCTCTGGAATCGAGCACTCTGCCTACCTTGGGCTGCCTACCTTGGGCTGCTTTTCTAGTAAATATTCTTTATTTAATATTTTTATTGATTAATTTTATTTATTTTTACTTTTTTTTCTAACGTGGAAAACTAAAATTCCTCAGTGGTTACAAAATAGAAATTGGCAGATTCAGAATCAGGAGATTCGGGAGATTAAGAAACAATTAAAAAACATTGGTATGACCAAAATTGCAAGGTTCCCCAAATAGCATGATATTCTGCACCTGGGCTATTAAAAATGAATCTATGCTGAATTTCTCAAAAACTGGAGAACTTTTGGCATATTATGATATAGGGTATTAGCAATTGAAATATGTTGTCAAAAAGTAGTGCCCACAATCCGGAACGAAAATCACTCTTTTGGGTACAGCTACCTCTTTCTCTCAAAATCAAAATCCAAACAATCAAGTATGATTGGCCAGACAACAATTGTCTTCTGCTCTAGAATAAAAGATTTGGAATCTGCAACTGAAGGACATTTTTCATGATTTTTTCTCAAATTTAGAAAAATAATCTCAGTTAACGTCAGTAAAAAGCAAAACATTTTCTATGTTTTCTTCCATTCTTTTCCAACCCATCTAAAAGTCATTTTACCAAAAGTTTGGAGGAATACATCAAGTTGTTTTTGCTACAGGGCTTCTAAAACGTCCTTATTTGTATTTGGAGGACCCGCCCGAATCCATTCTTATTATCGCTCACCGGCAGCTGTATTCAGTCAACTGTCGCTACTTGTATAACCATCTAATGGCAGCAGAATATTGATGAATTCAGTCCTATACGTCATTATATATGAGTAAATTTGGTAAAATGTTTTTAGGCATAATAGCTGAGAATGCAGCTTTAAGTTAAACAGGCCAAAATCCTTTAATATTATTATATCTTGGAGGCTTTGGGATTGAGTTGGAATGAATACACCACACAGAAAAAATGTCTGACGTTTTGACTGGTTATGTTTTTTTTGTTTGTAAATGATCCTCTGTTTGATACGAAAATTGCCATTCACCTATCATTTAAAATGGGGAATGTACAATTCCCTTTCACACTCTCAAATAGCCCACATTTAAGACATAATTAGGTTCAATCAACAACATATAAACGAACAGATTTTTAAAATCAACCCGATTCCAAATATACTCAGATATACCTAGTATTTATCATTTTCAGCCTAATTTCAGAATTTCCTCAAATGTGTAAAGCTGCCAAATGTACCTTTTCTCACTTCCTGACACTCTTCTTAATAAAGAAGGTGTCATTTAGATCTATTGCCTGCATATGAATTTATAATTTACACTTGTATTCACACAAGTTTGGTGTACTGAAGAAATCAATAATGTACCCTACATCTCGGGTTCGGGCACAGCCGCGCTATGTGAGGGATTTAGATGTAGAGAGGAGGATTCATCCCCCAGGATTTTAGCCTTTGCGTTGTGGGGAGATGGTCCCTTGTGGCCAGTGCCTTGATGATTTCCAAATGATATTGATAATGCAGTCAGGATCGCACAAATTCGTCTGTGGTAATGTAGTTGGCATGTTTATGGTTTCTCTTCATCTGCATCAGAGGATCCGTATTATGCTATTGCCAAGTGAAGCTTGATGCTATAGCATTTATGGTTTCCGTTTGGGGAGGAGAATCATATATGGAGAATCATATATAGACAAAATTGTTGGTGGTGTGGATCATGGATTTTCGATTTTCCTCTGTAAGATAAACATGGCCACGCCTATTATAGCAGTGTTCCCGAAAACTTTTTAGTGAAGCCGGCCATTTGTCACTGACGCAGGCCATTTTTTACCTACAAAAAAATTGTAGTGTTACCTGCAAATTCTCATGAAAAAACACCTATGGCCGAAATCTTATTTCACAACACCAGGCGTGGGTCTGGGGCCTGCCTAGGGCCCCAGAAGCTAAGAGGTTTTGCTGGTTCTCTGGTGCATTTTAAGTATTTTGGGGGTTAAACATTATCTGGTAAGCAACATTATTTTCCCAGTTTGATTTCCATAATAAATATTATTCACAAAAATTTGGATGAACTGCAAAGGGAAAATATTTTACTTTAACCAAAGATCACTCATTATCTTGTGTGGGCCCTACATGCAAATTAAAGTCATGTATAATGAATATGTAAAATATGCAAATTACAAAAGATAAGGAGAATGCCCCCTTTTATGAATTTAGCAAAAGTGAGTGAGTGCTATATATCCTAGATTCATCAATTCAATTCAATTCAAGAATTCTTTATTGTGTCTTGATCTTAATACAACAAGGTTATTCAGCTGTCTATATAAACAGAGTTTATGCAGTTCTTCCGCCGAGTGCCCGTTCTTGATTGATCTTAATAACATGGTATCAACATTAACATGAAATAAATTTAATTTGAATTCTAGTGTCTAACAAATGACGCAGAAGGTGTATGAAATGTGTTGATGAGATAATAAATAAATATGAGACATGAGTTGTCTGAGGCGCGGTCAGGTATATAAAGTGAGTTAACATTCGCAAGTATTATCACTGTACGTATATAAAGTGAGTTAACATTCACAATGCTGCTAGTCTTCAGTTTCTTAAGTTTTCAGCATTATTCAAGTGTATTAATGCAGACAAGAAGTTTTATAATAGTAGACGAATAGCGAGAAGGCAGTAGAGAAGGCAGTAGCCCCAGTTAAAGTTAGAAGGTCTGAAGTGAGGCCCAGTGGAAGAGGAAGGCACTAAAACAAGTGGCACTCCCATCAACCAAAGGTACTCATTCAGATAAGAAGGGTACGGTCAACCAGGCGATAGCATAGTATTATAAAATCAATAAGTCTAGGGAAGGATTTGGTGTAAGGGTTAGAGGGATTTTAAGCTACGTGGGGAACCAATTTGTTACCATTAATGGTGTGATTACTAGGGTGAAAAGGGGAAGAGCAACCTGTCTGTGTATTGTTTAAAGGTTATTTTATCCTCAATTTTGTGAGCTTCAATATCTAGCTCATTCCATCTCTTTTGACATTTGTATATAGGCGAGTTCATAATCTTGGAGGACTTTGTGTTTAGGACAATAAGGTTTCTCCTACCCTTTGCATGACTCCTCGTTGACAGATTTCTGCTATCAAGGTTATTAATAGGAGTTTCAATTAAGCACTCCCAGCAAACACATTTTTTTGTAAAGAGCCTCCATTACACATACATATTGACGAGCTTGTCAATCTTGTCAAGAATCATTTAAAACAAAGAATGTTTTCAAAATATGATTAAAATATTTTGCAAAGTATTTCAAAACAAGACTACAATCGGCTTCATCAGCATGTATGTAGCTAGGCAATAACAACATTAATCCTTTTCATATCAAATCAAATATTTCATCAGAGGTGACGTCGATGTCGGCCAAAGTGGCCGACGTGAAAGGAGCTGACGTTGGCCACGGAGATTTTACGTCGGCTATTGCCGACCAGCCGACGTCTTTTCGGGAACACTGTATAGTATCACTATTTTAAAAGCCAGTTCAAGGTGCAAAGTCGTTTAAGCGCTAGATTTATAACCTTCTGACTGCGGCTGTGGATGCGATGCACTTAGTTTGTGGTCTAATTCCGTCAGTCAGGCAATTAGTGGGGGGTCCAGTGAGTGGCAGCTGTGAGTCGGCGCCTTGCGAATATAATTTTAGACATGTTTAGGCCGTTTTTGTATTATTGTTGGCACAGGTTAAAGCATTATATGGATATCTTGTTTCTCCTGCCTTTCCCATCACCACAAATCATCAAACCCACCCGCCCTACCTGTCGCGTAGAATGACATAGCATCTACGCGACTCAGAGATGAAAAAAATAATCCTGTGAGACCCAGGCAAGCGGTCATACCGACTGGGCCATCTGCCTGGTCGGTAGTGGCAGTCTTCATTCTAGTACAGAAATGAGTAGGGCCAACCCATGCATAGTGGTGAAAAGTGGCCGAAATCGTTTATTCTACAGTCATACGGACAATGGACTTATACTAGCACTAGGCTTAGAGGAGGGGGATTCGTATTCTGGGACTGGAATTGTTCATCACATGTGTTTTTAAAAAGTTAAATGCGATATAGGTGAGATCCAGTACTATCCTTGCCCCGACCGTAGAGGTCTGGGGCGCCTGCGCCAACCCTCAGGAGAGTTACCTCGACGGCAACTGTGCTGCCATCTTTTGGGCGCTTTTCGTCAAGGGTGTGTAGTCAAGGGTGAGAAGGGTTCTCATTGGCTAACACCCCAGTGCCTTCCCAGGGTGTGTAGTCAAGGGTGTGAGAAGGGTTCTCATAGACTGACATTGGCTAACACCCCAGCGCCTCCTGCCGCTCAGTCAACCCGGCGCCTCCTAAATGCCTGTCAATCAAAATCTTCGCATGGACTCACAGGTCAGCAGGGCATGGCCTGTCTCAACCTGTCAATCAAAATCCGAATTAAATCGTCAAGGCTACTCCCCCACCCGTGGCTTAGCTGGCGAAAAAATAAAACTGGTTTCTGAGCGATTCAAATTCTTTTTTCATAATAATTCTTGTATATTTTACATGAAATTTATGCTAAACTTAAACTTTTTGCTGTCATATTTAATCGATGGTCAATTATTAGCTTATTTCCAAGCATTTTAGCCTCCACACTTGGTATGTATAGGGCCAGGCTTAGCAAAAAACGAACCGTTTTTGACAGCATGTTTTCATGTGGATTAACAAATACTAGCAAATACATGTCATGTCATTAGGAATTTTAATCTCAGAACAGTCTCCATTGCAAATTCCAATCGCAACCCTTGCGGTAGAGTTCTTATCACATCGCAGAGGTGCTTCAGTCGCAAAAAATATTCAACATGCTGAAAGATTCTTGTGACAGTCGCAGCACAAGAAACTCACAGTTCTAGACGCAGTTCAACTGCAGATACAATTTACAATTGCAGAACAGGTCTCCACTGCTACGGTTGGTCTGCACATGAACTGTGCTTGAATATTATTTCCTGTTTTTCTATTGCAAGGCTTACCCCAGAGCTTATCGCAGCCAGTCGAGACCCCACTTAATTTTCCTAATAGAGCATCATTCGGTTTTCCAGCCAGAGTGTCTATAACCTGTATTTTGGATGGTCACGCATGATTATCTATAATATTAATTCTTTTAGAGAAAAGTGTAATTCTCCGCATCTCCTCCGAAAACGCTAGAGAGATTGCCATTGCACTATGTTTTTTAGCAATTTCCCAGAAAAAAGGGTTTCCAATTAAATTTACACCAGCATCTTTTACGCCCACCTATTTACGTCAGACTTTCCATAAGAATGAAGTAACTGGAATACTGTGCAGCTATAAACTTTCGCGCTGCATTGCTTGTCTCTGAGTGGTCACCGTTGGCAGGTGGGCCTTTTGCTCGGCCAAGTTGGCCACTGCCTCATCGAACAGTTCAAACTTTGACATTGCATTATCGTGCAAAAGTCGTCTAAATTTCAGTGTTTTGATCAGCAGTTCTCCACCAGTTATAAGTCTTGGTATTCCTTAACCCATTCAGGGCGGGGGCAGTTTACACATATTTTTGCCTGGTGGACGGGGGCCCTTTTCCCCCTTTTTGGGCTTCAGGACGGGTGTTTAACATGAGGTTTAGGGTTTGAAAACACTTTAAGAATATTTTCTTCAAATAATATGTGTCATATGTACATTGTTTAATAGGTGTAAACAGTTATTGATCATATTTTTTCATAATTTCTAGAATTTGGTTTTCAATAATTAAAATAATGGGTCTCAATTGGGTGCAATATGGGGGCAACCTTGCTCCAAATTCACTTTCCAGCATTTACATATGTTAGTTATGACGTCATCATTGTTTAATAGGTGTAAACAGTTATTGATCATATTTTTTCATAATTTCTAGAATTTGGTCTTCAATAATTAAAATAATGGGTCTCAATTGGGTGCAATATGGGGGCAACCTTGCTCCAAATTCACTTTCCAGCATTTACATATGTTAGTTATGACGTCATCATTATTGTCTCCATATATTTCAAATTTCATCAAAATCTGTTCATTTTTTATTAAGTTATGCCCACTTCAATTTATATAAAAAATTGATGCCTTGAGGCATCACCCCGTCCCCTGGGCCAAATTATGTGTGATGCCTTGAGGCATCAGCCCGTCCACTGAGCCATTTTGATGTTGATGCCTTGAGGCATCAGCCCGCCCTCAATGGGTTAACAGAGAACAAGGTATCGATGACAATGACTTATATGCTGCGGCTAATTGATAATCAATTAGCCCTTAGACTAACACTAACACTTACGCTAATTAATAAGACAAATAACAAGGAGCTAGCATGTAACATGGCTTGATCAGATGACTGACCAACCTAACTGTTTATTTTAACAAAGGTCACGCGGTGCAACTAATTAGCATAACCAGCCATGCCCTGCTGCTTTGTCTACTGTCCGGTAGGGGGCCCAGCGCGTTACATAACATTACGTAACAGTAGGGCATTTCAAAACAGTTTCGGGGCTGAAAATTCGCAGTTGTGTGCCTCTATATCATAGAACTGAAATGTGAAATAGAGAAAAAAAATTCACGGTGCCAGAAATTATTTCGCTGAATTTGCAGTATTTCCCCCCCCCCCCCCCAACATACACAATTTTACATTTATTAAATTCTTGAGGAGTCTACATAGCTTGATACACCTGCTCAAAATAGACAAAACATGAATCCAATCCATCATTTCCAGTACAGAATTATCATTCTTCACATAATTGATCTCTAATCATATTCAAAATAGATCATACAAATCAATCTCAAAATAAACAAAACTCTCAAAATATGTCATACAAAGTAATCTAAGTAAAACAAATTTAACCCATTCAAGATGGGGGCAGTTTACACATATTTTGCCTGGCTGACGGGGCCCTTTTCCCCCTTTTTGGGCTTCAGGACGGGTGTTTAACATGAGGTTTAGGGTTTAAAAACACTTTAAGAATATTTTCTTCAAAAATATGTGTCATATGTACATCGTTTCATAGGTGTAAACAATTATTGATCATATTTTTTCATGATTTCTAGAATTTGGTCTTCAATAATTAAAATAATGGGTATCAATTGGGTGCAATATGGCGGCAACCTTGCTCCAAATTAACTTTCCAGCATTTACGTATGTTAGTTATGACGTCATCATTATTATCTCCATGACAACATACCTATAAAAATATTTCTATTGTGTTTGTATACATATATTTTAAATTTCATCAAAATCCGTTCATTTTTCATTAAGTTATGCCCCCTTCAATTTATAAAAAAAATTGATGCCTTGAGGCATCACCCCGTCCCCTGAGCCAAATTAATGTGTGATGCCTTGAGGCATCAGCCCGTCCCCTGAGCCATTTTGATGTTGATACCTTGAGGCATCAGCCCGTCCTCAATGGGTTAAAGGACCACATAATTCAATATACATGTATTGGCAATAAACAATATTGGCAATAAACAATAAAGTCCATATTATTGACATTTGATAAACAATCTATACACACAATTTCAATACACATTTGAATGCATGCAGCATCTGTTCTATTACTACAACTTCTATGCACATTCTACATACCAACCTCAATTATTTCATCTGGCTTTTTACCTCAAATTATCCAATTAAAATAGGGATAACCATTTGCATCTAAAGATTCCTGGTTCATCCCATCTCATCCCCTTTCTGCCAATTACCTCCCCGCTCATGATAATTTTCCCTCTTGTATAATAGAAAACAGAGTGATATCTCGTTGGGTAGAAAATCGAGTTCATAAAATTATGGCTCCTCCTGTTCAAAATATATCCTGGTGATCCTTTATCACACTCACATGGATATCTCCCATTGCTCCCACTCAAGTTGCTCCTTGACCGTATATGCTTTTGCTCCTTTCATTCTTGTTCTTCAATGTGATTTTCTATTCTTGCACAGATTGTTTCCTCTCCTTTCATTAAACTTCAGCAAAATAGGGGACGTGTCTCCTTTGCCCATCCTGGAAACATTATATTCAATGTCACTTGGGACACTGATCATAATCTCATCCAACTTGCATTGTATGTCATCTCCTAAGTAAACATCACCCATCAAGTAAACATTACCCGTTCTCCCATAGTGGATTTGAGATTTGGCAACAAAACTATTATAATTCTTCAAACATTCTTTTATGGAATCGATAGAGCAGCTGATCTCATATATACATGTTTACTCGCTGGGGTGGATAGCAGCTTGGAACCTCCAGTAGGGTCAATGAACACTCCCTAGTCCTGCAAGCTAAACACTTCTATAATCCTAGCATGGACACAGCATTGTGAAACGTAAAGTTCTTTTCGTTAAGCACTATAACGCTCGAAACACGTCGTTGAACGACAATTGCGTCTTTTTCTAACTATTGATTGTAATTATGTATTGGCCTGTAAATGAAATAAAAACAAATTTAGAAACAGTTTGTAGGGTCTTAAACAGAGATAAATCATGAAAAAACCTGCTTAATCCTTCCAACGTTATTCCATGTGCACCAAATTCTCCTAACCTGTCCGATGGCCGCCTCCAGAAGGTTGGTATGATGAGGACCGTTGGTCAGTTGACATATTAAACAGTCTCAAACACAAAAAAATCTTTAAAATACTCCTAGCTGAAGCTCTGCGAATTCTCTGCGTTAAACTGAAGGTGTGTGACAAAACTGGTGATGAATTTCTGCCTCTTAAACGGGTATCCTCGCTGGGTGCCCAGCGTAATGATATTAATCATTCTCAACTTCTGATATGGGTCGGATAGGCGGTTCCAGCCAGTCATGTGACACTCTTGCTTAGATAATGCCCCAAACCAAAACAGTCCTTATCAGGGGCACATGGCCCTTCCAGTCAGATAGACATAAGGAACTTATAAGTAACCAGGGTATACAAAGCAATACTCCCCCCCCCCCCCATGTGGTGTTGTTGTGTCATGTGACTGGTGTAAACACTGTTGATTGATAGCTAACTGTTTCAGTTTAAATGTGTAACAGTCATATTTCCAATGGAGTTAATGAATTAGTGATGTAAAGAGTACTACGATTTTTGATGTAAGTAGACATCATAGCCTCCATATCTTCATTTATATCTGTGGCTAGTTACATGAAGAAACAGTTGCTGAAACATATATACAGATATTAGGGAAGACATTCAAAAACTGTGCTCTGCTCTTCATGGGACTGTGTCTGACAGGGGAAAGCTCCCGCTGGCCTCACCCACCCCTTTTATATTGAAGGTACTTAGAACGCGAACATTTTTAGCTGCATGTTAGATTCAATGCTACTTCATAAGCAAGAACGTGTTGTCATAGTAAAATTGCCTCTTATGCCTGACTCCCCATGAACTCTGTAAACTGGACAACCAGCCAAAGTGACTCTAACATCAGGGAAAGTGGCTCAACAGTCACTGTTCTTCCCTTCATGATTACCCTAATGGTAACCTCTTTCCCTGTCTCTGTGTCTCCGTATCTATTTCTTTCAATTTCCCTGTCTCCCTCCCTGTCTCTATCTCTGACATTATGTCTGCCTCTCCCCACCTCCATCCTTCTCCTTTAGCCCCTACTCTTTTTCAACCACATGCTTAGATAACAAGTATCAGTGACTGTTACCTGTAACAGTCGCTCAGATTAATTAATTAATGCTTACAGTAGTTTCCTACTGTTAACAGCTGTGTCTTCAGAATTTAATTTCTAACTTTTCATTGTAAAACACTCAAGTTATTGAACTTGAGAACGCACCATGTTTATTCCTTGTACTTTTCCTTTCTTCCAGAACAATGGATTATTTAAGCCTTCCCAAGCAAGAGTGACCACCTTGTAGCAACACTTCAACAGACCAAAAATGTGAGTACCGGTACATGTTTATTTGTAACCCTTTTCTTCCAGCCTCCCCCGCTGCAAACAAGTCATAATATTAACCACTGACTGGAACGAAGTGGAAGCTTTCTTGTTTCTTTTTATTTTCATCTCGGAGAAAATTAATTCCTGGAAACTATATTTCCAGCTCTCCTTGCCAGTATACAAATCTGATTACACCATTTGTCTGCTTTGAATCCAGAATTATACTTGTTGAAGTTGTTCTCTATTTCAGCTAAATTCTCTCCCAATGGTTTCATTTCATTTCAGATTCCAGTAAACATACCGTTTTCCTTGTTAGTTTTTATATAATTGTGTCCCCAAAAAATATTTTTTCAGGAACGGTAGCCATATGTTAATGTTATAATTTACAGGAGTTTCTTTACTTACTACCACGTACAGTTGCCCAAGGTATCATCATCTTACAACCACATTATATGTTACAGTCTCTTCAATTACACATATTTCATGGCTACTAGGTGGATTATGTAAACACATTTTTAGCGCTTATTATGTTGAATACAGTATTTAATATTGGACGTCATGTAATCTACAACAGTGTGCAATTGTCTAATTACCTTCTTGGATAGATGTTGTGGGAGATTCTAACAACTGGTGGGAACTTATTATTTTTACAGACTGGATTCATATCGTTGATTTTTGAAGAACTGTGGTTGTACCATTCTTTTGAAAAATATTAAAAAAATATTTATTCAGATTTGAAGGCCCATCCAACATTTCGGGCCTGGCAGTATTAATTGCTTCTTGTGACATGCTTCTTGGATGGCCTTACTTTAGGTATCCAAAGATATGAAGCCACTCCGAAATACAGAGTACTGAAGCTGATTCTTTTGATGGGGATTTGTTGATTTTACCACTTTTGATCAGGATCACAGGGATGAAAGTATCCAACAACACATTAACTACCTTATAATTCATACTGGCAAACATGAGGGCATGTTAGCAGGGGCCGTTTATCGTTCAGTTTTGTTGCACCCAACAAGAGAATATAATCTTAAGCATTGTAAATTAGGATTTTTTCATTGAAAACCGAATTTTCCTTCTTCCCACCTTCAAAAGTGTGGACAACTATGACAACTATGAGAAAACAGCAAACCAAATCGGGTATTTCTTTCCCGAGCATATTACATGCAACACCATTGCCTCTGGTCTCTCGAGCTATCAGGGGCCCTGCTTTGAACCATGTGACTGTATCACAATGGCGTGGTGGATGTACAGTCGGAGACGACCGTAACTTGTTTAATTCATGTTTATGAGAAGGTTAAGGGGGAACTCAATAGATTCACATTGAAATCGTGGAGTAGAGTATGTCAGTTTGCTGTAAAATGGATTGAGCTTGACTGACAGGACTGATTCCCCCTGCCCTCTTCCTCATGCTCCCCCTCCCCACTTTCTCTCCCTCCCCTCTCGACCCTCCCCTATACTCCTCTCCCTCCCCTCTTTTCCCTCCCTCACTTCTCTTTCCCTCCCCCTCTCTGATTCCCCTACCCTCTCCCTCCCCTCTTCTGCACTGGTTGGGTCCCCCTGGAAGTGATGTAGTAGTTTGTGGGAAGTGATGTAGGGGATGCCGTAGTCCCAGAAAGTCCCAGAAAGTCCCAGAAAGGCTATCCCAACAGGCTTCCCCAGCTTTCCCAGGCTAAAAATAGTTTTGTACAGAACCCAACTAAAAAGGGCTTTCACATTTTCACCCTAGATACCTTCACAAACCATATATATTGTCCTCTGGAAAGGGATGGCGGAACTGTACAGAGCAGAAAAAGGACTGGTAACATAACAGATTCCAAGAACATGCTTGACAAAAAGTCACCCTTTCCCATATATTTAGCAGATAATATACATTGTAATGAACCCAGGATAGTTCTAGCGCACTCGGAATAATAACCAAGTCCTAGCTGCAATAGTAGGGGCTGCAAAGCTTTATTACCCATAGCCTGAGTTACAAGAAGCTAAGTGGCCCTACAAGAGAACCTAGAGTAAACTAGTATGCTCAAGTATCCGCAGATCTAGGTAAACTGGTGTCTCCACTGTAGTGCTTGGGGTCTACGACAGCTGGCTGGAATATTGGCTGAAAGACTGAAACTTATTATTGACTAATATAATGTCATATTCTCAATTTGTTACAATCAATTATGGGAGATTTTAATCATTATTTGCACTGGAAACCTGTTAGCATCTCACGGGTAGATTGATTAAAGAAATCCATCCTAGTGTTAAGATTCAAGAATTCATACTGCATATACCAGAAATATGACATCAGACTGCCCTTCCACCCAAGATTTTAGGTGATACGTGTATATACATAGGTCTCAATTCTCAACATTGATTTAAAAATTGGCTTTAGAAAGAATTTCTATGCGTAGAAACATGCAGACATACGGAGTATAGGGTCTCTGAATGAGACAATTTATTTAAGAAATAAAGGGAAAAGTGGAATAAATGAGCGATAATCTGTCACGTTTGCTCCCCCCTTTATCCAATAGAGAATGAAAGATTGCCTCACCTATTGGATTTGGCCCATGTGAGTCTGGAAGGTAAGTCTCACATAGGTTGGATAGCGGCTACGCGGTTTCAGTTTACTCCAAATCATCCATCATCCCAGGATAGATGTGTAATAAATGTGCGAATGGCGCACCAAGGAGAGCAAAGGGACACTGTCTAGTGCTGCCCCAGTTGGGACTAAAAATGAACTGTCGACTGCTGCACCACCTGGGATGTTGTAATGAAAACAGAGACACCTATAGATGTGCATTCTATGCGACATATAGAATTATAAATCTCTATATTTTTAAATTGTGTTTTCCGTCGTCCATTAAGGATATGCCTATATAGAGTATTTATCTTTAAAGGCTAGCGTCCAACAAGGGAGGTATATCGAGACTCACTGCTGGTCTATTAAACATGCATTTATTATGATATCAATGGCCTCTGGGAGAGCTTTATTATTCTGATATCGATTCATTGTTCCTCACTCTTCCATGGACTGGAGGGGGTGATCTCCATTTTATCTTAAATGAATAGTCCTCGTCTAAAGGGAATTTTGCAGGTGTGTTTCCGATTTATATAGCTGAAAACTAGGTAGGGACAGGGAGGTATATACAAGGGAGTAGCAACGACTCATTGACTGAACCAAAATATCCGCAACTGGGACTTAATTTAGCCACTGCATGCCAGGTGACACTGCAGTATTGTTGTAGGCAATACTACCACATATAGCCCAGGTAGTTTGGTTGCCCTTTACCAGGAAGAGCATAATAGGGATGCACGTATAAATAGTTGGCGCTAGTAGTAGTAGTGGCATTACTTTCAACTATATGCCTCTCGCCCATCTTGTCCGTTGCTACTCCCTTGCATATACCTCCCTGGTAGGGGTAACTTTTTTAAATATCAGAAACCACCTAGGAACTGGGAAAAAAATCGAAAAAATAGTTGTTTTATATTTAACAAGAAAAATGTACCTTTTAGGATTTTTGGTTAGGAAGACTGGTGTTCAGTGTTCAGTGTACAACCGCATTTTATGTGACTTTTTTGCGCCATATTTTTACTGAGAATTTTTGGTTAGCCTGAACCCCTGATCATGTATTCCTCTTACGTCACATGGGCAGGGTGATGTTACCCTCGCAGTATTACAAATAAGGCAGGTGCCCTCCCTCTGGGCATATCTCTACTCTCGACCGTCTCAAATGCCTGCCTCTAAAAAGTGTTTTCCCAATAGTGATATCCATACTATACATAGACTGGCCTGGGGGGAATCGGTGCGGAGTGATCTCTGGGTGAGAGACAGAGCCACAGGAAGTCAACTGCGTAAAAATACCAGGGAAAAGAGTTCGATAAAAATAGATAAGGCAGTGTTTTTTGTATTCAGTTAAAGGCCAATACAATTATTTAAATATTTCAAGTGTTGTCTTATTCCTGAATCACCCTTAATCTAACGATACTTCTTTAATAGGGAATACTATTAATAGTGGGAAGTACATGTTTGCACATGTTGGAATTTCAAGATGTATTTACTTCTGTAAGCATTATTCAATGGGAATGTTAAATTTATTTGAATTCAGTGTTTATTAGACGCTCTCTTTATTATAATTCATATGAATTTAGAGATAATTCATATGATTATCGACATAGTTCTCTATAAATGTTCCAACGTTACAAACAACTTGATACATATCAAAGTAAAACACATGGATAAGAAGTAATATTATATTAAAAAGAAGACGAAACTCTGTTCGTATCAACATTATAAGAGTATAAGAACGAAATACCTATAGTATCGTAGATAAACATAAAAAGGCAGTCTCGTAAAGACTCAACACAAGAATACAACAATATCTATATGGTAAATTCAGCCGTTCTGTTTCTTTCTCAAATAAAACAATATAATATTATAATCCAATCTCCTCCTATATACAGCATCGTCTCGTCACATCAACCGTGGCCTGGAAAAAGGTCCTTCGTTTCCTCAAAACAGTCAGACTTCCACGATAAGGCCTACAGCTCCTCCATTACTACAGCTTTTCAATATAGTATAGACAAATAATAATATAGCAAGATCTGTTCAACAGACATATACAAACAATAATATAAGCAATAAATGATTATAGTAGGTTTCACTTTAAAAAGTGATATAGCATATCGACTCAATCAAACATACGATTCATGTTGTGTATTGAAATCCATATCATCAAATGTAGGAATATTCACTGGAATTATTTTTTTTCCTTGAATCTCTTAGCTTGGGAGTGTTCATTAAAGATTCAGGTGTGAGCATTACCCCTCCACCAGCAGATGGCGATAATGGCAAGTTCGAAGACATATCATCAAAAGTGACACCACTGGGCACATATTCATTCATCCCATCCATAGACATAGGAGTATCAGAAGTAGGGGAAGCTAACAGTTCTTTTTCAGATTTTTGAGTCCCAAAAATGTTCAAAGCTAAATTCGATGCTGAAGGTGAGGCTAAAAGGCTATTTTCCTTTTCAATCTCTGCTCTTGTATAGGTTGAAACAGGACCTTTCTTGGGAGGAACAGGACCTTTCTTGGGAGAAACAGTACCTGAGGGGGTCTTAGAGATCCCATACGTCGGCCTGTTCAAACACTGACGTGCCTGGAGATTTTTCGCTCTAATTAGTTGTAATGTAGTGCTTGACTTAGCCTTACTAGGGCTAGCCTTCACAGAAGAGCAAGAAGACAACTTGGACAAATCACTTTTAACTTGAACCATCTCCTCAGCAATTTGACGATTTTTATTCTCCAAATCCAAGACCCTCATTTGGAGTTGATCATTGAGGTTAGTCGTTTCCTCCAGCGTCTCCACCAAAGAGTCCCTTTCCTCTTGCATGTCAAGCAACTTTTGCACATTATCCAAAGGATCTATGATACTTTTAAATTTCGCAATGAACTCCAGATGAATCTTATCCAAAGCAGCCTCATGTCTCTCTTTTTCTTTATCAACTGCCTCAGCATAGGCATATACAGCATCGTTGTAAATATCTTTTACATCTGTCAGTTTGACTTCAGAGATTTTATCTCTGATATTATCGTTGAACAGTACAGGACCTGATATATCGATTGCTGAAACATCCCTACTAGATGTACCAGCAGAAGGTTTGCCCCAGGCATTTGTTACTGGTGGTGGAGCGTCCACGTATTTAGGTTTCTTGCTCACAGGAGCAGATACAGGATTCACTTGGCTAGTATAACCCTCATCCTCAGCAGCATCCATCATACACTTCCAAACTAACCTGGAGACCAGAAGAGTCTGGTGGAAGTAGGGATTCGGCTGAATATGACGATCTTTTTCTGTGATATTCTCCATGGTAGTCTCCATTTCCTTCGTTGTAAGCCCATGTCTACCAGCTGGATCTCGTAAATGGACCACCATATCTGATCTTCTATCCAACACCTTGTTACAAAGTCTCATGGGACACTTCCAGCCGACAGTTAAGGGAGTATGCTCCTCAACCAAATGTCGGATGAACGCTAACTTTGTCCGGAAAACCTTAAGTCCAGAAGTATTGAGGGTCGTGCTTCGACAGCAGTTAAAAGGACAACGCATCCCTACAGAAAAGATACTGATTGCCATCTTCAGTTTGATGTCCTGAGCTGGGAATATGGAAATGCCAGACTCAGGTAACGTCTCCTCCGGCTTACACAGTTTCTCAAAGAGAGATTCGTACATCCCAATTTGATCATCATCGGATGTTTCAAACAAATTGGTGTACTGATCTGACTCACTACACAAAATAGGAGCTAAATTTGTATCTTCTCGCTGAGACCAATACTTCAAACCATTAGTTCTGGTTCGGAAACGTCTCTTTTCTTCAATTTTCTTCGTATCCTCTTTCTTCTTATATTGTTTAGGGATGGCCCCACGTTCTGCACTACCTGAAGCTTGACTTCTATCCTTCAAGCTACTGGAACTCGAATTTCGTTGGTTATTGTTCCCTCTCGGGATATAAGAAGCACGTTTCGGTGGTTTTTTGCTGTCATTTGACTTATTGCTGGCAGAGCTAGGCTCCGTCTCCATTTTACTGGAGCTCATCTAAGCTGTTTATACTGGATCTCCTATAATAAAAATAAGAAAAGAAATTATCATAACCAGCATAAACTCTGAGTAAATCACCAAAACGCCATAAAAATAGGCTTATTCCTTAGCAAAATACCCAATACAGCACATGTTGTCGCAGTTCCCATTGACTTCTATGCTGTACGAGTCGTACTATCTCTCTCCGACGTCCGCGCTGCCAAATATACCCAAATCAGTACTAGTTGTCAGTTGTTCCATAGACTCCCATACTGTATGAGTCGTACCCTGCTCCCTCCGACGTCCGCGCTTTTGGCTTATATTAGAGCGCCGGTAGCGTGGTCTAGGGAGCCCGCAAGGTCCCTTGGCGCAACGCCAAAACACATATACCCACAAAGCACGTTTCTTATGTCTATCGCTTAGCGAACTATAGCATATAAATACAGTTTTGCAGTAGTTTTTCATACCGCTGTTGGATTTGCTGCAGTGAATGCAACTATTGTGTAAATATCACATACAAGTATGTGTATTTTATGGTATTTTGAAACAATTATTTCATGTTTCATATCGGACACATCAAATACAACATTAAATCAATGTAACAGAACAAATCTGAATATAACCATCAGGGTTTAAACGAACAAAAACCCCTTATCACTCACCATACTGATAGCGTCTGAATAGTAAACAATAAGCAGCCATTAAAATTCTCTGAAGAGACCCGTATCACCGTACGATGACTCAACATAATGACAGATAATTATCACATAAACTCAGACATAAATATATAATAATATCGACACATGGATTCCTTCCCAGGATATAATCCCACATGTTTCTATTGAATATATAGTACTTACAGAATTCCAGTTTAATAAGGTTTCTCTCACAGGAATGGAAGAACTAATCGACTGTCTCGTTCCAAGTTTGGGTCACCTCTGAGGGTTCGAGCGAGCCTCAAACCCAAGATCCCAGACCAACACGGCAGACAATCAAATATGGTAATTATTCAGGGCATAGCCTGATGTCAACAGTGAAAACAATTTAAGCTATTACAGAAAAAGTGTCACTCATGACTATCCAATTGTTTACCCGGCCTTACTTATGAAATTAACACGCAATTATTACCGAATCAATAAGGCTCAATCCTCCCTGATCTAGGAAGGTATGCTTTCAAAGCAATGCCTAATAAGGCAATTCTCGTGTATAATAATATGTGAATGAATTCCAATCGTATAGGGTATGCACGATAGACCAATACGCTACATCAGGTCCATCAGCATAATAGACTTCTCGTGTTTTTACCTAGCCTTCACAAATAATAAATTAATATTATTGCGATCCCACTATATATATTTCCCCATGGGAGCTCGATTACTACCAGACCAACACTAAAATTACAATAATTTCAAGGAAGGCATGGAGAATAGCGGTCAGGGATTTTGATCTTTCTTTTTCCTATTGCACGTACCCGAGATGGCACTATTGAATTGTCATGATTTTCATCAATCTTATAAATATTATTATTATTATTGCTATCAGAGATTTTTGGTGGTGATATTTCTTCCTCTCCTGAAGTAGAATTATCTGAACCTTTCATAGAAGGTGGTTTCTTGGGAGGTCTACCTTTTTAAATTCCTCTATCGACTTTAAGCCCGGACAAATATTCCTTTATTTCTTGTCCAGCCGACACTTTTCCTCCCTTTGTTCTGACCACGTCTCTACCTGACAGACGAAGATTTTCAACCTCAGGAGCGTTCCCTAAATTTGTTGTTAAAATTAATCCATCCTCACTGGTAGGATCTATAGCGGTTTTAAGAAAATCGCCATTCCATCTCACCTCTCCCCTACTCGTACTGAGGAGATATGTATGATAATTGATCTTTTTAATTATTTTGAAGGGCCCATCCCATTTGGCACCATATTTGTTACTAGCTATAGGAGGATAATACCTATATACCCATTCACCTTCAGAGAAATTTCTCAGTCTAGTTCGTCGATCATGAGTTTTTTTCTGAGCAACCGAAGTCACTTGTAATCTTTCTCTAGCGAATTTGTGTGCTTCCCTTATTTGTTTTTTTAATTGTTCCAGAAAGACACTTCTCATAGATACATCTAGGCCTCCTCTAGGCACGCCAAATATTAAATCAGCAGGTGTATAAGCCTCTTCACCGAACAATAGTGAGTATGGAGAACAACCAGTACTAGCATGTATACTGGTATTATATGCGCTTGCTATGCAAGGTATAAGTGTATCCCATATTTCCGAACCATAATCAATATAGCAAGATAACTGATTAACAAGTACACGGTTAAATCTCTCCGCCTGTCCATTGCACTTGGGTCTATAGGGAAGAGTTTTCTGCTTCTTAATATCATATAGTTTACATAATTCTTTCATAACCCCACCCTCAAATTCTGGGGCTCCATCACTATGTATAGCATTAGGTGCGCCGAAACGTAATATCCATTCTTTGAATATTGTCCAAGCCACTGTTTCTGCCTTATGATCCTTCAAACAATAAGCTTCTGCCCATTTAGAAAACATATCAGTCACAACTAAAATGCAAATATTTCCTGCTGTACTGCGTTTAAAACCAGATAATACATCTATAGCAATACGAGAAAATCTCTCACCTGTCAGATCCTTCGTTAGAGGAGAAACGTTAGTTCCTTGCCTAGTTTTCCTTGTTAGGCAGATTTCACATTGTCGAATCCAACGTGTAATATCCGCTCTTAGACCTGGCCAGTAATATCTTTGCTTCATAGCCGAATGACATTTTAGATTACCAAAATGTCCCACACAAGCAGGACCATGATGGCGATCGAATAATTGTTTTCGTATTCCAAATGGTACAACTATTCTGCTGAAAAGTTTTCCTGATGAGGGTTGTCTCCATCGAACACATAATAAATCATTATGCAATATTAATTCATCTTTCTTAGCCAAAATGCAGCGAAAATCATTGCTTTCTGCTCCAGCCTTTTCTGGCCAAGGAATTTTGTTTTCAACATATAATCTTATACGCTTAATATCAGAATCTAAAGATTGTTCAGAAACAAAATTGAGATTTTTAACAGGCGTTTCTTCCACAACTTTAGAACTAGCTATTATAGCATTATGGGCACCACAATCAGTGCAATCTTCCCTTTTACATCTGCTATATGGTAGACGAGAAAGAGAATCTGCATTTATGTGTTTCTTTCCAGGCCTGTGACGAATCACCCCTGGCTTCGTGATATTGTATAATTGGAGCGTCATCAACCATCTAGCCAACATATGTTGAGGCTCTTTCATCAGCCAAGTCAGGGAAGCATGATCTGTTCGTACAATAAATTCACCACCTAAGATATAATGTTTGAACTTCGCAGAATAGATCACAACAGCCAGTAATTCGCTATACGTAGTACAGTAATTCCTCTGAGATTTAGAGAAAGAATTGCTGGCATATGCAATAACTTTTTCCTGACATTCTTGTTCCTGTGAAAGAACAGCTGCCATGCTTTTTCCACTCGCATCAGTATCGAGAATATATAATCCGTCTGCTTGTGGATAAGCAAGCACTGGAGCAGTTGTTAATGCCTTTTTCGTCTGGGCAAACGATATTTCACATTCTGGTGACCAGACAAATTTATATTTTGCGACTTTTCCCGAATCTCTTACAATTTCCTGTATAGGATATACCATCTCAGCAAAATCCTTAATAAATTGTCGGTAATAAGAGGCAAATCCAATAAATGATCTTACTTCTTTCACATTTTTAGGCTGAGGCCAATCAATGACCACTTTAACTTTCTCTGGATCTACACGAATTCCTTCACTGGATACCACTCTGCCTAAATATTCAACTTGTCTCTGGAACATTTTACATTTCTTAGGCTTGAGTTTTAACCCATATTCACGTAGCCTTTGAAAGACTTTTTCCAAATTAATCATGGTTTCTTCGAGAGTTTTCCCGAATATAATCATATCGTCCAGATAAACCAGACATATATTATTCACTAATCCACGTAGCATCTTATTCATCATTTTCTGGAATGTAGCAGGAGCATTACAAAGACCAAATGCCATTACTTTGAATTGATATAACCCAGAGGAAGTTATAAAGGCAGTTTTACTCTTGCTTTGCTCATCCATGGCTACTTGCCAATAGCCACTCTCCAGGTCTAACATACAAAACCAACCATTGCCTCCCAGAGCTTCTAGACAATCGTCTATACGTGGTAGTGGATATGAATCTTTCTCAGTGACACTATTTAGGCGACGATAGTCGACACAAAAACGAATAGAACCGTCTTTCTTGTTGACCATCACTATAGGAGATGACCAAGGGCTATCACTTTCTTCTATTACACCAGCATCTAACATTTTCTGTACCTGTTCCTCAGCAGTTTGCTTCTTTTTCGGAATCTGCCGTCTATATGCTTGCTTTATAGGCCTAGCATCCCCAGTATTTATTACATGGGTTGTACGAGAGGTATAGCCTAATGTCTCACCAGGTAAACGAAAAACATCCTTATTCCTTAGAATCATTTCTCCCAATATTTTCCTTTCGTGTTCACTTTTAACATGTACATCTTGAATTAATTTTTCAAGACCTATAGTATTATTAGGTAATTCCTCTACACTACTGGCTGAACAGAAACAGTCAGTAATATGCGCAGGGGACACCTCGACTAGGCTATTTTCGTCTGCTTCATACACATACCCCACAGGTGTATATTTCCTCAGACGTATCGGTAAGGCGGTTGGATTACAGATAGGGATCTTCGTTCTCTTAGTTTTAAATAAATATATATTTAATCCTCCAAAGATTTCTCCATCTTTTCCTTCAACTTCTGGTTCTACCAGATATGGCCTGTTGGTGGGTAGATCTCCTAAATGCACCTCTACAACCTTTACAGCAAATGCACTTATTTGGACATCTTCTTTCACAGTAACTGTCCCCAACGAACCTTTCTTAAGACAATTTATTTTATATTTACCATCTTCAAGAGTCAGTCAACCAGGCCAAGAGATACCACATTTGTATCTCCAGGTAAAATCCATACCTAGAATAGCTTGGCCGCCATCTAAGTGTGATTAGATTAGATTAGATTAGAAACTTTTATTATCGAATTTTCTCGCTGACAGAGTACGGTTCTCCGACTAAGGGAGGTCTCCATGTTCTCTGATGTGTTTACATTTTGTAAAAAAACAGTGAACAAATCCCCAGTCGTCATTGACGAGAGGGGTACACTGTTATACTTAAATTAGTCTTTAATACATTCGGAATAAAACTTTTTAGCGCTGTCAGTAATATCATGTTGAGTATTCTCAGATAATGTTTCCATTCCTTTTCATAACTTTCAGTTAATTAACTCGGTATTCAGTGAAAATTTTTCGGATGCCTTTACCTATATCTCACCAGTCTATATTTCTTAATTAATCTATAAAGATTTGGTCTTGCCAAATTAAATCATTCTTTGCTAGTATTTTAAACCCTTTTTTGTCTCCTATCCTATGGGCCACTGTCTGCAAGGAGTTCCAGGCAAAAGGTATTCTATAAAGGATCGATTTTCTTAATTGTTCATTTTTTGGTACTATTTGTTTCAATGTTTTTCTTCCTTGTGCAAAGTTTTGTGTATTTAAATTTCTTGCATCTATATACCTTGGGTCCCTTGCCAAACCATGGCCCACCTGCAATAAGTGTAGTCTTCTTCTATGCTTTAAAGTTAATACATTCTTTTCTATATGGATATTATCGACATTGGCCCTGGATGGAAGGCCATATATTTTCCTCAGAATTTTATTTTGTATTATCTGGAGTCTATTTGTGCTATTTACTGCATGTGAATCATGAAGGAAATCTGCTTGGTCTATCAGAGGTAAGACCATTACCTTGTATATCAGTAACATTGTTTCTTTAGGGATTTTCCCTGATAGTTTGGCAATTTGCCAGCTCTTATAGTTCATTGCATTTGTTAGTTTGCTTATTAATGGTTTAAATTTTAGATTTCTATCAATTTCGACTCCTAGATATTTGTATGTTTCCACATCTTCCATGGGGATACCATCCAGGCTCAGTACAATATTTGGTTGTTGCGGTTGTTGCTGTTCCCTAGCCCACCTCGACCTCAGTGCTTGATTTCCAAAAAATGTTTGTATTTTGGATTTTGTTAAGTTTAGTGATATTTTGTTAATCTTACACCAGTATATAATGGCATTTAAGTCCTGTTGAAGCAGGTTTGTAGCTTCTAGGGTGTTCGTGCCACTTGCATATATAATGGTGTCATCCGCAAATAATACCACCAGGCAAGCATTTCTATACACAATGCCGCCAATATTGAGATTTAATATTATATAACCCAGTGTATTGATGGGTCCACTTGCAATCGGTTTCACCTTCAATCGTGAAGCGAACAATTGAGGCTTGCAGGCAAGTGAATCATAAAATTCTTTAGAAACCAAGCTGGTTTGAGCCCCAGTATCATAATGAAATTCTCCACACTTTTCCCCTATCGTTACAGGTACATACCATCTCATTTTTACCAATAAAGGAGTTATATGTATCATGGTTTCAGATTCATCCTCTGGATTCGACAAATATGACACCTTTACTTCCCCATCGTCGCTTCTTACAGCGCCTATGAGAGCAAGGTCATCATTGTCCAAGTTATTCCTACAAATGCTATCCCGATCTAGGCTAGCCTGTGGAGGTTTCCAGGAATTTTTCAATGTCGACTGAGAATTTATAATAATATTATCAGGTGTAAAAGGCTGTTCTACCGGTTTTAATACCTCCTGACATATTCCCTTCTCATTTCCATCTGAATCACCACCTTGAGGATGGCACATATTATCTGGGTATATCGTTGTACTATTTGTACCATTATTGTTAGGAATCAGGGTCTCAAGAATGCTTCCTACTGAGACCCCTTCTCGTTTCCCTGACTCCTCTTCTCTTTTTCCTCTCTATCCTTCTGTAAACGTTTCTCCAGAGCTAGAATTTCTGGACATTTCCATTTAGGATGTTCTGTCGATTTACAGAAACGACAATCGTATTGTTGTCGATTCTTAAATCCCCCAGAAAATCTTCAGAATAGCTTATAGAGCTTATAGAGGACACATCATGTCTGTATTGCCTATGGCTGGCAGGTGTGGGGGTTGGTGGCCCATTCATAGTGGCCAGTGAGTCACCCACACTTCAAAATTGTATAGATGGCTGAGAGAAATCAGAATATTGACCATCGTGGATGATTAAATTCTCTGCATTCAACTCAGCATAATATTATAATTGTCCATTTATAGACATATAAGGTATGTAATTCTTGTATAAACAAGATATAGACTTCCTAAATTAGGAATTATTACTCCACAAAAGGTCACGGCACCAAAATGTAGTGACCCAAGGGTTCGTTTAGTAGAGGAGAAATAAGAACAGGACAAACGTCAACTATTAATATTCTATTTTAATATGAGCTAGAAGCTCTAACCAGTTGAAACTGGGACATCACGTCCGGAGGTGTTTTACACACAGTTGTATCAGTAACAGATAAAGGAAACGTACAAAGTAAAGGGAAAAGGAGGCACTTGGAAATTGCTCCCACCTAGTGGAACAAGGCGACAATCCCGCCTATACCTTAACATAGAAGAACTTTGTGAGTAGCATAGAAAGTGGGCTTGTCGCCGGGCACTATCTTACTCATTGGCGGGAAAACCTACTCGAGCATGGATGCGCGGGTGTAGGACGTAAAGAATATAATCAACCAAAAGTAGAGAAAACACCGTCAGACAGAAGAAAAAAATAGTACAAAAGTAGAAAACAAAGACATGGAATCGCCAGGGCTTTTTTCTCGAATGAAACATGCCGTATTGGGCAGTTCATTAAGAAAAACACTTTCATCGCGAAAAACCGTTACGAAGGATGGCGGCCATGGAGATTGGGTATCCGACGACGAGAAATCCGGAAAGATGAGTACGGATAACGAATTATACCCGGATGAAAAGACCACTCACTCAGAGAATGATGAGGTAAAAGTGGAAGAAGAAAACCTTAACGAAGAGGAAATGCTTCAGCTGAAGTATGGAAGTGTAAAGAAAGTGTTATTTGATAATTCAAAAGGAGATTATTCACGCGCTGAGACTCCGCGCACAGTGGATTCAGAGGCAAAGTCATGGGCGACAAGAAAGTCGACGACCAGGAGAAAGAATGCTCCAGTGAATGAGGTGGGTTCAATTTCACAAAATAAAATTGAAATAACAGAGCTAGAGGAAGTCAAAAAGGATTTAGTGCTCGTAGAAAGCAGCTTTGGGCAATTTATAACGAAAATAAAAACTGACATAGAGTGTATGGAGCAGGACTTTGGCGAATACGCCTGGGAGAACTCCAACACGATCCAGGGCTTTCATAAACGAATCAAGAAAATGGAAAATCAAATGATAAATTTAAATGAGCTAGAGAGGCGAGTCAGAGAAATCGAAGTAAAGGTGGGCAAAAACAACGAATGGAAAAGGGAAAAAGCTGAACCAAAAGTTGAAAAAGGAAAAGAAAAGAGAAAAGAGAATGATGGATTAGCCGACAGGCAAGCCCAAGTAAACGGTGAGAATAGGCCGAAAACTAGAAAGGACCCACATTATTTAATCATCGAAGGGATTGAGGAGGATTGGGAAAACCAAGGAATTGAAACCCAAGAAGAGCTAAGCAAAATAGTCAGAATAAATGGGGAAAGGGAAGAAGTACACCAAAAAATTCTGAAAATCATAAAATTAGCGATTCACGAGTCACAAAAAGTAGATGTACAGACCGCCTACAGAATAGGGAAGGCCACGATAGGTCGGAGGAGGGCAGTCTATATTATTGTAGCCACCGAAGAAATGAAAATTAAAATTGTTAAAGCAAGTAGGAAAATGAGGGAGCAACGAATGTATGGAAGGGTCTGGCTAAATAAATTTAGCAGGCACACAAATGGTTACCAGTTGAATTTGCTCGAAAACTCATTACGACTACTCGAGTTAAATAAAATTGCGGCGAGGCTGGAGGCCAACCACATAGTCATAGGAAGAGAAACCTTCAGTGTCTATGACTTACACAAGCTTCCAGAGGGTTGCAAACCCGAGAATATATTTCATGTTCAAGTGGGAGAAAATGGCATTGGCTTCAAAGGGGAACACAGCTTCATGAGCAACTTTTATAAAGTAAAATTTGAATTTGACGGCCGAACCTATGACTCGGCCGAGCATTGTTTCCAAGCAAACAAAGCGGCGAAGGCAGGCCTTGTTCGATTGGCCGAGAGCATAGCGCGTGAACCAAACCCAGCGGTCGCTAAGGGAGAGGGCGGGAAGTTTAGAACGTCTCCCGAGTGGAAAGATATCAAAGAAAATATGCTGGAAAACATTGTTTACCAAAACTTTGACCAGTCAAATGATCTTAAAAGAAAATTGCTCGACACAAAAGGGAAAAAATTATACGAAATGACATCCTCCCATAAGTGGGCTACCGGAACCAAACACCCGGAAGTGCTCATTCAAAATGGCGCCCGAGTAACCGTAGACGCGAGTAGCCTCACTGGGAAAAACATTTTCGGAAAGATTTTAGAAAGAATTAGAGAGAGACTTATCATTGAAGCTGAAACAAAGGTAATGTAATGTAACATGGATTTACTGATACTGATGGACTCCAGGGGAGATGGCATAGAGAACAAGCTTAAAATAACACTCTCAGGATTCGCGTTAAGAGTCATTACAGTAAGAGGGGGAACCATAGAGAGGTTGACGGAGGAAGCACGATCGATGGTTGCATTAAGAAGACCCAAGCATATAGTAATAGCAGCTGGGTTGTGCAATATAACTTTTAGAGACAAAAGTGATTTTGGTGAACAGATAAAACTGAGGCATGATACAAACGTCCTATTTGAAGAATCGATCAGAACTACCCTCAACCAAGCAATATCAACGCTTAAACAAATAGCGCCGGTTCAGGGTTACATACCGAAAGTTTCAATAGCCACAATGATAGGCATCGACGTCAGAATATATAACTCTCACCTGGCCGCCTTAAAAGGAATACTTTACCCGAAGAAAGATCATTATCAGGAAGTACAAAGGCAAATAAATGAGCGAGTAGTCATCTTCAGTAATATGGCGAGGCAAATGAATGCAGAACAGGGAAACCCAACACCATTTGTTTCCCAAATGATCCATAGATGCCAAGCCGGAAAGAAAAAACGCAAAAACGGACCAACCAAATATTCATCCTTTTACCACAAGCTTGCAGGTGACGGCTGTCACTTATCAAGAGAAATGAAGTGGGAGTATGCAAAGCAGCTGGCCATTGCCTATAACAAAGCCCAGTAGCAAAGAGGAATATATACCCCATTATAAGAAAATAGTTATGGGAGCAGTAAATTCACCCGCATAGTTATATAAGGTACGAGGTATAGAGATGCATTTCTATTGAACGGTCTCACACATACCACATACAATATATAGCAGAAAATGTATTTTACATATCTGTGGGAATTAAGAATAAATCCATATCACTGCGAAGTATTAATTAATGAAATAAGTATGTACCCTCCCTGGAAAATGCTGACCTGGATTAACTATATTTCTTTGAACGTAGTTAAGAAAGGTCTTGCACGATCCACAGGAGGAGTACGATGTAAAACTGGACATGTAAAACTGGACATGATAACAACCAGGACCATGACGGATATTACAAGTAAGAACGAAATATTATACATATATATTATATATATACGTAATACAAATAGTCCAGTTAAATTGAAGACCATCGTCATAAACTGTGAAGACTTACAGCATTTTACAATGGCTGTGATACAGACACAGAAAGGTCATACGACAAAATAAGATAGTAAAGGTTCAATGTAGTTTGTTACACAAATATATGAATGGTATGTACGATATAGGAGGTATGGAGATGCATTTCTATTGAACGGTCTCAAAAAAAATACCAAATATAAAGTACAGAACACCATGTGTTAAAAATTGATGCTACATTGATACCTACTCTCATTGATATTGATAAATTAAAGTTATGTATACTCCCTGGAGAATTTTCAACTTGGATTACCTATATTTCTTTGAACGTAGGTAAGAAGGGCTGGAAGTGACCCACAGGAGAATACTTGTTACTTATTAAATAGTCAGTTAAAATCAACAGGTACAAATAGTGAATGTTAGGTGAAAACTAAGCAGTATCATCCAAAGAAAAATTTGATACAAGAAAACAATTTTACTGAACATTACCTAATACCTACGAACTGACGAACAGTGATAGACGACCTAATCAGAATATATATAATTGGAAGACTAGTATGGGTAACTATGTTGTGTTGTTGTAATATTACCAGAGGAGTTAGTAAATACCCAGTACACTATGTCTATACTACTGATAGGGCATTGAAGAAAAGAAAAGTTGTAAATATTGTATAAAATATGAAATGTTACTATGGAATATGCTCAGTGGTATTACTGGCGTGCAAGGTAGAGAAGACCCGATCGTATGAAAGGGTAAAGTCTACTAGGCACGCCAGGAGTATTTCACAGTCAAAATAGGAAACACAAACTGTAAATAATATTTGAAATGAGAAAAATGTACTATTTTTCAAAATATAAATCTGTTAAAATGTCTATATAAGAGGACTTCACATAGACTTGTATTTAAACAAGTCGCATAACATTGTTATGTAGCTAGACGCTCAAGTAGAAAAATAATGGTGTAAACTCATTTTGGTTGATTATAAACCTGATACAAGGTAAACTTACTTAATCCTACTATATATATGTGCAAAATGACCGAAATTAAAAAGTTCAAAGGTCTTTCCATTATTTCATGGAATGTTAGAAGTTTAAAACCGAAATTGCTTGAAATCTCGACACTAGTACATGAATATAAGCCCAGCATTCTAGCATGCCAAGAAACATGGTTGAGTAGGAATACTTCAGAATCACAAATAAATATTGAAGGGTATCAAAACATAAGAGCTGATAGAATAGGCAGCAGGAAAGGAGGGGGTATAGCTATGTATATAGAAGAGGGGATAAATGTCGATGAACAAACTTACCAAGATTATAATAAATCCTCAAATGACATAGAAATACAAATCCTAGGTATCAAGAAAGGACAAATTTAATAGCTATAAATCTATATAGACCCCCAAATGGGTCAATAGAAAAGTTCAGAGAACATCTGAGCCTGGTATTAGAGAACATAAAAAAATATCAAGAGATAATAGTATTCGGTGACTTTAATATTGACTACACCGAAATGTCAGAAGCAAGTAAATCATCCCAAATAGGTGAACTAAATTGTGTCTTCATGAAATACAATCTAACTCAACTAATAGAGAAGAAAACAAGAATTACACATAAGTCAGCTAGGCTTATAGATATGGTATATAGTAATAGTAATAAGATTGATAGGTCAGGAGTCATTGAAAATAACCTGAGTGACCACTTACCTGTATATGTAATAATAAAGAAACCTAGAACGAGATACCAACATACTACATTTAAAGCTAGGGACATGAGTCATTATGATGGAAATATATTAAATGAAATTCTAGAAAATGAAGACTGGACGGAATACTATCAAACAAGGGATGTAAATAAGTGTTGGGAACTAATGTATAATAAAATATCATTCTTTCTAGACAGAATGAGCCCAGTGAAAGAGTTGAGAAATGTAAAATCTAAACCGCCGTGGTTCACAAAAGAATTGGTCAGGATGGCTAAGCTGAGAGATAAACTTTTTGTTAAGGCAAAAAGGAGTCAAAATTTAAATGATTGGGAGGAAGCAAGGAAATGTAGAAATAAAGTTAATTCTGAACTAGTGAAAATGAAAAATAATTATCTCAGGCTACAAATCCAAGAAAATAGGAATGATCCCAAGAAATTTTGGGAAACAATAAATCCTATTATATCACCTGACAAAGAGAAAGTGAACAAGCCGGTTCAGATTAAATTACAAAATGGAAAACTAGTTGAAGAGAGTTCCAAATATTATGAATGATTATTTTGCAAATATAGGACAAAAGTTGGCGCAAGAAATAAAACCTCTAAAAGAAGAGGAAAAGGATGAAGAAATAAGAAATCTTACGTCAGAATCAAAAAATCGTTTAATAGACGAAACTAGTGTTATTGATGGAGGGAACAGTAATAAATTTTCTCTAGTGCCAATAGAATTGAAAGAAATATTACAGTTTGTAAGGAGAACGAGCAAATACAAAGCATCAGGGATACCGTATATGCCCACTAAAGTACTGAAACCGATCTTGATAAAACTGAGCATGCAATTATTATACCTATTTAATCTGTCAATAGATACGAGTCAGGTACCCATAGCGTTCAAGAGTGCACAAATAACGCCACTCCATAAAGATGGAAGCAAGACAGAGCCAGGAAACTTTAGACCTATTTCGGTAATTACTTTTCCAGCAAAAATTCTTGAAAAATGTATCCAAAAGCAATTTTATAATTATCTGGAGGAAGAGAATCTTTTATATGAGCACCAGTACGGGTTTAGACAAGGGATATCCTTGAATGATGCACATTTTAAGTTATTCTCCGATGTGTACCAAAATCTTAATAAGAAAGATGTTTCAGTTTTGGCGTATCTAGACCTAAAAAAGGCCTTCGATACGGTTGACCATGAAAGGCTGTTACAAAAACTTGAAATGATAGGGGTAGACAAAAAGGCACTGGGATGGTTTACAAATTATCTGAGCGGTAGGGAACAAACAGTAGTAGTAAATAAAACGACGTCAGATAGAAAAGAGGTAACATGCGGGGTCCCTCAAGGGACAGCTTTGGGGCCATTACTGTTCCAGGTGTACATTAATGACCTAAATCAGTGGATTAAGCATTCAAATATAATTTTATTTGCTGATGACACTGTAATTTATGGCACAAACAAGGAGAAACAAGTAATAGAAGAGGAAATGAAATTTGACCTGAACAGAGTAAATCTGTGGTGTAGAGAAAATAAAATATCTCTGAATATCAAGAAAAGTAAAATAATGGAGATCAGTAGGAAAAGGCAAGTACCTGATGATAACGAAACAAGATTTCACATAGGGAAGGCCGAAATAGAGAGAACGAAATCTTATAAATACCTAGGGGTAACCATTGACGACAAGCTGACGTTTAAGCAACACCTCTCATTGCGAATATGCTCTGTTAGAAATAAGATTCATAAACTGGCGCAACTGAGACAATCAGCTGGTGATAATACCCTATTGACAATATATAAGGTGGCTATACGTCCTATTATAGATTTTGGTGATTTACTTTATAGTGGAGGAAACCAATCTGGACTAGCAAAACTACAAGTTCTGCAAAATTCAGCAGTGAGAATAGTAAAAAATCTGATTAAAAGAACAAATACGGATGCAGCTCATGCTGAACTAGGCCTACAGAAGTTAGAAGTGCGCAGAAAATCACATTTACTTGAAATGGGATATAAATTAGCGCAAAACAAGAATTACTTAGATAATAGAGAGATAAACCTTAGAAGCCTTGTAGGTGGGAAAAACATGAAGGTGGTTAATCCAACCTCAGAAAGAGTGAAGAAGTCTTTCATATATACCATACCTACACTCTGGAACAGTTTGGCCCCAAAACAACAGAATTTAAGTGATATTAAGGAATTTAAGAGATATTTAAAAAGAGAATATGACCCAGGGTAAGGTGATAAAGAAAAAAGTCAACCCAGCGAATTGCTAGTACGGGCAAATAGTGTTTATTTGCAGTAATCGCTGGACACATGACTGTATCTGAAATTGTATAAGAATCTTGCAAAAACTAAAAGTATATCCAAAATACAATGTAGAGGAAATTATATCTAAATTAATGTACTGCGAAAAATGGAACTCACTCAGGAAAAGAACTAACATATAAATTGTAATGAACAGGTTTGAATTCAAAACTCGTATCTTGTATGGGTAAGAATATTTTATGAAGGTTGATGAAAGAAGACTAACACATACTCTCAGTAAAGAGAGATAAGGGGGGAATATAAGGGTAAAATATATAACAAAAATGAAATTCTGTTATGTAGTTGTAGTTAATTATTATAACCGATGCCTCTAAATAATGAGGATTTTATATCTATCAATTGTTGAAAGAGTTCTCAAAAAAATTGTAACTATAAGATGAACTCTTGGTGATAGCAATGTCAAGTAGAATTTTAATGTCGATTTTAAACAATTTATAAACTGGAATGTATGAGATTAAAAAGGATCCACATGTATTAATACAATATGCCAGCGGAAGCCTGGGAAGAGCAGCAATGCGTTGAAAGGCACACATCCATTTTCTCTACATTTATTGTATCTGTCTACTGAGAAATAAAAATCTTTATATATATATATACTACATATTGACCAACTTTTTTTTCGACCCAACTTTTTTCGACAGACAGAAGAAAGAGATGGGTGCAAGGGAGAAAGTTAGATATCCTTGCAAATCCATCCAGATACATCCTGTAAGATTATTATCCTTGGATCTGTAGAGTTATCTGTACATCTGTTAAACTGCTTTCCAGTGTTTACAGACTGCAATAGTTGACCGATACTATAGTAGAACGTCGCTATAGCTGCCATACCCAACTAATATCAATAGATATCGTAGTATGTAGCTGTTGTATGCTTTCTTGTAATATATAGTATTAGCAATTGGAAACTGCTGTCAAAAAGTAGTGGCCCGATCCGGAACGAAAATCATTTTCTAGCCATATTTTGAGGCTCTGCTGATGGCCTAATATAGACATGATACATAGATGACACCAGTGGAGGGGTGGGGGTGGGATATCCAGAAAATTACCGCAGCAAGACACTTACTTGTGGGAAGTAAATTGGTTATATTTCACCAGATCTGAACGATTTTAGATTGTTTTTATATCTAAAAATAAATGATCGTACACCCACCCCACCTTTCCCTGCCCCTCCTACGTACCTACAATATCCACTTGATTCAGTGTTAAATACCGAGCCTACCCATCACCAATGTGCTGAGTAGGCTCCTGCCCTATAAATAGCCTACATGTTGTCAACAAGCCTGTGAGCGTGGGTGTTATGTAAGGGTGGCAGTGGCTAGTACTGAAGCTATGTAAACATGGCGGGAGTGAGTGACAACAGATAGAGGGTGCATGAATGTTTTGAAAACAGCATTTCTGTACCATGAACGCAGTAGTTTTTCCAGACAAAAGGGTAGCTAACTAAGTCAAGTTTCTCTCAGGCGAAAAACAGGTCGCCACTTACAAGGGAAATCATTAAAAATAAGGCCAGAAGTATGGGTCGTTTATATATAGGGAGTGGACACTGATGGGTTGGGTGACGTCACAAATGTTGATGTAGGCTTATCCGCCCACAGAGGGCGGGTTGGTCACATCTCGTCCAGAAAATTACTGCAGCAACACTTTTATTTGGGGGAAGTAAATTGGTTATATTTCACCAGATCTGAATGCTTTTAGATTGTTTTTATATTTAAAAATAAAAGATCGTCCCACCCACCCTCCACCCTGTCTCTACCCCTCCTACCTACAATATCCATTTGATTTAGTATCAAATAATGTAGCCTACACAACACCAACGTGTTGGGTAGGCTACAACACCCACCCTATAAATAGCCTACATGTCAACAAGCCTGTGAGCGTTGGTGTTATGTAATGGTGGCAGTGGCTTGTGTGTGTGTGAAGCTATGGGAGTGAGTGAAGGGTGTAGTGTGTGGAGGTAAACAGCACATAGGACCAAAAGAACTGCTGATCCTGATGTTTGTGTATCATAAAAGTATGTATTCCTCCAATAGAAAATGTATTATACAATTATAGCTTTCGATTGACACCAACCAATTTGCCGTGTACACGTGTTGTTAAAGTGTGTGAACTAGTCGAGCTATATGGCATAGGTATTACTGTAAAATGACCAGGATATCATGCGACGACTTCAATTTTTAGTTCCGTGGCAATCCGCCTCTTCTCAGAGGGCGGGGTGGTCGCTAGTGGTCCAGAGAGTGTGATGGCACCAGATCGAGGCCTATCGTCAGAGTTTGAGGGGAAGTCTTGGGCTATTTACGTTTTTGTTTTTGTAGGCAGACATTGCCCACCATCCCGCCCACCATTCTCCTTACTGTCCCGCCCACCCTCCTCCAAAATCGTGTAATTTTAATGTTAAGTCAACGTGAAAAACAATCGCCGACGCGGCGCTGTTTTACACATCATACGGTGGCGCTACCTCATGGGAGGGTGAGAAACCATTCCTGGCACTTGCTGTTAGTTTACCACATTGCCACAAGGTGTAAGGACCACAACAATGTCTGATTTCGACATCCTCATGCAGATAAAGGGTGAATGTGAGAGGTCTGTCACGCCGTAATTATACCAGTAAGAGCTAAAAAATCTTGGTCCAATCTCTCCCTAATTGTCTAACATAGGCACTCATGTAACTTTTGGGTGTTGGACAATGAGAAATAGAGGGGGTTTGCCAATCATGGAGGAAGCTGTATAGTGTATTTGGCATCTCCGAAGGAGTGATGGCGAATGTTCTTGCTTTGGGTATGTTATTACATAATTAAAATTATGCCATTGTCGCCCGCTAGTCTAGAGAGGTGAATGTATAAGAGCTGATCCTATAGCAAATTAAAAATAAATATCAAATTGGAATTGTCAGAAAATATTAAATTCGACATCACCAATTTTCTCATATAACACAGATTTAAACAAACGTGACGTTTAAACAGATTTTTTGAAGCAATGCAACACAACATATACGTAGATTAAAAGAGTTATTTTAAGAATATGCCCAGTATTTATCACTTTTGCCAGCCTAATTAACAACATTTACTAATTATTATGTAGTGCGGCCGATCGTGCATTTTCTGACGACCTCATCTGTAATTTATATCTCTATTTGAGGAAATAAATTGTGGACTTGTGTCGTTGTCAATCACATGAATGTATTATGAACGATAGATAATGTTAAAAAATGATGTACCCGATTTATGATTAAGTAAAACTAATCAAATTAAATTGATAAACGTTAAATGTCATACCTGCGTAAGAACATAATATTATTATAAAAGCATATCAACCATATCAATGAAACACCTCCTGGAATGTCCCCTGCTTGAGCAGGAGTGCCAAGTCAAGGACCTGGCCTCTTTCAACCAGAGGGCCAGGGACTGTGTTAGGCCTATGGTCTAAACATGGTGTATGAATTGTATGCGAATACGAGAAGAAGAAGAATACAATACCAGTAGTCATACACTGACATATATGTATCTTATAAAGAGTATAAAACAGTAACTATCACCTGTCTGTTTCGTACAAATATAACAACCCACATAAGACTCATGATCATCAATGACAAATAGCCATCGACTGGCTTTTTTTTAATTTATTATTTCTATACAGCACATCTTCTGTAATAACAACAAACAAGTACATTGTGCAATGAAGTTCTAATAATCAATTGAAAACATTAACATTGAGATACGGGCTCACAGATGATAATTCGATACAGAGTAACCATGGTCTTCCGCCCACCGCTGTGTCTATCTAGAAGAGATAAGACTTAAGAGATGAATAAACTGGAAAGTGGTAAAAATATCTATGGTAACATTATTCACTTGTGATCGTGGTAGATCTACTACAAATGCTGGACCAAACCATGTGACAAGTCTAAACGAGATGGAATTGCATTCCCCAGGAAGTAAAAAATAGATTTTCTCAGCTTAACTACTCCCCGAGCTGCCAACTCCCCGCCCCCCTGCCACCTGGTGGGATATGTGAGAAATATGATGGGTCTACACTAGTCAGCGCAAGGTTATGTTGTGACGCTGCATGCGGCGGAGTGATAACCTCAACCAAGGTCAAATGTCAGCAGGCCTGATGTCCTACCCATTGATTTGCTGCTGAGCACCTAGATATATAAATGCAGTACATATATATATATATGTACTGTGCAGTGTGTGAGTTCACTGTTACATTGGGGTTACATTCTACCCTGCTCACCTCGGCCCGCCCCCACCCCGACTACCACTCCCACTCTCCTCCCTCCTGTCTATTTTCTATTTAACTCTTATGGCCTTCAGTGCAACACATCCTCCCTAGGCAGGCCCTCTATTGCGCAATGAGTTACTCCGTACTAGGAGTATAGGGCCTGTCCAGAAGTATCAAACCGCTATAGATTGTCCTTCGGGATGATTTATTTGTGTACATGCTTTAGTGTACTACTACTACCGTATCGGTATTGCTTTTGTTTGGTTGTTTTGATTCGGAAATACAACCCATCCACCCACCCTAGCTCTCTCTATCCCTCCTACCTACAATATCCATTTGATTTAGTGTTAAAAAGCGTAGACGTACTGTGTACGTCTACGCTACCCGCCCTATCAATACATGTTGTCAACAAGCTATCCATTTCGAATATATCCCATTTGCCGGTTACATTTATTAGCGTCAACGTGACTTCCGGGAACGGGCGCACGTGCAGTTGGCACAGTGGTTCCCTAAGGGCTCCAACGTGGTGGCGCAAGCGTGCCAACGCATCCCCATAGGATTAGTATAGAAATATCAAAAATCTATTTTACACCCTAGATTGATTATTTCTTCTGACAAAACTTGCAGAGGACATCATATCGTTGCGATTTCTGGGTAAGGATATCTGCTATCGGTATGTTTAATATGAAAACGACACGATCTCGTTCAGTTGTGTAAGTACATTGGGCCTTGGCTCTAAAGGCCCGGGGCGACGGAATGATTCGAAATATGCCAGCTGCGCCCGCCCTTCAGGCAGTTTATGGTCGCCTCTCGTCTAGGGAGGATGGTGCAACACGTCTCACTGCCATTACAATGTGCGAATCAAATTCTGCCCCTTACAATACACATAAAATAGGTCAGGTCTCATCAGAAAATGTACATTTGGCAGCTCTACACATTTAGTAAATTCTGCTAAATTAAGACAAAAAATGATAAATACTAGGTATAGTCAGTCAGTATATTTGGCATGCAATGCGTTGATTCAACAGATCTGTCCAGTTATGTTGAGTCATATTTTGAACCTGATTTCTGTCTTAAATGTGGGTTATTTGAGAGGATTGGTGAAGGCGAATTGTACATTTACTGACGACTTCACCCAATATACGCCTTTCCGCCCATGATAAAGCACAATATACATGAATATACAGGTATGCTAATCTAAAAAGATAAGAACTGGTGCCCAAATGAAATCTGTTGTAACTAAGATTGCAACTGAGTAATTGTCTGTTGCAAAATCAACATGTTAAATAAAGGGTTGAACAAATCGCTTAAAAAACCTAGTTGTCCGGTGCGCGCCGAGTGATAAGCTTGCACCTGCACCAATCCTGCACTAATGCGTACACTGAGTGCGAGGCGCGTAGTTGCCATACTTTGTTCCCTGGTTCTCGATTGCTAGATTTATATGTGGAGGGAATAATATATCTAATATATAGAAGAAGGGTTTTTTTGGTCAGGCATGTTCGGGAAATCTGTGATCTCCCCAGCTGTTTTACCTGCCCTGTACAGTTCCCTCAGCTCTGTCCGGAGGACATTATATGTGATTTGTGAAGGTATCTGGGTGAAAATGTGATTTGGAAGCCCTTTTTAATCAGGATATCCACCGTATATTTATAGCCTGGAAAAGCCCCTGTTGGGATCTAGAAGAGATTTAGGTCATGCCTCTATGTCCCACTATTCAAGGCAACGTGGGATTCCCTAGCAAAGCCTCACAAGAATCTAGCAACGTGTTTTGCATCCTTGGCAACGCATCCAATCACCTGACTGCCTCTTTAACGAAAAAACGTAATGACTTCATCCCTTTGATGCACCATGGGACCATCCACATCCCTGATAACGCAGGGATTGAAGGGGGAGGGAGAGAGTGAAGAAGAGGGGAGGAAGAGGTTGGGGGAATTGGAGAGGGAGGGGAGGGGTAAAAAGTATGACAGACAGAAGAGGGGGAGGGAAAAGAGAGAGAAGGGGAAGTGTGGGAGAGAGGCGGACCGTCCAGAGACGGGTACTTTGCTAGTATAGGGGGCCTACTCATGTGTGTTAGGTTTTGTTCCATACAGCAGCACGGTTGAAATCTTTTACGAAGAATACCCTAGAATATAGAAGACATGAAATCAGCGTTTACAAAATGTAACTGTTATACGTTTATAAATACAGTAATATGAAGTCAAACTTTGACTTCAGAAAGAACATTGTTGGGTGAAGAAGAAAAACCCCCAAACAAACTATCGGGATACATACTATCTTAATTGTTTATTTGGTTTCACCAAACCATGCTCTTTCTCAAGTCAAAGCTTTAATTGAGCATCCATCTGGGTGAGTGCCCCCCCCCCCTCATGGGGACAACCCCAAGTAAGAGGGTCAGTGATGTGAGCTCTCATCCCTACACAACTACGGTTCTGCACACCCCCTTCAAACACTTAACCACTCACCGCACTCACTCTGCCGTGGGTTATCAACTCCCTCGCCAGTATCCAGTGGTGCATAACAGTAAGCAAAGAACCAACTGGTGAATCCCTGAAGAGGAGGAGGGTGAGGAGGAGATGGAGGTGTTGGAAGAGCCTGAGAGTTAATTGTGTTTTGTGAATACATGACAGATACCATCACAAGTTTCTCATTTACAGCTTCTCTCTAGCTCAACAGCAGACCCTCCAGCTTAAGCACTTGATACTCGTATACCTGGACCCTAAGAGTGCTAGAGGAAAAAGCATATTGTTGGCCGTGTGGATACTTTTGTTGCTTGCCCAAGGATTACTGGATAACTGGATGAAACTGATCTTATACTCCCCGGGGAATTGTGCCTTTGTTTTTTTTCTAAGTGTTCAATTGGATCTAATGCGGTACGTATTGTATCATTTGTACACTGTCAGCATGACTGTCACCATTTTAGAATCTCTTGTCATGGCATAAATTCTCTAAAATATATGTCAAATAAGCATTGAAAACTGTAGAAAACTTAGATAGTATGAGTAGTATTAGTAGATGATAGTTAATAAAGTTGTGGGTGACTAGTATGCGGAAAGTGCTCAAATAGTTGATACAAATTTCGAAGTAGTTTCACTGTAATGTTGCTAGGGGATCCTAAGCATCCGAATGAGTTCTTGTATATGTTCATTATGAAGTGTGAAGTTTGACAACATTACTGTCAGGCGCATTTAACTTAATTATTCTGCCTCGAATATCGTGCCGCCGCAGTGTAAAAGTACTTAATATATAACTTGCATATAATATGCATGGACATTTTAAGTATACATATATACATATAGAAGTATACATATTTCTAGGCATTCTACACTTGTCATATATAAATCAAAGCAAGATATAGGTCTTCCTTCCATATAGCATCAGGTATCCTATTTTAGTCCATAGCAAAACTAATTATTCTCCAAAAAAGAATGAGCAAATTCACTATTTTGAAACCCGTTTCTTTTAAGTTTGCTTGTTACGCAACTCTTAAATTAAGGTGATGCTGTAAGTATTGGTTTCGGTTCTCAGGAGGAAATCATTTTTTTGTTTGGTTTGAGCTCTGAGTTAGGTGTTTAGAAAAGGGAATGACATGTCTTCCATATTTTAGTTTAATGAAGTTAGAATTTAAGTAAGGTTGTAGAAAATATTTGTTCTGGTTGACCAATATTTCCCGGAGACACTTTAGATTAGTGAAGAGCTAATTTTAAGGAAGATAATGAGGTAAAGTTGAGGTCACGTAGGTGCAGTGAAACGCTTTGTGTGTATTTTAAGTGAATAGAAGTAGGAGGTGTCGGTGTGAGTGAGTAAAGTGCGAGGTGAGCTTAGGCCAGGATTCAAAACTGTATAGTGTGTCAGGGTGGCAGAAAATGTAACTGTAAGTTCGTCTTTATCAATACTATCAATCCTCTCAAATATCCCAATTTTAAGACATAAACTCGGTGCAAGACTCGGTTCAACATAACGGAACAGGTCTTTTGAATTATGGCATTACCGAATATCATTAGCTATACCTAGTATTTATCATTGTACCGCTAGATTTAGCAGAATTTACTAAATGTGCAGAGTGGCTGGTTGTACATTTCCTGACGGCCTACTCCATATACTGCCCTTGGTACCTGTACGTGTACGTGTCTTGTTATTGTATAGATACCCGTGACATGTTGCATTACAAGATGGGCCAACAGCCCCCCCCCCCCTCCTAGGTGAAGGAGAAGCTGGGGATATACTGCTGCAGAAATTTAATGGTTACCTATCTGATTCTAGGAGCTTAGGAAAGAGGAAAGGTTTCCTAATATTTAGCTTAGGCGTCCAAAAAATAGGTGTGTTTTCGATTTATCCCCCCCCCCTACCTAGAAAAACCTTCTCCACCGTGTGGACTTTTTTTTTTTTTTACCAAAAAAGCTAATAAAAGCAGGTAAACAGGTTTTGTTAAAACCCAGAACTGTCAAAAAGCACATGTCTCATGTTTAAAACAACTATTGTTATAGAATAGACATTTTTTTCAGTTCCTGTTTTTTCAGTGCTGTCCATAGCTCAACGGGGGGTTGATTTAAATCCTACCAGTTGTTTTTTGGCCACTTTTGAGCTTGATTTTGTGATATTTTGGGAGATATTTGATTTCAATGCATTTATATAGGCCATATTGTATTGAAAAGTATTTGACAGGTACTGTCGGTCATAAATTTTCTATTCATCCTGATGATTATTCTTATGATTATCGCTTGAAAAGTGTTTCATATGATAACATATTGGGTAATTTAACTCTGGTTAGTCTAGATTAAGGGTTCTCGAGCCTATTCTAAAAATATATCAGATTTTTCCTAAACTTGAATCATTTGTACATATGATTTACTCCCGCAACCCTATGTGTTGCTCATAAAAATCTAAATTTTAATTCAACTTCCTACGGTAAGTTTCTAAAAATTATAAAATATGATTTTTAAAATCAATTCACCGACTAGTTTTTAAAATATGAGGTGGCAAATATTTCGACCCTTTTACTATTGGTTCCTATGGAAAATGATGATTTTTCAAAACATTTCTCACCAAGAACCCATCATCAGATTTGTTTTCCCGTTGTAATATATACTGCCTGGGAGTGTCTTCTTTGTTATAAAAGAAATATAGTTTTCACCGTCTAGTTTTTTGTGAGGGCGTCCTGAAATATATGAAATATCAAAAATACAGATTTTTTTCAGTTAAATTTAGTCAAAGTTGTAATTAAATCGCAAAATTGGTCCAAATTCAATGTGTGTTTGTACAATGCATGTAGAGCTCAGTGATTTAAGAAGTGAAATCAATTTTGTACCATTCATATTGATAGGGGGTATGGGTAAAGGTATGGTACATTATTTAACTTGTGAATGACATCTAATATCGACCTTCATGGTGATATGCTACTTTTTGCAGACGATATTTATTGTCTTAATTAATTCGAGCTAACATCACTAACTGGAGCTTAGTTAACAAACTATCTATTAGTCTGCCTAAAACGAAATCTATGTATATACCTCACAGAAAAAGGAGCTACCACCAATCCAGATGTATGCTTCAATATCCACAATGTTCCAATTAAGTGGGTAAAATCATTCACATACCTAGGTCTAACAATAGATAACAGATTGAAGTTTGAGGAAATGGCTAAAGTCATTATCAATAAGGCTAATGTTAGGATGTACAATATATATATAAACAGACATGCGCTAGCACAAACTTTGCATTCACCTTAAAAAAAACCACGTTATTATAACACAGACATCCTACATATGGAAAGCATCACTATGTTTGTAAATGAATGAATCTATTTCAACCTAGTAAAGTTTTACCATAAGCAGATTCACCATTGTAGAGTAGAGTGGATACCTAGAAACCTACCTGACGCAAATTATGAGTTAAGAGCTAACAGAATGTTACAATTTAAACTGACACGCCTAACTGACAGTTGCTTCCAAAAGTCCCTAGCATACACAGGTAACGCAAGTAACCAGCCTAGTTATCAGGTTTATCATACTATGTTATATAAATCGCTTACCATCCAAAATTATACCTGTCCACGAAACTTAAGTACAATAAGTAATAGTCAACTGCATATCACTTTACTCCTTGTGTGTTTATTACGTTTCCAATATTTTATATCTATTCTTTTAAATATCACACCATCTTATCTCATTATCTCATCAACTTATAGAATTGTTTGATTTGTAAACATACCAATAAGACATTCAGCTCATGTTAACTTGTAAATGAACGCCATCACATTCAGGATCTGAGGGAAGACAGGGTCTGACCCTAGTCACTAAAGAGTAATAGGCTGGCAAATGCCACTATTTACTCCTGAATAAAGAAATGTTCAAAAAAAAAGAAAAAAAAAGAATTGCAGTCAGGTAATAGTTCCAGAACTTGCCACCACTGAACAGCGCTCAAATAGGCTCGAGAGCCCTTAAGAACAAAAGTATGTAATTATTTCAGGATCTGTGACTTTGTGTTTTCATATAGACCATTTTGTTTCTGAGCTGAGATAGAAATTTTGAAATAGTTTGTATTACTTCAAGGTACATGCAAGTATTAAACGGGTTAATATTGGATGCCATATGCTGTTTATGAGAATATTATGATATTTTCTTTAATGTTGTCACGTTTGTATAAATCAAAGAAAGAAAATTATTTAAAGTGTATTTGTACTTATACTCGTATTTATATCTATATTTAAAAAATACATATTTGATTAATTTAAAGCCCGCTTTAAACAAGCTAATGCGTATGTCTCTTTGTTTAGAGAAAGCGTCTCATATTGATGTACAGACCTATTGTGTAATTTGACGTGTTGGGCCATCCAACTGAGCTAATATGCAATCCCATTTTAGCCCTAGAGCATCCCCCCCCTCCTCCTCCTCCCCCATGCGCTCTTCCCAGGGTCTATCTCATGTCGGAGTTACAGGACAATGCTTGTCAACTAACTGGTAATGGATTAGGGGAAGGGGGAGTGGTGGAAGGTGTGCGGAGTGAGATCCATTTTTTAAAAATGAATGTTCTTATTTGACTATTGATATTTAACTTTTCAGATGTCACAGCTGCTTTTCACTTGTTTCTGGGATATACCTTCAGCATGACAGGTTTTTTTTTTATATAAAGTCTATAAACCATTTGTTTATAATATATACTAATTGTATCCTGACACATTCTTTCAATTAATAATTAACTAGTACCACCCTTTCATACCCAATTTCCCCCGTAGAATACTATGCCCCGTAACATAACCACAGATCAAACGTGAGCAGACAAAGATGATTCATGTATGGCCATATTCGCTCCCCACGTGACCTAACCACGTGACAGCCGAGGGCGGGTCATTGTTGCTTTGCCCCTTAGGTCTGCCTGAAGGTTTAGTCCATGCCACGGACACTATATCGTATCTAGTATCGTATCTAGTTAGAAAAGTGGGTCTGTGTAGAGCCTATCTGAGGGTTTTGTGTCTGGTTGGTAATATGTGGATAGAGGGATGGAAAACATTTACTTTGCATATTGCTTAGGTAATAGGGAATTTGCATGTGCCACTGCACATGTCTATTATAGTGCATGTTGTGATAGATTCAGTTCAGGCTGCACATAGGTACAATATACAGCTTACACATTTAGCAAGCTTTTTATCGAAAATAGCAAGATTGTTATCACCAATATCATAGCAAGTATAAATGATCTATGAAAATTAAATGCATCATGGGAGTGATTTGTATTATAGAAACGTGTATAATACATGGATATTGACATTAGAGCACCGATAAATATTTCAAGCTGAATATCGTTTTCTACAGACACTTACTATGGCGCCGCCTGGTAGAACGTGTATCAACTGGTACCTTGGATACTTTTGCCATTTTGGTCGACACGCGGATTCGCGGGGACTTTGGTTGTAGGCCATTTAGCAATGGCATTCTCAATGGAGGCGGGCATTTCGAAAACGTTGAGGGACTTGATATATGAAAATTCTACCTTGAGAAATCATTTTGTCTACCTAGTAAATTGATGTGAATGTTTTTCTCAATGATTAAGCTGTGTTAAAAAGGATGCGTTCATTTATAATGTTTACTGATATCAACGAGTTTAATTTACTCTTGTTGATCATATAAAGGTTGGGTAGCCATACTCTATATCATTGTTGTGTCAACCCAGGTGTCCGTTTGCGATGGCCGACGCCGTCTGGTGTCAGTAAATGAGACAAATTGGGCTGAGTAAATTGGAAATCTTTAAATATTTTGGGGTTTTATGGATAATTTCCGTTGGGGTACGAGTCTAAAACATCATGCAATAAAGCTTACTGAATCTAATTGTTCCAGCAATTTCCGTTACTATACCTACATATTTATGTACATGATTTGTGTTTTATAGCGTTCAGTTTAGAATTGTATGGGCAGAAATGATTGTGTTTACAATTACACTAAAACAAGAAAACAACTCCTGACTAGAATATCGCTCCTCTGCTTACCCCAGCATATCTGATGTAAATGTTGATACTGGTTGTCAAAAGATGTCAAAAACGTAATGATTCGAAGCGGGTCCTGTATCCCGAGGATGCTTACTTATTTCATACAAACTATTTTAAGTTATACAACTGTGAAATGGGTAAAGAATGGGAGAAGGTTGTATAAAAAGGGAAATAAAGATCTTCAATATTAAATGGGCGATTGTCTGGTTTTTAGATTTATGGTGGTAATTACATGCCTGATTATACTGATTCCATCTATTAGTCGATGGGCTGGAATAATGAGGAGGGAACAATGAGAGCCAAATGGTGGAAAATAATCCAGTTAGGTTTGATCAGACGGGAGCACCTGGAGGCCTATCTATGCCTTTAAATTTGTCACAAATATTACTTACTCCTAGAGTAAGTTGTTGCTCTTACCCTAATTGCCCTTACCCTAATTAATAATTTTCTATTCACATGTTGTTATTTTTTGAGAAAACAATACAATTTATTTCATAATTCAGTATTAATATGTTTTTGATTTTTGCATACATCATTCTATACATTTCCGTAGTTGAATTTTCTGATTGAGGCGGGAGATCTACGATTATACCGAGAGGGCTGTTCCCTATCATTGCAACGCCTCTTTTAGCGTCCAAAATATTTGATAGGGGCATCGAGGTGTGAAGTTGTTAACAGCCCTTTTTAGGGCATGATTAGTAGATGTCTGTATACATGCAGACCTATGTATAGATGCAGGCCTATCCATAAATGTAATTCTTCTTAATATAAATATTTTGAATCTTTATTTGCGTTTTCCTGACACAACAGGTGTCCCATTAAGGGTTAATCACGATTAAATGCCTAAAGCCCATAGCCGTTCAGGACAACATCTTGGAGTTGGTGATTTTATGCCATCTACATCTTTTTTTATAGATCTTATTTTTAAGTCGATGATGATTGCTATGTCCATGTGTTTTTTTTAACACATATTTTATTTCGATAAACAATTCCACACAAGTAGTTGGTGTTTTAGTTCATACATGTACAGTGGTTTAGTTCATACATGTACTGTGGTTTACAGTGGCAGCATTTGAGAAACACTGTCTTAAATTTGGTCATTTGAGAGAAATTGTCAAGGCAAATTGTACATTTTCTGACGACTTAACCCATTTACAGTAATTATGCGAGTGTGTATATTTAAATATTTAAATATTCAAGACTTCCCCATATGGCATGTAAATACATCATACATTATAAATACTGGATAACTCAGTAATGTAAATATTGTGCGATAAACATAGTTATGGCAATGCATGGGGTAATTGACAGTCGGTACCCAGCTGGTGGCCGTGAACAGCCAGCCAGGCCCTGCTCTGATGGCCATGTATCATGCAGTTATCACCCCCACCCCCCTACACACACACACACACACACACACTCAATCCCATTGACAGATGCCTTAATCTGGGGTCCTAACTTCACTGTGGCAAGGTTGTATAGCCGTATTTTTGACAGGCTTTGTGACTCAAAGCATTGTTATTGTTAAGTTGTTTTATGTATAAAAGTTTAGAAATGCGCATTCGGCTGTTTATCATATTAGCATTCTCACACTGGATTATGTTGCGTCATGGGAATACTTGGAATATCATATAATACGTTTTGGTATGCTTAGCTCCTTTTCACAAAATCAATTTAAAATATCCTTTGTATTTCAATTACATCGGGAGAGCAGAAAATTGATTGTAGCCAATCAGGTTAATAAACCACTGGTCTATAGATAAAGAAATCTTCCCAATGCGAACTGTCAAGCGAATAAAACATTAATTTAATTCTCCCCGATCCATCATTAAAAATGAGTGGTTTGTATCATGACTAAACATCATTAATAGTGTACACACACTAATTAGTAATAGTGGAGCACATGTGCACATTTACCCAAGGCCAGCCACAGGTTAAAGGTGCCCTCTCGGCTATTGCAACAAAACAAACCTCACCACATTTACTCATATTATCTAATATATAAAGCCCAAGAAGGGTTTTTTGTCAGGCATGTTCTGGGAATCTGTGGTCTCCCCGGCTGTTTTCTGCCCTGTATAGTTCCGTCAGCTCTGTCCAGAGGACATTATATGTGGTTTGTGAAGGTATCTGGGGTGAAAATGTGATTTTGAAGCCCTTTTTAATCGGGATATCCACACTATTTATGGCCTGGGAAAGCCCCTGTTGGGAACTAGAAGACATTTAGGTCATGCCTCTATCTCACAAGAGTCCCTAGCAATGTGTTGTGCATCCTTGGCATCCTTGGCAATGCGTCCAATGACATGACTGCCTCTTGAAAAAACATAAGGATGTCATCCCTTCGATGCACCATGGGACCATCCACATCCCTGGTAACACAGGAATTGGAGGAGGCGGGAGTGAGTGAAGAAGAGGGGAGGGAGAAGGTGGGGTAATCAGAGAGGGGGAGGGGAGGGGAAAAAGGTATGAGAGACAGAGAAGAGGGGAGGGAGAGGGTGTAGGAGGGGGAGGGGGCGGGGGAGAGTGAAGAAGAGGGAGAAAGTGGGGAAATCAGGTAGGGAAAAAGATGTGACAAGCAGAGAAGAGGGGGGGGGGGAAGAGAGGGGCAGCAACGGAAAGTGGGGAGAGTGAAGAAGAGGGGAGGAAGTGGTTGGGGGAATTGGAGAGGGGAGGGGAGGGGTAAAAGGTATGCGAGACAGAAGAGGGAGAGGGGGAAGTGTGGGAGAGGGGGGGGGGGGGGGCGTCCAGAGGACAGGTACTTTGCTAGTGACCTATAGGATTGAATTCATCAATATTCAGATTTCTGCATCTGTTATATTTATAGAAGAACTCGAAGTTAATTGGCCGAGTAAAAAACGGCCGCCGTTGATTGATAATATGTGAAGGAAGGGATTCGGGCGGTTCCTCAAAATAAAAATGAAGACGTTTATAAAGCCCTGTAGCAGAAACAACTGCACAAAATCTTCATGTACATAGATTCCATCACGGTTATCGATTATCCTTTAAAGCAAGAAATGATGAATTATGCTTACCAAGACGTTCATAGTTATCGATTATCCTTCAAAGCAAGAAATGATGATATACCCACCACTTATGACCTCATTAGCTCTTATTCGCACCTTAGTTCACCTGAGTGAACCTGACTATGTATTAAACATGTAGTCAGAGTGCAGAGCCACCTGTTAAGGCGTGCATGCGAGACTCGAAGAGGAAGTGGGTGTCAACGAGACTAATGTTAAAGGATATATAAGGATATCATACCATATATCAACAGGCAGCAGATAATTATTTCGTTAAAGAGGAATATCCATTTTTGACTACCAGCAAATTGAGGATGCATTATCGGTGTGGCGGTAGAGAAATAGGTTTTGTATGAGGTGAACGTACAGGGATGCAAGTCTTCAGTGTATTTGTACTGAAATCAGTATTTCTATTTTAAAGTTTCAAAACTTAAATTCACAAAATCCGATTTTGATAGTTTGATAAGGCTGAGGCTCCAATTAAAGGCCCACATTACCTAGTTTAGGTACCACAATTACACACTAATCCACTATCAGTAGTTGAGATATTAAGTGAGTAAATGCGGTACAGATGAGTCAGCGTCACTGGGCTTAAATGCTTTGAGTCTTGACTTGACTTTATTTCTAAGGATTACCTCACTCGAGATAAAGCCCTGAATTCCATTATCCACCATGTACGACCAGTGCCCCTATTCCCACGCCATCCATGCTAGCACTCAGGTGGAAGATATCGGTATATCGGCTAGTTAAATAGGTTGGCACAAACGTGTATTTATCATCTGACTAAGTTTAGATGTATGTATACATCATTCATTGAGCTGGTCCATTGACTCTCTTTCTGTACCACTTTACCATCTTCGATCCCAGACTATCCCTATGAAAAAAATTCTTCTCAAAATGGGATATTTAGATTTATATAGAATTTTTACCTATTTAATCATTGTGAAGGCGCAAAAATAATGTCATGTGTCATAAAGGAATAATGGAATTGTGTAAATGTGTCGCTTCATGTTACTTTGGTACTCAGGCACTTTGTTTTAATTAGTGAGTAAAATAACTTTTTATTGATCTTTGTTGTTTACCCTAAAATGTGATTATAATGAAAAAGAACGAAGGTTGTTTCAGGTACCTATATGTTATTTATATAAACTCAAATCTCGCTAAAGAATATATATTATAAAATTGAAGACATTCTTGAATTATTGTTTGTATTAGCTACATAATTGTGTGTTTTTAATTGGGGGCAAATAGTAATATTTAAACAGAGTACCAATGTTTTATTTTTTTATTTTCATATTTTGACACCACATCCACCTTTTCCCAACTCCCTGACCTTTCGCTACAATAAGATAATTAAACCTGGCAGCTGTCTGACATTACCCAATGGTAGTTATTCTAAAATAATACTGAAAAATAACACTGAGAATTTCTTTTCAAGTAAAGTCATAGATATTTTCCTGCCAATGCAGCAGGCTCAAATTACTGTTCTACAGTCTTAAATATATCAAGTTTAAACATAGTTCTTCTGTAGTGATGGGAAATATGTTTTTGTTCTGTTGGACGTATATCTGACAAAATGTTTTGAGTTTTTCTCTTGCTTTTTTTTAATACAGATTTATTTCGAAGTAATTTCAATTGCTTGATACGTTTCATACATCAAAATACTAGCTGGAGACAAAAACATATACTGTTAAATTAACATTTTATATTTCCAATACATATTTAACGATTGTTTTGTACTTTCAACTAGCCACCAGAAAGTGTGGGTTGCGTAACTTGGAAAATACAAAACTTTATTCAATTCCCATTCCCTTAAATATTAATTATCCAATACAATATACGGACTAAGCTATCATACCACATTTTTTTATATTTTTGTTGGCCTTCTAAGAGAAAAATACACTGGTCCACAAGAAATATAACAAACTCTTCCCTTACACTAGTGCACAATATAGCCAGTTGGCTTTTCATATTTAGAACCATATATATTTTTAGATTTTCTAGCTTAACATTATCATCAATTTACACACCAAAATCTCTATTATCATAGCATAAGTTGGTACATAATAAGTTTATATATTACTATTTTCCCCCAATTAAAAACACACAATTATGTAGCTAAGACAAAAAATTATTCAAGAATGTTTTCAATCTCTTGGGGTAGTAAAGAGATGTGGAGTTCCATCTTCGATAATTTTAAAATGGTTATGAACTATTCACAATTGACAATAAAATTTTGTTATCAGATAAATATGTTTCAATAGAAGTCATATTCTCGAAACTGCTTTGTATAAAATGGGTCAGGTTTTAGCAAAATGTACAATTGGGTGCTCTATACATTTTCCAAATTTTGCTAAAGTAGGCTGAACAAATTCTGAATATCAGATATATCTGAGCGTATTTGGCATTGCCTTGATTTAAGAAATCTGTTCGCTTCTGTTAAACTCATAATATTTGCCTTAAATCTGGGTTAATTGAGAGGATTGGTAAAGATGAATCATTCATTTTCAGGCGATTTCACCCTTGAACTATAAAGAGGCAAATCTTTGAAATATACTCAGGACAAAATCAAAAGATCATGCAGCTAAGCAACCAACTCTATACCTGTATTTTATTTGACAGACCACTAAATTTGATTTGAAATTGATTTGAAAACTGAGGATATGAGTTACACAAAGTGCTATTTTCATCACAAACTGGGACATTTTATATCAAATTACAACGATAGAGAGCACTTACAATGATATAATAGTTGAATATATACTTTTTTTTAAACATTGCCCAGAACTCGTGCAGGCAGGCTGCCTATTGTGAGCTCTGCAGGGATGAAATACAATTAAAAAAGCACAAGTAAAAATGCCAGTTTACGAACGTTTACGGGTGACTAGTGATGCAACAGACATTCAACAATGACTTGTTGGAAAAGATTACCCCAATGCGCTGGTGGGCCTTCTGTGTATAGGGCGGCCACACCTGTTACAGGGAGTTCTGTGTTCCTTTGATCTTTGCCGCCGGTCTCTGTCAGGCTTATATTTTCCTGTTATTCCCCAAGAGTTGCAAGAGCATTGCCAATCCTGCCAGCAAATTCGGGGTGGGGGGGGGGGGGAGGGATTTCTCCGGATAGTGGTGCTCTACACTGGGCAATAATGTGTGGGGTTCGTACAGTAGCTGTTAGCAGTATTATAGCGTTTGTGTAGCTGTTTTAACACCACTAGCTCATCATGTGGTAGTATTTATTGCTATACTATTATATATTGATATACTAGTATCTATTGGTACACTACTATCTATTGGTATTCCATCTATCTTATACTTTAATATAGTATACTGTTATCTACTATAGTATACTTCTATCTATTGGTATATCTCCAAAAAGCATGAAAAAGGTATAACACTCACTCCGTATTCGTTCATGATAGATCCAGCGTTTTTTATCACCCCATCAACATAGAGGTCGTCTATTCTTTCAATACCCCTCTTCTCCCAGGCTCTCCAGTTTATTATGGTCTTTTCAAGCTTAAGATTTTTGTTTGTCCAAAGACTCTCAGACAGTGCAGCTTTCTTTGAAACTGGTGTTTTTTGACCCAAAGATTCTAAAAAGCATCGCCAGAATTTTTTGGTAAAAGGGGGGAAAACTGTTCTTAATCCACCTTCTCTCTGAAACATTTTTTTATGTTTCCCTGTAGACAATGTTGCATAAATGCGGACCACTTAGCATCTTTATCAATCATTAGTCTTTGCATCCATTTCATCTTGCTCGCCTGTAGTTTGGCTCTGATATCCTGCAGCTTCAAGTCACCCTCCTCTACAGGTTTACATAGGTATTTTCTCGCGACTTTATTTCTGCCCTCCTCCATACAATTTTTTCTATCAGCTTTTGGATCTCAACGATCATTTGGTCGTCAACAGAAATTAAGCATGCAACATACAAAAACAGTGGGAGGATGAGAACATTAGCAATAATTGTTCTGCCCTTTATGGTTATATCTCTTTTCTCCCAGTGGGAAACGACTACCTTGGCCTTCGCAAAGTTGATATTATTTTGAGCTTGTTTGTTTGCCGGATAAAAGAGAGAAACACCCAGCACTTTCATACAATCGACCTAGGCCATCTTGTGCGTTACAGGTTTAAGCAAAGTCATTTCACCTACATTAAAATCAACAGTTTTATTGATGTTAAGGGCGAGACCTGATACTTTCTCTATATTCGATTTCACTATATGTCTCTCTCCCTTCTTCTCTATCTCTATTTCCTGGGTATGATCATAAAGTGCCTCCCTTTCAGCTCTCCCGCCCTTGATATAACCATATTAAATGTGTTGATAAGGGCGTAAAGCAACCAAACTCACTCACTCATTATATGTAACAGATTGCACAAGGAAGTTTCGTCCCTGGCTACTAAAGTCATATCATCGGCATACTGTATTATTTTGTGGTCGGTGCCCCCAAAAGGAGACAGAAGGGCACTTTAAGGTCTTACCCAGGACCATATTAAAAATAGATGTGATGTGCCTTCAGGATGATATTACTCAATGTATTTGTCGCCGCTCTCAGGGTACTTTGATTAAAGGTAGGCCTATTGTTTGGCGAGAAAATACAAATTTATGTCAAGAAGGAACTAATTGGAAATCGGACCGATGAACTGACATCTTCATAGAATAGTGAAATTGAATTCAAATTGCCTTGGCTCATCGTAGTAAAATCATTCGTGAGGGAAAATATTAGTTGATTATTTCACCTAGTAAATTTATTGTTTGCGTCTATATAATATAGTGGAGGACTAGCTATAAAACCTAAACTAGACAGCCTGGTAAAACATTTATACAAATTGAGACGTACAGTGACAGACTACAGATGGATTTAGGATAGATAAAGACAGGAGTTTATTTAGCTTGTACAACCTGTTCTTGTCGACCAACATTCATCCTATTTACTTCACATGCTTTGGCGAGAAGCTTTGAAATGTTGATGAATAAAAACCAACGCTATGTTGTCATTTATTGATAAGTATTTTTAGTTGAAGTTCATCTGCTTCTATCCGTTCTGACGGCAGCGAAAAGGTCAGTGTTGTTGCAGTAGATCGGCCATATGGCCCAAGGGAACCGGCGGGTGTGGGTTCAAGGTGTGGTTTATGCCAAGAAAAAACACAGAAAAGGCATTTCATTGAACATGTTCAATCATGTCTATCTAGTCCGAAGTCGTTACATTTCAGGGTTTAGATAGTTGCTTGGTCTCGTTGGGGAATTCCAACTGCAATTGCAGCTGCTTAGAAGAAACATTACTTCAACCTTCATGCATACTTGGATACAGGAGAAACCTGCAATAGCAAGCAAAACGTTAGTTTCATCTAAACTCAGTTGGGGGATGTACATACGATGTAGCTACGATGTTTATAGCTACTGCATGAAACAAAGCTAAACTGCAAGCTGATTGTGTAGCATATTTAGTTTTGTTAGGAACCCATATAAAGCTACGATTCCATGTGTCCCTTTTGCTTGATGTGTAGTGCGTAGTGCGTAATGCGTCAAAATAAAGAATGCGTGAAAGTAAAGAAATTAACACGACTGAACCCATGTATGCGTGATGCGTATTGCGCACTGCGTATTCCGATCGCTCCAGGAGGCGATTGAGGAGGCATTGAGGAGGAGATGATGATGTCTGGAAATCCCCCTGTTGGGTAGCTGCAGAGGTAAGGCTCTATTGTATAGGCGAGTCTCAGTGTTACACCACACTGGTACTACTTGGTAGATTACATATCAATACATCAGAGAACTACCGATGAAAACTGCAGGCTGACAAATCTTACCTTCTTACATAGCATACATGATAGATGAGTGTCATGATAATATTGCCTGGTATTTATGTATTTCTTATCTTAACAATCTTAACAGTTAGTCAACGTTTATGGACATCCACGAGTAATAAGAGAAACACCTTTCCTTGGGTAATCTATGATAATATATAACAGATGATCACTCATTTCTTATCGGATATTACAGTTGATACCATACAATTGTCATACCTGGTGGATCAGTTCTATAGGAGTAAATAGGACAGGTTGGGCCGGGGAGGAGGAGGGGGGGGGGGATTCTCCAGTGGTATGATATTATGGTGGGATTATACCAGAAGGTCAATACCTGTTTAGTCACCAATTACCCACTCTCTTGTCTATTGGTTGTGCTGACGCCTGCCCTTTATCGTCTAAAACGGTATCTATCTCCAGTTTGTTATCTTTGCCTAACCTCAGGACTGTCCTCCCTTCGGTGTCTCTGTATTTAAATCTCTGAGTTCTCTTATCTCCTCTGCCTCTCTCCTTGATGCCATTCTATATTTCTCTCCTTACCATTCCTTCTCACCCCTCCTCCCTCTCCTTTCTTCCTCCACTCCCTTGCCATCCACGCTGTCCCACACCATTCACCCCATCGTCATATCGTCCCTTTGCCTTGGCTGACTGAACACGAACTGAACGGAGGGTGGGGGTAGTGCGGTAGTGGTGGCGGTGGCGGTGGCGGTGGCGGTGGCGGTGGCGGTGGTGGGTGGTGGCGGTGGTGGTCGGGCAGGAGGGGCTCAGGCTGTAGTCTATAAACGATGAAGACAGGTGTGATCGACTCCCAGTTGTTGAGTGGAGTGACTCGGGTGGTGAGTGAGTCGGGGTTAGTCCCCATGGCATTGTTTCTCTATTGCTCTCTCTGACATGAGGTAGGTGCAACACTTTTCCCCTCATAGAACTATTCTATATACTAATATAGACATTGTGAAATTCTTTTATAAGGATAATTGATAGAGTGTGCGATAGTTTTCATTTATGTCTATTGTTTCTTCTGAAAAGCTTTAGACTAGATTTCTTTGCCTATAGTATTTCCGGCTACAGTAAGATATCACACACCTGGGTACTATTGATATATAAGGCATACCAGTACTTGGCGCGTTTTGCTTAAGATCACAGTAGCAATGTTTGAAAATTTAGCGTGAAACGTATATAATATTACATATTGCCTTGAGGAAATCGATGGAAATTTCCCACCCTAAAGGTTTCTCTCAAATATGATGTCTCAAAAACCATATCGAGGACTTTCTGGGAATGTTAAGAACACTTTAAAAATTAAAAAATAAATAAAGAGTATATAAACCCATTTCTTTTTCTATTTAAAACGATTACATTTTCTCCAGGTTTCGCTTAAATATTTTACACAAAAACCTTTTAGAATCTGAGAATGTTTACTTGACTGCTAACAATGCTACGCGAAGAATTCCCTTTCCACTAAATGTGTCCTGGGGCAAGGTTCAAGTTAGGGTCATCGATGATACAGACACTATGTTTATACAAAGTGCACCAAGAACAGGGATACAGAACTGCAAGTATGTTGCCTATTTTTCTAGGATGTGCAGTTGGAAGATAGCATTGTTGATGTGTTAATCTGGTATATATATATATGCGATGAATAGCTGGAATGTGGCCTTTGTCAGAATTAATTCAAAATAATTACAAAATGCATCTGGTCATAAGATAAACCTTTATAAAGCAATGTAAAATATCATATGTCGTAAATAGCTATATTGCCTTGACCCGACAGTACTTTCCATCTTTCAAAGCAAAGTAGAGTCAAGTGGTCCCGTCAATACCCCGCGTTAACGGGTGTTTTTAGACTTTACGTAGGCTATTCACGGGACCAATTACGTAGTGTATCCACTCTACGTAGAACTGGAGGTTAGTTGTCACATCATAATGTATCAAGTATCCAAATACTTCGTCTGCATTATGCTGATATTCCCTGCAATACGTGTGCCAAAAGTAAGAGATTCTCCCAATTCTTGTTTTCTAAAAAAAAAAATAGCATCCTGAAACCAAATGTCGCCCTTTTGGGAGAATTCATTATTATTATTATTAAGGCTATTTACATTGAACAAACATTTTCTAAAACACGCATGTCCACCAAGTGGGTGTATTATTGCATTGCCTGTATTATAAACATTTTTTTCTCAGTACAGTTGTATCAGAAATTACTCCTTCTTATCAACAAGTATTCACTATTTCCTACTATAACCTGTCATATCAATTCTTATACATTCACCAACTTTTCACCCTTCACTATAATTCTCCTGGTGATGTCAACTAGAGTCTGCTTGTCTGTGGGTTCCTCGACAGCTTTTCCTCTATTGTAAGACCTAAATATTTAAATACATACACATTTTCCACCTCTTCACACATTAAAGATATTAAATCAAATTACTCATATAATGTTAAATATAAATTATACCAAATATATACTCAGCTAATATTGATCATTTTAGCTGAATTTACTAGATGTGTAGAGCTGCCGATTGTACATTTTCTGATGATCTGACCCATTTGGTGGTTTAGAGCCCATCATTTCAATCTTAGTGATAAGATGATCCACCCCCAGAAGGACATGTGCAATGTCCTATTCAATTACCTTCTTAGCTGAGAGGAGTATGTGTCTGTCGTCGCAACCATACAAATGACAAGGGAAACACTTTATTGGCCCTTTACTTCGCACTTGTGGAATGAGAAATCTGTCATAAATTTTACGCAGGTGTTCGTACCTGTTTTACCTTGAGCAGTGGTAATTCCCTGAGAAGTGCTGGGATACCACACCTTGCAAGCGCTGAGGTGGATGTTGGTTTGACTTGACCTTTGTAATACCAATAATTAGGGTAAAGAATGGTATGTCAGGGATTGGACCCCTAAGAGAGAGAGGGGGAGTCTACAGACTCTCATATTCAGATAAGTATGGTATCTCTGATTGGACGCCTACTGTGCTAATGGCTTTCCCGGCCTGTGTTAGGTTATGTTACATTAATTTCTTAACATTATGGCGTCTTGATCTCTACGTTTGGTTGATTTACCAAATGACTTTGGTTAGAGATTAGTTTTAGTTTGAGGTTTTAGTGACTTTCGATGTAGCGCGGATAGCTACAGGTTGTATCGCTTAATAATACAGTGCCTCGCTCTACTCTAAACACAAATATTATCTTTTCAATTGCTCTTTTGGAGTTTAGTAAATAGCCTTGATATCGGCAGTACAAGTGAGGTTTGGTTTGTTGCTGTAGATGCAGGATATAGGTGGGACATTTGCAAGGGGCGTGGGTACGTCATGATTGTCATGGGGACGGGCAGCCCAGTATAAAGTGAGAACCAGGGACAGACGCCGCCAGCTAGCGGCCATGGCACGTGTGTCAGAGGATGCTCAGTGAACCTCACACACCAGTGTTATAGCTCCCTTTGGTCTGCACTACTTATACATGTCTGCTTTCATAGCGGGGTGTGTGTGTGTGGGGGGGGGGGGGGGGGGGGATCTATCAGTTTGGATGCCCATATAGTACAGACTCGTTGTGCGCTCATGAGAAAGATTTTCTCCCCGGATTTTCTCACTTCTTTCGTCTCCCTGCTCTCTCAACCTCTATTTGTGTTTCTTGCCTTTCCTCCGTTACCACATTTTCCCCCTTCCTTTGTCACTCCTTGTTCTCCATTTCGAACCCTTCCTACATTTTCTCCCTTCCTTTGTGTCTCACAGTTTTTCTCGCATTTTTGAGCTGCAGAACATGGATACCGATGTCTGATAAAGGTATAGGGGTGTGTCCGAAAATACGACCCTATGCGGCTCCTGGTTGAACTATAATAGCCAGCGGTCATTCTCATATGAATCTATTTGCAGTGGTCCCCCTAGTGTCTATTGTCTAAATCAAAATTCATCTCCACCTCATTTTCGCATTGGTTCTATTATTGTCATGACAAATAAACATTTTTCACAGTGGGAAGTATAATTACAATCATATTAATGCAAAAACCCCATCGGCTGATGATGACACTCCATGTAAAAAGTCTGTGCAATAACGAATATCAATGGGAAATGAATGGTATCAGCCAGACCAGCCACAAAAAGTAGACTACAACTTTAGAGGTCTCCGAATTATTTTGATCGGGGTAGATATGATTTTTTTGTTATTTTGTGGGATGTGACCTAAAAGAAAAGTGTAGCAAATCTAAACTAATTTGGACTGGATATTTATTTATTATTCCATAAAACGTGAAAACGAAACACATTTTCTACTAATAGACTCCCATAGTTAACCACCTTTTTTTTTCAAATGACTAACGGAGTAACATGTCTTTTTATTCATTTATTTGTTTCTTCTGTGGTAAGAAACAATCCCTGAAATTTTTATGGCAATTGGCGGTGGTACAACTCTTCATGAACTGAAAAATGTTTATTTTTTAACAGTTCATAACAATAGTTGTTTCAAACAGGAGAAATGTACTTTTAAGGTTAGTGTTTCTGCTGTAATTAGCTTTTTGTGTGTTAAAAAAAGAAAGAATTAGCCACGGTCAAATGATTTTTGGTGAGGTTATTTTCTCTAGGTATGTCGGGGAGGGGAGGGCATACCTATTATTTTTTCTCTCTACCTCATCCTGTTCTCCCTATGCTGTAATTTTGGACCGCCTGCATGAGTCCTTAACCTGAGTCAGAAGTAACATATGGCATTGTCACGATCCATAATGCCATTATATAAGGTTACCTAATATCACCTAATGATACGTCATATATTACCAAATATTATTATAATTATAAGGTTACATTGAATTTATGAATATTATATCAATTATGTAAGTGACTAGTGCAAGTCTAGGTCACATCAGGTAGTTCAAGGAACACTCCATAGGGGGGGTCACCCTTACCCATCTACGGGTTCAACCCAACTCTATAGCACCTGATTGGTCAGCCACTAATTACATCCTATTGGTTAATTAACTAAAGAAGGCTGACCTTAGATAATAATCTCTTCCCTCTTATTGGTCTTATGTAAGCGACCCCCTGTGGTCAAATATTTAATATTGTTTACGATTGGTTATTTGTATTTAACCAACATGATGAGAATAGTAGTTGTATCAGCAAAAAAATAACTATTTATTCTGATATAAATAATAATGTATTGCCATTTAAACCAAATAAAAACAAATACACATATGTGGAGTGTATACATTGTGTTAAGAAGATCTATAGATATGAGAGGGCTAGACGTGAGTACTAAGAGAGGTAATGTCAGCTTATAATGAACTACTTGACAATCAATAGTCCATTCTCGTCTATAGGTGAACCACTTAAGTAAGAGCACGTGTGTGGTAATGGTTGTATTATTTAATGGAACGCCAGGTCAGTCCTTCGTCTGAGTACTCCGTAACCGTTAAAGATGTACAACTCAAAGTATATTGTCAAATAAATCTTTTTTTAAATTTAAACTGTGTTCACACTGTTCCCGATGGGTGGTTTATTATGAGCGAAGCTCATTTACTTCTGACTTTTGACCCCAAGTGACATACATACAAATATAGACATATCCTATTCCGTAGGTTTGGTGACCTAGTACATGCCTTTCTTTTCAAGCTATTTCTTTCATGTTTGGTAAATGGCTCAGGAAAACCGATAGTAGTTGAATAGGGTGATTTAAATTTTTAAATTGTTTTTCTGAAAAGAGTTATTTCCAAAAGCGGTAAACCACCTTCGTACGCTTTGAAGTAAGATCTTTATCTCACCCTGACTTGGGTCTTTTAGTAGCCGACTTGGCTGTCTTTAGTAGGCTGACTGGCTAGTACCTTAGCTGCCTGATACCCTGGCCTCTGATACCCTGAGAGCGTTTTCTTCTGAACTGGGAATAAAAAAGAAAAAATAAAAAGATTTGAGTTGCTGTTTCTCCAGGCAGTGCCTAAAGCATCACATTATTGCTAGATGTAGTGACATACAGTGTCTAGCAAGGGAGAGCATTATGCCCATACTCCCAACTGGGCGATGAATTAACGCTGAACAGCCGGCTATTTATAGGTCTAGAGTCAAAAGCGCGGACGTCGGAGTGAACAGGTGTACGAGCTCTGCGCGTTGGCGTCTATGGGAGGGTGACGAGAGGTGTCCAGATTGACACTTTCAAGCTGGAAATATAACCAGGCTTTGCGATATGTGGCTATATAAATTGCCACATGATATATGACCTCCTTGTTTTCAACTGGCCCAGCTATTTAGCAAACCAAATAATTTAATGAAAATATGGTACATTTAGTGATACATAATGATACTTTCTCACTGAGCTAAAAACATCGTAATACATGTCGAATCTGTACTAGCACTTTTCATATTCTCCCTGTTGTGTGTTTTCGGGCAACCAAAGCAATAACAAAAGGAAGAGAAAATGTTATAGTATGTTAGATTTGTCATGACAAATCTGTCTCCACGATAACATTGAAACCTATCAATTCACAACGACCTTCATGTTGAGTAGGTTTATTTAGTTAATAATAATATTTATTTGACCACTTCAGAATGAACACAAATTGGTGCTATACTTTGGGTCAGGTGTCCAGTTTTTCTAGTGTCCCGTATACCTTATATTTTTGGTTTACGATTTTAAATTTCATCTAAGACATCATAGAATGACAATATTATTCTTAGAAAATAATGAAAATAAAGCAAAACACTAACATAAAGAATTCAGTGTCTTGCCAACCTTTAGCTGACAATAGCATTCTTGTAACGTAAGCTTATTGAAAATGAAATTACGGTAAAGGTGAGAAATAACCATTATAAGATCTGAAGAACAACTGTATATCTTAGATGTGGATATATGATAGAAGGGACGGTGCCCTTCGTCAGGGAAAATAAAGTAAAATTAGATCATATGTTGGAGACCTTATAGGACACATAGGTAGAGATCTCGACCACCACGACTCGATACACCACCTCCTCCTCTTCCCAGTCAAGACACTTTGGAGGAAGTTAGGACGGGAGTGGGTGTATGTATACACAGAAAGCCTGCACGAACTCGGTCATACTACAGGTGCCCCGGGCGGATTTATTATAGAAGATGCAACCCCTTCTGTAAGCGTTTATCAATATGCAGCCTATTCACCATATAATAGCAGTCTGGGCTTGGCCAACTGCCTGAAGAGCTGACGAAGTCTAGTGAACGGGAACGGGATTTATCTTTGGTCTCTTTTATTCTAAGGTACAGTTCAGGACATCCAGTGTGTATTGCTGACTTGATTGATTGTATTGATAGATGAGTGAGACAAAGAACCTGAGAATGAGACAGGGGAGGCGGAGTGAAAGAGAGAGAGGGACAGGGATTCGTAGATACCTTAGAGAAAGAATAGACTCTAAGGGGAGACATAGGATGAGATAGAGTGTTTGTGTGTGATTTAATAATAAGTATGCTGGGATCATAAACTAAGTGGAGTAACAGGTGTCGTATAGTCATATAGTGACCTGTGATATGGGCGCAGGCCAAGGCTAAAAGTGGACTCAGGCGCATGGGGAGTAGTATTAGCAGGCCAGGCAAGTGTAGGGCCAGTCCAGGCCAATTTAGCAACTCAAATTCTCAAATAACTCACATATAGTAATATGTGCAACTTTGATCTATCTTTCGCCGGACACATTTTTAAAATAAACCATTTGTATATGCCAAAAGTAAGAGCTATATTTATTATTAGAAAAAAAAGACAAGAATAAGGGAGTTTTGCACATAAAGAAATTAATTTTGATAGAAATATTAATTCATAATCACCACAACATTATCTTGGTAAAGAGTGAAGAAAATAATAATTAATGTTTATCATAAAATCCATCAGAATCTGAAGTGAAAAAGAGAAGAATAAAAATCAATAATAAAATTCTTTGTCGACATCCATCGAAAGGCAAGCAAGATATTCACTGCTGAACAATGATCAGATCTGCCCGTAATTGCCTACTTTGAAAACATAGTTTTAACCGGCAAAATATGCACTACATCTATCTCTCATGATTTCCCTGTATAGCTCTCCGAAGAAATAAATGTTGGCTATAACACTGCAGTTCCACCGCAAATATCTCATTTTTTGTAAAGAAGTGTTATTGATCTCTTTTTAACAATTGCCAGGTTAGATACATATCAAACAAAAATGCCGTTATCAACATGCCATCATTTAAATTACCTGTTTAACATTACCAATATAAATCTATTAAAATTGTTTCAGACATGCATCATTATCAGTAAAATTACAGCTAATTCATGATATGGATCTGATCGTCAGAAAATGGACAATCGGCAGCTCTACACATTAAGTAAATTCTGCAAAATTGAACTAAAGTTGTGAATAAAAAAGAATTCTGTTCAGTTCTGTTGAACCGCTTTTGAACCTAATTTCTGTCTTCAAAGTACGTTATTTGAGAGGATTGGTGAAGGTGAGTTGTACCTGACCCTGGTACATACCCTCTATTGAAACCTAGTCATTGAAACTACCGTGCGTCTGATGCCAAATAGGACGGTGTTGAACACTGACTCTAGTCCAGTATGTACTATAGCTCTCATATGGATGGCGTACAGTGAGTCATTTAAGTTAATTCAGGTATACTATATATATGTACATGTATGTGTATCTGTCTATCAGTATGTAAGGTGTGCATACATACCTTAGCTAGGTTTACGTATACAGTTATATATCAGCATGTATATTTTGTTTGAACCTGTTTATACTGACGTAATCATAATACACCAAATATATGAATAAATAATATTTCATGAGTAGGGACACATACATTTTTATTATTGAGGAAAACAAGAAAAAAGTATCGCTATCATTGATTGCTCGGATTCTTTATTGCCATAAGACAAAGAGAAAAATCTCTTCTGTTTCCAGGTCTTCTAGTGTGAATCATTTGGGAATAATTGTATACCTCTTAGTAAATATAGATGCTAGGAACAATATTATGAATAATATGATCTATAGCAAATAGAAATGACTACTGTGAGTATTTAGAAATATAAGAAGAGAAGCAAAGAGGTTTTTTTAAATAGATTTTTATTGCATACAATTTCGTGGACAAGTCCCACAAGTTTCGCATAGTAATCTTAGTAAGTAAGTGAGTTTTAACATTAATCTTCCAGGCTTTTAAAGAAAATGAGCATATCAGATACTCTCTTCGAGCTCAATAAACCAATACAATACAATATACAATCTATGTACAGAGGATAAATTTACCACAGATACAACTATTTTTGTGTTTTATATAATGTGTATTGAAATAATAACTTGAACTAGACCGACTATAAAAGTATACCTCGAAGAAAGTATGTTTCTCGATTAGCTGATGAGTTGTCTTATTTGTGTATACATGCTTGCTTCAGGCATTGAGGCTTTTTTTAACTTGTTAACTTTTTTTAACTCATAGGCGCCGGCCCCGAATGACTGCCGGGTCCCGGGTCTCACCTCTATGACAACACCTCACTGTTATGGCATGGGTGCTTGTTTTCTTAAGGGTGTGAATTAATGGTCATTAATTCCAATACTAAAGACATGGAATAAAGGCATGTGGTTGTGATAATATTACATGCAAACAATACGTGCCTGTCTCGTAAAAGGGCCAGGGGCAACGGTGGTCTTAAGAAAATAAGCGCCCGGGTGCTTTATTGGTGAAATACGGTATTAGTTTATTGCGTCACTTAATTTTATACATTTTCTAAATAGTTATCTTCGTCAGAGATAAATGGGCGAAAAATGGGCGAAAAAAAGTTGTGGAAAACAACTTCAAAATTTGTGTGTGGTGGAGGATAGTAGCTGGGGATATCTTTAATTTTGTATTTTCCTTGGTACATGTGATTTATTTTGTATAACATATTTTCTCCAACTATACATTACTCTGATTCCAGAAAGGCAAAGCATGGACATAGCATGTAAAGCATGGTGGATGCATCTTATAGACATTCCATCCATTCATAGACAGGCAGCTACATAGGGGCTGGTGGTGAGGTTAGGCCGGCTTTCTGATCTCCCTCATTTATACACTTATAACCTCCCCCGCCGGCCTACTACACCAGGATTAATCGTCGCTGACTACACGGTATCTGCTTTCAAACTGGAATATTTCTGAGGATTATTTGATGAAAGGATCCTTGCAACAAGCTGTCATATAAACCGGAGACTACTTGGGAAGCACTGCACTTAAAATCCCACTTGGTGTATAGCAATTGTTGCATCAAATACAAGCTATACGCTCAGGATGAGGATCATACTTATCTGAGATAAGAGATATAAGAACTGCTGCAAGATTATCATCTATAAGATCAACTGATAAACATATCTGAACATCGATAATTAAATATAGAGAAAACTAAATAAATTGGAAATTTCGTCCCCAGTAAACAGGATTACTTATTCTTCACAATTGTTTCTTTCCAAAAGGGAGTAATCTCAAGTCAGGAAGTTATAAAAGGTGTTTTGGAAATACCGATACCTATCCAGTGGGAGAAAACAAAATTGTTATCATCTGGCTTGTAATAATTACCAAGTCGGAAGTGTTCTCATAGTTGAGAGTATACTTACCTTGAGAAATTATTTCACAAAATAACTTCGTCTGTTCTTTAGGTGGACACGATTATCCACATCATTGCAAACAAATGATCCTACTGGTATCATTGTTCATCATTGTCACACTCTATCGATGTTTGTTGACGATAAAGGACATATCTGTGAAAACGAAAGATAACAGTGATATCATTAATCCTTACAACTACACTTCTTTAATCTTATCCTGGAATTAGGGAAGAAAAATAAATTCACGAAAGCGTTGGGCAGTGAAGCAGAGAGATCGGACCGCAACTGCTAAATAGATTGGAATTTGGCATCATTTTGCATACATTTCTTGGCGCCAAGGATTATTCATCATTACACTTGTCCATAACAATGACAAATGTCGTATGACTCCCAGTGATGTCATATCGTCGTCTGTAAGTTTATTTTCCAGAGAGAGACGAGACGAGACGAAAGTTGTCTGCTTGTATAAAGGGAGAAAAAACAAAAGAAACCTATTGCTACACATGCTGGTGTATTGGGCGTAAATTGGAACAATTCCATATTTACCTTTCGTCACTGAGGGTATTTCTGCGATGATCAAAACAGTGATTCTGTTTCAACCGATATAACTAAACACCCTCAAATCACAGATTTTCGGATTGCAGGGTCTTCCTGGAAGTTATAATAAGTACTAAATCTAGGACCACTCAGTGGACCCCTATTACTAAAGTTCACCGCTACCACCACCACCACCACTACCACCACAACTGTCATCACCAACTAGACCTCACTGATGCGTTTAGGATAACCAAACCTTGTAGAAGGACATTCAGGTTATGATTATTTGTTATTCCACATGACTTATTCAACTAGCGCCCGTTTCAGGGTGGCACAAAGTTACTAGTGACAAAAGCATCATCAACAATTTCATATAAAAAAATATGGGGAGCCGATACCAGGGGAGGAAATCCTAGCAGGAGTGTTGGTACTTGGGTAAACAAAATACTCTCAGTCTCTTTTTATCTTCCTCCGGGTCTTCCTCACAACTCCCTCGCCAACTGGGGGGAACCCTGGACCACTGCTGCTGCTCGCTAGTCCCCGGAACTCTCTCTGTATACCAGCTGTATCGGAATTATAGACAACCAAAACAAAAAGCGCATGAGCAGAAAAGTTTCCTAGTTTGACCCGGAAAAGTTTTTTTAGGGAGTCACCACGGAAAGGGAAGAGAGATAGAGGCGCGACTCAGTTGTGACGCACTCACACTCAGTCGCACACTAGCGCCACCTAGATACCGCGCGACGAGTTAGTCGTGCTAAATGTCGTCTGCGCTGTCAATCACGTCACAATATCTGTGAACGCTGCTCAGACGCTACACACCACCACGTTGGCGACTTGTCTCTCGATATGTTCTCACTTTCGCATATTTCCATCAGAAATACATGTAGTACAGAGCTCATACTGCTCAGTACTCTACACATAAAGGGAACCGGAGAAATTGCGTCTTGGTTGCATGGTTGTGGTAAAAGTCTGAAGGACGTCGTTCATCTAGGATTATAGTTTTGCCATTGGGTGATATTGCATCTGATGGTCATTGTTTAAATTAGGAGAGGAATATAAAAAGCAGATAGATTCCATCCTTCCATCCATTCATCCGTCTATACATGCTTCTACTTGAATTGAGCTGCTGAGGACAAAAACATATAATATATACTTAATGGAGAGCTGACAGAATCAAGTCTTCCGCATTTATACTCATTGGATATATTTACTTATCTATATTTGAAAATTTACTCGGTGAAAATATATATTTTGCAAAAACTGTCCAAAATGTGCTTCTCAACGAAAGCCCTGTGGAAGAAATTCCTACGGAAAACAAACTTTAAGGCAATGAAGTATGAAAAGAAACACAAGAAGTACATAGTGCGAGCGGATACCATTGTGATATCTCCTGAATTCAAAACGTAAGTCATGATAATATTGTGTGGAGTTAGCGTTTGTTCCATTACATTCAAACCCACCTAAATCAGACCTCATGTCAGTGTGTTATCCTTCTTGCTTTGCATAGCTTTCCCATTAATTACCTTCAGTCATCTTACTTCGTTGGTTATGCTCGACTCCCCCGATGTAGACCTATATCATCCAGGTTTGGGCCCTGAATGTTTCTATATACCGTATTTGATGTATAACTAGGTTCCACTTCTGGTTCTGCGGAACGACAACGTAGAGAACACGTATAGACCTATTATTTAATTAGGCTGACAATATCTGTCCATATTTTGACTTTCTCTTATTAAGTATTTTTTTATATAATAAAATGATTTAACATACTTTGTATTTGTTCCATGATTTGACAAATACATTCCATGAGCTATCCAAGTTGGGACTATTCCCATCGCAATAAGCATGGAAATATTCATTTGATTAGTGTGATCATATATTTTATTTTCTAAAGTAACGTGGTATATAATTTTAAAAAGTAAAGTCAACCATTTGCAACTTCGAAGATGAGCTCCATACACTTAGGCCTCAAGGGACTAATAGTTCTCTTACTGGTGTCTTATTCCTCTGATTACATGACGTCCATTAAAATTTGCATTGTTGTGCCATGAAATATGAGATATGTGATGAAGATTTGTATACACTTTTCTTCTCAAGTATTAGCAATTATCTGTTATCTTTTGGATATGTGTTCTGAGCGTGTTGTGTATGTATTTGGAAGTATTTCTGTTGGTAATATGATCTCCGGAATTCTTTCTTTTTTCAGAATCCCTAACAATAAACATATCTTTTTCAGAGAGGTTCTAAACATCGATATAATAGCTGTTGTTGGAGATATGATTAACAGATTAAATTAGCTTATGTCCAGTTTTGTTGCAGGGATTCGCCCAACATTGATTACCACCATCTCCCGTTAATAAGAAAATACTTGCTCCACTCATCCAAGCAACACTCCAATGGAGGGCATTCATGTTTGTGTGTTGGGTTATTTGCTTGTTTGTGTCTGTTACCATTACAAACCTGAGTTGCAGTTGCGAACAGAGTGTTGCAGTCGCACCCTCAGCACCTATACAAAGCTATATCACAGTTGCATACGGGTGAATTCGCCTGAAGATGTACAATTCGCTTTCACAAAGCCAGTCTAAATAACCCTTTTGATTTAAGACCTAACTATGTCCAAAATACAGTTCAACATAAGTGAACAGACCTTTCGAATCAAGCCAATATTATCAAATATACTCAGATAATAAACAAATCTCAACCTAATTTAGCATTTACTAAATGTGTAGCGCTGCCGATTGTAGATTTTCTGACGACCTGACCCACGTATACCTGTATTTATTAATACGGATTGCCATAGATGTGTATGGCAATGATTACTTACCCCTGTAGGCTTATAGGTCTTCATATTGTGTCCTCATGTGCGCCCAGCATGGACGCTGTTGATATTTCTCATTCTCGAAGGCAAGGTGTGTTAAAATATCAAGTATTTAAACAGTTAAAACGATCCCGCTGAGAGGTTTATGTCACACTCTGGCTAGGATCAAGAATAATTTTTTGTTGTCCGCGCACATGGCCGTGTTGTTGTTGACATGTCAGGTTCGGTCATGCGTGGGTGTCTTATGTATGTACACATGTATATATGTGTGTGCGTACCTGTATGTGTGTGTATGTACACATGTATTTATGAATGTTGTATGTATACTATGATTGTTTTTATATTTAAAAAAACCATTGCTGTGGACTGCATACTTCAACCTGTATTTACTTACCCCGCTCCTTGTTGCTATAACTTTTATTTGGACTCGCATATATATCTATATCAATATTTGCTGTGTATATATATATATATATATATGTGAAGAGAGAGAGTCCTCCCTGGGAGCAATATACATTATATATTCCATTGTATTTACTTCATATGTTTTTAATTGCAATGGGCAGTTAAATGTGTTTATGTAGAAGTAGGTCATTGGAATTGCTATATTGGCATCATTTCTAGTCGTCACTTCGTATTACCGCCACTTCGTATTACCGCATCCCCGTCCTCGGTGGACGCTGGTGGTGCACCATGGTGGTGGTGGTGGTGGTGGTGGCAGTCTAGTGGGCAGTGTGATCACTGGTGGTTATAAATAGTAAATTGTTTTTGACTAGCATTGGTATTTATAATTATCAAGCATCAAATGCTTCTAAGTCCAGGGTAAGTTGTATGCCCTATTTGATTTTATTTATCCAAGTATATATATGTGTTTATTATACGCGCATGCTATATGAGAGGTGCTATAAGTGGGGTGCTATAAAAATATTCATATAGGATGCGTCCTATAAAAATGTAGTTGTGCTAAAAATAGCTCTGACGTTACCTCAGCACTTCCGCTGTCTCCGCGGAGATCCCCGCGGAGATCCCCGCGATCGGTATTCCACCCGTGATTCTGGTACTATAATTATAAAGATACATAATAACAACCACACCATCATATAGAGGATTAAATTCTCTATCAAATGATATAAGCTTTATTATTGTAGCTCAAGAAATGGCTGCGATATGAACGTTTTAGTTCAACAATGTCAGTAAGTAAATACTGGCCTGACCTGATGTAAACACAGGCCTGACAGATTTTAAGGCAGAGGTGATCTCAGCGAAGCAGCGGGGCTCTCTGAGAGTTCTTTAATACTTTTTCAGTGATATCTGATGATATATGATCAAATTTTATGCACATATAATAAATATAGAATGGAACTCGCCAGCAATAATCGAAAATTTATAGGACTTGATTCGTCCACATAAGCACTCTGCCTATGGCATCGTGCTTATGTGGACGAATCTCGTCCTATAAATTTTCGATTATTGCCGGCTCGTCCCATTCTCTCTATGTATATCACTAAGATATAACTCAACGACAGGGTTTTTGTTAAGGTTTGGAGTAGGGGGGAATTGCATGGTAGTAGGGGGGCCATTTCTGTTTTGAGGCCCTCTGGGCCTCAGGGCGCAGCGTGGGAGAGGGGAGGCCCCTCCTGCTGGGGGGGTATGGGGGGCCACCCCCAGAAAATTTTTTAATTTTACATGAAGAATGATGACTTCTGGTGTATTATCGTCATAATTTCCATTAAGATTTCAGAGTTAACATTTTATACATTTTCCACTTCATGTATATAGCTAAGGTCGCCCAGAAATGTACAATTGCTGTCAGAATGGTGAATTTAAAAAGTTGGAGGGTACAAGAGAGGGTGTCCCCCTTGCTGGTGGGGGTCTGGGGGTCCTCCCCCAGGAAATTTAGAAAAAATAGGAGCAAATTGGTGAAGTCTGAAGCCAATTTTAATTACTTTTGAGCTGATTTGAGCTGATTATTGCTGTAAGATTGGTCAGAAAAATATACATAATTTCCTGAAAGGGAAGTGCCAAACGATTATGATAGTATATCTGCACTTTTTCAAACTATTTGTCACCTATTAAAACTTAAGGGCAAACATAAGTAATAATATAATGTTTCTGAAACTTTAGTATATGGACTGTTTCTGGTCATAGAAATGGGGACAAAAATAGTGTTTCTCGTTACGAGAGATGGATATAGGATGACATATTCACAAAACACAAGTGCGTTGTTTTTCCTAAGTGGCGTGGCGAGTTGGGTTCTTTTTTTATGCCATGATATATATATTTTAGCCTTATTTAATCATTATTTACCTTCAATTCATGTCTCGCAACCCTCGGACTCGGCAAAAACAAGCGCCTACAATGTTGCGTCATGAAATGAGCGTCATTGATTGGCGCAGCTAGATTTACGTAACCAATCAAAAAAGCGGAGTAAATTGGCTGCATTCGAAAAGCTGATTTCGCTAGTCAAATTTATGCATGCATGCTTCCTCTGGCCATGTTTTTGTGGATACGCACACCTATCATGGCATAAATGTACATACATTATGTATGTTTATATCGATCTATCTGTGTATGTACGCATGTCTGTCTGTCATTTATTAGTATATGTTTGCACTAGCAACAAGTTCTAACTCAGGGGATGTTGAAATATAATACTTTTTAATTCTATCAGAGAACCTATTTTTTTTTTCACACACTGTGAAACTGCGCAATCAGCTGGCAGTTCTGCATTGTTTCGTACAGTAGGAAACAAATATGCTATAAACCTATTAAACTTTTGGATGTTTGGAGTTTGGATGAAACTAACATATAACTGATATTGGGTTTCTTCTGTATCCAAAGACTATTTCACCTCTAAAATGTCTATGATATAAGTTTTGCAGGTTTTTGTATGTGTTTTTAACAATTTTAGGGATTTTGTAGGAGGTTGCATTGTATACCGTTACAAATTAAATAGTTCCCATTTCTGGCAATTTTAGCCTATATTCATTCCATTAGGTTCAACAGTGTTAAGTGCCTGTACCCATTTGCCTTCAATTTGGAGTCTTTTTTTTTTTTTTTTTTTTATGCGTCTGACCCTTGATCTAATATTTCTATTTGATTTAGTGCATTCAATGATGTAGATGATATTTTTGGAATTACATGTTATTTTGTCAATAATGGGGTATATAACAAAGTTGGCCATGTTGGATTTCTGATGTTTGTTTAAGCCATAAACGCATTCACATTGTGGTTTGTCACACTTCATGGCGTTGAAGGCGTCCAATCACTAACATACCACTCTTAATATCTTATCTTGGAGGCTCTGAACCTAGACGGTCTAGATCTTTAAGATATCCGGGTAAATAATATTGAAACTTTATTTTTCCAAATTCTTTTTTTACATATGGCCTACTCGGAAAAACGGGTCACATATCTCTGCCTTGACAGTTCTTCCGACAGAACCCTCTAATTCACTACAAAAACATAAGTGTTTCTATAATACATACAAGAGAAATACATAGAAAATAAATCTAAATTAACATATCATGTAAAGAGGGGGTAAGTCTTACAAGCTTACAAAATGTTGTGTCGGCAATTTACATGCATGATTGGAATAACAAATCATGATTATACAATTTACAGATTAAAACAACAAACTCCTGCAGCCAGGAGTGGGAGGCGACCCAGGAAGTACCTTCCCCCCTGCCCTACTATTATAAAATGATTCAAGCCTTTCGGATTACATTCGAAATAAAAGCGTTACTTGTTTTATTGAATTGGTTTCTTTAGGTTTTTAAAGAAACATTAATAAAAATCAACTAAATTATTACGCATGTACACACCTTTCTTCGGATCATCGGAACATGTTGAATGTGCCTCACGTCCTTATCGATAAAAGGTTTTTGAGATGTACTTTGAAGCTTTTCCTGTCAAACAGTTCTCATCTGTTAAAATAATCCCTCGGCATCATGTTCCCCCTGCTTTAGTAAGATCGCAGTTAATCCAGGTCCACCTTTGATATTCTATGTTAGTCGACAGCCTTTTCTTTACTGGGTCTTAAACGGGACCAACTCCTCTACCACCAAATTCACCACCTCTGGCCCCTAGCTATTGAACATACTCGTCAGATGACTTTGATATTTCTCAGATTCGCACCAATTTTTTAGGTGCAACTTTCCAGTCGCACATACCGAATTACACCAACCGATGGTGAGGCTCTACACTTAGCCTTGCTTGCTGCCTTTTCAGCTGCCTTTACGTCTAATTACGTCCTTATAATAAAGGTCATTTACCGTCTAAACTGGCCTCCCTTTATGTACTCCTCGATCTCTCCCTCCCATCTTCAATCTAATACTAAATAATCTCGGTGGTATTTATAGGTGTTTTATCATAGGTTTCCTTTCATATATGATAATTGTCGGCCAGAATGTCTTAAAACAATAATTTGAGTATATTAAATTAGATTAGATTTATTTCGTCATTTTGATATGCAAGTGATCGGTTCAATGTAGGCTTTTCATTGTCTCCAATTGGAACATTTTAAGGTTTGTAAAACGTAGTATCATATATATAAAAATGGCCTCTACGCCTCTAGTTGCAATGTTTTGTGAGAAGTGGAAAGGGTCAATGAACATTGAAAGCTGATCATAGAACAATAAGATCTGTTTTCCATCGTGCTCTTTGTCAGAGCCGTTAGGAATAGAAGACAATTTCTCGACAAAAACAAAGAAAAACATTCATAGAAACAATATACCCTTAAGGGTGGAGTGCCCAATTCATACATGGAGTGTGGAAAGAGTTGGGGTGTTGGTATACTAGTAACAATGCTCAGTGATGTATCGTCCCTTATGTATCGCCCTCTGAATACACAAACCTACAGTTTTTACTACAGTTGTTCCAGTATCAAATACATAATATCAACCTTGCTCTCGCTGTTTGTTTGTGAGTAGATCTAAATGTTATATGGCACGGGGATGGAGTTAGATTTTCTCCTGTTTTCTCCTCCTCCTCTTCTATTCACTCTCCTCCTCCTCCACCACCACCTCTTCTTCCTCCCCCTCCCTTCTCCTCCTCATCCACATCCTTAATTCTCCTCCTCCTCTTCCTCCTCCTCCTCCTCCTCCTCCTCCTCCTCCTCCTCCTCCTCCTCCTCCTCCTCTTCCTTTTCCTCTTGATCTCCCTACCATACCTTCCCTACAATGATATCCCTTCACCATTCTGCTCCTCCAACTCCTCTCCTATCCTCACAGTCAATAGTACATACAATAGCTTCTATGGCATCATAACGTTTTTACAAGTCTGGAAGTTGGGAGGAGGGACGTTTTATAAACAGATCCCTGCCCCAGGTGGCGTTCATTCCTAACTCCTCTAACCGTCACAGAAGGTCACATTATAACTTGTCCAAGTTCTCCCTTCTTCATAATGACTCAGCACCTTCATATGAATCCCTTGGATTTAAATAAGTTGCTCTATGAAGCTTGCCCTGTATCTCAATTCAAAGTTGAATTGAAGAAGACTGTTGCCTCCGGGGGCGGCAGGCACTCAGAACCAAAGTGGGTTCCCATGCTTGTTCTCAATTTCAAGGAGAAAGGGTTGTTTTTTCAGGTATAATCAAGGACCTTGAAAATAAAAAAGGGTACTTTTTCAGGTCTCTCTCTTTAGAAATGAATACGTATTGTTCAATATATAATAAGGGAGGTTGAGCTTCAGCATCAAAAGCAAATTATGTTCTTGCACAATGGGAATCATCAAAAACAGCTGGATGAATTTTATCTCATACTGTCAAAATGTGAACAAAGAAATCAGCAGATATTGGTGCTGTAGGAGAAAGGAGAGATTGGTGCAAAGGAGAACAAGCTCACATCAGTTTGCATAACTGCTTATTAGACTATTCTGAAAAGACATTGAATGTTTTTATTGACAGTAATATTTACTGTAACTGCTGACAAGAAAATGATAAATATTAAAAGTTAAGTTAAAGTTAGGTTTGAAGTACAATTCCATACTATATTCCCTGGTGGTATTTACTAGAGCGAATATTACAAGAACTATTTCAGCTCAATGAGAGATTCATTTTGCCTATTTTGGACTAGATCACATCAATGGTGGTCTTCCTGTAGTACCTGGGTGGAGGAGGTGAAATTGTCACACCTGGGTTTGAACCCATAACATGCTACTGATGCCAATGAGCTGACACTGTTATATGGCTACATAAGGGCACACAGTGCATTAGACCACTCGGCCACCCCATATCCCCGCCCTTGATTTATGTTTTGTCACGACTATAAATTACACCTTTATATATTATCACTGATTACGTAACATTGTGCATCATTACCCAATGTCATTAATTATTCATCTTCCTTATTATGTATGATTACTCATAAACATGTGTGATACCTCACCTACTCACAGTGGGAAGCCAGGAGTCAACCCATGGTCAGTCAGGTGTGACCCCACCCACTGACCTCCCGTTTCAGGGCACGTGCAGTGACCCAATTAACATCAGGTGATTGGCTGCCTTAATGAGGCACCGATAAGGTGATTGGCCGATGCCTACTATTGGCTAATCATGTAAGGATATGTAAATGTATACCACGTGATTTATGTTGATGGGTTATTAGGAGGCTAGCCTTAAACTGATTGATTGTTTTAATTTGTATATTTCGATTGAATGGGCGCAGCCTCCTTTTAGTCTCATTATAGGATATACGGTAGGCAAGTCTATGCTCAAGACTTTTGTCGCAGCCCTGGCTTAGTAGAAAATCAGGGTGGGGCTAAAGGATTGACACATGCGTTTGATTTGAGTTTGGCTGGTGTAAGTGACAAAAAGTGTACACTTGGTTCTGTGGCACATCTAGTTGATTCTTTTTTTTTTTTTTAGTTAGAACCCTGGATAAATACTAGATATATTCTTGGATTTTGTTAAATGTTAAGTTTAATGAGTATCTTGAACAAGCTTTTAGCACATTTTATGTTCAATTAGTGTTGATTTGTGTACCAAAATCAGTGTGTACATATTTCCGAGTCTGGACCCATGACTAGTGGTTACATAATGTGGCTTGTGTAAGTCTAGGCAGAGGTGGCTTGTGACAAGGTGTGAGTGACAGATCACCAACTAAGAGTGAGAAGAGCCCATAACTAGTGGTTACATAATGTTTTGAGAGCCAGTTGTTGTTAGTGAGGGTTGTTGGTGACCATATTTACAACTGTTAGTAATGTATAGGTTCAATCTACACTGTCTGACTTTGTGATATGGTAATGCAATGAGTGGAGCATATAATTGTTTTGTTTATGTGAGGGGGAGGAAGACTGATTCTAAAGGGAACTTTGCATAGCCAGTGATCTGTACTCTTTGCGTATAATTATTGTGGGTCACCAAAAGGAATTTTTTTTTAAAGAATTGAATTATTTATTCATTTATTTTATTTCTCGACTTTACGATGGGCTATCACGACTTTACGATGGGCTATCTCGACTTTACGATGGGCTATCTCGACTTTACGATGGGCTAATTACACGGAATGAACTCTATACTAAATAATGAAAGCAGAAAGTAAATAACAGTTACGCTAATCAGCTGGGCTAGCCTCCTAGTATCGAAAGATACTGTAGCAATTGGCAGTAGTATGTTGTCTTGTATGATAGTTACAATAAACGTCACAAGCCCATTCTATTAAGTCTTACCATTTTAAAGCCTAGTCACCTAGCTTTCTGGGGATGTCTTTGGGGTGTGGAGCTATACTGCACCCTGGGGCCTTGAGGTGTTTTCCGGGAAGTTTGCATATATATACTTTGATTGATATTTATTCAATCTTTCGATCTTGGTCTAGGAATGCTATCCTTGCACGTTTCAATACAATTTTATTCTGAGACATAACTATTGGTTTTTATTCTTATATCCCTGATATATATTCCCCTTGATTTTTCAAACAAGGGTACTCTTAGCCTGGTAAAATCTCCTCGTTTTAATAGAAAAATGATACTAATTGGATAGAAAAGTCCTTGAAAAGGGTATTTTTTTATTTGGGGAACAAGCATGGGAACCCACTTTGGTTTTGAGTGGCCCCTGGGAGTTGCTGTCAATATATTGTTTTTGATATTGATATTATTAATCAGTATATTTAAAACCATAAAAACATTCTTTGACCTTTCTAAAGTTAGCATCAAGGTCTGTTTGTATGGGCGTTAAGCGCTAGCTCTGATTATTGTAATGTAAACCCCTATAACTGCTTGCTTATGCTTATTCTCCAATAATACATTCCCCGCAGATCTGTGGGTTATTCACGCATCTCAGGCATACTATGTGATCGACAGATATGCAATCTGAATTAACACAATCAGGCACCAATTATTCAGGAAAACCTTTTTCCATAGACTTGTCTGATTTTTGAGGGTTAATATGTGAATGCAGAGTATACATTTTGGCAACATTGATTTTCATTGTGGAATATATTGGCCATTTTTGTTTTATTTGAAGTTTAAAGCCAACAGGACCCATACAGAGTGTATTCACCAATACCATTATGCATCTTGTCATTTTCATTAAGGGTAAATACCAGCGTTCAATGAAAAAAGAAGGAATCATGGAATTGTTCTTATACTTTGTCTTGAGAAAGAACATGGTTGGGGAAAGTCAAAAACACAATAAAACCATATGTCATTGAATTAGTTTTTATTTCAGGGACCACTAAAATTTACTATGGTTCACTATAGGAGTCTATGGAGAAAACGCTTCTATGCATAGCTGACAGATTGCGTTACCTGCAGAAATGATAAAAAAAACAGGGGGGTCACTGGATTCAGAAAAAAATTATTCAGCTGAACTTATATAATGATGGACAGAAATTAATACTTTTACACAAAAAAAAGCAGGGAATTTAGCTTTATATCTTCCATTGAACCATTGAAAGGACCACATACCTCAGGGTCTACGAAATCACGAAGTGGTTAACCAGAGTATTATCTCTGAGTAAGCGTCCACAGGGCGTCTTTGTGTGTTCTGGTATCAGGGGCATACAGGTAGGTATGTGTCCTGCAGGTAAAGCGGGTCCTCCAGGCAGTGTTGGTAAGGAGGATGTGATAGTGATAGGACTATTACCTGCATGACGAGAGCATCAGGTGTTGTATGGGGATTCCTAGGAAAATATGGAGGATTCTTTTGTGGTGCGGGTGTTGTATCTGCTGTGACAGGGCAAGGGAACAAAGGGTGGGAGGGGGCAATGAGAGAAAAACGAATATCAGTCTCTGGGAGGAGGGGGAATGAAAAATGCAGGTGTAGGGGGGAGAGACTTGAGAAGAAGACAGACAGACAACACCACCAAGTAGCCATACAAAAATCGCTAGTGGATTCCAATTTGAATAGGCGACTTGCATCATGTTGCTCATCCTGAATCCTTAAATAATGTGTAAATTCGCCGCATATTAATGTTTGTCGCTCAATTAATATGGTATTAAACACTTGGTAGAATTGTGTAAAGTCGCTCACCGTTTTTAGGCGACAATGGATTTAGGCCTTTAAGCAGTATTTTGGACTAAGAATTGGCTTATTGTTAAACCACCTCCTAAGGTAGTTTAAGGGTGGCTTAAGCCACCAAGAAGGATAAACGTCCTTCTAATATTTCACCCTTTGCATTATTTTAATACTCAATAGGGCCTGCACAACTTCCTCTTTACTTCAGTCTCTTGTCTCTACCTGGAGCATCACAAATGAGAGCATACAATGTGACCGGCCAGGGAAGTTAACCAGACCCATAAATAGAGAGCGGTGGAATAAGCTAGATCCTTCAACACCTGTGTTTATATTTATGTAAGCTTGGTCTGTTATCATCTGGCTAAGCTGGCGGCACAAGAAGGGGCTTACTATACCCAGGCCTCATCACATCAGCGGAGGGACAAGTAACTGTAATAACAGTCCTCCTGGGTGTTGCGCTTCTCATACATGGTAAGCGCCAGTGGGAGTCAGTCAGGTGGGTGTGGGGAGGGGGATCAGCATGGTGGTTAGTGCACACCTTGGACTGGATCCACAGTCTAGGGCTCACAGCCTCTCAAACCAGACAAGAATGGTATGTCGGCGATTGGACGCCTACTGCGCTAATGACTTTTCCGGGTCCGGAGTAGGCATTCTATTGGGATTATAATGGTATTTTGCGGTTTGGAGTGCGAGGCTTTTGCTCTCTATGAAGGGGTGTATGCAGGGTCAGACCTGATTTAAATTAGTCATATTTCCTAAACTTAGCTAACTACACTTTGGAAAGGGAACCGATAAAATAATCAAATATGATATTAATTACCTATCACTTTCAAAACCATAGACAGCAGCATAATAAATAGCGATAATTCTTAGAAATTCAGATCTAAAAGACAGGTGGGGGAGTGAGAAGGGGAGGGGAGTGAGCGAGATTAGTTGCTTTACACCCTTATCAACACATTTAATATGGTTATATCAAGGGCGGGAGAGCTGAGAGGGAGGCAGTTTATGATCATACCCAGGAAATAGCGACAGAGAAGAAGGGAGAGAGAGGGGGAGAGAGAGATGGTGATAGGCAGCGAGAAAAGTGTAGCTAAGTGTGTGCGGGGTAAGGGAATAGTGGGGAGAAATCTCTATCTAACTGTACAGTTCCTACCCATTTGACCATACCTTTCATAGAGAACCTACAGGTCTGTTCTTTACCGTTCGAAGGACGGGTACTATGCTAGTCTAAAATAAAAAGCCCTGCAGTAGCTTGTTGGTTCAGATACCTCCAAGGGTGCAGGCACTCCACATGATTTATTTTATAGAGGAAGAACTGGTTTACAAGTCACTTTGGTTGCAGCTATAGCATAGGGCTCTCACTGGTTATGTACATAGATATATTGTTGCAGAGTAATGTATACATGACATTACTCTGCAACAATATATTGTAAAGAATTGATTCCATAATTTAATTAATTGTTAGAAGCTTGAAATTTCTCCACAATTTTACAATATGTCAGAACTGCATGGATGTGTCACAGGACAGTTCAGACTGGTTAAATTTCTTGACTTCATTTAGCCTGTTCCAAGTTTCAGACTAAGCTTGGATTCCACTGGATCATTTGTATCTGTACTCATGGTGTATATTGGTTCGCTTCTACATAAGTATTGTGCACTTTTCATTCGCTATTCATCCGCTTTTAATTTGGGCGCAATAAGAGAATAGAGTGATTCTATTGACGCACTACTAAAAGAGACTTACAAAAGATCCACGGTTGATCCACTGCCACACTAATTAACTCTAGCTGCCCGCTCGGGTAATATGAGGGATGGTGGGGGGGGGGGGGACAAAGGAAAGGGAGAAGAGGGGAAGGGAGGAGGATCCACTCCACGTGCAGTTCATGATAATAACATGAGCAGGGGCATGCAGCGGACCTAAAGAGCGCTCCAGTGGAATCGAATCTTAATGGTTTCTTCTGCAGGGACTTCTAAGTCACATCACAAGTGAATGTAATTTGCAGAATAGGTATCTTTTACAGTTATAATATCCTCCTAAAGCAATATGGATAACCTTGATCACGAAAAGTTAGACATAAGTATAACTTTCCAGATCTAGTGTTATGGGGCCACTCCACTAGAGAGAAAAACGGCGCTGACAAATTTTGTTGTTCAATGTTGCCCACTAATTTGTTGCAACAAATATCCATACAGAAACAACAGTTCCCAGAGAATGTGGACAACACATCTGACACTCCTCCATTTGCGTTTTCATTGCAAACATGAAATGAACTGTTGTTATTGGGCAACAAGAAAATTTGTCGTCGCCGTTTTTCCTCTAGTGGAGTTCCGCTATTATATATAGAAAAATCTAAACATAAATATTTAGTAAAACTAGTCGTAGTCCGAATTTCCTATCCGTTCTTGCATATCCGGGCAGTGAATGGTGCGACTATATGCAATAAGTTTCACTGTTTACATTATATAAACATCAAACAATACCCCATCCTCTTTGTAGTTCAAGTGAGAAACCCTGGTAGTGGCAATGCAGAAATGTGAAACCTAGGACATCCGCGATCCTCTGCCAGATTCTCATGCTAAACCAGGATACAACATAGATTATGTCATATTGATGGAGTCGATTACAGTGGAGTAAATTGAAACTGGGTTGGCATAGAGCTATTTTGAAATGCACTACGTATCTATCTACATCATATTTGTTCCTGTCTTGCTCCATCTACCCTCTCCCTGCTTTTTCTATTTTCTCTTCTTATTCCTCTACATAATATTTCTTCTTCATTCTTTCCTCTGACAGTTTAGATCCTTCAATATGCGCATGGACCTGAAGCTAGGACCTTCCTCAAACCTCCACATGACCCCATGTTAACCCCGAGAACCCTATCTGTTTGTACAATCTGAGTATATGTGGGAAATCACTTGTGGTATTTATTACATATAAGTCAGAATCAGCCCAGATGTGTGTGTTTATCTGTCTCCATCAAAGCATGTTGATGTTCCTGTATCCTGAAATGAAAATGGTAAAGGATTGTTTGTCATCTATGCTCATGTTACCCGACATGATCGAGGTTTTAAAAACAAAATAATGTATACCTTACATAATCATATATGTGTGTTTGTGGTGTGTATGTATGTATTTTCCATGCATGTATTTATGCTTATTTGTCTGTGTCGCCCCCCTCTCTCCCTCTCTTTCCATCTAGTGATTTGCCCATTTATTCAACACCTTTCTCCCCATGCACTATTCGGCGTGTGAACGCATTCGATATCCCTGCAGATCATATTCTGGGATGTGAATTTAGACAACCATTGTCGAATTATATGAAGCATTCCTGCTTTATGCGCTTTTAACTTCCTCTTTCTGAAAACTGGATCTTATACTAAATTCCGTCCATTGTTTTCAATCACATGAATTTGCTCTTTGGTGGTCGCAGTATATCACTGAATATAACTCTATATTGCACACAATGGGAGTACCTGACTCATCTCTCAGTATAATTACATTGGTAATAATTATGATGATGAATGCACTAATGGTTTGTTAGTTTTGTATTGTTCGTGCTTGGCAATAAGAGGGCAAGGATATCATTAGCACCGTCATTTATGCCGCGTAACTGTCTTTTGTGTCACTGTTGGTCTGGGCTGTTTCTCATCTCCCTCTTTTCCCACCCCAGCTCTCTCTCTCTTCCTCTTTCTCTCTCCCCCTCCTCTGCCCCCTCTCCCTCCTCTGTCCCTCTCTGCTCTCCGCCCCCTCCCCCACCCTCTCTCTTGTATTCCTACAAGCGCGTAGACGCAGCATTCAGCAAGTTTTCAGGTAGATTCACCCTCCACAGCATGCATGCGTCATGTTTTGGGACCCTGGGCCACAGTACCTTAGACGTTGAGTCATCTTGCACCGCCCCCCCCCCCCCCCCTTCCCCCTTCCTCTTCTTCTCCATTAGCTTCCATTCTGTCCTCATGACTCTCTCCGTCGTTTGCCAGGTAAAGTTTTGCTTTGGTTTTGCGGTTCACCCTCATGGCTTTTCCACCGAAGGGAACCCCATTCTGGAAATGCCAAAAACAATCAGTAGTTGGAATGAGACACGTCAACTTTGTTACACCGTTAACAGCTGTTGAAAAGTATTTATAAATATGTTTTGTTACTCTAGGGGTACTTCTGGGCCAAATGGTTATAGTCATCACAGCACGTCCAGAGGGTATGATGGCACCAGGTGGGCGCTGGGGGCGCAAAGTCTTGGGTTATTTACGTTCATAAATAAATAAATAAATAAATAAATAAAGATTGTTTTTGCCGATTAACACTATCAACACCCCACCTGCTTCCCTCCCCCCTATGGCGTCTCCCGACGCATTGAAATCCGTTCGTTTTTTAGCTTTTTATTGTGCGAGAACCATCGCCCATATAAGCGATGCTTCTCGCACATATATAGGCGTATAGCTTTGTTTCTGGGTGTTTGGCTGGCTCACATCATACGGTGGCGCTACCTCATGGGAGGGTGAGAAACCATTCTCTCAGCTGTCAAGTGACACGCCGAGCATGGAGCAATGGCATCGGAACACCGATCTATAGAGCCCTAGAGGCGTCAACGCGAGAGGTCTGTTATGCAGTAATTATACCAGTAAGAGCTAAAAAATCTTGGTCCAATCTCTCCCTAAGGCTCTAACTTAGGCACTCATGTAACTTTTGGGTCTTGGACAATGAGAAATAGAGGGGGTTTCCCGATCATGGAGGAAGTTGTCCAGTACAATTGCATCTCCAAAGGAGTAATGGCGATTGTTCTGGCTTTGGTATTATGTGTTACATAATTATTTAATTATGCCATTTCGCCAGCTAGTCCAGAAATTTTACCTGCTAGTACTTTTGCTTGCTGTACTTATTTGTTTTTGTTCTTATAGTTGTCGTTTTTCTCACCTTGAATGACACTGCATGCCCACCAGCCACCCACCCTTCACTCCTCCCTTCACATTAGAATCCATGGGTTAGTGTTTGATACCTGACTGCCTACCTGCCTAGTGTGTGTGTAGCCTTGAGGCAAGGCTACACACACACTAGTGGCAGGCAGTGGCAGGCAGCGGGAGGGGCAGTGTGTTGTACTGGGCTATGTGAGTGAGTGAAGGTGCAGTGTGTGTGAGAGGTGCGACGGGTGGGAGTCTAAACCAATCTTTATATTTAAAATTGCAACTTTCCTGTACCACATTATACATAAGTCGTCCCCTGAAAAGGCCTCATGAGGAACAAAACTTGCCATTCAGACGATGTAATGGTACCCATTTAGATGGGAAACATAAAAAACAGGTCCATGGCTGGGAGTTCGGTATAACTGAGAAGACCAGGGGTATTTGAGCAACGTAAGGAAGTTTAAAGGTGGTCTAAATCCGCCCTGTAGGGGGCGGGTCGGTTGCGCAAAGTCCAGTGAGTGGCAGCTGCTAGTCGGCGCCTTGCGAATGTAATTTTAGACGTGTTTAGGCCGTTTTTGTATTATTGTTGGCACAGGTTAAAGCTTTATATGGATATTTTGTTTCTCCTGCCTTTCCCATCACCAAAAATCATCAAACCCACCCGCCGTCCCTGTCGCGTAGAATGACATAGCATCTACGTGACCCAAAGTTTAAAAATGAAACACTGAGAATTGACCGAGGCTCGAGCCATCAACCTTTTCCCCTAGAGTCCAGTGCTCTAGCCGCTGAGCTACGGAATCGGTAGTAGCAGAGAGGCTGAACTTTGCTAGTGATATGAGTAGGGCCAACCCATGCGTAGTGGTGGAAAGTGGCCGATATCGTTGATTCTACAGCTCTGTTGACAACGGCCTTATATGAGCAGTAGTATTATAGGAAGGGGATGAGGATTCCGGGACTGGAATTGTTCGTCACATGGGTTTTTTAAAAGTTAGATGCAATAAACCGGCAACCTCTCTCCTACCTTGTCCCGACCCTGTGGGTCTGGGGCGCCTGCGCATGCTCTCAGGAGAGTTCCCGAGACGGCAACTAGTGCTGCCATCTTTTGGGCGCTTTTGGTCAGATGTTGAAAAGTAAAGGTTCTCCAAAATGCACGTTCTTATGTCACAATGTCAGTCAGACGAAGTGACCGTGAGAACGTTTGTTTTAATGACTTAATTACTTGAATGACTTTGTGTCAAAGGGCTACTCACAGGGTGGTATTTTTCGGGTGAGAGTTGATTACCATTTCCTGAAGACTACAAAAAGGTTATGTTGTTTGAGCTCCTCGCCTGTGCTCCCGCCATCTCACTTCCCCGATTTCCGATGTCCCAGTCCCGATTTTGTACTCTGGCGCCTCATCTGGGCACCTCAAATCAAGCTCCTCATCTGACCACTTCATCTGCTTCCTCCTCCTCCTCCTCCTTCTCCGTCACTCCGTCTGTCATCTTCATGCTTCTCCTCCTTCTCCTCTGCATCCTCCACCCGCCCATGCTCCTCTGTTCTCGTCCATTTGGAAGCGATTGTATTTTACCCTAGTTTTCCCATCTCCTCCTGTAATTAGATCCCTTGATTATCACCTAAAAGCCTGCCTACACACAGCCGATTTGTCCCCCGATTGCCCACCGATTTGGGTCTTCCGATGAATCCTTTGATTTATATCACTAAGACTTGTAGCCGGATTGAGACTACATGGAGCATGTATTATTAGCTATTATTACTATGAGCATGTATGTTATTATGTTGCTTGTGACTGGACTATTGGACTACTGGATATTCTACTGTACTTAGATTTACACTGCCTCTTTCTATTGCTTGTTGCGTCTCCGCCCGCTACCACAAATAGGTGACATCGAGGATAGTTGGATTTAGCATAGAACTCTTTAGTAAGATCGCAAGGAAGCTGACCGACCAATTACTTCTCACTCATTCACCCTAATCTCCCTTCTCTTATCTTCTGAAACATAGTTTGAACATAGATTTTAGATTCGTGAATTAGGGTTTCTTGCTTTCTCTAAGGATAGGCCTATTTCATTATGGTAATTAATAAAGAAAGAAAACTCTGTTTATTTTCAGACGGCTCCTGACTGATTACCGTTCTTGATCTAATTTACCTGTTCACAAAATACCAAGTTCACCAATTTATATAAATGTCTTGTGTATAGCAAAGGACATTTGATGATAGAACAAAATTATACCTCACATATTGACTTTAACAAAATGAAATGCTTTTTAAAAATACAAAATCTCACGTTTGTGCGAAAAAATATGGAATTTCTCTTTTGCTAATTCTGTCTCTTGCTATTTGCTCTCTAGGTGGACCAAGAAAAAGAAAGCGGGCACAGATGTGTGGTTTGGCCAGGGCATGGAAGACATGCCCAACAAGAAGGTGGCACCCCTAGTGCCGGATATCTTCGCCTCATATACGGGGCCGGACAAGGGGCTGGCCGCCGTGTATGGCATGGAGAATGCCAACACTCAGGACTCTGGTGAGATTTCATTTTAAATTTTATTTTATTTTTATTTAAAATTAATTTTCTTTATTCAGCTAACATAATTTTTTGGGAGTACAATATTTTCAGTCGATGCTGATCTATTACTCCAGATGACATCATTTTTTAGTTATCATGTTATTTTGACGGAGCCCAAAACGCCATTAATTAAAAACTTCAATCTTACATCTCAAACCAATTAAAGGATTATAACAATATCTTTCAACGACGAACAAGTTTGTAGAGATAGTACATCAAGAAATTGTCTCCGGATTTTTTTATAGTTTTGTTAAGATTATTTTTTAAAAAAAGGGGTGGAATGGTGTAGAAAAGAATGTATATAGGGCCTAGTCCACTAAGCCGATTCTCACGGAAGTTAGTGGAAAAGGGCTCAAAATCGCATGAGAATCAATCAGCTTAGTGTACTAGCGCGTTAACAGTGACAGTACAGTAAAGATACCTACGAGAGCAGAATTTATCGTTTTTAAATATATACTGTATTGGGAACGAGGGTATGACACCAATTTTTTTTCTTACCAAGCCTCTCATCCTTCAGACAGTATAGAAATAAGCAACTCATTTTACTATTATAGATATCAGAATTTATAGAACTCGGTTACTGCTTTTTATTTTATATTTTTTTAAACGATATCATAAAAGATATCACAAAAGAATGGTACCCCCCGCCCCCGCAGTACCTATTCTCAACCAACAAATTATTGGCAGAATCAGTATGAAAAGCACTGTATATTCTGTAATTCTACCGTTTATAACAAAACTTCCTCAATTTATCGGAATAATTACCAACTGTTCTTTTTCTTTAACCTTGATATCCCAACCCTAAACACTAGCTGTGTTATATATCAATTTACCATCGATCTGTGTCCAATATTTGGGGTGGGGGAAGGATAGATGCCAGAAAGTAACATGGTCTGAACCAGGAAATACCCTGTGCTATGCCTCGCTGGCAGAAACATACACATCAATAGTTTGAAAACCAGAACGAATATTAAACAGAACGTAAAAAGTGCAATGACCCCTTAGCATATGATTCGTCTAACATCCACTCGGAGTTAGATGGTATAAATGATATAGTGCGTATGATTGATGTGGCCTGTGATAAGTACATGTATTGACTGGTATTGATTTCGCCTGCTTACAGCTTCTTCCACTCCAGGCAGCCCGCGCCAAAAGCCCCTGATTGCCGGCGCCCGGGCATGGAACCAGAAAAGCCGGAAAGCCTATGGCATCTGTATGTCGCTCTATGACCAGCATCCAATTAATGGGAAAATTTCGGGTGAGACATGTGTATCTATGAGGAAGTGCATACACAGGGTTAGGTCGTCAGAAAATGTACAATCGGCAGCTCTATTACAAATTTAGTAAATTCTGCTGGAAATGATTAATACTAGGTGTATCTGAGTTTATAAAGTCGGTATTGCGTTGATTTAAGATATCTGTTTGGTTATCTTGAACATTGTACATTATCTGACGACTTCGCCCATATACTGTATAAATTGAATAATGAATGACTATGTATAATTGATGATGTCTAGAATCTTCAAATTGTAATGAATTGATTATCTGATATTAAGTTTAGATCTTTCATAGGGTAATCATTTAATAGTTGAGTAAGTTTGGGGTTTTATTGTATAAGTGATAAAAACAAAGCAATTAAATCCTACTGTAATACTGTCGAAGTGTACCATGAGAGTACTGACAGAAATAGTTGAAACCCTCGAATACGCAGAAAAATGTTTTTAAATCTAATTAAAATCATATACTACTGGTTTATTACTTAGGCAAACATCTTCTCAAACTGCTGCTTCTAATATTTTTTAATTTAATAAACGTTTGTCGTCTGAAATATTGTGTGTATATATGTGAAATTAAGTTCAAATTTTCATCTTTTGGAGTCGATGGGTGTCGGTAAATAATGTATTTTGTTGGGTTTTTTTGTCTCAAATCAGATAATTCTCTGAGTAAGAACTGGAAGATTTTCTGGGCCGGTTCCTATGTTGTTCACATTGTAGTTTCATGATCTTAATTCTGCGAATTTTCTTTTTCAATTTCATCAAACTCTTAGTGTCATTAATGTAAGATTTAGCTGATCTAACCAGGAATGAAAATATATTAGCATTTGCCCTTGTCAGCCCTTTTAACCAGATTCAGACTATTTTGTCTGGATTTCACCTCATCTATCTCCTGGGTCCGGATATAAACAACTCCACAGCTTTGTTTAGATTATATAAATTATATTATATAGATTCGATAGAATTCCCATGAAAAGGTTTGATTTACAATCTCTAGTCATTCTAATAATATTTACTGCTATTCCTCCACCAGGTGATCCTATCGCTGATTCGTTTGCCATTTGTGCCAGAAAGAACAACGCCTTAATGGTAGTGGCGGACGGTGTCAACTGGGGAGAGAAGTCTAAAATAGCAGCCAGATGTGCTGTGTATGGCGTTGCGAAATTCATGAATGAGAAATTATTCACAGCTGGAAAACCTATAAAAAACACACAGGTTGGTGTCTGGTCCATCTATGGCAGAACTCTACCATTAGAGAACTGCCTTTTGCTTGCTTTCAGTTAATTTAACATGTACACAGATGTCAAGATTAGTAGAGATTAGTCCCAATTAGTTTTAGAGAATTGGAGCCTAGTGTATTTATAATTTTCAAGTCCAATTTAACATATCTTTCTTTTTTCGCAGGCGTTCTTTTTGGGTTACATATATTTTTTTGTATTCAAAATCGAAATCAAAAATCGCTATTTTAGGGTTCGGCTGATGATCTATGGGTGCGGGGTTGGGGGGTCGGTTTCATCATACTTTTGACATAAAGTGTTACCGAGTTAACTGCATTTGACTCTAGATGATCAATTTCGTGCATCGAGTATTTCATATTTACAAGCGTCATAGTATCTTCATATGTGGATTTCTCCTTATTTACAACATGATCAATTTCATTTGTCTACATATATACACTATACCAGAATTTAAATTCCCAATTACTTAGTAATCGGATTTTACTTCAATAGTTTTTCTTCATCTTTCTTAATGGTACCATGTTTCATATTAGTTAACACCAGCCAATGAAATAGCATACAAATCTCACAGATCATTGGTTGTGGTAGATCTATTTCACTCTAGTTTTAAAAAGCTTTGATGCCTTCTATGTTGCGTAATTCTTGAGGAAGCTCGTTCCATATAGTTGATATGCTTTTTTTCAAGTTCTTTAGGTCTTTATCATTCTTATATAGGTACTAGCAAAGGTCCCGTCCTCGGGACGGTCCCCCTCTCTCCCCACACTTCCCCCTCTCCCTCTTTTCCCTCCCCCTCTTCTCTGTCTCTCATACCTGTTTTTCTCTCCCAACCCCATCTCCGATTCTCCCCCCCCTCTCCCTCCCCTCTTCCTCATGCTCCCCCTCCCTGCTTTCTCTCCCTCCCCTACACCCTTTCCCTCCCCTCTTTTCCCTCCCCCTCCTACACCCTCTCCTTCCCCTCCCCCTCTCCAATACCCCCACCCTCTCCCTCCCCTCTTTGTCACTCTCCCACTCCTCTGCATGTAGTCGGGTCCCCCTGGAAGTAACGTAGTAGCTTGTGGGAAATGACGTAGTATCTCACAGGGGCTTTCCCAGGCTATAAATAGAGTGTGGAGATCCCAATTTAAAAAAGGCTTCAAAATCATATTTTTACCCCAGATACCTTCACAAACCACATATTATGTCCCCCAGTCTGGGTCCATGGACCTGTATAGACCAGAAAAACAGATGGGGACATCACAGATTCCCAGAACATGCCTGACAAAAAACCCTTCTTGAGCTTTATATATTAGATAAACAAGACCCGAAAGAGATCAGTAAATGGGCATTTTCCTGGCGTGTATTACAAGTTGGGTTTTGTTCACGCATTTTTATATAAACCTCATTGTGAGCTGTTTTACAAATATTAAATCTTGTTCTAGAAGCAAGAGTCATTGTTTTAGTATCAGTGTACAGACACAGTACCTGATTCGGTACCATAAAATTACAATTCAATGTAACCCTAAGAATCCTATTCTGCATTTTCTATAATTTGTCTCTCTTGTTTAAAATTCAAAAGTGATTAGGATACTCATTCAGTAATGCATGCGATTGTACTTTGATGAATCCCTATAGTATCTAACTATTTCTATGATGAATACATCTCTCCATATTTGGGTAGCAAATGTATATTCTGTCCCACAGCTCTGAGTTTCTCATCTTCCTGATCATCTTTCGTTCTCCCCTGTACCAATAGTCAATAGGCAATTGCATTGCTTCCTTACTAATTGATATCTGAGATGGATACCTTCCATTGTACAAACATCTCCCTTCCTTACACGGGGCCTTACACTACTTCTATCCCCTTACCCCGCCTTACCCAATGCCCCTGCATATATGTTGTATTTACACTGGCCGTATAGTATCATCTATTACATTGCCATTGCAGGAAGCCTTCGCCTTGCTCCTCAAATCTCTAGACGTCGCCCATCAGACGATACTTCGTAATGAGGGTGGTCTAACAACGCTCTGCGCGGCCCTGATCATTCCTGCCAAAGATTCCAAGCAGTTCATAGTTTGTATAGTTAACGTAGGGGACAGCCTGGCATACGTCTTCAGTAAGCATCACGGCGTCCGCGAGATTACCACCGGGTCACATGACATTGAGGCTGAACGTGACATCAGAGACGCAGGGGGCGCGCTCGGTCCCGTCAATGGACAGGATCCGGAACTTCACAACCTGACATGCTCCATGACCTACGTTGACCCCGGCGATATTCTATATCTCACCACCGATGGAATCTCGGACAATTTCGATCCTGTAGTCACTAAGATTGCTGTGGCTAAACGGAGGCATAGTGATCCAAGTGTTCTAGCATCTGCTGAGGGCAACCAAGAGCAACAACAACAGCAATCTGATCAACAACAGCAACAACAACAGCAACAACAACAACAATCACAACCAGAGCAGGACACTGACAGTAATCAAAACGATGGAGTTGAATTAGGAATGAAAGATGGCAAGCCAGAAATGCGCCCATTCGAGAGGCATTTATATTCAGCCAAAGAGATGGAACGTATTATCCATGAATTTGAACTAAACACAGAAATGCCCTGTTCTGCGCAAGAGCTTTGTGGAGCCCTATTACAACATGTACTTAAACTAACAGACCCAAAGAGAAAGATTCTTGAGAATCCAGACCTCTATGGTAAGAAACTGCGGTCGAAAGAACGCAAGCGCAGAGACTCTGAGATTGTGTCCAAAATGTCCAAAGCTCCTGGCAAGTTAGATCATGCATCTATTGTGGCCTATGAAGTTGGCAATTACCATGGAAACGATGATGAGGATTACGAGGCTGAGAGTGAGGACGAGGTGGACAACATGGCGGGGTCTGCTAACGGAGAACAACCTGACTACGCCGTGAGACAGATTTCATTTGAGTCAAACGTTTGATGATGATGATGTGGTGACAGATGATCAATGTTGAGAGGGACTGTTGTTATAACCTCCATATTTCTAATCACAAACAAGAATAGCAACTATTGTGAAGATTATGAATCTAAAGTTCTTTTCTCATACCGTTGTCCATATATGTTTCCTGAGTTGTTATGAGTTCGTGGCCAACAGCTAGCTATGATTTGGCTAATTTTGTAACTCTAGGTGCGGATTTGAAATGGGGCTGAGGGATTGATTGATTAATTGAATTATTTATTTCTCAAAATGAAAAATTGTTCCCTCATTTCGATAACTCAGGTCTTCAAATGAGTGCCAAGTCCTAACATTGTGGGGTAATGCAATTTGTATTTTGAAAAATGATAGATACACATAATGTCTTAATAATAGTTTTCATATTTAATATTATATGAAATTGGATATGAAATCCTAGTAACCTTCCCCGACATTCAACCTCATGAATGATTTTTACTGTCGAAAGGTTATGGGGAAGATTTTGGATTTGATGTATACGTTATTGATAAAGTAAACCAAGGTTTGTGTGTCTTAAAGTCTCTACTAAAACGATCTGCTCATTTAGCCCTCTCTCTATGACAAATCCGCCCTGCGTGTAGCAGATTTTGTAATGCTAGGTTTGATCTCTAAATGATGTGTTTCGTTTCATTTCATGCATGCATGCCTCATATGTATATATGTGCATCCTTTCCTCTTAGTTTCCACCCCATCCCATGCCCTTCCTTAGGTAGTACCCCTAGACTGTAAAAAGAGTCTAGTCCAGAGAAATCCTCATTTGTTTTCTCTGATTCTCCTAATGTTCCCCAAAACACGTTATTATGAGTGATAACTAAATCTAGGGTATTTTGCTCCTGGAATTTTACTCCATATTAGTTAAGAGTCAAAAAAAAGTTCCTTAGACAGTTTAAGTTCGCTGAATCGGATTTGATACTCCCCTTAGTTTTCTCATCGCGATGTAGATAGAGTTAATCAAGACTTGTGTTCCTCAGCTAAGAGGATCGCAGTAAGGAAGTATTATTTGTACTCTGGGGCTTCACAGTAAGGAAGTATTATTTATACTCTGAGGATATCAGTGGAGAAATATATACTCATTTTATGTTTCCATTTGTTTAATATTCTCCCCCATTTCTAATGGGTATATCGCATAATTACCTATCATGATAATTTCATGTATTCATGTAATTATAACCATTTGGGTTGTCATAATTATGATATGAGTATATTACCTTTTTATCAGTTTTGGTGCTGCTTTTCATCAGACAAATGCTGTCATTTAGACTATCTGCCATTATGTTTTTTTCATTCACAAGTCATAATAGTATGAAAACCCCGTGTTCCATGTTGTCGAACTGTTATTTATTTCATTCAGACTTAATTAAATATCATTTCTGATCGAAAAAAGACTTTTTTCAATATGATTTATGATCGAAAGAAGACTGGAGCTAAATCTGTCCCTGCGGTGTCTGTATCAGTCATATGGTGTTCTGTTGGTAGAGGAGGGAGAGTTTAGAATTTGGAAGACGAAGTTGTTGTTGAGTCAAAGGTTATATTTCACTATGATGAATGTAGTTGCGTTGCACCAATTTTGCTTATAAGAAGCGCGGGCGTACAACCTACGTATTATAGATGAAGGTGAAGCTCTTTCTGAATTAATCTACAAAACCATTTAGTGTTGTTTCAAAGAATGGTGCATATGTACAAATTGTTACCACCGTTCAAGTGGTAATTTGTGTTGGAAAATGCCAGTGAGTGCAGAGTTACTATAACAGAGGGGGTAGTGTCCAGCGGGTTATGTTTTGCGTAAACTCTACATATTGAACACAATATAATGTACCTATATTGAGTAAGTTTATTTGGTGACCATTTCCAATGTGAATCATAAATATCCTCGCAGTGTTGATACTCTTAAAAGTTTGATCTGAAAATTCGTTCGAGGAAGGTTTGTAAAAGAAACGGTCAAGAATTAATTTTAAACATTTTCTCTTATTCCTAATGTGTGGTGTACACTATCACACCATATCCCTTGTTTTTTGTACAACTAATTTAATTTGCGTCACCTTTAAGTGGGATTGTCAATCAATGCGTTTAACTGATTGAATCGTGTATATGGCACTATTCCCTCGGGGTGAGAACGTGTTGTTTTGATAGTAGACGTTGTCTCTGTGTAAATTCTTCCATCAAATAGCTATATTTAATCCCCCCAAAAAATAATTCAAACACAAAAATAGAAAGACAGACAATAACAGGAACAAAAAGATGTGCCCTTAACGATATGTCCTTACTGAGAAGATCTTCGAACCTGAAGATGCTAGTCATTAATCTACTCATAAGTTATTGAAGATACATTTCGTCTCATATAGTTTGCATTTATACGATATGCCGCCGGGGCTGCCAAACTCGAAAGCATTTTATGAAATTTTCTGATACAGACGTGTAATCATTCGTCCTAAAATCATCGAAATAACGGGAAATCCACCATTATTGTAATGTTGACCTGACCTACGTTATGTATCCATGTCATTTTGTGCAAGAAATCCGCCGAATTGGGTATTCGATGACCATTTCTTTAGTATGCAGTACGATCCGGTTGTCAGTATCAACACCAACCATTCATTGGTAAAAATTATAACTAAAAGGCCTTAAGATGACTATCTATGGAAATGTACTAAAAAGCATAATATTCCGATCGTGAAATAACCTTGGTGGTAAAGATCTATTTTCATGCCCAGGATATTAAAATTGGGAAAATTAGGGGGAGGGGAGGATTTAAATAGAATATTGGTTGGTAACATAATAAACTAAGTCCAGGGCTATCATATCTTAATAGTCATGGCAATATTAATAACTAGCTTTGAGAAGCAATACAAACCATATCAGGATATCTAATGAAATATATGTAAATTTACCTTCCATCGTTCGTTGTGCAATATGGCAGTTTTTGAGTCATCATACCCCTCCCCGTTGTACAGAAAGAACCTTTACTAAATGTTTTCCCCAAGCCTGGCAGAGTTGAATATTATACAGCATTTTTGTGCCACTTTGTCGTCGCTTACCTCAACTACCCAAGAGCCCTATGTCAATATACTTATTATAGATGTTCATATATTTATTATTTTGCTTTGGTCGATGTACTGCGCAATACTATTTCATTTGAACCGTCCAAGGCCCTATATTCATTCATCCATATTATACTAGGAATTGTTTGTGTTGTCATTGATTTTGTCTCCATAACTGAACATGGGTATTCTCAAGACCTGTTGAATACTAGCTTGTCCGTCGGGGTTTCCTTATATTATTTATGAATAAAATATCTACTAATATTGCCTATTAGAAAAATACATGTCAAGCCTCGGCCACATTGTAGAGTGAAGTTGTCCTGGATAATAACCAAATCTCAGATTAGATAGACAGTTCACAATTTCGAAACCCACTTGCCAATGTCATTAACCAGTGAAATTCCTTGAAGGTCGTTAATAACTTGATACAGTGAACCTAGCTACCGACTGACACTAAGGCCTATTATATACGCCCACTGGGGCGATGTGATGTGCGATTTAGTTGTGACACCTGTGGGTAAAGTCGCCTGAAATTGTACAATTCGCCCTTACCAAACCCTTCAATCATTCAACCATAATTCTTTTGTTAAAAATGAGGTCCAAAATAAAGTTCATTGTCACCAAACATTACGGCATGCACAGGAAGACCAAATCTTGATCTGATGCGCACCAGCGATTTTGTAAACAACTAGTCATTGGAAATAAAGAATATTATTATTATTATTAAACAGATTTTCTTAAGGCAATACCAAATATACTCAGGCATTCCTAGTATTTATAATTTTCAACCCAATTTAGCAGAATTTACTAAATGTGCAGAGCTGCCAATTATACATATTCTGATGACCAGACATAAAATGAGACACAATTGATGCGATAATTCTTGTCGCATCCTCATGTGCGATATGGCAGCGTAATACAAACAATTTGCTCCAAATCTTCATCTGATGGGATACATGTTGCACGTTTATCGCATGTGATATCGCACCGGTGGAGTTCCTCCACCCCTTCCTATTTCTCCTTGAGGAAACACTTGATGCTAATAATAAATACAGAAAAACTTACTTCCGAAGTATAAACATAGACTTCTAGCGTTTATACCTAATTCCTCTTATTTTAAATCTGAATATATAAAATAGTTTCCCATTTTAAAGGGTAATCTAGACCTGATATTTTACTAATATTTCCAGTGTTCTCACGAGGAATCTGAAATTCTAAAAAGGAGAACTTTGGACCCCATAATGGAAATAGTGAGTATCCTATCCACCCATCCTCGTGACACATACCCGGTCTTGATATGATTCTTTTCTCAGACAAATTTTCTTTACAACCTTTATACTTCTGCATTATATTTTTCCATAAGTTTTATTGAATTGTGGACGGAGATTTTTCATGGTACAACTTATTTTTTTCAATGTAGTCAAAACCTAACCCTGACGTGATTACCTTAGTTAGAGATGCTCCTTTGGAAACAAAAATACTTACGTTTTTATTGATGGGAAAAAGTTTGTTTTGGTCTGGAATATATCTATCTTGTCACTCATTAAGAAGGACATTCTACCCCTAGTTTTGTTTAATTAAGCTGTAGTGAGCTTCAGGAAAAGGGAAATAAAGCCTCCTGCATCGAAATTGATATTATGACTTTAGTGGAAAGCTTAGTTTGGGAAGCTTCGCAGATGCATGATCCTTTTTTGTCCTTAAAAATACAAATAAAAACCCTCAACTGTAAGATGATATATGAAAACTGTGGATCGGGTTTTATTTGCTGTGGTTTTATTTTTGCGAGAAGATTTTATTTGCGTGAAATTAAGAAGTCAGTGAAAATGGCATTAATAAAAGTTGCCATGTTTTTAAACAAAAATCAAAATGCTGTTAATTATTGAAGAGCGCAAATGACATTGAATTGGAAATGCGCGAAAATTAAACCTCGCAAAGTTAACCCAACTCACAGTATTTCTGATGGAGCAATTCTAGTTAGTGATTTAGTGGCATGCCGGTGTTGCAGCATGATAATAGGTTAAACAAAATAGGTGTATTTCCGTAGCTGAAAACTTTGTAGGGGGTGATAACATTTTCGTCTCCTTTTTCAGGAACTGAAAAATATCTTATTTAGTATCATTAATTGTTGGAAGACTTGTGTTCCTGCTTTAATTAGCTTTTTTGTCCAAAATTCAAAAAATATTAGGTGGAGGTTTTCCTAGGTAGGAGGGTGAATCAGAAACACCTATTTATTTGCCTCAGTAATTATAGTTATCCCCAAAATGACAGCAGTAGAACAAGCAGTGGACAATATATTGATAGTCTACAGGCCACCTTTTCAACTTCTGGAAAATATCATAACATTTTTCATAATTATATTACATTGATTGATATGTTTTGGATGATTATCATTGGAAATATACCCGACAAAATAAGTGTTGTGTCTTTTTAAATCGGTATGTAAGGGTGTCATTGAAAGCATGCTGTGTGTATATTTTGCTGTTCAACCTTACTGAGACACGGACTGCGATAAACAGATTCGATTAGGGATTGAAAGGAGTATATTATCAAGGAAGAATACAATGGACTTTGTTAAATTTAGCTTATCTCGGTAAAATTTGGAATTCCGTGGATTAAACTTAGAGGTCGAGACTGATAAATATAAAAGTGGTGCTGCAATACCAGAAAACGGGTGATATAAGAGTGGAAATAATAGAATTATCGAATTGCATAATATGACATAATTCCAACGAAGTGCTGAATACCTAAGAAATCTCTATCTAGTTCTATTAATATGTAGGTATGCATAGATTTCACATGACGTCACCCGGGTGGCTGGGGAACCCTACTGGCTGCCATTACAGCGGTGAGCACTTTCCTTGCCGTCTACGGCGTGGTTATCAAAACAAATTTGATAAACCTCACAATAGTGGATACTTGAGTAATACCATACTAAAGAAAGATAATCTAACCTATCAAGAAGGGTTTGTTTAGGCACATTAAAACTGGTAAAGGTTAAAACAGCGAGAAAATGGTATTTTCAAGTATCGCAGCATACATAGACATCTAACAAGCCCTCAGCAATGGCGATGTCGGTGGAATCTATGTATTTACACCACATGCTATTTGTATGGGCAGGAGTAGTGTGGTAATTTGCACCATCTCAACGCGTGTGGTATGACATTGCCATTCCCTCTTCCTCCCGCCAGTACACATTTCATATACTTATATATGCATATATATACTTATACATAGCAACGTGGGAGTAAATATAGAACCTAAATTCGAATATGGTACTCTGGACACTATTGCACTGTCCTTGATGTTTTGGGGTTTTTTCATAACCAACTCGCCTATTGGCTCGTGGGCCACGAAAAAAACAAACATCTTGGACAGTGCAATAGTGTCCCTCATACCACATTCTCATTAGGTTCTATCTATATATACAGGTTAACTAACAAGTTGGTTGAAGGAGTGTGAATATAGCATGAGTTATATAATTTGCAATATTCTAAGTGACTGAAACCAACGAGTTAACAGATTTATTATATATGCTGTCAATCTGTAATTATAACTTGAATTTTGTTTAATCGGATGGCAAAGAGTTACCAAAGCATCCTTTCTACATAAATAAGTCATTTTCTTTTGGGTCACCTAAGCCTACTATGTCGCCAATTAAGCGACTATTGTTTCACTTGTTTAATTATATATGTGTTTTGTATGCTATCTCCTCTTCCAAGATGGTGTTAGAAATGTCTGCCTGCGTCACTACCTTTCCAAAGAATGGTTCTAAATTTTATGAATTAATGTTACGAGATGCACTAGCTTCACGGCCAATGTTAAGAGTTCATGACTTGTAATTGTTTAAAAGATACAGGTCTCAGTTCTATGCATAAATAAATGATGTTTCCGTCAAGTACATTTTCATCTCTTAAATAAAAGTCTAATTACAAAATGATTCCATCCTTACTTGTAAAGGTTTTGTACATTTTGGTGTAGAAAGAAGGTTGCCGACAAAGTATAGAATAACAGGGTAATGTGAAGGAATGGTTGTCGTAGTCGTTGTTTTTCTCTCTACTTGCTATGTTACCATCATTGATGTGGTTCCTCGGACCAAACGCTCATGTACAGGTGTTCCTGCTTTTGTTTATTCGCTGCAACTAAACACCACTTAGATAGTTCATGGGTGCATTAAAACACATGCACATATTCTGTTCCTTGAGTTGTTGAAGAAGAAAACTGTTGAATACAAAATGATTGGTAAATATTGGAAAACTGTTTTATTACTCAAGTATCCACTATTGTGAGGTTTATCACTCAGTTTTATTTTTCATTAATTTAAAAACCTAAGAAGCTAACACTTCTGCTGTTACATGAATATGCAGACGATTTGAATATATTGGAAGCAAGGAAAAGATAATATGATTGATTAATTAACATGCACACCAACGCATCTCAGTAAACACAATCTTTCACCTTAGTCAAACTATATTGTCGTCCACTTATTTATGTACTCTTTTATGAATTGGTAGTGGTATCCTGATGACATGCAACAAAGTGTGATTTATTATTACTTGACTGCTGCTTGTACATTGCCTAGGTATGTCATAGATAATTATCGAATGTAAAGAGACAAAGGAAATTCGATGATGATGATCATTATTTTATCCTTAAGTCAGAAAAGGTTCAATCCCATGAAAGTAATATCTGAGGATAATCCCCTATCTAAAGGGTTTTCTTTTTACATAAATGAATAAAGAGGAAGGGTCAAGAGTCTTTTCAACAACCGACAGTGACCGACATTCGCCTTTAACATTTTATTATCTCTGATCGGCAGCTTAATGTACTGTTTATTTTGCGCCAATTAAACGTGCCAATGCAAATGATTGAACTTATTTATTTGTTCCCAAGATTCCCTACGAAACCTTTTTCATCCCTTAGATTTTGGTATATCGACACGGATAGGTTAGTGATCCGAATTTACCTTGTCAGAATATGACATTGGCCTTGCTGTTTTATCTTAATAATTTCTTTTTTTTTCAGTATTTCAACTTGAAACCTCAAGTCATTGATCCCTTATATCTTACATTTTGCCATGCTCTCTAATATTTGTATCGTAGTTGTGTGTAATATTATTCTAGACTAGAATCGGTAAGAAGCGAAAGAACTCCATGAATTTAAATGCCTTTTATTCTATGGTAGCACATCGCTATTTTCGACTCCTACCGAGGGCCTTGTATTCCTGGAGTTGTTGTGAGCACAAAATGGATACATAAAACATTCATTACCCTCATAGGAAAAGAGATTATTTTATGAAAGCTATACTTTTTCTTGGGGAAAACGAAATCAGTGCCATGTATGTCAACAAGTTTTTGGATGTATAGAAATTTCCTCATTTTCATTAGGTTGACTTTTACTGTAAGTCTACCGGCCCTAAGACAATAAAATATGTTTTACCAACATCTTTTACAGGACTTCTTCGATCAATTCGAAGGTGAAGAGATTTTCGTCTAACGCTGCTCAATATCTGCAAAGGTGCTGACGAAGGGATTATCAGGTCCGTTGCCACCACATTCTTCTAAATTATTGTGAAATTGGGCTTCACTCTAGCGATTACAAATCATAAGATGAAAAAGAAAAGCACGAAATAGCCTTTTGGTCATTCAGTGGTTGCGTTTTTCCCCATACGGTTTTCAAACTGTTTAAAAAACGATCAAGTCGTAAGGGTAAAACAGATTTGCAGAAAACCCCTTATTTATTTAATCAGATTCCGAAACAGTCTAGGCTTAGAGCCTATCACATCCCTTCAAACTATAAGGGAAACTGACCGCAGAATCCCTTTGGGTGGGCTTACTCCAGAGCGACGAAAGTCATTGGCATACCGATCTGATCTAATGTGTATTTTTATTTCTCTTCATCATTTACAAAGTCAATTAATCGGCGAGAAATTGAAACCTGTCAGCTCAGAGCTGTTCTTCCCAGGTACCCTTTGGCATATTGTATACAAAACTTCCTTTGCTTGAAGTCTACACCTAACATCTAACAATTGAAGACAAATACAGATTATTTTTCATCTGATAAGCTCTGAACCAAGACTGGAAATAAATATTAAAATACTAGTCCATTTTATCTCATCTGATAGGCTCTGGGCCTAGACTGGAAATAAATATCCAATTACTAGTCATCCCATTCACTATTCATTAAATGCCCTTAGTAAAGAGGAATATTGAAATATAAGCTTTTGTTTTTTAAATTTTGAGTCGCCATGAAGAATGTAAAAGTGATAAGAACAGAAAATTCGAACTAATATGGTATAGTGAGGCAGACAAGTAAAACAATTGCATTTTGTCATAAAGGCGTGAAATTTGGTAGAGTTGTAGAGTATGGTCCCAGGATTAATTTAAGATATGGCGCCATCTTGAATTATTATTATTATTACGGCCGTCGCGGCCATTTTAAAAATGGCCACCACCAAATAAGGGGCAATGGGGAAACCTAACTCAGAAATCCTAGAAAAGAATATTTTCTCTTGATTTATCATCTATGGGGTCGCTTAATCATCTTGCAGTGTGGTCCGAAGTGATGGCTGCCACCGAACCCCTCAAATATGCAAATAGGCACATCTTTGCTTCTAATGGGGCTAGAATCATGTTCTAGATGTCTAAATATATGTTTATTTAGCCTAGGAACTCGATGAAGATTAAATAACTCATTGGACAAATATTTCCTAGTGAGAATTGCATTCTGGTATAAAATAATCCAAGATGGCCGCACCACAGAGCCCTTTATATATGTATAAGCCTACTTATAATAATATAGACAAAAGACAACCAGTGATTGATATGCTTGACGTTGTTCACGAGTGGCCACAGGCCAGGTTCTTTTTATGGGCTCCATGATAGGTATTGGTCTACTAATTAGGAGGGTAGCCTCTAAGTGTTTTTCTGTTTTAAGTTGTATTTCGATTGAATGGGCGCAGCCTCCTTTTAGTATCACTATAGGAAAGGTATACTCTATACTGGAGCCTCTGTCGCACCCCTGGCTTAGTCTAAATTGGAGGGGTGGCCTGTCAGTGGCCACATGGGTCTGTTTTGACTGTGTTGGCTGGTGCTGTTAAGTAGAGGAGTGTATTGGCTTGGCCTGTTTGCTGTGAGTGACAGGGAGGGAGGAGGGAGGACAGGGAGGGAGGTGTACAGACTGGCTGTGATTGACAGGGGGTTGGGTACTAGGCAGGGGGTTGGCTACTAGGATGGTGCTTGAGGATAAGTGAACAACCCTGAAAGCTTGTGAATAGTTACTAGGCAGGGGGTTGGCTACTAGGCATTCCTACTAGGCCAGGCCTACAAGTGTGATCTGACAAGCTACATCCTGTAAGATCTTTATCTTTGGATCTGTAGACTGTCATCTGTACATCTGTGTAAACTGATTTCAGTGAGAGGAAATATCTGAGGAGATCATCAGATAAGTTATGTAACTGAAGTGTAACATCACTGTGAAATGCCTCCTGCTGATTGTGGCCCAGAGTGGAGGAGGCCAGGTTTGGAAGTGAGTGATGGTTGCCTATGCAATCAAATGAAAAAAAGAAATACAAAAAAAGAACTATATACTAAAAATTAGAAGCAAAAGAAAATAGCAGTTAGGCAAATCAGCTGGGCTACCCTCCTAGTATCGAAAGATACTATAGCAATTGGGCAGTAGTATGTTGTCTTGTTTATCATGTACTTACGACTCATACTGTTGCTCATAGGGTTGACCATTTCCTCTAGGACCAAGCTATGAACATGATGGGCAAAGCAAACCTGGGAGGTTTTTGTCTGCTCATGATGCCAGATCTGTGAAATTCTGCTCTGATCTTTGGAAAGGTTGTCTTTGGACCTACCATATCCCTAATCTGCACAGGCAACCAATGTGCATAGTTGGTGTGGTCCATGCTCAATATCCATGGTGCAACCTTGTGAGGCTGTAGTTCAGAATGATCTTATGTATATCCAGACCAACAATTCCAGCTAGAGAGCCATGAACTAAAACTTAAACATTGTGGTTGCAGCACACTGTTGCATGCACCATTCATCCAAAGGATATGCCTTGGTTTATTATCCAGGGAATCGGTCTATTGAGTGTAGGCCTTATTCAAAAGAATGTACAAACTGCTGGCAGTGACTTGGTTCTTGTTCATGTAACATGTGCTCTCTTATAAAATAATCAGCAGTCCCAGCCGTTGCCACCTCCACCTGCAGTTTTAGGCTACATTAGAAACAATCCAAATATATACATCTATTATACTACAGTGGAACCTCACATAAAGACCAACCCTCTATTAGGACCAGTTTTTCTCAGTCCCGAATAGTTTCCCTCTATCAGATGTTTAAAAAATGCCATCTATAAAGACCACCTCTTTATAGAGACCACCTCACCGTTGTGACCACCATTTCCCAGCCCCAAGCAGCCAAATACTCCCTGAATAAAGACCATTTTCCTCCTGTGACACATCAAAATGAATCCAAACTGGCAGAAAAGCTAGCCTGTCACTCAATGAGTGAAGGTGCGAAAAGCCACACGACCATTTTCCCAAGAATTAAGAAGACTAACCCTATTATTTAAGCTTGGAAGTTTCGCCTGCCTTTTGACTTCCATTAACAAACAAACATAATTCGAACCTACAGAACCACTAGGCCAGTCAATGTTTCATTCCAAGATCCATTTCTATAATTTGACTTCACCCTGTATATATGAAGCCATGAGGAATGATGTTTCTATCATGGTCAATTGCTCCATTACAACAACTTTAAATAATCCCTCAACGCCTTCCCCACCCCGCACAACCACCACCCACCCTAGAGACCCCTAATGTGACCACCCCCCTAATGTTACCAAAAATGTTCAGTCCCAAGTGTGGTCTTAATAGTGGGGTTCCACTGTACATGGATTCTTTGATCCTTTACTTGTTCTCTGATAATCAAACTATTATTGATTATCTTTACAAGTAGTTATGTTCAAGGATTACCTGGCAATAATCTGAAGAAGGACGTTGAAGTTGAATGCTGCCAAATTAACTTTCTTTCAGTGAAGTTTTGGCGAGAAATGTGTATCCTATGGCAAGCAGGATGTATCCACATGAGTAAAGGGTAAAAGTAAATTCAGATTGAGGAATAACACCAAAGTCAGAAGCATAACTCAATGTTGCAATTGTATTTGGTTATGTATTTCTATTCATAACTTTGAAGAGTATCTCCCTTTTGATAGGTGATGGCAATCTTGATTTATTTTAAAGCTGAATACTATTTTGCCCTGAGAAATGTTGGTCCAATGATTTACTTAGGATATATATGAACGATATAACAATTCTAGGCTCAAGAAACACTATGTAGACATCTGGGACATATTCCTAGCACCATAAATTTGCAGGTGAGATATGTTGGTGCACAGATTTGCAGGGTTTGGTGGTGCAGCATCTTGAAATGTTTTATACCAGAATGCAATTATCACTGATAAATGTTGGTCCAATGAGTTATTTAATGGTTCCATCGAATTTCTAGGTTCAAGAAACGTGTGTAGACATTTGGTATGTATGTTTGTTTGCTTTGATATTTCTACAGTAGAGGGAGAAAGGCTCACTGTATATCGGGTGGGCTGGCTTGGTAAAGTGATGTGATAATAGAGAAAGCATAATAAACTTGATCTTGTGTTTTATTAAAATTCTTCTAGCTTTCGGGTGACTTGCCCTTCTTCAGGAGTGAGTGTTTAATATTGTTATTCATTCCATTAGTAGCTAAGATATGCTGGTATACATATTTGTAGGACTCTGTGGTGTGGCCATTTTGAATTATTATATACCAGAATGCAATTCTAACTAGGAAATATTGTCCAATGAGTTATTTAATGTCTTCATCGAGTTCCTAGGATTAATAAACACACATTTAGAGTTCCAGCCCCATTTTCTAGCCCCATTAGAAGCAAATATATGTCTATTTGCATATTTGAGGGGTTCAGTGGCAACCATTTTGAATATCTCATAAAATAATAAAAGTCACTATTTCTGCTACAAATACATTGCCAAGATATTTAAATTAAGAAAGAGGGATTTTATGCTCCCGCAAAGTATCAATAAAGTATCCCACAAAGTATCAATAAACAATAATTTTCAGACCACCCAGATGCCAGCCATGACGTAATGACGTATATCTTGCAACGTATGGGGCACCAAGTGTCAACCTCCCAATTTTGTTGATTACTAACCTTTTTCGTTATTTAAGAACAAAATTGTAATTTTGTTCATTTACAAATTCATTTTGTCAATGACATAGTTATTTCCTTCATTCAGCAATAAATTTTGTGTACGAAATGAATTTTGTGCAGTGCCAAAGTCAATTTTGTGTACGAAATGGAATTTGTGCAGTGCCAAAGTCAATTTTGTGTACGAAATGGAATTTGTGCAGTGCCAAAGTCAATTTTGTGTATGAAATGAAAATTGTGCAGTCCCCAAATCGATTTTGTGTACGAAATGTTTATTGTGTACAGACCCAGATAGAAAGAAATGGAGGGAGAGAGGAAGGGAGAGAGGAGCGGAGGGGGAAGGGAGAGAAAGAGGGAGAAGGAGGGAAGAGAGGGGGAGGAGAGAAAGGAAGGGAGGGGAGAGAGCAGAGCGAGAAAGGGAGGGAGGGAGTAGAGGAAGGGAAGAGAGGGGGAAGGGGAAAGAGGAGAGGGGAGGGAGAGAGAAAAGTTATTTAATGGTAAATTGATAATATATGCTGATGATGTAGCCCTTATTTCATCTGACAAAAATGCAGGGACTCAATCGGATGTTAATACTTATATTGAGTGGTGTAATAGGAACTTGCTTTGTGTGAATGAGAAAAAGACAAAAATGCAATTGTTTGGTTTTAATGACAACAGAAACAGAAATATTAATTTTGCTTTCCTGTCTACTGTAATAAAATTGCCATTGATTTACTTTTAAATATCTAGGTTGTATTATCGACGAGAAATTGACTCTGAACCAACACGTTTCTAGCATAATTAAATTGGTGTATTGGAAACTTGGTGAACTACAATGAAGGCGTAACTATATGACCCCTAAGCTGTGTATGTTGATATTTAAAACCTCCTGCCTATATGTGAATATGCATGCGTAATGATGTGCTTGCGAATTTCGATGTTGTATTGCCTCGTACCGAAAGATACAGACGGTCGATTGTATATGATGGTAATAATGAATGGAATAACCTTGTGAAAGCCATTGTAGACTATATAGACTCTTGAAATCAACACTACACTCTAAGAAGAAAGGGTTCTAACAAGAACCCTTAAGGGTTCTTCGGCTTGTCGACATGGCAGAACCCCTAATGGTTCTTGTTAGAACCCTTTTTTGAGGGTTCTAAGTAGAACCCCCGTTTCGGGAATAGGCAGGGTTCTACATAGAACCCTGGATTTGAAGAACCCTCTGGCCAAAATAGGTAGGGTTCTACATAGAACCCCTGATTTGAAGAACCCTGAAAATGTCCGGGGTTCTTGATAGAACCTACAGTTGATTTTATTATTGTTTTTATTGCTGAAGTAACATCACTTTTCATCAATTTATTCAACATATTCCATTTCATGGCGTGGATAGTATGTTCCCTTATTCTTCAGTGGGTATTCCAGTCAATACATCCTTCCGTCCTTCTGCATTGATGTAGATCGATCCTGTAAATAAAGTAGAAGATTTGAATATGAGTTAAATGCCCCCAGGGTTGTCATAAGTCCCTCTGCCCCGCCCCCAGACGATATATAGACACCCAAACTGACGAAAATAAGACAGGATACCTATTTCCGTCATCTGCTAAGGCTAATAAGAAGTATCCCCTTTTACTAAAATGGTTTTACCCAGCCATACCCTGCCGTCATCGGTCCACTAGCGTTTTAGTCTCCAGTTCATTTAATATTGGAGAATGAGTAACATACATTGACTTGTTGGGTCTTACTTATTATACTTATACTTATATATACTAGAAGATCATATTCGCACTTCACATGTCAAATTTTATAATTACAACTGTAGAACAAACGTAGTAGTAGTATATAAACTTACCTTGACTCCCATACTGGTCAGTCAATTTAAAGTGTGCTTCTCTTCTGGCCGTTAGATTGAAAGTGAGTATGTACCTACCGTGCTCTCTCCCGTCCCGTGCGCTCTGCCCCGTCCAAGCGTAACTGGGTCACCTCTAGTCGGTAGGGAGAGCATTGAAGCGTGACACAGACACTGACCAGTGCAGGTGCAGGTACAGGATTGCGTCACTTCATTCCCACGACCCTCCAATAATAATAAGGTGTTGCTAGGCTTGTTATGCACTGTGTGCAATGTATGCGAGGACGTCAACGCGCGGATTTTAGGAAGTGTTCTTGCTTTAGTTTAAAGTAAATGCTGATTTTTGAAGAAAGAAAATGTCTTGTGACTATCAAAAAGACCTGGACACTTTAGCTGGATTAAGATATCAGCAGAAATTAGTGATTATTGGCTCTGATTGTACCCGCAATGCATAGTCAGTCGAACCTGCCTCTACTCAATGATCATGTCCAGAAGAGTAGGCGGCTGCTAGTCGGCGCTGTGCGAATGTAATTTAGATATATTTAGGCGGTTGAAACATTAGTATGGATATTTCGTTTTTCAAATCGCCAGCCTTCCCCGTCCCCCAGCACCCAGTGCAAAAGCCACCCTCCGTCCCCGCCTCCGTCCCGTCCCGGCCGTGTACAGCCCTACACGGCCAACCAAGTATAGGATGAAAGAAAAAAAAGCTGACGGGCCCAGGCGAGGTGCGAGCCCTGTACCTTCAGGTTGGAAGTCCAGCGCTCTAGGCCCTACGCTATAGAATTGGTTGTAGCTGGATGGCTGAACTTTGCTAGTGATATGAGTAGGGCCAAACCATGCGTAGTGGTGGAAAGTGGCCGAAATCGTTTATTCTAAAAGTGTGCGGACGTCGGCCTTGTAATAGCAGTAGTATTAGAGGAGGGGTAAGCGGATGGCGGGACTGGAATTGTTCGTCACATGTGTTTTTAAAAAGTTAGATGCAATATGCCGGCAAGCTCTCTCCTATGTTGCCCCAACCGGGAACGGTAGGTGCGACTGCACCAAATCTCAGGAGAGTTACCTTGACGGCAACATAGGTGCCGCCACTGAGGTCGCTAGAAGTCTAGTACGGCCGTCACCATACTAGAGTTAGACTTGCGCTAGCAATGCAGGTCGTGGGACTTTGAATTTGGGTACTACCATACCCCCTTTCCCGATTAAAACAATGAGCTGAGATCACCTCTGCCTGGATTGACAGGCAGGCATAATCATTCAAAACTGATTTGTCAGCTTAGCATTTTCTATAATACTTTTGCCCCTGTATGTTAGAGGCCTTTACCCAATAGCTAAACTTTTTTCTTAACTCTGTGGTTTTTCATAAAAACGCTCAGTAGAATAGCTTCGAATCTCAATGTAAACAAGGTGGCTTACGATGTTGTAAAACAATAACAAACAAGAAAAAAAAACATATACTAATCTGTTCAATCTTCAGAAGTGTTTCTTTTTAACAACAGAACATCACTAACCACAGAAATTATCAAAAAATAAATAAATATGAACATGAGCAACGTCGTAAAATCTCCGCCGTTTTTGGAAACTGAGAAACACCCGCGATCATCCTTAACTATAATTTTGAAAAATGAACAATTCAAAAAATATATTAGCTTTAAAAGGGGTTGCGGGCTGAAGGTAGGAAGTGGGTGGGTGGGTTCAAATATTATATTTAGCGCCAGCAATGGTGGCTACGAGAAGCAGAAGGAAGCTCTAGAGCAGGGGATGATGCAATAATCTCGACCAATAATCTCGACCAAGTGCACAAAGAACCCTTAAATCACTGAAGAACCCCTATGGTTCTAGATGGAACCTCCGGTGGTCCCAAAGAACCCTTTTAGGTGTCGAAGAACCCTAGGGTTCTTGGTAGAACCATGAGGTTCTATCAAGAACCCAAAAGAACCCTTTTTTCTTAGAGTGTATTGGAGACATTTAGGGAAAACCTCTTGGTCTTAGCGAGAAATCGTTTTTAGTGGACCCCATGTTTTTAATCTGTAGGAAGGGAGGAGAGAGAAAGGGACAGAGGAGAGGAGAGGAGGAGAGAGAAAAAAGAAGGAAGGAAGGGGAAAGACAAGAGGGAGAGGAGAAGAGGGAGAGGGTGGGAGACAAGAGGTAGTAAGGAGAGAGATGAAAGGGAGGGAAGAGTTTGGGTCAGTGCACTTTCTAACTTTTATTTTGTACATAAAATTTTCATTTCATAGTCAAAGTCGACTTTGAGTAAAATTCATTTTGTACACAAACTCGACTTTGGGACTGCACAAAATCCATTTTGTACACGAAATTGATTGCTGAATGAACAAAATAACTATTTCGTTGACAAAATTACAATTTTGTTCTGAAATGACCATTTTGTTAACGAAAATGGATAGTAATCAACAAAATTGTGAGGTTGACACTTGGTGCCCCATAGTGTGGAGCTCTAATGTAAGCAGCATTATTAACGCGCGTTGAGTCCTTGACAACGCTTTTTCCCGCGCCAAGTTAGGGAAAGGTGTGGGGGAGGGGGGGGGGGCGGGGGCGGGCTCTATATCAGGGGAAACCGTTCTTTCCTTGGTCCACACCAAAATTTCTTGTTATTGCACCCCTTATATAGCATTATACTAAACGCATTATGTAGACTGGTGGCCCATGCATTTTCCTATCGTCAAAATAAAAAAACGTAAATGTCTATCATGTTTTCAATACTTACAGATCTTCCACGTGAATCTGGTTTTCCATCTGGTTGAGAACTGCAGAGGATACGGCGCGAAATATTGGTGATATGATAGCATCAGAAGACTGTCCATGATGTCCTGTTTATAAATATTCATATATACCTATAATATAGATAGAATACCTATAATTATAGAGTATAATTATGTAAGTTATTGGTATGAAGCGATAAGTTGTACTTATTGGTGCGAAGCGATGCCTCTTTCTTGTGGAACTGCTACCATTGTGATGGAACCCAAAGGTCCCTTTCGGTAATTTGAAATAAAATAGTAGTTTTATTGACCATATTACATTGAAGATTAATTACGCTTGTTAAGTATGACATCAGAGAGAGGGGCTCTTGTATCCAAGGTGTGAAGTCATTACCCATACACATTGTCCAAATAAGGTAAACAATGAAGAGATAGGCGTAGTTGACCCTCATTTCTGGAATATAGAAATAAAATATTTGATAAATCAAAATGGAAAAAATGAGGTAATGATTCCTCCATAATTTAAGATGATATTTGGCATGTCAACATTGATTTCGTCATGAGGCAGATTCATAACACATGTTATGTGTCTTGGGAGATAATAGTCAGCTGACTAAGATCAATTGTGATGTGACCCCTGTCGGACTCTAAAAAGGTTATTTACAAATAGGGTTATATTAGGGCGTATGTTATGAGTGGACATTCAAATCCCCTGGTGGATGATATAGTATTTTGGCGGGGATACGCCCCGGGATAGGCCCAGGTATATAACAACCATCTTTCAGTATAATAGACCCTTATAATAATTTAATTACCAAATATGTTGGTTACGTGACAGGGGCCTGTGTTGTTCTTGGGCCATATTACTGGTAAACATATCTAATGGACTTAGTGTAATGGGCCTACTGTAGTACATAGTGTTTTACTAAGACTCTAAGACAGTATCCGTTTATAACGATATATATATAATATATTATATACACACTTAAAAAAATATGCACGACTTCAAACATTGCTCTACGAGAGAGACCCAATATAGAATATCCCACTAATATTCTGACGGTGCTAAACAGTATTGAAACAAAACGTTGGTCAGCTGCAGTGTTATAACACGAGGAAGAGTATTGTTTACGGTCTACTATACATTTTTAGCATACAACAGGGCGGTTTTCTCGTTATTTTCTCATTAAAACGGTGCAGATAAATCCTCTAGGACACCGCCCCATGTGGTAACTGGAGGAATTTGTATTACCCGTACGTTACTATAATGCCCAGCAGTTACTGTAGACCACCGCATTCTTCTTGGAGACCCATTTGGAGAGAATGTGGAGGATATGTTGAGCAGGTAGTTCCTGATTTCCAATAGTTTTGACTTCCTCTCATACCTTAGCAACCTATATTTTATTCATATGGTAACGGCTGGAAGAACTGGATTACATCCAGAACCCAAGATATACCTTCTGACAAAATAAACGATTTTCAAAATACATATCATTACTGCTAAACATTGCATGCAAAGTAAGTATTAATTTCTAATGCAAGATCAACTGACTCGGATGCTTCCCTATTTAGGCATTATTTATTCGTCTGGCTTTTAGTTGGACTATTCTCTATACAAGAATAGATTATCAGCCTGGGGATTCTAACTCATTTATAAGGAGTTTTCAAAGTTGCCAAAATTCAGATTCAATGTCAGTGATTGGACGCCTACTGCGCTAATGACTTGCTGGGCCCTGGAGTGAATGAAAGCAGACATGACTGTTGCAAAAAGCTTAGCTATCCTAAGAAAACAGGATTACATCAGGAGAAGGAGTTTCCTGTTTGATAATGTCAGGCCATCTAGTTTATTATAAAACGTGACTGTGGACTTTGGACTTCGGTATTTGTCAAATGAAATTGTTGTTAAAAATCAAGAGATGCATGAGTTATATGCTTCAAAGTAAAGGCCTGCTGTATGCTTGGAACACTTTATGTCCTTGTGAAAGTGGGAATAAAATTCCAATACAAAAAATTAACGGAAATGCAGGTGTAACCTCCTGGGTGGAAATGAGTGGATTTTTTTTATTCTTTTTTTAACATTTTTTATTCAGCATAACCTGCCTTCTAGGCTCATACAATTCTAAAACGTGTTCTTATGTTTTCATGTTCATGTATGTTTTCATGTTCTCATTATTTTAATGAACTTTTTTTATAGTTTATTTTTTTGTTTTCTTAGTTTTCTTCAACTCAGCTCCCCTTGGGGTTTCACTTGTTTCAGGCACAGACCTTATTGACCGAACCAGACACTTCTTTTTTTTAAATCATTTATTCAGGTTCCTGCCAGCTGGGCTTCTACAATGCTTAGCATGTTAGAATATACACACAAACGAGAGTTATAACTCTTATGGTAGAACATCTCAAGTAGGTTATAACATATTGTGGCCCATGCGAAAACCATTTTCCCCGAAAATAAATACAAGCTTATGACTGCCACCCATACCTCTATAACAGAGAACTTATGTATCTCCATCCAATGGACTTTTCTCCCTTAATTCGATCTTAGACTCTCTAATTCTTTCACCAATTGAAAGGGAATTACATCAATAACTACATGTGCCAGTTTAAAAGAAATCCGAGTCCCAGATGTGAAGATATAAGTGACATTAAACACACAAGTCAGTTATTGAGTTGAATAGATTTATTTATTCTTAGTGGGGTAAATTTTTGTCAGTTGAAGGTTATTATTGAAGCTATATAATGGATGTCGGGCCGTAGGGCCACACACACATCCCACACAGTAGACAGGTTGTAGTATTTGAGTCAGTTCGTTCAGGATCTCAGTACACCCCAAAGATTTATAGGGCCTTGAGGGCTCTATGGACTGAGGTCCTGGAGGTTTTAGATGGGCGTAAGTATGACCTCACCGCATCTGAGGTCCACGTTCCATGGGCCATGATATCGTTGAGGGAGGCTCCTGCTTGATGGTATGCGTAGGAGGCTCCTCCCCTGTGTAGGCTATGCATTGAGACGGTTTTTGGGTCAAAACCTGTCTTCGTCACTATAGCAGCCCACTGCTTTCTCATGTATGAGGTTGTGATCGGATTCCCATCGGGGAATGCGAACAAGGGGGCTGTCCTGGGTTTGTTTTTGTTGAGGTGGAGAAGCTTAGCAAGTGCCCTTTGTGGGCAGGCCTTGTCTCCCTCCTTCTGTGGTAGGTAAATCTCCACTGGTGTTTTCGATGTCTGCATAGTCTTACTCCACTTGAGCTTGAGAGTGACCCCGGTCGGGTCGATGTTCACATCTCCCAGTGTAAGGTGTCTGGTGGAGTCATAAGCTTTGACAGTGGCCGGGAATAGGTTAGATTGTCTCATAAAGCCCATGAACATTATTACTAGGGTTGCCCTTGTTTGGTGTGCGTTGGGGAAGGACTCGGCCGTCTTCAGGCAAGCCCTGAACATTTCTGGGGACACTAGGGCCTTTGGCAATGGAGTATGCCTAAGTGACAGCTGTAGTCCCTTTACTGCAAGATCGACATCGTAATCCTGCAGGGGGGACACGTCTAGCCTAGACATTCGAAAGAATGTCCTGATGGATGAGAGATTGTTGACGATGGTACCTATTTTAAGCTGGTTGTCTGCGAGATACTCAAGGTACCAGCAGATGTGAGCAGGGGCAGGTGAGGTGTAGTCTAGGCCGAGGGCCAGGCAGAAGGATATGTACAGGCGTACCGCAGACTCCCTGTTGGCGTTGGTTCCTGGTCTGTGAGCCTGGACCCTCCTTCTCCTCGCCTTCAGCTCTAGGGCCACCTGTTTCCTGCCTACAAGAAATCACAGATGTTAAGTGCACTTGCATGACAGATTGAATGTTGTAAATGAAGTTGGTTTATAATACTATCAGCTTTTGACTTAAACTTGGGGGAGGTGTGTGCATCAGGGAGGTCCATTAGGGTGCCTGGTATATGAGCAAACTGGAATGAGATTTCTCTTTGTGCTGACAGAAACCAGAATGCCCTGGCGCACGCGGCGAGGGTCTGATCTCTGGGCTTCCCTCCCTTGTATGCCTCTACTGCCGCTTGATTATCACAACTAATTCGGACAGTAAGGCCTTTGTCAGCTTCTGAGGTAAGTGTCCTTGCTGCGGCCAGGCAGTTGAGTGCCTCTAAGTGGTTGATGTTTCTGCCTGCAGTATCGTTTGTTGAGAAGACATATGAGTAGTAGTGGCTTCCGTTCGTTGCTCCTGCGCCCATCATACAGGCGTCTGCCCAGATCGTTCTGGCCACAACGTTGGAGGGGATGATCGACACTCCATTATACTCCGGGGTAAACTTGTTAAACCAGGCCAAGTCTGCTCTTATAGATTTGGTGATGAGGATGGGTCCTCCCTTGGCCTCTCTTAGTGCAGTCAGGAGTCTCTGCATGAATAAGGTAGCCGGTCGTATGGCTTTTGCTATGTGGGCTATCTTCCCCACGATGCTTTGCATGTGTTTGGTCGTCACAACTCTCATGCTGGCCGCTTTCTCCAAGCATGTTTTTATTTGGTCAGCTTGTTAGTTGGGATAGACATAGTGTTGTTGTTTGTATCAAGGACTATCCCAAGCCACTGCACCCTGGTTGATGGGTGCTGGGTTTTTTCCTCTGCGATTTTAAGTCCGAGGGAAGTTAGGAGTAGTCTTGTTTTATCAAAGTTTCTCTGCATGGTAGTTTTGTCGTGTGCCAGGAGGATTATGTCATCCAAATACATCAATGACAGCACTCCATCAGCTGCTAGTGCCCGCACTATGAAGGAGGCTACCATTTGCATAATGTAGCCAATCAAGTGGGCACACACTGAAATGTCTATATGCCCTTGATAGATCGAGGACTGACATTATGACTCCGGTTCTGCCTAGATTGTTTATTATTTCGGTTGCCATGGTGACTGTAGGAAGTGTGTGGACTGCTGGTATTCTGTTGTAGAAGTTTTTGTTGTCGTTGTCACTAGATAGAGCCAATGTTAAGGCAGAATTTTACATGTTTTTCGTTTAACATGCTTTAACAATTGAATTGTAACACGTTTTTTTTATCTTCTTATTGATTCAATCTGGTCTCTGATGTCAGTGCATATTCTTCTCCAATTTGCCTCTCTTCCTTACTTATCTTTTTAGTTATCTCATGTACACATAGCTCTGTTTGTATTCTTTTTCTTAATTCGAACATTAAAGCAACAAATTCCAGTCTACCTTCATGAAATAATTTTTGTCTTTGTATGAATGCTTTTGTTTGATGTATGACCCAATTTATGATTTTTGTATTGACATTAAAATTAGGAACACCAAACATTATGTCCTTGATCATTATGCTAAGTTGGTTTCCATTTCTTACCAGGATTCTGTCTCCTTTGTTGTCTTCATTAAGGTATCCTACTGATTGAATAAAATTTAGTATTTCTACCCACAGAGATTTGGTGTAATTACATTCTATTATGAAATGACATATATCATCTCTCTTATTACAGAAGGAATAAGTATGGGTGAGCTTTATCTCCATATTTTTCAAGCGTTCATTACACGTGATGGTGCGATGTAATACTCTGTATTGTAGTGTCTGTAACCTGGTCTCTCTTGTCACTAAATAGGCTAAAGCAAATACTTCTTTCCATGATACCTGATCAAATTCCATGTTGGATAGCTGCAGTAATTTTTGCCATTTGTTAAATTTCTTAAAATCAGGTTTCCTCTTTGATATTCATGCGAAATATATTTTTGTACTGCTGTCTTCTAGAATATTGATTCTTTCCGTACCAATTGATATCATTATTTCACCTTGATCTGGCACCTCAGGTTTGTTTTTAACCCAGCCAACCAGTTTGCTGGGATTGCTTTTCTTAGCAGTTTCCTTTGGGAAAGGAAGGTATCTAGACCATAATCACGCCCTAATTCGAGATCAGACATAAAGCTGCCTGTAGCATTTACAATATCACCCACACAAATAATACCCTTGTGCTCCCCCCAGTGCAACATTTGTCCTTTGGACTTAATGAGCCTATTTCCCCAGATTCTCTCCTTGGAGATCTGTGCAGGAGTTGTGGGAACCATACAGTAGTAATATTTATTCCATACCAAGAATACTTCTTTCAATATTCTATTCAGAATAATATCCTCTAACCTTCTTGCATGAAACATATAAGTGCTCATTGCTCTAAAGTTCATAGAAGTTGACTCGTATATCATTCTCTGAATCCACCTTAACCTATTAGTCTCCACTACTTCTTACATGAGTCTAAGACCCACACCTCCGTTTTCACTTCCTTGTGATAGAAAATCATCACTTATAAAATCATCACTTATATTATCTGATGATGCAGGCCTTTCCATATAATATGAAGGTCATAATTTGACCAATTCTTTTTTTGTTGGCTTCAGGCAATGATACACATGCCATAACATATTGGAACACTGGCTGAAAAAACATTAATACCAAGACTTTACCTTTTATGATGGGATTTCTTTTTTTCCAGCTACTAATTATTTGATTTATCTTACAAAAATGTTCATTACAATTTGCAGAGACAAGGGCTTCTTCTTTTCGGGATACATAAGATTAATACTTAGTAGCTTTATTTTCTCGACCCAATTTATTTTAAAGATTTCTCTGTTAGTTAGGCTACAATTGCCAATGTTGAAAAGCTTTTGATTTTTCTGGGTTTAATTTCGGTCCCGAGGCTTCATAGAACCTGTTTAACATATTTAGAATCTTATACAGTGAGAATTCATTTTGTACTGAGACGGTTTGTTCATCGGCAAACTGTACTAATTTTGATTGACCTCCTCCTATCTCAATGCCATCAATATTTTAGTCGACTCTAATCCTTTTAGCCAGCTTCTCTACACAAATCGTGAAGAGGAGTGCTGATATTGGATCTCCCTGCTTCATTCCTTTGCTTACTTTGAACCAGGACAATGATAGTCCATTGTTTCAAAAGGTGCTGACAGAATTTGCAAGAAGAGCTTTTATCCAAGATATTTGTGGCAGATATTATGAGCTTCTAAAGCTTTTATCAAAAATGACCAACTAATCGAGTTGTACGCCTTGGAAAAATCCAAGGATACAATAAGACCTCTAGCCTGTTGCTTTTCAAGAAAACACATTAAATCATCAATTCTTCGAATAGCAGTTCCTATACCTGCTTTTTACATATCCGAATTGATCCTCTCCCACAAGATTTGGAAGAAGGGGCTGCAATCTGTTTGCTAAGGCTTTTGACATTATCTTGTAATTGACATTTAAAAGCGTTATAGGTCTCCAGTTTTAAATTTAGGTCTGTATCCTTATCAGTATAACATTTATTACCCCTCTTCTCTACTTTTGAGTCATTTCATCTTCTTCTAAACATTAATAAAACATTAATTGCCATAAATTTATTTTTAATTAATGGCCAAAATGCTAAATAAAATTCAATGGTGAACCCATCACACCCTGGGGCTGCTTTATTTTTCTTGAATGATTTAATTGTGTTTTCTATTTCTTCAGCATCAAAGTTTCTTGCTAAGTGATCATTATCTATATCCTTTAGCTGAACATAATTTTCCGGATTTACAAATTTCTCAGCCGCTTCATTGCTGGTGTGTTGGTGTGCATACAATTTGGAGTAGAATTTGTCACCCTCACGCAATATCTCTTTACCATTATTTGTTAATCTTCCATCTATATTTAACTGATGTATTATTTTTTTACTGGCTCTGTTTTTCAAGCGAGCAAAAATACTTTGTGGGCTTTTCACCATCCACTATCCATTTAGCTCTGGACGTAATGAGAGCGCCCTCTGCTTTTTGCAATTCAAAATTTGCGAAATCGTTCATAATTTCTTTTCTTTCTTTCATTGTTCTTCATTTAATTTACTTTGCTCGTCAAGATTTTTCGCTAGTTCTCTAGTCGCTAGTCGCTAGTTCTCTTATTTTCAATTTAAGAAATTCCCACCCCAGTTTGGGGCTTAAGGTAGGCCTATTAAATTCATCACTTTTACATAGTTTTTCTACCTCACCTAAAAAAAACAGATCATCCGATAAAATCTGGGAATTAAATTTCCAGTAACCTCTACCTTTTTCTGTCATGTCCTGCGACACTCCCACTTCTATTTTTTTATGATCAGATAAAATAATTGATTCAACCTTGTTGCTGTTTACACGATTAATAATATTTTTCGACACAAAACATAATCCGATCTCGACTGTGATTTGGACCTAATCCATGTGTACCCTGGATCTTTTTTCGAATTCAGTATTCCTATATCACATAAATCCACCTTTGCTAGAAATTCTTTTAAAGGCTTACTCGACGGTCGGCACCCTCCGCTTCTTCCTTGGAAGAAGTCAGAATGACTCTATTTACAATTTCGCACGGTGCACAGACTACTAGTGTCCAACGATATATACTCTTATTCCATGTGGTTACTTCTCTGCCTGCATTCAATAATTTCCCCGCTGAGAATGTCTATTAATGCATGGAATACTTAGTTTAGGCCTATACCTACAACCTAGCGTACTTACATTGTCGATTCAGGCACTCACACTTCCACAATCCATTTTCGTTTCAACCTCCACACTCAACCCACACAGCTACATACACGCCATTGACCATTCCGATCCCTTGTTCCATTCCGTACAAGCCGGAAGTCACTTCAACGTAATCAACGTAACCGGCAAATGGGATTCGAAATGGATAGCGGACAGCTCAAAGCAAAACGTTTGCAGACGAAAACGGCCGAAGCCTTGCCTTCAAGGCTTCGGCAAGTCTCCCGGGACGGGCACTGATGGGGGGGGGGGGACGGGGGCATATTCACGGGACGGTTGGGTGGACGGGGGTTCGTCGGCAACTGTTTTTCTTTATTTATACAAGCAATAAGCCTAAAAGTCAGACCCCCACACAACCCAATCCAGCGGTATGCTTCTGGATCTTGAGTCAGGCTCATAGGTTAGATAGAATAGAATAGAATGGAAAAACATTGTAGGCCTACCGTATTCCAGTCAATGACTGCATTCAAGGAAGGTCTCCGGCAGATGGGAGGTATTCTTGTCCCTTGTGCTATCTTACAGTTTCAAATAATAGAGAACAATACTGCAGTGTTCGATGAAGGCTGTCAGCTCCCTACTTTTCCTGGTCATTTTTTTTTTGTTTTTTTGTTTTTAAAGGTTTTTATTCAACATAGTCTGCCATCTTGGCTCTTACAATTCTAAAATGACTTCTTTGTCGTACCTTTGTCTTTTTTTATTTTTTTGTTATTTTCTTAATTTTCTTTCACATCCTTAACAATATTGGATTTGTGACACATTTCCAATTAACATAAGAAAGAAGAAAAGAGTCTTTCGACTACCCTCAAACATATCTGTAGGTTTCCTTATAAACTCTGAGGTTTGTTACAATGAGACATTTACTCCCCATCCCCTTCTAGTTCTCTAAGGATTTTTCCCCACACCGTATTCTTAGGTTTCTTTTTCCCTGCCACAACATTGTTATATTCCATCACTCTTATGTTAACCTTCATTTCATTAACAAACGCGGTAAAATTGATATTGTTGTTATTAAAGATTCTCTGACGATGAATGTACACTTTGGCTGATAGTAAAATCCAGTTGAAAGCATTCTTGCTTTTACTCTTACCACTATATCCTAACAAAATGTTAGTTTTATTGATTTCTCTTTTGTTGATACCCGGCAGAAGTTTGGTTCTGTCCACCCATGATTTAATTCTATCCCAGAATCTTTTAGGATTCGAACAACCTAAAAAGAAATGATCGATCGAGTCTGTTTCCTCGCAGAAATTACAAACTGGGGAGGGTTTAGCATGAATCTGTTTGAGGTAGCTATTACACCCAATTGTTCTATGAACCACTCTATACTGGAGGGCCTGCCATTTACTGATGTTACAGCATTCTCCAGGAATCTCGAACTTCTCCTTCCATTGATTTCTATCACCTTTAAATTTATTGTCATTGAGAATTTCATGCCATCTATCCAACTTTTCGTATTCTGGAACTGATAGTAGTGCCAATTCTGCGTATATTTCTTTGGTCTTAACTTCTTTGATACTCATGAGTTTCTCACTAACTTTAAACATTGTATCTTTGGTTTTTGGTAATGAAAAATCTTCAGTTGCTACTAGGCGGAGCCACTCTCTAGGTATTGCAGCTATCAATTATACCTGTCAGTTACATCACAACAGATATCATATTTATTAACTAACTGCGTGGTTGACATGATTTTCTTGTCGGAGTTTAACAAATCTCCTATTACCTCTATACCACTTGCTCTCCAATCTTCATTGTTGAGCATCTTCCCCTCTTTTCTGATCCAATGGTTTTCCCATACTTTCTCCAAGAACACTTCTAGGCCAGATTCAGGCTGTTTACAATAATAAATTTCATTCCACTCTCTCAGTATTTCAGTATAAAAACCACTCAAGGACTGGTCATTTTCTTAATAATCTGTTACAGTCTTCTTGAATATGGTTTAAATTATTACAATGCTTTTTACTCAGGGTTACAATACATAGGCATATAATGGTACGGTAATGTAGGTGTCTAAATAAAGTATTCATCGATCATTCCATATTAGGGTGGACCTGGCTAGGTTCTTGAATCTATGTCTGTCTATAGGGTTAGATGGGCCATCGTTGGTAGTTTATTCCAGGAGTATGGGATCCTATCAAGGATTGATTTTCTAATCTGCTCATTTTTTTGAGGTGTATGCTTTATGATTTGCTTTAACAAAGTTTTGGGTATTTATTAGCCGTAGATCAATATTTCCTGGGTTTTGGCCCATCTGTAACAAATGCCGGGAACAAATGCAACCTTCTGCGATATTTCAGGGGGAGGAGCCTTTTTCTACATGGAGGTTTTTAACAGCCTATATGACAATTCCCATGAAAAATGACCATAACTCTCCTGTGACTGTGCTAGGCCGCCGACTGATAGCACCGCCATCTACTTTCTACCGTTTGCACCAGTGACGCTGTATCTGGTACAGCGCCAGCTATTTTCACCCACAATATTTGCTGTCAACTTCCGTAGGTACTTCCTTTTTGAGAGCCATCCTCAGCCGTAAACATGGTGGGTATATTATGACAAAATTTAATCTGGTTGAATCTCCATGAATGACAAATCATCTGAGTTATATTTACCGTGTTAATCATACCTAGGACTTTAACCTCTGGATCTAGAGCCATAAAACCCAAATAGGAGCCGAAGAAAATATTATTCCGTTCTTTTGAAGACGGCAATGTCGAGACTTTGCATGTTGTTGACAGATTGTTCCGATACGCAATCGGCACCGTGTGAAATGTTTTGACAAGTTTTGTTGATTGGAATATTGCTAATAGCAGTATTGTCTTATATACATACGTTCTTTTTCATACAGTTTTATTGGTATTGTTCATAACATTTCTTCCAAATCAATAATGGCATTCACTGCGATGGTTTGGTTATGTTCATACCTCTATTATCGCTACCTTCCTAACGTGACCAGGCGGCACATGATAGTGCCTTCTCCTCGGCGTCGTATTATTGTAGATATAATGTTAAATGAACTCATCTCGAATTTATTTATTTCAGAGTGAAGGGATTGTTACCCTCCGGACCAGGAAGTTCCAAACGAACCGCCTCCTTAACAGGAAGCAAATGGTAGGATCAGTTCATAATCATATTCCTTTGCTCTAGCTTGTTGACTTCGTTCTTAGACTAAGTGTCGGCCCATAGTGCACTAACCAGTCAGTCCATGATCTATCTGTATCAATCACACATTTTTACAGTGCCGTTTCCTTCTGATTGTTGTGTAGATCTATATTCGTTGTTTCCCCCTTCTTTCTGTTCAAGTTTCAACCAACGACACCCTAAATCATAAAATGGCATTAAATTTATTGTGGCACAATAAATTTAATGCCATTTTATGATTTACTGTCCATCAGTATATTCAACCCCACAATTTGTGGGGTTGAATATAGGCCTACTGATGGATATATCCCTGTCGCTATAATATGTGGCTAGATGATGGCCACATTTAAATGTCAGTCCTCTTGTGTTAAGATCTTCCATCAGAGATATCCAGATATAAATTTTTTTGACAGTAGGATAGACAGTTCTCTTTTGTTAAAGAGTCACCAATGTCCATGTCCGAGGACCATAGCTCCACCCTATTGACACCTCCACATTGTTTCTAATTCCGGCGTGCTTTGTGTCTCCAGGAGTGCTATAACCGCCTGTTTCTCTTTGGCGTACCTCCCAAAAATTGCCTCTCTTTTCTTCAGCTGTCCCAAGCCATTAGCATTAAGAGTTAAGAAGTTAATAGACTTAGTTCTTACATTATTACCTTTATTGTTACCGAAATGTTCATGTGGATTGCTAGTGCTATTGGTAATTTGAATAAAGAAAAATGACACATACTCCTTAGATCCACTTCTGGGACAAATGCTCAGTTCAGCAACTTTGTTGGTTGTACCGTCGGAAGTGCTTGAGTCATTGGTATGTAAGAGCAGTCTACCTCCTCCAGTATTTGTTGGGCTGAGACCTACCTGTCGTATCCCACAATAGGTATTATTGTGCTCAGTCGTAAGGTACAGGAGGGGACACTACTTGCGGTGTGCGACATAGGGAGTTGGGTTGCCATAGACAGTCGGCCCAATGGAATTCTTGATAGTTTTCTAAATACTACGCATTTTTTTAAACAAGAATGTTATGATAATTTATCACACTTAAATAAAGATAATTGCCATGAATTTTTTTGAGTAAAATGAAGTGTCCTGTACAAAGATGCAGCCCTACAATGGCTACATCGGAATGCTCTTCCTCCTCAGGAAAGCGACTGCTAGATTAACTGTATGTTCTGATATAGCAAACTGCTGTTGACAATTCAACCATACATTTCAATCATCCCATCTACTAATTCATCCTTCTAACCACCTCTATCCCTTTCTCCTATCACCCATGATTAAAAGAGAATATGAACATCTTAAGACACATACTCCTTAGATCCACTTCTGGGACAAATGCTCCTGCATGAGTTCAGCAACTTTGTTGGTTGTACTGTCGGAAGTGCTTGAGTCATTGGTATGTAAGAGCAGTCTACCTCCTCCAGTATTTGTTGGGCTGAGACCTACCTGTCGTATCCCACAATAGGTATTATTGTGCTCAGTCGTAAGGTACAGGAGGGGACACACCTTGGCAAACGTTGCAGTGTCTCAATAGATAGAAGATCCTGCACACACGCTGTATTTGCCTAAATGCTAATGATTAATGGACCAACAATTACTTTTAAACAATGATAACATTTTTATTTCAAAGATCACATACTTATATAGAATAAAACGTTTTCGTTAGTCGGCGCCGTATGCTTTAAGCAGATAAAAATCCCCTACGTGCTTTCATACTAACTAGTAAATATCTCACAGGAATGTGGATGTCCATTCAGATTTCTACATGCTAGAAATTGAGCTGAATAAAGTATGAACATTTTCATTTTGTGCACAGGTCGTTGATGTCCTTCACCCTGGACGCGCAACTGTACCAAAGACTGAGGTTCGTGAGAAACTCGCCCGTATGTACAAGACCACACCTGATGTTGTCTTCGCCTTCGGATTCCAAACTGCCTTTGGTGGCGGCAAGACAACTGGATTTGCCCTAGTCTATGATAGCCTTGACTTCGCTAAAAAATTGGAGCCTAAATACAGACTCGTCAGAGTAAGTTAGCGTCTCGTTTTTCAGTAGAAGTGATTATCTGTCTATTCTATATTAAATTTCTGAACTTAGCTGAAAGGTAATATTACATTTGTTGCATTCCTTGTAAACGGCAGTGGATGATACTAGAGGTTTTAGATAGGATGAATTGTTTGCCCTATAAAACTGGTTAGTTTGGAAATACCAGGATTGAATGTCTTCAGTATTTCTACTAAAATCAGTATTTTTGAAATTCAAAATTTTGTCTGATTTCCATCATTTTTATCCCTGAAATGAAAATTCTAAAATTTTCAAAAACAAAATTTGAATTAACAAATTCAGTGGTGCTCAGAGACCGAGAGGACAGGACCATGCTTGGCCGTCCCTTTATGGATACTAACACTGCTTCAGTATCATGCATTTGGCAGCCTCATAACTCATCAAGAGTACTGAAATATGGATGAGGACTGCCATCTTGTGCCATTCAGACACTAATAATCGAAGGGATTCCCCTATGGATGCTTTTCCTTTTGCCAGAAATGTTTCAGTATTTTTGCCGTGAGACCCACTTTCATCCCTGGAAATACTCTCAAGTATAAAAAATTGGGATGGGCTTCTATTGAATATTTTAGATGCTGCCGATCAAAATTGTCATTTGTTCATGGTTAATTACATAAAAACGTAGCTTCTCATTCAGTCAACATAATAGTAAATACTATGTTCATACATGAATTATTGGCCTAGTAACTCCATGGGGCCTGGGTTTTTTTTAATAAGCCTTACTTGAAATTAACTTATTGTCACATGTTTCAATTTTTTATTTTAGCACGGACTCATGGAGATCAAGAGACCTACCAGGAAGCAGAGGAAAGAAAGAAAGAACAGGCAAAAGAAGGTCCGGGGTACCAAGAAGGCAAAGGTTGGCGCTGCTGGCAAGAAGGTAAATAAAGAATACGGGTGTCTTTATTAAGGATGCGAGACACAATTTAATGGAATATGAATATTAAAATAATATATGTGAAGCATCCTTACTACTGCCACTGTAATTTTACCTAAAATAACATTCATTATTCCATGATTTGGCCGTGAGCGTACAATATAATCGATATACTTGCCGCTCACAAGGTGGACAATATAAACTCCCTGTATTGTACAGTGACGTCACGACTGTTCGAGACAATGCAGACAACTCAGTTTGATGAAATTAAAACAAATAAAGTTGTTTTAACTTAAGAATCATGGAATAAAAGCAAGAATAGCACAGTATCGTGTCTTCGGAGGCCTATATTCTCCTCGTATGGCCGAAAAACAACTCGGCCTACGGCCTCGTTGTTTTCGGCCATACGAGGAGAATATAGCCCAACACCATATGATTAATACTATTATTCATACACTCAGCTCCTTTTCAGGATTATGTTTCCCATGTTGCAAGTATGATTTTAGTACTTGAATCATATCTCAATGACTATTAGAAGTCGAGTTATACTATTTCATGAAACTATAATCCACCAAATTTCGCATCTTGTTCTATTGGGTCAGATTTTCAGAAAATGTACAATTGGCAGCTGTACATATTAAGTAAATTCTGCTAAATGAAGCTGCAATTTGGTCAATACTAGGTAAATTAAGAGTATTCGGCATGGCATTGATTCTAGCAATCTGTTTGGTTAAGTTTTATTTTCGTCTGAAATTTGAGAGGATTGGGGAAGGTGAATTGTACATTTTCTGGCGACTTCACCTTATTATCCCATACATCTTAAAGTGGCCGCTGCTGTGAACCGGGAAAGTGATTATATTTCCTGAATAAGACTGGTTGAATAATGGAATAACTAGACTAATTGAATAATGGAATAACTACTATATATGTCCGGTCTCGCATCCTTGTGCACTGCCTTGATAATAGAACGCCAGCTGAAAAACAAATTAGACTAACAATTACAATATAATAGGATTCTGTATGCTTTCTTGTCTCATTCTCCAATGTGTGTCATAACAGAAGGAATTGTATTTAGTATGTTGTACGTGTAATGAAGATGAGATAGATTTATGCGCGACCAGATTTCTAAATAATGCTGCTATTTATAGGGTCGTTAAGCAGTGGCGATCGTAAGTATGAAAAGTCAAGTGTGTGTTTTTGTGTGACATTTTTCCAACAATCCTCACGAGCTATGCATGAGTTCCTGCAGACCCAACACACTTATGAATCCTCTGGACCAACATCTGTACAAAAATCATGGAAAAGGGTGATGAAAGTCTTAAGTATATATAGTAAACTGAAATCAGTATTTTTGAAAACTTCCAAAATATTTTTATATTTATAATCTTTTTGGTCATCAAAATGTTTGCCATTCAACCAGATTGAAGTATTTTGTTCTGCTGGTAGAGGTAAAAGAATTAACTATTTTTCTCGAAAATCTTCAGAATATTGTGCATGGCCCCACTTGCATCCCTGTAGAAGATACTCCTATGAACTAATATGTAGACCTGTTAATACAAATCGATATTTGGCGATATGAATAATTAAAAAAAAATATCGGGGCAAAGCGTCAACCCTTTGAGTAAGACAAACCATTGCTTGAAGTTAATGAATATAGTTTAAGTAAATATACCTCGGTTTGGACCGTGCTAGCATAGGAGCACCGCACATGTGTACAATGTAATTAGTAACACTTCCAAAGGTATATCTATAATAGTTGTTAACTGTTGTAGAAACACTCCCTACTTAGGTCACTCGTATCACACACTTGATTTACAACACTTCTGTATATATACATGTCCAGAATCCAGCTCAAACTACTCCCTACTTAAATACTCTTAAACCTTACACTTCATCGATAACTTACTTAGAATAGATGTGTGGATTCTACAAATTAATATTTTCTTTACAGGGATCCAGTTCTGAACCGTATTATACGAAGATGTAGCTTCATCTTTTGCTAATTATATTTTATCAAAAACCTGTCTTCGATTAGAAAGAAAACGTTGAAGGAGTTGCCCTGTGTGTTTAGGAACCGTGTGCCGTGCCATATTAATTCCATTACCTGCGTTAGATTGATCATTTACTTCTATCAACGAACCTATTTATTATCATTAATTGTCATGTGTTTCAGGAAAATAAGTCACAAATCGCCAGATTTTCCTAAGTGATATATTCACAAGATGTTGGCATGTTCTCAGTTTTGAGGGGCTTAGCGCTTTAGGTCATTAATCCATGTACCAAATTTAAAGACAGTATATTAAATATATCCTTGCTTTTCAAAGGTCATCCTATGGCCCATGGGTTACATTTAGTTCCTTTAGTGGTAATTGTCCACTCTGAAATATTGCAAACTTTTACAAATACATGTTTACTATCATCGGATAGTAAGCCAATAGTTTACTATCATCGGGATCACTTTATCTTTTCAAATATTATGGTAATTTACTCCACGTTGGTGTATGTATCACATGCTATTTGTATGGACGGGAGTAGTGTGGTAATTAGCTCCAACCCTACGCGTGTGGTATGACTTCCTGTCTCCAGTACACATAGCCATATAAGGTAAGCATAGCAACGTGGGAGTAAATATAGATCGTAAATTCGAATGTGGAACTCTGGACACTTTTGCACTGCCCTCGCCTATCTATCTCTAAATCCATTGTCTGCGACTTGTGACTCTGAACACATCACAATTTATGATGGTGTCGGAAATCGATCTGAACCAAGCTGTCTTAATTTAATACTGGCTGTTTTTGCGGTGCTGTATGTCATGTAATTGATGCTCTGTTCTAATTTGGTCTTCTTTTTTTCTCGTTGCAGTAATTCCACCATAAATAACCGGGATGGGCATGTACAAAAAATGAATAAACGTCAGCGTAATAGAGAAATCTTGCTATTTGTTTTTATTTCTACCGCGTGAAGTGAAGTACACTAATAAATTATATATATATAAAGATTTTGATTCAAGTTGATCAGCACAGTTACATGAAATGGACAGGAGTCTCTGCGAACAGATCTTCCTGGTCCATTATAAGGGAATTATCGGGGGGAAACTACTTAGATCAAGAGATGCTCACAAAAGGGAGGGTAAACCAATGCTAGGTTTAAGGTGTCCTACTATTAGCCATTAATAGAAAATCTGATTTTTTTTAAAAAACACAAAAAACCGATTGACCTGCTCTTGTTCTTGTTCATCTTCATCTTCATCTTCATCCCTCAACGATAACGAACCATCTGCATCAAATCGACTGGAAACCTTAGGAATTTTGAGAGTCCTACCCTAGTAGTATGGTAATTGAAATCCGTTCGAATATTTTGGTAATTGCAGGGATGCCAGTCTTCCATGAATTAATGAATATCCATAATTTCCATTCTTCCAAAAATATTCAAATTTTCTTCTATTTGGTCACTACAATTACGGTATATCATAATACATAAGTACTTTGGCATTGCTGAGTGTCTACCCAGCCCAAGTAGGGCCAGAAACAGGGAGGATGTGCAGCTGCTTTTGGTTACCCTGGTCCCGTCAGTGGTGCGCTATAGTGGGCAGGCCTCCCTCCATTAAAAGACCGGGTGTTTCCCGAGCTCAAATTCCATGCTGTTTGTCTAATGGAAGCATGAGAGCGGTGACAGGCCGCTGGGACAGTAGCGGCGCTCAGTCCACCCCTCCCCGCCACCATGGTACTGCAGGGAGGTGGACCCGGGATGGACCCAACATTCACTAAGGGACTCTAGACATATAATAAGACCACTTGCATTGACACTTTCGAAATGTATTATACCTTTTGATTCCGTTTTCTAAATTTTCTTAAGGAGAGTTAGAGTAGGCCTATCCCTCCCCCTGTCCTCAAACCCTACTCATATCCTCTCCAAAAGGTTTCCATTAATTTCGTCCACCTTGACTGGCATCCCTGTAATTGTATATCTGGTATGTCCAATAAACGGGCTGACAATTTCCATTTGCAAACTCCACATCCTTGATACTAAGGCTTGTCTTTATCCCAACATCGTTCACGAAATTACCATTTTGGAACTAGTCCAGATTTCTAAACATGATGGAAAATGAATCTGGAAATAACCTATTACCTTGGAGTAATATCAAATAGAGCGAGAGCATCTTATTGGTGAGAAATACCTCCTGCTGATTTTGGGCCACTGGGCTTATCTAATAGGTATTCTTTGAACACCATCTGCACTGCCGACCTGACCTAGGTCAATTGACCTATATGAGTATCCACCAAACCTTCGTCATATGACTAAGTCCAAAAATAGTTCTTTTAAGGTGATTAATGTGTGTTTTATTTGCATAAATTGCTTTAAAAATCTGACTTGCTCATTTTCGAATGCATATAGAATATTGCTGCATATAAACTTTTATACATTGAAACATGTAAAAAGCATAAATGATTTCATGAAATATAAATCGTGATAAGAAAACCCTCTGATTGTAGATTCAGAATTTGTTGTGGGGTAGAAAGATGTAAGCGACCGTGCTACAACTGTTTAAAACAATTGTAGAAAATAATCGTAACATGAATTTGGCATTTGTCCCTATGTTAAATAGAAGAATTTGACATCATCTTGGCCACGAAAAACTTTCTTTTGATATTCATTGAATATCTTTGATATAGCATCATGTTTAGTGCCTGAAAAATGAGCATGGGCACACTTCAGTGTAAGCGACCATGCCATATGTGAATGATCCTATTTTTTTCCCATTTATTTCTTTAAAGACAATTTTTAGTGAAAATATGTCCCCCATTATAAGGAGTCTATTCAACTCCTATTTCTAAAAGAGCCCAACTTTTCCTCATTCAATGTTGATATGTATGTGTAAGTGACCGTGGGGACAAATTCAATTGGATTCGTTTTTATAACATTTAGCCAGTAGTAAAATCGAATATATCCATGTTTTATCTTCGAATCATAAAATATAGATTTTGGGTATTCAGGAAAAGTTTATTCCAACAGAATCGGACTGGTGGTTCTCATTCCTTGCTTGCATTGAATAGCTCACCATTATTCTCTATTTCTCTGTCAATTCTGCGATATAGTTCTTTTAAAAAATTACAAAAAAATACCTTTAAAAATACCTTCAGATGCAAATGACTCTTACTCCCAGAAAATATATCGCTTTTCTTTTTTTAAAAACAAGTGCATTATGAAGACTAGTGTGTATCCTAATATTTTTTCATCTAAACGAGTAAAAAGCGTGTATTCTATTTACTATAATCATGAATCAAGAATTAATAATGTGTGCCCACGGTCGCTTACATAGTAACAGAGCTACTCAGATTCAAAACCACCTAGACTTACTGATTTTCAAGATTAATTCCCCAGATTTCGCATACATGTCGCCCAAGCCATTTGTTATAGTACATCAAAATTTCAAGATATAAGTACTTCTAAATTTTGCTTTTTTTGAGGCCTAATGACGAAAGATTGGTGGATAGACTCATATACATACTCCAGTGGAAGATCTTTAGGACGGGGCAAGTTTAGTTAAGTTATCCAATATAGCATTTGCGCCCTGTGCCAGTCATACTGGACGAGCACAACCGACCATTTGCTATGCTTATCGAATCACGTGACCGGTTGCCCCCCCCCCCCCCGAGGGATAAACGTACTATGTACCGACACTGTCTGCCGAAAGCCTTTTCTCCTGCGTTTTATTTTTCCGGAACTTTCTAATCAATCCCAGAAGCTAGACTCAGTCAAGGGTAGCAAGGTCCAAACGGGAACATGTGTTACTTACTGATAAAATACAAAGTTATCGCTTACCGCAGATTCGAATCGAGGGCAGTCAGCCATAACAAAATAAGAAAACAACTACAGGGGAAGGTATAAGGTTCATGGAAGAGCCGCAGGGCGGGGGACTAGGCCGCAGGGAACAGGATGGAAGAGCCGCTTAGTTACATCAATTGACACCAGGCGGTGCTGTTCACTGACTTGAGTCATGAACAGCGCCGAGGCCGCGGTGCATTGGAGAACGAGACGGCTGGGTGGAGGTGGAGGGGAGTTCATATAAAAACAATATTAGGCGTTCAGATCTTCAGAAATATAACCAAACTATTAAAACAATACAATTCAAGGCGGTAAACTTTCTGGACCAAGGAAAGTTCATTTTGGTAATTTCTGTATGTTTCTATGGCTATTCTTAAAGGAGCTACTGCCCCAAAATGACCAAATCGGTAGCAGGGGAGCTTGTTTTTTTCCCCATTTTTAAATACTTTGGAAAAATAGGGGATACATGAACTCACAATATAGGAAAGAACATATTACAATTAACCACTTGGTATGAGTGACAGTTTGCAACAACATAGTATAAAATGATGTTAAATATAGCCTTGTATTGTGGTGGGCCCGGTATTGGCAGTAGACTCCATGGCATCACAGGTTCCTCTTAAAGAGTGCAATTGCTGTTCATAGGGTTATGATGTATTAAAGAATGATTGAGGGCATTTCCAAAAGTTGTGGTATCAGTTTTGATTAAATTTCTTTTTTAAAAAATCATTTAAAATGCAAAGGCTTATTGGAGGCATGGCTACTGCTACTGGCCAACATGTGTTGTGGGTATAAGGATGACCGTGGTCCCTTGTGGGGAGGTGCCAACATATTTGTGGTTACCCCTGTGGAGGCGGCGGCGCACATAGTACCTTAGATGTTCACAACCTCTCACTCTATTGATATTACTCCAAGCTATTATCTATTACAAGTATGCCTAATAAAACAGCACAGAATCTTAGGAAACCCGTTGGGGAGACTGTTACAGGTTGGGTAAGCTATCCCACTCTACACAAAAGCATTGAATTAGCAAAAATATAATCCAAGGCAGTGTTCCCGAAAAGATGTTGGCATGTCAGCAAAAGCCGACGTAAAATTTCATTGGCCGGCTCCTTTTACATCGGCCAAAGTGGCCGACGTCGTCATCACCTTCAAGGTAGCCCATTTGATTTGATGTGAAAAGGATTAATATTCTAATTACTTATACATACATAGGCCTACTGATGAAGCCACTGCCTGGAATCATATATTATGCAGAACACAATGAAACGAGATTCTTCCACACATAGAACTGAAAATAGAATGTTATTAATTTGCATGTAGGGCTGAATTATACACATGTTAATATTAAGTTATCTTTGGTTAAAGTAAAATATTTTCCCCTTGCCTAGGAGCAGTTCATCCAAATTTCTGCGAATAATAAAACTATTATGGGAATCAAACTGGGAAAATTATGTTGAAATACTTAAAATGCCCCAGAGAGTGAGTTTCAGATTTCTAGAAAATGATGTTAAAATGTCCCCAGAAGGCACCATTTTATTGCTTGTTTTTAAAAAAAATCTGGGGGGGAGGCATGCCCCAGAACCCCCCCAGTCTTTATTACTGAAATAAAGTTTCGGCTATAGGTGTTGTGAAATAAGGTTTTGGCCATAGGGTTTTTTTTATGAGAATTTGCAGGTACCATTACATTTTTTTTTGTAGGTAAAAAATGGCCTGGGTCAGTAACAAATGGCCGGTGTAAAATAATCATTTAAAATGGCCGGTTCACATTGGCCGGTGTCACTAAAAAGTTTTCGGAAACACTGCAAGGCTGTTAGAAAAAAAATCTGTAGCGTATATATATGGTCAATTCTATTTTTTTGGGCGTCCATAAGGTTTTTACATATCTTAATTGTGAGAGGTGTCTGGCCACACATCGAATAAAAACGTTTCAAAAAAAAAAATGAATAGTGACTATTCATGATTTATGTCTTTTGCAGCAACCTGGTCTCTGCGATGCTTGCCAAAGCATTGAATTTGCAAAAATATATTCCCAGGCTGTTAGAAAAAAAATTCTGTGGCCTATATATATGGTCAATAATTAATTATTGCTCATCAGATAGTGAGGTAGACAAATAAGGTTGATTACCGATAGGTGGAGAACAGATATGACAGAACAAGGAGATGCTGCATACAAGGTCGGGATTTTATTTATTTCCCAACCCAATAATGATAATAATTATAATATTAATAAATCACGAAGTGGAAGAGAGAGCAGCAGAGACTTTCTGTTTGATATTAACATGATATTCTAACGGGGTTGACAAGTATTTCAATACAGCATCACTACTCCAGTCCCCGATTAATTGAATATCAGGAATTGTTATACCAGACATATACATATAGACCACTGCACCACAACGAAGGCTATGTAAACCAACATCTTTACAAATACCTGCAGCCAGACACCATTTTTCAATAGTAACGTCTGACCTTTTGAACAAATGAATATCCGCACCTCCAGAAAATACATGACATTTTCTCAATAAAGTTCTATAACATAGGAGAATACCCAGCCAACATGATATTATTTCATCTGATGACAGATCTACCTGTTGGAAAATATCAACCAGATCCGCAGGCGTAATACCTTCTTTAGGGTTAGATTTATCTCCGAACTTCCTTCTTAGGCCTCTCATGAGTAGCTTGAGACTAAACTCTTCACGTAAATCCACACCATTATGTAATTTACTGAGATGGTTCACAGCAGAAAACAAATTGTTTAGCGAAGAATAACACAGATAGGCCATTGCGGTGTTCCCACAGGCAGAGAAGGTATATTGCAAACCTCACAAAATTCATAATATCTCTTCCATTGACTATTACGAGTCTTGAGTGAAGATTCTGCCAGAGCCTGTCTCCTAACTTGTAGCACCTCAGCTTTAAGCTGCCCTGCAGAAACAAGAAGGATAAATGCGAATGTCATACATTTTCAACCAGAAAATGTCTTGAAGTATATCAATTTCAAATTCACTTTTAGGCTTACATTCAGATAATATTCGAACAACCTTTTTTGATAGACCAATAAATTCAACACCGGAATCTCTCAGACTATGAGCCAGTTCATGTAAACTGAATTGTACAAGCATTAATTGAACTACATCGTTTTCACATAGAGTTGGTACAGAAGGTACAATATCTGATATCTGAACAATATCTGAATCGTATGAAGCACTGGAAGGATCATATCCCCTTGTCGTTCGAAGACTCCAGTCACCTCTACACGATCACAAACTGTACTAAAAATACCACCAGAAAATTTGAAACTCAAACGCTTGGTTGTTTTCAAGTCAGAAAAATTGTACGTCCCATTAAAAATGTCTGCACATTCTACCCACCAACGAACATCATTCAAAATTACATCAGTAATCGAATTTATAAACCATTCATGAAAATAGACATGATTGTGCGTAGACATCACTTTTTCATTTTGAAAATAGTTTTTCCTAGTAATTTAGAATCTTCCAGAGGTCTCTTAATTTAAAGCCCCCACAAAAAAAATCTTAATTAGATTAAAGATATTCACTTTATTTTCTCAAAAAATAAAATTTCTGCTAGTTAGAGGCTTTTCTGTCTAACAATTTAAAAAAAAAACATTTTACGAAAAAATTGACATACCCTAAACATATCTTCTTCAACTTCAGACTTCACTTCCCTTGCAACAAGTAATCATGTCACTCAAACACCCTAATTCGGCCAGGAGATTTGGGCGAAAAAGGGCTGAACCTAGAACTTTTTTTTGTTCTAATTGCAACTGAAGTTTTCTCAATGGTTATGGGTAGTCAGACTACATTTTATGAATGGGTGCTTTTTTGGATCCAAAACTGCCCTTTGATCTCTGTTCTTCTGATGTTTGTTTTGTTATTATGATCTGTTTTTCTGATGGGGGCGCTCAGCCGAAGGCTCTTGTCGTAAATAGTAGCCTGCAACTAAGCGCGCGCGGGAAATTTAACGTGCAGTGGGACAAGGTAGGAGAAAGCAAGGGGACCAGCTGAACCCTCCGAAACTTCACCATTTATCGCTCAGTTGCTCGATGTTTGGTGCAACATGTCTTGACTTAAATTCATGAACTCCTACACATCTTCCTTAATACAAATGTCGTTGCAGTGAAAGGCACCGAAATCTCCACTTTAACAGGTAGGGTTTTTAGCTATGCTAAATAAAGATAATAGCTTATTGAATATTCACTTGTCATATTCTCCACACTGTCACTGACACTATTTATGATTTTCCCCGCAGAACTTTAAACCTGGCCCCGCCCCGCCGCCCCCGGTCATACACATTTGCACGGTTCCGATATGAGCATGCGCTTTACCCAAGCACGCGGTTTTCTGTGTCGCGAAATATGTGGAGGACAGGAGCGGTCCACATTTTGATATTATAATTATAGGTTGTTTACGGTACTCCCCCCTTGTCCTTTGACCTGTCCTTGTTTACTGAAATTACTCGCTTTGCCTTTGGGGCAATGCGCATGCTCACATCGGAACGTACAAGGGGACAAGGGTGTAGCCTATTATAGGGAGGCCTGTCATTTATACAGAACAAGAACCTTCGACAGAGGCCCCTCCATCAGAAAAACAGATCACATTAAAAAAAGGATCCGAAGAAGAGAGATCAATTGAATTAATTAATAAGGCAGGGGTGTGCCACGGCAGGTAAAAATTGGGGACCTTCGGGAGCTGGTTAACATGAAAATAGGGGACCTTCGGGAGCTGATTATCAGTAATATCTGCTAGGGGTAGGGGGCATGCCCCCCCACCCCAGATTTTTTTTTAAAAACTAGGAGTGAAATGGTCCATTCTAGGGCCATTTTCACATACCGGTAATATTCCAGTCCTTAGACTTATTCTACTAGCTAATAATCAAACACCACTTAGTAGTATATCTAAAAGAGGGAGTCACTCAGGAATATTTGGGACATCTTTGCGGCAGATAGAATATCCCAAATCCAAGATAGTAGGCCTATCCGTCTTGACGAACAGCACCCTATCGCTATTCCGCTAGGAATAGCTCCGCTATGTTTCTCAAGTCACGTGACCGGTGCCCAGACCAAAGGGAGAAACGATGTTATACCGAACCTGCTCTATATCGACCTATTTTCATGCTTTTTTTTTGCTGGAACTTTCTAACCGATCCCAGAAGCTAGCTTGAGGCAAGGGGAGCAAGGTTCAAATGGAAAAATGTTTCATTTAATGAATAATTAAAAAGTTATCGCTAACCGCGTACGGTATTTGAAGCGAGGGCTGTTTAAAATGACCGCCATAACAAAAAGTAGATGACGAGCAACCAGACAAGAGCCACTGCCGCTCTAAGCCAATCAGATCATCAGATGCGATCACATGACCATGAGCACAATGACGTCATATATAGCAGCAGGCCGGGGAATCCCTCCGATCAGAAAAACAAAGCTAATAGACTCTTTTTGCAGGTAGAAAATCAGGGATTATCATTTATTCCATTAAAAAGGTAACAAAATACAGAATCGAATCCTAAAATCTAAATATCTGCTGTCATCTTATGTGGAATCATAAGATGGACATCAGATCTAGCCAGACAAAATGCCTGACAACTCTTGGTCTGGTTTTGAATGTTTAGTTTAGTAGCTGGGAAACTCCCGGCTGGTTTGCGAGGGCCGTTTTTGCGATGATCCTTTATTTTTAAATATAAAAACAATATGAGGCGTTCAGATCTGCTGAAATCTAACCAATTCACTAAAATAATAATCACTCTCAGCGGTATACTTTTCTGGATAATAAAATATCCGTTAGTTCCATTGAAAATGTGTTGAAATAACTTGGAAAAAGAAAAGGATATTCTACAAAGAATATGTGGATATATATTACACATAGATATCCTTACCGATTTGGGACAAAACAGCCCTCATAGATTAAGAATCTCAAACATTGACCATCGAGGTCCAAGCAGGAGTGAGTTAGTGATGGTTGCTTAGGATCCAAGCAGGTCGAGGGCAAATGTCTGTTATTATTCGGGGAGACACGTTGTTCTGTCAGGTATGTTGACATGATAGGAAGGGGAATCCCAGAATTCTGACGTCACTTTTTTTACTCAACCCAAGGGACGGTATTACTTTGCACGTGGCAATGTTGACAAGTCTGGGAGTCGGCACCTCTTTTGTGACGTAAGACAGTGTAGTCTGGGAGTCGGCACCTCTTTTGTGACGTAAGACAGTGTAAGACAGTGTGACGTAAGCCAGTTGACAGCTCTCCGCTCGGCCGGTTGAAAGTAAAAGTAATGGCAAATGGAATCTGAATGAAGGAAATGGAACGGAATTTTTTTGGGTGTTTCTGCATCTTATAGAAATGGTTGAAAGTAAAAGTAATGGCAAATGGAATCTGAATGAAGGAAACGGAACGGAACTTTTTTGGGTGTTTCTGCATCTTATAGAACTGGTTGAAAGTAAAAGTAATGGCAAATGGAATCTGAATGAAGGAAACGGAACGGAACTTTTTTGGGTGTTTCTGCATCTTATAGAAATGGTTGAAAGTAAAAGTAATGGCAAATGGAATCTGAATGAAGGAAACGGAACGGAACTTTTTTGGGTGTTTCTGCATCTTATAGAAATGGTTGAAAGTAAAAGTAATGTGATAAATCATGTTTTAAATATTTAGATGTTTATTAGCAAATATAAATGATTCGATTTAGGGAATTTTATGATTATTAAAGTTGTTTAAGAACAAGCTGGATTAAACCATGAGGCTTTCATTTTTTTTACGAACGACTGACTTTTACTACCAACTTTTTTTTCGACCAACTTTCAACTCTTTTTTTCCGACCAACTTTCAACTTTTTTTTTCGACCAACTTTCAACTTTTTTTCCGACCAACTTTCAACTTTTTTCCCGACCAACTTTCAACTTTTTTTTCAAAAAAACTTTCAACTTTTTTCCGGCCAACTTTCAACTTTTTTTTCAAAAAAACTTTCAACTTTCAACTTTTTTTCCGACCAACTTTCAACTTTTTTTTCAAAAAAACTTTCAACTTTCAACTTTTTTTCCAACCAACTTTCAACTTTTTTTCCGACAAACTTTCAACTTTTTTTTGACAAACTTTCAACTTTTTTTACGACCAACTTTCAACTTTTTTTCGGCCAACTTTCAACTTTTTTTACGACTACCCTCCCCCTTCTTCATCCTTCCCCCTACTCCTCTTCTCCCCTTCCCTCTTCTCACCTCTTGCTTTAAGTTATCATTTTCCTCCGTTTTAACTCCATAACGCCACAACGATTGAATACTATTACTTATGCCCCAAAAACGATTGAAAGCCCATACTTCAATTAATTCAGAAAGTTCAACTGTTTATAAGTAGATCTGATCTATCTGTCTGATAGATATCATATTAAAAAATGCGACTAGTATCATGTACCACACAGTCAAACTAATAAATCTGACACCAATTGATATGGGGGAATATGAACTGGACAGAGGAAAAGGCTGATAAAAATGACATGAGGGCAGCTGTATGGTCGACCCGAATGGGGTCGGTAGACCCTTCTCAGGAATGTTAATACAAAAACCGATTTCATGCTGTCTTGTCATGTCATGTGACCTGCTGTTCATTAGATTATCATTGATTTCTTTTTCATAATCAGAGTCGGAGTACGTGCGCTATCTCAGACTGAGTCCCCTGGTGAGTTGAGGATGAGTGGTCCACCCCCAGCAAAACGACTAAGGCAAGCGACTCTCAGCGAGAGTTTCAGTTTTTCAAGGAAGACGAGTATAGCTTCTAGTTCAGTCGGGAGCAATATGGAAGATAATGGAAAAAAGCCTGTGGAAGATGAACATGTGAGGGCCAGTTCCGACCATGAAACAAATGGTAATAATAAAATACCATCTATAATAATCATATTTACAGAGGCAGTCATCTTTTCAAAATATTTACTTTACAAATTCAGAATTTTTTGCTTAAAAATTCAGGGTTGAAGTGTCAGATAATAACAAATGCCCTAGACTACAAGCCATAGTTTATTTTTTGTATGATAATTGAAGAGCATCCAACTAGCGTAATATAATTTCGAGCTAAATCAACATAACTAGGCCTACCAGTACAGACCTACATATACACGCCCCCCCCCCCCCAACACGCACACCCTTAATCAGAGGTATATTTACATTATTTTTAATTACATTTTTATTAAATTTCTTGGTGATATTTCAGACTCCACTATAGTTGCCAGTGAGCAACACGTAGACGTGGAAGAACCGTCGACCAGTCATAACAGTCAAGGGATCTATGATTCACAAGAGTCTTTACCGAACAGCGCTGATTTATTCAGTGATTATTCACAGACGACAGTGGATGAGGACAATGCCATTGACATTGATGGTGCGAGGTAGGCCATAACAGTCCCACTGAGGAATTATTTTCGAAATTTGTTGAAATAAAATCACTTGAAGAAGGGCAAGTCGCCCGAAGCTAGTGACAAATAACGAAAACATCTAAACATCTTCCAACTAGCATCGTCCAATAAAAAGTATTTTTATTGGACGATGCTGCATCCACCCTCTCAGTCCTCAGTCTCAGTAAACACTACTTCATTATTCCTCCATGAAATCATCAAACTTCAACCGATATATAGCGATCCAACCTCTCTCTAACATCTATTAAAAGAAAATGGGCTTGGGACTAAATTGCTGGTTTAGGCTGTCATAAAATTAGAATGTGAGGGGAAAAGTACATACAAGTGCTCTGTATGTTTCCTAAAAGCTTATTTTGTTCTCTTTCCAATGGCATTAGAATAATAGATATATTGTAGTCAATATTGTGTAATGGATAGAAGTTATTAGAGAATAGAGAGGAAAAGAGCACGGTCTAAAAAATAGCAATTGTACACCTAAACATTCGGATATTTAAAATACTGCATTGTAAATATATACTTACAATGCAGTATTTTAAATATCTGTTGAAGGATTCTCTCATTAACATTGGCAGTAATTAAAAATTACCAGTAATTCTAAAACAGCCAAGCACGATATTGTATATGGTAAACCGAACACAACCAATCTGATCTTACATAACATTTTACTCGCGCTACCAAACCTTGTTTCGAAAGTCAGTTGTCTCACTGCACCCACTCGAGTAAGAACACACCCACCATCCCTATACACTATATGTATTCTTAAAAAATCTCAAACTCAAGATGTACAACTACATTGCACTGTATTTTATGCCTATATCTCAGAATAAAAGAATCTAAAAGGCAGCTTGGTTTTATAATTATATTGAAATTTTTTTCTGCATTATAAAATCGGTTACATAACTGTACCAATGCCTCCACATAGTAGGTCTACCGACAGAAAAATTATTAATGAATAAGTACTTGTTTTCTTTCATAGTTTGGAGGTAGGATTCGTTGAAGAAGCTTTTGGACAAGAGACAGCATCATTTAGTGGAGAATCAAAAACATTTGTGAGTATATGTTGAACTTCTTGTTTAATATCTCAAATAGTGTCTCATATTCTAGTCCATGATGATGATGATCCTTGCTTGCGATATAGAATCCTTATCCTTGCAAGTGACTGCATAAAAGATGTATTGTATTTCGTTATTTGTATTTGTACTTATACTCTACTTATAGGGAACCCCTTTATCGAAATTGAATCGAAGTCCTGAATGCTGTGCTCCTCTCCCTCGTATGAAGGCTACACCTTCCCACGTTGTCCTTGTGAAGGTAAGAATTATTACGGGCAGATTTTCGACCCGTTTTATATTTGGTCTGGGAGGTCGGGATAATGGCTACCATAAGCCTGTATGTACGGCATTTGGATTTTGGTTTTGGGCCTCTAGCTCCTCCCTATGACGGTCGATTATGTTGGAATTTGAATCATATTGTAGATCTAGGAACATATTTCCATCTCCGTGAAATTTGTATCCTCCCAAATGAGTTTTAGGGGGAGTAATTTGCCAAAAACCTAAAAGTTTGCTTGCGCTGCAGTTGTACACACTCATGGTCCTACGCTTTTTGTTCACTTGGGTGAAAACGTTTGAAATTTATTCTATATTTCACTTTACATAGTACTGACATGTTAGAATGAAATTTATTCTAATTTAGCATCTTAAATCATTTTTAGGCAAATTCAATGAAAAACTTTCACTTTCTTTAGTAACCCTTGTACATGTAGGGTTGTCTACTGGGATACTAATCTGAAAATTCAGCATTTCAGTGCATTTGACCACTCTCATTAACTAATTGCACTTCTAGCTTTCACTAGCAGCGGGCCTAACCATGGGCTAGCAGTGGGGCCAGCAGGCTGGTCTGTGAGTGGTCCAGTCCATTCATAGCGAAATATACTACCTTAATCATGTTTAGTCATATTCTCAGAGACGTTAGGATCATTTTGATCATTGTTGCATCAACGTGGGACTTTTAGAAGTGAAAATATTAATGTTGTAAGTAGATTTGCATTAGAATACTTCTTGGTCCAGATGTTATCAAACTCTCCATTCAAGATGGCGCAGAGCGATGTAGTCGTAGGCTAATAACGGGAGCTAAGCCGCAAAATTAAGCAACAAATTTATTATTTTTGAAATAAACAAATCGAACTGTTTCTGGCCTATATATAACAACAGGCAACATTGAAGCCATAGGCTTAGGGAAATATTGAGAATCCAAAGAACACTTCGCATGAAAATTATTAGATATAGTGTGCATGAAGGCCTTTACTTCAAGGATTTTCTTGTACATTATGCTTCTGGAAACAATTTTGATATTTTTACTGGAATTTTTAGGACATTTTTAGAAACATTGTGCTGTAAAAAATTAACGAAAATATGGAAGATATTATAGTGTCCTATTGCTGTTTTGGGCTCAGAGGCACTCTTGGCGACGGTGGCGCCTCCAAGTGTAAATGAAAGGAACTACAATTTGCTAGTCGTAATATTTAGGATTTTTTTCACAGTTCTAACTTTTGTATTTTGTTACGATCTAGTCAGGTGTTAATGATTATGGGCAAGATGGCAGTCACGGAAAAAGGCTTGCGATAGAGTTTTCTCTGCTCACATTTTTTTGTAAATACAAAAATCTTTAATTCCTTTGTCTTGTCCTTGTTAGTTTTATTTACATAAATAATTAAATTAGACCTTATCTTATTATATCACTGGTTTTTCTTCAAAATGTGTTTCGTTTGTCAGTTTGAATGACCGTATATATATGGTACTCATCAAATATATTAGAAATTACAACGATTAGCATAATATTATATTGTCAATGCGTTCGCAAGATCGCCAAATATACTCAACCTGGTTGAAATTGGGACAAAATGTTGCACCTGCTTGGAAAATTTATCTTGTTTTTTCTTGTTAGATGCCCATGAAAGCAGGAGAAATTCCCAAGCCTTATCCAGACACTTATCACGACAAATGGGATGCCTTCAATGTTAAAATGCCTTGTTCCAAACAGAGCCTTTACCCGGGAGTTGATGTAAGTAGATATATTCTTGACCTTATCAGTCAATGTGTTATGTCTTTTGCGTGATTCTTTTTTTTTTTAAAAAAAGACCCCAACTCTTATTTTGCTGATACTCACACATGATAATACAATTCATTTTGCAGAAAGGGCAGAAGGTCTTGCAAGACCGATGGGAACTTATCCAGTTAGCTCTAAAGGCAGAAATTGGGACCACCCACGACCTTGAGGTCAGTGATATTATATTGTCAACATCTTTGTCAATGTTGATTATGAATGACAGAATTATCGGAAAAATGGAGGCGTTTAAATCTAATAAAAAAAATCTGGTTAATACCCTATTTATTCCACAAATCTAACTGCCCTATTTTTCTCTTTTTCTCCTTTTCTCACTTCTTTATCACCTTTTCTTATATCCTCCTACGTGTATCAAATTGAACACTCCATAATATACTATTATCTGAGTGGTAAAGTGGCACGAAATAAGTGACAGAAATCTAAACATTATCTCTTTATCCCCCCCCCCCAACACACAAATGAGGAACCGACTGTTAACATTAAAAAACTTACACCATTATTTTGCTATCTTAAAACTTCTTTTTCATATTTTTAATGCTTGTTTACCCATATGATATACACGCAGAGGGGTTTCTTTGTCTGACATGTTTTCAGAATCTATTATTTTACCAACCGTTTTATTGTCAGTACAGTTCCGTTGACCCTCTCCGGAGGACAACGTATGTGGTTTGTGAAGGTATCTGGGGTGAAAATGTCAGGGATGCAAGTTGTCCGTCAGTTGACGGATTTTCTTTCAATCTTATCATTGAAAAAATGTGTAATTAATTTTCCATGTCTCTCAGATTATACCTATAATAACCTTTAAAAATGCGGTACATTAATGGACTGACAGAATAACATGTCCATGTACCCCAGAGTAGACCCAACCTTGCATTGGAATTGGCGGGAGAGCTATGTACCAGTGGCGGTCTGTGTCAATCCCTGGTCAGCCAGGGTTCCGCTAGCAACTCGGTGGAGTGATAGCATCGGGAGTTTAGCGGAATTCCTTTAGCGGAGGGCAGCGTGTACGGCGCTACTAGGGCACTCACCCTACACCGCTACCGGGTGCAGAGGCTTGCAGCCCGGCAGGCGGTAGTGAGTCAGGGAGTGGCAGCAGCTGCTCAATGCCTGCTTATTCAACTTGTCTATCATTTCAAATATATGTCTATATGCATAATACTTTCATTATTCAGCCATATATACATTTTAAAGTATATATCTTAATGTTTTACCTTTGCTTTACACCTCAGAACCTTTTCCGTCAATTTTGAATACCCCAACTTGCATCCCTGAAATGTGATTTTGAAGCCCTTTTTAGTTTTTTAGTTGTCTTCTATACAACTATTTTTAGCCAGGGAAAGTTGGGAGAGCCTTGCTGGGACTTTCTGGAACAATGTCATTTATGTCCCACCGTCTGCGGCAATGCGGGATTCCCTAGCAATGTGTCCTGCGAGAGTCCCTAGCAATGGAAGAGAGAGGGAGAGCGATCAGAGGGGAGGGGGAGAGCAAAGAAAAAGAGAGAGGGAGGTGAGCGGAGACAGAGGGGACAGAGGGAAGGAGAGAATGAAAGAAGCAGAGGGACAGGGTGGGGGAAATCGTATAGGGTGAGGGACAACCCAGCTTTCTTCCATACATTTCTACAATGTAAAAAGTCACAACGTAGAAATTATGAAGAGGATAGAATGAGAAGAGGGGGAGAGGAGAAGGCGGGTAGGGACAGGGAGAGAGAGGGGAGAGGCAGGGGGAGAGGATGGGTACTTTCATGTACAAGTCTTCATCATGTACATATTGACAACAATAGAGCCTGGGGTTTGCTTTATGGTACTATTGTGAAGTTTGTGGATAGAAGGTGAAAAGATGAAGATTGGGCGGAAGCGAGAAAACTGAGGTGTAGAGTTAACGACCAAGTAAAGAGAGCTAAAACTCTTTATCTTAAAGCACAAATTAAAGAAAATAGAACTGATCCACATAGATTCTGAGAAATTATAAAACCGATTATGTCGGCAGATACCAATAAGAGTAGAAGTTAATCAATATTTGCTCTCAAGAAGGGAAATCTATAGAGAGCTGGGAGGTATTAGATGATGAATTCAATGAGTACTTTGTAGACGTGGGCCCATCCCTTACTAAGAAAATTAAAGGTTGTCTTAATTCTGCTACGAGGACCTCCAGAAATATTCAGGAAACTACTTTTCAATTTGAACCAATTAGTGAGATGGCAGTTGAATAGGGCACTTCACAAATTATGGCACAGGTGACCGGGAGTCCTAACATAATCTCACTGCACCGGTCATTACTGGCCAGTGGTGGCTGGTATGCTGGCACTTTTAGGCTGAGAGATGATGAATGGCGCAGGCTCAGACAGGGAGAGTGGGGTAGACCACACCAAAGCACCAGTCTACCAGCTGATCACCAGACGGTCACCAGACTTGCACAGTCCCACTCTATATATATGTGCAATGAACTATACACTCATACTAGTTCCGAAGCCCTAGTCATAGTGCAAGTCTATGCATGACCTCTTGTGTGTACACTCATACTGCTGCCCTGCCCTGTGCATCTATCCCTGTGTGCGTGCTTGTTGTCACCACATGTTTGGGTGAATACTCTCACAAAAATTGTTATTATGAGGGACGGATATGCTTAACTACTAAACTGAATCATATGTTGATCCATCCTCCCAAGGCAGGCCCTATACTCCGCAACCAGTGACTACGTACTAGGCCCTGCCACAATTACCCCAAAATTGGTGGGAGGAGGTCAATTAAGGAGGTCACCCTCCACCCAATGAGAGAGCTCGTCTCTCGTCTTTGAGAGGTGGGCCTGGTCAGTGGTGGTCAGTTGTCCAGATCTAGGTCATTGACACACTCCCACTGCTACTAACCGCTACTACTGGGGCCGAGCCTAGTACATAGTCACTGCTTGTGGAGTTATAGGTCCTGCCTTGGGAGGATGACATTGATCATACTTTGTCTGACCCTCATTTTGACATCTGTATATTCCCAAGGCTGGACTGTAGGTTCACACATGTGTTTGTTGACAAGTTGCCCCGGCGCCTAGAGTACAGCAGAGACGGAGAGACGGACATGCTTAACTGCTAATTGAATCCTACTTTGTCTGACCCTCGTTTTGACATCTGTATATGTCTGTATATTCCCAAGGCTGGACTGTAGGTTCACATGTAGATTTGTTGACAAGTTGCCCCGGCGCCTGGAGTACAGCAGAGTGCTTTGCTGCTCTCCTCTCAGTGTATGGTCCTGCCCCCTCCCAGTGTATGGTCCTGCCTGCCCCCCTGGTCAAATACTCCTTTTTCTTATGCTCAAGGTATTGCCTTTCATATGCCCTCTTGCAGAGAGTCAACAGGGCTTCCCTGTAGTGTTGGAGTGATTCTAGTGATTCTATACTCCTCCAACCTTTCTTCCTTCATCTTCATGTCAAGAATGACGCAAAGCCATGTGACAACATGACTAAGGGAAAGAGAGTGTGAGTGATCCCAAGTTGACTGGTTAATGTGACTTAGTCCCCGTTGGTTGGTCTGAGCTGGCCCGTTATAGACGCACAGAGTGGCCAGCGGGACCGGTAGAGAACTTCCGGTAAGCCAGTGGTCAAGAGGGACGATTGGGGGGTTTAACTAATGTCAACAAGTTATAATTTATAATTTATTTTTTCGGGGAAACTGATACTAACAGACTGAAGTGATAGTAACAGCCCAACCAACGGGGACTAAAGCCATTAGAGCCTTTGTTTATTGTCCTCGCTGGCCCTCTAAGCCTTCGGGAAGGATTCCCGTCAGGCTTAGAGGGCCGCTCGGACAATAAACTCAGGCTCTAATTGCCCAGTGAAGTCACCATAAGGAGTTTTCTCATCAAGGTTTACTCACTCCACGCAAACAGCTCGGCATAATTTACCACGGCCGCCAGGAATTCCTCCCAATCCTCTCCTTTACGGAAGGGCTTGAGGGATATAGGTTTCGGGCTTTCACCATTACCACCAAAATCGCTTAGACAAATTTTCGCAGGGCTGTCTTTATCATACACAGTACTTCCATCTCTGGCAGCATCGAACACCATCCCATGGGACGAGTTGTGTAACACGGTTGAGGTGGAAGCATATAACCAGTCTTGTTCAGACAGTTGATGTTGTATGTCATTATCCATCAGTGGAATAGAGATATTCCCCAATGGATAATTATGAACCATACCATGTGTCCGAGACACTACTTAACATCACCATCGTTGCAGCCATACCCATAACCTCACTGCCATGGCTTGTTGACCGCAACGATGGTGATGTTAATCGGGCAGAGCCACTACACTTATATATACACTAGCAAAGTACCCGCCCTTTGGACGATCCCCCTCTCTCCCCACACTTCCCCCTCTCCCTCTCCCAGGGGCTCTCCCAGGCTATAAATAGAGTGTGTAGATCCCAATTTAAAAAAGGCTTCAAAATCACATTTTCACCCGAGATACCATCACAAACCACATCTAATGTCCTCCAGACATGGTAGACGGACATGTACAGACCAAAAAGACAGGTGGGGAGACCACAGATTCCCAGAACATGCGTGACTAAAAAACCCTTCTAGAGCTTTACATATTAGATACAACCTGGGACAGGTGAAAAACCTGAAAAAGGGACCCGGTAAACACAGTATAGATAAAATTATCATTATTAATGATTATAAATCATTATTTGTTGAATGATTATAAATCATTATTCGTTGCTTCTTTTTGTATGATAACTACAATGTCGTACTTCGTAGCCCAACTAAAGGCAGGATATCTTACTTCCTGTTTCCCTATCTATTTTTAATTACATGATCTTGCTTATACCAATCTGTGCTATCTCTTACTTAGTTTGTATAGTCTGAGGGACAGTAAGATTTTATTCTTTACCAGCTTAAGTTTTTTCTGATCATGGTCAAAACGTTTAGGAGAATTCCTTCTTGTCACAATCCTAGTATTGAATAAAGGTTTTCTAAATCTAAATCTAGCCATGAACTAATTCTCATTGATTTAGGCTTGTTTTATTTCAGTCATCCATTTTAGCATATAACAGTCGTTACTCAGAAAAATGGAATTTTAACGGATTGCATAGCCTCTTCAAAAAGGTAAGTACCACAGACCAGGGCTCCCCCAAGCCTTTATGTACAGACTAAAGGTTCTCAATGAGAAAAGTACAAATTTGTCAAATTGGTAAAACAAACTTTGCGAAAAATTCTTGTGCAATTGTATGATGCCCCACCTCTAGTCTAGTGCAAAGTTTCTTGCCCCCCCCCTTGAAAAAGGTTTTGCAAAATTTCATGACCCACCCCCCTACATCATTGTAGTTTTGAGTCTGTGCAAAAAAAGATGCCCCCTAACTTTTAGAGTGCGCAAAAAAAGATGCCCCCTTCAGAGTGCAAAAAAGGTGCCCCCCCACCCCCGAAAATTCTCCACTGCCCCCTAGTTTTTGAAAATGAACAGTCCCTAAACAAAATAATCCATTCAGCTGCTTCAATCTTTAGAACTGATGTGACGAAGTATTTATTTTTATCATTTCAGTTTGAAAAAGAAGAAATCGATGCCTTTTTTGCGGATACACTGCCAAAGATGGTCAACTTAGCTCTACAAGTTGCAGATATTTGTACCAAGGTAACTATATAAGAAAGATAACTGCATCCGTATTTTTTTCACGAGTTTTAGTTGGAAATCTTGTGTTTGCATTAACTCATTTTCTGTTCTGTTCTTTATAGTTCTTGTAGTTTAGTCACGCTTAAGAAATTGATGGGGCTCCCACCTTGGGAATATACTGGTCACTATGATTCCATATTCCTACTTTTAAATTCCCCTGTGAACCGTCATGGTATTACAACTGCTTATTTCTTGGTCCTGGTTTAGTCAAAATTCCTAAAAGTTTGATAATAAAGGCTGAAATCGCGCTATGAAGGAAACTTTTTGTTCATCGTGTGATGGTGTATTGTTCATAGAATAACATAGTAAAATAAACAATATATTACGCATATTCAATAATATTCCCCTTCTAATATGATTTCCTAGAAATAAAACCTATAATTCCCAAACTCCCATCGCCAATATTCGTCCTTCCCCCACTTTGGTAATGAAGTCCGAGTATGGGTACTCTCGTTTTTTAACTCTCATCTCCTCCCTCTCCTCTCCTCTCTCTCCTCTCCTCTCCTATCCCCCCTCTCCTCTCAGTTTCTTATAATACCCTCCTATAGACCCGCCTTGCTGGGCTGTGGAGTCCAATAATAAGTGATCCTTTATGCACACAAATCTTTTTTGAAGCAATTTTATCTATAGTTTGATCGGTAAAAATATTGTTGGTAACCATGAGCACTCCTAGTGGTATTTGTGGAAAGCTTCGAGGTTAGGATAGGAACCATGTGAATCTCCTGTATAGCCTAGGGAAAATGTTCGACCTTGATTTCTGGCTAGTAAATGGCAATATGGAATTGGAATCATAAGAAATTTGCTAATTAACTTACACTTTCAAAGGAGGCTCCGCTCGCTCCACTCTACTTCCGATTCATGACTGGTGTTTGGGAGACAGTAGTGTTTGTTTGGTTTAGTAGTGCATGCAACAATATCCTGTACATCTATAATCTATTATTGTGGCATAGTCATAAAAAGGATTTTCTTACAATCAAAAGAGATGTTTGTAAGGGTAGTCACAATCTGCTCCTTCCAATTTCCTACGAAAATTCTCGGATGTTTTGTGGCGACATTTCATGGCTCACGGTCCCGATGGTGTTGTCTAAATGATGTTAATAGTAGCCTTGCACTAAGTATTTAGTCAGTACCACATTTAGGAAATATTATCGGTATGTAAATCGCTAGATGGCAGCAACAGTATTCATGTACATGTATCCACGCAACCTCTCCCATATTCCTTCTTCGTTTAATTAGTTTTTTTTTTATTATTATTTTTAATTAGTTTTATAGTTCCCCTATGGCTAAGCATTATTTAGGTGCTGAAGCGGATTGTTGTGCATTGCTTTTTCTACGGCCCTGGCCTCCTGCAACACCTCAAAAAGGCTGCGTTTCCACTGGCTCGCTCTTTTGGCCCGCTCATGGCCCGCTCTTTTTTATTGTCTTGAGCGCATAACAAGCGAAGATTGAGCAAAACCAGAGCGGTCTAATGGAATCGGTTACTGCGCTCTCTGTACGCTCTTAAAAAATGCTATGTGCGCTTCTTTAGATGAGCGCAGGACGTTGCGCTCATGTCTGACGTGTTTGATATGAGCGCAGCAACACAACGCTCTTTCTACCTGTTAAAGAAGCGGACCAAGAGCGCAGTGAGAGCGGACCAAGGGATTTACCATTGATTTCATCAGGAAAGAAGCGGAGCAGTAGGATCGCTCTGCGCTTGTCTTGTGCTAAACATATTAGCGGATGAAGAGCGAATGACAAGCGCACTATAAACAAGCGCAGCAAGAGCGAGCCATGAGCACATATACAAGAGATCCAGTGGAATCGGACCTTAAGGCTGCGGTTCCACTGGCTCGCTCTTTTGGCCCGCTCTTCATCCGCTCTTTTATTTTCCCAGAGCGCCTAACAAGCGAAGTGAGAGCGAAACCAGAGCGGTCTAATAAATTCGGTAATTACGCTTTCTATACACTCTTCTGTGCGCTTCTTTGGGAGAGCGCAGGACGTTGCGCTCATATCTGTTGTGTTTGATATGAGCGCAGCAACACAACGCTCTTTCTACCTGTTAAAGAAGCGGACTAAGAGCGCAGTGAGAGCGCACAAACGCATTTACCATTGATTTCATATAGGAAACAAGCGCACCAGTAGAATCGCTCTGCGCTTGTATTGCGCTAAAAATATTAGTGGATGAAGAGCGAATGACAAGCGCCCTCTAAACAAGCGCAGCAAGAGCGAGCCATGAGCACATGTATAAGCGAACCAGTGGGATCCCACCTTAACGTTTCTGATTTGCTGCAGCCCAAATTAGCACAATTGATATTGACAAAAACATTTCTTTTGCACGACGTGCTACTTCATGCATGAAAATGTAACTTTCACACTGACATTTTATTTAGCTTGAATGAAAGATATTCTAATTATTCAAGCTAAGTGTAGCTTGTTTATTATCTGTACAGAATAATACGGGAAATCTGTAGCACACCCAGTTTTCGGCATGAATTTATGATCTGATTTTTCGTCTGGTTGTTTTTGTTACCAAGTTTTGTATTTCGGAGACCTGCCGAAATCCTTTCCGGTGGGCGTTTCCTCTCGGCTACTTCAAATTATTGTATAAACATAATCATGAGAGCAGAATATTGATAAATTCAGTCCTATAAGTCAGAATACGAGTAAATTTGGTAAGATTTTTTGTTTGTCGTAATAGCTGAGAATGTAGCTTAAATTTGGCCATTTATGGCCTTTTACCAGCTTTCGCCGACACTCTCATAGCGTAGAATGACACTTGCCTGTAGATAAAACACGTTTCTGGTAACACGTCCATCGCATGTTAAACTATAATCACAACTGGAACCAGTCACGTTTCTATCTTAAATATCAAAAGTTCCCATTCGTTCCAAGTCCTCCTGCTTTGAAAATTGATATTTCCATCAATTTCTATTGTCATATCTGATTTTATTTTTTGCTTTGCTGCAACAGGCGATACCTCTGCTGAAAAAGAGGAAGAATCTAGCCGTAACCATGAGCCAAGCGCAGGTGGCTTGCCTGCTCGCCAATGCCTTCTTCTGTACCTTCCCACGCCGGAATGCTCGTGGCAAACAGTCAGAGTATTCGTCCTTTCCAGACATCAACTTTAACCAGTAAGCTCCTATTTCTAACATCTATCACCTTTTTCTTACGATCAGGGATGAAAGTTTTCAGTATATTTTTAATACCTTTTATTATACACGCATTGCTCTAAAAATAACGTATCTAGAGTGAGTTACGCATAGTGCGTATTTCACTAGTGATTTACATGGGGTTGTCATGACAACCAATCTGGTTTTTTTTACTAAGATTACCGGTAAAATTCAAATTTATGACTCGATTTTTCGTTGGTTAACCTGTATATAAAAATTGTCGAATTTCCCCAAATTCCATCATTTTTAACTCCAAATTAAAAAAAAAAAAAATCAGAAAAATTTAATGAAATTTGATTTACTAAGTTTTGTCGAAACTTTTACAGATTTAAATCATCAAAATAACTTTTCAAATTTCCCCCGAACCTATCTATGGTTGCTTTTCCACTTGCCAGAAATATTTCAATATTTTTGCCATTGCTCCACTTTCATCACGGTACGATATATACATTACCCGAGATAAATCATTCCTGGGTGACAAATTATATACCCTTGACGTCATGCTATCCTTTGGTCTATTAGATAATAAAGGTTGAATTATATGGAGTCATTAATTACAATCTATTTAATTTGATTTGAAATATACCTTAATTGCCTGAGGTGTTGATACAAAAGAGTCATGAACTGAAGTGGAGTCAGGTCTTCCTGATAGCTTTACTTTAATGAAGGGTCATCATGACATCATCAGGGTGGGGTTGGGGATCCACTTGTCGTTGTATGACGTAATACATACTTAATTACCCAGCGAAATTCGACTTTTGTGATATTTATCAAACCTGCAAGTGAAGTTTAATGATGGAAATTTCAGTTTTAATAAGTATTAACCACAGCATTGTAACAGACATGCGCAGTAAGACACACAAATCCCCTATTGGAGGAAGACACTGTCACACATGTAGCTTATTAAGTCTAAATGCAATTACAAAAGTTACTGATTTGCGAAATTAGATTACTGTCTATTATTTGCGTTGCGCCCCCAGCTTTGATTGCTGACTCTAAAAGCCGGGGAGAAGTGTTCCTCATAGATTTGATTTGATTTGAACAATCTTTTATTTGTCAACAATTACAGTTACATTTAGAAAGACAAACTGGTCGACAAACTTCTGGGAGATTCCAGGCCCCTCCTGTCGCTTCCCTCATACCCTTCCTCCTCAGATCCCGGAGGCACCTCTCAATGTAGTCTTTTTAATTAGACAATTTCTGATGATACTAGGTCGGCATACCTCTTTTGAGGTCACCAGTTCCTCAGTACATTTCCTCTTACATTTAATAATAATAGAAGATGAAAACATGTTAATTAGTAGAAACACATTAGGGGATGAGGAGGATGAGTTGATGAATGGTGTGTGATGACATTGGTTGGAATACACTGAAGGCTTTAGACGATTAACACTGAAGGACATACTAAACATTTTAATCGTTTCAACCGTTCTTGTAATAGGGTTTGTCCGCTAAGTCGCTTGCGATGAAATAATGAGATATGCCTGCAATCAAATTGCCACTTGCAAGCAATCGCTTGTTCCTGGTGATTACTTACGAAGTGGAGGAGCCTTATGAAGAACAAACTTCAAAGGCATTTATTTAAAATCCGACCTGGTGCAATGTGTGATGCATATGATAGTGTTTCATTCCATTTTCACATGAAAACATGTCCATAGTGCATACAAAATCTTGTTTATAATGTAAGTATGGAATTCTTTATTGAATCATGGAATTCTTTATTGAATCAATGTCACGTTGCTCTTTAATGATATTAGATCGTTTTACTAGAAAACGTTATTTTTTTTACTAATAACACTATAAGTATAACACGAACCACCCAAAACCCAACCTAACCCAGGTATCAAATACTTCAATATATTAGGACAGAGTTGCATAGCGATGCACGAATATAAAGTGTCTGCAGGGGTGCATAGAGTACAGGAGCACTGCTCTATAATGATGTTAGATTGCTTTACTAGAAAACGTTTTAACAAATAACAAGATTTAGAATAAGGTTACAGAGAGTTCCTTTCTATATACTGTGAAGTACACCTGTATGTTGTCCCAATAAAACCCCTTTCACACTACAGAACCAAAGCAAAGCGAATCGAACCAAATCCTATGCGTTGCGAACTGATTCCTTTAAATGGTTCTGTTTACATATATTAATTCTTTAACAGAATTGTGTGATTCTCTTCATCTCCTCTGAAGCCGCTGGAGGTTTTGCCACAATTTTCGATGTGGACATGCTTTGGCTTATTGGGAAGCCATTCCACTATGTTATATGTGCGATTTCCTGGACAATAAGCGTTTAACAAGTTGCACATGGAATGGACTACGTCCTATTAAACTCAAAATGTTCTAAGCAGTATAGTTTCACATGTTTATATTAAACATACTACATTATAAATAATTCATAATAAATAATTCATAATAAACATTCACGAATACATCTGTACATACATATATATACATATACATATACATATATATGTATGTATGTAATTTTATTTCCATTTGTACATCTTTATTTTTTAAAAAGTACGGAAAAAGGGACAAAGAATGAATCGAATAATAAAAGTGACATCCATCCATCCATCCATCCATCCATCCATCCATCCATACATACATACATACATACATACATACATACATACATACATACATACATACATCCATCCATCCATCCATACATACATACATACATACATACATACATACATACATACATACATACATACATACATACATACATACATACATACATACATTCATGTATATGATATGTAGTATGCATATATATATATATTATGGTCAATTCTCACGAAATGGGGGCAATGGGTGATTTCAGAAGTCATTTTTTCAAGCTTCTCAGAATTAGGAGATTTTTGTTCATTGATAAAAAGGGTATCTGGGAAATGTAACCTGAAAATCGCTGCTGGATTGGATGAATATTTCTCTCTCAGCATCAATTTGAATTTTAAACTTATTTTTTCCTAGGTGCCTACATCGGGGTAAGACTTGTTGATTTATGAACTAAAACTGTGAGGAATTACTGCCCAATAAGAATAGGCTTTTATCATTATCCCCTTCCCAAGCTATTGGATTATATATTTAATGTGTTTTGAGAGGGTCTGTAATGTGTAGAGGTTTGAAAAACTCAAAAGAAAATGCCCCGACGTAGGCACCCCACCCTGATGTAGGCACCCCACCCCCGGTTCTCCGACAAAATAAAAAAAGTTTTATATTTCAACATCCCCATAAAACCTGTTGCCAGTCCAAACATATACTAATAAATCATATTGTGTACTTAGCCCCCATTGGGTATTTCACCGTGTAGCACCTATTTGGCAAATCCATTGATACATAGTCACCTGTGCGTATACAATTCCTTATATTGAAAGAGTCCACACGCCTGTTAGTTCTCCCCTTTATTCGCCCAACATCCCTCAAAAGATAAAAGGAAAGTTTATTTGTGTGAATCATATTTCTGTCCCATCTTACATCACATATTATTTTGATGCAGTGATGTTGAGCAAAAATTACCTTCTTGGTTTTAAAAGGATGGTGTTAAGCTAATGCTTTTTGTTGTCATCCCCCATTTTATCGCTAGAGTGATTTACGTAAGCTCTTTGTAGAGGTTTGTCAAGGTATTGGGAAGAACGGACCCTTTGTTGTGGAGGCAGTTATTTTGTGCTTTATGGCAAGATGTCGATAAGAAACAAGTGGCAGCACTTTTGTACCAGAGTCGTATGAACGGCTCAGAATTCCAAGTATTACTTTTTGCTGTTTTCACGTTCTGGAGCCGAGAATAAAAGGAAAAAAGAGACCATATCTTTGATTGATAAGAAAAAAGTAGAATTTCATGATCATACTCTATTTTATACTACTTTGGGAAAGCGAGATGCGACTTATGTTATCATATTCATTATTTTCTAATAGTATACTATGAATTTAGAGTGAATGTGACCCGACATTGAGGAATTACTGGTGCTCTGTTTAGTATATATTAATCTTGATGCGAAGCAGCAGTCCCGAAATGGAGGTTATTAATCCTTTTAGAATCTGCCGTCAAGGCAGTGACTAAATATATAAGACAGCATTCTGATAGGCATTAATTTAATTTAGTATTCTTTGATATATGGCAGTTTCACCAGGGAGACGAGTTTTGGCGTCCCCATTTAAAAGATGAAATAGTAATATATTTTTCAACATTTTAAGCACCGTCCTTATCACCATCTATCATCTTATGCATAAAAATATTAGTATGGATGAAAACACAGAATTAAGATGGATAGAAATTGAGCTAGTGCAGTGTAACATTGTTTTGCGTTATCATCAGTTAACATCGGTCAAAACCTAAAGATTTTCTACTTTTTGTTCCGTTTTTTTTTCTACCCCAACTGAAAGTAATTTTGACTAATATTTAGGAGAATTTCACTCGGTTGGCTTTGCAGCAGTGCTCTTATAAAAGCGAAATCTTTACCTGCGGTGGTTTCACTTATTAATGGCACTCGTTTTCTTTTGGTCAGTTTCACTTGAAATTATCGTATAAACACAACAGCAGGAACGATGTGAAAAGCAGGCAACTTATTCCTGATCCTCATCAAGCCGAGATGGCAAAGGGCCCTTATTTGTATACACATGCTTAAATGAAAATGAAAAAATGGCAAAATCAAATTTCATTCACTGTCTTAATCTATTATTATGCAATCGCCAAGCGTAGCTTGATGCGATAGCATTTAAAGTTAAATTCATTGAGTTATTCACTTTTCGTGATTTGAAAACAAAACCATATCATCTTGAACTTGGAGTTTTGTTGAAAACTAAGCCTTTGTTGATATATTATTGAACCAAAGCTAGATTATATGATCGACCATTCAGATCACAGCTTTCTCCTGTGGTTTGGGAGGCTGGTCCCAAACTAAGTTGAAGTCATGATGCTTGTATTTGTTTTTGTAAGTAAAATGCCTTCGTTATTCTTTTATATACTTGAACATAGCAACATGGGAGTAAATAGAGAACTTAAATTCGAATGTGGTACTCGGGGCACTTTTGCACTGGCCTTTATGTTGTTTTTTTTCGTAACCCACTCCCCTATTGTCTCGTGGGCCACGAAAAAATAAACATCTCGGCCAGTGCAAAAGTGTCCCTTGTACTACATTCTCATTAGGTTCTATCTATATCCTGGGTTGGGGGCAGTATCTCCATTATCTTTCCCTTGGGGCAAAATAGCTCCTTTCATACTACATTTACATGTTCTAGGATACTGGCCTTATCATATATAGGATAACAGTGAAGCGTTCTTCTATTACTTTCAAATTCTGAAAATGTAAGTTGCGTTGAGGAGGAGAAATAAAAACAAGGACTAGTATAGTATCTATATCACCAATCGCCTATTATTACTCCTGATTTATTCAAGGGTTGGGGAGAGATCTGATCAGGTAACTGGTTACACATACACATCAATGGGTGTAATACATTAGCAACTATTAAAGAAGTTAAGAAGAAGTAATAAAAGAAGTAGCCTGTTATATATAGTTCCACCTTGCGGTTAATATTTAAACGTGATATGCGCAGACATGCTGAAATAAGTACCGTATAGCACGCACCTTATAACCATATCAACCTTATTTTCTTAATTTCTTAACCCCTAATGTTCCTTTCACTTTTACTTCCAGATTATTTGCCGGGTCAAACAAAGCTGAGAAATTAAAATGCATCCTCCATTATTTTAGAAGAGTTACCACGAATAGTAAGTGTCCTTTTTCTTTTCTCTCAATTCTGGGTAGTATAGTTTGCGGATTTTACACCAGGGGCAATTATGACACCATTCAGCCTAGCTCAAGGTGTAACAAGCTTCCTGTCTGACTTCCTTTTACCCATATCCAAGGAAACAATCTATGGTTTCAAGAATTTCAAGGCAGTGATTAAGAAGGGTTACCACTGTTAGAACCAGAAAGAGAGATCTGAACGAAAAAGTTGAAGAATGAAGAATAAAACTTTGTTGGATAATACAAAATATAATCATATATGCATACCTACATCCGGGATACCAAGAATTAGTAGATAGGTTACTGAGGTCAGCATAAAGTTCTCCAACATGTTTATGTTGGCAGACACCTATTTTCAACCTTTCCAGCCCGCCATATATGTAAATCCATCCATCTACTTTACGTGACACTTCAGGAGTCCAATATCTCAACTCCTCTTCTATCCTTTGATTTATAAGTAGGAAGGTTTTTTCACTTGCTTTGGAAATTTGAAAGGCGTTTTTAATAAAGAAAAAAAGAAATCTGTCAGTGATTAGATCCGTTTTATTCGGTCTTCAGAAGAGGGAGCAGCCTTGGCACCAGGAAGGGGTCTTAAAACAGCAATCCAGCTGATATTACCTGAGTGAATGATGGATGTGTGTAGAGAGTGTTTGTGACACGGAAATGTTATAATTGTCACCAGAACAGGGAGATAGATTTCCTCTATTCTAGGCCTGAAACTGTGTTTTCTTTTAATAAAAAGACAAGCGATACTGAGAACAGATTATTCAAGTTAACACCTAAGCACAATATAAGGGTAACATAAGTTCATACAGATAACTTTTAACCAAAAAATAATTTTCTTTGGTATTTTGGCTCAAAACAATAAAAGAAGAAGAATATACATAAACTATTATGACGATACTGCATAATGATAAAAAGCAGTCTGAATATTCATCGTTAACTTTTACCCACCTATCTGAGCTTGTTTTTGAGGGGAAGGAGCCTCTTTTCTACATGGAGATCCTTAACACTTTCTCTAGGTGGGATTCGATATATGATTTTCAATATCCTATTCTGCAGTATCTGTAGTCTATGCAGGTCTGCTAATGTGTGTGATTCTAAAAGTATATCTGCCTGATCTAATAGGGGCAACACCATGACTTTATAGATCATTAGGAGGGTTGCTTTGGGCAATTTTTCTCAAAGCTTTTGAGAACTGCCAGCATTTATAATTCAATATCATGCGAGGCGAGCTGCGCCTGTCCACTTTCACCAAACTCACATGCTCAAAAAAAAAGCATTTATAATTCAATACATTCGTCTGCTCTTTGAATTTCAATGTCGCATCTATAGTTTTGAAGAGATTCACAATAAAGCAAAGAGAAAATGCTAATACACACCTACATCCTTTAGAGGTGCCTTCTTCAGAAGTTAACCTTTAATTCCACTCTTCATATGCTATATAATTCCTTACTTTTACGGAATTGTTAAATTAATAATGATAATTGCAATCAGGTGTCTTTTTCTACTCTCAACATATATATTACTAATATAAGGAAAGCCTCGAAATTGAAACCCATTAGCCATTTGCTTGAGTCCTGACCCACCACATTGGTGCAACCACAGGGCCATCATCCCTGATGACGTATAATAAACAGCATATGTGATGTGTCACAGGGTGAAACGGTGATATAATTGCTGAATTGACACGGTTCTGGTGACAATTATAATATTTCCGTATCACAAACACTCTCTACACACATCCATCATTCACTCAGGTAATATCACCGCAGTTTCAAGTATGACTATATTTCCTGAATTAAACTGGTTGAATAGTGGAAGGACAATTGAATAAGTCTAGTCTCCCATGCTTGTGCCAGGAGGCACTCAATAGAATGATTGACTTATGACTGAAATCCATTAGTTAAACTAATAAACTAATCTAACACAAGCTACTTTCTTGTTTTATGTTGCACAATTGTTCTCATTCTTAAAAAATGAAGATAAAAATTCATGCCACAATCAATAATAAAGCCCATATATTTCACATGCTTCTCGTACCTGATACCTTCACCGTTTATATACATCTGCCCAAGTTTAATTAGCGTAATTTCCTGCTTGACCCTAGTATTTGTGCCTGACATTCTTTTGAGCATTGAGCAACAGTCGCTGACTAGTCAGCCCTCGCTGTTTACTTGATGGGTACGTTGCATAAAGTTTGTAAGGAAAGATTTTTTTTTTCCTCCTTCTCCTCCATTTCCTGGCCCTGAAAAAAATGAGAGGAGAGAAAGACAAGAGAGAGGGGAGAAATTAGACAGAACTAACCGCAGTCATGTATTTCCGATTGATCTTCACTGAGTTGGAGATGGGAGGAATCCCGAGGGGTCGGAGCACAGCGTAGACCCGAGGGATTCCTACGACGGAAACGAGGTGAAGAACGATCAGAAATACTTAACTGAGTTAGATTGAGATTTATTTGACCTCTTCCATATGATTTTTAATATCCTGGATTGCTTTTAATTACGGTAACTTGTTGCAAGAGAAACACAGTGTGGGCGTGGCATGGTTCCATTGACGACAACCAACACCTCATTCCCATCCATATTGAATAGCCACCGTTATTAAAGAGATCATTTAAAGCGTAATATCAGATTTAAGTAATCTGATCATCATTTAAGGATCATAATTAGATCTCATTTGACATTGCCTGAGTCAAGTAATTCCCAGCATAATGCAGTCAACAAGTATCATTAATGTTTCTAACAGGTGTGATTTTAATTTTGATAATTGCTTAGATTTGATATAATTGGCGCAATTTTGTTCTTGTTATGCACTTGAATTTTAAATAGATTTCTTCCACAATATCGTACCATGGATCAACATGAAATCATGTATTGAGGAGAAAAACTAATGTAACAATGTTGCTGTCGCCTATATTTGCTGTCGGGATAAGAGTTATAACATTTTACATTTGTACATGTGTATCTAGGCTCAGAGTTGAGAGTCCCTCCTAACTGAGGGAAAGTCGTTCACTGACATACCATTCTTATCTGATCTCAGAGGTTGTGAGCCGAGACTGTACCTTGGTCAATTGATGCTAATTAAGTGAAAGAATTCAATTTGTCTTGTCTAAGAAGATCTCCTAATTATGTTTTTTTGCTTCTGCAGTGCCCGAGGGGACAGTGACATTCCAGCGTCAGTTCATTAGTGATGAGCGTTTTCCCAACTGGGCGAGAAGTAAAACAAAACTATGCAAGCTGCATGTTTCGTCGGCTGGTACGATAGAAGATGATGGTGCCGGTATGCTACAGGTAATAAATCATATAAGTTATTTCTCTTTAAACCAAGTTATTTATATCTGTAATTTATTTGTTTAAAAACTAAGGTATTACATCTATCAAGCTGTATGGTAAAGATTCTATGCGGCCATGCGGAAAACCTCAACAGAGCCCAGTTTAAATAAAATCTTTACCTCCCCTCCTCCACAAAACTATTAATTAATTCATATATGGATTTTTTGGACACCCTTAACAGGTTGACTGCATATTGCTGGGGTGTTTTACCCCATGCGGCGGCAGACATAAGGGGAGAATCTGTCCGAAAGTCATAGGGCAGAAAAACCTCCTATGGACCCCCTTCTCTTTCTGGAAATACACATCAACGTCACAAAATCAAAGCGGAATTTGTCTCTACCTTGCTTCTAAGTCCTAATCCTCTATGGCCTTTGTAAGGTTAGTCTTCTAGTGTGCCGTTGTTCAACCAGAAAAATCAGTGCATGGACACCAGTGATGCTGACTGGGGGCTGTTGGAGGTGCTTGACCCACTTCTGCCACTCTTACAAGCACGTCCATGGCATAGAGGCTAGTGTGTGTACTTTATACGCGTCCTGTAGGCAGTAAACATCAAAGCCCTCTACGATTAACCCTATGGCACACCGCTGCCTACATGGTCCTGGGTAAGACCTTAAAGTGCCTTTCTGTCTCTTTTCTCTGTCTCTCTCTCCCTTCTTCTCTATCTCTATTTCCTGGGTATGATCATAAACTGCCTCCCTCTCAGCTCTCCTGCCCTTGATATAACACTTAAAAGTGTTGATAAGGGCGTAAAGCAACCAATCTCACTCACTCACCGCTGCCTACAGGACGAGTATAGAGTGTAAGACTGCCACACATGGGATCCATAGGTTAATTCCCACATCATACACCCATACATATGCATGCACCCATTCATGCATGCATACACACACATACACACATGTATACATTCATAAACCATCACAACACCCATGCATACATTTATACATACATACATACATACATACTGTTGGAGTGGGAATTAATGTTATTTGTTATTTGACCGCTAGGAGGAAGAGGGGGAGATGATTGGTTGCTAGGGGCCGGTTTGTCCCAAAGTTGTTCTAAGTTAGGTTCAATTACATAGTCCATTCCAATGGTCAGCTATCAGGGGTAGCGCGGCAGCTACACAGAAGAGGGACTTAGCGAGATAAGTAACTTAAATGGCAAAGGCGCTCATGACCTTGGGTTCAGATGGTTCGGCTCGCGCACGATCTAGTCAAACATCAGAGAAGAGGAATATGGTTTCAGCAGGGCTTTATTCTTCACACAGGTTCACATCATCATCCACGGAATGGTCAACAGGGACTGACAATCTTACCTGGCCCACACTGGGCCTTATATACAAGACAAGCAGTAAAATAGACATAAAATAGTGGAAAGGTGTTGACAGGTTAAGCCATCCCACGCGTCCCACCCATCCACAGACGAGTTTAAGGAAGGGTGTGGATAGATTTATGTACTGGGATGTGTGGACTGAGTGACATCCACAGGGTCACAGCGGTCATTCTAACAAGGGAGCTACTCGTCTGCCTTCCTGTGACAATACATGCACACATGCATACATACATGTACATGGTCAATTCTCACGAAACGGGCCCACAGGCCCTTCCAGGCGTCCATGGGTGATATATTGAACGGTGTTGATAGAGTACAAATCTAAGTTTCATTAACAGATGCGGCGCAGATAGGGCTTTCAGGGGAAGTATAGTTTTGTGTGTCTAAAATAAATGATAAATAATTTATGGGCAATAAGCATGCTAAAATCGCTCATTTTTCACAGAAAATATACAAAGTCTTATGAAAACGATCACCACCAGGTCATACAGAACTCCAAATAATTACATTTTCTATTTGTAATAATTACACCAGGTAATTATCCAGGTGGCCTATCTGCTGGTGAGCAGATGGGGGGTTAGCAATCAGCCACCTCGGGGGAGGAAGCCACAAATGAGAATATTGCCAAACTGGAGGATATCATAGCAAACACAAGCGTCACTGACACCAAAACCCTTGCAAGGGTATGCAAGTTGGTGTATGGACTTAGGTGTGTGGCTTCAGGGCGAACGCTTGGGGCACACCAATAAGGTGGTGCATACCATAGATACGGGTGAGACAAAACCTATAAAATTGCCTTTCTGTAGATTTCCCTTGACTAAGCAAGAAGCGCTAGATACCCAGGTCACGACAATGTTGAAGGACGATAAGATAAAGGAGGGAAATGGCCCTTGGGCTTTCCCTATCGTCAATTTTTTAACTTTTGTTGGCTTTTTTTGCCATTCGAGACTAACGTTACTGAAGCGCCGTGTTTCTAGTGACGAAATTGCGTCGCCATGGTGCGTCACAGGTGACGACGTCACCGCATAAATCACGTCATTGTATGACGGGACATAATTAGGTCAGCCTTGCGTCAACATAACAACACACAGTTTTTCGTATCTCATGGACTTATTACCGAATCCACAGGGTTCAAACTAGGGGATTACTGAGACAAGACATAGGATTAAGGATAGAAGGTTAGAACCAAATCCAAAAACGATTATTAAAGCAAGAAATGGACGGCAGATCTTGCCTTCTGGAAACAACGTCAATAGCTGTCACTAATGCCAGTAATGGCGGAGAGCACGCACATGGCCATCAGAAGGAATATCCTATTTAATTAATTTAAAGTACACTTTGTATAAAAACGAGATATCACAAGATACCACGAGGCTGTGTTGATTTAATATACACAGCTTACTGTGTGTATATCGGCCCAATATTCATTATTATGTGGAATTTTCTGCAGTAGGCTACCTACTATCAGCTGGGGCTGGGTAAATGACAGCAACAAGTGCATGGACATGTGCGTGAGTGGGACTCTGGCTGTGTCGAGCTATCTAAAGAAACTTTCACAGAGCCTCAATTATTTGATATATGAACCAGAAACGTTGCATATATACATGTGTGATTAACAATAATCATTATTCATGATAACCTTGCAATCTACAAAATTAACAGACCTATCAGCTCCACGTTACCTTTACCCCCATCCCCTCCCACACAAATCCGCTTCAAAAAGTACTTTTCTTGGAAGTATACCAATGTATATTTTTTAGCCATATAGTGTATATTTTTTAGTTTATTTTTTACTGAGGGTAATCTATACCATTACTCCATGATGAAGGGAGGATTAAATGCAGTTTGTATGGGCGGGAGTGTAATCCTACTGTGTAATCATGTGTGTAGGATTACATGCAATCCAGCAGCATGTTTCCAGTTTGCTACCATGCAAACTCCCTCCCTCCTTTTGCCATGCTGTTACATAGCATCTCACTGATACACCGGAGGGAGGGGGGAGCTTTTAGGAACAGCCATTTTTTCTACTTCCTGTGAAATGAAGTTTTGTTTCATGGAAACCTTGGCTGTTGTTTCCACTGCTTCTCTAGCTCCTAGGTACATCATTTATTAAATGAAACTAGATTCTGCAAGGGGATAGTTTAGTCTACAATAATTGTAAGTCCCGTTGTTCTGTAATGACAATTGTTTACATTGAAAGTCGATCAAAAATAGACCAAAAGTTACATCAGGTCTACCTGTCCCCCCACCTGTCTCCAAGCTGACTATTAAAGTTTCGGACAGTCATATTTTCAATCCGTCAACTGTTGATTTTCATTGTCAATAATATATTTTGACATGTTTTCCTGTATCATCATGGAGTAAAAATAGAACCCCAACTCGTAGGTATTATTAGCAATAGGATTGCATGGGTCCTCGTCAAATCTTTTCACATAACAGCTGCCATGGAAAAGATTTGACTCTGACCCATGCAATCCTATTGCTAATAATACCTACTCGTGAGGTTCTATCATAATACTGGTATACTAGCCTATCTGTTATCTCCTGTTAGACTTACATTTCAATGTGTGGGGAAAATAATTACATGCTGTTTAGTTAAAGTTTGGACACTTTTGGATGTGGTTTGGATGTAACCGAAATGAATGTTTATTACTCACTTTAGACAAATTTGAATTATTTAAAAAAAAGTATGATATACAGCCCCAACGTTTGGCCTAGTGGGATTATATAACTGCAAATGGGGGCTTTAAATTAATTCAATGCTTTGATCTCTGTTCTTCAGATCCATTTTCTTCTATGATCTGTTTTTCTGATGGAGGGCTCAGCCAAACACTCTCATAATCTTGTACTGATCCAGCAAGGATCCATGCTATAGGGATAACCATATTGTAGGAACTAGAGATAGCTGATATTTACAGGCAAAGTTTCATACAAATTATAAAGCAATATACTTGTTATTTCAATAAATAATTTTCCTGAATGTCTTGATCCTTTTCTGTCATTTCCCTATTAATGCAGAAGAATCATTGAATCCTCTCAGATAGCTTGCCATGTGCGCAAAAGTAATGCCCTTGCACATCTGATGTCGTCTGCCCTTTGCACTTCAAGATTTCCTGCGCATTTATTCTCACTTCAATGAGATTCTAAATGGTTGCTATGACTACTTATTTACTTTTTATTTGCTTTATAGTTAAAAGATGGCATTCCATAACTTTTAGTTTTTAAAAAGATGAGTAAAGATAATAAATAACCAAACAATACCTATTTTCATGCAACCACATGATTTTAATGCATTAATGCATTGTCCGTCCAGTCCATGGGAATGCATTAATGCATTCTCCGTCCAATCAACGGGAATGCATTAATGCATTCTCCGTCATACCCACGGGAATGCATTAATGCATTCTCCGTCTGGAATGGGTTAGTAAAACATGTCTGGAAATGTCAGAATGTCAGCAATCAGAAAATGGATGATGTCATTTGTGTCTTGAAAAGGCTATTTTGCGAATTATAAGTAAAACTATATATTTTTGGAAACTACAGGATGTCAGCAATTATTTGCGTGGAAGCTTATTTTGTGAATTATCAATGTTTTTGTAAAAAAAAAAAAAAAAGTGAAAAATATCATTTTTAATTAATAACAAATTCTAAATCACTTTGAGATTAGTAAAACTATACATTTTTACAGAACGTCAGCCATCAGAAAATGGATAGTGGCATTTGTGCTGAAGCTTATTTTGCGAATTATCAATTTTTTTTTTTTTTTTAAAAGTGAAAAATATTACTATTAATTAATACAAATTTCAAAATCATTTGGAGATTAGTAAAACAATGTATGTTTGGAAACCCCAGAATATCACCAATCAGAAAATGGCTGATGTCATTTGCACTAAAGTCTATTTTGCCAATTATTGAGGTTTTTGTAAAAAAAAAAAAAAAAAAAAAAGAAAAAAAAGTGAAAACTATTATTTTAATTTAAAAACGATCGTGCAACAGAACTAGTTTCATAGTAAATGCCATTGGAATATACTATTATCATAAAAAAAATGATTTTTAGGTACAAATGGTCAACAACTGTCTATAGAGTTCAAGGTCAGAGTAAGGTCAGGTCTAAAATCATGTTAAACAATGCTGGGAAATTGTTTTAATTCATGGATACTCAGGGATGCAAGTTCTCAGATTATAGACTGAATTCAGATAAATAGAAAATTTGGCAAACATCCCATGAAATACACCAATAAATCTCAAAATTTTCTCAAAATTCCATTTGCCAATATTGCCATTGTAATCTTATGTAAAACCAAACAAATTAGGCAGTCTGGGTAGAGGAATGACAGGTCGTACACTTTCACAGGCCCTAGTAGAATCGGTAACCGCCTATCCCCTCTCGGGGAGAGGCGGCCTCAGATCGTATCTGAAGGGAAATTCCAGGTATTTCCTATAATCTTTAGCATTGAGTCAATGAGGCTCACGGAAATACCCGAGTGCCTTCGCTCGAGACCTCCGGGAAGGACGCAGCAGGTGGCGATCTTACACCCCTTGGTCTGACCTAGATACCCACGCTAGTTAGGCTGCACTGTCCTACACTCTATAGTCGTCCTATTGGCCGTAAACATCAAAGCTCGCTATGGTTAACCCTATGCGGCTCTGCTGCCGACAGGACGAGTATAAAGTGTACATACACACATGGTCCTTTTATATGACATGATCCCATTTATGTACCTCCCCTTGGACCTTAGAAAATCAGATTATTTTGCCTTACCCGACTTGCATCCCTGGATACTAATATCTACTTGGATTTTGCATAGTTATGAAATCCACTCAGAGATTCTGTGGGGAGATCCCCTAGTCCTGTACTCAAAACAAAACTAAATGCACCAACCGATGATCATGCAATAGCTGTCTGATATCATAAATCTTGCTGGAGGCAGCATGTATTTCACCCTACAAGGCATTCCCGATCACACTTACAGTTCCCCAATTGCAATCAGTATCTTTAATTGAACTGATTAACATCATTGATTTTCAGTCTCAAAAGAAAGCCGAAAAGCATACTCCATCATTCAGAAGAAAATGGCTGAAGGATAGGGTCCTTGCCCCGCTTACCAACATTTTGTCAAAAAAAAAAGAAAAAGTGAAAAATATCATTTTTAATTAATAACAAATTCTAAATCACTTTGAGAGTCTATCCTACAAAAAAGTAGAAGGAAGTCAGAGCTCTGTCTTGTACTCTCCTCAAACTTGTGAAGTTGATATCGTCCATTCTGCTATTACAAGTACTGACAATGAAACAGGCAGCATGAAAGCTATTTTCAAAGATAATTTGTTATGATTTGGTAATTTGTTAAAGTATTAAAGGCTTCAAGAAACACAAGCCAGCAACTACCATACCTGTGACTATAGCAGCATTGATAATATTCCAACTGAACTGTACATGTTGATCCATTGGATCATATAGTGGGCCTAGTGGTTGAACTTGAATGCAAAACAAGGACCAGTACCATTGATAGAATGGCTCTCACAGTAAGTCAAAATATAACGTATGGATTCAAGTCTAAAAGACAGGTAAAGTACAATTCAGGCAGTGATTCAGTAACGCTGCAGCAGCAACATGCAAGAGCCAAGGTTCTAGGACTGGCCCTGGCTGTCCACCATGACACAAGGAATAAAAGGATGATGAGTCTCATCCATGCACAGGGCTTCTGTGTCTTACATGGCTGCACCTTGTATTTAGGAACTGCTCTTGCCAATGCTGTGATTGAAAACACCAAGAGATTTCAAGATCTCTATGTCATCCCCATTTCTGAAGATGGGAGCCTTTATTTTCTTTGCAGACAACACAGATTGTGCTGATGAATTTGATGGCAAGGAAACTACTCATGGTATAGTAATAGCAGTTTACCAGAAAGCTGATGTGCCTGGAGAGCCAATTGTACCATCTATATGTCAATGTCAATAAAAAAAATATTGAATACAAAATAAGTGACTGCAATCTATGAACAGGACTTGACATATCGAGGTAGGATCATAGCATTTTGACCTTTATGTATGGTTTCAAGTGAGTTGGAATCAGGTAATTTGATATAGGAGTTCAATGGTCTCATAGACACTCTGGCATGAGCTCTGGTATGCCAGAGACTGTTCTTCAGCCTGAAGTTCTTGAAGAGCAAGGGAACCACCATGCACAGACCTCTGTTAGTGCAGCATTGACTGCCAAAATGAAAGAAGGCTCTTGGGACTTCTTGCTGTCAGATGACAGTGAGGGGGATGCGGCTGATATTTAAAATTCAGCAGAAATTCAAGACAATACTATTTATTCATGCATGGCAAGCGAATAGGTGGTCTTTTTTGTATGCTTTCTATAATATGTAACATTATTTTTCTAAGATGACCACAATGGTAATAATGTGCAACTTTATTGTAATTTTAAACAAATATGGTGCCTTAGTTTATATGGGTAATCTTTACTGGTTGATCCCATTTGACCGTAATATATTACAAGATGTTAATGCATCATTTAGTCCACCATGCCAGTGCATTATAAAGTGCAAATTCCATGAAAATACTGGTTTTGTACCATGATTTAGAATTTTTTATTAATCAAAAATAATCTTTTTCACTTTTTAATTGCAATGGGCAGTTAAATGTTTTTAAGTAAAAGTAGCCCTTGGCAATTTTACATATTTGAACGAAATCGTCTTTCGTCTATGCCACCACTTCACAGTACCACCACTCTGGCAGTAAAGCAGTGGTGGTGGTGGGCATGCTCAGTGGTAGTGAGTGGGAGCTCAGTGGTAATGGTGGCGGTGGTCGTCGGCAGTGGTGCTGGTCATGCTTGGTTGGCCAGCTCAGTGCATGGTGACAGTGGGTGTATGTAGGTATGAACGTATGCATGTATGTGTGCATGTATGAATCTGGTATGTATGATGTATGTGTGTAAGTATGTAAATAGATTTGCAGTCGAATAAGTCTGATGAACCCCCAGATTTCAGACTTTTCAACTTTATGACAGACTTTCAACTTTATGATTGTCTTCAATTTTTAATTGCAATGGGCAGTTAAATGTATTTAAGTACAAGTAGTCCATTTCAATTATTCATAACATTGGAAATCGTCGTCGGGCACCATCGTCTAACCACCACTACCACCACTTCAATAGTCGTATGGTGGCGGTGGTCGTTGTGCTTGGTGGTCATCAGTAGTATGGTACTACAGCAATGGTGGTGGTGGTCATGCTTGGTTGTTCAGTGTTGGCGGTGGCAGTGGCAGTGGCAGTGGTGGTAGTGGGGGTTGAGAGAGAGGTGGTCTCACTTGGATTGCTTGGCCAGATCACTTGATTGCCTATAAGAAACTGTAGAGCCTATTTTGATAAACCTTGCTTCTTTGGACACATACACATGTACATGCAAACATAGTTATACCTTACAACTACATTTCTGAGCAGCTATTATTATTGAGGGGACCTAGTATGTAGTATGGTTACAATCATTTAAACATGAAAAGTTTACATCTGTCATAGATGGTGAGGGTGCAACTTGTACTTTAGTACATTTCAATGAAGGAAATGTACATTGGGACAGTATGAGTGTGTGTTGGAAGTTCCCCATAAGGGACAGTTACTGGCCACATTCACATGCTTACTTGAAATTTATAATGGATCTTCACTTAATAACTACAAACTTTGAAGTTGTTTATGAATTTAGTTTTTTTTTTTTTTTTTGTGGAACATTTCTTTATTCAGGAGTAAACAGTGGCATGTGCCAATCCATTAAACTTTTTACTGACTAGGGTCAGACCTTGTTTTCCGTCAGGTCCTGAATGTACTGATGTTCAATTACAGATAAACAAGAGCTGAATGTCTATTAGAATATTACAAACAGACTATTCTATAGTTTGATGAGATAATGAAATGAGATGAGGTGATATTTAAGAAAGATGGAAAAAAAAAATGGAAACATGGTAAATACACAATGGAGTAGAGTGATATGCAGCTGATCAATACATTATACTTGATTTTCTGGACAATTTTTAAATTTAAAATGCAAATAGAACAATTTATATAATAGTAGTTAGGCAATGTGCCTGCTTCAGATGTAGTCATCGGGCAGAATGACCCTATTAAGGATGGCTGTCTTGACCGTTGCTTTAAATACTAATTTATCATTTAACATCTTATAAGTTGGGTTCAGATCGTTCCACATACGGACACCTGTGTAAGGCATTGACTTCTGATATCGACTGTCAGATGGGCATGTTAATTCGAACTGCAACACTCTGTTATCCCTTAACTCATAGTTCGCGTCAGGTATTTTCCGCGGTATCCATTCGACTCTACAGTGATGGATCTGTTTGTGGTAAAATTTTAATAAGTTAAAGTAAATTCTTTCATTAACAAACATAATTTTGCTTTCGGTGTGTAGGGTATTAGTATTGTAGTAACGCAGCTTTTTCAAGGCGAATTATGCTTCACTTCATTCTCGTCAGGAGGCACCACCACATAGGAGATCAGCGATCGAGTCACGTGTTGCGTCAGTCCTTTTACCGATACGACCGCGTGTTGACGTTACAGAATCACAGTCCTTTACCAAGTAAGTTTTTTCTTACTTTTTTATTATTTTTATTGTTTCTCGGGCTAGAGCTATACCTATAACTATTTACCTGCGAATTTAGGGTCATTCTGACATGTTTTCCATTCAACTAATTAGTTTATTTTGATCTATCGACAGATTCACGATTCGTGCAAAATGTCGGAGACCGGTTCGGTTTCGTCAAGATCATCTAGAAGTAACACTGATGTAGTGCTAACAGAAGGTTTAGACTCTAATAAGCCCGAAAAGAGACCTAAGAAGGCTCCAAATTCCAAAGAGAATGACTCGGTTACAGAATTAAATTCGGAAGAATCTATGGAACCTCCGAACAAGCGCACCCGAACTGAGGATGACGCATCTGGCCATGGCTCAAAAGAGGAGCCGCTATCTCTAATATCAAAGGCACTGACACAAGCAAATGCCATGGATGCTCAGAACTTATGTTTGAAACAATTGATGGAAGAAATGAAGGAAATGAAAAAACAAGGTTCTATTCCCGAGAAAAGTGATAAGGCAATAGCCTCCACATCGAAAGACCCAGATCCAAACCCACGCGCTCATTCCGCGCCAAATGGTCAGAAGCGCGCCAAATCTGTAAGCACGCACTCGAGCCCAACCAAGAGTCACTGCAGCTCAGATCCTAATGCGGATACAAGTCAGGGCGATAATATAGAGTCCGACTTGAAATTGCTCCTCCGCCTCCTCCTCCTAAAGTTGATGGAATTTTTGAAGCTCAGAATTACCAAGCTACCTTGGATCCCACTTGTGGTGATAACGTTCATGCTGAAATAGCTACTTTTGTACAAGATTGCATTAGAAACCCGTCGAAGGTTACTAAGGAAGATATGAATATCATTCGAGAAACGAATAAGCAACCTGGGAATTGCCCAGACCTCACAGTTCCGAGGGTAAACGAAGGAATTTGGCGGAAGATTCCTCGCAAAAACAGAGAACGAGACATAGGTCTCCAAGCTTTACAGTCTCTTGTTATGACAACAACCTCTTGCCTAGCCTACGCTGCAGACAAGCTGAAAACTCATGAAGATATCCCATGGACAGCTCAAGCCATGTTAAACATCTCTGATGGTCTAAGAACTCTGAGTTACATGAATCATGTTGAGATCGTTCGCCGCAGAAAGATGGAAGTCAGGCCATTGCTCCCAGGCTCGTTTAAGAAGATAGCAAACGATAAAACTCTCACGTCTACGGACAATCTATTCGGAGACGATCTTGCTAAGACCGTTTCTTGCATTGCTGAAGAAGACAAACTAGTCTCCAAGATGGGTTTCTCTCGCGGTAGAGGAAGATACAATCCTAGGGGTAGACGGTCATACGAATACCCTCAAAACCAGCAAAACCAACAGAATTTTCCTACGGGTTTCTACCCACCACAACAACAACAACAACAACATCAGCAGAGTTCTCCTCAGGGACAACAGTGTTACAACCAACCTCAATATCAGGGTTTTCCTCAAGCCCTGCCTCAACAGCTGTATCAACAGAACCAAATGCAGTATGCTCCGAACCGCCCAAGCAACAGGGGGAGAGGCAGGGCACCAAGACGAGGAGGAGGGAAACAATAGATAACTGGGTAGGTCCTCCCGATTTCCTCACAACTTTGTGGCCAGACGATTACTTCGTACCAGGCAATACTATGAACTGTTTTGACAATTGGCAAAGGTTAACGTCAGACTGTCTTGTATTACAAATGATTAGTGGTTTACAAATTGTATTCGAGAACGGTTATCCTCCATGTCATAGAGAATCTAGCCAGTATGATTTCAGTGTACATGAAAAACCATTGGTTCAACACGAGGTAGACAAATTAATCGCAAAATCAATTGTATCAGAAATTGTTCCTACTGATTGCTATGTATCCAATATTTTCATTCGACCTAAGCCTAACAACAAACACAGGTTGATCATAAACCTAAAAGATTTTAACCGATCTGTACAGGCACCCCATTTCAAAATGGACGATCTAAATACAGCAATTAACATGGTGTTCCCAGGTGCCTTTATGGCATCCATAGACCTTAGAGAAGCTTTCTATACAATTCCTATTGAAGAATCCCACAAAAGATTTGTTACATTTCGGTGGGAAGAGAAGTTTTACTGCTTTAACGCTATGCCTTTTGGCCTTATATCCGCCCCTTGGACGTTCACGAAGGTTATAAAACCTGAGATTAAGGGAACTAGGGGTCCAATGTATCAATTACCTAGATGACATTTTCATCACTGCACTCTCAAAGGAGGGATGCAAGAATTCGGTCAATTTGGTGTGTGACTTACTCCAAGAGTTGGGGTTCTTCATCAATATAAAGAAATCATCTTTTGAGCCAAAAACTACCATGGTTTTCTTGGGATATGAGATAGATTCTATTTGTATGACAGTTTCCCCCACATGGGAGAAAAGGGTTCTAACACTAGACTTCTTAGAGAAATTGTTAACCCCCAACAGCTTTGTGATTAGGGAAGTCGCTTCCCTCTTGGGAATTATCAATGACCTTACAAAAGGCATAGACTATGGGAAAGCCCATATTAAAGAACTAGAGAAAGACAAAAACAGGGCACTTATCGAAGCAGGCGATTTAGAATTCGAAGGATCGATGACTATTTCAAATTCAGGAAGAGACGATATCATTTGGTGGAGAGATAACATTCTCACAGGAGAAAGAAAAATCCGCACTCAAGCCCCCACAGTAGTTATGAATACAGATGCATCTGAAAAAATGTGGGGTGGAGTTTGTTCGAATCTGAGGGCCAATGGCCCTTGGTTAGGCGAAGAACGTTACATTCATATCAATGCACTAGAGGTACTAGCAGTCTTACACTGCCTTGAGAGGTTTTTTCCTACGGTCACTAATACGCATTTTCATGCTAGAGTAGACAGTACAACCGCTATAGCTCACATAAACAAAGGTGGCGGCACTAAGTCTAGAAATTGTAATATTGCAGCTAGAAAACTTTGGAAATGGTGTCAGGAGCGAGATAATTGGATATCCGCCTCTTTCATTCCAGGTGTGGAGAACGTGGAGGCCGACTTCGAATCGAGACACCTCACGGAAAACACGGAGTGGGGCTTAAACCCCTTGATTTTCAAATCGGTATGTTACAATTGGGGCACACCCGAGATTGACTTATTCGCATCAGAAAACAATTCAAAACTTCCGAGATTTGCAAGCTGGGGCCCTAGCCCTAACGCTGAACTATGTGATGCTTTTTCGACAAACTGGTCGAGTTGTAAGAAATACAACTTTTCCTCCCTTTAGGCTGACACTGAAGTGTATTCAGAAAATATGGACGGAAAAACCCTCAGGAATCTTAATCGCACCATGGTGGCCCGGCCAACCATGGTACTCGGCACTCCAAAATATAGCCGTAGACAGTCCCCTGTTCTTCAGGAAAAAAGCAAACAATCTCGTCCCATTTCTACAGGACGACAAGGACAATCGACTTCACGATACACCCTTGGTAGCAATTCGTTTTTAGGACAGAAAATTAACAATATGAATTTGTCTCAACAGGCAACAAACTTTATGTTCAACGCTTGGATGCCAAATACGCTTAAGAACTATTCTGTGTACGAGAAAAAGTGGAACACTTATTGTATTTTAAAAGGTATCAACCCTAGAGATCCCTCTGAAGCCCAGGTGATTAATTTCTTGGCCTCTATGGCCACAAAAGGGCATTCTTATAACAGCGTCAATTCGGCGCGCTCAGCTCTCTCTAACTTCCTCCCCACCGACGATAAAGGGGTGAAAATGGGACAAAGGGACAATGTATGTTTGTTATTACGAGGCATTAGAAATGACCGTCCGCCTTTGTCGAGATGGAACGCGATGTGGGATGTAGACATATTGTTAGATTATTTGCGTGAAATGTCACCAGTCGCGAAGCTTTCTCTCAAACAGTTAACCATGAAATTGGTGTGTTTATTATTAATCACGAGTTGTCAACGCGTACAGACTATCTGCGCCCTAAAACTTTCCAATGTTATCTACGGAAACGAAGATATTGTTTTTAGAATTACTGAACGGTTAAAACACAGTTCTAGAGGGTCACTCCCTATCATTACATTCAAACCTTTCCAAGGAGATCGGAGATTTTGTGTAGTTAAATCTATCAAAGAGTATATTAGCCGGACTTCAGGTCATAGGAATGATGAGGACCAGTTGGTCTTGAGTTTTATTTCTCCATATGGAAAAGTTGGTACCAACACAGTCTCACATTGGACGAGAAATGCTCTCTCTAAGTCGGGCATCGATACATCTGTATTCACGACGCATAGCATTAGGGGCTCAGTAGCTTCTCAATTACTGCGTCTCAATGTCCCAGTTAAGGACATTATGGCGAAAGCTAGTTGGAAATCTGAATCGACGTTCAGACAGTTCTATCAAAAACCTGTTGCAGAAAGAGACCCATCAGGGGTACTCTTGGAAGCATATCGAAACACAAAGAAAAAGAATAAGAAATAATTTAGTTGAAACTGTTCATGTTAGAATATCTAGGTGTATGACCGAGATAACTCACCCAAGTTGTTAAGAAATTAAGGTAACCATGACTACGTTAAAAAAGTATTAAGTGTTCATGTTATCAAGACAAAGTACAAAGACTTCTAAATGGAGTCGAGATGATGCTAAAGTTTCGTCAATAAACATTGATATTGAAATTTTTTCGTCACTTATCACTAAAAATTCTTCTATATAAGAATATTTACCCCATCCCCAATCCAATAGGGATTGAGCTCATACAGATTATCACGAATAATCTGGAAAATCGAAAATTAAAAATCTAAACTTTAAAAATCTCCTATGTGGTGGCGGCTCCTGACGAGAATGAAGTGAAGCATAATCTCTAAGTTTAATGAGACTTACCGATTCCAAGTAAGTCGATGTTAAACTGCGATTATGCGATCTTCATTTCGTCAGGAGGCGAGCACAGAGGCCCACCCATAAGTACGTATTTTTCTTTACAATAATTAAGAAAATTTACGTCCCACCACAAGGAGAAAAATCATTTCATTATTTTTACCTCTGTGCTCGTAGAGGGGTTATGTTTCTTCGAAACTCCTCTGGGGTAATTTATGGACATACTCACGAGTATTCCATTCTTAATTTATAAGTATATAAAAATATACTTGGTCATTTTTATATCGACCACATAGATTTTTAATTTTCGAGTACTATTTAAATAACTGACGCAACACGTGACTCGATCGCTGATCTCCTCTGTGCTCGCCTCCTGACGAAATGAAGATCGCATAATCGCAGTTTAACATCGACTTACTTGGAATCGGTAAGTCTCATTAAACTTAGAGATTTAAGGGCTTTGTTTTGTAAGGTTTGCGCCCGTTGCATGGTCTCTTTGGTGCAATTTAAGTAACAGACATTCGCGTAATCTAAATGACTTAATACCATCGATTTCACTAGCATCATCCTTGTTTGGGTATCTAGCACATGTCTGTTAATATATATGTTATACATTCTAACATTGGCCTTGTTAATAATCCCATTGGCCATTTCCTCAAATTTTAGTCTATTGTCAAATGTTAAGCCTAGATAAGTAAATGATTTAACCCAATCAATTTGGATATTATAGATAGTGATACAAGTATCTGGATTACTCGTGGCATCTTTCTGTAGATGTAGACATGGATTTGGCTTTTGGTAGACTTATAGATAATTTGTTTACCAGACTCCAGTTGGCAATGTTCATACTATCCTCTTGGCACTGTGCCAGTAGATCGTTCTTATATATAGACCTGAGTTAATTAATACAATGTCGTCTGCGAATAGAAGCATATCACCATGGATGTTAATGTTACAAATGTCATTCACAAAGATATCAAATAAAGTAGGTCCTAATACCGTGTTTTATGGGCAGGTACTTAGATGAGAACTCCCCAGTTTTCACCTTTTGTTGTCTATTTGCTAGGTAATTTGTTAGCCACTTCCGGAACCAACCAGGGAAGTGGTATAATTGTATCTTATCTAGTAGTAACGAATGGCTCACAGAATCAAACGCCTTTTGATAGTCAAAGAACATCAGACATAAATCAGTTTTTTTGTTAATGTTATTCATCAGTTTAAACAGTAGTAGGTTTATAGTCTCTGAGGTCGAGGAGTTTTTCCTAAACCCACCTTGGTATCTCGAGATAACTTGGTAGTAGTCTAGTAGTGACTGGAGCTGGTTATTGGTATGTGTTTCCAGGTTAATATTATATATTATGTATACATGTATGTATGTGTATACATTATACATGTTTATATTATGTGTATGTATACATTTCTGTGTGTGCATGTACGTATGTATACATGTACTGCATGCATGTATGTATGTGTATGTATTGCAATTCTATAGGACGTTAGTCATAGCCGTCCATCTTGTTTTCTAACAAAAACATTGATAATTTGCAAAATAGAATTCGGTGCAAATGAAACTATCTATTTTATGATATTTTATGATTTATGATTATGCTAACATTCTGTAGTTTCCAAAATTGTATAGGTTTACAAATGATTTAAAATTTTGTATTAATTAAAAATAGTATTTTTCATATTTCTTACAAATACATCGATAATTAAAAAGCAAAATAAGCTTCAACTAATGACATCATCCATTTTATAATTGCTAACATTCTGTAGTTTCCAAAAATGTATAGTTTTACTAATCTCAAAAAAACCCCAACGAAATTACATAGTGAACCTGACTATCTACGAGAGTTTGTGTAGACTTTAGGCGTCTAAATAACGTCACTCGTAAAGATTACTATCATGATTGTTCACTCAGTTTCTGTGACTGGCCCCCGGGCAAGTATATACATGAACGAATCCACGATTTTGTTTGTTGACTAGATTTAGCATGTTTCATCTCGTCCTGATGCGACCAAATGTATACAAAGTATACTGTTAAAAGGGTCATAAAGCAACGGACCCCACCACCCACCCACCTCTCTAATTAAAAATATTTAAACTTAAACTTTTATGTTCGCAATAACTAGTATACATATTTACTTGATATGAAGAGACCTACTTACCACTTAAACTAACTCATTAGAAGTAATTAAGTACCATGAGTCGCAAGAAAATAAATGATCTTCCAATTCTAACCCTCATTAAACCAACACTAATGAGACCGACTTGACAGATTATGTGATTACCAGCCAAGCCTCGGTAATTCTATCCACAAATAAGAACGATATATATATATTTCCCAAGCTAAAACCATTCTGCATCCTTGATGTTCACCTTGATTGCGCTTGGTTTTAGGTATTAATTCACTTGCCTGTGGGTCCTAAGTTATCTGATCTATTGTCCTTTGATCAAATAAAACTTCAGAGGGGGTAAAAACGTTTTAACATTTTAAGAAGAACCTCATGAACCAGTGTCTCAAAATGAAATTTCCAATAATAGTCAATTCCGTTCATCTTTTTCTTTTGAAAAAAAAGGAGAAAATCTGCTGATTGGGAAACTTTTGAAATCAATATATATAAGTAGTTTTATTTCCATAATGCAATTACTTGCATAATGTCAAACTGAATATAGAAGTTATACAAATGTGCATTTAATATGCAAGTACAATGGATACATTATTAAGGCATCAACTATTTTACAGTGATTAGTTATTTAACAATCATCACCTTTATCTTTCATAAAACTTTCATGGCTACAATGTTACAGTATTACTCACTTGCACTCCATCCAGGATGGGCATATCGGTATGGCGAAGTGTTCCTTGACCCTAATCCCTAACATAAATATATATCAATTAGTACCCATCTGATAGTGGTGTCAGTATCAATCAGCAGGTGGTCCACTCATCTTTAAATTTTTTAAATTGTGAAATATACTAACTAAATCGTTTTTGGAAGTATTCTCGTATTCTCCTAGCCATAAGAACTATTCTCATCTTTATTTCATCAATGTGTGATGACTATGAGGAAAAATATTAAAGCTTTGTATTTGTGATGTGACTGTGAGTGGGTGGATTCTTATACAAGGGAGAGAGAGAGGCTGAGTATTAAGAGAGGGAGAAAGGGGATGCCTCAATTATGAAACACATGGTTTTGGTTAGGTCTGACAGGACACTTGGTCGTGGTGCTGTAATGGCCTGTTATGTAATACCTGCCGGCTCCACAGAGCCGAGAAATTCCGGTTTTGCCCAGGACTGTTAGGTTCAGTGTTCCTAACCTTTCACTTTTAAGGTTAACAGTTTGCTTTATCTCATATCTCCTCTGGCTTTTCCCCTCAAACTTAAAATACCGGTATGTGATTTAAAAAAAAAATGCTCTTAGGTTATTCATATCAGGCGTGCTAAATATTTCATTTCTAAGATCTTGCGAGTTCCATAGGGTGGGCACAACGAAAATCAATGATGTCCTGATCTTGTCGGTTTGAGAGGTTGGAATTTTTAGAGAGTTTGTTATTCCCTTCTATATTTCTTCTGTTTTATCCTGTGACAGTTTGTAAGCAAACTCTAACAGATGGGACTCCCTTCTATATTTTGAGAATGGTAGAATGATTATTATAGAATAGTACGTCCAGTACTTAGACCCAAGAAAAATTATTCTTATTCTTGTTATTTTCCAGGTTGACTTTGCCAATAAGTTCTTGGGTGGCGGAGTGTTGGGTCACGGGTGCGTCCAAGAAGAGATTCGTTTTCTTATTTGCCCTGAGATGATCATATCTCGACTAATCACAGAAGTTCTGGAGGACAACGAGTGTCTCTTAATGACAGGTATTGTCCTTTTCCTTACCCTTTCCCTTACCTATATATTTACCTGGGTTTAGTGAACCCTGGACGGTGAAGTTACCTATTGATCCTTATAAAAGACATTGACTTTGGAATGGCACCCCCCCATCCCCGACTGTTCAGTGGAGTCCCAACAACTCCGTTTATTAAAGGTTCTTATCAATTACATTATGATCTTTGGATCCAGTATCAAAATGACTAAACATTTTCATCTATGCAAGCAGGTAAAATATGTCCAGCTGTAAACAAGAACCATGTATTTTGGTCTGCTACCAAAGAAAACAAAAACGTTTCTCTTTCCTAGCCCTACATAGGCATGCACTATTAACTGACAAGCTCTTTTAACTATACCTATTAAATGCATACACCATTAAGTAGATAGATGGGAAGAATGTTTGACATGAGTAAAGGTTCATGTTAGCCGTTGCTGGGTAACACCAGCAAAAGCGACCCAGCCAGGATCTCAGTCCCAGAGGCGTGCACCTTCATCCAGTATCTCAGGACGTATCTCAAAAGTATAAAGCCCTAAGTCAGTAAGAGACTTCACATATTCCGAAGTCAGTCACTGCAGGACTACACTTTATCATTTTGCGCATGCAAAAGGTCGGGAAAGTTGGGCACATTTGGTGAAGGTATAGACTAAAATGTCTAGTGGAAAACTACTCTAGATAGTCAGTGGAAAATTGCCCGTCCAGTAGTCTCACTGCAGCGCCACGCAGGAGGGGTGGTACTGACCCGCAGCCTATTAATTTTGTGAAATTCCCTATTGGATTTACATACATGCATGTATAGCTCTGCTATTTGTTAAATATGTAAAGGCAAACGCTACTATCTAGTGGAAAATGAAAATAAATGTCATTCTTCTAAAACTTTGGTATTTGATTCTTGAAGTATTTCTGGTCATAAAGATGGAAAAAAATCAATGGGTCACCGTGCTCATTTTTGAATAACAGTGCTTCAAAATTTGGTATCTTACAAGACCCAATGAGGACCAAAAGGGGGCTCATTTTGCAGTACCTCAACTTCATATTTCATATTTGCTATTTATATTCACTCAATTTAAGTAAAGGTAACAGTTTTGGAGAGAGTATTATTTGGTCAATAATTCTATGCCTCTTATTTATAGAGTGCATGGTTATTTCTATTCTGAAAACAAATACGTGATGCAAATTTTAAATTAAAAACTCGAAAAAACCCACTATTTTTCACTAATCTAATAAAAAAAAACAATTTTATTTTTCTCCCCATTGAAACTAAATGTCATTTTTCTGATTCTGTAGTATATGATTCTTGAAGTATGTGTGTTCATAAAACTGAAAAAAAATTAATGGGTCACCGTGCTAGGTTCTGAATTATGGGGCTTTGAAACACGGCTGACAACCCCAAAATCTGCTGCTTTCAAAGTGTTCTATGTTTCCTAAACATGTCTATTTGAAACAGCTACAATTATTTTTTTAATTATCAGATAGGGAGAGGGAGAAGCAGATACAGAGAAGAGGGGGAGAGAGAAGAGGGCAGGGCAGAGGAGAGGGGTAGTGTAGGGACAGGGAGAGAGAGAGGAGGAGAGGCATGGAGAGAGGAGGAGGGGAGAGTGAGTGAAAGGAAGAGGGTGAGGTCCGGAGGACGGGTACTTTGCTAGTATGCAATATAGAGGTAATGAGTTGATCAAATATCAACGCTCAAGGGGATGTGGGGGAGTAACGTTACTATAGGGCTTTATTAATATTGTGTGACGCTAATTTCCTCCCGTTTGAAGGCAGTTAATGTTACTTGTTCTTGTATTGCAGGCTGTGAACAATTCAGCACCTATACAGGCTATGCGGATACGTTTCGCTGGAGCGCCAATCATAAGGATGAAACAGTCAGGTAAAAGCAATCTCTTCGACATCTGATAATAGTGCAAGCTAGAGCACACCTCTCTATATTTCAGATTCTCTCCCTGCGGTTGTCCATTTTCCACCAGTTTAACTCTTTTTCCACTGAGCCGATATTTTTACGCAGTTTATGCTCACAGCCTCTCAGATCAGATAAGAATGGAATGTCAGTGATAGGACGCCTACTGCGCTAATAGCTTTCCCGGGGTTTTTAGGCATCCTATTGGCATTTTGTGGGTAGGAGCGAGAGGCTTTCCCTCTGTATGGAGGGACTCTCTCTAATCTGGGCCTAGGCACTTGGCTGACGTCAGTTATCTTCAACTTTGATGCCTTTCCACTGGCCTGCCTGCTCTCTGTTTCTCCCCAACTGCACCAGTGGAGGTGGAGCTTTACTGAGCCCATCCCCGATCGATTCTAGATTTCATTGACAAGTAAATTTATGTTCAGAAGATTTAGTGTGATTTCTTGAATTTCACACTATTCTGGAAATTTTATGTAAAAACTACTTGCATTTGAGACCAAAACCAATTACTTCGAATCTGATTGAATTAGTTTGCACTTTTATCAGGTCTGTCATCGCCTGTTTCATGATGAAGGGTGCACTTAAGCAAATACTCAATATTAGTCTAATCAATACCTGAGCCTCTCTAAATATTAGTAGGGTTCCTGGCCAATGCAAAATTTGATTTTCACTTACAATTCGTGCAAAAGTTTCGTTCTTGGTATCAAATGAAAGCTTAGGGTCTAACTAACATTTTTGGTCCGAGTATCCAGCCGTCATTTCACTGGGGGGGGGGGGGAGCTTTTAAAATAGGGGTTGAACCCCCCTTCACTGGTTAAATAAAATTATTATAACTTTTGAAATAATAGTCCGATCTGAACATAACTAATGTCATTAAATGGGGAATTAAGAGACAAAAGCATTTTGGTAAGTATTTTTATCTAGGGGGGTCACGGACCCCCTAAATCTGGGGGAGGGGGCTGAACACACCTTAGATATTTTAAACTGCTATAACTTCTGCTGTAATAATTCAATGTGGGGGACCTAGGAGATTATTATTTTGTTTTAAGGTCATTCTCAAGGTCAAAATCCAATATGGCTGCTGGCAGGAAACTTAAATATCATATCTCAGCTCCTGTTTGCTCGTCATTCATGTATGACACCTGTTTATATAGGTTTTCAGGTGTGAGGAATCCATTTCCAAAATTGTTTTCATTCTTCAAGGTCAATTTCAAGGTCAAAAAGTAATATGGACCCCACCCTAACTCCTTTTAGCACTATATCATCAGGGTTCTAACTAAAGCGCGGCGCTGGGTCTAAGGGTAAGCAATACTGCTACAAGGCAAAGGACTAAGTTCCTCACCTCATTTGCAACATTTGCCAGAAGACCCTTTTATGTGTCACTTGAACTGAGAGAGGCTGTGATGAAATTTGGCTGCAGCCTATACTCAAATGAGCCTACAATTAACAACTGTAATATTGACTTGGTGGGAATGCAAATGTTTTATCACAAGACCAGTTATGTTGAGAGCATACCTCCAACAAGTGATGCTCTACACCAGCATCTGAAACAGAGTGTGTTTTAAACTGCACACCAGCCCATGATGCAATCAAAGGATCCCTGAGACTATGGATGGGTAGCCAAAAACAATAAGTTAGTTCCAATTTTGACAACACTGCCCTTTGCAAGTAATATATTTGATCTGCAAGTAAAATGCACTTCTCAAAGAGAGGCTCTTTCTGCAAGTGCGAAAAGGCAAACCGTATGTCCCTGTTTATAAGCATGGGCTTATATAATTTTCAAACGGTGTTTACACCAGGCTTATATTTGGGCCCAGCTTACATTACAATAACTTAAACCTCAGCGCTAAATAGGGCTTTGTTCATATTAAATCAACATCTATTTCACTGGGTATATGTCCAACTTGTTTTTACAATTATATTTCACCTGATTCTTTTTGGTTAAAAGTGATCCCACTTTTTGCAGGAGATTTAAGTTTATTTTGACCTCTTAGATTATGATGGCAACACAGGACCCAGCTTATATTAATGTAAGAAGGGCTCAACTCCCTGTCTTATAAACAGGGTGGCCTTATGCATGGGGCTCGGCTTATAAACGGGGATATATCATACTTATTATTCAGTCACACATCACTGTAATAAATAAATATTACTATTAAGAGGTGAATCACAGTGTTGTAATAGTATAAGTCTGCTGAAAAATTGCATCATATCAGGGTCCCCCATCTCTAGATTATCAGTACTTAAGACATCTGCATATTGTGTCCACTGTTAATTTCGAAGGTAATGACACCAATTATGTCCAAATCTGATCATTATTACCAAAATTATAGCAATTTAAAAATTTCTCTTACTAGGTCCTGCTCCCAGGGAGGGGGGTGGTAGGGGGTGTTTGGGCCCCACTAGAGTTTTAATGCATTCACATGAATGATATTATTTCTGCAGTACATATCTAATCACACCAGACATGTTCAAATCAGAGTATTATTGCAGAAATTATAGCAGTTTCACATTTTCAAGGTGTGTTCGGGCCCCTCCTCCAGATTTAGGGGGTCCGTGACCCCCCTATATAAAAATTACTTGCCAAAATGCTTTCATCTCTCAATTCCCTATTTAATGACACTAATTATGTTCAGATCGGACTATTATTTCCAAAGTTGTATTAATTTTACTTAACCAGTGACACTCTGACCAAAAATACAAATGCCCGTTTACTTCATATTCATGAATTGCCTTTCTTACCAGAGACGTTGCTTGTCGTTGGGAACCAGTTCTTACTGTTGAGATATTTAGTAAACGCCATCTTGCTGATAAACGTAGCGCAGTATCTTTATACAAAATATTGAACTTTGTGAGATTAATTATTTGCCTTCATTTTAACGAAATGGACCCGATTTGTGAATGTAGTTCTCATGCTCTCAACGATGCACTACAGTCTACTGACCAGGTTATAAAATGCAGATCTGGCAATGAAAGTGCTCGTTGAGTGCAACAGGAGTATTTAGACTGAAAAATTCTTCACAGAAGTATATTCCCCCATACCATTCTAAGAGTTTATTGCAAGGGTTGCTACCATTTCTTATGCCCCGTCTACACAGGGGCGAATTGGAGAGCGAATTGGACCTTGCGGCAACTCGTGCGACTTCACACAAAATCGCATAGAAATTTTTAACTAATTCGCCCCTGTGTAGGGACAGGTCAGAGTGCGAAATTAACTTTTTTCTCCACCTGCCTCCAGCTGGACAATAAGTATCAATATTATTTCGTCCCTTGATCCCAAACTTAATGACACCAGATCAAACATGTATTCCCAAAATTATAACAGTTTAAACATTTCCGCCTCATCTGTAATAATGGATTAGTCCCCCATCCCCAGGAAATAGGGGGTCCAGAGCCCCCCGCCCCCTCCCCCCCCACACACACACCATAATATTACTAACAAATATATTATAATGTGGCATCATTACAATTACAATAACACAATATAAGTTCAAATTAATTATTACCAATGTTCTAATAGTTTGACCATTTACACTTTACCTGTTGAGGTGGGTTGAGCCCCCTCCCCAAAACTGAGGGTACCTAAGAACCCACCTAGCTAAACAATACTTACTAATGTGGTTCTGTCTCTTTATTTCAAAAGTGATGACACAAGTTATGCTCAGATCAGACATTTATTCCAAAGGTTATAACAGTTTAAACATTTCTGGTCTATCTGTGATAATGGATCAGTCCCCCATCCCCAGGAAATAGGGGGTCCAGATGCCTCCCCCCCCCTTTACCAAAGTATTACATGCAAATATATTATATGGTGGCTTCATTGAAAATATAATCACACAAGAATTGTTCAAGTAGATTATAATTATCAATGTTCTATAGTACTTAGAACATTCACACCTTTCCTGATGAGGTGCGTTGAGCTCCCTCTCCCCCCCCCTAAATTAAGGGGTCCAGCCCCCCTAGCTAAAGAATACTTACTATATGGTTGTGTCTCTTTCATTCCAAAATTAATGACAACAATTATGTTCAAATCAGACCAGTATTTAAAAAGGTATAACATTTTCCTTTAATTATTGAAAGTGGGGTTAGCCCCCTATGATAATAGCCCCTCAGAGACCCCCCAGTCAGATGAAGGGTGGACACATGGACCAAAATTGTTATTTAGAACCTAAGCTTTCATTTGATACCAAAAACAACACTTTTGGACAAATCTGAAGTGACTGTCCCTCCACGCACCTTACTTATATGGTCATATTCTGCATTTGGTCAGCCATCTTGAAAAATGGACGAATGAGGGTGTTCCAGGGTTTTTTTTTCTTGTTGCAAGGGAAAATATTGAAAGGCATACCCTTGTCTACATGTGTACCAAATTTGGCACTTTTATCCCAAAAATAACGGTTTCATGTTTTTTTGACCTTAAGGCACCTGACTATTAGGCCAGCCTCAGGCCACAGTCCTCAGCCAATGGGAACGCAGCTTGGAAGCGTTACTTGGCAAACGTTACTCGGTTAATGTGCAATAGCATTGCTGTATAATGGCAATGGTTTGCACATGGAGTTTATTTCATGTTAGCCGTTGCTGGGTAACACCAGAGATGCGCATATCCGGTCAGGTGAACAGTCAGCTTCCGGTTCGAAAACCTCCATGGTGGCAGCTAATGGTCGCGGATTTTAAATCGGTTTAATCCAAGACCATCTTCAGGAGGATTTACCTTTTACGTGGTAATCCAGACAGTGTTGTCCCTTAGGTTCCCCGGGAACCAATTTTGAGAACTTTCCCCAGTGCAGAGGACAGTGGGTTAGTTTTTCTTCCACACCGGCATGACCAGTGATTCGGAAGATGCCCCCTCCGGGGGGGATGGCCGCCAGACCCGCCAAGGCGCCAAAGAGGGGGGAAAAGAAGACCCTCCCGCTCCTGTTAAAAAAGCAGGAGGAAAAGGACTTTCCAAAACCTCTATAGACCAAATCAAGGTTATGTTGGCCGAGGTGATGAAGCCTTTGGAAACATCAGTTAAGTCGGCGAATGATGTGGCCTCGTTGGCTCTCTCCATGGTGGAGGAGGCGACAAAGGAGGATAATGAGGAAGGCGAGGAAGAGGACGAGGAACAGAAACCTCCAGGTTCCGAGGCCTCACACTCAGGAGATGACACTCAGGATTCTCCAAAAAAGGAAAACTCGAAGGAGTCGACCAGTCAAGGTGCTTTTGACTGTGAAGCTTTTGAGGCGAGTTTCTCAACTCTCCTTGCGGATAAGGCAGAAGGACCTGCTCTCCCGGAGAAATTCATCCTCCCATTCGGTAAAATACTCGGAGAACCGGTGGATGTAAAAGTTGTACTAGCCAAGAGGGATCTATATCCAAGACCCGCCAACGCTGAAGGACTTAAAATACCTAAGCTCAATGAACTGTTGGAAGAAAAAGCTAGCAAAGAGATGAAAGCCGTAGAATCGAAACTCCGGCACGTCCAAGAAAATATGGCCGCCGCCATGACAGCAGTGGCGAAACAAGCACAGGTAGCCTATGACTTCGCAAACCTAGCTAAAGGTGGGGATAAGAAGCTCCAGGGTTACCAGCACAAGTTCTACGAATCCTACGTAGACACCATGCAAGCCAATCTACTCTTGTCCAGGGCGATGCATGATGTTATGATGACGAGGCGAGAAGTCATCAAGCAGGGGGTAGCATATCCCTATACTTCCCTCCTAACAGATAGGAATCCTCCTACAGCCAACTACATAGCTGGCGATGACCTAGGGGCTGCAATGGAAAGGGCGAAGAAAGTCGCCACAATGTCGGAGAACCTGATGAAAACCAAGTCATGGCCTACCCCGAACAAGCAGCAAAGGAACCACCCTTACAATAATAATAATAACCAGAAGAAGGGGAACGGAGGACAGGGGAAAAAGACCTTTAACAAGTCGTTCAAAGGCAAAGGCAAAGGTGGAGGTGGAAATAAAAATTTTCACCAGAAGGAGGCCCAGTAACCCAGGTGAGTTCTCCTTACAATTTCAAAGATTTTGGAAACTTTGTAGCGGGTGGCATCAGATTCCATCTTAAAGCCTGGATGAACATTACCTCAGATCCTGTTATCATTGATAAAGTCAGGGGAGTTAGGATAGACTGGGAAGGGTTACCTCCAGAAAGGAACAGTATCTTACCCTATTTCAGATCTAGACAAGCCTCTGGGGTGTTGGACTCAAAGTTGGGAGAATTACTCCGCAAAAACATCATCGAGCCCTCCTCAAATGAGGAGGGCCAGTTTGTCTCGAATGTATTCCTAAGACCAAAGCCCAATGGAAAATTCAGAATGATCTTAGACCTTTCGGACCTTAACTTGGAAGTAAAGTATAAACACTTCAAAATGGAAAGTTTGCAGACGGCACTTCAACTGGTGCACAAAGATTGCTTTATGGCCTCTTTAGACCTTTCGGATGCCTACTTTTCAGTGTCTGTCAAGAAACAAGACAGAAAATTTCTAAAACTTTTGTGGAAAGACAAACTCTTCCAATTCTCGTGCTTGCCTATGGGCCTAGCACAAGCACCCAGGGATTTTACCAAACTGTTAAAACCCATTTTCGCTCACCTAAATGAGAGAGGACATACTTGCATAGGATACATAGACGATACCTTCATTGTGGGGGAAACGTATGAAAAATGCCTAGAAACAGTAGGCCTACTACTCAAAATTTTCGTAGAGCTGGGGTTCAAAGTGCACGAAGAAAAGAGTGCCCTCACTCCTTCAAAGGAAATAGTTTTTCTAGGGTATTGTTTAAATTCGGAAAACCTAACAGTCAGGCCCACCGATGACAAAAGGGAAAAAATGCTTAGAGCTATCAAAGATGTCAAAAGCAAAGACTCTCCTTCCATAAGGGAGGTAGCGGGGTTACTAGGATTAATGGTGGACATGTCCAAGGGCATTGAATACGGGGAAGCCCACTACAGGCGTTTAGAGGGAGACAAAATAAGTGCTCTAAAATCTAAAGCTGGGAATTTCGATGCAAAAATGAAAATCTCATTAGCAGGGCTAAATGACATGGATTGGTGGAAGAAAAGAGTGCCTAAGGGTTTCAAACTAATTAGAACTTTCTCTCCAGATCGGTCCTTAACCACGGACGCTTCAAACACAGGCTGGGGATGTGTGACTGAAAATAAAGTAGCCAGTGGTCTTTGGGATACTTTAGAACAAAATTGGCACATCAATGCTCAGGAAACTTACACAATCCTGTTAGGCTTAAGAACCTTCTTCAAAAAAGAGAAGAACTTACAGATAAAGTGTTTATCGGATAACATGACCGCGGTAGCCTATGTTAACAACAAAGGTGGGGCCCGCAGCATAATGTGCGACAGGATAGCAAAGCTTATTTGGGAGTTCTGTGAAGAAAGAGGCCTGTTCATTTACACAGCCCATATCCCAGGAGTAGAAAACATTGAGGCAGACAGTTTATCACGAAAGGAAGGGTTCATAGAATGGGCTCTACCGGATGATGTGTTTAAACACATCACAAGGGGTCTGACTCCAGAAATAGACTTATTTGCTTCAAGGGTAGCGCATAAAATCAAAAACTATTGCAGCTGGGGCCCTGATCCAGGGGCTTCAGCCATAGATGCTTTTGCTTTCTCTTGGAAACACTTGATAATTTATGCTTTCCCTCCTTTCAGCATCGCTCTCCGAGCAGCCAGGAAGATGATCGCCGATCAATCAAAGGGGTTCCTGGTGACTCCAAATTGGAGTACTCAGCCGTATTACGGATTGCTGAGCAGAACGTGCAGAGAAAAGATCATCCTCCCCAATGTCCCCCTACACAACCCCATCACGGACGCGATTTGGCACCTGAACCTTGTCGCATGGCGGATCTAGCCCAAGAACTTGGGGATCAGGGCCTAGATCCGATCGCAGGAGAACTCCTGATGGCGTCGTGGAGGCCAGGCACGTTGAAACAGTATGATTCTTATCTAAAGAGATGGACCTCCTTCTGTTCCGAGAACAAAATCCCGGAAAAGACTCCTCACATCAACAATGTGATAGCCTTTGTAGTTAGTCTGTATAAGGAGGGACTAGGCTACTCCGCGTGTAACTCAGCTAGATGTGCTTTGTCTTCTTACGTAGAAAGAGTGGACGGAGGTACAGTAGGTAGCAATAGCCTAGTAGCCAGGATTATAAAAGGAATCCACTTTAAGAGACCCCCAGGGACGAAATACATTCAAACCTGGGACGTGAACTTTGTGCTACACAGACTCAAGGAGTGGTCTCCTTTGGAAGCATTGTCAATAAAGAGACTGACGTACAAGACAGTCCTACTATTAGCAATAGTCACAGCACAGAGGATGCAAACCATACATGCCATTAAAAGGAAAAACATCACCTGGGGAAAGGAGGATGTAGTTTTCCAAATGGACTCCCTGCTGAAACACAACAGAGCAGGACAGTCACTAGACATGTTCAGAGTAGACAAATATAATGTAGTAAAAGACATTTGCCCGTACAGGGCTCTAAGAGAATATTGTGAACGAACGAAAAAATTTGACGTTCCAGACCAGACTCTCTGGCTCTCCCTAGAGAAGACTCCGATCCCAGTGACCAAAAACACGGTGTCACGATGGACAAAGGAGGCTCTGGGGGAGACAGGTATAGACACCAGTAAATACAAAGCGCACTCGACGAGAGGTGCAAGTGTGTCCAAGGTCAACAATATGAACATTCCTATCGAGTCCATCCTAAAGAGAGGACGATGGACCAACGCGAAGACATTCGCAAAGTTCTACAACAAGACCATAGACCCAGAGACAGTGTTCCAGTCAGCGGTCTTATCCAAGTAAAATTGGTGAGTGGTCTTGTAGACTAATTTTTCGGCAGGGGTTTGGGATTTCTCGGTTTGGAATCGAGGCTCTCAAATCTCTGGTGTTACCCAGCAACGGCTAACATGAAATAAACTTTTAGAATTAAAGGAGACTTACCTTGGTAAAGGTGAACTTTGATTCTAAGTTTATGATGTTAGTACCGATTGCTGGGTTGAACAACAGTCCCGCCCTTTACACAGGAGCCCTCCCAAGGGTTTATGGAAAAAAGGGTTAGCATAATTTAGGGTCCTAAATTATATCTTTTTTCTGTTGTTCTAGTCAAAAGGATAATTGGGAATTATTTTTTGAGAGTAACAGGTTTATTCTTCTCGATTCCAATCCTTATTTGACTTTCAAAGCTGTTCACCTGACCGGATATGCGCATCTCTGTTGTTCAACCCAGCAATCGGTACTAACATCATAAACTTAGAATCAAAGTTCACCTTTACCAAGGTAAGTCTCCTTTAATTCTAAAATTTAAGGCTAAAACGAAATGATTTTAATGCATTGGGATACGGGAGGAGGGAGAGGGAAGCAGGTATGGTGTTGACAGTGTCAATCTACAAAAAGAATCCATATTTATGAAAGTAACTAGCCAAGACTTCCCCTCATTTCCATCAAATTGTGAGATACTCTGGTGCCACATACCTCTGGACCGATCGCGATTGAACGCCCTCTGAATGAGGCGGATCACTACTCAACTAAAAATTGATCTGTCGCCCGAATACCCGGTACTTTCCCATATAACCACATGTTGTATATCTCGATCCGTTGTCCTCCTTTACCACTACGTATGGCAGTCTAGTTATTATTAATGGCAACTTGCATTAGTTTCCTACCTTTTTCATTGGAAGAATACATACAAACAATGGGATCTGCACTTTTTGTGGTCCTATGGCTATGAACGATTCAAATTTGAGTGCTATTTGCACACGGCACCATACCACTAGCCACTACCTCCATGCACACCAGCCGCGCTCACAGGCTTGTTGACAACATGTATTTATAGGGCGGGCAGTGTAGCCTACTCAGCACTTTGGTGGTGTGTAGGCTACGGTATTTAACACTAAATCACATGGATATTACAGGTAGGAGGGATATATAGAGACAGGGTGGGTGGATGGGTTGTATTTCTGTTGAAATAACAAACTTAATCTTACTAAACTAACCATGCAAAACGCTCCTAAGCTCTCCTACCCTAGTGGAGTCAATTTTCTGGACATTTTCCCCCATCCCTGCCCCAACCAGTCTTCCTCCTGCATTGATAGCGAACATTTAGGGCTATAAAATTACCGACCATTATCTTATCAGCTATTTACGGTCAAGGGCGTTGGTGCGTAACTCATTAAGGCCCATTAGTAACTCATTCAGCTTATCTTACCAATTCTAAATAATTTCTTACAATATACAGCAAATACAAAGTGGAATTCTTTAAAGAAAGAAAGAAAAGGGAAATGAATGTATAGTTTGAACACTACTGTATATATACTCCACATAGCATGGATCAAAGAAAACTTTGAATGGAATCTGTGAGCCAAATAGAAGTCTCTCTCCCTCTCTCTCTCCAAGTCCTTCCAGTCTCATTGCTCTCTCACACAATCTCTCCTCTTCCTCCTCCTCCTCCTCCTCCTCCTCCTCCTCCTCCTCCTCCTCGATAAAAATTCTTTTAATCCAGCTTCGCGATATGTGGCTACAAGTGGCCACATTACAAATGTCCTCTTGTATTTACTATCCTTTTCCTTGTAGGCTCTGAAAATGTCAAAAGTGCCAATTATATACTGAAAGGATTATCCAATAAAGAATTTTTTTTGATAATATAAAAAATAACTTGTTTCAAGCTTGTTCATTTTGAAAACATAAAGACTTAAAACATACTATAATGATATAATATGCTATAAGGGAGTATTGCGCGTTCTTCTGCTAGCTAAAATATCAGGGTATTCTATAGCCACAGGACTTCGCTCGATTATGTTGAAATAATAAAGTCCATGATTCATGGTGTGAATATGACAAAGTATCTGAGAATGCAACTTTTAAGTCGATGTGGTTTTCTTGAGATAGAAGTATGTCATAGAAAGGGACGTAGTTCAATTGTTAATTTATTATCTACAGCAAAGAATATGAAAATCTTTAGAATAATTTCAAATGTACTTTTAAGTGACAACGTTGAGGCGCCGCATGACGATAATGGCATTTTCTGGTTATGGCCTCTAGAGACTTCAAATTTGAATCCAAGTCCTTACCAAATATGTGTTGGTTGAGTGGAAGGAAAGCGTTTAGGGTTAGACGCCATCTCCCTGTACTGCTCCTTTAAATGAGGAGCCATATTAGTGCGACGGTTCTTAGTCATTACATGTAAACTGTAGAAGCTCGCTATACTGAGCGAATCTCGAAGATGCCCTATGCCGAGATCAATGGTAGGAAGAAGATCGGCATCCTTGCATTTTAACTTCAAGGCAAATAATGCATCAGCGGTCTTAGCAGCAGCAGTGGCCTGCATGAGCAGTAGAAATTGGCTGCGCTTCATCATAGTATTCTCAGCAAACTGAGCATTCTCAGGTAAGGGTGACCACAATTCTGCTGAACCCAGTTAGCCAGATAGCATGCAAGTGTAACACCAGTGGCGCTGTACGCTGCAATATCTCCCAGTAGGCTAAGACGGAAGCTTCCGCCGCCCGTGTTCGCGGCCGCCGCCTCCCGCGAAAACGGTGATAACACCAGCAAAGAATGTAAAGATGGTCACAGGATTAATAGATATGAAAAGAGCATATTCTCAGCTATCCATAGGTATATACTTTTACTTATTTGAAAGAGTAGAGCCCGAGCAATGACTGTACATGGGTAACCATGTTTAGGCCTACTATGTTTCTTAGGTTGCGGGAGCCGTAACCGGAAGCTCCCGCCTTAGCAAAGCTAGAAAAGCTAGGTGGCGTGACGGTCGAATAATGTATTTTCACGCTATCAAGGATAGGGAGAATTCGGGAGGAATCTCCGGGCACTGGAATTGCTCCATATTCTCAGGCCTTTTATTACGTTTTTTAATTTCAACAAACAATTTTCCAGTAGGAGGAGTGTCAAATACCTTTATGATGAAGTCTCTTAGCTCAGCATTGACAATGGGATCTCCCAGTTCATGTCTCTCATCCAATTGTCGGTACAAAATCATAAAAAAATCCCGTTTTTTCAACAATTTCACCTTCTTCAGGTCCCACTGGGGGCTGCCCATCCTCTGATTGGGCGCCGCCACTTTGTTTCGCCAAATCTCGTCGTAGTGAGAGGGAACAAGACCTTGCGCGAGAACGTCTACCCGTATGGGCGCCACCATTTTGCTTTCCATAATCTCGTCGAGATGAGAAGGAGCGAGAACGTAGAGGTGACCTACTTTTTGACCCCCTAAGGGAAGCCAATGGCGTTCCCGACCTAGAAGAAACAATTGATGAGAGTCTATAAACTTTCCGCCTGCGTTCCCTGCTATTTCAGCTGGGTGAGCGAGAGTGAGAAACATCACAATTATACATGTGTTTGTACTTGTAGTATTGAGACCTATAATACTCATCCTTTGCCAAAAGCCTGGCAGGCGATCCTAAAGCGTCATGGCTGCCAGTAGACAACGAAGCAGAAATCTTGGTCTGTTCCAATGAAACGACCCGATTATTAATCACTTGCACCGCCTTATTCAAGGTCTGAAAGTTACAAGAAAGCCCTGACAACTCGGCCAGAACCTTCTCCAAGGGAGCCTCTGGCTTAACCTCCTCCCCGGCCATAGAGTTCTCGGAAACGTCCGCCATCTTGGATGGGGCAATCACGAGAAGCGACCAAGCGAATATATAGGTCAAACAATGCAAATATGGTCGGAAAATGGCCGCCAAAAGATGAGCAGGAAGAAACTAGGTGAGAAGAAAACACTACAATGTGAAGAAACAATGGTAAATGTCCGTAATTCTCCGTGAAAAGTTCGAATAAAGCAGAGGAATGGCTCCCGCGACTTGCGTCTATTGCGTAATTCCGTAAACTGTCTAACCTCGATTCCATCTCATGGGGCTGCCACCTATCGGTGGCTGCAGATAAGAATCCGATTTGGGGTTTGAATGATTTTGTTTTAAGTGTGATTGAAAGCCACTTTACAAATAGTTATGTCTTGCTGTATAAATGAGTTCAATAAAAAAATGATGCTCTTGTTTCAGGGATGAATGGGGCCGGCGACGGGTACAGGTGGTAGCCATTGACGCATTGATGATCCACAACTACAAGGAACAGTTCAAACCATCTTTAGTAAAACGGGAGTTGAATAAGGTAAATGTTTTTTCGTCAGGACACCAGGATAATACCCCCACCCACATCCCTCAATTTATTTAAGCCTGAACAGAGGGTAGCTAATTTATTATCTGTACAGAAGAATACTGGAAATCTGTAGCCCACCCAGTTTTTCGGCATGAGTTCATTATTTTTCATATACGCGTAGATATCGGCCAACCAAATAGCGTTGAGATTTTTTCGATATTTTGCTTAAAAGCTGACTGATAAGGCTTTGAATTTGACAACTGCAAATTTCGCCACAGGGGGCGGAAGTCTGTTCATCGCTCGCATGAGTACAGGCTCATTGTTTCATCCATTTTTCTATGTTGTTAAAATTACATTTAAAGTAAGGTAAGGTGAACATCTTTGACTCTTTAGGTTATTACTGTATGGATGGCCGATAGTTAACCGGTTGGTGCAAATTACATTCCAAGAAGTTCTGAACCATTCAAAACCATTCAAACCATTCAAAAGCATTACGTATAATCCATGTTGGGCTCATTTTACGATTGTGACGCGATAGGGGAAACCCCTTTTTGAAAGTGGCATATGTTGAACTTTTGAGCCCCACCTGGTGATTAACCCATTCAAAAGCATTGGTATAATCACTCTTAAGGTGGCCTTCCATTTGTCCGTATGCGGATGCGGAATGGGGATGCGGAATGCAGAAAGTGTCCATCCATATATATGGTCGATTCTCACAAAATGTCGTCAATTGGTTGATATGGGTAACAAAATTGGCTTAAAAATTAAATATACAAGAATTCTTAAATATTTTATCTATTTAAAGTTATAGTACCATATTTGATATGTGCAAAGTTGGGAACACTAATATTGAAAACTGCCTTGTATATTGAGGCCTGAATTATTTGCATCATCAAGCGATACAGGGTGGATGGAAACCATGGAATTGAAGGCAAATATTGAATTTAGATGCGGTTTTGGTATTTGAATACTGATGTACTCTGCTTTCAAAGGGACAAAATATTACTACTTAGATATATACATGACATACCTGGGGTATAATGAAACACAGAAGTGGTATCGCTCAATGACGTTTTTGCTGATTTCATACTTTCTAGAACTATGTATAATTAACATTAAGCAGAAATACTATGACTATTATAGTGAATTTAGCAATAATTATGGCCTGAATTGATGTGATGTGACACTTTGGCAAAGTGTATACATACAGCCTTGTGTATTTTGTTTTCCTCATGAATTAACTGGATACATTATCATACCATCTGTATCGCTCAATGACTGTATTGCTTGATGATTTTTTTCCTATTAAATACCCAGAAGCTTCATACATAATGGGAACTATGTACAAAAATATATCTAAAACAATAGATATTGACATAGGCTATATGTGCATATATTGTGGCTTATTAATATTTATATGCAAATAAGTTATGCATAAATAAAGATGTATCGCTCAATGATGCCAAAACTACACCAAACGCCCTTTATATTATAAAAAGGCATGCTGTCATAAGGCTTCTCCAGTTAGGCTAATATTAAATCTACCAATAAATAATAGAAGTGTTGAGCTATGCTACCAGTATCAAGAACTCATTGAATTTAATTCCAATGATCACTAGCATACTACATGATTGTGGTATCGCTCAATGACGTTTTAATTACACAAAGTGAAAAATGACACTGGAAAAATATCAAATGTACCAACTTGATTTTTTTTTCGTTTATAAAAAAAGAGCCTGCCTATATTTTCATGTTCTATTTGCTTTAAGTTGAAATTACATGATATCTCAGGAATATTGATGTTCAAAGTTTGATTTTCATATTTATTTTCTTTTAAATGCCTAAAAAATGGCATTTTAAGGCATCCAGCAGCTTAAATATACATTGTAGACATGTAAAAGTATATACCCACATGTTCCTCTGCCCTAGCCTGATCATTTTGACACATCCATATTAGTTTTTGAATTACATATTACAAATTATGGCCATATGAGAGAAAAAGGCCCATTTGACGACATTTAGTGAGAATCGACCATATGCGGAAAACAGAGTGCGGTTAGGTCTGTTGGACACTAGTGCTGGTCGCCACAAGGAAGGATGTACGTAGATTAATGATTGAAAAATGTATTCATGATCAGGAGGAATTACTGATACAAGTTTATTTTTACTCTTTATAAAGAATATATTTTGTCATGGCCTCGATAAACCTACAATTCCACATGATTAAAATAATTGTGACATGCTTAAAAAATCGGTACTTCTGTCCCGCCTTCAAGCCACTACCAGGCCCATGACCATACAAGGAGGATCATTTTAAATAATCATAAGAATACATTGATTGTCTACAGAAAATATATATATTTTACCAAGAACTCTTATGTATATCAATTATTCTACAAAGAAAGCTTGTTCATCGTACAATTATATTTTACCCAAAATTAGTAAATGAAATGTTTAATAAAATGTTGTTAATGTTATGGCGCAATAATACTTACATGATCTATATTTATTCATTAAACATATCTCATCTCTTATACACCTCCTTTGCACATTGTGAGTTGCGTAATTTACAATTCAACTGTTGAGCAATTTTATCCATAACTCCTCCTAGCCAAAAATGAACAACTGACGTTACCCTGGTGCATGACGTCACATCCATTTGTGACATCATACACTTCAGGTTTGACAGTCAATTCTGACTTTTTTCTAAATATGAGTTTGGGATATAAAATAGAATGTAACTCGAGCAGTGTCTAGGAGATTATATATACGATGCCCACAAGATTTTACTGACCTGAGTACCGACCTCGAGAGATCCTCAGGTCGGTAAAAACGTTGGTATCTTCGTCAGACGCTAGGTCCATCCCAGCTGGGCCCTAGCATCCGAGGAAGGGTGGGCCCTAGGATCTGAAATATTTACTGGTAAATGTGTAGGTCTAGTATCCAACATCATGGGGGGTGTTTTCCAACTTTGACAGTTATTTACTGTCAAACTATTCAAAATATCAACCTCATATTTCCAGGCGTTAAAGATCAATGTAGTACATTAGAGCCCACCCAGAATTAGCCATGGGCCCCAGCGTCTGATGATGGATGGGCTCTAATGTCTGAAGGTCCCTAGTGTCTGAACTCGCGTCTGGCTTCTGGGCCCTAGCATCTGAGGTTCCTGGGCCCTAGCATTGTTGGGCTCTAACATCTGGAGCCCGATTATATCCCTGTTTTAGCTTCAATTGTCTATGGACAGTCAATAATTGACTGTAGTTCGTCTGCCTTACCAAAGGTGGCAGAGCAGATGGGTAGACGTGTGCCTGCACAGCTCGACCAGTTCAACTAGCTTCGCTAAATTCTCACAGCAACTATTTTTGTTAGCAATCTAAACACAGTTCATCAGGAATTGGGACTGGTGCATTTCCATCGGAAACACTTAAGTTTCCTGCAATTCCAAGTCTTCCATCGGCAGACTGACAGGCATGGCTCTCCAGGGGAGTCCGCCATCTTGCTGACACGTCCCTCCAGTGTCCTAGTTGTGACAGGAACCTATTACCATGTCTGACAAGAATAATGACACTACAACTAGGGGAGATGGACCAAAGGTTGCAAAACCGAAGGTTACAGAGGCCAAGGCTTCCACTTCCAAGAAAGATGCTTCAGGGAAATCATCTCCAGAGACAGAAGGAGGAATGTCTCTCTCAGAACTTAAGGCTGACCTCTATCAAGACATAAGAGGCGCCATCTTGGACGGTCTTTAACAAGAATGCCAGAAACAACATCATCGCCCCAGGTCCACCTCCAGACCTTCATCTTCATTCCATGGTAGGATGCAATCCAAAGTTATAAATCCTAACCATGTGCTGTCGCCTCATTCATCAAACAAAGTGCCACCGGAATTTGAGGCCAAGGAACAAGGGGGACACAGCAGTAAGGACCACCAAAACTCCATTTCTACTGAATCTACTGTGAAATCACAAGGTTATTTGGAGAATCATTTTCTGGACTTCACCTCTACCCTCACTATGAATCCTAACATCGGACCCAGTATTAACAAGGAGCTTGCCAGGTCACAGACGTAGCTCTTTTCTCTGGAGGACATAAAGGAAATTAAGCTCAGATATCCCAAGCCAGACAATCTTGCCAATTTGTCTGTCCCTGGAATTGAAAAACCACTTTGGGAGAATATCGCCAAGGGAGCTGAAAATAAGGAATCCCTGTGACAGAAACACCAGGAAACGGTATCGCATTAGACCTTCAGCTGTCTCCATAAAACTTATCACTGTGATTACGTTGGCTACTGAGGATATCACCAATGAGTTTATCTGAAAAATGAAGAAATGCGGCCTGGCTTAAATCTACATTAGGAACCATGCACAATGCCATTCGCCTAGCTTGTTATCACAACACAGACATTACTAAGAGGAGGAGGAATCTTTCCTCCCAGAGAGGTTCCAATCTCTGGCTACTGACTTTGTACGTTTTCCACCTACTCCCACTCGTCTGTTGGGCCATGACCTTGAGGATCGAGGCCATCAGGAAAACTGAAGCAACTTTCACCGAAACTAACCCCCCAAGAGGCCCCCCAAAACGGAGGCAGGGGTCGGGGAAATCGGCCCAACAACAGCAACAACTTCTCAGGCCAAAAAGGCCAAACTGTTGAGGCCTGCAAAGCTTCAGCTAAGACTTTAGCAGACAGCCATTCCAATCTTGGATTAACCATTAATGTGGAAAAATCCTCCTTTCAACCGAAAACAGAAAATACTTTCTTGCGATACATTATCAACACGGTTTCCATGTGTGTTTTTCCTCCAGAGAACAAAATAATTACCACATTGGACAAGATTGACAATGTTCTGTTAAACAACAACTGGTTCTCCATTAGATCGGTTGCTGCTCGCACTGGAACCTTGGTAGACCTTACCAAGGGAGTAGACTACAGTCTTGGCCACTATAAATCTTTAGAAAAAAACAAATTCTGGGCCCTACTATGCAGTGAGGGTGATTTCTCGAAACATATGCATATCTCACCAAAATCTAGGGAAAAACTTTGGTGGTGGTGAAACCGACTCAGAAAAATCAGGCATATTTCACCTGATATACTGGGTGGGGCACGGTCTGTAAGAAAAGTAGGACAGGTGGCAGATGGCTTCCATCGGAATCCGATCTCCACATTAATGCTTTAGAACTCAAAGCTATTCTAGCCTTACTCTCAGTTTTTGACACACAGAGAACACCACCTTCTCCATCAGAACTGACAACACCAGCTATGGCGTATGTCAGGAAGCAAGGAGGGACTCGCTCAGCTACTGGTGACTATTGCCAAGGAAATTTGGGCATCGGCTGAAGAATACAACAATTGGATTTCAGCATGTCACATTCCAGGGGTGGATAACGTGGAAGCTTACTATGAAGTCGCCACTGAAGACACTGAATGGTCCATTCACCCCCTTATCTTCAAGAAGTCACTTTGGTAACCCTGACTTAGATCAATGCGCCTCCCGCATAAATCACCAGTCACCATATGCCAGTTGGAGACCTGACCCACAGGCCTCTTTCATTGATGCTTTCTCAGTCAATTGGAGTAACTTCTCACTCCCCTATTTATTTCCTCCTTACAGGATAATAGATTGGTGCCTTCATAAGATTCACGTAGACCAGTGCAACGGAATCCTAGTAGTACCAGACTGGCCTGGACAACACTGGTACAGTATTGTTACGTCCAGGGTGACAAAATGCCTTTTCATCAGGGAAGAAAACACTCTTCTCCCATTAGTTCCTCGCGACAACCTAGGAGGATGACGTCCAGAGGTGGGAGCAGAGCCTCTCCACCCTGGGCTCTTACAGTCATCCATCGGACTATTTATTTCTGATCCCTACTGACAAGGAAGATTATTAATCTTCTATTTTGCCAAATTATCTCTCTGGTTTGTCAAAAGTCATCTGGTTTGTCAAAAGTCATCCTCCATGCACCCTGCCCCTGTCTGCTAGCTTCAAAGTCTGGTCGAGCTGCGCAGGCGCATGTCTACCCATCTGCTCCCACCTCTGGACGTCATCCTCCTACAGGCATGATTCGGTGATTAATATTCGGTAATTAAGTAAATACCTCACTTAATCTTAGAATAAAACTTTTCTTTTTTGATTTTGATTGTTTGGGGACAGGTTTTTATTCAGGATAATATTACAATTTTATTATACCTCTGGGAGGGATGATATGGAAAGCCATAGGCTACAGCATAGGAAAACCGTATTACCCTCTGGGCGGTATTTACATATCATATTGACCCCTGGCGGAATTTTTGCTGAAAAAATAGTCCCATGTTCGAATCCTTATTTTCTCTATTTAAATAATTATTTTCGCGGAAAAAAGACTCTTAATACATCATATGTAATGATAAAATATAAATGACACTAATAAGCAACTAAAAATATCAATATCGAAGATGGAAGGTGTTGAATCACTCATTTATTTCTAAATAAAGTAGACCCCCGGTTCTGCTGCCCAGCCAACTAACAAATAGATCGGCGTGCGTAGCCTAAGTGTCTATCACTGGGAGACGTCGATCGTTTTCCCGATTTTCTCTCAAAATAATGACCCTAGGAACTTCAAATGAAAAGTTTAATCGAAGAATCATATGTAAAAATGCGATTTTGCTAAAGAATATCAACGATTTAAAGCTGTGGAATTGATTCGAGGTGCCTATGACTTAGTGTGGCTGCTGACAGGAAGCCTATGCTTCCCTTACGCAAGTTACGGTATTGAAGCTGCCGCTGTATAGCGGCCACGACAAATTCTGATCAAATAAAGGAAATAAAGTAAAATCCTTTCATGTTTATCGAAGTCTACCCGTTAACAAAGCATTAGTTGAGTTTTTAAAAGATTTAAAGCTGCGCAAAGGCAACAAATTGATTCGAAACCGTGAGCGATTTTCCTGAAGCGTTGACTGACTGACACTGTCACTGACAGGCTTGTCACTTGAATCGGAGAAAAACGGGTGTGATGGTCTCACCCGGCGAGTTCAAATGAGAAAAGTAAAGACATTTGAACATCAAACTGAACAACATTCATCTAATTAAGTATTTTAAATCGTATTCATGTCTTAATGATGGTAATTACCCGAAAATTAAGCGAAATAACGATTCAAAATAGAACTACATTCTGCAGGGCTTGTCACAACCCGGCAGGTGAAGCGCGCATTGATATGTACAGATAGCAAAGACCCGGAACTATAAACATGGTCAGGTGGGAGGGGCAGCGTAAGTGGACGTTTTGCCATCGATTTTCATCGAATTACAACCATTTTCTAGCTAAAATGTTGGAAAATGGAGGTATAATAAATACAAAATCGACTGGTGGGCTTGTGGGAGGTGGTTATCTCCCTTGGGCTACGCAAATCGTTGGGGTGCTACGCACCCCTTACGATATTGCTACGCCCGCGGGAGATAACCACCTCCCACAAGGCCACCAGTCAATTTTGTCTATATAGTATATTCATATTTACTGGTAGTCAGCGCATACATAGACAAAATTGACTGGTGGGCTTGTGGGAGGTGGTTATCTCCCGCGGGCGTACTAATTTCGTAAGGGTGCGTAGCACCCGACGAAATTAGGTAGCCCAAGGGAGATAACCACCTCCCACAAGCCCACCAGTCAATTTTGTATTTATTATACCTCCATTTTCCGACATTTTAGCTAGAAAATTGTTGTAATTCGATGAAAATCGAAGGCAAAACGTGCATTTACGCTGCCCCTCCCACCTGATCTTGTTTATAGTTTTGGGTCTTTGGAATCCGTACATATCAATGCGTGCTAGACTTGCAGGGTTGTGACAAGTCCAGCAGAATGTAGTTCTATTTTGAATCGTTATTTCGCTTAATTTTCGGTTAATTACCATCATTAAGACATGAATACGATTTAAATTACTTAATAAGATAAATGTTGTTCAGTTTGATGTTCAAATTCCTGTACATTTTGTAGTTGAACTCGGCGTTTTTAGATACCGTAAGGGAGGCGTACTGTCAGCAGCCACACTCATGGAGCTGTTCGAATCAATTTCAGTCCTTTTCTCACCTTTAAATCTTATTAAAACCAAGTTATGGTTTGATAACAGGCAGGCTTCGGCAAACATGAAAGGATTTTAGTTTATTTCCTTTATTTGATCAGAATTGTTCGTGACGCCTTCAGTAGGCTACGGTAACGCCGATCTATTTGTCAGTTGGCTGGGCAGCCAGAACGGGGGTCTACTTTATTTAGAAATAAATGAGTGATTCAACACCTTCCATATTCGATATTGGTAATTTTAGAGTTGTTTATTATTGCCATTTATATTTTATCATTACGCACGATGTATAACGCATCTTTATTCCGCGAAAATAATTATTTAAATAAAGAAAATGAGGATGCGAACATGGACCTATTTTTTCAACAAAAATTCCGCCAGAGGGCAATATGATATGTAAATACCGCCCAGAGGGTAATACGGTTTTCCAATGCTGTAGCCTATGGCTCACCATACCATCCCTTCCAGAGGTATAATAAAAGGTTATATGTCATTTTGTATATCATTGTTCAAATGCCTGGCCTTTAAAGAAATCGCAAAATAATTGCGTATCAAATCGTCCGGCTTCAAAGTTGCCATAGCTATAGAGGCCATAGCTATATATTAACAGCTGCTTCCATGGTAACCAAATCTAAAATATGAAAATATGTCATGGAAATTCAGACCTTCAACTGTTTCCATGGTAATTCTTCTGAGCTAAATGGTTCGGTAGGCCCTTGTTGAACATTTCCCCCACATATATATTATTTGGGCCGATGTAATATGCATAGCATATCCAATATCCACACTATGACTAGCCTTAAGGTGTGATGTATGTTATTGCATTGTAATGTTCAATTATTGTAGGCATATTGTGGATTTTACTCCCACACACAACACGAGGAACCATTGCCCGCCATTGCCACTGGCAACTGGGGTTGTGGAGCATTCGGTGGGGAATCACAGCTTAAAGGTAAATCCTCCTATTGTTGCATTTAAATCAATCCTGCCTGTGGGCTCTATCTGGCTTAAATAGTAAGGTTGTCAGAAAATGTACAATCGGCAGCCCTACACATTTCGTAAATCATCGTGAATTAGGCTGAAAGGATTAATAGTACCGTCCGTATATGTATATCTGGGTTTATTTGGTATTGTTTTGATTCAACTTTTAACGGTCCGCATTATCTAGGTCGAAAATTATGGTCAACGATTCCATCCATGCATAGAAAACTCCTCTCTATATCTTCCTATTTGAAATGGAAGGTGTTCTTATGTATTCATTGCGGCGGATATGAAAATGACAAAAAGATATTTGTGATTGTAGTATCATCAGTACATGATTTATTGTTATTGTCAACGTATCTTGTTTATATTTACTATGTTAATTGAATGATGTATTTTGTACCACGAGGTGACGCATGCAAATTTCTATTTTGTCGGAGATGCGTTATTCTATAATATTTATTTAACTATTAATGTTAAATCTCTTCAGCCTAATAAACATTTTTCAAATCAAATCAAAGGATCTGTTCGGTTATGTGAAACTGTATTTTAAATCTCATATTTTTGCTTAAATTTGGACTATTTGAGAGCATTGGTGAAGGCGAATTGTACATTTTCTGACGACCATATTGTTCCTAGTACTGTATCAAATTAGTGCATGTAGGTGTGGGGTGGTATCAGGCTATGCCCTCAGCGCTCTTGGACTTGCTGTACCTAGCAACACATACTATTATTGGCTCTAGATTGAAGGGATATTTGTTCCGTTTTTCCCCCAATACATCTAAAGGTCACTTGACTAAAATGTTGGAGGATTTTGTCCGGTTGTTTTTGCTACAGCTTCATGAAACTCAGCATTTATATACATGTATAAGGTCGATTTCAGAAATGAGACTTTGGGTGAAAATTAAAAAAATTCTTTATTTATTTGCATACATATCAGGAAGAAAGGACTTACATCGGGCGAAAGTATTATTACTTTAAATCTTTCCAGATAGATGCCTCCAAATCATTGGAGCCTGGTCAGAGAATTCCATACGAACAGGGGTGTTTTTTTCTTTATAACCAAATTTATTAATAATCCAGATATGAAGGTCTGGACTTCTAATAATTTTTCTTGCAGATGTGTTCAAAGCATACGCACCTTAAATGCTTTACTTTCTGTGTATGCGTTCCTGTAAAAATAACGCACTTACTTCACAACATGATGTTACATCTCTCACTTGCATTTATTCCCGTGACAATACACCAAGACCTGGGAAAATATTATCACTCAGAGGTGGCAGATTACAATATTAGGTACTTTTTGATCTATACATTTATAGCTATATTTTCATTTCTATGGCTGTTTTTAAAATGTATTCGTGTAGTGATTTGTAGTCACAGGTTCGTTTCCCTTGGCGTATCCGAAGCTTATTAAAGAGAGTTTATAGAACAAAAGGAACAAAGGCAGGCGCTACCTGTTCACTTGGGTTTTATTCAATGAGGTGTTCGGAACCGAGCATCAGTTCGCTTCAATACCTAACTCAGACTTGGGATTTCGGGTCACCTGGCCAGCCAGGTAACCCTCGTCCAAGGGTGTCTGACAGACATGCATAAGAATTCACATTTGATGATATAAGTAACTCTTTCTGGACTGAAAGGCTCATCACGGCCTTTACAGACTACATAAAATGGTTGAAACCCGGGTCGCAGTTACTAGCAACCAACAGCTGAACTGCTGTTAAACATAAAAGGTGAACAAGCAAAAGGTAAGATAAGACTAAAAAGTCCCGCGGACCAGTAGTGACCACTGGGGAGGTTCGGACGAACTAACCCTCAGTGGCCAGCTAAACCCAATAACACCACAATACCCCCTTTTTTCTTTTAAGAGTTTGAAAAGAAAATCTTGAAAACTCGACAGGGTATAAGAAAAGTACAGTCTACAAGTAGGAGCATAAATGTGTCCTCTCTACAATGAACAAATAAATCAATCTTATGTAAACCTCAGGAATCGACAAATAGGAGCATTCTGTGTCCTAACTAATGTAAACATTCTTCCGAAGTAAGAAAAATTTATGAAAACCTCTTCTCGTTCGACAGGCAGGAGCATATAGTGTCCTCACTAGCAAGCAAACAATCTGTTTTACAGAAATTCATTTATGAAAAGGTAATCACGTTCGTTTTTGTAGACCAAACATAGATGTTGGCGCCACACACCAAGGTCATGTTCCAGGGATCCAGGGCGTCCGAGCAGTATCCGAAGTGGTTCTAGCGGGTCAAGGGGCGGTCCAGTCATCAACATCCGTGCGATTCCTCCGTTCAGTCATCTTTGTCGTCGTCTTTCTTTCCATCGGGCATGTCCTTCGCAGAAGGTCTGTCCGGAGTATCGAACATACCTCCAAACATACCTTGCTCGGGAGGTGCCCGGCCCAACGCAGCCGTAGCCACAGTCCGCCGAGGCTGGGGTGGCTCACGTTGGGACTTCATTTGGTCCAGGAGATTGGAGAGGAAATGGACCTGTTGGTCGTTTACCTCCGTCCCACCAGCTCGACTGGACAACACGGTCAAACCAGGAGTTGTGCTCGAGCCCGAAGAAGGCGCGGCCTGAGCATCCTCGACTGGTTTGGCAGGGAGAGAGGTCGGCTTTCCACCCAGGGAGCTTTCCGACCTGCTCACACCTTGATCATCTAACAGCAAGCCTTGGAGTCTGGTGTTCTCCTCCAAGAGCTTCAGGATGCATTGTTCTTTCTCCTGGTTAGATGCTTTCAGGGTCCGGATGAGGAGAGTCTGCTGGCTTATTGTCTCCTTCAGGGTCCCTACCTCATCCACTTTTGCCCTCACCGCCTGAAGCTTCTTCAGAGGAGTCAAAAGAGCGGCCACAGTCACCTTGACCTGTCTCTTGGCATCCTCTGCAGCTACCTGCAGGGCTTTCAAAGCCTGGTTTACACCGGTCTCTGATGTTTCCACCAGAGCGGCGGTTTCCAAGGCACAAGGCAGATCGGCCAGAGTTGCGTCCACCCATTTCTGGGCCTTCCTCGAACGTCTGCTCCTCTTGGCAGGAGGAGCAGTTAACTCAACTGCCTTGGCTCTCAGTCCTCGGACGCTTGGAGGCAGCGGCCTTTAAGCTAGTACTAGCACTTGGTTTGTCCGAAGCCACTGTGCTAGCCTTAACCGGGGTCTGAGTCGGTTTGGATTTTCCAGTACCAGCTCTGGAAGTTTCCGCCTCACCAGCCTTTCGAAGGGTCCGAAGATGGGCCAGCGAAAGATGGGTAGTCCGAATGTAAGCACCAAAGGGCTTCCACTCAGGCTTCACCTTCGCTGCCTTCTCCATCGCCTTCGGCCTTCCCTGGTTGTGCAGCAACTCCTCCCCATTCATTATGTGGCTGACCAGTTCTGAATTCCTGTCTAGCTGCTGCCGACAGTTTTCATATGGACAGATCCACACTTCTGTTTGAGGGGCGTGAACCTCGCACAGGTGTCTGAAAAACCTCTCTCGGGTAGAGAAAGCTCGGACACCTGAAGCATTGAGCTTCACTCGCCTACACACCAGGTACGGACACCGAAATCCAGGCTCCCACAGAGTTGACACCAGCCGGAGCTTCTCACTGGTTCCAGGTTCCATCCTCCCTGCTTTGATCAACCCTGGGTAGAGACAAGATTCATCTTCAGAGTCGGACTCTGTGGCCATCAGATGACGTGAGCCTGGTCTATCGTGCCTAGGGTTCAGCGGGACAATATCAGAGGCCTTGTCCAACTCTGCGTTGAACTTGGTCAGCGAGCCGAAATGCGCCAACTGATCTTCCCTCACCTTAGCACGATATACATGGACCTTTTTCAGCTTCTGAAACTTCAGTTTAGGAGTTCCAGTCGCTGAGGCCGGTGCCTTGCCTTTTGAGCTCGACTTGGGGTCCGAGCTCTGGGGTTTGCGGTTCTGACGGGCAGAAGACCGAGTTCTCTTGGCCCGTGAACCCATGAGCTCCTCAGTCACTGCCGCCGAAGAATCAGCAGGATCTGGAGATAGAGTCCGCGGGGACTCATCCATCTCTCCATCCTTCATCTTCGGATTGTCTTGCTTTCTGGGGGACTTAGGCTTTTGCCTAGAGGTTGCGGCCGAAGGTATAGACTTGGCTTTGGGAGTCTCGGACTCAACCTCAACCTCGTCAATTACCGACGCCACCTTCTCTTTAGCAGCTGCCATCTTAGCGTCCTCTGCCTCCATAATGTCACCCCAACATGTTACGGGGCCCGACCCAGAACCATCTGCATCGGCCTGACCCATGCCTACAAGGATCCGGGACCCTTCCATGACCTTGGCTTCCTCATCCGACAACACCTCACAGTCCGAACCCTCCAGATCAACATCTAGATCGGACTCGGACAGCTTGGCGTTGAGGGAGCTAGCCAACTGTTTTTTTACTGCAGATGGATGTTCGGACTCTTCCCAGACACTCTTTGGCTGTGGCTGTCAGCTACTACACACATAGAGTGTAGTGGTATTGAGAAATCTAAACCTTCACTACACGAATATACCCACGCTTGAGGCACAGTGAGTTGGTTGATTACTCCAAAACACAAAGATTGAACGTTTATTGGTATATCAGCAGTGGACATGCTGTTCAAGTTTAGTTTAACACCTTCGGATAGCAACGTTCATTCATTCCTACCCCAATGGCGAAAACAACATGGCCGCTATAGGTCCCACGCCAGCCCGCGCATTATCAACGTGCCCCAAAACACGGTTAATATACGACCCACAGCATTCATGCAACTTGACTACTCGAGCAAAGGGACTACAAACACAGGGCAATATATTTCACAAGGTTCATCACTTGATAAAACTTACTGCACAGTTCTCTTTCTAAGAGGTAGTCTCGGTGTTTTGCTTCGCGGAAGCAGGAAGTAGACTGACTGAAATGGTAAAATACCAGCGTATTTAACCACTGCAACGCCAGAGTTGCGCTCAGTCGCCGCACTACTGCAGCGCCAGTGTTCCTTCCCGCGCTCACCCTCTGAGCCTGAAAATAGCTTGGGCGCGTGTTCCCACTCAGCTATTCGGGTCTCTGCTGAGACGATGCAGAGGTATAATCATTCCCTGATTTCCTCAGACCCACCCCGGGCGTAAGCAACACTCTATTTGTTCATAAATAGATTCTGATGTTGACACTGAAGTCTGTGGTCACTAAAGACATTTTGGATTTCCAGTTTAACATACAAGCGTTACCCAAGGCAAGGTCGAGTACTCTCCGAGACTCATGTTCGTCTCCCAGTCACAAATGGAATTAACTAAATAAAGTCCATTTTTACTGCTTATCATTAGGGGACAGGGCGATTCTAGTTCGGTACACCACCCGTCTGACTTCTCGTTGTGTAATTTTAGTTTGGGCAGAAATCAGTTCGGAGATTCCCACCCTCGGTCCTGTACCATAATTAATTCATCTGCAACCGAACTGGGGCCTTACGTAAACGTTTAGCCCTTGCTATGCCAGGAGAAGAAGGATCTGGTGGCTTTGCATCAGCCACAGCTCCTTTCCTTGGTCTACCTGGTCGTTTCTTTGGCTGCACTGGAGGTACAGGAGCAGCTTTGGCTAGCTGTTTCCTAGGCCTTCCGCGCTTCCTTTTCAAAACGACAGGGGGCGCCACTGGCTGGTCGGACGTATCTGTGCGAACCTTCGGCCTCCCGCGCTTCCTCGGACAGACTGTAGCTACCTTAGACTTTTCTATTTTAGACAAAGTCTTTCCCGGACCCAAAGGCCCAGGCTTGGCAGCCGTAAGTCCCGAATCTGCTAAGGAACTGTCAGGTTTGGCAACAGATTTTCCTTTTTTACCCCCTCTTTTCTTTAGAGGCAGAGATTTACTAGAGGCTTCCTTTGAACTATCCTTTCGGATCTTTCTAGGTCTACCTCTAGGCTTGACGCCTATAGTAATCTTCTCTTTCTCAACCAATTTCGGACAATCTTTCCCTGGCACCACTCTTCCAGCTTCTAGTCTAAAGATTTCCATACCAGCCTGTTCCTGCTTTTGGAATTCTGGTGCCCGATCCAAGTTAACTGCTTGAATTGGCCCATTTTCATCAAATGCCGGCTTCAGATAATCGATATGGTATCGCATTAGACCTTCAGCTGTCTCCAGTTCACAGGTGGTACCTCCTATGAACCTTCTGATCTTATAAGGCCCGTCCCACTTGGGTCCGAGCTTCTTATTTGCTTTGGGGGGACAGAATCGATATACCACCTCCCCCGCCTCAAAACTGGGGGGCCTAGAACGTTTGTTATAATCCCTTATCTGGTGAACCGCAGATATTCCGAGATTATCCCACACATACTGGTGTCCCTTCCTCATCCACTGTTTAAGGTTCTCTACAAAAGCAACCTTGCAAGGGAAATCAAGACTTCCTCTTTCTACACCATGAACTATATCCATGGGCGTTACCAGTTCTTCTCCGAAGACTACTGAGTTAGGTGTGCATAAAGTAGCAGCATGCACTGTTCCTCTGTATGCGTGAGCAATACAAGGGGTCAGCATATCCCAATCTACTTCGTCCGAATTAGTCATACAAGATAGCTGTTCCACAAGAACTCTGTTCAGCCTCTCGGACTGCCCATTGCTCATAGGCCTGTACGGGAGGGTAATCAGCTTCTCGATTCCCAGCATGTCAAGTAGACTCTTCAAGAGTTGAGACCGAATTTCAGGAGCCCCATCTGTCTGTAATGACACAGGACATCCGAATCTCAAGATCCATTCCCGAAAAAGAACTTCTGCACAGCTCTCAGCGGTGTGATCGGCCATGGAGTAGGCTTCGGCCCATTTAGAGAAATGGTCTACTACAACCATGATATAGCCGTTACCTCTAGGGGTACTCCGAAGAGGCCCTAGAATATCCAACGATATTCGGTTCCATCTACCACCATGTTTTTCCTTCTTAAGGTAAGAAATCCCACCACCACCTTTAGTCTTCCTCATATTGCACTCCGGGCAAGCACGTATCCACCGCTTCAGATCATAACTCATACCAGGCCAAAAATATCTCATCTTTGCTGACCAGACATTTTTGAAGGTTCCGAAATGACCCGCAGTTTTGGCACCATGTATATCCTGGAAGATCTCTTTCCTCATGGAAACAGGGATGATTTTCCTCCAGTATTTCTTTTCAGTGGCTAGTCTTGTCCACCCTAGACATAGCACACTTTCTCTCAACTCCATACTACCAAGATGTCTGACAAATGTCCGAAACTCATCAGATTCACCAGCAAGATCTTCCTTGCTAGGAACTGGTATAGTTCCATCCAACATTTTCAGCAACCTTTTTACAAGTGGGTCGGCTTGCTGAGCTTCTTGCAACACGTTCTGCTGAGTCCCTAAGGAAACTGCATTAGTGGCAATAACAGCGTCATGCGCACCGCAATCGAGGCAGTCTGGTCTTCCACATTTTCTGGTTGGTAAGCGAGACAGCGCATCAGCATTTTCATGCTGTTTCCCAGCCCGATGCAAAATCATGCCTTGATCCAGTCCGAATTCCTGTAAGCTGAGTAGCCAGCGAGCTAACATATCGGTCGGATCCTTGAAATTGAGCAGCCAACGCAAAGAGGCGTGATCTGTCCGAACAACAAAATCCTTATTACCCAATAAGTAATGTCGGAATTTCTGCAGGTAGGTCAGAACGGCAAGCAGCTCACGTTTTGTTGCACAATAGTTCCTCTGAGGCTTAGATAAACTATGGCTTGCAAAACACAGAACCACTTCCCTCCCTTCCTGGACCTGAGACAGGATTCCCGCCATGCCAAAACTACTTGCATCTGTATCAAGGATAAACTTACCCGTAGGTTGAGGATATCCGAGAGTAGGTGAAGAGATTAGCAAGTTTTTGGCAACGAGGAGTCCACTCTATAGGTTTAGTATATCGTTTATCCTTGCCTGCCGCGGTTACAACTTCCTGCAAAGGGACCACTAATTTACCAAAATCTTTCATGAAATCTCGGTAATAGGAGGCAAATCCGATGAATTGCTTACTTCCCTAGCATTTTTGGGGATCGGCCAGTCCTTGACTTTCTGGATCTTCTTCGGATCCGCTTGAATGCCCTGGCCTGACACAATCCGACCCAAGTATTCCACTTTCTTGCGAAATAATTCACATTTCTTGGGTTTCAAACGAAGACCATAATCCCGTATACGCTCAAGGACGAGTCTCAGGTTGTCTAGGCACTCATCAAGAGTTTTCCCAAAAACCACGATATCGTCCAGATAGACCAAACATGATTTCCAGCGAAGGCCATCTAACATCTGATCCATCATGCGTTGGAAGGTAGCGGGGGCATTACACAATCCGAAGGCCATGACCTTGAATTGAAATAACCCAACACTGGATAAAAATGCAGTTTTTGACTTGCTATCTTCATCCATCGCCACCTGCCAGTACCCACTTTCAAGATCTAAAGTACAGAACCACTGGTTTCCACCAAGTGACTCTATGCACTCATCGATCCGAGGTAGTGGAAAGCTATCCTTTATAGTGACAGAGTTTAGCTGACGATAGTCAACGCAAAAACGCTGTGTACCATCTTTCTTGGCCACCATGACAATAGGAGCACCCCATGGGCTACTGCTATGTTCAATCCGACCCTCTCTGTACATTTTCCAAATCTCTGCCTCTGCCAGGAATACGCCGGTATGCTTGTTTGATCGGACAAGCATCCCCAGTGTCTATCACATGGCGAACTTTATCAGTACAACCAAGGGCCTTGCCACCTGGAAGAGAAACAATCTCGGAAATTCCTCCAGCAGAGACAGGGCAACCTTTTTCTCGTTTTTCTCGGACAAATCCGAATCATTGACCAGCTTCTTCAGCGGGCACTCTGCACTTGGTGGTACTAAGATGTCGGGAGCTATCAGATCATCATCCGCCACAGGTGATTCTGTAACCTGTATGGAATTGATGATTGCCTCTCTGATAACATTGCCATCGTCATCTCCAGACAAAACAGAGTCCTCTGCCACAAGAGTAACTCTACTTAATCTGCCCACCACCCTACGTTTGCCAATTTTCATTGGGCTGCCGGACGGATTGCTGAAAGCTACCAAAGCGGTTGAACCTCCACCTGAAACATATGTATTCAGGCTCCCTAAGGCGAAGTCTTTCAACAATCCTTGGTCTGGCTCGAACATCCAAGCATCCGATGCGTCTGAGCCACTATCAAAGTCCAATTATGCAAGTGTAATAGATCTGGGTTCCATGATCACCGCTTTCCTAAGTGTCACTGCTCTACCAGTATCTACTTCGCTCACAGTCATAGTCTTTATAGAGGAAACTTCTTTATTTCCACTGTTCTTCTTCCACTGCTTACACAAAACAGAATGTCCGAAGTTCTCCAAATAAAAAAGTCCTGACCAATCAAGATTACAGCGGTGCACATAGTAAAAATCTGCACCTAATATCCCGTCTTCAGGGCCCTTCAGACCACTGACTACCAGACACGTCATCATATACGTCCGACCTGACACTTCATATGGACAGAGCACACTCCCATATGTAGTTATAGGCGTTCCATTACCCATCGAGCACGCCATACGTACCAAAATCATAGGCGGCGCATTGGGAAGGGAATCATAGAAATCCTTGGTAATCAAACTTGTCGTTGTGCCTGGGTCTACCAAGAAAAATCCACTTTTCCCACCTATGCCTACAGGGGCATACCATCTCTTCCTCGCTAATAATTTAGAAGGGATCTCCAGAGTTTCCAGCTGTTGAACAGAAACTTTCTGAACCCGAGCAGATCTCTTTTGGTCCTTTTCCACCAAAATGACCTGTCCTGACTCAGCTTGGTACTCGGCCTGTCCCCAACGTACGCCAGGGCTCTTGTCCGAGCATCCCTGAATCTTTTCAGGGAGAAAACCACCGTCCGGCAACGGCCTAGGACCTCCAGCTATCGGATCGGGTAGCTTCTTGTCGCTAAGCTTTAACCCTATCTTACACACCGGTGCCTGGGCTGATTTCCCAGTTCCTATACTACTTACCAAGATCCTCACAGACTGTGGTACTAAGAAGCGTGTTGTCCAGGGCTCCCGTATTGCTTACTACAGGAGCCGAACCTAGTTTTCCGAAGTCGGCTTCTCCCCTGGAGTGCCTTGCTTCTTCACAAGTTCGAGCAGAGCCTTTTTAGTGGGGCAAGCTGAGGCGAAATGCCCCTCCTCACTACAAAAATAGCATTTCCGAACTTGCCAGGTTTTCTTTTCCTTCCCCCCAGCAGGTTTCTTATTCTGCTGAGTTGAGGAACCAGTCTTTCCATACTTTCCCTGCCATGCTTGGAAAGCTTGCACTATTGCATTGCCGGGATCGTCGGACTGATCATCATCGTCGGACTCCTGCAATGCCAGTGCCTGGCTAACCTGTACCATGGCCTTTTCTTTGGCACTTGCTTTCTTGCGCTTTCCTGACTGGGGAACTTCGGCCGCAGCTCCCTCCAATGGGATAGCTACAGCCAACGGACCCACAGCAGCGTTTGCAAAGTCCATATGGCAACTCTCCCATACCTCGGCCCATTGAATTTCTTGCAGAAGGTCAAACGGCTGTTTAAGCTTCACCCAAGCAGCTTTCTCCTGGTTGATCAAGCCTTTCAAAAAGACTCTCAAGCAGAGGGTACATAGAGTGTTGTCTAAAATTACACCGAAAGCATGTCTAGCACGTTTGGCTACCTCATTGGCAAACATACGGCTTGGCTGCTTAGGGGTTTGTCTGCAATTATAGAACTCTGACTGTTTCTTTTCAAGGGAATGCTCACCAAAGTTAGCATCCATATGGTCTACAAAACCAACAAGATCCAACCCTGGAGGCAAATCTCCCATCTCGCCGAGCTGACGGCGGCACTTAAGCTGCATAAGGAATTGTTCAGGTGTCCAATTATGCGCTTCTGCTAGCACTTTCATCTCTCCGAGATGTGTCCGCCAGGAATCCTTAGGATCCCAGTTCCTTATAATCGCCGGTTTAGGGGCATGATTGACGTTCGTTGCCACAAACTGATACCTGAAGGTGAGTTCGGCGCCTATAGCACCCTCATACTTCAGGCCCTGCACCACTGACTTATCCCGAAAGTAATTTGACACCTGATTAGTCATGTCGCATTGGAGGATTATCGATCGCATGGATGCCAGGCATTTGGATTCCAGAAGCATCTGGCAATCCTCCGACTGTAGTCCATTGCCGACCAACGTTTCTTACATATTGGCTGTTATCAACATGACCACGTACATATGTTGTGGAAGCAGCTGGTTTCTTTATGCTAGAGTGCGCTCCAACATAAGGCCTACCCCCTCCCCCTCCGTGAAGAGGAGACGAGGCAGTGAATGTCACAGTTTCTTTTTGTCTAGGTGTCCTGGATCCTCCACGTGGAGGAGAAACACGCTGGGTCGAGTTAGGCTGCTTAGGGCCTGTCATACGTTCTCCGCTAGGAGTAGCATGTACTACAGGTTCATCTACAGCCTGCCGCCAGCCGCTTCGGACATCTTTAGATGCTCGGGCATGGGTGTCCGAGCAGTCTTTTCTGCTGAAAAATGCCTCGGAGTGAGGAGAATGTATGACCCACCACCTTCATTAGGATAGCCAGGCCTCTCTTCGCCTCGTGGCGGAGAAATTCCACGTATCCTCGGAGGTGAACCAAATAAATTTGCATCCTCGTCTTCCGAAGAATCATCAATTATGTTTCTCATTCGTGACATATCATCTACCCTAGCCGCCTCATTTCGTAGTTTTTCATTCTCTACTCGTAGCCTACGTGTAGTGGCTTGGCAGTCATCAGTCACTTGTGCCAGCGTGTTCTGGAGTTCTTGATTCTGCTCTATGAGCTGATCAATAGTCCCACGGTCATCTTGCATCGACTGGCCTTGCACTGTATAGGCATGGCGCCAGGAGGCCACTTCAGTTCTCAGCTGAGCCCTTTCTTCTTCCTCAAAGGAATCCATCATAGCCGGATTCCTTCGAAATTCAGTCCATTGACCTCCAGCCGCGGCAACCGGCTGCAGAGTCAACTTCGGACTGGTCACTTTTACCTTCAGATTCATTTTCTTCGCATTAGAGCCAGGAGTAGGTTTGCGGTAACCCTTCATACCAGCTGGTGAAATGCGCAGGCCAACTTGGGCCGCTGCATCCGCCACTGGGACTCCATTTGCATTGGTAGTCATATCTCAAAGATATACCAAAGCTTCTAGCAAAGTTAAAACTTCAAGCCCAACGCTCAATCAATAAGACGGAAAGTCAAGATTGGTCATGGCACCAGTTGTAGTGATTTGTTGTCGCAGGTTCGTTTCCCTTGGCGTATCCGAAGCTTATTAAAGAGAGCTTATAGAACAAAAAGAACAAAGGCAGGCGCTACCTGTTCACTTGGGTTTTATTCAATGAGGTGTTCGGAACCGAGCATCAGTTCGCTTCAATACCTAACTCAGACTTGGGATTTCGGGTCACCTGGCCAGCCAGGTAACCCTCGTCCAAGGGTGTCTGACAGACATGCATAAGAATAGTAAACACTTCACATTTGATGATATAAGTAACTCTTTCTGGACTGAAAGGCTCATCACGGCCTTTACAGACTACATAAAATGGTTGAAACCCGGGTCGCAGTTACTAGCAACCAACAGCTGAACTGCTGTTAAACATAAAAGGTGAACAAGCAAAAGGTAAGATAAGACTAAAAAGCCCCGCGGACCAGTAGTGACCACTGGGGAGGTTCGGACGAACTAACCCTCAGTGGCCAGCTAAACCCAATAACACCACATTCGTATGGTATCATCACACATCAGCTGAATGCATCATGTAAGAATTCGTTTGAAATGGTTTTTTTTTCCTGGGGGTCTCTGATTTCTATAATTCTCCTACTATACTTCATTCTCTCTATATGCAAATAATCTGGGAATTGTTCTCTGGATAATTCCCGGTCGTTATGGTGGGAGACTGGGGCCTATGACGTCATACATCTATGTAAGACAGAGGCGTCGCTGACGTCGTTTTAGAATATGAGCACGGGGAAGCATGAATTATAGGTATTCTTAAATGGCTAATATCCATACAACAAGAAAAGGAAATCAATACAGTCATCACATTCTGATGTCATTTTGAAACAATAGTTTTGGTAAAAAGGATTTAGCTAAATTTAAACCACCTTTGTACAAAGAGCAGCTCTTAAAATGCCTGTCTAAATACTAGTTCAAAGATGCCATTATCTTATGTAAAAAACTGATGACTTACAATAGTGTCAGTTGATTTTCTCTGATTAATTATTTTAAGACATTCAATTATATTGTTACAAATCATCACTAACTAGCATCAGAAAGGAGTACAACTATCATTAAATAATCATCATAGAAATATAAGAACATTTCAAAACATATCTAACCTATGAAATCAATGCAAGGTAATGTACATAAAAGCTAGGTTGAAAACAGGCTCTTGCAATTGTTTGTTTTTTCAAGTGCGCTATCTTCCTATGTGTTGGTCTTGTGTAATAGTCAAAACAAAGTTAAACAAGCATTATATTATCCCTGTAAAATTGTAATACTTTGGCTCTGTTAATTCAGGAATACTTTATTCCAACAAAATCTGATTTGATGTTGGGTCCTTCCCGCGCCATTGAAATCACCTCCCCTAAACTCTCACTGATATTAACGCTCTTTCTATTGAAAAAAATGTGAATTTTTAATAACATTTCAATTATTATTGACCAAACTCTTATACGAAAAATTTATCCTGTATTGTATAATTTTTTAAGGAATTTGATCAATTCCATTATTACTTCTATTACAAATAACCTCACAGAGTTGATATGCATTAAATCCGTACACCCTTCCTGATCTCTATGGCTCACAGTGGAAGTTTTTATTATGGGTATTAAAGGTATAAACACCTGTGCAGCAGAAAAAATATGAATTATAACATTTTGTTTAAACTTTGCCTCAAAAAAGAACATGGTTAAGTGAATCCAAAAAGCAAATAACTATATGTCACCGTGTTAGTTTTCATGTATTACTGTTCACAATAGGATCTATGGGAAAAGGACAATTTTTTCAATTTTTGCAGTATAAAAATAAATGGAATTTAACTTTTTATTAATAATCTCTATACACAAAGCTCAAATATTGCTTACCCGTACAAGCGAAAACAGGGGTCACCAGCTTCTCTTTTTTTAAAAAAAACCCAAAAACATTATCGGCTGAATTTTCATCCTGATGAGCTAAAAACAGGAGTATTGATGATTTTCTAAGCTAAATGATATTTTTCAAACTATTAATACCCTGTTCATTCTCGCATGAGGGCAAACTCATAGCTATTATAGCTATGTTTAGAAGAATTTTCAACAGAAATATGGGTTTCATATGTTTGAAATCTTGGGAAAAGGGAGAAAATACCCATTTTATCCACAAACTTCAATAGTAAACATTGGTGGTCCCTTAGATGAAAAAGAAATGTTGAGAGCCATTTTATTTTTGCTTTTTGTTAGCGTCCAATCATGCTCTTTCTCAAGACAAAGTTTGAAAGAAATATTGTGAATTCTAACTTTTCATGCATTAATTAGTTCCTTGAACTCCTGCCTGCAGCAGTGCATATTACAGTGGTTAATCCCTTAAATGGTCTTCTCCATCTGATGGTTCTAGAAAATTTGACTTTAAGAGTCTGCTTATGTTAGAATTTCACCTGAAAATTTCCAACTTATAGTTATGCAGCTAACAACCTCTTTTTGCATCGTTTTGTAACTCTACTACTTCTAGAAAGGTAAAGACTATCATAATGTTATACATATCAAGCAAATCATCTAACGAAATATGAGATTTTATCATTTCTGACAAGATTTCAAATTGTACCACGGACTTGAATGTGAGAAATATCACTTTTCTACAAAATAATTCAAAGATAAATGTTTCCCCAAGTGAAGACATTTTGATATAAAACATACACATCTAAATGTAAGAAATCCATTTAAAACTATAATGTGTGGTGCCGCAGTTCTGGCTTTCCGGGTCTCTCTTCTGGTGATCGGATCAGAAGTAAGACAGTGCCTAGGTTTTGCTAGGTGGAGTTTGATGAAGTTTGCTTGGCGGCGTTTGAGATGTTGAAAGATCTGTTAACGGGTACCAGTTTTGGGATACCCTCACCCGTCGAGCACTATCATATTGGATGCAGACGCCAGTGATTTTGGGATGGCCAGAGTCCTGTCCCAGATACAGAATGAAAAGGAGGTTGTGCTTAGCTACACTAGCAATACGCATACCCGGTCACAACAGAACTACTGTGCCACAAAACGGAGGTTGCCGACAGTGTTGACTTATCTATGTAAGTTCCAGCACTATATTATTAGACAGGTGGATTTCATGCTGAGAACGGATCATGTGGCCCTGCGATGATTGATGCATTTCAAGGATCCGACCAATACATTAGCAAGATGGTTAACCACTCTGCATCATTATGGGGTCCAGGAGGCGCAGGTGGTCCATCATCCGGGGAAACGACATGTGAACGATCTTCCAAATTATATTAAAAATTCAAATATCCAAATGTTCGCTGATGACACTATAATTTACCTATCAGGCAAAGACCCATCCGAAATAACTAAAAAACTTCAAGAAGACCTCAATGCCATGGACTACTGGTACATGGATAACAAGATATCTTTAAATTTAAACAAATCCAAGATACAAAGCTTCTTTAGTACATCAGTTATGAGATCGGGGTGGACAAGAAACGAACAAGGTCTGAGGCCAGAAAATGCATTGGTTCTCAATGGTCAAGCGCTACAAGAAGTAGATTAGATAGCTATAAGTATTTAGGAATAGAAAACACATTGAAATTCAAATCGCAAATTACAAAACTCGTAAATTTACTAAACTACAAAAGCTGGCAGATAGCGAAATTAAAAAAAAAATACCAACATCAACCCTTTTGCTAATTTATAAGGTCATGGTTCTGCCCCTAATAGACCAATCAGATATCTACCACGACTCACATACAACAAATTTTACCCACAAACTGCAAATCATCCAGAACAAAATACTAAGAACAATCTATAGCCTGCCAGCGAGAACCAATGTAGACTATTTACATATTGCAAAGGGTATTCTTCCTCTCAAGCATAGGAGACGTCTGCATGGTCTGCATGTTCTGCAAGTGGGTTACCGTCTGGCGCAAATTCCAGGATTCTTAGATTTGCGTGCCATAAATACCAGAAACTTCACAAACAGTCTGCTTGGTAAAAGGATCCTCTCTCAGCCAATTAGAATGGGACAGCACAGGGGAAGCATTTCTAGGAATCCTTTGTCTCTAAATAATTAATTACCATGTTGAGGTATAAATAAAGCTGAATGCTAAGCCATAGGCACTCCACTGCCGGGCTATGCTGATGACAACCAACTGATCTCTCTGACTTGCTTCATCCAACTAGAACACCGAATCTCTGGGCAAATTGCCTTTAGTTTCTCACAACAGGTCCAACCTAATCCTCCTCTTTAAACTTTGTAAAATCGACCCCATTTTAAACTTTATAGAAGTTAATACAATCCCCCCAATTATGATGGTTTCAAAACAACTAAAAAATGGTATTTCACAAAGAGCACCACTGACTCAACACAACAGCTGATGACGACAGTACCGTATCACTATCACATTGAAGAGGGTGTGTGGGTAATATAATTACCCACACACATTATGGAGAACTTCTAGAATTGGGGAACTGGGTAGGACTGCACCACGCAGACGTGTGTTCCCACCACCACCACTGCCACAAATCCATGTTCGAGCAAGCAGGATACTGATTGACTTACACATAATGGAGGATAAGATGGATCAAACAGTGGCCTGGCTCATGCACAATGCCATGGTACACCGTGGATTCACAAAGCCAAGAAGATACTGAAACATTGACTATCATACAACGTATGAACTGTAAATTTGTTAATAGTTGATTTATCAATAGACAACGAAAATTCAAATTTATACTAAACTAATCAGAAGAACAATCAACCAGGATGCTAACTCTGCTTTATGAGTACTAAACTAATTCAAAATAAATTGCTAACTTTACTTAATTACCAATCTGCTCATTTATTGATATACCCCCTTGATTTCTGAATAACTTTACCCTTTGAAGCCGAAGAAAGGTGAAACGCATCAGGGTTGCCAAATAAAAAACCTCGAAAACCCAAGACCATGGTTCGTTTCAGTTGAGTTGCCTCCAAATCATTCAACTTGTAAATTATAATTTACTGCTCGACGAATGTTGCTGGGATTATGAATATTAAGTCAACTACTTTAAATGTAAATGTTAATGTTTATTTGCATTGGACAATTGTAATAGCCTGATCAAATAGGAAAAGTTTTCTTTTCATAGCAGATGTATTCGTGGGAACGTTTTATTTTAGACAAAATTTCTCATCATAAGCACGAAAATATAAGTGAATCTTAAAATTAAAAAACTTGTATTGATAGGGAGTATCAAAGTCCACGCAATAATTGGTTATTTAATTTTTTCTCACATAATTGCAAAAAACTTCACCCTAAAATTTCTGGAATCGACCATACAAACACATAATAGCAGAATATTTCTTTCTTTCTTTTTTTTTACAGCAGCAGAATATTGATACATTCAGTCCTATAAGTCATAATATGAGTAACTTTGGTTTGATTGTGTTGTTGGAATAGCTGAGAATGCAGCTTTATATAATGTCCTTGGGATGTGACTTTACGAAACACTATGTAAAGTCAGTCAGGTTAATTATCATTAATTATGAAATTATTGACATTGACTTTAGTAATTAAGGTGCTAATTAATTATTGATTAATTAGTTGTGTACTTGTGTAAGTATAATTCCACTATGTTATCTAACAAGGCAAGAAGCTGTATTATAAACAATGAGTAAAGCTTCCTTGCGAAAGAGAGGAGAGTGTGGTGAAACCAACATGTAAGGGAAACCATATGTGTAAACCAAACTCCAGGTTGAGTAATGGTAGCCCATACCATTGAGACAAGAATTATCCGGTAGTTATCCGGGGAAATGTCAAGTAAGAATGCAGAACATGTTTAGGCACTCAGTGACTCCGAGAGTAATCCGGAGGTATATCCAAACTCGACAGAATCCAAATCATTCACAATTAGAGTTGAAGCGAAGAAGAGAATAAAGAAGAAATAGCTAAGTATAAAGAAGAAACAAATAAGAGAAGAACCCTGGATCTTGGTCTGATTTATAAGGGAGGCGCAGCTAATTGGAGTTATCCGATATAAACCTTATTTTTCTATTTCTAACATAAAAACAATTAAGACTGCGTAGTTTCCAATTTCTAAGACGCAATAGACAATTCTAAGACGCAATAGATCTAGAGTATATAAGGAGGAACCGTCTGAGAGTATTCAGAACGGGGGAGAACGGGGAGGAGAGGCAAGCAGACTGGAAGGAAGAACAGACCCGACTCAAAGACCAACCTGGAAAGAAGACACGCACTTGTAAACTGGACTATGGTGGAATAAAAGACTATCAAGCTCATCAGCTCTTACCTATTATGTACATGTCTTTACATAATTTGGTGGCAGCGGTGGGATTGTCTTCAAGCGATTGATGAAGAGCCCAGGATTCTCAGAAAAGAAGGAAGTTTGATCTTCAAAGAAGAATGAAGTATAAACGAATGGTAAGAGCAGGAGCCAGATTTATCTGCGAGGATTGTGGAGAGTCTTACAGACACCGAGCCAATCTATCAAGACACCGAAAACAACACTACGTGTCATACGTGTGTCTCATTTGTTCTACGATCTACGTGAGACAGGACTACATAAGAGAACATTTCCAGAAGATTCATCCTTCAGTAAACCCAGTCGAGTATACTTAGAAGTTGCTGTATACTACACCCCTTGCTGTCTAAACTACAACCAAGATGGAAGGAGCAGGAGCACAAGAGCAGGCTCAGAGACAAGCCAGGATGCAGCAACAAATGCAAGCCCAGATGCAGGTTCAGGCAGAAGACGTCCAAAGAAGAAAACTGAACCTTGAACTACAAAAAGAGCTGAGGAGACGACTGGAACAACATGCAAAAAGAATAGGCATCGCAGACGGCGTAAACAAAGAAGCCCTGAGGACATGGATCGAGGGAATAGATAACGCCGCGGGTTGGACAAGAGCAGGAGATGAATTACTGCTAGAGATGGCCGGATACGTATCGGCAGGGAGCTTAGCCAACACCCTAAGAGAGTACTCGACAGACAACCGAGTAGCCACATGGGAGAACGCAAAGGCCCTGATCATCCGATCGTTTCTGAATGAGGACGAGCAAGAGTTCTTAAGATCGAAGGTGGAAAACATAAAGCAATCACCTTACGAGGACAGTCGGGAATACGGCAGAAGATTTAAGGATGCGGTATCAAAAGCCTACACCGCAGACGATCTGCAGGTGGCGTTAGTGATGGAACGACTAGTAAAGATGTTCGTCAATGGGTTACGAGACAAAGAAGTACGAGCACAAACCTACTTCAAGAGACCAATCGACCTAAATAGAGCAATCGAGGTCGCCAACAATGCCGCAAGAGCCGTATCGCTGGCAGAGATTGAGTATACAGGATATTCAAGAAATGCAGGAAGAAGGGAGGAACCGATGGAAATCGACGCACTTCCACTACCGAGGAAAAGTAACGGTCAACAAAAGGAAAGGACCGAGGAAGTAAAGGATCTGAAGCAGAAGGTACAGACACTTCAAGGAGAATTGAAGTCGATGCAAAAGAAGATGCAGTACAAAGGATACCAAGGAAGGCAATCAGGATCAGGATACCAATCAGGATCAGGATACCAATCAGGATCAGGATACCAGGGAAGACAAAATCAGTCGTACTCACCAAGGAGGGACAAAAACGACTCTAAATGCTTCGCCTGTGGTAATACCGGACACTTTAAGAGAGATTGCCCCGGCAACAGATCTGCGAAGAAAAAGAATCAGTTGGTCCACATAATCGAGGAGGTGATGGACCGGAGGCTCCAGGAGCAGACCGCATAGGAAATCTATGCGCTGGATCCGAGGGTGTACATCAAAGTACGGGCAGCAAACAGAAAGATCTATGACACCCTTGTGGATACCGGTGCAGCAAGGAGCATCATACAGACCAGTGTGTGGAGACAAATATGTAGAGATCTTCACCGACCAGCAATTCTCTTCAAACCCGATCACTATCTAATAGGAGCAGGGAAAAATCGACTAGTCTCAAAAGGAATGTCATCCATAACACTCTATGGAAAAGACATTGACGTGTACGTCATAGATGACTTCGGAATTGACATACTTCTTGGAAGTGATGTGTTAACAAACGTTTTCAAAGCAAAAATTGATCTTGGAAAAATGACAGTACAGCTGGTTGGATTTCATAAAATATACAATCTTGATGACGATAAACAACCAATATTCATCGGAACTACAAAACTAAACTCACCAATGGATTACTGGAAGCAACGTTACCCAGGAGTATTTTTCAGATGAGAAACACACATTTGGTCTGGCTAAAAACATTTCTGTACAAATCAATACAGGAAGTGCATCACCTATCAGGCAAAGAGGGTACAGGATTCCCCTCAAATTACGACAAGAAGTGGACGATCAAATAGATGAGATGTTGGAAGATGGAATCATAGAGCCAAGCGCATCTCCATGGGCCTCACCTGTGACAATGGCTAGTAAGAAAGACGGGACATGGCGTTTCTGTGTGGACTACCGACAAGTCAACAGTGTCACAAAGAAGGACGCCGGACCATTGCCCTTGATACAAGACATCTTTGATGCCCTATCAGGAGCAACAATCTTCACTACATTGGATCTAAAAAGCGGATATTGGCACATCCCTATGCATCCGAATAGTGTGGAGAAGACCGCCTTTACATGTCACAGAGGACTATTTCACTTTCTACGACTACCCTTTGGATTGTGCAACGCACCGAGTGAATTCCAGAGATACATGAACAATGTGTTTTCAGACTTTATTGGAAAATTCGCCATGATATATCTGGATGATATCATTGTCTATTCACGCAATGAGAAGGAACACTCGGAACATCTTCGTCAGATATTTGAGACATGTAAACAAAATGGACTGAAGCTCAAAGGAAGCAAATGTGACTTTGTCAAAGAGGAAGTGAAGCTACTGGGTTATGTCATTGGAGCAAAAGGCATAACTACCGACCCTGATAAGGTCAAGGCAATCAGCGAAATGGAGAAACCGCAAAATGTGACAGAGATACGCAGGTTTCTGGGAATGACAGGATACTACCGTCAGTGTGTCCCAGACTACGCACGGATCGCAAAACCTTTGAATGAACTCACCAAGAAGAAAAACAAGTTCAAATGGGAAAAAGAAGAGGAAGACAGTTTCAAAAGACTGAAGAACGCATTAGCGTCAGAAGAAGTAATGGCTTACCCTCAACTTGATAGGCCTTACAAATTGTATACAGACGCTAGTAATTACGCAATTGGAGCCATATTAGTTCAGACTGATAACGACGGCTTAGAACGACCCATTCAGTATGTATCAAAACAATTATCCGGAACGCAATTGAAATGGGCTGTGATCGAAAAAGAAGCATACGCTGTGGTCCATGCTCTTAAAAAGCTGAGACCATACCTTTATAATGCAAAATTCACAATTTATACAGATCACAAGCCTCTGAAATCATTATTTCTGGAAGAAGTCAAAAATACGAAAATACAAAGATGGGCTGTCCTTATCGCTGAATATGGCGCACCAATTGAATACCGGAAAGGATCAAACAATGTACGAGCTGACATGTTGTCGAGAATTACACCCAGAAAAGATGACAATGAAACGTCACCCATGTTATGTGCAGTTGAAGAAGAAGAAGAAGTACCTTGGGAATTTGATCAATTGGAAAAAGATCACATTAGGAAAGAACAACGAGAAATGCCTGAGTTCATAAAAGGACAACAAGAGGAGGATGGATATGTGCTACATGATGGTCTACTATATACCATTGTACCGCCTCCTGGACAAGGTACCTATCCAAGATTGGTACTACCAGAAAGTGCAAGATTCAGAGTTATCCGGCGTGCACACACAGAAGTAGGACATCAAGGAATGAGAAAAACAATGGACAGGATACAAGAAGCGTACAAATGGCCGTGCCAACGACGAGATGTATATGAAGTAATATCGAAATGTGCAAAGTGTGCAGTCAATGCTACAAGGAGAGATAGACCTCCACCTACAGACATGCCACTAGCATATTATCCGGGACAGATCATTGGAATGGATATGTGCGGACCATTTGTCCCGTCACGACATGGAAACAGATACATGCTCGCCATAATTGACCATTGCACGGGCTGGACGGAAGTGAAACCGCTAGCTCAGAAAACAGCAGCTAATGTTCTACGCTACTTGGAAGGAGAATACATTCCTAGATACGGAGCCCCAGAGGTAGTCATTACAGACCAGGGCCTCGAGTTCAAGAACGAATTGGTGTGCGGATATCTAAAGAAACTAGGAACTGACGTACGTCACGCTTCACCATATCACCCTCAGACAAATGGCCGTATCGAGAGATTTAATCGGACAATAAAAGGAATCCTGAGGAAATTAGCAAATGCCAGAGGAGGAGAATGGGAAGATGTACTTGGACCAGCTTTATGGGCACATAGAGTGAGTACCTCATCAGTAACGAACTATACACCCTACTTCCTGACATTTGGTCGTAAATCTCCGGTACCATGGAAAAAGCTACTGTCTCGAGTAGAGGGGACAGAAAAGACATTATTAGGTCAAAGAATTGACGAGTTAAGTAAAGCCTTCAAGGATGCTGCCCGAAGAACGGAAGAAAGCCGAACTTACAACCGTCAGAGATTGATGCGTCAAGCAAGGGAAGGGGAGTTAAACCTAGGAGACAACGTTGTTATACTAGCTCCAGAAAGCGCCCCACTAGATCCAAAATGGGATCATGGATACATTGTCACCAGGATCAGAGGACCTGTAGTAACCGTGGTAGGACCAAGAAATAAGAGGAGGACTCTGAATAGGGACAAAGTAAAGCTTGCGCATCCGGAAACAGATTGGAGTGATCTGCGCACGAGGCTGACAAGAACGGAAAGGACTCGCCGCTATCCATCACTCCATGCACCAGGTCCAACGATTGGAGAACGTCGCCAAGACCATGCTGATGTCAGCATCGGCTCTGAACATGACGCAATCAGGGAAGATGGTGAAATTCCAGGAAATGTTACAAGACATGATGCAATACCAGGAGGTGTTGCGGGACATGTTGCAATACCACGGGGAATAAAGAGGAAGCCCACGGAGTCGCTCGCCACACACGACATTGGCCCGCCGTTAGTGAGGAGCGCAGGACCAACTCTAAGATCGCACAAGAGGAAGTATAATAATCCAGGAGAACCCGAAGGAAAAAGACCATGCATGGACATAGAAGACTCGGGGTAGTACTCCTTTGGAGTATACTATTATGTGGATACATACGGTGCGACTTGTTAAGTACGGATGGAGTTCTGGTACAAGAACAAGGATCCATCAGGACAGTGTCAGGACTATGGACACTAGTAGTCTTGATACACCCGCCTATACGCCCGGACATAACCAATTGGACTACAACAATAAAGAGTGCCATCATAGATGAAGAAATGAGGGATCACATAGCCGACGAGGACAGATCGATGTGGCTAAGTCGACTAGCTACTATAGAAGCCATAGAACAATCTTCGGAAATCACAATTACGCCTTGGACTATTTCTGATCCCACAGGAAACAAGAAGAGGAGTAAGAGAGGACTTATTAACTTTGTGGGAGAAGCAAGTAAGTCACTATTTGGAACAGCAACCGAAGAAGACGTCGCAATCGTCAAAAGAACGGTAGAAGAAACAAGACAAAGAGAAGTTGTCATCCATCACAACCTTAACGACATGATTAGTGTTATGAATCAAACAAGACTTTACCTTAAAGAAAACAGAATGGACATAAAAACACTTCAGACCGAAACAAACAAACTTGTGAACTTAGCCAGAAATCAAGCAAAGGAAGTGATTCAAATTCGGCAACTGATAAACAAAGTCGCCATGGCCAGGAAAGTGGACAATACAATAGTGATGATGGAAAGAGCCATACGGGATTACCAACTTCAAATGAAGATCTACCATCAGCAGATCAATCATCTGGACAGAGGATGGTTGACAGAAGACATTCTACCAGCAAAGTCATTAACATCAATACTCAGTGCAGTACAACGTCGTGGTCATCAGGTCCTGAATCTACACTGGTACTACCAACATATCAAAATTAAACCTTATTGGCAGCATAAAGGAGAGTTAATGTACCAAGTTGTGTTACCAGCCCTGTCAGAGGAGCGATACTTGGACTATAAACTTGACTATTTTGGTGTGCCCCTTGACACAGAACGAGTACGAACAATTAAAGGACTGTCGTCAGTAGCCATAAACACAGCCGACGGAACGTCCTTTGAACCATTGAACTGTGCAGGACAAAGCCCCAGAGTGTGCCGCCCAGCAAAAGAGGAAACTGAACCTACTTGTGAAACAATGTTGATTAATGGTAAAATGAGTCCAAAATGTATCATTTCAATCACGAAACGGAATAATGACACTATTGAAGTTTTCGCAGTATACGGAGACTCTCTATTTGTGTTAAATGCTTATGTTCCGACTAGCGTAGCGAAAAGGTGTGTAAACAGACGAGGTGAACACGTTATGATATCGAATCCAACAAAGATAAACCTACCAGTAGGATGTGTCTTGGAGACAGCTACATGGAGAGTTCGAAGTATAAATAGAGGTCATGGAACTATAAATGTCATGCAACCGACAATACCGGTTATACCAAGTTTAAATTACACGTGGCCTCAGGTAATCGAACCAAAGATTATTGATCAAAATCGAACCAAAGATTATTGATCAAGTAAAATACGTGGACAGAGTAGATGTACCTCTACTCAGGTTAGCCAAAGATAAAGAGATGCCCTATGTGCACTCGGAAATGGGTAAATACACCATTGGAGTATCAACGTCGACCATTGCTATCATAATATTGGTCATAATAATAATTATATGGTGCTGTAAGAAAAGGAATCTGATATTTCCAACCCCAACCGAAAATGAGTTTCAAGAGATAAGATTGACTACCGTTCCATCTCCACAGATGATGGAAGAAGGTCTAGCTATTGGTGATCCATATCGCCGAAACAGCGAGTGAAATGTGTAACTTCACAATGTTGTAAAGTTATGTTTTTAGATAGAGTTTAAAAACAAAAAGGTGGGGAAGGTATGTAAAGTCAGTCAGGTTAATTATCATTAATTATGAAATTATTGACATTGACTTTAGTAATTAAGGTGCTAATTAATTATTGATTAATTAGTTGTGTACTTGTGTAAGTATAATTCCACTATGTTATCTAACAAGGCAAGAAGCTGTATTATAAACAATGAGTAAAGCTTCCTTGCGAAAGAGAGGAGAGTGTGGTGAAACCAACATGTAAGGGAAACCATATGTGTAAACCAAACTCCAGGTTGAGTAATGGTAGCCCATACCATTGAGACAAGAATTATCCGGTAGTTATCCGGGGAAATGTCAAGTAAGAATGCAGAACATGTTTAGGCACTCAGTGACTCCGAGAGTAATCCGGAGGTATATCCAAACTCGACAGAATCCAAATCATTCACAATTAGAGTTGAAGCGAAGAAGAGAATAAAGAAGAAATAGCTAAGTATAAAGAAGAAACAAATAAGAGAAGAACCCTGGATCTTGGTCTGATTTATAAGGGAGGCGCAGCTAATTGGAGTTATCCGATATAAACCTTATTTTTCTATTTCTAACATAAAAACAATTAAGACTGCGTAGTTTCCAATTTCTAAGACGCAATAGACAATTCTAAGACGCAATAGATCTAGAGTATATAAGGAGGAACCGTCTGAGAGTATTCAGAACGGGGGAGAACGGGGAGGAGAGGCAAGCAGACTGGAAGGAAGAACAGACCCGACTCAAAGACCAACCTGGAAAGAAGACACGCACTTGTAAACTGGACTATGGTGGAATAAAAGACTATCAAGCTCATCAGCTCTTACCTATTATGTACATGTCTTTACAACGCGATAAAGCGTAGCTTAGACCCATCGCTAATAAGTGCTGGGTATCGCATCATGCTAGCATGGTTCCTCTCTCGCCCCGATAAGACCAATGTATGTGAAAGTATGGTGTTAAAATGGGGCATAAAGCAACCCCACCCGCAACATGTAGCGAAATCGCAATTATGCTTAAATCAAGAGCTAATGTCACCGCAATACAAAAATATCAATTTTATTCAGATTAGAAGTACATAGTTATTCTCAAGGAAGTACTAATTTGAGAATATAAATCGGTTGTCTCACATCAACACCACATATTCAATGTCTTCGTTAACCTTCATTTAATAATGGTCTTCATTTAATGGTCGTCTTCTAGGTGGAATCAACTCATTCATTGTGTTTTCTTACAGCCTTGATACAATTAATGGCAGCATCTGAAGCCCACCGAGATGTAGCCTACTTTACTTTCAATGACTCGCGGCTGGCCAGGGAATTAAACGAAGTCTACACATTCATAGAGGCAAACGAATTGTCTGTAGGTTAGTGTATAATATATAGTGTGCAAGAAAGTCATACTGAATGTCCGGGTAACCGCCGCCAAAAGTTTCTCTACAACACATGTAACACACGTGAACGATAATGATGCCCCATTAAAGTAAGAAATACCACCACGAAACATAATGTCCCTTATGCTGATACAAATACTGGGGTTGTTTGTACAGTCTTGTGTTCTCTTTCCATTCACTTTATAATCATTCATGTTTGGTATGTGTTGCTATTAACTTGTTGGTGTCGAAACTTCCCTCACCTTGATCTCGTTTCAATTTGACACTTTCGCATTGATTATCTTTAATGCCACATTAATCTCAAGGATATTCTTTTATTTCTTATTTTTAATTCTTAATCATAATATGTCATTTTAAAAAAAGTATATTGAAATGTTAATTGCTTTTCAGGAGATTTGTGGCAGCGGATAAGTCAGTACTATCAGGATGGTTGTGTTAACAAAGGCCGGCCGAGTAGAACTCTTTACACTTACATTTTGGAAGGTAACAAACCTGGACCTGGACCATCACCGGATAACAAAAAGGATGTGCGCCCACCTAGTCCAGATTGGGCTGCAGATACACCTTGAAGCTAGAATTGCAGCAACAATTTATTTATATTTTTTTACTCGAGGAATACATGTATGAATGCACCATGTGTGAAATCATGTAATCCAGGACCTTCTTATGGATTTCTATTAAAGCTTCTCAGTTAACGTCGGTCAAAAAATTGTCTACCTTTTGGTCTGTTCTTTTCCAACCCATCCAAAAGTTATTAACGAAAATTTTGGAGGATTTTGTCCTGTTGTGTTAGACCATATTTATATATTGGAGACCCGCCAAAATCCGGTGGCTTCACTTAATTATTGTCGTTCACGAGCTGCTGTTTTGTCTCAGCAGATCCGACTTCAAATTCTTGTATAAACATATAACATCAGCAGAATATTGATAAATTCAGTGCTATGAGTCGTAAAATGAGATCGTTTGGAAGGACTTTTTGTCGTAATAACTGAGAATGCGGCTTTAATGGTATTGGTTGTACTGCCAGGTGTTATGGGAAAAATAATCATCCGGTCTCGATTTCCGCTGGACGTCATGTCTATATTTCAGGTGTCATGTTAATGTCAAAATGTATTGTCAAAAAGTGAAATGTACCAAGGAAAGTGAAATGTACCAAGGAAATGGGTATGGGTTATGTGTGGGTTCACTGACATTTAAGGTTTGTAAATTATGCATTTAGGTTTCGCCATTTGAACTTCTCTTTCTGTCTGCTGATAATGAGTTCTGAGAAGTGCTGCAGGAAGTCAATTACCAACCTTCTCCTGTTATATAAAACTCTGCCTAATCATTTCATTCCGAACGTAGGCAATCAAATGACGTAAACCAGTTCTTAAAGACACTGTTGAGTTACCTGGATTCAAGGAAAAGCAAATGAGTCCAGACACCAGAAACTCTGATCTATTGGTGAATTGATTTCCAGAAAAGAACTTCTAAGGCGCCTGGTGGATAAACCCAACGGTTTAATCCTCTAGTATCATACCCATTCCAAGTGAACTAGATTTGTACCTGGAGAAACCTACTCTTTCTCTGCCTCTCTCTGTGTCAAAGAATGTTCCTCTGAGTAAAATGTAAACAAAAAAAACGATTATGCTCTTTCGCTGATGTTTCCTTCGCTTGTGTCACCCGATTGATCATGATGGATGATTTTGAAACATTTACTTGTGGGCGAGGTCGAGAAGTTTGAAATGCAGGCGGCTCCTTGGTTGCATGTTACAGCCATCCTTGCCACAGGTGTGGGTGCACAGGGTCACACGTCTGTTATTGTCTCTTCTGTCTATGCCATGCTGACAGTCATCGGGCAGGTAAATGGGCATGCAGGTCCTTGTTAGTGTTCCTAGCACATCTGCAACACAAATGAACACATTTACTTGCAATTGCTTTCTTTGTGTAGTTTTAATGACAAGGCAGGTGCACGGTGCACGTCTTAAGTATTTTCTGCTAAAATCAGTACTGTAAACGTAATTAATGTTCGCGCAGTATTTATTTTCGCGCACCCACCTTTGTGCATGAAAATAAATCCTGCGTGAAAGGTATAATTATTGCATAAATAATTGTTTCTCTAGGTGCAGGTTATACGACGGTGTGCGGGTAATACGGCGGCCGTATTACCTGCTCTCTTTGATATGACGCTCAGTGCTTAAGCCATTGGGAGTATCATACTAACCTCTGGAAAGGTAAACTAAATATATATATATGTAGGGTACTAGCAAAGTACCCGTCCCCCTCTCCCCACACTTCCCCCTCTCCCTCTTTTCCCTCCTCCTCTTCTCTGTCTCTCATACCTGTTTTTCTCTCCCTCCCCTCTCTCCCCTCCCCTACATCCTCTCCCACCCCTCTTTTCCCTCCCCCTCCCGCTCTCTAATACCCCTCCCCCACATTTTCACCCCAGATACCTTTACAACCACATATAATGGGCTCCAGACAGGGTCAACGGACCTGCACAGACCAAAGAGCTAGATGGGGAGATCACAGATTCCCAGAACATGCGTGACAAAAAAACCCTTCAAGAGCTTTATACCCATATAATAATTTGTTGTTTTACCGTTTTTACTCATTGGTAGAGTTTGGTTTGTGAAGGTATCTGGGGTGGAAATGTGATTTTGAAGCCCTTTTTAGCTTTTTAGTTGAATTCTATACATGTCATTGTGGTATGTGGTTTGTGAAGGTATCTGGGGTGGAAATGTGATTTTGAGGCCCTTTTTAGTTTTTTAGTTGAATTCTATACAACTATTTTAAGCGCGGGAAAGACCCTGTTAGGAACTAAAAGAGATTGATGTCATGCCTCTCCCACCGTCTGTGGCAACATGGGATTCCCTAGCAATGCATCCTGCGAGACTCCCTAGCACCGAGAGAGTGAGAGAGGGAAGGAGAGAATGAAAGAAGCAGAGGGACAGGGTGGGAGAAATTGGATAGGGTAGAGCAAGAAGTTAGTTTTTTAGTTGTGGGAGGGAGAGAGTGTAGGAGAGTGAGGAAGATGGGGAGGGGGAGAGATAAAGAGGGGCAGAATGGAGGCCAGAGGGGTAGAGTGAATAAGGAAAAGGAGGGAGGGACAGGGGCAGGGAGAGATGGGGACTGTCCGAAGGACGGGTACTTTGCTTGTATTAGATAAAATACAGTCAAATGTCTTAAATTAATAGCACTCCGGCCTAGATTGTGTTATAAACGAATCACATGTGTATGTTAATTAGGTTTGCCTGATGGCCATTGCAGACAAATAAAATACCATCTCATCCTGAAGAGTTGATCGTCTTTCATAAAATTCTACATTTTATCCGCTAAACATCAACCACATCACTGTGGGAACAATAATAGCCAACAGGCGACATGACACTCTTTTTTACTGTTACATCAATACTGAAAAAAACGCCATATCCACCATCGATGTGTTTCAGACGGTGCCACATTTAAAAAACGAGATCAATATAATTCAGCCTAATAAAATAAAAGAACCCTAATGTTTTTCTCAACAGTATAAAGGTATAGCAAAATTAATACTCCAAGGCCAGAGTTTCGACAAGAGCTTATTCAGACTAACCGCACTCATCCCATTTGTAACTAGTCTAACAGTAAATTCAGTATACATACATTATACATATATATTATTATGAAGGTCGGTATGGTATGATTGACTAGATATAACTGGATCCGATCCCTCATACTGAAATTACTTTATCTACAGCGGGACGATGTTCCATTGCATGTGACACTGTTAACATTCTATTCTGGGTTTCCCCTTTGATTTAAGACCCCTACTGTGTGGGAATCCCTGCTTCGATCTAGCAGTTTATCCCACCACTATAATAAAGCCATAAACCACCCACTGTGGTCAGTTCTGTGGCAGACATTCTCTGCCCAGCTGCAGAACTAAGAGTACAAAAACTAAATGTGCCAAGAGGGCAGGCTAATTGAATGAAGTTATTTTTTTAAAAAAAGTAATTTTAAAATAAAAAAAGACTTTTACAATAAGATTCTTTTCATCTGGCTGTTTTTGCAATTTTTTTTTATCTGACTTTTACGGTTTGTAGTGGGTCTGCCGTATCATTGCCTACCACACCAACACCATGCTGCGGCAGCAGACGGCATCTCTACTAGAGCCGGACTTGACACGTAATGCTGGCCAGTTCCAGCAGGGGCAGATGCAATACAAACATATATGAGTAATTCTCCCAATCGGTCTACAACCTGTACTGGGGATAATCCCACATGATTATAACCATTTTATTTGAATTCCTTGGCAAAAATGAGGCTGTGGGAACCCCACTTTCAAAACTCTTATGCCAATATATCCGCAGCTATTGACTCATACCTCTACAAATCTGCAGTTTACTACAATGGTGCCCTGAGCCAGGGGGTCTGTGTAAGGATTATTTCCTGAAAAGAATATGAACTTGCCCACTCCCAGTTATGAACACGGAGAAGGGTAAGTTGGATGAGACCTTAGAAGCAGATCTCGCGAGTGCATGGAGGATGCTTTGAACGCTATCGTTGGGTTGCTTCAGGCGAGGCAGCAAGACGCGACTGACTTTGTGAATAAGGCACCTCAAGACTTGGATATGGTTGTGCAACTCGCAAAAGTCATGCAAGATGCAGGGAAGCAGATTGATGTGAAGCTGAAGAAGCAGCTCAGTATGCTTACTGGAGCCATACTTCCTCATGCGGACTGCCTGGACCTGGATCGTCTTAGGGCCATGGTAGATAAAACCGTGGAATACGGAGATAATGAAGACTCTGCAAGTGGCCATTGTATGGGCTCAGTGTAAGGTGATTCCTGTACTATGAAGGACACTGAAGACGAGTGGGACAGGGTTCAGTCAGTACTGGTCAAGTTGTCAGAGGCTTTGAATGGTATAAGTACATACGGGTCTCTGCCGACTGAATGGACCGAGAGGGATGTGAGTAGCAGCCTCTACAAGTTATGGGCTTCACACAGGTTTGTGAAACCCAAGATCCTCCATGATCTTGTGTCTGGGTTGGTCTAGCATGGCCTATGGTCTCAGATGATGCGCAGTGGCATGGACGACTGGCTGCAGAGATCATTGATTCAACACAAAATTCTCCTGTGGGAAAAAACGCAGCCATGTAATGCCAGGCTGCCGGAAACCAAGCGCAACCATTGTGTGGGCTTCATGTCTACACCAGGCGCTCACAGGGACGTTTTCTAATGTTCATTGGCCGACACATCAATCCCCTTGTTGGAAAACAAATCTGTGTTGCATGCGCAGAGCCAGAGGGGCCATGATAGCCCACCTCGTGCATGCGGTAGACCGTTGACAAGTTTTTGCTATAGTTTTTTTTACACACCTTTATTTTCACTTTCTCATTATTCTCTCTTTTTATCTTATTTATTTTTTCTCTTTCTGATTTCCAGGTCTTCTTCTTTCTATCATCACGTTCCTTGCTCTCCTTCTCTCATCTCGTCAAGGTCTTCTATGATTTACATAATTGTCAGTCTCCACACGAGCCTTAATTTCAAGCAAATTTCACCAGGGATGGGCAACCACTAATTGACCTGTGGCTATGATAAAAAAGATGGAGAGCGGATAATGGTAGTGGAATGACCAACCATCAGACATGCATGAGGCAATACAGAAATTCAAGATAATCTGTTGTGATACTTTAATTTTTTTTGTAATGTCAAAAAATTTGTGACGGTTTGTAATCAATAACAATAATATACATTGTGTCTGTTCTTCTCTTTACACTGACTTTTGCTTGCCTTTAGTGAGGTAGTGCCGCATTTCTTTCTACAGCCTACATATTTTTATATAATGTGGGCGCAAGCCCTTGGACTTGATCTATATTGTATTGTCTTGATGTATGCAGGGCCATGACCATACTAGGCTATGTGTATGTACAGCATCGAAGCTGTGAGTGATATGTGCCGGCAGCAGTGTATGTGTAATATCTGTACCCTAAGTTCCAGGTATTATAATTAGTGTGGGTTCTTATCAGTTCACAGAATTAATTGTACCATGTACATGTTTGCGCCAATAGACACATGGTTAGGAGGCTGCTGTCTTCCATCAATCTGTATTCGCCTGGGGTCGCAAACCCCATCGACCTGCAGACTACTGATTATTGCAGTCACCCTATGGACTGTGGGTATAGGAAGCCAGTAACAAATCAAAATAAATTGTTAACCAGCCACTATAAATGGAAAATCAATGTGTATTCGGTCCGCCGTAACACTCCTGGATCCTGTGGATGAGGGCAAGCCTATCAAGCCCGCAATGGCGGAACTCGAAGGATGCTTTGGATGCGATCATCGCGCTGCTTAATGCGAGGCAGCATGACATGCTTGACTTTGCAAATAAGGCACTCATAGGTGGTGCAGTTCGCGAAGGTTGGTAGATCGAATCAAAACTGAAGGGACAGCTTAGTAAACTTGCTGAAGATCTGCTTGTTCACACAGACTGCCTGGATCAGGTTTTTCTTAAGGCCACACTTGATAAAGTTGTGGAGTACGGAGAGATAGAAGACTCCGTACATGGCAATCATGTGGGCTCAGTGGCATGTGATTCCCATAGCACAAAAGTCACAAATCAAGGTCAGGATAAGACACCTGGTGATCAGACAACGCAGGGTGCATGTCAGTCGTCTGGTCAAGGTACTGCGAACCAGTAACCCACCGAGGAGGAGTGGGATTGGGTTCAGTTAGTACTAGCTAAGCTGTCAGAGGCTATGAACAGTATGAATGCATACGGGGCTCTGCCAGCTACATGGAGCGAGAGGGACGTGGAAAGCGGCCTCTAGGAGCTGTGGATGTTGTGAAAATTTGTAACGCCTAAGATCCTCCATGGTCTCGTGTTGGGGATGGTCCAGCACAGCTTATGCTCTCAGTCAATGCGTAGTTGCATGGACAACTGGTTACAGAGAGTGGGTCATGTGAACGTGGATTAAACACAGAATTCTCCTATGGGTAGGAGGCATCCAAGAGATACTAGGCTGCTGGAGACCCCAGGGGGAGAGCACAATCATTGTGTGGGCTTCTCATCTACACCCGGCGCTCAAAGGAACATCCTCAAACATTCACTGGCCGACACATGTATCCCTTGGTGGAGGTCGATATCACTCGCATTACACATGCGCAGAGCCAGATGGGTGATAATGACCCAACTCGTACACCTAATAGACCGGTGTCAAGGAGATCCATAATGCCTGAAATGGATGCAAAAGTTGTTTACAGTAATGACACCAAAGTGTCCAAGGTACAGTTGCGTCATACAGGCAAAATGGATTTTGGATGCGATCATCGCGCTGCTTAATGCGAGGCAGCATGACATGCTTGACTTTGCAAATAAGGCACTCATAGACCCAGAAAAGGTGGTGCAGTTCGCGAAGGTTGGTAGATCGAATCAAAACTGAAGGGACAGCTTAGTAAACTTGCTGAAGATCTGCTTGTTCACACAGACTGCCTGGATCAGGTTTTTCTTAAGGCCACACTTGATAAAGTGTAGCCTTGTGTGTAGCCTTGCCTCAAGGCTACACACACACCAGTGGCAGGCAGCGGGAGGGGCAGTGTGTGGTACTGGGGTATGTTAAACTATGTGAGTGAGTGAAGGTGCAGTGTGTGTGAGGTCCGAGAGGGGTGGGAGTCAAAACAAATTGGACGCCACTTTTTATATTTAAAATTGCTACTTTCCTGTACCATATTATACATAAGTCGTCCCATAAAAAGGCATCAGGAGGAACACAACTTGCCTTACAGACGATGTAATGGTGCCCATTTACATGGGAATACGTAGAAAACAGGGCCATGCATACGAGTCTTGTATAAGTGAGAAATGACACTGATTATTTGGGCAACGTAAGGAGGTTTAGAAGTGGGCTAATGCCGCCCTCTAGAGGGTGGGTCGGTTGCTCAAAGTCAAGTAATATATGAACATCACAATACAAACACAGACAATTTAAGATTTGTTGTTTAATACTCAAGGTTGGGCTTTGATATAAATTCTCTTCGTGAGATGTAGATACAGCAGGTGACATAGCTTGTAGATATAGATGAAAACAATTGGTGTGAGTATGTGAGAGAGTGAGGTGGGACCGGTGCAGGTCACCTGTTTGACCACTCGCCACTAGTTAACCACTCGACTAGTGGAGGGGAGGGGGTCTCAGCCCACCAATAAACCTATTAAAGGTGGTGCGTGAATATGTCTCATTTAATGAGAAATTGTTTAACAAGATTATAATATGTCAGTATATGTATATATATGAGTAATTCCACCAATTGGTCAACATACGACTATAAAATAGATTTTTGCATTTTTAACGAGAAATCTTGGTCTGGAGGTATAGCTTAATCAATTCTGTCAGTTTCCCCGACAGAAATACATCGGAAATACCCCACTTTGACATATCTGGCACCAATGTTTTAAATTCTAGAGGAAAAAAACTCTTGTTTTATTGCCTGAACATTAAAGAAAATCTAAGAAAAAAAAAGATCAGTGTTACATGTTTATTCAAGCTTCATATCATGACCCTGGCTACCGAATAATTTGAAAAAAATATATTTCTAATAAACCAGTGGTTGATTTGCAATGCAAAAATATCTGGGGAAGTCACCAATAACATGCCTATTTAAACCTAGAATAAAAATTGATTTATACACCAAGATGGGTCAAGTGGATAGTTTTCGATGTATTCTCCCGTATAATAATGATTGTATTTGAATATTTTAGTTTTCTTCGGAATTAGAGCATATAATATATATTTGGAAAGGTTTTATGTCACCGTAACGTGTCAGATATTTTAGTTAATAAAAAATAAAATATTTACAGTTGAAAAAAATAAAGTATGGCTGAAGGTAAGTCAGCATATAGCTCAAACATATATAGCCATATTATCCCATTGCAGTTCATTATTGCCCCTCAAGAGTGCTAAAACATGATGTCACCGTAACATGCCGGCACGTTGCAGTGACATAAATGATGTGACATAATAATTATGTGACATCATATATACATGTATTGTGTGGATGCATAGAGAACATTTCCATAATAAGTTTGCCTCTAAATGCTTAACTAGAATTCATATTTACCTATATAAACAACCACAGAACTATAACAACCAATACAAGTATTCAAGTCATCTTAACAGGAAAACGAGGGGAAGAATGTTATATATTTTAATTGATTATAAATACATTGGATTATATGTGTATATGGGCAGAGGGTAAATCTATGGAAAGCGGAATGCAACCACCGACAAAACGCTAGAAATGTCGGTAAAAACTCCGACAAATCGGTAACAGAGAGAGTGTAAAGCCGACTATGTTGGTAATTTTCCGATGGTCGGTATTATGCCCCGACATTGTCAGCAATTTTATTTTTACATTTGAAAATATTTCTAAAGTTTCTCCAAGATGGCCGATCATCGGCCGATTTATCGGTAATTAAATAATGTGTTGGCCGCTATGTCGGCCGATTGTTGGGTTCAATTGTTAAAGCGAAAAGCTTTAGAAATTAGGAAAGAATTCAGAAAAGAAATACAAGCTATGTTCCGAACTCAGATCGGAGGTGACTAGGATATGGGCCCCCCTTCTGTAGAATCTGTGGAATCTTGATCAGATTATCAATCTGACTCGTTATTATTATTATATATTATGTGAGATGACCAGTGACTACTTTGGTCACAAAAGTGCTTTTAATAGAACATAATACCTTGATATTATATTGTACTCACCCCAGTATAGGGATCTTGTAGTAAATATTTTCTTACGGTAATAATGTATTTTATTACTTCTTTCTTCACCTAATTTACTCCTGTAAATGCCACATGTAAGTCTTGTGGTATAAATGTTTTTTACTAAAAATCTCTCGTGGTATTATTGTATTTTACTACCACTGTTATTGTTGTAAATATCACATGTAAGCTTTGTGGTATTAAATCGTATTGTACTGTACTGTACAATAAACGATATGTTTAACACTTGCCATGTTAGTCGCCTAGTTCTCTGATACTTAAACTTTTATTTTATTTTATTCTTATTACCATATCTAAGTCAACTAGCCTAGTCTCTTTTTCAAATTTCGGTAACTGCCGGAAGAATATGCACTCTTTGTAGTACATAAAGGTATGTCGACCCTTTTATCTGTTTATATAATCCTCGTCTGCAGTACTCTTCTGTACTCTTCGAAAAGACAAATAAAAAACTTCTTATCTTATCTTATTTTTAAAAATTCAGCCAAATAGTTGGCTAAATGACGACCAATTGGTGGAATTGCTCATATTTCTCTCTCCCTCTCTCTCTCTCTCTCTCTCTACCCCTTCTTCCTTATACATGTTAATCACCATGATTACCCAACCACCCACCTACCCACACATAAGAAGCAATATAATGCTTAATGATATTAGAATGGTTTACCACCAGTATGTTCTATTTTTTTCTTCATAAGTTCACATAAATTCCATTTTCTAGAATACCTTAAAACAACCAAGTGGATGATGTAGGTGATATTAAAAGCTAAATTTTTAGACACAACGATTTATGAGTTAGGCTCTGATTAATTCATGGAAAAAACATCAAATAAATAATCCTATAAATAAGCAATTGGGAATTATCATATAGATGGCCCTTTCCCGCTTATAATATGTGTCAGATTTTCAGAAAATGTACAATTGGCAGCTGTACACATTTAGTAAATTCTGCTAAATTTGGTTGAAAAATGTAGAATACCGGCTATATATCTGAGTATATTTGGTATCACATTGATTTAAAGTATCTGTTTTGTTATGTTAAACTGCATTTTGAAGCTAATTTATGTCTTAAATGAGGGTTATTGGAGTGGATTGGTGAAGGCAAATTGTACATTTTCAGAAAGTCTGACCCATATATATCTTATATATGACGTATCCATGGGTGCAGGGAGGGAGGGGGGGGGGCATCATCATGTAAGAATATCAATATAAATGTATATATAATCATACAATTCTTCGCAATTGGTGAATATTCATGTAGAGTAGTTGAGCGATTGTTCCTCGGATTGTTTTCATATATTTAAGCAATTGTGAACAATGTATTGGTCTAAAACTTATCACCCATGTGTTGCCCCTAATAACCCAGCCAGCATACATTTTCTTGCTCAATATTCACTTGTAAAGCCAATATAATTATCGCTACTATTTAACAGAACATTTATGAGAAAAACAGGAAAAGATATGATATGATGTGAGATGAGAAACGAAATAATGGAATTGAGAAAGGTTACCTGTCATAATATCTACAATACTTTACAGTTGAGGTGAGATGGGTGGTACATTGATAGCATCACCTGACAATCGTGAGAAGTTAGAAACATAAATAAACAAGTGAACAATTGAATATTCCATGATTAATCTCTCAAACGGGGGTTTTCGTATTACCCTGACATATATATATATCTACACCTTAGTTTTTATATCTAGGTATCTATTCACTACTAGATGGCGGTGTAAATATATACTAAGCCCCCTACGGCCATCTAGCTACTAACTCCACAGTTTGACCACCAGTCACTTTTCCTGCTGATACCACTGTCACCACACGTTTTGATGGCCGCCATGTCGACCTCCATGTCGGCAAATTGAAGTTTAATTCGCCGTCATATCGGCCGACTTATCGGCGGCTTATCGGCGGACAAAGTTCATTATGCACTAAGGGGAAGAGCAATTTAAACTGGAGAAAGCAATATCGGTAATGACAGCCGATATTTACGGAAATTTACCGATGTTTTTTTAGAATTCATTTTGTGCCCCCGAAAAATCGGCCGATAAATGTAAAAGTCGGCCGACGTGTTGGAATGCTTGCCGACGTACTACCCGACATTTTCAAATGTCGCTATAGTAAGTCTATATGGAGATCCTCCGACTTCTCTTCTGATTTGTCGGTAGTTGCATACCACTTTCCATATAAATCATTGCCGCTGCCATTACCATTACCATTATTATTTTGTTATTTGGCTGTAACTTTTCTTCTAGTTGGAACATTTCACAAACTAAAAAGCATTATGACCCTTATGTTGAGACCTGAAGTACAAAATAATTAAAAACATTATGTGCCTATTTCTTTTTATTTATATTTCTAAATTATGTAGAAATATGTACACTTCTTTTGTGCCCTTAGCTAGTTCCCATCACAGACTCCACGAAGCTGCCCTCACTACAATATTCATTATTAACTTTCCCAATATTCATTATTAACTTTCCCAATTTCGTCTTTATTATCTGCAATATGTGTAGTTTATGTACGAAAAATAATAAATCAATAAAAACAATTTCAAAAAATTAAGAATTTTCAGCCAAATGTCAACCAATTGGTGGAATTGCTCATATGAGTAATATGTATGCAATAAAAGCCCAGTTCGAAGGAATGTTTATATATTGTGAATATTTTGGAGAGCCATATGCACTGAAGAAGTAGGGCCTGGCTGGGGCCGTAGATAAGCAAGGACCACGTCAGAGGCCCAAGTACCATGTGAGCGTATGTTAGTTAAGTTTGCACCACCTCTGGAAAAGGCAAACGAGGCACCTCCTCTCCTTAAACTGTGAAGTGAGAAAAGGGCTGAGTCTAGTCCATGGAGTTGTAGAGCAGCCAACCATTGCAGCTGACTGACATTGGGTGACCATTGAAGAACATGAAGAGGGGCGACGAGGCGCACTGTGGCAGGCTGGCGAGAAGGGCAGAGATGCATTGAAGAGGACACAGGATACTGTCCGGAATCGTAGGAAGGAAGATGGAGCTTGGCATCATGCCCGACTGCAGAGTCTTAGTCCACTTAATGCGGACCTCAATGCCTTCGGATGAAAGTGTAATGTCACTGGTGGTCAGTTGACGCGTAGGGTTGTAGAGAGATGATGTCTTTGGGAACAAGTTGCTTTGACGGAGGAATCCGATGAACATTAGGACTATAGCAGCCCTAAGCTGGGTGAAGTATCTGTCATGGGATATAGAGAGCAGAACTTCTGAATAGCTGGCAACTTCTGAGCTGGGCTGTGACGGTGTGTGTTGTCGATAGCCTGCAGTGCAGTGAGCACGAGCTGAGAGTCCAACTTGCTGGTGTCGATGAGGGCGAGTTTGTAGTAAGATTTCAGGCTTGATATAATATTCCTGATAGTTGTAGAGGCTCTATTGTGCTGCACTAGATACTCTATAAACCAACAGACTTCTGCAACATCTGGGCTATAGAAGTCAAGGTGGAGGTGATGACAAAATCCAATGAAGAACACAACAGCAGACTTACGATTGGCAGTAGTTCCTGGGCGATAGGCCTGTTTCTGGCAACCGCTAGAGAAGTCTGGATCGAGCCTATAGGAAATAAGATGTATCGTAAAGTGACCGGGGCATGCTAACAGATTTAAGAGACTTGGCTTAAATAATTTCAGCAGCCTTTAGTTTAGCATTGTCATCATTGAAGGCTCTAGAGAGGGCATCAGGGAGTGTCATTGAAACACCAGGCACATGTACAAATTTGATGGCTACATTGAGTTTTGCACAGGCCGCGAGCTGGTTATCTCTAGCCCTTCCCCCAGAGAGGGCCTGGACTGAAGCAGAGTTGTCACAGCACACTCTAACTATGTTGCCATGATCCTTCTCATTACATAGGAGGTGGGCTGCCGCAAGGCAGTCTGTAGCTTCTAGTATGTTTATGTCGTCACAGACGTGTAGAGACTTGTACTCAAAGGCAAACCACTTGTGTCCATCAGTACCGCCAGCACCAGTAGTAGACGAGTCTACCCAGATAGTCTTTTATGGTGTTTTTTTTGGATGTTATTTTTATGCTACTTGCCATAGAATTAAAGTTATGAGAAACATAATATAGCATTTTTGATATTTTAGTCCAATTTTAACATTGACCTAGGTCATAGGAGGTGACCTTGACCTTGGATTAGAAAAATAATGGCTTAAATGAATTCTCCATCCCCGAAACCCCCTAGAAACCAAATTTGAATGACTTTGGATGTGCTTATGTTTTTGTGTTTATGTTTTGGTATGTTGTATGCTTTGTATGTTTATGTATGTTGTTTTTTCTCAAATGTCATTTTTATGCTACTTGCCGCTACTAAAATGGCCATACCAGAGTTAAGCTGCTGTGTTGAAGCTGCTATCATGCATTTTCATGAACCCTAGACATGTGTCTACCTAAGAAACACTGGTAGCATTAGTGCCCCAAGTGGTACCAATGACCCCCAAATCAGGGGGCTGGCTCATGGACTAAATGGGCAGCATTTGATTTCAGGAGGCCTTTTTTTTTTTAGAAAAAATAAAATTCGTTGAATCTCTACAATTTATGGCGTACATATAGAAGGGAATATCAGCATTATACAGACAAAGTTTGGGAAGGCTGTGTCAAATATTTCGATTCCTACACCTATGCTTCAGAAACCTCCATTTTTGCCTATTTTTTGCCTTATTTCGCCTATATTAAACAAGATTTATCAAATAATATAGTGTAAATTTGAGATGAGATACCCAATTACTATGCCAGCAATATTAAATAACAAAGTAACAGCTAGGAAATCGATGATGGCCGCCAACATAGGACCTGGTTGTAACCAACGTTTAAATAACTTTTTGTCAAAATATCTGTTTTATTTCTATATAGTAACTGTGCTAATATAGAAGGATCTCTATATTTCTATTTATTATGGTGTAACGGCGACGCTATGGCATAACGGCGACATCCCAATATATGCTCACTGCAATTCAACAGCATCTGTATTTATTCATATCTATATCTTTTATCAAATTCAGGCAGGCCTTAACATTTATCATAATAGGCGAAATTCCAAAAAAATATATTTTATTCTAAATATGGGACTTAATTTACATGTTGTATCGCAACATAAAATATTCCCTTACCAGTTCAAGGAATTTTATGTAGGGGAATAAAAGGTTTCAGAAGCATTGTGGGCTAGTAATTTTGATTAAAATATCCATATATATATGTGCATCTTTTCGTCAACAAATACTTATTGCAATTTAATATTAAAGTTTTGTCTTAAGGTATTTTATTATTTTGAAGCTAATAGATGTTGTAACCCGACACAGGTATTCCAAAACAATATTTTTCAATTCTAGATCAGTTTTAATGTATGATAACATTAATATTGTGTTTTTTCATAATAATGAACGTGTGTGTATGTGTAGAAACCATTTTTTTTCAGCAAGATTGATATATTTTCTAAATCAGGCTGTGCATTATATTCAAATTCCATAATTACTACATATTTTCTTGCCAGAAAAAGCTCTTTTATCACAATAGCGGCGAAGATCTTGGCATAACAACTTTGAAAGTGGGATTCCCACAACATTATTTTTGCCAAAGAATTTGAATAAAATGGTTATAATTATGTGTGATGATCCCAAATAAAGGTTGTAGACAACCTAGGTTGTAAAACCAAATGACACCCGATTGGGAGAATTACTCATATGCCTAGCAGGGGCCGGTCCAGCAGTGAATAGCACTAAAGGTGTCAGCGACTGTCAGAAGATTGTGGTGGACCATCTTTCCATTAAAGGTGTTCTTTGAGATATAGGCATTCACACTCCCTTCAGGGAAGGATAAATCAACGATGATGCGGCATTTATCACTATCAATCTTTGGCCTGGACATAAGAGGACTAGTGTGGAACCATTGAGTAAACAAGTGCTTTTCAAAGGGACCACATAGAGCGCCTAGAGAGGACTCTGATATGAAGTATTCCTTGACATGTCTGGGGAACTGGAGTGTAGACGAGTGGTTAGCTTGTGTATGCTGGCTGTAAATGGGCGAGCCACTATACTGAATAGGAAATCAGAATGAGATCCCATCTAATATAGTTGAGCACAGCCTCACTTGCCCAGGTGTCAACATTTAGTTTAGTGATGAGGGGAATCCTTGCTCCGAACATATTGATACAGTGCCTCCACTAGAATGTCGGTATGCATGTATACATGTACTTAAGATCGATATTGGGTGATTGTATACTAGAAGTCCTTTGGTATATGTGTGAGTAGATATCTCTTAGTTGGTCTATGTATGATCCTCTAATATAAGCACAGTAAGAAAGACACAACAGTTTCAATTCCATAAAGGTTCTGTTCTTTTAATAAGTCTAGCTCATATATATATCATATTCAATTGTCAATAGTCATGCGTACAGGTGAAGAGGTGGAGTCTGGCTTACAATCTATATTCATAAGTATGCACGGTCCCTCCCCCCATGTGTATCTATTACTCCCACTGACCTGATATGACTTATCTCTGGACTATAGGTCTGAATACCGTGTGATGGACAATTCCACTCCATCACAATATTCGGCCGAGCTATGCTTCGGACCGACTCATATATGTTCACAATGTCTCTACCACTCACAACCGGGAGAGGCCAACATGCACGATAAGTTCAGTCCACTAAGTTTGAAATCCTTTTGCTTTCATTGTCACAGCGAACCTGAGTCAGTGGTTCTTCTTCCATCATAGTAAAACACAGAACTTCCCATTCGAGGTGGGGGGGGGGGGGGGACCCTAGTGGCTCATAAGAATTGATTAAATCCCAACATTCATAACTGGAATGGTCATCAAGGGACCAACACAAGTCTATACACTCTGAGGGAGCATCAGTAACAGCGAGAGCAGGAGCTTGTTGTTTAACATACTCTGATGAAACTTCAGGTGAACAACAGATGAACTTCCTGCCAACACATGGCTGAAGAGGCTCAATAGAACTAACGAAGTCACTCAAGGGTAAGCTATCAGTTTTCATACGAGAATTACTTTCAGGAGTTTGAATAATAGAATCAGGTGGTTTTTTACCTGGGAAGTTGTTATGAAGCCCAGCTCCAGAAGAAGCGCCACGCTGTTTGGAACACTCATGTAGGAGAGGGGCGAAGGCCGCAAGCAGAGTCGAGCTCTCCTGGGCCGGAGGCAGACTTCCATGACCTACTTCTGAGGTAAACACACTGCAGGGATCTTTAATGCACTGATCCTTTTGCACACACTTGATGATATTAGAGTCAATCGAACATAACTTGGCAGGTTTAAACACATTTTCACTCTGAAGATCCTTGTATTGCCCTTGGTCACTTAGTTTTTTGCCTGGCTAGTTGATGGACCTGAGCCAGATGATTTTGAAGTGGGCCAAGGGCTCGAACCTGACTTCTTTCCTTCCTGAGGGCCGCACTTGGGCATGCGAGACTTGTTATTGCACGATCTCAATGGGTGTTGATATTCCCTGGCTCTTGTCAAGAAGAAGCAGAAGCCACATGCGTGTATCAGAGTGATACTGCCTGATATATGATTTCCGTTTGAAGAGCACTTCGTCAAAATTATACATCGGGCAAGGTGTGGTGCCTTTTGGAGTAGAACTAGAGGACTTCATTGCCCAACACAGCCTAGAACGTTCGAACTGAAAATGGTATACGTCTCCCCATGCTGCCTGGCCCTCATTGATTTGTGCTAGGCATGATTGTGACCAAGCCCTCACCCCATCCCACTCAAATTGTGAGGCATCTTGAACTAGGGCCTCCATGTGCTTTGTCATGTGGTGTGGAACTGTTGCAACGGTGAGCAGATTCGAGGTCATTCTAGACAAGCCACAAAAATACTCAGGGAGCGTAAGTTCATGCTTGTTCTTTCGGACTAACTGGTACATGTCTGGGGGAAGGCTAGCCTGGGGCATTGAAAAAGGCTGTATAAACTTTAACATACCTCTAGGGTCTCCGACCGTGGGATATTGACAGTCAAGTGCATTGTAGGCAAACTGGGATTTCCTGTAATTCCCCGATATCTCAGCTGGGTCAGGGAGCTTTTCCACTGGTGGTGTAAAGATCGGCTGAATCATTGGTAGCGGTGTAGCAGTGTAGGTCTGAGCTGGCTGCTGAGGACCTATTGAAGCCACCGGGTACTGCTTGGCATTGTACAGCGGAATGGAGTCAGGCTGTGTGTGCGGGATACTTGGGCGGAAGTTAATAATAGAAAAGCTCTAATCACACCCACAATTCTATACTCAATACTAAACACTGGGTGTAACCAAACCGCAGGATGCTAATGTCTGGGCTGCTTGCCTGCTTATTTTCTATGGCCTCCTGAGAAGATCTAATGTCATGCCACAAACCACAGCAACCTTAACTCTAATAAGCATTTAAGGAGACAAGATATCACATTCTCAAAGGAGGGTGCATCGGTCCTGATAAGGTGGTACCAAAACAAGGTCTCTGCCCCTCCCCTGGAGGAAGGGGCATATGCCTTGTGCCCAGGCAATTTACAAGGCTTTCAATCTCTTAAAACCCCCAGGAACAGGCCCTGCTCTAGTGTACAAATCAAACCGTGGGTGGACACCATTGATTCCCTCAGTCTTCCTACCAGTTTTAAAAACAGCTCTCATCAAGGCAGGAGAGAGAGGGGAAAATTATTCAGGACATAGTTTTAGGCGCGGCGGAGCTATGTGGGCCTATGAGTGTTCAATTCCAATCGAAACAATCAGACAATTAGGAGATCGGTCTTAAGATTCTTACACCAAATACGTGATACCTAGCAATAAGGTACTCTGCAAGGTAACGACCACCATGGCCTCAGCTCTCCCTTTGTGAGTCCACTGGGGTTTGGAGTTTACTGACTCACAAAAGACAATATTGAGGAATACAAGTTTGTGACTTCTGAGCGCAATGCTCATTATAATCTAATTACCTCGTATTAATATTCAACATAATCTATAATTGTCATGTATGTATTATTGTTCATGTGTGTGTTTTACCTTTGTCAATATATGAAGGCGCACAGTAGGAAGTTTTACCTAATTAAACTCTAGAACTCCAGTTTAGGCATTTTTCAAATGCTGGAACACTCATGAGTACACATTTGACCCCTGCGTGAGTGTGCGTCTGTATAGGCTGCAAAGTCACTACAGGCCCTAAACGGATGCATTCAGAGAGGAACACACAGAGGCTAACTATAAGAGACTGAGAGCCAGAGCTAAAGCAAAAGATCTAAACATAGGAGATCACGTAGTGGTGTTATCTGGAATCCCTCCTAACAGGGATCATGGTTATATATATGTAATAACAGGTATAAGGGGTACTACCATAACCCTAAGAGGAACGTACCCAGGGTGAACAGAAACGTGTAAATAGGGATAGAGTTAAGTTGGTATCTGGTGATATAGACTGGGATGTACTGAGATCTAGGCAACCAAGGGCGGGCCAGGGTAAACGTAATAAGACTTGGAGACAAGCCCAAGATCCAGCACCCCCAACCCTACCCAGGGCATTGCCTGACATTCAGACAATGTGTATATATATATAGAGAGAGAGAGAGAATGGGACGAGCCGGCAATAATCGAAAATTTATAGGACGAGATTCGTCCACATAAGCACGATGCCGTAGGCAGAGTGCTTATGTGGACGAATCAAGTCCTATAAATTTTTCGATTATTGCCGGCGAGTTCCATTCTATATTTATTATATGTGCATACAAATTTGATGATATATCATCAGATATTGCTGAAAAATATCTAAAAAATCCCTATTTCGTTGCTCACCACCATTCAGCAAGCGGACTATCCCTCTACAGTGATATTTGGAACATTATCGGTGATTTTGGAGCTATTGGGAGTGATATTTAGGCAGTTGTACATAGCCTGGCCTGTTTCGCCTGGTTGTCATTGGAAGGCAGCCATTTTATCACAATATCGCTCGCACGATGTCTATCGTCGTCACATTATGGCGAGCCCTATGCCCTAAAAACTTAAAAATGGCTAATATTTCCATTGGAAACAGTGGAGAAAAGACTTTTGCTTGACAAGGACTTTATACACGTTCAAAAATGAATGCGGAATCGACAACAAACAACTAGTTGATGAGGTAAGTGAATGAGCGGAAACACCGGCCAGGTGTTTATTTTAACTACATCCGCAAAATAATATTCTACATCCGAAAAATAAACTACTACATCCGTTTTCCGGTGTGATGACATCCTGTCCAAACAGTAATTTATAACTATCCAAAACCCCAGCAGAATCCAAAGATCTGCTATTAATACCAATTATACACATATGTCACTGTACTTGGCGGGAAACTCTCAATGGGTCCAAAAGCCAGAAGCTAAACACCGTATAGGTTAGGGTAAAGAAATTAGGAAGGAAGACTCGAATAGACCAGTTTGAAAAACACCTCAACGACATAAATGGTCAGAGAACAACATACCATTGAAGATTTATTCAAGGCCATCGTAATTATCCTGATATCAAGGATTCTAATTTCAACATTGTCAGAATCACAGAGCGGCAATTCAAACATGGGCGACGTCGACGTCATGGACGTGACAAAGGGCGGTTTGGAAAATGGAACCGTTATTGATGAAATTACTCCTGACTTTCAAGGCCAGGAAACAAAAACAGAGATGGAAAATGGAGAAAAGGAATCACACGAAGTAAAAGCAGGAGAAAATACTCATGGCACTCCTGAAAAGAAGGTTGGTGAAAAGTTGAAAGTGGAATTAGGTACTGAAGCCGTCGTCGATGAGAATATGAAAGTGCCAGTTGACGATCAAATGACTAATCAAAAAGGGAAAGAATCAGGTGAACTAAAGGATAAAGGTAGCGATAAAGAATCTGAAAATGAAGCTCTGATTAAACAAATCACCGAAAAAGTTTTAGATAGACTCGCTGGGGAGGCCAACCCAGATGCAAAATGGAAAGAGAATAAGTGGTTACAAAGAGAACTAGCCTCGCTAAAGCTAAACACAGAATTGATAGCTCGAAAACTAGACAACAAACTAATGTGGTTTGATCTGAACTATAAGAACATAAATCGTAGATTGAAGAAAATTGAATCTGCACAAAAAAGGCCTGATGGAAATGATTCTATTGAGGAGCAAGCCTCAGGTGAGGCAAAAATAAATGAAACAGAAGGTGGGGATACATTCGTCGACATGGCCGCCATACAAGCAATCGAGAATTTAGATAACGAAATCAACAAGTCAGTACTAGATCTCAGACTGTCCATAACAGATAATTTGGATATGATTAATGATTTGGGGTCGAAGATTGAGGTTTTAGACACTTCCTTCTCCACTTTAAAAACTGAATTCAATAATGTGGATTTTACGAAACCAAACACTACAGCCAATGTCTCCGAGGTTACGAGGATGGACGGATCCGCGCATCTGTTGATTGAAGGTATCCCCGAGAGATGGCAGCAGGGGTCTCCTGCGCCATGCGCTCTTGGGAAAAACACTGTAATAGCCTCTATCGAGGAGAACACTGGTGCTATTGTGGAAAACATCTTGGGTTTTGCAATTCCAATAAATAATGAAAGTAAACTACTAGCCTACAGAGTAGGGGTCCCCAGGGTCAAGCTCACTAGAGCTATCTACGTTGAGTTGGAATCGGCCCAACTCAAAAAACAGGTACTAAATCGGGCCAACGATCTACGGAGAAAAACAGGTCATGACATATGGTTCAACAGGTATCAGCCCGATGTTCAGGATCAGAACTATCAGATGGTGTTAAATTGCCACAAGTTACTGCATCTAAAGAACTATCCAGCGGATGTTGTATTAGGTCACATCCTAGTGAGAGGAAAAGCTCACAAGTCTTTTGCATCTACGGACCTGAATCTCCTTCCCCACGGATGTCGCCCAGCTGACGTGTCTCAGCTGCCGGTAGACGATGGGGGGATAGGTTTTCATGGTCAACATAGTATTTATTCCAATTTTTATCCCTCTGAAGTCTACTACAAAGGTGAAACTTACCCCACCGCAGAGCACGCCTATCAATGCGAAAAGACCCATCACTATCGTCTCTCCTACATGGCGCGGCAGATCTGTGATTCACCTAACCCAGTGCACGCCAAGCGGATTGGGGCGAAGTTGGACACCAAAGTGACCTCGAGGCAGATACTCGAGTGGGAAAAGATAGAGGTACAGGTCCTAAGGGATATCGCAATGCATAAATTCCAACAGCACAAAAGTCTTAAGGAGAAATTAATGGATCCCACAATAAAGTGCTATTATGAAGTCACGACCTGTACAAAGTGGGGAATTGGCCGGAACCCACGAGGTGTGTTGGTCAGTAATGGAGTATGCGTGCCGCTAAAAGCACAATCCTTCCGTGGCAAAAATCAATTTGGACAGATACTGAACGATATTAAGCAAGAACTAATCAACTAAAGTACTCACTGACACTTAGAAAGGTTAAGTACATCTATTGGTTTTATTCAGAACTATTATATGATGATGGCACGTCGTGAGCTTATGATTTTAGGTGACTCGAGAGCCTCCGGCCTCGAGCACTGGTTCACACAACAAGCCCCAGAACTGGATTTTTGTGTTTTCGTTGGTAGAGGGGCAGATACCTCAGCGCTGATTGAAAGATCAACATATATCAGGATGACCGAGAGACCAAGGGTCATAATTGTTGCATCCGGTATCTGCAACATAACCTTCAGAGACAAAATTACTAAAGAGGTAGGACTTAAATACTCTTGTCCTACCCTGCTGTCGGCGGACACAGAAGAAGTTATAGTGCGGGCGAGACAAACCATCTGTCAATCGGCCCCGCAAAACCTTCCACCCCCGATTATTTTGTTCTGCACCACCATAGGTGTGGACCTGGTTCAAGTCAATGTATTTAACTCAAATACCTCCTGGAGATTAAATAAAATCCTGACGTCCTCTAAATTAAAGGCTATAGCGGATGACCAGGATTTACTGAATAGCCTTATCATCTCGTACAATAATACAGTCAAGAAAAATAATGTTGAAAACGACGTACCTACCCCCTATGTGAGCCAGATCGTCCATAAAAATAGGGCTAGGAAACATAAGACAACTCAGCGTCCAATTTACACATCTGATTACACCAAGATGTCGGATGACGGATGTCATTATTCCGACGACCTGAAAAAAGGGGTAGTGGCTCAGATGATCAAAGCCTACAACAAACTACAATAAGCTATAGGTCAACAGTAAACTAATTATGTTATTCCAAGGAATAATTATTGGGTAGTGAGATGATAGTAAACCAGGTAGAAAATTCTGCATATGTTAAGGTATGATGGAAGAATAGCAAACAAACGTGTGGTCTTCATGAGAAGAACTAAGCAACTGATTTAATGAATTAGAATCTGTACATATCTTCCTCCAGGATGTGGGTAAAGAATAGGGGGCGGAGCCCTTACGTAATACCTAGAATAAGTAGACTTGCACAGTACTGGGTAGCTAAGTATAATTAGCGATTTTAGTAATGAGATAATATAATTAATGGGTGATAATTAATAGTTAATCAGGTTACACAATGTTACGTAATGTTACATAACACTGCCCCCCCCCCCTCAATCAGATACGAAGTATCGAATGAGGGTGTACCCTAAAAAAAAATATTTTTAGGAATTTTTGAAAAAAAAAAATGAAAATAATAATTGTGGAATAGCTGTGCTGTTACCTAGTTATCCAAGCCAAGTCATATGCGCGGTTACAATATGCGCATATAGGCATTAAAAAAAATACACAAATTAATATTTTGAAAACATGTTCAATAATTCCTTAAAAATCAACGTCGTTATGAACATGTAACATACATTAATCAAAGCAAAAATTCTTCTAACAAAGAATTATCTTGTCTGTACCGACATCTTTAAATGAATACATAAACCCAATGATTAAATTCAAACCACAAGGGTAAAATATAGGTAAAACAATATATGCAGTTATTCCCAGTCTAAAAAGGAATAAAGAGAGAGAAGAAAAAAAATCAAAAACAAAATAATCATATATAATGTGATCCTTCTTAGACACATATAGACCTGGTCTGGGTAATGCCCAAACGTCTAAGCATATCTCAAATGAGAAATATTTTCAAAGGCTTAACACTTTTGCTGTTTTTTGCAAATTCGTGAGACAAAAAATATCTTAATGATAAATCAACCATACTTAGTTGATAATCCTTCACCGCCTATACTACACGTGTGAAGTCTCTAGTAGGTACAATGCTATGGTTTGATAATCAAACGTTAAACAGGCTATCCCTTGTACTGGGTTACATAATATCCGTAAGGAATAAGCTATAGGCCTAGTATACTCTTAAACCGCTGAGGCGAATTGCCTCCTACGTAAACAACTACCTGTTTCTACACACAATGATCCTGAAGATCGGGTGAATAAATCAGTTTATAATCCAATGAGATTTGAAAATATTACATTAACTTTTCTTCTCAAAACCAGAGAAAATAGAATATTCTCGTTCTCTTGGAAGAAGGGACCTGTTCTTAAAGAATTCATACGGATCTTCAATGCAATTATATATCGTATATGCTTATCCGAGAACACTTGTATGTGATGCCTCGTTAAGAGCGTATTGAATTACATCAACAATCTTGTCGGTGCAGCTGTTATATTTTGTTAATCAATACCGATCACCCGTAGACCAAACATTGGTCAGTTGGCGACGATTCCTGTCACAACAACTACCATGACGAGCTGCTAAACATAACATATATATGCCAGTAAATACTCGAATCATTAAAGAAGAATATATTTCAGACAATGACGCCTATCTGTTGCTTAAGATTGGTGTGATTTTGCCTCAATCGAAGCAAAAATCAATACTCACGCACACAAATATTAACAATACAAAATATGAAAAATAACCAAAGAAAAATATCCTCGTTCTTATGGAACAAGGGATCCGTTCTTAAAGAATTCATACGGATCTGCAATGCATTCCTATATCGTGGAAACATAGCCAAAGAACACTTGTATGTGTTGCCTCGTTAAGGGTGTATTGAATTACATAAACAATTTTGCCATCAAACACCCCTAGACGAAATACTGCTCGCCTCGTGGTTCTGTTGCCATGGTGACGCTTAAGGTTATACATATATACATTGCATTAAGTGCATTCGGTAGCCATTGTTATATGGCTTAAAATGACATATATATGTTTTTTAAAGCTGCTTGTTAAATATGGAACTTTAAACTCTACATGAATGAAAATATTCTCTCTTGGAGAATTCATATAATTATCGGTATCACTACTAACTATCACTACACTATACCATTATTCATAATAATTAATCAGTATCATTTGAATAATACAAAATGATATGGAAAATACATATCGAAAATCATCAGTTCCAGCAGTCTCATTGAAAAAAAACCCCACAATAGCTCTGTAGGAGCGATCCACATAATAATAGGTGTTTTCACTAATCGTCAAGGCATGCAAATATGTCATAACAAGTGAATAATGAAGATTTATAAAGTAAAAACATGTCAGATCACATATCGTCGATCTTTTACCTATTAATGAAGATTTATATAGTAAAAACATGTTAAATTGACATTGCCTGTTACAATTCCTTGATATGATAGGGAGCGCTTTTTCACATTCCTGGAAGAAAATGCCAAGTACCTAATCACAGGTTGCATACATAAGCTGGGTAAATAATACTGTTTGTACCCGTCTGTTGCCATTTGATACAAGGATATCCTGCATGCTGTTATCAGGGCACATGCCTCCCATGTCACGCTCCTAGCCCTTGTTTGTACAGGGGGCAGCATTACATAATAACTGTTATGGAGTACGGTGGGTTTTAGTATAATGGGGAAAGATAAATCCGATCACAACAACATAACAATGCAAGATCCTTGATATCCAATGCGAGAACCATCCCAATGAAAATCATATAAGATTACAAGTAACACATAGCAGTGACAGAAGGCATTAGCCAGATTATCAAATGAAACATGATGTCTGGTCGTGAAGCTTTTAGAAAAATGGCTCACTTTGCGTGACAAATAAAACGATTGGTTTGGATACCCTCTAGAGGTTTAAGCCACTGAATGGAAGGGCCTGAATTTGCTAGTCAACGATAGTTGACCATAGCAGGCACATAATAATCTTAACCAATTACAGCTTGAGGCCTCGAATTTATTTCCATAAATGGAATTAATTCTAACTCATAAAAGAGGGGTCTTCTCCTGGAACCATCGTACCATTTAGCATCAGCTTACTAGCATAAAACAACCAAACGTCTCATCCTACTGGACCTACATGAAAATGCATAAATATCTGCCATTTATGGTCACAAGTTAACTCATATTCTTTCCTGGAAACGTTCACTTAGTATAGAATACCAAAGCACACCACCATGTTGAAGTAATTCAATAAAATCGTTTCCCCTACATTCAACCTCTTGATATAATGCACTTTAAAAATTCCTGATTTGGTATATTTTGCCTCAAATCCTGAAGAAAAAGAATAATAATACATTTTACTAATAGCTGTATGCAACCCATGTTGATAAAGGTAGTGATGGACATTCTCTTACCCTGATCTGTTGTGTTTCGTTGTTATACTGTTGTCTGTTGGTCTGACAATTGTTGGATGTTTCAGTCATGAATACATATACATGGAACATATTCTCCCTATTGGGATTGTTCTTGGATTTCTTGGAGCCGTCACAATTGTTCTTATTGGAGGAATTGCACTATTGCTCCCGTCCACATCTCTCCAAAGGCTCGTCCCTGCGTCCAGGTGTCGTCCTGTAGAGAGTGGGATAACTCTTCTTGGTGTATGTGAAGGTGATCTTCTATCCTCGTCATCTTTCCATGGGGATTGGAAATAGATGTCATCTGGTCCAACGATCCAGATCTGCTCCTGATATCGATGGCAAAGACGTTTGATATGCAGCAACTATTAATACTATTATGTATTCCACCGAATAGGGCATGATTGTTGTTCTTGTTGCATCTTGTTGCCATTATGCATGGGAGGTGTAAATACTCCTTCTTCATACTGTTATTCCGGATTGTTGGCTTGTCCATTTCTCTTTCTTTCCTCGTCGCCTGATCACAAGGCACAAGTTGGTGACAAGTGATGTATTATGAAGTAAATGATCCAAGGAAAGAGCTGGGCTAATATCAGTTCATCCAGCTCATGGGACTTTGCTTCTTCTGAGGCTTTAGAGCGCCCACAAAGCCCTAAGCCTCTACTGGAAATGCCTACATTTTCGTATCAGACAATAAATGTCTATAAAATTCCTCTATAGACACTCGCTTATTTTGAACAATTTCTTGTGAGAGGTAACCGAAATTGTTGTAGGGTTGTCCGCCAGTGTTAAGGTATGATGGAAGAATAGCAAACAAACGTGTGGTCTTCGTGAGAAGAACTAAGCAACTGATTTAATGAATTAGAATCTGTACATATCTTCCTCCAGGATGTGGGTAAAGAATAGGGGGCGGAGCCCTTACGTAATACCTATGGCTTAGCATGAATAAGTAGACTTGCACAGTACTGGGTAGCTAAGTATAATTAGCGATTTTAGTAATGAGATAATATAATTAATGGGTGATAATTAATAGTTAACCCTTTAAGGGCAGAGGGTCTGATAAGGGAGGTTGTCTTTTAAATTGTCCCTTATTGTGGCCGTACCAAGCATTATAAAAACGAAAAAATCTTTTTAATACGCCAAATATTAGTGAAGTTATAGTCTTTCAAAGTTGCCTGCCTGTTAAATTCTGAGCTAAACTACTTAGCCTAAGTGACTTTTTAAAAGGAGATAGATGATGTAAAAGGCAATGATGTCCAGACAGTGAAAATTAATCAGGACAATGCCACATAGTCTTTTTATCACCATTTTGCTGTAAGAAATGCGATTTGTACTGAGTAAATTGCACATGAACCTAAATTTTCTGCTCTACTTGTTATGAGTTGTAATTTAGAAATTTCATGTTTTATGTCACCATAGCAACCATTTACCAGGTATACACCTTTTCAATTGAAAAAAAACGGGCTGTTTGGTTGCCATGGAAACCATTCTAAAGGAACCATTTTCAAAATCCATCAACTTTTACGACCATTCATTTTATTCAGCATGAAAAACTGAATGAATGGCATTTTTTCAAAAAAATAAATTTAGATTTAGTTTTTTTCCAATTTAAGAATGAATATTGCATAAATAGAGTTATAATTCTTCCAATTTAGCCACAATCTATTATGGACACCAAATTTTCTGCATCTACCAGGCACAAGAACATTTTTTTGATTATTGGTCCTTACAACATTTGGAACACATTGACATAGGAGGAAGAGGGTAAAATAGCAGGTTTTATTAAATGAATAGCATGTCTTATAGGCAATATTATGGGGAAAATGACCCAAATAATAGTGCATAAATGCACTACTCGCCCTGATAGGGTTAATGAGGTTACACAATGTTACGTAATGTTACATAACACATATGACAAATGAATCATAATGCATATATAAGTGGTATATTAAAATAAGTTCAGTGTATACACCAAATTGTACCTGTGTAATCTGAATTTCTAAACTATGTCAGATGACAGCAATATTGCTATTATAAGCACATTTCTAGGAAAATAGTGGAAATAATCTACTTATGGGATTATTAGGTCTCAATCAATTTTAAACTGTTGAAATGAGTAAGGTTGCCTTATGTCTAGTCGAATTGAGAAACACAAAGACTTTACAAAAACATGATTATTGTAGACAAAAATCCTATGGAAGATCAAATTTGAAGGGGTAACTGTGTGTTTTTCTGAACCCTACCTCCCCCTAAAATGAAATCTTCCACAAGGACCATGTTATTGTATGGCGTACTTAGTTTTATTGTGCAAGCATATAAATACTGGATAATACATTGGTGAAATATGCCCAAATCGTAGGCAGGCTAGATAACAAACTATGTGGAATAAGCCCTGTTCATAGGCTTAATAGCCATAGGTATATATTGTATAGCGTACAGAGTTTATTATGCAAGCATATAATACTGGTTAATAAATTTCATAGGCTTAGTAGCCATAGGTATATACTGTATACTGGATAATAAATTTTGTGAACTAAGCCCTATTCATAGGCTGACTAGGTAGCGAACTATGTGGAATAAATCCGGTTTATAGGCAGAATAGCCATAGGTATATATTGTACAGTATCTAATAGGTGAAGAATTGTCAAAGGCTGACTAGCCAGAGGTATATATTGTACAGTAATTAATAAGTAGAGAATTGTTAACATGTTATTGTTGTCGGTACTCTTCTGCTAGAACTATGTGGAATAAGCCCTGTTTATAGGCAGAATAGCCATAGGTAGATATGGTACAGTATCTAATAGGTGAAGAATTGTTGACAAGTTCTCGTTAATGGTACTCTCCTTTATTCAAAGGCTGACTAGCCAGAGGTATATATTGTACAGTAATTAATAAATAGAGAATTGTTAACATGTTATTGTTATCGGTACTCTTCTGCTAGAGTGAGCATGTAGTGCTGTACTCTATTTATAGCCAGGGGTATATATTGTACAGAAACTAATAGGTAGAAAATTGTTAACAGGTTCTTGTTATTGGTACTCTTCGGCTAGAGTGGGCATTACATGCTGAACTCTATTTGTTCGAAATATGTACTTCATTTTTAATTGTTCAAAAATGAAAGAAAAAACAGAGGTAGATACTATCTCAGTTGCTGCTTAATCAAGTTGGTTTGACTGTGTGTTTTTCCGAACCCAAATTAACCACTTGATAAGGCAAGACACTGAAAGAAGGTAAATATGAATGAAAAAACAAAACAAACTTCCTTCCTAAACTTAATTGAACTGTTAAATTCTCTAATTTTGAGAGAACAAAATTATGGGATTTATAGGTTTCTTTACCCAGCCAAGGTTATACTCTGAAATTCTTAATAACAAGACGAGTATACCATCATGGTAAAAAATGAATCGGGTGGAGTACACCACCCAAGAAGAATAGCGGAGTACGCTAACCAACAAATAATGTTGGATCGTTGTGTATATTGTCAATACTGTATTGTTATGCGAATGACTGCTTTAAGTCATAAAATGATGTTGTTGGGGTTTGAATAATCAGTGTTCACAGGTCTAAGGGGGACAATGATTGGGAATAGGAGACACAGGGACAAGGACAAATATAAAGATTTAAATGGATTATAGCGTTGAAGAATTTAAGAACCTCAAGGGACTTATATTAGGGTCATATCCTGGAATGTGAGGAGCATGCCTCCAAAAATTGACCAAATTAGGCAGTTCGCGAGAGAATCATCCCCTCAAATATTATCCGTTCAGGAAACTTGGTTAAGTAGCCTAGTCAATGATAGTGAAATTGCAATAGACGATTACAAATTGATCAGACTAGATAGAAAATTAAAGAGAAGAGGGGGTGGATTAGCTACTTATGTCCACAGGTCTTTTGAGGTTAACTCATTGAGGACGGGGGCAGTTTACACATATTTTGCCTGGTGGACGGGGGCCCTTTTCCCCCGTCTTCAATAATTAGAATAATGGGTCACAATTGGGTGCAATATGGCGGCAACCTTGCTCCAAATTCACTTTCCAGCATTTACGTATGTTAGTTATGACGTCATCATTATTGTCTCCATGACAACATACCTATAAAGATATTTCTAGTGTGTTTGTATATATATATATATTTTAAATTTCATCAAAATCCGTTTATTTTTTATTAAGTTATGCCCCCTTCAATTTATATAAAAAGCATCCCGTCCTTAATGGAGAGGACATTATGCTGCCTGCAGGCAGCATCCCGTCCCCAACGCCATTTTGAAAATGCTGCCTTGAGGCAGCATCCCGTCCTTAATGAGTTAACGAGGAATTATACGATTGTCTACTGGTATCGAATAAGAATGTTGAAATACAGGTTTTAGGTGTTTCCAAGTGTTTTATGAGACCCAAGGTCCTCATTAATGTTTACAGGCCACTGCAGGCCTCCATGGTTGAGGCATTAGCACACCTCAAGCATGTCTTAAATTCTATAGACACCATCAAAGACGTTATTATTCTAGGCGATTTCAACTATGATTCTGATTTAATAGAAACTGGTAGAACAAAACACGCCGATCGATTCAATACAATATTGGGTAAATACAACCTGCATCAAGTTATAAAAGTTCATTCGCGCATCAGTAAAAAATCAAAATCAAAGATTGACCATATATACACAAACTTAAGGGACACTAACGAAAGTGGTGCAATAAATTGTAATATTAGTGATCACTTACCTGTATTTGTACAAATCAAAAAATTTAGGAACAGTTATACTAGGGTAACAATAGAGGCCAGAAATACTAAAAATCTGGATATAAAGATACTTCAGGAAATTTTACGCGATTTAGACTGGACAGCATTTTACTCGACAAGGGATGTAGACAAAGCATGGGAGATTCTTCTCTCCACTTTGGAACTTTACTTGGATAGAATGTGTCCGATAAAAACTTATAAAAATGTTAACAAAATGCCAGATTGGTATACTAAGGAAATTATTAGAATGTCAAAAAGTAGGGATAAAGCATTCACAAAAGCCAAGAGTTCGGGTCGGAACGATGACTGGGTAGAAGCCAGAAGGCTATGATGCAGGTTAAATGAGGAGATTAAAAAATCTAAGAATAGTTATTTGAAGGAACAGATCCAGGACTCGTGGTCCGAACCTCACAAATTTTGGGAGGTAATAAAGCCACTTATCTCAAAAGAAAAATGTAAAAATAAGAATAATGAAATAGTTATATCAAGTGACAGTGGGGAGAAGCTCAAGGGAATAGGGGCCGCTGAGGAGTTCAATAAATTTTTTGTAAATGTTGGACCCGATTTGGCAAGAAACATAAAAGAGGACAATTCCTCGGGTGTGATTTTTAGGTCTGAAAATGCAAAAAGTGACAGTGAATTTATTTTCTCAGATATTACAGACACAGCTGTTGAAATGGCCCTGAACAAAATAGGGAATTTTAAAGCCTCCGGCATTAAGTTTATGCCAACAAATATACTTAAGCCGTGTATGAAGACTCTCAGTAAACAATTTGCTTATCTTTACAATTTGTCATTACAATCTGCTAAAGTACCGGTCGACTTTAAAACAGCGACGGTAACGCCACTTTTTAAGGAATGGAGCAAGTGTATCACAGGAAATTATAGGCCCATATCTTGTATTAATTTACCAGCGGAAATATTGGAAAGCTGCGTACAGGGCCAACTTGCATCGTATGTGGAAAGGGAGAAGTTATTATACGAAGATCAATTTGGTTTTCGCAGTGGTAAATCCATCAACGACGCACTCGATCGACTTTTTTCTTACACATATCAAAATTTAAATAGTAAAAATTTAACTGACCTAGTATTTTTAGATTTTAAAAAAGCTTTTGATACTGTTAATCATGATATTCTAATAGGTAAACTAGCAAATTTAGGGGTACAAGAAAACCAAATTAAATGGTTTCGAAATTACTTATCTGATCGGTCGCAGCGAGTGGTCGTTGGTGGACATCTTTCATCTGTACAAAAGATTACCTGTGGAGTCCCCCAAGGAACATCTTTGGGGCCTCTCCTATTTATAATTTATATAAACGATTTACATAAGGTGATAAAACATAGTGGGATCCAGCATTTTGCGGACGATACTGTTATTTATAGAAGTAGAATTAAAAACTCGGCAAGTAATATAGGTTTACAGGAAGATCTTGATAGGGTAGTCAAATGGTGCCAAGCACATAAGATCTCACTGAATATTAAGGAGTGTAAATCAATGACGGTAGAATTAAGACCGGGGAAATTAGGTATTAGTAAATATAAGATAGGGCATTATGATTTAGAAGAAGTTGAATGTTACAAATTCCTGGGAGTGGAGATAGACAGCCAGCTGAATTTCAAAACTTTCGTGGAAAAGAAAATTCATGCCATCAGGGCGAAACTTAAATCCCTGTCAAAACTGTATGGAATTTGCGATACAAAAACCCTGATATTAATATTCAAAACTATGATATTACCCCATATTGATTATGGGGATGTGTTCTATCAAACTACCCCACAAAAATATCTAGATAGACTTCAAACTTTACAGAACTCGGCTCTGAAAATAGCATTGAAGTTACCAAAGCTATCGAGTACAAGGGATATCCATAAAACTACTCATATGCCCTCGCTCTCTACCAGGAGAGAGGGCCATATACTTGAGTTCGCTTTTAGACGATCATTATTGCCGGAAAACATTGACGACAGGAAAATAAACCTGAGAGGTCTAAGTGTCGGCAAAAAATTGAAAGTGCCCAAGCCAAATAACGAAAAATATAAAAAGTCATACATTTACAAAATGCCCATTCTTTGAAACAAATTATCTCAAACAGTCAGACAGATAAAAACTAGGGAAGCTTTCCGGACATGGTTGAAAAATACCCACCCCCAGGAATGCAATAAGTACCTAAAAAGTGAGAATAATACTCAAGGTGAATTGTCTTAGTAGGGGGTATTGAAAGGTTGAAGACAACCTTTGGTAATAACAATTACAGTATCAACATTAACCGGTATAAAGGTCATTGAACGAGACCCTGATTTGTTTTACAGGGGTATATTATATTGTGACTGAGGTTTATATTGATATAATTGGATGTTGTATATTATATTGTGACTGAGGTGTATATTGATATGTTTGGATGTTGTTGTGAGTACCAGTAGACAATTGTGGGGGGGGGGGGGGGGTCGCATGTGGGGAATAGGAAGAGGGTTAAGGTAGGCATGTAAGTTCGACGAACAAAACCGATACAACGATATAATGTAAAGTGGGATGGTTGGGGCTGTTTTTACTGTTAAGACTTAACTTTATGTACAACTGTGTTCATCAAAATTGCTTTATTTTCTCTCTTTTGCCAGTATAGGCAAAATGTTCTCCCCCAGCGTAAAAGCTGAAGACGTTGGTAAAGCTTCGATCGTTTTATTGATTATCAGAATCATGCTGGTATAGGCGTGACTAGACAAATGCTAGATTTCACCATGTCAAAATATTGGTTCAACTTATTAACCCAATATAGGGTAAAATAAGGTTTAAGAAGGAACATCATGATATAGGATAATAATCAAAATGGACTAGGAACTTATTAATCGTCAATGAATAATCTCTTGGATGGTCCTCCTTGGGATTAACATCTGAGGATAATTTGGAATATTACTATAAATATTAATGGACTATTTTTAATCAAAACCATGAGACTTGGACCAAAAGCATCACCGAAGAACCAAGTTCACCATACAAGACAGCATAAAAAGACTCATCATTGAACCGCAACTACAATGAGTAGTAACAAAAAGAACTGTGAAACTCTCTTATTTAATATCAAAAGGACATGGACTATGAATATGACTAATTCTTCTACGCACTTTGTTATTAAAAAATATCCACATTTTATGTATTGACATCTTTTGTTAAGGGCTACCTGGTAGATCTCCAGCGGAGAGGGAGTACCAGCCCTATTCTTTGATTTATACCATGTATATGTATAAGTTACTGAATAAAAGTTGTATAATAATAATAATACTCTGCAAGAATAGATTGTATATAGTCATATTATTTTGTGTATCGATTAATAGACGTTTCTAATAAATAAAAAATAAAAATCAAGGTTGCTATATCTGCTAGTTAACAAACTTTCCCTGAACCGATTCCCATACAAATTTATTTGTTAGACTTTGTATTGTGTCCCCTGTGTCCCCTATATGCATGTACAATTACAGCTCTTTACATATCGAGCAAGTAGGCCTATAATATTTCACCAATAATGTGCGGTAGGGTTGCAGTGACTAATAGCTAGAGGGCCTCCACTATCGGTACTTGCCGATAGTGGAGGCCCCCTATAAGTAGCGGCAAGTTTGTGCCAATAGGGTGGCCAATTATTGGCCTTGCTACTTGCCAGGAGGTGGTGCAAATGAGTGGCAAGTCATTGGCCGCAACTTGCCGTCATTGGCCGAAGAATCAACACGTTTTGATTTCAAAATGTTTTGATTTCTTCGGCCAATAGATTTGGCCGCTATAGTTGCCCCAGTGGAACAGCTCATAATAATTGCCACTTGCCGATAGTGGAGGCCCCCTATAAGACCGCAGCTTTTCGGCAGCTCTACTCGCACAAGCTGGTATGAAGAAGTATGCCAACAAGAAAATGATGAACCGAAATGATGAAATGATGATTTTTCTGAGAATTAATAAAAGACTGTGAGTGCGGGAGAGGGCAAACATAAACCAAACAAAAGGGAGCAAAATGGTTTCACTCTTTCTAAGCGAGGCAAATTGACTCCTCCTTGACCTTGACTCCTCCAAAAAGGAGTTATTCTGAGGACATGTGCTGGACTCCCTTTTAGAGTCAAACGGACTCGTTTAATTTTCTCTGTGTGCATATTGCCTGCAATCAACCCTACATCCTATAGTATTCCTATACATAGAGAGGGTGTCAACATGCTTGTTTGACCACGTGTCGATCTAGGTTTTATAAAATCACTGAATACCCTGTCCTGAAGTATGTCATTCAAACTTTACTTTATTTGTGCCTCGAAGCTGTGCCGGTGGTATTTCCTATAAAGAAATAAGGGAATTTCTGTAAAATTATATGATGTAAAATCCATTCTGATATGTCATAAAGGCCTTACCGTTTTCTGTGTATTTTGTGATTGTTGTACAGAGCTCCACTTGATCCTCACAGTCTATGGGAGGAGGGGGGTCAAACAAACATGAGTTTCCATCGCGTTCTGTGTCACAAATTGAACATTGTATAGCTTGAGCTGAAAGTAAAATAAAAGACAATCGTTATTCAGTTCCATTTAATGCAAAAAGAAGTATTGAGGTATTCTTGTGAAAATAGGCAATATCCTTGACCTTGTCAGGAATACTACCGGCTGAAGAGTTGCTGGAGTATGATCAATACAACTTTAAGTGACACTTGCCACTCAGTTTCCTATTTGGGAAGGTTTAAATTAATCAGCTTGAATTTCAATATGAATAACTGACATGATCTAGGATATATCCTGGAGCATTAACCCCTTCGGGCCCGTGGGCAACAATTGTTGCTGGAACCATGTGGCCAATTGTTGCCCATTTGGGCAACTATGGCAGATTTTGGATATCTATGGAAATTTTGTGTTATAACACAACATAGTGTATGTGGTATCATCTAAAAGCATACAACATGACAATTTATATTTTAGTATTTATTTCCATGGTAACAGATAAGGAATAGAATGGTAACCATGGAAATAAGGTAACAATTTAGGGCTTATTTTTGTCAGTTTTCTTTGTATTTAGGAAATCTGACTAATTCTTCCTTACAAAACCACTAGATTTCAAGTACTTGGATACCTTAATATTTTTCAATAAAAAGTTCTGTTTTACTCCAATAATTGTTTCCATGGTAACCGATTTTTAATCAATTACATCATTTTTGGACTGGAATGAATCATAAGATTTTCTGCTGAACCATTCACCCTCATATGATTATACTTTCAATTCTCGCCCAACAGACCGAAATTAGTAGTATGAATCATTTTTTTCCCTGTATCCTAGAGGGGTAACCATGGCATCAGGTTAGGGTATGATGTGATACCCTATTTTCAATGGTGTTATGAAAATTATCGCCAACATTGATCCTCACAAAAGTTCAGGGGTGGATACTATTCCTGGAAAGATTTTGAAATCATGCTTTCAGGCTCTTATTATGCAGGTCTCTTTTATGTTAAACCTTTCCCTTTCGACTGGTCTTGTTCCAGATGCCTTCAAGACTGCAGTAGTGACCCCTCTACACAAAAGTGGACCTAAAAATATTCCAAACAACTATAGACCGATTTCAGGTATCTCCATGCCAGCCAAAGTTCTGGAGAAAATTGTTCAGAAACAGTTATCAAATTATCTTGAAGAAAATAAAATCTATTACCAGAAACAATATGGATTTCATCAGGGTCACTCTGTCGAGCAGGCCCATATTGATCTTCTCACCCCTATTTACGAAAACATAAACCATGGAGAGGTCACTGCTGCAGTTTTTCTCGACTTCAAGAAGGCTTTTGATACGGTGAATCACAGTATACTTCTTGAAAATTTGGAAAAAATTGGTGTATGTAGCCATGAAAAATCATGGTTTACAAATTATCTGTCTAACAGAACACAAAATATAAGAGTCAATGGTTCACTCTCTACCTAGGGTAAGATTACATTTGGCATACCCCAAGGAACAATTTTAGGACCGATTCTCTTCACAATATATATTAATGATATGCACCCGGTTGTCCAAAATTCAACGATTCAGCATTATGCTGAAGACACAGTATTATTCAATAGTGATAAAAAGCAAGAAAAGATAAATCGAAACCTTCAGGAGGATCTAAACCTAATCGACACCTTGTGCGAATCCAACAAAATTTCAATGAATGTCTCTAAGACTAAGTATATAAATTTCAAAAATATTTAAAAAAAGACAGTAATTGAAACTGATAATAATAAACATACTCTGGGTAATGAACGAATTCTCGGAGTTGAAGAATACAACTATCTGGGTTTGATAATTGATCGTCGACTGACTTTTAAAACGCAGGTTGAAAAAACAATAAATAATGTTAAATGGAAAGTTAAACTTCTGGGTAATGCCAGATACATGCTACCAAAAAAGGTAAAGGTTGACATTATCAAAACTCTGATTATTCCTCTGATAGACCGGTGTGATATATTTTATTCTGGTACTAACAAACGTCAGCTTAGTAGACTGAAATCACTACTTAATGCTCCAGTAAGAGCAGCCCTGAATCACAACAAAAGGGAAAATGTTGACAATTTACTCCATGATATAAATATACTACCAAACGATATGAGAAGGGAGGTCCATATCCTCGAATGTGCTTATTACCTTGCTAAAAGTCAAGAAAACCTGGATTTGAGAAAAATACCCACGAGGAGCCACGCTGGGAATAGGAAAAACGTAAAATTAATTCACCCTAATTCGGCCTTCTATCGAAATTGCTTTCTTTATAAAGCCAGGAAAGCCTGGAATAACTTAAATCAAAATTTGCAAAACTTAGAAATTAGAAAAGAATTCAGAAAAGACATACAAGCTATGTTGCGAACTCAGATCGGAGGTGACTAGGATATGGGCCCACCTTCTGTAGAATCTGTGGAATCTAGATCAGGTTATCAATCTGACTCGATATTATTATTATATATTATGTGAAATGACCAGGGACTCCTTTGGTCACAAAGTGCTCTTAAAAAGAACAGAATACCTTGATATTATGTTGCACTCACCCCACTATAGGGATCTTGTAGTAAATATTTTCTTACGGTAATAATGTATCTTATTACTTTTTTCTCACCTAATTTACTCTTGTAAATGCCACATGTAAGTCTTGTGGTATAAATGCTTTTTACTAAAATCTCTTGTGGTATTACCACTATTATTGTAGTAAATATCACATGTAAGTTTTATCGTCGAATACCCCTTTTATTTATTTTATTTATTCAGAAAATGACCCTGGAAAACAAGAAAAATGGAATCATGATTTATCACCTAAATTGCCAAAGCCTAAAGAATAAGTTTGATGATGTTAAACAAAATTTACTATTACTCAAACCTGAAGTTATATCACTATCAGAAACCTGGCTAAATGACTCAGTTCTTGATCAACAAATATCACTACCAGGTTATAACCTTATCAGATTAGATAGAAGCTTCATTGCGCCCAACTCACTTACAATAAAACATGACTTTGAAATCATGAATGACTTAAGCATCTCTCAACCTTTTCTTGAAACCTTTACTGTAAAACTTTTACCTCCGAATATTAAACCCTTCTACATTATTTCTGTTTACTGTCCACCTTCTGGATCGGTTGATACCTACATTAATACCCTTGCTGACACTCTGGTGGCCTGTCGTCAGGCCAAAAGTGATACTACCGAAATAATGATAATTGGAGATTTTAATATTAATATGCTCAATACTAACTGTCCAGATAGAAACAAACTAAAAATTTTCAGCCAACAAAATGGACTAACCCAGATAATCAACTCCCCTACTAGGTATTCCATACGTGATAACACTGTTGTACCAAGTAGAATTGATCTAATAATCACTAACTCCCAACATGTCTCTGATAGCGGAACCCTTAACCACAATATCAGCGACCATGAAGCTATATACATGATAAACAGTATACCATGAAAAAATGCAGAAGCTACAGAAACCTTGATATCAACCTATACCAACACAAACTCCGTAATGACCATGACTGGCAATATTTTAGATCTATCTCAGATACTGCAAATTCCTGGAACTTTATCTTAAACGCAGTTACCACTATTCCATGTGCCCGATTAAAAATGTATTAATTAGAGATAACAATGACCCCTGGGTATCAAAAACTATCCTAGATGCAATAAGAGAAAAAAAACATGGCAAGAGGCAGGGCAAAACGCTCAGGACTAATTAATGATATCAATGAAGCAAAATGCCTAAAAAAACATACCAATAAACTAATTAGAAATGCAAAAAGAGCTTATATTCACCAAAACTTAGCTGATACAAAAGACCCTAAAAAATATTGGAAAACTATCAACAATCTCCTTCCCTCCAAAGCCCCACAAAGTGAAATTAATTTAAATGATGATAATAATCATCCTCTTGATAAGGAAAATCTCCCGAATTTTATTAATAATTATTTCGCTAACATTACTGACAATTTACTAAATGGCATGCCGGATAACCCATGGTCTACCCCCAATCTAGCTAAATTATCAAGACTATGTGAGATATCTACAAATGAAATTGAACTCCTTGGACTCATAAGCAAGATTAATATCTCTAAGTCATCTGCTATAGACAACTTTTCCAATTCAATTCTTAGAGACTCTTTTGCTACCATTCTTCCTGAAATAACAATATGCATTAACCTATCTCTCTCCAGCCAAATTTTCCCTGATACCTGGAAAATTGCTAAAGTGGTACCCCTGTTCAAGGGTGGGGTGGCCACCCAAGTAAATAATTACCGCCCTATATCCCTATTACCTACACCTAGTAAGCTAATAGAAAAAATAGTTCATTCTAGAATCCTATCATACCTAAATACACACAATTTCCTCGACCCAAATCAATCTGGCTTTCTTCCCAACAAATCAACTATTAACACAATTTGTAATCTTACTGATGACCTAGCATATGCTTATGAAAAGAAAATCCCCACTCTCATCACTTTTATTGACTTTAGAAAAGCCTTCGATATGGTAGACCACAACATTCTTTTACTTAAACTTTTTAACATAGGAATTAGAGGCAAATTACACTCCTGGAGCAAGTCCTACTTATCTAACAGATACCAGAGAACAATAGTAAATAATAACTTGTCTGATCTAGCCCTCATAAAATCCGGAGTTCCACAAGGTTCAATTCTTGGACCCCTGCTCTTCTTAATATTCATAAATGACATTGGTACTCATCTAAATCACTCAAAATATCTCCTCTATGCTGACGATACAGTCTTATACCACTCTAACAAATCTCAAGCATCTCTTTATCAAAATATGCAAATGGACATTACTAATTTAGAAAAATGGTGCAACAAGAATAAATTTCTGATTAATGCCTCCAAAACCAAGCTAATGTTGGTAAACAGAAATCACAATAGAACTACCCCCCCCCCTCCTCCTAATCTAATACTCAACAACAAATTACTAGAAACAGTTCATGTCTACAAATATCTGGGTATGTATTACTGGACAACAAGCTTTCCTTTCAACCTCACATCAGAAACCTAATCAAAATTATCTCTCACAAAATTGTCCTGTTTTATGAATTAGACATCTTCTCACTATGAATGCAGCCCTCCTTGTATATAAAAGTAAAATCCTCCCCTTCTTCGATTATGGAGACATTCTATACCACAATACCCACCAGAACAACCTTATTAAACTGCAAAAAATCCAAAACAAAGCACTTAGAGCAATACTCAAAGCTGAGCCTTTACACCCGACTTCTGAGCTACATAAAGACCTAAAAATCCCCCTGTTACATAATTGAAGAGAAAGTCATCTCAGAATCACTGGTTTTATTAGATCAACCTCCAATAAATACAGAACTCAAAACACCCAAAACCCAACTAGAGCAAATGAAGCCCCTCTTCTTTCCACCTTTTTCTACAAAACCAAATGTGGTGAAAATGCGATAATTAATAAAGTTGCCAAATCATGGAACCAACTTGCTCCAAAAACCAGAAATATTGGCAATATTGAAACGTTTAAATCTCTCCAGAAAAAATGGCTTAAACAAACTCTTCTATAATCACTTTCTGCATCCTCCTACCTACTTCTTATTGCAAATAATTATTCAGCACAGCTACAGGTCACTCTCATAAGTTAGAGGTTCACCTGGGAAGTGTTGAAATTTTTTATATATACCATCAATACACTGCTAACCTCTCTACCATACTAAAAACTAGACCTTCTCACACATAATCCTACAACATTATGTGATTCGAAGCTGTGATTCAAAGCTGTGATTTTTTCACATCTTTTCAGTCTAACATTGATTCTCCCAATGGTACAGTCCAAACAAGTGTTAACTCATCTTACAAATTATTATTTTGACACCATGAAGCGATATTAAGCCTTTGCTATCATCTTAAATCTTTGTAACATAGAAATCGTCAATAGTATGGTACAAACAATTAAGAAGTCTCTCTCACAGTAAGAGGTTATCTTCTACCTTGTCTTTTACCTTTTGCTTACTTGTTATCCTATGTATATAATCATTCTTTAACCCAAGCTGGGTTCCGCCGGAATATCCTACTCCTCTTGGAGGTGATGTACCCAGTGAAAATAAAACCTTTAAAAAAAAAAAAAAAAAAAGTTTGGTGATATTAAATCGTATTGTACTGTACTGTACATTAAACGATATGTTTAACTCTTTCCGTGTTAGTCGCCTAGTTCTCTGATACATAAACTTTTATTTTATCTTTATTTTTATTCTTATTATATTACCATATCTAAGTCAACTAGCCTAGTCTTTTTTTTCCAAATTTCGGTAACTGCCGGAAGAATATGCACTCTTTGCAGTACATAAAGGTATGTCGACCCTTTGGTCTGTTTGTAAAATACTCGTCTGTACTCTTCTGTACTCTTCGAAAAGACAAATAAAAATCTTCTTATCTTATCTTATCTTATATAGAAATCTGGACCGTTCCCCTTTGCCCTTACTGTTAGATTAGAGGTCACTGTGTCTCCCAAGCTGCCCTGACCACAATATTCATAATTAACGTTCCCAATTTCGTCTATTATTAGTAGCAATATATCTAGTTTATGTATGAGAAAAAGTAAATCAATGGAAGCAATTAAAAAAAAAAGAATTTTCAGCCCTGGATGGCCAAATGATGCATTTTTGGTGGAATTGCTCATATATTGTAATGTGACACCCCAATGTGTATTGTGTATGTTTCATGCACTGGCCCTCTGTGGCAAGGGGTAGGCAGGCTTCAGCCCGAGCTGTGTTTGGTGTTTGATAATAAAGGATGATTGCTGGCAAGGACCAAGAACCTGAGTGAGTGATATGTTTGTTAGTTAGTGCAGTACTAATGAGCAGGATCCATAATTCACTACAATGATTGCAATACATGCTGCGCATGCTTCTCATTGCCTTTAACCGCTTCTTCAGCAGTCTTCCTCTTGCCAGGTTTCGGGGCTTAGACTGTACCTGGTGTTGTTCAAGAGGTGCCCCAGCAGAGCTGATCAGGCTCCACTTAGCAACTGCAGGTTTCCAGGGGCAGCGCCATATGTGGACCCCCTTCCACCTACAGTCAAGGCCATTCCAGATGTTATCCAAGGCAATGTCATTCTTTCGAAGTTGTGGTATAGGCTGTAAGCACTTTGGTGTGTGTCCGGGCTTGTCTCCTATTCTGTCTCACATCCGTTTCTGGACTGCATTCCACAACTTAACCTCCTGTGCAGCCCCATGGGTGTTCCGGACCGTGTTTCATGCCTGCAGAGCCCACCGGCAAAAGCTGCACAATTTGAACACAATAGTGTTCAAAAACTACAGATGCTTTATTTAGTCTTAGGTCATCAGTCTTATTACACCCCTGTGCTGTAGTTGCCTATATACCTTCAGCATTGTATGCCACACTTGGCCAAGGTGGTGCATAACATGTAAATTATGCCACCCTTGGTGCATACAGCATACAGAATAGCAGAATAGCAGAAAACTGAAATTACTTTTATTTTTATTTATTTTTATTTTTTATTTATTAATGGGGTATAATAAATATGGAACAAAGCTCGGGTGAAGTTTGTACACTTGTTAGTGATCTCGGGAGCTAACGCCCTCTAACTTCCCGCGCTCCCTCGGTTACTAACAAGTGTATAGACTTCCCCCTTGCTATGTTCCTTCTATATATCCCATATCATGCATCATGCATACATAAATCTGGGGGAAAATGTCCAAGACAGCAAACTCCCCCCCCCACTTTGAAATAGCCAGCGACGCCCCTGGGAGGAGAGTATTGAGAAAGAGAGAGGTGGCGGAGGAGGAAGAGTACATAAAATGACCTTATTTATAGCATATAGTAGGGGGAGATGGTGATGTTAGTGGCGGGGCTAGCGGCGTAGATCTTCGTGCAAAACTTGGTTGCATAATATCGTTTTATTCCCATTTATCCTCAATAACGTCAACATATATATCATCAGAAAGGCAACTATTTAAGCTTCAAGTTGGTATAAATTAAGTTCATGTATGACATTTATCAAAAGCGTGAGAGATAAAAGAAAAGCTTGTTTTGTTTGCGGCCGCTCACGGGTAAAATATGGAGCATGCTAAATGTGGAGCGAATGTGTACAGGGAGAAACGGTTCTGGAGGAAAAGTGTTGGTCAGCCATTTTTCTGATTCGTTAGTATGTTATTATTTAGGTGTTTATGGTCACAGAAATGAAAATGCTCGATTCTGAATTATTTGACTTTGAAACATAGCCAAGAACTTAAAAATCTGCTGCTTTCCAAGTGATGATATATTTTTTTCTTTCATATGTGTAGCATATAACCTGCACTTTTGGGACATTAGGAGTTGCTATTTGTGTTTTATTCCCCAAAACGGGAAAATTCAGGAAAATTCAGCATTTCCACATAGACTCAACTGAGAGTGTCCACAACTAGCTCTGTTTCCTAAACATGTCTATTTCAGACAGCTACAATTCTTTTTTTAAATTGATGCCATATATTTTTTTCCCTTTACAAGAGTAGAATATAATCTGCACTATATGTGTAGAAATCTTTGGAACTTTAGGAGTTGCCGTTCATTTTTTGTTTTATCCTCTACAATGTGAAAAATGCAGCATTTCTCCATAGAATCCAATACTAAAGGGATAGTACATAAAATGCCCTTATTTATAGCATATATACAGCAGGGGTAGCGTGGCAGTGAATAGTCGTGTTTTCCTTTAAAGGAGCTTGTCTTTTAATGGTGCATGCATAACTACAATATGTAGGGGTAACGTTTTCTTTTCTTTTGTAATATACCAAAAGACATGTCTCTTGTTTACAGTGTTTTCTTTTTGATATTGCAAGCGCAGATGAATTAGTGACTTTGAAACTCAGCTTGAAGATTGTACTATAATTGTTAATAAACGTTTAATAAAAGAAGTTGGTGGGGTGCCACTGAAATTGAGTTCTTATGCAACAGGCCCCTACCACGAAGCCCAGAACAATCTCGGACATACCTTCGAGCAGAATATGAAATGTCATGATTCCTTGTTGTTTGTCACAGTACACAGCTCCAGGGGGAGTGTGATCATGACAGTTCTTGATTTTCTGGTTCTAAAGCAGTGATACTAGCCTAGAGTGCCCCTGGAAAACGGAGAATGATTAGGCAGTCACGCTTAAATCGTTAGGTTCCTGCAAATTCTCTGTCACGTGTCATTATGAATAGAAACAAATGAATGTGAAAAAAGAAGGAAAAGAAAATCAAATAACATTTAAATAGTTTGCTCCATATGTACTTTTGGGGGAATTGATTTATTAAACTTTTGTTTGTATGAAATTTATTATTATTTTAAGATTGTTATTTCCATCTTTGATATATTCATATGGCACTCTCCTACCGAGGGTAGGTCTTATCATGCAGTGTCAAGTTGGTATTAGTTGGTAATAATGACATACCTTGTCAGTTTCTGACAAGGTATGTCATTATTTTATTCTCTATGAATTGGTTTGAGCCCTCTAGGGTGCCCCTACATGTATGCATAGTGTAGCGCAGGTATAGCAGCAATTGTTAAGGTGTGAAATATGTTACTGTCACATATAATAAATGGGTGATAATAAATATAGATATAATGAGGTTACGTAATGTTACATAAAACAATCCTGCCATGGGATCCAGCTGTCATGTCTGCTCACGAACGGAGCATTGCATGTTGGGAACGGAATGAATAAAAGAGCACTTCCGGTAATGGCGCCCACGATGGTTGTTTAGTCTTGCTGATCGCCCGCAAGTTTATGCATTGACAAGAGCCTTCGGCTGAGCCCCTCAATCAGAAAAACGATCATAATTAAAAAAAAATCAGGAGAACAGAGATCAAAAGGCAGTTTTTGATCCAATAAAAACACCCATTTTTTAAATGTAGTGACTGTAGGCATTATTGCATTAGAAAACCTAATAATAAACACATTTTTCTAAGGTGCTATATTATTAATTTAACCGCCTATAGGCCTATATGGGTTACTAAATAGAGATCGGATTTTGATATGTCATTGTTGCTCGATCTATATTTATTCCAATTTCCCCATGGATATGAAAATTATTAACATTTATCTTTAGTACCGTATTTAGATATTGCTCAAAGGAAGAAATTATAAGCCTAATGTTGTCAGAAAAGGGAAATTCAATTAACCTTATACTTACAATGTGATCAGAATAATTAATAATGGAGATGAGTTGTTTCAAAACACCTCTTGAGCTATACTAGCTGGCCTTGATAATTATTTCAGAGAGGCTGTCCAACTTCGAAAGGAAATAAATAGTTATATGATTCATAATATATGAAGAAATTATATAGAACTCAACTTCAAAATTGTTCTACCAACAGTAAAAAGTTCTGGATGATGATGCTGAATCTTGTTTATAGTAAATTCGGAAGTGCCAACATTGCACTTGACTCGGCAGAGACTGAGTCCAAGAGGGCGCAGGAAAAAGTGTAGTTAAGGACTCAGAACAGTTTGAGCTGCGGCGAATGGAGTCATCCTATGGACTACATCGGGACCGTGAGCCGCAAAAAACATCGTCGCAAAACATCAAGAATTTCGTAGGAAATTGGAAGGAGCAGATTGCGACTAGCCTTACAAACATCTCAAATGATTGTAAGAAAATCCTTTCTATGACTTTGCACCAATTATAGGTGCATTTGTGTTGGTTTATAGAGCAATCTTTGGAACAATACTAAACTAAACAAACACCACTGTCTCGCAGCCTACATCTCACGAACGGCATGCGCATAAAAACGGCTTGAATCGGAAGTACAGTGGAGAAAGCGTAGCCTCCTTTAAAAAGTAAGGTAATAAAGAACACATCGTAGTAGCCAAATCATCAACCCTATATATTTACTATTGAATATAGGGTCGAAAGTAAGCCTCGGTAAAAACGGGGCAGCTCAAAGTTCTCTAGTTTGTCCAGACAAAATACTCAAGCAACACCTGTCATGAATATATGCCCTTAATCAGTAACATTTTGTGGTGCTTACAGTACATTCCTGGGAGAGGATGTGCAAAATACACAGAGAACTGCTAGGTTTATTATCTGCATATCTGTTCCAGAATCTTTTCGATATTAGAACATGGCGCTCTGACTTGTTCAGGTCTCAGTGCGCATGCCCAAAAGTATGTAAATGAGCCAAAAAACGGAGGTCACGATTTAGGTCACAGTTACAACGGTAGGGGCAAGGGAAAACAATGGGCCTGTCTCAGTTGTTGTTTTTTGCCATTTCATTTAGTGGAAACAGAATGGCTCACTCGCCGTTTTTTTTGGGAGGAGCAGATGAAAACTCTGCCCGCAGTTTATTAATTCTTCACATCAAGCATTGAAAGGTTACAAGTAGGGAGATAAGACATTAAACATCGATTTTATTGTTATAGTGAGGGGTTACAAACTTCTACAACTCTACACAAACTACAGCAAACCTATCCGCCCTCTCTCAATCGGCTCCGATGCAAAGCCCAGTAACAAAGCTGGGCTCACAAAGCTAACATCGTAGATACCCACAAGATGTAACACCTGCGACCTGGGGGACTCCGCAATACCAACAATGGCATTGTCACTTTAAAACGACGAGCGACAAAGTTCTAGAAATCTTTAAATTGAAATTGAAGTGTGGAACTTTGCACATTATTACATACGTACATGATTTCAACAACATGATACAGGGATGCCATCTGATAAGTTGTATGGCATACCAATGACAAACGGGTTGTCATGGAAGCACATGACCCAAATAACGTAATTTCATTGGTTCATGATGCTTCTTAGTGGCAGAAGCGTAGAGCTGCCTTGCATGTTTTGAACGTTTTCAGACATTGTTTCAATTAACTTACTCTTTAAAGAAGGCTCAGCTCGCTCCTATGTCTTTCCATTTCAAGCCGTTTTTATGTGCACAACGTTTGAGAGATAGATGCAGTGCATGGTGTTAGCATGGTTTAGTAGCACACGCAACAGAATTACATACAAGCAACTATAAATAGTATAATAATATTGTGACAAAAACACAGGACAGATTTTCTTAAATTTAAAAGATATCTTTGTTAGTCACAATGTACTGCACTTCCCATTTCCTATGAACTTCAATTCTCGATGTTGCGGCGGGCGATGTTTCACGACGCTGTCCTATTGCGCTGTGAGTGACGTTGGTGATGGCAACTTGCTGCGCACTTTTTCCCGCCTCAGTGGGATCAGCCTTCCACTAGTCCACCTTGCACCTCTACTAGTGAGTGCTAACACTACTCACTCCTGCCTAATGCCCCGTCTACACAGGGGCGAATTCAAAAACTGCTGCGAATCTGGCACTTGCGATTATTCGCATGTGAAATCATAGAAATCCTGTGCGAATCGGCGGGGATCTTGTGCGATTTCAGAAATGATACTCTGCGATTTGATTTTTTAATCCCTACACAAGTGCGATTTCAGCTACAAACTCATGTGAAATCGCAGGTCTGGATTCGCAGCAGATGTGCGATTTGGATCCCTTCAAACTATAAGAAAATGGAGGGAGAGAAGACCGAAAATATTTTTTGAGGTGTACTTGCGAATATTTGAAAAAAATGTAGAAAAAATCAATTTATAATCACAAAATCTTAACATGCTTGAGACAACATGTCTGTGCATGTTCTGTGAAAAAATCGTTATGATTCATCAATAATTCGTTAAAATACATCTGTTCAAACATACCTGCAATCACATGCGAATTTCGGATATTTCCGAAATTCGCATGACCTCCTGCGATTAGTCGTGGACTGTAACATAGGTCTACAAATTGTCGTGGCTAGCCCTACACATATGCGAATGCTTGTAGAAGTATGTGCAATTCCATTTGAAATCGCATCAACTGAGATTTTTCACATGCGATTTGGATTATTTCACCTGCGATCTGGGATATCTGAAATCGCACATGAATTCGCATGTGTGTGGGGCCATTTTTGCCCCTGCAATTAGTCGTAGGATTCTGCAACTGGTCGCAGCTCTCCCTACATAAGGGCGATTTAGTTAAAAAAATTCTATGCGATTTTGTGTGAGGTCGCACGAGCTGCCGCAAGGGCCAATTCGCACGCCAATTCGCCCCTGTGTAGGCGGGGCATTAGGTGTTGACATCGCTCGCGAACATGCCGCGCAAGAACCACAACTGGGAGGTTCACAATTAAGTAGTCATGACACAAGTGAAGCGACCCATGGCATGAAAGTAGGTCAACACGCACCCTCTAGCGGCCGTTTTCAGTGTGCTTGACAGTGCCGGTGGTTTGAGTCAGTTCTAAGCACATGGCATAGCCCAACTCAACGACCAACCTATCTTTTAACCATCATTGTAGTTCAAATGTTACGGTTTCCATATTCAAATGACCAATAAAGTCTACTTATAGGGACCCATCGAGCCAGTTGTTTATGGAATCTTCCCAAATAGTGGAGGGCCAATTGTAGTCCCGTAGGAATTTCATGATCATTTTAGTTTATCTAGTGGATTCTATACTTTGAAAGGTGCTGATAATGATATGATGAGGGCGCCAATTTACAATTCACTATTTATGCTGTTTCTAGGCAAAGTAAAAAAGCAACCAACTAATTAGGCTCTAGCTTCAAAGGTATTGGAGGTATCAAAATTCTAAAGACACCTACCCCCCTAAAAATTAATGATGGGGAATCCACTTGTGTCTTCGGATTTTTTCTATGTTTGATGATTGCCTAGCAATGGGCTCATTTTGTTATTTTTGCATAGCAACGGTGTCAGAAACAAGCAGTAATACAGAAAACTTAAAGGGATTTATAGTCAGGTAGATTGGTGCAAGAATTGTTCAAATTGGTATGAAAGCATGAAATTTGGTACAGTGATAGATTTTGGTATGCTGATTAATTTTGGATATTGACCCATTCTGAAATATTGTTTTCTTGGGTTCTGTTGCCATGGTAACATTTTTTCAGTGAAATATTGGCCATTCCCTGGAAATACTGAATTCTAACCAATAATTTGATATGGTATACCCACATAAAGTAGTCTATCGAATAGTTCTCTAATTTTTCTAACTATTTCAGCTAATTATATGGTTGCTAGGCTATGTATTGTTGCTAAGCAACTGATAATATACTGAAATTTCTCCAAAATGGCTCATTTTATGTATATTTTATGGGGTAAGGCAATTATTTATGTTCTAAAATATAACATTTATTTAATGATAACATTTTCAGTGATATGCTTCAGCTTTTAGAATTTCCAAGATGGCTGCCAAATGGTTCTAAGATCCAAAATGGCTGATCAAAAGACCCTTCGGCCCACTTCCTAGCTGACTTGACTTTAGTTTGCAAGCTCATTCATTGTTCATATCAGTATGTACTTCAACCAATTTTGAACATTAGAATAGATCTGAGAACCTGAAATTTGGTACAGAGATACATTTTAATATGATAATTAATTTTTTATATTGACCCATTCTGAAAAGAATTATTCTCTTGGCTTCTGTTGCCATGGTAACATATTTTTAGCTAAAATTTCATCAATTTTCCTGGAAAAACTGATTTCTAACAGATAATCATTACCAATATACCAAAATAAAGCAGTTATGCAATAGTTCTCTAAATTAGGTAACTATTTCAGGCAATTCCATGGTTGCTAGGCTATTTATGGTTGCTAAGCAACTGAAAATATGCTGAAATTGATCTGAAATGACTCATTTAAAGCATATTTTCTGGGTAAAATCTATTTTTAATGTACTAAAATGTCATATTTCTTTGATAATCACAATTTCAATGATATGCATCAACATTTAGAATTTCCAAGATGGCTGCCAAATGGTTCTAAAGTCCAAAATGGCAGATCAAAAGACCAGTTTTGCCTATTTCCTAGACATGAGCATGTTCATGGTACATTCAATTCAACACATTCTGACCATTGAAGTGACTCTCTTTCCAGTTCTGGACTAGATTCATAAGTAACATCAGTTACAAAAGCTCCTATTTTCAAAGCAAATTGGAGAGCTAAAAGTAAAAAAAGATCATGATTGGACTATGGCGCTTTGTTTTAGTTCTTGGGGGCATTTTCAAAGCAGTCCTTGAATACTTCCCAATGTGTGTTATTAACTATCTTAGCCACTTTAAAATAGATCTGAGAACCTGAATTTTGGTACATAAATTATATTAAAATAAATTATGGCATATATTATGAACTTTTTTCTCTCTTGATATAGCTATAAGAGGCTATTGAGGCTATTGAAGGTCTAGCATAGACTATTGCTAGGTAACCATATATCAAACTGGAACAGGGAACTGGGGGAATAACCAGCTGCCTTCCACTGGTGTGTAGGAGCAGTGTTCTCTAATGAGTTGCACATGGACACAGAGAGGTTAACTCCACACTCCCTGATTACCAAATATGTGATGTGGCCTATCCATACTATATTAATAGTGGATTTATGACATGGACCCTGTACACAAATCCTTGAAAGACTTTTTACTTGCTGCATGTACAGGGCTCTAACTTTCACAGTGGTTTCCATTGGTATCGAGAAAAGTTACCTGGCTATTGGTTTCCCCAAAATCACTTTTTTCAAGGGAGGTGATTTTGAAGATTTTCAACAACCGATTTTACGGCAGTTACCTTGCTGGGATGATTCAATATCTGTTTTCTTGTTTTGTTGGTGTATGAGAATGTGTGGAGGGAAGGCAGGGCAGTCCTCAAGGCCTCCTTAAGTGTATGGGTTTTCTTTTCCCTTTATTGGGAAGGGGGAAGGGGAGGGAGGGCAGAAAGGGGGAGATGGGGAAGGAGGGGGGGGGGGAAGGAGTGTGAGGGAGACACAGAAAATCCCTGGATTCTATATTAATAATTGCTAGCAGTGATAGTTACTATTAAATTCCATTTCATTTGATGGGTAGGGGACAGAGAATATGTCATAATTTAAAAAGATGTGCATACTGAAACATTTTTATCTGCAAGTCAGCATGGTGTTGAGGTCACCTCCTTGTACAGGTATGCTCAAAATCCAATATGGCTGCCACCAGGAAGCAAAATGTCCTATTTTAGCTCCTTAGCTCTAGACAGCCGGCATCTATCCGCCTATGTTTACATAGCGTAGCTTGAAAATTGAACGTTTCAAACGATCCCCGATAAATTGGGTCCTTCGCTTCATACTTACGCCCGCGGAGGGATCTATGTTTCTTTCCTGTAAAACTGCGCTATTGTTACGCTCTATCGACATCATTGATAGTAATCTACCACTTGGACAGAAGGAATTGCTTCATACGGCCCTATTTTAAAAACGAACAAAAATTGTGGTTACCGCCTTACATACCGTGTCATGGGGGCTCACAAATAGTACCGATGACCCTACTGCTACCAGCGGACATGACCAACGCTTGTCAACAGAGGAATCAACAGCTTTGTGGGGAAGGGGGGTGGGTGGAGGCTATAGACGGTCAAATAGACTATAGAGAGAGGTGACAATAATCTTGCTAAACTAACCAGCCAAGCAGTTACCATACACAAATTCTTGTGCGGATACTCCCCTGGATCTTATAAAGGACCTAAATGAAAGCATCTCACAGAGCAAGCACATTTGATTTATTTTTTTGTAAACATCAACCATATAACATTGTTCTTTAGGATGAGCCCATACTGTGACAACTAGAAGGAAGAGTAAATATTGAAGCTAAAATTCCATGTTAGTCAATATAGTAAAGTAAAGTCGGTGGGGAGTATGTTACTCCCAGGATCTAGCTGCACATGGTGGGTTCTCCATGTCCAACAGGGCATAGCAGATCAGTTACAATGAAATAAGTAATTAGTTGCTGGCCTCTATAAGTGGCGAAATAAAAAGGTGGTATTTGATGTTACTAACAATGATTGATCTTTAGAACGTATACCTGAAATGTATGTATTTGATGACTATAAATAGTCTACCAATATTGATAGGATTATTTCCCCAAAGGCTGCTTGAAAAGGAAAATCTGCTCACCAAGGGTGGTGAGACTTAGAGTCTCAGCCACGATTCAAGCGGGAGAAGATTTTCATTTGTCAAAATAAAGGAAATATATTTAGTTTTGTCACTCAGGTACTTCAGTGGAACACAACTGATTTGAATTACCACCTCATCACAACAAAAGATAACCGTGAACTACTCAGCAATAAACCAACTACCCATGCAGGCTTGACCTCATGCCAGTCAGAAAAAGCTAACTCCTGCCTGACAGTCAGTATTTCACAGTCTCAGGACTGTGGATAGTGATCAGTCAGACCTGAAGGTTTGTTTTGAATCAGGAAAACCATACAAATAAATTAAAATCCACCATTTTGCACATGTGTATGTTGGGACCTCAACATTGCCTTGAGCCTCCCTTCCTCTATGCATTCTCAGAGTGCAACACACTATTTACAATGTTAAGAGGTGTTATGCCATAACCCAAGAGTTTCCCAGGGGGTAAGTCATGGTCAGTGGGTTGTTTTGCTGCATATTTAGGGCCTAAAATAAATTATTTTTGTTTCCAGTCACCTCATGGTATAAATTTGGGTTGGTTGGTCAGGAATCCATTTTTATTTTTTTTTATTTTTTTTTTATTTTATTTTTGGTAGCAGTGATGGAGACTTATCATATGTATCCAACCTTGTCATGGTCTTAAAAGAGTCATTGCCACATGTGCCAGAATGAATTTGATGAAATTTTACAAGATTCATTTAAATTGATAATTAATTCCATTCAATTGGTGCTAATTAATGCCCTAAAAAATGCTTCAGTCAGTTGCAATGTTTTCAGGTCGGTCAGGGACTGAACATAAAGTTAATTCTATTTTAGGCCTAGTGGTAGTAGCCAACCATAGTCCAACCCTGCCCACCTCCAAAGACATACACCAGCTCATACCATGTACATTCGATTCATGGCTCTTGTAGGTGCAGTGATGTCATGTCATATATCTGTATACCCACAGGAAGTATGGGAATTTCAAGTACCAAGAACTTTTTTCTAGTCAGAGTAGAGGTACATATGAGGACATTTTCTGAAACAGTTTTAATGTTCTTTCCAATGGTGGTAATATCTTGGCCTTGTGGGAGGTACTTTTGGAGATGAAAATGAGTCGGAAATGTATGTTCTTCTGACCTGTATTCCATATGTGCTGCCAGTCATTTTAAAGAATTCTGTTCCCAGAATTTGATTCCACTCGGGTGCTGTCCGTCTGGCACACTTTATCTCCAGCACTGCAGTGTGTTCATCTTCAGTCAGATCTGGTGTGTAGACTTGGTGAATGATATAGGGAACCTACAGCTTCCAACCCAGAATACTTGCTAATCAACATGCTAAATCCAGCTGAAAACAATTTTCTGCCAAACCCAAGATTGCAGACCCCAGTGAATGGGATTGGGAATGAAGTGTATTGTATTTAAATATTTTTATTTAGCCAAAACATTATATGCAATGCACAATATTCTCAATCACAGCTAAACAAAACAAGATAGAAATTTCATATTTCTTAGAGATTTACATAATACTATAATCGGCATATCTACCGCTCTATAATCAGATAAGTAATACATAAAGTAAGACGCGATATGAAGAAGATATAAAATATAAAACGAGTTCAGATGTGTAGAGTATCAGGATACTGGTTCACAACTAAAGAAAAATTTTGGGGCAAAAAGTATTACAATTACAACGTACATTCCAAATAGTCTCTTTTCAACGGTCAACAAAAAACACACCAGACATTCAGTAGTGGTGCGACATACCTATACATATACTAGCAGGGCATGAATATGAAGAACAACAACAATCGATAGTTCAAGCAAATCTATCACAAGTCAGGGACCATTCCCCAGACCGAGGAGAGCACCAGGGAGAGCCCACACCCCATTATTAGCTTCTGGATTACTAAATAACTGCCCCAAAAATTTCGCAAGGCCGAATTTAAAATTCTTCGGGTCGTCAAGTGCCCTGATATGGGGTGTCAGACCCAAAGAAGTTATACCATATAGGAGAGATCTAACAGATGTCATCCTGGCATGCTCACTGATTCCTCACTATCTCCTTATACCCTTATGCTCAATCATAACACCATGTTGAATTGCAAATAAATGGTCACAATATGCACAATACCTATTATTCCCTCTCCATTACCAATCAAATCAATTGGAATTCCATATCAATTCTCCCCAAGTGGTTCCACATGGTGGATTGTACCCATATTTACATTACCATATCCACTAGACTTTAAATCATCACTATTCAGGGAGTTAGACCCGCTGACCATGCCCCCTTTGTAGACAAATAAAGGATATATGATTGCCTAGGAATTGTATATGCTAGGTGTCTTCAATATTTTAAAAGCAACATTCAATGCAGAAAAATGCCATAGCAACAGTAACCAAGGAACAATATTTGAGTATGGGTCTACTCTTAGAATGACCAAGGTCCTCAGATGTATTTGAACTTAAATTATTTACAACAAACAAACTCACAAACCAAATTCAAGTCAAGAGTGAATCACCAAAATTGTGATTATCAAATAAATTTGTGGGCATGAAAAGTACCAGAAAATATACATAAAATAAGTCATCTCAGATCAATTTCAGAATATTTTCAGTTGGATGGCAAGCCTACATGAGCCTAGCAACCATGGAATTGCCTGAAATAGTTACATAAATAATCTATTGCATAGACTACTTTATATGGGTATATTATTACATATTATTTGTTAGAAATCAGTATTTCCAGGGAATGGCCAAAATGTCACTAAACATGTTACTATGGAAACAGAAGCCAAGAGAATATTTTTTTCAGAATGGGTCTATATCAAAAATTAATAAGCATAACAAAATCTACCTCTGTACCAAATTTCAGGCTCTCAGATCTATTTTGATGTTCAGAATTTGTTGTATCACACATTATACCATGAATTAGCTTGCAAATCAAAGTCAAGTCAACTAGGAAATAGGCAAAACTGGTCTTTCGATCAGCCATTTTGGACTTTAGAACCATTTGGCAGCCATCTTGGAAATTCTAAATGTTGATGCATATTACCGAAATTGTGATTATCAAAGAAATATGACATTTTAGTACATTAAAAATAGATTTTACCCAGAAAATATGCTTTAAATGAGTCATTTCAGATCAATTTCAGCATATTTTCAGTTGCTTAGCAACCATAAATAGCCTAGCAACCATGGAATTGCCTGAAATAGTTACCTAATTTAGAGAACTATTGCATAACTGCTTTATTTTGGTATATTGGTAATGATTATCTGTTAGAAATCAGTTTTTCCAGGAAAATTGATGAAATTTTAGTTAAAAATATGTTACCATGGCAACAAAAGCCAAGAGAATAATTCTTTTCAGAATGGGTCAATATAAAAAATTAATTATCATATTAAAATGTATCTCTGTACCAAATTTCAGGTTCTCAGATCTATTCTAATGTTCAGAATTGGTTGAAGTACATACTGATATGAACAATGAATGAGCTTGCAAACTAAAGTCAAGTCAACTAGGAAGTGGGCCTGAAGGGTCCTTTGATCAGCCATTTTGGATCTTAGAACCATTTGGCAGCCATCTTGGAAATTCTAAAAGCTGAAGCAAATCACTGAAAATGTTTTCATTAAATAAATGTTATATTTTAGAACATAAATAATTGCCTTACCCCATAAAATATACATAAAATGAGCCATTTTGGAGAAATTTCAGTATATTATCAGTTGCTAAGCAACCATACATAGCCTAGCAACCATATGATTAGCTGAAATAGTTAGAAAAATTAGAGAACTATTCGATAGACTACTTTATGTGGGTATACCATATCAAATTATTGGTTAGAATTCAGTATTTCCAGGGAATGGCCAAAATTTCACTGAAAAAATGTTACCATGGCAACAGAACCCAAGAAAACAATATTTCAGAATGGGTCAATATCCAAAATTAATCAGCATACCAAAATCTATCACTGTACCAAATTTCATGCTTTCATACCAATTTGAACAATTCTTGCATTTTTTTGCACCAATCTACCTGACTATTAGGTCTCATCCGCCTTTGAAAGGCATGTCAGGATGTCTTGGGTTGATGATTTTATAATTTGTCAGCAAATGTTGCATAGCAACATAGATTATATGTTTTATCTTCCCTAGCAACCTCAGGGTTATCAGCCTATTCATTAGATTGAGTTGTTGCAAAATATGATTCCTGGAGAGATCCAGGTATATAGTTCCTTATGAACCCATACCTTATACACATACTATAAACTCAAGTCAAATCAAAGAAGAGACGATGAAGCAGAAGTAGTGGCAACTCTCTCGAAGAGATCTTTCATTTTTATTCCTACCCCAAACACAAAGAAAAAATTCAAAAATTCAACAAGAAAAAAAAAATTCCGCCGACCAAAGTTCCTTTTCTCTGACCAATCCGCCTGTGAGCCTCTGCCTTGCTCATTTCAAAATTCGCGCCGGTGCTGGCCACAAAAGTCATGTGACGATATCGATCATGTGACCCACCATTATCATACAAAGTCGAGGAGCGATAAGGGGGCGTGGCCACTTTCCAACGAGTTTATAACGCTATTAACCAATTTAATATCAGCCATAAACTCAAGTCAAATCAAAGAAGAGACGATGAAGCAGAAGTAGTGGCAACTCTCTCGAAGAGATCTTTCATTTTTATTCCTTCCCAGCCAGTTCATGAAAATATTTTTCAATATAATTATGACGAGAATGGAGAGAGGGATGCAGCTAGGGTCTTCGAGGTTGACACAATGGGAGAGAGGAGGAGTTACATAGTCAAGCACACAAAGAGACTTCCAATCTCCTGCCTTCTTTATTTCCTCCAGGGGAGTGCATATAGGTAGCTGCCCCTCGACGTAATCCATGCATGCCTATATCCTTGTCGATACCAGCATTAACAGACCCTTTCTTGAGCAAAGACAAAGCATTACTATAAGGCACTGGGTTAGGATCGTGGGAAATCAAGGGAAAATCAAGACCTCCTGGGTATCGATCATATAACAATTCCAGCCAATGAACTAAACACAAATCACCTCCTGATCGGGCGACTGGAATATTCAATACTCTATCCTGGTATTGTATGGTCTTGGTTGGATACCTTGATAACAATTCCCCAATCTTCATAAGTAATGCACGAACGAAGCAGTATATGGTCATCAGGTTTAGCAGAGAAGATATGTGATTTTCTCAGAAGGGTACGATAGGCACAGACCATGCCCACCCAGGTAGCAAATTCTGAGGGGGAAGACAAGTCCACTTGTTGAAATATTCTTGATAAATCATCAGGAAAAATCGGATCTTTTGGGCTAGACTTGCACCCCAAATGCCTTTTTGCTCCTGCCATAACCACACTAAGGCCAAAATCTTCACGAAGATCCACACCATGGTTGAGTTTCGACAGATAATTGACAGCAGAAAACATGTTGTTCATCAATGAAAAACAGTAGTCATCCACCAAAGAGGCCATGAATAAACTCACTGTATATGGATCGACTGGCAGGGGTGCAAGCTCGAATTTAGCACAAAAGTTTAAAAAAATTTCCTCCATTGAGAAGCCCTGGTCTTTCTAGTGGATGTGGCCAAAGCTTCCAGTTTCAGACATTCAACCTTCGAGGCTAAACTTTCTGAAAAACAGGAGCAAGTCTAGTATCAAGGATTATATATCATATCTCCATTTCCAATACATGATATCACGTAGAATGAAGGCACAATGGGAGCAGGTTGGTTGTCGATGATATATGAGATTCAAAGCCATTTTATTCTCACAAAAAACATTGACGACTGAGTTCTTCATCACATCACAATGACGATGAATGGCTGACCAAATGATTGCTAGATCACGAACACTGGGTTTCTGATAGCAGCATGACACAGGTAGACCTATATTATTACCACAAACAAAGGATATGTCATCCAGACAAACACTAGTAGAGAAAAGACCTCCACCCTGGATGTTGTTATATTTGTAGGCAAAACCTCCATTGGCCCTGACACAGATCAGATCATTAGGTCCCGAGCTGCCATCCAGAAAACGAACACCACTGAAAGTGTGAAAATTAATTCTCCACCACTTCAGATCATCCAAGAAATCATGGTTGATGGCTACTCTTCTCTTGATACCAATACTTTTCATCAAGGCAAACAAATTGAAGCTGTGCTCTCTGCCTCCCTCGACGACCTTAGAGCAGTGACAGATATATCCTAGAAGTTGTTGTAATCGCTTTCTCGTCGTATATTTCCTACCCCAGAAAAAGTCCAAATTCTCCTTTAATTTAGACAATTTATCTGATACGTACAGTGTCGATCTGAAATCTGATGTATTTTATCTTGGTTGATGGACCTTTCAACTTCCAACTCCCATGAGTCGCAAATCAGGCAGAAATCGTCAATGTATGAGAAGCATTTGTAACCACGACGATGCATCATACGGCAGACTGAATCGGTAACCCTTGTGAAAATGAATGGGGCAGCACGAGCACCAAAACAGACGGCATTATCTCAAAGGAAGTTTTCTCCATTCTGGCACCATTTAATGCCAAAGAATTTACGATCATCTGGGTTGATCAAAAGCGATCTATAAGCTGCTTTTATATCCAATGTGGCAAGGAAACAGTTCTTTGTTATTTCACACAACACATCGTCAATCGTGATATAGCTAAATGAAGAAAAGACCTTGTCAGTGAAATTGTTCACTGAGGTGGACAAGGGGCATTTACAATCTGTGATGGGTCGGATCTTGCCATTTTTCTTAAATACAGCGCCAATAGCATGGGTGCAGAAAGGCTGACTCTCGACGATTGACAGTTTACCTTGGTTTATCTCGGCAATGAAGATGTCGGAAATCTTACTCTCCGCATTGGCTAAATAACATGAACTATAGTTCTCCGGGTCCGGGTCGACTAAATGAAAACCGTTCAAGACACCGTCCAATACGAAGTGGGCGTCAAAGTCCAGTGTTTCGTCTGATTTAAGCCAACTTCTGCGGTTCATTTGACGAGTTATGCCCTTCAACATTGATAGATTGTCACATTCCCATGCTTTTCTCTCCAGATACGAAAAAACTTTGTCCGTAATCACAGAAAAATCACCACTTGTTAGGCTCAAATCGAAGGGAAAACAACCCAAGCCGCCATCTTGGTCCTATACTTCCGCTTCCGGTGCTTTTTGCGTCTCCGGCTGATCACTCAACTAATGGAAATCTTCTGCACGGTGATCTTTGCCACAAACACCACACACATGAGAACGGTAACAAGGATATCTGCAGGGGGTATGATCGATGGAACATGCCATCTCCAACATACTTCTTCAGGCCATGTGGAAATATCAAACAAACGATCATATTTGGCACTTCCAGGAGAGCTCCATTTCTGGTTACCACTTCCGGCTTGCTTGTCAACAACAGGACCACGTGAATGGCGTCGATAATTGTAGTCGTAATTCCTGGGCCCGAGATGGAATTCAGGACCCAAGTACAGAGCATTACCTTTGGCATCAAGCGAAGACCAGTTGTCACAATCTCCTTCTATAACTTTTGTCGTGACAACTCATTCGTACAAGCATATTCCAATGGGTGTAAACTGGCCACAAGCAGCTTTGTAGGAAATGTAGGTCAAATGATCCAGTATCCCAACAATAGGTATTCCTCAACAACAGACATTTGATCAAACTTCTTCGGATGCAATGTATAGAATTTGGGGCAGAGCTTACCAAAATCATTGGTGTAGTCGTGAAGAACATTGTCCGGCTTAGAAGCCTGAGCCGACTGAACAAGCCCGTCTGAACCGGCCTCACCAGCGGCCAAACTATCACACATATCCCGAATCTCAGTCTCCAAAAGCAAGGTATGAGCTTTTCTTTTCTGTTGTTGTTCCATTTCCTGCTTCTTCTTGAGTTTAAGCAGAAATTTATCGTAATCATCGGACCCTCTCTCCGGAATATCTTCCTCGGGTACCCCACTAAGATCACTCAAATCTTTTAACGACATCACCATTTTGGTCATCTTAATTGGTTTCTCGTCTGAGAGGCTTTTCTTTTTTGCATTGTACAGGCAGGATCTGAGTCTGAGTCAAACAGAATAAAAATTCCGCCGACCAATGAATTTTAGGAATGAACTTTTAGGGCCTTTTTCCTGTTGAGAATCAGGTACTATACATAATCGGATGTTGCATTATAATGAATTAATTCTATTGCTATTTTCATGATATCTGAAGTAATCTATATAATATATGAGGAATTTTAATCTAAAAAACTAAATCCATTTTTCACACACCCCTCCGTGATTAAGGCTTATTTTAGTGCTGTAGACACTATTCTTGTAACCGACCCCTAACGGGAGCTATTTCAGGGGGTAACCACCGAAAATATGTTCATTTTAAAATCTGCACTTAGTCCTAATGTAATGTTATATGGGAGGCTTAAACGAGGTTAAGCCATTTTAACTCAACAGCTCACCGCCGCAGCGGTCAGCGCCCTCCAGGCGTGTCCAAGCACATGCTGGACACAGCACTTGCCCGCAAGCCAGCGCGAGGTTCAGACCTACACTATGGAGCCGCTCACAGCAGAGAACTTCGATTTCGCAACATGGGGGAATGAATTAGGTCTGGTTGACAAAACCACCAAGAAACTCATCAAAGAAGATTGTGCTACCTTCCAAGTACTGGAGCAAATAACCACAGGAGCTGTGGCCCAGTTAGGGTTGTCTATTGGCCAGACATCTCTACTGATCAACTCGCTCGAGATGTTTGACAATCCTCACCCCCCCCCCCCCCCCCGCGCCGGCCAACTGTGATCGTAGAACCAGCAGGAGACGGAGGGGCACGAGGGGGTGATGCACAGAACAACGAAGCAGAGAACCACCAGAATGGAGAAAAGGCAGAAGAGGAACGCCAAGGCCAAGGTGGACAAGCTGACACAGATCAGTTGGATAAAGACCTGGATAACATGATTCAGGCCGGCAAGCAGCCCGGCGGGGAGGCAGCAGTCGGCCACGGGAGCAGCCATGTTCGGGTCGGGTCCCCGGGTCAACCTATCCCTCAAGTCTGTGAAAACTAAGGCCCTCAAAAGTATCAACTTTGTGCCCGAAAAAGTGGCATTACGGTTAGCAGCCAAGCGCAAGGAGAAAATGTCCTTAATAGAAGGAAAGGAGGGACATTATACCATTTGTTTCGATGATAACCAGCACGCCTATCTCACCCTAGCTGAGTGGGGTGCAGCCAACCTCTGCCTTCTACATCAATTGCTGGAGACCGGAGAATTGCAGCGGGCTGACCTGGATTATTATCATGCGTATACGGTAAACATATATGAATTGCTCGAACACTATGAATGGAGCTCAATCATTGATTATGACACCCGTAACAGGGAGCTCCAGGCCTAATACGGCTTTGCATGGGGCACACCTGTGATATCACTGAACACCTCAATTCTGATCAGGCGCAAAACCAGCCAGAAAGACAAGGCGGCGGACAAAGGGAAAGGATCTCACGAACAGAAGGATAAGAAGTCAGAACTGTGTCGCCTATACCGTACCAAGGATGGCTGTCCTTATGGGGACAAGTGCGTGTTCAGCCATGCGAAAGCACCCGAGAAGGTGACCAAAAACGCCAAGTAGGAGGGGAGCAGGGCGCGTTAGTCTATGAGGCTTGGGAGAGGCTGCTGGCACCCGATGACCAAGACAGGGAATTCATCCTGCAAGGGATTAAGCAGGGGTTCCGCATAACTAACGCTTCCACCCCTCCGGAGCATGCCTTCATGGAGAACTATTTGTCATGCACTCAACAAAGCACAGCGCAGGTAGTGGAACAGCAGATATCAGTAGAAAAAGAGCCTTTAGGATATCATGTGGTGGATCGATCAGGCCAGGCATTTTAATCTCTGCCACTGATTAATTCGCGCGACTTCACTCCCTTGATGATTGATGCCTGCCAGCAAGGAGGGGGCGGTTACCATCTTGGAGAGTGGTTTTACATTAGATGGGCAGACTGGGAAGGCATGGGCAATAAGCATATCAACTACAAAGAAGTCCTGACCTTAGAACCAGCTTGCGCTATCTTTGGCCCCAGATGGCGAGACAAAAATGTGACTGTCCACTGCGACTCCAGGGCCGCAGTGGGAATGATTAACAAGGGGCGACCCCCTGATGAGGACATAAACAACTCCTTAAAGCGCATATATGGTATGTCGATGCTATACAACTTTCGGCTAACCGCCCTGCACTACCCAGGCCGCTACAACACCATAGCGGATGCAATTTTGCGTCTGGAGGAGCCAGGGGGAGTACATCGCATGCAGCAGACATTAGGAACAGTAGGCCTCAACAATGGAGGAGACACTGCAAGCCGAGGTGCTAAACTACCAAGCACAGGCGTGGGCACCGAACACCAAAAAGGCCTATACAACTCACAAACGCACATATCTCAAGTTCTGCCAGGCTTATAACAAGCAACCCGTCCCAGCAGCGTCACGTACGATATGCTTGTATGTGGCTTGGCTAGCCCGGTGCTTGGCATATAACAGTATCAAGCAATATCTGAACATCATACGGATCCTACAGGAGGAGAGAGGTTATCATAATCCCCTGATAAACGACTACCAACTAGGGGCCACCCTTAGAGGAGTACATAGGGTACTGGGATCTAAGACAGTGAGTGAAGCCCACATTACGCCAGATTTGTTACATGTGATCAGGGCTCACTTATCCCCGGGAGACAAGAGGGATGTAGCAATCTGGGCAGCATGCCTGATCATGTTGCAGACATGTCAATGTTATACCTGTAGGGGAACCGAGTGTTTACCTTGCTTCCTCAGGAATTCGTGGAGCGGGTAAGGTTCACCCTAAGGGGTAAAGTGGATGATCTAAGTACCATCAGTTGTCATAGTTTTCGCCGGGGGTCGGCAACCTGGGCACACAAATGTGGTATCGACCCTGATTCAATACGTCTACTAGGGAATTGGAAGTCCGAGTGCTACAGGAAGTACTTGGCTCCAGACACCATGGACAGGTTGGCCACAACTGGAATCACTACTCTACATGGGTTTTGGGGTCAGACGAGGAGTCACGGCAATTAATTACGGACAAATGTTACATCAGACTCTAATGGACAATTGGACAATTGATTACCAACTAATTATTTTAATTTATCTAATTGTTCTTATGTATCTGTTTGTGTAACTTCTCCAACCTTGCATCATTTACTCTCATTCTTACCAGCGTGCGCGCAAAAATATGTAATGTATTTTTATAGGTAGTTGAGTTGAATAAACTCCCTGAACCCACACACTTGTTTGAGTTAAGGGAGGCTTAAACAAGGTTAAGCCATTTTAACTCAACAGCTCACCACCGCAGCGGTCAGCGCCCTCCAGGCGCGTCCAAGCACATGCTGGACACAGCACTTGCCCGCAAGCCAGCGCGAGGTTCCACCGCCACCCCGACCTCCTCCCAACAGCTATCACCAGAGTGCGGTAGGGGGTCAGACGAGGAGTCGCGGCAATTAGTTCATTTTAAAATCTGCACTTAGTCATAATGTAATGTTATATATACAGTCCAGTCAATTTATGAAAAAGTGTGTTGGGCATACCTGAAAACCCCACCATAGATACCAAGTTCATCCATATGCTATGTTTTTATCAAAAGTTACATTGATTTTTTGCTGGGCAATTATCCCATGGGAAATTTTCAATGGTGGCCATCTTGGATATAAGTTGTCAGGCAATGTCTAACATGCTTTCAAATGTTATCACAGTATCAGGCATACCAGGAAACCCAAAATAAGCACCAACATTTGCCTTAAACCATGTTTTAATCAAAGGATTTGAACTTTTCCAAAAATGTCAGATTTCCAATGGGCGCCATCCTGGATATAGGTAATTAGACAATGTCTTAAATGATTTTAAATATCACCAGTGTGTTGGGCATACCTGAAAACCCCATCACAGACACCAGATTCATCCATTTGCTATGTTTTGATCAAAAGTTACATCAATTTTTTGCTTGGCACTTTCCCCATGGCAGCCATTTTGGAAAATAGCTATTTCCCCCTATTTCCCAACGATAAATTTTTCTACATTTTTTGTATGTTATTACAGGGCCGTTATGGGAAAGCATGTATATCCACGCCTGCCACGATTGACTCAAGTTCATTGATTCTGTTTGCTTCTGTTCTGTCTTGTGACATGACCTGTCGATCATCAGTTGTATCCAAGGGGCAACCCTGCACAAATCTGCCATTACCTCAATCTGCCATTACCTCAATATCTGGTTCCATGATATAGGTGTCATATAAAAATTCTCCTCGCACTGCACCCACAGTAATTGGAATGTACCACCTATCCATGATCGCTACCACATCGATCGGGATGACAGCCTCTGGATTCTCAGCCAGGCCTGACAGTTTTGTAACATGGGGCTTTCCCAGTATTGCTGAGCTAACCGCCAACAGCGCCGTGCCACACACAGACTCATCTGCAACCAGCCCCACACCCCGATCGCGAGGTATGGCACTGCCCAGTGTGCCCGTATACCCTGTCCAAGAGACCTCTTGTTTGACTCTGGCTGGGAGCCCAGACCGCTTACAGCACACAATCCTATAGGATTCTCCAACAGACCTTTACAGGTCGAAGCGATGCCATTGCGAGGCTCCTGAGTTTCATTGAACTCTCGGGTCCTGTCATCGCTTCTATGTGAGACCCATTTTAATTTCCAGACTCACTCTTCGTGGTCTGGGATGCCTTCCCCCCTGATGTTTTCACTAACGTTTGTGAAAAGTTTTCAGGTGAGGGCAACTTGCCTGAATGTAACCCTTGTAACCACACAGCCAACAGGCCCGGTCTGGTTTAGTCTTCATGGAGGATTCCTTATTCAAATCGTTCTGCGGACCTTCCTTCTTCCTCCTTCTTAGGACCTTCCTGCATGGACTTAGGTCTCTGTGTCTGAACCCACATACCTAGGTATTCGTCATCAAGACCCGCACAGAAAATGTGAATTCCCTCCTTTTTCATATGTTCGAGGTATTGACCCTTGTATGCCTGTTTACACAAGCTTACAAGTGTCTCCCCATAGTGTTGGAGTGACTCACCCGGTTGCTGTTTACACAACCGATATTCTTCCAATCTTTCCTCCTCTGTTTTTGTGTCTAACACTGCTTTCAAGCAATTCACCACATCATTCAAAGAAAGAGAGGACAAACTTTCCCATGTAGATCGATTCATGTGTTTGGAGGTAGCCATTATGAGTTCCCTCATAAGGGTATCTTCGAACCAATTGAATAGTTCTGCGTAATTTAGGCTGAAGCCATAAATTCCTCTCAGTCCTCCCCTTTCCTGAAAGGACGCAGATACTTAGGTTTTGGGCTTTCACCTTTACTACCTATGGATCGTAACCGAATGGTCGTAGAACGATCCTCGTCATACAAATGCTCATGTCCATCTCTGGCATGAGCGACCGCTTTCCAGCACTAATGCGATCGTTTGTGGTCTTGTGGCCTGTTGCGAGTCATATTCTATCAACTGGATGGATACATTGGTCAGCGAGTAGTTTGTATCATGATGTCGCGGTGTATGAACACAGAAGTCGACCCTTCTACCTTTGTGCATGGACGGGGTGCATGGCAGTCTGCGATCAAACCTTGTGTCCCGACTGTCCCGTGAAGGAGACAGGCTCTCTGGCGTCTCAATTGGAGACAAGCGAAGATCACTCCGCAGTTCGGGACAAACTGATTGATCACGAACTTCCATAACATGTTTGTGCACAATTAGTGATCATTAAAACCTTGAAAGAGTCGCACTAGCTCTTTCCTAGTCACAAAGAGATTTAGCATCCAAATCTCGCCAAGGTATTCCCCAAGCACAGGTTTTGTGACGTCCGCGGGCAACTTGCCAGTGGTATTTAAACTCGTGAGAGCTTGAGAGAGGAAAAGCAAGTCTCGTTCTGCCAACTCGTGTTCGTCACTCTCTTGCAATGCACCACCCTTCATAAGGAGTTTATCTCCCTCCATGGTCGGCGACTTGACGTTGGCAATACAATCGGAAACCTTGAATATTGGTGACCAGCCGGGTGACCAAATCCCTTGACACATTAGAAACTGTCTGCAACGCTTCATGCATGTACGAGTATGCGCAACTGCCTTCTCAAGTTGAACGAAAGCTTGTGTCGCGAAATTCTCTGCCACATCCCTGTGGTTAGCCAGCACTAGAGGAAGGGCCTCGTTGGCTTTCGCCTCAGCCTCCGCGGCCACAGGATCAAAGATCCTGTGTTCCGCATTCTCCTTGGTGTTATCTACCGTGATGGTGAAGCCACCATCATATAGACTGCAAAAGCCCCCCTTACAGGCGAAATTCCTCCTTGGCCCTGAGGTTCACGGCACCAATGTAATGAACCACAGATTTGTGGGCACCGTCACAAATATCATGAAAGGAAGCAACAAACAAGGATAAATTCATTTGACGAGGTTTTATTGATCCCAAAACACAGTAACAAGCGTAAAGTGCAAGAGCTTAATTTGAAAAACAGAAGTATCTCGTTCCTCAGTGCGGCCCACGGCCGTTGTCTTAAGCGACTGCAGGATCCCACGACATTGGAGGTGTAGACTTTTCCTACCAATTTTCCTACCGTGTCTTCAGCGACAACGTCACGATGATAGGGCATCGCCGCTTGGAGGGACTGGCCGGAGACTGCTGTTCATGCCCGGCTCTGGTAGAGATGTGGCCTGTTGCCACTAGGGTGGATAGCACGGCAGCCTCACCATGCTGTTGGTGGGCGGACCCACTACACATATAATATATTTTTTTTTTTTTAAAATTCGTTTTTATTCAGGTTTAGAGCTACATACATCATTGTTGAGCAAGGTAATTTTGGAAACAGCTCCTCGGCTCACCATGCGGTGGTCTACCTCCAAGCCCTGAGCTGGCAATATGAAGTTTTATACAATAAGTATTATAGTATAACCATCGGTCCTTAACTAATGAAACAAAATATCAAAAAGAGAGAAAATATATACAATTTGCACTTATATCGGATTGTACTCATAAGATTTATAACAATAACACACACACACTCACACTCCAGCATTACTCTTTTAGCGCAATGGAGGTAATGGAGGTAATATAGCATTTTTTACAGCAATTTTAAAGTTTTCAAATGTCTCGATCGATCGGACATGGATCGGATCGGATATGGGTAGAGCGATTTCTACGAAAAGAGGTGGAAAAGAGATTTAGAAAAGAGGGGTCTCACATATTCTCAGAATTTTTATACAAACCTTTTAATTCATCTGTACAGTTCTGTCCACCCTCTCTGAGGTACTACATCATTAGCCACAAGCTACTGCATCAATTCAAGGCAGACCCGACTACATGCACCCTACATGCACCCTATCCTTACCAAAGGAGGCTTACTGAAGCCTCCCATGGCCATTTTCACCTTTCACCATGGCCAAACGTAACAGGTCGCACAGCTACAAGTGTGTTGCCATAGCCATCCATGTCTGGCTACATGTAGCCGTCATGGATGCTATATACATGTAGCCGTTCATGGGTGCTGTGCATAGGTAATCCTTGGAACACTCAATATGGCTAGGGGTATTGATAGCTAGCTTTATTTAGATTTAGGGGGATGGGAACTAAATATTTTCGCTTCTTTTGCCTATTAATGCCATTTAAAATATGCAACAAATTGTACTGCCATAGGAATAAAATGATAAAGAACGCAGATAACGCAGGAATAATGTTTTGTACACCTCTTTATTGCATAGACGTTATTTTTTACTTTTTGAGCGAGTGGAACGAAAATGTTTAATCTGGTTGCTCATGCTGTGTCGCCTGTGCAAGTTGCCAAGGTAATTAGTGATGTCGCTAGAGGAAGTTCTTATTTTCACAATCCACACAGCAGCCAACATGGGTGCCATTGATGAGCAACAGAGAGCGACTGAAAACTTGGGCTACATGGGTGGAAAACATGAGTGACTGATGGGCGACTTGGCTCTGAAGTCGCTGTGTGGGGATTTCCAGCTTTATCTAGTGACTTATGCTGTGTCGCCTGTGCAAGTCACTAAGATAGTTAGAGCTGTCGCTAGAAGATGTTGTTATTTTTAGAAATCCACACAGCAGCCAAAGTGAGCAACTTGGCAGGTGACAGAGTTCGACCGAAAACTTGGCTGAGTTGGGTGGAAAGCTGGAGCAACTGATGAGTGACTTGGCCCAGAAGTTGTTGTGTGGATTTCAGACTTAAAGTGGAAAATTGAGCAACTGATGGGTGACTTGGCCCCAAAGTCACTGTGTGAATTCCTGGCTTTAGGATTCTAATGGGGTCCCATAATGCACTTGTCAATTGCACACCCCCCCTCCCCCCACACACCCCTGGGGATATGGGGGAATGTCCTTGGCCTTTTGGGAAATTTGATGAAATCCCCGACCCCCCAGGGCAGAAAATTCTTTCATTTTTTCACTGAATTCTCACTGAACTAAACCCGAATATCTTGTCCATTGAATTCATGTCACAATTAGAAACTGTCAAGTCTTTAGGGCACCTATGCTTCATATTTAGTTATAATTATGTTGCAAAATTCAGACATATACTTTAGTGTTTGAATGTTTATTGAAAGTCTTATTCAGAAATGCATCTACCACACCCCCTACCGACTCAGAGGCCTAAACACCTTTCTTCCCTCCGCACACTTATGAACTTCTTTCTATTTCTCCAACCTATATATATGCCAATGTCCATGTCACTGCTATCTTAAATTTTGATCATGTGGGAAGGAGAGGGAGGGAGATCAGCAGGTCAGCAAATGGGGGGGGGGAGTACTGATTAAGAGTGGGAGGAAGAGGGGAGGGGAGATAACTAAGTGACCAGGACAGGTGTAGGTTGGGTATTGGTCAGGTGTGACGCCGGTCACTCTATAGCCTCGTATCCATCTCTTTTTAGTTTATTGTTAACCTGTGGTTGATTGGATCCTTTATCTACCAAGGTAATTATACCAAGGCCTATTGTGAATTCTTCAATGTATTCACATTAAACCCTTGGGTACTAACTCTTATGGAGTTAGTTAGGAAGCACATAGATGAATTTTAGCTAGAGATATATCTACAGGAGACTTTGACATATATACCCCAGCACCCCCCCCCTTGCCCGAACCCTAACCCCCTCAACAACCACCTCCCATAAGCCCTGCCCCTACCCCCCACCCCCAACCCCAACCCCATACCTTAACCCCTACCCTAACCCCAACCCTATCAGATCTTGACATTTCTAGTATAGAGTAGGGCCTATACAGTGGAATTAGAGTACCCCATCTAGTTCAGCAAGTCACATTCAGGCCTAACACTTTGAACCACTATATAGGAGGTGGTTGCAGCCTGTATAATTCAGACATGCCACTCAGTTGAATTAGAGTAGGGCTACCCCATTTAGTTCAGCAAGTTGTGTTCAGACTTGACACTGTTGAAACACTATATAGGAGGTAGTTGCTGTCCAAACATTGTACAGATAGTGGTTGCAGTCTGTATAGAGTATGCCCCTCTAGCTGCTGCCCAGAACACTGTTAGGGGTTGGGTGAAGCCAGTTGGAGGATGACTGAACTGTGCATCTTACCATCTATTCTAGCTGTATATGCTGTCAGAAATGACTGTACAGGGTGGACAGCCAAATGGGAAGCCATTTAACCCGACCCCCCCCCCCCACACACACACACCTAAACCTCCCCATGACCCCCCCCCCAATAACGCCCCCTAACCTCTTCCCCTAATCTAACCCAACATTAGAGAGAGATCAAGAGAGTAGGCCTAATTTTCTACACCCAAAAAATCGTAAAACTGTCAGCAACATGTAGAATTTTGAATGGTCCAGATCCGTGAACATCTTGCAAGGATGTGGCATTTTTACCAAAGCAATATTTATTATTATCTCATATCTAATTGTGATCATTATCATATCTATTTGTGATATACTTTATGCAATGGCATTCCTCTCTTGGGAACCAAGGTATAAAGCGGGCACTGGAGGACATATTCCCCCTACCTTCCAGTTGATAGTGCTGTAAACTAAGGGAAATCTCTGCCTGGGTGGGGGAATGTTTTTCTCAGACATTCCCCTACCATTCCCCCACTTCCCCGGGTGTGTGTGTGTGGGGGGGGGGGGGGGTGTGCAATTGACAAGTGCATTAGCATCTCCAAATAGTTTTGCTGCTTAGATTAATGTGCAGAACATCTCAAAATGCGTCTAATGTCTCACAAGGATGATTGACACAAGCGTCTAATTTTGTGTATCAACTGTAGATGCTGCCCTTACACAGCTTTAGAGTGTATAGTTAAGTAGAAGGAAGAACTGTTATTTGGTGTGCGTTCATATATAAACTACTTCAAACTACTATATTGACTACTTCACACCTGAAGAAGGGCGTCCATAGCCCGAAAGCTTGTGTAATCAATAAAATCATAATAAACAACTTTTAATGATATCTACATCGATTCATCATTTCCACCCCGGCCCTAACCGATATACAGCGATATTCTCCCCTTCTACCATATATAAATATGATCAGGGAGTAATAATACAGAGGGAGTGGAAGCCAGGATTATGCGTGTCTACCAAATAGTTGGGAGTAATGCCACTACTACTACTAGCGCCACTATTTATAAGTATGTCAGCAATGAATGCAGAGGTGCCAAACCTCCCGACTTGGCGGGAGATCTTCCAATTTTTCAGACAATTTGGCAAACCTCCCGACCTCCCAACTTGACATGAAAACCTCTCGCCAAAAGGCCCAAATTATAAAATCACAAATATTTATCAAAAACATTACCTTAACTATACAAATCTGAATAGAGAAACTTAGAAAAACAAAAAATCATTGAATCTCTACAATTCTTGGCGTACATATAGCAGGAAATATCAGTATAATAACAAAGTATGCTGTGACAAATATATATATGCTTCAGATATAGTTTAATGTTTTGTGTTTATTTTGCCTTATTTCGGTCATATTAATATTAAACCTAATTCATCAAATAATATAGTGTATGATTGATTTTTTACCCTGAAAAATCACTTTTATCACAATAGCGCAGAAGATTTTGGCATAAGAACTTTGAAATTAGGGCTGCCACGGCCTAATTTTGGGCCAGGAATTAAAATAAAATATTCATAATCATGTGTGATCGTCCTAAATTTATACAGGTTTTAGATACCCTAGGCTGGAAAACCAAATGATACCCTAGTTGGAGAATTACTCCCTAATGATATTTAGAATTGGATTCAAGGGATATTGTTGATTCGTTTATAATTATATATTGGGGGGGGGAATGGTTTAAAGAAAGGGTTTGGAGTGGGGTAAACTAGATATACATCAACTCTTTACTTCTTAATTTAGGATGTCTTGTGTTTAAATCATTTGATAGTATCCAAATAACCCATGATTCCCTCTTAGTTGTGACGTCAATTTGGCTCGCAGCGGTTTGTTTACATCTGATCAATCCTATACTGGCTTCACAGCTATAGGATCGTAGATCTGAGGTGGACACACACCTACAATTCTGCTATTTGTCTCATCATCATGGCACTGTGGAACAACAATCCCTTCCTGCCTTTATTATTGCAAACTATAAAATAGAATTCTTATCTAGTTTCACAGTATTCCTCCTGCTCATAGTGCTTTCCATCTCCGAGCATCATCACGCATCCATTGCATGAGAGGGTGTGGCAAAGGTACCATGCTCTTCCCATTTTTTAAAACGATTATGGCCAATTCCACCAATTTGACAACATTTGGCCCCCAACCGTGGAAAGTGATAAAATGGGCTTAAATCAAATTAATTACTATTAATTTGATCTTTTTTTTTGATTGGATGGTTCTACCAACCTGCGGAACCACATTTTGGCATTTTTAGTCCATTTTTTTTTTTTTTTTTTTATTTCAAAATCCCATTTTGTGGGCAAAAATCATATTTCAAAACTGCCATTAGTCCGTGGAATTGCTGAATTTCTAAATAATCTTCAAAATTGAACATTTTTTTTTATATGTTGTGATACCCGATGTGCATGGGAAAATCCACCAGTGTATGCAAAAGTGCATCTGACCAGTCACATAAGTGCAATCCGCTCAAAAAAGCAGTTTTGCACCTGATTATGCACCTGGTGAAACATGCCTCATCTGAAGCACTTCAATATGTGTATCAAAGTTATGTATCTAAATCGGGTGTAAATGAACATGCTGCATACAGTTAGACTATTTTAACAAGATATAAATATGCAAAGATCTTGACTGATGCAGGCTATTTGGGCTTTCACTGCACAAGATCAGTTAGTATGAAATAGAAGTATTGACTTTTCATCGTACTCTTATACTTTTTATTTTCCATTGAAGATCTATATTTCATATAGCTAGAATATATCATCTAGCCAGTAGGAAATATATGGAATATTGGATTGATATATTATGCCAAAGCTCATGATTACGATCAATAAATGATAATAATTATGATAATAATGTGAGGAATGAATCCAAGACGATTCCCGTTTTTTGTAGGCTTGTATTTCCATAGTTCTTTTTTTATTGGGTCCATGATAGATATATTAACCAGGGTCCCTTATTATGGTCCATATTGTATTTATTTGAGAATCTCACAAATTCATTTCTATAACCTAAAGTTTTTGACAGTTCTATCACAAATAATAGTTCAAACCAAATCCGCGCACAGAACAACCATAAGATTATACAACAGAATGAAGCCACAACAGGCCACAATACCTGGCACTGCAGACTCACAGGTCCCTGTCGCACTTCTGACACTCTAGAGACTGACATTCACACCCAGTCTCTGACACTGAGTCATAGAAACCCCCCTACCCTAATGAAACTTAGAAGGTTGAATTAATAAAAATATTACTTCCGAATTTCTCCCACGGATTTAATTCCTACTTTTATAATTCCCTTCCCTTTCTTCAACCTGAACTATGCCAATGCCATGAGTTTTGAGGAACCCTATGCTTAGTCTGCGTAACATTTACGCATGGTGATAACGCTCTCATTGTTGAAGTGAGATCGAAATGGTGCATATGGTTACATCCCCCCATGTCCTCAGCTTTCTGTAGCTATAAAGTTTGTGCATGTTAATCAAGTCTCCAAGGTATGAGTTTATACATTAGAGACCTATCATCCTCAGATAGAATTATCATTTTTGTATTGATTGATTACTAACAACACTAGGCTTGCTCCTTTGATCAGGTCATTCGTATGCAAATTAATAGACCCTTGAATATTTTAAATATATCTGGCCAGTAGGTACAAAAAATGAGACAATTGTATTAATGAATTAATTTAACCAGTCAATCTGGAACATTAATAATATAGATGATCATATATGATGATTTGTTGAGTCGATATGATTTGTGATGATGAAACAATATGATAGAGACATAATGTTATAATTCTAAATGTTTACTCATTTGAGCTGTGTTATCGCACAGATAATATCTAATTCTTTGTAATCAATATAATTCAATACAAGATTATCTAATGTTACTGTTCGATGCAAAATGAAATAATATATGATGTGTAACAAGAAAATGAGTCACAATTCGCAAAGAAATAGATTTCTGATTCATTTATTTCTTTGCGAATGAAAAAATGTAGGAATAAGTCAGAAAAATACCATCCCTACCTAACCATTCATTCTCTATACATGCTGTATCTTGCCATAGGATGGCACTGACTAAATACTAGGCGCCAGGCTGCCAATGTGAGATATCTACTACCTACACTGACTTAGGACCACTAATTTAAGGTTAGGTTTAGGGTTATAATAAGCATTGTTATCAATCCATGTACTTCATTCCACCTCCAGGACGATATAAGAAACCAGTGCATAATGGTGATGTAGCAGTATTAGTAGCCTGACGCCTAGTATCTAGATGCTTCCCCATAGGATTAGCATTGTGCCACTTGTACTCACTAGGTGGCGGTACTGTTTTCACCAGGTGGCGCTAAAGTTGACTTAACTATATTTACAATTATTTTTGACAATGAGTGCCTACTAATACATTTAAATGGCATTTATATTATCAAGATATTCCCTATCATGTACTTCGGAATGAAATAAGTGATATCCTTCTAGAGTTTATTTGTGTAATTTGCCATTTTGATTTTGCAAACTGTTATGATCATAACACTCAGCACCAGTGCATACATCATTACCTCAAGTAGACTGGGTGACCCTCACTTACCACACTGCTTGGATTTACCCTTCTCAGGTGCAGCCTTGGCTTACAGCATGGTGAAACTAATGAAAATGAGATGAAATAATGTACAAAGCATTGATGACATGCCTTTCCTTGGGCTCAAAGAATTATAAGGAAAATAGGCGTCTTTCAAGAATGTTTCAACCTAAACATTTCTGATATAGTAGGCATTTAAAGTGCCTCACTGAGTGCAACAATCTGCATTTTATAACCTGGTAATTAGTGCATCGTTGACAGTATCAAAACTGTATTCTATACACCTGGTTGATAGTGCATCGCTGAGAGTATCAAAAGTGCATTTATAAATCGGTCCATAGAGCATTTTAAAATCAAGTTTGAGCCTCACAACTGTTTATGATTTCCACTAGTAAAGCACCAGGTCAGAATCAGGTCAAAAGTTGCAGGTAAAAACTAGGTCAGAAATACAATCTTGCACATCGGGTAGTAGGTTACGTGAACATGATCTGTGTAAAAAAAAAATGCAAAAAAAATATTTTTTCGCCAAAAACCATCAAAAACCGATTTTTCTTTGTGTGGGGCACCCCCCATGTCGTGTGCCGTCACGCTGTGTGTCTAAGGTGTAATAAAAAAAATAAAAAAATATATATCTATCAAATTATGATGAATAATGATAAAATGCATGGGATTATATATGTATAGAACATCAAATGTATTGATTTGGGTTTTTCTTGAATCGTAGCAGAGAAATAACATGCAGCAAAAGGTGGTGGGTACCATACCTCCTGTTGTGTGCCGTCACGCCTATTTAAGGGTTTTTTAAGGCCTTATAAGGCATAACTTTAATAATAAATCTTAAATTAGACATTTATCGTTGGCTTTGCTTATAATGAATCTATGTGGATTGAAATTCACAATATCCGAGTAGTTTTTACATGATTCTTACAGCAAAATGCTTTAAAAATTTGCCGTCATGTTTTGTCATGTGCCGTCACGCCTGCCGTCGTGTGCCGTCACGCCTGCTGTCACATAATATCAGAAATTATATCTCTAACATATATACATAATATTAGAACGTTTATCCTTGAAGATTTTGCCTCTAAATACTTAAACAGAACAGGAAAATTAAATACAAGTATTCGAATCAACATAAAAAGGTAAACAAGGGTAATAAATGATATATATATTCTAGATATAATGAGTAATATAATGTGTATTGGCAGAGGGTCAATGACCTGTCAACCTGACTGCTGTCATTATGATTACCATTACTGAAAGGTTATTTGGCTGCAACTTTTCTTCTAGTTAGAATATTTTCACAAAATAAAAAGTGTTATGTGGCTGGTATCAATCAATAGATAATTATGTGCTCTACACATGGTTTTATTCAACCTAAGATGTAAATGCATTATCCTCAGAGTTATTGGCAAAAAACCTAAAAAAGTCAGAAAAATTGGCAGCCATCTTGGATTTTCTCGGCAAATATAGGTCAGCGCAAGTGGCATCCACCATGAATTTAATCAGTGATGGTCAGGCTACCAATCCAGGGGAGATGCCACCCTCTAACATTCCGTACCTCCTAAAGTGATTTCTAAGCCCCTTTCTGCCTCCAGTCTATAACGTATTATATGTTATGCAAAACTAAGGATAAACGTTTTTGTTTACAAACAAGTGTCTGAATTATGATTAAGGAATACAAGAATGGCGAGAAATTTGTGAAGCAACCAGCTAGTAGGCTGCCTAAAAATATAAGTTATCATGTTTAGATCGACAAATTCATATTATAATTTTGCGATTTTTAAATTAAATTAATAAAAAAATTAATAACCCCAATAACCATCCTGCAACCTTGCAATAGAAAAAGTTCTTTGCAAAATATGCATTGCTACATGCTTTTAGATTTGTAGAATATAATGTGAAAATGACCCTGAAATGCACCATTTCAGACCTAGTTTTTAAAGATTTTCTGTGGGGTATACTACTAACGCCCCCAAATACACAAAATTGGGAGATCTCCCGATTTCCACTTCCCCCTATTTGGCTGCTGTCTGTAAAGAGTTTTCAATGGTCACTCTTGCAAATGGACATGTATTTTGATCAAAGTTATCAACTGTGCAAGGACTAATCGAACAAAGTAGCCTACTGTTGCTGGAAGAGGGCAATCAAAGCAACCTGTGCTAGTTGGTAGTTAGTGCTAACAACAACACTGTAATGTCACCTGGCATACAGTGGCTACACCATGTATATGACATACATGTTCTGCTTGATCAGTGTGCAGCTTCCACTCCCTCTGTATATACCTCCCTGATATGATTGAGTTCATTCAGCAATGTGTTATCGCTTGTGAGTAGTAGAACTACTGCTCCTCACCCAGAGCAGCCAATTACAGGCCAGATAGCCCTGCTCGCAGCTAACTAATTACCTTTCTGGGTGTAGAGCGGTAATTCTACTACTCTTGTGTTAGTTTGTCATCTAAGCTTAAACCAAGGTATTTAAATACCTTTACTTTACCTTTACTAACATTAGGAGATGATGTTTTGCAAGCTTCTGAAAATGATATCAGACTCTACATTAGGATCCCAAATTTGCTGATTAACTGCGGATTAGTATGTCTCACTTCGCATTTGTACTACAATGCATGCTGGGATGGATGCAGCTTAAATCTGAGATACAAAGATTTGGCAACATTTCAATCGAAAAATGCAAGGATCTTTTCACCAATATCATAGGTTGTGTAAATGATCTATAAAAACCAAATGCATGATGCAAAAGATAAAAGGCCTGTTTCATGGAATCATGTAAAGCATGGCTATTTACATGAGATCACTGGTATATATATGCCATGCTGGTCATAACTTGTTTTCTATAGTTTTTACATTAATATACAAGTCCCTTAGTTCCATGCGAATCAAGATTCAAGATGGCTGACATGCAAATCCAACTATTGCATATGAATAAAAGATTGTAGTTACAGCCAGTCTACTTCTACTAAATACATGTCCATTTGCAAGCGTAACCATTGAAAACTCTTTACATACAGCAGCTCCTATATCAAATGCTTTTAGTCATGAATGTAGGAAATTTGACACAATTAGTAGTACTTTCTACACGTTAAATTGGATCTTCCCCTTTATATCTGTAAATGCACATTTTAGTGTGATGAGGCCACTTGGGATGAGGTCACAAAAGGTATAACATTGGTGGAGGCTGTTGCGAAAATGGCCTTTTAACCATAGCAATCCTGTTGTATTTTCTTTGTTGTTCAATGGTAATTTAGGGTAAAAAAGAATAATACTGCTTTGTTAGCCTCTTTACTGCAAAGGCACCGTTTACCACAACATATTCAGTCTAAACGATGTTGAACATGATTGCATCTTCAACCCCCGTTTACAACACATTTGTGTAGATCTATGCTTTAGCAGCGATAACGATTTCACAACCAAGACCTGCGGCTGCATCAACTGCACTAAACGTTTGGCTACATGCTTTTTACTGCTGTAGACAGATTTCATTGCATGGCATCTTCAATAATGTTAAGCCATGGTATACCATTTCCAATGGAACATATTTGGTTAAGTCAGGTCATTTGCTTACCATGCAAATGATCTACAAAGCAATCATTTTTAAATTCTTTCAACTTTGAACTGGTTTATTTGATTTAACATTTTAAAAACTGAGTAAATTCCCCATTGACAAACGTGAAAAACGTCCTCTAGCATAACAAAGTTTTCGTGCACATGAAAATATATACAGCACAAAACATAACTTTTACAGGTATCTTTTCGCTACAATCTGATATTTAGGTGGAATGCCATTATTTAACAAATGCAGCCCATTGTAAAATTCATTTTCATTTTATTTGTATGTCAATGTTCGATATTTGTAGAAATCAGTAGATCGTAGAAACTAGCCTTTAGAGATCAGCCAGCTGTCACCTTGGAGTCTCATATAAGTTGGTATAATTACACCAAGGGTCATATTGTTAAAAATACATTGCACTTATTGTTCAAGATTTGATAGTAGACACAAACCCACAGCTTTAATCCTTTGAAGTGCTTTTTGACTGTGCATCAGAACTCAGTGCAGTCAAAAAAATTCTGCCAAGCATATACAGTAGTTAACAACGCATACAGCTTGTTATGGTGTCTATTTTAAACAATAGCTATTTCCTCAACCCAATAGGCGACAGAAAAGCTAACATTTTTTAATAAAATTTATTTTAATTATAATTTACAGTTTTTCTGTGTATAATGCTAATTTGTGCCTATTGTAAAAAGTTATATTTGATTTACGGAAATATGTTAGAAACTTAATGTTTAATTGCCGTAATAATGGGGGATTTGCATGGCCGTCATTTTGCATCTTGATTCGCATGGAATTATGGGATTAATGGTAAAGTGTAAAATCTATAGAAACCATGTCATGTTCAGCGTGGAATATTCTCTCAATCTAATCTCAATATCCATATGTTATACATGTTTCCATAACGCAAGCCTCCATCTTTCCCATCATGCATTTGGTTGTTTAGATCATTTACATAAGCTAGATATTGGTGAAAATATCCTTTCATTTTTCAAAATGTGGCTAAATATTTGTATATCATTATTGGGCTGAATCCATCCCAGCATGCACTGTAATAGACATGCATAAATGACATGCAAATCCTTTATTGAGTCGTTCACATATTTTATATGATAAATTAATTCAGAGCCTCAATATATACTTTCTACTTAAGGTATCATGTAATGCAACTTAATGTTGATATGAGCATTATTATGTTGTTACTATATAATTCACCTTGAGAGGGAGAACTCACTTGAAGTAACAGTAAGCTACAGTGCTACTTTATTTCCCCAAAGATTGCAAAATATTTTGTACAATAAAAGACAAATTCTAGCATGATTACTATAGATTATTAATGACATTCTTATAGCGACAGCTGTGTTGTCGTAGGCAAACCAAGGTATTTTAAATATAGGTATTTTTTTTAGAAAAATGTTATTGGTCAAAGTTTCACATCAGATGCAATAAATCTTATTTACCAACTTCAAAACATATCTATCACATATACAATCAATGAGTTTTAATGTTAATTCATGTTTGTACTATACTATTACTAGACCCAATCACCTACATAGCTAATTAATATTATTATCATGTACAGTAACATCTTCCAGCGGGATAAATTCCCGACAGGCTGAATTTTTACATATCATGATCAAATACAATCCATTTATGTTTTAATTTACCAATGAATTCTAACTATGCACCTTCGGTAGCTCTACAACTACTTTCCATTCCAACCTTATACAATTGTATACCTTCATAGAACCAATAGTAATTGCAATCATTTTGAGGTTATTCTCTCCAAATATCACTACCTTTGAAAAATCTTTTTAGACTGTCCCAGCTTTTAATTTTATTTTCAGGGCTTAGTTTATTCCAAATTTTTGGACCCTGTACATGGGGAGAACGGTTCAATTTTTCAGATCTGGCGAGAGGTTGTAATAAATCAATACCCCTAGCAAGTCTAGTCCCCCTGGGCATTATTTGAGTTTTTTCTGGTATGTCTTTGAATGAATACATTAGTCCTTGAATTGCAATATCACCTCTTTTTTTCAGAGTGTCAATGTGTAGCTCATTTCTCATGTCTATAATAGACATTTTATTGTTATTGTTGTAGATCGTTCTTATAGCTCTGTTTAGTACACTCTGTAATTTTGTAATGGTTCTTGCATTCGGTAAATTATACAATATACTTGAATACTTCAATGAATATTAAAATTCATATTTTCATCGATCTGATAACCTAGGTATCTGACAACCTCTGCCTTTTTAATCGCAAAACCATCTATATATATAATTCTCACCCAAGTTTCCAAAGTTTACCCTCCTGAGTCTATTCTTGGAACCTAAGAGTTGCAACTGGCATTTATTAGAGTTGATTTTCAATTTGTTTTTTCTCATCCAGGTCGAAATTTCTGCCGATGTTTGTTGCGATACGTTAATACAGCCGTCAATGTTTGCACTTGTTACTGTTATTGCAGTATTGTCGGCATAGATACTTATGTTGATATCGATTTCATCAGAGGGAAGGTCCACATTTTTTATACAATTTGGTAAATCATTAATATGAATTAAAATTAAAAAAGATTAATGGCCCTAAAATACTCTCCCTAAAATACACCACCTCTTCCTCCTCTGTTCCCTTTCCCTTTCCCTACCCCTCCCCCTCCCCCTCACAGTCATTCTTTGTGCTTCTTTGTCTCTGTCTCTTTGCTTCTCCCTCTCCCTGTATCTGTATTTCTTGCCATGTTTGTGTCCCTGTATCTTTGTGTTATACAATTACAGTCCATTGCAGTGTGACATTTTATATTGGCCCAAACTTAAACAATTATACCTCGCTGTTTGACACTCCCTGTCAAGTTCTCACCATCCTAGACCTCTTCTTTCTCTCTCTTTCGCTTTTTGTCTTCCTACCCCTATTGTGATTTACCAGCCTGGTTACTCAAAATAGCTTTAGAAGCCTTAGCCCCGCATTTTAAGAAAATTATTGATCAGACATCACTCACCAAGCATTGATCAGTCGTCACTGACCCAGGTAATTACAGGCCAGTATCAATGATACAGTTACCAGCAAAAGTATTGGAAAAAGTTATCCACAACCAATTAGCCTCATACCTCAAAGTTTATAATTTATTTGACATATATATATATATTATATATATCAGTTCGGTTTCAGGGCAGGAAAGTCTACACAGGTCTGTCTACACAAGTCTATGCACTGGTTACATTCTTATCAAATGTCACACCCTCAATGAAGGTGAAACTGTAAGAGCAGCCTATCTTGATCTGAGGAGAGCTTTTGACACCGTCAATCATACCTGTCTGTTGACTAAACTGGAAAGTTTTGGCACAAAAGAAAAAGAATTAGACTGGTTTAAACAGATAGAAGCCAACAGGTTTATGCAAATAATACCTAATCAAGTTCAAAACTAATCCTGTATTGTTCAATTTATATATTAACAACCTACCCCATAATATTAAATACTCAACTATCCAGATGTTCGCTGACAACAGAATTACATAACAAGTACTAAGTTAACTAATTATCAAGTTATGCACCGATTTGATCAACTGTTAACATATTTAACTTTGTAATCAGTGTCAACTTAATTCATATACTTGGCGTTTCCACTGGAAACGATTTTCTCAGCCACAATCATTTGTGCCTGATGTCAACTTATAGTTATACAGTAGTTTGATTCTTGAAGAGGGAAACAGTGTGCAACGCAATAGCCAGGGCTGTAAAAAAAGTTGGTTGAAAAAAAATTGTCGTTAAAAAGAAGTTGTCGTTAAAAAGAAATGGTTGGTCGTTCAAAAAAGTTGGTCGTAAAAAAATTGTTGTTAAAAAATAGTTGGTCGGGGAAAAAATTGTCGTTAAAAAATAGTTGGTCGTTAAAAAAAGTTGGTCGTTAAAAAAAGTTGGCCGTTAAAAAAAGTTGGTCGTTAAAAAAAGTTGGCCGTTAAAAAAAGTTGGTTGTAAAAAAAAGTTAGTCGTAAAAAAAAAGTTAGTCGTATAAAAAAGTAGTAAGCTAGGCTAGGCTAGGCTAAATAGTTGGTAACTTACTTTTAAAATTTAGAAAATGTGTTGGGCAGCAGTGTCCATTTGAGCACCTGAGGCAGGTGAGGGGGTGGTGGGCAGAGGGATGGTCTGGGAGGTGGGAAGGCCTTCTGCAGACCTATCATGGTTGGAGAAGCATCTAACTAACAGCCAATCAACTCCCTTGGCTAAACCTAGAAAGGCTGTCAATCAGCCTTCAATAACTTCTAGGTGTGAAATCTATGACTGATTGAATCAGTGAAGTGTGAAATATAGGACCTGATCGAAAGGATTAGATAAGGCATCCTTAAACACCTCACAGACAGCTAAAGAATATTATCAGATGTAGATCCAGTATCAATGATTGGCACATTTCATAGTGACTCATATGTTTTCTCAGCTATAAATAGCTGAGAAAACAAAAATAATTAAAGGGAGGGGGTAGGAATTATAAAAATAAACACAAGCTCATGACCACCATCCATGCCTCTATTACAGAGAACCTATGTATCCCCAAACCCCATCCACTCACATTTTCTCGCTTAATTCTATCTTAGCCTCTCTAATCCTTTGACAAATTGACAGGGAATTGCACCAATAACTACATGTGTGAGTTTAAAAGAAAACCAAGCCCCAGATCAGACAAATCAGACAAATGTAAAAAGGCTGCCTGCTCTGGGATTTGAATTCACAATGTCCAGTTTCCCAGTCTTAGATGCTAACCACTTGACCATAGGGGATTGTAGAGAAGATGCATATAAACACTGGGCATAACCATTGATACATCAAATTTTAGGTTTACTTTAATCCCCCCATTCTCCTCATGATGATTGAGGAGAATGGGGCAATAAAACTGTATACAGACTTCCTCTTAGAGCTAGGATCCTGAATCTATTCAGACAGACAATTGGTCAAGCCAGGACAAAGCAATCATGCAGTCTTATCTATTTGTGATCAACTGGGTAGAAATACTCTGAATAAAATTGATTCAGTCTCTTCTATCCTGCTCAGTTCTGAACTCGAAATCATAACCCTGTTTGTGTTTGCGTTGATTAATTTCTTGCCCGGCTGCCAACCCTATTTTATTAATCGAAGAAAGACTTTGAATTTCTTCTTCAACATATTGTGAAAGGACTCCTACCCCTGAAGCACTGAAGACGCTTGCATCTATTACAGGCGGGCCACTGAAGGGCTCAAAACCCAGAAAACATGGACATAAGATCCATAAACATAAAGGTAGAATAATACTATCAGTCAAATTCCTAAATCACAACAAATTAGAAAGTCCATTTATAACCGAATTCCAACATCTTGAAATAGGCTGCCAACGGTGGCCCACCCAACCTTAGTCCTTAAGATTTTCAAAAATCAAGCCAAGTCAATATACATCTGGCAAGACGAATATTTTATGTAAACCATTCATGTTACAGTTACTGCGCCTTGTTACATCTCATAGTGTTAATGGGAAACTTTTGAATTGAAAACTTGTAGAGAATCATTGCCAGTCTATCAGAAGAATGTATTCAAACTTAAGGGGCTGAAAACCTCCCAAAATGCTGAGAGATCCCCTTCAATTCGGAATGAATTCTTTCTAGAACAAGCCTGAGGTTCTTCAGACGCTTGTCAAGTGTCTTTCCAAACACCACCATGTTGTCTAGATGGACCAAGCGAGACTTCCAACGAGGACTGTCAATCATCACCAGTTGCGAATACTTTTGCATTGAAGGCTCGACTATTACTGCCTCTCTGCCTGGTTTTGGTGACCCTGTCATGAAATTCGATGAATCTTGCTCCATTGTCGTTTACTTTTAAGTTTAAGTCCCACCAACTTATATTAATTGGTTTTGTACAGCCTCTGAGGCCTAGTGTTGAAGTAAAGAGAAAAAAAGATGGTATTTTCATACTTTTCTCCATCTGTTGAGCCCAACTGTCCCACATCCAAACAGATTGTGTAGCCCTTTTTCCACTATTGTCCTGTATATACTCTTGATGGAAAATAAAAACAATTATATATCCCAGAGTTTATCTGTCATATCTGTGGTGATCGTATCTGCTTTCTCAGGCTTGTCAAAACCCATCTCTTTTAGTTCTTTTCTTCTAGCAGTGAGGGTCTGGGTCAAATGGTATCATATACATTTATGTATAGGATTATAACTGGGTTAAGTTTATCATATGGCTGTGACGGATCACATGACCAGCAAGGCCCGTCACATTCAAATCACAACCATATAAATTTGCCACAGTCATGGCATCAAGCCTTCGCAATTGTTTGTGACTTACTTACCTTACCTAATGCCTTTACTTGGTAAATGCTCAAAGTGTGGATCTACCCATTGTGGTCCTTTTGGCTCCCATTAATTGTAAGCAAAAGTTAGTCAGAGTTCCTGTGGGTTTACAGATCGATCTGATGCAAAGTATTTGGAATTTGGCTTAGTAATGCATTGTAGGTTAGTAACCCGATGGGAACTCCGATATTGGTTAGTCTACAAACTGCGATTGAAAGTGATTTAGTAAATGAGAACTTATCACCAATGATATCAATTGATGTTAATTTACCAATGCCTGCAGTGGATGGGATTGGAAAAGTTGGTTATGGGATCATGATGGTGACAAGGGCCCCTCACGTTATGTGGAATGTAATGTATTTACTGATCGTACTGACTCAAATATTGAATTCTCCAGTTCTGATGCTGGTTATGATTCCGAATGTAATTCTGGGGAGGGGTCCTCATGTTCTGGTGCAGACTATTGTTTGGTTAATTCCATATTTGAGGATTTTTCACCTAGTACCACACATAAAACTGTTGTTGTTTTGATCCTTCCGGAAGAGGAAGTGCCAGAACCAGATGTTGAGTCCAAGATGGCCTGATGTTTATATTTGTAGTGTTTGTGTTTATCTCGATCAATATGTTCATGTTAAGCGAGATTGTGTAGCGGGTAGTTGTACTTGTCTGTATATAATAGACGAATCGTGGCTGTGCGAAAACCATTTTCGCCAAAAATAAACACAAGCTTATGACCACCACCCATACCTCTATAACAGAGAACCTATGTCTCACCAAACCTCCAACGGACTTTTCTAGCTTAATTCGATCTTAGACTGTCTAATTTTTTCACCAATCAAAAGCTAAATCTGTGAGTTTAAAAGAAAATCAAGTCCCAGATATGAAGATATTAGTGAAATTATAAAATAAAATGACTCAAAAATGAGACAAACTTAAAAAGGCTGGCTGCACTGTGTCCACAATGTCCAGTTTGAAAGTCCAAAGCTTTTGCCACTTGGCTATAGGGGAATACATTAGGGCACATGCATATATAAAAACTTACATTGATTCATCACAGTTTAGGTTTACTTAAGTCCCCCATTGTCCTCATAAGGATTGAGGAGAATGGGGGAAATACATTATCTTTGAAAGTCCCTCTGTTTGCCACAGGCAATTTAATAACTCAAACTAATCACAAAAATAAATCTTGCAACTGCATTCTATTTCTATAATATGCGAATGCAGGACTAGTTCTGCACACTTCCTGGACCAATCGGGCCACTTCCGCCTTTTGCAGGCAAAAGCGTAGCTTCTTCTAAAACATTACAAACGGCCCCCCATACCACAAAAAGAACGCCATTAGGTCCGGGACCGCGTATAAAACACTTTTCTTCCATATTTTCCCCGGGTTCGTCCCCAACCGCCTGCAGAAACACATACTATAGACCTACCTACACCGATCAAGCCAGTCAGATTTACTGAACAGGTCGTCGTAAAAAACGTAAAAAATTACGACTAACGATCTGTTAAATGATTCGAAGCGCCCACCATTACGTCCATCGGTAAGCGTACATAAAGATTTCCATAGGTGCTCTGCTTGCTCTCGTTCGGGGCTCACTTCCACCAAGTCAAAACACAGTCACCATTTGTACAATGGCTTCCAATACAAACGTAGGATTATCACATTAAAAAAGGTAACAAAATATATAATCTAATTGTCTGCATCATCGTATGGCTGTGCCATAGATCGGCGGCAGACATAGCCAGGCAAAACACTTGACAACCCTTCTTTCTGAGCAGCAAAACAACATACGTTTAGTGGCCGGTCTCCCGGCCCGGTAGTAGCGGTGGGGACAGCGGGCACACAAATTGCTCATTCAACAATTTATAAGGTTAACTATACGTCACAAGCATATCACCGAAATGAACAGGAAAAAATATTCTGGCGGCTAAACTTCTCTGGACTAACTTAAACCATGCAGGGTGGCACTGTGGCCGTTTGTTTTGCTGGTCTCTTTTCAGAATCTGATGTGTCTGTTGTGGTTTCCATATTGTTGATGATTCCACCGATTGTGAATAGATCAGTGTAACTATAGTTCTATATAGGATCCAGCTATGTCAGATCTTATGGATGTTAATGTTGCTTCTGAATTACATTGCGGTAAAGTATCTGTGGTCAACCGTGTGCCTACCTGTGTTATGCTTTAGACACAATAGCCAAACCTGATAGTAAGATGCATCCGATTACTGATTGTTCATGGCCGACTATATCTATCAATGATCACATGGTTAATACTGCTGTCAAGCTCAGTTTCTGTAAAGTAGATGGTGCTATTGGTATGATAAGCCCTTATGATTATTGCGCTGTGGTTGACATTGCTACAGCATATAATACTATTAATCGTCGCTGGACGACTTGGACACAAAAAGATATGGCTTTACAGCGGCGAAATGGCCAACATTATTAATTAGAAAAAAAGAAGAAAAAGCATTGGTACACAAACAGTATAATCTGTGGAGGTGTGAGAGAGAGTGAAGTAGGAATATCAATGTTCTAGAATAGCATTAGGGGGCGCTGCGGTTGGTGGTGGATTCTGGCGCTTGATGAATACACCCGATATTGAGGAATATATTGGCAGATTAATCGTCGCTGGATGAATGTTTTTCCCCCACATCATACTTATCAGAGTTTTCACTGGTGTTTGGGGTGGGGGTGGGGGGTGGGGGGCACGAATATGTGTTTGAAGACAATTGTTTGGTCTGTGATCGGCCGCCTTCATTTTCTGTAGTGTTAGTAATTTTGTGGCCAGACTTTTGCTTAGTCAGGGAGTTATTTGCTTAAATTATATTGACGATTTTTTGTGGCTGGTCCCAACCTTATAACTTGCAGAGATCGTCAGCTTTTGCTTATTTCAACTCATGCGTGCCATGGCCTTTAGAAGAGCAAGGATACCAAACCAAATCACACAACGTATTAGACCCACCAGAGGTAATGAAGGTACTATTCTAAAAACTCCAAGATACTTGACTAAACATGGCCAAAATACAATCCAAATCAAATGTGCTCGTCCTTGGAACAAACTGTCTGCTAGGCAACGTGGAATAGGAACTATCGAGGCCTTTAAATCTAATCAAAGAATATGGCTACAATCACTATTTTAATTTTTTTTTTCACTACTAACCTTATGCACTAAATCCCCAGACTGACTGTGTTCTGAAAACCTTGTACATTACTCAAACCAGTAGTGTAAGTGTGTATAGCGTGTATTGGTGAAAGTAATACAGGTATAAAATAATTGTAGTGCTACCTGAACCTGTGTTTTTGGGTTGCTGGTGGCAACCGCATTGTTGGTTCAATTCACTCTGCTAGCGACCTCGGACCAAGCCGGTCGTTGTTTTGGGCACCAAAAAATCTTAATAATGATTGTTTGAAATCATGAGATTTTGCTCTTACCTGTATCTTCGATGATCAAACGTTGTTCGAAGTGCAAGCGTCTACATTGCCCACCATTTGGAGGTTACTGCAGAGGAGAAATGGTTTCTGTGTTAGCAGGAGTTGACAAGTCGGACCCGACTTACATCCAGAAACTTGAGGACGCCTATATGAGAGTATGACAGTCTGGAGAAGAGGGTGCACGATATTACGCAGAAGTCTACTGATAGTTCACAGAAGTCTGCTGATGGATCTGAAGTAAAAGATCCAGTCCTTGCCATGTTAGCAAAGATCACCGATCGCCTCGATGCTTTGGAGGATCCCACTCGCCGTAAGCTGTCTTCACAGTCTACCAACTCTTCGCCAGGCTCTACCGGTCCCAATGATTTGGTCAACAGCCTGTTGACAAAAGCTTTGGAGAAGTTAGCTGGAACCGAGGACGATGAAGGTAAATATCTCCGCCCGGAGATTTACTCCGTCCCCGATTGCAAGAAACCAGATTCATCTAAGCTGGATTATGTGAGTCTGGTCCATGGCATGTCAGCTGTTTTGTCTCACCTCTTTTCTTCGGCAGACAAAAGACATGCTTCTTATATCGCCCACCTCGCCTTCGTCACAGAGATGCATTCAACTAGGAAGTTCCATGAGTGCGCCTCCATATCTTATGATAAATATGTAATTGATCGAGTGATTGATAGCAAGGCCGATGATTTTGACCCTAACAAACATGGTTTGGGTGTCTCGATATGTTATTCTTCTAATGTTGTTGTCTCTACGGAAGCTGCTGAGAAATCTGGTCAGGCCTCCAAGAAAAAGTCCCGACCCAAAAGTGACTCTCAAGTTCCCACCGATTTCCCAGACAACATATGCTTTTATTATAACTATCGTGCATGTAACAATTCCAAGTGTGGGAAATCCCATGTTTGCCGCAAATGTTCTGGCAAGCATCGCGCACAAGGCTGCGGGGAACCATTAGCAAGTCAAAATGAAGCCAGGCCGGCACGGCCATTTTTGTGACACCGTCACTTCCGGCCCGGATCCAAGATGGCGCGCCTGGTAAACTTCTCATCGAATCTAGGACTTCGGACATTGAACATTCCGGTATTTCTGGCGTATTTTCTGATTTTCGTTGTTCTGTTGATGATGTACTTGATAACTCTTGTATTTCCTATGACTCACATGAATCTTACCTCCTTGCTGATACTCATTATGCCGAAAACCTTGATGTTTGTAATGCAAGTCATAATGCAAGTCATCGACGTTGATTCTATTGTAGGCTTGTATGCTTATACCGATATCCCTGATGTTGTTACTACCGCTGATGTTTGTAATACTAGTTGTGTTGATGTTGAATCTGCCACATACTTGTATGATATCGCTGATGCTTTTCACCGTTACTCTAATTAGGCCCCTGTTGCTGTCATTGAGAGCTTACCCGTATGTATCTCTAAGTCATTTGATCATGTATTAGGCGGACTCCGCACTAATTGGAATATTCAAGCTTGGGAATATGAATTGGGTTATGAAAATGATGTTGTATTGCGTAGTTATATTCATGATGGTGTTGTAAATGGCTTTACCATAGTTGATGTCGACAACAGTGTCTCTAGCTATGTGTGTGAAAATTACAAATCAGTTTTATTGGGTCCTGCCAATGCCTTTATCGATAAGCTGATCAATACTGAGTTGGAGGAGGGGAAGTATGTAGTCGTTCAAGATCGGCCCTTCTGTGTTCATAGCTTGGGTGCTGTCCCCAAGCTGGACGGCCGTTGGCGCCCCATCACTGACTGCAGACAGCCTCTTGGTGCCTCTATAAATAATTTTATGTCCTCCACCACCCTCAAGTTTTGTTACAAATCGGTTGACGATGTGATTGAGCTCATAACACCTGGCTCTTATATGTCTATGTTGGATGTTTCAGCAGCTTACCGCACTGTCCCCGTGCGCCCTGATCAATGGACCTATCAGGGCATAAAGTGGTCTATTAAAGGGCAATCTTGTTACCTGGTTGATACCAGGCTATGCTTTGGTTTAAAGTGCACCCCGTACATTTACACTCAACTCTCCAATTTCACCGTCAGATGCTTGCAACGTTGTGGTCCTTTCAAGTGTGTCAACTATATTGATGATTATTTAATCATTTCTGACGATTATGACAGTTGTCTCGCCACTCAGCACCTGATGATCTCCATCCTTAGATCACTTGGGTTCGGCATAGCTTGGAAGAAATCTACTTCCCCATCACAAAAGACTGTATACTTGGGTATAAAATTTGATTCTGTGAACATGTCTGTATCTCTCCCTTCTCAGAAGCTAGATAGACTACTCAACGAACTTCGTTTCTTCTCTGACAAGACGAGAGCGACCGGCAAGCAACTACAACGTCTATGCGGCTTGATGGCTCACGCAGCTAAGGTGGTGAGAGGTGCTAGAACTTTTTCGCGAAGAGTCATCGATCTGCTCGCCAACATTAACCCTGACAAACCTAGGGTTTGCCTCAACGATGGTTTCTGTCTGGACATCAAGTGGTGGCTAGCCTGGGCCCCCTCATTTAACGGCTCCAATTTGATGGTCAAACATAACTTTGGAGAAGGTCCAGTCTTCTACACAGACTCATGTTCTACAGGTTATGGACTGGTGTACTTAGATGACTGGCAAGCTGGCCGGTTTTCTTCGCTACCTCCACCTAACTCAGAGATGCTCGCTAGTCACTCTCACTGGGTTAACGTTGATATCAACCCTCAGGGCTTCCATATTAACTACCTCGAGCTAGTCCCTGTGAAATTGGCTTTGCAACGACTTGGCTGTCTGTGGGCTAATCATCACGTGGTGTTGTATTCTGATAACACAACTGTCATTGCCAGCATCAATAAGGGCACGTCCTCCAGCAAGCCCATTATGCCCCTGGTTCGGGAGATATACTGGCTCTGCATTACTTATAACATTTACTTAACTGCCCTTCATGTCCCAGGCCATCTTAACGTAACAGCTGATTTTTTATCTCGTATGAGTGATGAGTCGGATCTGTATGGATTGAATGTATTCTCTCTCTGTTGCAGCCCCCAAGCTGAGAGTTGATATGATTCTATTGGACGACGAAGTCTCTGCAGCCATCTCTGCTGGTTGGTCTAAGAACACTTTAAAAACCAGGAACTCACAGTGAGGTAAATACCTGCAGTTTTGCCTTGACAATGATCTCCAGTCAGTGCCAGCTCTACCAAGAACTATCTGCCGTTTTCTCTCCTTCCTGGCCAGATCGGCGTGTTATAGCACTTGTAATAATTATTTATCAGCAATTATCGCACTGCACAAGTACCTTGGCTATGATGGCTCCTTCAGAGAAGATTATTCCATTAAGCTTGTCCTCATGGGACTGGCGAATAAGCTGGGCAAGGAGGTGAAGCAGAAATTGTGCCTTTCGGTACACGACTTAACTGCTATTTTCAAGTCAGTTTCTGTGGCTGATGTCAACGAACAGTCACTCAGCACGGCTATCCTCCTTAGTTTTCGCACTTTACTTCGCAAGTTGAATATAGTACCCTCTTCTTTTTCTGATCTTGGCCATGTCATTCGCCGCTCTGATGTGGTGTTCACTGATGAGGGACTCTCCATTACAGTCAGGTCTTCAAAAACACTACGACATCGTTGTGACAAATTGGTTATCCCTATTAGCAGGTGTGATAATTTCCTGTTCGACTTGGTTGCTAAACTGGGTCGCCACTTCATGAAATTCCCTGCCTCACCCGATGAACCATTGTTCTTCAAGCTTCTCAAAAATGGTGATCGTGCTTATCTTCTGTATAGTGACCTGCTTGCCTTCCTCAAGTCTAAGACAGCAGCTATTGGTTACGACCCCAGTGATATCGGCATGCATTCCTTACGACGTTCGGGTGCATCTTACCTCCATGGGCTAGGTGTCCCGTTGGTTGACATAAAGTCCTTTGGGGACTGGAAAAGCCTCAGCGTCCTAGACTACTTACATACCCCCCTCCACAGGAAGAAGTGTATAGAAATTGACATTTGTGCTGATTTGTCTAAACTTGTTTGATTTGTTTTGGAGTTATTTGGCGGCCTCAATGGACGCATCTTCAAGACCCATCCTTTGAGTTACAGTTTGTTTATTTCTATGGGAAACATTAATTTGGTTTATAGCGTGTATTGGTGAAAGTAATACAGGTATAAAATAATTGTAGTGCTACCTGAATCTGTGTTTTGGGGTTGCTGGTGGCAACCGCATTGTTGGTTCAATTCACTCTGCTAGTGACCTCGGACCAAGCCGGTCGTTGTTTTGGGCACCAAAAAATCTTAATAAAAGGCGGCCTCAATGGACGCATCTTCAAGACCCATCCTTTGAGTTACAGTTTGTTTATTTCTATGGGAAACGTAATTTGGTGTATATAACATAACTACCATGGTTGCATTAACACTCCATGTCAGTGGCAAAATGTATACCAATCTTAACAGAATGTGATTAAACTTTTCACTACTAACCTTATATACTAAATCCCCAGACTGACTGTGTTCTGAAAACCTTGTACATTACTTAAACCTGTATTGTAAGCTGGTATATGTATAACATAACTATCATGGTTGCATTAACACTCCATGTCAGTGGCAAAATGTATACCAATCGTAACAGAATCTCTCTTTACTATACTCTACAAAGGTAAACTGAATGGCTACGCCAACACTCTGAAATCAGGTGTTCAAGTACACAAACTGTAGTTTTTAAAAACATTCACCAACACTCCAAACAGTGGCATGGTGTTATGCTATACTTATTTCCTTTTAAAAAATCGACTGTATAAAACCTTTTTTCCTACTTGATGAAACTGCATGTAAAACTGTCTGCATGTGGTATATATACCTGGGGCATGTGAAAAACCCTAGTCTGGGATTTTGCAAACCCAGTATAAATAAAGTTTAAAAAAAAAAAAAAAAAAAAAAAATACTTAGGGTTTAGCATTAACTTTCGAAAAGCAGTCGCCCCATCTAGGACCCCAAAATACTTGGGAGATATTATTGATTTAGAGTAATGTTGCCTTCGGCTACCTCCAAATAAACTAGGTAAGGCTGTCCCTTATGTTAAAATGTACTTGGTGTGACCGTAAACAGCTCTTAACAGGTTATTTAGCCCACTGAGCTATTATTGGTTTATGGTGGTCATTTGACATGGTAAAGGCTGCCCTATGTTGGTGCGATGCCTTTTCATCGGTATTTGATGGTAAATGTAAAATCTTATGTGATGATTTCTCTGCCAATCATGTAATGTATTCAGATGCTTCCGGTACTGGATTTGGAGCTTGTATTGATGATGATTATTTATTTGGACATTGGTCCGGCAATTTGTTTTCATGTAGCCACTGTATTCCCCTCCCTCCTCTGATGATGTTGTAAATGCCAGCATTAATGTTAAAGAGCTTTGGCCTATTGTAGCGAGGATGAAGCGTTGGTGTCCCAATTGCATGGTTTCTATTTACACTGATAATACCCAGGTTCAATACATGCTTCAGGTCGTAGTTCATGTGTCATTGCCATGCTGCTACTAAGAGAGTTGTTTTGGTCATGTACTGTTGAAGAAATGCGGGTCATTCTTCGTAATAATTCAGGGTCAGTAGTTGGGCGAGAAATTAATCAACGCAACACACAGAGATGTATGCTTCAAATCAGTACCAGCCTCGGAAGAGACCGATTTCCATCTTTCCTTTATTTTTATACTAGACAGATTAGGACGAAATACACTGGTCCTGCGCTGATTGGCTTTGGTCTCGTTGGTCCAATTAATTGACAGGTTAGATTAGAGATCCAATCAGCCACAGGATAACAATGACAGACACTTATTAAAACGAGGCTCAGAGTGACCACTGCCACTCTGACCAATCTCTTTGGGTGGTGACCAGGTCACGGGGTCATCTCCCCTCCCCTCTCCCTCCCACTCTTTAATCAGTATTCCCTCCCCTCCCTTGACCTGGCGGTCAGCCCCTCCCCTCCTTTCCCACGTGATTGACTTTGAGATAACGGTCAGACCTGGACCTCACCTGTACCTTTGGACTTTGGGATGATAAGAAATCCGCGAGCGTTGTGGCGGTAAGAAAGTGTGGGTAGCCTTCTGGCCGGTAGGGGCGCGACGAATGTCTGGCTGAATGAGACAACTTTAACTTAAAATTAGACAATTTGGGCTTGTCAATTTTACACTGTGTTTAATATCAGAACAATAGCTTTATGTGTGTTGTCAGAAGAAAACGTTTCAGCAGATGCTCTTTCAAGGATCCCCATGAATTTGGTTTTGTAAATTATATGGGTTGGAGCCCCGGCCGGCATCAGTAGACACTACTTGCTTATATCTGACTGATCTCTCATTACATCTTTGCTACACTTTATTATTGATTATCCCAGTGCCCTCTGGTCCATGCATGGGTTTTTTGACGTACCAATTATTGCCAAAAATTCATTCTTGGTTAAATGCACCCTGAAAAGCATTAAGCGTTTGCTTGGCAACACTCCTTGTCAGGCAGATCCTCTGCTTCTACAACACCTTCTGAGGATGTTTTGGTGTATGGACTTCACTAACATTAATGTCTTACTATTCTGGTGTGCTACCTGTATTGGTTTCCGCTGCCTTTTGAGAAAATTTCATTATACCGCCTCTCCACACATGTTCTGAGCTAGAGACATTGAGTTTACCCCCTATGGTATGTGCTTTTACTTATGGTCGTCAGAGACTAATCAATTTAAGGAAAGAACTGTCAATATTCCTGATTGATTGGTGATTTCTTTGCCTGGTATCTCTGCTTTGCCCTGTCCGCTGGCTGAGAGATTACTGAGGCAGACGATCGCTATCCCCGTCTGACGTTCTCTTTTGCTTTTGCTTGCAAGAGGAAAGCTGCTATCATGTACAGTTGGTATTCAAGTCATCTAAAAGCTGTCTTATCTAAGGCAGGCATATCTGGTCGCTTCACCTCACACAATCTAAGAAGAGGTCAGCTATCTACCTCAGTAGGCTGGGCCTACCCCTACACAATATAAAACAGTATGGGGACTGGAAGTCCCTGAGTGTGCTGTTGTATTTATCCGCTGACCTGGACACTAGACTCTCTAAAGACTGGTCTGTTGCTCTGTATTTGAATGCTTATTCATAGGATATTCACCTGTTTTATTTTCCTACCATTGTTTATATGTTATCTATGTATTCTAACCTTCTTCTTCACCCCTTCTTACCTTTCGGATTGAGGGTAGGGCTGGGAGAGATTTCATCCCACTGAACCCACTTCATCCCTTCACTGTGTTCATTCCACCACAACCAGCAGAAAGTCGAGCGTCAGTTATTATCCTCCTTTGATGACATTAGAGGAGATTATAGCTGAGGCCAAAGGGCCTTGCTATGTTACATCACAACCTTACCTAATTCCCACATCACTTGGCAGGTGTGAACCCTGTAGTTTTGGGGCACACAGATCATCCTGCCTTTCCAACTCAACGAGTACACATGTGAAACTTTTCTTTTTACTATTTCTTGTTTATGTTTGTTGGAATAAAGGGGAGAGATTTCATCCCACTCAGGGGCGGTACCAGAAGGCAGGTCTAGGGGGGGCACACTTGAGGTCAAAATCTTCTGAATTTGCCTGTTTGGAATGTCATTGCAATGCATAACAGTTAATTTGCCTAATGGCAATGAAATAAAGCATAAAAAATGACAACCCAATTTTCTTGCATCACAAAAAAAAGTTGAAAAAATAAAATTAACAAAATTAATTGTCTCTATTGAGACCCTCTTGAGTCCTCACATTTGAGGCATATATAGGTTTATTTTGTCAAGAATTTAGATTTTACTGGACCCTGTCATGTTTCCTTTGGGAAAAGGAAATAACTGAAAACCCCAAATTGTCCAAATGATGAACAAATCATAACTGTAAACTGTTCACCCTCACTGATTCTTGTTTGAATACCAATTTTGAGACCGTCTGAAATTTAAAACCCTGTTGAGACATTCTGGGTCAAAAATGCTTTTTGAATAGAGGCCCTGAAACTAAATTATAGACATATAGTTTAATGTTAAAAGAATTAAAGAAGCTAAAATAAAATATGGGGTTATTGGGAGAGTTGTACATGTTGAATCACCGGTTTGAAAGAAAAGTGCAAATTCAGGCAGTGCTTTAGGGGCCCTTTAGGGGCCCTCTGCTCCTCTGGGTTAGGGGGGGGCACAGGGACCATTTCACCTGTGTTCATTCCACCACAACCAGCAGGAAGTTGAGCGTCAGTTATAAGGTTTATATCTTGTGTAGAAGGAGCAAGCTCTTGCTGAATGTTTTTTTTGTTTTTACGAAAGACTTTATTTACCGACACCTGCCATCTGGGCTTTTACAATTCTAAAGACAGTTTAATACATATCAGAGAACAGTAAAAGGCAATTCAGCACCTATCAGAGAACAGTAAATACAGGATTAAAGCTTCAACAAATTTATGTTTTCGGATATACCATCGGCTAGACGCCGCCATACAATTTTTTCTTCCCTGCTTGTCCTTTTAAAATTAAAGGCATGCAAAACTACACTGCATCTCATACGGATCTTGCTGAATGTTAAACAAAATAAAACTATGGTTATCACACAAAAGAAAACCCCACTGATAGGCATGTTTAAAATAGGCGATCAGGTTCTTGAAAGGACAAAATCGTATACTTTCCTTAGTCTAAAGATTTATGATAAGCTGACATTCTCGGAACACTTGAAATCCAAATTGAATCTTGCGAAATCGAAATTAAAGGCCCTTTCAAGACTCACTTATTGCGCTGGAAACAGTGCTTATGGTCTATAAGATTGCTATACATCCTATACTTGAATAAGGAGATATAATCTATATGGTGGCCTCTGAAGATTTATTGAAAAAGGTCCAAACATTACAGAACTTACAGAACTCAGCAGTGATAGTTATACTGTTATACTAAAACTTAATAAATATAACAATGTTGATCAGCAGCAGAGAGAGTTAAAATTAGCCCCATTATATATACGTAGAGAACCTCACCTTTTAGATTTGGCTTACCTGCTAAGCTTACAGAATGAGAATATCGACTAAGAGTATTACTTTTAGAAATCTTAAGGGCAAAAAAACTCCAAGAACTGATGAAATAAAAAAATCTATCATTTACAGAGTTCCTAATCCATGGAATAACCATGAGATTGGGGGCCATTGCTGTAAGAATAGGAAAGATTTCAGGACCTTCCTGAGGAATGTTATCCTTCAGGAGGTCTGGGATGGAATAACATAGATGGACCTGGAATACCAGCCAAATTAATGTTTTTTCCACATTACTGCTTCTTATAAACATGTTACATTTGTCATCTTCAGACACATAAAGCCAATGCCATGATCTTGATCATGTTAAACTGCAACAGTGGATATCAGACTGAATAGGGTATGTTGAATCCAAAATGTTCAACATTGCCAATGACTATGTACCCTATTACTGATATGTATTTTCGCATTCATTTCTGGCCCATCTGGAAGATCTGCCCAGCAGAAGGTGCTATATTTCCAGCCATATTTCTGTGAAATTTTTATAGAACTAAAAACTATTATATTATTCTAGCAAAGTACCCATGCTCTGGACGGTCCCCCTCATTCTCCACACTTACCCCTTCCCTATTCTCTGTCTCTCATACCTGTTTTTCTCTCCCAACCCCATCTCCGATTCCCTGCTCTCCCTCCCCTCTTCCTCATGCTCCCCCTCCCCGCTTTCTCCCCCTCCCGTCTCTCACTTCCTCTACATCCTCTCCCTCCCCACTTTTCCCTCCCCCTCTTCTTTCCCTCCCCTCCCCCTCTCCAATCCCCCCTCTCCCTCCCCTCTTCTACACTCTCCCACTCCTCTGCATGTAGTCGGGTCCCCCTGGAAGTGACATAGTAAGTCTCAGGGGGTTTCCCAGGCTATAAATAGAGTGTGCAGATCTCAATTTAAAAAAGGCTTAAAATTCACATTTTCACCCCAGATACCTTCACAAACCACATATATAATGTTCTCCAGACAGGGTCAATGGACCTGTACAGACCAAAATGTCAGATGGGCGAGCACAGATTCCCAGAACATGCATGACAAAAAACCCTTCTAGAGTTTCATATATTAGATATATCCGTTACATTTGCCTTTGCATCATTCTGTGATAAATTTATCACTTACAGGTCTTTATCTACAGGTCTACAGTGAGTTAGATACTCACAGATCCTATTTGAAGAACACATGTTCCTCCAATTTATTTTAGGTATGGAACTTGATAGTGTATCATCTAAATTGGGGTGTGGTTGCCTTGCGTGGGAGGGATGCATGATGAAGAGAAAATATCATTAGTAGAACGAAATACATGGTTACACCACTTTTAATAAGGCAACGCTGTCATAAATTCCCCCCAAGAGCATGAAGGTTCTGCTTAATTAAAAATATGAATTTTGTATCTCATGTGTAATGATCTATGATCATGAGGCAGATAATTTTCCCCAGAGGAAGTGAGTTTTAAACTCAGACATTTTAGGGCTCCTGATGGGGATGTCCTGTGTCGATTTGTCGCGGTAAGGATGAGCATTTGTCCCTTGTCCCCAGAATCCCATGTTGATTTGTTGCTCTAAGAAAGGGTATATGTCATTTGTAGATCATAAGAAATGGCTATGTCAGTTTGTCAATTTTAGGCATCAGGACCCCTATTTTTTTGCGAAGGTTATATTGAGAAGTGTAATTTTCATTCATACATTGATACATGTGTGACAGTCTCTGCGATTTCCAGTCTTACTGCCCTGATGTTTAGGATCATAATCATCCCGATGGGTAAGGCATATACAATAAACATTAGTTACAATGAACATTAGTTACCCCCACCCACCCCCAGGTGGCCTGGCAGAGGGGGGGGGGTAGCTGGCTGGTTGTAGTGGCTTCGGCAGCAGTCAATATTTAAGAAATAATTCCAGAGGTTTTGGCTGTTCGGGTGAACTTCATAGGTTGGAGGTGTAGCATGTATTGCGCCACCTGGTGTAGAAAACAGAAGGTTCCCGCTACCTATGGCGCTGCGCCATATATCTACCCAAAGTGAGGGTGGCCCAAAGCAAAGGCCAATTACACTTATTTTGATTTTATACGCCACTTGGGGTATACATTGGAAGCCTTGATGATATTTGCAGTTTATACAGCTTGAGTAATTTATTATTAATTAACGCGAAATATTACACTTCCTGGAGTTTTACCAAGTTACTTGTTGTACATTCAACTATTTATGTTCAACTTTGTGTTCATATCAATATTATATTTATTTGGTTATTCCTGTTTGAGTTGCAAATACAATGTCACCTTATGTTCTAAATCATTCATATATCTAGCCTACCTGTCCAGGAGGAAACTATCTATGCACATGATTAGCAGGTGGGTGGGTTTTTTCATTTGTGCTATATTGCAGAAATTGATGTTTTCTTTATATAGTTCAATTAATATATATTGAATACTTAATTTGTATGTATCATTGGATTCGCCTCGACGCCAGCTTTCATTCCATATATACTTTCATAGGTTTGACACTAATACTTATCAGTTGAAAATAGAAAAACCTGCTTTTTGCCCTATATTTTATCAAAAATTAAAGATTAAAATAACTAAGTTCATTTTGTCTCTTTCAAGTTTGATTTTTATTCAATTATTTATGTCTAGGTATGCGCCTCTTTCATTTTTTCCATTTATTGGGCTATTTTTTCCTCCTCATGCCATCCATCAAATTATTCCAAAACTAAGCATCATTTCCCTAGCCCCTTTTTTATAACACATATTTGGTAAATATGTAATTTTGGTGAGTTTGTTAATTTGTACTGTTCATAACATGAATTTAAATACCTATGACTCACAAAAAAAATTATGAAAAAATGTGCACTATTTCCAGAGTATTGTCAGTTACTGTCTAACAAAGGCATTTTCCAATAATCAGGGGCTAGGGAAATGATGCTCACTAAATTGACCCCCTTTGGAAGAGAAATATTAATTTTTTGTTGGAATCTACTTGACTGATTTGCATTTGCCTACATCTTTCAAAATATCAGAGGTGAAAATCTAAAAAAAAACATTATGGTTTATTTATCCTCAAATTTGATAATATCATTTCCCTAGCCCCTTTTTCGCTAATTTGCATGAAGTGAATCAGACCCCATAGGAAAGAAAGTTTTAATAGCTGACAATGCTGAGCAGTGGACAACATTTTGATAAGAGACACACCTACTTCCAGGCACCTGTGCGTCCAGAGAGGTGCAGGGCAAGCTACCTCCAATAAATGGTCTCAGGGCAAAACACTGGCTCCTGCCATCTTTGGCTGTGGGCCCGGTAGGATGTTTAGTCAGATATATCACATTTGGAGCCTGGCGCCTACTATTTACTCAGTACACTCTATACTTGATCTGTTGGCAGTAAACATCAAAGATCGCAATGGTCAACCCTATGTGGCGCTGCTGCCAACAGGGCGAGTATAGAGTGTACCAATAGACATGTAGCTCAGATTGTGCTACATTATAGCGGCGATCTGAGCTATGCATCCTGAATTATACCTCCCCTGCCTACGGAACGGGGGGCTACGGCAGCGGTAGCGTTATGGCAGCATGATTTACAGGACATGTGTAGGTTTATGGCGGGGTGAATTACGCATTTGAAACACATGCTGCCCGTCCCGCGCTGTAGTTCTACTTGTGCAGTGGGTACAGTGTGGTGCATGGGCCCCCTCTGATTGGACGGTGAAGCCGACTACATGCAGAGGAGTGGGAGAGTGAAGAAGAGGGGTGGGAGAGGTGGGGGTATTGGAGAGGGGAAGGGGAGGGAAAGGGGGTAGGAGGGGAGAGTGAAGAAAAGGGAGAGGGTAGGGAAGTAGGAGAAGGGGAAGGGGAGTGAAAGAAGAGGGGGAGGGAAAAGAGGGAAGCGAGAGTATGTAGGGGAAGGGAAAGAGGGGAGGGAGAGAAAGTGAGGAGGGGGAGCATGAGGAAGAGGGGAGGGAGAAGGGGGAATCGGAGATGGGGTAGGGAGAGAAAAACAGGTATGAGAGACAGAGAAGAGGTGGAGGGAAAAGAGGGAGAGGAGGAAATGTGGGGAGAGAGGGGGACCGCCTGGGTACTTTCCTAGTATGTTTATATGAGGATTGGATGTTGAATTGGCTGAGAGGAAACAATCACCACTGAGAGTGCAGCTTTAAGTCCACAACCTTGACGAAATGTGACCCCCGCGCTTTTTTGAAAAAAAAAGCCAAATTGGCTTACCCGAAATATTTGGACTGTCACGCCGCCATTAACCCATTGAGGACGAGCTGATGCCTCAAGGCATCAACATCAATATGGCGACAGGGACGGGCTGATGCCTCAAGGCATCACGCATAATTTGGCCCAGGGGACGGGGTGATGCCTCAAGGCATTCTTTTTTTTATATAAATTGAAGGGGGCATTACTTAATAAAAAATGAACGGATTTTGATGAAATTTAAAATATAATATACAAACACACTAGAAATATTTTTATAGATATGTTGTCATGGAGACAATAATGATGACGTCATAACTAACATACGTAAATGCTGGAAAGTGAATTTGGAGCAAGGTTGCCGCCATATTGCACCTAATTGGGACCCATTATTTTAATTATTGAAGACCAAATACTAGAAATTATGGAAAATATGATCAATAACTGTTTACATCTATTAAACGATGTACATATGACACATTTTATTTCAAGAAAATATTCTTAAAGTGTTTTAAAACCCTAATCATCATGTTAAACACCCATCCTGAAGCCCAAAAAGGGGGGAAAGGGCCCCCGTCAGCCAGGCAAAATATGTGTAAACTGCCCCCGCCTTGAATGGGTTAAAGGTCAGACCTTTAGAATAGAGCTCCCCTACCTGCTGTCTCAAAACTCGACTTTTCATCATAGATCAGACTTCTTTAAGTTGTCTCAAAAGCTGGCTAGCAAAAAATAATTAAGAATGGTCTTGAAAACATTTTTGATTTGAGCAATAATTAAAAAGTTCACGCAAACCGCGCATTCGAAGCAAGAAGAATTCAAAGATGGCCGCCAAAACGAAAAGTTCTTGGGACAGCGAGCAGGGAAGCAGCATGGAACAGCCGCTGCCACTCTGAGCCAATCAGATGTGACCACTGGCAATGACGTCATACCGTAGCCCAGAGTCGGGAAGCCTCTCCGATCAGAAAAACATCAAAGCACTGCCGCTCCTTATAGGTACAAACTATTTATTCCATTAAAAAGCTAATAAAATGTGACCAGCCAAGCAGAAAGGGGACTCCAGGGCCAAATTTTCGAATTGGGGTTTATTATACATTCTGAATCTGCGTGTCCTCCTGAGTCAATAACCGAAAAAAATAGTTGAATATTCCCAGAATTCGCCGAGATATGGGCTTTTTGTAAAGTTATGTCAGTTTTTAGTAGATGATCTCAAATTGGTTAGGGATTTGACTCATTTTCCTGTGACACATCACATGTACAAAAAATAAATATTTGAAAACAAATTTTTAAAACTGGCGGGGATGTACAGAAGGGGAAATGAGCATTATAAAAGTGAAAGAATTTTGTTGATACTCCGAAAATTAGAAAGGTACAGACAGTTACCTGCCTCTCAGAATTACTAATATAAACATTTGTGACAGTGACGTCATGAATATGATGTGACTCCTAGCGGGATTCTCAGGAACTATAACACCTGCGGGAAGGTACCTTTCTGCTTGGCGGGTCACAAATATAGAATCGAATCCTAAAATCTAAATGTCTGCATGCCTGCAGGCCTCGTCAAGCAAAACACTGAGCAGACAACCCTTGTTTCTGAGGCGAAGTTTAGTTTAGCCGGGTCCCCCGATTTAAGTTCAGCAATGTTATCACTGATAACTGATAATGATGTTGTACTGAGAAAGAACAAGAACGAAAACAAGGAGTGGAGATCTATGATCTGTGAGATGGATGAGATCCCTGAGAAACCAACCTTACTAGGAAAAGAAATAAGGGAATAGGCCAAACAAGGTTGACGGTAGCTTAAAATAATGAAAAGAAAACATGTACACAAAAAACGAACAAGCATATTTTTTGAAAAAGAGTTTGTTTTCCTGAAAAAATGTGAAGCCGCCTATGTATATCTAGATGTAAAAGGAGGTCGCTGTGTTTGTGTCTATGTCATGAAATAAATCTGTTTTTAAAAATATCGGTATTCTTTATTTATCTGTCTTTATTTAGCTAGAAATAGATGTACAAATAATAGGGATAGCAAAGTAAAACAAAATTTAAGGGATATTCGGAAGAGCTGTGACTGTCACAGAGATTATTCCTCTTTCCATAGGTTTCTCTCTTTTAATTCTACATTGTATGACAATTGTTGTAAATGTGATATGGAAATACAAATCTATTATTATTATTATTTGTCTGATGTGTGTTTTAATATTGATGTAATCCATGTCATTGAGTACACTAGGCGTGACAAATATTCGCATAACTATTATGCAGCCAAATTGAGCATGAACAAGTAAGAATGTAGGCTCGTATTTTTCTAACATGTCTAACGTAAAAACTGGATGAAATCCAATGCATTCCTTAACTACCTGTGCCAGCGGTTATGTCAAGCAGTTCCTTAAACAGAAATAAATAGGATAATAATATGACACACCCTAGCCTATCAGTTTGACTTGGTTCCTCCGCTATATCCTGATAAAATATTCTCAGCAAAACAATTCCTGGTAAACATTTCCGTCCAAAGCTGATTTTCCACAAAAACGATTCTTGAATAGGATGAAGTGGAATCTCATGCGATGAGCCTCTTGACATTAAACCTGACGCGGCTTTTGTAATGTTGTGTGTACATTTTATTAAATCAATTCATCTGAAGCCTTTCAGATCAGATAAGAATGGCATATCAGTGATTGGACGCCTACTGTGCTAATTGCTTTCCCTGGCCCTGAAGTAGGCGTCTTAATGGGATTATAATGGATGGCATTTAAATGGCATTTTGTGGTTTGGAGTGTGATCGAGTCTTTCCCTCAGCTTGGAGGGACTCTCTCAACTTTGTGCCTAGACTGATTAGTTTTGGCTGAAATTTGCCCCTTAGTTATTGTGGTGTCACACCCGTCAAAATCTTATGCGATCCCTCTTGACAGTTTCACGTTTGTCCCCAACCAAAATTGCATGTTTATGATGAGAAAGGAGAAAAGTGAATTGTAAGAAGCGCTCTTTGTGGCCTGCACAAAACTAATTTTTAATACTAGGCATTGATACTAGTAGGATATACTTCCTCACCAGACACCTCTATCTCATGCATATCAACAGATCAAAACCTGTGACAGAACCAATACGGAAAAACAAATTCCCACTGATGATTGTGAAGAATAAACGAGTGTCGAGTAAGAAGGCTATGGAAACACTTGAAGAGGACTGCAACCTTTTCTCTAGGCTGTACATTACCTGTCAGTCAAGAACAGGAGACCTGGGGCAGTTTTTTAAACATGAAAATCAACCCTGGCTTCCTGCATTGGCCAAGTTAGGTGACATGCGGAGTGGAAACAATGCTGACCTCCTGTCTGAGCTTGAGACATTATCGGAATCAGCTTCACAGGTTCCAAATGTGACTGCATTAATCCTGGATGGGGTAGTGATTGTGCAGATGATGCCTCCAAGATCTGTACAATGCAATACATTCCAAGACTATGTGGATAGTATCTTTATGCCTTACACATCAAATCAACTCACCAGGGTCAATCGAATAGACCTTGTGTGGGACAGGTATTTTGAAGATAGTCTCAAGGCTTCCACAAGAGATAAGCAGGGAAAAGGGCAGAGGAGAAGAGTCAGTCTTTCCTCCAAAGTTCCTCCTAATTGGCAGAGCTTTCTTCGTGTAAATGAAAACAAAACTGAGCTATTTCAACTACTTGGAGAGGAACCCACAACCCTGAGAATTGAGGGTAAGGAAGTGTATAGCACATATGAAGAGAAAGTGATAGCTCCCTCCCGAGAAGATCTTAGCACACTTTCACCCTGCCAGCATGAGGAGGCAGATACACGCATCCTATTGCATGTGGCTGATGCAGCTAATTGTGGTCACATGAAAGTTACGGTCAGAACATCTGACACAGATGTGGTTGTTTTATTGATTGCCATCCTCCATGCCATACAAGCGGAGGAAATATGGGTATCTTTTGGAACTGGGAAGCACCAAAGGTATATCTCAATCTATGAAATTGCAGCTGGACTTGGTCCACAAAAGTCAAAGGCATTGGCTTTTTTTCATGCATTTACCAACTGTGATGTGACATCTTTTTTGTTGGCAAAGGAAAGAAGTCTGCATGGTATGCATGGAAATGTTTTCCAGATGTAACTGAGGCCTCCTTCTTAGCCCTATCAGACAAGCCCATTATCATCCAACAGAAGGTTCTCAATTTAGTTGAAAGATTTGTTGTATTGAAGTATGACAAACATCAGAGTGAGTTATCTAGTGTTAATGATGCAAGACAACACCTCTTCTCAAGAAAATCTCGATCCATTGAAAACATACCACCCACACTGGCAGCTCTAGAGCAGCATATCCACAGAGCAGTGTACCAGAGTGGATATTTGTGGGGTCAGCTGCTGCAAAAAGAACCAGTCCTCCCAGATCCAGCTGAATGGGGTTGGGAAAAATGAAATGATGCTAAATTGGTGCCTAGATGGAGTACACTAGGACAGGCTCATCAGAACTGTTACAAACTGCTCCATTGTAATTGTAAAAAGGCATGTCGAGGACTATGCAAGTGCTACAAGGCCGCCCTCAAATGTACAGCGCTGTGCCTGTGTGAAGGCTCATGTTGGCAGGACTAACTTAGTAACCATAATCAGAGTTCCTCATCAGATTTTGATTTGTAAGTATCAACAGTTAACACTTTGTGCCATGTACCTTGGTTTATTACTTCTTCTTTTTTCTCTTATGACCACAGCATATGATTTGTGCAAATGTAGGCTTATGTTGCCAGGCTAATTATTGTGTGCTTATATAGATCTATATAGGTACTATTTTTCTGAATTATTTGATAAATAACCTGTAAAGTTAATGCATTTCAATCCTATTATCATTTCATGGCATTACCAATGTACAAGATTGGAAAATGCAATATTTGTTAGCAACTTATCAAATCTCCTTTCGTCAAATTAATCAATCTAAAATATTCACTTTTTTTGTTTTATTAAATTAAGTGATAATGGACAGATATGTGTCCAATCTGTTGGGCATTTGTCTCAAATAAAAAATCTTGAATAGGGCTTTAACTTTGTTAATGGTCACCAACGTCTAAACTGAATAGTTCCAAGTCTGTGGCTAGGGGAATATTTGATTTGAGAACATTTCGAATTGTGTGTAAATTTAAAAAAATCATAACGTCGCGAATATTTGTGGTAGAATCATATAATAAACATCAAATGAAAGCTCATGATGTCCTCTATTTATGTTTTTCATGACTTAATACCTCAGATCAATAGGTCAGCCGTTATAAGAAGAAACGTGTGGAAGGTCATACACAAACGCCCCCTAGCGGCAGGATTCAGCTCGAATTTCAGTGATCCATATCAGATTTTAATCACTAGGGGTCAATGATCAATCGTGAGAAGTTTCAGGCTTTTAGCCAAAAGTGCACGGTCATTCCCTTATACTCCCTTATACTCCCTCATACTCCCTACTACAAGGACCAATTTGCAGTCCAAAACGGAGTCTATTGTCTGTTAAATATTCCATCTGAATATACATAAAGTTCTATGCTCAGGGTTAATAGTGACGGCCCTATAAGCAGATTTAATATCCATTACACCCATAACCGAACCTCTAGACAACAGGTTGTGCCATTGTCAGTATTGTTATATGAAAAACTACGCACCAACGGTGACGGATCACCTGCATGGTTCCTGGACTGCACAAAATACACCCTGATACAAAGGTTACTTGTGCAAGGATTTACCTTGGCAAGACATGTATACATGTTCCAAGAGAGAAGTATTGTTAGTTAGAACTTGCTACAAGCATACAAAAAACCTGATTTCTTATACGACTTGGGCTCAAGCATTGTCAGAGAAGAACACTTTATACCACTTGCCACTTTGTGTTATATAAGTGTTGGTGGTATTTACCGAAACCAATGTGTTTTGTATACACGATCCGGAAAAAAGAGATCTTATGTTTTACAAGATCAGAAATAGTCAATTTTTCTACTTGCCACTTCTAATTGGAGTGTTGGCGGTTGGCTTATTGGTAATGTGGTGAGGGGTATAATATTTACAATGTTAGTTGAGGACTGAGAGCGACCATAATTTTTTATTAGATTTAAAGGTCTCGATATTGCTCGTGGTGATAATTCATTCCATAGTCAATTATGTTTAATACTTTCGTCTTAAATTAAGTCAAGGCATCAGAGGTGTTTTTGTATTTTCCCCTACATTGGAGCTAACAAGCGGAGCATTGTTAACGATACCTATTATTGGACAGGTGCAGAATAGTCAATGAGCGTCAAGCACCTGGTCAGTCTAGAAGGGACTGCCGTAGAAGTTAAAGCTAATGTTATAATGATAATTATGAATGAAAACTTTAGGTGTACGTATATACATGATACAATGAGGTATAACACAACCTACAGGTGATTGAGGCCCACGAGTTTAAGAGCTTTAATAGTTTATGTTTTATTTCAGTTGCAATACAGGAATACTTTCAGGTGAATATAAAAACATATTATTGTGCATTTACGACGCTTTTCTATATCTTTCTTTCACAAAAGTAAAACTACTCAGTTTAAAAAGAAATGACAGCAAACGAATATTTTCTATTAAATTGTCCTGAATATTTCTTTAAGTTAAAGTTATAATTATTTTGCAAAGGACCTTGTTCTGTTGTCTGGAGTGCACACCCTTATAAAGAAAACAACAAAACTTACCTTGATTGATATAAATAAGTAAAACAGCCAAAGTGACACATATCAATGCTCCTGAAACATTCATCCTTGTGGAAGTGATAGTCAAAATGTCAGAAGATGAGAATTGCCAGGACTACAGCACGTTGTAGGAATCAGTAGCGGTAAAAGTCGAGAAGATCTCGCCGATGGGTCGACGTATCCGAGAGGTTTTGCCTTTAAGAAACAGGGTGGGAACTATGGTGGTTGTGAGTGACTGGGGCTACTGGTGCTGTATGCGAAGACTACTGGTTGTGCTACTCACAGCGCTCCTCCTCCACCTACATCTCAGCCTAATCCTCCAGCTTCGTCGTTCCGCCTGCAACGGATATCCATTGAAACGAATCAGTGTGCACATGCTTCCTAGTTTCGTATTTTCTCACTTGTGTATCCACCGACCATTGCCTCTTCTCCAAGATCGTTTCCCTTTTACATTGCACTCTTTCCATTAAATCTCGCGCCTCCCCAGCCTATAGCTTATTTGCAATGAAAATGTTGTGTCAACATAGGAGAGTGTTGGCTATTACCCAAGGATCGTGAGAGGAATGCAAATACACGGGTCTGTTCCTAGGAAAATGTATAATCGGCAGCTCTGCACATTTAGTAAAACCGGCAAGATAAGGCTGAAGCAATCTGAATTCTAGCTATATTTGGTACTGCCTTGATAAAAACGTTCTGTTTGGTAATGTTGACTGTATTTTGATCTACTTTTGTGTCTTAAATTTGCGTTATTTGAAAGGATTTGTGTAGGCGAATTGTACATTTTCTGGCCATTTCACCCATATAGCTCCTAAGTGGTAAAGGATCGAGTTAAAATAGTTTGTTAATGGTTGAAAGAAAGGAGATATTAATAGATCCTGTACATCCCTTTGGGTAATCATTACAGTATCAACACCTTACATAATAAAAAAAGAATAAAAAAAAAGAATAAAAAAAAGTATACTGCGAGATCTCAACTGCACGAGGTTTACCCTTGTTGTGGTAGCTGTCTATCCATGCTCCATGTTACTAGTTATGAAACAAGCCCTAGTTATGAAACAAGCCCCAAGGGCTTGTTTCATAACTAGTAACGGATCTCCCTTTATCGTTATGAACGAAGATTCTTTTAACGAAAGAAATTATGGTCAGCCGCTAGAGTGTTGCAAAACTAGCTCTGCTAAAAATAATTCTGTTAACCCCCGTTACACTCCACTGTCAACGAGAAAATTCTGCTCGCTCCCGTTAGCCACCGTTAGCCTCCATTAAGGCCTCCACTGCTAACGGCACCTAGTCAGGGGACAATATTTCACTACAACACACTATCAGACAACAAGTGACGTCCAGGAAATATGCGGTACAAGAAGCGTGCAGTTGCACGATAATTATGGGTTGTGACTTAATGCCAGCGCATAGGAATAAGATAATTTGATGAATGGGTTACTTGTTGAGAATACAAATTGCCATGAGTAGATAATCAGTGAGATTGTTTTGATAGCTACTGATACCTTGGTAGTGTGGTGGTTTTGCATGTCTTTTCATTCCGGTATTGTATTTATGTATCTCGGAGTCCGAGCTGTCCGCAGAAGTGGTTCCTCAGGACCACGCTAGTGGACAGTAAGGGCTCGGGTTGCCCGAAGGAGCACCCATTACGTAATATGTTTGGCTTATTGTGTTTCTCATACCTTTTACAGTATTCAGTCCTTATAAGTTGTTTTATATGTTCTCGATCATGTATGTTCTTGTATCATAAACCTGAATTGTATCTGGTCTCTTAGTGGTGCTGATCTTAACATGTTTGATCCGCTGGATCTTTTAATCATCTTACTTCTTTCTTGTTAACACCTGTTATACCTATGTACCCTGTGATTTATGTATGTTGATTCTACAACTAGTCAGGGTTGGTTCAGAGAGTAAGATATGAGGAATAAATGGATGCAACAGGTTAAATATCTCGTTCCGTCTTTATTCTAGCTAAGCGTAGAACCCGAAATCACTACAGTAGCATGTATATGGTCCATTCCTACAAAATGGGCCCAGTGCCCTTTTCCCTACCTTTGGCCCCTCTATGCCTCATATCTCAGTGTAATATTCATTGATATTAAAACAAATCATACTGACAGATTCCTCTTGGTATAGAAATTCCTCTGATATATACATTGTTTTAGGGCCGATGTATATTTCCTGGGCTACAACCATTTAAAATTGATATTTTCATAGAAAAATGTCTATGATTAAACATTTGGAAGCTGGAGATTCAGAAATCTACATCAATTTGCGTTTTTTATATCCGAATGATTTTGCTCAGTCACCAGGTTCGAATTTTTAGTAACCCAACTTACATTTATTTTAAATTATGGCACAAACAATATTTAGAAGGGTTTTTTTTGTTATTACATCGCACATTTTGCTCACTTTCATGCAATGAACATGTTGTATTTCAGAAGAATAAAACTCATTTGATATATATATATTAAAAACAATCCCTAACATTTGATACCTAATGAGTCCAAATAGGACTGTTAGTAAGGATGTTATGCCTGTTTAAAAAAATTCAACGGGAAAATGGCTAATTATGTATGTTTTTACATCGCCACATTGATTAGTTGTGCTTTTCCATCTTATTGTAAAAAATCATTTAAAACTAATATGAATATATTGGGCAATTGATTCTGTTGTTGCCAGTGCAATATGAATGGTTTGAACTCATATGCCTTGTGAATAGAGAGTGAAAACACCTGTTTTTATGTTGCACATTGCACGTTTTTACGTCGCACGTTTTTACGTCGCACGTTGCATTTGCTTGATAAAAGCAAAACTATTTAAGATAGAAAGTTTTAACAGTTACCACACAAACCGCAACAATGTCAGCTTTCTGCTGATATAAAATCATTCACATCCCTTCAATGGTCTGAACAGAAATGTCTTGTACATAGAGGGGCAAAACACCGATTTTAGGTTGCATGTTTTTACGTCACACATTTTTAGGTTGCACTATTGAGTTGATATAGGCAGAACTATTTAGTATAGAATGTTGTAACATGTACCAAACAAACCACAGCGATGTCAGCTTTCTGCTGATATATAATCATCCAGATTCTTTTAATGGTCTGAACAGAAATATGCATTTAGTATATAGAAAAAACACTTGTTTTTATGTCTCACGTTTTTACGTCACACGTTTTTAGGTCGCACTATTGGCTTGATATAGGTCAAACTATTTAGGATATAAAGTTCTAACATAATATGTTTATTTGGTATATTATACCCAATAAACCGCAAGAAACACAGCTTTCTTCCGATGTATAATCATTCAAATCCATTAAGTACCAGCAAGGCCACTGCCAAATGAATATATATACATTTCTACTTTTTACATGACCATTTATTGATTTAAATGCTTAAAATGAGGTTTTCGGCCCCAGATTCCTTGATAATTGACACTGAATCTCACTTATTTCAGGATTATATAGAGGAGAATATGTGCTTTCAGGAAATATAATCCACAAACCTCTTATCTGTAATGTAAATTACATTTTTCCTCATTTCCATGCCTGAAATGCAAGACTTTTCAGAGAATTGCCCTACAATGTTTTTACGTCGCACATACCTCCACCTGGGATTATAAAATAACCATTAATTACCTGGCAGAAATAACACTTGATTTTCAAGGTAAGGTGATAACAAAACTATGTGAGTCGTTTTTTCTTATATGTCTTGCTTATGAAGAGAACTGTGGTAGATGAAAAAAGGTAATGTCTGGAAAAACCTGAACTGAAAAACAAAGCTGTTTTTAATTTTGAAATTCCTAAATCAAAATAAGAGAGTTCTTCTCATATAAATTGTCAAACACATGTACCCCTATTTTCCAAATAAATTGCCTAATCTAACCCAAACTAATTTATCATTGCCAAAATGCCTAATATTTAGTGCCAATATGATGTGCGACGTAAAAACATAGGAAATCCTAACCCAGTCTTTGAGTTTATGTAGAATAAGAATTATTTATTCAATTTAGTAGCAAATTTAAATTTGAAATGTTCCATTAATCTGCTTTAGATTCCCCAACTAAGAAGAATTTTGAAAGGATTTTTTTTGGCACAATGTTTTCAGGCTACTGGGCCCATTTCGTAGGAATGGACCATATATATACATGCAAATCAAGTATGTAAATAATATTCAGTGTGTCCAAGAATTTTGGTTGGCCTCTGCATGGTGGTACTGCAGTTTTTTCGACTGGATTAGACATTCTTTGGCAGTGGAGCCCTTGGTATAAATTGGTTCTAGGCTGCGCTCAAAATAATGATGTAAGACTGTGTATTGCATTGAAGATGATAAGTGATGCTTATTTGAATATATGCACCCATATGTACCCAAAGTTCTGACTAATATACCATACTTTGTATCCATTATAATTGGTCCAATGACTTGACTCTGGTGGCAGTTATTCATTGGCATATATATACTCCTGTAGTCAGAGTCCTGTGCCCTGAGGCACATAATAAACCTATTTTTCAGCATGTATACTTTATATAGTCTGCAGTGTCATAGGGCAAAAAAACCCATTCACCTGCAGACAACCGGTTAGCATTGTCATCACAAGTACTTGCTGTTAACAAAAAATATCAATTAATGAAAAATATATGTAACACCCAACTGCAACAATATATAACAGACTGCAACACCCTTGCCTGCACTGTTTTGCCTATGAGTTGTGCTTAACATTTCTTCATACCATATCTGTCCTTTATACCATATCAGTTGATCAGCTGAAATAACTTTGAGGAGCACCTTTTTGGAATTTGATGCAATGAAATGCCACATTAGACATTGGGTAATCATATGATTAAGCATGTTCTAATCATGTGTGCCTATAGTAGGTAAATGTATTTAGATATGGATAACTTTTGGACATAAAGATTGGACATAAATATTCAATAGCAGAAACAGTGGCCCTATAGTCTCATTTAAGTACAGGCATTGCAGTGCGGTTTAAGGAATGCAAAGAATAGATGTTTAATCAACCAAATATCAGAACTTCTTTAGGTTATACAATAATCTGTATGAACTTAGGGCTCTAGCTTTTTCCTAGCTTTGCTTGTAATGTGCATTTGTGTCATGAAAATACCTAAATTGGAAGAATCACACAAAGTCTGTCAGGATAGGAATGGAGCCACCTCTTGTAGCAAACTTGTTCTAGTGAAGAGATCTGATTGGCTGAAGCTGATGCCACTTAGTTTTGGGTGCTGCCACCTTGTAATAAGCTGTATTAATAAAGCCTGTAACTCAGAAAACAAACAATAGCAGATGAGTGAACCACTAGCAATGAGCACTAGAAAGGGTGAGAAATTAAATCAAGCTGCAATTTGAGTATGATAACGAAAATATGTAACCTATGTAAAAGGGTTTGACCTAAAATTTAATCAAATCTTTCTACTCAGATCATTTTTAGGAATATTGGGTATTTCATGAGGGAAGGATGATCATTTTCAGTCTATCATACTGACCATTGTAGCTCTCTCTCTAGAAATCCCAGAAAATTGCATTCCCCCAAGATTACAAGTAATCCAGGTTATCCAAAAGTATGTTAAGTTATGTAAAAGAGTTAGAGAGCAAAAACAATTCTCTTTCTAGTGATACAATTCATAAGATTATCGGAAGAGTTTTGACTAAATGACAACAACTTGAAGTGTACTATGTCACTTTGATTTAAAAAGTGAAAAAGCATGTTCCAATGCGGGGATTGAACACTGGACCTTTCAATCTGAAGGTGAGGACACTAACCACTATACTATCTGTGCTTGTCTCGGTTCAGGGTAGAGATACATGTGAGATCCATTTTCTTATACAGTTTTTAATGCTCTTTCTAATGGTGGTCATTTTTCATAGGGTTATGGGGGAACTTTCTGAGATAACTGGTTTGAGTCTACAATGACTACCTATGTAAATCCCAGACCAAGAGTGAAAATACGCCGTGTGCTGTGTTAAAGGATTCTATGCAGAATAGCCGACTTTACAAATAGGTAGAAGACAGATTTAGCAGTGGTGACTATGCCCCGAGGACAGGCTTAGCTGCGGGCACTATCCCCATCAGCTAATACCTTCACTATAGGTGTCAAACTTTGCCTCCTTATTCTTGGAATACGATTTGCTTTGTAGGTGAATAGCTGTTCCAGGATTATCAGATCACATTTTGAGAGTAGTTTTGCCTAAACTCAAGTACATTTTACCCACTAGATCTTAGAATATAACAACTTTTGTCATGAGAATCCATCAAAACATAGGGTGAGAAGAAGTATGCACACAGGGATGGATGTGCAGGCAGAGGAGCGGGACACAGAGACCATGCATAGACTTGCAGTATGGCCTCTAGGGGTTCAGAACTAGTGTGAGTGTACAGTGCATTGTACAAATATAGAGAGGGACTGTGCAAGTCTGGTGACCAGCTGGTAGACTGGAGTGGTCTGTCCCGGTCCCCCTGGCAGGACCTGTCCCGCTGCTCCTGCCTCAGTGTACGGTGCCCGCATTCCAGCCACCACGGACCAGTAATGACCTGCGCACTGAGATCATCTTGGCACATCCGGTTACCTCAACAATAATTCGTGAAGGGCCCTATTTCATTCCGCTTAAGCGCCGTTCGTCCAATTGCTTAGTAACGTTGTGCCGCTTCCTTTACATTGACGCAAATTTATGCCACATGGCACGCTGCCAACGATGACTATTTCCAAGGAAGGACGAGATGGGGAAGGGGAGGAAGGAAGGAAGGGGCCAGATAGGGGCTAGGAAAAGGGAGGGGAGGAAAGGGTTTTTTTGTGTCAATTCAATTCAATTCAAACATTCTTTAACGTCGGAATGGTACAAAACAACAGGTTGTCAACTCTGGAAACTGCATTTTAAATAGATCTACCTGTTTGGACTTTAATTTATAAGTTCTACCTGTTTAATGGTCAGGTCGTTTGGGGGATGGCGGGGTAGGGAAGGGGTTATGTATTACACTCTATAGGGAGAGAGGGGAAGCGGGAAAAGTGGGGTTTCTGCACCATCCCATCATTTTATATGTTCTAGGCCTACTACCCATCTTAACTGCTTCATATTAATGTCTTACCTACCCCGCCATAAATGGGGAGTAGCTAGTTCTTATTAATAATAATCAGTGAGAGGTATTAATCATCCTTAAGTGGATAGGATTAGGCCTAGGCCCAAAACAGAAGGGATAGGAGATGGGAAATTTATAGGGGTCCAACGTTTCAAGCTACATTAGCCCTTTATCAGGGGTTTTAATAATGTCTAACGTTACTATTCCAAATGGTCAGGAAAAACGATCACAAGCCTATACAATATACATACATGATACCAAATATATATAACTCACCCAATATTTTGAAAAAAATGCAAGGACCGTAGAGCTAAATGTGAGTGTGGCAGATTTATAACAATGGCCAAAATTGGAATTGTTAATTTAAGTATCTTTTAGCGGCGATTTAATGGCCAACCGCTCTGCTACTAATTATGAAACACTTTAGCGGAGGGCCGCTATTAAAGTGACACATATCACTGAGCTCCCGATTTGGGGAAAGTTTGCCTGAATTTCAACTATGTTCTAAATTAGTATATTTGTAATATATACCCGGGAGCATTAATGTAGGAATTACATATATTTTGTGTATTTAAGAGTTTAAAACTCCAATTTCTTAGGGTGCTGGAGGCACCCTACCCAACTGCCAGACACAATTTGGTTGGTGAGGGAAGGTCCCCGACGCCTCTTATCTTAATGAGTTAAGTGATACCAGCTGGATGGGACAGGGTAGATATGTCACTATGTACCTCCTGCCTCGCTCCTACTTCACCATGCACTGAGGGCAGCACCTTATGTTCAAGTTACTTCTCTCTCAGATTTGAATTACTCAATGGAATCTCTGCCACATTCTTCGTTAACAAATATCAATTAATCTAAGGAATATATAGAGTTGGTATTCCACACAAATGTTCTTACTTGTGCAGGTCATCAAAAACTACAAACATTATTTCTAAATGACATATAGTCAAATAGTGATCTTAGCCACTTTAACGCAGCTTCCGTTAATAGTTACCTTCCGTTAGCTCCCGCTATTACTTATGAAACCCCGCCCTGGGTCGTTTTACATATGGAGCGAACTAACATGCTTCACCTTAGATGCTGCATCATACTTTTTCTGCCTTTGATTTTTTTTCACCTTATACGTCGGATTTCAGGTATGTTCCGTCGAGGGCATAAATGTAGAAAATATACACTTCTTCAACCAGTGCACCACACATAGAGCGTGGTCGTTAAGAGTGACTACTGGTACTTGGAAAGGAGATGAGGATGTCTTTGATGAATGTACAGTGACGAGCATGCCCCAGGGGGTAGTAGACACAGCTGTGGCGAGACAGCGCTATATGTCCCACCTTCAACAAGGTTCTGAATAAAATAAAATATAATCATCCAAATAATCCAATAAATAATTGGACTAATCCAATAATTAGTCCAAAGTCTAACCTCCAAAGTTGAAGAACTGTCCACACATCAATACATTGATAAGAGATGGTGTGGAAGAAGTGGCTCTGACGGAACAGGGGAGGCACCAGGCAGACGACTAACACAGACTTGATGGCTGGATGAGATAGCGGGGGGGGGACAGTCAATGAAGCAAAGTCTAGCTCAAAAATCATCCCACATAGGTAGGTTGTAACCGATGACACCTTCATATATAAGAAATGCTGCAAACATGCACATCACATCCACAGCAATAGGCGACAAAGGAATTGAGGTTATTGTCTATGACAAACTCAGAAAATAGTCGCCACTAGCCCTTCCTCTGGCTGAGTGTCGACGGCGCCACTGACGAGGCCTGCAGCTTGTGCACTTTCTTCATCCAAGTGTTCATACCTGGCAGAATGCAAAGCAGCATAATCCAGCATGAATTAGAATTGAAAAGTCATATGGTTCTTTGCAATATGGGAGGCATGACAAAAAGTCAGCTACAACATTGTTCTTTTTATACACTGAGGTATCAGCTCAATGCCACATATGAAAGTTGTCCAGTACAGTTCATAGAGCCATTGCATACAAGTCTTATACCAGCTGATACCTGTAGTCAACTTGGCGACCACCTGAGTGCGATGAAACAATGCACCTTGGATGATTGATCCTCAATACCTCTTTCCAACATTTCACGCCCACAAGGATTGGGTAAAGTTCCTGTACATTGATATTGCCTACGTTCAAATCCTCTTTGGGGGCGTCTACTAAATGGCCCCAGGCAGTGTCTGACCATGGCACCACATAATCATTCCAGGCGCCTGCCAACCAGTCAGCACTGAGAAACAAATTGAACCCTTTGCTGGAGGGGTCTGACACCAAGGGGAGATTGAACTCGGGCTTATCCAGTAGTCCTACGCTATTGAATACGTGCCACCACATAATGTCATCCCTGAAGGCATCTGAGTTCAAACGTCTGTTGAGTAACACTTTATACAAGTCAAATAAACGCCTGCAAAAAGTATACCCTCCCTTGAACACTGACGCACAATGAGCTAGGTAACCACATAGTTGCACAAGATTTTTCTTAGTGATGAACATGGCGTCTTTGACATCCAGCAAGAGACGATGAAGCTTCTCTACCTTTTCTCCAGGCAAACTCACTGTATCGGCTGCATTGTCTTTATTATTATAATTAAGATTACAAATAAGAGAGCTACAATGAAAGTTGACAGAGCTTAAATCGGGCCGAGAACAATCTATAATAGGTCTTAGACCACCATCAGCTTAGCTACTGCCCCTAGGGCGTGAATACACATAGGATCTTTAACAATAGAAACACAACCCTCCAAAATTTCATTGACAACAATTTTGTCCATTTTAGAGCGAGCAGGCTCTTTGAGAATAGAAGTGTAATGTTACTACAGTTGTATGCCTGGACTGGCGTATCTACGATGTCAAAGCCATCAATGACATCATTAAAAACGTCTACAAATTGACTAAAAGCTGTACAACCCTGACGGAATACAAATCTGCAAGGTTAAAGTTGAATGGGAATACACCTGAGCATATGAATACAGTCGCAACTACCTACAAAACATTTGCTATATATATAACCACACGACCATTTGCGGAAACCAGAGTGGAAAAAAACACTTTATCTGAACAAATATTAAACTCACCTTGATAAAAAAATTAGCAACATAGTTACACATACCATCACATGTAGAGGTAAATTCATTTGATTGGAGAGAGTCGGGGGGGAAATCCACTTGCACAGCAGCTTTCCTACAGGGAAAATGGATACCCAGGACAATCAGACAGGTTATGCTCACTGGCAGTTGTATGAAATGAAACCCTACTATGGCGGTGACAGTACATGGGATTTCACTCATTCCCTCCAAGTACCAGCACCAGACCCAGACTTTCTGCCCATGGACGTGCTGCAAGCTTTGTAGATCAATGAAGACGACTCTATCTTCCCAGTTACAAACAGCAAACTGATGAAACGCAGGTAAGCAGCACCATTTACATTGCCAACAAGTATTATGGGTCACATAAACTGGATTATGTTTGTGGCATAACGGACACTGACTTTTACACGCTGGGATGGGAGGGGCAAAGGGAACCTGGTCGGATAACCAAATGCAGGGAATACTAACTGTAACAGATCTGAATTCTAGTTCTCCTAGTGCAATGCTCACTTACACCCATCAAACATGGGAGACCTTGAACCCATATTATCTGGGTACTTTTCGAAGGGTTTTAGGGTTAGTTTGAGTAGGTTACATGAAGGAACCCTAAGTGTGACCCAGTTTCTCCCTCACACTGTTTCACGCCAGAAATCATAGTTGCTCTTGCACTTAATGCATGGTTGACCTTCTTATACTAAAACTTACATTCCACGTTCATCTGCTACTCGTACAGATTTAAATTGCTTACTATACTTTTTTTTTGTTGAAAACTTTTTATTCAGTATGTCAACAAAGAACCGTTCTCTCAATCGGGGTCGATAACATCATTTGTTTACAGCGTACCCTCTTCTCTTCATTGTGTGTATTTCTGAAAAGCGAGATTAATTTATTTGCTTAAGCTTTGGATATCCGCATAGACTTCCTCCATGTGTTTGAGTATTCTTTGCTTTTTGTTAACATTTTGTTCTCATATAGTATAGTTATACATTTTTTTTCTAGCTCATTTATCGCGTGTTTAAACACAATTTGGCCCCAATGGAAGAGTTTTTGTCTATGTATAAAGAACTTTATATTTAATATTATCCAATTCACTATTTTTTAACTTGTGTCATTTATGGTGATACCAAACATGATGTCTACAGTTCTGAATTGCACCTTTCCATTTTTTGTTTCAAAGGGGGGTTTGCCACTTCTGGCTGAGTTTAGGTGACCCATTGAGCACACCGCTGATAACATTCTCGCCCATAACTTATTCGTTTCTGGGCATTCCACGAAGAAGTGATTTATGCTGTCTCTTTCTTGGCAATATGAACACATACAAGTAGCTACTTTTTGCATGTTTTTCAAGATGTCATTACAGGTTATTGACCTGTGCAGAATTCTGTATTGAAAGGCCTGCAACTTGGACTCACTGGTAGTTTTGTACAGTCTAACAAAGATTTTTTTCCAGTCGATCTCACTAAACTGTGAGTTATTTAATGCTAAGATCTTTTGCCATTTATCAAGTTTTTCATATTTAGTCTTTCGTTTCATGACCAGGGTGTTGTATATTTCTTTGGTGCTAGCCTTAGAAATGTCAACCGTATTCTGGCCAATTATTATGTTTATGGAGTCATTGTTTGGTGTGCTTACTTTGCCATGTAGAATACGCCCCCATTCCACCAGGAATGCTTTTACAAGGTTGTTTCTCATAGAGAGAAGAGAATCAATCCCATACTCTTTTTTTAATTCTAAGACTGACATAATTTTACCTTTCTCATTCAGGAGATCACCTAAAACTGTGATTCCTCTGTTTTGCCAGTTTTCATATGAGAACATTTGGCCCTTACATTTGATGAGCATATTACACCATATTCTCTCTTTCACCACTTGCGCGGCGCTGAGAGGTTTTGAGCTATAGTAGTACTTATTCCAGATATCGAAGATATCCTTGTAGAAGTGGTTAAGGTTTTCTTTAGGTCTGAATCTACTTAGTATAATACTTTGGTTTTGAGCTATAGTAGTACTTATTCCAGATATCGAAGATATCCTTGTAGAAGTGGTTAAGGTTTTCTTTAGGTCTGAATCTACTTAGTATAATACTTTCCATGTTTGGTCCCAAGTCTGTTTCAATCGGGCAATAGTCGTTGGATCCATTTTATTCTGTTAGTTTCAACGATTTCTTTTATATGTTTAAGGTTTAGTCCGCCATTTTCAATTTTTTGGACCAAGAAGTCCGTACTAATTTTGTTGTGCGGGCTTTTCCATATGAATTTCATTATTGAACCCTCAATTTGTTTTTGCCATTTTTCTGAAATAGGTACGCAGGCTAGGATGTGTTGAAACAGCGGAAGGACGAACACATTCACAACTAGAACTCTGCCCTTTATAGTTAAGGGTCTCTTGTTCCACTCATTGAAAACAGTTTGCATCTTTGACATCACTGACATTTACGTTAGTCAACATTTTTTTTTGTTGGGGGGTACAGCAGGGTCACCCCCAGGACCTTTATCAGGTTTTCCCAGTTAAACTGTAACACATCTCTATTTGTTAGGGTTAGGTCCCCAATATTGAAACCCTTTGTCTTTTTAGGGTTAAGTTTGAGCCCGGAGGCAAGGTAAAAGTCATCCAACAATCTAACGGTTTTAACAAGAGATAATTCATCTGATAGAGTGACGGTGAGATCATCTGCAAATTGAACAATCTTTGACTCTTTTTCCCCTAGTTTTATGCCTTTAATATTCTCGTCATCTTTAATACCCTGAGCTAGCTTCTCCACGACAATGGTGAACAAAATCGAAGATATGGGGTCCCCTTTTTTCACTCCCCTCCTAATATCAAACCAGTTTGAGGCGAAACCGTTATTGCTAAAGGTGGCTTTAGAGCCCTCTAATAAAGTTTTTATCCATGATCTATATCTTTCATTTATGTTATAAGACTTCAGTGCTCCGTCCAAGAAGGACCAACTCACGGAATCATAGGCTTTCGTGAAATCGAAAGACACTACCAATCCATTTCGCTTATGTTTTTCTAAGAAAGAAATTGTGTCATCTATTTTTCTAATAGTGGTTCCTATGAACCATCCTTTTACAAACCCAAATTGGTCCTCACTGATCATGTCGTGTAAATAATACTCTAATCTGGTGGAAATCGATTTGGACATGATCTTATAGTCTACATTGAGTAGTGTGATGGGTCTCCAGTTCCCCAATTTATTTAAGTCTTGGTCCTTCTTGGGCAGAACACTGATCACTCCCCGATTCTCGGTTTCAGAGAGTTTCCCCACCGACAAGCAAAATTCAAACATAGAAATAAATATTTGATTAATAGCATACCAGAAGAATCTGTAAAACTCTGATGTGAGACCATCACATCCTGGTGATTTGTTATCTTTTAGCGCTTTTACAACCTTTGTTACCTTGTTATACTCGAACGGGTGACATATAATATCATTGTCTATCTTGTCTAGTTGGAAGGAAGGGTCCTTGTCTAAAAATTTCTCTGTGCATTGTTGATTAATCTCAAACTCATCATATAGATTTTTGTAGAATTTTTCCCCTTCTTCTAATATATTTTTTCCCTTTGATAATATTATTGTCTACCATTAGTTGTTTTTTTCACTGCGGTATTTTTCTAGTGAGCAGAAGAACTTGGAGGGTTTTTCACCCTCCAAAGCCCACTTTGCTCTTGACCTGATTAGTGCGCCTTGCGCTTTATCTAGCTCTTCTTGTTTAAGGAAGCTCAAAAGTTCTTGCCTTTCCTCTTTCTCTACTTCAGTAAGTGAAGCTTTTTGATCTAATGTGCTGAGCTTATCTCTTTGTTTTTCAGTTTTCACTTTCTTTGCTCTACTAATATTACAACTTGTTTTTATAGTGAGTTGTCTTACCTCCATCTTGAATAACTCCCAAACTAACACAGGAGAAAGATTTTCCCTATTACCCCTAAAAGCTAAAAGCTCGACTTCTGCTATGAAACATTCGTCTTCGAGGAGTTTGGAGTTAAATTTCCAGTAGCTTCTGCCTCTTTTTTCTGAGAGAAGATGCAGAGAAACTCTAACAATTTTATGGTCTGATAAAGGATAAGATTCTAAACAACATTCACCAGCTGTATTCGCAATATTATTTGATATGAAGACGTAATCTAATCTGGATTCTTGCTTTGTTCTAAACCAGGTTTTGGGTGGGATACCACCATTTTTCACACTTACAATGTCACATAAATCTAGATCGTTTACAAATTCTTTTAGCTGAAGACTTGTCTTGTGTAGAGTTCTGTATTGAATGTCAGCATTTAGATCGCCGATGACGATCAGATCGTCTACTTCAAGTTCGTTTATAATCGCTGTTATCTCTTCTAATGTTTGTAGTTGACCCTTTGGATCGTCTGCAGTGTGGGCATATATATTGAAAATCTTTGACTTATCAACTTTTAACACAATAAACTGCCACCGTCCTTTGGTGTCTTCTTGATGTTGCTTACTATACTTCTCTTTTCGGTGATTTTACAGATGGCATGCACTGCATCAGTCACCCGACTACCACAAATGGGTACCAGTTTCAAGCAGAGACACAGCAATCAGCCATTGGTATCTATCCTAAGGAAAATACCACCTACCTCCGACCCAACCATTGACTTGATACAGGTAATTTGTGACCCTACATTGCATTCAATAATTAGTCAGATTGATGCGTGATTCACTATCGCATTCTTTAATTTGTGGCTGATTCTGTGCAGGCTCACCTTGTCATCCGAATTTGAGCAGCCATCACGTTCATCACAGCCAAAACACCAACAGGTGAAGGTCCCCACCACAGGTACAAAAGACAGAGGAACCCTGAGTTTTTCTAACAAAATCTGCAAAGAACATCGCTGACTTGATGGCCAAGTGTTCGTCTGCAAAAACAACAAAGAACACCAACTAGGGTCTCAAGGTATTCACCGGTAAGTACCACTAACTGCTAGTCACTTTAAATAATTATGGCATTATGGCAAAATCATTCATAAATAGGTTACATGTTCTTGGGTAAGTCCGGCGATATAACAGTTCTTAGGGTATAACCAATGGCACAGGGGTTTGTTTCACTGCTATAACCCACAAAAATAAATAACCTTGCAGCCGGAAATTATTGTTTAAATACTCCTGTTCCTTATTCATCAGCAGACTGGATGAAACATCATGGGCAGATCCTCTCTTTTGAGTAGATGTCAGTACCTGACATTGCTGGACTGCTACAACACATCTATGCTGAAATTTGTCAAAGAAAGGGAAAGGAATACAGCATCTCTTCACTAATGTCAGTACGGTCATCATCAACAGGTACCTAAATGACACCCCTTTCATGAGAAATCTTAACTTGACGACAGACTTGGCCTTCATTTGTGCGAACAAAGAGTTAACTGGCAGAATACAAGTTTAACTTGATAATTCCCATCACCGCATCACGCCCATAGACATGAAACTTTCTACTCCTCCGATGCCTTAGACCCTGACACACTTGCAGCTATGCAACTTGGAGTCTTCTTTGAGACTGTCCTCCTTTCTCTCCTCCCCTCTCCTCTCTCCATCTCCTCTCTCCCCTTCTCCTCTTACCCCTCTCCTCCCTCCCCTCTCCTCCCTCCCCTCTCCTCCCTCCCCTCTCCTCCCTCCCCTCTCCTCCCTCCCCTCTCCTCCCTCCCCTCTCCTCCCTCCCCTCTCCTCCCTCCCCTCTCCTCCCTACCCTCTCCTCCCTCCCCTCTCCTCCCTCCCCTCTCCTCCCTCCCCTCTCCTCCCTCCCCTCTCCTCCCTCCCCTCCCCTCTCCTCCCTCCCCTCTCTCTCCTTCTCCTCCCTCCCCTCTCTCTCCTTCTCCTCTCTCCCTCTCTCCTCCCTCCCCCTCCTCTTCTCTTTCCCTATTCCTCCCTTTCTTACTTTCTCTCCTCTACCCCCTCTCTTCTTCTCCTCTCTTCCTTCCCTGTCCTCTCCCCTCATTTTCCCTCTTTCTTCCTCTTCCTCTCCTCTCTCCCTTTCTTCCCTCCCTTTCCTCCTCTTTTTTCCCTCCCTCTCTCCTTTCTTTCTCTTTCTTTCTCCTCTCCCTCCTCTCCTCTCTCTCTTCCTCTCCTCTGTCCCCCTCCCCTCTCCTCTCTCCCCTCCCTACCTCCTCTCCTCTCTCCCTCTTCCTCCAATCCTTTCTTTCTCCCCTCCCCTCCCACCCTCTCTCCCCTTTCTTCCTCCTTCTCCGTCCTCCCCCTCCTCTCCTCTCTTCTCTCCCTTTTTCTTCTCTTCACCTTATCTCTCTCCCTCTCCTCTCTTCTCCCCTCTTCTCTCTCCCCCTTCCTTCTCTCCCTCTCCTCTCTTCCTTCCCTCTCCTCTCTCCCTCCCTCTCCTCTCTCCCTCCCTCTCCTCTCTCCCTCCCCCTCCTCTCTTCTCTCCCTCTCCCTCCTCTCTTCTCTCCCTTCCTCTCCCCTCTCCCTTTTTTCTGCCCCCCTCTCCTCTCTCCCTTTCCTATCTCCTCCTCCCCTCCTTCCTCCCTTCCCCTCCTCTCCTTCCTCCCTCCCTCTCCCTCTTTTCTCTCTCCCTCCTTTTTTTCTCCCTCTCCACTATTCTCTCTTTCTTCTCTCTTCCTCTCTCTTTTCCCCCTCTTCTCCCTCCCTCTCCTCCCTCCCTCTCCTCCCTCCCTCTTCTCCCTCCCTCTTCTCCCTCGCTCTTCTCTCCTCCCTCCCTTTCCTCTCTCCCTCTTCTTGCTCCCTATTCTCTCTCCCCTCCTCTCCTTTCTCCCTGTCTCTTTCCCCCTTCAACTCCCTCTCCTCCTCTCCTCCTCTCCTCCTCTCCTCCTCTCCTCCTCTCCTCTGTGCCCCTCTGTCTCCTCTGTCCCCCTCCCCTCTCCTCCTACCCTTAGGCAGGGTATTGGGTTTGTCTAGGGTATTGCATGATTACTTTATAAAACTTTCGTTGTCTTTTCTTACACTCTTAAAATAGTTTTACTATTTAATTAATTGTTCCGCCCTCTCTTCGGGTGTGAGAGAGGTGCAGGTTTAAAAGAGTTTTATACCCGGGTAAGATCCATTTCTCCCTTGGAGGTAATGGTGGAGTCTGTGGACAAGGACTCCAGCCCCAAAAGGGTATTATTATCCAACTCTCTCTCTTGAGAAGTTGTTTTTAACAAACAGATAGGTGGAGACGGAGGAGTCTGAGAAAAAGCACCATAGGACCAGTGTTCTCTTTTACCCTCCGCCATCTGCTTTGAAGAGAGTATTTTTTAGTTTTCTTGCAAGAAACAAGAAGTGTCAAAACAATACAGAAAGGTTGACTTGTGTTCCTGTACTTGTTAAAGGTTTTTTCTATGAAAATACTATAGTGTTGACTAACCACCTGTTCCAGTCACATGGCCAGGAGGTGAGAGTGAGACTGGTGCCCTGTCGGTCAGCGACAAGATCCAGCGGTGGCTTGGATGGCCTTAAGGGCACAGAGGATAGCGGTGACAACCATACATAAGGACTTTTTATGCACCCTGATTCTTAAGAGGAAGTTAAGACATTTTAACCAGTGTTCAAAAGCACACTTCTACACAAGAGACTTCTTTTTGTTTACTTGCACTAAAAGACTTTTTAGTAGCAAGACTCATAATTAATGAACACTAGCAAATACCCGTGCTTCGCACTGGATTTGCTAGTGGGACAATGGGGCCCACATCTTCAGCTCTCCTTGTTCCCTCTCCCACCATCTTTATCTTTCAAGTTCTCTCTGTAACGTATTATCTGTATTAACATTCATACGTCAAATGGAACCCTGTTAGGATGCTTTTTTGGTCACTGTTGTGCTGTTGTTGTGTTGCCTGTCCCTGTCCCATTGCCTCTCCCATTCCCTCTCTTGCTCCCACTCTGCCTCCTGCCCCCACTCCTACTCCCCCTCTCTCTCACTCTCCTCTCTTACTTTTTGTCTGTCTCTCACTCTCCTCTCTCTCTCACTCTGCCTCTCCCTCTCCTCTCTCTCCCTCCTCCCCCCTTTTGCATTACCCATGTTCCCCCAAAAGGGGTTTTAAACCTTCTTAGAAACAAAGACGGGACAAACCCGATTAAAATTCCATATCTGCAACACAAATTCTAAAGGAGTAGGAGAGAAAGTTGCTCTTCCTCTTTCAAATTGTTCCTGTAAGTTAGTATCTGTATTAACATTCATACCTCAAATGGAACCCTGTTAAGATATTTTTTGGTCAGTGTTGTATTGTTGTTATGTTGATTGTCCCCATCCCACTCCTGTTGCCTCTCCCATTCCCTCTCATCCCTCCCCCTCTATTGCATAGGCTATATATATCCTCCGATCCCACTCTCGCTCCGATCCCACTTCCGATCCCAAGAGAGAGAGACAGAGCAACAATTTCAACAACCATGTCAAATCAGACTTTACAACCTAAAACATATATTTCTTTGGATCCCATACTTTATCTGTGTGCTTGTGTCTTAAGCATTCATGGTATGTATCGTTCACTCTGCGAATATCATCTAACTGTACACATTTTTGGCAATCCAAGACGAATTAAAACTAAGTTAACTTAAAATAGCTTTAGGATCGTTGGTATGATCTACAGACAAAGCAAGCATGTAGACATAATCTTCTTTACTTCACTTCTCCAACCTCACCAAGTATTCTCTAATGAAATGATTTAGATTTTGATAACCAATCTCTTGAAACACAGACCAATGCAATTTATTAGAAAAACACACCTAAAAACCGACCTGATTACATGTGGCATGGCCGCCATTTGTTCTGCATAAGTCCACAAAAATCGCAAGTTACATATCTTTGTGAAGCTATAGAATTGTTGGAGAGAGTGAGTGAGAGAGAGCGAGAGGGAGAGAGGAGAGACAGCTAGAGGAGAGAGATGGAGGGAGAGAGAAGAGAGAGAGTTAGAGGCTGATAATCCCACTCTCGATCCCATCCATTGATGACGTGATGTTTGCGGTGACGTCGTCACATGTAACATGCAATTTTGTTGCTAGAAATATGGCACTTTAATAACGTTAGTTTGGAATGTAATGGGTGACCCAGAAACTGATAGGTTTGTTTTCAGGCAGCGCTAGGGGCCCTGGATCGGGGTGCCTGATGTAAACCCATTTCTAACCCATTTCCAACCCTAATTTGTTAATGAAACATAGCGGACTGGGTCTGCACCATTTTTGGCAATGTGGATGTGAAATATATCGAAGATCTGGCCAGCAGTTTCGGCGGAGATAAGTTCAACGTACAGAAAATTGTTCCCGTATTAATATATAAACTGCCAAATACCTGTGCTTCGCACTGGATTTGCTAGTGGGACAGTGGGGCCCACATCTTCCCACTCTCCTTGTTCCCTCTCCAACCATCTTTCTCTTTCAAGTTGTCTCTGTAAGTTAGTATCTGTATTAACATTCATACCTCAAATGGAACCCTGTTAAAATGTTTTTTGTCACTATTGTATTGTTGCCTCCCATTCCCTCTCCTCCCCCACCCCTCTCCCCCTCCCCCTGCCCCTCTCCACCCTCACCCGCCCCTCTCCCTCCTTCCCCTCCCCCTTCCCCTCCCCCGCCCCTCTCCCCCGCCCCTCTCCCCCCTCCCCTCCCCCTCCCCTACCCCCGCCCCATATACCTCAAATGGAACCCTGTTAAGATGTTTTTTTGTCTCCCATTGCCTCTCCCCCTGCCCCTACAATGGACATTTCCTGAATTCCTTTTGGTGGAAATATGGTGAAATATATCAACTCCCGCCCCATAGTGAAACAACGACTTGCCATGGTACCTGTCCATGACGCCATGCTTTGGGTGATCCAGAAACCTGGTGATGGGGCACTGATAGGTTTGTTTTCAGGCAGTGCTGGGGGCCCTGGATGGGGATGCTTGATATAAACCCATTTCTAACCGCTTTCCAACCCTAATTTTTTAATGAAATATAGTGGAATGGTTCGGCATCATTTTTGGCAATGTGCATGTGAAATATAATGGAGATCTGGCCAGCGGTTTCAGAGAAGATAGCGGTTTAAGGCTCGAAACGCTTATTTTATTAACCCATATATGCCTATAGGGGTCGTTTTCGACCCATGTAAGATGCTTTTTTCATGAGCATTATTATATTGAAATAAAATAAAATATGTAATGGTTATGAGATGTGTGAGAAGTTTAGCCCCTCTACATTGTATAACTAGTGTTGCCATTGACAACGGGCTATTTTAGGTCACGTGACCATCACTGCTGTCTGCTTACTGCAAAAGAAAGATGTCTAAGCAGAAAAGATGATTGAAGATGATTAAATATTGCATTATACTAGGTAATTTTAGAAAAAACATACATAGAATGGACTACCCAATACCTCAGACATCCATTTTCACACATAAACTAGAATTATCAAAATTTGATACAGAAATAATTAAGTTTGTTTAAGGTTGGGTCAAAAACGACCCCTCTGGGCATATATGGGGTAAAAAAATCTCAATATTACTGACCATGACTGAGCAGCTAATATTAGGGTTAGTCAATGCAAATTTTGTGAAAAAATCACCAAATTTGTAACCGAGGTAGATCTTTTTTTTCTGTCTCATTTTGGAAGGGTCTACATTTTGAAAAATGAAATCGGTTGCTATAGCAACTGATTTAAATTGAAATATAACATATTTTTTTAAAGGAGCCATATAATTTGAACTAATCAATGTAGATGGATGAGTAGATATTCATAAGAAAGCTCTATTAAAGGAGAATCTGTAAATATTGGTTTAAATACAGTTTATACATTGTTGTTACCATGGCAACATTTTTAAAGGTGAAAATTGGCTTTTTATGGGAAAATGGCCAAAAATTGGCCATAACATTTGTTTTAATGGACATACATCAGTAAGCAGGGCCTCATATGAAAGGTCTTTTGATGCCGAATCATGTGGTGTATGATTACCATGGTTTTGAATGCTTTAGTCGCCATAGCAACCAAATTATTATCAGAATTGCCCTAAATGTTGGAGTTTAGCCATTAAAGTTGTAAATCATTCATTGCAGAAATCCCTGAAAATCAGTAACGTTCTCTAATTTTGGAGACCAAACCAATGAAATAATATTATGTTCTATTTCATGATAACTTTGTATAGAATGTTAGCATGGTAACCACCTTTGATTGTGATCAATTTACATATTGTTGTTGGATGCAGAACTTAGCACTAGGGGTATAAAACAGTTTGGGTAGTCCATACATTGGGTACCGGTAGTCCATACATTCATGGCATTGACCAAGAAAAGAAATGTGAATTTGTGTACAAAGGCATCAAATTTGGTATAGAGGTAGATTTTAAAATTATCTATCATATTGGAAGGTTCCACATTCTAAAATAAGAAACTGTTGCCATGGTAACTGATTTGAAGATGAAAAATAGCATTTTAGGGGGAAAAGAGCCATATAATTTTAACTAATAAACATAAAATTCATAAACATATTCATATGAAAGCTCTAATGATAGAGAATTCAAAATTATCCATTTTGTTAACGTTTTACTTATTTTCATTGCCATGGCAACCTTTTTCATGGTGAAAATAGGCTTTTTAAGGGAAAATGGCCAAATATATAATTGCCACAAAATCTGTACCATCATTATTCCCATGTTTGGTGCCATACCTGTATTTGTATCTTTACTTGTATTTGTATTTGGTAAATCTTCTCTAATATTCAGTAGTTTAGTATACAGCAGCAGGACGAAAACCTTGTACATTTTGTAAGACGCCTGTTCTCGCGTCCAACGCTGGAGAAGCTGTCAAAATAAAATCGTCAAAAAAAAAAAAAGTGTCGAAATGGGACACTAAAATGCTGTTTTTCTGACATTTTGGTCTGTTTTTTTTGGGTTGCCATGGAAATCAGATACTATAATTACATAAAACACTACACAAATGAAATCCATCTTTTAACTACATTTTCAAATGGAAATGAATATTTCTTTTAGACAAAGATTTCTCTCCACTCCTTGTATCCCCCTGTATTATCATTAAGCTAGATAAGCCTAAAGCAGTTGAATCTAAGGATAAATGTGGTTGCTATGGTAACAAAATTAGCAAAACCCTGGGATACATAATTCTGCATCACAAAAACTGTTATATGAGGTCCTGGTTACTAATGTATGTTCAATAGAGCAAATTATATGGCCATTATTTGGCCATTTTCCCTTAAAAAGCCCATTTTCACCTTAAAATGGTTGCCATAGCAATATCAATGTATTAAAAAGTTGGAAAACAGACATTATCAGATTCTCTATGAATAGACCTTTCATATGAATATCTGCTTATCTTTTTACGTTTATTAGTTCAAATTACATGGCAATTTTGCCTAAAACTCCATTTTCCACCTTAAAATGGGTTCCCATGGCAACCGATTTCATATTTCAGAATGTGGATTCTTCCAAAATAATAGGAAATCAAAAGAACTACCTTTTTACCAAATTTGGTGCTTCTGCAACAAAATTCACAGTTTTTACCCTTAAGTAACCACATTAATAGAAATGTTATCACCTGACCCCCATATATGCCTGTAGGGGTCATTTTCGACCCAATCTGTATCTTAGCAACCCTTTTTTAGAAATTTCCAAAATTTTCCCCATGTACTCACAGGACCTCTGGTACCTTTCTACCAAAATTTCAGAATAATCAGATACATTTAAAAAGTCATGGTTTAAATGGGTTAATATAGAGATTCCTTTAAGAGAGCCATTTCTCAATGTTTCATCTCGACCATTTATATATGTCCCCAGAGACAATTAATCATATATGATACCTTATTCCTATACTATTTCATCAAATTTGTGTGATCTATGTAACCATGTTTTTGTATTACCTCTGATTGGTTGGACTGGGTTAGTCAGTGGCTAATATTTTGTTTGAAAAAGTGAATCTTTCAATCAAAAGAAAAATATTGGACAACTGTAAAGAATTGCATTCTGTAGGGTGGGATCTGACCCAATTAGCCCACTGATCACAGCCAAGACCATGCACGCCACATGTGGTCTGACTGAGAGGGGGAGGATGAGCTAGCCACAGCTGACCTCTCCACCTGGCCCACCTAATTAATATATTCGCTGCTCTGGGTTAATCAAGACAGAGGGGGGAGGGGAAGAGGGAAGGGCAGGCAGTAGCCTCTGGGATCTAAGGAGGGGAGGGGGGAGGCTGAGGGGGATCCAATGTTACACATGCACAGTGCATTGCCTTGGCATGATTTGGGGGTGGAGGTCAGTCCACGTGGAGGAGAAGGATTCTCTCACCCTATAAGAAAGGGGTTAGGGCAGCGGAATATTTCTTGGAACTATGTATATGAATTAATTAAGAGTTTTCCTGAGTATAAATAAAGCTGGAGGGGAAGCCTTCAGACACTTTTTGCCTGGGCCAAACCTGACAAACTTCAACGATCTCTGACTTCTTCTCTTACAACTCGATACAACACCAAACCTATGGGCAAATGCTCTTAGATTCTTACAGTTGAGTGTATATCAACATAAAAGAGAAAGAGAATTAGAGAGAGAAGGAATAACTGTGGTTCACATGGGACTGCCATGTCTCAAGGACAGGAAGGGAGAGGAGAAGAGACAAAGGGAAAACGGATGGGGCTGGGGGCAGGAAGGAAATGGAGACAGAGAGCATTAAAGGGAGAGAGGATAAAAAGAAAGAGGGAAGGAGAGAGGAAGAAGAAATCTCATGGATGGAAAAATAGGGGAGTGATTAGAGGTGGATATAGATAGAGCCAGTGCTAGGGAGGCTGAGTCTACTAACCAATGGCTCACACCTGACACCTAATGACTGTGGTAGAACTAGAGTTAGCACTGTTAATACCTGCAGTCCACACCAGACTCCACCACAACTCATGTGCCTCACTACATAGGCTTTTAGGTTGAGAGACAAGTGGGAACTGAGCTAGGGAGGTTAAGAAAGTTCTAGGTTTCCGTCCGAAGATAAATGCCTTTTGAGACCATATAGAATTTTGGAATAAATGCTGCAGTATTCTGCTGGGATACATGGGTAAAAGCAGGTATAATGCTTTTCTAAACTGGTTCTTACTGATGGCTAAGAACCATATCCACCACCAGAGGTTATTTTACCACAACGCCTTAAATGTCAAAGTTTTCTTCAATGAAGTTGGTATAAGATATAGAATATAATGCTGTTTTTAATAATTCTAGTCGCAGATGGAATGACAAAATTGACAAATACATCAAGGCTATTGTAGCTATTATTAGACATAATATTATTATTATGTAAGTTGATTATTTTTCCTAACTTTAACATTATTAACATGTTTATAGTAATCCGACCCCCCCCCCCCCCGCGCTAAAAAAATAAAAATAAAAAATAAATTCTAAAGAAGAAATATGAGGAGGGGGGGGCGATAACCTAACCCCTTGTAAATAGGATTCTATATAATTGTACAGTTGAGTGAGTGAGTGTGATTGGTTGCTTTACGTCCTTATCAACACATTTAATATGGTTATATCAAGGGCGGTACTTGTACAGTTGTTATGTGCGTGAGGGCGTTAGAATTGTATGAGCCAAGAGGGCAGGAACCTTGAATATGTTTCCAACAAAAAAGAAGAAAGTTCTAGGGAGACGATGAAATGGCAGTAGGTCTATGGGGGAGGGAGTGGTGCTGATAGAGAGGGAGAGAAAGAGAAATAAATAAGAGATATAGCAGAGGGACACATATTGACAGAAAGACAGATAAAGTTGGTCATAGAGGATGGTAGAGGAGATAAGTGTATAGAGCCAGAGGAGAATGGGAGAGAGAGCGATGGCCAGGTATGAGGACAGAGGCATGCTAGAATAGCATGGAAATGAAATGAAAGTAGGCATGAATTTTTAGGAAATGACCCACTTGAGGTCTTTGCGAGGCTGACAAAAGGGAACTATTGATTCAGAGGGAGAGGTGGCAGAGGAAAGATAAGCTTCAGACTCTTAATTGTCCACCCTTTCTTGAATATGCAGAAAACATAGAAGGCAGAGCCTACTAGGCAATGGCTCACACCTGACACTTGATGATTTATGGAATAACTAGATCTGGCACTGTTAATTTCTTCACTCGCCATCAGACTCCACCACAACTCAAGTGACTCACCACATGGGCTTCCAGAGGTGGAGAAGGAGGGTGAGTTATGGGGAGACATAGAGATACAGAGAGGAGAAAGATGAGAAAGGAAAGGTGGATTCAGAAGAGAGACAGAAGAGGAACAGAATTAGGGAGATAGTTTGTGATACATCTTTAGAGTAGAGGATGACACACAGACAGACATGGACTTAAGAGGGAGAAGGAATTCTGATGTTTGTTTTTTTTGTTCTTTTTTTTTCTTAGAAAAAACCTCTTAATTGGGCAACAAGTCCCGATTTCACATTTTTAATCATCAGGAGTGTTGAAATTGGTTCGGTTTTGAAATCGGCCCATGTCAGCCCATGTGTGGGTCGACCTTAACCCAGTGTTCAATGACAGTGACCAACCCTATTTTTAATTCGAGCTTCTTAATTACGTAATTACTTGCATTTTCCCATGTATGTTTAGATGAAAATAAAAACAAAAGTAATAAGGTAATCTTTAGTATCATCTGTTTTGACCAAGGTAGCGGCTGGGAGATCTGGATATAATCTAGAGGTCTGTCTACCTATTCTATCTATATATCATGTATTATTATCTATAATATAGATAATAATACATGATATATTATATTAATAAAATAAGGTAATAATACATGATATATTATATTTTTTTTTTCCCCTACACCGGGTCTTTATTCAGAAAGCAGACAAAGTCAACAATGCAGAGTGTATACATTGGGTACAACACTCATGATTCAATACTCTAAATACCTTCTTCTGTATTTCATATAAACAGTTTAATGATATATTATATTAATAAAATAAGGGTTTGGAGCCTTAAACCCCTATCTTCTCTGAAACCGCTGGCCAGATCTCCATTATATCATTATATTTCACATGCACATTGCCAAAAATGGTGCCGAACCATTCCACTATGTTTCATTAACAAATTGCACATCATTGCTTCACTATGGGATGGGAGGATCGTCAGAGTTGATTCAGTTCATAAACTATTTTTTGTGATGGTTTTTGAAGTCGAGTGGGGGGAACCCGCCCACTAATTACCTCACAATGAAAGATGGAGCGGGAGAGGGATTGGGACAGAGACAGGGACAAGGACAGGGACAGGCAACACAACAACAGTACAACACTGAACAGTGACCAAAAAAAGCATTTAAACAGGGTTCCATTTGTGGTATGAAGATACTAAGTTATAGAGACAACTTGAAAGAGAAAGATAGTGGGAGAGGGAACAAGAAGAGATGAGGATGTGGGCCCCACTGTCCCACTAGCAAATTCTGTGCATAGCACGGGTATTTGCTAGACTAAATATCATTAAAATAGTGTTTGAACCTATAAAACCCCTATCTTCTCTATCTTCTAAACCGCTGGCCAGATCTCCAATATATTTCAGGTGCACATTGCCAAATATGGTGCCAAGCCATTCCGCTATGTTTCATTAACACTTTTGGAGGACAGCAGGGTTATAAATGGGTTCGAAATGGGTTGAAATTGAACACCCCCATCCAGGGTCCCCATTGGTGCCTGAAAACAATCCCCTATCAGTGCCCCTACACCAGAAAGAGGCGATTTGCATATTGGTTGGATTGAGGTCATGACGCAATGTTGTCTGTTGCTAAGCAGCACCCAGATGACCGCTCATCCACACCTGGGTGAAGCGGACTGAAACTTTGCATGTTGTTGTTCACTACAGGACGGGAGTTGATATATTTCAACATATTTTCACCGAATAGAACTTACACTACATAATAGTAAGCAGGATTAGGAAAGGGGGAGGAGAGGAGGGGGACAGGGCCTTTTATCACAACAGAGTGCAGACAAAGACACTTAGATCTTCATCAGCCTCTAACTTTCTCTCTCCTCTCTCCCTCCATAAGGGGAAGGGGGAGGAGAGTGAAAAGATGTTGGCCCCCCTGGGGGGGAGGAGGGGGAGGAGAGTGGAAAGATGTGGGCCCCACTGTCCGGGGGGGGGGGGGAGGAGGGGGGGGGGGGAAGGAGAGGCAACAACAATACAACAGTGACAAAATATACATCTTAACAGGGTTCCATTTGAGGTATGAATATTAATACAGATACTAACTTACAGAGACAACTTGAAAGAGAAAGATGGTTGGAGAGGGAACAAGGAGAGTGGGAAAATGTGGGCCCCACTGTCCCACTAGCAATTTGCTAGGTATTTGCTAGTTATTATTATTATTACAACCTCTTGATGGTATAAGAAACAAGTCGGACAGTTCAGATAGGACATTGCACGAGTCGTTTTAAATTTTTTCTCGATATTTTGACAAAAAGTTTCTAACCGGACTTGTTGCCTTCTGCTGGGACGCTGATGTGTGGATGTAACGTGATGACACTTCCGGATCCTGGTTCCCGCTCCTGATTTATAATCCAATCGGCACACCAATGTGAATCATTTATATATGTACCCTGCCTGATGACCATCACATCTGCCCTATAGGGGGTATTCCAAAGAAGGTTTCATTCTAAGCATTTTTTCATTTTCAAAACAAAGGATTCATTTGACATTGCAAAGTAGGTAAGAAGAATAACACTTTTTAGGTACATCTCTATAGCACAAATTCTGAAAAAGTTGACTTTTTTCTGGTGGGCCATAGAAATGTTGTGACATATTGCCCTAGTCCAGTTTTTTCTCCTCTTTTCAAATCTGGCCTCCATTTTTTTTCTCTTAGAACAAAAGTCTCACTAGTAATACTTATATGAGGCATTTATACCTTATAGATATTACACTTTATAAACTTGGGAATATTGAAAGCAATGAAATCAATACTTTATTTGTATAACTTACCTGCTTGATGTTGAAAAATGTTGTGAAGAAAGCACCCTTATAATTCTAATATTGTTACTATGAGTACTACTGAAGTACCAAGATTGTCAAACACCAAGTCGCAATGAATACCTATGTCAGCTACAGGAGAGGATTGTATTAAGGGTAAGTTTAAGTGATGGAAATGGATGAGGAACTCTGAAAAAGTCAAGCAAAGGGACTGCATATAATATGCAGTCGCTCCTTGAATGCTCTTGGGCAAAATGCTTCTGTGGAGAAACATGCTGCCTTAGCACTGAGCACAAATCTGCTGTTAAGGACCAGTCTAGATTCTACTCAGAATTAACATTGTAAATTACAAGCAATTTTATGGATGCCAAATTAACATTCATTTAACCACCAGGGAAAAGGTTATTTTGATGTTATTTCAACGTTCATTTAACAGGTTATTTTGATGTTATTTCAACATTCATTTAACAGGTTATTTTGATGTTATTTCAACGTTCATTTAACGTTGGTAATAAAACGTTCATGAACGTTTGTGAATGTTAAATCGAACGTTAGTGGTTAACGTTAATTTGAGGTTGATTTGAGTCCACATTTTTATGTTAAATGAATGCTCATCCTCAAACGTTAGTTTGACGGGTCGTGGAGATTAATTTAACATCAAAATAATTTGTCATTTTGTCATTTTGTTCGCTGGGATCTGAATAGATTAATTTCAGATGATATTAAGGATTCGAAAGTATCATATGTAGTAACCTATTACAAAAAGAACTAGATATTTATTTCCAGAGGGTATTTCTCGTCCATTTTAAGCATACGCTGCTGATATGGATGTCATTAATCCATTTAATCTTTGCCTTTATCATGCATGACATTATCATGCATATATAATTATGCATGTGATAAGTATTTTGCTTGGAAACATGTGTGAAGTTATTATGAGTCAGATATAAAGTTGGCATTTTCAAGTAACATTCAAGTTTGACTCATTGTATCAGAATTGGTTTTAAGAATTACAAATATAGAATATTTATGTCATTATTTAGGATGTGCCATGCATATATGCTGCCCTATACATAATGTATCCTATGAAATATACAATAGAAAGTCAGTACATATGAGTGTTGTGGATGTCATGATATGTAATTTGGTCCTTCTGTTTATTCTATAAGATTTTGTTCAATCACCAATCGCCCTGGGGCATGTTAATGATAATGTCTACAAAAATAAGGTGTTTATTTTTATAATGAGCCACATTAGATAGGAAAATATACCAGCTAAGAAGTGCTGAATGTTTCAACCTAAAGCGGCATGGACGTCTTATCATTCATTACCATTTTTTATCTATATATGAGGTGCAATTGTCTGATATTTCCCAATACTCTTGTAATGGCATACGCATGGTACAGGCATACACATGGCATGCTTCTAATAATCTTGGTAATAATTTTTAATGTGTTTTGGCAACATAAAATTGAGATACCTCGTTTATTACCTTGAATAAGGGCCCAACTTATGTTTACATGTTTAAAGTTAAATATGTTTATTTGCTGAGATATGACTATATATATTGCATACGCGTAAGCGCATGGTATGCAGAAAAGTTGACTATACTGTATGTCTCCTTACTATTTCATTGATAAGCAGATGATGGTGGTGGATTGATAATTTTGCCTGGTGTTTTTTTTAAAATAGAGAAGTTCTTCTGAATATGAATAGATACTCACCTGAACAACCCTTGTAATTAATACAAAATTCAGAAATCAATGTCTAGGCATACGCATGATATGCCTAGGGTTGTATATTACATACCTATCAAAAAGATATTTAAAATATTCAAATAGAATCTCTAGAAACATTATGTAATACATAAAACTATTTTGCCTGCAGAATCATTACAGATTTGATCAACATACATGTATTGATTATGTTTTATGTTTTTTTTACACTATGAATTGATATTTTTTTGTGTCTTATTGTAAAAATGACCAATTTTAGGAGGTTTTTCAAAGCTGGAATTGTTAATATTCATTTTAGACCCCCAGAAGTAGGGTTCGGACAATATTCCTAAAGATATAATGTAAAAACCTTATGGACGCCAAAAAAATAGAATTGACCGTAATATGTATATTTCTCCTTCATGACGGAAAGAACATTAAATTTTAAAGGCTAAAGTATTTATCTGACATTATTTTCTTTTTGGTATTTTGGGATCCAAGGGAGAAAATCGGGTAGGGGGAAGGTATCCTACAATGTTTCTTGTATTCTTTTAATCACAAGGCCAATGAAATACTTATTTTCGTGCCAGCACCACTCAAAAAAAGAAAGTTATTGTAGTGGGTTTGGGGTATAATATATGTAACAGGTATTATATATGGGACATGTCCACTTATGTTGTTGGGTGGTGCTGTCCGCTGAGGTTAGTACACTTGCACTAGCCCAGTGGGCAGTACCAGCTCACTTGACCACATACACGTTTTTATGTGTGTCTCTCTTACATATTTCATATTTACCCTTTCGTGTATTATCTTTTATGTGTTTACCAAACTAAAGACTGATGTACTGTGTTTCATCTCATGTTTGTATTTGCTACTTTTACCATCATTCTTATACAACATGTACCCGCTTAAACTACGGACACCATATTTGTGTTGGTGGTGAAACCAAGAGGTGGCTGGACCATCTCTTGGCGGACAGGTCGTTGGGGAGCTTGTCCCGTGCAGAGTAATAAAGATAGTGCAAAAGGTCTTTTCCTTGTTGTGTGTCTTTTATTACCGTAGCTGAGCAGATCAGATCCGAGAGATCACTACAATTGGTGCCGTGGGGCAAACCTCAGTTAAAGAACTAGATTTATTCTGGGTTCCGAGAAATTTTTCTGAGAAAAATAAAAAGAATGTCTAAACCTTTGGTAGACGTAGCTACCCAGTTGCAAGGCAACCTTGCAAAACTCAAAGCAGCCACTCCTGAAAAGGATGGAGAGTTGGTTGGCATTGGTGCCAGTGGTGTCCAGTGGTGAAAATGCCGGACTCTGTTCCGAAAGGAGCGGAGGGCCTAGGACCAGGGGCTGCAGGGTTTGACCCGTGGGGTTATCGGGATCCGGCGAAGAACACTGAATCCGAAGATGAGATAGAAATATCTATGTTGAGAGCTCAAGTGCTGAGTTGGAAGAGAGCCTACAGCAACTCACACCAGCAGCTCATTACGATGAGAAAATCTGTGAATCAGTTGACTGAACATAATTCAGATCTACAAGGTACTCTAGAAGAAGTGTCTAGGGAGGCTTCATCTACCACTAGGGAATTGAGAACGGAAAACGAGAAGTTGAGAGCGGAGGCATCTCAGGTGGACGATCTATCAAGACTCCACAACCAGATGCTGGAGGAGGCGGATATGGCAGAGAAACTTGCTATGATTCCCTTGAAAATGCTCCAGCCAGTAACATCCACATTTGCTGATGCTGGTGCTGGTCCAGGTTATCAGGAGGGTGACTCCTAGACACTTTGGAGCTCAAAGACAGGTGACAATACAGGAACCTTCTGCCGTGGCCGAGTCCTCACCTAAGGATAATGGGGGGAAAGAAGTCGTGTTGGGCGGAATGTCAAGCATTAGGAGGCCAGCTACACCAAAGAGTGACTCTTATGTGCGGGGACATATCGTCAACGAGACTTATGTCCGTAAGGATCCGGTGGTTACTACACCCAGAGCGTCTGGTCAATCAACTACATCGATTGATTCAGATGGGTTATGTACCACCACTGTGTGTGTGCCAGCTGGTATGCAATCACAGTCCCTGAATCTGCCTCCACCGGGTTCTCAAAAAGTTACTTCGGGTAACAAGTCTTTGGTACAGGGCCTTACTTATGCAGGGCCGGACCCGTCGGACACTCGTTTTTCATATACTTTCTACACGGATGAAGAACACATTAGCCCACGACTGGGAACAATTAGATTGTGGGACTCCACAAAAGATACCTGGATTCATCATCTTGCAGAGATGAAGGTTGTGGCCGAGGCTCACAACTGGACGGATGCCATGTTCATGAGGCAGCTCAAGAGCAGTTGTAGGCATCAGGTTGCTGAGTTGGAAGATTTACCCCAGGGGGTGACTCTTTCAGAATTTGTAGCACACATGGATGCAAATTATGGTGAACATTCTAGGGAGAAGAGGGAGGCGGAATTCTTTAAATCTCGCCAAACTCCTCGCCAGAATGGCCAGCAGTTTGCTAATGAGGTAGCAAAGAGGGCCAGATATGCCTTTGGTGCTGTGATGGACAGTACTTCACGTACCATGGGTATAAGGACTTTCTTGAAAGGACTTTCCGACCCAAAACAGGCCCTTTGGATCAGGTTTAAACAACCAAATGATATGAATGACTGTGCCCATTGGTCAGAGGTCTATGAAAGCTGCACTCAGGACGTAGATTGTGCAAGTATTCAAGAGACCAGTGTGGAGCCCCACAGCTCTATGACCTCACCTGTGTCCGCCACTCCTAGCGGATTTGGTGAGAAGAAAGTGAAAGCTAAGGCCATAGCTCAAGTAACAGAACCTTGTGGTGACTCAGATTCTATCTCAGATGTGAGGTGGGGACAATCTGGGTTCCAAGCTGAACAAGATCAGATTGTGTTGGTCAAAAGCGGATCAACTAAATCAGGTCAAGTTCAGAAGGTTTCTGTACACAAGCAGGGAACTTTGGAGATCCCTACCAAATTGTTGGTACGGGAGAGATGGTATGCCCCTGTAAAGATGGGTGGGGAAACTGGAAGTTTTCTGGTTGATCTGGGTGCTACTACTAGCTTGATCACCAGGAGGTTCTATGATTCCCTTCCAAATCCACCACCAATGACTTCGGTACGAATGGTGTGTGCGATGGTTAATGGAACACCTATTGTTACATATGGGAGCGTGCTTTGTCCGTTAGAAGTTGGCGACCAGACATATATGATTACTTGTCTTGTAGTCAGTGGACTACAAGGTAGTCAGTGGACTACAAGGTCCTGAAAGCGGGATACTGGGTGCAGATTTTTATTATGTGCACCAGTGTAATCTGGATTGGTCAGGGACTTTCTTCTTGGATAATTATGGGTCTTCTGTAACTTGTAAATTATGGAAAAAACCCGTTAGCAGAACTGAAAGTTCCTCTGTTAATGCAGTTCAAGAAGAGGATGTAATTGTGGGGAGAGAGGTAAAACTGCTTAAGGCAGTTATCCTCAAACCTAGGGCAGTTACTTTGGCCAAACTTGATCTTGACAGTGGCTCAGTCACAGTAAATGGAGGTATGATGTTTGAGCCAGACCAACGATTGTTGAAAGCCTGAATACTTATGTACCAGGCGGCGGTTCTCTGGCCGTGGTGGCTTTCTCCAATCTGACCGGTCGCACATTGAAGATAAAGAAGAACAGGGTGGTTGGCAGAGTGTTTGAAGTTGCTTTGGTAGCTCAGGATTCTCTGTCTGAAGATGGGAATAATGAAGAAGTGATTAGAGAAGCAATCATTAATTCAATACAGGTGCTGGAGTCTCCTGTAGTGGATGATGATCTGATCGCTCCTACTCTTCCCATTCCGCCCACTGCGGAGTGTCCGCTGGTGAAGATGATTAATGATTCTGACTTGTCCAAAGTCCAGGAAAAACGAAATGCTCTAGATCTCTTAGAGGAGTTTCGAAGCTGTTTTTCTCTACCAGGAGATAAGGCTTTGGGATGTACCCATAAGGTCCGTCATGTAATTGATACTGGTGATGCTTGCCCGATCAAACAAGCATACAGACAGATTCCAGTTGCTAAACGTGATAAAGCGGAGGCAGAAATCTGGAAGATGTATAGGGAAGGCCGAATTGAGCATAGCAGTAGCCCTTGGGGAGCTCCTATTGTTATGGTGGCCAAGAAGGACGGGACACAGCGTTTCTGTGTGGATTATCGTCAGTTGAACTCCATCACGATTAAAGACAGTTTTCCTCTGCCTAGAATTGATGACTGTGTCGAGGCTCTTGGTGGAAATCAATGGTTTTGCACACTTGATCTTGAGAGCGGATATTGGCAGGTGGCCATGGATGAGGATAGCAAAGAAAAAACTGCTTTTCTCTCCAGTGTGGGCTTATTCCAGTTCAAAGTTATGGCTTTCGGACTGTGTAATGCCCCAGTTACCTTCAAACGTATGATGGACACTATGTTGGACGGACTCAAATGGAAGTCATGTTTGGTTTATTTAGACTCACAGCTGAGTTAAAACTGTTTAAACACAAGTGTCTAAACCTCCCCTAAATGCTGTTTTGACACCTTCACTCGCTGCCAGCCACCCCTCCCGTTGAGGGGTGGCGGCCAACTGGGTGTAAAAGTTGCCCCCACTTCCCCCCGGGAAGTGGGGGCTGACAAACTTGAATTAGAAATAAATAATAAAAGTGTATGCATAATGTTTTGAGTTAATGCTGAGTCCATTTGTCCTATGAATATACCAACAACATATAACATTCATTCGCCTAAATTACTTATTAAATTGACTTGAATACTTGTCTTGTGTGATTGGCATTAATGTTCGCGCGAGGCTCAGGCCGTTGTAACAATCAAACCATGCACATATTATACATAGCCAGAATCAGCATTAAATTCTCTTTCTAATCATGTATAATATGTCATATGTGCGAGATACTAACGCAGCTCAATTAGGGGTTAACTCCAGGGCGTTTTGCAACGCTCTGCACGTTTTGTCATGGACGTTCACTCACTCACTACACACTATGTTTAAGGAGCGGCACCCTCCCCGTCCCATTCATTAAATGTTAACACCTTAACAATGTTGTAATTTTAATTACGGGAAATGGCATGAAAAAATGTCATATTTAGCTGATTTATTCCATGATGTTACCTAATATTGTTTTTTTCCTGTGAAAATAAGCGGTTTTAATATGTTCATTGAGACTGAGCATTCATCCCATGATGTAGTATGTTGTTCTTTTGGATTATGGCATCACAAATCCTTCATGCTTTTTATAAATGCATTCGAATCATTTTTCAGTATTGCGGCGGTCAAAAGCAGGAGGACACCAACAAGGAGATGAGCCCAAACCAGAGAGTGGAGCAAACACTACCATCCGTGAATATGGAATATGCAGAGGTTGGCTGCTGGATTTGGCAATGACAATGGAGGACATTATGGCCAAGCAAGAAGGCCACACGTTCTGCCCCATGTTCTTTTAATTTCAAAATGGAATTATATCTTATTATTTTTTTTGTAGAAGTATGTATTTTTTAACTTAATGATTGTGCAGTATTTTGTCTTTGGTTTGTGACATAAGTATATGTCTTGGTTACTTTACCTCATTTCACCCCACTCCCCTCCTCTACTCACCCCTCTCCTAACTTTACCCCATCTCACCCCTCCTGTCCTCTACTCACCCCTCTCTTAACTTTACCCCATCTCACCGCTCCCCTCCTCTACTCACCCCTCTCTTAACTTTACCCCATCTCACCGCTCCCCCTCCTCTACTCACCCCTCTCCTAACTTTACCCCATCTCACCCCTCCTCTCCTCTACTCACCCCTCTCTTAACTTTACCTCATCTCACCGCTCCCCTCCTCTAATCACCCCTGAATTGCTCGGTGACTCCATACGCTCCAAGGATAAAATATTTTGTATTGAAAATGTATTGAATATAATTATTATTTCATAGGCCTGATCGATTTTAAAGTTTAATTGGTCTAAACTAATGATGCTTTCTGCTTGATTCAATATTATAGGCAGACATAAATTATCCTTACTCTTCTAATGATATTATATTTATTTTCTCTGTGGATGTTTAGCATTAATTCTGGTATCAAGACTAGAATATTTTAAATTTCATGATGTTATATATAAATATGATATATTGTACAAGGTTAAGGTGTTTTTCTCAATCTTATGGGGTTTATCGCGATAGTCAATCGTAAATAGTCAATCGTGAAGTCAATAGCGATAGTGAATCGTAAATAGTCAAGCGTAAAGTCAAGCGTAAAGTCACAATAGTTGATCGTAAAATCGCGATAGTCGATCGTAAAGCCGCGATAGTCAATCGTAAATAGTCAACCGTAAGGTCGTGGTAGTCAATCGTAAGGTCTTGGTAGTCGATCGTAAAGTTGTGATAGTCGATCGTAAAGTCATGATAGTTGATCATAAAGTCGTGATAGACGATCGTAAATAGTTGTGATAGTCGATCGTAAATAGTTGTGATATTCAGACTTGCTAAATTAAAATGTGACTCAGAACTATTGCACTATTGCTAAAGTCCTAAGGCGACTGGCCAATTCTAAATGTAAGACAGCGAAAGCACAGTTTATTAAGGCTAATCTGGAATTTTATGATAAAAACCCCCGGAAGTTCTGGGAATTTTTAAGACCTTTGATTAACCCGGAGAAACTCAAAAAGAGTAGCACTATATATCTAGAAAAGGACGGTCAGGCGATAGACCCGCCTGAAATACCAACTGAATTCAATAATTATTTCCTTAATGTCGGCCCCAATCTTGCCAAGAAGATCCCCCCTTGCGCAACTACCGCTGACTCTGACTTAAAAACCCCCAGTGAATATGATGTACCCAATTTTAAGTTCTGCGAGTTATCTTCTAGGGAAGTGGGGAAAATCATCTCGAAAATTGATGTATCGAAGAATTCTGGAATTAACTTCATCCCGGCCACTATTATGAAATCATGTCTACTAGCTTTAACTGATCAAATGACGCATGTTATTAATATTTCTTTACTCCTGGGTAAGATACCCAGTTCTTTCAAGTTGGCGCGGGTAACACCATTATATAAGGCAGGCAGTAAACTGAACGCCTCGAATTACAGGCCCATATCTTGCATCTCCATGCCTGCTAAAATTCTTGAGACAGCTGTACAGCAACAGCTTACCGATCACTTTGAGTCCAATAATCTATTTAATAACAACCAATATGGCTTCCGTAAAAATCATTCTATTCAACAAGCTCAAGTAGATTTCCTCGATAACTTATATACAAATTTGAACGATAAGCTTTTTAACAAGACAGTTTTCCTTGATTTTAGCAAAGCGTTCGATACGGTCCATCACAAAATTCTTTTAGATAAATTAGAAACTTATGGAATAGCAGGCATGGAGTTACTTTGGTTCACAAATTACCTCAGGAATAGGAGACAATTTGTTACTGTAAATGGCCAAAAATCAGAAGAAGGGATAGTTACCTATGGTGTCCCACAAGGTACCATTTTGGGCCCAATATTATTTACAATTTATATTAACGATTTACATTCAGTAGTCCGTCATGCCAAAATTCAACATTACGCAGACGACACTGTCATTTATTATCATAATTCTAAAATTGATGCTCTTCATCACAATCTTCAAAGCGATCTTAACAATATATACTTATGGTGCGCCCAAAACAAACTATCCCTTAACGCTTCTAAGTGCAAGGCCATGTCATTCTCCTTAAGTTATGTATCTAGGTCGAAAATATTGAACTCTGCTATTGATCTTACCCTTGGCACTGCTGTATTAGACTTAGTTCATGAGTACAAATATTTGGGCTTCATGCTCGATGATCTACTTACCTTCAAATCACATGTCAGTAACACTCTGAAATTAATTACCTCTAAAGTTAGATTATTATATAAAGCTAAGGACTCCTTGACTCACAAAGCCAAACATGATATATATAAGTTAGCCATCCTTCCAAATATTGATTATTGTGATTTTATTTATGATTCTGCCCCGAAAGCCATGCTACAAAAACTTCAGTCCCAAAAAATTTAGCTTTAAGGATAATTTTTAATAAATCCAAATACGACAATGTGGATCGCGAGCATGAGTCCCTAAATATTTGGCCCCTACAAACGCGAAGGGATAAACATATTTTAGATATTGCTTTTTACTTGTCCCAAAATAAAAATAATATTGATATAAGAGACCTGCCAACTAGAAGTCATGCAAATGGAAAAAGAAACATGACAGTCTTGACCACCAAGTTGACGAAGGTCACTGACTCTATAACATATAAATCTAGAATACGGTGGAATGAGCTGAAACCAGCAGCGCATAAAATAGAGGACAGTTCCTCATTTAGGAAATATACGCAACAGCTTCTTGCGCCTTTCTGATCTTAGTACTGTTATAACATTATATTATTATCCCCCTTTAGAGTGTGAAATATTTCTGCTCACACTGAAATATGACTGTTTATACTTATACTCATCACTAATGTCTGAATTAGCATACACCGATTAAGTATGCCTTCTCTCTCATATCAACTTATCAATCCACTGTGATACTTTATTTCTTCTCTGTAGAATGTTACTGCTCCTGCCTAAAAAAATTGTGTTCCTATTTGTCACCGCTGCCAACTCTAACTGTAATTAACTATGTCGCTCTCGCCTCTCAGTCCGCAGACAGTATAACTTGTATTAGTGCTCCATGCTGGACATAACTGAGGAATTGTATGTTACACTGTACCCTTTAATATTGATGTATAACGATGCATAAAAATAATTTAGATTGTTATTAGCTAGGACCCTCATCTACTATTTTCAGATGTAAATATTCATCTCATTCAAAGCTGACATGTTATTATTATTAAGTTGTTATGAAGCCCTATAAAGGGATTTTCATGTTATTGTTGTAATGAAAAATTCAAGAAAGAGACATCGGCAGTCATCGGAAGAACTGGCATGTCTCTGTGTCAGAATTGACCGACCTATTGTGAACAAAACCATCCAATAAAGAATTTCTGAATTTGAATTTGAATTTGATAGTCGATCGTAAATAGTCGATTGAAAGCCGAGACTGGTCCCGTCAGGCTTAGAGCCCAGTGAGGACCATAAACGAAGGCTGTAATGGCTTTAGTCCCCGTTGGTTGGGCTGTTACTATCAACTTATTCTCTTAGTATCACTTTCCCCAAACCCTAGAAATTGTCATAAAGCATTTACTTACAGTTAAGTAAAGTATCATTCATCTCTAAGCTTACGCACCCACTCCATTCAAGACAGGTGTTCTGTGTATTTTGTTCTGTACACACGATGCCCACCGATTACACTAGATGGCGTGACTGCGGTGATGCATCAGGACAGGTTTGTTTACCTACTTCGACCAACGATCCTGTGTAGCTATAGGATCGTTGACTTAACTATTGGGGTAAAACAATATTGCAATCATTTCTGCCGATTCAGATTTTTTATTTTCTCCCTTTTTAAGTCCCTAGACACATGCAACCTGGAAGCTGTGAATTAGCTGGCCAAATCAGAAGTAGTGCCAGGCATAGAGTCCCAGCACTGTGCCGTGTTCCGGTACAACTGGCCTCTGTGCGTTTATAATGGGCCAGCTCAGACCAACCAACAGGGACTAACTGTAGCTGGAGCCTAGTTATCCACACCTATGGAACACCCCTGGAACATCTTGGCCGTCATCTGTGCACATAGGGTTAGTCGGACCAGAATTTTTTTAATCTTTCAATGTGGTCCGAATAGCCGTGTGACGGACCCACTATATTGGGGACTTTAAGTCTATTTATTATACATGTGTAGTGGCTTTAAAATCCCCCAGGTGCAACCAGTTCATAAAGAGCTGGTGTGCTTACTTTACACCAGAGATGTCTCATGCACTGGGGCCGGTTTTTGTAATGTAATTCATGTTTTCCCTTATATTACACAATTCTAATTATAACATTCTTATTCCTTTCTACCCATTCTTGTATAAACTTACTGAGAGCGGAGTCTCTTATGTTTACGGACACGCTTGTCCTTTCATATTGTTCTCTTATGCTGAATACTATATGACACCTGCTGTACCTTACACAGGAAAAAGACTACCCTAGCTTTCGGTGAATGTAGAAGGGCCGAGAACCGGACAATAATAAACCAGAAGGGGAGCAAACGCTTGTTATCTCTTTGTTTATTATTGTTCAGTCAAGCAAATCACTACACATGCATTGCTCTGAAAACAACATAATATCTAGAATGAGTTACGCATAGTGCGTATTTCACTAGTCATATACGTGGGCTTGTCATGACAACCATCTGTTTTTTTACTAAGATTACCGGTAAAATTCATATTTATGACTCGATTTTCATGATTGAAAACATGTATGATAAATTTTGTTGGTTTCAGTCACTTAGAATATTGTACTCGTTGCTACGCAACACCTACAATATTCACACTCTTTCAACCAACTTGTTAGTTAACCTGTATATATATATATTGATTTTTATTTCAAGAGTTTTACATAGAAATTAGGTTTTGCCTTCTGTTTTCAAACAGGTCTTCCAGGCCAACCTTATTTAAAAGCTATTGTATGAACAATGTTACAAAAATGATCTTTTAAAAACATTACTTCAGTTTGTATTAAAAGATCTTTATTCAGCAAGAACATTATGTAGTATGTACACTATTGTCAGCCGCGCTGAAGCTACTTATACATGACAAAATAAATGTATCAGAACTCTATAATGGATATCAGAAATCAATTTTAGATATCCAAAATTCTATTTTAGATATCCATTTCATTAGATTATAAACATATCAATATAAGATTAGTTACAAAAACAATAATCATTTAGAGCGATGCATTTCACTGTTACAGGTTCTTTCACGTCCATATTTTACTATATATCATCATTATGAAACTCTAGGTATCTAGTTTTTCACATTTTATTCACCTATTCTCTGATTATTACAAGCTTAATTTAGTTGGAATCATTTTGTTTTGTTAATGTCGCGGTTAACTGGATACTTTATCATTTGAATTCAATTGAATTCGATTTCCTTGTTTATGGTACAAACTATTCTTGGTACAGCAATAGGGATGCTTTATCATTCTGCTCCGCTTCCCAATATATAATATTCCATAACATATAGTGGCCACATAGATAAAGATATTTTTAATTCTTTGTACAGTTCATCTTTACGGTACCTTTGTCTGGAAATTTATAATTCTTTCCTGTGCTAGCTTCACTTATCATCGCTCAGTGATTATCGCTCGGTCTTCCGCTGCCGTTTTCTCTCAAATGATTCGACTTCAGTCTTGTATTAATTTATACAATTATTAATTTATAACAACATACAGCAATGTTATATGTTTATACATGTCTATACGTTACGGGTAGAGCCGCCAATTTTATATATTCTGATCTGACCCTTCAGGCACTAAACATCTTGGTTACTATCTATATCTCAGAGGAGAAAACGGTTGCACCTGCCCATGCCTCTGCTATTTCCATACTATTCTTCAGACGCCACACCGCCTAGCAGGGGAACATAAGAAAATAAACCTGTCCTTTACCCAGTGGGGATCATGCTCACTGCCTTATAAACACGTGGCTGATTCTCCTCAAAAGTTTCAGCTTTCTGGCAATATCGATTATACTGATTTTGACCCCCAGGTTCTGTTTTTATCACTTGTCAAAGTTAAAATTCGTTGCTTTGTGTAACGCCCTGAAATGAGGGTTTGTACAATCCTAGAACATCTGACCCATGTACTGATGCAATTCTACATCAACAATAGGTATTTCAGTGTATGCAGAAACCAGCATTCAAATTTACTCATACTATGACTTATAGGGTTAAATTTGTCAATATTTTGTTGCTGCTGCTGTTGCATACAAACATTTGAAGTCGAATCGGCCAAGAGAAAACCGGCGCCGGTGAGCGATGCATAACAGATATTATGTTGGATATAATAATTGACCAATCGCCGACTCCTGAGGGATTATGCTGCACCAACCATTTTCCACAATAGTTTAATGGTAACTATGAAGGCTATCTGTTGCTAAGCAACTAGTACATAGATTCTAACACCACTGTCTATCATCTTGGGTCTAATTCATGTAGGTTGTTACCCTTAAAATGAAATTTCTCAAATAGATCAATATTCATAAGGGGTTGATTCCCATTGAAACTGCATTGGGGACCATTGGAGTTTAATAATTCAAGAAATTATTGTATATTTGATTATCTTTAGATCAATTGAAAATCACCATTGAATATTCTCCTCTGCTTCTTTGTGTCTACTTACACAGTCGTACAATCAGATTTGCGTTGTCCAATCAGAATACTGAGATTTTGCGTCATAAAGTTCTCTAGCCAATGAAATCACAGAACTCGTTTGCATATAGAAAGCCGATACCAAAGGATGGTCAGTGAACTATGTAGGCATGACCTCGCCCCTCCTCACCAACACAGCACCATCGCAAGGCTTACCGCAGAGCTTACCGCAGGCAGTGGAGACCACCCTTAAGTCTATGCTCACTCCATTCCAGAGGTGAAATAATACCTAGTTCCTCTTCAGCAAATCTATACTAGTAACTCTCTTGAATTCCTATAGGAGGAACCTATATATAGGTGAAAACAAACTTCAGTTCAGTTCAGTTCAAGGCAATCAAATATGAGTGCTAAAAAGATATTGTGCCTGTGGCTATATAATGAGCCGCTCTTAAGGCTTATACCTTAGGGTGGGGTACTGAGGTAGGGAGAGTGACAGCTCCCATTACCACTGACATCTCTTGGGTAGAGGAGCCGAGTAACAATAGATCTATATACCACAGTAACAATACAGGCAGTCCATGTGTAGTACTCATACAAGGACCTTTAAATTCCTATTCGTGAAGCGATTCGTTTTCTTGATGATTTATTCCATTAAAACAACCTTGGAAATGGAACAGGCGTGTTTTGTCCCCAATCGGAAAGGATATCTATGTGAAATAGGAAAAATCCAAGACTTTTATTTTTGGAATAGAGTATATATACTCTACTTTTTGTAATATCCTTTTCGTTTTTGGAATGTCCTTTTCGTTTTTGGAGTGTCCTTTTCTTTTTTGGAATGTCCTTTTCCTTTTTGGAATATCCACTGTCTGAGGCTATTCTCAGTTCTTTTCACCCAAATGTACCATGATGTATTCCTATGCCAACATACATGTCCAATAACAAAATTTGGGGTTGAGAGGGGGTGGGAGGGAGAGCGGGAGTGGGTGAGAGGGAGAGGGAGGGTGGGCGGGACAGGGAGGTGAGATGGAGAGGGAGGCGCTTGAGTTAGACAGTGGAGGGTGGAGCCTGATATAATGCTTCAGAACTTTAGCTCCTCCCATGGAGAGTAATATCCAAATAAGGGTTATGCGTCATGTCTCCAGAGTTTAGTCTTACATGAATTCTTTTCAGACCTGTGTCTTTTGCACCACAAATACCCTAGATTGATTTTGAAAAGGTGCTCGAGGATACAATATCATATTTCTACCCTCATCTAAGTTCCTTTTTCGAATATATATCTAGCATAAAATCAAACATGCTTTTATCATATATCTGCCTCTCTCGCTCTGCCCTCTTTCTCACTCTCTCTATTCCTCTCTCCTCTCACTCCCCACCCCCTCCCGTCCTTTCTCACTATTTATATTCCACTCACCTAGCTCTCACAGTCCCCTGCTTTAAAGTAATTAAATGAAATCATTCTTCTTAAAGTAATTAAATGAAATCATTCTTCAGTTCTTCAGTAAATTAGTGTAATTACCCTAGAGAGTTTTGGTATGCTGGTATTTTATATTCAACGGCTGAACAAGCCTTCCAACACCAAAAAACCCTATCAGTACAGTCACCCGAGAATACGCGACTAGGAAATTAAATGTTGGTTACTGACTGCCCCCCTTTAGTCCCCGTTTGTTGGTCTGGCGGGGACGAATGGAGAGCCATAGAGAGACGTCTAAGGCGGAAGTCGTTTTTGCTAGCGGTGGCGATGGTGCCGCCACCTGACGAGTGCGGCAGTGAACTGACCTGACGGGTCTGGCCACGCATGAAATTTGCGGTCGTCGCAGCTTTTGGAGGGCCTAGTATATTCAGTTCAAGTGTAATCGTATTAAAGAAATGATAGTAACAGCCCAACAAAAGGGGACTAAAGGCATTAGAGCATTCGGTTATGGTGCTTCGGGTTGATTATGGCTGCCGGAACCAGAACTCGGCTTCGCCTCGTTCTGGTTCACGGCAGCCATAATCAACCCTCATCACCATAACCTCATCCTCTAACCGCCTAACACAGTCAAGAGCCACGCTTCTAAGGTGACAGTCAGCGAAGAGTGGCGTCAGAACGAGAGGGAAACACTCAAAGATATAGTCAGAGCGAAATTCCGCCAACACACAGACATACAACGAAAACTGGTAAATACGCCACATACATGTTTCTATGAGATGACTTTAGATAAAAAATGGGGTGTGGGCAACAGATTGTATGACCAAAAATTTAACTCAAATAACATCACTGGCGAGAACACCTTTCGTCAGATATTGACTGAACTGAAGGTTGTAAATTAATGACTTGGCCTTAAATGGAATAAAAAAAAAAAAAAAAAGGTGGAGCTTGACGAGCACAACCGACCGCTATTCCGTAGGCGGATTAGCTTTGCTATGATATCGAATGACGTGACCGGTTGCCCCCCGAGGGATAAACATACTATGTACCGACACTGTCTTCTGAAGGCCTGTTTTAGTGCTTTTTATTTTTCGGGAACTTTCTAACCCATCCCAGAAGCTAGACTGAGCCAAGGGGAGCCAAGTTCAAATGGGAACATGTGTCACTTTCTGAATAATTAAAAAGTTATCGCTTACCGCAGATTCAAATCGAGGGCAGTCAGCCATAACAAAATAAGAAAACAACTACAGGGGAAGGTATAAGGTTGATTGGACAGCGGTAGGGAAACAGAATGGAAGAGCCGCTTAGTTAGATCAATTGACACCAGTGGCGCTCCGATCAGAAAAACAAAGCTGACATAGATCCATAGCCTAGATCCATAGACATAATCCATAGCCTGTTGCAGGTAGAAATTCCGGGATTATCATTTATTCCATTAAAAAGGTAACGAAATATAGATTCTTCTGCTAAAATCTTATTGTCTGCTGGTCGTTGGGTTGGTGGAACCCATACGACCTGAGCAGACAAACTCAAAGCAAAATGTCTGAACGAGAACGGTCGAAGCCATGCCGTAACTTCGTAAGGCAAGCAGCTAGAAATAGTTTAGTAATCGGGATTCCTGGGCGGTTTGGGACGGCCGTTTTCGCGACGATGCTTCATTTGTATATATAAAAACAATATTAGGCGGTCAGATCTGCTGAAATAGGTCTTAAATCAACATCTTTCTAGCGGTCTACACTTTTCTGGACGGTGGACCATAATAGTAATAATGAAACACACCGAACAAATACATTGGCTTGGCCGTCCCCCCACCCATATCATGCTATATTTACCCTAGCCTATTACTCTTTGATATATTCCAGATAAATCGGTACAATGCCTGGAAACCTGGTATTTATTATAGGAGACTCATGTGTGCGACATATAGAGCCACACCTGGATGCATTTCTCACCGAGGCAGAATGTAACAAAGTGCAAGTGTTCTCTTATGCAGGCGCTTCATTGAAGCTGAGTGCGCACTTTGCTTACGACAACCTAGTTAGGGAAAAACCCAATCTTGTAATATTCGCCTCAGGTCTCTACACAATGACCAGAAAAGATTGTATCACCAAATCAGTAGCCCTAGTAACTACTAATATAGATACCGCTGTGTCAACCTACCAAGAGCACATGTAACAAGTAGAAAATCTAGTGATCCAAGCTGTGATCCAAGCTCTATACCCGAGGAGAGCAGACACCATTTTCTCGCCCATAACAGGCCTTGATTTGGAAAAATATAATCATGTACCCTCAATATTCCAGCAGCGAATTCTCAATGATCAAGTTACTATGATTAACAGAGCCATTACCACACGTAACATGCAGATGTCCCTTCCAACAAGACCACGTCCACCACAACTGTGGGGGACGTAGAAGAAATTATTATGCGAGGCTCAGCGAGGACGGATGCCATCTGACATCTAGAAGCCTCAAGCATTGGGCAAAGTATATCACAAGGGTGATAAAGGCCATGGCTCATTGCCGCAACTAAAACCGCAAGTACTGTATCTCACTATATAAACTTCCCAGGACCACAAACTTAAAATAATAACCCAGGAAACACCAAGTAATGGTGTACAAAACTAAGGCTTAAATAAAAAAACATATATATTAGTATATCTGGTGACTTCTGCATGCGGCAACTAATAATATAAATGACGAGTGAAGAAGGGATGGCCTTAACCACCAATAAAGGTAATTTATTTCACCATAAAACAGTACAAACAATGCAAGTAAATGAAAAAATTTCCAAGGTATGTGTGGTCAGGTTGGGTTCAGGAGAGCAAGTGGGGAGAATGGAATCATATTGTTGTGGCGTGGAAGGGTCTGTCATTATGACGTCGTCCGTCGCATGGGTGAGGGAAGGTGGGCGTGGCCAGGTGGGTGTTGCCTAGCGCCGTCCAAATATACCCAGTGACGCTTCACCTACACATATCTGGTGACTTCTGCATGCGGCAACTAATAATATAAATGACGAGTGAAGAAGGGATGGCCTTAACCACCAATAAAGGTAGTTTATTTCACCAAAGAAGGCCAACCTGGAGTCACAGTAGTGATAAATGCTCTGATATGAAAGTGTCCACTTTTAGCTTGGTCTCCATAGAAGGGGATATGTAAGAACTGATGCAGGATGAGCGCCAATTACCCCTGGCTTTGATGTCTGACATCGACGTACCAACAGATGCCATAAAAGTCACGCCTCCCCATCTCAGGGATTGAGGCGAAAATACACCTGATATTCCTGCTCTAACACATTTGAAGGAAGTTTTTAAAATCATCATAACCAGGATTCGCCCTGGATAGCGTCGTGAATAGAAGCGAGTTTGACGATAATTTTGTGGATAACAAGTATTTATGTAGCCAGAAGACAGCACACAGGGCGTGGTCCTTTAGTTTAACTACCGGTATCTGGAAGGGGGTAGAAGATGTCTTCAATGAGTTAACTGTTATAATCATGCCCCAAGACGTTACACATATGTCACGTCGGCGTAGGGTATGGGGAGACGGTACAATGTGACCCACTCTTAGGAGTGACCTGAAGAGAAATAGTATCATAGTCCAAAGAACACATTGACGAGATGAGGAGAAATCTACCTGGTGTGACATCTTCACCAAGTGATCCGGTAGAATGGGGTCTGAGGGTGAAGGCGAAGAACCTGGCAGGCGGCTGATATCTCGGAGAACACATTTAATGGATGGATGAGAGAGGGCAGGGCAGTCAATAAGGCGCAATCTGGCACCAAAAACCACCCCACACAAATAAGTGGTCACTGACGAGGACTACATGAAAGTAGATAGAAAGGCGGCATACATGCACATCGCATCTACTGATATCGGGACTCCCGGAATACTGTTATTGTGCAAGAAATCCGTGAAGGCCTTCCACTGATGATGTCTCTGACTTAGGGTGGATGGGGCGACAGACCTGGCCTGCAGCATATGGAGACTCTCTTCATCCATCTGTCCATGCCTGTTTGAATGATATGAGACATATGACGAAAAGCAGCACAGACCAGCTTCAATCAAGGTAGAAAAATCACAGTTCTCATCCATATAAGGAAGGCGAGATAAATAATCAGCGACTATGTTATTCTTTGTGTTAATGTAGTAAGGACACAAGTCAATGCCATATATAAATGTAATCCAAAACAGTTCATACAGCCACTGCATGCATGTCTTGTTGCAGTTAATGCCATTAGTTAGCATAGCCACAACTTACGGGGTACAGTTCTTGAACATTGATGTTGTCATGTTTTAAATTCTCACGGGGGCCAGAGGCCAAATGCGGTGAACAGATGCGTGAAAATTGTAGATGAGATCGACGTAACAAAATCTTCGGGTATGTTGGGTTTGAATACCACTTTTGTGAAGCATTCAATTTTAGCTTGCATCAACGGTTTTGTACACTTGCTAAATACGATCAGATTAAGAGGATACTTCCCAAGACTATGGAAAATCGCTATGTGCGCTGTTATTCCGAAAAAGAAAAACTCTAGACGTATAGATGATTTAAGGGTTATTTCTATCAGCCCTATTTTTGGTAAGATTCTCGAAATATTAATTTCAAAACGAATAGAGGATCACTTGTGTAGGATAGATTATTTGTATTGTCACCAGTACGGTTTTAGGCCTGGTGAAGGCATAGATAATGCTATGAAGTACTTTATAGATGTTGTATTTAAGAATAAGGATGAAGGTGATGATACTATCGCTGTCTATTTCGACTTGTCCAAAGCCTTCAATTCTATCAATATCAATATTCTATTAAAGAAATTATGCATGATAGGAATAAACGGACAGCTGTTAGAGCTGCTGAGGACTTACTCTACTGGCAGAGAACAGTTCGTTAAAAACTGTGAATTTGTTTCTAGCATTTTGCCATTAAAAGCTGGCGTGGCTCAAGGAAGTGTCCTTGGGCCATTATTGTTTATCCTATACATAAATGATGTATGTAAAATTGAGTTCACTGGTAATATCATACTCTACGCTGACGATTGTGTACTGCTGCATACCATGAGAAATGATAACGATCTGCGCGAAATACAGAGTGATGTGTGCAAGTTTAATGATTGGGTGAAGCTAAATGGATTGAATATAAACAACCAGAAGACCAAGATGCAAAATTTTATTGGTCGTAGGGGGAAAAGGAACAATTTGATTACATATAATGAAGGTATTCCCATAGATTGTGTTGATGAATTTAAGTAATTGGGATACTTATTAGATTATCACCTTAACATGAAGCAGCACATAAACTCGGTATGTTTAAAAGCAGGTATTTTAAAGAATAGGTTGAGGAGAGTAAGACACTATATATCGAAAGATCTGGCCTGTCTAATTTACAAGACTTACATTTTACCAATATTGGAGTTTGGTAGCATTACAATTGACTTAGCTTGTAAAGAACCATCTCGTAGGTTGCAATTAATACAGAACAGTTGTCTGAGGGTTATATGTAATATAAGGTTGAGAGAAAACCAGAGAATTACTACTGTGGAACTGCATAACCTATGTGGATTAATGCCGCTATGTTATCGTAGATTGAGTCGTTGCCTATGCTTATTTTGGTCTGAAAAGAATCAAGTAGAAGGACAATTGATTCATGAGTATAATATGCGAGATCTGACCAGAGTAAGGGTGAAACAATGGAAAAAAGAGAGCATACTAAAAAATAGAAGCTATTGATCTGTGATAGAAGGGAATATTATATTCATAAAACTGAGCTTAGGAGACTTCATTGAATGTCTCACACAGACATGAGCTAGAAAATTAAGATGCTTAGTATTTAGTTAATAAATCATGAGACTTCATTGAATGTCTCATGAGCATATAAAGTCAATAAAGGACCAAAGACCCAGCTAGTAAAGCAAGTCTAATCATTACTAATGTGAGACTTCATTTAATATCCATATACTTTATTTTATCCCACTTGGTTTAGTTCTATTAGCAAATATAGATATATAACTGATTGTGATAGTAGTCTGTGAGGTCGCAGCTAAATTTAGCATAGCGACAAAAGCGTGTGAACATGATTGTGATGTAGCAAATAATAATATTACATTCTCTGATTTTGATTTAATTAGTAATCATAAAGGCTTTAAAATAATGAGCCTTAATATAAGAAGCCTTGTCAACAAGGTGAATGAACTTGAAGCAATATTAACCAAGATACCGTTTCATATAGCATGTATAAACGAAACCTGGCTGAGCGCCCATGTATATGATATGTATAGCCTGATAAATATAGAAGGTTATGCTCTGTTCAGGGCAGACAGAACGATGGGGAAGAAGAAGGGTGTGGGTCTCGCAATATACATAAAAGATACACTTCAAATATTACCAATAAAACAACATTTACAGATTTGCACCCCAGACATAGAAATCCAAACAGTAGAGGTCAAACTAAATGACCAAAAGAAAATTATAGTATCAAACAGCCCTGACGGAAATCTCCCCAATGCGCTGTCAACCCTTACAGGGAAAATCGACCAATTAGACAAAAATTGTGACAAATATATTATGGGTGATTTCAATGTAAACTACGCCTCCCAGTCGTCAAGTAGAACCCAATTGCAAACCCTAGAATTTAACACTTCGCTAAAACAAGTTATAAACGTACCAACCAGAGTAACTACCACAACAAAATCTACCATAGATTCGCTATTTACAAACTCTAAATTTATTAGTAAATGTGGAACACTAGACATTAATATAAGTGACCACAAACCAATTTACGCTATAACAAAGAAGCACAAAGAAATATATGAAAAAACAAGCTTTACATGCCAAACTTACACAACATATGATTATAACATGTTTAAGGACCAATTATTAAGGCAAAATTGGGATGTTCTACTCGGCGACAGGGACCCAAACAAATGCTGGGAAAACATGATATTAAAGATCACACAAGTAGTTGATAAAATGTGTCCCACCAGGGTATTCAACAATGTAACAGAAACTTGGCTCAATAGTACCACCCCCGATCAACTCATTGCTCTCCCTGGCTACATATCAATCAGAAATGACAGATCTTTTCTTATCCCTAATACTAACTCAATCAAACGTGGTGGTGGCCTCCTCTGCTACATCAGAAATGACCTAAACTTTATCCACCCCCAGACTCTGATATCTCCTCCCCTAACCTGGAAACTCTTACAATCAAATTAATCCCTTCTAATCAGAAACCCCTACTCGTTATCTCCGTCTATCGTCCCCCCTCAGGTTCTATTGACCCATACTTGGACACACTCAACAATATGCTATCTCAAAATGATACAAAATCTCCACTTGAACGTGTTATTCTGGGTGATTTTAACATTAACTATCTTAATCTCACCTGCCCCGATAAAAGGAAACTAATACTCTTCAGCCAACAAAATGGTCTTACCCAACTAATTAATGAACCAACACGAATTGTAAACGGTAATGATAACATTACATCTAGTCTTATTGATCTTATCTTCTCTGACTGTAAATATATTTTAGACAGTGGCACTATTAATCACAATATAAGCGACCATGAGGCAATCTTCATGATCAGAAAGAAACCCAAAACCAAAAAGGAATTTGAGTTCAAACTAGCCAGATCTTATAAAAGTTATAATCCAATTCTCTTTCAACAACAACTTAGAGACAACTTTGACTGGCCACACTTTGCCAGCATTGATGACCCTAATCTCTCATGGGAATTTATCCGCTCAGCCATCACATCAACTTTAGATAAGATGTGCCCCTTGAAACAGCGTAGAATCCTAATTAAGAATGACCCCTGGTTTACTAATGATTTAATAGACCTTCTGAACAGGAAAAATTCAGCTCGAAAAAAAGCAATCAAATTCAAAACTGCTGAGAATATTACTGAAGCTAAACGCCTCAAGAAAGATACTAATAGAAGAATCCTCCATGCTAAGAAATCTTATCTTCTCAATGTTCAAAGACAAACCAATGACCCCAAAAAATTCTGGCAGACCATTAATGCTATTTTTCCCTCGAAAACATCCAACCAAACTGTCAACCTTAACAATGAACAACTACAACCCATCTCTAAATCTGAACTACCCAACTACATTAATTCATATTTTGCTAACATCACCGACCACTTACTTAAAGACTCATTATTGACTGAATGGAAAGCTATTGTACCAAATGCTAACACCTCTATCAATGCAATTAGAACAAATGATATTGAACTCTTACCCCTCATAACCAAGATTGATATTAACAAGGCATCCGCGATTGACACGATTCCAAATCGAATTCTCAGAGACTCCTTTCTCTCAATACTACCTAACCTGGTCCGTTGTCTCAATCTATCCTTTTCTAAACACACTTTTCCCCAAGAGTGGAAAATTGCAATGGTCATCCCTCTCTTCAAGGGTGGTGACTGCACCCAAATCAATAATTATAGACCCATATCCCTACTACCCACCCCAAGCAAACTGATTGAAAAAATTGTACACAACCGTCTACTTCATTACTTGACCTCTAACCATATTCTTGATCCCCACCAAGCTGGTTTTCTTCCCGGTCAGTCTACTATCATGACTATTAGCTCTCTTACTGACCATCTCTCCCAAGCAGTCGAAAATAAGACCCCAAGCCTCCTAACATTTATTGATTTCCGTAAGGCTTTCGATATGGTCAATCATCGGATCTTATTATCTAAGCTCTTGAATATTGGTATCAGAGGTGATCTACATCTGTGGTTATGCTCATACTTAGCTTCTCGTCAACAAAAAACTCTAGTCAACAATCAAACCTCCAATTTAGCTACTGTCAAAACTGGTGTGCCACAAGGCTCAATTCTTGGCCCCCTACTCTTCTTGATCTTCATAAACGACCTAGGCAAATGCCTAACGCATGCTAAATATCTTCTCTATGCAGATGACACTGTCCTTTTCCTATCTTCAAAATCAATACCAGACCTCTGCACCAAAATTCAACACAACCTTAATAATCTCACATCCTGGTGCGTTGCTAATCGCTTTCTTATCAATGCAACAAAAACTAAGCTTCTACTTATCAATAAGAACAGTAAACCAGCCATTATTAACATCATGTTAAATGGCACTAAGCTCGAGATCGTTCACAGCTATAAATACCTAGGCCTCACTCTTGACGACAGATTATCTTACCAAAGCCACATTAAGAATGTAATACGTATTGTCTCCCACAAAATCTTCTTATTCCTTACAGTATTAGAATTCGTCACTTGCTTACCAAGTCATCAGCATTGCTTGTATACAAAAGTAAAATCTTACCTTATCTTGACTATGGCGACATCATCTTCCACAATACACATCATGGTAGTCTTAACAAGCTCCAAAAGCTCCAAAACAAAGCCATTAGAGCCATACTTCACCTTGATTATAACCGCTCAACTATTGATTGCCACAGAGATCTGGCTATTCCTTTACTTGAACATAGACATATCTTCCATCTTCAAGTAACAGGCTATCATAGAGTTAAAAATCCAACATATAGAGATACTAATAATGATAGGAATACTAGGGCCAATACTGCTCCAAAGCTTAACACCCACAGATGTAGAACACAAACTGGTCTAAACTCAGTTTTGGTCAAAACAGCCAAAACTTGGAATGAACTTAGCCCACGCACACGTAACATAGCCACAATTGAAACATTCAAATCACTTCAAAAGAAATGGCTACTCTCGACCCTTGACTAATTAATTGTTGCTTTAAATACTATATTAATCTACATGGTTCACACTCTTTGACAGTGATTACCACCATGCTCTACTTATCCATTCTAAATTCTACTCTCCACTGACGATATGTGTAATCTTTGTTATATGGGGATCACACTCTAGCAAGTGATTATTCCTCAATTAATTGTGTAATTCATATGTTCTTTTCAACCGTGTTTCACTCAACTTAACCCGCTTATACTGTCTCTAATTGCTCATGGTCCACACTCTGCGACAGTGATTACTACCATGTTATTTACCTGTCATCATATGTATTTTCTGTATTAATACTGGGCTGTGTTAGTAACTTTGTCCATATATACTTTTCTTCATATCTTTCTACTTTTGTGCTGGGGATGTTAGAATCAACCCGGAAACCCTCTGGGAAATGATTATCCAGCCTAAATAAAATCTTTAAAAAAAAAAAAAAGGGCGAGAAGTTCCTGGATAACGAGTGACTTATTTAGTCTCATGAAGGCAAGGGATAAATTATTTAAAATGGCAGTCAAAACTAAAGATCCATTAACTAATGGACAAAGCGAAGGCATTGCAAAGGCAGGTCAACCATCAATTAAGAAATCTAAAAAATAATTATGTTAAAGAACAGATAGAAGCTAGTTCTTCTGATCCCAAGAAATTCTGGAAAAAGATGGAACCCCTAATCAATACCAAGCCCAAAACAAATAGAGAAATACTGCTAGTTGATGCAAATAATACCTTGCAAAAAGCAGATAGAGTCCCAGAACTATTCAATGGATACTTCTCGTCCATAGGTGATACCCTGGCGGACAAGATCCCCAAACCAGATCAGGCCGAAACCCAGAAATTTGAAAATAAGAATGATAATGATGGCGTAGACCAAGGTCATAACCAATTTTGCTATCAACCTGTCAGCATTGAAGATCTTATTAAGACAATAAACAGTATACCCACTAGCAAGGCATCTGGGATCCAGGGCTTACCCACATGGCTACTAAAAGCGGCTTTAAGAGCTCTAGTACACCAATATAAGTACATAATTGACCTAACATTTGAAACGTAAAAGTAAACCCAATACATAAGGCAGGAAATACTAATGAACCAGAAAACTATAGACCCATATCCTCAAATCAGACCCAAGCGAAAATACTAGAGAAAATAGTACAAAAACAATTATTAGAATATCTAGAGAGCAAAAACCTTTTTTACAAGCATCAGTATGGCTTTCGCCCGGGTAGGTGCACCCAAGATGCCTTGGTAAATTATATGATGAATGTGTACTCTACCCTTAACCGGGGCTGGGTGGTATGAGCAGCCTACCTCGACCTAAGAAAGGCTCTCGATACAGTAAATCACAATCGATTACTGGAAAAACTGGAAAAATTAGGAATTAAAGGCATAGAATATAGATGGTTCAAAGATTATCTAAGTGGAAGAATGCAATATGTGTCAGCAAATGGCCATCAATCAAATACTAAGGAAATCAGCTGTGGGGTCCCCCAGGGAACCACGTTAGGGCTGGTATTGTTCAGTATTTATATAAATGATCTACCAAATTCCATTAGTCATTCCAATATACAGATGTTTGCGGACAACACTATAATATATGTAACAGGACCAAATATTGAAAATATAACAAAATTATTACAAGAAGACCTAAATGCAACCGACTACTGGTGCAAAGTAAATAAAATTTCCCTAAATCATGAAAAATCCAAAATCCAAATGTTTCACAGTCGCCAGGTTCTTAGATCAAGGTGGGAAAACAATGGACTTCATGCGATTCCCCCAAACATATTAATACTGCACCCACATCCCAAGGTATTAATCCCTAAGACCAGCACAAAAAAGGGGGAATACTCTCCCTCTTCATATGATCAAGGTACTGACCCTTGTAAGCCTGTTTGCATAAGCTAACAAGTGTCTCCCCATAATGTTGGAGTGATTCCCCTGGTTGCTGTCTACACAACCTATATACCTCCAACCTTTCCTCTTCTGTTTAAGCGAAAGAGAGGACGACTGACCCCACATAAATTGATTAACGTGCTTAGACTAGGCATTATGAGTTCTCTCATAAGGGTATCCTCTGACCAGTTAAACAGCTCCACATAATTCATGGCAGCTGCCATAAAATCCTCCCAGTCCTCCCCTTTACGGAAAGGCAGCAGGGACTTTGGTTTAGGGCTCTTGCCCTTGCCACCTTGGAATTTAGGCGAATAATCCCCGATGATCTTCATCATACATGATGCTCAGGTTCATTTCTGACATTAGCGACCATCTACCGCCCCTGGAAGGAGCGCAGCCCACTTGGCCGACTTAGCCTTGCACAGCCCTGGCGGCCTGTTGAGAATCATCTTCCACCAATGGAATTGACACATTCCCTAGGGAGCAATTTGCATCACCACGTTGCGATGAGGACACCAAGAAATCTACCCGTCTCCCTTTATACACGGAAGGTGTATATGGAAGTCGGCGTTCAAACCTCGCGTCGCGATTTTTGCGTGGAGGTGAAAAACTCTCCAGAATGTCTGTAGGAGACAACCTATGGTTGCCTCTTACATCAGGACCAAATGGAGTTGTCAAGAAATCCCAAAGGAGATCCGGACACATATTGTGATCCCTTAGACTGCGAAAGAGCTGTACCAGATTCTTTCGAGATTATACATCCACATTCATAGGTCACCAAGGTATTCCGTAACCAAAGATTTTGTCATGTGCGCAGGTAATTTGCCTGTGCTATTCAAACTCATCAGAGCCTGAGAAAGGAACAGCAACACCTGTTCCGTGCCTTCACGATCACAATCTTCTTGGGATTCTCCTCTGTCCGCAAGGATTTTATCTCCTTCCATGGTGGGTGATCCAGATCCACTGCCTTGTGTATTGACAACTGGCTCCACGTCCACTTGTGCAGCCTCCGCCTTGCAAGTGTCAGCCGAGTATCCTGCTTTTTCCATCAAAGCACGATAAATTTCTGGGTCGTAGTATCATTGAAACCATGGACACTGGCTACCAGTTTAGTGACCACTTCCCCGCGATGCATCAGAGACTGAATGTGATGCCTTGTGCATGTCCACAACATACCTGACAACTTCCTCAAGTTGGGTGAAAGCCTGAGTCGCAAAATTTTCTGTGACATCCTGGCGCTTAGCAAGCACCAAGGCAAGGGCCTCGTTGGCTTTTGTCTCAGCCCCCACAACTGCACGATCCACAATCCTTGCAGCCTCTTTTACCTTTGTATCATCTACCATGATGGCAGCCCTGCCATCAAATATCAGATAGATATCAAAGGGTACGAGTGAATGGGATAACCTCCAACAGGGAGAGGGTAAAATGCGGCGTCCCACAAGGTACGGTTTTAGGACCATTATTTTTCCTCCTGTACATAAATGACCTACACAGTGTCGTCCAAGAATCACAGGTTCAACTATTCGTGGACAACATGGTGATCTACTACTCGCACACAGATGAGACCTCTCTCAAAAATGACATATCTGAACATGATCGATGAATGGTGCAAAAGAAATAGAATATCGATAAACGTAAAGAAAAGCAAAGTCATGGACATCGTCCTTGGAACTGCAAAAAAGAAAGCAGCACCAAAAACACTGAGCCTGAACTCAGTTGCCCTAGATTATGAAAAAGAATACTGCTATTTAGGACTGATAATAGACCAAGCATTGACATTCAACGCACATGTTCAAACAAAGATCGACCAAATTGCCAAACGACTAAAAGCCACGTCAAAAATAAGGAAATCACTAACATCCGCAAACACCGTACTGGTATACACCACCATGGTATGGCCGGTGATTGACTTCTGTGATATCTTTTACATACCAGCTCAAGGAAGGCACTTGGAAAAGCTCCAAACAATCCAAAATTCATTCTTTCGAATAGCCTATAACCTAAAAAGAACTGATAGCATAAAAGAGCACCATACAAGGTACAAAATACCATTTCTAGAAGAAAGGAGAGAAGGACACGTCCTCCAAACTGCCTTCTCAATGAGCTGTGATGAAAACTTTACAGACAATAGGCGATTAAACTTGAGAAATCTAGCAAGTAGCAAACTACTCAAAGTCCCAATGGCAAAAACTAAGAGAATAAAGAAGTCATTCTATGTACAGGCCCCCTATCTCTACAATAAATTACCACCTAAAGGGAGAAAATCATCCTTCACAATTAGTGATTTCAAAACCTACCTGGAAGAGGAATTTTATTCCTACTCCCCAGCCCAAAGAAATCAGACGGCCCCTAAAATAGAAAATCAACAGGGTTATAAATGGGTTTGAAATGGGTTCAAATTGAACACCCCCATCCAGGGTCCCCATTGGTGCCTGAAAACAATCCCCACAGTGCCCCTACACCAGAATGAGACAATTTGCATATTGGTTGGATTGAGGTCATGACGCAATGTTGTGTGTTGCTAAGTAGCACTCAGATGACCGCTCATCCACGCCTGGGTGAAGCGGAGTGAAACTTTGCACATCATTGTTCACTACAGGACGGGAGTCTGCAGACAAACACACTTAGTTCTTTATCAGCCTCTAACTCTCTCTCCTGTCTGCCTCCATCTCTTTCCTGTCTCCCTCTCACTCTCTCTCACTCACTCTCTCTTGGAATCGGGAGTGGGATCAGGAGAGGGATCGGCAGCGAGAGTGGGATTGGAGGAACATGTCTAATGCAATAAGGGGGTGCGGGGGACGGGCAGGGGGAAGGGGAGGGCAGGGAAGGAGAGTGGGAAGATGTGGGCCCCACTGTCCAACTGGGGGCAGGGGGTGGGGGGTGGGGGTGGGGGAGTGGGGGGCAACAACAATACAACAGTGACAAAAAAACATCTCAACAGGGTTCCATTTGAGGTATGAATGTTAATACAGATACTTACTTACAAGACAACTTGAAAGAGAAAGATGGTTGGAGAGGGAACAAGGAGAGTGGGAAGATGTGGGCCCCACTGTCCCACTAGCAAATCCCGTGCAAAGCACGGGTATTTGCTAGTTGTATCTAATCATTTTGATGTAACTGTATCTGAGCTGGAAATAAACAATATACATACATACATACATTATACAAATACACAGCACCATTTTCTGGACATCTCCTAAATACCATCGAAATAAATCAATACACACATATGATAGGAATATATATAATATATCGCCAATCGGTTTCTGGCCTATGACTATACGTTGTATTGGGAATATAATGACATTTTGGAATGGAATTATAATGTTAAAGCACCTCCATGATTTAAATTGCCATTATTTTCGTCTAATGGGATTGAATAAGTGAATTACTAACTTTACTTTCCCGTATTTATCTCCGGAAGCCACTCTATAGCATGATGCAGAGTAACAAATGATTGAAAAACCAATAGTTGCCACAATCAGCTGTGACAAAAGACAAATGATTGATGATGCGAGGTCCTGATATGTGGCCTTCAGCCCATAAAATGAAAGAACTTGTCACAGCAAACCTGGAATTTGTTTACTTATTAGAGAAAAGTAGTTTGTGTGAACATCAAATATTAATCATGAATCAAAATTTCTTAGAACTATGTAGGCCCTACATACGGAGGGTTTATCTAGTAAATCATGAAATATAAACTGATTAGATAATTTAATCAAGGGATACATGATGAATGAATTTGAAGTTAACAACATTTGTGCTCTATAATTGTTGTTAATTAATCAGAATTAAACCAGAATTGCAAGGTAGCCACCATTCTATAAATATACATCTGAAGCTACACTATCAAAGACATATTCCAGAACCCACATTTTTAAATGACAACGACTTTTAGTAGGAACTCAGAGAAGAACGCTGGAATCTGCACCTAAGGGGAGTAAATTAAGAGGTCTAGACATTTGATGGCATGCAAGTATGGTCGGACATCTGTAGCAAGGAAGGAGGCAGCACAGTCAACAATAATGGATATCCATAAGCTTCGATAGTCTGCATAAAACATCTAGCGTGAATGCCTCGGGCTAAACTAGAGCGTTGATCCCTTTTCTACTGATTTCCATTCACTAGGTGTTTTGAGACAGAATCTGCCACTTGTTTTAGCTGCACCATTTGCAAGGTTTTCCCCCTTGGTACATGATATGAGAGAATCTGTAGTATGCAAGGACAAATTCATGTTTTATAGGATCAATGTCCTATTCTTGCTTTTACTATCTTTTTATTTCAACCACAACCTAATGGACCTGGTCTTATATTGTTCTTCTGAATCGGTCTCTAAAAGGTAACTTGTATAATTGCAATTAAGACAGTATTGATGATGGTTGTATTTGTTTTAAATGCAAGTCATTATGGAATATCTCCCAACTGGGAATCAGTAGAAGAACAGCTACATGGGCTGAAATAGTAGTAACCCGGGAAAATACAAAGCAGTGACAATCAAACACACAGTTCTGGAGCATATTTGTTGTTGTAACATTCATATTGTTCTGATAGGTACATCCCAATGTTGCCATCGTTTTTCGTTTGTACCCTGAGTGAATCTTAACTAACAATATTTTTCATTACATAGCAAAAGGTTTTTACTATTGATTAGTTACTATTGATACAATCAATGTGTAGTAGCAATAGACATCAACGTACTACTAAAATATTATATAATTATCAGAGGTATCAATTATTAAACCGACTTCATTGGATTCTTTGTATATTCCTTGATTTCTTGGTTTCTTCGATTTGAACAGGATTGTACATTATTACATAGTGTTAGTACATAACATTCCCACTTGCCCCTAAGTTCCACCATATAACATAAATTATTCGGTTCTGCTGTTTCATACAAAACCGCGGGTAGTTGTATTTATAATGTTCCTTCCGGTTGGGGGACTGCCAATTTCTTTTTTTTTTCCTGATTAAATTATTTTTGTCTTCAGGTAAGTCGTAGGCATATTTAATTAGGTCTAGCATCCGTCTATCTGTTAATTTAAATGGGAGTAATTTCAGTTGATTTTCATGTTCTTTCATATTTGTTGTTTTGGGTAATTTCCTGATTATGCTTATTGCCTCAATAGTTTGGAGTTTTCCAGTTAGTTTCCTAGTGCATGAATCATACAATATGTCTCCATAGTCCATGAGTGGACTATAGTGATCACATAAGAGGGCAACTACAATGACTGACAATGTTGACAAAACGATTCTTAAACGATGGTTAGGGAGTTTCAGAGTTTTCTAAGTTGATTGGTTCTTAGATTTGCTATGAATGCTGCTTGTTGAATTTATTTTTTGAATGTCAAAGTAAATATGGATCCCTAGGTATTTATACGTTGTTACTAACTCTAGTTCCTCATTCTGGACGGTATATTTACTGGGTTTTTTGCTGGCGTTTTTGCTTCACTTGCATTGTATAATTATGCATGGTATTTGATTTGTTTGTGTTGATTGTTATTTTATTTTTCTTGCACCAGTTTTTTAAATCTTCTTGGAGAGTTTCTGACTTCTTATTACTTGATGTTTCTGTGAATATTATGGTGTCATCAGCACACTTACATATGTACCGAGCTATTTTTTATGTTATCTGGTAGGTCATTTATATGTAATAAGAACATAATAAGAAAAGGCCGCCCTCAGTAAAATGATAGCTCTATATTTAGTTCTTTAGGTAAAATCAATGACAGCTAGGTACAAACATAATTATAGTGAATAATAAGAGTCCTGGAGGAGTCCTGGAGTCGTGGATTATGATGTCTAATGAAAGCAGACATCTTTGAACGAATCATGGCGTCACTCATGATAGAACCCTGCCTGTCGAGGCTGAGGCCCTGCTAGCCGTGGCAGCATGGCGGGAGCACCATGGGCATTCTCCTCCTCCTATTGAAATGTTTGCAATTATGTATAGCAGACATAGGCATATCCTCATTAGATCCAAATCTCTACATTCTATTCTCGGCCAGATTTCACAGTGTGATTTAGTGTTCCAAACTGCCAGCCACCAGAAAACTACCACAAATAAGGACAAAAACTGAAGAGACAATATTATATTGTCTAATTTCAGAGACCAGAGACAAATACAAAATAAGGCTTCAAGGACAAGGACAATCTGACATTATGTGCACACACTTCGAGATTGTTCTTGAAGCTGGGGATTTTATCTACGATCTTTGCCTAGACTTTGAGCAACCGACCCGCCCTCTAGAGGGCGGCATTAGCCCACTTCTAAACCTCCTTACGTTGCCCAAATAATCAGTGTCATTTCTCACTTATACAAGACTTGTATGCATGGCCCTGTTTTCTATGTATTCCCATGTAAATGGGCACCATTACATCGTCTGTAAGGCAAGTCGTGTTCCTCCTGATGGCTTTTTATGGGATGACTTATGTATAATATGGTACAGGAAAGTAGCAATTTTAAATATAAAAAGTGGCGTCCAATTTGTTTTGACTCCCTCCCCTCTCGGACCTCACACACATTGCATCTTCACTCACTCACATAGCTTCACACACCCCAGTACCACACACTGCCCCTCCCGCTGCCTCTAGCTGCCTGCCACTGCCTGCCACTGCCTGCCACTGCCTGCCACTGCCTGCTACTGCCTGCCACTGCCTGCCACTAGTGTGTGTGTAGCCTTGAGGCGAGGCTACACACAGGTATTAAACACTAACACATGGATTCTAATGCAACGGGAGGAGTGAAGGATGGGTGGGTGGTGGGCAAGCAGTGTCATTCAAGGTGAGAAAAACAACAACTATAAGAACAAAAACAGAAAATAAAATAATTTCCTGTAGGCCTATCTAGCGGGCTCAATTTCTAGACATTGTCTAAAGTCTTGAAAGTTTAAAAAAAACTTGATGTTTCTGTGAATATTATGGTGTCATCAGCACACTTATGTACCGAGCTATTTTTTATGTTATCTGGTAGGTCATTTATATGTAATAAGAACATAATAAGAAAAGGCCGCCCTCAGTAAAATGATAGCTCTATATTTAGTTCTTTAGGTAAAATCAATGACAGCTAGGTACAAACACAATTATAGTGAATAATAAGAGTCCTGGAGGAGTCCTGGAGTCGTGGATTATGATGTTTAATGAAAGCAGACATCTTTGAATGAATCATGGCGTCACTCATGATAGAACCCTGCCTGTCGAGGCTGAGACCCTGCTAGCCGTGGCAGCATGGCGGGAGCACCGTGGGCATTCTCCTCCTCCTATTGAAATGTTTGCAATGGGGCACTTTGGTGAGTAGTACCAAAATTAGCACCAGGTGGCCAGGCTGCCTACCGGCCCTAGGTCTGAGGTTAGCAGGGTCCATATATACACATGTACGCTATAGTTCCGAGCTTCTCATCGCACAATTCCCGATCATTAGACATGCATACATTGAACAACAGGTGTCTGGTATACACTAGGCGGGTACGGGGGCAAACCATCCCCCCCTCGGAAATTTTTAAAAACAAGGAGTGAAATGGTGAAATGGTGAAATGGGGCATTTTAGGGTCATTTTCACATTACATTGTATAATTCTGAAAGCATATTATACTGATTCATATTTTGCAAAGAACCCAGAAAGATTTGACAGTGTAGCGGGAGGTACACACCATGTAGGGGGGTCTGGGGGCATGCACCCCCAGGAAAACTTTGAGCCAAATAATGCTGTTTTAGTGCGTTCTGCTGATTTTAAGGGCCATCAGGTCAATCCCTTAAACATTAAATGATAAACTCATAATTTACATGATTAAACTTTATTTTCACCCTAACAATATGTTTGACATATATATAACATTTTTCTAATAACGTAGCATAGCGTCATTACACAAAAATATTTAAAGTAGCATTTCACCCATGTGGTAGGTTCATTTTAATAATTTTCTTTTTCTACCTTAAAAAACAGGTCTATTTATTCAAAATCTATATTGTGGTAAACATATATAAAGTAAAATGATCCTAAACTCTTGCGGTTTTTTTTAATTTAAAAACTTCTCAATTCATGACACTTTAACTAATAGCTTGTATTTCCTTTCATTTTTCGTATATATTAGAAGGTATGAAATATGATATCTGTCATTATGATAAGATTATGGGTTGATCCTTTAAGATGGCCTCATTTGGGCTTGTTATTACCTGTTTAAAGTAGCTTAAGAGATGAGCGTGGTGTATGGTGATGCGTGACATACGGTGACGTTTTACTGTATCAAACATACCCCAGAGTCAGGAAAATGTCCCAAAAATATCAATACTATGCTTATGTTTTAACCTAACCTATATTGCTACTGAATATCCAGAACAATCATCTTATTCTTTAGCCTCTAAATTGTGAGGATAGATGATAGGCGTGACGTAAGGTGATGCATTTAACTTCCCCAATCATCATGCTGGCATTTGAATGATCTTTTAGATACTTTCCCTAAATATTACTGCAAATCTAACACAGGATTATGAAACCATGTGAAAATTGCCACTTGATGATGTATTGAAATTGTATAATACCTTAATATTTATCATTGATAGAGACTCATAAAAATGCGTGACGTACGGTGACGCACACATTTCCCATAGGGTTCCCTTCTAGCTAAGAGAGAAATATTGAATTTATAACCATAAAAATGACCAGAATCAATTGCCAAGTACTTAACCTCAATACTTATAGAAGAAACGAATTGACAAAATATTACTATTTTTTATCATTACAGCTTGAAATAATAATTTCATTTAAATGTATGAATATTAGTTAAAAAAAACACTAGTTTTTTCCCCATAACTTCCTCATTTCTGATCATATAGTCACAAAACCAGGGTTTCCATGAAAGATTTTGACAAGATACACCCTGCCAGCGTCATAAATTTTAGCTCCGTCATGGTTTTAACCCTGTTATGGCTCAAAAACCCAAATGCCTACCAGTCATGAAAATCGGCCTATGTACAAAAGTTACATAAGATCCAACTTTGTTTTCATCGTCGTAGACCTAGGCTACATATTACCAGTGTTCAGTTCTGCCATATTAATAATCAGGGATGACACTGGAGTTTGGAATAATATGTATTTCTTTTTGTTTAATATTTTGTATTCAGTCACTGCATTATGCATCAATTACATTTTTCGCAGTAGCGCTGAAGTAATACAAAAATGTCATTCAATTAGATGTCATTATCAAAGCAAATTTGAGAAGTAATACTTGCCAAGGAATAAAAAACTAAAACCTTCAACGGCGCTGTGTCAAAATCAAGACAATCCAAGTAAATTTTTCTCCCTAAGATATAGGCTACATGTATATAAAAAACATTACTATTCTTAAACATGAAATGTGTCGTCCACACCACAGTAAACACTCTTTAGAAATACGGGTACTTTTATACAAAGAGAATAGGGTCCTGTAGGTTACAAATCTCTAGTTTCTATGGATAATTTAACACATTTAAGGTTTCAGCTGATTTGAGAAAGACTTAATATCACCAGAATTTCTTACATTCACTGGGATAGCGTTCCAAATCACTTTAATTCTACCAATTAAGCTACGCCTGATACCCTCTTTTCTCCAGTTGTCCACAAAGGAATTTGTGGATATATTCCGATCTGGGCCCACATGTAGACCATTCATGTCAGACTACAGAACCTAGTAGAACTTTATGTTGCCTGTCGCAGATGATATTAGTATTTTTGAACCAAATTATGGCCGCAATTTGTCTGAAAAATCGGGAGATCTCCCGCCAAGTCGGGAGGTTTGGCACTTCTGCAGCATGCAACGAAGTGTCTGACCCATGTGTCATAGGTCGCCGGGGGTCAACCCCTATCCTCCTGGGCCGCTTCTTGGCGCCACCTGGTGGTTAAGTACATCGTCACTAAAGCTCGCCATTATGTATAGCAGACATAGGCATATCCTCATTAGATCCAAATCTCTACATTCTATTCTCGGCCAGATTTCACAGTGTGATTTAGTGTTCCAAACCGCCAGCCACGAGAAAACTACCACAAATAAGGATAAAAACTGAAGAGACAATATTATATTGTCTAATTTCAGAGACCAGAGACAAATACAAAATAAGGCTTCAAGGACAAGGACAATCTGACATTATGTGCACACACTTCGAGATTGTTCTTGAAGCTGGGGATTTTATCTACGATCTTTGCCTAGACTTTGAGCAACCGACCCGCCCTCTAGAGGGTGGCATTAGCCCACTTCTAAACCTCCTTACGTTGCCCAAATAATCAGTGTCATTTCTCACTTATACAAGACTTGTATGCATGGCCCTGTTTTCTATGTATTCCCATGTAAATGGGCACCATTACATCGTCTGTAAGGCAAGTCGTGTTCCTCCTGATGGCTTTTTATGGGATGACTTATGTATAATATGGTACAGGAAAGTAGCAATTTTAAATATAAAAAGTGGCGTCCAATTTGTTTTGACTCCCACCCCTCTCGGACCTCACACACATTGCACCTTCACTCACTCACATAGCTTCACGGGAGGAGTGAAGGATGGGTGGGTGGTGGGCATGCAGTATCATTCAAGGTGAGAAAAACGACAATTATAAGAACAAAAACAGAAAATAAAATAATATCCTGTAGGCCTATCTAGCGGGCTCAATTTCTGGACATTGTCTAAAGTCTTGAAAGTTTCAAAAAACCTATATTCATCACTGATTACTTACTTGTTTGCCCAGGTTAAATCCAAATCTACAGCAAAATTGTCTCCAAATTATAAATTTAGAGACAAAACTTTTTTTATGAGCGCGATATTGTCTAGATCTTCTAAAAATTGTCTCGTTTTTAATTGTCTCTCCTTTATGTGCACGCCGGCTGCTATATAATATGATGAATTTCAAATGCATTATTTAAAAACTATTATTGTATAGCTTTACATGTTCTTGTCAATGTCCAAATTCTGGCCTAGACGTGAAAGATTATAAAAAAAACTGGTGCGCGTCAATTTAGCATCTCATGTTTTATCTCTTGCGAACTATGTTGTATCTCTTGAGAATTAAGTTGTATCTTAATTGGGCCCGAAAACCTTGTAAAATATTATATATTTTTCTCTTTTCCTGTCACCTACTATTAGTTATTTCATTTTCTCTCATAACAAACACTTAGAAAACTTGAATTAAAGGCAATTATTAATGTCGCCTCAGTTCATGATAAATGTTATATGTAGTAGGTATATGCTTAATCTGGAGATGTTTAATCTATGTTAATATTGTTTTGTTGATGGGATAATAATTTCGTTGAATAAAACATATCACTACTTTGTGAAATTTCACGAAATAAACACCTGTTCAAAAAAGAAATATCAAACCATCCAGGGTCAAACAAACCCATATCAGTCCTGTTATAACATGTTCCACACACCCAAATAGCAAAAAAAAGCTTATGATATCGTCGTTGAATAAACTGAATATAACACAAGTAGTGCCTGAGCCGGCAAGGAACCTCCTTTATTAAGCAAAAAACAATAATTTTCAAACGACTGATCCGGTTGAGTCCGCTGCAGCAAGTGACTGGGATATATATCAATATGGTAATATGAACATAATATTATTAGGGATCTGAAGGGAGGAAAACATGACTTAAAATTCAACCAAGCCATGCCCATATCCCACTCGCACTGTATTAGCTTGCTGTAGCTTACACAGATGCTTAAGCCTTGATGACGTCAAATTCAAGCAGGATTGAGGGTAATTTAAACTAAAATGGCAGCCCAGTTGAAACTAGATTTGGGCTTTTTAAAAGCTTCTATAGGTTTAAGGGACACTTCTATACTACAGATATGTTTTTATTTACTAAAAGAACCTATTGCGGCACCATTGACCTGAAGGCGGTACTTTATTTTAACCGGCCTATTGTTGTCCTTTGGGGTATGCCACAGGTGATTTTATTTGCTTCCGATGTAGTGTGCAACAATGAATACATTTAGCATGATCATTTTGTCATTCTAGCTGCTTTAATAAGCAATCAGTTCAGAATTGCATGTTAATCTTCATGGATTTATGCTCAGAAAGAATATTACATCAGCCGTTCTGTAAAATGAGAGAGCGATCATCTAATGAATTGATATTGCATATAATTATAATATGTCTCTCAATGGCTAAACCAACTATTAACCAGTCCCCGTCATAAATCATCGATCGATAACAGTGCTTGTAAACAGGTTTTTATAGCGAGTCACTCCCCTCCCCGGTTGGCATATGATTTCCACTGCCAGCATGATGTGTGTCTATGTTATATAGGAAGACTGATAGCTTGTCAGAAAACATGTATTATTGGTATCATATTGATATAGTCTGAAACTGGGTTTTATCACTTAGCATTATATCATCGCCCACAATAAAAAAAGGCAATGGTGACAGGGTGGCTAAACACATCTGAGCAAACATGCAGCAGTTGTTGTTGCCAAAAGGATGTTTTGCCTGAATCTATGTCACATCGCTTAATGTCACATCGCTTAATTGTTAATGTTATTGTTCTTCATGGATGTAAAAACAAGACAGGAGTTAAATATTTTCCCCCAGAAATGAATGGCATCTGCCCGATGTTGTCTGTTCTGGTTAATCTGCTTAGTCCGTCTTAAATCGAGTTGGTTCAATTGGTTCCAATATTTTTCTTTTTCTCATGTAAATCTACCCAAAGGATATTGCCTAATAGTAAAGCATACTTGATGGAAATGCTATTATTATTTTGTGATTTGTAAGAGGACATTCATTTTTCATCCTTGTCATATTGCGGCAAAGCTTTTTATATCGTTCTTTCCTTTCAGACATCTTGTTTATTGATTGATTGATATATTCTTTATTTGCCATAGGTGTTGGTTGAGAAATGGATCAAGAGCTTCTATAGAACAAATCTTACAGGTCTACCCTCAATTACAAAGCTTACAAGTCATAATATATGTTAAGTGTTCAAGCAATACAATTTTGAGGCTATAGATCTATATACATGTACATGTTAACGACTAAACCTTATTCCAGGTTTGGTTTATAAACACTGAGGTCCATTTGTCATCTTTATTTGCCTGGAGGTTATATAAACCATAGGCGGTTAGAAGTTTAAATAAAATAACATACAACCAAATATGTAACGACAAAATTAGAATGATAAAATGAACAAAATGAACGAACCACGAATGAGGCAAAAGCAGAGCGTATGTATATATAGGGACAGCATGGAAACAGCAGTATGAATTGCAACTGCACAAAACCACGCCATATAATGTCTAGGGATTTCAGCATATGGGAGGTGTTAAAGCCAACACTAGCACACTGCACTACTCCATGTACATCCAGACGGGCGTGACTTTCCATATGACAGCAGTGGCCTAGAAGAGAGGGGTGAGAAAGATCATCCCAAACCATTCAGTCTGTGGTCTACTGATCGATTGACAGCCGCCACATAACTGGGTGAGCTCGCTTGAAAATGCCCTCACCAATTCTCCCAAATGACAGCAATTTAATAGAAAAATGAGGTTGGAATATATTCCAATGTAACGGAATAGACTCTTCAAATAAGTTCATAGCCAAATATACTCAGATATAGCTAGTATTTATACTTGTTCAGGCTAATCTAGCAGAATTTACTAAATGTATATAGAGCAGGTCCGTGATCAGATAGGGAGAGTCATAGGCAAAAGCGCATGAGGGACGATCTGTTGTCCCATATTTCCTGCGAGCGTAGCGATTCCAGTGAGTGAGCATCAAGAAGTCAAATCGACCGAGAGAAAACGAGCGCCAGTGAGCAATATTAGTAAAACTACTGCAGTAAATATTTCCACAAGCCACCGAAATATAAATGTAGACTAATGGAAATGTATTAAGCCCTGCAGGAAAAACAACAGGGTGAACTCCTCCTCAATGTTGGTGAAATCACAACTGACTGATATTACCCAGGAATCAAGCCAGGTATATGCGGTAGTAAAATGGTACAAGGGTATGAAAATTCACAGTTAATATGAAACTTTATTATACCTTTCCAGAGGTTGGTATGATACTCCCATTGGCTTAAGCACTGATCGCCATATCAAAGAGAGCTGGTAATACAGCAGGCGCATTACCTGCACCCCTCTGTATTACCCGCACCTAATGAACAAAATAGTCCAGATCGTATTTTTTTATATATTTCGTTAAAGAATTCCTTCTGCACAAAAAATACACATACTATTAATTGACCATAGATAAAGGAAAATAAACCAGTAACTTATTTTCTCTATTTAGTTTACCTTATAATCAATCATAGGTGTAGGTAGAAAATGTGTTCTAGATGTGACCATAGAAAATAGTTTGTAGACCGTAGAAAATAGTTCCGCCGTCAGAGACGCTCAAGATGGAGACAGAAATTTGTTAGCAGCTTGACAATAGCTTCGTTGAAGATGAACAGGAGGTGGAATACGAATTTGTCATTGCTGAGGAAGGCCCGCAGGTTGAAGAAGTGAAGTAAAAAATGTTCGATAATTCTGTAAAAAAAAGTTTGCAGAAAAAAGGCCATTTGAAATGAATATCCACGAAGCTCCCTTCTATCTAGAAATAAACAGGGCTGCAAAAGATACTGACGACTTTTGGTTCCTAAAAAAACCAATGGGAAAGAACTATCTAGGGAAAATAGTAAAAAAAAATCACCTCGCCATTGTCATCAGGCCTAAAACTGACGAATCATTCTCTTCAGAAGAAAACCATGACGTGTCCCCCACCAAAATAGCCCAGCTGACTGGCCACAGAAACCTCAACTCTATTAATAATTATAGTGTTGCCAGTATCAGAAAGCAAAAATATATATGAGCGACATTCTAAGAGGGGCAGCCATGACACCATCTACCGAGTCAAAGAAGGCAAAGAATAGTCCAGCAGAGGAAGATGTTTCAGTTGTCGGATGCATCAAATAAGCCAGTCCCCTCCCTATCTCTGAGGCGGCCGTATTTTCACTGCGACTTGACATGGAATACTATGGAAGACCTTTTACCCATCAACCAATGTCAAATGTCCGAATCGGATGCCGAGATCCGATGCCCGAACCGAACCGAACCGAACCCCGAACCCATACCGAACCCTGTATGACAATACACCATTATAAAGCATAGCAAACAACTCTCACCGAAAAGAAACAATTCGGAAAAATTGTCTTTTTTTCGGCCTCATTTCGGCCTCGGATCGGTAATCACCGACCTTTATAATTTGCCGAATGATCCGATATCCGAACCGATATTTAATAAATTCGGGAGAAATTCGGTAAAATCTCTCTTTTATTCGGCCGAATTCGGCCGAATTTCATCTGAATTCGGACTAACTTCGGACTAAATTCGGACTTCACATATTGGGCCACTGTGTCGCCATTTCCCAACGGATTGGAATACTTTAAAAAGCTCTGTAATGCTGACATGTTTCCGGTTCGTTTGGTATACAATACAAGTTCATAGCCTTAATTAACTTGCCTGTACAGACGTTAATTAATAATTTAATATATCTTTTTCATATTGTAAAATATTCACCTTATATAATACATTACTAGCAACGATTGCCAAATGAGGTACAGATAAGGATTCAATAATTATATGATTTTAGGACAGTCAAATAGGTATTTAATACATTTTAAATTTTGGAAAAGGCTCAAATAGTTTTCGAGTAATGAGCATAATTATTGACATAATTTTAGACATTATTTAGCTGCTGCCATTAGCATTACCATTACTGAATGGTTATTTTGCTCTAACTTTCTTTCTAGTTGGAATATTTTCACAAACTAAAGAGCGTTATGACCCTTATATAAGACCTATCATTATATAAACTAATTTAAAACACTATGCTTACATTGTTATTATTTGTTTCGAATTTAAATTCTCATGCATTTATGTAGAAATAATGTACCTTTCCCCTGTGCCCTTACCATCAGAATTCAGGTCACAGTCTCTCCCAAGCTGCCCTATATTCATTATTGGTTATAATGTTTAACCAATCTAAATTTAGTAATATCACAAGGCCTCCTTGGAAGAACAACTGTGTTGAGAGTTGGGCCATTTTCTCTAATTGGAAAATTGTATATTGTATTGAGAAATTGTATTGTGTTGAGAAACAAAAATGCTTATATATATAGGTATACTATATATTATGTATACTATATGTTAGTTATATATGGTATGCGGTATATATACATGTATGTATGGATGCTATGTAAATATTGTATGTATATAGTGTATGTATATCATTTATACATATCTTTCCGTGTATTTTTATGTATATATATGTTATGTACACAGGTATGTATGTATTATATGTATGTTATATAAGCATAAAAGATTGCCGAATGCCGAGTTTTCCGAATTTCGGCCGAATTCGGCCGAGTTTCGGCCAAAACTCGGCCGGGTTTCGGCCGAATTTTGGCCGAATTGATCCAATTCGGATAACCGAAGTTCGGTATATGGGTAAATGGTCTTCCATAGAAAACCACCAAAAAGAAGGCCTGAGTGCGATGTTCTATGGTGCCACCTTAAAGATAAATACCAGTGTTGTCAGCACTGCAGCAGGCGGGAATTCAAGGAACTAATGCATGAAACAATAGAACTCAATATATTTTGTTCAAACTTTGTATTGAGAAAGAACATGGTTTGGGGAATACAAAATGCCAAGAAAACTGGATGTTATCATATTATTTTGTGTTTTAGGGATGAGTGAAGTTTACTTCCCTTCACTATTGATTTCAATGGGGGAAGCTCATTGTGATACAAGTTTAGCTGAATAACTTTTTTTTAGTTCAATGACCCCTTATTTTTTTAATTGGGAGGGTAGAATAACATGTCAGCAATGTATATGCAGATTTTAAAGAAAATCGTATGATTCAATCATATGCTATTTAATTGGGGAAAATGCAGAAATACCCGTTTTCCCATAGACTTCTATAGTGAACAGAAATAAATTTCAGTGGTCCCTGAAATAAAAACTAATCCAATGACATAATATATGGTTTTGGGGGGCTTTTGGGGTTCCCCCAACCATGTTCTTTCTAAATCCAAAGTTTAAAGAAAATTCCATGATTCATTCATTTTGTATGACCCCTTATTTTTTTAATTGGGAGGGTAGAATAACATGTCAGCAATGTATATGCAGATTTTAAAGAAAATCGTATGATTCAATCATATGCTATTTAATTGGGGAAAATGCAGAAATACCCGTTTTCCCATAGACTTCTATAGTGAACAGAAATAAATTTCAGTGGTCCCTGAAATAAAAACTAATCCAATGACATAATATATGGTTTTGGGGGGCTTTTGGGGTTCCCCCAACCATGTTCTTTCTAAATCCAAAGTTTAAAGAAAATTCCATGATTCATTCATTTTTTAAGTAAACACTGGTATTTACCTTTAATGCATGAATTATTCAAAGTACAAGCAGGTTTACCGGAACTTAGAGAAGTTGACAATAGAGACCTCTGGATATCAACTAAAGTACTGAATGTCAATATGCGCCTACAGTATATATATTCTTAATAAAATCGGCCACTATCTGATATCTGAAGTATATATATCAGGAATAACGACATCGATCCTCCTAGACCAACACGACAGGCAGAAGCACCCGTACTCCCCACCCTGCAGGCTCGCTCACTGAAGGTCACGAAGCCTAACAATATATCATTACAGTGGAATACACTATACCATGCGAGGTACGAAGGATAGAGGACATTATTATCTTTAAAATTTAAAATTTAAAATTCTCTTACTAGACTCACAAAATGGTAATCCGACTCCAATGGGTTGTTGGTTTTTTTCCGCTTCCTGGGAAGCAGTTTGTATCCTCTTGATACATTTATATTGCCCCTGGTGCTAATTCTATGGTTTCAAGATATTTGTCTTATTGTTAATGGAATTGATGTACATTTGTCGTATCAAAGAATTGATATGAAACCATTTTTATTACTCACTACGGTCAACAAGTATTATTGTAAATAATAGTCTGTATCCAACTCATTTCATCTACCATCATTACTATTCGCATCACCTCATAATTTCATACCATTGAATATATTATAATAGATATTGATCTAAGTTGTATATAAGAATGACATCAACTATAGGAAACTTATTGTAAATAGAATCTAAGAATTAATCGCACCCTATTAATATACAGCAAAAGGAGGGCTCAAAAGAAAATCATCCTAACAGATGAGATGTGTATATGGGCCAAAGTAAAAAAAAATGTACAAATGGCCATATTTTACATGAAATTTTGACATTTTTTCAAACGCACTTTAGAATACCCTCCTTAGGTATTCTGAATAGCCCATAGCTTCCTGCATTTGAGGAAAAAATTGCCTGTTGATAGCTTAAAAAGCTGAATTAGGAGAACGATTTGAATTTTGACCCGTTCAAACCCTCTTTTTGAAGCTCAGTATTGGAAAAATCTAGTGGAAAAATAATGATTAAATAAAATATTATAGCCCAAAATTGATCTTTTCGACTTACAGGACAATTGACAATAGGATATAAACTACTAGGCTACCTTATGCCCAATAACCTGTATTGATGCAGTCAGCTTTATGGAAATTATGCGTTACGGAAATTACGCACACCTTTGAGAACCTGTGAAGGCAAAGACCATAAGCCAAGAATACATATTTTTTCATGTGTATAGAAGATGTTAATATGTATACATTTGTGAAAGAATTTTGATGTATCTCTTTAATCATGCGTGCTATTGGCAAAAAATCGGCGTTACGGAAATTATTCGTTATGGAAATTATTTTCCCTATAGAGTGTGTAAGTGTCATGGCGGCGGGGCGCGAATTAACGAAAATTAGTCGCGTAGTTGTACAGATGTGTGGACCGGAAGTAAACAATCTCCATAGAGTTAGCATTGGGGCGATAAATAATCACTCTTTACATCGCCCCTGTAAAAGTTTAAGGATTATGGAGGCTATAGTTGAAATCGTATGCCTCTAGAGATGGATATATGTGAGTTAGAAGTCCTAAATCTATATGATCGTTGAAAGAACAGAGATTTAATATCGCGGTAACGTTGGGGCTATGGGACTTTTGCGCGACATGTCCACATGACGTCATGAAACTGCAACAGTAGCGTGACTCAAAAAATCGCCGCGGTGGACTACTTACGCGCCCTATTGAGGGCCAGTGAAAGTAAATGATATGAGCCAATGATATATATTTTCTCGTGTGTATAGACCATGATGATATGCATATATGTGTGAAAGTAGTTTGATGTAGGTTGATAAATAGACAAAAGTGCCCGAGGCGGATATCGAAGGTGCATATTGCCCGAGGGCGTAGTGATTTTAGCGAGTGCACGTAGTGCACGAGCTAAAATCACGTAGCCCAAGGGCTATATGCACCGGAGATATCTGCCGAGGGCACTTTTGTGTTTATTATACCTTTTTTTGACAATTTACGTGAAAAAACAGTGAAAATCGATGGAAATTAGCCTAAATGTGCATCCCCTCGAACACTCCTCCCACCTCCCTCTGTTTACATCCGCATGCGCCGAGTCGTTTTCATATAAATATGCGGTGATTTGCTTTGAGGTGTGAGACGTCATCGGTAAGCCTGATCCGCCGCAAAATCTAGTTCTATTTTGATTCAACTCCCATCTTTAATATCACGAATATAGCATTTTAACATTATGATTCCTCCATTGAACTTTTCATTTCGACTACCTAGCTTTACATTTCGAGAGAAAATCGGGAAAACGATCGACGGTTTACCGAGTGGACGATCTCTAGGCCCAGGCCCTAAGCTTCGCAAAATCAAAACAACAGTGCTCCCGTTTTCAGTCACCAGCACCATCGAAATGTGGTTATACAAGATGCCAGTTAAATCGTTTTAAAACTCAACTAATGCTTGGTAACAGGTAGACGTCGATTAAGCATGAAAGGATTTTAGTTTATATCATTTCATTTGATTAATATTTTACCGCTGTTCCTGCGGTGACACACACGCATGTAGGCCTAGGCCTACCGACCATTTGTTGTCAGTAGGTTTGTCACACTGTCACAGCCACAGAAGCTGACAGGCGCCTTCGAATGTGGTTAAACCACCAATGGAATTAGTTTTGTTTATCTATGCTCGATGTATATTAGGCCTATGTGTATTTTTGGAATTATTTGAATGAAAATAAGAGTATAAACAAACAATGGGACAATTTTTTAAAAATGCGGGCAATATGACAAAAATGCGGGCAATACGGCAGCCGTATTGCCCGCATTTTTCAATACGAGGCTCAGTGCTTAAGCCTATGGGAGTATCATACCAACTCCATCAAAGGTATAATAATTGTGTGTATGTTATTGGAAATGAATCAAAGTAATTTCCATAACGAAAATTGACAAAAATGAGTTTTAAACTTCATGCATTTATTGTGTCTTCATGTTACTTCCAATTCCTTAACTTGTTTTCTCAGATAAGGGGGGTTATGTAAACAACTGAATGCACTAGTAGTTATATCATATGACACATTTGCAAAAATTACAAGGGGGTTTTAAAAATCGTTACGGAGATTTCTGCCCAAATGGCCAAAAATCAACACAGTGGGAAAAAATAGAAACATCCATAATGTACCTTTAGGAATAATACTTGAAGACATCCTTTCTTCATTCATTCAATTTTATTGAGAATGAATGACATATTTTTTAAACAGGGGACATTGCCCCGAAAATAACTTTATTTTTTTCCCCTTTTTTCCCTAAATTTGCCTTATTTTGGCTTGTAACATTAATTTTTTCTGCTAATACATAGGCAAAACCTATATTGCCCTTTCCCTTTCATCAAGCCCCATACACTGATAGCAAAAATGAGAAGAAAAACTAAAGATTAAAGAAATTAGGGCCTAGGGAAAGCAAAAAATCCGATTTGTACATTTTTTTTTACTTTGGCCCATATATATATACCCTGAATAAACAAGTTTGAACAACAAAAAATAAAATATCATGATAGATTACGAATGACATAATTGATTGCAACAGACACTGGAAAGGGGATATTTTTTGAAGCAGGAGTAATCAAGGACTAATTTGTACTGCTTCAAGTACATGGAAAGAAATAAGGTAAAAGAAATAGCATGAAATTTGTCATTAAATGGCAGGGTTGTGAAAAAAATGATAGATTAAGAATTTTTTTTAATAAATTTTATTGGCGAAGTTTCATATAAACATGATAGTTCTCATTCCCAAATAAATATTACTGAAAAATACATCGCGATAATTTTAGTAATTAACTATTTTAACTTAGATGAACTACATATATAATCCGTGGATCACGTTTAATCATTATCGATCTAACCAGAATATATGCGCGTCAGGTTCCATCTGGTGTTGACTTTATTTACCATCCGCTACATATTTACACGTGTCATATACCTACGGTGGCGCCACCTAGAGTTTATTAATGTAATTAGGCCGCTTATCACTCAATATACAGACAAAATTTAACATTCCTAGATATTTAGTCATCATTTCTCCATTTTCTAGCATTTTTTTTTGTGGGCATGTATAAAAGAAGTATATATAATGTCGCAATAAAATAACATAAGTCATCAGCATAATGCACTGCAGTTTTGACATTATTCTGTCACAAATGACCTCATGGAGGTCCATATTCTCGTTAAGCTCACTAAATGTTTGAGTATCATCTTCTTCTCATACATGTGCTCCATCAACTTACTAAATGTAAAGGAATACATCAGACATATAATAAGAGGTTACAGCTTATCACTCTCTCCACCTGTCATTCGATTTTAAATAAGCTTTGAGGGCAGGCCAGGATTTTTCTTTATTTAATTTTCCTAGTCGATTCCAAAGTCTAGGGCCATTGATGTGGGGCGATTTATTATATTTCTCTGTTTGACAGGCAGGTTGAATGAGATTGATCCCTTGAGCAAGTCGTGTATCCCTGGGCATTAGTTGGATTTTTTCAGGATTTTCTTTGAATTTATACATTAAACCCAGTAATGATATATCACCCCGTTTCTTCAATGTATCAATCCTTAAGTCACGTCTCATTTCTTCCGTGGACATTTCATTATTTCTGTTAAAGTATACCAATCTAATCGCCCTGTTCAACACACTTTGCAGCTTATTTACATGTACTGAGTTGGCAAGGGTATATAAAAAATTTCCATATTCAGCAAGGGAAAGCACATGAGCTTTTACAATGGTAGTCGAGATTTCCTTATTTAAGCTGCCTCTGAGTTTTCCAAATTTGTTTATTTTCTGTTGTATTAAATTTTTACTTTTTATGAAATGTTGGTTAAAATTTAGAGCAGCATCAATGGTGAAACCCAAGTAACATACTGTTTTGGCTCTATCAATAGCTTTTCCCTCTATGAAAACATTACCCAAGGTAGCAAAGTTGATTTTTCTTAACATGAAACTCGATCCCAGAAGTTGCACTTGACATTTTTGCGAATTAATTTTTAATTTATTCGCTCGCATCCACAGTGAAACTTCGTTTGTAATGAGTTGGCTTGCCCTTATACAATCATTTGGATCGTTCCCAGTGACCGTTATAGCGGTATCGTCAGCGTAAACTGAGATATTAATTTCTAGGATATTTCTCTGGTAATCTACTCTTTCTAAACAGGATGGAAGATCGTTAATATAAATTAGAAAGATTAATGGTCCTAGGAGGCTGCCTTGGGGTACCCCATTCTCTATTACACATGGATCTGAGATAATATTATTCAACTTTGTTTTCTGATGTCTATCACATAAATAGTTCTTGACCAATTTAATGATGGTAGGATTTACTTTATACCTCTCGAGCTTCAATTTAAGAATATTGTGGTCTATGCAATTAAATGCTTTTGCCACGTCATAGTATGTTGCTGTTGTTATTTTTCTTTCGTCAATACCTTTAAGGATGGGCTCCAGAAACTCATACACACTACGGTTTGTAGAGTGGTCTTTTCGAAATCCCCCTTGTTTGTCTGAGAAGAAATTATTAACCCATTGAGGACGGGCTGATGCCTCAAGGCATCAACATCAAAATGGCTCAGGGGACGGGCTGATGCCTCAAGGCATCACACATAATTTGGCTCAGGGGACGGGGTGATGCCTCAAGGCATCCATTTTTTATATAAATTGAAGGGGGCATAACTTAATCAAAAATAAACAGATTTTGATGAAATTTAAAATATATGTATACAAACACACTAGAAATATTTGTATAGGTATGTTGTCATGGAGACAATAATGATGACGTCATAACTAACATACATAAATGCTGGAAAGTGAATTTGGAGCAAGGTTGCCGCCATATTGCACCCAATTGAGACCCATTATTTTAATTATTAAAGACCAAATTCTAGAAATTATGAAAAAATATGATCAATAACTGTTTACACCTATTAAACAATGTACATATGACACACATTACTTGAAGAAAATATTCTTAAAGTGTTTTTATACCCTAAACCTCATGTTAAACACCCGTCCTGAAGCCCAAAAAGGGGGAAAAGGGTCCCCGTCAGCCAGGCAAATTATGTGTAAACTGCCCCCGTCCTCAATGGGTTAATATCCATATGTTGTTTCAAAGCTCGACAGATAAAGTGCTCCAGTAACTTCGAAGGTAGTGGTACTATTGCTATTGGTCTTAGGTTAGATAATACTCTTGGATTTTTACTTTTTGGTATCGGTGTAATACAGAACTCTTTCCATTCTAGAGGTATACAACCTGTACATACACATCTCCTTAGAAGGATCGTTGTTTCCCTTAACATGTGTATCAAATACAATTTCAAAATCCTTGAGTTTACCCAATCGAACCCACAATTCTTATTTTCATCTATTTTTTGTAATTCTTCTAGAACCAAGTCGCAAGTTATCAATATTTTCGTAGTAACGATCTGTTCTTGATCAGCATTCAGATAGTCAATAGGGTTATCTGTTTGATCAATATTAACCTAACCCATGTCCCTAAAGATGTTGTTTAGGGTATTACTCGCTTCCTGACCTTGTAGTGTTCGGCCCTCATGCAAATAACTACTCTGAGAAATATTGGTTTTTTTCCCAAGGAAATCATTTAGCTTCCTCCAAAATTTCTTGCTATTCTTTTCACAAGAATTGAGAGAATCCAAAATGAACGATTGTTTCGCTTTTCTAACAAGTTTGGCAGTATTACGCCTTGCTTGAATTGCTTTAGTGTAATCCTCCCTTAGGTTCGATCTTCTAGCAATTTTAAATAATTTATCCCTATTTCTGATTGCCTCTATACAATCGCGATTTAAAACCAATTTACCTCTTCTGATAATAGTTTTTCTTGCATAGGGACACTTTCATCTAGGTACGAGGTCAGTTTGCTTCTCAAATTAGACCAAATAGTAGCAGGTTCCATATCAGCGTTAGGAATAACAACATTTTCTGCAGATAAGGTATTACAATAGGTCTTAAATTTTACCAGATCCAAACGCTTATAGTCACGAGACAGTACAACTTGTTTATTTACAGTGCTTTTACCTTTCTTTATATTTATAAAGGTGGCATAGTGGTCAGATATGTTTATGTTTAGTGAGCCCGATTTATTAACATGAGGATAGTTTGTAGCCATAACATCAAGCAAGCTGGACTTATTTAATATTTGACGGGTTCCTCCTGTAATAAATTGTTTCAGGGCAAATTCACCTAATATATGCTTCATGTCTAGTACTGAATCGTTTTTTAACCCTTTAAGGACGGGAGGTATTGATATTCCATACAAATACTGCATTAATGCAGCCTCCCGTCCTTAAAGGGTTAAGTCATTCATGTCGATATCTATGTCGCCACATAGCAGAATGCATCCATGACTACACATTTCTTTGATTGATCTTAAGATATCATTTAGCTGTTCCATGAAAGATTTCTTATTACCAGACGGTGGGCGGTAGACATTACAGAGTATTATTAGCTTTCTACTACCTGGTTTACATTTGATAATTTGGCACTCAATATTTTCATTACAAACATTCAGGTCTGAGAAGAACCATGGGTCAGTCTGAAAGGAGCTATTGATAAAGCAGCATAGACCGCCTCCCTTTTTTGTTGCATTACCTAATAATGTCGAACGATCCTCACGGTACAAATTAAATTTATTACCGACTAGGAGTTGGCCATCCGTATCAGCCTTTGTCAACCAAGTCTCTTGGAGCAACAATATATTTATATTCTTATCCAAGAGAGTATCATTAACTTCCATGATTTTGTTTCTCAGAGACCTTACATTTAGGGATAGAATGGTCAAACCCTTAATGTTTGTTAAATCTGCTATATCAACCAATACCATTTCGATCCATTTTTTGTTTCATTATTTTCCATTCTTGGCAAACTTTGGAGTAACATGAGCATTCATGTAGCATACTTCCGAGCAACAATAATAAGCGACAATTAAAAGTGAGGAATGCCCTGAGTAAAATTAGGTAACCATCTAATTCCCGCATGGGGATAAGCAATGAGCTAAACTGTATCGAACGACGACCGATCATATACATAAGACAAACCAAGAAATAAAAGGAGCGTAATTTAGACACTCGACATGTCTAGTTTGTACCGTGGTGGCTCAAACCTTGGCAAACAACGTGTGGGATCAATATCTATCTACACAGGTAATTAGGGAACATTTAATAGTAAATTGTCAAAGATACATACGAATTTCATTTGTCAACAACCGTAAAATCTATGCATATCCATCATCATCCGCCATTTTGGGACAGCGCCGCAGTGAATCTAAGCTTTGATCTCTGATTTGGTCATTATTCACATCCCGCTGACTCTATCATCCAGAATCATTTGGATAACATAACTACAAAATTTCATAACATACTGCACAAAACATTATGCTTATGTATCTTTACTATGACATCGATGTACATGGTTACAGCGGTGTTCAGTATTTAACGAATGAAATCGATTCCCTTACGACTCAGTGGCCGCGACCTTTCATTTGACCTCGTGGGTGTTTGTTTACCAACTTAACCACGTGTAGGATCCTCATAGACAATGCATGGAGCGAACATGACAGATTTTACATCAATGATATTAATTCACGATCAAGCCTTAAATGAGTAATTAGCAATTAATCAGAATGAAGCAGCGTATAGTTTCAAGAAAACAAACAAGTCGACCTAAATCAAGAAGAAGACATATAGCGAGGTAAGTAGACTTCCGTCCGCCATTAGTCTAAAAGTCTTGGGAGAGAGAGCACGTTACTTTCTTCTGCCTTTGGCACCGCCCTTGTTTGCTTTGCCTCGCCGATTGTTCACGTTTAGATCGGTTATCGTTTCATTTAGGGACATGGCGACCCTACTCATATCCAATCGAGCTAAACCTGTAGCTGGGGACTTCTTAGCACTGGCTGGAGTACTAGTTTTTGTCGGTGGTTGCTCATAGTTGGGCTCGACCTCCATCTCGTTTGCAGAAGAAGTTTCAGATTCATCGGAGTCAGCATCAGAATCATCATCAATGGAGGTGTTCAGCTTTTTGGCCGTGTTTGAGGTAAGTTGCCTATCTTTATCCAACCTTCTTTCCTCAGGAGCCGGTGATTTCTCAAAGACTCTGCGGTGGCATTGATTTCTAGACTTTGGCGATAGCTTGGACGGCGTGACAACTGGAGGAGGAGGGGAGGTCGGTGTAATATCCTGTACTTCATTACGATATTTTTCTCTCATTTCCTCTCTTACTTCCATTAGTATTTTGCCTTGTTTGTTGAATCCTGCTGTGTCCCATGTGTGGGTGCGTAGATGGACGGAGCCCAAGAAATACCCACAGCCCCAGAACCGGTCCCCTGTCGCCTCCACCAGTTCAATATCACCTGTAGCCAGCAAGAGCTTTCGTATGTCAGAGTTTTGGTTAAACTTTGCACGAATGATAGACTTCATGTACTGGGCCTCCTTTGTTTTCCATTCCTCATTCACCGACAGCTTAGAGCCTTTGTCCTTAATTTGGAACGGGTCCCTCATCGAATATATTGTACGTGCTGCTGCAAAGTGCCCATTATTTAACGCTTTTTTGTGCATGAAGCAGTGTTCGACGGAGGAAAATTCTAATTTCTTTACCCTTATCTTTGTATGGAACAGGTTACTTGGCCAGGCGTGCTGTCCTTGGTAGGCGATGACCCCGCCCACTTTTTGCACCTTGATGTTCGACGGTTGGATCGTTTCAGGGATGCTATCAAGCTCATTGATGGTGTAAGTTTTCCCTTTTAGCTCGAGTTTATCACCTTTCGCCCTAGCATTAGGGTCGATATTCTTCTCAGAAGCTTGTTTTGCTATCTGTCTTAGCAAGTTTCTTGTGCGCCGAACTTCCGGATTCAAGTCGTCCTCGAACGACCAGAACTTGTGGGCAGGGAACTGGTCATCTGGGTACACCGTATGGTCGAAAATTCTGGCCTTATTCGTGAGAAACCTTTTTTTATCGCTTAGGGCAATAAAGTTTACAATTATTGGGTCTGGCCTGTTGGAATAAGGTCTGTTTTTATTGGATAGTCTGTACACTTCATCCAGCCTGCCCGGGTTAAACTCTGGTACAGCCATTTTTATGATTTCTGTACAGGTATCGATGAGATCTACATTGTGCCTTCCCCTTACTCCGTTAAATATCAGCGATTTCTGTCGCAATCGCGTGTCGAAGTCGTTATTTAGCTCCTTCTGAGTCTTTAGTTCATATTGGAGATTATCTACTGTTGATTCCAGAGATTTCACTTGTTGCATCAGATCTTTATTTAACCGCTTAATATCTAGCTTGCTCTGAATTTCATCGCTATGTGACCTAGCTAGATCATCAACAAAATCCTTGGTCTTGGTGGCAAATATAGTGAGTTCATTGTGGCCGTCGACTAGTTGCGGGAAGGTGACTCCTACCGCTTCGGTCCCGGCCATTGTCTCTGTCACTTTAGTATTATTTGACTCAGTAAACTGTTCTATTGATATTTCACCATTTATACCTTTGCTGATCTTTTTATGTTCAGGCGATTCACCTTTAGAGTCTGAAGCCTTACGTTTGCCACGTCCAGTGTCCTGATCATCAGCAACATTCATATTCCTGGAACACAACACAGTGGTAGACTTGCATGTGACAACAGATCATGGTGTGACGGACGTAAACAACCTGGGCGATGATATGGATGGCGGGAACAGCACCTCGAAAACCCCTATTACCGTCCACCTTTAGGATTTAAATCCACGATTACAGTGCAAATCAAGGATAAAGTTCACCAAAAGTACGTGTGGATAGTTCCTGGGTTTTGTAGTTGTAGGTAGGTTCTCTGTTTTGGATAAAATAGTGGTTTAGACTTAAGAAAAACGGTCGTTTTGCTCTCCACTTAGTCAGTACGTCCGCACCGTCTCATTGCACTGTATAATGACATGACATGACATGATAGATTACGTATGACAATGGAAAAGGGGTATTTTTGAAAGCAGAAATCTTACTCAAATGATTTTTTTCGTTTAGAATGTATGGGAAGGAATACATCAAAGAAATTACATGAATTTCTTCGTGGAAATGCAATATTTCTCAGAGATCATGGCAAATAAATGAGATATTGCAGTAGTAGTGAAAGAATAGCTCTTTCCCTACTACTTATTGCATTTATTGAAGATCGTAAAATCTCAGAAAATTCTGCTTTCTTTCTAAAATATTCTTTCTGGTTATTCAGCGGAAGTCTGTTTGTTATTATGAAATAGGAACAAATGAATGATAACAACAGCAGTTTAATTACCTTACCTACGATGGGATAATGGTAAATAAGCAAAATATCACCAGAAATGGCTATTGTGATTATGTATGTTTTTTTCAATTATGCATAAATACATTATTATATGTACTAGGTACAAATGGTCTTCACCTATTGATAGTCCTAAGGCCACAAAAAATAGGTGTGTTTCCGATTTATCTGGCTGAAAACTAGGTAGGGGGGTGTTAACTTTTTTTTTTGTGTTAACTTTTTTTGTTTGGAAACCACCTCCGGGGAACTGAAAAAAATGTCTTTTTCATAACAATAGTTGTTTTGAACATGGGAAACGTGCTTTTTGACAGTTTTGGGTTAGGAAAACCCGTTTTCCTGCTTTTATAAGCTTTTTTTGTCAAAAAATCCAGAAAAAGTTAGACATGATGGGGAAAAAAATCAGGTATGGTAAAAATTTTTTTTTAGGTAGGGTAAGGTTTTTCTAGGTAGGGGGGCGGGGGTAAATCGGAAACACACCTATTTTTTTTTTGCCTAATCGTGCACTTTAATGACAGATTAATCTTAATGGTATATGGGATAAAGTGCAACAATGAGTAGGAGGGTAAACTCAAGGAAGAGAAGGTTGCAAAGATCTTTTAATACGCACACAAATAATCAAAATGAGAAAAAACATTTTTAAATAAATCATTAAAAATCGGACATTTTCACATTAATATATGAAAATATGCTATATTAAATCACCAATTTTCAATTCAAAACCTTCTACCACCACCAGTTCCCACAGTTAAGAGCTACAATTTTGGGCTTTTCATCGTTCAACCATCTTTATTCAATGACATAGAAATGATGAAGATTGAATGAAATCATGAAAAAACACATAATGTATATCTAGCATCCCGATTTTGGGGAACATCCAAACGAATTGGCAAACATCCTTGGAATAAATGGATCGAAGAACTTATTTTGTGCATTGACATTTATATGTTCCACTTGATGTCACAATTCTAGACCTGGTAGCCCATGCCTTTTATCAGTGTCCTCAAAACCCGAGGCTGGTCCAATACCCAAGCAATATCTGAGAAAGTTTATCGCTCAAGAAAAGTAGATAGTATCCGTTTCTAGCTGCTCCGGTCATCTTATGAATCTTGACTTATTGTTGTCATGGGTTCCCAAAGCAATCAATTGCCGAGAGAAGGTATTGATGTTTTGACATAACCCTCAGACCCACTCAGCCAAGGCCGGCAACTACTCGTCCCCCATTACCTATCTATGGATATGGAATCTAGGGATTTGACATGGTCTGTTCTATTAAATGACAGATTGGGAGAATGTTTCTAAAGGCATATGCGGCCTAAAGCCTGTTGAAGCTATCTGAATGCAATAAGAACCATCAGATGCCAGTCTATCCCCACCAGATAATGACGGGCACGCTGTTCTGACTATATTGCGTCTATTAAGCAGCAATGCTGAGCTTATTGTACGCTGCTTGCCAGTCACAGAATTGGTCAGTGAATCAAAAAGTTCCATTATAGTTCCCATCAAAAACTGTTCCACATGACTCCTGCTATCTCCCCGGTTTGATGTTGTAGATTTAAGTGGTAAATCATAGATCGAGTTTGGGTTTGGGAAGCGTACTTCCCAATCAATAACTCATACAAACAATGGATTTTCCGCTGGTGTACATTGACTCAAATTCATTTAGCAGCCCATTGTTACACTGCCTAAAGAATTAGAATAGACTCTAAATCGTGGGCTGTGATAAAGATGGACAAATATAGCTTCAGGGGGCGCAATGAAGTGTTTCTAAATAATGTTGTTTGCCTAATGACAATTTAAAGCTATATTTAAAGCTAATAAGGGCAACTATGAACATCTGCTTATTTCTTTGAGGGCTTACCTCCCGATTTAGACTTCATAGAAGAGGACCAATCTGTACATAAACTTGTTGTGATAGATGATCTTATGAGCGATGTGGTTAAATCTAGTGAAATGGAACAGTTGTTTACGAGAGACGAAAATATACGAAAATATAAGTGTGTTGTTTATATCCCAAAATATTTTTTGTCAAGGAAAACACGCCAGAAATATAGCTTTAAATTGTCATTATATTATGAGAAACCCATGAGATGTACAGCAAAAAGCTCATTTGGGTCAGCAGATGGGTATAAAGAACCAATTGACGCATGCCTTTAAAAACTCTACTAGCAGGGCATCGGTTATCTTTTGGTGGATATTTCTCCTTACAAGGCTATAGAAGAGAGTGATTTTGTATTAAAAACAAAATATTTTTCCAGAAGAAAATCAGATTGTATATACATATGTATAAAGACGAGACTATGCTGTTGTAACTGTACTTATTCATGATAGACCAATAAAAAATATAATCATAAACAGAGATTATGTTATTTGTGATACAAATGTATATTTTCACGACTCTCAATTGTCTTCATGTCAAATTTCTCTTAATGACTACCATCTCCCAAAATGACAACTCGTTATATATCAACCTAAAAAACACCATAGAATCATATGTATTAAGACCACACTGTCCTACTAGAGTCTGCATGGTAAATGGCCGGTTCCCCCCCCCCCCGAACAATACTGACAACTCATTTCCAGGACAATCCTTGGAAAATCCTGCCACAGCATTTTTTAAAAATTTTTTTAAACAATTTTATTAGGAAGATTTCCAACAGTGTGGTAGGTCTCATCTCCTACAAAGGTATTTACATATTTTAAATTTAACACAATATAGTGACGAATCAATTCTTGTTTACAACACTACATAATTTTACAACGAATTCATTCTGATCGACTCACATATACTATACTATATGATTAATGTGGATGTCAACATCCAATCCACTCGTTACACCTATTACATCTTCTATATCAACATAACTCACTCTTTTTGGTTTTTTGGCCCATAATTAAAAACTATAACATAGATTCTCGCTTAAATAAAAAGAATTGGTTACATATTAACACCGATTTTGTAGTACATACAATAGGTCACATCATGCATAGCTATGAAAGACCTGAATTACAGGCTATCTAAACATCATATCATCCAGTTATCCGTTACCTTCAGATGGTTTTTAAGGCTTGGCCACGACATATTTTTCACCATTACGTGTAGACTATTCCACGTTAGAGGGCCCTGATAAAGGGGAGATTTCCTCAACTTCTCAGTTTTAGCAACTGGCACCGTAAGATTAATTCCTTCGGCCATCCTTGTTGCACGTGGCATATCATGTACATTTTTTGTGTCATCTTTGAGATTGAACATTAGATTTATTACTGCAATGTCACCTTTCTTACGAAATTTCGTAACTCTGGTAATCCTGTACATCTCACCTAATGTATGGTTGTTGTCATGAACAAATATCAATCATACAGCTCTATTCAATACGCTTTGTATTTTATTTATATAGTTTGCGCCTGCCATGTTATAAAATATGTTACCATATTCCGCAATGGAGTAGACTATGCTAAGCTAACCCACCCTCCCTACCATGAGAAGAAGTGTATAGATAACCTGGGGTGAAGGTTCTTAGATAACCTAGGATTCCCATTGTTCACCCATCAATTCCCTGGCAGCATGGATAGTGGGAGATTCCTATCAGTGTTGGACCTTAAGGCTCCACTGGCAGTATGCATTCATTTTGGTTGGTGAAATGTCCTGGGTCTCCCGGACTAGTAGGCATAATCATATGTACAGTTAAGTAGGTGTTTTGATTTCCAAAATCAAACACCTAAACTATACAAGTATATCATAGAAGAATATCACTTATATTATGTCTAAGCATATGATGGGCAAAATCTATAGTGTATAAATGCCACATTAGTGTATTAGCAGTGCTTTTATTGTCAAACAAATTGTAAATGCAATGCGGTGACCTGTCACGCCACCTAGCGGAAAACAAGTGCCACCATCTGATGAGAAAAAGTCGCACAATAGTAATCCTATGACAAGATGCACCCTGTATTTAGGGGCATTATTGGCATAAGTTTCAAGTATACCAGCGTCCAAGCTACATTGATTATTCCTCGTTTCAACATTTTAAATAAAAAACGGGGTTCCTTTATCATACTACTTTAGGATAGTCAGATAGACATGTTGGGGTATTTAATGTTTTTGAAGTTTGTAAAAATCTTAAACAGTCGCTGAGGTATAAGCATAACATATTGACTACATTCAGGTACAAAAATATTATTTCGCTAAAAGGTGGATTGTTGCAGCCTTGTCAAGTATAAATTGCAATAGTGTACTAGCAACGATTAAGAAAATCAGTAGAAATAGTATTCATATAATCTTTAAAAATGAGGAGGGTGTTCTCAGGAATCCATACCTACTATAAATCACTCATTATCATGAAATACAGGTCTAGGAACTCTGTCAACGTTTCATGAAAAGTGCCCATATAAATGAATTGAATTGAACAAATTATTTATTTCCACCTAAAATGGACAAAAAGGACGACATACATTTTATGGTTTAATCTAGACAGATATAATCTAATAATGCTAAATTTGTGTGAGGCTTCTGTGAATACACACTCCTATTATTGCATCAATGTGTCGCACATTCAACACTTGTAAATGCCACATGGCACATTTCGCTCACCCATAGTCATGGGGGGAGGTGGGGGGGGGGGGTGGCAACGCGTTCACACCTTTGAAAGCTAATGCAAAAAATACAGGTAACAGTTGATAGGCAATAATTAAGTAATGGTAATTAGGGAGGGATGAAGCGTATTTAGTCAGAGGGTATGTGGGAAGGAGAGGTGGAGATTTATATGGAAAGTGTGGAGTCTAATTCATGCACCCACACATTACTATTATTTCTTGGGGGAAACAGCACTCATAGATACAAACTGCATATATAGATAATGATATGAATATATCTTCCAAAGAATGAAAAATCTCTGCTTTCAGATTCAAAATAAATGGAGGTAAAACATCATGGTCATATAACAAATATATATATAGTAGCACACACATCTCTCCCATCGGTGGTCCTGGGTAAGACCTTAAAGTGCCTTTCTGTCTCTTTTCTCTGTCTCTCTCTCCCTTCTCTATCTCTATTAGAATCTAACCGAATCACCGAATCTAAATTGTCAGCCATATCTGAAGATCAACCAACCCTTGACAGACAGGTTATATCTTACAACAGTAGTGTCGCTAGGTTTAATGGAGAGAATGATCTACCAACCCCGCATATAGGGAACTTAGTACATCGACACAGGGCCGGAAGAAAGAACAGAGTGGGTAGACCTACATACGACCCATTATATCACCTACTCGCTGAAGACGGCTGCCACCTGAGTAGTGATCTTAGAGACAGTGTGGCAGATAGAATCATAATAGCCTACAGGAAACTCGCCTTATAAGTAAATCCATGTGTAAATTGCCAGAACACAGTACGTAATAGTGTAATAGTAAAATAACAATCAATTTAAATAAACATCACGAATTGATTACATCAGGTTCCCTCATAGTTATGGCGCTCGAACGAACCCAAATACTTAAGGGAAACTGACCTAATCTAATATAATGAACTCCATCAATGATCCAAGGTACGACTCTGGTCCGAGATGAAAAAACCGCAAGTTCAAAGACTAAACCAATGAAGAAAGTACAAACCAAGAATGGAATAAGTGACAATTCAGTAATATTTTTGATTATATTGATTGATTATATATATATTAGAGAAGAAATAATAATTAGCAGATTGAATTCAAACCAATGGTCATATACTGAGAGTCGAGTACTTTTATTTTATTTTATTGTATAAGCCGAAAAAAGACGTGTGAGTATATGTGTATGAACACGAATATGTTTCTATAATACAGATATGTTATTATCATAGAATGACACTTGAATTAAATGGAGGGGTCGTGGGAATGACACAGTAGGGCCCTCCTCCACTGGACAGTGCGCTCGAACGAACCCGACTCAGATGGAGGATCCTAATGTGTTAACCAACGAATGTCAGTACATACTACACAGTATTGAAAAACCTCCCTCTATTGATATCAGGGCAGTATCATAGCCGAATCTTCTAAATTTTTACCCTATTTGCGAAGCTACGCATAGATATAACAGTATGGATAGGCATACTACTAGTGGAAATGACTATATGAGGGAAATGGCTTATCCCCAAAAGTTGTCTGTTGCTGATAATCTCAGCAATAGTATAGGTTTGCATGATAACAGAGCAAATGAAATTAGGAGTGAAAATGTTGACCTCCTAAATACAGTTGCAAAGTGTTCTCTACACAAGAGTGACACTCTATATAGATGCTTTATGTTAGGGGTTTACACCAAAATGAATGATTTACTATTGAATATTATGTTTTGGGTTCGAAGGATTACTTGCCCAGACGGCAGAGTGGGTAAGAAACACTCTCAATATGATAATGGATAATACAAGTAGATTAAATGAAAGCTGTGCAGATAATGGTAACGGTGTATTTGATGGGTTCAAAAGGTTAAAGGGGCTGAAGTTTATGACTTGGAATATAAGAAGTATATTGCAGAAAAAAGACCAAATAGATCACTTCATGTTAGAAACCGAACCCCATTTAATTTCATTCCAAGAGACCTGGTTAAACAACTTAATTCAAGATAGTAGAATACAGGTCCAAGGGTATAACATGTGTCGGTTGGATAGGATTAACAAGAGAAGAGGTGGGGGACTTGTTTCTTTTATCCACTCTACTTTGACAGTGGACACAGTGTCGTATGAAAAATTTAATACTTCAAATGATCACATAGAAGTACAAGTTTTTGAGATTAGTAAGAAATATATAAAGAACAAAATAATATTGAATGTATATAGACCACCACAAGGACAATTATCACAGGCTATTGATAGACTAGGGGAAATCTTAGGGGAAATTGATTCTTCTAAGGAAATTATAATGATGGGAGACTTTAATTACGATGCGAGAGTCATGGAGAAAGGTACCTCCATTGGGGCAGATAGGTTAAGAAATCTGTTGAGTAAGTATAATCTTCAACAAGTAATCGAAGATTACACTAGGATTAGCAAATCCACGTCAACCATTATTGATCATGTATACACAAATAGTAGGACACATAGTAAAACTGGCACTCTGAACATTAATATAAGTGACCATCTGCCGGTATATATCCAATTAAAAAAAGAAAGAACTAAATATAAAACTGAATCATTTTCAGCACGTAATACTAAGTGCCTCGATATTCCAATATTGAAAGAAATCCTGGTTGACATGGATTGGACTAAATTGTATGTGACCCGCGATGTAAATGAAGCTTGGGACATAATCTACAGCAACATATGCAAAATTCTGGACAGAATGTGTCCAGTAAAAAAATACTGTAAAGTCAAACCAAAGCCTGTCTGGTATGATAAGTCCATTATACGGAGTGGTATAGTGAGGGATAAAGCATTTAAAATAGCCCAAAGTACGGGAGACGAATCACATTGGCAGAAAGCTAGGCATCTGAGAGGCAAAGTTAATACAGAAATAAAGATAGCAAAAGAAAAATATCTGAAAGGGAAAATCGCTGAAAATAGCAATGACCCTCACAAATTTTGGGATATTATAAAACCATTAATTTCTGATGGAAATAAAAAAAGTAAGGAAGATATTAAAATCAAAGAAAACAAAGTAATACTAGAAGGGGATAAAGCGGCAGAGGCCATTAATGACTTTTTTGTCAACATTGGCCCGAAACTCGCAAGCAATATTAAAAATGAAGAGGGAGAAGGGGAAATTGAGTCTAGAGTAAAGGAAAAAGAAACCAGATCAGAAACCACTTTTACATTTGATGAAATAAGTAGATCTACTGTTGAAGCTGCTCTTTTAAAAGTAGGGAACTATAAAGCCTCAGGTCTAGAAATGATGCCAACTAGGGTTTTGAAACCATGTATTAAGGCACTGAGTGCCCAATTTGCATATTTGTATAATCTTTCAATTGAGACTAATGAAATACCAAGGGAATTTAAGAAGGCTAGAGTCACTCCTTTGTTTAAAGATGGCGATAAGCACGACCCAGGCAACTACCGGCCCATATCGTGCATCAATTTGCCTGCTAAACTTCTCGAAAGCTGTGTACAGACACAGTTAGTCCATTATCTAGAGTCAAACTCAATTATTACAAATAATCAGTATGGTTTCCGAAAGGGAAAATCCATTGTAACGGCACATGATAATTTATTAGGACATGTATATGATAATTTAAACAATAAGAAAGCATCAGATTTAATATTTTTAGACTTCAAAAAGGCTTTTGATACCGTTAATCATGAAATTTTATTACAAAAATTAAAAAATTTTGGAATTATTGGAAATCCGCTTAATTGGTTCACAAATTATTTATCTGAGAGATTTCAAAAAGTGTCGATAAATAATGGATCTTCCTCTTTGAAAAAGGTCACCTGCGGTGTGCCTCAAGGCACATCTCTGGGACCACTATTATTTGTAATCTATATAAACGACCTTCCTGAAGTTGTTTCAAGCAGTAGAGTCCAGCTATTTGCGGACGACACTGTTCTGTACCATGAGAGGCCGATTGGAAGCCCAAAAATATCAGTACTCCAAAGGGACCTCGACAATATAGTGAACTGGTGCACCAGAAATAAAATCTCACTTAACACAAAAAAATGTAAAAGTCTGACCATAAGGACAAGAGAAGATAAGAAGAATATAGTACATTATAATATAAAGGGTGAGGAGTTAGACGATGTGACCTCTTATAAGTACCTTGGTATTGAATTAGATAAACAGTTAACTTACAAACCATTCATGATTAAGAAAATCAATTCTGTGAGAACGAGGGTGAAGGCTATGTCCAAGCTATATGGGGCATGTGACAGGAAAACATTATTACTTATTTACAAAGTCATGGTGCGTCCAATAATAGACTACGGGGATATTTTTTACTCTGCCGCAGCTAAAATGCACCTACAAAAACTACAGACGCTGCAGAACTCAGCTCTAAAGATAATTTTACATCTCCCAAAATATACGAGCACTAAAGAAATTCATTCAAAATTAAAAGTCACTGCTTTAGATACAAGGAGAAGTATACATATGTTGGACTTGGCCTTCCTGCGAGCTAGGAAAGAAGAAAACTTAGATCTGAAAAATGTCAATTTAAGAAGGCTAAAAAAAGGAAAAAAGTTAAAAATTCCTCGTCCTAGAAATGAAGTATTCAGAAAATCTTATATCTATACAATGCCAACCCAGTGGAACGAACTATCAGATGAGAGACAGATAACGAAAGACAGAAAAGGGTTCAGGCGGTTTTTAAACCAAGACTTTGTCTTGGATACGGACCAATATCTAAGGACTGAAGAAGGAATAATTAATGAGAGTATTACTAAGTAAGAAAGAGTTCGATACCCTCGAGTCTAACAATTGTTGTAATTCGGAAACTATATGGAACCATTGTTCTGATCTTGATTGTACTGTATTGTACTGTATTGTGTACTGTGTTGTATTCTGAATCTTAAGGAGGAAAATGTTACGGCACAACAATCGAGTATTATGTTCACATGTAGGGATTTGAAAGTTATAGACAAGAAATTATATAACTCCTTTGACCGCTTACAAATCGAGATTGTTAAAACCTTGACTAAGCAGTGGACAGTAAAGTCACTGTTAACTAAAATTTGCAGAAAGGTATGAAAGGTGAATGCTAAAATATAACAGGAATGTAATTCCTTAGTAAAGTGAAGGTCGATATAACGATAAATGATTTTACTATGGTTAGGGAAAGGGTGCTGCTGATTATTATTATGGGGGGATGGTAAAGGGATGATGACGTGATTAATTGAATTGTAAATGACATGTAACGATGTAATGATTTATTGTTAACCTTGAAGTTGAATACGAACACTGATTTAACTAATGACTACAAGGACTACGTCCTATCGAAGTAATCGGATTGATGTTAAAAATTGAAAGTTATATTCTCATGATATCAAAAATGAATGTATTAGTTGAACGACGAGCCAAAATGACTATATAAACAAATAACTTGTAATATTATGTCGCAAAATCAATGATTGTTTTATATTTAGTTTGGGAGGTCGAGGAAGACCTGCGAGGGGGCAGAGGACCATAAACCCAGTTCATTATATTCATATCTCTGTAACTGTATGAATTATATTGAATAAAAGCATTATATATATATATATTTCCTGGGTATGATCATAAACTGCCTCCCTCTCAGCTCTCCCGCCCTTGATATAACACTTCAAAGTGTTGATAAGGGCGTAAAGCAACCAATCTCACTCACTCACTCTCTCCCATCGGGAAGCAATCTAAGAATTTGTATTTGAGGATGGCACATATCAAAGCACTCTCATATATTGAAAACTTGGCCAACATTCACATACCTTATAGCTACAGAAAACTGAGAGAATGAGGAATTCAACCAATGCCATCATTATGATCTCACTACAACCAGGAGAGCGGTATCGCCGAGCAAAATCGTTACGCATGAATGGCATAATTAATAGGCGGCGATTGTGAAGAACTGGAGGTGGGGTAATTAGGAATGCTATATCAGTGTCATTTATTTTGTCCTATTTATCCTACATGTATTATTGAATAAGAATACACTATATAGTTATTAATATCTTTGGGTGGATAATTACTAATCTAGTACCTAAATATACTCCATCAGATGACCTTAGAAATGCATAGATATATCTAATACATTGCCTTGAAATTGTGTACACATATCACTGTTACTAGTGGCATTTTGCACCCCAAGAATTAGAATACTCCACCAAAGATATTGTATGAATAAATGAATTCGACAAATATCCGAAAATATCCGAAAATTGTGACTTATGACTCATTTTCCTGGAACACGTATATACTTCATGAATGTTTGTGGCATTGCAACCGAAAGAGTATCAATTAAATCAAATCAAATAAACTTTTAAAGAAAAAAGTACCTGTTTAACCTGTTTAAAAAATCGAAAAAATCTGAAATTTTTAAGCATCGTATCTCAGCAACTATTAATGGCAGAGACACAAGTAATATATATATGAAACGAACGAGTAAGAAGTCATCTAAAGCTGCTTTAATATTATGTAGGCTCTACACATATTTCGGGAGTTATTTTCAAAAAGAAGAATGCAACTGTTCCCTTTATTTTGATATAGAATCCTGTCATGTTGATGACAGGATTTTAATGGAATTTGGGTCGGAAATTTTCTCATAAGATGTAAGGTTCAGAGGTATATCTTACAATAAAATCGTTAATGGTGTAGGCATATTGTAGGCTTTTTGTAGGCCTAGAGCATTGACACAAAAATAGGAAACTTGTATGCATTCATAGTCTGAACCAGGCGCCACCTAGGAGCAAATTGGTGCCAAATATGTGCCATGGTTCAACGGCCACAGAAAGCTATAGTATGTGCCATATACTGGCGCCATGGTCCAGTGCACACAGAAAGCTAGCTGCCCCAGAGCATGGCCGGTTTTTCCTAGCATGGCAGATATTTCCACATGTTGGCTGATATTTTCAGATCAACTTCAAGCTTGGATGATATTTGCAGGTTCATGTTAGAGTTGGCTGATAATAATAGTTAAATGGCAAAGAAATGCTACTTGCTGGCAGAGAAATCTGAGGTGGGTCTAACAGTGCAGTCTAGTCGGAACTGGCTTCGAGTCGAGTCCTATTTCTACAACTTTAAATCAATCGATATACAAAATGAAACCCCCTTTTTATAACTTTGGAATTTTCTAGTTGGGAAACGATCAAACAGGGTATGTATAATATCCATAATGATAATAATAATAATAATAATAAATTGAACCGGAGAGAGAATATTATTGTATCATTTTATCACGAGTCACGGAATGAAGAGGTCACAACAACAACAACAAAATATATTAATATACCCAATTTTCTTCAATTTATATATTTATAATTTATATGAAATGTTGACTTTACTCGAGGATAATAACTGCTTTCTCACTCTACTGATTACCACGACCAGCAACATTCAAGCGGAACCCTTACTAACGACAATAAAGCGCGATATCCACTTAGCCAACAACCGACAACCGACAAAAGTGTCCAAAAGTGACCAACAATCGGTTCCTTGCCATCATCGGTCACCTCCGTTGGTTCCTGGTATTTACTTACATGACAAAAACGTCACCGACAATCGGTCACCTAGGGGTGACCGATAGTCAGTCACTGGTATCCACTTGAACAATAATTGTTCACCGCTAGGTGGTGACATGGGCTTCTTTGTGCTTATGTGGCTACGTCTCTGAATATTATGTGGTAGTCACAGCTGTCAACATGTCTGCTCGTGCGAGGAAGCAAGTTGCCACTTATCTACTGCTCAGAAATGAGCAGCAGTCACAAGAGAGTGCCTACATATGTCTCATGTCCCTTTTGTCGGCGACGTCGCAGCAGAAGAGGCAGCATCGTTTTTGAGAGAGAGAGTGGCTGTGCTGGCAGCGGAACAATAATTCAGTCATGCTACTCTATGAGATGCTGTTAAAGGTTGGTACCGGTATATTCTACTGACCTACATTTGATATCTCATGAACCTTGAAAGGGGTTGAATCAATTGAACCAAATGTATGTAGATATCGAATGGAAATAGGAAAGCATTGGGATCAATAACACATTAATTATGAGTTAAAGAACTAAAAGTATAGATTAAAATAAAATCAATAAATCGACAAATATAAAATAAAAAAAATAATAAAGAAATAAAAATAAAAAATGTTACTAATAATTCGGATTTTAAAACACATTAATAAAATGTACTCAACCCTCCGCCACATGTAGTGTACATTTGTTTAATTATTAAGATCGACGGCCTTAAGCGACTATGGGACTTAATCTATCGAATAAAGACAACAACAACAACAGGATCTAATGGACCTCGCCAGCTTCTCTCTTTAATATTCTACTGTTCCACACCCGGGCTGCTCTCACGAGAACAACAACATAACAATACATCATATCGAATATTCAATATATAAGTGTGCATACACAATGGGTGTATAAGAAAGGAAGGACAGTAAATATATAGAACAAGCAGTATCACACAGCAATAAAAAAGTTAAAATATAGACCACCGAAATACAACGACCTCTATCGGTCAAACCCACCACAGCCGCGACCAGCGCGGCTACTATACACTCACTTGCGGGACTGGTACGACAGCCGCGTAGCCCCGGCTCTGGCTTAGCAAATGCCAATCCAGAGCCGCGCACCACAATGCCCCTCCCCCTTTATTGTTAGGAGGGCACAACCGCTTTAGACCTTACACAAGAGTCTATACCATAAGGTTTACAAGTAAGTTTAACGCAAGCAACAATAGTAGGTACATTTGACACTCAAACAATATAAAAATCATCACAGAGTAAAAATATGATAACATAGGAATCCATACCAGCTTGTAGAATACACGAACAATGCTGAAGTAAAAACACACAAGGAATGTGAAGTGTGAAGTGTGAAGTGTGAAGACGTATCCACTCCAGTCCATAAGAAAGTTTAGTCCGTATGTAAAGTATTCACAGTGTTTCCAACCGCAAGGTATTGTCCGCAGGTTGGTAAACATAGCACAAATGTCCGGTAACATCCTAGTTTAGTCAGTTTGAGGCACAAGTTGGTAGGTCTTGATAATAGTCTTTTGCTGGTGTTCGAGGTAAAATCCAACGTCCAAGTCCAAGCTGGTTACATCCCGACCAAGGTGACTGGTAGTAAGGTCATCTCGGGTCATGTCCATCAAGTCTGGTCATCTCAGCTGGGCTGTCCACTACCGCATCCGGCTCGAGTTCATCACATCTCAAATATTCAAATAAACAACAAATCTCAAAAACAAATTCCAAGGCGAACATTTAAGCCGTCGGGTACGCATCATCAGGGTCTCCCTTCAGCAGTTCTTCCTCATACGCAGGATCAATTTCCATGTTCTTATCCTCCTCCTCAACACCCCGTTCCCAGGTATCGCTACCATGGGGAGAACCAGAAATATCCTGCTTCTCGTTACCAACAGAGATGGTACCCGGGTCCGACTGCGTTTCTAATACACCTTCCTTGGTCGGTGTGGGTTGGTCTTCCCCCGAACCAAAAGTCATTGCTCTAGCAATCATATCGCCAATCTTTCTCACAGGGGAGGAGAAAAGAGGAGTCACGGTTGACAGTTGAACTGACCCCTTCTCTCCAGCACCTATGGGAGTAACACCAACAAATCCTGGCGGAGCGATGGGAGCGCCACTCGCATCCAAAATACCAGCGGCTGACTGACCATGAACACATGCGGGAGAGCCCTGTATAGATGGGTTTTCCCCTAACTGCCGCTGTACTCCACCGAACTGGGTCAGAGGGGCAAAGCCCTGCATTAGATAAGGACTATACGGAGGCAAGGACAATTGAGACTGCTGCAAATGCTGGCTTTACTGTTGTTGCAAAGTTTGCTGCAACTGCCGTTGTTGCTGCAACTGTTGCTGCTGCAACTGCTGCTGCTGCAACTGCTGCTGCTGCAAATGCTGTTGCTGTTGCAGAGACTGTTGCAACATATGCTGTTGTAATGGCGATTGAGCAGGCAACTGTACAGTAGTCTGACTCCACCTGGCATCACAACGTTGCGGAGATACCAAATCAATCGATGGGTTCATCACAGACTTCCAACTGTCACCACAAGGTCCTTCCAAAATCTCCTTAACAATAATGGGCTTAACAGGAGTCACAGCCGGAGCTGTTGCCACTCTCTGCAAAGTCAATTTCTGTAGAGGCGGGTGAGGTTGCGTGACAACTCGCTGCGGCCGAGGCGACACTTTCAACACTCCCTCAGCAGGCGGTTGTGTCTGCCTCCTCTGTGGGGAAGCAGGCAACTTCGCCAGAGAAGCGGCATGTTGCTGCAACAAATCCGACATAATCTTCTCCAGATCCGACTTTCTCACCACATCAGAGTCAGCTGCTTCCTCCTTCTTCTCAGTTTTCTTCCTTTTCATCTCCGGTTCACCAGACTCATAAGCAGAGAGCTGACACCTCAAATCTAGATGGTCCTCCCGCTTATAATACTCCAACTGCCTGGTTAAATCAACAATCCTAGCGCGCATAGCCGGGATCTCTGCCGCAGCTGCTCTCACCTCGCTTATATCAATCATAGGGGCTAAAGCAACTTGTACGGCTAGCTTCACAGCATCTAACGACCTAGTGACAGCTTGGTTGATACCAATCGTAGCATCGGACAAGGTTCTATCAATATCTGTGGCGGCGGTACACAAAGTCTCATCTGTAGGCAAATAAGGAAGCACAGAAGCAGAAGCAACCGGCCTAGCACTTTCCTCGTTTGTATTCACCATATTGACAGGCATCTCCGCCTGAGCAACCACCCGCCTATCAGTTGCTTCATCACCAGGAGCACCAGCGGCAGCCGCAGGCATATTCAATGCAGCTACAGTTGACGTATCCTTCGGGCGAGCACCAGTCAACACGGCAGCAATAGTCGCTTGAGAAGGGCCTTTAGTAGTCCAAACATTCTTAGTAGGCAAAGGAGCATCAGCGAAATTTTTATTCACCGTTCTCCTAGCCTCAGTAGCACTATGCCGGGCCTCGACTAGAGCTCGATGACGGCCGATGGTCATTACACGATCAAGATCGTATCTGCCCATCCGCGAAAATCTCACACAGCCGAGGTTAGCCGCTTCTTGTTCAACCACTCTGTAGCTGGACGTCCACTCTCGAGATCTTTCAGGTCCATTTCTATGTCCACTAGGGCCCTTCATCAAATGTTTGACCAAGTCAGACCGTCTGTCTAATCTTACTCCACACGAATGGGCATGTGGGCAAGTAAGGAGTTGCACAGCCGGGCAGTGCTCCTCACACAAATGTCGATAAAATCGTGCTTTGGTGCGATAGACTTTAATCCCAGAAGGATTAATTTCCTCGCCCAAATAACGACACCAAGTGAATGGACACCTGTACCCTGGTTTCCATAGCAAGGGGGCGCCATTCAACTTATCCATCACCAAGTCGATAATCTGCTGATGTCCATCAGCTTTCCCAGTACGAGATTTCAAGTAATGAAATTTATCCTCGTACCGGGGCATTATTGGAGCTTCCTTCCAATAATCTCCCAACACCTCATCCTCATCATCCGATTCTGGAGCAGTGGTAACTCCATCATTCTTCTTGGGGACAATATTAGCCATATTGGTTGGAGTCAACTCAATTCCCTCAAGCCTATCTTTCAACCACCAACGAGCTTGGTTTCGCACGGGAATAGAGCTGTCAGTCAGCTTCTTCGCCGCACCCTTCCAACCCGGCTTTGCCAACGCCTTGACAACATCCTCTACCGTATTTAGGCCGGGACCACCTGTGTGACTGGCACGCGCCTGGTCACCACCATCCACGGAGGAGCCTCGCGAACTACTGCTCGCATTCCTCTGCCTATCACGGGTCTTGCGGGTGTCCTTAGGCGCACCCTTCGGCGAACTAAATTCCTTCTTCTTCGATTTCGATTTACCACTGTCAGATTTTGTACTATCTGACACGGCACCAGAGTCTATATTCTTTTCGGTCTTCTCATCCAATTTCTTATCTGTCTTAACATCCGATTTCTTGTCCTTCTTCTTAGGTTTAGGCAAGGAAGCGGCTGTGGTAGTCTCCTCACCATCACTATCTCCTGCCTCGGCGGCTTTGGACGCAGAAGCAGTAGCCTTGAGAGGCTTAACTTTCCTCTGCGACCTAAGCTTGGGAATCTGCCACTCAGCCGCAGCTTTGCGATCCTTCGCCTTCTCCAACTCCATTCTCTTTTTCTCAATCTTCTCATAATCTGCTCGTATCTCAGCCTCCATTTCATCGGCCCAACTTGCACTAGGTGGCCCCTCTAGCGGGAGAGACTCAACGACCACAGGCGCAGCGTCTTCGGCTGTGGGCTGACTCCCGCTAGCTGCTGCATCATCACCAACCACCGCCTCATTCCTCTGATTATCGCCCGGAGGCGACTCAACGTCCATGGCTGACTCCTCCTTGTCAGACATCCTATCTGCTTGAGAACTCCAGATGGAGTTTCAAGGTTAGGGACACAGACAAAATACAAACTCTGCCAACCAACTCAACAATAATCTAGGAATACAATGATTTATCGGGGGGATAAGCCAAGCAAACCAAGTCACATACAACTGGATAGTGAAACACGTGTGCTGTGTTCACTGCCCGAGCGTACTCTGCAGACGCACACTCATGCCAGCTCTCGTGACCTAGTCTCGCGACACCTCCGCCAATCGGAGGTCTTTCTTCCTTCTAAATATAGCATCATAAACCTGTTGCTGAGCCGTTCACGCCAGAGTACACACGGCCTGGATACCGCTGCCTGCTTGCTCCCTATAGCAAGCATACACACAGTACCAGGGACCTGGACTCCAGAGCAAAGTCCATCACTCTTCTATTCGCAGCAACCAATATCATTAGAAAAGAAAACCAAGCAGTTTCTCCCTACTTTCCGTGGGGTGTATTGCTTCGGCCCAATCACATTTCCCAGTAGGTGTCAGGACAATGAGAGGCTACATGCCCTGCCAGTCGGTTCCATTTTCCAAATCAATTCAATTACTGAACCACGTACAGTAAATATGATGTTTTCCTATAAAATAAGTCCCACACACGGAGTAACTTCACTCCCGCCATGCTTGTGTAAGACATTATTAAACCAGTACTTCTCGTTGTGTCATTTTTTTCCCTTGCACCTTTCACCCAATTTTTTCACTTGTAGCCTAATCGGTCAGGTGCTTGCCTCTGACGCCTAGGCCGCTCCTCTAAGTAACCTGATCGCAACAAACCATCCATAGTCTTGGCTAGTGGTGAACCTTCTACCTTTTCCTCTGAATCTGAATCACTGGAACTCTCAGATACCACAACCGCTGCGCCACCTTCCAGCTTCGTTCCCAGGCCCGGCGGTTGGTCAGACAACAAAGCTGGTTTATTAGGCGGACGGCCGCGCCTTTTCACATGTCTAACTATATTAGCTGCAGGCAACACAGCAGGAGCATGCCGCCCGGGTATGACACGACCTTGAGGAGTAATCTTCAAGTAGTCTTTACCCGCTACCTGCTGCTTCTGATACTCAGGTGCTCTATGCAAGTTAGTAACCTGCACTGGAGTCCCATCTGCATCAAAAGCCAATTTCAGTAAATCTCCATTCCATCTGAGAACTCCCTCCTCAGTCCTGAGCTCATAGGTAGAACCCTGCACACGACGTATGACTTCAAAAGGACCATCCCATTTAGGGCCATATTTCTTCTGAGCCATAGGCGTTGCATACCTCCATACAACATCTCCAGATTTGAAAACCTTGGGTCTCGCCCGCCTATCAAAATATCGTTTCTGATACACGGCCGAATGCCCCAAACGCTCCCTAACAAATCTATGTCCTTTCAGCAATAGCGTTTTAATCTCCTCCACAAAGACACTGCGACAAGGGAAATCAACGTCCCCAGTCGAGTACCATATATAATGTCAGCCGGGACTGTTAATTCCGTACCGAATACCACTAAATTTGGCGTGCACATAGTACTCTTATGCACCGCTCCCCTATAAGCATGTGCAATACAGGGCACCAACAAATCCCAATTCAAATCCTCAAATTGTGTCAAACATGACAATTGCTCAACAAGAACACGATTCCAACGTTCTACCTGCCCATTCGCCTGGGGTCTATAGGGAAGGGACATCAACTGCTCTATGTCAAGCAAGAGTAATAACTCCTTTAAAAGAGTTGAACGAAATTCAGTCTGGAGGGAGACCGGTGGGCCATACCTTAGCACCCACTCAGTAAACAAGGCCATCGCACAGGTAGCGGCTGTGTGATCGGGAAGCGGGTAAGCCTCAGCCCATTTAGAAAAATATTCTGTGACAACCATCACACAACTGTTTCCTCTAGGGGTTCTCCTAAATGGACCAATGATATCCAAAGCAATACGGCTCCAGCGCACACCATGGATTTCCTTCTTCAACGGGGTTATACCTTTTCCACCTCTACTCTTACAAGAAGCGCAAACTTCACAGCCGCGTACCCAATCGGCGATATCCCTCTTCATCCGGGGCCAAACAAACTTTTGCCTCGCCGCCTGATAAGTTTTGAACTCGCCAAAGTGAGCTGCAAGCTTACTCCCGTGCAAAGTACGGAATAACTCCTTCCTCAGAGCTAAAGGTACCAGAACACGTGTATACACAACACCGTTGTCGCTTTCCCACTCCATACAAAGCAATTCTTTTTCCACTTTTAAAAATTCTATCTTATTCACATAGTAACAGAACTCTCCCCCCTCAGCCAACAAAGCTTTATTGTCTGGCTTCTGAGTAAGACCCTGTACTATTGATTTGATTCTCGAGAGAACATCATCTTCATCTTGCGCCACCTTCAACCGATCACCTGCCAATGATGAAAATATATGGTAGTCCACAGTCATTGTAGCTACTATGGCGTCATGCGCACCACAATCCAAACAATCTTCTCTGGGACATCTTCTCACCGGCAGCCGTGAAAGCGTGTCCGCATTTATGTGTTTGCGGCTCGGCCTATGAACAATCTGATCTTCCCGCAATCCATAATGCTGCAAAGTGGTTAACCACCTTGCTAGCATACCAGAAGGGTCTCTAAAGTTCATTAACCAGCGCAACGAAGCATGATCAGTTCTCAACATAAAGTCATGTTGCCCTATTATATAATGTTGTAACTTAGATAAATAAGTCAAAACAGCTAGCAACTCTCTTTTTGTAGCACAGTAATTCTGTTGCGCCTTAGTCAACGTATTACTGGCATAACTTAAAACCACCTCTCTAGAGTTCTGCATCTGAGAAAGGACGCCAGACATACCGAATCCACTCGCGTCAGTATCCAGAATGATAGTTCCAGACGGCTGTGGGTAGCCTAATACAGGAGGAGATGTCAATAAATCTTTCAGGTCTGCAAAGGCCTTATGACAATTATCATCAAAGGTCACACGCCGATTATTCTTCAGCTCCGCCCCGGCTACCAATGCTTGTATAGGGGCTGCAACCTCTGAGAAATTGGGCATAAATTTTCTATAATATGAAGCGAAACCCAGAAACTGACGGACCTGCTTTATAGTAGTCGGAACCGGCCAAGAATGGACTTTCTCCAACTTATCCGGATCCGCGCGAACTCCATCCTGCGAAACAATTCTCCCCAAATACTTCACATTCAGTTTGAAAAATTCGCATTTCTTAGGTTTAAGCTTCAACCCATAATCGGCTAGTCTCTGCAAGACTTTTTCCGTATTTGACAATGCTTCATCAAAACTGGAGCCAAAGATGATCACATCGTCCAAATAAACAAGACAGCATTTCCACCTCAATCCAGCCAACATTTGTTCCATCATACGCTCAAATGTGGCAGGCGCATTGCATAGTCCAAAACTCATAACCTTGAATTGGAACAGGCCCATAGTCGAGACAAAAGCCGTCTTCTCCTTACTAGCTTCGCCCATGGCAATTTGCCAGTAACCGCTCTCTAAATCCAAAGTTATAAACCATAAGTTACCACCCAATGCCTCAATGCTTTCATCTATTCTAGGGAGAGGGAAAGAATCCTTCTTTGTGACTGCATTGACTGGACGATAGTCAACACAAAACCTGTCAGTGCCGTCACTCTTCTTCACAATCACAACCGCAGATCCCCAGGGGCTATTACTAGGTTCTATAACACCTTTATCGAGCATGTCTTGAATCTGTTTCTCAGCAGCTTCTCGACGCGCGCGCGGCAGGCGTCTATACACACTTTTAATTGGCACAGCATCACCTGTGTCAATCACATGACGCACTTTGTTAGTGTGTCCCAGTGTTTCACCCGGCAACCTGAAGCAATGTTTATACTGCCAAAGCAGATTCTTTAGTCTAATTATGTCCTCCGCCTTTGACAAATCAGACCCTCTTACCAATTTCGCTAGTGGACATTCATCCACTGGCGGCATTGGAACCTCTGGTTCCAACATCTCCACATCAACAATAGGAGAATTATCATCCAAGAAATCTTCTCCCCTTGCTGTCTGTAGTTCGATCAGTACAGGAGAGCTAGTGGGATTGCATACAGACAGCGTGCAATTATATCGGTCACCAGCAACCAATAAACTCCCTGCAACATAACATCCCAACTCTGCCTCATCTGGTTCAAAGAACATGTCTTCATTCGGGGACATTGGGCCAATGCCACTACAAATAGTGGAGAAAGCATCTATGAAAATACTCTCACAGTTGCTCCTTGCCATAGGCCCACTTTGCAATGCCCTGCACATTACCGATTGTTCACCTGCCTCGAGAGTGAATAAACCAGACCAGTCAGAATTACATTTATGGAGATAGATAAAATCCATTCCCAAGATACCAGCTTCCGCTCCAACCAAACCACTTACCACCAGGCAGTTGAGGGCATACCAAGCACCTCCCAACCCCAGCGCGAGTCGCACACACCCATGCGTCTTTAGATTATGACCAGTCCCAGCATAGCACGTCACTCCACATGGCATCAATGACGGCCTGACTGAGAGTTCATCATATACATGCCTTTTCACCAGCGTGCATTGTGCCCCCCAGTCAATAAGGAATTGACCAGTTACATTCACTAAAGTCACATCCGCATACGTGCGCTCAGCCACAAGCGGACGATTGCGGTCTGAAACACAAATCTCAAAATCACGCAAGTCACACACCATCACTTTACTCACCACCCGGGCATCTTCCCCCCATTCAACTTTTAGAATTTGCCCAGGCATGCATACATACTCAGGATCTCCTTCATTCACAAACATCACTGAGCATGTGGCGTGCCCAGCCGCGCCACCAACGTTACTCCAGTGCAATCCATTCCCCTCGTCACCATCTCCATAGGCGTCCCCAGGTTGATAAAGGGGCACAAGAGCATCGGGTCCGTCTGGTTTACCAACTTGATTTATCGACGATGCGGTGTGGATGCTATCAGTCACGATCTTCTGTTCACCGCTTAAGAAGATCCGACCCTGTTTAACAGTAAAGCCAATTTTTCCTCCATAGCCGCAGTGCGAGTATGGAAATCCATGGATTTAACATGCGCCTTCTGTTTTGTACAGTCAGCCCACATATGTCCCTCCTCCTGACAATAATAACATTTCCGAGGAGTTCCAGGTGTTCTCCTACTCCTCCTGTCAAAGGGAACCTTTCTACCACCATCACCAGTCACTTCAGGAGCCGGCAATGATGGCGCCTCTGCCTGCGGCCGTGGCTTTTTCTGCCATGCTCTAAAAGCTTGAAATTCAGCCAACTCTTTCTCATCCCAGTCTTGCTCTGATTTAGTCACAGTAGCCACACCCGCACCACTTGAAAAAGAGTGTGAGTGTGACGACGTGCGAGAAATACCACTGGTACCAAATACATCTCTATAACGAGTTGCGGCTGCCGAAGCACAAACTATATTGGTTGGCTCCTGCAGCGCAACATAATGAGCCATACCTTCATCCAACAATCCATCAAGAAATATCTTAACCGCCATTTCGTGCAACGTGTCATCCCATTCGCCGAAAGCATGTACTGCCCAAGCTAATGCTCTGACTAAAAGCAGCCGGACTCTGCCCCGGATCCTGTCTACAGCTGAAGAATTCCCTCTTCCGCGTCTTATCGGACTTCTCCGCTTGATAGTCATATTCAAGCATCTGCAAAAGGTCATCTACCGAGAAATCATCCGGCTCTAGCATCATAGCCTGCGGCAGCTGCATACCTACTCCGGTTAACAGTTGTATCTTATAGGTCTCATCGTCCCAATTATTTGAACGTGCTATCATTACCGTGCGTCTCTGATAATCACGCCAATCCTCTCTACCATCCCATTCCGGGAAGTTCACAGTCCTAGGGTGACGCATAGGCTTAGTCGGTTTGAATTTAGGTACACCAAATGCAGGGCCTTTAGCCACAGGTATATAACCCGCGGCTGGATCTATAGACCCCCTAATTCTATCTACGTTAGCCGGCAAAGATCGCCTAACAGCACCCATAATCCCATAACCAACTGGATTAGGACTAGAAGCGCGCAAACCACGCGCAGCTTCCAAAGCACTCCTCCTATCACCCTTAAATGCCCGCCCACCGGTTGGTGCATCTGGCGCGGCTGACATATAATCAGGCTGAATCACTTCATCATTACCAGATTTTTCTTTTCTTTGGTCGAAGTCTGGCAACTCATTCATGATTCGAGCATACGATTCATTCGATATCCCACCCGGATTCGCCTGAATCGGAGTACTAGCCTTATCCATCTCATCAGCAAAAGCAATTCCCCTAGACCTACGAGGAGGGACTTGAAAATCCAAGCGGCTATGAAGTTCTTCCATATTTCTTTTCATTCTGTCATTATTCTTGTGCTCCCACGCACGTCTTGCTTCCAAAGATATGAGTTTCTCGTTCTGGTCTTGAATCACCGACCTTAAACGATTCTCCTCTTGCCTTGACAAAGCCAAATCCGATTCTGCTCTAGCCGCTTGTTCTTGGGCATTTTTCCCTTACCTAGCAGACTCCATCACCGAATCGCTCATCAAGTCCAAGGTACTCACCTGATTCGCAATGAGCCTATCCATCTTATCATAGGTCATGCGCCTATTTCTCATCCGATCCTGTGTCCATTCATACTGTAAAATACCGATATCTGCCGCATTAACGGGAGTCATAGGCGGCAATTTCCCATGTACAAACTCATCATCAATATCTTCATCTATATCTGTACCAATATCTTCAACACGTGGCGCTTTTTTCATAGCACTACGGGGAAGCGTGGCTGTCTTTCTTCTCAGAGTCACCTTCAGACCGGCATGATTCTGATTCTTTGCCATCTTCCATGAATCATCATCACCGCTTGAGGTATCAGCTTCTATACTCGCCTTTACCTTCACTCTTGGTTCAACATGAGTTCGGTTCAAGCGGTTTGCTTCATCTAAATTCCATTTCGATTGAGCCAGTCTATCTTTCAAATCCCGAATCGTTTGATTCGTCTTCTCCAAAAACTGGTCAACCGCCAACAGGTTACCCGGCCCTCCAGTGGAGGCCCGAGCTCCAGGCCCTTCCGGCTCCATTGGCTTTCCTCGTTAGAGGCAACCAATGGTTCCAGACAGGTCTCTCTCCGCTAGCAAAAATCCAATTGGTCACGGCACCAAATTGTAGTGTCCGATCGACGGCCTTAAGCGACTATGAGACTTAATCTATCGAATAAAGACAACGACAACAACAGGATCTAATGGACCTCGCCAGCTTCTCTCTTTAATATTCTACTGTTCCACACCCAGGCTGCTCTCACGAGAACAACAACATAACAATACATCATATCGAATATTCAATATATAAGTGTGCATACACAATGGGTGTATAAGAAAGGAAGGACAGTAAATATATAGAACAAGCAGTATCACACAGCAATAAAAAAGTTAAAATATAGACCACCGAAATACAACGACCTCTATCGGTCAAACCCACCACAGCCGCGACCAGCGCGGCTACTATACACTCACTTGCGGGACTGGTACGACAGCCGCGTAGCCCCGGCTCTGGCTTAGCAAATGCCAATCCAGAGCCGCGCACCACATTATGTTTAATTATTCATATATAGATGACATTAATACATTGATACGTTATATTTTGTAGGTGGATGACACAGAAGAGTTTCGGCTTACCCTTAGGATGCCCCCAGCACTATACTACAACCTGCTTGAAAAGGTGAAGCCCCTTATCACCAAAAAGAATACGAGGTTTCGCAGGGCCATACCAGCTGATGTGAGACTAGCAATAACCATGCGATACCTGGCACTTGGTACGATTTGACTGATGTAATATTTCTGTAATCATATATTTCTGTAATCATATATTTCTGTAATATTTCTTGTATTATTTATTATTATTATTATTATTGTCATTATTTATAATTTAAGCCAAGCAATAACCGCAACTTTAGGATAATGTTTACTTGAACTATAGTTATTCAGTACATAATAAACACAATTAATAATGTGATTTACTACTTAATTTCAACTGAATAGTGTCATGGTTCTCTTGTTAACAGGTGACAGTATACGGTCGATTCACCAACAATTTGGGGTGGGACTGACAACTGTGGGCCCCATCATACGATCCACCTGTGAGGCTATCTACACAGTTCTGGAAGTGGAGTACTTGAAGGTGAACAATCTAATTTTATTTTGTTACTTTGTTGTGGTTAATGAGTATATTTATTTATATTTCAACACGACTCCTAATGACTCTGAAGTACAGTTAATAGTAGTATAAATTTTTCTGAATAGAAATGCATGATTGTGTATGTACATTGTTTTTTTCTCAGGTGCATGATTTTGGATAGATATTGGATATATATGCTTCTTTAATTATTTATTTATTTATTTATTTATTTACAGCTTCCCTCCACGTCGGAAGAGTGGCTCGAGATTGAATGTGTGTTCAGGCAACATTGGAACATGCCTCACTGCCTTGGGGCCCTGGATGGGAAGCATGTGAGGATCCAGAAACCATTTGGCAGTGGGTCGCTTTACTGGAACTATAAGAAATTCTACTCTGTGGTAATGATGGCCATAGTGGATGGAAACTACCTCTTCAGATATGTAGCTGTGGGCAAAGAGGGCCGAGCCTCTGACGGGGGAGTGTGGCGCAGGTCCGAAATTTCCCATATGATGCTTGATGAAAACAACCCTCTTGGAATCCCACCTCCGGGCCCTACTGCTGGTTACCAGGGTCATCTCCCTTATTTTCTGGTGGGGGACGACGCCTTTGCACTCGAAACAAACATGATGAAGCCATACCCTGGCCTGCACATTTCTGCCCGGCAGAGGATCTTCAACTATAGATTGTCCAGAGCTAGGAGGATCGTAGAGAACGCTTTTGGCATTCTCGCTGCCAAATTCAGGATCTTCCGACAAGCAATTGAAATGCAGCCCGATAATTGTCTGTACTGGTTATGGCTTGTTGTGCCCTGCACAATTATTGTTGCATAAATCTTGGCGTGAATTACATCAACCCCGCGTCAGTTGATGGGGAGGACACTGACCACAATGTAACACCCAGCTTGTGGCGGAGTGAGCAAGAAGCATTTGCAGATACATCTGGCGGGGTTTACAGGAATGTTGGCAGTCGACCCAAGAACATTCGGCATCATTTAGCGAATTATTTCTGTTCATTCAATGGCCAGCTGCCCTGGCAATACAGAATGTGCCATGTAACGCGTGAAGACTGCGATGTCCCCCCTGAATGAACAAGTTGTCATAGAACCAACTTCTGGAATTTATGAGTTCTACTTCACGATTAAATCATATATCGTTGGCCCCAGTTACTTGGTCCCACAATGGTATATCAACGTTTTAACGATTCGAAGTATTATTACAGCAACTACATATCATAGTTTGGTAACTTCTTGAATGTATGAGCTTTATTTCACCAGCACTATTATATCAATGTTTTAATGAAGCGAACAAATAAACTCTAGTAAAGAAGCAGGAATTCAAATAGTTGACTTTTATTAACCCATTCTCTCTCCATCATCCCTTCTAAGTACATGCCATGGTCCCTGGGTAAAAGTAAATGTCTTATAAAATCAAAATCAGAACTAAATGTTGAAAAATCCAACAGTAAAAAATGAATGTTTTGAACACGATACTCAGTGAACTATCTGAGCCTCTAACTTCCTACAATATATCGATAGGCTTCTGACGAAAGTATGAAAAATAAAGTTGCCTCTGTCATAAAAGTTATATGAGTATACAAAATAGAATATCATATATATACCATACAAATATATATATATAAATATATATATATATATATATATATATATACTTGTATATGAGATCTAAATCTATATATACCCAATTTTAAGTTAATGCTGCAACGTGAGATCAATAGTTCTCCACAAATAAAGAAATTAGTCACTTTCACACTCGTCCTCAGCCTCAAACACAAGCTCCTCGAATTGGCGACGAAGTTTTCTGACTACCCTAGGTGGTAGTTTCTTGAGTCGTGGAAGGAGGCTCTTTGTCCAAAGCTCCAATTCTCCATCCTCCCCCAGGAGGGGCTGCAGAAGCTTTTCGGTCATCGCCCTGTCTTGGGCACACTGCTTATCCAGCCCCTCCAATACTGCAGCCACCGTATCACTGTTACTGGAAGTGTCCTTCTTCTTACTTTTAGCCGGGCTCTTCAGGTTCAGTGAATGTGCCGCCATCAACTTGCCTTTTCCTTTAGGCGTTTGGCGTGGTTTTGAAGTGCTGGCCACTGGTGCCTTGCCAGATGATGGGGTTGACGTCTTCTTTGGTGCACCGATGCTGGCATTTGACGCGTCACTGTTTTTCCTCTAAAAATAAACTATCATCATGTCAGTCAAATGGCAAAAATAAATGAATCGCACACAAGTCAAAGTACTGACAACTCAATAACCTCTATATATACGGGTAATTCCATAATAACCAAAAGTAACTGCTTAATCGACGTCTTACTAACAGTCATTTTAATACATATAATTATTAGCCTAAACCGATGGGCTAAAAAGAATGGAACTAAAATAAATTAAACAATTACCTTCAGGTTGCTTCGCGTGTGGCCTTTTGGCACTATATATAGTTGTGCAGAAATTGGCACAGCGTGAAGCACTCCCATGCCCTGGGCGCCAGCTCATCAACACTCGTGCCAGACTTGTCCTTATGACGGCTGTAGGTCGTGCGCATATTAATCATCTCCGTCATGACTTCCTCGGCTTCAAAATTAATACAGCAAAAAATGAGAAGAGTTGAGGTCAAGTTGCGGTTTCAATAATATCTGCTTTATCCTGTGAATCATGCATGTTATATACAAGGTGGTACATGGAGGTAATCCAATAGGAAAGAAGGGAGCATGTCTCCCATGACACAGTTCAGTAATTAACCAATAATAAGCTGAATACTAATTAGCCAATCGTGAGGTTCTATATGGTTGACCAATGGTGGTCTATGAGGTCCCACCTCCTGCTGGGACAGCAGCTGTTGTTTATACTAGTAATTAGAGGCATGGTGTGTGTAGATGATAATCAGTAACCTAGACATGCCGAGTAATTAGTAAAGATAACATATGGTTACATGTGGAGACAGCCTGTCGTCTGTCTGATAGTTATGTAATATGGCGGCAGGTGTCTCCTTACCTCTGGACATGCATAATGATTCATATTTCACATTAGTTAATCATGATTCATAAAGTTATGGAACATCATATCATATCGCATATTAATATTCATATATGTTATGCAATATTATGTAATTAGATTTAAAGATAAGGCAAAAAGAAAAGCGGGTATAACAACAGTAATGAATAACAAAATGTACCAATGAATAAGTTATCTATTATCCTTACTATATGAGAGGCTAGGAAATAAAATAATACAACTATTTTCTTACCTGTCACACCCAACTCCACGGCAATAAGCTTGTGGACAGCTTCCCTCTTCATACTATCCATGTAATCATCATGACTAGGGTCATACCACAATGGATATTCCCTCCAAAGCGCCACAACTTCTCTCCTTCTTTCGTAATTACTTACCACGTTTCATAGGCTGAGTCAGATCAACAGCTTGGTCGACCCTTTGGCTCTCATTCTTGCCGGGCCTGGAGGCCTCGTGTTCCGGCCCCATCTCTGCACCCATCTCCATCCCCGGCACCGTCTCATGCAGCATTGGCTCCTCGGCCAAAGTTGAGCGTTTCTTGTTGCCCGTGGTCAGCTTTGCTGAGCCCTTGGCCTTCTTAGGGGCCTTACTAACCTTGTTGTGGCCTGCCACTTTTCCTGTGCCATCTTTTTCCAATCGAGTAGCTCTTGTGCATGGCATGGTGACTAGTTAGCTCAATGGCATCCTATAATCTGTACGCCTGGCGGGTTGATCACATGATTCGGCAAGCACAGAAGAGGCCATCTGGCGACTTGAAGCAGTGAACCAGTAACAACCATAGTCAAAAGCAATAGCGATACGCCGTCATATTGTGACCAGTAGATGCCCATAATGAATTGATATTACTTATAAATACTTAAATTAACGTAGAAACCAAAATAAATACCAGAAAAAAAGCCACAATGTTAAAATATTGTACCAATAATATAGCTAGATATAATATCTAATATAAACAACTGTTAGGAGGCGGTAAGAACTATAATAGATAATAAATAAGCGGAAAAAAGTGAAAAAATCAGGAAAAATGCCTTAAAAAGTACTTAAATAACATATAATCAACACAAATATTGACTATATTGAGGTGGAATTGAAGTATAATGTCGATGCACATCCAATCATAACCAACATCGATATGGCCATACAAGTTGAAAAACAAAATAATTTTTTTTTGCAAGGGTGACCGATTGTCGGTACCCCTCCCGACAAAGTTTGAATATCCAAACTTTGTCGGGAGGGGTCACCGATGAACGTCACCGACAAAATGCACCAGGTGACCGATTGTCGGTCCCCGGTATCCACTTGCGCGATTGTCGGTGACCCCCTGTGACCGATTGTCGGTGACCGCTAGGTGACCGATTATCGTGCAAGTGGATATCGCGCTTAACACTACCGCATCGGAGGAATCTAGTTCCTTTGGGAAGGTAGCGCAAGGGTCGGCATCTGAGTTTGACTCAGATTTCTCCATGTCAGACGTTAGTGAAGACATGGAAAATCATGTCATGGCCGCGTCAGAGGACGATGGTTCTTGAGGGGATCGCTCCGACACAACTGACATGGCAGTGGATGAGACTAATCAGCGCATGGAGCTCGTGGCAGTGTCCAGACTGGAGAGCTGTAACTTGTCCACGGCTCAGCCCATGTACGGTAAGAAGAAGAAGCATAAGAAGTCAGAATAAGTCCTGATCTTTGCGCTTCTTGATCATGTTCCTGGTTAGTATCCACTTGCACGTCGTACGGTCGCTAGGGTAACCGTCCAACGGTGACCGCTTATCGGACGGTCAACGCGCATGTGGATATCGTGCTTATCCTTGTAAGCACCCTCTGACACAGCATGGGGTGCTTTGTGATTTTATCCGTAAGGGCAGCTTTGTTTGCTACCCTTGCTTTTAATAATAAAAGCTCATCCACTGACATGTTTTTATCTCGTTGTTGTGGATGTGGATGGCGAGGTCTGAATATCTGTTGTTCAAATCAAGCTGTTACCATATTGCTTTGACTGGTGTTTGAGGAATAAAACCTGGTGCTAACAAATATCTCTACGTAATTCAGAGAAAAAGAAGAAATTTAGTTAATTTAGGTCATTAGAATACTCTGTGGACCCACTGCCCCTCAAACCTCTGATTTTATGATTTTATTTGATATATATTGAGAAAATCATAAGCAAAAATTTTTAAGGAACATCTTAAGTAGGGTTAGGGGTCTCCGGTTTTGTCCCTAAATTGCCCTAGCTTGAAACGGACAATCCTAACAGTGTATAGAGTCTGTGGTCAACCCCTAAAGGACTTGGAAGGTTGTGGTAGCTTGTGGTTAGGAGGGAAGAGACTTATGGCATGTGGTAGAGGACGAGCGATAGCGAAATAAAGTATCTATAGATAGTATGTATTGAAAACACCAGATATATGTAAAAAGAAGTGCAGTTGCTCACTTGCCTTGATTAGAATTTGATTCAGTGTTGAGTCACTAGGCGGAGCTCTGTACTAGGTACTGTTAAACAATTGATTGTGTACATGATTATTTGATTAGTTATATTTAGCGAGTATTTATAAATTAATTTAGTACCATCATTAACTTTTCTTTGATACGCTGAGATAATTGTCTCTATGATAACATTCTCTCAATAAAAACAAACATATTGCCTTTTACCATATTTCCATTCCCATTTTCATATTATATTGTGTGCTGATAGTGATGCGCATATTCGCCTCGTCTGAAGGGGCCCACTATAGGTACATCATATATTATTGTCAGAAGAGCCCTTTCAGAAACGATCTTCCAAGAACTTATCTGCAACTCCAGTGTTCCAGAAAAGACGTTGGCACGTTGGCAAAAGCTGACGTAAAACTTCAATGGGCGACGTACGCACCTTTCACGTCGGCCACGTCCCTTCCACGTCAACGTCACCTCCAAGGTTATATTTGATTTGATGTGCTAAGGATTAATATATACAATTCCCTATACCTAATTGCTGCTGAAGCCGCTGCCCGGAAGTGTATATCATTGAATCATCTTAGGGTTATACATACATCGAATCTGCCAGTGTAAGGGTATTTAAGCCAGTTCCCATTTACTTTTACAGTCAAAGGTTAAATGGCAAAGGATGATAATCAAAGAAGTCATGTCAGTTAACTGAGCCCTTTGAAAGTCATGTATCAATATGCATTCATTTATCTAGCATTAAATCAATGTTTCTTTAATTTCAAAATTAATTTGGGAATGGAAGATGGGAGCCTAAAGACTAAAATCTCGAAAACAAGCATACATATTATGTATGGTCGGTGTATTCTCTTAAGATTTTAAAGCATTCAAAATGAGATGGTAATTTTATAATAATATATTATCATTTTGTCTCAGACTTTATATCACGATGCGTGGTTGTACACAACACTGTAGAGTGAAATCCTCCCATGATATAAAGTTAACCAGAATCACATGTGTGATCTGGAAATTCCAATGACAGGCAAATCCGACCAGTTCATGACAGAATCTAAATAAATCATTTTTTAGTTCAAAATATAGTATTGTGATATAAAAAGAGAATATAACTCGCATCAAATATGTTTTACACAGTCAAAACTCGTGACTATTAGATACATATCCCCAGATCTACTGCTCATTACATTCTCTCTTAATTTCAAATGCTAGGCCTATAATTTGGCCTAGGACTTTCAAATTTGTAATTGCTTAATGATACTTTTTGCTGCGCCATTGGAAAGTCGATATCTCATGAATATTATTAGGGTGATAATGAAAATAAAGTTTGAGTATTATCAAACTATGAGATGAACTTTTGATGCTTAAGGGGCTGTCCTGGTGGCCCTCAAAATCTGCAGAACGAACAAAAACGGCACTAACTTTGCTATTATGGTCCTTGAGCAGAACATATATCGCTTCTTTTGCTGAAACACCATTTAAAGATGTTTAGTAAATTATGTGGGGTTTCAATGTCCACTATGCTAGTTTGCCAAAGTTAAAAGATGGCTTGTGTCTATGACAAATGGCCTGCGTGTGGCTGGTTTAGGCAGGCCAGATTGGCCTGCGTCTATGAAAAGTTTTTGGGAACATATTTCCTTGCATGGCCTCTAAGCAAAAGGTTCAAATAAAGGTATGGAATCGTTGGTTCATTGTCCGCAAGGAGCCTATACCCACGTTGCGCGGATGCACTAGGAGAGCCCTTGCACAGCCATGGTCTACATCCGGATTCAGGGAAAAGTGCAGCCAGTGTAAGGCAGCCTTGAACATCCAGCTGCACTTTGGCTGCAGTTGGCTCGGATGTGCAATGGCTGCGCAAGGGTTGCACATCTGGACTTAGATCTTTTATTTTAGTATACCTAGGCAAGGGCGTATGAGTGTGCTAATTATTATTAAGGGAATTTATTCCCTGGGCATGACTGTTTGTATGAAGTGCACATGAACAAGGTGAGTTTGGCACTTTATGATAGGTATAGTTTGATACAAGGGCTACATCTACAGCTGCAGGTATTTAGTTATAACTAAATACCTGCAGCTGAAAGGGATCCATAAGCTTTGGTTTCATCCATTAATTCATCATTTGTCATCAGTGGCTGGCCCTAAGAGTGAAGTCCTATTTACCTCTGACTGCTTGAATCTGATCCTGGGAGCTATGGGTCCAATGGGGGTTGTACTAATATGGATGTACAGAACTAAGGGTGTTATGATTACACCCTCTCTAAAATAATACATAGTTAATTTACAGAAATAGAATAAAGAATAACTGTATACATGTGTAGTGATATTCAATACTCTAGGTGTCATTGTATCTTATATTTGGTACTGTTGATTAGTTCCACTGAATAACAACAGAGGTCACTACTGTTTGTAGCACTACTAAAGCCATTGCTTTTATATCTCATCAATCTACATGATCAATGTAACTATTACCTATCAAGACTTAGGTATGGAGTTCAATACTATTTACCATAATGTCTCAATATGTGTATAAGTGTCTGTGATTTATGCTTCATCCCTCAACATGTACTATTTCATCATATATATCATTGTGTATGTATGCTGTATGTTTCCATTAAACACCATGAACTCTTAGGTAGCTGAATTACCTAGGAGCCCTCTGAGCCTAGTTTCAGGCAAGAGGCCGGCGGAGGGTTGTGTGAATTAACCAAGAATGAAGTTAAAAGAAAGCACCGCCTTCAGTATAATGATAGCCCTATTCCTACTTCCTGAGGTAAAATCAATGTCAGCTAGGTTTGAACATAAATATGGTGAATAATAAGAGTCCTGGAGGGATTTCAATCTTGGATTATGATGTTTAATGTTGGCAGACATCTTCGGAGGACTCATGACGTCACTCATGATGGAATCCTGCCTCTATGCTAGCATAGCAAGTGCAACGTGGTCATGCTTTTCCTCCTACTGGCATTTTGGCAATGATATAAAGCAGAAATAGGCATGTCCTCATTAAATCTGAATGTCTACATGCTATTCATGGCCAGATTTCACTTTCTGAAGTGCGATTTTATGAAAGAGAAGGTGTTTCGTAAGGAGTAAACAAGTCTGGCCAAAACAGGAACTGACAACACTCAAATCGCCCCCTCTTATCGCCCACAATAACAAGAAACTTTCGGGACTATACAGGATTCATTTCAAATCATCTAAGTTCAAACCAACCCATAAGAGTCTAGTTATATCCTCTCTCACTCACTATTAGCAAAGAAAATGGCTTATTAGGGATCTGAAGGGAGGAAAACTTCATTCAAACTTTAACCCAACCACGCCCTCAGCTCAATCGGCCGGTATGGAGCCAAGATTGGCTCAGCCTTGATGACGTCAAAATCAAGGAGGATTGTGGGTAATCTTCCCCAAAATGGCGGTAGTCATGAATCTTGAATCGAGTCTATTTCAGATGTTTCAAATGCTTCTATCAACATATTAATAGATACTAGGGATATTTCTGAACTACAGGTATGTTTTTATTTAATAAAAGAAGCTATTGCGGTACCATTGTACTGAAGGCGGTACTTTATTTTAAGCTTGTGTTCTGGTTGTTCTTTGCTAAGTCCGAACCTGGGTTGTGTTGGAAGAACACTACACATGTATATTTCTCATTATTCTTTCAAATTATATTTTTCAGACGCCCGCACCTGATTTTTCACCAATGTCTGAGGAGCAGATCAAGTCCCTCTTCAATATGTAGCGCTACCAATCAATATCAACTAATGTAAACGTGTAAACAGTAGAAATAAAACATAATAATAAAATAACTCTTGTTTTTTTTATTTTTTACTTCGCGAACCGCTTATCGATACATATATATAATAAATATTTACTCATGGTAGTTAATCATTCGTTTCTCCTGTAGGATCCCTCCATGTCTTATAAATATTCCGTATCTCGTTGTCCCAATGTAATCGCTTAAGCCTACCGATGATATCCAAGCAATCCTTATTCTCTGGCCTATACCTTTCCCAATTGGAGTGTCAAATAGAAGCTGCTTTCGAGCTGCCATGTCTGTTATTGTCCATATTTCTGTATTTTTACAATAGACAAAATGTATATTTCCAAATGGGACTGTCTTTTTCTTGTCGTAAGGTGCGTATTTAATAAGCTTCAGCACATGCTCTGGTGTTGGCATTCTTTGCTCTACGTTAGGAAGTGGCCTGGTAATCATCATTACAGAGTTGTGGCCACTCCGACGCTTCACCATGTCAAATGCAAATATTCTATCATTCACCGGAATGTAAAATATCACACTCTCCTCAGTAGCCGAAGAAACGAAAGCACGCAGGCAGCTATCCATATTCCCTCAAACTTGTACAGCAGTATATCAAGTATAAACTATATTTCCAACTACCTATTTGTATATATAGCGTACTAGCATCTGGCAGGCGATTAGAGTCTAAATGCTAAACATTGACACGCGCTCACCTAACAATAACAGCGTGTCACTTATCTAAACGCTACTATCAATAACAACGTGTCAAGTTCAACTTCTTTAGTTAACCATCAACATCGTCGATACTATCCCCAAACCCTCGCAAAACATCCCCAGGCGCGCCGGAAGCCAGTGACACATTTTGAAATTTCCTCTTTTTTACCAGTTTATACAACCGATTCACAAAGTAATTAACTATCATACATATACAGCCAATCAAGCACAATAGAAAACCTAGAAATATGTCTGGTTTTGGTTCATCCATTGACTCATACTGAGACCAATAATCAGGTCTAGTGCTATTATATTCCAAATACATTTCAAAACTCGTAATAATCTCTAAATATATTCAAAACCAGCTAAAACACACCCACGTGCAAAACCAGTATTCAAACAACTAACCTAAATCAACCCACCCCCATACACACCCAATCCCTAACCAACCCCATTGGCTCGTCGACCAATGCTCATTAACATTTTTATCTCACCAAACCATATATCACCCATCACCCACTAAACATATAATTCCCATTGTCTAAAATAAACTCCTTAACCGTTCAAACTCACACACAATACAATTCTCCGCTCATCCATTGTTCACCTGTCAATCAACAAACAATAACTGTCAATCACCAAACAATAGAACACAATAGGGTAGTAAATTGTGTCATATGCCCTACGGACTGGATCGTAATGGCGGCTGGTTGCCAACATTAAAATGTACAGAAAACATCAAAGGATTTTTGAAATTTACTACCATTCGTGGGGGAATGAAATTGTACGCCTTACACTACTATTCACTACATATTATATATATATCAATATGTATAACAGAAACTTATTGGGGGGGGCAGCTCCCCCATTCAGGCTCCCCCCCACCCCATATAATTATTGGGAGTGGGGAATACACCCCCCCCCCCCCCCCCCAAATAATTTGTTTGTACAAATTTATTTATTCAGGAAATTTAACAAAATTATAGCATGCTCATCCATAGATATTTTTTGTTGTGCCCTGAAAATTTAGACAATATTTAAACTGACTGGATAGCTAGCCAGTGGTCGAACGGTGCTTCTTCAATGTAGAGCCGTTGACCTTAATAAATGAGTTTAAACTTTGATATCGCCTTAGCTTCTTCATTATATGGCACCAGGAGTTAAATAAGCAAATATATCGAGCATCTGAGCAGAATGGAGGGTATAAAACCACCAGAGGGACTCAACCTACAGGCAAGAAACCTTGCCCAAATTTGGAAGAAGTTTGAGTCCCGCCTTACCAGATATATATATGGGAGCAAATGCAGTCCCAGTGGTTGACCATGCTAGGAGGACCAACATCTTCCTTAACGTGGCAGGCCAGGAGGTGGAGGAGGTATACAACACCTTCGAGTGGGCATAGGAATGGACAGAAGATGAGGATGGAGACAATCCAGTAGTATATCCAACTGAGGACCCTACTCATTACCTGACAGTATTACAAAAGTTCAGGGAATATTGTTATCCTAAGAAAAGCCTGACCTACGAGTGATACAAATTTCTCATGAGGGACCAGAAGGAGTCAGAGCCCATAGAGACATACATGACTTAGCTAAAGCTGGCTAGCACGTGCGAATTTGAGGGACTGAAGGACTCGCTGATATGTAATCGGTTTGTGGTGGGAATAAGAAGTGGCAAAGTTAAACAGAAACTACTGGAGCTACATAAAATGGATTTAAAAAAGGCCATACACATAGCAAGGACATCTGAACTGACACAGCAAAGGATTAAAGAACTTCATCCGACGGAAGAGGCAACAAGGATAAACATAAACAAAAGGAGAAAGATGACCATTCACGCCTATCACTCTAAATGTCAGAAGTGAAGAAGGAGAGGTCACTTCACCGATAGATGTAAGACCAAAGTCAATGTGGTTGCCACCAAAGATGAGTATGAATATGAGACGGAGAGCTTCGAGGAAGAGTTTGGATTCCTTGGGGCAGTAAAGGTGAGAAATGTGAAAATATCTCAGCATTGTTGATTCGCCAAATATTATGTAAAGTGAAGTGAGGTGAGGAATAAATAAGTTGAAAGTAGCCTTGGGAAATTAAATAGTTATTTGATTTATAAAGTTTATATAAAAGAGTTTTAGATAATAAAATGAGTGTATATAAATAGTTGAGGTTTGTGAATAAAATTGGTAAGAGATTGATGAATTGTAAAATAAAGTTTTGTATAATAAAATTGATTTTATGAAGAAAAATAAGTAGCCAAGACTGCCAATTTTTGTATGAAATGGTATAGGGAAGTGGAGGGTCGGAATAATTGAGAATAGTGTTAGTATGTATAGTATAAAATAATTTTCTGCGTATTGGAGTTTTAATAAAAAAGGTAAATTAATTGTTGGTCCCTTGGGACAGTCCTTTGGCCTGAGGGCCGAGTCTTTCGATATAGAGCCGAGTGGCTGTATTATGATATGGTGGGTTTGGGGGGCATGTTTTAATTTGGTTGTTTTAAGAGTCTGTTGCCTCCTTGAGGTCATTTTACTCTAGGGATGCAGTGGGGTGGCTTATGGCCTTCCTGATGGCCCGGTTCACTTGGGCTCCATCTGTGTGGATATACTTCTTATATGCATCGGAGGCCCACCCGATGTATTCCTGTATCTGTAACGGGGTACAGCCTGCGGCAAAGGCATTGGTAGCTGCCGCTTTGCGCAGGCTGTGGAGTGTATAAGGTCGATGGTGGATGCCCATATCTACAAGAAGCGCTTTCCAGTGACGCGCCACATATGTGGCTGGCATGGGGTTTCTTGTTGCTGGGAACATGAAGCAAGCTTCTTGCTCCTGTCTTGTAGGAAGGCAACAAATCATATCCTTGATGGCCTGTACCACACATAGCCTTTTATCTGATGACTGCTGAAGAGTAACAGTCTTTAATTGATAGGCTGACTGTAGGTTTTTCGCCAATTTTACCTTTATAACACAGTCGTGGGTGATGGCAACGTCTGCCCTGGTGAGATGGATTAAGGGCTTGAACTTGCTGAGGGAGGGTGCTAAGACCTCAGATTGGCGTAGGCCCGCGTAGTAGATTGTAAGAAGAGCAGCCTTAACTGTCCTGGCAGTTTGGTCTGAGGTTAGCTTCAGGATGGCTGATCTTATTACATCTGAAGGTACTGGTAGTCTGACTCTTGGTTTAAAAGACTTGTCTCTATTGAGTGCCTGTAAGGCCCACTTCAAGCGCTGGTGATCCAGCGGGGTGGTGGGGATGTGATTCATTTTAAAACTTGTTCTGAGGTGGGATATATGATTCCTATTTGTCTTGGGATGGGATAGTCTGGTGGAGGTATTCAATATAAGCACAGATTGTTAGGTATGAAGGGTTCATTACCTCCGCGCCTACCTGTCGTGCAAACTGCTCAAACCTCCTAACAGCTCCCTCCCGGTTTTCGGTCGTTCTTTGTGCCCGGGCCTCTCATTGTCTCCTGGCTGCTCTTCTCAGTAGTGGTGGGAGCATTTAGCCTGGAATGTGAGGAGAGGTACATAGCCTAAGGGCATATAGGCATGGTTCAATATTATACAGATATTGTTCATTCATGGTGTGATTAGCCGCTTCTCTATATTTATTGTGAAGGTGTGCATGACTGAGGTTATCGGCCAACGTGTTGTCTACGCCTGGAATATGTTTGTAACTGATCTTTATGTCGAAGATCGCTTGGACCATCCATGCTAGACGGGCAGCTTCCAAAATGATGCGGTTCTTTCCCCGCCCTTTCTTGAAAACTGAAACACTGGCCAAGTTATCGCATAATATTAGTATGTGGCCCCCACGGTCTTGTTTGTCAACTAATGTATGAAGGGCTATGGGACTATTGGCTGCCTCTCATTCTGATATATTTGCTACTCCTTGGTCTACAGGGGCCACCTGGGCACTATACGCATTGTATTGGTCAGCCCCTCCAACTCCAGATAAGCACGCATCTACTACTATAGTCTTTGTGGGTGTGTTTGATGGAATGACAGCCCTGCCGTTCCATTGGTGACAGAAAGCGCTAAACCATTGGAGATCCTCTTTCATATTGGCATTGATATTGATATACTTCTTGCCCTGCATTTCCCGGAGGGCCTCTAGCAATCTACTTACAAAGAGGCGGGCGGGGCCGACGCATTTGGATACGTGTATGAGGGATCCTATTACAGACTGGAGTTCTCGCCTCGACATGGAATCGCCTTTTAAGATATTTGTTAACCGTGGCCAGAATTTGTTCGACTTTGTCACTGTTAATACTGAGAGTCATGTCAGGAGCACTTATGTCAATTCCTAACCATCTCACCACTGCCGCATGGGGCTGTCTTTTGTCCTCAGCCTCTGGTAGGCCCAATTCAGCAAATAACTCGATAGCCCTTTTATAATGTCCGGTGGCGGTCTCAAGATCCTTAGATATGATTACCAAATCATCAAGATACATCTTGCTTGTAATTCCCTCTCTCGCAAGCACGCCCACTATCGCATCTGCGATCCACTGCATGTGGCACGACGATGATTGTGCGCCGAATGGCATGGTTACGTCGAGGTAATAGCTGTCGTTCCAGCTGATACATAAGAGCGGCCAGTCAAGGGGGTCGCTCTTGAAGTTTTTATATGCCCGGCTAATGTCTATTGTACTCATGAACGCAGTTAGACCAATTTTGACCAGTTCCTCCACTAGGCTATCAATGGTAGGAAGGCTGTGAGCCCGCTGCTCCCCCCCCCCCCCCCCCCCCCACACACACACACGCTATTCTTGAGTAGAAATGCATTTACTGATTTGTCTGCGGTAAAGCTGAGGTCAATGATGATGCGTCGTGAATGTGTATCTCTCTTTTCCCTAGACATAATTGGCGAACAATGATACCATTCCTTAAACGTATTTCCTTATTCACAAACTTGTCAATCTTATCACTGAAAGCGTTGGCGCTTGAATGGTTCTTGCCACTATTCTTATGTGTTACAGGACCGAGGTATCCCATAGGGAATCCATAAGCGATTAGGTCATGAAGTTCTTTCTAATCACTGTTGTTACTCAAGTATCTTTTCCAGTTAGGCAGATTCAAACTAGTTGGGATTTTGGCTGCTAATGCATAAGGCATGCCTGTACTGTGCACTGCTGTATAGATAGCTTGATGTTTACTATACTTCGGGTCAATACTCATGTATACTTCTCCCCTCTCCCTCTTTCCTGCACAAATGTCTCTGACTTTCACAAAGTAATCATTGCCACCTACTGTATTCACATTCCTATGATGTGGTGTCGTGATATCACCCTTAGCTCGCCTGCTCGTGGGATATGTGACAGCGGGTATGGGTGTGACAGGCTTGTTGTTGTCTTGGCGGCCATGTTTGGTCAAGCTCTTGTTGTGCGCATAGCTCTGCGAGACGTCAACATTGGCATGTGTGGGGGCCGTGGCAGCCCGGCCTGGCTGTGTATGCTGGCTGTCTCTGGGTATGAATGGCGGGCCTCCACATTCTATGTCTTGGAGACGCCGTGTATTCGTTTTTTGCTGCAGAGCTTGAATATGACTGAGATGATACATTAGACCTATTATTATTGGAAGGGGCGTTCATACTTTGGTTGTTCCCACTCCTGTTAACTCCCTTTTCCCAATCGCAATATGTACATATATGAAGGTGGTAGAGGTTGCCCTCGGTGTGGCTGTTTGAATGCCTGCACCCAGAGCGGGAATTATAACACCTACACACAACTTCGGTTTGGCCTGATGCTGCCCTATTAGATTCAGGGAGTCAGTTGTACATGGCTGACACACTCTCTAGGTCAGTCACCAAACAAGCAACAACTCAACACAGAGAAAATGATAGAGGCACAGGTACTACTGGTACAAAAACCATACCGGTGTAACAGTTCTAAATTACCCCCCTCATCTAATATACCCCCCGGTAATTTAGACCTTAGGTTTAAATTACCCCCTCTTGGTTTAAATTACCCCCCTTTGTTTCATTGATAATCTTACACCAACACTTCTAAAAGAACAAATTATTATTGGGAGAGAAGGTCATATCTAATGCTTATGGGAAAAAATTAAAGATCAATGTGCATGAGGGTCTAATAATGAAATTTATTGTAATTCTGTATAATAATCCTTTTTTCTTTTTATTTATTTAAACTGAAAATATCATTGTAACTGAATGACCATGGGAGCTTATTGCAAATAAAAAAGCAAAACAACTAAAATCTATTCAGTTTTGTCTATCAGGCCTGTACTCTATTCATTTTTTACTTTATTCATTATTACTTTTCTTCTCATAATTAAAAGAATTCATGTTTCAATGGGGGTACATCAGTACTAGATTGGTAACACATACTGGGGGTATATTAGACCTAGGTTTAGTTTCCCCTTTAGGGGTACTTTGAACCTAGTGGGGGTACATTTAACCTAGGTCTAAGATACCCCCGGGGGTACATTGAAACTGGAGGGGGTATATCCAACCTAGGTCTAAAGTACCCCCGGGGGTATATTGGACCTAGGTCAAATGTACCCCCGGTACATTAGACCTAGGTTAGTTATACCGGGGGGTACAACTGATGGGGGGTACATTAGACCTGCTACACCGGTCTCAGTAACACAGTTAGATCGAATCAGAGAAGCAACAGCTCAGGATCCCATACTACAGGCACTGATGGGGTGTGTAATGGGAGACTGGAGAAATAGCAAGTGCCCTGCCTACACTCCATTTAAGGAAGAAATTTCCATAATCAATGGGCTGTTGTTCAAAGGGGATCACATTATTATACCCACTTCAATGAGAGCTGAAATGCTAGACAGGATACACAAAGGCCATCTAGGAGCAGAAAAAGAGAAAAGGATGGCTAGGGAAGTAGTGTATTGGCCAAACATGAATCATGAATGAAGATATTTATCAAAAAGTGCACTCGTGTTCAACGTGTATTAAGTTCAGGCCCACCCAAAGAAAGGAAAAGCTAGTGGTGAACGAAGACAAAATAGGAATATTCGCTTCCGGTCTATGAGAAAGAAATACGCTTTTGAGCATAGCTCACGTTAATCGTTCTTTTTTCAGGATTACAGCAAAATTTGATACCTAAAACATAGCGGACATTTTGATAAGTACACAAGGACACATAATACCAGAGTTTATTAGTGACAGACGAAGGGTTTCAAGAGAAATACAGAGTTTCTTATTCCCGCCGATCGTTTGATTTGGATTACCGCTCACATTGCTTGATAGCTCTTGATCAGCTGGAATTATCGCTCAGATACACCCATGCTATAGGCCTACCGTATAGCTTCAATTTGAGCAGTGGAGAACTGTCTCTCTGACTTGCATATACTTGGACTAACTGTTGCTATATGTGACATTGTGACAATTACATGTTTTTTAATAATCTATAGCCAGTGAAGCAGGACTTACTGGGATCCCAGCTGAGCATATATTTGCCTTGGCTATTGACCTAGTGCTATACCAGTGGCACTACCTAGTGTTTGTAGTTGGAAGTAGGCCTACATATATATAGTTGTTAAAAGAAAGTGGAAATGATGGAAACTGCACTTGACTTGATGAAATCTATGGCAGATCAGGCTGAAATATACCACAAAAGACAGATGGTATACCATGAAAGACAGATGGAAAACTTTGCCCAGCTACTCTGCTTGTTGGAGGCAAAAGAAGAGCTGGAAAAATGTGAAGAAGAAATTGTAGAGTTGGAAGAATTGGAGCAACAAGAAGTCGTATCTGCTGGGGACTTGCCTGTCGTATCTGCTGGGGACTTGCCTAAATTACAACCCCTCTGTCTACAGGGACAGTCAACTACTGGAGACTATCTGGAGAAAAAGTTGCCAGTATTACCACTCCTACTAGCCTCTGGCCTGAGTCAGAGGTGGATATTTAACCTAGAGAAAAAGGAGGGTGATTCCAAAACTGCATCAGAAATTGTTTCCAATTGGGCTTATCTAGTAAAAGAAAGACTAGCAGATGTAAGTGATGAAAAGATGGTCAAAGCGAAATTCCAAAAGCAAGAAAAGAAGGAGTACAGTGAATCCTTATTCTGTAATGAGACATGGGAGGCCAGATCCCGCATAGGGATTGGTTAATAAGGATCATTTAGGCCTAATATAGTAATTAATGCAGTGTCTTTAAAAAGAAAGTATATAAAGTTTTTTTCTAGTTTGAAATGAGTTTGATCTTATTGTAATAAGTTCAAGGTTTTACTTCCAGATAAGAAAAGATGTGAAGCGATTTATATGTTTATATTCATTATGTGAGTATATGGTGAAACCTACAGAAAAAGGAGAATTAATATTCTTTTTTTATTTTTTTTTGTTCACTTATCAAGGAAGGAATATATTGTTTATTTAACTGCTATAAATTAATGTAATCCGTTCAATGAAACATTATAAAAAAATCTAAGTAAAGTCACCACAAAAAATAAGATCTTCCATTTTATGGTGTTTTTGATGTTTTTGATGAAAAGTTGCCTATCAACAACAGTTTTTTGAAAGTGTCGATGTCAATTGTTCTTATTGTGCGTCAGCCTATGTACTTTTTCATGTGACTGTTCTAACAAGTTTTAAGTCTGTATCACAAATGTATTGATCATCACGATATTATGATATGTACCATGTGTAATGGAAATAAAACCGTTGTGCAAAAATAAAAAAAAAAAAGACTTCACAAATGCATCTCCATGGGAAATGGTGGGCATGGATTTGTTTACATGGCAAGGAAGTGAATATCTCTTAGTAATAGAATATTTCAGCAATTATCCTGAGATAGCTAAGCTAAAAAGCACAACAGTGGAGGCTGTCATTACCCACATAAAGAGCATTTTTCGCTCCACATGGCATACCGAGGATTGTGGTTAGTGATAACGGCCCACAGTTTGCCTGTGTGTTATTTACAGAGTTTGAGAGCAACTACCCGACGGGCACTGAGTGCAATTGAATGTGATAGCACTGCAATCATTTTGTGATTGACCACAAACTAGTGAAGTGTGATACTTATGGCTTTGAATCACAGTGAAATGGACATACCATTAGAAATCATTATGTGAAATCCATTGCGTCTATTTCCTCCAATGTTTTTGGTGATCTCACACTTGTGTTGGATCAAGTTCTCATTCATATTCATTTATGTTTGTATTAAAGATGTGTTACTCAACCAATTCTATCTATCAATCCATGCTTTTTAATAATATGGGTGTGATCTCAATTGTGCATATAATGCGCATTCAGAATTGCGTCTAAATACTCATCATAATGCAGCTACAACTGGACGCAACACCTGGCACTGCTCACTCACTTGGCATACACACCCACTGACACTCAAGTGACACTCCATTCTCTGACACATGTACTCATTCTCTGACACCAAGTCAAAGGGGTTTCCTAAAGTTGTATGGTTATACAATAATTCCATCTATTTTTTTTTATTTCATTTAAGGCCAGTACAATTAAATAAAGATATGAGTATAATATGAGAGAAAAAATCGCAAATATACCCTACCCTGGTGTCTTCGTGCGTTGCCTAAGGCTGCGGTTCCACTGGCTCGCTCTTTTGGCCTGCTCATGGACCGCTCTTTTTATTTCCTCAAGCACATAACAAGCAAACTTAGAGCGACACCAGAGCGGTCTAATAGAATCGGTAACTGCGCTTTTTATACGCTCTTATGTGCGCTTCTTTAGAAGAGCGCAGGACGTTGCGCTAATATCTGACATGTTTGATTTGAGCGCAGCAACACAACGCTCTTTCTACCTGTTAAACGAGCGGACAAAGAGCGCAGTAAGAGCGCACAAACGCATTTGCCATTGATTTCATATAGGAACCAAGCACAGCAGTAGAATTCTGATAGAATCGCCCTGCGCTTGTATTGCGCTAAAAATATTAGCGGGTGAAGAGCAGATGACAAGCACACTGTAAACAAACGCAGCAAGAGCGAGCAATGAGCGCAGATACAAGCGAGCCAGTGGGATCCCACCTTTATGCTACCTTATGGGAATTAAAATGTTACAGTAAAAAAAAGATGTGTACTAAGCAGAAACGCCCATGGATATGTTTAATGTTAACTAATATCCCTGTTTGTATGATCTTCTTTTCTTCGTTATATACCAATGTATGATATTATAGTTTATGATAATCACATTATAACACATGTCCGATTTTCCCTAGTGTGAACATGTCACCGATTCCACTCACTCACCAACCAATATGTAGCCAGAGTAGTTGAAAGTTGAATCCTTCATTCATTTCTCATTATTTTTCTTCATCATAAAACTTCAATGCTTATGGTCAAATATGTTAATCCCGGAAAAATGTAAAACATAAGTACCTGTATTTACCTCGACCTATTTAACAATATAAGATTTCTATGTGTTGTCATTCACCCACCTATATCGGTCAGGAGTTTAACAAAACAATTCAGGAGATGAGGAAAACTGTTCTAAAGAACGAGATTGTTTTGGTGATAATGTACATACCTACTGAATAAAAATCTTGTCCCCAAAAAATATATGTTCAAAATAATGGGAATAGCCCATTACCATTATGCCACTTGTTCTCACTGGGCGGCGGTACTGTTTTCACCAGGTAGTGCAACTGGGAACTGGGGTGCATTTACAATTGCTTTTAGAATAAAAGTGCTACTAATACATTTGTGTGGCATTTATACCACTATAGATATTCCACATCATGTACACAGGGATGTTATTAGTGATATACCTCTATTTGTGTAATTAAGTTGTTTGATTTGGAAAAATCATTTGATTAAAATACCCCCTATCATTGCATACTTCATTAGCTGAAGTAGTGGGCCACCCCAATTGCACGTAGAACTGGAATAACCCTTCCCAGCAATGCGGCTGTCTAAAAGGATGGAAATAATGATTAAATATTTGATGTAATACCTGAAGCATTAACTATGATAAATCCTAATGATGTAATTCTGCCAATAACAGCAAACAAATAGGGTAAAAATTGTGCATGAAATATCCCGCTCAAAATGCCATAAAAATTATGCTTATTTTTGCATTAATATTATGTTATACCCTTAGCGTGACTATCTCGCAATCATTGCACAATAATTATTGCGCAAAAAGCATCCACGCTCATCACAGAACCCTGGCGAGATGATTGCGCATTAAAAATCGCGTAGAATCGCGTTCATTTGCCCGTCAGGTATGGCTTTGTGCACAGTCCACGCTACCCAGAGGCCAATGGGAAGGCTGAGAAGGGCGTGGGCACAGTGAAAAATGTGATGAATAGGTGTAAAGAAAATGGGGAGGACCCATACATAGGCCTTTTGGCGTTAAGAATGGCCCCCACAGAGGGCAAGCCCTCTCCTGCAGAGTCATTATTGGGCCAAAAGCTATTACTAGTATTAGGGACCTTAGCCAAGCTTCCTTCCAAAATGAAACAGAAGCCTTGTTGATCAATACATATGCTATGTGTGAGCACGACCGCTACTAGGGCGCCTTGTGTCTGAATATAATATCATTGGAACTCTCCTGTATCTGAGGTTAATAAACAGAGCCCCGACTTCCTCCATGCCGAGTACATGCTTGTGTTTCACCTCATCTTTATTAAATAAGATCATCCTATGAATTATCAACAAGCCTAAAGCTGTGTATCAACAGGTGTCACCCGGTAGTAATCAATATGAACATTCACACCTCCACACAGGAGAAACTCTAAGATTGAATCTCGGCGAGAACAGCTGGGGCACGAAAGGAGTAGTGCTCAAAAACGTGGCTCCACGCTCTTACGAGATGCTCACTGAGAATGGTCGGAAATATAGGAGGAACAGAAGGGACATCCTAAGACCCCATTACAGGGAAGAGGTGGAGATCCTAGATGAAAATGTAGGTCTCAACATGGCATTGAGGACTATACAGGGGAAATGAACCGTCTAGAGCACGGGAGTGTGGGACAGAGTGACACTAGAGACAGGAACCAGAAAAGCACACACACTGAAAAGGACAAAGTGAACATGGAAGAGGACTTGTGCAACCGCACTCTTACTCCAGCTCCCAAAAGAACATTGGGTCGAATTAGAAAACCAGTTGATAGACTCAACATGTAAAATGAAACATATCAGTTAACCAACCTTTGTCATTCATTATCTTTCAGAGGGGCGTGACTAGCTAGCTAGTCAGTGGTCGAACGGTGCCTCCTCCTGGCATGGCTATGTAGAGCCATTGACCTTAATAAATGAGTTCAAACTTAGATCTCGCCTTAGCTTCATCATTACATTAACGCTCATCATAATACTGAGTTGTTAATTATTAATTTGAGTGTCAAAAGCTTATTGCTTACACTGATACGGCCCTGGATGCCAGTGCAGCCCCCTGGTGTTAAAAACCGATATCTACCCTCTGATAGACAGGAGACCTACCCTGCCCCACGCTAGGTGGCAGCACGCTAGTCCACTAGAATCAACCTGAGGCAATGGCATGTCTGCGAGATTTGCTCAATGCAATGGAAGAACGGAGACAGGCATGGTATGAACAGGAAAAGAAGTACTTTGAACAGATGCTTAGCCTGTTAGAATCCGGAGAGTAAGTGGAAGAATGTGTAGAAGAGGTTATACCTAGCGAATCCAGAGATCAGGTGGAACAAGGTGTAGAAGAATTTTTACCATGTGAGAAGAGTGAATACCTGGAACAGCTGAAGCTAGCAGAACAAAAGGATCCCATTGAGAAAGAATACAAGAAATCCTTCTCCTGGCAATTGGCAGGCAACAGACTCCAAGACAACTTGAATACTAAAGTCTCAAACATTATTCAAAAGCTCTTGACTTTCCCTGACATAAAAATAAGGATATATTACAGAGTAAAAGGACGGTTGTTGTTGGATCCAGGTTAGACTGGCCAATATAAACAAGGCAGCTTGTCTTAGAAGATTATAAGATTATGTTTATTGATTAAATACATTTAATTATATGCTCAAAACGATATATTTCATGCTTATATAATAGAACATTCATTCTCGAGTTCAATTCATATATAGTTCTCAAGAAGGAAATTTTTCTGCTATAAAAACGAAATTTTGCCTGGTCTCAATTGTTGAAAAAGACTCCCCCTGCTGATGAATAAATGATGTACTCATGGTGTATTCAAAGGGTCTTTTGATCTTGATGTAATATTACAATATTATTAAGAAGAGGAAAAGCTATGGAGATGCCAAGTGGAAGATTTTGTTGAAAACACCAAATTCTTACAATCAGAGTACTACATAAATTGATAATTTGTTTACAAATTCAAACAACAATGAGTAAATAATGTGATGAGATGCGATAAATACAAACAGTTTGAATAAGCTTTACAACATGTAAAGATGTAAGCGGGTGTTGGTGATTCCTGAATGTACCAGGCGCATATATAATAGGACCTCTCATGTACATACAGATAAATGTATAGATTCAGGAAGCTTTGCCCAGAAGTATCAAACAAGGAATATAATTTTAGAAGGAGCAGCAGTTTTTAGGCATATGAGTCAATCCACCAAACCTTCGTCATATGAATTTTGTTCCATACTGATGTTATTCTTGTGCATTCAAATGCAATATTAGCATAAATGTATTCCCCTTATCAAGAGCTGTCGATGGTATACCACATTTATATATTTATATCCAAAAATGGTTCTTATAGGGTAGATAATGTGTGTTTTATTTGCATAAATTGCTTTAAATATCTGACTTACTCATTTTCGAATGCATATAGAATATATAATATGGCTGCATATTACTAACTTTGACAAATTGTAAAGTTTAAAAATATATCAAAAATAATTTATTAAAAAATAAATCGTGATAAGAATACCCTTTATAGTTATAGATTCAGAATTTGTTGTGGGGTAGGAGGATGTAAGCGACCGTGCTACAACTGTTTAAAACAATTGTAGAAAATAATATAACATGAATTTGGCATTTGCTTCTGTGTTAAAAAGAAGAATTTTACATCATCTTAGCAATGGAAAACATTGTTTTGATATGCATTGGATATCTTTGATATAGCATCATTTTTTGAGCATAAAAGATGACCATGGGCATATTTTAATGTAAGCGACCGTGCCATATATGAATGATCATACTATTTTCCCATTTAGTTACTTAAAGAAAATTCTTAGTGAAAGTATGTCCCCCATAATAAGGAGTATATTCAACATTTTCATATTTCTGAAAGAGCCCAGATTTTCCTCATATTCAACATTGATTGTACATGTAAGCGACCGTGGGGACGAATTTAATTGTATTCGTATTTATAACATGTAGTCAGTGTTAAAATCAAATATATATATGTTCCATCTTTAAATCGTAAAATATGGATTTTGGGCTTTCAGGAAAAGTTTATTCCAACAAAATCGGCCCAATGGTTCTCTATGTATGGTTGGTTTGAATAGGTCACTATTATTTCTCTATTTCTCAGTTAATTCTGCATTATAATTCTTTTTAAAATTATTCTTTTGGTGCGATTCTGTTGGAATTAACTTTTCCTGAATACCCCAAATCCATATTTTATGATTTGAAGATGATTCCACATGTTTAGAGATACCCCACAATCAGCCTGTAGCTCAGCATTGTTTCATGCAGTAGAAATACCTTAGAACAGGAAACATAAATGGTTGAAATGTAAGCGACCGTGCTACACACTTAATTCATCCCTAACTAAAAAATATTTCAAATATTACCAACTTTTTTTTTTATTTGCATCAAACATTATTTGTCCTGTTAAATGAAGCACACGGAATAATAATATGCAAAACATATTATTAAAGATCTTATCTAGAAATGAACATGTTATTATACTGCATAATTGAAGCCAAATACCTGTAGATGCAAATGCCTCTTACTTGAAGAAAATATTACTTTTCTTTAAAAAGAAAAGTGCATTATGAAGAGTAGTGTGTATCCTAATATTTCTATTTAAATAAGTATAGAAAACTTGTAAATTATTTATTTTAATGATGTTCAAGGAATTAATAATGTATGCCCACGGTCGCTTACATAGTAACAGAGCTACCTAGATACAAATCCTCATAGAATTACAGATTTTCAAAATTAGTTTCCCAAATTCCGCATACATATCTCCCAAGCCATTGGTAATATTGCATAACAATTACAAGATGATATAAGCAATTCTAAATTTCGCTTGTTTTGAGGTCTTATGACGAAAGATTGGTGGATAGACTCATATACTTAAATATATAGGCCTATACATGTAAATACGTTGATAAACAATAATTTACATCGGACAAACAACCAGGTACAAAAAAAGAATATACACATGTACTGACTTCCCTCCCTCCCTTCTGCATATAAAAATATGAAGGAATTTAGCACTAAATGCCGTCTAGAGTTCTTGGCATATATATGCTTCTTCACTCTCTCCCATCTTCTTATCTTTCTCCTTCTCTCCCTCCCCACTCCCCCACTCTCTCTCACACACTTTCTCTGCTCACTGTCTCACTAATTTTCCCAGTCCGCCATTTTAAGTTAACTCAACAATGGTGGGGGTAAAGGGAGTCTTTATTCAAACTCAGCTAAGACTAACATTTCTTTGCGCACACGCCAGTAATACAGTACAATACAATTGGACATGTAAGAGTAAGCAATTGAGGAATCAATTAGAGAAATCAATTAGAGAAACAATTATATAATCAGTCAATAGTGGACAAACTACAGAACAATTAAAGGTATCAATTACAGATCAATTAAAGGTATTCTTTTACTTCGCAGTAATTACATAACAATTACAGAAACCAATTAAAGACCAACAATTGTCCCCGCCCCAACACACCCCGCTGCTGTATAAACCACAGTTGGCAACGCGGCAAATTCACAGCAGTCATCGCGGGAATCAAACAGCGGCAAGCGTATGCATAATTTTGATTCTTATTAATGCTTAGCTATTTATTTATTTATTCTCAGAAAGTCATCATTTCATCACCTTGGTTCATCATTTTCTTGTTGCAGTAGCCTATTTCATCATATCAATTTCTTGTTGCAATATTTCGTCATACCAGCATCTGAAAAGAATGAAATACAGCTATATTCGGTGCAATTTATACCCAATTATTTCTGTTCATTATCATGTCATACTTAATATCAATTCTCCTTGATTCCTCCTTGGAAAAAGGGATGAAAAACGACCCATTGGTCGGTAGATATTTCAGCCCGGCCTCCACACTCATATGAAATTACTTGGCCTATATTATTATGCTTGCTCAACCTATCAGACAAAAGAAATCTGTTGCATCATGTGATGGGATCTCCTAACTTCTTGTGTTACCAGCAGTGTCATGTAATCTGCAGGAGAGAAATAACTATAATGGCTGGTTGAAACAAAACCCCTCTACCTTCAATGTCTTATGTCGTCCTGTAATAATGACCATTGGAAGTGCTTGGACTTTTCTCTATTCCTGCTATATTCACGAAGTCCTCCAGGAAAAAAGACTCCTTTATTTGGTTCTTCAAGGACATGTGAAGTTCCCAACAAAAGACCCCTATTTCCACGAAAATAGTAACAAGCTTGCATACCACTATATGTAGGGAGTGCGGGGGCCGGGTATTTCAGTCTACACTTCTTCATCTCCTAAAAGAACAAAAGTTTGACACTGTTAAGTAAGTATACGTAGTGAAATTCAACGATGAGAAAAAAAGATATTTTATTTACCTATGCAATGCAGGCACATAACCCTGAATTAAGAAAATATAATATAAAATATAAATTCATCAGAGAATAAATGCATGTATAAAGGAAACATGATGTTCACAATTAATCAAATGAATCTCAATGGCACAGACTTTACACAAATGAACAACTTACTAAGTATACTTCTATATATACAATATATGCAGCATAGAAACACCTACCATCTGTGACTGCAAGATGGCATCTGATGTATCCACGCCAATAATTCCCGCCAAAAACCATGAATCCTTTGTTTCTATATATTGTTTCTGTATATAGTGGTGGCTGTTGCTTCTATTTCCGTCCTACCCTTCATGTTTGTTCAGGGCTTGAGGAGTAGTGGGGGATAACTGATGTTATTAATTTGAAGGAGAAGGAACTGTGGGGTGGGAGAGGGGTTTGGGATAGTCATTTATATAAACTCGATCTGAACCATCAAGAGAAAGAAGAAATATAGTAAGCCTATAATATAGTATAAATACAGTATTACCTTATCATGTACATGGTTCCAATGTTGTTAACAGGGACCATGGGTTCATATACCATCCCATGTTAATCATGGTATTGACACACAAGATTGGTTTATTCTGATTACAAAATAAATCATGTAAATTATGACGATCATTATGCCCAGAAAAAGAACTTTTCAATGACTGCAGTACAACCAGGAAGCCGTGTGATTCCTGACTGCAGTTCTAGATATCTACTAGATATCTTGACCATCTTCTTGGTAGTTTTTTCCAGTAGGCCGATCTCATTTGCCCAGTCAGTGAAGACAAAATCTTCCTCATTGTAGGTAACCATGGTGCTAGGTAGGTCTAGACCATGCGCTGGCTCGCTAGCGAATGCCGCCTCCAGCCTGCTTGCAGCATCGCCTGGAGGGCACTGACCGCTCTGGGGTGGTGGCTGAGTTAAAAATGCTTAAAATAGTTTAAGCCTCCCTTAAGCCATGCAAAAGATGGACCTTCTACTTTGGAAGCGGAATGCATAGTGACAGACTTCCCTGTTGCACCTCTAATGGTGAGAAGTGAGAGGTGAGTGGCGAGAGACAAGAAGTGTGAGACACAAGAATTTAAAGGTGATAGGCGAGAGGTGAGAGGTGAGACATGAAAATTTAAAGGTGAGAGGCAAGTATTTAAAGGTGGGACTTGAGAGGTTAGAGGCCAGAATTTAAAGGTGAGAGGCAAGAGGTGAAAGGCGAGAGGCGAGACGGCAGCGATGGGCTTCCGTAGTAAGTAATTTGGGGTGGTGTCACCACTGCTCCATAATAGCACCAGATTCCAGGCTACACAAGACCAGTCCATCAGTTGTGTGAGCGGTGAAAGGATATAAGCGCCCTGGCAGCGAGACAGAGATAAACACGCCCACAGTACTGCTTCTCCTCCTCCTCCTCCTCCTCTCCCTCTGTCGCATTCTCTCCCTCCAGGCTGAAGTAGTCGGAAGTAGGCCGGAGCGCACGCTCTCTACAACGGAGATAAATGCACAACTTCTGTATCTTTACTCTCGCTTTTTCTGAGATTGGCAGAACAATTGGAATACGATACAAAAAAGGACGCTCTTTCTGAGGCTTTTCATGTTAGGTGGAAAGTAGCTATATTTGCATGCATCCTTGTGGAAAGCATTGTGGAGTTGTGGAGTGTGAATTTACTTTAAAACACTTGGAACAGGATGAGAGGATTGATTTTTTACGGTATAGCTTAGTTCACTATTATACAAACTAAATATATGTTGTTAACCAGCGTGGCAGGAGTTTGGCTTGATAGTTGCTTGTCAGTGCGTCTCAACAGAACAGCATACACTACTAATACCTGGGTACACTACATAACATTGTACTTATTTATTTGTGACACTGGAAGTTGTTGGAAAACAATACCTGTCCGAAACATTAGTGTTGAGTTCAAACATTTGGAAAAAATATTAGCAACAATTATATCAATAAAGAGAGGTTAATCATACAATCCCCCGGGAAGCATATCATATTTTCCGTCCGCCAATAATCCGACACTTGCTACTTGTAATCTAGCCCATTCACAGAGCCGTCGTCATCAGTCACAGAATCAGTTGCGTGGTAATTGGCCCATTGGTTATAGGTAATCAGTAGTATTGATTAGGATAGCCTCACCAACGCGGTCTATTGATGCACTGGGGTCATATCTCTGGATGCCTATAATGAGGACTGGCAATATATAGTAGAGGGCAATATACACGGGTACCCACATCTCAGGAGACAATACAGTCCACTTCGGCAATTAATAGTTGATAAAGTAAGGAGGATCTCGGCAAGAAGTTGCTCTTCCTTGGGAGGCCGCCAAATTAATTGTTAATCGTATGAAACATCTCCAATCAAGCTATCGTAAAAACCAGAGGCTAACAAGAACAAGCGCAAATCAAGATATATTTACCGTGCTTGAATTGCACTTTTTCGGCTCTCAGGGATTGACCCATATTACCTCCTGTTGGGATTAGTTGAAATGGAACTAGTGCCAGGATTAGGCAGTGGCAGGACGCCCAATCTGACTTACGCGGTGTTAGGTGTGCCTGATTACGACCAAGAAACTGATATCGCCGAATACAATAGCGACGTCAGCGGCGCCGGATTTGGCGACTACGACCCAAGCAGTCCCGATTTCACAAAGTACATTCCCTACCCTGGAGAATTGAGGCACGTGCCACTATGGGAAGTGGTGGTGAAAATCTTATTTTACACTTTCATTACGGCGGTTGCTATTCTAGGCAATCTGGCTGTGGTGATTATTGTTGCCAGAAACAAGAGAATGTGGACGACAACTAATTTCTATATTGTTAACTTAGCTGTGTCAGACCTGATGGTCACACTAACCTGCACTTGGGTTCATCTCGTTGATGATCTTACGGAAGGATGGATATTAGGAGCATTCTTTTGTAAATTTGATAGTTTTGCGCAAGGTGAGTCCTTTTCCCCTTCAAACAACAGATTGGTTATTCGTTCTTTTATGTATGTCGTTAGGTAGGACCAGCAACCAATGTAAAATTGGGGTTTAATTTCACTGTGATTCCGAAGGTGTCCCTTTGCATAAGAGATCGCTATTAACAATGTTCCTTGCAAAGCAATTTTTCTGAGTTAAGTAGGAAATTCCTGCTGTAGTAATGACAATTAGCAGTCAGAATATTATTCCAGTGAACTACTGAAAAATACATTTATTTCAACGTTTGTTTCTACAAACCTTCTACAAAACATGACTGGGAAGTGGTGGTGAAAATCTTATTTTACCCTTTCATACATTTTTATGAGCATCGAGTTCTGACTCATTCCTCACGCCTAGTGATGTATTCGGATATCAGACAATACAGTTTAACACCACAACTTTATTTTAACCTTTTTGTTATTCTGTTCCACTTTTTCGGCTCTCAGGTATTGACCCATATCACCTCCCGTGGGGATTAGTTGAAATGGAACTAGTTATTGATGTGCAAATTCCATTTTATACGATAGAGCACCCACTGAAACTGGATATAGTGGATGCTGGGTTGCATGGATCGAAGGATTAAAGGTTTAAAGGTTCCTAAAATGTTACCAGTAACTCTTCTTTTTGCAAGTCACTGAACTGACACTTTCCTCACAAAAACACAATGTGTACTGTGTACTATCCATGAAACCTCTGCTTGGAAATCCCATGAACAGAATGTCAAAGGTACTATAGAATAGATAGATCTTAGGAAGCAAGACTAAGCGAGAATAGGAGCAAGATGAATTCTGAGAGTGGATTGGAGGGGAGCTCAATTCGCCTGATTCTACAGTATATCAACGAAACGGACTGCGTGCAACATGGGAATTGTCAGAAGAAATGAAGGCTGAGGAAAATTGATTCCCCCCAGTAAAAAAAAGGTTTATGTCAAGAGGTTGCGACCGGAAGCAATTATTTGATGTTTTTAATGCATCGTGTGTCATGAGATTGAGTCCATACACAGTTTCAACCATCCCGCAAGAATGCCTTTAAAAAAGTAAGAAATTGTATTTCCCCACTTTCACGTTTGTAATATTCAGAAGTCAAATGAATATAATATTAAGATACATTTACCATTGACATTTACCAATCCACAAATCACCTGAATAAAGGCGAGCTATAGTGAGAGTATAAAGCAACCCAGTAACATCAACAACTTGTATTTATACCTTTATGTAACCATGTCCCATTATGTCTCTTATTTATATGTATGTAAAGGATGTGTCCTGTATGGCTTGAACTCCTCTCTACTTATGGGAGTTTATATTAGACCCATCAATACCAATTGACAATTTCATTTAACCCCATACTATAATCACCATAATCCATTTAGGTATGGTGCAATATATATTAGTGTGTGCATAATTATGTGAACGCAATAATACATGTATACTGACCTGCATGTGCTGAATCAATGAACTATTGCGTAAGCGTTAGAAGACGGAGTTCTTGGTAGGTAATCTATATTTGAGACCCCCTAGTGCTATATTTTAAAGGCAGTAACATACTGTCATTAGACTGAGCATGATTAAAATAATTTATAGCACAACAGGTCGTGATAATCAGATGTAACCGCCATTAATTGGCAAACACACACACTTTCTCTATCTAATGAGTACTCGGGCATTCTTCCTTCATTCCCTCCTCCAGAGCCTGGGCATAATGGTGGGGCGGGGGGGGCGCTTTTCAGAGATGATGTCATACAAAGGACCTAACTGTTTCTCCTTAGGGCTTTCCTTCATCAGTGACCGCCCTCACAAAGAATAGTGGCAATAGAACCCCTGCACCTTCACAAACCTCTTGCTCTCCCCCTCCCCCTGTTCTCACCTGACTTAACGCCTTTCTGTTCACACTGGGTAGTCATTCTCCAGCACATCAGTCTTTCTATAGATCTATTTCGTATAGACAAGAATAACTGTATTGGTTAGTAGATACTGAGAACATAATTTGTAACATGCAGAGGTATGATACATAACTGATGTACACTGAAAGCACCAATTTCGTCATTCTACGGAATTTCTCTGAAAATAGTCCTTCAATAAATCCTAATCATCCCTTTTCCGTTATCATCGTAAATCATATCCTGAAAAGCTAAAGGATTAGGATGTAATTTCCTAATCCCTAAGACCCCTACAGGCCATCTGCCAGTGCCAGGATTCGACCACACAATCGTTGGGTTTGAAGGCGAACGATTTAACCACTACACTACAGAATGTGTTGGTATAACTGCCTCAACTTATGAGTCTGAATGTAGAAAGAAAGGAAGAGTGAGAGAAAGGAAGAGTGAGAAAGAGGCAGAGAGGCAGATAGATAGATTGCAATTGAAAGATCTGCAGATCTCTAGGATGAAGGCCTATTCCTATATCAATTTAGGGATGAATGGTTTTATTTCTAGATCAAACTTTAAAACATTGAATGTTGACAGGGGGTTTGGGGGTCATAAAAAATGAATCCTATAAAATTGAATCCTTGATTAAAAGCCAGGCATGATCATGATCGCCGCAATCATGACCACTTGTAAAAACTCAAAAATATTGCTCTCTACTAAATAGCTCATAGCTCCCTCAATCTAAATATTATAAACATTATCCCAGAACCCCCTGACCTTCAGGAAGACGGTCCTGCTTTCAGATTTATAATCAGATGGTTAGTTCCTCCGTAATAAATTATTTCCGTCAGCTGTACCAAGCCGTTCAAATCGATATAATATCTTTTAATTTTAAAGTTTTTCAAAGTGATTTATTCACAAGATCCCTTTGTTGGAAAGTTCCTATTTTTAGAGGGTTTATTGCTTTCGGTCATATAAATATGGGTATAAATATGGGTACCAAGACATTACATTGAATATATATCCTTGTGTTTTGAAGGTTATCGTATAGAGTACATTTAGTTAGTTTATTAGTATTTGTCCAACATAAAATATATCGATCATGGAATATAGAATAATTCGATTTAATTTCTGGTAGGATATTCTTCGATTTTCATAATTCTTTCGCTGTTTATTTGTTAGGTTAGGGTAGTGCTATATGAGTATAGCCTTGCAGTGGGGCAGGAGTCTGTTGTCGCTGGAGTGTGGAAGCCTCTTAGAAAGCCTGCAGCATGGTGCGCTTGAGTCATTGCCTAATCTCCGAATTCCTATTTCTAGGGATATTTCTTAGCGTGTATAATAATAATGAAAAAGTAATACGCTGGTAAAATCGACTTAATATGGTAAGGAATTTAACTTAATAGTTAAATGTAAAGGGTATCTTGTGATATCATGTAATATACCAATGATGACCAATCACAACATAATCACAAAAACTTTGATTGCATCAATTCGTAGAATCCCCTAAGCAGTAAATGGAGTTCTGTATGGCTTCCTATATGTTGTGACGCATGGGGTTATGTCATACATCACATGACCAACCGTGGTGCAAATGTTCAAACCAGCAGCCATATCAGATTCGCTTCCACCTCCAGCGGACATGCAGAGTTCTGTATGGCTTCCTATAGTACTGTTCCATTAGTGCATGTTCAGTACATGGTTAATATCAATACTCTGGAGAACCTTCAAAGGAGAGTGACAAAGTCCTTACATATATACATAAGGGAACTTGACTTGCCTACCCTTCACTTTAAAAGATTAAGAGGTGATGTGTACACATTACTCGACTTGATTGTTACAGTACCTAGTGTCAACTACCTCAAGTACGATCTTATCCCATTCAAGGCGGGGGCAGTTTACACATATTTTGCCTGGCTGACGGGGGCCCTTTTCCCCCCTTTTTGGGCTTCAGGACGGGTGTTTAACATGAGGTTTAGGGTTTAAAAACACTTTAAGAATATTCTTCAAATAATATGTGTCATATGTACATCGTTTAATAGGTGTAAACAATTATTGATCACATTTTTTCATAATTTCTAGAATTTAGTCTTCAATAATTAAAATAATGGGTATCAATTGGGTGCAATATGGCGGCAACCTTGCTCCAAATTAACTTTCCAGCATTTACGTATGTTAGTTATGACGTCATCATTGTTGTCTCCATGACAACATACCTATAAACATATTTCTATTGTGTTTGTATACATATATTTTAAATTTCATCAAAATCCGTTCATTTTTCATTAAGTTATGCCCCCTTCAATTTATAAAAAAAATTGATGCCTTGAGGCATCACCCCGTCCCCTGAGCCATTTTGATGTTGATACCTTGAGGCATCAGCCCGTCCTCAATGGGCTAATAATGCCGTCACATAATACAAACGACTACAAGTTCCAAATTGTGAATACTCCCTCTTAATCACGGCTACATTGACACAGAGGACTCGCCTTTGCAGTCAATCCCTGAACTCACAGGCTTATTTTAAATATCAGATGCACGTAGAAAACAGGTCAAACTGACTCTGACCTAGAGTCAGAAATAGGTATAAAAGAGCCAAAATGAGTCAATTGATTTGACTCTTTTCGAAGGCACCGGACTCGGATTCAGAGTCAAATTACTCGTTTATGTTTATTTGTGTAGTTATGATTAATCATGACAACTGTCATAATAGAACTGGATATATTCAATATATTGGATATATTGAAAGTAGCACTAAGTATCCCCATAATGAGAACTTTCCCACAAAGAGATCTTTGAAATCACTTTGAAAAATATCAATTTAGCGACTTGTAACTCACTTTCTTGTGACAAGTCACATGTATGTTAATACATGTGATAATAAAGTCCTTACCCATATTATTCAACATAATATGTATCGACATATGACACTTCTCTTTGTAGACCTGCTGCACTACACTAACTAATCTGTTCAAACGAGCGGTTGGCACTCTATAAAAGCCTGCCAACCAACGCTAAAAGTATTTTACGTCCTAACATCTTAACGGGATTTAAGGCAAACGTTGCAAATTATGATTATTTCCACACGCAGTGATGATTGAATTCCAGCTAATTCAAAAGGAAACTGTTAAGGCTAGAAGTAGTCGTAAGATTTGGGAGGGACTGATTTGGAGTCAACAAACAGGCGACTATGTTCTCCTACTTTCATGTGGTCTGCCAAGTCATTAGGGAGAAATATCAAAGGTCCTATTTAGAAAGTCAAGCCAATAGAAAAAGATCAAGATGGTAGGTCGTTATTTTGTGAGGATTCATCGCGTTAGGCGTGACACCACCTCGGCCCATTGGTAGGGTTGCTTAGGAAGTACTTAAGTGGCTGTGTGTAGGTGTTTAGGGGGTCGAGGGAGTGTGTGTGTGTGGGGGGGGGGGGGAGAAACGCGGCACAGATAAAATGGTAGTGGGATTTGCATGTCTGCCATGTTGAATCTTGATTCGCATGGAATTATGGGAGTTGTATGTCAGTGTAAAAGCTATAGACAACATGTTCAGCATCCATATATATATCTAGAATATTTAACAGTGGTCTCATGTAAATTGAAATGACATTGTGCTTCACAAGTTTCCATAAAACAAGACTTCATCTTTCCCATCGTGCATTCTGTTTTTATCGGTCATGTACACAAGCTATGATATTGATGAAACATTTCTTGCAGTTTTCAAGGGGGTGTTGCATAAAGTTACGAAGCCACAACAAACAATTGGACTCGTAACTTTGTGCAGTAACATCTTACATGGAAAAACATAAGTGGAGAGAAGAAACAAAGTCTGTAAAACATTCCATGTTGTCGACCCTTTAGAATCCACTGGTTTTAACTTTACGTGAATGTCTTCCCAGAGAATCTCTCCCCCTTCGTCATTAATTAATTGCTAATTAATTTGGTTTTCCAACTGCTGATTGCCAACGTAAATTTCAAGGTCTTCTATCTTCTGATGAATTTGTCGTATAAATTCAATTTACTATATTTATCAGTGACGGGAAAATGAAACGGCTGCATTTGATTAATCGATCTGAGTATCGTTCAAAAGAAAGTATTCGAGTCATCATGCTTTGCCTTGCTATTTTCCCTTCAAATGCATTCTTTCGACAGGATGGAAATTATTCAGATCTGTTGTTTCAAACGTATCGATTTTCACTTCATATTCAATCTGATATTTTGTCTAAAAATGTCCCAACGAAAGTATCCACAAACATAAGAGCTGTAGGATGAGGCAAGGAAACAGAATGGAATAGGGTTCAAAGTCATTAGGACTCCAACGATCTCTCTGCCGACATTCGCCGACTTAATCTTTTTGGCCGCCAATTTTATTTCCCCTGCCGCAAATCAAAAATCGGCGGCCTATTATAACTTTACCAGCAACATATTTATTCCACTGTCTCGACCGTCGACAACACTTCCGCTTTTTCCCAGGAAAAAGTCAAAAATGACTTCTATCGACCCCAAAAACCGTTGCAATAGCCATATCTGTTATACGCTTGGTAGATTAGTAATCGGTATCATTATTACACCCCTGTGCTGTTGCTTCCTATACCTTCAGCATTGTATGTCACACTTGGTCAAAGTGGTGCATAACATGTGAGTTATGTCACCCTGGGGACATACAACAAGTAGGTCCGCCCAAAACGTAAATTACTTCTTTTATTTTTAATTATTTATATTTTTTATTTATTAATGGGGTGTAATAAATATGGAACAAAGCTCGGGTGAAGTCTGTACACTTGTTAGTGACCTCAGGAGCACAGAAGATCTCGGGCTAACGCCCTCTAACTTCCCGTGCTCCCTCGGTCAATAACAAGTGTACAGACTTCCCCCTTGCTAGGTTCCATCTATTTATTGACTTGTTCTCCTTATTTTTCCCGGTGAAAAAACTTTTTATTTACAAAAATCGTCCTAGGTACCATTTCTGTACACTTTTGTTCAGGCGGATTTCTCCAATTGTCCAACAATGACAGGAAATATTTTATACTGCTTGCCCTCAATGGTGAGTGTCCCAATGTACCTGAAATGGATGCATGTTGGTTAAAGTGCTTCGCTACCTACCACTGATTTCATTCTGTTGTAAAATTGACAAGCATAAATTGTCTAATTTTTAAGTTAAAGTAGTCTCATTCAGTCACACATTCGTCATGCCCCTACCGGCCAGAAGGCTACATACACTTTCTTACCACCACAACACTCGCGGATTTCTTATCATTCCAAAGTCCAAAGGTACAGGTGAGGTCCAGGTGTGACCGTTATCTCAAAGTCGATCACATGGGAAGGGAGGGGAGGGACTGACTGCCAGGTCAGGGGAGGGGGAGTATTGATTAAGAGCGGGAGGGAGAGGGGAGGGGAGATAACCCCGTGACCTGGTCACCACCCAAAGAGATTGGTCAGAGTGGCAGTGGTCACTCTGAACCTCGTTTTAATATTTTCCTGTCATTGTTATCCTGTGGCTGATTGGATCTCTAATCTAACCTGTTGATTAATTGGTCCAGAGAGACCTAAGCCAATCAGCGCAGGCCCAGTGTATTCGTTCTAATCTGTCTAGTATAAGAATAAAGATCAGTGATTAGTTCGACCTCTTTTAAGTGATCCTACTGACCTGAAGCATACATCTCTGTGTGTTGCGTTGATTAATTTCTCGCCCAACTGCTGACCCTGAATTATTACGAAGAATGTCTCGCATTTCTTCACTGTTATGTTTTATGTCTGCCATATGTTCACTTGCTCTTTTCCATAGGGTTTGTTTTGTTTGCCCTATGTATAGCTCTTTGCATTTTTTGCATGAGATGCAGTATATCAGCAATTTACGTTTGTTTTTACGTCCGTTTTCCGTCGGTTCGTGTTTTTTAATGGGTTGCTTTTGTTTAATTTGGGGCATACTTTGCATTTCTTGTGTTCACATTTATTTTTTGTTTTCTCTTCTTTTTCTGTGTTCTTGTCTGGGTTGTACTCCAGTTTTGCCCTGATTAGGTGTTCTCGTAGGTTTTTTGGTCTTTTGTATCCACATACGAGTTTCTTTTCTTGTAGACTTTGTGTTTGTCGTGATTTCCCTAGTATGGGCCAATACTTTTTTAGTATGGTCTGGGTTTTGTTGTATGTAGGTCTAAACATACTAATATGGAAGATATTGTTTTTCACTTCTTCCTCTTTCTGTTCTTTGCCTTCTTCTCTATCTTTCATGGCTTTTCTGAGGGCCGTTTGTATGAGGGTTTCTGGGTATCCTCTTCTTTTGAAATGTGTCTCTTTTTCTTTGCTGTTTTCGGCAAAATCTTCCTTCGCACTTAGTGCATATTTTGTTTATGTGTGTGAATTGGCTATACGGTAGGCTCTTCTTGCATTGTGGTGGGTGAGCCGAGGTATAGTGTAGGTAGTTGTTTTTGTTGGTTGGTTTGGTATACAGTGTTGTATACAGTTTTCCATCATTGTCTTTTTTCACTTTTGTGTCTAAGAAGTTTACTTCTTCTTTTGAGTACTCAGAGGTGAATTTGATGGAGTGGTGGAATTCATTTATTTTTCTCAATTAGTTTTGCTTCTCCGTATGTCCAGATGAAGAATATATCGTCTAGGTATCTTTTCCAGATGGTAGGTTTTAGAGGTGCTTCTTTTAGCATATTTTCTTCTAGATTTCTCATGAAGAGGTTTGCGTAGGACAGTGCTAGGGCTGTTCCCATAGCTGTACCTCCTACAATTGTACTGTTGCTTGGTTTTATGGTGGTTTTTCGCTTTTCTTCTACCATACTTTCTATTATTTTAATACCTTCTTGGTTTGGTATATTTGTGTATGAGGCACTCACGTCGAGTGTGCCTAGGATATCTGTGTCCTTTACATTTTCTATTTCTTGAATTATATTTATGAAATCTCCAGTGTCTTTTATGTATGAGTCCCCATCTTTTACCACTGGTTTCAAGAAGATGTCTACATAGTTTGATATCTTTTCAGTGAGTCCATTGTTGGCTGACACTCTTGGTTTGCCTGGTGGAGGTATTTTTCCTTTGTGGATTTTTGGGAGGAAGTAGATTTGTGGTGTTTTGCATGACTTGTTTTTTAGTATATTTGTAACTTCCTTTGCCAGTTCTCCCTCTTTTTTCTACGTATTTATTGATATCTTGGTTGTATTGTTCTGTTGGGTGGGATTCCAGTTTCTTGTAGTATTTTGTCTCTGACAGGTCTTTCTTACATTGGTCCACATATTTGTGTGTATCCTGTATTACTATGGCTCCCCCCTTATCTGCCTTTTGTATGTAGTGTTCCTTATCTTTAGATAAGTTTTTTAGGGCCTGTTTTTCCCCTCTGGTGAGATTGTGTCTTTTGACCGTTTGATTTTTGTTTTTGCAATTTCCGAATCGAATTTTGGTTTTCATTGATTAGTTTACTTTACTTTACTTTACGGATATTATTCAGACAATGTTATAACTTGATGTTATCCTGGTTTTTCACTTTTTTGATTTAGTCCACTTTTTTCTTTTTTAGAAAGGATTAGTAGGTAGCTTTTTCATAAGTCCAGATTGTAGTGGTCACTTACAATATTTGGCCGTTATTCCACGAGCTCGTTTTAAACCTAGCTTGGTGTTTTTAATCCAATAATTGTTTCTCAGTTTGTGTCTAAATTTTTTGGAACGTTGTATATGAAAGTTCTACTTTCCACTTTCCTTACGGATTTACCTCAGGCTTCTGTTTTTACACTTTTTCTCGATTGGTAATCGATAATCCTCCTTGACCCAACCTCGCTTGCTTGACAATATGGCGGCAAATTGCAAGCTACACGCTTCCATTTTTAAAGTTTGATTGCATTGTCTTTATTATATTCTCCAAGTGATTTTGATGTTTTGCTTCTTCCTTGTACTTAGACTGATAATTTCAACTTTTTTTCCGACTGATTTACTTCTGGAAACCTGAAAAGAAAGAGTTTTCACTAGGGAGCAAAGCCCTATACACCCAGTCGATTCAAACTTGAACCGGAAGTCCTAGACTGTTGTTGCGTCCCAAAGTCGTCATCTGTATGACCTGTGTAATATTACAGACTTTTCTTCTTTTTTTTGCACATATTACGCATAGCCAAAATCCATTACAAAGGCACCTTTTCCTATTACAGTCTGGATATTCCTATTCCTGGAACAAATAGTTTCATGGCAATCACTATTTCTTCATTACGGAGATCTTTTCACCCATTACAAGGAGTCTTTTCACTATGACGACTCTCCTATTACCCATGACAGTTGGATATGACACTGATTGGACCTTCTCTTTTTGCTCTTTTCCTTTCTGTCATGGATAGACTAGCGCACCTTGATTATTTCTACAATCTAAATAACATCAATATATACAAATAAATGCAATTTATCCACGCACAACCACTATTTCTTGGGCATTACCTACAAAACAATTGTTAAACAAATTATTCTTTAACAAATATGAAATGTATCATATAATAACCAACTTTACTTTGGTCGGATTTCTGGTCTATGAGAATAGCCTAAGGGACTTAGTGCTAGTCTACTAGCAAATAGTCAAATACCACATAGTAGTATATACAAATGAGGGAGTCCCTCAGGCATTTGAGATCCTTGAGATCTTAATATCTCTTCAGATATTAAGATATCCATGAGTCATGTTGATTATGTGTTGGAATATCTTAGAAAAGGAAAATGATATTTGAAAAAGAAAAATGTTGGATATGTTGGATATTTACTATGACACTTTTTTATCCTGACAGTTTTGGGACAAAACAACTGTCTTCCTTTAACCTCTTACTGACTGTCTTCCTTTAACCTCTTACTGACTGCTTCTTTTCATTTACAGGGTTCAAACCTGAACTTACAGCCACGGGTGATGGATGTGGCTGTCATTATTGTGTCATATTCTTGCAGTATTGTTGGATTTGATAGATGTGTATAATATGCATTGTCTACGTATATAAAGACAACACAACTTCAACTGATAACTGTTGTCACTATTGAAAATCAGTGAAGCATGAAAGACATGACCGGGCGCCCCTCTTCTAAATTACTACCAATCAAAATTACATAACCTCTCTCATACATAAACCCTCTCTACCTCCCTTTCAAACCAGTCTTTCGACTTTAATAATAATGATAATTATGTGTTCTCTAATTATCACTTGACATCCAACACAAGTAACTGAAATCGAGAATCGTTTCCCTTGGAAACGGAAATTTAAATTAAGCTGACACAAATCGCAAACTTTAAAACACAAAAAGTATAATATACTAACTGTTAACTGTTTCTTGTTGGACTAATAGGATTGCAATAAGAAAAATAAATTGGAATGGAACATGGGAAATAGAAAAAAATAACCAAGATAGGGAGAGAAGCCTTTTAAACCAGCGAATTATGAACTGACACAATACAATATTAGTAAATAAACATATCGTTGAAAACCGATAAAAGAAACCATACTATAACTTCTCAACTTGTGGAAAATATTTCCGTCCCATATTAGAAACGGCAGGCGGAGTACACTGGATGGCTCTTTTCAAGAAAATACTTTTAGGAATATCTCTAGCATAAAATGGTATGGGGCGAAGAATGATACTATCCATTCAGCTAGAAAATTGGACCTGTAGCACAATATCACATGGTCGTATCCGGTGGGCATACATCAGTACATGCCCTGAAAAAAGAAAAAGATGTACTATGTAATAAAATATTTCCGCTGAAAGGGTTTTTGCGCTCTACCGTGAAATGCGGTTGCTTCCCTATAAAAAGCTGTCCGTTTGAGGTAGGCCTGCTGTTATGTATTGATTAAGCCTCTCCATTACAGCTCAGCCACTGACTGTTGTTTGTTGAGCTTTCTGTAATTTCTTTGGTTAAATGCCAGCAAAGAACTTTGAGCAAACGCCTGCAAATCCATGCCTACGAATGGACCATCGATAAAAGAGCTACTCGTTGTGGTTGGGAGGTGGTTGGGTGTAGAGTCCTAATAATAAAAGATGTTCTTTCTTGTTCGGAGTCTGGAGAAGAAATGATTTGATTGGAAGATGAGGAGTGGCTGGGGAGGGGTGGGAAGGGTAAGGAAGAAAGGAGGGTGGGTGGAAAATGTGTGTGTGTATGTCTGTGTATTAAAGGAGCATGAGAAATAATGATCGTCTTCCTTTGAGTGCTGTTGAGCAAATGAATGACCTTAACAGAAAATCATGTGAACAGCTGCTCATGTGATGTTAAAACACATGATAAGAAGGTTATATTTGATAAAGGCTTATGATAACATTTTTTACGTAATAGATACACTGAGGATATTATCTTTAGTAACAATGTTTAAGGTCATGAGGTTAACGCCACTATGAAATGACTTGGGTATAAAAGGTGTGCTTTCTTTCTACTATTATCAGATCTTTACGATGTCTTCCACTCTGACAGATGAGCACATTGCTGGTTTATTTTCTAAAGTTTTGTAACTATCATTTACTTATTTATCTCACATATTTCTTTTCACTTATTAAGATGCTCATAACCTTTGAGAAACAGTCAGATACACTTGGACATCATCATCTCATGATACAGCAGATGGACGTTTCAGATATAGAAACATATATGTCTTAAAACTGCATTCAAGAAGATGATACAGTTGTCTGGTTACAGTATAAGAAGGCATGATGATATCCTTAGTTGAAAGAGGAGGCTCCAAGTGTGTTGAGAAGCTGTGTTTATTAATCGGGTGGATAGATCCTACGTCTGTCTTTTTATATGTACCATTCATTTCTCATTATGAAATACAACCCAAACCAATCAATCAACTATTAGCTTCTAATCCTGTAACATATCTCAAACAAAGAAGGTGATCCGTATAAACATCTAACCTTTCATTGTGTCGGTTAAGGACACATATTCACCTTAAAAATTAGATAAGAAAATGAAATCTAAACCAATCCGAACAAAGACAGTAAACATGTGACAAGAAGATTACAGCCATTTTGTTAGAAGACGTCATTTGCAGTCCAACCATTAAGAAGAAGCATGTGATATTGTCATTGCTCACCCTCACCCACACACCCCTCACTCTCCCTCCCTCTTTACCCCCAAAGATTATTGCATAATAAAACGATTATTTAGGTAAATAATGTCCTCTCCTAACCTCCAAACCCTCTCTCAAAAAGCGTGATGAGCTACTTAACGCTTACTACTGGTATGCATGTTTCATGTATGTTTGCATGTGTCTATACATGTACATGTAATATTTGTATACATATATATATATGTGTGTATGTGTGTACATACATGTGTACATGTATATACGTACTATACGTATTATACATGATTATCCATGTATCTATAATGTATCTATAATGCAGAGCTATGTGTTTTACATGTGTACATATATGTCAATTGTGTGATTAGTGTATTATACAGTTTGTTTATAATTGTTTATTGTTGTTGATTCCTACTACATGAAATAACGCTGAACTACAGTCTGATTGGGCAGTACATTAAGTTTTGTCAGAAACCCATAATGGAGCATCGACTGAATAATTAATAAAAAGTATCTTCTTTGGAATATACACAATTCCTTAATATATCCTAACAAGAACCTAACAAGAGCATTTCGTTATGTGTGTGACGTGGTGGCAGTTGTGGAAACAGGGAGAGAGAAAAAGGAGAGGAAAGGGGGGGGGATAGGGAGAGAGAGGAGAGGGAAGGAGCAAGCAGAGAGAAATAGAGGGGGGAGGGCAAGGGAGAGAGGGAGGAGAGAATATATATGGAGCTATTATTGTTATGAAATATAAGTGAGGTATTAATTAGGTAATTCATGAATGAAAAGTCTAACAGTAATTCAACTGAAAGAGGAAGGCAGAAGAAATTCTTAATATTAAAACTGTGATAAAAATCTCCAAATCCCCAAATTTCCCACAATTATCCTAATTTTTAGTTACATTTTCGCAAGTAAATAAATTTATTCTAAACTTCGGAAATAAATTCAAAAGATCGGCCGCTGGACCGACTTTTTTGGCCGCAATTTCAATTTTTCGGAATTGTAATTAATTTTGGCCGCCATTTTCGGGGGTGGTTGTCCCGGTTTCCATAATATTTAGCAATTTTTGCTATAGTTATTGACCAGCACGAAATATCGCTAACCTTTTTCTCATCCATATAAAACATCTCCCTATTATATCAAATATATGATCAAATAGTAAATGGTTCTATTTTAAAACCTTTACAAAGTTTTGATTTAGACATTTCGATGCTACATGATGTCTCCAAATCATAAGGATAATATATACATTGTTTTAACCAATTTTTAACTTGTATTATAGTTTGAATTTAACATTTTCCTTTTGATTTAACATTTTCCTTATGATACTACTTGATGATATTTTAATAAAATCCATGACAATATTTTCGCTTTTGATTAATTAACAATTGAAGTTAAAACTCATGTTAAACCTTTGATTCCCATAGTTCGTTTATCGGGAAGAATGTAGACAGACAATGGTACAGAAATTAAAAATCTGTAATATGTTACAAGGGTTTGATTAAATATCCAGAGGAAGATAGAGAATACCACATTATAAATCAAAGATTTATTTAGAAGTATAGTATTATTAAACAGAGGCATTAGAGGCATTCAATAAGAGAAATTGGTTTCCTGATAAGGTATGGGTGACATGGTTTGATTCTTTGCTACTATTGGAGAAGGAAATGCAAATTCAAAACTTGTTAGGCAAAGATTTGGAGTATGTACAAAGGTTTTGCCATTAATTTATCATCTTTATAATTGTGAATTTTTGGTAAGGTACAAAATATGTACATTTCAAAAGGGTAATGTGCAGCTTACGATTAACAAGAATGCATGTACATTATGATGGAGGTTTAGGCCTAGTTTGAATTGTATTGTGATGCCCACCCCCATCCCCCACTCTAATATATGATTGAAAGAAATACTGGCATACTTCCCAGTGTAGTGAGGTACCAATGGTCAAACCTAGAACTTGTCCCCCCATTTCTCTCAGACCAACTCATGCATTTGAGAAAAAACGTCTCTCAGACGATTATAATCTTATACAGTGCAATGCAGGTTACAATAAGATGGAGTTACAAGGCCTCTAAGATTGGTCTACCATACAACCTTATTAATATAGTGCAACGGGACCAAAGTAAGTCGGAAGTTTAGATTAAGGTATTTTGATGTATCTGTACGCTATTTCCAAAATGTAATTGATGGAAATATTGGACAATACATTGTACAAAATTTGCACTATTCTCAGTGTCAACCATGAAAATATCCGATATTAAATCAAACTTCTAAGTTCTACAAAGGAAATTAGTGCCAAACAAGGTGACAATTTAAAGTTTACTAGTTTAAAAAAGCTAATATAATACTAGTGTATTACATCGAACATAATCGTAGAACACTACTATGCAACCAAGTTTTACAAAGCCAGAATAATATTACGCAAAAATGGGGTCACATACAAAACAAATTATTTCCAATATTAGAAAAACAGTATGCAAGTCAGGTGAAAACCTGTATCCATGAACATGTGAAAATGTCTTGTAACAATATTAATAAACGTTAAAAATATCGCATAAAATCAGCTAATATAGTAGATTCGGAGATTCGTAACGGGCTCGAGTCACAAAATCTGTGAAAGGACAACGGAGGTAAATTTGTTTTAGTTTATTGACCAAGAAACAGAGTTGCAAAAGCGACCAGTGTGTAAGCTTGATTTGAGTAATATATCATTCTGCGGGCGACACAAGTCTGTGGTGGTCAAATGAAGGCTGGATCCCCTTATGTAGCAGGTTATATTATGCCTGCTGCTGCTTGATGGAGAATTGGTTATAATCGGCAGCGATGATGTTGTTGGGCGGACCCACTACATATCAATTAAGTGTAATCTTTGCTGTAAACAGATTGGTTCAATTTCTAGGTCGTACTGGATACCCTCAGCTAATATCAGGTGTAATTGAAAACGTAACATGACAAGGAAAATTAGTAATTATTATATAGAGACACAAAACAATTAATGTCCTCCAATTCGTGCCTACTAACTGTTGTATCCCAAGCATTAATAAAGAATAATCCATAGTAGAAGTATATTATATTACTACCTCTGCCATTGTATCAACCGAATAACCATTCTTAAACGGTTGAGGAATGGTAACAGGCTAATCCTTTTTATCCACTGCCTGCAGGAATCGTGATTATCATTAGTTTAGAACTGCCAGATGAGTGAAAAATGTCCTTTTAATTGGCAGAACAGCTCATTGAAACTTTTAAAACGAGATATCAACGATGCCGTAGCTGACAAAAAGGAACCATAATTTTCTTGCAGAGTGGACTAATTGCAAATCAGTCTAATCTGCCTCATTGAGATTCATGGGGGGAGATTGATGAATAAGCTTTGAATATTCGCCAATGAGTTATCCGGCTATCTATCTAATCCTCTTCTATGAGGAAATAATCAGCTTACAAGCAGTATGCAAATATTCGGGTTGGTGCATTATTTGGTCGTTGATAGGAAAGGATTTCTATGTGAAATAGGAAATGTCTAACATGTCCAAGACTATTCGTTTTTGAATATCCTTTTCGTTTTTTTGAATATTCCTTTCCTTCCTGAGATCAGTATTTACTGGGTTTTGAGCTACTGGCTTTGTTTCAGCTGGTAGCAGTACTGTTGGTTCCTGAGTGTCTTTTCTAGTTGTTTTTACATCATCTTTATACCTTTCAAGTCCTGATTTGAATTCAGTGTCTTTTGTTAGTTCACCTTCTTCTTCTTCCTCATCAACTACTCTTTTTGATATGTCAAACCTATCTTTTACCACACTTTCTGATACTCTAAGCAGATGTTTTCTATTTCGTCTAATAGTATTGCCATTCTCCATGGCTACCAAGTAGGATCTGTCACCTAATTTATTCACTATGTTACCTGTATGATCCCACTTTTTGTCCCTTACCAGCACTGTGTCCTCAGACTGTAAGGGACGCAGGGTCTTGGACCCTTTATCATAATAGTCTCTAGTTTTTGTTGTTACATTGCTTACATCATTTTGATCACCGATGTCACTATTATCTGCATCACTAGCAACCCTTTTGAAACCTCCATTCCTGAGAGATGGGAGTGGTACCCTAATGCACCTCCCATGCAGTGTTTCTGCTGGGGAGATTCCATTCTCCATAGGCGCTGCCCGATATGCTAACAGGGCCAGGTATGGATCTTGGCCCTGCTCCGCTGTCTTGGAGAGAATGCCCTTGATTATCCCTATCGCCCTCTCTGCCTTCCCATCCGATTGAGCATACATGGGGCTGGACGTCCTGTGATTGCAGCCATAGTGGTTGGCAAACTCCCTGAAATGTTGAGATGAGAATTGCGTCCCATTGTCAGAGATTTCCAATTGTGGAATACCGTAACGTGCAAAGATACTTTTTGTGTGAAGAATAACTTGAGCAGAGGTTTTTACAGTTAACTTTACTATTTCTGGATAAGACGAATAGTAGTCTACTATCATTAAATAGTCATTGTTCTGCCAGAAGAACAGGTCCATTCCAACCTTCTCCCATGGGCCCCAGTTCCCCTTATCACTCAACATTGGTTCCTTTTGTTGATCTGGTAAGTATATCAAACACACTCTACAGGCTTCCATGCCTCTCCATGACGCTAGAGTAACACCGCTCCTAGTCCTCGCTTAGATGCATCACTGCTAGTTTTCGTCTGTCTTTTTACATCAAAGTATGCTAACACCGGTTCAGAACTGAGTAACTGTTTGATCCCCTGCCACTCTTGCTCATGGACTTGATCCCACACCCATTCTGATTTTTTCAGAAGTAGTGATCGAATATTAGCACACGCACTAGAGAGATTAGGTATGTATCTCCCAACAAAATTGACACAGCCCATGATGTGTTGCACTTCCTCCCTATGGGTGGGCTTCTCCATGTTCACTATTGCTGCCACCTTTTCTTTGTCTGGCCTTATCCCCTTATGTGTCAATTTTTCTCCTAGGAATGTTATTTTGTCAACCCCTATCTTACACTTTTTCCAGTTCATAATCAGACGATTGTTTTCTATTCTTTCTTTTACTACTTGGAGCCTCTCGTCATGTTCTTCCTTATGCACTTGTCAATTGCAACCCCCACCCCCCACCCCCCCCCACCCCCGGGGCTGTGGGGGAATGTCCTTGGCCTTTTTGGAAATTTGATGAAATCCCCGACCCCCCAGGGCAAGAAATTCCTGTAAATGCCCGACCCCCCAGGGGCAAATTTTTGGTGGACTTTTTTTTTAGACAGAAACTATTATTGCCAAAATATAATGGCCATGGCAGGAGGGGTATTCCCCATACCATTTTAAACAGGAAGAATCTAATCTATAGTCAGATATAAATTCTAAACATCATGGGTGGTTTTATGACATACAGTTTTGTATAATCTCTAAGGTCGGGTCTTTTTTGGGGGGTGGGGGGTGAGTGCCAGTGTGGTAAACAATGGTCATTTTTCAAATAGGTCTGAATCAGAAACAATTGTTATATCAGGAAACTAGATGTTTTGAAAGGTTTTTGTGCATAAATTGGTCTGGATATTAACTGAGCTGTAGAAGATGGGCCAAATGAAGCCCAAAGTAAGTATACTGTGCATATGCCATGTGATTTATTTAAGTTTTGGCTAATTTTACTAAATCAGTCTATTCATATCTTGATTTCTTTTTCATAATATGATAAAGATATAAACAAGTCTAATTCTTTTCCTTTAGATACTCAGGTATTGAATATTCATGTCTTCATCAACATGGCCTATAATTATTGAAAAATCTTCATTAGCTCGCTGACAGGGCATGTGCCAAATATAGTAAAACAAACAAACAAACTTTAGAGCTGAACTACAGGGTATTCCCTTTACTATTTCATTGATTAGCAGAAAATGGTGATAGATTGATATTATTTTCTGGTTTCTTTTAAAACTAGAGTAGTTCTACTATCATACGGATGTATATTCGACTAAACAACCTTTAAAATAATTATAAGATTGAGAGGACAATGTAAAAACCTTATGGACACCCAAAAAGTAGAATTGACCATAATATATATATAGATCTACAGTTGACTTGTGACTTACCCCCCCTTACCCCTAACCCCCTCAACAACCCCCTCCCATGAGCCCTCCCCTCAACCCCCCCCCCCCCCCCCAAAAAAAAAACAAACCCCATACCCTTACCCCTACCCTAACCCTAACCCCAACACTAAAGGATCTTGACATTTCTAGTGTAGGGTACAGCGGAATTAAAAGAGTCCCTCATCATGTTCAGCATATCACATTCAGACCTTACACTGTTGAAACACTATATAGGAGGTGCTAAATCCCTGTCAGGTTCAAAGATGACACTCTTTGTGGATATATTGGGGGAGGCTTGTACTTTAGATCTTAACCTAGCCAAGCCCATGCCTGCTGAAAACCACCAAAACTCTCTTGGAAACCAAGGTACAGAGTGGGCACTGGCAGACATTCCCCCACCCATCCAGTTGATATTGCTGTAAACTAAGGGAAATCTCCGCCTGGGTGGGGGAATGTTTTCTCAGACATTCCCCTACCATTCCCCCACTTCCCCGGGGGGGGGGGGGGGGGGTTGCAATTGACAAGTGCATTAGTATGGCCCCAGAATAAAATATCATCTACATATACTTTGACTCCTGCGATATTTTTGAAAATCTGCTCCATCGAACGATGGAAAACCTCTGGGGCAGAACACAATCCATAGGGCAACCTATCATATGCATATCTTCCAAATGGTTTCGCAAACATTGTAAGATTTTTGCTAGCATCATTAAATTTGATCTGCCAAAAGGCTTGAGAGGCATCCAATTTACTGAAATATTTCGCATTCCTGATCTCCGCAAACATCTCATCACGAGTTGGCAACTGAAAATGTTCACGTGCTATGGACTTATTGAGGTTCCTGGGATCCAAACATAATCGCAATGAGCCATCTGGCTTGTTTACCATCACCATTGCATTCACCCACTCAGTCGGTTCTACTACCTTATGAATGGCGCCCAAGATTTCCATTCTCTGAAGCTCTAATCTCAGTTTGTCCCTCATTGCAATTGGTACTCGCCTGGGAGGGATTATCACAGGTTCAGCCCTTCAGTTTAATGCGATGTATATATGGGATGGATGATAGTACCTTAACCTCTGGCAGAACACAATCCTTCATTTCAATTAACATTTCATTGAATTACACTAATAAACATTTAGTACAAGTCTAGTGATTTCACTTTTGTATGGAGATAATATTAATGTCCCGAGGTGAAATAGTTGAAAATAGGTGATACGATACGGAAATAGAGGTCTGCAGGAGGACATCGCTTGTCAAGGGCAGTGGGGAAGTAAGAAACTCCATAGAAGCGATAGGAAACAAGCGTTGAGATATACTTTTCTGTGGTGGATATCTCAGGGAAATAGTGGAAAAGGAGGCCGAAATGGATAAATCGCCTCTGAAATGAAACTTATTTCGTGGAAATAGTCAAATCTGCCTGAAAATAGGAAGTGAGTCCTTTACTAACAATTATTTGTACATAAGATATAGAAGGTCTTCGATTTCTTGATTCAAATACCATGAGGGACTTGCCAGAGCATTATGTCACCTTCCACCAAGAGCAGACCATATAGCTGTTTATGGTAATACACATGTAAAACAACCATTGCTAATAATAATCAAGTAGAATGTCACAACCCGTTGCGAGTTTTCTCTCTCGCCCTGATATGGCCAATATATGGCCCATTCTCACGAAAGTGGTGCAACCCCCCATTTTTTCCACTTGTTGGTCAATAACCTGGTCGATTCTGATCTGAGAGACAAATGGATTGACCAGATGCATTCGTCTTTACACGAGCATCAATAAAATGTACACTTTTGTGTATCTATAATGTATACTTTATTAGTTATGTACAATCTAATCAGGAGAAATACACAAATAATCACTACCTAACTTATAGTTATTATAGAAAAAAATCCAATTGAATTGATATACATGAATAACATTTTTGGCATAGAATAGGGCATGAAAACCAAACAAAATGATATATTAAGTTTAAATATATTGGCAGAATTTATGCTCCCAACTTAATCTATAAGAAAATGGCTAAATTGGGGTGAAAAAACGTCGCCAGACAAAATGGCTGTGCTTTTTATAATTATTAAATAAATTTTCTCTAAATAGTTTGATTTCATAACCATAGGTATGGAGACATACATATACCACCATTGGAAGATACCTATTCCTTACAATCAGGAGAAAACCCTGATAATCAGTGGAAAAAACGTCGCCACCTGGCGACGTTTTTTCACATATTTTTCCAAATATTAGCCAAATTAAATTATTTTCCTCCTAATATTTAAATATGGTTAGTTTTAAGAATTACTTGACAAAATAACCTCAAAATATCTTTCCTGATTTAAATACTGGGCTGTATTCATTGGGCGACGTTTTTTCCATTAATTGATGTGATGTGTTTCAGAAAAATGAGTTACAAGTCATATAAAATGGATTTTGCGATATCATAATTATTGAAAAGATATGATCAAGTGGATTCCAATGATGAAAACATTAAGGACATCTAAGAAATGATTCCATATTTTATGTTTGATGTATTCATGTATTCATGTTTGAAAAAAAGTTTGCAATAGTTCTGATTGGGTAATTACCAGTTAAGTAGCTAAATATACTCCATAGGATGATGTTAGAAATTGAAAGATATATTTAATACACTGTCCTAAAATTTGGTACAGGTATTGCTATGATCAATAGCACAAAGCACCCCAAACTTAAGAATATTCCAAGAAAGAAATCTGATGATTTAATCACCTTGAATAATATCACTTTTGTCATTTGTGACTCATTTTTCTGTGACACATCATATATGACTCTACTGCATGAAAACGTCAACATCCTTGAGTGGATATTGTCATGAATGACAAATTTTCAAAAAATAATGCTAAAACGGTCTAAAATGGGGTCAGTCATGTTAAAAAATCATCAAAAATAACAATCAAGCTTTATATATTTGACTTAATATGACATAGATTGGGCGACGTTTGTTCACTCAGAAAGAACGTCGCCCACATTTGAACCCTTAAATGTGGATAGTTTACCAAAAATGTTGTTAACTAATCATTCCAGGGGCAAAAGATGATATTTGATTATATTATAATAGAATAATAAGAATATTTTGAGAATAATGAATAAAGATACAGTCAATGATAGAATGTTTCATCTGATCAATATGGGAATCCAGTTTCTGACTTTTTTTGTTGTCCCTGATTTGAAAAGTTTTTATACAGGAAAGAAAAACCTTTCTTGGCTATTACATTAAGAAAACATTTAGTTAGAGAATGGTGAGAGAAATAATTGATAATATATCAATTAATTAGAGAAATGATCTTTTCTAACTGATATAGGGGTGTGCGACGTTTTTTCACCAAATTTTCTACATCAATCTTTAATAATCTCCTGTACAAAAACTATTGGTCTAATTTAATGGCAAACTCAGATATACTTCCGTCTATATATTACCTTTAAACTTACTAACTCTCAGATCAATCAAACAAAATATAATTTTTACCTTTTTAGGACAGGCTGCCCTATTTTCGTGAGAATGGGTCATATATACAAAAGTATTGTGGTAAAAGTGGTGTAAAGCAAACAACACCTCCTCCTCTAACATAGAATTCTTAGTTATGATTTTGTACTCGGTCCCTACCTAATATTTTAATTTGCTCAGGGGAGTGATCTTTACGCTGGCCAAACGTATATTTCCACGTTATTTACGTATATTACGTATATTATACATACATTTGGGTGTTTAAAATATTCAGATGAAGAATTATATATTACCAGACACTTTTTGACACCTTCATCATGTCATACATATGCGATATAGTATTTAATTCCTTCACTGAATTACATATAAGTACTGCATCAAAATGTTGGATATGATGTAGATGTTTGAAAACTGTAACTGACCAAAGCAGATGTGACCATTTTATGAGGCTGTTCACTGGCGCCTAAAATTGCCTTTATCCTTCATATTTTCCGTGATAAAACCATGATAATAGATTCATTCCTCCTACACCATGGCCTGACAATGACTATAGTATATGCTGAACAGTGTTGATAGGCAACCACATTAGTAATACCTTCCCTCGGCGTTCTTAAAGTTGCCCAGCTATAATTTCCAAGCTAATTTCCATCAAGAAACAAAAATATCCACTTTGTGTATTCATTCCCAACCCATCCAAAGGCTACCAAGATAGAATATAAATATAAAGGATTTAGGCCTTTCACTCCTGGTGTAATTATTTAGCAAATCATTGATTTGGGTGAGCCGCCGTAATCCCACGTTTGTTAATGTGACTTTCTATCACCTTAAACACTTGGAACCCTCACTCAGGTTCAAAGAAACTCGGGATCAAAGAAAGAAAAAAATCAAACAAAACAATTTCTGGTCGATTTAGTTGGTCTGTTATACCTCCTTGTGTCATATATGTATACCCTTACTAGCTTACTAAATTTTCACCGTTTTATACCTTGCATGTTACCCTTATGGTGGTCCCATGCCCAATGGCCAGGTTTGGCCTTGCTATTGGCTACGCTGCACCTGTCCAATCACAGTTATGGCTAATGAACCATTGTTCATTAGCCCCCATGCATGTAAGCGGCCACCCAGCCATTATTTAATTAGTCACCTGCCTAATAACAAGTTTATACCATGAAACCTTATCAATACCAGAAATAAATACCTTCATATTAATTTGGTACCTTTTGTGTTATGCTTGTAATATATCATGGTAGACAACCCTTAAAAGACTGTGGTTGTAACAAGTCATGCAGCTTTAAAATGGATGTTTAGTCTGATGTAGATCATCGACCCATCGATACAGATATTCCCTTGCCTTTCCACGCCACAGCCATGCCCCCTTACTGTGATGTCATAATGGTTGTTGAGTGGTAACTGCCGGAAGAGATGGTACCTTGCAGTATCATAAAGGTGTGTCGACCAATTTGTCTCTTTTATTACTACTCGACTACCCACTATGTAATTTCGATTATGACAAATAAAAAACATCTTATCTTATCTTATCTTTACCTCACCTTCTTATGTCCTTGTTACGTCATACGCACACCATTCTAATCCACACTTTCTACTGATTCCGCACTGTGCGGAGGTGTTGCACAACATCATAAATGGATTCAGCAGGACTAGAAGCACGTTTGGTGTTAAACTGAACAGAGTCATTGGTGGAAGTAGTCGAATCAGATGACTTGACTTGTAATGATAATATATGATAATCATTAGAATCTAATTTTGTGATTAAAAAACACTTGAACTTCTTTCACTGAGGGGTACTTTGCTGGTGAGCATATTTCTGTGTAGGTGGGTAAATCTCTGATTTCATGAATAACCATTAGTCTGTATATTTTCACAATATTTATACACTGTTATTGTTATATAAAAAATACGTTTTGTGTACAGTACATAAAGGTAGGCCTACTGCCTCCCACAGCACTGGTTTTGATGACCTCGGAGAGTAGAATGGAGGCCTTGTATTTAGTTGTGAATATAATATCTTCACACTTCAGGGTGCGTAAGGTTTGTACCCACTGGCTGGTTACCAGCATAAGTAGAGTAGCAGTTTTCTGCGTTAACTGTGCAAGATTCAGGTACTTGTGAGGGTGTAAAGATTCCAAGTAATCTAGGACGATGTTGGAGTCCCAAGTCTCTGAGTATCTTGTCTTCGGTGGTCTTGAAGAAAAGATACCCTTCATGATGCGACACACAGTTGGGTGTGCACCAAAAGAATACCGATCAATATGATCCATGATGTTGGATATAGAGGAACGAGCAGTATTGATAGCGGTGTAAGAATGGCCGTCGTCGTACAGGTCACAGAGAAATTCTATACCATGGCTGAGGTCAGTGGTGAAATGGGTAATTTCGTTCTCGTAGCAGTACCTCTTCCATTTTCTGAAGTAGATATTGTACGATTTCCGAGTATTGGTTGCCCAGCCTTGTCTGAAAAGCGCTCTTGCTCTTGAAGAAGAAGAGTGCAATTATAAGACTTGTTCGTTCGATCTATGGATCTTGATTTTTGCCTTTGTTTGGTATCATATTTCCTGCCTGTTTTCTGATGACGATGGTTTGCCGACTTGTCTGCATGAGTTGGGAGAACCAGGGTTGGCTGCTCCAATTGGGTGCGACCAGAATGGCTCGCACTCGTTCGTTGTTTATCCTCTGCAGACACTTTGCGACCAGCCTAAAAGGTGGAAACATATAAGGTCAGTTAAAGGAGCTCCATGATAGGGTGAAAGCATTTACATACGTGGAGAGGGGGTCAGGGAACCAACTGGCAAAAGTTGGAATTTGGACATTATGGCGAGAGGCGAAAAGGTCGACGTCAGGTGTACCAAACTCAGAGATGATGTGAGAGAAGATATCCTTATTTAGTTGCCATTCAGTATCCTCAGAAAGATGGCGACTGGCTAAGTCAGCCTGGACATTTTCCACCCCTGGGATGTGTGAAACGGATAACCAGTTGTCCTGTTGTTCCGCCCACTCCCAGATTTCCCTGGCGATGGCATCGCAGTTGTCAGATTTTGTACCACCAAACTTGTTGATGTATGCCACCGTGGTAGTGTTGTCACTGCGGATTAAAATATGGGTACCACATAAGTCCCTCACTAGGCAGAAAATACCGTACTTGACAGCGAGTATTTCTTTTGCATTAATGTGTCAACCGGCGTCGCAGGCGTTGGTGAAGATGGTTAAGGTGGGTGCGAAGGTGCGAATTTTCTTAATCCTCCATGGCAAATTCGATTTCCACCAGAGGAAGTCTTGTATTGAGGAGGGAGACAAGGACATCGGCCCTTCAAGATCGCCTTTGCTCCTAATCATAGCAGCGATCTTGTCCCTTTCAATGTGCTTGTAATGTGCAAGGCCATAGTCCATGGCCCGGCAGAGGTCCACTAGAGTTCCAACAATAGAGGCCATGAACCTGATTTTGAAGATATCTTTCGTCCTTGAAAGAATATCATTCACACGGATGAGAGTAGAATCACATTTCTCTTGAGTTGGGTACACCTCCATGGTTCTAGAGTTGAGAATGACTCCAAGAAATTTCATAGTCTTTGAAGGAATCAGAGATGATTTTTCAGGGTGAACGTAGAAACCCAAAGATCTGAAGACCTGGAGGGCTGTATGAACTGAATGGGCACAGTCCTCAGGCCCCACAAAAAAGAATCATCTATGTAAGAAAATCCATGACCACCCCTCTCACGTATGGTTGAGAGTACAGGCTTCATAATCTTTGAGAAGATGAAAGGTGCAGTAGTTAGACCGAAAGGCACACAATTGAATTTGAAAAAAGAACCCTCCCATGGGAAGGTGACATAGGGCCTGAACTGGTCCTGCAAAGGTAGGGAGAAGTAAGCCTCCTGTAGATCCAGTGAACACATAAAAGAATCTGGTTGAAGCATTTCTATGGCGGTCTGGAGGCTATCCATTTTGAAGTGGACCTTGTCCATGTGATTATTGAGGTCAGTGAGGTCAATGATTAACCTCCACTTATCATTTGGTTTTGGCACAACAAACACATTCGAGAGGAAAGCAATATCCTCCCAAGCAATCTCAGAGACTATACCCTTATAAATGAGCTTGTTAACTTCAGACGTAACGGCAGCCTTTCTGGTGGGGCCGAAAACATATTGAAACGGTCTGAATAATTGAGAAGGGGTCTTGGTGAAATCCAGAGTGACACCCTTTATGTAAGAAATGATAGAATCATCAGAAGTGATCCTTTCCCAAGCGTGGGAGAAATTTGCCAGATTACCTGGGCGAAAACACATAGGAATAGGGCCCCGTAGGGACAAAGTCATTGGAACATCTGTGAAACAATGCTTCGCAATAGACAGGTGTACCTTTTCTAACGATGATAGTGACTTTGGCTGTCGTCTCTGGAATCCCGCTTCTCGTAATCGTTGTAATCCTTCTTTGGCTGATTTGAGCGGGACCCCTGTTGGCGATGACCTTGGTTGTTCTGTTGCCCCCTCTTCTGGGAGGGGGGATTGGAGTTTTTTGACTGCCCTTGATAGCCCTTTTTTCCCTGGTTGGACTTGCCCTTGTTGTTATTGTTGTTGTTGCTACTGTTAGAGTTATCTTTAGCAGCAGAGGAATGGTTATCCATAATGTTGGAGATCTTTTTGGAATTCTCCAAAGCTTTCATATTAGCCTCCAAATCTCCACCAAGGAGGTTTGAAGCAGTGGAAGGGAAACTGGACAGATTGGAAGCCATGTCCTTATACTGGTCTTTAAGACATGGAGTGATGAACTCATGGCGTTTCTTGTTGATAACCTGGTGGTTATAGAAAGCGGCTAGGGCAATGGAGTCACGTGAGTCCTTCAAAGCTTTCTCAACAATTGCAAGAGCCTCTTCATCCTTGAGGCTGTGTTTCAGTTGTAAGAGAGAGTCACTAACCTTGGTAGAGGCAATGGTCGAAGCTAAGAAGACTCGTTGAAACTTTTGAGCAAAGGTATCCTTCCTTTGGCTGCCACTGGACATAGCCTTCCAAATAGTTTCGGGAACGAAGGGAATCTGTAGCTCTTCGATGTTTGAGGGGCGTTTCTGCCTGTCTCGGCAGGCATCAAGAACCTTTCCTTTAGGTACATTGGAGAAGATATCAGTAATGAAGGTAGTAATCTCCTCATGAACGACTGGAGGTCCCAACTCATCCTTAGCTTTGATTTCATCTAAGAGTAGAGAGAAGATGCCCGAGGACGGAAGTTTAGGCGGCGCCATCTTGGCCGCGTCACTTCCTACTGAACCGTAAGGGCCACCCTCGTGGGACTCCTCGTCTGGGGTTCCCTCTGGGGAATCCCCTGGGAAGCCCGGGATATCTAGGTCGAAGTCAGGGCTGCTACTCCTGGAGCTGAGCCCGTGGACTGGCACCCCAACGGAGGCAGCGTGGCGGGGTGAACAATGGCGTCTGGTGGGAGACCTACTCCTGTACCTAGATCGTGAAGAAGACCTCCGAGAACATGGAGATTCGGTTCCTGTGCCTTGATCGTTCCAGGGACCTGTGCCTTCGGTCTCCTTCGGTGGAACTGTAATGATGAGACCTGTGATATTGGTCATCACGATTATCCCTGTAATCATTGGTAAAAAGGCGATATTGATATAACTCACTATCTGGAGCCGAGTGGTAGGTTGAAGAGGGGTAGCCGGAGGACTGCCGACCCCGATCATTATAGGCAGATGAGTTGTATCCTGGGTACTGCTCGACAGATTTAATCCTGTCTGTGAGAGTAGACACATTCTGTTTGATGTCATCCTGGAAGGATTTGAAGCTCTTCAAAAACTCCTCCAGGGTTGGCACTGGATCGGCTGGGTTGTCAATCTGACCCTGGCCATCCTCGCCAGCCACGTTGGTTGCCATGCTGGATGGGGAATTGAGAACTCGATCGCCGTGCAACACACGCGAATATTACCCTAAGTCAACTCAACAAGCCACAACGGGACGACAATAGGGCGAGAACAATTATCCCAAGAGATGAACGAAGTTTGGAGAGAAGAATCCAACGGCGAAGTAGAATTTCGGAGAAAACTAGTGAGCCGTCCCCGGTAGCACGTCTTGCCTGGTCAAGCGTAGTCTGTAAAAGTGCTGCGAAATGAGCTGTCCCATCTCATGTGTGCTGCCACCTAGCGAGGTGGCGACGCACAATAATTCAAGACACTTGTATCTTAGAGAGTCAAGTTATATAAATGTTGTATGAAGATCTTCAAAAAATTGTCAAATAATAAAATGTTTAGTCAGTAAATATAATATTGTATGCTAGACTATAGTATTATGCTAATGAACTTTTGTATCAGCAATGTTTCGTGCAAAGAAATGTATCACCTAGTGAAATGTGTAACGAAATAAAACTATTTAGAAAAAAAACCTCCTAAAAATGCCTGGAATAGCCTTGAAGACGACAGAGAGCCTAAGTTACTTGAAAATATCAATGTAAATATTTAACTTGATGTCCTTATACGCTCAAATGCATTGTTGATCCTGTTTCCATAGAAACGCTAAGACAAATTGTTTCAGACATCTGACCATAGTGGAAGACACAAAAGACACTGATAAGAAATCTGTGGTTGTGACAACGCTGCTCTTGTCGGTGTATTTATCTTAGACAGATTTTGCTAGTGGAGGAGTGGGCGATTCCATGCCTAAGATAACGTCGGTTGGATGGGGTGCACAGTTAAGACAATGTTCTAAGGGCCTCCTCCACTTAAAATATTTGTTTCAAGCTTTAGAGTTTTGTCACAGACGAACTAGAAGTTTTTCTTAGCACAATGTCAGGGACAAAAATTTCCCTAGTCGAGGAGCCCTATAAGTTAGAGACCTTGCTTCATTACCCATTTTTATTGTAGTCCTTGAAAATCAACATGTTTTCATTGTTCATAAGACTTAAGATATATACCGGTACACAGAAATGTGTCTAACTATTGATTTGATTTGATTTGTTCGCCAAGATTAAAAATAATACAGAAAAGCACAAATATTACACAAGAGCACAAATGAAGGTTGTACACCTCACATCAAGGAAGTTTGATCTGGTCTCCCATGTATGCCTTATTCGGGTGTTGACTAGCTAAATTTGGGTTTACTAGGGGTTTTGTATTGGATCTACAGGTGGGTTTGACTAGCTAGATTCAGGTTGACTAGGGGTTTTATGTAGGAGCTAAGTTTGGATTTGGGTTCAAGGGTGAACATAGACTTGTATGTAGGTAAATTCATAGATACATAATAAACAGTTGTAGTCAATATGGTAACATAGCTTCTACCGGGTTATGTTTTGAGTAGCATGTGCATTTGCACCACAATTGTATACATAAGATAGAGGTAGAGATTTAACGCTGCCTCTTAGGTATTTGTCTCATGAAGCTTTAATATAGTTTCTACCACAGAGATGTAAATTTAAATTGTTACCGTCAATGCAGTTGTAGCTCTTCTAATTTGTCAGTATTAGATATTTATCATAGTTAAGTAGATCTATACATTTTTATGATTAAATCACAATATATATATGACATGTATTCAATCCAGTTTTCTCAATCTTCAAGAAGCTGGTATCATGAGATGTTTTCAAGCTGAGAACAGGAGTATAAGTATATAAGTAAGATATAAAGTATAAGTAAAGGGTACAGGTGCAAGTTGGGAATAGAACTATAAGTAAGATAAAAAGCACGGGTATTGTATACAAGTCAGATTAAAGTTGAAAGTAGTACTTATGCGATCGAAATCAACAGCAGTGGGTCAGCTTGCGTGGAGTGGTTATTAACATCCTAGTCAAGATCACTCATTAATTTGGAGAAGTCTTTCTTGTCAATGCATCGGTGTGCTTGTGTGTGTAGGTTATTCCATCTGGTTTCGCATTTGAATATGAACAGAGTTTATGATTTTGGTTGAAGTTGGCTGCAGAACAGTTAGATTTATTTTTTGTATGGCTTTGTGTTGTTAGTTTTCTTTTGTCTAGGTTGTTTTCTTGTGAGGCTAAGAAGTGGGCTATGTTCAAGATATGTAAGTCTCTTCGCTCTTGGAGGGGCCTTATATAGAAAGTTGTATGTTCATTTTCCATATTGTCAAATTTTGTTTTGTTTGAGATGATTCTCAGAGCAGGGTTCTGGAGTGTTTGTAATTTTTTAAAATAGCCATTTTGTATGGATCGACTTATCATTTTTGAGTGAGTGAGTCCTTGGCCCTGTACATTGGTGTGAATTTTTATCTTGTTTTCTTTATTGTAATATGAATATGGGTTTTTGTAAGTTAGGTGTTCATCTTTCAAGTGATCATGATGTTTTTATCATTGAATTCGAATTTAGCACCTCAAAATTGAATATTTCCCTCCAAATGTTCATCTTTCAATTGTACAATAGGAATTTTCTCTGTATGTTTTTCAAAAACAAAAGACCATCATGTCTGCATATATATCAAGATTTGAGCAAAAGTAGAAAATTAATTAAAACATTTAAATAGATTGACTCAAGACATTGTATTTCTAAGTAGAGAATCGCAGGCAATAAAATATGTGCCAAAAATTGGCAAATTCAATTTTGTATGTTCCACTTTGCCCCCAATGCTGCAAAACCATTTTACTCAGAGAAATTGCCATGGAAGTCAGGATCTTCATAACATTTCAGATGTGGTTACCATGGAAACAGCAGTTGATATGAAAAAGAATTCTTGTAATTCCCTGAATGTGACAGCTGATAGCCCTAAATCTTTGCTTTTATTTGACACTAGCAAAGTACCCGTCCTCTCCCCACATTTCCCCCTCTCCCTCTTTTCCCTCTGCCTCTTATCTGTCTCTCAAGCCTGTTTTTCTCTCCCAACCCCATCTTCGATTCCCCCCTCTCCCTTCCCTCTTCCTCATGCTCCCCCTCCTCGCTTTCTCTCTCTCCCCCCCCCCCCTCTCTCCCTTCCCCTACTACATCCTCTTCCTCCCATCTTTTCTCTCTCCTCTCCTATTTCCCCACCCTCTCCCATTTCCTCAATCTCCCCTTCTATAACCTCTCCCTCTCTTCCCGCTGTCCAATATTCCCACCCTCTCCCACCCCTCTTCTTCACTCTCCCACTCCCAGTCAACATGGCTATAAGTTAGGGAAATTGCTTTATTACCCATTTTTTCTCCTAAATCCTTCAAATTCAAATGCTTTCTCTCTTCATAAGGCTGAGGATAGAAGTAGGATAGATACTAGGAGCCAGAATTTTGTGTAAGTATCAAATAATTATGAGTCTTTAATCGTTGAATTCGAATCTAGAACCTAGAATGGAATATTTTCCTCCAAATGGTCATCTCTCAATTTGTGCAATAGGGATTTTCTCGGGTTTTTTTTTCAATAATAAAAGACCATCATTCCAGCATATATTTAAAGCAAAATTTGAGTAAAAGGAGAGAATTAATCAAAATCGATTGTCTCCACACAATATGAAAAAGAATTTTTGCAATTGTGAATCTGACAGTTTTAAATACAGATAACCCTTAATCTTTTATTTGATATAACATAATATTATACCATTCTATTATGGGAACTCTTAAATTAAAATGAACCTTAAAAATAAGTTAAGCTAACTTTAGGTTTTAGACCCTAACTTAGCACACACCACTATAGGAATACTACCTTCTACTGGTCACGGTCTATTGATCCACTGGACACTTGTTCTCAATACTCAAACGTATACACCTTGTTAAAATCTAGTTAAAAACACTCCCTGATGTCTTTCTCCTGCCACTAATTACTGTTATAAATCCATTATGTTTTACAGCTAGGTTTGCATTTCTGAGGCATTTAGAAGTCAGTGATTATAAAGATTTAGCTTAGATTGAAATATGTACTGTCTGTGTGCATTCACCTCCATTGAAACAGAAATTTGCCTTGCCAGACTGATGTCATTCTGGCACAGAACTTTGTGAAAATGTCAGACAGAGCCTCCACTATTAAATGCCGCCTAACAGCCACAAAAATCATTGGATTATTTATTATAGTGTACAGAACATAATATTGTAGTTTTCCTCGATGTCTGAAAAGAGGATAATCTCAGTCCAACGTTCCCCTTTAATTTGCTTTTTCCCAAACATTGCCAATCCCCAACTTAAGGAATAGAAATTGAATTACCCTGTACGCAGTGTAAAAAGGGTTATGTCCATTTCAAGCTGATTACACACAAAGTTGGAAAACATATAGGGGGCATTCAGCAGTCAATAATCTACTCAAACTGAGTAGACACCCTTCTAGTCTTCTGATTTCGAGTTTAGACATACTCAGCACATATCTTTATTCTCAGTCACAACTGATGTTTGCAGAAATATACTATCATGTATTATATAATGAGAAGAGAGTACAATATCAGAGTTACTGACTGAACTAGCATGTGCACTGGGGACGGTATGTGTGCAAGACAAACTTTGCCATTAATGCATAGATGTCACAGGAACCCTTGTGACAGGATAGTTGGCTTCTATCGAGAGGGGCTCAGCTGGCTATAGCTGATAGCAAGTTGCTTAATACCCCCGTCGTTGGAGAAGTTGCTTCAGGATGGTGGCATTTTCCTGGTTGGCATTGATTCCTAGCACATTGGACGATCGTCCATTGGAATAGATTCTTCAGCGGGGCTGGCACTTTAATCCCCCGTCTCTGAACTTGTATTGATATGTTGCTAAACTACGATATCTATATATATATGAACTTTTCTAGATAGCTAGACCTTGAAGTGGCTCGCTTGAGGGTTTCTTTTGAGAGTGTACAATTTTTTCCATTGTTAAGATTGTTGCGATTTTGGCCATGGGAATAATGACCATAGCATAGAGGCAAAACGATTGGGCTATCTTATTGGGCACACCAAGCTTCGGTCCTCCAGTTCGGGCAATAGTGACTAGAATTTAGTTTTGTAAAGGTTTTTGTTCTTTAAAGAATAAATGTCAGCGACAATATATCGGTCAGGTGGTCTGAAAATGTACAATCAGAAGCTCTACACAAAAGTGTAGTAAATTCTGGCCAATTGGGATATAACCCACTTAGACCTGAACATATATATGTGTGAGTAATCTGCAAAATGTTCTTTTGTACATTTCTCAAAAACAATTCTTATAAATATATATATATTATGGTTTTATCAGGAAATTTGGGCACATTCTAAAAGGGAGAAAAATGCAGGTGAATAAGCAAGATGTACGATTAGGACTTTGTTTGGATTGCATCGAGACAAAACGAATGGAAAGTAGTGTTTCTATGTGTCATTTCCCATAGCTTCTCACTTGCCAAGGCAATGAAAGACACACAGTCACTGCCACAACATCGAGCCAAAATAAAGCATTGACATGAACCACTTGTTAAACTTGCTTTTCCTTATTGAATATGAAGAGGGGCCGCTGTCCTGTCCTTCTTGAATGCATTTGAAACCTCGTGTTGTGTTACTCCACAGGCCGTCTGGAACATCACTAACTTCCACAGATGTGTGATAATCCGATCTGTCGGCTATAATGAAAAAATGTTCCATGGGCCACATTCTCCCCTTAATTCAATATAATGTACTTAAAGATTCCCTGTGAATCTGCACTTCCCTTTTTTATTTAATTAAATGCCAATACATATTTAAACAGTTCAATTGGAAAAACGCTATATCCAGCATGGATCTTTTCAAGCGTTGCAACACATGATAGTATATTTCTGAAAACATCAGTTGTGACTGAGAATAAAGATATGTGCTAAAAAAACATTTTTCCTGACAGAGGTAAAAAGTGATTTCTACAGGTAAAGGTCGCTGGCGAATGTCTTTTTGCAGTGAAAGCCAGAGAAAATTGCTTAATCAAAAGTAAAGGCAGTGCAGAGGTCTACCTGAAACTGGTCAACTTTTGTATTCGGTCCCAATGTAGTTAACATACTCTCTCACACACTCCTCACTGAGTCACTGAGTCACTGACTCAGTCACTCACTCACACACACACACTCACTGATCTACCTCCTCTCCACCATTTCATATAATTCACTTTGCTTTAAACGTCCACACACATTGCAACGATCCTGCAACACATCAATATCTATCTTCATCTTTTCATATCCATTGACCATAATTTTATTTCTAAAATCTATCTGTAGTGAACCACATTTTTGTAGTGGTTAGATTCGCAAATTCAGTAAAAGAACAACAAACAAATGTTAATTTGTTTGAAGTCAGAAACACAATCACAAAGCAACTGTGGTACAGTGGTACAGCTTGATTTGAACAAGAGAATTATCTCAGTCGCAGCATTAAGCAACCATCACTCACTCACTCTTTGAGAAGTGAGGCAAGCTTAAATGGCATGTGCCTGACGAATATAAATGTTGTGTCATTAAAAGTGATCTGGCCCTTTTCTTAATAGTATTGTTCTATTCTTTGACCCAGAAAATGTATGTTTAGACACCAAGATGGTGATTCTGAGTAGAATAGGAGCTGAAAAAAAAGGTGAACTATTCATGCAAATTCCTCCCCGGCTATTGGCAGTATCGCACTGTAATGAGACTGAGTGGCACAAACCCAAAATGGGTTGGGCTCACATTAACTCACTTAAGGGGACTCAGCTGCCACAGACAGTACTGTACACTGCAAGTGAAACCGTCTTCGTACTAAACGTTTTTGAAGACGGTTTTTTTGTCCCCTTTTTGAAGACGTTTTTTTTCCGTTACCATGTTCAAGAACGTTTAGCTTCTAAATTACCGTCTAGGCATTAAAAACCGTCTTCAATAGCGTATCAGAAAACGTTTAGATAACCATTCACAAAATCAAATAAGGGAGAATAAAAGTTGATTGAACGTTTCTTAAAAATTGCTTGAAATTGAAGATATAGGTAAGGTTTGATTTAAAAAAAGCATTCATAAAATCATTTCAATCTGGAGAATTATTTAGGGGTTTGAATAGGGGAAGATGAAATCAATATGGAACAATAACATATATATTTCCCTATTAAATACATATGGTCAGAAGAGGCAGAATAGTTACAAACAAATGAGGAAGAATCCAATTGAGTAATTCGTAACTAGTCCTTTATTACAGAAGGCTATTACATAAAACAGGATTGCAGACATGTAATGTAGAAACTAACACTTTATTGAAACATTCCACCATCCGAAGAACAAGTATTCATGAATTTCACAGAAATATTTATCTTCTCTATACCATTGACAAATGCCAATATTATGTAAAGCGTTTACTCTAGAATATTTAGAGTTCAATTACACTCACTATTAAATGTCTTTGAAATAACTTTAATTCTCTATGCTATATCCCGGAGAGATTAAAATACACACAATAACATGTTAATCTCTAGACTCAGTAAAGATCATAATATTCATGTCATATATTGTTTGACTGAAAATAACTTTCAAAACTGCGGATATTGTTACTTTAAATGTGGAGGATGGAAGGGGTGAGAGAGAGGAGTGAGATGGGGTAAGGGTATGAGAGGGGGTTAGTGGAGGAAGGGAGAGGTGAGATGGGGTGTGGGTATAAGAAGGGGTGAGTGGAGGAGGGAACGGGGGGGGGGGGGGGGTGACGGTATGAGAGGGGGTGAGTGGGGAAGGGGAGGGGTGAGATAGGGTGAGGGTGTGAGAAGGGGTGAGTTGGGGTTGGAGGGGGAGTGGGGGTGAGGGTATGAGAAGGGAGGAGTGGGGAAGGGAAGAGAGAGAGATGGGGTGAGTGTATGAGAAGGGGTCAGTGGAAGAAGGGAGGGGTGAGATGGGGTAAGTGTATAAGAAGCGGATGTGTGGGGGAGGGGAGGGGCAAGATGGGATGAGGGTACAAGAAGGGGTGAGGAGAGCAGTGTAATAATGTGTAAGTGTAATAATAACACAGTCAATACACAGTCATATAAAATATTCTAATTTCTGTAGAAATAGGTATGCTCACTAAAGACTGACTGACCAGAGCAAACGCTGCCCCAATAAAGAAAAATAAATCAAAACATGGTCAAAGTATACATTCAAAACACATTCATACAAACCAACATACTATATATATAAGACTTATATACACTGTATCTATATTCAGACAACATTCAACACCACCTATATCACTTAAGTCTTTGTTTCAATAATTTACACATGACGAAAGTTTCAGATCACATAGTTCTCCAACTTAAGACTGATATTTCACATGAGGTGAACAATGTATAAATTAAAGTTGACTAATAACTCATTAGAAAATGGATTAAAATGAATAGAAAACAAGTTAAGAATGAAGCCCATTTTATTCTCCAAAATTCGAGCATAAATCAAACTTTTTAATGGAAATTCCAGGAATAATTATTTCATTTTGAAATAAAATAAAGACTTATCTCTTGTGTGTGTGAGTGTTGGGGGCCCGGGTAAGGCGGGGAGGGCGGGGATATGGAGGGGAAGACCTGAAGGCTTCGTGACAAACCCCAAAAAAGAATATTCCAAGAACCCGAGATGATAATCAATGATAATTTCCTTTGTGTTGTATATTATTCCGGAGATTGCAGTCAAAATTTAAATTAACGCCCATTGTCATTTGTCATAGCGATTCAGTATTCACGCATATTTTATATATAAAAATAGTATGGCAAATATATTAAATATACCATGATGAATAATAATTTCTGTTTTGAATTGTAAACAAATGATACCTAGACAACGCATAAGATAATCTTAGATGTTATATGTATAATAAGTAATTCATTAGATGAAATGCAACAAAAATCTAACTGAATTTGAAAAAGTAAGTTCAGTTATGCTTGTTAAACCGAATTTTGAATCGAAATTCTGTCTTAAATCTGAATTATTTTGAAATTGAAAATTCATCAAGCAAAATACAAACTTCTTAACAAAATCCCATGGATTATCATTTCATTTTGAAATAAATACAACATGGTAATGGTCACAACTTCCTTTGACCATGATGTCCTCCTATGTTTCATGGTAGGAAGACTGACAGCCGGCCTCTCCACATTCCTTTTACTCAGCTTTTTTCTTAGTTGGCAGGCTGGGACCAATCTCTGGTATCGGGCCCTCTTCTGTTCCACTTGCTCGGTTATCCTCCTGTTTTTGATTAGCGCTGATAGTCTCCCTGCATAATGATGAATTCAAACGAATTATAAAATATCATAAATAGCATAACACCTTTAAAGCAGTGATGATCAGTGTAGGCCTAATAGTCAAATTACTAAATAAACGTCACAATTGATTCCGGGTAAAATTAGGGTTCGGGTAAGGGTTAGGTTGACCCATCTAAGCGCACATCATAGGAAGATGATCATTGCGATTCCTGCGTTGCATTGATTAACCACAATTGTTCATTGAAAAGCGCTGGATACAAATGTGTTGCTGCGTTGAAGCATTATAAAATGGAATGCTATTGTTATGGCCAATAGCGCACGCTAGTCTATATTATGAAACGCCCGCCTGGTGTGATCCCTGGCAGAAGTGAGTGCTTTCACAGGGGTATAAAAAATATGCGCTATGTTTATGTGATAGCATAGCGCAGTGTCGGCGGCAGGGAGGTGTCAGTACACAACCACTAGGCCTGGGGTAGCTTAGAATCCCAAAAGACCTGTTACCGATGTGTGCTTTTGAGTTTGATGCCAGATTTGGTGTCTTAGTTTCTGAACTTTCGAAATGTTGCAGATTACAATACAAAGGGGAGAGCAATGAAAACGAGAAAACGCACACAGCCCCCCTTAACTAATATTTGATTACATGTTTGGTAGTAGAGCACGGGCCACGGCATAAACAGTAACCTACTCTATGCCATGCCTAGAATAGCGCATGTTAATTACAGCCAATCCATAAACCCCGTTCATATATTATTGAAAAGAAGTATCCTACTTACACAGATTGCCTGTCCTTGGATGAGTAGGTATATAATGGTGAATTGCATGGCTGATATGGCGAGTTTCCACGAGTTATTTTGTATATTGTCGTTGAAAACAAAATGGCGCAGCTTGTTTGTGGTTGTTGTTCTTTACTGCACTTCCACCCTGCCGCATGGTGTCGCCAGCAGGGGTTAATTAGGCCATAGTTAATTGAGCTGCAAGTGCTGCTAGAGGGCGGTGCATGGGGCAGTGCATCTAGCCATCATAACAAATAAATGGCCTGACTATAAATCTCATAAAATTATGTTCAGTTTTATGGTGAGTAGAAGCCGTGTAAACGACCATGGCAGGAGATGCTGGCAACATAAAAAGGTGCTAAGGAAAACACATGCATAGGGTCTATATATTTACATTCTATTGTTAATTATATTTATCATTCATGTTAACAGAGATTAATTCATTTCGAGAATAATGGAATGAATTGACAATGGTTTAACCTGGAAATAATGTGTCAATGTATAGGCCTATATACTTATATGGATTATGCCTATCAATCTTATCCGAATGGGGAGGAATTATTGAAATTTATGTGAATATTTGAACACAAGGAAATTCCACATAATTGTGTTGTTGCTTAGTTAATTTCCCGCATTAAAGCCAAGCCAATTATTGGTGCACCTATTAACACTCACTGTGGTGTAGGTGGCCATTTCCACCAATTTGACAACATTTGGCCCCCCTAGATCCCCCCTGGGTACCCAAAAATAAATTTTACATTAACCAGTTGAGTTGGTATTATTCATCAACCTTATATGTATGCGCATTGAACTACCAAGTATGGAACAATTCTGATTATTAGTTATTTTTTTACAGAGGGTTGAAAAATAGCTCCCAAATATGGAAAAAAATGCCAAAATAGCATGTCTCCTACCGTCGGCCTATGTGAATAAGAACATAAAATGCAAGTAAAATTAATATTTGTATTTTTATTTGCCATCATATCATATAATTATGTATAGATAAAGACTCAGAAAATTATATAAAATGATTATGACAGTAAATGTGTATAAATACATCACAAATCGAGCTGGGGAACAGGTATATATTTTTTGCTTCACTTCTGTGCTTTGCCTAACAAAGTAAGGAAATAAATGGGAATTTAAATTAGAAATAAAAAAAACAAAATATGCACATACTGTATTGAACTATTTTGTACCTAATAGGGCTCGATATAAGGGTGATACTGCTTTTTAGTTTGTGAAAATATTCTAACTAGAAGAAAAGTTACAGCCAAATAACAGTTTGTGATGGCAAATTTTTAGGGGCAAATTTTAGGCCAAAAAACGGCAGAATACGGTAGGATACAGCCAGGGATACGGTAGGATACAGCACAACTAAAAAGCATTTTGCTCTAAGGATCATGTAAAAACTACTCGGAAATTATGAATTTTGATATACATAAACTGATATTAAGCAAAGGCAATTAATAAATGTCAAATTCAAAGTTTATTATTAAACTTATGCCTTATAAGGCCCTAAAAACCCTTAAATAAGGCCGACGGTAGGATACAAAGTCTCCTGTTCCAGGGATTTTTGAAATCATGTTATTTTTTGCCTATGAGTCATGAAAAAGTTAAATAAATACATCTGATGTTCTATACATTTGTAACCCAATGCATTTTACCATTATTTAACATCTTTGGATAATTTTCATTTTTTTTTTAGATTTTTCCACCTTAAGCAAGTGTGCCGACGGTAGGATACAGGAGGGGGGTACCCACATTTTTTTTTTTATTATTTTGATGGCTTTTGGCCAAAAAATATTTTTTTTGCATTTTTTTTTGACACAGATCATATTCACGTAACCTACTATCACAACATATTAAAAAAAATGTGCAATTTTGAAGATTATTTAGAAATTTAGCAATTCCACGGACTATTGGCACTTAAAAAAAACCAATTTTTGCCCCCAAAATGTGATTTTAAAATAAAAAAAAAAAAAAAAATGAGCTAAAAATGCCAAAAATGTGGTTCCACAGGTTAGTAGAACAATCCAATAAAAAAAAATAATCAAATTAATGGTAATTAATTTGATCAAAGCCCATTTTATCACTTTCCACGGTTGGGGGCCAAATGTTGTCAAATTGGTGGAATTGGCCAGGTCTACCTTAACATTCTTTCCCCTCCTTCTCACTGCTAGCTCTGCATGTTGCTCTACCCGTCTTTCAAAAGCTATGCGCAAAATGTTTGTCTTTCAAAAATCAGGCGACTGGGAATACACTATCCTAGTATAGCAGCAATGTCACACATTTAAGTTTTCACACTCCATTTCGCTCACTCACTCATCAGGGTGTGGCATCATTCTCACACATTTTAAAGCTAAACCTTAAACAGCCATTATTGTGTATTCAGAAATCACCACAATTGTTACAAGGTCAGTCTTATTTAGAACGATTGTTAATAAGCTATAATTAGAGTAGTAATGATTAGGGAGGGTTGAAAAGGTGTTTTAAAAGGAAGATATTGGTCGATTGGGCCCACCATTTATCATGATTACACCAAGGCTAATGTCATAGTAAATATAAAGTAGAGATTGATATATAATTCTAATGGGATAACATAAAGCATGATGAACCTACTTACATATTTTCATTAAAAGGTGAATTTTACTATGTATCATTCTATTCCCCACTCATACAAACTTTGGACTTCTAGGTTTAATATATCACATTGCTTTCCTTGATCATTTCGATGGTAACAAAACTCACTGAGTTTTGATGAAAAACCCCATGTTCATTGACCTTGGTGTAACATTGTTGAAGATGCTCCATATTAAAGAACGTCTTCAACAGTTAAAAGCATGTTGCAGAACGTTTAGCCCAGTGGACGGGAGCGCGGGGCTTGATTGTAAAATCGTAATCAGTGCAATAAACGTCTACACCAATGTGTTGTAAACGGGGTTGAACATGCAAGCATGTTCAACCCCGTTTAGATTAAATACGTTGTGGTAAACGGTGCCTTTGCAGTGTAATGCATCCCTAATTCAGAAGCTTGTTATTCTGCATGGGATAGGCTCCTAAGTCAGTACTAGTGCAGAGCTAATAGGAATTTCAAAATCACAAAATATCTGAGATTTTATGCTAGAATTTGTTCTTTTTATCAGTTCTTCTATTAACATTTATTTGAGATTTATTGTTTTACGTTGATCAGAAAGTAAAAGTTGTAGAAGGAGCTAGGTTGAGGAGTTTGGGTATTTCTTAGGTCTACAATGTTTTTTTATGAAACACCCCCCAGTAGATGTAACCACCTTAGCCAGAGACTAAAGAGATTAATTATTTCTCATTTCGGGCCTCCTAGTAGAATTTGTGTGCAAAAACTGCCGGCTTTGCCTCGAGATTATTCGCTAAACACTAAATCAGCAACCCCTCAATATTTGTCACTACTCCTTATTAGTCTTAGACTTTAGGAATACTTTGTCAATCCATATAATATACTACGCTTTTTTTGTTCCAGCCTTTAAAAAGTACCCCCCAAACTTTCAAAGCATTTCACACCCCCTTTTTGTGGCAAAAAGCGGAAAATCGGAGGCTAAAAAAGACCTCTTTTTATGATTTCAAGGAGTCTTGCTTAACATGATACCCATTCCACCCCCTTTTTTGTGGTAAAACGCAGAAAATGTTATGCCAAAAAGGACCTCTTTTTTATGATTTCAGGGAGTCTTGTATAACCCCCGCCCCCCCCCCCCCCCACACACACACACACTCAGTGGTGATATGGACCGCACCCGCGTTCCCGATTTCTCCGGAAAAAGGGGTACTTTTGGAGCAGCTGTCTCCGGCCAGAGAATCTTGAAAAAAGGGGTGTATTTTAGTGGTGGACCCGGAGAAAAACAGAAAAAGGGGTGTACTGAATGGCCCAGAGAAAAGGGAGAAAAAGGGATGTTTAAAGCCAGTCTAAAACTCAAGTCAGACATAAATATTAGACCTTGCATAATCTATAACCGAGGTTCGAAATAATGTCCCCCTCCCTTGTCAACCTCCCTTGTCCCCCTCCCTTGTCATTCTAATACATCCGGAGATAAGTGGCGTGTTTTGGGGGAGTTCAGATATTTCTACTCTTTCCGGAGATAAGGGGTAGAAAAACGGGGAAAAGCCATCCAAATCCTTGAAAAGGGGGTCTAAAATTGATGCTATTTCCGGAGATAAAGGGGTGTTTTTGAAATTAGGGAACAAGCCTATGTGTCTATCTAATATACTGAGTGGGGGGGCCGGGTGTATAACATATTACCATTTTCACAAACATGAAGGAATATCCCATGTAAACATGACTTGATGCGGAGTTTCTGTCATATATATATGCTATTCTGAACAACAAGTTAGTCAAATACTGCTCTGTCATTAACAACAACCCCCCCCCCCCCCCCCCCCCCCCCACACACACACACACGCACACACACTTTTCAGAATTTCGCGGACTTTAGTTGTGAAATTCATACCCTTATTTCCGATTTCGCGATCCGCGTTTATGGGTGAAAAATTACCCTTTTCTCCGCGAAATTGGCCCCTGAGTGGGGGGGCCCTTGAGGGATTTCCTTGGACAACCTGGCAAATAAAGAATAGGTATGTTTCCGGTTTATTGCAGCTGAGAACAAGATAGGGGGTTGTACCAATAGTTTATTTTTTAGACAAGAGAAATGTACTTTAATGGTTTTCTGGTATGGAAAGCTTGTGTTTCTGCTTTAATTAGGTTTTTAAAAAAAACTCAACGGGCAGCATACATTTTCTAGTTTTTCCTAGGTGTGTGTGGTGGGGGGGGGGGGGGGGATAAAGCGAGGGGGATAAAGCGGAAATACGCCTATTGTTTTGGCCTCATTAAGGTTGTTATGTCGGGAACATCTTTTGTCTTTATATATATATTACGTTCACCCACCTAAACCACAAAGGTAGTACCAACGTGAGCATGTGAACATACTAGCAATGAATGCTAGCAGGCATTTCCTAATGTATTAGGGCCATTAGTATCAACAGGGCTCTATCCAGTTTAGACAGACACGTATATAAATTCACCTTTAACTATTAACTATTTTATGCATGGGCAAGATCCATCAAGTCAAGTAGAAAATAAAAATTTATAGTCCGAATAAAATTATATATTTTACAAAAAAGAAATATTTCATTTTATCTGACAAATATGTTATATAAGCACAAATTGCATTAATGGTAAGCTCAAAGAGGGTTGCAAATTTCCCCATAGTGACTGTCCCTGGCGACGGTGCGGCACCGTCATTCTACTGACGTCAGGGGCCCAACCGTCGGTCTCCCCCTTCAGTTTTGGTATTTTTCTGCTGCAATATGCCATACCTGCGATGAGAGGCACACGAAACCCACGGGACGGAAGTGCCGAAGATTGGAGAAGGACAAGGAACCTTTACATGGTTTAGAGTCGTCCTTTGGGGCGGGGCTTCACCGTCAGCTGCCGCATGCAAGTCGTTGGAGCCTTTGACGACCGCTTGGATGCGATGGAGACTATGATTACCAAGCTGACTGAGTTGGTTGTACATGGCCAATACAAGGGAAGAAGAAGATGTTAGTGTTATATCAGGTTCGAAGTGTAACCATGCCCCACGGCTTTAATTGTACTGATTAGCCACAAAGGGGCGTCAAGATGGCTATCAAGAAGTTATGTGTTACAGAAAATGTGTCATAAGTTGCAAATCATGGATTTTGAGATATCATCATATTTGAACAGATGAGATGAAGAAGGTTACACTGATGTAAGTGAAGTAAAGCAGTTGAATATTCTCTTTAGGATAACCTCAGATATATAATAATATAATATTCCATAGTCTCGAGATTTGATACATGTTTTATGCTACTAACAGCTCTAAACACCCCAAAAATAGAAAGGTTCTGAGAAGAGTTCTTGTGGGAATAACATTGAGAATATAAAATTTGTGCGACTTATGACTCATTTTCGTGTGATACATCATATTAAGCAAAGATGTGGCTTCATTTTCCACTATGCAATATTTGATTTTGAACATGAAGCAAGATGGAAACTAATAAGCTTTTATGTCTTATTTCCCCAGTTTCTATATTTACACAGACTCAAGTACGTTGGGGAAAGTCATATTCCCAGATGAAAAGTCCACAAATTATTTCCAATTTCCTTTGGGAGCCTGAAGATTTTCATCTGGTCTCCAGTTGGAGGACAACTCACATGAACTACTCTCAAGGACAAACGAAAAGTCGGCGAGATTAACGGATTCCAACGTGCTCCTCCTTAGCTTACCTCACCACTTTGAGCTTGCTCAACCATATCAAACATTTCTCTCTCTCTCTCCTCACATTATCACTATCAAGTTTGTTTTAAAGCTGCATTTGCAACTATTATTATGAGAACAAATCTTACCAAATTAACTCATATTGTTACTTGTAGGACTGAATTTATCTACACTCTCCCGCGCAACGTATCCGCGCGATACGAAAATGAATACGATTTTCTTGTACCCACTTTTGATACGATTTTTTTCGTCTCAGCGTATTCGCGCGGCGTTTTTCGTATCGGAGATTCGCGCAGCGTTTTTCGTATCAGCGGTTCGCGCAGCGTTTTTCGTATCAGCGATTCGCGCTCTCAGAAATCTATTTTTAGCGCAGTGGTAGGTAGCGTGGTGGGCCAGGATTCAGGGGGGGACGGGGATGGTGAATTTCGCATGGGGGGCGGCAGGGTGAAAACGGAAAATATTCGCTTTAATTAATGGTTTGTTTCTATCCGATATTAGAGAGCAATTAATGTACTGTACTGTACCATGCTGTATGAGTTATCATCGGCAAAATTGAAGCAATAGAAGACAAGACAATGGTTACATTATATACATTTGACTCATTTATTTGCATATCACATCAATGTAAAAAAAGAGGTTATTCACTCTTCGGTAATAAATACAATAATGTAAACTCAATAACATTGAGCAAAACCCTGTAACCTTGTACAATATACCACCTTTTATAAGGAGAGTAGTTTATTTCTACCTATAATATCAAAATATGCTAAGGTCTGGGCCTTATTCAATGAAAACAAAATCATTATAGTTAGTCGGCAACATGGCAGCCTGAATCAGTGAATGCATTGAAATTAAGTATTGCCAATCTCTCCTCTCCTCTTTGAGCAATATAAAATCAATAACATTGAGCAAAAAACCTATACCTTGTACCAAAACCAAGTAGAACGCATCATTAGTTTAGACCTATGGCCGAGTTTGTCATTGAATTAAACTTTGAAATCGATTAGACCTAAGAAATAAAATATTCAATACATTTCAATATAAAATATTTTAACCTTGGATCCTATGGAGAGAGCCTATGGAGCCTGTGCACAATTCACCGAACAATAAGTACACAAAGTCATCACAATCAAGAGCACGGCCATAAAGCATTGTTATAATCATGTAGCATTTCATAATAAATCATGTTTAATTAATAGAAATTAGAACCATTATCTCTGAGCCAATTAAGGTAGCTAATTAAAACTCAAAGCTAATTAAGGTAGCTTTCTTACATGGTTTTGAAAGAAACTGCATTCAATAACATGATAAATATATATTTTTCCGGTTTTGTATAAAACAGCAGCAGGGTGCGACAACATCCAAATTATCAACCTGCCCCCGGGCAGGTTAATTTAAAATCTACCTGCCCACCTCAAAATTCCACCTGCCCATTCTTTTCAGAACCCTTTAAGCCTGAAAATTCACTGTTACATAGACATCTTTATCCGATTATGTCTATGTTAACAATATTGCTTAATGATAAATTTGTGGATTGATAATTTGCGTCAGTACTTTAACATGGTCTCGGCGCTTTTGGACCAAAGAAATTCCAAGTCTTTTCAAGGCCCTTCCGGACCCATTACAGTGATATACCAGGATCATTTCAGTGATTTTGCATAATCTTAATGACGGGACCTGGGAGGTATAGTTTAATCGTTGAATCTCTATAAACTTTGGTGTACACATAGCAGGGGATATCAACATACCCGAGTGACACGGCACCTGCCGTCGGATGCGGGAAAGGTGCGAAAATATTACCGTCTGCTGCCCAGCCGTACGGGCCTCGCACCAGGAAGGTAGTCTTTGGCTTGAACACCGGCCGCCGGTCTAGTGTGCCCGGCGGCTGCGCCAGCTTTTTTGTACAGCCGCACTACATGTTTTCGCGCGAGGGGGCTATACTCCCACCTTAGATCTATAGGCCTATATCTATTCATATCCTTGCTCCTTTTCCCCTGTCTATCTGCCCTTCCCTCTTCTACTATTAGTCCAGTAGATCTAGCGAAAAAAATGGCTGAACGTGGAACAAATTGCAATAAAAGGTTTTTCAACGGTTTTGGGTACTTTGAACCCCCTTCATTAACATACTAAAAGTCTCAAAAAATCTAGGTGGGGGAACATTCCAAAATCGAAGGTCAAAGGTCAAGGTCACCCAATAAATGAAGCATCCAAAATATTTTACATTTTTATGCATAAATAAGGATTTATTGGAAATAGAATTTTCATTTTTTGCACACTCATGACCTATGATGAGCGCTTCATTTTGAAACTGTCATTTGACCTCTGACCTCAAGGTCAAGGTCATTCAAGGTCACCAAGAGTTGAAAAATGAGGCCTTTCAGGGAATATGACTTGTGAAAGTTTTTCACCATGGAAAAGATATTACTCAAAGTCATTCACATCTTAATCTATGTGATAGCCAGTGCAATCCTGAGCCCAGTGGCCAATCTTTAGAGGCCTAGACCAAGAATTAACTTCACAACAGCCTAATGAACATGGTATCCGAGAAAACATAGTTTTCGATTTTGGCCTCATATTGGACATTGAACTCCAAGGTATAGAAACTGGTATCCAAAATATTTTACATTTTTATGCATATATGAGGATTTATTGGAAATAGAATTTTCATTTTTTGCACACTCATGACCAATGATAGGCCCTTTATTTTGACACAGGCATTTGACCTCTGACCTCAAGGTCAAGGTCATTCAAGGTCACCAAGCGTTAAAAAATGAGGTTTTTCAGGGAATATGATTTGTGAAGTTTTCCACCATTGAAAAGATTTTACTCAAAGTCATTCAGATCTTAATCTATCTGATAGCCTGTGCAATTCTGAGCGCAGTGGCCAAAGAAGGTCAAAGGTCAAGGTCACCCAATAAATGAAGCATCCAAAATATTTTACATTTTTATGCATATGTAAGGATTTATTGGAAATAGAATTTTCATTTTTGGCACAGACATGACCTATGATAAGCACTTCATTTTGAAACAGTCATTTGACCTCTGACCTCAAGGTCAAGGTCATTCAAGGTCACCATGATTTGAAAAATGCAGTTTTTCAGGAAATATGACTAAGAAATTATTGAAAATTTAATGAGCCCAAGTATAGCTTAATATGGTTTAGGAAGCGATAACAAATACACAAGGATACAGTTATGCTGTCTTTGTTGACTTACACCTGGTTGCTCACAGCAGGACTCATGCAGGAAGTGTTAGTCCACCAAGGTAATGAGTGAGAGAACCCCTTATCATACTATGAGGGGGTAAACTGGTAGCTGCTTGATATCAGAGTCTCAGTTGTGTTACAACAAGTCCATTCAGGGCAGGGTGTGCCTTGAGGTACTCATATTTTCCCTGTCTACAAGACGGGGTGTGCCTTGAGGCACTCAATAGGGTACATAAGTGTCATGGTGCAAGGTGCAAAATATTGTAAATTACTTGCACACTTGTACTGATCTGCAGATCGGAAGCAAACAATCCCCATAGGATTGTGGGGGTGATCGGAGTGGTCTAGTGGTTAAGGCGTTGGATTCTAAACCGAGAGGTTCTTAGTCCTGGATTCAAATCCCATATAGACTTACCAAAAGACCATTTCACCTCCCATCCAGTGCACACCAACTGGGTTATCAAAGGCCAGCTAAGTATATAGCAGCCTATGGTTTTACACATGTAAAAAAACGATTGCTAATATTCAAAAAGAGCAAGGTATTGTATCCCATTAATGTGTTTTCTCTCTTGCCCTGAGGACCAAAATGTATGAAAAGTATGGTGTCAAAACAGGGTGTAAAGCCACCAATTCCCCCCAGCCTCCCACCATGGTCCTGGGTATGACCTTAAAGTGCCTTTCTGTCTCTTTTCTCTGTCTCTCTCTCCCTTCTTCTCTATCTCTATTTCCTGGGTATGATCATATACTGCCTCCCTCTCAGCTTTCCCGCTCTTGATATAACCATTTTAAATGTGTGGATAAGGGCGTAAAGCAACCAATCTCACTCACTCACCCACCCTTCCTCCCACCATAGAATTAGAGTTGTGTGTGATAAAAAATCACTTCATACATAACATCTGGATATATCAAACGATGGCGATATTTTGCATATTACCTACAAATATTTATTAGTTTTTCTCTAAATCAGATATCTCAAGTTTAATATTCATCCTAAACTACAAAATGGAGGAAACTTGGACTCATTAATTAGACAATACCATGTGCTCCCTGCCCCCACCTGGAATGGACTAGCTAAATTATGCTTGTGGTATAAATAATGGTATATCTGCTTACCAATATATGTTTTTTTCTATTTCTTTAAATCTCCTCCTATAAATTTAGTTGGCAAGGGTAGTAACTCTCCCAGCATAGAGTCGATGCACAAGTGTATGCAATTTAAAGGGGGACACTGGACTGACTATATCCTCTGTTCAGACATTGAGGAAAACTAAGATATTATGTTATGCACACTATAATGAATAATCCAATAATCTGTGTGGCTGTAAAGCACCATTTAATAGAGAAGACTCTGTCTGCTATTTGGATAGTGAAGGCTGACATCTTACCAGGGTGCTATGCATAAATGACAAGCTGGGAGGTCTGGTAAACTTCCTTTTCAGTGGAAGTGAATGCACACAGACAGTATATATTGTAATCTAAGCTAAATATCTATAGTCCCTGACTTCTACCTGCTTTAGAAATGCAAACCTATAAAGCATATGGATGTATAACAACAAATAGTGGCAGCAGAAAGACATCAGGGAGCTCTTTCATTTGATTTCAACAGTAAAAACACAGCTAAATATTTATGTATACTTTTGAGAATTGAGGTCAAGTGGAAAGTGGATCAGTAGACCGTGACCAGTGTAAGGTAGTATTTCTATAGTGGTGTGTGCTAAGTTAGGGACTAAAACTTTAATTGCCTTAATTCATTTTATAAGGTTCCTTTTAGTTTTTAGAGTTTTTCTGTTAAATGTTACTGTCATATGTGAAACAAAAGCAGAGATTCAGGGCAGTCTATATTTGAAACTGTTGCATGCACAATTCCAAAAATTCTTTTTCATATTGTGTGAAGACTGCCTATATCAATTAATTCTCTCCTTTTACTAAAATTTTTTACTATAATTATGCAGGTATGGAATGATGGTCTTTTATTCTTAGAAAAGTATGGAGAAAATCCCTATTGCACAATAGGGGAGTTGCATGGCCGCCATTTTGAATCCTTATTCACATAGCATTATGGGACTAATGGTACAGTATAAAATCTATAGAAATCATGTCATATTCAGCATGGACTATTTATCAATGGTCTAATATCAATATATATGTGTTATACATGATTCCACAACACAAGCCTCCATTGTTCCCATCATGCATTTGGTTTTCATAGAAAATTTATAAAAGCTGTGATATTCGTGAAAACATTCATGCAATTTTTTATAGAAATGTTCCCAAATATTTGTATGTCAGATTTCATCAGAATCCATCCCATGATGCACTGTACCAGACATGCGCAGTGGCACATGCAAGTCCCCTATTGATGAACTTATAAACAAAGAAAACATGTTCATACCCAAGGATTAAGAAACAAGTTATAAGTTCTTTAAGTTAATCAATCATTTAATGAACTATTTTTCTGTTTAACTTTATAATCAGTTTAAGTTAATGTATATATTGTGCGTTTCCCAAGGAAACGAATTCTACGGACAACTATTTGTGCGCAATGGCAAGTCATAGTTAGCAGTTTAGTTTTTGCTCAACTGAAAATGCTTAATATTTAATTAAAAATGCTTATGCTTAATTATATGTGTAAATTTTGTGATAATAATATTGGATAAAGAACATAACACTCTTTTGAAACCCAGAAATCGCAAAGGGTGTAGTAGGTGTAGATCACTCAGATTCAGTCATGGGTGGTCCTCTCTACAGTTGTCAATCAAACCAAGATAGCTAATAGAATACAAGACATGTAAACCAATAGGATGTCACACTGGCCTTCAGGGATTTACTGCAGAGATGGTAGAAGGTTGTCAATCAAACAGTCCTAACCAATAGGATGTCACACTGGCCTTCATGGATTTACTGCAGAGATGGTAGAAGGTTGCCAATCAAGCAGTCTTTGCATAAGTGCCAAGTTAGTAGTGTTGGTGTGAATTACATCACACAGAGATGGGCATCCAGATATCCTCCCAGATAAGTGTCCACACTCCTCACACCAACCCTCAACCAACACCTCAAAATGTATCACATGAACTGGCTACTCAGGATGATTGACAGAATGGTACGCAATTCACTAACATTCACGAATTTTTAATTCCGTATAATGTAAAAAAATGGTTAATACAGCAAAGTCCCTAACTTGGGGTGGAGCCCTATAGCTAAGTTGACCTTGAAGTAAAGTGGTCACTTTGACTGTTTACTACAGACTCACTAGACCATGACCACACCTAACTCACTCAGGAACTCACTCAGCCCTAGTTAGTGTCATACAGCTACTAATATGAAGGCACCCAGTCTAAGGGTCTGGGAGAGCGGGAAAGAAATTACTTGATTGATTCTGACAATATCATTGCCCAGAAACCAGTATTATAATGTGAGTTCCCACTTATAAATCATAATTGAGCTGTATGCCCTGCAAGTGTTCCAGCCCAGTGTTTTACTTTAAACAGCAGAGAAACATGTTTATTAGTCTTCCATGAATGATGTGTTGAACCGGTCTATATTTTACTTTATCTGATGCAAAGGTCACCATGCATGGTGGACCAATTGATATATTGTGCATCAAATCTCCTCACTTTCAACTGTAGCACTGGTACTGTTTGCACAGACACCATTGCAATGACCACAACCTGGAGTGCATTCTAAATTAATTTTCCTACACGAACATCTCAGACTACTACAGTCACTCTGGCAGTTGCAATGGATGATGTGTAAAAGTTCCTCAGGGGCAGGAGTTAAATCAGTAAGTACAGGTTGGTATTGACCATCTGTGAGCTTCCATATCCAATGCTCTGGTTGAAGGTGTTCACCCTGCCAAGTTTGAATTTGATGGTATACCCTGTAGCTGTGGTACTTGTTGGCTGCAGATGTAGGTGGTAAAATTTGTGGGTGTATATGAGTATTGCGGACAGCAAGTTTTTCACAGTACTTCTTATAGCCTACCTGAGTTGATCCAGGCTTTCATTGATATTGCCATAGTAGAAAAGCACAAGAGCCTGTTCACCAGCAGCCTCAACATCCTTTTTAGATGCTTTCATCTCAGAGAATACCATGGCTTGCTTTTGGACTTCTGTTGAGTTCAAAAACTTCTTTAATATGCTTCCTTTTCCTATTCCAAATAAACCTGAAGTTGTGTCACATCCTGATATTGCATGAACAAATAGTAGTGCTCTGCAACTCTGACTCTTTCTTTTAGAGCTCTGATGTCCCACATTCTTTGTTCTTTTGCCCTATTTGAGTCTGATTTAAAGTAAAGGTTGCAGGATGTTGCTTCTGCATGGTAGCAAAGGAGAACAATCAAATCTGTATCTTCTCCAACGAGTATTGTGTCATTAGTTCTGGAAGATTTGATAGCTGTTTCTACAATAAGCAGATCTGCATCTGCTAAGCACCGATCTCATATTTCTCTGAGGTTTTATGGGGAAATCTCTTTCAAATCATTGTAAATTCTAACATCATAAAACATTGCTGGAAATATCTTATAGATTATGACTGAATTAGTGCATGACGGTCGTCAGTATGACAGTGGACATTACCCTGGAAAAAATGAAGTCCCAGCATGGATTCAAACCTGCAACGTTGTGGTTCAAAGGCAGGGATGATAACCATTATACCACGAAATCTGATGTCAATCACCTCACAACTTATCAGCCTGAATGTTAATACAGGGAGAGTGAAAGGGAGAGAGACAGATGGGGAGATTGCAGTTGATTGAAAATAATAAAAACAAGGACGGGAAAGGAGAGGAAGAGCAGGGAGATAGTTTTGAGAAAGAAGATAAGAAAGAGGCAGGTACAGGAGAGGATAGGGAAACAATGAAGAAACAAACAACAAAAAGAGGGAGGTCGGCCAAATGCCATGTTTCACTTTCAATATTCACATTGTACTGTTCCAGGCACGGCGGAACCAGGGGGGCAAGGGGGGGAGTTGCCTCCCCCCCAAATAATTCTGTTATATTTTGAAAATTGTATTGGCCAAAGAAAGAGCTGTCACTCGCAGAACCTTGTGCAACCCATACTATCTATCTGTCTGCTAAAACATTTCATTACAACAGTCATTCATAAATATTAGGCCTATATCCATCTAAAATAATGTTCAAAATATTAACTTTTCAGAAAAATGTTCACCTTTATTTAATTGATTACCTATATATGTGATGTGTTCCAGGAAAATGAGTCGCAAAATTGATATTTTTCAAAGTGATTTTTTCACAGGATCTCTTTATGAAAATGTTTTGATTTTTGGAGGGTCTAGCCCTTATATTCATATGAATCTATTGAACAAATTTCAGGACATTGTATTTAATTTATCCTTGCATTTTGAAGGCCTTCGTATGGAGCATATTTAGTTACTTTACTGGTAATTACCCATCCAGAAACATTGCAAACCTTTTTTTCAAAAGTAAAAGTATCAAGTTTACTATCATTGGAATCGTCTTGATGTCCTCTTTTGAAATATGATGATATCTCAAAATCCTTATTTTGCGACTTAATTATGACTCATTTTCCTAAAATGGATCACATTACTGTATTACCTATTCAGGTTTGTATCAAATCGATGTTGTATCAAATCGAGCTTTATTGTGTGAAAAACGCCATATAGCATTTAAAGATTTTATCAATTTATAGATATAGGAATGCATCATAGAGAACTAAAATATTGTTATAGGATAGCTTATTTGATTGGTATAGGGGTGGCGATCGTCACCCAGGTATGTTAGTTATGTGTTCTGGGGTTCATTGAGTCTGCTCCTAAATGTGTCAACACCCCATTACTTTAGGTATGGGGACGAGGGGACGAGCCGTCACCCATGTTAAACCGTCCCCCTTCTTTTATGGTTATTTTATGAGTATTTTATGTGTTCTTCTTGAGTATATAAGGCTCACTGTGAGTCATGTAGTTTTGTCATTTACCATCTTGACCCTTCCCTGGATACTTGTACTGGATTTAACTTGGAATAAAACCTGACTACTTTGGAAACTTACTTGCTCGCTTCTACTCTTTCTTAGCGCGCTTCAACTCGCCGACCAAGGTCACTAAGACCCCATCTACCTCCTACAGGGGGACGACTAAGCTTTTCTCTAAGTAAATCGCCACGCTACCACGTTCTAGACCATGTAAAGGCCCCTGGGCTAGCCCCATAGTGCTTGTTAAAAAGAAAGACGGTGGCTGGCGTTTTTGCATCGATTACAGAAATGTCAACAAGATCACAAAGAAGGATGCCTATCCCCTACCACGTATGGACGATACGTTAGACATGCTGAGCGGAGCGAGTGTATTTTGCACGCTTGACCTTGCTAGCGGCTACTGGCAAGTTGAAATGGATGCGAGTAGTATAGAGAAAACGGCCTTTTGCACACATCGCGGTCTGTACCAGTTCAATGTAATGCCGTTTGGGCTGGTAAATGCTCCATCCACATTTGAAAGACTAATGGATACGGTATTAGCTGGTCTTGTGGGAGAAGAATGCCTTGTGTACCTCGATGACATAATAATTTATGGTCGGACAATGCAGGAATGTGCAGACAGGCTTGATCGTGTGCTGGAGCGAATCAGGCTGGCTGGCCTAACAATAAAACCATCAAAGTGTCAGCTATTTCAAGCCTCTGTGGCCTTCTTGGGATATGTTGTCTCAAAGGAGGGCGTGGCCACAGACCCGGATAAGATCGCAGCTGTGAAAAGCTGGCCCTACCCTACAAATAAGGAACAGCTCAGGAGTTTCCTTGGATTTTGCTCGTATTATAGATCATTCAGGACTTTTCAATTATTGCTGCACCTATGTTTCAACTCACAAAGAAAGATGTACCCTATGTATGGACCCCTGAGTGTACTGAATCAATGGATAAAATACGGGAGAGTTTGTGTGATGCTCCAGTGCTTGCATTTCCTGACCCCAAAGCAATGATGATTCTCGATTCAGATGCCTGTCAGTTTGGAATTGGCTGTGTGTTGTCTCAGGTTATAGATGGGAAAGAACGAGTGTTAGGATATGCTAGCCGCACCTTGGATAAAGCCCAGAGGAATTATTGTGTCACACGTCAAGAGCTACTCGCTGTGATTTTTGGTGTAAGGAAGTACCGCTCTTATCTCATTGGAAGCGATTTCCTCGTCAGAACGGATCACAGTGCTCTGAGATGGTTACTTGACATGAAAGAGCCTGAAGGACAGATGGCTAGGTGGATTGAGGAATTATCTACATATACCTTTAAAGTGGAACACCGTGCAGGCCGAAAACACCTGAATGCCGACGGGCTATCAAGAATCCCATGTAGCCAGTGTCATAGGATAGACACAAATGAGGAAATGGGCGATGGAATAGCAGTAATCAGGAGTATTACATGGGATGAAGGGCGCATCTCGGTACGAGAGAAGCAAGAAGCGGAGCCTATGTGTGTCCTTTTCAAACAGGCAGTGACAGATGGCCAGGTACCCAATGATGAACAGAGACTACCTGGAAGTGACTGGCTCTGGCTTAAGCATAATTACCAAGCATTGGCCATCCAGAATGACATACTCGGTAGCTACAGGTGGACTGGAGCTGGGGGCAGAGAATGGCGAGCATACGTTCCTCCGTTGGCAAGGAGAGAGTTTATGGAAATGACACATGGTGGACCACTTGGTGCTCATTTGGGTCGAGACAAGACTCTCAGCAAATTGAGGCGCTCATGCTACTGGCCTACAATGTCCAGAGATGTGGCTACATTTGTCTCTGCTTGTGTTTTATGCCAACAACGAAAACCCCCACCCAGGAAGAAGAGAACGGCCTTGGGAGAGAGACCATTGAAGGGAGCCTGGGAGGAAATTGCCATCGACATTACTGGACCATTCCCACGGTCACAAGCTGGCAATAAGTATGTCTTAGTTGTGTGAGATCTGTTCTCCAGATGGACAGAGGCCTTCCCAATAAGTGATTTCACTGCAAAGACTGTAGCTGACATACTAGTGACAGAGGTCGTGTGCAGGTATGGCACACCATTGGTGTGGCACTCTGACCAGGGGAGAAATTTCGAATCCAATTTATTTAAAGAGGTGGCACGACTCCTAGGCATTGATAAATCACGAACATGCAGCTTTCACCCGATCGCAAATGGCCAGGTGGAGAGATATAACCGTATGATGGGAACCATGCTGGCCGCTCTTGTTAATTCCAAACAGGATAATTGGGACTCCTTTCTTCCCTTCATCACATCCTCCTACCGCGCCTCTGTTCATCCCACCACCAAATTCACACCCAATTACCTGGCAATGGGTAGAGAGATGAATATGCCATGGGATACAGCCTATCCATCTCATGGGGAAAACTTGACAGACTCCAAGGAGGAGTACATAATACAACTTCTGGAAAGGATTGAGGTAGCACACAGAGTTGCGTTTGAAAACATCAAAGTGACAAGAAAGAAAGAAAAGTGCTATTATGATCGGAATGTGAAAGCAACTAGATACCAGGAGGGTCAAATGGTGTGGGTCTTTCAACCTTTCAGGAAGGTTGGTAAGTCACCCAAGTTACAGAGGTTCTGGACTGGGCCCTGGGAGATTACAGAGGTGCTGAGTGATATGGTGTACAGAGTAAAAAAGGGCAGAACCCAAAAAGTCATCCATGGGGATATCATGAAGGCCGCCGACATGGGAGAACGGGTGCTATACCGATTGCGCCATTACAAGCCTGTGATGGGTGACGGGTGCCAACAGCAGGGTGATAAAACAGGTGTCAACTATCCGTCCCCCTGTTGTACTGATGTCACCAGGCCTTTGCTCGGCAGCAACCACCGTGGAGGAGGGGTGACGAGGGCAAAGGCCAAAGGAGAACAATCTGGTCTGGCTGTCCTGATGCTGAAGGAGTACAGCTTTTGGGGACGATGGGATCACATTCCATGGGCCCGAGCCAGGGTGGTGGAGGTGAATTCCCCAGCCCAGGAGCCCTCAGGGTGGGAGGGAGGAGGCCTCACACTTATAAAAAGCCACCCAGAGGGAGTCAGGTCAGTCTCTGACACAATGTCACGCTACCACCAGTGCCCCTACTGCTCCTGGGTCTCCAGAGACAGGCGAGATTGGAGAAGGCATAAGGAAACACACGAGGATTTAATCTACGGGCTGGCTTGTCCCCACTGCCCTCAGGTGAAAAGAAGTGGCCGAGCCACTGAGATGGTGCATCATCGAGCAAATCTCCATGGTGACCCGAAGGATGTATCGCTGGGATCGAGTGGTGTTTATGTGGTAACCAGTACCAACCCCCTGAAGGGCAGACCAGCCACCCTTTATGAGACAGCAATGTTTGACCGGGGACATCGCCGAGTGTGTGACTTCCCTCTGGAGGAATATGACTCCAAGAGGCCGGAGAGTAGCCCTCACCACAAGAGGCCTCTCTCACCTGCTCCCAGGGTGGGAAAGGAAAATAAGAGGAGGAGGGTGGAACAAACAGGGGAGAGAGATGCTCCTGAGAAGGATACTAAACGCAAGAGCAAGAAGGAAGATCGAGATAAGGGAAGCAGTAGGTTGTTGCTGGGGGCATTAGACAATGCTCGCCCAGAGAGAGCCCCTCGGAGCAGCTCTGCAGCAACCTACGTGCCCAGCATGGAGGTGGTCTCTCCCTCCCATGATGACTTGGGTCCCCCTCCCCCTTATGAGTTGGATGGAGACATGATTGTCAGGGACTTGACCAAACATGCTCTACCAGGAAAGGATACCAGAAAAGGTTATGAGAGATCTAGTGGTCAAGGATGTGGATGTGGAGTGTGGGGCCGGGGTGGTGTCAGAGACAGTCTATGAAGAGACCAAGGTCACCAGCAGCGACTCGACCTCCATGGCTGCGGCTGTGGAGGCGATATTACTATTGGCCAACGACCAATCTGACGTCGCCCCGGTGGAATGCACCAACCGGATAACGACACCATCAGTGCATTCTTCTCATCGTCCCCTCCCAGTCATCTCCATCTCAACCTCGGAGGAAGGAGGCTGGGATTTGAACAGTAGTACCAAACGCACCCTAGCCTCGCTGCTCCCCGAACCAGAGGCTGAGCCAACCCCTGCCTTTGCCGCCATGCCCCCTCTACCCCCGAGACAGACACAGGTCACCAGCGGTGACACCTTCAACCCTTTGGATCCACATCCTAGGTTGACCGCCATGGTAATCCCCCAAGGTATTGCTCATGAACTCCATCAGGAGACCTGGGAAGCCAAGAAAAAGGGCAAGACTAGGGCGTTGAGTTTCCGCCGTGTGTTTACGTGGAGAACAACCGATGACCGGCCCCTGCTTGTACAACCGGAGGGACCCCCGTCCCTACCTGCCTGGCCAGGATTTCCCGATCAGGAAGAAAAGGAAATTAACACCAAAACCCCCGCAGGAAATGACGGGATGACATTCACCCAGGAGGTCATTGCCACCTATGAGCGGGTGATGGAGGAAATTCCCCCGGAGCAGAGGGATCTATAGAGTATTTGTGAGAAGTCAGACCAATTGCTATACGACAGCATGGGAAGTGAAGTGCTATTAACCAGTGAATTGAAATTGTGTTTCCCTACTTCCCCTCCTTAGGGAGAGGATAGGCCTCTTCTAAGTTTTGTGTATGTGCCAGCCAAGTGATGCTAGGAACATTTGCTCCATGCCTGGAGTCAAGGACAGTAATCCGAGATTTCTTCACCTTATTATAAACATTGACTTTTCCTACACAAAGAGTGTAGTTGCTGAAATCAAGAACACTTCTTATTTTTAAATTGACTCTTAATGCTCCGTGTCACATAGTAACGATCACTGGATGGTGATATACTTGTCTTAACCCATTCAGGGCGGGAGAATGCCTCAAGGCATTCATTGCAAGTTGGCCTAGGGGGCGGGAGAATGCCTCAAGGCATTCATTGCAAGTTGGCCTAGGGGGCGGGTGAATGCCTCAAGGCATTCAATTTTTATATAAATTGAAGTGGGCATAACTTAATAAAAAATGAATGGATTTTGCTGAAATTTAAAATATATATTTACAAACACATTGGAAATATTTTTATTGGTATGTTGTCATGGAGACAATAATGGTGACGTCATAACTAACATACATAAATGCTGGAAAACGAATTTGGAGCAAGGTTGCCGCCATATTGAACCCAATTGGGACCCATTATTTAATTATTGAAGACCAAATTCTAGAAATTATGGAAAAATATGATTAATTACTGTTTACATCTGTTAAATGATGTACATATGACACATATTATCAAAAGAAAATATTCTTAAAATGGTTTTAAACCCTAATCCTCATGTTAGACACCCGTCCTGAAGCCCAAAAAGGGGGAAAAGGGCCCCGTCAGCTAGGCAAAATATGTGGAAACTGCCCCCGCCTTGAATGGGTTAAGCACGTGTGGAGTGGTTCGTCCCACAAGAATGTTGATTGCTGAAATATGATACCGGGTGTCTGCTACCGCTTGTCATGATGTGAGAGGCACGCGCGGGTGTTATCGCTGGCCAACTGACCACAGCCGCCGCCCGTATGGTCACTTGTGCGTTGACAGATAAAGTCTAGATGACTTGTTTAATAGACTATTTACACTATATGCTTGTATGCCTGATTTTTATGTTGTATAGACCCACCTTTAGTTGATATTTACTGTATAACGATGAAGTTGTTTTGGTTCACGTTTAAAGAACGCGGGTAGAGCTTTTATAATCTTTTACTATGTTCCTTTTATTATGTTTGCCATTTATGTGCAGCCTCTGAGTTCTCGAGGACGAGAACAACCTCAGAAGGGGGTTCTGTTATAGGATAGCTTATTTGATTGGTATAGGGGTGACGATCGTCACCCAGGTATGTTAGTTATGTGTTCTGGGGTTCATTGAGTCTGCTCCTAAATGTGTCAACACCCCATTACTTTAGGTATGGGGACGAGGGGACGAGCCGTCACCCAGGACGAGCCGTCACCCATGTTAAACCGTCCCCCTTCTTTTATGGTTATTTTATGAGTATTTTATGTGTTCTTCTTGAGTATATAAGGCTCACTGTGAGTCGTGTAGTTTTGTCATTTACCATCTTGACCCTTCCCTGGATACTTGTACTGGATTTAACTTGGAATAAAACCTGACTACTTTGGAAACTTACTTGCTCGCTTCTACTCTTTCTTAGCGCGCTCCAACTCGCCGACCAAGGTCACTAAGACCCCATCTACCTCCTACAGGGGGACGACTAAGCTTTTCTCTAAGTAAATCGCCACGCTACCACGTTCTAGATCTACATAGGAATGGCCCATGAGTCTACTCTCTCTCAGGAATATTTGCGGGACGAGTCTAATGCCGGTAGTTTAAGTTCCAATAGCTCTAATAGTAATCAATCTAATTCTTTAATTAATCAACACCCAAAGGAGGACGAGCCAAACCGCAACAATATGTATTTAAATATTTTCTTTAATTAATGCAAAATGAAGATGACAGATGGTAGTCAGCAGATTTGGTTCATAGTATTCTTTTGCAAGAAAAAACTCAACATTTCAAACCTAATGAAGATAAATTTTAACACCCAAAATGCTTAAAATGTGTCCAAGTGTAAGGGGGAAATTCCTGGGAGACCCCACGCCTTATCGATTGAGATCAGCTGGGTTGACGCACAAAGTGAAAATACCCTCCCTTTTAAGCAAGAAATTTAGTTTGAATATATATGCTATAAGTATTTGGCATCAATGTAGCAGAATGAATGTAGAAAGCTAAATATAAAGGTTTATTTAGACCCAAAGAGGTATGGTAGCATAGGCATTATAAGTGTGCTTGGTTTCCTGATAACATATTGGGTTTGTGTGAAATGTTTTGATTTTATTATACTATTGAAGGGTAATGCAAACTCACCCTCAATGCTTCCCCCCCCCCCCCGACCCCCCCCCCCCCCAAAATGTTTGCCCCCCCCCAATATTTGATCTGTTCCGCCGCCCCTGTGTTCATATGTAAAGATAAACACATGTTCATTAAAGAATACTGGTTAATTCTCTATAGAAGTGATGTAACTTATGTAAAATGTACGAAATATTTTAAAACTTATTTTTTAAAAGTTGTGGTTTACCAGACACTAATATTTCGTTCAACAATGACACAATAGTATGTGGACTCATTTTTGCCCCTTGATGCTAAGTTTTAGAAAAAACGATAAAATATAAATGGTGTATTAAAGCAAGAATCAGAACATTCGAATAAAGTGATTTTGTAAAATAAACACTTTCAAAAATATCTTTTTGGCGACTTGTGACTCATTTCCCTGAAACACTTCACATATTTAATTCATTTGCAGCAAAAATTATGATTCAATTCATAATATGCTCAAAGTTACAGCAATTTGGTCAGAATGGAAGTGGAGTCAGAGTAAAACAGTAAAACGTGGTTACCATGACAACCATATTCCATATCCTTTTTTGTGATATATTCATATTCATGGAGATGGTTATAAAATATTTGTCAATGACTGAGTAAAATCTTTTCAATGGTGGAAAAATCATATTCACAAATCATATTCCCTGAAAAACCTCATTTTTCAACTCTTGGTGACCTTGAATGACCTTGACCTTGAGGTCAGAGGTCAAATGCCTGTGTCAAAATGAAGGGCCTATCATAGGTCATGAGTGTGCAAAAAATGAAAATTCTATTTCCAATAAATCCTCATATATGCATAAAAATGTAAAATATTTTGGATACCAGTTTCTATACCTTGGAGCTCAATGTCCAATATGAGGCCAAAATCGAAAACTATGTTTTCTCGGATACCATGTTCATTAGGCTGTTGTGAAGTTAATTCTTGGTCTAGGCCTCTAAAGATTGGCCACTGGGCTCAGGATTGCACTGGCTATCACATAGATTAAGATGTGAATGACTTTGAGTAATATCTTTTCCATGGTGAAAAACTTTCACAAGTCATATTCCCTGAAAGGTCTCATTTTTCAACTCTTGGTGACCTTGAATGACCTTGACCTTGAGGTCAGAGGTCAAATGACAGTTTCAAAATGAAGCGCTCATCATAGGTCATGAGTGTGCAAAAAATGAAAATTCTATTTCCAATAAATCCTTATATATGCATAAAAATGTAAAATATTTTGGATGCTTCATTTATTGGGTGACCTTGACCTTTGACCTTCGATTTTGGAATGTTCCCCCACCTAGATTTTTTGAGACTTTTAGTATGTTAATGAAGGGGGTTCAAAGTACCCAAAACCGTTGAAAAACCTTTTATTGCAATTTGTTCCACGTTCAGCCATTTTTTTCGCTAGATCTACTGGACTATATAGTCAGACTTTACTGACCCTACAGTACTACGCTGACTGGAATCAACATGATGCGATAATAGTTTGAGCATAAATTAGTCTAACTATCTCTTGATCATCACCCCCTCTCCTCTCCCTCCCCGCCCAATATTTTTTTTGAACAAATTTATTCATTCAGGAAGTTTTACATGATTATAGCACGCTCATCCGTAGATGAATTTTCGTTGTGCCCTGAGAATACAGAATATATTTTAACATAATATAGAGAGAGGGTATGATCAATATTGTAACCATTCCAAATTATTAAAGAAACATAATTATATTACAAATCAGAATAATGAGCGAAATAGATGAGATGAATATGAGGATGTAATCCAGTCTTGTAAGTTATCATAACAATATAATAGAGAGGTGTGAGAGGGTGTTGGTGATTTTCGAATTGGTTTTCTCTTAGATCAATTAACACTATGAACATACACCTTGATTGTCACTTGTGGGCGAATACAGGCGAATAAGCCGTTTTTAAGTTGAGATCAGTTTGATAGGCAATACAGTACATATATACAAACATCTACATGGTAGCTACAAACAGCAGGCAGGTTTGAACAGGGGGAGGGGGAGTCATTTGTCCAGCAGAATTATAGATCGACAGGCAGAAATATACATATCAAGTAGCCTACACTATACATTGCAATAGGAATTGAAATATATTACATGGGACGACGTACAGAAATAGGTATGAATATATAGGGCCTAAATATATAGGCCTATATTCTGCTCTTCTCTCCATCTACCCTCCCTATATTTCGATCCCTCCCTCCCTACCACTTCACCCTCGCCTTTATTGTCTTTACTTTTGCCACCCCCAAGGTTTACATAAGCTCCCCTTCTTTCCTCAGCTGCGCGACCATTCAAAACATTTGTTTAATAAATGATCAAGCATTCATTCAATACGTTTTATAAGTAGGCCTAGCCTATTATTAAATAAAGAGTTAACAGCCTACATGACGTCATCATGCATGGGCCTACATTAAGGTGGGGTGCCTACGTTGGGGCATTTTCTTTAAGTTTTATGAATTTCTACACATTACAGACCCTCGCAATACTCATCAAATATGTCCTCCATACATTATCCATGGGTTATACAAATATTTAACTTTTAAAATATTTAACTTAAATTTGAAATTTATGCTCAGAGATAAATATCTGTCCAATCGAATGTCAATTTCCAGGTAAAAATCTCTGAGTATCAACTCATAAAGGTAGCCTATCGTGACTTTAGATAAGGTTAACAAATTACTTCTGAACAACAACCAGACAACAACCTTTCTGTCCCAATTTCGTGAGAACCAACCATTTAAATATTGTCCAAAGACTTTTGAATATATCATGTTTTTTCCAGCGTTGGCAAATCATCATGTCTTTACTTTTAAAGTTCAATAATTTCAATGCTGATGAAAAAGACATCCTAAAGCAATCTTCTTCTGAATTCATCAATTTTTACAACCAGGATGAGAAATTGAATCAATGAGAGACTCCACGCCTTATGGATGGGATAGTGTCCCGCAACCTTCAATGAAAAAGTTGGCATCTCTGTAAATATCATGAAATGGACATATTATTGTAAAGTTGCGCAGGTCTGGTGTTACAGAATATTGTGTTAATTTCACTAAGCGCGGCTGTATTTATGCGGCGCAGCCCCCGCGCAGCTCTGGAATACACGGGCCTGTGTGCATTTCGCGCATTATAAATGTTGTTGAACTCTCCTCATACTGAGGCAGAATTACATGTAGGCTACCAACAAGATGGCGGATCCTTTTAAACCTATAGAGCTATGTGAAGGTAAGTTTTCCTTATGATTGCTTTCATTCCTATTTGAAACCCAGTCAAACTTCTCGCATTCTCTGCCCTGTAAGTTAGAGCGTAAAATAGAAAAATTTAGAATCCATTGGTGCATTACATGTAGTGAAACAGGCCTCCGTGACTGGGAAATTCCCGAGCACGGTAGGACAGTTGTGTCTAACGGCTTGGTGTTGCAAGGGAATTTTGAGACCAAAACAGGTTCTATATTTTATATAGGGCTATGGTCCAGGAAGCGTGCACACCTAGCGTGCATTTGCATACTATAGAAAGAGATTGCAGATGCAAGATATATTTTTATGATTAGTTTGAAATCGCCTGTGGCAAACACAGGGACATTCAAAGACAATAGGCCTTACTCGGGCCCCCGAGCCCAGTATGTAGGTGAGGGGAGAGGAGGTGTTTGGTCACGGTACCCGCTCGCCACAGTACCCGCGTCATGGTACCCGCTGGTATGGTCAAGGTACCCCGCGAGTCTAGTCACGGGACCCTCGGGTACCTTGACCAGAGGATTGGGTGTAAGTGATTGTTTTAAGCTACCTGGCAACGACGAAACGGGGGGGGGGGGGGAGGGGGGGGGGGAGGAGGATTATTATTACGTATGGGTGAAGGAAATATTCGTTAAACATATTTTGGCCTAAGTCATGATAAATCCGTCCGATCTCTCTGTTCCTCCCAGTCAAATCTTTAATAATTTTGATCATTTCTTGATTTATCCTTCATTGCTTTATTGTATGCTTTATTCAAAGTCAGTGATGTTGTAAAGAAAAATATATTCCCTAACTTTACCCCAAAATAATGACGGTGATGTAGGCTATCTAGAAGTTTGAATTGAAGAGTTAAGTCAGGAAGGACGGCTGTTAACTTAATTTCAATAATAATATTCTGTCATTCTTGCACTTGATATTTCTAGTTTTGAAAGGAAAATGGTCGATTTGGGCTAGTAACCACATGACAAAATGTTGATGGTCAGTTTGCACTTATGCAGAACGTAATGTACACAAATTATGGCCCAAGCAACAATACGAAAAACCAATGCATATACTATACTTGTTGCTCTAAGCACTCTAAAGACTATCATAGTTGCATTCAGGGTATCACTAGCATTTAACGCAACTTTTAAGAATCTTTGGTCTGTTTGGTCATAACAAGGCTCATTTTGCAGCTAGGAACTCTTGTAACCTGCAACCAGACAGGGGCAATAGAGCAAGATGTAGAGATATTGCCTATTCTTGTACTCAGTGGGGAGGGTTCTTCAGAAAACTGTGAGGGCAATCAATTGAATGTTGGATAAACTGATTAGTTTATGGCAGTAGTTCGACGAGAGTGGACAAATCCCATGGATAGTTTAACTCGTTTCACTCGTTAAATTATCTGGGCTTATCCACTCTGTCTCACCACAGCCATGAACTATCCAGTAAATAATTATCTATTAGCATTTTTTTGCGATTATTTCGACCTCAAATGTCTCCCAATTCAATTGAATTAATACCCCCCCTTTCGGATTGCCTTTAATTTCATAACACATACTTTATATTGCAACTATATTTAGTTGAATACCTTTCCTGTCAATATTCAAGAGTTCATAATGAAATACAAAATTTACAGGGTTATGTGGATTTTCGTCAAGCTTGTTTATGAATAAATTTGCCCCGATCTCAATGATTATTTTAATTATTTTGAATTAATACACTGCCTTTCGGATTGCCTTTAATTTCATCACACATATTTGAGTCATGATTTCTATTTAATTTCTGATATTAGTGTGTTCACCGAATAGTCATTCCATCATTGAATGTATGTTGTGTATACATGAACTTGCCATGCTAAGAAATATATTATAATAAAGTTCACTTTCTTATCATTTCAGGAACTTTGGCGCTAAAGAACAATATGATTCATGATGTCTGAGGATGGTTTCACCATAAAGCAAAGGGTTATATCATTCCACAACACACCTGCCATACTGATGGTTCTTTCTGCATTTGAATCTAAACACTACATGCAACTCCAACTTGACAGCAACTATTGACATTCATCTCAATTAACCCCCAAAATGGTTCAAAGTCCAGTCAGCTTTTGCAACAATAGCAAGTTAGCTGAGTTACATCTCAGAGAAATGTTAGAAAGAGTATGTACCAGTCTCTTACAAGTTATGTATCAAGGTAGCAGGGTGTATATGGAAGTTTGTAAGTCTGGTCTACTAATCTTATACATGAAGATTATTCAGGTCTGAAATAAATCCTAATTTTGTAACTTTATTTTTGGACAGAAATATTAGTTTATTATACATGTATTGTTGAGGTATTTTCAACCAGGTTATGTCGTGTTTGGTGATTCAGAGAGTTGGTATTACTGTAGGTGGATGATCGTCCTAGAGTATGAACGACTTGTAATTAAAGGTTCAGATTTATAATATATTGATTATAAGTTTCGAAGTTGTTATTTTCTGTCAAAATTTCTAGAAAGTCTAAGAAGTATGTATGTCATCACAGGATTCAGGTGTTATGCATGACTTAGTCATTTGGATTGAGTCATGAAACATTTTTACAAATAGTATTGTTTGTAGAAATATCTGTCATAGGTGTCAACACAGGAGGATTACTTTGTAACAAATATTTATTCATTCTATTGTTTTGTCTCGTTACACCCTACCCCTCAGTCACCCCACCCCTCACTCACACACGCTACCGCTCCGTCACACACCCCACCCCTCCCTCACTCACCCCACCCCTCACTCACACACGCTACCCTCCCTCACACACCCCACCCCTCACTCACACGCCCCACCCCTCACTCATACACCCTACCCCTCACTCACACACCCTACCCCTCACTCACACACCCTACCCCTCACTCACACCCCCCACCCCACCCCACCCCTCACTCCACCCCTCACTCGCACATGCTACCCCTCCCTCACACCCCCATCCCTCCCTCACACACCCTACCCCTCACTCACACACCACCCCTCACTCATACACCCTACCCCTCATTCACATCACCCACCCCTCACTCACACACACCACCCCTCACTCACTCACCGCACCCCTCACTCACCTCCCCCCCCCCCCACTCCCCACTAACCCCACCCCTCCCTCATACACCCTACCCCTCACTCACCCAACCCCTCACTCACACACCCCACCCCTCACTCACCCTCTCCCTCACTAACACACCCTAACCCTCACTTGTACACCCCACCCATAACTCGCCCCACCCCTCGTTCATACACCCCACCCCTAACTCACACACCCTACCCCTCACTCACACACACCACCCCTCACTCATACACCCTACCCCTCACTCACACACCCTACCCCTCACTCACACACCCTACCCCTCACTCACACACACCACCCCCACTCACTCACCACACCCCTCACTTACACCCCCCCCACTCCCCACTAACCCCACCCCTCCCTCATACACCCTACCCCTCTCTCACACACCCCGCCCCTCACTCACACACCCTACCCCTCACTCACACACACCACCCCCACTCACTCACCACACCCCTCACTTACACCCCCCCCCCACTCCCCACTAACCCCACCCCTCCCTCATACACCCTACCCCTCACTCACCCCACCCCTCCCTCATACACCCTACCCCTCTCTCAGACACCCCGCCCCTCACTCACACACCCTACCCCTCACTCACTCACACACACCACCCCTCACTCACTCACTGCACCCCTCCATTCCCCACTAACCCCACCCCTCACACCCTACCACTCACTCTTACACCCTACCCCTCACTCATATACTCCACCCCTCACACATAGACCCCATGCACCCCTTGCTCTACACCCTACCCATCACTCATCCACCCCACCCCTCACTCATACATACCACCCCTCACTCACTCACCACACCCCTCAATCACACACCCCAGCCCTCACTCACACAACCCACCCCTCACTCACACACCCCACCCCAAACTCATACACCCCACCCCAATCTCATATACCCCTCACTCACTCACCACCACACCCAACCCCTCACTCACACACCCTACCCCTCACTCACACAACCCACCCAAAACTCATAAGCCCACCCCTCACTCATACACCCCACCCCTCACATAAAGTAATGGTCTCAAGAATTAGAAGAATTTAAACATGTATCCGTTAAACTAGAAAGAAATACATTCGTTATCTCTCTTCTTATTGTTGGTTAATACTTAACATGGATTCTTCTTAACACGCTTGTATTGTGACCATGAGCTTCACTGCTCTTCATGTCAACCCATTTTGTCATCTGTTTATCCTTATAATAGTCTAGACACTCTAAAACTATCTTCATTGCTGTCTTATTTCCAAGGATGGTTTGTGGTAACGTTCATCTTCACCATGATACACTATTGATGTAACAAAGCATGTAAATAAAATAAATGTACATATACAATGACTGGTTATAATGTTGTTTCTACCTTCTTTCCTCCGTCAAGTAAATGTAGCATAGACTGAAAAGAACGATTGAACACAACTTCTGGCCCCATAATGGATGTATTCATTACTTTAGTGCAAATCATAAGCAAATATTTAAGTTGATCCCAAGTAATCTGAGCCCCACCTGCAATACCCTACCCCAGGTATACTAAAATGTGCAACCAAAGTGCAGCCGGATGTGCAACCAAAGTGCAGCCGGATGTGCAAAAAAAGTGTAGCCGGATGTGCAAAAAGGTGCAGCCAAAGTGCAGCCGGATGTGAAAAAAAAGTGCAACCAAAGTGCAGCCAAGCAAAAGTGCAGCCATAGTGCAGCAGGATGTGCAAGGCTGGCTTACACTGGCTGCACTTTTCCCTGAGTCCGGATGTAGTCCGCGGCCGTGCAAGGGCTGCGCATCCTAAGTGCATCTGCGCAACCTGGGTAATGCAGGTAAAATTTGGGAAGGCTGAGGCCAATATTTCGATTCCTACATCTATGATTCAGATACCTATATTTTCCCTATTATTTTGCCTTATTCCGGCCACATTATACCTGATTTATCAAATGATTTAATAGTGTAAAAATGAGATTACTCACTAATTCGTCTAGCAATATTAAATTACAAAATGACAGCTAGAAAATTGATGATGGCCGCCAACATAGGACCTGGTTGTAACCAAAGCTTGAATACCTTGGTACGTTTCATGCATCCGAAACATTAATATGAAACATTACAAGAAATACAAAATTTACTAATTTACCGACTACTGTTAACCAATAGCTACATTACAGTTTTACCCACCACTGCTCAGTTCTCAATATGAAACATATCATATCATAAGAGATTAAATTCCAGTGAGGCTCCTTTTCGTAGAAGAATTATTATTCCAATGTGTCCAAGATTGAAGCGGAATGGGGAGGGGTAATGGGAAGGGTAATGGAGGGGAAGGGTGGATAGAGGGGAAGGGTGGATAGAGGGGAAGGGTGGACGAGGGGAAGGGTGGAAGAGGGGAAGGGTGGAAGAGGGAAAGGGTGGATGGGGAGGGGAAGGGTAATAGAGGGGAAGGGTGTATGGGGAGGGGAAGGATGGATGGGAAGGGGAAGGGTGGATGGGAAGGATGGGTGGGGAGGGGAAGGGTGGATGGGGAGGGGAAGGGTAATAGAGGGGAAGGGTGGGTGGGGAGGGGAAGGATGGATGGGAAGGGGAAGGGTAATAGAGGGGAAGGGTGCATGGTGAGGGGAAGGATGGATGGGGAGGGGAAGGGTGGATGGGGAGGGGAAGGATGGATGGGGAGGGGAAGGGTGGATGGGAAGGATGGATGGGGGGAAGGGTGGATGGGAAGGATGGATGGGAAGGGGAAGGGTGGATGGGAAGGATGGGTGGGGAGGGGAAGGATGGATGGGGAGGGGAAGGGTGGATGGGGAGGGAAAGGGTGGATGGGGAGGGGAAGGGTAATAGAGGGGAAGGGTGGATGGGGAGGGGAAGGATGGATGGGAAGGGGAAGGGTAATAGAGGGGAAGGGTGCATGGTGAGGGGAAGGATGGATCGGGAGGGGAAGGGTGGATGGGGAGGGGAAGGATGGATGGGGAGCGGAAGGATGGATGGGTGGATGGGAAGGATGGATGGGGAAGGGTGCATGGTGAGGGGAAGGATGGATGGGGAGGGGAAGGGTGGATGGGGATTGGAAGGATGGATAGAGGGGATGGGGAGGGGAAGGGTGGATAGGGAGGGGAAGGGTGGATGGGGAGGGGAAGGGTGGATGGGGAGGGGAAGGGTGGATGGGGAGGGGAAGGGTGGATGGGGAGGGGAAGGGTGGATGGGGAGGGGAAGGGTGGATGGGGAGGGGAAGGGTGGATGGGGAGGGGAAGGGTGGATGGGGAGGGGAAGGGCACCATATACAAATAAACACATAAACCTGAGTATGGATGGTCTGACATAATCATAATACAATATACCTGATATGCAGAGTATCAGAACTGTGGCTTCATACTTAGTTATCTACCCATACATTGTTTCCTCAAACTTTATAAACGCCGCTGACTTGTGGAAGGGGGACTGCTGTTTGAGGGAATACTTCTGCAGCCACCCCAGAAGTTCGTATTGCTTGGGGTAGGCCAGGTCCCAGGCATAGTATGCCTGTAGCAGGTCGATGAGCCATTCAGCAAGGCAGTCTCCTGAGCACTTGAATGTACGCATGTCGGCAGTCACAAAGCCGGTGTTGTTGGCAACCACCAACCTCGTGGGTGTCTTTCTCCCAGAGAGCGATTCAGGCTTGAAGTAGATTCCCTGAAATAGGAAGATATGCATATTAATCTATGGAAACTATCATATCATGATGCATTACTTAGAAATTAAAAATTTCACATGGGCAATGTTTGCAAACTTTATTTCAAATTATTGAAAATATCATCTTAGCTAACACTCACATACATAAACATATTAATATATCAAGCTATAATATTAATATTGATATATTAACCAACTAATACAGGTTTTTATTACTCTTTAATATGTACACACCTCAATCCTCGTCATGGCTGGCTGGTGGGCTCGGCTAGCCTCCCCCCTCATCGTTAGCTGCTTGTCCAGCGCTGTCAGGATGTCCCATACATCCATACATCCTCTTGGGACTGAAATAAAATTTATTGGTATTGATCCATACTGAAATAGAATATACATCAATTTTAATCTCAGATAAATAACGTGGGTCATACAGTAACAAATAGGGTAAAATGGGGGCCATACAGTAACATGGAGGCTATAATTGGGGTCATATATAGTAATATAGAGGGTATAATGGGGTCATAGAGTAACATAGAGGGATAATGGGGGTCATACAGTAACATGAGAGTATAATGGGGGCCATACAGAAACATAGAGGTTATAATGTAGGTCATACTTTAACAAAGAGGGTGTAATAGGGGTCATGCAGCAATATAGAGGGTATAATGGGGCCATACAGTAACATAGAGGTTATAATTGGGGTCATACAGTAACATAGAGGTTATAATTGGGGTCATACAGTAACAAAGAGGGTGCAATAGGGGCCATGCAGCAATATAGAGGGTATAATGGGGTCGTACAGTAACAAGGAGGGTATAATAAGGGCCATATAGTGACATGAAGGGTATAATAGGGGCCATACATTAACATAGAGGCTATAATGGGGGCCATACATTAACATAGAGGCTATAATGGGGGCCATACATTAACATGGAGGGTGTAATGGGGGTCCTGCAGCAATATAGTGGGTATAATGGGGCCATACAGTAACAAGGAGGGTATAATGGGGGCCATACAGTAACATGAAGGGTATAATAGGGTCATACATTAGGAGGGAGAGAGCAGAGGGAAGGGAGAGGGTGGGGGGGGGGGGGAATAGGAGAGAGCAAGGGGAGGAAGATGATGAAAGAGGGCATGAGGGAGAGGGAAGGGAGTGGGGATGAGGAAGTGGGGTTGGGAGAGGGGAAGGGGAGGGAGAAAAAGAGAAAGGGTGAGAGAGAGAAAGCAGGGGAGGGGGAAGAAAAAACGTTGGCAGAGAGGAGGGGAGGGAGAGGAAGAAACAGGGAGAGTGAAAGAGAAGAGGGGAGGGAGAGGTCGATCGGGGAGGGGAAGAGATGGTGGAATGGAGACATCTTTGAAATAAATTAATATGGAAATGTGTATTCGCTGGCAACGCCGATGGAATTTTAAGAAAATAAACCATAGATACAAGAAAAAAAGGTGCTCATGCTTTGAACATATCTTTTCAAGAAAAGGTACTAAAAGTTTACATCTTTATCTCTGGATTATTACTAAATGGACCCAGGTTGTTATAGTCATATAACCTGGTGTAAGTCCTTTCTCCCCGATAAGTATGAAAATAACTAAAGTATTTTTTAATTTTTACCAAAATTGCAAAAAAAAATCTGGAATTGACCAAATACTTTTATTTGGTCAGTGTTTGGCCACTGGCCTGGTCTAACGATTTTCATAACTTAAATTACATCATAATGCTGACATTTTCGCGCTTTGTTTGGTATTTAATATACCTTTCTAGCAGAAATAGCTTTCCCTCCACAGACCTTACACTGGAAGTATTAATTTAGAAAAATTCCATCGCCATCAAATATTGTGACATTTTAAAAAATAGAAATATATTTATCGTGCCACAGTCGCATTAGTTTTCATCCGATTTGGGTAATTCAAAAACCACGGTTACCACCATGATGCTGACATCTTTACGGTTTCGGTGATATAAAATATAACCTTCTATGTTGATTATCTCTATGTTGATTATCTCTATGCGAACGTTACGCGGCAAGCATAATTTTTTTTTAAAAACTTGACGGTCAGGACTCAGCCTAATATTATGAAAATGGCCTTATGAACCCTACACGGTTCCAATATAATATTTCCAATGCCATTACAAATCATTTCATTACATAGTGCATTGGGGGCCGTTTTGACAGCTCCGTTTTGACTGGATAGCCCTAGCTTCGAATTGTTCTCTATGTACCACCCTCAGTACCTCTCTTAGTTCCCTACCCACGTTGCTCAATTAAAGTGTATACAATATATCACAGAATACATTACTTACCTAAGGTTCTTAGTACTGGAAAAGCATTGGAATACTGATGTTCCCTTCTGAGTTGTTTGCCTTGTATGTCTCAGTAACCACCCTAGTCCAAATACTGGCTAACTCGTGGCTGTATCTTAATTGAGACAGTCACATTGTCCACTTTTCTTAGAGATCACACAATATTTCTTTCCATCAAAAGTATATTATTCGTTTGGAAATATCGGTGATAATATAAAAAGAATGAGTAGAATTTCGCTGGCAGAATCTCTCCCTATTTCAGGGTAGGCCCAGCTATTTCGAATGTTAGCTTTCCAAATGTCCAGTAGGAGTGTTGCGCAATTTAACTTGACCTAGAAACAGCTTGTTTTCATACCAGGGGTTTAAAACAATGGGCTATATATAGCTACTGCAAACACAGCTTTCTGTAGCGGGCGAATTGGCTGGCCCAAGGTGTAACCTAGCATTGTCCGGGAAGCGTGCAGAACTAGTCCTGCATTCGCATATAATAGACATAGAATGCAGTTGCAAGATATATTTTTATGATTCGTTTGAGTTATTAAATCGCCTGCGGTAAACAGAGGGACTTTCACAGACCTGCCAAATTCTGGAAATCAAAATGCGGGAGGCATTAAAAAAGTTGGCATCTGTATCCCAGCCCATGAAGCGTGGGATCCCCAGAAGCCAGAGGGTTTTCCTTCCTCTCTGGTGCATTTTAAGCACGTTTGGAGGGGTTAAATGCTGTCTATATGACAATATAAACTTCTTACTTTGATATGCATGAAACATAGGAAAAAACACAAAAATATTCATGAATAATTCATGTATATCGTCTTATTCTACAACTTGCTATCTTTCATTTCTTTCATATCATATCAACTAACAACGATTGTATGCATTTTATCCGATGTCTTGTTATCACAGAAAAATATTTTTTTCTTTCTTAAATGCTTTTCTTTATTAAATTAATTAATTATTTCTTCATGACAATTATCAAACTTGAAATAATGATTAACATTACTGCAACTGAAGATATTGAGGAGAATGGGGGATAGCGTATTTTCCCCATTCTCCTCAATATCTTCAATGTATTAATCCCAATAGTCCAGTCCAAACAGTGATCTGTGATTAACTTTCCCAAATATCTCCAATGTATTATTCCGAAGAGTTCAGTCCAAACAGAGGGCGCCTCGGTTCTATGTATGAACCGCCCACCCCTGTCTAATAGCTTGGCATGAATGTTGTCCGCTCAGTTGCAAGAGAGCTCTCCTACCGTTAATGTCTATATTTTTTTATTTCTCTCTCCTTTATCATGTTTTAGTATAGGTTTCTCTATTCTAATAGTTATTTTCAGCAATCACTTGGTAAGGAATAAATGAAGAATAAAGACATTTTCTTGCTTTCAATGTAATTGTATTCGCCACAATGTTGGTACAATAGTAGAGCAAGGCAAGAGTCCTCCTCTATCCACATTCACACAAGGTTTTATAGCCTAACCAATATTAATCTTCAACAAGCTGACTTACTGGGCGACCATTCCCTAGCTTTCTCTGGGCCATTCACTGGCTTTGTCTGTCGCCCAGGGCGTCGCCACTTACATCACTTGTTATAGCACATATCAAGCTAAACAGTCATTTACTATAGCATCTGTTAACGAACCCCTTAAAGCTTGCTTAATCATGTTGAAAGCGATTTTTCTTTTAATTAAACACAAACGTTTCAAATTATATTCTAAGATAGTTTTATCACATGCTTCATGTTTAAGAATAAAATCTGACAGTGGATTTCCACCTAAAGTAACCTTCTCACACATAATCGCCTGATATGTGGTTATTACTTAACTTATTTATAATTATAAGCAATCAAAAAGTGTGCGGTATGGTGGACGGGGGAATAGGACGACTCAAACCATAAAAGTGGGCGTGGCCTGTTTTCACAAAGTATAAAAGCCCAAGCAAACTCTTGCCACCTTTTAGTGTCTAGTGGAAAGCCAAACAGGCAACATGTATCCTCTCTGGTGCATTTTAAGCACGTTTGGAGGGGTTAAATGCTGTCTATATGACAATATAAACTTCTTACTTTGATATGCATGAAACATAGGAAAAAACACAAAAATATTCATGAATAATTCATGTATATCGTCTTATTCTACAACTTGCTATCTTTCATTTCTTTCATATCATATCAACTAACAACGATTGTATGCATTTTATCCGATGTCTTGTTATCACAGAAAAATATTTTTTTCTTTCTTAAATGCTTTTCTTTATTAAATTAATTAATTATTTCTTCATGACAATTATCAAACTTGAAATAATGATTAACATTACTGCAACTGAAGATATTGAGGAGAATGGGGGATAGCGTATTTTCCCCATTCTCCTCAATATCTTCAATGTATTAATCCCAATAGTCCAGTCCAAACAGTGATCTGTGATTAACTTTCCCAAATATCTCCAATGTATTATTCCGAAGAGTTCAGTCCAAACAGAGGGCGCCTCGGTTCTATGTATGAACCGCCCACCCCTGTCTAATAGCTTGGCATGAATGTTGTCCGCTCAGTTGCAAGAGAGCTCTCCTACCGTTAATGTCTATATTTTTTTATTTCTCTCTCCTTTATCATGTTTTAGTATAGGTTTCTCTATTCTAATAGTTATTTTCAGCAATCACTTGGTAAGGAATAAATGAAGAATAAAGACATTTTCTTGCTTTCAATGTAATTGTATTCGCCACAATGTTGGTACAATAGTAGAGCAAGGCAAGAGTCCTCCTCTATCCACATTCACACAAGGTTTTATAGCCTAACCAATATTAATCTTCAACAAGCTGACTTACTGGGCGACCATTCCCTAGCTTTCTCTGGGCCATTCACTGGCTTTGTCTGTCGCCCAGGGCGTCGCCACTTACATCACTTGTTATAGCACATATCAAGCTAAACAGTCATTTACTATAGCATCTGTTAACGAACCCCTTAAAGCTTGCTTAATCATGTTGAAAGCGATTTTTCTTTTAATTAACCCCTTCACCCCCACTGGCAACAATTGTTGCCAGCCCCACGTGGGCAAATCTTGCCCATTTTTGCCCATTTGGGCAAATTTTACCAAATTTGACATAGTGATAGAAATTTTGGGTAACTATGTATTATAGAGTATTTAGTATCATTATAAAGCATACATCATGGAAATTAATTCCCCAGTCTTTTTTTCCATGGCAACTCAATGGGGCTAGAATGGTAACCATGGAAACAATGTAACAATTTAGGGCTTATTTTTGTCACTTTTCCTGTTTGTATTTAGCTATTTTGAGGAATTTGTCCTTACAAAACCATTAGATTTGAAGGTCTGTGGTACCTTCATATTTCTCAAGAAAAAATATAGTTCTACTCGAAAAACCGTTTCCATGGAAACAGATTTTGATCAAATACATCAATTTTCACTCAAAATTATTTATAAATTGAAATGATTAATTCTCATTAAAACATTCACCCAAATTTGCTGAAACTCTCAATTCTTGCCAAGCACACCAAAATTAGTTGTACAAATTTCTTTTTTTCTATGTTTGTCAATAGTAACCATGGAAACGACTTAGGATATATACCCTAGGCTAACTTCTCCCAGAAAAATAATGATTTTTCAGAAATCACCTGATATAGGCAAGTGTGGTATCAGAAGAAAGGTCTTACCAAGGAGAATTCAGAGATATAATTTATTTCCAAATTGGGGTAGTCCTGTTACCATGGCAACCAAAAATAGAAAATTTCCTTAATTTTTCAATTCATGTGTTTTCATTTGGTTGCTATGGTAACAGACTCATATAATGTTGTAAAAACTAATTCAATTGAATAGGAGAATCATTAAGATTGACTTGAGCAACACAAAAAATTGAAAAATCCCTACTAAGTAGGAAAATTGTCAAATTGAATACAGTGGTATCTATTTTCATACCTTCTCTATAATGGTATTCTGGTTAACCCTATAGGGGTAGGTATGATTGTATGATGTTTCCAAGACAACCTTTGGGATTCCCCTGATGTGTTTGGTATCAAAATGTTCCTAGTGACATAACCAATCTAGATACAATATCATTTAAATCATATATCAAAAAATATTTGAATGAAACCAAGACTAAAATAATTATTTTAATGAAACTATGCGTTGCCATGGTAACCGATTTTTAGTACATAACCATTTCAAATTCGGGATCTCTATGGGAAGTGCTTCAAGGTGGTATATATATCTTATGGTGAAACAAAGTGTTAAATTGTATTTTTTATTCAGATATATGCATATTAATTGTAGGAAATTTACCCCCAAATTCCCCTGGGGAGGCTGGGGTTGAAGGGGTTAAACACAAACGTTTCAAATTATATTCTAAGATAGTTTTATCACATGCTTCATGTTTAAGAATAAAATCTGACAGTGGATTTCCACCTAAAGTAACCTTCTCACACATAATCGCCTGATATGTGGTTATTACTTAACTTATTTATAATTATAAGCAATCAAAAAGTGTGCGGTATGGTGGACGGGGGAATAGGACGACTCAAACCATAAAAGTGGGCGTGGCCTGTTTTCACAAAGTATAAAAGCCCAAGCAAACTCTTGCCACCTTTTAGTGTCTAGTGGAAAGCCAAACAGGCAACATGTATTATTAACGTTATTACCCATTATTACATGTACTTAATATTTGCTTATAAAAACTTTTTTTAAATAATTCACCTTGTAACAATTGTGGCGATTTCTGAACACACAATAATCTCTCTTTAAGTTTCACCTTAGCTTTCAAATGTGTGAAAATGATGCCACACCCCCTGAGTATGGGTGAGCGAAAAGGGGCATTAACAAGACAAGTGTTAAAACTTAAATGTGTGACATTGCTCCTATATTAAGTTAACCAACCTCCTCCAATGAACTCCTCCTATCGTGCATCCAAAACTCAATACGAAAAACGGAGCGCGAATACGGAGCATATCATATTTCGTCTCCGTGATTCAAAACACCGTTTTTCGTATCAGAAGTTCAGGCAATTTCGTCACCACAGTTCACCAGTAGCGTTCGCGGTGCTCGGTAGACAAAAATCGTCACACTGAAGACGAAAAAGCTTGCCGCTCCGTATCGCGCGGGTACGGTGCGCGGGAGAGTGTATATACTGATGTTGTTAAAATGTTTATACACGAATTTGAAAGCCTAGAGAAAACGCAGGAAAGGATTTCGTCTATGAAATATAAATGCGGATTTTTAAGATTAAGATTAAGATGTTTTTATTTGTCTTTAATGGAGTACAATGGATAATTGTAGGTTATGTAAGAGGAAGACAAATTGGTTGACATACCATTATGAGACTAACAAGAGTTCATTTCTTCCGGCTGTTACCATACAACTATTTTTTTGCCTTTTGTCAGACTCCATAGACATACTTTTCTTTCATCAATGTTCTTCCCTTCTTCAACCCTAGTAAAGGCCCTCCCCAACATATGCATACCCCTTCTTGTGTTCAGCGTTGGCATATTTAATTTAACATGAGTTTGCTTGGTACTAGTCATTCTTGGGAGTTTCAATATAATTTTAAATGCAGAGTTCTGCAGTGACTGTGGTCTTCTCAAGTAACCCTGTGCAGCTGAACCATAAAAAAACATCCCCATAATCTATATGAGGCAATATTGTTGTTTTTTGTAGAGTAACATCAATGTATCTTTCTGGCAGATTCCGTACAATTTGGATAAGCCTCTTATTTTATTTCTCACCATGTTGCATTTCCTATCAAGGAATTTTTTTATAATTCAGCTGTCGATCCAATTCTATACCCAAATATTTATATATTCGTTTGCTGACTCCAGCGGTTGCTCCCCGAAAAAATATTGGGCCTTACTCACTGTCGGTTTTGTACATATAGTGACTATTTTGCATTTATTAATATTCAGTGATATTTTGTTCACTCTACACCATTCAACAATACAATTCAAGTCATTTTGTAATCCTTCAATACTCCCCGATTGTACAGGCTATCCCGGAAGTCCAAAATATTAAATCTGTAGTTTTGTTATTGTTTATATTGTTATATACCTTTTCCAATAAATGGTCATGGGCATCCACTATCGATTTCCCTGCTCTAAAACCAAATTGTTTTTCATGCAGTAGTGAGTTTTCGTTGAAGTAAGAAGATATTTGTGTCTGTACGCAACTCTCCAATATTTTCGCTGGTAAGGTGATACATGAGATATGCCTATAATTCCACGGATCTTCCCTCTCCCCCTCTTTAAATAACGGTGTGACAATCGCATCTTTAAATGCCAATGGTACCTTTTTGAATTCTATTGATAAATTATACAAGTGTGCAAATTGTTTGCTCAATGCTAGCATGCACGGTTTTAATATTTTGGTTGGTAATAACTGCATACCTGATGCTTTATAGTTCCCCACTTTTTTTAGAGCCATTTCAACCTTAATGTCTGTTACTGGTTTGAATTTAAATTCCTTTCCATTCATCTCCTCATTACTTCCTCCTATTCGGACATTGCAATCATCCCCTGCTTTTGTTTCTAACTTATTAGCTAACTTAGGACCGATCTCAACAAAATACTCATTTAATTTGTTGGAGGCATCTTTTCCAATAAGCACTTCCCCTACTGAATCTATAATCTTTATTTCTCGTATTCCGTCTTTTACTTTTTTATCTGATATTATATAGCTTTTAAAAGTTCCCAGAATTTATGGGGGTCTCCTTTGTTTTCGATAAGTTTTTCCTTTAAGTACTTATCTTTGGCTCTCTTAATGGCTTCATTGACTGTACCTCTGGCTTTTGACGCAACCTGCCAGTCTTCAGTTAACCCCGTTTTCTTGGCCCTCTTATAACCTTTGTCCCTATCCTTGCCCAACATTATAATTTCTTTATCATACCAGGTTGGTCATTGTCTAACATTTTTAAAACATTTCACTGGGTACATTCTGTCCACATACCTATTAATATTGGCGAACAGTAGGTCCCAGGCCTCATCTACATACCTCTTAGAGAGTAAAATTCAGTCCAATCTAAATTTACCAATATCTCTTTTAGAATCTTTATATCCAAGTATTTGGTGTTTCTAGCTGTGAAGGGTTGCATAGGTATATTTGTTGTAATGTTGTCTAGATGTTGTCGATCATGGTTTATTATTTTTTCAAGGTTTGGAGATAATAACTTTAAAAATTTAATTTAAAGAAAAATGTGTTAAAAATTAATTTTGATTTTGAAATATTTTGGATACTTCTAGAAGTAGCAATGATCCTTAGCTCCCTAGTTGGATGGTTCATGTTTATTAAGAATAAGTTCTTGAAAGTTTCAAGGAAACGTTACGAAGAATTAAAAGTCAAGAAAATTGAAGGACAACACAACATTTACAGAATTTTTACAGTTTATTTACATCTATTCAGTACTTTGTATTTACAATAGAGTAGTGATTTTATATACAGATTTTATTGTTTCTTGACTTCGATGTAATACAACACCTTTACTTGTTGCATTGATCGTCCAGAGGGCACACATTATCATTGTGTAAATAAGGTGGCTGGAATGACATTTCGCATACCACCTGTATGTTATAAGTTTTGGATAAAAAATTGTCCCAGATTTTGGACCACATTTAGGACTAAAGGGACTTAAATTAAGCCAAAAATTAAAAATAATTTATGTTCTCAAAATTTTAATTTTGGAAGTTTATTTTTTTAAAGAAGTGTAGTGGGTTTGGGTATTGTATAAGAAAGGTATGGGACATGTAGTGTCCATTCTTATTGTTGTGTGGTGCTGTCCGCTGAGATTGGTACACTTGTACTAACCCAGTGGGCAGTACCAGCTTATACCATAAACATTTACCTTTTAGGAAGAAGTTTCCTTAATGTTCTTATTTTACCCTGTGTATATGTCGCTCTTTATCTTGTTATGTACAAGCCTTTTGTATCACACTTATGTTCATGACTTACGAGAATAGGTTTATCATCTCTTTGTGTTTCATATCAACATCCGGATTCGACACCATGTTTGTGTTGGTGCGTGATTTATGAGGTGGCCGGACCACCTCCACTGGTCAGGTCGTTGGGGAGCTTGTCCCGTGTTGCTCAATAAAAGTCTTTTATTGGCGTGGTTGAGCGAATCAGATCCGAAAGATCACTACAATTGGTGCCGTGACCAAAGCTCGCCGCGGGGCAAACCTCTATTGGTGAACTAGATTCATTTCTGAGTTCCAAGAAATATTTTCCGAGAAAATCAAAAGTATGGCAGCCGCTAAACCTTTGGTAGACGTTGCTACCCAGATACAGGACAACCTTGCAAGGTCTAGAGTTGCTACTCCGGAGAAGGATGATTTAGTTGGCATTGGAGCTAGGCGGAAAACCGCTCCACCAAGTATGAAGTCACCTGATTCTGTTCCGAAAGGACCAGAAACTCTAGGCGCTGCTGGGTTTGACCCATGGGGTTACCGTGATCCGGCTAAGAATACTGAATCCGAAGACGAGATAGAAATATCTATGTTAAGGGCTCAGGTGATGAGTTGGAAAAGAGCCTACACCAACTCTCATCAGCAGCTCATTATGATGCGTAAATCTGTCGATCAGTTAACTGAGCAGAACTCGGATTTACAGGGTACCCTAGAGGAAGTTTCTAGGGATGCTTCTGCTACCACTAGGGAGCTAAGAACTGAAAATGAAAAATTGAGAACGGAGGCGTCTCGTGTAGACGATTTGTCAAGGCTCCACAACCATCTGCTAGATTCCGAAGCGGATTTAGCGGAGAAGCTTGCTCTGTCTATGACTCCTCTGAAGATAATCCAGCCAGCAACCTCTACATTTGCTGATGCGGGTGCTGGTCCTGGTTATCAGGAGGGTCACTCCTACAAACTCTTGACTCCGAGACATTTTGTAGCTCAAAGACAGGTGACAATAAGCGAGCCTGCAGCTGTAGCCGAGTCCTCACCTAAAGATGAGGGGGAGAAAGTAGTTGAGCTAGGCGGGATTTCTAGCATTAAGAGGCCTGCTACTCCGAAAAGCAACTCTTATGTGCGCGGACATGTCGTTAACGAGACCTATGTCCGAAGAGATCCGGTAGGTACTACACCTCCAGTGGCTACTACACCCAGAGCATCGGTTCATTCAACTACAGCAACTGATCCAGATGGGCTACGTACCACTACTGTGTGTGTACCAACTGGTATGCATTCGCAATCACTGACTTTGCTTCCGGCGGGTCGCCAGAAGACTGCTTATGGAAATAAGTCATTGGTTCAAGGCCTGACTTATGCAGGGCCGGACCCAGCAGATACTCATTTTTCGTACACGTTCTATACTGACGAAGAACATATCAGCCCACAACTGGGAACAATCAGATTGTGGGATTCCACTAAGGATACTTGGCTTCACCATTTGGCTGAGATGAAGGTTGTGGCCGAGGCTCACAACTGGACGGACGCTATGTTCATGAGACAGCTAAAGAGTAGTTGCAGGTGTCAGATTGCCGAGTTAGGAGAACTACCCCAGGGGGTTACTCTCCCTGAACTTGTCGCACATATGGACGCCAACTATGGTGAACATTCCAGGGAGAAGAGGGAGGCGGAATTGTTTAAATGTCGCCAAACTCCTCGCCAGAACGGTCAAGCATTTGCTAATGAGGTAGCAAAGAGGGCTAGGTATGCCTTTGGTACAGTGATGGATAGCACTTCACGTACCATGGGTATCCGAACCTTTTTGAAGGGACTTTCTGACCCAAAGCAGGCTCTTTGGATTAGGTTCAAACAGCCAAACGATCTAAATGATTGTGCTCATTGGTCAGAAGTCTATGAGAGCTGCACTCAGGATGTGGATTCTGTGACCCTTCAGGAGATTAGTGTAGAGCCCCATAACTCTATGACCTCACCTGTGTCCGCCGCTCCTAGCGGACTTGGTGAGAAGAAAGTTAACGCCAGAGCCGTAGCCCAAGTAACGGAACTGTTGGAGAAATCTTCATTAACTGAATCCGGACCAATTTCGGATGATGTAAGTGAAGTGATTGTACAGGCGTTGCAGGCTTGGCAACAACGTAAGACAACCGCGCCGGGTGCTGATTCGGCCACTTTCTCCTCCGGAGGTGGACGTGGTAGATTCAGGCTGGTTCTGTAGTGAGGAGGGGCATTTTAACTCAGCTTGCCCCAGAAGACTAGCTCTTCTTGGATTGGTTCCGAAGGCAGATGCTGCGGCGACAACAAGGTGAACCCCTTCTGAAAACTGGAGATTCGCGATCGTTGCCGGACGGTAAAGCCTTGTCACAAGGCCATGTGCTTTGTGATGACTCAGATTCTACCTCAGATGTGAGGTGGGGGCAGTCTGGGTTCCAAGCTGAACAAGATCAGATTGTGTTGGTCAAGGGCGGAGCAACTAAATCAGCTCAAGTTCAGAAGGTTTCTGTACACGAACAGGGAACTTTGGAGATCCCTACCAAATTGTTGGTACGGGAGAGATGGTATGCCCCTGTAACGATGGATGGGGAAACTGGCAGCTTTCTGGTTGATCCGGGTGCTACTACTAGTTTGATCACCAGAAGGTTCTATGAATCCCTTCCAAATCCACCACCAATGACGTCAGTACGAATGGTGTGTGCGATGGGAGATGGAACACCCATTGTTACATATGGGAGCGTGCTTTGTCCGTTACTAGTTGGCGACCGGACATATATGATTACTTGTCTCGTGGTCAGTGGACTGAAAGGTCCTGAAAGCGGGATATTAGGTGCGGATTTTTATTATGTGCACCGCTGTAATCTGGATTGGTCAGGGACTTTCTTCTTGGATAATTACGGGTTTTCTGTAACTTGTAAGTTATGGAAAAAACCTGTTAGCAGAATTGAAAGTTCCTCTGTTAATGCAGTTCAAGTTGAGGATGCAATTGTGGGGAGAGAAACTGCTTAAGGCGGTTATCCTCAAACCCAAGGCAGTTACTTTGGCCAAACTGGATATTGACAGTGGCTCAGTCGCAGTTGAAGGAATGATGTTCGAGCCAGACCAACGATTGTTGAAAGATCTAGCCTTGGGCAGCCTGAATACTTATGTACCAGGTGACGGTTCTCCGGACGTGGTGGCTTTCTCCAATCCGACCGGTCTCACATTGAAAATAAAGAAGAATAGAGTGGTTGGCAGAGTGTTTGAAGTTGCTTTGGTAGCTCAGGACTCTCTGTCTGACAATGGGGAGAATGAAGAAATGATTAGGGAAGCAATCATTAATTCAATACAGGTGCTGGAGTCTCCTGTTGCGGATGATGACCTGATCGCTCCTACTCTTCCCATTCCAGCCACTCCGGAGTGTCCACTGACAAAGATGGTTGATGATTCTGACTAGATCTCTTAGAGGAATTCCGTTGCTGTTTCTCTCTACCAGGGGATAAAGCTTTGGGATGTACTCATAAGGTCCGTCATGTTATTGATACTGGCGATGCATGCCCGATCAAGCAAGCATACAGACGGATTCCAGTTGCTAAACGTGATAAAGCGGAGGCAGAAATCTGGAAGATGTATAGAGAAGGCCGAAATGAGCATAGCAGTAGCCCTTGGGGAGCTCCTATTGTTATGGTGGCCAAGAAGGACGGGACACAGCGTTTCTGTGTAGATTATCGTCAGTTGAACTCCGTCACGATTAAAGACAGTTTTCCTCTGCCTAGGATTGATGAGTGTGTCGAGGCCCTTGGTGGAAACCAATGGTTTTGCACACTTGATCTTGAAAGCGGATATTGGCAGGTGGCTATGGATGAGGCTAGCAAAGAAAAGACTGCTTGCTTTCCTCTCCAGTGTGGGCTTGTTCCAGTTCAAAGTTATGGCTTTCGGACTGTGCAATGCTCCGGCTACCTTCCAACGTATGATGGACACCATGCTGGACGGACTCAAATGGAAGTCATGTTTGGTTTATTTGGACAACATTGTGGTTTTTGGAAAGACACTTGATGAGTGTCTCCATAACCTCAGGCTTGTTCTTGAAAGAATCAAAGACTATGGCTTGAGATTGAAGCCGAAGAAGTGTGAATTCTTCCGTCGGCGAGTTGAATACCTGGGCCGGATTGTTTCTGGTAAAGGAATTCAAGCCAATCCGAAGCAAATTGAGAAGGTCCAAAATTGGCCAGTTCCCACAAATGCTAAGGAAGTTAGACAGTTCTTTGGGTTTGCTTCTTATTATAGGGAGTTTCAGCCCAATTTTGGTGAAATTGTCTCTCCTTTGCAGGACATTGTGACGGCTGCATGTAAGGATAAACGCTATACCAGACCGATAGTGTGGACTCCGCAGTGTCAGGCTGCATTTAGCAAGGTCAAGGAGTTGCTGACCACGGCGCCAGTGCTTGGATACCCCCGGAAGGTGGGAGATTTCATTTTAGACACTGATGCAAGTGGTTTTGGAATGGCTGGAATCCTCTCACAGATACAGGATGGACGTGAAGTTGTCTTGGGTTATGCCAGTAATAGTTTTTCTAAAGCTCAGAAGAACTATTGTGCTACAAAGCGCGAGCTGCTTGCTGTCCTAACGTATTTAAAGAAATTTAGACATTATCTTCTGGGTAATAGAAATTTCTATGTGAGGACGGATCATGCCTCTCTCCACTGGTTGCTAAATTTTAAGGATCCGACAGACATGCTTGCTAGGTGGTTGACTACCATGCAGGAGTATGGGTTGGATCAGGCCATGATTCTGCACCGAGCGGGTCGCAAGCATGAAAATGCTGATGCGCTCTCTCGCCTGCCAACACGTAAATGTAGAAGACTGGATTGTCAAGATTGCAGACTGCATGACGCTGTGTTAGCTGCTACTGAAGTCTCCCCTGTTGTGGAAACTAAAAGTAATAAGCTGCAAGAAGCTCAACAGTCTGATCCGATGATCAAGAGGTTAATCGCGATGTTGGACGGCTCTGAAGAAATCCCTAGCAGGGAAGATCTTGCAGGAGAATCCGATGAATTTCGGACTTGCGTTCAACATCTTGGCAGTATGGAAATGAGGGACGGTGTGCTATGCTTGGGCTGGGTCCGGCTAGCCACTGGTAGAAAGTATTGGCGAAAGGTGGTCCCTGCTTCGATGAGAAGGGAAGTATTTTTGGGCATGCATGGTCCGAAGACTTCAGGTAATTTTGGTGTTTTTAAGAACACCTGGTCAGCCAAGATGAGGTATTATTGGCCCGGCCAACGTTATGATCTGAAACACTGGATCAGGGCTTGCCCTGAATGTAGTACAAGGAAATCTCAGATAGGAGGTGGGAAATCTCTCCTAAAGAAAGAGAAACATGGTGATAGGTGGAACCGTATATCTTTGGATATTCTAGGACCTTTTAAAGAAACTCCTAGAGGAAACAATTATATAATGGTTGTGACGGATCATTTTTCCAAGTGGGCCGAAGCCTATCCCATGAGAGACCACACTGCAGAGAGCTGTGCAGAAGTCCTTTTTAAGGAATGGATTCTGCGCTTCGGATGTCCGGTAGCTTTACAGACCGATGCTTGGGATTGAGAAGCTCATAACTCTTCCGTACAGGCCTCAGTCCAATGGACAGAGCGAACGGCTAAATAGAGTTCTTGTAGAGCAGCTCTCCTGTCTGACGGACTATCATGAAGATAACTGGGATATGCTGGCTCCGTGTATAGCTCATGCTTACCGGGCGACTGTACATGCCAGTACTTTGTGTACGCCAAACTCTGTGGTTTTTGGTACTGAACTTGTTGCTCCTATGGATATCGTTCATGGGGTGGAGCCAGATGGGTTGGATTTCCCTTGTAAGGTTTCCTTTGTCGAAAACCTGAAGCAGTGGATGCGTGATGGCCACAAGTATGTACGTAATAATCTCGGAATTTCTGCTGTTAACCAGAAACGAGATTATAATAAACGTACCCGACCACCAAAGTTTGCTGTGGGGGATGTTGTCTACAGATATTGCCCCCCGAAGGCAAGCAAGAAAATTGGACAAAAATGGGATGGCCCATTTAAGATACACGGGTTCATAGGCGGTACCACTTGTGAACTTGTCAGAAGAAGAAGAACTGGTCTCCAAGCTACCTGAAGCGGTCGACACGGACAAGCTCGTGAAGACCGCGACTGCGAGTGCAGCACTGCTCGCTGACCCTACGGGCAGCTTCAGACGCAGCTCAACAGCAGGTACAAACCTCTCTGGCAACGCTGACCACCCCGCTGCGTCAGCTGCAAGGAGTTCAGCACCAGATTGGGGAGGTGGCCTCTCTCCGAGAAACAATCAGGACCCAGGCCAAACTGATTCAGGCTCTCCGCACCTCCGCTGAAAAGAAAGACAGTGTCATCCGCAGTCTCACTGAGGAGAACGCTAGTCTGAAAGGCGAACTGGCGGAGTGTGGTAGGTCTACTACTCCGGAGAATCTGGATCAGGGGGAAAGAAATGAAGAGGTGGAGCAGTCCACCCAGTCCGGCGGAGCTATTGCCAGCAGTAGCACGTCGAGCATTCCAAGTCTTCCCTCCGCTGTGTCAGCGTCAAGCAATGCCTCTTCGACATGCTGTACTGCCCAAGGACCTCCTTTTTGACTTTCGGCTTTGTGAAACCCTTGAAACCACCAGTGAGTGAGTGAGACATTGAATTGTATTCTTATACTGCTCAGAAGTAGTAATACGAACAGTAACTTTATTCTCATTTTCTCAGAAGGAGAAATGTGAACCCTTTTTCCGGACTGCATTTTATATTTTCTGACTGCTTTACACTGGATTCTGTAGATTTTTATAGTGAGGACACCAAATGCTCCTATATGTACTTGCCAAAAAACATTTTTTGCTTCTGCAGATGTGTGTAAGTTGTTCGGATTTGCTTTTTATTCGTCCGAAGTGTACTGTTTCAACATATTTGTCTCTGGTGTGGTTGTATTTTATGTTATTGCCTTATTGCCGAGTTTATATTGATGTTAAACTCTTTTTTATTAAAGGGGGAGTATTGTAGTGGGTTTGGGTATTGTATAAGAAAAGTATGGGACATGTAGTGTCCATTCTTATTGTTGTGGTGCTGTCCGCTGAGATTGGTACACTTGTACTAACCCAGTGGGCAGTACCAGCTTATACCATAAACATTTACCTTTTAGGAAGAAGTTTCCTTAATGTTCTTATTTTACCCTGTGTATATGTCGCTCTTTATCTTGTTATGTACAAGCCTTTTGTATCACACTTATGTTCATGACTTCCGAGAATAGGTTTATCATCTCTTTGTGTTTTATATCAACCTCCGGATTCGACACCATGTTTGTGTTGGTGCGTGATTTATGAGGTGGCCGGACCACCTCCACTGGTCAGGTCGTTGGGGAGCTTGTCTCGTGTTGCTCAATAAAAGGTGTGCAAAAGGTCTTTCCTTGTTGGAGTCTTTTATTGGGATAGTTGAGCGGATTGGATCCGAAAGATCACTATAGAAGTTTATATATTGAAGGTTGATCTTTCATCTCGGGGGGAGGGGGGGCATATGTCATGTCAGTCTACTATCATGCATCTGGAGAAGCATACATGTCAAGAAATGCAACCGCACATTTGGGTCCCGCGGTCCTTCTAGTGCAGACCCATATTTTCATAGCGCGGACCCGCCAACTCAGAACCCAAATCATGCGACCCCATTTTGCTAGTCTTACGGCGCAAAAACGGACATCGCTCAATCAGTCCGTTACAAGTAAAATGTTATATGGGACAGTCAACTACACCCTTTACCGACTTAGGACAACCAGTTTAGGGTTAGGTTTAGGGTTAGTTTCTGTATTTATTCTTTAGGATGCTAAAAAATGCTAAATAAAAATAGGCGCAGACCCAAAGAGCCAGGCACCAGACCCTCTGCGCAACTTTTCACAAATAAGTGGAGTGTGGGTCTCTCGAAATGCGCAGACCTAGTCGCACCCAGAGGACCCAGTTTCCCACCATTTTGTTCAAGCGCTGACGCATTCCTTGACATGTCTCTGGGGAAGGGGGAGCCACAAGTTCCCTCAGGATGAGTGCTGCCCCTCTGGATCTGTACTGGACTAATAAAATCACTTGGAGTACGGAGTAACTACAGACTGGTCTTACTTTCTTAGTCTTTGTATATCTTACTCATTATATTCTGTTTAACATCTCTTTGATGTGTATATTCATCATTACTAGTTGATAAGATAGACTTATCAAACGTACCTAAATGCTAAATGTTAACATCATTGGAATCCGCCTAGTCCCATCTTTTAAAATGCGATGGTATCACAAAAAAACTTTTTTCTCGGCTCTTGACGCATTTTCATGTGCCCATTATCAGAAAATTATCACATTAGAAAGTATTTATCAGAACTATAAGGAACTGAAAGGGGAGGACAAGAAGCAGGGTATCCAACAAGTCAGCAGTTCCATTATTTATAGTAGATTTCGTTTTAAGCGTGTAAGCAAAATATCTCAAGATGAAGGAAAATTATTATTTGATATCATCTCCCTGCACCACCAGCTTATGTGTCAGGCGTTCAGAAAATATACAATCGGCAGCTCTACACATCTATTAAATTAAATCCATTAAAGTGCAAAAGGATATACTAGTTATATCTGGGTATATTTGGTATTGCATGGACTAGATGGATCTGTTTGCTTATAATGTGAAACTTTATTTTGAACCTCATTTCTGCCTTAAATTCTGGATATTCGAAAGGTTTGGTGCAAATTGTACATTTTCAGGCGTTATTTCCACACATCAACTTTATTTATGCAGTCCAAAGCTGCCGCGCTTTCATCTGTAGTTTTAATGATCCACATTTCATATACACAGCCTCTCAAATCATATCTTGGGACCGGCGACATCTGTCTATCTCATATTTCAACCGGGCAGATAAAGCAACTCGACCACCACCCTAAGTTGTGGCTGGAATAGGTTTCGTTCCCGAACACTGCAGACTTAATTGACAACGCCCGCCAAGACCTATTTCATAACAACCCCTGACTTCAGATTTCCTTTGCTTAGCTATTTGTTCTTGATAGGCAACTGTATTCAATATTCAATATATATATTCAATATATTATTTATATACTGAAGGCGAACATCTGAATAAGTAGAAAATAAAAGTAAAATAAAGAATAACAATAAAAGTAGAGTAAAAGCAAAAAGACCAAAGCATCTACATTCTTAACAGCGATTTAAAATTATGACAACATTTCTGGTATTATAACCCGTTAACATTGATTTTTTATGAAGAACATTGGGTTCTCATCAAACCTAGCTGTAAAGGAACAATTATGCAAGGGATTTACAAACAATCCTATTTTGTGTTATCTACTGTAGACATTTCTACCTAAGCGAGCGAGTAGAAATGGAAGGAACATTTTAAGTAAGGATTTCTTTTATGAAACAGGTCCCTGTATGTGAAAGGCCAGTGTCTGCATATCTAGCTTTATCTCGCTTAATTCAGACACCACACACAACCCACACACATATGTAGTTTTAGTTTTCATGGATGATTGTGTACCATAATGTTTGAACTACTGAAACGCCAGGCTTCAACTTAAAAGAAAGCGGGGTGATATAATTGGGTTAGAACTGTCAGGGAGGAGGAAACTCGGGATCTCTATATAAAGATAGAGAGGGTTGGGATCTGTTTCAACATATTGAGGGCTTGGGTTCATCCCTCTCACGTAAAGCTAATGTTAACATAGACTTGGCGAGGAGATTACCCGCGTCCAGGTCTATGAGGTGAATTGAAATGGGATGCACCGGTCATGGTCAGTCAGATCTGGCAATTGGGAGGCACATGATGGCGCATTAGAAGATATTAGCGGATGATCTCGTCAACTAAATATAGATAAAAAGGAAAGTAAAGGGAAAAAAGAAAGTAGGTAAATGTCAAAAGGAATAAGATTACAATGGAACGCATATATATATGTATGTGTGACATTTGAGGTTTTTTGGTAATATAGATTCGCAATAATAGAACAAAAAACATATATGCCAGTTCTAAGAGAATTACATAAGAGGTTCCTGTGTGATGAAAACATCACAGGGGAAGAAGTTACTAAAGAATTAATATTAATAGATCCATGTAAAGGTAGTGGACATATTGATCTACCCACGTCTTATTTGAAGCAGTGTCTCATAACTGATGTGTGATATTTTACATTACTACTGAATAAAATAAGAAGCACAGGAAACTTCCCAACAAAATGGAAGAACGCTATCTGTACTGTAATTCCCCCAAAAAGAATAGTAACCTTTTAGGTGATCTAAGACCTATCACTATAACATCATTAGCTGGTAAGGTTTTTGAGATGCTGCTTAAGAGGCGACTGGATGATTATTTTGTTGAAAACAATATTATCATAAAAGAGCAACATGGCTTTTTGGGAAAGGGAACTGACACTGCCTTGAAAATACTCATCACTAGCCTATTGAAAAACAAAGATGAGGGGAAAGATTCTGATTTGATTTTTGTTGTGATTTATCCAAAGCTTTTAAATACAATTAATTTGGATAGACCGATTCATAAGCTAGAAAAACTAGGATTTGGCTAGATGATTCTTAAATTGATGGGTGAATATTGTCATAACGTTACGTTTTCAACGTGTTACATTTGGAGACATTTATTCACATGACATACAACTAAAAGCAGGCGTCGGCCAGGGAAGTATTTTGGGGCCAGTAATGTTTTCTCTTTATATGAATGACATTGTTGAAATTAACTTCCCTTTGAAATTTTTGTTATAAGCCGATGATTGTGTAATATGGCGGAAAATTGTGACAAATCAAGATGTAGAAGACTTGCAAAATGATCTCACTTAATTTGGAAAATGGTGTAAACACAATGGCTTAAAACTGAACAGTAACAAAATGAAGGTGGAAAGAATTTCTGGGAACAGACGAAATATTATCCCTCGATATATAGTGGACAATACGGAAATAGGTGTAGTAAGTGTATTTAGATACCTTGGTACCCGAATCGACTCACGACTCACATATGGAGGAAATAGTTAATTATCTACCAAAAAGAGCATATTTTGAAACATCAAAAATTAGGTTTTACCGTACATAGGAAGTGATGTTGCTATAAAATTGTATGAAGCCTTTGTTTTACCCATACTTGAAAATGGTATTGTTTGTCTAGATCTAGGTCCGCAGTATACATTCATAGCAGACTCAAAACATTTAGAATAAGGCATTAAGAACTCTGAGTGGGGTCCGGGGGCATATTTCAAACTTTGACTTACATGTATCTTGCAAAATCTTGCCTTTAAGATTTAGAAGAAAAATCAGAGTGTAATGTCTTGTCTCTAAAACTGAATCCTTTGTCAATAGAGAAGTGAATATGGAACTAAGAGGTAATGCAGGTCGAAAGTTAAATGTATTTCAATGGAGAAAAGAAAATACTTCAAGATCCTTCCTGGCAAACTCTGATGTCACTTGGAATAATCTGCCCATTAATACCAGGGAGATTACTGACCATAATAGTTTAAAAAGTTCGTTATCCAATCTATATTGGAACAAATTTTTTGGCAATGACGATATTTAGGTAAACCAAGGCCTCTATGAATTTTTATGTACCCAAACCAAACCTTTTTTATTTATTTTATACCTTTTATATATACCATGAAAAGGTATTCATTATCACTTGCAGTGAGCCTATACTCCACCTGCTATGTTCAAAACCAGGCGGCGCCTGTAGTGCGTCGTAAGGCATTTAGTTCACTGCTGACCCGCTCTATGATGGCACTGTTTTTATAATCATTATTCTTGTAAAGATTAATCAACATGAATTATACAAACCTTAATGTCAAAATTAACTTCAATGTAAAACTAGAAAGATGTACCTTTCTCTTTTTGTTATTTTTCACTTGATATGCTGTGAATTATGGTCTGTGAAGATGAAATGCTGTCAATAAAAAAACAAAAAACAAAAAAAAAACATCACAGGGTCTTGATCATTGATTACACACTACAATACATAATCTGTCAACTAATTGATGCTCTGATAGTTACATTGGGGCAGGTTGTCAGAAAACTCTACACATTTAGTAGATTGAGTGAATTAGACTACAAAATGATATATACTAGGTATATTTGGTATTGCATATGTAATGAACTGCAGATCCATGGGCACGAGTCGCGAATATCGTGAAAGGAAGCAACAAACAAAGATAAATTTGTTTGACCAGGTTTTATTGACCCCAAAACACAATTACAAGTGTAAAGTGCAAGACCTTAGTTTGAACAACAGACGTATCTCGTTCCTCAGCGCGGCCCAAGTCTTTTGTGTTAAGTGACTGCGGGATCCCACGACGTTGGAGGTGTAGACTTTTCCTAGCACCCATGAAAGGGTGTCTTCAGCCACAACGTCACAATGATAAGGCGGCGCTGCCTGGCTGGACTGGCCGGAGACCGTTGTTCGTGCCCGGCTCTGGTAGAGATGTTGCCTGTTGCTGCTAGGGTGGATAGTGCGGCAGCCTCACCATGCTGTTGGTGGGCGGACTCACTACACATAGATTAAAAGAATCTGTTGGATTTAGTGAAACTGTGTTTTAAACCTCATTTCTGCCTTGAATTTGGGATATTGGAGAGGAACGATGAAGGCAAATTGTACTTTTTCTAACGGCTTGACCCAAGTCCTCTGCCTCGACACCTCCCTCTCTCTCATTAATTCCTCCCCCTTTTCTCCTACTACGCACACCAATCTTGAATATTGTTTTTTGTCATTTCTTTACTTCAATTTTCTTTTAGCCTTAGAATTAGAAGGTCTAGAATAGATGTGGGAATGAGATGTGTGAGTTCTATGGTTCCTAGTGTCTGTGTTGATTTCTAAGTAGATGTTTGCCCCCCCCTCCTAAACAATGTAAACCCATCGCTGCAAAGATGCCAACGTCTTTGAGGTGAGTACAGGGTTCAGCTTGTCCCATATGGTAGAGTGGGATAGGCTTGATTCTCCTATACATGCTCAACTGCATGCTGGCAGAAATAAAATAATAGTGCAGATATCAGACAATTTACAAGATAATGCATCTAAACTCAAAGCTAGCTTAGGATGTTGTGAGTGCCTGCATGTGGTTAAAAGAGAGGTCCACGGGAGGAGATTTTTATTTAGTCCAATGGCGGCCGATGTCTATAAGCTAAGAAAGCACGAGGTTCTTGTAGAAGTGACCCGATCTGCGTTGTTGGTCTGTCCGACCCTAGGGATCAGCACTCGGGTCGCTTTTTCTAGAATAGCGTATGGGCACCAGTGGCAGTGTGATGTGTGAATTCTATGCTTTTCCTAGGTACACTCTAAGAAGAAAGAGTTCTTTCAAGAACCCTTATGGGTTCTTCACCTTGTCCTCATGGCAGAACCCCTAATGATCTGTCCGACCTGTTGTAATTAAGGTCGTACAATAAAGAATTTCTGAATTGAATTGACATTGCAGGCACAGACTTAACTTGATACGATTTCGTAAACTCAAAACAAAATAAAACAAAACCTGCATGTTTCTTTGTAGTTGTCTGCGCGATCCTCTAATTATAGCATAAACATAGTACAAGGTTATTACTGAACCGAGAAAACAGTGGGTGAAAGCTGGTCTTAATTGCTTGGACTGATGTTTTGGTTGTCCCAGGCACGAAAAACGGCGATTTGGCGAACCCTATCAAAGTTAAGGGACTTATAATGATGTTCAGCGCGCCGTCCTTATAGATAGAGGCATTCATAAGTATCCGATCTTAGTGGGATTTGGCACACATATTGTAATATACTGGGGCTATAACATATCAAAAGATCAGTCGATTTCCTGCATAAACTATGTCCAAAATGCTAAATACGGTCTTGACACCTTCTACCGTCGACTGTGGGTGTCATCATGACTGCCCCTGCTAACTTACTGGACATAATGGGCCTGTTGTATAAATTGCGATGGCCGTTCGTAAATGCTTCGTAGTTCGTTGCAAGTCCAATCTGCTTGTATAAGCTCAAGAAATCGTATATCCTTCACAGCCATATCGTACTATCTTCATCGTAAGTGTGTTTTGGCTTGCATAAGAAAATCGGCTTTGTATCTTTTTCGCAAATATCAGTTAAAACCTGCGATCACCCTGAAGGGCTTCGTTTCTACTTCGCAGGAGATGCGAAGTAGAACTTAAGTGTAATTTATGGGTCAAAAATATATTCTGCCTGTGCCTTTTTCTCTTCCTCCTTCTTTCTCCATCTTGAGCTCTGCCACTCACCCTCTCCCCTCTCTCTGCCCCTCACTCTGCCTTCCTCTCTCTGCCCCGCCCCCATCCCATCCCGTCCCCTGTTTGAACATTTAAATGAATTGGTCACAAAATCGTGTGAAAATAAAGATAAGGTAGTTGATTTTCAGATCGGCGAGGACTTGACTTCTGATCAAAAGAAAGAATTGTTGGGTCTATTGCACGAACATGAAAAATCTTTTGTCGGTAAGGATAAAAAACTGGGATTGACGACCGAATATGAACATGGCATCGACTTAAAACCAGATTTTAGTCCCACAATGAGGCAGCCATACCGCATGAACCCAGTAATGACCAAGGTTATGGCTGGAATTCTGAGGGATCAGGTAGATCAAAATTTAATCGAAAGATGTATAGATCCTGTGGAATTTAGTTCACCTGTATTACATTACATTGTGTAACCTCATTATATTTATATTAACTATTAATTATCACCTATTATCTCATTACTTAAAACCGCTAATTTTACTTAACTAGCTAGGACTGTGCAAGTCTACATATACATGCTATGCCATGGGTATTACGTAAGGGCTACGCCCACCTAATTATATATGCTGACCCAGGAGGAGCATGTACGTTTCACAGGATTCATTAAACAGTTGCTTAGACCTTCTCACGAAGTCTACACGCGTATCCGAGTTCCTTTCTTACACCTTAACATATCACCCATCCATCTCTCCCTCACTATTTCTCTCCCTCTTACTCTTTCTCCCCGTCCTCCCTCTTCCACCTCTGTCATTCTTCCTCTTCTCCCTCCCTCTCTCTGCTCTCCCCCCTATGATCTCTGAGTCTCTCCCTGCCTCCCTCTCTCCCTTGCTCTCCCCTTCCCTCTCTCTGCCTCTCCCTACCTCCCTCTCATTCTCTCCCCTCTACTATGTCCCTCCCCCTCCTCTCTCCCTTCTCCCACTCTTCCCCCACCCACTCTCTCCGCCATCTATCTCTCTACCTTGCTCTTTCTCCCCTCTCCCCTCTTTCTCCCACCATCCCCAGGATGTACAGGAGGATGTACAGGGGTATGTACAGGAGGATACACAGGGGAACATACAGGAGGACGTACAGGAGGAGGTACAGGGGGTCATACAAGGGGATGTACCGGGGGACATATAGGAGTAAATTCCCCCTGTAACTCCTCCAGTAATCCCCTATAGCCTTCTTCAGGAACTCTTTCAGTACCTCCTCCAGTAACTCCCCCATACCCCTTTCCCAGTACCCCTTCCGGTAACTTCCTCCAGTAATCTCCTCAGGTATTTTCCTCCAGTAACCTCCTCCAGTAACCTCCACCAGTACCTCTTTCAGTATCCTCCTCCAGTACCTCCTTCAGTATCCTCCTCCAGTAACCAACTATACTGGAACCTCCTCAGATAACTTCCTCCAGTAAACAATTATACCAGTACCTCCTCCAGCAACCTCCTCAGGTAACTTCCTCAGGTAACATCTCCTGTAACCTCCTCCAGTAACCAACCATACCCCTTTCCAGTAACTTCTCCTGTAACTTCCTCCAGTAACCTCCTCAGGTAACTTCCTCCAGTAAGCTCCTCCAGTAACCAAATATGCCCCTTTCCAGTAACTTCTCCTGTAACTTCCTCCAGTAACCCCCTATAACCCTTTCCAGTAACTCCTCCAGTAACCCCTCAAGTAACTTCCTCCAGTACCCACCTATATATATACATACCCATCTCCAGTAACTCCTCCAATACCTCCTTCAGTAACTCTCTATACCCATCTCCAGTAACTACTGTCCCCCCACCTGTAACTCCTCCTGTACCTCATCATGTACTGCCTCCTGTACCCCTCCCCAACCCAATATATAACCCTACATTCTCCTGTATCTCATAGCTCCTGATATCACTGACTATTTAAAATTCCCATCTCCCTTCTCCCTCCCTCCCTCCCTCCCTCTGTCTCTCTCTCTATGTCTCTCCTATTCCCCTCCACCTCTTTGCCTCTCTCTCTCTTCCTCCTTCTTTCTCCATCTTGAGCTCTGCCACTCTCTCTCTCCCCTCCCACTCCCACTCTGCCTCCCTCTCTCCTCTATCTCTATGATCCATCTCTCCCTCCATCACCTTCTCTCCCCTCCGAATACCTCATTCTCCCTATCCCCCTGTTCCACCTCTGTCATTCCCTCCCTTTATCCCTCTCTTCCAGCAAGGTAAAGTCGCCCGCATTGGTAAAAGCCTTGCTCAGTCATAGCGGCTGGACCCGGCTGGGTGCTAAAAATAACATAGGGGTCAAGTTGCCAGAAAATGTACAATTTGCCTTCACCAATCCTCTCAAATAATCCAACTTTAAGAAGAAAATCAGGTTCCAAATACAGTTCAACATAACCAGACAGATTCATTGAATGAATACAATACAGAATACACTCAGATATACCTAATATTTTTCAATTTTCACTGTAATTTAGCAGAATTTGATTAATGTGTAGAACTGTAGATTGTACATTTTCTGAAAATCGGACCCATATATCATACGATAATCTGATGTTGAAATACAAAAACAGGTGTCGCCGGTACTCTCTTTAGCTAGATGCGAGAAAGTGGTGAAATAATGCGATGAAGATACATATCTCCTGCGACGAAGCTTATACAAGTGGTGTATCGTATGTCTCTCGCAGTTTGTATGCCCATTGTTTCTCCCATATATGCGACTGTTTGCGAGGCACTTGCAACTGTGATGCGATGAGTTTATTATACAACGGGCCCAATATTTATTTCCTATCGGCGTACAATAGAATACAAAACATATATTACTTACCTGAAAGTATTGCCATATTCCTCAAATGGACATGTGCATAAACGTTCCTTTGTGAGTTGTATTGTCATCCCTCAGGTAAAGTGGTGTTCCAATGGGGAGGTGGCCAGGTATGTGCTACAGGGTACGGTAGTTATATCGATGTATTTTTCGGAATTATTGACGGTTTTGATATTATCGATTCTCATGTTGATTCATATGACTGTGAAAATTACAATTCTATTCTTGACCCTGTGTACAAAGAAAAAATGGATGCTATTGTTAAAAATGAACTTGCTGAAGGGTTTATTTCTGCGGTAGATTATATTCCTACCTGTATTCATGCGTTAGGTGCTGTTCCTAAACCAGATGGTGGGCTTAGACCCATAACAGATTGTAGTAGGCCCTTATATAGATCTGTAAATGACCATTGTGAATCCCTTGTTCATGAATTTTCTTATAATTCTGTACATGATGCTGTTGATATGGTTGAACGTGATTATTATATGTCTGTTATTGACATCAAATCGGCATACAGAGCTGTTGCCATTAATCCTGACCACCGTCAATATTGTGGTTTTAGATGGGAATTGGAAGGAAAATCCCAAGTATTTGTAGACAACAGGTTATGTTTTGGTCTGCTTCCGGGCCCATGTATTTTCAATGCCATTTCAAATTTTGTTGCTCTATGTATGTCTTGCCTGTATAGCTGTCCTGTAGTAAATTACCTGGATGACTTTTTCGTGGCAAACACCTCTTTAGATATGTGTGTGTCTATAAGGGATGACCTCATAGCCCTGCTCCGTTTCCTTGGGTTTCACATTGCTTGGAAGAAAGTCACCTCCCCTTCAAGGCAGTGTATCTACCTAGGTTTTCTTCTAGATACTAGCAATATGACTTTATCCCTCCCGGAGGAGAAGATTAAGAAGTTGTCATCTCTGCTGAAGACAGTTTCAACTAGCATGTATATTAGGAAAAAAGAACTGGAGATCGGCTTCCGGTATCAGAAAAGCAAGGGTGTGTGAGCGTTAGCTCTCTCATTAATCTCTTTTTTTTTCAGCAGAATCGTTGCAGACAAAGTAAAAAAGTTGTCTAAAAGGATTATAAAAGTACCTGGATATCAGTCATATACACTTGAGACTAAAGCCTAAATCATTCTAACCTCATCACAGAATTCAAGAACTACAGATCTTTGACCGCCAAAAACGGCCAGCCATTGTTTACCGAAGCTGTATTATCGCCCAGTGACAGTGTGGAGATTATCGTTGAGTTATAGTGACATTAACCGCTACCATAGGACCATAAACAGTAAGAATAATCGAATATAGGAAGTGTTTAAGCCATTTTGAACAATTCCAGAGCTTTAATGTGTGGATTAAGGTCAAAACAAGTGTTGATATCGATACAAAAAGATTAACAGATCGTCACAAACTTCGCTGTGCAGTGGCGCCATCTGGTGGATACAAATTCATTTTCAAACTATAGATATAGACTTTGCTTGGTGCCACCTGGTGCGAAATAGACCTAACTCAGGACTTTAAAGGCAAACGCTACTATTCACTGCCACGCCCCCCTTTACCATATACCAAATCTACGGGCATTTTACGCACTATTCCTTTAGCATAGCAGTCTATGAGGAAACAGCCCATTTTTTCACATTTTATAGAATAAAACAAACAATTAATGGCTACTCCTACTGTCCCAAATTTTTCAACACATATAGTGCAGGTTATATACTACATATGAAAAGGAAAAGAAATATATGTCATCACTCTAAATTTTTTTTTATAGCTGTCTGAAATAGACATGTTTGGGAAAAAGAGCTAGCTGGGGATACCCTCAGTTGTACCCATTTAGTATGCAAATCTATTGGGAAGTGCTGCATTTTTCTTTCACAGTTTTGGGAATAAAACAAAAATGAAAGCTCCTAAAATTTTCTACACATATAGTGCAGGTAATATTCTACACATATATAGGGAAAAAAATGTATGTCATCGCATGAAAAAAATAGTTGTAGCTGTTTGAAATAGACATGTTTAGGAAACATAGAAAACTTTGAAAGCAGCAGATTTTTGGGCTGTCAGCCATGTATCAAAGCCCCATAATTCAGTAACTAGCACGGTGACCCATTAATTTTTTTTCAGTTCCATGAACACACATACTTCAAGAATCATATATTAAAGAATCAGAAAAATGACATTTATTTTCGATGAGGAGAAAAATAAAATTGTTTTTATAAAAATGGTGAAAAAGAGTGAGTTTTTAATTTAAAATTCGCATTACGTATTTATTGTTTTCAGAATAAAGATAACAATGCACTTTATAAAAAAGAGGCATATAATTATTGGCCAAATAATACTCTCTCCAAAACTGTTAATTTTACTTAAATTGAGTGAATGTAAATAGCAAATATGAACTATAAAGTCAAGGTACAGTAAAATGAGCCCCCTTTTTGGTCCTCATTGGTTCTTTTGAGATACCAAATTTTGAAGCACTATAATTCAAAAATGAGCACGGCGACCCATTAATTTTTGTCCATCCTTATGACCACAAACACTTCAAGAATCAAATACCAAAGTTTCAGAAAAATGACATTTATTTTGATTTTCCACTAGTAGCGTTTGCCTTTAAAGGCAAACAGGAAGGATTTAAACTAGGAATACGCACTTCTGAGAAATAAAATAAGCTACTACTATGGGTGACGATGGAGTTCAAGGCCTCAGGGCGCTGGTTGAATCAATGAGAAATCAGCAGATGGAATACTACCAAAAGCAACAGAAAAAATTTCAAACCCTACTTGATTTGCTTGAAAAGCATGAAAAAAATGAAGTGGATGAGTCTGATGAGAGTACCAACAAGGTTGCCATGTTGAAAGATCAGGAGTCCAATCTCATGTTCTTGTCAGAAAGCTCTGATAACATAGTCATAGAGAAGAGTGAATACCTGGAACAGCTGAAGCTAGCAGAACCAAAGGATCCCATTGAGAAAGAATACAAGAAATCCTTCTCCTGGCAGTTGGCTGGCAACAAACTCCAAGACAACTTGAACACTAAAGTCTCAAACATTATTGAAAAGCTCTGGACTTTCTCTGACATAAAAATAAGAACATATTACAGAGTAAAAGGACGGTTGTTGTTGGATCCAGGTTAGACTGGCCAACAAAAATAAGGCAGGTTGTCTCAGAAGATTAGAATAGCCACTGCACTATGTTTATTGATTAAATACATTTAATGATATGCTCAAAACGATGGATAGAACATTCATTCTCGAGTTCAACTCATATATAATTCCCAAGAAGAAATTTTTCTGGTATAAAACAAATTTTTGCCTGGTCTCACTTGTTGAAAAAGACTTCCCCTGCTGATGATTAAATGATGTATTTATGGTGTATTCAAAGGGTCATTGATCTTGATGTAATACAATATTATTAAGAAGAGGAAAAGCTATGGAGACGCCTAGTGGAAGATATTGTTGATATTGTTGAAAACTCTGAATTCTTAAAAAGAAAATGATTCATATTCGCCTTTTATACCTTGATATAACATGTTTTTAGAAATGTATATGCCCAGATGGCAGGTGTCAGTAATAAAGTCTGTTGTAAAAACAAAAACAAAAAAAGAACTTGAGCGCTTATGTGGTTATATTGCTCATTGTTCTACAGTTTTCCCTGGTGGAAGAACTTTTTGTAGGAGGTTTTTTGATCTCTACAAACTTATGCTAGCTAAAAGACTTAACAAAATCCCTTTGTCTGACGATGCTCCCATGGATTTAGATTGGTGGTGTTCATTCTCAAAAGTGTTTAATGGTAAGTGTCTCCTGAAGAGGGACACATATTATTTGCCTATGGTTTCAGACTCATCATCAAAGGGTTATGCAGCCTACCTTGGTAATGATTGGCTTGCAGGGCCTTGGAATGAAGAGACTATTCCTGCAAGTATGAACATTGTCTCCCATATCTACCCTGCTCCTGCGCAATCCAAGCTAGCCTCAAACATTAACATTCAGGAACTGTACCCTATAGTGGTGGGCATTAGGAGATGGGGTCCTGTTTTGAGGGGCTTGTCTCTTCTATGCTTTATTGACAACACTCAAGTTATATGCATGTTGGGAAATGGATCTAGCACCAGTCATCAGTGCATGGCTTGGTTATATGAACTTTATTGGATGTGTTTTATATATGACATTGTACTGTTGCCAAGATATATCAATACCAATAATAACCTGGTGGCGGATGCGTTGTCACGGTTACCTTATTTGACAACTGATGCTGTTATTCCAGAATCCCTTAGTGCAGCAGATTTGTGTTGTGTCAATAACACTAATTTCATGTGCTCCAGGTCTTCAGAAGTGGTCATCAAAGATCCTGGAGCTCAAGGAGAGATCACTGGCGGCATCCACAAGGACTCAGAGAGATTGCCAGTGGACCCTATTCTACAACTTTCTCAAGAGGAATAATACCCCGCTTTTGCCTGTCACTCCTGTGAAGCTGAACTCATTTGCAGCCTTCTTATCTGCCTCTATGAAGTTCTCATCAGTATCTACCTATCTGGCAGGAGTGGTGGCCTATGCCAGGTTACATGACTTCCCTTCTGTGACATTGTCTAATCCAAGTGTGAAAAGTGTGTTAAAGGGTATAAGGAACTCGGATGGTGCTTCATCATCCAAAGCCCTGCCTATGACTCCTGTGTTATTACTAAAACTTTTTCCTCATGTTGACAAAAAAGAGGAGTTGGACCTTCTGAACTGGTCTGCCTTTGTTTTCATGTTCAGGACACTGGTACGTGTTAGCCACATCATATGTTCTCCTCACATGCTTCGCCGCAAGGACATTACATTTTCTGGTGAACTTATGACTGTGAGGGTTAACTCATCAAAGACGACAGAGAACCCCTTCTACATTTATGTTAAACCTGTCGCATCCAAGAGACTTTGTGCTGTTTTCTGGGTAAGAAAACTACTGGATCAACCTATGCCCTCATCTGCTCAGCTATTTTCTTGTAGAACTGTGCCTATATTAACTTATGATATGCTGTCAGAAAAACTCATGTATTTCCTATCAAGGGCTGGTATTACTGGTCCTTATTCATCCCACTCATTCCGTAGAGGAGGAGCTTCCTTCATGTGTGCTCTAGGGATTCCTCGTAGTGTAATTAAAAGTAGAGGTCATTGGAGGTCAGCTGCAGTGGACGCTTACCTAGTGACTTCTCCTGTGGAGCAACTCAGGGGCGAGGATTTAGTTGCTCAGGCCCTTAAACAACTATAACTTCTCTCCGATTTGGCCTTTTGGTAAAAATAAAACTTAGCTCCGCTGGGGTTCATGGCCATTCCTTTGTTACGTTATCTATTGCTAGTTCACCAGTCCCCAACATATGCAGAATCGATTCATTGGTGAATATATTTGGGTGACGCATCAGTGACTATTATGACGCATCATCAAGTGTGCGTCCTGAGAGCCAATCAACGCAGTGGGGGAAATGAACATAATTGATTCAAATACGTCCAGACCAAGATTTCTCGTTGAAAATGCAAAAATCTATTTTATAGTAATATATATATATGTCGACCAATTGGTGAAATAACTCTTGTATAATGAGAGGAGATTTTAGCTAGAAAAAAAGGGGCCAGCCTACTTTATCAAAAAGCAGGGCGAAGACCCATGCTTCTGGGTTCTCAAAAGAACCTTATTTCTTTCCTGAGGAGAAAAGGAGGTTCTATGGAGAACCACTTTGAGCTAAAGAACCCTTCAAGTTCAAGAAGAACCCTAAAATTGACCAAGAACCCCTATGGTTCTTGACGGAACCCCTGATGGTCCCGAAGAACCCTTTTAGATGTTGAAGAACCCTTAGGTTCTTTGGAGAACCACAAGGTTCTTCAAAGAACCCAAAAGAACCCTTTTTTCTTAGAGTGTAGAACTAAATATCGTTTCTGTTGTCATTGTTTATATTGATATGCCTTAAACATCAATCTCTCCCTAAGGCTCTAACTTAGGCACTCATGTAACTTTTGGGTGTTGGACAATGAGAAATAGAGGGGGTTTCCCGATCATGGAGGAAGTTGTATAGTGTATTTGGCATCTCCGAAGGAGTGATGGCGAATGTTCTTGCTTTGGTTATGCAGTGCATGCATGTTATATGCAGTGCCATTTCGCCGGTCGGTCCAGCCTTATAGATCTGATATTGTTTTTAGGCAAGACGATTTAGGCAAGACATAATTAATGAATGGCTAGGCCATCGGAAATAGTGTAGATGTCTTCAGGAGCATATTTTCTCTTAATTAAATGACATCCATTAACTGTGTTTCATCCGGGGTGCACTAGAATGATTTGAAGTTGCTTTTCTTAATCAAGTTCATGGCTTCGTCCTTTCCTGCCAACCTGAACACGCTGCAGGCTATGAAGTGGTTTAAAAAAGTGAAGCAAACAAACAAGAAAATTGCCTTTCCTGTGATTGGGACAGATTTTTGCTGATGTATTTACAGGCAAAAAGTGCCTTTCGATGTAATTCTTTGGCTTTGGGCTATTGGGCTGGCCGTGAAAAGCTTAACTAATAAAAAATGAAGAAAAAATGTAATGCCGTGCAAAACTAAATAGGCATAGTGTATTCAAATGTTCACATTGAATAAACCTCAGATCCAAAAAGAAAGTTGGTACTAAATGGTCCTTATTGCACCGCCTAAAGGTCCATTTAAAAGCGCATGAATTTCCAGTCGGTCATGCAAATTAATTCTTGGAAATACCATTTCGGGTCATCATTGTAGAGTAAATATTTTTTGTGCAAAACTGGTTGTTTTTCTTTAAAAAGAGCGAGTTGGTTCTGTTGCTGATTTATCGATTCATTGTGAATGAACCATCACGACCCAGGACTTGTGCGCTTGATACTTAAGTGATATTCAACACCTGAATATGATGCAATAAATGTGATACAGGCTTTTTTCAAAATTGGCTTGTTTCAGAGCCGAAGGCAGACCTCGTTTAGGTGTAGAAAATGAAGTGCTGGTTTTAGTTTAATTTTCATGGATGAGTGTGTACTAACTTCTTCAGACTTCCCCTGCTGTGTACATACTCAGGATTATAGAATACTAGAAAAGTACCCGTCCTTCGCACGGTTAAGAACAGGTAGGCTATGAAATGTATGGTCAAGAAAATATAGCAACTGTTAGATACAAATCTCTCTCCCGCTTCCTCTCCGCTCCTCCTCTCTGTATGCCTCTCACTCTCTCCTTTCCCTGCCTAGCCCCTCTTTTCTCTCCCTGTCCCTCCCTTACCCCTCTCCGCTCCACCGCCTTCTCCCTCCCCTCTTCTTCTCTCTCCCCCTCCACCTCTTAACTTTCATTCACTCCCTTCCTCCCCTCCCCCTCGCCTCTCCCTTGTGGCTTGCATTGGAGGAGATCTTGAAGAAAACCCCCAATGAAGACAAATTATATTTGCCAAAGGTGGTGGAGACGATTTACGAACATGGGGCTATCCTAAGCATACCTGCGGGGCTGAGATACTGAAGAAATGCGGGCCATTCTTCGTAATAATTCAGGGTCAGTAGTTGGGCGAGAAATTAATCAACGCAACACACAGAGATGTATGCTTCAAATCAGTAGGATCACTTAAAAGAGGTCGAACTAACTCTGATTTTTATTCTTATACTAAACAGATTAGAACGAATACACTGGGCCTGTGCTGATTGGCTTAGGTCTCGTTGGACCAATTAATCGACAGGTTAGATTAGAGATCCAATCAGCCACAGGATAACAATGACAGACAAAATATTAAAACGAGGCTCAGAGTGACCACTGCCACCCTGACCAATCTCTTTGGGTGGTGACCAGGTCACAGGGTTATCTCCCCTCCCCTCTCCCTCCCACTCTTTAATCAGTATTCCCCCCTCACTTGACCTGGCGGTCAGCCCCTCCCCTCCCTTCCCATGTGATCGACTTTGAGATAACGGTCAGACCTGGACCTCACCTATACCTTTGGACTTTGGAATGATAAGAGATCCGCGAGCGTTGTGGCGGTAAGAAAGTGTAGGTAGCCTTCTGGCCGGTAGGGGCGTGACGAATGTGTGGCTGAATGAGACAACTTTAACTCACAAATTAGACCATTTATGCTTGTCAATTTTACATACGTCCCAATCTCATTTGGTTCGGAGAACTGTGTACGACATAGTTCTCCGAACCACTCTAAGGAGCAGACAACACATCGACGCAACCCTCATTTTAGTTTCTGGCCGACAATCCCCGAGCAACCCCGAGTATCACCAAGCGGCCACCCCCTTGGCTGACCGAGTTCTGCCGAACCGGAACCCCCGACCTAGAACCATAAGTGGGCTTCACTTTCTTCCACTCACGAATCCACTGCCATCCTCAGTCAAATTCTACACTCAAGCTTCATTAGAATCAGAGGTTTTGATGCTCGATATCTAATTCCACATGAGAAACCTTTATTTACATTAGGTACCTCGATCAGGCATTTTAACCACTGGATTTTAACCTTTCGACCCGCCGGACAAATTCACGGCGGCCATTCCTATTTGGGTTGAGGCTCCCTTTCTCTCGTAAGTACATACATGTTTATACAGTTGAAAAAATGCAAAAATAAGACAATCTAGAGAAGTACAGAGGAAAAATCAACTCCCCTAAATCAAAAATAATAGCTAAAGATTTTACAATGCCTTAGCGTACAATTATCTCGGATAATTTGTAAACACAGTCTCTTAAGAGTTTTCACTAGGTGGCGTATTACCGCACTGTCTTTTGAGTTTAATGTATTGTACATTAATATCTCCGCTTTTCTTGTCTATGGGTTCTCCCCGTAGAAACGTCTCAGGCATTTTCACGCAGTCTTTGAATATCGCCTTATTATTTTACTTGTTTTTTGGGCTGCCTATCACTACTTAACATCCGTAAGGTGGCAGCATGTATCTTTTACACTTTATATGTACCTGTCGCCGTGAACATCCTCAAGGTGGCGACACTGGTACATACTTATACATTTAATTTGGGAGCCTGGCTCCTCTGGTCTAGAAGACTGACAAGATTCCTTTATTTTCAGCCCTTCTTTCGACCCAAAAATGGCCCGCTGAGGTGTACACACCGGTCTAGTGACTACCGACCGTTCCTAGGCTGGTCTTCTTGGTATCACTACTCCATCAACAGCATGACAACCTCCCATCTTTGCTTCACCCTACTTCAGAGAACGGGTCCTTCATCATCCTCTCTCAAGTGGTGGCTTATTCCTTTACATAACAGCTAGCTTTCTCACCCTAGCTTGAGCAGAAGAGTGCGTCCCACTGCAAGCTAACACCGGGCATACTTACTAGGTAGGGATTGGTGACTAGACCAATCAATTAAATTCTATGAAAGGGGTGAGGACATTGTCCACAGTCCAGCACTAGGCCTGCTTTAGAGTAAACTAAACAGCTTTCGTGACAACACCTCCTTTGTAATTATTACCATTAGATTCCAATTAAATTAGCACTACAAAACATTTTAAAATCAGAATCTGCTCAGATTTGCAACTTAGGACTAACATTATATCGGCTTATTATTATCTCACACCACATATTCATCTGACTTGTTGTTTTAACATACTACTCCACGGGGTGCTGCAGATCTTTGTTTCATATCCATCGATCTAGGAGGTTTTGGGGGGGTGTTCTGTCTAAAGGAAGATAGGGGGTCAATTTGGAGGGGTTGGGTCTCCGGGGTTTCGAGATCTTCGGTACCGCCAAGGGACTGGGGTCCAGAATCTTGAAGTGGAATCTATTCAGCAGGTTGCTGTTGGGACGGGTATAGATTAGAAAAGACATTGGGGAAGGAGGGAAGAGGGGCAGAAGTTTTACTGGGTAGTCTGTCTAGACTATGGGTAGGACGTTTACCTAAGAGAGGGAGGCAAGAGCCGTCTCTTTTCCTCTTCACATACACCACCACTCCCATCAATCCAATCACGATTGCTAGGGTGAGCATGAGGGTCGCGAATCCCCATGTGGGAGATGCGGAGAAGGAAAAAGGCTGTACCGTCGGAGGAAGGGGAATATCGGTCAGGGAAATTAGGGGTACGTCGATCCTGCTGTTGAACTGGAGTTGTTGCTTCAGCTCAGGATAGTCTTCGAACTTTCTATAGGTTAAGTTGAGAGAGGGTAGGGACAGGGCTTTGGGGGGTGGAATTCTGATCGTGGAATTATGTTGCTCGACGCTGCGCACCCTCCAATCTTCACTATATAAGACGCAGCCACTGTTTACTGTGACCCGTGTGTTTGGTAAAAACATTTCTTATAGGTTTCTTACTGATACACCTTAATACAGTCTTGACTGGAAAGTATACTGCAAGGACAACCGATGACAGTTGTTCAAAATCTCTGAATATTTCGTTACTGACATTGCCACGCTTCTAAATCTCTATCTGACACTTTACTGGACCTTTGCCTAAAATTATTTCTGTTTCACATGTTGGTTTTAGGTTCTCCAACGCAGAGGAACATACAGCCGGGCTGTATCCCATGCAGTGGTTAGGAACAAAAGAGGCACCACTAGAGACACTGTCCATCGCTAATTCAGCGATGCCCTTGATGATTTTGGGGTAGGATGGCCCATAAGGGGTAGGAAAATACCTTAGTTTATAGTGTAAATACTTAGTAGCCGAAACTGCAGGGATGACCACCTGATAAACTAATTGCTCGTCTGACTCAGATATGATTTGAACTTGTACGCTTCTGTAGTACCAACGAACATCGTCTATAGGTTGGTGTCCCCTCTCACTCAATTGGTGAAGAATTTCATTTAAATGTTCTTCAGGTAATGTTCGTCAGTCAAGTACCCGTGCTCTAGGTGGGTTCTCTGGCGATGGAATAAATCAATTTGCCTATAATATACCAGCATAATGCGGTCAACTTGGCTTAGGGCCTGATCAACCTCTCGTCTCATATGCATACGATGAATATCTCTAGAAAAATCATTTAAATGATGAACAATTTCAGATACCTGGTCAGTTAGATTTTGGCTTATCTCTTGCAGGTTTTGGATGTCGACTCGATTCTCTCGTAGGAACAGACGGGTCTGTTTTACCACAGAAACCATCTCTGACTAGAAGTGAGACATCACACTGAGGCCTGCCTGCAATACCTCCACTGCCGCTCGGAGCTCGTTGATCTGGTCTGTGGTAGCGGTACCGAAGAGAGATCGGCTGATCATTCCTACCACTCACAGCAGAGCTCGCCTCGTGCAAACTGGCGGAGTGGGTAGATGATCTTTGATGAATTGAACAAGAAGCCGCCATGTTCTGAGGTCGGTGATTCCTACCACTTGCTGCTCGTGTAGTCCTTCCATGTTAGCTTCAAGGATGTGGAGCCACGACTCCATAGGTGGAGGAGCAGGAGGCTGGAGGAACATTAATGCTGTCCATGTTGCTGTGAGGGCCCTTACCTCCCCAGCCGAGTATACCAGCACACCTTCCTCAAAGATGTCTGCTTGGCTGCAAATGAGGTAACAGGTGAGCAACAGTAACCCCTTAGTCACTGTCCCCACTGCCATCTTGTGCATCTGGTGCTTGTGCGGAGGTCACCTGCGTGTCAGGTGCTTGGTCGGTAGATGCTGATGTTATTTTTGCTCTCTTTTCAGGTTTAGGCTCGCTCTCCTTCAGTGGACTAGGTTCTCTAGGGCTAGCAGGCACTCTCCTCTTGGCATGGAAACGCCTATGTAGGTGACGCTGAGGATTGTCTGGTGGGAGCACAATCTGAGGAGCTGCTATCAAGGCCCTTGACCTGGTGCGTATATGAGGAGGTGGTAGAGGAGTACGTGGAGTCCTAGTTGTTGTCCTTCCAGTTGGGTTAACTGGAGTCTCTTCTATGTTTGCAGGAGTCCTGTACCTCATCTGAGGTGGTGTGAATGGTGCTGGAGCTGGCGGTGGAATGACCAAGGCCTGATGCTGGTCAGCATTATAAGGAGGATGACGGGGCGGATCCGGAACCTCTGGTTGGTCCACGTCACTACCCATATCTTCGTCGGCTGAATAGAATTCTTCCTCGACTTCCGGTACCATTTCCACGTCAGCAGCGCCGCCTACAGCTAGATCTTCCGCCTGGAGATAGACTTGATTCACAGGTGGAAGCAAAGGTTCATGTATTAAAGCATTGGGGTCAACATTTAGATTTTGCCCAGGAGGTTCAGGGGGGACTGGCCTCGCTGCCCGAGCCCGTATTCTCGCCTGATTGCGCCTGCCTTGGCCTGCCCTGTTTTGCCTATTTCTAACCGTATCCCAAGCAATATCCCCAGATACCAATTTTATTCTTTCCCGATTTATTAGTTTTCTCTGACCTTGTGGGTCTCTTACGATCACTACAGCTCCCCTTATGCCTAGGACTGTATACCCATGATCCCATCTAGGATCTAGGGGCGCTCTGGCGCCTGCCAATACAACTACTGAGTCACCTACACGTAAGTCACCAGCATTTGCCCGAGCTCTAAGCCTCTCATAATTATACTTACGGCTAGCTTCAGTATTTTATGCAGCTACCCGGAAAGCATCTGTGAGGGCTTGTAATCGTTCACTTAACACTTGGGGTTCTGTACCATCCGGCCCAGGGAAGATCTTAGCAAAGGGGACCGGAGGTTGACGACCAAAGGTGAGAAAATAGGGAGTGAAATTTGTGACTGAAGAGGTGGAGACTCTATGGGCCCAAAGTGTGGGTCCGAGTTGATTCTCCCACTCTGCTGGTGGCGCATTGATGAATTTTTTTAGGATATTCTTAAAGCTTTTGTTAAACCTTTCCGTCTTACCATTAGTTTGGGGGTGCCAGCCAGAAGTGTGTCTGACTTGCATCCCAATGGATCTTAAATAACCTTCGACTTGTTGGTTCATGAATTCTAGACCCCTGTCAGTAATGATTACCTCTGGGGGCCCGTACCGGGGTACATATTCATTTGCCAGATAGTCAGCTATATTTTTCCCAGTTTTTCTATCAATGGGTTTTACTTCCGCCCATCCACTACTGTGGTCAATTACAACTATAATATAGCGATTTCCATTGTCCGAAACAGGAAAAGGACCACATAAATCCATTCCCACTATTTGACCTGGGTACTTTGCTATAGGCATAGCTGTGGGAGCAACCTTATCTTGACCTGCACGATTTACTGCACACTTATCACAATTACTCAACACACGGAGGGTATCTTTCCTCATAGTAGGCCACTTGTAGGCCTCTAATATCCTATCAAGGGTTTTTCTCATTCCCTGATGGCCCACTTCAGTGTGTGCTCTTCTTATCACTCTGTAACGAGCTGATTGCGGCAACACCAATCTAGGATAAGCTGGTTTATTGGGTGGGGACATGATTGTAAACAATAATCCGTTGATTAGTGTGTAATCATCCACCTCCTCCAGGCCCAACTGATACTCAGCCATCTGTTGCTGCTCTGTTCTGACTTGTTCTCGCTCAAGCTGATCAAACTCCCAGGGGATTTCCTCTGTTTCCTCGAGGGCACCTACTTCAAAATTACTGAGAGCGTTCCCCTCCCCCTGGTCATAAGTTTCATGAGTCTTTATGCGAGATAACATATCAGCCCGTACATTGTTCTTACCTTGTCTATATTCGATAGGGGCACCATATTCTGCTATTAAAACAGCCCAACACTGAATTTTTGTATTTTTAACCTCACCAAGAAAGAGCGATTTGAGGGGTTTATGGTCAGTATAGATGGTAAAATCACTGCCATATAGATATGGCCTAAGTTTAGTTAGAGCATAAATAATGGCAAAAGCCTCCTTTTCTATAGTCGCCCATTTTAGTTGGGGACCTGAGAGTTGTTTTGAAATATACTGAACTGGTCTTTCCACTCCATTCTCATCAGACTGGACGAGGATGGATCCCACTGCGTATTGACAGGCATCTGTATAAAGCTTATAAGCTTTTCCAGGTTGCGGATGAGCCATGATTTGGTCTGAAGTAAGAACGTCCTTTAATGTCTCGAATGCTTCTTGTTGTTCAGGACCCCATTTAAATCTAGCATGTTTCTTTGTTAACGCCACCAAAGGTGTTACAATTCTTGCATAGTCAGGAATACACTGACGATAATATCCACAACAGCCTAGAAAAGATCTAATGGCGGACACACTGTCAGGCGGGAGCATTTCTCGAATGGCTTTGACTTTGTCCGGATGTGAATTTATCCCCTGTTTAGACACCTGAAAGCCCAGAAAATCTACCTTGTCTTGAAAAAATTAACATTTACTCTTTTTGATGGTAATACCATGTTCGGATAAAGTGTCAAAAATGATTTTGAGATGTTTTTCGTGCTCCTCCCGTGTTTTAGAGTAAATCACCAGGTCATCGATGAATATACCAAGAAATTTCCCAATATATTCGGCGAATATCCGGTTCATTGCCCTTTGAAACACAGCCGGGGCATTAGTTAATCCGAAAGGCATTCTACGCCATTGAAATAAACCTCTATGGCAGACAAAGGCCGTTTTCTCTATGCTTTCAGGGTGCATTTGGACTTGCCAATACCCAGATTTGAGATCTAGAGTGGAAAAGATCGCTGCTCCTGTAAGACTATCAAAGATATCTTGTATATTTGGTAGGGGGTGGGCATCTTTCTTGGTTACAGAAATTAATTTTCTAAAATCTGAACAGAACCTGGTTTCCCCATCTTTCTTAGGTACTAAAGTTATGGGACTAGCCCATGGTGACGAGCTTGGTTCAATCACACCTAACTCAAGCATTTCGTCAATCTCCTTATCTACTATCAGCTTTTTGTTTAAGGGAAGGCGATAAGGTCTCTGATTAATAGGGCGGGCATTCCCCGTGTCAATCTCCATGTATACATCTTTTACTATGCCTAATTTACCATTTTTGCCAAAAACTTCTGGCTATCTTTCCTCCCAGATTTCTTCCTCTGTTTTGAGGGAAGCAAATTCAGAATCTATTTCTTCTTCTACCGCTTGACTTTTATATTCTCTACCTCCTAGACGTATGATTCTTTTTCTGTGCCAGATTACTGAATCCAAAATGTCCAGAGCATCGTCCCCCAGTAGGAGATCGTGTTGGAGGTTTTTAACAACGTATACAGGAAGATGACTACCCCCAGCCTTAATTATCGCCCTACCTTCTGACTGCAAAGCATGACCACTCAGTGACCGTAACTGTTCACCTTGTTCCAAAATTAACGGTCGGTGGTTTACCTTATTGAAATGTTTCCACAAATCATACTTAACTAAACTTCTAGTGGCGCCGGTGTCGATAAGCGCTTGTGCTTTCCTTCCCGCCACAGGAAGGGCCACACGAAACCGCTTATCCGGCAAATTTATTCCCCCAAAGGGAGAACAAATGGGTTTGTGGGAACTCTGGGAGTTATGGCTTGTATAGCCACTATAACGGGTTGCATTTTGTTATCCATTACTTCTTCTATGTCTGGCCGTACAGCCGCTCTCATTTGTGTGAATCGAGTAGGGCATTCTCTAGCAAAATGTCCCTCCAATCCACATTCATAGCAAGTATTCTTACCTCTAAACCTTTTCCCCCCTTTCTGTGCCCCTCCCTTCCTTTTCTGACCCTGTTGTGACTCTACTTGATTAGAATTGGCAACCGGGGCAGGGTTTGGAGCGCTATAAGGCGGAAATGTAGGCAAATAGGGTGGTTGTACAAAGGGAAACTGAGTCTGGTTCTGAACTGGTGGTGCATGAACTGTTACTGATGAAGGTTGAGATCTTTCCCTCCCCATGAGTTCTACCATATTTCTTAATGCTTTTAATTCGTCCATCATAGCCTTTGTTCCAACATCGGTCACCCAGTAGAGGTTGGTGAAGTCAGAGTTGGGGCTGGCGTCCGAGGTTTTGGGAGTAAGGCGCCTATTTCCATAGGTTCCTCTCTCCTTGCACCTCTGACTGGAGCATCGGCTAACGTATAGGTATACCCTGCCGTTGTCGCCAGGTCAATTGCTTCCCCCAAGGTCTCTGGTCTGGTTGAGAATACCTCACACCGTACCTGTCTATCGGTGAGCCCACGTATAAAATCTCGAGCTAGTTGCGACTGAATTACAGGCAAGGCCAAAATGTCTGGTTCATAAGCCCTTAGAGATGTTTCCTTGTATTTACGGCCATAAATTTGTATGTCTTCATATGGGAGTTGATGGATCCCCTTCAAATTCTCTCTAAGTTGAGTGGTCTCCTCTTCTCCCATAAACAAGCGAATTATTTCCTGTTTTACACCCTCCCATGTGCGTTCCCCTCCCTGTGCTTCTACATAAGATTTGATGGAACGTGCTAACGATCCCTGAGCTAACAATATAACTGCCTCTATGGCTATGAGATCATGTGCCCCTACTGTGATTCTAACTCTGTCCAATCCCTCCAACCACTCTCTGAGTGATTCTTTGTTGGTCCCATCGTTAGGACCCAGCAAGGTTGCATGTCTCTCCATATGCCTTCTAACTACTTCTATTGACGCATAGTGCGCTTTACGATCAGCATCATTGAGTGCATTTACCTCTTATGCGGTGATTTCCCAGTCAATGGGTGTTGTCAACGCCATTTCAGAGGTGTGTTAATTGGCTGATTATATGTAAAGATGAATTATTATTACCTGCTTTATTTGGAATATTCTATTTCTATATAGAGAATTTGGAATATTAATTTTTGCCTAGATCCAACATAACAATTTTTGTGCAGGTATTTCCAAAAACAAAAATTTTGATCTCTTTAGTCCCTATTCTTACCCATTACATTTTATCCCAGTGGTAAGACATAGTGTCTAGCTGTTCACTGCTGAACTGGATCACACTTTCAGAGGTGCCTACGCAGTCGTTCCAATCCTCTGGTTCTGCGATCGGTGGATAACCATCATTGAATATCTCCTCTAGGAAAATATCCTCAGCTTCGAGGTATTGTGGGAACTCTTCCACATGCTCGATTGCTACAGGATATAGCAAGATAATACTTGTGTGATTTTTGTCAGCTAATGCACCTTCCAATAAAAGCCCAGCTCAGAGTCCCAAAAACACAACACCCATAAATACAATGGCAGTTTTGAAAAAGGCACACTCACCTGACTCCTTTTGCTTGCTTTTAAGGTCGGATACTGATCTGACCAACTAACTAGCCCCTAATCATGGTCGCCAATGAAGAAATGCGGGCCATTCTTCGTAATAATTCAGGGTCAGTAGTTGGGCGAGAAATTAATCAACGCAAAACACAGAGATGTATGCTTCAAATCAGTAGGATCACTTAAAAAAGGTTGAACTAACTCTGATCTTTATTCTTATACTATTAGAATAATTAGACAGATTAGAATGAATACACTGGGCCTGCGCTGATTGGCTTAGGTCTCGTTGGACCAATTAATCGACAGGTTAGATTAGAGATCCAATCAGCCACAGGATAACAATGACAGACAAAATATTAAAACGAGGCTCAGAGTGACCACTGCCACTCTGACCAATCTCTTTGGGTGGTGACCAGGTCACGGGGTTATCTCCCCTCCCCTCTCCCTCCCACTCTTTAATCAGTATTCCCCCCTCCCTTGACCTGGCGGTCAGCCCCTCCCCTCCCTTCCCATGTGATCGACTTTGAGATAACGGTCAGACCTGGACCTCACCTGTACCTTTGGACTTTGGAATGATAAGAGATCCGCGAGCATAGGTTCCAGGAGAGTATCCGCAGCGATATTAGTATGATTTTGCGTGGTTAGTTTAGTAAGATTGAGTCTGTATTTGTTATATGTACGGAAACAGCCAAAGGCTATTTATATTGTACAAAAAATCGTCACAAAAACATGGCAAAAACAACTGTGCAGAGCCGTGAAATTCCCATCCTACCTGCCTAGGGAGGATGGGAGATTCCCGGCTCCCTGTCTCCCACAAAGCAAAAAAGAAGGGTTGTCAAGCACTGTCTGCAGAGGTCGTATGGGTTGTACCCAATGACCAGCAGACATTTATATTTCAGCAGAATCTATATTTCATTAGCTTTTAAATGTAATAATCCCGGAGTTTCTACCTTGGAAAACGACAGCAACAGTTCGTAGCCTAGACTGGAATATGGGGGATTCCCCCTATGACGTCTACATTCTTATTTCTTGTATACATGTGATTAAAATGGCATACGTAATCTATTGCGATAGATTACGTATGCAATGATAGATTACGTATGCATGGTAAAAATGATATTTCTGAAACCAAGAATCATCTAGGATTAATTTTTATTACTGAAAATATGTGGGAAGGGACAAAGTCAGAGAACTGATGCTTTCATTCATTAAATAGCAAAATTTCTCATGGAATAGCACAAATAAAAGATAATGATAGATTACAAATGAGATAATTGATAACAAAAGACACTGGAAAAGGGATATTTCTTGAAGCAGAAGTAATCAAAGACTGCTTATTATACTGAATTATACTGCTTCGAATATATGGAAAGAAATAAGGTAAGAGAAATAGCATGAAAATTGTAATTAAATGGCAGGGTTTTGAAAACATGATAGATTATGTATGATGCGACGATAGATTACGTATACCACGATAGATTACGAATGACACTGGAAAAACGGTATCTTTTAAAGCAGAATTCTTCCTCAAATGATTTTTTTGTTTAGAATGTATGGGAAGGAAAGTCAAGTAAATTATATGATTTTTTAAAATAAAAATGGCATTTTTTTCAGAGATCATGGCAAATGATTCAGAAATCGCATCAATTGAAAATCGTAAAAATCTGTGGAAAAATTAAAATTCTCCTTCCTTGTTGAAAATATGATGGTTATTCAATGGAAGTGAGCTTGTGGTTATGGATTAGGAATAAATGAATGATAACAATAGCATTTTTATGAGCTTAACTATCATAGGTTGTTGGTAAATATGCAAAATATTGCCAGAAATGGCTGCAGCGATAGATTACGTATGCTTTTTCAATTATGCCTAAATACATTAATATATCCCGTTGTGCATTGGAAAATCCGCCAGTGCATCCAAAAGTGCAACTGACCAGTCACAAAGTGCAATCCGCTCAAAAAAGCAGTTTTGCACCTGGTTTTGTACCTGATGCAATGTGCATCATCTGATGCACTTCAAAATGCATATCAAAGTTATGTATTTAAATCGGGAGTAAATGCACTAGCAGTTGAATTATTTTATCAAGTGATGAACATGTAAATATTTGTACTGATGCATATCCCATATGTGGCGTGTCACAGGAAAATGAGTTACAAGTTGCAAATTCGCCTTTTTTGAAGTGGTTTATTAACAAGATCCCTTGGCTGGAATATTTTCATACAGTTAAATTATTTAAAAAAAACATTATTATTATAGTTATGTATACCTATCCCCTAGAACACACACAGGGAACCATTGATTAAAACCACTGTTGCCATTGGTATACTATGGGTGAGCGAACAGAGGTGTTAAAGCTACAGAGTGGCATGTGCGACCTTGCTGCTACACTGGCTATGTGTATTCACAGAAGCCTGCCTTTTGACTCGCAGCAAGGACACTGTATATAAAAGTTAAATCATAGGAATTAACTCATATTTATTTGTCTAATCATGTTTTATGCCCTTATTACCATTGTTAGCCCTTGTAAGTTCGCTATATATCAGGTCCCATTTCAGATTTACCTTTTGTCTATTTTAGGTGCAAATAAATATTATGTTCAATTAGTTTATATGTTCAAGGTGTCATGCCATTATGATCATTTTGAGCGTAATTTGTTCATAGAAAAACAATTCTACAGGGCTGCCGGCTCCCTGAACTTCCTTGTTGATCCTTTTTTCCCCTTATAATACTGAAGTTTCTTATACATAAGAAACTTTAATATCATAATATATATTTTAGTTGGGTAGTAACCAAAGCTATAAAATAATGTAAAACAATGTTATGTATAGTGCACAATACTTATAAGTCACACCTTTCCAAATGTCCTGTTCATTCGAGGTGTGATGTGTTAGTCAAACGTCGCAAAATTGATATTTTTCAAAGTGTTATTCTCACAAGATCTGTTATTGAAATAATCTGATTATTTAAGGGTTCATCACTATTACTTATATATGAATCGATGTACCAAATTTCAGGACATTGTAATACATATATCCTGGCGTTTTAAAGCTCTTTGTATGGTGTATGTTTAGTTACTTTACTGCTACTGGCAATGGCCCTCCCAGTTTTCAAACATAAATAATATTATATCAAACATAAAATATAGAAACACTTCTTAGATGTCTTTAATGTTTACCATTATTGGAATACCCTTAATCTCATCTTTTCAAATATGATGATATCCCAAAATCCAATTTTTGCGACTTGTGACTCATTTCCCTGAAATAGATATATGCATTTTAAACGTCATATAATTGGGGCTTTTATATAATTATGGTCAAGTCTTATGAGAGCAAAAGAGACACATCAAGTTACACATCAGACAATGGAATATGCAGTACAGACCCAGTTATTCTTCATCAGTACAAAATTGTTGAATACATGTCCATCACTTGATAAAATAATTCAACTGCATTTACACCTGATTTAGATACATAACATTGATACACATTTTGAAGTGAATTAGATGATGCAAGTTTTACCAGGTGCAAAACTGCTTTTCTGAGCGGATTGCACCTATGTGACTGGTCAGATGCACTTTTGCATGCATTGGCAGATTTTCCACTCTCCAGGTGGCGGCACTTTTGCCACCAGGTGGCAGGTCAGGTCACTGTGTTGTACTTACAATTTATTTTGACAATAGATAAACTGTTACTACACCTTTGTGCTATTTACATACGATAATTGTTTCCCATCATTTAATTAGGAATATTGTAAGTGATATCCATCCATAGTATATTTGTGTAATTTTTCTGTTTGATATTGAAAAACGTTTTCATCAAGACACCCCAATGTTTCTACATATAGGTTGTGCCTAGTGGCTTGGGCCACCAAGAGCAACCAAACAACTAAAATAGAGTGCAAGCCATTCTGCCACCCTCAAGGCTCCTCTAATAGGCCTAGAGGATGGTGAAATTGATGAAATGTAATGTTGCATTTAAGGGAGACAACACTCCAGTGAGCCAAACCCTTTAGGAGATATTAGGGAATATAGGCAACCTTCAAACCTCTCTGTGATAAACAAAAATACAGCTCTCCAACAGAGCACCAAAAGAGCCTCACTGAGTGCATCATAAGTGCACTTTTTAACCTGGAAAATAGAGCATAATTAAGAGCATCAGAATCACATTAAATACACCTGGTCAGTAGTGCATCATTGAGAGTACCAGTAGTGTATTTATAAATCGGGTCCATAGAGCATTATAAAATCAAGTTTGAGCCTCACAACTGTTTACGATTTCCACTAGTAAAGCACCAGGTCAGAATCAGGTCAAAAGTTCCAGGTCAAAACTAGGTCAGTTATGTAATCATGCACATCGGGATGTACTAGGTGCAAATGGTTTTCACCTATACACAGCCCTAATCGTTCTCTTTAATGACATATTCAGACATTGATTCTTTATGAGATATGGGATATAGTATAAAGATTAGCAGAAAGTTACTTAGGATAAACTCAAGGAACGATAGGTAGCCAAGATTTTTAAATGCACACACACAAAAACTGTTACTGTGCTTCTTTTATTTCATACCAGAAAATACAGCTGCCTGCACTGGGCAGGTGACCTCTATCGATTGGTCATTCATAAGATGCACAATCCTGGATCCTGGATCCTGGTTGTACCTGTATATTCTTTATCTAATCAAGTCAATATTCATATATTCCTGCAATTCCAGCGATCATACTTGCATTATGCTGAATGGAGTGAACTACTATCTTCTTGCCGAGAAGGAAGCTATAGGCAAGGCAAGGTACGTCCTGTTCTATTGCAGGACCTCATCCAATCAATAAACCTCACTTTGTCTGATTCAATATTCTCATTGGGAGGTGGTATAAGATGCATAGGAATCACTGTTATCCTCAATCAGGATGTCATAGATTCCACGCTATTTGAGAAGGCTTGCGTGAACCATCTGCCCGAATAGGATTCATAGACACCGCAAAATGAGTCCAAACCATTATGTATCATAGACAGGGCTGGAAGTGGACACCACACATAGTGATATATATAAGTGTCGCTGACATATCCAATTCCCCTCGCCCCCTCCCCCCCCCCCCCCATAACACTGGAGCTATCTCACAATATAGTGTGTCATCGTCAAATGTAGCCAAATCAGCTTTTCTGAACTTCAGAATTCTGGCTCATTGTGTTGGTAGCTGTATGTACTATTAAGCAGTCTTCTAGAGATGGTGGATATGTGAATAGATAGACTTTTGGATATAGCAATATGGCGCTCATTAGATGCCCATTAGAATAACACTTACATCATCCCCCATTCATAGTTATGGGCGCACCTAGCGCCTAATCCGTCACTATATATATTTATTTTCTATCCATCAGGGCAAGAGGAATTTACACTGACGCGTGGGAATTCATATTATGTTTTCATTGTTTCAGGGTTTGTCATTCGGTTCGAGTATACTGGGAAGTTACCCTATGATCAATCAAGAGTTGTAATTAAATAAATGCATTTAAGAACCTAGAATGTGATTTAACATTATATGTATTGATATCACTCTGATCGACTAAACTAATATTGAGAAAAGGAATCAGACATTCCTAGACATCGGGATTAGTGGCACCATTTCTGGTGTTCTTAAAGCGGCATTCTCCGCTATCACGGCAAAAAGATCTTACCAAATGTATTCCTTGTTTGACGATTGAATGAAAACGAGCGCCAGTGAGTGGGGACAAGGCAAAGTGAAGCCACTGCAGCAAAAGGTAAGGTGCTCTATCATTTCATAACTCCATAATTTCATAGGTTTTAAGGCATGAAATTATGCAGCACATGAGATGCAGCTCAGTGTTACCCCTGAATGATTGTAAACAAAACAGTCGTGGGCCACCAAAACATATACGGATTCCTTAAGCAAAATCAACAGCTAGGGGGAATCCTCCACAATCTTGGTCAAGTGATGCTTACATGTGTGACAAAAGGAATGGAACAAAAAGGAAAAACTCTTTAGTTTCTGATCGATGTAAACTGAGAGTGCAGCTTTAACAGGCACCCTCTCATCATCTGTTAGCCTATACAAGTTTCCCAAGACGTATGGCTATGGTCTCCTTCAATAGTCTTGAGTGACAAATCTTACCATGCAGATAGAGCTAAAGTAGAACCTTGTCAGCTAAATATTAGACATTCACTCAAGTGAATTAGGGTGATGGAACCTTGGCAGAAAGCTGCAAAGAGGTTTATTGAGGCAACGACCCCATAAGTAGGGGGATTAACCTCCGTACCATTGATATATGGCCTTGGTCGACAACTGCAGTGTTTAAGATATGAATCATTACTCCGTGCCCGTGATTGAGAAGTACTTCGTCAAAGGACTATTTATCTTACAAATTAATATTTTGACACCATGAAGTAATATTAAGCCTTTGCTATTATGCTATATCTCTGTAACATAGAAATCGTCAATAGTACGGTACAAACAATTAAGAAGTCTCTCTCACAGTAAGAGGTTATCTTCTACCTTGTCTTTTACCTTTTGCTTACTTGTTATCATATGTATATAGTCATCCTTTAACCCAAGCTGGGTTCCACCGGAATATCCTACTCCTCTTGGAGGTGATGTACCCAGTGAAAATAAAATCTTTAGAAAAAAAAATCTAGCTGGATGAATATGATACGAATGATGGTTTCTCAAATGATTTTGTGACATAAATAGTTTAGGGGTTAAATGGAAGTTTTCTGAAGGTTGATGTATTTTAGAGTTTGGGTGTTTAGATTTTTTTTATTCAATAATTACATTATATCGATTATGCTATTCTACTACAACTAGAGAAGGTAACATAAGTACATATAGAGAAACGACAAAAGCAAGATTTCCACAAGTGACTTCTGTCACTACATTATACAGAAAGAAATAAAAGAGAGCGTTATCCACTTAATTAATAGCCTAATTACGACATCGAGGGAGGAAAGGCTCTGTACATAAGGCATGTAAAATTCCCAAACTTTCCACGCAGCTTACTTTGGCTTCAAGTGAGGTTACCACGGCCTTTGTTTTTCCGAATCATTTTTGCAAGGAACGTAGAAGCAAATCTATTTAAATTACAGTAATCCGCCCACTCCCCCTGCTTTGACCGACTTACATTGTATTATTTGGCGACACAACGTTCATATTTGCGACGCAACTTAAATGCACCCGTTTATTTGGTGACGCAACATTGTCATCGTCGTAGGAACGCTTCCTAGCAACATGCCTGAGTTAGTTTGTCCACTGTAGCAACTATCCTACCCAGGATCATTGATACTAGGCATTTAAATTTCTTACTTTATGATTTTGGGTGAACAGGGGAGGGTGGTGAAGGGAGAGGGAGGGAAAGGGGATGTCTACCCAGTGATAAACAGGGGCAGCTAGTACAATAATAATACCAACAGGCTATCAAGCCTCATAAGGGGGATTTACTCATTAAATTTCAAATACAATTCAGAAAACAAACACGGGTTCCCCATGTGCATCTAATCAGACTATCTAATTTGGGGAAAAGGTACAGTAAAGGGGGTTACTGGAGAGGTTACTGGAGGAGGATACTGGAGGAGGTTACTGCAAGAGGGTACTGGAAGAGGTTACTGGAAGAGATTAATGGAGGAGGTTCCTGGAGGGGGTTACTGGAGGGGGTACTGGAGGAGGCACTGGGCCTGAGACTGGGGGAGGTACTGGAGGGATCTGGAGGGGTCATTGGGCACCGGAGGAGGTACTGGAGGGGATAATGGAGGGGGTACTAGAGGAGGTACTGGAGGAGGCAGTGGAGGGGATACTGGAGAGAGCACTGGAGGGGATACTGAAGAGGGCACTGGACGGCATACTGGAGGAGGCACTGGAGGGTAACTCCTTCCAGTGCCTCCTCCAGTTGCCCCTACCTCCTCCAGTACCTACTCCTCCACCAGTAAGCCTCATCCAGCCCCTCGTCCAGAACCTCATCCAGTCCCTTGTCCAGTGCCTCCTCCTGTACTTCCTCCAGTCCCTCCACCAGTCCTGCCTCAGTTCCATCTGCTCCTGTGCCTCCTCCAGTATCTCAGGCAGTACCTGTCCCTGTACCCCCCCCCCTCCACCTCCCGTACCTCATCCAATACCTGTCCCTGTCCCCGTCCTCTGCCTGCTTCAGTACCTCACCCTCTACCTCCTCCAGCACCTACTCCTGTGCTTCCTCCATAACCTACGTCTACAGCTATGACTAACGTCATATAAAATTGCAATGTACTAATTGTAATGGGCTACATGCATGAACAAGTATGAATTTATATAAACATACACAATACATATATAATATGTATATTACATATACCTAGACACACATGCATGCATATAGGGCTGTCTCCACTGGCTGCGCTAAACTAAACGTTTGGTCTGCGTTTCAAAATCTGCGATTCTATCAATATTACTATATACTGCAGTGGTAGACCAAACGCGGAGGTTACTGCAGTATCATTCATAGGTCTTATGAATACGATAGAGACTGCGACTGGATATCTTTCCCACGCTTGGTCAAGTTGCAGATGACTTTTTATCACTGTATCGCGCCATGTCCACCCGATCAGTTATTGAACCTAGGCATGGAAAATATTGTTTTGGAATAGTTGTGTCGCCGTTATGACACAAATATATAGCTTCAAAACTTTATAGCTTCATATCATATCACCCCAGGTATGACTTTGACTCTAAATCTTCGTTAAATTAGATGCATATCGTTTATAAGCTAACACTCCTGAATGTGTGGGCCCCACTGACCAACTAGCAAATCCCGTAAGTAGCACGGGTATTTGCTAGTAGAATTGATTTGCAAAAGAAAAAGAAGTTTTCTGAGATTAGAGTGCTAGAGTGCTATTTTTCAGTTTCAGTCGAGCCCTTTTATCAAACGTTCATAACAATTTCGGTTAAATCTACTTTCAAGATGACTAAATGTTTTCACCTATGCAAGCAATATAGGGATGAAACAGGTAAAAGGGGTCTAGCTGTAAACAATTTCTTATGCAACAGGCCCCATCATCATGAAAATGGGAAATAAATTAACTTAAGCAACCTGACGTCTTTAAAGAACCAATGTGAATCATCAGCTTAGTGATTGCATTGCCAGCTTCTCCGGCTCCAATGTGCTGAGGAGAAGTTCTTTATCATAATTTTCCCGATCAGACCTTGATTTAAGGAAGAGCATTAAAATCATCCATCGATTATGGGTGGATTGAGCAAATGTGAAAAACATTACTGGACTGAAGCTATCAATCCTAGATTTGGCAGTGGCCAGTCTCTCCACAAACTAACGAAAAAATAAAATTCATTGCACTGTTCAAAGAAGCAATTTTGTCTGGTGTACTACACACAAGAGGTCCTCCTCCTAAGGGAGAGGTCTCCCAGGGGCATGATAAATCAAATGTCTGTTGACAGGGACTAAATAATGTACACTTATATTGGTCACCCAATTGCTCATCTGGGAAGAATAGGTTTCGTTTTCCTCATATGATCAATCAATATCCTCGACTGGTCATGATTCAGTTGTTTCATCTATCGGTAAGGACTGTTAAGGAACTGTATGGTAACCTGTCATATATAATTGATATATAAACCCTAGGGACAAATGTATTGTTGACAATGGACAAAGACAACCGGTCCGAGGCCACCATGAAATCCTTCAATTACTTGCACCTGTCACAAGTGATCATTCTGACTTGTTCATCTCAAATATGAGCACATTAAGATAACCTGTGTTTTCTGCTTTTTAAAAACTGATACCACTTTTGACATTTATTTTATGGAGATTTTAGTTTCCTGTATTTAGTCAAGCACTTGATATAACCCATATCATGTTTGAATCCAACAACAATCTGATCGTATCAAACATGTTAGAGATGATCAGACTCCACATTCACCTCAACAAGTAACACTTACTGCTAACGGATGTCTGCTAATGGTTGGTGTTTTATTGTTAAAGCTGCCTTCTCAGCCATTACAACAAATCAAATTAGCTTCGATGGATTTTTTGCAATACAAAGGCCAAGATGGAAAGTAGGTTTATTGTTTTTTTTATTTTCAATGATTCAACCACAGTGGGTCTTCTTCAGGATGTGATATTAATTGTGGAATGTTGATATTCATTGGGGAATACATTGACCATTTTGGGTAAAACAATCATATACAGGTGGGAACTTAACATTCAGCACTTATTCACCAATGCCATTTTGCATCTTATCATTTTCATTACACATACTCTTTGATATTTTAGGGGGACTTAAAATTACTACATCTATATGACATACGGAATAACGTTGAATATACTTTTTTTTAACTCGAACTTTATTCAGGTTATAGAGCAAGTACATTGTGGTAATATTGTAGAAAACCAAAACAAGCTCCCCAGCTCACCACACGGTGGTCTTTCTCTGGGACCTGTGCCAGACACAAAAGGTGTGTACAGGTGTGTATTGGAATAATAAACAATGATTGAACATTTTTAAGTTAAGATTATGTCATGTATATAAGTGAGCTCCCTCCTGATAGCGGTTCGAGTTTGTGTCCTTATGGCAAAAGAGTGTACTTTATCCTACGTTTAAAATCATCGAAGTTGTCAATTGATCGATTTCAACAGTAAGGTTGTTCCATTCTGTACATAAATTGTAATACATAGATTTTTTTAATTTGCTACTACAGGGGATGAGTTATCTCAAACAGTGGAGTATTTGCTCATCTTGTTCCCATACTATGCTGGCAAGCTTCTGGTTTACTTTCAATTTTGTAAAAACTGGCCTTCATCACATTAAATCTCATCCTATTTTTAATAGTCATGACTCCAGAATTCCTGTGGAGTTCCAAAATATTCGTTCTTGGCTCACTATTGAGGACCACTATTGAGGAGTTATTTTGTGCCTTTTGAATTTTAGAGAGTATTTAATCGGTTCAAGGGGTTAGTGAGAGAAGTTGAGTGTCAATAATTGGCATCACAGTTGTTTTATACAATTACAGCCGCTCTAGTTGTTAAATATTTTCTAATTATGCGGAGGTAGCTAAGTTTGTGGTATAGAGAAGAGATGGTCAAATTAGCATTAGCTTCCATTAGTCCAGCAGTAGGAGAGCTTAACCCGGAAATCCCGGATAAAGTTTTTTTCTCTTTTGATTTATCATCTATGGGGTCCCTATATCACATTCCTGTGTGATGTGAAGTTCCTGACCTTGAGCAATTTGAGATATTCAAGATGGCTGCCACCGAACATGTCAAATCTTTAAACTGGCATATCTCTGCTTCTAATGGGGCTAGGAATATGTTCCAGGTGTCTAAATGTATGTTTGATTAACCTACACATGCAATACAATCATTACAAAAATTATTGACCCAACAATTTCCAATGAAAATTGCATTATGGGGTAAAATAATTTAATTTGGTGGCAACCGATCCAGCAAATCTGTAAACAGGCTTATCTCTGCTTCCAATGGTGCTAGGAATACATTCTAGGTGTCTAAATGTATGTTTTGTTAGCCTACAAATGCAATACAGTTATTGAATAAATCATTGGAACAACAGTTTTCAATGAAAATTGCATTATAGTGTAAAATAATTCAATTTGACCCATACTAACCCAGCAAATCTAGGCCTATCTCTGCTTCTAATGGGGCTAGTTATATATTCTAGATGTCTAAATGTATATTTTGTCAGCCTACAAATGCAATACAGTCATTAAATAAATCATTGGCCTAATAATTCCCAATGAAAATTGCTTTTTTCTGTAAAATAATTCAATTTAATCTAAAAACAGACATATATTATATAGATCCCGGCTTCTATCAGGGTTAGGTATACATTCTAATTGTCATTTGCTTACAATACATTACATTTGCATTATTTAATCATTGGCTCAATATTTGTCAATGAAGATTTCATTATTGTGTAGAAGAATTCATTATTTTGTAGTGTTACTTGTCTATGACCAGACTATAAATGAATTTTATCATGCCATAAGTGATATCATTGCATTCTGTATGGTCTTTGTATTAGGGTTATCATAGCATCAACACTAACCTCATTATGCTCTCTATTACACACATCCAATGGAAAGCATGCTCAACTTCTGAATGAGTGGAAAGTATACTGTGCATGGGCATGTGTGATGGCAGTTGAGTTAACCCTTTTGAGGTTTGGTAAAGACATGTTATAACTTTCTATATCAAATATGTATTCAGGTATCATAGACGTTACCCATCACCCTCAGACTTTTAAAACTTACTCATACCTTGAGTAGAGTTTTCAAAACCTTTGTCACAATGAGGGTGAAGGGGAAAGTGGCATTATATTGTTGATTGAACGTCAGGAGGACGCATCATCAAAGATTATTATTGTGACAAGCTATCCAATAGGCAAGAATCTCTACCCAGATGGAGTTTTCTCATCTCCACCCTCATCCATCTTTCTAATATCTTTGTTCTTCTCATTATAGCAACCTTACAACTTTACAAATCTCAAAATCCAGATTAGGGAAAAAGACCAATGCCCCTGCCAAAATATTTGCTACTTTCCCAGCATATTAAAACTAACAAGCCAAGGTAGGGCCTGAAGGTACACCAGTCATTGTTAAGCTCTTTGGTAGACCAGGTTATCTACAGCCTGCATCAGGAAAACAAAAATTTATATCCATTTAAGAGTCAAGACGTCTACACGTAATGTTGAATGAAACTTTCATTGACAAATATTAGGCCAATGATTAAATGTATACATGCAGATGTAATGTATTTGTAGGTAAATGACATTTAGAATGTATTCCTAACCCCATTAGAAGCAGGGATCTATATATGATTATTATGTCTGTTTACAGATTTGACATGTAATTTGAGTTAATTATGGTCAAATTGAATTATTTTACACAAAAAAGCAATTTTCATTGGGAATTATTGGGCCAATGATTTATTTAATGATTGTGTTGCATTTGTAGGCTAACAAAACACTTTTAGACATCTAGAATGTATAACTAGTCTTATTAGAAGAAGAGATAGGCCTAGATTTGCTGGGTTGGTATGGGTCAAATTGAATTATTTCATACTATAATGCAATTTTCATTGGAAACCATTGTGCCAATGATTTATTTAATAACTGTATTGCATTTGTAGGTTAGCAAAACATACATTTAGACACCTAGAATGTATCCCTAGCCCCATTAGAAGCAGAGATATGCCTGTTTACAGGTTTGCTGGATCGGTTGTGGCCAAATTGAATTATTTTATACTATAATGCAATTTTCATTCGAAACCATTGGGTCAATGATTTATTTAATGACTGTAACATATTTGTAGGCTAACGAAACATGCATTTAGACACCTAGAATTTATTCCTAGCCCCATTAGAAGCAGTGATATGCCAGTTTAAAGATTTGACATGTTCGGTGGCAGCCATCTTGAATATCTCAAATTGCTCACGGTCAGGAACTTTACATCACACAGGGAGGTGGGGCAGGAAGACAGCAGAAGGGGACAAGGAAGAGATAAGAAGAGTGTGTGTGTGTGGGGGGGGGGGAGTGAGGAATGGGAGAGCGAGGGGATGGGAGAGAGAGGAGAGGAGGAGAGAGTGAGGAAGGTAGAGGAGAGAGAGGGAGAGAGATCAGAGGGGGAGGGGGAGAGCGAGGAAAAAGAGAGGAGGGAGGTCAGGTGGAGGGGGAGAGGGAGAGGGAGAGGAAATCAGATAGGGAGAGGGAGAAGAGGATAGAGAGAAGAGGCGAGGGAGAGGATGGGGTAGAGGAAAGGGGAGGGGAGGAAGAGGGAGGGAGAGAATGAAAGAAGCGGAGGGAGAGGGTGGGGAAATCGGATAGGGGAGGAGAAGAGGATACAGAGAGAAGAGGGGAGAGAGAATAGGCCATGTGAGAGGAGAGGGGTAGGGGAGAGACAGGGAAAGAAAGAGATGGGGAGAGGCGAGAGAAAAGGAGGCGAGGCAGGGAGAGAGGAGGAGGGTGAGAGGAAGAGCTAGGGTGACCATCCGGAGGATGGGTACTTTTCTAGTATATAATATGACGTCTGGAAATTTCTGAATATAATATGTTGCACGCACCTGTTCCCGTAATGTTGGTGTCCCATTTCAGTTCTAATTAACTAGATTGATTAGATATTAATCAAGACTACCCTCTCCTCCCATCTGCCTAATTGTCTAACGCACCCAAGGGGGCAAACTAAGTTTGATTCATGCATACAAGACACATTTCCTATGAGAAAGGTCTCATAAGTTAGTTACATCATGCTGCTTATAATCCTGTTGCTTTGTATATTCTCATGGTGTGGGTCCGTTGGGAGCAAAGAAGCTACTTTAGCGCAACATATACAAATTTAGTTTAAGATTTTAAGAGAATATGGCCAGCGTGAAACACCAAAAAGCTCTATACCTCTCCATTGTATTCTCGAACAGATAGTAGGGAACTTATATATCTACTATGGACCTTTCTCGTAAACCAAGGTTCATAAACGCTGTAACGGATTAAACCGACCATATATGTTATAGACTATATAATTATATGAAATCCTCTCCTCCCGTGTTTAAATATTCTTTGCGGAGGAAGATCTAAAAGCCATTCAGAATTGTTTAAGACTTTTTTCCATTGACGAAGTGATAGGTGTCTAATTTCCTCATGCTTACATTTTTATCTTAAAGCTATTTGGATCTATGACGCCCTTCAACCAGGGGTCTGTTGCATCAGAAGTACTTGCTTAAGATGCTCCTTGCTACGCTATCTTCTACTGTAAGAATACTAATTAACATTGACTATATATAGCAAGTTCCTTCCCTAAAGGTTCCTGACCAGTTCCTGCCTAGCAAGGAAAGGTTGCCTAGGAAGGAGGATTTTACGTTAGGATCATCTATGCAACGGACCCCAGATTTATAATTCCCACCTACAAGGTTCCTTGCATCGATTAATCGTGTACAAATTCGTATTTCTTACAAAATGTCAAGTGTCAAGTCGTCAGAAAATGTATAATTTTAACTTCACTAATTCTGTCAAATCGCTCAAATATAATACCCAATGAGGTTCAAACAGTTCAACATAAAGGAACACATTTATTCAATCAACGCAAAACCAAAATGTAGCCTACTTTGTATTGTATATTGTTTATTTCCGTAATCAGTACAAATAATTCTGTGACAGCCATAACTCTTGATTATTGATATCTTTAATTAAATTTAATGAAGGAAAAGGAAAATAAAATAAAACAAGACCATAGTAAACTATACTATCGTAACGAGGTACTATAGCTATAGGGTCAACAGTTAATTAAGGTGAAGACTAGGTATATGGTCAACAAGGTGAAGACATAAAACAATATGTGCATTATGTACATTATGTACATTCCCTTATGTATATATGTCTTTGTGGAGTAAATCCACTGCCATTTATATGTTGTATACATACATGTATTCAGGTAGTATTTATAATTTTCGTCTTAATTAGCAGAATTTACAGAATGTATTAAGCTGCAGATCTGACAATTCTCTTTGCTTTGTCTTGCAGTCTTCTCACTGGTCTCCAGTGTCCTGACCTTGACCCTCATCTCCTGCGATCGCTTCTTCGGAATTGTATTTGCAATGAAGGCTCACTTTACTGAGAGGAGAGCCCTCCCACTGATAGCGGCTATCTGGGTGGTATCTGTGGGCATGTCTACACCACTCTTATTCTATAGACATCAGTTTTCGCGTGAATGGGCCAACCACCTTGAGATATGGTGTGGAGATACATGGCCTGTGGTTCAGCAGCTGGATGTGGCGACTAATATTAGCTCCGTCACACATCCATCAAGGAAGTTTTATTATACCTTTATCTCTGTGGTGCTGTATTTCATACCCATTGTTGTCATGACTGTTGCGTATTCGCTCATAATCGGGAAGCTTTGGTGGAAGCAGACGCCTGGGGAGAGGACGAACATGGAAAATAATGCCCAGATGAGAACAAAACAAAAGGTAGATCTTACAGGAGGTTTATGTTTTAATGCCTAAGCAAGCAGGGTATTTTATATGGATAGCCATTTATACATATAACCCAAATGTACAGAATTTTAGTAATAATTTTCCGAATTTACCTAACCATATTCCTGATTAGCCTTTTTCTCAGTGAACTGGCATCCTATTTCGGGAAAATTGGCCCAGCTCGGCGGCTAACCCGGAATTTGCCTACTAGGTAGGCCTAGTGTTTTTCCGAAGTAGCAGGGTGTCTAGAGAATTAGATGACCGCTCGGAGTGAATTAACAAAAGCTATGCCCCAGTCAAGAATTGATGAAGTCTAAGTAGAAATGATGGAAAGGGAAGATATTAAAAAAGGCTAAATATTAAAACACACAATTTGGGAATTTTAGGAAGTTTCCAATTTGGTTTCTAATTCTCGGCTAACCCGGAACGAAATTCCCCAGTTCGCATGCGTTTTCAATGGTGAATTTGTCAGTCATTTTCCGGGTTAGCCTACTAATTCTCCCAGTTTGGGGTTAATTCATAACATGTATAAATGGCTTTCCATAATTTTATCAAAGGTCTGGACCTTTAGACCAAGGAGTACGAATAAAGGTCTAATAACAAAGTATAGGTATCTTAATAGAGTGACCCAAATTCTGTCTGTTCTGCCTTTTTATAACAATGTCCACCTATCATTCACATATTCTGGGTATAGAATGTTAAAACAATATTAATTCTACAGTCTACAGCTATAGATCTTGCTTTGAACCTTCTCATCGATCAAATATTTAATATCAATACATGTTTGGTCTTTCCTTTATTAGGTGATCGTGATGTTATTGGTTATTCTCTTTGTTTTTGCCTTTTGCTGGCTCCCCTTCCAAATAGCCATATTGTATTCAGAACATCGACAAGATTCGAACGAAAAGGTAAGCACCATGTCTACCATCTTGTGGGAAACGACTGTATTAATGATTTTTTAAAAATAAATTGTATTTGTACTCATAACAACTGCTTACTTAATAGATACGAAGTATTCGATATTACAGAAAATTTCTACTGTAGGATATTAGACGCGATTTAATCAGATTCTGGGAGGTTTTTTCTTGCCTATAGACCACGTTTGTATCGACGGAAGTACCTGAGGTAAGCTTTCGGTTCAAAGTATGAGCACTCAATACCAGTTTCGCAAGGCATATTTGATTGAAATAAATAATTGTACATTTTGGTAAACCCTCTATTTTGATAATAAGTTGATCAGATCAAATCGCGTCTAAAAGCACTATTACTCTCGGTTTGGTGGTTTGTTGTGGTCTGTGTGGCCACAAAACAAACCACCAAACCTCGTGGTAATAATGCTATAGTGTTATATAGGCATATCCTTCCCATAGCTCCCATTACGGTGTAGGTTTACCCTCGCTCATTAATATGTAGTATACATACTACCGGACCGCCCAAGCCTTAAGTTCCATTAAACACTCATTCAATTACTACCATCGTTTGAGGGTCATTATTACTTACTCTCTTCATATTCATCCACAATAGCCCTTTAGGTCTATATAACATATTGGTGGAGATACCCTATAAGATCCTTTTATGGAACATCACTCTCATTTAAATAGACAATCAAAAGCTGAGAAAGGATTTTCAAGATATTCGGAATTATTCTTGAAAAATCCCCCAAACAAACTTGCATCACCTGAACTCTCACTCCCCACAACCGGGCCTGTACAAAACTCAAGCATTTCAATCGGTGAGGAAGCCTACTGGTCTGACAAAGATGGTCCTAACGACTGAGCAGAAGGACGAGATAAGGAAAGAGAACGAAAGGAAAGAATAGGAAAGAAAAGGAAAGACAAGATGAACTGGCAGAGCAGGAGAAACAGGGGAAAATAACGGAGGAATTAAGACAGTAGCAATTGAAGAAGGACATCCAAACGACGATGGATGACGTCGACCAAGCATATTACAAAGGCTTGGCGGATGCAATGAAGAACATTTCCATCGAGCATCAAGCCTCCTATGCAAGAACAGCAGGAGTTGTTCAAGCAAACAATAGGCGATCTAGTGAGAGAATTGTCCATGGGATTTAGGCAAAAAGGGTATGGATGGAGAAGTTCAAACAGCTGTTCTGAAAATATTTGCTTCTCCTCCAGAGATTTTTTCAGGACCTACTGCAATGATTTCTGCTGCCACATTCCTGGAAAATTATGAATCATATACAAGTCATTTACAGCTTCCTACTAAAATGAAGCTGGAAGGATGGAGAAAGTTCTTAGCTGGTAATGCTGAGGCCTTTTTCCTGCAATACAGAGCAGCAGATGCACAGAAAGGTAACAGGATTTTTGTCATGCTTTCCTGGAAAATTTTAAACATCTGCCTTTCGAGGAGAGAATCAATGGTTATGCTTATAGAGCTCCAGGGGAAGAAGAGTCAGTTCAGGATTATAGTAAAGACAAACTATTGCTCTTGTCAAGGCATAAGGACTTAACAGAAGCATTGAAAAACGGACCTATATTGCAGAGGTTTGAAGGAATACCTGTAATAGCTGAGGCTCCAACAACAGCAATTGAAGCTTCAAGGTTGGCCATTAGATACGAAGTGGCTTATGAAGCATTCCAAACAAAGGCTGGGGAGACAAAGAAAGAGATTTTTCTGTCTCTGATGGACACAGACACTCGTACAGATCGAGCAGCAGGGAAAGGTACCATGATAGAGGTTGATCAAGATACGACGACAAGAGAGACTACAAAAATAGTGGTAAAATTAAGGGTCACTATAGTCGGGAGAGAAGATCTGAAGGTAAATCGAATCACTATAGTCAGGGGAGAAGATCAGCATCTAGAGACAAATCGAAAAGCTCTGGAGAAAAATACTATAGCAGATCTAGTGACAGACATGACTCCAGTCAGGGACACAGGAGCAAGAGCAGAGATTCCTGGAAGCAGAAGGAGGAACAATCGACACGATTTAGCCATGATAGATCGAGCAGCAGGGGCAAAGAGGACAGCAGAGAACGCTGGAGAAGCAGCTCAAGGGAGAAGAGTCACTCCCCAGGAAGGTCATCAGGCAAGAAGAGGCCTCCAACACCTTACAGGAAAAATGAGGAAAACTAGAGACCCATGTGAAAAAGACCCTAAAATGTGCATAAATGATTTTTTTTAGCAGACCCAGGAGGATGACAGGGTGCTGACATTGACGCCAGGTAAGGGAGATCCTATTTCTATTGGTTTGAATAAGGGTTGTATTGTGTTGGAACTGAATCATTACAAAATACCAACCTTGGTAGACACAGGGGCAATGTTGAGTTGTATTTCTGGAAAATTTTACAAATATTTAGCGAAGAAAGAAGTGATTTTGTTTTCTAGGAACTGTCATATAAAGGTTTATATAGCAGACGATGCAGCACTAAGTTCAAGAAAACAAATCAAACTAAAGTTCAAAATTAAAGAAAGATGGTTCTACCATTGGTTTACAGTAGTCCCTAAACTGGAGAGATCAATAATACTGGGATCTGAATTTTTTAAAAACAATTCGGCCGAATTAAAGTTCAAAGCACAATGACAGAAGATATATATACTATAAGGGCTAGCAAAAGACATGTAATTCCCCCTCAATCAGAGCTAGAGGCGACAAATTATGTTGTTTCATTTGAAGATCTATCAGAAAGATGGGAATTACAGAAAATATGAAACGAAAAACAAAGGTACCAGGTAGAGTGATTCCAAAAGGTTCCATCGTTGGTTTATATATCATAAAGACAGAAAATGATTTTATTTCACTAAACAGAGTAGAGTCGGTGAGCCATAGGCTTTATGGCAGAGAGCATAGGAATAGCTCCGGATCCTGAGAAGGTGTAGCCTTTTGCAACCTACCCAGCACCCAGAAATGTTAAAGATCTCCTTCTCTCTGTGACGCACGAAGTGTGTATGTACATGGGGCCCTAGTTTTGGTTTACCACTGGCCTCCACAATACACTGTCCAGTGCAATATGTTTTGTGGATTCTGTTGTGATGTTCTTAGTGCTAAGGGCTTTCTGTAGCACAGACAGCCAGGTGGCTGTCTGTCCACCTTTTTTCTTTTTTACTTTACTAAGTGCCTCCTCTAGGGCAATCTCAGCTGGTGCTTTGTCCGGTAATCTTATTACATGACCGTACCACTTTATTCTTCTCTTATGTTTGGAGTATTGGGTTGCGCCGCACACTCAAAAGAGGATAGCTAAGCAAACCTTGAAAGGCACTCAACTGCATCAATTAAAGATTTGAGGGCTTTCAATGGCCTTGCAAATTATTATAGGTCCTTTATTCCTGATTTCAGCAGGGTAATGAGGCCTTTGTACCAACTTACCAAAGCCAAAGTTAAATTCATCTGGTCAGAAGACTGCCAGAGATCCGTTGAGAAGGTAAAGGCGTTCAATTTGTACAGAGGCTGTTCTAAAATATCCTGACTATAATGTTCCCTTCATTATCACAAGTGATGCCAGCTCTACAGCTCTCGGTGCGTCGATTTGGCAACCTGACGGAAAGGGATTCTTGAGACCCATTGCTTTCGCCGGTAAGGTATGTCGATTTCTTTAATCAGTTTGACTATTTCATAAAGCATTTAAAAGGTCAACTGAATATTACAGCCGATGTTTTGAGTAGAAGGAAATACCCAGTAAAAACAAAAGAAAAATCAGAAAAAAGGCAAGTTTCCTTCTACCCTATCAATGTTGTAAAACATTATGGAGAAAACGATTTGTTAGAGAATCACCCTGTTAAGAAGCACAAGTGTAGACCAATATTAAGACCCATGAGTCATTGCAATGTAACAGCTGTTCACAGGTCTATCAGGTATAGTCGTGGGCTCGTGCCAGGAGGGGGACACACCCCCTGAGGCGTCAGCTGATAAGAACCATGTCAGCCATGCCACCGTGATGGCTGTAATGACCCGTGAAATGGCAAAGGCAGACACTGTTAGCAGTAAATTAAAAGCTGGACTGATAGAAGACGACAGTGGTACAAATAAACTAAGGAGAAATAAAAATAGAAAAGGCCCAGAGTCAGGAAAAATAACAAATACACATGGGAATACAGACCGATTTTTTTTATGGAACTTTGAACGTGGAAATAGATTGTCCCTTAGACCCACATGAGTTGAAACAAGAACAGCTCAGTGATCGGTTCTGTAGTCGAATGAAAGATTACCTAAATGACAGGAGCTCATGAGCTTGCAAGCTAGGACTACTGCACAGATAATTTCAGTGTGTTCCTAGGTTTCCGGGACTGAATTACCCCTAATGTTCATATAACGTATGGAACATTGGAACAGAGAATCAGCAGGTTTTACTAGATTGATTGATTATGGTCAGATAATCATGATCTGCCGTGCTTTTATATATACTTGAGCGATATTGGATCTGTACTGTGAGTACCACCAACCCCATTGTTTTAGTGCCAAGTCATTGGACCGCGATGGACAAGTGAACTGTCATCAATTGACTACTATACTTGACACCAGTGCGATTGGATATCTGTCTATAAGGAACAATTGGTGAACATGGGGAACTACAAAAAACGGAAAGCAGATAATAAAGGAAATAATAGCAAAAATGGATCCAGCCCTAAAAACGTGAGTGATATAAGCCCTTCAGCAAATAAAGATCTGGAGATTGGTAATCTGTGGGCCACGGTTGACAAACTTTCTCTTGATCAGGCAAAATTAGAACAAGATAACAGAAACATCAGGTCCCGCACGATCAAGCTCCAGGCACTGCCTTGAACACAAAGTTTGTTAACGATTTGATAAATGACTTGGATAGTGAAATCACCAGACGTATGCAGGTGGAGAAAATAGTGTACGATCTTAAAAAGAAACTTACATAACCAGCGAACAAGCCAGCCAAGCTAAGAAACTGGAAGAATGTATTGTCACCCCAAAGAAAATTACATAGAGGTGGAAAGTTACAATATCTATCAAAATGAAAACTTAATCGACAGGGCAGTAGCCCTCATTCAGTTGTTAATACCTCACTTTACTGATGAACACATCGAGAAGATGTATAGGGTGGGTACACAGCATGGGAACATCCCGCCCAAAATGATTATCAAACTAATCAGCACAGGTGATAAAGAATTCTTGCTAAAAAAAAGAACAGGCTGACTTCAAGGACCCTACGAAATTCCCCCCAGACAGATTCAGGTATCTACAATACATCAAAATAAACCAGATGCTGCCTTCTTCTGTGGTACAGAAACGAAATTTAGCATTAGCAACACAAGGGCAATGACGCTGGTATCTTCAACAACTAAGATCATGGAAAGAATATTATATTATAAGATTTATGACTATTTAGATGAAGAACAAGTGCTCAATCGGCATCAGTATGGTTTCAGGAGAGGCTTGTCAACTGTGCATGCTATAGATGAACTTCTATATTATCTATATACTGAAACTAACAAAAATAAAAGGATAATCTGTACATATTTTGATGTCAAAAAAGCTTTCAATTCCGTCTCTCATAGGTTGTTATTGTATAAAATGAAAAAACTTGGTTTGGTCCATGTATTGTGAATTTATTCGACTTTCCTAATCTCATATGATTATTGGGCAATTATTTGTACCTCTATTTGCAATCGTTGGTAAAGTAGCTAAATATACTCTATAGGATGAGCTCATTTTCCTGTAACACATCATATATGATTGTATCTTAATATATTCTGAATATATCAATGCAAACATATATACAGTAGTAAGTCCAATAAAAAGTGCAAAAACTCAACCCCCCACTTCTCTTAATCAACCCAAGTCATAAGCAAAGCAAGTATTGAAATTCAGACGGTTGGCAGATCCCATCCCAACAACATATATACATAAATGTATATCTATATACGCACAATATACATGGTCAAAAATAAAAAAAATGGAGCACTTTTTTTGATTTTCAGCGTTTTTGACTTTAAGTGTTCATAGAACAAAAACGGTTTGTCCGATTCTTTTCATTTTCGCCTGAGTTGTTGCCCCATATCTTGGGAAGATCGGGTGTTATTTATATATGTTGGGTCTATTTCTAGAAACATTTATGGAGGTTTTAATAACGGAAGAATTGGTGCGATACCAACGTGATAAATATGATGTATACAAAATCGACAGAAATAATTCATGCATGTTAGCTCTTAGCATCGCAATGCCTTCCTATATTATTCATTACGTTTCTCTATGATGTCACCAAGTTACCAGTGGTTAAGCACCATATAAGGACTAGGCCTTGGCCTAGTGGCCAAGAATATATTCACTTCTGTCCACAGCCACCATCTGCTGCATTTATCGTCGGACAGTGGCCAAGGGCCAATGGTCGGCAGTATAGTTCCAATTGGACGTGTAAGTGGATAAGGCATTTTACAATTGGAGTTACAACTGACTCTTCAGTCAATGTTCAAGATGAAAAACTAGTTGGGATGAAGATACTGGAGAAAATGCGTGGCAAGAAAATAGATGGTTGTCATATGGTTGAAACTATGTACTGTGTGAAACATGAGATTTTATTATATGCGCATGCTATATGAGAGGTGCTATAAGTGGGGTGCTATAAAAATATTCATATAGGACACGTCCTATAAAAATGTAGTTGTCTAAAAATAGCTCTGTTGATATGCTTCGCGGAGCTTTGACTCTCCACGAAGTGTGTAAACAAATCCCCGCGATCGGTAATCCACCCGTGATTCTGGTACTATGATTATAGAAATACATAATAAAAACCATACCATTAAATGGAGCATTAAATTCTCTATCGAATGATATAAGTTTTATTCATGTACCTCAAGAAATAGCCACAGTATGAATGTTTTAATTCAACAATATAAATACTGCATGATCACTGTCAGTGGGGCTGTCAGCATGGCAGGGGGCTCTCTGTGCTTCTTTAATATTTTTTCTGTGATATCTGATGACATATGATCAAATTTTATGCACATATAATAAATATAAAATGGAACTCACCAAATATAAAATGGAACTCGCCAAATATAAAATGGAACTCGCCAAAATTTATTGGACTTGATTCATCCACATAAGCACTCTGCCTACGGCATCGTGCTTATATGGACGAATCTCGTCCAATAAATTTTCAATTATTGCTGGCTCGTCCCATTCTCTCTATGTGTGTGAGACTTGAGACGCCATATTTATGTGACTATTGGTGCTGCAGATGATGTTTATGTCAAATAAAAGGAAATTCTGTCTGCTATTGTTAAAATTGTTTAATGTGACCTAAGCTCTAACTGGAATATCTTGAGCATTGTTCTTAAAAATGTGAAAACATGTCCCCCTAGTGGCGATTTTGGGAACTTTCCACTAGACCGATGGCTTTAGATTTTTAGGACAATAAACCAGCATATCAAGAAACATCATCCAGCAAAAATAAATACTTTTGCAATTTGTTTGAGGTTGGTATATTGCTATATTGCCTGGACTACTATTCAGGTCTATGATGATAATGTTTGCGGCAGAACATTCAATGGAGTGGTTTGATATAATCATATTATCTGGCTCTGGGTGTCTGCAAAATGATTATTTTTTCAGGGACTATCATATAAGGTGTCATAAACAAAGTGATTGCTGGGATTGATCTCTATGATACACTATGCTATATCAGCCATTAGCATATACAATGCCAAACATAAATTAAAATCACTGCCCTGTTTAAGCTGCTTGACTGTTTGATATTAATTATTTGCAGTTGCCAAGGTGGTACATGAAATTCAGTTTCTTTGCCACATTCATGACATTTGCAAACAGCGCCGTCAATCCTGTGATATACACATCATTTAATGCTAATTTCAGAAGAGGTAGGTATCTATTTCTATGTTGAATTACTGTGTATTGTGCATGACACTATTGATACTAGAAATAACATTGTAAGTAACATAACTGTATTTGTATTGATAATACTAGTAACAACATTAAAGGCAAACGCTACTATTCACTCTCACGTCACCCCTGCTAGCTGCGGTCATTCTATGTACTACCCCTTTAGTATTGGAGTCTATGGGGAAATGGTGCACTTTTTCACGTTTTAGAGAATAAAACAAAAATGGCCATGCCAAATGTCCCTAGATCTTCTCCACATATAGTGGAGGTTATATGCTACACATATATAAAGAAAGAAAAGTATATATGTCATCGCATTAAAAAAAGATTGTAGCTGTCTGAAATAGACATGTTTAGGAACCATAGAACACTTGAAAAGCAGCAGATTTAAGGGTTCCCGGCCATGTTTTGTGGCATAGAGTCAATGTTACTATGGATATCAAACTCAAATGTTGCTAAAGTATAGTGGAAAATATTTTTTATTTAATTTATGAAAAAAATGGTAACAAACAAATATTTTTGTTAATGGAAACCATTGTTGTATCCAAACATGAGGCCACACTGTTTTCGCAGCTTTGTAGCAAATTTAGATACCAAACTTTTCAAAGCCCAATAATTCAGAAACGAACACCATGACCCATTTCTATGACCACAAACACTCCACGAATGATATAATCACAAATCAGAAAAATAACATTTATTTTCGCTGGGGAAAAAAATAAAAGAATTTTTACAAAATAGTGAAAGATGGTTTTTTAATCTTTAATACAAAATTTGCATCACGGATTTGTTGTTTTCAGAATAAAAATAACCATGCATTCTGTAAAAAAAAAAAGAGATATAGACATCTTGGCCATATAATACTCTCTCCAAAACTGTTAAGTTTACTTAAATTGAGTGAATATAAATAGCAAATCAAGGTACTGCAAAATGAAGCCCCTTTTGGTACTCATTGGTTATTTTCAGATACCAAACTTTGATGTGCTGTAATTCAAAAATGAGTACCATGACCCATTGGTTTGTTTCCATTATTATGACCAGAAACATTTCATGAATCAAACACCAAAGTTTTAGAAAAATGACATTTATTTTCCACTAGATAGTAGCGTTTGCCTTTAAAACTGCCATAGAGTGCTATGAATTATTAACAGTCAGAGAGTTGTGCGTTATAGCATAACCTTAGAACTTACTTAGTTCAATAATGTATTATTGACCTGTAGTTCATTAGCCAATTCAGAACTGACAGAAGAATAATTAAATTGACACTTGTCACTGTGTTTCTGATTTTGTGAAAGTTTGCTTGAATTCCAACCATGAGTTACACCGTTATGCCAGTTCACTGGAACATTAATCTAAGAAATAAGTGTACATGGAGTATTTAAGGGTTTGAAGCCCCAAATAAAAAGCACTCTCAGAAATTGTAGCATCCAATTAGTATAGGATTGTTGACCATGGAAACCATGAAAAGCCATAATCGTTTATATTAATACCGTGAACACTTTCCCATATGATTAAAAAGCGTAGGATTTAATTTGAAACCATGTACTTTTATTCCAATTACAGGGTTTAAGGATACATTCTCATTTCGCTCAGGGAGGCATCAATATCTAATAGTCAGCACCCGACAGAAGAAAGAAAACTCGACTAGGATTTCCCAACTTTGATCGCTGGAGTATTGAACTCAATATAGAAGGACATTTGATAGTTGAAATCATTGAAAATGTGAAATGTATTAGTTCAAGTTTGACAATAATATTGTAATTCAAATGTCATGGTAAATATGTAATCATAATTATGGAACGGTTGGGAGGGAATGAATAAATGTGTATATATGGGAGAGTGGTTCCTAATACAAATGTGTGTGTGTGAGGGGGAGGGGGGAGGGGGGAGGTTAATCCAAGGTATAGGGAGAAAGAAAGAAAGAAAGAGAAGAGAGAATGACATTCTGGATGGGCATGAAGCCGATTCAAACAATATTCTGTATTTGTGAATGATTGAAAAAAATGAATCGGTCTGAGAACTGAACTTATAATCATTAGTAATCATGTCAACGGTGGAATATACCTATGGAAAATGTAAATTTTAGTGTATATTTTTTCTTCTGAAAGAGGACCAGCATAATCTTACCAGTTGTTACTCGTCACCAATGTAAATTTGAAATACTTTATATGATGAAATGTGATGCTTAACAGAAAATGACTCAAACAATAGATGTGTACATACATGTATGTATTATATATATGTATATATGGTTTATTTCCAGTCAAGTACATGATAATACAATTTTAAACAAATAACATAATTTACTCCGTTCTTCTAGGGGATGGGTCCCCACTTGGGCGAAATAGGGAGGTTCCGCAAGAAAACCTCAATCTCAATTACATAACCTTATTTGTATCTTTTTTGTGTATTACATCGCATTTTTATGCATAAAAAATAAATTGCGCAATGATATATGTGACCCAGCATGCCCAAACCAGGTTTTTCACGCTGAATTGATATTCTAAGTTCTGTATACCATAAGAACGGGGACATTATGAGCTTTCCAATGATGTCTGGATCATGAGTCATGAGATGTTCACAAATTATGACCGAAAATGTAAAAAATGCTTTTATGGGTATCATAACTGAGAAAAATAACTTTAAAAATTGTCCTTCATCTGGGGAATGTTACATCTAAGATCTATTTAGCAACGGGCATTAATATTAAGACTAACACAATGAAACTTGGCACGCTGATAGCTGTGTACATGTTAAATAAGCACACACAAATTATGGTTGGTATAAAATGCTTTATCTTACAAGGCTAAATATTTTGATATCATACAGGACTTTTTTATGCATAGTTCACATGCATATTTCTAAAAAAAAATGGCAAGCATAATTAACACACTCAAATAAATATCACTGTGTTAAATCTTCCATGATAATGATAAATGTCATAGAACTGTACTCTCTCTTTAGTCAAGTTGAGATGACAAAGTGTTTGGGGTGTACATTACACAAAATCTGTAAAAAAAATATAAATAAATAAATAAATAAATAAAAAAATTGTCATCTGGATTTCAGACAGATTATGTCACGCCATAACAAATGAGATATTGAAGGTGAGAAATGTTTCCTTATTGGGGTGGAAATAAAACCCTGTGTTCTAGGTTTTTATGTTTTATTTACAAGCTTTCGCCCGTACATTGGGCTTTATCAGGTATGGTGGAAGGAAAATGGTAAAGCAAAATTTGTTTTGTTTGTCATTCGTTTAAAAATGGTCACAGAGTCTTCCAATTGGGCTCGTTTTAAAGCACATTTTATTACCTTTTTTCTATGAACAAGGAAAATGTTTTATTTGATGTCCAATATTTCCCTATTTTGTGACAATGCATTATGTTGTCATCAACCCCTAATATTTATTGGAATATTTAGTGGTCATTTATTGATTTATATTGCATTATCATGTAATGAGTGAGTTGGTTCATTAACATTAACCCCTATATTATTAAGGAAAGCCCTAATGGGGCCCAACCAGGTATATACAGGTATTGATAGGTGCAGGGTGGGTTCCAGTCTGGCCCTGGTTGGGCCCCATTTGGGCATAAATTTGGGATGAATGGGCGCTGGGTGGGTTCCAGTTGGGCCCCATTTGGGCTTAAATTAGGTATGAATGGGTGCAGGGTGGGCTTTTAGAATCCTGGGCTAAGATTCATAAAATATTGGTAGCCTACATCTTTTATCAATCTATCTTTATTTCATTGGGTGTTCGTTGACATTTTTTTCTCCTTTCCTGGTAGTTTTTATCCAAGTGTGATGCAGGCACATGTATATCAAAATCGCCTAGTGTAAGACCTGAAATAAGAAAATACAATAATTATAGATTATTACTCCAACACATTTAAGGACTGAAAGGTTAATGCATTCCTATCATTTTGATACATATTCTAGATAGATTTGCAACATTATCTTGCTTTAACGTTTCATTCTGTCATTGATTGAAACCTTTCTCCATAACATAATCACACATACAAATGAATAATTCAGTAATACAATGTATATCAAAACGAATGGATAAGTTTGGCTAAATATCATATAATTACCACTTACTAAATGGTGTTTGTACTTCCTATAAGAGCTTCCATTTCTGAGGTGATGAATTTGCATTGATTTTTCTTCTCCTGTAGTGGCAACTGACACAAAACCATCCAGTGAAATTCTGAAACACAAAGAATATTTCAAGTTTAAGAATGGAGATAAATGCTAACATACAGCATACTAATTCCCTGCCTATTAGTCATCCTGTGGTTTATCATCTTCTTGAATGAACAAAATGTTAATGTATGTACTAAGCAATGGCTAGACAGAATATTCAGTATGTCTGCATATGTTCCCAGCTCAGAGTAAAGTGAAAGATGGACACACCAAAGATACTGTAATATCTTTGGATGCACTGATCCAGACAGTTGCCATATGGTCGTTCCATGTGGGCACATAGGGTTATCATGGTAACTGGTCCCTGGAGTGCAGTGGTGGTGAGGGAGAGGGCCACTGCAGGGACGTCCTGCCAGATATACTATTACTAAGTCAATGAGTGCAAGCATAAAGCTAAGAAGGACAGTGTGGGAATGTTCCACCTTAACTTGTTAAAATATTAATGTAATTCATTGGAACTTTTTCTTGTCCCAAACAAGTCTACTTCATGAACATAGCCAATTTAAATTTTAGATAATTTTACAGTATTGCTGTCTTAGTGAATGTAGGAAATATTTCTTCCTAGTTTTTTAAGTAGTCATAAAAAGAAATAAAGCACCTGTATTGGGTTTATTCAAAAAAGAAAGAAATATAATTGTGTACTTACATTGTTGTTGGCTGTGTGCCGGGCCTCTGCCTTTCATTGGTTGTTGAATACAAGGAGATTGCATCCAAAAATGAGAGCTTTGTACACCGAGATTATGGGGACTTTTTTAGTTTTTGCATTAAAAATATAGGAAACAAACACTGTTGGGTAAAAACACATGGACCCAGTTTTTTAAAAAAAACAGACTTTGAAATCGATATTCATGAAGCCCTAGTAAGACTGAAGTTCTACAGTTCCCTTCCCTACAGTCAGCCTAACTCAAAACTGCTTAAGCCCCAGTGCAGGAAACCAACCTCAACCCATTCCCAGTCAGCCAAACTAGCCCAACTCAAAACTGCTTGGGCACCAGCACTGGAACCCAATTCCAACCCAAGCCCAGTCAGCCCCCCATTGCTGGAGCCCAATCTAAACCCAAGCCCAACCAGCCCAGCCCAAAACCAGTTGGGCCTCAGTCGGCCATGCTACTGTGGAAGCAAGCACCTTCGCTTAAGGGCCTGATCAACTATGCAGTTTTTGCAGTTTTGTTTGTAATTTTCTTAAAAGTTGTCACACAGTCTTCACACTGGGCTCATTTTACAGCAATTTTTAGTTCCTTTAATCTCAAGAAAAAGAAAAAAAAATGCTCTGCTCTAAATGATGGTATTTGGTAAAAGTGAATCTTGGTTTATTGCATTAAGGGCCTGATCCACTAAGCCAATTCTCATGCGATTCTCACAGAATTTAGTGCAAAAGAGTCCGCGCAAAATCGCATGAGAATCGCCTTGGTGGACTAGGCCCTTAAGTCATTAATGTTTTCATCAACCCCAAATAAGATGCCCTTAGTATTTTGCCAGCATGTCGATGGGGTTTATTTAACCCATTCGACTGCAGACGGAATCAAGAATAACATCCCAAAACCTGTTTCTGGTGTGCCTTTAGGCACAAAATTGCTTCCAGCTTCAATGCAATGCATATGACTACACTTTTAGTCTCAGTGAAGCCAGGAACACATCAAACCCAAATGTTCCTTCCCAAAACTTCTTGTTCTCCAGTAGAAAAATATGCACCACCAGCTATAGGGGGCAAGCAAAACTCATTATACAGAGAAGAACAAGTACACCAGGTATTCATAAGGTTTCCAACATTCAGTCCCGGTAACACACACTGGTTTCACAAATACCACTTGTACATTTTAACTGCAAGGCCAACACCCTCGTTCCCTATTCCTTATCCCCTATCCCTATTGGTTACGGTGGGGGGAAAGGCAGGCAATTGTTAAAAAGAATCTTTCCTTATCCGCTTTATATTATAAGATTCTAGTTAATTTAAGAGTTCTATAAGGGCTTCAAGCCTATTAATTATGGCCGGCCACCACTGCCTGGTGCCTGGTGCACACTCACGGTTGAGATATACATATGGACTGGTAGGCCATCAGCTGTACCCCAAAAGAGTGATTTTCATTCCGGATTGTGGACACTACCTTTAGTCAACTTATTTCAATTGGTAATACCCTACATTATACTATGCCAAAAGTTCTCCATGTAATTCCTGCCAGTTTTTGAGTACCTGGGCATTGTTTCTGACAGTACAAAGCCTATGGAGCCGACAGCCTGGCTTTAATGGTCATTTTAATAGAACTTCATTTATTTGGTGAACGTTGAATCTTAGGTCATAACAATGATTTTTGATTAATTCCAAATCTCCGGAATCGCCTGATTCTGAATCTGCCAATTCACTTTCTAACTTTTGGGTAATTTTAATTATGTATGGTCTGAAAAAAAATGTAAAAAAATGAATATGACTATTAAAATTACCATTAAAAATGATGCCAGGCCATCGGCTCCATAGGCTTTGCACTGTCAGGTGGATTGCTCAATTTCTCAAAAACTGGCACGACTATCATGGAGAACTTTTGGGATATTATAATGTAGACTATTAGCAATAGGAAACTGCTCAGAAAAAGTAGTGCCCAAAATCCGGAATGAAAATCACATTCTAGCAACATTCTGGGCCTCAGCTGAGAGCAAGAGACTGACCAACATCTGGAATGGAACATTAAAAGATAGCCTACAGTTGGTACAGATTTGTTGTCTTGTCCTTCCTCTGACATCTACAAACTATCACCACTAATTATGAGATCTAAGTTGCAATTCGGTACTATACCTATCATAGGCATTATTTATTCGAATTTCTTACTTTATAATTAATCTACATGTGATGTGAATTGGGGAGGGTGGGGAAGGGAGAGGGAACAAGGAATGTCTACCCGGTGTCTGGCGGTGATAAAAAGGGGGCAGGTACTATAGCTCGAACCTCTAAATAAGGCCCATAAACATTATGTTTCCAGACATCCCTTCAATTCTCCTTATCCTTGATAGCGCGAAAATAAAATATCCGACCATCACGCCACCTAGAGGTGGAGATAAAGCTAAGGCGGGAGCTTCCGGTTATGGCTCCCGCAACCTTAGAAACAGAGTAGGCCTTAACATGATTATACCCATACAGTCATTCCTCGGCCTCTACTCTTTCAAATGGGTAAAATTATATACCTACGGATAGCTGAGAATATACTCTTTTCATATTTTTTAATCCTGTGATCATATTCACATTTTTTGCTGGTGTTATTGCCGTTTTCGCGGGTAGCGGCCTGCGCGAACACCTAAGGCGGAAGCTTCCGTCTCAGCCTACTGGGAGATATCCCAGCCTACAGCGCCACTGGTGTTACATTCACACGCTATCTGACTATCTGGGTTCAGCACAATTGAACCCTATAATAGCTTTTTATTTTTTTATACGAGTTCTAAAGAAGTATATATACCCAGGGAGAAAGGTAACGTTCTTTGAACGTTTGTGTAACGTTTGGATGTGACTGTTTGCAAACGGTAGCCAAACAGTGAATGCACAGTGTATGAACATAATTGTAAGATTGTAATAGTAAGATCATCATTGGTACATTTAGAGGTCCTGACACTGGGCTTCAACCCCCCCCCCCCCCCCCCCCCATACTCCCTCTGCACAGAAAAGCTAGATTACTACATAGACTGTAAGACTCACCCCATCCCATATCATTAATCTCAACATCATCAAATCTCGCCAAGTTTATCATCAGTAAGAAGAGTTAATTTACTTATGTTAAAAACGGTTTTCATCTATTCATAGTGAATTGGGATGGGTATATTGTAGTAATTACAGGGTTAATCATCAAGTAATTAAGATCGTCAGATAATGAAGAATTAAGTAACTAGTGAATTGAAATGGTTCCAAATAGGAAAATGTCATTTTTTACTAGTTTTCTTCAAATAGATCTTTCCTATGTACTCATGCCATAATACTCATTTTGATTATTGATGAATTTTTCTAAAATTTTTACCAATTATAGTTGACATGAAATAATCATTATCGAGTGAAAAAAAACATAGGTCACCAGGCTAGTTTTCATGCTATGGCAGTATATATGGAGATAGAAATAATGAATCATATTTGAGTAATTTTACTACATTTGAGTGATTTATTAACATAATTCGTTTAAAATGGTTCTGACATGAATTCAGACATCAAATTTCACCCAGACATTCAACATATATATACTTATCATCAGATAATGTTTTTTTCCTCAGATCCTGAGTTAGCCCCCTGGAAGCCCCCTAGTGGCAGTACGGGGCACTAGCAAAATTGACTTTGGCTGATGACAATCAGCGTTTTAAAAAAAAACTGTTTGATGAATATTTTTTAAATTTCATATGAATGTAGATACCGTATTTATCAACTCATACACAAAAAATCAGGATGGCTTTCGAGGCTAAATTTTTCTATATTATGACTTATTTATGAGAAAAATTGGGAAAAAAATTAAATTCCTGATTAATATTTGATTTGAACAAAAATGGCTTCATAAATCTTGATGAAATTCTATATGGATACAGCTATCATAGTTACTAACTTGCACACCAAAAATCAGCATGAATTTCCAGGCCGATGTTTTTGTGTTACAACTTAATTATGAGAAAATTGGCTAAAAATGAGAAAATTCTTAATAATTATTTGATTTATACACATATGGCTCCATAAATTTTAATGAAATTTAATATGGATGTATAGGGATCGTAGATACTAACTCCCACACCAAAAATCAGCATAAATTTTCTATCTGAAATGTTTATATCAAGACTTAACATACATACTTTGTCTGCATAATGCTGATATTCCCTGCTATATGTATTGAATACACATATATCAGTACTGAGCTATATGTGTTGAATACACAAGATCAGTACTGAGTCACCTTAATTAATGTTTCCATGCTATCAGACTCTATATTCTAAACAAATGCGTAGCTACTTTTACCTACCTACGATGAATATTTAGGAAATTAGAGCCATTAATATGCTGAAAATATACCGTCCAACCCCAATATTAAATATATCATTCCTACAATTAATTAAGATTACATGGAAATGTTTGTTTATTTATCCATATGTGCCAAGAGTTTCCATGAATAATAATCCATGAAGAATATCCATGAAAGATGTCTGGACTAAAATCTGAAATTAGATACACAGAGGAAGAGAGAAATTTATAATCAAATATGGCTGTCACCTTCCGTGACACTGATATTAGGCTGTAATTAACTAAAAAATCAGCCAATGGATAATTTGTATATGATTGATGAAAGGTGGACACATGGGTGTATTGGAACAGAAAGAAAAAAATTGATCAATATTTCAAATTAATGTAAAGATCTAAGTTTCCATAGTGGGGAAGTATTTTGTCCATCACTGTCCCTGACGGCCCCCGTCACCATCCATGACGGTATTTCTTCATTGATTTTCATAATGATCCTATGGGTGTAGGTTTGTTTCCCATAATTATACCATTCGAAAGGGGTTGTTTTCTTTTTTGGAATCATGTGGAATGATGATCATTTTATTTTTCTATAAAAGAATTATGTGACAACAAATATTTCTGTGACCATCACTGTCCGTGACACAATATAATTTAGGGCATATCTCCAACAATTTTCATACATAAGAAACGCAGTTTCAGGTTATAGAACAGTAGGATATGGGACAACTATACTAGCAATTTCATTTCATTTCAATGACCTTCTCCAAAATACCAATTTGGAACCCTTTCATGAGAAACGACCATATTTAATTAATATAATATTAATGTGTACAGATTCTTATTAAAAGTTATATTATGTAAAATTGATAAAAAAGAGATTTTATATTATTAATGTCGACATTTGACATTTTTTGAGTAGAATGAAATAGATAATAAAAATGGAAATAATTTTGTCTGTAGCTACCGGTAGCAGTGGTTTATTGGTAGTGGGTGGGTGCCTAGAGGGAATCATTACAACTTTGTATGCCCTGAGGGAATCATTACAACTGTGTATGCCCTGAGGGAATCATTACAACTTTGTATGCCCTGAGGGAATCATTACAACTGTGTATGCCCTGAGGGAATCATTACAACTATGTATGCCCTCAGGGAATCATTACAACTTTGTATGCCCTAAGGGAATCATTACAGCTGTGTATACCCTAAGGGAATCATTACAGCTGTGTATACCCTGAGGGAATCAGTTCAACTGTGTATGCCCTCAGGGAATCATTACAACATTGTATTTTCTCAGAGAATCATTACAACTTTGTATGCCCTGAGGGAATCATTACAACTTTGTATTCTCTCAGAGAATCATTACAGCCCTGTATGCCCTCAGGGAATCATTACAACTGTGTATGCCCTCAGGGAATCATTACAGCTGGGAATTTCCTGAGGGAATCAGTTCAACTGTGTATGCCCTCAGGGAATCATTACAACTGTGTATGCCCTCAGGGAATCATTACAACTTTGTATGCCCTCAGGGAATCATTACAACTGTGTATGCCCTCAGGGAACCATTGTGATTTTGTAAGCCCTCAGGGAATCATAGATTTTTTTTTATATCATAATTCGGGTTGAACACCATGGAACAGAGTGAAATCCGACCATCGTATCTCTTTGCATAGAATTTGTATGGAATTTTTTACGATGCTTCAATGGCAAATGGACTGTAATAGCTAGGGGACCATCAGCTCGCGAAGTTTGATTGGCTGATAATGTAAATTCTGTAAACATTCTATACATGTGGCAATAATACTTTCAATAATACATACTTTTATGCCCTCAGGGAATTATTATGACCTTGTATTAATAATCAGCACCTATATTTGTAATATCTAATTAAAGAAATATTCAGTTAAATAAGTATGCTGTAACAGGATATCATTATGACATTGTATTATATGAACATGTATTACCTCATGGAATCATTTTAATTTTGTAAGTCCTCAGGGAATCTTTATCACTTTGTGTTCCCTCTGGGAATCATCATGACTTTGTATTCTCTCAATGAATAATTGTGATTTTGTAATCATTGTAATTTTGTATGCCCTCAGGGAATCTTTATCACTTTGTATTCCCTCAGGGCATGCCCAGAGGGAATCATACCATGACTTTGGTTACCCTCAGGTCTGTACAAATGGGTTAAATGAGACAAACTCTTATATTACCATCTCTTATTTACAAAAAAGTCAAAAACAATTTCTCTATTTACCCAGCATGCGACAATGTCTGCCCTATTAAATTCGATCCTGAAGCATATGACATCACAAATGGGCATGGCACCATGTATCAGGGTAACATCAGCAGTCACATTTCACATTGTGCACAGGAGGTCTTTACAGATGAGATAATTATGTACAATGAATAAGTATAAACCATGAAAGATTTTGCTCTGTTCCATGGTGCACAACCCCAATTGTGATATAAAAAACATCTATGATTCCCTGAGGGCTTACAAAATCACAATGGTTCCCTGAGAGCATACAAGATCACAATGATTCCCTCAGGGCATACAAAATCACAATAATTCCCTATGGGCATACAGAACCACAATGATGCCCTCAGGGCATACAGAATCAAAATGATGCCCTCAGGGCATACAGAATCAAAATGATTCCATCAGGGCATACAGTTGTAATGATTCCCTTAGGGCATACAACATTGTAATGATTCCCTCAGGGCATACACGGTTGTAATGATTCCCTCAGGGCATACAAAGTTGTAATGATTCCCTCAGGGCATACACAACTATGATGATTCCCTCAGGGCATACACAGTTGTAATGATTCTCTGAGAGAATAAAATGTTGTAATGATTCCCTCAGGGCATACACAGTTGTAATGATTCCCTCATGGCATACACAGTTGTAATGATTCCCTCAGGGCATACAAGGTTGTAATGATTCCCTCAGGGCATACAAAGTTGTAATGGTTCCCTCAGGGCATACACAACTATGATGATTCCCTGAGGGCATACACAGTTGTAATGATTCCCTTAGGGCATACACAGTTGTAATGATTCTCTGAGAGAATACAAAGTTGTAATGATTGCATAAACAGTAATGATTCTCTGAGAGAATAAAATGTTGTAATGATTCCCTCAGGGCATACAAAGTTGTAATGATTCTCTGAGAAAATACAATGTTGCCCTGCCCTACATTGTTTGTCTGTAATGATTCCCTGAGGGCATACACAGTTGAACTGATTCCCTCAGGGTATACACAGCTGTAATGATTCCCTTAGGGTATACACAGCTGTAATGATTCCCTTAGGGCATACAAAGTTGTAATGATTCCCTGAGGGCATAAATAGTTGTAATGATTCCCTCAGGGCATACACAGTTGTAATGATTCCCTCAGGGCATACAAAGTTGTAATGATTCCCTCAGGGCATACACAGTTGTAATGATTCCCTCAGGGCATACAAAGTTGTAATGATTCCCTCTAGGCATACAAGTAATTCCACCAATTGGTCGACATATATATGACTATAAAATAGATTTTTGAATTTATAATGGGAAATCTTGGTCTTGAGTTATTTTAATCAATTCAGTTTGCTTCCCCAATGGGAAATACATCTGAAATACCCTACTTTTGTGTATCTATTTCTATCAATATCTTAAATTCTTGAAGAGGAAAACACTGTTTCATTGACTAAAAATTAAAGGAAATATTGCTAATATGAACAAAAGGGTATAAAGTGAAAAAAATATATGTCCACTCATGGTTACATATGTTTATACAAAAACCTAGTACCGTTCTTTCTATCAGTATGTAATAAAAAATTTATGGGGTGTTCGGAAGAGCTGTGACAGTCACAGACAATATTCCTTTTCCATTCCTTTTCATTTAATTTGTATGACAACGATTATATATGTGAAATGGAAATAAAATCTTATAATAATAATAAATAGCTGTAGTTTATAACCTAATAGACAGGAATTATTATCTTCTCATCCTTCATCTTTTTTATGATTATTTTATATATATTCTCGGTTCAAATTACAAAAGAATCTCTTAAAGAATTTGTACTTATTAAGATATTGATTTGAGAAAGTGTGGGCCTAAAATACAATATCATAAAACATCTGAATTGTTGACCACCAGGCGGTGCAGAATGTGAAAATAAACCAATTAAGCAGTGTAAAATTACCTATAGTTTGATGTATAATATATGACGATAGCATTGATAAATGTTTTTTTTATGATTTTTTGAAAATTAAAAAGAAAGCAGTTTGGGCAAATTTCCTTTTATTTCATGAAAACACTTGACTCTTGAAATATTAGACAGGCCTATATTACCAGGCATAGGCCTACATTAAATCATTTATGAGGCACATCCTGCTGACTGATGAAGAGCAAATAGCTTGTTTCTATTCCCAAAATCACCGGAGATACAAATATTTTACATTATGGACCAGAATTAAGTTTGATTATAGGGCATGTAGGAGCATGCGGGAGCATGTGGGGACATGCGGGAGGCATGCGGGGGGCATGCGCATTTTAGTACAGTCTCACACTACGGTCTCAGTGCACTAGTCAATAGCAGGACCGGACGCCTATTTTGAGGTAGTTGGGAGTATTTGAATACCTCAAGATACTTTTAGAACTAATAAAATGAGTTTGCAAAACTAATTATGTCTTGATGACCCCACAATTACTTGTAAAACTTACAAAGCATTGGGGGACTATGGTGCGGCGATGGGATACTGTTTACATGTGTGAGGCGTGATGCGGTGTCGACCTGCGGGCGCTCACCGGTGTGAATAATACTCTCGTGCCGTCCTTGCAGTCTGAATGCTACAATGGAGAATTCTGTTCCATACCGACCTTAAACATATACTGAAGTTGACCCTAGTTATACACAAACTATTTATACTCCTTCCTGCACAGTTGGAACCAAGATCTTACCTAATGTAATAAGGTTGTGTATTAAGACATGGTTTAATTAAGGGAAATTATATATTAATTAATTAAGGGAAATCAATTAATATTAATTAAGAGAAACTATATATTAATTAGAGATGTCCCTAAAGACATGGTTTAATTAAGGGAAGCTACATATTAATTAAAGATGTCCCTAACTAATGGTAGATGACATATGGTGAGCAGGGGGAGTTGAAATATCTATATTAGAACAGTGCGTAAAAGCCACGAAGATATTTTAAAGAGTTTTAAGTAAAATACTCTCCCTGTTTAGGTTCGATGGTTTCCTGCTTCTAGGGTTGTGAGTTGTGAGAACTCAATAACTTTGATATTCATTATGACTCTGTACCTCTCTGAACCAGGTATTGGGACAGCTGAGGTGTCAGAAATCCATGGGTGGATACAAAGGGTATATGAGGGTGTTGACTTGAGGGACTGGACCGCTTCAACCATGCAGCTGGTCCGTTTCTCTCTAGTTACAATGTCTGTGACATCACTTCCTGAGTCTCTGCGCAAGCGTAACCTAGACACACGCATGCGCAATGAAGGAATTTTAGGAATTCCATGACGTAGGCCCCCCTGTCTAACCCAAGCAGTATATACCCGGTTGGGTGGGACAGATAGGGCAGTCTTTACCTGGCTGTAAGAGATTCACAAGGGAGTTGGAAAGTTTGGCTGGAAATCTATCTGTGTAAGTGACAGATAGATTTGGGGAAAGCCACTTCCACTGTTTACAGACATTTCTCACTCACAAAACCTGGAAGGAGAAATTGTCTAACTAACCATATATTTATACAATCAAAAAGAGCCTATGACCTTTGTTTTTCTGATCGGAGGGCTTCCCCAGTCTGCCGCTACATATGACGTCATTGTGTCCATGGTCATGCGATCGCATCTCTTGATCTGATTGGCTTAGAGTCGCAGTGGCTCTTTCTTCCATTTACTTTTTGTTTGGGCGGCCATTTTAAATAGCCCTCGCTTCGAATACGCGGTTAGTGATAACTTTTTAATTATTCATTAAATGAAACATTTTTCCATTTGAACCTTGCTCCCCTTGACTCGATCTAGCTTCTGGGATCGGTTAGAAAGTTCCAACAAAAAAAAAGCATGAAAACAGGTCGATATAGAGCAAGGTCTGTATATACGCCGTTTCTCCCTTCGGTCAGGGCACCGGTCACGTGACTTGAGAAACATAGCGAAGCTATTCCTAGCGGGATAGCGGTGGGTGCTGTTCGTCAAGTTGCCATGGCAACTGTTTGTCAAAAATTTTGAAATTGTAAAAACATAAGGACCTTGTGGCAATTAAATGTCTCTCATTTCATGAAAAATTGATGAAAACTAATTTTATCTCTGCAAGTTGTGATAAACAAATTTTCGCATCTGATGATATATGACATGTGTAATTCCAATATTGTCCCGAGGAATAAAAACAGTGGGAGTCAAGTGTCGAAATGGTAAAAAATGACCAATTTCGGCATGGTTTGGGGAGACATCAAAGATAATGAAACATCTTGTCATTAATCAGAATGATACCGGTAGACCTCCCAGATTATTTCATAAGGCTGATGTCCAAATTCCATTGATGATTTGATGTATTGTAGATACCGGTATTGAATGCTCAAATAATTGGCTCTAAAAAGAAATTAGATTAAATTAAACTAATGTAAATTCAATTGGAATACTAGTTAAAAAGGCAAATATAGCCCAAGTATGGCCAGTGTGATGACATTACCAAATAACGGAACATAGTTATGCTTTGTTGGTTGCCATGGTAGTATAGTAGGCTAATGGTAGGCCTATATAGGCTTTATTCCATGATTTGGCCGTGAGCGTACAATATAATCGATATACTTGCCGCTCACAAGGTGGACAATATAAACTCCCTGTATTGTACAGTGACGTCACAACCGTTCGAGACTATGCAGACATCTCACTTTGATGAAATTAATGCAAATAAAGTTGTTTAAGTTTTTTTTTTTCCATACATCTGGTCTTTATTCATGTTTGTCAACAAATCCATCTTCTAAGGCTGATAACAATGAAATACATCGCGCCTTTCTCGTTTCTGCTTCAAACTTGTATGTGTGACGTTCTAATAAAAGAGATATAAAAATAAGACATGCATTTCTACTTATATCTCGCATTACCTGAGTGAAAAAGGACACTCATATTCCTGTCTATGTCTAGCCTTTTCCACCTATTTAGCACTAGTGACATGTTTAAACCTTCACATATTGGTGGAGCAAGAGGAAAAACAAGATCTAACATTTGTTACCGTGCTCTATTATACATATATTTGTCCGAGAATGGGTGGGGGACAGCTGCTGGAGCTGCCCGAAGACATTTCCACATTCCACATTTTCCATTCTCTCCTGTGTGACTTATTTGCAAAGGAGCAGTCGCGCATTGTCCTCAGTTTCCCTTTCAGCTCTCTCAGAAAAACGAAGAAACATATGTTGTTATCACCAAAAAGTTTGGTTTTGTAAATGTAGAATCTAGCGTATATCAGAATATAATTCCATGTACGATACTTCTCGTCTGTGTTAGGAATACCAAACAACATAAAAATGGCATTTATATCACCAGCTATCTCCTTATCTAACCATTTGTTATTATATGCCCAGTTCTTTAGACCGTGCCAAAAGATACATGTTCTCTCGCAATCAATGAAAAAATGGAAAAGGTTATCGTCAGCGTCGCAAAACCTACACCTCTCAGACAGGATGATATTCATATTTTTCAGGTGCTCGTTACATACGATTAATTTATTGACTACCTGATACTGAAAGGATTGTAGTCTTACGTCCCTTGTACATTTGAACGGGATCCGATACCACATTTTGAAATCAAGATTGGAAATGTCAATACTTTTGTTCAAAAATCTCTCATACCAGTCAATGTTTCTGTCCTCACATGAATATAAGCATTTTTTAACCGCATCGTACATTGATTTGGTAGGTGCCATCAGAATATCGATTTCGCATGCGCCTATCTTACATAACAACTCATCACAGTAGTTTGAGACCTCACCATTTGCTATGATTTCGAGCCAGCCGCTGGGAACTTTTTTTGTCAGGCTCATTTCTTCTAAGAAATTAATCCTTATATTAAAATCGCTCTTGATCTCTCTCATATTTTTAACTCTGTTATAGTTTACTATGTCTTCTATCTTGGTGACCTGTTTTCTTTTCCAGAGTTTAACATTGCTAATGCCATCCTCTAGATTTAACCATCTGTTGTACCATATCATTTCAGAGAGTACGCTTTTCTTACTTTTGGGCTGTTGCAAGCCATAAAACCTATTCCATATCTTAAATATTTCCGTATAGAATTCAGAAAAATCCGCCGTGATCATCTGTCTGCGGGTAAGAATGTTTCTGACGTTTTGACCGATGTTTTCTTTAAACAGAGCAGACCATTTGCTTGATGGGTTGTTAACCAACCTTTGCACCCATTTAAGATTATTTGTAATAAGCTTGGCACGAATATCGTGTAGCTTTAGACCTCCATCATCTATATTTCTACATAAATGGTCGATTCTCACTAAATGTTGTCAAATGGGTCTTTTTCTCTCATATGGCCATAATTTGTAATATGTAATTCAAAAACTAATATGGATGTGTCAAAACGATCAGGTAAGAGCAGAGAAACAGATGGGTATACACTTTTCACTATCTACAATGTATATTTACGCTGCTGGATGGCTTAAAATGTCATTTTTTAGGCATTTTAAAGAAAATAAATATGAAAACCAAACTTTGAACATCAATATTCCTGAGATATCATGTAATTTCAACCTAAACCAAATACAACATGAAACTATAGGCAGGCTCATTTTTTATAAACGAAAAAAAGTAAAGTTGGTACATTTTATATTTTCCCAGTGTCATTTTTCACTTTGTGTAATTAAAACGTCATTGAGCGATACAACAATCATGTAGTAGGCTAGTGATAATTGGAATTAAATTTAATGAGTTCTTGATACTGAAAGCAGAGCTCAACACCCCTATTATTGTTTTGTATATTTAATATTAGCCTAACTGGAGAAGCCTCATGACAACATGCCTTTTTATAATATAAAGGGCTTTTTGTGTAGTTTTGGCATCATTGAGCGATACATCTTTATTTATGCATAACTTATTTGTATATATATTAATAAGTCACATATATACACATATATAGCCTATATCAATATCTATTGTTTTAGATATATTTTTGTACATAGTTCCCATTGTGTATGAAGCTTCTGGGTATTTAATAGGAAAAAAATCATCAAGCAATACAGTCATTGAGCGATACAGATGGTATGATATGTATCCAGTTAATTCATGAGAAAAAACAAAAAACACAAGGCTGTATGTATACATTTTTCCAAAGTGTCACATCACATCAATTCTGGCCATAATTATTGCTAAAGTGACTATAATAATCATAGTATTTCTGCTTAATGTTATTTATACATAGTTCTACCCAGGTAACAATTCACGTTAACTCAACGTTGGTTAACGTCAATAGAAGGTACCTTTAGCAACGTTAAGGTTTTGACTTGAATTAAACCTTAATTGGACGTGAATTTAGTTCACGTAACTATGTTAGCGTTAATCAAACATTAACTTAAAGTGAATTTTCTTGATGTTCACTTCTCAACGTTAACTTGATGGTGACTTAACGTTAATATTTTAACATGAATATACATGTGTATTATCAACATTAACTTTGCGTTAATACATTGGCGTCAAATTTTTAACATTAACTTACTGATCAAGTTAACGTTTACAATTTGATATTAAATTATTAACCTTTATTCAATGGTAACTTAACATTAATATCTAAACATTTAATATACTTGCCTTTTATCAACATTAACTGTGCGTTGATAATAGTGATCTGTACTTCTATATTTCAAGTTTGATATTTTTATTTTGGAAAAAAAAATAATGTTTGCAATGTTTCTGTATGGGTAATTACCAGTAAAGTAACTTCATATACTCTATACGAAACACTTCAAAACCCAAGGATATATTTAATACAATGTCGCAAAATTCGTTGCCTAGATTTATAATGACTATAAGTGCTATAACCTCTAAAAATCAGAACATCACAATGAAGGGACCTTGTGATAAAAACACTTTGAAAAATATCTTTTTGCTACTTGTGACTCATTTCCCTGGAACACATCACAATAATTATTGGGTTTTAAAGATGACAATTTGAACTCTAAAATAATTATTTAGTGTCAGAGACTAGACAACAGCAGATTTGATGAGGTGTTTTTTATTAACATATAGTTAATTCGATGGACTGATTCCAACCTTTCGGTTCTAACAGTTGAACCTTCTTCAGGGAATATTTTATATGTGGACAAGTCAGGGGTATGTCAAAATTGTGTAACTTTAGTTACCGTTTTTCCGTTTATTATCATGTTTTAGCATTTCCCTTTCACACACATTCCCTCTTCCCGCCCTCTTTCTTTATTTCTTTCTTTCAGTTTCTGTCTCTCTCTCTCTCTCTTTCCGCCCTCTTTTCTCTCTAGTCCTGTCCTCTATCTAGGGTTGGCAAAATTCTCAGCACTGGAGCATAGTGGGTGGGGGTGGGGATTAACACTGGCTTAGAGCCCCTAGCTGAGTAACTGCACTTCCCTACAGTTGCTGTCTAACCGTCAAGGAGGGAAGATCACTTTGACTGCTAGAGTAACTTCAGTAAGTTGTGTTTTCTTTATTTCTCTAACCCTCCTTATTGATATTCACCAGTATGCTTTGGTTCTATCAAGTTAACGTTCTGTCTGTTATTTACCTCCCTGAATAAGCACCAGTTGCATTGATAAGATAATATTAGAATTAAAGACAACAGGCATAATTTAATATCTTGGTATACTTTTCAATACTACATGCTTATATATCAGATGCTTTATAATCAATCTTTTTTTCTTTACATGATCTGTCCACATTAAAGTCACCATGGGCCGATGTTGTTCCAAAGAGTTGGAGCCATACATATCAATGATTTGTTAATTCCATTGGTTCTACCAATGGTTCTTTTAAAGTTAGTAGCATAAATACATTTAAATTACATTCAAATGCCGTCAATACTGTTTTACATTATTAAGTTATTCTGTCTAAAGATATTCAAAAATATTTACTGTTAAAATCGTTCTCAAGTATTGTCATGTCTAACCTGTACCCCTGACCTGTAAACACTTTGTTTTGTTCCCTTTGTACAGAAAACGGTTATGGATGGATGCTACAGGCGGGAAAATACAGGAAGATATTGATTACATGTAACGCACAAAGCATAACTTCCTGACGGTAGCGCCCACCAATTAAGCCTGTAAGTCTACAGTCAAGCTGTGGCCGTTGGCGGCAATCACTAAGCCCTTAAATAATCATTCACATGGTTACATACCAACTAGGCTCAGCAAGGCTCCATCTATCGATTTATAAACTATTACATACCCACAGAAACATGTGGAAAAAGAAAGGGTAAACTCAGAAAAAATCTAGGAATTAATTAAATAGTCTAAGAATCGATATATTATCTTATGAATATACTCCCATTGAAATGTAATAACTGTGAATGCATTGTATTAACTACAGCTGTATTTTATTCTTTATAGAAGCTGGTATGCAGTCTAGACTTAGGGAATACAAAGATCCCTTCAAACCCATGCAGGGAAAGCCGTACCTTTTCATTCATGACTGCAAACTCATGCCTAGACTGCATGAACAAGTACACCAACAAAAAAATTATGAAATGATGATTTTCTGAGGGTAAATAAAAAAGTGGTGAACCAAATTGACCAAACTCAGTGAACCAAATATTAATGTTAATAAGATGTATGAAATCAACACCCCAAATAACGTAAATAGTTTTGCCCAAATTGAGGTTGATATCAACGTTTATCTTACGTTAATACTAACGTTAAGATTCATGTTAATATTGACGTTAATATTGCGCAAAATTGGTGATAATATTGACGTTAATTTTGCGCAGAAGTGATGATAATATTGACGTTAATATTGACGTTATTATTGCGCAAAATTGATGGTAAGATTCACGTTAATATTGACGTTAATATTGTGTAAAGTTGAGTCCACACATTCACGTCAAGATTAACGTTAACAATTGACGTATAATTGCTCTAAAATGTGGGTTAAATCGCCGTTAAGTTAACGTCAATTTGTTACCTGGGTAGAAGTTATGAAGCCAGCAAAAACGTCATTGAGCGATACCACTTCTTTGTCCCATTATACCCCAGGTATGTCATGTATATATTTAAGTTATACTATTTTGTCCCTTTGAAAGCAAATTACATCCGTGTTCAAATACCAAAACCACATCTAAATTCAATATTTGCCCTTAATTCCATGGTTTCAATCAACCCTGTATCGCTTGATGATGCAAATAATTCAGGCCTCAATATAGAAAGCAGTTTTAAATATTAGTGTTCCCAACTTTGCACATATCAAGTATGTCACTATAACTTTAAATGGATAAAATATTTAAGAATTCTGGTATATTTAATTTTTAAGCCAATTTTGTCACCCATATGAACCAATTGACGACATTTTGTGAGAATCGACCAAATAGTGATTGGCGATCCTGTGTCTGCCGTTTCGCCATATAAAGTCACTTACCAATTTCTGCATTTCACATATTTTCGCTTCCTCAATAACAATGAGGTTCGCAACATACATAAAAAGAGGGATTATTAAAACATTTGCAATGGTAATTCTGCCTTTGATGGAGATGTCTCTCTTACCCCAGTGCTTGATTACAGATTTCGCCTTCTCAAAGGCCGATTCAAAGTTTATAGTATTCTGTAGCTGCTTATTATAAGGGTAAATCAGATATATGCCCAGTATTTTCATACAATTGGTCCAGTTAATATTTAAGCACACTTGTTGCGTCAAGACCATTTCACCTATATTAAAACCTCTAGTTTTACTGACATTAAGTTTGAGGCCAGATGCTATTCCAAATTCATCTATTATTTGCATCATTCTAATAAGTGATTTCTCGTTGTCTGCCATAATGGTCATATCATCCGCGAATTGTAAAATTCTGTTTTCCACACCTCCAAAAACGATCCCGCTGCACTCAGGGTCAAGCCTAATTTTTGCCGCGAGCCTTTCAACAACAATAATAAACAATAAAGATGAAATGGGGTCACCCTGCTTTACGCCCCTTCTGACCTGGAACCATTCAGACATGTGTCCATTCTTTATAATGCATGCTTTAGACTCCGACATGAGGCATTTTATCCACCTTAAAAAACGTTCACCTATATTTAAGCCCTCCAAACACTTATACAAATACTTCCAAGACACAGAGTCGTACGCTTTTTTAAAATCTAAAGATACGAATAAACCTCTCTTTTTATTTTTATCTAGATGTTGCGTTACATCCTCTAAACGTCTAACCGCACAGCCAATAAATCTGTCTTTAATAAAACCATACTGGTCTTCATTAATTACAGTATCGATACAGTTCTTTAGTCTGGTACATAGCATTTTTTAAATTATCTTATAGTTAGTGTTTAGAAGCGTTATGGGTCTCCAACTGCCTATTAGGCTCAAATTACAATCTTTCTTCGGAATTAGAGTTATTATGCCTCTGTACATGTCGTTTGACAGCACGTCCGACCTATGACATTCATCTATAACCTATTCGAACTGGTGTTCGAGTACATTCCAGAAACGTTGGTAATATTCTGCCGGTAGCCCATCTGGACCGGGGGTTTTGTTTCCCGCAAAAGATTCAAGGGTTTTCTTCATCTCATCCCTAGTAAACATTTCATTTAATAAGTCTTTGTCCATGTCATTGAAAGCAGGACCTTCATATTGAGACCAAAAATAGTTGTTGCTAGCATACACTGAGTCATTTTCTCTATATAAATCCATATAGAAATTTTTTTTCTTTCTCAAATTTATCTCTGGTTTAGTGACGGTTTCACCGTCCACATCTAATTGTGAGATTACCTTCTTTTTATAGTTTCTTTTTTCAAGATTTAAGAAGTAAGCTGTAGGCTTTTCTCCATCAATTAACCATGGGGCCCTACTTCTGGCCATAGCCCCTTGGGCTTTTACATACTGTATTGCTCTTAAATCGTCCTGGATGTTTTCCATTTCATTACTCTCGTCTTGATCTAACACACCCTTTTGAAACAGTACTTTCAGTCTTTCTCTCGATTTTACCTCCATTTTCTTTCTATCTCTGCTTCTTTGCTTAGTGAATTTTATCGTTTCGCTTCTAATGATAAATTTTACGTAGTCCCATCTCGCTCTAGCGTTACTCAAACCTTCAACCTTTTGTGCTTCTAAAATTTTTTCAGTTATCATCTCAACATACTCCTCGTCATTTAACAAATATTTGCTAAACTTCCAGACACCTGGGCCTCTCACTTCTTCAGAGGATTTCATACTGAAGGAAATTAAATTATGATCAGAATGCTCCCAAATTACATTATCTACACATTTTATATCAGCTCTTAAGACTGAACTAATCATGCAGTAATCTAGTCCTGAGCTTTGATTTTTCCTTCATATTCGACCCAATTTCAGATTTTTCTTTTACAATGTCACATAAATCGAAGTCATTCAAAATCTTAAACATTTCTTTCAGACCTGTTTATTTTACATGCTGACAATCTTCGAGGTTCAAAAACTCTTTCTCTGGCATAATATTTAAATTAAAATCACCCATGAGTACAATCGATCTCTCATTTTTGGACTCTAGGATCTTTCTTAAGGAGTCGCACATTTCCACCTGTTCCTTGTACATGTCCTTGGTGGGGAAATACAATGAAAAAATAGAATACTCCTTTTGTTCTATTACAGCGTCTATATAAGCAATTCTACCGATGTTATCACCACCCATACATTTTATATCAATATCAAGATCTTTTGATACCATTATTGCTACGCCGCGCGCATTACTTTTACCATGCACAAAGTGGGTTTTACCTTGCCATTGGTTTGCCCAGATTTTCACACTCTTATACACGCTATGGGTTTCCTGCAGGGCGAAAATTGCATTTTTCTTTTTATTCATTAGTCTAAATAACGCTTTTCTTTTTTTAATACTTGCCACTCCATTGACATTTAATGAAAAGAAATTGATATTATTACCTTCCATTGATAGTGGGGAGAGAGGCTTAAAATTCTAAACTGTCAACAGAAAAACAGGCACACTAATCTTCGCCGTCAGCGGCATCCATGGCTTCATTGTTGACCTTTTCCGCGTCATCGTTAGAGTCCTTCTTGGCTAGACTCTTCCTTACTTTCATCCATGCACGCCCCAAGATGTTACCGTCTTTGGACCACTTCGTTTGGTCCAGCACATCCTGGTCGTGAAGGCTTAACCCAATACCCCAGCCGGTTTTGGAGGCTGACGCTTCACCAATCTCTCTGTTGCCGGTCGCCAGTAAGTACGCCGCGATGAAGTCGTTGTACATGGTCTTTGCCCTTAATCCTCTTAGGAGAATTTTCTCCCTTGCATCCTCCCATTTGTTCCACACATCGTCGGAAACGTAAGCTCCTAGAGCGAACTTGCATTTGATTGGGTCGTCAAAAGCTAAGATTGTCTCCGCCTTCTGGATGTCCTCATCCATGATTGCCTTTACATGGGCGAGATATTGCTCTATGCAAAAGAACCAATTTCCGTCAACCCTAAACTTGGCAGAGAAGTGGTTTGAGAGCGGGCACTCCTTGGTAAAAAACACAAAAGATGCCTCATCCTCCTTCTTTGCAAGGTACCTGCCTGCCTGCCTGCCGTCTAGAATAACATCACCGTGAGCGTTCACCACTCTCTCATATCTGCAGGAGGCCCTGGCAGCCGCAACACACGGTCTTGCTCTCGCAATGCGCTTTCTTACCACTTCTGGGAGGTCTTTTCTTAACCAGTATAATCTCTTTCTGTCTGTATTAATCACATGCTCCAGATTGCTGCGTTTGTTCCACACAGACAGGACATCTTTTGTGTTTCTGAACGTGATTAGAATAGGGGCACTTTTAGCTCTACCCATTCGACGAGCCACATACTGCACTTCCTTTGACACGCCCATATGGTGTTCAAACACATAGGCTACCATGTTTTTACACACAAGGTCGTCCTCATCATCTAGCTCTTTTTCGGCTCCATCAAGCACAAGATTTAATTCAAGATCTTTTATTTTTTCTTTTATCCTTGCTTCCTCATCCTCTCTGCAATTAGCCTCAGCTGCGGCCAATCTGTGGTCGTCCTTTTTGACCATATTGAACTTTATTGTTTCAATTTCATCATTTTGCTTAGCTACCGCACCTTCAAGCTCATCCGTCCTTAAGTCTTGCTTAAAGTTTTCACCATCCAATTTATCAAATCTTTCCTCATGTTTGACAATTGCTTTTATGTTTTCCTCTGTTTTTCCAGAAATTTGAGTTTTTATTTCTGCAAACATGTCCCTAATCTCTTGGTTGGAGATTCCTGCCATATTTACTACTTGTTTCTTATGAGTAGGTTCGTTGTCACTTTCGCCGTCCCTTTTTCTCTTATCAGGGGGTGGTACGTGTCTCGAAGACATTAAAAGATCAGCCTTTTCACTTTAGTCGACCTAATATCAGCTATTTCAATGTCAGATCAAGCTACATGGTACTATTGTCCGTTAGCAGTAGCCTTCTGAGGCAAACCCAAATTATCTTTACTTTATAAATAACCCTATTTTCGTCTGTCTTGTGGTTTAGAGTGCAGCTATCAAACGTATATATTACTGACTGTCAGGGACCAGCCTTGTGTGGGCGTGGCCGTTTGTTTATGTTTTGGATTCAGGCGGAAGGGAGCATTGCGCATGCGCCGTGTCTGAGCTTCCGTTAGTGCTTTCTCCCGCTTAGTTCGAATAATTTCTCACCCTTCAGGAATTACGGGACCCTCACATATAAACATTCAATACAATCATGTGGTCTTAATATCCAAACTGTTTTCACAGATTCCTTTATTACAGCTCCTACTCCTGTGGGGTGTCAGCCGCCAAACCAAGCGTGATGCTAGGTTCGCGCGCCGTGTGTTAGGTTAGCGTACAAGTCCATTGGCATCATTTATTCCCAGTCACTATGGCTATAGCGTACATCCAACAAGTATCAGTTCAATATCAATCTTCCTCATATACCGTTCCTTAGTGTATGGTTTTAGCCATTCACTGTGGGATTATATTGATGGAATATGCCTGAGGCACAATTAATACGTGTTCTTGGTGAAATTCTTCCCGCTTCTTTTATCCTAAGCGAGGGGACAGCGTGACAAGATGGCCACTACCTTCGGTCTGATTTTCAGGTCCAAATAAGAGTTCTCACATCCGATGACAAAATATCTCCAAACTTACTAGTAAAGTCATTCAAGCTTTCGCCAGTACCTATTGAGGCACAGAACTGCTCATTAGATGGTCTATCAACAGCTGGTACAGTCACAATTAATATCTTTTGGTATTCCTCCAGGCGATAAAGGGTGGCCACGCTTCCTCCAGCGTGTAATGGTGGAGTCGAAGCTCCGGTGAAGCACATGAAGAATGATTCTGTCTTAAACACTCTCAAACTTCGCTAAATTGTTCAGAAAACAATTCCCAGGCAATCACTAGTACTTTCAACTTAAAATACAATACTTTTTGAGGGTATGATCCCTCCAGGTGATGTCTTGAAGCTGAAAAAAAAGGGGGAGCTGACGCTCCACACGTTTGTACTCAATCCAAGCTCAACCGGAAGTCCAAAGTTGTTTAAGTTAAGAATCATGGAATAAAAGCAAGAATAGCACAGTATCGCGTCTTCGGGGGCCTATATTCTCCTCGTATGGCCGAAAAACAACTCGGCCTATGGCCTCGTTGTTTTCGGCCATACTCGGAGAATATACCCAGCTAACAATTTTCCGTTGTATTCACGTTGTGACGTTATTTTCTATTTTTTGGTTGGTTGTAATTACGTAAATCTGTATGGAAGAAATAACGTGAATACAACGTAGAAATTGTTTTTTAAAAAAATTATTATTCTTTAATTTAAATTTTCTTTTGTTTAAAAAAATGAAAAAAATGTTTACGTTGCATTCACGTTATTTCTTCCATACAGATTTACGTTGCTACAACGTAAACAATCACAACGTAGAAATTACGTAGTGTGTTAGCTGGGTAGCCCCCCTCATATGCGATACTAGATCTATGCTGTTCTTGCTATAATATGCAGCCTATATTTATTTGTCTCAGAGTCAAAGATAGGCCTATCTGATGAAGTTATTTTTAGGATGCGAAATTTGGGTGTTTCTTTGTGGAAATTATTATCTTGAGTACTATAGCAAGAACAGCATAGTATCGCGTATGAGGGGGGCTATATTCTCCGAGTATGGCCGAAAACTACGAGGCTGTAGGCCAAGTTGTTTTTCGGCCATACGAGGACAATATAGGCCCCCGAAGACGCGATACTGTGCTATTCTTGCTTTTATTCCATGATTCTTAACTTATCACAACTTAATTTGCATTTATTTCATCAAACTGTGTTGTCCCCCAAGTCTCGAACAGTTGTGACGTCACTGTAAAATAGCTTAAAATACAGCGAGTTTATATTGTACACCTTGTGAGCGGCAAGTATATCGATTATATTGTATGCTCACGGCCAAATCATGGAATAACGTACCGTATAGCTATATTACATCCAGTCATTGGCCATAAATTTGTAGGCCTGATTGTGGGCTTAATTGTCGAAGGCTCTTGCTGATTGGTGCTACTTTCACTCCTCTGCATTAGGCACGTCACACAATCCAGTGATAGGCCTACCGATATCAGGGTGCGCCACAACTGCTTTCCATTTTATATTAAATAGACACCGAGACACGAGAGGACGCCACTCGCTATGAACATGTGCGTGTGCTTACTGCTGTTCTATCAAACGTTTACACTCCCACGTTGTTAGACATCAATACTTGTCAAAGAGTTTAATATTATCACCTGAAAAAAATAGTTTACGATTTCTCAATACACACAATATTTTGGGAAGATTTCCTTAATGACTATCGGGAAATGTGATTACTGTGATTACTGTGATAAAAAAGTAACTGACATAAAGTACGAGGGAGTAAGTTCAAATAGTCTAATTGCTCAACGCTGTTTGTTGTCAGTGGAAACACGTTTTGAATGGGTACTACGAGGACTTAATTACTGTCTAACATGCCGGTTTATAGATGATTGTCCACAAAATATTGAAACGACTGCAATGACGAGTTTGTGTAGCCAAGTTCTCTTCTACGAAAACACTTGACACGCGGATATGCGCAGAAAAATTCGAGTCTGAGCTGGTCAATCTGTCCTGATCTATTTTGACACTCGGTCATAACAAGCAGAGTACTCGCCTTCATTCAACATGTCTGGAATACATTGCGAATCTTGGAGTTAGCAACCACTTGTGACTACGCAACTTTCCTACTGAAGTAAGTCTAAAACCTTTTCTTGTGGGAACTTTTAACACCGGATTTAAGTTTCCCAGCCCGCCAAACATTATTGACGTTCAATATTTTCCTTATATTCTTTTTGAATATCAATCAGCCATGTCAAAGCTGAGATCCATGGAGAGATCTCCTACTATAGATAGCCTAGATGGGAGTTTTTCTTCCTTTTAAATGAATATTCATGTGTTGTATTAACTAACCTTAAATTATGGTAAATCACTTCATGACAAACAAAGCGCACCGATCATTGAATTTATGGATGATCCGTATATTTTTTTAAAACTTAAACGGTAACTGGAATACGACAGCCCTGACGCTGAGGCTGTTATTAAGATGGTCTATGACTATGAATGGTATAATAAATATCGATATTAGTTTAGTTATTGATGTGGGTTGCGCAAGGAATATGCTGGTAGTGATGCAGCCTAAAGGATATATATATGCCCTTGAACTTATAAATTAAGGCCACCTTCGAATTCATCATCTAGTAGCTTCTAGTATGAATGATAAGGTTTTGTTATTGGGACATTTGAAGTGTGTTTGATCTGAAACTCTTGAACGGTGTAGGCCTGAACTGAAGGCTAAGTATTAAAAAGTACCGGTACTATTGCCTAGCCGAAGGAGGCGAAGTGTTCACCAATGTTCTTGCTTATTTGTGCTGTTGGTATCATTCCTGAGTCCGAGATCGAGCCACTCATACAATCATTTGAAGATAATTAAAGCTTGGTGGGGTGGGGTGGTTAGAATGAGTTTCAAATCTTAAAACGCCACTGATTCCCCCATTAGGCATTACATTCAATTACAATGTTGACCTTATAAATGATTAATGTAGTCCTACATGATAAATGCATTCCATAATTCTTCTTTTATTCTTGCTAATTCTTTTCCCGACCAAAACTTGACCGAAGATTTTTTATTTATTTATTTAGTATTTATTCATTCATTCATTTATTCATTCATTCATTTATTTATTTATTTATTTATTTATTTATTTATTTATTTATTTATTTATTTATTTATTTATTTATTTATTTATTTATTTATTTATTTATTTATTTATTTATTTATTTATTTATTCATTTATTCATTTATTCATTTATTCATTTATTCATTTATTTATTTTTTATTATTTATTTATTTATTTATTTATTTATTTATCTATTTATTTATTTATTTATTTGGAAATACAGTGTATGCGCTCTATTATTATTTTCTTCATTTGCGTCCATGTGATCTAAAGTGTCGACTCAATTTGGTTGTTTCTTTATACATGTATCTGAGGAGTGGGGATTGATTAATATGAATAGTTTTTTTTACAGTAATACACTAAACGTATGCATTATGGTTGTCCCTGTTACTTTTCCCTTACATTTGAAAACATTGAAACCAAATAGTCGTTATTTCTTCTAATTTTTTTAATCATGGAGGTATACAATTAGTAACTATCATGTACTGCCTTCTTTCAATTTGATCGCTATAATTTTGTGATATTAATTAATTAATTTTTCTATTCCTTTTTCGTCTATACATTCGAAATTCGACATCAAGTGCTCTATCCATGTTTCTTTATTAATATAACTGACCACATATATGTTGCATATTTGTGGAAATCCCCACTTTTTAACTAATACGTAATATTAAATATATTACAGTTATATTGCATTCTGTATGTCAATCCCCTCACAAACCAGGCTTTCCATTGTAATTTGCACACATAGGGCTTCTTTGTGGGCCGAAGATTATCCCCCCACCCCCTCCCCCCAGGAAACAGATTACCTCTCTGAGTATATGAGACTGGTGGGGATTAGCATTTGAATAGTTGCACTCTAAGCCGATTCCGTCACAAGGTGGGTGCAGGAGTCGCTTGTTGGCCTGTTATTCTTTGATTTGTGTCTCCCAACTTGGCCTCGTAGAAAGTGGCTGAGATTAGCGTGTTAACAGGCTGGATAGGGGATAAGCGCCAGAGTGGTAATTTGAAGGGATCATCTCTTATAGGTTGGGGCTTATCCTGTTCCACCAAGAAGATACTCTTGGAAGAATTGAATAATGAATAAACGAGCTTTATTTTTAAATTGGTAAAGTGTATGCAACTTTATGCTTAGTCAGAACCATCAGATTGATATTGTACCATCAGATTGATATACCTGGGGTTGTTATGCATTTGTCAATTGCAACCTGATACAAAGTAGTGGTGGTGGCGGGGTGGGAAACCCCCCTATGGATGTTTTTCCCTTTGCCAGAAATGTTTTAGTATTTTTGCCATGTCGACCCGACTTTCATCCCTGACTACACCTGAGTAGACGTTTAAAATGATAAATCTGTAAAATTTGTGAAAAGGGAAAAGTTTAGCTTTTACTGTGTATACAACGTCAGGAGTTCTGAACCAAGTCGTCAGTCTCAAGTTCCTGAGCTACCTAGCTCCCCAAGATGTTTTGAGCCTGTTTTCCGTTTCAGCTGGGCATTCAGCCACTTCAGTCCAGTGGTATAGTTTTAATCAGGATAGTTTTCAGACGGCAATATTCTTTAATGGGGAGGTGGAAGAGGGAATGCTATTAAATCTCTCAAAATCTGTCACCTCATTAAAACAACATTAGGATTAGGGTGGAGGAACTCGGATTTGGGGGAAAGCTCCCCTTATCTTATCACCCTCTCCCCACAGCCCCGGAGGTGGCTAGGCACAACTCCAGAGACGGTGAGGTGTATCAGGTTCGTGGGACTAATTACCAAAACAACTGTCCCTCCCTCCCCTCAGCTCAATGTCGAGGAAAAGTTGGCCTGGTTGCCTCCCTTTTTTGGAAAACTGTATGTATAAAATGCTCTTATTTCTTCAGTGACCCTTTTAAATACCTCGCACCACTGTTGTAGATGTTCATGTCATGATTTTTCCCACTTTATCTTCATGGTTCCTGAGTCTGCCATTCTTAATGAAAGATCTAGCTCTCATTTATGGTGTTCCCTCAAAGGTTTTCATCATCCCCACCCCATAATATACCTTAATAACCTGTTAAATCTACGTTAGTATATTACCTATTGTAACAGATTTGTATATTAGTCATTATAATTGCTGCTTATTTCATAACATTCTATGAATGCATGTGCATAGTCACGGTGACATGCATAGTCACGGTGACATGTATACATAGTAATTATTTGTTGTGGTTGAAAAACAAAATAATTGGGTGGCAATATTGTCAGATTAATACTAACATGAATCTGAACAGAATTTAGGAAGCTATTTTTGCTTAAGGTCTCAACCTGAGTATTTCTACTGTAAACCACCAAGCTGTGAATACATAAATTTGTAGAAAAAAACTTAATCTGTGGCTGCACCATGTTCTGATATTTTAATAAGTCACATTATTATTTCAAACTAAAATCGAAAATTGATTATGAAATATATTGAGCATTAATGAAGATACTGAGTGTGTGTGTGTGTGTGTGGGGGGAGGGGGGGGGTCAGGACAACAATATAAGGCCCCCTCAAATATAAGCCAGGGGTCTCAAATATTAGCCGGGTTTGTCTGGTTCGCCTATATCTAATAATGAATAACTATAGATTGGGACATGTGAGCTTCCCGATAGCGCTACCACAACTGAATCTGCGCATCTCTATTCTGTACCTAGAAAATGCCCCTCCATGGAGCCAATCAGCAAAACAGAATCGAGATCATCACAAGAGTCTATGGATCTCTCGCCTTAGAACTTTAGTTCCACACGGTCTAAATATATTGGATTAGAAATCCGCTAGGGGATATTGAGAAACCACACGTTTACAAAAAAAAACTAATAATGAAGAAAGTCAAGTGACTTTCCATTCCAAACAATGGGTATGATGGGTATAGTTTCTTTTTAATTGTCCTTGAATCGTGTATATAATTATATTCTTATTGTCTAGCACCCTTGAAACTAAAAGTGCCTAAAGGGACTTTGAAAGAATGGTGAAATTCATTTACTTGACTTTATTCTTTATTAAACAATAGGCAAACCAGACAGACTTGGCTAATATTTGAGGCCCCCAACTTATTTTTTAGAGAGGCATTTATTGTTCTCATGACCATGATATGACAACCGCCATTTGGTATGGGTGTTTGTTATAGTCTATTATAAGTGTTTCTATATATATTGGGAAGCTATTTAGTAGAGGAGAATAAATAGAGTCCGGAGTCCTTCAGCTTGTATAACCGACTGACTATTTTATTATGCACTCTCGATACATTGGATTCACATCAGTGATCCTGTCTCACATGGTTAAGCTTATATCCCTTACTTGTCCCCTGCTGCTACCCGATCCTCTCCGTCTAGACTTGCATAGTACTGCAATTAATTATTTATCTAAGGGGTAATTATCTTTATTGTAATTCATTGTTAATTAGCTTATTAATTATTATGTGGTTAATCACTATTACGTCATCATTACGTAATATGATATAACATGTTGGTGGCCGTATTGGCCTCAGGATGAAAAAAATAGTCATACTGTAGGATACTCTCCTTCTAGCCGATTTTCTCCTGAATCTAAAATTTCCAATGAAGTGAATCACCGATAAGTATTTTAGCCTCTGGGTGAGCTTTTATTTATCAGCCCAAATGATGCATTTTAGGCACAATTGCTCATATGTGTCAACATGATTAACAATAATGGGACGGATTGATGCACCCAAAAATTTTCAGACATGCATATCAGGACATAGGAGATAAAACAAATCAGAGCAAAATAGACTCCAGGAGTCAGAAGTCATGTATTACAGATGCATAATCACGGTGACACATGAAAGCATTTTAGATAGGGTTTCAAATTTGCCCTTAAAATTTATTTATTCCAGTTCACTGCTTTGGTGTGTAAAGTAAATACAATGCGGTAAAAATTACACATGAAATAGCTCCCTAGATATTGTCCATATTCATGCAAAAACTAATATGACAATATTTCAAATTAAGAAAAATGAAATCGATCTCACACAATTGCAAATATTAATGATAATAAGTAGCATTAATGCACTTAAAATGTTCAGGCCCATAAACTGTGTACATAGCAGTTTAAACCCTGAGATGAAATTCATCTTACTGGACCAAAAGCGCCCAAAAGATGGCAGCGCTAGTTGCCGTCTCGGGAACTCTCCTGAGATTTGGCGCAGGCGCCCCAGACCCACAGGGTTGGGACAAGGTAGGAGAGAGGTTGCCGGTTGATTGCATCTAACTTTTAAAAACCCATGTGACGAACAATTCCAGTCCCGGAATCATCATCCCCTTCCTATAATACTACTGCTCATATAAGGCCGTTGTCCACAGAGCTGTAGAATAAACGATTTCGGCCACTTTTCACCACTACGCATGGGTTGGCCCTACTCATATCACTAGCAAAGTTCCACCTCTCTGCTACTACCGATTCCGTAGCTCAGTGGTTAGCGCACTGGACTGTAGAGGAGAGGGTTGGTGGTTCGAACCTCGGTCAATTCTTTATGTTATTTTTTTTATCTCTAGGTCGCGTAGATGCTATGTCATTCTACGCGACAGGTAGGGCGGGTGGGTTTGATGAGTTGTGGTGATGGGAAAGGCAGGAGAAACAAAATATCCATATAATGCTTTAACCTGTGCCAACAATAAATACAAAAACGGCCTAAACATGTCTAAATTTACATTCGCAAGGCGCCGACTAGCAGCTGCCACTCACTGGACCTAAAAGAAGTCTTAATATCAAAGCATAGTCACCGTAACATATGTCACCGTCACTATGCTTTTGCAGTCATCATGACTATAACTGTCCATTATGAATTAACAAGATATTGTCCATATTCATGCAAAAACTAATATGACAATATTTCAAATTAAGAAAAATGAAATAGATCTCACACAATTGCAAATATTAATGACAAGCTAAGATCCTACCAACCTGATCCCACACTCATCACTTTCTCAACTTTGTCAAATTCCATTAGAGAGGCAGCAGCGTCTGAGTTGTAGAATGACGTCATGACGTCTAAATTGGTACTTCTAGAGCGATAATCATGCCACCCTTTCACCGCTGCATCGCCTGGAGGAAGAACGTTGTTGAGCCTAATAATTCTGCTGTTGCTTTCCATTCTGGAACCTTTCGAAATAAATGTAAATATTAGTCCGGCACTTGATATGCAAAAAGGGCCTTATTTAAGGAGTTTGTGACCAAGTCTTGTAAACCGTTTTCTTTTAATCTTACTAGGACCATTTTTTTCTGAAATTTCCATTTCTGACCACCATTTTTAGCTAAAAGTGGGTTTATTGTTCCAAAATCACGTTTCCATGACAACTACTCTAATTTGTTAAGGGGTCAGTGGTTAAAACATAATTTAATGATATCTAAGAAACAAAGATGAAGATTCTTTTAAATTTTGGCAGAGGGACTGCACTAACACATGTGCATAGAAATATAATGATTGGAATGATTTAAAACATTCCATCTTGGTATCCATGGCAACAGATCAACAAAGATATGTTGATTCTCATACATTTTTCTACTTATGTTCATATAATAATGATTTAAATTCGTTTTAAATATATAGACCATTACTATTATGTCCCACAATGTAATATACATTATCTAGTTCACATGCACCACCATATTAGACGTTCCATTGATGAAGAATGTTCTATGATCCTCTTGATCATTGGGGGCTCAGATACCTCCAATTTTCCTCATTGCACCCATCATGATAAAAGTGTTATTTCAATAGTCTACTGGTATATAATTGAAGCTGTAAAAAAATAAATGAAGGTACAAGAATAATGTTTAGGAATATTTCAATATTTAATCTTATTATGTTAAATAGATTTTGGAATGTTTTTCTTCATGTTGCATTGTGGTTTCCATGGTTACCCAAATCAGTTGACAGTAATAATTGTGTCCCTCATTTCTGTGTCAAAAACCCAATAGATACATATAGATGGGTAGGCCTATTCACAATGAACAATTGCTTTGAATCTTGCATTATGCACTAGATAGGCTTTATGGGCATAATTAATAGAAGTCTCCAGTATCTATGACAACAGGGTTAGAAGTTTTGCACATTTCATTTAGACCCTTATCTTACATTCAACAAGTAACATAGGAATGCTAGATTAGTCTTCAAAATTCAAGAGAGTACATAGACCTAAAAATTCATTCTAGTTTTCAGTCTGAAGTAAGTAACCTGAAGCTATAAGAGTTATGATTGATGAATACATCCCAAAATAATAATTCATAGGATTTATGTAGCTTTATATTTATAATATGGTTTCCATGGCAACCTGATTCATTCAAAGTATCACATTATTTCTTCATTGCCGAATGTATAAGAATTACAATTCTTTATCATACAAAATTCATGGGTGTGACCGCTTACAAAATAGGTCTTGCAGATACCCCAAACCAATTTATAATGTTAGAACATTGTCATTATTGTTCATTAGTGGTAGGTGGTTTAAAACTAATAAGCTTTTTCCTTTTGCATAGAGTCTTGAGTTGTTGAATGATTTTTTCTTCCGGAGATTTTGTTTTGCTGTCATAACATAATGTCACTGTAAGTTCTGGTGGTTAACTTTTTGATTGCTTGCTCATCTATTTTGTTTGATTAATATATTATACACTTTGAAACATTTCTTACAACTTGGTAACTTATTTCTAACATTAATGATTAGTTGGATTTAATGATAATATTAATATTAATCAATATTAATAATAATAATACCATAGCAACCTTACATTCTTGGTATATGCAGAAACTCCTTTTTATGTGCAGCAGAACAGTTTACGACTTCTGTTCATTACTAGGCACCCAATATGCCACCAACAAGTAGACAGTAAATAAATGGTGAATACAATATCCTCATGACTGGGGAACATGTCTACAATACCGCAACTGCTGTTACTGTTAACATATTGTCTTAATATCGCCGACAGTAAAAGACGGATGCGGGAAATCTTACTAGCCAGTATAGCTAAAGCTCCAAAACAGTATTACTACTATATGATAGGTTATTGAAGACACTGACAACGGTCGGATAGGGTGCTTGCACACCCGCCCATGTAAATATACATACACTTTTGTACGCCATGTCTTATTATTAAAGTCTTGTTACGCATAGTCCACTAGTCAACTGTCTTTACTTAGAACTTCTTCATTGTTTCAAAACAACCGATGGGATATTCGGAAGAGCTGTGATTAGCACAGAAAACATTCCACTTCCATTCTTCTTTTGACTTAATATGTATGTAATTGTGAAATGGAAATAAAATCTTATAATAATAATAATAATAATGTCTTAGTTTTAACCTGTTATTTATGATGTCTTGCTTTACTCATCTTGTAATTTAACCCTCTGTAAACTACACAATGCATATTATATTTATTTTACGATTTTGAAATCTAACAATATTTTGTAAACGTTTTGTCTCTACATTCCCTTATGTACAATTGATACCTCACAAGATAGCCTACATATGCCTAATGGTACCTTGTTATAATTATGTTATTTTCATGGACCTACTAGCCATCAACTGTATATCATGTTTAAATTCTTAACAATTATGATAATCATGTACAGACCATATCTACCTTTGTATCCTCTATAAATAATGTTTAATATGAAGGCTTTGGCAGTATTATTCTTTAAGTTCCATGAAACCAATATTTGAACCCCTCAAATTTCTCGATGTCTTGTTCTTCAATTTCTTTAGTTCATTTGTTATCATTGACTATTTCCTCATTCCAATTATTCCCTACAGTGGGTCTAAACTATATTCTCCTTTTGACACTGAACACTAAAAGATATTTCTCATACTAGGTAATAGCATTTCATTTAACTTGTACAGGTCAGCCTAGTATCTGTGAGGGAATTATAGTCTTCGAAAGAACCTCTATATAATATTTCACGTAGTCTTTACAATATGACAATTTCAGAAAATAATTCAGCACTATAGTACTATAACACTATGTATGATTGATGCACCCTCAGGGTTTGCAAGTCTAAGTCCCTCTTCATAGGGCATTGGTGACTTTTGTTTATGCACTGAGTCAATATGGATGTTGCAGAAATGGTCTTTTTTCTCTTTTCTTTTCTTCACCTTCTTTCTTTCTTCCTCATACAGCCAATGAAAATGTTATTATCATTATTATCTAATAAGGCACATGATATATGTTTAACCTTACATCCTTTACATTTACCCAGCTTCGGACGAGCATTCTGTAAACACTATACCTAGGCTGGGTGAGTAAGTGGGGAAAAACATGTTTGTTGTAGCTGTTTTCTGAATTGGTGTTTCGACTTGCCAAGAAAAGGAAAGATGGGATATGCTTATTATACGGCAAATACTCAAAGTTGAACTGACTGAGAAAGTTGAACTGACTCAAACATCTACAGGAGAAGGAGGACATGTCATCCAAACAATCTCAATTCTACCTTGGGTGATCCTCCAACCTGATTCCTCTTTTCTGGGTGGTACAAACTTATGATTGAGTGCTCCTTTCCACAATCTACTTTGAAAGTTTGACCTCATGATGTGGAGTTTGAGGCTATCATGTGTAGGTGGTAGTCTGGCCAATGATGCATTTGGGTTCTTCATCCACATCTTGTATCTAGCCTTCTCTGGGCTTTCTTCATCTTTGCAGTACAAACTCACAATGAGTTTCTCTATATTGTTCATTAAAGTATCATCAATGAGATCATCATTGCCAAGCTTTGTCATGGCTTCCAACCACTGCCTTGAAGCTTTCATGGTCTTGTAGGCTATCACTTTACCTTTTCCAAAGAAACTGCTAGTAGAATCGCAGCCAGTAAGAGCATGGAAACCAGGTAAAGCATCAGACACATCGTTCCCAAGGGTTGCTCTCAACTTCTTGATGTTGATATACCGAGAGGATTTATAATTTCCTCTGTTTAGAAAAAGTTGACCTTCTATGTTTTTTGCATGATAGACTGACAGAATAAGGACATCTGTGTCATCTGATCTTATGACAACACCCATTCTGTCCAATGCTGCATGTTTTGCATGAAGCAACAGTTTACAGTCTGCCTCTTCAAAATCATTTTGTAGCTCTGGAACTTCTGAAACTTGTACTCTCCCCTGATGTTCTGATATTTTTACACATCGGCTTTTGTGTCCAACATAGATGGTTATTCCTTGGAGTTTCTTCTCATATAATGAGGAGCCCCACTCATTGATGAGGAATTCAGCAAGGTCATCCTTATTTCTTCCATCTGCAAGAAACTTTTCCCACTGTTCTGGAAGAACCTGAGAAGAATTCCTGATTTTGTATCTCATGCTGCCTCTGCTTTTCATTCTCCTTTGTGACTCAAACCGTTTGATTGATCCCTCTGAGTTAAAATAATCATCTAGGACAAAGTCAATCCTCCCACATCCTCTGGCTCTATTAGTGATATAGCTAAATATTGCTAATGCCATGGCCCCAAAAGTTCCATTTACTTTCCCGATTTTGTTGATGACCATCATCCCATCAAAAACCCAAGTGTATTGATTTCCAGAGTCACATTTGTCCTCTAATTCACCTTCCAATAATAATCCAAATTTACTCTTGTTTGTCTGCATTGGACTTCCATCAATCCTTGCCAGGGATCTTGGTACCTTGTCTAACTCATACCCAAACATGTCTGCTACTTTCATGTTGTTGGAATGTGTGGCTGCAAGGGTTTTATTCAATATGTCATCTTGCTTTTGCTCTTTGATTTCTTTTCCAGTACACTTTTCTCCATTGGTAGCAAATGTAGTAAGCTTCATGCGTTTCATTGGCGCATCAAATTCAACATTCTTTGAGATAAGCCTGGTATCGATAAACTCGATGAGTTTTGCCTTGCCAAGAGAATAAGCTTCAAGCAAATCTGTATTCACTTTTTCTGAAGCAATTCGCCCACTACATAAGTGGGTGATTTCTTGCTCACCAGAAAATGGATTTCCCCAATTGTCTACAATTTCAACTCCACTTTGGATGAGCTTTTCATCCAGTTCTATCCTACTTTTTCTGCAGTCTTTGTGCGAATCCTCATCTGTCATAGAAAGGCTTTGAAATATGTCTGTGCATATTGCACTCCTTTGTGCTGCTGTATGTATCCATTTTCCTACACTTTGCGACCTTGTGCTGTATCCAATTATCCCCCCTTTCGTCTTTGAATCTCTGTTTATTGTTTCTTCAATTGTTTTATCATGATCAGTCCTTGTGTTTTCTCTGTCAACACTCAGTCCATCTTGACTGATATGAACATGTACTGCTGGATGCTTTATGGCCAGGTCCTCCATATCACATCTGTAGACTGTTCCATACTTGGCATAGTTGTGATGATCGTAGGCAAAGAAGTAGGGTAGCATTTCTGATATTGCTGATAGGTGCAGTTGAAAGTTTCCTTCCCTAGTGGCCCTTTCTAGTCGCAGCAATATGCAGACAGCATCAATGAATGACAGCCAGAATTTCGCATTTTGTGACCTTGTTTCACAAAAACCTTTATACTGGTCTGCAAGTTCTGCCAACATGTGCAATTCCTGAAAGGAGTTGATACTGTTGTTACCACAGTCCAACTCTTTTGCCTGATTTGAAACATGCTTAACCAACTCATCTTCAGTGAGGGCCTCAACAAATGTGCTCCAATGAACACGAAACATGATTTCCAAAGCTAGTTTTAAGGATCTCAGTGCCCGGTTATAATGCTTCCCTGCAAGTACTGTTGCTACTGTGCCCTCAGCAAGAATTTGGGTTTCCACTAACAGGTCTTGCAAACCAGCAGCACCAAACCTTTTTCCAATAATAGATATGAAATTGACTTTCATATGAAATGTGCCAAGACGAAGGATTATGTTTCCAAAGATATCTGTATGTCGCCAGATCAAGTCTAGTGCCCTCCAGTATATTCCCTGATCAAATGTAACTGTTATTTTTTCTTGGCCTAGCTGAGTTGCTACCTCAGATGCAGTCTTGAGAATTGTGAACACAGTTTTGTAGGATGTTGGACTTTCACTAATTACTGGTAAGTATCCAATTTCACTTCGGGTTGAGAGCTCATATGACATGTGGTGAAACCCAGACCAGGATGGAACGCTCTGATTATCTGAATGCAATCGTGCAAGGAGCCAGCCAAGGTCTTTAATATCTGCTTCTTTATCCACATTTTTCTTGGCATTTGCATACACACAGATATTCTGTTCATATAAATAAGGAGGATGCTTTGGTCTTTGGTCAAGTTTATAGTCATCAACATTGATTGCAAGGTTTGAAGCTCTTTCTGATAATTTTCCTGAGGACAGTCTTGCATTGCTTTTTACAGGAGGAGGTGCACATCCCTGAACTTGCTTTTGGATTATGATGCCTGTTGTACAGTGTGTTGTTCCCTTTCCACTCAATGTTTCTTCCTGAATATCATTATTATCGAAAACCAGGTCGGCAATTACACCCGGTTTTATGTTTGATGGGATAATTAGTCCAGATTGGTCAAGCTTTTCGTCTACCATTAATTCTTCCATTTCTTTCTGCTGTGTATATGATATTGAATGGCCAAGTCGATTTAAAACAGTGACTAGCTTTTTGCTGCCAGACAAAGATTTTATCACAACTGGAAGGGCAATGTGCTTTGGTGTTTTTATTTTCCCTGCTGTGGCATTGTAGATGAGATCTTGCCCCATTGATGAAATCTTGATGGTATTTGGTTCATCGATAGATATCTTCTCTGATATCACATCTCTATTGTCTGTTGTCATCCATACCAAAGCATTGTGAAGAAGAGGTGGGATCAGGGAACTAGCCATTGGCATATCTAGTTCTTCCCTTTTAGGTGGCCATGAAATTGTTGATTCCACCTCCAGGATCAACTTACGCAGAAACTTGCTGGCTTCATACACAATTCTAAGTTGTTGTTCATCTCGGTCTTGGATAGGTTGATTTACAGTTGATGGATCTGGAGGTGCATCTCCTCCACCAGTAGAATGGAAGCCTTCCATCAGGTCTTCAATTCCAAGGCCTTTCTTATATACAAGTTGTGATTTTGTCTTGGATTTCCTGGATTCAAATGTGAGTTGACCTGGAAAATACAACAGCAGCTTTTCTTTTAGCCGGCATGATTTCATTGATGTACTCTTTGAGTGTTTGTTGTACATTTCGAGAAGGGAAGTCAGCTCAGTCACATTTCTGCAGTTGATGATCTCATTTCTGACATATTCACATAGATTTTGAAATGCAATTTGAGATTGGTTTTCTTTGTCTTCAACATTGTCAGAAATTTCTAGCCTTTCTGCTCTGATTTGAAGAGATGTGTAGCAAGACTTATGATATTTGCCCCCAGTCAATATTTCCAACTCTTGAAGCCTTCTGATTATAGACTCATCATTCAATTTTGAAGCCCATTCAAAAAGATTCTCCTTTGCTTCTTTTCTTTCCAAAAGACATAAGGGATATGCTGTTCTGTTTCCTTTAGATTTCTTAACACTTTGGCAAATTAGGCATCTGTCCCAATTGGTTCTGCTGACTGTTGAACTCAAGATTGTTCCATTACCCATGCATTGTAGCTTTCGAGCTGGTTCCTGATCTTCATCCCCTGAAAGACAATCAAAGCAAATGCATAGCCAGAATGTTCATTATTACAGCTTTGATGTATAGTTTGATTTGATGAACTTTGACCCTTGATATTGACCTTTGACCTGGGGTCATCCTAGAATATTCATTATTACAGCTTTCAGTAGGATGCATATGTCAAGAAGTTAGATCTAAATTGTTAGATGTCATGGATTTTGATGAACTTTGACCTTTGACATTGACTTCTGACATGGGATCATAGGTCAAATGTATAGCTATTTGAGAGGAAGACAATAATACTAAGTTCATAGCTACAATATTCATTATTACAGCTTTCAGTAGGATGCATATGTCAAGAAGTTAGATCTAAATTGTTAGATGTCATGGATTTTGATGAACTTTGACCTTTGACATTGACCTCTGACCTGGGATCATAGGTCAAATGTATAGTTATTTGAGAGGAAGACAATAATACTAAATTCATAGCCAGAATATTCATTATTACAGGTTTCAGTAGGATGCATATGTCAAGAAGTTAGATCTAAATTGTTGGATGTCATGGATTTTGATGAACTTTGACCTTTGACATTGACCTCTGACCTGGGATCATAGGTCAAATGTATAGCTATTTGAGAGGAAGACAATAATACTAAATTCATAGCTAGAATATTCATTATTACAGCTTTCAGTAGGATGCTCACATCATGAAGTTAGATCTAAATTGTTAGATGTCATGGATTTTGATGAACTTTGACCTTTGACATTGACCTTTGACCTAGGGTCATAGGTCAAATGTATAGCTATTTGAGAGGAAGACAATCATACTTAATTAATAGCCAGAATATTCTTTATAAAAGCTTTCAGTAGGCTGCATATGTCATGAATGTAAAGCCAAATTATGAGATTTCACAAATTTTGATGAACTTTGACCTTTGACCTATGACCTTGGGTCATAGGTCAAATGAACATTTTAAAATTTTCCCTTTTAGTGGAAGACAATGATTGTAGCTTTATAGCTGAAATTTTGTTTATTGCACCAGAGAGCTATTTATTGCAGAAAGAGCTATTTTAAACATGAGATTTCACATATATACCCACAGATTTTGATGAACTTTGAACTTTGACCTTTGACCATGGTCACAGATCGGCGGCCTGGGGTCATAGGTCAAGAAGACTTCTTTGCATATATGACTATCATACTAAATCTATAGATGGAATATTCTGTATTGCAGCTTTCATTTAGTTTGATGTTACCTTGCTGTACATAAATTTACAAAAAAAATGATTTTCTAAATACTTCCCAGGACTTAATTATAAAACATAGGGAGAATGTATCATGAATCCCCTATTATCACTCACAAAGGAATCCACAAAGTAAACAATGACAATACACAAATAAACTTTATAATTTTCCATATGTTATGTGTCCTAATCTGCTATTTCTTTTATAAAAACGCGAACCCAACTTCATCAAGTATAGAAATGTTTAAACTTTACTTACCCATTGTGGCCAGTTTTCATAAAGAATTATGAAGTTCTTCTCAGCAGTTTTGCTGCAGTGATGCTATATGGCGGCCATCTTTGTTGTTAAGGCTTCAACAGAGACCTCTTGTGGAGGATTTAGACACTACCATGATACATAGAGCAGCTCAATGAGACAGAGCAGCTCAATGATCTCTGATTGGAACCTCAGACAAATTGAAATGAAACTGTCACCACTTTCGGAACCAGGTAGACCTGTCCTAGGATGTATGTGGTAAAGCTTTAATCATATAGTAACTATCTTTATTTTATGATTTGGTTGCCATGGTTACGTAAGAAAAATGTTCTAATTGCCTTCCAGGTTGTACACAGGTACAGAAAAAAAAAAGGCAGCTAGGAGATATGTACCCAAAACGAGGAAATGGCGACAAGTGCCCCATTAGTGAATGAAGTGTAAATAAAAATACAGTTGTTGACAATTCATTATGAAAGTATGGTTGCCATAGAAACAGATTTTAAGAACCTTATACTCAGATTAATAAGAATAGTTTTGTTAGAAATGAAATAGCAGGCCAAATTGGTCCTTAAATTGTTTTTCCAGCAGTTTATTGCTAGATAAATTATAATAAACATAGATATTTATGACTGATATAATGAAAAGCATTCTGTTTTTTTGTTTTGGTTGCCATAGCAACCTATAGAGAACGTTCTGAGATGATTTCTATGGTATTATCCGCAAGATATCTTATAAAACCATATTCCTACCAAAGGAAATTATAATATTCATATTATTGGTGAAAATACAATGACAACTATTTTATGTTGACTTTTCAATGAAAATTTGAATGGTTGCCATGGAAACGTTATTTACGTTCAATAAACCCACTTTTAGAAAAAAACTAACATCAGATTTGAAAAATTCAGAAAAAATCACTCCAGATAACATTGCTTCAAAGCGGTTTACAAGAGTTGGTCACGAAACCCAATTTTTGACCACTCAAGTGCCGGACTATATATATATATATTACTAGCAAAGTACCCGTCCTCCGGACGGTCACCCCTCTCCCCACACTTCCCCCTCTCCCTCTTTTCCCTCTTCTTCACACTCCCACTCCTCTGCATGTAGGACGGTCACCTCTCTCCCCATACTTCTCCCTCTCCCTCTTTTCCCTAGGCCTCCACCTCTTCTCTGACTTTCATACCTATTTTTCTCTCCCAACCTTATCTCTTATTTCCCAACCCCCGCATTCTCATGCTCCCCTTCCTCCCTTTCTTTCCCTTCCCTCCATCCTCCCCCTTCTCTTTCGCCCCCTCATTTTTCCCTCCCCCTCCCCTCACCTGAGATTCAGTCTGTCAAGGTCCTAATAATCACCAAACCCATTCTGTGCATTAATTGTTTTTGTATCTTTTTTTTATATTATAATTCTCATAGATTCATCTACTGAAAAGTCTACTACTACTGTTCTACACATTCGAATATACATATAATTGTAAAATATCTTTATCTATTCTAAAGCCTGGGTAAATTGAAATTCCGAGACTTTCAAGGAATTCAAGGTCCTGTAATACTAAGGTGCTAACTATACCTGGAAATCCTTATCTGATTTTTTAAATCTGTAAGATTTTGGTTAGGTCCCCCTGGATGTAGGTTGTGGGAAATGATGTAGTATCTCACAGGGGCTTTCCCAGGCTATAAATAGATGGTGGTTATCCCGATTTAAAAAAGGCTTCAAAATCACATTTCCACCCCAAATACCTTCACAAACCACATACGACCACATCCAGAGAGGGGGGAGAGACCTCTAAAGATGAGTAAAGCGGTTTGTAAAGCAACAAATTCCGAGAACATTCTGGACAAAGAAAACCTTCTTTCTACCATTTCTTTTCTACCTCCTTTCCTAGAAATCGCTCTAGCTTTATATTATATGGATAATAAGTAGCATTAATGCACTTAAAATGTTCAGGCCCATAAACTGTGTACATAGCAGTTTAAACCCTGAGATGAAATTCATCTTACTGGACCTAAAAGAAGTCTTAATATCAAAGCATAGTCACTCTCTCTATAGCTTGGCTTCGCCTTTATTTATACTAGCACAACTAATTAATTCATTTCAGACAAAGGATTCCTAGAAATATTTCCTGGTGTTGTCCCCCTCTAATTGGCTGAGAGGTATTCCTCTATCACGTGGGCCGACTGACCCGCTCTCCTCCATGCTAGCACCAGCCATTGTCCACGTGATAGATGATCCTTGACCTCAGCCCCCCCCCTCCCTTCCCTTTACCCAAGTTCCATGCAACAGGTTCCCTCCCGCTCCCTCTATTCCCTTCCCCCCTCCCACTGATTAGATTAGCGCCAGGAACAATGGTCAGATAGGGCAGGTTTTTTTTTAAAAAGCCGCTATCAGCTAATTCTTTACCCCCATAACAGTCGTACCCGCTATCACGGTTGGACACAACACTACAAGAATCAACATTTATTGCTGTCTCTGCCCCCGAAATAGATGCTCGTTCAGCTTTTTCTCCGGTCTCAGTACTACCGTATGTTAGTAAGCAATGTAATTAGCCAGTGATTACTGGAACAATATTGTCTAGAAAAGAAGATATAAGCCCATTTACCACTTTCGATTACTGTGTTATGATTTGAATCGATCGCCATTGCCGCATTTTAGTTCCGAGACAAGCCGCTGCGGCGCCACTACTGCTGGCGGTACACATGCCTCACAGAGGCATGTGTATTATTAGACACCAAAACAAAAGCGTAGAAGGGAAGCGGGAGCCGGGGGTGGGGTGGTGGGCAGCATTGAAAATGAGAAAAAGATTACATATTGATATAATACAAGTACATAGCCTAAGACACCACACCCAAATTAATCTCGCGGTAATACTCTGGATTAAGTTGAGATTAATGAAATGAAACAACAGTATTATGACAAGTGAGCTACTGAGAGCAGAAGGGACATTATTTAGATCCAAAGCTAATTGGGCAAGAGCAGGGGAAAAGCCCATAAAGTATTTCCTAAACATTGATAAAGGGAATGGGGAAACAAAAATCAATTAATAATTTGATCATTAACGGAAAAATGAGCAGCGATAGAGAAGAAGTACTGGAAGAGGGAAAGAGATTTTATGAAAAACTATATGAATATGAGGAGATTAGCAGTGAAAAAGGTGAGACGTTCCTAAGAGAGATGGATGTAATAGTTGATAATAAATATCATGAAAGGTTAGAGAGAGATATATCTGTGTATGAGGTCTTTTTAACCCTGAGCCAAATGAAGCAGTGTTCCCGAAGGCGTGGGGTCCAGAAGCTAAGAGTTTTTGCTGGTTCGCTGGTACATTTTAAGTATTTTGGGGGTTAACTATTATCTGGTAAGCAACATTATTGTCCCAGTTTGATTTCCACAATTGATATTATTCGCACACATTTGGATGAACTGCAAGGGCAAAATATTTTACTTTAACCAAAAGTCACTCATTATCTTATGTGTAATTGGGCCCTAGGCCTACATGAAAATTAAAGTATTATATAATGAATATGTAAAATATGCAAATTACAAAAGATAAGGAGAATGCCCCCTTTTATGAATTTAGCAAAAGTGAGTGAGTGCTAAATACCTTAGATTCATTCATATAGTATTCATAAAGTATTTCAAAACAATACTAAAATCGGCTTCATCAGGATGTATATATCTAGGCATTAACATTAATCAAATCAAATCAAATAAAAAAAAAATTACATCAGAGGTGACGTCGACGTCGGCCAAAGTGGCCGACGTGAAAGGGGCTGACGTCGGCCACTGGAATTTTACGTCGGCTTTTGCCGACGTACCGACGTCTTTTCGGGAACACTGTGAAGGATGGAAAATCTCCAGGTAATGACGGGTTGACTGTTGAATTTTACAAATTCTTTTGGCCAGATGTTAAAAACATTTTTTGTAGAATGATAGAGGATGTAAGAGTCAGCAGAAAAATGTTCTGGGATCAGTACCAAGGAGTCGTATCTGTCGTACCTAAGGAGGATGCTGACATTCGCTATTTACAAAACTGGAGACCAATTACATTATTGAATGTCGACTATTAAATTATTTCTAAAATAATAGCAGAGAGAATGAAGAGTGTGTTAAGCGAAATTATCAATGAAGACCAATATGGGTTTATGAACAAACTTATATAGGAGTAGCAATACGAAGGTTACATGATATTCTGAGCTTTAAAAAAAATACAAACAAAGGGGGGGGGGGGGGGAGGAAGAATGGTTACAGTGGATTTTCAAAAGGTTTATGATTCCATTAGTTCGGATTTTCTCTTTAAAGGCCTTGAAGCTTTTAATTTTCCTGAGTATATAGTTGAGTGGATCAAAGTATTGTTGAATGGGTCTAGAGCATGTTTTACTGTCAATGGTTATCTCTCTGAATACTTTGATATACAAAAAGGTGTGAAGCAAGGTGACCCCATATCACCAATTTTGTTCACAATTGTAGTTGAATATATGTCAAATAGTATAAGAAAATCTGAGAACGTGAAAGGTATGACGACAGGTAGAATTGAGCATAAGATTATACAATATGCCGACAACACCACAATTTTGACAGAAGATAAGGTTTCCATGATGAATGCTATGGCTAGAATAAAACTGTTTGGAATGGCTTCTGTGTTGAAATTAAATATTAAGAAAACGAAAGGAATAATAATTAGGAAATCGTTAAGACCTAACAACAGGGAGGGGGATGAAATTCAATGGGAAAATTCGGTAAAAATTTTAGGAATCCATATATTTAATGCATATAACAGGGAGAATTAAGCCAAAGCTAATTATGAAGCTGCACTGTACAAAATGAGGAAGGTGATAGGTATAGGGAGTGGAAGAAATATGTCATTGAGAGGAAAGGCCACTGTAAATTACACGTTATTGTTACCCATTGTACAACATATTTTTTCGTGTGTCCAGCTCGATGAAAATGTTTGAAAGGAAATAAAAATCCTCACGAAAAAAATGATGTGGGGTTCTAGAGGAGTGAAGATAAGTTTTGACTATTTGAAACAGAATTATGAAAACAGTGGACTCAGAGTAAGATGTATTGAAGAAATCGTTAAAACCAACAGAATTAAGTGGGTACAAAGGCTGTTGAATGAATCTCAGTCGAAATGGTCAGGTGTACTGGAAGCTTTCTATCAGGATAATATCAGAAATGAACTTGTAAGGTTGTAGCCGGAGTACCCATCTCTCGATCCTAGCTGACGGTTTGACTTGGGTCCATAGATCACTTCTAGTGGTCGGTGATCTGTCAACAGTTCGAATTTTAGACCGATTAAGAACAGTTTGAATCGTTCACAGGCCCAGACCAGTCCGAGTGCCTCTTTCTCAGTCTCAGAGTATCGTCTCTCCACTTAACTGAGAGACCGTGCTGCGTAATGTATTGGCCAGTAGTTACCATCTTCCTGTTTCTGGACTAGTACTGCTCCGAGACCAACTGGAGATGCGTCTGCTATGACCTGAGTCTCTGCGTTCTTGTCGAAGTACGCCAGAACTTGGGATGAACTTAGCCTTCTCTTGAGAGTGTTGAACGCCTGTTCCTGTTCATCTCCCCACTCAAAAAAAACCAAAAAATACAAAAAAAAACTGAATATTTCTAACAATGACATTGAGGCCCAAGTCATCCAAATTAAAAAAGGGTTTGCTAAGAAATGCAACCTACTGAATTTATATCGGCCCCTTAGTGGAGGTGCAAAAGCCTTCATTGAATCTTTACAAAACATATTGTCTCAGATAGACACATCACAAGAGCTCTACTTAATGGGGGACTTTAACTTGGACTATCAAGTTATAGAAGCCTCAAAATCCACTCTCTCAATGGAATTTAAAAATTTAATAAGCTCATTCTCTCTGACTCAACTAATCAGACAGCCCACGAGATCAACCTTAAAATCTAACACAATCATAGACCACCTCTACTCTAACTCGCCACACATATCTATAGCCGGTACTATAAATGTAAATGTCTGATCATTTTCCCATTTTTTTAGTACGAAAGAAACATAGAAACAGGGACACAACAAACACTTTCTGGGCCAGGAACACAAAGTTCCTGGACCAGAAAATTCTGAATGAAATTTGAGTAAATCTGGAGTGGGATGAATTTTTTAAAAACCCAAATCCAGAGGACTGTTGGGCCTTATTGCTACAATGTATAAATTCACATCTAGATAGGATGGTTCCCTCATTTCTCAAATGGGGGCGCATTGATCGCACCACTGGAGGGGAGACTGGAGACGTGCAGCACTGGAGACGCGCACCACGAACACTCGTCCACTCCAGCTGCACACACCGTGGAGGTAAGTAACATCGCTGAAGAAGAGCTCCCGGTCCAAAACTCACTTTCTTATACAGTGAGGCCCTTCTCCTGCCGTCATGAACACCAGAAGAAATGCAAAAGCAAGACAAAACCCTCCACCACAGGGTGATATCCCCAAGAAAAGAGGAAGGAAAAGAAAGCAGGGGGAGGGCCAATCTGAGCAGCAGCCGAAACAACCAATGGGCACGGTGACACCACCGACTGGGCCTACTGTCACACCGGCCCCAACTTTTCTGGAGAAACAGATGGGCACGATGCTCCAACTTCTAGCTATGGATAAGGGCTATGTTATTGCTGACGATGGAATAGAAATAATCCCAAGGATCGTGGTTAATCTCCCATCCCCAGTTCAAGCCCAAGCTCCGCCTAAGGCTCCACCTGCAAGGACACACAAGGTCCCTGTCACATGACCACCCCTTAGACACGATGATCTGGACATTGTGTGCCCGCGCCCGGAAACGCTAGACATTCCAACCCCGGGGAAGATAGTGTCATCCCCTCAGGCCGACAAGAAATACCAGCAAGCCATCAAGGATTTCACTTTACAAATAGTGAAAAAAGGAGGTAAAGCATTACAAGATTTAGATGTAGATGGTGTTGGCAAGCTGGGCAAGGATATGCTCAAACCCTTCCTGCCACGTGGTGTGAAACTCGGGGCAAAGGACGCTGAGTACACCCTAACTATCCCCGAGCACGTGACTGGAATGGCGGGACTGGCCCACACCACAGCACGCCTCATGCTAAAACACATAAAGGATCTATCTGAGGATGCTATTAAATACCCATGGCCAAATGTATCTGACTGGTCATTTACCATTTTGGATATGATATCTGAGGAGAGGCTGGAATGGACTGACTCTGATATAATCAAAGATGAGAGAATGAAGCTCTCGTGGTCAGAGAGGCCCTAACCCTTGCACTGTGCCAGGCTTATAACAAAGGGGAGTGTACCAAGAAGAAGCAGAGGCACCCAGCATCGGGAGTAATGGTCAACCATCTATGTGCTGTATGTTATTTTCCATTCGATAAATGCCTTCCTCACCCAGCTAAGAAGTGTAACTCTCTTAGAGGGAAAGAGGGAGGAAATAAAGGGGATAAGAAGGATTACCAACCCCAAAACAAACAGCGCAACAACAATAAGAAGGGTGCGAAGGCAAGTGCCAGCACTTCTGACTCGGAAGGAGCAAAAAACGAGTAGCAACCCCTGGGCAGCGACTGTGACAAGCACCCGTGCAGACCAAGTAGCCATGGCTTGCACAACGAGGTTGATGTTTCCCTCAACGTAGTACATAGTTCGGTAGAAGTTCCCGATAATATCCCACCTAATTGGATTGATGTTTCTCCAGTGGACAGTGAGAATGATATAACCCTAGACGGACTAGATGTGTATGTTGACCATCTCCATGACACACATGTGGGGCTGGGGAAGCCCTATACAGCTGCAGACGACACTCGTGGTGACACCACTACGTCACCGCCCTGGGAAAGGAATTCCCCTGCAGCTCATGGGGAATCCCCGTCTGTCCCACCCACGTGGTCAGCAACAGCCAATCAGTGCGCACCAGCGGACTCCTACGCTGACCCAGCCTACCATGTAAACAAACTCATTCGCAGGGCTGCATCTGGGATGCTACCGCCTGTAGGATGTATATGTGAACTGGAGGAATTTAGTGATTTAGTGTAAACACAACACACAACTAAGTGCCAAAAAGGGATACGACTGGCCTCAAGATACGCCGGTAGGTTCATATGATCATGACTTTAATGTTTTCGCGCTGGGGGACTCTCGCAGATCCACATACCCAGCATGGCAGGCCCCTGCTGACCACGCCCACCTCGCTGCCTTATACACAGCAGTAAGGGGGCGTGGCGTACCCAATGTTCTGGGCAGTAGGGAACCACTGCCAACCAGCTTGAACCTGAAGAAGTGGCATGATATCAAAACGGACCATCCTGACGATGAGTGGCTGCTACAGTGCTTGGAATATGGGTTCCCTCTTCAATACTCGGGCCCAAAACTGGGCACAGTCACCATACAAAATCACCCGTCAGCAACACATAACCCTGCTCATATACAGGAATACATAGACACTGAGTTGGCTAATCATGCTCTGATTGGCCCCTTTGACACTATCCCGTTCCAACCATGGGCACAGGTTAGCCCTATCATGACAAGAGATAAGTCCGACCCCACGCAGAAGAGGATTATAGTGGACCTCTCCTTCCCACAAGGGGCGGCAGTTAATGACTATGTGCCTAAAAACACCATGTTTGGCTGGAGGATGAGGCATGTGTTACCAACTATAAACATGGCAGTCGACATGATAAGGTCAGAGGGGTTTCATGCGTCCATTGACCTCCAGAGGGCATATAGGAACTTCCCTATCTGCCCCCTAGACTGGCCCCTACACCTCATCTCTCACCATACAAAGTTCTACATCGATAGGGCACTACCTTTCGGGACACGAGCATCGTCCATGTATATGCAACGCATAGCCAACTTCATAATGAGACACCTCAACTCAGTGGGGATTAGAGGTCTGTTCTTTCTTGATGACTTACTCATTGTTCACCCCAAAACTGCAGACCCATACAAACAGTTTGCAGTTGTGTACAGGACTTTGCATGAGCTTGGGCTACCCATTAGCTACAAGAAACTAATAGACCCATCCCCATCTATAGTGTGGCTGGGCATATTCTTTGACATCACCAAGCGAACAATCCACATCCCGGAGAAGAAGCTTAAAGCCATAATACAGGAAGCAACTCACGCTGCCACCTGTGATACCCTCTCAATAAAAGACCTACGGAGTCTGGCAGGAAAACTTAACCATCTATCACAGGTCATAAAACCAGCGAGATTGTTTATGTGCAGGATCCTGTCAGCATACCGCACTGCTCTTGCAAACAACCAGCCTATCAAGGTCACACGCCAGGTAAAAGGAGACCTTGCCTGGGTGACTAGGTATGCAGCGAAGTGCAACTTCTGGTCCATGGTGCCTGCCCCTCCCCCCACTACAACCATCTGGGCAGATGCCTAAAAGGGGGTGGGGCACACACCCTCTCACAGTATTATGCTGCACCATACACAAACTCAATGTCCCAGAAACACCATATCTCGCAGCTGGAGGCCCTCAACTGCCTGGCTGCTATAAGAACATTCACAGCCCCTCTCCCACCTGGAACTCATGTGGAGGTGTGCTGTGACAATGAATGTGCAATCCTTGTTTTCATTAACAACAAAGGGAGGGACCTTGTGCTCAACGCCATCAATAGAGCAGCTTGGTTCTGGTCCCATAAAAGACAGGTCCACCTGTCATTCACACACGTGCCAGGCAAAAACATGGTCCTATCGGACGCCCTATCTAGGGCCCACTTCGACAACCGTGCCAAACAGCTTGCCAACACCATCACATCGGAGAAGAGAATGAGCAAAATCCCATTCTCTTACTCTGCATTTGATTACTCAAAATTTATCTAATTCCAGACCCGTCATACGATTTCCTGTTAGACAGAGCCGCTGCGAGACAACAACTAGCCATAAGACCAGGCTGAGCACAGAACAGGAGAACAGCACTCAAACTCTACATTGCCTTCTGCTCCAGATACTCACTGGATTATAGAGCCCCAGTCGTCCAGGATTTGTGTGCATTCATTGAGTACCTCGCCTTGTTCTTCACCTCCCCCGCATCTATTTCCAACTACATCGCCTCTGTCAAGGCAGTGCTCATCCGACTTGACCTTGATGTCTCTGTGTTCTCCGACTGTAGAGTCAGAGATGCACTGAGAGCCATCATGCATAACATCCGTCATACACCAAAACAAGCTGCACCCATCACTCCAGAGCAGCTCGAATCTGTGCTAAAATATATTGCCTGTGACCACGAAGGCCCTACTCTAATTTGTGCTATTCTAATTATGTTCATGACTCTAATGAGGCAGTCAAATGTCACAGTGGGGAGAGGCACATCATTCGACAGGACAAGACACCTCACAAGGAATGATATAACCATCTCCATCACTCAACTCACCGTGGCCCACAAATGGGCCAAAAACTACCAGAATGCTGCTGACTCCCAATCATTCTCAATCCCCTCTCTCCCGGGCTCTATCTTGTGTCCGGTAAGCGCTGCAGCAGCTATGATGGCCCACCGCCCGGCAAGCGGCAACGCCCCTTTGTTTATGTTAGGTAACGGGGGACCACTGACCCTCTCATACCTAAATAATGCATGGCGCGCCGCAGTGTCTGCTGCTGGGCTGGATTCCGAGGGCCTCACTCTACACAGCCTGAGGAGGGGTGGCGCATGCGCCCTACAACAATTTACTGAACTCGACAATGTGCGTATCCATGGCAAGTGGAAATCATCAGCTTACCTAGGCTATGTGAAGGACACAACGTCAGAAGCTATCGCACAAGCTTTCCAAGCCATAGCAGCTAAACCATAAAAATAAACTAAACTCTGGAGTGATTAACATGACTCAAAAACCAATGTGTATACCTTCTATAAAATGTATTCTTTATAAAACTCTAATGTATAAACACTACACAGGTAAAAATCAAATGATGTCTACCATGTACTTGAATTCTATTACAGCTTGATTGTCACTTCGCTGAATAAATTCTTGAAGCTCCACTCCTTGTGTTATTGATCAATGTGTCCTCTAAAAGAATTCAGAAATGTGCGTTCAAAAGTGGATGACAGATGAACTCCTTATCATCCATATAATATACGGGTAGAGCGATTTCTAGGAAAAGAGGTAGAAATCCATATGAGGCAAAGAAGGGTTTCTTTGTCCCGAATGTTTTCGGAATTTGTTGTATTACAAACCACTTTACTCATCTGTAGAGGTCTGTCCCCCCTCTCTGGATGTCGTCGTATGTGGTTTGTGAAGGTATTTGGGGTGGAAATATGATTTTGAAGCCTTTTTTAAATTGCGATCTCTACACTCTATTTATAGCCTGGGAAAGCCCCTGTGAGATACTACATCATTAGCCACAAGCTACTGCGTCAATTCAAGGGGGACCCGATTATGTAAAATGCCAACAAACCAGTGAATTTTGGACTAAAATGTGTGAGTAATTTAACAGGAATGATATATTAAGACCTGTAGTGGCAAGAGGTATAAATAAGTGTGATATTGTTAGAATATTTTGGAAAAAAGAGGTATGGCAGGTTTATTAATTGGATTATACAAATGGCAAAAAATTACATTCATAGGCAAAATATATTTTATGAGAAGGATATCGTCTTTAAAGCCTTTGTGAATGAAATCAAGGTCAAATATCGGTCCTTGAAATATAATGCAGCATTTGACCAGAAAAGTAATAGGATGTATGGGAAGGGACAGAGGGAAGCGAGGAGGGGGAGCATGAGGAAAAGGGGAGGGAGAGGGGGTATCGGAGATGGGGTTGGGAGAGAAAAACAGGTATGAGAGACAGAGAAGAGGCGGAGGGAAAAGAGGGAGAGGGAAAAGGAGAAGTGTGGGGCGAGAGGGGGACCGTCCGGAGGACGGGTACTTTGCTAGTAATGAATGAAAGAGATAGATTGTATAAAATTGCCAGGAGAGCCCATGACCCGGACATTCTGAGACAGGCGAAGGTATTGAAAAATCAGGCCAACCGTAAATGTAAGTCTGCAAAGGCTGCATACATTAAATCAAACCTAGTTTTTTGATAAGGACCCCAGGAAATATTGGGAGTTTCTTCGCCCTATTATAAGCCCTGACAAATCAAAAAAGTCTGTGTCAATAACCATTGAAAAAGATAATCAAATGTTGAACCCCTCCGATATCCTGGATGCCTTCAACGATTACTTTTTAAATGTGGGTCCCAGCCTTGCTAGTAAAATTCCCCAAAGCTCAACTGATCCGATCTCTTACTTGTCGCAATCACAGAACCCAACCTCACCTGCAACTCCTGTTTTTAGGTTCTCTCAGGTTTCCCCAAAAGAAGTGCGTAAAATTACCTCAAAGATAGATACCACTAAAAAATCGGGGATTGAATTTTTACCCTTGACAATATTAAAGTCATGCTTATTGTCACTATGTTATCAAGTCACCCACATCATTAATATGTCATTACTGTTGGGGAAAGTCCCCTCATCTTTTAAAATTGCAAAGGTCACCCCGATCTTTAAATCGGGAGAGAAAATGAAATGTAATAATTACAGGCCTATATCCTGTATTTCAATGCCAGCTAAGATTTTGGAAAGGGTGGTACAGGAACAGATCACAAATCACTTTGAAGCCAACTCCTTGTTCAGCAATACCCAATACGGCTTCCAAGCAGGTCGTTCTATTCAGCAGGCTCAGACCAATTTTCTGCTAAATTTGTATACTGACCTAAATAATAAGCTGCTGAACAAGATGGTATTTTTAGACTTCAGTAAAGCGTTCGATCCTGTGCACCATGATATTCTTTTGAAAAGGCTGGCAGCCTATGGAATACGGGGTATGGAGCAGCTTTGGTTTTCTAATTATCTGTCTTACAGAAAACAAGTTGTGCAGCTGAATGGTTTAAAGTCAGAGGAGGGTACAGTCACTTATGGAGTGCCCCAAGGCACAATATTGGGACCAATACTTTTTACCATCTATATAAATGACCTGCATTCAGTAGTCCAACACGCCCATATACAGCACTACGCAGACGATACGGTTCTTTTTTATAATAGTGAAAACCCTGACAGCTTATACACTAACCTCCAACAAGATCTCAATAACGTATACAACTGGTGTGAGGTTAACAAGCTATCTCTCAACACTGCCAAATGCAAAACCATGTTGTTTGCACTGAGCTACCCGGCAAAGAAGAAATCTCAAGCTCTTAACTGTAATCTTAATTTAGGCCAAACCATACTAGATCAAGTGTCTTGGCTTTACCCTTGATGAGTTGTTAACTTTCAAGAATCATGTAAAAGGTACCCTGAGCCAGGTTACAGCCAAAATCGGTTTGCTGTACAGGGCTAAGGATTCACTTACAACTAAGGCCAAGCATGACCTTTACAAGATGGCCATACTTCCAAATTTTGACTTTTGCGATTTTATTTACGATTCGGTACCAAAATTTATGTTACAAAAGCTACAATCTCAACAAAATAGAGCGCTCAGGATTATTTTTGATAAGTCCAAATTTGAGAATGTTGATAGGGAACATAAAACCTTAAATGTTTGGCCCTTGCAAATCTGCAGGGATAAACATCTTATGGATATCTCCTTTTATCTCTCACAGAACGCTGAAAACATAGATAGCAGAAATCTGTCTACAAGGAGTCATACCAAGGGCAGGAAAAACCTTGTAGTTTTAAATACAAAATCCTCCAAGGTCATAAATTCGCTAATCTACAAATGTCAAAAAAGGTGGAATGAACTTGATACTGAAGCCCACAAAATTGATGACAAACTAGTTTTTAAAAAGTATACAGACAAACTGCTATTCCCTTTTGCCTCACATGATTAATAACTCCCCCCCCCCCTATCGTACATCTCTCTTATTCCCCCTATTTATGGACTCTACAGCTGCTACAGTTTTAGATTGATCCCCTGAGTGGCCGTACCAACCCACCACCAGTACCTTGGTCTCTGGGCGAATGGAAGGGTAGCTTGTTATAGTGCCCAACCACCCGCCTTCCGATGCCTCATTTGATTCCTCTGAAGCCTATAGTAGTACCACGGCAGCTCGCATTCCAATGCTGCTCCCCTGATCTTACTGAATACTGTGTATTTGCATGATGAATTCTATATGTGGATTATTACGTGGATTAGTATGAATCTGTTTAACTCTTCAAGATAACTATGTGGATTAATATGAATTTGTATTGTAACTCACCGTGATGACTAATGGGGGCTACCGTATGGATTGATCCATTGATACATAGATTATCATGTATCTGTATTATAACTCTTACGTGGTGGCTAATGACGGCTGCTGTATAGATTAATGTCATGACACGTCATCCGTGGATAAATGACATGCATAATGTCGAGCTTTTATTCTACTGTATGTATATATTGTTGTCACAACCTGTTATCACTTGTCTATTCCGATGCAGAGATGACTAGCATAGACTGCCGCGTAGTGCAAGCCAGGGTGCACAAATTCAACCAGTACCCCCACCTTAGTGTCGTATAAAAATCACTGTTCATTGATGTTAATATAGCCAGTCCCTGTTGATTGAGCTGGCATACTTATGTTGTTCGTTTACATCGCGTGAATACGTTGCTCAGGCGTCATGGTCTGAAATTGAAGCTTACACATAATGCCACTAAGCAGGACCATCAATAGCATCACTTTACATAGGACTATGTGACAATCGTAATTTCTACTGCATGAACTGCTAATCCTTGAGAGATACTCTCGCGCGACGCCTTACCGAACTGAAAACTATTTGCTACGCAATGGAGGCAACTTACTCTTCTGCTTCCTAAGCCTAGCCTCTTGAATACCGACAGCATTGTTTTATATTATTCTGTTGTACATATATGTACTTATCCTATCACATTCACTACCTCATGTACCATATTTATTTACTTCTCATCTAACCATCACATATGACTCTTCTTGACCTGTTGTAAACTCATAATTTATTTTCTATGTTAATGTTGAAATTGTGCAATTTAAGAAATCAAAGATGGCACCCGACGGAAGAACTACTTATGTTTATCTAGAAAGTTGTATCACCATGTTTTAACAAGATCGAAACACAATAAAAGAATTCTTGAATTGAATTGAATTGAAATGGTACATTCTGTCTATTCAGCCTACTCATAGGTTCTGCCACCGTCTCGAAGTCTGGAATGTATCTAGAGCAGTATGTAGCGAGACCTAGAAAACTCTGTACCTCGGATGCACCACTTGGCTGCTTGGCGTTGTTGATGGCACTTACTTTGCTCTCTTCTGCCTCTATGCCATGATGGCTAAGCATGTGACCTGTAAAAATCAGCTTGTTCATGCGGAATTGGCATTTGTCTTTATTTAGGGTTAAATTTCTCTCACTGAGAGTTGTCAAAACCTGCCCCAACCTCGCGTCATGCTCAGCTACATCTTTACCATGTACTAATATATTGTCAGACACATTTACTGCACCAGTCCTCACAACTACTTAGAACCTGTTGGATTACATTCTGATATATTTCAGGAGCAGCAGAGATTCCAAACATCTACCGTTTATACCGATAGAGACCTTTGTGAGTACTGAAAGTGGTTAATTTTCTTGATGACTCATCCAATTCGAATTGATGGTACCCCATCTTTAAATCTAGCTTGCTGAATACGGAACTACCGTTCATCTCGCGCATTATCTCGTCAATCGTCGGGATGGGAAATCTCTCCCTAACCACTGCCTGGTTGACACGTCGCATGTCGACACATATGCGAACATCGTCTCCCTTCTTGGGCACCACTACCATTAGTGACACCCACGAAGTTGGTGTTTCAGATACCTGTTCAATAATGTTGAGTTGGATAAGTTTGTGTGGTTTCTTTTCAACTCTATCACAAAGTGCAAACGGCACCTTTCGTCAAGTCTGTACAACTGATTTAACATCATTGTTAACATGAACCTTGACTTGATAAGTCCACTTACCAAATCCCTGAAAAAGCTGCGGATACATGGTTTCAACAGAGCATTCAATTTTTTAGGTGTACTGGATTAAACCAAGTTGTAGAGCTAGGGCTTCTGAAATAATATTACAGACTCTTGGTCCTCTCATCACTAAGATAGAACATCTTGTATTGACACCTTTTGCTGTAACAGTGGCTTTAAATTGACCCTCAACCTCTAATTTATAGTCTACACCAAATGGGTATAATGCACTAGTTGTCTTAGAGAGTTTTGGACTCCCTAACATCCTGTAGATATCATCATCCACAATGTTTACACTGTATCAATTACAACCTTCACCGTTATTCCATTCACCTGGACGCTGGTTCTCCCTTCAACCTTTGACCCTGGAACAGAATTAACATGGTCATCGTGCAAGACAAAAACACAATCACTTTCTGATTCAGAACTACTTTCACCTTCATGTTCAAGCAATTTTACATTTTTCACCGTACACACTTTCCCATAGTACCCCAGTTGTTGACATTTGTTACACTTTCTGTTCTTGGCAGGACAATTAACCTTAGAATCATGCTTTTTACCCTCACAGAATTAACACCTTTTAGACTTAAAATCTGTTTTGTATTTCAGTCTTTCCTTTTCCTGACCACTTCTTCTTTTTGACGTACTGCACTATCTCTATGTTTGCCTGCTTGTTAGTTGGCTGCCCCATGATCTTGCTCATTGCCGTGGTGTCTTCCTTTAGTTGGATCTTGTCTAGCACCTGGTCTAACCTGAAGTCCTCTTCTAGGCATTTTAGCCTCAGTTCATCATCTTTCATATTAGAGATCACCAGACACTTGATCCTCTTGTCTGCCGTCCAATTAGTGAAATCACATTTCTCTGCGTACCGTCTTAATTTGGATGCATAATCAATCATGCTCTCATCCTGCGATGGCTTTTGGGAAACTAGTTCACACAGTGCAAAATCATTAGACTTTTTGGGTAGAAATCTTGCGTTAAGCTTTGCCTTCGATTTTCTGTAGCTAGTCCAATCAGCTGTTGCTACATCAGCTGGCATTGTCACCTCTCTTAGAGAGTCATGTAAATCTTCTACCACCGTCCCTCCATATATTAGAAGTGCCATTTGGCATACAGCACTGTTCCCCTTGTCAGTAGAATCAACCCCATTGTACAACAAATCCCTCTCAAACCTCTCTAGCCATCTTTGCCATTTTCTGCCAAGAGTCAGTCTGTCTCCTTCAATCTCGAAAGGTTGAACCTTCAGCTTTGGGTCTTAGCTGCTGCCATACTGCTGAATTATTAATGAAACTAGGCCTACTTTTTCGAGGTGAGGTGTGTTGATGCTTCTACTGAGTTTGGTAATGCTTGGTACTGGTCCTGTTCTGGTCCATGCTACCATGTGCTTGATTCTGGTCCACGCTGGTCCCGTCGTCGGTCCCTGTCACGTTTATACACATTGCTTCACTGAATCATGAAGCTGGACATCTCAACTGTCTCTAGGAAGAATCTCCAACAGTTTATCTTCCATTTCCCACGTTTTTGTGACTATACTCTAGTCACCAATGTGATAGATTAGAGATCATTCATAGCATGTATAAAAAACAACAAGTGGCAGCCATTGCGGTGTTCCCAGAATGCTTTATTCTCGCCCAAACTCTCGTACATGACGTGATCCAAGATGGCACCGCCCATAGGCGGCATCGGTACATTACACATTGCAGCGTGATACCATTATATGTGCCCTTAGATTTTTGGGTTTCCATGTGGTGTGGAAGAAGGTTACCTCCCCCTCTACCTGATTTACATACATTGGTTTCTGCATAAACTCAGAAGACATGACTTTACCTCTACCTCAAGGAAAAGTGGATAAATTGTGTACCCTTGTTACGGACGCTTCTTCTAAAGGATTTGCTGTATTCCTGGGTGGAGATTGGGCAGCAGGAGCTTGGAAAGACTGCTATATGCCTTCAGGTGCCCTTTTTGATAACCACATATACGCTGCCCCAGGAGAAAATGACTTAGCTAGCAATATAAATATACAAGAACTCTATCCTATTGTAATAGGAGTGAAGAGATGGACTCCTTTGTTTAAAGACTGTGTTTACCTGCTTCATCGATAATACCCAGGTGATTGCCATGCTTAAGAATGGTACATTCATTTCGATGTGGAGGTGCTAGTTTCATGTCATCTATTGGCATCCCAGTAAACCAAATAAAAATCAGAGGAAACTGGAAGTCTGATATTTGTAAATTCTTATATTGTCCCTTCTCATGCTGATGAGGACAGATCGGAGAAGTTGGTGGTTGATGCCTTAAATAACATGTGATATATTCTTATTCTCTTTGTCTGTTTGGCCTGTTTGATGAATAAACCTTGCACCTTGCTGGTTTCTGGCCATCCAGTCTTCTCGTCCATCATTATATATATAAGGATCCACCGTTGACATATATATAATCAATCCAATATTCCAATATAATCAATCCAATATTCACAAGGATCCCCCTTCCCATGCCACGTTGTAGGCCCATTGTGACGTCAACAGGTATTGTGACATTAATAATTCCATGCCTATTGTGATGTCGCACCTGTACTATTCCTACCCACTTATATACCTGTTACCACACTGTGCGGACGTGTATGCCTTTGCATTTTTTTCCTTTTTATTTATGTATTGTACTTGTTTTGCTTATGGTGAATAAACCTTGCACCTTGCTAGGTTTCTGGCCATCCAGTCTTCTTGTCCATCATGGAACCTGAAACATTATAAGAGCATGGCAATTCATATAGCAAACATCGAGATCCAAAGGATCACTGCATAGTACATCAGGAATAGGTAACATAACATCATCGGTCAAAACAAAACCACTGTCAACGACAGATTCTAACATATGTACACACATGGCCTATCAGCCCAATCGTCAACAAGTCCTTAGTCCATGAAAGTTTCCCCCCAAACACACTTTAAACGGTCTGTAGACTCAATAGTAAGAGGTTGAAGTAAAGAATCAATCATTTCCTCTACATTGACAGAAGAATTCCGTGGATGAGGTGCATACCCTACATGATTATAGGAGTCTCCTTGAATACCTTTCATGAATACCTTCCAGCACATTCAGACAGGTGCATTCCTGTTTGGATTGATGTACCTGCATTTATAATTCCAGTGGAGTTTATTGCAGCTCAGGGCTTGCCTTATTATGAGCGAAACGAATTTTACCTATCACTTCTGAGAATGACACCACATAGAGACATACACTAGAGACATACACATACCTAATGCTTTCCTTTGGCGATCTGGTACATGCCTTTCTTTTCAAGCTATTTCTTTCATGTTTGGTAAATGGCTCAGGAAAACCAATGGGCGTTGAATAGGGTCATTTAATTTTTTAAATTGTTTTATTGAAAAGAGTTATTTCCAAAAGCGGTAAACCACCTTGGGCCCTTTGAAGTGAGATAAGGGCTTACTGTCCTAGTAGGCTGGCTTAGTAGCTGACTAGATCTGGCTCTCCCTACCCCAAAGCACCATCCAGTGGTCATGATCAGTGACACCTGTTGGCCGTCATCAGTGCCCCCTGTTGACCGTCAGCTTCTATCACATCTGTTCTCCTTCATCAGACCTCCCTGCCCTTCATGCACCCATGCATTGGACAGATAAGGGAGAGGAAGGGAGGCATGAAATGATGAACATTATAAGATAAGAAAATTTAGGCCCTCTCTCTAATCATAAAATTGTCTTCTTTAAGAGAACCCATTATGATTTCCTCTCTCGTTCACTCCCCCTCTCTCCTCTCTCTCACACAATCTCTCCTCTTCCTCCTCCTCCTCCTCCTCCTCCTCCTCCTCCTCCTCGTCCACCACCTCCACCTCCTCCTCCTCTCTGCTCTCTCTCTCCCTCTCTCTCTCTCCTCTCTCTCTCTCTCTCTCTCTCTCTCTCTCTCTCTCTCTGCCTCCCTCACTCACTCTCTCTCTCCCTCTCTCTCTCTCTGCCTCCCTCACTCTCTCTCTCTCTCTCTCTCTCTCTCTCTCTCTCTCCTCTTCTTCCTCTAGCCCAGTTCAGTCCGCCGACTCATTTTCCTGTGACACATCACATGAGGAGGTGACCTCCACCCCTCCTCCACTAATGATGCCCCCCCCCCCTCCCACAACCCTCATTTGCCCTCATCCCTGCCCCCACCACTGTCTTCCTCCTGCATTGATAGCGACCATCTGGGGCTTGATTCTTATCTCACTCTGACTTAGCTTTCTTAGTAGATAATATTACCGACGATTATAGCAGGGTGTGTAGCACTGGGCCAGGTGTTATGAATTAATTAATTCAGTGCTCATTAATGTGCCTGCGAAATCCTGTTCTAATTCCCTCTATAAATACAGGTTACATTTTATAAGAATGGCATGTGTGAGTGAAAAAGAAGAAAGTTGCAGTTTCAATGATAATTCTACACCTATTATTAATGATTTGACTGTGTAAAATGAAAAGGACACTACCTCTTATCTCAAGTACAAGTCTACCGAGTCTACACACTTAGGCCATCAGCTGTACCCCAAAAGAGTGATTTTCGTTCCGGATTTTGGGCACTACTTTTTAGTAGCAGATTCCTATTGCTAATACCCTATATTATAATATCTCAAAAGTTCTCCATGCAATTCCTGCCAGATTTTGAGTAATTGGGCATTGTTTCTGACAGTGCAAAGCCTATGGGGCCAATGGTCTGGCTTCATTTTAATGGTCATTTTAATAGAACATCATTTATTTGATGAATGTTGAATCTTCGGTCATACCAATGATTTTTTTATTGATTCCAGATCTCCGGAATCTTCTGATTCTGAATCTGCCATTTTTAACTTTCTAACTTTTGAGGAATTTTAGTTCTCCATGTTTGGAAAATAAAATGTAAAAAATTAAATAAATGAATAATAAAAAATATTATCTTCTATATTTAGAATGAAGTGACTGATATCAATCAATAGAGAATACTGTGCCCTAAAATTGTTTTCTTTTGACCTAAGATGTCAGTGCATTATTTTCAGAGTTATTAGTAAAATGCCTCATAAAGGTCAAGGTCAAAGGTCATTAATTGTGAGGTATTTTGCAAATAACTCTGAAAATAATGCACTGACATATTAGGTCAAATAAAAACAGTTTTATGGGGACATCATTTCTTATCAATTCATATCAGTCACTTGATTCTAAACCCATTAGATAATTTATTCATTGATTAATTATTTAATTTTTTAACTTTTTTTTTTCAAACGTCAATAATTAAAATTCCTCAAAAATTACAAAGTGGAAAATTGGCAGATTCGAAATCAGGAGATTCTGGAGATTTCGAATCAATCATAAAAATTTAGTAGGACTGAGAATTCAATGTTTACCAAATAAATGATGGACTATTAAAATTACCATTAAAAATGAAGCCAGACCATAAGGTCCATAGGCTTTGCACTGTCTGATTGATTGCTCATTTTCTCAAAAACTGGCACGAATATTATGGAGAACTTTTGGGATATTATAATATATAGTATTAGCAACTGGAAACTGGTGTCAAAAAGTAGTGCCCAAAATCCGGAACGAAAATCATTTTCTAGCCATATTCTGAGGCTCAGCTGATGGCCTAACTCTTCTGACACTCTTTCTGTGCCGCCCCCCTCCCCCCCCCCCACGATCTCTTCCCCCCACTGTCTCTCTGTCTCTCTCTCTCTCTGTCTGTCTCCCTCCCTCCCTCCCTCCCTCTCTCCCTCTCTCTCTCACTCCCTCTCTCTCTCTCTCCCTCTCTCTGTCTCTCTGTGTCTCTCCCTCCCTCTCTCTCACCTCATGATAGCAAAAGGTAACTTATAATGATCACCACCCCTTCCTCCACTGCCCACACTTTTCATATTCAGAAATGTGTGACAAAATATTAAGCGCTACCCTTATAAATAAAATAACACGAATTTGTTAAATCCAGAAATTATTTCTTTTTTAAATATAGAAATTACATTTCTTTCACTCCAGCTTCGCAATATGTGGCTACAAGTTGCCACATGATTCATGTCCTCCTTGTTATAGATTGCATATATGACAACAGTTACAGATGCTCCTCTTTTATCTGTTGCGCTCACTTCATAATCTTAACATGCCCTTGCTCTCTATTGTCTGATACTCTATCGCTATATTGACTATAGACAGTTAAAAGTTGGGGGTTCCCTAATAATGTCACGGACAAGAACTTGGAGTGAACTAAAGTATCCAAGGAATTAGAGAAAAAATCTGTGAGTCAAAACAAAGAAGGTGAGTCTTCCAAGAACCCAGCCAGAGTAAACATTACGTATTAATGCCCAAAGGTGATGTTTGTAACCATTTGAAGGTTATTGTTACGAATAGGCAGAGACACATGGGGAGACGGGGAGAGAAACACACTAAAATGGAAAGAAGGAAGACGAAAGACTACAGTGCTACCAAGTACTGAATTCAAGGAAATCGATATATATCTATATTTGTTTCTTTTACATTGTGTATATTTATGCAACATTGGATTAGCGAGATTATATCTCTTAGCCTGAACTTTTCACATACCACAAGGAACCACACCCAATATCTCTTTATTTACAAGGTAATATTTTAAATCCTATATGATATTGAGAAAACCCATGAAATTTTATTTTTTCATTTGGGGAAATACCAAACAAACTAATTCCTGGTATAAAACTCCTGACTCTACTCATCAGGAGGACATCATGGCAACACTGTGATGTCACAATTGGGATATCCACACAAACCCTGGCAACGACAATCGTTGTCAGGTGAGTTCAGGTGGAACGTTCTTACTGGGATCCTCAGATCTCAGTTGTGGTAGCGCAAGAAGGCATACAACACGTACGTCGATTCCATAAGGAACCAACGATCCTATAGCTACACAAAGATATACAGCTCCCAGGCCAACTGTGTGACGTTCCGCACACAGCGCCCCCTAGAAGAGTCCGTAGCTCGGTGACGTCGCTGCCATGGCCCACCCATAGGCCTGGCTGCAGTAGGCGAGTTTCCGCAGCATCCTATCCCTTATTAATGCTTATTTCTTGCTTAATTACTTGAAAACTGCCACCTTAAAATGGTGAAAGTCTGGGTAAAATTGGTGACCAATTGTCTAGATATATTCTGAGTTGCTACAACATCCAGAACAACCCAGAAAACTGCTCAGCAAACCAGAGCCTTAGCTAGTACAGGGGCATGGGGGCATGGGGTAGCACTTAACTCACGATGCAGAGCGCGGCCGACATTGGAACATAAATAAATACAACTAGATCAAGAAGAAGAGTTTTATTTCGGATAGCAAACGATTCAGCATGTTGTATGGATTCCGAAAAAAAATTATTGCATGAAAATTGAAGCATAACTCACTGCTCTGTGAGCATTTTCCTATGAACAGGTGGGTTCATTGCATTGGGTTCGCCCGTGCGCGACCTGAGCCGTGCGCATTGCTATTGTATGTTGGATGGCCACCATTTGTTCTGCACAAAGGTCCATATAAATATGGCAAATTAAAATTGAAATCGGCAAATTTATTGGAAATTTATTAGGCAAGTAATATAGGTGAAAAAAATTGAACTTTTATTCTTGGTACCCCATGAATATAGACGATCACTTCTCAGTGGCTCCCGAGTCCCCATTGACAGCAATGCTAATGCAAGCACCCTGCAACAGACTCTCCTAGGAGGGGCTAGTGTCGAGGCTGTTGGCACCGTCACGCTCCCGCCTATGGCGCACGGCGGGAGTTACATATCTTTGTGTAGCTATAGGATCGTTGAAGGAACCACAAAACCATGATTAACTTGGATGGGACTTGGCCTCATTGTAATCCCCATGACCCCACCACCATAATATTAAATACAAATACAATTTTGAAATGCGGTTTAGATTAGATGCCAAATGAAAGAAATCTTCCTACTGTTCCTCTCCTATCATTCTCAACCCAACTACATGTTTGTCATCTGGTTGTCTTTAGCGCCTTATCCACTTACACGTCGGTCAAAATGTGTCGGTCACCGTCAATCGGTCGCACACGTTTTTTGACCGACGTGCGAGTGGATACTGAAGGGACAGTCAAACGGTCGCAGGTGACCGTTAACCGTCCATGCCTCCCGTTTGACCGTCGCTCCTCCGGTCAAAGAATGAAACCGAGCATTAATTACGTGTGGGTGGACGGTTAACCGGAGCCTCTGGAATTATATTTTTTTGGTTTTTAGGCCGTTTTTGGTCGTTTATTGTCCTATTGAAGTTATTTTTTAACTCTGATACGTCTGATGGACATCTGCAAACACTGTGCAACACATTTGGACCTTTACTTTCAGTTTATTTTTTTAATTTCACTTGATTTTTATTAGTTTTGGGCCATTTTGGGCATATTTTAGTACCTATTTCGATATGTGGGTGTTTTCCTGGTGCCAAATATGCTTATGACCATTTTGATGAGTGGTTTGGAGTTCATCTGTACATTTATTTTTATCATTTGTATTGATTTATGATTTATTATTGGTACTTTTAGTGGTCATTATGACTATTTCGACTTAAAAATGGAAATATGTAGGAGTATTTGTTAGTATTAAGTAATGGTTATACTCTAGCATTGTATTATTGTCACCTGTGGCGACGATATTTTTTTATTTTTTTTAAAGAATTTTATTTTCACGTTAACAGAAAAATTTGCAGATGTACATATCGCCTAAAAATTAATTTAGGCGTTTTTCAAAGCAATCTGCACTGTACTATGGCAGTATAACACATAATTAGTGATGATTGAAAAACTTTAAGAAAAAGAACAGATTCTGGCGACAGAGATTAAAGATTATAGAACCGATATAGACCAATGGAAGGTCTCGGAGCTTCTAATCAAACATAACAATTATTAGCAGTATTTCGCATATTAAACAGTGAGAAGAAAAAATGAATTTTAGAAATAATGATAAATGAAAAAGAAAAAATGAAAAAGAATTGTTTCCTTACTCTTGTAACATTATATTTCTGAGGCTAAACGGACACATGTGAGAGACCGAGCAATCAGATTTTACTGGATTTTTTGTAGGTAGTATCTTTTGATTTCATTTTTAAAGTGTTCTTTATCTTGTATGTTTCTAATATTAGTTGGTAAATTGTTCCAGGTGTTAGCTACTTGGATATAATGATAATGTCCAAGAATTGGGGTTTCTTTTTTACCAAATGCAGATATCTTTTAAATAATATGAATGATAGGATAATAGACAATAAAATAACTAATTATATATCAAATATAAATTGTGGAGGGATTTTCTCCATCTATATTTGGTATATTTAATTATAATGAATAATAGCTAGAAATAGTAAATTAATGTACATTTTTTATTTTTGAATTAATACATCCCCTTTCGGATTGCCTTTAATCTCATTCCACATACTTCATATTGCGGATATATTTAGTTCAATACCTTTCCTATGTTGAAAATATATCGCGGAGAGTTTGGTAGAGTCTGGAGATCGATGCTTTGCTCCTATATATGAGTAATTCTCTCAATCGGGTATCATTTGGTTTTCCAGCCTAGGGTCTCGACAACCAGCATATGGGATGATCACACATGATTATAACCATTTTATTCGAGTTCCTAGGCAATAATGAGGCTGTTGCACTTTTGAATTTATGGTGACGGTTTTTGTACTGGACAATGTTTGAGTTAACCCCCCCCACACACACACACACACTGCACCCATATGTGATATATCATATAGATTGCCGTTTCTGCTTATGTATGATGTATGATTTATAGGTGCAGGGGGGGGGGGTCATCATGTAAGGATATCAATATAAATGTATATATAATCATACAATTATTGTTTCACCTACTAACAACAAGCAACATGGCTGTATAGCTTATAGGCTGAACTACCCACATTTTCCATTGTGACCCCTTCCTCACCTGCCAACACACACACGCAAGAAGCAATTCATATATGCATAATGATATTAGAACAGTCATTACAGTTGACCAGCAGTATGTTCAATTTTTTTCCAAAAGAATTCATATAAATTCCATTTTCTAGAATACCTTAAAACAACCAAGTCGACGATGTAGGAGACATTAGAAGCTAATTTAATGAACACAACAATTTTTGAGTTAGGCCCTGATTAGATTATGAAAAAACATCAAATAAATAATCATATATTTAAGCAATTGCGAACCTTGTTTTGGTCTAAAACCTATCACCCATGTCTCACCCCTGATAAACACCCTTAGGGTGGGGCAGTTTGCCATCATACATAGACATGGCAAGGAGGTCCTGTTCTTTGATTAAAATCTAGATTTATTCAGATCGGACCAGTTTAAGTGAGGATTTAAAGCTTTCTTCCATTTAAAAATTAAGGTATTTCCCATTGTTGCCATTACCAGGTATGTTGCATTCGTGGAGAATTTGGTAGATCCTCCTAGCTGTCACCTGCCCGCCCCCCCCCCCCCCACACACACACACACAAACAAGATTTGCTTGTATAAGCTCAGAAAATTATATGTCCCACGCCGCCCTATCGTCATATCTTCATCATAAGTGTGTTTTGGCATGCAAACAGTTTTAACATTCATATCCACTCCTTATTGAGTATAATTTCGCAACTTAAATGGCATAAAAGCCATATTAAAACCTATATTCGGTATATCTAATTAAAGAAATATTAAGTTAAATAAGTATGCTACAACATGGTGTAACACATTGTATGATTGGGAGACTTTTGAAGTCGAAATAGTCAAAATAATCATAACAAATTACCAATAAATAATTACTGAATAATAGAAATTGTATACAAATATAGTCTAAACTTCACAGAAGTGACAGGAATGAACAGGAGGCTCATCAAGATCATAAGCACCTTTAGTTTGGCAAAAAAACCAGACGAATTAATTAATTTCATGGCTCTGTTTGACAAGCCTATTTCTAAAATATATATTTCAAATTAATATATCTAGTAATATCAAGGAGAGTTTGGTAGACCCTGAAGATCGAAGATTTGCTAATATATATGTAGAAATGTGACCAGAAATGTCCATACAGTAATAAATCAAATGTCTGGTGGTCCCTAGCAGACCGTCCGACGGTGACCATATGGGCTCTTTTTGATGTGCAAGTAAATACCAAGGACGGTCAACAGCGACGGTCAAAAGTGGCCATCGGTGGTAACCGTTTGACCGTCCCCTCTGGACACTCTTGACGGTCGTTCCAACCGACGTGTAAGTGGATACCCCACTTTTAACTCACAAATATACTTCTGCATGGTGACCTGTGAAGAGGAAGATGCTTCCCTAGTGTTGGTTTTTGAAGACCCCCCTGTACCTTTGTTGAGGTTGAGTGAAAGCAAGTAGTAATATATATGACGGTTAACTAGGGTTTATAAGGTTGTTTTTAGGGTAGTACATTCTGGGACTTGTGTATTCTATTGTTCGCATTTTGGGCTTGTGTATTCTATTGTTTGTATCCGATTATTAGGATGGCATCTAAAACAGTTTAACTAAAAAAGTATAGACCACCTTGATCACTTGCTATCAAATAGTTACAATGTGTAAATCTGGCTAAATGATCATTTGTGATAAAACTGTGATTTTCAGCACAACCATCCCTTGTAAAATGAAGCAAACTTATTTTAGAGCATAGAGAGCAACAGGAGTGAACTTGCCATGTCTGAATAAGTATAAGGGTCTGTGATGTGATTGCCAATATTTGAGTAGTATGTGAAAGCATAATAAACTGTACTGCCACTGCTTGTATTGGTGCCTGTCCAAAAGGTTCACCGCTGTTGTAACCTTTCCCACCACCGTCTCACCCAACAACCCACTCACTCCCATCCACTTCTCTTTTTTGTAGGCGGCAGTTATAGCCTCTTTGACTATCCTTGTTTAACACTGTGGAGTTGATTTGTCCCTTTGTCCTGCTCAGCAACGTTAAGCTTATCATATATTGACCCAGTGCGAGTTAAAACAGTCAGGACAAGCCAGAAGTTACTCTCCAAACACCACACCTTTTCACTGAAATTGAGTGTCAGATGTTTAATCTGAAGGTTTTTTTTAATCGCTCTATATTGTTTTGTTATATTTGGTTGAATGTATTTTTGTTGTTTTTAGCAATGCATGCATGATACCATATATTAATTAACAAATTCCCAGGGGCATGAGGTATCGTTAAGTGAAAATTGTGTCCTTAAAATATCCTTAATACCTTAGTGCACCAGCCAATATTGTATCCTTAGGTCATGCTACATATCCTTAAATGGGGGATATATGAATCCTCCACAAATCCACTCGTCCACAATATGAGTATTGATCGAGGGCTTATTTCAACCCCTGAATTTGTGTCTGTGTATAAGGCTTTTTGCCATAAGAATTAATCAGTTGAGGAATACACTGAAGCGCTTTTCCCGAGGTATCCTAGACAGAATACATTGATCATTCCTACAGTCTTATATTCCGCAGCTTGTTTATCATACTGCCCAGATTCGTCAATGCATTTGAGAAACTTCAATCTTTCTGACTATCATGATTTACAAACTCCTTACTTCATGATTTCCAGAAACCATAAACATTGGTCAGTGGTGTGGGAGTTGCCCAAAAACTCACTTGCCCCGGGCAAGTGAACAAAGAAAAGTCACTTGCCCGCCTTAAAAAGTCACTTGTCCGCATATCTGCACTATAATTTACCATAAAATATAGACACAATTCTGAAATGTACATGATTTGATGATGTCAATTTAAGAGATGGTAAACTATGACAGTTCAGAGCAAATATGGCATTCATTGGCCCAGTATCATGCCAAACGGTCAGTGGACACAATTCCAATATGAACATGATTTAACTGTGTCAATTTAAGAGATGGAAATGCAGAGCTCCCAACCTGTGATGATCCCAAATCCTAGTTTTTCTTGCCTCTGGCGCAAAGCCCTTCTAGGGGGTTTGGGGGCATGCTCCCACAGGAAATTTTTTAAAATTAAGAGTCAAATGGTGCATTCTGTGAGTAATTTAATCTCATAACCCGACGGGCAAATCAACGCGATTCTACGCGATTTTTAATGCGCAATCATCTCGCCATAGTTCTGTGATGAGAGTGGACGCTTTTCATGCAATAATTATTGCGCAATGATTGCGTGATGGTCACGCTAAAGGTATAACGCAATATTAGTGCAAAAATCAGCAAATTCCTATGCCATTTGAGCAGGATATTTTATGCACAATATTCTTATTTTATTGCTTTTAATTGCAGAATAATATCATTCGGAATTAATCATAATTCATTATCCATGGTAATACATCAATTATTTAATCTTTATTTTTATCCTGTTAGACACTTATGATACTCATATTAGTTGAACATTATTTTAGTAATCTCTTACCAATCCACCATGAAAGTAGTTTAGCTACCTATAGGTGATGATAGTGTGTGTGCACTTGTACAACATCTACAGAGCACTCATAGCACCCATACTATTTCTGTATAGTGGTATATGGGGTGTTTTGATTATTATCTTTTTTAAAATCAAAAAAATAAATTGCACTAATGAACTATTTTATGATATTACTTGTTATGTTTCTAATCAAATAGTTTGGAACATATATAATATATAAATGCCACATAAGTGTATTAGTGGTACTTTCATTATAAAAGAATTTGTAAATGAACTCAAGTTCCCAATTGCGCTACCTGGTGAAAACACGTACTACCGCCACCTGGTGCAAACAAGTCGCACAATGGCTAAAATAAAACGTTCCAACGAATACATATTCTTACTTCTATAAAAAGAAAACTTTTCATATATATGTGATCAACGCTTTTTTGCATTTACATTTGGAATCGTTAGCTTAATATCCAGAACAAATCTCATGATTTCAACATCATTCCTTGATCAGTGAATTATAATTTTATGAAATGAATCCATACGAATACACAATTCTGACGAATACACATTCAAAAGGTGGCTGGAAAATATAAATTTTGTATTCTTGAGTATGTGTGTCAGAGATGACAGTGAGTATGAGAAGGTTGTGTCAGATGCGCGACAATAAGTGTGAATGCTAGGTGAGTGAGCAGTGCCAGGTATTGCGTCCAGTTGTGGTTGCATTATGATGAGTAAAATTAGATAAATTGAACCAGTAAAATTAGATAAATAGAACCAGTGTGAGACCGTAGTTAGACACAGCAGTGGACAGAAAACCATGGAATTCAGCAATGAATATACCCATGAGACCATGTCTAGGTTAAAATCGATTTGCGAAATGACTATGTATCTTCATTGTACTTGACCACTTGTGAAAAGATTTAACTTATTGATTTGCTGTATAAACATTCTAAATAATAAAAAAAAATAGTAGCATTACCACATCAAAAATAGTTCATTATTTAATCATATTCTAATCATTACAGGTGGAATGGGGGTTCCCAGCGGGGAGTTTTGAGTGAATAAACCGCCGCAAATCTTTCTTTTGTGAAGCGATTTTAACTATCAATTTGAGTGAGTTGAAGTGAACATAAAATATTCGCGCACAATGACGGGAGTAGCGCGACTGTCAAACACAGAGGTGGTGTGGTAATGCTATATTTAGACGCAATTTTGAATGCGCATTATATGCGCAATTGAGATCACACCCATATTATTGAATTTTGATAAAAACATGTATTCACAGATACACTTTGTTGAGTAACACATGTTTAATACAAACATAAATGAATATGAATGAGAACCTGGTGCAACACAAGTGTAAGAGTACCAACAACATAGGAGGAAATGGACGCAATGGTTTTCACATAATGGTTGCTAATGGCATGTCCATTTCACTGTGATTCAAAGCCATATGTATCACACTTCACTAGTTTGCGGTCAATCCCAAAATGATTGCATTGCTATCACACTCAATTGCACTCAGTGCCTGTCGGGAAGGCTTTTAGAAATTTGAGGATTTCTTTCACACAGTATAAGGTAAATATTTATTTTAATTTTTGGCAAGTGATTGGTACCTAAACCAAAATTTCCAAGATAGAGCCTTCCAAGACAGGTGTGGTGAGAGTAAAAAGAGCTATGAGATTTTTAGATCAAAATTGTTCAAGAATTGAGATGAAAAACTTATCACCAAACCTATCATGTGCCATACCAAGCTCAGAAAAAGCTAGAAAAATTTAGAAAATCACCTCAAATACTAGCCGAAGGGCCCACAATGTGGAACAGATTACCAGCCCAAGTAAAAAAAATGAAATTTGGCCGGAACTGAAAAACTATTTGAAATCTAATGTTTAGTGGTGGTCAATTGATATCGTATAGGTTACATGTGATGTGTTCCAGGAAAATGATTCACAAGTCGCAAAAACAATATTTTTCAAAATGTTATATTCACAAGATCCCTTTTTCTGAATGCTCAAAATTTAGCAAGTTTGGTAGCATATATATGTTCCAAATCTGAAGACTGTACTATATTGAATATAGCTATGCATATCTGAGGCCATTCTATAGAGTATAGTAAGCAACTTTACCATAGTAATTGTTCACCCAAAAGTATTACAAACGTTTCATTCAAAAATAAATATATCAAACTTAAAATATAGAAATACTAATTAGACATCACTATCATTAGAATTGGCTTGATCGCATCTTTTCAAATATGATATCTCAAAATCCATTTTTTGCGACGTGTGACTCTTTTTCCGGAAACACATCACATATTGGGTTTGGAGAAAGTTAATGTGACACTGTTGTCTTAAAGCTAATTGGTAGGGTATCAAGGAATTGGTCCAATTCGCTGTACCCCTCTAGCAAAAATTCCGATGTGTCGGCGGCTGGTTGGCAGGGAATACAAACTATTCATCTAAAACATATTTTAGTCCTAAATTTCCCCCAAATCGTAGTTTGGGTCATACAGATCGTAGCATCGTATTTTGATGCTGAAATCATAGAAGTTGGTAGCTCTGGAAATGCCAGTATTCAAATAGGCACCTTCTGATATTTTTGCCCCAATGTTAAGTTAATTCATCAATCTCGCCAACATGTCACAATACTTTAATTCAGAAAAAATAGAAAATAATAAGAATATGAAAAAACTGCATTGAAAAATCGAACATATACCATTCATGTATATCACATGAAAGAAGGACTAGTGGTCGGCAGACATTGCAGGCACAGACATAACTTGATACCATTTCATAAACTCCAAACAAAACAAAACCTGCATGTTTCTTTGTATTTGTCTGTCCTCTAATTATAGGATAAACATGGTACAAAGTTATTGCTGCACTGAGAAAACATTGTATGTAGCTGGTCATCTGACGATTCACTTTCATGATGCATAGATGCAGTTAAAACATGGTCATAAATTGGTGAAAAATGAAAAAAAAAAAAGCGCGGGCGATACAACTCCCACAGCACTGTTGGTTTTCATAGAAAGTATGATACCACCAGATAATGTTCATTATTCTATGAACAGATAAATATTGCCTTATCGATTTTCCCAATATGTTTCCAAAATTGTTTTTTTTTCCAGAAAATTATTTATAACTTATGAGGAATTGAAAGTCATGTATCCCATGTATTTACTATTAAATTATTATTTCTTAAATATTCCATTCGACATGAGATGGTAATAAGCATGCTATTTTTTTCTTCTATTTCAAATTATTTAATTGTGTAATGACACTATGCTAACTATTAGAAAAATGATATCTCTAAAATATTGTTAGGGTCACTAGGAAAATAAAGTTTAATCTACGCTATGAGTTTAACTTTTAATGTTTAAGGGGTTGCTGATGGCCCTTAAAATCAGCAGAACGCACTAAAACAGCATCATTTTCCTCAAAATTTTCCTTTCCCCCACACCCCCTAGGTGGAGCGTGCCCCCTGCTACACTGTCAAATATTTCTGGTGAGAACCCTGCTAAAAGTACCTGGGGGGAGAAGGTGAAATTGCAGCTGCACCCAGGTTCGAACCCACAACATATATATATGTAAAGTGTAAAGCAGGTTTTTCATCCAGGGTTTATGCTTATTGTAGGCTTATACCTCATCATGCCTCTCATCGCTAACTTATCAGATGGCAACATTCTGGAACAACATGCCAGCTCACCATAAAAATAAATACCAACTGTCATTTAACCTCAATAAAACTCAAATGACAGATTAGAAACATAACAAGTAAAACTCAATGAACTTGAACGTTTGAAGTCATTTGCGGCGATGTTAGAAGTGGAGTGAAGTGGTTGGAGTGGAGAAATATTTTCAAAATATTAAAGAGAGGAGAGTGAGAGAGGAGGGAGGAAGCGGGACTGGAGGGGGGTGCGGGGGGGGGGGGGAGGAGAGACAGGGTCACTTTAATGTCCTTCCTTGCAAAGGGAGGACAAGTTGTTAGGGTGAAATCAGTCATGCATGCAAGGCCGGGACAACTGAACCTCCATTGCATGGACTAACTACCCTAACACTAGTCCTGATGCACCAACAGTGCGTCCCTCTGGTTTATTCTACAAGCACATGGTTGAATACTTAATAATATTAAGACACCATGTTCCTGCTATACAGGCCAGTCTAAACGGTAACCATATAGCAGCTGCAATATGGATGGGATAAGAGCTTGCGTTATAAGGTGCTGTAAGGACCTACTATACACACAGGGGAGAGCAGTTTTTTCGCCCAGTCGCGCGACTGTGCTGCCCTGCTCCTCTGCTCCCTGTTTAAAACCGGGAGTCCAGAACCAGCTATCCTTGGCTCCACAAGCTCCCGGAGTGCACAGGACACCAGGCTACCCACAATTTATAATATGTGACAGATTTTTTGTAGTCAAGTCATTACTTTTATTAGTCAGTTTTTACTAGGGACACTCAACTACTACCTTTACTGACTTAGGACAACCAATTTAGGATTAGGTTTAGGGTTAGTTTTGGTATGATTTGGTATTTATCTTAATATAAAATGTGTACCGGGAGTACTAGGAGTCAAGTCAGGGAGCATGCATCAAAAGGCATGCTTTTACATGTAAACAGTAAAGTGGGTGCAACGGATGGTATACATGACCTGGTGCTCCCGGAGTACATAGGCAGCCAGGAGTCAACCAAATCTCATTCTCGCCGCGAGAATCACAAATAACCTGACATGTCTCCCAGCCCCCATTCTAACTCCTACCATGTACTGGAGAAACGAGCTTCTTCATAGTGATTGTATCTAACCTCACTTTAGTCTTTATTACTTTGACGATATTATCTAACTTGTTCATTATAATGAGAATATGATGATGGGCTTTTCCAAATGATGCTACATGACAAAAATGAAAACCAGGAACGTATATTTTGGCTTATTTTTGACAATTTTGTTTTGCAGATAGACTTTGACGGGCTTGTTGTTCATATTATGGAGAAGTATGAGAACCTGGGCCTCGTCGGCGAGGGCAGCTATGGCATGGTGCTCAAATGTAAACACAAGGAGACAGGCCAAGTGGTGGCCATTAAAAAGTTCCTTGAGAGCGAGGATGATAAAATGGTGAAGAAGATAGCCATGCGAGAGGTTCGCATGCTGAAGGTAGGTTTTATCTGTTGTAAACATGTATTACTGAACAGAGTACACTTATGTCTTAGACACAGGTATTCTTCATCAAATCTGTTGAAATAAAAATATGTTGATTTCGAGTCAGGTATTGTGGTTTGTGAATCCAGAAAATGACCGCACAAGGATAGGAAAGTATAGGGAGAGTTTTGCAGGGTTAGTTTAGTTATTATATTAAATGTTTATTATCACCCCCCCCCCCCTCTCCTGCCCCCTCCTACCTAGTGTCCCGCACACACCACACTGACGTTGTGTGTATGGGACGCTCTATGCCTGTGTGCATCACGCTAGGCCTGGCATTATGGTTCCCCTAGGGCTCCAACATGGTGGTGCCAATGGAGGTACAGCAGGTCCAAACACATCCCCATAGGAATAGTATAGGAATATCGATAATCTGTTCTAAAGCATAGATGGATTATTTCTTCGGACAAAACTTGGAGGCGACTTAATATTGTGCCTATTTCTGGCTAAGAAAGTAGAATATTGTTATGTTTAGCATGAGAACGGGGTGACCTGTTTGTGATGTGTATAAGATAGAGTTTTGACACTAGATGCTCAGGGCGACAGAATGGGTGCTTAATATGTTGGCTGCGCCCGCCTTTCAGGCAGTTTTTCGTCGCTCTTCGTCCAGAAAGCATACCGCTGGATTGGGTTGTGTTGGGATCTGAGTTTTAGGCTAGTTGCTTGTATAAATAAAGAAAAACAGTTGCCGACGAGGTCCCGTCCACGCACCCGACCCCCACCCCTAGCGCTGCTAAGTGCGTAGGCACTTAGCAGCGGCCTATTCACAGTGGCGCCAGCGGCGGCATTGGGAGACACCATTTTCGGCGCTTGTTGATATATTTCGCGGCAATGGCCGTCCATTCGAATCTTCCCGACGGGACCTATCGAGCTATACCTGACTCTAGCATTGAATATAGACAATATTGTTCCAGTAATCACTAGCTAATATCGTTGCTTACTAATATACGGTAGTTCTCACACCTGACACAAAGCTGAATGAGGATTTATTTCGTTGGCAGAGACAGCAGCAATTCCCTTTTCTTCTACTTTGTACGTGAGACCGTGATAACGGGTACGACTGTTCCAATTTTAGAGAGGAGCCGGTGGCGGCTTTTTAAAAAAAAGCGGTAGGTCGCGGGAGAGTCCAGAATCAATTGTATATATATACTGTATGTCCTCGATCAGAAGCAGGGGGTCTGAATACTACAAGCCGGGTCTTAAATAGAAGCTGGGGATACCTAGTCAACTATACTGACCCTATACAGTACTACGTTGACTAGTATAGCAGAACTGTATAGAGATAGACACGGCTATCTAGAGATACCTTAACAGAAGTTCAAAGAGAGTACATAAATGGGTCATCCTTGTAGATATTGGGCCTTTATTAAATCCGTCCCCAATCATTAACTGACCTTAACCACATCTGAACCATTTCAATAATATATAACATGTTTAAAGTAATTGTAGTACTAGAGGCTAGGAATGAGTTTTTGTTCTGAATACATTTTCACCATGAGTCTAGTAAAAGCTGGGTCTTGAATACAAGCATGACTGGAATAGAAACCTGCTGGTCTATAGTGCTGCACCCCAAGTTAGGGACTTTGCTTATTACCCACTTTTTACCCACCGTTACACCAGGTGGCACCCTAGTAGTGCGGTACCCTGGAGGGAGTTATGGAACTAATCACTTCTTGAATAAATCCTAGAGGGTTAGCCTTGAGCTAGCACTCCTGTATTCAACACTATCTGGACTACATGTGTCTTCATTGGGACTGCAACATTTAAACTTTTAGATTATAATTAGACTATACAATTAAGTAGATTATGCCTCCAAGGGTATAACATTGGTGGAGAACAGTCAAAATTTCGGTGCAATTAATTAATTTAATTAAAATCTCACGAAATTCGGGCCTTGGAGTAAAGTGGAGTGTTACTCCAGACAAGCCTGAGGAGTCTACAGAGGACGCAGGGATCAGACAAAGGAGGAATTTACCATCCCCTCTTTTGGAGAGTTGGGCGATCAGCCCTGGGTGCCCCAGCCTGGGTCTCCAGTCTGGATAGAGCATGAGGGACTTTACCATCAGCATCCCTCATGGACATTTACTTAATGTGAGAGACATGTGAATACCTTTAGTCTCACACAGTTATTTGGAAAGTGAAAGTCTTTTACTAATAAGCTTTCATACGTGTTTGTGCCTTTAGTGTGACGTTTTGCTAGAGAAGTGAAAACCATCATTCACTAGTAGAATGGACAATAATGGCAAGACCTCTAAGAAACCGAGGCCAGATTACACCCTCCAGGGCATGTGGAGGCGAATTTAGAACCTTAAAATGGAATATTTTCCTCAAAATGGTATTCTAATTATGCCATAGGCATTTTCTTGGTATTTTTTTCAAGAATAAAAGACCATCATCCCTGCATATATGTCAAACTTTAATTAAAAGAAGAGAATTAATTAAAATCTTAAAATAGATTCCACATATTGTATTTCTAAGTAAAGAATCAAAGAAAATTATTATTTCCACTATTAGATAGAAAATACAGTTCTTGTCATTCATAGCTTTTGACCATACATATTGAAATGGTTCAAGAGTTTTATCGCATTGTGATGTATGGTTAAATTGGGCCTAACTTTACCCTAAAATACGTACTCCAGTTTACAGAAATGTAAACTATTTTGTGATACAGAAAATATAGTTGGTGTCATAAGACAGCAATGGCTTGTGCCCTTAAGTGAGCCAGTGAAGAATGGTGTTTGAGTGAAAAATATGGGCCTCTGTGTGATTTTAAAAAGTCTCATGTTAATCCTTACAATTCCAGATTTCACCTAAACGGCCATTTTTCAGTAAAAATTGGTCAAATTTGGGACATTTCAGCTTTCAATTCTTCACCCTGCCATTTCCACCATTATGATAGTACAAAGTTGACATATGTGCCAAAAATTGGCAAATTTAATTTTGTGTGTGCAACATGGCCCCCAATGCTGATAGTACAAAGTTGACATATGTGCCAAAGGTTGGCAAATTTAATTTTGTGTGTGCAACATCAACATCATCAACATATCTCTATTGTTAGGCAAAGTGCCCAGTGTTTTTAAACTGACACGTGTCACACCACTTTACAAGGCAGGCAGCAAGCTGAGCACCTGTAATTACAGGCCTATTTCGTGCATTTCCATGCCAGCTAAGATTCTAGAGACCGCAGTTCAACAACAGCTGACAAATTATTTTGAATCTAACGAACTATTTAATAACAATCAATACGGCTTTCGTAAAAACCATTCGATTCAGCAAGCACAAATTGATTTTCTTAATAATATCTATACAAATTTAAATAATAAATTGCTAAATAAAACGGTCTTTCTGGATTTCAGTAAGGCCTTCGATACAGTTCATCATAAAATTTTATTAGATAAGCTGCGGTCCTATGGCATTACTGGTATGGAACTCCTCTGGTTCTCCAATTACCTGGAAAACAGGAGGCAATTTGTTACCGTTAACGGTCTTAAATCTAAGGAAGGTGTTATTACATACGGCGTTCCCCAGGGAATCATTTTGGGTCCCATTCTCTTTACTATATATATTAATGACTTATACTCTATTGTTAAGCATGCTGATATTCAGCATTACGCAGACGATACGGTTATTTATTATCATAACACAGACCCTATCTCCCTTCACGCGAACCTTCAAGAAGATCTTAACAATATTTTTCATTGGTGTAGCAGGAACAAGCTGTCTCTCAATACCTCCAAATGTAAAGCTATGTCCTTCTCATTGAGCTTTTTATCGAGGGCGAAATCCCTCAACTCCTCTCTTAATCTGACTCTGGGTACTGCTCTTCTCGACACCGTTCAGGAATATAAGTATCTTGGATTTATACTTGACGACCTTCTCTCATTTAAACCTCATGTCAGTAAAACCCTTCAGTTAGTTACATCAAAGATCAGACTATTATATATGGCCAGAAGCTCTCTCACTCAAAAAGCTAAACATGATCTTTATAAATTAGCCATCCTCCCAAATATAGATTACTGTGACTTCATATACGACTCTGCCCCAAAAGCTCTGTTACAAAAGCTCCAGTCACAACAAAACCTGGCATTGAGAATTATTTTTAATAAGTCAAAGTATGATAACGGCGATCAAGAGCACAAAACCCTAAATGTCTGGCCATTACAGTCACAAAGAGACAAACACATCCTAGAAATGGCCCACTATTTAGCAGAAAATAAACAAATCTAGATAGTATGAAACTGCCTACGCGGAGCCATACGGGTGGTAAAAGGAACTTAACTGTTTTGGCATCAAAAACTAACAAAGTCATCAATTCTGTCATTTTTAAATGCCAGTCTAGATGGAACCTACTAAAACCTATCGCTCACAGGATTGAGGATAGGGCCACATTTAGAAAGTACACCCAGCAACTTCTTGCACCATTTTAACCCCTTCAACCCCAGCCTCCCCAGGGGAATTTGGGGGTAAATTTCCTACAATTAATATGCATATATCTGAATAAAAAATACAATTTAACACTTTGTTTCACCATAAGATATATATACCACCTTGAAGCACTTTCCATAGAGATCCCAAATTTGAAATGGTTATGTACTAAAAATCGGTTACCATGGCAACGCATAGTTTTATTAAAATAATTAGTTTAGTTTTGGTTTCATTCAAATATTTTTTGATATATGATTTAAATGATATTGGCTCTAGATTGGTTATGTCACTAGGAACATTTTGATACCAAACACATCAGGGGAATCCTAAAAGTTGCCTTGGAAACGTCATACAATCATACCTATTCCTATAGGGTTTATCAGAATACCATTATAGAGAAGGTATGAAAATAGATACCCCTGTACTCAATTTGACAATTTTCCTACTTAATAGGGATTTTTCAATTTTGTGTGTTGCTCAAGTCAATCTAAATGATTCCCCTATTCAATTAAATTAGTTTTTACAACATTATATGAGTCTGTTACCATAGCAACCATATGAAAACACATGAATTGAAAAATTAAGGAAATTTTCTATTTTTGGTTGCCATGGTAACAGAACTACCCCAATTTGGAAATAAATTATATTTCTGAATTCTCCTTGTTAAGACCTTTCTTCTGATACCACACTTGCCTATATCAGGTGATTTCTGAAAAATCATTATTTTTCTGGGAGAAATTAGCCTAGGGTATATATCCTAAGTCGTTTCCATGGTTACTATTGACAAACATAGAAAAAAGGAAATTTGTAGAACTAATTTTGGTGTGCTTGGCAAGAATTGAGAGTTTCAGCAAATTTGGGTGAATGTTTTAATGAAAATTAATCATTTCAATTTATAAATAATTTTGAGTGAAAATTGATGTATTGGATCAAAATCTGTTTCCATGGAAACGGTTTTTCCAGTAGAACTATATTTTTTCTTGAGAAATATCAAGGTACCACAGACCTTCAAATCTAATGTTTTTGTAAGGACAAATTCCTCAAAATAGGGAAATACAAACAGGAAAAGTGACAAAAATAAGCCCTAAATTGTTACATTGTTTCCATGGTTACCATTCTAGCCCCATTCAGTTGCCATGGAAAAAAATACTGGGGAATTAATTTCCATGATGTATGCTTTATAATGATACTAAATACTCTATAATACATAGTTACCCAAAATTTCTATCACTATGTCAAATTTGGTTAAATTTGCCCAAATGGGCAAAAATGGGCAAGATTTGCCCACGTGGGGCTGGCAACAATTGTTGCCAGTGGGGGTGAAGGGGTTAAGTCACCTCGATATAATATGTATTATATCATAATAGGTAAAATAACTTGCTGCTGCGCCTATAAAAAGTGCTCACTCAATTGTATTTGATTTTTTACCTCCATAATTACTTAATAGCTAAGATCACAGCCTAATGTGTTCTTTAGCTTCAATGCTATAAGCTGTGATCCTTGATCACCTGTTAACTCTTGATAATGTCAGTTGATTTCTCTCTTGATTAATGTCTCATTATGTCCATCAATGTAATTACTCATCCCATAAACTACTATGTTAGCGTTAAGTTTCACGCGTTTTTATTGTAACGACATTCAAAGATCATACGTCGGCAGTCATAGGAAGACCTGACTTCTAAGGTTCAGAATTGATCAACCCATTGTAACAACACTCCCAATAAAGAATTTTTGAATTTGAATTTGAACATGGCCCCCAATGCTGTGGAACCATTTACCTAAGAGAAATTGCCATGGAAACAGTTGAAAGTCAGGATTTTCATGACATTTCAGATGCGGTTACCATGGAAACAGCTGTTAATATGAAAAAGAATTCTTGCAATTGTGCATGTGACAGTTTCAAATACAGATAGCCCTGAATCTTTTCTTTTATTTGACATATCATATATTATTGTATCATAAAAACTCATAAAGTTATCATGGATCATATGAAATAAGTCTAGGCAACTTTATGTTTTAGTCCCTAACTTAGAGCGCACCACTGAAGCAAGCTCTTTGAACAAGAAACCTAGGTTTCTGATCAAGGAAATACGGTATTTAAGATTATTATATGTATGCGTTCATTATCAAGGCGCTGACAGCTGTTCTTTACTTATGAAGCAGTAAAGGACTAATACTTTCATGGCGACGCAAGTTTGCCGGTGGCAGTGCAACTTCTCTGATCATTTCACATATTTCTAATAATGGTAGGCCTAATAATTCACACATATTACCATTGAAAACGTCCATGAGAAAAGGATGGTTAAATCAATGATTGTCTGGAGTACATTTGTCAATATTCTTGCAATTGTTTTCTTTGGCTAATGTTTCTCAGGTCGCCTATACTAGGATGTCACTTATCAAAGACTTGGCAGTGTCAAATATGCAAATTTAAAGAAAAGCGGATATAGACAAGTATTTATTAAGGATGCGAGACACGATAAAATGGAATATGAATAATCTCTATATTAATAAAAATAAGGGTTTGGAGCCTTAAACCCCTATCTTCTCTGAAACCGCTGGCCAGATCTCCATTATATTTCACATGCACATTGCCAAAAATAGTGCCGAACCATTCCACTATGTTTCATTAACAAATTAGGGTTGGAAAGTGGTTAGAAATGGGTTTACATCGAGCACCCCCATCCAGGGCTCCCAACACTGCCTGAAAACAAACCTATCAGTGCCCCTACACCAGGTTTCTGGGTCACCCAAAGCATGACGTCATGGACGGGCACATCATTGCTTGACTATGGGACTTTTTGAAGTCGAGTCGGTCGATGCCCACTAATTACTTCACAATGAAAGATGGAACGGGAAAGGGAGAGGGAGAGGGATTGGGACAGACACAGGTACAGGGAAAGGCAACACAACAACAGCACAACACTGAACAGTGACCAAAAAAAGCATCTAAACAGGGTTCCATTTGTGATATGAAGATACTAAGTTATAAAGACAACTTGAAAGAGAAAGATAGTGGGAGAGAGAACAAGGAGAGATGAGGATGTGGGCCCCACTGTCCCACTTGCAAATCCTGTGCGTAGCACGGGTATTTGAAATAATAATACAATATACGAAGCGTCCTTTCTACAATCACAATTTTTTTTACATGTGTGTGTGTGTGTGTGGGGGGGGGGGGGGGGGGGGGGGGGGGGAGTATTCAGATGATACAACAACGCTAGGAAAAGCACATGGGATTTGTTTACTGTTGAGGTCATTTGTAGATCTACACATTTAGTAAATTCTGCTACACATTTAGTAAATTCTGCTTATAGTCTGTAAGTGTAATGTCTGACAAAAGTCTGTGACAAGTGTAAATACTACCTTGAACAATGTATTATCTTAAAATTCAATGCTACCACACCACATTGGTGCAACCGCAGGGCCGTCGTCCCGGATGCTATAAACGTATAATAAACACCATGCATATGTGCTGTGTCACAGGGTGGAATGGTGATATAATTGCTGAATTAAACTGGTTGAATAATGGAAGGACAACTAAATAAGTCCACTATAGTCTCGCAACCTTGTACTGAGAGGCACTCCATTGATATCAGGCAACGCTTGAGAATCTGCATGACGGACGTAGCGTCTTTACACATGAACTATTTTAAATGTATCAGCCTTTAATTCAATAAAAAAAATACCACACAATAGAACGGCGGCTGAAAAAACACTTGGACTAATAAACAAATAGACTACTGTACAATTTCTTGCAACCGACTGCATCACATAATCTGAAAAATAAACATGACTTCATAAAAAAAAAACTTGTTAAAAATACATATTCAACTTATAGGACTCGTTTTTCACACGGACATGTAAATAAAGAACTCGATCTCCAGCGTCAAATATATATATAGCACTCACCCTAAGTACTAATTGTGTTCATATTTGATTGATTGTAGAAAGGAATATAAGACTCATACATAGCAAATCTAGCAAATAGAATCAATCAGCACAAACCAGTCAGTCCTGAAGACATGGAATGCATAACTCATCCATTCGAAAGCCACAATTTGAGATTAGAATAATTGAACAAGATACACTGAATCTTATCCGGTCATATAACACTGACGCAACTCCAGTGGTTAATTCAAATTTTCATGAGGGAATTCTATTGGGACTCCTGGGATGAACCTCACCCTGAGTCAGGAGAGTCATTAATGATTCAGGCCTTTATACAGTTGAAGTAAATAGACCAATGCACACTAGTTCCTAAACACAGCCTGATTTCCACCTACAAATACTCACTGATTTATTATTGTTATATTGGAATACATACATCCTCTTGATCATAGCAAGTCGAAATTAATGCTAGGATGTTTTCCCCACAAATATTTCCAGAGCACATCTTGTGATCCGTGAGATGTTATTAGTAAAAATTAAATATAATCTAGATGAGAAATCAGGTTATATTGAATGTAATATAATCCGAATTATGCAGTTAGAGTCAATCATATGTAATTCAAAGTTATTTGCGTATTATTCAAGGAGGAGGATTGTGTTATATTATAGGGTAATTGTTAACTTGTTAATATTAGACTCAAGGATATTGATTTGTTATGTGACCGCATAGAGGTACAAGAGAACAGATTTAAGTGCCAAGATTGTGAAGCAATGACGTCTTTATTCTGGCCTCATTTACCAGTACTGCTGAATAAAGTGATAATCCTATCCCGACCCGCGCTCTCTACTCCTGTAATACCTTTCTATACACAAGCCACCTTGATTAAATATCTTGCATAGTCTACGATTTCTACGCTCCCTTCTCCCCCCCCCCTTACCACACACCTCTCATTCTCTCATACACACGCTCTCTCTCTCCCCCCCCCGCCTCTCTCTCTCTCTCTCTCTCTCTCTCTCTCTCTCTCTCTCTCCCATGCTCACTCACTCCCATGCTCTCTCCCTCTCCTCTGTCAGTCTACTCCCACTCTCCCCCTCTAAAACTATTCTTTTACTTTGTCCTCTATTATTTAGCCTTAATTAAATCATCAATAATAATCAATTTTAACTCTACATAGACAAAACAAATAATTCTCTAATTCTATTATTAAAACCAACGAGCACAAACACATTTTATTCTCTTTTATTAAAGAATCAGAGGCGTCAACACGTCGAAACACATTTTATTCTCGTTTGTAAAATGGTAGGCATAGTTTACTATGATTATGCTATACAAGAAAATTATCCACAAATTATTGATCCAGGACCATGCATCAAGTCGCAATATGTGCATATATGGTCAATTCTATTTTTTGGCGTCCAGGGTGGTGAAATAGGTCTGAATCAGAAGCTATTGTTATGTCAGGAAACTAGATGTTTTGAAGGGTTTTTGTGCCTAGATTGGTAAGGTTATCTCTGGATATTAACTGAAAATGGGCCAAATGAATCCCAAAGTAAGTATACCATGCGTATGCCATGTGATTTATTCAAATTTTTGCTAATTTCACTAAATAAGTATATTCATATCTTGATTTCTTTTGCATAATATGATAAACATATATATATATATATATATATCATTGTCTCAGAGTCACAGATATTTGATTAATTTGAGATAATAACTATGGATTCAAAATCAGGGTGTTTCTTTGTGGAAATCATTGTATTTTGAGTATATGTTACATAGTTGCGATTAACTTTACCATATCAATGATGAATAATTATTGCCCTGCTTTTTTTTTTATAGTTGAGTGTGTCTGACATTAGCTATGATACACATCCCTTCACTATTGTTTACAGGACTATGCCAAAGGTGCGCTTGAAACGGGGCAGCTGGACTTGCTATGTTTGTGTAGAGTTGCAGAAGTTTGTAACCCCTCACTATGACAATAAAATCAATGTTTAATGTCTTATAGAAGGTCTGACTGTCTTAACTTAAAGTGGCTAGGATGCCTTAGCGTTTATAGTTATATTTTATTAAAACATGACATACAATTGTCTGATAGTTCCCAGTTCTCCTTTATTTGCATATGCATCGTATAGGCATATGCATGGCCTGTTTCTAATAATCTTTATATTTCAAATGTGTTTTGGCAACATAAACGGGAAATACCTTGTTAATTACCTTGAATAAGTATTATGTATACATGGACAGACATGGCGAAAATTTTAGAACTTTCACAGGTCCTCCAAAGGTTTCATCAGTCCTCCAAAGGTTTCTCCAACGTTTCATAGACCTTTTTCACTGGACAATCGGACCGGTGACACTTCAGTATCACCGGTCCGACATGTCTTTCACCGGTCAAAGACCGCGGTCCGGCAGGTTTTGCCAAGTCTGCATGTATTATGTATACATGTTTAAAGTTGAATATGTTAATTTGCTGAGATATGGATGAACATAATGCATACGCATGGTATGCAGAAAAGTTGACTATAGTGTATGTCTCTTTACTATTTCATTGATATGAAGAAAATGGTGGTAGATTGATATTTGTTTCTGGTTTCCTTCAAAACCCAGAACAAAGGAGGAAAGGAACTGTCAGGATTTATTGAGGTATGTTTATTAGGGGTCCGACGTTTCGGGCACATTAGCCCTTTATCAAGGAGGTTTATGTTTTATTATTGGCAGATTTATATCTTCCTTTTAATGAAAGGTTGGAAATACCAATACCAGCAAAGGTACCACAACCTGCTGCATTCCTGAGCATACAGGCTATATACCTCCAGCATACCATTCATACCTCTCCTCCCAGGTCCCAGCTAGGGTGTCTTGCTGCCTCTCTGCATCCAACACTCCATTTGGTCTATGTTGGGAGTGCATGTGGTCAGCTGTCTGTCTCTGTTTGTTCACTCCCAGCTGTCAGTGCCTCAGTAATCACTCCTGACCGTCCCTAATCTTTATAATGGCCTTCCCGATGGACACCTTGGCACTGGGGTGCCGGATTTTAATGCACAACAGGTTGCGCGTCAAAATGCACCTCCCCACAAGTTGTTTTATAAACACTTGATGCTCTGTTTCATAGGCTGCAGTGTAGCGGGTCAGGAGGCACTAATATGTGCGTTGTAACAAAATATAGAGTAACCTTGATCAATAGCCTACAGTATGTTATTAGCACATCAAAATGCATATTTATGTATCAAATATTCAGCTCATTTTAGGGGAAATTTTTATCAAGTTCTGATTACCTTCTATGAACAATTAGTCCCCGTTTGTTGGTCTGGCGGGGAGGAATGGAGAGCCTTAGAGGGATGTCTATGGCGGAACTTGTTTTTGCTAGCGGTGGCGATGGTGCCGCCACCTGACGAGGGCGGCAGACGGGTCTGGCCACGCATGAGATTCGCGGGACCGCAGCTTTTTGGACGGCCTAGTATATTCGGATCATTTGTTGGTGTTAAAGAAATGATAGTAACAGCCCAACAAAAGGGGACTGAAGGCATTAGAGCATTCGGTTATGGTGCTTCGGATTGATTATGGCTGCCGGAACCAGAACTCGGCTTCGCCTCGTTCTGGTTCACGGCAGCCATAATCAATCCTCATCACCATAACCTCATCCTCTAACCGCCTATCAGATTGAGTGATCATCCAATTAGTGTTGCTGAGGAAACCCAGCAATTAAATATAACCACTGGTATCCTTTAGAAAAACATCCATTTATTCATCATTTTGCGGACAGAGTGTGTCCACATGAGTGTGGGTGCATCATTCTCACCCTGTGCATTGTAGGTTGTAGGTTGTGGAGATGGCAGACCCACTGGGGGTACAGTACATATACAGATGTAAATGATTGGGGGTGTTTTGAGTATACACCCTCTACAATATCACACAAATGATTACACATACAAAATATAGAAGAATATCACCGAAAACAATTCAAGATAGATGATGGTTAATTCCAATAGTGCATAAATGTCACAATAATACATGGGTAGTGCTTTTAATATAGAAGGATTATTAACTATGACTTAATAATTATGCTTGTAACACCCTCTAGTGTTAGAGCAGTTTCTAGAATATAAGGAGGGAGAGGTGGGTGAGTGTAATGAGCGACAGGTGAGTGTGAAATGCAATGGGGAGTGAAGTGCTAGGTATTGTGGCTTTTCACGGCTGCCGTAAGTCCATAGTTTATTATAATTTATTTCATCTTAGTATGCTGTGTTAATTACAGGCATAACACAAGATGCCCACTCATATGAAATACCTCCCTGCTGTGAATAATAATAAAAAATAGAGCCTTTTGAAACATTTAAGTCTTAAGTCTTCACACTTAAGTCGATCGTTTTTGTATCACATCATATCACATTTTGTATTGTATGTCGGGGAGGGGTATCATAGTATAATGGGTAGCTTAAATTAGCCTAGATGCTTGAGGGTAGTTTTATGGTGCATTTTCACGCACTGTTAAGGAAGCACTGGGAACTTATATTATGCTAAATATAATATCTGGGTGATGACACTATTGACAATTGTTGAATTAATTAAAGATACCATTTATTTGTTACAGCCTAATCCAAGATATATTAGTACATAGGCCGTATATGCCTTTATGTAGTTTTACTTATCAAATTAAAAGCTATGGTGATTGACAGCGTGTGCAGTACGCAGTCATGCACTATGCCACTCTAGGAAAGCTTGGTGCTTGACCAGTGAGTGGACTACTTTTGTTGGGTTTTTTTGGACAATATATTTATTCAGGAGGCATGTACAATTCAAACCAAAACAATTTCGCTCCGCAGAGCGATTTTCCTCATGCCCTGATCTACTGGGCTGTATCTCTTGTCCATATGGTGGGTGAAAGCATTGTTATGAATTTACTATTTACTGTACATAGGATTCTTTCCAACATTAGATTATGCTATCCTTACATCTTACATATTCATTCATAATCACTATGCATTATTTACATATTCGATATAAAGTGGTGAGACGATCCTAGGATCGATGGTATTAATGAGATATAAGGTGAGATGATGAAATGAATAATGACTTATACAAATTCGAGCTATGATGTGTGGGTCGCACTGAGGCATACACTTTACATAGGCCTAAAAAGCTGTGAAGCAGAATGGGTGTGCGCATAGGGTTCACACCTTAATGCACACTGTCATTAAGTCTGTCTCCAAAATATTTTTCTCTTTTCCTAATCCATAGTGTTTTCAATTCATAAGAATGATCTGTGGCAGTAAAAAAAGATGAAATTTGCAGTTTGAGTGATATTTCTGGTCTATTATTGGGGATTTGATGATGTAAAAGCTCTGATATTATATATACATTTACTGTACTGGTGACACCATCAATCTGTCCCTATCACATACCTGTCTTTTATCATATGTGCCCTCCTTCATGTACACAGTGCCACTTTAATGAGTTACAAATGGGCCTTAATGAGTTACGACCCACCACCCTTGGCGTCTCCTCCACACCTCTCCTCCCACTGATAACTGATCAAGTATATCAAATGTGTGAAAATGTTCTTAAAACTTTTTTTTAAAATGGGAATAAATGTATAGTTCCAACACCATTGTATACTCCACATACTACGGATAAAATACAACTTTGAATGAAATTGGTGGGCTAATTAGAAGAAAAGTTCTGACAGTTTTTCAAAGTTCAAAGTTCAATCAGATACACCCATTCTCTCCCCTCTCTCTCTCTCTTTCCCTCTCCCGCTCCCTGTTCTCTCTCTCACACACTCTCTTCTCTCCCTCCCTCTCTCCTCTCTCTCACCCTCTCCTCTCTCTCACTCTTTCTATTTTATCTATCTCATCCATCCATCTATCTATCTCATCCATCCATCCATCCACCCCCCACCCCCCAATCCCCATTCCCCATTCCGGAAACATTGTAAGTCAATCATTTTTAGTATTGTCAATTCAATCTCGGCCACCACGAGAGTGTGTGGTCGAGAATAAACGAGAGACACGGTCACATGATAGGCACTTCAGCGGGAATTACGCGTAGGCTTTGATTCTTTGATCAGGTAAGTTCGTTATTTTAATAGATTTATATGATTTAGGAAACATTTGGTTTCCTATTTAATGGAAATTTCGTTGATTTAGGGGATATAGCATTAGCCTTGTAGCTTTTGCAAGGTGGATTCTGCGTTTCAAATAACTAATTCGGTTTAAAAAAATTTTCTTCGCAGTTCCGAGAGAGAGTCCCCGTTCTGCCACCGAGTGTCGAGATAGCACCGGTCTTGGTTGTGCAGCTGAAGTTCGTTATGCCGAAGGTAAATAAGAAAAGAACCAAAACAGTAACATCTTTGGAAGATCAGTCCATAGTTTTGGCCAAGATATTGACTCAAGGAGTTGTTTCGACCCGCGCAAATAAATCAAAGATGGCGGAGATTGAAAATGTCGAAGACGACAACATCATTGTTGATGACGTAGAAAAGGATTTGGCGGGAAAACCTACTTCCGCCCAAGTTACTGCCAGTGGCAGCGGAGAAAAACCGGACTCGGAAAATCAGATGCCACCTTGGTTTAAGGTTTGGTTGGCCTCGCAACCCCCGAGAGAAAGTGAGCCCTCACAAAAGAAAGCAAAGGTACTTAGTCCTTCATCTAGCCCTAAGAAAAAGTCGGATAATAGCCCTGGTTCAGATGCTCAGACTAATAAACCGAAAGTTGATAAAAATAAGGCAAAAAAAGGGGCTACGGCGCAAGCTTTGATTAACGCAAGTGCTAGTGTAAACAATAACAATCCTATGTCGGACTCAGAGGAGTCAGAGGGGGAAGACGATATAGATTTTGAGGCGGATCATGGGCCCACAGCCAAAAAGTTGAAGGAATTAATGGATATTCTTGACGGTTGCGGAGAAGGTGCTCCAGTTTCGAACACTGTTATGAAAATTATTAAAGCCGCTTCAACCATGCCTGATAAGGATAACAAGATTCATAAATTGTCTCTGGGTCTTCCTAGACCTTCAAATCTAAAATGCTTAAATCCTCCTGCCCTGAACAAACCTGTGTGGACGGCGATTAAGAGATACCAAAGAACCTTCGATCAAAAATGCCAGGCGATGCAATATTATTTAGAAGGAGCGGTGGCAGCCATTGCAGGTTCTGGCCCGTGAGATAGAAGATGTAGAATTGGGCAAAGCTGGATCTAGTCTTATTTCTGGCATCAGATTGTTTAGTTTTGTGCATCAAGAACTCAGCCAAAGAAGGCGGGATGCGTTAAAGAGTTGGTTGCATCCGAAATATCACCGAATGTGTAAACGGCCAGAGGAGCCATCTTCCCTTTTAATGGGAGATAAACTAGTTGAGGCGGCTAAAGACTGCGACGAGGAGTCGGTAGCTATGAAAAAATTAGCAAGATTTACCCCATACGATAAGAACGATCGAGGCAGAGGCCAAGGTAATAACAGAAGAGGGGGTCATAATAGAGGTGGCCGCGGAGGTTACAGGCACATGAACTCAGGACAATGGGGCCCTAGGTTTCAGGGTCAGAATAACTACCAATACCAAGGCCATCAGTCCAGTAACCAAGGTTATCAGCAATGGGGGTACCAACCTCAACAATACCAGCAACAGGCAGGCCAGCAACAGCAGAGCCAGAGAGGAGGCCGGGTTTTCCCCGGGGGGCGAACCAGAAACAGTAGAGGGTGAGGTGACCCCCCCCCCCCCTTCTTGATATCTCCCTCTTTGTATCAGGTAATACAGCAAATTGTTTAAATTCATGGTCTGATATTTCTAGCGATCCTTGGATTTTAGAGTCAGCTTCAGGAATTTCTATTCCATTTAATGTAGTACCAATACAGATGGTGAAACCAAGGCCATTTAAACTATCTATGGATGAGTTTGCAGCTATTGATTTAGAGGTAACAAAGCTCATAGAAAAAAGGGCAGTACAGCCCTCGATTCAAGAAGATGGTGAAATCATTTCTAACGTATTTGCCAGACCTAAACCTGATGGGTCCTTCAGAGTTATCTTAGATCTAACTTGGGTCAATACACACATAGAATATCAGCATTTCAAAATGTTTTCATTAAACACTGCGATTGATAATCTGTTACCAGGTATGTGGTTCACTTCTATCGACCTCAAAGATGCTTATTACTCAGTCCCTATAGCCGAAGGTTTTAGAAAATACTTCAAGTTTTATTGGCAAGGGTCGTTGTTTAGATATATAGGTATGCCTATGGGGTTAGCCTGCGCACCCAGATATTTCACAAAGTTGCTAACTCCCCCGTACGCTTCCCTTAGAGAGGAAGGAGTCAGATGTTTCGCATTTCTAGATGATTCGTTAGTTATGGCCGATTCGCCGGCAGAATGTATCCAGTCAACCTGGAAGTTAGCAGAGAAGCTACAGGATTTGGGGTTTTTTATTCACCCAGACAAGTCAGTTTTTGTGCCCAGTCAGAGGATTCTATTTTTAGGATTTATGCTAGACTCAGTAGAGTTAACCGTGTCATTACCCCAGGATAAAATAGAGAAAATGGTTTCAGCTCTTGAGGAAATCAGAACAGACAAAAATCTAACAATCAGAAAGGTGGCTAAAGTTATTGGCCTTACAGTAGCATATGAAGTAGCGGTAGATTACGGTATGGCTCACACGAAACAATTAGAATCGGAAAAGATAGAAGCTTTACGTGTAAACGGAGGTAATTTTGAAGCAAAAATGTCTTTGTCAGAAGCAGCTTGGGCTGATATAGATTGGTGGCTTAAAGCCTGTAAATGGAGAATCCGGAAAATAAGACTTGAGAACCCAACTATGGTCATTTATACAGATGCGTCGTACGAAGGTTGGGGAGGCACAGGTGAGGCAGGTGTGTGCAATGGTAGATGGTCCATTACTAACGAAGAGTGTTCACTCCACATCAATGTATTAGAACTCTTGGCTATCCTTTTCTCTTTGCAAAGTTTGTGTAAGGTAAAGAATACATATATAAAGATTATGACAGACAATACGACGGCGATGGCGTATGTAAATAATCAAGGAGGCACAAAATCGCCCCAATGCAATGGTGTAGCTAAAAAAATTTGGGCTTGGGCAGAAAGTAACAATAATTGGTTGTTAGGAGCACATATTCCTGGGATTCAGAATGTTATTGCGGACTCAGCTTCGCGTAAGTTTGCAGATAACTTGGAATGGGAACTAGCAGAAAAATTGTTTCAAGATGTATGTAAAAAAGTAGGAGTTCCCAATTTTGACCTGTTCGCATCTAGAACGAATAAGAAATGTGTTGAGTACTGTAGTTGGCACCCAGATCCTGTGGCCTCGTGCATTGACGCGTTTGCCATGACATGGTTTGGTAAAAGGTTTTATTTGTTTCCTCCTTTCAGTTTGATTGCACGATGCGTGCAGAAGATCCTATCGGACAGAACAAGTTGGGCACTGATGGTGGTTCTAGATTGGCCGGGACAGCCGTGGTATCCGTGGGTAATGCAAAAGGCCTCGAGAATTTTAAAATTCCGTCCAAAAAAGGGCAACCTTTTCCACATAGTAGAGTCAAAAAGAACAGAGAACATAGCCAATATCGGAGTCTTGGCATGCCTCTTCTTAGAAGAAAGTTAGAAAGCTCGGACTTGTCGCAGCAAACGATTAATTTTATTTCTCACGCTTGGAGGCCTGGCACCAAGAGGTGCTATTCTACTTATTTAAAAAAGTGGCAGACTTTCGCTCTCACTAAAGGTTACGATCAGCTTAGACCTTCATTAAGACAAGCTTCTGATTTTTTACGTACTTTAGCAGAGAAAGGTTCTGGGTATACTGCGGTAAATTCCGCCAGATCTGCTTTGTCGGCAGCCTGTCTCCCTTGGGGGGAGACTGATATCGGTAAGCATACGTTAATCTGTCTTCTTGTAAAGGCGGTGTACAATTTGAATCCTCCAAAACCGAGGTATGAGAAAATGTGGGACGTACAGAAAGTGTTTAATTTACTTATGACTAAGGGTAGGAACTCTGAATTGTCGTTGTCTTTCTTGACACTGAAACTTGTTATTCTTATTCTCTTGACTACAGCCCACAGGGGTCAGACCCTTCTAGCTCTGAAAGTTAAGTCTCTCGTTTGGAGAGAGGACCAGGTCGCGTTCAAGCTTGACACGCTCTTGAAGCATAACAGGTTGGGTGATCCGTTAGATACCATCAAACTGTACAGGTACGAAGAGACAAAAGAATTATGTGTTGTGAGATGCTTGAAAACTTATATTAAGCGCACGGAGAGTATTCGTAATGGAGAAGGATCAACTTCTCATTAGCCCGTTCAGACCGCATAGAAAGGTTTCACGAGACACCATCTCTCGTTATGTAAAGCAAATGATGTCACTTGCAGGGGTAGATACGAGAAAATATTCTGGTCATAGCACAAGGGGGGCAGTCGCCTCTAAGGCCACGGCTTTAGGCATAAATGTAAATGTGTTATTGAGACAAGCGTCGTGGAAAAACCAAAGAACATTCGCAAGGTTTTACAACAAAAGTATTGATGATCCCGTAGAAACGGTGGGGCATGTAGTGTTGAATAACAGGAGAAGGTAGAATCTTAAAAGAGGTCAGAGAAACCGTTATGTGTTTGTGTTAAGATATTGGAAACAAAGACTGGTTTAAGATTAAATGTTGCCATGGACTGGGGATCCGATTATGGCTAAAAGTGAACAATTGTGCGATTTATTGTAACTGTGATTTTCTGGAAAAAAGGAAAATAAAGACGTTGAAATTTACACTCTCGAGTGCTTATTTGTTTAAGCTAAAAAGTTTGAAGAAATTATTTAACAGTATTCGGCGAGCTGATAGGCTTTAAAGTCTCGTTTATTCTCGACCACACACTCTCGTGGTGGCCGAGATTGAATTTTCAAATTAAACGAGACGTACCGTAGGGGAGGTGAAGTTTAATTTTAATTTAATCGAGGATACCACGAGGGGTGTGGAGAATAAACGCCCTCCCATTCCCTCCCTTTTTAGGGTGGTGTTCCTCGATCTTCACTTATTAAATTATTTTTCCCTTTCGGTAAAACACTTGTGATTTGTTGTTGCTATGTGTTTAGTCTTTTCAGCTCGCCGACTCCTGTATCGTTGAAGAATGCCTATCACGTGACCGTGTCTCTCGTTTATTCTCCACACCCCTTGTGGTGTCCTCGATTAAATTAAAATTAAACTTCACCTCCCCTACGGTATGTCTCGTTTAATTTGAAAATCTTCGTTAATATAGCAATCCCCAATCCCCAATCCCCAATCCCATCCGTCCCATGAATTTTGTATGCAGGATAAAGGCAGTCAGGATATTGGGAGTTGAATTGAATGCAAAAAATCTGCCAATACTTTTGGAGATCAAAAGTCCCTGTCCTTAGAAGCATATCCTTGTCTTGAGAAAATGCCTCACTGAGGTGCAAAATTGTGCACTCTAGTTGCCATGGGTGCCATTGTTGGGGCCCACCCAAGTCAAAAAATGTGCACGTAGCCTAATTTGAGCTTACTTTTATTTTCGTATCTCAATCATTAAACATTAAATATTGAACACTGTAGGTATCACAGAAATGGCACTAAGTAATAACAACATATTATGTAAAAAAAAACCTTATGGACGCCAAAAAAATAGAATTGACCATATGCAAGTGGCAAATGCTCCCTTCAGTGTGGCTATTCCCATTCCTACAACCTGATCGAGAATTGTATGCCCTGCATACTACTTCTGCTTGCACTGATGCCCGGGGCCCGCTTTGTCCATTACCTGACCTGTTATGATTATTGACAGCACCACTGAGTACTACCAGATGTGAGGCAAAGTCTTACTTGTTCTTCCTGTATGGTGGCCCTATCATATCCCAAGTTATGGTCCCACTTTCCACAGAGTCCCAGATATAGTCATGCACTCCAAGCTACTCCACCTGCAGACAGCCGCCCAGGGCCTGTCCAAAGAGTCCCATATAACCTTTCTAAGATGGTATGTAATATCATGCATCTCTACTGTTATAACCCCGGGGATCATCTAGCAAAGTCAATGTGGCATCAACATATTCCATGGCTGTCATGGTAGGCCTAGCCTCTACTTTCTGCTTAGTTGAAACCCCTTCACGATTGATGAACATATAAGGCTTAGCGAAGATATGAGATGAAAGCAAGTCTGACATAACGTGTGTCTTACCGTGGAGGCCCGAGGATTTCCTCTCCTCAATCTCCCGCTCCAGAATCTGTCGGCATCTAGTTGTCGGCTTATGTATGGGGCGCCGATTGTAACATCCACTATTTTGTTTGAAAAAGTTACATTCTGTCACAAAAGCCAAACATTTTAAAGCTAAATTAATTAAATGTCTAGAATGACTTTTGTACACAGAATTAATATGTCTTATGTACAGAATTACTTCTGTACACAGAATTTGTTTAGTTGTATGTACGGAATGACTTCTGTACACAGAATTGATAAGTTTTATGTACAGAATAACTTTTGTACCAAGAATTGATAAATTTTGTCTAAAGAATATAATTTAGTGTACAAAATGTATCTTTTTAAAACAAATGAGTGGATGTTACAATTGGCGCCACATACTTATGATGGAAGTATGAAGAATATTTTGAAACGATGAAGAATATTTTGAAACGATCTACAAAGTTATAGCTTCCAACCTAATATATCAAACCAGTGGGAGGTGTTTAACCCTATCAGGGCGAGTAGTGCATTTATGCACTATTATTTGGGCCATTTTCCCCATAATATTGCCTATAAGACATGCTATTCCTGTAATAAAACATGTTATTCTACCCTCTTCCTCCTATATGAATGTGTTCCAAATGTTGTAAGGACCAATAATCAGAAAACAGTTCTTGTGTCTGGTAGATGCAGAAATTTTGGTGTCCATAATAGATTGTGGCTAAATTGGACAAATTATAAAGCTATTTTAGTACAGGCATTTTTGCGTGGAACCTGGAATAAAATAATGTAAAGCTGATTTTTGGATATATGATGCGGGACACATGGGGGAACATTCCCTGAAAAGTCCCCACCTGGGGACTGTGTGCTTTTTGAGATTTTGACGTTTTTGCATCATTTTCCACAAAATAGCATTGGTCTCTATGGGAAAAAGCACCTGGTTCAGGCCATTATTGCCAACATTAAGAATATTTAGCATTGTTATTTGCTGGGAATATAACATATATAAAATATACTGTACAGGTTGAGGTACCATAGTAAACATGGACGTATGGAGATTCCAAAAATACATATTTCAACAAAATATTTCTTTTTTTAAATTTTGTTGCCATGGCAACGGTCAGATTTTGGTGAAAAAAGCATTTTTTTAGATCAGGTCATAATATTTGGGGACCTAATTGTCTACCTTGTGCATGTTGTGACACATTTTTAAAATTTGGCATGTTGTTAAATAAGGCCTGAAATTTTCAAAAAGCACCAGCTACAAGTTGGTAGACACCCCTGGTGGCCAGTAGCTGCAAAATTCAAGATGGCCGCCAAAAACAGTAAATATGGCATATCTTGGCTTCTATTTGGTAGATCTTCAACTATAATACCATTTTATTGGTGTTTTTAAGTATGAGGAATTCATTTCTGAAGGTCATTTTATGTTCCAAGGTCATTTTCAAGGTCAAAATCCAATATGGCCCCTACTGAGTAACAAGAATGTTATCTCAGCACTTGTTGTAGGCATTCAATTGGCATTCAACTGTTTTTAAACAGCTTATATCATTTTATCTAAACTTAATACAATTCAAAATACCCAATTTTCCCCAAATGTGAAGTAACTTCATCAATCTCGCAATACTTAAACTTCAGGACAAGACAAAACTTCAGGACAAAACTGCATTAAAAAAATCGATCATATACCATTCATCTTTGAATTTCATGTACATAGAAAAAGGACTGGCGATTGGTAGACATTGCAGGCACAGACATAACTTGATATGATTTCATAAACTCCAAAACAAACAAAAACTGCATGTTTCTTTCTAGTGTGGTCTGTGCAAATCTCTAATTGTAATATAAACATGATACAAAGTTGTGGCTGCACTGAGAAAACAGTGGGTGAAAGCTGGTCGCCCAACGGGCAACCTCATGTGTTTTCTTAGTTGCCCAGCGATTTGGCGAACCCTGCATTGAAGGGAAAGGTGATAGTTAACAATTCCTTGATATAACCTCATGGTTCAAGAAATTATTACCTATATATTCAAGAAAATGAGTGTGAAATGCTTTTCTGTGGAAGGTAATGTTCTAGGAAAAAGACCTGAACATAGAACAAAGATAATATCCCTCCCCCCTATATCCAAAGTATTCAGACCAGAAGTATCCAATAAAATCTTTTTTATATGCAGGGCTTATTTTAGAAGCTGGCATCCGGATCAAAATACTAACCTATTTTCCTCAGCTGGCCGGCTACTCTGAGAAGTGGTGGAAGCTACCCAAGCAGTAGATGTAATCCAGTGCTTTGAGTAGGCAGTAGTAGGAAAGTAGGCCAGTTTTTTTACCTGGATCCTGGCGTCTAACATAGCCCTGCATATTTGAATATATATTTAATACAAACATAAACTGTTGTGTTTTGTACATACATGTACATAAAGCAGAAAATGTATAAAATGTTAACGCTAAAATTTCTATGGAAATTATGCTGAACATACACCAGAAGCCACCATTTTTCATGTAAAAATATGAGAGAAAAAATCAGGGGTAACAGGAGGGGGCGTCCCCCTCCCGCACCCTCCCCCATACTGTGCCGACCCTAAAAGTTCCCCCTACTTCCATACATAGCCCCCCTACTTTCAAACTAAACAAAAACCTTTGTACAGAGAAAACCTTTCACAATCGTGGAGAAAACTTGTGATTTTTGTGAGTTAAAATGCCTTTTGAAACAGCAGTATGCAGGGATGCAAGTTCTCAGATTATCAACTGAATTCAGATATATGGAAAAGTCGGCAAATGTCCCATACAATACACTAAACTGACTTATAAATAAGAAAATTTTCTCAAAATCTCATTTGACAATATTGTTGTTGATCATATCTTGTGTTACACCAACAAATGTAGGCAGTTTGAGTAGAGGTTGTACACAGCCATAAGGCAGTGATGTGTAGAGACCTCTATCTAAGTGTTCTCACAGAGCCTGGAGCTAACGGAGGCGCCTATCCCTATCGGGGGAGAGGTGGCCTCCGTTCATATCTGAAGTGAGATTCCAGATATTTCTGTTAGTGTTTAGCATTGGGTCTATGGAGCCTACGGAAATCCCCGAGTGCCTCCGCTCAAGAACTCAGGGAAAGGTGCAGCAGGTGGAGATCTTTTACACCCCTTGGACTGACCCAGATACCCACTGTTAGTTAGGCCGCACTGTCCTACAAACACACATGGTCGTTTATATGACATATACTCCTTTATATACGTCCCCTTGGACCTTGGAAAATGTTCAGATTATTTTACCTTACCCAACTTGCATCCCTGAGTATGAATATCATACTTTTTTGGAGGGTCTGGTGATACTTTTATTTTGCTGGCTTTTGTACTTTCTTTAGGGAAAATCTGACTGGCAGCACTGCAAACACTATTCACTGGTATGCAGTATCTTCATGCTACCAAAACCAAACTCACCAAACACAAACCAAGGGCAAGTTAATCTACAAGCTACCAAAAAACAAACAGCACCCCTGCAAATTACAAACAGTTACAGCATGCTGTATTAACAAGCTGCCCCAAACCGAGCCACAGGGCTCCTGATGGGGGAGTCCTGTGTCGATTTGTCCCGCTAAGGAGGAGCATTTGACCCTTGTCCCCAGAATCCCATGTCGATTTGTCGATCTAAGAAAGGGTCTATGTCATTTGTCGATCATAAGAAACGGCTATGTCAATTTGTTGATTTTATACCTTATAATGTTGATTTGTCATGCTAAGGAGGAGCATTTAAATTGTCCCTTGTCCCCAGAATCCCATGTCGATTTGTCCCTCTCAGAAAGGGTTGTTTGTCGATCATAAGAAACAGCTATGTCAGTTTGCCGATTTAGGCATCAGTACCCCTAACCACTGCGAACAACAAACGATGAGCAGTATCTTCACGCTACCAAAACCAAACGCACCAAGTATGGTCCATGGGCATGCTGTATCTACAAGCTGCCCAGACCAAACAACCACAAACTACAAGTCCCTCCCACTCTCATGCCAGTGACTTAAGTTATAAGCATTTTCGCTACACCGTTTTGTGTAGCTTTTATTATATTATTTTCTTACTTTCTTCTCAAGTAGCTTTGATTCCTAGAGCTTAATATAGCTAGACCGAAAGGCAGGCATGACATAATTAATGGCATGGTGGCATAATTAATATTATGCATGCATAAACAACCCAAGCTTGAATATTCGCCCCCATCCCGATAGGGGAGGCCTATTAGTCAGGATCCGCTCAGATATCCAAATAATGCACTATTTCCAATTTGACTCCTGATCTTTTTGGTTTTAGTTTTATGGGAACAACTGGAAGAACAGGGACTATCCCAGAAGTGTGTCGACCAATTTGTTGATTTCCAAATAATGCACTATTTCCAATTTGGCCAGACTCCTGATCTTTTTGGTTTTGGTTTTATGGGAACGACTGGAAGAACTGGGACTATCCCAGAAGTCAGTCGACCAATTTGTCATTTTTAATGTAAATGCTGCTATATTACTGACAAATAAAAGATTTTTCAATTTCAATTTCAAATCAATCTACCTCATTGTCCCTATTATACTGTATAAGAGCAATTCCACCAATTGGTCGTCATTTGGCCATCCAGGTCTGAAAATTCTTAAATTTTTAGAATCGCTACAATTGATTTATTCTTTTTCGTATATAAACTACACACATTGCTGATATTAAAGACGAAATTGGGAATGTTAATGATGAATATTGTAGCGAGGGCAGCTTGATAGAGTCTGGGATTGGAACTCTGATGATAAGGGCACCGAAGATTGGTATATATTTGTACATAAATGAGGATTTAAATTGAAAATAAATAAAACAAAAATGCACATAATGTTTTAAACTATTTTGTACTCGATAGGTCTCAACATAGGGGTGATAATACTTTTTAGTTTGTCAAAATATTCCTATTAGGAGGAAAGTTATGGTCAAATAACCATTCCAGTAATGGTAATAATAATGGCAGCGGCAAGGGTGACAGTTCATTGACCCTGTGCCCATATACAGATATATAACCTATTATATTTAAAATATGTATACAAAAATATATAACATTGATTGCCCCTTGTTCTTTTTTTTAAGTTGACTTGAAAACTTGTATGGGCATTTTTATGAAGGTAAATGTGGGTACTGTTTAAATATTTAGAGGCAGAATTCTTAGGGATAAAGATTCTCTTTATTATGTCCCAATAACACATGTCAGTACCATTGTCAGTGTCAGCGTCAGTGTCAGCGTCACGTGTGGAAAACACACGTGACGCTGACACATTTCCTACCCTACCTTCCTATAAAGGAGAACCTGGGTGGATTTATGGTTTTTGAAATGAAGTATGTATGGCATCTCATCCATATGAATATTATTAATAATTAATTCCTAATATTTATTAAATGGGGTAGAGTAATATTCCACACGTGACGCTGACAGCAGAGCTTCCCAATTCATTATTTGGTTCCTTGTTTTCCATAATATCAACTGATATCCGAACTGATTTATTTTTAATATATCAAGTCCATGTAGAAGTGACCAAAAAAAAATGTCTCCAATCATTTTTGTCCATTCAAATAAGCACAATACGATTTTAGGGTCAAATGACGACCAAATGGTGGATTTGCTCATAAAAGAGATTTCACCAAAGATTTTAAACTCTTACTAGTACAACAACTTCAAATGAAGTCGCACACGGTACTGCATATCTCTCTATCATGTATTCTTCGACGCCATCAAACTCGATCACTCTCGCACCATGTGCATCTACTTTGCATATCAACATGCTCCAGAAAGCATACCGCTGGATTGGGTTAATATTGTGTGGGGATCTGACTTTTAGGCTAGTTGCTTGTATAAATAAAGAAAAACAGTTGCCGACGAACTACCCTGCACCCAGCCGTCCCGTGAATATGCCCACCGTCCCCCCGCCATCAGTAGGGGTATATATGGGTCCCATTTTTCATGACTGTGTCTGAGTGTCACACGATAAGAATTTTTTCCATGTCCCATGTCACTTTTTAAAACAGTTCAATGATGTCTCGTGTCACTTTTTAAGCAATACATTAATTAATATTAACGGTCGATACAATGTTGTGTGTCACCTGTTAAATAAATCACTGTGTCTCATGTCGATTTTTAATACATTTATGAATGTCTCGTGTCACATTTTATCAGCATTTTTTAAGCTGTGTGTGTCGTACGTTAAGGGGACCGTGTCGCCCATGATTTAGCAGCCGTGTCGCGTGTCAATCGTGTCGAATTTTACCCATATGTACCCATATCAGTGGCATCACCACCCGTCCCGGGAGACTTGCCGAAGCCTTGAAGGCTGCAGACGTTTTGCTTTGAGCTGTCTGCTCAGGTCGTATGGGTTCAACCAACCCAACGACCAGCAGACATAAAGATTTAGCAGAAGAATCTATATTTCGTTACCTTTTTAATGGAATAAATGATAACATCCGCCACTACTCTCCTGCGCTTTAAAGTTTTGTTTTGATGTCTAATAATACACATGCCTCACCCCTGTGCGAGGCATGTGTAGGCTGTAGCCTACAGCCAGCGGTAGTGGCTACCATAGAGCGCATGCGGTGGCGAGTGCATGTACTAAAGGGCGGCAATGGGCGCTTGGTACAAATCATAACACAGCCATCGAAAGTGGTAAATGGGCGTACATCTTCTTTTCTAGACAATATTGTTCCAGTAATCACTAGCTAATATCGTTGCTTACTAATATACGGTAGTAGTACGTGCCTCGAGAATAAGCTCAATAAGCATGTATTTGGTGGGCAGAGACAGCTATAAATGTTGTTCTAGGTATATAGGCGTTTGACCGTGATAACCGGTATGACTGCTCTTTTGCTTATGATTCTGCCATTGGCAAGCTTCTTACAGAAGTGGTAGTCGCGGGGAGTCCAGAACGAGGCCCGTGTAATGACGTCATAGCAGCGGGGATTTCACACGGCAACTCAGTGCTAGCTTACAACCCTCCCCTCACATTCAAGTGTATCACTGTATAATGGGCAATGTCAACCTACAAAAACAATCCATATTTATGAAAGTAAATAACCCAAGACTTCCATTCATTCCCATCAAATTGTGACGATACTCTGGTGCCACATACCTCTAGACACAGCAGTGGGTGGAAGACCATGGTTATTCTGTATTGAAGTATTGCCTGTGAGCCTCATTATATAATTGAACTCCATTAATTGTACACTGTGCATGCATGCCTGTCTATGATTGTATATATGAAAATAACTCAGGAATCCGCCGCCGTACTTTGGTGGAAAGGCCCATGTATTATCCTATTGTTGCAGTTTGGGACTTATACTCTCAGACTCATTATAGGTAATATAGTATAAGCTCAGGGGCCCACTAATCAAGCACGGTCGTATTAAACCAGTGGTCATAATAAACATAAGTACCTACATCACGGCATGCATATGGTTTAAATTAAGTAGCAGAATAATGCCAAGCGACTGTTGCATTGCTCAATATGTTTCATCTTTTTCGTCTTTGAGCTCTACTCAGGATAATAATATATATTTATTATATTTGCTTATTGCATTTACTCGATCGATTTGCTAGTGATTATTTAGATGCTAAAATTCCAACTTTCTTTATGTTTAATGAAAAATAAAACAATAATAGATCTCAATAAAACAGAAACAAAAACCCAGTACACAACGAGTCATCAATTTGAACCAATTTAAACTAACTCTAGAGTGATTTCCATCAGTTGTTAGTGCGCACCCATCCAAACATTTTGTGAAAAAATAATTGTGATTACTTTGCTGAACCCCTGTGACAGCTATTTGGTTTCTTTTAAGTTCCCCAAAATAATGGACTTATTTGGTTAAATGAGGCATGACGATTAAAAATAATGTGCCAAATCTGCCTTTGATAATAATCTGACTATATAGTATCAAGCGTTCACACTGTATGACTGTTTCATGCATTGAAATATGTGCGCCAGTCACGAGCTTGGCGCCCGAGCAGTTGTTTAAAAACAAGTTGTTTGATTATTATTATGTTCATTGACAAATTGTCAGGGCATGACATGGATGACTGGAGCTTATAACGCTCCTGCTACCTGCAACCTACATACAATAATTCTTCTGTGCTCTGAGACAACCTTAGCCTAGAACTGTCTTTGAGCGGATCTAAACATAGTTAATAATTGTGTTTCTTACACGCCCATATGAATCCAAAATTATTTTTCTCGCCTTTGATTAGCTTTCCTAATACAGAGCATTGCTTACCTCTCCATTAACATTTGATGATTGGTTAATTGTTGGTATTTACACATATATGTGACCCGCCAAGCAGAAAGGGACCTTCCCGTGGGAGTTATAGTACACCCCTGTCATTTTTTTTATTTTTTTTTAATATTTATTTTTTGTACATGTGATGTGTCACAAGAAAATGAGTCACTCCCCCAACCTATTTGAGATAATCTACTGAAAACTGACATAACTTTACAAAAAAGCCCATATCTCGGAATTCTGGGAATTTTCAAATATTTTTTTCGGTTATTGACTCAGGAGGACATGCAGATTCAGAATCTATAATAAACCTAAATTCGAAAATTTGGCCCTGGAGTCCGCCTTCTGCTTGGCTGGTCACATATATTGATCTTTCTCTAATACTCTATTCAGACTCATTGACGGTCCAACCTGTCGACGCAACATGGAAAGATTTATCCATTTCAGAGTTTCCTAAACTCACTATGACCTTCAATGTGTTTGCATCAATTAAGATTCAGTATCCAGTAAGGCTCTCACGCCTCACTGGGTTTGTGTCAAACATATAAGTTTAGAAATTGATGTCAATATGGTGATATCACTTAACCTTGTCAGGTATATGATATCCACAATAGGTTATCAGAAAATAGAGCTAAACTTAATAAAAACCAGGTTCTTTTTGCACTGGGGTTTGCAATTCAGGCAATATTAGGTGTCATCTTGAAATTGATGAGAGCATTTGTATTGTGTAACATGACAAATACTTGGATCGAAGATCAAAGTGTTTTGAGATACATGACTTGATGTATATTAGTGCAATCATGCACACATATATGGGTCAGCTTTTCTGAAAATGTACAATTCGCCTTCATTAATTCTCTCAAATAACCCATATTTAAGACAGAAATGAGCTTCAAAATGCAGTTTAACATAACAAAACAGGTACTATAAATCAATGTGACACTGAATATACTCAGATATACCCGGTATATACATATAAACATAATTTTTCAGCCTATTTTAGCAGAATTTCCTAAATGTGTAGAGCTGCCGATTGTACATTTTCTGAAAATCTGACCCATATATGCGTACCTGATCAATGAAATGAATTTAATCAGGTAAACAGTTTTTATTTACAGATTCAAATAGTAGATTCCTCCAATGTATTATCACCTCAATGTTGATTTGTTTTCTAAGGGCAGATTTTACACCTTATTCTATAACTAATGTTACAAATTAACTACTATGCAATAATAATCCGGCCAATTTTTAGGTCTGGGTATACCTATGTAAAATTCACTAAAAAGATTTTAACCAACAACACCTTACAATGGACAAACAATGAACTCCATCATATCACGCTTCGGCAACCATTTCTTTGACATTGGTAAGAACAATGACACTACGGTGGCTTGGCACCTAAATGTTTCTCACCCAGAGGTCAAAGAAAAATGGCAAAACATCTCAATCTCGATCTCTAATAAAAGCGGACGCAGAATCCGCGACAGCAAGACTGAGAAGGAATTTAGATGAGAAAAGATGGATAGCCAGACTCCAAACCATGGTACCCAGTGGACTTAACATTCTGGACTGAATAATTATTCGACATTTTCAACCATTACGTTCACAAATAAAGTCTCTATAGAAAATGCCCCTTCACGGCTACGGCTGGATCTTCCTCCAGCCCGGAACAACGGTCCTACCACAGATTCTACCCACCTTCATTGTTAACTTATTGCTCCTCCAAGAGCAACAGGCAAACATAGGCGACACTCAGTCACTGGAAGGACTGTTCCCCTTAAAGTTACAGTAACTCACACCACCCTGTACATGAATCAAACGATTCGACAGACAGGGACCAGCATACAGTTACAGTGTCAGTAATTGCTACAACGATGTACTACTGGTAGTACAAACTTAAATTTGGGCCCAGTGTTAAATGAGATTTAACCAACGCGACCAAACTAGCGCCTGATGAGACCTCCTAAGGTCGAAACCACATCAAACACCCCCCTGGTGATCAAAGAATAATTAATAATCAAACAATAATTATTTATTTCATCAGATTATGACAGTACTACATCAGTTAGTTACAAACAGAGGCCCTATCGACCTCGATAACCCTCATCCAGAGTTGTTGACAACCATGATGAGGTCATAATTGGGTGTTACCAAACTCACTAAGCAACAACAACGTTGCCTAGGTGAGTTACGGTAGTACGTTCGTTCTCGAGGCTTCAGCCTCAGTTGTGGTAGCGCTTCTCGGGCGACAACACGTTCCCCATTTCTAGCATACCTTACAATTTAAAATTGATTTAATGTTATTTCTTTATATTTCAGCAACTACAACATGAGAACTTAGTGAACCTAATAGAAGTATTCCGGTGTAAGCACCTTACAATTTAAAATTGATTTAATGTTATTTCTTTATATTTCAGCAACTACGACATGAGAACTTAGTGAACCTAATAGAAGTATTCCGGCGTAAGAAACGCTTATATTTGGTGTTTGAGTTTGTGGATCACACAGTCCTAGATGACTTGGAGCGCTGTCCCAACGGTCTAGATGAGCATAATGTACGCAAGGTGCTCTACCAGGTGCTTAAAGGTGTTGAGTTCTGTCACCTTCACAATGTAAGTGCATTCTTCTTGATACTATTTATTATCAGGTTGTTGGGAGTATATATCCTACAAACCAGTTGATTCTTTGTTGATTTTCAAAAGTACTTGTTCTAAGTAATTCATGTGAAGAAGAGAAGTGATGCAGATTTTTTGTTGATTTTGTGTGTGCATGAAGTAGCACCTGATCAACTCAGGAATCACCTGATCGATAACCAGGAATATATAGTTTCATCACAGCACTATTGTTGAGGCGAAATATTCAACTTTAATCCGAGAAATGATTTAAGCCTATAGTTGGACGCCTCTTTTACTGCCAAAATATCTCATACAGGCATCAAAGGTGTGAAGTCAATTTGCCGCCATTTTTTTATGGCTGTGACCGAAGAGCTCTTGGTGCAGTAATGGGGTTAATAATGGGCAGTCATCATTTCTGCTTTGATGCTTCAGAGCCATGACTTAGCTGAGTCTTCCTGCCTTAGCCTCTCTCCTGTTCATGCTCAGCATCTGTCGCTGACCTGTCAATCAGTCATAGCTCACTCTACCATACTTACTCAGCTGGAACATTGGCAACCATCCGCTTTTTCCCATGGAAAAAGTCAAAATGACTATTATACTCAATCGAAACCTTTGCAATGCCACTCAGTGTCCTTCGCTTTATACTCTTACACCACTGTCTATTCTTGACCTTTTCTCAACATTCCTCCAGGTGAAAAACTTTTTAATTACCTAAAATAGTCCTTCTGGCCACTTTACTACACTTAAGTTCAGGGTGATTTATCAAACTTTTCTTGACCGCAAAACAGTGTCTATAAATCCATAGGCTACTTTCCACTAGGCATGTTTGACAGCGCCATCACAATCATCCGCCATTGACCAATATATAGTTCATGCCCATAACACCAGGGGACCGCTTAGTTTCTCCCGATACCGCCGCTATTATAGGGCCACTGCATTGGCAGCCACTGCATAGCCAGTTGAAATTAGTGGTGAGTTTGGTATCAGACACTAGGTAGGAAGGAGGGAGGGAGAGGAGGGCAGGGGGTGGGTGGTGTCATTGGCAATGAGAAAACGGATGCATATTCATACACGTAAATAACCTAAGAATTCCCCAGACTTAAGATCAAAATAAATATCTAGCGGTTATACACTTCTGGACGCAGCCATAGCTGGTCTCAGCTCCACCTCCTTAGCCCCTCCCCGTCCATGCCTCCTCACCTCCCTCAGCATCTGGCAACAGTAATATCATCCCCCCACTGTGCCCTACCATCGACACTGTGCTGCAAGGGTACCGATTTAAGATAAGGACAATTTAAGTTGGGGGAATTCTCAGAGTGAAACTTATATACTGGTAAAATAAAATAACTACCTGAGATACTGTTGAAATTCAAATTGTAGTGAACCGCAGGTTCATACTTGGTGGTACGTCCAGCTCTAGTAGAGGTGCCCTTCGCTGCTTTTGCATGATGTTGGCATGGTCGGCAGCGTAGATGATGAGATGCGGTGGACCAAATACAAAATTAAATAAATAAATGTAGCTTTACAATCCCCCAGGTGCAACCAGTTTATAAAGAGCTAGTGTGCTTACTTTACACCAGAAGTGTCCCGGCACTGGGACCTGTTCTTGTAATGTAACTTATGTTTTCCCTTATATTATCCAATTTTCATTATAACATTATTGTTCCTTCTACCTATTTTTGTATAAACTTACTGAGAGCGAAGTCTCTTATAAGTTATATGAACGGACACGTTTGTCCCATTACATTATTCTCTTATGTTGAGTTTTCTATGACACCTGTTGAGACTTATACAGGAATGAGACTAGCCCAGCTGTGGGCTGAGGTTGAAATAGGGCCGTTGATCAGACAATAAAACGGAAACGTAGCAGGTAGCTTACTTGTTGACTTTTGTTTATTGAAGACGTTCTTCGATCTGTAATTAATAAAAAATAGCAATTCGACTGGTACTGCTTTAGAAGGTTGCTAGAAAAGATATCAATGCGCCATTGTGTGCATGAACAGAGGAAAGGCCTGTTCAAGAATGTTTAGGGCCCACTATCTCACTGATTGAACTCCCACTATATTGTTTGTGTGTTATATTTTTCTAGGCGTAATTTTAATACTTTTTTAGAAAGAGATTTTACTTATTAGATTATATAGAGAAAATAAGGATGATTCAGATGGTTCATGCAGTGAATCTGATGATTAATTAATGAGAAATGATAATATATTCAGTCTGATAGTTCCTCTCTCCGCGTTTTTCTTTAGCTATCCTGTTGCCTTGCAGATAATCCACCGAGACATCAAACCAGAGAATATTCTTGTCAGTAAAGGTCAAGTAGTAAAGCTATGTGACTTTGGCTTTGCCAGGACCCTAGCGCAGCCTGGTGAGGCGTATACAGACTATGTAGCAACGCGGTGGTATAGGGCACCAGAGTTACTGGTTGGTGACACAAAGTATGGAAGGTAAATATGGGTTCATCATTCAGAAAGACAAAACTCAAGCCAGACAAAACTATAATTAAACAAGAAAAACTAATATACATACAATTTAATCAAGTCCAACTATAACCCGCAACATAGAGCTTTGTATTGCCTCATTTCACATCCCCACCATGTCATAATGATTTTTTTGTCTCATATATATTATTGAGTAAGATGTTACCTGTAAGGAGGTACAATCGCCTAGATTTATAATAAGATATTCCTAGTTTTGTGAATAATTTAGATATCATGTATCAATCATTAGATTGTCAATTTCCCAAATTTCTCCCATTTGTTTTCATAAGGGAATTTTTCTATTATTCATGTTTTAATCCATATATAACAATATAAAGATATATCATTCACACCCTCTGAAAAATGGATTTTTTTCCAGGGCTGTAGATATATGGGCAGTCGGGTGCTTGGTAGCCGAGATGCTGACGGGGGAGCCACTTTTTCCTGGTGACTCTGACATAGACCAACTTTATCATATAGTCAAATGTTTTGGTTTGTATTGCTTTATATATTGTCATTTGGTCCATTTTTCCAGCACTTGTTGTATTTCTATAGTTTATTGAACTGCATAAATCACTATTTGAGGTGATACTATATAATAAACCCCAAAGCAACAGAAATGCCATCTTTAGCTGCCATCCTTAATTAATAATATAGATTCCCTCAAATAATCTTGGCTCTGATGTTAATATTGTATTGGTTTTCAATATATTTCAGGTAATCTAACACAAAGACATAGGGAAATTTTCTACAAGAATCCATTATTTGTTGGGATGCGATTACCCGAAGTTCGTGAAACAGAACCTTTAGAGAAGAAATTCCCACGTTTATCTTCCCTAGCCTTAGATCTAATGAAGGTAGGTACATTCATGTTGTAATTATCAAAATAAAATGTTTTCTCTGTCTTATTTTTTCTGAATATCGAGAAAGATCTCAGCTTTAATTGGAAAAATCAAGAAATATTCTTCTGACTTCTGACCAATATTTTTTCTGTGGAGTAGATGTTGTCATGTTCCTTAAGTGGATATATGTAGTGAATTGTGGATCCTGCTAATTAGTACCGCACTAACTAACGAACATATCACTAACTCAGGTTCTTGGTCCTTGTCAGCTATCAACCTTTATTACCATACACCAGCTCTGGAGGCCAGTACTGAGGAAGTACTGAGCCTAACCAACACTAGCCCCACAGGGACTAGTCCATACATTACACATAACACAAATAGGGTGTCACAACACCATATGGCATACATACAAGTTACACAGTGAACATACATAACATAGGGCAATACAGTAGTAATCAGCAATATCAGCAACCGTGCATAAGGTAGACATCTATGGGTCTAGAGAGTATAATACAAGCACTGTCCTGCACCCCACCTAGTGGAATAGACTGTCACTGCACCAGGTACAGCTGTATATGGGAGCCAGGTAGCACAAAGGCCTGTAAGAACTGGCCTTTGTACCACAAATAACTACTTGTGGAGTAGCTGTTGTCATGTTCCTTAGGTGGCTATAACTACAGAGACTAAAAGGATTAATAACCTCCATTTCGAGGCTGCTGGTGCTTCACCTCGGGATTATAAACCAAACAGTGCAACAACAGCAGCCCGGCAGCAGCCTCTCAATGTCGGTCATGACTCATCAATTGATCCTTCAATCCCATGTTCAATACATCACAAAACATAATATGCTTCTATTTTGGGGCACAGTAATAACCCCATGCTAACTCTAGTATTGGACAAATCTACTGCATGTTGCTGTAGTTGATCAGATCATTATATAGTTCTCCCTAATCTTCATTAATTAATCATCCCCACCTTCTAATCAAGCTCCTTACTCCTGCCCATAGTTTATTGCCATGTAGTTGAGACTTGACTGCTCGCTTTATGGGTCCATGGCTTGCAAATGCGCCACTATAACCGAAGGGAAAAACTATTGGATGTAGGCAAGGTCTTATAGCGTCAGTTTGTGAAAACAAGAAAAAACAGTTACACAAGACTGGGTTTCTGATGCTGAGACCATCCTTTTATGCATGTATGAATCATTCTCTGATTAGAGATTCTTGTATTAATTGTTAACTCTGTTATGACTTTTAAAGAAGGGTGTGAAAAGGAAATATATAAATCAAGCCTTAGGGTTAGGGTTCTAGGGTAATGGCTATGCCTATGTGCATGGGAAGGTATTTCAAGGCAAAGACAACCGAAGGTATATGGCTTATGCGTTGTGCATGACTATAACTGGTTCAGCCAGAAAGATGTATGTCTCGCTTGTCGTGAGCTCAGTGTGTTCTCATTGGGTGTTGGGTGTACACAACATAAAAATGAAAGACCTCAAGGGAATGAATCATTAGAAGCTACCTCATGGATGCTTGTTTACCTTAGCTGCTGTTCTTCACCAGGACCATCCTCATCAGACTCAGTATTTTTCGTACTCAATATAAAGAAACCTATTTCGATTAGAGAGAATTATTGAGAAAAATTATTTTCCTTATTCATAGTGGTGTTAATTTTGAAACAACTAAAGTGACTTTAATGGAGGGAGTGAACTCTACCCTATCAATTTTAGTTAATTGTATGCTGATAGACCATGTACACAGTTGATATAAATCATTTTTATGATCAACATGTCAGTTATTGATTTTTCTGCGGGTTAAAATGCATTGATTCCAATTAAGCCCTCATTAGGGGACTTGCATGTCTCCCTGCGCATGTCTATTACAGTGCATGCTGGGATGGATTCAGTTAAAACCTGACATATGGATAGCATAATGATGGTATGCTTCTTTATTATACCTCTGAGCGGGATGGTATGGAAAGGCATAGGCTACAACATTGGAAACTCATATCACCATCTGGGAAATATTTGCATATCGTACCGACCTCTGGTGGAGTTTTAGGGAGAAAATAGTTCCATGTTTGAGTCTTATTTTCTGTATTTGAATAAGATGATATGTCAGCTATATATATGGAGATTTTAAAGAAATTTCAATCATCTGAAATTCTGAAAAAATTAGTGGGGAAACTTTTTTCTTATTGACTCCTTTAATTAGTGAATGGTAGTGAAATTCAATGATCCGTGAAATAAAAACTAATTCAATGACATGGTTTTTTGATTTATCACTGGCATTTACCTTTGGTATAATTCTACTTTCAGCAATGTTTGCGGTTAGATGCAGATGATAGGCCAACATGCTCCCAATTACTGCGTAGTGAATTCTTCCAAAAAGATGGTTTTGCTCAAACGTTCGTTCAAGAATTAAAGGTTAGTGAGATTCGCCATTAGACCAGAATGGTGTTCTTGCAATCGCATCGTTTTTACCATACTCCTCAGTAAAAGAAGCTTTAGTTAAAAATTTTGTCAGTTTTATTGTTCTTGTATGGTCACAGCAACACTAATTAGTGGAAGCTTTGTCAATGCTATATAGAAACGTATCAGTTTCTTCTCTAAGCTTTTATCAGAAAAGTCAAAAGTTAAAATCTTCCTATTCATAATACTTAAAATGTTTTGCAACTATGGTCCATGTGGAATATTTTAGAGAGTAGGGGTCAACAGTACGGAGTCCACTGAAACGATTTATTGCCCATTTTGATAGAGTGCATATAAGGTATTCTTATTCCAGAATTTTCGGAAACTTATGGCCTACCCAAACTGTCTCTTTCGCTTGGAAACTTTTCCAAAATATCCCTAATGTCAGACTGAGAGGTGTTGGATGTTAGGCGGATATAGTTTCCTTTCCTTTGTCTCTCTCTCTCTCTCTCTCTCTCTCTCTCTCTCTCTTTCTCTCTCTCTCTCTCTCTCTCTCTCTCTCTCTCTCTCTCTCTCTATTATATATACTCATAGATTGATTACATAGTTGGCAATTAATAAAAAGTCAGAACATACATGTGGGTCAGGGCGGCAGAAATTTTGCAATTGGCAGCTCTACACATTTATCAAATCCTACTAAATTAGGCTGAACAAATTATAAATACTATGTATATATCTGAATATATTTGGTACATTGATTCAAAAAGTATGTTTGGTAATGTTGAACTTGAATTTTTAATTGCAATGGGCAGTTAAATGTGTTTTTGTAGAAGTAGGTCATTGGCATAGCTAAATTGGCATAGCTTTTACTTGTCACTTTGTATTACAGTGTCATCGCCCTGACCAGAAATTGGCACAGTGTTGTAAATAATAGCTTATAATAGGTAGACCGGTTTGGTGATCACTGGTATAGTCATTTGTTTTTTACTACGTTTGGTATTTATAATTATCAAAGTGTCAAATGCTTATTCAGCCAGGGTGTATGGCCTATTTGATTTCTGTTTTCATGTTTTGGGCCTACCTGCCTGCATACCATACCATACCAGACATACATGGACATACATGGACATATATAAAGTTCACTAAATTTGTTTCAATTTGGAATTCTGTTGAAAACGTCCAAAAAATACATTTTTAAAATCACTTATTTTTTATTCTTTTTATTCCATTTTCAGGCCAAGTCATTAATTACAAGTACAATTGTTAATAAAATATGTATTTTGTCGTTCAACGACGTATCTCATTTTAATCCATACTATTATCGGGTAGTATATCCCTTTTACATGAGAAAGAAAAAAAAACTTTCTTTACTATAAGAGCACTCTCTGTTGCTATTATGTATCTTATCCATTAAGATTACAATTACAATATAACAAACTCTTTCATGATTATTTATCGATACATCATGACCTCTAGCAGTCAACTTTAGCTAACCATGTCTTAGTAGGACCAGGCATTATTATCCTATGTCCGTTTAGAACCTTCAAACTTCCAAACAAAACTTCATCTAACAAATGAACATTTTTACATCATCGCAAGAGACTATCAGTAGAACTCACCTGATGATCCAGATGAATCAAATAACCATGTGATTTTGTAGACCAATCAGGGGTGATATTAAAAAAAATCCCTCAATTATTTTATATGGTCGTTTCACATATTTTGGTCGTTTTCCCTGTCATGAAATCTTTTTCTCCATTCAGTTTTGATTCTGATATTAAAAGATTCCCTTGAGTCCTCATTCCTTAACTCACCTGGTAGGCTGTCTCTTACCCCTATTTGGTGGTGGGGGAGTTGGATTTGCCCCAGCAATAGGCCTATACACCCATTCCGTGTACATGCGCAGAACGGAGCTCACTGCGCCAGACCCGAGGTTGTGGGTAGCACAGAACTAGTTCACACTGCTCCCCATTGAATATACACTGGAGAACAGAATGGGCCGTACTAAAACTGCTTCAATTAGGTATAATACTCATGAGAGAAAAAAAATCTTCAAATAAACCATACACAAATAGGTGTTTTAAAACTTTCCATTCAAAATGCATTTGTAACATGAATGGATATAGGAGTTTTAGACGCTTTGATGTTATGTTATTGTTTTGTACTGAACCTCCATTCTAGCTGCCTCTCTGTTGACAGGAAGAAAACAGCTTCTATAAACACAATGTATTTTCTAACTGTGTTTAAATTCCATATCTGAAATGAGGCGCCATTACCCTTTTCACGATGCCCGTGTGTGACTGATGTAAGGTCTTGGGGATTTTGCCTCGAAGCTTTTGTGGTATGATTATCCTTTCCCCCTTGAACACGATCCCATTGTAGGTGCTCAACTGGTCTCTCATTCTCCAATATGGGGCTACGCTGGTCGGTAGTTCTTGCTTGTTGGCTGGCCATCCGTTGAATATAACCCTCTTCAACGCCAACATCTCCTCATCACTCCTTGTTGCTTCCTCAATTTGTTCATGCCATTTATGAGCCAGGGTATCGATCTTACATACCATTAAGTCCTCGTCCATCATGACGTCGCTTGATTCCCCGGTGATCGGAAGTCTGCTGAGACAATCAGCAAGTCCAATTGATTTTCCGCTGGCATGGATGAGCTTGAAGGAATACGGCTCAAGCTTTAGTCTCATTCTCTGGATTCTCATTGGGTTGGCACTCATTGGCTTCTTCATCAGCGCTTCCAGAGGTTTGTGGTCACTCTCCACTGTGATATCGTCTTTCCCGTATGCTAGCTTATGAAACTTGGTGCAGCCGTACACCACAGCTAACATTTCCTTTTCGATCTGTGCATAGCGCTGCTCAGTTGGCGTTATAGTTCTTGAGGCATAGGCGACTACGGCTCCATCTTGGATTGCAGCTGCCCCTAGTCCCTTGCAGCTTGCGTCCACTGAGATCAGTAATGGCTTCCGGACATCGAAGTATCTGAGAACTCTGTTCGATGACAGTTCTTGCTTTATCCTGCTGAACGCTGTCTGCTCCTCTAGTCCCCAGTGCCATTCATCTTGTGTTTTCAGCTCTCGTAGTGGTGCTGTCAGTTCGCTTAGTCGAGGGATGAATTTCGCGACATAAGCTACCATCCCAAGTACTGTCTCCAGCTCTTTAACGTCTCTGGGAGGTCTCATGCTTGTTATTGCCTTTACTCTGTCCTCTGTTGGTTGGAGGCCCTCTCCGGTCAGCTTGTGGCCTATGTAGTCAACTTCCGACTTCCCAACTTGACACTTTTTCTTGTTGAGTTTCAGGTTGATGCTTCTGCATTTCTCAAGCACTTTCTCGAGTCGGTTGTTGTGCTCAGTCATCGTCTTTCCGTGGATGAGGATGTCATCCTGGTAGATTTCCACTCCGGGAATCTCCTCGAAAGCTCCTACCAGTGCTGACTGAAATTTATCCGCCAACTTCAAGCAACTCCGAGCAACTTCCCTTTCGGTGACATGGGGGTGTATTCCCCCATGAGTTGAGATGATTAGGCACTGCCTCATGACGTAGGTTGTGTGTAACAAGGAGTGATTGGTTTAGATGGAATCATGCGATGACGCACGGGCAAACACGTGTTGACAGAACAGCAGGTATTGGATAGTGTAAGTCAGGCCATATAGTAGAACTAAAGATATGGGCATATATATAGGAGAGACTACAGACAGAACAGCATCTCCTACCATCATCATCTTCTTCTGGTATAGTCTTCAACACCACTCTATATCAGTTAGGAGGAGCCATTGCCCTTTAGGCCTGTTTGCCTAAGAGATAGAGACAGATTGATAGATCCAGGAGTATGGGTGAAAACCCCCATTGGAGACCTATTGATAGAAGAACTACATATAGCTAGAACTAGCTAATATGGGACAGTCTCCTGATTCAGTCTTCAGAACAATAGATAAGTACATCTACCTGTTTATAACTGTGAACTGTATAACTGTATGATTGTAACACTGTATAACTGCATAACTGTATCAATGGATACACCTGAACATTGACCATTGGGTTTGATCTGTGACTCTATTGAAAGCTATACATGTATGTATTTATATCCAACCTGAACATGTGTGTGAGTAGGAGTCTCACTGACCGGAAGGAAGAAAGGCATTGTATTCAAGGCACTCTATATCAATAATAAACCTAGTATTGCAAAACACACAAGAGCTGGTTAAGATTCTATTTTATGGTACAGGAATTGTGTTCTTATTGGGAAAGCAATGGGTAAAGACTAATACTGCACTAGATAGACCTATAGAGAGAAAAGCAGATGCAGCAGTACCAGACAACTATATACTCCTTACAACCCAGCGAGCGGAAGCTACCCAGAAGAGATTTAACCCATTGACAATAGGGGGAGTATCCTCTCTCTTATAATAATCAATCCAGACTAATTGACTAATTAATTGACTATCTAATTAACCCCAGAACACATCAACATATTAAAGGTCGTTAGGTACGAGCTCTTCTCCATCAACATAATATGGAAGTAGCCCATGTTGGCATCGAGGGTGGTAAAGTGCTTGCTTCCATGAAGTCTTGTCACAATATCGTCAATATTGCTCATCGGGAAGTGTTCGCGGCGAATGGCTTTGTTCAGATCTGTGGGGTCTATGCATATGCGCACCTTGTCTTTGTCCTTCTTACTAATGACAACCATGCTGCTGACCCACGGCGTTGGCTCTGTCACCTTCTTTATGATTCCGAGCGCCTCCAGCCGGTGGAGTTCTGCTTTGACTTTCTCTCGGAGAGCGCAAGGCACGGACCGCGGTGGATGAATTGTGGGGGGGATGGTCTCATCTATCTTAATGTCATATTCCCCTGGGAGGCACCCAATTTGGTCCCCAAATACATCTGCGTACTTAGGCACAACTGACTCACAAGCATCATTAACAGTAACCTTATTGGTACGGGCGAGCAGACCAAATCTAACACAGTCGGTCCTTCCAAGTAAATTGACATTTTTCTTACCATCCAATACCTGGAATTCAACATGTCTCATCATGTTCTTGTATGTACAAGGTAGAATTACAGAACCTACAGCTTGGTTGCTGATACCGTGAATACCTGTAATAACAGTAGCACTTTGCTTCAAATCATAGTTTACATTCAGTTTCTCCAAAGATTTTAAACTCAGAATGTTACACTTGGCCCCTGTATCTAACTCGACCTGAAATGAATCATTTTCAACCTTCAACATTGCCTGGGTATGATCCTAAACTGCCTCCCTCTCTGCTCTCCTGCCCTTGATATAACACTTCAAAGTGTTGATAAGGGCGTAAAGCAACCAATCTCACTCACTCACTCACTCCCCGTCAATACAATCATCCCCAACATTGTAAACATTGACATGCATGGAATCAAAATTATCAAACATCTCATTCATTCCATCGTGACCCTCAGAGGTTTCTTCATATTCATGTTCATAGTTCTGGCTGCTATTGTCATCTGTATAGTGCACCCTTTGTCCTTGGTTCCTGTACCCATAACTACCATGGTTGTAGTTGCTACGGCTACTACCCCTACCACGGCCATTATATGAGTTTCCACGACCTCTGGAATTACCTGAACCTTGAGGTTTGGCTTGACACAGAGATGATTTGCGAAAATGCCCCTTTGACCCACAAGCCCCACAGAACTCATTATCAGCTTTACAATAACCTGGGTTGTGATTTCTACAACACTTGTTGCACTTATTGTGTCCTGCACCACTGTTGTTGTATCCTGTACCACCGTTGTGGTATCCTGTACCACATCCTCTTCCGCTTCCTTGACTTCTGTTACCTGAGTAGTGGACCTGTGCTTCCCCTTGGTTTTGGCTTTCTAGGTTCTTAACATGAGCTTGTGTTAATTCAACCTGTCTGCATATCCTAGTAACATTGTTCATACTCAGCTGATCATCTGCAAGTTCCATTAGCTTTTCAGTACACTTAGAATCATTGACCCTATTTATTATCATGTCAATGATAAGGCTGTCTTCCAAGGCCCCATAGTTGCAATGTTGGGATTTAGCCCTCAAGTCAGAAATGAAACCCATGATGGTTTGAGTCTTAACGTTTCTAGTTGTGCCAAGGAACTCCTGCCTTTTAATACTACGGTATCTGTGTACTCCAAAATATGCGTCAACATTAGCAAATACAGTGTCTAGGTTATACCTGTCTTCTGCAGCAACTCCTACTACTCCTAGGATGCCATTATCTGGGTCAGCTTCAACTGCATCAATGGCTTGAGCCCAAACAAAACTATCATATATTTTCACATGCTCCTGACCCATGTGTTTTAGTAGCTGTCCTACCAACCTTCTACCAGTGGCATCATGTAGTCCTTTAGAGTCTAGGTGGATTTCAAACTGTCTCTTATATGACTCCCATTCACTAGCACATGATTTGATGTCTGATGGCTTGAATCTACCAAGCTTCACTCCATTGTCGTCCGCCATCTTGAGTGCGGGAAACAGGAGTCACGCTGGGTCTAGCTGATATAAACAAGTCCAAAGCAGCTTAAATGTAGCTTAACAGCTCGCTACAGACCTTTCTATAGTATCCCTAGTAGGTTATCAACAAATCCTGATTGTTTCGGATGGCTTGCATCGTTCTTACACAGGAAATTCGACCACTTCTGACACCATGAAATGAACGTGAATCAACGCGGAGAATAGCGTGCTAACTCTGATCTTTATTGCGCCTGCGCAGGCGGAAGTGACGTCGTCGATGTACACAAGCCAAACATTACAATATCTGCAAGTGAGAAGGGATGTGCTAAATGCATGTGAAATATTTTACATTAAGCAATCCGATCATAGTACATATATTAGGTACTGAATCTACCCTGGCTGGTAGGTTCAGTGTGAGTTTTTGGAAGCGCACACACACAGTCAGCGTGAGGGACAGTGGCGGGGCAACCTATCAAGTGAGAAGGAGTCAGTAGTGGGGATGAGGGTGGTGTAAATATACATTGAGTGTGATAAGTCGCATATATTTTAGTACCAACAGTAGGACAAATGCAGCATCCTGTAATTTTCTTATGAATGCCTACCACACAATGTAGTTACACAGACCTGCCAAGTTGTGGGGATTGAAATGCGGGAGGTTTTCTGTGTTTGTGTCCCAACCAACCACTAGGGGGGTCTGGGGGCCTGCCCCCCCAGAATTTTTTTTCTAAACATATGCTATTTTAAGGTATTCTGGTGGGGTTTTTTTTGGTGCCATCAGGACAATGCCTTAACAATAAAAAGTTACAAAAGATCTTTGAATTTTAATGATATCCTAATAAATAAGACATTTTTTTATTTATACTTTCATTTACAGCTTTAATCATCAACTTTAATTCATATGTATATGAATGTCGCGTACAATAACTTAAGAAGTAAAACTATTTCGACATAATATTATGTAATGTTAGAAATAAAAATAGATTAGACATTAACTTTCATTGACATTGTTGAGTAGGCCTGCAATAGGCCTATATTTTCTATCGACCATTATTTGAAAATATCCTGTGATATAATATGAAAGTTTGTTAAATAAAAAAAAGTTTAAAATAAATCCTCACCAGTGCCCGATGTGCAGGATTGCAATTCTGACCTAGTCCTGACCTGGAAACTTTGACCTGATTCTGACCTGGTGCTTTACTGGTGGAAAACGTAAACGGTTGTGAGGCTCAAACTTGATATTACAATGCTCTACAGACCCGATTTATAAATGCAGTCAAAATGCTCTCAACAATGCTCTCAGTACCAGGGGTAATTATGCACTTTTTATGCACTCAGAGCAGCACTTTTGTTGCTGCTCTCAAGTGTGTTTCTCCCGACAACATTTCTAGGATAGAACTATTAAGAAGTATGAGGGACAATATAAGTTTAATTTGATCTTCTTTTGATAGAAGGTGAAGACAGGTACTTTCTGCCTTGGTATAACATCGATTTGGTCTTCTCTTTCACCACCACAGTGTGGTCAGTCCCATGTGGGTGATGTGAGTGTGTCTGCATGTGTATGACGGCAGCATTCATTTTGGTTGTTGAATTATCCTGGGTCTCCCAGCCGACTAGCCATAATCATATGTACATTTAAGTGGGTGTTTTGATCAAGACATTTCCAAAAATCAAACAAATAAAATATAACTATTGAAGAATATCACTTATAATACTCCTAAGTATATGATGGGCTATATCTATACTGTATAAATGCCACATAAGTGTATTAGCGGTGCTTTTATTGTCAAACAAATTTTAAATGCAATGCGGTGACATGTCACGCCACCTAGCGAAAAACAAGTGGCGCCCCCTGGTCACACCAAGTCGCACAAGCCTATGAAGAGATGCACCATATATTGAGGATGGTTATTGGTAATATTTTCAAGTCTACCATCGTTCAAGCTGCATTAATTATTCCTATAGTTTCCACATATAAAAACGGAAACTATATGAATAATTAATGCAGGTTGAACGATGGTACACTTGAAAATAATACCAATAACCATCCTCAATATATGGTATTTAATACATTGCACTGAAATTTTGTACATGTATTAATGTTACTAACAGCATTAAGCACCCCAAAAGTTATAGAATATTCCAACAAAGATATCTTATAAATAAATTCCTTTAAAAAATATCCATTTTGCAACTTACGACTCATTTTCCTGAAACACATCACGTTTGTATCAGAAACTTTTTGTGTCACAGGGCTCGAAATAATAGTGTAAATTATGGATAAATAGTAAAAAAAAACTGCCTATCGCCTAATAGGGACATCAAGACATGATACCACCATCCCAAAATAGATACTTCGTCTGTATTGTATTTGCCTAAAAATTAAAAGATGCATGTAGAAAAACATTTCATAATTAACTTAGAGAATAAGTACACACACTTTGTGTTCATCAGAGGTTGCACTGGGAAGAGGAACACATTTTCTAGTCAACTCACATATTATTGTAAAACACAGGAACATCTGCGATTAATAAGTTTTCCTGAAGAAATGAATATATTAAAGTTCAAGATATTATAATTTTCAATAGCAGAAATACCATATAAATTCTGGCAAGTGTTTCTATGCATGTACCAATATTTTCGTCCACAAATTTAGAGTGTAAAAATATATATTTTCATTTGCATATCCTTTTTGCGACTTGTGACTCATTTCCCTATGACACATCATGTTCAGCAATTATATCCGAAATGATGGTGACGTTTATTTATATATTTCTCCACCTTTTCCCCCTCTCTTTGCCCCTACTCCATCCCAGAAGAACATGTTCATGCACAATTGACATACATTTTAATAGGGCATCCTGACTTGCATATTAGTTGTGGGTTTTGACACGCTACAAAATAATGCATTCTGACCTGCTACAATGCACCAAGTCAAGCAGTGTGACACAATATATAAGCAAAGAGTCTTGTGGAAAGGTGAGATTAGTGAGGGTAGGAAACGCTTAAAGTATCTAGGTTTTAGATGTAGAACTCAGCGGGAATGAGGTGTGTTTTATTGATATAATTTATTTGTTCATGGATCTATTTATCCTATACATGTATTATTGAAAAAGAATACACCACAAAACGGTTTTGACTGTACCCGACGTTCCAATGTGACGGTCTTCTTTAAGGTGTTAAAGCTTTGCTACGAGTTTGTGTGTCAACATTATGAGTGTGTGAAGGTGCTCTGGGAGGAGATTCGCACTAGATTGACACCCCCAGCCCTTCTCCTCCTCCCTAACTGAGAGAGAGCTCATGAATGGGGATGGGGGTAGGGGTAGCCAACTCTAATAATAATTAAATCTAGTATGAAGGATGGGGTAGGAATTTGACTTGATAAATCATAATATTTTATCCATTGATCTATCCCCATTGCACCTAACCTTTAAAGGTGATGGTTGCTTTGAAGCATAAAAGCTGCATACATTTTTTTATCTATATCTATTTCACACTCATTCACCATATACAGCAGGCCTACAAGCTGGTCTTTATCTCATCTTTTCAAACATGGTGATATCTCAAAATCTACATTTTGCGACTTATGACCAATTTTCCTAAAACGGATCACATATTTCATGAATAAGTCATATGTTAGATCTTTGGTATTTGATATAATATTCAAGAGAACATGAATCACATCCATCAGACTATATAGCAATCCTACTCTTCTAATGTGGCTATAAAATCATAACCATTTATATCTTATTTTGTTGAATTAATTTGGAGACAGGCAATACTCTTATTTGGGTTGGAACTTTGACTGATGTTTATTAATTCCACTGCATGTAGCTAGTGCATTGATACCCGATTTATATACATAAATTTGATACGAATTTTTGGAGTGCATCTGATGATGCACATTGCATCAGGAGCAAAACCAGGTGCAAAACTGCTTTTTTGAGCGGATTGCACTTTTGTGACTGGTCAGTGGCACTTTTGCATGCACTGGTGGATTTTCCAATGCACATCGGGTGGTCGAAATAAGGGGGAAAAATAGGTTGCCCTTCCGGGCAAGCTACTCACTAGACTCTTTGTCATGAAGTAATTAATACTCACACTCTTTAAGCGGCTGTGGCCGACTAGGCAACTGTACTGCCCTTTTACAGTACTACGTTAACTGTAGTAAAGCAGAACTGTTGAGCTGTTAGATGCTGTGCGATGGCCAACGTATATACAGTATTTACGAAAATTGCAGTTTATATAAGCACTAATTTATGTATTCCAAACAAGTTAAAATTCCTCATTGCTGTACACATATACTGCCGACATTCCCCATCCCCCTGGTGATACCTAATGGCCTTAATAGGAAGACGCGGGTGTCAGTTACTGGGGACTTGACCTCATTGGGAAGCATGCAGGAGTGACCAAGCTAGCCAATCTACTCCAATCCCTTAAATACGTCTTGGAATAAGCTTTATTTCTTGCCTTATTGTAATGGGATTTTTGAGATTCTTGGATTTTTTAATAGTTAAGTTGACCCTTCTGTGCATTCCTGTAAAGTTTTAATATGATCGCTTTGTTCATAAATAAGTTTGGAAGGAAAATCCATGGCAAGGTCTACATAGACTAACAGTGAGAAACTGGACGTTGGCCGTCTGGCTACCCACAACCTCAGTACTTTTTACTGCTCCTAGGTGGCCCATCGAATACAGAATCGGTGTATACTGGTTAATTTTGAACTTCTTATTCCTCAAGTTTGCTTAGAGCATGACTCCACTTACTCCACATACTTGAGGATGGGGATAATTATTGTATAAATAATTAAACCGAATTCTTATTTGGTTCCTCCACCTGTGATATATGGTTGTGTGGTATATCCGCCATATATATGATTATTATACTATTAATTTTGAAGTTCTATTACTGATGTAGGATAGAGAGATACAACAAGGTTGACTATTAGAAGAGGAGTGGCCTTTCAGCCGCTCTGCTTTATTTATATATAGCAAGGTGCTACGGCTGCGCCCCCTTGCAGGGGTTACTCACATCACATCACATCCCTGGCCTGGCTAATGCCATGCCACATGCTAGTATAACAGTGGTGCTCAGAGACCGAGCCTAGTACTGGACCCTGCTTGGCCGACCCTGTGGATACTGACACCGATCAGTATTATGCATTTGGTGGCATTCAAACTTTCTAGGTATTACTGAATACAGATTTTACAGCCCTCATGTGGAATTCACACACACTAATGTGCCTCTAGCAACTGAAGCGCCTCCCCTCAGCAGTTTCTTTTGCTTTTACTTTTGCGGCCATAGTGAAATAGTATCAACAGATCCACATGCATTGCCGCTTTTTGTGACTCTATTTTACACTTTCCAACATAGCTCAACATGCCTAACCCTTGGCTGGAGACCACTAATGACAGCGCCTAAGTTGACAAAGATGTCCCTAAAAAATTTCCAAATTTCGCCTGGAGAGGCTGGGAGAAAAGAACTCTGGCTGGTGATTATTTCTCAGACTAAATTCGCTAGCCTCCAGAATCCGGGAAGGCTTACTGCACTTACTGCAGTCAGCTACTCAACTATGGAAGTGAAGGTAAGGCTGCATTAAGGAAACATGCAAAAAGTCCTACACATATTAAATGAAGATTTCAGGGTCAAATTTAGGACCAAAACATGTTTTAGATGAATAGTTTGTAAGAGGGGTAGTAATGGATACAAACACTAGGTGGCACTGCCGGCCTACCTCTTGATTTATATGAATATATATAAATATATATTGAAACGTCTAAAGATTCAATCCTATCACAGGTACCAGAAATTTGAACAAATGTGTGTCCTGTAAAAATGGAGGTGCGTTATGCACGACACATGTCTTATGTTATGCACAAAACACACCATATAATTCTTGACTTCTGACATTACATTTAATAATCTCATTTTATCTCGTGCAGTGTAAGAGATAATTCATATCAAAGTGCAAGTCTATCAAATCAGAATTCTTGTCTATGGTAACAATGGACACATCACGCTGGTAACAATGGATATGAAACATTGGTAACACAATGGTGTCGTAGAAACAGGTGTATGATACACTTCTGGGTGCTCAAACAAGCGAGTGGCCCTGCACAGCGTAAAGGGGCTCCGTTGGCCTCCCTCAAACATACCTGTCACAGCTCTGAGTTTGAACTCAGTCTCACGCAAAAACCAGGTGCGCTTCACCGTTTTCGGCTCTGTCTCTTATCCAGCAAGACCCAAGTCCTCGTGGAACTCGGGAAGCGCCTCAGGCAGGACCTGCAGCAGTCGCTTCATTCCGCTTTGTCCTGCTCCTTATCCGTTGAAGGGAAGACTTCTGCGAACACGTCTGTTCGCACACCCTTCTTTTCTATTTGCATAAAGTGAGATATTATGGTAGGTACCTTTGCCAGCCTCTGGGTCCAGGAGCAACTGGGACTCATTGTCTGTATTGCACGCTTGCGAATTAGATACATGATTGGAGTGGTCTCCTCTTGTGTCAGACTTACAAGAAGCCCCTGACCCGGGACTTACAAGAAGCCGCGGACCTGGTTTTACCCGCATCAACTCCCACAGCAGTACCCATTGCTTGCCCCAACCACAGGCACTCGCTCCCTTCCTAACTATAGCCCACAAGGTCTTTCTCTCCGCAATCTGTATGTCATACTTGCACCCACGAGACTTCTGAAAAGAGAAGAGTATTGAATCGTACAGTTTGTGAAATACATGGTCAAAGCAGACATCCGAGCAGCGTAACAAGTACTGAGCTTTTTGTGCAGGAGGGCTATCAACCACGAGTGTTAATTGACTAGACCACTGATTCCCTGGGTTTATATAGCAACATTCGCTCACCATTCTGGCAGTTGTTGACATCGCTCGCAAACTCACCCGCCCCATGTCACAGCTCTTGCACAAACCGTGAAACGAGTCAGCATGAAAAAAGTTTTTCGTAGCACAAATATCAACAACCCCATGCCACCTGGTGGCAGAAGCCAGTTAGACCTAGCCCAGCCAGTTCTCTTGAGCTGACTACAGCCACATGGCGTCAAAGTAATCCAACTCAGATCCCAATGAAAATGTGCTGATCTATCGAAAACACACAATTATTGTTGAAATATTCAAGCCTTTCCCCTGTAACCAACTTCAGATCTTCCAACCATACCTAAAATTCAGAAAGATCGACTCCCTCACCGAAGTCACCCATACAGGTGCCCTGAGGCTTGAATTGGATAAGAAAGTCGGCACATGGCGTAAAAGCTATCACCAGAATAATTCGCCCATCGTCTAAGAAACACAATGACATGACTCAACATATACACCACAATGATCTCTATAGAATGAGCAAACTGATCAGGCTTTCTCTTACGTAAAAATATGAAATCAATGAGAGCTCCAGTAGCATGCTTCTCACCAATTCCTTTCTGCTTGACTGACTGGCCCAATCTGTATCTCTTGTAAACCTGGATTTCAAAAAGGCGTTTCACACTGTCGATCATACAATCCTCATTGAGAAGCTTCAAGCATTCCATCTCTCAAAACCTATCATAGACTGGATTAGCCACTATCTTTCAGGGAGATACCAAAGGGTACAAGTGAATGGGATAACCTCCAACAGGGAGAGGGTAACATGTGGTGTCCCACAGGGTACGGTTCTAGGACCATTATTGTTCCTCCTGTACGTAAACGATTTACACTGTGTCGTCCAAGAATCACAGGTTCAACTATTCGCGGATGACACCGTAATCTGTCACTCACATACAGATGAGACCTCTCTCAAAAACGATCCACAGAAAGATGAATGGTGTAAATGAAACAAAATCTCAATAAACGTAAAGAAAAGTAAGGTCATGGACATAGTCCTGGGAACCGTAAAAAAAGAAAACAACCCCCAAAACAGTCTGAACACAGTTGATTTAGATTACGAAATGGAATATTGCTATTTGGGACTGACAATATACTAGGCCCTAACATTCAATGGCCATGTTCAGACAAAGATCGACCAAATTGCCAAAAGACTAAAAGCCACGTCAAAAATAAGGAAATCACTAACAGTCACCAACCCTGAGTGGTCAAGCCACTGACATACATAAATGACATGGTAAAAGGGTAAAAACGGTGTTAAAAGGGTTTAACAACGCCAATATATACGAATAATCACATGATACAAATACACTGCGATTAGCACCACTACAATAAATAACATAGCATAGTATAATCAAAATTATGATAGTTTGCTAGATAGTTGGCTTTAAAGTTAGACCTTCTGACTGAAGGGCTTGTATATTTGTCATATCTCTATAATTTGCTACATAGGTTTCAATGACTCAATAAACCTGATTTGTGGTGTTTCCATAGTTATAAAAATAATATTTTTATTTAATATGTGAATTTAAAGAATGATAACCAAGGGATAAGAGAACATCCAAAGGTGAATTTAAGAAGGACACCGAAAGGCAAGAGAACTTTCAAGGGTGGGAGAGAAAAGAAATTACTGGTCATAAAATTGCAATTTTAACATAAAAGGGCAATTTTAACCAGGTAAATACTGGATACTTACTGGAATGACCAGAAGGTAACCACCCCCAATATCCCAACCCAAGGATGTGAATACTGAAATTACACTGAAATTACCCTGAAATTATCCTGTTCATAAGAGTGTTGACAAACTGAGACCAATGGAATTAGACCGAAAATACTGAAATTACCCTGTTCATAAGGGTCCCTGTCCCTGTTAACAAGTGGTGTTAACAATTCAGACCAAGCAAGCCGAAAAGGCAAGGATGTAACACCTGAGTGGTGTATACCATTCCCAGTCTAGCTGAGACTTTCAATCCTATAGATGGAAGCCTCATGATATGGTACCTGATTAATGATATAGGTGTGAGCCTCATAACATATTTGGGGAAAGAGGTGTTTTGCCTCACCAAAATAATGTTGAACTTAATTTGAACCTCATTTATGTCTTAAATTTGGGTTATAACTTAATTGAGAAATGAAAATTTTGTGTACATTTTCTGGCGATTTCACCCATGTATACGCACATATATACAATCCAACATTGTAAACCAGCGGAAGTAATACTCACTATTTGCTCAGTTTTTTATGCTCCATATAGACATACATATAAGGTGTGAATGTAATTTGCCCCAGTCTATTGATTGGAGGCTGATTTGTGCAGGTTTTGTAATTCACAGCATCATGCTTCATCAATTATGCATCACTCCCATTGATTCTCTGACTAAAAGCAGTACGCAGGGCCTGCCTAGCACTATTTGACTCCTCACTATACTATTCTACCTCAAGGAAGTATCTTTAACAGTCTATTTCTATCCTTGGTCAAAAGGTTTATTTTAAGTTCTTTGCACTGGTGGGCTAAAGATAGTTCGATTACATGTTACCAGATCAATTGTTAGCAGTGTGCTAATACTTCAATCTTACAATGCTCTCGGAGGAGGATCATGCTGGCTTCAGTTTGGTGTATCCAGGATTGCCTATGAAGGATTGCTCCTGATGAAGAATCTATATATTTCTGGTCGATTGGGTTGGCTTACAGACACTAGCCCCATCAGCCCATTATTTAATCTTCTTATAGGCATTCCTTGAACATAAGTGTGATGAATACCTACTACTATTTCTGGTGTTTTTAGTTCCCATGCATAAGCATGCCATTAAAGTATTGTGGGGCAAGTATATATTAACCATTTTATATAGTTCAAACTCGGAAGAATGATGATTTATAACTGTTTGCATGTCTCAAAGCAGAATATACTATGATTTAACTCCAGACGTCTAAGTTTCATTTGGAAATCTTTCCACGATTGTTCCCATCCTGATTAAAAAGTCTCAGACCCAGATCTAGCCAATGCCCACTATACGCTCCAGCCCATCTCTGAGTTGAGATGAAGGCAGTCCAGAAAAATCTTGTAGTGTTCAGCGACCCTAATTAAGTCATGCCTGGTATTCTTCATTGAATCTGGCATCTGCCTCCCTTATATTGACTTTCTAAAGTTCTGGCATTAATATAGCGATGACCCATTTTCTAGTTTTTAGACGAAGAATCAGACATTTACTTCAGTGATCAGAAGCTACAAAATATTAGAATGCGGGCCTGGAAAACTGGTTTTATTAAGCATAGCTTTTTAACTTATGTGAGAGATGTTATCATATATATCACTCCTCAGACTTCACCCTCACTCACTCCTCACCCCTCATGCCTTCTCGCCCATAGCTCCACTTTGCCCTGTCCAATTTCTTTCATTTCAGGGCCCATGGTCCAGAACAAACCTTCGATTAACCTATGTCACCATCAATAACTACCTATATATTGTTTTAGTAGACGATTGGGTGGATAGTAAGGAGTTTCAACAGACCCTCCTGAGGAGGCAACCTGTACGTATCGGTGTGGAATTAGGTCACTGTCAGGTCATGCATAGGTAATGAGCGCGATACCGACCTCCACTGAGGAAAATACGCAAGGATGCACACCTGTAAGATCAAAAGGAGTACAGATTAGGGCTTAGTCACAATCGATTATTACAGCCCTACTAGCAGCCCCATCTGGTATTCATGGTGTCAGACGTACATATTTTTGGTGTCGGACGTACCAGTTCAAAGGGCAACACACTAAAATACATAAAACATGGCTTCAGAAAATGGAAAAAGTTATTTTCTCAGTGACCTTACATTGAATGGGTGCATAGAATTGAACTGCATCATATGATGTACAATCAATTGATAATAGAGAGCATTTCATCTTTTATTCATATATACATCAGTCTTATGTATAAAATTGAATGATGCCATTGACAAAATGCACATTGGTCAGGTATATTCAATTTTTTTAATTATCCAATAATTCACAAACACCAATTATTGAATTAACAAAGTTATAAATTGTCAACACAATACTAAATTCTCTCCAAATTCCAAATTCTCTGATGGTGTCGGACGTACACAAGATGTGTACGTCCGACACCGTCGCTGTCTTCTCTATAGCAGCAGTGCAGGAAAAATGATGTTATACCTGGATGGACCTTTGGTTATTATATAAATCAATATTATATATCAGGGGGGAAAAAATCATTATTAATGAAATGAGATTTTGGAATTTAAGACTTTGAGTTGTGTAGATGATAACTAAAGCAGTTTCATGGATTAATTGCATATTTGAAAAAAACAAACAAGTTGTGGTTGACATTTTCATGGAAATGCCCCCCAGTTCTCCTGCTCCTTCATCACTGTCTGAATGAGACACAGGGCAGTTGGTGCAGCTGCCACCACAAGTCAGTGTGGGGAGGTCAGGGTTGATCAGAGAGTCATGTACTAAGTTCACCAGACACCCACCCTCCTCCTCCTCCTCCTCCTCCTGCTCTCCTCCTCCTCTTCCTGCTCTCCTCCTCCTCTTAATTTCGTCTATATTAGCAGCAATATGTCTAGTTAATGTACAACAAAAATCAATAGAAGCAATTTAAAGAAATTAAGAATGTTCAGTCCTGGATGGCCATATGACGACCATACGAATTGCTCATATATATATTTTTATATATTTACATCCTCCCTTCTTAATTCCATCCATTTACGCGACAAAATAATTAAAAATATCAGTATAATATCTACAACCATTCTCAGATGTGTTTATTTCTCCTCATTTTGCAGCAACTAATACAAAAAGAATCACATGTAAACCCACTAATGAGAAATCAACGACGAGCTGGGTCAGATTCTCAGAAGGATGACGACAACAAAGATCAACGTGATGCCAAAGCCAAGAAGAAGAAAGAGAAGGAAAAGGAGAAGGAGAAAAAGGTAAACTGGAATACGTCCCTACTTTTACATTTCTATATGAATTTCTTAAGTTATTAACAGATTTACTGAGGAGGCAACTTTGAAAGACTATAACTTTACTAATTTTGAGTAGCAAACAAATAGGTTTCACATATGTAATGCTCGGTGTATATCCAATGAGAGAAAATTTCTAAAGAACCCCTTGTTCAGACCCCCTCACCCTTTTGGGGTTAAAGGATAGGATGCATGAAATCGGGAATAGTATTATTTTTAGTATTTTTCCTCTTCAAAATTGTCCAAGGAAACATTATTGAGTGTTTACACATTTCTGGTTTAAGTAATTAACGCATGAGAAGCACTTTTTTCTGGGGTGGCCCAACCCCACCCCAGAATTACTATGGGTCCGAGCCAAGGCCCGTGGACTTGATATTTCCCGTGTCCACAAACTGCTGGTCGGGCCGGAAGTGGTACACCGCTCCGACAAGACGTTGACCCCAATACCGGTCTAGTAGGTCATAGAATACTTTGACCCCACACTTGAACCCATGTATAAACCAATCCAAAGGCGCGCTGGCGCGCACGTCCTAATCACACATTGTCCACGTGATTACCCCGACCCAGATCCCGACCCAGATCCCGACCCAGATCCCGACCCAGATCCCGACCCAGATCCCGACCCAGATCCCGACCCAGATCCCGACCCAGATCCCGACCCAGATCCCGACCCAGATCCCGACCCAGATCCCGACCCAGATCCCGACCCAGATCCCGACCCAGATCCCGACCCAGATCCCGACCCAGATCCCGACCCAGATCCCGACCCAGCCAAGAAAATAAAACTGCTTTCTGACCACTTTGAATGATTTTACACAATAATCCTGGCATATGAGGTTGAAAACAAGGTTAGATTAAACGTTCAAGCATTTATATTCAGTCGATGGTTAATCATTATGACTTCCGTGTCATGTATTGTTTTTCTTATTATCGTTGCTATAAGCGATCGGTGCGCTAAGCCTCACAAGGCCCCTTGTGTACATGACCAGAAAATAACATGGTGGCAGAAGCATGGCTTCCGACGAGGTGGTGAAATCGTGATATTTCCACCGAAAGGAATATCGCCACACGTTAATATGTTCATAAACTAATGTTTGGGATAGTATTTGAAGTTGACATGACTGATTTACGCAGATTATACGGATATCATTGTGTCAGCGACCAGAAACAGATCGGAAACATGATCGGAAACGGGTTTGCTTGAAGAATGTGCGATCGGTGAAATTGTAAATACTAATAAAAAGGTTGGTTAGATTTAATTCGATATGCTTCGTTGGAATCGTTAGAAATCTGCTAATATATAGGCTAGTATCACGTTGGTTAATCATTACACAGCTAATCGCAAGCAGCGGAACCTTACAAAAACGGTGATGAAATCAACTGCGTAATTCTGTTAGAAAATGAACAAATATGGTTGAAATCGCTTCAATATAAACTCTTATGAGCCTCGTTGAATGATATGTCATGTTGATTTGGCAATACTGTCTGGAAAGCTATTTGGTCAGCAAGGATATATTATTATTCGGGAACTAGTTCTATAGGCCCCGGGACTTATAGGCCCAGACTTATAGGCCCGTCATGTTGATTTGCCTATACATGAACTTAGAATCTGTAATATTGTGTAATTATTAGTTATAATTGCTTATAATTGCGACTACACCCCAGAATCATCTTTCTGACACGTCAGAAGATTGTCACTTGTTTAAAAGTATGTCACTGTGACCTCAATTCTTGTACGCAGCTCTGCCTGCTCTGTTTAACTGCATTCTCACAACACATAACAAATGCCGCAGTTCTGTGATTATCACCATGTAACTTTATTATCAGAAATGATTGTTTGTCATTGAGTAGGACTACATAAGAAATGACCTAAATACCAAACATAGATACATTGAAACAAATGCCGTCTTTGTGTTGTATGGGGATTGTATGCAATCTGTCTACAGTGAAATATCTAAATTTCTACCGAATCCTTGTGGAAACATGCATATAATAAAGCAGGAGGCATCTGTAGTTACAAGCCATAAGAAGGACTAACTTGATTATTAATGATGAGAGCAAAAAGATAAAGTAACATACAGTAGCTACAGTGCTCATACAGTCCAGAGTTTGTCCGGAAAGGACTATCAGCAGGGGGAAGATTTCCTCCACCTTAATCCCTAACCCAAACATGTATCAATTAGTCCCCGAATGTAAGTGGTGTCAGTATCAATCAGCAGGTGGTCCACTCATCTTTAAACTTTTTTTTAAATTGTAAAATATACTAACTAAATCATTTTTGGAAGTATTCTCCTGGCCATAAGAACTATTCTCATCTTTATTTCATCAATGTGTAACGACTATGAGGAAAGATATTAAAGCTTTGTATTTATGGTGTGACTGTGAGTGGAGAGAGGCTGGGTATTAAGAGAGGGAGAGAAGAGAGAGAGGGGGATGCCTCAATGGTGAAACACATGGTGTTGGTTAGGTGTGACAGTGCACTCGGTCGTGGTGCTGTAATGGCCTGTTATACATAATATACATTCGCCGAATGGTATTACATAATCGGCCCGTCAGAGCCGCGAAATCACGGTTCTGGCTCTCACTGCATAGTCATACTGGGTGTTTATACCATAATGTCAAGGGCTGCTTTGGGGCACAAGCTAGACGAAGCGCAACTCAGTGGCGGCACCTATGTTGCCGTCAAGGTAACTCTCCTGAGAGTTGGTGCAGTCGCATTGACCTCCCTAGGTCCCGACAAGGATATAGTCAGCTCGCCCCTTTATTGCATCTAACTTTTTAAAAACCCATGTGACGAACCATTCCAGTCCTGGAATCTGCTTTCCCTGACTAATCCCCATCTCCTAATCTAAGGCCGATGTTCGCACAACTGTAGAATAAACAATTTCGGCCACTTTTCCCTCACTCGGCATGAGTCACCCTAGGCCTACCATTACTAGAACCTTGCCTGATAGCTCAGTCGGTATAATGCTCGCCTAGAGAGTTGATGGTGGGAAGTTTGAGGCTTGCTCGAGTCTCACAGCTTGCCTGCTTTTAACTACTAGGTCGGCCCGTAGACCACTCAAGGACCGTAACTGCCACTCAAGGTTGCCACAAGCTCGCTCGGGGAATCCGAGTGCTGCGCAATTCCAGCGCACGGAACGTGTTGACAAAGTCGGCTGCCGGGAGCCATTTTTTACGCTGCAATCCTAAAATGACATATACTACTCACAGACTCTCTCAGAATTCCCATGTTATAATTCTAGTGTAAGCTTATCGTAGGCTTAGTTCTGGTTTCGGTAGGCATAGGCATATTTTTGCGTACGATTGCGTGATAGGACCCCTACTTCATCGTCAAACACTCTCTTTCTCCTCTTTTTATAATCCTTCTGGGTTTTTCATCCATATTTTTCCCTCTCTCTCTCTCTCTCTCTCTCTCTCTCTCTCTCTCTCTCTTTCTCTTTCTCTCTCTGCACGTACTGTGACGTCTGCATACACACCCTTTACCGCTCAGACATGTGAAAATAAAATTTTCCAAATTCACAGAAATGTTTATTTATAAACATAATCGTTGATTTATACTTATAATTATACTTATTACAATATATAATTCGAATAATTGAAAGCCTGCTTTATACAAGCTTATGCTTGTGACTCTTGTTATTTAAACTCTGGGTCGCGTAGATGCTGTGTCATTCTATGCGACAGGGGCGGCGGGTGGGTTTGATGATTTGTGGTGATGGGAAAGGCAGGAGACTTAGCCACTTGGCTATAGGGGAATACATTAGGGCACATGCATATAAACAATTACCTTGATTCATCACAATTAAGGTTTACTTTAAGTCCCCCATTGTCCTGATGGGGATTGAGGAGAAATACACTATCTTTGAAAGTCCCTCTGTTTGTCTTAATAACTCAAACTAATCATGAAAATATATCTTGCAACTGCATTCTATTTCTATAATAAGCGAATGCAGGACTAGTTCTGCACGCTTCCTGGATTGTATCAAACCACTGGCTTAAGGGTCTTAGGTTAGCCTTTGCTATATAGATATTGAGAAACTTGGGACCAATATCATTACTAGAGCAGACTTTAGTCACATTCAGCATACAATTCTCAGATTTAAAAAATAACAAGTTTAGAACTGTTTCCTGTGTAAATCCTGAGTCCCAACTGAATCCCAAACACCCTGGGCTTATAGTACTGAAGAAAAAATGGATTATATCTAAGAGATGTACCTGGTTTATTACTTAATAAAAGCATTTTTAAGTTAACTAAAATAAAATATTCTCTTCCTCAGGATACCAAAGACAGTGGAGAAGAAAAACCCAAAAGGAAACTTCCCGATCCAGAGAAGTTTGGCAAGAAGACAACCCCACCCACAACGACAACGACCTCCACAAGTAACACCCCACAGAATGTCACTGGTGTTGGTGTTGGTGGAGGAGGAGGAGGAGGCGGCGGTGTTGGGGGTTCCCAGAAACAGTCTTCCCCTCATCTGGGCATTGAGGCCCCCGACGCCCCGTCAGTCACCCCTTCCGGAGCCCCAAGCATGCCTCCTATTCAGTCCACTGGGCAACCATCCATGAACAAGTAAGTGCAAAACAATATCTAGAAGTTAGAATTTGACATTACCTGTATGTTGATTTACGGTTTGTGTGGTTAATCAATTTTACATTCATGTTGGTTCTTGACCCTATAACATTCATAAAAATACGAGAACGGTTCATTGATGTGATTTGTATTGTGTAGACAATAAAACAAACTACTTCATAACAAAACAAAAAGCACTTTGATTGGTCATTTATCTTGACATGGCAAAATCAGACCCAGTAAGATTCTTGGATGGAAAGTTCCAACATGTACGACAGTGAATGCAAGATACTTCTAAGAACCGGGATATTCCTTCAGAAAGAAGTTCAAGAACTCAAATGAATAAATTGGGCCTGCCAAGTATTTTCCTAAAGATGTTGGCAATATAAATGTGCTTTTGTTGCTTTGGTGAAATGGATTGCGTGCCGTAATACCGTTGTGTTTCCCCCTCATAACAAGTGATGCCGTATCGAATACAATTATCCTAATTTTTCTCATTTAAGGAACAAGTACAAATTTAATTTTGGACAAAGGAACACATACAAAAAACCTACAAAGTATTTGACATTATTAGTTGACACGTTTTCTTAGTTGACTTCCTACATTGCTTTCTTATGTTTAATGTTTCGACAAATACACTTCAACTAAATTTCATTTATTTCAATTCAAATTCCTTCCCTTACATTTCTTTTGCTGAAAGATATTCATGATAAGGTACATGCGATATGATGATTCAACGATAATATTCGCATGAAGCCTTGGACCCCTTCAAAGAAAAAGGTTGATAGTAGTTGTGTTAAGTAATATAGTATAACAAATCTCACGATTTATACCCTATATTAGTCCTTTTTCCATCCGGACAATTTTGAGTTATATTCACAGAGGAGTAACTTTCTCTTTGGCCAGTTTTGAGGACATCTTTTATTGCAAAGGCTCGTATAAATATTGATCATGCATTCCAATGTGAGATGGGTTATTCTTTAGATAGATAGTTTATATAAGTGCCACAGAGATTATACAGATTATATATTGATGTTTTTTTTGTTTGGAGAAGACATTGATTTATTTTTAGAAATTGATTTTACCCTTATACATTTGTATTTTTCTCAAGGACACATTTTTTTGTGATATCTTGATTGTTCGATATGGGTTGAACCTTTCCTTAAAGAGGTTTCGTATTTGAAAAATTGAAACATGCTACCAACTGCCTATAATCAGAAGTAGAGTGCTGGCAATTAATTCATTATCATGGGAATTTAATTGAAACCTGTATAGTCTTGATCAACTAAATTTCTCACTCAATGGTAAAGGTAAAGTTAACTCTATGTCATAATGTGGTTTACCACAATTAACCATTGATATTAACCTGTTTACTTTAAACTTCTTTTCACGGTGCTATCGCTACATAATAGCAACGTAAATTCCCGTTCTTTCAAATAAGGATTTCATTCCCAAGACTCCTTATTAAAGAAATTAATATATCAAGGCCGGAATCTCAGATCGAGAACAACCGCTAAATTAAATCTCTTTATAACAAAGATATATTTAAAAAAAACTAATTTCTGAATTCTTTAAAAGGAGATGGTCTCGGGGTTGGGAGGGACATTATATTGGTAATAATAACGATCAAAATGCAGAAAGAACTTCTTTTTTTTTTTAATTCAAAAAATCCTATACATACACACACACACACATCTGCCCTGTAGCTTTGGCATTTTTTTGCTTTCTGCCGCAGTGCACAATTCCCTGCTGCACTCCCTGCCTCTATTCTGACCACAGCCAATCACCTATCAATCTCTGTGAGATCGCTATGTGGAGGCACGAGTCAGACAGTGGTCGGCAGCTCCCAGGCGCTAAGGTAGGTGGGAAGCGCGCTCCTCTAACACATCCAGCAACCAACAACAATCCAATGCCTGCTTTAACAACCTGTACTACCCACTTGCACATAAATCATTAAACATCGACACATATATCATTAATAATATAATGTATTTTATGTATATGTACAATAATATTAATTGGCAAATTGATGATGCTATATTCCATCTTACATCCTGTCAAGGAGGTATGATCAGGGTTTTTTTGATATATATAACATTATCTCCTTGTATTCTTTATATGGGTATATTAAAAATACCTACTGATAAGAAAACATAAAACCAGGGCGATCGATGATCAATATATTTAAGTTACAATTGGTAAATTAGCGACCAAACAAGTCGGGCGGTTTGGGCGGTTTTCTGCAGTAATACCATTGTACCGAGGTCACAAAAACATGTGATCTTCGCAGTTGTAGGCTGGAATATTAGTCTGGAGGCTAATATGATTTAATCTTTAAAATTTCCCGCTGTCGAGAATCATCATTTTGTGCGCAGAGCTTACTAATTATATTTGTCGAGTCTTGTGGAGGTTATGGATTCAGTAGTTCCCCATGCATCAACACCAACATGTATTATGATAGGGAAAAAAACCTTTGTGCCTCTTAATACTTTAGACTTTTAATTCTATTGCGGAAAAGCTGGTCAATTACTTTGGTCAAGTCATTTTGAGTCGCTTTAATTCATTTTCGCATTTGCTATGGACATTAAAAGTGTTTTACATGATATTTTTTTCAACGTACCTATGTTTCTATCAGACCCTATTTATTCTATTTCAGTACATACACATAAGAATACCGTTTTTAAACATGAAAAACTGCATCCTTTTTCAATTCAATTCAGAAATTCTTTATTGTATGATCTTAAATACAACAGGTCGGACAATTCTGACATACGGACATGTCAGGTCTTCCACTGACTTTTGTACATCTTTTGGTGAACCAAATTTTAACCCCTTGACATTTTCCCGTTGTTTACATACATGGCATCAACTGGTTCATGATTCATCACAGAACAACATCATATTGTAAAGTATTTTTGCAGATATCTTTTTTTATTCATTTAACTATTTCCCGATGATTCATTAACGTCTCCTTACTTGCATTTCTTATTCATTCCGGCCTTCTTTACATTCATACTTGCTCATCATCAAAATATTCAAAATTCAATATTCAAAATGCTGAACGCTTATTACGCGTTAGCGTTCCTACTCTGACTTTTTATGGTAGAACACATCGATACCCAAGGATCGTGGCCCCCGACTGTTTAGGCCACTTTTTCTCCCCCTTTTCCCGAATTGTGTCTTTCATGTCTCAGTGCTTGCCCTAGCGAAAAGTTTGGGACGTTTGCCTATTTGAATCAAGTTTCAGGTTATATTTCTGGAGTGGGTCCTATTTCTGTGTAAAGTCCAATGGGTCACACCAAAGACCTCCTTAGTATTCATCATTGCCCTGACTAAGATTTTAGCCCTTATAAAAAATTGGGCCTAGAATGCATCTTTTATCAGATGAGACAGCCCAGCCCTGGGCTAGGTCCAGTCAGCCTAGGGAGCAGTCACTGTATAATAAAACTCAGACCACTGGGTAATAAAAGTCAGGTGTCCACAGAGTTGTTCTATCAACTTTTTAATTGAAGGATGTACAAAAATAATTCTGGTGCAGAAGTATTCTAATGATCATAACAATACCTTTCGTCTTTGTTTCATAACTGTGTGATGTTTAGAACTGAAAATACATTTATATAGTTTCTAATGTGGTGCCACCACCTTTCCCAGAAATCAACCACCCTAACCTTGCACTCATCTGACCTTGCACCAGAAAATGGTGGTGGTGGTGTTGGTGGTGGGTGAGAGGTGGGAGAGGGAGAAAGAGATGGGGCAGGGAAGGAGGAGAGGGAGGAGGGGGGGGGGGGCACCTATTTAAGGCCACAAGCAAAATATGATATATATCATGAATGAAATCAAAATATAACTTAGTCTCTCCCTCTCCCTCTCCCCTCCCCTTCTTCCTACTTCCACAATGGGTTCTAATGTCCTCCACCCAACACCAAACACCCCCCCCCCCCCCGCTAGGTGCTCCTCTATCCCTTTCGTTTCTCGTTCACTTCTCCTCCTCCTCCTCCTCCTCCTCCTCCTCCTCCTCCTCCTCCTCCTCCTCCTCCACCACCACAAATGTCCGGAATTTTTTTTTTCATTTTCTTTTCATCTACCTTGTCTAGGGTCTTGCTCCCAACCGCAAAATGCCATTGAAATGCTCCAAACCACAAATGTCATTAAAATCCCATTAGGACGGAATTTTTTTTTTTTTTCATTTTTTTTTTCATCTGCCTTATCTAGGGTCTTGCTCCTAACCGCAAAATGCCATTGACTTTTTGATTGACAATTCTGATTTTTCGATTGACTATTTCGACTTTCCAATTGATTGTTCTGACTTTATGACTTTTCGATTGACTATTTCGACTTTCTGATTGACTGTTCTGACTAAATGGTTGACTATTCTGACTTAACGATTGACTTTTGATTGACTATTTCGACTTTACGATTGACTTTTCTGACTTTACGATTGACTATTTTGACTTCTCGATCGCCTATTTTGACTTTTCAATTCACTATTTTGACTTTTCTGACTTTTTGATTGACTATTTTGAATTTTTGATTGACTATTTTGACTTTTCGATTGACTATTTTGACTTTTTTATTGACTTTTCTGACTTTCTGATTGACTATTCTGACTTTTTGATTGACTTTTCTGACTTTTTGATTGACTATTTCGACTTTCTGATTGACTTTCGACTTTCTGATTGACTTTTCTGACTTTCTGATTGACTTTTCTAACTTTCTGATTGGCTATTTCGACTCTCTGATTGACTATTCTGACTTAACGAATGACATTTCTGACTTTTTGATTGACTTTCTGATTGACTATTCTCCCCCTCCCCCTCCCCCTCTCCCTCCCCTTCCTTATCTGCGCTCTGCTGTAGCGGGCCTCTGATATATATCTCTCTCCTCCTCCAGCTGATGGGGCAAGATCAAAGGGTTTATGGCCCTGGCGGTGACCCTTTTATCCGAGGTATAAGTTGGCAGTTTGACCCTTCTTAAAAGACACGGCTACATTCCGGCAAAGTTTATTTAAATTGCATAATAATCATCTCCCAATTACCTTAAGTCATCCCGATGATGATATCTTAGCCGAAATATTAATTCCCAACTGTCCCAAATTTCATTAATAAATGAAATCGGTATTCAACTCAAGTCCTAATTGGTCACATTCATAGCCACACATCCCTCTTCAATGCTTAAGAATGAATTACAAATTCTATATATGCCCACATTTAAAGGCCACAAGGATATATCATGAATGAAATCGAAATATAACTTAATGTAATTGTACTTAGTTTCATGAACAAGTAATAGAATAATACTTAGGATATATCATGAATGAAATCGAAATATAACTTAATGTAATTGTACTTAGCTTCATGACCAAGTAATAGAATAATACTTAATTTTCACTGGTCAAATCAATAAGGCCACAAAAAATAGGTGTGTTTCCGATTCCCCCCACCACCAACCCCCTACATAGAAAAACATTCCCCTCCCTGCCTTTTTTAGGCCTAAATTGAAAACATATCCCTCTTTACCAATGTATAAACACCCCACCTATTAGCTAACGCTTGTGTTGGTATATATACTCCAATACTCCGTCAGCCTCATTCCTCTCTTGTATATGTATTCCCATATATTTCACTATTCCTAACACACATGCGCACCCAACATGTAAACTTGAAGTATTGATATTGACGGGACGAAAAAGGGAAGCAATTCCCAATCCCCCAAAGCAGTGGCACCTGTGCTGGGTGGGTAGCATGTTTGTCAGGTAAAATAAAGTTATAAAAAATATTGTATTCGTTTTCTTGTGGGAAAGCGTTGCTCTTAAATCAATATCTAAAGTATAAAGATTCACAATCCAATAATAGAAGGTAAACATGTTTGGAATAGTTCTCTTATGTTTCGTCGATGTACACATATAACATATCTATACTTACAGTGTTCATTTTGAAAACAAAGCTTTCTCATGCACATTTTTAACATTGTTTCTATGTTCAAGATTGTAAGAATGAATCAGAAGGCATTCATTGCAATACTATAAAACTGAAACTATAGTCAGTTTCCGTCCAAAATACAACATCCAAATGGACACTGACATATCTTATTGCCACTCCTTTTCTAATACCTTGGTATAAATATTGTTAATTTCATTTATTTTCTTACTCTACTCATAATGTTGTGTTTTGTTGCTGATTAATGTGCCATGGTGCTGCTGAATGATGACAGTGTGATTGTGTCGACAGATTTTTCAGACCTGCCAATCTGGGGGGCGTGACGCTGAGTCAGTACATAGAGGACCACTCACAGTTTTCAGGGAGTTCAGGGCCGGGTTTTACCCGACACTTCCTTAACAAACAGATAGACCTGCACCAGAGATGAGTGTACTTGAACCTTTGCTTTGTCTGCTTAACCCAACTAATCTACCTTTATAAGTACTAACCTGTGTATTTTTTTTATTGCAACTTTTTGTGAAGTACAACAAAGAAACTCACAGCAACATCGCAAGGATCTCCACTCAAAAGCAATACGTCATCACCCATCAATCTGTCGTCTGCTCCCTCGAGAACGTCGTCTGTCCTCAGAACGTCGTCACCAGGAAAATCGTCGTCCTCCTCTGGCAAGTCTTCGTCACATGCGGCCTCCCCCGGTGGTCTGTCGTCGTCCTCGCCTGCCATTCCTCCTGCGACGTCCTCACCGTCGTCCTCCGGAAGGTCATACGTAGTGACGTCATCATGGTCATCAACAATGACGACGGGTGGCTCGCCCCTAGCGCTGAGAAGGCACTCGCGGGAAGGGGTACACAATATGCGTCAACCACTGGTGCCAACTCCTCATGTGATCTTTATGTCGACGACCATGCCAAGTCAGAAACAGCAGACCCATGGCCAAACGTCGCAACACAGCGGGAGAGGAGAAACGATGTGGGCATGATAATAATATTACGGCCAAGATTTATGTTTTAATTTTCAAACCGGTCACAAGAATCACCGATATGTTGGCCAGTATTCTCACAAATAAACACATTTTTGTTGCGTCTATCCTCAACGACAGATAAATGTTACACGAATCGAAGTCCAAAGCATGGATGGACAACAGTAGCATATACCTTTCATAGCATCACCTTCACGTGAGAAAGATGATTCAGTCATCGTTTCCTTAATTTGGTTCAAAAGAGATAACCAAGGCACGAAGAATATATTTCAATTCATGATAAACTCAATGCAGAGCAATTAAAGCCACTATTTCCCTAAGCATAACCACGATCAAGTGCATCATGTCGCATGATAGAAAATGATTTGTTTAGAACCAGACTGGAACAGGAGCCGACATAGTAACAATGATTACACGAGTGCATAATTCACCAAAGATAGCAACACGATCGTCCACCTATTCTATGTGTTCGCCTTCCTCAAGGAGTAGAAATGCTTAATTTTTTATTGCAGAGCATCTTGGTCCGCTTATTATTTATTAATAGACGCTTATATGTTTTACACTACATTGTAGTTATATATAGTAATGTAGCCTGTTACATAAATAGATAGTTTAACAACCATTTCTAAAACCAAAAATTGCATTCCAAGAAGATGTTTTATCGCCATCATAACACAAATATAATATTCCTGTAAATTTATACAATTTATTAGCTTGATCATTAATTACAACTAAAATTGGTGGAATTTGCCTCAAGTAGATGGAATGGGACGCTGATGGAAATAACGTCTTTGGTGGATGGATGAATATATATTATTTGTGAATATATATGTGAATATGTTATGTGTTTGGGGTATAGTATAGGAATGGTGATGGTTTGTTGCGATGTATACCGTAGATTATACTATAAAGACGATGCTGTGTACCTAAATATATTTCTTATTAGCTCTCCTATCATGAAACTAGTAGCACTCATGTCATAGCTATGGAGCTTTCTTTGATGGTGTGAATTATAGGTCTCCTTAAATTACTGCCTCTGGAATCACATTCTCTGGCATTCATTGCTAAGAAAGAAACTGACAAGAGACAATTCTGAAAATGTGTGTTCATCGCATCACCACAGTTTAAAATACTTTTCAGACAACACTGGTCTTGACCTCGCTATGTTTTTATACCGTTGCAGGGCGAACGATAAAGTCAAGAAGGTATCTACAAATTATTACAAGAAGATAACGCCTCCTAATCACCACAGTTCGACTATCTCTCCTCAGCCGATTCTGCAGACCGAGAAGACTTCACTTCACGATAAACCACTGACACAAGACAAGCAAAAACGGAAAACTGACGGCAAAGGAGGACTGAGTCTGCCAGAGGTTCGAGGTGCAGAGGGTCAGTAAATCGTCAATATATTTTTTTCATACGTCCTTTGAGCAGAATTAAACGTTTCTGATGTCGACAAATTCATACAATTCTCTGTTTGGGGTTTCTTTTTTAAAATAAAAGATAGATACAATTATAAAGATACAGTTTCCTTAATTTACTCTTTAAATAACCTTGAAATAACCACAATTAATTTATTGTCTGTATTTTACAGCAAACCCCAACAGGTCCAAAAACAAAAAAGGTCACATCGCGACAATACCTCATATAGCTACCCTGGACCCCTTCTCAGACGGCAGTGCCTCCAACAACCACTCACCTTCGCCTGAGAAAGAGTCAAACCTACCGCTCGTATGACCCTCCAGTCCCCACAGCCATGCAGCCGAAAACAGATTTCCTCCACGAAAACTTCCACAGCGTGGACTGGCACTCAAACCTAAGCACATTTCCTCAACGCCCTTACAGCACAAGTGAAAGATGAACGATCCACTGCTCTCCATTCCATACGACTTGATCTTGAGTGATAAATTAGCAAGCAAACACCTATAATTTGATCATGTGGGTGGGTAGATGCGCATAGAGTGTGATACTAGCCTATATATTACCGGAGCGAGCAACTCCATCTGTTTCGTCTAGTAAACTGGTGTGGGCTTTGAAATCAAATCAAGGCAATATGGACAGAGGAGAACGAGGGGCAACACCAACCTTTTATGCAAGAGGGGATTTGCATGTATAACTGCGCATGACTGTTATGGTCCATGCTGGATGGATTCAGTTAACATTTGACATGCATCTATTTAGCCACACTTTTATCAAACATAGGCGGAATACTTTAACCAATATTCTTGCGTGTTTAAATAGTCTATGAAATCTAAATGCATGATGGGAAACATTGAGTCTTGTCACATCATATCATATGTATAACACATGGCAGTTTATATTGGAACATGGATAAAAATTATGCGGAACATAGGATGTTTTCTATAGCGACGTATATACCTCCCATAATTCCATGCGAGTCATGATTCAAAATGGCGTACATACAAGTCCTCTATTGGCAGCACCTCCAGTAAGAACAGAACTGATAGAATTTTTCAAGTTGTATGGAACGCAATTCACGATCTTGCTGCAAAAGGGAGACCTTTGGAAACTTCATGATTTTGCTGCAACAATCACTCACTCTCACTTTTCATAAACGACTGGTTGAATGATCAACATGAGTGATACAAAAGTGATACAAAAAGCATTTCCACTTATATACTATTGTGTTTAATGCTAAGCGAGGATTTTGTGCTCCAAGTGAGCTGTCTGAACGGACTTAATTGAAGGAAATATTGACAATATCATGTCAATAGAAAATCATCCCATGCCTCCTGTAATTATATAAACAGGAACGAGGGGAAGCTTTCTGTGGGGTATATTCTTTCTATAAAAACTTTTGTAAAGGAAAAACAAAACAATCGATGACCTTACCCAATTACCCAATCCAGTGATCACCAAACTGTCCACAAGAAGAACAAATAAATCAAAAACTGCACTTTTTGCAGCATCCACTCATCATAGCGTGACATGGTTCAGACGTTACGAAAAGTATTTCCATTTTCTGAGTGTTATGTACTCAGCACTTCATATCGCTTTAGAAGTGGACTGATTTCTGTGGAAATACAACAATATTTGCAGCTATGTCAGCGCTTGTGAAACAGTGGCTATCGAACCCACGACCCTTGTGTATGCAGCTCGCAACGGCGTGAATGTATGGCGTCGATTCTCAAAAGGGGAGTGGAAAAACTATGAAAACTTCAACTACCAAAGTCCCTTTGTCTCACCACAGTATTAAAAATGTATCATAGAGATGTAAAATATATATCAATAGTTATGCATAATCATCTAATGAAGGTTCCTAGGATCGAACCCGATTCATTGATAGCTTATGGAATGATGTCACGTCCCGCTTGGACCAACTATATTCATAATTATTAATTACGGAGAACAGTGTGTCAGACACAAAGTAGAACGTAAATTGCCTTGCTGAGACTTATGATAAAATACGGCTCACAGGTAGTTACAGTTGGGAAAATAGAGTCAGCTATGATAAATGTATTCATCTGAAATATGTTCATTGATAATAAGATAAGGGTGATGCATAACTGCTATTAAACATTAGCACAATTTGGTGAATAGGCACACACAAAACTGATAGAGACCCCATGTACAAATTTGTCATGTGTTGATCTGGAATTAGAAAGTTATAGACCAAAGTGTGTCCCTTACGCAGGAGGCGCATTTTTTCTCAACTGAAATATATTTTTGAATGTGAGAAAATCAAATCATAACGGAATTCTAGCAAAAAGGAATCCAATTGATATGTTACATGATATGCGTTAGGATGTTACTTATTGACTTCGATTATGCTTGCATGATTTGCCTTCTTACTAGGGCCCATCTGTTTCTTTCAAGCATGATTTGTCTCCCCTCCTACAGCTGTCTGCTGTGAAAATATTCTTCACACCTACTGTCTTTGTAAAATTACCCCATAATGAATTTAAAATTAATGGATTTGGAACTAGAGTTGATCTTATTTCGCTTTAATGATTAATTTATTTCCAACTGGTATTTCTATCTGTGATATATGCTCGTTTTATATTTCTTCTACCAGTTCGTTTACCATGGATTAATTTTCATTGCTTCAATTTATTTATTCAAGTGATAGAAACAACGTTGTTCAAAGAGAGATAAATGTCACACAGTTTACAGTCACGTCTTATTTAAAACATATTATATTGAATAGTAACGTTCAGCAGATATAGTGTTCTCTAGTTTTAAAAAATCATTGTGTTTGATTTAATTATTAATGGAAATTCTACACACACAAAAAGAGGAAACTATTGTACTTTTAATTCACAGAAGCAAGAAATTGTCGAACGGAAATATAAAATGTTGACTTAGTATTAAGTATTTTGCCAAATATTTGAGTGAAGGCAATTTTACATATATTGTTCTTGTCCCATAGTCATTTCCATTGACCGATTGAAAATGTACAATAGTCCTACTTTTGTGCACAAAGTGTGTTGTCAACCTTCATCAGAATGTTTAAATATATACCTCTTATGAATTGATTGATATACAAAAAGACAATGGAGAAATACAATTATTGGAAAATATGTGTATCGTTCACTTCTTTATGGTTGCAGTATTACTAATGTAACATAGTGGTAGTGGGTTATCCAGATATTTATTCAACGATATAACCAGTTCCAACTAAGTAAAATCTTTCACCACACAAGTATTCCCTATTTCATAGATTGAATTGGAATATACCGTACTTTATATGCCAAGTTACACAGGTAAAGAGGATGCAAATGGGTAAGCAGGCATCTGGATAAGATCGAGCTCTTCCAGCTGTTACCTTAAAATGATGGTTTGCTAGACTATATATGGAGTGAAGTATATAATTTAAAACACCAAAATACAATAATGAATACAGGATAAGTAACGAGTTGGTTGAAGGATTGTGAATATTGTACGAGTTGCCAACGAGTTAGTTATCTGATTTATTATATATGCTCTATATACGACAGAACAAAGTATATTTTGTAGAAATATTACCAAATTGCGACCTTATTTATGCTTGATTAGTTGTTTTTTTCTTCTTTTGTGACCTAGGCCCATGACTATGCACCGCGCAGTTCTACCGGGCATCGCTGCGAGGGAAACGTTGAGAAGAACAGCTCACTGTTTCGAATCAATTTCAGACACTTTCACTGCTTTAAATCTTTTTAAAATAAAGTTATGGTTTGACAAAGGGTGGGCATCCATAATAACAAAAGGATTATTAGGCGGAGCGTAGCGAAGCCCTTTCCCTATCGGTTCAATCCAATCTCATGACACAATCTTCCCCCTCTTAGTACCCCTTTATATATATATACTAAAAGATGGGCCTGTTTCGGTGTTTTGGACGTTTTGGCACTTGTTTCCCCTCTCCCCCAACCGATTTGTTTCATTTTTGGGCTGACCTCCTAGAAAATGACCTTTCTGAGTGTATGCTGGGAAAATTCTTAAAAATTTCTTTCTTTAAATAGGCTTTACCTAATGTCGGAAACAATGTTCGGGCAGGACTGATCTTTTGGACTGTCAAAGGGGGTAATTGGCGTGTAATTGGGCTGATAACGGCAGTAGGCTCAGCCAACTCTCAGCCAGCTTGCTTAAGTCTGAGCTGATAAGCACCTGGTCAGTGTATAAGCGCTGGTCAGTGTGCACCCATAGGGGGCCCCTTTCGACTTGAGGGTGTTGTGGCGGGCTGGCTGGGCTGGGGAGGGGATGGTTCAACTTAAAGTGTCAGTAAACCCCCAAATATTATGAGCAAATCCATTTCCTTGCTATTATTGAAATGTAACCACCCCGGTTTTACATAATTCAAGTTATTATTTAGTGAGTTTTACCCATTTAAAGGAGTGAAAAAGTAGTTCCACAGTTTAACACCCCATTCAAGGTGCCACTGTTTGCCTATGTCATAAAGCTGCGCCAATCTTGAAATGTACATGCAATGAACATAACAAACAACTCTCATAATTGCTGCTAGAAAGAAGGAGGGTGGGGTGGGAGGAAGGAGTTTGACCAAAGCAGGTGTGCAGACCAAAACAAACTGTGTTACATGTATAGTTCTCTGGTCAAAACAATGGCTGAAAGCAGTGACAGTGAACTGTTTCAATTGCTGGGAGATTGGGGGGGAAAGGTATGGATATTATGTTCATTTCTGGCGCAGCTTTGTGATGTCACACAGCACTCTCAGTGCCCTCTTGTGCTAAACAGACCTTTTCAACTAAGCTTTCCCAATTCGTGCCTGTAATTGACTATAAGTTAAACATAAATGGAAGTAAAAAAATTGAGACTTGGCTGTTGTATTTATGGCTCCATGAAGTTTGTTGTCCTAAAAGTGACCGGGAACCCGTTAACTGACCCTTTAAAGGTGAAGTGTAAAGATTTTTATTTGGTGTTTGATGCATTCGGAGGAATATTTTGAAATAATGTACAAAGTTTTAGCACCCAACCAAACAAATCAAACCAGTGAGAGGTGTTTAAGCGCTCCCATTTACTGAGCCACACGCAGCCCACCGCGGCAAGGTGGGTAGCCATCTTTAGATGGGTCAAGCGACCTGTGACGTCATCCATGTCCAAGCGCGACTGGTAGGCTTTAGCATGTGTCTAGACACATACAACTATAAGTTACACTAGCTCTATAAGTCATTAAATGCAGGGATCATAGTAAGATAGTAAGGGCTTTGTACTCATAAATAACGAGTCTTATTTCACTTTCTTTCCTTCTTGCCCTCTCACTCTCTCCTTCCCCCTGCCGCCTTCCCCGTCTGCCTACTCCTACACCCAGCTCTCACCTCCCGCTCTTTCTTTCTCTCTCTCATATCTCTTTCTTACTCTCTATTTTCTCTCCCCTTACTCACTCCTCTTTCTCTGTGACCCCTCCTCCTTATGTACACTTACATGATTACATTCAATTACATACAATATTTTATTTGATGATCTGCTAACATGCATTCTACAATGAATACAATTATCGATTATGTTTCAAACATTTTCGAAAGCTTTTCTAACCAACCTCTCCCTCTCCTGTCCCTCCCCCTTAATTAATACCCTGCCCCTCCCCTTGAGGTTATTCACTACTGGTGATACAATGTAATTGTATACTTATTACAAATATCCTATACAGTTTCAATTTATTTACAAAATATCAGTCACTCCCACGGTTTTCACCAGAAATATTTGACAGTGTAGTGGGACTACACACAATCTAGGTGGGTCTGGGGGCATGCAGCCCCGGGAAAATCTTGAGGAAAATGATCCTATTCTAGGGCTTTTTTCTGATTTTAAGGGCCATCATTTAAAACATTAAAACTCATGGTTTACATGATTAAACTTTATCTCCCTAGTCACCCTAACGATCATTCTGAGATATCATTTTTCCAATTGCGTAGTAGCCTATAGTGTACTAATTATTAGACAATTAAATAATTTGAAATAGTAGAAAAAATCGCATGTTTATTACCATTTCAATTCGAATGCAAAGAGATATTGGCCATACTACTTTACAGAGAGTAAGTATTGTTAGTACACATTTACATCAATCAATCGGCCAACATGTGCCATTCGCCATGACAAAATGCATTGGTTATATCCTGAATTACAAATTTTGGGTTATAATAGTATAGTTACAAAAGCATGAAATGTATCACTCAGCGAAATTTTCTTCATGATAAATTCTATTTTAAAAGAATCCTTGGGACAGCCATATCATTGATAAATGATATCCCGGGAAATATACATTTAAGACAGGACGAGAAGTTCCACGTGATAGAGGTAGTATCATATCTTCTATGAAAACCAATGTTTATGGTCTCTGGAAATGCCATAAGGTGTTATGATGAGGTAAAGAGTGTGTACATCAGGATAGTCAGGAAGATGTTCAATGTTTCTCAAATACATTGATGAAATCAAGATTCGGAACGACATGCTTTTTAATGTCCCACCCTTTTATGCAGAGATATAAAGACATAACTTTTATACCATATTGAGCATTCATTTGTCAGAAATTATATGAAGCTAATGTAACAACATGGAATGTGCTATAGCTCCCCAATATTGTCGCGCTAAATGTAGTACCTTTACACCTGGTACATTTACTTTTCACCTGGTATCGGAAATACACCTCCTAACACTACTGAAGGTAGCGTTAGACTGGTCACGCCCGGGGTCGCGCCTTGGACATGGATGACGTCACAGCTCTGATGTGCGAATACACATGCTAAATCAAAACAAAGCTAGACCCATTTGCCCATTCCACATAAAGCTGTGAAAACGGACGTTAATGAATTCTTTTCCGATTTTTTTAACATCAGAGATTATTACTACCACCACTACCCATGTAAAACTGCTTTCATCTCGATTTTTAAGATTTTCATTACACTTGACCTTTAATTCCGACCAGATGTGAGTCACACTGGGCATATCCTTTTTCAGAACTTCTTTTAGATGGGATATATATTTACAGTCCTAGAACAACTGTACTGCTTACAGTGTGAGAATTAAATCAACCTTCGAACGGAATTTGTACATCAAATACAAGGAAAGTTGTGTAATTTGAAAGTTCATCTACTTTCAGCCCCCTCTATATCTATCGCCACTCCACCTCCACCTGGGCCTTCCCAACCAAGATAATGTCTTACAATGTTTAGCCAAATTGTTTAGGCAATTCTACACCTATTATTAACGATTTGATAAAATAAATAATTCGCCTTTAGAGAATCGATATATATATATTATCTCTCCCTCTCTCTCTATTGACTGGCGAGGGGGGAGGGGGGAGTGTGTCCAATTAACCCCATTACCCCATCCTCACATTCCACAGCTATCAGGGGTCAATCTGATAACAAAGTCACTTATGGTCGCAATTATATCATTATCAGGAAGGTGGAGGTATCTGTTAATAATGTGCCAGCAAAATCTTATTCTAATTCCCTCTATAAATACAGGTTACATTTTATAAGAATGGTATTTTATAAGAATGGCAGAGAAAGTTGCAGTTTGAATGGCAATGCTACACCTATTATTAATGATTTGATAAAATGATAATTCGAAATAATTTCTTTACATTTTACAGCTAATACAAGTGTCTCTCCCTCTCCTCTCTCTCTCTCCCTCTCCTCTCTCTCTCCCTCTCCTCTCTCTCTCTCTCTCTCTCTGTCTGTCTGTCCCTCTCTCTCTCCCCCTCTCTCTCTCCCCCTCTCTCTCTCCCTCCCTCTCTCTCCCTCCCTCTCTCTCCCCCTCTCTCTCTCTGTCTGTCTGTCCCTCTCTCTCCCCCTCTCTCTCTCCCTCCCTCTCTCCCCCTCTCTCTCCCTCTCCCTCCCTCTCTCTCTCCCCCCTCTCTCTCTCTCTCCCTCTCTCCCTCTCCCTCTCAGCAGGTACAACAAATATCAATATTCATAATCAACAGTCTTTAGAAAGTCCCTACCCCCTAAATAAGCTCTCGCTCCCTGTGGCTATATCGATGGCCACAGGCCCATGACCTCTTGTATTTTTTTTGAGTGTTGGAGTTTCTTTTTTCAACGCTTTTTTTCAATGGAAATAGAACCCATCCACCCACCCTAGCTCTCTATCCCTCCTACCTACAATATCTATTTGATCTAGTCTTAATTACCATAGACATACACACCACAACGTGCTGTGTAGTCAACACCACCCACCCTTTAAACATATCAACACTACCGCTATCCATTTTGAATATATCCCATTTGCCGGTTACGGTTATTAGCGTAAACTTCCGGAACGGAACGGAAAAAGGGATCGGAATGGTCACGCGATATTGCCGATAATGAAGCGCCAACTTTTATATTTAAAAGTACAAGTTTCGTACACCGTATAATATATAAGTCCTCCCATAAAAAGGCTTCGTAACTAACACAAGTTTCATTTGAGACGATAATAAGGTCGCAACTTACATGGGATAACAACAAAAGTTAGGCCATAAGTAGGGGTCGTTCTTATATGGGGAGTGGACGCTGATTGATCGGGCGACGTGAGGAATTTCGGATATGGGATTCCACCCTCATAGAGGGCGGGTTGGTCGCGCCTCGTCTAGTGTTTAGTTTTAGAATATTTTTTAGGTCTTGGAAAACTAGGGTCTTTTCACTTTTCTTGTTCTGTTGGTTAGCCTCCCTCTCCATCACAATTGTTGTTGGTACATTTATGTGCACTATTGGAGTGAATAAAAATGCTTGGAGGGCTTCACATCGAAATGGCTCTCTGGGCTACAATGGTAGATCTCTTGCGTGGGTCTGGATTGCTTGAATCCCTTACACAAGCAGGAATTTCTAGGACAGAGGCAGCTGCCACATCATTTTTAAGGGCATCTGACCCAATGAGAACATGTAAAAACCTACGCGTCCTAGGCAACCGGATCAACCGGCATATTGCATGTCCAAAGTCTAAGGTAACTGTACCTACATCTCGACGAAATATTATTTCACCTTCTTCTCCACCATCGTTGCATGATTACCCACAAAACGATAGTGATTGTGCACATACTGGTTTGAACTCTGACGTTATTCCCTTTTCAAATTTGGAAGAAGAAATTGATCGTAGTGTTTCAGTTACCGATTTAGTAATGGCCACCAATGATAACAATCCTCAACCATTGTCTGAAAACTCTAGTGAACTAACTAAGAAAGAGTCAGGTGAAATCGTACACAATGACATATCTAATTCTCCAGCTACATCGAATTCTTTCGTTGCCGGTTCACATGAGCCCCAGGCGTCGCCAGCAAAATTATCAGTTGATATACCTGCACCTCCTTCCATCCCTGATAACCCACTCAATTCCAATGATCCTCCAATATCTCCAAAAAAGAAACTGTCGTCCCTCAATGACTTGGCTAATGAAATGAAGCTATTTCATACCTCCCTTCACAATAAACAAAAAGATGCTACCTCAGTGGTAGAAAAAAAGGTAGAAAGTTTGACGATAGCAGTAAATGACCTCAAACTTAATATTGGTGCGAGATTGACCACTCTTGAAGGTAGATTAAAGGTTGTGGAAGAAAGTTACACTCCTGCTGCCGATATAGAAACTATGATCTCAGAAAAAGTCCAATCTCTGGTTGATGATAAATCTGCTGAAATAGACACCCATATTACAACTCAGTTTAATACCAATTTCGAAACATTCAAGAATTCAACTGAGTCACAGATTGGGGAATGGCTCACTACCTCATCAAATACTGTTAAATCAACCCTAGAAGACCAAGATACCAAATTGGGGGGACTTATCACTGATCTGGCTAGCATGAAACAATCACTACAATCGTCCCAAGCCTGGCATTCTCACACGTATGCTATTGCATCCCAAAACACAATAGCCATCCAAAAATTTGAAAAATCGCTCCAAATCACAAACGACCAAGTTGGTATCCTCGACACTAAATCGAGAAACTGTAACATACTCATCGACAGCGTCCCTGAGAATAAAAATGAAGTCCTTTCTGAAATTGTAGTTGATATTATTTCTCCTACTCTTCATAACTTTGCCTCCAATGATATCAGCGTCACATACCGCTTAGGCCGATTCAAAGCTGGTAAAGTCCGACCAATATTAGTCGTCCTTGTTTCTACAAAACTAAGGGACCAAATCCTCCAGTTGTCTAAACAAATAAGGCAGAACAGTCCCAAACCAAACATTTGGATAAATCGTGACTTAGCTGATGACACTAGACGTAAATCTGCCCTTCTCCGAAAATGCTTTAAAAAGTTAGAAAAACTTGAGCCTGACACCAAACCGACGCTGAGCTCGAACTATATTAACTACAACAAAGCCAGATACTATTGGAATGATCTCCCCAACCTTCCCACAGGAGCAAGACCTGAAGATGTCAAATCTCAGGAATATTGTCAAGGCCTAGCCTTAGGATATCAGGGAGAGTACCATTATGCATCCAATTTTTTCCCTATAAAATTTTGGCATAACAACTGTCTATTCTCCTCTGTTGAACAGGGATTTCAGTACTACAAGCTCCTCGCCGCTAAGGAAGCCGATCAAGCCGCGGCAATTCTCCTTGTTGACAATCAGTATAGGTTAAAAGAAATTGGAGATGTGGGCCAAGTTCTCTCAAAACGTTGAGCTCAAACGTAAATTGCTATCATCGCCCTACACAGCCTATTATGAGATGACCGCCTCCAAATACTGGGGCACTGGTCACCGGGTAGGTGACTCGAAGTTCAATCCCATCAGTTTGACGGCGAAAACCAGCAGGAAAAGTTGCTATTGAGTGTGAAGGACGATCTTTCTAAACAAGGATAGTAATGGCACCTATACATAAGGACTATTGTATTGTGGGAGACTCCCGTATTCGCTCACTTGGTCAGTATCTGGATTCTTATGTAAATCCTGAACTATTTACCATACATTCTTACTCAGGAGCCTCTCTGAAATTAGCTGCCTATTTTGCACAAGATGTTGTAACTAGGTTCAAGCCAAAGTATATTTTCATGACAGCAGGATTGTGCTCAGTTACAAAGAAAGATAGATCCACCAAACTCGTGTCACTTATTCATAATTCAGCCATAGAAGCCCAGCTAGCCTATATCTCTGATATGGATTACATCCAAATCAAGATGGAGAGAGCTGTGTATCCTTATGCCACAGAAGTCATTTTTTGCCCTATTGTAGGGATGGATTTAATGATCTACAACCATCTTTCTACCCCTCACCCAGACCAAGACCGTCTTAACAGCTCCATCACCATGATAAATAAAGCGATTTTTAATCGCAATGAATCCCAGTTGCTACCAACGCCGTTTACAAATAGCTGTGTGCACCCAAATGACAAGGGCCATCATAGAAATGTATATGCTCGCCTAGCTGAAGACGGATGTCATCTTGTTCCCGACTTACTTGACGATTGGGCCTGGAAAATCGCCAATGTTACTCGTAAATTAAATATGTGGTAATACTGCATGAGTGGTAAGCCCGAAAACCCTATTTCTATAAGTCTCTGTCGTCGATGGTGACTGTGTTCTGGGTATAGGCCTACTACTCCCCTTGCATACCGACTATCAAGCCTCAGGTTGTGTGTTGTGTCACATATAATGACCTCTCTACATATGACCCCTCCACTACAGTCGACTGCACTTCTCTCAAATCCCTGGTTGTGTATTATGACACATATAATGACCCCTCTACATATGACCACCTCATCCTCCGTCCCACTTCCAAGCTGTGCGTGATTACACCTATATAATTCTTCCTCTGTGCTAAATTTCTCTACAAAAGTTCCTTTGAATCATGGAACTAATTTCTCACTAATAGTGAATGAACTCTAATCCTTCTAGTTACTATCGTCGATAGTGACTATATCTTGCTACCAATCGTCCATTGCTGAAACCATCCTTTAAAACTCCTGATGTCCCTCAACGCGACCTATAGATGACAACTGGATGGTAATATAGTGGGTTAAGCTGTCACTATAATCGAGGTCGGTAAAAAACATTTCTACTAAACTAACATTTTAATATAGTATAATCCGGGATATTATATTAAAACTAAGATGAACTTGTAACGTCACATCAACATTCATTACTTGACTCTCACATTGCGTGCATATATTAATAAATGTTATACGATCAAATACTATCTATAAGATCGTTGTCTGAACCTCTCATCACTGACCCTGTGATTGTGGAAATCCCCCAATTACAATTTATTGTAATTTAATCAACGCTATCCTAAAATTGATCATATAGATAGTTTACATATCAAATTGTATATATGTTTTACATTTAGTTAATCTCTTGACATAAATGTCATAGCTCCAATGAACAAATGTTATAAAATTATTTCATTTTGTAATACAAGACTAGCTTTGCTAGTATATGTGGTGGTTATATATTCATTGAACTTATAAAGATCAATTCTTTATCATGTTATTTCCGCTATTCTCTTATTTTTCTTAGTGTTGAATTGGTCATGTCAGTTGACAATGACCAAACTCAACTACTAAATACTCTAGCATGTGCAAAAGGATTTAAGATTGCAAGCTTGAATATACGCAGTCTTTTAAAAAATTATGAAGAGGTGGAGACCTTTCTGCTCAAGTCTGGGGTGGATGTACTATTATTGGGCGAAACCTGGCTCTCTGACAGGACACACACTAGCCAATTGAATATTGCCCTGTACAAACTTTACCGTTTGGACAGGGCTAGTGGGAAGTCGAGAGGGGGTGGGCTGGCTGTCTACATAAAAGACAATATAAGTGTCGATTGTGAGAAATATAAGGATCTCAACACAAGTAATATTAATTTGGAAATCCAAGTCCTATTACTTGAAGATGACAATCATAAAACCAAGATCGTCCTCAATGCATATAAGCCACCTAGTGGCCGCTATGCTGAGGCTATTGAACTCATTCGCGAGATTCTCTCAAAATTACCAACCAACCATGAAATTTATCTGCTTGGTGACCTGAACATAAATTATAATGATGGTACGCTCCCCTCTAATGAGCTATCTAAAATGACACAGTCATTTCAACTCACACAATACATAAATTTACCTACCAGATCCACCTCTTCCTCCGCTTCCATTATTGATCATGCCTTTTCCAACTCGAAACATATTACAATATCTGGCGTCTTAAACATCAATATATCGGACCATAATCCGATCTATATTGTCAGAAAAAAATTGAAAAATGTATTCTCTAATACATCCTTTGAAGCTAGAAGCTTCACCCACTTTGACGAACATATATTCGTACAAATACTAAAAGACCATGACTGGACTAACTATTACACTTCTCGTAATCCCACCATTTGCTGGGACTATATGGAATCCCTCATTTATCAAATCCTCGACAGAATGTGTCCTGTCAGAGAGTTCAAAAATGTTTGTGCGCGTTGTGAGTGGATAGATGGTGAATTATTCTCATTGATGAAGCAAGTTCTTTAAATTAGCTAAGAAATATAAATCTGCAGACCTCCTAGATCAGGCCAAAGTACTCCGTAGACAAGTAAATAAAATGGCTAAAACCCTCAAAAATGAACACTTTGCTAGAATGTTCTGAAAATCCTCATAAATTTTGGGAGAAAGTAAAACCTATGATAAGCCCCGAAAAAGCTTGTAATATGGAACACATCCAATTAGAATCTGAAAATGGAGATGCAGTTAGTACCAATGAGGTCCCAAATGTTTTTAATGAGTATTTTGCCACAATTGGTTCAAAATTAGCTGATAACATCGATCCACTCTCACAGGACGAATTAACTATGTATGATGATAACAAAGGACCTGCGACCAATTTTCCTAGCTTTCAGTTTGATGGAATTGCCTTGAATGACTTACTGAAAATAATATCTTCCCTTCCTCAACATAAATCTTCTGGCCTTATACACTTGAAAACTCCACTTCTAAAAAAGATCCTGCTCACACTAATCAAGCAATTCAAGTATCTAATAGAATTATCTATGACCACTGGCCTTATCCCCGAAAAGTGGAAACTTGGTAAGGTGACCCCATTATTTAAGGCTGGAAGTTTGAAAAATCCGGGCAACTACAGACCCATCACCAGTATCTGTTTGCCTGCACAGGTCCTGGAAAAAGTCATACAGAAAAAACTTATGGTCCATCTTGAAACCAATAATATATTATACAAGGATCAATATGGATTCAGGTCTGGCTTTTCTACAAGTGATGCTGTCGTCTCCTTTCTAAATAAAGTATATAGTGCTATAAATGAGAAACTAGTCTGTAGAGCTGTATTATTGGACTTCAGGAAGGCCTTCGAAACTGTCGATCACCAGATTTTGCTGGAAAAACTGGGTACAATTGGAATCATGGGTAACAAACTTGAATGGTTTAGAAACTATCTTCATGGCAGGCACCAACATGTTGTAGCAAATAACATAACCTCCTCTAAACAACCAGTTACCTGTGGAGTCCCTCAGGGAACCACCCTTGGACCTATCCTGTTTTCAATTTATATTAACGACTTACATAATCATTCTAAAAATTCAGATATGCAGCTTTTTGCTGACGACACTATTATCAGCAGAGTAGATAACAACATTAATGCTACCACAAAACACCTACAACAGGACCTTGACAATATCATGCTCTGGTGCCGCAAAAATAAGATCTCCTTAAATGAGGACAAATCCAAATCTATGATATTCCATGGGGGCCTTCCTGGAGGACAAAATGGAAAACGGAATCCCATCTCCACAACCTGCTATTGGGTCCAAAAGTTCTTGAAGATGTGGAAGACTATAAGTATTTGGGGACGGTCGTCGACGGCCCCCTTACTTTTAAGAAACATCTTATGAATATTAGACGAAAGGTCGTACACAAATTGTGGCTCTTTAGGCATCTTAGGAGCAGGCTGAATGTGAACTTAAGTGCCCAAATCTACAAAACAGCTATTTTACCATTATTCGATCAATCAGATATTTTTTACGATTCGGCAAATAAAACTAAACTCTCATCCCTTCAAATTCTTCAAAATCGAGCATTGAGAATTATAACTAGAAGCAATAGATTCCAAAATATGGATGATTATCATCAACAATTCAGCCTGCTCCCACTGAAAGAAAGGAGGCGACTGCACATATTGCAACAGGGATATCGTTTAAGGTTTAATGAAAAAATCATCGCCCTGAAAAGTAGGGATACCAGGCAACACAGACAAGGTAGAATTGTCTTCAAATGCCCCATTCCCAGACTTGAGCAGATACGGAAATCTATTTATTATAAAATACCATATTATTGGAACTCTCTTGATACAAATCTGCAAAAAGCTGATACTCCCAAAGCCTTCACAAATTTAGCAAAAGAAGCAGCCATCAAGATTGATCAACACTTCTTATACTAACTAATAAAATTACTGCAAAAAGGTATAGAAACTCCCCTCTTCACAATCTTATTACCTCTTGACTAATTGTGTGTACTGCTTAAATTGATTATGAATGCGCCTGTAAATTATCCATGGTGCCAAATGCACTCTGTTGGACTTCACTATTCATTAATTATCATATCAAATTCATGCATAATTAACAACCTTAAAATCGCATCTCAAGATTGACTTGTATGAGTAAATTAGTTAAATCAAATTAAGATTTAGCAATTGTATTGTATTAAATGATTAATCGTTGTTTTCTTGCGCGTAGTGCTGCTTGCACAAACCTAAAGTTATTAAACCCAATTTTGCAAAGGCCTCCCTACTGTCGTCAACCTTAGGGAGTACTGTTACCTTTTCTTATTAAAACAATATTTTACGGTAGGGCTTGAGATCCTCCCTAAGTAGGGAGATAAGTTCCCACCGATATTGTCGTCTTTGTATTTATAATGGCTATTAAAAGTTTCAACAACAACAAGTAGTATGAATCATTTTTTCCCCTGTATCATAGAGGGGTAACCATGGCAACAGGTTAGGGTATATAACATTTATTGAGGACCCTAGCAAAAAAATGATTTTTTAAAAATAATCTGATATAGTCATGTGTGATATCAGGTGAAAGCTGAAAATGAGGAGAACTCAGAAATATAAATTGTTTGGAAATTGGGCCAGAATTTTTACCATGGCAACCAAAAATCTAAAATAACTTCAATTTCACTAATTTCAGTAGTCATGCTTTTCCATTTGGTTACTATGGTAACAACCTCATGAAATTGTGTAAGACACATCTAATTTAAGTGTTGAATCATTTAGACTGACTTCCGCATAAGAAAAAAGTAAGGATCAAATTTAAATATTCAAATTCTAGTATTCAATACAGGGGTATCTGTTCCCACATTTCTGCATATTGGTATCTAAATAAATCCAATATAGGTGCTCAGAGCTAGCTAGGACCATATGGCGTTTCCAAGGTAACATGTATGGAACACCTGTAGTGTTTGGTATCAAAATGTTCCAAATGACAAGACCAATCTTGATCAATACCTATTTAGATGTTTTATCAAATATTAATCTTCATATTTGTTTGAAAACAAAAAATTAAACTAAATTTTAAAAAACAGTGTGTTGCCATGGTAACCAACAATTCATACATCACCGTTTCAAAATTGGAACCTCCAGCCAAAATGCTTTTAGATGATATATAGCTTTTATGTCTAAACTAAGTCAGGGTCAAATTGTTGTTTTGATTAAGATAAAGGCATAGGAATAATTAAAAATTAACCCAAAATTTCCTGGGGAAGCTGGGCTTGAAAGGGTAAAGTGAGGGATAAGAAAATTCAGCGGTATCATCATATAAACATTCAAGAATATAAATTCCTTAGGCACCAGAATTAGTATTCAGTTAAATTTAGGGAATGAAACATGAAATATTGACCCATAAGCCAAGATAAGATTAAAGGTATTTTGAAAGAAATCCTATCTTTGCAGATAAAGATTCTAGGATAATGTTTAATGGTTCCTATGAAAGTAGACTGTCTATTCTATTAACAATTTAATTTAAGTTAAACAAGCTGACAAATATCAACCACAGTATTTTCGTTTAGAAAAAAAAATTTCTTCACAACTTCACATCAATTAAAGCTACAATAATCTGTCATACATCAAATGAAAGGTAATTTTGTTGTCTACACATGGTTTTATATGTACAAACCTGTAGGATTGATATCTTGGCCGGTATTCAGGAAAACATGAAACAAGTGCCCCCTAGCAGCCATTTTGACAAATTTTCCCCAATTATATGAATGTACATTTTTGATGTTATAAAGGGGGCTTTACTCAACACATTCCCGCAAAAATAAATTCTGTCCCCATTCTGTTCGCCATGAGGGTGACCATGAGGGTGACCAAGGCGGCAACCACAAGGGTAAAGGACACAAGACGCCATCTCAGCATCAGGCTAAACAGGCGTCTCAGAGAAATAAAGCGAGGAACATCACTACTAAGGTCGTTGATAAATTTTGCAACACTATCCTCGAGATGTCTAGAGTCCAGTCTACCCGGAACACTCACAGACAAAGAGACAGCTACAGGGACCAGCGCTCCTCCAGGCCACGAGGCACCAAGCGGCCAAGGCACAAGAGCTCGCACAAGGGTGCACGCTCCCCATCATCAGAGTCGGGTGGCAGGAGACGCCACAATGACACCACCTCAGACACGGGTGACACCACTTCCTCCTCGCCACCGAATAAGAAAAGGAAAGGCAAGAAAAGGCGTAAGAAGTCACACAAGAAAACACTGGATGAACTACGCCATCCTTTCCGTCACTACTCTACAGATACAGATTCATCTTCTGGGGACTCAGACGGACTCCCATCTCCAAAACATATGCGGAGGGCTCACAGGCACCAGAGGTTGACGGCAAAAGCACTCGAGCGCCAGTACGGTGGAAGGGCAAAAGTCAAAGGTAAACAAGCAATGATCCACACCCAAGAAAATTCCCTCCGAACTGATCTCGCCGCCCGATTGCGGGACGAGAAACGTGATATTACGATCAATGAGTATTATTGCGGCTTTGCAGCCATGTGTGCCCTGAAAGCTGATGATGGATCTACATTACAGTGCATGTTAAAACACCTCTCAGAGCTGGGAGAGGACGTCGCAGTCCATAGTTGGAGAGGCCCCTTGCTGTGGTCTCAAACGGTTGTGGATAACGTACTAGACCGCAAGGCCAAGTGGAGGGATATACACTACATCCAACAACAGAGGGCTAAGATTAGTTGGAATCATCGACCCACTACCTTGATTAAGCCAAAGGAAAAGAAGGGAGCCATCTCAGTGCCCTGCCCCTTTTACAATTCCGAGGAGTGTTCCATATCTGAAACCCACGCTGAAGGAATAATAACACTTCTACATTGCTGTGGCTATTGCTATTACAATACCCGCCATAAGCAATACTTTCACACGGCAAAGAGCTGCAACAACCGCAGGTCTAACACCACTAGGGATGGCAGCAGCTCTCAGAACAACAACAACGATCACTACAACAACAAGAACAAGCGTGAATGGCAGGGCACATACAAACCCAGAGAGGCTTCTACTCCTGAACGTCTGCCTCTAACCGCTCGCCAAAAAACTACAATGCCTGACCATGCCACGGTCAGAAAATAACAGTGAGTCTAAACATCTTCCAACCTCTACTATACCTCCCCTCGAAGAGCTGAGCACCAATGGCATAGCTCATGAACTGTCATTACAACAACCAGTAGGTAACTCTATTATAGACTCACTTGTTCGCATAAATGACGTAGTTTCCACCGATAACCTACCACCAAACTACAACTTTGACAATTACTCCAACTGGCCGTTCCCATCAATCTCCCTACCACCAGAGATGGCCAAAATCTACGAGGCCGTGCGCGGAGCAGGCCTCCCTAACTGGAGGGGTGCAAAATACATCCTCCCTTCCAAAATGTCGATATCTGCATGGAGAAAAGTGTCAACAGGTTATAAGGAGGACGAGACCATCTTCAATGGTATCCTTGGAGAATAAAATATCTCTAAATATTAAGAAAAGTAAAATAATGGAGATAAGTAGAAAAAGGCAGGTACCAGAGATAAATGAAACAAGACTTCACATAGGAGAGGCCGAAATAGAGAGAACGAAATCTTACAAGTATCTAGGTGTAACCATAGATGATAAGCTAACGTTTAAGCAGCATCTCGCTATGAGAATAGGAACTGCTAGAAATAAAATACACAAGCTAGCACAACTGAGACAATCTGCAGGGGATAATACCCTACTGACAATTTATAAGGTAGCCATACGCCCTATTATAGAATTTGGCGATTTATTATATAGCGGAGGTAACCAATCAGGGATTGCAAAACTACAAGTTTTGCAAAACTCAGTGGTGAGAATAGTAAAGAATCTTGTGAAAAGAACAAATACGGATGCAGCTCATGCGGAGTTAGGCCTCCAAAAGCTTGATGTACGCAGGAAATCCCATCTGCTTGAAATGGGTTTTAAATTAGCTCAAAACAAGAAATACATAGACAATAGAGGAATAAACCTTAGGAGTCTGGTTGGAGGAAAGAATATGAAAGTGGTAAATCCCACTTCAGAAAGAGTGAAAAAGTCTTTTATATATACAATACCTGCACTCTGGAACAGTGTGGCCCCAAAGCAACAGAATTTAAGTAGTATTAAGGAATTTAGGAGGTTTTTAAAGAAGGAATATGATCCTGGTTAGGAAATGAGAAAAGTCAACCCAGGGTATTACTAGTAAAGGCAAATAGTGTTTATTTGCAGTAAACTCTGGACACATGACTTTAGTGGAAATTGTATAAGGAAGGTTAATACAATTACAAATAGAGGTAAAAAGTTATTATGAACAATGTGAATGAAATGACTTTTAGGAGAGGAAGGAACTCACTCATAAAGTATCCAAATGTATAAAGGAAGATAATGGGCTGAATGCAATCAGATATAAGTAAAATTTATATAGACGATCGAAGATAGAAAAGGAGAAATAAAACACTCGGCAAGAGTGATAAGGGGGGAAATTAAGGGCAAACTGCTATACCAGTTATGTAGTTATAATTAAGTTAAAAATAATTCTTCTAAAAAGAGGGTTAAAACCTTCTAAAAAATTGTACGAGTCTTCACAAAATGTAATGATAAGTGAACTCTTGGAATAAGAAATGTCATGTAAAATGTTATTGTTGAATTGGAATTAATATTAACTAAATGTTTGAGAGTAAAAGGATCCACATGTATTATCACAATATGCCAGCGGAAGCCCGGGAAGAGCAGCAATGCGTTGAGGGGCACTTATCCATTTTCTCATCATTTATTGTAACCGTCCATTGAGAAATAAAAATCTTTATATATATATATCCTATACGGGTTCCCACTACAGTATATGGGCGCAAAGAGACAATTTGTAATAATGTATAGCAGTTTCTTCTTGAGAATTTAACATTTATGCTATGCCAAGCTACGTCGTCTGCTAAGCATTGGAACGATGCCAGTCCCTTGCTGTGTTTCTCTCGCATCAAGTTACAGTAAATAAAACCATTCAGATTCTAGCATTTTTAAAATCATTTGGAAGAGGTCAAATAAATCTCGGACTAACCTTAGTTATGTATTTCTGATGGTTCTTCACCTTGTTTCCAGCGTAGGAATCCCTGGGGTCTACGCTGCACTCCGACCCTCATGATTCCCACCCCCTCCAACTCGGTGAAGAACGGTCGGAAATACATAACTGCGATTAGTTCTGTCTATACCTTGGTGACTATTTGAGATTTTTTACAAAATTCCAAAAACATGAAATATCCCAACATGTCTATCCGTCTTTCCTAAAATTGTATGGTTATATAACTATTCTATCTTTTAAAAGAGATATGACGCTTAGACTTTGATATTTTCTTTCCACATATAAATAGAGCCCTTGTCGACGTTTCATGAGAACTGCCCATGAACCATTACCGATTAGCCTTGAATTGATAGACCAACGAAGATGGAAGAACATCATAATCAAGTATGAAACACTCTTATTGTGTCATTGCTGGGTGGACTTTTATCTAAGTGCAGTGAACATAATTAGGACGCAGGCTCTCACAGGTTTCATTCAGATATGAATTTCCATTTTTTTCCGCCCACTGCTGTGTCTAGCTCCTGCTACTGCTTATTTTCTCTCAATAAAAGCATGACAAGTAATATTATTTTTTGACTTGCAGTATAAACATCCTGAATACAAAAAAACCCAAGCAACTCCTGGTTATTTATAAACGACTATGCTTTATTATCTCATATTTACAAGTAAAAACCACGCTATATTTCGCGCACATTTTAACAATGAGTGTCAAGAACATACATGTCCGCTGTCGGACCCAGTCACAACAACAGTAAGTTTATCATTTAATATGATGCTGCCTTGGATGTGCAATTAAAATATTTTTATTTTACATAAAACACATTTTTGTTGTTGCTATGCTAAAGCCATACAATAAACAGGGAAAGAAACTGGAGCTGGTTTCTCACTTCCATACTTTTAGTATGAAATCATCCGTCCATTACAACACATGAAAACAACTGAAATGGGCTTTGAATTAAAGCTGCAGTTTCAGTTAACAAAGATTAAAAACTAAACATTCTTTACTTCTCGTAGACCCGATTTTGTATCAACATATAACAGCAGCAAAATATTATTGGCTTCAGTCACCTAAGTCATACAACGAGTAAATTTGCTAAGATTTACATTGTGACCAATACAAATATTTTTTAGCAATGGCAAGTGTACATATTTTCGAGGCTAACTTAACATCTGGAGAATTTCTTACAGAGATCATAATATACCGAAGACTAGTTTACATATATTTCTTTTAAATGGGTAAATAACCACTGCTGTCATTACAACCAAACTAAAGAGATTCTTTTCTTCACACTCACTAAATGTTATTCTTAAGTTGCCTAGACTGAAGTTTTCCCAGGCGTCCGGTCAATCGATTAGGCGGGGCCATAATCAATGTATGCCAGGGGGAAATGCCAGACAATACAAATCTATAAAAATAATTTATTGCCTCCCATTATGAAGTATTTCCAACATGCAAAGAGATCTATACCCACACAGACACTGGTAGGGACGAATAAAGCAGGGGATCAAACCAGAAATGGAATCGCCGATATCGATAAGTTGAGCAACATGGCATACAGTAGATTCTTTTGATGCGAATCCAAATCATCTCAGTCTATACATTTTGGCGTACACCAATGCATTACAAATATTACATACATGAATAGGCAGTGCAGAACACTTAACGAAATGGGAACTTTTAAGACAAAGCTATGAGTATATGGAAATACCTATTTTTCTCCTAGCCTTTTAGCTAGCAAGACATATTACAGTAAAAATATATTAGTGGCAGGCCTTCTTTCACAGCACCAATAAAATATCAAATCTTGAATAAACGTGCGGTAATTAAGGGAAGGCACTGCCATTTAAACAAACCCCACTAGCTACCTCAAGGCACAATACATACTTTCTGTGGCTCATTTGAGTTCCTGTTAACACCGGTGTAATATAGCAAGAGGTCCCGGTAGTGCGTGTTATGCAAATCTATTCAGAATACTGATGTTTTTAGACATTGCTAGGCAAGTCCACACCATGGATTGATGCATTTTTATACACATAAATACAGGGATTTCCTTTTTACCAAGCAATATGTACTGGTCAGTCTTAGAAATACATGAGTGAGTGAGTGAGTGAGTGAGTGATAGCTGTTTAATACCGTGACAACCGATTGGATCCATATTCAAGGCAGTGAAATACAACAACTAATATATCAAAAAAAATACGCTTAGTCAACTTAAAATTGTGCGGGCATATATAACTCAGTATCAATACCGGTATACAGAATTTAAAAAGTTTGAAAGCCGGGGAGGTAAGGAGAATAAGTTAATATACGCCCTATCATTTCAAATTTAAAACAAAAATGAGGTTTGAAATAGTTTAACATGGCGATTGTACATATTCTGACGACCTGACCCTTATCAGGTCTTATCAGGGTGAGTGAGGGAACACGCAAATGGGATGTGATATGTGATATGTTTTAGATCATTAGCAATGGTTCTTTTACATGCACCCATACCACACCTGAACACTTGCGATGGTACACCGGCATGTGAAGTCTTCCGAGTCGAAGTTATAATGACTAAAGGATCTTTTGTATACTCCATCCATAATAACAACATTCCGAGACTTTTAAGGTCCCGATGGCATGAATACAGATTATCACATTTATAACCGTAGAGATTTTTTAGATCTCGCTCGCATGAGGTTATTCTACCTATAGGTAGAATAACCTCATGCTGAGGTCGCTGCTTGGGTCCCTCTTGAGGTTTTCTCCCACGAGGTAGGCCAGCTTGTGAGCGTACTATAAAGTTAAATGAAGAAGGAAGAATTAAATTCAATGTATACAGGTAAACACAGGTAAATACTTCATTATCGACCAAACAGTTAGAAATGAATAGAACGTTCCATTCATGCACTATCAGAGCCCTTCTGGCACCGAATTTTGAGTTAGGGTTTTTTCAGTGCTATATATTTGAGGAAGTCTGACATAGAATCTTTAAATTTCTACGTCTTTCCCCCGTAGCCTGAACTAGAAGTAGCCTGATAAATCCTGTGTATCAGAATGTGCTAAATTCTAAAAATACTATGAACATATTCTATTCCATTTCATAACAAATGAAGATAGGGACACATGGTATGGCATCTGCTGCTGTAAATAGACTGGGGGAGTAGGGAGGGATACAATCGGAAATTGTTATGTAGGCTATGCCTTTCCCCTCCTGTACGACTGACAATTGACGTATTTGCTTATCTATTTACATTTTGCCATTGACATATCCAAGGGTCGCCAAGCCTGTGAATAAAGAACGTTAGTTCAGAACAAACTACATCTGATTCGGACTCATTATAGACTTAGTGTAACTGCACCTTAATTCAAACTGGTCCCGTGAATTAATGATTTGTGTATTAAAAAAAATTGTGGGCAGAGAAACCTCTATCGCAAGCCTTTTTACTTGGCGGCCGCCAAGCCCGCTTGAGCAGCAGGAACAACGAGCAGACCATAGCACGTTCTTGATTCTCAATATATCCCTACTCATATAGTATCAATGTCTGCCTGTTGTTATATATGGGCAGGGTTAGGGGAGGAAGGGGGGAAGAGAGATACGAGAGGAGAAAATGAGGGAGAGAGGAGTGAGAAAGAGAAAGAGAGAGGAGAGGAGAGAAAGAGGAAGAGTAAAGACAGACAGACTCCCCACATTTTGTTTCAATTCCTTTAAAATGACCAAAATTTCACTAAAATGTGGTTCAGCATGCACATCGAACATAACAGTAAACAAAATAGAAGCCTATATCTAGTATTTATGAACAAAAAGCGTAGGACCATAAGTGTGTACAACTGCAGCGCAAATGAACTTTTATAATTTGGCAAATTACTCCCCCTAAAATTCATTTGGGAGGCTGAAAATTTCGTGGATAGGTTAGCACATTCCAGGATATACAATATGATACAAATTCCAACATGATGGACCGTCATAGGGACGAGCAGAGGCCATCCAAAGGTTGTACCTACAGGTTTTTTGTTTAATACCTCAGAGCCCTTCTTAGAATGGCAATCGACGCTATTGCTATCTCTGCCCATAATAAATAAAGTTTTAGAAAGAGATCGAAGACAACCCAAACGTACCTGGCAGGGTGCTGGTGTGCGTATCGTGCCCGGCCAGTTGTAGTATATGTGAGCTAGCTTGTAGCTCACCTGCTGTAACCGCCCGATCGGCCAGCCTGAGTCATCCTGAACAACCACATAGTGGGTGGGCGTGACTGTGCCTTGGCGCACATGCTGGCTCACCAGATAAAAGTCCACCCTGCAATGACACAACAAGAACGAATGACTTTTGCGATTAATTATTTAGTACGGTTTTTAGGGTTAATCTACTAAAGCCTTCAGTAAAACCGAAGCAAAAAGTTAGGCGTGGATCTTGGTTTAAAGGTGAATCGTCTCAACGAGGAAATCTAAATTTTAAGGGAGCTGGGCACAATTCCGCGCTGGGGTATAGTGCGCGATTTGTTGGTCGGAATTTGCCGTTATATGGTCGTCATATTCTCTCTTTTGCAACATATCTAGTCTAAAAAAAAATCAAAAAAATCTAGTCTAGTAGTTAACAGACAACACTTCATAAATCATATTGAAAAACGAAATATGAATAAGTTTATGTTTTTTTTAAAAGTATAACTGGTTTTTGACATTGTCATATTTACGACATCCATATGCTTTATTTCCCAAGCTAAATCTAGCACTATTTTGTTTGTTTACAATTCACCAACGCCCTAGGTTTTCAGGGTAAAACCTGGGGATTTCTGTTGAAATCAATATGTGAGACATGTAAAGATTGTAGAATCGATCAGAAAAGTATCATCTAGGTCTAGCCTATCTATATAAATGTGACAACATTAAAGTAAATACTATAATATTCTCATAAACAGCACACAAGATCTAATATAGTATGGAAGCCATTTTAAACATTCCCCCCAAACACTGTGTCTGGAAACTGTGAATAATTTTGATGACTTACTTATATATTTTATAATATCACAGCTTACAACCATTTCCTCTCCTGCTCTTGTTCCCGCTCTCTCCCGCACCTGCTCCCACTCCCTCCCTCTCTTCCTGCCTATTGCATTATACATGTTCCTCCGATGGGTCATATGCTCTACCACTCTCATTCCCTCTCCCTCTCCCACTCCCGTCCTGCTCCGTCTCCCGTTCCCAATCCGTCTCCCACTCCGGCTTCACTGTGAGGTAATTAGTTCGGGGGTAAATTTCTGTGTGGGCGGAAAAATCTGGTGGGTAAATCTCTGATTTCACCCATCAACTTAGGGAAAAAAGTTTATTTCACACATTGTACAGACTGCTGTTCAAAAGCTGAGGCAAAGAAAGAGAAAGGGTGAGGGAAAGAGAGAGAGAGAGAGACAGAGTGATTGGTATGGCATGCGTGTGTCAACGCAGGAACAGCGTACCGTAATTAAGCAGCAGCAGAGGCTGATGTTCGTTAAAAGTGTTTTAAAACATCATTTCGTCTCCTCATACAGCAAACTATTGCTCACATTCACAATGTTTATAATCAGAGGGCATTTGTAGGCAGTCCGTTTCACCCAGGCGTGGATGAGCAGACATTTGGGTGCTGCTTAGCAACAGACAACGTTGCATCATGACCTCAATCCAACCAATATGCAAATAGCCTCATTCTGGTGCAGGGGCACTGATAGGGGATTGTTTTCAGGCACCGATGGGGACCCTGGATGGGGGTGTTCAATTTCAACCCATTTATAACCCTGATGTCTTCCAAAAGTGTTAATGAAACATAGCGGAATGGCTCCGCACCATTTTTGGCAATGTGCACCTGAAATATATTGGAGATCTAGCCAGCGGTTTCTGAGAAAGTAGGGGTTTTAAGGCTCCAAACACTATTTCAATAATATTTAGATGGGCAGACTAGGCAGTCTCTATTTGACCGCAAACAGGTTTACGGTAACATTATTTACCGATAAAACCTATTTTTCCACGATCATTTTTAATTTTCCTGTTTTCCAGGTAGTGTGGGAACCCTGAAATTTATACTCACATATCTTTGCGGGTGACTGTGTGGTCAATCACGGTTCCTGGCCCTGGGTTCTCCATCCGTACATTGCGAGCGTTCCCCTGTGAAATAATAATCACAGTGTCAGCCAGTCAGGAGAATTAGTTTGGGATTAAGGCTTTGCATTTATTTCTGGTCAGAAAAGATAATTGAATATTTTGAAATACCAAGTCCATAAGGCGGTTGTGCTGAATAAAGAGACAAAAACATGACTTAATGCTTTCTGCCCATTAATATTTCTGGCATCAGTAGGCAAAAACTACAACTCCAAAACGGGGATGCAAGTTGGGTCATGGTAAAAAGATACTGAAAGATTTCGGGATAGCATATTTTAAAGACAAACATTTTAATGACAACAAATTTAACAATTTTTGGAAGTTCAAAATTACTGATTTTATTACAAATATTGAAAACTTGTGTCTTCACAGAAACAAATCGCCATACTAAGTTGTGTCCTTTAGCATATGGATAGTAAAGCGAGTCTGAAACACTTATTATATGGGATGGGGTTTAATGTAAGTAAACATACCACTCGTGCGTAGAGTTTGGTGTTGACCCTTTTCTGGACCACAAGCATGGTTAGGAGGGGTTGGTATCCTTCTCCAAACAGAGGGAAGGCGGCCTGCAATTGGCGGACTTCCCAGTCCACCACTTTCTTAAGGTCTCCATCCCCGACACCATCGCGGAAGATGAAGATGCGTTTTGGTGGCGTGTGGTTGTACTGAGATAAAGAAAAGGTATGTTCTAAATTAGTTTTTAAGGGCAACTGATTCTATACAGTACATATAATTAGAATGGTATTCATCTGCCAGGTGTTTACATGTAGGACCATCATATTATCAGAGCGAGGTACCCACCTGACGTGTAAAGACGCCCAACAGTAAGACGTGGAGCTAAGGTCATTTGAACACGAAGCATAACTTTCAAATTACCTTTAAGTGAGCCCTAATTTTAGATACTACCAAAAGTTCGAATGTCAGTACCACCATAGTGTTATATTTTAATAGATTCACTCCACAGGGAAGTTACAGAGTTTGAATATTGGAAATACCTCATAATCTCTATACGGATTTAATTCCATTTTGTGAAAAAGGGAATCGGACATCACTTCTGCAAAGCCATTCCAATATCTTTTGAGATTTGAACAGGTAGCTATCAGCAGAAATCAGCGAATCATATTGAACATACCTTGTGGTAGGCTCGTATTGCGCCGAGGAGACATACTTTCAGGCCATCGCCGAGCTCCTGTCCAGGCAGCTGCTGGCACACTTTGGAGTACCATTGTGTGCACGGTTTATTCAGAGAGGCAACAAAGCCACCCCAGGAAGCCAACCCTTTGGCGGAATTGTGATACACATCAATCCCGCAAAACATGATACCATCCTGAAAGGTGAAGCCAATACTTAGTTACCCGCTAATAAAAATGTTTAAAAAAACAAATGTAACAAGATAATTTCCTATTCCAAAGTTTCTGGGATATGCATGTATAAACAGACAGCTGACAAAAGATTAATGGTCACACATATACTTAGAACAGATAACTAGAGACATGACTGGAGATTGTAACTCACTTGAAAGAAGTTAAAATGTTGCATCATGCTAGGGATTGGAAACTCTAGTGTGAGTGCCTGTATTTGGGCCTGAACGGGCAAGTAATATACATATCCATACTCAGGAAAACATACATATTGTGTTTCCTTATATGCCTCCATACAAAGGCCAAGGGTTTCTAATTAATACAAAATCAAAAGAAATTAAATAATACTCACTGCAGGAATTTTTATTCCCCAAAGTCCGCCACCGAGCTTTGCATTCATTTGCAGCGCAACTTTTTGTGCCACCGATCTTGCTTTATCAAGCCTTTTTATGGTCCGATAATTTATGGCTTGGCTAGCGACTGGGCTCTCGCAACAACACAATTTCTTGAACGCGTTGTAGCGATCATCCCTAGATGATGGGAAAATTACCATCACAAGCTGGAGCTAGGAGGGAAAAATGAGAAAGGGCAAAGGTTCATTAATCTGTTTGATTGGAACTTCATGAGTGTTTATTTAAAATTTAATCAAATGTATACTATTTACTTTTAGTTTGTTCTGTTTTTTTTATTAGCTTCCTCCCAATATATTGCTTCTAGCTTTAGACCGTTGTACAAGGCAATGCTGTTTAAAGGGGCACCTTCAGTATAAAAGGGGTGGGTGGGGCCAGCGGGAGCTTTTCCCTGTCAGACAGTCCCATGAAAAGCAGAGCAGTTTTTGAATGTCTTCCCTAATATCTCATGTTTTAGCCACTGTTTCATCATGTAACTTGCAGGTAACTTATATCAAGGGTGGTGAAAGATGAGATGAGATGAGATAGAGACAAGTTTATGGTCTTACCAGGACCCTAGACCCCAAGGAATATTTCCCCGAGGGGAAGCCACAGAAAAAAGGTATACGGCATTCCTATAATTTTGCTTTATTTGCTGTTTCCTACACCAAAAATCGATATAAACTCAAACCTAACACAAGGGCCTCATTTTATTTTGTTAACTAATAAATCGTTTAAAACCAAGACAAGGGGTAACCCTAGAGATCTGAAACGATGAACCAATGCATGGGAATCGATTTAGGAAAGTGTTCAATACTATGTCATAAGCTCTATGACTTCACCATCGAAATATGGTGAGAGCGTCTAAAATCTGTGAGCTTCTCTGGGTGGATAACGTACATCTCAAAACAGGGATGCAAGTCGGGAATGGTATGGTTATGACAGAGGCAGATGCATATTCAAGCCAACGATGAGCCATGTTTAAAAATCAATATATAAATGATTATGAATTATACAGGTCTAACGTCATATTAAACCTTTAGCTTACCGGTTTAATCAAGAAATAAACTAACCTTGGTGAAGTTTATTTCGGGTTATGCAGAGCATCGTAGTCGTTATAGACGGTAGTACAGGGGAGATACGTCGCGCGTATCGATGACGTCACACTTTCCAGCCACGGTGAGGGGACCTAAGTTACTCGTTATAGATCCCCATAGAATCGATCCTCTGATCGATCCATAGCAGAGTAGTACAGGGTAGAAATTACAATTAATTTCTGGGAGGGAAGGGTGGGCCCCTGTACTACCGTCTATAACGACTACGATGCTCTGCATAACCCGAAATAAACTTCACCAAGGTTAGTTCATTTCTTGATTATGCTTCGCATCTCCGTCGCTAGACGGTAGCACCGAGGAGACTTTCAAGTCTTAGTCACCGAACCCTCAATAACTATACTTTTATAATAATAAAAAATGACTCACAAGTCAAATTTACACCTTTTTTGGTTAGAGGTGAAAGGCTTAACCTCACTGTTTAATGAACAGCTCAATCATTACAATGATCAATCAAGTAAACCCTTAACAATCTCGGGTAATTACAGTACACCCAATTATAATTTCCGGGTAAATAACAAACAGAGAGAATCCTCTCTGAATAACTCATGGTAACAATTAACTACCACCTAAATTACTTCCTACTCAGTAATTTATGTGCAATATCTTCTTCAGATATTACCGTTTTTTTGTAAAACCGTCTGAACGTGTTTTCGGAGGCCCAACGACCTCTTTTCAATATTTCAGTAACAGATACGTCCATAGAAGCTAATTTTGAGACAGCCGCCGAGCGGGTACTGTGTGCCTTAAAGACACCAGTATCCACCCCACTGACTGCTAACATCTCCTTAACCCACCTAGAAACCGTGTTTGTCGACACTGGTTTGTAAGGCGGAACATAGCTCAAAAGAAGTTGACCAATTTTCTTCCCCTCAGAGTTCTGCTCTCTGAGTTCTTCAGTTCTAAGTAAATACTCATTAGTAACCCTTACTAAACAAACCCTAGGGTCGTCCAAAAATGATTTACTCGTGAAGACCTTCAGTGGTCTTCCAGGTTTTGATGTTTTCAACAATTTGTTTATCACAAAAAGAACTTTGTTTTCTCTAAACAAAACATTCTCCGCGTCAATAGCTACAATCGTTTGCAACCTTTGTGCATGGATCAACAAGAACAGGGTAACAAATTTCAACGTCAACCACTTCAGTGAAAGACCCCTGACTGGAGATAGTTCTCTCAGGTATTCAATGACGATATCAGTATCCCATGTCTCTATATAGCGACATGATGCTGGGCGTCTATTACCTATACCTCTGAGGATATGTCTTACAACACTATCTTTCCCGAAGGTTTTCCCCCCCTTTTCAAGCATAATAGCTGAAAGAGAACATCTAGCTACGTTTAACGAACTGTATGAGTAGCCTAAGTCAAACAGCATGGCTAAAAAATTTATGCCAACAGCAAAGTGACAAGAGTGAGGATCTACTCCTTTCTCAAAACAGAAACATCTCCATTTCCGTAAAAAAACATTGTACACCTTTTTAGTTTCAGGTCGCCAAGAGTACTCATACAATTCTCTTGCAGTCTTAGAAAGTCCTAAACCACCTACATTTCGTTGCCACAAAATGCTAAGATCATTTCCGTCTCTTCGAGACTGTCCATTTGTGATTTGAATGTTCGTAAGAGGTTTCCTTTTGCTCTCCGAATGATGGTGTATCTCCCTTTGCTTAGCCGCAGAAGCTTGGGATACCAGATCTGGTTTGGCCAGGCTGGCCCCACCACGATCGCTCTGGCATCTTCCGCCTGAATCTTTTGGAGGCACTTGCTCATCAGACTGAAAGGAGGAAACAAATAACACAGGTTAAAAGTAGACCAATTCAGTGAAAAAGCATCAACAAAGGAAGCTAACAGATCAGGTTTCCAGCTCGCAAATTTCTTAACTTTTGCATTGAGGTGGGATGCGAAAAGATCAATATCCGGGGTGCCCCAATTGATACAAATTGAGTCAAAAAATTTTGGGTTTAACTCCCATTCTGTGTTGTCAGTAAAATGCCTGCTGGCATAATCTGCTTCCACATTTTTTACACCTGGAATGTGGCTCGCTAGGAACCACACTGATCTCTCTTCTCCCCACTGCCAGATATGTCTGGCTACGTCATTACATTCTTTTGACCTAGTCCCTCCCATTTTATTAATGTAAGCGACAGTTGTGCTGTTGTCAGAGAGAATGAGGATTTTCTTCCCTGATATATGTCTCAAAAGGCTGTTTAGACCATTCAACACTGCCTGCATTTCTAAAACATTGATATGTTTGCCTTGCATATTGGGTTCCCATCTGTAACCAGTGCTAGTACCTTCAAATACTGCACCCCACCCCATTAAGGACGCGTCCGTAGTTAGGGTAAGCTCAGGACCTTTAGGTCGGATCAGGCGCGTAGCGCCTTCCACTCGGTCATACCACCAATTTAACTCTGACCAGGCTTTCTTAGATAAGTACATTACCCCATCAAAGCCGGTTGAACCTGCTCGTCTGAGGGCTAGAATCTTTTCTACTTCTACCTGTTTGTAATGCGCTAGGGCATAATCAAAACCTTTCGTTAAATCGACCATCAAGCCCACTACCTTAGCAACTTCTCTAATTTTGTGTTCTTTGTTAGGTCTAAGCTTGTCTATCCATTCCTTCAGTTTTTTGATTTTATCAGGAGTTGGACGAACCGACATCTGAACTGAATTTAGAATATAGCCTAGAAAGGTGAGTTCTTGGGTGGGGACCTTCTGAGATTTTTCTTCATGTATGGAAAACCCCAAACTGGTAATTACCTGTTTGACTCTTTTCACAGCAGCCGCACATTCTTCACTCGTGCCTCCTAGAATGAAAATATCATCAATGTAATTGAAGCACACTAAGCCCTCTCTTCTCAGAGAGGCAAAGACCGGTTTAAGGATTTTAGTGAAAACTCTCGGCGCTGGAGACAGCCCGAAAGGAACCGCGTTGAATCTGTAGATTCTCCCTTTCCACTGAAAAGTGATGTAATCTCTAAATTCATGAGCCAAACTGAGCGCATAATACGCCTCCTTTAGATCCAGCGATGCCATAAAGGCCCCTTTTTCTAAAAGGTTAATCGCTGATTCTAGATTGTCCATCTTAAAATGTTCCTTCTTTATGTAATGATTTAAAACCGTGAGGTCAATAATCAACCTCCATTTCCCTTCAGGTTTTGGTCGAAGGAAAACATTGGCAATGAACTTTGCCTGATTAGCACGGATACAGGAGACTACTCCTTTCAAAAGTAATTTATCTACTTCAAGTTGGAGAGCTTTGGTTTGAATTTCATTCATTCTGTATTCCCTAGGTATGGACTTCTGTACAGGAGTCCGTTCAAAATCTAGTGTAACACCTTTTACTTGGTTCAGAACCCATTGGTCATTACAGATTTTTTCCCAGTTATCTAAGTGCAATCTAATTTTACCCGGAGTAAAAATATCTTTCAATGGGGAAATAGCTAACGTCAGGTTATTATGAATCGGTACAGACCTACCTGTCTGAAGTTTTACTCCTTCGACGTCGCATCCCCTTTGCGAAAATCCGACTTGTTAGACTTGTCGTTGTTCTTATTGAACGACTTCTTGGATTTGTTAAAGTTCTTCCCTTTACCTTTGCCTTTGCCTTTGTATTGGGTTTTGCCTTGTTTGGGTTTGTTCTTCCCATCACTCCATGTGGATTTTTTCATATCCTCCATTTTCTTAGCCAACCTGGCTACGTGTTCACTCTCTTTGAGAGACCCTTCTAAGTTGTCTGACAATAGATAGGTCACCCCTGGTGGGTTTGAATCATTCGCTAGAGTTTTGTATTCTTGTGGTAAGAAGGGTCGGATCGCCTCTCTGCGATCTTTCACAAGCTTGAATCTACTAAAGTAGGAGGCCATAGAGATAGCGTTGGCAATGTGTTTCATAGGTTCATCAACCCATTTAGCTTCAGGTTCCTTTTCCTTAAGTTTCTGAGCTGCGGTGAGAACTGCTGTGAGAATTCTGAGAAACAGAATCTCGTTCCGTTTCAGTTTATCATCGTTCTCTTTCGCATCCTTTGGGAGCGCATCTCTGATCTTAGTATTGATCTGATGTGGTTGGAGAAATTCTAAGTTACATGGTCTTCTGTATTCGTCCATAACTTTCTTAAGACCCTCCACCGAAAGGTTTACACGAAATCACTTATCCAAAAAGTTTTTAATGGCATCGTGAACAGGTTCGCTTACCCTGTCATCTTCTTCAATTTCCTCGGCCAACGATTCCCAGATGGATTTGGAACTCGTGACAGTAGGTGTTTTGAAAACACTAGGATCAGAAGAGGAGTCACCCGCCACAGGTGTAACATTGTTAGGCTTAGGAGTGCCGACCGGAGGGAAATCACTGTATCGACTCACCCCATCGTAGCCGCTTGCGGCGAAGCTAGACTCGGCGTCCGAGAGCCAACCGTCTCCTATGACGTCATCGTCATCAGACGAACTAGAAGAAGCAATTCTTTTCCTTTTCAAGGCCGGAGTTTTGCATTTCACAATATCGGCTTCCACCAATTCCATTCGCTCGGACATCTTTCCTACTGAGTCACTTAGCTTAGATATGGAGGCAAGAAGTTTATCAGCAACGTCCGACGAGATTTTCGAGGACGACGAAGAGCTTCGGTGAGACGAGCTTTTGCTGTGAGACGATTTGCTATCGCTCTTCCCACTTCTTGAATGGGAGTGAGAATGTGAAGAACTACTCTTCCCATGTTTGGAATCCTGATCACTATGTCCGTGTCCCCGACTGGAGCTACAGTGAGAGGAGCCATCTCTCTCTTCGGACGTCTTCTTCGACGTAGAAGCTTTGGGCGCTTTGTCACCTTCCGCCATCTTGGCTTCTGGAAGCTTACGGAAACAACTCGGTTTTCCGGACAAAAAACGCTCAGGAACACAGATCTAACTAGATCTAACTAGATCAAAAGTTCAATCTAGGGTTCTCGGACCCAAAGACAGAGAATACAAGATTTTTCTCTACTTCACAACCAATTTTCTGCGCGGCCCACGGCTTGCGTGTGTCTGCTCGAAAAATGGCAACTAAAGTGACGTCATCGATACGCGCGACGTATCTCCTCGGTGCTACCGTCTAGCGACGGAGATGTGAAGCATAACTAACTCATCAAAAGGATGTTTGTTTATTTGGCAACTTTTCCAAGTCCAAATTATCTTAATTCAGACAATCTTGCAAGAACTTTCATCCCAGTCTAAGTAAAGGTTAATTAAACAAAACATGTCTTGTGGTCGAACTAGTCGGTGGAGCCCTGCTCCATTCAAACTTTATGTTATGTTCTGTATGAAATATGTCCATGTTTGCAATCACATCACGGAATAAAAGGTCAAACACTTACCTCGGGGTGGATGTGGTTGCGGATTTCCCGTAGGTAGGTCTCCGTCCGGTCATTGGCCAGTGTGATGAACTGGGGCGGCTTGTAACCGCACCCCATCTGTTTGTAGGCACTGGCTATGTGTTGCACGAAGGAGCACACGTCACGTTCGTTTGCCTGGACGCACAGCACCACCCACCGGTCTAGGGACACCTGACAAAGAAGAATTCCATAATGTTATTTCTCATGTCAGTTTGCATTCTTAGGAGGAGGAGGAAATTCCGACGAACATAATGATACTTTACTGCCAAGACTTTAACAGCAGACGGTCAGACCTGTTTTACGTCACACCAACTAGATTTAAAACAACCATGTTAAAAATCGCCATTGACAAGGCACTCGTCTCGTCACTGAAGCCTATGGACCGACATTTAAACACCGAACATTGTTGGAAATAAACAATGTCAGTATTTAGGACGTTCACGTCATAGCCAGCACCGATATCTTTCTTAATAATGACTAAAAAGTTTCCAAAAACCTTTAACATGATAGGTTTCAACGTGTAGACGGAATACCCACCGTGAAACGACCCAGTTCTATTTTAATTTTGTCATTATTCGGTGCCCAAATCCTTGGTTTGCTGAACTGAAAGTGGTCGGCCATTTTGAAATCTAGCCGCATCCTTTAATATAGAATAGCGAAATCAGAACCAGAATCGTCCGCTAAAATGTCAAATTTGGAATATTTGAATTGAAAATAATGTCTATTTTAAAGCAAAGATGGGTCTGACATATTTATTTGATCATATATTTGTTGAAATATCGAGAAAACAACTGCCACCCCACATGTCAAAGAATGTCTCAAAGAATGCCACTACGCATCCAAACGGCTACGGGCCGACCCAGTAGTTAAAAGCGGGACGAAGCCTGCTTTAACAAAAAATAAGAAGCTCTCCAAGCTAATTATTATTACAAGTTAAACCGTTCTAATATCTTCCGTAAGCCCCTTCAAAATCAGTTTTGGACTACATTTCTCAACGCAGGAAAAATGGTTGTCAAGGACGCAGAAAAGTGATGCGCGTAACTAACATTGAAAAATTACGCTACGTTTTTGTGTCTGCGAGCCGGCCCGGCAATCCCATCGATCATGAGGTTCAATTACCGTAGTGGCCCATTCATAAGCTGGGACCTGTTTAAAAGCCTATCTCGAATACAGGTTTGGCATTTGGGGGTCAGGAAAACAAACCTCTCTCAAATAAAAGCTGGGTCTTTATGGTTTTTCTATGCTAACAAGTAACATTTAATCAATGAGTACCTTCTCTGTTTATCGGAGAGACAAGGAAAAGTGGGTCGGTTTTTAATTGTTTCAACCTTTAAAGCGTTTAATCTTAGATTCCTGAACTATTTAGTCCCTAAGTCAAAATAGTTGTTTGTAAAGTTGAAGTAGTTAATCATAAAAGTAGATCGTAAAGTCGAAAGTCAACGGTAAAGTCAGAAAAGTCAAAATAGTTTGGATAAGCCAACATTAATCAGGTTAAGCGAGGGAAATTTTCTATTAAAAAAAATACTTACTGCCTCATAAACGCTGTTACGCAACACTGCTGAGTTCCAGTCTGCCCTGTCTCCAGCAGAGACTGAGCGATCATTCTTGAAGAGGATCGTCTCTGGTGGGAAAAGCCGCCCCTCCGTCTATAAAAGCAAAAGTGTACATAATTAACAAGGGGGCATTTAAAGGGTATCACGCATGATGAGGACAACTTTCCACTTGCTAATAGTTCCTATTAATGTGATGAAGTTCCTCTTACAATTTAAAAGTTTATTCAATATTTTAATATAAAAATAGCCGGTTGAAGTGGTGAGGGAGAATAATCACAGCAGGTTGCCACTGGAGCTGCATCCAGGCAAAACACGGTAGTTTGTGATGTCATGTGAGGTAGTTGTACAGCTGGTCCTGCATGGGTCCAGTGCTATACACACTGAAAGGCCACTAATGATAGACAAACACTTTATTTCCCAAGGAAAGCCTCCATGTTTTTATCGCCAATACCTACTGTACGGTAAGCACAAGTGTAGCTGTGAATGGATTTTTCATAAACGAATTTTCTAGGGTAAAGAAAAAGTTATTTAAAACTGGTAAATGTTAAAACAGCCAATTTTGAGGGGTTAGAAACTGTCAAATATAATGTTTATTCTACATAAATAAAGGATAAGTGGTACTAAGTGTTCTCAATTACTTGTATCTTACATAAGCAGTGATTATAATGAACTGTCCGCATTGGGGGTTGAAGGAGGTACCATTTTAGAACTAATTTATATACGGTAATCCTGTTGATATATCTTGAGCTATTATTACTGAATCATGGAAATACTAACCTCGCTTTGGGGGTTGAAGGAGGTAACATTTCAGAACTGTCCTATATTGTAAGTATTTTTTTTTGGACTGCCCCCTGCCTATTAGTGCATTATGGGTTATATAAGGATTTCAATTTTTATATTTACCCACTTAAAACACCAAAAAATAGAAGCAGAAGGGTTTTTATTTATTGAAACCATCAATTATATGGAAATAAATAAATAAAATTGAAAAACAAATGAGACATCACATTTGTTTTGCCACAGCCTATTACGTAATAGGCGGATCGTGCGGGGAGGAGGAGGAGGAGGAGGAGGAGGAGAGAGAGAGAGAGAGAGAGAGAGAGAGAGAGAGAGAGAGAGAGAGAGAGAGAGAGAGAGAGAGAGAGAGAGAGAGAGAGAGAGAGAGAGAGAGAGAGAGAAAGGGAGCGGGAAAAATATTTAGTTTCCAGGGCTGGCAAACCATTTTAAAAAAAAAAATTCCAAGGCAATTTACCCATAGGAACGCAGTAGGGGTCCAATCACGCAATTACGCAAAGAGGAGCAAGAGGAGGAGAGAGATAGAGAGAGAGAGGAGTAGGAGAAGGACACCACTTGTCAATCCTAGACCTTTTAGTACAGAGTATATAGAAGTCCTCTGGGAAGGATTATAGGAGGAGAGTGTTTGACGACGAAGTAGGGGTCCTATCACGCAATCGTACGCAAAAATACCAGTTCAGCTGCAAAACGCAGCACCAAACCCTACCTATGCCTACCGAAACTAGAACTAAGCCTACGATAAGCTTACATAGGGATTATAACATCTGTGAGAAGTATATGTCATTTTAGGATTGCAGCGTAAAGTGATGGCTCCCGGCGGACCTGTATGTCAACGCGTCCCGTCAGCCGCAATTGCGCAGCACTCGGATTTCCCTTAGGAACTTGTGGCAATGCTGACCAGAGCGCACGGTCACTGAAATGGTCACGGGCGAACCCATTCCTATAAACGCAGGTTGCGAACCTGCGTTTAATAACATCGCTATGGAGATATTCTAATCTCCATTGCATGGTAGCAGTTTGGCTAGACAGGCGCAGTGCAACTTGCCACGCTTGTTATGCTTCGCATCTCCGTCGCTAGACGGTAGCACCAAGGAGATACGTCACGCGTATCGATGACGTCACTTTAGTCGCCTTTCGAGCCCGACCAACACGAAAGCCACGGGCACAGCGAAGTTGGATCGATTTTTAGTGATTATTTCATTCCCGACGGACTCTGGTGATAAGACTGGTTCTGCACTTTAAGAGTGGTGTAAGCTTGAAAAGTGAATTTCAAAGCGATCACGCAAGGTTTCCAACATGGCGGATTCCTCAGATGAGTCGAACAGTGGGCGCTCCACGACGTCTCATGTCAATTCTTCCAAATCGAAGAAGAGTTCGGGAGAAAAACTGAAAAATTCTAATTCCCACTCGGATGGGAACAAGGATAAGGACAAACATTCTGGCAATGTGTCTAAACGAAGCTCAAGCTCGAGCTCAAAAAGTTCTAACGGTTCCTCCAAGGACGTACGTTCCGACGTGGACAAGTCTGGAGGTCATAGTGACCGGCGCAGCCATCACGGGCACTCATCATCGCACCATTCTTCGAGCCATTCCAAATCTTCAAGCTCCAGTTCGTCATCCAGTCGGGAGAGAGAAAAGAGAATGAGTGATGTTCAAGACGAAATGCTAAAGACTTTGACCGCTATGAACGATAAACTGGGGAATGTTACTGACAGGCTTGACGCAGTAGAATCGGACTTACGCAAGCCCGTGATTTCCAGAAAGAGAACACACGACGTCAGCTCTAATAGCTCAGACGACGATGAATGGTTTGACGATCATACCATCTCTTTCCATGATGGGGTGAGTGCTTATTCTGATTTTCCTAAGATGGCGAAGGGTGATGATTCTTTCACTCCTCCGGGCCCAGTTGCCGGTTCCGCCAGCAAATCTGTTTGGGAGATTCTAGCAGAAGGCATAGAAGATGATGATAAGGTCGGGGACCCGGTTCACGTTCATATCAAAATCTTTTTTGACAGGAGGATGAAAACAACCCTGTCCACTGAAGGTCTTAAGAAATCTATGAATAACTATGCCAGGCCTAAGAATCTCGAATATCTCTCCCCTCATGTACTGAACACTAAAATCAGGGATGCTCTTCCCAAAGATGCTAGGGAAAATGATGACAAGTTAAAGAGAAATGAACTGTTATTCATGAAGATCATTGGAGCCATGCTTTGCGCAGCTCAGAAGCTTAAGGAACATGAGAAAGAAGCTGACTGGATCATTCGCCCAATGGAGGACATTGCGGCCGCAGTCGCCATGGCCTCCTACTTTATTCGATTTAAACTCGTAAAAGATAGGCGCGAAGCCATCAGACCTTTCCTTCCTACTGAATATAAGAACTTGGCTAACGATTCTAAACCTCCAGGGGTGACCTACCTCTTATCGGACGACCTAGAAGGGTCCTTAAAGGAGAGCGAGCACGTAGCTCGGTTGGCAAAAAGAATGGAAGATATGAAAAAGACCACTTGGGAGAAGAAAGGAAAATCCCAATCAGGCAAATCCCAACATTCGAAGGGATTCAAGAAAGGAAAAGGGAAGAACTTTTCTAAAGGCCAGAAGGGAAAAGGCAACGGCAAACAGTCCAATCAGAAAATGGATTTTCAGAAAGGGGGAGCCAATACGAAGGAGTAATTCCAGAGTCAGGTAGGTCTGTACCTATTCTTACTACTTCTACCAATGTTGGTTCCCCTCTTACCACAAATGATAAATTTATCCCTGGTAAAATAAAATTTCATGTTGATGCTTGGGAATCTATTTGCTCCGACCAATGGGTTCTAACTCAAGTCAAGGGAGTACAACTTGATTTTATGGAGTTGCCTATCAAGAATTCTGTGCCTCAAGAATATAAAATGAGCGATGTTCAGGCCAGAGCCTTACAAATTGAGGTCGATAAACTTATCGATAAGAAGGTAGTTTCAGAAATTAGCAAACGTGAAGCAAAGTTCATTGCAAACGTTTTCCTCAGACCTAAACCCGATGGTAGATGGAGGCTGATTATTGATTTAACGGTCCTAAATAAGTACATTAAGAAAGAACACTTCAAAATGGACAATTTAGAAACCGCAGTAGACTTGTTAGAACAAGGGGCCTTCATGGCCTCACTTGATCTGAAAGAAGCTTACTATGCGCTAAATTTGGACCCAGAATTCAGAAACTATGTGACGTTCCAATGGAGAGGAAGAATTTTCAGATTCAATGTAGTTCCTTTCGGACTTTCTCCTGCTCCCAGAATTTTTACAAAGATTCTGAAACCTGTATTTGCTTTCCTTCGACGCAAAGGCATTTTGTGCTTTATTTACATTGACGATATTTTCGTTATAGGAAGTTCGGAGGCTGAGTGTGCAAGCGGTGTTGCAGAGATCGAGCAGGTAATGACCAGTCTTGGTTTCACTATTAACACTGAAAAGTCACAGAAAACTCCCACCCAAGAATTAACTTTTCTGGGGTATATCCTAAATTCAGTCCACATGTCTGTTCGCCCAACTGGGGAAAAAATCCAGAAACTTCGTAACGGTATTGACCAATTCAGAGATAAACCAACTCTAAAAATCAGAAACGTAGCAAAATTGGTAGGTCTAATGGTAGACATGACCAAGGGTTTCGATTATGCCTTGGCCCACTACAAACAAATCGAAATGGAAAAGATCATCGCTCTTAAACGAGCGGGCGATCGAGGGTTTGATGGGTCTATGTCCATAACTAAAACCGCCTGGAAGGACCTGAATTGGTGGTATGATAGGGTACAATCAGCAGTTAGGCTAATAAGACCTAAAGCTCCTGATCTTAGCCTTACCACAGATGCTTCCCTCTTAGGGTGGGGAGCAGTGTTTCAGGGTGAAAGCACTGGACAGAGATGGGACTTAGAAACAAGTAAAAAACACATTAATGTTTTGGAAATGAGAGCTGTCTTAAACGGGTTGAATAGCTTAATGAGACAAGTGGAAAACACAAAGATCTTAATTCTCTCAGACAACAGTACCACCGTCAGTTATGTAAACAAAAGGGGGGGCACCAGGTCCAGGGAATGTAACGATTTAGCTAGGGAAATCTGGTCTTGGGCGGAGCTCAGGGCAAACTGGCTCTTTGCAAGCCACATCCCTGGGGTATTGAACGTGGAAGCGGACTACGCAAGTAGACACTTCACAGACAATACAGAATGGGAGCTAAACCCGAAAATCTTTGATGATGTTTGTCGAGAGTTTGGGAAACCAGACATCGATCTGTTTGCTTCCCATTTGAATTTTAAAGTAGCAAAATTTGCTAGCTGGAGACCAGACCCTCTAGCCTCGTTTGTTGATGCTTTTTCTGTGAATTGGTCAAATTTTGATCTTGGTTACTTGTTTCCTCCTTTCAGTCTGATGGGGAAATGTTTACAGAAGATACAAGCAGAAGGGGCAAGAACTATTGTGGTCGGACCAGCGTGGCCAAACCAAGCTTGGTTCCCGAAGTTGATGAAAGTCAGCAAAGGTGGTACAAAATATTCAGGAAGAGACATGGGAATCTGATTCCAACATTCAAGAGCCAAGAGGACCAACTAGGCTCAACAGAACTCATAATTGCAGTTTGTGGGAACAGAAAATAAGAAATTTAAAACTTATCTGATTCCGTAAGAGCCTCCCGCAAGAGCCTCCATTCACATGGCCTCCTGGCGAGATAATACTAAAAAAGTGTACAATGTTTTCTTACGCAGATGGGACTCTTATTGTATCGACAGAGGAATTGATCCTGCAAAATCTGATATCATTACTGGTGTTGAATTTCTGGCGAATATGTTTGAGTTAGGTTATTCGTACAGTTCTTTAGGAGTAGCTCGTTCAGCTCTCTCCTCCATTTTTGAAAGTAATGGTGATGCAACCTTCGGTCGAAATGTTATTGTCCGTAGAATTTTAACGGGAGCTTTTAACAAGAGAGGAATGAGGCTGACGGAGTGTTGGATTTTTTTTTACCAACACAACGTTAGCTAATAGGTTGGGTGTTTATACATTGGTAAAGAGGGATATGTTTTCAATTTAGGCCAAAAAAAGGCAGGGAGGGGAATGTTTTTCTATGTAGGGGGTTGGTGGTGGGGGTAATCGGAAACACACCTATTTTTTGTGGCTTTATTGATTTGACCAGTGAAAATTAAGTATTATTCTATTACTTGGACATGAAACTAAGTACAATTACATTAAGTTATATTTCGATTTCATTCATGATATATCCTAAGTATTATTCTATTACTTGGTCATGAAACTAAGTACAATTACATTAAGTTATATTTCGATTTCACTCATGATATATCCTTGTGGCGTTTAAATGTGGGCATATATAGAATAGTCAATCAGAAAGTCAGAAATGTCATTTGTTAAGTCAGAATAGTCAATCAGAAAGTCGAAATAGTCAATCAAAGTCAATCAGAAAGTTAGAAAAGTCAATCAGAAAGTCAATCAGAAAGTCGAAATAGTCAATCAAAAAGTCAGAAAAGTCAAAATAGTCAATCAGAAAAGTCAATAAATATGTCAATCGAAAGTCAGAATAGTCAATCGAAAAGTCAAAATAGTCAATCAAAAAGTCAAAATAGTCAATCAAAAAGTCATTTTAATCATTTTAATTCGAAATAGTCAAACAAAAAGTCAGAAATAGTGAATTGAGAAGTCAAAATAGGCAATTGAAAAGTCAAAATAGTCAATCGTAAAGTCAGAAAAGTCAATCATAATGTCGAAATAGTCAATCATAATGTCGAAATAGTAAATCAAAAAGTCAGAATAGTCAACCATTAAGTCAGAAGTCAATCAGAAAGTCGAAATAGTCAATCGAAAAATCAGAATTGTCAATCAAAAAGTCAATGGCATTTTGCGGTTAGGAGCAAGACCCTAGAGAAGGCAGATGGGAAAAAAATGATAAAAAAAATTGTCCTAATGGGATTTTGATGACATTTGCGGTTTGGAGCATTTCAATGGCATTTTGTGGTTGGGAGCAAGACCCTAGACAATGTAGATGGAAAAAAAATTAAAAAAAAAAATTTCGTCCTAATGGGATTTTAATGACATTTGCGGTTTGGAGCATTTCAATGGCATTTTGCAGTTGGGAGCAACGCCCTAGACAATGTAGATGAAAAAAAAATTCCGTCCTAATGGGATTTTAATGACATTTGCGGTTTGGAGCATTTCAATGGCATTTTGCAGTTGGGAGCAAGGCCCTAGACAATGTAGATGGAAAAAAAAATGAAAAAAAACAAATTTTGTCCTAATGGGATTTTAATGACATTTGCGGTTTGGAGCATTTCAATGGCATTTTGCAGTTGGGAGAAAGGCCCTAGACAATGTAGATGAATAAAAAAATGAAAAAAAAGATTCCGTCCTAATGGGATTTTAATGACATTTGCGGTTTGGAGCATTTCAATGGCATTTTGCGGTTGGGAGCAAGACCCTAGACAATGTAGATGGAAAAAAAATGAAAAAAAAATTTTCCGTCCTAATGGGATTTTAATGACATTTGCGGTTCTGAGCATTTCAATGGCATTTTGCGGTTCTGAGCAAGACCCTAGACAATGTAGGTGAAAAAAAAATGAATGTTTTCCCCCCCCAGTCCTAATGGGATTTTAATGACATTTGAGGTTTGGAGCATTTGAATGGCTTTTTGCAGTCGTAGCAAGACCCTAGACAATGTAGATGAAAAAAAAATGAAAAAAATTTGTTTCCGTCCTAATGGGATTTTAATGACATTTGTGGTGGTGGAGGAGGAGGAGGAGGAGGAGGAGGAGGAGGAGGAGGAGGAGGAGGAGGAGGAGGAGGAGGAGGGATGGAGGAGGAGGAGGAGGAGAGATGGAGGAGGAGAGATGGAGGAGGAGGAGGAGGAGGAGGAGGAGGAGGGATGGAGGGATGGAGGGTGCAAGGTCAGATGAGTGCAAGGTCAGATGACTGCAAGGTTAGGGTGGTTGATTTCTGGGAAAAGTGGTGGCACCACATTAGAAACTTTATATAAATGTATTTTCAGTTCTAAACATCACACAGTTATGAAAGAAAGACGAAAAGATATTGTTATGATCATTAGAATACTTCTGCATCAGAATTATTTTTGTACATCCTTTAATTTAAAAAGTTGGACATCTGGACTGTGGACATCTGGAATTTATCACTCTGTGGTAACTGGTTACACTGGGGAAACACCACCTGAGCTGGTGCTCTAGGCCCGGCCCTGGGCTCGCTGGGCCTCTGATCTGATAAGGGGTAAAGGGCCGACCACTGATCTGATAAGGGGTAAACTTCTTAGTCAGGTGATCATCACCCTAATGACTTCCTCTGATGTGACCCATTGTGCCGAAAACAGAAAAAGGAAAGACTTTTGAGTTATAAACTGAAATGTTGTACCACTAGGTAAACGTCCGAAACTTTTCTCTAGGTTAAGGAATAGAATAGGAACAGCAGGAAAAGGGAGAAGGGGGCGAAAAAGTGGCTCAAACAGTCGGGGGCCACGTTTGTCAGTAATAGATGTATTTTCAAATCGTAGTGATATGTAAAAGCTAACGCTAATAAAAGACCTCCTCAAAGCAGATATGTAGAGACATGGAACACTGACATTGTAGTAGAGTTCCTCCGTGAACTTTCCCCCGTCAGAGGGCTGACGTTGAAAGAATTAACTTTGAAGTTTGTCACGTTATTCTTGTTGATTCACGCTCAGAGACTTCAGACGATTCATTCGTTAGAGGCCAGAAATGTTTTTGTAAAAACTGAGGAAGTGATTTTTCTAATTGACAAAATGTTAAAAACCTCTAGACAGGGTAAACCTTTTAAAGTGTTCACTAGTAGAGCATTCTTGGATGATCCAAGAGTGTGTTTGGTAAAAACCACCGCTGAGTACCTCAGACGCACTGAGGACTTGAGAAATAAAGATGAAGAGGGTAAAGTGTTAGGCCCTTTATTGTTGAGTTACGTTCCCCCTTATAAAGGGGTCTCAACTAGCAGTATAGCTAGATGGGTGAAGGACGTTTTAAGTCAAAGTGGTGTTGACGTTGATGCTTTTAAAGCTCACAGTGTAAGGTCGGCTTCTGTATCGAAGCTAGACAACTTGGGTGTCCCGGTTGCGGATATACTAAATAGAGGTTGCTGGTCTTCGGACAGCTCCTTTAGAAGGTTCTATAACAAACCTATTGTATCTCAGGAAGATCTCTCTCATAAATTGTTAAAGAAAAAGACTTAATTTTTCTTAAATTCAGTATTGAAACTGTTTTTTTTTATTGACATAATGTTTTAATCGATACTGTAACGAGGTACAGTCAGAAATTATTATGAAATGTTAATATTGTAATTGTTACACATGGTAATAAAAGTGGGTTTAGTACTTTTTCCCTTGAAAAAAGTTTCGTAACTTTTTGTTATGTTAATTGTTTTGCGGATCGGGTACCTAGACTTGAAAGTCTCCTTGGTGCTACCGTCTAGCGACGGAGATGCGAAGCATAATCAAGAAATAAACTAACCTTTGGTGAAGTTTATTTCGGGTTATGCATAGCATCGTAGTCGTTATAGACGGTAGTACAAAGGCCCGCCCGTCCCTACCCAGAATTAAAAATTCTCTTTGTACTACTCGCAAATTTAATTGCTAATTAAATTAGTGGGGATCTATACCGACAGTATTAGGTCCCCTCACCGTGGCTGGAAAGTGTGACGTCATCGATACGCGTGACGTATCTCCTTTGTACTACCGTCTATAACGACTACGATGCTATGCATAACCCGAAATAAACTTCACCAAAGGTTAGTTTATTTCTTGAATATACTATATTGTAAGTGTCTTTATGAAGAAACAATCCTATTCTCCTAGTCAATGACTTATTTTGCCAGTAAGAATATGGCTATTTAGTCAGTTAAAGTAAGCCATTTTTATGTTTGCCAATTCAATAATTCAATTTAATAATGCTGCAGTTGTTATACATCTTGTCCATCGGCATCGCTACTTATAACTCACTTACCAATATAGTTACCCTCTATTCCCGGCCAGTGTATTGCCCCTCGCCCAACGCCAGCGGGCCCCTCACCAAATGTGGTCAGACCACAGAAACCATTGTATGTATAGCCAGATGTTGAGGAAGCTGAGTCATAGATAGGCATGGTCAGGGGAGGGGCTTAGGAGGTAAAGATGGGTCCAGCTGAGTAAGCATGGACGAGGGCGGGTACAGAGCTATGGCTCAGTGAGAGCCGAGTGATGCCTAAGTCACAAATCTCGCAGATAAACAACTTCACACCTCTAACTCAGGTAACATTAGTGACTGTAATATAGGCGGAACAAGTTTAACGAAGAAAGGATTAATGAAAAATGTACATCTTCCGCCTAAATAACTAAGGGTAGGAGAGACTAAAACCAATTTTCCATGTTATTCTTTCATTTGAAGTATAAATGGTTCTCCATAGTAACCCATTCAATGCTGTCAACCTGACTAGTCAACAACACATTGGTAGTGATTGAGAATGAGGAGGAAGTTTTTTCTTTGCACCTTCCTTTATCCTTTTATGAAAATGTAAAAGAGATCCATTGGGTCTTTTTATTCCTCATTAGATCTGGTGTAACATCCCTGAGCCTCACAGACAAGCATTGTTGAAAAGAAGTGATTTGAGCGCTCCAAAATAGTAGCCTACAGTAGGACAGCAGCCTACAATAACACTACCTCACAGGTGACGGACATTGCCCTGCGCTAGTCTTATATCATTTATGCATAGAACTCTGGCTAGTCTGGGTATACGGTAGCCGCCTACATTCCGGATAATAGCGACTTTAAGCACTAGAAATGACCCTCCTATCATTAAAAAATAAATGAATTATGTATTGCAACCTACTGAACATCATATTTTAGTTTTTCTCAACGTCTGAAAACGCATTATATGCAGTCCAGTGTTCCCCTTTAATAATACAGGTGTAACCACAGCTCACAGGTAAAAAGCACATAGATATATGCATAATAATAGTACCTTCACTCCCATATCCATGAAAACATACATGTACAGATTTGGAAAATGAAGTTCCCTCAATACTTCTGCAAGATATGTAGATCTTCCAGAAGAGAAAATAGTTTTTTTTAAATGGTTTACCATGTTCAATACTGACCACTAGTTTCTTAACTATATAATTAAAAAGAATAACGACAAGAAAAAATGTCAGGAAAAATCCAGTATAAAAGGATGTGCAGTACATACCTGGATACTCTGCGTATCCAATCTCAGTCCCCAATCTTCGAGAATTTTTCTGGCGGCTGAGTGCGAGTTTACATTCTCAATAAACTGCTGTAAACGCGCCTGCCTTTCTGTAGGGGAAATACGAGTGTGGCTGGCCAAGTCCTTCATTACACGAAAGTCCTGCCTGCACTCGTCCGTCAGGCCTGTTAGATAACAGAGCTCAGGGATGAGACAGATAATCTCCTCTTCGGACTGACCCTCCCTCTGTTCCCGTCGCGAGGGGCGGTGAATCAACAAGGGCTGCTGTGGGTCCAGTCCAGTTTTCCCATAGTGGTCCCTGCAATCGAAAAAAGTGATATTAGTGCTATGTATAATGTCCTCCCGACCATGTGAGGGGAGGCAAAAGGTTCTTTGAAATAAAATGCTTTACCCCATGTTGTAAACCTTATTTATTATTTGGATGTTCTAAATAGTAGTGAATTTTATTGACTGTTTATTGTGACAGAACATGTGCCCGTATTAAAAAGGAGAACCGGATAGTTATGATGCTAAGAGACTTGAAAGCGTTCTGTTCAGAGACTAGATATCTGTTTCTCCAAATAATGATACACTTGGTAATTATTGGATTGAGAACCTGCATTAGTAAAAGAGAGAAAAACTCACACAGTTAGGAATCAATCAAAGTATTATCAAACCTGTAGTAGTCCTCAAAGGAGACGGAACCACTGCGTGTTTCAAATGTTGACTTCGGATTCTGACCCCAGTCTATGTCATCAATGCGATAGGTTTTACGGTTGTATCGTGTGAGGACAATCGATCCAACTATTGCCCGTGTGGCATTTTCTTGGAAATTGCCACGGGACTTTGAGAGATCCGTCCTGAAATAGCAAAGAAAATGTCATATTAGGGGTGGGGGAAATCGCTTGCCTACTTTTCGGATAATTGGTCCTTTCAGGGCGAGAGAAGAAGCATGCTAACAGGATACGATAGTATACCTTGCTCTTTTTGAATATCAGTAATGGTTCCTTTACATTCATATAACAGGGTTGGAAACGGCCACTCACATTTGTGAGTGGTGGGCGAGTATCATTGCAGGTGCACTGGTCCGTATTCTCAAGTACCAAAATGCAATAGGGTAGATTTGAATAGAATTTATGACTGGGAAACTGAGGCCAGAGTAGAGGGTCATGGGTAATTTCGACCGGAAGAAGGGCCTGGGCCACCTATTTTTACAATTGTGGCTACAGGATACAATGGACAGAGAGGGCCCTTCATTAAAAGTCATTTTAAAGACAGAAAAACATCTATAATCGCCATCAAACAGGTGTGTGGACCAAATTGGCATACATGGGCAGCATGACAATAATCAGGCCAAATGGGAAGAATATAAACTCAGCATAGATTTGAGTAAAAATGTCTTCATTGTAACCAGATTTCTTTTAAATTGTGTTGGTTACATACAGGATAAGTCACTAGTGGGTCTGAAGGAGCGGGAATATCGCACATGGTGCAAAGAGTGCGATATTCCAAGCGACGAAGACCCACGAGTGATTTATCCGATTCATTATATATGCTTTATACAAGAAAGCAATAATTAGCTGATTGGTTGATTAGTACAATTTAGTTGATAGTTGGAAGTTGATTAGATTGAGTGCCTAATGGCACAAGGATGCGAGACCGGTACTAATTTGTCTAATTTTTCCTTTATACAAACAGTAAAGTCAGAAAGTCAATCATAAAGTCGAAATTGTCAATCAGTCAAATTAGTCCATTGATTTAATTATAAATACACTGGAGGTACACTGGGGGTACACTGAAGATAAAATGGGGGGGTACACTTGAGGTACACTGGGGGGTACTTAAAATTTCGGTCAAAAGCTGTGTCTATAGCCTACAATTGATAGACAATTCTAGCTAGGTAGTGGAGAGGGAGTGCACCCCCTGGACCCCCTATTGGGGGGGTGGGAACCCAGGGGTAATCCCCAGGAAAATTGGAAAAATTAAGGTGAATATTTCTGGGGGTGCACCCCCCAACACCAACCACAGCAGAAGGCTGGTCCCCTCCTGCACCCTACCCTCATGTATACAATTTGAACACTGAAATCTGAGAATTATGCTGAAAATACACCAGAAGCCACCAATTTGTATACTGCCCCCAGCAGCTTTATGCAGCGCCCTAGGAAACAGGGCATGTATGTCTCAGAAAATATGGTCCCCCCTACTACCACACAAATCCCTCCAATCCAACCTTAATAAAAACCCTGTTGATACAGTTTATATTTAAATATTGACATTTATAATAGGAATATTTTGTAACCACTGAAATTATTTAGAGAGGAATTAGTTGGGAATTATCTCATCTAAGGAATATTCCAGTTTTCTAACTACCTTTTATAAGAGAAAGGTGTAATCACCCGAAAATGAAAATTGCAATATTACTAAAGTGGAAAATTTCTTTTAATTTGAAATAATGTACATAGAGGAATGACCACTTTACAGTATAGACTGAACAAGGTAAAATAAGACAAGGAAGGTTTTAAGTTTATAGATTGAGAACGTTTATTTTTGATTAATCGACTAAAGCCTTCAGTAAACCTGAAGCAAAAAGTTGGGCAGGAGATGAGTTTAAAGGTTTATCGTTTAACGATCATTTTTAACAGTGGGCGATAATATGGTATTTAGGTCTGCCGAGTGTGGCAATGTGTATAAGGCTTAGAATCAAATCCAAATCAGCAAATTTCTCACAATTCCAACCATATTTGTTCATTTATCAACATGACAGAATTACGCACTGTTGGTCGGGAAAAAGTTGGTCCGAAAAAAAGTTGGTCGGGAAAAAAGTAGGTCGGGGGAAAAAGTAGGTCGGAAAAAAGGTAGGTCGAAAAAAAGTAGGTTGGAAAAAAAGTAGGTCGAAAATAACGTAGTCGAAAAAAAGTAGGTTGGAAAAAAAGTTGGTCGAAAATAAGTTAGTCGAAAAAAAGTAGGTCGAAAAAAAGTAGGTCGAAAAAAAGTAGGTCGAAAAAAAAGTAAGTCGGGAAAAAAGTAGGTCGGAAAAAAGTTGGTCGAAAAAAAAGTAGGTCGAAAAAAAGTAGGTCGGAAAAAAAAGTTGGTCGAAAATAACTTACGTCGAAAAAAAGTAGGTCGGAAAAAAAAGTTGGTCGAAAATAAGTTAGTCGAAAAAAAGTAGGTCGGAAAAAAGGTAGGTCGAAAAAAGGTCAGAAAAAAAAGTTGGTCGAAAATAACTTAGTCGAAAATAAGTTAGTCGGAAAAAAGTAGGTCGGAAAAAAAAGTTTGTTGAAAAAAAGTAGGTCGGAAAAAAAGTAAGTCGGGAAAATAGTTGGTCGAAAAAAAGTAGGTCGGAAAAAAAGTAAGTCGGGAAAAAGTAGGTCGGAAAAAAAAGTTGGTCGAAAATAACTCGAAAGTTGGTCGAAAATAAGTAAGTCGAAAAAAAAGTTATTCGAAAAAAAATTGTCTGAAATTTTTTTTCCTGGGGGGGGGGGCATGCCCCCAGACCCCCCTAGCAGGCTTTGTGCCATCGGCGCTCACACCTCCATAGGTAAGATTTTCAGAAAATGTACAATTCACTTTCACCAATCAATTTTTTCCTGGGAGGCATGCCCCCAGACCCCCCTAGCAGCTTTGTGCTCACACCTCCATAGGTAAGATTTTCAGAAAATGTACAATTCACTTTCACCAAATGTACATTTTTTTTAATGACCCATACCAGTGGAAGGAGGATCAAACGGCACAACCAAACCTATTTGCCATGCATGAATTATCAGAGTATATGCGATGTGACTCATTTTCCTGAAACACATCAGTTACTCATTTTCCTGAAACACATCACATACAACAGAGAGAGGGTATCAGATTGCGCGCCACGTTCCGGTCTACCGCCACGAGCCACCACCAAGCCAAACTGAGCCACCACCAAGTGGAAATGTCAACAAAGTACCACGTGCTCTGCTGTTATTCTCGTAAATCACACGGGTCAGATTTTGAAAAGTTGTAGCATTGGCAAATCTACATTCTAATTAATTTGGTAAATAATACGTAAATTTGACTAAATTGGAGTACATTCGGCATTGCATTCATTCTACCAATTGGTTTGGTTAGGTTTAACTTTCTTTTAAACTTTATTTCGTCTGAAATTCGGGTTATTTGTAAAGATTGGGAAAGTTCAATTGTACACTTTCTGAAAATCGGACCCGACACATCGTTTGTGTGTACTGACATAGTATCTAAATAAAAAAACGCCATGAGAGAAAGGATTCTCGACATATTAACAGACTAATAGAATAATTAGTTAAACAGTCTCGCATCCTTAATAAGACAGAACAAAATATATTTTTTAGAAATAGTACCATTAAAAGATGCTTGATCATGGTTTTTTTTGTGTGAATCTATTTTAGACACTTTCACAGCTTTAAATCATTTTAAAATAAAGTAATGGTTTGAAAACAGATGAAAGGATTTTAGTTTATTAATTCATTTGATAGATATATTACATGTCTACCTGCGTTGAAAATTACAACGATCTGACAACCAGATCATTTTGTTGTCAGTTGGCCACTGCGGGAAAATCGCTCACGTTTCGAATCAATTTCCATCGTTTTCACAGATTTAAAAACTTTTAAAACCACACTAATGCTTTAAGGAGGCTGGGCACAATTCTGAGGTTGGGGATAGTGCACGATTGTGATGTCGGAATTTGCAGTCATACGGTCGTCATTTTCTCCCTTTAATGACATATCATATTTCATAATTAATGGAAAACTTTTAACATATCAGAGTGAGAAATGAAGTAAGAACTTGTTTACGATGTTTGCTTCAAATATAATTCGTTTCTGTTACATTTCTGGCAATTTTACGACATGTGTAAGGTTTAAATCAAACCATAAATCTCAGCCTAATCAGTTTTACAAATCGCCGACGGCCTAGATTTCTGAATTGAAGATTGATATTTCTGTTGAAATCAATATGTTTAAGAAGTGTACATATGGTAGAATCCAGTAGGAAGCTATTATCTAGCTCTAGGCAGTCGATTTTGGGGTTGACAAGTGCAAATAATGATATAAACAGTAAAATAGCGGCGAACTGAACCCCTGACTCAACCTGAACTTGACACTTGCAACACACTCTACCAAAAAATCGAGAGTGGGGACCCCCAATATATTTGACTGTTTTGTAATCTAAACTGTTATGAGAATATGATAATTATGTGAATTTGAAAGAAATCTTATTACTTTTTCCTGGTGAAATTTTCGAAATTTGTAGAATTATGACATTTTCTCATAGCCACCAATAGTAAAGCTCCTTGCAGGAGATAGGCCCCACAGTGGAGAAATGAATATGGAAAGGTCATTTATAAATGGCATTTTCGGATTCAGGGTACTTGAAACTATCTATCACTGGAGCAATTTTGGAGAAAATCTAATGACTTTTCGCAATTGTGTCCAGCCTCCTTAACAAAGGGTAGACTATATATATATGAAAGTATTTCAGTTTATTTTTTTTCATTTGATCTATATTTTAACGTTCTGTCTGTATTTACAACTGATCGGTATAATGGCGTGATTCCTCTCAGGTGGCCCTAGGCTGCAAGCTGTCATAGGCGACTTCATAGCGTGGAGTTGTATATGACACAACTCAGAGCATGGAGTTGCATACGCACACAACGTATACAACTCTACAATACGTTGTCTCAATGGCAACGCGTATATAATAAGCCGCTTAGGATATTGCACTCATTCCACAGTAGGAACCCATTTCAACACTTGTCTTCTATAGCTAAGTCATTACTGGTGTCCCATGAAAAGAAACCATCTTTTTCGGCAAGGAATAGACACACGCAAATTTATCTGCTAATCATGAATTAATATACTTACATGACCGAGTACACCGTGTCCGTACGCAAAACTTTATGGGTTGTGTCCAGTAAACACATAAGCCCACCATCGAAGACTTTGATAGATGTAACGTAACCTGGCCAAACTTCCAGCCTATAATGGGGAGAATGGGGATTGATATTTAGTTGGATTTAGAACAGTGTCCGGCAAATATATTTTGTAGTTTTGTGGGAAAACAGAGGCTAAAAGCTAATGATAGAAAAGTGACAGTCGTTTAAGACAAGAACAAAAACACACAATGAAAACATTACAGCAGAGAGGAGGGGAGAAGTATTGCTTTATATCGGGGTGGGCCGGAGATAAAAACATATTCATGTATTGAGTGGGACTATTAGGACCAGGAGTATGCTAATTCTGTATTGAATTGTTGCCCGTGATCCCATATCTCGATATGTAAATGACCTCTATTGATTATTAATCTCAATGTACACTGTGCATGCCTGTTTATAATTCAATTAGCATCTGCTAATGATTTGCTGTATAAAAATCTATTATATAAAAGGTGATTGGCAATTTTTTTTGTCATGGATGTTCTCAGTACTTCCTTATCTAGGCGTCCCTGGCAACAGAGAGTTGGCAGTAAGAGGGCCCAGGGATGACAGCCAGGGTCTGTAAAATTTACTGAAAATATTTAGAAGGTTGTTTGGGATGGGAGTTAGGAGCGCCGTATGCGAAAATTCTTTATTATCAGTCATTGAGGAAAACCTGTTGTTTCCGTAGAAAATAATGCTTAATAATTCAAAAAACATTCTTTCCTAAAATGCTTTATATGGTTGCAACACTCGATGATAGTTAATGTAAACCGTGCAAGTTCATGAAAAGCAACTTAAAACAGTTTCCAGCTAGCTAGCCCAGTTCCGTCAAACTTGCGTCAGTCGGGAATCTGCCCGGGAGAGACCGTACACTACAGAGCACTGCTGGGCCACGGGCTAGTATATGGCCGACAACGGGCGTGAGGGGGTCATATCAAGATAAAAAGTTTCGCCAGTATTGCAATTCAGTCATAGCATGGGCCTCGCCAGTGGGCAGAATTTAACACTATGGAGGTAGAATAGCGATTGATATCACCACAAGTAGATTTGATAGTTTCAGGCGATCTTAACAAAATAGTCGAAATTATAGTATTGGCTGATTTCAGTCACCTGACTGAGAAATGGCATCCCTGAGAGAGGAGGAGGAGAGAGAGGCGGGGGAGAGGGGGAACTTAGGGATGAGAGGGAGGGAGAGAGAGAATAAGGCAGAGAGAGGGTGGGGGGAATCAGAGAGGAGCGAGAAGAGAGGGTGAGAGTGAGAGATTTTTTCATCTAACAGTTCCTACCCATTCTTGACCATGTTCCATAGAGAACCTACCTGTTTTAACCGTCCAAAGGACGAATACTATGCTATTACTAAAAAAATTACTCACTTATGCTGAGGGATGAAAATAGCGTGGTGGCTATCGAAGAACTGTCTTCTAATTGGCGCCATCTTCAGTTCTGACATTATGCGGTTAAACATGACGTTAAAAAATTGACTGAGCGCAGTATATGGCAACACCTTAACCATCTTGAGGGTGATGGCGTGTTCTCGCCCCTCTCTTGTAGCTGCTTTTACAGTCATTTGCTGCATGAGAAGAATTTAAAACAGATTAATAGGGGAAATCGGCGATGGTTTCAAGATACTGTTAAGTTAAGGAGAGAAAAACCCATCTTTGCATAGGTTTCTGTTTACTGACAACCCAGTTTATAAAAACATTACAAAATTGTATCAAGTCTACCAATTTAAGCATACAAATGGGGCAGACCAAAAAAAAAGTTGCTATTTGACAAGGTGTAAATAAATACAAGGAAACATTAACAGCTTCGATATTTTTAGTTGTGGTGAGAGAATAGCTATCTATGTGCTCTCATAGACGTCCAGACCTTATCAAATCTTATGCCACAATACTGACATTGGATAACTTTGTAGATTTGTCAGTCTGTTTGTCTATCTCTCCCGCTCCCTCTCTTTCACTGTAGAGAGGGGGTTGAAAGAAGATGAACTTTTAAATTATACAACTTTGCTTGTATTTGACGTACAAATTCCGTTCAAAGTCTGATTTGATTCTCACACTGTAAGCAGTACAGTTGTTCTAGGACTATAAATATATTTCTTTTATATAGTGATATTTTCTTACAATCAATTACACAATTTTTGAAAAATTATTACTCAATCTCTCAATTTCATCCCATAAATTTCAATCGCTATCACAACTAGTCTTTAATTCTAAATTGTATTGCCAAAAGCCTTAGAAGGACCGTTTTCATCTTAAAAACTAGGGTCCAATAAAACAAGTACATATTTTTTTTATACAAAGCTGTTTTACCCTTCCCCTATCAATCTACTCCGATAATATCCTGTAATCTAACAGACAAATCTTTCAATTAAATTGGTTCATGAGTTCATTTAGTTTTATATAATATACTCATATACATGTTTTTTCCTATTGTTATTGTATAGTATACGTTGACTATACGGTATCTCTTTTTTATCTTTAGTCTCTTTAATTGTCATCAAGTAATTTTTGTAAAATAATGACAGATCGTCCCTTTCTCTCCACAATATTCACAACTTGCTGATTTTTTAAATTGAATCTGTAGGTTGTAGGTAGCTATAACATCCTATGGTAGCCTATACAATGAAATCTTCCTTTCCTCGAGTTTTGGGTACTCGTGGAAACTCGCAGCATACGAGATTTGTTACGGCTCGGTGAACAGAGGCAACAGAAACAGGGAACCCGTCGAACTCAAGAGACAGAGACTGGTCCCCGGGTACAGCTAGTCACCCTGGCCGACCGGTCCCCAGTAGCGCAATATGCATGCACAGGGAAAAACCCAGTTGGACCTATTACGTCACGTCATGCTTCGTTGGTCATGAGTGCTGTCCTCTCACTATCTCCCCCATACTGCCATAGGGCAGTGGCTCCCCTCACCCCTTAGTCATCTCCACCATAGCTCGCACTAATCGCCGCGGGTAGCACATGACGTCTTTCACTGACAGCATAATGCATTGTCTTTCCTTCCCCCTCCCCTCTTTTCTCTCACACACTTTTGCTTTGTTTTTAAACATTTTTTTACCAATATATAGAAAACAAAATCAAAGAGTGTTCCATTAAGATTAATCTACATGAATGTACTTTATTCTTGATCTGCATTTGTACCAACCTATTTTTATCATTTATTTTCTTTGGGACACCCTGGAAGATCTGTTTACCAGGAGTCGTCCTGTTCTGATATAATCATTGTTGGAATGAAAATATCATATGGCCAATTCTCATGAAATCAGGGCAATGGGTGATTTCAAAAGTAATTTTTTCAGGAGGAATTAATGCCCAGTAAGAATTTGCTTTTACCGTTATACCCTTCCCAACATAATGGACGACATATTCAATGAGTTTTGAGAGGGTCTGTAATGTGTAGAGATGTAAAAAAAATGCAAAAGAAAATGCCCCCATGTAGGCAACCTACCCTGGCGTAGGCACCCCATCCCGACGTGGGCACTCTGTGATTCTAGCCTTTTTTTAAGCCAAAAAATGTCTATAAAAATAATATGGTATCTCCTATATTTTCCCCAGAATTTAACAAATAACGCTTAATAGATGTCCAGGGTCCTGTTATGAAGTTTAATATGGTTTTATCAAGGGGAGGAGGATGAATACACAAAGGTAGGAATGGGAGGAGGAAGAAGGAAGGGGATCGAGGCGGATAGAAGAGGTATAGGTGTGTGTGTGTGGGGGGGGGGGGAGGATGTGGACAGGAAGGTAGGAATGGGAGGAGGAAGAAGGAAGGGGATATAGAGGTGGAGGAGGAAGAAGAGGAGATGTGAAGGGGGGAGGGATAAAAGGGGAGGGAGAGCAAGGGAGGTAGTCGGGGAGGAAAGGAATATTGCTACATGTAGCCTATAGGTGTGTGTGGGGGATGCAAGTTTTTTTCCATGAAACCCTCTTATATCTGTCATTCTCATCTCTCCTCTCCCTATCTTCTCCTCTCCCCCCCCCCCCCTCTCTCTCTCTCTCTCTCTCTGTATGTCCCTCCCTCCCTCCCCTCCCTCTCTCTCTGTCCCTCCCTCCCCCTCCCCCCTCTGTCCCTCCCTCTCTCTGTCCCTCCCTCCCCGTCTCTGTCCCCCCTCCCTCTCCCGCTCTGTCCCTCCCTCTCCCTGTCCCTCCCTCCCCCTCTCCTCTCTGTCCCTCCCTCTCCCGCTCTATCCCTCCATCTCTCTCTCCCTCTCTCTCTCTCTGTCCCTCCCTCTCTCTCTGTCCCTCTCTCTGTCTTTCTGTCTCTCTCTCAGAGAAAGAATGTACCCGTCCACACATTACTCCTCAATGAATTTATAAATTCTTTTTAAAAATGATATTAAATCCTCATTAAATTAGGCAAGTCCAACATTCAAACAGGAGGAGGGGAGAGGGAAAAGAGAGATTTCAGAAGGGACATCGAACCTGCTCTATCCCAAGTGACGAAGGCTTATATTGGGGTACTGTTGGCCATTTCTCATGGGATTTTGATGATTCAAAATTCTCTGTAATGCTGACATATTTGTGATCCATTTGGTATAAAAGACAAGTTTATAGGATGAATTGTCTTCCCTGCATAGATGTTACGTTACATGCCATTTAAAATATATTTAAAATTTAAAAGGCTAGAATATAGCGCCAGGTTAAAGTTTTCTGACCATTTTGTCAAATATTTTCCACATATATTGTTCATATGCTTAGAATGCTCAGGTACTAAGTTGTGAAAGATGAATAATAATAATCATTTTTTAAAGACTAATTAGGCCTACTACCCTGCGTAGGGACCCTGTGATTTTAGCCATTTTTGGCAATCAAATTGATATCTCCAAATTTTAAAAAACGTCCAGTAAATTGTCGGATTCCTATAACTTTTAAGAAGTAGATACACAACTGCCTCTATAATCCAAGTGCCGAAGGCACTTGTTCTGTGCATAATTCTATAATGGAGCGACTGTCATTTTGTTATTTTATTACATTGAAATGGAAACATAAATTTCTCCTTCCCCGAACCTACAAATTTTCCACCTCTTAGTAAGATATTCCAGCCGTCCAGTTTTTCATAGTCAGGGTTAGCCTCAGGGCTCGAAAAAAAACTACCAACTTCACTTGCCCATTGGGCAAGATTTACTTGCCCGACAGAATTTTTACTTGCCCGAATTTATTTGCAGAATTATAAACAAAATCACACTGATCTGAATGTATCTGTAAAACATTCATTAACATGTTGTAGCCTTACAAAAAACCTTATTTTTATCCTATCATTATACTTTATGACTGAGAATAGTCAGCTTCTACTTACAACAAAAAGGCCTAAGTAATATGGATAATCATGTTAGGAATAAACAATGTTTTGGCCGAAGATTTAGTGAAAGTTTTGTACATTTACAGGGGCATTTCATTGTAAGTAGACATCACAATAGGGGTTTGAAATCGGCGCCTAGAGATTTTCACTTGCCCGCTCAGGCAAGTAACTTTAAATTTTACTTGCCCGGAACCATTTTTTACTTGCCCCGGGCAAGTAAACATAGGTTTTTTCGAGCCCTGAGCCTGTTTTACTAGCTCGCCGTACACATTTTTGGCTTTCAACTCTTCAATTTTTAACAGCTTATTATTCACTTTGAACATTATGTGATTTTTTTGGGTACAACAAAATTCTCACCTGCTGCCATGTGTAACCATTCTCTAGGTATTTTCTTATTTCTAAATATCTGTTTCCCTTATTTCATCACTTCACCCACCCCACTTGTGATAACGATTTATAAGTAGTGTTTGCCTGAATGTTCAATCTAAGAAAAAGGCAGGGAACAATTATTGATATTTCAGCCATAATTTGCTGAAAAATGGAGATACGGCTAAAAATAATAATAGGAATTTCCCCCCAAAATAGGACATCTCTGAAAAGTAGGGGGGCGGGGGAAAAGGAATCTTGCTACCGTGCACTTCATTCAAATACAATTACATACATATATAAAATCACATCTTTTGGGATAATACAATTCTTCAGTATTTTACAACGGTAAGACTAGTTATTACTCACATCTCCAGGAATTTTGGCGGGCATAAATAAGTTCGCCCCGTCAAACTCAAATGGCTTTGGCACCTCCTCCACCCCACGTAGCAAGGCTCGCCTGATGAGGATACTGTCTAGGGTTGGCTCAAAGCTCACGGCATACAAGTACAATCCCTCTTTGTTTGTCGTGGTCAATCTAATGAAATTGGCCGTCAAAGGGACCCTATAAAAAAAAAGTTGTTTATGAGCAATTCTCATTATACACTGCAATAATAGCGGGTTTCTTCTAGATTGAAATCTAATACACATACTTGAGAATAATTAGGAGGAAATCAGGCAACTGATGGAGACACCGAATGGTGGATAGTTTATTATCCAAAGGACAATTCAAGTGGTTGTATTTCTTGACTTATTTAAGAGTCTGTCCATTGTTTATTTGAAGAATGGGGTTGTATAAAGGAAGTTTCCTTCAGACACGAGGCCCAGATATTGTGACTATGCTTTAATACAATGTAAGAAATGTCATGTTTCTTTCTGTCTAACAGTCCCGCCTGTTTTGTTGTTGTAATATATTACTATTAAATAGGCATATGTTTCCATCTCGAATCAGAAAAAGCTTGCAACAAAATTCCCTAGTTAAATGATACTTACTTTGGTACAAAAGCGAGATTTGACTAGAACTTTATTAGCGTTATCTAGTGTGATGAGGGAATAAGTGAGATCTCTTATGTGCATGCTCGAGCAGTCTTTAAAGCTTCGCCTCTTTCCAAATACTAGGAAGTAGCTGTGAACCACAACAACTAACAATGGAAAAAAGTAAAGCCACACCCATTTTCCCCCCTTTGGGTTAGGGCGGTCGGGCACTTAGTGCCGTAAAATGTCAATGGCCGACGTCGGCCATTGACATTTTACGTCGGCTTTTGCAGACGTGCAGACGTCTTTTCATGAACACTGAGTATCTATCTCATGTCTTATAAACAAAGTAAACACTTTAATTGTCAAGGATTCTTTTTGAAAAATGCGTAATAAGTCCCTAACTTGGGGTGCAGCACTATAGGTGACAGCGCAGTTCTGATGAAAGTTTGATAACTACCAGTTATCTTACTTACGGTTGGCCTACAGTTCCCTTTTCTTTTGGAATGGATAAGGACAATGCAGACATTTCATCATACAATGGCCGTCTATTCCACCTTTTGTCACCGCTAGTCTGACTTGGTGTGGCATCAGGTGGTTGAGGCTGAGCAGCAGGTGGCGTTGGCGCAGGAGTCTGCACAGCTGTGGTAAATTTGGCAGGCGGTTGTGGTGGTGCTTGGTCCTGAACGCATGCAGATGGTTGAGGTTGAGGAGACATCGCAAAACCTCTCCCAAAAGCCCTGCAATGTAAGACATATAAAAGCATGTCAAAGTTAAGGTGACGTAAAAATCACAAGGGAACATTGCACAGCATAGCTTCAATGTTTTGACAATAGGTGGAGGGCTTGTACAGTGCTGGAGGACGATATTTTCTCAATTTATGGATTTGACCAGCGTGAATAATGTATTCATACTTGTGATTCTTAAAATGTACCTATTGTATTTGTATTACAAGTCTAGAGTCAATAGTCCACATGTCAGGAGATTTGTCAATCTCAGGGGCCATACTCAGTCCAAAGCCACTTGACGATATTGTTGTATCATAAGTGTAATGTAATTAAAATACATGAAAAAGTTAACAGCTTCGATATTTTCGCCTTAGGTGCGAAAATTATGCTCGCAGCGAAATTACCGATATGTGGTCCCTGACCGCAACACACCTCTGAGAGACAGAGAGAGGGGGAGAGAGAAGGAGCCCTTGAATACCCAATACTATACAAATACATCAGGGTAATATATGCTCAGTATTTGCTGTATATTGTAAAGAAATGATTCAGAATTTTATCAAATATAAATATATAAGAACAGCCTTTTGATTAGAGAACTAAAGGCGTCGGGCTTAATGTCTCCTTAATGACTGTGACCGATAAGGCAGAGTGACCTCAGTGGATGAGGAGGTGGTGGAGGAGGTCCCAGAGACAGAGAGGAGAAACAGAGACACCCTTTCTTATTGAAAGTATTCTTTAGAAGTTTTTAGGTTAAAATAGATACAAGAAACCGATAGAAGCAAGGTTGGTGCTGCAAGGCTTGCATCAATTTTGTGACGTCATCTTATGTCTGTGCATCGTTCTGATCCAGTTGCTGCGGTTTCATCTGCGGTTTCAAAATGAAACCATGTCGGGCCTTTGCCGTGGTCATCTCACATTGACTAATCGTAATTAAAAGCAATGCCATACAAATACATATCATAAATATTACGGTAATATATATACCCTTTTCTAAGATTTACAGCAAATCTTAAGCAATTCTAAGATCACCTCAAGAGAATCGACCATATTTCTATTATTATTAACTTACAAATCAAGCAAGTGAATTGTCTGGGCCTTGGGCAAGACCCTTGTTGTATGACCTCTTTCCCGCGCATTCCTCCACAAGACAGATCCGGGTCTGCTAAACCAGAGAACTTCCTGGAGTTCTGTGACGAGAGTAGTCTTGTTGCTTTGGATGAAGATGTTCCTAACCCATCTTCAGATATTCTACTGGATTAAAGACACCAATATTCCCTACTCGGACTATAGGAACTTAAGAATGTATTATAATCAGCCTGATTAGATTCCATGGCATGTAACTTTGGTACTGTATAATCTATTTGCGAAAAGTACTCAATTAGCATACGGTAAAATACGTTAAGAATTTGCCTTATTGCTATATATATATATGTCTTATATACCTTCATTTCTTATGTTTTCCGATCATAGAAGTGGTGTTGAGGGCGGGATATTTGGGTTGTATGAATTCAGAAAAACGTTTTAAACTATTTCCCGCTCTTTCACTCTCTCCCCTCTCTCTCAGTCTAGCTTTCTCTCTTCTGTCTCTCTTTCTCCACTCCCCACCTTTCTCTGCCTCTCATTTTCCTTCTCTTACCCGCTCCCCGACCTCTCTGTTTCTCCCTGTCCCCCTTTAGTATTAAAGGGGAGGAGGAGGGGATGGAGGTGGAGGAGGAGGAGAAAGTGGTGGAGACAAGTAAGAAGAAAGCAGTCTAGTTATGTATGGCTATCACTTGGATGGAATAGATTGAATACAATTGCGTTGTTTACTAAAGACTAGCTACAATACCTGCATAGCTGGAGGTACAGTACTACAATATTCCACTTGCTTCATTATATGAATTTTGACTGACAACGGTTATAACAGTTTTATTTTATTCCTTACAAAACCTGGTATGAAGAAGTACACCACCAAGAAAATGATGAACCAAATTGATGTTAATAAAAACATTTGACACCCCAAATAACGTCAATATTTTCCCCAGATCTAGCATTAAATCAACATTAACTAAAGTAAAAGTAGGCACGTTGTTAATAAGATTCACCTATATTTTAAGTTAATTTTTTTTATAAATTAGTTCAGGTTAAGTTAACATTCATGCCTCAATGAAAATGTTAACGTTGAGAAGGTGCACGTTAATTTAACATTAATCTTAACGTTAATCTAAACAGTAATCTGAACGTTAAAATGAGGTTTGTCAGGTTTTCTCAGAAACATTTAAAAGTGAGTTTTTCTTTCGTGGATTGCTTTTAATTACGATTAGTCAATGTAAGATGACCACGGCAAAGGCCTGACATGGTTTCATTTTGAATCCGCAGCAACTGGATCAGAACGATGCACAGACATAAGATGACGTCACAAAATTGACGCAAGCCTTGCAGCACCAACCTTGCTTCTATCGGTTTCTTGTATCTATTTTAACCTAAAAACTCCTAAGAATACTTTCAATAAGTCTAGTAGTAGTTTCGATAAGGTATGCATCCCACAGGCTTTGGCAGATCGAATATACATTATAAATAGATGCACATCCAGTGAGAGAGAGTAGTTACGGTACAGATTTGTTTACATCATGACGTTCCCTGAAACAATGCGTCGATGACAGTCACGGAATGTGCGTGCGTCATTGGTACTTGCGTAATGGCTGCGCTCTACCAGGGTTATTCTGGTCTGGCAGACCAAAATAATTTTGGACTGGAAGATTCGGAAAATACCTCACAAATATGGGTTTATATGATCAAATCCAGTAAGCCATGGGTAAAGTGGGTTCTATTGTATTCAATTACTATATCATCAACCAAACTCTCATTAATGAGTTCTCCGATCGGCAAGTACCACTTTCAGATTCCTGTTAAGATTGCACAAAATTCAGTCCACACATTCATGTATATATCAACGTTAACCATTGACGTAAAGTTGCTCTAAATATTGAGGTGAATTGCGGTTAAGTTAACCTCAATTTGTTACCTGGGTAACTCAGTACAAGACAACAGAACATCAGTTTTTATATTAACATGCCTGTTAAGGGTCTACTGACCTAATCAGGTCGACCATACCAGCTGCAGTGATATCACTCTATCAGTATAAGTTTAGTAACAACAAGTACTCTTAGTTCTGCAGCAGTCATAGAACTGCTGACACAGGAACAGTGGGTGGTTTATGGTACCCCACACAACAGGGGACAAATTCCAGACCACACAACATTCCATAGCCATACATCACAGATGTACCGCCCTGCCTATTGGTAAACATTGACATTGTCCGCCTGTAGAGTGACTAGATTATGAGGGTTTCGATAATTTTATATACATTAATAACAGTCATATTTATTAAAAGATATTGACCCTCATAAAAAACAACCCTGGATCCGACATTTAGAAATGAAGATGGAAAGAAGTTAAAAGAAGTACTTACGCGCCACGCCCTATAGCCCTTCCCATCGCAATAGGTGGTGCTTGCGTTTGAGGTGGTGCCAGTGTTGGTTGTGGAGATTGATCTTGTACCAATAAACCCCGGCCAAATCCCCGACCTTCCGAGCAAATTTAAAAAAAAAAAGCTCTTATGCATGAATGGGCAATTCAACATGGGGGAGGACAAGGCACAGCACGCCGACCAATGATAACAAAGACAATTTGATTTTAAAAAGTGGATTTCCTGGGAGGTAAATAAAAAGTAATAACATAACGCTTCAGAACAATATACCAGGATTTTTTCTCAGGCAGTTTTCAGCACCTAGGTCTAATTCCCTCTCACGTCTATTAGAAAACCTCTCTCTGATTTCTTAATCTCGCAGACTGAAACTGCACCAAGTGTTATACACATGTATATATATATCCATCTGGCATCAACGTTGTACTACGAGGCCCATGAAATAATTCTCACCTTGACTTTCATTATATAGATATCCTGCTACACACATTTTCAGTTTTGGCTTCCCTTCTTTGAGGAGAGATATTCAAGACCTTTATAGTCAGAGAGGGAAATAAACCTTCCACCCGGCAACTTGGCGGGTAAATACAGATATTTACCCGCCCACAAATTACACTTTAATGAGAGAAGTCAGAAATTTATCAACGACTTTTGAGACATTGCCCCTCTTTTTATGTTAAGAGTTGTAATGATATCCAGTACCTAGTGACCAGACTGCTCATTTTGCCTCGTGCCCACAGTGTGTGAGACTTTTTTAAATCATACAGCTAAGAGTGTGTTAATCTAGAAAAATATCTATATGGATAGGGCAGTTAAAAAATACGCCATGTGGAAAAGGTTTAATCTATTTGTTTCTACCCTAATCCATCAATTCATGTGTAGCTCATTTTCATTCAACCGCCAACGAGGGCAGGTAACTTGGCGGTTTTACAAATCTTTACCCCCATTTGGTGGCGGGCGGGTGCTAATTTCGCACTCTGGGATAGCAATAACATCCTGTGCCTCTTTAGTACAATGTACTTAATTTATAATGCACCGCTCTGTATAAAGCTCAGCTAATCGTTACGAATCTTACCAGAGAAGGAAAACTGGTAAATTAAGGACAAAACATTCCTTACCGACTGGCAAATGAACAGGTTTTGGCGCCACAGACTGCGGAGTTTGTTGTGGAGCTGGGGTGCTTGCGCCAGGTAGGGGAGACTTGGTAAGCTGTGCAATCAAAGCTCCGCGGCCAAATGCCGGCTGCAAAATAATCCGATCTTGATCTTGTAAAAGATATTACAAACATACCACGATTGGTACACACAAAAGAACTCCACACAATTTAGAAATACTCCCCAGGGTTACAGAGTGAGTAAGCAAGCGTTAAAGCTAAAGAGAATTAAGCATTTAAGGGTGCATCATTTATTGTATTGAAAAATAATGAATCTAATAAAATAGGAAGAATGATATTGAAATAATTTCCTCTATTCTAAAAGTGTTACACTCACGTGGGCAAAATATAATGCTCTGAGAATATGTTTGGTTGCCCACTGTATAAGTACAGTAACGTTGTCCTTTTATCACTAATATTGTTTTCTCCCGAAAGAGATGATACATAAATAACATTTATAAGTTAACATACCCTTGCAGGCAAAGATGCCTGTGCCGGAACAGCAGGAGGTGTTGGATCACCTGGTTTTCGCATTGGGGTTTGGAGGGCCAAGACCAAGGCTGCCCCCCGTCCACCGCGACCGTAACCCGATGGTGCAGACATCCTATTCAAAGGAAGATTTCATAGCTTATAATATATTCAGTTAACTTGAAAATTGTGTCATAAATCTCGTGAATAATATCGTTGTACTCGGAAGGTAAACAGGTTGATGACCTGGTAAACTTCAGAATTTATCTGAAACATAAATTTATTTTAAGAGAATTGAAGAGAATAATCATGTCATGTTCTGTGATGACAGAGAGAGGTTGATAATGTATATATTTCTATGTGACAATGTGTATATCTATATATAACACAGATATAAACAACTAACTCATGTATGTAAGACTTGTAAACTGAAATGAGGGAATTGATATTTTGTATCTAAAGCTAAATAACAAAAGTGCAAAATAAGTACTACCTTGGAGTAATATCATATTAGCTCTAAGGTACTACTGATGATTGTTGTCGAAAATATCACGGAGATACGGGAATGTCAATTTCGGAATGTAATAAGAGTGTCAAAAGCGTGGGAAACCTAAGCATTCTCACTCATTATTGTATTGTAATGATAATTACCAAAAACTGTGTAAGAGTTAAAGGTTATACTGTAGCCGGTAAACGGAGAAAGAAGTGTATAGTGATGTTATTTAATGTATTGTTGTACGCAACCTATGCGTGGGGGAAACCCCCAGCGGCCGAACGACGTCACAGCCTCACGGAGGCTGAGCATGTACTTCAAACTTAGCTCTTAATAACTTAAGGGGATCTCGTAGTCGTAGTTATATATCGGTAAAAGTAATTCTGGGTTTCTTGGAAGAACTGTGAGGGCACAGAAAGTACAATATGCTTTTTCCTATTTAATGTAACTGTTTATGGAGGACGTAAAAGCATTTATATTAGATATATTTTGTGCTGTTTGATTATGTACTACACACGATATTCTGTCGCCGACATACATTTTTCTCGGTCGACCTACCATGTGTTGTATTTGGGGAGCTTGGAGACCCGTCTCACCGCGAATTTATTCACGGTAGGGGGGCCTTCTCCCTCCTAACATGTATCTGTTTTTGGGAGCTCAGCTCCATTTTATGTATTGTATGGTTCTTATATTAGATATGCGCGTTTTGAGATGTTGGAAATGTTGGTATAATGGTTGAAAAAAACGACGAAGTTAGCTTGCGCAAGGGTCTGAAATATGTGCATGTGAATATTGGGAGCTTGTTGTATAAGATCGACAATGTACAATTGGAACTCATTAATGGCTTATATGATATTGTATGCTTAACAGAAACATGGACGAATACTAATACTCCGCCTATGATACTAAACCTAAGGCACTACTCGAACTCACGTCAAGATCGATTTAATGATCAACGCAGGGGTGGTATTTTGGTATATTATAGGAACTCTTACGTTTGTGAAGAAATGACAGATCTATGTGTGAATAATAAAGATCTAGAATTACTATCGCTAAAGATCAAAGCAGGGGCTCGTAGGCCGATATTATCTATGACGGTATACCGACAGCCAAGAGGCAGTATAACCAATTTCTTTGATCAGATAAAGATAATACTAGATAAGGCGGTTAAGCTTAAGTTGGAGATAATATTGTCTGGAGATATCAATATAGATATGTTAAAAACAGACGAACGCAATGTCAAAAGACTGACTAACATAGGAAATCTCCATGGGTTAAAACAATTAATCAAAACTCCAACTAGGGAAAATGCTGCATCCTCCACACTACTTGATGTTATCTTCACGAATTGTAGGTTTGTCTCGAGTTCAGGGGTACTAGATGTCATGCTCAGTGATCATAGTCCAGTTTTTTGTTTATTAAAGAAGGGAAAAGTCGTGGAGAATGATACTGTGAATATGTATAGGGACACCAGGCGCTTAACAACCCCCATGATTTCTGAGGTATTAAGTAACAAAGAGTCTAGAAAAATAGACGCCCCAGGTGGTATGACTACCAACAAGATGTGGAGCTGTCTGTATGATGACTATATCAGTGTATTAGATGAGCTAGCCCCACTGAGAAGATCGAAAGGGAAAAAAATTAACAAGATTACCTGCTCCGAAGGGTTGCGGGATGCCATTAAGAAAAAGAACAGGGCATATAGGAAAGCTAAGAGGCACAAAAATGATCCAGCCTACTGGGAATTAGCCAGGTCGTTAAAAAAGTCGGTCAAGGCAGAGACGATAAAATGCAAAAGGGACTACCTTGCTAGGGAACTAGATAGAAACATCGAAAACCCTAAGAAGTTTTGGTCCTTAATACAAAGTATCTACCATAATAAACCGAAAACCAACAAGCTAAACTATATCCTCGATGAGAACAACAGAAAGTTAGAGGGAGAAGCGGCAGCTAATTTTGGTAATAATTACTTCAGTAATATAGGAACAGATAATCATGACGCAGTCATTACTCTAGACGTCCACGACTGTGGTGCCCGCTTTCAATGGGACGACATGATCTCAATAAAGGAAGTAGATGAGGCTATTAGAGACACCGATTTTACAAAATCGTCCTGTATTGAAGGAATTAGATCAAAGATAGTTAAGATGTGTATGAAAGCTGATGCTCAAAATATACTCAAGTTGTTTAACAGAATAAGGGAGACTGGTGTTTTTCCTCAGATATGGAAAGACGGTGTATGTACATTAATCCCGAAGGGGAAGAACAGTAAAAAAGTCAGTGACCTGAGACCTATAGTTTGTACGCCGATTATCAGTAAGATTTTCGAGAAAATACTCGCCAAGAAAATGAATGAGTACTTGGAGAATAATAAGCTAATATCGGACGTGCAGCACAGTTTTAGGAGAAACAGAGGAACTGACACCGCTCTTAAAACGGTTTTTGATGATGTTATGTACTATAAAGATTGCTCGGTCAACAGCGCCACCATATTCCTCGATATATCGAAAGCTTTTAACAGTGTCAATATCAATCTATTGCTGTATAAATTGAAAAACCTAGGCTTTAATGATACGATGATGAATTTATTGACTTTGTACTGTACCAACAGAACACAAAAGACTGTATTTAATGGCTGCATGTCCGAGAAAATTGTGATGAAAGCCGGCGTTGCCCAAGGCAGTATTATAGGGCCGCTAATGTTTACTATTTATCTAAATGATCTTGTTAAATGTAACTTTCACGGAAAGCTTGTACTATATGCGGACGATTGCGCTATCAGTATGCCAATCTTAGGCAGGGATTCTATTAAGGTCTTACAGCACGATCTAGATAAATTTAATGCATGGGCAGAGAACAACTATTTGAAGGTGAATGAAAACAAAACCAAGATCCTGATCTTTAGAAGCACTAGTGATCGTTACATAAAAAATATGTCCACCGTATACATGAATGGGAAAAGCATTGATTATGTCGACGAGTTCAAATACTTGGGTACTTGGTTAACTAGCAACTTGTCTATGATTAAGCAAATAAGTTGCAATTATGGAATAGCTAGTAAATACCTGAACAGGCTTATAAAGGTTAAACATCTGTTTTCCACCGAAAGATGTCTCTTGATTTATAAAACGTTTATCTTACCATTAATCGAACAATCTTGTGTTTTTATAGACCTCGCGACTAAAAGCAGTTATATAAGGTTGCAAAAGTTACAAAACAAAGCCTTACATATTATTTACGGTCCATTATATAAGAGGAAAGGCTTATTTGAGATACATAAGCACTGTAATATACTTCCCCTAGCCATTAGGAGGGAGATCAGAGCATTATGTTTACTAGCCAGGACGGGATCCTTCACAGAACAAAATACAGGTTATCGTTTACGTGGAGGTAATCTAAGAAAAGTTAAAGTTGTTAGATGGAAAAAGAGCAGGCTAAGCAGATGTATAGCTGGCAGAGTTAACAATATATGGAATGGCCTGCCTGAGAAAGTCAGGATAGAGACTGACGCAAATTTATTGAAAACAACAATCAAGAACAGGTATCGAGAGAGCTTTATTCAATCTGGTCGGGTTGACATGTAAGATCAGAATTTAACGTAGATGAGGAAATGTACAATTTTGCAACAAAATTTCAACAACATAATTCCCCCTTGACATAAGAGCCTATTTATAACGATATCCTCTGGACAAACAATTAGTCTGGTAACAATGTTGAATTTTTTGTCATAGATATTTGATACAAAATGGTTTACGTGTGAGTGCACGGCGCAGGTGGTGGGTTATTTTATTACAGCACTCCAAATATATACCGACATACAAATGTTATAAAGGTACAATATACTGGTCTGCTATTTCATTTTAAGCATGTCATACGATTTACAAAACGAACATTGTTACTTTGTTGTTAGAACTAGAACCGAATTAATTTAAATACCTTAATGCTAAACTTAATAATTTAAATCAGGCTAGTCTGAGAATATTTATGCTTGATGTATGAAAATGTCTACTTGTCCTGAATAAAATATTTTTAAAATCAAATCAAAATCATATTAAGTTATCCGACTGACCCCGTTTCAGACGCCTTTTTGTAACTTCCGTGTACATGTAGGCCTAGGCATTGCGTGGTAGGCATGGAATTGGCTGCTATAAAGTTATTTATTCTATTTTTGATTCCATGAAAACGTGTTATAATGATTACTTATAACTCACACAACTCCAAGACCCCCAATAGAAGATTATGCAGATAAATACAAAGGTAAGAATTCGAGAAATACACGGCTGGAATGGAAATTCCAAATGGCCATGTTGTTACTCGACCAACGCGGCCGAACGGCCCGAGACCAACTTGCTGATATATTATATAGGGGGAGTTTCCGGAAAGAAATCTAAAAAACACACGTCACAACAGAACGTGTGGGAAAGCTCTATCAGATATCAACATATTTATATCATACCTGGGCACGTCGCAGCTAGCTTCAGATTCTTTTCAGGAACACGTTCGATACGGTATATGAGTTTCTTGTTCCAGTTTAATTTCCGTCCTTTCTTCACCGGCAGGTAGCGACACCCTCTATGGGAAAGAGTTCCAAGAGAAATGTATTCCGCTCAAATATATCGAAAATGCATTGATAAACTGACGGTTATCACGCACTTTTTTTGTTATTTTAATTATTTCATCCAAACCACAAATCATTTTAGGTGGTTCCTAATAAGTATAAGGGCAAAACATTACTGGATACATGAAAATAACTGTCATGTGCACAGATGCACCGTCCGTACACAAACTCCCTGTTGCCAGTGTTGGAGGCGTCTGCTTGTAAAGGTAAAGGGCTTTTTCCGGTAAATCCTTGCGTAATTTTCGTTGTCATACTCCCAGTTAAGGTTTCGGATGAAATGTTCGAGTTAGGATCAGTGCCACAGATAATGAGATTGGTTTCTGATGCGAGGGGCCTACCGGCATTATTAAGAGAGGCTTCAATTTATATTAAAATAGATTTATTTCTTACAAGTGCCTTCGGCACTTGGATTGTAGAGGCAGTTGTGTTTCTACTTCTTATCCCGCTTCTTATAGGAATTCAACAATTTACTGGACGTTTATTTTAATTTGGAGATATTAATTTGATTGCAAAAATGGCTAAAAATCACAGGGGGCCTACGTCGCCGTCGGGGTAGTAGGCCTAAGGTGTAGGAGGGAGAGAGAGAGGGACAGAGAGAGAGGGGGAGGAGAAGAGGGAGAGGAGAGATGAGAATGACTGATATATGAGGGTTTTATGGAAACAAATTTGCACCCCCCCCCCCCCCATCCACACACACACCTATACATCTATCAATTTTCCTTCACCTCCCCCTCCCGACTACCTCCCTTGCTCTTTATTTCCTCCTCCTTAATAGGGGCCATCCACAAATGACGTCATGCCCTAGGGGGGGGGGGGGGGAGTTTTTATGACAAGGTATGACAATGGGGGGAGGGGGGTCAACTCATGTATGACATCATGTTTTTATATTTTCAATAAAAAGACTATACCGTAATGGGGAAACTTGTGCTCTAAGTAAAATTCATTTGTAATACACCTTAGAATAGAAAATTACTGGATGCATGCTTCTATAGCCTCTATATCTAGATATATCCAGATCATTTTGGTTTTCTTGCAAATCAAACTTCAACAATAGAACCGTCTGAAAAAAATCCCTGAGGGATATTGCATTTTTTTCTATAATAATTGAAATAATGTATTGGCCTAAAACTGAATTAAAATAAAATGAATAGCAACAGGTGTGATGTAACTTGAGTGGTAGCCTTACACTGCCTTTATTAAATAAATAATATATAACAAAATCTCTAGCAGCATTCATTTTTACACACCATTGGTGTTGGAGGTCATGCAATCTTGTCGATATAGACCCATGCATTCTACACATAGGTAGCAATACAAGTAGTGGTTAATCAATGCTTGCTGAGGGAAAGTGTTGTTTGTTGGATATAATGAACGAGAACGCCAGTTCGAGATCATTATAATCAACACATCAACACTTTCACGAACCAGCAAGCATTGATTAACTACTTTATCACATGCCCCCATCCACCATCGCTTAGTATAACGTGTTGTATAATGTATCGTTTTCAAAGCCGTCCATACAGCCATAAAAGCGTACAAGTGATATCAACACTTAAGTGTTCATTATAATCCTACTGAAATCCTATAATGAACACTTTGGGCCAAAGAGTATATCAGTCCTCTCCTCTCTCCACCAACTTATGGCCTTTTATGGCACTCCAGGTGTCAGTCATTTAGGGCACTAATTAAGGATGGGCCAGTTGCCAATGAATAGTCTATTCTATTCTTATAGATCTGTTCTGGAGGGTTTTGGAGTTATCAACAGACTATTTAAAAAAATTTCCCCACTTTCCTGCAAAATCTACATTCAAAGTTAGAACAAACTTAATATATATATTCTGGATATTTATACATTTTCAGGCATTCAGTATTAGGAGCTGGCTACTGTTTAATCTATTCCACTAGCACTGATTAAAGAAGCTTCAGAAACTCTCCCCAAGCCTCCACCCATTTATGGCCTTTTATGACACCACAGGTGCCTTATGTCTCCCTGACTCAAGATTAATTTATGGGTAATTACTAAAAGCAACTCATCATAATGTTTGGCAATGGTTTTCTTGCAAATTAAATCACAAGCATCTCCATCTTTTTTTAATTTTTCTAGCTTTAATATTACTTTCACAATCAGTGAGATCAAATTATTATATACAAAAGTGGGGTTAAATTACAATAGTGTACTAGCAACGATTAAGAGAAACAGTAGAAATAATATAAATATAATCTTGAAATGTTTTTAGAAATAAGGAGCATGTTCTTAGGAATGTACACATACCATTTGTAGGTTAGACTAGCATCAAGTCCCTCTGCCCTCAATGAGTGCACACACACAGCAAAGGCCTTACTGATGTTGAAGGTCGAGGCTGTAGTGACTCTAACATGACAATATATTTTTTATAATATTGTGTTTTAAACAAAAAACAGAATCAAAGACTTGCACAAGTCTATTTGTAGGTTTATACGATAGGAATAGGAAGGAACCACAAGTACTATGTTGCTTTTAACACTGGAGTCTATGGGGAGAGTTGAACATGAGGCACTCTTTTGCTTAATAATTAATAATTTTACCAGGATGATCGCAAAAATTAACTAAATTTCGAGTACATGGTATTACTCCCCATAACCCCAAACACTGATTATGCCAAATAATTGTATTTTGGGACTCTTTTGCTTAGTAATTCAGGTCTGCAATCATTAACAGCATTAATATATACTTACAATCTTGTTAAATTCGGGGGCCTAGTAGTTTTTAAAGTGAATCATTAAAAGAAAATAGGGCAGTTTTCAAATTGACAGCAGCGCCATACAGAGAGTGGCGGAAAACGGCCCAAACTATGAGCTAGGCGGGCAGGCTCAGAGAAGCCTTATGTATTAGCCATAGGCTTCTAACTTTCTCCCTTTTCTCTCAGAATTTGAGTTATTGTATAGTACTGTAAGCTATCCAATATTATTAAATGACATGTTAAGATTGGTCATGCTTAATAAGAGAACATTTTATCCGCTAGGTTTTAGTATATGGCAACTTTCGTAAGAGTGTATCAACAAAAACAAGTAAGCGTAGGTGTACAGCCTGCAGTGGGTCAGCGGCCGTGTGCACCTAGGCACATACACACCCCTGCACGTCCACTGGGAGCTCGGATGGAGGGTGCACGGTTTGGCCCGCATAGCTAGGTGGGTCAGCTGGACTGGGCATGCGCACAGTGGTAAAAGTTAATCCAGCAGTCACTGGTACGCACTGACAACGGAATTTGTGAAATGGGGTATTGATAATTAATAATTCCTGGGTAAAAAACCTGTTGACACCCTGAATTAAATATCTACATGGCATACGAATATTTACTGGATCAGGCCATAAATGGGACCAAAAATTAAACAGAAATCTTCCCCATCTTTTAATGGACTTTCAAGATTTCTTGTGTCATTTTACCACCCATAAGATAATACAAGGAGGATCGTTTTATATAATCATAAGAATACATTGATGTGAATGCATCATTAATTTCCGTATTTATTGTGAATATATAAATAAACACATGGTCTGTTGTATCAAATCCAATAAGTTTTTGTCAAATTTGACTAACTTGAGTTCTAATAGACCCTTTTGGGTATTTACAAACAAACCCTTACTCGGAAAGATGCGCGCGCAGCCCTTAGGCAGAAGGACCCGGAGGAAAAATAGGTCAAGGGGATGGAGGGTAGGGGGACCAATTCGGCCGTGATAAATGCACTGTTTGGCAAGAGATATATGAAGAAATACTCATCAAGGCAAAAACTTGAATCGAGAGAAAGATTGCCAGACCCTTTTTCTATAAGACATAAGAACTTTTTGGCTCTTTATTATTCGGGGAGACACGTTTATACGTCATTCACGGTAACATGATAGCATGGGGAACCCTGAATTCTGGAAGAACACTTTAAACTCAGGGGACGGTATTACTTTGCACGTGGCAATGTTGACAAACCCAGCTTGGTCGGTAAGCCTTGTTCTGGTGGTCTGGGAGTCGGCAAGGCCAGTGTGACGTAATCGGTTCACGTTACCGAGAGCTCACCATCACTTTACACTCAGGAAACCGATGTTATGCTGTCTGTCGTGCCCGCGCACTTGCCACCTACCGCTCACCTGCCCCCTACCGGTCACTTGCTACCGTTCACCTGCCCCCTACGCTACCGTTCACCTGCCGCCTACCGGTCACTTGCCTCTGGTCACTTGCTCTGGGCGGGTCGCTGTGGGTTGAGTAGGTCGCTGTGGGTTGAGTAGGTGGCAGTTGGGTGTGTCAGTGCTGCATGCATGTATTCCAGCAGCGTATACGGTCCTACAGTCTATTCATACACTCTGATATAGCTTTACATAGCTTTAATTCCAACGTGTTACTGTGCAACCAACCCAACGTGTTATTGTGCAACGTGTTATTCTGTTCTCTCAAATTGGATGAGTTCAATTAAATACTTCTTACAACTTTAACTGTGTGTTTTGACGCGTGTGTTTACTCTGTACTATCCTAGGGATACAGCCCCGATCTTACAACTTTATATTAGCTCCAAGCCCCAATCAATAACTCTGTTTTTTGACGTGGGGGTTTACTCTATACTCGTAGGGTTACAGGCAAGGTCTTTTGACCAGTATACTGAAATACTATTTAGTTATATAAAGGGTTACAATGTCAAAACGAAAGAGAGGAGGTCCATTACTTGGTGTTGTTGTTGCATCTACTAACCAAGGAGATGTAAAATTTGGGGAACAAGCAGGAAGACAGTGTGTAGGTAACTGTGCTGCTTTTTTGTGTTTAACTGCTGATCATAAAAGCATGGCCCGAGTATATAGGCCCTTGCTAGATGATGCGTTAGAGGCCGGCAACAGAATTTATAGCAAAGTTAGTTCTTTTGTTGGAAGCCAGTACCTGTGTACAGAAGAACTGCCAAGAAAAATCCGTATCGCCAAGACTTGCTATCACATTACTATGGGTGAACCTAAATACGGTCGCATTCCCGACTAGGAACAGTTATCCAGTTCTCTAGTGGATATATTAGGCACTTACCGACAGGCCTTCTTTATCTGCAATATGAGTTGTGTTTGTATAAAGTTTGTCGGTGGGAACTATTGTGTTTTTGATCCTCACAGTCGGGACACCAAAGGATTACCATGCCCAGATGGGAAAGCATGCTTATTGAAGTTTGACTCATTTCATTCTTTAGTAAAACATTTCACCGATCTGTTTGGCAACGCTACTGGCAAATATTTTGAGATAACGCCTTGTGATATTATCACAAAGCGATTAAGGGCAACCGATATGCAAGTGCAATGTTACTTGGAAAGTATACCAAGCACTACGGTCGCACCTGTTGATTATGAATCAAAAGTCGTTCAGTCTAATACCAAAGTTAAAAAAGACAGTCTTAGCAAGGACAATCATACTGTGGACGAAGTTAGTGTGGGCGATCAGACAAAAAGTTCTCACCAGAAAAAAGATTCGAAAAAAAGGTCTCACCAGAAAAAAGATTCGAAAAAAAGTTCTCACCACAAAAAAGATTCCTATAAAAATTCTTATCAGAAAAAAACTTATCAGAAACCAAATCAGATCAATAAAGCGGTTGAATGCAATGATTCAGACAATGGGAGCAACGATTCAGACAATGATTCAGACAATGAGTATAAGATTGGGAGTGGCACAGCTGATTGGGAAACGGTTCAAAAAGTGATGGATGAAGGACCAATATTTGTATGCTGTGTATGTTACACCATTTTATTCCGTCGCAACGTCTCTCCAGTTAATCAAAACTGCCGGTGGCTGTATGAGAAGTACTTGCGTCCTGATTACATGAACTCTACTGACCTTGTTGTCTGCATTACGTGTAAAACTAATATATCACGTGGATCCGTTCCCAAGTGCAGTTACGCAAACGGTATGTGCTTCCAAGACTCTGTTCCACAGTTACACCTGCACCCAGATGAAGAAAAACTGATTGCACTAAGATTACCGTTCATGCAAATTCGTGTTCTGCCACGAGGTGGACAGTTAGAAATATTTGGTAATATAATTAACGTTCCTACCAAGATTGAAAGGGGTATTGTGCTGCTGCCCCGTTACATTAATTCACAAGGTTCAGTGTGTATCCGCCTAAAGAGAAAACTACAATACAGGGGGGTATATAGGCGTATGAACATACGACCTGATAAAGTCCTTTTGGCTTTGAAATATCTAATGGACAATAGTTCTATATATCAGAACGCAAATGTTGGTGTAAACGGTGATTGGTTAACGGAGACTTTGCGTCTGTTAGACTGTGAAACAGAAACACAAGATGACCCAGTGGATGCAGATTTCCCTGGTGACACAATTAGTTTTATTGATATCGATGAGAACCCTACTGATTCAGTCACTATCGATGATAACCGAACTGATTCATTCAGTCAGGACCCGGTGAATGCAGAACTCCCTGCTGACACAATCAGTTTTAATGATATCGATGAGAATCCTACTAATACATTTAGTGACAAGCGCAATGATGATGTGTTTGCCTCTGAACAGAAAAGTGCTGAAAAAGCCGCTGGTAGTGAAAGTGGTGAATCTGATGATGATGGTTTTTCTGAAGTAGATCGTACCGAAGTAATGGGCTGTTTAAACACGTTATTAGATGACGAAGGTGTTATCCCTTACCTAGACATTGCCCCCGGTGAAAATTACCGTCCTTTAAATGTGGTGTACGATGAAAAATGTGAAGAGATGAGCTTTCCAACAGTTTATTGTGGTGAAAACATTAAAGACATATTTCCCCAATATGTGACTTATTTTGAACGGTGTAAGTGGGAATTGAAAAGTGACGACCGAAGAGTTGCTGAAAATATTGAGCTAATATTCTTCAAATATAAAAAATACCAGACTCTATTTGTCTACAAGAATGCCATGTTTGCAATTAGAAGGGTTAAAGGTGGTCAGACCTTTTCAGCTGGAGAAATAGTTAATGACGCCAATAGAGAGAAAATGGCCTCCGAAGACAGTGCCTACTATATCTTTCGAAAACTGAGAAATAGTCCAGACTATTTAAAAAGTAAAAAATTGGAATTATATGCCACAATAAGACAGCGAGGTTTGCCAACCTTTTTTGTCTCTCTGAGTTCAGCCGATACACATTGGCACGGCTTAATCAGAGCAATTGGACTGTTTGTTGATAAAGTAGACTATTCAGATGAACAGATAGATAATATGCACTACATGGACAAATGTAGACTGATAAACTCAGACCCAGTTACCTGTTCACGATTCTTTGATAACAGATTTCAAACATTTCTGAGAAATGTTGTATATCATAAGAGCAATTCACTAGGCAAAGTAGAAGACCATTTTTATCGTGTTGAATATCAACATAGAGGCTCTAGCCATGTTCACATGGTCCTGTTCTGTTCTGATTGTCCAGAATACTGTCCCGATGGGGAGAACACCAGTCTGTGCAATTATATAGACCGGTACATAAGTTGTGCGTTAAACTCTTCAGAAGAAAATAAACCTTTAGGGAAGTACCAAACACACAGTCATTCAATGACGTGTAGGAAAAACCAAAAAGTTTCTAAGCTACCTGTGTGCCGTTTTGGCTATCCACTGCCACCATTTCCCCGAACAGTTATTCTCAGACCCAATAAAGAAGCTGATGACCAAGACAGAAAGAACTACAAAGCTATTTAACACTTTTTGGACAATGCCGATTACGGCGAGAAATTTACTTTCACAGAACTTTTGGCAGCTTTAGGCTTAACTTATGAAGAGTATGTCCTAGCTGTCCGTTCATCCCTAAAATGTGACAAGGCTTTTCTGAAAAGAAAAGTCAATGAATGCAGGGTTAACATGTACATGGTCAACTTACTACATGTTTGGAAGGCTAATGTAGACTGCCAAATGTGTTTAGATGCATATAGTGTGGTTGCATACATTGTAAACTACTGTAAACGTATTTATTTTCGCGCAGATAAATTTTCGCGCACTAAGTACTTTGACACCTTTTCGCGCTGATTTAAATTCGCGCAGCAAGGAAGTCTCACACCTTGTTTGTGCAATAATTATACCTTTCGCGAAGGATTTATTTTCGCGCACAAAGGTGGGTGCGCGAAAATAGCAAAAATAAATACTGCGCGAACATTAATACGTTTACAGTACATAAACAAACAACAACGGGGTCTTAGTTTGGCATTGAGTGAAGTCATGAAAGAGACTAAAAAGAAAGATAGCAAAATCCAAGAAACAGTCAAAGCATTGGGAAATGTATTCCTGAAATCCTCAGAAGTATGTGTACAAGAGTGTGTTTATATATTATTAGGTACACCGATTACGTACTTGAGCAGAGATGTCATATCAATCTGTACCCAACCACCACATAAACGGACCAAAATCGTCCAACAGCTGGAAGTACTGAAAGAGCTAGACAGTGAATGTACTGACATATATAAGACGGATAAATTTGATGTATATGCAGATCGGCCAGTTCAATTACATTCTTGGAATTTTATTGATTTCTGTAGTATGATTGAATGGAAAAAACCTTCTGGCAAAAAGCCTATAAAATGGAATAAAAATCTTTTGTGCTCAACCGATAGGCAGAGAACTAAGCAAAAAGTGGTGTCCTACTTCTGTCCAACTGTGAACGAAGATAGAGACAACTTTTTCAGAGTACACCTCTTATTATTTCACCCTTGGCAAGATGAAGCAAACCTGAAGGGCCCTCAATCAACTTATGAAGATGCATATAATGCACTTTCAGATGACGAAAAGAAACTGTTGAACGATTGAGCTAAATCCTACAACAAGCAGAGCATTACTAAAATAGTGGAGATGACTGAACAGATAAATGATATTGATATAACCGAGGTAGCACCAGGGGCAGAAGAAGGCAACGAGAAGGACAAAGCCCTAGGTACATTAAGTCTGTCCGATGAAAACTTCTTCACCCCTGTGAAAATACAAGATTACTTTACACAGGGCGTTGACCCCGGTCAGTCTAACTGTAGCAGTACGGAAGTAGCTGAATCGGTGGAACGGCTGTGGCCTGCCCAACTATTCAAAGGTGAAGTTAATACACTGAATCTAAAACAGAGATTAATCTTTGATCATGTTCTGAAATCGGTGATTACAGAAGAAAAGCCATTACGTTTGTTCATTTCTGGCTGTGGTGGCAGTGGTAAAACAAAACTGCTAAAATGTCTCTACCAAGGCCTGTCCCGCCACTTTAATCTGTTGCCCCATGTGGATCCTCACTTACAAAGCGTGTTATGCCTTGCTTTTACTGGCAAAGCGGCTTATTTAATCAACGGAGAGACAGTTCATACAGGCCTTCATATGAAAATGCTGAACCGATATGATATCTATGAAAGTTTGTCCGCTGACAGAATGAACACTGTTCGGTCAGAACTTCGCCACTTTAAGGTTATTCTTTTGGATGAAATATCCATGATAGGCCACAAATTCTTTAACTTTATTAACATGCGACTGCAAGACATAAAGGGCTGCCCCGATCTTTTCGGTGGGATTCACATTGTGACGATGGGCGATTTATATCAGTTGCCGCCTGTCCGTGATGGCTGGATATTTAATGACTACACCTTCGGTGTACAGTCATTAGCCACTAACATTTGGAGAGAACATTTTTTAATGTACGAACTAACAGAGATAATGCGACAGAAAGAAGACTACGAGTTTGCTATGATTTTGAACAGGGTCAGAGAGGGTAAACATACCGTAAGTGACATTCAGGTACTTCAGACAAAAAATATGAACCTAGATTTTACCAAAATTGACCCTGACAATGTTCATTTATTCCTTCTCAACAAGGAAGTGAATGCTCTAAACAGTGCAGTTGTATCTCAAAATTCGCTAACCAAAAATATAATGATTGCAAAAGATGTTATAATGGGAAATTTATCTATAAGCGACAGGCGCAAGCACTTAGAAAAGGCTGCAGATCAAAAGTCATGCAACACCGCTTTGCTGAAAGAAGTTGAACTATGTGAAGGATTGATTTATGACATAATATATAACATCAATGTTGCAGACGGTTTAGCAAATGGTTGCTCTGGTGTGCTTAAGTTTATACAGTTCAAAGAGGGGTATACTCAACCAGCTATATTATGGCTATTCTTCCAAGATGAACGAATAGGAAGTGTCCAGAGAAAACTCTACTCTCATTATATGACGGCAGAAATTGACCCGAGTTGGACTCCTATTTTCATTTTGACCAAGCAATTCACAGTTGGTCGAGGTTCAGTGAGCATGTATAGATCCCAGTTCCCCGTGAAACAATCTACAGCAAAGACCGTTCACAAATCCCAAGGGTCTACGCTGGAAAAAATAACTGTTTCACTAGCAGGTGGTAAAAGGTGTGGTAGTTTACTTAAGCATGCTGCTTATGTGGCTCTTAGCCGAGTGACAAAGTTGGACGGTCTATCTCTTATTAATTTCACTCCCGACCAAATAGTCAGAGACTTACAAGTGGCAGTTGAAATGGAACGACTGAACAAAGATCGTCAGGTCATTCTCTGTTTTCCAGTTGTATTAAAAGATCAAGGAGTCAATATTTACTATCAGAACGTACAGTACTTAAGTAGAAAAGAAAACTGTCTCATTAACGACTTGCAAGCCAAAAACTCACATATTATACTTCTGTGTGAGACTCATTTGCAACGGGACAATTGTTTGAGCGATGCATTAACAACAGATAGGACAGTCTTTAGACTTGACAAACTTGATCAGACGAACAATGGTCTATTAGCCCTTGTAGACAATAGCTGTGAAATCGGTTGGAAAGTTAAATTCAGCAATAACAGCTGTGAGTTCCTACTAATTTCCCTTGCACACCCAATAACTGGTATAATAGGAGTGTTTTACTGTAAGCCATCGGCAAAGCGAGATGACATTATAAATATGTTTAAGACAATTGCCACACGAAAAGCAGACAAGTTAATATTATGTTTATTTGGGGATCTGAATGTGAACGGGCTGCGACAAGAAAACGTCACATTCGTTCAAAACCTTTCATCTAGTCTTCAGTCATACCAACTAGTAAATAATGTAACAACACGGTGGAATACTTTGATTGATTACTGTTTCAGCAGTACAATAGGCCCAATTGGAAGTCATTATTTGCCTTGGTCGCACCACATGGGTCCTTCCCGGTGTTTCAGCCTGTCGCCCGATGACAGTGAGATTGAGACTTCAAGTCCGGTGATAAACAGTTAAGCGCCAATTCAGATTCCACCCGGGCCAATACACACAAAACTACACTTTCAAACGACGAGAATATCACTGGAGCTTTATAAATTAAACACAGACTGAGAACACATCATCTTTTTAATATTTTCTAACAAGTGGCACAACAGATAAAATCACCAACTGTGAAAAGATTTAAAGCCGAAACACTATTTAGGAAACTAAATTTTTTTTTGCAAATAGCAAAAACATTATAGTCTTCAGAGTATTTCTACAGCATTATAATGATCGACATCATTATTTACCACCAGAAACATATGAAAAGAAAGTCAGTTTCTCTCTTACAAGGAGGCAGCCATATTGGTGACCAACAGCGCCACTGGTGGTAATTTACATTTATTGATGACGTCACTGAACCACTAGGTGTGACTGGTCACTCTACTCGGCACATACATGTAAACAAACATTGAACTTACAAGTGCTTAGTTTAAAGCATTGGTATATACATAATTATATGATGTATATACAGTGAGAAGGTTTGAATATTCATATTAGTATATATATACACATTATAAATATCCATAATTCACCCCAGAGACCCCTAATTTGTGAGTGCAAATCTCTCCCTGCAACTCAGAAACTCGGTAATAATGGCGGCGACGGCGGTAATGTTTTAACACTTTCACTCCTCTCCCCTGCCTCACCCTAACCCTCAATAGCTTTAACACCTTTCCCTGCATTTGTCAATGGCAGATATTTTCCCAGCCTAACCTTATTATAAAGAGCATCATTCATTTACATATGAATATGGCTCAAATCAATTGAGGAAAAATAGGAGTGTGTCCATTCAGGCACTGCGAGCTATTGTTTATGTTGTGGGTATGAGGGTATGTGACGTCACTCCCAGTCACGTGACTTATAGCAATGGCGGCCTCCATACAAGTTGTCTGCTATAATTAATTCCAGGTAAAATTGCTCCCCACTTCTTTAATATGTGAGAATTACATAAAATACATACGTGAGGTCGTTGGGTACGATTTCCCCTCCTACAAAATGTTTACATGATATCCTATGAAGTTTCGGCTTTAAGCCGTGGCCACACTCTTTCGGGGCCACCTTCTTTCATGTAAAAAAAATTCAGTGAAACGGCTATTAGTTTCAAGACAAGAGACAGCGGAGAGATACTCAGAAACAAGAGTTGTAAGGGATACTAGCAGTTACTAGAGTGTTACATAAGTGGTACTCGATAAATGATCTACAGGTCCAAGGCACCGGCCGCTTTCCTTATAACTGAACCATAAATAGGTGAATAAAGCCGACCGCCTTTTGGCACCTTCTTAGAAGAATCAAGCAACGCCACCTCGACATCTTACAAGTTAAATAACAGGTCGTAAGCCTTCCGGTACCAACATTTAAGAATCAGGAAGTGAATGCGGTAATGACAGATTGGCATTCATAAGCCGGCACTCACTGACTGAGAATCTCTAACTGAATTTGAAACTGAATGTAATCCTTTTAACCCACAGTTATCACCCGATTGACACATGTGGTCAGTGAAACGCGCAAAGGACACCGCCTGCCTGAGCGCCGAACAACTCACATGTCCGCAGAACGACACACATGTCCACTGTTTGAATTAATTGCTGTGTTACGAGGTCTGAGCCGTTTAGCTGTGGTACCAAAGGTTACTTCAGAATTGAGTTACATATCAATTCGATTATGTGGTTAAAGTTAATTCTGATACAAATGACGTACCTTAGATATCCATAAGCTTTACTGAGGATTTCAGTACAGGGTTGAACATAAAACATTACAGTCGCAAAATGATTATTACTGACATGGTAAGATTAATGCAATTGATAAGCTTGGGGCCTCATGGTACATATTAGAGAAGAAAATTTTCTCTCGAGGTACATAATATATAAGACATTACTCCAAAATGCAGAATCACTTACTGATAATACATGACTAAGAAGGAAAGACGTAAATTTCAATTGATTAAAAAGTGAGCAACTTTACCGTAGATTATAATTTAAAAGGAAAGGAGACTGAACTGAAGTACATTGTACGAAAACAGACTGAACTAGAGTACATTGAGTTGACTGCAGTTGACTGATTCAGGTAACAGTAGTATATATAATTTTAATCTAATCGGCTGACTTGAATTTTACTAACAGTACAACTTAAATTTGTAAGGCCATTTCAGACATGATCGGGATGAAACACTAAAGCGATGAGTTCTGACAACAACTCTTTTCATATTGTCTGAATTGTACTACAAGTACTTCTTATCTACTGAAAACAATTTTCACAAGACTGCAACTTTGGGACACCATCTTTTTAAAAAAAGATTGAATCTTACAACGGTTTATGAAGCCAAGAACAAAAAATAGTTTATTAAGAAAAAGATTAAATGTTTCAACTGTCAAAAAGAGTACGAATCTTCCACAGGAAACAATTGGGAGGGGGCCGATTATTTCTAATCCACGCCCTCTCAACGTCCAGGGTGGGCGCTCGTTGAACTCGCTCTCCAACTGGTCAATCCAATTCAACGATTACGTCAGTTCACCAGTCACCGGCTGAATTGACCAATGACAACACAGCATTAGTTTAATACTGGAGGAGGGGTCAGCTATGTCTTTGACAAGCAGAACGCACATCAGACAGTTCTTCTTGAACACTGGAAGGGACAACACTTCACTAGAATTAATCAGGATTAAAGATTTAACTCTAGTTCTTTGATTCACCCCTTCAACGCTACACAGCTGTACTCGATCACTTCAAGGGCTACATTTATCTCCACTTCAACAGACAGCAGAACTTATCAACTTGCCAACTGAAACAACTGATCTACCATGAGTTCTGATTCAGAAAGTATGACAATGTCAATAGAGCCAAGTCAAGGCCGCCCTCGCTCACGTGGACAACAAAATGGTCGAGGTCGACCAAGTCGTCGGGGACAATCCAGTGCTCGGGGACAACCAAGTCCACGTGGACAACCAAGTCCTTGTGGACAACCAAGTCCTTGTGGACAACCAAGTCCTCGTGGACAACCAAGTCCTCGTGGACAACCAAGTCCTCGTGGACAACCAATCCTCGTGGACAACCAAGTCAGCGTGGACAAAGAGGTCAGCGAGGACGGCCCAATGTTCGGGGAAATGCAAGCGCTCGAGGACGAGCAAGTGATCATGGTCAATCAAATGCTCCATCACAGCCTAGTCCGCGTGGTCGAGCTCAGGGAAATGTTCGTTCACAAACAATTACACCTGGACAGACTTCCTCTTCTAGTGCCACTTCCCCATCGCCGACACCTGCCAAAATGGATAAAATTCCCAAATGTAAGGTGCCTGATGCAAAATCCCCCGACCTTTCTCATCGGTCACCTTTAGAACCTAGGCCTTCTACATCTAATTTGGTTCAATCCACTGTCTCTACGCCACAAAGACGGCGTACAAGTTCCATCAGAGGAGGGTCAAGCAACAGTCCATCGGTTCCACGACGGTACAGCCCTCTTCCTGGATCACCTTCAGCAGCAACAGGAACACCAGGGAGATCCAGTCTGAAGTCCCCCACATGCAGATGGACACCGCCACGGACAAGCCAGTATTCACTGCCATCAGCTGTAAGTACTTACTTTCAATTCATTTCAATGACTGCAGACAATGAACCTAATATAAGTATATATACTGTCAAATCTGTTATTTACACGGACAAACAGATTTCCTAACTTTCATTAGCTACCACGTATGGAATCTGCTATTACAAGGAGAGGCAGAAATCTAATACTTCGGTCAGATATGGAGTTTAAAAGAGGGAAATTTCACCTGATGATAGAAGATGTTTTTTCTTATGCCCTTCATGTACTTCAGAACCTTTACGATTAAAAACAGACCGGTCAGATTGACCTAAGCCTTGAAAACAGGCAGAGTTGAAACTGAATCGTTCGTTCACAAGAACAATAATGCCAAAAGTCATATCCTGTAAAGGCCAGGACAGGAAAGAACTTTTTAACCGATCAAATTCTGGCTCCATATGCGACCTATTGCACCAATAATTCTTTTTTCTTGGGAACACTCAAGCCGTTGGTCCCTACTTACTAAAAGTACTGTCAAAACTATCATGAATAGCTTAAACTTTGCAGTATTAGGTCTTGATAATGACGGGAGAAAATTTAGCCAGTGGACAGTCGGTGAACAGGAGAATCAGATTCACTTTAGTTATAACTGTTGAAATAATAACGAAAATTATAAAGTCAGTCACACCTACAAGTATGCCATGCGGACATTCGTTATTCTGTAACATCAGATACACCAACAGAGTGGTAACACTGAAGAGAACATATCTGCAGTACAGATACTAGCTCTAAAGGTGCCACAGCCAGTCACGCAAAGTTTCTCGTGTCGAGTGATCATGTTGCAGGAGACCATGCCGCCCAATTCGTCCGTAATTAAAAACAGAAGGAAGATTGTCGTGGGAGACGAATCGGGCGTGATGTTGGGTTTCGTTAAACGAAGCGAACCAGTCCAATTCCAAGAGAACTCAACCATTATGATCAGCAACTTTAGGTTTAACAAAGGGCTGGTGACGATCCACGATCAAACGTTGATTTATCGGTAAGTTAAAGAGAATAGACTAGAAGTAGATCTAACCTTGAGAGAGCTAGCTCAGAGAGAATCAAAGAATTAATACAATTAAACTTAATTAACATAACAGTGTTATTTCACATTAATCGGTTAGTTAAAGAGAATGGCTAGAACCAAAAGTAACCAGGGTATAGCTTCTCCATAGAAAAACAATGAAGTAAATAATTTAACTAGATTAACAGAGTATAAAGCTAACCAATTTTTCATATCACCAGATTTACTGCAATTTATTTATTCATCTGCAGCACCACCAACTGGCACATTATTCCAGACCATCTGCTACAGAAGGCAGATGAGCTCTACTGGCAACCGAATAACACCTTCACAACGATCGACACAATAAAGAACAGGGGACCAGGGCATCACACCTCGCTAAGAGCCCGAGTTATTCAGGTAAGATGACTGAACAAATAAGGCCAAAACTATGTCCCCTAAAATAATATAAATTTACACTAAATAGTGTCACTTTGACTTTAGTCCATGTAAATGTTGTGACAGAACGATGTAGCCAAACGTAAAAAGAACTTGGCACCGACTTTCACTAATTAACAAGATGTAGCAGATGGAGCTGGTTTACTTCACCAAAATATAAATATAAATTAATAATGTATCAACGGTTGTCGTTTCCAATTTAAGACGGAACTAGTTCGCACGATAACGGACAAGGAGGGACGGCGCAAGCTGGTCAAAGAGATCACTTTACTGCAGGAGACGACCGTGATCAAGTTATCGCTCTGGGACGCTGCGGCGGCTTACAGTGACCCCCAGATCGGGGACACCATAGAAGCCACCCACGTCTCTGTCGTGTGGAATACACACCACCATGCAGCGGCGCTAACTGCCAACTTTTCTGACCAGATTGTGGTAAGAAGCCCATTCTTTCAACTCACTTCTTTAACAGTTTACGACATTATAATAATTACACTCTAAAATAATATAAATTGTTACAGTTTAAAATATTATTAAAATGAACTGAACTAGACCAAACTATTGGTAGAAGTGTCAACTTCGATTGGGTCGACGTTATATACACACAGATATGACCTACCAATACCACCAGTACACAAATGAAATAAGATGAACTGTGATTTGTAACATCAGATCCATCATATAATAACCGTTACTTTACATTCTGCACAGGTTCTACCCCCGGAGAAAACGGAAGAGACAGTTCACATAGTGGGCATCAAATCCCCGCTTAACAGCTCAAAGATCGATTGCGTGATGGAGAGGGACACAGGTCTGCTCTTTGGCCACATAACAAATTCCAAGTTGTGCGCAGCCCTTGGCTTGCAGTCAGGTTCCAATGTTGAAACCATCTTACCATATTTGCCAATAAAGGCAACAGTGACCCTGATGGGTACTTCGATAGACGAAATCGATATTATAAACCACTGCAACATTGATTATTCACAACCGGAAATATACACCCACGACCAGGAAGCATATACATACTTCGATCCACAAGATATGGAGTATGATGCTGAAGAACTGTCCGCTATAGATAGTCAAAACTGTGAAATGGAGGATAACTATAACTATGATATGGAGGATGAGTTCGATGAGACATCAAGTACTGCAGGAGACACAGAAATGGCAGACAATGAGACAGACGATGGCGAGGGCGAAAGCAACCAAGACGGAGAAGACAAAGAGAACGAAGCAAACGGCCTGACTGACCAAAACTTGCAGAACGAACAGGAGACAGGAAAATCTGACACCAAAAACTTTGAGGAAAAAGTACAGGCTATAAATACCCAGATCAGTAACACTAAAATTACTGATGGCGCAGAAGCAGAAGCTTCACCAGTAATGCCAGAAATAGAAGATAAATGAACGATGAATTAAAATCGGTAGAAATACTAGTGCTTTGAGCCGTGTATTCGCCATGACAAACAGGTATTCAAACAGAGGACACTTCGAAGGACTTTACAGTCTGACATAAGAACCTTCAAGATAACGGTTATGTGTAGTTCTTTATGATTGACAGTGATTAAATTAGAAATATATACTTTCGTCAAAACATCAGGTAGTTTTAATACTTACATAAGATAAACTGTATGCAAGCATGTAATTCAAACAGGTAGTCAACAGGAAGTCGAAACAGGTAGTAAGTAAATATTAATATTTTAATATTTAAAAAAGGTTACAGGTTATCCAGTCCAAACTACTGCAGTATTAGAAAAGATCGCTGATTGTACCTCATCAAAACTTAATTGTATTTACAAGAAAGTACTTCACTCCAAATTACGGCTAGCTCAGACTAGTAGACCAAACAGAGGTGACTAACCCCAGAAGAATGGTTCGGAGTAATATTATAAACAAAAGTCACAGTAGTTGTACTCTATATATCTAACAGTAGTTGAATGTACTCTATATATCTCACAGTAGTTGAATGTACTCTAAGGGAGGTAGTCTAAACGAACAAAGAGTTCTTCAGTGCAACTTATTTACATGTATACCATTGATGAAGTGACTGACAAGTACGTTTGACACACTTAGGAGTGTATTTTAACATTTAGAAATAAAGATTCAACATTAAAAAAACATCTTGCTTTAAGTTATCATTTTCCTCCGATTTAACTCCAAATAACGCCACAACGATTGAATACTATTACTTATGCCCCAAAAACGATTGAAAGCCCATACTTCAATTAATTCAGAAAGTTCAACTGTTTATAAGTAGATCTGATCTATCTGTCTGATAGATATCATATTAAAAAATGCGACTAGTATCATGCACCACGCAGTCAAACTTATACATCTGACACCAATTGATATGGAGGAATATGAACTGGACAGAGGAAAAGGCTGATACAAATGACATGAGGGCAGCTGTATGGTCGACCCGAATTGGGTCGGTAGACCCTTCTCAGGAATGTTAGTACAAAAACCGATTTCATGCTGTCTTGTTTAAAGAAATGGCAGAGTTTGTAGCCCCATCTCTATATGGTCCATGCTCCAAGCCTGTGCGCCAAACAATACAAAGGGACTACATCAGTTTGGATGCTTATAATTTATACTTTATCTGGGATTCTGGGCATATACAAAGGATCAAATACATATATATATGCTATTGTAGATTGTTATAATAAGCCATGGTTTTAGTTTTGGATGTCGGATGTCCCCAAACAAGGCAGGAGAAAAGGCAGGAATACTCAACTGTGTACGCCTATGGCATAGCAGGCTATGGGTGGCTGTGTGTGTGTATGGGGCATGGGGGTGCGTGTCCGCTGACCCAGGGATATGTACATGCATGCATGCATGTTCTGAGGCCGGGAGGTCGGTCCATCCACTGCCCACAACAACCAAGCCATACACCCTGCATCCACGGCATGGACATGCCCGGGACATGCACCTTTGTCTCACTATTAATAAGTATAATCAAGTTATTCCTTCTTTTGGTGTATAACTACAGCTGTCTCTTAGTTTAATATGTGCATGTTTCCAAAATGATTTTATTAGAAAGTAAGATATTTCACAGTCAGACAGCTGCATACAAACCCAAAACAAAGATCATGAAACACGGCATGTTTTGTTTATATGGGCGTAACATTAGCAAAGTTTAGGTTGAGCACTGAAAGTTTAGCTATTACTCCAATTTTTACCCGGCAGAGGTGGAATATAAGAAAGTAGTCTATAAAACGGCGGAACATGCATATCAATGCAGCAAAGCATATCATTTGGGCCTGCCGGAGCTAGCTAAATCCATCAAAGCGGCGCCAACACCGATGCTCGCCAAGCGGCGAGGTGGCAAACTACATCTGAACGTTACCTCCAAGCAGATGCTGGAGTGGAACAAAATTGAAAGCAAAGTTCTTAAGGAGGTGGCCACAGAAAAATTCAAACAACATGATTTCCTCAAAACAAAACTTCAGGACCCAAAAATCAATAAGTTCTACGAAGTAACGAATGACAAAAAATGGGGAATAGGGCGGAGTCCACGAGGCGTGATGAAAGCGAATGGCGCACGGGTTCCGCTGAAAACCACGTCTTTTCAAGGACACAACGAGTTCGGACGAATACTTGAGGAAATCAGGGAAGAACTGAGACCACCACCGCAATAAGAAAGTAAATTAATTCGCCAACACCAAATATTTGTTAGTGATGTGTCCAGACGTGAACTGCTTATCCTAGGCGATTCAAGAGCGGGTGGACTTCAATCAACCTTGACCCGCTTGGAACCAACTTTGGACTTGAGAGTTTTTGTGAGTAGAGGGGCAGACACAACTCAGCTTATCGACAGGTCAGCCCATCTCAGAAGAATCGAACGTCCCATGGCTATTATAATTACATCTGGCATATGTAATATCACCACCAAGGACTACGACACTAAAGAGGTGGGTTTAAAGTATAACTGCATAACAAGGTTTGCCATTGAAGCGGAGGAAAACATGGAGCTCGCCCGGGAGCGGATCCGTGTTAACTCCCCAAGGAACTTACCTCCCCCAGCAGTTCTATTTGGCACCACTATGGGTGTTGACCTAGTTAAATACAATGTTTTTTGCTCACAACGTTCATGGAAATTGAATGATCTACTTACTGATTCCAAGCTCAGAGAGATCGCTGACGACCAAGATATGCTCGATCGTATGGTCATAGCCTACAATAATGTAGCCAAAGAAAACAACAAGAAACATGGGGTGCCTACACCGTATATCAGCCAACTCATTCACATGAATAGGTCTGGTAGAAGACAGAAGACAACTTTTCGTCAGGTCTATACATCAGAATACTTCAAACTCGCCGAGGACGGCTGCCACCTCACAGATGAGCTCAGAGAGGGAGTAGCGAGGCAGATCGTCCGTGCTTATCACAAAATATGAGTAAATAACACAAATATAATTGACTCTCAGGCCACGTTCGCAAGAAACATTTTAAGTGATTATATGTGTAAATTGTTTTAGAAAATTGGTATATTGGTATGAGACAAAGGCTTGTCATGAGACAGAAAGCATTATAACAGCGACATATTTAGGTCAGTAAATAACCACTCGTGTTATCAAAGAAATCTATTGTAAAAAAATACAGTAATAGAGCAGTAATGTTTGAGGCGATTTTGTCTGGTGAGACGTGAGCTTTCCTGAGCCCGACATCACTCTGACAACTTTTCGCTTGAACCATTAAGGCTGACTGTAGTACCAAACTATTGGATAAAAGATTAAAGATTGCTATGGTCTGTTATGAAAAAATGAAAGGGTTTGAGATAACCCATTTGTAATGACATGAGTCATGTAAATCAATGAAATGAGTGGGTGTAATTGATATACTTAATGGTGTCATGGTGTAAATATATCGTATAAATATTATAAATACTTTAAAATTCTCAACTTTTTGTAGATGAGTTAGTAAAACTCGATTAGCATAGTGGATTCCACATTGTTTGATTGTAAGGTGACAACTTACTGATACATCAGCTGTGATGAAGTCAATTGATACTAATGTAACACTCCAATACTGTGTTGGAGTTACATGAGTTAAGGTATGGTTTCGTATCATGGGTGTAAATGGATGTTGTTTGCAGTTCCATAACTATTGTTGTTTGAGCATGTTATTGGATAATACAGTTGTACAATATATCAACATTGGTTATGTTTGACACAAGATGTCCTGAGTCGTGTAGGAAAGATCTACACTAGGTATTTGAGAAAATGACTTAGGTGTGGTAATAAATGCACTCTAATGTCTATAAAGTTACAATGAATACACAAAGAGTTTGCTCTGAGGTATTACATTGAACCTTATTATAACATTAGGTATGTTAGACGCATGGCGTTAAAGTGTAGTAGGATAAAGCTACACTGGTTAGTTTGGAAAATGTTATATATGTGGTAGTAATTGCACTGTTTGTGCACACTATTTGTGTATAGTAGAATACACAAAGTATTTGTATAGTGTTACAAAACCGAGCGAAGTGCTTGGGGTTCTATCATTCAATGAGAGTCGTCATAGTGAGACGTGAGCTTTCTTGAGCCCAAATTCATGCTGACGTTTTTCATTTGATGTAAGGAACTGCGAAATATCTATATCTGAATTGGCATCGATATCTGAATTGGCAGAGAGTTGACCTTAACGACCTTAATGGTCAAGGTGACCAAAACTTCCTCCAAAGTAAAAATTAGACTCGCCGCAACCGTAATCTTTTAACGATGATACAGTCCAGTATTATCCTATCGAGAGAATCGAAAATCTCGAGGGGCGATGGCATGTATATACTGAATGATGGCGTATGGTTCTTGGACGGAGTACACCGTCGGGGCGCAGAGCCGAAATGGGGCAGGTGTCTTGAGACTACTGATCTCTGTTTGTATTGTCAATGCCACTTTTTACGGCAGTCGACATTTTCAAGTTTTAGAATGTGTTTAATAGGGAATAGGTCAGCGGATTCTTTCTGCAGGTGTATAAATGGGTGGGATTGGGACAAATATGTAAGTGACGATGGAGTATAGCATCAAGAATTTTAGGGGCCTCAAGGGAACGAAAGTCATATCATGGAACGTCAGGAGTATGCCTCCAAAGGTAGACCAAATCAGACAGTTTGTTAGAGAATCATCCCCGCAAATTATATCCGTCCAAGAAACTTGGTTAAATGGACTAGTAAGTGATAGTGAAATTACAATAGACGATTATAAATTAATAAGGCTTGATAGAAAATTAAAACGAAGAGGTGGGGGACTGGCTACTTATGTCCACAGGTCCTTTGAGGTGAATGAAGAGTTATACGATTGTCTACTGGTATCAAATAAGAATATTGAAATACAAGTTCTTGGGGTTTCCAAGTGTTTTATGAGACCCAAGGTCCTTATTAATGTGTACAGGCCACCACAGGCCTCTATGGTTGAGGCGCTTGCTCACCTCGAACGGGTCTTAGATTCTATAGACACCACCAAAGATGTTATAATTGTTGGCGATTTTAACTACGATTCTGACTTAATAGAAGCAGGTAGAACAAAACACGCCGATCGGTTCAATACAATACTGGGTAAATACAACTTACACCAGGCTATAAATGTACACTCTCGTATTAGCAAAAAATCAAAATCAAAGATAGACCATATTACACGAATTTAAAAGACACAAATGAAAGTGGAGCTATAAACTGTAATATTAGCGATCACTTACCCGTTTTCGTACAGATTAAAAAAGTTAGGAATAGCTACACCAGGGTGACGATAGAAGCCAGGAATACCAAAAATCTGGATATTAAGATACTCCAGGAAATTTTGCGTGATCTTGACTGGACAACGTTTTATTCAACAAGAGATGTTGATATGGCATGGGAGATTCTCCTATCCACCATAGAAATATATCTGGATAGAATGTGTCCGATAAAAACTTATAAAAATGTTAACAAAACTCCTGATTGGTATACAAAGGAAATTATAAGAATGTCAAAAAATAGGGATAAAGTGTTTACCAAGGCCAAAACTTCTGGACTTAGTGCCGACTGGACAGAGGCTAGAAGGCTAAGGTGTAGGGGAGATCTTAAAAACTGATGTAATTATGAGCGATAGCAAATTTGTATTTTCCGATATTACGGACACAGCCGTTGAATTGGCTCTGAGCAAAATAGGGAATTTTAAAGCCTCAGGCATTAAGTTTATGCCAACGAATATACTCAAGCCGTGTATGAGGACTCTTAGTAAGCAATTTGCTTATCTTTATAATCTGTCATTACAATCTGCTAGAGTACCGGGTGATTTTAAAACAGCGACGGTTACACCGCTCTTTAAAGAGGGGAGCAAACATAACACAGGAAATTATAGGCCCATATCTTGCATTAATTTACCAGCGAAGATCTTAGAAAGCTGTGTTCAGGGGCAGTTAGCATCTTATGTGGAAAGGGAACAGTTACTCTGCGAATCTCAATTTGGCTTTCGCAGTGGTAAATCCATCAACGACGCCCTTGACCGATTATTTTCATACACATATCAAAATTTAAATAATAAAAATTTAACTGACCTAGTATTTTTAGATTTCAAAAAAGCTTTTGATACCGTTAACCATGATATTTTAATTGATAAATTGACAAATTTAGGAGTACAGGAAAACCAAATAAAATGGTTTCGAAATTATTTATCCGATTGGTCACAGCGAGTTGTCGTTGGTGGACACCTTTCTTCTCTTCAGAAGGTTACTTGTGGAGTTCCCCAAGGGACATCTTTGGGGCCTCTTCTCTTTATTATTTATATCAATGACTTACATAAGGTTATACAACACAGTAGAATCCAGCATTTTGCGGATGACACTGTTATTTATGCATGTAGAAATAGAAACTCCGCAGACAATGTTGGTATGCAGGAAGATCTAAATAGGGTGGTGAAATGGTGCGAAGCACACAAGATCTCACTCAACATTAAGAAGTGCAAGTCAATGACGGTGGATTTAAAACCGGAGAAAATAGGTATTAGTAAATATAAAATAGGTCAAGTTGATCTAGAGGAGGTTAAATGTTACAAATTCCTGGGGGTAGAGATAGACCGACAGCTGAATTTCAAAACTTTCATGGAAAGGAAAATTCAAGCTATCAGGGGGAAACTTAAATCTCTGTCAAAGCTTTACGGAATATGTGATACCAAAACTCTCATGTTAATATTCAAGACCATGATACTACCTCATATTGATTATGGGGATGTGTTCTATCAAACAACACCACAAAAGTATTTAGATAGACTACAAACCTTACAAAACTCCGCACTAAAAATAGCACTGAAGTTACCTAGATTAACTAGTACAAGGGATATTCATAAAGATACTAATATGCCCTCGCTCTCTACTAGGAGGGAAAGCCACATACTTGAATTCACTTTCAGACGGTCACTATTGCCGGAAAACATTGATGACAGGCCAATAAACCTGAGAGGGTTAAGTGTTGGCAAAAAACTGAAAGTGCCCAAACCTAATAATGAGAAATATAAAAAATCTTACATTTACAAAATGCCCATTCTGTGGAACGAATTATCTCAAAAAACCAGACAGATAAAAACTAGGGAAGCTTTCCGGACTTGGTTGAAAAATATCTACCCCCAGGAATCCGATGTGTACTTAAAAGAATGAGTGGTAAAAACCTTGTGAATGGTCTCAGTGGAGTCTATGGGTTTACCTTTTACAAGAGTTATTGATTTATTGTAATATTGTGTATCATGACATGTTAATACCAGTAGACAATCGTGGGGGGGTGGTATGGAAAAGGGAGGGGGGAGAAGCAGACATGTAAGTTCTGCGACCAAGACCGATACAACGGTTTACTATTAAGTGGGGAGAATTGTTGTGATTGAAACTTTGTTACAATTAAGGATATGCAACTGTGTTCATCGTATTATATTACTTTACCTACATTTGCCAGTACAGGCAGAAACGTGGTTTCCGTCATTGCCAGTACAGGCAGAAACGAAGTTCCCAGCATTTAGAGCTGAAGACTTCGGTAAACTTTAACAGATCTTATTTAATTATTATTATCTGAGTCGTGCTAGTATAAGCCAGACTTGTTTTGAGTTAATAACTTCATCCATGTAAAAGCAAAAAGATAAGGTAGTCTTATAAACCCAGTACAGGGCAAAATTTATGAGCAAAAATAGTACACGATTATGTAGTTGATAAGCGTTGAGTTAATTAATAATATATTAACCACTACTTGAATAATATCAAGGATCATCTACTTTGATTTTCTCATTGGAGATTTTTAACATAAGACATTTAGAACACTTATAAAATATTAAAGGACAATCTTTACTTCAATATCACATTGGAGCCAAATCATCAATGAAGACTCAAGCGCACCTGACAAGGCAGCTTTATAAAAGACTTAAAAAAGACTCAAAAGACTTAGATATATCTCAACGATAACACAGAGACACTAGGACCAGTGATACTCTTTTAATGATATTGAAAAGGACATGGACTATGTTTATGAACAACATTATTCGTACTTTGACATTTAAATCCTTATTCCATATATTTACACCTTTTGTTAAGGGTTCCCTGGTAGATCTCCATTGGAGAGGGATTACTGGCCCTATTCATTAATTTATACTATGTATATGTTTACTGAATAAAAGTTGTATAATAATAATAACATTCTATTCAGCAGTGCCAGCCACTGTCATAAAGCATCCCCATAGGAATGAGAGTCCAATAATCAATTCATTTATTTCAGTTTCCTTTATAATGTGTTGTATAACATATTCATTTATATCAGAAGGGAGTATAACATGTTGTATAACATATCATTTTCAAAGCCGTCCATACAGCCATAGAAGCGTGCAAGTGATATCAACTCTTAAGTGTTCGTTATAATCCTACTGAAATCCTATAATGAACACTTTGGGCCAAAGATTATATCAGTACCGTCCTTTCCGTAAATTTATGGAAGATAATTAATGGAATTTTGCATGATAAGCCCCTAAAAGTGTGATAATGACTGGTACCACACCCGTTGCCCCACCAGTCCCAATGCCAAGGATGGTATTTCCATGTCCTCAAGATCATTCTTGAGGCAGTTGGCACTAGGTGCTGTCACAACCAAGTGCAGTAGTGTGTACACATCACCTCTTAATCTTTTAAAGTGAAGGGTAGGCAAGTCAAGTTGCCTTACATATATATATGTAAGGACTTTGTCACTCTCCTTTGAAGGTTCTCCAGAGTATTGATATTAACCATGTACTCAGGGTTCCAGACTGGTGCACCATGTTCTAAGTGTGGCCTGATCAGCCCTTTGAAAAGATTGCTGGAATTACCTGTGTCCAGGTCCTTCTGATTATGCCCATAATCTTGTTAAATTTGGCTACATGAGCATTTACCTCTAAGTCTTCCCTAAATTTCAGATGGTTATCAACGAAGCACCTAGACCTTTTTCTATGGTGATTTCCTCTAGCACTCTCATGTTCCCGCTTGCAATGGTGTAAGCCTGGAACAAGGATGAGTTTCCCAGATGCATGACATTTGGTACTCAATCACTCCATTCATGTTGTTGAAACATTTTTTTATTGAGGCAGAGATTTTAAATTACATTATTTTATAAAGCTTGGGGCTGTTAGTGAACAGGTTGACTGGGTACTTGGTCCAGAAGCCAAGGTCAATAATATATATATCATGAAGAGAAGTGGTCATGGACCTGTGGGACTACACTGACTTGATCTTGTGTAAAAGCCTTTTATGTGGTATGTTCCATTACTACATCCTAAACTATAGCCTCCATAACTTTGCACAATTTAAAAGTCAGGCTTAATGGGTTTGGGTATTATACCACTGCCAAACCCTTGGGGCGCCCTGTAAACAGCCTAAGAATCAAGGGAGTTTCCTGATAGCAACTGGTGCCACCATCTGGTCACATTTTGTCCAGCCCTAGTAGGCCTCTTCACATATTCAGTGAGTGCGGGATTAACCCCTATCTCTGTGCACATGTGCAACTCAGTATACCCATGTACATTGGTGGGTAGAAAACTAATCTTAACATAGTGGTCAATAATCTTGCCTTATTTGTTGGAAACAAAGCAATCCACAAAAGAATTGAGGTCATCATAGTTGCTGTAGTACTAAATAAATTTGTGAAGTAGCCTATTCTCGTTCAGGGACTTTTTTTAATATGGAGATTTCAATGTTGTGGATCATAGTTCTAATAATGGGGTCTGCATATTTAATTATGATGTTATACCTAATTGATAATAAGCTTGTTTAAAAGGGGGGAGTTGGGTTGGGGGTGGGTGGGGGTGCTGCAAACATAATGTCATTTTTTATCATTTTTAAGGGGGGGGGGGTCTGGCACAGTGTGACAAAACGTGACATGGGGGGAGGAGGGGGGTGGGTAAAAAATGGCCGAAAAAAGCATGACGTCATTTGTGGATGGCCCCTAAAAGTTATATTCATAAAATATTAATTAATATTAATTAATATTATTCACATCTGACATTCTATCAGATCAGAAATATGTTAGCTATCATGTATGTCTATGAAAAATGTATTTGGAAATTAATGATGTTAGGAATACAGATACTGCAATGGTCTTTCTGAAGCCAAGCATAAGCCATAACATAATCATGCTGGGGAGGGGGGGGGGTGATAACAAACTATCTTACTAAACAGTCTAACCATGCAAAACGCTCCTAAGTTCTCCTATCCTTGCGCGGTCCTTTTCTGGATCTACTCCCTCATCAAACTCCCTACTCAGGTTCTCCAACCACTTGTAGCAGGGGAGGAATTTGCTCAAATTGGCATGAATAGTTCACTTCGTGATACCTTTTTAAAATTTGGTATGCTGTTAGAACAGGTCATGAGGTTTCCAAAAATGGCCGGCTACAAGTTGACAGAGACCCCTGGTGTCCGGTAGCTGCAAATTACAAAATGGCCGCCGCCAAACACCAATTGTACCATATCTTGGCTTCTACTGACTGTATCTTCAAGTATAATACCAACTTATAGATGTTTTTCACTACAAGGAATCCATTTCTTCAAGTTATTCTTTGATTCAAGGTCATTTTCAAGGTCAAAATCCAATATGGCTGCTGCTATGGAACAAGAATCTCATATCTCCACTGCTGCCACAGTGCCAGCACCATATACTTGTATAATACCGTATTTCTATGTTTTATGTTGCAAACAATCTATTTTTGAAATCATTGATCTGTTTGAAGGTCAATTTTTAGGTCAAGTTCAAGGTCAAAATGCAATATGGCCACCATTCAAAACAACAATGTCCTATCTCTGCACCTATAATCACTCTATCTATGTATGATACCAGTTTGTCTATGTTTTAAGGTGTAAGGAATGCAATTCTGGGGCCCTCCTTTTATTTCAAGGTCATTTCTAAGGTCAAAAGCTATCATTTCTTAATTTTTGAAGTTCAATATTAAGGTAAAAACAGTTAAGTTCTGCGAAATGAGTTTGTTTTAAGTGTTAGTTACTGTAACTCCATATTAAATCACTGAAGGTTGTTGCAGCAACTGCCCTGACATTTGCAAACAATGGTGTGCACCTCAATCCTGCTTTAAAACATTTGCACCTTTACACAGTTTCATGTAAGTGCAGTGAAGCATGAGTAAATAGGATGCACTGGCATCTCCTAAGACTGTCCAATATGGGACCCATGTCTTGAGGTGTCCATTCCCAACCATACATTGCAGGATCTGGCAGACATAATCGCTTCTCCAAGGCTTGATGCCAAATGAAAGGTGACACCAAAATTGTTCTTTTAACATGCTGCTACAAGGCTGCTCTAGTAGGGGGGATGATATCTAAGGACCTAAGACTGTGAGTGAACAAAATTTGGCGTGCATCATTTACTGTAACGCAGGAACAGTTTTTAATGTACATGAGCACTAAGTTGTTCAATGCATTGCATGCGGAGGGAGTCCTCTGTCAGCTCTTGTGGATTTTTAATTAAGCTGACCATTGTCTCAGTGACTACAGGAAAGTTCATCCAAGCATTCCATCTAGATTTCTTCTCAATGCCTAGCATGCTAGATGTTATGTCACAACCTGTAACTTGTAAAAGCTTTGAAAAATGGAAGTGCTTTACAATTATCGTTTTTGAAAACCTCAGTTTTGAAGTCTTCAGGTCTTGATCCCTCTGGGAGATTTTCTAAGTCACCCCAATAATACCGTTTATCGTTGTAGGTTAAATAATTGGTACTCAGGGAAACGGAGTTGGGTTCTACCGACTTGATTTTCTTGTGGCATTTTCTGGGGAGCGCTGCCTTTCGTCTTGTTTCCTCCCCCAAGTCCTTATTGATCCAGATATTTGCGGTGGGGTTATTTTGGTTGATTTGCTTGGATAACTGAATAATGAGATCTCTCAGGCGGGTAGAAGTGAGAGAGACTAGAATAGATCTAGTTTTGCCATCCCTGTAGCGGCCCAATCTGTAGGCGTTATCGATGTGATCTGGCGTAATATCTTGTACCGTTGGGCCGATTAGGTCCAAAACCCTATTGATAATGTTCTCCCCCCGTCTTTCCTCTACCCCGTCAACCACAAAATTATTGCACCTGGTTTTTGTGTCCAGTAACTCAATTTTGTCTGTAGCTGTGGATAATTTGTTGTCTGTTTTGGTAATGCTAATAGTGTTCTGGGATGCTATAGCAAGTGTGTGAGACTGCCAGGCCACAGCAGCCTCCCGGGATGCTTCTAAGGCGGCTACTTTAGTTTTTAATGTTTCAATTGCTGCATTGCAATTTGAGAGGGTTTGATCGATGGAATCTGCTGCTGTTGCAGACCAATCATCAAATTGTGTTTTGGAAGTATGAGATATTACATCAAACCTGGCCTGGTTGCTCCTTTGTTGTCAAGAGCTGATACTCAGATCTGGAAGTTGCCTTCACAAGCTCTTCAGATAGAAACTGAAAGGGTTGATCTTTATTCTTACTAACTTTAATGAATGCCTGCCAACCTATCCTGAGGATAGCATTTCCAGACAGCATCTATTCTTGTGGCACGTGTTGACATGTGTTAATATGATTTTCAAGAAAGGCAGGAGATGCATAAAAGCATATATACCAAAGACATTGGCTCGCTGTGGTTTAATGAAATGTATTACAGTAGCCATGTCTAAGATGATTACAGAAGTTTGTTTGGAGCTTGGATTTCTTCTCTGTGCTGGCATACCTGGTAAGCAGCCAAGAATTTGTGACTTAGTCCCAGTTCACAGCTTACCTTGATTAGATAAAGAAGGTGGATCTCTAGCATTTTCATGAATGAAAAGTGAAACAACTGCTGCTGAAGCTTTTGATGATGCTAGTTTTTCTGTGCCTTTATCTAAGTTCAGTGCAGGTTGTTGGAGGAAGGTATAGAGATTTGAATTACTCTTGGTTTGACAAGGAAACAAGCAAACCAGTAGAATCGATTTGTGCTAGTACTGCGCAAAACATATAAACCTCCCCTCCCCCTCTCTGATACCCCTACCCTCTTCCTCCCCTCTTCTTCACTCTCCCACTCCTCTGCATGTATAGTCGAGTCCCCTTGGAAGTGACATAGTAGCTTGTGGGAAATGACATAGTTAAACAGCTGGGGACATAGGTGGTATGTGCCAAAGTTTTTAAATGGCTCAGGTAATCCTGGTCATCCTTCATAACCTGAAATTTTGCATATCTCTTAGTATAACAAGGTTGTAGCTGTGTTAAATCCCAACCCCATCTCCAATTCCCGCTCTTTCCCTCATGCTTCCCCTTCCCACTTTCTCTCAATCCCCCTCTTTCCCCCCTTCTCCCAGCCTCTACTATTCCCCCACCCTCTCCCTTTTCTTCACTCTCCCCATCCTACACCCTCGCCCTCCCCTCCCTATGTCTGATACTCCCACCCTCTCCCTCTCCTCTCTCTACATTATAGGCATGAGTAGTCTCATCATCTCCATTTAAATGAAAGGTTCAATCCATAAAATATCTTTGGATATTGAAAATGACCTTATGATAGGGTAAATAAGTTAAAAATGGATTTCACAGACCTTAAAGCCTACAATAAGTAAGATTACACATACATCTTATAAGAATTGAGATATTCTCTTTCCCGGCAGTGGCCATATTGGAATTTGACCTTGAAAATGACCTTGAAACATAACTAATATTGTGGAAATAGATTCCTTGACCCTCAAAACCTAGAAAAAGTGGTATCATACATGGTTATAGGGCTGGCAGGAGCTGAGATATGACATTCTATTTTGATTTTACCCTTAGATATTGCATCTAAAATCATGAGTTGTGGCCATTTTGTTTTGCATGTTTTTATACTTTCCTGAACTTCTTTTCTGTCCAACTTTGGATATGTTGTTTAGAACATCTAAAATTACTAGAAACAGTCATGAAACCTTGTGTTGCAATTTATTCCAGGTTGGGCAATTTTGTGCAAATAGAAGCTGAGATATGGGATTTTTTTCCCATGGCAGATACTATATTGAATTTTTGACCTTGAAAATGACCTTGAAACCAAAAATAACTTTCAGAAATGAGTTCTCCATACTTGAAAACATCAATAAAATGGTATTATACTTCACGATAGAGTCAGTAGAAGCCAATATATTGTGTATTAGGTGTTTGGTGGCGGCCATTTTGTATTTTGCAGCTACCGGCCACCAGGGGTCTCTGTCAACTTGTAGCCGGCCATTTTTGTAAACCTCATGACCTGTTCTAACAGCATACCAAATTTTAAAAAGGTATCACAAAGTGAACTATTCTGACAAATTGCTCCCCCGCTATTGTAACGATCAGTTCTTATAGATCTTATAGCTGGGAGTGATTCAGCAGAGATATTAGTGAGTTAGTCCCCAGTTCCGTCCCCGGATATTCACAGTCCCATGAATCAATGTAGATTACTACTACTACACCCGTCTGAAAGTCTAGCTACTACATTATCACTAGTGCTACACTGATATTCGCATTAGAAAATATTTTTGGGGGCGTGTTGTCCAAACAGATTAAGGTTAGATAAGTATCTCCTATATAGCTACCGTAAGTAGCATCATATATCCCTAATCCTACACGCAGGTTCTGATTCTGCAGAGGTAGGATTTATCACCGGGGGTTGAGGGAGGGGACTTATCTTTCACATGATATATCATATATGACTTACGTCAATTTGTATCAGAGTAGATAAACAATTACACGAAAGGGAAGAACACACATCTACAATTCAAACAGAAATTTCAGAAATCACCTCGATCAGAGTTACAGGAAATATATATATACATGTGAGTTAAATGTTTACCGGTATATATTTTCGTAAGAGTTAGAGGCGCAACCACTTCATTTGCATATTTGATCAGAGTGAGTCAGACTCTAATTAATTCTAGATTTTAAGGAATGTGTTAATTGCTTGTGGTTGAAGATTGGGACTTCAGGGCGCATGAACAGGCTGGTCTATTTTTTTACCGCAGCATTGAAACTGTAAGGTGTGCATAGAAGCTGTACACACATCGCGGTATTAATTTTGTCTATTATTTGATTAACACTGGTCGATGGCTAACAAGCAGTGAGAGATTTAAAATCTAAAGCAAGGGCGAACAATGTAAAAACTTTAATTTATTTCACACGTTTCAGACTGGCCATTGAGTGTGTTATTTTTATTATGAATATTGTTGTAATAATAAATGTGTTCAGCTATACTTATGTTTTGCATAATTATTAGATTTTCAGATTCACTGACAAACGGTAGACAATCGAAATAAGAGCCTAAGAGGTACATACATGTACAGATGGGAAATATACATCGTTATTTTTTCTTTATTTTGTGTAGCTTAGGAAATTGCCTGGTAACTTGTTGAAATTTCACCATGGGTCTCAACACTGCGCTAGTGGCTGCGATCGTTCTTCAAACGATTTGCTTGTGTGCAGATGCGAGCCAATCACCCAACATCATTTTCATTCTTGCTGACGATTTGGTGGGTATTGTTAGTCTGTTACATCTGTTTACCTTTGTCAATAACAATACGTTTCCAATGTGTTGCTCAACTATATTATATAACATAGTTGTTAAAATTCATATCGATATATAGTTGCATGATATTAGCTAGCCTATATATTATAGCTTATTATATATATGTATAAATTTGGAAAAAGCTAGAGGACCATTATCATACCATTGTATTTGATAAAAGGTATGCTAGGGTCTGACTAAAAGACTCACAGCACCGCAAACTCCCCCCCCCCCCCCCCCAGCACCGTCGCTACTTAAAGTCTTATGCGACTAATATTATAGACGCATCTCTTCGCAGTTTTCCATATGAAATAATCAATCTATAACAATGCGAAAGCCTGTAAATATGGGGTCTATGACTTAAATATTTTTATAACTGTAAATAACTGTCGAACTTGCAAACACTTCCCATGATATTTAAATTAATCTGTAATTAAATCACCATCATTTAATTTAACTTTGATGTTATGCATATATATGTACGATGGTAGTTATTTATCGACGACGGTAAATAAAACTAATTAGAAATCATTAACTATTTGAGCTATATATGCTGTCAACACTGTTTGAGATAGCTAGCTGTTAACACATGCCTATAACTATTAAGGTTATGTGCGGAAACATTCTAGGTACAAGTAGCAACGGTACTGTAAGTGAGTTGTGCCATTTCACGATGCTGTGCGTCTTTTAGTCATACCGCTGTATGGGCTACAGGTGAAAGTATGAACAATATTGTTCACAGATGTACCCTTCATTTGAATAAAAAATGTTTCCAAACCAAACCAATGTAAATTATCTTTATTTTCAGGGCTGGAATGACATCAGTTTTCATGGATCTAATCAAATACCCACCCCAAACATCGATGCACTGGCTTATGATGGAATCATACTTCACAACTATTATGTACAGCCAATATGTACGCCAACCAGGTCTGCCTTGCTGACTGGGAGGTTTCCTATTCATACTGGTATGAAAAAGCATTTCTTTATGCATTAATGTATCATTAACCCTTGATTGATTGTATTTTTGCAATTATGATTAACTGAGTTACCGTTCACTCTAAATGAATTAATAAAAATTACATGGGAAAAATGAACCTCTTGCGTGGTGTGGTCGCTGCAATGAGTGGCCAGTGGCGTGGTTCCCGCGCTTTTTTAAAAGTCCTTAATTTTGAGTTTAGGCTTTTAAGGGCCTTAAAAGTCAGTAATTTTCGCTGGGAGTCCTTAAAAAGTCCTTAAAAACTTATCTTAGGTGGAGGAGGAGGAAGAGGAGGAGGAGGCGTAGGAGTAGTAAGGTGTGGTGGTGGGACTAGACTGCAACACACACACACATCATTTCATTTCATTGACCAAATTGCTCAAAACCGCAAATGTCATAAAAATCCCATTAGGACAGATTTGACGGGGTTGAAGTGGGGAGAGGGACACGGGGGAAGTATGGAGGGAGAGGCAGGAAAGATATCGATTGTGAGGTGTGTGTGTGTGGGGGGGGGGGGGGAGCGCAAAGGGAGAGAGGGGAGGGACAGGAAACTGCATGCAGGAAACTTGTATGTCCACTATTTTGAATCTCGATTCACATGAAATTATGGGAGTTGCATGTGTATAGTATTGGGAGGGGGTTAATTAATATATCTTAGGAGTAGATTATAAGAACAATTAAACATGTGTTGACTCCAGGATGGTGTTAAAGGAAGTAAGTTTTCTCTTTATTATCTGACTCATTGTGGTTCTGAGAAACTCTTGAGTTGTTTACCAAGCACATGCTATTAACATGCACATATGCTGCCACCTTTAGGTACGGTTAGCAACTAATGTATGGAAAGGCATTTGTATCCATATAGATTCCCCCTTCAATTCGGAGATGTAGAGTGCAAGTTTGCAAAAAACCTTCGAAATGGTCATAGGAATTGCATACGAAATAGTACATTTTTTTCCTAATCTGCATCGAAATAGGTCCTAACATGTACTGTCCTACTCCTCATTTTGAAAACATTTTAGAACTTTCCCAATTCTCACCAATTTTACATCCAGTTGATTCCTAACTTGCATTTTGCTTCTGCAAACTTGCATTTTTCTTTTCCTACTTCTCTTCGATCTAGGCCCCACTTTGTCAGACTGACTGCCTACTTTGCAAGACATCATGCCAGTCTGCATTTCATCACTTCCCAGTTCGACACACTTAGTGCTAACTTGCAATGCATCCAAATGTTTACACTCCTTTTTCCAGTCACAACAAACACTCATTACAATATTTAGCCCCGCCCATAGACTGAGCTGAGGCATCCCTGAGATGTGCATGCACTTCCCAGGATGCCAGGCAGTTATATAAGAAGACTTTGACAATGAAAGGCAATAAAACAATTTGTCTGGGAGTTGGGTGTTTAGGGAATGAATAGATGTGTAAGGTTTATACTTCACTCTAGCCATTGACATTGCATACGAAATGGGAAAAAAGTTTATCATACTTCACTCTAGCCATTGACATTGCATACGAAATGGGGAAAAGTTTATCATACTTCACTCTAGCCATTGACATTGCATACGAAATGGGGAAATGTTTATTATTTAGAGAGGGAGAGCAAGAGAGAGAGGGTGTTCCGTGGATCAACATCAACTACTGAAATACAATTATATTGCAGTAGTAACATGCCTGAGATTGGAGATTACTTCGAATGCACCAAATGTATAAGGAATTCAGTAGGGAGAGTAATATGGGCTTTTGAATATTAAGTAAGTGTTTTGCAGGTTTCGTTGCCAGAGAGCTATCCCAGCCACCCCACTCAGTATATTAGGTAGACACCTAGGCTCATTCCCTAATTTCAAAAACACCTTTCCCGTTTTTATTTCGATTAACACAAAATAACTGAATTATATTCTCTCAATGTATATTACCTTTTTAATTTAAGCTTCCTTTTCTATACATCACCTCGGTACATCATACAAAATTTATTCCCCTTATTATCAAGGGTTATTTTAAGTTAACTATATTGGTGGGGGTCTAGATATCACTAGGATATACTGGGAGAATATGGTAGAGTCTTCAGTCGTTCAGCTTGGCAATATGTGACTAGAGGGGCAAGACCTGTATTAATGCTAAATAGAAATGCCCCCTTATGGGCGGGGCTTAGGAGGCGTGGTCTATTTGTTTGTTTTGACTGGAATAAGAGGGTTCAGACTTGTATGAATGATAAATAGAAATGTTGTGGCCCAACGTGCAGGTTGCAAGTTTGCATGCAGTGGTCCTAGTCTGCAGCATTGTAGTGCCAGTGTGTGCAGACTAGGGTGCTACTTCGAAAAGTCAAATTGCAGATTGGGATGTGAAGAATGCAAGTTAGCAATAGCAGGACCTAATATGCTACTGTATCTATATGGATACAAATGCCTTTCCATACTAATGTCATGTCAGAATGTCAGTGTAAAAGCTATAGAAACATTATGTTCAGCATTTAATATTTAACAGTGTTCTCATATAACTAGCCATGTGATTTACATGTCTCCATACATGTCCATAACACAAGCCTCCATATTTCCCATGATGCATTTGGCTTTTATAGATCATTTATACAGGCTGAACTGGAGCTTACCAAGCGGTGTTTTTTGCCCTGAATCATACATATAATCATGAAAATTAAAGTGTGGGAGTATGGTCATTTTATAAGTCTTGGCTCTTCAATGCCTCACTCTATACAAAAGCCTCAATTTTGTACTGACTTTATTTCTGATAATATTTATATGTTTCTTGAAGGAGAGGCCTGTGTCCATAGTTAGGCCTAGATATTTATATTTGTCTACTGTTTTCAGAATGTTATTACCTAGTTTTATGGGTTTTTCATTTTTAATTTTGGTATTTGACATTGAAAAGGGCATAACATTGCTAGACTGTACACTTTTCCACAACCATATTTAAGTCATTAATATAAATTGAGAATAAGACTGGACCCAGGATACTACCTTGTAGTACTCCATAATTTATTTCGCCTTCTATTGACTGTATATTATTTACTCTTGCTATTTGTTTCCTGTTATATAGGTAATTTTTTAACCATAGTAATTCAGTGTTTGTAATACCATATTGCTCTTATTTTAATAAGAGTCTGTTGTGGTTCACTGTGTCGAAAGCTTTTTTAAAATCTAAGAAAATAGTGTTATATTATATGATTTGTCATTCAGATGGCGATCAACTTCATTCACAAATCAATATGGGCATGTAGGACTGACCTCTCATTTCTAAAACCATATTGCTTCTCAAAGAACAGGTTATCTTCAAAGTAGGTCGAAAGTTCACATGAGTATCAAAAATAAAACAGAACTTCATTGAACAATTACTGGGCGGCCTGGAAGAACTACAATGTAGAGGACTCAGTCCGATTCTGTACTCTTCTTATAACGAAAATGTTAGTGATAGAAAATGGGTATATATAGCTTTCTCAATGCTATTTAAAAAATTAATGTATCAATCTAATGATGGCATCGTGATACATTTATAATGGAAATAAATTAGTTTAGTTTGGGCTATATATAAGTTGCCCGCTGGCCAACTGACCATACTTTTTTAGTTGCCCAGACAAAAATATGGTTGTCCCGGGCGCCCGGGTAACCGATTTGGCGGACCCTGCGGTCTATTAGAACCAAATGCATGATGGGAAAGTGGTTGAAGTCTTTTTATGAAACCATGTACTTAGCCATGCATTCAAGGCGGGGGCAGTTTACACATATTTTGCCTGCATGGCTGACGGGGGCCCTTTTCCCCCTTTTTGGGCTTCAGGACGGGTGTTTAATATGAGGTTTAGAGTTTAAAAACACTTTAAGAATATTTTCTTCAAATAATATGTGTCATATGTACATCGTTTAAGGTGTAAACAATTATTGATCATATTTTTTCATAATTTCTAGAATTTGGTCTTCAATAATTAAAATAATGGGTCTCACTTGGGTGCAATATTATTATAATTATGCAACTTTTATTCCATATCAACATATACATAATGGCAATAAAGAATGGGGCTATTGATCCCTCTCCACTGGAGTTTTTCCTGGTAGCCCTTAAATAAAAATGACATTGATAAATAACACTATATTGAAAATAATTGAGAAGTTTTAAGTTATAATGTCTCTATTTGAGTTCTTCAATTGTTCTTTGTGTGATAGTCTCTTCGGTGTTGATGCATATTAGTGCGGTTCTGACAGTTTTTATTTTGTGGTCTATTAAGTAGCCACTTTTATGTTCATTTTTTATGAGTGTCCAGGTCTCATCCAGATTCTGATTTGGATGACTTGTTGATGATCTTTCGATGTTCGCGGTGATTTGATGTGTTGAATAGTTCATTTGATGTTCGCTTCGGTAGATGAAAGTTCTTAGTGATTACTTATTCTTTCTTTTTATATTCACTCTTATAATTACGCACTCTTTAGTTATTTCATTGTTCATGTTTGGAGACCGTGTATAACAGATCTCTACGCCGCTATTGGTTATTCCTAGACTTTGTTCATCTGATTTAAATTACACCAATTATTACATACACCTAATAGATTTGTTTTAACATTATTATAGAAATCTCAAAATTTTACAAAGTATTCTTCAATCTTTTAAGTAATCTGTCTTGTACAGAGCGGAGACAGTTTAGATTTGACTAACATATAAATGTTCATTTAGTAACCTTCGCTTCCATCCTATACTAGATGAAAGTGATTTAGGCTTTTATGAACTAACAAAATTTTCCACTTCGTCCAGACCTATACTGGTGGACTTACAGTCACTAGATCGATTACTTGTAAAATAACGGCTTAAAGTTGTACATATAATTAACAGTTCAAACAATAAATTTCTCTCCCCACCCTTCCCACATTTTTACCGCTGTATCGGTCTTAGAGATAGGTCTTACATGCCTATATATTACATGCCTATATATTATATGGCGGCAACCTTGCTCCAAATTCGCTTTCCCCGCATTTACGTATGTTAGTTATGACGTCATCATTATTGTCTCCATGACAAAATACCTATAAAAATATTTCTAGTGTGTTTGTATACATATATTTCAAATTTCATCAAAATCCGTTCATTTTTTTATTAAGTTATGCCCCCTTCAATTTATATAAAACATTGATGCCTTGTGGCATCACCCCGTCCCCTGAGCCAAATTATGTGTGATGCCTTGAGGCATCAGCCCGTCCCCTGAGCCATTTTGATGTTGATGCCTTGAGGCATCAGCCTGTCCACAATGGGTTAAGACACATAGATAATTACAAGAAGAACATAACATGTTTTCCCTGTAGCTTTTGCACTGCAGCTTTTGTAAACTCCCTAGTTACTAGTTTGACTGTTCTGTTGTTTTGATCTTTTGCTATAGGTATGCAGGATGGAGTTTTGTACAGTGCACAAAAACATGGCCTGGGACTGGATGAAGTTCTTCTACCACAGAGACTCCATGAGTTGGGGTATAATAGGCATATGGTGGGAAAGGTATCTTAACAGCTTGCATCTGGCTTATAGCGGAACTCCACTATAGGTAAAAAACGGCGAATATTTTGCGACGAAATATCTAATCAAGTTAGATATTTTGCAATTGTTGGCAACAAATAAATGTGTTGCCAACAACCTATTTTACCCCCTCATCCACTAGAATTTTTAGTCATGTCGAATTTTCCGAATTTTGAGAAATGTCGGCGACGAATTTTGCCTGTTGGCGCCGTTTTTTACCTATAGTGGAGTTCCGCTATTACATCTTAATTTTCTTTTCTATGTTACTGCCCGTAGGTATACAGGACTGTCACAACTATAAATAACTCACCTTCATCATTATGCAAGGTTAGGTAATCCCACGTAATCATATCATATCATAAATACATGTTAAATATTAATGTCTCATGTCAATTTAAGGTATGTAGTTATGTAACCTAGCCACAGGGGGAGCCATGCTCACACATGGTCAGTCATGTGTAACAACACATACTGACACATTGTGTAAGATTGATTTGTGTAAGAATTAGACGAACACTGTTTGTCAAACAGACAAACAGTGTTTGTCTAATTCTTACACAAATTTCTCTCTGACAAACATAAATATTGGAGACAACTTTGTCTTTCTGCTGAAATGCAATTTAGGTCACATTAAATTTTACAAACAGTGTTTGTCAGAAAAATTCTGACAGTTTTTGTCAACAGACAAACGGTGATTGTCAACATTGTATGAGTTCCGAAACGTTTGGATTATATCCATTATTTAGTGATGATAAAGGTAGGGAATTGTTTCATTTGATTCTTGTATATTGGTCATGTATAAAGATGAGGAAGAGAACTTACTTGCAAGTTGAAAGAACTCTCTTTTCGTCTGTTCCACTTCATTGATGTTTGGCATTTTTATGTAGTGGAGCTGAAGCAATGCCTTTGTAACCCGACTGACAGAGCGGCCCACTGTTGCCTTGCAAAATTTTATCGTAGTATCTCCAATTACGGACAAAAAACTACCAGTTGCAAAAAATCTCAGGGACAACAACAACTGATAAATTGAGGGGAGGGGGAGACCTCGCCGGTTGGGCCTTTCCAGAGAGGGGGTTAAGAGATTAAGCAAGAAAAGTATGCCTGCCGGGTGGAAACGATACTTATCTCGGCATTCCCTATCAGATAGACCTTCAAGAGGGTTGCCAAAATCTCTTAACCTCCTCTCTGGAGCCTCTGCCCGCAAGAGCATCTGCCTCCTCCGCCTAGCATTCATGATGATCTGAAAATTTGTTCAAAGTTGAACCACCTACTTATGTTGTTCAGGTTTGAGCAAATTTTGAATACATTTTGAACAGAGACACTGTTCAATTTTCTCTTAGAAACGCGTTCAAAGTGTGTTCATTTTCTGAACACACTTTGAACAAAATCTATGTTCAAATATTCGTTCAACTCTTGTTCAAATGACTTGGAAACCGGGCTCAGCATTACTCTTTTAGCGCAATGGAGGTAATGGAGGTAATATAGCATTTTTTACAGCAATTTTAAAGTTTTCAAATGTCTCGATCGATCGGAATGATATATGCAGATTATTCCACTCTGTACAAATATTGTAATATAATGATTTCTTAAATTTTGTACTCTTAGGTAGTATTAGTTCAAATATGGGGGCTTCTGCGCGTCTGGTTCCTGTATTTCGCCTGCATGCCTCAGGCTTATTAGAGATCTTGAAGAAGGCATTTTTAAGAATATTAAACTGCATTCTCTTTGCAATTGTCATAATATTAGCATTTAAGTGCAGCTCTAGCACACTAGTTCTAGGCTCGGCCATAAGAGCAAGTCGCAGGAAATTATTCTGAGCTCTTTGAATTCTTGTTAGTAATTTATCTGTACATGGGGTAATGTCTATGATTGGCATAACAGTAGCTTTATAAAGGGTTATCGCAGCTTTCTTCGTGAGATATTTACGTATTATTCTCATGTATTTCAGTTTATGATACAAAGTAGAGATTACTTGGCTTGCATTTGAGTGCATACTTAAATTTTCATCTATGATAGTGCCCAAATAACAGAATTTATCGACTACTTTCAGATCCAATTCATCCGTTTTAACTGTATCCGGAGCCCTTACGGCAGGGGAAGCAATATACATAAGCTCAGTTTTCTTTTCATTAATCTTCATGCGGTTGCTCTTTGACCATGCCTGAACCTTATTAATATTTGAGACCATTTCAGCAGTTACCTTATCTATATCTTTGCCACTATGGTAAATCACGATGTCATCTGCATACATTATCATTTTCCCTTCTATGTTTACATTTGATATATCATTCAGGTACAGATTGAACAGCGTGGGTCCTAAAATGGATCCCTGGACAATGCCCCGCTCGACAGGCAATTCTGCCGAGCTATTTTTACCGATTGTTACCATTTGTGTGCGACCGTCCAGGTAGTTTTCTAGAAGCGTTATTAGTTTAGGAGAAATGTTGTAGTATGGCAGTTTTTTGATCAGTAATTTATGGTCTATAGAATTGAAAGCCTTTGTGTAGTCGACAAAACAACACACTGATATCTCTTTATTATTCATATTAATGTTTAAGTCCCAAATTAGATCCGATATAGCATTAGAGGTAGATTTCTTTGGTCTAAAACCATTCTGTTTGTTAGAGAGGAGATTATTAGTTTCTAAATGGTCCACGAGTCGCGTGTATATAATTTTCTCAAATAGTTTGCCCGCAATATGGGTTAACCCTATCGGCCTGATATTAGTTACTTCAGTGGTATCACCTTTCTTAGGAATCGGACATATCAATATTTTTTTCCAACCTGTTGGGAAAACTGAGGTACTGAGGGATAAATTAATCAATCTCGTTAGCTTATCCACCGTATATCCAAATATTAATTTATAAAATTTGGACTGTAGTTTTTGACATCCTGACGACTTAGAGACGTCTATCTCGTTTATTAACCTTGCAACCTCTCCTTCATCTATCTCACCCATTATATCTAGTAGGGGCGTATCGATACGTTTCAAAGTCCCTTCTTCATGTGCAGTCACTGTGGTAAAATCTATCTCACAAAAGTATTTATTTATACGATCTACACTCTCTGATTCACTCAATAGTTGGCCATTTTCATTTTTTACCCTATTTATGCCGACCTTCGTGTCCCCCTTACATAGTTTTTGTAGTATTTCCCAGTATTTTTTTGGGTTACCTTGATTTGTTACTAGCTGGTTCTGATAATATCTCTTTTTTAAATGAATGATTTGATGATTGACATCATTACGCGCTCTCCTAGCTCTCTCAATAAGCTCTTGATCATGTTTATTCTTAGTTTTCCTTACTTGCCTAAAGAGGTAGTCCCTATTTCTCATTCGTTCAATAATCTCAGCATTAATCCAGGGTTCTTCAACCATTTTGGTTTTAATTTTGACCAAAGGACACTCTTCGTCCAATATCTTTATATACTGTTCTAACATTAGTTCCCAAATTTTAGAAGGATTGTTACTAGCCATAATAGTATTCCAGTTCAAGTTATTTAACTTTCTACGAAGATTTTCTTGATTCAATTTTCTGAATTTTCTGCCCATTATAAATGTTTTTCTAGTATCGTTTCGTTTTTTCTTAGTTACCATGAATACTCCCAGGTGGTCGCTTAGATTTATATTGATAGTCCCATGGCCACTAATGAAACGATGATTAGAGAAAATTGGGTCTAAACAAGATTCAGTTTGGGATGTGACTCTAGTGGGGGTGTCTATCAGGGATTTTAGTGATCGTTCTTCCATTATACTGTATAACTTCTTCGTATCATTCGCCTTATCATTAAGTAAGTTAATGTTAAAGTCTCCCAGTACCGCAATTTCGTAGATGCCTCCATTTTTGGCATAATCTATTAACTCAGATATCTTATCTAAGAAAGGATATATTTGCCCTGTAGGAGGCCTGTATGCCAGGACGAGTAGAGATTTAGCTATACCAGGTGGCTTTATCGATAGTGATAGCACTTCAATATCATCTGATAGGTTACTTTCTAGTATGTCATAGCTTATATCTTCATTCAAATATACCAGTAGTCCCCCCCCCCCCCCCCCCCCCCCCCCCAGCTTTTTTGGTTTGGTCCAGTCTGATCGACTTATAACCCTTTATGCCTATATGGTTATCAGGAATGTGAGGCTTTAGCCATGATTCTGTAATGCAGAATATATCAATTTTGCCCGATCGTGCTAAGTATGATACTTGTTCAGTTTTCTTCACTATCGATCTAACATTAAGGTGAATAGTTTTGAGACCTTTGACCGCGCCTATTTCTTCAATATCTACCATTGGTTGATACACAGAGATCGATTATAGTAATTAGGTATGGCGAGGACAGTTTCCTCAGCCATATTAAGGTTACTATTGCAGGCGTTAGGTGATCTTACATGTATGTATGTATGTATATTGTTTATTTCCAGTTCAATCACAGTTACATCAATACAATTATTACAATATAATATCTGGAAATGGGTACGACATTCTATGCTAATCATAGCTCTACCAGGAGGTCCCTTTTACATCTAATTACATTATTATATATATATACAGTACAGTTATTCTATTTGGTAGATTCAGTAGTTATTACGTAGTATAATACAGCGTAGTGTGTGAGCTTGTTTGTTCATTAGGGAGGCCATTTGCATTCTTACGAACACTCCTGGTGTCCCGCCTGAACAAACGTTGTGTCACTGGGTGGCATGATGCGATTTGCATTCTGACGAACACTGGTTGCATCGGCCTTTAATGTTGGACTAGTCTTCTGAGGACTATAATGATTACATTACATGTATGTATTTGTGTTGGCGGGCGGTCGGGTGGTTTGCCTTTTGCATTCTAACGAACACTCGTGGCACCAATCGATCGCCCGCCTGTACATGAGTTGAGTCGATGGCATTCTGACGAACACACGGTCGAGTCAGCTCATGTCCGTTCGTCGGTGCTGTTGCGGTAGAGAGATAGAGCAGTCGAGGGGCGTTTTTCGGTCGTTATGTTGTAGGGTATGAGTTTATTGGCTGTGTCCCACTGGGGTTGGCCCTGGTACCATAAATTTAGGATTTTTTTTTTTGTTTTTTTTTTTGTTTTTTTTTGTTTTTAGGGGCTGTTTTGGTTGGCTTGGCCTGGGGAGTAAGAGTAAAATTCTTCTTCCAAGTAGGATTTGAAATCACTAATTGTTAGGGATGGTTTCCTCCCTTTGGGGGGTAGTTTATTGTACAGATATGGTGCCTGAATGTAATATGATTTCCTGATCCTCTCAGTTTTTGTCATGGGGACTTTCAAAAGCTTGCCACTTGTCAGATTTCTTAGGTTTATTTTCCTATTGTCCGTTAGGTTCTCATCGCAGCTCATGGAAAAAGCAGTCTGGAGAAGGTGTGCTTCTCTTCTCTCGTTTAAGAACGGTATTTTGCTCGTGATATGAAGTTCTTGTACACTTTCGGTTTTGTTTAAATTGTGGGCTATTCTAATAAATGAATTTTGAATAGTTTGGAGTTTCTCCAGGTGCTTTCCCTGAGCTGGGAGATAAAAGATATCACAGAAGTCGATGACTGGTCTCACCATGGTGGTATATACCAACATTGTGTTTACTGACGTTAGTGATTTCCTTATTTTTGAGGTGGCTTTGAGTCTTTTTGTGATTTGATCTATCTTTGCTTGAACATGTGGGTTGAATGTGAGCGCTTGATCTATTATCAGGCCTAAATAGCAATATTCTTTTTCGTACTCTAGGGGGGCTGAGTTTAAACTCAGTGTTCACAGTGTCTACATAAATAACATATTATATGCAATGAGACACAGACATGGACAGATTCCATAGTCTTTTATCAAACAAGAATGATTCATTGAACAGAAGGTAATATCATGGAGCAAGACAATGTTCAACAAGAGCGTAGATAGTGTAGGGCCCAAACACAGGCATGGACGATTTCCATAACCTATGCCCAGGTTTAACACTGTAGTTGCGGCAAGAGTCATTTTCAATAAAAGTAGGGTAATATTATGGAACAAGGCAAGGTTCAGCAGAAGTGTGAATAGTGTGGACCCCACACACGGGCATGGACGAATTCCATGGCCTATGTCGGGGTATAACACTGTAACTGCGTCCAGAGTCATTGATATCATTGTAGAGATGGTAGTAGTAGTGCATTCGACATAGTTCATTAATAAGATGGGGACAGTTTCCCCGGTCTTATTTGCTAGCTGTGCTCCCATGATACTTAATAAGTAGTAATTGGGTGGTTTCAAACTTAGAGGCAATTTTCATCGCAATGTCGTCTGAGTAGTGCAGACCGTCACGAAGTAGATGATATTTAAAGATGCTTTTCTTCTTGGCCTTCTTCACAATAGTAGTCAGGATACGAGGAGATGGTACGTTGTGAACGCTGTTAAGCTCAAAGATATTTTCATTGACGATTGATAATTCCTCCTCAAGTCTTGTCTGCCCCGGATCTCTATCATCCATACGATTGTATTTGCTTATATAGGCTGGGATGATAGCGGTGAATATAAAGATAATATTGGGATAACTATTTTTCATCCGATCGTAGCCATTTCTTATTTTATCTGTAAGATCAGAAGAGATCGCTCCTGCTGCTGGGTTAGCTATGCTTACCGTGTGTAATTTACGGTCAAGTGACGTTGTGTCGTTGATACCTCCTGAAATGATTACCGCTCCAATTCGATCGTTTTGGGATAGTAGGTATTCTGTATGGTAGAGAAGATCCATTAACTGAGCACCACTATAAACCCTCATGATGATCGATGGGTTCTTGATATATGGTTTCAGTGCTTTCCCTCTCGAATCAGTAACAAGTAGCGTCTTCATGCTGATATCTCCGTGGTGTGTGTGACAAAACAGTAGGCGTGTGCGAGCCATCGGTGAAAAGAAACAAACAAAGTTATATAATACAATACAATTATAGGTAGTGTTCAACAATCACTACTCGAGCGCCCGCCTCTTCGTGTAGCAAATTGCGAAGCGGGCCATTCATGGAGGTAGTTATTGTGTGGAAGATCCTCTTCTTCCTGCCATTGGGCATCCATTGGTGCGGGCCCTTGCATATGCATGAGATTACTTAGGTTTGGTTGGGTGAAGGGATGTCGATTTCCATTTTGCCTGCCATTGTTATTGACACCGTTTTGTCGAGGGGGAAATCCCGGTGGTTTCCTCGGAGTGTAAGTTGTTGTTTGCCAATTCTGGCCTGCACGGATGGCTGATCTAGTCGCCTCTAGAATCTGGCCCAAATGGTTATTACCATTATAGTGACCCTTACTTAGTGGGAGTGATTCCAGGGTAGCATTAGCCCCCAGAACTTATTTCTTGTGGCTTCAACGAGAGTTTTATCTTTCGTGCCATTTAGGGCATCCCAATGGTCTTTCGATTGGGAGAACTTCTCGAAACAGATTTGCCTCATTTTCTCTATTTTGACCTTTTCCCAGTCCTCATTGTCGTTGGGAATCGCCTTCTCCAGTTGTTTCGCATCTCGGGCAGAATTGGTGCGTAATACCATGCTAGCAACGTCCGGCCGCTTATTGACATTCGCTCGTGCATACTGGTACGCTTGTTCGGATGACTTGAATGGAATGCTATTTATTTCAAATTCGCAAGGAGAAAAGTTTGACAATTTTGAATGTTCACTCTGGAATAGTACTATTTCTTTTAACTCTTTCGTCTTGATTTTGTCTAGGGAGATTTGATCATCCACACAGTCGAGATCTCTGTAGGTGTAAGAGGTATCATTTACGATTAGTTTGTCGCCCTTGACCCTAGCTTCCGGATACTTGAGATCCTTAGCTTTATGTACAATTGAGAGCATATCGTATTTTCTACGACGTGTGATCTCTGGTAGGTCATCGTTAATGTAGACGCGATTCTGACCCCTTTCCTTACCAGATAGGGCTTTTTTGCTAGCCATCAGACTATCTTTAATCCATTCTTTACTAAGAAAAACGCGGACAGTTCTGGCTTTAGGACCCTTTCTGACCCCCAGTCTATAAGCATTTCCTATGTCCTGTGGATTCAAACCCTGAATCACCTGGGAAAGTTGAGAGTATACATTTACCATCAATGACTCCCCATCAACTTCGGCAATGTTTCGAGTCGAGCAACATAATCCTCTAAATCTAGGACTTTGTTGTTTTGAATTTCTAGGGCTTCCTCTAAATTTCTAATCTTTTTGCTGTTACCAGCTGTTAGCTCCATCTGAGCATTCACTTGACATGCTATTTTGCTTATTGCCGCATGAGCTATTTCATTGGAGGCACAAACATCTGCCAGTATACCATGGGCGCGTGGGTTATTGGTCTGATCTACTTTCCTTTCATCTGAAAGCTTTTTTAGATCGATCTTTTTAATTTGGTTAACAATGCCCGGCAGTCGAACTGCCTTGAGAATTCTACGTTTCGGCTTCGTCGGAGGTGTGAAAGCATTGTCCCCCATGTTGTTATGCTCAGAATCAGTTATATTTTGCACGAGAAATACATATAAAGTTCGAATAACAGTCAGAATATGTACAAAGTCAATAAAATTTTCCCACCTATACACTCTAGGCGCCTAGCCCTATCCGTCTCTTGCTTTTTGTGAAGTCGTTCAAATCGGTGCAATTGTCGGAGCCGTCTAGTATATGTGTGCTCTCTCTGAAAGCCAGCCTATCTCTATCCAACATTATATTGAAATATGGTTACAAACTGCAGATAGAAACAGGAGACATCCTTACTGGTTGGCGTCAGTCGTACTAAGGGACGCTGAGCAAGCTTTATTTCAACAGGAAAGCATCCCGCCGTAATTGGGTCAGCAATGACGCAATAGCAAAGTCGTAAAATGTTACGAAACTAAAGTGAATAATTTTAACACATTACACAGAGACTGATGACATCACAGAAATGTGTGCACACACATCATTGGAGCCAAGTTTAACTGTCATTCAGTAAGCAACTTGATAAAGAGGATCTAGAGTATGTAGAAAACCTTACCAAGACATCCATGTACCTGTATACTGCCCCCATCCTATTTTGCACAGTAACCGGCATGGATTTAAGGTGGTACAACACCAGGCAGATAGATTACGTTGACCTGACCCAACCCAACTACACTTGAACGACACAGTAATGCTGGTTAATAGAGAAATATAACTATAAATTATTATATAGGTCATAGCTCTCTTTCTAATATCCCAAACAACTGCTATCAATCACTTCATGACTGATATGAAATGATATTCTCAATGAAATAAACGTAGCTCATTTATGAGGTGTTTTTGAAGTGTTGGTGAATAAATCCTTTATTTGTTAGATTGTTAAAGATGAAGAGGTAAAAAATTTGAAAATACAAAATAAGAATTAAGATCGCGTAATTGTTGAATGCAAGTAGCTATGTATGCGCTCAGTTGCTGCTGACTCATAAAGAAAAGTGGCAACAATGTGCATGTAACATTGCAAAGTGTAAAAAATGTGTGTCACATCGCTCAAGGCTGTAATTTTAGTTGGTATATTGTCCACCACAGGGGCACTGTGTACTCACACCTAAGTTGTGAAGCTATTTTTTGACAACCACATTGTTATTGTATGTGTACGATGAAAATATTTTTATTGCACCCCACTTATTGCACCTCTCAAGGGGAAATCACATTTAATAAATTAGTTGACTGTCCAATTTTACCCATTTCCTTTTATCTGACATTTCAGTGGCACCTTGGGTTCTTCGCCAAAGAGTACACCCCAATGTACCGCGGCTTTGAGAGTCACTATGGTTACTACCAAGGCATGGAGGATTACTATAAACACAACTACTGGGCTGATGTGTGTAATTTAAACTATAATTTAGAATCTAGATATTAACTAACATTATCTTGACATGTATATCCTCATCGCTAAAATCTTAAAATCAGTAGATCAATATTACCCATCATTGAAACGGACACCAGGTTGGTAGGAAGCTGTTTATTCAAGTAGGTTCACATGTAAAATTGTACGGTTGAAGAATAGCAGGTTGTACATGAACAAGAATATATATGAAATTTAGGCTAACAATGTGTAAAAGATATAAAGTACCATCATTGATGACAGTTTAGAATGTTATGCAGAGGATGTTAAGTATATAAAGAAAAACATAACAGCTCATTAATAAAGTTATATAAAATAGGGTAAGGAGGGTGCATGGGCTGCTCGGTGGTATGTGGTGGAGTGAGGCCTATGTCTGGACTCTACTGACCATGAGGAGTTTGCCAACCCCTTCCAGTCTACTCAATGAACTACCATTATCCCTCAGCAACACTCTGTTGTTGACGAGACTCGGTGAGAGGCGGGAACGTATTACGTGACAGCAGTTTGGAAGTTTTCTACAGACGACAGTTGTTAGGTAAGTCAGTCTTGATAAATTACTTGTTTTAGTGTTTTTCCACAGGCAGCCATAGCTAGCCATTGTCGAAGTTGACTGAGGAATACCAGTCGCACTGAAAGGTTGTACTACCAGAAATAGTCAAAGAATTGTAAATATCCTTCATCAGGAAGAATTTTACAGGTCCTTGCTGGTCATGCCTCCAAAATTGGAGAAGGAAAAGCCTAAAATCAAAGTAACAAAAGTGCCTGTTCACTCAATTTCTGGGTCAGACGAGTCAAGCCCGGAAAAAACCAAGATGGCGGTTGAAGCAGCTAAGCAAGTTGCGGCGACAGCTTCGACGTCGGGTGCTAGGCCTAGTTCTAGTAAAAGCAAACCCTCCCTAAAGGCTAGTTTATTAAATGATTTGGATGAGGATATTTGATTTCCATCGAGGCAGATGGGGGCTTGAAAGACAAAAATGTTGTTGAAAAAGAAAAAGCTGATCCAGTGCTTCCCGCCAAAAAACCTCAGAGCTCCCAGAATGCCCCTGGGACTTGCTCAAGGTTCGAGTGCTGAAGGAAGGTAGCCGCCATTTCCTTTATCGATCCCTTCACAAGAATGGTACAAATGATACGAAACCAGATGATAAAGAAGGAGCTACACCTTCATTGAAATCAGCCATCGTTGTGGAGGGCGAGCCTCCAGCTGTTTCTCTGCTAGCTTCTTGTGAGGAGGAAGCAGAACAAATCCTGGATGACATTGAAGTTTTTGTCCTAATCAAACAAGATGGTCCTGGGTAAGACCATAAAGTGCCTTTCTGTCTCTTTTCTCTGTCTCTCTCTCCCTTCTTCTCTGTCTCTATTTCCTGGGTATGATCATAAACTGCCTCCCTCTTAGCTCTCCCGCCCTTGATATAACACTTCAAAGTGTTGATAAGGGCGTAAAGCAACCAATCTCACTCACTCACTCAAATCAAACAAGAATGCGGATAAGTGGGTGAAGCTGTCTCCGAAGCCTGCTAATCTCCGGGGACTGAAGTCACCGAGAACCGAGTTGGTTGTGTACAGGTCAGTGGCTCCGAGGCATAAGATCCTTGGCTCTTGATCAGTGATCAGTCATATTGCTGAAGCTATGCGTGTTTGTGAACCGGATAAAAAAAAGTTGTCTTGCCGCCCGCAGTTCTCAGGGAACAACCAGGGTTTTCGGAGACACTCCTCCTCCTTCTTGGGGGGGAGGTGGAAAGAGATTCCAGAGGTCGCAGAGGTTTGCGTTCAGCAAGAGGGGTCGATTCCATCACCCCCAGAACTGGAACTTGTAGTTGTGGATGTTTATGCCTTTCCCAGGAGTACCTCAGCCTCATTGGCAGCAGCAGCAGCCTGCCCAGAACCCATGCATGGTTCTACAATCAGAGAGCTCCCTTCCAGGGTTAAGAGCTAGCGATGGCCCCTCTTCAGAGGAAGAAGGAATAGACATGGATAACCAGGTTGGTGACGATGGTATTGTTTGCATCACGGGTAATATTAGGCATTACATAAGTAACTGGAAAGCCTTAACGAGGAATCGTTGGATTCTAGATTTAGTACGAGGTTTAAAAGTGCCTTTAGAGTTTATTCCAATGCAGTTGAAGGAACCTGTTCCTTTCAATCTTTCAGAAGCTCAGGAAGGTGTCGTGCACAATGAAGTTGTAAAGCTGCCAAGGAAAGCTGTTCTTGAACAGTGTGTAGATGTACGTGTTTCCACAAGTAATCTCAAATGTATGCTTTTCGGCATACAAAGGCTGTTGCATGTTTACAGATCCTGTTGTTGTTCGACCTTGTGATACATTACGGGGTGAGTTGGGAGAAGGCATGCTAGGTTGTATATATTACCACCTGATCCAAATATAGCTTGGTCTGATTGTGATTCGGAGGAAGGAATTGGCTGGCTTAGTGCCCCAGTGGTCCAGTTGTATCTCCTATGTAATTCACCTCCAATCCACTTTTTCTGATTTCTTCTTTTTTTTTATCTTTCTTTGGTGATCCGCTGTTATCAGGCTTTGGGTTTTCTCCTCCTCGACCAGTAAGTTTTGATTGATTCTGTCCTCATCAGAAATATTGTGATCGGTATAGCTAGCGCGGACGTCTTGGAGAATCTGTCCCATGATGTTATCGCCTATAAAGTTATCTGCACTATGGCATTGCTTAACCTGAACCCATCCTCTAAAAGTTCCAACTCATCGTGTTTGTACCATATCCCGTCAATTTGGGTCCGATCCCTTACAATCTTCCCCACGGTTTTTCCACCCAGATTTGCGATGTGATGCTGAATTGTTCTTAATTTAGTTTTACGATCTTGTATCTCTTCCGGGAGGTCGGGGTTGATAGGACACCTTGGGGTAGTTGGGATTATCCTTGAGATTTCCTTGTTTGTCATATATAAGATTTCGAATAGCCTCAATTTCTAATTTTACAAGAATCTGTCTTGCTCCCAACTGAAATTTGCCTAATCTTCTAGCATGGGTTATCGATTCAATTTTGAAAGGAGGGTCTAGTTGAACGAATAGCTGGTGGACTTTCTTATACGTGTCTTCACTCCTGTCCTGAGGAAGGCCAGTGATAATTAGATTGCTTCGATGGGAATCCGTCTTGAGTGATAACATTTTCTTGTGGTGAGAAATATTCTCATCCGTTACTCAACTTAGCTGGGATCTAATTGATATCATTTCCTCTTTCATATTGTTTTCACTTAACACCAGACCTTCCATTTTGAGAAGTAATTTCTCATTGTTGCGATGTTCTAGAACAAGGGATTTCTTTAGTGAATCAAGAGAAATATCTTCGTCAGGTATAGAACATTCGGCGACAGAGGCAATTTCATGTTCAGGGATTAAACTGACCGGCTGTGGGAATAAGCGGATTAGTGAATGCGCTCGAGTGTTGGTCCTCTGATAGAAACTGGATTTTACCGTCCATATTTGCAGACGATAATGGGGTATTTCAGGTAAAAGTCATGAAATAATCATTGAAACAGTTGATCACAATCAGAATAAATCACTCACTCAGCTCCTCTCGCAATATCTCAATATAGTAATGTTCTTTAGATGATGGTAGGAATATCCGTTCCAGAAATATGAGGTTGCGAGCACTGAATGAGCGGAGCCACCCAATACACGTCCGTCACCTCTGAAGTCTGGTCTCTCTCTGAAGAGATGTAACTTACTAGAATATTACTATTCAACGATGCTATTCAAGTATGGAAAGAAGAGATTAGTTCACATATCATTTGCAGTGACGGCTTTTCGTTTTAAATCCGCCACATATATTTAAGTACCTTCTATGCCTTTTGGCTTCTGTAAATGTTAATATTATCAGTAATCCAGTAAGTTAAGGATGTGTCACTAGTGGTGAAGTGTCATTTTTGATTTGCCGAAGGTCTGCTTAAATCATAACCTAACTTGAACTAGTTAAGCTTAACAATTTTCATAAACTCTTCGTTTTTATGAGTCAATAACATCTCGTAACGGTATTACAGGTACATAATACATAATTAATCAAGCAGTACATAAACATGCTTAGGCATGCACGAGTTCTGTCCTTTTCCCCTTTTCTCCAAGGTCCCATCTTTATATCGATCATATATACAATTAACCTCTCCACGAGAGGGGCTATGCTCCGCCCACCGTCTCCCGGGACTCCACGCGGTGCCACCTCAGACAAACAAAGCCACGACGGCAACTGTATAGCATTAAAACTGCCTATCTAGAGGCGTGTTTTGGTCTTAATTTGGACCCAAATACTCTGATTTCTCTGATATTTTCTCATCATACAACATATAGACATCTACACTAAGGATATGATTATATACTAAGTCTCACTGGCAACAAAAAATATGTTTGATAGCATAAGATATAGAGAAAGAGACAAAAGTTTTACCTTGGAGATGAAGGTATGAGATTAGTTTAGGCAGCAAGATAACAAAGATCAGTAACAGCATGATTATGGCTTATTGGAAATTGAAATTAACATCCATTGTGGAGATTGAGTGAGTCAGTATTCTAGTATATTGTATTATTATTTTGCAAAAGATTATGATTAATGTTAAATGTTTTCAGATAAATCGTTAGGCTATTTCTATACTGATTACTAGAAGATTGGCAACTCATAAAGAAGAACTGTTAAACTTTAATGTAACAATGTTAATTGTTTGAAATAAAATAGTAATATTCCATGAGGAATAACACCATATTTTAACAGCATGTATAGCTATGTCTAATGGCATGTTTAAATGATCAATAGTTGAAATTTTCAAAAGAGGGATTTAGGGAGATGGAGCAAGATTATTGCTTATGTAAGATATAAGTTGGATCTTAGTTATCATACATTTGTCTCCCGAATAAGGAGATTTTTTTAGAAGGGATCTATATTTTTCCACAAGTTTGATCTGTTATTTTGGTGATTTCCTTTATGTTTCTTAAAACAAGCTGCCCTGGTGAGGGTAGGGGGTATTGGTGGGTCCATACCATGAATATAATAGTCCAAAACACTTCAAATCCAATGAAAAATGCTATATTTGGGGCAAAACAAGGTACGTTTCTATGTTAAAGTATAGGCTGTGTTGACGTTTGTGTCTGAGGTTGGACATGTAAACATGCAGTGCGCGCAAAACAACCCATGCGGGCCACATCTGTTTATGGTTTCAAGCGCGCTGACTGGCTATCGGTTATGTAAGGGGGTGGACCTCCGATGCCCGTGGAGAGGTTAATTAGAAAGGATTTACATTTCTTGATAGTGTCATGTGCATTTTTCTATAACCCTTCACCATCAATAAGATTCACAGATTCGCAGATATGATATCATAAATTCAGACTCATTCTCAGTGATGACATACGGATCGAATTAAGAAGGATATCTATTTTTTAGGTATCCTCTGAATTCTTTCCTTGTAGGTATTAATTGAATATCTGATGATAATTTGTTCCATAAATTAGGAAGTGAGAAAAGATAAGATTTGCGAAAAGTTTCATTTTTTGGGTGCGGAACAATAAGGTTCTTTCCCTTTTCAAGACTTCGAAGGCATTTCGTTCTCGAGTCTACATTATTATTATCCCTGGCGAGTATAAAGGCCCTGTCCAAACAATGAGTCTCGCGTCTAGTTTTAAGTGACATGATCTTTAGTTCTTTATGAATAATTTTGTACCGGTGTACTTTGGAAGATGAAGAATAATCTTAAGGGCAGAGATCTGTAGTCTGCAATGTATTAAGACTTGCGTTGTGGAACTATATAATATGTCCCCATAATCTATTATCGGTAAAGGAGAGTTTTTCGACTACCTCTCTCCCCTCTTTAATACTGCTGTCACGTGATACGTTCCCGCCTCTCACCTAGTCCCATCAACAACCGTGTTATCTTGGGATAATCCCAGTAAATCCTGAAGTAAGTATTTCGGTTAACTGAAATATTTGACCAATGGTCGGTGCATGAGTTTAACAATAGAATTATAAATGTTAAAAATAACAGAATTTACTCCATTCTCCATCTTTGTAGGTAAAAATCAGACTACATGATAGAATATCTGTGCAATGAAAATTCTGGGGGGTTTTCTCGATAAATTGTATCTGTGAAATATCTTTGGCCTAAATAAAAGCTACTAACACCATATTAAATAATTTAAACAACAATTTAAATTTGAGCTTTGAAGAGCTTAAAATTTGAGCTTTGAAGAGCTTAAAATCTAAAATCCACCACCACTAGGGTTTCAACTGTTATCAGTCAACACTGAAACATGGAAAGATCTGATGGATAGTGATCTATCAACTAATGACCAAACATATACTTATTCACAATTCACAATTTCTATTCTATGAAGCGTTTTCCATACTTTTTCCTATAATTTGTTTCTGCTATGGATATCTGGAAAACTGGTGGACCCTCTGTGGTGGGTAATTGTTGAATATTCAAAGGAAAACTGCAACCATGTTGGCATGTAATTTAATTTTATCCAATTTTCAGGGTAGAACTCCCGAAACCAATGGGTTTGACTTCAGGGATGGTATGCAGCTAGATAAATCAGCTACTGGCAAGTATTCTACAGAGATTTACACCACCAGAGCTGAACAAATTATCAAGCAGCACAATACGTCTAAGGTGAATAAAACTATCTGTTCTATGTAATCCTTTTTAAAGCGGGCTTGTCCCGCTTTATTCTTTTGGCTTGGCACCATAGATGTTCTGGTGACCGTCATCGCCGTTCTGATTGCCATAAGATCCTACGCTGAGTCCGTGAAAGCATGCAGCAATTACAGCGCATGGCTGGTGTTGATATAGTTGTCCGCCGACAGCCCAATTTTTAAGCTGCAATCCTAAAATGACACGTACACTCACGCATTCCCCATGTTAAATCGCCTATGTAAGCCTATCGTAGGCTTAGTTTTGGTCTTGGTAGGCATAAGTAGTGTTTGGTGCTGTGTTTTGCAGCTGAAGTGGTGTTTTTGCGTTCAATTGAGTGATAGGACCCCTACAGTCTCCTTCTCCTCCTCCTATAATCCTTCTATAGACTATGTACTAAAAGGTCTAGGTTGCCAATTTAAGTGGTTTCTTCCTCCTCCTCCTCCCCTCTTTCTCCTCCTCCTCCTCCCCTCTTTCTCCTCCTCCTCCTTCTGCTCCTCTTTGTGTGATTGGACACCTACTGCATTGCTATAGTCAAATCGCTTTGGAAAATGTTTTTTTTAAATGGTTTTCTCAGCCCTGGAAAATAGTTATTTTTGACACTCTCTCTAAAGAATTTTCTATTGAAATCTGGTTATAAACTGTGGACAGCAGATGGACACATCTTTCTTCTTTAATACCAGCAAAGCAATGCTCAGTATGACCTAGTTTTATTAACAGAAATGCTGGAAGTAAACATGTTACATAAATGGGTTAGCAGTCTTGTAAAATGGATACATAACTAAAATGATTATTTCTAACTTTTTCATGGTGTGAAATCTCATTATAAGTTGTTCATTTCCGTGACACACCAAAATCCCACTTTTTTCAATCATATTTTTAAAAAAAACATGAATTCAGGGAAAAACTTGAAATAAGTATATATTTCAGTAGAAGGGGAAAATATCGCTGTATATCAGTTAGGGCAGGGGCGGAAATGAGGAATCCATGTTGATATCATTAAAAGTTGTTGATAAAGATTTGTATTGATTACACAAGCTTTCGGCTATAGTTTAGACGCCCTTCTTCAGGTGTGAAGTATATATATATTTCTCTTTGTTTTCTTTATTCAAATCTTTTCTACATCACTCGGGATTGAAGAAGAAAAAATTGAGAGAAATATTTTTGGGTCTATTTGGCTGGGAATGTAGCTTAAATTTAGCTGAGAATGCAGCTTTAAATACATATGTAGTGAATATGAGTATGCCAATCATGCAAGTATTGATTGGGACTTGAGTGTTTGTTTCCCAACTAACCATATCGGGACCAGTAAGGCTAGTATTGCGCCTGGATGCTGCATGGGCCTGGGTAGCCCGGGCTCCCAGACCCAAACCTACGGAGGGTCTGGGAGCAGAACCGAACGAACAGTGGCTTTTACTGGGCCACTTATGGCCGAGTAGAAATATAATAGAAAAACACTTTAACCACCGATATCTAATGTCCCCAATGGAATCATTTATGTTTACAAATGTGCAGAGCAAAAAATAATACCTGTTTTTCAATTAGTTTTAATAAATGGGAATGGGTTCGGAATGGATGATTCTGGCCAAAGTTGGCGGTAATTTCAAAACAATGAAGCAAGGTGTTGTGGGTACCGGAAGTATACAAAAAATGTTCCAAAATAAAGCGGATATTTTGCAAATATCCGCTAATATTTTGAGGCACTCACTGGAAGAGCTGGCACGCCAGATTTGAACAACCACCATTGTTTTGAGAAATTCGACAATAAAAGAATATTTGAATTGAATTGAATTGAAATCTATAAAAATTGAAGTTTATGTTGCTATGAAATTAAAAAGAGCAATGATGAAACTAAAATAATGGTGTTTTGGCATTTTAAATTTAAATCTCGTCCCCCAAAATTTAGTGTTGTAGGAGCTTACAGGGGGCGCTACAATTCCGCAGAACATTGCCGCCATTTGTCGAGGCCTACCTAGCCTACCATGCGGTGAAAATAAGTGTGGAATGGGATAAAATACACCTATTACTATCTCACAAGTCATTTCGCTTCTTTATTTATTATGAAAATAAGTGGAGGCCCAAGTATTTAGTCTGAAAAAGTCACCGTTCTAAAGTTTTAAGTGGGGGCTTCGATTTTACTATAGAAAAACATTACGTTGCTCTCTGTGTAGCGACCAGCAGTAAAATAGAGCGGAGACAGTCAGAATTTCTCGGGCTAGGGCCTGGGTTGTCAAAAGGGACTTTCGGATTCCTGCCGAATCTTAGATTAGAAATATCCATTAATTCCTATATCACAACTTCTGTTAGAGTACTTCCGGACGTTGTGTATTTGACCTAATTTTCCGAACTAAATAGGTCATTAAATAGGTAAAACTGTAAAACTATTATAATCATGATATTAGGCTATTATGAAATATCCACAAAATAGCACGAGGTGTAATAAAAATGGTTAGTTTAAAAGACCATATCTTATTTATTTAGGAATTAAAAAATATTTTTGAACTTTTTTTTCCAAATGCTCATAACTTTTTTTGCCCAAAGGTTACAGCGTTGCACCCGGCAGATCTGAAATCAGGAGATATAGAATCACTCAAAAAACGTTGTATGGACGCCAAAGCAAGGTTCACCCCTCTGGCCACCAGACTAATAAAACATACACTCCTAATCTTTACCCCAGATATCTTCTTTTATACCACTCACAGAGTTTTTGATTTGCAGTTGCGTCCAAAACAATCATCAATTCAGGACTGAAGCTTTCCTTTTGACAATTTCTCCTAGTTCATGATAAATTCAAATATTGAAGTGGTAGATTGAATGAAACTTTATAAAATGGGATTTCTGTCTGCTAAACAAGTACATATTTGAGTTCTGACGTTATAACCAACAGAGCACTTTCGGTTGAATTAGTTATGTTATGCTATTTCCCTTCATATTTTGTTATATTTCGCAGCCACTATTCATGTACTTGGCGCAGCAGGCTGTGCACAGTGCTGATGTTACAGATCCACTCCAGGCTCCAGCGAAATATTTCAATAAATTCCCACACATCAAAAATAAAAAGAGGCGGACATTCGCAGGTAGAACCTTTTTGTTATTAGCGAGCTTCAAATGCCTAATATGCACAAGATGTTTACCTTAAACAAATGAGTTATAAGTCACTGTTAATCTAGAAAAACTCGGGCCTTACCATCAACATGTATTTGTCAAAATGAGAAAATAAAGCTCTTTTTAAAGTTATCCAAAAAAACCCAATAGTGTTGTTACCTTTAATTGGGACCCTTTTTCTAGTATGATATCAAGAAACAATACAATTTACAATGAGAATTTTGATAATAGAATCATAGAGCAAGGAATAGGGTTTAATTGTATCAGGTTTAGTTTTATATGAAAAACTCATTGTTATCCATGGGCATCACATATATTAAATTTGCTGTTTAAGGCATGGTTGCAGCCCTCGATGACTCCATAGGCAATGTTACCAAAGCCCTAGCAGCCAAAGGAATGTTGGAGAACACTGTGATCGCCTTCTCAACAGATAATGGTGGACCCATCAATGGGTTTGACATGAATGCTGCCTCAAACTGGCCTCTCAGGTCAGTCCGAAATATATGCTTTTTAAAGTGCAGTCTAGGCTCAAAGTTGAGAGAGTCCCTTCAAACTGAGGGAAAGCCTCTCGCTGGAGACCACAAAATACCATTATGTGAATAATCCCATTAGGACCGCAAGATGCCATTGTAATCCCATTGGGCTGCCTACTCCTGGGCCTGGGATCATTCCCTGCCTCCAGGACTGTACTGAGCTGAAAAGGATGTACATACATGTTCTCCAATTTGCTCGAATTTCTTATCATTTCCCCCACATAAATCAATTTCCAAGTACCAACACAATGACTATTGGTGACATAAAGCTAAACATTTAAAAAAAATTTAATTGAAATACCTTTGTCCATAAGTGTAGGTAAGTACTGCTGAAATCAAGAAAAACCACTCTATGATAAGTCGTCCTTATAATATCATACCTTTTTCTTCGAATCTACAGGGGGTGTAAGGACACCTTATGGGAAGGTGGTACCCGAGGAGCTGGATTTATATGGAGTCCACTTCTCAAAAGGCACAACTACATCTCTAACCATATGATGAATGTGGTTGACTGGTATCCAACGCTTCTCAGCATCGCTAACTACAATATGAGCAAACTGAACCACAGTGTTGACGGTATGGACATGTGGAACACTCTCTCTACCGACCAAAAGAGTTCCCCTCGTACAGAATTTGTGTACAATATCGATGACAAAAGGAAAATTGCTGCTTTTAGAATGAGGAACATGAAGGTTGTGGTTGGGGATTCCTACAATGGAGCATGGAGTGGTTGGTTCCCACCGTGGCAAAATGAAAAGGACGAACAAGAAATGAGCAGCATAGATCACAATCCCGAAGCTCTTGTGAAAGAACACATTCAGCAGAACTCGCTTGTTGAAACCATGGATCTATCCGAAGAACCACCGAAAGACCTTTTCAAATCTGATCTCCCTAATTTGTTCCGGGTTCATCTCAATCGCATTGTGAAGAAGGGCACACCAGCTGTGGTGAAATGTGGACAGAAACCTGCAAATGCCTCCACCAACTGCCAGCCTAAGAAATCTCCATGTCTGTTCGATGTGGAGAAGGATCCATGTGAATATAACAACCTGGCTTCCCAGATGCCTGATGCCTTGAAGGAGATTATGGTCAGGTTACAACAGTATAATGCTACAGCAGTTCCCCCCAGGAACAAGCCTGTTGACCCTAAGGGTCTTCCTGTAAACCACGATGGTTCCTGGGTACCCTGGGTCAATCTCACTCAAATTAGTTATCCCTAATGGTTTATTTATTAGATTGAGATTAATTTTCTGAACTGACATTCGAGAAAAAGAGTCAACATTCCACCTATGCGCCTTAAATAGCAGTGCTAGTGAAACTAGAGAATGCATGTTGTTTCCTAATAAGGTACCGGTTGCTATTGCAGAAATATTAGACCATTAATTTCGCCGGGAATCCTTGCGGTAGCACTTATTTCTATATTAGTCCATAGTTAAACTAAGATTCGTTGTACAATGTGTATAGCTATCAGGCCATTTATCTATATCCAGATAAGTAAAAGTTGATTCATCTTCTTCATAAGGACTGCTAAGTTACATTGTGAATCTACAATATTGTCACGTATTCGAGGTTACTGCTGAACTGAGCAGCTGTTACATATTTGTGCAATATAACATCATTACTAAGGGTACGTTTGGCCGCTCCTGACGGTAATATAGAATCAATATTCAGCAACTAATGCTTTAGTTTCTGGACACGGGTCTTTGCTTGAAAATTTGCATAATCGATTTAAAGTATTGAGATCTTGCCGTACTATCAGTGCAATATTTTTGAATATATACGATATATTACATAATTATATATATTTTTTCTGTCGGAAAACTAGCATTAGGAAGCATATTTACAATAACTAGTCTTATATTTAGAATATTTCTCTTTAGAAGGATTGCCTAACTCTTACTAAAGATTTGAAAATGTTAGCTTGGGGGGTTTTCATATCACTGTAAAGCAATACAATAAAGTTTCCACATTTGATTGGCCATGATAAGAGTTATCTATTTATATTTATGGTCTCTGGCCAAAGCAATATGATAATCAAGAAACCATTAATTCCGAAATGGCCATTACGCCGGGCATAATTCATGAATTATTTGTACAATCTCATAGTTTTTACTGGGATTGTCCCCGACAGCCCGCTGCCTGTCCCCAAGTGTACCAGAGATTCATTCAATCTTTTTTTATATCAGAGATATAAATTAGGAAGCTAAACTATCACTTACAATATCCTCAAATACATAATGTTGAATATTTATATTGCATGAATATCATATCTAAAGCATATTAGTAGTGGCATTACCACAGGCGTGAGAAAACTGACCCCCCTTTGTTAGAAAAGGATGTTTAGCTCTTCCACGCTTGCACGGCAATAAATATGGTCAGAGCATCCTAATATTTTCAGACCAATAAGATATTCTCCTCTTTTGTGCGGTACCAGTAGTTTGTATGAGATACTCCATTTTAAAATGTCGAACGGTCGTTTTAATTATTCAAGTCAACTTTACCCTGACTTTCTGATTAAAGTGATACCAAATATGTTTATCTATGAATGCTCATAATAAATATGGTTAAAGTTTATTTGCTGGTAAGATCAATTTGTTCACGTTGATTTCAATAGCATATTTAGTTCCCAATGGTAAAATGCCATAATAAAGATGGAAACAAAATGATCAAATGTACATCAGAAAATGCTGGTATACAAACGCAACCACAGAATCCAAGCTGATACTGTTGGCCCGGTCTGACCACATGACTGACTATAGGTCAGTGGTTGTCTACACTTTATTACCGATGTTGTTAGTTATACTTGGTTATAGTACTTAAAGTTTTAGAGCCAAACATGGTTATAAGCTTTGATATTATGTATACATTAGCCGAACCTGTATAGGAAAAATAAAAAGATATCTGGGATGCCTGAAAAGATAGTGTTAATGGACCTAACATAGTGTCTCAGCCTATAAGGGCAGCTGGAATGTCTTATCTGACATACAGAGAGAGGTGACCTGCCTCGACTATGATGGCCCAGTGGTGTTTAGATACATGGTGATACTTGATATTCATTTAGCATTTAACATTCATAATTGTATCTATTCAAATACACCATTTCAAGAGTGTTTTCAAAGTTTTCCGTAATATGGGTTTGGATACTCTAGTTCCATAATTTTTTCAACCCCTGACTGGCATCCCTGATTAATACTAACTATTATTCATACACTCTGCGCCTTTCCAGAATTATGTTCCCCATGTTGCAAGCATGATTTTGGTATTTAAATCATCTGGAACTGCACTGGAACCGTGCACCAGAACTGCAAATGAGAAAGTAGACTGGTTGAATCATCAAATAATTAGACGTTGAATAATAGAATAACAACTAATAATATGAATCAGACTGGTTAAATAATAGAAGAACAACTAAATAAATCCGGTCATGCATCCTTGTTTCGTTAGACACTCCATTGATATCATAATAGAACTTCAACAGAAAAACAATTAGACTAATAATCTAATTTGCTACGCTATCTTGTTTCATAACCAGGGAGAAAGAACATTGCACATAGATTCGATTTCTGCTATCAGAATTAAAGATTCATGCAGGTTTAATACTCTAATCATACATTTTCCATGCTGACCTGCACTCGGACCATTTAAGTTTAAGTTCTTGAATTCATTCTCTACCTTAACGATTAATAACTTGCCAATACATAGATTTCACATGACGTCACCCAGTAGGCTGGGGTATCACGGTAGCCGCCATGTCTCGGGTCATCGCTACGCTTGCCGCATATGGCGGGGGTATCAAAACAAAGTTGATAAACCTCACAAGACAGGATACTTGGGTAATACTACACTAAAGGCAGGTTATCTAACCTATCAAGAAGATATTATTGAGGCAGATGAAAACTGGTAAAGTTAAAACATGCAGCCAGAAAACGGTATTTTCAAGTATCGCAGCATACATAGGCATCTAAGTTGACCCCAAACATGGCCAGGGCCGTGACGTCAGTGAAATCTATGTATAGTATGAATTAACAAGTATGAATGATTTTTGAACATTGATACAAATACCTCCTTGTTCAGGGAGATGGGTTGTGCCTGAGTTTTTAATCTAATTCAAACAGGGTTTTAAGGAACCGGGTATACTTATATTCGGGTACAGTATGTAGGTCCCACATTGCAGCCCACAGCCGAGTTCCAGTTATGAGATTGCAGGTAGACATGCCCCATTCCCCACTTATCACTGTCTATTTCTATTTCCTCGCGGAGCCCTCGACTTGCACTATTCCCCTGAATGTATAGGTCCCACACTGCATCATGTACATAGCCGCTAGTTTGCCGGGATTCCCCTAACCACAAAGCGAGGGAACCTGGGTGATGTCGTCACTCAGTCTACTGGCCCCCAACTCCTCCCTACACCCCATACATGTATATGGCAGTGATGAACTTTGACCATCTCCCCACCACCCAGCGCTCCTTGTTTTTGTTTTGGGTAGAGGAGCAGCAGGCAGGGAGTGATGCACACAGGCACTCACTCATGTACACTGTAAGCGGTCCTTCATTCAAATCCGTGTAATTTTACACAGATTCCACTGCGTTTTTGGATGACGGTTTTTCCGTGTAAAATTACATGGATCCCATGTAAAAACTCTAAATTACAGTAGATCTGTGTAAAAATTTACTCTGAATCCATGTAAAACCCAGCTCAAAATTACAGTAGATCCGTGTAAAAATTTACTCTGAATCCATGTAAAACCCTGCTCGAAATTACAGTAGACCCATGTAAAACCCTTTTATCCTCACTATATATTCTTCATCGGGGATCTTTTATTTACCCTCAGAAAATCATCATTTCATCATTTTCTTGTTGGTGTACTTCTTCATACCGGCTTCTGTAAAGAATAAAATACAGCTATATTTGGTGCAATGCATCCACAGCTGTTACATTTCAATGTGTAATTTTGACTATATTAAATATCAATCAAATATTACTTAGGAATGAAGTTACTAATGAATATTAATCTATTATGACTTTGCTCTGATCGACAAGCCTGCTAAAGTAAAAGGTAACACAACTCACAATGCCAATATCAATCAAACTGTATTTCCAAAGTAATGTCAAATTGAATTGACAAGTACTATGGAATACAGAGTCTAGAGTATATAGGCTTGGAGAAGGTAATAGTCACTTTATTGAAATAGGAAGGAATTGTATTGTGGATGGACTGAAGAATAATATTTACGAAACATTAAATCATTGGATAATGTTTCCCTTGAGGTTGAGACATAACTACATGCATCATTGTATGTAGGTCTACCGATGAACCTTAGAATATAATTATAAATAATTCATCAACCCCCTTTCGGTTTGCCTGAAAATCCAGCTTGTAAGTTGACCGAGCTTGCCGCAGTTGAGCGGCAGGGAGGTGTCATCGCCAGAGGAGGTGTCACTGACGGTCCCAAAAGACTCACGCGACCACTAGGGTCCCAAAAGACCTGTTACCTATTCATATAACTGTTTTGACACCTTAGCTCGCCGCCTCCCGTCGAGGGGGTGACGGCCGACTGGGTGTAAAAGTTATTTAACAGTAACACAGGGAGTCTATGGAAATTAACCTTTTTCTTTACCGATATCATTTATCTTTTGCACCCACCAACCTGGTGGGTGAAGTAAGAGGGTGAAGTAAGACTATCAGTAAGGAAATGTTAAGTTTTTATGTCCACCTGTACCCTAGCACTCTCCTCAGCCACCCAGCGTAAAGGCTAGTTCCCTATGTTGTTTTGATTTCGCATAGCGGCAATACATGTACATATTACTTACTCATGACATGAGGGAAACAGGGGACGCCAATCCCTCACCATCTACCACACAGGTGTTAATTCCTATCGGCGTACAATAGAATACAAAACATATATTACTAACCTGAAAGTATTGCCATATTCCTCAAATGGACCTGTGCATAAACGTTCCTCTGTGAGTTGTATTGCCATCCCTTACTGGTAAAGTGGTTGGTTTAAAACTCCAGAATGAGGCTGATGGTGGGCTGACCTAGAAATCACTGGTGCATTCACAAAGCTATACCAGAGACTCTGGCTATACATAGCTGTGGCTATACATAGCTGTGCTGAAACAATAGCCACTACAGTTGGCTTTAGCATGGTTGACTGAGCATCACCTAGGTAGCATGAGATTACATGGAATTCATGTAAACGACAGTTCCTACAGGGAACCAACAGGTAATTAAGTGGATCCCGATGAATTTTCAGCTGATTTCTTAGAGTGTACACTCACCACAACCCCAGTCACATACACACAGGTGCTGAAGCAAAGGCATACGATGGACACAAATTATCATCAGTTATTATCAAATTTTGTAGTAATGTTATAACAGACACATATGTATATGTGTAGAGGTTGGTAAGGTAGGTCATGTATGTGTTTAAGGAAGGGAGAAGTGGATGAATCAAGTGCTGAAAGGGCGGGTGCAATGTGGCAACTGAAGGCAGCGGCAGCAACAGCATAAATAAGAGCGGTAACCGAGGAGAAGTATAGTCTACTGGTTTAAAGCCTCATGACATATGTCCTATTAAAAATATTCAGAGTCAAGTTACATAAAAATGTTACATATTTTGAGACCTATATATAACTTTTGTACCTTATTATTTATGAATTTGGACCTAATTATTTAGATATATTATTACTTGTGTGCAAAATTCAAATTAAATACTACGGATTATGGGTGTCTTTTATATCAAATGGTCCGATGTACGTTTTGAATCGATCGAGATGTCAGGTCAAATCATATGACACCCCAAAGGGGTGGAGTACGATTTGACCCGACGTCAAGATCGATTCAAAATGTACAGAGGGCCATTTGATATTTATTTCATATGTAATCAACAAGAGAAAGACGATTTTAATGACATTTTACCTTGGTTTCCATCGAGTTTGCGGACATCGGTCTAGAACTGAGCATTAAAGAATTCCCACCCTCCCCAACTCACAGCTTGCTAACCACTTGGAGTTACACAGAACCTGATGACATCACAGAAATGTGTGCACACAGATCATTGGAGCCAAGTTCAACTGTCATTCAGTAAGCAACTTCAGTAAGCAAATTGGATTACATTGCATTGTGCTGAAGATCTGTGACTGTCAGGAATTAATGGTTTACGTATATGTATATTGAAACATGTAAAGTTACATCCAGGTTGACTGGTCCTTGGATATCAAATTGAAGGTGATTTGAATTCAGTACAACATGGAACTAGCTACAGCTGTAGGTATATAGCTACTAGACCAATCGTGCCAATGCCGCCTTTTGTATGCAAAAGCACAGCTTCTTCTAAAACATTACGAACGGCACCTCATACACCACTTCTGACGCCACATAGACCCACACCGCCTATATTCCACTTTTCTTCCGTTTTTTTCCCCGGGTTCGTCCGCCACCGCCTGCCAGAACAAATATCTTTTGACTACCTATACCGATCAAGCCAGTCAGAATTACTGAACAGGTCGGTGTTAAAAACATGGAAAATTACGTCCAACGATCCGTTAAATGATTCGAACCGCCCACCATTATGTCCATCGGTAAGCGTGCATAAGGATCTCCATAGGGACTCGTTTCCTCTGCGCGTGCGCGATGCTCTCGTTCTGGGTCCACTCCCGCCAACCCAAACACAGTCATGCTCGTCAGTGGCGTCAAAAACAAACGTAAAGAATCTAGGATTATCACATTAAAAAAGGTAACAAAATATATAATCTAATTGTCTGCATTGTCTTATGGTGCTGCCATAGATCGGCGGCAGACATGGCCAGGCAAAACACTTGACAACCCTTCTTTCTAAGCAGCAACACAACGGCCGGGCTCCCAGCTTTTAGTAGCGGTGGGACGGCGGGCCCTATCAATGCTGTCTTTCAACAATTTGTAAGGTTAACTATTACTTACAAGCAACTAATTTATCACAGGAAACAAATATTCTAACTGATTCTGGCGGCTAAACTTCTGGATGGACTTGACATGTCTCTCTACAGTATACTGTTTATTTCATTAAGACTTGGAATAGGTTTGTGCCTAACATATCACCAGCAAAGATTATCCATGAGTGTCTGTGTTTATAATAGAAGGTAAGAGGAAACTCATTAAGCAGGCTGATTAAATAGAATAGCAGTAAAGCATCCTATCTTTAAACTTGTCATTTAAACTTGTTGATTTTGATCTGAATTTTACCCTGGTGTTAAGAATGAACACAGTGAGTAGCATTCAAGCATCAATGGATTTCATCATATCGCACATGAAGTGATAGCAGTTGTTTGGGATATTAGAAAGAGCTATGACCTATATAATAACTGCTACACCAATGCTCAAACATTATGGTACCAGTCAGGAAATGTAAACTAACTACTAGCTAACAGCTTTACTAGGGAGGTTCTGGAGAGAAGGAGCTTTGACCTACATCTTAAGCAGTAATGTAACTAAGAGGCAGCAACAGGCAGGAGGAGCTGTGAGCTAACAGCTCCCTAACCACTCAAGTGTGGAGCTAACCGTTAGCTCACCGCTTGGCCTAACAGCTCCTTAACCACTCAAGTGGTGAGCTAACCGTTAGCTCACAGCTCTATATCTTGTAGGGTCCCCATGCCTTCTGTGCCAGTCCTAAGCCACACCCTAAAATGCTAACAGCTCACCTAATTTAAATACGAAAATGTGAGATAACCATTAGCTAACAGTTAGGCCTAACAGCTCCCCTGTTATTTTGCCTTGGGTGCGCATGCAAGCAAAATGCACCGGGCACCATTGTCATGATGCCTGTCACTATCTCAACGCCTATTGTTACCACCTCTGTCACTAATCCAGCCTCAACTGTATTCACTACTGTCAGCCATCCCAATCCAACTGTCACCGCTCTCAGCCCATCTACCGTGGCCTTGTTGGCTGGGGTTGTTGCTAGGCAACCTACCAGGTCTGCTTCCCTAGTAGTGAGTTCTCACCCAACTCTCCCAGCTGTCCCATGCCATTGATCCTCAAGCAGCTATGAAATCAAAAGGTATTATTCTCCGTCCTGAGTATTACTGCCAATATATTGCAAAAGGTGTTCCTCTACGGTCGTTGGACCATACTAAGAGCTCTACGGTTCGGGGGTTGACATCTCATTATATTGAGCATATGTGTTTCACCTCCCTTCATGCGCAACACAATGCCTTCAACGACTCGGCCCTGGTCTCCTATGACCGTTTCATCGTTGACAAGGTAATATCTGGAGAGAGTGAAGTGTTTATCGCTGCAGATCCAATGGGTGTCGCTTGCAATCTTCATGCCGCTAATATGCGATCTCACCCTGGTTCTTCTGATGACTCGTCCCGTGGAGGCCGGCGTGGTCGTGGCAGGAGAAGGGGCCAAAAACTGCAAGGTCCCAATGATTTCCCATCCAACCTATGCTACCATTGGAACTATGGTTCCTGCCAGGGCAACTGTGGCCGAGACCACATTTGTCGTATTGCAGGAAAAATCATGGTGCTATTTCTTGTCCTACCACTGGCAAGGAGTGACTATGTGAGATGGGCTGTCATTGTTATTTTCTCGCGCCTCGCGAGAGCTCACAGTAGACTTTGGACATGGTCTCACACAAGACATTGTAATTACATTGTATTTGTAATGACATCATCCATCATAGCGGCGCCCATCCTTCACCTTCAGGGGGAAACAATGACAACAACAACAACAACAGTTCTTCTCCAAGCTTATCCCCTGCGGGTGGACTGGGAACTACTTCCATCTCTGGTATCGACTTGTATGATGATTGTCTTGATGTTCAGTTACCCGATGTCGATTCAATAGACTGTGAAAGTGATTATTCCTCTGAAATTGACCTGTATTTTGTGTGTGACACTCCACTCCCCATTGAACTTAGTCATGTCAATAACTCATGTGTTCCGGTTTCTTATGTTTTGACTGATGTCACCTCTGTAGATAACTATGTTGAACCTATTGATGCTTGCTCATCCCCAGAGGATGTAGTAATTGATAATGTAACTAATTCTGGGTTTGTCGATGATGTTGAACTATGTACCTGTACCATTTCTAGTGATTGTACTGATGTTATGTTCCGCACTGATACTATTCCCCACTGTGGCTATGTTGATATTACACATTGTGGTTGTATTAATGATGCTTCTGTTTGGGTATGTGTGGATGATTCTCACTCTATTGGTGGCTTGACATCACAAATGAACTACTCTGTATGGGTCCATGAGTTGAGGCACGAAAATGATATCTGGTTGAGAGACTATTTATTGCAAGGTATTTCACAAGGGTTTAATATTGAATATTGTTAATGATGGTGCTATTGTTCCCCCCTATATTTGTGACAATTCCCATACGGAAAAAGCAGCACAGTAACCCGGTCTAATGGCAGACCAACAAACTGGTATGTGACCTTAATAAACTGGTAATGGGAGTGGGGTAAATTCACATGCAAATGAGCCAATAGACCAGTCTTCAATAAGCTGGCAACGAGTCGGTAGTCCAATGGAACGGCAACGAGTCGGTAAACCAATGGAACGGCAACCAGCTGGTAACCCAATGGAATAGCAACCAGCCGGTAATCCATTGGAACGGCAACCAGCCAGGAATCCAATGGAACGGCTACCAGCCAGGAATCCAATGGAACGGCTACCAGCCGGGAATCCAACATGCATGACAAAGCAATATATTTTACCAATGAACCGGCAACCAGCCGGTCATCCAATATGCATGACCAAGCAATATATTTTCCCAATAAACCGGCAACGAGTCGGTCATCCAATGGAACCCAGTTACCACCACATGACCCAGTTACATATCCTGACTGCTACTATTTGAATTATTTTGAGTATTGGTGTAGTAGTTATTATATAGATCATAGCTCTTCCTAATATCCCAAACAACTACTATCACTTCATGTCAGATATGATGAAATCCATCAATGCTTGAATGCTACTCACTGTATTCATTCTTAACACCAGAGTAAACAGAGATCCAAATTGAAAAACGTTTAAAGACTACTATTCTATCTAATCATCCTGCTTAATGGGTTTCCTCTTACCTTTTGTCATAAACATAGACACTCTTGGATAATCCTTGCTGGTGATATGGCATAAACCTACTCCAAGTCTTAATGAAATATATGCAGTATACTGTAGAGAGATATGTCAAGCTCATCTAGTAGCCATATACCTACAGCTGTAGGTACTGAATTCAAATCAGCTTCAATATGATATCCAAAGGACCACCACCTGGATGTAACTTTACATGGCAGCCATTTTGGAAAATGGCTATTTTCCCCTATTTCCCAACGATAAATTTTTCTACATTTTTAGTATGTTAATACAGAGCCCTTGTGGGAAAGCATGGTGAAAACCGCATTTCTGTTCTAGTTTGTTTTACCTTTTTCATATATTGACTGGACTAACCCATCCTATTCACAGTCAAAAGGAATCTGATTTAAACTTCCAAGAACGCATACAAAAATGAAAGGTCTGGTAGGGACCTGGGCTCCCAGGCAGCTGTCCCTTGAAGGCAAAACATTCATAAATAACGTTTAGGGTATGCCCTTTAATAAATGATTAGGAGTGTATAAACTGGATAATCGAGGAGGAAGCCATCAAAGTTCATAACAATTGATAGTATTTCACTCCGAACGAGCCCTGATGGGTGCTAATGGATGTTAGGGGAAAGGGGAAAATAGCAATGGGACAGACTGTCGGAAAAACATACATTCGGTGACTCTACGCATTAGTAATATTGTGCTAATATGTGTTACAGATAAATGAATCGAAAATTGCAAAAATGATATTTTTCAAATGTTTTCCCACCAGATGGCTTTGCAGGAATGTTTTGATTTTGTGGGTAATAAATGCTCTTGATCATATTAGTAAATGTACCAAATTTAAAGACTATATGTAATAGGCGGACGACCATGGGTATTCCTCACCGACCTTGAGCCCATATCTCAAAGACATCAACTGTATTATAACTGACAATGTACAACATAGTACCTTATTGTAATATCTTTGTATTGTGTGATAATTGCTATAAACATACTAAATAAAAGAAACTAAAAAAAATGTTTCTGCGTAAGTTACTTCCTTGTGAAGTATATTTAATTACTTTACAAGTGATGGTCCTCAAGAAATATCAACTTATAAATACACAGATATAAAGGTACTTATTAGAAAATTATGCTACAGGTTAGCAGGTCGATTCCACAAAATCTGTGACATTGGGTTTTTCACATCTTACACTTGTGTATGTCAATTTACGCTTTTTTAACCAAAATAATTGCATCAGGCCCACTGAAAGCTTCTATGCGAACCCCACTTTTGTGTATATAAGAGGAAAATTATTGATTTTATGGGCAAAAACCCCTATTTTTAGGTCATTTTTGTGGCAAAAATAAACGTTTCTGAAGTTTGAGTCAAGATTTAGAATAGTTATTAACTTTCAGGAATTACTTTTTTTTGATAATCCTTATTATCACACTTTGGGATTTATTATTTTAGCAAAATAAGTTATCAGTGATATATCTTCTGCTTGCCATTCTTAAATAACTGATGGGGTAGGTAGTCTGTCCCCGTGGGTGGGTACATAGATTTATCATTATTTTAGCTATGAAAAAGGCTTCAGTTCATATTTGACAATTTTCATACATAGCACCATACTCCATGTAGCACCATACTCCATGTAGCACCATACTCCATGCACCATGTACTGACTACATTAAAATAATGTTTGCATTTGCCTTAAAAAGCCCAGAGCCTTAGACACAAGATGGGGTAATTTGAAATGTCCCCGTGGGTGGGTACAATTTTCCTTTATTGAATTTGGAATAATATGAATTTCATGATTTATATTATCTTCTAAGTATGGCCATACCACAACGACATGTTATGAATCAAAAGAATTTTCATCATACATTTTACCCTAAGTCAAGAGCAGAGAATCATGTCATGTCCCCGTGGGTGGGTACAGTCCCCGTGGGTGGGTACATATATGAATATATGCTTGAATACTAGTGTATTGGAAAATGAAACTCTTGTTTTTATTTAATTTCCATGCATGTGTATGTAGGGATGTAAATGTACTACTAATGTATGATAATGTATGATTCATTAAGTCAAGAGCAGAGAATAATATAATGTCCCCATGGGTGGGTACTGTCCCCGTGGGTGGGTACAGTCCCCGTGGGTGGGTACATATAGATATATGAATAATAGCACAATTGGAAATGAAACTCTGTGTTTATCGATTTTTCATGCATGTTTGTATAAGGATGTAATTGTACTACTAAAGCATGAACTTATTTTTATGTTTTAAAGCTCTTGGTGATAGCAAATCCTATGTACCCACCCACTTGTATTTGGTGCCCCTTAAATTTAAAAGAGCATAACAGAAAGAGTTATGAAGTTTAGTGTTCCCAAATCATACAATTTATCACTGTAAACGTAGAATACATGTAACCAAAAGATAAATGATTTTTGACTAATTCTAAATTTTGAGGGTTTTTTTTGGCATTGTCACAGATTTTATGGAATCGACCAGGCTCATCGTTGGCATCTGCCTGATCCCATCTTTTAAAATATGATGGTCAAAATCCATTATTTTGCGATCTCATTTTCCAGTAGCATCTCGCAATTCTGCTAAATTATACTGACAACTTGACTCATGAACCTCATTACCACATTCTTTTTCTTCATCTCAGAATTAGCTCTAATGTAATGGTAATCAAACCAGTATTAATACTTTATGAAGTGCTAACTTTCTGCCTTGAACAATATTTTTAAAAAGCTTTTCCTTACTATATTCCTTTTGTGGAGCAATTGATTCAGCAGGTTCGCAATAATGCCACTGGGCGGCAGCTCAATAGTTTATCCCAGTTCGGCGAGCAAGCTTGTCGTCTTATTAGGAGAGGGAACTGCTCAAATGGGTTTTAGTTGGAGCAGAAGACGAGCATCTGGCAGCGACTGCACGTCCTATATCATTGGAGCTTAAGTACCCAGATACATACACCCTGGTATTCATTTCTCAATCGGTGTCTCTCACAGTAGGACAGTAGGATATAATATACATATATATATGTATATACTGTTCCACATATCTAGAATTCAAACATTGCTGTGTGAACGATGCACAAAGACCAGATTTTCAATCAATCTCATTTTTAAACAAAAACAGGGAGAAATATTTGCGTGTCTGTGGAGATCTCTCGCATGTTCAGCTCGCACGAGTCAAGTTGATCGAGATAGCAGTTTTGTTTTCAGCGACAGGTGAATTGTGTCCTTTGTTTGGAAAAAAGTGCGTGTTTATAAGGAGTTATAAAATCATTGCATGTTCTTCTATTTGACCATCGCGTAGGGAAACAACCCAGGAAACAAGCGAGCTTGGGAAAAGGTGAAAAGAAAACTCCCCAAGCTGAATATTTCAGAATTGCGGTAAAGACAACATGGATTCGAGTGTGCCACCAATGAAGTTTTCCCCAACAACTTCTATTTCTCCCAAATATAATCCGAATATAAAATATTCAACTGTGAGCATGACGTCTCTGACAGCAAGCCAATCTAATCTTGGCGTGTTTACCCAAGAAATAGCGCATCTCCTGAAAAACCTATCTCAGCCAGTATTATCAGGATTAAATGATACCCGCAGGGACGAACTCTTCACAGAAGATACCAGTCAATATAAATACCCAGGAGTAATTACATTTCATCCTGCTTGGGAAGTTGCAATGAAGATCGCATTCACCTCTGTGATAATAGTGCTGGCCCTTATGGGCAACATGTTGGTGGTGTATATTGTTTGGAGGAATAAACACATGCGCACAACAACCAATTGCTACATTGTGAACCTAGCTGTGTCGGACCTTATGGTGACCACTTCATGTACCTGGGTACATCTCGTAGATAATCTCACCGAAGGCTGGGTCCTCGGCGCTTTCTTCTGTAAGTTCAACAGCTTTGCACAAGGTAGGTGCATCTTGCGTTATATAATGGGTGAAGTCGCCTGGAAATGATGTACAATTTAGTTTCACCAATCCTCTTAAATAACCCGAATTTAAAAAAAATTGGTTTACACAATAGTTCAATTTAATCAAACATATTCCTTAATCAAAGCAATACCACATATATTCATATATACCGGGTATGTGTCATTTCTGTCTAATTTAGTAAAATGTATTATAATGTGTAGAATGGTAAATTGTGCATATCCTGACGCCAGACGACCTGACTCATATGGATGCATTGCGCTCTGTACCATCAGTTTATACGTTTCATTTACTTGCTAAGCAACTGATAAGGATCTTTAAAAAGTAATTTGGTGTACAGATATTGCTAATTTATTTTCCTACAGTAGGCATTTCCTACCTAAGCAAGTAACATTTTCAGTAAAGATTTCTTATGCAACGGGCGCCACACATAACTTAGAGGGAAATATATTGTGAGTGGTTGATTACATGCATGCAAACTTACATCAACCATGGTCAGTTAGGCGACGGTCGATGGGAACAAGTCTTCTTGAGAGTCTTTTCCCCTTCTGGAACATTTCCTCAAATAGCGGGGGAGCAAGTTGTCAGAATAGTTCACTTTGTGATACCTTCTTAAAATTTGGTATGCTGTTAGAACAGGTTATGAAGTTCACAAAAACGGCCGGCTACAAGTTGACAGACACCCCTGGTGGCCGGTAGCTGCAAATTACAAAATGGCCGCCACCAAAAACCAACTGCACCATATCTTGGCTTCTAATAACTGTATCTTCAAGTATAATACCAACTTATAGATGTTTTTGACTATGAGGAATCCATTTCTGAAAGTTATTTTTTTATTCAAGGTCATTTTCAAGGTCAAAATCCAATATGGCTGCCGCTGTCGAACAAGAATCTCATATCTCCACTACTGCTAGCACCATATATCTTGTATCATACCATATTTCTATGTTTTATGTTGCCAGCAACCTATTTTAGAAATCATTGATCTGTATGAAGGTAAATTTTAAGGTCAAGTTCAAGGTCAAAATGCAATATGGCCACCATATGGGGGGGATGCTCTCTTAGGATCATTTATTAGAACTAGCCCATGGATTAAGCTTAAAACATGAATTTATAGACAATAGAGAAATAAATCTTAGATCACTATCCAATGGGAAAATGATGAAAATACCAAAGCCAAACACTGAGATGGTAAAAAAATCTTTATTTTATCAAATACCCATCCTGTGGAATGGGTTACCAAAAGAGGGAAAATCTTGTATATTGAAGGAAGATTTTAAACTTTTTATGTCAAGAAGAGGTGAGAAACCGAGAGATAACATTGTTAGTGCGGTATGATTAGTAAATTAAGGGAAAGTAGAGTAAGAAGTAGAGTAAGAAGCAGAGTAAAGTATCAAAGATATTAATGATGATTGTAAATGATACTTAGAGTATCATTAGTATATATATATATAGAAAAAGCTAACTTTGGCATGTAAGTCCATGTACTATCTTATCTTATCAAATCTTAAAAAGGTTATGTACGATAATAGGTACTAATGTACAGATTGAAGGATAATCTCGAGAGTGATTGGGATATCTCTAAATGTTTGTTTTCTCTTATAAAGAGATTTTATGTTAAACAATATAGATTGTATCGTAATAGACGTGGAAACAGTACAAAAATGAGAACTACATCAGAAATAAGAAATATTTGTTAGCTGATCAGAGATTCAAGGGACGCCCTGGAAGAGCTGCGAATGTAAATCCGCAGATGGAAATTGTTATTGTACTTAGAAATAAGCTATGAAATGATTGTCCTATTTCGAGAATAATGGAAATGTAAAAATGACTCTTGAAATAAAACTATTACAACAACAACATTCAAAACAACAATATCCTATCTCAGCACCTATAATTACTATATCAATGTATGATACCAATTTGTCTATGTTTTAATGTGCAAGGAATCCAATTCTGGGGTCCATCTTGTATTTAAAGGTCATTTCTAAGGTCAAAAGCTATTATTTCTGATCTTTTTTAAGTTCAATATTAATGGTAAAAAGGTAAAATGTAAAAAAAACTTAAGTTCTGCAAAATGAGTTTGTTTTAAGTGTTAGTAAGAGTAATGCCATTTCACATCACTCAAGGTTGTTGCAGCAACCACCCTGACATTTGCACAATGGTGTGCACCTCAATCCTGCTTTAAAACATTTGCACCTCCCTTTACATGCTTTCATGCAAGTGCAGTGAAGCATGAGTGAACAGGATGCACTAGCATCTCCCAAGTCTGTCCAATATGGAATCCATGTCTTGACGCGCCCATTCCATTCCCAACCATACTTTGCAGGATCTGGCAGACATAATCGCTTCTCCAAGGCTCGATGCCAAATGAAAGCTGACACCAAAATTGTTCTTTTAACATGCTGGTACAAGGCTGCTCTAGTGGGGGGGATGCTCTCTAAGGACCTAAGACTGTGAGTGAACAATAGTTGTCGTGCATCATTTACTGTAACACAGGAACAGTTCTTACTGTACATGAGCACTGTAAGTTGTTCAATGCGCTGCATGTGGAGGGAATCCTCTGTCAGCTCTTGTGGATTTTCAATTAAGCTTACCATTGTCTCAGTGACATCAGGAAAGTTCATCCAAGCATTCCATCCAGATTTCTTCCCAATGCCTAGCATGCTAGATGTTATGTCACAACCTGTAAAGGCATGGAAAAATGGAAGTGCTTTACATCTATCAGGTCCAAGCTGCAAAGAAAGTTCATGAACTGGTATATCAGTGTATGCCTTTCCACTGCCAAAGCCAACCCACAACTCAATAAGCCCCAGACTTTCAAATGTTGTAAAGAGATGGACAGACAAGACAATGACATCAGAATCAACAGTCCTGATGAAAGCCCTCTTATGACCGGCAATGATGGCATGGTGCAGGTGCAGCATCATCCGTGTGTCTGCCTCCTCATGGTCAGATGGAGTGATGTCAGACAATTCTAATAGCTTGTTAGACAGCACAAGTTCCCGCTTTGTTGTCAAGAGCTGGTACTCAGATCTGGAAGTTGCCTTCACAAGCTCATCAGATAGAAACTGAAAGAGTTGATCTTTATTTTCACTAACTTTCAGGAATGCCTGCCAATCTTTTCCTTTGGGGATGGGGACCTTTTCTGAAACTCTTGTCCTTCGAGCAACTGTCTCACCAAGACGTTTCACACGTGTTTGATGTTTTAGACTATCCTGAGGATAGCAATCCCAGACTGCATCTATTCTTGTAGCACATGTGTTGATCTGATTTTCCATGAAAGGCAGGAGATGCATAAAAGTATATTCACCAAAGATATTGGCTCGCTGTGGTTTGATGAAATGTATTACAGCAGCCATGTCTAGGATGATTACAGAAGCCTGTTTGGAGCTTGGATTTCTTCCCCGTGCTGGCATACCTGGCAAGCAGCCAAGAATTTGTGATTTAGTCCCAGCTCGCAGCTTGCCTTTATTAGATAAAGAAGGTGGATCTCTAGCATTTTCATGCATGAAAAACTCCTTCATGTTTGAATCAGGACGGGCTTGAAGTGAAACAAACATCTGTGTTACAACTGCTGCTGAAGCTTTTGATGATGCTAGTTTGTCTGTGCCTTTATTTAAGTTTGCTGCCGGTCGTTGGAGGAAGGTGTAGAGATTTGCCTTTGGGATGACATCAGAGAGTGGTGTGGTACACTCCTCAATTCGCTCCTTTACAAATTTTGAATACATGGCTTTACCAATGGTTGGCAACTCCTGAAGGCAGTTGCTCACCTCAGGATCCATATATTCCCCTGTGTCCAAAGTCATCAACTGATTGCATGTCTCTTCATAAGGATTGATGATTATCTCCTGATCTACAAGGTCAAGCAGAAGTTTGAGGTGGTTAAGGAATCGTTGTTGCTCACATACAGAACTTTCTGGGTGTTCAATGGAGTCTGAGGCAGTTGTATGGATGCTTGCATATTCAAATTCCTCAATCACCCTAAGAACTTCTGCCTTTGAGAGTTCAATTACAATTTTTTCTTCAACCTGGCCATAAAGGCCTTTGGGACCACTGTCCTCTTTAAGCAACTGAATACTGTGCTCTTGGCTTTGGTCAAGGCCCATGAGACTGAACTTCTTCTCGCTTCGCTGGACAACAAAGTGGCCTTCCATGAAATTGGCATGAACTTCAGGATGGAGATGAGGAAGCTGAGTCATGTCCCTCAGAAATACTGGGACCCACCAAGAATAATTAGTGTGTCCCAAAGCAAAGAAGTATGGACACAAATCATCAATAGCTGACAGTGTCCCAGGCCAGTTACCAAGGCGCTGGTTACGTACAAAAGCACAGCTAGTCAAGAGGAAGTCCCGGACTATTTTACCCCAAAAACATGCTGTTGGAGATGTCATGAAAAGCTGTTGCTCCCACATTTCGAATGACTCATGGGGCCCAGGTTGTTGACAGTACTTCTCATAGGCCTGTCTTCTCAATGTTTCAAGCCAAGCCAAGGTGAGAAGATATGCTTGGCGAGTCCTTTTCACATGTTTTCCACCAAGCAGAGACGCTGCCACTCCAGGTGTAAATATCTTTGCTAAGTGGAACATTCTCTCCCAGCCTGAACCTCCCATCAACTTTCCGCCTGCTTCTTGAGAGCACATTTCAAGATGCAGAAAGCCAATCATGCAAACAATCTGCTGCTCACCTAGGTCCTCTGGGTAAAGCAACTGACATCGTTTCTGGCGGGCATACAAGGGGCAGTCACCTTCAATAACAGGTATTTGGCCAGGATTTACAAAAGCTATAGCTTTCTTGGCAACAAGCATGGCATGCTTCTGCATACTCAGTGTGTCTGCCTTTTCTTCAGTGAATACAGGAAATACTCCAATAACTGCACGGGGCTTGACATCTTCTCGCCCCTGACTCTTTGAAAAGAAACCTGCAAAGGTGACCGGCACCTCACCCAGAACCCACTCATTGTTAAGCTTATCCTTTGTGCTAATGCTCAGAACATGGGTCAACCATGCTTCCTCCTCTATACCCAAACATGCACTTTTAGTTGGCCGCCCACCACCTTCTTGTATAGATGCAAGACTAATATCTCCTCCTATGTCTTCAACAAAAGGAACCACAGCAAACTCATCAGCTAGTTCAATTGGAATGTCTTCTGAAGCATCCAAAGTCAGTGGTAAAGGATCAGTACCTGTATTGCTCTTCCCCAGATGACCAATCAGTGTGATGGATGTACCATGCATATCAGTCCTACCAGAGACATCAATATTGTCCGTTGTCGCTGTTGAGAAAACACCACGTTTGCAGTTAGTTGGTACAACAACACCCTCATCTTTAAACCTCTTTGACACTGCACGTGCAAATCTTCTCCTTATGTCCATAACACGATCATAAGAAACAGAAAGTCCCAGTTGATGAAACTCCCTGATAAGATTTTTTTGTCGATCATGAGCATGTAACTTCAGGCCCATGTAAAGAGGCACTGGTGTCTCTCTGTCACGCAATTGATAAAGGTTCAGAGCTTTACTAGAACGTCTTGTTGCATTACTAATTAACAGCTGGGAAAGAGTACAAGCCACATGAGTTCTTCCACTCACAGTCTCATCCTCTCCTGAATTTTGAATGCTGGATGTACCTTCAAGTAAGACCCGCAGAAGTGTCAAAAGTGAATTTGGTACTGGCTCACTCAAGCATTGACGGGAGAATGATCCAGTAAAAGGCGATTGAGATAAAAGTATGTGCTTTCGCAGGAGAAGCCCAACTTCAATTATCTTTTTAGCCTCTTCTTCCGACAGTTCCAGGGTCAGAGATTCTGACAACAAAGCACCTGCTTTCATTTTAGATGAGAGCAACACATCTCTCCCTTTAGTGAATGCTTGCCACTCACCACCTAATTTCACTAGTAAATGTTCTTTAAATCTTGTTATATTTATTGCTAGCCTTTGCCAATCAGAACCAACTTGCTGAAGCCTTTGAATATAGAGCTTCCTAATATGTGCTAGTTTCATCACACCTCCATTGTGTTGAATAAATGCAATGAGCTCAGCTATAACAAGGGGGTCATATTGTAATGCTGGAATTTCGCTCTCCTTTTTTGACTTTCTTAATTTGACAGCCCGAGCCTCATTTGATAGCTTGACGTAGCAAGACTTATGATAGTAGAGGTCACCAGCCGTAGCATCAAATGCTGCATTAACTCGAGCATAGACAACCCAGTTTTCAGCTTTCTGTGCCAATTCCTTCATTTTATTTCCCTCAGACATAGCCCTGCTGATAGGCTCACTGTTGTCCTCCTCATACAGGTAGCAATAGACGCACTGTGGTCGTCTCCTATCACAGTTTGCTTCAAAACTTCTCCGAGTTTTCTTTGGGCTAACCTCTGAACAAGAAGGCTCTATCACATTATTAGCCCTTTTTTTTAATTTGCGCTCAACAATGTGAGTACGTATGTTGTCACGACATGGCTTATGATACACTGCCTTGTTGTTCAGCAGTGATTTGGAAATGCATTCCTCCCCCTCTTCTATAAAACACTCCTTTGTCATACCATATGGAAGTGGCACATTATTTGAAAGAAAATGTGTTATGTCCTTTTCAATTGTTTCATAGGCTTTATAGTAACTCACATTTTCATATGGACGCATCAGCTTCTTAGATGTTTCTAATTGACAAAAGCAACAAAGCGCCCAATCAGTGTTCTTCCTCAACTGTAGAGGATTTTCATTCATTTTCAAAGGCACCTGTCTGGCACAATAATAGATTGAAACCTAGTCTAGGACACTACACAACATACTAACTTTCACCGTACAAAAACCCTAAAGGGCAAAACTAAAATTTTGAGAAAAAAAAGTCTTAATCTGCAAGACACTACAATGACACAAAAACAAAGAGAAAAACACTCCAACAGGCCGCTCCCAATAGGAATAATGTAACAGTAGCTGAGTTATATGAAAATGCCAGCCATTATATTAACAGATATGGCAGACCAGTTTGAGAACAATATACCTTATATTCAACTGTAAGCCAAGCGCTTTGAGGACCTATGTATATGCTGTATATCTATATATTTGGTTCGTTGGTTCACTTGGTTTAATGAGGGTAATAGCACAAGAGCTATGAATAAATTATATGTAGAACAGGAATTCACTATGCAATACAGGTATGTAAAGGACCTATAGTGGTCAAGTACCGAGGTAGAAACGTTCTCTCTTCCCCAAACCCAGGAGGAGACTAAGCCAGGTGGCTGTGGTGCTGGCTATTTATAGGTGAGTGGGCCAAGAGCGCGGACCTCAGAGAGAGCACTCTGAACTGACTCAAACCTTGATTAAATTTGTGTTTTCTCATCCCTACTAATTTGAATGCTATTCAGTCAAAAATCAATATAAAATTAAAAGTTTGGTATGTGGTGTGAGCCCAGAATTTGCTCTGTCGGATGAAGCTATTTAAAAACCAAAAACGGGAAATACACAGAGCACAGATAATAATGAATACATAATTTGAGCCAGGACTTAGGGTTTTTTCCCGTTTTTTTGTTAATTTTGTGGATAAACTGTCTGAAACATGCAAACTTTTTTATAGAATCTTATTAGGCAACATGTCCCCTCATACTTTTTGATTATAGATTTAGAATCGGATCATTATTTTGGGCTTGAGATCAAATGAAGTAAAAAAAACAAACACAAGCTGTATTGTGAAAAGCATCATGTCAATGAGTAATCTCATCTCTATTTAAATGAAAGGATTAAATCATAAAATAACTTTGTATATTGAAAATTATTGTATGACAGGATAACTAAGTTAAAACATGGATTCATTGGACCTCAAAGCCTACAAAAAGTAAAATTACACATATATATACTGGTGCTTATAGAAATTAAGATATTCTCTTTCCCAGCACTGGTCATATTGGATTTTGACCTTGAAAATGACCTAGAAACATAACAATTATTCCTGAAATAGATTCCTTGACCCTCAAAACCTAGAAAAAGTGTTATCATACATGGTTATAGGGCTAGCAGGAGCTGAAATATGGCATTCTATATTGATTTTACCCTTAGATATTGTGTCTAAAATCATGAGTTGGGGCCATTTTGTTTAGCGTTTTTTTTGTACTTTCCTGAACTCCTTTTCTGTTCAACTTTGGATATGTTGTTCAGAACATCTGAAATTACTAGAAACAACCATGAAACCTTTTGTTGCAATTTATTCCAGGTTGGGCTATTTTTATATGGATAGAGTGCTAATAGAAGCTAAAATATGAGATTCTTTTTCCATGGAAGATGCTATATTGGATTTTTTACCTTGAAAATGACCCTGAAACCAAAAATAACTTTCAGAAATGAGTTCTCCATACTTGAAAACATCAATAAAATGGTATTATACTTCAAGATAGAGTCAGTAGAAGCCAATACAGTGTGTATTAGGTGTTTGGTGGCGGCCATTTTGTATTTTCCAGCTACCGGCCACCAGGGGTCTCTGTCAACTTGTAGCCGGCCATTTTTATAAACCTCAGGACCTCTTCTATCAGCATACCAAATTTTAAAAAGGTATCACAAACTGAACTATTCATGTCAATTTGAGCAAATTCCTCCCCTGCTAAAAGAACTATCCAAGATATAGCGCTCCGCTGGCCAGACCACTTGGCAGCCCCAAGTGCAACCCCAGACCATGAATCTTAATTAGCTATTCCTATACTGCCCTTTCCTGCCAAATAAACATTGCTGGATCCAGTGTCTCCCATTTTTATGGACCCACATATTTCTTCGGGACTTAATTATTTCCTCTAACCAGCGAATTATCTTCCTCATTCGCGATGTATCTCTGTCACTGTCAATTCTGCTAAAGCCAGTTAGCCAGATAGCATGCACATTCTCCTATTGAAAAACAATGTTTAACTCAATAAACAGTGTTTCTTAAGGTAAACCAGTGTTTTTGTTTGATCCACAGAGTTGTTTAAAGAAACCTTGTATATCGACCAATATCAATATTTCAGCTTGATATAATTTTTTTCATATTGAAAAACACTGTTTCTCCTCCTCTAACACTGTTTCTCCTCCAGAAACACTGTTTCTGTTTGATAAACACTGATTCTGCTTGATAAACACTGATTCTCCTCCAGAAATAGTGTTTCTGCTTGATAAACCCTGTTTCTGCTTGATAAACACTGCTTCTCCTCCAGAAACACTGTTTCTCCTCCTGAAACGCTGTTTCTGTTTGATAAACAATGATTCTCCCAGAGAATCCCACAGTGTAGCCCCTCTACCCATTGGTCATGGAAGCGGTAGGCAACTGGGGAAGTGGTAGGCAACCGGGGAAGTTGGTGGGCAACCGGGAAGTGGTGGGCAACTGGGGAGGTGGTGGGCAACTGTAGAAGTTGGTGGGCAATTGGGAAGTGGTGGGCAACCGAGAAGCAGATGGGCAACTGGGTAAGCTGGTGGGCAATTGGGAAGCGGTTGGCACCCAGATGGGCAACCAGGTGAGCAACCCGGGAAGTGTATGGGCAATTGGACAGCAGTGGGCAACCGAGAAGCTGATGGGCAAGAAATGCTGCTTATCAAGGCGCAACACTGTTTACATTCAAACTCTGATATCGATATTGATGAGAAACAGTGTTTATCAAGGTGAAACACTGTTTAACAAGGAGAAACACTAAACACTGTTTTTCCTTGATAAACACTGTTTTCCCAACAGTGTAGCCCACTGCCCATGGTTGCCCAACACTCATGTTGCCCACTAGCTGCCCGCTACTCCCAGTTGCCCCCTAGGCCTACCCCTGGTTGTCCAACACTACAGTTGCCCACTAACTTGGGTTGCCCTAAATTCTTGTTGCCCACTAAGGTTACCCACCAACACCGGTTGCCTGACTTCCCTGGTTGCCCACTTACCCGGTTGGGTTGTATGTTTTATACTTACACTGGGGTGTATGTGACTTCCCACAGTGCCCACTAACTTCTCCGGGTGCCCACCTGCTTTCCCCAGTTGCCCATCTGCTTACCTGGCGGAGAGAAACAGAATTTCTGGAGAAGAAACAGCGTTTCTGGAGCAGAAACAGCATTCCTGGAGCAGAAACAGCGTTTCTGGAGCAGAAACAGCGTTTATATTGCAGAAATGCTGCCCGATGTGCATGATTGCATTTCTAACCTATTTTTTACCTGGAACTTTTGACCTGATTCTGACCTGGTACTTTACTAGTGGAAATCGTAAACGGTTGTGAGGCTCAAACTTGATTTTACAATGCTCTATGGACTCGATTTTTAAATGCACTTTTGATACTCTCAGCGATGCACCAGGTGTATAGAATACATTTTTTATGCTCTCAACGATTCACTAATTACCAGGTTATAGAATGCAGATTAGTTGCACTTAGTGAGGCACTTTCATTGCCCACTATATCAGGAATGTTTAGGTTGAAACATTTAAAAAAGCATATTTTTCCCTACAATTCTATAAGTTCATCGCAGACCCTGTCACCAACGCTTAGACTATTACTTCATCTCATTTTCCTTAGTTTTATCATGCATTTAGAGAGGCAGCACCTGAGAAGGGTAAATCCAAGTAGTTTGCTAACCTTGGGTCACCCAGTCTACTTGAGGTAATGATGTATGCAATGGTACTGAGTGTTATGATTATGAACAGTTTGCAATATCAAAATGGTAAATTACACAAATAAACTATATGGTCAATTCTATTTTTTTTGGCGTCCATAAGGTTTTTGCATGATATCGTCAGCAATATTGATTTTAGACATGATTTTTGAGATTCACTGAATTCGCCCTGAAAAATGCTACAATCCGAACCCAACTTTTAAGGGTCTAAAATGATTATTGACAATTCCAGCTTTAAAAAATCTCCTAAAATAGGCCATTTTTACAATAAGGTACAAAAAAATGTCCATTTGTCATGTAGAAAGAACATAACAAATGTATGCAGAGCAAATTTGTAATAATTCTGTAGACAAAATACTTTTACATAATATATTATGGTTTTAGGGACTCTATTTGAATATTTTATGTATCTTTTTGATAGTTATGTAATTGTCAACCCTAGCCATACCGTGCATATGCCTAGATATTGTGTCCTCAATTTTATTTAAATTACAAAGGTTGTTTAGGTGAATATGTATTCATATGATAGGCAAACTGCTCTAGTTTTAAATGAAACCAGGAAAAATTATCAATCTGCCACCGCTTTCTACTTATTAATGAAACAGTAAAGGGACATACAGTATAGTCAACTTTTATGCATACCATGCGTATGCATTATATATAGCCATATCTCAGCAAATACAAATATTTAACTTTAAACATGTATACATAATTTGGGCCCTTATTCAAGGTAATGAACGAAGTATCTCAATTCTATGTTGCCAAAACACATTTAAAATGATTACCAAGATTATTATAAGCATGCCATGCATATGCCTATACCATGCGTATGCCATTACAAGAGAATTGGGACATATCAGACAATTGCAGCTGATATTGATAGGTATGAAGAAATAGAGAACTCGTGGTTGACGATTCCGTAGTTTATTGATGAATGTATATATGAATACTGATGAACATGGGTACATGTGAAGCTTATATAGTATGGTAAGTATGCAACGTCCATGTGACGTTTGGAATGTTCCTAAAGGATCTGGGTCTATCATGTGGATCATTCTAGTTGGAAAGATCCATGTGATAGATGATGCAATGTACATGAATGTTCTGGATCCTTGATGATGCAATGTTCTAGAGGGTTTTAGTCCATTTTGGGTAAGATTTCGCGTGCACTTATTATACTACAGACCGCGTTGGTCTAGTGGCGCCACCACGGTGTTCCATCACGGACTAAAATCAATATACAACTCAGATTTAGCGTTCGAACTGTCTGTACTCCCATCGACGTCCCTCGGCCTTCGGCCTTGGGACATCGATGGGAGTACAGACAGTTCTCACGCTAAAATCCTCGTTGTCTATTGCTATACTAGACAGTGCCAATATGTAGGTTACCTTAGGCTCACATGTTATGGTTACATTATGGAATTTATTAACTATTATCATTCTCATTAACATTATAATCATAAATCATCATATTCATAAACATACTAATTAGGTTATGCCTTATTACATACTATTATAAGGCCGGATATGACAATATATACATACAAAATGGAAATGAATGACAAGACGTCCTTGCCACTTTAAGTTAAGACATTCAGAGCTTCTATAATTGGTATATTGTTCTATCTAATGTGGCTCATGTTAAAAATAAATACCTTATTCTAGTAGACATTATCATTAACATGCCCCAGGGCAATACAACATGTGATTGAACAAAGTTGTATAGAAAAAGGACCAGATTACAATTCATGACATCCACGACACTCATAAGTGCATATGTACTGACTTTCTATTGTATGTGTAAGTGCTGTGTTAAATTATATATATTATGTAATTATTAAATTATGTAATGATGATATGAATCAGATCTTAAGCTTTCTCTGACTGGCTTTTATTAAGGGAATTTAACAATGTCCGTCGTGCACAGGGGAGGTATAAAGGTATATGGAAGGATAAAGAACAATGACAATATATATAAGACAATGTGAGTGAGGTGAGAATAATGATAATATCTAACTTATTAACCTGTAATCATACACATTAATATGGGGAGATATGCAAATAGGATATGATATGATGACGTAATAATAACTATGGGTAATAGAGACTAATACCAATAGATATCTAAATATGATATTCTAGGATGATAACAATGATAATGATAGATATTCTAAATAAACAATAATACAAAATAATATAGCCTAATAGTCTCAGTTGCTGTTAGGTAATATTACATAATATAAAGATAAGATCTAATGATATAATATAGGGGTAGCTTAGCTCTCTAGGTAGTAAAGATATTTCAATATAGGCTATGTTAATGAACTCAACTCTCACTCATTACATAATAATGCAATATAAATCAATATGTCACCAATGAATATTCAATACCTGATTATATAAGCATAAAGGTAGACCTGTGTCATATATAGCTGAATATACTGGATATATTAATGTAACCCAAAATACCTGAATCAATGTGCAAGGAAACCAAACTATAATTACCAATAGAAGGCAAGAGATGTACTTTCTCTCACAAATGAACACAAATATCAATAATAATCATTCAATACATCTCCCTCTCATGGGGGAGGAACTTTCTTCTCCCACTCTACTGGGGGAGGCAAATATTCAGCACTAGAGCGCCTGGTCTAGGCTATACACAATATACACACATAAATCAAATCAAATCACAATAATCTCTGAAATAAAGTACAAATAATGCAATACAATTGGTAAAATAAATGGAACTCACATTACCCAAGGCTGTAGAGAAGGACAGGAAGAATACAGCAGAAAATAAAGAATCAAACCAATTGCTCTATTGGACTTTCAGGGACTAACCCGTCCACATAGCAACAATTTCTGTCTGGTTCTTCACTCTCCACTGGAATCTCCAAGCCTGATTTCCTTACCATCCTTCCCTGCCTTTTATACCCACCCACTCATGATAATAAAAGAAATAAAGTTATGTGATTGGTTGAAATGAGAGATGACAGCATCTGTCATGTTTCAGAACAGTTTTGAATGGTTTGGTTGCCTAAATTCGCTCAGCATTCACAGTTAAAGGTGTGAGCGAATTCTGGCATCTGGCATCTGACATTGGCAATCCAATGCTGTCAGACAGCAATCCTTAGCATTGACATATGATAGAAAACGGCCACAGCTGGTATAATGCTATTTTAAATGCTGCTAAATTGTTATATTTTGAATATAGATGCTAGGATATTAACATATTTATCATAGGATACATTATGTGCCCCCTGTATGGGGCAGCATACACATGGTACATACTAACTAATGCCATAAATATTCAGTATTTGTAATTCTTAAAGCCAATTCTAATGCAATGAGTCAAGCTTGAATGTTACTTAAAGTGCCAAGTTTTAATCTGACTCTTAATGGCTTCACACTTGTTTCCAACCAAAATACATATCACATGCATATGCATGAATATGCATACCATGCGTATGCCCTACAATGAAAGAGAAAACCCTCTGGAAATAAATATCTAGGTCTTGTATTTAACCGAAAATTGTATCAATTATAGAGGTCATACTAAAATCGTTATCCATAGAATAATACACTATTATAAAAGAAATCAACTGCTGTTTAATTGAATTAAAATGTTTAGCACTGGTGTTTCTCATGTGTTATACCGTGCGTATGCCTTAGGCTAGGAGCTTATAAAGTATTAAAAAACTTTAAGATTAAAATTTCTCCGAAAAATTTGACAAGATAATGTCAGACATACTCAACTACAAAATAAAGCAGAGCAATAATTATTCATCATCAATATGATAAAGTTAACTGCAACGATGTAACATACTTAAAATACAATGATTTCCACAAGGAAACACCCTAATTTCGAATCCATAGTTATTATCTAAAATCAATTTAATCAAATCTCTGTGACTCTGAGACAATGATACATATATATGTTTATCATATTATGAAAAAGAAATCAAGATATAAATAGACTGATTTAGTAAAATTAGCAAAAATTTGAATAAATCACATGGCATACGTATGGTATACTTACTTTGGGCTTCATTTGTCCCATCTCCTATAGCTCAGTTAATATCCAGAGATAACCTTACCAATTAATACACAAAAACCCTTCAAAACATTTAGTTTCGGGATATAACAATTGTTTCTGATTCAGACCTATTTGAAAAATGGACATTTTTTTACCACCCTGGACGCCAACACATTAGAATTGACCATATATACAAGTATTTTAGGTTTCAAAAACTTCCAACCTTCATGGTTTTATTCATTACTGGGTGAAATTTTTTTTTACAATCACTACAACCCAGATAAGAAAACAGAAAAGAAAGAAGAAAGAAGAAATAAATGTGAACACAAGACATGCAAAGTATGCCCCAAATTAAACAATAGCAACCCCTTAAAAAACACGAACCGACGAAAAACCTAGGTAAAAACGAACATAAACTGCGGCAACTCAAACCTGATATACTGCATCGAATGCAAAAGATGCAAAGACCTATACATAGGACAAATGAAACGAACCCTATGGAAAAGAACGAGTGAACATATGGCAGACATAAAACACAACAGAATGAAATCAGTGGTAGTGAAGCACTTCAACCAACATGACCACTCAGGTTTTGAAGACTTCCAGATACAAATAATAGACTTTGTATACAAACATCCAGAAAGCAAAAGGGCTAAGGAACTTAGAACCCTAATAGAACACAACTGGATACACAGATTACAAACATACCAACCGTATGGGATGAATGTAAAAGATTCCGAATTTTGATGAGCCAGTACACCCCTCTCAAACTAAAGCCACGTCAAAAAAAATTTTCACCCAGAATGAATAAAACCATGAAGGTTGGAAGTTTTTGAGACCTAAAATTTAACCAAAGGGGACTGACTCTCACTGAGACCTGTACTCTTTTCTTGAATGCCCCAAGCCAAATGATATATCATCTGGCTCCGGAATAAATCCAATAAAAAATAATAAATAAAAAATTTATTATTAAAAGATAAATAAATAAACATAAGTAGTAATAATAACTACTGACCACCCTAACCTAAACACATGGAGGAATAAGGGAAAAGAGCTTACACCTAAATAAAGTACCTGATGAGGCCCAACAGCCGAAACCGTTTGAATATAAATATCTATTTCCAGAGAGAAGAACACTTTTCCTCTCTCAAAAAACAAGGTATAAATCTTGTACCCCCCTATATTCCCTTAAATCACCCACACCCACACACATCCCCTCTAACACCCTCTCCCCTCACCCTCATATAGACTCTATCCAAAATAGGAGAGAGCCCTATGCAAGTCAAGCCAAACCTACACTGAGGTGGGAAAACATTCCCAGGGCAGGACGGAAATAGCAACAGTGACCAAGACCTGGATCAAGCACTGAACAATGGATTTTCAACTTTGGCAGGAATCTGGACACATATAAAGCACAGATCCCACCCACTGGCATTCGACGGTCGTACGGGTTTAGGTGAATACTGCCACGTCTACCTACTATATATAGAAGTATATCACTTATTTCATTCCTAAGTACATGATAGGGAATATCTTTACTGTATAAATGTCATATAAGTGTATTAGTAGGCACTCATTGTAAAAAATAATTGTAAATATAGATAAGACAACAATAGCGCCACCTGGTGAAAAAGTACCGCCACCTAGTGAGAACAAGTGGCGCAATGCTAATCCATGGCAAGATACAGCATAGATAATGAATGGTTAGGCAGGGATGGTATTTTCAAACTAACTTATTCATAAGAACCCCGAATCAGAATTTTTCCACTTTTAGCCCGCACAGCGCTTCTAGTAGCATGAATACATATACCAAATTTGAAGACTGTATATTAAATATATCCATGCATATCTGAGGTTATCTTGTGTGGTATTGGCATAGTTCAAGTAATCATTTAATTTCAGATAAAGAACGGGGTGGGAATTAAAAAAGAAGGAATTAAATTAAGTTAGAAATAGTATTTGGGTAGAATATAGAAGTAATAGTAAATATTATTATTATGTTTCTCACAGCGTTAGAATATTATATTGCCAGGGGGCGCCATTGTATGCGGTCATATATAAAGCCTCTCTCAGGCACCGCTCGCTCACTTCAACCCAGACTCGCACACACAAATTTTCTTGGCACACGATAGCACACGATACCTGTTACGCTCTAGTGCACGTGTTAAGTGTCACCCGTCTGACACTTATCTGACAGTACTATGGTTATTCGGAAATGTTGGAAGTGCAATGGTGAGTGGCACGAGCCGCCCAACTGGGCAGAAGTGTACTAAGGGGGAACGAAAGACCAGTATCTCTTCAATTGATAACGTTGATTGGGAGAAATGGTCTCCTACTTTATCTGGAGGAAGGAAGAAGAAGAAAGGCAAGACTTGGGGAAATAGTGACGTAATGCTGTTCCAAAGTCATCATGGTTCAAACAAGAACCGAGTTGCCTATGCCCACCTTCCTCAGTTCCCCCTCTTGTTGAAAAGGCTCCTGAAGGAAGACCAGTTACATCGGTTGGTGAGCATGTTTCTGATTCTGAAGGGGGTGTGGACAATATATTTTATTTTTTTTTTTCCCAACACCGGGTCTTTATTACCAGAAGTAAACAGAGTCAACAATAAGAAGTGTACACAGTTATACATCACTTCTTTCCAAATCGCAAAAATAAAAGCTTTTAATATTCACTCTGTATTTCATCTTATTTTTGTACTAAAGATGTTTAACTAACTCACGAATTATAGAGATTCAACGTTTTTTAAACCTCCTATTAACAATTTTACAGATCATGGAGCATGTTGTCGAACAAAAGGTTATAAACATCCCCGTGGTACAGCACCTGTTGGATCGACCCGACACCACCAAAGGGGGGGATGTCATAATACCGAATGAAAAAGTCTACGGATTTGGCGATATCACGCTCATTTGACTTAGAAGACTCTTCATGATCATATATATACATTCAGTTTTGGTCAGAAGCGATAATATCAAGGACGGCTAATAGAACTTGGACACACTCAACTTAATAATATGTTATTACATTGTTTCATATATTTTTTCCCACCTCCTCCAATCTTTCTTATGCGAGGCATTAACAAAAGCACCATCTCGCATAGTTTTAAGTTTAAACTTCAATTCCCTAAGGAATTCATAGAAACACAAATTATTGCTTTTAAACAATCTGCATTTGTAAATATAAAACCTGGCATATATCAAAATATAGTTCCATACACAGTATTTTTCCTCAATGTTTGGGATGCCTAACATCATGAAAATTGCATTCATATTGTCGGCTATTTCATTATCAAGATGCTCGTTTCTCTTTGCCCAATTTATTAAACAATGCCAAAAGGTACACGATTTCTCACAGTCGATAAAAAAGTGGAACAGGTCGTCTACCGAATCACAATATTTACACAGATTTGATCCTATAATATCCATGTCGTTCAAGTGGACATTACAGACCGTTAACTTGTTGATTACACCATACTGAAACGACTGTAGTCTAACATTTCTTGTGCATTGAAAGGGAACTCAATACCATATATTGAAATCTATATTAGATATGTCAATGTTTTTTTGTAAGAATTTTTCGAGCCAGTCATCATTCCTGTTATCTTGTGGGTTCAACTTAGTTCTCACAGCAGCATAAATCTCCCTGAAAGAGGCAGTAAGAATATTTATTTGTTTCACACCTATCGAGCAAAATATTTCTTCCTTATAGTTTTCGATTTCACCTTCTTTTACTAATGTAATCCAGTGGACAGGTATTTTCCCTTTCACACTCATCTCTTCCAAATAATTAATTTTGACACCGAAATCACTTTTAAACTCTTCCTTATTTTTAACTCGATTGTTGGTTAAAACATCTTCTACCTTATTTATGTTTTTTCTTCTCCAGAGATTGACATTGCTTACCGCATCTTCTAAGTTAATCCAGCAGTTCTTCCACAAAGATTCACACAAAACGCTTTTCTTACATTTAGGTTCACATGAACTGTAGAATCTGTTCCACGTCAAGAACACTTCATTATAAAAGTTAGAGTCTGGCATTATCAAGATTTTTCTACATTTTAGCCTCTCTTTTATATCATCACTGAATGTATTTCTTATAATAGCACACCATTTACTATCTGGCTCGGCCATGATTCTTTGAATCCATTTTAATTTGCCTGCAACTAGTTTTGATCTAAAGTCATGCAGTTTGAGGCCTCCTTCTTCTATTTCTCTGCTTAGATAGTGTTTAGCAACTCTTTGTTTTCCGCCTCTCCATATGAACTTACCTACCAGTTTTTGCACTTCACATATCATTCTTTCTTCGACTACTATTAAATTGGCTACATACAGAAACAGAGGAATGATCAAGACATTCATAATTACAATCCTGCCTTTCAGTGAAATATCACGCTTTCCCCAGTGACTGGCTACAGTATGAGCTTTGTCTAGCGCCGATGTAAAATTCATGTTATTCTGTATCTCCTTGTTGTATGGATACAATAAATGTACTCCTAGTATCTTCATGGAGCTTACCCAGTTGATATTCTTAATTAAAGGTTGATATAATACCATTGGACCAATGTTGAAACCTCTTGTTTTACTTATGTTTAAGGATAGACCTGACACGTTGCTAAATTCATTAATAATTTCCAACATTCTTGCTAAGGATTTTTCACTGTTAGCAATAATCGTCATGTCATCAGCAAACTGAATAATTCTGTTATCAGTACCACCAAAAGTTATTCCAGTACACTCTGGGTCATTTAGAATTTTCTCTGCTAATTTTTCTACGACGATTACAAAGAGCAAGGATGATATGGGATCTCCTTGCTTAACGCCTCTGCTTACTTTAAACCACTCTGAAGTATACCCGTTGTTAATAATGCAGGATTTAGAACCAGATAACAATCTTTTTATCCACATTAAAAACTCGTCACCGACATCTATGCCATGCAAACATTTGTATAAAAAGTCCCACGATACCGAATCGTAAGCCTTTCGGAAGTCAAGTGATACAAATAGGCCTTTTTTCTTATTTTTTTCCAAGAATTGGGTAATATCTTCCAATCTTCTTACTGCACAACCTATATACCTGTTCTTAATAAATCCGTATTGATCTTCATTTATTACCTTACTTATACAATTTTTTAGTCTTATGCTTAGAGTTTTCGATATCAATTTGTAATCCGTATTTAACAAAGTTATAGGTCTCCAACTTCCTATCAGTTTGAGATTACAATCCTTTTTCGGGATGAGAGATACTACTCCTCTATACATTTCGTTTGACAAATTATCTTCTTCTACACACTCATATACGACTTCATCAAAAATGGGGCCTAGGGTGGACCAGAAACATTTAAAAAATTCTGCTGGCAGACCATCAGGTCCTGGAGCTTTATTATTTGCGAAGGAATCTAATGTTTTCTTAAGTTCTTCACTACCTAGCCTTCTGTTGAGCAGTTGTTTATCCAGCTGCTCGAAGATTGAGCCACCACCGTTAGACATAAAGGTATTGGATTCAGGTAAAATCATTGGTTTTTCAGTATATAAATCTTGGTAAAAATCTTTTTCGGCTTTTAAAATATCTTCGGGTTTAGTTATTATATGATCATCGAATTCAAGCTGAGATATAACCTTTTTTTTGTAATTCCTCTTTTCTAAATTAAGAAAATACGCCGTAGGTTTTTCTCCTTCAACCAACCATTGTGATCTGCTTCGAGCCATAGCACCTTGTGCTCTGATATATTGCTCAAATTTTAAATCATTTTGAATGTCCTCTAATTCGAGGCTCTCTTTCTCATCCAAAACTCCTTTTTGAAAAAGGATATTCATTCTGATTCTAAACTCTGATTCTTTTTTTCTTCTCTCATAATTTTTTTGTTTGGTGTAACAAATAGTTTCTCTTCTTATAACAAACTTGATATAGTCCCATCTATTTCTAGAGCTACTCAAGCCCTCTGTATTATATGCATCAACAATTTTATCCTTCATCATATTTGGGTCAGTTTTTTCAAGTGTGCTGTTTTGCCACATGAGGGTATGGCAGAGGGGCAAATTTTGAAACTGTCTCAAGCGGCTCCTGGACCCTTTGACTGTAATATACGGGTTGTATGCTTTCAGGAAAACTTTATTCCAACAAAATCGGGTTGGGGATTCTGTATTTTTGGGCCTTTTGAATATTTTTGCTCACTTACTGTGACGTAAGTATATCTTTCATTGTTGGAATTTTTTGAAAACTCGAGAATTTCCATTAAGGATGGGACAGATGAGCACCATATTTTGTTCAGAGAATCTTTCTATCAGTTATGATAAGTATGTATAGTCACAATATCTGATTATCAATATGTAGAAAGTTGCCATCAATTGATTTTAATCGTTTTTCCTTGGTTTTGGGGGTGTTTTCTGATATTAAAAATAATTCTCTTTCCAATTCATCCCCCTTTTTAAGTAGACAGCTGACAATTTAGTTATTTCTATGTATTTTTGTTTGTATTATTTTTTTATACAATCAGTATTCTGCATCTTGACCACAAACATGTAAGATTTGTCTGAGGGCTTTTAAAAATAGCTTTAAATGGGATATACTTACGTCACAATAATGAAAATAACGGTAAGACATTAGTTGGACAAAGTTCATGAGCTTGAAATGACTAATGATATGTTTGTAATATTAGAAATTAATTCCCAACGACAAAAGGTAACATATCAACAAAAAACGCCTGTTGAAAAATCATCTAGGGTCACAGTGAGGCCCTATTCAAACTGAAAATTCATCAAATTTGGGCAAAATTCGAACTTTCGAACACAAATCAGATTAATATTCTATATATTTTGAAATAAAAACAATGTGGGCCATACCCTATACACCTTTCAATATCTTATATCCACTTGAAACCATTGTCTCAACTATTTATGCATGCCAACATGGTCACATCTCATGACCAGGTAGAGATATACTTACGTCACAAACTAAGCCCAAAATACTTTACATAAGATGAAACAATAATCTTTAGAGTACAATAACCCAATTTCACTTTATATGCCCAACATACACCATTCAACATCCCATATAGAGCTGAAACAATTATCTCAACTATTTACACATGACAAAAGGATCCGATTCAATGGCCAATTAGGGATATATACTTACGTCACAAGGAAAAAAATAAATATTCACATCAGGTGAATTAACTATTTTATCTTGAAATAACAACAATAGAGCACACCCTATACACCATTCAAAGTTCCATATCCACTTGGAATTATTATCACAACTATTTGCACATGAAAAAAGGGTCAGACCCCATGGCCAGCAAGGGCTATACTTACGTCACATAATTAAGCCAATATTTCCCATGAAGTGAAAACATTCATCACTAGATCATAATATCCTAATCTGACTTCAAATAATCTCAAATAAATTAACAACCTAGCTGATGAAGCATGGGTTCTGCTGAGAAACCTGAATGAAAAATAATCATTTGTCATAATGAAGCCCCTTTTAACCTGGAAACTCATCAAAATTCGAACAAAATTCAAAGTTTTTACCAAGGATGTATGATTATTCTATTTTTTAATAAAAACAGTATAGCCACACCCTATACCTCTTTTAATATTGTATACCCACTTATAGACTGACAGACAAGATCTTATATATGGTATAGAAATAGTTATGGACATTTGCTGTGATGTGTCACAGGCAATGAGTCATAATACATCTTTTCAAATATGATGGTATCTCAGAGTCCATTATTGCGTCTTAGTGTTGCGAATTATCAAGAGGAGTCCAATGATGGTAAGCAATAACACATCTAATAAGTACTTCTATATTCTTTAAGACAGGAAACATAAAAAGTCAGCCCTAATTCTTGATGGTCAATCACTATAGGAAATTAGTTAGATATCCTCCTTAAGATAACCTAAGATCTGCATAGATATTCGATACAGTGTCTTCAAATGCGGTACATGTAACTATGTTACTATAGCAGTGCCAAACACCCAATAATGAAAACATTTTAAACATGGGTACTCATGATCTGATAGATATCAATTTTGCGACAATTTACTCATTTTCCCCACAACAAAAGGGCCAGATCTCATGGCCAGCAAGGGCTATACTTACGTCACACACTAGAGACAAAATACTTCACATGAGGTGAAAACATTAATCGTTATATTAGAATGGTCTAATTTCACTTTTTATAATTCATGCAGATGAAAAATGGTTATCATAAGGGATTCTATGCAGAAAACCATTTGAAAAAGCATCTTAGGTTACAATGTGCCACTTTTTTAAAGTGGACATAGATCAAAACTGATACAAAATTCAACCTTATTAACAGAAATGGCATGGAAAATTATTTCATTTCAAAACAAAAACTATTTACAGCACACCCTTTATACTATTCAATATACCATATTCAGTTGTTAACATTTTCTCAAATATTTAGGCATGGCAAAAGGGACAGCTGTAATGGCGAAAAATGGCTATACTTACGTCACAAAATACTTCACATGAGTTCTAAACTATAATTTTTAGGTTATAATAACCTAATTTCTCCAATTATAACTTCAAATGGGTTATTCCAATACACCATATGATATCCCTTATCTCCTATATGTATTATTTTAACTATTTATGTGTGATAGAAGGGTCAGATCTCATGGCCAGCAGGGGATATACTTACGTCACAAACTAAACAACACATATTTGTACAAATACTGCTATGATATTAAAATGATATTGAGTTAATGCAGTCCACATGATACAGGCGTGCACAAGGTTTGCATCCAAGTACAAAATATGGACTGAAACCCATCTGCTAGACCTTGTGAACCTGTATTGTCTATTAATTTAGGAGACTATACTTACGTCACAAGTAGGCATTTTGAACTGTTTTTGCCCTTAGAATGTACTCATTGAGTATATATGAAAAAAATGAATGTCCTCTCATTATAAGAGGTTAAAATGAGACCAATAAATAGGTAATTCAATATCTAATATTTTAATGCCTATTCTGTAGAGTTGATTTGTTGATTGTGACGTAAGTATATCCTACAAGTTGGAAAATTGGGTTATAAAAGATAAACTGTTCCTGGACAAAGAATTTTGAAGTTAGGCATCCAATTTTTTTTTATGATAAAGAGATAACATGGGACTAGATATCATAGGAGTTTTTAGATATGTCCTTAAAAAATAGTTACTCATGAATACCCTTTTTAAAGGGGATATACTTACGTTACACATTAGGTAAAAAAAAGTTGGAAAAATGTGGAAGGCCATGGGGAGTAGTATTGAGATCTTAATGAGCTCAAAATAATATTTCATAGATAGTTCAAACCTAGCTAAGGTAGAAAAAACCTAATTATCATGCACATCTAGGCCATTTTCTATGTTAACATCGTTATGATTCATTGGTTTTATCTTTTTCCAACAAAAAGGAAGGTAAAATAACAGTTTTTCTCATTTTTAGATATTAAATATTGGATTGAGGTATGTAGTCCGGCACTTGAGGGGCTAAAAATTAGGTTTCGTGACCAACTCTTGTAAACCGCTCTGAAGCAATGTTATCTGTAGTGATTTTTTCTGAATTTTTCAAATCTGATGTTAGTTCTTTGCTAAAAGTGGGTTTATGGAACCTAAATTACGTTTCCATGGCAACCATTAGGATTTTCAATTAAAAAAATATTTGTCATTGTATTTTCTCCAATAATAGAAATAATGTAATTTCCTTTGGTAGAAAAATGGTGCTATACATTATCTAACTGATGATACCAGAAAAAAAACTTGGAATGTTTTTTATATCCGTAGTCATGGCAACCAAAACAAAAGCACAAGATACTCAACATTATATCAGTCTCAATTAAATATCTATTTTTTATCATATTTTATATAGCAATGAACTGCTGGAAAAACAAATTTAAGGGCAAATTTGGCCTGAATATTTCATTTCTGACAAAACTATTCTTACTGATCTGAGTATTAGGTTCTTAAAGTCAGTCTCTATGGCAACCATATGTTCATATTGAATTGTCAACAACAGTATTTTCATTTACACTTCATTAATTTTGATGAGGTATTTGTCAATATTTCCTTGTTTTGTGTACAGACAGAACTCCTATATATAGTCCTGAAAACAAGGGTTTTTGGTGAAAAGTCGTAAAACAAAGGTTTTTTGACATTAACTGAAAGCTGAGATAATAAACATTCCAATTATGATGATCTTACATTCTAAAAAGTGTTTGTTTGACCTTTCATCAGGGGTCAAAACTCAAAGTTAACCAAAGTACAAGGATAACGGGAAAAATGACTTTTCTTACTGTAGCTTTGTGAAATATGTAGCGATTTTTGTTCTTTTTGGTATATAGTTACCTTCTAAGGACACATTTATTCTGTTTTCATGCATTTGACCTCAAGGTCAAGGCAAGGTCAAGGTCACTGAGTGGAATGCCAAAAACAGCAAAAAATAGTAGAAATTTAGGATATATGACCATCTTCCAATTAATTTCACCAGCAGAATACAAGGAGCTAGCAGCAGGACAATTTTAATGCTCCATGGAGCAGCTGTCATAGCAACAAGTATCTTTCAATTGTACTGTCCCAGCATGCATTGTTCTACTGGAAAAGGTCAAAGGTCAAGGGAGATGAGTCTCAAACCACCACCTGAAAAATGAGTTTTTCCCTGTGAAACTATTGAGCTTTCTTCATGATTCCTTTCATATTACATATGTGTATACTTCTAATGTAGATTATTCATTTGCCAAAAAATATTTGACCTTGGCCAATGTCAAGGTCACATAATCAAGGTCAAACCACAAAATCTGGCTAGAAAACAAAGTATGACCATGGTTACAGCCGCCTGCTTCCATTCCAATTACAAAGGTACGAATGTCCAATCAGATTCTTTTTATTGAAAATATCATCGCAATTTCCCTCTCTGAAATTAGTATTCCCAGAATGCATTGTTCCCTTAGAATAGGGTCAAAGGTCAATGATTGACCTTTGACTAAATCCTCCAGAAATGACATAAACATCTGCATATCTCTGAGGTTATTCATCTAATTGCATTGAAACTCTCCATAACCATGCTTCTCTTAGAGGTCCTTAATATATTTCAAAATGTATGACCTGAAGCAAGGTCAAGGTCATCTAATTGAAGGTCAAATGTGAGAAAATATGAATAAAAGGAGGTCATTACCTGTTTATGACCCTTACTGTAATCCAAACTTAAGAGATAGATATGACTTTTATAACAAATTTTATTGCATATGTCATGGAAATGATGTCCAATAAATTTGATATTCCCAGCATGCACCCTTCTTTGAGAATGGGGTCAAAGGTCAAAGGTTGATCAGTCAGTAAAATGGTGCTGAGATGACATACAAGTCTTAATATCTTTTGGTTATTCACGTAATTGTATCAAAATTCTCCACAATAACATTTCTCCCTGAGTTTCACTTGTCTGCAAAAGATATTTGACCTAGGCCAAGGTCAAGGTCACCAAATGGAAGGTCAAATCAGGAAAATATGCATAAAGTACGAGGTCCTTACTTGATTGTGACCTTTTATATTATCCAAAATTAAGGGGTCTTCTTCTTCTTCTTCTTCTTCTTCTTCTTCTTCTTCTCGTATTTGCATACAGTTCATATATACCATGTTTAGACCATAGGCATATACACAGTCCCTGGCCCTCTGGTTGAAAGAGGCCAGGTCCTTGGCTTGGCACTTCTGCTCAAGCAGGGGACATTCCAGGAGGTGTTTCATTGTCTGGGGTTCCATACCACATGCACTTCTTCTTCTTCTTCTTCTTCTTGTATTTGCATACAGTTCATATATACCATGTTTAGACCATAGGCATACACAGTCCCTGGCCCTCTGGTTGAAAGAGGCCAGGTCCTTGGCTTGGCACTTCTGCTCAAGCAGGGGACATTCCAGGAGGTGTTTTATCGTCTGGGGTTCCATACCACATGCACAGGTCATCGTCTGGGGTTCCATACCACATGCATAGGTCACATCCTCCTTGTCTTCCTGGTATCCCCATTTCTTCAGGGTCACTTTGGAACAGCCGACTCCTGTTCTTAGTCTGTTGAGGCATTTCCATTCAACCCACTCTTGGTCAGCACCAGGTGGCAGGTCTTCTGTAGCACTCATGGTCATGGATGTTGATATTGGCAGGTTTGCAACCGTCCTTCCCCATAGTTCTACTCTGGTGCTGGTAATTAAGGGGTAAGAACAGACAATGAGGTTCTTTTTATTGGTGCTGTCATAGCAAAATGCCATGAGAATTTAGTATTCCGAGCATGTACTGTTCCCTTAGAATAGGGACAAAGATCAAAGGATGACCACTCACTAAATTCTCGCTGAGATGACATTAAAGTCTCCATATCTCTGGGGTTATTTAAGTAATAGCAGCATTCCAAGATCAGGTGTTATCAGGTATACATGAGAGGTAACAAAAAAGTATCTCTGACACAGTGCTTTTGGCACTTATACTTCTGGTTCCATAGCTAAGAAGTATGCAACATGGCGCAAAGTTGCTGGCTACTTTCATTGGAGTTTCTACAGAGTTTGGAATTTACATCCTCTGTTTATGCAGGATGAGATATGACCAATTTTTCTGTGAAAAAGTTGACAGGCTTCCTCATACATCAAACCTGATGCATTGATGAATGCAATAGAGAGAGAAACACCATTTATTGCCCATTTTTCAACATCAAATATAAATAAGGTATAGAAATCAGGAAAGGAATCTACCTTAATAGCATCTACAGAAATTCTCCTCCTAATTTCATCAGGAATTTATGCATCATTAATGCACACAAATGATGCTAGAGTCAGGTTTAGGCATTAGAAATATATATATGGAACTTTTGAACATTGCCATATTCCTGCACACAGCCAAGCTATATTTGGGCCTGCTATATATAGCCCCGTTTGTTCATGCATGCTCACACAGGGTGTGAGACTGGACAGTGTAGGCCTATTAGACACAAAAGAATAATGTATTTCAAGGTCTAAGGGAGGGAGAGTAGTGTCGGTGGTTGGCACTGCCATTGAAAATGAGAAAAACAATACATATTTATACAAAATCATAGCCTAAGACCACTCCAAATTGCCAGCAAATGATAAACTCATCCAAAGTAGGGTTGACATTGTAGAGAATTAGGACTCGAATATCAAAGCAGTGGTTGGAGGCTACAACAAAGCTTGGCAAAGATGAGCTTGTTGAGAGAATCTCATTGTGAGTTTATATTGTAAATGATGAAGAAAGCCCAGAGAAGGCAAAGTACATGAATCCAAATTCATCACAGGCCAGACTACCACCTACACATGATAGCCTTAAACGCCATATAATGAGGTCAAACAATCAAAGTAGATTATGGCATTAATCCACTAGAATATAGACATCATTTGGAGGAGATAGACAAGGCCGACTTGGACATACATTGGTGAATACTTGGTGAATACGTTGAGCCTGGGAGTGATTCTGTCGCCGTTGCGGAACACTTGGATGCGTTCATGAAAAGGCAGGAACCAATATGTCCAAGATGATGGATGCTATTACGATCTTATATAGCAAAGTGGTCATCACCGATTCGAAAATTATATCTTCCGCTGGTTTTCAAATTCCTTCTATGTTATCAGGTGGTGGGGACATGCCATTGGTCACCACCAACGATCTTCTGACAGCCCTATTCACCGACGCACTGTCACAAATTACTGCTGCTCGGGACCTGGCATTGAAAGCTAAGACTCTAGGTAATATCTTACGCCCTGAGTATTATGTTCAGAATATTGATAAGGGGACCCAGTTAAAAACATGGATCATGCTAACTTAATCAAAGTGATCTTTGGTATGGTCAGATCCAAGTGTTGAAAGCCATGCTGAAGCGCGGTGAAGATATTTGATACATTGATCATATGGTTTATGTGCCAGACACGCCCACCTCAACACGTATATGGTCGATTCTCACGAAATCGGTACACAAATGGTCATTTCTCAATTATCCTAATAAAATCGTCATTTCGATGACTAGGCTTATGAAACTTTGTACATATATGAGGGGTCTTGTGCCGATTAAGTATCTAAAATCTTAATCACTCAGCATTAAAACTTTTTATGATATTGACAATATAAAAAAACGTGATGATACAAAACACGTTGCTTATTAATGCCTCTGAATACCAAGATATACATATATGACATCAAGTCTCTATATTATCAATAACCTTAGTCTGTTATATATATGTCTCAACCTCAAAATTCATACTACAACCAATCATTAGGAAAATAAGTCACATTCATATGACCTAAGTAGGGGGTACAGAAACAAAAAACGTGATGATACAAAAGCCATGTTTTCCCCTGTAGTTTTTTTCCATATTAACATTAGTGGGAGATATTTGGTATATGAATGCCTTGCTATGTTAACCATTATAACCCAGAGTTTCATTTAAATCCAATCATAAACATGCCCAATATCCCTTTGCAATCTCAGGACTGTTAAAAAATGTTAGCATGATGATACAAAACGCATTTATGTTTGGGCCAAAATGAAAGCAGGAGAGCCCTCCTGTGTCACTCTTTGGAACCTAAACATCAATACTATCCACCTCCTGAGCTAACAGACACTTTTTCCTGCCTTAAATCTGAGAATTATTCTTTTTGATCATCTTCTCTACAAAATCCAATGCTACAAAATCCAAGACTTTTATTTTTATGTTTAACTTTTTGATTTCTTGGAAACTATAGTCTTCAATATCATAGATTTCCTTTCATGTTGCTTGTGTTATACCCCATATTCAGTTTCAAGTCTGAAAGTTTGTAAACTTTGCTGTTTTCATGTGATTTTGTATCATCACTATGTGTTTTGTATCATCACTATGTGTTTTGTATCATCACTATGTGTTTTGTATCATCACTCTTATATCTTTAATCACTAACTCTGTGTCACTCTAAGTATGTAATATCATCACATGGGTCAACCTTGATAGTCAAATAGAATATACATAACAGACATGTGTGCCAGAAATGCATTAGCAGCAAGGAGGTGACAAGAATGTGACAAACATGAAGTAGTAAAGTTCACTATGTAATTTTAGTGGAATGTTTTGGCAATCAGTAAAACTATACATTTTTGGAAACTAGAGAACCTTGATAATCATAAAATGTAAAAAAATGAATGATGTCAGAAACCTATATTCCAAATTATCTTATTTAAGTAAAAGTGAAAAAATATATTTTTTTTAATTAAGAAAAAAATATAAATCATGCAACAAAACTATATATCTTTGCAGATACAGCCTGTAAATATACAGTAATATATATACTATACTATTAATTTTTGGTGGGTAATTGCTTGGCTTCAACTCAGGATTATGCACAGTCTGTCAGCCAGCCTGAACAAATATTCACAAATACACAAATAACCGAGAGCTATTACCCTACAATGATGGGCATTTTGTCTGTGCCTGTCCAGTCTACACACCCTATTGCCCATCACTCCAGTCAAGGAACCAATGGATGTCAGTAGTCCTGTCAAGATTAACCCCATCACTTGACTCAAGGAACAAATGGATGACTCCTGTCAAGGTTAACCCCATCGATTCAGTTAAGGAACCAATGGGTGTCAGTATAGTACTAGTACTCCTGTCAAGGTCAACCCCATCGCTTGAGCCAAGGAACAAATGGATGCCAGTACTCCTGTCAAGATTAACCCCATCGCTTGAGTCTAGGAACCAATGGATGTCAGTGCTCCTGTCAAGGTTAACCCCAATACCCAAGCTAAGGACCAAATGGATGCCAGTAACCCCATCAAGGTTAACCCCAATAGATGTACTGTTATGGTTGGCCCCATTGCTCTGGGTGCTAGTTGAGGATCCAATTTTAGATTTAGAAAATATCCCAAACTCACCTCGCAAAAACTCAGAATATGGAAATAGGTTAAGGAGGGATCAGATGTGGATGCCATCTACTGTCTCTCTTTATATCACTTACCCTCCAAAAGGAAAGGAAGGAAGAGCAAGGTTGAAATAAAATTTCTGATATCCAAGGAGATGGAGGTGATATTTAGTGTATAAATTGTTTTAATAGTGAAAGAATTTTGCTAAATCATTGTTTTTTCTTTGATTGATGAAAAAGGAAAGCAAAATGTTCAATAAAGGGGAAGATAAAGGTCCTTTGACAGCTAAAATGTGAAGTATGTCATCAGGTTTCTCATTTATTATCAAGAAATTCAGTAATGATGCAAACACAGTGATGATACAAAACACAGTGATGATACAAAACACACAGATATTTCAATCTCCCCACCCCTGGGAAGTGTAGGACTTTCTTCTTTTGATGTTAGATTTGTCATAGGGGCATAGAGTGGTGGAAAAGGTCAAGTGGAAAAGTACCACCCACTTTTTGAATCACCTGTAATTAATCTCAACTTGATTTGCATGAAAACAATATAGCTGGGGTCCATTGGGCATAAGCACAAATGACAGACTTAGATAATACAGAACCTTCTGGAGAGGGCAAGGACCACTAGAGCTGGAAATATGTTAAGAACACAAGAATTAGACCATGTATGGCCAACTTAGAGGGGCCAGGCTGTGCCCAAATGGCCTATACAGTGATGATACAAAACACAGTGATGATACAAAACTCTTAGATATTTCAATCACCACACCCCTAGAGAATGTGGGCCTTTGTTATTTTGATATTATTTCTTTCTCAGGGGTGTATTGGGGTGAAGAAAATCATAAAATGAGTAATTACCACCCACTTGTTTTGAACCTCCTGCAATCAATCTCAACTTGCATTGCATGAAAAAGCCTGGGGTCCAATGGGCATAGGCACAAATGACAGACTTAGTGGATGTAGAGCCTTCTGGAGGGGGCAAGGACCACTAGAGCTGGACATAGGTTAAGAACAAAAGAATCAGACCATGTATGGCCAACTCAGAGGGGCCAGGCTGTGCCCAAATGGCCTATACAGTGATGATACAAAACACAGTGATGATACAAAACAATAGTTGGTTTGATCCACTGGACAAAGGAAGTTATTAATTTGCATTTGATTGAATGAATTACATTTACCTATAGCATAGCATTCTAATTGAATGGGGAAAAACAATTGTCAAACCAGTTTAGATTTTTTTCCATTAGATTTACATTGTAGTTAAATAAATGAAAGTCAACATATGATGAATTGTAAGAAAATGGCCGTTTAGCATCAAAATGATGGTCATTGTGTGAGGAGGCCATTGGGATTGAAGAATAAAGAGAAATTGATATTCCAAGTTAGTCCAAATATGTACATGAAGGGAAAAATAGTTCTTGGCTTTATTGGCCAAGTGTGATTTATAAGTGATGATACAAAACACATTTTTGAAGGGTCATAACTCAAGAAGTGTTTGCATGGGGGACATGTGACTTGTGATTTTGAATGAAATACTATATAGGCTTCACAATCAAGGGATAACAACATTCTCTATAGCTGTTCTAGACAACACATACAAAGTGACAGAAGATGATGCCATTTTCCTTTGTAATATAATGTGTACTTATTTCTTTTCATGGGTGGAAAATATAAGAAATTAATGCCATGGATCAGCTTTTTCATATTAGTCAGATTACCTAAGTTGGTCTTCCTCATAGAAAGATGTAGATTTACATATCAAAGAACTTTACAGTGGAAAAAAGATAAATATTCTGATGTGTTTTGTATCATCATGCAGACCCTCATTATATAATTTCAAACTTCTCTGCACGTCTGGGTATTCATAGTTAGTGGCTGAAATGTCAGATTTGGATTGTCCAGTGTGTTACCTTGACACATGCAAAACTTCAGGATTATTAGAACATGTTGCAAAAATACACTTGTGTACCTATTTCGTGAGAATCAACCATATACAAGGATAGTGCTTTGGTTCTCTACGATCGGGAGGTGGTATCATGCATTATTGACAGGGACTTGCCTGCTTTTGTCTCCACCGATCATGAGCTCAGAGCATAGCCCTTCACCCGGCAGCTATGGCCACGCCCCCTTCTGTGGCCGTAGTTGATGACAAGAAGAAAACCAAAAAGGCTTCCTTCTGTAGGATTTGTAACAAGGATCATAAGGCTCTATCGTGCCTGAACCGATCTAAGTCGGATTGACTTTAGGTTAATGAACCTGACCCGGAAGTGATATATGACCTTGACCTTGATTCACCTTTGCTTGTTTTGCTGCTTCGTTGTTTCTCCTGTCGTGAATGGATTACCTGTTAGTCATGATGTTTCTATTGAACAAAGAGTTCTTCACACTGTTGCCCTCCCCTACCTGGAAGATGGGACCATCACTCCTACTAAATGTTTTTGTGGTGGATAATGTTGCACATCTCAAGGTTATTAGAAAGAAATGTGTATAAGAAAGATGACTAGAGACTCAAAGATGACTAGAGTAGTTTTTTATTTCTTACAAATTTGTTTTATTGTTATTATGAGGATATTATGAGGGAGGAATCTGGTCATGTCAGACCTGTGATAACATACAATACAGAGGAGACTGCTAATGATAAGAGATTATAAATCTACAATGCCATCAATACTGAATCATATGTTGAAAATACTAACTTACAGAATTACAGTGACTTTATAACAAGAAAACAAAATCACGGAAAAAGCAATCATTCAACACTAAAGAAAACTATGCAAAAGGAAAAGACTTATTAGTACTAAAGCACCAACCACTTATGACCAATGATGGCTAGGTTCTAACAATATAAATATTTACTTTGTTTTCCTTTTGTTTGGGGTATCTGCCAGACCTACTTTGTAGACAGTCACGTCCATAAATTTTGTATGATACAGATTTAAATTCTTTGTATGACGGTAATGCAGACATGGTGAAAACTTTAGAACTTTCGCCAGTCCTCCAAAGGTTTCACCAGTCTTCGAAAGGTTTCTCCAACATTTCATAGACCTTTTTCACTGGACAGTCAGACCAGACCAGTGAAACTGAACCGGTCTGACCTGTCTTTCACCGGTCTAGGACCACGGTCTGGCCAGTTTCGCCATGTCTGGTAATGAACGAAAACAAGTGATACTTTGACTGGGTCAGGTTGCCATGGAAACCATATTATAAATATAGAGCTATAAAATCTATGAATTATAATATTCTGATGTATTAATCACAATAATTCCCATATCTTTGTGTTGGTTACTTAGAAGTAAGAACTGTAGACTGGATTTTTCAGAATATTTGTTCTCACTCTAATATCAAGATATTTGCCAAGCATTCCTATGTTACTTGTTGATCATAAGATTTTATATGGAATGTGTCAAACTCCTTATTTGGTTGCCATAGGAACTGGGAACTTCTTTCAATTATGCCCCTAAAACCCATCTAGTGAATAATGAGAGATTAAAAATTTGTTCATTGTCAATGCTTATCTAAATGTATCTATCAAGTTAGTGAAGCAGAAATGAGTGACACCATCATTACTGTAGACTGACTCTGGTTACCATGGAAACCATATTGCAAAATAAAAAAACATTCCAAAATCTATCTACAATGAAATTAAATATTGAAATATTCCCAAACATAATACTTTTATCTTTTGTTAATTTCTATGACTTCAATTATATGTATATATGTAGCTTATTGAAATAATGTAGCTTAAAATCGATCATAATGGCCACAATGAGGAAATTGGAGATATACAAGCCCTCTAGGATCAACAGCATCATGGAATATTGTTGATAAATGGAACATTTGATATGGCAGTGACATGAAGCTAGATATGTATATTACATTATGTTACATAATAGCACTGGTCTATATATTTAGACATGATTTAAATCATACTTATATGAACGTAAGTAGAAAAATACATGAGAATCAACATATTTCTGTTGATCTGTTGCCATGGATACTGAGAAGGAATGTTTCAAATCATTTCTAGCTCTATATTTATATGCACATTTGTTGGTGCAGTCCTTCTGCCAAAATTCAAAGGAATCTTCACTTTTGTTCCTTAGATATGATTAAATTGTTTTTTAACCACAAACCCCCTAAAAAACTAGAGTGGTTACCATGGAAACATGATTTTGGAACAATAAACCCACTTTTAGCAAAAAATGGTGATCAGAAATGGAAATTTCAGAAAAAAATGGTCCTAGTAAGATTAAATGAAAACGGTTTACAAGACTTGGTCACAAACTCCTTAAATAAGGCCCTTTTTGCATATCAAGTGCCGGACTAATGCAAAAGTGTATGTGGAATGAAACAGCTTGTCGAGAGGAATAGCAGGATGCAAAAATTAGTAATATTCAATTAATACGATTCAAAATAATCCTGGAAATATGGTCATTATACAAAACAGCACACTTGAAAAAACTGACCCATTTATGTAGCCCTCGTCATTCAACAGATGTTTGTTAAATTTCCATAGGCCTGGGCCTCTAGCCTGTTCATAGGATTTTAGGGCAAAATGTATTAAATTATGATCCGAATGTTCACAATATTCATTCATTACCTCTGTTACGTCGGGTCTAAGAGTGGCATCTATTATACAATAATCTAATCTTGAACTCTGTGAATTCTTTCTAGACCAAGTGGACATATTAGTCCCCTCAGGAGATAACTCTTTAATTATATCACACATTTCAAAATCTTTTATCATTTGTATCATGCTTCTTAATCCCTCTTGTTTACTTTGTTGACTCTCGCTTTGGCTTAAGAACTCTTCTTCATCTACTATATTTAAATTGAGGTCGCCCATGAGAATGGTAGAATATTCCGTCTTAAGATCGATTAATTTTTTCTGTTCAATCGATACATCCATATAAGCAATTCGACCTACATCGTCACCACCTTTTTTGTGTATTTGGACATCGAGATCTTTAGATATCAACAGAGCTACCCCTCTAGCATTACTTTTTCCGTGAATAAAATGAGATATACCTTGCCATTGATTTTTCCATATTTTGGCCTCCTTTACTGAGCTATGTGTCTCTTGTAATGCGAATATTGATCTTTTCTTCTGGTCTAGCAGTCTAACTATTGCTTTTCTTTTAATTATATTTGCTGCGCCATTCACATTGAGTGAGTAGAAGTTTATGTTATTCCCCTCCATTAAGTTGTGAAAATAGGGACCGACAATTATGACTTTTACCGTTTGACCAGCCGTTTACTCTTATTTTTGCTAGTTTTATCCTTAGATATTCCCTGATAAAATTAACATGATGGATATAATCACAATTCGTGTATGTTACACTCATATGTTTAGATTTTATACATATTTCTACCCATTTTAGCCTGGGTTGGGGCTTTGAAGTTGGTACATATTCATACATTGTGAAACATAATAGGGTCAAACAATACACATATATATCACGGACAAAAGTCTATATTGCTGTTTTATCAGCAGCCACCTCCATCTTCTCTTCATCTCCTCCAACTGCACCCTCTTCTTCGGCTCTTTCTCTCTCTCTTTTCTCTGCTAGGCGACTTCTAACTGCCATCCAAGCTCTGCCGAGTAGATTCGCGTTCTTGGCCCACTTTTCTTGGTTAAGAACATCAGGGTTTTGGAGTCCCATACCAATACCCCAGTAGGACTGAGATGGAGAAGCTTCCCCGAGGGTCTTCTCTTTGGTAGTCAGAAGATAGTCCGCAATATGATCGTTGTGCCTGATCTTCCTTCTCAATCCTCTTGATAGAATTTCCATGAGGTCAGTTTCCCATTTGTCCCAGACTTCGTCTGAGACAAAGGCGTCCAGTGATATCTTACACTTTACTGGATCCTCAAGCTCCATCACGTATTCCGCTTTCTGAAGATCATCGTCGAGTATTGCCTTGGTATATGCAAGATATTGTTCAACACAATTAAACCATTTTTTCCCTGCCTTGAACGTAGCCATATATGATGGTTGGACAGGGGACATTCCCTAGTAAAGAAGACAAAAGTAAATTCGTCTTCTCGTTTTGCTAAGTATGCTGGAGTGAACTGCTTTGGTAGAAGTTCTAACTGGTTATATTTGTATCTCCTTTTCTCAAGAATTATGTCACCATGTGCATTGACTACTACACTATATCTCCTTGACTCTCTCGCTGCTGCCACACAAAGTCTAGCTCTAGCGATTCTTTTCCTAATCACTAGAGGGAGATCCTTTTTGATCCAAAACAGACGTTTGTTGTTCTCATCCACGGCCTTTTCAAGGTTTGCTTTTTTGTCCCAAACCGTCTTTAGCTCAGCCACCGTAGCAAAGGTGACCAAGGTAGGGGCCATCAGACCCTTCCCCATCCTTTGAACTTCATAGTTTAGTCCTCTAAGTGCCCCCATTAGGGTTTCGAAAATGTCACTCACTTTCACTTTCAGGCTCAATACATCTTCATTTTCAGCTTTCTGTATGCCGTCGACTATAAGGTTTAGCTCTAGCTCCTTAATCTGCCTTTTTATGTCGTCTTCTTCACTGCCAATCGTTGCTTGGGTTAGCATTACCAGACGTGGGTCATTTTTCTTAACAGAATTAATTTTCATTAACTCCATTTCCTCAGCTTGCTGAGACACTACTTTTTCCAACTCGTCCATCCGTATATCTCGAACCAGGTTGTCACTTTCAACCTTGTCTACAGCATCCTTCACTATTTTAACCTCTTTTGTATGTGAGGTCGCCGTCTCGGCGATCTGTACCTTCAGTTGGTCGAACATTTTTTTGATATCTTCGTTCGATATCGGAGTCATTTTGGTAACTTGCTTCTTGTTATTATTAGACTCTGGGTTTTCTTCACTCCTCCTTCTCTTATTTGAGTCTGTATCTTTACCCTGCTTCATGAATTTCAAGTATTTTCGATTGTCAAAGTTCAAAATTCACTAAATAGCTGTTTTTTCGCCGGATGTTGTTGTTTAGGTTTTATATCCGGTTCCTTACTGTCATGCGCGATAGACCTTTTTGGGTGTCTCGCTCAATCCTTTTAAATTTCACAACTTAGCCTTCATTAAACAATCACAGGTCTTTATAATATCTTTTCTCACCTTTCTGTCAGTTCAAAAAAGCTTTTGCTTCTTTTAAGTCCTGTATATACCGAGTTTTACACCGGGCATGTATGTGATCCAAGATGGCCGTTGTACGTGCAACCAGTGCGCATGCTCAGGGCGGCAGATTCAATTTCGATGTCAAAACTCACTGTTTATGATTAAAACACTATTATTTAGTCCAATTCCTGTGTCTGAATAGGTTCTCCACTGTCTATAGCCACTTATTACCGTACAGATTGCACGGTAAATAATTTTGCTCTCCTTGTTCGACTGACACGCTATCTTGTACGTATCCAATATGGCGCTTCTCGCACCGTAGTACCCTCCTCGTGGCTCAGATTTTACAAAGCCTTATTTGCTTGAAACTTCGACTTTTCACACATGCGAAATATATCCGTTCAATTCCTTGATGCTTTATAAGGCTATCTGTAGAAATTTGTACCTGCGTACATCGGCGAACCTGAAAAAAAAGGGGACGAATCGACCTAAGTCTTACAACGGTCACCTTTACGCTTCCCAGCTAAACCGGAAGTCTCGTGGACAATATATTTGCTAATGATTCAGGAAAGACATCGGCCTGGCCTCCACTTGGTCCTCCAACGCAGGTGTTGGAGCCAGATGTCTTTAAAAGTGTGACAACTAAGAAAGTTCCCAAAGTGACTCAGTTGGTGCAACAAGGTCAGAGGGCTATGCCAAATAACCCTGCTCCGCCTAACTCGCCTCTACGTCTATCTAATGCTCCTCCCACACAACAAGCCCCCTTGGTTATTGATACAAAGTGTAGGCAAGATGTTTGGGGCATGAATATAAAGTTAGAAGCAATAAAAACTGAGTCCAGAGTTGTCCAAAGTAAGTTGTCCGGCATTGAAAACTGTTTAGCAAAGTTGTGTCACAATATGTCTAGCTCCCCACACTCCCTGAAGTCTCAAACCGTGAAGGATGACCGTGACCGGGCCCAGGGCCGGTCCCACAGGTGTGACTCTAGTGACCGCAGGAAGGATGACCATGACTGGGCCCGGGGCCTGTCTCGTAGGCGTGATTCCAGTGGCCACAGGCGTAGCCCCTCTCGTCGCCGCTGCCAGTATTCAGGGAAGACCAGTGACTCTACCTCATCCTCGTCCTCAGACTCGGATGAGTCTTCATCCTCCTCGTCCAGTTTGTCCTCCAATTCTCCTAGACGTCATCACCACAGGAGCCATAGTCGCCGGCACTCATCAAAAGCTAGGGACAAGAAACGTAGGTACAAGATTAAGAGATTTCTTCCACATGAGGAAAGAAGGAAAACATTGTCTGTTGAACGTTTATGGTGTTGCCATGGGGCCTTTATGTTGGAACGGCACAGAGCAGGGGACAACATAAATGGTATGCTCAAGCATAATTGTTTTATCGCAGAAAAAGCAGCTTCTAAATCATATGTTACTTCAGGCTTACTCAAATATGAATTACTCAAATATGAAGAGATGAAGAAAATTATGATATTCAAAATCAGTTCCATATCGTGTGGGAGCCCTAATCACCCTTGTTTTGGTTCTCCAGTGATGTCGGAAGCAATTTGAATTTGGGGGGGGGCCAACTCTGTCCCAAAACTCAAAAGGGAAAGTCTATACAATATAAAGACTGACTCTTACCTCTGCGTGATTGTGAAGGTCTGTGTTTTTTCAAGGTTTCCCCCGCCGAAGGCGGTACGAGCGCCGAAGGCGCTCGTACTGGGAAACCTTATATAGGTTCCAGTTTTTGCCGCCTGTTCTTTGCGCGTCCGCGTCGCCCCCTTTTAAGGAAAACCCGACTCCGCCTGTTCCCACCTGAATTTCCGACGCACTTGCGTACACATCGCGGTGATTTTACGCTCCCGCAAATTGATAAAAAATCGCTATTTTTACTCCAAATACATTGCCAAGATGTTGAAATTCAGAAAGAACATGCTTTTTTACCCTGAAATATTTAATTTGATCAACATTGGTATTTAAATAAGGAGGCTATGAGGGAAACTGTACAGTTACCATTGAACAATAGGGCCTAGGCCTTTATATCGTCCACTCGGTAAATTTATATCGTCCACTCGGTAAACCGTCAATCGTTTTCCTGATTTTCTCTCGAAATAATAAAGCTAGCTACTCCAAATGAAAAAGTTCAATGATATGTAAAAATGCGATTTTGCTAAAGTATAGATCTATCAATTATTTAAAGCTGTGGAATGCTGTGAAACTTACAATTTATTCTGCATCTTGATTTGCATCGATTATAGTTCTGTGACTGTGCTGATAGTGACAGACTCTAGTCGGCGAAAAACAGTGAGTTCAAATAAGAAAAGTACATAAATTTGAATATCAAACTGAACGACATTTATCTTATTAAGTATTTTAAATCGTAGGCCTATTCATGTCTTAATAATGGTAATTAGCCGAAAATTAAGCGAAATAACGATTCAAAATAGAACTACATTCTGCAGGACTTGCCTGGAGGACTTGTCACAACCCGGCAGGTCAACATGTCAATATGTAAGGATAGCAGAGAAATTACGCTCCCGTGAAGTACTAAAAAACGATATTTCTACTCTAATACATTGCCAGTATGTTCAAATTCTGAAAGTGCATGCTTTTCTACCCCTAGGCCTATATATTTCATTTGATCAACATTTGTATTTAAATAGGAAGATATGAAGGAAAACCGTTAGATGTCAGCGAAGGTATAGCTGCATGCCGAGTACGACGCAATAATGTGCGTCGTGAGGTCTTCTTATTTATGCAACGTTAGTAACGCGCGTTGTACTTCTGAGTCCTTGACAACCCTTTTTCCCGCGCAAAGGTGTGTGTGTGGTGGTGGTGGTGGGGGGGGGGGGGGGCGGCTCTATATCGGGGGAAACCGTCCTTTCCTTGGTCCACACCAAAATTTCTTGTTACTATTATAAACAACAGTTTTTTTAGGGTGCTGATATTGTCAGAATTAGCAAATATGTATTAAAGGATTCGCCACATTTGCTAACATTCACATGAACACTTTTGAAGGTAAAGTGCCTTAGTGAAAAATCACGTCAAGGTCAATCAGAAATTCCTGGAATTCCTTTTATGTCTTTGAAATGTGAAGTACTACAGAAATAACTCAACAAATTCTTCAAATGTTCAGAGGACATGAGGACATTATGAGGACATTATTAAAAGGTCCTAAAGTACTTATGTTCTTGTTCATTTAAATTTATAAATGAAGATGCCACTTTCACAACATCAATGCGATCCCCATGTAATCTTTCATTGCATTGTTCAGAATTTTTTTAGATTGCAAGGATGCATGATTGAAACAGGAACACATTACTGAAATTAAAACCATACCTGTCCAAATCCATTCTTAGATCTGATAAAAAAATACTGATTATATAATTGGCCATTTCCACCAATTTGACAACATTTGGGCCCCTAGCCCCCCACCTCAGAGCCCCCAATTAAAATTTCAGATGAGTTGTTATGTTTTATGAACCTTATATATATATGTGTGTATTGAACTGCCAAGTATGGCCAAGTATGGAACCATTCTGATTATTAGTTATCTTTTTACAGGGGGGTCAGAAAATAGCTCCCAAATAGGGAAAAAGGGCCAAAAAGAGCATGAAGATTAACAACATATCATTTGAATAAGAACATAAAATGCAAATAAAGTTAATATTCCCCATGTAAAGGGATGTCGTTAATCTTCACCAGGGGTACCCACATTTATTTATTTTCTATTTCGATGGCTTTTGGCCAATACATATCTTTTTTACACGGATCATGTTCACGTCACCTACTATCACAACATATAAAAAAAATGTCCAATTTTGAAGATTATTTAGAAATTTAGCAATTCCACGGACTCATGGCAGTTTTTAAAAAATGATTTTTGCCCTCAAAATGGGATTTTGAAATAAAAAAAAATTGGGCTAAAAATACCAAAAATGTGGGGTTAGGTGCCAAAATTTAATGTTGTCAAATTGGTGAAATTGGCCAATTAAGCATGGAGTACAATATCTGTCATATCCATTAAAACAAATACCTGGTGAAGTTATTGCATGAATAAAGATATCATAATAATGATTTCATGTAAAACAAAGCCCTACCTCTTGGCACTTGGACCAAAAAAATCCAAGATGGAACATTTCTTTGGAGGATTACTTACGCCATAACAATTGATCAAATAAAACAAGTTCTTTCTTCTACAGTCACTTGAAAATAACAGTACTTATATATGGAAGTCTATTGGAAAAACGGCAAAGTGAAGGAACTGCAACTTTAGATATTTATTTCTGTCATTTTCAGAAAAAGGACATAATTTTCCCTTCTAAGTTTTTGTACTTTACTATAAATTACTTACCTCCAAAAATAGATAACATGCGTTGGGACATGCTAACATCAATCATGTTTAGTCAAAAATCTAACCAAGACCCTCAATTCTTAATTTAATTGGTAAATGAAAATTCCGCATTATATTAACGCAACGATTTATGCTTTGCGTTCATTAACCACAATAGTTGTTCATTAACGAGCGCTGTGTACAAATTTGTCGTTGCGTTGAAGCATTAGGAAACAGAATAGGCCTACTGTGGTTATGTCCAATAGCGCGCGCTGGTCTGGATTATGCCCCGCCTGCGGGGCGTTTCATAAGTTAACGCAGCGCGCGTTATAGGATCTAACGACAGTCGTTACCAAACATAGCGCGCGTTAAGGGCCAAAACTGACGTCAATTAACATTGCGTTACTATAACGAACGCGCGCTAAATTTATCGCTACCATAACGAACGCGCGCTGCGTTAACTTATGAAACGCCCCCCACTGACCCGTTATTCATCATAGCGATGCATGGTGCCGGGCGTTTCATAATCCAGACCAGCACGCCCTATTGGACTTAACAACAGATTCCCGTTTCATAATGCTTCAACGCAGCAACAAATTTGTACACAGCGCTCGTTAATGAACACCTAGCCTATTGTAGTTAATCAACGCAACGCAGAAATTGTTGCGTTAACATAGCGCGGAATTTTTCCTTTATGCCTACTTATTATCAATAATAATCTTAGCATTTTGTCCTCTAAAATGTTTCTAATAATTAACTTATATTGTAATTTATCTCGGTACCAGGAAGAAAAATAGCCGTTACCAGACCATTGCTGTGTTAACTTATATAACGAGCGCTGTGTTAATTATGAAACGCCCTTCCAGGAATGTTCAACTGCGCAGTTCCAGCCTATTGTTTCACTGACGAAACCGGAGAATCAGAACAATTGTGTTCCGTATTCAGCAAAGACCAAAATAAAACAGGGTATGACAGGAGATGCAAAGCTTTCAGATTGTCGCAGCATGTCTCGGGGCCATTTTGAATTTCCTATTTATAAAACTGTCTGGTATTCAAGGCTTTGATCCGGCAGACACAAATACGTTCCTTATTCTTAGCCACTGGTTATTATTTTGTCGTAAAATGGCTGTAGCTCTGAGGGCCTAAGCAGGGGCATTTGGCTATAATCCATTAAGGAAGTTTTCTTTTAAACTACCCTTTTTCGCATAGATAGAAGAAACGTTGTTTGGTGAGCAGGTCATTTTGCCATTGGAAGAAAAAATGCATGATCGGTCGGCGGAATGGGAATAAGGTTTTCTTTTATGTGTTACACTTGCAGCATACATTTTTGTTCAAATGCCCAAAGAAGTTGTTAGTTTGAATACAGATACAACCTCAAATTTATGGTAGCCTTAAGGAATGGTCCGGGATAACCAAAGCATAATCCGACCTAAGTTTAGGAGATTTTAAACAATATTTATTAGTAGTTGTGGTAAAAGGGCAAACCAGATCTTAATCAACACGTCTGAAACGAATTAAATCCATATCCTTCATATTTCCTGCTGGTTACGAACTGTCACTATCTTTTGGAGCAGCATGCTGTTTCCATGATATATATAGTGAGTCGCCCAGAAAGAACTCCCATTCCATAGCTGACTGCCCTTTGAAATATTCGCTAGTTTTTTGCTGTTTTTATCGTGATGGCAGGAAAAAACAACGTTTATGTGGCCATTGCCACCAAAGGCATGGTAAACCGACAGGAAGGAAGTGCCAACGTGAAATTTTAGAGATTTCTGAGGTTAGTGATAATTCCACTCATGCAGAGGAGTTAGTTATGGGAGCAACTGGTGACCAGCCAGCTCTATCCAGAAGGATGACAGCACTTGAAGATATGGTTTGAGGAATCGCACAAGTATTGGTACAAGCCGGGAGGAACTGGCCATTGTACCAGAGTTTTCAGCCTATCGTCGACTACTTCTTGTTTGAGTACAAATTCAAGTTAATCGGATCGGTGAAACTCCCGTGAAAGCAGGACGGATTACTATGGAAAGCGGGACCCATACATAAGAAAACAGCGGCGGCCGTCCGGATTATTTATTTCCCCGCCGTTTTTTCTCCGCCGAAATAATTCACGTCCCGTCCCCGTAAAAAAAACCCGTAGAAAAATTTACCATCACCGATTTTGAATTTTAAAATCCCGTATTTTTTTTATGCATATAAGGTAGCGGCATATAAGGTAGCGGCAAAAAAAACGGCGGCCGAAAAAAAAAACGGCGGCCGAAAAAAAACGGTATCCGCCGGAAAAATCCAATTCGCCTAACACCTTCACCCTGTACAGAAATTATCCAATAACATGTCATTATAACCTGTATTATATTATATTATATATTATATGTATGTTGACTTGAACAACATAGAATTATTTACATCATTATTTACCGTATTATGATATAGAACATCATTATAAACTGTATTATATTATATTATATATTATATTTATGTATATAAGGCCAGCGAACGGACTACATAAAAGTGACTTCTGTTACTCTTGCTATATCTCCAAAATGGCAAACCCTACCTATTTTCCTCCTATGCCCACTTCTTCTAGACATATTGGTCTGTGTATGAACATGATTTCAAACATTTGGTACAATTCCCTATTTTGAAAATTTACTGATATTCATTTTAGTAATTTTTTGTGTCTCTACGACGCTTTTTTTCTCTGAGATGCATTTTGATGCAAATGAGCCAAAATTTTAGAAAATAACAATTTTATAATCTATAAATAAATGATGCTCCTACAAAAAAAAATTAGAATTTTTTATACATTTTTTGTTTTTATTTTTCTTTGAATTAAAATTGTCTCTACAACGCAACCTTACTGTGGTTTTCCATTGGCATGTAATAGGATTTGTTCTGCTTGAGTCAAGTCATGCTATCCAATATAAATAGATTCAAGCCTTTTCTTGATAAAAAATCGAATATAAATACTTAAAAATAGGCAACATTGATATTCAATTTGTTCGGTATTTGTCTCTACGATGGGGGCGTCGTAGAGATATTTGTCTCTACGATGGGAGCGTCGTAGAGACACAAATGAGACAAATAAGACAATTGTGTGATCGAATATTATTGATTTTGATGTATTGAAGGTCTTAGATAGGTTTTATGGGTATTTGGGGGTGAAGAACAGGAGGGGAGGGGGGTGATTGGGTCTTTTTCAAAAGAACAAAAAATATTTGTTTTTCATTTCTTTTACTCTTCGTTTCTCCCACTTCTGTTCTCTCCCGTCCTTCTGACCTATAATATATATAATATATAATATAATAATATAATATATACTGAATAAAGACCAGTACCAAAAAAAAATATTATGTCTCTCATTCGTAGACCACTTCCCTCTTCCTCTCCCATCCCCCTCAACCCCCTCACCCCTCACCCCACGCCCTCTACACACAGCAAAACCTATATATCATAGACATTTTAGAGATGAGCTAGTCTTTGGATACAGAGGAATCCCAAATATAAGTAATATATATGTTAGTTTCATCTAAACTCAGTTGAAGTTGAATATATTTATAGTCTATTTTGTCTCCTACTGCACGAAACAATGCAGAACGTCAAGGTGATTGTGCAGTTTTGGAGAAAAACACTCAAAATCGGTTCTCTTTCAACATTCCAAAAGGAATAATGAGTTTATTAGAACCTGTTGCCAGTGCAAACATACTAATAAATCACCGACAACTTCCCCCTGTCTCTCGTTCTCCCTATCTATACAAAATCTATCTTTCCTTTGGTCTTTAATTTTTAAACATGGTAGTGTTACACAAGGCGGGGGTTACACAAGGTAAGGTTACACATGATGGTGTTACATATGGTGGTGGGATGGGAGGGTTACACTTGGTAGAGTTACACATGGTTGTGTTACCCATGGAGATGATATACATTGCAGTGTAACACATGGTGGTGTTACACATGGTAGTGTTATGCATTGTTATGTCCCTATGGTGGTGTTCCATATGGTGATGTTATAGATGGAGATGTTACACATTTTTGCAGCATTACACATGATGGTGTTACACATAGTGGTGTTACATATGGCAGCGTTACACATGATGGTGTTACACATGGTAGTGTTAAACAGTGAAGTGCTACACATGGTGGTGTTACACATGGTAGTGTAACAAATGGTAGTGTTTCAAATGGCAGTGATACACATGTGTTAAACATGGCAGTGTACCACATGGTAGTGTTACACATGGTGGTGTTACATATGGCAGTGTTAAACATGGCAGTGTTACACATGATGGTGTTACACATGGCAGTGTTACACATGGCAGTGTTACACATGGTAGTGTTACACATGGTAGTGTTACCCATGGCGGTGTTACACATGGTGGTGTTATATATGGTAGTGTTGCACATGGTAGTCTTACACATGGTGGTGTTACAGATGCTGGTGCTACACATGGTGGTGTTACACATGGTAGTGTTTCATATTGTAGTGTTACAAATGGCAGTGATACACATGTGTTACACATGTCGGTGTTACACATGTCGGTGTTATACAGGGTGGTGTTACACATGGTAGTCTAACGCATGGTGGTGTTACACATGGTGGTGATACACATGGTGGTGTTACACATGGTGGTGTTACACATGGTAGTTGTATCAATAACTCAATAACACATCCGTTGTCTTTCATGTCTCGAGCTCCACTGCCTTTATTCTCTACTCACGGTAGTTAGGTCAGATGCTCGCCACGAGGCGGCGGCACCATCTAGCTATCTAGACATCTCCCTCCTTCTGTTTATAAAGGAAAAGCAATACATCGAGATCAATGCTATACAGGCTTAGATTGAAATGGGGAGTTAGTATTGGAAGTAACATGATATGACATTTATGAAGAAGTTAGTTTTTTAAGAGAACGAGTCCTTTTACATAACCCAGTCATTTTTCTTCTATTAGTCTCTGAACAGGTCTCTTGTCTCTGGTGGAACGTCTTAACTCAGTAGTTACTGGATTTCGAGCTACTGTTTTCGTTTCAGCTGGTAACATTACTATTTGTTCCTGAGTGTCTATTCTGCTCGTATTTACATTGTCTTTGTACCTTTCTGATCTTGGATTGAACTCAGTGTCTTTTAATAGTTCACCTTCTTCTTCTTCCTCCTCAAGTACCCTTTTTGATATGTCTAAGCTATCTTTTACCACATTTTCTGATACTTTTAGAAGATGTCTTCTATTTCGTCTAATGATATTGCCATTCTCCATGGCCACTGAGTAGGATCTGTCACCTAATTTATTCACTATTCTTCCTGCATGATCCCACTTTTTGTCCCTTACTAGTACTGTGTACTGTAAGGGATGCAGGATCTTGGATCCTGTATCATAATAATCACTAGATTTTGTTGTGATTCTGTTTCCATCATGATGATCACTGATGTCACTGTTATCTGTGTCACTAACCACTTTCCCTGGACCTCGCTGCCTGAGTGATGGGAGTGGCACTCTAATGCGCCTACCATGTAGCGCTTCTGCCGGGGATAACCCATTCTCCATCGGCGCTGCTCGATATGCTAGCAGAGCCAAGTAGGGATCTTGGCCCTGCTCGGCCGTCTTGGAGAGTATGCGCTTGATTACTCCTATCACCCTCTCTGCCTTCCCGTTCGACTGGGCATATGTGGGGCTTGACATCCTGTGGTTGAAGCCGTATTGGTTGGCGAATTCCCTGAAATGTTGAGATGAGAATTGAGTCCCATTATCAGAAATTACCAATTGTGGGATGCCATAACGTGCAAATATACTTTTTGTATGTAGTATCACTTGAGCTGAGGTTTTTGCAGTTAACTTTACTATTTCTGGATACGACAAATAATAGTCTACTATCATCAAATAGTCATTGTTCTGCCAGAAGAATAGGTCCATCCCAACCTTCTCCCATGGGCCCCAACATTCCTTATCCCTCAACATTGGTTCTTTTTGTTGGTCTGGCAAATACTTCAAACACACGCCACACATCTTTGCCTGGTATTCGATGTCAGCATTCATTTTTGGCCAGTAGATTGATTGCCTTGCCAGACGTCACTGCTTTTCAATGCCAAGGTGTCCTGCATGGAGTTTTTCTAGCATCTCCTTCCTCAAGCTGACTGGTATTACTATTCGATTACCCTTTAGTAGGACCCCCTTGACCACACATACTTCATCTTTATAAGCAGCATAAGCCGGACATTCCCCTTTGTTCCAGCCCTCCATAATGGTCCTCTTTACCGCACACAACACTTCATCCCTGGATGTCTCCTCCGCTATTTTCATTAGCATCATCTCTGAGGCCGGCAAGCTATCATAGACCAAATTCACCTGAGCCTCTAACTCCGCCACCATGTTTTCCTTCACCTCTCACTTTGACTTCTTTATCGTTGCCCGTGACAGAGTGTCCGATATGTATAACATCTTACCAGGTACCCAATGCATGTTGCCACTATACCTTTGCAAGCGCAACATCATACGCTGTATCCTTGGTGTCATATCTTGCAAGGGCTTCCTTGACAAGGGTACTAGTGGTTTATGATCTGTCTCAATGAGGACTTCTTGTAGCCGTAATTATGAAAGCGCTCGCATGCAAAAACTTCTTGTAGCCCATAAACGTAATTATGAAAGCGCTCGCATGCAAAAACTATGCCCAACAGCTCCTTTTCAATCTGAGCATAGTTTTTCTCGCATTCAGTTAATGAACGAGCGGCATAAGCCACAGGTTTCCATGCCTCCCTGTGACGCTGTAGTAACACTGCTCCTAGCCCTTTTTGGGATGCACCACTGCTAATTTTCGTCTGCCTTTTAACATCAAAGTATGCTAGGACCGGTTCAGAGCTGAGTACATGTTTAATCCCTTGCCACTCTTGCTCATGAACTTGATCCCATACCCATTCCGACTTCTTCTTAAGTAATGAACGGATGTTAGCACACGCACTCGAGAGATTGGGGATATATCGGCCGACGAAATTGACACAGCCCATGATGCGTTGCACCTCCTCTCTGTTAGTGGGCTTCTCCATGTTTACTATCGCTGACACCTTTTCCTTGTCTGGTTTTATCCCCTCCCGGGTTAGTTCTTCCCCTAGGAATATTATCTTGTCAACCCCTATCACACACTTTTTCCAGTTCATGATCAGATGATTTTTCTCTATCCTCTCTTTTACAACTTGTAGCCTCTCGTCATGTTCCTCCTTTGTATGACCCCAGACTAAGATATCATCTACATATACTTTAACCCCTGCAATATTCTCAAAAATCTGCTCCATTGACCGATGGAAGACCTCAGGGGCAGAGCATAGGCCATACGGCAACCTGTCATATACATATCTGCCGAAGGGCGTTGCAAACGTTGTTAGATTCTTGCTATCATTGTTCAATTTAACTTGCCAAAAGGCTTGGGAGGCGTCCAATTTACTGAAGTATTTAGCATTCCTGATTTCTGCGAACATTTCATCACGAGTAGGTAACTGAAAGTGTTCACGAGCTATAGACTTGTTAAGGTCCCTGGGATCTAAACACAACCGTAACGAGCCATCTGGCTTGTTGACCATGACCATCGCGTTCACCCACTCGGTCGGCTCTACTACCTTATGAATTACGCCCAGTCCCTCCATTCTCTGAAGCTCTGATCTCAATTTGTCCCTCATTGCAATTGGCACTCTCCTGGGAGGGATTATTACCGGCTCAGCCCCCTCTTTCAGCTTAATCCGATGTACATATGGGATGGATGATAGGACCTTAACTTCTGGCAAAACACAATCCTTCATTTCGATTAAGATTTCATTAGGCTTTACATTATCAACAGTATTGACACCTACCGCCATCTCCTCCTGTGTTATGTTCCTTGTGATGAGTCCCACTCTTTCTGATGTGTCTCCTCCCAATAATGTGATACCCTCACATACCACAAATCTTACTGGGAATAACTTTCCATTGACCTGTATCTGCTTCATTATGTAGCCCCTCACTGGAATAGGATGACCATTATAATCAGTGAGCTTGACTCTAATCCGGCGAAGTGCAGGCTTGTCAATCATCCCCTCGTAATCTGCCACATTTAGTAAGTCAGCACCCGCTCCTGTATCAATCTTACAGGTGAGAATGTCCTTGCCCGCTTTTACATGAGCACCCCATTTGTGGTGCTGGCTTATCGATACTGTTAGCACTTGTTCATCCTCTTGTTTAGTAACTGTCCCTACAAATAATGTCTCCACATTATCCGTAAAATCATCCACCTGAACTACTTCGTCCACCCTGCTCCAGCACTTGCTCTCTATATGTCCTTTCTTTTTACAGCGAGTACATTTGTGATGATAGGCAGGGCAATCCCTATAGACGTGTTTTGTGCCGCACTTCCTACAGTCAATCATCTGTTGAGCCTGGGCTTCTTGAGGCTGAGAGTCACCCTTTGTCACTACTCCAGGCCCCCTCGCTGGAGGAGCCAACCACTGCTGCCCGTTGTTAGCACCCTTGGCACCGCTTGGCATGTTATTAGCATGTGTGCGACTTACTTGATTCACTGTCACACTGGCACCCGGATTCATTTGTCTCAGTTCCCGTTCCCTCTGAGCATGCCTTTTGCAATAGGATAATGCATCTTCCAGTGTCAAGTCCTCTTTCTTCACTAGTTTCTCCCTGAGATGTAAATCCCTCATGCCTACTACCATCCTCTCCAACACGAACTCATCTTCATTGTCTCCCCATTCACACGTGGCCGCCTTGAGGCGGAGGTCCATTAAATAGGCATCAGTGGACTCTCCTTCCTCCTGGCACCTCGTGTTGAATTTGAATCTCTCGAAAAATCTGTTTCTTTTAGGAAGGCAATAGGCATCAAACTTTATGATTACCATTGGATAGTCAGTTTTATCCTCAGCCGGTACTGCTAGGACCTCTGGTACAGCTGGTGGCCCTACTATTGCTGCCTGACCTGGTATTAACGGAGCCCATCTAAAGTTTCTGTATATGCGCTTAGCCTCCGGACCCGCAACATGGAGGAGCATCGAGGTCAACCTTTTTGGCGTGTCGATCCCCATGGTATCTGCATACCACATAAAGTCCTCCTTGAACAGCAACCAACGCTCTGCAACATTGGTGTTACACACAACGATGGTGTTACACATAGTGGTGTTACATATGGCAGCGTTACATATGATGGTGTTACACATGGTAGTGTTACACAGTGAAGTGCTACACATGGTGGTGTTACACATGGTAGTGTAACAAATGGTGGTGTTACACATGGCAATGTTACACATTGGAATATTACACAAGGAGGTGTTACACAGGGAGGTGTTACACAGGGAGGTGTTATAAATGGTGGTGTTACACATGGGAGTGTTACACATGGAGGTGTTACACAGGGAGGTGTTACACATTTTACTGTTACACATGGCATTTCCATTGTAGTGTTACACATGTCAGTGTTACTCATAACAGTAGATGGAAGGGAATGTACAGGATGAAAATATCCCTTATTTCAAGCTGATTGATTGGCTCCAAGGGTTTATATTGTTTATGGTCGTCTTATGGTCGTCTCTGCCATGTCTGGTTGAGCAAAACCATTCCAGACCATTTCCATTCATTTCCCAACACTTTAGAGACATTGTAAAAACTGTTTCCCAGGCAATGTCTCTACGATGGGATGTCTCTACAACGCATTTGTAGTTATTGATTTGCTCCAAGAGTATCTATTGTTTATGATTGTTTTTGTCATGTGATCACTTCTGACATGTCTGAGGTTGAGTGAAACCATTCCAGACCATTTCGAATCATTTCCCAACACATTAGAGACATTGTAAACACTTTTTCCGAAGCAATGTCTCTACGATGGCATGTGTCTCTACAACGCATTTTGAGTAATTGATTGATTCCTAGAGTTGAAATTGATTTTCACTCCCAATATTTTGTAAAATGGTTGATTGCATGTGGGGTATTGTGCAGATGAGGAATTAGCTCATTTCAATGCTAATTTGTCTGTCAAGAATGAAATCTAAATATTGAATTATTGATTGACCTATTAAAGCTGACCCTATCATAACAAATAAAAATGGTTTATGACTCTTGTTGTCATGGAATCACTTTGTACATGTCTGAGAGTGAGCACAACCATTTCTGACCATTTCCAATCTTTTTCAACCATTTCAGAGACATGTCAATAACTCATTTCCAGGCAAGGGGCCTGTTGTATAAATTGCGACGGCCATTCGCAAATGCTTCGTAGTGCGTTGTAAGTCCAATCTGCTTGTATAAGCTCAAGAAATTGTATGTCCTTCGCAGCCAAACCGTACTATCTTCATCGTAAGTCTGTTTTGGCTTGCATATAAAAATCCGCTTCGTATCTTTTTCGTAAATATGGGCTAAAACCTGCGATCACCCTGAAGGGCTTCGTTTCTACTTCACATCTCATGTGAAGTAGAAATATCAAAAAGTATTAGTAGAAACCAACCATGAATGGTGTGGCAGGTTTAATATTAATGAGCTGGTACATAAAGATACATATTTATATTGTAATGTAATGTAATCCAAATGTTCTTGTATCAATGTATTTCATGTTATAGTTGAAGTAGTGAAGTTAACTCAATTGAAAACACCTTAAGTTATATATCTCACCTGCCTAGGTAAGACTACATGTATGATAGAATAATGTGAGAGGAATGTGTTGGTATAGTTACTTGATATACATTCAATGAATTGATACAATAACATCATGATTATATATGTGCATTTTTGTGGTGGTAATGTGTGTGAATAGAGGTACTGGAGAAGGTACTGGAGCAATGACATGCAGGAGGAGGTATTGGCGGAGATTAGATTAGATTAGAAACTTTTATTATCGAATTTTCTCGCTGACAGAGGACGGTTCTCTGACTAAGGGAGGTCTCCATGTTCTCTGGTGTATTTACATTTTTTAAAAAACAGTGAACAAATCCCCATAAGAACTACAGGTACAGGAAGGAGTGCTGGAGTGTGTACAGGGGTTGGTAAATGAGGAGGTACAGGAGGCACTGGAGGAGGTAATGGAGGGAGTATAGGACCATGTTCTGGAGAAGCCACCAGAGGAGGTACCAAAGGAGGTACCGGAGGAGGTACTGGAGGAGGAGGTACAAAAGGGGTACTGGAATAGGTAGTACTGGAGGAGATACTTGAGGAGGCACTGGAGGTGGTACTGAACGAGATACAGGAGGAGCTTTGGGGTACTGGAGGGGATACAGGAGGAGGTAGGGGGTACTGGAGGATGTTTTGGAGAAAGCACTGGAGGGGGAGTACCTCAAGTACCCCCTCCAGTACCCCTTCCAGTGCCTCCTCCAGTAACCCTTCCAGGACCCCTTCCAGTACCTCCTCCTGTACCCCTCTCAGTGCCTCCTCCAGTACCCCCTCCAGTGTCTCCTCCAGTACCCTCTCCAGTGCATCCTCCAGTACCCCCTCCAGTACCTTCTCCAGTACCCCTTCCAGTGACCCTTCCAGTGCCTCCTCCAGTACATCCTCCAGTACATCGTCCAGTACCCTCTCCAGTGCCTCCTCTAGTACCCCCTCCAGTACCTTCTCCAGTACCCCCTCCAGTGCCTCCTCCAGTACCTCCTCCTGTACCTCCTCCTGTACCCCTTCCAGTGCCTCCTCCAGTACATCCTTCAGTACCCCTTTCAGTCCAGTCCAGTACCTTTTCCAGTATCCCTCCAGTAACCCATCCAGTACCTCCACCAGTGCATTCTTCAATACCCTATCCAGTGCAACCTTCAGTACCTCCTCCTGTACCCCTTCTGATGATTTCTCCAGTACTTCCTCCTGTACCTCCTCCCATACCCCTCTAGTACCTCACACAGTGCATCATCCTATGACGAGGCCTACCTCCCCCTGAACCTCCCCCAGTACCCTTTCTTCTGAATTATGATCTGTTCCCACCCCCCTACCCACCTCCAGTGCCTCCTTCAATAGGCCTATTTCCAACCATACCTCCTAGCTCCTGTAACTCTGTGTTCCTGTACCTCCTCCTATTACTTCCCTGTATGTCCTTCTGTATATCCTGTGTACCTTCTCCTGTACCCCTCCTGTATCTCCCACCTATATATATGCCCCCTTAACCCCACATGTTCCTCCTCCTGTACGTCCCCATGTATGTCCTCCTGTATGCCCCTTGTACGTCTTCCATTATCCCCATCTGTACGTCCCCCTGTATGTCCTTCTGTATGTCACACTGTACCTCCTCCTGTACATCTCCCTGTACGTTCAATTTCTCCTGTACCTACTCCTGTATTTAAAGAAATGATTAGTACTGTTCTATTCTATAGAATGTGCCCAATGGTGGCTGGACCCATTTTCGGACGAATTTCGGACGGATTTCGGACGGATTTCGGACGAATTACGGACGGATTTTCGGATTTATGGAATTTCGGATTTCGGAAAATCCTGTCCCAAGGGTGCAGGGCTTCAGGTATGAAGGTGCAATGGGATCAGAACTCATCTTTAGGTGTCAGTTCCTGGCGTAGGAAGCTAATTTTGCCCCGAAGCTGGCAATAATTAGTAACTGGGATCCGAAGGATTCATGGAGTGGTTTTGGACAATACTCTACATACTCTGTGCCTAAGAATTTTTCTTAGGGGCTTAATTGACCAGTATAAAGCTGCTTCGATGAAGCTAAAACAGCCGTTTGACCTTCTCCAGGCTATTCACTGGGCCGAAGTATGGGAAGTTGTAGTAATTGGACTTAGTTCCTGCTGCTGCTCTACAAGCCACCACCATGGGTCCGAAGGCTGTAGCTATTCCATTGGAAGTAGCTGCAGCCGAAGCTTCCCAGTGGAAGAGACGCAGAAATGCGAACGCCAAAGAAAAGGCCATGGTTCAGGTCAGCCAGGCACTAGCTTTGCAGGATTCCGAAGATCTTAGCAATGCCGTAGTGCAAGCTGTCCAGGCTTGGCAAGGAAAAAATAAAAAACTGGTTCCTCTGCTCAGCAGGTGATGACAACTGCTGGAGCTAAGGGGAAAGAACCTGGCAGGTTCGGAGGTGCTACTTCTGTAGTGATGAGGGGCATTTCGCCTCGGCTTGTCCCAAGAAGGTAGCTCTTTTCGAACTCCTGAGGAAGGCAGACACTTCTAATGAGAAGCCTGCTACTTCAGGAAACTAGGTTCGGCTCCTGTAGAAAGGGAGACGGGAGCCTGGGATAAGATGCTTCTTAGTACCATAGTCCGTGAGGATCTGGGTAGTAGTACAGAGACTGGGAATCCAGCCCAGGCACCAGTGTGTAAGATAGGGTTAAAGCTTAGCGACAAGAAGCTACCCGATCCGATAGCTGGAGGTCCGCGGCCGCTGCCGGACGGTGGATTTCTTCCTATGGTAGAGGAAGGCTCAGGTAAGGGCCCTTATATCCATTGGGGGTAGCCTGAGTACCAAGCTGAGTTAGGGCAGGCCATTCTGGTAGATAGAGATCAGGAGAAGTCTGCTTGGATTCGGAAAGTATCTGTTCAACAACTGGAAACTCTGGAGATTCCTTCTAAGTTATTAGTAAGGAAGAGATGGTATGCCCCTGTAGGCATAGGGGGGGAAAATGGATTTTTCTTGGTATATCCGGGTGCTACAACAAGCTTGATTACCAAAAAATTCTATGTTTCCCTTCCACATGCGCCGCCTATGGTTTCGGTACATATGGCGTGCTCGATGGGTAATGGAACGCCTATAACTACATATGGGAGTGTGCTCTGTCCGTATGAAGTGTTAGGTCGGATGTATATGATTACATGTCTTGTAGTCAGTGGTTTAAAGGGCCCTGAAGACAGGATTCTGGGTGCAGATTTTTACCCGATGTAATCTGGATTGGTCAGGACTTCTTTATTTGGAGAATTTCGGACATTCTGCCATGTGCAAGCAATGGAAAAAGCACAGTGAGAATAAAGAATTTTCCTCTATTAAGACCATGAATGTGAGTAGTGTGGATACTGGTCGATCTGTGACACTTAGGAAAGCGGTGATCATGGAACCCAGGTCTATCACACTTGCAGAATTGGACTTTGATAGTGGCTCAGACGCATCAGATGCTTGGATGTTCGAGCCAGACCAAGGATTGCTAAAAGACTTGGGGAGCCTGAATACTTATGTTTCAGGTGGAGGTTCAACCGCTTTGGTAGCGTTTAGCAATCCGTCCGGCAGCCCAATGAAAATTGGCAAAAGTAGGGTGGTGGGCAAGAAGAGCCGAGTTACTCTAGTGGCCGAGAACTCTGTCTTATCTGGAGATGGCGATGGCAATATTATCAGAGAGGCAATTGTCAATTCAATACAGGTTACAGGATCACCTGTGGCGGATGATGATCTGATAGCCCCTGACATCTTAATACCACCAAGTGCAGAGTGTCCGCTGAATAAATTGGTCAACGATTCGGATTTGTCCAAGCAAAATGAGAGAAAGATCGCTCTTTCAACCATTTTGCGTTGACTATCGTCAGCTGAACTCTGTCACTATAAAGATTAGCTTTCCACTACCTCGGATCGATGAGTGCATAGAATCACTTGGTGGAAACCAGTGGTTTTGTACTCTTGATCTTGAAAGTGGGTACTGGCAAGTAGCGATGGATGAAGAGAGCAAGTCAAAAACTGCATTCTTATCCAGTGTTGGGTTATTTCAATTCAAAGTTATGGCTTTTGGATTGTGTAATGCCCCCGCCACTTTCCAACGTATGATGGATCAGATGTTGGATGGCCTTCGATGGAAATCATGGTTTATCTGGATGATATCGTGGTTTTGGGGAAAACTCTTGATGAGTGCCTAGATAACCCGAGACTCGTCCTTGAGCGTATTAGGAATTATGGTCTTTGTTCGAAACCCAAGAAATGTGAATTTTTCCACCAGAAAGTGGAATACTTGTGTCAGGCCAAGGCATTCAGGTGGATCCGAAGAAGATCCCAGGAAGTCGAGGACTGGCCAATCGCTAGTAATGCAAGGGATGTAAGGCAATTCATCGGATTTGCCTCCTTTTACCGAGACTTCATGGAAGATTTTGGTAAATTGGGGATTCCTTTGCAAGGAATTGTAACCGCGGCAGGCAAGGATAAACGATATACTAAACCTATAGAGTGGACTCCTCGTTGCCAAGATGCACTTGATACATGCAAAGACTTGCTGATCTCTGCACCTATCCTGTGATATCCCTGTCCGAAATACAAAACGTCTTCGGTGGCTACGGATTTCGGCGGATGGGTTCATCATAGATACGGATGCAAGTAGCTTTGGCAAGGCTGGGATTATGTCCCAGGTTCAAGATGGAAAAGAAATGGTTCTAAGTTTTGCAAACAATAAGACTCTCGAAGCCACAGAGAAACTATTGTGCAACGAAACGTGAGCTACTCGCTGTCTTAACCTTCCTACAGACTCAACATTACTTACTGGGTAATAAGAGCTTCTTTCTTTGGACAAATCATGCCTCTTTGCATTGGTCACTCAATTTCAAGGATCCAACCGATATGTTAGCCCGCTGGCTACTCACCTTACAGGAATTTGGGCTGGATCAGAGCATGATATTGCATCGGGCAGGGAAGCAGCATGATAATGCTGATGTGCTGTCACGCTTACCTACCAGAAAATGTGGAAGATCAGATTGCCTAGATTGCGGTGCGCATGATGCTATCATTGCCACTAATGCTGTTTCCCTAGGGACTCAGCAGAATGTGTTGCAAGAAGCTCAACAAACCGATCCACTTGTAAAAAGATTGCTTGCAATGTTAGAGGGAACCGAACCAATTCCTAGCAGGGAAGGCCTTGCTGGTGAGTCGGCTGAGTTTCGGACATTTGTGAAGCATCTTGGTAGTATGGAGTTGAAAGATGGTGCGCTATGTCTGGGTTGGACGAGACTAGCCACCGATAGGAAATACTGGAGGAAAATAGTCCCTGTTTCCATGAGGAAAGGGTATACATGGTCCTAAAACTTCGGGTCACTTCGGAACCTGCAAGAATGTCTGGTCAGTAAAGATGAGATATTTTTGGCCGGGTATGAGATATGATCTGATGCGATGGATACGTGCCTGTCCTGAAACAGTGGATGAGAAAAGGGCACCAGTACATGAGGGATAATCTCGGAGTATCTGCCGTTCACCAGATAAGAGATTATAACAAGCGTTCTGGGCCCCCCAGTTTTGAGGAGGGGGAGATGGTGTATCGATTCTGTCCCCCAAAAGCGAATAAGAAGCTCGGACCCAAGTGGGACGGGCCCTATAAGATCCGAAGGTTCATAGGAGGTACCACCTGTGACCTGGAGACAGCTGAAGGTCTAATGCGATACCATATCGATTATCTGAAGCCGGCATTTGATGAAAATGGGCCAATTCAAGCAGTTAACTTGAATAGGGCTCCAGAATTCCAAAAGCAGGAACAGGCTGGTATGGAAATCTTTAGACTAGAAGCTGGGAGAGTGGTGCCAGGGAAAGATTGTCCGAAATTGGTTGAGAAAGAGAAGATTACTGTGGGCGTCAAGCCTAGAGGTAGACCTAGAAAAATCCAAAAAGGATAGTTCAAAGGAAACCTCTAGTAAATCTCTGGCTCTAAAGAAAAGAGGGGGTAAAAAAGGAAAATCTGTTGCCAAACCTGACAGTTCCTTAGCAGACTCGGGACCTACGGCTACCAAGCCTGGACCTTTGGGTCCGGGAAAGACTTTGTCTAAAAAAGAGAAGTCTAAGGTAGCTACAGTCTGTCCGAAGAAGCACGGGAGGCCGAAGGTTCGCACAGATATGTCCGACCAGCCGGTGGCGCCCCCTGTCGTTTTGAAAAAGAAGCGCGGAAGGCCTAGGAAACAGCTAGCCCAAGCTGCTCCTGTACCTCCAGTGCAGCCAAAGAAACAACCAGGTAGACCAAGGAAAGGAGCTGTGGTTGATGCAAAGCCACCAGATCCTTCTTCTCCTGGCATAGCAAGGGCTAAACGTTTACGTAAGGCCCCAGTTCGGTTGCAGTTGAGCTAATTATGGTACTGGACCGAGGGTGGGAATCTCCGAACTGATTTGTGCCCAAACTAAAAAATCACACAACGAGAAGTCAGACGGGTGGTGGACCGAACTAGAATCGCCCTGTCCCCTAATGATAAGCAGTAAAAATGGACTTTATTCAGTTAATTCCATTTGTGACTGGGAGATGAACATGAGTCTCGGAAAGTACTTGACTTTACTTTGGGTAACGCTTGCATGGAAAACCGAAAATCCAAAACGTCTTAAGTGGCCACGGACTTCGGTGGAACATCAGAATCTATTTATGGACAAATAGAGTGTTGCTTACGCCCGAGGTGGGTTTGAGGAAATCAGAGAATGATTAAACCTCTGTGTTGTCTCAGCAGAGACCCGGAATAGCTGAGTGGGAACACGTGCCCCAAGCTATTTTCAGCTCAGAAGGTGAGCGCGGGAAGGAACATTGGCGCTGCAGTAGTGCGGCGACTGAGCGCAACTCTGGTGTTGCAATGGTTACATATACGAGTGTTTTACCATTTCAGTCAGTTGACTTCCTGCTTCCGTGAAGCAAAGCCTCGAGACTACCTCTTTGAAAGAGAAACATGCAGTATGTTTTACTAAGTGATGAACTTTGTGAAATATATTGCCCCGTGTTTGTAGTCCCTTTGCTCGAGTAGTCAAGTTGCATGAATAACTGGGAGATGTATTTCATGTGCTGAAGATACGAGCCGACATCGCCGTCAATAGACTCTAGATAGCAGACAACAGAGCACTGACCATATACGAGCTCGGCAAAATCCAACTTATTGTAGTCCAATTTCTTCTTATCAGGCTGAGCATAATATTCAGGACGTAACAATTTACCTGGATCGTCGTCCTTGCCAGACAACTTAGCCAAAGCCTTGGTCAGAGGTTCGGAGATGGCATCGCTGGGGTTGTCCGGGATCTTGAAGGTAGAAGGACGGCCAAACCCATGGCCCTGTTGACGGGAAGAGGAGGGGTCGACCTCCAACCGCTTGAGTGCGAGACTCGATGGAACGTAACATGTCCTTCATATCTGCATCTGGATCGGGCAGATCATCAAGTTGAGCCTCGAGCTGGGCAATGCGGGACAAATGTGTAGAAGAATCAAGTTTGGAAGCATCCCTAGCCCTGACAAGGGCATCTTCCAAGGCAGGCATATACTTGTCGGAAGTGACGCCATATTGCGTGGTAAGAACTTGCACCTCAAACCAAAAGGAGCCTTGTGGTACCCGCTGCAGCCTGAACAGTTTTTCTCCATAAAATCAAGCAACAAGGAAAAAAGCAGGCATATAGGAGTTCGGTACGGTAACAACCATAATAACGATCACAGGTAAGAGAAGAAAGAAAAAATTTCCTCAGTGTGAATATGATGTTGCGTACATGGCTGCTATACCCGAACTGGTTGGTTGCTACGACAAACACAAGAGGGGCGGGAAACGGTAGTTAAGCAGAGTCATGCCGCAGATATAGCCCTATTCATAATTACATAATAAATAGAAACCATATATATATATGGGTCATTCTGCCTAGTACAAGGTGGAAATTACATTTTAATGTAATAACGGAGCATAAAAGAGTAGGACATTCAGTTTAGTAGAAAACTGGCTTGATTACATCCAGTACAGGATGCTATATAAATACTTCGAGCATTTGTTACTTCTCTAATACTCAATCTAATCACTTATTGGTAAGAATGCTGAAAAGTATTCTACTTGAGTTTTAAAAACATGTAATATACTCTAACAATGACCTTCAATCATTGAATGTAATAAGAGAATAATATTAAGGTTAACCTCCATAAAGTGAGGAAAATGTCTACTGTTTACTGTTTATTGTTGTAATGATATTAAGAAATGTAATTTTTAATTAATCTAAATTTAGTAATATCACAAGGCCTCCTTGGAAGAACAACTGTGTTGAGAGTTGGACCATTTTCTCTATTTGGAAAAATTGTAATTGTATGGATGAAGAGAAATAAAAATACTTATATATATATATTAACTGTGTTTGGGACACATTGGTATTGAACGGGCTGTTGTGAGCCCCATAGCGGCCATGTTGGTCGCGCCATTGGTATAGAATGAATGAACATTCCTGTCCGAAGGTGCTAGACCGAACTTGAGAAGCGTCTTTGCTACCGATCTACCAATAAACGTTAAATCTTTGTGTTTTGGAGTAATCAACCAATACACATTGCCTTAGGCGTGGGTATGCTTGTGTAGTAAACAGGTTTGGATTTCTCGATACCCCTACGCTCTATGTGTGTAGTAGCTGACAGCCACCGCAAGGGTGTGTCCGAGAACTGTCCAAACGGTATCTGCATTGGAACAGGTATGTCTACTTGCTTGTCATTACCTTGTCATTGTTTATTCTTTCAGGATCCGCTAGTTTGAACAATGTCGATATCAGATGAATACGACAACATGACTGACAACCAGTTGGCCGAGTCTCTCAACACCAAGCTGGCCGAATCAGATGCAGATCTTGATCTGGACGGTTCGGACTGCGAAGTGTTGTCCGAGTCCGAGGAGGCTAAGGTCCTCGAAGGATCCGAGATCCTTGCACACTTGGCCCATGCAGATGTGGGTGCAGTTGGAGAAACAAGGTAGAAGTAAGGCTATGGAGGAAGCTGCGAGAGTGAAGGCTGTGTGGAAACCTGTCAGTGTTTTCAATTGGACCACTCATCTCTCGCCGGCTTATCTCCAGATCCTCAGAAAGGCTGGTGACTCTGGCTCTTCCAAGTCTGGTGACGGAAGATCCAAGTCCACTCCGACCCCGGCTAAGAGTAGCACATTGGTTCAGGGCAAACCAAGTGCTAGCTCTAGCTTGAAGGCTAGCAGAGCCAACAAGCGACCAAGGTCCGAGAGCCAGTCAAAGGCAACTGAGTCGGCTGCTCCTCCTGCAAAGAAGAGCAGACGTTCGAAGAAGGCTCAGAAATGGGTGGACGGGATTCTTGCCGAGTTGCCTCGCGCCCTGGAGACTGCCACTCTGGTGGAAACATCAGAGACGGGAGTGAACCAGGCTTTGAAAGCCCTGCAGGAAGCCGCAGAGGAAGCCAAGAGGCAGGTTAAGGCCACTGTAACCGCTCTTGTAGTACCTCTGAAGAAGCTTCAGGCAATGAGGGCTATAGTGGATGAGACGAGCATGCTGAAAGAAACCATCAGTCAGCAGGCGCTCCTCATCTGGACTCGGAAGGCATCCAATCAGGAAAAAGGGCAGCGGATCCTGAAACTCCTCGAGGAGAACACCAGACTTCAGGGTTTGCTATTGGATGATTCGGACGAGTCCAACCAAGGTCTGAGTCGGACGGACAGTTCCCTGGGTGGAAATCCGTCCGCTTGGCCTGACAAGGCAGTTGAGACTGCTCGGACTGTGCCTTCTTCTGGTCCGAGTACGGCTCCTGCCTTGACCGTGGTGTCCAGTCGAGCTGGTGGGATGTTTGAAGTTGATGATCAACAAATCACCAATCCTCACCAATCTCCTGGACCAGTTCAAGTCCCAACGTCAGCCACCACAGCCTTGGTGAACTGTGGCCTCGGCTGCGCTGGGCCGGGCCCCTCTTGATGGTGGAAGCGAAATGCTGGGTGGAATGTTCGCCACGCCAGAAAGACCTTCTCCTCAGGACAAGCCCGTGGACAAGAAGACCGACCCTGGAGACGCGAAGATGGACTAAACCGGATGAACGTATGGATGGATGATGACCGGACTGCCCCTTGACCCCTTGAAGCCACTTCAGACACTGCTCGGACGCCCTGGATCCAGGATCGCAACCTTGGTGTGAGGCGCCGACGATTCTAAAACGTCTACAAATTGAACGTGAATTCCTTTTAATTTCTGTTTTACAGAAAATGATTGTTTGCTTGTTAGTGAGGACACAGTATGCTCCTGCTTGTCGAACAAAAAGGTTTTTCATGAAATTTTTCTTACTTCGGAGATTGTTAATATTAGTTAGGACACTGAATGCTCCTATGTTGTCGCTCAACCTGAAGTTTTCATAAGAATCATTTGTTGTTCATTTTCGTGAGGACACTTTATGCTCCTGTATGTAGACATTTTGCAACTTTTTAATACCCTGTCGAGTTTTAAAAACATATTTTTCAAACTCTTAAAAGAAAGGAGGGGGTATTGTGGTGATATTGGGTTTCACTAGAGTTTATCTCTAGGTGCTGTCTGCTGTGGGTTAGTTCAGCCGATCTACCCCAGTGGGCAGTACTGGTCCGCAGTGACTTTTTAGTCTATGTATTAACTTTTACCTGTTGCATTTTACATATAACAGCAGTCCAGCTGTTGTTGCCAGAGTAAAGGCAACCTGGGTTAACCTTATTTTGCTAATGGTTATGAATGTTCTTGTTCTTGTAACTAGTATCTTGTTACTCTTATATTGGCTTGTGCCATGTTTACTTAAACCTGCATGTTGCCTAAGACACCTGTGGTCATGAGTCACCTAGCTGGCTAGGAGGCCCGAGATCCTCAGACTTGGGCAGGATTGTGTAAACTGACGCTCAGCTTGCAATTCCTCACGAGAATAAAACCCTTTGCGAACAGGTAGTGACTGCCTTTTGTTCCATTTGTTTTATACATCGGTAAGGTTAAGGGATACTAACCTGCGAGATCACTACACATAAGTATTTGGATAAAATTGTAGGCATTATTTCGGCGAATACCTCATCCTATAGAGTATATTTTATAGCCACTTTACCAACGATTGCAAATAGAGGTACAAATAATAACTCAACAAGCATATGATGTTAGGGCAGTCGAGTAAATGTATTGGGGTATTTAATATAATTTAAATTGTGTAAAATGTTTAAATAGTTTTTGACTTATGAGCATAAGTATTCAGACTTAATTTTAGACATTATTTCGGAAATAGACATTTTTTATTTTCATAGCGCCGATTTTTCGTCCGCCGATTTTTCTTTTTCCCCCGCCGTTTTTTGCCTGTAACAATCCGCCGCCGAGAAATGAATGACCGGAAAAAAATTGTACCTGCCGTAATTTGTCTGGAAGAAGCCGCCTGAATTATTGGTAGGCCCGGATTTTATTTTCACGGGCGCTGTGAGTACGGACGGGAATTTTTTACGGCTGTAAAAAAATTCCGTAAAATAAAAAGCGCCATAGGAATAGCATTGGTGCCGTTTTTTTTCCGCCGCCGTTTTCTTATGTATGGGTCCCACTTTCCATAGATTACCGAAGGAAGGGTCGCTATAGCCACAAGCATTACACTGACAAAGGTGACATAGTCAATTCATTTGAGGGTATAATGGTGGTGATGTTCAAAACTGATGTTAAAAAATGAGACATGAAAGTGTATCTTGCATCTGCAATCTATTCATATAATGTGCAGGAATGTCTAGCTCTGCACGCTTCTCTGGATTTTCCAACGGTGTGCTTTAATTTGTACCATTTCCTTTTGCTTGGCATGGATTATTTAAAATGCCCCACGTAAACGTTGCATGTATACACACTCGTGTATACCAAGCCTCATGCTTCCCTACTAAAGGGGAAACACATTCCCTATACATCGTAGTTGTGCACTTTTATTTGTCATTTAGACTGGGCTTGTTTAAAGCGAAGTGTTTTTCAAATGTTATTTCCTATAATAATAAATTCTTTTACAAATTCTTTTTTCCTTTCCATTGAAGCACCAGAACTTCGAAACTAATGTTTTTATTGAATGATGAATTGTGTTTTAATTTCAGGAATGTTCATCGACCCCAATATATATGACATGTTGCCTACATATTGCTGGGGTGTTTTCAGTCCATGCAACGGCAGATGGATCAACAGTATAAGACCGCAAGAGGATCCAGGCATTCTAATTAAAGCTGCCGTTCAATCCAAAACTAAAGATGATCTACTTTTGTAAAAAAAAAAAGAAAAAAAAAAAAAGAAAAAAAAAAAGTCATTTGACTAGGATTTCACACTGTTGTTATTGTTGCAGGGCTTCCTCAAATTTGATATCCACATCTATATTTTGGGAGCCAAATGTCTTTGCTGCCTCGATTTCTGTTATTACTGCTCACCGGGGGCACATTCTTGTTTAAATGATTCACCTACAAACTTTTGTTTATAAACATAACACCAGCAGCAAAATACTGATAACTTCGTACCTTCTACAGGTCATAGGAGAAACAATTCTGGTTAGATACTTTTGTCGTAATTGCTGAGAATAGAACAGAGCTTTAATGCACCCTCACCATTGGCATTTGAACTATATGGCTATATGGCAGCAGCAAACCCCCATGCATAGTCCATCAGTTTGCATTGATGGACAAATAAGTGTCCTCATGTCCATGGCCCAAGGCGGGATCCAAATTATTGATATTGCAGTTGCATATTGCTCCTGGCCTTGGGAGTTTTCAATAATGGAAGGCGACATCCGAGTTACTGGTGGGTTTGGCAACCCCCTCTTGGGTATGGAGGGGCATCTGGGCGTTGGTTGTTGGTGGCAAACGAGTGGAGGAAATATTTATCATAGCTGTCAGCTTGCTTACGTGTACCAACAGACAGGAGACAACTTGGAGGTATACTGAGGACAATTGACATGGACCCTGGGAAGACAGGAAAGTAATCATAATTCCTCTCCTAGTGGTCTGTGCAAACAAGGAAAAACCTGCGGTGCCTTTTGCTGTAAACATTTTTTTAATTTGAACTACATCAGAGAAAAATCAGTGATAGTTGTAAAAAGTGGATTAAGGGATACCATCATATTTGAAAAGTTTCCAATATTTCTGGGTGGACACTCAAAGGTCAAGTATAATAAAAATTCTAAAATTCGAGATAAGGACCGATTTACATTTGTGATGGTACTAACAATGACATCTGAGGTTGAAAAAAAAATCCATTAAAGCCCATTTTTCACAGCTTTCTGATGAGTACACATGGGCTCAGTTTGCCTTAGTAGAGGGTGTGTATTTGCACCCCACCACTGTGACGTCATCTGCGTCCAGGCCTGCTTTAGCCTGGCTAAGCATTGTCTCATAGCATGTAGGTGTAGGCACTCATATGGATATTCTAAATGTTGATACTATTCTTTTTAATCCCAGTTCTCTCAGTTTGGATTATTTGAGAGGTGTGATGAGGGTGCTTTCTACAGATTCTAATGCTTTGAATTGGCTTGAGCATTATCTATTGATAGATGATTTGGTAAAAAAAAATGTATTTCACTTGATATAAATAGGAATAAATACACATATATTATGCTGGGAACATTCGTTGCAATGTCACTGTTACGCAATTGCGTTGCTGTTACACCATAATTATTGGAGATCCTCCTATATTAGGACAGAGGTTATAGGCCCTATACATATTGTAATAAAATGGACATTTTGTCAAAAAGGAGTCAAAATTCTGGTTACAATCAGGGCCTTTTTTGCCTCTTTTACTTATATATAGCCATGGTTGCTTTTGTTAATTTTAATCATTCTCATTATTTTATGCATATATATGCCCTACAGTAATTACCAACTACCAAGCTCTTTATTTAGTTCTTATGGCAAGCCTAGAATGGAGAAAGCTAGGTGTGAAAACGTTGAATATACCAGTTCTGGTATGAAGGGAAACAAGCTTGGTTCCCTAATGAAGGCCTGGGGAGGCCTTGTTGGTAGCTATGGTGAGGTGCAAAAATGGGTATAAAGTGGTGATAAATAGTGATATTAAGTCAGTAGTTCATGAGTTTATTTAGAACAGGGGAACACAAAGTAACAAGGTAGGAAATGATAAATTGCTATGTCTCTGATCTTAAACAAACCCAGAAACATGACTGAACATGGAGAAAGTCAATACATGTACTAATTGGTTCTCCCACACCAACAGCCACATCAGAAATATTGCTGGAAAATATTTTTTTCATTGTTATTGATTTCCAACACTTATAACATGTGAGACAAGACTCAAGACCAGAACCTAGCTTGCCAGCTTGTTTACATAGGCTACTGTATAACATTTACAGAGATTCGAAGCTATTCCACTGAGCGTTTTTGTTAAAAACGGGCATTCTTAAAAAGAAAAAAAGTTAAAACTATTGGGTTAAGTCTTCTGACATACGGGGGCAAAAGTATAATAGAGAATAAAAAGATTACCCAGCTACATTGGACCATAGACCTAGTGCCTAAAGTTCTTTGCTCACACCTACCAGTCTCGCAGGGCGTAGATGACGTCACAGGTCGCTTGACGATTTGTGGCAAAACCGGTTTGTTTACAAAGCAAATGCTATGCCCAAAACATTGTAAACGCTGCCCCATAACTGAAGACACTATTACTAGTATACGCCTCCCTATACAGATTGTTCATTCTCACACTTATTTGCCTACAAATGTATACAGGTCTACAGTACCATGGATAGCAAGCAAAATAATAAAGCAATACCTTAGTCAGGTCAAATTAACCGAAACGATTAGCATTAAATGACAACTATTGTTCAACTATCATCAATTATGGCGTGAATGGGGAAAGCTAAGCGTCCAACCGATCAACCAAAATGCAGCGGGATGCTTCAGACAGAGTGCCGTAGTAGTTGGAAGAGCCAGAAACTAAGCCAGAACAGCCGCTCTCAGCCAATCAGATCACGCACCTACAGCATGACGTCATAGCAGCGGACCAGCATGGGGAAATACCCATGGTCCAGGAGAAAAACAATGACGGAATTTGGCTGTCATATTCAAGGTAGAACTCTGGGATTATTACATTAAAAGGTTAACGAAAATTAATATAGATTCTTCTTCTAAAATCTAAATATCTGCTGTCGTCTTATGCAATCATAAGATCAACAGCAGATCTCACATGGCAAAACTCTTGGTCTGATTCTGAAGGTTTAGTTTAGTAGCCGGGAAACTCCCGGATGGTTTGCTAAGGCCGTTTTTGCGACGATCTTTTATTTTTAAATATAAAAATAATATTAGGCATTCAGATCTGGTGAAATATAACCAATTTACTTCCCCTGAAATAAACACAACGATCTCTTGCTGATGACTTGCATTGGTTAACTCTCTGGACCCGTCTATAGATGGCTACTCACCCTTGCCGCGCAGGGATCCTGTCAGCCACACTAACGGTAGCATTTAGACACCTCCCACTGGTTTAATTTATTAGGGTGGAAGCTATAGCTTTGTAGATTGTTTAAAAATATTCCTGCGAATGCATCAAACACCAAATAAAATCCTTTACACTTGACCTTTAACTAGTAAAGTAGCTAAATATACTCCATAGGATGGCCTGAGAAACTATCAACTGGATGGGTGGGGGAATGTTGGCCAGTGCCCACTTGGTTAGAGAGGAATAGCATTGCATAAAATATATCACAAATACATATGTGATAATTTCCAGCTGTCGTACTGTTAGTGGAAGATGACGGTGGATTCCACGCAAGCTTAGTACGATATTCACTAAAGACATCTGTGTCCTGCCACCTGTTCTGGCCATCGAGTATGAGGTCTAGAAAGCATTTAACTGCTAGATTGGGTTGTGTTGGGATCTTACTCATAGGCTAGTTGCTTGTATAAATGTGGATTGTTTCACTGCCCCCCCCCCCCCCCGCCACCCTACTCTCCCTCCCTCCGACCTTGAAATACATTATTGTTTTGTGTCTAATAGGCCCTACACTGTCCCATGCAGCTCACTACAGGTACCGTGAGTTGTCAAATCATGTGCATAAATTAGAAAATATTGTTCTGGAAGGGGAAATTGATCGTAGAAGGATCTACCTGATTATCACCGGTGTTCAGCAACATGGGAAAGAGAATACAGCTGGCATTGTCCTCGCGTTACTAAAAGAATTGGATCAGAGGTTCACCGCAAATGATATAGTAAGTGCCAAACGCCTCGACTCATGGCAATTTGGCTGTCGAAAGATTAGGGTAGAATTTAGATCCGAGGATAGAAGGAATTACGCATATAGTAAGAGAAGATCGCTAAAAGATTCTGAGGACTACAAAAAGGTGTACATCAATTCCGATATACCCACCACGATCCAAGAGAGAAAGGATATGCTGATGACAGTGAGTAGGCACATAAAACAACAAGGTGATAAAGATGTAGGGGGCATTTACAAAGACCAAATCAAGATCGATGGTATCAACTACAGATACAACCAGCTCGAACATCTCCCCCCGGGTTACAGACTGTCAGATGCCAAGACAAAAGAATTGAAAGGGAAGGTCTATTTCCAATCGGAATTCAGCGCCCTCTCCAATTTCTATCCATGTGAGTTGATGGTCGAAGGCATTCTATTTAGATCTGTAGAACAAGCCTATCAATTTGCCAGGGCAAATGCCCTTGGAAGACCAGATGTAGCTAAGACCATATATGACAGCAGGGACGCCAAAGCCGCAAAGGGTCTCTCTCACGCGGCCAAATCGACCCCTACTTGGGACCAGGACAAATCATGTCATGAGAGTTTTAATTGAAACAAAATTTGAGCAAAATCCTAGCCTCAAACAAATCCTTCTGAATACCGGGGAAATGAAACTGTATGAGGCGACTAATGATGGGTACTGGGCCTGTGGTGCCTCTTTGTCTTCAAAACACATCACAGAAGGCACGCACAACGGAAACAACGCCATTGGCGCTATCCTAGAAGACTACAGGGAGTTTTTAACTTCTTGTGTAGGTTACCAGCGTAAGGACATAATTACAGCAAATGCCCAGGGCGCACAATGGAATCCAGCATCTAGTAAATCCCCCCGTCAGAAGGTGATTGTACCCGAAGCTGAAAATGAAGATCAGGAAGAAACCCCAGCACTTGAACAAGCCGAGAATGCCGAGGAAATAAACAATCACGCCTTTCCAATGAATGAACCTTCAGAAAACTCAGGTGAAATGGATCATGATGGATTAGGCGCCAAACCTCCCCCCCGAGTTACAAGGCTAGACACTGAGGCCGCTAGCTCCTCATCTGACGCTACATCACGACAGAATACACCTAGAGGTGAAGGAAGGGGGTGGAGGCGGTGGTAGAGGAAAGAAGAACAAAAGCAGAGGTGCAGCCCGCTCCCGTCAAACCCAGGAAAAGAGAGGGTGTACTCTCTCCAGTGAGGAAGGTCTGAGAGCAAGCAAGAGAGTTAACAGCCCTATCTGTTTCCATCGTCAATCGCCAGACCCAGTGGAAATGCAAAGGATCATTGCTGAATACAACAATCGGCCAGCTCCATATGTTCCAATATTCTCCAACTCTAGTGAAAGAGCGGCCAGTAGCGTCTACTATCAGCATGGCTTGGGCCACTACTAGGAATAAGTCATTAATAATCACTGATTCCAGGGGGAAACATCTGAATTCTTACTTGCCACTCAGCGAAGATATAACTTGCATCCCATATAGCGGGGGCAAGCTCAACTTCCTGGCTGATAAATGCATAGAACTGTACCAAGCCCACAGACCCAATAGGATCATGCTTATTGGGGGCATCTGCGATATGTGTTCAAAAGATCGGGAGACGAAGGAAATCAAATTAGCCATCAATGATGAAGAAGAGCTTAATAATTATGGGCGGGGCTCCCGAAAATGTCCACTTTTAAAAAAATAAAGTCAAAATTTTATTCTATTTCAATTGATCTGAGCCTTCTCCTGGTCATAGCTAATGGTACAAGCTTAAACATACTAAAATTATGAATTTTTCTGAGCTTTTTCTGATTTCCTACAATGTCTATCCAAAAAGTGTCCATTTTTGGCCACAGTGCCTGTTGTGTTCGGGGAGGAAATGAATAAAATTGAATAAAAAAGGTAAATAGCATTATATTTTTGTAATTACTCCTCATCCACTTAGACTTAGACAAGTGTTGAGTGAAGAAATGTATATTTTATATGATATTTCATATATTTATTCATTTCTATTTCCTGTTGTTTGAACCACTATTGCTTCAATGCCAATTCTATCCCAAAGTTTTCCCTGCAAACCAATGTAGAATTAAATATCTCATGTTTTCTGCTTTTTTAAAGGATAACTCAGAATTTCGAGGGGTTTTCTCCCCACTTCTACCTATTTTTATCACTATTTCCTTAAAAAGCATGAATTTAATGGCTTAAGGAAGAAGACTAAGCTATTCAAGTCCCCGAACACAACACTTGTCAATTTTTATGGAATTTAACAATTATTTCTGTTTTCATACTACATATATCGAATTAACTTGATAAAACTCAGGCCTATATATATATATTTTTATGATTTTATAATAAATATTCTATTTTCTGGGTTGTCCCCGAACACAACAGACACACAAATATTGCAAAAATACCTATAAATACTTATTATATTGCTGTTGTCTATGTTGGTATACATTCTATACCCACAGGGGTATCTTATTTCGGATTAATTTTGATTCTATTATTCATGTTTTCCCTTTAATTAACAATTTACTCATCCTGCTTGAAGGCCCCTGTCCCCGAACACAACACCCCATTTATTAAGTAAAAGCCAAGCAGTAAATAGGAATATAACAAAAGATTTATGTGCAGAATTACAGAGAGAAATGATTAGAATAGTTTACTTTTTCATTATTATACAATTTTATCATTTTTTGGTCATAGCATATTTGTACCCAAACATAACACCCCTGTCCCCGAACACAACACCCCACCCTGTCCCCAAACACAACACCCCACCCTGTCCCCGAACACAACACCACTTTAATTTAAGGGAAAGAAAGTAGACATTTGGAATATAACCAGTTATTTATGTTCAGAATTGCATAAACAATTGAATAGAATACTTTAGTTTTCATTTTTTTCATTTTTTAATCATAGCATATTTTTACCCGAACACAACACCCCTGTCCCCGAACACAACACCCCATCCTGTCCCCGAACACAACACCTCCTTAATTTAAGGGAAATTAAGCAGTTAATGTAAGTATAACCAATGGGTTATATACAAAATTACATGCATAAATGAAGGGTTTCGTCGATTTTTCCATTACTTTTCAATTTTGTTACTTTTTGGTCATAATCTCTTGTGTTCCCGAACACAACACCCCTGTCCCCGAACACAACACCCCTGTCCCCGAACACAACACATACTCAGAAGGTTGGTTATATGCTAATATATTCAAAGTCAACATATAAGATGGGTAAATATCAAATAAATGTGCATAATCACACATGTATTTTCATGAATATTTGAATAAAAACTCTCTTTATCACTGTGAGAAGAAAAGGTGGTCAGACTCTGAATTGCTATGTTTCAACTTTATGGAACCTTGAGTATGGTCAAAATTGGAAAAAAATAAAAATTCAAAGTTTTATGTGATATGGCACTATATCAATAACAAGAGACCAAAAGCAAAATATTTCCTAGGTAGAACCTTTATTGTAGATTTTATCATTTTATCACTAATCTTCATAAACTATTTAGAGAGATGTGAATGAAAAGACAGAAAATAATAAAATAAATAAAACAAAATCAAATTAAAAAATAAACTCAGAAGGAGGCTCTTACATATGCTTCATGAAGAATTAAAGACAAATAACAAATTAATAAGTTTTATATGAATTTTCATTGAAACAAAAAAGAATTTATGTCAGGGACATACATTTGGAGACATTTTCTAACATAAAAATATGTTTTTTTGCCACAAAAAGGAATTTTTATATATATATATTTCTCAATATGTCCTTATTATACACTTGGAAAGGTACAAAATACTGAAAAATTCGTAATGTGGGATGAAATCCGAATAAATTATGGAATTAAAATGGGTGATTTTGTCAAAATGGACATTTTCAGGAGCCCCACCCTTATATGATAGAGTTATATGAAATGTGTTTACTCAAACTGGAAACCCTGCCTAGTGAGTGTTATATAGGCTTGGGCGGTTTGATCGGTGCTAATTTAAACACCGCTAATCATTTGGAGGGAACCTCCATCTTCCAAAGTATAGCTGATAATTCTGTCATGTGCATTAATAAGAAGATTATAGAGCTAAACCACAATAGGCATACTAGACATTTAAACTTAATTCACAAAGTACATGCTAGGAGTAAAGGGTCGTTTATACATCACTACCAGAGACTGCCTGATGGAATCCATCTTGATAATATAGTATTACAGCACTTGGCCAAGCAAGTTGTCTTATTTCATAATGACCCGAGATATCCTACACAGTGACTCGACTCCCCGGCTCGCCATGCGAAAAAGGGAGACTATCCTACCTATATTAGAACTATACATCCTCATGCGCCTATATACGTCTCTATGGACTCCTGCATTGTCTAGTTTCTTAATGAACCACAAATATGGTATTACGGACTCCTCCTCCCGGCTCGCCATGCGAAATGGGAAGATCATCATACTTAATGACAATCTGAGTAAAATTGAACTCCTATGTATGTCGCACTGCCTATGTCTCCCTGTTTTAATTGATATCTATGCGCTTAGCACACAATTGATATTCCCCTATGCTATTTCAAATGTTGGTCATGATTTACTGAATCAGCTGTTTCGTATACTGTGTACACCTATTACCTGCCTATATGTAACTAGTATGGGCCCGGCTCGCCATGCAAAAAGGGTACCCTGTCTAGAATTATATAACACTAAACTCCTTCGCTATGTTGACTCCCGTTATAGACCACTGCTTGCACTGGTCCAATTGGTCATTCGGTCATGTATGAGTAATGTTAGACGCACACTATGGGTGAAGCGGTACCAGCGCTCCCAACCGAACAATACTAGGACTTATATTTGCCTCAAAGATAGAATAGTGAGTACATATTTGAATGTTATAATCAGTGATATTATGGGTTGGAACTGCATCTATTGTCTGTCACTAAGGTTAGTGTTCTCCACTCGCCATGTGAAAAGGGACGGTATGACTGTTTCAAATGCTACCCAAATGTGTACACCTCTCTCGCGTAATCAGGTTTTCTCTTGTATACTGTATATCTGTTGTTTATAACCTAGATGTAGCACATACTATCAGAGTTATGTCTGTAAGGGAGAATAAGGTGACTTACTATAATGATAGATTATTACGGTTTGAACTTATAGGTTTCTGATGTCTCCCAACAATAATATCAACGCCTGGTGTGACTTTAAAAAGATTAGGGGTGTAAAGATGGTACACTATAACATAAGATCATTGTTACCAAAGATAGATACCATTCGTAATGAGGTTATGTGCAACAACTTAGATGTCGTTAGTTTTTCAGAGAGTTGGCTTAAAAAGGAAATACCGGATAATATGGTTAATTATCCAGAATATAATTTAATTCGTCTAGACAGAATGACTGGTAGTAGAGGTGGGGGTCTATGCTGTTTCATTAGATCAGACTACAGCTTCACGTATATTACAGAAAACCAGATATCGAATGAAAACAGTGAGATCATGAGTGTAGTCTTAAAGCGTGATAAAGCTCCGACATACAACCTCCTAATTGCATACAGGCCTCCGACAGGCAATATATCAAGTTTCCTGGCCGATCTAGAATTAGCCAGGAAGTCTCTCAACAATGGTATGAATCTTGTAGGGAATCTAGTTGTGTGTGGCGATTTTAATATTGATAACAGTATAAATGACAATAGATCTAGAGCACTACGCAATTATGTAGCTTCTAAAAATCTCACAATAGCAACAAAAGAGATCACGAGGTATGGTTTATACAAGAATTCTATACTGGACTTATTTATTATAGGAGGTAAGACCGAATTTGTCGCTGGCATTATTCAATATTCGCTGTCGGATCACAATCCTATATACGCCATATTTAAGAAATCAATTATTAAAAAGATCAAAACTACTGTAAAAGGAAGAGATTTCAGGAACTACTCATATGAAAGGTTGGAGAACAACCTGGCTAGGGCTAATTGGAATATTTTATTTGACTCTGATAATCCAAAGATTTGTTGGAACTACATGAAGGATGAAGTAAATGCAGCAGCTGACAAGATAGCCCCCATTAAGGTATTTAAAAATATAGTGGTAAAACCGGAATGGTATACAGGCGAATTAAAGGAATTACATAAAGATAGAGAACGTCTGTATGAGATAGCCAATAGGACCAAAAGTATGACAGACGTTAGGAATGCTAAGAATATGAGAGACACATGTAATCGCCGCATCAGAATGGCCAAATCCGAATACTATAAAAACCTATTGTATACACATCGAAAAGACTCCAAAATTTTATGGAGGGTTGTAGAAAACATTGAGAACAAAAGTACCCCAGTCATTAATAGCCTAAGTATTGATGGTATTAGGATCAGGTCGGAATAGAATTAGTTCAAGGTGTGAATGCCTTCTACTGTGACATAGGAAAAAAAATTAATGCTGCAATAGATAATATACCACGTACTATTGTGGAGGAATTAACTCCATTCGTCTGGGTGGACTTCCACATTGATAGAGGCCCATTGGCTGAATTCATCAAAGATATTAATATAAATAAGAACTCTGGGTGTACCGATGTAAACACTAGAATATACAAGGATGCGTTTAGCATCCTCATAACGCAGTTATTACATATAATCAGAAAGTCACTTACCCAAGGCATCTTCCCAGACGATTGGAAATATGCTAATGTAAAACTGATTCCAAAAATTAAAAACCCTATCACTCCCTCCGATACAAGGCCGATCGCTCTATGCCATTTAGCAGGTAAAGTTACCGAAAAAATCGTAGTTGAACAACTGATGTCACACTTAAATAGGAATGAAATTCTCTGTAAGAAGCAGTTTGGCTTCCAGAGTGGACACTCCACAACGGAGGCACTCGTGGAATTCTTATCAGATATCAATCTAGCAATCTACTCTAACAAAATTACTGTGGCCTGTTACATTGATTTCTCTAAGGCGTTTAATTCTGTAGACCATGACATATTGAACAAGAAACTTCGAGAATGTGGACTAAGTAATATAGCCTGTCGTTGGTTCCAATCCTATCTCGAGGACCAAAAGCAAAGGGTATTGAATGGTGACCTTATCTCTGACTGGAGATCGATTGATTATGGTGTGCCCCAAGGATCAGTCCTGGGGCCAATATTATACCTTATATATGTAAATGACCTTAAATACCTGGACCTAAACAGTAGCTTTATACAATACGCGGATGATACCGTATTCTATTACAGTGGAATTAATGTTGATGAATGTACCCTGAATATGAATAGGGACTTAGAAAGGTTCCATGTATGGAGTAAGAGCAACAAGCTCCTTGTGAATGTAAAAAAAACCAAGTGTATGTTAATTGGACCAAAAAAGAACATAGCTAATATTAAACTGAAAATAAACATGGGTGGTGCAGAGATAGAAGAGGTAGAAAAATATGTATATTTGGGTCTCACCATAGACCAATGTATCGGCATGATCCCACAATTTAATAGCTTAATAAGCCAGCTGTATAACAAACTATTTGTATTTAGAAAAATGAGACCGAACCTCACCGCAGGCGCAGCTCTAACAATCGCCAAATCGAAGTTATTGTCAATATTTGATTACAGTTTATTTGCACTTACGCCTCTGAACCTAACCCAAATGAGAAGATTACAAAAGACGCAGAATAGTATACTCAGGGTCACTATAGATCTGAATTACACAAAGAGTAACAGAGAGCTGTGGATCTCGGCTAAAGCCATGAATATTGAAAGTAGGTTAAGATTCAACTTATGCAAAATAGCCCATAATGATGTATACGTAAAAAACAAAGGCATTATCCCACCTAGACCAACAAGACAGGCCAATGCCCCAACGTTAGAAGTTATTCGCCCTAAAAATGTAAGAGATCAAAGATGTATATTGTCATGTAAAGCAAAACTTTGGAACGATCTGCCGCAGATTATAAGGATAGTAGAAGATCCACTTAGTTTCAAAGAAATTGAAATACCATATTTTAAGTGTACAGAACGCTCCATTACCAGTACCATAATATGTATATCCCGAGTCTCCCATGATCATGATCATGATCACAAACTTATTGCCATGCTCCAATTGTATATATGTTGTACTCTGGGTACCCCCGCCCCCGCTAGTATGTAAGATAAATGCTGGAATTGTCTCCAGCCTTCTCCGCCTTACATGTATTTTGTATATACTGCAATTGACTTACCAAATGTAACAATATGTTACCATCTCAATCAAATCGCTCACCACGGCAATAGCACGTATGTAAATTAGTCAGTAACCACATTCATATTCAATCACCCTCATCCCATCACATTATTATATCATTCTTATGAGCTAAATTTAGCTTGAATATACACCTTAATAAGAGGTAATTGATGATGTATAAGAATCGATTGAGTATATAACCTAATTAAGGAAAATTGACTTGTAATGTACTACCCTACGGCCATATGTAACATGCATGGTCTTGATGCCTAAGAAAATCACTACACTGTGACTGGCGTCAGGCCAACTATTGAATAAAAACGTTTCCAAAAAAAAAAAATAGAACTCTTTACATTAACTAGGATATTTTATTATTGAGTGGATAATGAAACTTTAGGCTATTTAAAAGATTTCCTGCCTTCCCCACACCCTAGGTAGTGTCTACATAGAGCCCACCCACCCGCCTACCAAGCCATGTATGTAGGTGCTACTGTCATATCGCCTACATGGCACGCTGCTCAAAAGGTAAGGCTAGCTGTGAGCTGGTTTCAAACATGCAACCATCCTTGCAGGAGGTGGACACTCTGCCACTGAGCTATATCCCACTATATATGTATATATATGGTCCATTCCTACGAAATGGGCCCAGGCCCTTTTCCCCTACCTTTGGCCCTTCTATCCCTCATATCTCACTGTAATATTCATTGATATTAAAACAAATCCTACTGACAGATTCCTCTTGGCTTGAGAATTCCTCTGATATGTACATAGTTATAAGGCTGATAAGGCTGATTTCATGGGCTAAAACCATTTAAAATTGATATTTTCATAGAAAAATGTCAATGATTAAACATTTGGAAGCTGGGGATTCAGAAATCTAATTCAATTGGCGATTTTTATATCTGATTCATTTTGCTCACTCACCAGGTTCAAATTTTAATGCATTTTAGTACATTTATTACATCAACTTACATTTATTTTAAATTATGGCACAAAGAATATTTAGAAGGTTTTTTATGTTTTTACATCACACACTTTGCTCACTTTCATGCAATGAACTTGTTGTATTACACAAGAATAAAACTCATTTGATATATAAAACAATCTCTAACATTTGATACCTAATGAGTCTGAATAGGACCGTTAGTAAGGATGTTATGTCTGTTCAGTGGGAAAATGGCTAATTATGTATGTTTTTGCATTGCCACATTGATTAGTTGTGCTTTTCAATCCTATTGGAACAAATCATTTAAAACTAATATGAATATATTGGGCAATTGATTCTCTTATTGCCAGTGCAATATGAATGGCTTAAACTCATATATGCCTTTACATAGAGAGTGAAAACACCTGTTTTTATGTCGCACATCACACGTTTTTGCGTCGCATGTTTTTACATTGCACATCGCATTTGCTTAATGAAAGATAGAAAGTTGTAACATGTACCATACAAACCACAACAATGTCAGCTTTCTGCTGATATGAAATCATCCATATCCCATGAATGGTCTGAACAGAAATGTCTTGTACATAGAGTGAGAAAACACCTGATTTTAGGTCACATGTTTTTAGGTCGCACTTTTTTAGGTCGCACCATTGGCTTGATAGAGGCAGAACTATCTAAGATAGAATGTAACATATACCAAACAAACCGCAACAATGTCAGCTTTCTGTTGATATATAATCATCCAGATCCTTTTAAAAGTCTGAACAGAAATATGCCTTTTGCATAGAGAGAGAAAACACCCGATTTTAGGTTGGACATTCTTACGTCGCACGTTTTTCGGTTGCAAGATTTGCTTGATAGAGGCAAAACTTTTTGAGATAGAAAGTCGTAACATATAACAGACAAACTGCAAGGATATCAGCTTTCTGCTGATGTAAAATGATCTTGATCCCTTTATTAATAGAAGCAAGGCTACTGCAAAATGAATATATATACATTTCTACTTTTTAAATGACCATTTATTGATTTAAATATTTAAAATAAACGTTTTCGGCCATAGATTCCTAGATAATTGACTCTGGATGTCATTTATTTCAGGATTATTAGTGGAGAATATGGGCTTTTCGGAAATATTATCGAGAAAACTCTTATCTTTAATCTAAATTTCTTTTTTTCTCATTTCTATCAATGAAAAGCAAGATTTTTCAGAAAATAGCTCTGTAGCGATTTTACGTCGCTCATATTTTCAACCTGGTTTAGAAAATAGAAATATAATCCCTGGCAGAATTAACACTTGAATCTACAAGGTAAGGTGACAAAAAAGCTATCTAAGTCATTATTTCTTGACTTATCTCTTGCTTATGAGAACAGTGGTAGATGAAAAAAGGTAATGTTTGATAAAGCCTATAACTGAATAAAGAAGCTGTGTTTAATTTTGAAATTCCTATATCAAAATAGGAGAGTTCTTGCACCATAAACTGCCAAACACATGTTGAATTGCCCCTATTTTCTAAATAAATTGCTTAATCTAACCAAAACAGATGTCCCATTGCCAAAATGCCTAGTACATAATGCCAATTTGATGTGCGACGTGAAAACATAGGAAATCCTAACCCAGTCATTGATTTTATATAGAATAAAAGCTATTTGATCAACTTAGTAGCAAATTTAGATTTTATAGGTTCCATTACTCTACTTTAAAGGAAATTTTTGTTGTACAATGGTTTCAGGCCACTGGACCCATTTCGTAGGAATGGGCCATATATTGAACTTTTATTCATGTTGTAATAACAGTTACATTCATGAAAAGGTCAAACAATTCTCCAAAGTAGGTCTTCCATTGTATCCTATGGTATAGGCATGGGCCAGGGGAGGATTGTAAGCTATACAAGTTGCCGTGTGGAATCCTGGCTGCTATGACATCACTGTGTGAACGAGTTGCGCACAACTTTAGGCTAAGGAAATGCGCAGGTGACCGTACTAGTAGCTAAACGAAATGTCCATCAGTGTTTACATCCATTGGAATAACATTACTGTAGGCTTTGCCAGCATGTGTCTAAAGAAAAGTATCATAGATAAGTGTTGGTGGACATGACAAGCAAGTTTACATTTTTAGGCTGTAGCATGTTTACATTGGTTTCCTGTAATTAAGTGAGGCAGGGTAGTGTTGAGGCTTTGGTTCTGGCGGTGTGGTCCTGAGTTAGAGTTTAACCCATAGGCTTGTCAGCCGGACATGGACACCGGTTCGTCTATAAGTATGTGGCACCAGAGTATCGTCACAACTTGATGGGAATGAGGGGAAGTCTTGGCTATTTACTTTCATAAATATGGAATGTTTTTGTAGGTTGACATTGCCCACCATTCCACCCACCATCCTCCTTGCTGTCTCGCCCTCCTCCTGTGGCTAGTGGCATTAAAATCATTTCGTTTTTGTGTTAAATTCATGTGCGAACCATCGCCGATGTAAGCGATGGTTTGGCACATATATGTATATACGCTTTGTTTATAGCTGTTTGGTTGGCGCTGCTGGTGGCGCTACTGGTGAGAAAGTGAGAAACCATTCTCCGAGTTTACCCGAATTTTAACCGAGTCATACACAAACGTGCGAGACAGATCAAGCATGCTGTCATGGCTTCGGAACTAGAATCCTAGATATGCCTTGGAAAGTGAGGGTATGTGCATTTGGTCGATTCCACAAAATCTGTGACATTAGGTTTTTCACTCCTTACACTCTTGCTTGTCAATTTACGCATTTCTAACCAAAATAATTGCATCAGGCCCACTGAAAGCCTCAATGCGAACCCCACTTTTGTATATGTAAGAGGAAAATTATTGATTTTATGGGCAAAAAACCCCTATTTTTAGGTTATTTTTGTAGTAAAAATAAAAGTTTCTTAATTTTGAGCCAAGATGTAGAATAATTATATAGTGTCAATATCGCAGCCAGTCGCCATGCTAAAGCTTAATACATATGGCGACAAGCTTCTCTATTTAACCTGTTGCATCCCTATTATTTATATACCGTAAAAATAACAATAACAGCATGTCAGGTTCAATTTCTTCATCAGTCAACATAGTCAATGACTCTCTCGGGGAATAATTCCATTATATTATCCTCACATTTAGTCAAGGCACATGTTTAATTTCCTGTTTCTTATCAGCTTATACAACTGATTCACAAAGTAATTAATCATCATACATATAAATTCTATTAAACATTATAGAAAGCCTATCAACAAGTCAGGTTTCGACTCTTCGTCTTATACTGCGCCCAATAATCGGGCCTAGTGGAATTATATTCCAAATACATATCGATCATATAATAACACCCAAATGTATTCACCTTCAAGATTCAAAAACAACTAAATACACCATCAACCAAAGCGACAATTTATCCAGCTACCAACATCATCACACCTGCTCACACAATACACCAAAAAGAAGGTCTCTTTTTTCACATACACCCTCCACACCATACATACAATCACAACAACCCATCCCTATTGGTCCACTTTGAAATGCTATTCAAGATTATTGGCTAATATATCGGATTAAATCAACATTTTACCTCAACATTCTCACTCCTAAGGACATAGCTCCCATCTCCAGCAACCCAAACAATTCCCTATATCTGCATTGTGAATTGTTATATTTTAATTGCTTTCAAATTGTATGTCATATTTCAATTGTTCTCTGACATGTGTCAATCATTATGACAGCCCAAACAAAAGGAAACAATACATACCCCACTTACGTAGATATAGCCTCATGCATGTAAATCTCGCTAATCCCATGCCAACATAGAAACATCAAAGGGAAATGCAAAAGAACTACCATTTAGGGTGGATTATAAATGTATGCCTTACACTACTGCTAGCACCACTGCATAGGCATTGAGAATGAGAAAATGAATCCATATTCATACAAGGAAATAGCCCAAAATTTCCCCAGGCTTAACATCAAAATAAACATCCAGGAAGCGTGCAGACCTAGGAGTCCTGCAATCGCATATTGTAGAAATAGATTGCAGATGCGAGATATATTTTTATGATTAATTTGAATCAATAAATAGCCTGTGGCGAACACAGGGACCTTCATAACTAATTTCCTCACTCTCCCCAATCACCATGAGGAGAATGGGGGGATTAAAGTAAACCTAAAATGTGATGCAACAATGGATATATGCCCAGTGTTTATATCCATGATCTCTACAGTCCCCTATGGTCAAGTGGTTAGCATCTAAGACGACTGTGAATCTGAACATTGTGAATTCGAATCCCAGAACCGGCAGCCTTTTCACATTTGTCTGATTTTCTAGTCACCTTATTTTTTTAAATTTCACTAATATCTTCATATCTGGGACTCGGTTTTGATTTATACTCACACATGTAGCTATTGATGCAATTCCCTTTTGATTGGTGAAAGAAATAGAGAGTCTAAGATCAAATTAACCCATTCAAGGTGGGGGCAGTTTACATATTTTGCCTGGCTGACAGGCTTTTTGGGCTTCAGGACGGGTGTTTAACATGAGGTTTAGGGTTTAAAAACACTTTAAGAATATTTTATTCAAATAATTTGTGTCATATGTACATCGTTTAATAGGTGTAAACAGTTATTGATCATATTTTTTCATAATTTCTAGAATTTAGTCTTCAATAATTAAAATAATGGGTCTCAATTGGGTGCAATATGGCGGCAACCTTGCTCCAAATTCACTTTCCAGCATTTACGTATGTTAGTTATGGCGTCATCATTATTGTCTCCATGACAACATACCTATAAAAATATTTCTAGTGTGTTTGTATACATATATTTTAAACTTCATCAAAATCCATTCATTTTTTATTAAGTTATGCCCCCTTCAATTTATATAAAAAGTGAATGCCTTGAGGCATCACCCCGTCCCCTGAGCCAAATTATGTGTAATGCATTGAGGCATCAGCCCGTCCCCTGAGCCATTTTGATGTTGATGCCTTGAGGCATCAGCCCGTCCTCAATGGGTTAAGGGAGAAAAGTCCGTTGGATGGGGTTTGGAGATGTATAGGTCCTCTGTTATAGAGGCAAGGGTGGCAGTCGTGAGCTTGTGTTTATTTTTGGCGAAAATGGTTTTCACACGGGCCACAATCTGTCTAGCAGTTATATACTTCTGGACTCTGGAACCCTTTTCACACATACATCAACGCCACCTATCATCCCATCTACTACATGACCCTCTCTCACTCACATCTCCACCACTTTTCGTCTTCACCCTCTGACGCCTCACTCACCAAACCCACACCTATATTTCATCCTATTCATCAACTTTTCCCATTTATTTGATCAACGAGTAAATGTACTCTCGTTGATTTGATAAATGTTCATCGATTACTTATCTTATCAAATCATTTTACAACTATTTTACCGAACGATTTCATCAAAATGAATCCCTAATTGCCTCCCGGGTTCTTTGTCGAATAATGATTACATTTGCTTTAAAGTGATACATCCGTAATAAGATATGTCGTAATTAGAAAGTACATATAAATGCCCCCCAATCACAAAAACGATATATTTCAATACTAATCTTCAGATAAAATGAATACCATTACACCAAAAGATGTGTTAAAGGCTTAAAAATGTGTTATTTGGATTCCATGCCAGATCCTTTGTATGGGACATATTATATTTATTCGATCTATCTTCAAATAACCATTATTCAGCTTTACCATGAATTGAATTCATATAATTTTCATATTAATGCTTTTGTTGAAGTATGCTGAATGGCCTGATATTTTGAATAGGACACTCCATCATCAATGTATATATACATATTACGGAAAGAGGGAACCCTCATGAATTTAGACAGCTATAATAATCTCTAATGGTTTAATGGTTGCGCATTGTAATCTTGGTTAACAATGTTGAGAAGACCTGTTATAAAAATCTGTGAGCTAGTAATTAGAGGTAATCGAATTTCCTTGTTGTAAGACCATTATAAAAATGAGGGTTCCTTGCTGAATATGCTAATAACCATTCTCATAACGCATATCATAATTATGTGACAATTCTATCACTTAGCTCAGCAGTGGATCCATGGGAAAATGTAAAACAGGTAGTTTTACTTCAATGTCTTCATCTCATAAGATAATCTGAGGGACGCAGGATGCATTGGCGTGTATAATTTCATCTTCAAGTTGTTTAGTCGAAGAGTGGTTGAAGCTATGTGGGGAGAATAATTGATCGAAAGCAACGGTCAAATCGCCTGAAGTTGTACAATTCGACTTTACCAATTTTCTCAAATGATAATAATTTAAGACAAAAGCTATGATTTTAAATTCTGTTCAACATATCCTAACAAATGTAGTCAGATATTCGTAGTTTCATTTATTACTTTTCATTCCGATTTAGTAGAATTCACTCAAGAACCAATAGACGTGTCCCGAGTTACAGGGTGCTTCCAGTGCAGATTAAGAGGCGCAAGGAGGCCACATATAATGCTCTGCATGACAGCCATGACGGCCGAAGCATAGTTTACCGAGGGTGGAGGTTGTTTTTGCTTTTGTTTACAATAATTTTCTATGCTAATAATGTTGAATTTGGGTGTTCAGCTGCTGGATGCACATCCTTAAAATGGTCTTGAACACAATTTAGTGAACCTACTAGGTGTGAAGTCTATAAAGTCTTTATGCCAAGTCCAAATCTTTCTCTCCCTTGTTTTCTGTGTTTTCTGAACTCGATGAATACTTATCCAATTTGCTGTTTTTTTCCTGGAGCATGCATGGCTACCAGTGACAGCATAATTAAAACACATCATTTCCTCTTCGATATCCTTTAGTTTGGTGGTGATCTAAGTTATATGAGTTCCCACTTATTAACCATAATTGAGCTGTACACTCTGCAATTGTTCCAGCCCAGCGTTTTACTTTACCAGAAGTGAACTTAATATGTTTGCCTCTGCCAACATGACCGAACGAGGATCAGCAGGGTGCTTCTGTTTTTCGTTCCTGGCTCATATTACAATTCAGTTTCTATAGTCCGGCAGTGGAAAGGCAAATTTTGGCCTAACCCGGAAATCCCGGATAAAGTTTTTTCTCTCTTGATGTATCATCTATGGGGTCCCTATATCACATTCCTGTGTGATGTGAAGTTCCTGACCTTGAGCAATTCGAGATATTCAAGATGGCCGCCACTGAACATGTCAAATCTGTAAACTGGCATATCTCTGCTTCTAATTGGGCTAGGAATATGTTCTAGGTGTCTAAATGCATGTTTCATTAGCCTACAAATGTAATACAATCATTAAAAAAATCATTGACCCAACAATTTCAATAAAAATTGCATTATGTAGTAAAATAATTTAATTTGGCCACAACCGATCCAGCAAATCTGTAAACAAGCATATATCTGCTTCTAATGGGGCTAGAGATACATTCTAGGTGTCTAAATGTATGTTTTGTTAGCCTACAAATCTGATACAGTCATTAAATAAATCATAGGCACAACAGTTTCCAATGAAAATTGCATTATAGTGTAAAATAATTCAATTTGACCCATATCGAACCAGCAAATCTAGGCATATCTCTGCTTCTAATGGGGCTAGTTATATATTCTAGCTGTCTAAATGTATGTTTTGTAAGCCTACAAATGCAATACAGTAATTGAATAAATCATTGGCCCAATAATTCCTAATGAAAATGGCTTTTTTGTGTAAAATAATTCAATTTGACAATAACTCAAATGACATGTCAAATCTGTAAACAGACATAATAATATATATAGATCCCTGCTTCTAATGGGGTTAGGAATACATTCTGAATGTCATTTGCCTACAAACACATTAGATCTGCATACATTAAATCATTGGCCCAACCAAGTGGAATATGTTAGATGATAAATCAAGAGAGAGAAAAACTTTATCCGGGATTTCCGGGTTAAGCTCTCCCACTGCCGGACTACTATAGGATTTACAGGAGGTGAAATGAGATGAGATGTGATGGAAACGTAGCAGATAAAGAAGTATGATAATTCAGAACCAGATTGTCATTTGTCAAATATTCAGTCACAGCATGATATACTTAATCGCAGTATCACATTAAATACATCAAAGTGTAGAGTTATGACTAGACTAATAAACCGCCTTTTACATTTTCTCCATTAAAACATAATTCTAGAATAGGTTCAGCACCTATTATTTGCAATTAAAAACGTTTTAGTTATCTTGATGACCAGACTCGTAATTTTTAGTCAGTAATTTAAGCTCCAGCTTTCCCCTACAGTGACTGAGAAAGATGTTGTAAAGGGATCTTTAGCACAATGGTTCTTCGCCATTCTGTAGTCTAACGCTGTCACCTTATGGCATTATCGCGTTTTATCTATTCTAGTGTATATATGGTCAGTTCTCACGAATTGGGTACACGAGGGTATTTTTGGCTAAAAATTTAAATGCATTGAAACTACTTGAAACTACATTTACAGATAACATTCATTGTACATATAATGAAGGGTTCATAACAAATATTGGGCACACTAATTTAAAAAAATGTGCATCTGGTGGGGAATCCATTTTTTAACGTTGCTACCCCGATGCTTTTGGATAGTAATATTGAGGTAATGAGGGTCATTTTTAAAATTTCAATATTTTTGGTTATTATCGTATCACTAAGCTAACGTTTCAAGCTAAACAATAAGATCAAAATTGATTTTTAAAAAAAAAAATTCTATTTCTAGGCACTTCATTCGGAAATCATCTTAACTCCTTGACACTCAATACTCAAGGACATGGCCTCATTCTAATCCTTGACAAATATTCTTTATTTCTCAAAATCAATGTTTTAATATTGATTCTTATAGTAAAAATACATAGCTTTCTCATTATATCCAATTTCATTGGTCTAAACTAAAATTACTCTGTTCCAATTTTTTATGTTGCCACCTCACTGCTGCATCGGGGTAGCAACACCAGCTTAATTCAGTTCAAAAATAGCAGAAAAAATGTTAGGTTGAAATTGAAAATTATATGACATAAACATCTTATTAGATGCTTTAATTTGACAAAGTTTCATTTAATAATCTATAACTATCTATACAGTTTCAAAATGAATGTCATTGGGTTGGCAACGTTAAAAACTTCCCCAACATGACCTTTTTTTAATGATTCAGATCTCATTGAAACAGTTTTTCTGATATGCAATTAGTTAATGTTTGTATTCAATATAGACTTGTTAGAGATTATATATCAGTAACAAAATTTAACTAAATAATTGTTTTTGATCCCTAGCCGAACCCTTTAAAAGTGCATCGGGATGGCAACGTTAAAATTCCCGAAGGAAAAAATGAATTAAAAGAAATTAACAATATTTTCAAACACTATATTTTTTATGTATTTATAGCCAATAGATATGAGCATTATTTCAGACAAATGCTATAACCATTTATTAATGTTTTGTACAATGCTGAGTAAACTCTATTTGACAAAATTATTTTTTTCTCTTTATAAAAGTGGGTTATTTGGGTTGTTTTTTGCCCATAGGGCGGCCATTTTGTTTTGTTATCTGTATAAAAGTACATGTTGCATGAAAGGTCTATCTAAGCTGCATCGATTAATATAAAATTTATTCATATATAATAAACTGGTTTCCATAAAGGGTTCAAAATAGTCTGTGTGCTCACTTCATGAGAACTGACCATTATATATAGCCTTACATTTCTCTGGACAGTGCTTGCATACCACTAAGAGCAATATATGGTAGCATACTAATCTGAGGGAAATACTCAAGCCACTATCATCATATTTTCTTGAGAGGGTCTCACGCCATACAGCATATATGGCCCAGTTCATACTATAATAATGTAGCACATGGTTGTCGATATGCTGTCCTAGGCTGGCTAAATACAATACATTATATCTGGTCTCCAGATTTGGGAGCCCCACTCTTCTCAAGCACGTCACCGAGGATTACCCTCTTAACAATCGGCCGCCAACTCAATTATTGTATAATGCTCGAGCTCTTTGGGCGCTATCTGGGGACCTGTTTGGCTGATTTGACTGATTAATCATGTCGCTTTCATGTCCCTTTCAGAATAACATTTTTCTTGCAGACTCAGGTGCCCCCCCCCCCAGGAAATGGCTGTAGATTTGTAGATGTAGACTCCTGAGGATATGACGTCTATGTAGTGATAAGCAATTGAGTAACAGAATATTTGCAAACATGGCTGATTTGGTCTTTGATAGTTTAAACAGTGGATCGTAACTTTGGCCCCAAAAATAGCATCCACTAAAATCAACACATTCACTATAGTCAGGTGCCTTAGGTTGAAAAAAGACATGAAACTGTAGTGACTGAACACTAACTCAGGTTCTTGATCCTTGTCAGCAATCTGTTCTTTATTGACTTCCACAGCTCGGGAGGCCAGTACTACAGGAGTACTGAATCTGTCTACCCCTTGGCACAGAAGGCCAGTACACAAATCATATACAACACATATAGGGGTGTCACAATAGCATACAGATGACACAGAATACATACACAATATTTATAGACAATACAGCAGCAATTGCAAATACAGGCTGTAGTGTATAAGGTAGACCTCTAGTGGTCTAAATAGTGGGTACATCAAGCAATGTAATACAAACCCCACCTGGTGGAATAGACTGTAAGTAGCTGTACCAAGTAGCCTGTAATACTCACAGGTCCTACAAAACGTTTATTTTCTGGATAAAAGCGCCAAATTTGCTGCATCTATAGACAAATATGTGCTGATTAATTCTATCCCTTGCAAGTAGCCTTATGCTTAACTTCAATTCAATTCAAATATTCTTTATTGTCAGATCTTTACAAACAATGGTTGGTCATATCTGGCGTGCCAGCTCTTCCAATGAATGCCTCAATACATCATTTTCTTTGGCGACAATATGTAGAATAACAATAAAAATAAAAACAACAATAAGTAAGCTATCACATCATCACTCAATGAAGAGGACGATAAGCGATACAGACAGTTAGATAAGATAAGATAACTAGGCCCACAGTGCTGAGAAGCAGCAATGTTGGCAACAACATCATCAGGTCATTGCCCTTGAGTGACAATACCTTAAAACAGTGATACCTTAATATAATGATGATTTCATGGCTCTCGGCCAATTCATAGGTAGGTGTGTTGGGTACAATGGAAACATTCTAATAAGGAATTTGGCTTATATATTTACATCCGCCCCATTTTTTAAGGGGGTAATATGTTTTGAGGATTGATTCCTATACAGAATTTTACACTCTTTCATTTGGACTTGGTTCAACATCTGGGAAATGTGGGACTTGGTCACCATGGCAACCAAATCGAAAAATGGAATGTTTTGGGTACAAAATAAGAAATATTCTGTTTTTATCATCATGTTGCATAACTCAATATCAAAACAAAGCATTCTTAAAGATCAATCGAACTATGCTCATGAATTTATTCTAAGAATGTTCTGGTAACCATGGCAACCAAATACATACAATAAATAAATTGTATGGATAGTCTAGGTCCCTAGCTTAAATTTGATGTATAGAAATACATTGGTTGTCATAGTTACTGAGGTATGACTCCACAAACATAGACTCAATATCATGTCTACTACCCTTGTATTGGCCCTTGTATAGACTTCCAGGTCAGAGTAGCCTACCCCTGGGTATGACCATAAGGTATGACCCTGGGTATGACCTATATAGAACTCACAGACATCATCCCGTTCTCCTATTAAACATACGATAGCCGACTTCCTTACCCGGAAATCGCAATTATATTAAGTCTCCTCCAAGTTTTGTCCGAAGAAATAACCCATCTATGCTTTCGAATAGATTCTCGATATTCCTATACTATTACTATGGGGATGCGTTGGGACCTGCCGACTGCCATTGGCACCACCACCCTAATGCCAGACTTAGTGAGATGCAATGTGGGAGTTCTCAACTCACTTCCGGTAATTCACTTCTGGCAAGGACATGTTGATATTCGGTCTCAGGAGCAGACATAGACAGAATTTGGCTCTCATATTCAAGGTAGAAACTCCGCGATTATCCCAGTAAATAGCAAATGAAATATAGAATCTGATCCTAAATCAAAATGTCTGCAGTCAATCTAGAAGATCGGCTGCAGACCCCGTCAAGCAAAACACCTGACAACCCTTGCCTCTGTGTCCCTGAGTCCCCGGTTTAGTAGCCGGGAAACTCCCGGCTGCTTTGTGAGGGCCGTTTTAGGGCCGTTTTGGGACGATCCTTTTCAATCAAAACAACCAAACAAAAGCAATACGGATACGGTAGTACACTAAGTATGTACACAAAAATAAATCATCCCAAAGGGCCATCTAGTGGTTTGATATTTCTGGACAACAATCAAAATGACTATTCATTTCTCTACAAATGTAATGAGTTCACACCTTCTCTCTACAACAACGTACTTGTTACATTTAATACTTGGGAGAATTGTTTATGTATACCCAACCACAATAACAAAGGTGCTTAGAGAAGAGCGAGGAGTAGACCTCATTGTTATGATTGCATCTAAGTAGTGGGTAATTGTTAGCTGTCTTAGTTGTTAGCTGACAAGCCACGCTATATTCATGACTGTGGATATTATATCTAACAAACCTTGATGAGTTGATTTCTATACCGTGCATTTCCTCTCTAAACCTTTCAAACACTAAAGACTATCTATTACATCAAGGAGACGCTGTTTGCTTTGGAAGGTGTATCATGAAATGTTCTCCTCTCTAAACCCTTGTAAGTCCCTCGTAAGCCCCTCATAATGCCTTGGTAAGATTCTATTCTGAAATGCACAATCCTCGTATCATAAAGCTGTCATAGTCGTAACTTTAAGAGCAAGTTACAAGGCCATTAAGACACAATCTTATCGTGTATAGTGCAATGCACCCACTCTCATTCTAGACGAGAAGTGACAGACCCGCTCTCTTTGAAAAGGCGGATAAAGCCCATTTCTGAAATTCCTTACGTCACCCAACCCATCAGTGTCCACTCCCATCTAAGGACGACCCGGATTTATGGCCCTGTTTTCAATGTTTTCCCATGTAATTTGCGACCTGTAACTCATCTGAAACTAAACTTGACTTAGTTAGCTGCCCTTTTCTCTGGAAAAACTATTGCATTTATGGTCCAGCAATGCTGTTTTGAAAAATTCATGCACTCTCTCATGCACTCACTCCCACCATGTTTACATAGCTTCAACCACCCCACACGCTACCCCTACTCTCGCAGCCTCCCGCCACTACAAGCGTGTATCCTTGCTGCTGAGGCAAGGCTACAGGTGTTAACACTGACAAATGTATTGTAATGCCACGGGAGGAGGGATGGCGGAGGGAGGGTGGGTGGGTGACAGTGAGAAAAAAAACTATAAGAACAAAAACAGAAAATAAAATAATATCATGTATCAATCTAGCGGTCTCAATTTCTGGTTGACAATGTCCAAGAAATCTCAGGAATACCTACTCAATAACTATTTGTGGTGGTTGTCGTGGTGTCCAAAGGAAAAAACAGAGGCTTGGTCGTATGAAAACAGTTTGAATGTATGTTCTAGCTGTTCCTTTCCTGCCATACCGGGCATCCCTCAATATACAAGGCATACCCGCCCCCCCACCCCTATCATTTGCATTCATATCCCCACAATAAATTTATTTGGAAGATTGTCATTAGGTGTGAATATTAGGATAGATTGTAAATTATCAATGGCAATTTGCCCAGAGATTCGGTGTTCTAGTATAAATGAAGTCAGAGAAGTCGGTTGGATGGTTGTCACAGGCCAGGCAGCAAGGTGTGTCCTTAGCTAGCGCTGGGCGCTTTATTTATAGTCAAACAGGTTAATTAGGGGGGGGAGGGGGGGAGGGGGGGGGAGGGGGGAGGGGGGGAGGGGGGATGGCCATTTTAGCTGGTAAAACCAACCCAAAAGAATGCAATTCTTTACATTCGTCCAATATTTTTCTTTTGATTGAAAACACAATTTTTCAAACAAAATACCAGCCGCCCGCCCCACAAAATACAATTATAATTATTACCAAAAATGCATGTCCAAACAATAAGAAGATAGGATAGATTTAATATAAGTATAGGTAAATGTCTTTGGGACCTTTATCGGTCAGAAATCTGTCTCTGGAGATGGCTCCATAAAAGAAGGTTCATTATCGTATGAGGCCTTCATCCAAATACTAAAAAGTCTTTTAGTCAAACATTGATAAGAGAAGTCTTTGTGCATAAGTGCGCTTCTGGACACTTTTAAAATGTCTTTTTCCCTTCTGGGGTTCTATTACACAAAAAGTCCTCTAGTACGGTCGTCACCGACGTCTGCTCTGCCCGCCTGTCCAGCCGAGGACCCCGCTGGACCTCGTCGCTGACCGATAGGGCGCTTGTCTTGCCCCGTTTTCCAAGGTGTAGGAGCAAGCACAGGTTGGTAGTCAACACTACAGTATTTTCCATAATAATGTGAACAATGACAGACCACAAGTCAACATTTCTCCATTGTTTCACCACCTCCTTCCTGTATGGACAATACTTCGGTCAAAGCAGCAGTTGAGAGTAGACAAGAAGCACTGGTCCTGTGATGCTTTTTGCAGGCCTCTCTATCTCAAACTAACTGTTTGATAAAACAACGTCTCATAAAGAGAGTTGGATAAGACAACCGTTGGGCTGGATCCTTGTCCTTGTCGTTTGTTCATACATATACATCTCTCGCACCCGAGGAGATTACAGAACAAATACTTACAGAACAATATCTAAAAGTGTATAGGAAAAATACAACATACAAGTTTATAAAGTGATTGTGTCAAACATAGAGAAACCAATAATTTTTAAAACTTATGACGTCATCCTGGTCGGTCTGGATCTGGCAGTGTAATAGGGTGAGGAAAAAGGGCGGCAGGGGATGGGAATTCAAGAGAGCGAGGAGTGGCCACTCCCACACTCTCCCTTTCCCAAGATTGGAGGGGTGGGTTTTCAAGGGCAAAGTTGGGGGGGGGGTCTCCAAGGGAGAGATCTTTCCTTTTAGAGGCCTTTAAACAACACCGACAAGGGTAGCTAATCCCCAGATAAAGTCTTTAGGCCATTGAATAAAGGAAACAACTACAGGGAAAATTTTACATGCCAATCCTTTCCAACCAGGAGACAACTGCCCTCTATTATTATTCTTAGCAGGTTTTAAAATAAAGACATGAATAAGGACAAATGTCCATGCGGTTCTCCGTTATATAAAGTCTCGTTTTGATCTTATGGTACATGTAAAATACTCTCTTTAAGTTAACTGAACTAACAGGGGACCACCTCTAACTGCTAAGGGCACTTACTTCCAGAGTGTGAGTGTTAACCCTCTTCCCTGGCTCGTCTTTAAGAGAACATATACAATAATAAGAAAGTCATAAAATCCTAATACACCCAAACATCGTTCATTTCAAAATTAAAAATACACCAATGAACAGGGAGTTGGCTTCTTCCCTCATTGGCAAGTTCATGGTGATGAATGGAAGCCGTTTCAATTGAGGATAGGTTTCCCTCTGTGTCCTATGTGTTCATTCCCATTGCTACCTCGTCCAGGCCCATGCTGGAGAGTACCTCGTCAATGGGTAGAATAGTCAGGCTTCCAATCATCCTTCGGCTGTAAGGGAGTTAGAAAGACCAGATGGCGGGTTGTACCCCTCTCCAGTTCTGTGGGATCCCACAGCCGGCATAACTGTATGTTTACTTGGTTTCGCTGCAACATATGGTGCAGCAGCAGATGGGATGAGCTGCAACCAGTGATCTAGCAGCATGTGGGAGCAGCTGGCAAGAGTACCCACTAGGGTGTTGACTGGGCTTGCAGTAGCAGATGTCACAGCAGATGTTATGGGTAGTAACCAGTTATCCAGCAGCAGATGTCAGAGCAGCTGGCAAGAGTACCAACTAGGGTGGCCACTGGTGTTGTTATACAGATGGGCACCAGCCACACAGCAGATGGCGTAACCTGCTCCTCCGCTCCAGCTGTGGAAGAATTACATGCACACACAATCCATCTGCTTTGCAGGACAAAAAAAGAATAGGAGTTGTCCATTATATAGGGTTACAGTGTAAGGGGAGTGGGAGTGAGAATAACTGGCTATTATCCGGAATGCTGGCAGCTACTATATTTGGCTCTCACCAAGACCAGCTACTATATATATGTGAGAGTGATGTCAGCGAAGCGCAGCTAACTTCCGTCACTCTGTAGGTAGTGTTATTGTATACAGGCTGCTGTACTGTATGCTACTAGTTTGGTGCACTCAAATCACTTCTTTTCAACAATACCTGCCTGTGAGGCCCATGGATATTACCCTAGAACTAATGAGGAATGAAAAGACCCTATGGATCTCTTCTATTACATTTTCAATGGAAGGTAAATGAAGGTGCAAAGAATAAACTTCCTCCTCCTCATTCCTGATCACTACCCACTTGTTGTTGACTAGTCAGGTTGACAGCTTGCATGCATTACTATGGAAAGCTATCTATATACATAATATATAAGTTGGGTTCAATTAACATATCCTATATTGAAAGATCTTTACTACCTTTAGAGCTGAGCTACCCCTATATTATGTCATAAGGTCCTATCATTATTTATGTAATATTACCTCACAGGTAGACCTGGGAGTATGTTTGTTTATTTGGGAAGATCAGTCATGTGTTTATAAATGGCTTTCCATACATACACTAGAGTGGGCACTGTTTACTGTAACAGTAAGTAGACCGTGACCACTGACTGACCAGCAGATCGGTAGTTAGCCTGCCCGTTTTAGTGTCATACATCTAGCAATATGGAAGCACTCAGAACTAGCTTTGGGGAGAGAGGGACAGCATTTACTCGATTGAGTCTGGCAATATCATTGCACAGAAATGAGTAATATAATGAAAGATACCAGTTATTAATGATACTTGAGCTGTATGACCAGCAATTGTTCCAACCCAGTGTTTTACTTTAATATTTCTATAATTTAGTAATGTGAGAATATTCACCCATTATAATGTAAATCATCATGTACTGAGATGAAGTGTAAACTGTACATAATGTTGTGATGAATAAAGCATTTAAAAACGAAGCTAGCTCACTTTTCAACTCTGCCAAGGGATCTGCAGCAGAGGCTAAACCTGTCAAAGAGAGGAGACAGGGAATTAGAGCCGGTGAGGCATGATAGCACATCAGGCAGCACATTCGACTTGCCCGGAATATGAACACCCACGACATATGAATTAACAGAGGCTAACATCCAGTTAAGTGGTCTTAGAATGGACATCATGTCTGGTGAGTTTCAAGAACCCTTGTTCAAGGCATGCACCACCTGCATATTATTATCAGTGACGCAAATGATACGGATGTTATGACAAGCAAGCAGGATTCTCCAGATCATAAGCATAATCGGATGAATAAGCCAGTTAATATATGGGCACTTCTCATGAAACGTCGACAAAGTTCCTGGCCCTGTATTTCATGATAATGAGTCATTTAGAAAAAAAATTGGTAGCTTTAGCTTGGTATCCGACTGGTTCCTATTTTACCCAATGCTAGATGTATATGGGCACTAAATGTAAGCAAAAACAGTGAAAATTTATATTTGTTTGTCTTTAAATGGAGGGAAATCTGGATTTTTAAGAGAATTATTAAAAAATTTATAGTAAATGATATTGTTTATTTTTCAAAATATATTATTTAAGATTTCTGTGTGTGTGGGTACGTAAAGAGTGGTCATAGGTGGTCACAATCAGCAAATATCAGGACAATGCGGTGATAATACTAATAGATATCCGGGTACTCTGCAGCTGCCACTAGATGATGAATGAATAACAGTGAAGGAAGGGATGGCCTTAACCACCATTACAGGTAGTTTTACTACACCATAAACAGATACATAATAATCAATAAAGAAAAAATTTCAATGGTGCATGCGATCAGTTTGGGATCAGGAGAGCAAGTGAGGAGGGAAGGAACACATTGTTGTGGGAATGGAAGGCTCTTATTATGACGTCGCCCTGTCGCACTGTTGTGGTGAAGGGGGTGTGGCCTAATGAGGGCGTTGCTTGGCGGCGTCCCGATATACTCGGTGACGCATCACCTACACATATCCAGGTACTCTGCAGCTGCCACTAGATGATGAATGAATAACAGTGAAGGAAGGGATGGCCTTAACCACCATTACAGGTAGTTTTATTACACCAAAGAAGGCCAACCCGGAGTCACAGTTGTGAAAGTTGTTCCGATATGAATGAGTCCACCTTCAGCTTGGTCTCCATAGACGGGGATATGTAAGAATTGACGCAGGAAGATCGCCAATTCCCCCTGGCTTTGATGTCAGACATCGATGAGCCTACTGATGCCATGTAAGTCGCACCTCCTCTACGTAATGATTGAGGCGAGAAGACACCTGACAACTTGGCTTTAGCACAACATGTTTGAAGAAAATTTTTAAACTCTTCATAAGAGGGATTAGCCCTGGATATAGTAGAGAATAAGAGTGCGGTTGATGATAGCTTGTGTGACAACAGATACCTCTGTAGCCAGTATACAGCACACAAGGAATGATCCTTAAGTCTCACAATAGGAATGTTAAAGGGGGAAGTAGAAGTTTACGACGAGTTGACTGACACTACCAATCCCCACGAGGTAATGCAAATGTCCCTATGACGAAGAACGTGGGGTGATGAGACGATATGTCCTACTCTCAGGAGTGACCTGAAGAGGAAGAGAGTCATAGCCCAGAGGACACACTGGTGGGCTGAAGAACTATCCACTTGTTCGTACATCTGTAACAAGTGAACTGGAAGAAGGGGATCCGAGGGGGTCGGTGATGATCCAGGTAGGCGGCTGATGCCGCGGAGCACACACTTAACAGACGGGTGAGAAATGGCCGGGCAGTCAATAAGGCGTAACCTAGCGCCAAACACCACACCAAACAAGTAGGTAGTCACTGACGAGCTCTTCATGAATGTGGATAGGTAGGCGGCATACATACATATCGCGTCTACTGACACCGGCGACCCTGGAATATTGTTCTTTTGAAGGAAGTCAGTAAATGCCTTCCACTGGCGCTGGCGTTGGATCAGAGTAGATTGTGCCACTGAATTCGCCTGTAGGACCGCTACTCTGTTCATCCACTTCTCTAGGCCTATACCATTGAGATGAAATATAAGACGAGAAACAACATAAGCCAGCTTCACGTAATGTAGAAAAGTCACTAGTCTCATTCATATAAGGGAGACAAGATAAATAGTCAGCCACTACATTATTGTGTTAATATATGAGGGGCACAGTTCAATTCCATAGATAAAGGTGATCCAAAACAACTCGTATAACCACTGCATGCAAGTTTTATTGCAACTGATGCCGTTGGTGAGCATGGCCACCACTTGCGTATTGTCAATGAAGCATTTTACACGATGACCTTTAAGCTTGTCTTTCCATCTCTTAACGCCCAGAAGCACAGGGTACAGTTCTTGGACGTTGATGTTGTTGTGCTTTAAGTTCTCCTGGGGGCCAGACATTAAATGCTGGCAGTCAGTATCTTCCCAGGGAATGGTGTGGTGTTGGAAAGGTCCTGCAATCCAGTCACCACCCAAGAAAATACCAAAACCACGGCTAGAAGCGTCAGACACCATGGCTAGTTCATATTCAGGTCTGACAAATAAACCTACACCGTTAAAAACCTTGCAGAATGCATTCCACCATCTAATGTCATCCCGGAATGCTTCTGAAATTGAAGATCTAGACAGTTGTTTTGCTAATAACACCTTGTAGAGATCGAAGAGTCGTCTGCAAAAGGTACGCCCGCCCTTGAAGACAGAAGAACAGTGGGCGAGATAACCGCAGAGACGTTCCAAATCCTTTTTGGATATGTAATTGGTGTCTTGACCTTTGTGCAGAATGACTCTGAGTTTCTCCAATTTCCCTGGAGGTAGACTCAAAGTCATTTTTGATGAGTCAATCTCGAATCCCAGATAGGTGCAGACAGTATTTGGGGTGGTCACTTTGTGCCACGCCACATAGAATCCAAGGAAGCGTAACAGGGCAATAAGGGAATCACGGGCCTGGTCACAGGAGGAAAGGGATTCAGTACATATGAAAAAATCATCTAAATAATTCACCACACGCACATTGAAAAAATTTAACATACAATCAGCAACCATAGTAGAAATACGATCAAAGATGCAAGGGCCAATTCTGAGGCCGAAACATAGTCTATTGTCTGTTAAAAATTTCTCTTCTCCATCGATGATCCAACTAAATCCACATATAGTCCTATGGTCAGGGTTAATAGCCACAGCCCTGTACGCAGATTTAATATTGACGACGCTCATATAAGAGTCTGTATTAACCATGTCAGTCGCCATATCAATGTTATTGTAGGAGAAATTACGCACTAGTGAATCGCAGTGAAAGTTGACTGAGTCTTTGTCCGGACGGGAGCAGTCGGTGATAGGTCTAATCCCCCCGTCCTGTTTAAAAATAGCTCCGAGAGAGTGAATACACTTAGGTTTAGTCTCAACAATGGAAATACAGCCTTCAAGAAGTTCACTTTTAACAATACTATCCATTTTAACACGAGCTTTATCTTCTAAGATTGAAGAATAATTAATGCAATCGTACGCCTGTACCAGCGAGTCGACTATGTCAACACCGTCAATAACACCATCAAATACATCTACATATCGTTCAAATACAGAACATCCCTGGTGGAATAGAATAGCCGCAAAACGGCAAGGTTTAAGTTGAACAGGTAAGTTACCAAGTTGGTGTACACAGTCGCATTTACCTACAAAACAGTTACTAAATACATCAACAGACCGACCGTTCTTAGATACCGGGGTAGAAAATATGGCCATATCAGGTGAAACAACAATATTACCACGACAGAAATTTTTAACAGCATTGCACACATTCACGTACTCACAGTTACCATCACAAGTCGCAGTATAGTTGTTCAAGAGGGGAGAATCAGAAGGAATATCCTTTGTCGAACCACTAGATTCAACAAACACATAGTCACAGGCATCCATGTTGCCATCATAACACACCTCATTCACAGAAGAGTCGCGCACCATAGTAACCACTTCACTCGGTAAACAACAGATGTCAGGAATAAAACGTGATGCGGAATGATGCAGCCCCTTCACCAAATGATAAAATTAAATAAGTGTAGGTGATGCGTCACCGAGTATATCGGGACGAAGCCAAGCAACGCCCTCATTAGGCCACGCCCCCTTCACCACAACAGTGCGACAGATATATGGGCACTTCTCATGAAACGTCGACAAGGGCCCTATTTATATGTGGAAACAAAATATCAAAGTCTAAGCGTCATATCCCTAGAGAGATTAGATTATTAATAGAGAGAATAGTTGTATAAGCATACAATTGAAGCAGTTCAAAATTATTTCCAACAGATGCCTGAGCGGACTCTTTAATGAAAGAGTCCGCTCAGGCATCTAAGAGGACTCTTCTGAGCGGACTCTTTCATTAAAGAGTCCGCTCAGAATGCTCAAAGACTGCACCTGGAATTCAGGACTGTATTCTTTGAGCATGGGAGTCTGCCCAAGCCAATGCTGGGGAATAGGGACTGAACAGCAAGTGTAGGATAAATGATGTGTGAATGCACCACAATATCTCCGCTCCAAATGCTAGGCCTATATAATGAAATTGCTAATTCCAAACATGTGAGAAAATATACATTGTTGTAGCCTATGTGGGTCAGATTTTCAGAAAATGTACAACTCGCCTTCACCAATCCTCTCAAATAGCCCACATTTAAGACAAAAATGAGCTTCAAAATGCGGTTTAACATAATAGAACTGATACTTTAAATCAATGCAACACCCAAAATACTCAGATATACCCGGTATTCTACATTTTTCAGCCTAATTCAGGAGGATGTCCTAAATGTGTACAGCTGCCAATTGTACATTTTCTGAAAATCTGACCCATGTAGGCCTACGTTCCAAATACAGTCAGGTTCAGAAGGCAGTTTTGACTCCCTGAGTCTCAGGGAGTCATTAACACTTTAGCCTTAGTCTTAGCCTTGCGGTTAAGCTTATCGCTGGATGTGGTATCGAGGAATGTGGGGTGTCTGGATAGGACTGAATACTATATATAAAGAAATTTTTAGCTCCAAATGCTTTTGGGGGATCGTTTGAAGCAAGGATAAAGGAAATACTTGCAATAATATTTTTGTTCATGGCGTTTTTAAGCGTTTTTGTGGCGTCCTTGTTCCATCAATGTGGTCATTGCAGACACACTAGCAAGAAGCGCGGGGATGTCTGTTGGGGACGAAATCCCGTCCCTAGAAGAAAATAGCTAAGGAAGGGAACTATTAAGTAGGGACTTGTTGTGAAACGGACCCCAGGCTACAGATTGGTAGCTGACCAACACAATTAAATGTAATAATAACATTCTTCTTCTATTCTATTTAGACGGATGTTCAGAATAAGGTGATCTGCATTGTGCATTGTGACAGTTGTTATTTTCATTTTTCCTTAATCATTACATCCGGGGAAATAGAATTCCTTTTATATCTCAGGCATGAACTTGTAAAATATCCGAAGCTCATATCATGGCAAGAAAGGTTATGACGGCCATTATTAATGTATCTAGGATAACGGCATAGATCCATGTTATGTGAGGTGGGCTTGGAAGCATGATCTTTAGAAATGAAATAGAGCTATGTGCTGCATGAGCATTATATGTTAAGGATGATTGTTAAATAAATAGCAATATGTATACCTTTTAAAATTTGGAGAAAGATGATGCACCTTTGCAACTATGTGTATTTGTATTTTATGAACATATAGTCAATAACTCTGCTTTCTCCACAATGTAAAAAACATGAATACTACGAGGACAGCCACATATTGTAGGCTATACTATAGACAGTGCAGAACTCGGACGAGATGAAAATACAAAGAAATTATATATCCCGTATACAAAGGAAACACTGGCTTTAGGCACCACTCAAATAGCACCGGTATCAAGAACCATTAAAAAAGAAATAAGGTCGCCTAGTCTCATTGACACTGCTACGGAACCATATATATACACAAAGGGTTGGACCATAATGCTTACCACATCCCTCACACCCTTGGGTAGTGTATCTTCTTGTGGCTTTACATCAAATCCTTTTCTTCAATTTAGACCATAAGAGGAAGTGCACTGGCCTATTTTGAATCCCCTGTGGAGATATTGAGGTTAGCATAATTCCCAGAAAGATGAATAGTTCCACACCACATGGCGAATCCGTCCTTCGAATTGTAGCCAGGATTGAAAGGCAGTGCTACTAAAACCCAACCTATAGTCGGATGATGGTGCCTGTGGGATTTCGAAGTGGCTCCTTTTTCTCGCGGGAAATGTTGAATTTACACCGTTTTCCAGGAAGATGGGTTTTCTTAGAATGCTCTACATGTGCTTGAGCTTAGAGTTTGGTAGATCATTGAAGGTGGAATGTACAATATATGGCTGTCCTGAGGATGAAAGAAGAGTAATCGATTCAGAGTAGAAGACAGACAGAAACATTAAATTGGCCCTTCTCACTATTTTCACCTCTAATGTCTATGATGAAAATGATACGACAAAATGTTCCCGAATGGAACAATCAAAGACAATAATCGAATACAGAACCAAATGAATACAAGGAGAATTTTGTTTAGCAGGCCACAGCAAGTGCATCGCATGATATTATGTGTAAGAAAATCGAAATCTTATTTAACATGTTTTCAGGCAAAACGAAAGAGGTACCTTTCCAGTTCATCTCACATCCCCATCCTAGAAATATCTTACCCAACACCCTGCCTAAACATGAAGTTAGATACACAGGAACACATGTTTTGTCCCAAATCGGAAAGGATAGATGAAATGGGACATCCAACATATATCCAAGACTATTCTTTTTTGGAATATCCTTTTCCTTTTTGGAATATACTTTTCGCTTTTTAAGATATTGCATAACATAATCAACATGATTGAAAAGGTACTATCTTGGGATATTCTTTCCGTCACAAAGATATCCCCATATCCATTGTCTTTTTTTAAGGTTGACCCACACATGGGCTGATTTGAAAACAGACACGATTTCAGTGTTCCCGACAATTAGAAATGTAAAATCGGGAAATTTTCAGACCCCAAAATTGGGACTGTTTGTCCTGCCTTGGTTCACACATACCCTATTATGGGGCCGATTTGGGGTTCGGGGCCGATTCTAGATTTGTGAGTCATTTTCCTGTGATACATCACATGTATGAAAACAAATATGTTTGAAAAAGAAATTAAAGTTTCGGCATGTACACATGGATAAGTGAGAATAGTCACAGTAGCGATTAGGTGGCAGAAACATGTACCAGGCTTTTCATAAAATGTATCCACATATCCGTATCAGAGTTCTTGAGAGAGGGGGGTGGGATCGCTGGATCTAGCAACAGAAGCCAAACATATTATACCTATTGCCAGGCCTAAACTTGTGATTTTAGCTGCAGGTATCTGCTCAGTAACGTTGTTTTCTTTCAATAGCTTTATTACAGAAACAATTTCACAAAGGTGATGCATTTCAAGTTAGCGTACCAATTACTATTATAACCCAATAATTCCTAAGAAATTACATACTAATCAACATCAGAATTTAATTTAAATTCAATACATTTCATCACATTACCCTTTACTTCTATCCCTCTGAAGACGCTACGGCCTAGAATATGATAGAATATCAATACTTCGTCAGGCTTACTGGCGTACTTCATTTTTTTGGCCATATAGTTAAGAACAAACTCAGAGATATATCCAACAAGGTAAAACTACGTAATTTTCAGATCCACGGGACCATTAATCCAAACAGAACTTATTCTCTACAAACATCACACCAACCATGCCGAAGTACATGCTCGGTGATTTCTAATATTTCAACGTTTTCCTCACTTACATTGTATTATCAACATATTTCACCCGAGGTTATAGGTTTGTAAGTAAGTTTTCAGCTCACTGCAGTCCACACGTTTCACTATGGCAGGTAGAGAGTTCCACAATTTTGGTCCCTGCACATGGGGAGCTTTCCTTAATTTTCAAGAGGTGGGTTGAGGACAGATAAGATTTGGACTTTCGGCGAGTCTTGTTGCACGCGGCATTATCTGAAGAAATTCATTATTATTTGATCTTATTGCCATAATGCTTTGAATTGCAATATTGCCTCTTTTTTACATCCTGAATTTTCAAGGTTTCCCTCAATTCCTCTGTTGATAAGTTAACACCCACAAAGACCAGTGTCATGGCTCTATTTAAAGAAGATTGCAGTTTTCTAATGACACTAGAGCTTACCAAATTATGCATTATTTATGCATATTTTTGCCAGGGTTTGAAAATTAATTCTTTTTAGGCAACGTTTTGAACCTAAAATTTGCAACAGGCATTTTTTAGCATTAATCCTCAGCTTATTACTGTTCATCCATGATGATATACAAGTTGCTGCCGCCTGCGAACCTACAATGCAATTATCCACAGCACTCCCAGTCACTGTGACATTCTCTTATCTTTCAAGTCTTCCCTGCACTTTTGAATACTCTATTGGTAAGGGCAACCATATTTATTCCCTCTATAAAACAGTTTAATATTTGAGGATTTCTAACTAATTCTCCCGATCTCCAAATATTGGATGGGAATCTCCCGACATATGAGAGAAAAGGCAGAAAAAGAGAGTGATAGAGAAAGAGACAGGTGTAGGAGGAGAAGGAGGAGGAGGCGCAATATAATCATGGTACAAACTAGCAGTAGTAATAGTTACCAGCGGCAACCCGGGATTTTGTGAGCATAAATAGGAAATGGTAGTGATTTTGAAGTGATTTGATTGACAGGTTGCTCCCCGACGGGCACTCAGTGCAATTGAGTGTGATGGCACTGTGATCATTTTGTGATTGGCCGCAAAAAAGTGAAGTGTGATGTGTATGTGATAATTATGGCTTTGAATCACAGTGAAATGGACATGGCATTAGCCACTATTATGTGAAATCCATTGCGTTTATTTCCTCCCTTGTTGTTGGTTGTCTCACACTTGTGTTGCATCAAGTTCTCATTCATATTCATCTATATTTGTATTAGAAATGTGTTTCTCAACCAATTTTATCTATGAATACATGTTTTCTTCAAAAGTGAATACATTGTAATGTGGGTGTGATCTCAATCGCGCATATAATGCGCATTCAAAATCGTGTCTAAATACTCATTATATAAATTAAATAAATTCCATTGTCAGCCTCACTGGATCTTCATGCATTCTGCCAGGAATTAAGGCAACAAACTAAGATGTAATAAGTACCAAATAGTAACACAACACAATGCTCGAAACAACAAATACCTAACACTACTCAACTGACATTCACACTTACTCCCTGTCGCACATCTGACACCATCCCCCCCCCCCCCCCCCCCCCACACCTCACTAACTCTTACAGTCATAGAAACCTCATAGTTGATGTATTGTATTACCAGCAGAAATGATAAAAAAAAAGGCAATCTTCAGACTCTGAAAAGAGTTAGGCTTATTCAGCTGCATGTAATTTAAATTCCGATATGTTTTTGAAAAACGGGTACTTTATTCGTCTTCAGCCAAAATATAATTACCATAATATTATACAACATAATGAAGCCACAACATGCCAGAATACTGACAACGCTCACTCACCTGGCATTCACTTGACACCCCACTCTCTGACACTTACACACAGTCATGCATAGAAACCCTTATACACTAATTCAAACTAAACAATGTAAGCCACCCTCCATATTATCATATTCTCAACTTCTCCCAGTAATTTCTTTTATGATTCCCTCCTGGAATCAAATGACTAATTTAAAAAAACCAAGGGTATGGGTCGCCTATACTAGCAATTTTATTTCATTCCAATGACCTTTCTAAAAATACCCATTTGGAACAGTTTCATGAGAATCGACCATTTGTTTAGTAATTGCTAGTAATAGGGTCATTCCTAGTAGTATGATTTGCTATAGTCATATTTACATAATGCAACCACAACTGGATGCAATACGTGGCACTGCTCACTCACGTAGCATTCACACTTACTTTCGCTCCATTCTGACACTCCATTCTCTGACAATACTCACTCCCTCATACCAAGTCAAAGAAACCCCTACACACAAAGCTAAAGGATATAAGGCTAGCTCCATATTATTAAACATTACTAGAAGAATTTGCAATGATTAATATTAAATGATACTGTTTATTTTTCAATTCTATTATAAATAATCGAAATAATCCTTAGCCAATAGCCCTTACCATTATGCAACTTGCACCCACCAGGTGGCGGTACTGTTTTCTCACCAGGTGGTGCAATTGGAACTGGAGTGTATTTTGTAAATTCTTTTATAATAAAAGTACCACTAATACACTTGAGTGGTATTTATATCGCTATAGATATTCCACATCATGTACATAGGAATGTTATAAGTGATATACTTCTATAGTTCATGTGTGTTATATACCTGTTTGATATTGAAAAGTGCTGTGATCAAAACACTCTAATGATAGAACATATAGATTTCCCTACTGGCTTGGATAAGGCAGAGCCAACAAACAACTGAAACACATCACATGAGAGCCTGTTATGAATCACACTCCCAAAGAGGATGGTATAATTTATGAAAATAAAATGATGCATATAAAGACAGGGCAACAGATACACTGCCCTAAACTGTCTTCGAAATATTCATACCCTTCTAACCTTTCTGTGAGAAGAAATATGCTGCCAATGCCATTTTAATTGAGATGCTATTGAGAAAAGAAATCTGCAGTATACAAATATCCCCTTCAAAATGCTATAGAATTTGCTGATTTTTGCATCAATATTGCGTTATACCCTTAGCGTGATCATTGCGCAATCATTGCGCAATAATTATTGCGTGTAAAGCGTCCACTCTCATCACAGAACTATGGCGAGATGATTGCGCATTAAAAATCGCGTAGAATCGCGTTCATTTGCCCGTCGGGTCATTTTCTCGCGCGCGGTAGACGCGGTGAGACTATCGGCACGCGGTAGACGCAGTAGAGGCGCACGCGCACGTAGCGCGTTGGTAGGGGGATATGGGTGGGAGAGAGAGAGAGAGAGGGGGTGGTGGGGGGTAGTGGGGGTGTGGAGAGGAGAGGAGTGGAGAAAGAGAGGGTGGGGTGAGGAGAGAGGGAGGGAGAGAGGAGTGAGTTGCGCTGTATAGAGCTGTGTATAGAGCTGTGTATAGCAGTTATCCGGTGGTTCCCCATTTCCCTATACTACTTACTAGGTCTTGCGTTGTGGTGATATAAGCGCTGCGAAGAGATTGGAAATATGGAGAATAGAACTGTGTCCATAGAGGGTAAGTAGATGGGGTGAAAAGATGGGGTTGCTGAGTTTTGGCTGAATATTGGTTTTGGGTCGTTGTGTTGGGGAGTGATCCAGGTGTTTCATTTCCGTGCTTGACTGGTGTCCTTCTGGGGTCGAGCGCCGGCTGTTTGAACGTGTTTCTCCCACGCTCTCTCTCTCTTTGCCCCATGTTCCCGTGTCGCCGCGTGATGGCGCTTTTTTGCTGAGTTATCCGGTTTGAGGTGGAGATAAGGTTGGCGCCGGGGCTGATTGGAGCAGAGTTAATTAAGAGTTGACACCTTTTTGCCCTGCCCAGTGCTTTTGGGCGAGCCTTGGACGCCATCTTGGAGCCTTTTCCCTTGGAGCCACCTTGTCATCTTAACACGCACCAATATAAGATAACCGAAAAAACTCAAGTAAGTGTTGATTAGCATGTTTAATTTGGGTTGATACGTGTTTATGAATGTACCAAGAATACTAAGGGAGATGTTTTAGTGGGTTGTATGCGCTTGATTTGAGCTGAGATTTGTGTGAAATATGCCTTCTTTGAGATTCGCGTGAGATATGCGTTTGAAATCGAGCTATGGCCGCCGGCGGGGGCTGGCTCGGTGAGATAGCGTTGGGCGCTGTATAGCCTTGATACCTATTGATGCCTATTGAATTTATTTTTGCAGAATGGTCTTTATGTTGTACGTAACCAAGGATGGTTATCGCATACGCATTCACCACGGCATGAACGCGGCATTCGACGGTATGGATGTAGTTGTCAGAGTTTATTATCAGGGTGTCCTGATAGGGGAAACGGAGGTGCCCTACGTGACAGGTGGGTGGACCTATACGGTGTTTCATGGCCCAATCCATTGGTTATTTGGATTTTTGTGCGGGGGCACTGTGATATATTGCGAGAGAAGAGAAAATGGTGACCTGAAGTACAGACTTCTTCTAAGATCTGAGTGTGAGTTGAGATTTTGTTACTTGAGATTTTTTTTTTTTTAACAGGGTAAGGACACTCAGGACACTTAGGGCACTCAGGACACTCAGGATGACGCTGATTACCTTGTTGTTGCTGTGACATCACTTGATGCTGTGACTTGCCTTGTGGCTTGTGTTTGTGCGAAGTTTAGTCCACCTGGACTTGGACTTGAGATGAGGTCTATCAAAGACCAACCGGACTATACCATATATATATATTTTGTTATATGCCCGGACTATTTATACCTTATACCTATACCTTTATACCTTAATTATTATTATGCCTTTTTGCTGTTGTGTGGTGCTATATAACCTCTAGTCATATTATATATGGCTTATATGTACATATTGCTTGCGTAGTCATATTATATATGGCTATTTTTATTTTGATGATTATACATGATTACCTTTTTGCTCTAGTGTGGTGCTATGTAACCTTTTGTCATATTATATATGGCATATATGTACATATCGCTTGCTTCTACGGTCATATTATATATGACTTAAGAATAGAAAACTCAATAACTTAAACACGTAATAATAAAACATAAACTTTTAACTTTACCTGTTGTTTAATTTGTTTTATTTATTTTAGTGGAATGATATGGAATGATATGGAATGATATGATATGAAAATGTGTATGAAATATGAAATAGGATAAAGTCACCATGCTGTGAGAGAGAGAGGCGAATGAAGATCTTCGAGTGGAAGAAGGGGACCATTTAACGGTGAAAATATCGGATGATTTCCCTAGAAAAAAAAGGAGGTGAATTAGCTACGTAGTAAGTAATGTATAATTTGTATTTATTATAATATATTGCGTAAAATTGATATGGGCAGGGCGTGTAAATGATCAGATAATTAAGTAAAAAATAAAATGAGTAAAACAAAAACTTACGGCCACCGTTTCTCCATAATGAGGTCCATGGCGCCCTTCTTCCACTCGAAGCACGAGCAGAACTTACACGTGAAGGTATCCAGGACAAACTTGCGCTCTGACATTGGACTTTTGTCTGCAATAGACCACATTTTGCTTTCTGGATACCAGGTAAATTTGATCGGGGGGATGTGCATGTAAAACACCCCCAACACCCTATTCCTGTCTTCCATTTGGAAGAAGGGAGCCCTCATCCACATTCGCCACTCTGATGCTGAGATTTTTCTGGTTTGTGTGATGTGGCTGCCAGGCTTGGTAATGATACAAATCGAATTCCCCACCGGTGAGGCTGTAATTTCGAACGATGCCTCAGGTGTTACTTCAAAGGTCATCGTGAACTTGTTTAGCTCACCGGTGGGGAAGACTGCATCTTTACGAAATAGCCTGGCCTTGCCTTTACCAGGGGCCCAGCCTCATCGTGCATGGTGACTTCTCGGACAAAGTTGATGTTAGCTCCAGCCCCCTCCCCAGCCTCTCCAGCCCCAGTCCTAGCTCCCTCTCCAGCCCCAGTCCTAGCTTCCTCTCCAGCGCCCTCCCCAGCTCCTGCATGCGCCCTCACTCCTGCCCCCGTCTTCCTTTGCCCAAGCAATTGCCTGATCATTTCCTCATCGTTAGGATCGAATGGATAATCATAGAATGGATGAGATGGGGAGAGGGTACAGTTGCGAGGTGGGGGACTGAAAGATGTTGATGGTCTGGGGCTTGGGTTGCATTGACTAGCAGGAGAGGGGGGTAAAAAGCTTTCCACGTCCATTTCCCCATCCGATGACTCTGAAGCAGATGTCTCCTGCTCCTGCCTCTGCTCCTGATGTTCCTCCTGCCTCTGCTCCTGCCTCTGCTCCTCCTGCTCCTCCTGGCGATGCTCCCCCTCTTCGTCCGTTATCTCCCCCTCCTCCTTTTCCTCCTCCTGCTCCTGCCTTTGCTCCTGCTCCTGCCTCTGCTCCTGCCTTTGCCACTCCCGCTGTTCCTCCTCGTCACACCTGAGTTGGGGAGTTGGGGGGACTATCATAATCATAATCATTACCATCAGAGATGGTTGAGGCAGCCTCCAGAGGAGGCATGTGGCGGTCGGTGGAGTCGGGGGAGGTGGGGGTCTCCACATACTCCTCCCCGCTGAGGCTCAGGAGCATTTGTGCTCCTTCAGCCACACTGATCTGCACAGATAAGTGACGTTGGTTGGCGGCCATTTTTTGGTAATTGGTGGTAATTGGTGGTAATTGGTGGTGGTGGTGGTGGTGGTGGTGGTAATTGTCGAGTGAGTGAGTGAGTGAGTGAGAGAGAGAGAGAGAGATTGTGGACGCTTGGGCGTTTGAATCTGGGGTTGGTTGGTGAGTAGGCTTTGAATAATCTGAAAAATGAAAAAAAAAAAAAAAATTCAATTTGGTGGTGAGCGTAATCCACAGTAAGGGTACAGTCCGTGACAGGTACAGTCCACAATCCAAACTTAGTCCAAAGTTCAGAGCGTAATCCAAAGTGCTGAGCGTAATTTAACACAAATTAAAATCGAATAATAAATTTCCACACGGCAAGCCTTGTAGGTGACAAGTATATAAATGCAAAGAAGAAATATAATCCATTTGAATATTAACAATGAGACGCAGGGTTCTGAAGAAAGGTAATGATGTGGAGGGCTGTGTTGTGTATTTGATAATTGAAATGAATGGTGTAAGATGGTGTATATTGTCGGTCTACGGGCCAACCTCGTCTGACAAAGCTGTACAACTCCAAAAATTAAAGGATCTAGATATGATGTTAAGAGACTTGGTATACGATAACCTTACTGTAATGGGTGATCTGAATATAGATACTGTTAATAGACCTGGTGAAAAAATGTCTATCGAATTAGAAGCATTCATAGAAAAGTTTGAATTGTTAGACACATTGAAAGCTGTAGGTAATACTGTTCACACCTGGGTTCGAAACAACCAGAAATCTCGACTGGACTATATTCTTGCAAATGAATCAATACAAACCAAGGTTGTAGAAGAATGTGTAGAGATAACAGTCAAGTCTGATCATAAAATAATTGGTATTGACGTTTTAACTCCAGAGATCAGGAGGGGGAAGGAGCTATGGAAATGTAATAACGCCCTTCTTCAAAACGAATGGGTTGTGGAGTCGATGAGAGAACTAATCGTTAAATTTGAGTCAGAATATAAAGAGGTATGCCCAATTTTGGCATGGGAAACACTAAAGAAAAAATATAGGAGTAGACTTATACACTTGGGGAGGGGGGTGGCCAGTAAAAAGAGAGAGAGAAAGGGACACATGGCCCAAAGACTGCTAGAGCTAGATGGTATGGATAGACTGTCGGAGGAAGAACTGGAGGAAAGAAAAGCGATAAGAAATGAGATGAGAGAGATAGAGCTAATAAAGGCAGAAGGGGCATTAACTCGTTCTAGAGCAAGATGGATGAGAGATGGGGAGAGACCATCTAAATACTTTCTGAATCTGGAAAAACAAAATTATGGTAAAAAAAACATTTCGGCTATCATCACGAATAATGGGTTAACGTCAGAGCAGGAAGATATTCTGAAAGAGGGACATGACTTCTATGCTAACCTATATGGGGGGAGGGAAGGGGATGGGGACGACGCCGAATACTTTATGAATACAGATATCAAGGTGGTAAGGGAAGAAGATAAAGATAGCCTAGCAAGACAGATAACTGTGGGAGAACTGGGTCTCGTACTAAATAAAATGAACAATGGTAAGGCCCCGGGGTCGGATGGATTCTCTGTTGAATATTATAAACATTTCTGGACTGAACTGAAAAACATGTTCCATAAGATGGTAATGGCGGTCCAAGAAGAAGGGTTAATGTCTAGGGAACAGAGGAAAGGTATTCTGTCCGTTATTCCAAAAAAGGATACGGATCTAAGATATATTAAGAACTGGAGGCCGATCACCCTGCTTAACGTCGACTACAAGATCATCTCTAAAACGATAGCGGAGAGAATTAATGAGGTCTTGCCCAGCATTATTGAAGAAGACCAATACGGATTTGTCAAGGGTCGATATATTGGGGAAGCAATCAGGAGAATTAAAGATAGTATTAATTTCATTAGAGAAAGGGGGGAGGAGGGGTTGGTGGTCGCGTTGGATTTCCAAAAAGCATACGATTCGGTGAGCTGGGAATTCTTGAAAAAATGTTTAATCAAATTCGAGTTCCCTGAGTATATTTCAAATTGGGTGGGTATTTTTCTTAGACAGTCAATGGCTACTTTTACCAATAATGGGAGATTTTCAGATTTTTTTGCTATCGAGAGAGGCGTTAAGCAGGGAGATCCAGTATCACCTGCGGCATTTACAATTGTCGCAGAGATGATGGCGGCCAAGGTTAGACAGATACAAGAGATCGAAGGTTTTGACACAGGTAACTTCTCAAATAAGATTGTTCAATTTGCAGACGATACGACTGTCCTCCTCAAAAATGAGAAATCGTTGTGTAAGGTCATGGAAGTGCTGCAAAGATATGAGAGAGCCTCAGGCCTAAAACTGAATATCTGTAAAACAAAAGGTATCAACGTGGGTGATATGGTACTGGACGAACCTGAGTCTGACCAAGTGGAATGGCTTGATTGTATTAATATTCTGGGAGTACACCTAGTTAAGCCGGGTGCGGATGTAAATGAGAATAAAATCAACTTCAATGCGTTACTAAGAAAGATGAAAGGTATAGTTGGTGTGTGGAGCCTAAGACAACTATCGTTGAAAGGCAAAACTATTATAAATAATACTCTGTTATTGCCTATACTACAGCATGTAATGGCGTGTATTGAACTAGATGCTCATATGGTCTGCGAGATACAAAAAGTCACCAAAACTATGATGTGGGGGACTAGAAAAACGAAAATAAGCATGGCGTTTGTAAAGCAAGAGATCCATGATGGTGGATTGAAGCTAAGATGCATCAGAGAGATAATGGTAGCGAACAGAATTATGTGGATCAAGAGAGCTGTCAACAGAGTAAACTCCAAATGGGTCAAAATTTTGGAATCCTATCATGGAATGAACATTTTGGACTTATGCTTGGGAAGAAATACACCCAAGAAATGCCTGGATGGGTTCTATTCTGAAATCTTTTGCGAGTGGACTAGACTCTTTTATAAGAAGATGCCAGGTTCGCGTGCAGAAGTTGGAACAGAACAATTATATATATTATATATAGGGAGAATGCTGGAATAACCCAGATTCGAGACCTACTCAGACCTGATGGTGAACTGCTGTCTGTGGCAGAGATGAATGAGAAATATAATGTGAGGTGTTCGTTCATAGAGGTGAGACAAATAAAAAATATCATTCCGGATGAATGGTTACTGTTAGCCAAAGATCCTGGACAGGAAGATGTACGCCCCCTTGCTAAATGCAAGCTGTTTGAAGTAAATGGAAAATATCTAAACATATATACGGTTCAGAGTAGAGAAATTTATAAAGAGCTGGTGGTATTAGATGTTCCCGACTACGACAAGCTCAGACACTGGGACGACCTGTTAAAAGAGGAATATATTGATCCGGAGAGAGACATATTAAGCGTGATATTTAACTTGCCATTTAAGTACTCGTACGAACCAAGATTGCAATCGCTACAATACAGACTATTGCATAAAACAATCTGCTGCAATGAATATTTGTGTAGAATAACTATTAAAGACCGAGTGGAATGTTCGTATTGTGAGGAGGTTGATGACCTTTGACATTATTTTTTGCATTGTGGTAATACTGAAAGATTCTGGAGTGAAATAGAAACCAGATTTAATGCTAATGTGGTACTCAGAGATGTGGCAAATCAGTTAAGAGACGAGAGTAATGTTCTGTTAAGTTATATGGGGAGAGGCAGATTTAAATACTTCCTGAATTGGCTACTCCTCATGGCCAAGAATTACATCAACAGGCAGAAACTCTTTTATAACAATGAGCTTGGTGTGAGAGCGTTTATTAATGAACTATTTGTCAAATACAGATCCATACAGTATAATGCCATCTTTGTAACAAAATACAAGAACTGGGTAACGAAGGTAAAAAAAATACATGTGTGAACTCAAGAAAGTATAATGAACGATGTTATTGTGCTGGAGTGAGAGTGAAAGAAAAAATGAAAACTCCAAACAAATCATAAAACCAGAGGGACGCGATTTATCTTACTGTTAGAATTGTAAAAGCCACGACGGCAGGATATAATTTAATAAAACCTTTTAAAAAAAAAAACAAAAAAAAAAAACAATGAGACGCAGTGGAAATGATACTGGTGATAAATCCTCTAGATATAGAATTCGCTCGAAGAAACACGTAATGCCACGATATGGATATAAAATTTTGGGGCTAAATACCTCGCGAACTGACAGCAGACGAAGGCTAATTCAAAGTGAATTAGTTTTAGACGGTTTCACCGCTTTGGCTGAATATGCTAATGACGATGGAGAGAATGAAGAGACGTTTTTTGTTGACAGAGCGCTCGACAAAATGTCGTTAGGGTGTGGTCTTAGGGTACGTATAAATACCAAAGCCGACAGTTAAGCATTTTGTTCATTGACATTGTCTGTGCGCTGTCCGGCCGTGACATAAGAAATTCCGCACTTAAACTTCCCCTCACATTGACCGAAAAGACGTAAGACATGGGCAAAGACATGGCCACTCAAGTTTTGGCGGGCGACAAACCCTATTTGACATCGCGCAAAATCGTGGAAAAGCCTTCTGAAGGGGTTAGCAACTTTCTGAATGTGGCTCGATTTAAGAAATTTTATATTTCTATTTCTTCCATGAGCAAGGAAAAAGCCGAACAAAGACCTGATTCCACTCGATGGATTTTTCCTTATCCCTGGCTCGGTGTAAACCTTTTGTTCAAGCAGGCTTTTCCTGTGAATGTTAGACACAGGGTAAAAATGCATTTGGCTCATGAGTTTGCTGAGAGACTTATTGAAAAAACTGCCGGCGTCGTGGATTTACCCTCGGGATATATTTTTGAGTGTATGAACTTTTCAAATGAAGAAATTTGCTACAGAGCATTTTTCTATTTCAATGAAGACATACCCAAGGAGTCGGTAATATCAGGGAGCTATATGAAATTAGCTCTGCTTCTTATTTTTGATGAGACCGGTCTTCAATGCAGACACACCAGCTTGGCTATCTATTTGAATAATTACTCATCGTGGAATGAGAGTGATTGGTTCAATGCTAATTGGAGAAAAGACATAACTCAAATACCTGGTGAGCCCGACAGGCAGTGGATCGAATGCTTGTGTGGGTCCATGCTGAAATCTGTGAAAGGTGTTTTTTCCTCCTACTCCTCGCGCTGCTGTAATAACCATGGTCTTCATCACCTGTTTGCCATTAAAGCTGAATTAACTAATCGTTTGACGCCTCCTAATTTAGTTCGCTGTAGCCGGTGTTACTGCTGTTACGGGACACCTATAGCTCGGTTTTTGGACTTTTAAAACAAGAAAAGATGGCCAGTTCAAGTACTGGATTGAAAGCACATAGTTTTAATCTAACTTTTGAGACTGAATTAGAGTTTATATTCGACCAGTTGGGTGCTGACTGGCTTACTTTGGCACCCTGTTTGAGCTGTAATGAAATTATACGTGGAATGTTTACAAATGATGCTCCCTTGAGAATGATTTTATTCTGGCGCCAAGGCGTCGAGATTGAGAGGCTAGCATATGAGCAGCTTTATTTTGCACTTGAGAAGAGCGAACGCCGTGATGTGTGTGAGATTTTGATGGCTCATTACGCAGTCAAAGGATGGGTGTGCCCGGGCATTTTCAAATCGCCTCCAGGATTTACGGCAACTGGAAAAGTGGGGGTATACATTTGGGAGTGCCATTTTATAAAATGGAGGAGATTCAGCAAGAAATATCGATAAGAGCAATGTCTGCACGCCCTGCGAATGATTTACTCCAAGCATGGTGCTCCAAGTGTTTTTTTGAGTTGAAATCATGCGGGCAAATGATGGAAGAATTAAAGATTGCATTGGACGTTATAAAACGCCAGGATTTGATCTAGCAGTTAAGTTTGTTTCAGACCCTATATGGGTGGGGCTCCCGAAAATGTCCACTTTCAAAAAAATAAGGTAAAATTTTTATTTTATTTCAATTTATCTGAGCCTTCTCCTGGTCATAGCCAATGGTACAAGGTTAAACATACTAAAACTATGAATTTTTTTGAGCTTTTTCTGATTTCCTATGAAGTGCATCCAAAAAGTGTCCATTTTTGGCCACAGTGCCTGTTGTGTTCGGGGAGGGAAATGAATAAAATTGACTAAAAAAGGAAAATAGTATTATATTTTTGTAATTACACCTCATCCACTTAGACTTAGACAAGTGTTCTTGTATTGAGTGAAGAAATATATGTTTTATATGATATTTCATGTATTTATTCGTTCCTATTTCCTGTTCTTTCAACCACTATTGCTTCAATGCCAATTCTATTCCAAAGTTTTCCCTGCTAACTCATATGAAATTAAATATTTCATGTTGTCTGCTTTTTTAACAGATAACTCTCAATTTTCATGAGGTTTCCCCCAGCTTCTACCTATTTTTATTATTATCTCATTAAAAAACATGAATTTATTGGACCAAGGAAGAACACTATGCTATCCCAGTCCCCGAACACAACACATGTCAATTTTTATGGAATTTAACTATTATTTCTGCTTTCATACTACATATATCGATTTAACTTGATAAAACTCAGGCCTATATTTATATTTTTTTACTATTTTATAATAAATATTGTATTTTCTGGGTTGTCCCCTGACACAACAGACACACAAATATTGCAAAAATACCTGTAAATACCTATTATATTGCCATTATCTATGTCTGTATTCATCTGATACCCATAGGGGTGTCTTATTTCGGATTAATTTTGATTCTATTATTCATATTTTCACTTTAATTACCAATTAACTCATGCTGTTTAAAGGCCCCTGTCCCCGAACACAACACCCCATTTATAAGGTAAAAGCCAAGCAGTAAATGGGAATATAACCAAAGATTTATGTGCAGAATTATAGAGAGAAATTATTAGAATAGTTTACTTTTTCATTATCATTCAATTTTATCATTTTTTGGTCATAGCATATTTGTACCCGAACACAACACCCCTGTCCCCGAACACAACACCCCACCCTGTCCCCGAACACAACCCCCCCTTAATTTAAGGGAAAGAAAGTAATCATTTGGAATATAACCAAATATTTATGTTCAGAATTATATACACAATCAAATCGAATACTTAAGTTTTCAATTTTATCATTTTTTTATCATAGCATATTTGTACCCAAACATAACACCCCTGTCCCCGAACACAACACCCCATCCTGTCCCCGAACACAACACCCCACCCTGTCCCCGAACACAACACCCCCTTAATTTAAGGGAAAGAAAGTACTCATTTGGAATATAACCAAATATTTATGTTCAGAATTGCATACACAATCAAATCGAATACTTTAGTTTTCAATTTTATCATTTTTTCATCATAGCATATTTGTACCCGAACACAACAGCCCCGTCCCCGAACACAACACCCCACCCCTTCCCCGAACACAACAACCCCTTTTTCTAAGGGAAGATAAGAAGTCAATGGAAATATAACCAATGGGTTATATAGAAACTTGCATGCATAAATGAAGGGTTTTGTCGATTTTTGCATTACTTTTCAATTTCATTATATTTTGGTCATAATCTCTGTTTCCCCGAACACAACACCCCTCTCTCCGAACACAACACCCCTCTCCCCGAACACAACACATACTCAGATAGTGGGTTTTTTGCTAATATATTCAAAGTCAACACATAAGATGGGTAAATATCAAAGAAATGTGCATAATCACAAATGTATTTTCATGAATATTTGAATAAAAATGCACTTTATCACTGTGAGAAGAAAAGGCTATCAAACTCAGAATTTCTATGTCTCAACTTTATGGAACCACAAGCATGGTCAAAATTGGAAAAAATTCAAAATTCAAAGTTTAATATGATATGGGACTATATCAATAATAAGAGACAAAAAGCAAAATATTTTCTAGGTAGAACCTTTATTGGGGATTTTATCATTTTATCAATAATCTTCATAAGCTATTGGGAGAGTTGTGAATGATTAGACAGAAAATAATAAAATAAATGAAACAAAATTAAATTAAAAAATAAACTCAGAAGGAGGTTTTTACATATGCTTTATGAAGAATTAAAGACAAACAACAAAATAATAAGTTTTATATAACTTTTCATTGAAACAAAAAAAAATATATGCCAGGGACATGCATTTAGGGACATTTTCTAACATAGAAATATGATTTTTTTGCATAATAAGGAATTTTTATAAATATTTCTCAATATGTTCTTAATATACACCTAGGAAGGTACAAAATACTGAAAAATTAGTAATGTGGGATGAAATCCGAATGAATTATGGAATTAAAATGGGTGATTTTTGCAAAATGGACATTTTCGGGAGCCCCACCCACATAGGTGCCTATAAATAGGTGTTACCTTTCTCAAAAAGGATTAGTTTACTATTGACCTTGGGACGCAACACACGTCAAACATGGAGCTTTTACTAAGCGAGAAAGTCAGCCTTAAAAGGGAGAGCACCAAAAACGTTAAACTTTCCAGAACGAAAGCCGATGGCTCCACACAGAATTTATTTATGCCTTTTGCAGTAGTGGAGCTTATTGTTGGGTTTATGACTCAAATCATAGGTGGGAAAGAAGCGGACTGTGGAAATGGCTGGACATGCATTAAAAAGGACTTTCAAGGAAATGATTACCTGACCATTTCTAAGAAAAAAGAAGAAGGCGATGGCTTTTATGGCTGGTCATGGTTTGACTTGTCTTTGGACGAGGCAAGAGAGCTGGCAAGATCATTTAAGGCTTTCTCTGCCTCTCCTGCTCCATCCTCTCCTAGGCGAGTTGTGGGTACATCAGGGGCAACATCAGGAGCAGCCTGCGCACCTAAGAGAGGGGGGAGTACTTTTTCATTTTCACCCCCTAGCAAAAAGAAAAATATTTGGGAGCCAGCAGCAGCAGCAGCAGCTAAAACATTCTGCCTCTTTAGTTGGGATATGTACGATGGTGAGAAAGACATTTTAAACTCATCTGACAATAGCAAATATTTGAGTGAGCAAAACTGCATTAACGCTGCTGAGGATTTTTTGCGAGGTGTTAAGCCTTACTTTCCCGGCGCATGGACAAAGACAAAATCAGAGGAATGTTCTTACCCCTCCTGTGAAGAGCTTATTGGAATTGTGTATGACTTTATGCTAAGGAGGGACTACAATGAAATACGCGCAGCAAATTGCATCGGATGCATGCAAGACAGCGGCGGGCAAGCAGCTCATGAAGGAGGATGTATGGGAGTGCTTTTGGGAGGTGTGAGCAAGCGAGATATATCTTGCGCTCATTTGGCATTAGATTCAGATGACTTGATAGAGGCCACGCGCAAGATTATTAGCACCTACTCTCACTACGGATTACACTTTAATGACATCACTTTGAGCGCTGTGGAGCATGTGCTCAAGGTAAAATGGGCTGAAATACCAGACATGGCATCCTTTTCGGATATTAGTGCTATTCCAGAAGAAGTAAAAAGTGACTTGAAATTTTAAAACAAATGCGATCATAGCGCAGTCAAAAAAAGGGAATTAAACAACAGTATATATTTGATAATGAAGTTTTATTTATGAGATGGAGAGCTCGACAAAGTGAGATATATGCTTGTTGAACTATCCATGACCTGGGAGGTCGTCACTCCAAAATGGCATAAATATATATGTATACTGCCATAGCTACCTTACTGTAGACTGTAGACTAAAAAACTCGGTATAGCACTGTATAGCGCTGTATACGTAAAAGAAAGCATAACTATATTTTTATCTATAACCTGGGAGGTTGTCACTCCTATATATAAATGTGTAAGTAGACTAATAAGTTGGCTATAACACTGTATGCGCAACAAGTAACAGAATATCACATGAATAACATTGATAATACTTAGAATACTTAGAATAATATGTACTGCTGCAGAATAAATATATGTACTGCAAAATAGAAGTTGTAAAACTGCAGAATAAATATGGGTACACGCTAGTTATACCTAGTAACTATAATTGACCTGGGAGGTCAGCACTCCGTGAAAATGTGAATTGTTTTAATAACAGTAGAAGGACGAGGTCGAGTGATAACTTATGATAATTTTGAATTTTGTAATATGGCAAAAAGCTAAGGAACAAAAAGAATGCTGTTGGAATGTTTATGCTGTTGAATAAAATTTTGAAAAAAGAATTATTGTGTTATGTCTATATTGCGCACAAACTCGAGAACAGACCTTTATGAACTTACTTTTTATTTTGGGGTGAAATTTCGAAAGAGGCTGTGGATACAAATTTGCCTATGCATGTTTTGGGTGTATCCTCACCGGGGGGATAATATTTTTGTTTTGGAGCTTCTTTTTTTTTGTAATTTTGTCCAAAAGGGGTTGAAGTGGAAGGGACAGGACAGTGCTGGTCTTTTGGAGGGGGAGGGGTAACGTATGTTAGGGGAGCAGCAACGTCATCATATAGGTGCGCGGTGGGGTGAATTTCGGGGGCGGTAATAAAGGATGTTTCTTGCTGGTGTGGTGGTGGCGGTGGTGAGGGGGTCTTGGTCAAATTGGGAATCATTTTTGTAAGCTGCTTTTGATCTAAACGGGGAGCGGAGAAGGATGGCATGGGGTCTTCATAAAGGTCTGTTCCTGAGTTTGTGAATGTGTCAATGAAGGACGCACCATGGTCTAACATAGGGCGAGAGCGGGCGACTTTGGGATTATAAGGGGTGGTTAATGAGGTGCGTCCACTGGGGAACATTCTATTTTGGATACTTTTGCGGATGGTCTTTAAAAATATCTTCATTTTTTTCATTCAATAAGGGAGAGCAGAGGGTTGGGTTCGAAAGGGTGCGCCGTAAATTAGAATGGACGTAATTTTGCATTTCTATTGTTTTAGGTTCTTTTTGTTTCTTAGCCTTTTGAAGTTTTTTTTGTAGTATAGAAAAACGCCGAAAAAGTAAAAAAATATACCAAAAAGCGAAGTGAGAAAAGATCTAGTAGATGTAAAAAGAGACCATGAGGAGTCCTCCTCTTCGACCTCCTCTTTCATTTCCTCGACCTCGTCCTTCACTTCTTCAATCTCGCCCTTTACTTCCCCCAGTAAATTTTTTATGTCTGCGAGGCTAGGTCCGTCTTTCTGAAATTATACAATATAACAATATAAGACACAGCGTTAAATAAAAGGGAGATTTGTATGACTTAGTATTATTTCTGACGCTTTATTCTTTGCCAAGGCATGTCGAGGAATGCGCCAGAGGGGCTTATCCATACCGGATTTTGTCAGCAATGTCAGCAATGAAGCAATGAAGTGGACAATTTTTTTGGCTTACTCTATCAGTAAGGAATTAATTCAATTAAGACTTGATGGTAGAACGTTGCACATATTGTCAAGTCAGAAGTGAACAATTTTTTTAGCTTATTGTATTAGTAAGGAATTAATTTCAAGTGCTTGTATCACAGTGCAATTCATACAGGAGAGAAATGACTCGACGAGCTGCGAGGGAGGTGAGGGGAATATTGACATGGACTAACAGGGGAGAGGAGTTTTAGTGGTCATTCAACGTCCTCCACCACCACCCCACTCACAGCCCTATGTGGAAGAGGAATTCCCACTCAAAGCTGACGATATTTTCAGCCCAGAGACACTCTTTATTATAACTGCTGATGAAGCACATTAAGGGACCTCCTGAATGAGCAGGGTCCATCAGGTAAGAACACCCAGGTGTCAACACCACCAGTTCAAAGCCAGAATACTTTTTATTATCATTGCTGATGAGACCCATTACAACTCGTCTGGATTTAGACACCACTCTATCAGGTCTATCAGCCATTTCCACAGTCCGCTTCTTACCGTCAAGGTAAGAACAATGTACAAGTACAATGTAGTAGTACATCACCGACTCCCCATTCCATTTTTTCAATCTGATAGTGGGCGAAGGTGAATGCAGCGGTTTGTGCCCGCTTTTTTTGGGGGGAAGACGGGGCGCGAACCCACAACCGTGAGGAACCTGACTTCCTCGTGCCTACATGACCTACATCATAGGGGCCACGCCTTACCGACTAAGCCATACAATTCTCCCTTCTTAGGCTGCGTTAAAAGTTGGCTTTATACTAAGCCTTGTTTAAACAAACTCAAAAGGAGATTTTCGTGGCCTAGTTGTTTTGGGGTAGGAATTGTTAGGATTCTGGATCCTTCTCTTAACTATGAACTGTGGTATCCTCACCCTAGATGAACCAATCACCAGTACATTGACAAAGTCTATTAATTTCAATGCTATACATGGAATTTGGCGGTGAGCCACAGTAATTTTTTGGATACAGTCCCAATGAGGTGAGCTCATGGGGAGAATTCTTACATACTTCAGAACAGCCAAGTGCAGCCAGCCAGATAATACCTCTGGTCGGTGACCGCCCCGATAATCTAACTGGTCGAAGGTTCCAATGGGAGCAGCCAGATAATACCTCTGGTCGCTGGTTCCAATGCAAGCCAAGCTCAGATTTTTTAATGTAAGAGGGAGGGGGGGAAGTCCCAATGCGAACTGTGCCCGTTTAGTTATAAGCAGAATTCATGAACTCATGTGATACCTCCCGACGGAGCAAGCAACCCGTATTTTGAAGAGGGAAGATGGGGGCTGCGAACCGCCGACCCTGAGACTAACTGTCTTCCTTACTTTTACCCAGCGCCCAAACCAACTCGGCCACGAATATCTCCCGCTTATACATAGTGAAAAGTGGTCCTTTTATGTTGGGGGGTTGTGTGCACTGAAGCATGACTTTATGAGAGGAGAGGAGGTGGTGGTGGTGGTGGTGGTGAGAATAGCTTACCTTAGTCAGTACTTTGGCGGTTTTGGTGGCGGTTTTCTTGCCGCTTACCTTATACCGATCCACTTTCTTGGTCTGAAAAAAATAAAAAAATAATCTATATAATACATGACTTAAAATACGAGTTTATATACAAGTTTATTTGGAATGAATACAAAAAAAACACAAAAAACAGCATGAAAATTGCAAATAATGTTGGAAAAAATTAAAAACAACTTTTTTCTCACCAATTTGGTAAGTTTGTCCACTGCAGAAAGAGGTGCTGCCCTCCCCCCGCTATGATGAGGCGCAGCACCCCTCCCCTCTGGTCTATGAAGGTGCCCATCATCCCTTCCCTCATCGTTACCTCTCTCATCACCTCCCCTCGAAAGTCCGTCCGGAGGAACAGATGACATTCCTGAGGAAAGTGGATGTTGATGTCTATCCTCAGGAATGGCGCCTGCTCCTCCATCCTTATTGTTCCTTCCATCTCTTGTGGCTGTGGGTTCTGTGGTCGATTCTTCGGTGGTAGTCACAGATTCGGTGCTTGTGGTGGTCAATTGTTCCTCCTCCTGAGTAGTCAGCTGTTCCTCCTCCTCCTCCTCGGTGGTGACTGGAGATTCGGTGGTGGTGGTGGTGGTGGTGAGCTGTTCCTCCTTCGATTGTTCGGTGGTCAATTCTTTTTCCTCCTCCTCCTCCTCCTGAGTAGACAGCTCTTCCTCAGATTCGGTGGTGACGGAGGTGGTGGTGGTGGTGGTGGTGGTGGTGGTGGTGGTGGTGGTGGACAAGGGGGTTGGTGCGATCTGTTAAAAAATAAATAAATAAATAAATAAATAAATAACTTTCTCCCCTGTACAAAAGCAGGTTGACAGCCACACACTAATGTATTTGCTCTGCAAATAATCAAATATACCTGCTGCTGCTGCTGCTGCCGCTGCTGCAGCAACTGATACTATGTCAACATAGCTGTAGCTACATACCCATAGCTAAGCGAGAGCTGAAAGCGAGAAATGAAGGGCTTTATAATGTAGTTTAATGTAGTTTCCCCCCATTGATATTTTATGTACAATATCAATATCGATAAATAAAATAATTAAATTATAATTACCTTAGGGCATGAAGAAAGAATACAAGGTGATGTAATGTAGCCCAAGTCAGAGCAAACCACCGACCTAATGTGGGTAAAAGCTACCGACAGGTTAGGAAACTTGATGTTTATGTCCCTAAAGGTTTCTCTGTCTAAGGTAGCTCCAGTAACTCTTCCTATCACAAGGCTTTTTACCCACAAAAGGTCAGTGCTTCCTCTGACTATCCTCCCGACGTTCACTTGGTCACACCTAACCTCTCTTGTTATGCACTTGTCAATTGCAACCCCCACCCCCCCACCCCCGGGGAAGTGGGGGAATGGTAGGGGAATGTCTAAGAAAACATTCCCCCACCCAGGCGGAGATTTCCCTTAGTTTACAGCAATATCAACTGGATGGGTGGGGGAATGTCTGCCAGTGCCCACTCTGTACCTTGGTTTCCAAGAGAGTTTTGGTGGTTTTCAGCAGGCATGGGCTTGGCTAGGTTAAGATCTAAAGTACAAGCCTCCCCCAATATATCCACAAAGAGTGTCATCTTTGAACCTGACAGGGATTTAGCACCTCCTATATAGTGTTTCAACAGTGTAAGGTCTGAATGTGATATGCTGAACATGATGAGGGACTCTTTTAATTCCGCTGTACCCTACACTAGAAATGTCAAGATCCTTTAGTGTTGGGGTTAGGGTTAGGGTAGGGGTAAGGGTATGGGGTTTTTTTTTTTTTGGGGGGGGGGGGGGGGGGGGTTGAGGGGAGGGCTCATGGGAGGGGGTTGTTGAGGGGGTTAGGGGTAAGAGGGGGGGGTAAGTCACAAGTCAACTGTAGATCTATATATATATTATGGTCAATTCTACTTTTTGGGTGTCCATAAGGTTTTTACATTGTCCTCTCAATCTTATAATTATTTTAAAGGTTGTTTAGTCGAATATACATCCGTATGATAGTAGAACTACTCTAGTTTTAAAAGAAACCAGAAAATAATATCAATCTATCACCATTTTCTGCTAATCAATGAAATAGTAAAGGGAATACCCTGTAGTTCAGCTCTAAAGTTTGTTTGTTTGTTTTACTTTATTTGGCACATGCCCTGTCAGCGAGTTAATGAAGATTTTTCAATAATTATAGGCCATGTTGATGAAGACATGAATATTCAATACCTGAGTATCTAAAGGAAAAGAATTAGACTTGTTTATATCTTTATCATATTATGAAAAAGAAATCAAGATATGAATAGACTGATTTAGTAAAATTAGCCAAAACTTAAATAAATCACATGGCATATGCACAGTATACTTACTTTGGGCTTCATTTGGCCCATCTTCTACAGCTCAGTTAATATCCAGACCAATTTATGCACAAAAACCCTTCAAAACATCTAGTTTCCTGATATAACTATTGTTTCTGATTCAGACCTATTTGAAAAATGACCATTGTTTACCACACTGGCACCCACCCCCCACCCCCCAAAAAAGACCCGACCTTAGAGATTATACAAAACTGTATGTCATAAAACCACCCATGATGTTTAGAATTTATATCTGACTATAGATTAGATTCTTCCTGTTTAAAATGGTATGGGGAATGGGGTATGGGGAATCCTGCCATGGCCATTATATTTTGGCAATAATAGTTTCTGTCTAAAAAAAAAGTCCACCAAAAATTTGCCCCTGGGGGGTCGGGCATTTACAGGAATTTCTTGCCCTGGGGGTCGGGGATTTCATCAAATTTCCAAAAAGGCCAAGGACATTCCCCCACATCCCCGGGGGTGGGGGTGGGGGGGTGGGGGTTGCAATTGACAAGTGCATTAACAGGTGGCAGGTGCAGGGTGAGCATATATTTCCCAACGAAAGGGGGAGGTGGAGGAGGAGGATGATGATGGTGATGGGGAGAAGGAGGATGATCCTCATTCCTCAAGCCGATGAGCCAAGCAAAAGAATAATGGCGAAGAATGGTGATCTATGGTGATGAGGCGAAGGTGGTATATGGCGATGGTGCGATATGGTATTTTGGCGCTAATGGAGGAATACAGTCCTGCACTACACTGACCTCGATATGTAAACATTAGAGCCTACATTAAAATCGTAGTCATAATTTTACGTTTGAGCCTAAATCTATTTGATTGACAACCTTATTGATTTTTCATAATGCTATCGTGATTTTTTTATCTCAAGACGTTCAGACTTGCATTCAAGCAAATCGCACCATACGAGGTCATGGCTGATTACCGGATTTATACCGAGACGGATAACAAAGTCCATTGCGTCTTTATTTATCTCTTTTAAATGCGTTTCATTTATCAATACCTATTTTCTACCAATGTGCTTTATAAAAGGGTGCATTTCAGTCGTGTATTTTGCTTGTATAGACAGCCTATGGCCCTACGCAACGGTAGAAATGAAAAGCCACAGTGTAGCGCGGGAGGGATAGTTGTTACAAAAAGCGCCACCAGGGAACCACAGGGGAGCTGCTACGCAGTAACGACCAAATAGATTTGATTTAACTAAAGGCTTAATACGTATTAAAGAAGGGCTTTATGTCGTCTTATAAAATCAATATGTATTTGTCCGCATCTTTTCCCGCCGATGAGGGGTCTAAATATGAAAATAGCCATTTATAAACACCTTTTGCCCCGTATCAGCTTTCATCTCGGCGGCCATTACAGCATGTGGGACGTTGTAACAAGGAATTTTGTTTGTTGCTTCCCCCCAAAGTTAAACAAGAGCACAGATTATCTCTTGTGAGTCAATATCACAGCAAATAGCCTAGGCAAGCCTAGGCGAGGATGCCGGCTTAAGCTTATTTTCACCGCGACAAAGGAAAGATGTCGACTACCGTGTGGAGTCTAAGAAAATGGCGGCGGCGGCGGTGGTGGTCGTGACGACTACCCTTTGCCCAGCGTAGAAGGAACCTATTGATATCGGTCAAGTATTTTGCTTTGTTTCATTGATTAGGATTGATTGATTGAGGCGTTAGGATTGATTGACGTTAAATGTCTTAGACAATAGAAAGAATCAAAATGGGTTTGATGGAGTAGTTCTACTGATCTAAGATTATTAAACTATCGATCAATAAGTGGATTGTGTAGGTCTGCATTGCCATATAAAATCTTACGAGTGTTTTGAAAGTCTATTAGTCTCAGATTGAATAATAAGAAGAACATCAAATCAGAAAAATAACCATGAAGACGGCACGTTGCATCATATATCTGTTTTTATTTCTCCATTGCGTTGACACATCCTATTATTGTGGCGGACCTAACTGTTATCCTGAGCGCTTTTGCAAGTGTAAAGAAAAGAGAGTACTACAACTACATCAACTGAACCTTCTACAACCAGTCCATTAACCACGCCATCGACCAGACCATCAACCACAGCTGAGCAATCCTCCTCCTCCTCCTCCTCCACCGCCATTTTCCCTTCATCAACTGTAACACCCACCAATTACTCAGAAAATATTACAACTCCACTCCCTCATGACAAACCATTACCTAATAATACCAATTTTATTGTGGGAATGACCTCTGGCTCTATTTTAATCATTATCATTATCATTATTATCACAGGCGTTTTAATTTGGAGGAAAAAAAGATCTATAAACACCAATATCCCTTCCACCCCCTTTTTTTTAACGTCCGATACTCCCCTTCCGAGGAGGTTGTCTTGTATGAAAGAGACAACGAAACGTCTTTGTAACGACGGTAAGTAACAACGAGAACAAAATATATATGTTTTAACTACATTTATTCCAAAATTCAATCTTTTTTTTCATTCTGTTTACAGTCTTCAGTAAACAATGCGATAAAGTTTTCCATTGACATATTTTCTTTGCTTTTTAAAAAGCAGTACACCGTCGAAAACTGTCCACAAAGGGCAGAATCACTACATTGAAGCTTTTTAGAGCTGTACTTGTATTTGTCGCCATTGTCTATACAGAATTGTAACATTTCCCGGTGGTAATAACCCAGATCTTTACCCATCGAGTCAAAAAACTCTACAAAAGTATTATTCTTTGAAATGTATATAACAGTCCAGTGTCCAATAACATTTTGAGACAATGACAGTCTAGCTGTATTAACAACATAAAACCTTTCTCCGGTTAGCATTTTTCCAAATGGTAACTCCTCAAAAGACATTGCGCCTTGGTAGCCTTTGACTGATTTTAAACATTGATCTATGTCTAAAGAACTCATTCCCTTGCTTTGGTCCATGTTTTAGCTTTCGTAATAGACCTGTCGAGTCGAGTCGATTTTGACCAGAGCTGGCGACTTTCCATAGACAATGCACGAGACTGGTTCTGTTGGCTTCTCCGAGAAGGACACCGCCAAGCTTGTGTTGCCTCGATTAATTGTGGAAAGAAGAGGCTCTCCTCTAAAGTGTTTTATATTAAACACATAGAGAGTATAGCCTCCTAAGAAATCGGCCAAGGTCAGATTAGGCTTCTCGTGTTGAGAGGGATCGCGACTCTCAAAGATTTGCGCGTAGGCTCGTGTCACTTGTTTGTTCTTAAAGTCCAACTCTAGTGGCTGTCCCGGCACCGATTTACCATTCACCTCGAAACTGATGCGAGATAAATTGAATGATTGGAAATTAAACGGGTTTCGTGTTGGGTCTCCATAGAATGCCTTTCCAGACACAAATCCCACAATCAACTCTCCGGGTACCAAATCACCAAACAAGTGACTTTCAGAAAAGGACAGGTTACCAGCTGGGATGTTGAATGTTCGGATCTCAGAGTGATTGATGGGGTAGAGGGCAGGTGACTTTTCAATGCGCTTACTTTGGACTTGCAATAGACCCTCGTTGACTTTAACAAAAGGCACGAGGAGGGTAATGTCCTTGATGTGAAGCGAATAGCTTTTGGGTTTTGCTGGCGGTGGAGGTGTTGTGGGAGAAGTAGAACCATCCCCACATCCTCCACTCTCACCCGTCTTGGTCTTTTTTGACTTTTGAGCAGCCTTTTGAGCAGTCAGTGAATATGTTCCAGCACCGGGAGCGTAAAGCAACCTAAAGGCGTCTGTCGATTGATACAGAGTAATATTGATAGGAACACCGTTGACGAGCAATCTCTCCTGCTCAGTAATGTCACTGCATAGGGACGTGAGCAATTGAACCGATTTTCCCCCGGCCGTCCAAGCGTTGCGCTCGCTCAAACCCGAATTCAGAGCTGATAATGATACATGGTCATCCAAGCTTCCTGCTAAATCTTTTGTGAAGCCAGTGGCCGAGAACCAGTTCATAGTATCCGAAAGGCCATAGCTCAAAAGCCTGTCAATGTAAGATTTATAGGCCCAGTTAGTCGACAGGGATGAGTTGACTTGAGTTTGCTGGAGAGCAATGTCCAGTCTAGAAAACATGGACACCGAAGCATTGTTGACCAAGGTAACATCGTCGACGGTTGGTTTTATGACATTGCCTGCGGAGTCGTGAATTTCCAACGTTGCAGCTATCCTTATTTTTTGTAGGTCTATTGAGTCACCAGAGGTGTTTGGAACATGGAAGGAAATGGGTGAGTCTCCCGATATGACGCTCGTGGGTTTAAATTCGACTATGTCCACCTCTCTAACAGAAGTGTCGACCTCAGGCAGATTAAAAATATCGCTTAGTCATTCCCTCATCAGCATTGCTCAATATGTATGTGGAGGCCGACATTATTATTATTATTATTATTATTATCATCGTCTAAATTTTCGTTTCCCAGAAGTATTTTTGGTTGCTCTATTTTTGGTTACTCGTTTTTTTGGGATCTTTTTTCTCTTTTTTTTGACACCCTTCGTTCTTTTACGAGGTTGCCTTTTTGTCTTGCGAACAGTCCCCCTTCTATGTGATGAATGAGGCTTCATGTTTTTCTTCTCCTCTAATAAAGCCGCTTTGGCTCGCTCCAAAACTTCCTGCTCCGATGAATTAACCTCTACAATGCCTCCTGCTCCTTTTCCAAATGACTTTTTTGTTTTGATAATATTTTCCCACTTGTCTTTTTCGGGAAGGTAGCTCACAAAGCTCATTCTAACACTTTCAATTCAAGCGTGCACCTCACTTCATCCGTATCAAATGAGGGAACTGCTCCACTTGCTGTTTTTATATATATCCGAATCTTATTGCACGTGCTCTCAGGTTTAACAGGCATGTAAAAGGGTAGAGCTATTTCACCGGGGGTATTAACAATTTTGAGCAGGTTTCGAAAGCGGTCCTGAGATAATGAGCTGTACTCCAACAGGCTGCAGTATACAAATAGCTCTTCTTTTAATGTTTCCACTCCCTTTATGTACAATTCCATCAACGCACACTCCCACGCTTTCTCCTGGAAATTGGTTGTACTCCTAAGTTCTACTGTAAAGTCCCAGATCGAGTTACCTGGAACTTCATTTTTTGAGTCGTTTGAGGACAAAAATAAATACATTATTGCGTCTCGTTAATATTTTTCAAGTCCTTTTCAGACACCCAGCTATTGAAGGAGGACGGCCAGTGATGCCACTTCACTATGAAACCTGGCTTTCCCTTGAGTTTCTTCTTTTGAATGACCTTCTCCACTTTATAGAGTGTGTCTTGACTCACACGGACTTTCTGAAGCTCGTGCTCACAAAAACGCCTGTCTATTTCCTTGTTGTTCCAATCCTTTAAGGTGTATTGAGGAATGGCCTGCTTTGCTTGACAGGATGTGATTATAAAGAGCTCATGGGTGTATTTCTCGTCGTATTTTCAACTAAAGGCATGCCTGCATTTTGAAATTCTCACCGTGTCCCCCACCTCAAATTTAAATATGGATTTAAACGGAGGCGCGTATTTACTCACTTTCCTTCTCTTTTTCTTTCTCGGACTGTACTGAGCATCCCATAAATCAACGTTTGAGCTTGTTAACGCATCGCTGGGAGAGCGCTTAATTATCCGGTGTCTCGATAGATTGTAAGCTTTCATGGCTAGAGGTAATACGTCGATCCAACGGTGGGTTTGCTTGTGATACATATATTTTGTCAATTTGTGCTTAATCGTAGCTATAAGCCTTTCTGCTAGCGATGCTTGGGTCTTGTTGCGAGTAATCACCTGTTTTACACCCACTTCGTTAAAGTAATTGCGCACCCATTTATTGTCAAATTCCGTGCCTCCATCGGAGTGAAACACATCAGGTTTTCCTTTTCTAAATATGGTTCTCAATGCTGCGACCATTTCCACCCCCTTTAGGGTTTTTAAAGGGTGAGTGTAGCCATACCTTGTAAAGACATCGATGGCTACAAGAAAATATCGGTAGGAATCGTTGCTATCGTGCAGTTTGACCAAATGGGCGACCAAATTTTTTTTTGGCTGCTACAATGCGTAATTTGCGCTTGGGTGCAGGGGATTCGTTGTATATATAGTATACGTTTCCTCACCCTCCAAAAAATTTTCCACATCCTCAAACTTTATTCCTTTAGTTTTGGCTTCTTTGTACAATTGCTGCGCCGTTCCAAATCCCGCTGGGTGAGAAGGATCATAGTAAATCTTTTTCAGAAACCTCGCGGTTGCCATAATGCTTTCATCAGGCTCGATCAGGCTCGATTTTTCTCTTTTGACCTTGGACAGGAATTCCTGGTGGCGGTGGAACTCGCTTGTTCCCACTGCGTTCAAGTCTTTTTTTGTTTTTTTTGGGTGAGGTTTTAGGCGCAGCTCGTACATTTGTAGTCTCGGGAGAAGGAGCGGTGGGAGCCGGCTTAGGAGAAGGAGCAGGCTTAGGAAAAGGAGCATCATCAGGCTTAGGAGAAGGAGCAGGAGCAGGAGCAGCAGGGAAGGGGTAAGTGTCGCAGCAGCAGCAGCAGCAGCTCCTTCCCCCATACCATTCTGAATGGAAGTGTAGCGCTCAAATGGGATAAGGACCATTTTCATGTAGTAAGGTCGATCAATTGGGCTCTCACCTTTACGCTTTTATTTTTATCACCAATTTTTTGGAGTAGCTTTTTGTTTTTTTGTACTTCCCTTTTAGCTTTTGGACTCAAGGGTAAATGGAGTAGGTTCCATGCTATTTCACTTATCCTTTTTACTTGCTCATTTGTGGCAGTGGAAAGTAATGTCTCAGCCTGAATTTTGCTTGGAGTCGAAAGAAACAATGACAAGAATGCTCCTTCCTTAGATGGTGACATGACTCAAGTTGAAGCCCAGCTCGTCGTCGTCGTCGTCGTCGTCGTCGTCGTCGTCGTCGTCGTCGTCGTCGTCGTCGTCGTCGTCGTCGTCGTCGTCGTCGTCGTCGTCGTCGTCGTCGTCGTCGTCGTCGTCGTCGTCGTCGTCGTCGTCGTCGTCGTCGTCGTCGTCGTCGTCGTCGTCGTCGTCGTCGTCGTCGTCGTCGTCGTCGTCGTCGTCGTCGTCGTCGTCGTCGTCGTCGTCGTCGTCGTCGTCGTCGTCGTCGTCGTCGTCGTCGTCGTCGTCGTCGTCGTCGTCGTCGTCGTCGTCGTCGTCGTCGTCGTCGTCGTCGTCGTCTTCCCACCAGGACCATCACACTCATCTAGCGAAAAGGCAGCAAAGCTGTTTGGTTCACGTGCCCAGTGAATGTGATGGCGTCGTGATAAGTTTACGCTTCTTTGTAGGCCCTCTACACGTGACGTAAGTTGGGATACTTGAGCCTTGTACTCGCTCACTTTTCCAACGAGCTTTAGTATGGTCTCCACTGAGTAAGTAACGTCCAAAAGTTTTCTTTTAGCCAGGTCGCATTTAGGCGAATGGAAGGCGTGCTCTACGGCAGGGATCTCGTCCTCGCGCCAAGAGTGTATTTTGATCCCGCAATGGAAGCACTGCACCCAATCTCCAATGCCTGTGTAAAAGAACCCGTTCCTGCAACAGGCAAACTTGGATAGAAAAGGATGAATCCAATGCCTAAAACTATCCAATCGGCTCTCATAGTCAGCCATGGATGGGTGTAGGGGAGCCATGTTGCGCTAATTATTCAATGTAAACCACAGGGTTCTCTTCAGCGAACACGCTAGTCCAAAGTTTCAAGTCGGAATGATTTCGTGGCGATAGATCAATGATTAAATAGCCCCAAGGCTTGCTGGTTGCATCTTTGCACGCTTGGCGAAGAAGTCCTCCCATACCCATTTGAGCATCCAGTCGCGATATTTGTAACACATCTCTAGGGTTTTTGAACAGCACGTTGTAATGCATGTTTAGATTGATAGTCCTGCTTGATTTTCCTTGGCAGAATACATTTTGACTCAAGTAAATCACAGTCAGGTTTTTGTGGTGGCTCCCTTGAGTAAACAATCGCTCTGCCTCCTTGTTGTTCACTATCACCCAAACAGCAGGCTTTCCACCAGCATAGCTCATCAGGTCATTGGGCAGACCCTGAATAAATTCCATGTCGGAGGAGGCCATATCATTAAACCCCTCTTGCCAAATGCCGTAAAAGTAAAGCACTCTTTCAGGCGGTTGGCTAAACATGGTCGATCTATTCTTCAAAAGTGTTTTAACAAAAAAGGATTTTCCACACCCAGTGCACCCACTCAAACAAACAGTTGTTGGGGTCTGGAAAAAGGCCTGCGGAACATCCACTACAGTCTTCATCACAGCAAATCTATTTTGAGCGAATGGTTGTAATCTTTTCTTATAGCCTCCCACATCGCTCCAAGAAAGTTGTTCCCGACATGGTGTTTCAACTCAACAAAAGAGGCAACTATTTTAGTCAAACCGCATTGACCATATGCGCTCATTTGACAAGCAGTAAACCAAAGGCGCCTTTTGAGTGCTTTGGAGAAATTCTCTTACTTGCCTGTTTGTTTTCAGTTTAAGTAAGCAGATCTGGCGCATTACTTTCCCCATTTCCTCATACCACTCACTTTTTACTCGAATGTCTTTCAACACAGCGCAAAGGTACTCGGCGTTGGAGTAATAAAGAACCTTTCTTGATTTTTGCTCTTCGCCGTGAAACAAACAAAGAAGGTAGGAATACAGCTGCTCTGCGTTGGCGAACATGTACTCCCCCCACCTCAAAGTGCATGGGTACTCCAAAGATAAAGGATCTGACTTGTCAAACCAGCAAGTTCCGACCTCCTCCCAGGGACACAGCACCATGTCCAAACACCGTGTCAATACACCATCGGGCAAAACTTCACGTTTACAGTAAAAGTAGCTAAAGCCATTGCAGGCTTGCTTGTAGGTGTAAATGGTGTTATTCCTCGCTCTGAAACTGCGATTCACCGCTGATCTCGATTTGCCAGTTTGTAACACTGAAGCGTACAGATCAAAGACATTCTCTAATCCTCTTTTACTAATCCCCTTCGAGCTAAACTTGACCTTGTCTTCATTTCTCAAAATGTAGGTTTTACTCGATAAGCAAAGGAGCTCCTGGCCCTCAGCTTCCAGTTTAAAGGCCCCTGGTTTTCTCTTGTCTCTTTTCCTGTGAGTATCGCAACATTCTCGGGGAAACCATACGGGATCCAAATCATCGGAGCATCGATGGTATATTTCATCCAAGAACTGTTTTTTCACCTCTGGGCGAACAGATTCTTGCAATGTTTTGGTGCTTATCGCAAAATAGAGGGTATCAGTGTCAGTCTCGCCCAAAGCGAACTTATCTCTCCCAAGGTAATGATCAATACAGCCGTAGTAAAACTCCAGCATTCTTTTCTTGGCGTATTGCCAAGTAAATGGGAAGATCTAGCACAATTCGCCGTTTCGCCATCTCGATCTCAAAGTAATTTTCTCCAAGTTCTGTCATTTTACGGTAAAGGGGGCTGTTCGCTTTCATCATCACTGTGTTTTTGTTGTTGGAATATATCACAGATTTGTGTTTCTCCTTGTTGAGAATGCAGCCTCCATAGGCAGAATTCCTGAGCAATTTCATTGTGTCTGCAATAATGGCTTGAGAAGGGTCACTGTCTCCTTTTAATCTGGCCTCCGTCACTTCGTTCACAAACGTGCTAAAGCACGCGGCCTTGCAAAACTCCACCACTTGATAAATATGCGTCACTTTCAACCCCATATCCAAGTACCACTTCAGCAAAGGAGTGGCTAGCAATAGTCGCTTGGCGTGAATGCCAGAGACCAGTAACTTTCGCGGTTTCTTTGAAAGATCAAAGCGCTCGCATTGTGCTTGCATGTGCTCGCCAAACGCTTCGTAAGGCACTTTCGTCGTGCAAAATAAAGGACACATCTCGCCAAAGTATGCCCTGGCTTCATCAGAGTCATCGATCGAAATATCGACCTCGACCATTCCAAATATCCCCTCGGATTGCACTGCATTCAAAATCTCCTCTTCGGATACTTTTGACGGGTGCTTGGAATAAAACAATGGAAGGTAGCTTTTCACAAAAGCTTTCCACTTAGGATTTGTCTTCATTTCTTTGCGAATCCGACACTCCCAGTAGTTTCTCACTTCGTAGCCCCATTCTTTCAAGAGTTCTTCTCTTTCTATGGTCCGTTTCAGCTTTTTCAATCTCGCTCTCTCACCCATCTTACCGCTCATGCAAGGGCAACCGTGAAAGTAGCACCCCGATACCTCTATGATAAGGTTCTTGCCATTCTCCAGTTTGTTGCACGAAATGCCATCCACTAAAAAGCTCCCTATCCTCACTTCCTTGCCGTAGTTGCACGCATGCTTAATTTCCAAGGAAGGATCCTGAAAATTCAACCAATCCGTCCAGGCATACATCAACATATGGTCAATTCTCACGAAACGGGCCCACGGGCTCTGCCTGGCATCCATGGGTGATATATTGAAAGGGGAAAACAGTGTACAAATATAAATTATATTAACAGATGCAGCACCGATAGGGCTTTCAGGGGATGTATGGTTTTGTGTATCTAGAATGAATAATAAATGTTTTATGGGCAATAAACATGCTAAAATCGACCATTTTTCAATGAAGATATACAAAATCTTATGAAAACGATCACCACCAAGTCATACAGTAGAACATATGATTATATTTTCTGTTTGTAATTATACCCCAATCTATTGGCTATGTACCACAACTAAGATATATGATCATGAAATATTTTTTACTTCTCCTATTTCCATCTTTATTTTTGTGAATTTTGTGTGTTGCGTTCCAACGCCATTTTGATGAGCTTATCTAGTTATGAAAAATAAATATTTAGTTATTACTATTATGCCCAAATCGCTCCCCAAGAGTATTACTTTGTATTAAAATATTAAAAAAGGATCTAAATACAACAGTGTTTATGCCCGACCTGAATGAGTGACAAAATTCCAAGTTGGGGAATTCCTAACGTTGGGTTCCAACGCCCTTCATTTACATTACTATCTTTACAATTATATAGATTAATCAATGAAAAAATAACAGTTAAAGAATCGATATATTATTACTACTATAGTATTTGACATTTTGTCCAGGGATAATTTATAACTTCTTTAGACTGAATTAAAGTGCCAACGTTGTGTTCCAACGCCCTGTTGCGTTCCAACGCCCTCTGAAAAAGAGTTGCAATGCTGGGACCATTTCCCTCCCAAATAAATTACTTGATTCATAATAATGATAATTCATCCTTAATTGACATTCACTGGTCGAAGAAATACAAGAAATAATCACAGAAATGCCAGAAAACAATGATAATAAATCATCACCAAATGAGGCGTTCCAATGCCTGTTCCAACGCCTCCAAAAACATGAAATCTATAACTCAATAAAATATGGACAAAACAATATTTTTACACTGGATTTTCAGTTGAATACTTAGTTTAGCAGCTATATTTAATGGTCCCATATTAAACAGCAATTTTAGAATTTCATTCAAGGGCGTTGCAAGGGCGTTTGCAAGGGCGTTGGAACGCAACACAAGACAATGTATGATTCTCTTGGTTTTGGCTGCCACAGGCAGAGATTTTAATATTAGTGTTCCCAATTTTAGATTTGAATTGTTAAGCAAGTGTACAATCAATCGTGGGAAGGATTAGTAGTTCCAATGAATTTAATTTTTGACCCCCAAATAGCCCCAAGTGACCCCATTTCGTGAGAACTGACCATATACAACTGTCTCTGGATCTTCTCAGGCTTAAAGTCACGATCCCTCTCCCGTCTAATGTAAAATCCCGTAGGCATCTCCTGTCCGATGGCATACAAATACAGGGCATTGCAATCATACCCCATGATCTTTTCCACTTTCAATTCCGAGCCGGGTCTCAATAAAGTCTCGCCAGCTATTAGTCGGCGGTTGAAAATAATGGAGGGTCCGCCAATGATATTTCTGCTAATCACCGCATACAGGTCTCTATGCTCGGGAGAAATCTTGCAGAAAAAGCTTCCATGCTCATTCCCCGATTGGTACAGCATCTTTCGTGCGCTTCCAGGGCAACTGATTGATTTCTTGAACACATCAATACCACGACTATGGTAAAAATCCTGCAGTTTGGAGGTGGCCAGACAAAATGGCAACGTATCGTTGTTATTATAATACACAAGGATATGTTGGGTGAAGCTGGCGGTGTATAATAAATAAGATGACAAGGGGAGTGGCCTGAAACCAAGCAGAGCTAGGTTTTATTCAGCAAATACATAATATCAATAAAGAAAAAATTTCGTAATGTCCGTCCGCTCAGTGCGGATCCGAATGAGTGAGTGTTCCAATGTTTACGCTCGCCGCGCTACGTCATAGGCGCGGCGAGGAGCGATCTGATTGGTCGCTGGGGAGAAATGGGCGTGGCTAGGGAACCGCCCCTTGGTCACCCAAATATGGGCATCGATGAGTCGATTGTGTATATGTTGGGTGAAGCTGGCGGTGTATAATAAATAAGATGACAAGGGGAGTGGCCTGAAACCAAGCAGAGCTAGGTTTTATTCAGCAAAAGGCCAAACACAGAAGACATCAGGAAGAAAGGCTGTCCAAAGCCCTTCCCACCACACTCTCACACATTAACTGATCCTGAGGAGAGGGAACAATGTAAGATGACACAATAGAGGATCTCCAATTACCTCTAACCTTGATATTGTCAAGGGATATGCCTAAGGAGGACATATAAGAGGCTCCACCACGACGAAATGAATGGGAAGTGTAGGCATCCTGCAACCCAGCAGCACTTGACAAGGCAGCCAACCTACGTGTGAGTTGATCATAACCTAGTGTCCCACAAGACAAACATGAGAAGAGTGGAGCAGTGGCTGGCAGATCCTGGTCTAGAAGCTTATTAATCCAATAGACTGGGCACAAGGATTTGTTCTTGATTTTTCTGATTATCAGAGAAAATGGGTTAGAAGAGGTCTTAGTCGTACCAACATGAACGACCAATCCTCCAGATTCAAGGGAAATGTTTTTACGGAACAGCATGTGGGGAGAATTAACCACATGTCCAACCCTTAAAGTGATCTGAATAAAAACACAAAAGCAGACCAACACATCAAGTCCAAATCATCTTGCAAATCCAAGCAAGGGAACATTTTTAACAGATCTGAAGGCTTGATGGGAGGAGCTGGGGTAGGAGCAGATCCAGGCAGATTTTTTATCCCACGAAGCACCGATTTAATAGCTGGGTGAGATACAGGAGGGCAGTCAAGGCCTAACAATCTCGCATAGGCTACCACACCTGTGACATAAGTACAAACTGAAGAATATCTCATGACAGAAGCTAGATATGCACAAAAAGATGAGAGCTTCTGTGTCGTTAATGGTACCAACGACGAAGAATTGTCATCTAAGAAGGCGTTGAACAGTTTCCATTGACGAAGCCTCTGAGATTTAGTTGAGGGGGCAAGGCTCAAATCCCTGAGTTGAATAACTCTCTCCGTCCATCGGCTGAGCCCTGGAGGAGACAATAGTCAGTGTTAATACAGCACAAGTTTGTAGACAAGAGGACATCAGGCACAGGAGCATCAGATTTATAATAAGGCAAGCGAGATAGAATATCTGCCACCACGTTATTGTCAGTTTTAATGTACTTCGGTGTGAGAGAAATATTAAAAATGAAACAAATCCAATACAACTCATAGAGCCATTGCATACACTGCTTGCTACTGCTTGTTCCATTTTTCAACATTGCAATGACCTGTGTATTGTCTATGAAACACACCACATTTTTGTTTTTCAGGACACTAGCCCAACGCCTGATCCCAGTCAACACTGGAAATAATTCCTGGATGTTAATATTCGAAGCTAGATCGTTTTCCATAGGCACAGGGCAAATATGAGCTTCATGGTTCACACAAGTGGGAATTTCACACTCGTTCCAGGGGCCAGCTAGCCAGTCCGAGCCCATGAAGGCTGCAAACCCCTTTGACGAAGAGTCAGAAATAATAGGGAGGTGGAAAAAATCTTTCTTCAACATGCCCACACCGTTGAAACACTTGGAAAAAGATTCCCACCAGTTCACATCCATCCTCGCTTCAGCAGATATGGGCATAACATGTAATTTTTTCACAAGCATCATTTTATACATGTCAAAGAACCTCCTACAAAAGGTTCTTCCTCCTTGAAACACTGCTGAGCAATGGGAGACATAGCCACAAAATTTTTCAAGTTGCTTCTTGGTCATCACTCTTGAATTCTTAACCTCTCCTATCAATTTGGTTAATTTCTGCACTTTTCCCAGTGGAAGGGAAAGAGTCATCTCCTTTGTGTTCACGGTGAATCCTAGATATACACAGCTGGTAGAAGGGGCGGTTACCTTTTTCCAGGCCACGTGGAAGCCAAGAAAACGTAAACAGCATATCACAATATCACGATAACGAGAACATTCTTCATAAGAGTCACTGGCTACAAAGAAATCATCCAGAAAATTCACAATGGAAAATTCAAACATCTCAGATACACATGTTACAAAAAAGTTAGATATGCTGTTAAAAATGCAAGGGCCTGTTCGTAGACCAAAGCACAATCTATTATCGACAAACAACAACTCTTCACCTTTAACATCCCACCTGAACCCACAATATCGGCGATGGTCAGGATTAATCGGTACAGCTCTATACGCAGATTTTATATCGACAACAGCCATGAAAGTACCTTCATTTACTAAACTAACAGCATCGTCAATTGATTTAAATGAAAATTCATGTACTAAGCTATCACAATGTTCATTTACTGACTGTCCCAAAGGTCTGCTGCAATCTGTTATGGGCCTAATACCCCCATCAGCCTTTGGGACAGCCCCAAGAGAATGAATACAGGTAGGGAAATCGTCAGCAATTGAAATAAAACCTTCGTTAAGTTCATTAAATACAATGTCGTCCATCTTGGACTTAACCTCAGGCTCAAGGATAGATTTATAGTTCGCACAATCGTACGATTCAACCTCGGTGTCAACCACATCAAAGCCTTCTAAAACACCGTGAAAAACATCAAGGTAGTTTGAAACAATACTAGGTTTTAAACTGAACAGTAAATAGGCAAAACGACAAGGTTTTAACTGAGTGCTATTGCCACCAAGAACATGACGACATTGACATTTACCGCGAGCACAGCTAGCATATACATTCACGAAGGAACCACGATTAGAACTAGGAGAAACAAAAAGTAAAATATCATCGTTAATTTTGCTACCATCACGACCAAAGTCGGCAATAATATTCCTAATGTCATTGTACTTAGCTTCAACTGGTGAAAACAAATCCTGATCGCAGGAAGGCACGGATATCGGGAACAAACCAACTGTGGGAGCCAGATTCACATCGTCAAGGTCAGCCTTGTCGGCCATGACAGTTTGTTCAAAGTTCAAGGACGGGTCGTTGTTATCACTACAGGGAGTCACTTCCGGGTCAAGGTTGTCAGATTCAAAACAAACGATCGCGTCGCCTAGACTACGATCTTCTACTGTTAACTCATTATTAACAACATGACACTTCGAAAATACAACATTTTCATCAATAAAACAATCATTACGACAAACCTTAGCGACTTCCCGACCCTCCTCATCCTATTTAGAACCTTTAGAGCCCGAACAAGCCTTCGCTCCGTGATCGAAGGATCCACACGTTGAGCACTTATGTGGAAAATCACAACCTTTCACGGAACAACCCCCCGGGTTGTTATACTTGAAACACACACGATCTTTCTTGGTCTTGGTAGATTTTACTGTAGAAACCTTCTTGGAATTCTCAAATGCGTAGCACCTTAAGACTTCTTCCTGACGAACGTCCTGAAAAGCAGCCAATCCCACCTTGTTCGCTCTCGCCCGAACGGCTTGGTCATAAAGTAGGCTGGCCTTCAATGTGTATACCTGTGATCCCGCCTTCTCACACATCGTGAGGCAGTGGCTGACCACGCCCTGAATCTCGTCTAACGACCTAGCATCCGTTACCAGCTTACTAACAAGTTTTAAGTTAAGAAGCAGCAGATTTTCAAAAGAGTCAATGCTATCACCTTTCTCCAGATCCCGTGTCTGGTCAAATGGGCGTGTCCTTGATCTCGACCTCGTACGGTCCCTGGCATGACCGCGTACACGGTGGGCCCCGCCCACCTCGTAAATAGAACTCTCCACACTGGGATCCCTCTCACGACGATTGAACATCACTGTCCCAGAATTATCGCTAATCGTGGAAGAAGATGCAGAATCCAGTTTTTTCCCTTCCAGCGAGGTGATGAGGTTTTGCATCATCGATTCCAACGATCCGATCCTACCATTCAGTTGACTAATGTCCACAACAGCCGGAGACCCCGTGCAATCTTCATTCAGAGGAGCTACATGCGTCTCACCACATTTTGTACACAACTTTGCTTTCCCCATCTCGGAAAAGTATCGAACAAATTCGGCGAAAATGCAAAAAATTTCGTAATGTCCGTCCGCTCAGTGCGGATCCGAATGAGTGAGTGTTCCAATGTTTACGCTCGCCGCGCTACGTCATAGGCGCGGCGAGGAGCGATCTGATTGGTCGCTGGGGAGAAATGGGCGTGGCTAGGGAACCGCCCCTTGGTCACCCAAATATGGGCATCGATGAGTCGATTGTGTTAATCCTGTAGTGTTTTCATTCCTTTCTCCCTCCAAAACTGTTGCATCTCCTCATATTCTTCTTTGGAAATATTGGAGTTTTTCAAGGTGGAATAAGAAGCCTCATGCGGTAGCAGTTGAGTGTCATTCAATTTATCAGCACTGGTAAGGTATTCGTATGGAAAGTATTTCTTTGACAGCTCGCCGTCCACCCCAAACGCTGTGAGAAACTGGGCGTAGGAACAGCCAGGCACTAGAAAATTGGCAATGTCCATAAATTTCAAGCGCTCGTTCTGAACCACAAGATAGCTGTTATTTCGCTTGGCCACGAAATTTTTCCTATCGTTGAAATTCATGTGCTTAAAGAATAGTTCCTTCACCAAATTAATGTCGTAATTCGATGAATTGAACCCAAACACAGGCAACACACTCATGTAATCCTCAAATTTCTCCTTCAGCCTCACAAGGTATCGGTGCATTACTTTCTTTGAGCGGTTCTCGTCCACTTCGGTTTCAACAAACCAAGCTTCTTCTAATTCTCCATCCTCCTCCTCCCCCTCCTCCTCCTCCTCCTCCTCCTCATGATCATCATAATCATCTATCATGATCATCATGATCATTGCTAGCATCATTGGTAGTTTCAGGTACCTGCCAAAATGCCAACTGTCGTTCCAACTCCAAACTCACCTTTTGCCATTTTTGTTTAGCAAGGGCAAACAATGTTTCTTGCAATAGATGCAAGTAAGAAAACATGCTCCCTAGCAGCTCATCAAGGTTCTCCTCCACAAAACACAAAGGCTCTGTGTAGCCCTCGATATTCGAACAAACACTCACAGAAATAGGTTTGTGGTTTTGCACCCAAACTAACTTTTCTGAATTCTGTTCGTGTGTCATGGCCAATATCGACTCGAAATCAAATGCAGCAAACCACGAGAATGTAACATCATCGCTGCATATCCCAACGTCTTCCAGCTCTTCGAAAACGGTCTTGCTCGGGCAGTAAACTCCCCCACAAAGCTGGAATTTCGTCTGCGCTAAGCAAACCAACCGATGCCTTGTCAAGTCGGTTTTAACTTTGAATATCCGCTGACATGTTTCACACTCAAACTTTTTGGCAAAGCTTTTGAAATCGGAAATATAGCTCAAGTGATCCTCATCAAGGTTCAAATACAACACAGAATTCAACTTTTCATGCGATAAATACCTCACAAGCACGGCGCCATTGGGTTGTAAATCATACACCTGTAAACAAACACTGAAACACTGCTCAAAATCGGAAAACTCCTCCATGAGCAAGCCTTTGTACAAAGCAGGGTCTTCGCCCAAGGCTACATTCAAAACACTTTCATTGTATTGCCGCCATTCTCTATACAACCTCTCTGCAAAGGTGTCTAAATGTTCAGATTCGGAGCCCATATGCAAGGCCAAGGCTCGAAAGGCGCAAAGTTTGTCTTTAATCGGATCTCGATGTCTGGAATTGGGTTTGGTATCCAAAGTAATCACACTTGTCTTTCGGCGGAGATAATCCGGACAAAGACCGCGACCTAACGGCCAATTGGTTAGTGTGACAAAGTAGTTTACATTCAAAACCATCACAGGCTTCCATTTGGAATTAGGCCTCATTTGCCTAATGAGCTCATCAATGTCCAAGTTGATTAATCGCTCTTTCAACTTATCAAAGTCCTTCTGTTTCGATATGTACATTGGTTCATCAAATAAAGACGCGTTCGAAAAAGGGACAAAATAACGATATTCTCCCGTCTCGCTATGCCTCAATAAAATACCTAAAGACATCAATTTTGCAAGTCTGGTCTAATTCAGTAGACATGCTATCCACTTGACTTTCAAACACAGCCGGAGTCAAATGCTCCACTGGAAAGTTAAACACAATGGATAAATCGCCTCTCGCATGATTCCGTAACACATGGCCTCTATTTGCATTAAACACCTCTTCCATAGCGGGATCATCAAAGGGCGTGTTTTCAGGATCCCAAGGCTCTGGTTGAAGATCGCCGCCTCTTCCATGAAGTCGACCTCGGTGTAAGTAAAGAGCACGTCTATTTGCAAATTTTTCATTGCATGTACGACACCTATAAGTCCTGTTGTGAACACACGCGTGATGAATGGCATCGGCTTTGGACAAGGGCTTGTAGCCACAATCTCCACAAGGCTTTAGGCGAAGTTTGCAAGTCACCTCATGCCGTTGACAATTAAACCTCCGCTTAAATGGCTTTTCGCAATACTGACACAAAATAAAACGGGGTGGTTTCTGTAAGGGAAAAAGAAAGATTATAAAATAAAAAATCAATTTCTCAATAACGTATGACTTTTATTTTCTTAAGTAAAGTATTTACTTTTCCCATATGTATGTTTTCCTTATCTTCCTCCTCCTCCCGATCCTCCTCCTCCTGATCCTCCTCCTCATGTTCAAGTAAGCTTTTACAAGCCTTATCATCAACCATCGTCAGTTCCTCATCATTGCCATAATCCATTTCTTCCTCAGGAGCAAAGGAAAGGGAAAAGCACTTCCCCAAATTATGCATGGCAGAAGTCTTGGAATTAGATTCAACCATTAATCCACATCTGTCACAAAGCTCCTAAGATATAAAAAATAGATTGTAGAGCCACTTTCAACTCTTCAACTTTTTTTGTATTTTTCAGAAAACTCAAGACAGGAATTTTACCTGAGCTCGCGGCTGGAATGTCTCCTCCTCCTCCTCCTCTTCCTCCTCCTCCACCACGCCCTCCTGCGGCGCCAGCGGCGGAAGTACAACAGACTCTCTTGAACCCTCGTCGCATGATGAAATGGGACTGTAAAGCACTGGACCAGCCGGGGGCACTTCAACTACCCCCTTCTTCTTCTCCGCGTCCACTTCGAATACCCCTTTCTTCCCTGTACCTTCTCCCCGAGAAACTGTAGTTTGTTCGGCTAACTATTAAATAAAAATATACATTGTAATTCTCATCTCTTAGTTATATTTTTTAGATGACCACCGAATATTCTTCTAAAGTCTAAAGTCCAAAGTTACCTGCTGTTCCAAGGCATTCAATATATCCAAATCGCTTGGTACATTCTCCATTAACTATTCCATACTCCTCGATAATAGACTGTAGTGTGGGAGCCTCAATCTCTGTAGTGTGGAAATCAATCTCTGATATATCCAGCGGAATAGACAAATCTAACGGTGACAAATCCCCCTCCTCAGGTACACGCACAGGCAAATGAGCCGGTAAGGGAGCAGGAGCAAGAGGAGCAGCAGGAGCAGCAGCAGCAGGGATCGCACTCGATTCATGAGTAGTCGTTGGAAGCTATAGAAAAAAAAATTCACTCTAATCAGCTCACTCTAATCAGCTCACTGTAATCAGCTCACTTTAATCAGTTCTTCACCTTTCACTAATGCAGTCAAATATAAAATATAAAAATAGCTCACCATACAAAAAGTACTCCTCTCCCTATTAGCTGCTTCCATCTACAATATCATAACATAGACATAGTAAAAATAAAATCACAACAGTATTCCCAAAGGCATAATTCCAAAGTCATAATTCCAAACTCCAAAATTATACACTCACTTGGCGTAAATAAGCCATTTGTCCTTGAACATACTTATGCAACTCTATTCCTCGCTCAAGAGCCCAAAAGTATAATTCCACTGCATCGGAAAATTGAGTAACTTCCTCATACGTAACTTCTTCCATGGTCAAATGTTTTTTCAAATTAATCACACTCTCTTTTTCTGCCATATATATATATATGGTCGATTCCAGTGAAATGGGGGCCATTATCGAATTTTCATCATGTTATCCAATCATTATCATTTTTTTGTCATTAAATGAAGATGGTTGAAGGATGAAAAACCCAAAATATTAGCTCTTAAGTAAATTCTGGAAACTAGAGGTAGTACAAGTTTTTCCATTGAAATATAGCGATAGATTACAAATGACACCCCTTAAAATTGAATATAGGATATTTCAACATATTAATTTGAAAATGTCCGATTTTTAATTACTCAAGACCATTTAGAAGTGCTTAATGTTGCTCATAATGATGAAAAAAACATTTTTTTAAATTTGTATTATATTGTGTGAGTATTTAAAGATCGTTGCAACCTAATATTCCTTTAGTTTACCTTAGTAACCTTCTTCTCATTTTGTCACTATACCCCATATGTCATGAAGAGTAAACCTTTAAATCTATCATAAAAGTTCACGATTGGGTCTACAGATAGGTGAAAACGATTTGTACCTAGTACATATAGTAATGTATATATGCATAATTGAAAAAGCATACGTAATCTATCGCTATAGCCATTTCTGGTCATATTGGGCTTATTTCCCACTATCACATAATAGCTAAGGTCATAAAACTGCTATTGTTATCATTTATTTATTTCTATTTCATAATCACAAGCTGACCTCTGTTGAATAATCTTCATATTTACAACAAAACAGCAGGATTTTTTTTTTCTGCTATTTTTACAATTTTCACTTGATGCAATTTCTGATTAATTTGCCACGATCTATGAAAAATATTGCATTTTTATGAAAAGACTCCTGTCATTTCGTTGACTTTAATCCTTCCCATACATCTGAACAAAAAAAAATCATTTAAGGCAGGTTTCTGCCTTCAAAAATACCCTTTTCACAGTGTCATTCGTAATCTATCTGCATTCGTAATCTATCGTGTCATACGTAATCTATCGTTTCTCAAAAGAAAAACCCTATCTAAAGACAAATGTTATGTCATTCCTCTAACCTTTTTCATTCCAATATATTCAAAGTAATATACATTAGTCAATAATTAATCCTGCTTCCAGAAATATCATTTTTCCAGTGTCTTTTTGTTATCAATTATGTCATTCGTAATCTATCTGTAATTATTTATTTGTGGTATTCTATGAGACTAATATTGCTTTTTAATGAAAGAATTCGAGTAAGTTCTCTGACTTCATCCCTTTCCAGATATTCTAAGCAATCAAAATTAATTCTAGATGATTTTTCTTTCAGAAATATCATGTTTAACGTATTATCATGTGCATTCGTAATCTATCGCGATAGATTACGAATGACATTTTAATCACATGGACACAAGAAAAGACAATGTAACTGGGATTTTTGGTGACTGTTACTAGTTAAGACATGGACAATGATCATATATACCAAAGATGGTTGCTTATACTTGATTATTTAAACATCAAAGGTTGCTATTTGTAATGATACACTGGAATTCAATACGAATATGATTTATGCATCTGTAATGACTCCAGGAGCTGTAAAAATTGTCGCAGAACCAAGAAAATCGAGGATTATTTACAAAACATAATTAGTAATATATTTGAAAAATATCTTTCATTAATCTTCAAAGTAAATAAAAATATGTAGGAAAAACGTGTCATACGTAATCTATCGCTTAGAGTAAAATTTGGGGGACATTGTCAGGAACAACTGAGCCTGGTGACTTCATATTTCATGATTATAAAAATATATTTGTTCCTATGCCTTAACAAGCCATTCCAGTACATGCTGAGCATATTATTATGTCTTAAAATATTCTCAGATAATAAATATCTGTACAATAATGCAATATTTAGGGTGTGCATTCGTAATCTATCGCTGGTAAATTTAGGCCACTGCAGAGATACCCCACATTCAAAAAAATAAAAATTATAGTAGGGGTGAACGGGTCTATAGCATGTTTATCCCTAGAAAATATGAAAGCTGTATCATCAATATTTTTCCATTTACAGCCAAAAATGAAATAAAATAGGTTTTGGCCCCGATTTCACTGGAATCGACCATATGTACAATGTAGCATATGACCAACTCCACTTGGTGAGGTAATGAGGCAATACATTTCACTGGGTTTATTTAAAGAAAGATCGAGCGCCGCCAGACTCAAAACAAACAGTCTTCTCAACGCAATGGGTCCATACAGATATAGATATCTCAATCGCATGCGAAACGCACAGAAAAAAAAAGCCATGGAAAACCCATGTAGAACACTACAAATTCTGCAAAAATTCATATGCGATAACGCAGGGGTTCAATTCAACATCTGCAGTGAAGATAAAGCAAATGCTATAGCAAATGCTTGCCTATCAAACGGGGAAGAGTGGCGCCCTGTTAAAAGTGCAGGACTCTGCATTAAAAAGGATACCACTTTCATCTCACATAGAGCCTTCCACGACTTTGCAACACACTATAGACTAGTGCTAGTGCAAAAATTATTCAAACAAACCAAAGAGTTCTTTATTCCACCTGGAACCTTTTTGGAATATACAGGATTTACCAATGAGTGCCCATTCAACTCCGCAATCATATTCATCGACACATTAAAGACCAAAAAATTGAATAATTTCAACGCAGCTGAAGTTCTCCCCGTCCTCTCGGCAGGGAATACCTGCTCCCACAGCCGATTAATGCTAATGTTCAGTCAAAGAAAGGAACAATACCCAGATACACTCATATCACACCAAAACCCGCACGATTGGAAAATACAACTCATGCGGGAGGGAAAAAGCCATGTGTCATGTTACTGTGGAAAACAACTCCCATTAAACGATATGGATCTATGGGATAACACCTGCTGTGACGATCTTAATCTAAACCACATATTTCTAGCCTTTGAAACGCCATTCTACCCTTACACAATTTGCGCACGCTGCCATTGTTGCAGAGAATCAAAGAGCAAAACTAATTTATAGCTACGAATATCCACCCCATACCCATCCACGTCAAATGACACTAACTAAAAAAGTGCAAAGCACGCACCCAGAAAGGTCTCACGAAAGGATTAACGTAGGACTTTATACCTTAGATGCGCTTTTGTGACACCCAATTCAAATGGAAATATAAACCATGTTCAAATAAAGGATTTCTATACTCTTCATCTCTTGTGTACCCGTCATCTCTTGTGTACCCGCTCACCTCCATCCATGTAACAGCCCGACAAAAGCATACAATCACCCATCCAAACACCCCCTCTTCCCCACCCTAGCAAATAAAACCCCATACACACTTAATGTACTGACATCAACAAGTACATATACATAGGCAAAGACACCGATCTCTCCCCTCTCCTCTCCACACCCCCACTACCCCCCACCACCCCCTCTCTCTCTCTCTCCCACCCATATCCCCCTACCAACACGCTACGCGCGCGCGCGTAGCGCCTCTACTGCGTCTACCGCGCGCCTATAGTCTCACCGCGTCTACCACGTGCGAGAAAATGAGCAACCTGTCAATCAAATCACTTCAAAATCACTACCATTTCCTATTCATGCTCACAAAATCCCGGGTTGCCGCTGGTGACTATTACTACTACTAGCGTACAGTGTGTATTATTCCCTCCCTTTCCCACTGTGCCGTTCTCTCCCACCATCTCAACCCCCACTGCCTCCTCCTACTTGTCTACATATTGGTAACCGAATATCTGCTTCCAAGACCCATGTATAGAAATATTAATAATTCATAATTCAGATTAATGATGAAGTAATATAGTCGATTTGCCTGTTCTTTATTTAACTTTGGGTTACTTTTCACTGTGGAAATACTTTATTAATGTCATTTATATTCATTTATCTATATTTAGAAATTAAAGGAAAACACTACTATTCACTTCCACGCGTCCCCTTTTCCATATACCATATATATATATTTCTCAAACAAAGGAGCGCTGAGATATGACACAGTTTGTTTCTTCATTAATAATCTATTAAATTAGCAACAAGAATCAAACATTTTAATTGTCTTCCACTCTCTTTAAAATTAGCCTATTGGACGCGCCCTCCCGAGAAAAATAAACCACTACTTTAATAAAAAAGAAATTCCAATTATGGTCTGAGTTATGAAAAAAAAACCTTGATTTATTTTCAATAGAATAGGACCAGAAAGTAGTACAATATCCAATGGTGGCGGGTGGCTAATGGTCGACCTGCATAATTAGGGTTTTAGTTCATATTTAACTGTTATCTATTAAATATTTGAGATATTATGTTTAAGAGATTTGGTACAAGTAGGGTTTCGGGCATGGCAGTATCATTTTTTATGTATCATACACTCTAGGAACCCTCATCGTGGGGAATACGAGCATCAGGTGGGCTTCAGTCCTTCATATCGTATTACAAGCCCATCATACAAATTGAAAGCCTATAGTACAAATAGAAAGCCTATAGTACAAATAGAAAGCCTATCGTACTGTGGAGGACGCTACCCCGCGTACAATTAGAAAGCCTATTGTACTCCTTCAGAAAGCTTAATGTACTCACACTGTGGGGTGGGGGAGGGGGTTCATTCTTATTGTTGCAGGCCTGTACTGGCCCACGAAAATACTACTTAATTATTTGTTTATTTATTCATTCATTGACTTCGGGGAGGGTGAAGTAATTATTCTCTTAGAAAATCATTGTTTTGGTGCATTTCCTTCTTGAAGTGTTTCTTCCTCATGCCAGCTTCTGTAACAAGAAAATACAAGTCAGTCAGCCATTTCAATGGGAGTGTATTTATACATGAGATGAGGTATAGCTCTTGATGCACTCAACTGTTCTTTATTGAATTATCAAAGTCAGGGGTAACTACACACCATGATCGGTCCCTTCCCCACTAGTTTCACTTGTTTTCAAAAAGTGTGGGTGAATGCATTCTCACCTGCGGACAAGGCCTGTGTGACTGACCTCTCCCCTGTGCTACTAGGAGTGAGGTGGACACTACTTACAACCAACAAACCTTGGCTTGCTCTTGTTATCACTTCGTTCCAAGCTGTACAACACAAAACTAAAAAAAAATTGAACATGGATTATTCATGAGAAATAATACTAAAGATCATGTTTAATGAAACAGAGTAAGCCAAGCCATGCACAAAGCTTTGTCGCCCTTGACTGAGCACCATGCCAAGCTGTAGTACTTTCTATGGTGTGCTGGCGTACAAAGTCAAACACAATGAGATAGTTAGTACTTATCATACTTTCGTGCGTAGTTAATCAACGTAAATCTGTTAGAGTGTAAATATGTATACCTCATTTGTATATCAATTATCAAAAGTTTACTCAAAAGTTTCTGTCATAATTATATATATGCTATTCTGTGCCACAAGTTAGTCAAATACTGCTCTGGCATTTAAAATACCCCCCCTTTTCAGCATTTCATGAAATTTAGCTGCAAAATTCATTTGTGTGTGAAAAATGACCCCTTTATCCATGAAATTTGGAATAATCATGTGTATACATTTGTTACATCATGTTACGCAATAATGACGTAACAATGGGTCACCCCTGAGTGTGTGTGTGGGGGGGGGGAGGATTCATAAGACCCAAAACTTTGGACCCAATAGACAAACCCCATACATAACAATCAGCCATATACTTGTTTGATATTAGTAGATGCTGTGATCTAAACACCCTAATGATTGCACATGTATATAGATTGCCCCTAGTCCCTTGGCAGTGAGGCAGAGATAACAAACCACTGGAACACATTAGATGAGTGCTGCTATGCTGTAAGGCTCAACAGTAAACATGCAGGGCCAGTGCTGAAGATAAATGATGAATAAAAGGATGCAACCTATGCTGCTGTACCTTTAAAAGCTATCTGGGCTGAAGATGTTCAATCTAAAGTTGCCTTCGGTTTGCTACTCTGACTGTACATATCTGGCAAACAGTACTTCATGGGAATGGTAGAGGAGTAAATTTATACTAAAATTTTCATAATAACAATTAGCACACTGCCATGCCTGCACCAGCCATGCTAAAAAATGTCCTGCCAATTTGTGCAGCCCCTTCATATCCAGCTGTACTGTAAGTGCAGCCGGATGTGCAACCCTTGTGCAGCCATTGTACATCCAAGCCAACTGCAGCCAAAGTGCAGCCAGATGCGCAAGGCTGGCTTACACTGGCTGCACTTTTCCCTGAATCAGGATGTAGTCCATGGTTGTGCAAGGGCTGCGCATCCTAAGTGCATCTGCGCAACCTGGGAAAAACGTTAGTAGTTTAGATGTTTAAATAGATTTTAGTCAAGCAACCCGCGAATGCTGTCAACACACGCGTCGCTGCTATGAGCGGACCTGAAATCCCTCGCTGCTAAGGCCAGCATCGCTGCCCTTACGCCAAATTTTAGTATTACATGTATCACTATTTTACTACCTTGGTGATACCCAGTTAATAATAATAATAATAATAACCAATTCTTTATTTCCAAAATTAAGATTGTACAGGAAAATAGGTTATGGGCATATCCGAGGATCTCTTCCAGCCCATGCCTTCTTGTTAATCTTAGGCTTGGTTTTGTTTCCTACAACTACTGGACAGCTAGAGCTATAGAATAATGTTATAAACCAGTTTGTGGTCTTTACAATTTTTACTATCAAATATGTCCTTATTTTTTACTAAATATTGTAATGTCTGCTTATTTACTTGTACGGCGATTCGGGTAAATAACAACAAGAATAGAACAACACAGATCTCCGAGTCCTTGCTAGCGCTTTAGTCTTTATTGCCGACTAAAAACCCTTCAACCACAGTGAAAAAGGTTCTCCCTCCGCTTCACAGAAGAGAGGGATAAGAACAAAAAATTACAGTTAACAAAGGGTAGTTTAACACAAGAATTGAGATCAGACATATGCTAGCAGTAAAATATTAAAATAACCCCCATACGACATCTGGTGGCAAACCATCCCTGCAACAGGTAGAACAGCCAGCCCGAATCCAATCCGGCCGGCCGCACCCGGATAACCGGGTGACTAGACCGGGGGTTCGGGATACTGGCTAGTGGCGCCGGGCCAGAGCGGGGATAACCGCTCCGACCCGGCACCACCACACTCAGCACCACAATACCCCCCTCCCCCCCTTTTTCTGGAGGGAGGACCGACTAGACACGAACTGGCTAGAACTAAACAGGTCCTAAGCAAGACGTATAATATATTAAATCGTAATGACACATACAGTGGAAATAGAATATAAGGACATAGAAGAACGACATGTGAAAAAGTAAAGTGAAGGAATATTAAAAGCCTACACACTCGTGGTGTAAGTAAAAACCATATATTCCTATAACAAACACAATACAATATGAAACATACCTTTAACTTGGGAGAATAATAATGACGTAAACTCTAACCCGAGGTATATTCACAATCACAGGTAGGATAAATCCGGTATATAAAATCACAGAGGTCCATATGCTTGAGCATAAAGTAATGTCCATGTAAAAAGAGTAGTTATCCACGTAGTGTCTGTTGCAGGGAATCAGGGGGTTGTTGTCTCGGAGAGGACTGGAAACATCCGCGATATCCGGAAACGACTGCATCCGGCCCGGTTGACTTCGGCGTAGCCAGATGACAATGATACTGGCGCTCCCACGCCGCCGTCCATCCGGAAAAACGACAACCAAACACACAACTTAACAACATACTACAAAAAACAGTGGAAGAGCACTAATACTCATCCATCACTGTGCCCTTCTCACCCCGAAGCAACCGATTCTCCTCCTCAACAGACATCTCCATCTCAGGACTTTCTTCAGCTGCATCGGATTCCACAACTCCACCTTTACCCGTATCCTGGGTTAAGTTTTCCTCAAGACTCTTCATCTCCAAAGCCAGTCTCGCAGGACTATCCAATGTCTTATCGGGGACGCTGGGCAGAGCAACCTTCCCCGGGCTAGTAACCGGAGTAGAAGTAGTCCTCCCAGCGCCAGACCTTCCTACGGGGGTCAACGTCACCATAGTGCGGGGTTTCGGCAACAGAGAGGGTTTTCCCCCACGTCCCATTCCCGGCCTGACAGCATGTGTCGCCGACACACCGGAGGGAGGTGGGTTTTCCCCGAAACCAACTCCACCAGCCACTGCAGCACTATAGAGAGGCACCTGAGGTGACTGCCTAACCCTAGTCACCGCGGGCGGACTGAACATGTTCGGAGCCATGCGCATAGCCATCTGTGCATTTGGATCTGCAAAAGTTCTCACATCAGGGTCCGAGGTGGTGTATTGCGGCAAATTTTGTCCAAAAGATTGGAAAAAGGCATCCCAAGAGGGAAAGGTCGGCATAGTCATAGCAACAGGGGGTGGAGGCGGCAATTGTTGAACAGCCGGCTGCTGAGGCAAGTGTTCCTCAAACATTTCTTTGAACAGGCCCGACATCACTTCCCGCATATCCGAAATACTAACCGTGCCACCAACAGCCCCGGTTTTCTCCGACTTTTCCTCCTCCATAACTTGATCTTCCGGCTTACCCTGCACTACAGTTTCCACCTTATCTTTTTCTGTCTTTTTCCGCTTAGAATCCGGACCACCTTGCTGCTCATAGCGGGACAACTTACGACGTAACTCCATGTTTACCTCACGCGAACGGTTATCTTCCTCCTTGTAAAACCTCAACTGATCCTGCAAGTCCAGATTTTCCTGCTCTAGATTTGGAATCAGTTTAACCTGTTCCCGCAACTCTTGGATTCCTTCCAACGGTTCAAAAGCTTCCCCGATTAAGGTACGAATATCCGTCATGACAGCCGAAGCAGTCGACTCAATGGCCGAAACTCCGGCGTCCATACACGCAGTTATTCCCTCCAAAGATCTAGAGACATGATCATAGGTGGCATCAACATTCGGGATCCGACCTCCCATCGGGCGAACACGCTCCGAACGATCTGTACCAGACAGCATAGAACTCTGGTCTACCACCGACGATTCAATAGAGGAGTTCATGTGGTCAGCGCTCCCATAACTGCTACTCGGAGGCTTCCTCCAAACACTCGGAGGGGCCGGGCCTGAACCATGAGAGGCAGGAAGTTTGGGGATCACAAACTGCCTAGAACCACCCGTCCTCCTGAGAACAGACAAGGTCTCCCAGTCTCCTCTGGTCATTCTCGCAAACTTCTGACATCCGTAATTTGGGAACTCCTTCTGAAACACCCGAAAACTCATGTACATAATAATAATATTATCAATTGCTGTGTCCCTCTTCTCATGGTGTTGCGTCATACAGTGCCTCACCAATTCTGATCGGCGATCCAGCTTCACCAAACAAGACGAAGCATGTGGGCAGGTTAGTTGGTAACTAGCCGGACAATGCTCCTCCACCAGATGCCGATAAAACCTTTCTCTCGTTCTGTACAAACGAACTCCATCCGGATTGATGGACGGGTCCAAATGCCGGCAATACACAAAAGGACACCTCTGTCCCGGGCTCCACAAACGCTCCACACTTTTTAATTTCACAAGTACCGTCGGGTTGATCACCACCTCCCGAGTTGACTCCGGCTGCTGCCCGATACGACTCTTTAAGAAATGAAATTCCATTTCATACTTAGACATCAAAGTCCCGTTTGAGTACTTGGCCATGGCCTCATCCTCATCCTCGGACTCAGGGCAGACAGGGAAAGTATCTTCCACACTGGGTATAACAGGGGCAATATCCTCCTCCAGCACTACAAAAGTGTCAAGCTTTTTCTGCAAAGCGTTCCACCGGGTCATGTTTCTCACAGTAAAGTCAGGGTCCTCCCGGTTTTTAGCAAATTTCCCCGACCTGTAACGGGAAATTCCATGCTGCCGCTCAATTGCTTGGACTTCCTTCTCCGAACCTAATTTCACAACACTGGCCTTAGCCTCTTCTTCTTGGATTTAACCTCCACAAATTCACCATCATCCTCAGGTTTTTCAATCATAACATCAGCAGCAGGAGTGGTATCCATCTCCTCCGTCTCCTGTGCTTTTTCAACACCGCCAGTGGTAAGCTGAGCAGTGTCCGGGGTGACACCTTCCGTGCCCGGGTCTCCAACAGCAGCTGTAGCATCATCCTCCACTATCTCCTCGGCTCGGGGAGCCGGGGTAGACTCCGGACTGTCTACAATCACCACGTCAGAGACTGCGGGAGAAGGAGCTCTCTCCATATGTCCCGCTGCAGCAAGCTGAGTTTCGGGAAGCTGAGTATCAGCCACCACAACTCCGGGATTAGCCCTCCGGGGACTGGTCCTCTCTACCACCTTAGCAGCCGGTTTCTCAGCTGGCTTCTTCCCGAGTTTCTTCACCTTAGGAACTTTCGCCTCAGCCGACTTCTTCAAAAGTGCTTGCTTAGCCACAGTTGCCTTCTTCATTGCAGCAAGCCGGGACTGCTCCCGGGCTTTTCGCTCAGCCTTCCTCTGCTCACTCAACTTCTTCTTCATAACAAGTTCAGGGTTCGGGGCAGGAACTTTCTCCATCTCAGGGAAATCAGCAGCATAAACCTGCGAACCGCCCGGCTTCTCCTCGTCGGCCATGACACGGCCAATGACAGGACCAAAACCTGATCCTATCCAACTCCAACACTTTCAAAGCCGGGTCACACTTTCTGCACAGTTACGACAACTGAAACTCAATGAAATGCAAGGGAATATTCAACAATTCGACTGTTTTATTCCACGTGGGGCAATAGCATACAGTGGGACACGACCGACCAAGTCGACCGAATGCAACTGACTGACTGGTTCACACCAGCCACCTCTCGTTCCTTCACGCGAGAACGAGGTCACCGGGTCTAAAAATAGCAACACCAGTCAAGTAACCAGCCGCAGACGACTCATGACCCGGCCTCAATTGGTCATACCCCAAATGAGCAATGCCCCCAACCCCTACCCGTAGACACAACAACTGATAATGCCCCCGAGCAAGACATACATACAACAAAAACACGACCATATCAATGATTCAAGCCAAAAAGGTTATAGACTGGTACTCCCCACTTTATTTCCCAATGGGTCCGGCAACCCGAGGAGGTCAACTGGCCAGTTAAACCGATCGGAGCAAAAAATTAACACAGCCAACCAATATAGTGATATCTCCTAAGGTCGGACCGGAACTCTACACACGAGTTTCCGCGCCCGGCCCGACTCTACTGCAGTACTTCTCGTTGTGTAATTTTTTCTACTTCGCACCAAAACATCTAACCACTATGATCAACCCCCATTCCATATCTATCCGGAGGCCTAACAGTTCGGCGGGGCCTCTCAGACAGATACTCGGACTGCAACAAATTATCCATTGTTTCAGCCAAGGGTAACTCGTCTTCTTCCAATACTGCAACTGCTTCATCCTCTTCACCCGACTCGACAGAATTCGCACCCGAGTCCCCCGAAACCTCTGACTGTGGCAAGACAGTAGTTTTAGGAGGAGCATGCGGTGGCCTGCCCCTTTTTCTAACATGATGTACAATTTTCTTAGAAGGCCTGGGAACTGGTGCCTCCGACCCGGGCAATAACTTGCCAACAGGAGAGACCCGAAGAATGTCCCGGCCCTTAGCTACCTGCTTCTGGTATTCAGGGGCCCGATGCAGGTTAGTAGCCTGAACCGGTTGTCCGTCAGCATCAAAAGCCAACTTCAACAAATTGCCATTCCACCTCAAGAGACCATCAGCAGTTTGCAGTTGATAGGTAGAACCCTGCACCCTCCGAACCACCAGAAAGGGTCCATCCCATTTAGGCCCATACTTCTTCTGAGCCATGGGAGTGGCATATCTCCACACTAGATCCCCCTCCTTGAACTCCTTCGGGCGAGCTCTCCTATCAAAATACCTCTTTTGAAACACAGCCGAATGGCCCAATTGCTCCCTCACAAATTGATGTCCCTTCCTTAATAAAGAACGAATCTCCTCCACAAACACAGTTGGGCAAGGAAAATCCACATCACCACTTAGAGTTCCATAAATAATGTCAGCTGGCACCGTCACCTCAGAACCAAATACCACCATGTTTGGTGTACAATGTGTACTTTTATGGACAGCACCCCGATAAGCATGAGCAATGCAAGGAACTAATAAATCCCAATTTACATCCTCATACTCTGTCAGACACGACAATTGCTCGACCAAAACTCTATTAAAACGTTCTACCTGTCCATTAGATTCGGGTCTATAGGGCAAGGTCATAAGCTTTTCAATATCTAACATTCCCAGTAAATTCTTCATCAAACTTGACCGGAACTCCGGGGCTCCGTCTGTCTGCAAAGAGACCGGCGGGCCGTAGCGCAATATCCACTCAGTAAATAACACCATCGCACACGTTGCAGCAGTATGGTCAGGCAAGGGGTAAGCCTCGGCCCATTTACTGAAATAATCAGTCACCACCATAACACATACATTCCCCCTAGGTGTTTTCCGAAAAGGACCAATAATATCTAGGGCCACACGACTCCATCTCACTCCCTGTAACTCCTTTTTCAAAGGAGAGACACCCCGGCCTCCCCGGCTCTTGCACGAAGCACAAATTTCACATCCCCGAACCCAGTCGGCTATATCAGAGCGCATCCGGGGCCAAATAAATTTATGTAATGCCGCTTGATAAGTCTTAAATTCGCCGAAGTGGGCCGCCAATTTGTTTCCATGCAAAGTATGGAACAGCTCCTTACGCAAACCAGAGGGTACAGCTGCACGATAATAGATTACACCATTATCACTCTCCCATTCTAAACATAACAAATTATCCTTCATAACCAAAGTTGACAGTAACCGGGCATAGAAACAAAATTCATCCCCTTCCGGCAACATGACAGCCTTAGTGAGAGTTTTGACTCCCTCCTCTACCAAAGTAATTATGCGAGCAAGCACATCATCCTCATGCTGGGACGACGACAACCGATCACCCGCCAAAGACAAGAATAGCTGGTAATCTATCGTCATAACAGCAACTACAGCCTCATGTGCACCACAATCCGGACAGTCCTCCCGGGGACATTTCCGAATGGGAAGTCGCGAAAGCGCATCCACATTCAGATGATGTTTCCCCGGCCGGTGAACTATCTGATTCTCCGAAACCCCGTAATGTTGAAGGGTGGTCAACCACCTCACCAGCATATTGGTCGGGTCTTTGAAATTCATAAGCCACCGCAAAGACGCATGGTCTGTTCTCAGCATAAAATCACTTCTACCAATAACATAATGTTGAAACTTACTGAGATAAGTCAAAACCGCCAAAAGTTCACATTTGGTGGTACAATAATTGTGCTGTGCCTTAGACAGGGAATTGCTAGCATAGCTTAACACCACTTCCTTTTCCTTCTGGATCTGGGATAAAATCCCAGCCATACCAAATCCGGAAGCATCCGTATCTAAGATAATGGTACCCAGAGGTTGTGGATAACCTAAAACTGGGGCCGAAGTAAGCAAATGTTTGAGTTTCTCAAACGCCAACATGCAGCTTTCATCGAACACAACTTTTCTACTTTTCTTTTGATCTCCTCCAACCACCAAGGCTTGAATCGGACCAGCAACCTCGGAAAAATAAGGCATAAAATCCCTATAATATGATGCAAACCCGAGGAATTGCCTCACCTCCTTAACGGTGGACGGTATCGGCCAGGTCTTCACCCGATCCAATTTACTCGGATCCGGGCGAATTCCTTTCTGCGACACCACCCGTCCGAGATACAACACTTCCAAGTGGAAGAAGGAGCATTTCTTTGGCTTAAGCTTTAACCCGTAACTCCGTAATCGTTGCAACACCAATTCCATATTTCTTATAGTTTCTTCAAACTTAGCTCCGAATATAATTATGTCATCCAAGTACACCAGACAACACTTCCAGCGCAACCCTACTAACATCTGCTCCATCATGCGCTCGAAGGTAGCCGGGGCATTGCATAACCCGAAACTCATCACTTTAAATTGGTATAGCCCACTAGACGAGACAAAGGCTGTTTTCTCCTTACTAGCCTCATCCATAGCTATTTGCCAATAACCACTTTCCAAATCCAGGGTGATAAACCATTTCATACCTCCAAGGGCTTCAATACACTCATCAATTCGGGGAAGCGGAAAAGAGTCTTTCTTAGCCACCAAATTAAGGGGCCTATAGTCGGCACAAAACCGACTAGTTCCATCTTTTTTACCAACCATGACTATCCCCGCACCCCACGGGCCATTGCTGGGTTCAATGACGCCTTTCTTAAGCATATCCTGGATCTGCAGTTCCGCTGCATCACGTTTCGCCGGGGGCAATCGCCGACATGCACATTTAATCGGACGAGCATCCCCAGTATCGATCACATGCGTAACTTTATCCGTATGGCCGAGAATCTCTCCCGGTAGTCGGAAGCAATCTTTATACTCCCACAAAATAGTCAGCAATCTACGTCTGTCAGCCACTGTTTCCAGATGAGACTCCCAAACTAATTTCTCCAGTGGACATCCATCCCCGGAGAGCATCATAGGCACCTCCGGTTCCAACAAATCCATATCAACCATGGGGCTCTCGCCTTCCTCAGCAAGATCCCTCAGTCCAGGTGATGATAAACTGAACATCAAAGGGGAGCTGGCAGGATTATGCAATGATATCGTCGTACATTGCCGGTCGCCTGCGACCAGCCGACTCACAACTACACAATGCCCCAACTCGGCTTGTCCCGATTCAAAGAATACATCTTCGCCCGCCGGTTCAAAGTCCACACAACTACAAATGGTAGAGAAAGCATCTAAAAAGATTCCCTCGTACCCATTTCGGCTGAGTGCACCGCTTTGCGAGCCCCGACACATCACGGACTGTTCACCTGCCTCAAGGGTGAATTCACTGGACCAATCCGAATTGCATCTGTGCGTTAGAATAAAATCCATGCCCAGAATACCAGCTTCTCTTCCCACTAAACCACTTATTACCATACAAGTAAGAGCGAACCACGCTCCTCCTATCCCGAGGGCTACTCGTACACAACCATGTGTGACAAGATCATGTCCCGTGCCGGCATAGCATGTTACCTGGCACGGTATCAGATAAGGCTTCACCGACAACTCATCATACATTTCCTTCTTTATTAATGTACATTGAGCACCCCAATCAATAAGAAATTGGCCAGTAACATTCACTATCGTCACATCCGCATACATTCGGTCAGCAATCCACGGTATACTTCTGTCCGAAATAGTTATATCAAAATTACGAAGATCACATGCCATAATCTTGCTCACCAGGGAACCATACCCTCCCCATTCAACCTTTAATATTTGTCCCGGCAAGCAAGCATGTTCGGGTACACCCTGATGCACCACTTCCACCAAACATGAAAGCATATCCGATTTCACCTCCGAATCTCCGCATACACTCCCCACCAAGTTAATACCACGGGCGTCCCCTAACCCGGCTGAGGGCGGCCGAACCGAAACCTCCATCAGTGTTTTCCCAGAATTCTGACATACTGCGGCATGTGTATTACCCTCTGCCCCCGCTCCACCGCCTAGGAGGGGCTGGCAGAGTTTCCCGGATTCCCGGATTCTTTCAATGCTGCCTCGCGCTCCGCTTGTCTCTTCATACTCGCAAAATGCAAAGCTTGCTGGTCACACTCAGTTATCAGATGGCCTTCTTCCCTGCAATAATAGCAGATGGGTTTTTTGAACGAGCCTTTCCGGAATGGCTTACGTTCGGCTTCTGGCTGAGTTTTCTCAGTACCCTTCATGGACAAAACTTTGGAGTAGCCTTGGACTTCGTAGCATCCCAAGCTTTAAAAGCATAAAATTCACCAAGTAAACCCGGACTTATAGGCAGGCTGCTAACACCCTCCACCTTAGCAACTGCCACAACATTTTCACCTCTCGATCTCTCGCTGCCTTCCGACCCCCCTGACACAGTCATCAAACTAGCAGCTAATCGGGGGTTATTCTTAATCACATCCCGATAGCGCGTGGCAATAGCTCCGGCTGCCGCAATATTCTTCGGTTCTTGCAGTGCTACATGCATAGCCATTCCCGGATCCACCAAACTGTCCAGAAACACCTTCATAGCCATCGTATGTAACGTACTATCCCATTTCCCGAAAGCATGCAAGGCCTTCTTAGAAACAGTATCTGCAAAGTTAGCCGGAGTTTGACCCGGAGTCTGCCTCAGAGCCATGAAAGCATCCTTTCGCGTCTGAGAAGACATAGCCGAGCTATGTACCGCTTCCATCATACGTAACAACTCCCGAACTGTATATTTATTCGGTTTAATGGAAGTAGCATGGGGCATATTCTCTTCAACTGCAGCAATTAACTGCACTTTATACGTGTGATCGCTCCAATTCATCGCCCGAGCAACCACAACTGTCTTCCGCTGATACTCCCTCCAATCCTGTTTACCATCCCATTTCGGGAAAGTAAGGGGTTTCGGCCGATGTTCAGGCATACTAGGGTCCATTTCATGGATTTCAAACGCCTCCGGTTCATCCTCCGGATCATAATCAACAGCGGGATCAATGGATTTTCGCTTACCCACATCAATAATTGCAATATTACCACCGTCTCCTGCCACATCATAAGCCGGACTCTGAAAAGCAACCTTCCTTTTCGGGGTTTCCGGAGCTCTCGGATTCTTATCTTCCCAACCACCATGGGGAGTACCCACAGCCCTTTCCTGATCCATATCCCGTGACTGAATAGGACCTACTTTCTTTCCCTCATTCGCAAAACGTGTTGATTGCGGAAAATCAGGTAATTCACCCATTAATCTGGCATAAGAGGCCTCCGTTACCCCAGGTGGCCGAATCGGAGTGCTAGCAGCTAGGCCCCAATCTCATTCGGGCGGCAGTAACCTAGACTGCCGTCTGACATTATCTAATTCAGCTTCAGTGGCTGCCGCTTTTCGGGCCAACTCCTCAGCAATCGACAATTCCGCCAACCTGTTAGCTTTTGAAGCCCTAAGCTCCTGTTGTAAGGTGAACATTCTCTGTTCCTGCTGCTCAATCATCAAATGCAAATTTCGTTCATTTTTCCGGGCTGACTCGGCAGCTACTTGCGAACCACGAGTAGTTGTCATGTGCAACGAGTCAGTAAGTTCATTAATGCGCTTCATTTGGACCCCTAATAGTGTACCCATTCGATCAAACGTCAAATGTTGCCTCCGCACTGTATATTGTTCATCAGTATTCTGCAGGTGTTCGGACATTTCATCTTCATTTCTCAACCTACGTTTGGGAAAACGCAACCTAACTGGCGCTTGAGCACCTCTAGGGACAGGGCTAATAGGCTGCTGTCTTCCCCTCCTAACACCTACATTCCTATCAGGTGTACGGGCTTCATCCCAAAGTCCACTACCTGCCAAAGAACCATTATCGGATCCTAATGACTGGACCTCCACCTGATTTTCCAGTGCAGCTACAAACAACTCATTTTCAGCACGACAAACGGGTCTATGTTCCATCAACCTACGGTATTCCGATGGAGGCAACCGCACCTCCGCGGGAGCAGGCAACCTTAACTCAGCCAGGGCCGGAGCCGGTAGCATAAGTCCCGGGGGAGCCGGGAGCTGCATCGGAGCCCGCCACACCGGAGCCGCAGGCACAGGAGGAACGTCCACTACTATTTCCCCTGCAGGAGGATTGACTATTACAGCGGGCTGGATCGGGGCAGGTAATAAATTAGCTGCCTCCGCTCCGACTTCAAGTTCAACATTTTCTACATCTTCAACATTTTCTACACCTTCCTGTTGATTCGGATCGACCTCCTCCTCAACAGGTTCTATATTCAAACCTGGGGCCGCCAGTTCCGGGTTCTCCTGAACCTCTTCCTCCTCGGGAAGAAGAACAAGAGCTTCCTCCGGCAAATCGTCCCTCCCAGCCATAAGGCCGGAGTTCCAAGACTAAATACAAAACAAAGTACAAAGAAACCCGAATTGGTCACGGCACCAAATTGTAATGTCTGCTTATTTACTTGTACGGCGATTCGGGTAAATAACAACAAGAATAGAACAACACAGATCTCCGAGTCCTTGCTAGCGCTTTAGTCTTTATTGCCGACTAAAAACCCTTCAACCACAGTGAAAAAGGTTCTCCCTCCGCTTCACAGAAGAGAGGGATAAGAACAAAAAAATACAGTTAACAAAGGGTAGTTTAACACAAGAATTGAGATCAGACATATGCTAGCAGTAAAATATTAAAATAAGAGAAACAAAACCCCACACGACATCTGGTGGCAAACCATCCCTGCAACAGGTAGAACAGCCAGCCCGAATCCAATCCGGCCGGCCGCACCCGGATAACCGGGTGACTAGACCGGGGGTTCGGGATACTGGCTAGTGGCGCCGGGCCAGAGCGGGGATAACCGCTCCGACCCGGCACCACCACACTCAGCACCACAATATGTTCTTATTATTAGAAGGACGTTTGTTGAAAAAGTACTACACAAGCTAGTTTTGTCAGACTGGCATTAAAAAAGTGTGACATAGTAACTAATAAAAGCAAGTAAATATGACAAGAGTAATGTGACTAACATGGTATGACAGGGATACAGAACAGAACAAGTACGATAAAAGGATGCAACAAGACGTTCAACATAGTTTGTGTGGCAAAAAGTACCCAAAACAGAGCATACATTTAATACAGTAATAATAACAGATAGTTATATTTATATCAAGTTTATGTTAGGATTTTGTCAAGTATTTGTCAGGTATGTGACTCCAGCCATCACCCCATTTTGTTATTGATATAGGAGCTAAAAGCGTGTCTATCTAAAATTTTATGTGCTTCAGTGGCAAGTTTATTCCATTCTACTTGGCTTTTATAAATAACTGAATTTTGAACTTTGGTGGTTTTTGGGGTTATTGTTTTTAGGTTTTTGCGTCCCAGGTCATGACTTCTGGTCTTCAAATTTCTATGGTCAACATTGTCTGAGTTTTGAGCTAAATGGTGGGCAATCTCAACTATATGTAATTTTCTTCTTTTAGCAAGGGGTAAAATATTCATAATTTTCATAAATATTCATAAATCTACATTTTCAAATCTATTTTTGTCAAATATAGTCCGTAATGCTGAATTTTGTAGGGATTGGAGTTTATCAAGTAAATGTTTTGGTCCAGAGTCATATACAAAGTCGCAAAAATCAAAGTGGGGAACAATAGCCATTTTAAAAAGATCATGTTTTGCTTTTTTAGTCAAAGAGTCTTTTGCTTTATAGAGCAGTCTAGTTTTCAGTGATATCTTTTTTATTAGGTTATTTAGATGTGGCCTGAAGGAGAGTGTATTATCCAATAAAAACCCTAGGTACTTGTATTCAGCTACCCTCATTAGGGTGGTGTTACCAATTTTTAGGGGAGAGTTACTGGGACTGTGGGATTTGGGGGTGATGGAGAAGTTCATGACACTACACTTGTCAGCATTTAGTGAAATCTTGTTGGACTGGCACCAAACTCCTATCCGCTGGAGATCTTCCTGTATCAAGGTATTCATTTCATCAATATTTTTATGATTCATAAAAAGAACAGTGTCATCAGCATAGTGCTGGACTGTTGATGATTTAACTACTGCGTGGAGGTCATTAATATAAATAGAGAACAGAATGGGCCCTAGGATTGTTCCTTGTGGTACCCCGTAGGTGATTAAACCTTTTTCCGATTCAAATCCATTCGCAACCACCGACTGTTGTCTTTCAAACAAGTAATTTTTAAACCAATCGAGTTCGGTACCTCTAATGCCGTAAGCTTCCAACTTTTGAATAAGTGTGCTATGATGTACTGTATCAAAAGCCTTTTTGAAATCTAAAAATACTGTAGTGTTAAAAAGTTTGTTATTTAGTTCTGGGTATATGTCATTTAGAAAATCAATTTGTGCCTGCTGGACAGACCTGTTTCTTCTGAACCCATATTGCTTTCTGTAGAATAAGTTATTTTCCTCGAAATAGTCAGACAGTTGTTTTTGTACTACTTTTTCTAAAATTTTTGAAGGGAGGGAGATACCTGATATTGGTCGATAGTTCTTTGAAGAGCTTTTTGAGCCGGCCTTGTGTAGTGGGGTTACTTTTGCTTCTTTAAATGGTTTTGGAACTATTCCTTTTCGGAGGGAGAGGTTAACAATGAATGCCATCTGAGCGGACAGAGTCCGCAAACATGGCTTTAGAATTTTTGCTGGTAGGAATTTGATGCCAGTGTTTTTGTTACTATCTAACTTTGATAGGATCTTCTCAATGTCCTTTGGTAGGACATCTTGAAAAGAAAAATTCAAATTTTCATGCATGACCCTCCTTGCCACGGGTGCATTTCTTACATTTTCAGTGGGGGTAAACATTGAATTCTGAGGGGGAGTAATCTTGTTGGCCAGTTGCGGGCCTATGTTTAGAAAAAATTTGTTGAACTCAGAGCAAACCTGATCACCGGTCAACATAGTATCATCATTTTCTAGGGATATTTCCCGATTATTTTTTAACCTTTTCTGGGTTTATTAGCGGTCTCAATACGTCCCAGAATTTTTTGGGGTTTTCCTCCTGTGAGGATAACGTCTCTTTTATATGTTTGGCTTTCGTCTTTTTGCATTCCTTGTTAACCATCAATCTTGCCCTTTTTGCACTGACAAGTAATTGGGGATCATCTTTCAATTTTGCCTCTCTGAAGAGCTTGTCTCTTTCATTCATCAATGTAGTAATTTCATTTGTCATCCATTTTTCTTTTTGACTCTTACATTTCTGAACAGTTTAAGGGGGACACATTCGATCTAAATAATATTCAATTTTCCCTATCAAGAACTCCCATGCTTCATCAGGGGACTCCTTTTGATTAAAGTTTGTCCGATCTGTGTCTTTGAGTATGTCATTTAATATCTTTTGATCTAAGTGTTTTGTTAAGATCCATAAGATCAAATAATCTTTATTTCTAACCGTTTATTCAAGAATAATTATTTGTACAGCTTTGTAGCTCAAACGTCTGTTTGAGCTACAAATCATCCTACATATCATGGTGCTACATATCATGGTGATAGGAATAGGCGTCAGTTTGCTTAGGTCTATTAGGAACATGTTTTTCGATGTTTAAACAGAGCCTCCCCTCCAACATTGACACAGGGAGCCTCAGATGGATATTATTATAGATAATCGATGATATCATGGGTAGAAAATGATCACAGGTGCTTTTAGGTTCCATATATGGCAACCAAACTTTTACCATGGATACTTCTTAGAAAGCCTTGGCAAAGTCAATGTTCATAAAATGGCAGTGAGATGAACATTAACATTAAGGATTATCAATAAACAAGGCGAATGAGACAACTAGCAAATTGTGATGTGTCACAGAAAAATGAGTCACATGCCGCAATTTTGAGTCATTATATATGAAAAATGAGATGAAGGGGATTCGAATGTTGGTACACATTAGGACATCTAATAAGTACTTCCATATTTTTATGCATGAACAATAAACTTAATAAGCGATATTTCTTGATGGTCAATCTCTAATAAAGTAGTTAAATATACTCCTTAGGATTACCTCAGATATGCATAAGCATCTTCAATACACAGTCTTGTAATTTAGAAACTTTTTATGCTATGAGCGCAGCACTAAGCATCCCCAAAATGAAAACATTCAAACAAGGAGATCTTGAAAATAATACACTTTAAAAAATATCAATATTTTAACTATTTCCCAGGTTATTGAACCAAACTAGACTTTTACTAAAAAGGACCGAATTTGTGGTACAGTTCCATGCACACCCTAAATCAGTCTTCATGAGCTGGTGTGAAACGCCACGATCGGCATTCCTGATAGGTTTTTGTTAAGCCTGATGCTTAAGACATGGTCTCCCCTTCCTATGTCAATATTGGATAGTGTCAATGACTGATATTGAGAAGGACCTCAGAGTTACATGCATGCACAGTCACGCATCCAATAGAAAACCCTGGTCTTCACAGGCAAAGCAGGGGAAAACCTGCGTTTTATGGAACGGGATGTAATGAGAGGCATGGTCCACAGGCCCAGATAATTATTTCCGTTGTAGAAGTTGGTTTGACACTCCCAAAGCGGGGTGAGAGTAATATAAGAAAACAACACTTTCAGGGTATGGGAATGTCTGAGAAGTGGTTTTGTAGACTCTGCCAGAAATCCCGTAGGCAGGGCTGGCCAGATTGAAATTTTGTCAGTATCTAATCCCCTAGAGAGCCAAAATTGAAGCTCAAGGGCACAGACATTGAATTAATAGGCTAAATTATTATACCTTTCGTGGAGTTGGTATGATACTCCCATAGGCTTAAGCACTGAGCCTCGTATTGAAAAATGTGGTCAATACAGAAAATCTGTATTGCCTGCATTTTTCCTGTATTTCCCGCATATAATCCTAGAAAGATTTTTTATAATATCTATTTATATTTTTATTTAGATAAAGGTATTTAAAAGAAACTAATTCCGTCGGTGGTTTAACCACATTCCGAAGGTGTGGCTATTTTCAGCCTAGGCCTATAGGCTATAGCCTACTGTACATTTCCTAAGCTGCAGCATGGATTACCGTAACTATTTTCGAATCACTTTCAGTCCTACTCTTTTCGCAGCTTTAAATCTTTTTTGAAACAAATTCCTTCCTTTACATTATTGTGAGAATAGACGGATATGAAAGGATTTTTTTATTCCATTTGGTCGATATTTTACCGCTCTTCCTGCGTTGACATGTACGCTCATCTCCTGATCACCGATCATTTTCAGTCAGTTGGCTCACGTTTTCGAATCGATTTGCATCATTTTCACAGCTTTAAGGGCTACGCGATTTCAGCTCGTGCACTATAACACTGCAAGTGAAAATGTCTTCGTACTAAACATGTTTGAAGACGGTTTTTTCCATCCCCATGTTCAAGTTCAAAAACGTTTAGCTACTACATTACCGTCTAGGCATTAAAAACCGTCTTCAATAGCGTATCAGAAAACGTTCACAAAATCAAATAAGAGGGAATAAAAATTGATTGAAAATTGATTGAAATTGAAGATATAGGTATACAATTTGATTTAAAAGACCATTTATAAGATCATATCGTTCTGGAGATATGTTAAGGGGCTAAATAGGGGAGAGATGAAATTAACATCAAACTATAACATATATGTCACTATCCAATTTATGTGATCAGCAGAGCCAGAATAATTACAATCAAAAGAAGAGGAACCCAAATTATGTAATTCTTAATTATTTCACAGAGTACAAAGTTGACAATACAATATACATCATATTCATGCTGCCTATACTTGAAAGCACCTGAATCCTGAGAAAATATACAATAAAGAGACTGACCTGAAGGTATTCGGATGGAATTTAAGTAGAAATTCGAATTTACTGTACCTTCATTCTAATAGAGAAGTCCACTGGCATTACACATATTGCAGACAAATCAAAAGGTATGAATAACTTATTAAATAACTTGTAATGTTATTAAAACTTATTGTAATAGTATCAACAGCAACGCAAGAATCCATCTGCAAGGCAGACATGGCCATTTCCACCAATTTGACAACATTTGGGCCCCTAGACCCCCCTCAGAACCCCGAAATAAAATCTAGCATTATTCAGATGAGTTGTTATTTTTTATGAACCTTACATATATGTGTATTGAACTGTATGGAAGTATGGAAGTATGGAAGTATGGAACCATTCTGATTATTAGTAATTTTTTTACAGGGGGGTCGGAAAATAGCTCCCAAATATATGGAAAAAGGGCCAAAAACAGCATGAAGATTAACGACATATCATGTGAATAAGAACATAAAATGCTAGTAAAGTTAATATTTTCATTTTATTTAGCACCATATCATATAATTTGTGTAGGAATAGACTGCGAAATTAATATATAAGGAACAATGACAGTTAAAGTATAAAATCTGTCACAAATTGAGCCTGGAAACAAGGATATATTTTCTGCCTCACTTCTGTGCAGAGCCCAAAAAAGTAACAAAAATATAAATATGAATAGAGTAGAAAACCATTAGATTTGAAAAGTGATAACATCTTACCAGACACTAATGTTTTATTCCAGTAAGCACTTGTGTCTTAAAACTTCATAATATATTAATTTTAAATGTTATAAATACAATATATTAATTTCAGGATAGTCTCATATACAGACATTGCTATGGGGGGCAAATGAAGATTAACGACATAAAATCATGAAAAAATAGCAATTTTAGAGCTTTTAGCTGTCTGCTCTGTAAGCTTACACATTACTTAGTTATTAATCATGGGTCATTAAAATTAACTTAAAATTCACCATAATGCTGACATTCTTGCAGTTTGATTGATGTATAATATATCTTTCTAGCTAAAATAGTTCTTTTTCCACAAACCTTGCATGGCGAGTATTATTTACAGATATTCCATCAATTATTGTGACCTATGCATATTTTTTATCATTTTTAAAAATAAAGATGCATTTTTCAGAGCCATAACCTCATCAATTCTCATCCGATTTTAATAATTCAAAATTCATAGTAATGCTGACATTCGGTTTGTTTGGTGTATAACATACATTTCTACTGTGAATAGTTCCCCATCTACGAACGTTACGCACAAGTAATTGTCACTCATTTTCCTGTGACACATCACATTTATATGTCGTTAATCTTCACATATATGTCGTTAATCTTCACATATGTCGTTAATCTTCAAAACCCTATTTTCCTGTAATAAGCATGTAAAACCTAGTCGGAAATTCTAAGTATTGATATTTATAGACTGATATTACTCATAATTAATAATAAATATCAAATTTAAAGTTCATTATTAAATTGCTTCCCCAAAAAACCATAAAATCGTTAATCTAGGGATGTCATTAATCATCATCACCCTGGGTTCCCACGTGAGGCTGGCAGCATGCATTTTGTCTGCTAGGGTCCAAGAAAAACTTTAACCAATACTGTTAATGTTCATTACATATCAAATCCTGTTAGTTCTATCATTATTTGTGATTATTGAATAATTTTCATTTTTTTTTTTTTTCTAAATTCCACCTTATGTGACAGGGATGTCGTTAATCTTCAACAGGGGTACCCACATTTTTTTTTTTTATTATTTTGATGGCTTTTGGCCAAAAAATATTTTTTTTGCATTTTTTTTTACACAGATCATATTCACGTAACTGCCTAGCACAACATATAAAAAAAATTTCAATTTTGAAGATTACTTAGAAATTTAGCAATTCCACGGACTATTGGCACTTAAAAAAACCGATTTTTGCCACCAAAATGGGATTTTGAAATAAAAAAAAAAAATGTGGTTCCACAGGTTGGTAGAACCATCCACTCAAAAAAAATTTCAAATTAATGATAATTAACTTGATTTAAGCCCATTTTACCCCTTTCCACGGTTGGGGGCCAAATGTTGTCAAATTGGTGGAATTGGCCACATGCGTTTTTCACTAACACTTGTTAAATTCTACTTGCCTGGTCAATTGAATGAAAAATATCTACTACCTGTACTGACTTATCTTAAGATTTGGATTATTTACTGTACTTCAAAAACCTTCATGGCCATCAAAATCTTCATTACCATCAAACTGACTGCTGGATATTTTAATAATTCTGACCATCAAACGGTCATCAACCCCAACTAAGGACGAAAATTGTCATGAATTCGTAGTCTTGTCAAGACAAATTCAAGATACAGAATACAACAATATCTACATGTAAGTTCAGCTGTCTTTTCTTTTAGCTCAATAGAATAATATAATATACAAATTCCATTTTCTCTAAATATGTGATCTATATGGTTACATGCTGTCACTCTCCAGTACTGTCTGAGCCATCAACCCTAATACACATGCTTGTTGTTTTTTGTGGGTTGCATTGGGAAATAGTAAAATGCCTCAATGTTCTGGTTGCGAGCGGGCTCACAAAAAGCCTTGTGGAAAGACAGTTTGCATATATATGCTAAAGCAGCTGTTGCCTATTGTAAGGAGCATAGTATCGATCCTACCGAGTATTTGAATCATTTGGATGAAATTCCTGATGACAACTTGAAGTACCCAATGAAGTACCCAATTACGCCTACCTAGGGACGGTACTCGATTCTAGATTAAACTGCCAAGCCCAGGTAAACAAGGTAATCAAAACTGTAAATTATAAAATCCACACCTTCTCAAAAATCAGAAATCCAAATCTATAAAACCATGATAACACACATTTTGACTACAATTCAGCCTTTTATCAATTTGCTACCCAACAAAACCTAGATAAGCTAGAAAGACTTCAGAACAGGGCTATTCGCATTATTTCGCATGCTGGGAAGTTTGACAGCGTGTCCGGAATAAGGTCATCCCTGGGGCTACTACCCCTACAAGACCGTAGAGACCACCTCATTCTGGGAATTATGCATAGCAGGTCCCAAGCACAACTCTCCCACAAGCCTGTTAACCCATCCTGGCGACAAAAAAGGTCTTTCTCACAACGAAATTTCCTCTGCCAAGACCAAAAACCGAGTCACTTAAGAGAGCCTTACCTTACCTTTACTTATGCACCACTCCTTTCCTTCTATAGTAGTAGGACTGCACCTAACAGCCCCTGGCGGAAAATCATGGACAATGCTAAATAATAGCCCCCGTGAGCCTTGTATATCCTTATCACTTATGGCTGTATAAATATGTTAAATAAAAAAAAACAAAAAAAAACAGAAAAAAAACAAACTTGGAAGTAGAGGTTGTCACCAAGCCAACTATGAAGGAATTCATGAAGGTACAAGAACGTCATTTTTTGCAGCAGCAGGCAACAATGGATAAGATGGTACATTCCTTAGGTACCTTAGCTCAGAATATGTCTGGCGGCAAGTCGTCTAGTGATTCAAACACTCAATCTGGTATTGGTGGGAAGTTGCCATTGTTTGGTAGCGTTTTTAGCCCGAATCATTTCTAGAGTTATTCTGGGCTTCACATTCTTCCCAGGACTTGTTCTGGCTTGGATGTTAGTTGAGGCCTTGGCTAGATCTGTCTTCACCTTTACCATCTCCTCAGCTAGCTGCCTATTTTTATTCTCCAAGTCCAATACTCGCATCTGTAGTTGGTCGTTGAGGTTCATTGTCTCCTCCAATGTTTTCAACAGGAACCCCTTTCCTCTTGCATATCTAAAAGTTTCCTAATATTGTCTAAAGGATCGATTATCCTTTTTAATTTTGCAATAAATTCCCAATGGATTTTGTCCAAGGCACCCTCATGCCTTTCTTTCTCCTTGTCTACAGCTCCAGCATATGCATACACAGCATCATTATAGATGTCTCTCACTTCCGTTAGAGCCCCTTCAGAAACTCTGTCTCTATTATATTTGCTAAATAGTATAGGGCCAGTAATGTTAATCCTTGATGAATAATCTCAACTGGAAACATCTGCTTTCTCCCAAGGGTTGAAGGTTGGCATAGGAGCATCCCCCCCCCCCCTTCTCTCCCCATAATAACCCATTGCAGTAATCTGCTATAGGGTATATTATAGTTCTTTTTCCCTACCTATTTCTGTCGATTTCATACTCCTGAGATGATAAATAAAAAAGGTTTCTCTATTGTGCACATAAATACCCAAAGTCTTTATGGAAAATTTGACCTTTTTAAAACTGAATTATCTAAACTATCACCTAAAATTATTGGCATCTCAGAATCATGGCTACATAAGAACATAGAAAACCATGAAATCGAAATCATTAATTACAATATCGAAAGAGTAGATAGAACTTGGTTAGAAGAAAATAAAAATGAACCCAAAAAGGGTGGAGGAGTAGCATTATATATATCCTCAGACATTAATTATACAACCCAACCCAATATGAATATCAGCAGTAAAGACTGTGAATGCATATGGATAAGGATTAACATGAACTATACGAGACCTATTTATATTGGCTGCTTATATAAGCCCCCAAAGGCGAATCAGGAAATATTTATGAACTATATAAATACCAAAGCTGAGGAAATATTATCCAACAAAAAGAATGAAATCTTTCTGATTGGGGATTTTAATATTAACCTTTTAGATCCCAAAAGCAAACTCAAAAAAGATATGAAAGAATTCGAAGTCAACCTGAATCTAACTCAGCATATTAAATCACCTACACGCTTTCACATTAATGAAAATCAGGCCCTAACAGGCACACTTATAGATCACATATATTCAAATTCTGAGATAATAAACGAAGCAGGGGTAATAAACATTGCATTAAGTGATCATGAACTAACCTATGTAATAAGAAAGAAATCTACAGCCAAACCAAAGTCAATAATCAAAAAAGGGAGATCTATTAAGAATATAAACTTAGGGAATTTTAAAGAAATACTAGTAAACAGCTTCAATTGGGAAAACTTCTTTGATATTACACAATGTGAAGAAGCCTGGAACCTGATATTATATAGAATAAATCTAGTACTTAATAAACTAGCCCCTATAAAACAAATCAAAATTAGAATCTCAAATGACCCATGGATTACACAGGAAATAATCGACTCAATTAATACTAAAAATAGATTAAGAAAAAAAGCTGTTAAATCTAAAAACCAAAGAGACTGGGAATTAGCAAAAGCAGCCAGAAGAGACTCAGCAAAAGCTCTTAAAAATGCCAAAAAAGATTTTATAACTCAACAACTAGATGACAACTACAAAGATCAAAAAAAGTTTTGGGAAATAATAAATACCCTGGCACCGACCAAGAGCAAAGAAAATTCAATACATCTAACAGATTCGAATGATCAAGTTATTGATAACCAAGACCTTCCAGAATTCATAAATAATTATTTTGTCAACATTGCATCTAATTTAACACAAAATTTAGTACAAAATTGGATTCCAACTACTGCCCCAAGCGAAAATTCCATTGAAAATATACTAACCAATGAAAATGAGGTGTTAACTCTACTGAAAGAATTAAATCAAAACAAAGCTTCATCAATTGAAAACATCCCAACAAAAATTTTAAAATCAGCCCTCATAGCCCTTTATAAAGAATTTACTCACTGTCTGAACCTCTCTTTTATTACAAATACTTTTCCTGCATCATGGAAAATTGCAAATGTGATCCCTCTTTTTAAGGGGGGTGACAGAAATAAAATTAACAACTATAGACCAATCTCCTTACTTCCGACCCCAAGCAAAATAATTGAAAAAATCATCCATATAAGAATTTACGAATATTTAGAAAATTTTAACATATTAAATCCTGAACAGTTCGGTTTTAGGCCTGGAAAGTCAACAATTGAAGCTCTCACAATAGTAACAGACAATATACTTTGGCAATTAGATAATCACACTGACACATTAATATCCTTCATAGATTTTAGGAAAGCTTTTGATCTTGTAAACCACGAAATTTTATTAAAAAAATTAGAACATATAGGGATTAAAGGCAAATTATTAAAATGGTGTAAATCATACTTAGAAAGCAGGAAACAGAAAGTAACAGTTAATAGCATCACCTCTCAGGAACTAGACACAAAAGCAGGAGTACCACAAGGGTCCATACTAGGGCCATTGATGTTTATAATCTTCATTAATGATCTAAAAACATATATTCCAAATTGTAATTTATCTCTTTATGCTGACGATACTATTTTATATATACATGGTAAAAATCTTGACCTTATCTATGCTGAAATGCAGAAAGCAATCGACAATCTACAACTATGGTGTACCAACAACTTATTTTTAGTAAATTCAAAAAAATCCAACACCATGTTCCTATCAAGATCTAGAAATATTTTAACAAAAATTGAAAATAAAAGCATAAAATACCATAACAATCCTTTGGAGCATACAAACACATATAAGTACCTAGGATTCCTAATAGATCACAAATTAAATTTCCAAGCGCAATTACAACACTCTATCAAAACTATTTCTCACAAAATTTATCAACTTCACAGGATCAGAAAATACATAAATATAAACACAGCCACAAGAATTTACAAAACAAAAATACTACCCTTTTTTGACTATGGAGATATAATAATACACAACACACATAGACCCTCCATTGACAAACTACAGAAACTTCAAAATAGAGCCTTAAGATTAATCCTAAATATGCCATATGATACTCAGATAAATCAATTACATAATACAGCCAAAATTCCTCTACTTTTTAATAGAAGAATAACACATCTAAGATTTCTAGCTTTTAAAAGAAAATCAAATCCTTTCTATACAAATACACAAAATAGGGATACCAGACAAAATGATGGACCAATCCTGAAAATTCCTAGGTACAAATCAAAATTGGGTGGAAACTCTGTGCAGGTAAAATGTGCAACTGCATGGAATGAATTAACGCCCAGACAAAGAAATATTGGCACTATAGAAACACTAAAATCTAACCAAAAAGAATGGATAAATAGCCTATTTCTAGAATAAACTAAAAACAAAAAATCACTGTTAGATTATCACTATACAAAATACAAAATAGAAAATAATCTACAAAAATCTATTTATTTATTTTTTTCTCTCCAGTTTATCTTTATGGCCAAATCCTTCTTTTCGATATCCACATACCCCAAGATACCACATTGTATATAATCTTTTACCATCGAATCAGAAACAGAAGCATAACACTCCACCATAATGAGTCTGAGTGGCAAATGTTTATCTGTCTTTTATATCCTAAAACACTTCAAATCTGATCACTAACACTCCACATTGCAATGTCTGAGTGGCACAGTGAAAGGAAATTATCAATTGATTTCATTTTATCCTTTATCTAATATCTTTTATATATAAAGATATATTCTATTTTTTATTTTTATTCTACCACCTCTGTCTAAAATTAAAGACTCGAGATATTGAAAAAATCTGACATAAAACAATTCACTAGAAATGTATAATAATTTTTAATCAACTGTACACAGAATGCACTGTAAAATACATCTCGCCAACTTGGCCCAACAGAACTAACCCCGAAAAGGGGAGTTGTGAAACCAAGTGTAAATAAAATCTTTAAAAAAAAACATATTTCACTTTCTTGCTCTCTGGGGTAGATATAGTTGAGGATGATCCTCTATAATTTTCATCGGCAGCAGCATCTGTCATACATTTCCAGGTGGTTCTAGAGACCACTATAGTTTGGTGAAAATATGGATTTGGCTGTATATCTCTCTCACCCAGCTTCTCCATAATGGAGTCTATATCCTTCTGATTGAAACCATGGTGTCACTCTGGATCTTTTAAATGCTGGGCCAGGTCTGCTCTTCTGTCAAAGATTTTATTACACAACCTTTTCGGACATCTCCAATCCATTGTTAGGGGAGTATGCTCCTCTGTCATGTGTCGGATAAAAGATAATCTGCTATTAAATACCTTCACACCAGCAGGGTTCAAGGTAGTGCTTTGGCAACAGCTAAATGGGCATCTCATCCCATCAACGAAGATGCTGAGAGCCATTTTTAGCTTTATGTCTTGGTGTTGACCGACAACCCACAATCTGGTAATGTCCTTTCTGGCTGACATAGTTTGTCAAATACAGTTTAATATATTGATATATGATGATCATCATTTGTTTCGATAATATTGGTATAACCATCCGATTTGCTACATAGGATGGGAGCTAGATTTGTGTCCTCTCGTTGTGACCAGTTCTTTAAGCCATTTGTTCTTGTGCGAAACCTACGTTTCTCACCCAATCTTTTTGAATCGCCCCTTCCACAGCTATGATGCTTGGGAACAGCACCTTTACTATCAGAACTGCCAGAAAACTGGCTATTATTACTATTGTTACCAGTTTTATGGCTATGGTTATTGTCTTTCAACATTGGTATTGTTGGCACCATTTTTATGGCTATTATTATTGTCTTTCGACATATCAGCACTAACTGTCTCTGTTTGCATTTTCTCTGCAGCACTCATCTCCCGAGAATATTATACTGGATCTCCTATAAGGTATAAGAAAAGAAATAAACATAACCATCACACTGATATATCATCGCAAAATTCTTATTTGCCAACAAAGTACCCAATACAGCACTTGTTGTCACATTTCCCATTGACTTCTATACTGTACGAGTCATACCGTTCTCTCTCCAACGTCCGTGCTATTGGCTTATAGTTGTGAGCTAGCAGCGAGGTGCAGGGAACCCGCAAGGTCCCTTGGCGCAAAGCCAGAACAAATATTCTCACAAAGCACACTACTTATTTCTATCGCCTGATAATCTTAGCAAACATGAATATAAAAATACAATTTTGCAGTAGTTTTTCATACCGTTATCGGGTTTGTTGTAATGAATGCAACTATTGAGGGAATATCACATACAAGTATGTGTATTTATGGCATTGAAACAATTGTTTCATATTTCATTTCAGACAAATCACATAAAATACATAAATAATTCAAATATACGGATGAAATCTGCCTATAATATCGGGGGTAGACGAACAAAGCACCCATCACTCGCCACAGACATACAGTATCGGCATCAGAATAGTAAGCACTAGGCTGCCAGTAAATTTTCTGAAGAGCACCGCATGGTAACCCAACATAATGACAGGCTATATCCATACAGCTCAATAATTCAGAAACGTGACCCTTTTTTTGCTTGGGAAAAAATAAAATAGTTTTTTTCCCCCGAGATTCTGGGTTTTTTCGAGATTCTAATTAAAAATTTGCATCAGAGATTTGTGGTTTTCGGAATAAAAATAATCATGCATTCTATGAAAAAGAGGCATACAATTATTGGGCAAATAATACTCTCTCCAAAACTGTTAACTTTACTTAAATTGAGTAAATGTAAATAGTAAATATAATCCCGAAGTTTCAAATCCCGAAGTTTCAGAAAAAATGACATTCATTTTCATTTTCCACTAGATAGTAGCGGTTGCTTTTAATACATTTTTTTTTTAAAGATTTTATTTATACTGGGGAACTACATGTCCCCTTATGGGGTTTTTCGCCCGTCCCAGTCTTGTGTATGACATAGCGAAGTGGTTGCAGTGAAAGGGAGAGGGTGTGGGAGCGGGATAGGGACAGGGACCGGTACAAGTACACCAGTGATCATACAGAAACTTCATGACGTCATCTTCAGGTTAACAACACAACGTCCCCAGGAGTCAATTAGAGAAATTAGACAAATCAAAGCAGCAAGATTTAGCTCAATAGAAGAATCTAGATATTAATACGTAATAGTATTAGAAATATTTGTGAAATTAAGTGTGGGCGATGATAGAACTGCATTCTGCAGTGTAATCAAAGCAAATCACCATGCATTGATACGGTAAGGATTTGTGCATGCAGATGTAGACAGAGGGTAAGATGGGAGGGATCACTGAGCTGCCGAGGGTCGACATTTAGGCTACACAAACCTTTTTAGATTTTTCACTATTCTTTCAGCTTAAATATTGGAAAATGGTATAATAAACACATAAGTGACCTCAGGCGATCTCTTTGGTAGCCTATATATTGCCCTTGGTTTGAAAGGGTCTTCATCTGAAATCATCCTCCGTCATGATCCTCCCAAAATTCTGAGTCTGCATTGGAGCTATTTGAATACACATCTGAATACACTGCAGTATCCACAGTTGATGACAGAAAGAAAACGTGCTGTTCTTGGATTTTTACACATTTTTTCGATCGGCTAAAGACTTTGTCTTTTCTTAATATATCATTCATCAGGGAACTAATTTATAGATAGACAAACACCTTTGACAGACAATAAAATAACTACTTCAGATTTGGCAGAAGGAAGTGATCTGTCCTTTTGCTCCTACCGTCAAGCACTGACAATATTTATGTCTACGCATTTGGCCAGGATGCAGACACAGTTACTGCTCTCCGGCCCATGCACTTATATCCTTTCATGGACATTAGGAACAGCCCCAGGGCGTCTTTACAAACATTTGCAGCTACATGTTGCTCTTGAGAACCGAGATGGGGTGAGCCTGGATTTTGAGCATGCCTCAGGCCCTGTGAGATCTCGGCCACATAAATTATGAAATCATTGGTAATAGTGGAAGCATTGTGCAAGACATTACTGCATGAGAGACGTCCCAATACAGCTGGTGCTTGTGGCATAATACCACCTGCTCAGAATCCCCTCACGGATGTTCGAAGGCTTCTATATCGCAATACAAATGAAGCTGTAGATTAACAAAGGATTCCTTGCAAACGTGAAGCTTTTAACAGACACACTTGCAATCCTTCTAGTAGTATTCCTTGTAGATTGATGGAGATAATCCTCTCAAAACAAAATGCTCAAGAGAATGCAACCAACTGACCCCGTTTTTTCAAATTCAAAACGGTTCAAAACTCAAAAATGATGCTGAATAGGACTTGCTGGAGTGTCTCACACTTCCTTTATATTTCATTTTATATATTACTACTATCCCTTCCCCCTCTCCAATAGCTCCACCCTCTCCCACCCCTCTTCTTCACTCTCACACTCCTCTGCATGTAGTCAGGTCCCCCTGGAAGTGACGTAATAGCTTGTAGGAAATGTCATAGTATCTCACAGGGGCTTTCCCAGGCTATAAATAGAGTGTGGAGATCCCAATTTAAAAAAGGCTTCAAAATCATATTTTTCCCCCAGATACCTTCACAAACCACATATAATGTCCTCCAGACAGGGTTGACGGACCTGTAGAGACCATAAAACAGCTGGGGAGATCACAGATTCCCCGAACATGCATGACAAAGAAACCCTTCTTGAGCTTTATATAAGACTAGCAAAGTACCCGTCCTCTGGACGGTCACCCTCTCTCCCCATACTTCCCCCTCTCTCTTTTCCCTCCCCCTCTTCTCTGACTTTCATACCTGTTTGTCTCTCCCAACCCCATCTCCGATTGCCCCCCCCCTCTTCCTCATGATCCCCCTCCCCGCTTTCTCTCCCTTCCCCTACATCCTCTCCCTCCTCTCTTCCCCCCTCTTCTTTCCCTCCCCCTCCCCTTCTCCTATTCCTACAACCTCTTTCTTCATTCTCCCACTCCTCTGCATGTAGGACGGCCACCCTCTCTCCCCATACTTCCCCCTCTCCCTCTCCCCCCCCCCCCACACTCTTCTCTGTCTGTTTTTCTCTCCCAGCCCCATCAATTTACCCACCCACAAATTACCCTAAATTAAAGAAATTTAAATTATGAAATATCATCCTTTTGTTTGATAGAGTTTTTGTCTTAATCTAAGTTAATGTGGTGCTAATTTCGTAGGCCTACTCTGTTAAATAGGTCCCCCTGGACGTAGGTTGTGGGAAATGACGTAGTATCTCACAGGGGCTTTCCCAGGCTATAAATAGAGTGTAGAGATCGCAATTTAAAACAGGCTTCAAAATCACATTTCCACCCCAAATACCCTCACAAACCACATACGACGACATCCAGAGAGGGGGGACTGACATCTACAGATGAGTAAAGTAGTTTGTAATTCAACAAATTCCGAGAACATTCCGGACAAAGAAAACCTTCTTTCTACCATTTCTTTTCTACCTCCTTTCCTAGAAATCGCTCTAGCCGTATATTATATGGATGTATGTAATATTATGATAGTACCGTACAAGTAGCTGGTCTGGAGTAAAGGATCACATGGACCCAAGACAACTCTTTTCACATGGCCCATGAGCCGATAGGCAGGTAGGTTATTATTGAAAAGAATTGTTGAGGGTTCATGCGATCCTTTACTCCAGACCAGCTACTCGTACGGTACTCCAGACCAGCTACGAGAGGCGGTGCTATTTTTTACTCCATGGTGGTAACAAGTTAGTTATGATTTACAACAAAAAGTCCTTTACTTACTTACGAGGTTTCAGCTTCTCTGATAATGCCGGCGATGACGCAATAGTGTAGCCTACATTGTAACATCTATGTGACACAACGTTAGTAATGCTACTAAGAGTCATTGACAATGCTTTTTCCCGCGTGGAGTAGAGATCGATTGTGGGTTGGCGAGGGGTTCTATTTTTTTCGTTATGGGCCTTATAATAGAAATGGGATTAGAAGACAAACCATTCGTTTCTTGGATATAGTCAAAACTGCTTCTTATTTCCTATATATTGTCATAATCGTCAGGACCATTATATGCTACCATTGTTGTTAGGGGGCGTGGCCCGAATACGTTCAGGACAACGGGAACCAATCAGATCAGGCCCCGTCCGTGTGGTACAAAACAATGTACCACACGGTATGTACCACAGGCCTCTACATACAAATGTTATGTGATACACACTTCACCATGGAGTAATAGATTAGATATTAGATGTATGTAAATTCATTTTAATATACATCCATTTTACACATATTTTATATTTTACATATGACACTATTAGGCAATTTAGAAAAGGAGTCTCATTGAAATAATTAATTGGAAGTACTCAGAAGTCTATGTAAGGGGGTATTTCGTATCATGTGTAAATTTTATCTTATAAAGCTATTGTTACTCTCCCAATTGGTTATTTTGTACTTAAACTTGAATTTGAATATCACAAATGAATGGAACCTCTTTAGGTTTGTTCCCTCGAAAGACCACCATGACCAGTTTATCAACTATTCATTAACCTGGTCATTTATAATTCACATATTTGGTTACATTAGTGTCAAGTGCCTTGTGCTATAACTAATTCCCATCTTTTTACTTTGTTGCAGTGCTTTCACTTGTCTCCAGTATACTGACCCTCACGGCGATTTCGTGTGACCGGTTCTTTGGCATAGTCTTTGCTATGAAAGCTCACTTGGCAGAGCGAAGGTCCACAGTCTATTTACTTCTGATCTGGATGGTGGCCATTGGAATATCTTCTCCGATGTTGGTCTTTAGAGAACAATATGTGCGACCATGGCTGGACCATGTCGAGATCTGGTGCGAAGACACATGGCCCGTTCACTATACATACAACCTGATAAGCAATACAACCATAGTCAGTGTGCCCTCAAGGAAGATTTACTACACCTTCATTTCCGTAGTCTTGTACTTTCTGCCCATAGTCATTATGACATTCACCTACTCTCTCATCATCCACCGACTCTGGTCGTCAGCAATGCCAGGGGAGAGGATCGAATCAGAGGTTAAAGCACAGAACAAAATCAAGAAAAAGGTAAGAGTACTTTTATAAAGATTAAAATTGTGATGAGTAATATGAAAGAGAGCATTTGTGACCATGTCTGGGAATTCCCGTCTTCGGGTACAATGGACAGAATCCCAAAGTCAGTCACATTTTTTCGACTTTACTGACTAACGATGAATGCAAATAGTCAAAACAGTTCTTTTTATCCTAAGAGTTCTCATTGACTCGGAAATGTCATGGGGTTACTTTGGCGTCTTTACCATTAACTTCTCAATTTCAGCATAACCGTTTTTGGAGAAGTACCATGATAGGCAACTTGTACAAACGCCTATTGACATTAGTACTTGTTTGTCCGCCATCTTGAAATGGAATCATGGAAGTTGTATGTCAGTCTAAAAGCATTTAAAAAACATCTTAGCTAGGTTCAATATAAATATACTTAATATATATATTGTTGAAGCGGGTGTTCTCGTTATTCGTTATTTGACCACTAGGAAGAAGAAGGGGGGGATGATTGGTGACTGGGGGCTGGTTTGTCCCAAAGTTACTCAAAGTTAAGTTCAATTACATAGTCCATTCCAATGGTCAGCTATCAGGGGTAGCGCGGCAGCTAACACAGAAGAGGGATATACGGTAGCAATCTAGGTACCTTAAGTGGTAAAAAACTGATAACATTATTGTTAACATTGAGGACTCCCACTAAGGATCAAGATTAGTTCAATTTAAGATGAATTCACTAAATAAAAGGAGACAAATGCGCACTATGGTAATTGAGAATTCTGATATATATGCATGCATAATATGAGGCAGTTGTTATAATGGGATTTGCCTCCCAAGATCATGAAGATATGAGTCCCTCAGAACTTTCTAGTCACGGTGCCAGAGAGCATTCTAACATGTTCTGTAACTAGATATGGATGATAAAAATATATATACTTGACAGCCTTCCATCCCTTCTGAATAGAAACATGATCCCTTGATGTTTACCTATATACAGATTCATTGCCAAAAAAGCCGCTGCCATCCTCGTTTTCCATGGGAGGCATAAAGGAGCTGTGATAGATGCTATTCCCGGGGTCAAATGGTATTAGACCTAGGAAGTGGGAAGATGGCTTTTGAAATTATACGGAGGATATAACACTTGTTAGGGAGGCCGAGATACATAGTGCTGCTTCCAACCCACATGCGCTCTTCTTTCTTGAGAAGAATGAAGAGACTAACTTGGTCTCTTCTCCAATGTAAAGCTAGTTACTTCCGATGTTTTCCATCGTCATTGTAGATAAATTTAAAGCTGCATTAGCAATTAATATCCGTCAAAAACTAATAGAAGGATATAAAATGATTTTATCTTTAGATAAATGTAAAGATTGTATAACTTTTGCTCCGTTCTAAAATTCTAAAATTCAAAGTTTTGGAGGATATTGTCTGGTTGATTTTGCTCCATAGCAGGGCTTAATAAAAGTGCATATTTATATTTCCAAGACTCGCCGGTGGGGACTTCACTGAATAACGCTCAGGGGCTCTCAGCTGATTCGAATTCAACTGCTTGTATTTGCTGCTTGTATAAACATAATAACAGCAGCAGAATATTGATGAATTCAATCTTAAGTAGGGTATCCACTATAGGTCAAGTGGTCCCGTCAAGTGGTTCCGTCAATACCCCAAGTTAACGACTTTACGTTGGCTATTGACGGGAACAATGACGATGGGTATCCACTCTATACGTAGAACTGGAGACCAATTGCCACGTCATGAAGTATCTGAAGCATCAAAATATTTGCTCCAGCCTTCCCATACTTCATTTGCATTATGCTGATATTCCCTGCTATATGTATGCAAAAAAGTTGAACATATTCGAATGGCAAGGATAGATGTCCCAGGATATAGGGATCAAAGACATAGACCATCAACTCTGCCAGCATTACGCTGATGAAAACTGCATCACGTCTATGGGTCAACACTAGAGACGCCAGGGAAATTGGGTGCTGTAACCTTACCCTCTCCCGGGTAACCTCCCATAGTTTTCCTCAACATCTGTCCGTATCCCACTAGAAAGAAGGTGTCTAGAATAAGCAAATAAAAGAAACAAGGAGATTCTCCCTCAGGCATATAGATGGCTGATTAACATGATGCACAGTTAGCCAGGGCAGATGTCCTGAGACTCATCAGTATTGGCAGGTCTTGCACCACGGGTGCTATGCTCAGAGTTTAATTGATTATGTTTCCTTGGGAGAACAGTTCTCTCTCTGGGCCTGTCTCTCCTCTGAATGGATTTCTGTTGTGGCCTTGAAATGTTGAATCATCACCTATTTCGAACTAGAAGTTTCAGTTGGTTCCCCAGCCGATCTTTCTCATGACTGATAGTTTTGATTTAGTTTGAAGACAAAAAAACGCATGTTTCTGTGCCTGTGTTTTTTTAAAGTCTTATACCAGCAGCAATAAAACAATTCTTTTCTTTTCCCAATTATCAAAGTAATCATTTATCAAAGACTCTCCCAATATGATTCAATCATCAAATAAGGATGATGATGGACATGCACGGGGACCTCAATCTAATGATCATGAGATGAGTCAGGACGTCAGAAAATCTACAGTCAGTAGCACCAAACATATTTGAGTAAATCAGGCTGAAAATGCTAAATACTCTGTATATCTATGGTATAGCTTGGAGTCAGGAAATCTGTCAGGAAATCGTGTTTATGTTAATTGAACTAAATTTTGATCATCATTCCTTTTATCAAATTTCTTAAATTCTGGTTTATTTGAGGGGATTGGTAAAGGCAAATTGTACATTTTCTGAAGGCATTACCTTAGTTATTGAACTTGCCGTAGGACAAAGTTATTTCATTAACTGACAGTTATTTATTCTGATTGTTTCTACGTCACAGTGCACAACAAAAAAACATTCTGTGATGTCTATCCATCAACTGAAGTTTAGCTTTAAAACCAGGTGAGCATTTAGCTGCTTTTGCTTCATTTAGTGTTTCGAACCAATCCGGCCTTGATTTTCACAAAAAGTTTAGTTACCAGGTATCTACTTTGCAAATCATACTGATGCGCTAGATAATTGAAGCAGACCGGTGTGTTATATGAGCCCTTCTACTTTCCATGTCCTACATACAATCCATGCATGTTATAAAACATCGGCACTTTGGAGTGCACTACCTGCAGCTGAACGAGAGATCCTAAGCCATGAGCAATTCAGGCATGTGCAAAGATACTCAATCAAGCCAGATTAAATTAGTAGTAGTGAAAAGCACACACTTATTATAACGAGTATCTCGGGACTGGGAACCAATTAATGAGTTTATACTATGGAAAGCGGGACCATACATATCAAAAAGTCGGCCGAATCCCGAAAATTTTTTGGTCGGGATTTTTTTCGGCCGAAAATACCTTTTTTGCGGCCGAAAATATCTTTTTTGCGGCCGAAAAATGAATTTTGGCAGCCGAAAAAAGATTTATTCGGCCGCCGAAATTATTTTTCGGCCACCGAAATTATTTCTAGTTAAATGTACTCCATAGAATGAGAAGCATAGAGATATATATTTAATACATGATTTGGTACAGATTTGGTACATAATTCATACAAGAGCATTAGATATGAAATCTGATCCAGCAGGATTAATAGTAGGTAATTGGAATTAAGAAAGTATTAGAAGAATTTCTATGTTGGAATGATTAACCCAAAATGGAAGTAGGACAAGGACTTGGGAGTTAGTTGTAGGTTTATTTATTGGGGATCCGACGTTTTGGGGCGACATTTGCCCTTTATCAATGAGGTTGTTAGAAGGTTATTAGAAGAATTGTTTTTGGTTAAATTGAATTAACAATAACACAATTGTTTTGCATTTCATGCATTTTGTCTCCCCTATCTGTCTCTTTCCTCTATGTCTCTTATTTTGCAAATCTATCCTCTCATCTACCCCCTCTCTCCTCTCTCTCTCCCCTCCCTCTCTGCCTGACTTTCTCTCTCTCAATCCCTCTATCTCCCTCAACCAATATATTTCTCTATTAATGTAATGCTAATAAATCATCCCTTTTGCTGCATCCAACATTGCAACATACATATAATCCATACATATACATATGGCCATTTCCACCAATTTGACAACATTTGGGCCCCTAGACACCCCCTGAGTACCCAAAAATAATTTTAACGTTTATCAGTTGATTTTTTATTTTCTATCAACCTTATATATATATGCACATTAAACTGCCAAGTCTGGAACCATTCTGATAATTAGGAATTTGTTTACAGGGGGGTCGAAAATAGATCCCAAATATGAAAAAAATGCTAAAAATAGCATGACGAATAATGGTACATATTTCTACATAAATGAGTATTTAAATTAGAAATAGATAAAACAAATATGCACATAATGTATTGAACTATTTTGTACTTGATAGATCTCGACATAAGGATCATAACACCTTTTATTTGGTGAAAATATTCTAACTAGAAGAAAAGTTACAGCCAAATAACCATTCAGTAATGGTAATAATAATGGCAGCGGCAAGGGTGATAGGTCATTGACCCTCTGCCCACATTATAATGTATTTATACACATTATATAACTCATTATATCTAGAATATATATAACATTCATTACCCTTGTTTAGGTTTTTAAGTTGACTCAAACATACTAATATTATGTATATATGTTAGAGATATAATTTCTGATATTATGTGACAGCAGGCGTGACGGCACACGACGGCAGGCGTGACGGCACACGACACAACGTGACGGCACATTTTTAAAGCATTTTGCCTTAAGAATCATGTAAAAACAACTCGGAAATCATGAATTTCAATCTACATAGATTGGTACCAAGCAAAGTCAATAATAAATGTCAAATTTAAAGTTTATTATTGAAGTTGTGCCTTATAAGGCTCTAAAAAACCTTAAATAGGCGTGACGGCACACAACAGGCTAGGGTACCCACCACCTTTTGCCAGCATGTTATTTCTCTGCTACAATTCATGAAAGACACAAATCAATACATTTGAGGTTCCATATATGTATAATCCCATGCATTTTATCATTATTCATCATAATTTGATATAAATTTTATTTTTTTATCTTTTTATTCCACCTTAGGCACACTGCGTGACGGCACACGACATGGGGGGGGGTGCCCCACACAAAAAAAATTGGTTTTTGATGGCTTTTGGCGAAAAAATATTTTTTTTGCATTTTTTTTTTACACAGATCATGTTCACGTAACCTACTATCACAACATATTAAAAAAATGTTCAATTTTGCAGATTATTCAGAAACTCAGCAATTCCACAGACTAATGGCAGTTTAAAAAAATGATTTTTGCCCCAAAAATGGGCTTTTGAAATTAAAAAAAAAAAAAAAATTGGACCAAAAATGCCAAAAATGTGGTTCCGCAGGTTGGTAGAACCATCCAATCAAAAAAAAATATAAAAGTATTAGTAATTAATTTGACTTAAGCCCATTTTATCACTTTCCACGGTTGGGGGCCAAATGTTGTCAAATTGGTGGAATTGGCCATATATACATGTGTACACACATGGGCGAGAAACCTAGGAAAAATGGACAACCAGACACTGAACAGAGAAGAGAAGGTCCAAGAAATACATTTTGGTGACTTTATTTAGTCTGACAGTGCCTTCGAAATGGAATCGGTGGCTCTACATGCATAAAATGCCTAAACAACAGACCTACATGCACAAACCATAGCAATAGACACACCTGTATACATACCATACGAAATGCATACCAAAATGGTTACCTTACTATATGTACATATCGAAATCCATACCATACAAATCCATACCACAAAGTACATGCCATATTGTATACCTACCAAAATCCATACTATGCACTGTATGTAGTATACATACCATTTATACATACATATATACATACCATATACCATGCACATACATACCATATATACACACCATATATGCATACCATATATACATACCATTTATACATACCATATATACATAATATATACATATCATATATACATACCATATATATACATACATACCATATATACACACCATATATATACATACCATATACCATACATAGCATATATACATACCATATATATATGTATACCATATATATACATACATATATATACCATATATACATACCATTTATACATACCATATATACATAATACCATATACCATATATATATACCATATATACATACCATATACATACCATATATACATACCATATACCATATATACACACCATATATATACATACCATATATACACACCATATATACATACCATTTACCAATTTTATACATACCATATATATACATACCATATACATACCATATATATACATATCATATACCATATATACATACCATATACATACCATATACATACCATATATACATACCATATGTACCATATATATACATACCATACATACATTAATGGCTTATACATACCGCATACCACATATATGCATACCACATACACTGTATTGCCTGACCGTTGCTGACCGTCCCTGACCGTTGCTGACCGTCCCTGGTGCCTTCGGGGTAATAATGCTATATCGTTTTCACCATGAGATACAGTTCTTCAAGTCCAGAGATAGAGCTACCAAACTGCAACTTCAGAGGCCAGCTGGTATCCTAGCTCACTGTTCACAAGTGGTATGTGGGGGACATACTTTCTCTCACCGTATTATTGCTCTTCCTAAATCCTTACCAGACAGGGCCCGTATCAGATTATCAGAGGGCTTTAAGCAGGATCTGGATTGGTGGCTACGCTTTTCTGCTATATTCAACGGCGTCACTACAATTATCAGATATAACTTTGGAGCTGGTCCGACATTCTATACAGATGCGAGCAAATCTGGTTTTGCCTTTGTCATGGACAATCAATGGATCGCTGGTTTCTTTGACTCTGATACCGTTCTTGAGTTCATCAAGCAGCATGATTTACATGGACATTGGCTGAATCAGTTGGTAGCTGCCTTATGCGATTTTGATAATAATGTCAACCTCTGGGAATTAGTTCCTGTTTGGCTCGGGCTCACTGTGTTCGCTTCCCAGCTGGCGGATTAACATTTTGTGTTATTTACCGATAACACCCAGGTAATCTCTATGCGTAATAAGGGAAAAGCTCTAATGAGTCTTGTATGAGGCTTATTAGGCTTATCTTTTGGACATCCGTAGTACATAATATATATGTTTCTGCTAGGTATGTTAAGGGCATAGACAACTGTTGTGCTGATATTCTGTCCAAGGTTAAAAGCAGTGATGACTTCAAATGTTTAGAATTATTTTCATTATGTTCCAGTGTCCTGTCTACCTGCAATCGACAAGAGAGTTACTGAAGTAGTTTGTGCTGCTTGGGCATCTAACACCTTGGCGACCAGAGGATCTCAATGACGTTGTTATACGCAATTTTGTATTGACTATGGACTGTCTTCATGCCCTGCAGACTCTTCTACTATCGCCCATTTTCTGGTACATTTATCAGAAACATGTAGCTTTACCATGGTTAACAACTACCTTAGTGCTGTGATTTCTCTGCATACTATGCTGGGCCAACCGACTGCTATCATATATCTCATCAAAGTAGTTCTGGCAGGCATTAAGAAGATGTCAGCCCCCAACCATGTTCAACGCTTGTATCTCACTCCTGCTCAACTGACTTTGTTTTATTATCGCATGCCTAAAGACTCCATCCATCAAATATTTTGGCTTGCCATTATTATATGCTTCAGGACATTGCTTCGCAAGAGCAACATCATTGCTAGTGGGAAGAATGATTCTGATGTCCTTCTTTTTTTTTTTTTCTTTTTTTTTTGTCCTTCTTAGGTCAGATGTAGAATTCTTCTCGGGTCATGTTTTGTTCAAGGTGCGATCATCCAAGACACATGGGTTGGATTCAGCTGTGCTACATCTTCCGGTCCATATCTGTGATAACCCTGTGTTCGATGTTTATACTCGTCTCCGTGAATATGTGCACTCCTATCCGGCTTCACCTGACCAGCCGCTACTACTCTAGCCTTCTTCCCTCGGTCTGATACCTGTGACTTATGCTGAGTCACTCAAAGTGTTCAAGCGACTTCTCTCTTCAGTTGGACTGTCTTCTAAATACACTGGTCTTCACTCCTTGAGACGCAGTGGAGCCATGTTTCTGCAGGACATAGGAGTGCCCTTGCAGGATATTAAGTACATGGGTAATTGGAAGAGTTTGGCTGTACTTGTTTATCTTTCCACCCCCATAAACCGGCTCATGCCAACCGGGCATCTGATGGCTTGGCTATGGTTTAGTTGGGTGTTTTTGGGCGGACACTCGGCCGTCACTTATTGTGCCATACTTGTGTTGATTATTGTGTTTGCCTAATACTATATCTATCCTTATATGTTACTAAATATATAATGTATATATATTCTTTGCATTGACACCTGACTTGTTTGTAGCAACCTGGTAACTAAGTGGTTCCCGCGTTCCGGCACTCTCCAACTCGGTGCGGAACGGATCGGACTAGAAATTTTTTCTTTTTGTAATAAACTTGGGGCGGACACTCGGCCGTCACTTATTGTGCCTTAATAGCAGATCTTTGGATTCTGCTGGGGTTCTGGATAGTTATAAATTACTGTTTGAACAGGAAGACGTCAAACCGGAAAACGGATGTATTAGTTTATTTTTCGGATTCAGGGGTTTATTTTTCAGATGTAGAATTATTTTGCGGATGTAGTTAAAATAATGCTTCCCGCGTTGCCGCTCATGCACCTACCTCATCAACTAGTTGTTTGTCGTCGATTCCGCGTTCAATTTTGAACGCGTATGTTCAGTTTTGAACGTGTATAAAGTCCTAGTCACCCAAAAGTCTTTTCTCCACTGTTTCCGATGGAAATATTAGCCATTTTAAAGTGTTTTAGGGCATAGGGTTCGCCATAAGGTGACGACAGTAGACATCGTGCAAGCAATGGCTGACTCCCAGTGTCACTGTCAGTGACAATCAGACGAAACAAGCCCAGGCTATGTAAAACTCTACACAATATCTCCAAAATCACCGATAATGTTCCAAATATCCTTGTACTTAGCATGATCTGCTTGCTGAATGGTGGTAAGCAACGAAATAGGGAATAATCCAAGTAATCACAGCCTAGGCCTCGACACGTGACGACAGTAGACATCGTGCAAGCTCCGGTTTGTTGACGTGGGGGCACTTTCGAATGAAATCCTCCGTGCGCTATATAGACTACCGTACACAATGCAACGCCAAGTGCACGATGCACATGAGTGGCTAGGCCGAAAGTTCCACATCTTTTCCGGTTTACCTTGGCAGGCATGTATGGCTTCTGAAATCGCCATTCATTGAATACTTGATTCCCGTAGACTAAATCTTGGCTATCGGGCTCAAACACTATTTAAAACATTTCTACCGATTCAAATCATTTATTTATTTCTTTTTTAAGTCCGTAGACACACGCAACACGGCATACGGAAACCGGAAGTCTCTGATGCTTTGGATGGCAAGAAGCGGATCCTTATGAAAACACGGCGGCCGGCTGAACGTAAACATAAGTGAATACGCACCTCTGATTGGCTGTTGTAGCTGGAGCTTCATTCGGCCAGCCGTCGCATTATCATATAGAGTCCGACTAAAGCGGTGCAAACTTGCGGCGTGTAAACACATGGTTTCTGAAGTTGCCATGCATTTATTACTTGATTTCCATAAAGGAAAACTTCGCTATTGGCTTAAAACAACATTTAAAACATTTCTACCGATTCAAATCTTTTATTTATTTCTTTTTTAAGTCCCTAGACACACGGACACGGCATTCGTAAACCGAAAGTCTCATGCTTGGTTGCCTGCAAAAAGTGGAAGCTTCGTTTGTTTCTGAAACGGAGAATGCGGCTGACGTAACCGACATTCTGAAGTTATCATTAGGTTTACATATGTGATATTGGTTGGACAGAGGTAAAATAAACTAAATATTAAAATGTATTGGTTTTAAATGTGTAAAACATGCTAATTTGGACGTTATAAAGGCGGCGTTTTGACTTGGTCCTTTCCATGTCAGATGTAAAATAGTAACCTATGTATTGGAGTTAAGGAGTTAAATTATTGGAGTTCTTCATGCTGTAAGTACATCTACAACGTTTTTTTAAGCGTCACATTTGTTAATTTGTGTTTAAACAGTGTTATTGAATCCAAAAATCGGCTATTAAAGTGATTAATTCCCTCGATTTTGTGTCTTCGGCTTTTGCTTGAAAATAAACCCCTCGGCCCTTCTAGAAATTAATCACATAATACTCGTGTTGATTATTGTGTTTGCCTAATACTATATAAAAAACATTTATTAGATTTAGAATAAAATGATTGATATCAATTGATAGGAAATAATGTGTCCTAAAAATGATTTTATTTGATCTAAGATGTCAGTGCATTATTGTCCAAGTTATTTGCAAAAGACCTCATAAAGGTCAAGGTCGATCAAAGGTCATTTTGAGGTCATTTGCAAATAACTCAGGAGATAATGCACTGACATCTTAGGTCAAATTAAAACTAATTTAGGGCACACTATTTTCTATCGATTGATATCAGTCACTTAATTCTAGAGCCAGTAAATACTTTTAAATTGATTAAATTATTCTTTTTATTCATTTTTTTTTTATAAAAACATCAATACAAAATAGTTCTCAAAGGTTACAGGGTGGTACTTGGCAGATTCGGAATAAGGAGAATCTGGAGGTTCGGAATCCATAAAAAAACATTGGTATGACCCAAAATTCAAGGTTCATCAAATAAATGATAATATTCAATTTACACTTAAAAACTAATCCAGGCTTTTAGCCCCATATGCTTTGCACTGCCAGAATTATTGCCGATTTTCTCAGAAACTGGCAGGAATTTCATGGAGAACCTTTGGGATATCATTATATAGTATTAGCAATTGGAAACTGCTGTCAAAAAGTAGTGCCCAAGATCTGGAACGAAAATCATTTTCTAGCCATATTTTGAGGCTCAGCTGATGGCCTAGTGTGCCATGCCAAAAGTGTGACCCTTGTACCATCTCTTCTATCTACCCTGTAGGCAAGCTGAACAAGAGGTTAACAGTGGCATAATCAGATTATGCATGCATAAATACCGTAGCTAGTAAATTGGACACAACCGCCGTAGGCCGAAAACTATACAGGGAGATCCCGCTATAATTTCCAAATAACCCCCTATATCCTATGTGGCCACACTTATCACCTATTCCAGTGTCCAGATTAGACATTATAAGAGAGATTTCAACAAAGATTTCTAGCTCTTACTAGTATAATTACGCAGTACCAGCAATACGCGCTTAGGCCAATGTCTCTATGTTACTTTTCGAGGCCGACATTCTGCCCGTCATTATCGCACACTCGGCTCAGTAAGCTTCAGAGCAAGGCCCATGTAATGACGTCATAGCAGCAGAGATTCCCCCACACAGCTATAAACAAAGCTTATAGGCCTATATGTGCAGAACCATTGCAGAACGGCGATGGTTTTGCACATGGATTTAACACAAAAACGAAACGATTTTAATGCAATTGGCCACGGGAGGAGGGAGGGACAGCTTTGAGAATAGTGGGTGGGATGGTGGGCCTACAAAAACACTCCATTCCATGTTTAGTAAAGTAAATAGCCCAAGACTTCTCCTGTTGTGATGATATCCTGGTGCCACATACTCTCCTGGATGATTAGGCATCAACTGGCATATTCATATGCCTTAGGCATCCCCAACAATTTCTGCCACGCCCACAAAATAAATTATCGACACAACCATCTAGGTAACCGACTGGCCGCCGATCGTCCCAAAATGCTATTTACTGACCTCCAATCCACCCAAACAATGTTTCCAGGGAAAATGCATAGACTGGGATTACCTCAAATTGATCAGCGTATATCTGGTATCACAACGGAGTAATAAGCGATTCCCCAACCCCTATATGCTAAAGGATGCATGGACATTTTACCGTACAAACACATGGCATCTTCGGAAAACACTCGGCATCGCATTTTTGGTAATGCTCGGGGGAAAAATCGACCAATCACAGGGCCCATTACATTAACCTTGAGCTAGGCTCTCAGCCAATGGGATCACCCATTCCAAACGTTACTTGGTGTGCCATGTCAACCGAAATGGCTGCCATGGCGTGGGTGGGTTACAGTGTTGTCAAAGGCTTCTTAGATAGCCTATAAAGGTTTCATTATCCGCCAAACACTATAATATCCTAGTTAATTTAAGAGTTGTTGTGACGATAGTGTTCCCTGGTGCCAGTCACCCTCTGGACGTTGAGGTGCAGAGGCTCCAGTTGGAGGCACCTGCTGTGAATACAAGATCAGTACGACAGAGTCAGTGGAATCAGTACTTCTTGTTCTGTCAATCACTCAGGCTTTCTCCTATTCGGCCCATACCTTCTAGAGTGGGCAGGTGTGTTGCTTACATGGGGTCTGTGAAAAGACTAGCCTTTTCTATCATAAATAATGGTGTATCTACCTTGAACCATCTTTGACTTACCCTCAAGGCGGGAGTCAAGCCTAAGCATCCGCTGCTCCCACATGATTTGCTAGCCATCTTTCAGCAGGTCAATCTGAGTTATGACACAGAATTTGCGGTTTGGACTGGAGTTCTCCTCTGCTACCGCACATTATTATGCAAACGTCATGTCTTCAACTCAACGGGCAACTTGCACCTTCTAACATGTGTGGATGTCACCTTTGAGATGGAGTGGTTGGTCATCCAAGTTAAATCTTCAAAAACAGATCAGCAGGGTCTCTGCTCCTTCGAGACCCCCGTCCGGAAGTGTGCTTTGGCTCTGTGTCTGTATAATGCCCTGAGCACTCTCATCAAGAATCACCCTGCACCATTATCTGCTCCGCTAGTGTCCATTAAAAGAGGTTCTCCTATCCTATATTCTACAGCCCTGCCTATGCTTCAGCGGTGGGCTGCCTCAGGCCTGCCCACCAGGCTTGCAAAAGGATGTAGGTCTGCACAGCCTTGCCAGAGATTGGCAAAGTCTGGCCATGCTTCAGTATTTGTCTGCCCCGATGCCACATTGCTATAGCATTAATACCCGAGGTTTTGGCTGGTTTCCGTGGTCTATTGCCTTGGGGAACATTCGAGGGCGTAGCCCGAGAATTTCCCCAGGCAATAGACCACGGTAACCAGCCAAAACCGAGGGTATTAGTGCTTTTAGACGCTATTTGGTCGGATTCAATTGAGGAATGTGAGAAAATTAAATAAAAACACAGAAAACGACAGGTTTTACTTACGAAAATTCAGACGATATATAATTTCGCTTTGCCATTGTTATTATCGGAAGTTGCCGGAAGTCAGTCCACCTTTTTCTGGCAGATACGAACAAAGGAAAGAATTTTGGTACACATGCCGGTCATATAACAAAACTTTTTCGTTCATTCAATGCAAAAATTGCGTTAATGACCAAGTCATTTTAATATTAATTTTTGAACTAATTAAGTAATGACCGCTAATTGAAACATTTATAATTTACTACAAAGAGACGGAAAATGTCCGTATCATCGGAAAATGGTCTGTTCCATTTCGTGCGCCGCCTTCCATTTTCACTACTAGCCGTGCCGTGCCAACTTCCGGCATGTTCACTTGTACACAAGCAAGCATGGCGGACGACCACGTTTTGAGTTCGGGAACCTTGGTTGAGGCTCTGTTAAGGCAAACATGGGTACCTGGTACTATAGGCCAAGTTATGAAGGCAGACAGTCAGATTCTGTATGAGTTTCGACCAGTTGAAGGAGGTGAAAGCACCTGGGTTTTGCAAAATTCGATAAGAATTGCCACACTCCGACAAGACTTCCTACCAACTGCCGTTCTGCAGGCATTGACTCTAGAAGATGACGACGCGAGTATTTTCAATTCAAATACTGCTTCAAATAGTGAAACCGAGGTAAGGAAGTTTAGATACAGTTAATTTAATTACTGCTAGGTATTACAAACATGTTTAAGTGGATTTTAGGCTATAGAAACACATGTCACGGGTGGCTAACGTGCTAGGAAAAGGGTAGCTGGTGTCCGATCGGATAACAATGGCGTCTATTTCATTCTCAGATCCGCAACACGGATAATTTAATTCATGGTCAACAATAATACTATCGTTTGTTAAGGTTATTGTCAAAAGCTGGTTTATTCCTTATTAATTATAGTTATGTTTATTTGGAAAAACTTTGTTGACCTACTTTTAGGTTATCGCTATATTCTCGTGCAAATAAGGCCTGTACCCAGGGACGTGTGGACATGGAAAAATCAAACAAATGTGACTTCAAATCAACGTGAATTATTACATAAATTATAGTTATTTAATAGGTTAATTATATTGCTTTCAGAATGTCTTTGTGAGGCCTGCAATACCAAGAAAACCCGATGGAAAATCTGCAAAAGCTCCAAAAATGGTGTCTATCGTGCGAAAACGGCCTATACAGAGAGCACCTTGCATTAACCCAAAGAAGAGTGCAAGTATCGAACTTATTGAGGTAGGAACATTAAATGAGTTTAGTATCCGTCTGTCTTAATAATATATTCTTAGTTCACAAGAAGTATTGTCTTTGTAAATTATTATGGCAGTGAATCTAAATACGGATCATTTTAGCTGCTTTATAGCTTATATAAGCAGAGTTTTATACGCTGAAATGGTTAACTCATAATAAATTGTGTCTATATATAATATAAACTATTTCAGCCTGACTTGCAGTTCCAGTTGCAGGCAAACAACACATCTAACACATATTTAGGTGTTATTCTCCCCAAGGTTAGAAAGCAAGAGGAGCCGAGAAAGTTCTTGAAGAAGAGTGCTGCTGATGTAGCTGCTTTAATGGCGTTATGCTCATCCGAAAAGACTGTCAAAAATACATCTTGGGGACTAAAGGTGTTCACTGGTAATTGACATTTAATTTAAAAAAAACCAACCCACATTACTGACAATTGTTAAGGTATTATACTTGTAAGCCGTCCAATAATGCCAATCGTCTATACGTTTTAAATATTATAGAGGTTATACGAACATTAATGTCAAGAAACAGGAGTAACTATAATCGTGTGGAGAAGACATTAAAAGTAAATTTTTATTATATTAACACACAAGGGTATTAAATGCATTAAATTGTTATAAAATATACCGTAAACTAAACAGACACACGAAAATATTAATTAATTTGTCCACACTTTATTTATGCAGACTGGTTGGGACATCATGGCTACAATCAAGCCTTTGAGATGGCACCAATGGACAAACTAGCGACATATTTATCACACTTCTACGCCGAGATATGCCAGAAGACGGGTACAAACTACAGCATATCATCGTTAATGTCGATAAGATCTGCCATCAATAGGCATTTGAATGATTCTCCATTCTTATGTAATGTCAATCTGACCACTGATTCTGAGTTCATCTGTGCCAACAAGGTATTAACTGGTAGAATTCGAGCCGTGGCAGACAGTGGAAAAGATCTAGATCGGTCACATCAACCAATTTTCCAGGCACACATTCGCAGAATATATGAAAGTAATGTGTTAGATTCGACAACGCCAGATGGTCTACAGTTTCGCATCTTCTTTGAGACCATTTTACACTTTGGACGACGAGGTAGGGAGGGGCTTGATAAGCTAATGAAGTCTCATTTTGTCTTCATGCAGGATGAAAATGGAATAGAATATGCAACCCTCAATCACCGCCCTATGGAAAAGAATCACCAGCCGACGAGTAATAAAAAGAAAAAAAAACATGACCAGCGCCTCTACTGGACGGGTGGATCTGATTGTGTGATGGACAATCTTAAGTTTTATTTATCTAAGCTCCATCCCGATTGCTCAAGGTTTTACCAACGACCAAACATGAAGGCTAATGCTGACGACCCTGTCTGGTATTGTAATATGGGTGTTGGCAAAAACACTTTGGCGAATTTCATGCCACTAATCGGTGAAAGAGCTGGACTACCAAAACGCTATACCAACCACTGTTTGCGTGCTACAATGGTGACAGTTCTTAGAGATTCCGACAAGTTTGAGGCAAACGATATTATTGCCACAACCGGACACGCTTGCACCCAGTCCATCACCTACTATTCTACCATTAAGGATGGGAAAAGACGTGACATGTCACACGCCATCTCTGAGTTTGCTGGTTATACTGTCCAGCCCATGTCTACAGATGTGACCGACCAACCAGTTGCAGGCCCTTCAAACCAGAACAATACACAGTTGACAAACGCAGATGTGACTAAGACAACGAGGGAAAGCCAAGTTACTGAAGGTCCAATCAGTGAAAATGTCAGTCCACCTGAATACAGAAACGTCAACTCGTCCTCTGACACATACAACCCAGTCCTCCACGGTGGCGTGCTACAAACCCTAAACCTCAATCTTCAGTACGATGGTGATGGCCGTCCGACTTCTATCAGCATCCAGGAAAGAGAGGTAAACACACCTGTGCCTCAAGCTACTTTCGAATTGGACACAAGTATGGACGACCCAGAGTTAAACCTTCTTTTATCTCAGGTAGGTAAAATATTATGTTCACGTTATCAAGAAATAATTTGAAAAAAAAAAAATTATACATGCGATGACATACAACAAAATGATATTATTAAATTTTTAATTAATAAGTTAAACTTTTAGACGGTTATTACATCACTCTGGAAAAATAGAGATGATATATTTTTCAGAATTTAATAACTTGTTGTCGCATACATGTTACCTTATTTGACAAAAAATTAAAGCTAACAAACACTTGTTTCCACAGGTAACTGCGAGTCCACATGACGAGGATGAGGACGACGATATTCCACCCACTCAGAGAAACTCACAGGCAACACCACCACCTCTAACAGATGAGCAGGTTGAGGAGCAGGAAAACCTTGACTATGAGGACCTGGCAATAGTGAGGCAGTTGGCTAGACAGATAAGCCAGGAGGTAGTTCGTTCTAATGATGTGGGGAAGGGAAAATATTGTGCAAAGTCACGCCCAAAGGGAAAAAGGAAACAGACCTCTGAAGGTACCTCTGAAGTTCAGGTGGATGATCCACAAGCAATGATAGACAGTTTACAGGCTACTGTGAATGACCACATGGAGATAGCTCAAGATAAGAAGTCACAAGAGGAGGACGGAAACCCTAACAAGGTGGTGTATGAGATTTTCGCTGGCAGCTCATTTAAGGACTGCCATGTGACAGTTATCTTTAAAAAATAAGGCATTAATCCCAGATGAACGTTTGTTTACACGTACATGAACCTGGTATGCAAGTGTAGAGAACATATTGCATTTTCTGTTATCCTTAGTGATCGTTCACATCTCTCAGGAATTATTTTTTCATTTAAATCCAGACAGAAAAATAATTCCGGCCAAACTGTCACCTTAATATGATATCTTTTCTGGGCCAGATCAAGCTTCATAGAACATGGACCATAGCCCTGTATTAACCTCCCATCTGCCAAAACGCATTTCTTTACAGGCATGTCTGTCATTCTGGGTGTTCTGGCATTTAGACTCATGTACATTTTCTTACTCATAACAGATATAGACGCTCCTGTGTCAACCAAGGTCATTACTCTTGTTCCATACATATATGCATCGACACAGTGCTGTTCCCTATCTATCGGTATTGCAAAGTAATCCCACGAGTTATTTACATAGCAGACATCTGTTAGCAAATGGGGCTGTCCCCTGATCGTTATACCTCTATTATCTAACTTTTCCTTTTTTCCTCTTGAGTTTATATTCCTTCCCTGCGGCCCTTGTGCGTCGTCTCTCCCCCCAATGTGCCCCAATGAAGGGAGAGACATTAGTTTGGGTTATCCGATGCAAAGAAAGGTCCCTCTGAATTACCAGTTATCATTCCCCCATTCCCTGTATAGTCGACTGCACCTACTTGTTTCTTTAGACTAGGCATATTTTGACCCCCTTGAGTCCCGTTTCTCCCCTGTCTCTGAGCCCGACAATCTGTCTGATAGTGACCAAAATTTTGACAATTAAAACACTTAACTCTGGGTTTGAACTTCAGGAATCCATCGTCGTTCTGCTGTCTCTGGCCTTTCCACGGTGCCTGGTTGCTGTGGTGGCCTCGGCCTCTGCCTCCTCTGTTATTGTTGTAGCCTCTTCCTCCTGTCAACGACGGTTGATTTCCTCCATTACCCTGCCATTGCTGTTGGTCTTGCTGCCGCCACTGTTGCTGGTTCCCTTGTTGGTTGCCCCAGGGCTGTTGATTCCATTGATTCGGATTGTTGTTCTGCTGTGGCCATTGGTATTCGTTCTGGTGCCACCGCTGGCCCTGATTCTGATCATTTCGGCCCTGATTTTGGTTTGGTACTGCTGCTATGGCTGTTGCTTGGCTCTTGAACGTGGCCTCTAATCGTGCTATGTTCTTTTCCATGCTCTTTTCCATTGATTTTTCCATGGATTTCTCCATGGATTTCTCCATAGCCTTCTGCACCTTCTTTAAATCGTCTGCTGTCATTTGATGTGTCGGCGCACCCTTTTCTCTCTGGAGTAGATGTTCCATCATTTTAGTCACGGTGAGTGCTTGCTTAGTTAGCAACATCGTTCTGTATCTTGGAAGAAGGGACGCTAAGAAATGTTCTTTTATGTTGGCTGCATCATTTACTTCCGCCTTCACCATTCTGGTCTGGAAATCTTTGAAGAAATCTGCCAGTTTTTCCCCTTCGACCATATTCACCTGCTTTAGCGCTTTTCTGTCCATATCGGACATGTGTTCATATCTGTCCAGAAAAGCTTTCTTCAGGTTTACCCAGTTGTTATATTGGTCCGGAGTTTCCAGTAATCTCAACCAGTGTCGAGCCGAACCGCCTAAATACGTTGCAAACTGTCTGCAGAACTGGTTCAAATCATCTGGGTACAATCGTTGTGCTATGGCTGTGCAATCTTCCATGAAGCTTCTTGGATCTTCTCCATCATTATTTGAAAACTTTGGGGGTGCTAGTAGGGTCTGGACTCGATTCTCGAACAACGCCATTCCTTCTTCCTCTGCTTGTTCTTCTTCTTCTTGTTCTTGTTCTTCTTGCTCTACTTGAATTACGATCTCGGGTATATGTTGTCCGTTTTCCCGTGGCGGTGGCCCGTTGAGTGCAGGTTCGGCATTCTGATCCCCTACTATGGGCGCTGGATGCCCGTTCTGAGGTTGGGGCACGCCATTTATTCCCTGTGTTTGTTGTCGGCCGTGTGCTTCAGCGTTCTCCCGGGCTCGCTGTAGTCTTCAATCGTGCTCCTCTTCTTCTGCCTGTATTCTGTCGGCTTCTGCTTGTCTCTCTCTTTCTATTCTATCTTCTTCTTCCTGAGCTATTCGCCGTCTGTCTTCCTGTTCTTCCTTGGCCAACTGTCTGTTTCTCTCTCTCTGTTGTTCGCGCTGTAATTCTTCCTGCCGTCGTTGTTCCAGCTCTCTTTCTTCCTGCTCTTGCTCTTGTTGAAGCTGTTCTTGTTGCTGCTTATTTAACGGCCGGTTTAGCTCTGCGTCTCTGAGTTTTCGCAATTCGGCACCCAATTCTTTCTGTAACTGCCTGGCAACTTGGTCTGTTTCTGGTTTCTCTGTTTCCTGCTTCTCCTGATCTTTTCGTGGCGTGACTGCCCAAACCCCTTGGTGGGTATCTTCTTCTGCCAGGATGAAGGTTTCTTCCTCGGCCACTAATGTATCTTGGCTGTCTATGCTGCTCTGGTCGTCTATGTCTTCTATTTCTTCTTCTGATTTGTGCCCTGCTCGAGTCAAATGTTCAAATTCCCCGTGAATTATATCGGCTTTATCGTGTAGTTTTTCTGTTGTTTTCTCTGCGACCAGTAATTTTGTATCGTCGACTTGTTGTTCTTTCTTACTTCTCTGCCTTCTTACTTAATTGCGGAGCTACTTCTGGAATGCCCGCGTCGGTGTCCTTGAAACCTGCTCTAGTCACACAATTTAATCTGAAACTTGCTCTTGATTTAGGTCTCGTCTTTTCATCGTTCGCCATTCGGCATTATGAAACGGAATATGTCCATATCAAATCTCCAGGCCCGGGTTCTTTCACCAAATGTTAATGTCTGTAGAGCGTAGACACTACAATCAGGGATTATTACTAATGGATTACGGAGTTACTCTAATTACTCGGATCTCTCGCGATATACTTATAAATAGGGGTAGCTTTGATTGGTTAGACGTCTCAAAAGGGATATAGTGCTTGGCTTGTAGTTTCAGTAGGTATAAGGTAAGGCGTGGAGTACAGAATGGCTTCTTTTATTAGACTTCAATATAACACAGTGTTCATGTATAGCAAGTTATAGCATGGTCAGTGTTCAAGGTGGCAGGGCTTCCAGTCAGTTCATCATCATACAGCATACGGTAGTACAGCTCTCCAGGAGAAGTCTGCCTATACAGTGACTGGGGGCCCTTATATATTCTAGGTATTGCACCAGACCTGGGATGCATTTCATCATCTTTCCCGGGCGTACTGCAATGGTCAGTGGGCATTTCGTCAGCCACCAGGGCTGTTGAGCATGCGCTGGCCCGCTGGCCCTTGCATCAGCCTCCAGGTTAATGGCGGAGTAGCTCACATGCAATGTCGCCGGGGGATTTCATCATCCAGAGACATTGCATCAGCTCTCTCCGCCCAGGGGTCAGACCCCCTCCCTACCACCGTTCACAAGATCAACCAGTAAATAAGTAAACAATCGACACACATATAAATACAACATACACATAGGCTTAAATATTATTAAAATAAATTGGGACATTGACATTAATGCCATATGAACGTTTGTGTACATGTACATGAACCTGATATGCAAGTGTAGAGAACATATTGCATTTTCTGTTATCCTTAGTGATCATTCAGATCTCTCAGGAATTATTTTTTCAAGCTCATTTAAGGACTGCCATGTGACAGTTATGTTTAAAAAATAAGGCATTAATGTCAGATGAACGTTTGTTTACACGTACATGAACATGATATGCAAGTGCAGAGAACCTATTGCATTTTCTGTTATCCTTAGTGATCGTTCACATCTCTCAGGAATTATTTTTTCATTGGAAGGCATTAATGCCAGATGAACGTTTGTTTATATGTACATGAACCTGATATGCAAGTGTAGAGAACATATTGCATTTTCTCTTATCCTTAGTGATCGTTCACATCTCTCAGGAATTATTTTTCCATTTATGCACAGAACGCCTTAATGAGGTGCTCTACAGACTTTTTTAATGTTGCACAAACATTTTCTGTTATCCTTAGTGATCGTTTACATCGCTCAGGAATTATTTTTTTTGTTAATAAAGTATTTAAATGAAAATGTTACGTTTTGTCTTATATTACACGTTTGCGCGACTAAGGCACTTCTGATAATGACAACAAATATGATAGGATAGTATTGCCGTTCAAAATTTAAAATTTGTTAATTAATAAATTACATTAATTAAGAAAAAACATTTTTTTCCAATATGCGATTGCTAGTTTAGCTCTAACTGAAACGTGGACCAACTTTCGACAGGTACCAGCCTGATAACAAATGTAGACATAATGATCAAGGTTAAAGATGTGGCGTTGACACAACCGACTCTATTTACATTGACACTCTTATGCTACTGAAATGTTTAGAGTCGATCAGAACGCGCTAGCTAGAACAACACAAAGGACCCGGGCATAGACACTGTTGAAGTTTGGTAAAGCGTAACAAGGTGGCGCCACACGTTAACGGTGCTTTAACACTGACACTGGTTAATAAGTAATCCGCCAGATGGACACCCAGTCAGGCGTACAGAATCATAACATCATGGCTAAGGCAATGCGCTTTAGACTACGATTATGAAGGAAGGACGTAATATCAGAGATATGCAATTTACACAAACACTCCCAACGATAATAATATACTGTCATGTCAAAATGGCAGTGTTTGCCAGGACAGTAAGGCCAAAAGTGACTCATTTTACTTTGCGATCGATGCTTAACAATGGCTACCTAGTATCCGCAAACCGGAACAGGTGCTGCGACTACGGAGAATTCCTATAGACAACCCTCAGCCGCGCAAAGACCAATCACAGGTAAGAATCCAGGTGAGGAAGTGGCGTTGGAGGGGTCTATAAGGTAAAAAATACCTCCCAGAATCAGACCAAATCGCGTCTAAAACCGCATAGAAACCCAGATGGCTTCTGCGCCCCAGAAAAAAATTGAAAATATATAAAAGCTATTAACATTCAATAGTTAAATGTGGTTCACATGTATCAAATGTTATACAGTATTTCACCTGAGACCCATATGAACACGTCATAATTATATAGTTTGTTGATTATGATATATACTTTTTGGTGTTGAAGCTGCAAAAAATCATCATATTATTATGCTACTGATCTATCAGTGTGAAACGAGAGAAAATTACAGAAAAAAAAAAAAAATATAAAATATAAATGACACTGCATACATGTTCTTTAGAATTCTATGAGCTACGACGGCAGGATATGTTTGAATAAAACCTTTTAAACCCCTCCCCCCAAACTATCATATTATACAATTTTTTTGCAGCTTCAACACCAAAAGGTAGCCAGAGTGTCGAACACCCCAACTACTTTAGAGAATGTACCACCGCCCAAATCAACAACAAAACCAGATGTATTGGGGTTAATTACCTCTTTGGCAGGGCTGGTCGAACAACAAATTACAGCCCAAGAAACTACCAACAAGAGTAAGTATGCAGATAAGGCCAGAACAAATATATTTGTATTAATTCGCGTATATATTTGTATCAGGGGCAAGGCATGGGTGATAAGTTTTAGACCGATACACCATGTTAAAATAGTTAGCTATATTACGAATAATCATAGGCCGACTAGATTTTGCACTAAACTGTTAGACAGAAAATAAGATTCAATACAGAAATCTATCCCAAATTGCTCAAATCCATTGAAACTATTAGTTAACTTTATATTTATCTCTAACAGAGATGAGACACATTTTATTTGAAATGGTTATTTGTACATTTGGCGTTTATTAAGATTTATCCTTGGTATATTTCCTGGGGCAGACATTCAAGAGCTGGTACTTCCTTGCAGGGATGAGGTACTCTTCTGCCTTCCTCTTCATCATTTTCTTCAATGGGAGGTGCAGGCATATTCATTTCCACTGCGACATTATGTAAGCAGGCGGCAGAAACAATAATTTTGCCAGCTCTTACAGGACGCTGATGGAGATATCCACCCGAATCATCAACACACCTGTTATAGAATAAAGGTGGTGCAAAGTTTAATATAGTTTTACTGGTGAACGTCGTATTTCAATTGCTATATTGTTGATATAACTGTGACATTAATCAATCTTATTTGTTTTTCACATAAGTGAATATTGTTGTTGATAACAATGAATTGCTTATAGTATTCAAAACTTATTCTAACTGTGGAACACATCTGCCATAATTGGCAGGCCTTCCACTATGTGCCCACAATTGGTAGGCCTTCCACTATGTGCCCACATGTATAATTATATGAGTCAGATCTTCAGAAAATGTACAATTGGCAGATAAACACATTTAGTATATTCTGCTAAATTAGACCGAGAAATCTTCAACACTAGGTATAACAGGGTATATTTGGTATTGCCTTAATTCTTTATGTATATGTTGAAGTGTATTGTGAACCTGATTTTTTACTTAATTTGGGGTTATTTGAGAGGATTAGTAAATGGTAATTGTGACATTTTCTGACGATTTCACTCATATGTGGCATTAGTTAATTAATTGAATATATCGTATTGAATATAAGAAGGTAAAATCATAAGTGTTTAGTTGTGCATAATGGTAGGAAACAAAGTTCCAATTATCTGTTGAACCACTCACTACCTGTTCACATTTTTGTTCCTTACCGGAATCTTTGTTTCCACACGCCTAAAGTGGCCTCTACTGTGGTCCGTGTTCACCGCTGCCATTGATTGTAGGCCTCCTCTCCTTCATTTCATGGATTTAAGGTAGGGGTAATGAGGTAGTCCTTGAGAGTATATCTAGAAAATAAAATAGTTCATACTGCATTGCAGTTATACAAGTGCTTACTCATTATATGTTCACTTCTATTGTTATGGTTACATTATGATAACATTTTCACAACAAATGTTTAACAAATGAATCTAATGCAATAACATAGGTCCTATACCTAGTCGCGCCAATCCCTTACCGCGACGTCCTCTTCGCGCCCACCTTACCGCTACGCGCTCTATGGGCCTGGGCGGCCTGACCCCACCGCGACCCGGTCTCACTGCCCAGTCAGAACCTATGTTACCATATACTGTCATAGACGTAATATATCACCATGGTGTTCATATAGGAACTAATAAGGGTGGGGATAGATAACGGATGTCACAAGCCTGGAAATGGCATTGAATTATCGGAAAATCAACGTCAGGGTGGAGTTAAATTGCGCGTCATTCAGGGAGGGAGGCCGTCACCCTGCCCCCCCCCCCCCCTCACACACACACACTCAAGGATAAAAAGTGTAAGCTTTTTTGTTCCAGCCTTTGAAATGTCCCCCCTTTCCGCAAATTTTCAAGGCATTGTATACCCCCTTTGTGTGGCAAAGCGTGAAAAATCTGATGCTAAGAAAGACCCCTTTTTATGATTTCAAGGAGTCTTGCTTAACATACCCATTTTACATCCCTTTTTGTGGCAAAATGCGGAGAACTTCTATGCATGTCTATTCTCAATAAAAAATGTATGTAGATGTATGTATGTATGTATGTATGTAATAGCTTTATTTCTCATTTTATATACAGTTACATTCGTATAAAATAATGGAAAATGGATTTCATGTCCTTCTGTGACATGACATAGGTTTTCCTGGACTTCCATTTCTTTTATGAATCAATTTTATTTTGTTGAAAAGTTAAATGTTCTTGCTGTTGGAATCTCTACGATCTCGTGGTTATTCATACTATATTACCGTATATTACAACATAAGAATGACAGTAAAATATATTCAACGATATAATTCTTATTACTAACATTCATAGCATTATTTTTTCTAACCTTTTACTTCCTCAACCATATGATAATTTATGCAATTATGTGGCTGTAACGAAAATCAAATTTCATTCAACTGAATGAACATCAATAATATTATATATACATGTATAATCACTTCGAAAATACTTCAACCTGCATATAAGACCTTATCACTTGTGTAATTATGACTATATTAAATATCAGTCAAATATTACTTAGGAATGAGGTTACTTAATCAACTGAATATTAATCTATAATGTCTGTGCTCTGGTACGACGAGCCTTACTGCTAAAGAAAAGGTAACACAACTCAGATAGCCAATATCATATGAAAACTGTATTTCAGGTAATTCAATATAACCATGAAATCAGAGTCCAAAGTCAATCAAGTATAGAGCAGGTATTGGTGAGGTTAGCAGCAGCAGGTAGTTCTGTGTCCAGAGCAGTTCTGCCTTTCCTTCACCCAATACCTGGCTTATATACCTTACTGACCCTGTCCCCAGGACTCCATGGCTACAACATGGTTACAGTCATTAGGTATATCAAATCATTAAATACAAACAAACAAGTACATCAAAAATCGCACAGGAACATGTTCAAATCATGTTCCTTCTACTAAGGATTAGCTTTGGTTGCTACCCCTAGTCAGGTAAGCAAGCCTACAAGCTTGCACAGAGGATTAGCCTAACCCAGCTATAAGCCTCTGGGTGAATCATATACACAAAATGCTTCCTCATTCTGCTCAATAAATAACTCTAAAATATGCGATATGTTCTAATCAAAATCCAAACATTGTTTTATCACTTGTGTCTATATCTCATGATATTTGATATTAATCTAGTGAATTATAGTATATAATGGTAATAATGGATTGACACACCATTGTACGATAAGCTATTATAATGATTAGCCGTCCATAGTTCTAACAAGGGGTTCCCCAGAACTGATCAAAATCACAATCAAATCCATGCATTTTTTAGGCCTAAATTGTAAACGGGGTTCTAAACTCCTAAATTGTTTTCATTCGTTGAGGTTTGGTATGAGATATAAATAAGATTTTTTTTAACGCTCCGGGTTTGTAAGTGAAAAATGACCCCTTTCTCTGCGAAATTGTACACTTTTGGCACCTGAGTGTGAGTGTGTGTGTGTGTGTGTGGGGGGGGGCGGGGCCATCACAGTGGCCTTGGCATGGGCCTCTTTCCAGCGCGAATACATTGATGGGAGCGTGTCGGCCGTCGGCCGGGAGCGCAAAGCAGGTGTGCGGTATGCCTAAGAGTTCTTGCATAAGCATTCTAAAACTTACTTCCAAACGTTTCTATCTATTTTGGATTACTTTTACTAATGGGACTGATGTGAGAGAAACAGTGAGGGAGCTGCATGGTTTCATTTCAAAACGTGCTTGAGTTAGACTGTGGAAGGTGGAGCCTAATATAATGCTTCAGAATTTTAGCTCCTCCCATGGGGACGTAATGTCCAAATATAGATGGACTCCAGAGATCATTAATTTCTGGCTGATCAACATTTGCAATGGTTTTGACTCTGACTGCCAGAGGGAATGGTTCTAATTCCCCCTCAAAGCTCCACTCAGAATGCACCGATTTGAATAAGTCTTTTTGTTAAATTTAGACCCACATTTTCTAGAAATGTACCTGTATGTTTCAAGTCCCCCACATGCTTTAAAAAGCGCCGTTGCTAGGGGCAACTGAATTCAATACCCTCTACTGGTCTTTACTGTTCAACATTTGAGGAAGACAGATTTGTTGATTTTGTATCTAAAAGTTGGAATTAACAGATGCTTGCACGACTTTAAGCTTAAAATCACATCTCACAATGTCAGAATAATATAGCTCTTTTTATAAGGTTCTTACAAAGAAATTACAGAGGAAATACATACACTTTCATGTACCTATCTTTAATTTTCAAGGTGTGGGCATAATGCTAAATTGTCTGTTTATTTTTCTGAATGATTTTTTTTATTGTGATGGTAGATAATAAGGGTGGTTATCAGGGGAAATGCATGGGTGATATTCAGTTTGACCAGAGTTATACAGACATGTATGATTATAGAGCTGTTATTTCTACCTGTTTTTGCATCGTTGCTAGAGAGGTATTATAGATACTTGATATCTTACAATACAAGAAAGATTTAATATTGAATTATAATCAGTGCATAAAGTCTGTAGAGAAAAATCAGTTTAGGGTTGTCATTATTTTATTATTTAGAGAGTGAGTCTATAGAGAGGGTGAGAAAGAGGGCGGAGGGAGAGGGGCAGACAGAGATTGTGCGTGGATATCAATATAATTATGTTTGAATCAATATGTCCAATATGAAATAAATTGCACAAATACTAATTTACTGTAGTTTATAACTTTAACTATAATTTACTATGGTTACTAACTTTTCTAACAATCGATTATTCAACTTGTTTATAAGGAAGGGTTGATTATTTCCCTATATAATAAACCTTGCAAGCCCTAGGCCTGCATGGCAAACAGAGCAATGTGTTAAAATAACATTCAGGCAATAAAGAAGAATAAGTCATATGAAGTTTCTGGTATTCGATCACAGATCGAACATATACAGGTTAGATTTGTTAACAGCAGTTCAGCAGTTACAGGCTAACTGATCAGTCAGGGCAACCAATAACAATATAGCAACAATCGTTTTAACATGCAAGCCGAAACATGTTAGCTACCCCTTAGCTTTAATACATGTAGGTGGAACAACTAAATTAGTTGTCGCCAAATAAAAGGGTCGCCAAATAAAAGACTACAAAACTACGAACATGGTCGTTTTCAGTTGAGTTGCCTCAATCCTTCAACTATTAACTAAATTAGTTAATCATTTAAGTTCTCATTTAGATTTTATATTTGTTGCGAACTGAAATCATATAAAAATATCCTTTTTACGCATGGTTTTTACCTTTGCGTTATGGCACAGCACATTTCCACTTAATGTATAGAGATTTATTTCCGACCCAAACAATTACTAAATTTGCCGATAAATGGTTATTTTTCTTCCTGGTACTGAGATAAATTACTAAGGCTTACATTAGTAACAGTTTAGATGACATCCTGCAAATTTTGATAGGGATTATAAAAGTATAAACGCTAAATTAAACAAAAACTAAAAGAAGGGAAATCTAAAATAATAAATCATTATATATATGATGGGCCATTAAAAAATCAGTCAGTGCCACGCATTGTTTCGCGGAAAGAATTACTCTACATGGTTCGGCGTGTAACTCAGAAACTATTCAAGATTATTTCAAAAGAAAAGCTGTGTGATATAGCTACACATGCCCACCCAAATCTGTAAAAAATAACATTATTATAGGCCCATTTCTGCGCAGACACTATTATGTTTTAGCATGTATCACAAAACTATTCAAGATTTTTTTATAACAAATAATAATTACCTAAACGATTACGATTATTTGACATTCAGCTATCGTTGATCGTTCATTGTTATATGTGGCCAATTCCACCAATTTGACAACATTTGGCCCCCTAGACCCCCCTTGGGTACCCAAAAATAATTTTTGAATTAACCAGTTGAATTGTTATTTGTTATCAACCTTATATATATGCGCATTGAACTACCAAATATGGAACCATTCTGATTATTAGTTATTTTTTTACAGGGGGTCGAAAAATAGGTCCCAAATATGAAAAAAATGCCAAAAATAGCATGTCGAATAATGGTTCATATTTCTACATAAATGACAATTTAGATTAGAAATGAATAAAACAAATATGCGCATAATGTATTGCACTATTTTGAACTTGATAGGTCTCGACATAAGGGTGATAACACTTTTTAGTTTGTGAAAATATTCGAACTAGAAGAAAAGTTACAGCAAAATAACCATTCAGTAATGGTAATCATAATGGCAGCGGCAAGGGGACAAGTCATTGACCCTCTGCCCATACACATTATATTACTCATTATATTTAGTTATATATATCATTTATTACCCTTGTTTACCTGTTTATGTTGATTCGAATACTTGTATTTAATGTTCCTGTTCTGTTTAAGTATTTAGAGGCAAAATCTTCAAGGATAAACGTTCTAATATCATGTATATATGTTAGAGATATAATTTGTGATATTATGTGACAGTAGGCGTGACGGCACACGACGGCAGGCGTGACGGCACACGACACAACGTGACGGCACACAACACAACGTGACGGCACATCTTTTAAGCATTTTGCTGTAAAAAATCATGTAAAAACTACTCGGAAATTATTAATTTCAATCCACATATATTTTGCATAAGCAAAACCAATAATAAATGTCAAATTTAACGTTTATTATTAAAGTTATGCCTTTTAAGGCTCTAAAAACCCTAAAATAGGCGTGACGGCACACGACAGGAGCTAGTGTACCCATCACCTTTTGTCACCATGTTATTTCATTGCTACTATTCATGAAAGACACAAATCAATACATTTGAAGTTCCATATATGTATAATCCCATGCATTTGATCATTATTCATCATAATTTGATATAATTTTTATTTTTTTATTTTTTTAATCCTTAGGCACACTGCGTGACGGCACACGACATGGGGGGTGCCCCACACAAAAAAAATCTGTTTTTTGATGGCTTTTGGCCAAAAAATATTTTTTTTGCATTTTTTTTTTACACAGATCATGTTCAAGTAACCTACTATCACAACATATAAAGAAAAATGTCCAATTTTGATGATTGTTTGGAAATTAAGATATTCCACGGTTTAATGACAGTTCAAAAAATTGATTTTTGCCCCCAAAATGGGATTTTGAAAAAAAAATCAAAAAAATCTCAGGGTAAAAAGGCTAAAAATGTGGTTCCACCGGTTGGTGGAACAATCCAGTCAAAAAAAACAATCCAATTAATGGTAAATTATTTATATTAAGCCCATTTAATCACTTTCCACGGTTGGGGGCCATATGTTGTCAAATTGGTGGAATTGGCCATGTACATTACTTCCAGTATCGCTGGTATAGTCTAGTGTCTAAACATAGGCGTTTGTCAATTTCGTCGCAAGGCTAAAAACAAGAGGTCAATTTAAAAACCGTTCATAGTTATGCTTGTGCAATGGTTTCTCTATACACATCATACACGGACTACTTCAGTTGCTTGTGATCCACAATTGCCTTTAAATTTCCTGGTAATTCGTTCCAAAGGGATCTACCCTCATATATCAATGACCGCTTGTACCTTTCTGTTGTGGGAAAGGTCAGCACAATATTTGCATTCATATCATTTCGTAGTAACCTCTCTTTATTTGATAGATTTTGCTCTGCTCTATATACCTGTGTACCATGCTAATCATGTTTGCTTTCCTGCGAAGATGTAATGGCAGGAGGTTGGAATCTCTCATCTTGGCATTAAAATATATTCCTTCATTGTGACCATATATGCTATTCTTATTGCATATTTATAAGATCTATCTAATTTATTGGTCAAACCTTTAGTTGTGGTCCCCAAAAAGGGAGAAGCATATTCACATATCGGAAGAATGTAAGTCTTAAATATGAGCATGTATAACTTTGAATTCATATATTTTCTCCTTTTTTGTAGTGACCCTAGCTTCCAATACACAGTCCTTAAAGTACCAGAAACATGTAAGATAGGACGCTTAGACTTTGATATTCTGTTTCAAGCTGTAAATAGGGCCCTTGTCGACGTTTCATGAGAAGTGCCCATACATATATGTCATAATCTCAAATAGTCCCCGAGGTATAAGCATATATACCACCTTTTCGCGCGGATTTAAATTCACACAGCAAGGAAATCTCACACCTTGTTTATGCAATAATTATACCTTTCACGTCTTACAGAATCTTGCAGGATTAATTTTCGCGCATTCATGTACAATAACATTATTTTGCAAAACTACCCTACAAGACCCTGCCTCGGTCTACAGGTCACGGGAAGGCCCGGTGCCTTGTGGCAGGCAAGCGCGCAAAGCTTGTTCGCGGAAGTGGTTGGTAGCGGTAGCGTCTGGGTGTGGTTCGGTCTTGGCGCGGAAAGGTCGGCCCCCAATAACATACCCCGAATCTCCAAGTTAAAAGAAATTGCCAAAGTCTCCATTGTCCCCCAAACGGCATTTATGTCTGAGGTCCGAAATACATAAGCGTCATTAACACTGCCAGGAAATTGAGGGTCGACATGGGTGAATTTCTGTGAAGAATCTGAGACGATCTGTGATATAGAATCATCACTTTGCCTCAGTTTAAATGATGATCTAGGCAGTGCATGTATTCACATATAAACGTATTTAAATTATTATTAGATTGGACTCAAATGAATAAAAAGAAAATAAATATTTATGGATTTAAAATTTCTATTCAACTTATATTTTGCAAACTTAAGTTCTTGAGTTCAATTGATATTTAGTAACTACATTGAAAAATATACTCACCATAACGTTCAAATTGGCATAATATTTTCTGTTTATGTACAAAGGTTCCTGCTCTCTTGGTCTAATTAGGGGGATGTGACTACTGTCTAGATACAGGCCATCACAAATGGTTTTTCACCTTGCCGTCCATGGAACCCTGCGGCAACCTCACTTCTCAGGCCACCGGATGAACTGGTCCTTGACATCATAGACAAAATTACTGACATCTTTGACGGCTCTGGACACAGTTGACTTATGCACACCTTGGTGGTCACCTAAAAAGCTGAAGTTTGACCCAGTGGCAAAGTACTGTACAGCAAGGCACATCTACAATAGAAAATGTTGGTGATGGTGATGTAACACAGATGTGGCTATTTGTTAATGTCTGCCAATATCTATATCTTTAATGAAAATGATAGAAGGGCCATTCTCAGAAAAGTCTTACATTTCGGGGGGGGGGGGGCGGGGGAGGGGGAATCGAAAAAAGTGGAATTAAGAGGAGAGGCTTGGGGTAATATTTTCTGAAAATATATGGCTCAGGTCGCCTAGAAATGTACAATTGCTCTCAAAATGGCAATTTTAAAAACTTGGTAAACTAACATGTTATCTGATCTTATTTAATAGAGTACATATCAAATTTTAAGTACATATAAATTATACTACAATAGTCCAAGTGGTTCATGTTTTTATCCGGACTAAATTAAAAGGTAAAATGAAGTTTTTCAGCTTTAATTAAAATAAACCCTCTCCACACATATGATGATAAAAAGCAAAATAAGCCTGGTAGTTTTACATAGATATGTGTCAAAGTAAGTTTAATAACTCAGTATGATATCTGATAAAGTTTGTGGTCATAGACATTCCTCTTACAGGTGTATTTCACATCTCAATGTTAGTAAATATTTAAATAAAAGATGTATTATAGATAAATAAATCTAAAATATTTCCTCTATGCATAATATTGTACTACAGGCTATAATAAATTCGACTTCCATGCACTAATGCATTAAGATACCTTCCATTCTGCTACTTCTACATAAACCCCCTTCCTTCTCATCCTATACAGCATTTTTAAAAGGGCCAACGGGCCAGGGCCATGCTCACATATTTCCATTTATATTCTGTTTAGTGTCAGAATAACGCGAAAATATAGAAAAAACCCTGGCCATATAAAGTCCATATACCAGAATGCAAAGTTTCTTTTCATTTGGACCATTAATGACCTTTGAATCGTATAAAGACCTATATTTCTACTAGATCTAATACCATTTGCTTCTAGAAAATATTAATATGAGATTCAGAGAAAACGGGCCTATACTATATATCATGTATTCAAAATAGAGACATGTTTATAAAAACATGGATCGGTGCGTTGATGAATGGCCCACATGATTTTCTAAACACAAAGGAATATTTATTGAGCATCATTTTATGAACAAGGCTCAAGTCATATTGTTTTAGTTACATATTTTCATAGTATGATGAAGGTCACTTACCCGATCTTGATGCCACCACCAAGTGTTGAGAAGGAAGTGGACGAAGGATCACTTAACTCAAACTGATCAGCCAGATCACTCATCACATCTTTAGTCAGTCAATACCTGGCCAAAACGAGAACTTTGTTATATCTATTGAAAGGATGAATCCTCAGAAAATACTCCTTTCCATCGTGTCAAACTGTGACTAGTCACTTCCTTCCCCTCTTTACAAATTATGTACATATTTTGTTGTACATGTCTATTTCGTTAGCATCATGATAGTCAAGCCGCCAGTTTGGTCAGTAAAGGACTTAACACTCTAAAAATAAACATCTTTCACAACAAAGGTGAATTGACAATCAAGCCAACAGTCTGCTCACATATAACTTATTCGGACCCAGCATAACTAATTCTTCATACAATGACATTTAGAATCAGTTGTGTTATAATGTGATCCTCCTTTGAAATACATATTTGGCCATTCCAAATTGCAGGCTCGATTTCTTGAATGATACAAATCTAAACAATACAGAAATCTTCATTATCATAAGTGACTTTAGTGTTTTACTTACTCTACAAGCTGATTGTCTATTCAGACAATTGGAATTGATGTTTGGGGAGATGACCTTTGTGTATAATCTATACCTTTCGACAATGCATTTATGGTTAGTGGACATCATAGCTTAATTTCTCAACAGGCTACATATTTTTTCATCTATTTTGGTGTATTTTATGAGTAATTGTCAAACTAATTTGATTCAATCTTAAACAGGAATAAGCAATACATTTTTCTCTTTGAACATACTCCTTATAATAGTAAATAATCCATGTAGTGCAATAAGAATACATGCCCTCAACTGTGACAAAAAAGAAAACAAATTGCCCAACATTGAAAGAGAAATGAAATGTTTAGAAATGCTCAATCCAGTCACCAAAATAACATTTACATTGACCATGGTTCGAGTCCCGCCTCGGGAAAGGTGCTTTTTCTATGTATGATCAGTCAAATTATGTAAATAATTCACACCATGAGGATGAGACAAAGTACTACCATAATGATATATTATATATGTACGTTCATGAACATTTTAATTTCTCAATCAATAAAACCTAAGGAATTCCACAGGGAAGACTTAAAATATGTTCCTTAGATTTACACTCTTTTCATGTTTAGCTCAGAGGAAAGAACGAAGGAAATTACTTATGAGGGAAAACTTCTGGGGAAATTCCTACACTACAATGATCAACATATGAAATTTCTTACATCAATAACTGTGTTGACCATGACATCTTGATGAACAAAATGAATACCTATGGGTTTATACCTGATTTAATTAGACTAGTAGGTAATTATCTCCTTGACAGATACCAGAAGACCAGGTTGGGTGACAATGTCTCTTCGTTTATTAGGATAAATAAAGGGGTACCTCAAGGAAGCTTGATAGGGCCCCTAATTTTCCTCATTTACATGAATGACCTACCGGCATGTGTAGATATTATTAACAATGAAATTCGAGGTGTGTATAATGATATAGATATCAATATATCAATGTACGCGGACGATACCGCCATATCTATAACAAGCTCTGATTTAAACGCATGTATTGATGTTTCACAAATTGCAACCAATACTGTGAACAACTGGATGACTGCAAATAAGCTGTGCTTAAATTCCAACAAATGCCAGCTGCAAATTCTAGGTACAATATCTAAATTAAAGAATATAAAAATGGAAAATCTTGGAAAAAATTATATCAATGGTAGCGAGGTAAAAATGACTAAGGTTGTACAATATTTAGGGTATCAAATTGATCCTCTCCTAACCTTCAATGACCATTTCGTCAAAATGCGGTACACACTGCAAACCAAATTGTCCAAGATATATAGACTTCGCTCTTGCTTGAGTAAGAAAATGACCGAGATTATTATAAAAAGCCATGTCTACTCCATTGCAGAGTATGGTAACATATTTCATAACATGGCAGGTACGAACTATATAAATAAAATACAAAGCGTATTGAATAGAGCTGTACGATTGATATTTGTTCATGACAACAACCATACATTAGATGAGATGTACAGGATTACTAGAGTTACGAAATTTCGTAAGAAAGGTGACATTTCAGTAATAAACCTAATGTTCAATCTCGAAGATGACACAAAAAATGTACAGGATATGCCACGTGCAACGAGGATGGCCGAAGGAATTAATCTTACGGTGCCAGTTGCTAAAACTGAGAAGTTGAGGAAATCTCCCCTTTATCAGGGCCCTCGAACGTGGAATAGTCTACATGTAATGGTGAAAAATATGTCGTGGCCAAACCTTAAAACCCATCTGAAGGTAACGGATAACTGGATGATATGATGTTTAGATAGCTATGCATGATGTGAACTATTGTATGTACTACAAAATCGGTGTTAATATGTAACCAATTATTTTTATCTAAGCGAGAATCGATGTTATAGTTTTTAATCATGGGCAAAAAAAGAAAAAAAGTGAGTTATGTCGATATAGAAGATGTAATAGGTGTAACGAGTGGATTTGATGTTGACATCCACATTAATCATATAATATAGTATACCTGAGTCGATCAGAATGATTTCGTTGTAAAATTATGTAGGTTGTAAACAAGATTTTGATTCGTCACGATATTGTGTTAATTTAAAATATTGGAAGGATTGTTAATAATCTTCTCTAACACGCTCCCTATAACATAACAATGTAAATACCTTTGTAGGAGATGAGACCTACCACTTTGTTGAAAATCTTCCTAATAAAATTGTTTAAAAAAAATAAATAATAAGGGTCACTTTCTAGGTCACACCTGTTGACGTAAAATCTAATCATTTCAGGGTAATCTACAACATACTTAAAAGTATAAGAGTCAAAGTATTTAATATTTTACCCACTTTACCACTTCAAATTGAAGGAAATGTGTTATAACAGTCTTTAAACCCAAGAAATGAGTGAATCCTATACATCCTATTTACCTTCTACCTTGCTGAACCACACTAGCTGGGAATTTTATGTAGGAATGAATGTAGGGGGGGGGGGATCCACAATTGTCACAATTGATAACATTAACAGAATTTCTAATCTTGATTTCCCAAATAACCACTCTCTCCTAAAGGATGAAGTTTTACCCTAAAAAAAACTAATGGTAGATACCTGGTTTGAGGTATATTTTAAGGCCTATTTCAAGCAGTGACATATTGTTTCTTTTTCATTCATATGACCCAAAACACATAATCTTAGAACAGAAGCGAAGAAAAATGTCATTTATTTTGAATTTTACCCAACAGTGTTGTTGGTGTCAAGAGTATGATATTATAAGGGGAACAAATATGTCCATGTTGGCCTGAAGGAGCACCGTATATTTCTTGATTGTGTGAATTTTAACTTCTCAACAAATATATTAGAGGGTTGCCGTTTTTCTTAGATAACTTAAAGTAGTGGGGCTTTATTTCATTGTCATTAGGTAAATTAACTGTTATGCACTGCGCTGGCATTCCAAACAGGCAAATTTTGGAAGATTTTGACCTCAAGTGTGCCCCCCCTAGACCCCTCTTCTGTACTGCCCATGACATGATTGGTGGACAAGTTTTACTCATCATACAATAAGTCCTAACAAAACAAATGACCAACGAGCCCCTTTGGAATTGTCTAATTTGCATTTTCCCTAACATAATATAAGCGTTGTGATTTAAGGAATTGACACTAAACCTTTTTGATACTAATTCATTCCTTCGAAAATTAAAAGAAAAAATGAAACCAATAAACTATGAAACTAAAGACATAAAGATATATTGTAAGGTGTTAATAATTATTGTTATTCCCATAGTATCTTTATATTAAAACAAAAAAACATCCCGGACAACCATATCTTGTTGCTGGGCAACCACTTTTGAGATCCTGAACATTTTTTAGCGATTTGGGGGGCCCTGCTTGGCCAAGGGAACAAGGAGGAATCATGATATTGCAGTAAGCACGTTCATAGCTGTCATGCAGGCCAATCGTGTCCCATACGTGAACGTTGATCACTACCATGTATGTGCCTTCAACAAATATTTATCTGACCACCTCTCGTCCCCAAGGACGGTGGCAAACTGCATTTCTCATATTAGAACCTTTTTTAAGAATATAGATGTACCAACTCAGTATCTTACCCATCAAAGAGTTAAATGGTCCCTTGACTTGCTAAGGAAGAATAAGGCATATAAGCTGCGAATTAAGTCAGCCATTGACCTCCATGCCTTTAAAGCCACATTGGCCGCCATCCCATACAGCCCATATAACAAAGTCCTACCTACATCTGTGCTCATATTATTTTATGCTGCACTAAGGCAGTAGGAAGTTTTGTCTCACACCAGTGCTAGCTATGACTTGAATAGGAACCTGTCTCATGGTGACTGTGTTCTTGATGAATCCAGCCTTACCATCACCATAAAGTCCGCCAAAAATATGCAGTCTACATACGATAGGAAATCTATCACCATGCAAAGAGCCCATGGCCCACACTGGTGTGTTGTATCAGGGTACAAAAGAATGATATCCGACTCGCCATCCAGGAGCCCCTGCGACCCGGCCATCATGTTCCCAGATGACAGAGCCCCCAAAACCAAGGGATACATCTCGAGGAAATGGAAGCTCTGGCTTAACAAGAGAGGAAACAACAAGCCAGATCTCTCGCTCCACAGCCTGAGGAAAGTGGCGGCCACTGTCGCTCACACACAAGGCTGTAGTGACCTTGAGATACAAAGATATGGTGGATAGAGGAGCTCAGCATATCAGTTGTATATCCATACCGCAAGAAGCAAAGTCAACAAAGCCCTGGTACAGGCCATGCAGGTCTAGTGTTAGTTATCCCAAGTGCTTATAATATTCTAAACCAAACCTCTTTACCTAATTGGGACTGCCCATGGGGGAAAAGCCCACTTAGAGACTTGCCTTTCAATGGCGTCTTAATTTATTTTAAAATCATTCTAGTCACTCGTAGACCAGGCAATATAACTTCCCTCTCGAAGGGTTGTTTTAAATCATATATACCATTTACAAACAATTTTATCCGACCAAAGACTTCCCAATAAGGAAAATTTTATCCTATAATTTACAATTCTCATCCATTTTCGTAATATGTTCATCACATTAGCAATACAAATCACAATACCCACCCTCCACTTATGTTGTTGTTACTTGTTTTTTATGGTATTGTTGAAGGTTTTGATGTAGTTAATACTGAAGTTAAACTGTATACAGAATTATACTTAGACGATATTTCTAAGCGGACATTATTTTTCATGAATTGTGTGAAGGGTTTATATCTATAGCTGACGATACTCGAACCGGGAATACACCTATTCAGGTACCGTGTGTAGGTGCCACACTGTATCGCAGAGCCGACCCCCAGTTACAAGGTTGCATGTATGCAGGGATTCCCCTAACCATAAAGCGTGGGACCCTATTCAGGTGATGACGTCACTCAGTCTACAGGCCGGGTTGAGTGGCAAGGTGCGAGAGAGAGAGGCAGTTTTGGGAGGGTGGGAGGGTGGCGCAAGGAGAGGAACCTTATGATTTATATGTACAAGTATGTATGTGTGATAGCGCCGGCTGACTGAATGTGGCTTCAGTGATGTGATTGGCTGTTGTAACCAGAGCCGGCTTGGGTAGGTGGGGATATGTGCTGTCAAATGTTACTTAACAGAAATCAATACTAAGACTAACCCTAAACCCAACCTTAAATTGGTGGTCCTAAGTCAGTAAAGCAGGTAGTGGACTGTCCCGAGTAAAATAGACTAATAAAACTAATTACATGACTAGTAAAGACAAGGCCGGTTCCGCTAAGCCCCAAGAAGTGGCTGAATCAAGTGTTGAAAGGGTGAGTGCAATGTGGGAACCAGCATCATCGTAACTACGAGCGGTAACCAATGGGAAGTATATACTCTACTGCAACACTCCCATGTGTATTCACACCTTGGGTGCAGTGCCGAAACCAAATGGTGGTATACGCCCCATCACAGACTGCAGCAGACCATTGGGCATGTCTGTCAATGACCACTACACTGTTTGTCGCTAGTGACTGAGTTTTCTTACAAATCTGTGGACGATGCGATACAACTTTTACCGGAGGCCTCCTCCATGTTGGTTCTGGATATCAAGTCAACCTATAGAGCTATACCAATTAATCCTGAGAACAGAAATTATTGTGGTTTTAAATGGAATTTATCTGGTGTTGAAACTGTATTTGTTGATAACCGTTCGATCATGCTTTGGTCACTTGTCATGATACAATCATATGTATGTGATATAGATTATTCTACTTGTTATGAATCAATCATATGTGCCTTGAGATTTTTGGGCTTCCACATGGCTTCCACGTCACCTCCCCTTAGAACTACCAGCTCTACATACCTTGGTTTTTGCATCAATTCTATGAATATGACAGTGTCCCTACCCCAAGGAAAGGAAGATAAATTTTGTTCCCTCATTGAGGAGGTGAAAGATATGAAGTCTTTCTCCAAGTCTCCAAAGTTTTGTGGGCACATCTCTCATTGTGCTATGGTCTTCAAGGGTGGCAGAACATTTTGCAGGAGATTTTACAAAGCTATGGTACTGAAGCATTAAGAGAATTACCATTAGCCAGGATGCTCGTAAAATAGTTAAAACAATAGTTTAAAAGGAGAATTCGAAACATTTGTTGAATAACACCAGGTTTTCTCCCCTACCAGTATGATTTAATTTGATTGTGATCAGTAATATTGGTTCTGAAGGTCAATTCATTGAATGGGAAATTCAGGAGGGCGAACAAATGCTCTTCTTAAAGGGGATTTATTGGAGAAAATAAATAGAAATCCTCAATATCCCCAACCTGTCCATTCTTTCCCAGAGATTAATTTCAGCTGATTCCTAATGCTTTTGAATATTATAAGCACCATGGCATTTCACATAACAATCCTAGCTGACCTAGCTGTATATCATTGTCATGATACACTCATATGTGCCTTGAGATTTAACATGTCTAATTTGCACAGGCTTTCTGAGTGTATAGTTATCCAAACTTAAACTTAACCATTCTCAGTTAACGTCGGTCAAAAACAAAAACAGGCCCGAAAGCTAGTGAAATGAAAACCCAATCAACTAATTATCAACTAGCAAATACCCGTGCTACGCATGGGATTTGCTAGTGAGACAATGGGGCCCACATCCTCATCTCTCCTTGTTCCTTCTCCCACTATCTTTCTCTTTCAAGTTGTCTCTATAACTTAGCATCTTCATACCACAAATGGAACCCTGTTTAGATGCTTTTTTTGGCACTGTTCAGTGTTGTTGTGTTGCCTGTCCCTGTCCCTGTCCCTGTCCCTGTCCCACTCCCTCTCCCGTTCCCTCTTTCATTGTGAGGTAATTAGTGGGCGGGTTCCCCCGGCTCGACTTCAAAAACTATCACAAACAATAGTTTATGAACTGATTCAACTCTGACGATGCTCCTTTCAGTGGAAATATATCCCATCCCGTAGTGAAGCAATGATGTGCCCATCCATGAGTCATGCTTTGGCTGACCCAGAAACCTGGTGTAGGGGCCCTGATAGATTTGTTTTCAGGCAGTGCTGGGGGCCCTGGATGGGGGTGCTCGATGAAAACCCATTTCTAACCCCTTTGCAACCCTAATTTGTTAATGAAATATAATGGAATGGTTCGGAATGGTTCGGCACCATTTTTGGCAATGTGCATGTGAAATATAATGGAGATCTGGCCAGCAGTTTCAGAGAAGATAGCTGTTTAAGGCTCCAAACCCTTATTTTATTAATATATAGATATTTGGGATTTTTCCTAACCTCTCTAGCAAAACACAACTACCCGGGATTCCTAATTTAAAAGCAATGACCATACAACTTCGCTACATCTTAAAAACCAAAAAAGTTCACTTTTATATTTCGGAGACCCAAGGACACCCTTTCTGTGGTGGCTTCATTTATCATCGCTCCCCAACGGTGTCTTGATTTGACCAACATTCTTTCATGAACATAAAACTGCAGGATAATATTAAAAATTCAGTCCTAGGAATTTTCTTTTAAAAAATCCAGTCCTATAAGTCATGATGTGAGTAAATTTGGTAAGTTTTTGGTTTGGTTCGCTTATTTAAGCTTCAGTCATACTAACACTGGCCTAATTGTTTCATTGCAGGTTATAATAATGCTGGTGTTCTTACTGACAGTATTTGCCCTTTGCTGGCTGCCATTCCAAATATCCATACTTTATGCAGAACATCGATCAAACAAAAGCTCTCCGGTAAGTACCAATGAGGAACTTGAATAAATCTCTGAGCCCACATCGCATTCAGGTGATACATAATTAGAAAACATTCAAGCAATTAAATAGAGATAGTTATCGATCAAGAATTTTATCGAGACTGGTATATTGTTGACCAAACATTTTGCATTGTATCATGGGCTTCAAAGCTCCATTCTCAGTTAACTTTGATCAAAAACTACAACTTGTCTACTATTTATTCTGTTCATTTCTTAAGCATCTGACTAAGTTTGATAAAAAAATGTGTCTGAATTGTTCTTGCTGTAGGATTATTGTGGACCTCACCTTATTGACAAAGTAGTTAGTTTTACTAGCTTGTCTATATTCCCACCTCGCTTATTCTTCTTTATCAGGGACACTCTGGAATCCCTATGGGGAACATTTTCCAGTGTAAATGTTATTGTTATTATAATCCATATAATATATGGGTAGAGTGATTTCTACAAAAAGAGGTAGAAAAGAGGGATTTGTTGGTCTTCTTTGTTGGTCTCTACAGGTCCGTCAACCCTGTCTCGAGGTCATTATATGTGGTGAAGGTATCTGGGGTAGAAATGGGATTTTGTGTGGTCACACCATACATACTCCAATTCGTTCATTGAGTCACCTCAGTAATAAACTCTGATGTTTCCCGAAGAGGTCCAATCATAGCTATAATGCATTTGTTCATTGAGTCAGCTCAATAATGAACTCCAATGTTTACTGTTACAGCACTCAGAAGGATTTAATGCACTGAAAAGCATCCAGCCCATATATTATGCAAACAGGCTTACAAGGGTTAATACCTCGAGCATATGAAGAAGGAGAGTATTCACGTTTTCTGTGCTGGTCTTGAGGATAAATACCTTGAGATGTGGGTCCAGACACAGTGACCTAAGTCGATGCAGGAATGTGTCAATCTTGGAACAGATTTCCTTTGTGCAGGGGGCCCAGCAGTTTACCAGCACTTGTTAGGGAATTCATTAAATACTCACGCTTTTGAAAGATGAGGGAAACATGGATATAACTTCTACGGCCAGAAGAAGCAGGGAGGAAAAGTTGCATTAGCTGCTGTGGAAGTGGAAACAGATCAAGATTCATCCGCTGAGTCTGTCTCGGAGGAGGAATCAAATCCTGTATTGCCCGACAGTGAGTCAGATACTGAGTCGCTCAAAGCTGACTTTGCGGCTGTCCAGGCATACGGGAAACACGCTCGAATTTGACCTTGCATGTGCAAAAGATGGCAACAGCGCCGCCTACTAGCAAATCGTTGTCTACAAAGGGTAAGGCTTCTGCAACACTTTACAACGGCATTAAGAAAAATGGTCCGAAAAGAGAATTCAAGAAGGATTCGTCCAAGAAGGGGAACAGGCTTGTTGGCTGTGTGGTGATAGGGTCACATTCAGGCAAATTGCTGCCACTTGAAGTCTTTTCGCAAAACTTTCGTGAAGACATCAGGAGAAAAGGCAGCCCAGACTATGAAGAGTGAGTCTTGAAATTAGGATGGGTCGCGCGTAGAAGCGATGACAGGCAACAAAAGGTGAGATGTTGTCGCAGGGGCGCTGTTTCCACCGCGTTTCTACAGGATGAAATGCGGCTGGCCGTGTTTGAGGTTAAAATCGTGTTGATCAATGTCAACTTGCCTGTGAATGAGGGTGGCTATATCATGGAGCCAAATATTGAGTTATGTGGCAGAAGGGTTTGTGCAGGGTTGCAATACTGATGTGTTGTCAGCCCCTTGTCATGGATTCCCTGTTATGAAGTCTATGAGGCAGTCAATTGTCATGCAACATGGGACGCCACTGGCATCAGCATATGATGTTGCAGAAGGGTTTACAGGTGCCAAGATCCAAGATCCCTCTGGCGAGCTTGGTAACTGAACCTCAGGACTGTCAGCTGGACACGGCTGGTGGTCGTCCAAGTGTGTTGAAGAACAACTTGGTGCATGTTCAGGAGGAGACGGTACAGCTTCAGAAGGAGGTAGAGGCTTTGTTGCGAGCACAAAACCATGGAACTCTGAGACCAGATGCAGAACATCGGTCTACAGCATAAAGCATCTGGATTCACGGTGCTGGTCTCCCAGGGTCAGCCCGTCTATCCTGGATCTCCCGTCTGGGGGCCGAACATTGGACGAGCTCAGGCCCTAGTTTCTGCTGCAACAGCAGGACAGGCTGGGCCACCTCTACGAGAAGGTCGTGAAGACCCAATCCTGGAGTTTAACAAGACTCGTATCGGCAGGGGGTCTGGCGCAACTCTTTCAGGAGGTCGTGTGAGAGATCGGGTCCTCTTCTGCAAAGAAGAGTTTACCCTTTAAGAGCACCTCTCTGGGGAACTGGCCTTTGAAGTCATCAGCTGTGGCTGACACAACTACACGGGAGGAAGGCCTGGAGGGGAAGGCCCCATCACATTGTTATGCGGCCGAAGGTTCTTTAGTTGATAGCCCAGGGCGGCTAACAGGCTAACAGGGTGGCAAACAACTCTGCTTCTTTGGGAGTTAGTCGAGTGCTCTTGTTTGCTGAGACAGGCGACATGGTAGACCAGGACACAGAGGATCAACTACTGCACCCCAACGGCAATGCTGAAATGTTCAGCAATGCTGATGAGGATGTAGTGTTGATACCTCCAGATATGGATATGTACACTCTAAGAAAAAAGGGTTCTTTAAGGTTCTATGGGGAACCTTATGGTTCCCCAAAGAACCTAAGGGTTCTTCAACATCTTAAATGGTTCTTCATGATCACCAGGGGTTCCACCAAGAACCATAGGGGTTCTTTGTCAATTTTAGGGTCTACTTAAACTTAAAGGGTTCTTTAGCTCATGGAGGTTCTCCAAAGAACCTTATTGTTTCCTTAGGAAAGAAATAAGGTTCTTTGGATTATAGTAACATACTATATGAGTCTATCCACCAAAGCTTTGTCATATGACTTTTGTCCCATAGTGATGTTATTCTTGTGTATTCAAATGCAATATTAGCATATATGTATTCCCCTTATCAAGAGCTGTCAATGGTATACCACATTTATATGTATAAGTCCAAAAATAGTTCTTTTAGGGTAATTAATATGTGTTTTATTTGCATAAATTGCTTTAAAAATCTGACTTACTCAATTTCGAATGCATATAGAATACATAATATGGCTGCATATTATCAACTTTGAGGCATTATAACATATGAAAAGACATCAGAAATAATTTCTTAAAAAATAAATCGTGATAAGAAAACTCCCTATAGTTATAGATTCAGAATTTGTTGTGGGGTAGGAAGATGTAAGCGACCGTGCTACAACTATTTAAAAAATCGTTGCAAATAATATAACATGAATTGGGCATTTGCCTTTATGTTTAATAGAAGAATCTTACATTATCTTGGCAATGGAAAACATTGTTTTGATATTCATTGGATATCTTAGATATAGCAACATTTTTAGTGCATAAAAGATGAGCATGGGCAGACTTAATTGTAAGCGACCGTGTCGTATATGAATGATCATAACTTTTTCCCATTTATTTCCTTAAAGAAAATCTTTAGTGGAAATATGTCCCCTATAGTAAGGAGTGTATTCAACATAGTCATATGTCTAAAGGAGCCCAGATTTTCCTCATATTCAACATTGATTGTGCATGTAAGCAACCGTGTGCTGTAAGTGACCGTGGGGACGAATTCAATTGGATTCGTTTTTATAACATTTAGGGAGTAGTTAAATCGAATATATCAATGTTTTATCCTCGAATCATAAAATATAGATTTTGGGTATTCAGGAAAAATTTATTTCAACAGAATCGGACTAGTGGTTCTCATTCCTTGGTTGCTTTGAATAGCCCACCATTATTCTCTATTTCTCAGTAAATTCTACGATATAATTCTTTAAAAAAATGAAGCAAAATACCTTTAGATGCAAATTGCCTCTTACTCAAAGAAAATATAGATTTTCTTTAAAAAAAAAGTGCATTATGATTATCCTAATATGTTTATTTAAATAAGTATAAAAAGCGTGTAAATTATTAACTATAATCATGAATGAAGAGTTAATAATGTGTGCCCATGGTCGCTTACATAGTAACAGAGCTACCCAGATTCAAAACCTCATAGACTTGCTGATTTTCAAGATTAATTCCCCATATTTCACATACATGTCGCCAAAGTCATTGGTTATATTGCATCAAAATTACAAGAGGATATAAGTACTTCTAAATTTTGCTTTTTTTGAGGCCTTATGACGAAAGATTGGTGGATAGACTCATATATCTTTGATAGAAACGTTTTTGTAGAAACACTGTATGTATTCAAGTAAGTTCAGAACCCAAACCCCAATGTTTGAAAAATAATTTCGAAAAAAATGGGAATTGAACTGGGGAATTTCAAGATTTCTGGTTTAAATATAAGAATCTTGCTGTAATTATATGGCTTGCCTGGATGGGCAAGCAGCTTGCCTGCCGCGATTTTTACTTATATATATATATAACATTATATTTGTATCTTCCCCTTCCTCCATCTCCTCCCTCCCCTTCTTCATCTCCCCTGTTCTCCTCCTACCCCGTTTCCCTGGCCAGGTCGTCGCCATATAGCTTAAGAACATGATGGGAGTAATCACTTGCACCCAATCCTCTGGTCAGGGTACCCATGGGTCCCGTGACTAGACCCGCGGGTACCCTGACCATACCAGCAGGTACCATGACCCGGGTACGTTGGCGCACAGGTCCTGTGGCCAAACACCAATCTGTTACACCCCAGTGCCCCGCTCAGGCCTAACTGGGACACCTCCTCTGTTACTACATTGTATAGACTTGTTGTGGGTGGGGTGGGTGGGAGTGTAGCCATAACGACCAGCTGGCATATAGCCCTTGCATTCCACTAGTAGTTTTATAACGGCCATCAGAGAGGACGTATACATTTCAAACTGACTGGTAACAAGGTGGTATGAGAGTGGAGGTAAGTCACTTAATTCTTGTTCATTTCTCTAACCCTCTAAATCAATATTCAAATGTATGCGTTGGTTATATCATACAGTAGTTTCTTGCTTTTTAAATAGCACCAGTTACATTGATAAGATACGTCATATATTGTCGTATTACTAATATGTTTTTTTTCTCACATTAGCTCTATACACTAATTTACTTTCATATTCCTAAGTTGTATAGATTAACTTTTGTACTAATACAATATGTTTCATTTATTCCCAGGAAACATGCAAGACTCAGAGAGATGGATAGTAAGGATTCAGAATGGACATGTGGATTGAAACCAGATGTTTCTCTTCCTCTAATTGGACAAGGTAAACCATCAAGTCATGGGAGGGAAGGAGAATAGGACTGCCATAGTAGGACGACCACGATTATGGCTATGGACTATTGATTACGATTTAAAGATGTGACATAGGGACCACCAAAGGGGTTTTATTTTTATTTACAGGATCTATACATTACATCAATGCAGAAGGACGGAAGGATGTATCAACTGGAATACCCACTGAAGAATAAGGGAACATACTATCCACGCCATGAAATGGAATATATCTTAATAATTTGATGAAAAGTGATGTTACTTCAGCAATAAAAACAATAATTCAGATGGAGGGTTCTTCAAATCAAGGGTTCTATGAAAAACCCTACATATTTTAGCTTGAGGGTTCTTCAAATCTGGGGTTCTTTGAAGAACCATACCTATTTTGGCTGGAGGGTTCTTCAAATCCAGGGTTCTTTGTAGAACCCTACCTATTTCCCAAAAGGGGGTTCTTCTAAGAACCTTCAAAAAAGAGTTCTTCTAAGAATCATTAGGGGTTCTGCCATGTTGACAAGCCAAAACACCCATAAGGGTTCTTGAAAGAACTCTTTCTCCTTAGAGTGTATGACGAGGCTATTGTCTATCCATTGACCCAGTTGGGTCAAGAAAAGTATGAGTAAGTCACAAATGATACTCGGAAGGCAGGCTAGTAATGACTTAAAACACCTGTCGCACATGAGAGTCTAGGGCACAAAGTGATCTCCTTGGTGCCCTGGTGGAACTCTACTTAACTAGTTCTCAGGACCTCCACTCTCCCTCCACTGAGGGGGCAGTGTAATTGGTCCGTCCGATAACAGCACGGTGACGTTGCCATACCAACCAATCTAGCGGCAGCAGGGGGGCACCTCTACCAGTGTCAGACACGAATATCAGTCCTGGCCAGTCGTGCCAGGAGACAACATACAATTTTCGCGAAGTCTTCATTGCAGAGACCCTTCTATGATCCCGTCTTCGCTTAACACTACGTACTCGCTGCAGAACAAGCCCACCAATCTGTGGTTCACTACACATCTATTAAAACTACAATATTGCTATTCAAATTTCAATAAATTGTTTATTTATACTTAAGGGTGTCATACAAATATGAGCCATGAAAACACCTGTGTACCATATGTGCACAGATGGCGGCCAATATGTTCCAGGGGTGTTCCATGGGTTTAGTCCCCGTTGGTTGGTCTGAGGTGGCCCGTTATAGACGCACAGAGTGGCCAGCGGGACTGGTAGTGGCCACTGGACTGGCCCTCTATGCCTAGAGAACATCTGGTAAGCCCGTGAACCACACAATGGGGACTAAAGCCATTAGAGCCTTTGTTTATGGTCCTCACTGGGATCTAAGCCTGACGGGACCAGTTGAGGCGAAAGCCAAGACTGGTCCCGTCAGGCTTAGAGCCCAGTTCGAACCATAAACTCAGGCTCTAATTGCCCAATGGTTGATTCTTATGAAACGGTTCCAAAAGGGTATTTTAAGAAAGGTCCTTCAAATTAAATGAAATTTCTAGTATAGGTGCCCCATATCCTACTCTTCTATACCCTGAAACTGCGTTTCTTAGATATGAAAATTATTGAAAATATACCCTAAAATATATTGCGTCACGGACGGTGATGGTCATAGAAATATTTGTCATTTCCAAAATGATTCCAAAGAAGAAAGCAAGCCCTTTCGAATGATAGGAAACGAAGCTACATCCATGGGATCATTATGAAAATCAATGAAGAAGTACCATCACGGTGACGGGGGCCGTCATGGACGGTGACGGACAACAAACTTCCCCATTTTTGAAACATAGATCCTTAGAATAATTATCAATAGTAATCGATTTTGTTCTTCCTGTTTCAATACACCCATGTGTCCATCTTTCGTTAAGCACACTGAGACTATCTATTGCATGATTTCTTTAGTACATTGCACCATATCATCAGCGAAATTTGTCTCTTTCTCTGTGAATCTAATTTCTGATTTTAGTGCATAAATCTTTCATGGAATATTCTTCATGAAACTCTTGGCACATATGGATAAATAAACAAACATTTCCATGTAATCTTAATTAATTGTAGGAATGATATATTTAATATTTGGGTAGGAAGGTATATTTTCAGCATATTAATGGCTCTAATTTCCTAAATATTCATCGTAGGTAGATAAAAGTAGGTACGCATTTGTTCAGAATATAGAGTCTGATAACATGGAAACATTAATTATGAGGCATGAGCACATAGGAAAGATCTATTTGAAGAAAACTAGTAAAAAATGACATTTTCCCATTTGGAAGCATTTGATGAGAATCGACCATATACATTTCCTTGGCGTTTCTTCCCGCACAAAATTTTCTAATTGAATATACATGTATACAAACTACCCTTAGAGTAATCAGAAACCTACCTAGAAATGGGGTAATTAATAATCCTCACATCGTCACCACAGTACAATACTATATGTATGTAGGGCCTATATATTCCCGCCATCTTTGTAGTATTAGACCAATATTCCCTTTCCTTATCGATCCAATTCCAGTGTAAATGTAATCCTTATTTCTCCAATTAAATAGAGTGTTCACAATGATATCGGCCTCTCATCCCATGTGTAAAAACCTTACAGCACAGAACTCTGAATATAAGTTGGTCTGACCACTGCCTCGTAATGTATGAATGTGCACCTGCCTTCATTAGTGCTCCTATATTCGCGCAGAATGATTAACAAAAATAGTTATAGCTTTCTAAGGTGTCAAGAAGACACCACCCCACCCCTCACCCCCGGCCTTTGGCATGACTAGCTTAATAGCTGAGCGAAAGCGTCACTAGGTGTGAACTATACAATATATAGTTGTTAATAGTGGATTCGTGCAGAGATTGTTTGCACACTGTTGGGTTACATGTCAAAATAATAATAAAGCAATCCAAAAAACTAGCTCACCCCGCGAGCAAGGCCTCGCGGGAACAGGCTCTTCAAACAGAAACTGTGAGTGTAATTGAAATATATGATAATGTTGATTTTGTTGATGAATACCACAGACATGACATTGTGTTATACGATTACGAGACATGCGATGAACATGACTATGTATGTTTACATGTGCAAGCTGAGAAAGAAACCGGAAGCGACCAGCGCTTCCGCCCAACCTCACAACCAATGGGAACAGGTTTAAGCAATACACGGCAAACACAGCCAATGAGAGACAACAACACAGAACCAAAGATGGCGGCGCCCAGTGAATCAACAAACACACCGGGAAACACTGATGAGAAACCCTTGAAACAGAAGCTTTTAGGCCACATACAGCCTGAAAAAGCAAGGAATGATGCAATCACACCATTCAACCCCGAAACGCCAAAATTTTGCCTATATAAGAGATTTGCGGGACACAAGACCGGGAAAGGTGCCCGACACACACATCCCGGGCCCGCTGGACATGGCTCGATACAGAGCAGCGAACTGGCCTCTACCAAACACGCATGTCATGCAGCCAGACCTCGTACAAATATACAATGCAACACGAGAGACAGGGCTACTAAATGTGATGATGGCATCCCATCAAACCTTAACATCGACCAGTGGCACCACTACCTCACAAATGTCATATACGATGCCGAGTTATTGGACTTAGTAAGGTATGGATTTCCGTTAGGGTACATAGGACTGACCTCGGACATTACAAATGCCACAAATCACACATTGGCTGCGGAATACCCAAAGCACATAGGCAAATACATCAGTACGGAGACCTACAATGATGCCGTATATGGTTCATATGCGGACATGCCCTTCAGGTCATGGGTCCACATCAATCCACTCATGACACGACCGAAGGGTAACAAGGGCAAAAGAAGGGTTATTATGGACATGTCATTTCCAACTGAGTTTTCAATAAATTGCTTCATAAAACAGAATATGATACCTGGAAAAACACGTCTACACACACTACCTATCGTGGACATGTTAGTGCAACGTATAGTAAGCTCGACCCCGACCAAATAAAACGCAGAGAATAAAACAGACACAGCGAAAGAAATCTACGAATGCTATGACGCTAAGGAAGCGAAGAGGCTTTCTCATAGTGTTTTCACCTCTCCGCAATGGGACATAGACAAAATAAACGTAATGAGGGTTTTAATAGAAGCCAAGTTTACACAGAATGAAGATCTGAGAGAGAAGCTAGTTAAAACAGGGGATATGCCCTTGTTTGAGGCAACTAACTGTCCATTTTGGGCTTGTGGCGGCTCTATAAACTCAGAAATTGTCTCCAAAGGAGATCACACTGGCTGGAACGTTGTTGGTAGATTGATTTCCAACTTTAGGAAATTCCTGCATGAAGGCAGAGCCTTTGTTCCCCCAACCGATTTAGTGGATGACGAAGGGAAAAAGATCCCTCTTGATGGAAGCAAGTCACCAAGAAAAAGACCCCCAAAACAAGCTGTTGCTAATGTAAATGTTGAGGATGGTTCTGAGGCAAAAATGGATACGGTTGAGGAAGAACAATCTTCTGAAAATACTGAAAAGGCAAAAATACCAAATAAAGAACCGCCCAAAATTCAGAGATCTACAGGAGGGGGCAAGCCCAGTAGAGGAAAAGGGAACCGCGGCAGTGGGAGAGGTAAATCATTCACTAGCAGCAATACCAACAGGGATGTTAGGAAACGATTCAGAAGTGGTGAGGATTACTTTAATCCGTCAAAACGCACCTCAAGTCAATCACATGGATATGAACATACCCCAAGTCAGTCACATGGATATGAACAGAGTTATGCCAGTATATTAGAGCAAGCAAGGCCCTCACCAATTGAAATGGAGCGTAGGCTTCTTGAATTTAACCGACTTCAAGACTCACACCTATACTCACTTAGTACTCTGCAACAGCAAGAAAACGCGGCACAATATTTCCCAGCCGAGTCAATCGGAGCTGTATAGTCTCATCATGAAGACCGTAATCATTACCGATTCGAGGGGACGAAATTTGAGTGACTATTTATTTAATCCTGATATTATTACATTTGCATACAGTGGTGCTAAGCTTGATCGCTTATGTGAGATGGCCAGGAACTTATATTTTGCACATCGTCCTGATAAAATGTTGATAGTCGGCGGGATATGTAATTTCTCGGTCAAAAACAGTCAAACTAAGGAGATTACCCTGAGCTTCTATAATGAAAATTCACTAGTTGCCAATATGGAAAACCTCTTCCAGGAAGCACTGGAATCGCTCCAGGATATTTCTCACAACTGTGAAATAAGTTTTGGTGGCCTGATTGGGATGGATTTGGCTAAGTCAAACTTCAGGCATACTCCCTCTATTCACCAGCCTATGATAAATCGTGCCATCGTGAGAATCAACAAATTTATTATACAGATGAATCGAACCAGAGGAATCCGACATGTTCACCTGCTAAATAAGGTCCATCCTAGGCAAGGGGATAGACATCGCCATAATTTAAATCGCCTACCAGATGGAATCCACTTGGACTCGACCGTATTGGCTAGCTGGGCCAAACAGATGGAAAACTATCATTATGACAGCCTCAGTCAACTCAATTGAGCTATGCCGTCATGCGACTAGCTCTTATTGTCCTGTAAACAAGAAACAGCTGTTGAAATTCATCACACAAGTCTACTTTATAGCCCACCTTCCGTCATGCAATATTACAAGTCAACCCTTCCTTATTACCAATCAAAGCAAACTACCAATTGTGTACTGCGTCCCCCTATATGTGCTGTATATTGGGAGAAACCTCATGATCCGAGGAGGTGCCGTCATGCGACCCTCTCTCGATCACTTGGCTATCTCGATTCTACTCACATGTATTGGACATATACCTAAGAACCAAATAACCGACGCTATCATCTCCACACACGATTGGAAATTTAGTACAAGCCTCCTAGCCTGGACATTTTCGTATGTACAATGTGTTATATATTATGTAGAGATTTGGGTTGGGATTGAAGGTGCCGTCATGCGACCCTTTATCCCACCACCTGCAATTGATATACTCGACTTGGAGGCGACTCGTACCTCAATAACATCTAGAAACTGTTTCCTTCTGAATAATAGCTCAATCTGCCTAACATTGAAAAATAATGGGTGTAATTGACAAAAGTAATCCTCTTAAAGACTGGTCTGAGGTAAAAAAGATACGTGGAATTAAGATAGTGCAGTATAACATTCGCTCGTTGTTACCCAAAATAGACACCATTCGCACAGAAGTAATGCAAAATAAAATTGATGTAGTTCTATTCACCGAGTCGTGGTTAAATAGTAGTATACCAAATAATCTCATATCCTGCCAAGGTTATAATATTCTACGACTTGATAGGAAGTCAGGAACCAGAGGAGGGGGAATTTGTTGCTTTATTAGAGACGATTATAACTTTAGTTCGAATGAAGAATGTAATATTTCAAACGCGAACAGTGAAATACTGAGTCTTTATATATATAAACAGAATGTCCCTCGTTTCAAAATCGTGGTATCATATAGGCCTCCGGCTGGAAATGTACAATCGTTTATGACTGACTTGGGAAATTGTATGAAATCGCACACAAGTATAAAAGATAAGAATATTGTTGTTTGTGGTGACCTTAATATTGACTTACTCGAGAAAGATAACAAAACAAAAAGTTTAAAGGAGTTTGCAACCAAATTCCATTTAAGTATTAAAGAAACTGATATCACAAGGTTCGGCCTACAGAAAAATTCTATACTGGATGTATTCTTGATTAATGCTAAAACGGATGTCTATGTTCAAACCTTAAACTACTCCCTATCGGACCACCAACCAGTTGTTGCAATATTTAAAAAAATACACACCAAGATTAAACGGGTAGATTTTGTTGGTAGAAATTATTGCAACTATACCTATGACAAATTACATAATGAACTAAATGCCTTAGATTGGAATGTTCTTGGAACGATCAACTGTGTTGACGCGCGTTGGAATATGATTGATGAGAATATAAAAAGATGTGCGGATAAGCTAGCTCCCTTGAAAAGGTATACTGGTGTTATTGAAAAGCCAAAATGGTACACTGTCGAGCTTTCGAATACACATAAAGCGAGAGAAAAGGCTTATATAAAAGCAAGAAAATCAAAAAATATGTTAGACATTAGGGCCGCACGCCAACTTAGGAACAATTGTAATAAAATGGTAAGGCGTCTAAAATCACAGTATTATAAGAAAATTCTTTATGCAAATAGGAAAGACTCCAATAAATTTTGGAAAACTGTCAATGAAATAAATGGTAATTACAAGCAGAATATCAATAGTCTAACCATAAATGAGGTATGTATTGAAGGTCAACAAATGGTTAATGAGCTTAATAATTATTACTGCTCAGTCGGTGAAAATCTCAATAATAATATTATAACGATCCCAAGAGATCGATACATAGAAACAATTGTCACTCCCTGGAATGCTCCGGTAGTTAATGTGAATATGATAATGGAAAGGATTACAGAAATTGAAATCGCAAAGAACTCAGGCTCTGGTGAACTAAACAGCAGAATTTATAAAGATGCTTTCATGATTGTGGTGACATATATTACAGATTTGATTAACTTGTCAATACAAGAAAATACTTTTCCTTCGAAATTCAAAATTGCAACGGTTGTACCGATCCCGAAGATTAATGTACCTAAGGAACCATCAGATACACGACCTATATCATTAACTCATATCTGTGGCAAAATAATTGAAAAAGTTTTAGCTGATCACCTTCGTATACACTTGAATGCAAATAATATATTAAATAAATATCAATATGGTTTCCAACCGGGCAGGTCGACTACTGAGGCCCTTACTGAATATATCACTGATGTCAATTGTGTATTAAATAATAAGAATTTTATGATAACCTGCTTTATCGACTACAGCAAAGCATTCGATACCATATCACATGACTTAATGATTGAGAAATTATCGGACTGTGGCCTACCAGAAAAAATTTTAACTTGGTTTAAATCCTATCTAACAAATAGGTCGCAAATGGTGTCTTGTAACAAATATATTTCTGCAGAAAAGGGTATAAAATATGGAGTTCCTCAGGGATCGATCCTGGGACCTCTTATGTTCTTGGTTTATGTCAATGATATTAAACACCTCGATTTGAAGGTTAAAGTCATACAGTACGCTGATGATACCCTGTTATACATAAGCGCCGATAAAATTGACGACTGTATGAAATTGTTGCAGAAAGATCTAGATAAATTCCAGAAATGGAGCAGGAGTAACAAATTGTTTATTAACACAAAAAAGACTAAGGTGATGCTGACTGGTCCAAAGAACAAAATTAAAGACAAGGTCATCAATCTAATGTTCGAAAATGTGACACTGGAACAAGTAAAGACCTATGTATACCTTGGTATAGCTTTGGACACTGGCATGAATATGACAACGCAATTTATTAACCTGACTCAGCAGGTAAATTGTAAACTGCAGATTTATAAAAAGATCAGACCTAATTTAACCAAAAATGCAGCCATTATTATAGCAAAATCCAAATTACTATCTATATTCGATTATAGTATTTTTACTTTGACTCCCCTGACTGTAACCCAACTTAATAAACTCCAAACCCTCCAAAATAGAATATTAAGGGTCGCACTGAAATGCGACTACCACAAACCCAATGAAGAACTCTATTCCGAATGCAAAGTAATGACCATAAGAAAAAGAATAAATCTTAACTTGGGAAAAATTGGCCACAAAGAGGTTTATCTTAATAATAGGGCTAAAATCCATCCTAGGAATACCAGGCGTGCAGCCGGACCAACACTTGAGTGCTTTCCACTGAAATCAGACAAAGATACTAAGAGTTTAAAGAATAATATAGCTTCCACCTGGAACAATATACCTGAACGGATCAGGAATATTCAGGACCACAATCTCTTTAGCTTAACCCTAAAGAGGCACATTAAGAATGGCTAAGTCTCCTGTTTGCATTGTGTCCGCCCACCAACTTACCCCATATTGCGATGGGTCCGCCCACTTACTTACTTCCTGACATGCCTCGCTGTAATTAGCAAATGTAAATATAATTGTAAATACAAACACTCTAATCTCCCTACCCCTCTCTCGTCCCTGGGTAAAATGCCTGTATCGTGATTGCTACTTATACGAATCACTTATTCGTATAACTCAACTGTTCTTGAAACAATTGTATAATGAATGTACTTATGTAAGCTGTAAATATAAACTATTGGTCTATCTAATGCGCCTGTTATATGTAGCGGTAAAATGTACAAATTATGCAAAGGCATCAGCCTCTGCCAATACCGCGGGTTCTGATACCATTGTCCTTGCTCGTAAACTGATGATGTAAATACTTATGGTGTGCCACTAAACAGGTGACACACCCTATGAACCATCATACTGGGTTTCGTCGAAAATTGTTATTTAAGATACTATTTATATTCATGGATATTTCCCAATATCGTAAGATGAAGATTTGTAATATGGTAAAATTTTCCTGTTCCACAGGATCCTGACACATCAAGATCACTCGCTTCACGAGACAATATTATATAATAGCCTGTAACCATCACCCTCATCTCTCATTATTTTTTAACAATTTTAATAAATTTTTCTATATCCTTGTTAAACTTAAAAACTTAACTTAACTTAAAAATGTATGGATTATAAAACTTCAACGTCTGATAAATAGTAAATAAGGTCAGGTCATGATGAAAAACACAATTATTTAAATATTTTTGTGAAGAGTGTAACCGCCTGTTTTCCTGAATAAAATATGTCCAAAAAAAAAAAATACATCTACACATTGGACCTAGAACAGGCTTACAAGAACTTTAGGGCCTGCCCTAATGACTGGCCACTATTGACATTTGCATGGGATAACTCATACTATCTCGACATACACCTTCCCTTTGGAGCAAAGCAGAGTTCCCTGCACATGCAATGCGTGGCAGACGCCATTATGGCCATAATGAAGGCAGCAGGATTCACTGGTTATATGTACCTGGATGACATGTTGTGCTGGGAGGAGACCAGACAACGCGCATGGGCCAGTTATCAATATGCAGTGAGTATAATGAACAACCTGGGTCTTCCGATTGCCCACGACAAAACACAGGCACCAAGCACAGAGGCACAATGGCTCAGCATAATAATCAACACCAATGACCTCACTCTTAAAATGCCGATCGACAAACTCAAGGAGGTTCTCTCAGAAGCAAATGATTTCAGAAAGAAAAAGACTACGACAAAGAAAAGACTAAAATCAATGATTGGAAAGATCCTCCACCTTCGTAAACCCAGCGAAGATTTTCGTAAGAAGGCTTCTCGAAGCACTTAGAGAGGATAAAAGCCAAAGAATAATAGTCAGCAAATCAATGCAGAGAGACCTCGCCTGGGTCACACAGTTCTCACAACAGTGGAATGGTACAAGCATGATCCCTTCAAGGTACATCTCCATGACAATAGTGATGAAGTATGAAGAGGGCATAGCAAAAGTATCAGACGGCCAGAGAATCGCGTCTCAGGACCTGAAGAAAATAAAAGACATGAACATCAATCATCTGGCCTACACAGCTCCAAGCCTAGCAAATTCAATGCTACAGTAAGAACATAGAGCCACAACAATTAAAATTGCGACCAGCAACATAGACACAAATGCCCTCCTCTCCCAAGGAACAAAGAAAGAGAAGGACATGGCCGGCCCTCGGTCAATGTGGATGCTCCAAGCTCTGCGATACGTCAGAGTCGTATATGAAGTTCAAGAACTCGATACAATAAACGAAATTATAGAAAAAGCGAAATTTCAGGTTCCTTGCAAGGAAGCACCGATGGTTGTCATATGAATTTGCTTGATATTTTTCAGGTAAAGAACTTGCTTACCTGATGCAGCAAGTGGAGGTATCCCAACAGCAAGCACGCGCACCAGGCACTATGGCAAATCATCGCAGCCATTAGGGCATACACAGCATTTACACAATGTTATAACATCGATGCAGACAACATAACGGTGCCACAGATATGCGCCTACATTCAGTACTTACGGACATTCTTATCAAGCCCAAAGTTAGTGTGTAACTACATATCGGCCAGCAGGGAACATTATAAAAGAAGAAGGTAATACAACCTGCACTATCATCATATCGCTTAAAGCTGGCCCTGGATGCGGTTGATAGAGACAAAACACACATCGTCAGCCAAAAGTTACCACTGACATCACAACAAATAGGCACAATACTACAACAGACCAACAGTTTCCTGGCCCCAGCACAATATAAACTCGCTATTATAATTATGTACACCTTGGGCTTTCACTAGTCAGAGGTAGCACATCACAGCTACGCACAGTTCGACCACACCAGACATGTATGCAGATCAGACGTCTCGATACAAGGAAACATGCTAGTGATTCTACAGAAGTGGTCAAAAAACCTGCAGCAATACAATCAGCGTAGGACACTACAGATCCCAGCGACAGATGACAGCAACACATGCCCAGTGAAGGCCTACACCCGAGCCCTCCAGGAGGCGCCCACGTTATATAATCGACAACCGTTACTGGTCTATCCTAATACATACAGACCGATCACGACTACAGACATCACAGCACACTTCAAGTGGTCTAAACGAAATATGCAGCTCGATGATACACAATACTCGCTGCACTCTATTAGACGAATGGCAGCAACACATACGTTCAATCTGGGATTCAAAGAGAAAGAAATACAAAGGTTCGGCTCCTGGACAACCTCCGCCTATAAATTATATATCACCAAAAAGTCGGCCAGCAAGGTCACTGAGGCACTTGCCAAGAATATCACATTCTCTAAAAACTCACAGGCCTCGCCTAAGTAAAGTAATAAAATCCTACCAGGCCTCACAGGTCTACTCTCATAATTTTACACAGGGTACCACAGGGGCCCTTACAAAAACTTTTTACAAACTTTGGGGCTCACCCCTGGAAATTAAGGTTTTGTCAAAGCACAAACCTTCAATTTAAACCAACGCCACTTGGCAAACTCACTTTCAATCAATCATACAAACGTAATCTTTGGGTTCGGCGACATGTTTAAAACTTCAAACAAATACCCTCCATATCAAATATAAAACATTATCAAAACTATTATCTAAATAAAATATGTCGTCGCCCAAGTCTGCTTCTTTATTACCTCTTTCTTTTTAATTTATTCTTATAAATTTAATATATGGGGTTACACAAATGGTGAAAGATGGCCATGGGAGGCTTCAGTAAGCCTCCTTTGGTAGGCTATCAACTGGCTTGTGCACATAGGGTAGGGGAGAATGGGGCATGAACGCATGAAAACACCTGTGTAGGGTACACTGCGTCTTTTCTTCGTTTTTTCTCATAATTATATTTTGTAGTTCTAAATGTGATAGGCCTTAAATGAAATAGGGCAGAGGAGAGAACCCTCCAGGGCAAGGATGGTGATGATCTGGGGAGTTCCAGCAACTTGGCAGGTCTTTGACCATTTGTACCGGACAGTAACTCTGTCATGATACACAGTAAGGTCCGATCTCGAGGCGAGTAGGGTCAAATGCGGCCACAGACTTGGCAGCGATGTTTGACTGGCGTAGAAAGGTATGGAAGAGTAGAAGATAAGCAGCGGCCAGGGCTTCTCCATGTTGAAGCAAAATGGCCACTTTGATGATCTTCTCCAGGAGCACAGGGGACACTGGAGGCGCTGATGGGGAAAGTGTCGTATATTCTTGGATATTGATGTGATTGCATTCTTCACTGTGTGGCTGGAGAAGCAGGTGGAGTTGAGGCCCATGTTGCGATAACATGAGTAGTAATAGGAGTCGCTTTTGAACGTACTTTAGTACCAAACAGGCCGCTATGGGGCTCCCCATGTTAAACTGGTGGCGCTAGTAGTACTATTTTTTTTTATGAACATGGAATTATTTTTTTTCATGTACATGGGATTTTTTTTATGAACCTTTTGTTTCTTTTTTATCTGTAGAGTTTTCTCATAGAGTTTTAGACTGTACTTTAGTTCCAAAAACTCCCCATATTAAACTGGTGGCGTTAGTAGTACTATTTTTTTTTATGTACATTTTTTTTTTTGAGGACATTCTACATCACTTTTGTGATGTAGAATCAGTCATATCTTTTGCTGAAAATTTTGGCTGTACAAGGCGAACAGATGTAAAGAAACGGATATTGGAATTGGAGGTAAGTTTAAATATTTATAAAAGTTCATAGTATGAATTATATATTATGATTTATCTTTTTTAAACCCAAAAAACTAACAAGTTAGCGGAGTTATTCAAAAGTTTATATTTTTTATTATATAGAATGGTACTGCTGAGGAACGCCCCATTTTGATGAGAAATAGACTGATTGAAAAGTCTATTCAGTCTGTTTCTGTTCAGACAGACCTTTCTGCCACCGATAATTCTGAAATCGCTCAAATAATTACTACACCTTTGACTTTGGTAAGAATTTTGTTATTTGTCAATTATTATATGTGGATTTGTATTTACATATATAATTATATTATATACATTATTAGATAATATCTAATATACTATTAAAATATTCTTTTAGGAGGAAGCGATTCAGGCTGCAGATATCCCTATTATTCCAGTAAGTTATTAGCGATCTCGATTTATTTGATGAGTGGGCTAATATTTGTGCAGTTATGTATTTCAGGAAACATCAGATACATATTTTTAATTAGGGAGTATTTTTAGTCTTGAAATTAACAGTTATCATTTTCCCTTTTTATTATTTTTAGGATGAATTGATCGAAGCAGCGGAGACTCCGTTAGCCTCTGCTATTTCGGTGAGTTAATACCGATCACAATTGACTTGATGTGCGGGGCACTATTTGTGCAGTGTTGTGTCACAGGAAAATGAGTTACATTATAGAAGTTAGAGATGAATGTCTGGAAGATGTTATGTATTTCAGGAAACATCAGATACATATTTTTAATTAGGGAGTATTTTTAGTCTTGAAATTAACAGTTATCATTTTCCCTTTTTATTATTTTTAGGATGAATTGATCGAAGCAGCGGAGACTCCGTTAGCCTCTGCTATTTCGGTGAGTTAATACCGATCACAATTGACTTGATGTGCGGGGCACTATTTGTGCAGTGTTATGTCACAGGAAAATGAGTTACATTATAGAAGTTAGAGATAAATGTCTGGAAGATGTGATGTGTTGTGGGAAAATGATTTACAAGTTATTGAATTATGGATGTATTGTATTTATATTTATATTATTGTACAACAATTTGTTATTATAGTATAATATAGTCTGTCGCGGGAGGCATTTAGGAATAGATATATATTTTGAACGATTATATTATATGAACAACTATTAAAAATAACATGAAGGAGAAGTTTGGCAAACATAGAATATTTATTCCACCATAATAAAGACATATAAAGTTCAAAATTTCCAATGTTGACACATGCAAATAGGTCTGATCGACCTGAGCGTGGAAGAAGGTGTGGCAGTTATACAAAATGTTCCAACTTTCCTGCGCTCCTATTGGTCGAGCCTGTCACGTGGTTGACGACCGTACACAAACAACAAGTGGGCGTGGCCTCGTCGCAGCTATATGGCGGCAAGGTCTTGCCTATACATAGTCTGTCGTGGGAGGCATTTAGGAATAGATATATATTTTGAACGATTATATTATATGAACAACTATTAATAATAACATGAAGGAGAAGTTTGGCGAACATAGAATATTTATTCCACCAAAAAAACACGCCAAACCCACCGAAATAAGTTATTATAATTTAGACGACGTCTGAGCATCAATAGTTAACATTCGTAAATGTGAAGGAGTTAAATATTGGAATACTACAGATGATTTCCAATTACCTCTCGATTTAATATCAAGAATTGAGGCTCCTGAAGCAGCCATGAAGCTAGCTCCACCTCTACGAAGGGCATGGGAGGAAAAATTACCCTTGAGGCCTGCTCTAATAATCAAATGATTAAAAACAGACATGAATCTATCATAAGTAACAGGAGGGCAAGCAGGGCATGAGAAGAGGGGGGCATTAAAACGAGATTTATGTGAGAAATATAATTTTCTCAGCCAACGTACAGCACATAAGGCTCTACAGCTAGTATTAGCAATAGGAATGATAAAGGGAATATCAGAAGTCTTTGAAGACATAACCTTTACCTCCAAGCCCCAATCATAAAATTTGATATGGGATCTGAGTAGAGTGTGCTTAGATATAGTAACATGAGAGACCCTGAGCAAAGATCTAAACATTAGGACAATAGCAGACCATACTACTACCTCCAAGGGGGAGGATCTATCCAACACCAAATACATCCTCTTTAAATGGTTGGGTAGAAGGGGGTCAGAGGGAGATGGAGCCGACCCTGGAATTTTAAAAATACCCTGAATTACAGCCTTAATAGGGGGGCTAGACAGGGAAACAGTCGGTAGGCCCATCATTTTAAGATGAAAAATTACCCCACATAGGTAGGATACCACTGAAGAAGCCTTCATAAAGGTCGATAAATATGCAGCATACATACAAATTTTTTCCTCATTAATAGGTAAGGTCTGAATGTCAATGGAAGACATGAAGTCTTGATAAAACTTCCATTGATGCTGCCTTTGCTTCAGTGTAGAAGGGGATACAGAGGACTGATCGACGTAGGTATATCACTCTATTTTTCCACACTTGTGTTCCTATAATCAGAGAAAATATAAGAGGCACAACATAAGTGAGCAGCCCCCAATATAACACTAGCTTCTTTGTAGGTAGCTGGATAAGGTAGTCTAGAAATAGTGTCAGCTACCACATTACTCTTGGTGTTTATATGGCCAATTCCACCAATTTGACAACATTTGGCCCCCAACCATGGAAAGTGATTAAATGGGCTTAATATAAATAATTTACCATTAATTGGATTGTTTTTTTTGACTGGATTGTTCCACCAACAGGTGGAACCACATTTTTAGCCTTTTTACCCTGATATTTTTTTGATTTTTTTTTCAAAATCCCATTTTGGGGGCAAAAATCAATTTTTTGAACTGTCATTAAACCGTGGAATAGCTAAATTTCTAAATAATCATCAAAACTGGACATTTTTCTTTATATGTTGTGATAGTAGGTTACTTGAACATGATCTGTGTAAAAAAAAAATGCAAAAAAAATATTTTTTGGCCAAAAGCCATAAAAAAACAGATTTTTTTTGTGTGGGGCACCCCCCATGTCGTGTGCCGTCACGCAGTGTGCCTAAGGTGGATTAAAAAAATAAAAAAAATAAAATTATATCAAATTATGATGAATAATGATAAAATGCATGGGATTATACATATATGGAACATCAAATGTATTGATTTGTGTCTTTCATGAATAGTAGCAATGAAATAACATGGTGACAAAAGGTGATGGATACACTAGCTCCTGTCGTGTGCCGTCACGCCTATTTTAGGGCTTTTTGAGCCTTATAAGGCATAACTTTAATAATAAACGTTAAATTTGACATTTATTATTGGTTTTGCTTATGCAAAATCTATGTCGATTGAAATTAATAATTTCCGAGTAGTTTTTACATGATTTTTTGCAGCAAAATACTTAAAAGATGTGCCGTCATGTTGTGTCGTGTGCCGTCACGTTGTGTCGTGTGCCGTCACGCCTGCCGTCATGTGCCGTCACGCCTACTGTCACATAATATCACAAATTATATCTCTAACATATATACATAATATCAGAACGTTTATCCTTGAAGATTTTGCCTCTAAATACTTAAACAGAACAGGAACATTAAATACAAGTATTCGAATCAATATAAACAGGTAAACAAGGGTAATAAATGATATATATAACTAAATATAATGTGTAATATAATGTGTATGGGCAGAGGGTCAATGACCTGTCCCCTTGCCGCTGCCATTATGATTACCATTACTGAATGGTTATTTTGCTGTAACTTTTCTTCTAGTTCGAATATTTTCACAAACTAAAAAGTGTTATCACCCTTATGTCGAGACCTATCAAGTTCATAATAGTGCAATACATTATGCGCATATTTGTTTTATTTATTTTTAATCTAAATTCTCATTTATGTAGAAATATGAACCATTATTCGACATGCTATTTTTGGCATTTTTTTCATATTTGGGACCTATTTTTCGACCCCCTGTAAAAAAATAACTAATAATCAGAATGGTTCCATATTTGGTAGTTCAATGCGCATATATATAAGGTTGATAACAAATAACAATTCAACTGGTTAATTCAAAAATTATTTTTGGGTACCCAAGGGGGGTCTAGGGGGCCAAATGTTGTCAAATTGGTGGAAATGGCCATATAAAGTGGGATCAAGTTAATATCATATATGAAACAAACCCAAAAAATCTCATACATTAGCTCCATACATATGGGACTACGACTGCAGCCGTTTCTGATCATATGTATGACTTGGGTATTATCTATAAGGCAGGTAACATCATACCCCCTTAGCCTATCACACCAACGCTTCAACCCAACTAATACTGGGAATATTTCTAAGACATTGATGCTATCTTCACTATCCAAAAATTCAGAAGTTGGGCCTAAATGGGCACATTCAGTGTCAATAAAAGGGTTTTCTACCCCTCTACCCCACCAACCCAATCCTGATCCAAGACAGCACCATACCCTTTCTTGGAGGAATCTGTAATAAGAGGATGGGGAAAACTGGGTCTATCTAGGTGGCGAATTCCATTAAAAATACTAGCAATGGCCCTCCACCAGTCTAAAAACCTTTCTGAAACCATCGTCGATAGGTAAAGATTTTACATTTCTATCCAGCATATTTTTGTACAAGTCGAAAAATCGACGACAAAAAGTCCTACCTCCAGGGTAGACAGTTGCACAATGTGCCATATAACCATACATTCTTTCTAAATCCTTTTTAGATATGTAAGTGAATTTGCTAACTTTCTGGATTAAATCCCTAAGCTTAGCTAACTTGCCAGGAGGAAGAGATAGGGTCATATCATCAGCATTAATTTCTATGCCCAGAAATACACATTCACGAGCAGGAGGGGAGACCTTTTTCCATGCTATGTAAAAACCTAGGTACCTCAGCAAGCTAATCACTAAATTCTGACAAGCAACACAACCTTCATATGAGTAGTAATTGATGAAAAAATCATCCAAATAATTTACTACAGTAATTCCATATAATGAATTGCATACATCTGCAATAAAGTTAGATATTTCGGCGAAATAGCAGGGCCCAGTTCTAAGACCAAAACACAACCTGTTGTCACAAAAATATTTCTCCACACCATTCACATCCCATATAAAACCACATAAATCTCTATGCTCAGGGGCAATGGGAACAGCTCTATAAGCTGATTTAATATCAATAGTGGCCATATAGTCACCTCTATCTAGCAAAACCACCACATCATCTAGACCTTTGTAACTAAATTCTCTTACCAAAGAGTCACAAAAATAGTTGACTGACATATCCACAGGTAAGCTACAATCTGTGATGGGTCTAATATTTCCATCGGGCTTGGGCACCGCCCCTAAAGCATGAATACAACGAGGTTTACTATCTACTTGGGAGACCATACCTTCAGCAAATTCATCCCTAATAATAATATCCATCTTCTCACGAGCCCAAGGTTGTAGGATAGAGGAATAATTATCGCAATGGTACCCGGGTGGAAGGGAATCTACGATTGGAAAACCATCTGTAATACCCACAAACACTTTCTGGTGAGCGTTACCATCAGTGTCATTAACAATGCTATTAATATAGGCAAATCTGCAAGGTTTAAGTTGAGAAGCAACACCGTCTAGCATAAACAAGCAGTCACAACAACCAAGACTGCAGCAGTTGTACACATCAACGACATGACCGGCCGACGTAGGAGCCGTGCTAAAAAGTAATTTTTTGTCGGAACAAGCATGTGACAAATTGTTATCAATATCAAAATCATTCAATACATGTACAAAATCACCATTTTCACCAGAAATGTCATTTAAATATCTTTCATTGTCCTCCGTGAGAGTAAAGTTGCCTTTCGAACACTCTGTAGACTTCACACGTGAATCCATGTCCGCCATATTGGTTCCGTTGTCAGATACATATGTCTCCGTAAGCACAGGAGAGTTCTCATCTTCGGAGTCAGCCAAAGCAACAGTTTCGAATTCACCATGGTAACCGCCATAAACACAAGAATTCTTATTGTTAATTTCACCATCCGGAACAACACAACTTGTATCAATATTCTCACGAAGAGCCTCATCCTATTTAGAATTTGATGACTTGCTCGAACAAGATTTAGAACCATGTTCGAATGCACCACACTTTTGACATTTATGTACATAACGACAACTCTGCATGGAGCAGCCATTTTCAGAGTTGAAATTAAAACAGATCCCTTTCTTCACAACTTTAGCTTTAGAATCAACTTTTGCCGAACGCTTTGAATTTTCAAAGGAGAAATATCTGAGTATATCATCTTGACGAATGTCTTCAAACGCGGACAGTCCTACCCTGTTTGCATGTTCACGAACAGAAGTGTCATAATCCAGACTCGCTTTTAGAGAATAGACACCACTTGCTGCCTTGTCAGACAATAATAAAGCATGTCGGAGAACACCCTTGATTTCTTCTTCCGGACGATTATCATCGAGAAAATTTGATAGCAAGTCTAATGGTAATCGACAAGAGTTTCTCTATACAATCCACAGTCTCACCTTTAGAAACCTCACGACTACGATCGAAAGGTTTAGATGCACGGTCTCTTCCCCGGCTGTACGACCTGACTCTCCGGCGAGGTCCCCGCCCATCGCTAATTCGGTAAATATCACTGTCAACCAAAGAAGAATGTGATTGGTCCGACTCGGATTTATGGTTGCCGCCCCCAGACTCATGAGACTTCTTCTCGTTGGATGATATGAAAGCCTTCACAATATCTTCCAATGCAGTCATTCGTACGGCCATGTCGTCACCGCCCACCGCTCCACCAGAGCCAGAGGCAGACCCGCCCCCTTCCTTCTCGCTGCCTTTGCCGTCAACTTTAGTTCCTTTATGTTTCTTGCCAGTTGGCGTATCATGGAACTGCCCACACGTCTTGCAATTCCTAGGATTCATCACGAAGGAAATAAGGTTAGAACAACCAAGTTCAAAATTTCCAATTTTGACACATGCAAATAGGTCTGATCGACCCGAGCGTGGAAGAAGGTATGGCAGTTATACAAAATGTTCCAACTTTCCTGCGCTCCTATTGGTCGAGCCTGTCACGTGGTTGACAACCGTACACAAACAACAAGTGGGCGTGGCCTCGTCGCAGCTATTGGGCGGCAAGGTCTTGCCTATACGTATTTTTAGGAGGATATGCTTGATTGGTGCGTTCAAATGTTAGAAAATGGTGATGCAGCAGATAGTGATATAAATGTTAATGACGACACGGGTAAGTACAATTTGTAATTTTATTTTACTGGGTTATTATCTGGTGCGGGCAAACAACGTGGTATTACTTGTCTGCACTGAAGTAGACCCCAATGTCTTCTTACTATTGTTGTAAGGCTTGTTTTAGCTCGGTTCTTTATTTTCCACCTTTTCCTCCTTTCAATATGGCTTTGAAATTAACTATTTTATTCATCTCTTCCTGAAAGTCAACCACACTGTCGGCTGTACTCGGCGTGATATAAAGTAAATTACAAATTTGTATTTATTTGATTATAGAATGTCTATCTCCGATGGAAGTGGACATTTATTCCAATACAAAGTCCGCTTCTTTCACCACCAGTAGTTCTGTGTCTATGAAAGAATGCAATAAAGGTGACATATGAATTTATTAAATATCTGACTTATTTATTATTTGATATATTACATACATACAATATATTAAATTATTTGAAGTATAATATGTTAATGTATATTAAAATTATTTTGTTTGTTACTTAGGTAAACAAGATGATGTTCTTTTTGGAGGAGGAGAAAAAAGGAAATGTGTGGACAATGATAATGCTGCTGAATCTTGCAAGAAGACGAAAATTAATTGTGATAATGTAAATTCTAAAAATGTGTGTTCAGATGTTAATTTAGATACAAATTTAACGCATTTGCTTTTTTACTGTAGTAAATGTAGTTCTTTTTTAAAAATACTTTCACTTTTACTAATCATCAAAGAAAATTTCACAATAAATCTGAGTAAAACTATATGTTTTGGCTTTATCCTAGAAAAGTGGGTTTCGATGCAGAACTTGTAAGGATGAATTTTTGGATAGAAAAGAATATACAGTCATCGGGGTAAGATGCATGGACAGGGTTTGATGCAAGATCACAAATGGCTTAATGATCCATAGATAGAGGATAAGGAAAATGTAGATGAAGAATTAAAAGAAGTTTTTGAGGCAAATATGGGACACATACTACACCAGCACAAAGAAGGTTCCGTAACATTTGAATTTAATTTTCCCACAGATGGAGAATTAAATTTAGAAAGAGACATATCAGAACACATGAATAATATCATGAATCAAATGAAAAATGCTTTCAAGGTTAATGTTAGTTTGGAAATTATTTTAAGACACCTTGAGACAAAGGAATAGAGATATTTTATTCCATATAATAACTTTACTCTATTATCAGAGCCAATGTACATATCAAATCGAAAGGATGTTCATGCATTTGAAGAGAAGAATAAATCTATAGACGTAGAAGAAAATATGAGGTTACAGAGACCGAATACAAAGTGGAAGCCCTTTATGATAACGAATGTAGTCTATTTTGTAACAAAAAGAAAGTGGGCTTTAGGAAGAGGGAGAGTAATATTACCACAATACATTACGATGAAAAATAGTATTGTATCTTTAACTCACTACAATCATTCAAGTAGAGAGTTGATACAAGATAATTTATGCTTGTTGCGGTGTTTAGCAGTTCATAAAAGTAATACATTAAATGTGGAAAGATTAGTTCATAGATATTATTATCAATGGAGACAATTTTTAAGAGATAAAGGCGTGGTTATTCCGAGAAACAAAAAGAAATATGAGGGCATTTCATTAGATGAGATTAATGACTTTGAAGAATGTTTTAAAATTAATGTCAATGTGTATGATCTTCAAGAGGATGATTCAGTGTAGTTCATTGGTTAGCACAAGACAATTAAGATGACGAAATGTACGTTAACATACATGGAAGACATTTATCATATATTAGAGACTTTAATACGTTTGCAAAGAAGTTTAGATGCGAAATGTGTAATAGAATATTTTCGAAGCATTTTAGTCTTAAAAAACATAGAAACAGCTGTTCATATAAAACAAAGTATATTCATCCTGGAGGGGTTTTTACTCGGCAAAAACTATATTTGAACAATTGGAAACGGTGGGAATTATGGTTGATTTATCGAAGCGCTATTTTGAATGGTTCATTACTTATGATTTCGAGACGATTCTTGAGAAGGTTAATGAGAAGTCATCTGATAAATTGTTATGGTTGGCTAGACATTATCCTATTTCCGTTTCTGTGTGGAGTAATGTAGAGGGTTTTTATGAATCTTATTGTATTGTCGAAGAAGATATAGATTTGTTATTGAATAGCATGTTTAACTATATGATGAAAATACGTTATATTGTTTGTCAAAAGACAAGAGAGCGATGGCAACATGTGATAGATTTAATTAATGAAAGAATTATAAGGTTCGGTGGAGAAGAAGAAGAAGAAGAAAAAGAAGAAGAGGAAGAAGAAGAAGAAACAGGAAATAGAGCGATGATATGTTTATTGAGACGTTCAAAAGATAAAATGTTGGATTATATGAATGTTATTCCAGTTTTTGGTTTTAATTCAGCAAAATATGATATCAATTTAGTAAAGTCAAAGTTTTTTAAATACATGGATATGATTAACAATGAAATTAAACCTTTTATTGTCAAGAAAAACAGTTGTTATACAGTGATTAAGAATGACCTATTTATGTTTAAAGACATTTCTAATTTTCTAGCACCTGGCTGTTCCTATGAAGGACTTCTTAATGCTTATCAAATTGAAAAGCGCTTCAAAAAAGCTTATTTTCCTTATGAGTATTTTGATTCAATAGACAAGTTAAATGATATGTGTTTACCGCCTCATGAAATGTGGTATTCTAAATTAAAGAACTCTAATATTACAATTGAACAGTACAACCAAATGCAGAAGGAATGGGAGGAGAGAGGAATGAAAACCTTTAAGGATTATTTAATTTTTTACAACAATTTAGATACCCAGGGTTTCGTTATGGCAGTTGAGCGAATGCAAGAGTTTTATTTCGAAAGAAAGATCGATGTATTTAAAGTTGCCATATCGGTACCGGGTATAGCTAGAACTATGCTTTATAGAGTAGCACACGAAACGAGAAACTTTTTTTGTTCTATTTCGTATAGAGATAGAGATCTTTATGCCTCAATTATGAAGAACATTGTTGGTGGTCCATCAATTATATTTCACAGGCGCTTAAAGGCTGGTGAAACAAAAATTAGAAATGGAAAAAAGTTAGTAAAAAAGATAGTTGGCTACGATGCAGCAGCACTTTATTTATCGTGAAATATTTTATGATGTATATATGGATGGAGTGGATGAACTTCACTAATAATTTAGATATTTTACATCGGTGCAATTATGGAAGTGAGGTTTCACTGGGAGGATATTTTGTAGACGGTTGGTCACCTCGAGAGAATTGTATTTTTGAATTTTTTGGGTGTTACTTCCATTTGTGTCCAAAGTGTTATCCTAATGCATCAAAGGAAGACAGAGAAAATATAAATAGTCAGTGGGAAAAAAGAGAAGAAACATTAACTAAAATGGGTTTTAAAATAGTGATTAAATGGGAGTGTGATTTTAGACGCGAGATCAAAAATGATATAGAACTACAAGCATTTTCTAAGCGATATTTTCTAAAGTTTTATAACAAGCATCCGTACACAGTTAGTATAAAGACAATTATTGATGCTATTTATTGACCCAATGTTTATTTTGAAGAAATGTGTCCCCTATTTTGTACTACAGACATTGAAATAGCAGATATAGGAGAACATATGAAGGATTTTGTGGAAAAAAACAATATTTCCACAAAACCCAGAAGACTTTTGGTTTCTGGATTAAAGGCTGAAAAGATTATGATCGCTAGCCCTTTGTTAAAATGGTATTCGAATCATGGAATGGAAATTTCAAGGGTGTATCAGATTGTGGAATTTAAAAGCGATACATGCTTTCTTCCTTTTACGAAAATGGTTACTGAGGCTAGGTTGTTAGGAGATGATGATCCATCTCAGACAATCATTGCTGATACAATGAAACTCTTAGGGAACGCAGCTTTTGGCAGTGTCATAATGAATAAAAGCAAATTTAGAAATGTTGTATACGCTAGCTCAGTTAAAGAAGCTATGTTAAAGGTGAATGACCCCAAATTTATCAAATTAACTGAACTCGAGGATGACATTTTCGAAATTGAGGAAAATAAAAAAAGAATTAGGCTTGATCTACCGATCTACCTTGGTTATTTTATTCTTCAGTATGCAAAGCGTAGGATGTTAGAATTTTATTATAACTGTATCGACTATTATATTAGTAGAGACGACTTTTCCCTCGGTCAAACCGATACTGATAGTTTATATTTTGCGATAAGTGAGGATTCACTGGAAAAGGTTATTAAACCCGAATTGTTAATAGAATTCAAGGATCAAATACATAATAGGTGTAATGATAGTTTAGATCCTGTTTGGTTTCCAAGAGAATGCTGTGCAAAGCATATGAGAAAAGATAAACGAAAACCAGGAATATCTAAACTCGAGGCGGAAGGAATTGAGCTAATTTCCTTGTGTACTAAAACTTATATACTTAAAGACCAAGAGAGTAATGTAAAGTTTAGTTGCAAGGGAATAAGTAAAAGAAATGTAGTCAATCCATTTGAGATTTATGACAGTGTATTAGAGAAAGGAATCTCTAGGTCTGGAGTAAATAGAGGCTTTATAGCCAAAGACAATACTGTATATACTTATGAACAAAGTCGACAGGGCTTTGGATACTTTTATTGTAAGCGTATGGTTCAATCAGATGGATGTAGCACCCTTCCATTAAATATCACCCTTTCACCATGGAGATTTATGAAAAATATATATGTGTGTTCCAGTGCGGGTTGGTTAGACTTTTCGGCTTATAACGAAATAATTATCGGAGATAAATGCTTTCTTTCCATTGAACATCAGTATTTATGTGAAATGCTTATTCAAAATGATCACAAGAAGTTGCGAGAAGATTTATTAAGTGTTAAAACATTAGTGGAATTGGATGTGTGCAAAAAATCTTAATTATTTAAGGACATTACTAGTAAAGTCAAGTTTTACAAAGAACGCGATAATGTAATGAGAGACATACTAATGAATAGAGCCTTTACTCATTTAAATACTGCCTATAAACTATTAGAAACTCAAAAAAGAAGTATAGTATGTACTGGTGTTAATACCTGGATGAATGGTTTAGATTACAGAATTACAAACGTTACTGAACCTCAATCGTATCTAGGAAATAATAGATTAGGTATTCAATGGGAATCTATAAGAGATACGTATTGTGAGGATATTTGTCATTTAGTGAATGGAATTAATTCAATTCAGAATGGAAGTTAAAGAGATACCCAAATACGTTTTTAAGTCTCCAAGTACTGTCTGTGTGACTGGATGTACGTCCTGTGGTAAGACACAGTGGATGAAAAAAGTGCTAAAGCAAAGAAAGGGATTATTTAGCGAAGTTCCCAAAACGGTTATATACTTCTATGGAATATGGCAGAAGACTTTTGAAGACATTAAAAGAGTCAAGTTTATTAAGGGAATTCCTGAGGATATTGAAACTTTATACGATAAAAAAGAAGGACATTCAATTTGGATTTTTGATGACTTGATGCAGGATGTAGTAAACAACCCTAGCCTTTTTAATTTGTTTACTAGGGGAAGTCATCATATAAATATTACTGTCTTCTTTATTTCGCAAAATTTATATAACCAAGGCAAATTTAGTAGATCGATAAAGGTCAATACCCATTATGAGGTAATTTTTAAAAACATGAGAGACGTCGGACAGATAATGAGATTTGGAAGTCAAATAGGGATTAAGGATTTATTCACTGCTGCGTATTTCGATGCTACAACCTCATTTCAATTCGGATATTTATTTGTAGATTTGTCACCATTTAACTCTTTACCATATAAACTTTACACCAATATTTTTTTAGACGAAGTTAAGGTGGCCTATATAGAGTAATTTTTTTTTAGAGCGAGCAAAAAAATTATGACCATCAGTATATATCAGCATGAGAAAAGGAACCCATATACATTAAATGAAAGGATGGCGCGCAGACAGGCTAAGGAAGAAGCTTTGGAAAAGGTTTTACACAGAATATCCAGTTTTGAAACATGGGTCGCAAAATATCCCTCTGCATTTACATTAGCCAACAATGGATTTATATATGTCGGCGTTAGAGATGTCGTTAAATGCAAAGAGTGTGGATTGAGGCGAGAAGGTTATCCTTGACTGAAAACACATACCGGTAACTTAAACTAAAATCTTTTCTCCGACTGATCACATCGGATCTATTCATTTTAATAGTTCTCCCAACTGTGATATCGCTAAGAAGAAAACGATGGAGATGGATTATCAAGTTGCTACATTAACAGAAATGGTTCACAGAATTAAAGAGTTGGAAACATCTGTCAATGTAATCAACAGGAGAATGTACAACAAGTCTGAAAGAAAACAGAAAAAACCGATAAAAGTCAGAGCCAACTTTAATAATCGTTCATTTCGTGACTGCATGGGAGACAGTTCAGATAAAGAAGAAGAAGAAGAACAAGAACAAGATTAATATGGCGTCTGAAAGGATCAATCAAAACGCAGATTTCATTCGTCTATTGTTATCCACAAAAATAAAAAACAGACGTTCGTATTGCTACATACTGTAACGCCTGAACAAGCAGAAACGATAAGGGAGATTTTATTTAATCTCTATAAGTTACCAGTTTCTTCTCATCAAAAACGTCAATTGAAAGAAGTCATAGGATCTTGAAGAAGTTTATCTCGGCAAAAAAAGTATCTAGAGGCATGGTGAAGTTTATCAAGAAACATTATAAAGTTATTATTAAGATTTTGTTTTTATTTGCCGAAAAGATTATTGAACTAACATTATGAAGAAGGTCGTTTTACTGCCCTATGATGAGTATCTTAAACTGATTGGAACTCAAACTGACAAAAAGAAAAAGGAATCATGTAATAATGTTACTAAAGAAGTATTACCACCTACAGTGATGCCTCCACCGCCACCTGGTATATCAGTCTCTAAACAAAAGAAGAGAAAGTTACTAGACGAAACGAATGACTGGAAAACGTTATGGCAAAAACTATAGATTCAACATTAACATCTATATATTACAATCCATCCCATCCGGCTGCATTTGGATCATTGACATTACTTGTCAATGCTGCTAAGCAAAAGATAAAAAATATAAAGGAAGAAAGGGTAGAAGATTGGCTTAAATCTCAGCAAACTCATACATTATTTAAAGAGGCTCGGGTAAATGTTGAACGCCCCAGGGTTATTGTTCCGAGAAAATACTTTGAATTTGATGCGGATAGTGCCCACTTTCAAAAATGGGGTGAATTTAATCGTGGATTCAAATATTTCTTAATGGTTATTGATATATATATTCGATTTATATGGACAATTCCCATGAAAACACTAAAGGCAAATGAGTCAGTAAACGCCTATAAAAAAGTATTAAAATTAGCTAAACCCAACGTTATACGAATGGATGGAGGAGGTGAAAATGTAAATGGACGAGTTAAAAGGTTATTTCAATCCATGGGAATAAGACATTTGGTTTCAAAAAATGAAACGAAAGCTAATTATGCTGAAAGGGCAATTAAAACCATAAAATCAAAGCTAACTAAGTATATGTTTTATAAACAAACTCACAGATGGATAGACGTTTTAAAACTATTTACTCAAGCGTATAATGAAACTGTTCATTCTTCCATTACAATATCACCTAGGAAAGCCTTAACATATAGTTCTGTAGCATTATGGGACATTCAGTACGCTCCAAGAAAGAAAAAAAGACTTAGAGGATCAGTGGAAAGGAAACAGACTATATTCAAGTTCAAAGAAGGAGATATTGTTGTATATAGATATCGAAATTTAAGCATGCGTTTTCACACGCATATGATGAACAATGGTCCCATGCGTTATACATAATTATTTCGAGAAAGGCAAATCAAGAAGTAGCTCAGTACGAACTTAAGGCGTGGAATAATGAGTTAATTGATGGATATTTTCATACCGAGGAATTACAAAAAGTTTTATTCGATGAAAATACCAAATACTTTGTCGAACAGAAATGGAAAAAGAAAAGGGGAGGAAAGGATGGGTATATTGTAAAGAACTGGAATCTTTAGGTCCAAGATCCAACCTATTTAGCCCTGATCATGGTCAGGGCATGCACGCCACACGTGGCCTGGCCAGGAGGGAGGGGGAGATGAGCTACTCAGAGCTCACCCCGCCCCCCCCCCCCCCCCAGCCTGACCTAATTACTGTATCCACTGCTCTGGGTTAATCAAGAGGGGGGAAGGGCTAAGAGGGAGGGGGGCAGGCACGAGCCTTGGGATCTATGAGTAAGGGGTGGGAGGGGGAAGGCTGAGGAGAGGGATCCAACTTGCATGCACTCCATTTATGGTCTCTGCATGGGGAGCAGAGGTCGGCGTGTGGGCAAGGAAGATCCTCTCTCCCTCAACCAATTAGAGGGAAGAGGAAGAGCCAGTGGAATATTTCCTGGGTTTGATTATATGAATAATTCATGATTTTGGAGTATAAATAAAGTGAAAGACTAGGACCTAGGTACTCGCTGAGTCACCACCGCCTAGGCCGAATCCAGACGAACTACAACCTCAGACTTCTTGTCTCACTTCTTCATCTTACTGAACCTATGGGCTAAAACCCTTAGACTTCTTTACAATATAATAAAATGGAAAAATTGGTCGAGTCAGTACAATTCATGGATTCCAAAGGATCAACTCTCCGCAGTACAAGGAAAGGAAAATGTATCTTCGAATGAGCTCAACGGACAGTCAAGACCTTTACCCATTTAATAAACCTTTCTATTACTGTACGGAACTAGCTATTCCATTAAATACGGAGGAAAAAGACTTGGAAATTGCGCTTTTATCCATAGACTTTAAAGGAACGGAAGACGGAGCAAAAAAAAGGAAAAGCTATTCATATATTGCGATGTAATAGAACCAGAATATCAGGTTTTTGGTGTCATGCGAAGACTATTAGGGGTAGTTGATATACCAGGCGCTATTGTCTCACAAACCTGTTATCTAACAGCGGTTAGACAAACGAAGAGAAAGTCAATTCACATATATATATATATATATATACAACGAAAACGGTACTGAACCATCATTATATGCCGAATCCTGTTCGTGTACACTTCACGTTAGAGAAAAATGAAGATTATTCCACTTCATAAAGTGCAGGGCATATCTTTGATAATTCCCTCAAAGAAGAAAAAGAAAAGGTCAAAAACCTCCCTCAAAAGCAGGAATATAAAAGGAAAAGGAAATAATAAAAAACACCAGATTAAGCGAGCTTCTCCGAAGAAAAAGAAGTCTCGAGGAGGACGTGTTAGTAAAAAACGTAAAAAGATCACTAAGACAAAGAAAAAGTAGTCGGTAAAACCTTCATAATGGCTTCTACATCGGTATTTGATAAAAGTAACCTCGTTATTTCTGAGAGTTTAAACATATTTAAAGGTCCACAAGTCGAAGCTTCCATCGAATCTCGCTATGTCCAACAAATTGAGCCAACCGGAAATATTAATGGAGACAACATTTCATTTTTGGTGGAGAATAACTCACATGACTTGATAGATTTGAAGGAAATTAAACTATTGACCAAAATGAAAATAGTGGATGACGCGAGTCAACCTATAAAGGATGTAGATGATGTAAGTCTCATCAATTGTCCGGGAATAAACTGTTTCAGGCAGATAGATGTACGCATAGGTCAAACATTGACAACCGAAGGCGTAGGGGATAGATTCGGTTACAAGGTTATGCTGGATGCTCTTACAAAAGCGAGCAAAGACGAACATAAAACAAAAATGGTACCTTGGGGCTTCTACAAAGATTCGGCTAGAGCAATGGATACCTGTACGACTAAAACGGAAGGAAGAACGGCTACCTTTATTTCCCCGCTTCCCTGTGACCTCTGCGAGCAAAATAAATGGTTAATTGGAAAAACCCTGCTTGACATAAAGCTCTCCCACGCCAATGATAAGTTTAGGTTAATGTATGAGACTAAGCCAGCCGCTGCAAGTTCTGAGGCATCCTCATCATCAAGCGAAACTAAAAAAAGAACATCTGATCATTATGCTGTACAGTTTGAAAGCGTAAAGTTATTGGTTCCCTTTATCAAACTGGAAAGAGAACAAAAACAAAGGTTGATCAAAGGACTGAGCAAGGAGCCCGTTCTTATTCCCATGAAAAGAAGCGTTTTAACTAAGTTTAATATTCCGAATGGTTCCTGTTCATTTTCCCGGCAAAATATTTTCGGTTCCAAAATACCCAGTCAGCTTTTGGTTGTTCTTGTCAATGCCGAGGCAGAAAATGGAAAACATAGCCTTAACCCATTTAATTTCCAGGATTACAACCTGGAGGAAATTTCACTGGACATAAATGGAACGAAAATAAATGGCGGCGAACTAAAATGCGACTTTTCCAATAAGGAGGTCACTGAGGTCTATTCCGCCCTAATCTCGGGAAATAAAAAAATTCCTCATATTTCGATGGATGACGTTTTGCACAGTTACAGCATATATAACTTGTTTTGTTTTTAAATGCTTTATTCATCACGACATTATGTACAGTTTACACTTTATCTCAGTTCATGATGATTTACATTCTATATTGAAGTTGAAAATTTTCACTCTACTACTTTCTATAATTATTAAAATACATAATCCCACTACCTGCGCCGTATCGCATCAATTCATGACAATCAAATTATCAATCCTAATTTAGACCAATCAAGGACAGTCACATAAATTCAATCACTCTACTTCAACGACATACGACATAAGGGTACCCATACATATCACATATAATACTTCTCACAACAGTGGGTCGGGGATTACCCATAACTCTCCACTGTCCTGGAAAATTTCAATACACAGACTGTTCACATGTCTTTTAAATATTTTTGGGTCGACCTCTAGGTTTCGAAGGTTTGGAGGTAGAGCATTCCATATTACCCTAATCCTTCCGAATAAGCTACGACGGATACTCTCCCTCCTCCAGTTGTCAACTTCGAGTCGTCCCCCACCCCTAAGATTGTACGGTATAACAAATTCATCTTCAAATTTGAATTCAGACCTAAACAATGAAATAAATCTTTTCAATCGTCTGAAACATAGAGGTAGTAAATTGTAGCTCGAATGTAGTGCAACCGTTGTGATTCTGAGCTCTCTAATTCTTCTCTTCGGGCCATATATAGTACGTAAGCAACTGTTTTGAATTAGCTGTAGCCTTTTAACATCTTTCTGCACAGCCATATCAACTATAATGCATCCACTTTCGATCACCGGTAATACATAGGTTTTGTATATTAGTAGTGCGATGTTTTTGTCTACATAGTGACGTATTTTACACAACCTTCGAAATAACAATCTTGCTTTAGAGCATGTATTGTTTATCTGCGGTGACATACTGAGCCCGCTATCCAACAAGAATCCTAAGTACTTGAAAGTATAAACAGTTTCAATACTATCTCCATTCGTATACAACACATATTCTCTCTTTTTCTTGTTGTTGCTCCCAAAGAGTACTTGCATTTTCGTTTTTTTTGTGTTAATAGTTAAACCGTTCTTTTCAGTCCACATAGTAAATCTGTTAATATCACTTTGGGCAGCAACTAAATCTTGGTTATTTGATACCTTGTTCAGAAAAACACAATCGTCAGCGTACATCAATATTTCACCATTAAATTCCAAAAAAGTAAGATCATTTATGTATAAAACTTCATCGTGGACAAGTCTAACCAAAACAAGCTGTTTCCATTGATGAAGGAAGGAAACACGAGGCTCAACATATCGCTAGGAACAAATCTGACAGAGGGGGTGACTGTTATCCTCTATGGAATTTTTCAAAGCCTTCTAACCATCGGACCTAAAAATGAAATCCGGCCCCTGTCTGACTAAAAAAAAATAATGAAAGGAGTGACCAATTTAAAAATAAACAAATATTTATCGCGTTTAGCTTCTTCTATATATAAAGGAGCGATAAGCTATGAAAGTTTACCATCGCAAATAAAGTATCCGTCTTGTTACATTATTAATACTGGAACAATAAAAAGTGGGGGTATACACTGGATCGTATTACTATTTAATAAAATGACTGTAGAGTTTTTTGATCCATTAGGTCATCCTCCAGATTATTACGCTTCGTCTCAAATATTAGACATTATTATAGCTAATACTAAGAATTACTATATCTATAATACTGAGAGGGTTCAACCTCAAAGAAGTTCCAATTGCGGATTTTATTGTATAATCTATGTAATATTAAGACTTAATAGTAAAATATCTATGGAAGAGATTGTGCGTAATGTATTTTCTAAAAATGTAATGTGGAATGAAACCAATATTATTAAAATATTCGGTTTAAATAAATCAATATCACTATTGTAACTTTTGTATCGCTTTATTAGATATTCATACAAAAAGAAATAAAAACGTTACTATAAACGAAATAAACTGACTTCTCTTTTTTATTTTCCATCACCGAAATATATATTTATCGTAAAGAAACTTAGAAAGATAGCTTTTTTTCATTCCTCTGCACCAACCACGGCGTCTGTAATACTTTTTATCTAGGTCACATTCACACCCCCCCCCCCCACGCATGCGCGCACCCAGCCCGGGCGCCACAGGCCGCCGCCCGCCCGGTGCGGGTACCCGGCGTGCGTGAGCAGGTAGGCGGCTATGGGATTTCACATGAGCGTGGGTACAAATAAATGTAGACACAATATAAGTCCTATAAAGATAGAAATATGATAGTAGTCATAATATAAGTCCTTCTGTTTATAGTAAGCTTGGTTATACAATAGACATAATATAGTCAGACTGGGAGCGAATGGGGCAAGGAGGATTGGAGGCAGGGATTGTTATTGTTGTTTACGAAACATTGAGTAATTGAATGGCTTAGCTTATGGAGGGAGGGATTAATTATATTTAGACTAGGGTAAACAATTGTAACTAGGTTGTAGTGTGTAGATTACCGTTCTTCATATATATATATTCAACACTAGAAGCAAAGAAGAGAGATCAGTCATCGGAGAAAGGGCTATATCAGAACACAGGAGTTAGGATAGGATAGGATTGGAGAAAGAAAGGACAGATTTACGATGTTGATTATTATATTTATTTTCCTTTTGTTCAATGGATACAGATGCCAAGAAATATGTGACGATTGTCTCTGTAATATGGACCTGGGTGTGTTGGTTTGTCGTTCTGCCGGTGACATGGCACTATTTGGATACGAGGACGACAGACCAACGCGCCCATGGGTTAAAATGATCGATATTAGATTCAATTCGGCAGCCGTGCAGATAAGGAACTTTGTTGAACTATTAACTCGAGTGTATCCTAATCTGGCTTTTCTCAACACTAGAGATACAAATATCGATTGTAAACATAAAATAATCGAATCTTCGGAGATAGACATCACAAGTGATTGTGTCAAGGTAAGTTATAATAATGAAAATTAGTATTATAAACTAATATTAGTTTTAACATTCGTAATACCAAAGAACTAGAACTTCATTTAACCCATTCGCGGCGGGAACCGCGCGGCAAGGAGCGGCGCGTAACTAGCGTAAAACCCGGGTCGCGCGCAGACGTTATCTCGCGTGGTGGACGGGAGCGAACCAGATTGAACCGGCCTGGCGGCAAAACCGGTCTTTTCGAGTCAGGCGCATGGAAGATTATTCGCCATTTTCGATATATTACGGAAGATTTCCAAGAAAAGGAACCTTGCTGGAGTTAAATCAGTGTATAGACTATTCTTCGTGGCCATTTTGGAAGCTGACATGGTTTATTTGAGTGATTATTTCGATATTTGCCGTCTTCCTGCTCAAGCGTCACCTTTCAAGATCTAACAAGATGGCGGACCCGGCAACTTCATCTCCGCAGTTGGATATCTATTCACCGAGATCCCCATTGAAGTATTCATCAGCAAACATTGACAAAGCGGCAAAACAACTGGAAACAAGATATAGAATGGCCTCACACATCTGTTTTTAGCAGTTTCATTGGATATTATGGAAATATCCACCGAAAAACATTGCCAAACTAAATGTAGGTCACGAAGAACAAAGGAAGCCATTCCCTCGATCAGCTGATCGGCCACTCGCTATATGCATGGAATATTATTCATCATTATCGATATATTTCTTGGAATTAATATGAAAAGGAACCTCAATCTCGATCTAGTTGGATATTACTGTGGCTGCGCCCAAATCTCAGTGCACAAGATTCCATCATGGCCAACTGCGCAGTTGTTGTCGGAGATTTGATATTTTATTCACCGACATCCCCATTGAAGTATTCATCAGGAAACGGTGACAAAGCGGCAAAACAACTGGAAATAAGACCTAGAATGGCCTCACACATCTGTTTTTAGCAGTTTCATTGGATATTATGGAAATATCCACCGACAACTATACATAGGTCATCACAGCTTTAGGCCTTCGAGAGACCTAGATCTGTCCTAGATCTGTCCTAGAGCGATCAGCTGTTCTCCTGATCGGGTCACTCGGTGAATGGGAAAGTTTTCTACATCGTCGCAGATTGGAATATTTCTTCTTATTTCTTTATTTCTTTATATTAATACAAAAAGGATCTTCACTGGAATTTAATCTCTTATGATCTGTTTCATATTGAGATATGGGCAGTGTTGAGTCGTCGAACTCAGCTCATAGTGTGTGTTTCTACATCGTCGCAGATTGGATTTTATTCAAGCAGTGCCATTGGATTTTTATTCATGGAATTTACCATTGGATTATTATATTGCGTTGGATATTATCATCGTAGATTGGATTATATTGAAGCACTGGATCTTGGACACATTTGAATATTTATTCTTATTTATTTGTTCCCCCCATCCACCCTTCCCCTCCCCATCCATCCTTCTCCTCCCCATCCCTCCTTCCCATCCGCCCTTCCCCTCCTCATCCACCCTTCCCCTCCCCATCCACCCTTCCCCTCCCCATCCACCCTTCCGCTCTACCCACCCTTCCCCTCTACCCACCCTTCCCCTCGTCCACCCTTCCCCTCTTCCACCCTTCCCCTCTTCCACCCTTCCCCTCATCCACCCTTCCCCTCCATCCACCCTTCCCCTCATCCACCCTTCCCCTCATCAACCATGGAATTTACCATTGGATTATTATATTGCGTTGGATATTATCATCGTAGATTGGATTATATTGAAGCACTGGATCTTGGACACATTTGAATATTTATTCTTATTTATTTGTTCCCCCCATCCACCCTTCCCCTCCCCATCCATCCTTCTCCTCCCCATCCCTCCTTCCCATCCGCCCTTCCCCTCCTCATCCACCCTTCCCCTCCATCCACCCTTCCCCTCATCCACCCTTCCCCTCATCCACCCTTCCCCTCTTCCACCCTTCCCCTCATCCACCCTTTCCCTCATCCACCCTTCCCCTCATCAACCCTTCCCCTCCATCACCCTTCCCCTCCATCCACCCTTCCCCTCCATCACCCTTCCCCTCCATCACCCTTCCCCTCATCCACCCTTCCCCTCCATCACCCTTCCCCTCCATCACCCTTCCCCTCCATCCAGCCTTCCCCTCCATCACCCTTCCCCTCCATCACCCTTCCCCTCTTCCACCCTTCCCCTCATCCACCCTTCCCCTCCATCACCCTTCCCCTCCATCACCCTTCCCCTCCATCACCCTTCCCCTCTTCCACCCTTCCCCTCATCCACCCTTCCCCTCCATCACCCTTCCCCTCATCCACCCTTCCCCTCTTCCACCCTTCCCCTCCATCCACCCTTCCCCTCATCCACCCTTCCCCTCCATCCACCCTTCCCCTCATCCACCCTTCCCCTCATCCACCCTTCCCCTCCATCACCCTTCTCCTTCAATCTTGGGCACATTGGAATATTCATTCTTATTTGAAAAGGAGCCTCACTGGAATCTAAACTTTTATGATGTTTCATATTGAGATATGGGCAGTGGTGGGTCGTCGTACCCAGCTCATTATATATTGCATTGGATATTATCAGCATTGGGATATTTATTCTTATTTATTTATTTCTTCATATTAATACGAAAAGGATTCTCACTGGAATTAATCTCTAATGATATGTTTCATATCGAGATATGGGCAGTGGTGGGTCGTCGTACTCAGCTCATAGTGTGTGTTTCTACATCGTCGCAGATTGGATTTTATTCAAGCAGTGCTATTGGATTATTCATTAGGATTATATATTGCCTTGGATATTATCGCCACATTGGAATACTAATCAGGAAACAGTGAAAAGATGACCAAACAATATGGAATAAAATTCAAATTAACAGAACATATGTTTATTTACAAGAGGTAGGTCTAGAACATAAGTTTATTTACAGGTGATAGGCGATATAAATAATATTATTATTCAGAACAGATGTTTATTTACAAGAGATATGTGATATTTACAGGTGATAGGCGATATAAATAATATTATTATTCAGAACAGATGTTTATTTACAAGAGAATGTTTTAAATGCAGTTTGCAACGCGGCGAATACACTGCAGTCATCGCGGGCAGCAAAGAGCGGCAAGCGTTACTCGTCGTGACGCGATCCCATTACCGCGGTCGCCGCAGCAACATGGAAACGCGGTGATTTCAGTATAACACTATAGGGACGTCACACATATGCTGCTATTGGACCGCACTTAATTAATAGGGGGGGGGGGGGTAGGAAGGCAGAATGATTTATATTCATTTATTTATCATCAGAAAGTCATCATTTCATCATATTGGTTCATTTTCTTGTTACAATACTTCTTCATACCAGCATCTATAAAGAATGAAACACAGCTGACATGTGTCACTTCATATCAATTCTCCTTGACTGCACTTAAGAAAAGCGGATGAAAAACGTCCCATTGGTCAGTAGATATTTCATTCTATAGGCCTGCTTCCTTCATCTCCTAGAATAACAAAAGTTTGACAATGTTAAGTGTAAGCACATGTATTGAATTTGAACAATGAGAAGAAAAGTTATTTTATTTACCTGTGTATGGGGCAGGATGCAGGCACATATATCATAATCACCTAGAGTGGTACCTGAAATAGAAAATACAATATAATACCTAAATTGATCAGAGAATAAATGCATGTGTATCACGAAAATGGGATGTTCACAATTTATCAAATGAATGTCAATGGCATCGACTTGAGAAAACTCTACGAACTACTTACCATTGCAAGGATCCTTATAACTGAGGCTTAGAACTACCCTGGACTTCTGCAACATTCTTAATTTTTTTTCCCCCAATGTTTGTCTCATCCCACCAGCTAAGAGTTTCCTGTTCTTCAGGTGTTTAAATAGAGTCTGGTTTGGTGGACATCTTGCCACCTATATGAATAATGATTATGTATTATAAAGCCATCATATGGTGCGACCATAAAAGTGATATTTTCATATATACATACAATGCATGCAGCATATAAGACATGGATAAGACACCTACCCTCTGTGACTGCTCAATGGCCTCTGATGTATCCACGCCAATAGTTCCCGCCAAAACCCATGAATCCTTTGTTTTTAGGCCTTGTGTATAGTGGATGGCTGTTGCTTCTATTTACGCCCTGCCCTGTATGGGTTGTTTGTTCAGGGCTTAAGGAGTAGTGGGCATTTTCCCAGGTTGGATAACTAATAGTATTAGTTGGAAGGAAAACAAACTATGGGGTTGCAGAGGGGTTGGGGCAGGCCATTTATGTAAACTCTGAACCATGAAAAGAAAGAATATAGTATAAATTAATATAAGACTAAAGGAATACCTAGGAAGTAATAGAATAGCCTAAGAATTGGTATATTGCCTTATCATGTACATGGTATTTATTTTACAATGTTGTTAACAGGGACCAGGGGTTTTAATATACCATCACAGGTTAATCATGGTACTGACACACAAGATTGGTTTATTCTAATTACAAAAATAAATCATGTAAATTATGACGATCATTATGCCCAGAAAAAGAACTTTTCAATGACCGCAGTAGAATCAGGAAGCCGTGTGATTCCTGACTGCAGTTCTACATATCTAATAGGTAGGCATGGGAGAGCAGTCAGGTGCTCACAGGCTTCCTGGTTATAATGCAGTGACCCCCACAGAGGCACAGCATTATAAGAGCGGCGAATGCATGGAGAAAGGGGACCGCAGAGATGACGCAGTGAGTGATGGTTTCAACGCACGTTGGGCATCTTGGTGTGCGACTCGGGCTACAGACCATAATGTAACTCTATCAAGCTCGGATGGTATATCATCATTTCATTCTACTTCTACAATAACACCCTTCCATTCTGCTCATACAACCTCTTCTGTTTATAGCCAGCTTGGTTAACCAAATATTGTTAGTGGAATTAACATTAAGGTAATTATTGCATTCATCATATTCCATCATTTAAAAGATATTCCCAGTGTATCACACAAGATCATATTTATTTTGAGAATACTCTAGCCAGTCAAAAAATTATGAATATTAACCAAAAATGTACTTGTATTGATATCAGAAAATACAGACTTTATATATCGCAATATTTTTATAGCCCACGCCTACCACGACCTCCACATCTATCCCTAGCCAGACCACTAGCTCGACCACATCTATCCCTAGCCAGACCACTAGCTCAATGATCTCTGTCGAATCAACTACTTCTAGACCAAATACCAGCACTGGGGTAAATATCTCCTTTCTATTACATTTATAAATATCTTCCTAAATAATTAACATAGTGATATCTAATAATATGTTGGGGTTTTTTTTTCAGCTATTTGATATTTCTAGCGTTGCAAGCGAGTTTACTGATATCTCGACCGTCACCCTTACCAAAACTACCTCCATAATATTATCTCGGGTAGGTTTTCCTCTGTATAATGTTTGTAAACTATACACGTGTAGTGAACTCGGTTCGGGACTCTTAGCTTAGGAATAAAACGGAACAAGGATTACTCTCGTACTCTGGTTTTATTGCCACACAACCCTAACAGACCAACCTTTCTGGACCAGCCAGAAAGGAAACATATACATCGTAAAACGGTATGAAACAGGGTGTGGAGAATATTCACATATCACATATTCTCATAAGAGCAAAGTTAACAATAAGTAAAACCAGAGATTGGGTAAGAACACATAAAGGAACATTTGAATAGCATAAAATGGCAATATACAAGGGGAAGACACAATATAAAGAGATAAATACAAATAATAGTAATAAGCCACAGACCACTCTTCCAGGGTCTGCGCTTCGGATAGATCCGAGAGCCCTTGACTGCCCCCTGGCGTCAGTCCGAAAGGACTGGAATCAACCAGCGGACAGTCTCGGACTCCCGGACTGTACTATTTCGGAACCCGTAAAATACACGACCACTACAATACCCCCTCTTTCTTTTAAAGAGTTTAAAACCATGTTTAAAAATCGGGTAATAGAACAATAAAGCATACGAAAAGAGGAAAAATAATACAAATCACCACGAGTAAACACAAAAGTCACTCAACACATAATAAAAATCATAGACAAGTACAAGCAGGAGCATTCAGTGTCCTCACTACTAATACAAGTGGAAAAATAAAAATGATTGGTGTAAATGGTGAAATAAAAGTAAAAATTCCTCCGGCTCTCTGTGAGAAAAGCAAATCTCACTACTACATTCTGTAGTATAAAAATAGAGAGAAAAATTTGTTACTTTAAAAAGTTCAAGTGGTCAATGTCCGTGGGTCATGCCGATTCATCTCTGTGTCCATCCGAATGTGTCCATATCCATTTCCGAGTCCATAGGTCATTCCAGTCATCATTGTTCACACAGGTCATTCAATTCCAGGTCCGAACGTCATTCGTGGGCGATCCGAGTTGTCATCTGGTCTGTCCTATGGTCATCCTCCATCCTTTCACTGGTGGGGAGCGTCCTTCTCGTCGTCCCGCTCTCTGTTTTCCATGGTATCCATGTCTGCATCGTCCTCCACGTCACTGTGACCAGTCTTGGCACCAGGAGTGGGGGGCGGCTGCATACCAGAGCTAGGCGACAACTTCAGAGGGGAGATCATTTTCTCAGTGGATCCGAATAACTCGTGGATACTGACATTTGAATCTCCCACTCCTCCTTGTCCCAGACCACTTCCCTCATGCCAAGCCCGGGCCCTGCTCTGTGAGCGTTGTCGGGGCGCGTACCTCTGCATTTGCTGCTGCCTTGCAGCTTGAGCTGCTGATCTAGCAGCAGCAGTGGGATTTGTCTGAGAAGTCTCGGGGGACACCATCATCCGAAAGGGGGATGCTGAGGGATGGCTAGGTGTGCTAACACCCATCTGGGCCATCTGGGGGAGTTTCCCGATCTGCCCCAACAACTGAGATAACACACCCAGTTGGAGGGCGTTGACCTGGATCGCCCCAGCTTGACCACCATCCACATGTAGTGTGGGGGCAGATGGATCCATACCTTCCACACTCTCTGTTGGGTCCTGCTCCGGCGGAGAACTGGACTCCGCGGACTCCAACCTTGATCTTAGCCGCGCGTTAGCCTCCATCAAATCCCGGATTTGATTGTCCTTCTGGGCCAGGGACGCGCGCTGGGTCTTGATGATGACCGCCTGTTGGTTATTCTCCTCTCGGAGATTGGCGACCTCATCTATTCTGCTTTCCACAGTCTCCAAACGTTGAAGGGGCGTGGTCAACGAAGCGATTGACCGACGTACCCCCTCGCTTAGAGCTATGGCTGCCTTCTCTAGATCTGTCAGGGCAGCTTCAACGTTCACATCCACTGCCCGGACCAGCTCCTGAGTGTTATGTCGAGAAGGCAGGTCTTCTTTGGCCTGCTCTACCCATTGCTGGGTTTTGCGGCCCTTCTTCGTATTTGGTGCCTCCGGATGGCTCGAAGACTGCCGTTAGTGAGTCTTCTTGGAGGTCTTCTTGTCCGAAGCAGACCTACTTCCGGACTCGGGGCCAACGCTGCTGGATGCAGAGCTGACTGACACTGAGTCCTGTTGTCCAGTTGCAGGTTTGCTAGGCCCAGAACTGGAGGAAGAGGAGGCTTCCCTTGCTTCGGCCTTCTCTGCAGCCTTTAGCCGGGTCTGGACTGCAGCCTGTGCCCTTCTCAGAACCTTCAGGTGATTGAAGGACAGGTAGACCATCTCATAGAAGAGTGGATTCTCCTTCTTTCCGGCGGTCACCGAGTCCCTCACCATTCTGGCCTGAGCCTTCTCCCGACTGAGGTTGTGTTGCTTCACCTCGCCATTCATCAGGTGCTGAATGAGCTCTCCCTTTTCAGATCCAGGACCTGTGCACAACTGGTGTACGGACAAGTCCAGGCTTGACGGAGGGGGGCGTGGCACTCGCACAAATGGCGGAAAAACCTCTCCCGGGTGGTGTAAATCTTTACACCCACATCTCGGAAGCCAGTGTACCGGCACACCAGGAAGGGGCAACGGTGTCCTGGCTTCCAGAGCATGGGAGACATCTTGAGTTTCCCCAAGGTGCCCTCATCCAAGCTGTCCTCCTGCAACAGCTCGGGCCAGACCTCGGATTCACAACGCTTCATCGTCCCGGGGAAGTCGACGTCATCCGAGTCTGATTCCGGACCATCAGATGGGAACCGGAATCCTGGCCTATCCAAACTAGGGTTGATTGGTGCTGAGTTTTCGGGCTTGTCCATCACAGCCTTGAAGTGATCTAAACTCCCGCCAATCTCTCCAACCCTAGCTTTCCACACAGACATCCGAGCGCTGTGAACTCTCCTCAATTTCTTGAAGGACAGCTTCGGATTCTGTTTCTTTTTGGAAGAGGTGGTCCCAGCAGAAGCAGAACTGGTGCTTGGTTGTGGCACCGCGCTCTTGCTCCTCTTTTCCTCCTCCGATCTGCTTGACCCGCCCTGGGTCATGGATGCGGATCCCGACTTGCCACCGACGGGATATCTGCGGCTTCGGGATCTGCCCCGGGATTCCATGTCTTCATCGTCAGCCTTTTCCGGGGTGCTGACTGCTTCCTCGGAGAGCGGCGTAGGTCATCAGGGTCGACAGCAGTCTCCCCTTTGTCCTTCGGACTTGCCTCAGCTACGGGTTTGGCCTTCTCCCGAAGCTTCAGCTCCTCCTTCACCACTTCCTCGGAAACTTCAGTTTCCATGGCTTCGGACTCAGAACGGTCGTGTTCTTCGTCCTCCACCACTTCACTGCCTTCGACTGCTAACCCCATGAGATTAGCAGCCCCTTCCTCGAGCAGCTGTTGCTCCTCCGCCTCTGTCATGGCAGGGAGCTCAGTCTCAATGCCCTCGGACATCAACCTCTCTGCCTCGGCCAACTCCTTCTCGATTTGCTCAGCCATAGCCTTCTCCATCTTCGATTACTTTGCTAGAAAAGGAACAAAAACAAAGCATTTCAGTAACAAGACTCCATGGAATAACAAAGCCCGATTTCTGAGCCTTATCCATTCTCGGACTGAGCTTCGGATGGCCCTTCGGATCCGAACTGTGCTGTCAGTCCCCCACTCCTTTAGCGTGGGTCGATCCGAACTAGGTTTCTAGCGAGCCATCACACCGTCGCCACATCTCCCACCAATCCGAAAGGGTTAATTACGTCCAAACATCATAATGGAATAAGTTAACAGGGCATGATGGTTCACTTCTATGCTAGAGAACAACATACAACACACATACCCGTAGCCAGTATTTCTAACAGTGTGTATATCAAAATGGACGTAGCGGTACCAGGCACCAGCCCGCCAAAGTACAGAAATGCCAATCGGCAACAAAATACGGGGTACCATACGTTCAAATCTCTAGACATCTTACATTCATACAAGATCAACAACATGACAAGTCCTTTATGTAAATCATCACTTGATAAACTTACTGTACGGTTGGCGAAAGTCTGTCAGTTGCTTACTCATACGAGTTCCGGAAGCAGAATGGCGAAGGGTAGAACACTCTCGCCGCACCTGATGCAACGCTAGTACTCCAACCCGACACCGCGATGGTAGGGCCAATGCTTCCCGCTCTCCTTCTCCGAGCACGCTCACATAGCATGATTGGGTGCTAATCCAATAGCTATTCTGATCTGCCTGCTGAGACATCACAGGACCCTTTTAATCTCCACTTTCTTTGTCATCAGGATAGGTCTAATTGCTACATTCTATCTGCTATAAATAGATTCCGATCTTACAGCAAGTTCCAGGTCTCATTGACCCACAGTGCAAGCCTAGATCATGTCAATACCTATCGTTCAAACAAATACTTATCAAGACAAAGATTCGTCTCCCAGTCACAATAGAAATGAATCTATTACGCCGGTAGGGGACACAGCAGTAATTTTCCGGTCTACTGCTAGTCGGACTTCTCGTTGTGTACTTTTTTGTTGGAGTCAAAACCAGTCCGGTAATTTTAACTCATTTGATACCAAATTCTATTTAATTTGCAACCGAACTGGGGCATTACGCGTGCGCCTAGCCCTTGTCAGAGCTGGGGAAGGGTTGCTAGTATCAGGACCCGGATTATTTCTCGTCCGCCTAATACCCGGTAAGACTGGTGGAACAGCAGCACCTGGTAACTTCCTAGGCCTCCCAACTCTTTTCTTCGGAGCTATGGGCGACTCGGGTTTATCCGGTACTACTGTTTTCCTAGGTCTACCCGGTTTCCTTCTAGCCCTCGTCTTTTTCTTCTCCTGTATAACAGGATGAGGCACTAATACAGCCTTTTTCAATCTGCCATGGCCTCTCGCTGTCACAGGAGGAGGAGTGGTTGACACAGGAGCTGTAGTTTTTACAGTATCCGTTTTCTTTGTCTTCCTTCCCCTCTTTCGGACGGGCTTCTCTTGTCCTGCTGGTTTAACTTTTCGGGGTCTGCCTCTCGGCTTGGCCCCTATAGTTATTTTAGCTTTCGCCGCAGGAACTATAAATCTTTCCCAGCTACTACTTTTCCATCGATCAGTCGGAGAATATCTCTACCTGTTCTAGCCTGCTTTTGAAATTCGGACGCCCGATGCAGGTTCGCCGCCTGTATGGATCCATTTTCGTCAAAGGCCGGCTTCAAGTAGTCTATATGATATCTCATCAGACCTTCCGAGGTTTCTAATTCACAGGTGGTACCTCCTATGAATCTTTTGATGACATAAGGCCCATCCCATTTGGGTCCGATCTTTTTAGAGGCCTTCGGGGGACAGAATCAGTATACCACCTCCCCAACTTGGAATCTCGGAGGACGAGAACGTTTGTCATAATCCCTTTTCTGGTGGACTGCAGAAATTCCGAGATTATTTCTTACGTACTGGTGCCCCTTTCTCATACACTGTCTCAAGTGTTCTACATATCCCACTTTGCATGGGAAATCCAACTCACCTGGTGTCACACCATAGACCAAATCCATTGGTGCCACCAGCTCCGTTCCGAAAACTACGGAATTCGGAGTACAGAGTGTACTGGCATGTACTGTGGCCCGATAAGCATGAGCTATACAGGGCGCTAGTATATCCCAGTTATCTTCAGTTCCATCTGTTAGACATGACAATTGCTCCACAAGGACACGATTGAGTCTCTCGCTTTGACCATTGCTCATGGGTCTGTAGGGAAGAGTAATTAATTTCTCGATCCCCAACATTTCTAACAAAGATCTTAGGAGCTGAGACCTAAATTCGGGAGCTCCATCAGTTTGCAAAGCAACAGGGCACCTGAATCGTAGGATCCACTCTCTGAAGAGTACATCTGCACAACTTTCTGCAGTGTGATCTGCCATGGGATAAGCTTCGGCCCATTGTGAAAAATGGTCCGTTACCACCATGATATAATTGTTTCCCCTGGGAGTTGTCCGAAGAGGTCCCAAGATGTCGAATCCTATCCGATTCCACCTATCCCCATGTTTTTCTTTTTTAAGGAGAGAAGTCCCTCCTCCTTGACTGGATTTCCTCATACTACATTCCGGACAGGCCCGGATCCATCGTTTCAAATCGTACCTCATCCCTGGCCAGTAATATTTCATTTTCGCTGACCAAGAATTTTTAAATGTACCGAAATGACCCGAGATCTTCGGACCATGCATCCCTTGGAATATTTCTTTTCTCAAAGAGGCAGGAATGAGTTTCCTCCAATACTTCCTTCCAGTGGCTAGTCTTGTCCAACCCAGACATAGCACACCCTCTTTCATTTCCATATTACCCAGATGCTGGACAAATGTACGGAATTCATTAGATTCTCCAGCTAGATCTTCTCTGCTAGGGATATCCTCTGTACCCGCGACAATAGCCAGTAATCTTTTGATGAGTGGATCTTCTTGCTGAGCCTCCCGCAACACTTGCTCTTGTGTACCTATAGCCACAGTAGTGGGGGCTGCCACAGCATCATGAATACCACAATCCGAGCAATCTAGTCTTCCACATTTCCGAGTGGGAAGTTGTGACAACGCGTCAGCATTTTCATGCTTCTTTCCAGCACGATGGACAATCATATTCTGATCCAGACCATACTCTTGCAACGTCAATAACCACCATGCGAGCATATCAGTTGGATCCTTAAAGTTCAGCAACCAACGTAAGGATGCATGATCCGTCCGAACCACAAAGTTCCGATTTCCCAATAGGTAATGTAGCACAATAATTCTTCTGTGATTTAGAAAAACTATTGCTAGCATAACCCAATACCACTTCTCTCCCATCCTGGATCTGAGACAGGATTCCAGCCATCCCGAAACCGCTAGCATCTGTATCCAGAATGAAGTCTCCCACCTTTCGGGGAAAACCTAACACCGGAGAAGTTACTAGGGCCTCTTTCAGTTTGCTAAAGGCATCGTCACACCGTGGCGTCCACACTATAGGCTTGCTATAGCGCTTCTCTTTCCCTGCCGCGGTCACTACATCTTGCAGAGGGGCTGCTATTATTCCGAAATCCTTTTGGAATTCTCGGTAATAAGAAGCAAAACCAAGGAATTGCCTCACCTCTCTGGCGTTCTTGGGAATAGGCCAGTCCTTGACCTTCTGTACCTTCTTCGGATCAGCTTGAATGCCATCCGGAGATACAATTCTTCCCAAATATTCCACTCTTTGCCGAAAAAAATCGCATTTCTTCGGTTTTAGTTTCAGACCATAGTCTCGGATTCGGTCTAGGACGAGTCTGAGGTTACTTTGACAGTGATCATAAGTCTCTCCGAAAACCACAATATCGTCCAAATAGACCAGACAGGACTTCCATCTGAGTCCATCTAACATCTGATCCATCATGCGTTGGAAAGTAGCCGGGGCATTACACAATCCAAAAGCCATGACTTTGAATTGAAATAAGCCCACAGTGGACAGAAAAGCAGTTTTGTGTTTACTTTCCTCATCCATGGCTACCTGCCAATATCCACTCTCTAGATCTAGGGTGCAGAACCACTTGTTCCCTCCAAGGGCTTCTACACACTCATCTATCCGGGGTAATGGAAAACTATCTTTTATGGTCACTGCATTTAGCTGACGATAGTCGACACAAAACCTCTGGGTCCCATCTTTCTTGGCCACCATAACTATAGGAGCACCCCAAGGACTGCTGCTATGTTCAATCCGGCCTTCTTTGTACATTTTCCAGATCTCTGCTTCAGCCTTGTCTCTCTTTGCCACTGGTATCCGACGACACGCTTGTTTAATAGGGGCTGCATCACCCGTATTAATAGCGTGTTGGACTTTATGTGTACACCCCAGTAGTTTCCCGGACCCTGGAATGGAGAAACAGTCCTGATATTCTTTCAGTAGATCTGTTGCACTTTTTATTTCTTTTTGGTCCCGTAGATCTGAGTCCGCTATTAACTTAGCCAGCGGACACACAGTGGGGGGCATTTTCTCGGGCATTTCAGGTGAGATCAAATCATCATCCGCCACAGGTGATTCCATAACCTGTATTGAGTTGATGATGGCCTCTTCGATCACACCGTCATCCTCCTCCCCAGACATGACTGAATCTTGTGAAAGTAAAGTCACACTATACAATCTGCCTACCATTCTTCTCTTTCCGAGCTTAATAGCTCGCCCGGACGGATTACTAAATGCCACCACAGCCGGTTTCCCGTCACCTGATACATACGTATTCAAGCTTCCCAAGGCATAGTCACTTAGTAATTTTTGGTCTGGCTCGAACATCAATCCATCCGATGTGTCTGAGCCACTGTGAATGTTTAATTCGGCCAGAGTCACTTTGCCGGGTACAAGGGTTACACCTCTTTTGAGTGTCACCTCTATACCTGCAAGTGAGTTTCCGACCTGCACCGCCTTCACAGAGGATTTTTCTTTACCACTACCTTGTCTCTTCCAGAGTTTACAACTCACGGAATGACTGTAGTTATCCAGGTAAAGTAATCCTGACCAATCAAGACTACATTGATGCACATAATAAAAATCTGCACCGAGTATCCCATCTTCAGGGCCTTGTAGACCACTGACAACGAGAAATGTAATCATATAGGCCCGTCCACCTATGTTCCACGGACATAGCATGCTACCATAAGTATTAATAGGTGTTCCATCTCCCATCGCACACACCGTTCGGACCGAAACCATTGGTGGTGGATGTGGAAGGGAATCATAGAACTTCTTAGTGATCAAACTGGTAGTAGCACCAGGATCAACCAAAAAGAATCCATTCATCCCACCTACTAGTACTGGGGCATACCATCTCTCCCGAACTAATAACTTAGACGGGATCTCCAGAGTTTCATTTCGTAGCACAGAAACCTTCTGAATCTTGGCAGGTTTATTACGGTTCTTCTTGACCATTAAAATCTGCCCTTCTTCAGCTTGGAATCCGGATTCCCCCCACCGTATATTAGGGTCATCCTCCGGACTTCTCAAAGGAGTACAGACCTTTGAAAGAGTTTTACCGTCCGGCAACGATCTAGATTCTCCACCTTTCGACTCGGATTTGTCCACACCTGGGATTCGTCCGAGCGTACTAAGCGGTGCCTGGGCTTTACTCCCAATCTCTACACTACTCTCATACTTCTCTTGGATTGCGGTATTATGAAGCGCCTTGCTGTCGACCCTCACTACGCTTCTCGTGAGGGCCCCTTCTAGTTTTCTGGACTCCCTGCTGCGGCTGCCCTTGCTTCGGATGCTGCAAGGAGTTTGAACAGCCCCTTCTTCTTTGAACATTCAGAGACCCTATGTCCAAATTCACCACAGAAGTAGCAGGGTTTGGTCTTCGGAAACTGTTTCTTTCCCCTATACCCAGATTTCTCATAATAAGACGTTTTCAGGGCATCCGGGGTTGGTTTCTTGTGAGCCTGCCATGACTGAATGGCCTGTACAATTGCGCCAATGTCAGAGTCTTCTTCTTCTGACTCTACTTTATCACCGGCGTGCAATGCCTCAGTAATCTGGGCAATGACAGACTTCTTTGGGGTCTTGCTCTTGTGCCCTCCACTAGCTTCAGGGGGTCCGAAAAAGTCCGGCGCTGAGCTAGCAGTAGTGTTCTGTATGGATACAGTATTTACAGCATCCAAATCAGCTCCCTCGAACACTTCGGACCAATGGACGGCCTGTTCCAGATCATAAGGTTCCTGGAGTCGTATCCACCAGGCTTCCTTGGCGTTAGACAGGCCATCTAGATATACCTTCAAACACAATGTGCGTCCGGTATAATCTATCACATTGCCGAAAGCAATTCGGGCTTTCTTCACAACTTCATTTGCGAAGTTGCGGCTGGTCTGGTTCATCGTCTGTCGCAAAGCATAGAAGATGGCCTCTTTCTTCCGGGAGTTGTGTTCCCCGAAATTTGCCTCCATATGCTGGACAAACTCTGGGAGTTTCAATCCAGGGGGTAACTCCCCCAGCTCCTGAACTTGGCGGCGGCAGGTACACTTCAGAAACATCAGGAAAATATCATCTGACCAATTCTGAGCCTCTGCCATCACCCTCATTTCTCCCAAATGGATGCTCCAACTGTCTTTGGAAGAATCCCATTGCTTCAGGAAAGACATCTTCGGGACATGACTTGCCGCATCCCGCATATACTCATAATGAAATGAGCTTGCTGCTGGCTCGGGCCCGTCATATCTTAATCCTTGTGTCAAGGATTTATCTTTGAATGAGGGGGTTTCTCTCCTCATTGTTGTACTGTGAGCCACAGGAGCATAACTCCAAGAGGAATCAGCACCTGCAGTACCAACAACATTATGTTGGACATAGGTTCCATCCGTGACATGTCCACCCGGATAACCTATGGTAACATCCGAAAGTTTCTTTATGGTGGAGATGCCAGCGCCTATGCCCGGTCTACCCGCTGTACCAGTGGGTGGAGTGACTACTCCCTGGTTTGGTGAGGAAGTTTGGGGAATTTCCGGGGTCATAATCTGGACCTTCTTTTCGGATCCCCTAACGAAGGAAGCAGGAGTCCTAAGTACATAAGACTCCCCTTGTCCTTCATTCCCCACACTGCCAGTTTTTTCGGGTGTTGGGTTAACTATCGGGGATTCGGGTCCAGTGCCCAACCCCAATCCGAAAATAGCAGCCACTTGCTCCAAAGTTGGCTGAGCTTTTGGAGATTATGCTGTTTGATCTGCCTGATTTATCAATCTGGACAGATCATCGACCCTAGAGGCTTCGGCCCGGAGTTTTTCGTTTTCAGCCATTAATCTGGCTGTCGAACGGTCACTCCTCTCGGCTATATCCTGTAGAGTTCTCTGGAGCTCTGCATTTTGATCCTCCAGCATCACCACTTGGTTCCTCTGGCCCAAGTTGAACTTGTGCGCCCGCTCATAGGCTTTGCGCCAAGCATCCACCTGAGACTGCAGAGGTGGAGTAGACTCTTTTCCCTGTTTCTGTGGGAAACCCTCATCCGTATCGTCCGAACAAAATCTTTCGCGAGGATCGCGGAATGCCCAGACATCTTGCACGATTTTCTTCGTGCCTGGACTCGGTCTGGGCACTGTGGTCCGGACCTTCGGTACGGCGCCTGTACCTGTACCTCTACCTCTGCCCGCACCCCCAGTAGCCCCGACCAGTTGTTCCGTCTGACTCGCTCTATCTAGGTCTGCCATTTCTACTGACCTCTTTCTTTATTTTATTTCATAGAATTCTACCTGGATGGATCTGAACACTTTTCAGGCTTTTTGAAAAGCTAACTTCTGGTTGTGGCTAAGAACTGGTCACGGCACCAATTGTAGTGAACTCGGTTCGGGACTCTTAGCTTAGGAATAAAACAGAACAAGGATTACTCTCGTACTCTGGTTTTATTGCCACACAACCCTAACAGACCAACCTTTCTGGACCAGCCAGAAAGGAAACATATACATCGTAAAACGGTATAAAACAGGGTGTGGAGAATATTCACATATCACATATTCTCATAAGAGCAAAGTTAACAATAAGTAAAACCAGAGATTGGGTAAGAACACATAAAGGAACATTTGAATAGCATAAAATGGCAATATACAAGGAGAAGACACAATATAAAGAGATAAATACAAATGATAGTAATAAGCCACAGACCACTCTTCCAGGGTCTGCGCTTCGGATAGATCCGAGAGCCCCTGACTGCCCCCTGGCGTCAGTCCGAAAGGACTGGAATCAACCAGCGGACAGTCTCGGACTCCCGGACTGTACTATTTCGGAACCCGTAAAATACACGACCACTACACACGCATATAAACCGAATTAAACTTACGTCCTCTCTTAATGGTGTCGTGTGGACTGTAATGTATTTGTACCCTATGACTTCAGAACATCGAGCAACGCCTACATACATGTTTTGTATATATATCAAATATCAAGAACAAGAGTTCAAGGAAATAGTTTTACAATTTAAAATAATAACTAATGCAACTACTTTATAAGCGTTTTATTATGTTAGAATCTATGAATTTTCTCTCATGAACTTTATATATATATTATAACCCAGTTTTGATATTAATCATATTTCAGCTTTCCTCTATATTAACCCCACCAAGAAACGAGTCTACCAATGAAACCACAACTCTCGCTCGTCTTACTCGAATGGTAAGTCATAAATATTAAAAGTCGGTCGCGTTGTTTCTCTCGCTCTCTCTCTTGATCCACTTTTGTCTATCCAGTTTACTCGCTGGTATGTTTTGGTATTGTGTATATATATATATTATGTATGTATTTTATTGCAGGTTGAACAAATGAAATCAAAAATAAAAAGCCTGATGGACGAACTTAAAGGAGACAGATTCAGAGAATTATTGCTAGAAATATGCACTTTGGTGGCTGTCATTGGAGGAGTTTCATTAGCCATATGCGGAGCTATCATTAGCAGGTTTTAGGCTTCATTTTACATACTCTATGGTGTTTCAACTTGCGATTTAAAATGTTCTTGATAATACAGTTACACCACGAGCATCTAAAATATATCCGTCCCACTGCAACAACATCCAAAGGATGGTGGCCATGAGAAAATTCACAATAGGAAGGCATTGTTCTAATTACTCCAACGTTCATTACTCATTACAGCACCATAATATCTTGTCTCATGATTAGTAATATGGTAAAGTCTTTCGTGTGATAAAACACTCATTCCCTGTTCAGTCAAATTGTTATTGATGTATTGTTGAATCTCTAGCTGCTTTTGAAGTTCCTTAATGTTCAACTTTAGCAAATAATTATCATTAATTTGTATTCTTAAAGAATCGGTTGATGACTCCAAACTAGCCAACAATTGATCATGAGACTTATTTCATGGTAACTTTTGAGAAGCCTGTGAACTGCAATGCGACAGTATTTTCTTTCCTTTTTGTTCTTCGTCATAGACATGTCAAATATGTTCCATTTCGTAAATCCAATCAAATATTTTCCATTATTGTTGTACAAATTTATATAATTTTAATTTTGTAGGAGTCCTTTAATAACTGTTCATCATTATGAAATACTTGAAGAATAAATGGTGAAATGATGTCCAATTCTAATTCCAGTTCGGCATCCCAATCTTCTTCAACCATAATGCACACATCTTCGATAATCACCTCTTGAATAGCCATATTGAAAAATCCCATTACTATGGAACAATTCCTACAAACCTCATAGGAACATTATATACCAAAACTGCAATTACTAAAAACTAAGTGTTCATAAAAACAAAGTCTCAGCAAAAAATAAACTCATAAATCTCGAACAAGCGCAACCGACAGGGCGGATTTAGACCACCTTTAAACTTCCTTTGTTGCTCCATTACCCCTGGTATTCTCAGTTAGACAGAACTCCCATCCATCGACCTGTTTTTTATGTTTTCCCATCTAAATGGGTACCATTACATCGTCTGAATGGCAAGTTTTGTTCCTCATGAGGCCTTTTCAGGGGACGACTTATGTATAATGTGGTACAGGAAAGTTGCAATTTTAAATATAAAGATTGGTTTAGTCTCCCACCCCTGTCGCACCTCTCACACACACACTGCACCTTCACTCACTCACATAGCCCAGTACCACACACTGCCCCTCCCGCTGCCTGCCACTGCCTGCTACTGCCTGCCACTAGTGTGTGTGTAGCCTTGCCTCAAGGCTACACACACACTAGGCAGGTAGGCAGTCAGGTATCAAACACTAACCCATGGATTCTAATGTGAAGGGAGGAGTGAAGGGTGGGTGGCTGGTGGGCATGCAGTGTTATTCAAGGTGAGAAAAACGACAACTATAAGAACAAAAACAAATAAGTACAGCAAGCAAAAGTACTAGCGGGTAAAATTTCTGGATAAAAAGAAAACTCATGATTAGACCTCATATAACAAGTGCTACCATCTAGTGAAACCTGGTATAACATAAGATATACATTAAGACAAAGACCTCATATAACAAGTGCTACCATCTGGTGAAACATGGAATACAAAATACATAATGATTTGTCTCCGCATATCAATAAGGAAAGAAACCCAGTACATGAAAAACCAATTCTTTATTTCGCAAAACTGAGCAATAATGCCTTCTCACCCACCCACGGATCCGAATTCGCTGCCGGCTATGATTTATACAGTGCACATGCAGCAGTTATACCCGCTAAAGGAAAAGCCTTAGTAAAAACTGACATTCAAATATGCTTACCTAATGGTTGTTATGGACGTGTAGCACCACGTTCAGGACTCGCTTGGAAAAAATTCATCGATATTGGAGCTGGTGTAATCGATCAAGATTACCGCGGAAATGTGGGAGTAATCATGTTTAACTTTGGACATGAAGATTTTCATGTAATAAAAGGAGATCGAATTGCACAACTCATCCTCGAAAAAATATTCATCCCAAAACTTAAAGAAGTACCAATATTGAATGACACCCATAGAGGGTCAATGCGCTTTGGTTCAACCAGAGGATTCACCACATAAAAACATACATCCCAATAACAATAATAAGATGCTTAATCCATGTATATTGAAACCGCAATAAAATATATAACAAAAAAAAATCCACCTATCGGTGAAGTTGGTACTTCACCTAACCAACCACTATACTCCACCTAGTGGTTATCACTGTACTAAAGTTCAGTGTAAAACTCTATGGCAATATCCTATAGATAAAAAAGAAATGAATAAAAAAAAACCCTGTACATGAAAAAAAAATGTACATAAAAAAAAATCATGTTCATGTAAAAAATGTACATAAAAAAAAATTCCATGTTCATGAAAAAAAAAATAGTACCACTAGCGCCACCAGCTTAATATGGGAACAATTTGGTACTAAAGTACAGTCTAAAAGTCTATGAGAATACCCTACAGATAAAAAAGAAACGAATGGTTCATAAAAAAAAAAGTCCATGTACATAAAAAAAAAAGGGGAACTACTAGCGCCACCAGCTCACTATGGGAGCTCCCATAGCGGCCAAAATGGTACTAAAGTATGTTCAAAAGTGACTCCTATTACTACTAACATGAGGCGAGAGAAGACACATAGTTCTTTATAGTAGGAGGAGTATTGCCACTTCAGACGCAGTGCTCAATAAAAGCACACATGATGTCTGCTGGCGGCAGTTTGAAGTCAATATGGCACTTGCAACAGAATGAGACAAACCGTGACAGGATGGACTTATGGTTGATGACTGTTCCTGGGTGGAGAGCAGTAGTCTGCCTGGCTTCAGCGGCCTCGAGTAGTGCATTGGTATAATCATCTGAAATCACATTAAAGAACGAAAACTGAGAGCATCTATAGGAGGACAGTGAGTGAGATTGTGGGAGGAGATGAGGTGGACAGCTCTTGCTTCCTCAGCCACGTTGATATGATGTCTGCTCAATGAGTCGGCCACCTCCATTTCTGTCCCCGGGGCATGCTGGAATTCAAATATTATGTTCCTCTATGCTGCAAAGAACCAAAAGGCCCTATATACAGTGTTGATGACACGGTCTCGGCCTCAGCTGCCAGTGAATGCTGCAATAGATCCTTGATTGTCACAAACAATTAGAATAACACAGTCGTGGGAATTGCTACACAATGTTCTTATGGCTAAAAGGCAATTGAGCACCTCAAGTTGAGATATGTGCAAGTTCTTTATTTTATTCGGTGGGTATACCAAGGAATAACAATGCTCATGGGACCAGCCCCCTCCTCCAGTTAAACATAAGTCAGCACGAATGGTGAGCGTTGGGGGTACAGGGTCATGTATGAAGGATCAGGCATTATGCATAGATGAATAGAACGTATGAACCAACTAAGGTCCATTTTGATGTCGTGATTGACTTGTATACCAGTATTGGGGCATTCCCTCAGTGCATAGAGGAGTCTGTTCATGAATAAGCGGGCGGCCTTGACAACTTGACCTATGTGATTGATGTGGCCAATTACCAATTAAAGTGTTGTCTTTTCAATAAACCTCTTACCACTCACCTGTCGGGCCAGTGTGATAAACCGGTCGACTTTTGTTTTGGGGAGGCATAATTCTTTGTTTTTAACATCAATAATTATACCTAGGAACTTTATCACTGAAGTTGGCGGTTCAATTTTCTCACAGGCAATTGGCAGGCCTAGAGAATGTATTAGTGCTCGGGCAATGTCAAACATTTCTTGTGGGTTTTGGTCAGTAGGGCAAATGAGTAGTACATCATCAAGGTAAATTATATTTTCGACAACTCTACGAGTGCTCTAGATATAAACATAGCCATTCTTTTCATATATAGTGAACTTATCCTAGTGCCAAATGGTATACTTGTATCGACATAGAATTGACCTTTGACTTGTATACAGTTGAGGGGCCAATCCAATGAGTCTAGGGGAAAGTTTGCGTCTGCTACAGAGGGAAGGAAATGAGGGACGATCTTGCCAAAAACGTTCTTTATTAACGTTATTATCCATATAATATACGGCTAGAGCGATTTCTAGGAAAGGAGGTAGAAAAGAAATGGTAGAAAGAAGGTTTTCTTTGTCCAGAATGTTCTCGGAATTTGTTGTTTTACAAGCCACTTTACTCATCTTTAGAGGCCTGTCCCCCCTCTCTGGATGTCGTCGTATGTGGTTTGTGAAGGTATTTGGGGTGGAAATGTGATTTTGAAGCCATTTTTATTCATTATTTTATACAACTATTTTTAGCACGGGAAAGCCCCTGTTAGAAAGTAAAAGAGATTGACGTCATGCCTCTCCCACCGTCTGTGGCAACGTGGGATTCCCTTAAGCCAATACCTTCACAGCCAGAATGTAAAGCTTGGACAGAAGTATATCGATCCAGCTATGGCCAGAAATCAAATCTATGTCATAACGTCACTCTGTACTGAGTGAAACCCAATATTATGAACTAACATATCCTGATTTAAAAACAATGAATCCTGTAGAATCGATTTATTGCATTAATTATTGTCATTGCTACCATATTATATCTATAGTTCATACTGTACGGTATGAGTCCAGCTATGACCAAAAATATATCATATCATATAAATATCACTTTGTACTGAGTGAAACTCAATATGCAATCCTATGAGTCTCGACCATATTACTTTATTGTTAGTATTATTAATATTATTATTGTTCTTGCCATACTATGTTAAAAATTGTACTGTATTGTATGATTACCATTGCAAACTTCACAGTCATGCTGATAGGTAATGTTTACCTATATGTAAAAGAGACCAGCGGGAATTAATAGTTGATTATGTAATAGTTAATTATGTAATTAATTAACTAAGTGATTAACTTGATTATAGCCTACATTGATATCAAGTACACCCACTAGCCTTTACTTTTAGTTTATAATAGGACAAGGGGAGGGGGAGGGAAAGAAGAGGGTGTAAGAGAGGAGGGAGAGGATGTTGGGGAAGGGAGAGAGGGGAGGGAGAGAAGGCGGGGAGGGGAGGGAGAGGGGGGGGGAATCGGAGATGGGGTAGGGAGAGAAAAACAGGTATGGAAGTCAGAGAACAGGGGGAGGGAAAAGAGGGAGAGGGGGACGTGTGGGCAAGAGGGGGACCGTCCAGAGGACGGGTACTTTGCTAGTTATTTATAAAAAGAGTTCTTTATTATGTGAGAGTTGGGACCAGTGTCTTGTGGGTAAGACAAGTCCACAATAATACGTTGCTCATTTGGGTTAGATTTAGGTCTAGCAAACACTGTTAAAACTCCGCGTACATAGACATGGATTGCGCGGGTATTTTCGCGTTTTGGCGCGTGCTCAGTGGTTGCCATATGTTAATGATTCATGGCGTGAGAAAGCTGCGTTCTGTCGCGTTATATAAAATAGCCTATACCTGTGTGCGACCAAGCATGGTGAGGTAGAAGTCATTGTCAGGTGGGAGGGTGCTTGGGTGGTAGGGATATTGGGCAGTCTAGCTGTGATATGTGCGCGAAATAGTCACTGTAAAGCTAGTGCCACTCCAAGATTTGAATCTCAATGAAGAGCACTTACATTTTACATAATAGGTACAATGTAAGTGCTCTTCATTGAGTTTGCCTATATTATAAGAAATGGAACTGTTCCTGAGATGTCGCAGAAACAATACTATATCCATGGTAAGTCACGTGTACAAATTGTATAACTTATATCAAATTCTAGAGTTAGATATTTTACTCTACCTTCACATAAGGTATATTCTAAGACTCTCTCTGGTCACTGCAGTGTCCGGCATACATTTGTTAATCTTTTTTATATTGTCTACTTTCGTGTGGACAGGTCTGGGACATCTCCATTATTTATCGTCAATAATTCTTGTTCAATTTCATTTTAGTTTCATCTCATAGAAAAAGAGCAAGAAACGGTTATGAGGAAGCCAAGGTTTTGTGGGATGTAAGTAAATTTATAGCTATTTATCATCAGTTGACCAGACGGTAATTACAAATCATTAAGCCCTGAGAAATGTACAGATTATAAGCTGAGTGGTATAGTAACAATATCAACCAGAAATGACTGTTTATATTTTTAGGATGAAGGTATAAGAAGACAGGCTTGGTAAACCTGTGCGCTATGTGGGCTAAAATTAGCGATGGGGTTCCAAGAGTGTGGGCAGGCAGGAAACAGACTCACCCCTGCGCTACTGTTAGTGTCTACTGGTGAGGTGGACCCTCCTTTTAGGCAGAGTCAGTCATCTGGAACATCTGGGCCGCGCTGCCCTGCCACAGGTCGTCAATGCGAGCCTTGTAAGCTTTACTTTACTATATAAATAACTGCAGCCAATGTTAGGCATGAATGCAAGACCAGGTAGGCAGAATGGTAGTGGGTGTACATGTCGCATAATTGCGGCTGGATAGGCTGTGGTAGTTTAACAATTGAGAAAGTCTTTTTTAACGCCTGTTTCTGTTTCTGGTAGGTTTTCATTAGACAATATTTTATTAAGAATAGTCAGTACTTAATAGCCAACTATTAGGAAAGTGCCTTATCAGTTCATTTCATCATTCCTGCCGTGTTAATTCCACCATAGCCAGTGTCTTCCACAAGAACTAAGAGCTCATAATTATGAATGATCTTAGTTGAATCAACTGTATCAAATTCCAACACTGGATATGGAATGTCTCTGCGTTTCTAAGGTCATCCTAAAGAAGTATATTTAAGTATTTAACTACTATTGACTTTAAAGCAGTATATTTAAGTACATTATGTGTGATTGTCCATTCTGAAATATATAGGTAACATACAAATATATTTAGCCTCTCGAAATGATTTAAATCGCCATTAACTAAAACTATACCTCATCTCATTTATAAATATACTCCCATTGAAAGGGCTGACTGACTTGTATTTTCTTGTTACAGAAGCTGGCATGAGGAAGAAACACTTCAACAAGGAAATGATGCACCAAAAAGATGATTTTCAAAGAGAATAATTAGTTCACCCTCTATGAAGTCAATGAATGGATAAACAAATAAATAATTAAACAGTATTTTTGTGGGCCAGTGAACCCCCTCCCCCATCCCACTCATAATCACCACAGCTTGACTAACCCCCTCCCCCACCCCACAGTGTGGGTCTACTGAGCACACCCCTTCCCTACCCCTGCAAGCTACCTTTTTTCATGGTCCACCGCCCGCCGTCCTACTGGCACCTGTTACGTCACACCCCAATGTGATAGCTTAAAAATTAACGCGACAAGAAAAAAAGTTGTGTAGTAAGACCTGGATAGCCGTGGCACAAAAGTTGACATGTTAATAACAGGTATAATAACGCGTCTACCATGTTATTACTTGCTACTGTGAATGGTGGTGAAGCGAATGGACCCACCAATGTCCCCAGGCTGGTTTCTTTGACTAAATAGTTTGTGATATGATCGTCGAATGCTATGGCAGAGGGGTGGTTAGCGTAGTTTGTAACAATAGGAGGAGGCGGTGCCCTGGACTGTAGTGGGAAGCCGTATTCTACCAAGTCAGTGACCCAATCATCGTCCCGGTGACCAGTGGCGAGTGCGTGCCATTGGGAAATATTGTTACAAGTTTTGATTGAAGTGCGAGCTCCCAGAACATTGGGGAGGGGGGATTTTCGGACGTCAATGTATGCCTGAAGTAATTGAGATTGGGCTGCCTCTTCGCAGAGGTATGGCTAGACAGATTTGCGCTCAGTACGTAATATATTAGTGAGTTCTGGTGTTGGGTAGATGCTTCGACCAAAATATGAGTCATGGTCGATGCATTCTGAAATGGGTTCAATGTCAATTTCAGTATATAGAGGAGCACTTATATCAATCTGTTCATGAGAGTCTGGGGGTGGTAAATCAATATTATTGAGTTCAGCGAAGGGGTTAGGGCAATCACATTCATCAATTGGGCGTGTATATCTTTATGATAGATACCTGGGCGTCAGTATGATGGCGGGCAGGAGGGGATTCTATACAATTGGATTGTCATGCTGGGTTGTTGGGCTTATTGTAGGGGGGGCTTGTTGCCAGTTTTGCCCTCCTTTTTATCCTCAGTCTTACCGGGGAAAGTGCCCTTTTTCTTGTTGCACGCACAGCTTGTATGGGGATTGTCAAACCCACTGACAGCACAAAATACACAAATATGTTTCATTTGTACTACACTGATGTTGCGTGTGTCTTGGCTTTCACACCTGCCCTTATTATACTAAGGACAGGGGACGGTCCAATAGACTTTGTCTACGGTCTTGCTTTTAATGTATTTATCAGTGCGTGCGCGTTCAATGGCGACAACGTTACCCCATTCCCATTTGCCATGTGCGTCATTAGCAATTACAACATTGGAAAATGCTCAAACATTTTCCCAAGGCATAGATGCGGAGTCATCAGCTATTTGGCTGCAATGTGTGAGGATACCATGTTCCTCAGATTCCTCCTCTGCTGCGTCAGCTGCCATTGCCACCAAACCAGCTACATACTGAGAGAAAGAAAGCTCGTCAGGGTGGGATTTTTTCAATATCTTATGTTGTACATCTCTATCAAGTAAGGCAAAAGGTCTATACATAGATTTCACATGACGTCACCCAGTAGGCTGGGGTATCACAGTGGCTACCATGTCTGGGGTCACTGCTACCCTTGCCGTCTATGGCGGTGGTATCAAAACAAAGTTGATAAACCTCACAAGAGTAGATACTTGGGTAATTCTACACTAAAGGCAGGTTATCTAACCTGTCATGAAGGTATTGTTGAGGCAGATTAAAACTGGTAAAGGTTAAAACAGCCAGGAAACGATATTTTCAAGTATCGCAGCATACATAGCCATCTAACTTGACCCCAAACATGGCCAGGGCCGTGACGTCAGTGAAATCTATGTATAGTGTTTGATCTTGTTATCTATGTGCTTAGGATTACCTTTAGTGCGCCTAAATCGAGGTTCCTGCATTTCGACTGCCTTTTTTACGGTTTTCTTAGTGTGGGGACTTGATTCTGAACATGTAGATTCCTCCGATGAGGATGTCTCACGGTATTTGCATCTAGATTTTTTGCCCTTTGGGCTGGACTTCTTTACTGGTGAGCTAATTACTTTTGGGCTTGGTCTGCCAGCAACTGTTGAAACATGCCCCGGGGATTTTGAAATGTTAAGATTTGGTATGACCTGTCTGCTCGAATCCTCCATGAGTTTCAGCATTCTATTCGTGGTGGCCGTCTGAGAGTCCATCCACTGAATCAGCTCAGAGATCTGACTGACGTAGTTTGCCTTTTCTTCCTTGTTGCTTTGGTAGTATTGCCAGTGCCTGGGCTCTAGTAGTCATGAAAGCAGGTGAGTAAGGAACACCAGCAGAAAAAGTGACTGAGGGCGACCTGAAAGTGTTAAGTATGGGACAAGGCTGCAAAGCGAAGTGACCCCAGTAGCAAAAATCGAAAGAGTGGTTTTGGAAAGGCCTGCGCAGCTTATATAGGTGGGGAGGTAGTTAGGGATTATGTAATATGAATTGGTGGACAATTTGGGGCTGTCTCTCATGCTTCGCTGATTTTCAATAGTGAAAAGGTTTGCAGAGTGATGAGTATGGAATGAACTACTTCATAGGGGAAGGAGCTAGCTATATAAAAATGACAATTATTGGTATCACACAACAAGGTATAACAATATGTCAAAACAGCGAGATTTAAATCAGCTTTTTATTTTCATGTTGGTCAAAATTACACTTTTCCAGGACAAAGTTGTTCGCGAGCTGGACGCAGGACACAGGGCAGATTTCTGGGACTGTCCCAGACAAATCGGGACACTTGGCATCTCTGTTGCTGCACGGCTTTAGTTTAAAAAAACTCAACTATTTATATTTTGGCGTGACGTGAAATCTTTTGCTGTAGTGGTATCACTTATAATAGCTCACTGGTTGTTTCCTTTCAATTGATTTAACTCTAAGGCTTCTTAAGCCTATTTGAGCAGTGTTCAGTGGGGGCGAGTTCTGGAACTATTACCTGACTAGGGATATATAAAGATTTTGTCTTTCCACTGATATCATTAGATATGCCTATTTGAAGTATGAAAGTGATACTATCAATCTAACCCCACCCCCTATCAATATGAATGGAACAAAATTGATTTCACTTTTTGAATCACTGAGCTCCACATGCATTGTACAAACACGCATTGAATTTGGAACCAATTTTGCGATTTAATTACAATTTTGTCTAAATTTAACTAAACAAAATCAGCATTTTTGCTATTTCATATAATTCAGGACGCCCTCACAAAATAACTAGACAGTCCCAGGCAGTACATTGTAAAGAATTGCATTCTGTAGGGTGGGATCTGACCCAATTAGCCCACTGATCACAGCCAAGACCATGCACGCCATACATGGTCTGACTGGGAAGGGGAGGATGAGCTAGCCAGAGCTGACCTCTCCCCCTGGCCTACCTAATTAATATATTCGCTGCTCTGGGTTAATCAAGAGGGAGGGGGCAGGGGTAAGAGGGAAGGGCGGGAAGTAGCCTCTGGGATCTAAGGGTGAGGGAGGGGAGGGGGAGGCTGAGGGGGATCCAATCTTACACATGCACAGTGCATGACCTTGGCATGATTTGGGGGCGGAGGTCAGTCCACGTGGAGGAGAAGGATTCTATCTCACCCAATTAGAAAGGGGTTAGGGCAGCGGAATATTTCTTGGAACTATGTGTATGAATTAATTAAGTGTTTTCCTGAGTATAAATAAAGCTGGAGGGGACACCTGGGACAAACTTCAACTATCTCTTACTTCTTCTCTACCAACGCGATACAATATCGAACCTATGGGCAAATGCTCTTAGATTCTTATAATATATTACAGCTGGGACAAAATCTGATAATACGTTCTTGCTAAGAAATAGGAATTGTAGTGGGTCCACCCATTAACAGCATGGTGAGGCTGCCACACTATCCACCCTAGCAGCAACAGGGAACATCTCTACCTGAGCTGGACACGAACAGCAGTCTCCGGCCAGTCCCTCCAGGCGGCGCGCCCTATCATCATGACGTCATTGCTGAAGACACCCTTCCACAGGCGGTAGGAAAAGTCTGGAGTGGCTTAACACAACGGAATTGGGCCGCACTGAGGAATGAGATACTTCTGTTGTTCAAATTAAGCTCTTGCACTTTACGCTTGTAACTGTGTCAATAAACCTGGTCAAACAAATTTATCCTTGTTTGTTGCTTCCTTTCACGAAACTCACGACTCGTGCCCACGAATCTGTGGTTCATTACAGAATATATTTTGAAAATCATCATTTTCCATAGGAACCAATAGTAAAAGGGTCAAAATATTTGCCACCTCATATTTTAAAAACTAGTCGGTGAATTGATTTTAAAAATCATATGTGGCCTTGGTATGATCATATGTACAAATGATTCAAGTTAAGGAAAGATCTGATGATGTTTAGAATAGGCTCAAGAACCCTTAAATACTTGTACAGAATATGGATAACTCCAGTCCTATATGTCAAACAATGAGTGAATTTTTGGCAGTTTTTTTAATAGCTGAGAATGCATCTTTAATGCTTGGTTTCTCTCTTTTTCAGCTTCCGTCCTGGTATTCGAAATTTACGTTCTTTGCTCACTATATAGCATATGCAAATAGTGCCCTGAATCCCATTATCTATGCTGGATTCAACGAAAATTACAGGCGAGGTGAGTCATTATCCTTATTATCAATTCCAGTGCAGACTTCCATGTTTATTAGCCTTGATATCCAATGGGTGTAATGACTTTCTATATAATCTAAGCCATTTTTATACTTGTGATTGATATAATCGTTTACCACCGCCTTTAAATACTTTGAGAAGTGGGAACGAAGTGGAAAAAAAACTTGTTTTATTGATTCTGTTCTGTAGTGAGCTTATCTTAGAGTCTGTGTTTTTCTATGGAAAATAAGAGGCACAACCCTTTCTATTAGAGTGATCGAAATCTTATCAGGCTTTAGCTGACATGTTATTACGTGTGCCTTAGTTTTTAATGGAGTGAAGTACTTTAATATTGAACCATGGTGGTTGACTTCTATCATATAAACGCCATATAGACTGTTATGTAATTGAGAGAAAAAGAGAGAGAGAGAGATCTGGAGATCTGAGAACTGTATAGTATAATTCACTGAATGATATATTATATTATTGGCTAAATGAAATTTGGATAGAATGGTCCCTCTGAGCACGATCGATAAACATGACAGAGATTCCAGTACTGGTGCAAACGTGATATGTGGATATTGAAGGGGAATTAGAGAAGATCTGAAGGTTTGCAGGCCTATTCAGATTTGGTCCTTAGGCGATATGTTTTTTGACAGTTTGAGTTGGGATGAAAAGCATAATCCTTGCTTCTTTTTTTTATTGAGGCCAACTTTGAAAACAACATAGATACAGAACAAGAATTGCAGTTAATATTTTATAATGTTTATAAAACATACATTCTACCACTGTCTTGCCGTTTTAAAGTTTGTTTTATTCTTATTCATCATTATGCATTATCATTATATGACATTATGCATATTACACTGCTCTCAGTTCATGATGATCAAGGAAAAAAATAAAAGAATATCAAGAATAACAGAAGAAATCTCACTTTTCTGTTTGAATCTTCAGTGATATACATATTTTACCCATGTATAAGCCGGACCCTGTGTATTAGCCCACCCAGTTTATATGCTGGGGGTTCAGTACGTCTTAACGTTAAGCCGGGCCCCGTTTATAACATAAGCGGGTGCCTGTACTGCCATCAGGAAAAAACAATATTGAATTTGAGTTAATACTATAAATGGTGAAATGGTTACCGTCCATTCTTAGAAAGTCTTGCAGTTCAGCATTGGAAATAGAACAAATTGGAATTCAGATAAGAGGTTTGGAGGTTAAATGTCCCAAATGTACATTTTTTCCTATGCGATAATCATAAACAATTGCTCCCTCCCCTGGTGGCGGTTTTCAATTGGCCCAGTATAGATATAAACACTGATTCAACTTTCTTTTGAGTTGTAAAGAAAATGTATATTCTTTCATTTCGTCTTGGATCTAATGAATTTAAATATTTGTTCCATGATGGCTGAATAGAGGTCAATGATATAAAAGGGGTTTGCATGAGGGCTCAGCAAATATATACTTTTGTGCGTTTACTAGCGTGTAGTTTTTATTATCCTTTCTGTTTTACTTAGGAATGTTTTTCAATATTCTTGCGATGATGTAGATTTTACAATACAATATGTATTGACCATACAGACCAGCAACCCCACAAAGTTCAAACATATAGAGACAGTTGCTGAGCAGATTCGAATGAGAGAACATGGACATTGTTTCTTACCTTTGATATGCCTGTTCGAGGTAAATGTTCTTGTTGTTCAACTGTCCACAATGCTCCTTTTGGTAGCCGTTGTAAACATGAGAAATTGAAGCCCATCAGGAAATCTAGATCTAAAGTTATTACAGTTGGGTTAAAGAATTTGTTTCTGAATCAACAGCAACTCACAATGGCCGTCGAAGGTTATACAGAACGCAGTGACCCACAGTATCTTGATTTTCTCGAGAAATCTTTCAAGGAGAGACAAGGCTCTCCCAAGGTGGATAATACTGCTGACACTTTGTCGAAAATCATGGCTCGTCTAGATCAAATGGAGAGAACTTCTCCCAACCAGTCATCTGGGCTGACTTCCTCTGCTTCTCCGCCGAGTGAATTTGTGGCCTTGACCGATAGCATCGCGATAGCATCGCCCAACTTTCTCTCAACGTCAACGATGGTCTTCCTCCACATAGAGGTATAGAATATCGGCCAGAATATTATGTCCAACACAAAGCTCAGCAATTCACTATGAAACAGCTGGATCACACTAAAATGTCCTTGACTGAGCTTCTATATGGCATGAGCTGTGTTTACGATCATATTATGTCTGAAGATGGCGATATTTTAGGCTACCTGTGCCATTTACTTAATGTTGGTCGTTATTCAATTGAGTCAGGATTTTCTACCTTAGGCTGTATCCTTTATGATCATGAGGTTGTTGATCAAGTTGTGGCCGGCCGAGCATCCTTTGGCCAGCCTGATACCTTTGCTTCTGGAATATATCTCAGCGGTTACTACTCACGGAAGAAACTGGAGAAGGCAGCCACCATGACACATGCAAATCGAGGAGGGCGGAAGTCTGGCCGTGCTTCCGGCAAGAGTTGGGATGACTCAGGCTTTTCTCCGCTGCCCGATGATTGGGACAATTTCAATACCAAAGGTTGCTTCGGTAAATGCCTAAAGCTACATATATGCAGTCCTGCCGCTTTCGTGAGAAAAAAGATGACAAGTCAGCATGAAATCTCATACAGCCTGGGACTTCCGGTGTAAATATCCAAGATGGCGGCCTTGATCTTCATTTAGTGGATTCTCAAGATGTCACATCTCTATCTAGGGCTGATACGTTGTCATTTCCACCAGATCTTTCTTCAAATGTGGATGTAATGGTTCCTGGTGAGGTTTCTGTCCTTACTGACACTACAGTTTATCCGAAACACCGGCCTATGCCGGATTATTCTGTTTTCAAGTTAGCTGAACCTGTGCTTCTCGATAACCGCCAGTACGTTAGTTGGTCATACACCAATCAAATATCAGATGTTTCATATATAGGCAGTCTACGTAGTAAGCTAAAATCCAATGCTTGGATTAACCCATTGAGGACGGGGGCAGTTTACACATATTTTGCCTGGCTGACAGGGGCCCTTTTCCCCATTTTTGGGCTTTAGGACGGGTGTTTAACATGAGGTTTAGGGTTTAAAAACCCTTTAAGAATATTTTCTTCAAATAATATGTGTCATATGTACATGGTTTAATAGGTGTAAACAGTTATTGATCATATTTTTTCATAATTTCTAGAATTTGGTCTTCAATAATTAAAATAATGGGTCTCAATTGGGTGCAATATGGCGGCAACCTTGCTCCAAATTCACTTTCCAGCATTTATGTATGTTAGTTATGACGTCATCAATATTGTCTCCATGACAACATACCAATGCAAATATTTCTAGTGTGTTTGTATACATATATTTTAAATTTCATCAAAATCCGTTCATTTTTTATCAAGTTATGCCCCTGCAATTTATATAAAAAATTGATGCCTTGAGGCATCACCCCGTCCCCTGAGCCAAATTATGTGTGATGCCTTGAGGCATCAGCCCTTCCCCTGAGCCATTTTGATGTTGATGCCTTGAGGCATAAGCCCGTCCTCAATGGGTTAATGAATTGTGTTTGGAACCAGACATTCATTATTGTAATTATCTGTTCAAAGGTGTCATACTCCTCCCCAGTACCCTCCTCCAGAACCCACCTATATCCCTCCCCAGTAATCACCTATACCCCTCCTCCAGTAACCACCTATACCCTCCTCCAGTAACCACCTATACCCCTCCCCAGTAACCACCATACCACTCCTCCAGTAACCACCTATACTGTCCTCCAGTAACCACCTATACCCCTCCCCAGTAACCACCATACCATGCCTCCAGTAACGACCAATACCCTCCTCCAGTAACCACCTATACCCCTCTCAAGTAACCACCTATCCCCCTCCCCAGTACCCTCCTCCAGTAACCACCTATAACCTCCTCCAGTAACCACCTATACCCCTCTCAAGTAACCACCTATCCCCCTCCCCAGTACCCTCCTCCAGTAACCACCTACAACCTCCTCCAGTAACCACCTATACCCTCCTCCAGTAACCACCTATACCCCTCCCCAGTAACCACCTATACTCCTCCCCAGTACCCTCCTCCAGCAAACACCTATACCCCTCGCCAGTAACCACCTATACCCCTCCTCCAGTAACCACCTATACCCCTCTTCAGTATCTTCTCAAGTAACCACCTATACCCCCACCCAGTAACTGCTCTAGTAACTCAGCCAGTAACCACCTATACCGCTCCAGTAACCACCTATACCCCTCCCCAGTAACTGCTCCAGTAACTCGTCCAGTAACCACCTATACCCCTCCCCAGTAACTGCTCCAGTAACTCATCCAGTAACCACCTTTATTACACCCCTGTGCTGTTGCTTCCTATACCTTCAGCATTGTATGTCACACTTGGTCAAAGTGGTGCATAACATGTGAGTTATGTCACCCTGGGGACATACAACAAGTAGGTCTGCCCAAAATGTAAATTACTTCTTTTATTTTTAATTATTTATATTTTTTATTTATTAATGGGGTGTAATAAATATGGAACAAAGCTCGGGTGAAGTCTGTACACTTGTTAGTGACCTCGGGAGCACAGAAGATCTTGGGCTAACGCCCTCTAACTTCCCGCGCTCCCTCGGTCAATAACAAGTGTACAGACTTCCCCCTTGCTAGGTTCCATCTATATACCCCTCTTCAGTATCTCCTCCAGTAACCACCTCTACCCTCCTCCACATTGCTGTAGTTAGTCTAGGCCCCCCAAAGGCTGATTTTGAGACAATTCCACAGAATTTGGTAAACAGGTAAATTTGTTCATCCTCTATCATTTTATGATTCTGAAATATAAAAGTGGTTTCCCTGGCAACCGATCATTACTATCAAGTATTAAAACTGCTTTAGGCTTATCTAGTTTAATGTAGATACAACAGGATACAAAGAGTGGAACCTTTTTCAAATTTTCATATCCATTTGAAATGTAGTTAAAAGACGGAATTCATTTGTTTAATATTTTCATATAGAGTACCTGGTTACCATGGCAACTAAATAGGCAGACCAAAAAGTCAGAAAAATGTCAGTTTATTGTCCATTTCTACACTATTGTCAGGAATGGCATCAAACCTATGAATATTAATGGTATATATGAGTGTTATATATGCAGCTTTCCCGCCCCCCATCCCTGTAAATGACCTTAGTCAAGGTCACCAGTTTCAAGGTCAAATGTCGAATTTGGCCTGAATTTTTTTATATAAGATTATGTGTGTTGTGTGTTGTAGGGTGGGGGGGTGGGGGGGGGGGGGGGGGCAGGGAGCAATAGCAATAGCATTAGCAAAATGATAATCTTGACCTTGACGAAGGTCATTAACAAGATGTCTAATGAAAGAGCTCTAATAACTCAATCATATACTTTAATTGTGTATCCTTCAAAAGATACAGGTTTGTATATGTAATTCACATTTAAACATAATTGAGTGTAGAGTAAAAAGTAAGCTTTGGTTACCATAGCAACACACATTCCAATGACACTGGGCATGGGTTATTTGTCTTTCCCTCAATGCCAGATATTGCTTTTATGCAGTAGGTCATCATTTTCCTCAATTGCCTCATTTTCATAAGAGAAAATGGGTTTTCAAATTCCACAATTCTGCTGTTTTTGTGTTTCAAGGTCATATTTGGTGACATCCCCCTTGGTCAAGGTCATTGAATTTGCGACTAGCTCTCATGTGCACCATCAATAATAACAAGTTTGGTCGCATTGCTGGTAAAAGTGTAGTAATTATAATGGAACAAAAAAAAACATTTTTTTTTGCTAAAATAGAAAAAAAAGGAGTTAGGCCAGTTGGGAAAATAATTCCATTCAGCCTTTTCAGCTGTTTACTCTTCAGATTCAGAAAGCTCAAGAAATTCTACCTAGAATACCTCAAAATTCTTTTCGTACCAAATTTTGATAATTCTAGTTCAAGTATGAAAATGGATGCCTAAGATATTGGTTAGTTCATTCTATGAGATATCTTTCTTTTGTAGCAGGCAGACAGCAGGTATGGTCACGTGAGCTAAAATAGTGCGTTGTCATGGCGTTGTCATGGTAATGCTTGTTAGGCAATATGGAGAATCTAAACCTTCCATACATATCATTTTCATTACTTATTTAAGTTAAAATATTTATAATAATGCTGTGAAAAAAACATCTCACATGGGGCGAAAACGACCCCTTTAGGGACAAGATACTTCTGGTACATATAGGTTTTGTGGATGTATGAAGGTTTTCCACCTACATACATACTAGATGGAAGGATAGGGTGCAGCTGACATGATTGATTACAATAATTTGTATATCAATTAAATATATTAACAGTCAACCGGGCAGGTTCCATTAATTGATAATGTAATGATTTCATATATACACCACCCCTTTTCAGTAAATAGACATCATTTATGTAGAAATACAAATTTCATGTCCAGAGCTATGTGCTATATATCATGGTTGTGATACATAGGCAAAAGTGCATGAGGGACGATCTGTCATCCCATATTTCACGCGGGCGTAGCAATTTCAGTGAATGAGCGTAGCAAATGGACAGAATCACGTAGCCCGGAATCGCGTAGCATGGTGGCACTAGATCCTTCTCCAATACAATAGTGGCTTTGCAAAAAACCCATTCGTGTGCAGCAAAAGAACAAATATGGAACTCACAATGGAACGGACAAATACATTATGCACATGGGTCTACAGCTTCCAGGGGTGTTCTTCTTTTAATTCCAAGAATTCAAGAAAATGGTAATTGAAACCCAAGCAGATCCCAAGGATAGATGGCAATACATCATATTGCAATTAAACAACTGTAAAACCTGCATCCTCAACGTATATGCTCCAAAAGCAGACAAGCCAAATGAACAATCCTCTCTGATAAAGACAATTGTTGATAAAGTAGAAGAAGTCGATTATGATAACTCAGTAATTCTAGGTAGTCAGGTGCCTTAAGGTCAAAACGTTTATTTTTTGGATAAAAGTACCAAAGTTGGTAGACATGTAGGCAAGGGTATACCTTTGAATATTTTTCCTTGCAACAAGAAATAAAATCACTGGAACACCAATTTTCGACACTTTTTCAAAAATGGCCACCAAAAAAATATGATACGTTTCCATTTGGAGCATATATGGATAGTAACCCTCATCATAGCTTGTATAAATGTTTCTACCATACTTTATTCCTTAAATACATTAATAGTGTTGATTAACCTTGTTAGTATTTATCCAATATGGCCCCCAAAACTACGATTACAGACCATTTTGATGATCGTAGTGAGTGAAAGCATAAGTCTGAGACAAAACTCCAGTTTTGACATACCTGTTAATACTTTACTGGCTAAATGCATTGTCTTTCAAAGCATCTCACCCAATTTCAAGAGAGTTGAGTCCCTCATGGATTGCTTTGCTTAGCTTTTGCACTTCTGCAGTGATAGTGACAACCCTGTGCATCATAGGCCAGATGGTAGGCAATGGCCCCTGAATTTCATCATTAGCCCCTGAGTTGTTGACATCATCATCATTGCAATGGCCAATTCATTTTGAGGGAAGAAGTCCTCAAACTGCTGCATTCATTCAACTGACAGTTGCAGTGAACAATGATCTCTTCAGAGGCAGGAGTCAATGTAGGTGGATACAGTCTGTGGACTTCCATCTCCAGCTTTCTCTAGGAAGGAACACCCTTCCATATTTTAATTTTATTCTATGGCAGTGGTATTTATTAGCAGCTGATTGTACATGTAGAATCATCTCCAGCTTTTTCTATATCCATTTGGGAAGCTCTGTCATTGAGAACCATCTAAGCAATGTCATTCCCCATGCCACAGAATCTGTGACATGTCAGAGAACATTGTGACATCAATACATGATAATACAATCAATACATATTATATCACACTCTACTATCCTATAGATAAAGAATGCTCAATCTGATATCCAAATCTTTTTCTTCCATCATTTTCATATTCCAAACCATTGCTCCAATATTTGTTATGCAATCTTGCTAAGGAAAACATGATACCCCAAATGAGATCACACCCAATGTACTTCCAACTCCTTTGGTGAAGGAGCTGTCCATTTTTAAATGAATGGCTGAGCACAGTCAATTGTTATATATTTATATATACTTTGATATAACCTTCTGTACTCAATACAACAACCTGATGTCTGGTTCTAGAAGGTTGCTAGGAAAGATATAAATGTGCCACTAAATGCTCTGGTGATGATTGAAGGAAAGACCAATTCAAGAATGTTTAGGGCCCACCATCTCACTGATTGAGCTCCCAATATATTGTTTATATGTGATGCTCTGAAAAGACCAGAAGATGAGAAGACCAGCTCAAATGATCTAGGTGCAGCATGATGATGAGGTGCCCTGCCCAGCAGATGAAGCTGTCCCTGAATGTCACTCATGGTAATTTTGTGAAAACAATGTGAGCTTTATACATAAACCTCACAGCCAATTCATTCAGGCACCCAACACAGCAGAAGAACACTGTATTTTGATGTTGTATGTGTCTTCTGCTGCCAGACTTGTCAATCTATATCAATATCAGGAATGCTTCCTTTCCTTGCAGCAAGAGTTGAAGACTATGATGGGACAAAATCTAGTTACATCCCCTGAACATGATTGAATTAGAATAAATGAATGCACATACTTGTGTATCATGGGTTGAGCAAGCACTCATCTACTCATTGAACCCTTATGGAGACACAATATTGAGAAGGAAAAAGAATGACTGAAATAGCTACATAGCCCTCAACCTTTGAGTATGACTGTGTGTACACATGTGTTGAAAGAAACCATTCTATGCAAGAACTTACTACTTGATACTCTAATCCAGGTGACTATTGTAAGAACACATCACACTAAAGAATGCAGAGATGAAAATAATAGCTCCTCTTCATATCTTCAGGGCTATGACCAGACCTTGAGAGATTTGCTACTAGTGCAATGGCACACATTGCCTCTCAATGTTGATGGGGTAAACATAGTAGAGAAGCATACTTTGGAGACAATGGATGGGAGAACTGTTCCACACTTGTGGAAAGGATGCGATCCTCAGAGGACAGTTTAGAATATGAATTTGAACTCACTCAGCATCAATAGACCCTCAACCTTTTTCAATCAAGATCACAGATAAACTTCAGATTTCGTGGCGACATTGGATTTTGACCAATGTTACTACCCTCATGCTTTGTGTGAAACACCATTTTCCATTTTCAGGAAGCTAATCAATTTAGCTTAGTCTATGCACAAGATCAACAGACAATGTTTGTTAGCTCCCAGAGGTTCTTTAATGTAGATATCATCAGTCACATATTGGGATATCTTTTTAAATACCATGTGTTCATGGAAAGCCAAATACAACAAAGCTAACTTTGTGTGAGGGTTATTCCAATCCAAGCACCAAGGACATGACCCACCAGAGGAGAAACAAGGGTCCTACATGAGTACATGAGTGCATTTTACTGGTACCATCTGTATTGACTGGAAGAAAACATTTATTAACAACATGTTATTTATCAAAAACCTGCTCCTTGCACAAACTTGGTGTCTGCCACATCATTTGGCACCGTTTGGTTTTGTCAGACCAGCGGATGCACTTAGTTGCAGTGTATGTCATGGCTGAATATGCAGGACAGGCATACTTTTCCACAGTCGGAAAGCCAGGAATTTGATTGTGTCTTGCTGGTTGCTTTCTGCTAGTTGATCAGCTGGCTGCTTGACCCTCTTTTCTGCTGCTGCTACAAAACCACAGATTACAGATACTACCCCTTACTTCTGCTGCTAATAAAAAAACCTATAGCCATAGAATATATCATCAAATTCAAGCATGGAAGGGTGTTCACCTTTCATGAGAAAAGTTGAGATGGACGTTCACAGATGGATCATCCCAACCTGTATATAGATCTACCATTAGTACAAACATTGGGCCATTCCCCCAAACAGCTAGTACAAAATTATTCACTGCAAGTGTCAGTGAATGCAGCAGTTTGGGGACTTCTTCCATAACATTTAATTTGCCATTGCAATAATGATGATGCAAAGAGCTCAGATGTCAATGATGAAAGTAAGGAGGACATGACAGTTATCTTACACAAAAGACATATTGATATTTTTCCATAGCATGGTCTATATTTCAGGCATTTGGTGACATTTATAATTAACAAAAATGTTGCATTAAATTTTTTACTACAGAAATATCTTTCCTGATATCTTTGGTTGTTAAGGCCTTTCTAAAACCTGCATTAAGGGTTTTTTTCGCCTCACAAGCTTCATTTAAGGGAGGATTCTTTTCATGTTCTTCTCTGTATTAGTATTCTTAATTAGCTAAATATTGATTATATTGACTTCATACATATTTCAATAGATACCCCCTGCTTAGAGACATTGAAAGATGTATTCACACTTAATATTATGTTAATATGCCCCCAAGTTATGGCATTTCAACGTTTTTGTGGCAGCCATTTTGTTTTTCTCAATTTTGGGCATGTTCCCCCACCTAGGTTTTCCAGGAATTTTAGTATGTTGATAAGGGGCACTGAGACTACCCATACCCATTGAGAAACCTTTGGTTGCAATTAGATTTAAAAAACAATTCTAGGTTCAGCCCTTTATCACTCAAATCTCCTGGACTAATATTATAAAATGGCCGAATAAGGGTGTTCGAGTAACATGATTACTTGTTGCAAGGGATAGAATTAATCAGCACATTTTTGTCTATACATGCAGCAAATTTGGCGCTTTTATCCAAAAAATAAACGTTTCATGCTTTTTTGACCTTAAGGCACCTGACTAAAGTGACTTTAATGCAGATATTACATATATATATAAGTATTTTTATTTCTCTTTATACAGTTACATCAATCAAAGTTTTATAGAGAAAAAGGTCCTCACGTCAAATAATTTTGGTCTTCCCATGAGGCCATGACCTATTACTACAATTACATTTACTACAACATTATTATTCTCGGATATGTAATAACATTAATATTATAATTATAACATACATCATACATTCTAACAAAAGTACTAATACAGAATACAGGGTTTAATGGCCCTGAATATTAATATATTTTTGAGGTTGCATTTTATGCTTACTCAGTCTTACATGGATATTAACAACTGTTTTTCGCCAGATTTATGGCTTTCTATGTTCTACCTGTACTAATTGCTACTAGAACAAAATACATTGTTCTGGTACACTCGACTAAGATTATACCCCCTTATACTAGGTGGGTAAATATTTAAATCTTCAGTTTTACATATTTATTTCAAGGAGCTAAAGACCTTAACAATTTTTGTTTCTCGTTATAAGTAATATTAGTTTTCCTCACCTTTATCAGACCAAATGTTATGGCCATATTTTAATTCTTCAGTAATAGCATATTTGTTCTATTTACAACATGTTACATGGTAACTTATGAGTGCTTTCGTCACTCTTATTACATATACGGTGAGCTATATACTCATTTTCATTTTCAATTCCTAGATTCCTGAAATGTGTTGTTTCTATATTTCTTATATTTATCTACAACAATTTTACCTTCATAACAACTTAACCTGACCACATATCATAGCTTCCTTGGTTTATTGGGTTGTACTTACTGTTTTAATGTAAGGATACATGTCGTCAACCCTATTAGTTACCTTTATGTAAAGGTATAGCTATATTATTATTATATACAGATTATGTGGTTGGTTATTTATACATTCATTTTTCTTCCTGTAAATCGGAAGCATAATGGTACTTCAAGAATCTCTTAAACTCCTTTAGCGTTTCTATATTTTGGGGCCCTGGGTCCAACTCGTTCCACAAATAAGGCACTGTAGTAATGAAAGATCTACTTATTAGATCTAATTTGGGAGTGACTGTCTTTAATTTTTTACCTTGAGCTAGGTATCTTAGGTTTATTTTCCTTCTATCAAGATTGCAGTCATTTTGTGCCATGTTGAAACCCCACTCTAGCAGGTGGGTCTTTCTTCGCATATCTAGTTTTGGTAGATTTAAATCTAGATGTGCCTGGTCAGTATTCTCCAGTTTACCCCTTCTCTTTATTATTCTCACTGCCATATTTTGAGCAGTCTGGATTTTCCTCAGATCTGCCTTGGTTCCACCGTTATAAATTGTGTCCCCAAATTCTATAAGAGGCCTAACGGCCACTTTATAAATGTTAAGTAGGGTAGAATCATTTGTGGATTGCCTTAGTTGGGCTAGTTTGTGGATTTTATCTCTTGCTGATCTTATTCTTATATCAATATGTTGTTTAAAACTCAGTTTTCTATCTATAGTTAGTCCTAAGTATTTGTAGGTATCTGTGAAGTTAATTTCATTTTCTCCTATGAACAGTTTGTTTAAACTGTAGTCAGGCTTCACCCTCTTTCTATCAATAATCATCGCTTTTGTCTTTTTGGTATTTAAGGAGATTTTGTTTTCCCTACACCAGATATCTACTCTATTTAAATCTTCTTGCAAATTTTTATTCGCATTTATTAGATTAGTGTCTGAGTTGTAAATTACGGTATCGTCCGCAAAAAGAATAATTTTGGAGTTTTTTACCCATTTGTGGAGATCATTCATATAGATCTGGAACAGGAGTGGACCCAGGGCCGTTCCCTGAGGGACACCACATACTACCTTCTGGACTCCAGAACTTATTCACACTTACAATTTGTTCCCTGCCACTTAAATAATCCTGAAACCAGTTTATCGACCTTCTTCCAATTCCTATGAATTCAAGTTTATTTATAATTCTATCGTGATCTACCGTGTCAAATGCCTTTTTCAGATCTATGTATGTTAGTGTTGTTCCTCTGTTTTCATTCAGATTGAAGTATATATCTGAAAAAAGTTCGAAATGGGCGTCGTTTATTGATAATCCTTTTCTAAAACCAAATTGATTCTGATATAGTAGGTCATTCATTTCTAAATAGTTGTATACCTGTTTATGTATACATTTTTCAAGAATTTTTCCGGGGAGGGTTATAACAGATATAGGCCTATAATTACTGGGGTCCAATCTGGACCCTTCTTTATATAGTGGAGTAATGATAGCCTTCTTGAAAAATTTGGGTATTTTCCCTGTTTCAATAGATAAGTTATACACGTATGTTAATTGTCTAACCAGAGACAAAAAGATAGGTTTCAGGATCTTTGTTGGTATATGTGGTATCCCTGAGGCCTTATATACGCTAGTTTTCCAAATTAATTCAACAATATCTTTTTCTTTTACAGGTTCCAGTTCAAATTTTTGAACCGTATCATTTGGTTTCACATATCCATTTTTGCTTAACTCTAACAACTCTTTGATTTCTTCACTCTCTTTCTCCTTATCTGGAGGTACGATCTTCCCTGCCAGGTTTTTACCCACATCAGAAAAGAAATTATTAAAGATATCAGAGACTTCGGTTTCGTTTGCCAGATTACCATCTCCTTTTTTGGCTTGGATCTTTGAATGTTTTTTAACTTTATCAGGCGCTATTATTGGATTGATTGTCTCCCAAAACTTTTTAGGATCTTTTCTGTTGATATTAATCTGTGTCCTAAGATAATCATTTTTCATCTTTATTACATCAGAATTCATTTTATTTCTGGCCATTTTTGCTTTGTTCCAATCTTCTTCTTTATTGGTTTTCTTGGCTTTCGCAAAAAGCTTATCCCTGGCTTTTGACTGTTTCAACAGTTCTTTTGTATACCATGGAGGCCTAGATTTAACTTTTTCTAATTTTGTAACTGGACACATTCTGTCTAAGAAATGGGTTATTTTGGAGTAAATTAGATCCCAGCATTCATCAACTTCTCTATTTTCGTACAACTTAGCCCAATCCTCATTTTCTAATATTTCTCTTAGAATTTTTTCGTCATAATAAGTAGTGTTTCTGGCTTCAAATGTAGCTCTCTGATATCTTGTTCGTTCTTTCTTGATGTTTATATACACAGGTAGATGGTCACTTAGATTGTATTCTATCGCTCCAGTGCTTTCAATATTATTACATGTACAGAAAATTTGGTCTATTAATGTGGATGATTTTTTCGTAGTCCTTGTATTACACTTTATAACCTGCTTTAAGTTGAATTGTATCAGTAAGTTGTAAAGTTCACCCATTCTGGAAGTTCGACTGGCTTTGGCCATTTCATGGTAATCGCAATTAATATCTCCCATGAGAACTATTTCTTGGGTTCGGTCTAATGCTCCCAGAATATCTCTCAGGTGTGCTGTACAATTTTCTAGTATGCCACTAGGTGGTCTATAGACATTCACATTAATCATGCTTTTTGAGCCTCCTTTTACTATTGACAATATTTGTACTTCCACATCTTTATTTGAGACATTTAATTCATGGTAAACATTTTCATCCACTTTAATATTCTCTCGGACATACGATAATAAACCCCCACCTTTTTTCTTCATCGATCTGTCTTGTCTATATATTTGATATCCTGGAATTGATATTAGAGAATTATCTACTTTATCATTTAACCAGGTTTCTTGCATGGATATTATACTTGGTGTCAATTGAGATGTAAAAGAGTTGACACCCATGATTTTAGGTTTCAAGCTTCGAATGTTCCATGAGAACAGCGAGATCCCTTTTTTCTTTCCAAACTCTTCTAACTTAATTGGTGTGTTCATATCAGGTATATGTGATATAGATCCCTAATACCCTTATGGTTGGTTTATTTAGGGATGAAATATTCCTTTATTATCCCTATTCATTATTACAGATATAAGACATTTGATGTATAATTTATATATTTGCTACTCATTTCCTTTTGTTATCTTTAAACTTAATTGCTACTGTATACTACAACTTCATACAGTCTTCCACTAAGCTACTTGTTCCATATGTTACTATAGTGATCATTCTATTGATATATTCTACTTTTAACTCGTACTCGCTCTACTATTTTCTTTCTTTCTCTCCAACCCAAATCCTTTGATAATCCTCCCCATGCCCCAACGTTCAATATAAATGTCCAGTTTCGACTATCATCAGGTTTAGGGACTGGAGTATACTAATATTTGGGACTTAATATTTTATGTACCTCCTATCTATCCTCATCGTATTTATTCATCACCTATATTTTCTATAATTTTTCTTGACGCGCTATCTTACACCTCTTTTCCTTATTCTTCCCCATGAACCTATACCTTGGATAGTTACTTGTCTGTCGACGTTCAATAGAAATGTCCCACTTGGCATACTATCTTCCGGGCTAGGTTAGGGGATTACAAATATTTTATGATTTCATCACCTGTATCACCATTTGTATTGGACCTTTTACCCCCCTCGTATTCCTATGTTCCCTTTTTTTACTAATGTTTACTAGTTGTACTGTATTATTTATGTACGATCCAGGACCTTAGTTTCTACTCCATGATTTTTGTTAGAAATTGTTCATCTCTGTTTCTTCTATAATGTTACTGTGTCCTGTTATGTCAGTCTATTTAGATTACGTAGATTATTCCACAGCTTCAGTCCCACATGGTATATCGTACATTTTAGAATTAATTATGATGTTTCTTACTTGGTTTTGGTTTCCCAGCATAGACAGTCCTCAGTCCTCAGTCTCGTGTTTGTTTCTTGGGTCAAGCCATATACAAGATGGTCTAATAATTTATTAACAGGTAACATATGAGTATTTTACCCCCTTCCTTCTCCATGTCTCCGTCGCAACCATGTTCCATATAAAGGCAGTTGTTCAGGATACATATAAACAAGGGAGGGGACTCAAGTTTTGAGTACCCTGTCTGTAAGAATAATTATATCTCAAGCACTCTTAGCTCCTGCATCAATTTCACTTACATCGTCCAATTTCACCGTGCTTGTTTCTCGGCTCAAATCTTACACGTATTGGTCTAATAATTTATTTATTTACCAGGTATCGAATGGGTAGTTTTACCCCCTTCCCTATCCATGTTTCCGTCGCAACCAGGTTCAATATAAATGTAGTTGTTTAGGATACATCATAACAGGGGAGGAGGGAACTCCAACTGTGATTAACCTGACTATAATAATAATTATATCATAAGCTCTCCATGATGCTGTATTAAATTCACTTTCATCGCTCTATTTCACCTCATTTGCTCCTCAACTCAACCTTTAGCGTATTGATCTAAAAAATTTATATATACCAGGTGTCAATTGAGCAGTTTTACCCCTTTCCCTTTCAATGTCTCTGTCGCAACCACGTTCCATATAAAGGTAGTTGTTCTGGTTACAATTAATCAGGAGAGGGAACTCAAAATTTGAGTGACCTGTCTATAAGATTATTTATATCTCAAGCACCTTGGGCTACTATATTAATGGATTTTGTTATACGCCTTTGCTATCTGGTTGGAGTATTCATCTTTCATTTCCTCCTTAAGATGGCATCCATCTTCCAGCTTGCTGTAAAAGGCTGAATATTTGGTCGTTCCGTTCTTTTTCTTCTTCTTTCCAGCGATGCAGCGGTGAATCATTTGGGCCACATATGGTGTGGGTGAGCCTTCTTGTGCATTATAGATTTTGGCCAGGTTACTGAATATGGTGGTTCTTTCGTTGATTTCTTTTTGAATCGCTGCATATTGGCACTGCCTGGGATTCATTATACCCCTACCCCTCGCCATTTTGAGGTTATATTTCTTAATGTCTATTCCAGCCATTGTTGCGAACGATATTTTTGGGTTGTACCCTTGAACCATGGCGGCTCCTTTTAGGTTTAGGATAGCTGAGCTCATAGTGACATAGAAGATTAATAATATGACTTGCCTCTGTAACTAGTCGCTCGATGGTGGCACCTCCGATAGAGACTAGCCTCAAGTTAACCCCCGGTAATTTCATGCGTACACGTCCTGCTAGGTCCCTCCCACGGGAATCCATCAGCAGAAGAAGATCCATGGTGATGTATTTGTAATTATTTATCTTAATCCTCTAATAGTCTATCTCTCACTTTGCTCAGAATCTTTCCAAAGATGTTTTGTCCCACTACGTCTCTGGTATTTACCTCCCTCCGGACTCCATTTTGGATCGTAACCCAGGGGTGCCAGATACCGGCTCCCCACTTCTTAGATGTTGTTAACTCAAAGAGGTTATATCCCTTCCACGCTACTAGTTTCTGCTTTAGATGTTCGTTCTGCTTAAATTTTTGAAAGACAATGTCTTCCAGGATCTGCTCTTCCATCATTTCCCAGTTGTCGTTAACCCTGATCCTTCCGCCCCAAGCCTTGGCAACCGCTGGGTTGTTTACCTTAGCAATGCCTTCCGCCATTTTCCCTTTGCTGGCCGCGTACGCTTTTGTAGCCTGGAAGCAATGCTCGGCCGAGCTATAGAATCTGTGTTCATATTCGAACTTCGCCGGGTGAAAATTTGATAGGGGGCTATGTATCCCCTTAAACCCTATTCCCCTGTCCCCAACCTTGACTTGGAATATGTTCTCAGGTTTACAATCTGTAGGTAAATGATCCAGATCATGTACCGTGTATGTATTATTCCCTGTCAGTATGTGGTTGGCGACCAGAGTCGAGTCAATCCCTTTTAATTTTAGCAGTTTCTGTGAGTTTTCGAGTAGCATGAACTGGTATCCATTGTTCTTCTTACTGAACTTATTCAACCAGAATTTCCTATATGTCTTGTCTCCTCGTATTTTACTACTAGCTTTGACTATCGTAGTCTTCGTTTCAACTGAGTCTACTTCTACGTAAACCCCCCTCCTCCTGCCCAGCTTGGGCTTCCCAATCCTATACACCGCTTTAATATTTTCTTCTTTTATGTTCTGATCGGCTACTTGGAAAATGATCAGTATTTTCTCTTTCAACCTCTCGTTTTTGTCATTCAGTCGTATTAAAGCGTTTAGCCGTTCTTGGGAATCTACTGCTTTATTTTCCCAGTCCTCCTCGGTTCCCTCGACAATTAGAAACCTTTCCGCCGCCTTCTCTACCCAGACTTTCTTGTCTTTTTTGACCTCACTTTTTTCTGGCTTCACATTTACTTTTATTTCATTGGTTGGTCCTTTACTTGTATTTTCTTCTTTTCCTAGTTTTTCTTTTATCTCCATATTTCTCTCTACTTTCTGGAACTCTTTAAACCGTCTTATTTCCTCCTCTAACTCTCTCATTCTACGGTTATATTCCTTCATCGAGTCGGACTTTTCCCCAACGATCTCTTCAAAACTGTTCCCTATATTTGAAGTTTCTTGCCTGATTTGGCGAAATAGATTCTCAAATCTGTGTTCGAGCTGTAAGACACCGTTATTGAATTTATCCAATTTTTCATCGATCTTTTGTTTGTTGAACATACAAACCAAATGGTGTTTCAAGCGTTAAGCTAAAAGATATGATTAGCGATCTGGATTTAAATGATGTAATTGACTCAAAAAATGCTGGACAACCTGAATGTACATGGTCTAGATTAGAACAAGGTTCAAGATTGGATAATATTTTTGTTTCTCATAATATCGCGAGCAAGGTCTTGAAATGTAATACGATTTATAGTCCTCATTCTGATCAGCAAGAAGTGCACGCAGACATTTCTATGTATAAATCAGAGAGAGGCAGAGGATATTGGAAGCTGAATAATCAAATTTTAAATAATTCAAAATTTGTATACGAAGTAGAAAAACTCAGTGAAAATGTTCCCAATGAAGCATCTAACCCCAAAATAGCTTGGGAATTTTTCAAGTTAAAGGTTAGAGAATTAGCGATTAAAACTAGCAGTGATCTAGCAAAAGAAAAAAGAGCCCAAAATGAAAAAAATAGAAGAATTTTGTTATCTCTTGACTAAAAAATGAATGTCAAGGGAAGAAGTCAATATAAGAAAGAAAACTGCAATCTATTAGAGAATATGAGCAAGAAAAAGCGGAAGGAGCGTTAATACGATCGAAAGCCAAAATGGGCGACTAATGGAGAAAGACCCACCAGATACTTTTGTTCGTTGGAGAAATACAAATCAGAAAAAAGATTCATAAATTTATTGAATGTTGATGGTGATATAAAAAAAAAAGGGATGACATAATCAAAGAAGGACAGCGTTTCTACTCTAACTTATATAGTAGAGATAAAACTGATGTTAATATAATGAATGAATTTGTAAATCCAGAGCATTATTCTCAACTGGATGAGGTGGATAACAATATGTTGTGTCAAGAAATAACATGCGAAGAAGTAGAACAAGTTTTAAAAGGTTTCAAGAAACATAAATCTCCAGGTTGTGATGGATTTGGAGCAGAGTTTTATCAAGTTTTTTGGTACGCTATAAAGGATATCTTCATGGTGATGCTAGAAACATGTTTAGTTGAAGAAGAGATGACAGAAGATCAGAAACGTGGAATAATTAGTGTGATTCCTAAAAAGGATAATGATTTATCGTATTTAAAGAATTGGAGGTCTATCACCCTCCTAAATGTCGATTATAAAATCATCTCCAAGGTGATCGCTAACAGATTGGCTTTTTTATTCCTAACATTATCAATGACGACCAAGTCGGATTTATAAAAGGCCGTTTCATTGGTTCGGCCATACGAAAAATCAATGACATACACTCTTGGTTGGAAAATCGTGAAGAATCAGGGTTAATTACCTCTGTCGATTTTTCTAAAGCTTATGATTCCATAGATTGTTTTTTTATAGAGAAAGCTTTAGAGGCGCATAATATCGATCCCATGTTTATATCCTGGGTAAGAACTTTATTAAGAGGCTCCAAAGCAACTTTCACGAACAAAGGCTTCTCTTCTATGTGGTTCAATGTTGAGAAGGGAGTGAAACAGGGTGATCCCATATCATCGTCCCTCTTTATTATCGTAGCTGAAAAATTATCTGAACAAATAAGAAGAAACGAGAATATAAAAGGTAGCAAACACGGCGACACAGAGTCTAAATTATTGCAGTTCGCAGATGACTTGACTTTATTTGTCAAAGACGAGTTTTCTCTGTTACAGGCAGTCAGAACATTTGAAAAAAATTCTTTCGCCTCTGGCTTATCATCAAATTCAAAGAAATCGAAAGGTTTTAATATTGGAAATGTATTAATAACAAATAGAACTCTTCTTAACATTGACTGGACGAACAGGATGAAAATCCTAAGTATATACCTGCTCAATCCGAGAGATGAGAACGAAATGTTTAAGATAAATAGCTGTGAGTTGCTATCCAAAGTCAAAGAAACGATTAATTCCTGGAAAAATCGTTTTCTCACCACAAAGGGTAGAATTATGGTTTGCAATGTTTTCCTGTTATCAGTGTTTCAACATGCCTTATCGTGTGTTCATCTTAGCGAAGCTTTACTGAAGGAAATAGAGCAAATTGTACTTAGATTTGTGTATGGCAGTGTTCATCATAAAATTGGTGTTAATATCCTGGCTCAAAAGCCAGAAAACGGCGGTCTAAATCTCAGGTTAATCAGAGAAATATATGAGACGAATAGAGTGATGTGGGTCAAAAGAATCATTTTAAGTAGAAACAGATCCTGGTTTAAAATACTAGAAGCCTTCCATCAAAGAGACATTGCTGATATATTCCTGTGCAGATATAAACCTACTTCTTCTTTAAATAACTTTTATAAAGGGTTATATGAAATATGGAATAAGTACTATTATAAACTGAAGCCAGATAATATCGAACAAATTCTTAAAGAGAGAATCTGGGCTAACAGGTACATAAAAGACAAAGGTCAGATGCTGTGTTGGATTGAATGGAAGCAAAAAGGTATTAATGTATTGGGTGACATTTTCATGATGTCCACTAAGGAAATTGCCTCAAATTTTGAATTCAGACCCTCCTTTTTCTCTAGGCAAATGCTAAAAAATGCCATTCCAAGTGCATAAGATGCATAAAGAGAGAGAGAAACTATGTATTAAATAACTCTGTAGTTTGTGTGATACAGGGCAAAGAATTGAATTTATGCGAGATTACTGCAAAAATAATATATAATCAATTGATATCTAAGCTGAAACCCAAATGGGAAAAATTCCAGAAGTGGCAACAAAAACTCAATCTGTCTAAGAAGAAATAATATGAAGAAATACAATGGGAAAATGTCTTTACCTTGCCCTATAAGGCTTCCACAGAAGCAAGAATCCATGTATTTCAATTTAAAATACTCCATGGTGTATTAACATGCAATCCTTATTTAAAACAGATCGATGTGATTAAAAATGACACTTGTTCCTTTTGCAAAGGGAAAGATGATATTGCTCACTTCTTAGTAAATTGTTCGAGAACAAAAATATTATGGCAGGGCATATTAAAATGGATCTATGAGAGTGGTTACCTAAATAAAAATGGTGAAGGCAAAATAATATTCAGTCGAAGAGGTAACAGCATAGTAATGAAGCCAATAGATATTATCTTTGGCATAGAAATAACTAACACCAATTCAAAAATAATAAATTGGATTATTTTGCAAGTAAAATCATTCATATACAGACAGAAGCTTTTCGTGGCAGGAAGTGTGGACATGCTTTCAGCAATGTACGAATTACGAATGAGATGCAATGTTGTGTTATATACCCTCAAATTTAAGCTGATTAGTAAAAGTGAAAAGGTAACATGGCGGCGAATGGCCGAAGATATCGAAGAAAACATTATTGTTGTGAAAGAAATGATCTAATTACCTTGTTTAGCCTTGATTTATACGTATTTAGAATTGTATATGCCCAGATGGCAGGTCTCAGAAATACAGTCAGTTGTAAAAACAAAAATAAAGGGTTGATGTATATTGTTGATGTTTTTATTGAAAATATATTCACTGCATGTATGCGAGTGAGTATGATTGTTGTGTCTCATCATAATCATAATTAGGCCCAACGTCGAGATTTTACATGGATAAATCGTGATATATTGCCCCAAAATGGAATTTTTCAAGTGGCTCCCTCTCCCTCCCATGTATAGTTAGTGTACTAGGGTATGATACACAACAGTTGCGCAAAAAATATGTTATAAATAAACACCACATATCAGCTGGATGTTTAATTTGATCAGTTCTAACTTGCAATTTAAGGTTTGATATTAGCCATTTTTTTACCAAACTAAATAAAGCAATAATGACATGCAAAACAAGCGCTGACAACAGCAATATATATTGCTTATTTCATCTAACTATTTTCTGCAATAATTCTGCATTAATAAAGTGCAAATAATGCACACAAGGAAATGCTAATGGTTTGCTTTCATATTATTCTGTGGTGCAATGAATTAGCAATACTAGAACGCAAAACAAGCACTGACAACAGCAATTAAATATATGACCCATTCTCACGAAAATGGTGCAGCCCATACTAAAAGGGTAAGAATTATATTTTGTTTGATCAATCTGAAATTTGGTAGGTATGAAGGTAATATATAGGCGGTAATATATCTGAATTTGCCATTAAATTAGACCATTAGTTTTCTTTGTACAGGAGGTTATCAAAGATTGGTGTAGAAAATTTGGTGAAAAAACGTCGCACACCCCTATATCTCTTAGTAAAGATCATTTCTCTTATTTAATTTGTATATCATCAATTATTTCTATCACCATTCCCTAACTAAATGTTTTCCTGATGTAATAGCCAAGAAAGGTTTTTCTTTCTTGTATAAAAACCTTTCAAATTGGGGACAACAAAAAATATCAATCAGATGATGCATCCTATCATTGACTGTATTTTTATTTTTTATTCTCAAATCGTTCTAGTTTTTCTTTTATGATATCATCAAATATCAGCTTGAACCCCTGAGTATAAATAGTTAGCAAGACTTTTGGTAAAATATTCCCATTTGAGCCTTCAAATTTGGGCGACGTTTTTTCTGAGTGAAAAAACGTCGCCCAATCTATGTCAATTTTAGTCAATTATATAAAGCTTGATTGTTATCTTTGATGTTTTTGATACATAACTCACACCATTTAAGACCACTTTTGGGGTGCTTATTGATATTGGTCATAGCAATATCTGTACCAAATTCCAGGACAGAGTATTAGATATATCCATCAATTCCTAAGATCATCCTGTGGAGTATATTTAGCTACTTTACTGGTAATTTTCCATTTAGAACTTTTTTTCAAACATGAATACATGAATACAACCAACATGAAATATGGAAACATTTCTTAGATGTCCTCAATGTTTTCATCATTGGAATCCACTTGATCATATCTTTCCAATAATTATGATATCTCAAAATCCATTTTATAGGACTTGTGACTCATTTTTCTGTAACACATCAGTCAAGAGAAAAAACGTCGCCCATTAATCAAGAGAAAAAACGTCGCCCAATGTACACAGCCCAGTATTTAAATCAGGAAAGATATTTTGAGATTATTTTGTCAAATAATTCTTAAATCTAACCATATTTAAAGATTAGATGGAAAATAATTTAATTTGGCTAATATTTGGAAAAATAATGTGAAAAAACGTCGCCAGGTGGCGACGTTTTTTCCACTGATTATCAGGATTCCTGCTGATTGTAAGTAATAAGTATCTTTCAATGGTGGTATATGTGTGTCTCCAAACCTATAGTTATGAAATCAAACTATTTAGAGAAAATTTATTAAATAATTATAAAAAGCACAGCCATTTTGTCTGGCAACGTTTTTTCACCCCAACTTAGCCATTTTCTGAAATATTGAGTTGGGAGCATAAATTCTGCCAATATATTTGATCTTAGTATATCATTTTGTTTGGTTTTCATGCCCTATTCTATGCCGTGAATTTTATTCATGTATGTTGTCTATATCGCTATATAGGTATATATGGGACGATGCACCACTAATACACGAGATGGCGCCACCGCTACCTTATTCCCAGGCACCACTTGCCGACGAGGGTCAGTCGTCGTTCAGCCAGCGAACTTGAAGGTGGTCTCGCTAGACTGAACTGAGCAGATATTTTTTGTTGAAATTGTGTTTGTGACGGCTCACATTACATCGGTTATAATGCCTGCTTGCAACGGTTGTAACAGGTCCCACTTAAAACCTTGTGGAAAAACCGTTTGTAAATACGCTAAAGCGGCTGTGGATTATTGCAAGGATAAAGGATTACCTCAAACTGACTATTTGAATTATTTGCAACCGATATCGGATGCAGATGCAGAGGACCCTGAAGCTGCTAAATTGGATTCTAGTGCCGACTTTTTTGAGAGGTTTGCAAAGGCCCAGGAAGCCCAGTACAAGAAGCAAAATGCTTAAATGGATTCGTTGGTTGCTGCCATGTCCCGTATGTCCAAGCCCAGTGGTACCGGTGGTACCGGTGGTACCGGGTGTTCCTGGGGGCTCAGGCGATCATTCTAACCCCTACTCCCATTCACGCATGGCAGCTTCGGATTTGCTGTCAGCTCCATTTACTGATGTTATGACTCAACTATCAACTGCCTTAGACCCTGCTCAGAAGGCAAAACAGCTTGGTAATTATTTACGTCCAGAATTTTTTTCTCAAAATATTGATGAAGGTGTTTCGGTTAAAAATATGGACCATACCAAGATGAATAAATGTGATTTATGGTACGGCCAGACCAGGGTCCTCAAGGAAATGCTTAAGAGAGGAGAGGATCCTGCTGGTTACATTAATCATATGTGTTACGTTGCCAAACATGCCCATCTGAAGACATATGTGGATTCTGCCTTGGTATTGTATGATAGGGAGGTGGTGAATCGTATTTTGGAGGGAGAGCTGGAAGAGTTTGTGACCGCCGATCATGAATCGCTGAGTGTAGCCTTACACCCAGGTGCTATGGTCACGCCCCCTTCCTCGTCCTCGGCTTCTGATGAGGATAAAAAGAAGAAGAAAGCTAAGAAAGGTTCCAAATCTCCTTCGGTGGTCCCTGCTGACTTCCCGGAGGATGTATGCTATTATTGGAACTTTAAGGATTGCAATGGGAAGTGTTCAAGGAAACATGTCTGTTGATTCTGTGAAAAACAACACAAGGCTAGTGTTTGTACCTCCCGCGCGAAATCAGAATGACTGGAGCCTGTCGTCCAATCAGCATGCGAGTTGGAATTCAGAATCGACCAAGTTTTTGAACAATAAGTGGAAAAAATGGGGGGTTGCACCACTTTCGTGAGAATGGGTCATATATTGCTTCTTTCATTTAATTATTCCTGCAATAATTCTCCATTAATAAAATGCAAATAATGTGCACAAGGAAATGCTAATGGTTTGCTGCTTCCATATTATTCTATGGTGCAATGAATTCGCAATACTAAAACGCAAAACAAGCGCTGACAACAGCAATATAATATATTGCTTATTTCTCATCTAATTATTCCTGCAATAATTCTGCAATAATATAGTGCAACTAATGCACAGAATGAAATGCAGATATTTTGCTGCCTCTATATAATTATGAGGTGCAATGAATTTGCAATACTAAAACGCAAAACAAGCGCTAACAACAGCAAAATATATAGCTGTATTCATAAGTAGTGTGGGGTGAGATAATTCCGCAGTAACAACATGCAAAACAAGCGCTAACAACAGCAAAATATATTGCTGTAGTATGCAGTGCAATGAAACAGCAATAATAACGCGCAAATCAAGTGCTAAGACCCGCTAAATATTTTGCTGTATTGAATACTGCCATGAATCCACACGTTTATGCGCAAAACTTCTGTGATAAAACACATGCCAAAAATGGTGCTGGCTAGATATGTGCAATATATTGGCAAAATATTTTGCATTACAGTCTTTCCTGATTCTTTGAGGTTATATTACAGCGCTCATGGCGGTCCATTGCGGTCCTTGCCGGACAGGTCAAGAATCTTGATTCAGGATATGACAGATGAGAACCATATTTTGTTCAAAGGGTCGTCCCATTGGTTATGATACGTATCTCATTATCTGATGATCATCATGTACTATGTGGCCATGAACTGAATACAAGCATTTTTTCTTTGTTTCAGGGGTGTTTTCTGTTATCAGAAATCATTCTCTTTCCAATTCTCTGTATCTCAAATACCACTATTCGATCGAGCCGCTGCCTAATGTTTAAATTTAGAACTAATCTTGACGCAGCGCATCCTTCCTCTGCTACACCCAGCTATGGTCAAATGCTAGGGAGGTGGTGCCGCACTATGCTTCTGCATACTCTAATGCTAACAGAAAAGTATGTATTCAAGGTATAAACTAATGTTATACACTAAAAGAATTGCAACGATGTCAGCAAAAAGCAGGCTTTAGAATTAAAAAAAAATTGACGAGACAGGAGTTCATTGTTTGACAAATGTTTTGTTTTAGCACTGAAACCGGAAGTGTCTTTGATGGCTTCTGGGTAGTGGTGGGGGTGACAATTATAACTGGTGTTAACTATACACACCACAAACTGTAATCGAGATACGGAGAATTCGTCCTCCTCTTTAGGTAAACAGCTGACAATTTAGCTTTTGTCTGTATTGTTTTTTGACATGTTTTTTTTATATAATCATTATTCACAATTCAGGCCACAAACATTTCTCTGAGGGCTTTTAAAAATAGCTTAAATGGGCTATACTTACTTGTCAAAATGGTCAAATCCCAAGGCTAGTGAGGGCTATAATTACGTCACACAGTAAAGACAAATTACTTCACATAAGGTGACAACAATGATCTTACACATGTTCCTTCTGTCAAAAAAGAGACAATATAAGTCACGAGAAACCTATGGGAGAAAATAATGTCTCTGATATGTTCGATAGGCCACTTAAACTCTTTTAAAAATGGAAAACCACTCTTTGCTATCAAGGACAATAGAGTGAACTTCAAATCAGAAGATGTTCTTTTTGGAATCGATATTAATGACACAAGTACCAAAATAGTAAATTGGATAATACTCAATGTAAAATCTTGTATCCATAGACAGAAGCTTTTCCACAAAGGGAAAATTGTCTTTTAACATGCGATAGCGGAATTAGAAAGCAAATGTGCAACAGTACTATATCAAAACAAAATGTCATCAGCGGATAGGGAGTATTCAAACGCATGGAGAAAACTCTATGCGGATCTGAAAAGTTTAAGAGAATAAATATACATCCCATTACCTTTTTTACCAATCCAGTTAAAAACTTGGACTGGGAGTTGAAAAAAAGCAAACAACAAAACGCTTTGAGTCAGAACGACAAGAAAAGTGTGTTGCTGCATAGTTTTATGTTCGCTAATATACCTCTACCCCACCCAAAGAGAGTATAACCAAAAGACCTATTGCACCCAACAGAGAAAGGTAAACTTTCCACTGTTAAGGAACTAGATATGTAATATATGATTTTAAGGTCGGCCTTACTGGCCCTGCTCTTGGATGGTTTAAAAACCACCTCTCAGACAGAGAACAAAAAGTACATATTAATGGTTACACAGCACAGCCCTGGGTCCATTGATTTTCCTGATATACATCAACGATCTCCATAAGGTAATAAAAAACTGTAACATCCAATACTTCGCCGACGACACTGTTTTATATACCTCCAGGGACAGAGCGTCGGCAGACAATGATAAACTTCAGTCCGATCTAACCAGGGTTGGTGCCTGGTGTAAGACCAACAAGATATCCCTTAGAATAAAAAAGAGCCAAGTAATGTCTATACAAAACCGAAAATCAAAAGATTCTTACCACAAGTTTCTGGACATACTAATAAATGAGCAGAAATTAGAAAGAACACACTCCTACACATACCTAGGAGTAGACATCGATGATAAACTCTCTTTCAAAAAATATATCGAAAGGTGAATCACACGAGCACAAACAAGAATGAAAGCCTTAGGCAAAATATCTAGAGCCCTCTCCAAGTCAACAATCCTGACACTCTATAAAATGACTATTAGAATTTTGGAATATGGCGACACAATCTACAATGTGGCACCAAAACAAACACTAAATTGTTTGCCATCTATCCAAAATTGTATCGTCAGGCTAGCCTATAATCTACCAAAATGAACAAATGTAGACCATCTCCTTGACTATGCTGGCTTACACCAACCACACATCAGGCAACAGATGCATCTGTTGGAAAAAGCATTTAGATATACCAAAATAGAGGGTAGACTAGACATCTGGAGAGTAAGTCTTAGAAGCTTGAGAAAAGGTCAAAATCTAATAATACCAACCCCCAAATCGGGAAAATTTTAAAAATCATTTGTATACCAGGCACCAACCTTATGGAACAACCTTGACAGAAGCACCATTTCCATTCAAGACCTGGCAACCTTCCAGAGATACCTAAAAACTCAGTACGACCCCACTTAACTATATAATTTCTGCTGATTTCATCTAAGAAAGAGTGAGATACTGTAACTACTATATGACACTAATTTATCTAGCATGTAATGCTAAAGTTCCACTGGATTGATATCCATGTTTATCGTATTGTATTTCTACTTTGTTTGTATGAACCCATGTATATTTGTATACTCTTGCCTACATACCTATGTTTATAGATAGGTAGGTACTGACAGTACCGATGAGATACCCGCGATCTCAGTGCATCATATTATATCATATCATATTACATTGTCAACTAGTATAGATCAGATGGATTGTTTGTATTCTTTGCCCCTGCTGGCGGATTAGAGACATGTTTTTTCTCTGATTGTATGATACTTTGTGTGAACAACTTTTCCCAAAGGCAGTGAACATTAGTATAGTTTATGATAGGTTAATTAGACAACAGTGTTTTCTCTCTGATGTCGAGGAGTGGAAGAGGGAATGACCATTATTTCTTGTTAATCTGTTAACACCCTCATAAAAGAACAGCTGGGCCATGGTATGGCTCTGCCCCTTCGACCAAATTGTTATGGTCGTTTCTCCTGTCTTAGCAGTAATAGGATATCAGGTCTCTCATCCTGTTCCGGTCTACCGGCAGAGGCAGAGATTCAACCAAAGAGTCCTCTCCCGATGATCCATTATATTGTATCATTGGGGCAACATTTGTCTAAGAATTTTAAAATATTAGTAATTCTAACGGGCAGGCAACTTTGAAAGACTAGGACTTCACTAATATTTGGAGTATCAACAAGATTTTTTCACTTCTATAATGCTCACTTCCCCTTCTGCACAGGCCGACAGTTCTTTTAGTTTATTTTACAATTTATTTTTTACAAAGTCACCAAAAATGGATTTTAAGATACCATCATATTTGAAAAGATGAGATCAAGCAGTTCCTAATGATAGTAAACTTTAATAATTTGTTTTCAAATAATCTTTTTACATGTGATGTGTCACACGAAAATGAGTCACAAATCGAGAATCGACCCCCAAACCCCCAAACCCCCAAACCCCCAAGGCCCAATTTGATCCCCCGATTCTCGCGGGGTCACATTGGGCTTGTTTGGGTCTGAAAACAACTCCCGATTTCACATTTCTAATCATCAGGAGTGCTGAAATCGGCTCGGTTTTGAAATCAGCCCATGTCAGCCCCTTAATAATCCTGAAGTGTTGTATGCATCAAAGCAACACACTGGAGAATCCAAATCTGAAATATCAGCCACTAACTGTGAATACTCAGACAGGCAGAGAAGTTTGAAGTTTGAAGTTAGACACATATGGGTCTGCATGATGATATAAAACACATCAGTATATTAATCTTGTTATCCACTGTAAAGTTCATTGCTATGTAAATGTACATCTATCTGTGGGAAAGACCAACATAGGTGATCTGACCAATGTGAAAAAGCTGATCCAGGTTGGTCCACTGGAATGCATGGGTGTGGCTGTAGAAAGAGTGAAAGTGTTTAAATATCTGGGAACAAAAATTAGTGAGGACCTGTCCAGCAAATCTTACTTTGAACGCCAAATGGGTCTGGCGATGTGTAAAAGTGGACAGATATGTTGTAGAAGAAAGTTCATGGATGAGTGGTTGTGCCTTCAGATGACGAAACATATGTCCTCCCTTATCTCGAATTTTCAAACTTTTTAATGCTAAACCTTGGCAAATGCATGTTAAAGAGGGTGCAAAGGACCTAGAATAAGGCATTGAGAGTGGTATTTGGCAATGACACCACAACAGACGAAATGACTGAAAGATCTGGCCTATCCCGCCTAAAGAATAGAGCAGAGGTTCCTGCCTTGAAACTTATATATGACAGACTAGGTGAGTTCGAAATAGTTGGGAATGGGAACATGGCACTTAGAAATAGAGGAGAGAAAGTTTTGAAACTCAAAAAACCAAGGAGTGAGAGGATGAAAGGAAGTGAGTTTTTTTTTTTTTTTTTTTTTTTTTTTTTTAACAAAGGTTTGATATTGTGGAACAGCCTTCTCGAAATAGTTAGACTTGAAGATGACAGACCCACCTTTGTTCAAAAAGTTATAGATTGGGCTGCGAATAAAGACTTTTTAAATAAAGATTTTTTACAGTAATTTTGTAGGATAGTGAAGTGTTCTGATGTTTAGATATTACCTTGCTTTTGACTCTGTATAATGTATGTTAACCGAAGAAATCGCCAGATAATAAATTAGTTACCTACATAAGGCTTTCGATGGTAGGACAGTTTGAGTAGTTTCAGTCAAATCTTGGAAGATTATGTTAAACCTTGATATTACTTATGTAAATTTTAGGGCTTCTTTTATTCTGACGAATATAATTATCCTGTTACTTTTGATGTGGCACCGTCTGAAACACATCCATGGTGGATATGGCGTTTTTTTCAGTTTTGATGTAATTGTAAACGTTATGCCCTTAATGAATTTTTTAAAAAAATCCCCCCAAAAAATCCAGGGCATTGTTTTCTTATATTCTCCTCCCATAAATAGAAATGAATATATATCATAGTACTAAGGAAAATGACAGCCTCTTCTGTCACTTTGTATGCATTATGTATCATCACTAATAAACACACTTGGCCAATAAAGACAAGAATTATTTTTTTCCTTCATGAAATATTTGGCACTTGGAATATTGATTTCTCTTCTGTTTCAACCCAATGGTTCCCTCGAATAATGACCATCATTTTGATGCTAAATGCAATATTCTTAGAATTCAGCATAATATGTTGACTTTCATTTCTTTGATCACATAGAAGCCAAATAAAAAAAATTCTTAACTGGTGCAAACAATTGTTATTTTCCATTTAATTAGAATGGTAGCAGTACTATAGATGAATGTAATTCATTCAATCAAAAGCAAACTAATACCTTCCTTTGTCCAGTGGATCAAATCAACAATTGTTTTGTATCATCACTGTGTTTCGTATCATCACTGTATTAGGCCATTTGGGCACATCCTGGCCCCTCTGAATTGGCCATGCATGGTCTTATTCCTTGTTCTTAACCTATTTTCAGTGTAAGAAAGTGACCAGTCACTGTTTAATTGGAGAATCATGTATGGGTTTCTTGTATGGGTTTCTTGACTCTCCGTGATGTGACTTCTATTGATTTGCTGTATAAACATCCCAAATAAAAGATAAAATATTGTGGCGTCCACGGAAAAAATGCCACACCATTGTTAACTTCTTCACGTTCTAAACAACCTCTTCTTTCTATTAAATGTTTATATAAAAATGAATGTTTCCAATCATTCCAGGATTTAAAACTGCTATGGGATGCGGCGGACGAGGGAAGTTTTACAATGCCATGTCTCGCGAATCCTCTATGGATCTTCGCACTTCAACAATGGTGACCAAGATATAACGTTGCATGGTGGCTTGTATGTTTCCAGAAACCCTTGTAGTTCTATGAATTCAGTCGCGTTATGAAGAGCGCATCAGTTGTAGACCCTTTACTTGAGTAGTTGTCCTTCATAATGAAACAAACATTTCTGAAGTGACTACCCAGTGTCTTTACGTTATCTATCTGGGCGTGTGTGGTGTGTGTGTGTGTGGGTGTGTGGTGGGTGTGTGGGGTTGGGGGTTAATGCAATACTTTTTGGAAACATTTTTTTTTATAAGACATTACATAATTCTCCACTCAAAATCTTACCAAATGTACTGATATTGTAACTTAATAACTTAAAGGACTGGATTCGGCAATATTCTGCTGCTGTTTTATGTTAATACACAAATCGGAAGTCTCCTCGATGAGCGATAATAAGTGACAACATTGATAGAAAGCAGATTGGAGGGTCCCCGAAAAATAAGTGTGGACTTTTATCTGAGTGTGCAGATTTAACCATATTGAAAATCATTTAACTTTTTCCTTCGTCTGTATATATAATAATGTAAGACTTTCCCGGAAACTTTCAGAAACCGTTCCTTCTATAGAGTGCTATTGGCAGACTTTTTCCAGGATTCTATATCACTGTATGATTAAAATCATAGAATAGAGGAGTTGCCAAGTTGATGCAGCACTAAACTAATTACAAAACCGCCGGACACCTGCCTACATTAATGAAATAATAAAGCTGCTATGATTTCTTCCAGAGATCCCGCCTAGCTGTGTGATTGGATCCATTTTTCATCCCAGTGATTAGATGTTATACCCCTTGGTTTGCCGGAATGATGTCGGAGGGAGTAAAATGAAGGAGATGACGGATAGGCTTTAGAAATCTTTGTCGCCACAGAGCTATGTATGGACACTAGAAATTCAGCACTATAGGTATATTGAGACTACATATATCACAAATACCTCATAGCATATATCAATCCCTCCCAAAATTAAAAATACCAGGATACGAAACGCCTTTCACAGTCCGCTTGCAGTTTTGGATCATCAACAGTTTGTTCAAGTGTGCTGTTTTGCTATTTGGGGATCTGGAAAGTGGGAAAATTTAGAATACTTTAAATATAATTTTTGGGCCTTGGTTGTCTTATTATTTCAGTTTTTGATTTCCTCCTTTATACAGTCACACATGAAATCCTGATTTTGTTGGAAAATATTGAAGTCATTTAATTTAACTGAAGGGAATGACTTGTAAAACCTACAATCTGTATGTTTGATGTTCATATGAGCACAAATAAGCATTTATTATTACTTTCAATCCAAAATTACTGCCAAAGGTATATATTTTGGCTCCTTATGTTGTGCCTAGGGAAGGGATTTCATGCGTGACACACAATAATACATCAGTTGAACAACTTTTATTGAATTAAAAAGCCTTCATCTGGCTTTAAACCATGAAAAATGGAATTATAATTAATTTATAATTAGTTTCAACCCAAAGACAGAGCCAAAGATATATATTTTGGGCCACCCTCTGTCATGATTACTGAAGGGATTTCATGCGTTATTATGTTGGAAAACACAATATAAATTTAGTTGAACAGGCTTTATGAAGTAGAAATAGCATCAACTTGCTTTAAATTATATCAAATGGAATAATAACTTATTCATAATGACTTTTAATAAAAAAAAAAGCGGCTAAAAATATATTTTGGGCCACCCATGTCAAGACCATTAATGGGATTACATGCATGATTGTATATACCCACACAATATTAATTTAGTTGAACAACCTTTATGAAATGAAAATTATCATCCCATTGCTCTAAATAATTACTAATGTATCAAGATTAATTTATAATTCCGTTCAACCCAAAGAGAGAGCCAAAGATATATATATATTTTGGCCACACTCTGTCATGATTACTGAAGGAATTTCATGCATTATTATGTTGGAAAACACAATAGTAATTTAGTTGAACAGGCTTCAGGAAGTAAAAATAGCATCAACTTGCTTTAAATCATATCAAATGGAATAATAACTTATTCATAATGACTTTTAATCCAAAGAAACAGCTAAAAATATATTTTGGGCCATCCTATGGCAAGACCGTTAATAGGATTTCATGCGTGATTGTATAACCAACATAATAATAATTTAGTCAAACAGCCTATATGAAATTAAATTCATCACCTTTCTATAAATAATTTGAAATGAGATCAAAATTAATACATAATTACATTCATCCTAAAGAGAGAGCCTGAGAAATAAATATTGAACCAACCTATGTCATGGTTATTTATGAGATTTCATGCGTTAGCATGTAAACCAAACAATAATAATTTAGTTGAACAGGTTTATTAGATAAAAATGAGCTTCACCTTGCTTTAAATAATTATCAATGCAATTGCAACTAATATATAATTAATTTCAACCAAAAGAGAGATCCATAGACACCTATTGAGCCACCCTATAAGCAATGATAATCGAAGGGGCTTCATGCGTGATGCTTAAACACACACAATAATACATTAGTTGAACAAGTTATATGCTTTGATTCATGTCAAATAGAATCTCAACTAATTCATAATCATTTTCAAACCAGAAATAGAGCCAAATAAATAAATTGGGCCACCTTTTCTACTATATCTGCAGATGTGTTACTGCCAGTTTATATAGGGCTTTCATGCGTTGGTAAGGGACATTTTAAAGATTATTGGCCTGTTATTTGTCCTGAATCAAGATTATCAAAACATGTTCTAGTGATGCCATTAGGGAGATTGAAATGGGACTGGAGCATGGCGATATGAATTATTTGAGTTTACTTGTTGATCCTGTATGCATTATTTTTCAGCAGTAACACATGGAATCCCTTCTGGTTGGAAAATAAGGGTTGCAGACAATAACCTCTCATTCACCCAAAGGTTTTGAAAATATCAGGTGGAATTGTTTATACAGCAAACAATACATGTATACCATCTTTGATATACAGTTTAAGGTAGATACTTAAAAAATATATATATTTTTAACCATTCATGTAATAAAAGGGATTTCATGCGTTATTTTGATGGTTGGAAATTATGGACGGCCACTGTAGAGATTGTAATCAAGTTCATTTGCTAAAAAAATACTTTGTAAGAAAGTTAGACCTAGATATATTGGGAAAATGAAATGAAAAGTTTAGAAGAAGCTTCTAGGCATTGTGCAAATCGTTTTTAATTTACTTCATTGGTGATTTATATAGGAAAATGATGCAAAAAACGGTTATCAGCATTTTAAGACATTAGATATTGGAATCAGCCTAGCAAAGGTATAGATGGAATGAAAGCCCTTGTTTTTTTGTTTCTTTTTAAAAAAAGCTTTCATTCAGTCTGTCAACAGAAATCACTTCTTCCTTCGGGGTCGATCACACTAGTATTACATCATACCCTCTCTCTTGATATATTCAAATAGGACCATGAAGGTGAACCGTAAAAGGAAAACATGAAAGCCCTTGTTAATAGGAATCAAATGAGACCGTCATCTTTAAGATCCAAGGCATGTTGGTGATTATAAGGCCAGAACTAAGATATTTAGGCAAAACAGCACACTTGTAAAAACTGACCCGTGTACGTTCATAAGATATCTGCAAGAGCTTAACGCGTATGGGTGTGAATATGGAACCCCAACCGTCAACCCTTTATTAAGGGTATTACTAGTAAGCATGAATGGGTTTAAGATACTTTTTTACATTACCAACCCTATTATTTGATATTTAAAACGTCATGCTTCACTTTGAAAACCTTTGACTTTGAGAACTCCGATCCAAGAAAGCAAGTGTCGCTGTTAATCACCAGAGGACTCTCTTACCCAGATTGCCATGGGCTTGCACAGATCTTCATCCATTGTGGTCCAGAAACATAAGTACCTGTCTCTCCGATGTATTATGATATATATTATGTTGAATTTGGAGTAGCCTACACTATTGCTGGGATATATCAGTATAGTACCAGGTACACAGGAATACTATCGCATCAGGTATATGTACATTATAACCCTGATAGTGTATGTATATACATACCCACCATGGTACAAGTCTTTTTTTTATCTTTCCCGTGGTTTATTTCGTCAGGAATGATGAGGGATATGATATTGTGCAATTTATATGGACGCCAGACCCGATTTAATTGATTTGGAAAAAAACTTGGACCAGGACATTGGTCCTGCATTCGCATATTATAGAAATAGATTGCAGATGCATGATATATTTTTAAGATTAATTTGAATAATTAAATCGCCTGCGGCGAACCCAGGCACCTTCAAATTTTATTTCCCCATTCTCCTCAATCACCATGAGGAGAAAGGGATGTGGGGTTAAAGTAAACCTAAAATGTGATGCATTAATGGTTATGCCCAGTGTTTATTATGTATCTTCTCTACAATCCTCTATGGTCAAGTGGTTAGTATCGAAGACTGTGGACCTGGACATTGTGAATTTGAATCCCAGAGCAGGCAGCCTCTGATTTTTGAGTCATTTTATTTTTAATTTCACTAACATTTTTATGTCTGGGTCTCGGTTTTCTTTTAAACTCACACATGTAGTTATTGATGCAATTCCCTTTCGATTTGTCAAAGAATTAGAGAGGCTAAACTCGAATTAAGCAAGACAAGTGAGTGGATGGGGTTTGGGGATAAATAGGTTCTCTGAAGTAGAGGCATGGGTCGTGGAGGCATGCGGTCGTAAGCTTGTGTTTATTTTCGGCGAAAATGGTTTTTGCACGGCGCCACGATTCGTCGAGCACAGTGTAACATTCTTAACCAAAAAGGGGCTCCTTCCCTACAGTATATAAATTTACTTTCAGACAAAGGATTCCGAATGGGACAAATATCATGTATTGCCAGAAATGTTCTATTGTTTAACTGATTCTGACTTTACAGTATCACATCCAACTGTGGGACAAAATAATATTTATAATGGTTTTGTCACCATAATATCACCATAATATATTATTTATTTATATATTATATTTTATTTATAATGATTAATGTTTATTTCTTAATTAGAATAATAAGCCTTGTAACAGCTGACCTTAACATGGTATTAAACAAAAACAAGGTTATGGAATCTATGTTGCTTGGCGAATGATATATATATATATATATATAGCTGTACTCAGTTATCCATATGTACAGGAATACATATAGACGGTACCATGGCGCCACCTAATGTTTTGTTTTGAACCATGCAACTATTAACTTTGCATTCCGTTGAATGTTTAATGAAAAATGCTCTCCGAGACCACACTATCCTCATTGTCTAGAAAATCGTAGTTATGTATGTTTTAAATCCAGTTCTACCTGATCATTGAACTCATCAGAGGTTCGATAATGCTCTAACAAAAGATAATGTGCACGGTGAAATCAGATCACTTAATACATTTTAATCTTATTAGTTCGGTACATTTCAGGCAATATTTAATATATAAACAAAATTACTCTAGAAGCTTCACTAGACTCAATGAATATATATTGTACAAGGGTTGTTGTTGCTTTTGTAAAGTAAAGTAAATTAAAGCTGTAGGCCTACTCTCAGTTAACGTCGGTGAAGTCATTTGAATTCTTGGTAGATTCAGTCGATTTTGTTATTTTTTGCAACAGGGCTTTTTAAAACGTCCTTATTTGTATTTGGAGGACCTTCCGAATCCTTCCCTATGATGACTTAACTTATTATCGCACATCTGCGGGTGTTTTTCGCCCGACCGATTCCACTTCAAATTATTGTAGATTATTTATTGATGAACTCTCCCCTATATATATATAAGTCATAATATGAGTAAAATTTGTATGATTGTCTTTGTCATTAGCTGTGAATGTAGCTTTAAGAGAACGTATGGGTATTGTATTGAAGTTGTGTATAGTTTGGTTTGTATGAGTTCTAAAATCAATAAACATTTCAAGCATCAAGCATTTGTAAGATTACGGGTAATAATCGAAAGAAACAGTGACCTGGGCAAAGGGCAACGTGCAAACACACACATATATCATATGAGTAATTCTCCCAATCGGGCGTCATTTGGTTTTCCAGCCTAGGGTGTCTACATCCTGCATTTGGGATCATTGCACATAATTATAACCATTTTATTTGAATTCTCTGGAAAAAATAAGGCTATGGGAACCCCACTTTCAAAGCTCTTAGGCCAAAATCTTCGTTGCTATTGTGATAAAACCGCTTTTTCTGGGTAGAAAATATGCAATGATTATGGAATTTGAATATAATATGCAGCCTGATTTAGAAAATATATTACTTCTGCTGAAGAAAAATGGTTTCTACACATGCACACACGTTCATTATTATGAAAAAACACAATATTCATGTAATCATACATTTAAACTGTTCTAGAATTGGAAAATATTGTTTTGGAATATTTGTGTCGCCGTTACGACATATATTGGCTTCAACACAATCAAATACCCCAAGAGAAATGATTAATATTGAATTGCATTTATCCTTTTGTGTAGGGAAGAAGTATGTGTATGTGTACTTAGATAAAAAGAAAAGTTAACAGCCCACAACAACCCTGAATCCAATTATTACATCACATAAAAGTCCTTGAATTGGTGTGGGAATATTTTAAGTCGCGTTACGACATGTGAAATAACTCCAATATCTTTTCTAAAAAATTATTTTCATGTAATTTCGACCTTCCTAATAATTATCTAAGCCTGCCTTAAAACGATGAAAAATATCAATTTGACTGAATATTGATGGTGTTAAAAGTCAGGAGAGTTTGTGTACCAATGTCGCCGTTACGCCATAGCGTCGCCGTTACGCCATAACCATTACAAAAAAGAGAGATCCTCCTGTTCCAACACAATGATTTTATAGTAGTAACATGAATATCTTTACAAAATCAAGTCAAACTTCTGATTAGAACCAGGTCATCGTTTACCAACAAACGTCCATTCTCTAGCTTTGAATTTGTATTTAATTTTGCTAGACGAATTAGTGAGTAATATATTTCATTTTTACACGAAATAATTTGATAAATTGGCCTTAATGAGGCTGAAATAAGGCAAAATAATAGGGAAAATATAGGTATCTGAATCATAGGTTTAGGATCGAAATATTGGTCCAAGCCTTCCCAAAGTTCACCTGCATTATGCTGATATTCTCCTCTATATGTACACCAAAAATTGTAGAGATTGAATGAATTTTATTCTTTCTTAAAAATTGGCCTTCTGAAATCAAATGCTGCCCGTTTGGGAGAATTACTCATATGGTCAATTCTCACGAAATGGGTTTCAAAAAGTCATTTTTTCAACCTTCTCGTACCTGAAAATTGCTACTGGATTGGATGAATATTTCTCTCTCAGCATCAATATGAATTTTTAAATCCCCCCCCCCCCCTAGGTGCCTACGTCGATAAGAATTGGCTATTATCATTATGCTCTTCTCACCATATTGGATGACATATTTAATGAGTTTTGAGAGGGTCTGTAATGTGTATAGGTTAAAACAACTTAATACAATATACCCCAACGTAGGCACCCCACCCCCGATGTAGGCAAGCCACCCCCAACGTAAGCACCTCACCACCCGACGTAGGCACACATCCCAACCATTCACAAAAACGGCCGGAAAAACATTTACATGTACATCTTGAAGTCATCACACTGAGAATCCCCATTAGGACTAAATGAAATAGATATCTCAGTTTACTTGATGCCACCATGGGCCTGCCTACGTCGGGGTGGGGGGTGGGGGTTGGGGGACTGCCTATGTCAGGGTCAGGTTTTCTGACCATTTGGTCAAATATTGTCCACACATATTGTTCATATGCTCAGAATTTAAAGTCATTACTATTACTTATCGCTAAATAGACACAAGGAGATTGAAATATGAATAGTCAGAGAATCATTATAAGATGGAAGATTGAGATTTTATTCATATGTTTTATTTCGTAATGGGGATAATTATTTCATGTTAAATCATTTCAGGCATATCCATATGATATACGGGTAGAGCGATTTCTACGAAAAGAGGTAGAGGGATTTCTTTGTGTCACATGTTCCCGGAATCTGGGGTCTCCCCATCTACTTTGTTGGTCTCTACAGGTACGTCGACCCTGTCTGGAGGTCATTATTATATGGTTTGTGAAGGTATCTGGGGTGTAAATTTTTATGTGATTTTTAAGCCTTTTTTAAATTGGGATCTCTACACTCTATTTATAGCCTCGGAAAGCCCCTGTGAGACACTACGTCATTTCCCACAACCTTTCAGGGGGACCTAAACTACATGCAGAGGAGTGGGAGAGTGAAGAAGAGGGGAGCGAGAGGGTGGGGGTATTGGAGAGAGGGAGGGGATGGAGAGGGTGTAGGAGGGGGAGAGTTAAGAAAAGGGAGGGTGGGGGAATAGGAGAGGGGGATCAAGGTGGAGGGAAAGAACAGGGGGAAAGAGGCGAGGGAGAGGATGTAGGGGAAGGGACAGAGGGGAGGGGGAGCATGAGGAAGAGGGGAGGGAGATGGGGGGAAATCGGACATGGGGTTGGGCGAGAACAAGTTATAAGTTTATTAAGTTAATCAATGATTTAATCAACTATTTTTCTTTTTAACTTTATAATCAGTTTAACTTGATGTATATATTCTGCATTTCCATAGGAAACAAATTCTCCGTTTCAATTATTTGTGTGCAAATTAATCAACTCTTTTTTATTTAACTTTATAATAAGTTTAACTTAATGTATATAATTATATTCTGTCATAGTCCTTCACCTCCTCAGTGGCTCAGTTTGACCAATAGGAGAGAGGTTGACAGGCCTGAGACAGGGTGAGAAGAAGGGCTAGGGGGCAGGATGAAATTTGATTGACAGGTGGAAGCATGCAGGAACCTCAGCAAGAGGTGGTGGTGGGAGGGGTGCTGGCCATCTAGGTGGTGGGAAAGGGAGCTGGCCATAAACATAGTAGGGTGGCTAACCAATGAGAGGCTGAGAATGGTGGTGGTGGGAGGGGTGCTGGCCATCCAGGTGGTAGGAAAGCTTCATGGATTTACTGCAGGGAAGGTAGCAAGTTGTCAATCAAACAATCCTTGTACATGGGTGCAAGGTTAGGAGCGATTGCGTGAATTAGATATCAGAGATGGGCATCAAGATATCCTCCCAGATAAGCCTCCACACTAACACCTAACACAATGCCACAATCTTATAACACAAACTCGCTGATTTGGATGATTGACAGAATGGTACCTCAATCATTATCATTCTCCGTTTTTAACGGAGAATGAAGGTATATGCAGAGGAGTGGGAGACTGAAGAAGAGAGGAGAGAGAGGGTGGGGGTATTGGAGAGAGTGAGGGAGGGGATGGAGAGGGTGTAGGAGGGGGAGAGTTAAGAAAAGGCAGGGTGGGGGAATAGGAGAGGGTGATCGAGGGGGAGGGAAAGATCAGGGGGAAAGAGGCGAGGGAGAGGATGTAGTGGAAGGGACAGAGGGGAGGGGGAGCATGAGGAAGAGGGGAGGGAGACGGGGGGAATCGGAGATGGGGTTGGGAGAGATAGACAGGTATGAAAGACAGTGAAGAGGAGGAGGGAAAAGAGGGAGAAGGGGAAGGGAAGAGACGGTGACCATGTGGGGAAGTGTGGGGAGAGAGGGTGACTGTCGAAGAAGAGGAGGAAAGAGGCGAGGGAGAGGATGTAGGAGAAGGGAGAGAGGGGAGGTGGAGCATGAGGAAGAGGGGAGGAAGAGGTGGGGAATCAAAGATGGGGTTGGGAGAGAAAAACAGGTCTGAAAGACAAAGAAGAGGGGGAGGGAAACAAGGGAGAAGGGGAAGGGAAGAGACGGTGACCGTCCGGAGGACAGGTACTTTGCTAGTTTGATATAAGAGTCAATGTTCTGTGATGAGAATATTTTGCATCAAGTCTGTAGAATGTTCTTTCATAAGTAGATAGGGAGGTGGGCGGGAACAAAAAATTCCCCAATGTTAAAGGGAATATGATAGGGAAGAGAGAATGTTTGTGTGGATGGCAGAATCTGTCATCGATGATGGTAGCGTGACGTAGATGATCCCAGCATCCCGCTACAATGACCAGGAATTATCCATACGGACAATTCCCAAATCATTACAAAATGGAGGACTGAGATTTTATTTATATGTTTTATTTCATAGTGGGGATGATCATTTCATGTTAATTGATTTCAGGCATACTCCATATAAGAGTCAATGTTCTGTGACGAGAATATTTTGCATCAAGCCCGTAGAATTCCCAAACCAACGGTCAGAGCTGCATCAACCCTGTGTGTATTGAGGTAGTTTGTAAGGGCTTGGGCGTAAATATGCAGACACAGCATCACTCCTCCATGTGCCGTGGTATTTGACGTCCTGGATGGACACTTTTGTGTGGAAGGTGTAATATGCCCCCCCCCCTCCTCGACAGAGAGAATGAAGTGAAGTATGTGACGGGTCTTCACCTTTGATGTTGAGCAGTTGACGCCACTGGCTAGCAAGCAAGGTAGTGGTCATAGAATTACCATCAGAAAAAGTGAAGAGGGGTTCCTCCATCCTCCTCCTTTTGCTTGCTGCCAAGTGGGCGTGTGAGGCAGCAATGGGGCAGAAGATATTGTTGAGTCTGAGGAGAGAAATGACTGTGTGGGTTGATGACACCTGCATGGTCTTGGACGATTAATTTGATAGAGATGAGGAGTCTATCCTGACAGATGTTTACGTCACCAAAGGTGAGATGCCTAGTGGGATCAAACTGGGCACTGTCCTGGGAACTAAGTTTGATTGCTGGAGGAAGGCCTCGAACATGAGTATGACAGCCAGACTGATATGTGTATGGTATGGACGAGAGGCAGCCGCGGACAAACACGCCCAGAGGTGGTCTGTTGTGACTGGGAGTTTTGGCGATGGTATATGACAAACTGTCAGCTGTATTCCTATTTTGCCTTTGTCTGTTGGTTGAACAAACCAACAAACATTACCATCAGGTGATTTGAGGTGATTAAAGCTTTACTCTTGTTTGTTGGCGTCAGTAAACACATAGACATAGCAACTGTGTCTGTCATTCACTCCTGTACCGACTAGGCAGGCGTCAGGCCATATCTGACAGCCAACCTCTGCTTGAGGGATGATGGTTTTACCGTTGTATTAAGGTAAAAACGTAGTAAATGAGTCTAGATCAAGTCTAACCGATTTATTCACAAATATTCTCCCACCTTTTGCTGCTCGTAAAGCAGCTAGTAGCCTATGCATGAAGAGACAAGCAGGATGAACAACTTTACCAAGGTAGTGGGGTTCGAAATGTAATCCAGTGGAAATTCAATGTTGAAATTGATTTTATTGCACAGAAAATTCCTTCATGGTCCAAGGGTTTAGGAAATCATAGGTGCCAACTTTTAGATGCCATCTTTTAGATGCCACCAGAGCGCGCTTTGTGCCCATTTTTTCCAATTTTACACTCTGACCTATTTATTATTTGAAATACAGATTTGTGTACATTAGATTGATTAAAGTACATAAAAAGACCTTTTCAAATCTGTATTATATGATGCAATAGCATAGTTAGGTGATTTTCTATGATTTTTCAAATATTTACCATTTTTGTGAAATTCTCGTTTAATTGGCATAAACCCCCAAACAGCCACTTCTGATGCAAAAGCACTGCATCTGACAACTAAGTCAATATTAAACGTCTTGTAGAGTGTGAAAAGAGCTTTCATTTGGTATAATTTGACAGTCATTTAATGAAAAACTTTTAATTTTTTTTTATCAATTTCTTTGAACAAAATCTTGATTCAACACCAACACTTATGGTCAGGGAGCTTAGGGCCTGATTTGAGGTGGATGTGGATGTTAGTGACAAAAGCACCAAATTTGGTCCATATGCTAGTCATTGCCTTTTGCTTTCAATTTTTGACAGGAGGGTTTTTAAAAAAATACATTATAGCAACCATCTTGGAATTTGAAGGACTCCATCATGTAAAAAGCTATATATTCAAATATCTCAGCTTCTAGACAACATAGGATCATGATCTTGGTGTCAAAAAATGGGTTTCCAGGGTCAAAGACCACAACTATACCATTTAGGAAAGGATCAGATTATATTTTTCAATGAAAAAAATGTATACATGACAATTTGGAATAATTTACCTGCTCATATTAGAAATATAGATGACGGGCAATATTTCAAAACATGTATTAAAAAGCACTTCTTGGACAAAGATTAACTAACTCCGCAAACTCGGCTCGCTCTCGCTAAACACTCCTACCTCTATGAATTTGTACTATATAGTAATTCAAATTTTTTTCACATACCTCATTATTTCTCTTATCATCCTGTTCTAATTAATTGTATGTAATATTCAACCTCTGTCATTTATTCTCAATATATACGATTTATATAATGGTTTTCACCGTTTTTCCAAGTAACTGATATCTAGCTTGCAGTAATGATTGTAGTTGAGCTAGAAGAACGCTGAGGTTCAGCGACAAGTTATCCTCTACATATATTTTCAAGATGTGTTTGAAAAATAAAAACGTTAAAAAAAAAAATTCATTATGGACTACTGCACATGTACATACATGTTGTTTATGCTTGCCCCCTTTCTCACAATGGCAATGGCATATTTTGACCAATTTTCCCAAGGCCATGCCTTTTGGTGCCTGGATTTCATCTTTGATTATGCAGGGAGCAGCAATGTTCATAGGGAGGGCCCTCTGTCAGCGAGGTGCTCTCCTCTTATGTAACTTGACAATCTCCTTATTGCTAAAGATCTTGACACTGTGCGTCAGCACTACAACATGGCTATTGAGATGATACAATCCCACAGCCTGACAATGGTTGAGAAGAAGCTTTCCCAATTTCTCCTCTTTTTTTATTTTTGCAAAACAGTTTTATCAGACTTTGACACTTTTTAAACTTTTACATCGAGCTCATGGGCTAACAATCACAAGTAAACAAACATTTGTTCGCATAGAGTCTGCGTACATTCACTGAAAGAAAAGAAAATAACTCCCAGTATTCTTTTCACATTTTTCTTATTCAATGTCATAAAAACACTATACTTATGCCCTATGAAACGTAATATTGAACCATATCACCAGGAGAATGGGTTAGTTTAAAATCCCTATAATCCATATCAGCCAATGCCTAGGCGGGATCTGGCTTCCCACGTGTGAATAGAAAAGGAAGCTTCACCAGTTGTTGTTTTTCCAGTCCTTCTTCTAGCTCATGTTCTGGTATGGAGTTCTCATTGGTAGTATCATTGGGTTTGACTTCTTCATGTCCTGGTAGAAAGTTATCATTGGTACTATCATCCAATTTGACTTCTTCAGTTTCCTCCAGCTGCTCTATGTATTCTGTAATGATCTAATAGAAGAAGACTAACGAACGTCTGATCTTCATGAGAAGAACGAAGCAACTGTTTAATGGTAACGTAAGATACAGGCTCCTCCAGGAGATTACATGCATAGTAAATGAGTGGGCGGAGCCCTTACGTAATATCCATGGCATAGCATGTATAAGTAGACTTGCACAGTCCTAGCTAGTTAAGTATAATTAGCGATTTTAAGTAATGTGATAATAGGTGATAATTAATAATAATATAAATATAATGAGGTTACACAATGTTACGTAATGTTACATAACAATTCCAAAAAGCAAATCAACTGAGAGAAGTTCTTCTTCTCCCTCCTTTCAAAGTCTTCGTTTGCCTCATCTGCCATTAACCTAACCAAAGATTTTAGTTCTTCCACATTTTCTCTTGTTAATGTTATTGTTTTGCTCTAGTTTAGGCTTTGGACTCTATGGAGGATTGTTGGTCACTCTCCCTATCCAATGTCTGACTGTTAGTAAGTAGTAAGTATTGTATCCATGAGGTGGCACCACTAGTGTAAATAGTTAGGAGAATATGCCACCGGCTATTGAACAGTCAAATTGATAGATAATCAGCAGGTCAAAGCATGTAATTTCCAGAATGTCTCAATATATGTACACACACACCAAAGTCTATATAATGTAGCACAAGTGTAGTCAGGTTTTCTTCATCATAAATGTTTGTTTACCTCTCCTATTGCTTTAGCATGGCTGCATATGGTTTCATAGAGGAGACCCAACCCTTTTTCGGTATCAAAATTTGATGTTGTTTGATAATTGTGGATGGTAGAAATGGCGGGTAGCCTATCCTAGTATTATCAGCTTTGATTCCTAGATACTCCTTGCACTATCTCTGATTATTTCATGGCCTGAATATTCACTGAGTATTCGAATATTGGTATGACAGTTCTTGGTATCATGACTGGATCCGGGATCTGGAAAATAAAGATTATCTTTGGAGCTAATGCACCATCAATCTTGCAACCTTACACCATCTGGTGGAACCTTTCTATTCCCTCTTACCCAGCCTAGGTATAGCGTTTTCAGAATTGCTAAGAGAAATTACTTCCTAGACACTCTATGAGATACTAAAGATAAAAAAAAATACTGGAAAACCATGAATTCTATTTTTCCTTCGAAATCTTCAACATCTCATCTATCATCAAATCTCAATGATAATAATAACAAGCCAGTCTCGAATGATGACTTACCTGACTTTATTAACTCCTATTTGGCAAACATAACTGATAGTCTATTAAAGGATACACCTAAAACTCCCAGGACTAACACTAAGCAATGTGTTGATTCCCAGCTATCTGATATTACCACCAATGAAATTGAGATACAGCATAGCTGGTTTTATTTCAGCAAATACACAATAACAATAAAGAAAAAATTTGAAATGTCCGTCCGCTCAGTGCGGATCTGAATGAATGAATAGTTCCAATATTTATGTTCGGTTGGCGACGTCATGGGCGCCGGCGACGAAGCGCTGTGATAGGACAGTGGCGAGAAAGGGCGTGGCTAAGCAACCGCTCCCTGGTCACCCAAATATGGGGCACCGATGGGTCGGTTAGATATATGTTGGGTGAGGTTGGTTGCTGTCGTAATAAGGAAGATGAACAAGGGAATGGCCTGAAACCAAGCATAGCTGGTTTTATTTCAGCAAAAGGCCAAACCAGAAGAGAAATCAAGGGGATAGGCTGTCCAAGGCCTTACCCACCACACTCTCGCAATATAATTGATCCTGGGGAGAGGGTATAATGTAAGATGACACAATCGAGGATCTCCAATTACCTCGAACCTTGATATTGTCCATGGATATGCCCAAGGAAGACATATAAGAGGCTCCACCACGACGAAATGAATGGGAAGTGAAGTTATTCCTCACTCCAGCAGCAGTTGACAAGGCAGACAACCTATTTGTTAGTTGAACATAGCCTAAAGTCCCACAGGATAGGCAGGAGAAAAGAGGAGCAGACATAGGAAGATCCTAGTCTAGAAGCTTCTTTAACCAATATACTGGGCACAAGGTTTTATTCCTAATTTTTTTGATAATTATAGAAAAGGGGGTGGAGGACGACTTAGTCGTGCCAACATGTACCACTGAACCCCCAGATCCAAGGGAAATGTTTTTACGGAACAACATGTGAGGGGAATTAACCACATGTCCAACCCTTAATAATGATCTGAATAAAAACACAAAAGCAGACCAACACATCAGGTCCAAGTCATCTTGCAAATCTAAGCAAGGGTACATTTTCATAAGGTGCAGCTCCAGGCAGGCTCTTTATCCCACGAAGCACTGATTTAACGGCCGGATGAGATACAGGAGGGCAATCTAGCCCTAAAATTCTTGCATAAGCAACCACACCAGTTACATAAGTGCAGACTGATGAATATCTCATCACAGATGATAAATATGCACAAAAAGCTGAGAGTTTCTGAGTCATTATAGGCACCAATGATACAGCATTCTCATCTAGGAAGGCTTTGAATAATTTCCACTGTCTAAGCCTCTGAAGCTTTGTAGAAGGGGCAAGACTTACATTCCTGAGTTGAATAACTCTATCCGTCCATTTGTTGAGCCCTGGAGGAGACAATACTCAGTGTTAATACAGCACAAATTTGTAGACAGGAGAACATCAGGCACAGGGGCATCAGCACTATAATAAGGTAAGCGAGATAGAATATCTGCCACCACATTATTGCCCGTTTTAATGTATTTAGGTGTGAGAGAAATATTAAAGATGAAACAAATCCAATACAACTCATAGAGCCATTGCATGCATTGTCTACTACTACTTGTTCCATTTTTCAACATATCAATGACTTGTGTATTGTCTATGAAGCACACCACATTTTTGTTCTTTAGCACACTAGCCCAACGTCTAATACCAGTCAAAACAGGCAATAATTCCTGGATATTAATATTGGAGGCTAGATCATTTTCCATAGGCACAGGGCAAATGTGACCCTCATGACTAACACAAGCAGGAATTTCACAGTCGTTCCAGGGTCCAGCCAAACAATCTGATCCCATGAAGGCTGCAAATCCCTTGAAAGAGGAGTCAGAAATAATTGGGAGGTGACAAAATTCTTTCTTGAGCATACCCACTCCATTGAAACATTTGGAGAATGATTCCCACCAGTTCAAGTCCATCCTCGCCTCATCTGATATAGGCATGACATGCAACTTCTTAACAAGCATCATCTTATACATGTCAAAAAACCTTCTGCAGAAGGTTCTGCCTCCATGAAACACAGCTGAGCAATGAGAAACATAACCACAGAAATTTGAAATGTCCGTCCGCTCAGCGCGGATCTGAATGAATGACTAGTTCCAATCTTTATGTTCGGTTGGCGACGTCATAGGCGCCGGCGACGAAGCGCTGTAATTGGACAGTGGCGAGAAAGGGCGTGGCTAAGCAACCGCTCCCTGGTCACCCAAATATGGGGCACCGATGGGTCGGTTAGATGAAATATTGATACCAACAAATCCTCTGCTCCTAAAATCCTCTTGTGTTTCAAATAGAGTACTAAAGGACGCTCTGTCCACTCATATATTCCCCTGTGACTGGAAAACGGCTACTGTCGTACCACAGGTGACAATACACAACTAAATAACTATAGACCTATCTCACTACTAACAACCCCAAGCAAATTAATAGAAAAAATAATACATACTAGAATTCTAGCCTATCTAACTAATCATCATCTTCTCGACACACATCAAGCAGGTTTCTTGCCTGGGCACTTGACTACTGACACTATTAGCAAACTAACTGACAAACTATTTATCAACCTAGATAAAAAACTCCCCACACTACTCACTTATGTTGATTTCCGTAAAGCTTTTGATTTAGTTGATCATGATATTCTCCTAGAAAAAACCCGACTCCTTGGCATAAAAGGTAATCTCCATCTCTGGTTAAAGTCTTACTTACAGAACAGAAAGCAAAAAACCATTGCCAATAATGTAACATCTAACCTAGCTCTAATTAAAACAGGTGTCCCCCAAGGGTCAATCTTGGGGCCACTACTCTTTCTCATGTTTATAAATGACCTCGACGAATGTCTTGACTTCTGTAAATACTTTTTATATGCTGATGATACTGTCTTGTACCTCTCTGACAAATCACCACCAACTCTAATCGCGAATATGCAACATGATGTTGTAAATTTGACCAACTGGTGTGTATGTCATTGCTTTCTTATTAACACCACTAAAACAAAGATTATGCTTGTAAATAAGAATCTTAGAGTAGATTACTTCCGGTTCCGGTGCAGAGAGATTCAGACCGTGGAGCACATGCTCCTTTCTTTTTTTCAGCTTGTGAACCTTTTAAGCTAGTGTATAACCCCCACAATTGTCAGAGACTTTCATAAGTATCCACAGCAGATCAAGAACTATCCATTCGACGGCATACGCAAAGTTAAACACCCTCTTGCTAAGCTCGAAGATATCACCGATCCCAAGCATCCCACGAGGCCAGCGCCATCTTGCTCCTCCAGGACCCACTGATCGGGGAGTAACCGAAGCGACATAGGTTTCCATGGAATCATAGCGTTGGACCTTATCTCCATCCCTTAATGGAGGAAACTAGTTGACAGTGCCAATCCTTTCAGGAATCAGTTTTAACCTTACTTCACTGAGTGACTCGTTCTCCCAACCCTTCACACAAATAGGACCACGGAGCAAACTCGATCCACCGTAAGCATAAGGCATAGGCCTGCCACACGGTAAACAAACGAGCAAACTAAAAGAGACTATACAGCTGTTGTGCGAAATATGGACTCTGAGAAACAGGTTTGAGTTTAAAACCCGGATTGCCTTATTATAAACTGTGTCTATGTGTAAAAGCATTGATTTTATTGAACTGTAGCGACAAAGTAGAGACAAATCTCCCGCCGGAAAGGTTGAATTCGCGCATGCGCAATCAACACTTCCGCTGGCTGACTACCATGTAAACAACCTTCGCCGTAGTCACAGAGTGCACAATACGGTTGATGTCCTATGATAAAGCTAGAAACTGTAGAGTAGACGTAACCGCAAAACCTTCTTACAAATCAAGGGAGTTGTGTATTGAGCTTGTAGTATTTTAACAAACGGCAGCAATAGTTATCTTCACATGCAAAATTCACCATACGGCAAGCCCGACCGAAAGTTTTGTTCTGCCCATGCGCGATCAGTCTTCCGTCACCCATTCTATACCGTTATCCGCGGCACCCACGGCAACAAACTAGCCCGGACCCAAGAGACTGCTAGTCTGGGCAATAAGTACAGCCAGTAGCTGTGCAAATAACAGAGAGATACTCTAAGTTATGGCTGCTTCTCTTAAGAGAGAAAGGGAAGAAAACCTAAACATGACTGAAAGTGATGCGAAGAAGAATAAACACTCAACCATGAAACTGGACAAGACCAATAAAAGTACCACAGATCTGGATCAAATTAAAAACATGTTTGAAACAATGCAGGGCCAATATTCCACCATGCAAACCCAATACACTGAGATGGTCAAAGTAGCTCCAGCAGTAGCTAAAAATACCACTCGCATCGAAGAGGTGTCTGACGAAGTAGTGAAAATAGCTACCAGTGTGACAGAAGACAACATCAAGAGAGACAAACATATTACTAAGTTAGAACAAACCATCAGAGATCAGGTAGAGGCAAATAAAATTATGAAAAGCAATATGGTGCTCAAGACTGACAAAGCCATGATGGCTTTGGCCAGGCAGGCTGACAGAGACGAAGAAATAGCCATACAGGTTGAGGAGGATAAACTGAGGAACAACCTACTGTTTGATGATGTCCCTGTGCTAGATGAAGAAGATGAAGGGTACTTAAAAACTAGCATAGAGAAAGTCATCACCATCAAGATGGGCACGCAGATCGAAGGACCCTTCTCAGCCAAGAGGGTAGGCCGTGTAGAGGTAGGTTTCCCCGCCCCTATATTGGCCAAGTTCGAGAAACCTGCAGACGCCATCAGAGTCTGGGGTCAACGTACAGCACTCAAAAATCAGGAAGAAATCAACGGCCGCAAACAATATAGAGTCAGGAAAGACCTTCCAATGATTATTAGAAGACGTATCAACATAGCTAGACCTATCATCACAGCAGCCCTCAAAACCAACGCTTACAAAAAAGTAGTCAATGCCAGGGGGAATGTGATACTAGACAGGAAAATATATCACTACAACAAGCTCAATCTTCTCCCTAAGCATCTATCCTTGGCATTCCTATCCAAAAGGGAGAACGACGACAACTATGTGTTCTTCACCAGGTCCAACCCGCTGTCCAATCATTTCCAGGCCGACTTCATATCCGACAGCATGGCCTTCTCTTCGGTTGAACAGTTCTTAGCCTATAAAAGAGCCAGAATCGATAAAGATTCAATTAAGGCCGAGTTTGTGAGGAACAACCCAGACCCAGTGAAATGTAAAGGGGTTCTGAATGAGCTGAAAGATACGGACTCCACAGATGAGTGGAACACCCAAGTAGATGAGCTACTGGCCCAAGCTTTAAAAGCAAAAGTCAAGCACAACCCCTTCATCGGTGACTTCCTAATTGACACTGGTGACAAGAGGATAGGCGAAGCCTCCTATGACATCGTGTGGGGCATCGGTATGGGACTCGACAACGAAGAGGTTCTGAAGTCCGACCTGTGGGCCACAGGAGGCAATAGGCTAGGAAAAGCCTGGCAAGCACTGAGAGAAAAGCTTGTCGAACAACGAGCTCGCCAAGAAGAACCTAAGCTGATGCGAGACCAAGAAGAAGAAGACATGGACTTTTTCGTTTAAGTGTTCAAGTGATTGAAGAGTCTATTATACCAAATAGTTTGTAAAATGACACAATGTATGACAAAAATAATACATCCCTATCAGAGCTAACCTTTTGCTCTATAAATACTAATGGCCTAAAGTGTATTGAAAAAAGAAAAAAACTGTTCTCCAAGTTAGCCAAATATCACAGAACCATTTTCTCTCTACAAGAGACGCATAGCTCTCAGGATAACGAAAACATATGGCGTAGTCAATGGAGAGGCCCAATGTATTTTGGGCACGGGCTTCCCAACTCATGTGGGGTAGCCATCCTATTCACTAAAGACCTAAGAGTTCAATTCATTAAGAGAGGTTATTCCCAAGATGGTAGTGTCGTTTATGTTCATGTATTAATTGAAAACAAATCCTTTTTGATCTTTTCAGTCTATATGCCCACAAGCGTCAATGCGAAATCACAAATAGATTTAATTAAAGAGATCGACTTTATTATTCAGAACAATGTAACCATTGAGGTATGTATTAGCAGGGGACTTCAATATCGATTTAATCAGAGATGTGCGCAAAGAAACAGCGATAACGCTGAATGACATGTTGATTAGCAAGAGCCTATTAGACTCACAGGTGGTCAACACCTCCCCTATAAATAATATGTGGCGTAGAGGTAATCAAACATCTATTATAGATTATATCTTCGTTGACGAGGGCCTAGCCAACAGAATTAAAAAAAGCTGGGTTGAGTTCACAGAGCTCTCTGATCATAAATTGGTGTTTACAACAGTGGTAGAAAAAAGTACCAAAAGAGGCCGAGGCTTCTGGAAGGTTAATAAAGATATATTCAGTGAAGAATCATATCAGTTTGAAATTGAAAAAACAGCGTTACATTATGAAGATAGTTATGTTGAGATGTGCCCTAAACACAAGTGGGAGCTTTTCAAACAAGATGTTAGATTGCTAACCATAAAATATTGTAAAGAGAGGGCCAAGAGAAAGAAGAAGGAGGCAGGTGAGTTGAGAGCACGGATAGATGTACTGGAGAAGATCCCTGTTATGTCGGAGACCGAACTGGAGGAATACCAAGGTATCAAATATGAGTTAGAAGATAGAGCTTATAATCAAGCCAGAGGCGCACTCATCCGCTCCAAAGCCAAATGGCTAGTCGAGGGGGAGAGGCCCTCTAAGTATTTCCTCCAGCTAGAAAAATTTAGAGCAGAGAGAAAAAACATAATTCAATTGTTCAGAAATCAAGATCTGGTCTCCGACTGCGGGGAAATCCTCCAAATTGGGAAAGAGTTTTATCAAGAGTTGTATACAAGGCAGGAAACTGAAACTGTCCCTGATTTTTCTCTACCCAAACAACTATGCGATGTTGATCAACAAATTATTGAGAGAGATATTACTATGCATGACCTAGAGACAACGTTGAAATACATGGCCACGGGGAAATCCCCAGGATCAGATGGGTTTACCACAGAATTCTATAAGGCATTCTGGTACGCCTTAAAAGATCTGTTCTATGATATGTGCATGGAGTGTTTGAAATCTGGTTGCATGACTGACGAACAAACGCGAGGCGTCATTTCTGTTATTCCTAAAAAAGACCTTGATCACCGACATATTAAAAATTGGCGCCCGATAACGTTACTAAACGTTGACTACAAAATCGTCTCCAAAACAATAGCTAGAAGAGTTAATTCAGTCCTTCATCTCTTGGTAGAAGACGACCAGTTCGGCTTTGTCCAAGGGAGATACATCGGATCCGCCATCCGTCATATGGACGACATTCTTAACTATGCACAAAAGAAGAAAATAAAAGGTGCGGTGGTCTCGGTCGATTTTAGGAAAGCCTACGACACAGTCGATTGGTCTTACTTAAATCAGTGTTTGAGAGCTTTCAACTTTGGAGAAAAGATTATCTCCTGGATAAATACCTTATTTCAGAACTCACAGGCGGCCTTCATTAATGGAGGACACACGTCCCATTGGTTCCCTGTGTCAAGGGGGGTGAAGCAAGGTGACCCCATTTCCTCATCCCTGTTTACACTAGTCGTTGAAACAATGGCTGTTCGAATAAGGAACAACAATAAAATAATGGGGATCCCTATAGGCCCAAACCCTAAGAAATTAATCCAATTTGCAGACGATACTACCATCCTATGTTGGGGTGATAGTGATCTCCGCGAAGCTTTCAAGGTAATACAAGACTTTGGCAAAATATCTGGTCTTAAACTCAACATAAACAAGACTAAGGGGTTTAATATTAATAACATTGAGCTGTCCCCTAGCCTGGAGGAAGGGATCACTTGGACCCATAGCATGAAATTTTTGGGCATTACCTTGCTTTACCCCCCCGACCAAAAAAAGTTAAATGACGCAAATTTACCGCCCCTCTTAGACAACCTAAGAGAGATTGCAGCTCAGTGGCGGAAGAGAAACTTATCTGTCAAAGGCAAAATCATAGTGTGCAATGTATTGTTATTACCAAAAATACAGCATGTATTATCGTGTGTATCCGTTGATGAAAACTACATTAGAGAGGTTGAACGAATAGTCAGGAAATTTATCTGGAACAGTAACTACAGTAAAATAAAACCAGACTATTTAAAACAACCCGTTGCCGATGGCGGGCTGAAACTAAGAACAATAAGAGAAATCATACAAACAAACCGAATTATGTGGGTTAAGAGGTTTATTGAGAATCAATATGACGGATGGGTAGGCACTCTGAAGGCTTGGACCAATAGAGAAGCGGAAGACTACTTCTTACGCCGCCTAAAACCTAAGTTTTTCCTCTCCCCCCTTTATAAGGATCTCTTCAAGGTATGGTCAAAAGTGTATGTAAACAAACAACCCTCTGATAGGGAAGAGATACTAAGAGAAAGAATATGGAATAATCAAAATGTTCTCATTAAAGGGAAACCTTTTTGTTTCTTACCATGGTATCAAGCAGGCGTCAGAGCACTAGGCGACATGCTCAACGAACATAACAAAGTATTATCGTCAAGCAAGATCACAAGAATCTTTGGCGTTAGGTGCGATTTTATAACGCGATAGAGTGTAAAGAATTGCAATTCTTGCGAGCGGAATTTACCCATAGAGTGGCCGTCCCCCCCTCCGCCTCTTCCCCACCTCCCCTCCGCCTGGGCCTCGACCGCCGAGCGGGACCTGGGTGGAGCGGGGGAGAGCGGGGCACTGGACATCTGTTGTTATGTGTCTACCTGTTTGATTGTCTTAGCAACCGAAATAGCATCGCCAATTGTTCTCCAGCGTGACTCTCATTATGGGGTGGGGGGAAGGGACTGGGGGAGGGAGGGGATGCTACATGCTTGGGTCAGGGATAATGGGAGGGGAGGGGGGATTGAGGGCAAGGGATCCTCCGCGCAGGCGCACAGGGCATGGCCTTGGCGTGGGAGAGCGCTGGGGGTCATGATCATGTGGAGGAGGATCCCCCTCAGCCAATCATAAGGGTGGATCGCCGGGAGCGCACTTTGCTATACCCATTTGATGCTAATGAATAATTAACGTGTGACTATAAATAAAGAGGACAGAGTAAGCTTGGACACACCTTGCTGCCTGGCCGAAGACTACTATCATCCGACTTCTCTGACTTCATCATTTACATACCGAATCTCTGGGCAAATTGCCATTGCATTCTCACACTGGCGACCATTCGAAGAGACGACTTGCTAAAATAGCAAAACCCTCATCTTGAAGTCAGAGAAAAACCAGGCGAGCAAATGAAGAACAGGACTGGGTGAGTGGAAATCTGAACTCTGATTTTGCTTGTATATTATTGTGGAATGTGTGGGAAGCGGATCTGGGGACACTGTACAAAATTGGGTGCAATGATCACACTTAGCGACTCATAATACTTGGAGAGTGCGTGAGAAATTCAATTCAATTTCAATTCAAATATTCTTTTATTGTCGAATTTCTCAAAACAATGGTGGTTGTTCAAATCTGGCGTGCCAGCTCTTCCAGTGAGTGCCTCATTACATTATTTTCCTTGGTGACAATAATTGAAAAAACAGCAGAAATACAACAATAAGCAAGCTATCAGTGAAAGAGATAGCAGAATGGAAGATTGGTTATGCGCTAAGGGGCACAACAACAGTGCTGAGGGGTCACTGCCCTTATGTGACAGAACCTAATACCTTGATATCTTACATTATTAATTAGTTTTTAATTTGGTGGCTTACAGCCAATTCATTGGTTAACATATTAAGCATATTGCTTAAATAAATTTATTAATTAAATAATGACAGTATGTTGAGAGAATGATCGTTAACAGAATCTATACTTTTCAATGCGTCAGGATTTATATAATGAATTTGAGAAGTTAAATAGTGCTGCCATAGAAATTCATCTAGACAGTTAATGTTTTGTGATCATACAGTTACAACAGAACAACCCCTCTAGGCTAAATGCAGATCAGCTGTGAAACACTAAAATAAGTTGTTCCAGCGCATAGCAGCATAGAACCTAGAGTGACCAAGTGACCAAGTGAAAAAGAGAGTAATCCTATTACAATATTCAGTATGTGGGTTTGAGTGTGTGAGCAGCTAGAGTTACATAACTAATTTGGTAACTGGACGTCAGGTGCCAAGAGTTTTTCAGTATACTTTTTAAAAGCATACTTATCCTCTATCTTATGGGCAACCGGCATTAAATTATTCCACCTCGTTTGACATTTATATATTACTGAGTTAGAAACTTTATTTGTTTTTGAGGAGATAACAATGAGATTTCTTCTACCAGCAGTGACTAAATGCCTGGAGCTTTTAATTCGCTAGGTCCTTGGGTTCTGTATGTTTAGATCTGTACCTTGTACTGTCTAGTTATTCTCTCTAAAAACCGCAATGGAGGTTGATTGGGCGCTAGATGCAGAGGCGGTTGCTGCTCTAGATGTCAATCAAAGAAGGGCAAGGTTTGCGGCAATCAAAGAGATCCGAAGGCGTTTGGAATGCCATGGATCTATGTGGGAGCCAATGATGGTTCCAACAAGGACACCTTGAGAGAGTGGCTGGATGGGATCAGCAGGGCAAAAGCCTATTGTGCGGCCAATGACGACCTCACTTTAGAGCTTTTGGGGACGCTTGCTAGTGGGCCTCTAGCGAGGTGTGTGGCAGCGTTCCTGCAGATAGCAGAGAACAGAACCTGGGATCTGGCAAGGGCAGAGATTTTCCGACTCTTCATGAATGAAGAGGAGGAACAACAGCTCAGGGCACGCCTCACAGATCTTTATCAACTCCCGTACGAAGATGCTAAGCAGTATGGACGCAAGTTCCAGCTGGCGTCTCAAAGGGCATATAGCATTGATGATTTAAATCATGATATTGTCCAAGAGACGCTAGTAAGGAATTTTGTGGGAGGACTGAGGGACGAGCAGATACGTCATGACGTATTTGCCGCTCGTCCTCAGACTCTGGCTGAGGCTATCACTCAAGCCTCAGCTGCCGCTCACACCTTCGCATTGGCAGGCCAGCCTGCCAGAGGTGAGAGAAAGGACGAGCCAATGGAGATAGGGGCCGTCCTAAATCAACTAAAACCCGAAATTCCAAAACCCCCAGCAAATTGGGTACCTTTTTCTGAATTAGAGGCTAGAATAAATATGTTGACCAAAGTAATAGAAAAATGGGAGAACATAAAAACCCCTAACCCAACTGTGATCATGCCCCAACCAAGTACAGCCACCCAGTACCCTTTTCAACCACCCATGTTGCCTATGTATCCACCTTATTACAATCCATCCTACCCACCCCCTCCGGTTGCCAGTTCTCAAGCTGTTAATAACACAGGGAAAGGGAAGGGAAAAGGTAAAGGGGACGCAGGTCCTGAAAAGAATAAACAGGGAGGAGGGAAGAGGTTTAGGGGCAAGGGTGTTTGCTATGAATGTGGGGAAGAGGGACATTTTGCGAGAGAATGCTCTCAAAGATATGCTCATGTACAAGCGGCGGTGGTAGCGGCCATGCAGATGGCTGCCGCCACCCCCAAGATCGGGAACCAGGGGGAATAGGCAGGCCGGACAGGAGATTTTGTATTTCTATCCCAGTGGCGGGGATGGGAATGCGGGCTCTCATTGATACCGGCGCGTCTAGAAGTTTGATGAGAGAGGATATGTGGAAGGCTTTCTGTAAAGCCTATCACCGTCCACTCATACTAACAAAGGGAGAGACCTTAAAATCTGGTCATGAACTTGTAACAGAGGGACAGGCGATTATTAACTTGGGAGGTAGCTCATTTCCAGTTTATGTTGTTAAAAAACTCCACCATGAAATGCTTTTAGGGGACGATGCGCTAGACATTCTAGACGCCCACATTGTATTCAAAAAGAGAAAAGTCATTTTAGAAGGGAAAAGCTATAAGAGTGGGTGGGTGGGTGACTCTGATTTAGAATTTGCCTCCATCCACACTGAAGCAGAAGCTTGGGAAGTAAAATACCCGGCTGTTTTTGGAGAAGGCAAAAAGGGTAATCTTGGAAAATTTAAAGATGTGACCATGCACATAGATACTGGAAATGCGCGCCCCATTAATCAACGGCCATATCGCTTGCCCCTGATTAAAAGAAAACTAGTTGATAAGGAATTAGATGAAATGCTGGAACTGGGAGTAATTGAGCCCAGCACCTCAGCATGGGGGAGCCCAATATTGTTGGTTCCTAAGAAAGATGGGAGTAATAGACCTTGTGTAGATTTTAGAAGACTCAATTCTGTTACTAAAAAGGACGCTCACCCTCTCCCAAATATTCAGGACATATTCGATAGCTTGGCAGGATCAACTGTCTTTTCCACCATTGACCTAAAAAGCGGGTACTGGCAGGTAGAAATGGACCCAGAGAGTATTGAAAAGACTGCATTTGTGTGTCACAGAGGCCTTTTTCACTTCAGGAGAATGCCTTTTGGTCTCACTAATGCACCAGCTGTCTTTCAACGGGCCATGAATAAAATGTTTTCGGAATTTATTGGAAAATTTTGCATGACTTTTATAGACGATATTGTAATCTATTCCAAATCTGAAGAGGAGCACGACCACCATTTGGCTCTGGTGTTTGATAAATTAGAAGAGTTCGGAATTACAATAAAAAAGAGTAAATGTATTTTCAAACAGGAAAAGGTAGATCTCCTCGGCTACCAGGTTTCCAAGGATGGGATTAACTCCCACCCAGATAAATGTAGTGCAATCAGGGATATGCTACCCCCAGAAGACGTGAGCGGAATTCGCTCCTTTCTAGGGATGACTGGGTATTACCGTCAATGTATTCCAGATTATGCTAAGGTAGCTTATCCGCTAGTAAAACTTACCAAAAAGTACGCTAGGTTTGAATGGTTGGAAGAACAACAAAATTCTTTTGAAATGCTGAAGGAGCTACTTACTTCAGACAGAGTAATGGCACATCCCCAGCTAAATAAGGCCTACCGCCTTTATACAGATGCCTGTGATTACGCAATAGGGGCCATATTGGTCCAGACTGATAGTCAGGGTGTGGAGAGACCTGTTCAATATATCTCTAAACAACTCTCCGGACCACAGCGAAATTGGGCTACGATTGAGAAAGAGGCATATGCTATTGTTTATGCGCTAAACAAACTTAGGCCCTATCTTCAAGGTAGCGAGTTCAAAATTTATACGGATCACAAGCCATTAAAATCGCTATTTGTAGGTGAAGTCAAAAACACAAAAATTCAGAGGTGGGCGGTACTTATAGCAGAATATGGGGCTCCCATTGAGTATAGAAAAGGGGCCAACAACATTAGGGCGGATATGCTCTCTCGAATAAAAACCAAGGGAAAAGAGCCGACTCTCAGTCAATTTGAAGTCTGCGCTTTAGAAGAAATAGATGAAATTCCTTGGGAATTTGATAAACTCGAGAAAGAGCAAATAAGGTTAGAACAGAGGGAAATGGATGAGTTCCAACAAGGGGTGGAAGAGGAGGGAGACTATACCATAATTGATGGAATGCTCTTTACTCTGATTCCTCCCCCAGGTAAGCCAGCCTACCCCTGGTTGGTATTACCACCCTCAGCCAGGTATAGAGTAGTGAGGCGCGCCCACACTGAGGTAGGCCACCAGGGTATGCGAAAAACATTGGATAGAATTCAAGAGGCCTATAAATGGCCCACAATGCGAAGGGATACTTTCCGTGCTTTGACCAAATGCGCTAGGTGTGCAGTGAACCGAGTCGGGCAGGCGCGTGTACCTCCTACAGCTATGCCTCTGGCAAAATACCCTGGCCAGATACTAGGGATGGATCTGTGTGGTCCCTTCCCCGTTTCTGAACAAGGGAACAGGTATATAATAACTGTAATAGATCACGCTACTGGCTGGGTAGAGGTTAAACCCATACCCACCAAAGCAGCTAAGAATATAGCTGACTATTTGGCGAATGAATACGTCCCCAGGTATGGCCCTCCAGAGGTAGTCATCACCGACAGGGGGCTAGAATTCATGAACCAACAGGTAGAAGGGTATCTCAAATCAATAGGCACTGAAGTAAGGCACTCCACGAGTTTCCACCCTACCACAAACGGTAAAATAGAGAGATTCCACAAAACATTTAAAGGAATACTCAGAAAATTCATAAACGCCAGACCAGCAGAGTGGGAAAGCCATTTAGGCCCTACCCTCTGGGCACATAGAGTCTCCACCTCTTGTGTAACTGGTTTCACACCATATTTTCTAACTTTCGGCACCAAACCAAAATACCCTTTTTCTAAAATATTCCCTACTCCAGAGGGAACAGAGGATGCCGTGCTAAGTGAGCGCCTACAGGCCTTGACAAGTGCGTTCAGAGAGGCCGCTGAGCGCACTGAGGCTAGTAGGGTGGCTAATTACGAAAGATTGAGAGCCAGAGCGAACGCAAAAGATCTAAACATAGGGGATCACGTAGTGGTGTTATCGGGTACCAGCACTCCACTGGACCCGAAATGGGATCATGGTTACATGATAACTGGTATCAGGGGTACCGTTATAACTCTGAGAGGACCCCAAGGTGAACAAAAACGTATTAATAGAAATAGACTTAAGTTGGTATCAGGGGAAATAGAATGGGATGTACTGAGAACTAGGCAACCAAGGGCGGGTCAAGGTAAACGTAATAGGGCTCGGAGACAGGCCCAACAAGCTAATCGAGTCAGACCACCACCCCCACAAAGGCCTGAGCCCCAGGCAGAGCCTGACCCTGTATTCATACCCATACCTCACATGCCTCGTATAATTCAGGTAGAGCCACAGGAGGAAGACGCGCCCGCAAATCAACCAGAGGAAGAGCACATGCTAGTGGAGGACGAGGACCAAGTGCCACACCCCCAACGACCACAACAAGTGCCACGCCCACCCCAGCAGCGACCGCCAAAGGAGAAAGTACTAGTACTGGCTACACCTAAGCCAGTCACAGTGCGCCCACTCCTACCACCCGCCGTTGCTGTGGAGATTGCCCCTCAGCGCACACCACCTCCAGGTCCAGTCACAAGATCAAGGGCTAAGAGAGGAAGAGTTGAGACTCTAACTACAAACCCTCTACCCAAAGCCCTGAGCACTACATCTGAAGGCACCGAGAAGAGGATTAAGGTTTTCCACTCTTTGGGATCTACAAAGAGAGAGAGGCCTGACTCCTCCCCCAACCCAGTCTCACCTTCTTCACCTGTGCAGAGGCCTAGGAAGCTGCCCTGCATACCACCACCATCACCACCACCATCGCCACCTCCACCACCATCACCCCCACCGTCACCCCCACCACAGCCCAAGCCATGGGAGTTCGATCCAGTGGCACCACCAGTGACGGATTTCTCTCCCACTTCACCCTAAAAACCCTCCTGATGATCGTCTTAACCACGATGGTTAGAGGCGGTCTGTTTGAGGAGGAAGGGGTGTTAGTGTATGAGGAAGGGGAGGTCAGAGCCCTGACCGCGACTTGGACGACTGTGATTGTACTGCACCCTCCCACACCCCCTCCTGTCAAAACTTGGATCTCGGTTCTTAAACGAAGGATTGCAGAGCTCAGACAGGCGGAGGTTGTGGGAGACCAAGATGTTCTCCACTGGGAGGAGCACATGGAGTTCCTCCGGACAGAGATACCAGCACAGGCCCACCTCAAAAACAGGAAGAAGAGGGGCCTATTTAATTTTGTGGGTTCGTTGAGCCGTGCCCTGTTCAGCACAGCTACGGTTGGACAGGTCGAGGAATTGCAAGCTGCAGTTCAGGCGACCCACAATAGTGAGGAAATATTAGCCCATTGTCAGGAGGAGATGGTGTCTGTGCTGAACCAAACTAGACTCTATATGAGAGAAAACCGTATGGACATTGCTGTGCTCCAAGCTGCAGCCAATAACATCTCCCGTCAGGTGGCTGATATCTTAACACATTTGAATGGTTTTAGTATAGAAATTCACCGAATCCACATGCGAAGGGAAGTGGATGTTCTATTGCAACAAGTAGGTAGAGCGGTAGAAAATTACTACCGTCAGAACGAATTGTTCTATCGCCAGCGAATTCAGCTGGAAAGGGGATTCTTAACTGACCAGATTTTACCACTGGCATATTTATCAGAAATTCTGTCTAAATTACAAGAAGGGAAGCATTATACCCCACAAGATAACCACTGGTATTACAGGCACCTGAACGTCCAACTATTACTAGATGGCGAGCAGGAGTTGGTATATCAGACGGTAATTCCGGCTGTTTCAGGCACCCAATTTCTACATTATAGACTAAAATATTTCCCCGTCCCGTATGGTGCTGACCACCTCAGAAAGTTAATGGGAGAGGAAGAAGTGGCCCTAGACAGCGTGTCAAGTGCATCTTTCCTCCCACAGCACTGTATTGGGTTTAAACCACAAATTTGCTCAGCTGCAATTGAACATCTAACCCCAACTTGTGAGACCAATATCATCATGGGTAAAAGACCCGATCTTTGTAAGGCCCAGATTTTGAAGAGAGGTAATTTGACCAATCAAGTATTTAGAGAGGGAGAGTCCATTTCTTCTATAATTTTAACAGTATATCAACCCCTAGAAACCATCCTGAGGTGTCCTGGGCAGAAGCCAGTAATTAAAACGTATCGCCAGCATACTAGGGTAATATTAGAAGACGGTTGTCTCCTGGTTGGAAAGGATTGGCGTGTGAGTAGCATCAAACGCCATAAGTCCCATATAATTCTCCCCACCCCCACGATTATGCCCCTCCCCGGGTTTAATCTGACTTATGGAAATTTCTCCCTTTACCCCCAATTAACCCAACAATTGACCCTTTTACAGAGAGCTGAGATACCCTTACTCTCTCTCACCGATTTTCCTAAGCCCATTTCCCCCACACCTATCCCTAGCCCCTGGTCTGAAAGTTCTATCTGGGGTATAGCCACTCTCATCCCCACCCTCCTAGGAGTCATGACCCTGGGAATCCTCTACCTCCGCCGCCGAAAGGGGCTTGCCCCCAGAGGCATGGTCAACCTCCAGTGTTGCCAAAGGAACCGTAGGCCCCGAGAGAACGCTCCCGAAGAACCCCCAACCCTCACCCTGGAAATCCTACCCCCTCAAGACGAAGATCGAGAGGATGGAGAATCTGACCCTGGCGCCAGGGCTGATTCCCGCCCCTTTGAACACCTCCCCGCCCACCCCTCTACCTCACCATATTACGCTGCCAATCTCGGACTGACCAGGATGAAGTAATAAGTTTCAGCTATTTTGTTTGGTTTTCTGGGTAGTACTTTAATCACTTTATGAACTTGTCTTTTCTTTGCACTCTTTTAATATTTTACTATTAATGCTGTTTTGCCCTCTCTCGGGTGCGAGAGAGACCGCAGAGCAAAGAGTAACATACCTGGGTGAAATCCATTTCTCTCTCAGGAGAAAATGGTGGAATCCACGGACAAGGATCCAGCCCAAAAGGTATTTTATCCAACTCTCGCTATGAGAAGTTGTTTTATGCAGACAGAATGGGGCGAGTAAGAGGAGTCTGAGAAGAAGCACCACAGGACCAGAGCTTCTTGTCTATCTCCAAACCATTCTGCTTTGAAGTGTATTTTTCATTGAGGAGTTTTATAAGCCAAACTGCAGGAGAAAACATGTGCTCTGCAGTTATTTTAGGGTTTTTAATAATGAAAATACGGTAGTGTTGACTACCCAACCGTTCTCGCTCTCAAAGGCCAAGAGAGAGAGAGAGAGACGGGCGCCCAGTCGGCCAGCGACGAGGTCCAGCGGGGGCCTCGGCTGGTCAGGCGGGCAGAGGAGACGTCGGTGACGACCGCACTAGAGGAATTTGTGTAGTAGAACCTCCAGAGGGAGACAGACGTTTGTAGAAGTGTTCAGAAGCACACTTATATACACAAAGACTTCTCTTACCCATGTTGACTAAAAGACTTTTTAGTAATTGAATGAAGGCATCATACGATAATGAACCTTCCCCTAAGGAGACATCTCCAGAGACATTTTTTCTGACCGATTAAGGTCCCCAAAGAGACATTTTTACCTTTAACTCGTATTATATCTATCTTCTTATCTTACTGTTTTAACATGTATGTTTTTAGTAATGTTACTTGTATTGATGGAGCGGACGGCTAGTATTTTGTTTGAAAGACTGTGTTTTCAATCAAAAAAAAAATATTGGACGAATGTAAAGAATTGCAATTCTTGCGAGCGGAATTTACCCATAGAGTGGTCGTCCCCCCCTCCCCCTCTTCCCCCCCTCCCCTCCGCCTGGGCCTCGACCGCCACGCGGGACCTGGGTGGAGCGGGGGAGAGCGGGGCACTGGACATCTGTTGTTATGTGTCTACCTGTTTGATTGTCTTAGCAACCGAAATAGCATCGCCAATTGTTCTCCGGCGTGACTCTCATTACGGGGTGGGGGGAAGGGACTGGGGGAGGGAGGGGATGCTACATGCTTGGGTCAGGGATAATGGGAGGGGAGGGGGGGTTGAGGGCAAGGGATCCTCCGCGCAGGCGCACAGGGCATGGCCTTGGCGTGGGAGAGCGCTGGGGGTCATGATCATGTGGAGGAGGATCCCCCTCAGCCAATCATAAGGGTGGATCGCCGGGAGCGCACTTTGCTATACCCATTTGATGCTAATGAATAATTAACGTGTGACTATAAATAAAGAGGACAGAGTAAGCTTGGACACACCTTGCTGCCTGGCCGAAGACTACTATCATCCGACTTCTCTGACTTCATCATTTACATACCGAATCTCTGGGCAAATTGCCATTGCATTCTCACAATAGGCTCAAGAATGCCATACCAATCAGATGGATTAATGTAATCAGAAATGAACAGGAGGCTGCGGCCCCTAACTACCTAGAGATTATCTGCCACATTAACGGCGAAAAAATTAACATTATCAAGAGCAAAGCCTCCCACATTTTTTAGGCATTAGTTGCCGCCAGCCACCCAGGTTTGAATAAGATCCAAAAATGGAAGCCCATACTTCATGAGGAACCTGAATTGTATAAAAGCATGGAGTGGGAAGAAAGATTTCGCATCCCTTATGAGTGTACCTTTGATGTCCGGTTAGAATCCTTACAGTATAGAGTGATCTATAGGATTATTACTTGTAACGCTTACCTAGAGCAAATCAAAGTCAAAAATGAAGACAGGTGCCAATACTGTGATAGTGTAGACACAATTACCCATTTCCTCTTCTCTTGTAAGAAAGTTAAAGAACTATGGGTAAGAATCCATGGTAAACTAAGATCGAACATGGCACTTAGAGATCATGTAGAAGCTGTACCAAGCATGACGTCTTCCATTCTTGGTATTAAAAATTCTAGCAAAAAAACAAATTTTATTAACTTTATACTATTATGCACACGTGCTTATATACATAGGCAAAGGTTATTTAAAAACAATGATTTACCCTTAGCCGGTCTGGTCAACGAGATACGCTACAAATTCAAAGCCATGAGGCGGGCTGGTCACTTTAATGCCAAGCACAAGCGTAGGGCTTGTGACTGGGAGAGTTTCATTGAACAGTGGTAACAACCTGAACTGTTCCCTTATTATACAGTTAGCTAGCCGTTAATAGTAATGTAACCATGTTAATATCATATACCAATGTTTAACAGCAAGAATCATAAACTACTAAGAGTAGCAGTGAAATAATCACTTTGACTGATAGGTTGTATGATCATAACATGTATAACTCGCCACCCGAGAGACCTGGGTCTTAATATCCTTTTTTCCTTTTTGTCGAAAAGTAAGAAGCGAGCTATGTAGATCTTGATGTATACGCTCGAGATGAGGAAGTTTTGTTGACAAGCTGAATAAAATTATGTTCCAAAAAAACAAAAAAAAAGGAATCTTAGATTAGATTCCTGGCCGCAAAGGGAAAATTGTTTGACCGTGGCATATTCCCACCTGAAAACTACCCTTCCCACAAATTCTGGTCGTTCAACGACGACCTGAATCCCGATATGAGAAGATCAAGGACCCTAATACGACTGATCGCTAAGAAGGCCGCCGCAACTAATATTGACCCCAATGCTAAAGCAAAAGGCGATAAACTAGAGATCAAAGGAAAACAATATTCTTTGAATGAACTCGACTGTCTGCCTAACAAAATCCTACCATCCACCATCAAGGTAATGAAGGTGGGCGGGGCAATCGCCTACCAGGGGCCTTAATCATGGCCATCAAACATGTATTATTCTAGGTTCTATGTGAAAAAAATACCTTATGACTCAGTAGAACATTGCTTTGTTCACACAAAGGCCCTGAAGAACGGCCATCACGCAGCCGCTAGATGCATCCGATCCATGCGTGATCCTTTCAAGCTGAAGGAAAAAAGCGGAAAACTAGACGTAAACGACGAGTGGAAGAGAAAAGAAGCAATGTATCTAAAAGCCATTATGCGGGCTAAATTTGACCAGAACAGTGAATTAAGGAGACTGCTCTTTGAAACTGACGACTATGAGCTAGTCGAAGCGACTGGCGACAGATACTGGGGTGCTGGTCATTTCCTAGGTTCCGTCCAACACTCCTCCCACACTTGGGATGAACGCGGCCACAACAAACAAGGGAAGATACTAATGGAGATTAGGGATGAACTAAGAGAGAAATACAAACTTGAACTCTCTGATATCATGCCTATTTCCCCACCGCCACCTCCGATAACGCCCTAAAAAATGACACCTACCTCCAAGGCCAAGCTGACTAGAAGACAATACTTCGACAAATCTCCATCAGAAGAGGAGAAACAGTTGAATGCATGACGAATAAACACCCCCAACGTCTTCAACATGGCTAATACGTCCTTTGACCATGATCTGAGTGGTGAAACAGAAATGGATCTGGACTTCCAAGCCCTGGCCACTAACCTTCGTGGTAAACTCGCAGCTCGTAAACTGACTGCAGACACTAGGAAGATCTTTGGCCACACATCTAACATACATGGTCTACTGAAACTCGACATGACTCAAGTCAGAAGAGTACTGGATGAGACATTAGTCCCCTAAGCTAAACATAACGGCCCACCAAATCAGTTCTATATGTCCACCCAGCGTGGGCACCACAAACCAAAATGGCGGAACACGAACTTACCTCTTCACCTAAAGCAAATTCAAGATCCCTTAAAAGTGAATGATCTGGTCTCTGCTATCCAGTAAATTGTACTGATTATTCTGGTTTTTTTTATTTGACATTGTCTATTATTTTCCTGTCTGTCTCGCGCGTACCCGCGACATAGCTATTCTCACACTGGTCTATGTAGCTGCGTGGTCTGTCTTGTCTACACTCTAAGAAATCAGCTGAAAATTCATCTGGATCCATGTAATTACTTGTTGTTTCCGGGTACGAACTGTAGTTTACATGGATTCAGCGTGCATGCGTGGAATCCATGTAATAGCTTGTAATCCCAAGCTGATTTTACACTGTTCCCGCACACTGTTCCCACTGTTCAGTCAACCATGCTAAGGCCACCTGCAGTGGCTTTTGTTTTAGCAGAGCTATGTATAGCCAGAGACAGTCCATTACGTAATGGACTGTCTCTGGTATAGCCTTGTGCATGCACAAGTGATTTCTAGGTCAGCCCAACTGGACTGCAGGTTTGAAAACATAACGACTTTTACCCTCAACCAGTGAGGTAGGACAATACAACTCACAGGACGGATTGTTTAGGCACAGGTCCATTTGAGGAATATGGCAATACTTTCAGGTAAGTAATATATGTTTTGTATTCTATTGTACTTTGTGACCTTAGATATCTCAGTTTTGGCTCTCCCAATACGGCTAACTAAAAATTCCCGCTAGTCCGGCGGACTAGTGAACTTCATAGCTTCCTAGGGTCGCTTACTAAGGGTCGCACATAACTCATACATACAATGTAGGCAAAGACTCTCTAGAATCTGTATGCAATTCTCACGAAATGGGCCCAATCCCTTCTTCCATCTTTACCATGCTGTAACTTAGCTGATTCATCAATTAGTGACAATTAAACCCTCCAGATGAATTTGTCTCTCCATAACGATTCATACTTTTATACATCTAACAGGACGGCAGAGGTTGGTGGTGTTATCCCTGGTGGTGTTGTGGTGTTACCCCTGCTGCCCCTGAAGGGGGAGGGACGGTAGAGGTTGGTGGTGTTAATCCTGCTGCCCCAGCTCCAGGGGCGGCAGGGGTAACATTAATAATTGTATTCAGGTTTCTCCTGACCATTTGGAATCGTAGACATTATTAATACCTAGCCGATTATCATTAATAAGAATAATCTCTACCATGGAATAAGAATAATCACTTCAAATGTTTTCGAATACTCTTCTAACCCTCTCCTCTCCCCCTTACATACCCTGCCGCCTCCCCTTTTCGATATTACTACTGGCGATACAATGTATACTTATAACGTCCTTTACAGTTTCAAGTTATTTACTAAATACCAGTCAAGTTACACATACAATCAACCATACATACATAGGCGTACTAATGAAGCCACTACCTGGAATTGTATATTATGAAACGCATAATGAAACAAGATTCTTCCACACATAGAACTATGAAAATAGAATGTTATTAATTTCGGCCATAGGTGTAATGTATTCGCCGTATCATGATTAAAAATACTTCCTGATTAAGGAATCTTACAAATTCCTAAATTCATTATCAAGGTTCTTTTGGAATTATAGCATACCTCACTTATGCATATACCTGCATTGAAATGTGACAACTGTGGATGCATTGCACCAAATATAGCTGTATTTTATTCTTTACAGAAGCCGGTATGAAGAAGTACACCAACAAGAAAATGATGAACCAAATTGATGAAATGATGATTTTCTGAGGGTAAATAAAAGATCCCCGAATCAGAATATATAGTGAGGATAAAAGGGTTTTACATGGGTCTACTGTAATTTCGAGCCGGGTTTTACATGGATTCAGAGTAAATTTTTACACGGATCTACTGTAATTTTGAGCTGGGTTTTACATGGATTCAGAGTAAATTTTTACACGGATCTACTGTAATTTTGAGCCGGGTTTTACAAGGATTCAGAATAAGTTTTTGCATGGGATCCATGTAATTTTACACGAAAATGTAATTTTACTTGGAAAAACCGTCATCCAAAAACGCAGTGGAATCCGTGTAAAATTACACGGATTTGACTGAAGGACCGCTTACAGTGTACACATGTCGTTGTTTACCAACAATAGTTCACGAGGTCATTCCCAGAACTAGTTCAGCAGACGAAAATTACCATGACATATAATGTCTCCCTGTACATATGTTATCTTCAAGTATTCATGTAATAAATGTATGTGTAGGTGATATTGATCTGTGATTTGTGTATATCATGTTACTGCCGGTTAACCTCTATGCCCATGTTGAACCATAAATTCAGACTAATAGTAAAGTTGCTAAAAATTTACTGCGGACTGTTTTCAATATGGTGGACACAACACACAATCTTGATGGATTTACCCTAAGGAATCTTTATATATGTACGTACACGCCATGTTGATTATCTCCTTATGGCTCTTGTGACCCGCGCAATTAGCTCTACACATATGTTTTCCCTTTTTAACCCCTAGAGTAATATTGAACCCGTTTTGTCCCAGTTATGATATTTCTGCAACTAAATGAACGGTGTCGCACTGTCACCTTGTCGAGTCCCGATGTGGACACATGTCAACTCGCAGTTTTTACTCTGGCCTCTTTCCTATTTTAATGTTCGCTACCTTTGTATGTTGATGAAAATCGAGTAATATGGATGCCCATATTGCTATGAAGTTTGTCAAGGCTATATTATACCAATTAGCATTTCAAAGCACGATGGGGTTTAAATAGAGAATGTCTCTCAACTAAAAGGGCTAACCATAGTGTCATTGAACGCCCGCTCTATCAGAAATAAGGTAGCTGAGATTAACGATTTGTTTCTGAAGGGTAACATTAAAATACTATTGATCCAAGAAAGTTGGCTAACCAGCTCCGACAAAAATCAGCAACTTGTTCTAGATTCATCGTATGAAATGTTTCGGCACGATAGAAGTAAAACCAAAGATGGTAATGTGAAAAAGGGTGGTGGTCTGTGTAGTTTTATAGATAAATCGTACGAAGTAGACCCATGGTTCTTCAAAGAATTTAATATTTGTACTGATGATATTGAGTTGTGTTGTATCAAATGCAAACCTGGGTTCAGACGAAAACTAATACTATGTAACGTATACAGCCCACCATCTGGCGACAAGGGTGTATTCATCGAAACTATTACAAGAAAAATACATGCCCTGAAGAAGGCCTCTATGAATTATGATATTGTTCTTTGCGGTGATGTTAACCTTAATATGTCTGATGTCAAAAATGAGTATGTAGTTAGTATGTATCAAATACTAGATGATCTTGGTCTCAATCATCATATCAAGACCAAAACTAGATGTGGTGTCCATCGTGATTCGTTACTTGACATTGTTGCTACTAATGTTAAGAATGTAAATTCTGCTGGAACTGTCGAATCAAATATTTCAGATCACTTTCCAACATTTCTGAATATCAAAAAGGGTAAGCCCCAGATCAATAAAAGTGTGATAATGGAAAGGAGATATGAGAACATCAACTGGATCCTACTCGGAACTTATTGTGATCAATTAGTGTTAGATTTTCGAGAAAAAATTGCTGAGGATTTTTGTCCAGACCAGTTATGGAACCAGTTGAAACAATCTCTTGTACACTTTCTTGACGAACACTGCCCTGTTGTAAAGAAGACTATGGTAAGAAGGGGTAAATTTACTTTAAGTCAGGATTGCCTTGCAGCCATTAGGTGGAGAGATCAGTTGTTTAAAAGAGCCAGGATTGGTAGATCTGATGAAGCAAGGTCCTTAGCAAGGAATGCTAGAGTCGTCACGGCTCGTCTGGTTAGAGCTGCTAAACGTTCTTTCATCTTTAACTCGTTGAATAATTGTAACAAAAACAGCAAATCTTTTTGGAGGAAAATCAATGGGCTCTTGGGTAAAAATGATTGCCCTCGACCTTCCAGCTTTGTTCACAATAATAATACTGTACAAGGTAAGGTTGCTAGCAATACCCTGAATGATATCTTTAAAAATATGGGTGATAGTGGTATCCCGAATGATAGTGATTATAGAAAATTTCTGCTGGACTTGCCTCCCCAAATTGTTTCTATGAGAATTTCTATCTCTGAAGATAAGGTTACTGATTATTTAAACAAGCTTGACACTAGCAAAAAGAGTGGTTTTGGCTGGACAAATTCTAGGGTTCTTCAATATTTCCTTGGAAAATTGTCTTTTATTACGACTAAACTGCTGCAGATGTGTGTAAAGAAGAGTATTGTACCAAATGATTGGAAAGAGTACCAAATTACCCCCATACCCAAAACTGGTATCAATAAATTATTAACCAATCTACGTCCCATTGCACTAGTTCCCCTACCATCCAAAATTCTGGAACATTTTGTTTGCACTGCTCTGAGGGAACACATGGAAATTAACAAGTATTTTGCTAAAGAACAAGGTGGTTTTAGGAAAAATTTCTCAACTAATAGTTTGGTCTTTGAATTTCTAGACCCTATATTAAAAGGAATGGATTCTGGACAAATTTCAGTCGCTACCTATTACGATGTAGCCAAAGCTTTTAATTGTGTTGATCATGTCATCCTGAAGAGCAAACTAAAACATTACGGTTTCAATTCAAAATTTATTGATCTTATTATGAATTATTTGACAGACCGCATGCAACATACTAAACTGAACAATGACATTTCTGACCCACTAACTATGAATACAGGCGTCCCTCAAGGGAGTATAATCGGCCCGCTAATATTCCTTGTTTATATCAATGATCTGCCTAATTGTCTTACTGATATTAAGGCTGATTATCTGAATATTCCTATACATATGAACGTATATGCCGATGACACAGCTGTAAGTGTAACTAGCGATGATCTTGATGTAAATCTTAGAATTGCTCAAGTCCTAACTAACGCTGTCTCCAATTGGATGTATTGTAATAAATTGAGAATAAATTCAAAAAAATGTGAGGTACAGATATTAGGCACAAAACATCGTCTGAAGAAAATTAACTTCAACGCAGTGTCTAACATTTACATAAATGGTTCTATTGTTCCAAAAGCAAAAACTGTAAAATATCTGGGTTATTGTATAGATTGTAATCTTAACTTCAATCGCCATTTTGAAAAGATGCGATTTTGCATCAACGACAAGGTGAATGTTTTGCAGAGTCTAAGACCCTGCTTGAATAAGCAAATCACCACAAGTGTTATCAAGAGTCATATTTTATCCCTGGCTGAGTACGGTATATTGTTTTACAATTTGGCTAATGTTGCTTATATTAATAAGTTGCAGAGCGTTCTAAACAGAGCCATACGTTTAGTATTTATGTATAACAATGACCATCTTACAACTGAAGACATGCAACTAAACCTAAAAATTGAGAGCCTACGCAAAAGGGGGGATATTTCTATGTTGGGTTTAATGCATCACTTTAAGGACAATATAGATAAGCTCTCAATTCTCCCCAGAAATACGAGACTAGGGGATGATGTTACTCTTGTACAGCCGGTTGCCAAGTCTGAAAAATTCTTGAGATCACCCATTTACCAGGGGCCCAGAATTTGGAACCGTTTACCACCTAAATTAAAGAACAGTAGTTGGAGAATAGTAAAGAAACATCTGAAAGACAATGACGACTGGAGGTAGTATATTGACATGTTTATTTCTGATTTTCCGATGTATCGGATGGTCTGATTGTCAATGTGATTTAGTTATAGATGTTGTCTACTTACACTCCGAACATGATACGTCATACTTAATATATCGAACGAGAAATACTATCCACATGTAATAACTTGGTGCAACATCAACCCACGATTTTGTTTTTATCAACTATGCGAACCTTTGTCTATGTTATAAATTACTTTTAATGTGGCCACACAAAAAAAAAAAAAAAAAAAAAGTTGTATTGTATGCTTCATCGATCTTCTGTATCTAGTGATGTTATAATGTTAAAAAACTTAAAAATTCCTACATGTCTATTGTAAACTGTAAATTGATTTAGATGTCTTATAATTTTTTCACATGTCAAATGAAACGTACCACTATTGCGGAATCTTGGCAATAACATTTGTTAAAAAAAAAAAAAAGATTTCCAAACACCAATATTCTACTAAATGGTAAAACTTGAACAAGTACATGTATATATATAAGTATCTGGGTTATTTTATGTTGGGTGACAAATTGAACTACCAGCATCATGTAAAAAATCTCATCAGGATTATCTCTCATAAAATTTATCTGCTCCTAAAGGTTCATACTTTTCTAACTAAACCTGCAGCCCTCCTGGTTTTTAAATCCAAAATTTTGCCAATTTTTGACTACGGTCATATTATCTATCATAACTCACATTGAGGAAATTTGGACAAGCTTCAGAAACTACAGAATAAAGCCCTTAGAATTGTTTTACAATTTTTCGATCGCCATCCAACATTAGAAATCCATAGAGAACTAAAAATCCCCTACCTGATTGATAGAAGAAAATACCATCTTCAAACATATGCCTTTCATAGAGGTAAAATTGATCACTTTTGTGACTTTACACAAATTAGAATTACCAGAGCAAATGATGCCATACTTCTAGCAGTAGCAAAATTCAGGACACAGATGGGTAGAATTTCTATTCTCTTCAAAACTGCCTCTGCCTGGAATGAACTTCCACCTAGAACCTGAAACATTGCAAATGTAGAAACCTTTAAGTCACTTCAACACAAACTTCTTAATAAGACCATTATCTAATCATCTGTTTCACCTGCATATAACTTGCCTGGATCACACTCTGCGTTAGTGACTATCCTTGCAGTATTAAAACTTACCCTACAAACTACAGGTTAGATCGTATGACTACTATCAATGGCCATATTAAACAAGGTGGTGGCTTATGCTGTTATGTAAGTGAGGAATATGATACTGGCCCCTATTTCTTGGAGGAGTCGAATAAAAGCAATCAACGTCCCACTTTCGTCTATGACGACTGGGGAATTGTACGTTGGAAAAAACAGCTTGTAAATCGACAGGGAGCTTGTAAACGTCCCAAATGCCGGAGATAAGTTCCCTGATAGTGATATGATCAAAAATAAAAGTTTCTTAAATCTTAAATCTTAAATCATGATATAGAAGCACAATTTTTGGTGATAAAACCAGGGATGCGGCGCAGACTAATCCTGGTAAACTTATATCGCCCTCCTACGGGAGACAAGCAGGTATTCTTGAACACTCTAGAAGGCACTGTGAGTCAAATTAAAAATGTGTATAAGGACTATCCAATTGTGATTTGTGGTGACATTAACCTAAACCTACTTGATAGAACTAATCAAACAGTAACAGAGTTCTCCCACACTATTGGTGAACTATCTCTGTCTCAGCTGGTGAAATCACCCACTAGATTTAGTCCTACTGGATCAAGTTTGACCGCATGTAAAGTACTCAGGCGTAATTAACACTTATATGTCTGATCATTGTGCAGTCTATGTAAATATGAAAAAAACCACAGGTCCAGTTATTAGAAATACTATCAAAGCCAGACGTTATGTTTAAACTGGCAGGAGTTTACCCAGCACATTAACCGTGCCGAGACTGTAGACAACTTCTTTTTGGAAGATACAGATACACCAGAAATCATTTGGGCTAATATACAGAACTATCTCGTAAACTATTTAGACTTTTATGTCCAATGGTGGATGTCAATATGGTATCAAGGGGTAACATGGTATTAAATGCCCAGACACATACTGCTATAAAAGAACGAGACCGACTGTTCAAAAAAGCAAAAAGAACCGACTGGGAATCAGCAAGACAATCTCGCAGGTATGCAGCAGGTCTAGTTAGGCAAGCTTGTAAGAATCTTATTAACGGCTTATTCAGAAACACGACTCAAAATAGCAAAAAATTCTGGAGAGAAATTGATAAGCTTACAGGTAATAAGAAGTCTCTTTCATCACCAATCAGCTATATACACGAAGGTAAAGCAGTCGATGGTATTGACGCAAGTAACATTCTCAATGCGATATTTCACGCTATGGGTAAGGTTTCGGATAAACCTAATGGCGATTTTGCTGAATATCTGAATGACGAGATCCAACTTAATGTTAATACTAGGATCTGTATTACCAAAAAAGAAGTCATGAAATGTATTGATGAGATTGATGTATCAAAAAATAGCGGTCTAAAATGGGTTGACTCAACGGTATTAAAATACTATCTGAAACTTTTGTACAAGCCCTTTACCAAACTGCTTCAAATTTGTGTGCAAGATTCAATCATTCCTAAAGAATGGAAAGAGTTCAATGTTATAGCTTTACCAAAAGGAGGTAATCCACACTCCCTTTTAAACAAACGGCCAATAGCGTTAGTTCCCATCCCTTCAAAAATTCTTGAAAACTTCTTATGCAAAGCATTAAGGGACCATATGAATTTGAATGACTTATTTGCTCACCAACAGGGAGGTTTTAGACAGGGGTTTTCCACAAATAGATCGGTATTTGAATTTTCTGAACCAATTGTGAAAGGCATGGACAAAGGGTAGTTAACAGTGGCCGCATACTATGATGTCTCGAAAGGCATTCAACTGTATCGACCATAAGACTCTCTTTGAAAAGCTAAGATACTATCAAGTAAATCCAAATGTCATCAAATTAGTAGCCGAGTATTTATCTGATAGATTTCAGACGACCTTATTGAACAATGTATTATCTACTCCCATTGAAATAACAAATGGCGTACCCCAGGGAAGCGTGGTAGGACCCCTCCTGTTTTTGTTTTATATTAACGACTTGCCTAAATGTATTGAAAATGTCCCACATAATGGTGTCCTAAAGATGACTATTTATGCTGACGACACGGCAGTAACGCTGACGGGGGTTGGGGGGTTGGGGGGGGGGGGACATACACGCCTGCCTTGAAGGTTCACAGAGAGCAGCTACTGGTATCTCAAAGTGGATGAACTACAACAAGCTGAATATAAATTCCAAAAAAAGCATGCTTCAGGTCCTGGGTACAAAACACAAGCTAAAAAAATGAATTTCAATGAATTGGGGAAAGTTTACATTAACGGGACGGCCATTACGCAGTCCAAGATTGTAAAGTATTTGGGTTATTCCATTGACCCTTCCTTGAGCTTCTGTGAACACTTCATTAGGATGAGAGGTCTAGTACAATCAAAGGTTAATCAGTTCGCTCGAATTCGACATTATATTGATGACAATATTGCCAGGTTAATTGTGAAGTCGCATGTCGTCCCCCTGACAGAGTATGGTCTAATCATGCACAACATGGCCAATGTTTCCATCATCAAAAAGTTCAATCATCCTTAAATAGAGCTGTTCCCCTGGTCTTTACAAACCAAGCCCTTTCCCTAGCAGAAATGAAAGTGCGTTTAAGGATTGACGACATACACAAGAGGGGCGACATAGCTATCTTGGGCCTAATGGCAACTAGAACAAATAACCCAGAACTGATCCAAATTATGCCGAGACAAACTAGGCAAGCAGACGGTATCAATTTAAAAGTTATTCAACCCTCTAGTGAAAAACTGAGAAGATCCCCTCACGTCCAGGGGCCAATTTTATGGAACAAGCTGCCCGCTTGCGAAAAATTAAAACCCTGGAATAATCTGAGAATTTATCTTAAGAACACACTAGTTTGAACGTCTGCAGTATCTGGTTCGGTCTGGAATAAACTGTAAAAGAATCCATGAAGAGGTGAATAAACCTCGAACACTTGTTGTTTATTGAAAATGAATTTTGTATGCACCCTTGGTGTAACTGTGGATATTTGACCCTCATTGTTTTATAATACTGCGGAAACCACTGTCTTACTATGGATTTTAGACGGCCAAAAAAATTATGAAAATCCTCTTCTCTCGTTAGATATTGTATCTTGTATAAAATTAGTAACATGACATAGGATACGAACGACACACAAAAGTGTCGATAACTTTGAACTTGTAACTAATTGAACTTATTGTAAATTCTGGACCATGTCTATTTTGTCAGTAACTATTTCATACCATGAAATGTATCACATTGTGAAATGTGTAATGAAATAAAACTGTATTAAAAAAAAATACACATTGTCTGCCTAATAGTGATTATATATATAAATGTCTGCCTAATGGTGGTTATATATATAAATGTCTGCCTAATAGTGGTTATATATTTAAATGTCTGGCTAATAGTGATTATATATATAAATGTCTGCCTAATAGTGGTTATATATATAAATGTCTGCCTAATGGTGGTTATATGTCTGCCTAATGGTGATTATATATATAAATGTCTGCCTAATAGTGATTTTATATATAGATGTCTGCCTAATAGTGGGTATATATATAAATGTCTGCCTAAAGGTGGTTATATATATAAATGTCTGCCTAATAGTGATTTTATATATAGATGTCTGCCTTATAGTGGTTATATATATAAATGTCTGCCTAATGGTGATTATATATATAAATGTCTGCCTAATAGTGATTTTATATATAGATGTCTGCCTAATGGTGGTTATATATGGGTGGGGCTCCCGAAAATGTCCATTTTGCCAAAATCACCCATTTTAATTCCATAATTTATTCGGATTTTATGCCACATTACTAATTTTTCAGTATTTTGTACCTTCCCAAGTGTATAATAAGGACATATTGAGAAATATATATAAAAATTCCTTTTAATGCAAAAAAATCATATTTTTATGTTAGAAAATGTCCACAAATGCATGTCCCTGGCATAAATTCGTTTTTGTTTCAATGAAAAGTTATATAAAATTCATCAATTTGTTATTTGTCTTTAATTCTTCATGAAGCATATGTACGAACCTCCTTCTGACTTTATTTTTTAATTTAATTTTGGCTTATTTATTTTATTATTTTCTGTCTCTTCATTCACATCTCTCCAAATAACTTATGAAGATTATTCATAAGTTGATAAAATCCACAATAAAGGTTCTACCTAGGAAATGTTTTGCTTTCGGTTTTGTGTTCTTGATATTGTCCCATATCACATAAAACTTTGAATTTTTATTTTTTTCCAATTTTGACCATTCTCATGGTTCCATTAAGTTGAGACATAGACATTCCGAGTTTGACTGCCTTTTCTTCTCACAGTGATAAAGTGTATTTTTATTCAAATATTCATGAAGATACATTTGTGATTATGCACATTTCTTTGATATTTACCCATCTTATATGTTGACTTTGAATATATTAGCAGAAAACCCAACTTCTGAGTATGTGTTGTGTTCGGGGAGAGGGGTGTTGTGTTCGGGGAGAGGGGTGTTGTGTTCGGGGAAACAGAGATTATGACCAGAATATAAAGAAATTGAAAAGTAATGCAAAAATCGACAAAACCCTTCATTTATGCATGCAATTTTCTATATAACCCATTGGTTCTATTTCCATTGACTGCTTATCTTCCCTTAGAAAAAGGGGGTGTTGTGTTCGGGGACAGGGTGGGGTGTTGTGTTCGGGGACAGGGGTGTTGTGTTCGGGTACAAATATGCTATGATGAAAAAATGATAAAATTGAAAACTAAAGTATTCGATTTGATTGTGTATATAATTCTGAACATAAATAGTTGGTTATATTCCAAATGACTACTTTCTTTCCCTTAAATTAAGGGGGTGTTGTGTTCGGGGACAGGGTGGGGTGTTGTGTTCGGGGACAGGGGTGTTATGTTTGAGTACAAATATGCCATGATGAAAAAATGATAAAATTGAAAACTAAAGTATTCGATTTGATTGTGTATATAATTCTGAACATAAATATTTGGCTATATTCCAAATAACTATTTTCTTTCCCTTAAATTAAGGGGTTGTTGTGTTCGGGGACAGGGTGAGGTGTTGTGTTCGGGGACAGGGGTGTTGTGTTCGGGGACAGGGGTGTTGTGTTCGGGGACAGGGGTGTTGTGTTCGGGTACAAATATGCTATTGTGGTGCGCGGCTATGGATTAGCTTTGCTGAACCAGAGCCGCGCCCGCGCGCGTCTCAAGCGGCTGTCGCTTGGAGACCCTTGGTTTTGTAAGATGTGTATTGGTGCTGGCCGCGCGGGTCGTGGTTATGGTTTTAGTCACCAACAGAGGTCGTGCTGTGTAATGTATCTGTATTTTCAAACTTTTTATTGCTGTATGTTGTACTTATCTTATGTATGTCTCACACTTACATATTATACACCCTTTTGTATTTACATGTCATTGTCATGTACTGCTTCCTTTATGTATGTCGGTTGTTGTCGTCACAAGCTGTGATATTTGGCAACCCGGGTGTGGATAGAAGAATATAAACGTTGAGTGCTGGCGAGGTCCATTAGATCCTGTCGTTGTCGTTGTTCTTGATTAGATAGATTAAGTTCCCATAGTCGCTTAAGGCTGTCGATCGGACATTACAATTTGGTGCCGTGACCATTTTTTGGATTTTTGCTCGCTAGGGTGAGACCTGTGTCAGCTGTCGGTAGCCTCTAACGGGGAGTGCCGATGGGTGACAAGGGGAGAGATGTCCGGCTCTCCACTGGAGCGCCGGATGACCTGATGGCTGTGGATGAATTTCTGCAGCAAACGAATCAGACTATTCAGGACTTAGAAAATCAGTTGGCCCAGTCTAAACTGAATTTGAATCGCTCGCTGGAACCTCATGTTAATGCTAACGTGCGGGTGAAAGCGAGCATAGAAGCTAATTCGAGTAGCGGCGATGAACATGTACAAGCGCCCGACTTGAAAGTGACCATGAGGAGGAAGTTGTCAAAGCTTCCTCGTAGTGCTTTGAAGAAGGCACCAGAGATTGTAGATATTGGCTCGGACGAGGATGAGTTTTTGCATGGTAAACTGCCTCCCATGACTCCAGTGATTCATGCGGATATTGGTCAGTTACAATCCGAATGGACTCAGGACCGTACTAGGAATAGGCGCATGACCTATGATAGAATGGATAAACTCATCTCTACGCAAATGAGTACTTTGAATTTGATGAATGATTCAGTATTGGAGTCTGCAAGGAAGGGGAAGGAGGCCCTGGAGAAAGCGGCTTATACTGAATCGGAGTTGACTTTAGCTAAGAAAGAAGAAGCTCGTTTAAGATCTGTAGTGAAAGATCAAAGTGAGAAATTGACTTCACTGGAGGCTAAGCGCGCTTGGGAACGCAAGAATAATGAGCGTATGAGAATGAATTTGGAAGAATTGAATAGCCGCTTTGACTTTCAAGTCCCACAGAACAGACCTAGGGGTATTGCTTTTGCTGACGAGGTGGAGAAGGTTAGCACTCCTATTCATGAAAATCCGGGTGGTATAACTAATGAATCATACACCCGAATCATGAATGATTTACCTGACTTTGAACAAAAGAGAGGAAGTCCAGATAATGTAGTACCATTTCCACCACATTATACGTCAGTCATGCCGGACGCACCAACTGGCGGGCGGGCGTTTAAAGGTGACAGGAGGAGTGCTTTAGAAGCTGCGCGTGGTTTGCGCACTTCTAGTCCTAGTCCAGTCGGTTATGGGATTATGGGCGCGGTTAGGCGATCATTGCCGGCCAATATGAGTGGAGTTAGGCGGTCAATAGATCCAGCCGCGGGTTACTTGCCTGAAGGCAAGGGACCTGCATTTGGCATGCCTAAGTTTAAACCAACTAAGCCAATTCGCAACCCTAGAACTGTGAACTTCCCTGAATGGGATGGTCGAGAGGATTGGCGTGACTATCAAAGACGCACAGTAATGATAGCACGTTCAAATAATTGGGATGATGAGACTTATAAAATACAACTGCTAACCGGAGTAGGTAAACAGCTGCCACAAGCTATGATGCTGGAGCCGGATGATTTTTCAGTCGATCAGCTGCTACAGATGCTCGAATATGACTATCAGGCTGAAAAGTCTGATAAGACGCGAAAGCGGGAATTTTTCGAATGCAGGCAAGATCCTGGGCAGAGTCCGGCTGCTTTCAGCCAGAACTTAAGTTTGAAGGCAGTACATGCTTTCGGTGAATGGGATGGTACGTTGCATGATATGGCGGTAAAAACATTTCTTGATGGGCTGGTGGATAAAGGCATGTCGCAATATGTTGCAATGCAGGAGCCGACCGATATAGTTTCGGCTGCGGCAGCCGCTACTAGATATAGGGATGTATTTGGAACCAGTGGAGTTTCACACACGTCTTCGCATTTACACTCGATTAAAAGCGGGGCGGGTGTGTCAACTGTAACTACTGTGACCAAATCAGAACGGGAGTGGGATGATAACGAAATGGCAGAGTTTCAAGCTTTTCGGGCGTGGCAGAAAAGGCCAAAACCGCAACTAGAGGCTTTACCACCACCACCACCGCCCGAGTCGGGTGAGGGGGGTAGAAAGGTTTCTTCTGAAGGAAATTATAGGAGAAGACCTGGTATGCCTCGAAAATGCTACTATTGTCAGCAAGAAGGACACATGTGGGCAGATTGTGCTAAACAAAAAACACATGTTAAGTCTTTTGATGACTTTACAGCTCAGGCTGCGGCAATTAAAGAACAGTTGGCTCTGCTGTTAAACAAGGTCGGATCTTCTTAGGCGGTGAACAGGAGATCGCGACAAACAGCATACACACCGCATTGTCGATAAATCGGACTTGTAAACCAATTGGATCCGATGTTCTTGTGCCCCTGGATCAGCCTGGGGACGCCCGTGGAGAAGGTGATCTTGGAGGTGAAGTGCACGAGAGCAGCGGCAGTGGCGCAATTGGGCGCGCCACATGCTCAGTGATGGTGGTGAATGAAGGAAATCCTGAGTATGTATGCTCACCCGGGCAGATTCTAAAAGTATCATGGGGAGAAGATGCTAGGGTGGTGAGTAAGGTTATGGTGTGTGACTTGTGCGATTTTGAGATTTGTGTCTCAGACCGCAATCGCCCGCTTGTGGCTGAGCGCATGTATGCGGATGTGACTTTAGTGAATGTAACTGGACAATTCTTGATTGACTGGGGAGCCCAATGCACGCTAATAAAGAAACGCGTGTATGATGAACTCTCGGTCAGGCCTTCTCTCATGCCATGTGGGGTGACGTGCTATGCAGGAACTGGACATGATCTAAAGACACATGGGTGTGTGCGTCTGGCGCTGGGGTTGGGAGGCGCGTGGTATGCTCTCAATTGCCTGGTGGTAAGTGGTTTGGTTGGTGCGGAGGCTGGAATCATAGGGATGGATTTTATCTATCTCCATAAATGTAACTCTGATTGGTCTGGTTTATTCACCCTCGAGGCAGGTGAACAGTCGATCATGTGTCGGGCATTGCAAAGTGGACCGGTGACGCGGAGCGGCTGTGAGAGTGTTTTTATAGATGCTTTTTCTGCCATTTGCAGCGGCTTTGGTCCAATGTCCCCCAATGAAGACATGCTTTTTGAACCAGATGGAGCAGGGTTGGGATGCTATGTTGCAGGGAGTTTATTGGTTGCTGGCGACCGATATAATTGCACGCTGTCTGTATACAATCCTACCAGCTCTCCTGTACTGATGGAACTTCAGACTGCTGGAGGGGGGGATCTCATGAATGGTGACTCCCCTATTGTTGATGTGGAATTACTGGAGCCTGAGGTTCCAATGCCTCCGGCTGCAGAATGTCCACTGGAAAAGTTGGTGAAAGGGTCTGATTTGTCTAAGACGGAAGATATTGTCAGACTTAGACACCTGTTGACACAATATAAGCATTGCTTCAGGTTGCCAGGTGAAACGCTGGGACACACTAATAAAGTGCGTCATGTGGTCGATACAGGGGATGCTGTACCGATTAAAAGTGTGTATAGGCGCCTGCCTCGAGCACGTCGTGAGGCTGCTGAAAAGCAAATTCAGGATATGCTTGATAAAGGTGTTATAGAACCTAGTAATAGCCCGTGGGGATCTGCAGTGGTGATTGTTAAAAAGAGTGACGGTACTGACCGTTTTTGTGTCGACTATCGTCCAGTGAATGCGGTGACTAAGAAAGATTCTTTCCCGCTACCAAGGATAGATGAAAGTATTGAAGCATTGGGTGGTAACCTATGGTTCATTACATTGGATTTGGAGAGCGGCTATTGGCAAATTGCCATGGATGAAGCAAGTAAAGAAAAAACTGCTTTCGTCTCGACTATGGGGCTGTTCCAATTTAAGGTGATGAGCTTTGGTCTATGTAATGCGCCGGCCACATTTGAACGAATGATGGAACAAATGTTGGCTGGTTTAAGATGGAAATGCTGTTTAGTATATTTGGATGATGTAATCATCTTTGGCTCCAGCTTTGATGAAGCATTGTCTAATGCAGAAAAAGTCTTGCAACGACTAGCTGATTATGGCTTGAAATTGAAACCAAAGAAATGCGAATTTTTCAAACTTAATGTCAAGTATCTGGGTAGAATAGTCTCTCAGGAGGGGGTTCGCGCTGATCCGGGTAAGTTGGAAAAGGTTCATTCGTGGCCAGTGCCGACTACTATTAAGCAAGTCCGACAGTTTCTGGGGTTTGCCTCTTATTATAGAGAATTCATGCCTAACTTTTCTGAAGTTGCGGCTCCTATTCAAGCATTGGTGTCCGGAGCAGAATTGAAAAATAATCGGCGGGTGACGTTCGATGAGAACTGTCATAAGGCTTTTTCGGATTTGAAAGACTTGTTAACATCACCGCCTGTGCTAGGTTACCCACAGCCGACTGGAACTATCATCTTGGATACGGACGCTAGTGGGTATGGAATGTCTGGCGTCCTATCTCAGATTCAGAATGCTAGGGAAGTGGTTTTGAGTTACGCCAGTAATTCATTGTCCAAAGCACAGCAGAATTATTGTGCCACGAAAAGAGAATTGTTAGCTGTTTTAACTTATTTATCTAAGTTTCAACACTATATCATTGGCCAGCAAGATTTTAAACTGAGAACTGACCATGCTTCACTTCGGTGGCTGATGAATTTCCGTGATCCGTCGGGTATGCTTGCAAGATGGTTAACCACCTTGCAGCATTATGGGTTGCGTGAGGATCAAATTGTTCATCGGCCAGGCCGCAAACACATAAATGCGGATGCGCTTTCAAGACTGCCAGTAAGAAGATGTCCTCGTGACGATTGCTTAGACTGTGGCGCGCATGATGCAGTGGTAGCCACGATGACTGTCAATTATCATATCTTCTCGTCATTGGCGGGTGATAGATTGAAGGTAGCGCAAGAGGAAGATGATGTTTTGGCAAGGATTAAGTCTATAGTACAGGGTTTGACTCCGAAGCCAGACAATAAAGCTTTGTTGGCTGAGGGGGGAGAGTTCTGTTACTATATGAATAGAATAGAATTTCTAAAGGTGGATAAAGAGTTGCTTTGCTTAGATTGGGAAAGCGACAACGGAGTTGTATATACACGCGTATTGGTACCTTTGTCTCTGAGAAGAGAGTTATTCCGTACTTTGCATGGGAGTAAGCTTGCAGCTCACTTTGGCGAGTTTAAAACTTATCAGGCGGCGAGACAAAAGTTTGTTTGGCCCCGGATGAAGAGAGATATCGCCGACTGGGTGCGCGGCTGTGAAGTTTGCGCTTCTTGTAAGAGCAGGGGTGGTAAAGGTATAACCCCGTTGAAGAAAGAAATCCATGGAGTGCGCTGGAGCCGCATTGCTTTGGATATTATTGGTCCATTTAGGAGAACCCCTAGAGGAAATAGCTGTGTGATGGTTGTCACAGACTATTTTTCTAAGTGGGCTGAAGCTTATCCGCTTCCTGATCACACAGCCGCTACCTGTGCGATGGCTTTGTTTACTGAATGGATATTGAGATATGGTCCACCAGTCTCTCTCCAGACAGATGGGGCGCCTGAATTTCGTTCAGCACTGTTGAAGGAATTGTTGCTTCTGTTAGATATCGAGCAATTGATGTCTCTACCCTATAGACCTCAGGCAAATGGACAGGTAGAGCGTTGGAATCGAGTCCTTGTAGAGCAGCTCTCCTGCATGACACAGTTTGAAGATCTGAATTGGGATTTGTTGGTGCCTTGTATTGCGCACGCATATAGGGGCGCTGTGCATAAAAGCACTATGTGTACTCCTAATCTGGTAGTATTTGGCACCGAATTAACCGTTCCGGCTGACATTATTTATGGTACTCTAACAGGAGATGTTGATTTTCCCTGCCGCAGTGTGTTTGTGGAGGAGATCAGGTCCTTGTTGTTAAGAGGGCATAAGTTTGTCAGAGAACGCCTGGGGCATTCGGCTGTATACCAGAAGAGGTATTTCGATAGACGGGCCCGACCAAAAGTATTTAGAACTGGAGATGTAGTTTGGAGATATGCGACGCCTATGGCTCAAAAGAAATATGGTCCCAAATGGGATGGTCCTTTTGAAGTTGTAAGGCGCGTGCAAGGCTCTACCTATGAACTCAGAACCGAAGAAGGGATTCTCAGATGGAATGGAGATTTACTCAAATTGGCTTTTGATGCAGACGGTACTCCCGTCCAGGCGGTAAACTTGCATAGAGCTCCTGAATATCAAAAGCAGCAGGTAGCAGGGAAAGACTACTTGAGGATTAATCCTCAGGGACGTGTCATACCCGGTCGGCACGCTCCGACAGTGCTTCCTGCAGATAAGATTGTGAGACACGTGAAGAAGCGCGGCCGCCCACCTAAGAAACCATCTGCTGTGGCAGACCCACCGTCGGGTGTGGCCGCGGGAGTGGGTGAGGGCGAAGCGGCTGTGGAATCTGAGAGTTCTAGTGATTCAGGTGACGAGGAAGAGGAAGAGGGCTCACCATTAGCTAAGACTATGGGTAATCTGTTAAGATCAGGGTATTTGGAAGACAGGCCTAAGCGTCATAGGCAAGCCCCTGATCGACTTGGCTACGGGTGAGTGAATCAGTTGTATGAGGTGCAGAGGAAAACAAAAAATGACACAACGAGAAGTACTGGTAGAATGATATCTCACATCAAACATGGTGAGGGGATTTATTCCTCTCTGGTGTGATTTTTGTGTGAAATAATAAAAACAGTTTCAAGCTTACTATACGTGGTTTTGGCATTGAAATTGATTTGGAAAACTGACTGACTGGTAGGGCATGTAGCCTCTCATTGTCCTTACACCTACTGGGATATGTGACTGGGCCGAAGCAATACACCCCACGGAAAGTAGGGAGAAACTGCTTAGTTGTGTTTTCTAATGATATTTTATGCTATTATTGGTAGTGTATTGGGTTCTGCTCGGGAGCCCAGGTGCCTGGATGGTGTGTGTGTATGCCTGCTAGGTAGCGGGGCAGGCAGGGACAATACTACTCGTGGCACGTGCACTCTAGTGTGTACCACTCGGCGACAGGGTAGCGATGCTATATTTAGACGGAAGAAAGACCTCTGATTGGATGGGGCGTCGCGGGACTAGGTCACGGGAACTGGCGAGAGCGTAGGTCTGCAGAGTACGCTCGGTTAGTGGACACGCCAGACGTGTTTTCACTGCCAGTTGTATGTGATCTAGATTGCTTGGTTTATCCCCCCGATAAAGCATTGTTTTCCCAGATTGTTGTTCGGTTGGTTGACTAGGTGTTTCAAGAGAACTTGTAACCTGGCTTGGATACTCTGATTTGAGTGATCAAGTCAGGATGTCTGATAGGGAGGAGGCGACGGCCATGGAAGTTGACTCGTCAACGGCTGGCGTGGAGAAGGTACCCGAAGATAGACCTTGTACAGGTGGTGAACAGGAGTCCACAGCCGCGGACGCGGCGGCTGTGACTTCTGAGACCCGCGCTGAGACCCGCTCTGGGGAACATTCCCTGAAAGAAGACTGGTATCAGGAGATGACCGCAGAGATTGAGGCTGACTATGAGAGAGTTGAGAAAAAGAGGATGGAGCTGCAGAAGGCGCAAGATCGTCAAGAGGCAGCAGAGAGGATTGAGCTGCAGAAGGCGCAAGATCGTCAAGATGCAGCAGAATGGCAGCTTCAAAAGACTAGGCGAAGGAAGTCTAAGCCTGTCAAGTCTGCCAAGATCGTGGAGTCGGACGAGAGTGAGGGGGAAGAGCAGTTGCCTTCCAAAGGCGCTGCTGCTTCCAGGCCTAAGAGGAAGACTTTGAAGAAAGCTGGTCCTGAACCAGTAGTTGCCCCTGAGTCTGAGAAATCAGACAAACAGACTGTAAAGAAGGACGAGAGTTCGGATGTTGGAAAGGCTAAGACTACGTCTGCGTCGGGTAATGCCAAGTCAGGAAAACAAGATGACAAAGCAAAACCTGATGGCGGTAAGACGAGGTCGAAAAAAGAATTTAATTCTCCCAAGGGAAAACCAAAGTTGGAAGTTAAGAGAGGGCGGGAGAAGAGCAAGACTGTGGTCAAGGAGAGTGGCAGTAGGGACGGGAGTACTAGCTCTCGCGGCTCTTCTACTGAGTATAGTGACCAGTCACGCGCTTCCCACTCAGGCGGCCCTGGACTTAACTCTGTGGAGGATGTGAGACGGGCTTTGGCTAAGCCGGCTTGGAAAAACACCCCCAAGAAGACTTCAGATAGTGCGAACCCAGTTCGCCATCAGGCGCGCTGGCGATTGAAGGATAAGTTGGAGGTGGAGTTAAGCCCTACTAACATGGCGAACATTGTTCCGAAGCAGGGTGATGGAGTCCTTGTGAACCCTGAATCGGATGATGAGGATGAGGTTCTGGGTAATTATTGGAAAAATCCTCCAATAATGCCCCGCTATGAGGATAAGTTCCACTACCTCAAGTCCCGTACCGGGAAAGCAGATGGCCATCAGGAAATTATAGATCTTATTATGGACAAGTTGAATGGAGCCCCTTTGCTGTGGAAACCTGGCTATAGGTGCCCATTTACTTGGTGTAGATACCTGGGTAAGGAAATTAATCCTAATGGGATTAAGGTCTACCGCACCCGGGAGAGGTTCTATCGCCACTTGTGTGAGGAGCATTGCCCGGCGGTGCAACTTTACACGTGTCCACACGCTCACTCCTGCAGTGTGAGATTGGACAGGCGTTCTGATCTTGTGCGCCACTTGATCAACCGCAACACTGGCCATAGGAATGGGCTAGAGTGGGCAAAGGATATGGCAGGTAGTTTTAGAGTCTTGGAGCAGGAGACTGCAAACTTAGGTTGTGTACGTTTTGCGCGGATGGGGAGGTATGACTTGGATCGTGTGATGACCATTGGTCGACATCGCGCGCAACTGGAGATGAGAGCCAGTGCCTCTGAAGCAAGGAGGGCTTCTGCTAGGAAGGTAATCGATGCCCCTGCTCCTTCTAGAAATGCTTGGTCAAAGCCTGGACCCTCTCAAGCTACCATTGCGGCTGTCTTGACTGGTGCACGGCCGAAGGACAACTCTACTGTAGCGGCGCTAAATCAGCCAGCTGCTGCTGCGGGAGCCCCTGGTGAAATAGCCACTGATCGGTGTATGTTAGATGGAGCGGGTGTGACGGACAATGCTCCTGCGCCTGTTTTGCCTTATCTGCCAACAGATGAGAATTTAGCGACAGCCGCTATGGATGTAGATAGGAGCTTGAAGAATGTCTCCGATTCTATTAGTCAGGCCGTTAATATTTCGGTAGAAGCGGTTAGGCTGGCTGTGATAACTGCTTTGGCGCCAGTGGCTGACATTGTGGAAATCAGAGCCGCGGCTGCAGAGATCCCCGCTATGCGTGCCCGCATTGAGGATCTTACCAGGCAGCTAGATTACTATAAGAGGGAGGATAAGATATCAAGGGAGACAATCCTTGACCTGAGGTGTCGCTTGACCGCTTATGAAAGCGGTGACGGAGAGCCTGAGAAGAAACGAAAGAAAGCTGAGAAAGTGAAGGAGGACGTTGAGTCTGATGTTGTGCGGAAATCAGACTTGGCAAAGATAATGGCTGATCTACTCCAACAGCATACTGCTTCTCTTGTGAGGTCGCAAGCCGTGACCACTCAGGCTGTACAGGAAGAACCCACGAAGGAGGAGGTTATTGTGGCTTTGGTTCAGTCGTCCCCTAAGAAGTTGTCGCAACAACAGGTGCAACAGCAGTTGCCACAGCAGCAGCGGACGTTGCCGCAGATTATTTCAACTGCGCCAGCAGCTGCTGCAGTCAAGGAAGCTACTCCACTTAAAGCGGTAGCGGTAAAGGAGTGTGTGCAGCCAACTCCTGCCTTTGATAATTGGGATTCAGTAATGAATCCTAATGTCCAAATGAATGTTGTTTCGCCTAGGCGATTCAACCCTATGATGCTACAGACTCTGTCCCAGTTGCCCGCTCAGCAGTTACACCAGCAGCAGTTGGATGAGCAGTTGGAACAACAACAATTGTTGCAGCAACAACAGTTGCAGCAGCAACAGTTGCAGGAACAACAACAGTTGCAACAGTCCTTGGAGCAACAGCGGCAGTTGCAGCGTTCACTGAAGTTGCAGCAGCAAGCTTTGCAGCAGCAGCAGTCCAGTCGAGCGGGGCCTCTGCCTATGTACAGTCCATATGCGATGACAGGGTTTACGCCACTGTCAACAAGAGAGTCTGAGGCTCAGCGACGAGCTTCGGCCTTGTTAGGGGAAAACCCAGCTGCGGCACAGGGCTCTCCCGGCGTGCTTGGTCGAGCTGCGGGTAATGCTCCTATCGCTCCTCCAGGTTTTGTAGGTGTTACACCGGTGCCTGGTGGAAGCGCTGTGTCTCTGTCTATGGTGCCTCCGCTCTTCTCTTCTCCCGTGAGGAAGATGAGCGGGTTGTTCAATAGACTGATGAATACCTCTGTTGGCGAGGAGCAGTCAGCGGCTTTCGATGCTTCTGATTATGTCCCTCAGTCGGACCCAGACCGTTCAGCGCAGGAAGATGGATTGGATGTGTCTGGTTCATCTCATGTTTCTGGCGAGAGGAGCTTGACTGAGGAAGATAAAAATATGGACATTGACGAGGAGGAACTGCTAAAAGATGAAGAAAGTGATGTTAGACGCACTTACGATACGATCTAGTTTGATGCGTCTGTAGTCTTTGTATGACTTTGGTCTTTTTGGATAGTAATTGTTTAGACTTTGGATACGAACATGGAATGGGGTCGAGCCGGATGCAGCAGTGGTTAGCCCAGCTGTGATGAGCCCAGCGGTGACGAGACGAGATGAGCGATATTGGATAGATGTCCCTTGATAGTCTCTAACGCTGGCCAACTCAACTCTCAGGATACAGCTATATCGGATACGAACAATTTTTACCACAGCTATACATCGACCTACTATATATGTGCCTCAAACGGACAGTTTCCAGAATTAGGATGTTACCGGACATTTGTGTGTGTTTCTAAAATAACCAGGACACTCGGATTCTTTATACACGGACTAAACGTTTCAAAATGGACAGAGTTACTTGATCAACAGACTTCAATGTATTTGTGTGTTTATTCTCTCCATTGTTCGTGTGATTCCTGCAAACCCGGTATGGATTCCTATGTTTTATATTTATTCTGTGATTTTTATAATGTTTGATGGCGGATGTATTGTTGATTCTTACTTATTTTACCTTCTTACTTTTGTATTAACCTTATGGTTTAGTCTTTTCTTGATGAAAGCCTAAAGCGGTTGTGCCCTCCTTTCAAAAAAGGGGGAGGGGCATTGTGGTGCGCGGCTATGGATTAGCTTTGCTGAACCAGAGCCGCGCCCGCGCGCGTCTCAAGCGGCTGTCGCTTGGAGACCCTTGGTTTTGTAAGATGTGTATTGGTGCTGGCCGCGCGGGTCGTGGTTATGGTTTTAGTCACCAACAGAGGTCGTGCTGTGTAATGTATCTGTATTTTCAAACTTTTTATTGCTGTATGTTGTACTTATCTTATGTATGTCTCACACTTACATATTATACACCCTTTTGTATTTACATGTCATTGTCATGTACTGCTTCCTTTATGTATGTCGGTTGTTGTCGTCACAAGCTGTGATATTTGGCAACCCGGGTGTGGATAGAAGAATATAAACGTTGAGTGCTGGCGAGGTCCATTAGATCCTGTCGTTGTCGTTGTTCTTGATTAGATAGATTAAGTTCCCATAGTCGCTTAAGGCTGTCGATCGGACATTACACTATGACCAAAAAATGATAAAATTGAATGATAATGAAAAAGTAAACTATTCTAATCATTTTTCTCTGTAATTCTGCACATAAATCTTTGGTTATATTCCCATTTACTGCTTGGCTTTTACCTTATAAATGGGGTGTTGTGTTCGGGGACAGGGGCCTTTAAACAGCATGAGTAAATTGGTAATTAAAGTGAAATTATTAATAATAGAATCAAAATTAATCCGAAATAAGACACCCCTATGGGTATCAGATGAATACAGACATAGATAATGGCAATATAATAGGTACTTACAGGTATTTTTGCAATATTTGTGTGTCTGTTGTGTTCGGGGACAACCCAGAAAATACAATATTTATTATAAAATAGTAAAAAAATATAAATATAGGCCTGAGTTTTATCAAGTTAAATCGACATATGTAGTATGAAAGCAGAAATAATAGTTAAATTCCATAAAAATTGACATGTGTTGTGTTCGGGGACTGGGATAGCATAGTGTTCTTCCTTTGTCCAATAAATTCATATTTTTTAATGAGATAATAATAAAAATAGGTAGAAGCAGGTAGAAAACTCCTCCAAATTCTGAGTTATCCTTTAAAAAAGAAGAAAACATAAGTTATTTAATTTTACATCAGTTAATAGGAAATACTTTAGGATAAAATTAGCAGTGAAGCAAACATGGGTGAAAGAAGAGGATATAGAAATTAATAAATACATGAATATCATCTAAATTATTTATTTCTTAACTAAATACAACAGAACTCATATAAATCTAAATGAATGAAGAGGAGATACTACAATGTAGTGCCATTTTCCTTTTTTATTCAACTTTATCAATTTTACTCCCGAACACAACAGGCACTGTGGCCAAAAAGGGACTCTTTTGAATTTCACATGTAGGGAATGAGAAAAAACTCAGAAAAACTTCTATTTTTAGTATGTTTAAGATTGTACCATTGACTATGACTGGGAGATGGCTTAGAAAAATTAAAAGGAAAAAAAAAATTGATGCTATGTTTTTTAAAGTGGACATTTTCGGGAGCCCCGTCCATATATAAATGTCTGCCTAATGGTCAGTACATATATAAATGTCTGCCTAATGGTGGTTATATATATAAATGTCTGCCTAATAGTGATTTTATATATAGATGTCTGCCTAATAGTGGGTATATATATAAATGTCTGCCTAATGGTGATTATATATATGAATGTCTGCCTAATAGTGGTTCTATATATAAATGTCTGCCTAATAGTGGTTCTATATATAAATGTCTGCCTAATAGTGGTTATATATATAAATGTCTGCCTAATAGTGGTTATATATATAAATGTCTGCCTAATAGTGATTATATATATAAATGTCTGCCTAATGGTGATTATATATATAAATGTCTGCCTAATAGTGATTTTATATATAGATGTCTGCCTAATAGTGCTTATATATATAGATGTCTGCCTAATAGTGGTTATGTATATATATTGTCTGCCTAATTGTGATTATATATATAAATGTCTGCCTAATAGTGGTTATATATATATATTGTCTGCCTAATGGTGGTTATATATGGTCAAAAGTAAACAAAATGGAGCAATTCATCCTCAGAATCCACTTTATCAATTTTTCTTCTATCAAATTCATACTTTGGTAGTGTATTACATCACTATTTGTGCACTTAATCCCGAAGAGTGCCCAAAAAAAATCTCAATATTTTTCACATAGTGATGAATTGAATGATATGGCTTTATACTAGAGATACCAACGTGTACAGCCCTATATAATGAGTATAATAAATATTTTGGGTGATCTTTTCTTTCATGTTTTCCAGTTTTCACAGCTGAGATTTAAAGAAGATATAATAACGTTCATGTTTAGCCCTTAATAGCAAACTTTCCCATGACAGAAAAAAAGTTATGTATATCTTAGTATAATGGGACGTTGAATAAACTAACCAATCACAGGTAGTGCCTTGAGCTGGCGAGATAAACTCCTTTATTAAAATGAGCAAAAGAATTTTTCCAAGGCGAACTGTCCTAATGGCGACCGCTGCAGCAAGTGACCCGGTGGTGGTGCACTAGCGCAAACCTTCGTGCGGTCCCACTAGGTGGCAATACTACAACAGTACAATTATACACACATTCCCTAGTGGTAATATGAACATATAATGGGACGTTGAATAAACTAACCAAACACAGGTAGTGCCTTGAGCCGGCGAGATAAACTCCAAAACCCAAACAAAAACAACATATTATGATAAAGTGTCCGCGACCAACAACTCTAGGTCGCACTTCCTTGAGAAGGGGGTGGTTAAGTAGATAAGTACCGCCAAACTATTCCAGTTTCCACAACACTTGATATCTTGCAACGGTACCCCTATAGAGTGTAGATAGGCGGCACCACTGCGCCTGAGGGAATGAGTGCCTGCATATTTTGGATCGATGCCAATTGAAGACATCCTATCCTTGACGAAACTCAGAAAATCACCATAAGTGATAGGCACGAGGCTAGAACCTTTCCTCTTAAGGAAGAGTGGTGAGATAGATGGTGCAGGGAAGTTCTCCAAATGGTCAAGTAACATAGTGGCCGCACACAAAACTTTGTTGCTAGCAAAATAAATTGGTATCTTGAGGGGCTTGTCTGTAGACCTGAGTGTCTTGGATGAGGACACCGTAATAATAATGCCTTGACTACACCTCTCAACACATGCTCTGCTTATTACATGAGAGTCCACACTGCCATCTGGAACTAGGTTAGACTTCCGCAGGAGGGACCTGAAGGCCAATGTAGTTAGGCCCCACAAGGACATATTAAGCTCGGTGATTGGCATAATATCAAACATCTTGACCAACTGAGCAGGGGTGACGGCCAGCTTCTGTAATGGTGGAGCGCCGACGACGTTCTTAATGCCAGACATTAGCAGCTTCAGAGAAAACTGGGATCTGAATTCTGCGTCGAAACCATAAAATTTCTGTAGCACTGTTATGGCAGAGAGGTAATTATTGACAGTGGTGTAGGTGCATGTCTCCGACAAGTGTACCAGAAACCTCATGACGGTTCTGACTGAACAAGGCACAGGAACAGCGTTGATGTCTGTGCAGAACAGGATAAACCGTTTCCACTGAGAATTCCTTATGTTAAGTGTAGACTTCGACCAACCAGCGGAGATCATTGAAGAAACAGCTGCGTCTAGGTCAATTAGGTTCACTGCAACATAGAGGCGAAGATAATACACATTTGATCGAATTAGTAGAACAGATGCGCAAGAGCATATCAGCAGTAACATTCTCATCAGTAGGTATATAATTCAGTGACACAAAACAATCATTCTGCACACAAGTCCAAAAGATGTCTCTCAACACCGACATACAAGCATCGCTGGTGGTAGACCCTTTATTGACAATGGACATAGCCTGCATGTTATCTGTGAAACCGACTATGTGGCTGCCTTGGTGACGAGGGCATAAGCGACGCAAGGCTTGAAGTATGGCTATCATCTCCAAAACATTGATATTGGCGTCAGGCATAGGGATATCAGGGACAAGAGATTCCCAATGTTCGTGATCAACATTCAGGAGGACAAGGTCAGTTGGAACTCGGTCGAGGTAGAAGTAGCCTGCTTGCCAATCAACGCCATAGAAGAATCCATATCCATTCATACTTGCATCGCTGAAGAAGGTGGGACCAAGGCCAAAGTTGAACTTAACGATAGTAGCAGAACCATTAAAGTCACTAGCGAAGTTGCGCCACCATTCCAAGTCCAGCTTGAAACGTGAGGAGAGAGTGAGTGTAGGATTGCCGTCAGGTAAACCTTTCAAGAGGTCCACAACATAATGTGAAAAGGCTCTCCCCCCTCTCACAACTTTGGCACAGTGACATAAGGTACCGCAAAGCCGTTGTAGCTGGCGTTTAGTGGCTTTCGTCTTCCCCTCAAAGAACTTGAGCTCTGAGAAGAGCTTCTCCAATTTGTCCGGCGGGAGGGAAAGGGTCATACAATCTGAGTTAATAAGTATACCCAAGTATCTGGTTAGTTGGCTGGCTGAAGTACACTTCTTCCAAGAGACGCGGAAACCAAGGCTACCCAGCAGCCTTATCAGGGCTGATTGGGCACATAGACATTCCTCTTCTGTAGATCCTATGACAATGAAATCGTCGATGTAGGAACACACTTTGTCATGACCCCTTCGTAGCATGCACTTGCAAACAAAATTGGTTATAGCGGTAAAAATGAAGGGGGCACAACTGATGCCAAAACACAGCCTACAGTCAGTATAGTACTTTGCACCAAAACCAAAATCCCATGAGATTCCTTGGTACTTCCGATGATCCGGTTGGATGGATACTGATCTGTATGCTGATGAGATGTCTCTCACAGCCATGTAGTCGAATGGCAGCAACATCTCAGTCACTGAGCTGATGTGAGAGAAGGAAAAAGGCAGGGCTGTAGAAGACATGTAATTATTGATGCTCTTGTACAACGGGCGCTTACAGTCTCTTATGGGGCGGTAGGAACCATCTGATTTGGGAACCGCCCCAAGGGCATGCACACACACTGGTTTACACTCAGATAACACATATTTCTTTTCTTGAACTTCAGTGTACAACAAGTCCGAGACAAATTTATGAGCAGAGGAGACAAGAACGCTGCTATAATTCCTGGCCTCATACGGCTCAATCACACAGTTTTCATCGACAATACAGAAACCATATTCAACACCGTCAAGCAAGTATTGGCGCAAGATAGGGTTACTCTCCCATTGCAACTCGTGTTTCCAGGCTTCGAGGTTCATTTGTGATCTAAGACCTCCAACATAATGAAATGAGTTGGGTAGTCATAAACATTGGTATTAACCCATTCAGGCCGCGTATTGCTTTAAAGCATTCCCACGCATGTGGCCGCGTATTGCCTTAACGCACTCCCACGCATTTGGCCGCGTATTGCCTTAAAGCACTCCCATGCGTAGGACGCATAATGCGTAAAAGCACTCCCACGCACAGGACGCGTAATGCGATAAAGCACTCCGTGGGAAAGGACGTGTATTGCCAAAAAGCATCATAATAACAACGTTATTCAATGGTGGCGACGTAACAGGCCGTCCTTAAGTTACATGACGTTATTAGAATGTGCGTCATCTGGAGAAAAGTGGACGCGGTGGAGCGTCGTCCTCATGTGACGTGTATATTTCACACAGACGTCATCAAATGAATGTTCTTTTCCCGTGCTTGGTCGTCCAGAAAGTATCCGCACAAGGTATCCTAGGAAGTAAATGGGTTATATTTCGGAATGTTAGAGTGTTTTTATATTTAAATTTCCGACGAACTACCCTCCACCCACCCGTCGCGTTGTCCATCCCACGTCCCACCCGGGCCTCGGCGCTGTTTATTCAGTAAATAAACAGCGCTATCCATTTCAAATCCCATTTGCCGGTTACGTTGATTACGTTGATTACGTTGAAGTGACTTCCGGCTCGTACGGAATGGAACAAGGGATCGGAATGGTCAATGGCGTGGATGTAGCTGTGTGGGTTGAGTGTGGAGGTTGAAACGAAAATGGATTGTGGAAGTGTGAGTGCCTGAATCGACAATGTAAGTACGCTAGGTTGTAGGTATAGGCCTAAACTAAGTATTCCATGCATCAATAGACATTCTCAGCGGGGAAATTATTGAATGCAGGCAGAGAAGTAACCACATGGAATAAGAGTATATATCGTTGGACACTAGTAGTCTGTGCACCATGCGAAATTGTAAATAGAGTCATTCTGACTTCTTCCAAGGAAGAAGCGGGGGTGCCGACCGTCAAGCAAAACGCAACGTTGGCAGCGCTGTCCTGAATGGGTTAACAGCACAAGGCTTAGGCATTATCCAGTCAGAACCAGCGGTGTTGGTAGTAATTTCATCAAAATCACAGACAGGGTTAACACAATCATACATTGGTTCAATATCAATACCGTACATATCATAGACAAAATCATCAAAAGCACCATAATCGATATCAGAACAACTAGCGTCAACATCAGAGGCACCTTCAGGAACACATACGCTACGATCTCCGACACAAGTGTCGTGAGCGATAATACCGATACGTTGGGCAAAACAGGAATCGGGGACATGTGAATCAACAAAATTATAGCTACAAGTGTCTGGTATATCAATGTTGGTACATACATGGTCATAGGCAGTCTCATAATCAATGCTGATGTCTAACACACAAGGATATTCATCTGCGTCGAGGAGCGTAGAACAACACAGACCGCCATGACAGTCATCTACTTCCGCTGAGAGTGGCCCACAATGCAAGGCAACAAGATGGCGGCCCCCATGTAGTCAATCTTTGTTGGGGCAACCAGGAGCACGATGGCTGGTGTTGCGGCAAATGCGACAATGGTGATCTTTGGAACATGCACCAGTGCACTTCTGGTAGTTCCAATCGTAGCAGATATTAACTGGAAATCCGTCAGGTGGGTTGGCAGAACTGTATTTCTGTTTGGATTTCTGTTTCTTCTTATGGCGATTGATCCCCACGCCGGAAGTGTTGCTGTCTTCCTCCCTGTGAGCAATGGCAGCCGAGTGAAGATTCACCGCTACAGCTAGAGGATTACCAGCGACGAATGTTTCTGTTTCTCCCAGTATAACCTGATCACACACAAATCAGTCGTAATTTACGATAGCCGAGTCTTGGAAGGATTTCAGGCGAGCCAGACCGGCCACATAGGTCATGTGCTCCAAATAAGCTGTCACGTCGCCCTTGTTTTGCATCAAAAACTTTAGCACTCTGGTTTGGCCATACCACAGATCCAATACATTGAGCTTGTTATGGTCCATAGATTTTAGAGGCTGGCCCTTGTCAATCCCTAAACTGTAATACTCGGGGCGAAGTAACATACCTTTCGATTTAACTGTGGCTGAAGGGTCAATCGCCTGAGATAATTGAATCATAGCCGAGGTAAGAGTGCCTGACATCATGTCCGAGGCAGGCATGGAAGCTCCCGACAAGGTACCGATAGGAGAGGAGTATAGCCCGGGAGGACTTGTGAACGACCCCGGGGACGGCTGTGTAGGAGGTGGAGGTGGAGGCGAAGGCTGCACCGGGGAAGGCACAACCGGGGCGGCTATTGAATTATATCATCTTTTTGTAGTCCATGTAAACCTGTTCAAAAGAACTATGAAAACACTTTAGCAAGGGTTCTTGTAGATAACTATGAATAATATAAATTTTGCGTTATGTGACTCATTGTCCTGTAACACATCACATGTGTTATTGCCCTGGGGCATCTTAATTATAATTATAATGTATATGTTAATGTTAATAAGCAGAGCACGATGGTAGATCGATACTCTTTTCTGATGTCTTTCAAAACTAGAGCAGTTCTTCTATCATATGAATATATTATATTCACATAAACTACTGTTATGATTAATATATAATTGAAAAGGCAATGTTTAGGCATACACACGGTATACCACGGGCTGAATATGACATAGCTATCAAAAAGATATAATCTTGATATCTATTTTAAATGTGTTTTGACAACATAAAAGGGGAATACCTTGTTTACCATGAATAAGGGTCCAACCTATATATATATATATATATATATATATATATATATATATATATATGTTTAAAGTTAAATATATGTTAATTTGCTGAGATATATATACATATATTATGGCATACGGATGGTATAATCCACATTTAGAAAATTGCCCTAAAATGTAGGTTCAACTACATTACCAGCGATTGTCCATCAATACAATTGTAAAGAATTTGCATTCTGTAGGTTGGGATCTGACCCAGTTAGCCCCTGATCATGGCCAGACCATGCATGCCAGATGTGGCCTGGCCAGGAGGGGAGGGGGGGATGAGCTACTCAGAGCTGACCCCTCCACCCAGCCCGACCTAATTACTGTATCCACTGCTCTGGGTAAATAAGAGGGAGGGGGGAAGGGTAAGAGGGAGGGGGGGCAGGCACGAGCCTTGGGATCTATGAGTAAGGGGTGGGAGGGGGAAGGCTGAGGAGAGGGATCCAACTTGCATGCACTCAGCGCATGGCCTATGCATGGGGAGCAGAGGTCAGTGTGTGGGCAGGGAAGATCCTCTCTCTCCCTCAACCAATTAGAGAGAGGGGGAAGAGTAAGTGGAATAATTCTTGGGTTTGATTCTATGAATAATTCATGATTTTGGAGTATAAATAAATGGATGGACAAGGTCTTAGCCACTCGCTGAGTCACCACCGCCTAGGCCGAATCCAGACGAACTACAACCTCAGACTCCTTGTCTCACTTCTTCATCTTACTGAACCTATGGGCTAAAAACCCTTAGACTTCTTCACACAATACCAGAAATTATTTTCTAAACATAGATATAAAAGTACTTATTAGATATGTTATAATGGTTAACATCCTAATCTCAGCCTAATCCCATCTTTTAAAATGCGATGGTAGCATCAAAATCTATTTGTTCGTAGCTTGAGACTGATAGAATATTACTGTGACACATCAGATAGTATTATAAAGCAAATATGACATTATTAAGAAGAATCAGTCTAATATATTTCAGGTGAGATCTATTAATAATAAAGGTTTAATTTGATGATAAAGTCCTTGATATGTGAAATCAGTTATCCGAAATACCATTCTGTCCAAGACCCATCATGCATTTAACAATAAATATTAAATTCTGCAAATATATCCCAGCTAAACTAGACTACTGATACCAATGTGTACACCTGATACCAACGTGTACACTCAATAAACATGACAAAATACCTTTCAACATGCATAAACTAACCAGATAAATTATTATTTCGATGCACAAATTCATCCACAATAGAGTTTTGTAGGATTGATATGTTAACCTCTTACAAAAAAATGATATTCAATTATTTAGCCAGAAGTTCTTTTTTCAAAAAAGAATGTATCATTCATCAAAAGGAAAAAAACTCCATTAAGTTTGCATTAAAATCAAGTCATGAAACTTTCGTATGTAATAGATAAATTCCATGCAAAATCACTGGATTCTGATTTAAATCAATCTCCTTATGAAGGTTTTTAGTTAGAACAGAGATACCAATGTGTACACCTGATACCAACGTGTACAGTCAATAAACATAGAAAAATACCTTTCAAATTGCAGAAAATAACCTAATAAATGATGATATATATGCACAAATTCATTAACAACATAGTTTGGTAGGATTTATATGTTGAACTATTACACAAAAATAATTGTCAATTGTCTAGCTGGAAAAAGTAAAACATATAAAGATGTATCATTCAATAAAAAAAAAGAAACACTTTTAAGTTTTCAATCAAATCAAGTCATGAGTTGTAAATATACAATAGATGAATTCCATACAAAATCAGGGGATTCTGATTTAAATTGATCACCTAATGAGGATTCAGAGATACCAACGTGTACAAGATACCAACGTGTACATCTTGTTTTGCCACATAACAGGGATTGAATTGATTTAAAAAATTGAATTGATTTAAAAAAAAAAATCTTGGGACATATCTTTGCCTTATAACACACCATCCAATAACAGATAATTACCTTAGAAATGGAAACTATGGACAGGGGGACACTTGAATGTGTACAGGTTGGTATTGCCACTTTTGGGGACATTTTTGACTTCTTGAAAAAATACTAAAACGTCAAAGAAATATTTTTTACAGAAACTCCAATAACAACTAATATAGGAAGACATTGCAATGCTAAGAGTTAACATGAAGAAATTATTTCTGTCAATTTTGTATACATCAATTTTTATCACGTTGGTATCGCACGGATTCTTCCGTTATTCAAACCTTCATAACTTTTTTCATAAACCGACCCAAAGTATATTATTAAAACCAGATATTCCCAAGACATGTGGCAACATGTTGGGTACAAATTAAAAGAATCGGACAAACAGTTTTTGCTCTATGAACACTTGAACTCAAAAATGCTGAAAACGAGAAAAAGTGCTCCATTTTTTTTTACTTTTGACCTTATATATATTGTCTGCCTAATAGTGGTTATATATATAAATGTCTGCCTAATAGTGGTTATATATATAAATGTCTGCCTAATAGTGGTTATATGTGTAGGTGACGTATCACCGGGTATATCGGGACGACGCCAGGCAACGCCCACCAGGCAACGCCCCCTTCGTTACCCCCCAGGTAACGGCGTGACGTCACAATGTCAGTCCCTTCCACGCCCACTTCAAATATGTTCCTTCCCTCACTCGCTCTCCCGCTCCCAACTTGAGTACACGTACCTTGAAAAAATTTTTCTTATTGATTGAATTGTATCTGTTTATGGTGAAATAAACTACCTTTATTGGTGGTTAAGGCCATCCCTTCTTCACTGTCATCATTTATAGTTACAGAGTTGCACCTGCAGAGTATCCGGATATATATAAATGTCTGCCTAATAGTGATTATATATATAAATGTCTGCCTAATAGTGGTTATATATATATAAATGTCTGCCTAATTGTGGTTATATATATAAATGTCTGCCTAATAGTGATTTTATATATAAATGTCTGCCTAATAGTGGTTATATATATGATCCACATTAATGACCCCAGGAATGATTGGGCTTATTGGTGGGACCGAGTTCCCCCCTCCCCCTCTGAGAGTGGTCAAGCGGCTGCCACGAGACCGGACACTCTCTCACTCTCACCTCAGCCTTCACCTGGCCAACACGGTTTTTCTCTTTGTTACGTTCTTTCCACAGTCTCACTATGTCGACTGAAAAATGGAAAATTTGCAGGTCGGGGTGTAAACTCCAGCATGCAGGACCGTGGGGAGTGAGATGTGAGTTTGTGGTTGCGGCGAAACTGAAGTCTGTTGAATTAGGTGGTCCTGAGGAGGACTTTGCCAAGTATTTAGACTTCTCTAAGCTATTGGAGATCAAAGAGGAGGACTTACCACCCGATACGGATTTGGTCCCCATTACGCAAGAGTCAGTGGACAAGTTAATACAAGCCAATACGGACCAGAGATTGGAAATGACTAATCTCATTACAAAATTTGATAGTTTGTTTGGTGCGTCGGGAGGAGGTGGAGTGAGGCCTAAAATGTCTCCTTCTGTTCATGTACCACCGGCTCCGCTTACCATGACTCAGCAACCACCACCAGTGACTGTGACACAGGCCCTGCCTTCGGGTCCCGTCAACACACCGCCTGTCGCTGTCTGCGCCTGCCACGCCTGCTGTTATTGCTCCACCTAACCCAGGCTTCGTACAGTCGGTTGGGTTTGGTCTACCATCCTCTAATCCTGGCCTTGTGGGATCAGCTGCTAATGTCGCCGGGGCTCCTTTAACTACAGCTTTGGAGAGACTCACCCTAGCTATTGACCCTTCGGTGGTCAGACGTGAGAAAGGTATGTCGCTTCGTCCCGAGTTTTATGCCCAACATTTGGACAAGGGCGTGGCCATCAAAAACATTGATCATACTAAATTATCTTTCCCGGACCTTGTGTATGGGATGTCGAGGGTGTTAAGTTGCCTTTTGGTAGCAGGAGGAGATTACCAGGGGTATTTAAATCACCTACAGTTCGTTACACGCCATGCTGCTAAGGGACAGTTCAACGACGAGGCCTACATTCTCTATGATCGCATGGTAGTAGACGCGGTGATTGATGGGGATATACCTAGCTTTCTGCCGGGGTATTCCGTTGCATCAGCGTTTGCCTTCCACCAGGGGCATGTCCGCGTTGTTCCCGACAAGAAAGGGGGATTCCCGCCCAAGTCTGGTACTTGCAAGGGGAAAGGTGGCAATGCTTCTGGTGGTAAATACCCGGAGGGATTTCCATCTGACGTTTGTTGGGAATACAACTATAAGACCTGCACTGGGAAATGTTCTCGGGAGCACATATGCCGTATTTGTCGAGCAAAACATAGGTCGCCTGACTGTCCTGATAGGAAAACCCAGTGACGTCATGCTTCCTATCCAACTCTCGCGAACACGAGACCTCCATTCATCATGGCGGTGTTGTTATTGTTGACTCAAGTGAATCTATTCTACATGCAACTAAAGTGACTGGTATTGACGTTTTTGCTCCTGTTCATGCTTCTGTTGATATCATTGATGTTGCCCCTTGTTGCCCTGTTGCCTGTGTAGAATGTGTAGATGAACTTGACTTGTATTCCGCTGGTTATTCCGGAATCTCTACTGATTTTCCGTGCGTACATGTGTCTCGTGGATGGGACGACTATGATGTTTTTGATCAGGGGTCAGTATCTGGGCCTTATGTGCCTGTCGCTTGTGACATTGAGATATTTGATTCTACTGTTGATCGCTTATTGTGTGTTAGGCCCGAGGCGCCTATCATTTGTGACATTGATGTGGAAGATTGTTTTGTTGATCCACTTGTTGATTTGGGGCCTGATGTGCCTGTCATGTGTGACGCTGATGCTTACTATGATGTTTCCCCCGATCCCTCATATGTTTCCCCAGTTATACCTCTTCCCTGGGAGGGTATTATGACTTCTACTTGTGCTGACGTTGGTGTACCTGAATATATTGTGCCTTACGCTCCGATTACTCATCACGCCGACTTGTCTGAATTATGTGACTACCATGTTTGGTCCAGTAGTCATTTTGTGAGCGGTGTGCGTTCCCAGCTGTGCTTGGAGGCCTGGGTCTATGAAGCAGCCTTTGAGTCGGATGTTGACCTTGCTTATTTTGTGACTAATGGACTGAGAGATGGGTTCAGAATTGTTGACGACAATGCATGTATTCCAGCTTACCATTGCAAGAATTACAAGTCAGCCTTATTACCTGATAGCTATGCTTTTATCTGCGGACTGTTCACCAAGGAATTGCTAGATGGCAAGTTCATTAGCTGCATTATTCGCCCCCATTGTGTGCATGCTATTGGGGCTGTTCCTAAAGGGGACGGCACGTATCGGCCTATCACCAACTGCAAAAGGCCACTGCTCTCCTCTATCAACAACCACATGTCAGCCACTGCTTTACCTTTCAAGTATAACTCAGTCGATCATGTGACTGATGTCATCACGCCAGGATGTTTCTTAGCGAGTGTGGATATTGCCGCTGCTTACCGTAGTGTTCCAGTGCACTACGACCATTGGCGTTATCAAGGATTGCTCTGGTATTTTGATGGTAAACCCCAATACCTTATGGACACACATCTGTGCTTTGGCCTGAGCTCTGCGCCATATATCTTCACTCAGTTGAGTAACTTCGTCGTCAGATGTTTACTTCGGCGTGGTATCTCGGGCATCATTAATTATCTCGATGACTACCTGATAGTTGCAGATTCGTATGAGGAGTGTGCTCGCAACCAGCTGATCCTTATCAAGCTGTTACGCAGGCTGGGGTTTTATATATCTTGGCACAAGTGCACTAGCCCCTCTACTGTTAGTGTTTACCTGGGGATTGAGTTTGATTCTCTGCGTATGACCATGGCCTTGCCCCCTGCTAAGTTGAGGAAATTACTGCTAGAACTATCTTCTTTTCAAGGCCGCCGTCGTGCCACTCTACGGCAGGTGCAACGTCTTTCTGGACTTCTGGCCCATGCTAGTAAGGTGGTGATCGGTGGTAGGACCTTTTCACGACGTCTGATGAACTTGCTGAAGCACTTGTCTCCCACTACTAAGCGAGTTTGGCTTGACGAGGATTTTGTCTCCGATGTCAGTTGGTGGTTGCGGTTTGCCAATGGTTTCAATGGGACATGCCTGATTATACCGAAAGGTTTGGGATCTGATTACCATTTGGCCACGGATGCTTCCACAAATGGCTATGGAGTAGTCATGTCTTCTCGTGACTGGCTGGCTGGTTACTTCAATGTGGACCTGGAACCTTATGATTGCTCACACTTGGACCAGAGCCACCGTCACTGGGTAAACCTAGCCTTAACTGAGATTCCCGTGTCGGATGTGAACATTAACCTACTTGAGCTAATTCCCTTATGGTTAGCAGTTAGACGATCCCTGTCTACGCTGGACTCTGTGAGATTGGTGTGTTGGTCAGATAACACCCAAGTTGTTGGAATGGTTAATAAAGGAACTTCGTTGAACCCAAGTTGCATGAAGTTACTGCGTTGCATATTCTGGTCCTTAGCCCGTAAGAACTGTTACATCATTGCTCGCCATGTTCCGGGTGTCTCTAACGCAGTGCCAGACATGTTGTCTAGAATTTCCACTGTGAATTCCTTGACTAACATTCACAATCTTTCCTTGTGTTGCAGCCTTTACCCAGGATCTGGACAAGGAGGTTGCCATCGCAGTCGCCTCTGCTCTGGCTGAGTCAACCCTGAAAACCAGAAACTCCCGATGGAAATCATTTCTGGAATTTTGTACTGCCATTGGTGCTGTACCTATCCCTGCTTCAGCCGAAACGATTTGTAGGTTCATCATTTTCAAGGCTCGTTCCTGCAAGTATTCGACAGTGAATAATTATGTGTCTGCCTTATCTTCCCTACACAAGTTCTACGGACATGACATAGATTTCAGACATTTCTACCTGGTCAAAATGGTGCTTGCTGACATCAAACGTCAGTTGGGTAATCGAGTCCTCTACAAAGTTCCACTCTCGGTTGACCATTTGAGGCAAGCGTATTCGCAGCTCCCTCCAACTCGATACCATCGCACCATGTGGACCATAGTAGTTTTTTGCTACCGCACTCTGTTAAGGAAGTCAAATGTAGTGCCCTCAGATGATTTTGATGCACATGTACTCAGGCGTGGTGATGTGAAGTGGTGTGAGCATGGGTTGGTAATAATAGTCAGATCATCCAAGACTGTTCAGTACCAGGAGCGTACTCTATCGATCCCTCTACAATTATGCTCTAATGCCTCTTTCTGTGGATCTTCTCTTCTATGGGACCACTTCTCTAACATACCCATGCCTCCGGAAGCTTATCTTTTTTACAAGGATTCTGATAAAGGATTTGTTCCTGTCACCTATTCCAACCTTCTATCCTTTGTCAAATGGATTGCCCAAGCATCAGGTCTGGACCCTGCCTCCGTGGGAGTACATTCGCTCCGTCGTGGGGGAGCCTCGCACTTATATGGGTTGGGAGTGCCCCTCAGTGATATCCGCATGATTGGAGACTATGCCTGTCTGCAGTATTGAACCTTGGAGGGTTCTCTTATTGACTATACCTTTCTGCAGTATTGAACCTTGGAGGGTTCTCTTATTGACTATACTTGTCTGCTGAGGGTTTTTTGTGTTATGTTGTGTTATATTTTATTTTTGTTGTTTGTGAGTTGTTTCGAGAGACCGATCAATGATCCACATTAATGACCCCAGGAATGAATGGGCTTATTGGTGGGACCGAGTTCCCCCCTCCCCCTCTGAGAGTGGTCAAGCGGCTGCCACGAGACCAGACACTCTCTCACTCTCACCTCAGCCTTCACCTGGCCAACACGGTTTTTCTCTTTGTGTTTTTTTGTTTTTTTTTTATTATGAATAAAAGGGCGGTCAAACAGACGGCCGGCGCACCACCACCCGTTGTTTGTGAGTTGTTTCGAGAGACCGATCAATAAATGTCTGCCTATAAGTGGTTATATATATAGATGTCTGCCTAATACTGGTTATATATATAAATGTCTGCCTAATGGTGATTATATATATAGATGTCTGCCTAATAGTGATTTTATATATAGATGTCTGCCTAATAGTGGTTATATATATAGATGTCTGCCTAATAGTGGTTATATATATATATATTGTCTGCCTAATAGTGATTATATATATTTATGTCTGCCTAATGTTGGTTATAAATATATATTGTCTGCCTAATAGTGATTATATATATAAATGTCTGCCTGATAGTGGTTATATATATAAATGTCTGCCTAATAGTGGTTATATATATAAATGTCTGCCTAATAGTGGTTATATACATAAATGTCTGCCTAATAGAGATATTATATATAAATGTCTGCCTAATAGTGATTTTATATATAAATGTCTGCCTAATAGTTGTTATATATATAAATGTCTGCCTGGTGGTGGTCATATTTATAAATGTCTGCCTAATGGCGGGTATATATATATATGTCTGCCTAATAGTGGTTATATATATATATTGTCTGCCTAATAGTTATTATATATATAAATGTCTGCCTAATAGTGGTTATATATATAAATGTCTGCCTAATAGTGGTTATATATATAAATGTCTGCCTAATAGTGATTATATATATAAATGTCTGCCTAATAGTGGTTATATATATAAATGTCTGCCTAATAGTGATTATATATATGAATGTCTGCCTAATTGTGGTTATATATATAAATGTCTGCCTAATAGTGATTTTATATATAAATGTCTGCCTAATAGTTGTTATATACATAAATGTCTGCCTAATAGTGATTATATATATAAATGTCTGCCTATAAGTGGTTATATATATAGATGTCTGCCTAATAGTGGTTATATATATAAATGTCTGCCTAATAGTGATTATATATATAAATGTCTGCCTAATAGTGGTTATATATATAGATGTCTGCCTAATGGTGGTTATATATATAAATGTCTGCCTAATAGTGATTATATATATAAATGTCTGCCTAATAGTGGTTATATATATAGATGTCTGCCTAATGGTGGTTATATATATAAATGTCTGCCTAATGGTGATTATATATATAGATGTCTGCCTAATAGAGATTTTATATATAAATGTCTGCCTAATGGTGATTATATATATAGATGTCTGCCTAATAGTGATTTTATATATAGATGTCTGCCTAATAGTGGTTATATATATATATTGTCTGCCTAATAGTGGTTATATATATAAATGTCTGCCTAATGGCGGGTATATATATAAATGTCTGCCTAATAGTGATTATATATATAAATGTCTGCCTATAGTGGTTATATATATAAATGTCTGCCTAATAGTGGTTATATATATGGTCCATTCCTACGAAATGGGCCCAGTAGCCTAAAACTATTGTACAAAAAAAAATTCCTTTAATCTTTTCCATAGTTAGGGAACTTAAGGTAGAGTAATAGAACTTTTTAAATCTAAATTTGCTACTAAATTGATCAAATAGTTTTTTTTCTACATAAAATCAATGACTGGGTTAGGATTTCCTATGTTTTTACGTCGCACATCACATTGGCATTATATACAAGGCATTTTGGCAATGGGAAATTAGTTTTGGTTTGATTAAGCAATTTATTTAGAAAATAGGGGCAATTCAATATTTGTTTGGCAATTTATGGTACAAGGACTCTCCTATTTTGATATAGGAATTTCAAAATTAAAATCAGCTTTGTTTTTCAGGTATAGGTTTTTTCAGACATTACCTTATTGCATCTACCACAGTTCTCTTCATAAGAAAGAGATATAAGAAAAAAACAACTCAGATAGCTTTGCTATCACCTTACCTTAAAGAATCAAGTATTATTTCTGCCAGGGAATATATTTCTATTTTCTGAACCAGGTTGAAATATGGGCGACGTAAAAACGCTATAGGGCTAAGTTTTGCTTTTCAGTGATGGAAATGAGGAAAAATGAAATTTAGATTAAAGATAAGGGGTTTTGGGATTATATATCCTAAAAGCTCATATTCTCCTCTATATAATCCTGAAAATAGTGGCATCCAGAGTCAATTATCAAGGAATCTAAGGCCAAAAACGTTCATTTTAAATATTCAAATCAATAAATGGTCATTTAAAATGTGGAAACGAATATATTCATTAGGCAGTAGCCTTGCCTATATGGAAGGGATCTGGATGATTGTATATTAGCAGAAAGCTAACATTCTTGCAATTTGTTTGGTATGTGTTCCAACTTTCTACTGTAAATAGTTTTGCCTCTATCAAGGATATGTTGTGACACAAAAACGTGCGACGTAAAAACATTTAAATGGTAATTTTAAAATATAGAAATATATTTATTTGGCAGTAGCCTTGCTAGTTCTCAAACGATCTGGATGATTTTATATGGGCAGAAAGCTGACATCGTTGCAATTTGTTTGGTACATGTTACAACGTTCTATTGTAAATAGTTCTGCCTCTTTCAAGCAAATGTTGCGACCTAAAAACGTGCGACGTAAAAACGTGCGACCTAAAATCGGGTGTTTTCCCATTCTATGCAGAAGACATTTCTGTTCAGACCATTTAAGGGATATGGATGATTTTATATGAGCAGAAAGCTAATATTCTTGCGATTTGTCTGGTCCATGTTACAACTATGTATCTTAAATCGTTTTCCCTCTATCAAGCAAATGCGATGTGCAACGTAAAAACGTGCGACGTAATAACATACAATGTGCAACGTAAAAACAGGTGTTTTCCCCTTCTATGCACAAGACATATCTGTTCAGACCATTCATATTGCATACACAACAAGAGAATTGATTGCCCAATATATTCATATTAGTTTTAAATGATTTTTTATAATATTTATGAAAAGCACAAGTAAACAATGTGGCGATGTAAAAACATACATAATTAGCCATTTTCCCATTTAACTTTTTAAAACAGGCATAACATCCTTACTAACAGTCCTATTTGGACTTTTTAGGTATCAAATGTTAGGGATTGTTTTATATATATATCAAATGAGTTCTATTCTTGTGTCATACCAAAAGTTCATTGCATGAAATTGAGCAACATGTGCGATGTAAAAACAAAAAAAAAACCTTTTTAATTTTGTTTGTGCTATAATATTTTTGAAAAGTAAGTTGGTTTGCTGAAATGCATTAAAATTCGAACCTGGTGATTGAGCAAAATTAATCAGATATAAATACCACAAATTGATGTAAATTTCTGAATCTTCAAGTCCCAAATGTTTAATCATTGACAATTTTCTATGAAAATATCGATTTTAAAGGGTTATAACACATAAAATATCCATCAGCCCTGTAATAATGTATATATCAGAGGAATTCTCATGCCAAGAGGAATGTGTCAGTATGATTTGTTTTAATATCAATGAATATTAGACTGAGATATGAGGCACAAAAGGGCCAAAGGTAGGGAAAAGGGCACTGGGCCCATTTCGTAGGAATGGACCATATAAATGTCTGCCTAATAGTGATTTTTTTATATTCTTGTCTGCAGCCACCGTCAGGTGGCAGCCCATGAGAAGGGGAACGAGGCTAAGGCAGTTTACAGGATTTACGCATCAAGTGCAGTTCGGGAGCAAGTCCTCAGTGCATTTTTCACCTAATTTTCTGCTTTCGACGAATTTCCTACCAACTTTCAAGCGACAAACTTGTTCCATTTGACATTGTGACCCTTCTTAACCAGTTTGGTGAACTTTATTGCTTCCCTTTCTGTATATTGAGAACTTATTTGGTCAGCACGTGGCTCGCGTCCAAATTCCAAGATGTCGGACATTGACCTCGCTAAGGACAAGACGGCCGAGGATCCCCCTGAGGAAGCCGCGGTTCTGCCGCAGGAGCCAACTTTGGGAGATATCCTCAAAAAACTCAACGGTGTCTACTCTAAGATTGACATTGTTAATATGGCTGTGAACAGCGTTAATAAGAGGGTTGTTTCCCTTGAACAGGGCGCTCTTGAATCAAAAAAGGTGTCTGCGAAACCTGGTGACAATGGTACTCCACGTGAGTCCAGATCTAGGTCACCTTACATTCGTCCGTCGGGTCACTGCTCTCGAAGAGAGGATTTCTACAGGGATTCTCCTCGACACTCTCATCGCCGCCCGAGGTTTTATTCATCTATTTCTTCGTCTTCCTCTCCTAGTCCTAGGAGGCAGAGGAGGACTCGCAAACGTAAGCGCACTCATTCAGTATCTAGTGGAAGTTCAACCAGTACTCCCCGTAGGAGATCTAGGTCACCTCGGAGATCTAGGTCACCTCGGAGATCCAGGTCACCTCGTGCCGCCGGAAGTGGCGTTGTAACCTTTCAAGATGGCGGTCAGACAGCTTCCGGGAATAACAATAACATTGTGAATGATCCGGAGCCTGCTGCTCCTGAGATAGAGGATGGGGAGCTCATCGAGGATTGTTCTGGTATCTTTGATGAGTTCGTCAAACAGATGAATGAGAAGGGCAATGAGGGTAATCCGATTGTGAGTCAGGAATTACAGCGCTATTTAAAACAAGTGTTTTCTTCTCCTCCGACTGGGAAAGTCTTTGATGAGGTGAAAGCTAGGAACAAACGTCCGTCCAATGTTGAGGTTCTCAAGACTCCGGATGTTTCTCATCTGGTCTGGTCGGCCTTAGGTGACGATCCAAAACGTTTTGATTCAACTCACAGGAAACTTCAGGTGATGTTGTTAGCTCAAGCCACCGCTGTGACTTATGCTGCTGATGTTTTCTTTGACATTAAGACTCATGTCGTTGATAAAGATATCCTAACAAAGATAAACAAAGGTTTTGTCCATTGTCGTGATGCTTTGGCGATTGCTGGTTTCTACAATATGTTTATTTCTACTAAGCAACGTCGTACTGAAATGGCTAAGCATTTGAAAGATACCTACAAGGAATTGGCGTCTAATGCTAAACGCTTCCCTTCGTCCCCTGCTAATCTCTTGGGTGACGACCTAGAGGCTAACATAAAGTCTTTGGAAGGGAGTAGGAAGATTGCCATTGTAGCTGAGCCTAAAACGCAAAATGCCAATAAGAAGGGTTCACAGCAACAACAAAAAAACTCCGATCGGCCTCCTTACCGCCCTCAGGGAGGGGGCCAGAAGAAACAGAACAACGACGATTATCAACAGAACTTCTCCCGCCGGGGTGGGAGGGGTTCAAGGGGAAATCAACGAGGACGGGGGTCCCAATCGTCCAGGCGTTACAGCAGGTCGAGGGAACGTCAGCCCCGAGACGATTATTACCATCAACGCGATTATCACCATAGCGATCGGGAATATCGCAGATATTAGAGGTACAATCTCAGTTAGATGCTATACCTTCTTCAGTTTCACCTTCTGCATTTACTTTGTTGCCAGAGGGCCCCTCTGTATTATCGTTCACTCCAGGAAGTATCTCTCATCATTTGTCTGAGTGGGAAAAGATCACCTCAGACCCGGAGATTTTGAGTATTGTGCGAGGAGTTCAAGTGTCTTTTATCAAACCTCCATCACAACAATTTATTCCTCATCAGTATGCCTTTGGTCCTGAAAGGAAGTCAGCTGTTACCGAGGAGGTTCAGAAGTTGATTCTGAAAAGAGTTGTTGTTCCTGCTGACATGTCAGAGATTTCTTTCTTGTTGAATGTCTTCGTTACACCTAAACCAGGAGGCAAATGGAGACTTATCATTGATTTAACTGAGTTGAATAAGCTTATTCCGCCAGTTCATTTCAAGATGGACAATCTACAATCAGCTCTAGAAATGCTCAGACCGGATTCCTACATGGCATCGTTGGATCTACAAGAAACTTATTTCTCTCTGCTCCTCCATAGGGATACTCAACCCTTTATTGCTTTTCCATGGGAAGGAAAAATCTTTAAGTTTGTGGCGATGCCTTTTGGACTTTCGCCTGCACCTTTTAATTTCACCAAAGTTATGAAACCAGTGTTTTCCTCTGTTCATGAACAGGGGGGTTTCGGATTTAGTTACATTGATGACTGTTTTCTGTGGGGTCAGACAGAAGAAGAATGTGCGAATTCTGTGTGTCTGGCTTTGAACCTTTTGTGTAAGTTGGGGTTTTTGGTGCACCCCCAGAAGTCAACAATAGTGCCTTCACGAGTTATGAAGTTCCTAGGTTTCTTCATTGACTCTCATGAAATGATTGTTTTTCCTCCAGACGCAAAAAGGACGGCTACCCTGGAGAAAATTGATGTGTTCCTTAACAATCCGGAGAAAGCTTTCTCCATTCAACAAGTGTCTTCGATCACGGGCACTTTAGTTGATTTGTGCCGTGGAGTTGATTATGGTCTGGCTCACTATAAGAGTCTGGAAAAGGATAAGATCGCCGCCTTAGTGTATCACAAGGGTGATTTTTCTGCAAAGATGTTCTTGTCACAAGCGGCCCATGAAGATTTGTTGTGGTGGAAAACAAACCTTCCTTGGAGAGCGAGAAAAATCAGAACTTTTGCTCCTACCCTTACTCTGTTCGCCGATGCTTGTGATGAAGGCTGGGGTGCTGTTCTTGGTGAAGATGTCGCTCAAGGTTACTTTGACGACTATGAGGAACAATACCATATTAACACCAAGGAGATGTTGGCTGTTAAGATGGGTATTCTTTCCCTTGCAAGGGATGTGTGCAATACTCACATCGTGGTTCGCTCTGACAACACTACAACAGTGGCGTATATCAATAAGTGTGGAGGAACTAAGTCCCCCAGTTGTAACGCAGTAGCCAAGGAAATCTGGCTGTGGGCGGAAGAAAGAGAGAATTGGATCTCTGCCTCACATATTCCAGGAGTTGAAAATACAGAAGCAGATCTTGCTAGTAGGCATCTGTCTGATGATACAGAGTGGGCCCTCAATCAAGAGATTTTTGATCATATCTGTGCTGAATTTGGTTCACCTGATGTCGATCTGTTTGCTTCTAGACATAATTTCAAAGTAGAAATCTATGCTAGTTGGTTCCCAGATCCTTTTGCTTCGTTTGTGGATGCTTTCTCCATTCATTGGAACCAATTTTCACGCCCTTTTGTTTTTCCTCCTTTTAGGCTGGTCGGAAGGTGCCTTCAGAGGATAGAAATGGAGGGTATCAGAGCGATTCTAGTCGCCCCCGATTGGCCCAGTCAACCATGGTATCCTCAGCTAAAACGAAGAAGCAGACAGCTTCTCTTCATACGGAAAAACAAAGGAAATCTAGTTCCTCAAAAAGGAAAATGTCAAGATCTACAGATCTCCATGTGCTCTCTACTCATCGCTCTATTCTGAAACAATTTGTTGACAACTTAGACCTGTCTCCTAGAGCTAAGAAACATTATTTTCGCAGCTGGTCTAAAAATACTAGAAAGTCTTATCGCACTTATCATCGCAAATGGAAACAGTATTGCTATGACATGGACATTCCTTACACCATTCCTTCGTTTCAACAAGGTGTAGAGTTTTTGTGTGATTTATTTGATGATGGATTGGGGTTTGGAGCCATTGCCTCTGCACGTTCAGCTTTGTCAGCTGTTATGCCTAAAGTTGGAAATACTACTTTTGGCGCTTGTACTGTCATTTCTAAGATCATCGGGGGTATGTTTACCCAAAGACCTCCAAAAACAAGGTATTCCGAGATGTGGGATCCGGATATTGCCTTGAACTATATTTCAACGTTATTCCCTTTGGCAGACTTGAATCTTCCTCAACTGACTCAAAGGACAGCTACCTTGATGATGCTAGTTACTTCGCAGAGAGTCCAAACTCTTCGTACTTTGAAATGTGAAGACATTGTTTTCTCTAACAAGGATAAAGTGACCATCATGCTCTCTGAGGTGATCAAAACTTCGTCTGTGGGTAGATCTCTAGGTTCTATTGTAATAGAATCATTTCCAGACAACGAAAGTGTGTGTGCCCTTACTTGTCTTCGACACTACTTATATAGGACCAGAGACCTTCGTCCTAAAGATGCTCATGGAAACATAACCGGACCTTTGTTTATCAGCCACTCTGCCCCGTTTAAACCAGTACAGAATTGCACTGTTGCAAAGTATGTACGTTGCTTGTTGGCAGCGAGTGGTGTGGACACCAACGTTTTCAGGCCCCACAGTGTTCGTGGGGCCACTACTTCTAAGCTAGCTTCTATGAACGTTCCGGTGGAGCAAATTATGGCTAAAGCCATGTGGAAAGATGAGAACACCTTTCGGAGGTTCTATCAAAAACCGATTAATGTTACGACTCCTACGTCTACACATCTGTTATCTTCATTTGCAAATAAGAAGAAAACCCCAAAGGCTAAGTCTCGCAAGAAGACTGTTTAGTTTGCCTACTTGGGTTATATATACATAAGTTAACTGTTCAAAATCCAAACATGTTTGGCTGTTTGGTGTGTTACTTCAGTTACATTTCTTCAGTATTAAGAGGACTCGGCTTGCTGCCAAACTTTGATGGCTATCCCGGAGGAATTGTTGGTTAAAACTCTCATGGGCTGCCACCTGACGGTGGCTGCAGACAAGAATTGTCTGGATGTACAAGACTTACTTGTTCGTTGATGTACATCCTTGATTCTTGCTCTGCAGTCAGCCGTCGGTGGTGAGGACATGCCCTCCACACCCGCTCCAAAGTTGGTCCTACCACCGGGTTGTCGTCTGACTGTTATTCCAGACATGTTTTGAGAGTCTCAAGAACATGCACTTTATTACAATTCCTCTGTTGCAAGCTCCGCTCCCGGTTAAACCCTGCCTTAGCTTCGTTCCCCTTCTCATGTCCTCACCACCAACGGCTGACTGCAGAGCAAGAATCAAGGATGTACATCAACGAACAAGTAAGTCTTGTACATCCAGACAATAAATGTCTGCCTAATAGTGGTTATCTTCATAAATGTCTGCCTAATGGTGGTTATATATATAAATGTCTGCCTAATGGCGCGTATATATAAATGTCTGCCTAATGGTGGTTATATATATATATTGTCTGCCTAATAGTGATTATATATATAAATGTCTGCCTAATAGTGGTTATATATATATATATTGTCTGCCTAATGGTGGTTATATATATATATTATCTGCCTACAAGTGGTTATATATATAAATGTCTGCCTAATGGTGTTTATATATAAATGTCTGCCTAATAGTGATTTTATATATAGATGTCGGCCTAATAGTGGTTATATATATAGATGTCTGCCTAATAGTGGTTATATATATATATTGTCTGCCTAATAGTGATTTTATATATAAATGTCTGCCTAATAGTGGTTATATATTTTAATGTCTGCCTATAAGTGGTTATATATATAGATGTCTGCCTAATAGTGATTTTATATATAAATGTCTGCCTAATAGTGGTTATATATATAAATGTCTGCCTAATAGTGGTTATATATATATATTGTCTGCCTACAAGTGGTTATATATATAAATGAGATCCGCTCCATCAGAATGAGTCCCATGTCGGCCAAATCGATTTTGGAGTTAGCTATTGGATGGGTAAGCAGCAGGAAAGAGCTTTCCAATGATGTATAGAGCTTAATTTTAGGCCTATTGGGTATAATTCTATGGTTGCGGTGAGTATTTAAGGGACGCGGTTACTGGAGGAGCCGGAAACTGAGATACAGCCTGTTTAAGTTCGGCGAGTGACCTTCGGGGCGCCATCCTTGGTTACGGGCATTTGTTATCAAGCGATTTCTATGAAATTTGGGACACACTTTACTAACTGCCATAGCCATAACATATACCAAATTCAGTTCATTTACTAGTAACTTATTATTTTATCGCGCGATGAAAATTGGGTGAAATTTGGGCAAAATACATTTCTAGGAGACTTTTGTGGGATTTATGTCGGACGCGTCGTCATGCAAAATGACCAGTTCATATGATTGGATTTTTCTCAGATTTGGGGCAGGTATTATAGACTAGTAGGGCCACAATATATAAAAAAATCAGTGCATTTCATTTAATATTTTTTATTTTATTACCCTGTTAACACGAGTATAATAATTCTGTACAAAATTCTTTGGTGCAGTGCTTGCAATATATACATAATAACACACCTATTCATTCTAACAAAACAAAATGTACAACAGTATTCACCAGTAATAAAATCAGTAATAAAATCAATAAAATAGCAGTCAGCCCCTACCCCTACCCCTACCCCTACCCCTACCCCTCCCTGGCCGGCGTTGCTCAACATTTCCCCTCCCCCTCCCCCTACCTCTCTTTGCTGGAGGAGGTGCAACCTCCCCATCCGAAGAAGATTCTGAAGATTCCCTTACCCTGCCCCTTCCCCTTACTGTTCCTCTACCCCTACCCCTACCCCTACCCCTACCCCTACCCCTAGCTTGAGGTTCCTCTTGAGGTTCCTCCTCCTCCTCCTCCTCCTCCTCAGAAGATTCATCACCACCTAATTCTAATGATTCATCAGAAGAAGATTCCCTGTCCCTTCCCCTTCCCCTTCCCCTTCCCCTTCCTCTACCCCTCCCTCTTCCTCTAGCCCTTCCACTTCCCCTCCCTCTACCTCTTACTGGGGCGACTGCAGGAGCCTGTACAATGTAGCCATCCCCCCCCCCTCCCTGGCCCTTCTTCAGGTACAGTTGGTTTGGGGCACATAATGTCTTTGGTTTCTTCGGTACAAAAATCACGAATAGAATTAAAAAGATACCACTGTCTGTATGCAGACAGTCCAGGAGAAGGTACAATGGGTGGGTTGTCCTGAGGGACATCACCCACATCAACAGTAAGCATTTTAAAAGTACCACTATCTTCAGGGCCTACAAATGGCCTGAAAGAAATAACACCAGGTTTGTCACTAGAAAATTCAAAATGATGATACCCTTTGATACCTGGAAAAGATTTGGAGAAAGGTGACAGGAATGCCTGCCAGTCGTACAATGGAACAAAAACAGTACCCCTTTCATCACCTACAAGTTGGGCCTGGTTGACCCCCCCTGGCGTACTGCGCTGCACACTGGCTTTTAATTGCTGAAGAGAAGAAACGTTGTCCCGACGAAATTGTTTTTTCAAGAGACCAAAGCACCAGTCGGGGGCAAACTTAGTGTGCCCAGTAATCAAAAAGTTAAGTGTAATAGACCTGTGCCTTCCAGTAAGGACACGCCACATCAAATAGGCCAAAACATACCGGTTCTTGTTCTGGCCACTACAATTGTCACAGTTAAGATCTAAATCTTTCTCCCCCAGACCATAGTTTTCAAAGTAATGATTCAGATAAGAAATAACTGCATTTGACCCCTTACTGGTGCAATGGCTCTCATCTATAAGGTAGTTAACTTGTCTAGGCATTCCTTCCATGCAAATACCGAACAGGCCTACCTTCCTCGGGGTGAGAAAATAAAGGGGACCTGGTTGCATCGGGTAAGAAGGTAAATGCACTTGTTGTGCAAAGTCAAAACTGAGATGTACTCGAATGTCACATGAGCAAGGGGCATGTTTGCCAAAGGGGGGTTCACCATTGTCTCTGTACGCTTCTTTTGCATCAGCACAAAATTTCTGATAAAGAGTTCTTTCGGCGGTTACACTGTCTAAATGTTTCTGCTGTTTCTTTAACTTGGCAGCTTTCACAACATCAGGTAAATTACTACTACAGGAAATGTCTCTGTTATTACGCTGGCACTCCCAGCAGAGGTCTGTCATGGGACGACTTGTGACTATTTTAGGAAGATACTTGCGCCATAAATGACCAAAAGTGGAGTAGGCAACAGCCCTATTGCCAGTCTCTTGCATGGCTTGTGTGTAAAGACGATGAACTTCAGCTTTTGTAGAACGGCAGGGGAGAATTAAGATGTCGTCTCTGTGGTGAGAAGATACTCTGCCTGGCAAGACAAGAGCATGTATTTCGGCATAAGATGTGATGAAGTTGATAGTGTTCTTCAGGTCATCTATTGGCAAAGACCTCACAGCACGGTGACCACCACCCTGTCGTGAACGAGTGACCAGACCATCCTCAGCGAAGGATTTTAGCAAAACTGTCAGCAAGTTTTGGCTAATCCTAGAAGTGAAGGGAGAGAAAAGAAATAGAAAAAATAATTAATAATAATTTAATCGTTGACAAAGGAAGAAATTGAACATAATGCAGGATCTTAAAATGACAATACCAAAATATTGATTCTTAGCAAATAATCATGTTATTATGAATAGCTATCTAATGTTCAGTATTAATGGGCACCACAAGATTCATGATAACACTCACTTGTAAAGGAATTTAAAGGTAGCTTTGCAAATAGGCTTGTTATGCATCCTGTAGTGGCTCTTTGGGTGTTTTCTCTCTCCCTTCCACTGGCGCCCCTTCTTGGTTGGACTGCATCGATCACTGTTGTCAGTAACAGTATTGAAAACGCCAAAGAGTGCCATGTCGAGCTCATCTGAAACGACAGTATAACAATAATGTAAAAATGAATTTGTGACTGACTAATATCACCGACACCAATCTTAGTCTGAGTCCCTACAGTTATCCTACGTAATTAGTTATCCTATGTAATTGGGTAGCACGTGTCCTCATTATTTAACAAGCTACAGCTTAAAATACTGATTAAAATACTGAATTAGTATTATACAGGCATGTATGGGCAATGAGGCAATAGAGAAAAACATTATTTTGAAATTACCTCGATGGATTTGGTCATGTTCCGACCGATGAGAGATGCGCTGTTCCACAGTGAACTGGTCTATGCATGGCCCGCCGTTAATTTATCGGCAGTTACATCTGAAACGGACAAAATCCTAGATTTTAATTTGCCCATAATGACACAAACAAACAATGTATTTTTAACCCTACATTCCACACGAGACGAGTAAGGAATCTCAGACGTCCCAAGTAAATAGCTACTCCCCAGATCTCCTTAAGAGGGCCTTAAACTCCCCACGCACGAACAACACCATGCGACGTAAAACATACACCAATTAAATTTTAGAACCTCTAAATATACCCACAAGGTATCTAGCACATATAACAGCATTGGATTATAGATTTGGAATGATTTCCAGGGATGTACATAGCATAGTTCTCAGATCGCGTCCCCCAGCGTGTCAACACACACGATAGAAAAGATGGCTGCAGAGCACCAACACTTACCGAAACGTGGAGCACTTTTCCCGTTCCTTGTCCAGGACTGCCTGCATGTGATCAATAATAAGAATAGGTTCTGATGCTTCCTCAACTTCTTCTTCGTTCGTCTCCGGAGTTTCAGGCTGATCAGGGACGTCTGGTTCTCCATCTGAGTCAGATTCCACCGTCTCTGTTTCCTCGTTGAACACAAAATACTCTTCGATGAGGTTACGCCATTCGGCGTTGTCGACAACACCTCCCAAATTGGCTCGAGCGATGCCATTAAGAGCTTCTGCGACGGTGGCCTCAGCTTCCATGTTTAAATAATAAACCTTGGTCCATTTAAAACTTTGTTGGAGAGTAAAACACGTCTTGTATCGTCTGGAATCGAGGAATAACTGGTCGCTTCGATTCAAATCCAAGACCACGCTAGAAGATGGCGTCAGCCGGAAGTTGATCTTTCGGAGCGGCTGGACCAATCACAGGGCTGTATCGACCCCTCGTGGGCTCCCTTGACGACCCTAGCAACCATTGTTTACGCCGAATGCACTTGGAGAGAGCTCTGTGATTGGTTTACTTACGCGGCGATTCAAAAGGGAAGAATCCCATTGGCTAGAGGAGATTCGCGGCTTTCCGAGGATACCAAATGTGCTGGGGTACCCTATGATCAAATGTCCACGGCGTACGAGTGAATTTAGTGAAAAATAGCCTTCGGCTCCTTTGTTTAAACCCATCCAACCATGTTAGGAAAATGTTTACCAGCCGTTATGAAGCGTAAATAATTGTTTTTGGTACAAAATATTTTCCAGTCTCAAAAAAAACATAATAAAGATTAATATTACGGGAAAAAAAGTTTTCGACCGAAAAAGTCCTATACCACCTTTGGAGCCCTATATCTCAAAATGAAAGTTGCCGACATGGGACTCTTTTTGATGAATCGGATCACAAATGTCTGCCTAATGGTGTTTATATATAAATGTCTGCCTAATAGTGATTTTATATATAGATGTCTGCCTAATAGTGGTTATATATATAGATGTCTGCCTAATAGTGGTTATATATATATATTGTCTGCCTAATAGTGATTTTATATATAAATGTCTGCCTAATAGTGGTTATATATTTTAATGTCTGCCTATAAGTGGTTATATATATAGATGTCTGCCTGATAGTGATTTTATATATAAATGTCTGCCTAATAGTGGTTATATATATGAATGTCTGCCTAATAGTGGTTATATATATAAATGTCTGCCTAATAGTGATTTTATTTATAAATGTCTGCCTAATAGTGGTTATCTTCATAAATGTCTGCCTAATGGTGGTTATATATATAAATGTCTGCCTAATGGCGCGTATATATATAAATGTCTGCCTAATAGTGGTTATATATATATATTGTCTGCCTAATTGTGGTTATGTATATAAATGTCTGCCTAATAGTGATTATATATGGTCAGTTCTCACGAAAAGAGCACACAGGCAATTTTGGACTCTACATGAAAATCATTTTCTTGTATATGAGTAAATATTATATCAAACGATGCACCTTATATAGACCTTTGAGGGGACATATACTTTTACAGAGCTAAAATAAAAAATGGCCGCCCTATATGCTGAAAACTACCTAAATTACACACTTTTCTGAAGAGAAAAAATATATTTTGTCAAATAAAGTTTACTCAGCATTGCAAAGAACATCAAATGATTATAATATGTGTCTGTAATAATGCTTACACCTGTTGGCTATTCATAAATAACAAATATAATGTTTCAAAATATTTTCAATTTCTTTGAATTCACTTTTTGATTTGGGGAATTTTAACGTTGCCATCCCAACGCTCTTTTGAAGTGGTTGCCAAAGGATGAAAAATAAGTATTTAGTCAGAATTTGTTCATGGAATGTAATCTCCAACAACTCTATTTTAAATTGAAATATTGACTAATCACATACTCGAAAAACTGTTTCAATGAGAACTGAATGATGAAAAAAAGGTCATGTTGGGGAAGTGTTAACGTTGCCAACCCAACGACATTCATTTCAAAACTGTGCCTAAACAATTTTAGATTATCTAATGAAACTTAGTCATTTTAAAGCATCTGTTTAGAGGTTCATGCCATAAAATTTTAAATTTCAATTTAACATTTTTTCTGCTATTTTTGGACTGAATTTAGGTGGTGTTGCCACCCCGATGCAGCAGTGGGGTGGCAACACAAAATAATGGTACAGAATAATTTTAGTTGAGACCAATGACATGTAATATAATGGGAAAGCTATGTCATTTTGCTATAAGAATCAATAAAAAAATATTGATTTTGAGAAATCATGAATATTTGACAAGGTATAGAACAAGGCCATGTCCTTTGATTTTAAGTGTCAAAATAATAATACGATTTTCAAATGTAGTTCCTAAAAATAGAAAAATGAAAAAAAAATCCAATTTTCAACCAATGTTTCAGTTGAAACGTTAGCTTAACAATAGAATAATTAACAAAAATATTGAAATCTAAAAAATGGTCTTCATTACCACTATCATGTTTCTATCTAAAAGCATTGGTATGGCAACGTTAGAAAATGAATATCCCACCAAATGCAGTTTTCAAAATTAGTGTTCCCAATTTTTATTTTGAACTCTTCACAATGATATGTGCAAATGGCAAAAAGTTTCAATGCATTTGAAATTTTAGCCAAAAATACCCCCCGTGTACCCATTTCGTGAGAACTGACCATATATAAATGTCAGCCTAATTGTGGTTATATATATAAATGTCTGCCTAATAGTGATTTTATATATAAATGTCTGCCTAATAGTGGTTATATATATAAATGTCTGCCTATAAGTGGTTATATATATAGATGTCTGCCTAATAATGGTTATATATATAGATGTCTGCCTAATAGTGGTTATATATATATGTTGTCTGCCTAATAGTGATTATATATATAAATGTCTGCCTAATGGTGGTTATAAATATATATTGTCTGCCTAATGGTGGTAATAAATATATATTGTCTGCCTAATGGTGGTTATATATATATATATATATTGTCTGCCTAATAGTGGTTATATATATAAATGTCTGCCTAATGGTGGTTATATATATAAATGTCTGCCTGATGGCGGGTATATATATAAATGTCTGCCGAATGGTGGTTATAAATATATATTGTCTGCCTAATGGTGGTTATATATATAAATGTCTGCCTAATGGTGGTTATAAATATATATTGTCTGCCTAATGGTGGTTATAAATATATATTGTCTGCCTAATGGTGGTTATATATATAAATGTCTGCCTAATGGCGGGTATATATATAAATGTCTGCCTAATAGTGGTTATATATATATATTGTCTGCCTAATAGTGATTATATATATAAATGTCTGCCTAATAGTGGTTATATATATATATATTGTCTGCCTAATGGTGGTTATATATGTGTGATATTTGTTGAAATATGTATATAATTATATTGTCTGCCCCACTACCTTTGGGCCACCTTACTTGTTTGTCTATCTAGTTGCTGGGCGACAGCTCCCGCCTTTTGAGGCTGTCGCGTCAGATCGGCGCATTTGCTAGCTAGCCATTGTAGTGAATGCATGAACATTTTTTTCTTTCTTGCTATGTTTAGGGTTAAATAAAAGCATCCCGACGTTTGTGCAGCACTCCAAGCTTGTGTCATCTCTGTTCTCCATAAATCTCTCCGAAAGAATAATAATAATTATATATATTGTCTGCCTAATAGTGGTTATATATATAAATGTCTGCCTAATAGTGGTTATATATATAAATGTCTGCCTAATAGTGATTTTATATATAGATGTGTGCCTAATAGTGGTTATATATATAGATGTCTGCCTAATAGTGGTTATATATATATATATATTGTCTGCCTAATAGTGATTATATATATAAATGTCTGCCTAATAGTGATTTTATATATAAATGTCTGCCTAATAGTGGTTATATACATAAATGTCTGCCTAATGGTGGTTATATATATAAATGTCTGCCTAATGGTTGTTATATATATAAATGTCAGCCTAATAGTGATTTTATATATAAATGTCTGCCTAATAGTGGTTATATATATAAATGTCTGCCTAATAGTGGTTATATATATAAATGTCTGCCTAATAATGGTTATATATATAAATGTCTGCCTAATGGCGGGTATATATATAAATGTCTGCCTAATAGTGATTATATAATATAAATGTCTGCCTAATAGTGGTTATATATATAAATGTCTGCCTAATTGTGGTTATATATATAAATGTCTCCCTAATAGTGATTTTATATGTCAATGTCTGCCTAATAGTGGTTATATATTTTAATGTCTGCCTATAAGTGGTTATATATATAGATGTCTGCCTAATACTGGTTATATATATAAATGTCTGCCTAATAGTGGTTATATATATAAATGTCTGCCTAATAGTGGTTATATATATAGATGTCTGCCTATAAGTGGTTATATATATAAATGTCTGCCTAATGGTGATTATATATACAGCGGTCTGCCTAATAGAGATTTTATATATAAATGTCTGCCTAATGGTGATTATATATATAGATGTCTGCCTAATAGTGATTTTATATATAGATGTCTGCCTCATAGTGGTTATATATATATTGTCTGCCTAATAGTGGTTATATATATAAATGACTGCCTAATGGCGGGTATATATATAAATGTCTGCCTAATAGTGATTATATATATAAATGTCTGCCTAATAGTGGTTATGTATATAAATGTCTGCCTAATAGTGGTTATATAAATAAATGTCTGCCTAATAGTGATTTTATATATAAATGTCTACCTAATAGTGGTTATCTTCATAAATGTCTGCCTAATGGTGGTTATATATATAAATGTTTGCCTAATGGCGGGTATATATATAAATGTCTGCCTAATAGTGGTTATATATATAGATGTCTGCCTAATAGTGATTTTATATATAAATGTCTACCTAATAGTGGTTATATATATAAATGTCTGCCTATAAGTGGTTATATATCTAGATGTCTGCCTAATAGTGGTTAATATATATAAATGTCTGCCTAATAGTGATTATATATATAAATGTCTGCCTAATGGTGATTATATATATAGATGTCTGCCTAATAGTGATTTTGTATATAGATGGCTGCCTAATAATGGTTATATATATAAATGTCTGCCTAATGGTGGTTATAAATATATATTGTCTGCCTAATGGTGGTTATAAATATATATTGTCTGCCTAATGGTGGTTATATATATAGATGTCTGCCTAATGGCGGGTATATATATAAATGTCTGCCTAATAGTGGTTATATATATATATTGTCTGCCTTATGGTGGTTATATATATAAATGTCTGCCTATAAGTGGTTATATATATATTGTCTGCCTAATAGTGGTTATATATATAAATGTCGACTTCCGGTTGATACTAAGTACAGTGAACACGTGAATCGGATCGAAGAGAGGGAAAATACCTTTTTTACCCAGGTTTACAGTCTCACGGAAAACTAAGAAAAGTGTCAAAGTTTCATTAACCTAGACAGAACACGCTGAAAGTAATTTCCAGGATTATACATCTAAAATTCCCCTGCAAAAAGAACTTTTCGAAGCGTGGACAATTACCGTGGAGGAATTTCGCCATCTTGGACATCGTCCAGTTTCCACTCCCGACGGTTTAATCAGAGGAATAGAGGACAAAATACCTAAACTCAACGTGAAATAACACCACTTTTGGAAATAATATCTCTGTGCGGACATTACAAAATTTAAAAACTATATCAAAGGACATGGTAACTATCTAAAAGGCGAAACAACCCGGATTACCCTAATATCGCCCTCCAACGTGCAACAGTGGCGGGAAAAGATAGCGTGGGTTGACAGTGAGTCATAACCTAAACTCACCAACGACACAATACAAATGAACCTTTATTTTCGAGAGAATAAAGTTTGAATACAGATATTTCATAACCTCTCCCTAGCTCAGTAAAACAGCCAAAAGGACATATTTCCAGTGAAAATACAACGGAAACAAAAAGCATAAGGCCAACTCAACGAAAGCGCGCTCTCCTCAGTCACGAATAGGAGCAGGCGGGTTTATCACGCTAGTCCAAACATCGATCCAAGACTCGGACGAGTAGTGAGAGAAAAACACCATCCTGAACTAAAAGAAAGAGTGGAAAATAAAGATAACAAATTCTAAAAACCTAGGAAAGCTATTCTAAACAATATTCAATGTCCAAGGTTAGTTTATTAATGTAGTGTACGAAAACTCAGACTTCGTGCTAGTGTCATTCCGGGCGACCGGAAGCAGAGACGGCCATCTTGGTTTCTTACAGTGGAAGGAGAGTCTAACCTAAGCACGCGTTTCACTGCAAGGAAAGGTGAAAATAGATGAGTTGCGTGGAAAAGTTGAAAAGTTGGAAAGTTGAAATCCGACAAAATCAATAATTAAGAAAACTAAATCTATAAACCATTAGTCAAGTGCTCATCGCTAAGAAAAGACGAGGAAACCAAGTTTACTTATGTTCCAAAAGAGAAATACATTATAAGACCTTCGTGTGACACTGTGAAAGTTTCAAGCTTTTCCGACTACCCCGATATACTCTAACCGGAAGTTAAGTCCGCCATCTTGGTTTGAAGCAGAACAATAATATAAACAAACCGAGACGAGTGGTGGACATAGTGTTCTAGTGTGTGTTACAAGCTGGTATGGGTGAAAATAAAGAAAAAAGCGGAAGCATTACCTTCGGTAGTAAGGATAACAATCCAAACGGATCGGACAAGAGTGCTAGCATAGTGTTTAACAGCAAAGAAAACGGGCAAACCGATCAATCGGAGAGAGCTAGTATAAAGCGTTTCGCTTCTCCAGTCCTAGATAACAGATCCGCTAAGCTTACTAGATCGGAAGAAATGCCAATAGCCCCGAACCCGAGTACTAACTTATCACTGTCAAACACCCCAATGGATTTCGACGACTTGGATAGTCTGGAAGGTGAAGATGAGGAAAGCCCCAAGGTAGAGAAAATCGAGGGAGATGTGTTGGACATGCTGCAAAAAATGGATATAGAGGCGGACCAAAGATACAAAACAAATAAAACCAGATTCCGCAAGCTCTTCGAAGCAGTACATCAAATAGAGGAAATAAAAGGCAATGTAAATGAGCTAAAAGAATCGAACAACGCTAGAGAGAAAGAATTCTGTACTCTGAGAAAAAGAGTCGAAGTTACAGAAAACAATTTCAAGATGGTTACAAAAAAGTTAGCCAGGCCGAAGGATACAGACTACCTACAAATGGCCAGAAATGAACAACAGGAAGATGAAGACTTCGTGAATAAGGAAGTGGCCAAACTCCAAAAAAACCTTTTAATCATGGGAGTAAAGTCTGGGTCAGAAGAATTGGCAGAAGAACTCAAGATTAGAGTCATAAATGTTGTAGAAGAAATGATGGGAGTTACGGGTATCACCGTGGTCAAGTTCTACAGGGTGGGATGGAGAGAGGATTCGCCCATCAAACTAGAATTCGCTTCCATGGAAGACGTCAACAAAGTGTTTGAAGCCAAAACACAACTGGATTCTGCCCAACAATGTGACGACAAGAACAAAGTAAGGATAAGGAAAGATTTCCCTGCTTTTCTTCGAAAAAGAATGGCGAGAGCTGGGATGATAGCAGATGCTGCAAGAGAACAACAATATGAAGATGTCAAAGTGGTAAGAGCTGGGGTCATTGTCGGTGGGATCTTATACAGGCATAATAAACTAGGAAGCCTACCTAGGGAGTTAATGCCGTCTATGCTCTCCATGAGACAAAACAAATCAACCATAGTATTCTTTACAAGCGATTCCCCGCTTTCAAATCACTATCAGTCCCAATTCGTCATCGATGGGAACATGTTTGACCATGTAGAACAGTTTATTTACTACCACAGGGCCAAGTATGCAAATGATCCAGAAAAACCAACCTTGGCACTAGCAACGCTAGATCCAGTGGAGTGCAAGAGGAACATGTACTCTCTGACACAAGGATCAGACCAGTGGAATCAACACAAAGAGGAGTTGATCAAACGAGCTCTCAAAGCCAAATGGAGAAACAATGAGGTAGTGAGGGATTTCCTCAAGTTCACGGAAAAAAAAGAAATAGGAGAAGCTTCCCTAGACAAGGTATGGGGTATAGGTATGACCCTTGACAATCCCCAGGTCTTAGATCAAGAAGCTTGGATAACCTCCGGAAATTTCTTGGGCAAAATGTGGATGGCGGTGAGAACAACCCTCAATAGTCCCAAGCAAGCTCAAGCCAAGGCTCCTCCAAAGCAGCCCCAAGCAGCAAAACTAAAAGTATAAGCTGCATCAGATAGAGAGAATCCATAATTTAATATGGAACAGGATGGAGAAGCGGTAATGTGTTATTCCCATAATGTAAATGGCCTCAACGAAAGTAAAAAGAGAAAAGCAGTGCTCACGAAATATATCAGTAAGAAAAACATTATAGTAGCCCTACAAGAATCTCATTCAACACCGTTAGTTGAGAAAGTGTGGAATTCTCAGTGGGGATGGAAGATTTTGTATGCACATGGCAACTCCTCCTCGAGGGGTATAATGTATCTAATTTCCAGTGATATTTCTCAGTATGTTACAGTGATTGATAAATGTGATGAAGGGAGAAGGATGTTAATCTCTTTGTGTATAAATGATCTTACTACTGTTATTTGTAACGTGTACGCTCCAACCTCCGCCTTTACCAAAGAACAATCGGCCATGTGGAAGAAAATTCAAGAAAAGATAGAAGAACTACCCTACGAGGTTCTATACCTTTTTCCACCAGTGCGTTTCCCCCGCACTTTTTCGCTCCACATACCTTTCTCTGCAAAAGTGGAGTCAGAAGGAATGTGCCTATTTCCGCCACACCAAGACTTGTTTGTGCCTTTTCGCTCCACCCCACTACACTGTGCTGTGTGTTGTGCACTGCTCAACAGAGCCCATCTCTTAAACCCCCGTCAGTACCAGGTATTGTTTCGCGGAAAAAAATGATCTAAATGTTTCGGCGTTTATTTCAGAAACTGTTCAAGATTTTTTAAAAAAAAAAACTGCTTTACATAGCTACATATCTCCACTCAAATCTGTGAAGATACCATTATTATAGACCTATTTCTTCTGCGTTTTTTCTTGATCGTCCCACAGACACTATATAACATATTTCTACAGTGCTAAACTAACAACACCCGGACGCCACCTCTGCCCTCGGCGGCCGTCATAACTTCATCGGACGCCAAGTGTGGCATTGCGGCCACCTTCCGCCAAAGTAGGGGACCAATTTCTCCCACCTAACTTTGCCCAAAACTCACTGGCTAATTTGGTCATAATTTCTCGACTCTCTCCTCACATTTCTACAACTGATAACTAATAACCTTTACCGATTTCAGCGGCCGATTGTTCCTATCAAATGCTACTGCATATCACATGCTACTGAATAAATTGCAACTGAGCATAAGCTGAATGGGTGGAAATGAATCGATTTTTAAATACATACACAAACCATAAAGATAATTGAAAAGTTTGTTTTCAATATTGCAGAATTAAGTTAAATGGTTATAAATACTATGCGATAGTTAAAAATGAGACATTATCAACTTAATATATATATCCTATATCCAATATTAAGGGATGTCATTGGTATATCTATCACTAATTTTCAACGCAAAAAGTTCTAGTTACTAGAATTTAAGTCTTATAGAGCTGATATTTAGGGCTTTTCACCCTTCCACCATCTTTATCCAATGACATAAAATGATAATGAATGAACAACATGAAAACAATTCGATAATGGCCCCCATTTCACTGGAATCGACTATATATTATACACATACATGTATGTACATATATACATATGTATAATGATAATGTACAGGTATACATATGGTCGATTCCAGTGAAATCAGGGCCAAAACATACCTTTTTGCATTTTTGGCTGTAAATAGAAAAATATAGATGGTATGGCCTTCATATTTTCTTGAGATAAACATACTATGGACCTGTCCATCTCTACTATAATTTTTATTTTTTTGCATGTGGGGTATCTCTGCAGTGGTCAAAATTTACCGGCGATAGATTACGAATGCACATCCTAAATATTGCATTATTGCACAGATATTTATTATCTGAGAACATTTTAAGACAATGAAATGTGGTCAAAATAGACTGCAAGGGCTTGTCAACGCATAGGAACAAATATATTTTTATTATCATCAAATATGAAGTCACCAGGCTCAGTTGTTCATGACAAAGTCCCCCCAATTTTACTCCAAGCGATAGATTACGAATGACACGTTTTTCCTATGTATCTTTTTTGGGTTTGAAGAATAATGAAAGATATTTCTCAAACATGTTACTAAATGTATTTTGTAAATTATCCCCAATTTTCTTGGTTCTGCAACAATTTCTCTATCTCCTATAGCGATTACAGATGCATAAATCGTATTTGTGTTGAATTCCAATGAAGCATGACAAATAGCAACGATTGATGAATAGATAATAAAGTATAAGCTACCATCTTTGGTATATTTCATCATTGTTTATGTCTTGATAGGTAACATTGACCAAGATACTCAGACATGCTGTTATTTCTTCTATACATGTGATTAAAATGTATACGTAATCTATCGCGATAGATTACGTATGACATGATAGATTACGAATGACATAGTAAAAATGCTATTTCTGAAGTAAGAATCATCTATGATTAATTGTTATTGTTTAGACTATCTGGCAAGGGACAACGTCAGAGAACTGACACCATTTCTTTCATTAAATAGCAACATTTCTCAAGGTATACCACAAATAAAAGATCACAGATAGATTACGAATGACATAATTGATTGTAAAAATACACTGGTAAAGGGATATTTCTGGAAGCAGGATTAATCATGGAGTAATGTATATTGCTTTGAATATATGGAAAGAAAGAGGTTAAAGAAATAACATGAAATCTATCTTTAAATGGCATTTTTCTTTTAAAAAACGATAGATTACGTATGACAGGATAGATTACGAATGACAGATAGATTACGAATGCAATGGAAAAGGGGTATTTCTGAAGTCAGAAATCTTTCCCAAATGATTTTTTTTGTTCAGAATGTATGGAAGGGATTAAAGTCAAGAAAATAACATGAATTTTTTTCATAAAATTGCAATATTTTTCAGAGACCATGGCAAATAAATGAAACATTGCATTAATTGAAGATTATACAAATCATAAAAAAAAGAAGAAAATTCTGCTTTCTTGTTAAAAATATGATGTTTATTCAATGGAAGTCGCCTTGTGATGATGAAATACGAATAAATGAATGATAACAATAGAGATTTTATGACCTTTTCTACCATGTGACATACATAACTAAGCATAATATCACCAGAAATGGCTATAGCGATAGATTACGTATGCTTTTTAAAATTATGCATAGCCACATTTCTATATGTAGTAGGTACAAGTGGTTTTCACTTATGTATAGCCCTAATCGTGTACTTTAATGACAGATCTAGAGAATTATGTTATAGGAGAAATGGGATATGGTGGGAAAATCAAAAGAAAGTCTCTGAGTGTAAGCTGAAGCGGTGGAAATGAATCGATTTTTGAATACATACCCAAAACATAGAAAATATTTTAAAAAAACATTTTTTTCAATATTGTGAAATAAGTTAAATGTTTCTAAATACTATTTGATAATTAAAAATGAGACATTTTCAACTTAATATATCTAAATATCATATATCCAATATTAAGTGATGTCATTCGTAATCTATCACTAATTGTCAACACAAAAACTTCTATCTCCTCTAGTTCCTACAATTTTAAGACTTAAGAGCTAATATTTGGGGCTTATCATCCTTTCACCATATGTATTCAATGACATACAAATGATAACGATTGGACAACATGATAAAAAATCGATAATGGCCCCCATTTCACTGGAATCGACCATATGCATGTACATGTATATACATACATGCATATATATATGTATATAAGACATATATGAATGTACATAGATGTATACATATATATGTGTACATAATTCATGCATGTATGCATACAATTATGTATGCATGTATAAATGTATGCATGTATATGTGTATGCAGATCTATACATACTCGATATATACATGTATACATACACAAGGATAGACAGAGGAAGGCAGGGAGGGAGAGAGAGCTCTCTCTCCCTCCCTGCCTTCCTCTGTCCTTGCCTTCCTCTGTCCTTGTCTGACTGTCCTGAATAATCAGCCGTATATAAAAAAAATGCTAACGACTCATAAAATTAATATTTAATTCCAGAAAATCAATTACTATATTTTCCTCAGCTTCAGAGACCCATAAAGAGCAAAGACACCATTTGCAAGACTTTTATGAGAATGGCCCCAATTGTATTTGGTTTTTCTCGGTTTGGAGCTCTATGATATTGTAAGATAGATAATAATGTATTACACATGTATAATGTATATGTAATGTATAATGTATAATGTGTTATGTAAACATATATGATATATATATACGGAGGAGGAAGAGAAGGAGAAGGAGGGGGATATGGTAATGGTAGCGACGGGGCTAGCGGCGTCGATTTTCGCGCAAAACTTCGTTGCGTAATATCGTTTTATCTCCTTTTATCCATTATCTAATAACGTCGACATATATACTATCAGAAAGGTAACTATTCAAGCTTCAAGTTGGTATGAATTATGTTCATGTGACACATTTATCAAAGGCGTGAGAGATAAAAGAAAAGCTTGTTTTGTTTGCGGCCGCTCACGGGTAAAATATGGAGCGTGCTAAATGTGGAGCGAATGTGTCCAGGGAGAAAGGTGTGTGTGTGCAAATTGGTGGTGAAGCGAAAAGGGAAATGGGGAAAGTGGAGAAGGGGGGAAAAGGTTCTGGAGTGGCAGGGTTTTGGAGGAAAAGGGTTGGTTACCCCCTACGATAACCTGGTTATAATGGGCGATATGAATGCGGACATTGTGAACAAACCATCATCACCTCAAGCCAAAATAATAAAAGGAATGATGAGTTACCTAGACGTGGAAGACATCAACTCCAGAACAACGGATGACAGAAAAAGACCCTCCATACGAACATGGGAGAAGGGAGACCTTTTTTCAACGATAGATTACATTTTTGTATCTTCTAGTATGGTTCAGAGAGTTAATAATGTTAAAATAAGCTCCAGTGTACAGTCTGATCACAGGTATTTAAGCATGAAAGCCTTTCTAGGGTTAGCTCAGCGTGGCAAAAGCTACTGGAAATTTAACACAACTCTTTTAAATGAGGAAAGATTTGTCAGTGGTGTTGAAAATATTGTTGATAATATAGATGAAAACAATTTAGATGATAAGCTAAAATGGGAATTTTTCAAACTTAAGGTGAGAGAGTTAGCCATTGTCATAAGTTCTGACCTTGCTAAAGCAAGAAGATGTAGAGAAAAAATATATCAAGAAAAACTAGATGAGTTAACCAACAAAGCAGTATTATCTCCTCAAGAAAAAGTTGAAAAAGAAAATATTAAGTTGTCACTGAAAGAAATCGAATTAAAAAAAGCGGCAGGAGCTCTTTTAAGATCAAAAGCCAGATGGGTTGCTGAAGGTGAGAAGCCTTCAAAGTTTTTTTGCTCCCTAGAAAAGTACAATGGCCAGAAGAAAACCATTTCCCAAATGATTATAAATGGTTCGTTGACAACCGAAAAACAGAAAATATTACAAGAAGGTCATGATTTTTATTCTCAGCTGTACGCTGAAAGAGCCTCGAATAGTGATGAATCTGTTCTTTTTAATGACCCTGAAAATTATAACCAGTTAAGCGAAAGTGAAAATGAATTTTTAGATAGAGAGATTACCTTACAAGAAATTGAAACAAACCTGAAATCAATGAAACATAATAAGGCCCCAGGATGTGATGGCCTCTCAGTGGAGTTTTACTGTTTCTTCTGGTACAAGGTACAGAGTCTTTTTATAAATATGCTCAGAAAATGTATAGAAGATAAGAATATGACAGAAAACCAAAAAAGAGGAATAATAAGCGTAATACCTAAAAAAAATGTCAATCCGCTCTACATGAAGAACTGGAGACCTATTACTCTTTTGAACGTTGATTATAAAATTGTTTCGAAACTTATTGCCAAAAGATTATCAAAATTTTTACCGAAAATTATAAAAGAAGATCAGTTCGGTTTCATGTCAGGCAGATATATAGGAACAGCTATCAGGAAAATCGATGATGTTATTTCTATGATGGAAAAACAAAAACAAAACGGTATTATTGCTGCAATCGACTTTTCCAAAGCTTATGACTCTGTCAGCTGGTCATTCCTCTATGAAGCCCTAAGAGCTCATGGTGTCTCAGAAAATTTCATTTCTTGGATTAAAACCCTCCTTACAGACTCCAAAGCGGTATTCACTAACAACGGACACATGTCTAAATATTTTCAGATTGCTAGAGGTGTGAAACAAGGAGACCCCATATCTTCTGTTCTGTTCAATATTTGTGTGGAAAAAATGGCGGAGATGATTAGAAAAAATAATGAGATAAAGGGTATAGAAATTGGCGATACTGTTATGAAAATTGTTCAATTTGCAGACGACACCACTATAATTGTCAGAAATGAATTCTCCCTTCTCAGGGCTCTAGAGGTACTGAGGAGGTTTGGGGAGGCTTCGGGCCTCTCTCTTAATTCCTCTAAATCTGTAGGTGTGTTAGTAGGAGATATTACAATACAATCTCCCAAAACCAAAGAGTTTCAGTGGAAAAAAACAATTAATATATTGGGAGTTACTTTAACGAGTCCAAGAAACGAAAAAGAAATGTAAAAAATAAATGTGGATAAGTGTCTAGAAAAAATGTTGAATGTGGCAAACGACTGGAGAAATAGATTTCTCACATTAAAAGGCAGAGTCGTAGTGTCTAACACTTTTATTCTCCCTGTCATTCAGCATATTATGTCATGCGTTAATATTGATGTAAAATCTAGGAAAAAAGTGGATACCTTAATTCTCAATTTTGTATGGAATAACAAGAAGAAATTCCCAATAAGCGCAGATTTTTTAACTCAAAAAGTTGAATATGGAGGCATGGGTTTAAAATTGATGGAAGATTTCTATGAAGTAAATAGATTGATGTGGATCCAAAGAATAATAAATACTAATAACAATTCCTGGTACGCCATACTGGAACAAGACATGAATATGTCCAAAGAAGAGATTTTCCTTAGAAGAAATAAGCCAACCAAGGCCCTAAATGGTTTCTATAGAGAGCTTTTCTTATATTGGAATAGATGTTTTTACAGTCAGACTCCTCGAAATGTTTCACAAGTAAGAAAGGAGAGGATATGGTCAAATAATAATATTAAAATCAAACGTAAATTGCTAGAGTGGCCTAAATGGAAAAATAAAGGTATAAAAGTTATAGGTGATATTATTGATGAGCAGGGGAGACTGATGTCTGTTAGACAGCTTAAAACTTATTATGACATTGATACCACTTTCGAACAAAGATTGGATCTAGCAAGAGCCATACCTAGAGAATGGTTAAATATGTGCAGATCAAGCACAGGAATTCCTGACAATAATAAAATTGAAATTCATATTGTGAATGAAGACTTCGATATACTAAAATGTACGCATAAAATAATACACCAGGCTATAGTGGAGAAAAAGAAATTAAACATTGAAAAGTTTGAAAAATGGAAGATGTACCTACATATGTCTGACCAAGAATTTGAGCATGTAAACTGGAAGCAGATCTTTTCTCGAGTTTATAAAGTAAGCTCAGAAACCAGAATTCAATCTTTCCAGTATAAACTATTGCACAATGCAATAACATGTAATGAGTATCTTTTTCATAACAAAATAATTTTGTCTCCAACATGTAAGTTCTGTAACCATAGAGACGACCCTGGTCATTTCTTTGTTTCATGTAAGAAAACGAGAAAAGTATGGGAAGATCTTTTTAATTGGATTATAGAAACAGACTTTCTTAATATAAATGCGCAAAAAGAACCTATTATTAGGAAAAATTCGCCAGGAAGAGTTATTATCAAGCCAATTGAAATCTTGTTTGGTATTGACGAAAATAATAATAATGTAAGTATTATTAATTGGATTTTTCTACAGGTGAAGCATTTATATATAGACGCAAGTTATTCCATATGGGAGAAATTTCCAGACTCTTAGTACTCTTGGAACTGAAATTTAGAGTTGAAATCCAGGTGAAAAGTATGTCGATGTACAAAAAAAACAGAGCTCAATCCTTACCTTGGCGTACACTTGAGCAGATTCTGAGGGAATCAACTAGTTAGCTAAGAAGATCTCCTTTCTGCATTTTTAGTTCTTAATATATAGTTCAAAACACTATGTAAATAACACTTTCCCTCGCCAAAATATTCAGGTAATAAAAATGGTGACAAGAAAATCCAAACACCTCTCAGGTTAAGTTTGAGATTTTAAAATATTCTAGTCAGGCTTAAACCTGGAAATGTATATAATACGTAACCAAGTTACATAGAAATATATTTTTTTAAAAAAACGGTAACCAAAAGGTCATTCTCAGTACATATGAGAATTATAGTTTCATGATAGTTGTAGAAGTGGTGCTGTAGATGGTAAAAACCCTCTTTAGGAAAAGAAAAATTATATCCAATGTATAGCTTGTTCGTGCTGCCAAGAAGTCATTCTCGGTACATAAGCCTTTTAGATAACAAATTTTAATATATATCTTAAGACGACTACCAAAAAGTCATCCTCAGTACATATGAGAATTATAGGTTTAAGCTAGTCGTAGGAACGTCGATGTCGATGTTAAAAACCCCTTCCTTTAAAGTGATAAAGTCTCATATCAAATGTATAACCTGCGTGCTGCCAAGAAGTCATTCCCGGTACATAAATCTTTTAGACAACAAATTTTAAATCAGAGTAGTTTGTCCTGACTGGCTACCAAAGTGTCATACTCCGTACACAAACCTTGAACGTTACCAAATAGTCATTCTCTGTACATGTCATATTGTATTAACAAAAAAGATCATTTCTATGCGCATGAAGCTAATATTTTCTCTTTTATTTCTCAATCTTCACTTTTAAATAAATACCAATTCCAGGAAAAGAGAGGGTACGATGTAAAACAGTGTGATCGACCCCGTATGAAGAAAGAATCTGTTGATAGACTGAATAAAAACTTTTAAAAACAAAAAAAAATATATATAAATGTCTATCACAAAAAAAGATGCTTACCCTCTACCTAGGATGGATGACACTCTCGACCTTCTAAGAGGCGCCAGCGTATTTTGCACGCTCGATCTGGCGAGCGGGTATTGGCAAGTGGAGATGGATGCGAGTAGTATAGAAAAAACGGCCTTTTGCACGCATCGGGGCCTGTATCAATTCAACGTTATGCCTTTTGGTCTGGTGAACGCTCCTTCTACCTTTGAGCGATTGATGGAGACAGTTCTGGCTGGTCTGGTCGGAGAGCAGTGTCTTGTCTATTTGGATGACGTAATAGTGCATGGCTGGACCGTGGAGGAATGTGCTGATAGACTGGCAAGAGTGTTTGAGAGAATGAAGACGGCTGGTCTGACTGTCAAACCTAGCAAGTGTCAGCTCTTTCAGGCGTCTGTGGCCTTCCTTGGGCACATAGTATCAGGGGAGGGTGTAGCCACTGACCCGGCCAAGATCGAGATAGTGAGAACATGGCCTTACCCCTCCAGTAAAGAGCAGCTGAGAAGTTTCTTAGGCTTCTGCTCGTACTATAGAGCGTTTGTCAAAGATTTCTCTACAGTGGCAGCTCCGATGTTTAAACTGACCAAGAAGGATGTACCTTACGTCTGGGATGAGGCTTGTACCCAGTCTATGGATGCAATCCGGAATTCGTTATGCACAGCCCCGGTGCTTGGCTTTCCAGATCCAGCCGCCCAAGTGATCCTTGATACAGACGCCAGTGGCCTGGGGATTAGCTATGTCCTCTCACAGGTGATAAATGGACATGAGAGAGTGCTAGGATATGCAGGGTGCATGTTAAATAAAGCAGAAAAGAATTATTGCGTGACTCGGAAGGAGTTGCTTGCTATCGTTTGTTGGGTGAGGAAATATCGCTCCTACCTCATCGGCGGAGATTTTTTGGTTCGGACAGACCATAGTGCTTTGAAGTGGCTACTGGACATACATCAAAGAACCAGAAGGTCAACTTGCTCGCTGGGTGGAAGAGCTAGCCACGTACACGTTCAAAGTACAACACAGAGCGGGCCGGAAACATCAGAATGCCGATGGCATCTCGCGCATCCCTTGCATCCCTTGTGTCATAGGATTGATCCGGAGGAGGGTGAGAGCGAGCCCGCTACCCTTAGGACAATCACCTGGTATGGAGGACAGGTGGTGATGAAAGAAAACCAAAAGAATGACCCTCTGTGTATGCTGTTTAAGCAAGCCCTGCGAGATGGTAATGCACCAGAGATCAATGAGCGGCTGCCAGATAGTGACTGGCTGTGGTTGAAAAATGAGTTTGGATCCTTGGCTGTTGAGCATGATTTGTTGGGAATATGGAGGTGGACGCCAGCTGGCGGCAGAGATTGGAAGGTGTATGTACCCCAATCAGCCAGGAAGGGATATCTGGAGATGATACATGCTGGACTGATGGGTGGCCATTTGGGAAGGGACAAGACTATTAGTAAGCTCAAACGATCATGTTATTGGCCGATGATGACCAAGGATGCCACTACTTTCATCTCCATGTGTGTTGTGTGTCAGCAGAGAAAGCCCCCCCCCCCAACAGAGAAGGACTCACCTGGGAGAGAGACCGCTCAAAGGAGCGTGGGAAGAGATTGCGATGGACATCACAGGGCCATTCCCCAAGTCTGATGATGGTAATCGATATATCCTGGTTATTGGAGATCTGTTCACAAAATGGACAGAATGTTTTGGGATACCTGACTTTACTGCCAAAACGGTAGCAGATATCTTGGTGGCTGAAGTAGTGTGCAGATATGGCGTTCCACTTATATGGCACTCAGACCAGGGGAGGAACTTTGAAGCGAATTTATTCAAAGAGGTGGCAAGACTGCTAGGGATTGATATAACCCAATTGGAAACGGGCAGATCGAGAGATATAATCGTACATTGACCACAATGCTAACTGGAATGGTGAATGAGAGACATAGCGACTGGGACAGATTTTTGCCCTACCTGGGGGCCTCAAAACACCCAGCCACGGGGTTTACTCCAAATTACTTAGCCATGGGGAGAGAGACCAGTATGCCATGGGATATTGTGTATCCGTCCCATGGAGAGAGATTGACCACTTCTCAGGAGGAGTACATCTCTGACATGTTGGAGCGGATTGAGGTTGCTCATAAAATAGCTTTTATGAGCATCAAGCTGACCAGGCAGAAACAGAAGGGGTACTATGACAAGAATGTGAAGCAGATCACGTACACCCAGGGCCAGCGGGTATGGGTATACCAGCCTTTAAAGAAATTGGGTAGATCACCAAAATTCCAACGCTTCTGGACAGGACCGTGGGAAATCATTGATGTCTTAAGTGACATGGTATATCGAGTAAGGAAGGGAAGGCTTCAAAAGGTGGTTCATGCGGACATCATGAAGGCCGCCACCCTTGGTGAGGATGTGATTTACCGGATTGACCATAAAGCACCACCCGGGAGCGGGGAGCATGAGCAGATGAGCCATGAAATGAGTATTGGGTGTCCATCTGGCCGGGAGATCACACTCCAGGCCCCGATGGGTGTGGCAGACGAATGGATTGACCAGACGAGGAGGGTGAGGGCACTGACAGGAGCTGGAATTAAAGAACAATCAGCTGTGGGAATAAAAAGATGTGAAGAAACAAAGCCGTTGGGCCGAGTCGTCCCCGTCACCGACAAAAGGGAAAGGTGTCCAGGCCTGTGTCCTCCAGGGGAGGGAGGGGGTGGTACCACCCTTATAAAAGACCACTCGTCTCCTGACCCTACATTCAGAGTCACGATGGCCTCAGACCTGGTCTGTCCCTACTGCCCTCTACATTTCAGCGATCGCCGCGATCATCGCAAACACAAGGAAACACACGAGGACATCATCTTTGGTGTTCAGCGTCCAGACTGTCCACAGATCCAAGCCACTGCCCGGAGGAGAGAGCTTGGGGACCATCGCTTGGCCAAACATGGCACCCCGAAAGCCGAGCAGGAGGAGCCCGTACCGAGCATCTACGTGGTCACCAAGGGCCACCCACTCAGTGGGAGGAAGGCCACACCCCATGAGGCGGTCATGTATGACCAGGGATTCCGTCTGCTAGCACAGCTACCCCCTTCCCCGGAGGGTGGGCCCACCGAGCCACCCCCACGACGAAAAAGGCAGGGAGGGGCTGATTCTCAGGGACAGGAAAACAAGAGACAGAAAGTGACAGCAGTTCCTCCACCGATCCCCGCCCCTGAGAAGAGGAGGTCAAAGGGGAGATCCAAAACCCCCCACCCCCATAGGACCAGCAGAGGTGGCCGCCGAAAATCACTGGAGGCGATAGCAGCACCCCCTCCTGTCGCGCAGCTGTCCATGCCCCTCCTCCGCGAGTTGGTTGGGGATGGGCCAACACCTCTTCCCCAGAATGACCTGGGCCGGACTCCCCCCTATGTGTTGGAAGAAACTGTGCTTGTGAGGGACGTAACAAAGAAGTCACCTCCGATACGCATCCCTGCCAAAAGGATGGCCAACCTGCTTGCCCCAGAGTTACGAGAGGGGGCAAGTCCAGGAGTTTCTAGCAAGACCGAGTATGATGGGAAATACTCACTCCCACAGACCACCGGGATCGCCTCGGGCCACGGTGACCCTCTTCCCCCGCCCACACCCCCAGCAGACCCCACAATAGACCCAGACACCCCCTGCATTCCGGAGGCAAGCCAAGGGCTGGTCATTCCAGAACCAGACCAGGACGGAGATACGTGGGAATTGTCGAGCAGCACAAGGGGATTGCTGGAAGAAATGGTTTACGCTGAAAACCAGAAACCAAGAAAGCTAGTCATTCAGATGGCCACAGTACCTCCCAGGCAGACTGAGGTGATCAGTGGGGGAAGATTCAATCCTCTTGACTCCCACCCTCGTCTGGCTGACATGATCGTGCCCCCTGGTATCACCCATGAACTGGAGGAACAACGGTGGGAAATTACGAGAAAGGGGCCCATCAGGAGAATAAGTTTCTTTCGGCGCTTCACTTGGAGAACGCAGGATGGGCGGCCATTATTAATAAAGCCCGAAGGACCGCCATCACTACCTACCTGGCCTGGATTCCCCGACCAGGAGGAAACTGACCTCCATACCCTCAAACCATCAGGAGAGGATGGTATAACATTCACCCAGGAAGTCAAGGCCACCTACAGAAAATCAGCTGAATAATATAGCTGGTGTGTGTCTCCACCCCGTATTTTTCCCTTCTCTGGGATGAGAAGTTGTGTGTAATTTAGTTTTGTGCTTGCTTGAGAGAAAAGTTCTATTATTTTCCCTTCTCTGGGGAGAGGAATTGAGTGCCTTCCCGTTGAGACCTAGTGTCTCTTTCCCCAATGTGACAGTTCCTTCTACATTAGACCCAGCGAGGCGAGGTTGTGTCTATTCTGAACTTTAGTCGATTTGGCGAGAAATTCTACAACAAGTGCTGCCTGAGCGAGAGAAGCTGAACTTTTCATAAACTTTCTTCATAAACACCTAGTACTCGGTACTCTTGTGCCTAGGACAGTATTTTTATACCATTTCATGACACTCTCGGTGGTGTATAACGACATTTTAGTTTGAGATTTATATTTTTTATGTGTGTGTGCTATACCGCATTCTTGCGGTGAGGGCCCAGGCGTGGCTGGCTTGCCACAACAGACGGACCGCTATCGGGTGTGAAATCCGAGTAGCCGCTACTGAGAGATAGCAGATGTGGGCTCGTGTCCACGTTGGTGTTTGTAGTGAACCGCCCCCTGGAGGGCAAGGGCTGTCTGTTTAGACAGACTAATCTTCTTATTAACGATAGACGAGGCGATTTATCGCTGGACTTGTGTGTTACTTTGATTCTCTCTTGTATTGATTGATTGTTAACCCTTTAAGGGAAGAGGGTCTGATGAGGGAGGTTGTCTTTTAAAGTGTCCCTTATTGTGGCCGTACCAAGCATTATAAAAACGAAAAAATCTTTTTAATACTCCAAATATTAGTGAAGTTATAGTCTTTCAAAGTTGCCTGCCTGTTAAATTTTGAGCTAAACTACTTAGCCTAAGTGACTTTTTAAAAGGAGATAGATGATGTAAAAGGCAATGATGTCCAGACAGTGAAAATTAATCAGGACAATGCCACATAGTCTTTTTATCACCATTTTGCTGTAAGAAATGCGATTTGTACTGAGTAAATTGCACATGAACCTAAATTTTCTGCTCTACTTGTTATGAGTTGTAATTTAGAAATTTCATGTTTTATGTCACCATAGCAACCATTTACCAGATATACACCTTTTCAATTGAAAAAAAACCGGGCTGTTTGGTTGCCATGGAAACCATTCTAAAGGAACCATTTTCAAAATCCATCAACTTTTACCGCCATTCATTTTATTCAGCATGAAAAACTGAATGAATGGCATTTTTTCAAAAAAATAAATTTAGATTTAGGTTTTTTCCAATTTAAGAATGAATATTGCATAAATAGAGTTATAATTCTTCCAATTTAGCCACAATCTATTATGGACACCAAATTTTCTGCATCTACCAGGCACAAGAACATTTTTTTGATTATTGGTCCTTACAACATTTGGAACACATTGACATAGGAGGAAGAGGGTAAAATAGCAGGTTTTATTAAATGAATAGCATGTCTTATAGGCAATATTATGGGGAAAATGACCCAAATAATAGTGCATAAATGCACTACTCGCCCTGATAGGGTTAAGTTAGGAACCACTATAATTGATAGCGTAAGTTCAGTATTGCTGGTATAGGTTTGAATTGACAGTTTTTGTTCTCTTGTGTGAATTTGTACTGTTACATGTTAAACCCTTTTTGCAATGTGGATCTGAGTGCATTCTCAGGGACGAGAATGGACCAAGAAGGGGGCTCTGTAGCAGGAGGGGACGGAGAGGGACGAGTCTCTCTAGGTTGGAATGACCCCTGCGACCTGGGTTCTTGGAAGTCACTCAATCCACACGTTCCCTACATAAATCTGTTCACACCTTTGTATCTAACTCGTCTGAAGGGACGTATGGGACTACTTAACCTGTCAACACCTTGCTACCATTTTATGTCTATTTTATTGCTTGAGTTGTATATAAGGCCAAGTGTGGGCCATGTGAAATTGTCACGCCCGGTTGACCATTCCTTGGATGATGATGTGAGCCTGTGTCTGGAGAATAAAGCCTTGCTGAAAACCATATTCCTCTTCTCTGATGTCTGACTAGATCGAGCGCGGGCCGAACCGTCTGAACCCCAAGGTCACGAGTACCTTCGTCCACTTAAGTTACTTATATCGCTAAGTCCCTCTTCTGTGCTAAGCTGCCGCGCTACCCCTGATAGCTGACCATTGGAATGGACTATATAATTGAGCCTAACTTAGAACAACTCTGGGACGAGTCGGCCCCCAGTAACCAATCATCTCCCCCTCTTCCTCCTAGCGGTCAAATAACGAATACCATTAATTCCAACTCCAACAATATATATAAATGTCTGCCTAATAGTGGTTATATATATAAATGTCTGCCTAATAGTGGTTATATATATAAATGTCTGCCTAATTGTGGTTATATATATAAATGTCTCCCTAATAGTGGTTATATATATAAATGTCTGCCTAATGGTGGTTATATATATAAATGTCTGCCTAATGGTGATTATATATACAGCGGTCTGCCTAATAGAGATTTTATATATAAATGTCTGCCTAATGGTGATTTAGATGTCTGCCTAATAGTGATTTTATATATAGATATCTGCCTAATAGTGGTTATATATATATATTGTCTGCCTAATAGTGGTTATGTATATAAATGTCTGCCTAATGGCGGGTATATATATAAATGTCTGCCTAATAGTGATTATATATATAAATGTCTGCCTAATAGTGGTTATATATATAAATGTCTGCCTAATAGTGGTTATATATATAAATGTCTGCCTAATAGTGATTTTATATATAAATGTCTGCCTAATAGTGGTTATCTTCATACATGTCTGCCTAATGGTGGTTTTATATATAAATGTCTGCCTAATGGCGGGTATATATATAACTGTCTGCCTAATAGTGATTATATATATAAATGTCTGCCTAATGGCGGGTATATATATAAATGTCTGCCTAATAGTGGTTATATATATAAATGTCTGCCTAATAGTGATTTTATATATAAATGTCTACCTAATAGTGGTTATCTTCATAAATGTCTGCCTAATGGTGGTTATATATATAAATGTTTACCTAATAGCGGGTATATATATAAATGTCTGCCTAATAGTGGTTATATATATATATTATCTGCCTAATAGTGATTATATATATAAATGTCTGCCTAATAGTGGTTATATATATATATTGTCTGCCTAATGGTGGTTATATATATACATGTCTGCCTAATAGTGATTTTATATATAAATGTCTGCCTAATTGTGGTTATATATATATAAATGTCTGCCTAATGGTGGTTATATATATAAATGTCTGCCTAATTGCGGGTATATGGTCGATTCTAATGAACTGTCCGCTTTGGGGGTTTTTGGAGGTCAAATTTCAGAATGGATTCATATTTTAATCCTGTTGATATATGAAACTAGACACCTTGAGGTCTTATTATGGAAAGTTGGGATCACTAATCTCTAAAACTCAGCCCGTGCTGATTACATCAAAATAAAACTGACTAGTGCCTGTCACCGTGATTATGCAATGTATGTTATTTGGGATTGTATAGCATAGAATCTACTGGAAACTATACTACTATGAAAAAATCCTATTTTCATAGAGAGAACATGTATACTAAAATATGTAAATACAAAAACTAGTTTTACCAGTCTCTAAATATAATTGTTCATGTGGTTGAAAAATATTGGGCATTTGCATATCCCAAGTTTATTTAGACATGACTCACTGTCAACTGTTGTAATTTATTTATCAGAAAGTACTATTATTGCATATTGCTGATTGAGTTCATAGGGAATGCAGGCTTTTCATTAGTATCCATGATAATATGTTTTATTGTTTTTCATATGAGCATGAGCTCAAACAGAAATTGCATAATCACGGTGACACATTCTCCAGATATGCCATATTTGGTATTGTACTTTTGTAGGCTTAATGGTGTGAGTAAAATGTTTTATTTCTTCAGTGAACCCTTTAACTATGTTGTACCACTATTGTAGCTGTTCATATCAGGATTTCTTCTGCTTTGGCATTTTGATGCCTGACAGTATGTCATGCTTAATGAAAAATGTATCTCTTATTTATAGTGCTCCTGCAAAGATTTCCCACTCCCCACCCCACAATATTTTTTAATAACTTGTTAAATTTACGTCAGTATACTGCCCATTGTACCACATTTGTATATCAGTTGTTATACTTACAGGTTGTTGTATAACTTTCTGTAAATCCCTGTGCATAGTCACGGTGACATGCATAGTCACGGTGAAATATTTAGCCATGGAGATATACATTCTCACTGTAATCCTTTCTCTCATGGTGGCATATTTTACATGGCCATTTCCAGCAATTTGACGAAGATAGTTTATTATGTAGCTATTACTTGCCAAAAATATTTATTTCTTGATCAATTTATATGGGGTAGATGTGGGGTAAATGCGTATTTGAGCAAATCCACCATTTGGTCGTCATTTGATACTAAAATCGTCTTTTGCGTATTTGAATGAAAAAAAAAAACGATTGGAGACATTTTTCAATAGTTTTATCCTATCCGCCCGGCCGAAATACATCAGAATTACTCCATATTTACATAGATTTTCCTAAGAATTTTTGCATGGGGGTCGAAAAATGGATTTTAAGGCCTTACAAATGAAGAAAAATTAGGGGAGACCCAATAAAATGCTGGAAATAAACAAAAATGTTTGGTCAAACATTTTACCATTGTGTCTTGACCCTACCTACTATATGATATGTATTTTATTTGTTTCGAATGGCTTTTTGGTATAATAAAAATGTAAAAATATGTTGGGAAGTCTAAATGTCAGCATCACATGCGGAAAATAAAATCCAGGTTTTGAAAAAATGTAATATCCAGGGATGGACAATATATGCTAATTTTGTTAGTTCTACATGGGTTTGAAATACTAAGAATACATCTGTTTGGATATCTGTTCATATTTTGGTATACTAGGTAATAAAGGAAGAGTTGGTCAGCTCTGATGTCAGCGTCATATGTGGGCTATTACTTTACTGCATTTAATAAATATTAGGAATTGATAATCTATAATATCCATATGGACGAGATACCACACAGACTTCATTTCAAAAACCATAAATCCACCCAGGTTCTACTTAATCAGAATGTAGGGTGGAAAATATGTCAGCGTCACATGTGTATTCCACACATGATGCTGACACTGACAATGGCACTGACAAGTGTTATTGGGACATAATAAAGAGAACCTTTATCTCCAGGGGCAATCAATGTTATATATTTCTGTATACATATTCGGAATATAATAGGTTATATATCTGTATATGAACTGTCACCCTTGTCGCTGCCATTATCATTACCATTACTGGAATGGTTATTTGACTATAACTTTCCTCCTAATTGGAATATTTTCACAAACTAAAAAGTATTATCATCCTTATGTCGAGACCTATATCAAGTACAAATAATTTAATACATTATGTGCATATTTGTTTTATTTATTTTTAATCTAAATCCTTATTTATGTACAAATATGTCAGTCAGGTTCAGAAGGCAGTTTTGGTCACCTAAGTCTCAGGGAGTCATAAACACTTTAGCCTTAGTTTTAGCCTTGCGGTTAAGCATATCGCTGGATGTGGTATCGAGGAATGTGGGTGTCTGGACCTAACTGATGTACCAATCTTCGGTGCCCAGATAACCAGAGTTCTAATCACAGACTCTATCAAGCTGTCCTGACTACAATCATTAACATTCCCCAATTTCGTCTATAATATCAGCAATATGTGTAGTTTAAATACAAAAAAGAATAGATCAATTGAAGCAATTCTAAAAGATTAAGAATTTCCAGACCTGGATGGCCAAATGACGACCAATTGGTGGAATTGCTCATTTAAGCAATGTTACCGTAATTTCAAAGTACCCTTTTAATACTTTTCTTATCATCTTTACCCAGCTCAAAATTTGTATTACAGTATATCAGAATGATTATTAAGCAGGTGTTATAATCTCAAATTCATTTTAAAACATTTCATCAGTACCTTTATATATCCTCCCAGTATATATCCTTTTGGACTTATCATATTAGACACGAAGGGGGGGGGAGGGTCCCATCACATGGACATTGTGTATAATTAAGGACCAAATTTAATGATCACGTTTGTCATGATTTTTTCAAGTTTACTAAAGTATCTATGGATGAAATGAGGCCCTGTTCCACCCCCTCCCCCTCCCCTTCGCTCCCTCTTCACTTCCCTCTCTCTTTCAAGATACATATTAACACAAAAACTGCATACACAGGAAATGCATACACAAATTTTAACTTCCATATTAACTTAATTAAAAAGATTGATCCACCTAAAATGTTCAGACACATCTGCCATGAACATACTAGTTAAAAAACAGAGCAAAATTCATTCAGTGAGCTAGAAGACAAATTTAACTAATGCATAATCACGGTGACACAGGTGCACTTTTTGTACAGGGTTTGAAATATGCTATAAAAATGTTTTGTAATTCCAATTCAAAGCATGCACTTCTTTGGTGTGTACAGTAGATATAGTCTGATTAAAAATAGGAGCAAAATAGCTTCTTTAATATTCTTCATATTCATGTAAGAACTAATCTGACAATATTTCAATTTTTATATTTGTTTCTACCTCGCACAATTGGAAATATTAACAATAATAGGTAACATAAACGCACTTAAAATGTTGAGGCACACAAGTTGTGTACATTGCAGTTTAAAAACTGGGGTCAAAGTTATCTTACCAGGCCTTCAGAAAGTCATAGTATCAAAGCATAATCACGGTGACTTATGTCACCGTGATTATGTTTTTGCAGTTACCATGACTTCAACTGGCAGTTATGAATTAACAGTTGACACTAGGGTTTCGGGGGTAGGTCTATTCAGTATAATGGTATGTTGTTTATGCAAAACAAAGTGATTTGGGACTTATTCAAAAATTCCTGCAGGTTTCTTAAAATGTCAGAATATCTTTCATACTTGGTTTTATATCAAAATGTGAAACAGAAGTGCTCAAAATTCTCATAAAAGTTCCAATATCACTCCAGTTGATTCTACAGTCTCCTATGAACGTAATGGTATCTGTTGTTTGCATGTCCAATAAACCTGTAGGATGTTCTCACTTGTAGCAACCTCTTACATATTTGTCATAATCACGGTGACTGCATAATCACGATGACATATTAATTAAGAATGATGTGTCTTCCAGACACTGGTACTAGTGAAGCTAAGATTATGCATGTGTTTAGACGAAACATGAAGGTGTTTATATATGAAAGGGGATACCTTATTCTTTTTTTGTTTTTATGCAATGCTTGAGAGAATTGCATAATCACGGTGACCTAAAAACTACACAAAACCTGGTTTTTTTAAGAGAAAGATAGAAATGGGTGGATGCCAGATATCTGACTGCCCTTTGTGTTATTGCAACGAGTAATAAAGGGTTTTATAACGATTTTGGACATACACAAATGTTGTTCTGATTATATTAAATGGGGAGTATAGGTTCAGTAATTTTGTCATAATCACGGTGACACCTAATTACACAATGACAAAAACATCCACAGAAAATTTAAAAATCAGAATTGACTTTTTTAAAAAAAATCCTAGCTATAGGTATATCCTTGGTGATATATTTAAACATGAATTTTGTTCATGGGAGCTTCTCCGGTTTTTGAACTGCATCTTATCCAAAATAACTGAGGAGAGTTTTTTAAAAAATGATGAAAAATGACATGTCTTGGGCCCGTAGAAATAAAACTTCATATAGGTATCCCCCGAAAGGTCTCGACGAGGCGGATCTATTGACATTGGTTACATGTCTATATCCATCATATCAATCAAGTTATAGCCTTAAACATGCAAAGCGGACAGTTCATTAGAATCAAACATATATAAATGTCTGCCTAATAGTGATTATATATATAAATGTCTGCCTAATAGTGGTTATATATATAAATGTCTGCCTAATAGTGGTTATATATATAAATGTCTGCCTAATGGCGGGTATATATATAAATGTCTGCCTAATAGTGGTTATCTTTATAAATGTCTGCCTAATGGTGGTTATATATATAAATGTCTGCCTAATGGCGGGTATATATATAAATGTCTGCCTAATAGTGGTTATATATATATATTGTCTGCCTAATAGTGATTATATATATAAATGTCTGCCTAATAGTGGTTATATATATTTATTATACCTTTGGGGGAGTTGATATGATACGCCCATAGGCTTAAGCACTGAGCTTCATATCAAAGAGAGCGGGTAATACAGCCGCCGTATTACCTGCTCCCCACCGTATTACCCGCACCTAATGAACAAAATAGTCCCGATCATATCTTTTTATATTTCTATTTAAATAATTCCTTCTGCACAAAAAATACCCCTAATATTAATTGACCATAGATTATTTTCTCTTATTTCGTTGACGTTATAATCGATCAAAGGTGTAGGTAGAAACTAACCACCGCCGAAGGCGCTTGTGAGAAGGCAACTATCGTATAGATGGGCATGCTTAGTTACAGTATTGAAGCTATCACTGGGAGCGGTCACGAAAAAATCTGATCAAATAAAGGAAATAAAATAAAATCCTTTCATAATTATCGAAGTCTACCTGTTATCAAAGCATTAGTTGAGTTTTTAAAAGATGTAAAGCTGCGAAAAGGCAACAAATTGATTAAAAAACGTGAGCGATTTTCCTGCACAGCACATGTTTTGATTTTGCAAAGCTTAGCCTTAGGGCCTAGGTCCACTCGGTAAACCGTCGATCGTTTTCCCGATTTTCTCTCGAAATAATAAAGCTAGGTACTTCAAATGAAAATTTGAACCGAGGAATCATATGTAAATAAGCGATTTTGCTAAAGAATATCAACGATTTAAAGCTGTGGACAGCTGTGAAACTTACAATTTATTCTACGCAAGAGAACTATAGGCCTAGTTCCATGAGTGACAGTGTCAGTGACAAAGACTCCAGTCTGCGAAATACGCCGAGTTCAACTATGAAAAGTACAGGAATTTGAATATCAGACTTAACTAAATTCATATTAATAAATATTTTAAATCGTATTTGTGTCTTAATGACGGTAATTAAATGAAAATTAAGCGAAATAACGATTCAAAATAGAACTACGTTCTGCTGGACTTGTCACAACCCGGCAGGTCAAGCACGCATTGATATGTAACGATTCCAAAGACCCGGAACTATAAACAAGCCAGGTGGGAGGGGCAGCGTAAATGCACGTTTTGCCGTCAATTTTCATCGAATGCCGACCATTTTCCAGCTTGAATATCGATAAACGTATCGTACCAACCTCTATTAAGGTGATAATAAATGCAAAATCGCATGAGGGACGATCTGTGGTCCCATATTTCCCTTGGGCTACGTGATCTCAGTTTGTGCGCTCACGTGCCCTCACTGAGATCACTACGCCCGCAGGAAATATGGGACCACAGATCGTCCCTCATGCGCTTTTGCCTATATATTGTCTCCCTAATGGTGGTTATATATATAAATGTCTGCCTATAAGTGGTTATATATATAGATGTCTGCCTAATAGTGGTTATATATATAAATGTCTGCCTAATAGTGATTATATATATAAATGTCTGCCTTATAATGGTTATATATAAATGTCTGCCTAATGGTGGTTATATATATAAATGTCTGCCTAATGGTGATTATATATACAGCGGTCTGCCTAATAGAGATTTTACATATAGATGTCTGCCTAATAGTGATTTTATATATAGATGTCTGCCTAATAGTGGTTATATATATATATTGTCTGCCTAATAGTGGTTATATATATAAATGTCTGCCTAATGGCGGGTATATATATAAATGTCTGCCTAATAGTGATTATATATATAAATGTCTGCCTAATAGTGATTTTATATATAAATGTCTGCCTAATAGTGGTTATCTTCATAAATGTCTGCCTAATGGCGGTTATATATATAAATGTCTGCCTAATGGCGGGTATATATATAAATGTCTGCCTAATAGTGATTATATATATAAATGTCTGCCTAATAGTGATTATATATATAAATGTCTGCCTTATAATGGTTATATATAAATGTCTGCCTAATGGTGGTTATATATATAAATGTCTGCCTAATGGTGATTATATATACAGCGGTCTGCCTAATAGAGATTTTACATATAGATGTCTGCCTAATAGTGATTTTATATATAGATGTCTGCCTAATAGTGGTTATATATATATATTGTCTGCCTAATAGTGGTTATATATATAAATGTCTGCCTAATGGCGGGTATATATATAAATGTCTGCCTAATAGTGATTATATATATAAATGTCTGCCTAATAGTGATTTTATATATAAATGTCTGCCTAATAGTGGTTATCTTCATAAATGTCTGCCTAATGGCGGTTATATATATAAATGTCTGCCTAATGGCGGGTATATATATAAATGTCTGCCTAATAGTGATTATATATATAAATGTCTGCCTAATAGTGGTTATATATATAAATGTCTGCCTAATAATGATTATATATATAAATGTCTGCCTAATAGTGATTTTATATATAAATGTCTACCTAATAGTGGTTATCTTCATAAATGTCTGCCTAATGGTGGTTATATATATAAATGTTTGCCTAATGGCGGGTATATATATAAATGTCTGCCTAATAGTGGTTATATATATATATATTGTCTGCCTAATAGTGATTATATATATAAATGTCTGCCTAATAGTGGTTATATATATGTATTGTCTGCCTAATGGTGGTTATATATATATATTGTCTGCCTAATAGTGGTTACATATATAAATGTCTGCCTAATAGTGATTTTATATATAAATGTCTGCCTAATAGTGGTTATCTATATAAATGTCTGCCTGATGGTGGTTATATATATAAATGTCTGCCTAATGGCGGGTATATATATAAATGTCTGCCTAATAGTGATTATATGTATTGTTTTTCCGTCTCACACTACCCAAATTAGATATATCTATTTTCGCGAAGGGAAAGAAGACCAGACACACAGCTCTTTAGGTATCACGGGCTTTATTCTCCACACAAACCATGTCCGATAGTGTTTATCGGACCCAACAGAGGTGACCAGGTATTGGCCTCAGAGGACAAGTGGCAATTATGGTACACGATCATTGCAGGTGTTGAGAGTCAAACAGTTAACATGGTTTTACATAGGAGTAACACAGTGAAACAACACAGAGTCTTACCGGAGCATCCAGAAGCACTCTAAGACACATTATGGTAAAAGAGTTGACTAGATTTAAGTTACCTTTGATAATGGTTTACTGGAACTCTGTCCAAGTAAGAAAAGGCGGGATTCCGAAAGGCCATTTCTGAACCGGGAGCGCGTTCAGTTGAGGCGCGTGCACCCAATTATAGTAACACCCGGTCAGACCAATTATCTCGGATCTATTTAAAACCGTATTCACTACAATACCCCCTCCAAAATTTAAAGATTTTTACCCTACAGTAAATTAATCTTCCGGAGGCATAAATTATTAAAAGAAGTGAATAAGTAACATGTTCTAAGAAGTTATAAAAAGAGAATTCACATGGGAAACAAGTACAAGCAGGAGCATATATGTGTCCTCACTACATAGTTAACAAGTTGCAACATCTCCGCAAGTAGAAGTAGAAGTTATAACTCTAAGCTTTGAGAATATTTTTAACCATCCAGCGGCATCTCGACAACAAGGAGCTTCCAGAGTCCTATCTATGTACAAAACATGATCCAGCACAGGTTAAAAAATTTAGTTTCTACTATACCAAAACTTCTTTAGAACATCACAGCGTACAGTCTTCCACGAATCAAAGGGTTTTCCGGGGTCAAATGGGGTCAGCATCAAGTCAATCCGAGCCGATCCGTGTTCTATCGTGGTCCAAGGGCGTTCCGCGTCAGGTTTAGTTCAGGTCCGCCATGTCAAGTCTGTGTCCAGGTTCCAGTGTCCAGGGTCAATCCGATTCGTCATCTACAGCGGCTGCTGCTCGTCTCCGGGCATCTCATTATGGGTGCTACTTGATTCCTCCATTTCCTCTGGAGGGGCACCTTGAGCAGCCGGAGCCGTAACCAGGAAACGATCCGGCCATGGGCAGGGACATAGGAGGCGGAGCACTCATGAAGGAAGCCATCATTTGACCCATCCATAAGTAGCGATCCGTATCCGTCAACATAGCGGGGGCAGTGGTCAAAGGATTTCTCCTGACCGGACTGCCAGCTGCACTGCTGGGGCCTAATTGGACGGAGCCGGAGGGTTCACGATCCTCACTTGTGTCAGGCGCTGACACACCGTTGGCCTCCAAATCTGCTCGCAGGGAACTGACGGTTTCCTCAAGAGACCTAACCTGCAAGTCACTCCAGTGAAGACTTGCCTTCAAGTCTCTGATCAGGCGCGACTGGGTGCGATTCTCCTCACGGAGAGCAGCTAACTCCCCGATGGACTCTCGCACAGCCTCCAGCGCTTGTAGAGGTTCCGTCAACCGGTCTACAGCAGTGCCGACCTGGGTCTCGACGTCTGTCAGGGCAGCCCGAGCCAGCTCGAGAGCCTCCCCAACATCCGCCCTTGACTGCTGTATCACATGGCACACGGCAGCTTGTTCCGGGAGCTTAGCTTCCATGTCTGTGACCTCCTGCTTGGCTATGGCAGTCAGGGTTTTCACTTTCTTGCTCTTCTTCGTGGGGACAGGAGAGCCTTCATGCTCGCTAGAGCCGGAGTGCGAGCGCAATCTCTTCCTCTTCTTCTTCTTTGACGGATTGGAACTCGACGTGCTAGAAGTGGAGGGAGCCGGAGAAGAAGGGGCAGCCACGGCCTTAGGCTTCACAAACTTGTGCGTAGCCTTCCGCCGGATCACCTAAAGGTCTGTCGACGTCAGGTAAGCCATCCGACTGAACAGATGGTTCACCTGAATCGACGGTGACAGCTTCATCACCTTCTCTGCAGCCACTGCGAATCCCATGTTGTGAGCCACCACTTCTCCGTACTGGAGATGGCGGACCAACTCGATCCGACAGTCTACCTTCTGCTTACACCTTCTGGAGGGACACTCCCACACCATGCGATGGGGGGCGTGTTCCTCGCACAGATGCCGGAACAGGCGGGGCCTCGTTCTAAAGACACAAATCCCGTAAGGATTCATCCCTTTGTGTCGGCAAATAGCAAAAGGACACCGGAATCCGGGTTCCCAGATGCTAGCGGCATCCCACACTTTCTGGTACGTTCCAGGATCCAGAGCATCCTGTCGAACCAAACTGGGCCACTGACGGGTCTCGAAGCGGTCCATCAGGAGATCGTCAGCGAACTCCGTATCCTCATCCTCACTCTCGTCAGCCAGGGGAACACGGACTCCCAGGGAGTCATCGGCCAGGTTGATGGGAAGGACCCCGGTGCCTGCAGTCAACAGGCCACGGATATCACACTGTGATTCCTTCAAAGCGTACAACTCGGTCTTGTGCTCGATCTGCTGGCGATGCACCTTCACAACCGGCTTCTTCTTTCCGGCTGGAGTCTTGGACGCTGTACCAGGGCTGGTACTGTTCCCGGACTTGCCAGAAGCCGAAGCAGGAGATGATGCATCAGAGCTCTTACTTGTGGAGGCAGTGTTCAGCGGAACACGCTCCACACTCACGGTTACTGTTCGGAGGTTGTGCTTACGCTCCAACTCCCTTCCACGCTCACCCGTAGTCCTAGCGGACTTAGCCGGGGAGTTGGATTGGGACCTAGTCTCCGGTCTATCAGCAGCACGACCCTGCTTAGGTCGCGCCGGATCGACCGGACCATCCTCCTCAGTTGCCGAGGTGTCGTCACCTTCATTGATCTTCATGGCCGCGAGGCCGATCAATCCGGTTCCGTCACCCAACAACTCATTCTCGTCTTCCATGGGCACCTCTACGGAGTCGCCGGAGACGTCCAGGTCGATGATGTCGTCACCAGGCTTCGACATCTCGTCTTACATTCAAGTAATCAAGCAATCAGGTAGTCAAGTAGCTTAAAAGGCTGCGTTTCAGTTCTCGTTCCTGCAACAAAAAGCATTACATTCAGATCTGGAACGCTGTAGCCGGAACATTATTTACATCATCCGAAACCGAAACCGAAACTAAAAGATCATCCAAAAGGAATGACGGAACATTTACTAGACAATCCTCTTGGAGGGATCTAGTTCTAAAATCACTACCCGAAAGTTTAGAACGTACCCAACAAGCTTACATAGAGATTTGCAACCCATGTGCGTGGCTCATGTTCAAATAGCCCACACGATGCAGAGCACGTGGGTCGTGGCTGTGGCGGTCTATCTCCAATGCAAAATAGAGAGAACCCACCAATAAATCAAACCAACGACTTCCGTGCCTATTACTAGCGGTACATAAAACACATTTCCTATTTACTTTAGCAAACTAACAGCAACATTTCATACGGTTCACACATACAAATCCACCAAATATGAAGAGCATCGTCAGAAAGCGTACTTACAGGTTGAAGTCCGGAAGCAAAGAGGGCTCCGTGAGGGAAGAGAACTAGTGAGCAGCGGTTGCAACTACCGCTAGTTACACCGTTACAACGCTAGTTCGCTCACGTCTCACCGCACACCTCAGCGCCATTGCCTCCGTGCATAACCCACCTAACCTATGTTAGGGTTTTCTTCACGTTGGGTTAGTATATCCGTTCCCCTCCTGGGAATATTATGAACACGGACAACCAACCCATCTTCCACCAGAGACAAGAGTGGAAACATATTCCGCGGATCTTTAGCATGATACCGCAGGCAGCATTTTCAAGCTATTTCAACCAAGATCCAGGACCAATAGCGTTACGAGGTTAGAATCTCTATGCCCCATAGGCCTAGTCCAAGCCACATCACGGTTCTCATGCAATAAGTTATCAATCCGCCGGAATAACTTAGGTTCTTTCCCGGCCATACGAAACTAATAAAAGCTCCATACGCCGTTTGGGGACCCAGGGTGCATTCTTCCGTGCTGACACCCCGGTCGACTTCTCGTTGTGTTTTGATCCGAGGAATCAGACCTACATTCCCCGTATTGGTACACAAACAGCTAAGACTTCAGTTGCAATCGGTCTGGGGGACGGCGCACCCGTTTCGCCTTTACAACCTCGACAGGAGAGCTAGCTCTATCCTTTCTGACTTTCTTCACCCGTGCTACTGAATCTTTCGCCGGCCTCCCTACTTTCTTTACGGTAGGTTTCGGCAGCGGATCAGCAACAACTTTACGAGGTCTACCCCTCCCCTGGCAACCGTGACTTTCGTGGTCTTCCGCGTTTCCGCTTGACAACGTTAGCTTGGGGCAAGGGCGGAACGGGCAGAACAGCGGTCTTCGTGGCTTTCAAACTCCGTTTCCCCTTCTTAGGCCTTCCCCGTCATTTCACAAACACGGAGACTTTCTCTCTCTCTTTCAGATCAGGACATTCCTTGCTAGCTATTACTTTCCCACTTTCAAGTCTGAGGACGTCGCGGCCAGCCTTCTGCAATGCACGGAACTCTGGTGCTCTGTCAAGATTAACAACCTGCACGGGTCCGTCCTTGTCAAAAGCTTGCTTAAGGTAGTTGACATGACACCTTACGACTCCTGCAACTGTTTCTAGTTCATAGGTTGTACCCCCTATGAACCGTTTTACTTTGAAGGGGCCATCCCACTTGGGACCGATCTTTTTACTGGCCTGCGGATGGTTGTAGCGGTATACAACATCCCCCACTTCAATGCTTCAAATTCTCCACGAACGGCTTCAAATTCTCCACGAACGGCACTCTGCATGGAAAATCCAGACCGCCTGGTTCCACCCCGTGGACTAAGTCCATAGGCGTTACCAGCTCGTCACCAAACACCACAGAGTTAGGTGTGCATAACGTACTTGCATGCACACTTGCTCTGTACGCATGAGCGACACACGGAGCCAACAAATCCCAATCCGTCGCATTATAATCCGTCAGACAGGACAGTTGTTCTACTAGGACTCGGTTCATTCTTTCCGTCTGATCATTTGACTGTGGTTTATACGGTAATGTAATGAGCTTTTCAACCCCCAGCATCTCCAACAAGCTCCGCAACAGGGTGGATCGAAACTCCGGTGCTCCGTCCGTTTGCAACGACACGGGACAACCAAACCGGAGGATCCACTCCCTGAAGAGAACTTCCGCACATCTCTAAGCGGTGTGGTCTGGCATTGGATAGGTCTCCGCCCACTTTGAAAAGTGATCCGTCACTACCATGATGTAGTTATTACCTCTAGGGGTAAGACGGAACGGACCTATTATATCCAATCCAATACGACTCCAGCGTTCTCCATGCAATTCCTTCTTAAGAGGCATGATTCCGCCACCACCCCTCGTCTTTCGCATGCTACATTCCGGACATGCCCTGAGCCACCTTTTCAGATCACTTCTCATGTTGGGCCAGAAGTACTTCTTCTTGGCTGTCCAACCAGTCTTGAAAGATCCGAAATGCCCAACCGTCCTCGGTCCATGCATTCCCTGGAATATCTCATAGCGAAGCGCAGTAGGAATTACTTTGCGCACATACGTGATTCCTGTGCGAGGTCGAGTCCACGACAAGCACAACACACCATTCTTCATCGACAAACTCCCCAAGTTATGCATATAGGTACAGAACTCGTCTGATTCACTGGACAGGGACTGCTTGTCCGGAACCGAGACTTCTCCTTCCACTATAGCAATCACTCTTAGGATCTCTGGGTCGTCTTGCTGAGCTGTCCGGATGATTTCTCCCGTAGCAGCAAGGGTCACAGTGGTCGCAGCAACAACAGCGTTGTGTGCCCCACAATCAACACAGTCAAATCGAGCACACTTCCGCGTCGGGACCCAGGAAAGCGCATCAACGTTGACATGTTTCTTCCCCGCTCTATGGAGAATCATTCGCTGATCCAGGCCAAACTCTTGCATCTGGGTTAACCAGCGCGCCAGCATGTCCATAGGATCCTTGAAGTTCAGGAGCCAACGCAGCGAAGCATGGTCCGTCCGAACAAAGAAGTTCCGATTCCCTAATAAATAGTGCCGGAATTTCTTCAGATAGGTAAGCACAGCCAACAACTCTCGTTTGGTCGCACAGTAGTTCCGTTGGGCTTTATCCAAGCTATTACTAGTGTAACCAAGGACTACCTCCTTACCATCTTGGACCTGGGACAGAATCCCTGCCATGCCATACCCACTGACATCCGTGTCTAAGATAAACTCCCCCTCTTATCGAGGGTATCTCAACAACGGAGCCCGGGTCAACAAATCTTTCACGCTCTGGAAGGCAACTGCACACTCCGGGGTCCAGTTTATTGCTTTTGTGTATCGTTTTTCTCTTCCGGCTGCCGTTACTACGTCCTGCAACGGGGAGACAACTGCAGCGAAATTCGGTTGGAATTCCCTGTAGTAGGACGCGAATCCTATAAATTGTCTAACTTCCCTCGCAGTCTTCGGAACGGGCCAGTCACAGACCTTCTGTATCTTCTTCGGGTCCGCCCGAATTCCTTTTTCTGATACTAATCTCCCCAAGTACTCCACTTCACGGCGGAATAGTTCACATTTCTTGGGTTTCAGCTTCAACCTGTATTCCCGGATTCGTTCAAGAACCAATCGCAGATTTAGCAGACAACCATCGAATGTCACGCCAAATACAACAATATCATCGAGATACACCAGACAAGACTTCCAGCGAAGGTCGTCTAGCATACGATCCATCATCCGCTGGAATGTGGCAGGAGCATTGCACAATCCAAAGGCCATAACCTTGAATTGAAACAATCCAACGCTGGACAGGAAAGCTGTCTTTTGCTTACTCTCCTCGTCCATCGCTATCTGCCAATACCCACTTTCCAGGTCGAGGGTGCAGAACCATTTATTTCCGCCCAACGCCTCGACACACTCGTCTATTCTAGGGAGTGGAAAGCTGTCCTTTACTGTGACGGAATTGAGCTGGCGATAATCGACGCAGAAGCGTTGAGTTCCATCCTTTTTACCAACAATCACGATGGGTGCTCCCCACGGACTATTAGAATGCTCAATACGCCCCTGCTCGTACATCTTCCAGATCTCCGCTTCGGCTACTTCACGCTTAGACACTGGAATCCGCCTATAAGCAAGCTTGATAGGTCGAGAGTCGGCAGTATCAATTACGTGTTTCACGACATGGGTGCAACCCGGATCTTCTCTCCAACCATCTCCGGGTAGCGAAAAGCTCCCACGAAACTCATTAAGAAGACCCATCAGCTTTGACCTCTCTGTCGGATCAGTCAAATCAGAGTCCCTTACAAGTTTCTTCAACGGACATTCCATACTTGGTGGCACAGGGTCATCCGGGGCAATCAAATCCTCATCTACCACAGACGGGGTTTCTACCACCTGTATAGAGTTGATGATTGCATCCTTTATTTTGTCCTCCGGACACATATTCACCCCCTCCGGACTAGTAGTGGGTGACGATAGCAGCGTCACATCACTTACTCGTCCAACCACCATATCAACACCTAAACGTAGGGTTTCCACGGACGGATTACTAAAGGCCACAGTCGCCGTAGCGTCAGCCGAGATATATGAATCAAGGCATCCCACAGTGTAATCCTTTAGAAAACTCTGGTCCGGCTCAAACATCAAACCCGTTGACGAATCCGAGCACCCGCGAACATCGATCTTAACCAGTGTAGCTGAATAAGGACGAAGGACCACCGCTTTCCAAAGTGTTACCTGCCTTCCATCACCTACTTCACTAGTTGTAATCATATTCACCGAGGGACCCAATTGCTTTGGCGGATCACCACGCCAGTGATGCATGATCACAGCGTCTTCACCATCATTCAAAGACAATTTCCCTGACCAGCACACATAACATCGATGCACAAGATTGAAGTCCTGCACCAAGATTCCGGACTCCGGGCCAGATAAACCCGATACTACCAGACACGTTAACATGTACGTCCGTTTCCCTAACGTCAAAGGGAACAGAGCGCTACCATGCACAGTAATCTGTGAATCGTTTCCCATCGTGCACGCCAACCGGCACGGAACCAGTGGCGGCGGCCGACGCAGGGAGTCATAGAACGTCTTCGTCACCAGGCTAGTGGTAGCGCCCGGATCCCAAAGGAAATCACCAACATCCCCATTCACTGATACTGAAGCGTACCATCTATCCGCAATATATGGATCACGGAGCTTCAACACCCTCTGATCATCCACGGAAACTTTCTGAATACTCGCACCCGTGATGGGACCTGACTCCGCTATCACCAAATGCCCTGACTCAGCTTGGTAACCTGCCTTACCCCAACAAACGTTGTCGGAGTCTGCAACTACAGGAAAATCCCTGGAACCTACACCATTCCTGGAATGAGTGGTCTCGTCCGCTCGACGCGCCCAAACCGCTTTCGTACTTCCCTGGCAGACAGCCCCAGGCTCAGTAGTACTTACGGGAGCTAGAGCCCCACACCCAGTCTTCGTTTCAGACACAGAACGATCATGAACTGCAGTACTAGGAAGCGCAAACAATTCCCCGGATCCCATCTCGCTTCTTATGAGACCCGTTTGGAGTTTTCCGACAACTCCGGCTTCACTGCTTGATCAGCCTTTGTCACGGAACCTCCCCTACCAGTTGCGTCTTTCCAAACATCCCTCTGCAGACAGCTAGCCATAAAATGACCCTCCTGACCGCATTGGAAGCAACCAGTCCGTTTCACACCTCTCTTCCAGTTAAACTTCGATTATTTACCGGAAAACTTCTGTCCAGACTGTCCTACCCAGGACCGTAGAGCCTGGACGACAGCTTCAGGGACGTCATCGCCACATGAGTCTTCCGCCACAGGTTCGGCAGCTGTAGCTTGCATGGAAACCTTTGGGTTTTTCTTCCTCACATCCGGGCCAGCAGTGGTAAGTGTACTTATTGAGGCAACACTGCCACTCTCCAAGTAACAACTCTCCCACACCTCCGCCCAGTGTATGGCTCTCAGGAGATCCTTCGGCTGTTTCAGGCGAACCCAATCAGCCATATCCTGATTTGTCACTCCCTGCAGGAATACACGGAGGGAAACTGACCTCAACGTGTTATCCAAGGGACCAAAAGCACGTCGCCCCTTCCGAGCAACGTCGTTACCGAAAAGTCTAACCGACTGGTTCGGAGTCTGGCGGGAATTATAGAATTCTGCCTGCTTTCTAGGTCTAGACTTCTCGCCAAAGTTTGCTTCCATATGGTCGACAAACTGTACAAGAGTCAAGTTCTCCGGCAAATCTCCCATTTCCGCCAGTTGCCTCCTGGAACCACAGATCAACTGTCGTAACAACTGTTCGGGGCTCCAGTTGTGTGCGGTAGCAATTACTTTCATTTCCGCCAAGTATATCCTCCACGAAATAACACCATCCCACAACCTGGGTATGGATACTTTCGGAGCAATACTCTCACAGGTCGAAGACTGATTGTAATTAAAATCCTCATCCGACTCATCCGGTCCAGTATACTCAAGACCCTGGACAAGAGAACGATCTTTCCGGTGGGACCTACTAGATCGACAATAATCCTTTCCACAGTCATCATCAGAGTCATCTGAGTCACTATCACCTCCGGAAGGCTTCTTCCGGGTTTTAGTACTGGATAACACAGAACTGGGGGAACCAGGGGAATTGCGGTAGTATGTACCATCACAAACTCTACCATTAGGAGTCTTAACGACAGCGTTACGTGACTTCGAAACAACCACATTGCTCTGTTCCTTGCGCGGGGTAACATTCTTGCTGGTCAAAAACGAACCATCATTTGCATTCCCTTTCGGGGAAGATGAAGCTTGCGCCTGCTTTGAGAACGTAACATGCCTGTCTACATCCTCCGGCCCTTTAGCTGCAACAATGGACGGATCATCCATCATCGGTGCAAATGACAACTTCGGATCAGCAAAAGTTGACGTCACTGGAGCTTTGGGTGTGTATGAAGTTTTGACCTTCAACAACATACCAAGCAAATCCTCACCCTGCGAAGTGTCCGGCGGGGGCGTGTCTTCCGTCCCATCCTCCGAAACACAATCTTCCACCGTTACCGGCGGAGGCGGTCCGTAAACAGCATCATGTATAACTCCTCGAAGAGTTGCATTCTGCTGTGTAACGTCTGCCATACGCGCATGCAAATCCTCAGCAGCACTTCTATGAGCTTTAAAGTCGGCACGCATCTTCCGGAATTCGTGACGGAGTTCATCCTCAGTCAAGTCTTCCGGCGACCGACGCCACTGATTGAAAGCACTACCTGCTCCAACATCTACCCGGTGCACAGAACCATCGCCCTCATAAGCAAAAGTTCCCTCATCTTTACGGGTTACGAGATCCTTACGGTCCTGTTCCCTACGGGGACCCAATAGTCCTTTCATCGGAGGACCAAAGGTATCCGCAACTATAGACAACTTCGGAGGTTTGATCATAGTAGCGATCTTTGCCGGAAACTTGACCACACTGACTTTAGGCGGAGACTTTGTGCCCAGCGGGGCAACGGCACCATCCGCTGCTACAGCCATTTGGTCGTGTCTATCAGCCAATCTCCGAACCTCTCCACAACGCAGTCCTGTTTCACCAAGAAACAACAGTCACACTATCAACAAGGTCTGCGGCCAGAAACTGGTTTAAGGCACCAATTGAAGTGTTTTTCCATTTCACACTACCCAAGTTCGATATATCTATTCTCGCGAAGGGAAAGAAGACCAGACACACAGCTCTTTAGGTATCACGGGCTTTATTCTCCACACAAACCATGTCCGATAGTGTTTATCGGACCCAACAGAGGTGACCAGGTATTGGCCTCAGAGGACAAGTGGCAATTATGGTACACGATCATTGCAGGTGTTGAGAGTCAAACAGTTAACATGGTTTTACATAGGAGTAACACAGTGAAACAACACGGAGTCTTACCGGAGCATCCGGAAGCACTCTAAGACACATTATGGTAAAAGAGTTGACTAGATTTAAGTTACCTTTGATAATGGTTTACTGGAACTCTGTCCAAGTAAGAAAAGGCGGGAATCCGAAAGGCCATTTCTGAACCGGGAGCGCGTTCAGTTGAGGCACGTGCATCCAATTATAGCAACACCCGGTCAGACCAATTATCTCGGATCTATTTAAAACCGTATTCACTACATATATATATATATTGTCTGCCTAATAGTGATTAAATATATAAATGCCTGCCTAATAGTGATTATATATATAAATGTCTGCCTAATAGTGGTTATATATATAAATGTCTGCCTAATTGTGGTTATATATATAAATGTCTCCCTAATAGTAATTTTATATATAAATGTCTGCCTAATAGTGGTTATATATTTTATTGTCTGCCTATAAGTGGTTATATATTTTATTGTCTGCCTAATAGTGGTTATATATATAAATGTCTGTCTAATAGTGGTTATATATATGAATGTCTCCCTAATGGCGGGTTTATATATAAATGTATGCCTAATAGTGATTATATATATAAATGTCTGCCTAATAGTGGTTATATATATAAATGTCTGCCTAATTGTGGTTATATATATAAATGTCTGCCTAATAGTGATTTTGTATATAAATGTCTGCCTAATAGAGGTTATATATATAAATGTCTGCCTATAAGTGGTTATATATATAGATGTCTGCCTAATAGTGGTTATATATATAAATGTCTGCCTAATAGTGGTTATATATATAAATGTCAGCCTAATAGCGATTTTATATATTAATGTCTGCCTAATAGTGGTTATATATATAAATGTCTGCCTAATAGTGGTTATATATATAAATGTCTGCCTAATAATGGTTATATATATAAATGTCTGCCTAATGGCGGGTATATATATAAATGTCTGCCTAATAGTGATTATATATATAAATGTCTGCCTAATAGTGGTTATATATATAAATGTCTGCCTAATTGTGGTTATATATATAAATGTCTCCCTAATAGTGATTTTATATATAAATGTCTCCCTAATAGTGGTTATATATTTTAATGTCTGCCTATAAGTGGTTATATATATAAATGTCTGCCTAATGGTGGTTATATATATAAATGTCTGCCTATTGGTGATTATATATACAGCGGTCTGCCTAATAGAGATTTGATATATAAATGTCTGCCTAATGGTGATTATATATATAGATGTCTGCCTAATAGTGATTTTATATATAGATGTCTGCCTAATAGTGGTTATATATATATATATTGTCTGCCTAATAGTGGTTATATATATAAATGACTGCCTAATGGCGGGTATATATATAAATGTCTGCCTAATAGTAATTATATATATAAATGTCTGCCTAATAGTGGTTATATGAATAAATGTCTGCCTAATAGTGGTTATATATATAAATGTCAGCCTAATAGAGATTTTATATATAAATGTCTGCCTAATAGTGGTTATATATCTAAATGTCTGCCTAATAGTGATGATATATATAAATGTCTGCCTAATAGTGGTTATATATATAAATGTCTGCCTATAAGTGGTTATATATATAGATGTCTGCCTAATAGTGGTTATATATATAAATGTCTGCCTAATAGTGATTATATATATAAATGTCTGCCTAATAGTGGTTATATATATAAATGTCTGCCTAATGGTGATTATATATACAGCGGTCTGCCTAATAGAGATTTTATATATAAATGTCTGCCTAATGGAGATTATATATATAGATGTCTGCCTAATAGTGATTTAATATGTAGATATCTGCCTAATAGTGGTTATATATATATATTGTCTGCCTAATAGTGGTTATATTTATAAATGTCTGCCTAACGGCGGGTATATATATAAATGTCTGCCTAATAGTGATTATATATATAAATGTCTGCCTAATAGTGGTTATATATATAAATGTCTGCCTAATAGTGGTTATATATATAAATGTCTGCCTAATAGTGATTTTATATATAAATCTCTGCCTAATAGTGGTTATCTTCATAAATGTCTGCCTAATGGTGGTTATATATATAAATGTCTGCCATATGGCGGGTATATATATAAATGTCTGCCTAATAGTGATTATATATATAAATGTCTGCCTAATAGTGGTTATATATATAAATGTCTGCCTAATAGTGGTTATATATATAAATGTCTGCCTAATACTGATTTTATATACAAATGTCTACCTAATAGTGGTTATCTTCATGAATGTCTGCCTAATGGTGGTTATATATATACATGTTTGCCTAATGGCGGGTATATATATAAATGTCTGCCTAATAATGGTTATATATATATATTGTCTGCCTAATAGTGATTATATATATAAATGTCTGCCTAATAGTGGTTATATATATATATTGTCTGCCTAATGGTGGTTATATATATAAATGTCTGCCTAATAGTGGTTATATGAATAAATGTCTGCCTAATAGTGGTTATATATATAAATGTCAGCCTAATAGAGATTTTATATATAAATGTCTGCCTAATAGTGGTTTTATATATAAATGTCTGCCTAATAGTGGTTATATATATAAATGTCTGCCTAATAATGGTTATATATATAAATGTCTGCCTAATGGCGGGTATATATATAAATGTCTGCCTAATAGTGATTATATATATAAATCTCTGCCTAATAGTGGTTATCTTCATAAATGTCTGCCTAATGGTGGTTATATATATAAATGTCTGCCTAATGGCGGGTATATATATAAATGTCTGCCTAATAGTGATTATATATATAAATGTCTGCCTAATAGTGGTTATATATATAAATGTCTGCCTAATAGTGGTTATATATATAAATGTCTCCCTAATAGTGATTTTATATATAAATGTCTGCCTAATAGCGGTTATATATTTTAACGTCTGCCTATAAGTGGTTATATAAATAGATGTCTGCCTAATAGTGGTTATATATAAAAATGTCTGCCTAATAGTGATTATATATATAAATGTCTGCCTAATAGTAATTATATATATAAATGTCTGCCTATAAGTGGTTATATATATAGATGTCTGCCTAATAGTGGTTATATATATAAATGTCTGCCTAATAGTGATTATATATATAAATGTCTGCCTAATAGTGGTTATATATATAAATGTCTGCCTAATGGTGATTATATATACAGCGGTCTGCCTAATAGAGATTTTATATATAAATGTCTGCCTAATGGTGATTATATATATAGATGTCTGCCTAATAGTGATTTTATATATAGATATCTGCCTAATAGTGGTTATATATATATATTGTCTGCCTAATAGTGGTTATATATATACATGTCTGCCTAATGGCGGGTATATATATAAATGTCTGCCTAATAGTGATTTTGTATATAAATGTCTGCCTAATAGAGGTTATATATATAAATGTCTGCCTATAAGTGGTTATATATATAGATGTCTGCCTAATAGTGGTTATATATATAAATGTCTGCCTAATAGTGGTTATATATATAAATGTCAGCCTAATAGTGATTTTATATATTAATGTCTGCCTAATAGTGGTTATATATATAAATGTCTGCCTAATAGTGGTTATATATATAAATGTCTGCCTAATAATGGTTATATATATAAATGTCTGCCTAATGGCGGGTATATATATAAATGTCTGCCTAATAGTGATTATATATATAAATGTCTGCCTAATAGTGGTTATATATATAAATGTCTGCCTAATTGTGGTTATATATATAAATGTCTCCCTAATAGTGATTTTATATATAAATGTCTCCCTAATAGTGGTTATATATTTTAATGTCTGCCTATAAGTGGTTATATATATAGATGTCTGCCTAATAGTGGTTATATATATAAATGTCTGCCTAATAGTGATTATATATATAAATGTCTGCCTAATAGTGGTTATATATATAAATGTCTGCCTATAAGTGGTTATATATATAGATGTCTGCCTAATAGTGGTTATATATATAAATGTCTGCCTAATAGTGATTATATATATAAATGTCTGCCTAATAGTGGTTATATATATAAATGTCTGCCTAATGGTGGTTATATATATAAATGTCTGCCTATTGGTGATTATATATACAGCGGTCTGCCTAATAGAGATTTAATATATAAATGTCTGCCTAATGGTGATTATATATATAGATGTCTGCCTAATAGTGATTTTATATATAGATGTCTGCCTAATAGTGGTTATATATATATATATTGTCTGCCTAATAGTGGTTATATATATAAATGACTGCCTAATGGCGGGTATATATATAAATGTCTGCCTAATAGTAATTATATATATAAATGTCTGCCTAATAGTGGTTATATGAATAAATGTCTGCCTAATAGTGGTTATATATATAAATGTCAGCCTAATAGAGATTTTATATATAAATGTCTGCCTAATAGTGGTTATATATCTAAAAGTCTGCCTAATAGTGATGATATATATAAATGTCTGCCTAATAGTGGTTATATATATAAATGTCTGCCTATAAGTGGTTATATATATAGATGTCTGCCTAATAGTGGTTATATATATAAATGTCTGCCTAATAGTGATTATTTATATAAATGTCTGCCTAATAGTGGTTATATATATAAATGTCTGCCTAATGGTGATTATATATACAGCGGTCTGCCTAATAGAGATTTTATATATAAATGTCTGCCTAATGGAGATTATATATGAGCAATTCCACCAAAAGTGCATCATTTGGGTTAAAATACAACAACTCGTCCAGAGGCTAAAATATTTATCTGAGATTATTTTCGTTGTTATTTTCGGATCCAGGGGAAAAAAGTCGTCTAGGGGGAAGTATACTACAATGTTTTTTGTTTTTTTTTAATCATGAGGCCAAGAAAATGCTTATTTTTCTGCAAGAATCACCCATAAAACACGCAGATTTTCCTAGCGGAATCACTGTTTAAAAAATGCAGCTAGTATTTTTTTGGGAAAAACTTATTAATATTCTCGATATAATGGGTTTTATGGGCATAATGGGCCAGAGGGACAATGATTACTCTGAAATAATATGTTTTTATGGATAAAAAATCAATATTTTCAACTTTTCAATTCATTTCTTGATGATATTATGTAAAGCTGATTATGGGGTAGCCCCTGTCGCCGTAACGGGGGTCTAAATTTTCTTTTGAACATATAGACCTAGAAGAACTAAAAATGAAACCCCCTCTTACCTCCATTACTTATATCATTGTTTATGATCAGTACATCCATTATATTCATTGAAAAATCTCCAGCTAATTCTTTCCTACTAAATAATGGGATTAGAATTCTGAAAAAGGTTTTGGGGAATATTAATGTCGCCGTAACGGGGGTCTAGGTTTCAGCAATAAATTAATTAATATTAGCATAAATTATTTTCTATGAGCATTATAATGTGTAAGAAACACAAGGGAAAATAAATAAATACAAAATTTGTTGTTGTCATACTTGACATGATAGCAACAAGCAAAAACAGTGTGTCGCTGTAACGGGGGTCTAGAGGGCGCCGATGTCGCCGTAACGGGGGTCTAGAGGGGTTGGGGGTCTGGAGGGGGGTTGAAACTATTTTTTTTTAATTTTTCCCCACTAATTTTTTCTCTAAATACCTTAATATAACTTATATCTACCTTCATAAACAACCAAAACAAGTATGCAACTCAAATTAACAGAAAAACGAGGGGGAAACCATGTTATTGATAGTTTTGTAAATATTCCAGATATAATGGATTATATGTACATAATTGGCCAGAAGGTCAATGATCTATGACCTTTGCCGCGGCCATTACCATTACCATTACTAAACAGTTTTTTGGCTGTAACTTTTCTTCTAGTTGGAATATTTTCACAAACTAAAGAGTGTTATGACCCTTATATAAAGACCTATCACGTACACACGTAATTAAAAACATTATGCATATATTTTTATTATTCATTTCTAATTTAAACCCTCTTTTATGTACAAATATGTACCATTCCCCTGTGCCCATGATCTCAGAACTCAGGTTACAGTGTCCGCCAAGCTCCCCTGACCACAATATTCATAATTAACGTTCCCAATTTCGTCTATATTAGCAGCAATATATCTAGTTTATGTACGAAAAAAATAAATCAATGGAAGCAATTTAAAAAAATTGTGAATTTTCAGCCCTGGATGGCCAAATGTGACATTTTTGGTGGAATTGCTCATATATAGATGTCTGCCTAATAGTGATTTTATATGTAGATATCTGCCTAATAGTGGTTATATATATATATTGTCTGCCTAATAGTGGTTATATTTATAAATGTCTGCCTAATGGCGGGTATATATATAAATGTCTGCCTAATAGTGATTATATATATAAATGTCTGCCTAATAGTGGTTATATATATAAATGTCTGCCTAATAGTGGTTATATATATAAATGTCTGCCTAATAGTGATTTTTATAATATATAAATCTCTGCCTAATAGTGGTTATCTTCATAAATGTCTGCCTAATGGTGGTTATATATATAAATGTCTGCCTAATGGCGGGTATATATATAAATGTCTGCCTAATAGTGATTATATATATAAATGTCTGCCTAATAGTGGTTATATATATAAATGTCTGCCTAATAGTGGTTATATATATAAATGTCTGCCTAATACTGATTTTATATACAAATGTCTACCTAATAGTGGTTATCTTCATGAATGTCTGCCTAATGGTGGTTATATATATACATGTTTGCCTAATGGCGGGTATATATATAAATGTCTGCCTAATAATGGTTATATATATATATTGTCTGCCTAATAGTGATTATATATATAAATGTCTGCCTAATAGTGGTTATATATATATATTGTCTGCCTAATGGTGGTTATATATATAAATGTCTGCCTAATAGTGGTTTTATATATAAATGTCTGCCTAATAGTGGTTATATATATAAATGTCAGCCTAATAGAGATTTTATATATAAATGTCTGCCTAATAGTGGTTGTATATATAAATGTCTGCCTAATAGTGGTTATATATATAAATGTCTGCCTAATAATGGTTATATATATAAATGTCTGCCTAATGGCGGGTATATATATAAATGTCTGCCTAATAGTGATTATATATATAAATGTCTGCCTAATAGTGGTTATATATATAAATGTCTGCCTAATTGTGGTTATATATATAAATGTCTCCCTAATAGTGATTTTATATATAAATGTCTGCCTAATACCGGTTATATATTTTAACGTCTGCCTATAAGTGGTTATATAAATAGATGTCTGCCTAATAGTGGTTATATATAAAAATGTCTGCCTAATAGTGATTATATATATAAATGTCTGCCTAATAGTAATTATATATATAAATGTCTGCCTATAAGTGGTTATATATATAGATGTCTGCCTAATAGTGGTTATATATATAAATGTCTGCCTAATAGTGATTATATATATAAATGTCTGCCTAATAGTGGTTATATATATAAATGTCTGCCTAATGGTGATTATATATACAGCGGTCTGCCTAATAGAGATTTTATATATAAATGTCTGCCTAATGGTGATTATATATATAGATGTCTGCCTAATAGTGATTTTATATATAGATATCTGCCTAATAGTGGTTATATATATATATTGTCTGCCTAATAGTGGTTATATATATACATGTCTGCCTAATGGCGGGTATATATATAAATGTCTGCCTAATAGTGATTATATATATAAATGTCTGCCTAATAGTGGTTATATATATAAATGTCTGCCTAATAGTGGTTATATATATAAATGTCTGCCTAATAGTGATTTTATATATAAATCTCTGCCTAATAGTGGTTATCTTCATAAATGTCTGCCTAATGGTGGTTATATATATAAATGTCTGCCTAATGGCGGGTATATATATAAATGTCTGCCTAACAGTGATTATATATATAAATGTCTGCCTAATAGTGGTTATATATATAAATGTCTGCCTAATAGTGGTTGAATATATATATTGTCTGCCTAATGGTGGTTATATATATATTTTGTCTGCCTAATAGTGGTTATATATATAAATGTCTGCCTAATAGTGATTTTATATATAAATGTCTGCCTAATAGTGGTTATATATATAAATGTCTGCCTGATGGTGGTCATACATATAAATGTATGCCTAATGGCGGGTATATATATAAATGTCTGCCTAATAGTGATTATATATATTGTCTGCCTACTAGTGATTATATATATAAATGTCTGCCTAATAGTGATTATATATATAGATGTCTGCCTAATAGTGGTTATATATATAAATGTCTGCCTAATGGCGGGTATATATATAAATGTCTGCCTAATAGTGATTTTATATATAAATGTCTGCCTAATGGTGGTTATCTTTTTAAATGTCTGCCTAATGGTGGTTATATATATAAATGTCTGCCTAATGGCAGGTATATATATAAATGTCTGCCTAATAGTGATTTTATATATAAATGTCTGCCTAATGGTGGTTATATATATAAATGTTTGCCTAATGGCGGGTATATATATAAATGTCTGCCTAATAGTGATTATATATATAAATGTCTGCCTAATAGTGGTTATATATATAAATGTCTGCCTAATAGTGATTATATATATAAATGTCTGCCTAATAGTGGTTATATATATAAATGTCTGCCTAATGGTGGTTATGTAGTGTTTTTCCGTCTCACACTACCCAAGTTCGATATCTATTCTCGCGAAGGGAAAGAAGACCAGACACACAGCTCTTTAGGTATCACAGGCTTTATTCTCCACACAAACCATGTCCGATAGTGTTTATCGGACCCAACAGAGGTGACCAGGTATTGGCCTCAAAGGACAAGTGGCAATTATGGTACACAATCATTGCAGGTGTTGAGAGTCAAACAGTTAACATGGTTTTACATAGGAGTAACACAGTGAAACAACACGGAGTCTTACCGGAGCATCCGGAAGCACTCTAAGACACATTATGGTAAAAGAGTTGACTAGATTTAAGTTACCTTTGATATTGGTTTACTGGAACTCTGTCCAAGTAAGAAAAGGCGGGAATCCGAAAGGCCATTTCTGAACCGGGAGCGCGTTCAGTTGAGGCGCGTGCACCCAATTATAGCAACGCCCGGTCAGACCAATTATCTCGGATCTATTTAAAACCGTATTCACTACAATACCCCCTCCAAAATTTAAAGATTTTTACCCTACAGTAAATAATCTTCCGGAGGCATAAATTATTAAAAGAAGTGAATAAGTAACATGTTCTAAGAAGTTATAAAAAGAGAATTCACATGGCAAACAAGTACAAGCAGGAGCATATATGTGTCCTCACTACATAGTTAACAAGTCGCAACATCTCCGTAAGTAGAAATAGAAGTTATAACTTTAAGCTTTGAGAATATTTTTAACCATTCAGCGGCATCTCGACAACAAGGAGCTTCCAGAGTCCTATCTATGTACAAAACATGATCCAGCACAGGTTAAAAAAAATTTAGTTTCTACTACACCAAAACTTCTTTAGAACAACACAGCGTACGTTCTTCCGCGAATCAAAGGGTTTTCCGGGGTCAAACAGGGTCAGCATCAAGTCAATCCGAGCCGATCCGTGTTCTCTCGCGGTGTCCAAGGGCGTTCCGCGTCAGGTTTAGTTCAAGTCCGCCATGTCAAGTCCGTGTCCGGGTTCCAGAGTCCAGGGTCAATCCGATTCGTCATCTACAGCGGCTGCTGCTCGTCTCCGGGCGTCTCATTATGGGTGCTACTTGAATCCTCCATATCCTCTGGAGGGGCACCTTGAGCAGCCGGAGCCGGACCCCGCAATGGGCTTCCCATGTGCGCTAGGGAGGCCATCATTAGCGGACTCATGCCGGGATTCCCGTAACCAGGAAACGTTCCGGCCATGGGCAGGGACATAGGAGGCGGAGCACTCATGAAGGAAGCCATCATTTGACCCATCCATAAGTAGCGATCCGCATCCGTCAACATAGCGGGGGCAGTGGTCAAAGGATTTCTCCTGACCGGACTGCCAGCTGCACTGCTGGGGCCAAATTGGACGGAGCCGGATGGCTCACGTTCCTCACTTGTGTCAGGCGCTGACACACCGTTAGCCTCCAAATCTGCTCGCAGGGAACTGACGGTTTCCTCCAGAGACCTAACCTGCAAGTCACTCCGGTGAAGACTTGCCTTCAAGTCTCTGATCAGGCGCGACTGGGTGCGATTTTCCTCATGGAGAGCAGCTAACTCCCCGATGGACTCTCGCACAGCCTCCAGCGCCTGTAGAGGTTCCGTCAACCGGTCTACAGCAGTGCCGACCTGGGTCTCAACGTCTGTATGGGCACCTCTACGGAGTCGCCGGAGACGTCCAGGTCGATGATGTCGTCGCCAGGCTTCGACATCTCGTCTTACATTCAAGTAATCAAGCAATCAGGTAGTCAGTAGCTCTAAAAGGCTGCGTTTCAGTTCTCGTTCCTGCAACAAAAAGCATTACATTCAAATCTGGAACGCTGTAGCCGGAACATTATTTACATCATCCGAAACCGAAACCGAAACTAAAAGATCATCCAAAAGGAATGACGGAACATTTACTAGACAATCCTCTTGGAGGGATCTAGTTCTAAAACCACTACCCGAAAGTTTAGAATGTACCCAACAAGCTTACATAGGGATTTGCAACCCATGTGCGTAGCTCATGTTTAAAATAGCCCAGACGATGCAGAGCACGTGGGTCGTGGCTGTGGCGGTCTATCTCCAATGCAAAATAGAGAGAACCTACCAATAAATCAAACCAACGACTTCCGTGCCTACTACTAGCGGTACATAAAACACATTTCCTTTACTTTAGCAAACTAACAGCAACATTTCATACGGTTCACACATACAAATCAACCAAATATGAAGAGCATCGTCAGAAAGCGTACTTACAGGTTGAAGTCTGGAAGCAAAGAGGGCTCTGTGAGGGAAGAGAACTAGTGAGCAGCGGTTGCAACTACCGCTAGTTACACCGTTACAACGCTAGTTCGCTCACGTCTCACCGCACACCTCAGCGCCATTGCCTCCGTGCATAACCCGCCTAACCTTATGTTAGGGTTTTCTTCACGTTGGGTTAGTATATCCGTTCCCCTCCTGGGAATATTATGAACACGGACAACCAACCCATCTTCCACCAGAGACAAGGGTGGAAACATATTCCGCGGATCTTTGGCATGATACCTCAGGCAGCATTTTCAAGCTATTTCAACCAAGATCCAGGACCAATAGCGTTACGAGGTTAGAATCTCTATTCCCCATAGGCCTAGTCCAAGCCACATCACGGTTCTCATGCGGTAAGTTATCAATCCGCCGGAATAACTTAGGTTCTTTCCCGGCCATACGAAACTAATAAAAGCTCCATATGCCGTTTGGGGACCCAGGGTGTATTCTTCCGTGCTGGCACCCCTGGTCGACTTCTCGTTGTGTTTCAATCCGGGGAATCAGACCTACATTCCCCGTATTGGTACACAAACAGCTAAGACTTCAGTTGTAATCGGTCTGGGGGACGGCGCACCCGTTTCCCCTTTACAACCTCGACAGGAGAGCTAGCTCTATCCTTTCTGACTTTCTTCACTCGTGCTACTGAATCTTTCGCCGGCCTCCCTACTTTCTGTACGGGTGGTTTCGGCAGCGGTTCAGCAACAACTTTACGAGGTCTACCCCTCCGTGGAGCTACAGCCGGAACAGGCGGGTCTGGCAACCGTAGCTTTCGTGGTCTTCCGCGTTTCCGCATGACAACGTTAGCTTGGGGCAAGGGCGGAACAGGCAGAACAGCGGTCTTTGTGGCTTTCAAACTCTGTTTCCCCTTCTTAGGCCTTCCCCGTCGTTTCACAAACACGGAGACTTTTTCTCTCTCTTTCAGATCAGGACATTCCTTGCCAGCTATTACTTTCCCACTTTCAAGTCTGAGGACGTCGCGGCCAGCCTTCTGCAATGCACGGAACTCCGGTGCTCTGTCAAGATTAACAACCTGCACGGGTCCGTCCTTGTCAAAAGCTTGCTTAAGGTAATTGACATGACACCTTACGACTCCTGCAACTGTTTCCAGTTCATAGGTTGTACCCCCTATAAACCGTTTTACTTTGAAGGGCCCATCCCACTTGGGACCGATCTTTTTACTGGCCTGCGGATGGTTGTAGCGGTATACAACATCCCCCACTTCAAAGGTCTTAGGCTTAGCTCGCCGATCGAAATCCCGTTTCTGGTGGATCGCTGCCACTCCGAGATTCTCACGGACGAACTTATGCCCAAGCTTCAACCAATGCTTCAAATTCTCCACGAACGGCACTCTGCATGGAAAATCCAGACCGCCTGGTTCCACCCCGTGGACCAAGTCCATAGGCGTTACCAGCTCGTCACCAAACACCACAGAGTTAGGTGTGCATAACGTACTCGCATGCACACTTGCTCTGTACGCGTGAGCGACACACGGAGCCAACAAATCCCAATCCGTCGCACTATAATCCGTCAGACAGGACAGTTGTTCTACCAGGACTCGGTTCATTCTTTCCGTTTGACCGTTTGACTGCGGTCTATACGGTAAGGTAATGAGCTTTTCAACCCCTAGCATCTCCAACAAGCTCCGCAACAGGGTGGATCAAAACTCCGGTGCTCCGTCCGTTTGCAACGATACGGGACAACCAAACCGGAGGATCCACTCCCTGAAGAGAACTTCTGCACATCTCTCAGCGGTGTGGTCTGGCATTGGATAGGTCTCCGCCTACTTTGAAAAGTGATCCGTCACTACCATGATGTAGTTATTACCCCTGGGGGTAAGACGGAACGGACCTATTATATCCAATCCAATACGACTCCAGCGTTCTCCATGCAATTCCTTCCTGAGAGGCATGATTCCGCCACCACCCCTCGTCTTTCGCATGCTACATTCCGGACATGCCCTGAGCCACCTTTTCAGATCACTTGTCATGTTGGGCCAGAAGTACTTCTTCTTGGCTGTCCAACCAGTCTTGAAAGATCCGAAATGCCCAACCGTCTTCGGTCCATGCATTCCCTGGAATATCTCATAGCGAAGCGCAGTAGGAATTACTTTGCGCACATACGTGATTCCTGTGCGAGGTCGAGTCCACGACAAGCACAGCACACCATTCTTCATCGACAAACTCCCCGAGTTATGCATATAGGTACAGAATTCGTCTGATTCACCGGACAGGGACTGCTTGTCCGGAACCGAGACTTCTTCTTCCACTATAGCAATCACTCTTAGGATCTCTGGGTCGTCTTGCTGAGCTGTCCGGATGATTTCTCCCGTAGCAGCAAGGGTCACAGTGGTCGCAGCAACAACAGCATCGTGCGCCCCACAATCAACACAGTCAAATCGAGCACACTTCCGGGTCGGAACCCGGGAAAGCGCATCAACATTGACATGTTTCTTCCCCGCTCTATGGAGAATCATTCACTGATCCAGGCCATACTCTTGCATCTGGGTTAACCAGCGCGCCAGCATGTCCATAGGATCCTTGAAATTCAGGAGCCAACGCAGCGAAGCATGGTCCGTCCGAACAAAGAAGTTCCGATTCCCTAATAAATAGTGCCGGAATTTCTTCAGATAGGTAAGCACAGCCAACAATTCTCGTTTGGTCGCACAGTAGTTCCGTTGGGCTTTATCCGAGCTATTACTAGCATACCCAAGGACTACCTCCTTACCATCTTGGACCTGGGACAAAATCCCTGCCATGCCATACCCACTGGCATCTGTGTCTAAGATAAACTCCCCCTCTTTCCGAGGGTATCTCAACAACGGAGCCCGGTTCAACAAATCTTTCACGCTCTGGAAGGCAACTGCACACTCCGGGGTCCAGTTTATTGCTTTTGTGTATCGTTTTTCTCTTCCGGCTGCCGTTACTACGTCCTGCAACGGGGAGACAACTGCAGCGAAATTCGGTTGGAATTCCCTGTAGTAAGAAATATTATATCATCCGGTCTGCTAAATCTGCGATTGGTTCTTGAACGAATCCGGGAATACAGGTTGAAGCTGAAACCCAAGAAGTGTGAACTATTCCGCCGTGAAGTGGAGTACTTGGGGAGATTAGTATCGGAAAAAGGAATTCGGGCGGATTCGCGTCCTACTACATTCGCGTCCTACTACAGGGAATTCCAACCGAATTCGGTTGGAATTCCCTGTAGTAGGACGCGAATCCTATAAATTGTCTAACTTCCCTCGCAGTCTTCGGAACGGGCCAGTCACGGACCTTCTGTATCTTCTTCGGGTCCGCCCGAATTCCTTTTTCCGATACTAATCTCCCCAAGTATTCCACTTCACGGCGGAATAGTTCACACTTCTTGGGTTTCAGCTTCAACCTGTATTCCCGGATTCGTTCACGAACCAATCGCAGATTTAGCAGACAACCATCGAATGTCTCGCCAAATACAACGATATCATCAAGATACACCAGACAAGACTTCCAGCGAAGGTCGTCTAGCATACGATCCATCATCCGCTGGAATGTGGCAGGAGCATTGCACAATCCAAAGGCCATAACCTTGAATTAAAACAATCCAACGCTGGACAGGAAAGCCGTCTTTTGCTTACTCTCCTCGTCCATCGCTATCTGCCAATACCCACTTTCCAGGTCGAGGGTGCAGAACCATTTATTTCCGCCCAACGCCTCGACACACTCATCTATTCTAGGGAGTGGAAAGCTGTCCTTCACTGTGACGGAATTGAGCTGGCGATAATCGACGCAGAAGCGTTGAGTTCCATCCTTTTTACCAACAATCACGATGGGTGCTCCCCACGGACTATTAGAATGCTCAATACGCCCCTGCTCGTACATCTTCCAGATCTCCGCTTCGGCTACTTCACGCTTAGACACCGGAATCCGCCTATAAGCAAGCTTAATAGGTCGAGAGTCGGCAGTATCAATTACGTGTTTCACGACATGGGTGCAACCCGGATCTTCTCTCCAACCATCTCCGGGTAGCGAAAAGCTCCCACGAAACTCATTAAGAAGACCCATCAGCTTTGACCTCTCTGTCGGATCAGTCAAATCAGAGTCCCTTACAAGTTTCTTCAACGGACATTCCGTACTTGGTGGCACAGGGTCATCCGGGGCAATCAAATCCTCATCTACCACAGACGGGTTTTCTACCACCTGTATAGAGTTGATGATCGCATCCTTTATTTTGTCCTCCGGACACATATTCACCCCCTCCGGACTAGTAGTGGGTGACGATAGCAGCGTCACATCACTCACTCGTCCAACCACCATATCAACACCTAAACATAGGGTTTCTGCGGACGGAGTACTAAAGGCCACAGTCGCCGTAGCGTCAGCCGAGATATATGAATCAAGGCATCCCACAGTGTAATCCTTTAGAAAACTCTGGTCTGGCTCAAACATCAAACCCGTTGGCAAATCCGAGCACCCGCGAACATCGATCTTAACCAGTGTAGCTGAATAAGGACGAAGGACCACCGCTTTCCGAAGTGTTACCTGCCTTCCATCGCCTACTTCACTAGTTGTAATCATATTCACCAAGGGACCCAATTGCTTTGGCGGATCACCACGCCAGTGATGCATGATCACAGCGCCTTCTCCATCATTCAAAGACAATTTCCCTGACCAGCACACATAACATCTATGCACAAGATTGAAGTCCTGCGCCAAGATTCCGGACTCCGGGCCAGATAAACCCGACACTACCAGACACGTTAACATGTACGTCTGTTTCCCTAACGTCAAAGGGAACAGAGCGCTACCATGCACAGTAATCTGTGAATCGTTTCCCATCGTGCACGCCAACCGGCACGGAACCAGTGGCGGCGGCCGACGCAGGGCGTCATAGAACGTCTTCGTCACCAGGCTAGTGGTAGCGCCCGGATCCCAAAGGAAATCACCAACATCCCCATTCACTGATACTGAAGCGTACCATCTATCCGCAATATATGGATCACGGAGCTTCAACACCCTCTGATCATCCACGGAAACTTTCTGAATACTCGCACCCGTGATGGGACCTGACTCCGCTATCACCAAGTGCCCTGACTCAGCTTGGTAACCTGCCTTACCCCAACAAACGTTGCCGGAGTCTGCAACTACAGGAAAATCCCTGGAATCTACACCATTCCTGGAATGAGTGGTCTCGTCCGCTCGACACGCCCGAACCGCTTTCGTACCTCCCCGGCAGACAGCCCCGGGCTCAGTAGTACCTACGGGAGCTAGAGCCCCACACCCAGTCTTCGTTTCAGACACAGAACGATCATGAACTGTAGTACTAGGAAGCGCAAACAATTCCCCGGATCCCATCTCGCTTCTTATGAGACCCGTTTGGAGTTTTCCGACGACTCCGGCTTCACTGCTTGATCAGCCTTTGTCGCGGAACCTCCCTTACCAGTTGCGTCTTTCCAGACATCCCTCTGCGGACAGCTAGCCATAAAATGACCCTCCTGACCACATTGGAAGCAACCAGTCCGCTTCACACCTCTTTTCCAATTAAACTTCGATGTTTTACCAGAAAACTTCTGTCCAGACTGTCCTACCCAGGACCGTAGAGCCTGGACTACAGCTTCAGGGACGTCATCGCCACATGAGTCTTCCGCCATAGGTTCGGCAGCTGTAGCTTGCACGGAAACCTTTGGGTTTTTCTTCCTCACATCCGGGCCAGCAGTGGTAAGTGCACTTATAGAGGCAACACTGCCACTCTCCAAGTAACAACTCTCCCACACCTCCGCCCAGTGTATGGCTCTCAGGAGATCCTTCGGCTGTTTCAGGCGAACCCAATCAGCCATATCCTGATTTGTCACTCCCTGCAGGAATACACAGAGGGAAACTGACCTCAACGTATTATCCAAGGGACCAAAAGCACGTCGCCCCTTCCGAGCAACGTCGTTACCGAAAAGTCTAACCGACTGGTTCGGAGTCTGGCGGGAATTATAGAATTCTGCCTGTTTTCTGGGTCTAGACTTCTCGCCAAAGTTTGCCTCCATATGGTCGACAAACTGCACAAGAGTCAAGTTCTCCGGCAAATCTCCCATTTCCGCCAGTTGTCTCCTGGAACCACAGATCAACTGTTGTAACAACTGTTCGGTGCTCCAGTTGTGCGCGGTAGCAATTACTTTCATTTCCGCCAAGTATATCCTCCACGAAATAACACCATCCCACAACCTGGGTACGGATACTTTCGGAGCAATACTCTCACGGGTCGAAGACTGATTGTAATTAAAATCTTCATCCGACTCATCCGGTCCAGTATACTCAAGACCCTGGACAAGAGAACGATCTTTCCGGCGGGACCTACTAGATCGACAATAATCTTTTCCACAGTCGTCATCAGAGTCATCTGAGTCACTATCACCTCCGGAAGGCTTCTTCCGGGCTTTAGTACTGGATAACACAGAACTGGGGGAACCAGGGGAACTGCGGTAGTACGTACCATCACGAACTCTACCATTAGGAGTTTTAACGACAGCGTTCCGTGACTTCGGAACAACCACATTGCTCTGTTCCTTGCGCGGGGTAACATTCTTGCTGGCCAAAAATGAACCATCATTTGCATTCCCTTTCGGGGAAGACGAAGCTTGTGCCTGCTTTGAGAACGTAACATGCCTGTCTACATCCTCCGGCCCTTTAGCTGCAACAATGGACGGATCGTCCAACATCGGTGCAAATGACAACTTCGGATCAGCAAAAGTTGACGTCACTGGAGCTTTGGGTGTGTATGCACTTTTAACCTTCAGCAACATACCAAGCAAATCCTCACCCTGCGAAGTGTCCGGCGGGGGCGTATCTTCCGTCCCATCCTCCGAAACACAATCTTCCACCGTTACCGGCGGAGGCGGTCCGTAAACAGCATCATGTATAACTCCGCGAAGAGTTGCATTCTGCTGTGTAACGTCTGCCATACGCGCATGCAAATCCTCAGCAGCACTTCTATGAGCTTTAAAGTCGGCACGCATATTCCGGAATTCGTGACGGAGTTCATCCTCAGTCAAGTCTTCCGGGGACCGACGCCACTGATTGAAAGCACTACCTGCTCCAACATCTACCCGGTGCACAGAACCATCACCCTCATAAGCGAAAGTTCCCTCATCCTTACGGGATACGAGATCCTTACGGTTCTGTTCCTTACGGGGACCCAATAGTCCTGTTAACGGAGGACCAAAGGTTTCCGTAACTATATACGACAACTTCGGAGGCTTGATCACAGCAGCGACCTTCGCCGGAGACTTGACCACTTTGGCTTTAGGCGGAGACTTCGTGCCCAGCGGGGCAACGGTACCATCCGCTGCTTCAGCCATTTGGTCGGGTCTATCAGCCAATCTCCGAACCTCTGCACAACGCAGTCCTGTTTCACCAAGAAACAACAGTCACACTATCAACAAGGTCTGCGGCCAGAAACTGGTTTACGGCACCAATTGTAGTATTTTTCCGTCTCACACTACCCAAGTTCGATATCTATTCTCGCGAAGGGAAAGAAGACCAGACACACAGCTCTTTAGGTATCACAGGCTTTATTCTCCACACAAACCATGTCCGATAGTGTTTATCGGACCCAACAGAGGTGACCAGGTATTGGCCTCAAAGGACAAGTGGCAATTATGGTACACAATCATTGCAGGTGTTGAGAGTCAAACAGTTAACATGGTTTTACATAGGAGTAACACAGTGAAACAACATGGAGTCTTACCGGAGCATCCGGAAGCACTCTAAGACACATTATGGTAAAAGAGTTGACTAGATTTAAGTTACCTTTGATATTGGTTTACTGGAACTCTGTCCAAGTAAGAAAAGGCGGGAATCCGAAAGGCCATTTCTGAACCGGGAGCGCGTTCAGTTGAGGCGCGTGCACCCAATTATAGCAACGCCCGGTCAGACCAATTATCTCGGATCTATTTAAAACCGTATTCACTACAGTTATATATATAGATGTCTGCCTAATGGTGATTATATATATAGATGTCTGCCTAATAGTGATTTTATATATAGATGTCTGCCTAATAGTGGTTATATATATAGATGTCTGCCTAATAGTGGTTATATATATTTATTGTCTGGCTAATGGTGGTTATATATATATATATTGTCTGCCTAATAGTGGTTATATATATAAATGTCTGCCTAATAGTGGTTATATATATAAATGTCTGCCTAATAGTGATTATATATATAAATGTCTGCCTAATAGTGGTTATATATATAAATGTCTGCCTAATAGTGGTTATATATATAAATGTCTGCCTAATAGTGATTATATATATAAATGTCTGCCTAATGGCGGGTATATATATAAATGTCTGCCTAATAGTGATTTTATATATAAATGTCTGCCTAATGGTGGTTATCTTTTTAAATGTCTGCCTAATGGTGGTTATATATATAAATGTCTGCCTAATGGCGGGTATATATATAAATGTCTGCCTAATAGTGATTTTATAAATAAATGTCTGCCTAATGGTGGTTATATATATAGATGTCTGCCTAATGGTGGTTATATATATATATTGTCTGCCTAAGTGGTAGAATTAATATACAAAATATTATGCAGACCATCAAATTTGTATATCCTAATTAAAATGATATATCAATTAAAAAAATGTTATAATTAAAGTATATATATATAGCTCGATCAACAAATAATATCAGTCAAGGCAGAAGGGCATTTGACGAAGACAGAAGTCTCCCTTTATTAAACAAACATGAACGAAGAAAAAAATTTTCCCGGCGACCAAGTGCTTTGAAGCCAGAGAAAGTTCTGTTCATATTTCCCGCGGGTAGGCGTCACGTGATAATTGTACACCGTACGTAGGTCGTCACGTGACAAGGGGCGTGGTGTCTTCCCGCGCTATAAGCCTATAACTCTTATAGGCAACCATAGCTCGATCAACAAATAATATCAGTCAAGGCAGAAGGGCATTCGACGAAGACAGAAGTCTCCAAAACCCAATAATAGATATAATGAAACGAAGTAGAAGAAGTTTTTTTTTTTTTTTTTTTTTTTGATCCACAGTTCAGGAACGACAAAATCATACGGCTGACAAGGCTGAAGAAGATCTCCAACTTGGATATATCCAACTTGCGAACATTTTTCCCGGCGACCAAGTGCTTTGAAGCCGGAGAAAGTTCTGTTCATATTTCCCGCGGGTAGGCGTCATGTGATAATTGTACACCGTACGTAGGTCGTCACATGACAAGGGGGCGTGGTGTCTTCCCGCGCTATAAGCCTATAACTCTTATAGGCAACCATATATATATATATATATATATACTGAAAAGTTATGAAAATAGTAATTAATAGATAATATATATTGACATAATTGCTATGAACCCACCACACAAACCAAATGATATGTGTGGGAGTCTGTATAGGATGAGAGGGTTTGTTTTTACAGAAAAAGAATAGGACGAGATCTAGCCTAAAACTCTCCATTCTATCAGCTGTGAAATATGACACATAGAAATGATAAAATACTTATTAAGATAATTAAATGATAATTCATGATTTCTTTTTCATTTAATTTCTAATATTATTGTGTTAACCAAATAGTCATTCCAGCCTTGAATATACGGCATGCGTGTACTTGCCATGTTTAAGATTTTAATATAATATAATTAAGTTAACTTTCTTATCATTTCAGGGACTCTGGCACTAAAGAACAGTACTGATGCCTGAGGATGGTTTCATGATAACTCAAAAAGTTATATCATTCCACAACGCATCTGCCATGGAATACAATTAATTGATATTATTAAATATGAGATTGGATCATATATGTATGTGTATTGAAAGCAGAGGTGACAGTTTCTAGAGTGCCTTCTCTCTGCACCCCACCCCATTTACTCCTACCTTTCCCCCACCTCCTTCTCCTCCTCCAGTCCCAGGCCTTCACCACCTTGTCCACCCACCTCGTTCAGCTTCCTCCTCCCCCTTCCATGCACCCTCTCCTCCTCCACCAGCTCTTCTTCTTCCTCCTCCTTCTCCTCCTCTTCCGCCTCCTCCTTGTTACATGATTTATTTTAGATTTGTAAGTTTTACAGTGCGTTTATACGGGTTCTTTTATAAAGTAAACTGCAAAGAAAGGTTTGAGGTACATTACTGACATTCTGTTAGGGCGTACACATGTAATTGCATGCACATATCATATAGTTTTTGTTAGATTTATGATATTAAGCATGTAGGTAAGTTCTTTATGCTGATAATTACCGTTCAAGAATGAGAACGATCAATGTTATTACAACTGTGTGTTTGGGGTATTAGATTACACTTATTATTGTTCTGATTCTTAAGTTTGATGCGACTGGAATAAATATATGCAGTGTCTACATGGTCTGTAGTGATAGGAGTATTGGGTAACCTAGAGACAGATCCTATAGATGGTAGACATACATAGAGCAATACTATGCCATTAGCATAATAAGCGATCTTGGAAATATGATAATAATAATGAGTGTTAATAAATAAATGATATACTTATGTAATGATTAGGCAATATTATGTAATGTTACATAACACCTGTTTGTGTCTATAATTAAATGCATGTATGACTGTTTTGACACTGTTTAGACTTAGCAATATATTCAAATCAAGAGTGTTGCACTTTTAACAGCCAGAGAAATAAGATATGTTATGTCTGTGTGTATTAGATGTGGTATTAATACTCTGCTATGTAAATGCAATGTGTTTGAGAGAGGTGCTGCTGTGCTGATGAGTTTCCACTCACCCCTTTTCATAACCTGACACCTCTCGCCCCTCCCCTCCTCCACTCACCCCCTCTCATACCCTCTCCCCACCCGTCTTCTACTTACCCCGTCACATACCCCACACCATATCGTCCCGCTCCTCCTCCACTCACCCCCACTCATACCCTCACCCAATCTCACCCCTCTCCTCCTCCATCCACCCCTTCTCCTACCCTCAACCCAACTCACCCCATCTCACCCCTCCCCTCCTCCACTCACCCCTTCATCTACCCTCACCCTATCTCACCCCTCCCCTCCTCCTCTCATCCCCACTCATATCCTCACCCCATCTCACCACTCCCCTTCTCCATTCACCCGTTCTCCTACCCTCACCCCATCTCACCCCTCCCCTCCTCCACTCACCCATTCTCATACCCTTGCCCCATCTCACCCCTCCCCTCCTCCATTTACCCCTTCTCCTACCCTCACCCTAACTCGCCCCTCACCTCCTCCCCTCACCCCATCTTCCCCCTTCCCCACTCAACCCCTTTTATACCCTTAGTCCATCTCACCCCTCCCCATACCCTCACCCCATCTCCCCCCTCCCCTCCTCCACTCACCCCTTCTTCTACCCTCACCCAATCTCACCCCTCCCCTCCTCTACTCACCCCCACTCATACCCTCACCCCATCTCACTCCTCCCCTCCTCCACTCACCCCTCTCATACCCTCACCCCATTTCGCCCCTCCCATCCTCCACTCATCCCCACTCATATCCTCACCCCATTTCCCCACTCCCCTCCTCCACTCACCTGTGCTCCTACCCTCACCCCATCTCAGCCCTCCCCTCCTCCACTCACCCACTCTCATACCCTTGGCCCATCTCACCCCTCCCCTCCTCCATTTACCCCTTCTCCTACCCTCAGCCCAATTCGCCCCTCACCTCCTACCCTCACCCCATCTTACCCCTCCCCCACTCAACCCCTTTTATACCCTTAGTCCATCTCACCCCTCCCCTCGTCCACTCCCCTCCTGTCATAACCTCACCCAATCTCACCCCTCCCCACCTCCACTTACCCCCTCTTGTACTCTCACTCCATCTAGCCCCTCCAGCCTCCACTCACCCCTTACCCCATCTCACCCTCCCCTCACCCCTTACCCCACCTTGCCCCTCCCCTCCCCTCCTAACCTCACCCCATCTCGCCCCTCCACTCGACCCCTCTCATACCCTCACCCCATTTTGCCTCTCCCCCCTCCACTCACCCCCTTTCATACCCTCGCCCCATCTTGCCCCTCTCCTCCTCCACTCACCCCCTTTCATCCTTCCATATCCTCACCCCATCTCGCCCCCTCCCTTGTTACTCTTCTGCCATGGCATCCATGCATGCATTTGTGTTCAAATTCTTTGTATGTGGTGTCAATGTTTAACTTTCAGGGTATAAAATCTGGAGATCAGTATGTTATCATTTGTATTTTTATCTCTGTGATAAAGCATAGTGAGTTAATGTAATTGCAAAGAGATTGGTGAGTGTATACTTCAACTCTAAATATTTGAAAGAATAAACCCTTTGAATAATGTTGTCATTTCTTAATCGTATTGAGAGGCTAGATATCTCTGAAATGTATTGATACTTGTTCTTAATGTGTTGAAATCCCACAATGAGGAATCAGTTTCTACCTGTCTGCATTTCTTGCTTTATGTAACTGCCATATGTAATAAAGAACTAGTTAGAAGAAATAATTAATTTGCATTTCTTCTCATTTGTTTGTAAATGAAGTGGCTCTGCTGTCCACATATATTTAGTAATGAAATATATGTGATTGTTCAATGTTAATTTCACCCTCCCCTATATATCCCCTAATCAATTCTCTAGACCAAAATAATCCTATAAATGGTAATGTCAATCGAATCTTACCTATATCTCCAATTTCAACCTTTTTTTAAGCAACATTAAAAAGAGAGGCTTCAATTATATTAGAATACATTTATTTTATTATTTGGGTAAAAAATGTTCTTCTTTGCTGGACATAAGTCTTGAAGATAAATTGATGTTTTAAAACATTTTGGCAATAAATAATCAAGTATAGAGGCAATTGTCATTTTTGTAGAAATGGTACCCAGAGGGGAGAGTTATGTAATCCGCTTGAGGGCTTTATGGATAGATGTGTGGGTTTTGTTTTGTGAAGGGTCGTAAATATCCTTGTAAAATGGCGCTGAGCGTTGTATTTGCATGCTGAGAGTGGGGGATACGAACCACCAAATTGTGATGAGCAGATGCGCAGATTACGCTAAAAAAACAGACAAACAAGTGTGAAAACATCTTGTGCATAATCAAGGACATATGAGATTATATTCACTCAACTGGAACTTTAATGTGACCTACTGATAAATCCCTAAGCGAGGACTGAACCCAATATCGCTCAATGGTGGATGACTCAGTGGACCCGGGAACGACCAAAGGAGTACCACGGGCCTTATCCAGAATACTTCCCCAAAAAAACCCTGTAAAAAATCCCAAAACAATAAAACCACTAGAAAAGAAGGAAATGATACAACAGTCAACTAAATCCTCACAGATAAAGAAAATGGAGGGCGAGAAACCAAGCAACGACAGCGCTTCAGCTTCAGAAATGGACTCATGTATGGTAGGACAAACAAGCAATAGTCTGTCAACTCATGACCAAAACGATCTCTCCTCAGAAGGGGAATCGAATCCTGAAAAGGAGGAGTTATCTGTTAATAAAACCGAAGATATGAGTAATCTGAGCTCAATACCAAGCACTGGTAACATAATGCAGGATAAAATAGTACCCTCCAATGACAAGTCTACTGAAATACAAGAGCCGCCATTAACTCTAAATCCAGCTGGAGTTGAACCAGGTCTGACACTCGAATCAATAAAAAACTACCTCAGTGAAATGGTAGAAGGTCTAAAATTGCATAACAAATCCATTCTTTCATCACATACTGCTACTATTGAAGCAAAAATTAAAGAATCGATTGATACAGTAGTTACAAAACAAGATGAACATGAGGAACGACTTGTTAAAATAGAAGATGAAATAGGCGCTGCCGTTGGAAATAAAACCTCTCTAACTGAAGCAATTGACGTAAAAATTGATGAGAAAGTACAGGTTAAATGTCCTCCATCGATCAGGATATCTCACAAAGAGATGCAGGCCACGCTAATTTGCCCTAAACTGACTGAAAGTATGAAAGATGCCATTGATATGAATGGAATATCTCCGAGGGACTCTGAGGTTTATGTCGGCCTCCCGGTCCTGGAGCTGTATCGCCAGTCGTTGGTTGATTGCTTCGTTCAAGGCGTTTCTCGCCTCTTGCAGTTGGGCTTCGTTCATCCTTGGCGCTGGTAATTCAACAGCTTGATCAATTGGATGATGCAATTGTTCCTGGAGAATAGGCTCTGGAATCGGTTCTCTTCTTATATATCTTCTAGGAACGTAATATGTGTGTATTACAGTTCGATTTCTGAGTTTAACTGCGTTCGCCAGCTTAAACTATTTAGGTTTTCCACCATTTGATATGAATGGAATATCTCCGAGGTATAGGGTAGATTATATATATGGACCATGGGGGTCCCTATATCCAGCCAATGAGGCTAGGGATATTGGTTGGACCAATAGCCTTGTCTGTTGGTAATACCCAATCAGACTGTATGTCTCATTAGGCTATGGCCCAATTGGGTGTGACCCAATTACTTGTGGTCCACCTGGTGTGTGACCTGGGTGTGACCCATATACTCACGGTTCACCTAGTGTGAGACCTTGTAACTTAACTAATGAATATTCATAAGGCTATCGCTTATGGAATCCAATATTCCATATTGATCATATACCGTTACTATTAGGTAACCTTACGTAATACCTTTATAGTTCTTACGTGGACAATATAGCTCGTGACACCATGAAAAGGATAGCTGAGTTGGAAACACTGCAGCATCAGTCAGATATACGATTGATACAAGCAAATAAGGTGGTAGAGAAATTATCTACTTGACTTAGATCCGCCAATGTCAAGATAGAACTATTGGAGGAAAAAACAAGAAAAGCTAACCTAATATTTAAGGGCATACCAGAAGAAAAAAATGAGGACCTCCCCCCCCAAAATGTACAATCTACTTAGCAAAGCGGTCGACGACATCAATATTGACGACTTTGACGCCCTTTATAGGCGCGGGAAGTTTAACAAAAATGTATTTGGCCAATCATGATGACACTCACTACATTGCAAACTAAACATCAAATCCTACAGAACGCAATCCACATAAAAAATGATAGTGGACTGGAGAAAATATGGATTAATAGAGATGTGCCAACAGAGTTGCAAATGAAGAATACACTAGTGAGAAAGTGCGGAAAATTACTGGAGAAATTTGACAAAGAGAATCCCCCGGACATTCGTACAAATCATCTAGATTACAAAGGCCAGCGTTACTACTTTAACGACCTTGACCTCCTACCCGATGGCTGCACGCCAGAATATACGAAAATTCAAACCTTTCCTGAAAATAACGCAATCGGCTTCCAGGGCGAGAAAGTTTATCTTTCAAACTTTTTTCAAAGAAATATTTGGATAACCTGTACAGCTCAGTTGAGCAAGTATTTCAATATACGAAGGCACTCAGTAAACCTACACCGGCGACTACTAAACTAGCCGCAGAAATTGCAAATGAGGATAATCCTTACATGATAAAAACAAAGGCAAGCAAAGTCACGCCGAGTGAGGATTGGAACACCCATGAAGCCGAAACATTGAAAGATATGGTTAAGCAAAAATTCCAACACCATGAAGACCTAAAAAACAAACTCTTAAATAGCCAGTATGATACATTCTTTGAAATGACTCTTGATAGGAAGTGGGGGACGGGCTCTTGATAGGAAGTGGGGGAGGGTTATTTGATACGCGATTCCAACCACAATGGGTCCAGGGTAATCTATTCTGAGCTATTTTGGAAGAGGTCAAACAAGAGCTTTTGAACGAATGAGTAATGACCCGATAGTAGGTATGGATCTAGCGATCTATATAGATATTAATGAAGAATCCAACAGTGAACAAGAAACCCTAAATGATATCATGACGAAAGTAAACTCAACAATCATCACCAGAAATGCCGCAAATGGACTGCCAACTCCATACCTCCACGACCATATACACCACAATTGTAAGAAAACCCATAAGAACTATTACCACAGATTGAACGAGGATGCCTGCCACCTTAGACCGCACAGACTTGACCACTGGGCCAAGCAAATCTCAAAAACTCTGCTGAAACTACAAATTTAAAAACTGCAAGTATCGATAGCTATTTACATTCAACTTACAATATCCCAGGAAATGACAATTTATTATCTACCCAGGAAATTAAGAGAACTCAAAAGAACTAAAATTTGTTTCAGTACATAAAGTGGTTAATAAGAAATAATATCCGAGTATCGGTCGAATATGTATGGCAAAACATATATGAAAATGGTTTAGAAATAGCAAGCAGATAGTGATGTTAGACTCTCTGGTTCTCTGACTCCCGATGTTTAACAATATCGTGATAAAAATGTCCGCCTCACTTTGCTTTACTTTACAAGGTACAATCGATTATGAGGTAGTTGTCAATATATAGTACTGATAGGCAAAAAAAGGTATCATACTTGACAATTCTAAGGTGAATCGAATCGTTCATGTTTCTCACGATGACACGTACACAGTTCTGTTGATATGTTGATATGTTTATTCTGCGGTGTTGGGCTCTGTAGTTCTCTGGTTCCTAATGTTTAACAACAACGTGATAGAAGTTTCGGCCTTATTTTATAAGGCACACTCGAATATGTGACAGTAGTCAATATATATTACTGACAGACATGGACCGATATCATGCTTGACAAATTTAAAACAAATCGATTCGTTCATGTTATCCCACGATGACTCGTATTTAGTTCAGTTGATGTGTTTTATTCTATCATTGTTTAAAAAAGAAAAAAGATACATTTGGATAAAATAACAATTTTTGCACAGATCAAGATGTAATATCATAGCTATGAGATTATGTTAAAAATTAAGTATAATTGCTCGAAACATGGTGGTTCACCCATTGACACTATATCAGTAGCATAGCAGCGAACCAAGCAGAAAATGTAAAGAATAATGAAATATTTACTGGTTTAGCTGGGTTCCTGGCCACTCCTGCCTTATCGTTCATCATTCACGTATACAAGATCTCAACAGGACATATGTAAAGGGTAATTGGAGAGGAGGTGGATAAAATGTGTCCAATAAGGGACATGAAAAATGTTAGGGCAAGGAAGTCGTGGGTTACAGGTGATATAATGGAGTTAATGAAAGAACATGACAGATTATTCAGAGCCGCAAAAAAACATGATAACCCAGGTCTATTAGAACAAGCAAAGAAACTATGCAGAAGAGTAAATCATTTAGCCAGAAATTTTAAAAACAATTATATAAAGAAGAAATTGAACAAAACAAAAACAAATCTAAAAAGTTCTGGAAAAATCTCAGCCCTTTAATAAATAGGAAAGGAAAAGGTGAAAAGAAAGAAATATTAATAAAACAAGATGACCGAGATATTCACCCAGAGAAAGTCGCTGACAAATTTAACGACTTCTTTGCCACTATTGGTAACAACCTAGCGAGAGAAATATCCCCTCCTACCCAAAATGAGACCAGCCTTTATGAGCATAAAAACCAAATTAGAACCCCAACAAGCCTTGTATTTAAACCGACAACGACCAATGAGCTAATTACAATAATAAAAAGTATACCTTCATCTAAAAGTTCAGGGTATGATAATCTATCCTCATGGTTGCTGAAAAATTGTTTAACTATATTAGCCAAACAAATAATAATACGACGAAATAATAAATTTGACATATGAACAGAGCTTGATTCCACAACAATGGAAACAATCTAAGGTGACTCCCCTCTTCAATGCTGGCCCAACAACCAACCCAAGTAATTATAGACCGGTCTCCTCCATCCCCCTGCCTGCGAAATTATTAGAAAAAACCATGCACAAGCAAATTATGTACTACTTAGAGAGTAATAACCTGTTATTCAATGGTCAGTATGGTTTCAGACAGGGATGGTCAACAAAAGATGCCCTAAGGAATTACATTATGGAAGTATATTCAAACATGAATGAAAACAAAGTAACCAGGGCAGCCTACCTCGACTTCAGGAAAGCGTTTGATACAGTTAACCATTTAAGACTAATAGAAAAACTTATTAACGGTATAAGAAACAAAGAATTAGATTGGTTCAAGAACTACCTGTCAAACCGTTTTCAATCAGTAGAGGTAAATAAAACAAAATCAAAATTGAATCCAATAACTTGTGGAGTGCCCCAAGGCACAACTCTTGGTTTCATTATTATTCACCATCTATATAAACGATATGCCAAAATTCATAAATAACTCAAAGATACAACTATTCGCCAATGACACCATAATATATGCAACAGAGACGGATGTCCTAGAAGCTACAAACTTGCTTCAACAGGATCTAAATGCCTTAATATTCTGGTGTAACAGGAACAAAATCTCTATTAACTATGATAAATCAAAATTACAGACATTACAAAATATGAGGTCGAGGTGGGCAGAAGGTGAACAACACCAACTAGATGAGAATAAATAGATGAGAATAAAACTAGATGAGAATAAATAGTATGGAAGAAGTAGAAAACTATAAATATTTAGGAGTAGAGATCAACCGGAGTCTTAAGTTCAAAACAGCAGTAAATAAGTTAATAAATACCATGAACTATAAATGCTGGCAAGTAACAAAACTTAAAGGAAAAATTCCCCAAGATACACTATTACTTATTTATAAAGTAATGGTGTTCCTCCTAATTAATCAAACAGACATATTCCATGATTCCCATACCACAACGGGAACAAACAGACTCCAAATAATTCAAAACAAAATACTTCCTAGGAGTTATGGACTCCCATCTAGGGCCAATGTTGATGACAATCATGTAAAGAAGAACCTACTGACCTTGAGACATAGGAGAAGATTGCATACTTTGCAGGCAGGCCACACTCTGGCGGGTAACCCAAGATATATTGATATAAGAAATCTAAGCACAAGAATTTTTGCTACAGGCAGAAAGCCTTTAAAACAAATCTTATCAAAATATGAGCAACTATTTTACACAGAATTCCCTCCCTTCCCTTGGAACTCTCTCCAGACCGTGGCACATGGGGTTCAAGACACAAAATCATTTAAGAAACTAGAAAAGAAAACTCTAATATGGTCAGACCAATATTTCATTGAATGACTAAACAACTATTCATTGACTTCAATACTTTCAACCTTATATTTATGTATGAATAACAGTTCTGAGGTAACTTTCATATAAGATTTAGTGCGCCTTTTACCAATTTTGAAAAATATTGTAACAGATATATGTTAATGAAAATAACAGTGGGCCGCTTTCGTCTATGATGACTGGGGTAGTATACACTGTTTATATGAGCATGTAAAAGAACAGGAAGCTTGCAAACCTCCCTAAGCCGAGCTATGTTTCCTGAAAGCGACAAGTCGAAAATAAATGTATCTTAATCTTAATCTTAAATAGGGGAGTATGGCATCCAATTGCCCATGTGCCGGGCGACTTGACATCTTGTATCATGGCCCCGGCAAAGTTATAGAAGTGAGAAGCGCAACCGCACTTTAGGCTGTGTAGAGAATGCGCGGAGGGGTTGATAGCAGCAGCTTTCAGGATCAGTGACCACTGTCGTCCTATGTATGGTATGGTGAAGGTGGGTCCTTCAGCAAAGGTCAGGAGCGGGGCCCTCCCAATGGTAGGAAGTGTGACTTTGTATAGCTGACGTAGAGCCCTCCACAGGCAGAGGGACAGGTCTGTCAAGGGAATGAATACCACCGTGGCCTGGCGAGATGATTGCATTGACTTGTATTGCATAGTCCATTTTTATAGATATGTAGATGCCGTCATGTGCAACCCTGATGTTGCCCCTGATGTTGATCAAACAGACATATTCCATGATTCCCATACCACAACGGGAACAAACAGACTCCAAATAATTCAAATCAAAATACTTCCTAGGATTTATGGACTCCCATCTAGGGCCAATGTTGATGACATTCATGTAAACAAGAATCTACTGACCTTGAGACATAGTTGACATTTGTTGAGTCAAAGCTGTGAGGGTCCTTAGGTGCGACATTGCTTTGTCTCATCATGCCCATATACATGATTAGAAGCGCTACTCTGATGTGTGTGGGATAGTGGAGAATATATGTGTGCAACAATATTTTTTCAAGCATAGCATAGCCTGGTAGCTTTGGCGAGGGAACCTGGCGGAGTGTCCAGAAAGCTTGAAGAAAGTCCTCACACTCATAATCACATTCACTATTGTCGCAGGTACCTTCGTGTAACGAGCAAGGTATTCGATGAACCAGCACACCAGTTGTGGAGAGGGGTGCTTGAAATTATGGCAGAATTGTATACAGAAAGCAATGAACTTTGCAGCAGCCCCATGGCTGTTTGCAACCGTTCCTGGGCGATGGGCCTGTTTCTGACGGAGGTGCGCTGCCCGGACGAGGGAGCTGGGAGTTCTTCCTACTGGAACATATGAATGTGAAACAAATTATTTGGTACATTCAACAGTCAAAGACCATTGTCATTTACTATATTTTTTGCATTAATTAATTCTTCAGGTGAGAGGCTTGCTCGTGAAAGTGCGTCAGAACTGATCATGTTTTTTCCTGGGACATGCACAAACTTGTATGCTACTTGAAATTTCATTGAGTTAAACCACAATGCTCTAGCACATGCTCCCAATACATTGTCTTTAGCTCTGCCCTCAGGATATGAGAATACCGCAGCGGTATTGTCGCAATGCACTTTAATCACACCTCCGGCGTGCTTGAGCTTTGTAAACAGTCTAGCGGCTGCCAGGCAGTTTATAGCCTCCAAGTGATTTATAGACTTGTCCCGTACAGCATTTGCGTCAAACGTGTGCATGAATGCTGTGATGCCATCAGTTGCCCCCCTCCCTGTGAGGCAGGCATCTGCCCAGATGTTTGTGACCATATCGTTGTGCGTAATTATGGCCATGCTGTTAAAGTTGTTGGTATATTTTATGAACCACTTCAGGTCTGCCTTGACTGGGGGGGGGGGGGGGAGATGAGAATATTTCCTCCAGCGGCAGCTCTCATCACCGCCAATAATCTTTGCATAAAGAGTCTAGCAGGAACTATTATCTTGGCTATATGTATGATCCGTCCGACAACTGACTGCACTGTATGGATGATAATATATTTCTGCCGCAATGTGTGGGCCAAGCAGGCACTTGTTTCTGCTAATTTGTCAGCAGGAAGAGAAAATTTGTTTTTTGCTGTATTTATCATGATTCCCAACCAATTTACACACTGGTTGGGGGCCTGAGACTTTTTGTGTGTGACTTGCAAACCAAGTTTATGGAATAAGTCATTTGGTCCATCTGAGTTCTTACTTCGCTAAGGTTGTGGCCTATTAACAATAGGTCGTCAAGGTATTGTTTTGCGACTATGCCTCAAGTTTGCAAGGCTCTGATGATGTATTCAGATGTATTCAGAGGCAGAACTGGCAGAATATATGTTTTATAAATCAGCAATGCGATATTTTTATCGATATAATGTCTTATCTTACATAGCCTTTGAAACAGTAATCTAGCTTTCGAACATGTATTGTTAATATGTTGTGCCATACCAAGAGAAAGCCCCAAAACCCAAGAACTATTTCAATTTCAATTTCAATTTCAATTTCAAACATTCTTTATTGTCTTTTTTGGTACAAAACAATATTGGTTATCCAATTCTGGCGTGCCAGATTTGCAATGTTCTCTCCATTTGTATAAAGTACATACTCTCTTTTTTTTTCTTCTTATTCCCATGAAAAATCTGCATTTTTGTCTTATGAGTCTTAATAGTCAGACCATTTTTTCTTGTCCAATTATTGAAACTATTAATATCGCCTTGGGCATATACCAGATCATCATTGTTTGTAATCTTGTTCAACAACACACAATTATCGGCATACATCAATATTTTACCATTAAAATCCAAAGAAGCCAGATCGTTAATATATAATATGAAGAGTAATGGTCCAAGGACACTTCCCTGAGCCACTCCAGCTTTTAGTGTTAAGCATTCTGATACTTCATCCCCTATCTTAACCACTTGCTCTCTCCCTACCGAATATGATTTTATTATTTTATATACATCATCTCCGACTCCCATAAACCTCAACTTTTTCAGTAAAATATCAATATTAATTGAGTTGAATGCCTTAGATAGGTCGAAATATGTCGCCACAGTATCATATCCTTTCTCTTTGTTTGGTAGTACAATAATCATAAAAGAAAAAATAGCAGTATCAATGCTCTTACCAGCTCTGAATCCATGTTGTTGTTCATTCAGATATCCAATATTTTCAAGATGGTAATTTAATTTTGTTACTAGTAATCTCTCGAATATTTTCCCTGTGATAGGGGAGATAGATATTGCCCTCAAGTCGTCAATCTTTCTAGAATTCTTTTTCTTGGGCAGCAATGTGCAAATTGCTCTCTTCCACGACAGGGGGAATTCAGCTTTCATTCTTACTAGATTTAGTACTCTAACAAATCTACACTCGCCGTTAGGGCCAGTTTCATGAACTTAGAATTCATATCTGTATACCCACAGGACTTATTTATATCAATATCCTGAATTAATTTTAAAACCTCCTCTCTCGTGATAATTTCATTCCAATCCAAAAGAGGGATAGCCCCCATATCATTCCTCAATAATATATCTTCTGGAAAAGATTTAGGAGCAATATTACAGAAATATTCGTTTGCATAGTTGACTGCTACTTTTCCACAAAGTTTTTCACCTTCATTTGTAATAATAAAATCAACAGAGGGATCCAGAGATCTACCACTACCATACAGATTTGCCATATAATTCCAGAAACGCCTATCATTTCTTGCATATCTATTACAAATATCGGTTAAAGCATCTCTCTTCAGTTTACATACCTTCTGCTTAATTGTATTATTGTATTCACGAGCTTTATTCCAATCGTCCCCTATTTTGCTTTTCATAGCCTTTTTATATGCCTTATTCTTCTTACATATAAGCAGGTTTAGTTCATGATCATGTAATACATGTCCCTCCTTAAGAGTAACAGGCTGGGTTGGATACAACTCGTTTTGTATGTGTCTAAAATTCTCTATCATAGTATCACATACTGTATTTACATTTCCTTCAGTTTGGCCTGAGGATATAGTAATAAAATACCTTGTTATTCTCTTTGTTCACCCACGTTATGCACCCACAAGGTGGCAGTGGAAGATTTTTGTCAACAGTTTGTTGATTTGCCACATTGAGAGGAAAATCCTTAAAATAAATTAAACATGTAGTGGGTCCGCCACCCGAAATACATCAATGCTGCCTACCATTGCCGAATACAACAAGGCTACGACAGCGGGGGCACTTCTACTGGAGCCGGAGACGACCACCAGTTTCGGCCGCTTCTGTCAGAGGGCGACATACATCATCGTGCAGACAGCACTGCAGACACCCTCTGACGGGCAGTAGGCGGAGGATACTACTACCTCCGCAAGGGGATCCAGGCTTCGCTTAACACTACGGACTTGAGCCGTGCCGCGGACCGAGATACTTCTGTTGTTCAAATTAAGTACCCTTGTTCAGAGACAATACCTTTGTAACTGTATACCTTTGGGTAATAAAACATGGTTGAAACGAATTTCCTCGTATTCGTGATTCTTTCTCGAATTTCGTAAACTTGTGCCCACGAATCTGCGGTTCACTACAAGTACAATTAAATATACCGATCACTTAACTGAATTGCATTCAGTGAACTACATTTATAGAGTTATGAATTCAATAATGATTATTATGCTAATAGTATTAATATAAAAAACATTAACAAATTCAAAATGTAAATACTGCCTAGTGCAGGTCCACATGCCGACTAATAAACAAGCAAAAATTAACTGTAAATGAGTATGATCAGATATAAATATAGAACTAAACAATTGTAGATCAATATGTAGGAGTTAGTAAATTAGTAAGTTAGTAAATTATTGCCATCCACAACCATCCTTCGAGATTACTACAACGACAGAGTAACATCTCTGGAGGCACAAGTCACCTCAGCTACTAAAGCTATCTCTATGAAATGCAACGCAGAAATAATGACTTACATACAGAATCTTCTAGATCAATCAAGTGAGGAGACATTGAAGGAACTGAACACACGCCGCATGAAAAAAAAAAGGGAAGATGCAATAGGAGGTACAAGAAGTACAACCCGACTCAACAAAGCGCTGTTGTCAACCTCTCAAACAAGATCTTAACTGAAGCTCATTATACCCTCCTGTCGAAGGGGCTCAACTTTGTACCAACCCCAACTAAATATAATCATATACATGCCCTCAAGGACACACTCCTTTTCAACCGCAGAACAAGACTTACACATTTCTTCCAAGACTACCCTGCACATCAACCAAACACTCTGTTTAAAACCGAAAAGAAAGGATGGACCCCCCCCCCCCCCCCCCCCACAGGACTTGACCCAGACCTTGAATCTTTTACCAACTATATGACCCAGAACATGTCCCAAATATCAACCATACCCAAACCCCCATCCAACCTCTCCACACCCGAACTAGAAGCCTTATCTGACCTACAAACTGACCCTACCATTGTCATCAAGCCCGCCAACAAAGGGGGCGCCACTGTCATCTGGTCCAAAGATGACTACGAGACCGAAGCCTACAGACAACTAAATAACCCGCTCCACAACCGCAAGCCTACTCAAGATTTAACAAAAGAGAATCACTCCGCTATCACTAATCGTTTGCGCCAACTTAGCGCAGCAGGACTTCTACCACAGAACGCCAAAAAAATTCATGGTACCCAAAGAACCACGCACCTCTCCCTTTTACCTACTACCTAAAATCCATAAGACAAATACCCCAGGATGCCCTATCATCTCTGGCATAGATTGCCTCACCAATCGCCTATCATACACCATTGACCAAACACTCAGAGCCCTGGTAGTCCGAACCCCTAGTTACATCAAGCACACATGTGACTTCATTAAAACCATTAACTCAATCAACTCACTAAACGACGATGAGTACATGGTGACCATAGACGTCACTAGTCTATACACCAACATTCCTCATGCGGAGGGCTTAGCGGCCATAGAACGGGCCCTCCTCCGTAGACCGAACATTCACATCCCCACATCAGTAATATTACAGTTAACTGATATGGTACTATCAATGAACACCCTGTGCTTCAACGGACAACACTTCCATCAGATCCATGGGACTGCCATAGGGACCATCATGGCTCCATCTGACACGAACCTGTTCATGTCAGACCTCGAAGAAAAACTCCTGAGCAACTCAGAACTCCAACCAACAACCTGGAGACCCTATATAGATGACATTTTTGCAATATACCGGGCAACAGAAGATGAAATAAGGGACCATATTGAATACCTGAATTCACAACACCCCACAATAAAATTTACAGCGAACATACAACATGACTCAATTGATTTTCTTGACGTAGTAGTCTTTCGACAAGCGGATAATACCCTAGCGACAAAACTATTCACAAAACCCACTGCCTCAGGGAGGTATCTCCATGCCAACTCATATCACTTCAATCATCAAATTCTTTCCATAGCTTACTCCCAAGCTATACGCCTATGCACTATATGTACACATCTCTCCGACTTCGATCAATCAGCTAAGGTCCTAATAAAAAACTTAACCTTATGTGGTCACCCACATAAAAAAGCCAAGGAATCCATCGACAGGGCCCACAATCACAACCGACAAACACTCCTGAACCCCCCACCCAAAATCAAATAAAAAATAATTCCCTTCATTGTCACTTACAACCCCCACAACGTCAGAGCAGCCCACTATCTTCAACAGGCTACAAGCTTCCTACGACCAACACCAGCAAATAAAAACTTCCTTGAGTATCGCACAATGATTGCATACAGATGCTCTCCCAACCTACATGACTGTTTAGTACACTCCGAACATCCACCTCCAAAAAACATGTCCGGCTCAAGACCATGTATGCATTTTACATGTCATTACTGCCAACATTTTACCTCTTCACGCAAAATAAAATCCACATCCACAGGGAAACAATGGCCTATTATTGGACACAACTCCTGCCTTTCCACTTCAGTTGTCTACGTGATCACATGCCCTGTCTGTCATAAACAATATGTTGGACAGACTAGCCGAAACATCAGACGCAGAATTTATGAACACAAATGCGATATCAATATTAGAGATAGACCACAACCCGTCGCAAAACATTTTCCCGACCACAATGTACAAGCCTCAGATTTAATCATCACAGTCATGTTGCCAAGCACATCAAGCGCATTGACAATTGAATTTACATTCAAAAGACCATATGGGACACAATAGCAAAAGCAACAGACTGATAAGTACTCACTTTTACTAGTAGGTTACCTTCATTGAAGGTGCCTACCACCTACCTATTTATATTAATTACACTTACATATACCTTAACCACTCATTGAATTATTATTTATGTTCATGTCTAGATCTATACTTATATATGTCTCCCATAACCCAATAGACCTAATATCGAACAATTCAAATGACCTGATGTCAAATAACACCATATAACATGTATTGTCCCACTGGTTGTCTCTGTCAATTTTGTGTTTGACCTACCGAATACTGAATATCCCAATGCCAAATGTAAACAACGCCATGTATCACATATACATGGATACTGTCCCAGCAATTAATAGCATATGTCCGACAAGCTGACCCAGTTGACTGTCTATTGTTTATTCTTTATGTTCATGTTCTAGCCAGTCCAGCTGATCATCTAAACATTGGTAATTACTGTCTCCAGTAACCAGTGTTAGACTATGCAACTATCATTTATCGTCTATGTCTGTGTTTACAAACAAAATAAGTCCAAGCGGGGTTATCTTATCCTGTTATGATTACCTAAACAATGTATCCATGTTACGCTTACTAATGTACATATTAACCTAGCCAACTGCCACGTAGCAAGGTAAAAATATGAGTGAATACAGCAAAATGCTGTAATGATGTAGTGATTAAGTTATAATAATGCAGAAAATACTGCAAAGATATAGTGATGTAATGTTATAATGACGCACACTGTGCAAATAACCCATCGCTGTTGTACATATGTTTATAGCAGAGTATCATTCCGTCCATGGAAAATAAATTTGCTGTACTTTGTTACATTCTCGACCTAGTAATATGAAACATGAGTATATTTTATAAACTTAAAACTTGAAAATACACCCCATTATATTTCCCATTTAAATGACCTGGGCAATAAGCCCAGCAAGCCTCTCACATTATAAGTAAGAGGCACGAGCGAAAACAACCAAAATCCAATAAGAAATGTAAAAGTAACACTCGACTAAGATGACTTTTTTAAAGAACTTAAAGGTATCAAGATAATGAGCTTAAACATCAGAAGTTTACTCAACAAAGTAAGTGAGTTAGAAACAATAATGCAAAAGATTCAATTTGATATTGTGTGTGTGGGTGAGACCTGGCTGAACGATAAAGTTTATGACAATTTAGTAGACGTAGAAGGATACAAAATACTAAGACTTGACAGGAAAAGTGGTAAATTGAGAGGAGGAGGTTTAGCAATATATGTCAAAGACAACTTAGAGGCAACCTGGGTCGGTGATGCACAAAACTTCTCCACCGCAGACTTAGAAATACAAACGCTAAAAATAAAGATAAATGAGTTCAAAAAAATAAAAGTCCACAATATCTATCGCCCTCCAGATGGGGATCTCCCAGCAGCCATACAACTCGCCCAACAAGTCCTCTCTCAAAACGATGAGGACGAGGAAATAGTTATGTTGGGAGATTTTAATGTTAATTACATGATACCATCAAGAGCCAAATCCCTACTACTAGCACTTGAACATAGTGCCTCACTAAGACAATACATTGATATCCCCACCAGAACCACGACCACCTCTGAGACATGCATAGATCTTGTCTACAACAATTCGAAGATAGTGTAAAAACAGTAGGTGTATTGGAAGTTAATATTAGTGACCATTTCCCAACCCTAATAGTGTTAAAAAAACAAAAAGAAATTTACCCAAGAATTAGCTTTACCTGCCGATCATATGCTAACTTCACCGAAGAACAGTTCACCCACTTACTTCGAAATTACAACTGGAACCAGTTATTAAGTACTGCTCACCCCAACAAATACTGGAACACAATGATTAATAAAATCCTAGATGCAACCAATCAATTATGTCCAATACGCAACTACAAAAACGTGAAAGCAAAGAAACCCTGGATCACAGGTGATCTATTAGCACAAATGAAGGCTAGAGATAAGTTGTTTAAAGATGCAAAAAAACTAAAAGACCCACATATGATGTCTTGAGCAAAACAACTCAGACACAGAATTAATCACCAAGCAAGAAACCTGAAAAATAACTATATAAAAGAGCAAATCGAAAACAATACAAAAAATCCCAAAAAGTTCTGGAAGCTACTTGGCCCGCTAATAAACAACAAAAAACAAAAAAGTCATGAAAATATCACACTAGAAACTAATGGCCAACCAACTCCCAATAACGAAGTCCCTGACAAATACAATGAATATTTTGCCTCTATTGGAAACAATTTAGCCAACATAATTCCCCCATTGACAGAACAAGATGAAGAAAGGATGAATGCTCAAGATAGACCACAAGAACGAGATAATACTTTCCAATTCGCACCTGTTGAAAGCCAGGAGCTAAGGAAAATTATAAAGCTCATGCCTTCATCGAAGGCATCAGGCATCGAAAATATGCCAACCAGAATACTTAAGCAAGCCCTACTAATATTACTACCAGAATTCAAAAAACTCCTAAATCTCTCCCAAAATACATCAACCATCCCTGACATCTGGAAACAAACTAAAGTTACTCCTATTTATAAGGCTGGAGAGCACACCGACCCAGGAAACTACCGACCTATTTCCACCATACAATTGCCCGCCAAGATCCTAGAAAAAGTTATATATAGCCAACTCATAGAATATCTAGATGACAATAGCATGTTATTTGAACACCAGTTTGGATTTAGATCCGGCAGGTCAACCCAAGATGCCTTATTGACATATCTAAATGAAGTGTATACCCAAATCAATAACGGAAATGTTGTAAGGGCAGCCTATCTCGACCTAAGGAAGGCCTTTGATACAGTAAACCACCAATATCTCCTGAATAAACTCAAGACATTTGGTATCAAAGGGAAAGAACACAAATGGTTCTGTGACTACCTCCACAATAGGCAACAACAAGTAAACGTAAATAAGATAACATCAAAGCAGCTCCCGGTTACATGTGGAGTCCCCCAGGGGACAACCCTTGGACCGGTATTATTTAACCTGTATATCAACGACCTACCAAATTTCATTGAAAACTGCAAAATTCAAATGTTTGCGGATGACACGATAATTTATAGTTTTGGCCAAAGCCCCCATGAAGCAACAAACAAGCTGCAAGCCGACCTAAACTCATTGAGTCACTGGTGTCAAAAGTATAAGATTTCACTTAATTACAATAAATCCAAAGTCCAGACCATATTCCCAAGGCCTATCCTTAGGTCGAGATGGAAAACCCAAAATCTTCCTGCACTACCAGAACATGTCATCAAGTTGGGAAATGCAGAACTGGAAGATGTAGATACATATAAGTATTTAGGCACGATAGTTGACGCGTCCCTAAAATTTAAAGAACAAGTAACCAAAATGACAAGCACTCTTAACTACAAATGTTGGCAATTCTCAAAGTTGAAAGATAAGATACCGAAAGCAACAATGCTTATGATATATAAAGTTATGGTGCTACCAACCCTAGACCAATCTGACATTTTCATTGAATCCCACTCCGTAGCAGACCTACATAGACTGCAAATACTGCAGAACAGGGTATTAAAGATTATCTACCGCATACCAAATCGAGATAGTGTCAAAGATTTGCATATCGAAAAGAGACTCCTCCCTCTAAAATACCGAAGGAGACTACATCTACTCCAAATGGGCCATAGGCAAGCACAGAACCCCCAAAACATAGATCTGCGACTTATTAACACAAGAAACTTCATTGAGGGTAGGAAAATCTTAAAACATCCCCCGCCCAAAAAGAGCAAATAAGAAGATCAACCCTTAATACAATTCCTTACTCGTGGAATCGGCTACCAACCATGGCCCATTTGGAACTAGATAAGCAAAGGTTTAAGAATTTAGCCAGGTCCACCCTAATATGGAATGATGATTATTTTATCCAGCACTGATATATTATTTTGTTATCTTTACAGAATTGTATTGTCGAGGTTATTCAGACCACTGTAAAAGCAAGACCATATTCTTTAACAAAATTGTAATAGAACATTAAAAAAGTGAAAACCAACAGTAGAGAGCCTTAGCCTTCATTGAACGCTTTGGTCATGTTCTCTACTTTACTGAATGTGTATTATGCCCGAGGGCCAGAATACCTCCCATCTGCCGGAGATCTCCCCTTGAGAGCAGTCTAAAGACTGAATAAAATGTTTTTCTATTCTATTCTATTCTATTTTATGTATAATGCTATACATAGGTTACCTCACTCGCTCCCTATAATATACCAATAACACAAGCAAAGACAGAAACTCCCGCTTACGATTGGAAGAATCCTGGATCTGCACACTAAATACCATGCAACCAAACGGAATCAACCTTTACCTATAGAATACCTCCTCCTGCTCCGCCTCACAGGGCGGGAAAATCCAGTCCCGCATCTCACCACGCCCACTGACCCACTTTCCCCAACCTAGTCGCTTAGCAACCTAATCCGGAAGTGACCCGCCGCCGCACTATGGAGACAGCGCGTTTTTCAAAGTTGTAAACATTTGAAGCGCATTTTTCAAAGTTGTAAACATTCGAAGCCACAGCTCTGACTCCGTACATGATGGAGGCAGTCTACCAATGCACGCTCTGCAATACATGGCTCCATAACGATCCCAAGATTATACTGGATCACCTGAATGCTAATCACTCTATGCTAGGTAAGAAAAGTCACATTTGCAACATCTGTCATAAAGGATTCAGTCGCGTTTGGATTCTAAAGCGTCACGCCCACTCTGCCCACCCATTCTTATCTCACCAAACTCTATGCGGAACCCGCGAGCACACTCGACCGTGAACATACACAATCCCCTCCACCAACCATTGCTGTCATATCTCCAATTGAATATACACCGACCTATGCTAATTCTAGTAACACTCAAACCCTTATCTCCCCTCCACAGATACAAACGGCACAACTAAGCCTAGTGGATCGAGGGAAGAAAACATCCAACCCCTTATGGAGATTTCAACAGACCACAGACACGCCCACCGCAGATCAAACAGCCATAGGAGCCGACCATCAGCCGACTCTTGTCCACGCCAAAGTTATCACCGGTCCCGCTCCCCTCTCAGATCGGGATATTATCAGAGAACAGAAGGAGGCAGAAATCATCGCTCTCTTGAACAGCATAGAAGAAGACATGACCACACTAAAAACAGGTCACCTAGCCGCCGCAGATCTGACCATCTTAACTACAGAGTCCATTGTCACTCCCCCATCCAGCCCCGCCTGCATCGCTATCCACACCCCCTTGCTTTCGCCGATGGAGACTATGTCTCTCTAACCACCACTTTGCACCAACCCCGACACGGTGAAGTCTCCCCCAATATAAAATCAGTGGTCACCATCCCCTCCTGATATGCTGACTGCCTAAAACCCACTAACGTATCCCCCCAACTAGATGATACCAACTCAAACAGCAGCAAGCCCTATCAGCCTAAGTGCTCTCCCATATCCACCCCACCCACCAAAACTCCTACTCCAGGACAACACTCCTCCAAGAGAAGCTTGGACTTCCACTCATCACAAACAGCTGATGACCACGACGAGGGCAACACGATCACCCTACCTCAGATGGATGACTTCGACATGACCCAACCAATAGAGGGCATATCGAGGTCCCTTTATCACTTGATGCTATCTATCAAATCACTAGACAATGAAGTTGGCAAGACTTTCGCCAAGCTTCTCTAGCAACATGGTTACTTACACCGTACATAGAAGACACCTAGACATCAAGACTCAAACACTAAATGCTATATATCTATTGTTAAAGTTCAAATAGGGAGTTGAAATTATAGATCCCGTCTTACTCATCTTAACATTTCACATATTATATAATATTATGTTAAAATAATAAAAATTCAATTTATACTCTTGTATCTCTATCATTCAACACGATTTCAACTACTCTAATCCCTACTTAACTCATTAACTAATCAAATCGCTCACCTATGATCTACACATGTGTACACTTGTGTACACATCAATCGGCTATATAAGGCAGACTTGTAACATTCTACGGACACCCCTGACATAGACCCCCACCGGTCGAAACGCGTTGGGTTCATTATAAAATAAAAATGCTTCAAAACAAAAGTCTGAATCAGTTGTTTGTGGAGAAACTCTTACCTTAACAGTTAGTAAATTAGTCTAGAAATGACACATATAAACACTGGTTCAGTTTATAGTCACATATGCCACTTAATCATTAACAAGGTACCTTTGCAAGACCCAAGGTTTTCTTCCGGGTCCGCACACCCACAGGTGCAGTCACAGCAGACTACTCTATACTGGTTTTCGTATCTGGCACTGCCTGAAATTGTTTATAGACCATGCGGAGCATGAACATCACACAATTAAATTAAACAATCCTAAGTGGTTCAGCCCAATAATAACCGCAAAACACATCTGTGCAAAGATCATAGGTACACACGCACTCATACATCTGGTCATGTACAGCCGATAGTGACAGATAGTGACAGTAAAGGAATTTTTGTTTGTTTTTACGACATGAAGGGAGAGAAGGGAAGCAGCTGAGTGGCAATTGGCTAAGCCCAAGACTCGCCAGCGTACGAGGAAGACTAAGCCGGCTAAGCTACCTTCTACTCCCGTAACTGTGGAGGCTGACGTAGACACAGAAGATGAGCTTGATGGAAAAGTTGCGAAGAAAGTTGCGAAGAAAATTCTAAGACCTGCAAGAAGGAGGTGAAAGATCAAGAATCAAATTGTAATGTCCGAATGACAATCTTAAGCGACTATGGATACTCAATCAAGTCAAATCAAGAACAACGACAACGACAGGATCTTGCCAGCTCACACGTTTAACCCATTCAGGACAGCACTGCGAACGTTGCGTTTTGCTTGATGACCAAGCGCGGGAAAGAACATTCATTTGATGACATCTGTCTGACATATACACATCACATGAGGACGACGCTCCACCGCGTCCACTTTTCTCCGGATGACGCACATTCTAATAATGTCATGTAGCTTAAGGACGGCCTGTTACGTCGCCACCATTGAATAACTTTATCGCATTACGCATCCTGTGCGTGGGAGTGCTTTTACGCATTACGCGTCCTACGCATGGGAGTGCTTTAAGGCAATACGCGGCCACACGCATGGGAATGCTTTAAAGCAATATGCGGCCTGAATGGGTTAATGAATATCTCACTATCTCACTCAACTCCCCGGGTTGTCCACAGTTGTGAAGCAACCTCTCACATTAGAGGGGAATGACATTAACAAGCAAACATAATGCACCAACAGCGGCGGGTGTATATAGTCATAAGCAAATACAATAGTGACACATCACATATACAATAAGTAAAACATACAGACAACAACGACCTCTGTCGGTCAAACCTTGGTGTACCCAGTACAGCCGCGACCAGCGCAACTCAAACTCAAGCGTCTTACTAAACCCTGGTTGTCGTAAGCATGACAGCTGCGGCGCCCGGCTCCGGTTTAGCGAATACTAATCCAGAGCCGCGCACCACAGTAAACCATATTCCTACATTCAACTGGCCGCCTAGGCACCCACGTGCTAGTGTTGTGTTTCTGAAATTTAGAGCATAGGCTTGTAGCCAAGGCTGTGATTGGCCGCAAGTCCAGGTCTTCCAGGTCAAGGTCACAAATTTTGTTGCAGCGCCGACAAATTTAGCTGCAACACTTTTTTACAGCTCCTCCACTGGCCAGGCGCAGCACCGACAAATGGACTGTGGGAACAAATATCTAATGCAGGGACTCCACTATGGAAAAAACGGCAAAAAACGGCTGCGACGAATTTTTTGCAACAAAATATCTAATCAAGTTAGATATGTTGCAATTGTTGGCAACAAATAAATGTGTTGCCGACAACCTATTTTACCCCTCTTCCACTAGAGATTTGTGTGCGCCAAATTTTTAGTCATGTCGGCGACAAATTTTGCCTGTCGGCGCCGTTTTTTACCTATAGTGGAGAGTCGCCCTATAATCAAGTTAGATATTTTGCAATTGTTGGCAACAAATAAATTTGTTGCCGACAACCTATTTTACCCCTCTTCCACTAGTGATTTTTGCACGACGACACCGGAAAAAGTGTTGCAAACAATTTTTAGGCATGTCCGTGACACGTTTTGCCTGTTAGCGCCGTTTTTTTCTATAGTGGAGTCGCCCTATTATAGCGGAACTCCACTATAGGTAAAAAACGGCGCCAACAGGCAAAATTCGTCGCAGGGGGAGAGGCATGGAGAGAAAAGGTGGCGAGGCAGGGAGAGAGGAAGAGGGTGACCGTCCAGACGGGTACTTTGCTTGTATATAATAAATATAACATCAGAAAATCTCCTTAGGAAGTTGCAAGTTATACAAAATAGTGCAGTTAGAATTGCATTGAGATTGAAAAACTACCAAAGTGAATAATATTCAAAGGCAGCAATATTAGGCATCACTTTTTGTCAGTGAGATCTCATTATGCATTTGATAGGCATGAGATTTTGTGAGATCTCATCGAATTTGGGTTTCATTCCTGAACTGTCATCTTTTTTAAACATTTTCGATTTCGTTTTCTCTATTACAGATAATTATAAATATATACTTTTTCATATTTTTGTTCTACCATTTTCAAAAAGTATTTAGTGACTATTTTGGGCTTCCGTACACAGTACTTCCAACAATTGTAGGGGATAATGAAATAATCAATACAGCATTGTGGGTTATACTAGGTGCTCTTCCCGTTCACGGTCCCCAATGGTTAGATAAAGAGCCACACATTCCATCCAGTATCGGCTATGTCAGAAAGACAATGGACATCCCATATGCTCGGTGGAACCCTATGTGCAACAAGACCTGATACATCGACCCACCAATTGATCCACCTGGGGTTTGAGTCTTGTTGAGATTCTTTAACTCGCTTGGGAGAAGTATCACAAAGTATTAGGGTATGTGCATAACTATTGGCTACGGCTGTTAACTGAGAAAGAATCATTCCGTTTTAGCTCTCTAACTTGCTATGCGAGTTCATAGTTAATTGGTCTCGCTTACGTAAACAACATAGCATAAAAAGAGGTAATCAAGCTCTCCAGAATGAATTACAGTTTGATTAGTCTTGTCTCGTTTTCCGTTAGTAGCCAGTATGCATGCGAAATAGGCATTCCGTCATGGAAGTATGTTTACGTTGTCACCCCTATATTGAATGTAGGTCCATGCGATTGGCGGGCCTATCTTTAAGGGGGTGTCATTAACTCTCCAAGCGGTCCCTTGGGGTCGCAGGAATGTCCTGAGTCTTGGAAACAAGAGCAGGGTCATCAGGAAATGAGCTGATTGAGACCAAGATCCTTGGTAAACTCTCGGGTGCAATGATTCTATAGTCCTCTGGGAAAGACCCGCATGACCCAGCAAAACCCCTGGTTTTGATGACTCGGAACCCATGACCTGTTCCATACTCTCCTTTGCGTCTTCGAAACTGCTCAATTTATTCTGGCATAGACCCAATTCCATGCTGATCTATGCCAATATTCCCCCACTGCTGGGGTTCATATAATAATGCAGAAAATCTAGGAATGCCTGAAAAAAGGGGTCATTCATCGATTTGTTATGTGATGGTCCTGTATATTTGCTGGCGGTATCCATAGTTATGCACCATAAGAACCGACATTTCCTGACACATCACTATACACTCCTCATACCTTCCGCCATTCCATCTCCTAGGTACCTAGGCTGATTTGCCAATCACTTTTACTGCATTTTCATTATTTTCGCAGGGGGTCTGTGTATATTAGCAAGACAGAGTGGCCAATTTCTCCCCCATGCTCTGCTTTCTCCATAAAGGTCCAGGTACTAGAGGAAGACTGCCATTGAGGTGATCTAGGACTGGTGAAAAAAAAAAAAAAAAAAAGAATTCCATGTTGGGAATTGTTGATTATGTGGGCATAAAAGGAGTATCATGCGACATGCTAGGGTCAGTGAATTATCTCTTTTTGAAGTTCGTATTGGTTTAGGAGAAGGTAGCTACATTAATGTACCCCTAATATCAGATGATCCAGACAGAAATATAACTGACTTTATGATGCACCTAGAGGTGAAATCCCAATCGCTATATATGTATATATCATACATATTATTTTTTTGAACTGGTCTTTATTCAGGCATGGTTACATGTTTTTGAGGTATCATTTAAGTATTATTAGCTCACAGTAAAATAACCACGACTCACCTTACGGTGATATACCATTGTTGTTATATGTGTATAATATACATATAACATATATACCGACCAAGACAGATAAACCGGAGGAGGGTAACATGGTGGTAACATGGTATTAAAGCATGAATGCAGGGGGACCTTCTACCATTTGATACCATTTCCCCAAGAACGTGTAGACCTGCGTTACGAAAGTTGAGAAACTTCTCTTTCCCACTATAGTTCCTTTGATATATAAATATCTCGGGCAGTCTTGAGCTAAGCACTGAAGCTTCTGATCAATGCGGCTGTGGCTCTTGAACCGGGTCTAATAGTATCCAGGGTCGGTGGCCATCATCTCCCTTTTCACTTGTCACCGCTGGAGATCGTTCTCAAGATATCCTCGCCGCCGGTCTACCGAGCCAAGTTTGGCCTGTCAAGCTTTGACATTAAGCTTCCGCCTACTTACGTCATTTCCGGAAGGTTTAGATGATTCGGTCGGGTGAAAGCGTTAATACCAAAGACGCGATTAAGTTGGCAAGATCAGGCCCTGGTGCCTCGCCTTCCTTCGAATTCTCTTCCCTACTCGAATGTAGGAAGAAAGGGATTTTTACCACCAGATGACCAGACCTGATGGACCACAGTCCGATCGTGGTCTTTGGCAAGGGATTGCTGGTTAACAAGCGGTGGGCCCTAAGAATTATGCTATTGACCCGAAGCCAGTAAATGTATACACTTTGGATTCTGGATAGTTTTATAGGTGTTTCGTCTCTATAAGGCCATGCAGTTAGAGTTAGTTAGCTGGTTAAATGTCAGGACCTGACACCGATTGACAATATCAGTCGTTAGTAAAATAAATAAATACAAATTGTTTTATTATAAGTAGGTTATGCAAAACTAACAATTCTAACAGGCGAGGGCAATTTTTCTGGTGATGCTACAGATCCCCACCAGTAAATAGAAAGCCACTTAATAATGGATGAATTGATACTTGCTGTCTTCCGAGTATGAACGACTGTTGTTGATGTTTTTAAACAATCTTATTGAACAAACTTTCACACATTTTGGTGATATTTTCCATTGTCCATCAACAAAGATATGTAAAATTAATGATTAGTATTATGTCAACAACATTTTAACGATTGGAATAGTACAGGTCCACAGAGTGTGGAAGCTACCAATGACAGAAAAGGGTATACCGATATTATATATATTTCTTGTGTATGTTGTTGGGCATAGAATAATTGAATAGTGAAGGATTAATTTATGCGTCACAGATCTCGCTATTTTGAGCTACCACAAAATAGCACTCAGCAAGTAGCAACAGGTCACTTTAACTCTGTTCTCATTCATTTGCTGAAAACAATGAGTGTTTTTATCAAGTTGTTAGCAAGATATATAGTAAAGTCCTACCAGGTTTCATGAAATTATTGGTAATTATTCTACCAGAAGAGGTGCGCCGAACATGCCGATTGCGGATTGATGGCAGACTATTTCTCCTTACTTAAAATTACAATTGTTTGCTTCAAACCTCAATTAGAAATTTCAGTGTTTGGCACAGACTGTGTGATATCAGAAATACTGCTGAAATCAATCTGTTTGATTCTATTAATCGATCATTTATATTGTGATGCGCAAGCCTTCCAGATCATTTTCCTGCAGTAGGCCTACTAAACGCTCTAAGAAAAAAGGGTTCATTAAGGTTCTCAAAGAACCTAAGGGTTCTTCAACATCTAAAATGGTTCTTCAGGATCATCAGGGGTTCCTCCAAGAACCATCGGGGTTCTTTGTCAATTCTAGGGTTCTACTTAAGCTTAAAGGGTTCTTTAGAACGGGGTATATGTTTAATTAGTTACCATGGGTAGTTCCGTTGTAAAATTGACAAGCATAAATTGTCGAATTTGTGAGTTAAAGTTGGCTCATTCAGCCACACATTCGTCACGCCCCTACCGGCCAGAAGGCTACTGTAGTGTATGCTGCCGCCACAGGAGGTGCCACCTCTGTCTACATGAAGGAACATTTCTCCCTCTTGACTCTGACATTGAACTTTTCCAAGCGTTCAAGTACCTGCTTGAGTCTCCTCAGGTGTTCTTCATCTGATGGTCCGGTTATCAATATATCGTCTATGTAGCAACAGACACCAGGAATACCTTGTAGTATTTGGTCCATGATGGACTGAAAGATGTGAGGCGCTGTTTTGATACCATAGGGTAACCGTGTCACTTCATATAGACCTTTTAGTCCAGTAGATAAGCCCAAAATATTGGACTAATTGTGCACTTTTTCATAAAAGCATGAAATTTGGCATAATGGTACTTTTTGATGTGCTGATCAATTTTAGCTATAGACCCAATCTGGAATTTTGTTTCTTTGGTGATGGTTGCTATGGAAACATTCTAATAAGGAATCTGGCTTTAATAGTTACATCAGCCCAATTTTTTGCAGGGGTATTATGTTTTGAGGATTGATTCCTATACAGAATTTTACGCTCTTTCATTTAGACTGGGTCCAACATCTTGGAAATATAGAACTTGGTCGCCATGGCAACTAAATAAAAAAATGGAATGTTTTGGGTACCAAATAAGAAATATTCTGTTTTTATTATCATGTTATATATCAAAACAAAGCATTCTTAAAGAGCAATCATACTATGCTCATGAATTTATTCTAAGAATTTTCTGGTAACCATGGCAACCAGATACCCTCTGAAAAATGAGTCAATATGGGTCCAATTTTACTCTTTGATTTTGCTCATGAATCATGGGCACTAAAAATGATTAAATATATTGAATGGATAGCCTAGCTCCTTAGCTTTAATTTGATGTATAGAAATATTCATTGGTTGTCATAGTTACTGTGGTATGACTCCACAAACATGGACTCAATATCATGGCTACGACCCTTGTAAGCTACTCTTGTATTGGCCCTTGTATATACTTCCAGGACAGAGTAGCCTACCCCTGGGTATGAACATAAGACCTGCCTGTCAAGTCATTTTCTGTTCCCATCAAGGTCATTTTATTTTAATAGAGTTTTTTGAGGGTGCTGATAAGGACAAGACAGCATGCCAATTATTTTTTTCAAGATTTTAGCCATTTTTGGCCCTTTGCATGCAAATTAGCTGAAATCTGATTGGCTGATAGGGAATCAGAATTGGAGGGTAAATGTCTGTTGATTAGCAACATAATTGGGCATTTTTTCATAGAAGCATGAATTTTGGCATATAGGTGTATTTTGATGTGCTGATTGTTTTTGGCGATAGACCCAGTCTTGAATTTTGTTTCCTTGGTCACGGTTGGCATGGAAACATTTTAATATGGAATTTGGTATTCATGGCCAGCATTTTAGGCCAAATCAAAGTATTTGTTCATTCTTATCATTATTAAAGGGATGTAAATGGTTTTAGATCATAAGAAACTGCTTAAAACATATATTCCCATGTTGCTATGTAAGAAACAGTCACCTAGCAACCAGAAATTGTTGAAATAAACATCCCAAACTAATGACCCTGTTTCCCTTGAATTGGTTTGGCTAGTAATTAAGGTTACACTAAATTTGATGTCAACTTCGAAATATCCAGGCTTCCAATGGTGTTCTCATTTATTTGTGAGTTTATTCTGTTGCTCAGCAGCAACAGTGGTCACAGTTTCCCCGTAGTTACGCACCTTTTAGAGACTCTGAACTGAAAATCTAATGATGCCTACCCCAACCCCCACCCCAGGTAATCTATACTGATGATTCCGAGAAATCGCCATTGACCAACCGAAGCCAGAATGAAGGCTCATGGTCAATTTGGACCGGAACTGGGGCCAGAAACATTTGTTTACGTTTTGTGTCATAGGGAAGTGTATGGACGTAGGGAGGACCCCACATTAAATGTCATTCAAGCAATAGAAAAACATCTAATATAACCACCAAATTAGAGGATATAAAAGACAACATTATGCACATCAGTTAAGCTATTGTTGGATACCATGTCGGCTTCAAGAAATTCAATACATAGGGTTAAGAAAGATGGGACATGTTTAAATACATCGTCAAAATTAACACTATTATGCTTTGTAAGCGCAAAGCCAAAAACAGAAATAGGGATGAAATAGAGTGTAGAAAAAGAATACAAAAGCTGGATGCTCAGGACGACTTGTCTATAGATGAGGCGGACAAGTTCCAGAGGTTGAAAAATAAGCTGGGAAACATTGAATCCTTTAAAGCCAAAGGTGCTCTCCTCAGATCCAAAGGCCCAGTGGCTTAGTGAGGGGGAGAGACCGTCGAAATATTTTCTAAATTTAGAAAAGTGGCAAGCCGAGAAGAAAATTATCAAATACCTTGTGAAAGATGATGTAATAATCTCCAACCCCAAAGACATTTTGGAGGAAGGGAGAAGATTCTATAGCTCTTTGTACACCGAACGATCCTTAGAGGATCCTGATACTTTCGAATTTACTAGGGTTAATGAACACACATGCTTGTCTGAAGACGAGCACACTCATATGGGCAGACCCATTTCTGAGCATGAGGTTTTTCTGGCTTTGCGCGACACCCAAGTGGGTAAGTCCCCCGGGTCAGATGGTTTCGGGGCAGGATTTTATAAAAAATTCTGGCCGGAGATCAAGGTTATATTTATGGAAATGGTAAGAGAATGCTCCATAGAGGGAGAGATGTCCAACGACCAACAGAAGGGGGTTATCAGCGTTATCCCCCAAAAAGATGTAGATTCCTGAATGCTTTCCAACTGGAGACCGATAACTCTTCTAAACACGGACTACAAGTTAATCTCGAAAGCTATAGCTTCCAGGGTCAACTTGTGTCTACCGAAACTGGTTAACCAGGATCAGTTAGGATTTGTTAAAAATAGGTATATTGGCGAAGCCATCCGAAGGCTAGATGATATCATATGGTGGGCAGAGGAGAACAATAGCCCAGCACTAGTGCTGTCGCTGGACTTCTCCAAAGCCTACTACTCCATCAGCTGGAGGTTCCTAGAAAAATGTATTATCTCTCACAATTTGAATGAGTATGTAATAAGTTGGATTAAAACATTGTTGTGTAAATCCAGAGCGTGTTTTAGTAACAACGGGAACCAGTCTCCCTGGTTTCAAATTCAGAGAGGAATGAAGCAGGGGGACCCCCTCTCTTCTTCTTTGTTTATTTTAGTAGCCGAAAAATTGGCCGATAGTATAAGAAATGATGAAAAGATCAAGGGTGTTAAAATAGGTGAACAAGAAAACAAAATCATCCAATTTGCCGATGATATCACCCTTACCTTAAAGGACGAAGCGTCCTTGTTGCAAGCGTTGAAAATGATCGAAAATTTTGGTAAGGTCTCGGGCCTAACCCTCAATGTTAAGAAAACACAAGGCTTCAATATTTGGGAAATAGATTTACAGAATGTAACCGTTCAAAATATCAAATGGGTGTCTGTAATGAAAGTCCTTGGTATAAAACTGTTATACCCAAGAGACAACAAATTATCGGATGTCAATTGTAATGATTTATTAAAAAATATATACCAAGTCGCCAAGTCATGGGGCAATCGCAATCTGTCGATTAAAGGAAAGATTCAGGTCTGTAATTCGCTACTACTATCAAAGGGACAGCACATCCTCTCGTGTATAAGCATAACAGAAAAAAAAATCAGAGAAGTAGAAAAATCTCTGCTTGAATTTATTTGGAACAGCAGATCTTACAAGATCAGCACCGCTTGGTTGTCTCAAAGTATTGAAAGAGGAGGTCTAAAGCTTAGAACTCTTCGAGATGTCATTGCTGTAAACAGAGTCAAATGGGTGCAGCGAGCTTTACAAAATCCACATAATAAATGGTTGTGTTTGTTAAAAACGGTGGAAGAAAGGTCTATCGAGGAAATTTTCAGTACACGTAGTAAACCTCAAAATAACCTAGACCCCTTTTACCAAGAAATGTTTAGAATTTGGAAAAAACTCTACTATTCTCAAACCCCGGAGGGCAGTGGAGAAATATTAAGAGAGAGAGTCTGGGGTAATACGCATATTCGCTGTAACAAAAAAACAATATCCTTCCCCAGATGGAGAAGGGTGGGTATTACGTGTGTCGGGGATGTACTCGACGAAAATTTACAATTTATGACTATGGAGCAACTCCAAAACACTTACAATTTAAGAACTAATTTTGTGGAAAGGCTTCAGCTCAAACATGCCATCCCTAGAGATTGGCTAAGAACTGTCGCCCAAGAAGGCAACGGAGTCGAAATTAGAAATGAAATCCTAATCAAAATAGGGTCGGAAAAAATGAATATTGAGGGCATCTCCGCCAAACAAATCCATACGGCGTTACTAAAGAGCAAGAAATTAGACTTGAAGAAATTTAGAAAATGGCCGAGAATTTTAGGAACTCAAAATCCGATCAGATCGGAAAAAGAATGGGGAGCATACTTTTCCTCTCCGTACCTTGCCACACATGATGTTAGGTTGCAAGCTTTACAGTATAAAGTCTTGCACAGGAATATTTGTTGTAACCAATATTTGAAGAGAATCAAAATCAAAGAAAGCCCGACCTGTTCATAATGCGAGGAAGAAGATGGCATCGTCCATTTCTTCTCGGAATGTGAGCCTGTTAGAGCTTTTTGGATCGATCTAACTGCTTGGTTAAACAACGCAGGAGACTTGCGGAATTTTTTCGAAGAAGCTCCTTCAGCAGAGAATATTATCCTAGGTCTTCTAGGTAACGACTCCAAAACACATAGAGTCAATTTTATTTTGCTGGCAGCCAAATCCTATATACATAGGCAAAGGCTGTTTGGCAACAATAATATCAGGTTGGAACCCTTCTTAAATGAATTTAAAAATAGAGTCGAAGCGATGAGGGTGGCAGCTAAATACAACCCCTCGGTTAGCAAACTCTACGACAGGTGGAAAAACTTTGTCTTTAATATTTGAAAAAACCTTATATAATATCTCCCTTAAGCGTGTTTAGACCCGCACTGATTTAACAAATCAACAAAAAGCAGAGTCAATAACATCTTGTGTCCTTTATTTTACATATAGAATAACTCAGAGAGCAAAAATCAAAATGAGCAGGTGAATGTTTCCTCTCATACCATTGAATATACACTTTTATGTTAACATGTTTTATGAATAAAAATCCGATGTTGGACAAAAGAGAAAAAAAAAAAAAAATACAAAAAATACATAGGGTTAATTTAAATGGCTAAAATCAAGTCCACCTTACAGACTGACATGCCCATGAACCAAGTGACCTATGCCCAGCTTGCCGGGCACGCTGCCCTGTACCTGGCCCCGCACATAGACCGGGCCTTAGCTGTGGTCAGAGCCCCACCCACACTCAGATAGGCCCCGCTGCCTGTCTTAAATTAGTGTCAGCTGTACATATTTTAAGCCAAATGGCCAATTCAAAAGATCCCTATTGGGACTAACCACAATTATGTGATAGCTCTGCATGGTGCCACATGACCAAACCCCCTCATCTTCAGTGTCCAGTTGGGTTTCAAAGCATATAGATTAGCAGCTGTTGGTCTGTCCCAGGAGCTGAGCTCAGTGGGGGGTGAAACCACAACATCCCTCTGTATTCCTCCAAAAGGGGGAAGGGAGTGACTTGAAGGAGTGATGCAGGCTCTTGACCTTGATAAGCTACTGTTATTAATTAGTGAGGTCACTCTGTCTCTGAGCCAAATGTTGTTATCCCTCTCATGAGATCACAGATTTGGAGGGGTGAGGGTGAGGAGGCATGGGCTTTCTGCTCATATCTGCTCATATAAATTGGGTTTTTTTAGCATTGTATTAGCATCAACATCAAATTGAGACTGGGAGATACATATGGAAATATGAGCAGATTAAGAAATTAAAATAAAAATAACCGAATAATCATGAGAGGTACCCTTTAAAATTGCATGTTACCATGCAGATGACCATCTGACCATCTGATGACCATCTGTAGTGCTTTCTAAGGAACCACTGCAGATAGAACATATTCAATGACACCAATGAATTTGTTGGGGTCGATATAGTGGGGGTAGGGGTTATCAAGTAAATAATAATTATAAAATTCACTGAAATATAGGCTGATTCCTATAAGCCAATCAGATTTCAGCTAATTTGAGTACAAAGGGCCAAATATGGCACCCTGTCTTGTCTTTATCAGCACTCTCAAAACACTATTTATTAAAATAAAATGACCTTGATGGGAACGGAAAATGACTTGACAGGCAGGTCTTATGGGCATAAGTGGGTCATACCCAGGGGTAGGCTACTCTGACCTGGAAGTCTATACAAGGGTCAACACAAGGGTAGTAGACACGATATTGAGTCCATGTTTGTGGAGTGATACCTCAGTAACTATGACAACCAATGAAGATTTCCATATACCAAATCAACGCTAAGGAGCTAGGCTCTCCATTCAATATATTTAATCATTGTTGTGCCCATGACTTATAAGCAAAATCAAAGAGTATATCTGACCCATATTGACTCATTTTTTATAGGTTATTTGGTTGCCATGGTTACCAGAACATTCTTAGAATAAATTCATGGGCATAGTTCAATTACTCTTTAAGAATGCTTTGTTTTGATATGCAACTTGATAACAAAAACAGAATATTTCTCATTTTGTACCCAAAACATTCCATTTTTTTATTTGGTTACCATGGTGACCAAGTCCCACATTTCCCAGATGTTGGACCCAGTCCAAATGAAAGAGCATAAAATTCTGTATAGGAATCAATCCTCAAACTTACTATCCCTGCAAAAAATGGGGCTGATAAAACTATAAATGCCAAATTCCTTTTTAGAATGTTTCCATAGCAACCATGACCAAGGAAACAAAATTCCAGATTGGGTCTATAGCTAAAAATGATCAGCACATCAAAAATTACCCCTGTGCCAAATTTCATGCTTTTATGAAAAAGTGCACAATTGTTTGGCTTATCGACTGGACTATTTAACAGTGTTTATCGTCAGGTATTTTTGGGATTTTTCCTCAACTCTGACTTGAGCATAAGCTTGAGATAAATCAAGTTTTGTGAATTTATCCCCATTTGCAAGTGTGGCAAAAATATCTTCGGCGGATGGTAGTACATAATGACGGTCAACCATATCAGCATTTATTGTGACCTTATAATCACCACAGATCCTTATCTTACCATCACCCTTTGGTACAACGACAACTGGTGAAGCCCAGTCAGTTTTCTCAATTTTCCTGAGTACACCTGCTGACTCAAGTCTATCCAGCTCTTTTTTTACCTTATCTACCAACACATAAGGAATTGGTCTGGCTTTGCAAAGTTTCGGGGGGCTCTCTTCCATATCGATGCGTGCTTCAAAGTCTTTTATTTGGCCCATGTCTGCCTTGAATACTGACTCGTATTTCTGTAATAGCCCTTGTAGGTCATCAGTTTTTACTGAGAATATATTTGCCCAATTAAGCCGAATGTTATGAAGCCAAGTACGACCTAACAGAGCAGTCCTTCTGCCCTTTGCTATAACCAATCTGAGATTCTGGCACTGGTCTCCATATTTCACGGTGACTGGTATTGAACCCAATAGTTCCACAACATGTCCAGTATACGACTTAAGATTTATGTCCGGGTCTTGTAATGGAATGTCACTGAAGAATTCATAGTACATATCTTCACCAATGATTGATGATCTAGATGCTGTATCAAGAATGAATGTCATATCGATGTTATTAACTGTGACAGGTATGGGTATTTCCCCATTATCTCTTTTTACTTTGTTGTCTTGTAATTCGTATAAGGAGGAGTAACTGACTTCCTGTTCTGGAAGGTACTCATCTTCTAGTTGGTTTGTCCTTCCTTGCGTCCTATACAAGTTATGGCCCCGACCTTGACCACAACCTTGATGATGCCCTCGTGGCGGTCTACTACTGTATTGCTGACCTGGTAATACTTTTGTTTTGCAGGCCTTAGCTATGTGACCGACCTTCTGGCACTTGTAGCACGTTTCTTTGATGAATGGACACTCTGTGGGTTGATGAGTTCCTTGACACCTATAACAGCGTGTTTTACCATATTGTCCTCCACGGCCTCTACCTCTTGGCTTGTAGCTTCCCCGATTCTGCGCTCCTTTGTAGTTGCTCACTCGATTGACTTCCGATGTGGCTTTCATCTTTTGCGCATTCAGACGTGCTGCATCCATCGTTGTTGCCATCTCCATAGCACGCTCCCATGTCAGACCTGCACCTTCACTTAACAGTTTATTCTTAATGGCCTCGCTACGCACTCCTGCTACTAATCTGTTACATAGTCTCTTTTCTACCTGATCAGCATCCCCAAATCCACTATGGATGCTGAGCTTTTTTAACGCAACAATAAAATCAGGTATTGACTCATTTTCTTTTTGGCAGCGTGTATCAAAGTTATAAGATTCCGCCAGTTCATTTGTCCCTGACATGTAGTGAGCATTCAACAAAGTACACAGAACAGCATATGTCTTATCAGTAATATCAGCTGGAGTACATAAAGACACCAATAGGTCCACTGCCTCAGGTCCCACTAGTGCTATCATGGCATCTACTTTGTCTGCATCTTTAATTTTGTTGATTTTCATCCAGGAATCCAACCTAATTTTGTAGTTGGCCCACTTCTCTTTCTCACTATTAAAGTCACTCATAGCACCAATAACACTTTTAGCCATTGTTTATGCTGGGTATAGCCTATAGGCTTACTGACACAGATGAATGTAATTGTCCTATCACACAGTTCAAGATATCAATGTTTAGTCAGGCAGGGTGTATTTTCCCAACAAACCTTCACTTAAATGATATCAGTCTATTTCCTCCACTTTATAACTGTTCAGTTCTTTTCACAAGTAGCCTATACAGAGTTCATAGTCATAGCATCATAAGCATGGTCAAGCAACTGGTTTCAACTTGCATATGTATCCGGCCTACAAGTCATGTGGAAGTATGATCAAATATCTACTAACAACAGTTCATTTGCACAATATTTCACAATTCAGTACTTTCCTTCTTTGTTTCCCTGCATTCCTGCTGAGAGAACTTCTCTGGTAGAGCTAGGATGCTTGGTTATTTGTGAAAAAAAATCGTGGGGGTTATTCCATCCTCATCGCCATTGTTGTGACTGGTTCAATCTAGTTTATTAGACAGAGGTGGCGCCTCCTGTGGCGGCAGCATACACTACAGCTACCTACACTTTCTTACCGCCACAACGCTCGCAGATTTCTTATCATTCCAAAGTCCAAAGGTACAGGTGAGGTCCAGGTCTGACCGTTATCTCAAAGTCGATCACATCACCGTCATCACGGCCTGCAGCCGATTACCTGTTACCATGTTGCGGAGTCGCACTTTGTACAGGATCTGTTGAGTGCGACTTGACCCAGAAACTGTGTCCCACTTTGAATTTTCAACTCAACAGATCCCGTACAGAGTACGCACAGACGCAGGGATTCCCCTAACCACAAAGCGCAGGAACCTAGGTGATGGGTTTTGGGTAGGAGGGGTGCAGTGTGTGGAGGTAAACATACTAAAACTAACCCTAAACCTAACCTTAAATTGGTTGGCCTAAGTCTGTAAATTGGTTGTCCTAAGTCCGTTAAGAGAAATCATTGGTTTGCAATGTGGTAACTGAAGCAATACAGCACCTACCAGTGGTAACATAGGAGAAGTATGCTCTACTGGTTCTTTAGCTCATGGAGGTTGTCCAAAGAACCTTATTTTTTCCCTTAGGAAAGAAATAAGGTTCTTTGGAGAACTCAGAAGTGACTAAATACTTGGCACATTACCAGCTCAAGCAAAGAGCCCCCTTAATCAAAAGAGTTACATTAGATTTTTAAGGAACTCTATAATTATGGGTGTAATCTCTGTCTATGTACTTAATTAGCCAAAAGGTTACTATACCCTTGTGTACACTCTCACAATGGAAAGGTGACTTGTTAACAAGCTAAGGTTCTTACAAAAATGTAGCCTCTATATGGTTCTAAACAGGGCAACTGGTGTGTGTGTGTCTTGCTAATCCGTCACATCCCAGTGCCCCAGTCAGGCCTAACTGGGAAGTGGGACTCCTCCCTAGCTAGAGAGAGCACTGGAGTGCGACAGGTTAACAGAGAAGACAGGAGCCATTTGCGGGCACCAGTCACAGTCCCTCCACGCTTGGTCTCTGTGTTTGTATACCAGCACTTCCTAAAGGAAAGTTGATAATTTGTTTCCATCCTTATTTTAACGTTTTATCATTGGGAACTCAATGGGGACATGTCTGACATTGAAATCAACATGGACAAATTGATTTTGCCAGGAAATAACCTTTTTCAAAATTAAGAACTGAGCATCTGTGGAACTCGCACATAGTTCCGAAGACAACCAATTATAAGTAACAGACAAGCAGGCTCTTTTTGAATTATAGACAACAGACAGGCATTTAACTCATATTCATATTGTCTACTACATCTGCTTGTCGTCAGCCCTAGACAAGCTTAGACAGCTGTGTAGGCTCTACCATTACTTGCCAATTCCTGTACTTTTCTGCGAATTTTGGTGTTGTGGGAAGCCTCCTTACTTACTTACACAAAGACTGACACTGGACTGGTAGTAGCACTATACTTGGAGAGAGGGTGGACTTGCTCTCATATTTGTGACTGTAATGACCTGTGCAAAATCATCTATAGTGATACTTTGATACAAACTGGACTTGTGAGTTTTTCATTTGCCTACAGCAACATGTTCTGTTTCTCTGCATTTTTACTGACAATAGCCATCCTGGCATCGCCATCTTTATTATTAACATTTGAATATATAAGAGGATAGATCACAATAGTAGTCTGTTTTGAGCCGAGCTATCCTCATACTCTCACAATTGGAACATTTTAGAACATTACTTATTTAGTTAACTCAGTGACTGAGCTATTTAAAATCAGGCATTATATATCTATTACATGTATCAGTAATTTTATTTTTATTTACTGATCTACATCAAAGTAGCCGGGGGCCAATGTTGTTTCTAAGAGTTGAACCATAAATGATATGGAATATGTTGAATAACTTGATGAAAAGTGATGTTACTTCAGAAATAAAAGCAATAATAGAATCAACTAGCATTTGAAGAACCTAACTGCATTGTGAAGAACCATATTCAGGGGTTAAAACTAGAACCCTGTGGTTCTACAAGCAACCCTTGACAAATCAATCTATGGTTCTTGGCAGAACTTGATCTCTGAGTAAAGAACCCTATTAAAGGGGTTTCATCTAGAACCCTATTGTTCTTTGAAGAACCCTTGATTGATAAAAACCAGGGGTTCTTCAAGGAACCAATGGACAAGGTTCTTTAAAGAACCCCAGATATTTCCCGATTGAGGGTTCTTCAAAGAACCTCCCCTAAAGAGAACCCCGACGGGTTCGCCCTGGTGGACAGCCTGAAGAACCCATAAGGGTTCTTCAAAGAACCGTTTCTTCTTAGAGTGAAGGGTCAGGGTGTCACAAAATTTACAATTGCCAATTCTCTCAGATAACCCAAATTTAAGATGAAAAGGAGGTCCAAAATACAGTTTCACATAACCGAACAGATTGTAAGCCTGAAAGCTAGTGAATAAAACAAACGAAACCTATTGTTTAGTATTTATTCCTTCCTAGCATCAATTACCACCATCAGGACTACCGGGATACTCGATATAAGTATGATAAACACCAATCTCGCTACATGTTGTATATTTATGGACAACCTGTGTAAGGTACAATAACGTATCTAAATATTAATGAAATAGTCTTTGGACACTTAAAACCCCTATCTTCTCAGAAAGCGCTGGCCAGATCTCCATTATATTTCACATGCACATTGCCAAAAATGGTGCTGAGCCATTCCGTCATGTTTCATTAACACTATTGGAAGACATCAGGGTTATAAATGGGTTCGAAATGCGTTGAAATTGAACACCCCAATCCAGGGTCCCCATTGGTGCCTGAAAACAATCCCCTATCAGTGCCCCTACACCAGAACAAGGCGATTTGCATATTGGTGATTGAGGTCATGACGCAACGTTGTCTGTTGCTTAGCAGCACCCAAATCATTGCTTCACTACGGGACGGGAGTTGATCTATTTCACCATTATTTCCACCGAAAGGAACTCAGAAAATGTCTGTTGTCGTCTTCAATGTTTACTAAACTTCTATTTGCTACTTTTTAAAAATTATTTTAGAATCTGGAAGGGAAGAATTGAATCTATAGTTTGTGCAAATTTTGTGGTTATGTTACAATTTGTTCCTTTATATTTAGTTGATCTAAAACGGAAGCTTAGCGGAACAGAATTTATCCCGTCCCCGTCGCCAATGTGACGTATAAGTTAGTGTTGTAGGAGCTTACAGTGGCACTACAGTCACGCAGAACATTGCCACCATTTGTCGAGGCCTACCTAGCCTACTGTGCGGTGAACATGAGCATGGAATGTGATGAAATACTTTACAAATACCACGCAAATCATGTTGATGCTTTCTTTAATATGGAAGTAAGTAGAGACCCAAGTATTTAGCCTGAAAATGACATCATTCTAAAGTTTTCAATGGGGGCTTCGATTTTAACATAGAAAAACTGCACTTTGTCTTTGTAGCAACCAGCAAAATAGAGCGGAGACAATCAAAATTTTGTTTGGCTTATGTGACGTTGATGCCTTGAGGCATCAGCCCGCCGCGAATGGGTTAAAACACAAACTTATGTTTCACCTTTAACTTTTATTTGGTTAGTAACTCAGTGAAGGTGTATGAGGGCGTTAGGGGAAAGTGAACAGTAAGAACAGAGAATTTTCGAAAATTTTAACAGGATTCCAGGCCCATAATATTCTTTGACCGAAGTGCCAATTTTCCGGGCCTTGAATTTATTTAAAATATTGTGCAAAGATGTTCGACACTCAGACCATTATCAGCCTCTAACTCTGTCTCCTCTCTCCCTCCATCTCTCTCCTCTGTCTCTCCCTCTCCCTCTCCTTTTCTCTCTCTCTCTCTTGATCGGGAGCGAGAGTGGGATCGGAGGAACATTATGCAATAGAGGTTGGGGGGCGGGGGGTAAGAGGAAATGGGAGAGGCAACAGGAGTGGGACAGGGACACAACACAACAACAATAAAACAGTGACCAAAAAACATCTTAACAGGTTTCCATTTGAGGTATGAATGTTAATACAGATACTAACTTACAGAGACAATTTGAAAGAGAAAGATGGTTGGAGGGGGAACAAGGAGAGTGGGAAGATGTGGGCCCCACAGTACCACTAGCAAAACCTGTGTGTATCATGGGTATTTGCTAGTGGGGGTGTAATAACATAATCCTTATGGTATACATAACAAATTACTTCTCATGTTACCCCAATTTTTACTCCCATCGCCTCTACCTTCTCTTTAGCTCTGCCGGATATGTTGTCTTTTTAAGCATTGGTCTTGGAATCAATATGGCTGCCGACTGACTCAAGTGTCTTATCTTCGTCGTGAGTTTCGTCTGGCGTTATTGAAACTCCTTTTTCCTCCAACTCTTCTTGGTTTGATTTTTCGGTTTCCTCTATTGTAGTTTCTTGTTTTGTCCGGACTTTTAGTGTTGTGTCCTTGTCATCTGGTGGAATTACCGTTTTCGATTAAGTATTATGTGACCCTGGTGAATGTCACTGGCCAATTCCTGGTGGATTGGGGCGCTCAGTGTACTCTGCTTAAAAGGCGGGTGCATGGGCCAAAGTAAATTTTGACATTTTTTCAAACACACTTTAGAATACCATCCTTAGGTATTCTCAATAGCCCATAGCTTCCTACATTTGGGGGGAAAATTGCCTGTTGATAGCTTAAACAGCTGAATTAGGAGAACGATTTGAATTTTGATCCCTACAAACCCTCTTTTTGAAGCTCAGTATTGGAAAATTCTAGTGGAAAAATAATGATTAAGTAAAATGTTATGGCCCAAAATTGATATTTTTTGACATACAGGACAAGTTACGATAGGATATAAACTACTACTGTATGCTCAATATCCTTTGTATAGACGCAGTCAGTGTTATGGAAATCATGCCTTATGAAAATTATGCGTTACAGAAGTTACACACCCCTTTGAGGCCCTGTGAACACGAATGCCATGAGCCAAGAATTTGTTCATGTGTATAGAAGATGTTAATATGTATACATGTGTGAACAGATTTTGATGTATGTCTTTAATCATGCGGGCTATTGGCAAAAAATCAGCATTACTGAAATTATTTGTTACAGAAATTATTTTCCCTATTGAGGGCCAGTGAAAGTAAATGATATGAGCCAATGATATATTTTTTCTCATGTGCATAGACCATGATGATATGCATGTGTGAAAGTATTTTGATGTAGGTTGATAATTGTGTGTATATTATTGGAAATTAATCAAAAAGTAATTTCCGTAACGAAAATGGGTTTTAAACTTCATGCATTTATTGTGTCTTCATGAAACTTCCAATTCCTTAGCTTTTTTTCTCAGATAAGGGGGATTATGTAAACAACTGAATGCACTAGTAGTTATATCATATGAAATGTTTGCAAAAATTACAAGGGGGTTCTAAAATTTTTTTACGGAAATTACCGTTAAGGTCACTCACTGCATCAACACTGGTGATTCAAATCCAATCAAAACACGTCACACTAAGCAAGAATCAGCTGAGAGGTAAATTAAGGAGATGCTAAAAAAGGAGTAATTGAAGCCAGTACCAGCCCCTGGGGAGCCAGAATAGTGAACGCGGGTAAAAAAGACGGGACTGATCTGTTTTGTTCTGAGTACCGGCCGTTAAACTTGCGTCACTGAAAAGGATTCTTTTCCGCTTCCCCAGATGGATGAATATCTGGAAGCGTTGGGTGGAAATAAATGGTTTATAGCATTGGATCTGGAAAGTGGGTACTGGCAGATAGCCATGGATGAACAGAGCAAAGAAAAAACAGCGTTTGTGTCCACGCTGGGGTTGTTCCAGTACCGGGTCCTGCCATTTGGGTTATGCAATGCTCCCACAACATTTGAGAGAATGATGGAGCAGATGCTCCAGGGGTTGCGATGGAAGTATTGCCTGGTATACCTGGATGATGTTATCATTTTTTTTTTAAAGAAATTTTATTGAGAACATTTCCATGGTGACATAGTAATCTCATGCTGCTCAAGTTTTTTGGACCAATGTTTGAGAAAACTATGGGGAATCTGGAATTGGTTCTAAATAGACTCAGGAATTATGGGCTCAAACTGAAACCAAAGAAGTGCGAGTTCCTCAAGTTGCAAGTCCAGTACCTGGGTCGGATTGTATCTGAGGCAGGCATCCCCCGGATCCAGATAAGATCCTGAAGGTCTGGTCTTGGCCTGTGCCAAGGACCGTGAAAGAAGTAAGGCAGTTCCTGGGATACGCATCATATGACCGCAAATTCATGCCCGACTTTGCGGAAATGGCAGAACTGATTCAGAGCTTGGTGGTAGGAGGAGATCAGAGGAGTTGTTGGAATTGTGCATGACTGCTTTTGGGCAGTTGAAAGACCTGTTAACTAGGGCTCCAGTATTAGGATACCCTCAACCGTTATGCATGATCATTCTGGACTCTGATGCCAGTGGATTCGGGATGGCTGGAGTTCTATCCTAGATACAAGGCGGGAAGGGAGTGGTGCTGATGCTGGTGCTGGTGATGGGCAATAAAAAGGGAGTTGCTAGCGGTGCTGAGGGTTGATGGTCAGGGTAAAACTGTCCCTGGGAAAGACAATAGTGCCAAGCCCCAAAATAGTTAAACAAGTAAAGAGGCATGGGAGACCCCTGAAACTGGACATCAACGGGACCGCCCCTCCGCTAGCGGACCCTGATACAGAGACGGGTAGTCCCCAATCAGATAGTGAATCTGAGTGTCCCAAATCAGATAGTGAATCTGAGGACACCCCGGACACCAAAGCTCAGGGTGGAGAATTGCAGTTGGATACGGTGATGGATAGGGTATCAAAGTCTTGATACTTGTCCGGCCCCCCACAACGACAAGTACAGCCTCCGGACTGATAGGGCTATGGATGAATAAACCGTTGGGAGAAAGTACAAGAAGTACTAAAAATCAGACATACCAGGCAGGGTGCTCCGAGATGAGGTGTAGGAATGGCCTCATTTGGGTTGAAAACCTGCCACTATGCAAGGAAGGACTTTACCGAGCGAGAATGGGAAAAGGCGGACCATAAGCCAGGCATGCTTCCTCGGTATGTTGAGACCTGTTGGGAAGGAAAACAGGGAGTACTGTTGGGGCACTTTTGACCCACATTGCTCAGTGAGGTGATTGAGAGAAGAGGAGAACGCCCAGCTCTGGGACGTTACAGTTGTCACGGAGGGTATGCCCTAATTGAGCAATAGGGTCCTGAGTATTGAGGTGGCGCACCGGTGTGTGAAACCACTCAGAGACAGATCATAGGAGCTAAAAATAGATTGGACTAAGTTTGTGATTGGCCAAGACAGTGGGGTGGGATAATGTGAGCGGGCTGAGATGGCAGATGTGTGGCAGAAGCATACCTGCACTGACACCGCGAGGTTGTGTGTGTCCCACTGAGTGAGATTTTGAGACTTGACCCTACTGTTGGCATGATAAACTGGTTAAATTAAAAGAGGCACTCTTCACTTGAAATTGGTTTGCACCAGTATGAGTGAGAAAGAAAAGATGGAGACTGTGGAAGAGACTACTGACCCTACGAAGGAAAAGGTGGAATCTGGTGGAGGAGAGGAAGGAGAGGTGGGTGGTATGGAGGCCCCTGATTTGTGACTTTTGTGCTAAGGGAATCACCAGCCACCAAGCCCACACAATTGTCATGTATGGAATCTCCAATCTCTCTGTACTCAATGGCTTTGTTAAGCGCCTTAAGACGATCCTGATCTAGGTAGTCTGAGTGAATGAGCATGGCCTCACCAAGTGTACTGAGCTGTCTCTTCAGTTTTGCATTGATCTGCCGGCCATCGTCTTGTATGACTTTCCCGAATTGCACAACCTTTTCCAGGTCTCTGAGTGCCTTATTCGCAAAGTCAGTCGCGTCTTGCTGCCTCGCACTAAGCAGTGCAACGATCATGTTTGAAGCATCCTTCAATGCTTCCTCGAGTTCCATTGTGGGCTTGACAGACTTGCCCTCATCCATGCTATCCATAGCCGGGAGTGGGCAAGAATTATTCTTTTCAAGAAAGAATCCCTACCCGGACGCCCTGGTTCACAGCACCATTGTAGAGAACGGCAGATTTGTAAGGGGTATGAGTTGAGGTCTCTCGCGAAAAAACGACCAGTAACAGACCAATATTAATTTGCACCGGTATTTTATATACTCAACACCCCAGTCCAAGCAATAAACAACTTGAATTAAACAGAATGTTCGGGCCTTCCAGGCACAAATCTGTAGTATCAAGCACGGTCCCGTCTCCTTGCGAAGCATGGCATGCTTTGTCTACTGTCCGCATGAAGGTGTCTTTATAGGTATATGACAGTTTAGTCCATTTTGGATCAGATTTTGGTTGATTTTGCGTGCAATTGTCTCACCTCAGACCCATACTGTAGTCCAGGTCTATTTTACCATTTGCGCTATGCCTATTGGCTGCCTAGGTTCCTATTCGCCTGATACGCGGCGACGCTGACAGCGATTGGCTAATATCATTTGGCCGCAAACCCTGTCTATTTACCGCGTTGCGCTGTCCCCATTGGTCCATGCGCGACACACCCATTTCTCGCAGCAGTGCTTACAGCTGCATGTCGGCACCCACTGGCCACAGTGGATCGGTAGTCAGGCAACGCAGCCCTGCAGGGGGTTGGAATTGCATGTATTTGCGTCTGACGTTAAATTGAGTAAAATAAACACATCTGAAAAGTCATTTTGTACCCGTCTCTACCCCCACTTTGACGTTTTGGCCAGATCACTGGAGTCCAATATGGTGTTTATGTTAGTAATACTGCCACGCCATCTGACGGCTGTACGTGTCATAATGCTTTTGGTAAGTGTGACCCCGCAGTGCCGCCATCTATCACAGCAGACGCTCATCACTCCACTGCTGTGGTGTGAGCCCATTGATCGTGCGAGTCAGCGCGACGCATAAAAATCTAAACCTGCCGGTAGCATAAGAGTTATGATATAATTTCTTGGCGTGTCCCGCCTTGAGTGTTTTTCCCAATGCAAGTGTTTACTGTTCAATGACACGTGTGTGCGTCTGCTCTTTTCTGAGCCGTGTTGTAGCGCAGCAAAATTTCACATCGCTTTTGTGAATAATTGCGTTAATTGGCTTAGTGAGTTAATTAAGTAATTATGTGGGTAACCGGTTTTTCTGTTGTTTACATAAATGAGGACGCACGTCGAGCACTATGTAATGGCCAGGAGGGATGTGGACCTAACAATATTTTCTTCCCATTAGTTGAATTTAAATCGAATGACAGAGGCAGTGTTCCGACGTTTGTAACTTTATTTTCCTTCCTTTTTTGATTACACATTGTGCAATAGTCGATTAGCAAACAGTTCAAACATAAAAGACATGACATTTAATAAAATACGACCATACCAGACGGTTTCATTAATAACCTTTAATGTATAAATCTACCTGTGTCCTTACCTAACGAACAAGTGCATAGAACATGTAGTCCGGCAGTGGAAAGGCAAATTTTGGCCTAACCAGGAAATCCCGGATAAAGTTTTTTTCTCTCTTGATTTATCATCTATGGGGTCCCTATATCACATTCCTGTGTGATTGGAAGTTCCTGACCTTGAGCAATTCGAGATATTCAAGATGGCTGCCACCAAACATGTCAAATCTGTAAACTGGCATATCTCTGCTTCCAATGGGGCTAGGAATATGTTCTAGGTGTCTAAATGCATGTTTCATTAGCATACAAATGTAATACAATCATTAAAAAAATCATTGACCAAACAATTTCCCATGAAAATTGCATTATGGGGTAAAATAATTCAATTTGACCCATACAAACCCAGCAAATCTAGGCATATCTCTGCTTCTAATGGGGCTAGTTATACATTCTAGATGTCTAAATGTATGTTTTGTTAGCCTACAAATGCAATACAGTCATTAAATAAATCATTTGCCCAACAGTTTCCAATGAAAATTGCATTATAGTGTAAAATAATTCAATTTGACCCATACTAACCCAGCAAATCTAGGCATATCTCTGCTTCTAATGGGGCTAGTTATACATTCTAGATGTCTAAATGTATGTTTTGTTAGCCTACAAATGCAATACAGTCATTAAATAAATCATTGGCCCAACAGTTCCCAATGAAAATTGCATTATAGTGTAAAATAATTCAATTTGACCCATACTAACCCAGCAAATCTAGGCATATCTCTGCTTCTAATGGGGCTAGTTATACATTCTAGATGTCTAAATGTATGTTTTGTTAGCCTACAAATGCAATACAGTCATTAAATAAATCATTGGCCCAATAATTCCCAATAAAAATTGCTTTTTTTGTGTAAAATAATTCAATTTGACCGTAACTTAAAAAACATGTCAACTCTGTAAACAGACATAATGATATATAGATCGCTACTTCTAATGGGGTTAGGAATACATTCTAAATGTCATTTGCCTGCAAATACATTACATCTGCATACATTTAATCATTGGCCTAATGTTTGTCAATGAATGTTTCATTATGGTGTAAAAGAATTCATTATATATGCTTTATTGTTTGTCAGATTTAGTCTATGAAAAGACCATAACCATATTCTTTGTTTATCATTCCATTGTCTTGCACTTCAAATGTGAAATAAATATTCCTAAGCTTCTTAACAGCAGGGTGTCATGAGCTATACATAGTATTCACTGATGTCAGGGCGCTGGCCTAGGCTAGCTATGTTCTGTATCACCCCTTGTAAATATTAGCTGGACATATGTGCTCCAAGGTTGCCATTTTCACCTCCAAAAGTTTTAGCAAATGTAATATAAAGTATGCTGATGTAGTCAGGTGTTAGCAAAATAGTCAAAATGGGAAAAGCCTTTCAATCTGCTGACTTCCACTCTCTAAGCAGACACACAATACGGCTGCCAATGGGGATAGCCACTAACTCAGTGAGATCATGTAAATACTATGTATTACTTCCTATAAAACTCATTTTGGGAACTCAAGCCTAATAGGTTGCCTAAACTTTCCTGAATGAATGGAGGGCAAATCATTCATCTATGTGCAGGCCTGTTCCAAGGAATATTGACAGACCAGGCCCTTGAACCAACCCTTATGATCTTTGGTAATTGCCAGCAAGTTATTATAGGTTGTTTCCCAGCATGCTTAGACTCAAAAACCTAGACTTAACAGTTTTCAATCTTGGAGCAGAATTGTTAAAAGCATAGACACAATGTGGGCCAAGGAAAAAGTGACCTCATTGGAGTATACAGAGGAAGTGTCAAAGATGAGAAAACAGATTTTGTTGACAATTCCTACCCATTTCTACCACTCTACCCTGACAGACTTGTGAACATTGTATCAGGAATTTCTATCAGTTCCACAAAGTACTTGTTGACTGTGCCTTAGATATTGGGAAGAAGTGTAAATGTCCTTGGAGTTTACCCTGCTAAACAGATCAAATTTAATGAGAAATTACCAGAAGCAGCATAATTCATTTCAATAAACCTGGGCTGAGGGTTTTCATAAGGCAATGTTGCTGTTTACAAACTGTTGTCCTGTGAACTTGCTTCAGATATTTGGCAATATTTGAAAGCAATGGCCTCATGTTTGAGGTCAAATCATTGATAGATTTCATTACTGATTAATTTGAAAAACCAAATGTAATGCAGGAATATAGCATTCTATACAATATTTATTCAGTAGTGTGTTTTACTTTGGAATGTGTGATGGTCAGTAAATGAGTAATGCAGGACATCACCAGGCAACCTGTCATTCAACATTAAATGCAGACTTCTTGACTCTTAAATGGATATAAATTTCTGTTTTCCTGATGCAGGCTGTAGATAACCTGGTCTACCAAAAAACCAATAGCATAACCTGTTGTGATGTCTACAAGTCCATCTGGGTAGAGATTCTTGCCTATTGGATAGCTTGTCGCAATAATAATCTTAGCTGATGCATCCTCCTTATGTTCAATCAACAATATAATGCCACTTTTCCCTTGACCCTCATTGTGACAAAGGTTTTGAAAACTCTGCTCAAGGTGTGAGTAAGTTTTGCAAGTCTGAGGGTGATGGGTGATGGGTGACTTTACTTCTAAGATACCTGATTAGTCTTTACCAAACCTCAAAAGGGTTGACTCAACTGCCATCAAACATGCCCATGCACGGTATACTTTCCATTCATTCAGAAGTTGAACATGCTTTCCATTGGATGCATGTAATAGAGAGCATAATGAGGTTAGTGATAATACTATGATAACCCTATTACAAGGACCATACAAATGATATCAGGTATGGTATGATAAAAGAAGAAATTCATTTATAGTCTGGTCATAGACAAGTAACACTGCAAAATAATGAATTCTTCTACACAATAATGAAATCTTCATTGACAAATATTGGGCCAATGATTAAATTATTCAAATGTAATGTATTGCAGGCAAATGACATTTAGAATGTATTCCTAACCCTGTTAGAAGCTGGGATCTATATATAATGTGAAAACAGACATATATTATATGTCTGTTTTCACATTTTCATATTTCTGTTTTGACGTGTAATTTGACTTATGGTCAAATTGAATTATTTTACACAAAAAAAGCAATTTTCATTGGGAATTATTGGGCCAATGATTTATTTAATGACTGTATTGCATTTGTAGGCTAATAAAACATATATTTAGACATCTAGAATGTATAACTAGTCCCATTAGAAGCAGAGATATGCCTAGATTTGCTGGGTTAGTATGGGTCAAATTGAATTATTTTACACTATAATGCAATTTTCATTGGAAACTGTTGTGCCAATGATTTATTTAATGACTGTATTGCATTTGTGGGCTAATGAAACATACATTTAGACACCTAGAATGTATTCCTAGCCCCATTTAGAAGCAGAGATAAGCCTGTTTACAGATTTGCTGGATCGGTTGCCGCCAAATTAAATTATTTTACCCCATAATGCAATTTTCATGGGAAATTGTTTGGTCAATGATTTTTTTAATGACTGTATTACATTTGTATGCTAATGAAACATGCATTTAGACACCTAGAACATATTTCTAGCCCCATTGGAAGCAGAGATATGCCAGTTTACAGATTTGACATGTTCGGTGGCAGCCATCTTGAATATCTCGAATTGCTCAAGGTCAGGAACTTCACATCACACAGGAATGTGATATAGGGACCCCATAGATGATAAATCAAGAGAGAAAAAAACTTTATCCGGGATTTCCATGTTAAGCTCTACCACTGCCGGACTAATGGTGCTACATTAAAAAATGAAGATTTTTCCCACTCCAGTTGAGAAATCGATTGATGAACCTTGTGTGCATGATGTGTAAAGTCTACATGTAAGGACAGTGGTGGTTTGGAATTGTGTTTTCCAAAGAAATAATTTAAAAAACATAAAATTACTTAACCATTGTTGCCATATGAACTGTACGAATGTGCAACGTCACATAGTGTATACTCACACCAAAAAAGTTAACTAGTTATATTATCACATAACAATTTAAAAATTGCATTGTTCATAATTGATGAGTTAAGCCAGTCCTTGTGCATCTGCTTTGTAATTGTTTTGAAGTTCCTATTGATAGGCCAGTCGGTAATGCATGCCAGAAGTAATATAAGGCATATGACACTGTGTGTCTTAGTCTACTGTCTTTGTCTACTGGAAGATGACTGTGACCTTGCAGTCTTTGAAACTTGAGCCAGCGAATAGTTTGTCCACAACACGTTTGGCTCTTTTCTTTTTTACTTCTTGGTTGCTGGACGACGTTGCCGCCGGTGGTACAGCAACGCAGATAGTCCTCGACTTGTATTTGTTCTGGTTCCTGTCATTTCCATTTCTTTCCTGTAGTGGCCTCTGTTGTTGTTGCTCTTCCCTTATGGACTGTGTCAACTGTCTGACAGCCGCCAAGTCCTCGAACATTTCGTTTTCTTCCTGCTCTACCTCAGCGTCAGTAGGAGGTGGAGGAGTTGCCTGTGAGTGGCGCTGCGTCAGGTCTATGTCATCATCGTCCGAACTCTGAGTTGCAGTAACCTGTTAAAAGTACGAAGTAACACCTTAGTTTGTATTTGCCGACCTGAGGTAGTAGTTTATAATTTAAGTACAACATTGTTACATCAGTCTACGTGCATACACATCAAGAAAGTTAGTGTTAGGCACGAATGTATAATAGTGTTGTTGCTTGTCTTTTAAGGTTGACATTTCGGTCTGTGTTTGGTATGGAGGCTCCTTTATTAAAATTTTTTGGTATTATTATGTGAAGTGTGTTATACCGTTCTATTATTATTTTTTTTTAATTAGGTGCTCACCTGAGAAAAGAGTAAATTTAGGTCTTGTGATGGTGGCATTTCCACGTCAGGTACTTCGCTGCTGTCGTCCAGGGCAGTTGTAGTGTCACTGACTTCGATGGCAGTTTGTTGCCCATCGCTGTTAAAGGCAACCTTCATCTGCATGGTCTGAAGTACTTGTGGTGGCAATGTTGGAGGCGTGCCAATAACAATTGGCTCGTCACTGTTTATGTTAGACTGAATATGATTGTTCTCCTTTGTTGGCGTCTTCTTTTTGGGTGTCAGAGAAAGGCTTCTCCTAGATTTAGGTTTCACCTTTTGGTTGGAAGACTGTGTGTGTTGACGGTGAGTTGGAGTGGTCATCTCAGGTGTGTCATTAGGCAAGGGTCTATTGCTGGCGGTTGAGACAGTAGGTGTAGTGACATTAGGTGCAGTTGTGGATGAAGTATCACTGACCTCGACCCTTTTGTTGGCCGATTCTGTCACTGATGTTGCAGGCATGTCCTCCACAGCATAGCCCATGAAATTTGAGATTGTGTGCGACATAGCGAGTTGTTTCCCATCTGTAGTTGATGAATAATTGGTGATTGAACTGGTACACCTGTGACCAGTGGTGGTGATAATATCATTAGCCTCATAGCTAGCCCCTCTTAGTAGTGTGACCATAGTTGATCTGATGCAGTGGTTTGTGTAATTGTGGTCGAGCTTAGCTTCAGTAGAGATGAATCTCATGAACCCTCCAATTGTGTTTTCCCCCACGCCCATGTTACAGTACCAGATGTCATCCTCTTGTGAATGTTTGGGCCTTGGTCGCTGGTACAAGCGGTCACACTTTGGATGCAACTTGCTGATGTATTTCTTTAGATTGTTGAGAACACATTTAGGACCGCCTGTACCATACATGCGCTGGTCATGGTGCTTCCTCCTGGCGTTGTTGGAGGGTTGGTGGTTTTTCTCTAATGGCTTGTGGTTTAGAGTTGCGTACTCTTTCCCACCATCGTCCACCTTGAAGACAATTTGTTGTTTCTTTAGTTTGTGGAGGCCCTCTCGACCTCTTCTACCGAAATGTACCACTGTTTCCATGAAGACTCTTAATTGAAGTCCCTGGGCCATGGTCTGGTCGAGGACACCAAAAGAATAGATCTGTTTCAAATGGCGTGCTGACAGAGGCTTGTGACTCCTGTCGATGTCCTGGCCGTTCTCTGATAGTGCTCTCATACGACCTGTGAGGACTTTGTTTGCACATATGAAGTGTGAGTTGCTAGTCAGATTAATGTTGCGGTTGTAAGGTGGTTCGTTCAAGTGACGTTGAATAGCTGATCTGATTGAGTTGAGGGCGGAGACACTGTATTCTTCGCCAGTTGACTTGCATATTTCTCCGTAGAAGACCTGTAGTTTAGCTGCCAGTTCTTCGTCCGTCATGTCACCAAAGTTGAGTTGGTACTTGTGGTTGTCCAACCAGTCTGAAGAATGAACCGAAGTGTTAATTAACGTGACATAGTGAAGTAAATAATGCAGCCTAAACAGCACGGTTCACCTACAATAGGCAAGTACAATGTGTCCCTAACCATTAAGGTCTCAAATTTCCATGAATATTGTGAATTATATAATGTTCCGATCTGGTGAAAGAATATTCATTACTTGGACATGTGTATACATAATAGTTTGAATTAGCTGTTCAAACTTGTCCAATCATTTTCACCAGATCGGAAGGTATCAAAATAGCAAAATTATTGGGCCTACATGCAACAGCCATTGGAAAGCAGCTGAAGATGGAGACATGTGGAGTGACCACATCTGCCCACTTCCAAGAAAACCACACACCACTATCTGTCATTAGCCCTTAATGAGTGATAAGAATCGAAAACAAGCTCGTCCTTGGTTCCCCCCATATAGGCCCCTCAGTCAGCCCTCTCTTCCTCTAATCTCGTTGGTCAGACCCACTACACATGTATACTATTGTGGGAAAAAAGGGCAAAATATAAAACCATTTCAATGGTTTTGTGAATTTCAATGGTTTTGTGAGGTATATAAATAATGGCTCTTAATCATTCTCATTTTGTCTAACCTAATCATGTCTCATGTTGGTGTCCCATATCTGGGGTGATTCGTATATGTTTGTCTATTATACATATGTGTATGGATGAACATATAATAACGAGAATAACCTTGATAATACCCTTGATCCATTGTCAAAAGAGCATGCATGTAACTCAGCATATGGACATCTTATGAACATAATCTATTTATTAAAAGAATAAATACGTATATATAAGCGTTAAGATATGCAGTAAGATATTCTCATCTATAAACATACTAAAAACGAACTACTTGGAAGGATACTGAGGAGAAGCTGAAAAAGTTATTTTAATCAATTAGAACCTTGCTCAAGGGAAATCTCTCTAAACGCACCATACAAATGGATGAAGACGAAGAAGTTGTGCCAAGAACAGTGAAGCAGACGTGGCTGCTCCTTTGGATGTCTTTTAAGATCCTCTTCTTTATCCACCCTCAGCTGGACAAACAATCTCTCATGAAAATTAGCCTGCTTTTGTCACGAAGATTGTCCCGGCATTTTAGCTTTTACAAACAATCTTATGATCCACATACTCTACTTGATAAGAGGAAGCACACTGTAGATCGTGGCCTGACCAAAGAGATAGACATACATGTACTCTTACTTGCATAAAGGACGAGTTCATGTCTACAATCGACGGCTGTCCTTTGGTTAGGCTGTCTATACTACTGTGTTCTGGTGGGCCAGGGGCCTGGAGACTCACTAGCAATGGCATTAGATAAAGACTCTCTACTCTGGGCCTGGGGACACATTGATCACCACCCAATTGCTTTCCAATTCCTTGCCCAGTCAAAGTTAATCACAAAATAAATTAATCCCAAGTCCTCAGATGATCCATTATGGTCGGTTAATGCACTCCAGGAAGTCTACTTGTGCCCCTTTTTATGGAGGACTTCAACATATCTGATTATCTTGTTGAAGAACACGTCACAGCGTCTTTTTAATGGTTGTTCGGGGTAGAACATACCACCGGATTTACAGACTCTTTAGTGTGTAATTCTTATTCCGTTTGGACATGGCGACATTTCAGCAGAAGACCTAAGGAGACAATTCTTAAAAAGAAATCAATGTATACACTCACGATTATACCTCTCGGTGGTGATAGGTGTATTCACTCCTGTATGATTTATTTGTTCCAAGCCGTTTATTCAGAGATGTTGAAAGAGGACGAGGACTTTCTAAGTTGCCCTGTAATTTATTAAGAAAATATAATGCAGTCGGTCCTGGGGTGGTCATCTCCTGGGGAGATAATGGTATCTCTTTAATATTTACAATCCCCTTTTACCTCATTTCTTACACCACTTTTCTTTATTTTCATATACGTGTATACAGTTCTAATTAAGAGTTTTTCTTGTAAAATAAAACAAAAACAGGGGCTCAAAACTAATGGTTTACTCTCAGCAAGTGTGTTATGGACTGGAGTAAAAAGGCTTTGATGGGTTAATGTCCATGAAGAATGATTTACATGTGAAAAGGGTTAGACATTAAATTGTTACCTATATTTGTTCTGTAAAAATGCCTGTTATAATTCCGACATATATGTTTTTATGTCAGACCTGTGTATTCTTCGTTTAGTGATCTGAAAGTTGTATTAACTCCACTAATAATAAGAAAATGTAATGTGTGCTGTCAGAGGCTTTCTGATGATGCCAACATAATGTACGATCGGCAGCTCTACACATTTACTAAATTGTGGTATATTAGACTATTGGGTGATGTTTAACTGTGTTTTGAATCTCGGTTTTGTACAAAATTTAGGTTATGTGAGAGGTTTGGTAAAGGCGAAATGTACATTGTCAGGCGACTTCACTCCTATAGTCTTTTCTACTCTACCATTTTATGATATATATAGGGTCCCAGACTAATTATGCTGTCTGCCAGAGGAAATTGGATATATTCCTAGCCAGTGATCATGATCACCCCGTACTACCACGATGTCATGGAGGACTATCTTCAGGACTGTCTATTCATCTTTGGAGACCAATGATGTGCGGGCTGGTTTCTTCCATTTCCAGAACGCATTTGCGGTTCTGTATAGGCCAGATGACTAGCTAATATTAAATTGATGAACATACGGGGCTTGCTCGGCGCGATTCTCGAGTTGAAAGAAATTATTTATTTTCACCCACATGATGGTGCATGGTGCTATTGGTATTGACTTCATGGCCTATTTATTTAAAACATGAATGCTGGTCTACTATGGTAGCATATGTATGTATATTCGGTAGGCGCTACAACAACAATGTGATGATTCGCTCGGTTTGACCACTGGTATACACACCGACAGAATGTAGGGCTTACCTAATGGACAGAAATTGTCAGTCACAAACGTTCAATATTTCGGATATTGCGCCCCGTGAATCAATGCATTTACATTTATAGGTTTTAGCCATGTTCTAAAGTCACAAATATAATGATAATGATTTCTAATATATATTATATATGTTGATGAATAATTTAAACCTTAGCGTCTGGTTTGTGTCATGCTTACATGGTGCATATCCATGGAATGTAAGGTTGAGGTCGCCTGGAAATGTACAATTCATCGTCCATAATCCTCTCAAATAACCCTAATCTAAGACAAAAAGGAGGTTCAAAATACAGTTAAATTTAAAAGAACATATTTTTAGTCAGATATAACAAATAGTTTTCATTTTTCACGACGAGTTAGCAGAACATAATAAATGTGTATAGCTGCCGATTGTACATATTCTGACGATTTATATTATCTGCATATATATGAACCGACAAAAATAACTTTCAGAATTAACCTTGATCCATCTTTAAAATGGCATTAATGCATCTCAGCATATGGACATATTTTGAACATAATTCACATAACCTATTTATTGCAAGGTATGAATATAAATATCTGCATTAGAATATTCTCATCTAGAAACATACTAAAATAAAGATTTCTGTAGTAACATTTTTGAATATGTGCATCCACGAATCTTTGTAATAAGTCAGGCAATAAGATGAAGGTCATTGCAGAGAGTTGGTATTTGCAGATTCTCAAGGGGCCTTTCTATTCATGTCATATGGCATAGGAACATGTGTCGGATCGGGTGTCCGGCGTTTCCCCCGCCAACATTTTCCCGCCGACATTCTCCCCGCCCCATTCTCCCTGCCTAACCTTCTCCCCGCCTCTCATTCTGCCTGCCAACCATTCTCCGATCCGTCATATCCCCCCGCCATTATTCTCCCCGCCAATTGATGTTCTTTTACATGCTGCATTGCAACGTCAATTTACAAGAAGTTGGTACAGAAGATATTAAAAACATATAATTTATCATAAATATTAAAAAGTGTAAAAACTCAGCTTAAATGATTTTAGCCTCTCTACTATCTTTTACTCTCTATCTTCGCTCCCTCCCTCTCTCTCTCTCTCCCCCCTCTCTCTTCATTCACTCTCAATGGCCTAGAACCGTCGGATCACTCATGCTAGAAACACTCTTGCAAGCTGTGTTCTTCTGATTTTTGCTGTCGAGCATCCTTATAGACGGGCTGGAGGACATCCCTCTGTGTTGGGTTCTAGGTCATTCCCCCGCCAACATTCTCCCCGCCGACATTCTCCCCGCCGCATTCTCCCCTCTGCATCCTCCTCGCCTGACATTCTCCCAGCCTAGATAACAGCGAGGCATATTAACTAGATTGTCATAACTGTAGAAGCTACTATATTAATCTCTAACGACTGAACATATGAGATTGGTACTCTGAATAGTTTGACTGTAAGTAATTGTCAACGTTGGAAAACACCTCCCACGATATAGAAATTTATTTTTGTAAGAAGTCAATTACCAAACCTACATATTTACAAGTAAATATTTCAGACGCTGGGGCCCACCCTTCCTCGGACACTAGGGCCCTGCTGGGATGGGCCCATGTATCTGATTAGAGTACTTATTACTTAGAGTTTCATTCAACTGGAAGATCTCGGAGTAGAAAGTACATTGAGCAGGATCATTCCTTTTCAGTATCGCATTAAGCAGAAATGTATATGTTTATGTTTGTGGTCGGGCCCTAGCGTCTGAAGGTGGGTGGGCCCTAATGTCTGAAAATAAGGGAAAGTAGGCCCTAGCGACGGTGGACCTTAGCGTCGTTGGGCCCTAAGCTTTGTTGACCATATGCTTGCTTTCGTCACTGTTGTTGCCCGAGTCGTATACAAGTTTATATACACTACTATTACAACCACCTACACCGGGACTATCCCGACCAATACATCCATGCCACCTACTAACCATATAACGACCAGGGCAATTGTGCAAGGCAATTGGGAGACACGCATATGACGTCTGTAATAAGAGTCACGTGGGATATCATCCATGTTTTCTGATTTCAGTTGTGCTGCGCTGAATATTTATTATGCTGTCATTTACATAGGATACAGCTGTGCGTAAATAGGTTCTTCCCATGGCTGGAATGCGGCAAATATTCCCTCATACCACTCCTAGCACACATGTATGCAAGCTGCTGCAACTTCGTAACTCGGCACCTGATTGATATTACTTTTTAAAACAAGAACAGCGAGACCAAGCTTATTATACCCAAGGATTTCATAAACCGGGAAAATAAAATAAGCCAGCTTGCATGCAATAAACGACTATAATTCATCTCTAGCAAAGTGTCCATTGAAAACCTAATATGAAAGCACAGTGAATGGGAAACAGACACCGGTGATAAAGTTGACCTTAACTGTCAACTAGGATGAGGATTCGAACGCCTCCCCGAGGGTGTTTCTCAGTGGGATTTCTCATTGTTCATTCCTAATAGGAACCAGCAACCTTAAGTCGATTGGGAGTTGATTTCCCGGTGCAGCGGTACCTGTTGAAGGTTTGTCGTTTCATAAAGACACCACTGACCTGAGGACACGCATCAGGAATCGACGAATCAAGGTGCATAGTGTCAGTTTATCATTTGACTGTAGTGGGGAGTAATGGACTCCGAATCGCTCATGTAAAGGTGATGGGTTCCATCGTGCACTATAGCTCTTCATCCTTCTTACTTGTGATTCTGCCGTAGATCTAGCTATGTCCTTCTGTATTCTCTTCTCTCTCCAGTCTTACCCTGGTGGGTCCCTCGCACATGCTCTCTCCTTCCTACAGGAGGCGGAGAAGGCTAAGGACACTTGGTGGACCGCAGTTTGAAGTGATCAGCAGTCGCTGCCTGCTGCTTTCCTTGCTCACTGGTGCACACACACACGCGAATTCCTCGAATGAGCGGCTCGAATGGGCCTACACCGCACGACAACTGCACCGATAGCACACCAACAACTGCACACTAGCACCCATACCTCCCACCACCACCACCACCACCACCACCACATTCACTACCTCCATACATACGTGCCACTAACACAATTACTTTGGGACTACCACCACCACCACCACCACCACAACTAGGATTTAACACTCAAGCGTCAATTAGGAATAAAACACGCCATGTGAAATAAGCCCGATTTTAAAAGCTTTAACTACAGGAATACTTTAGTTGAGTCGCTGGCAGTCAGTCCTTGCCGCTGCCCATCTACCATCTACTCATCTTCATGTACGTCAGCACTGCATTTAAGCATTTGAGGATCAAAGCTCCAACTCAAGGGTCCCAAGTTGAGGCTTTTCCCCCATCACGACTATTTATATACATATATCTGCATACCTTTATTCAACATTTGTCTCATTCTACGGCACCCTGGCATACTGGCAATGAGCATAGGTCTTCTTCCAACACATGATCTCTACCTGGGCACTGGGTCTGTTTTGGTGAAAGTTGCCAGCGATGCTTCTTTCCCTTTCCATTTTCCATTGCGGATGAAGGCAATCTTAAAACACGTATATGTATAGCACAGGACGCGTGTCTCTGAATCACACTGCTCTAGGCATGAGCCAAGTGGAGGACAAGGAGGAGGCGCAAGCAATTTCTATTGGACCAGGACACCATCCAGCCACCAAATGATAGTGTGCCTTGTGAGGAGAGGCAGGAGGAGGTTGCATCTTGCTTTTCTCTTTTTCTTAACCACCGTGTCGTGAGAAATGGCTGGACAGTAAAAGATTCAGCCATGTGCCATCGTGACAGCAATGACGGCTGGCTTCTAGTCCTCTCTTATGCTATTGCAATGTTCAATTGTGAGGAATTGCATCTAAAATAACAAATCAAGGAATTTACAGTGACCGCAGCCATCCACGAGGAAGATAGAGACCCAGTGGATGCTCTAAGTCTACATCATGTATTCGGTAAGTGAGGTGGTATAACCGAATGCCAAACAAGATGTCTGATTTTTTCCTATAGCTGTAGGATCTGTGGGCCGTGAATAATCCATTAATTATCCCTTGCCTTCCATCTGGAATACACGCATCCATTCATTATGTCTTATCTTTGTGAACCTAACTATATGTTATTATTCCATCATACCCGGACTGAAATAAAGACGAGTATATGAAGCCCCCAATAAAATACTGGGGTTTATTGTGTTACGGTGGGAGAGATTGTTACCGGGAGGGTATAGGGAATGAGTAATGATGGGAAATATTGGTGCAGAATCCATCATTGTGCGTGATATAACCAGAGAACACTAGTGGGCCATGTCAGGACCGATCCAGTGCGCTGAAAATGAATGTTAAAGCTGCACTCTCAGTTATCTGCGATCAAAAACCAAAGATTTTCTGGTGTTTTTTGTTCAGTTCGTTTCCTACCCATCTGAAAGTCATTTTATGATTTCATACGGTTGATTCTGCTGCAGGGCTTAACAGAGTTTACATTTATATTTCGGCGGCCGGCCGAAATCTTTCCTTAAATTCCATAGATTTCACTTACTATTATCGCTCAACGGCGCTGTTTTCTGACGGCCGATTCATCCTGTAATTCTTGTAAAAACATAACAGCAGCAAATTATCGATAATTTCATTCCTAAAGGTCAAACAATATGTACATCTGGTAAGAGTATTTGGTTGTAATACCTGAGAAATGCAGCGTTAAAGGCGAAGCGTAGGACTAGAGGCATGCCCTGAGAAAGAATAAGATAATTGATGCAATTTCCCATATGAAGGAGCTTCAAATGTACACTAATGTATCCCTTTGAGAGGGAATTACATGAGGTTGTCCTTAAAGTTTCTTGGTCTGTGGATATGAACCTCAACGTGGCGTGCATTTCACAGATGAATTAGTGACATTGTACTTCAGAGACATGGATAATGAACATGAGAATCCCATTATCTGTACTGGTGACCACCTAGAATCGTCCAAAACTGATATCAAGAATCTGTTGATGCTTTTGCTGCTTGTTCTGTAGGTTCAAGGTTCACTGGCCAATGATTTGGTTAGTACCTGAATCAAGAATCTGCGAGTTCTATTTATAGCTTAAATATCATGCACATACAAATAGTTTTTCATTCACCTATCTATACACTATAGCCCATTCTCCTCCAACTCAGCAGCAACGATGAAACAATGCATCTATTTGTAAAACACATTGACAAATTAGTCAACACAGAAGAAAAGATAGTTAAGGTGATGCTTTTAATCCTTAAGTAACTGTAAAAAGACGTTAGCTTCAGGTTGACGCAATCGCCCATACTTAAGAATCTTTTTTTTTATTAAGGTTACGTTTTACAGATAAAATACATATTCTATATCATATCATATCATCATATCCTTATTGTATCTCTCCATTATTACAAACTACAGATCTATAATGAATTACTGAACTATATACTTGATAGTATGCTATAATATAATACTGCACTCTCAGATGCAGGATCAGAGTCATATTTTATTCTGACCCTTATTTCATAGCATGTTTTTGGCTGCTATAATGGTATTTCTAGTATCAATACAATACAGTTATGGCAGTTGCAATGTTATTTCTAGTATGAATACACTTTTTTAGTATCAATGTGTTCCCTCGTACAGAATTGTTCAGCTGTCACGATGAGCAGTGAACTCTCTTAGATGATCCTGTAGGTTCATATTGAATTAGTAGAAAGATTAATCAATTCCGAGAATTGTATTGTTAACTCATATCAATCATTTAAAGATTAGCTGCTATTGCACGCACGGCGTTCATCACGAGAGAAATCGATGTTCTTTCCTGAAATAAAGAATTGATCGGCAGAATGAGATGACGCTGTCTGCTTCTTTTATCACCTATTTTCATTTGAATGATGCAAATGAAATCATGCATCATCAGTAAATGTTCATCTGGGGAGGGAAAAGGTGTCATCAACGCCAGTGGAATGGAAACATCAGGGCTCTGATATTGTCTTTAATTAAATCTGTCCATTGTTAATGGCACATGCAGATGTTAGTTTGGTATATTGCTAAATAATTGTTCAGGAATATCTTTTATATATGTAAGGAATTTTCTGTGTGGTCAGAAATTTTTCTAATATAAGCGCTGCAAACCTAATGAAGGCAGGATTATCATTTGCTTTTATCAATTTATATGATGACGTTAATGTTTACGGTATGCATGGGCCGTCAGGTTCAGCCCAGAAATAGGCTGAAGAATATTTTATTTATGGCTCTTGTTGGGATATAGCATTCAGTCATTCTTCTTACCTCCCTTCGTTTCCCTCCTGGGTGTTGCTTAATGGTCATATCAGTGCAATCAATTAGAAATATTTCTTTTGGGCATTATAAGATCGATGATGAATTTGAGGGATGGGAAATTTAAGCTTCGGGTTTCCTCCGAAGCATATGGCACTTCTTTTTGTCCATGACCGGCCGCCTCTATTTATGGGCTTCTTTGCTCTCTTTCACTCTGTTAATTTCATTTTACCCCATAATTTGATTTCTGTCTGGGATGCACTGTTGAATGTAGAGGAAGCTGAACTAATGAGTGAGAAGTGAAAAACACGTTTACTGCCTGGAGGCGATTTGATAGAACGGCGCCAAAGACATGAATGACAAAATATGATAGTCAAGAGAGACTGGAGAGAGGGAACTTGGGTTAGCATATGGGTGAGGTCGCCTGAAAATGTACAATTCACCTTCCCCATGCACTCCTCCCAAATAACCCACATTTAATATGAAGGATAATTAGTGTCAGCTATGCTGATTGCGTTGCCTCTGAGGAAACAAGTTTTAATTCAAGATTCATGAGTCAAATTTATACTCATCATCTCTATTATCTATCTAACTATCAACATAAAATTCTACATCAAATCAGTTACATAGTAACTAGTTCAAATCTCTAATTGAACTAAATTACTAGATTATGAACTAATTTAGCAATTAGATCAAATTTCTCTCCAATCTATATATTTCTATCAGACTTTGTTTAATCACATATCCAAAACAACCACCTAGCCCTTATCAGGGACTGTGCCATTCAACAGATCTATAAGCTACCGGGACTAAAAAGTAGAACTTTTACCACATTGCCTACAATTCTAGTTTACAATTATCATCTAATTCTGTGAATTTGTTTCAATAAAAATCCAAGATACCTTTAGGGAATAATGCCTTGTCGTCACACACTCTTAGGTATTCAGGAAGTGCATAAAACAACTCGTCCTTATACATTTCGATCTAGGTATAAACATTTTTAACATGTGACCTACATTATTCCGAAGTAACACGTTGTTAACTTTCACCACTACCATGCATATAGTCTGGCACTTGATATGCAAAAAGAGCCTTATCTAAGGAGTTTGTGACCAAGTCTTGTAAACCGTTAATCTTACAAGGACCATTTCTTTCTGAAATTTCCATTTCTGACCATCAAAGTGGGTTTATTGTTCCAGAATCATGTTTCCATGGCAACCACTCTAATTTATTAAGGGGTCAGTGGTTAAAAAGTAATTTAATGATATCTAAGGAACAAAAGTGAAGATTTCCATAGAAAAATAATGATAAATATGATTTGGAACATTCCTTCTCAGTATCCATGGCAACAGACCATCAAAGATATGTTGTTGGAGGGAGAGAGAGAAACCAGTGGAGTGAATGTACGGATGTATTGGTTAGATCTAAAGCTTAGAAAGTATTTAAAACCCACTCGGTGGTATGCTTTACAGGATGGACTGTATGTCATTATTGATAGAAGTTCCCAGTACCTATGGCAACCGAATTAGAAGTTTGACACATTCCATATAGATCCTTATCTTAGACTCAACAAGTAACATAGAAATTCAGGACTACTGTCTTGAAAACTAAAGTGAGAGTACATATATTCTTAAAAATTCATTCTATAGTTCCCATTCTCAAGTAAATAACATGAAGGTATAGGAATTATCTTCATTAATATATCCAAATATTATAATTCATAGGTTTTATGAAGCTTTATATCTAAATAATATATGGTTTCCATGGCAACCTGATTTAAAGCTTTGCTCTTGTCATCTGTAATACTTATATTACTATTAAAATCTTCTATGAGGACAACATTTTCTACATTGATATGTATTATTAGTCTTAAATTTCACGGTTAATATTTGATATTCTCCATTCGTCATCAGTCTCTACTAGGTAATTCTCCTTAATAAAACAACAGATCCCCCCCCCCCCCCCAAGACCCTAATGAACGATCTAACCGAAATATATTATAACCCTTGCATGCTTGGAGGTTATTATACACTTCGTGTTTTAATCAGCTCTCCGTGAACGCAAATTTTATACATCAATGTCCTTATTCAATATTTCATTTCTAATTGTGTCCATTTTCATATGCAGTGATTTGATATTATAATGCACAATTATAAAACTTCTTGTGATAAATCTCGCCAACTACAGATTTTCTTACTTTCATTATAAAATAATTCAGCTTAGATGTCCTGTCTTGTACCACAATGCGTTGCATAACAACTTCCATTGGGATATGACTCAGGTTTGGACACTGACCCTCTAACCCTTTACACCCGTGGTGCTTTAATGTTAATGGTAACTTTGAAATTGAAAAGTTCAACCTACCAAAAGTTGTTTCAATACAATCTGTTATCAAGAAATCATATACATTGTCTATATTTTGCTCAATAAGAAGGTATTTTTCCATAAAGTTTGCTGTCATCTCAATTCAATTGAACATCCAAATGTTATTTGAGTGTAAAATTGAGTGATGGTAAAATTCCCAATGAAATAAATAAAGAACATGGTGGTAAAATTATAAAGATAGCAGACGTTTAACTTTGATGGACTAATACATGTATGAGAGGGTAGAAACGCTGATACGTAGATGGACAAGTAAAAAATCACAAAAGAAATCAGGAGAAAATGTGGAGAAATAACATGCATCATCATTATCATTAATAATTAGGTAAGGGATAAAATACTGTAACGCAGGTATCCCAAGTAGTTAAGACCCTTTGGAAAGTGTATATCTCCCAAGTTAAAATGTATTAATTATTGCCAAGTCTTGAACGATAATTAAACAGAAGTTGTGTTGGAGAATGTTGGGCAGGGACATTTTCGGTGGGGAGAATGTTGGTGGGGAGATTGTCAGCTGGGAGAACGTTGGCGGGGAAAACTGAACAATATAACCGCAATTGCGACCGTCATCGCTCAACTTACCGTATTTCGAGTATAAATAGCATTTTTTTTCATTACTTTGCGGGAGCTCAAAATCACTGCGATGTGTATGTGAGTGTGTTGGAAATTCAAGTGGCAATAGGCAGAATTGTGTTGCCTTATATATGGCTGATGCCAACACCCAAAGAACATGCAAAAACTGGAACCCATATATATAAGGTTTCGGCGCTCGTACCGCCTTTGGTGCTCGTACCGCCTTTGGCACTCATACTGCCTTTGCCGGGGGAAACCTTAAAAAACATTTAAAAGCTGAAAAGAAATCCTCAAGGATAGAGGAATACTTGTTGCCCACCGAAAAAGGACAAATTGCATGATTTGTTCGCATAAACAATTGATGTAGAAAACGTCTGAAAAAGAAGAAATTTGGTTAAATAATGCTATACATTCGAGCAGATGTAGTAATGCTGAGTTGTTGTTTTTTTGTAGTCAGCTGATATCCTTTTCATGATGACATTGAGGCAGCGCGTGAGTGCGTGAGGGCGCCCAACTGCATTTAATTATTCCTTGCATTGTATAGACTTCAGATACATCTCATCTGTTGGGAAACAGTAAAACTTAATATCAAACATATAATACCTGGAATTATATTGAAAATCACTATTGAAAGTCCTTCTTAACTCCCTATGCATACCTCTAATCAGTGTTCATGTTTAAGTTACTCCTCCAAAATGTGTCAAAAAAAGCTTCAAAGTCACTGAGAGTTACAGGGGGTAATACCATGTACTCGATTTTGGTCAATTTCTGCGAATATCCTGGTAAAATTGTGCATTATTGGACAAAAGTACCTCGGGTTCACCTCACTCCATAGACCCCAATGTTAAAAGCAACAGGTTACAGTGACAGGCTATCAATGGTGAGGGTTGAACATAAGTATTGAAGGATACACTTAGCCTTTTAAAGTGTATTAGGATCCATCACGCTTCAATTATGGAAATATAAGTGAAGCCACACGTTTTAAAACTCTGACAATGTCGAAAGGAAATGTTACTGGTTCATACTGAAATACAATATATGACGTTTCTCTACATATGTAATATGCTGAAAGTCTCGACCACAATAGACAGCTGGGTCTGTAATTCTATTATCACGCCAATGCCATGCTTGTGTGATAATGCTATTGGTCGAATCTTTTTGTATTTCGGGAATCCATTATCAAGCAATGAGATTGGAAAGTCCACATAAGTGCACATATTTTGTAGGAACTCTAAGGAAGAGGATGCATTTGTGCACAATATATCTCTCTACAAAATAGTCCATTATTAAGGGTGGTCTCCACTGGCTGCGGTACGCTCTGCGGTAAGCTCTGCGGTAAGCCTCGCAATGGTGCAGTGTTGTTGAGGAGTGGCGAGGCCCTGCCTACATCGTTTACTGACCCTATAGGCAAGGACCTGGCAAGGAGGGGCATATTACGAGATGTATTCATTAACAGAATTTAGCAACATAAGTAGATATTTACTCCGTTGAGGGAAACTGTACTGTTATCATTAAACAATAGTTTTCAGCATGTCCCTGCCCTGTGACTGTGCTACTTGACAGCATGGGATTGACTCCAGTGACAGAAATCTGATCATTGTGTAAGAAATTTTGAAGGTCTAACTGTAGGCCTTAAGTTTTCCCCATATCGTCCTTATTTAAATACAAGTGTTGATAAAACTACATATTTGGGGGTAGAAAATCATGCCCGTTCTTAATTTCAACATCTTTTCGAATAGGGATTTTTTTTATCAATTTGCAGGAGCATAAAATACCCGCGAGGTGTATGCGAATGCGTCTAAAATTTAGGTGGCAGGATGCTGAGATGTGTTTTCTATTTATACCCTGAACGCCGATGTTCCTACACAGGTAAAAAAAAGTGGAACCTATATAAGGTTTCCCAGTACGAGCGCCTTCGATCTACGAGCAGGGAAAAAAAACTTAAAAAACCTAAAATAAAAATCTTGATATGATATGCACAAAACATGATCTGTATATTGTATTTTCAGGCATGGTCTTAATTAAGCACCTTTTCTTAAGCACCGTATTAAACATGAACTTAAAGAGTTTATTTATCATACTTTCAATGTCATGTCCAAAGGCGTTGGAACGCAACATAAGGCAATTTAATTTTTTTTTCATTTTGGCTATCCCAGGAATGGTTTTTAAGATTAGTGTTCCCAATTTTCTATCTGGATTGTTAAACATAGTAGATTCGATGAATTTAAAATTTGACCCCATACAAGCCCCAAGTGACCCCCATTTCGTGAGAACTGACCATTTATGAATGTAGTATGTATAAAGTATAATACTGACCCGCCTCAAGATGGTTTTTATGAAAAAAAACATTTCATACTTCAACTTGTAATTTCATTTGTGACCATGGAGATAAGCTAAGCAACCAATGCACATAGAACATAGTTGATGACACCATTGAACTCCTTGGGATTGATTTAGTTGGGGTACAGGATAATAGATAAAATGTATCTCTAAAACCTACTGAGATATAGGTTAATTCCCCGTCAGCCAATCAGATTTGAGCTAATTTGCAAAAATAGGGCCAAATATGGCCAGAATAATGAAAGTAAAATAAGGCACTATTATCTTTTTCAGCACCTCTTTAAATATAGAATCCCATTCATGAAAGAAAAGAAAACCGAAATTTTATTCTTGACAAGGTATTAGCTGTTGCATATCTACCATCATATTGTATTTCAACGAATTTGCCGAATAGGGACCACTATTGAGGCGTCGACTGAATGGTTGATTGTGTCCTTTTTTTATTTGTAAACCGCAGTTGTTCCAGTCGGGCGGGAAATCCTCCCATTTGAAGGTAGTTGGACCCACTGACATGTCTCTCCTATTTGACAATAATAGTTAAACAAACAGTATCTAAGTGAGCAATCCCCAACTCCCGAGGGATTGTGCAGCACTATTTTCCACAATATTTCACTAATGGTAACTATGAATGCTATCGGTTGCCAAGCAAATAGTATATGAAACATGAAATCTAACAACACTGTCTCCCATCTCGGGTTTAAGTCATGCAGGCTGTTGCCCTTAAAATGACATTTCTAAAATAGATCAAGATAAGGGGCTGATTCCCCTTTGAACTACATTTGTGACTATGGAGATAGCAACCAATGCAGATAGAACATATTCAATAACACCATTGAACTCCTTGAGGTCGATTTCGTGGGGTAGGGGTTATTAAATCAAATGTCTAAATCAAATCAAATCAAATCTCTAAAACCTACTGAGATATTGGATGATTCGGTATCAGCCAATCAGATTTCAGCTAATTTGCATAAATAGGGCCCAAAATGGCCAAAAAAAATAAAATAAAAATTGGCATCCTGTCTTATGTTTTTCAGCATCCCTTCTAAAATTGAAATGATCATAAAACTGAAGTTTTTGCCATTTTTTGGCCATAAAATACTATTATTCGAATCATCCACTTTACAGCACCCGAGATCAAAGAAAGAAAAAGTAGGGACAAACAATTTTTGATCAATTGAGCTGGGGATGACGCTTTAAATGCATTTCAAACAACAGGCTTGTATTGATTATTCAACGTACTTCCATGATAGTTTCCATGTACCCCTAGTCAAATATGCCAGATTATATCAGAAAACCCAGTATAAGCGGTCCATACTATACTCTTGTCCGCTAACGTATTAACTTTTCGACCTTCTTTAGACCCCTGCTAATTAAAAGAAGTCGATGAATTGATATCAAGAGCCATTTACTGGGTTTCCTATATTGTGAATGCCAATTCTGCTGTTACGGGCGAGGTATAGGCCTATATTATCCAGTAGATTGAGATTGCATCCAGTGGATAGCCTTTTTCCACATGATGTGTCAGCGCTATAGTAGGATGGCCTCGCTCATTATCTCAGTATCTCCCAGCCTTCGCATGATGCACACTGCTAAATCTAGCGCTCTTATCGCTTCCATGTGTCACTCTGTCACATCCCATCTAAAGTCACCATTAGCAAGAGGCACTCAGTTTTTAAAAACACTCTCTGGTTTTAGCAATAAGACGGCAGTATTCAAAATGCATTACACTCGGTTTTAAAGTGTCCACTCAGTTTTAAAGTGTATTTACATCCGTATCCATATAATATACGAGAAGAGCAATTTCTACGAAAAGAGGTAGAAAAGAGAGGTAGAAATGTTTTTGGAGTTGTTTTACAAACCGTTTTACTCATCTGTAGAGTTCTGTCCACCTTCTCTGGAGGACGTTGTATGTGGTTTGTGAAGGTATCTGGGGTAGAAATGTGATTTTGAAGCCTTTTTTAAATTGGGATATCCACAGTCTGTTTATAGCCTGGGAAAGCCCCTGTGAGATACTACGTCATTAGCCACAAGCTACTGCGTCAATTCAAGGGGGACCCGACTACATGCAGAGGAGTGGAAGAGTGAAGAAGAGGGGTGGGAGAGGGTGGGGGTATTGGAGAGGGGGAGGGGAGGAAGAGGGTGTAGGACGGGAGAGTGAGGCAAAGGGAGAGGGTGGGAAAATAGAAGAGGGGGAGGGGGAGGGAAAGAAGACGGGCAGGGAGAAGAGGAGGGGAGGGAGAGGATGTATGGGAAGGGACAGAGGGAAGGGAGAGAAAGTGAGGAGGGGGAGCATGAGGAAGAGGGGAGAGAAAGGGGGTATCAGAGATGGGGTTGGGAGAGAAAAACAGGTATGACAGACAGAGTGGAGGCAGAGGGAAAAGAGGGAGAGGGGGAAGTGTGGGGAGAGAGGGGGACTGTCCTGAGGACGGGTACTTTACTAGTAGGTAGGTAAGGTAACAGCCGAAAGAGCTTTGACTCTCCCAGAAGCCTGTCGACCTGTTTGTCCATACCTCATGCACCGCTTAGACAAATAAAAAGTTATTCTATTCTATTCTATTCTAGTATATATAATATACAGGAAAAGGGGTTTCTTTGTCTAACATGTTCTCAGAACTAGTACTTTTACGAACCGCTTTTCTGATCTGTAGAGTTCGGTCCACCCTCTCTGGAGGACGTCACATGTGGTTTGTGAAGATATCTGGGGTGGAAATGTGATTTTGAAGCCCTTTTTAGTTTTTTAGTTATGTTCTATACAACTATAATTAGCTTGGGAAAGACCCTGTTAGCAACTAAAGCAGATTGACGTCATGCCTCTCCCACTGTCTCTGGCAACGTGGATTCCCTAGCAATGCATCCTGCGGGAGTCCCTAGCATCGAGAGTGAGAGAGAGGGAGGAAGGGAGAGGGAGGGAGAGAAAGGGCGGGAGAGGGAAGGAGAGAATGAAAGAAGCAGAGGGACAGGGTGGGGGAAATCGGATAGGGTGAGGGACAAGGGGATAGAGCGAGAAGAGGGAAAGAGAGAATATGACAGGGGAGAGGAGAAGATGGGTAGGGACAGGGGAGAGGCAGGGGGAGAAAAGGAGGAGAGGCAGCGAGAGAGGATGGGAGAGACAGTGAGAGGAAGAGGGTGACCGTCTGGAGGACGGGTACTTTGCTAGTACAAACAAAAATAATGGAAGATTGCCCCAGAATAAAAACAATGCATATTTTGTCCAGGTTATAAATCCCAAATCTTCGGCTAGCTACCCACCAAAAGTCCCAAGTGGGTTAAGGTTGTTGATGTCCTCTTGAGCGTAGATATATATATTAGTAGTGCTTCCTTCACTGGTTCCTGATCCATGAAGTGGAGCGTCAGGCTAGAATCTAGAGCCATGCAGCGTTGAAAATGTATTACACTGTTTTATACCCACTATCATACGCCCATACACACGTGGGTGTGGACAGAGTTTTACATGTTTCTTATTGAATTAGGTTGCCATTGATAGCTATCAGTTTTAAAGTGCCCATCATATAATATATCCTTTTTGTTCCGTTCTTTTCCAACCTTTCTAAAAGTCATTTTGTCCAAACTTTGGAGTATTCTGTCCAGTCTTTGTAACAGGCTTCATAAAAACCCACATTTATATTTCTGAGGCCTGCCAAAATCCTTTCCTGTGGTGGCTTCACTTATTATCGCTCACTGGAGGCCATTTCCCTCGGCCACAACAAATGTATAACAGCAGCAGAATAAGGTTGATAAGGTAAGTCACACACTCACACACCTGACATATCAGTTGATGTGATAATATTTCTTTTGTGATAATAGCTGAAAAGGCTGCTATAACCGATTATAGCCTATTATATTTCAGAGACCCGCTAAGATCCTTTTGATCCTGGTGGGTTGGGTTGACTTATTATAGCTCATAGCTGGAGCCCCTTTTCTCTTGGCTGATTCAACTTCAAATTCATGAAACGGCAGTAGACTATTGATAAATTCAGCCATATAAGGCATACCATGAATACAGTTGGTAAGATTTCTTTTGTCGCAATAGCTCAGAATGCAGCTTTAATTAGTCAAAAGACTGTTATAGCCAATTACTACGCATTTCTATACCAAGTCCCTTTTCATGCTGGATAGAAATTTGTAATGATAAGGAAATGATTTGAGCTACTTGACTGCCATAGTGCGAGTCCATTTAGCGAAGTACACAAACTGAACCAAAATAGGGAATTGATTCAGGCCGATTATTACGACTTGAACCGTACAAAGATAATTGATAAGTAAATGTGTGCAGTAGTATATTTTCATGCCAGAGTCAGTGTAACATTCAGGGAACATTCAGGGCAAGCGTGGGAAATTTAATTTGGCCATAAAATTAATTCCAGCAAGCAGAAATACACTACGCTAGCAGTTAAAACAACGCTACGTAATAAAAAAAAACGTTAGTATGTGTTTGTACTCTTGTTTTAGTTACATTAGATAGTAAATGTTATGCACCTAGATAGTTAAACCCACCCTACACACAGCGCCAAGCAGAATAGCATGGTATTTATCCCGTGAGCTTTCCTTTTGACAAATAATCATGTCTTGCTGTATAACGATTCAATTCGAGACAACCATTTGACAACAATTTGTTCATCCTCTATCAATTTAGATGGGGACACTTTCTGAAATGTGAAAGTGGTTTCCATGGCAACTGATCATTGCTACCAGGTATTAAAACTACTTTAGGCTTATCTAACTAGTTTAATGTAGATACAACAGGATACAAAGAGTGGAATTGTTGTCAAATATTCATATTCATTTGAAATGTAGTTTAAAGATGGAAATAATTTGTGTAATATTTTTATATGTAGTATCTGGTTGCCATGGCAAATAAAAAGTTAGAAAAATGGCACTTTTTTGTCCCATTTCTACACTATTGTCAGGAATGGCACTAAACCTGAGAATATTGATGGTAGCCTATATATAAATGTTATATGCAGCTTCCCCGCTCCCCCTGCCCCCCCCCCCCCCCACCCAACCAGCCCTGTAAATGACCTTGGCAAAGGTCAAGGTCACCAGTAACAAGGTCAAATGTAGAATTTGGCCTGGATTTTTGGATAAGACTGTGTGCGTTGGGGGTGCATAAGAGGCTGGGGAGGGGGGGGGAGATGAATTCAGCTAAAGGGCAATAGCAATAGCATTAGCAAAATGATTATCTTGACCTTGACCAAGGTCATTAACAAAGAGTGAAAAGTAAGCTTTGGTTACCATAGCAACGCACATTCCAATGATACTGGGCATGGGTTACTTTTCTTTGCCTCAATGCCAGTTATTGCTTTTATGCAGTAGGTAATCATTTTTCTCAATTGCCTTATTTTCATTAGAGAAAATGGGTTTTCAAATTCCACAATTCTGCTGTTTTTGTGTTTCAAGGTCATATTTGGTGATATCCACCTTGGTCAAGGTCATTGACTTCAAGACTTTAGATAGCCCTCATGTGCACCATCAACAATACCAAGTTTGGTCACATTCCTGATAAAAGTGTAGTAATAGAACCCTAAAAACCATTTATTTTTGCTAAAACAGAATAAAAAATAATCAGTTACTATAGAAACGGCCTATTTGAAAAATAATTCCATTCTGCCTTTTCAGCTGTTTTCTCTTTAGATTCAGAAAGCTCAAGAAATTCTACCTAGAATACCTCAAATTTAGCTTACTGTATAGTGGGTAGGGGTTCTCTCCTACCCTAATGATAAGGGTTTGTTTTACCCCATATTGTCCTAATGGGGTCGTTTTTGACCCAACCTCAAAGAACCTCCATTCTTTTCTTACCAAATTTGGATAATGCTATTTCAAGTATGAAAATGTATGCCTGAGATATTGGTCAGTTCATTCTATGCATTTTCTTTCTAAAATTACTTATCATATTGCTATTTTGAATCCACTTTTCTGTGAGATATCTTTCTTTTGTAGAAAGCATACAGGACTGATGGTCACGTGACCTAAAATAGTGCGTTCTCATGGCGTTGTCATGGTAGCTCTTGTTACGCAATTTGGAGAATCTATACTTCCCATACATATCATTTTCGTTACTTATTTAATTTGAAATCAATATAATAATGCTGTTGAAAAAAACATCTCACATGGGTCGAAAACGACCCCTTTATTAGGGACAAATGGGTTGGTACGTTCAGAATGTGAGAAAAGCTTAGGTTCAAGGAGTGACCTCTTTGGGGAATACATGCAGCTAGGGAGGCTGGGGACGGACGGCTTGTATCGATGGATCATAGCTCCAGTATTGGATGTTGACAGTAGCATAACAATCAATCTTTTTATTTGTCACGCTTCATCTTACTGTTAGAAATCGGGTCTATATTAAGACCGAAACTAACTCTAAGAAAAGTAAGTGCGTACCTAAAGTAGCAATCAGCTATTATTGTTATTATGGAATTGACTATGAACAATTTCTGTAAGGGGCCTGTTGCATAGGCTATGCAAAGGACTCTTGCTAGAAGGAAGGGAAAAAAGTGAAAAAAACCCACACACAATTTCCCTATCCTAAGCTTATACAACATATGTCACTGAACATGGTTATGTATGGAACAATCGCCCCGTTCTATGTTGTTAATTGGTGAACCTGTAATGACTGCTTATCACACACTGGTAGCAGTCACAACAATTCAATATGCAGTTGAGCAATCTTGCATAAGTATTGGGCTAACATCCTAATTCAATAGTTGTTAGCAATCTAACTGTGCAGGACTACACTATCCATTATTTCCGTGTGTATACTATACGTAAACATACCATAACCTGTTCATGTATAATACATATGGTTTCTGAGTCAAAACTCCAGCGTGAACATTGTCATTTTATCAATTTAATTGAAAGGATAAGAGGAATTCATGTCGAACCTTTTACAATATCATCTTATACTATATTTTGCTATTTACGCATTGGTGTTGAAACAACGTATCGTAGAATTGTATACGTTGTGTTCGTATACAACTCCACGCTTTGAGTTGTGTGCGTAGAGCTTCACGCTCTGATTTGTAGGCTTAGCAGTGCTGTTGTAGGCCTTATTGTAGTGTCCGAGAGGAACACAAACTATTCAGATTATATTTCCAAGCAAACCATATTGAGCTACTTTAAATAATTTAAAAATAAATATCAACTTGATACTTTAAGTTCGTATAACTACACTTCGAAGGCGCCAATGACAGTGTGGTGGACAGTTGGCCTAATTGAGAGGAGTCATTACGTTGGTGTCAACGCAGGTAGACTAGTAAAATATAGATCAAATGAAGGAAATAAACTATAATAATTTCATCTTTATTAAATAAAGTCTATCCTTTGTTAAAGCACTACTGTGGTTTTTAAAACATTTAAAGCTGTGAAAAGGATGTAAATTGATTTGAAAACGTGAGTCATTTTCCCGCAGTGGCCAACTGAGAACAAAATGATTGGGAAGTCGTCCTAACTGTAAAATATCTATCAAATCAATTAATAAACTAAAATGCTTTCATTTGTATCGAAGTCTACCCTCTGTCAAAGCATTACTATTGGTTTAAAAAGATTTAAAGCTGTCAAAAGGGACTGAAATTGATTCCAAAATCTTTCTCAACTGGTTTTCGTTTTCAGTTATGCCCGATAGAAGTGCATAGTAATAGGGCTACACAGAAACAATTAAGCATCACATAAGTCCGCAATTTAATAATATGTCTACAAAATATACATAGATTAGTTCTAGATAGACACAACGGTGGGCGGAAGACCATGGTTATTCTGTATTGGATCATCATCTATGAGCCCATATCTCAATGTTAATGTCATCAATTGATTATTAGAACTTCATTGTACAATGTACTTGTTTGTCGATAACTCAACTGTCGTTATTACAGAGGATGTGCTGTATAAAAATACTAAATAAAAAGAATAAAAAAGTTGTCCTATCTTATATAAAGCATATATATAATAAATCAGGTAACTAACTCGTTAGTTTGAGTTGCTTAGAACATTGCACTCGTTGCTGCCCAACTCGTGCAGTATTCACGCTTCGTTCACAAACTTGTTAGTTACCCCGTATATAATTATATAGTGCACACTACTCACCTAATTATGCCAATGAGGTGTGTGTGTATTGGGGTTGGGGCATTCTAGACTCAGAGTTGAGGGAGCCCTCCAAACCGCAAATGCCATGTTAACGCTATGAGGACGCCATTAGCGCAGAAGGCGTCGAATCACTAACATACCATTCTTATCTGTCCCGAGAGGCTCTGAGCCTAGACAGGAGAGGTATTTCTGAGATAATATTTTCCCGTCGGTGTCATGCGAGATACGTGTAATACGTTTCAATAATGCTCAATCAATAATACCTAAGAATTAGAATAAAAATCGTTCAAACAAGCAAGGACCAAGACGTCTTGATATAGGTCCTATGTTACAAAGCATCAATACATCATTACAATCGCGCCCAGATTACCAGAAAGCAAATCCTGGGACCCGTTGTATAACACTTAATATTTTCCTTCCTGAGCAATAATTTGCCTTGCTTTTAGGGAAGAAATCCGCTGTACAGACAATGCTAATTTTTTTATTCCTAGAGTAATTCCCTACCTAAGCAAGAAAAAATACCGTATCCCGTGAATACACAGTCACGATTGTTCAAAGTGTACGGTTTCGACCACTACAAATAATCGTGGGTGCTTTTTGAGGTAACAAATCTTAACTATACCTATTTTTACGACCTACACATGCACAATCATTGGATATGGGTAAAAACTGAAATCATCGGTTTCGTCATTTCGTCTGCGGTTCAGTTGCACAATTTCATGTATCAAAATGCATGACAGTATAATACAGCTTCATAATAGTTTTTAAACCTAATCAAACCCTATTTGGATTTCTAGAGTGATTTCTAAGCTGAAATAATTCACACATAAGGCAGTATTTATATAAATGCAATAAATTCCAGCCGTTTATTTACAATAAAAGGACACTTTTAGAACGATGGAAAGACAATGATGTTTATGGCATGTACTGCTTCGAAATGAAGAGTACCAGATCTCGAAGAATTGTACAAATTATTTGTTCTGTAACACATAAAGAGATCATTTAAACTAGGGTATTAGTAAAATGTGTTTGTCCAATTCCATGATGGGGCTTATCTTTTGAGTTTTAAAGTGAGTACAATTGACATAACACCCATTGAGATTAACATTACCAGGTTGCCGGTCAAAGGTTGACCTTACTCATCAAAATGAGTGGTATATGGGTTCCTGACAAACTTTAATATACTGCACAATCAGCTTGCAGTTCAGAATTGTTTCATGCAGTAGGAATGAAAGATGCAGTGCATGATTATTATCCTCACCCCTGTAGAGTTTCAGTCCTGGAACTAGCTCCATGTATTTACATGTTAGGCTGTTGGTGGGTTGTTGGTGGGTTGTTGGTGCATTTGATTCGAGTGAATTCAAGGCATGAGACAAAATTTGTCCTTCCATTATTTTGTATTTCCATTAACATATTGGTTCCAGTTTTAATGATTAGAAAAAGATGGTATCACTTTTGTAGTCCTTAGTAAATACTCAAAATGCCTATCCTGATAGGAAATGATAATGATTCTTAAGTTTTGATTAGCTGTCTGGACTGTCTGGCACATAAAATAAGTGTCCTTCCATACGCATTTGTCTTTCCATTGCCAGACATATATTTTCCCTGATAACAGCTTTCCTACTAGACTTCAAAATTAGAAGTGACCCACCCACACCTCATGTGCCTGAGGGATATTTAAAAAAAAAAACAGAAATACTGTTGGGTTTTAGTTTGATGTAAAATATGCCTGATTGCTTGCAGAAAAATATATTGTCAATTCTACTGAATACAAAATATTCCCAACAAAATCAAATATGAAATATGATATATCTTGGAAAAATTATATGTGTAGTGAACTGCAGATTCATATGGGTCACAAGTCGGAGTGTTGCTAAAAGATAACCAGAATAAAATGTATTTGTTTGCACCAAGTTTTTTTTAACTCAGAATATCACAGTTTAAAGCAACGAATGGTAGAGCTTGATTTGAACAACAGAAGTGTCTCGGTCCGCGAGCAGCACAAGTCTGTAGTGTCCAGCGAGAACCGGATCACCTTGCAGGGCAGTTGTATGCCCTGCCTACCGTCTACAGGAGGGTGTCTTTAGAGATGATATTGGTGTTGTTGTATGTCGCCCCCTGTCAGAACTGGCCGGAAGTTTGTATTGTATCCAGCACTAGTAGAGATGCCATTCACTGCCGCCAGGTGTTGATGGTGTTTGGGTTGGCAGCGATGATGTGAAGGGCAGAGCCACTACACAGCCCCCTCACTAGCTGGACTGTGGCAGCAAAAGCTAGATGACATAGGGTCTGATTAGGCACCAAGGAGAACACATAAGCCCTAGACTCTCTTGTACAGCAGGATTGTGAACTCGCACAAGCACTAGGACGAAGTCTTTGCTTCGCCCAAATGGGTCATAGCCTGCTACAGTCTGAAAAGACCACTACAGACGGTTAAGTCTGATCCAATGTGAGAGTCGAGGCAACTAAAATCAATTTTCCCTATACACCATTTCGGCAAGCATGCACAGTGAGCATGGCTTGACCGGGAGAAATAAACGTTAGGTTAGAATAAACTAGGTCACAGTGACCACCCATTGTGTTAAGCTTGATGCTCAGACACAGCACATCACATTTGCTCACAAAACTCACATATCAGGGAAGAACAAGTAATTCATTTTCTCATATATACCCAAAAGGGATATGTGGTTTAGCAATCTGCTAAAATTAACCACTTTTAAAATACATAATAAGGAATTTACATGAGTTTGAAGTTGTTGCATTGGCATGCTGCTGGTTTGTGCGCTTTGCTTGAGCCACCTCCCATGGAGTGAGTGGGCAACTGTGGTCCCAGTCCCTATAACTAGGGGTGAGTTATAATTATGTTTCTACAGAGGCAGATGCAGGGCTTCTATTTGTTGCATAAAATGCAACATATTGAGGGGACCCTGGATTTATTTCGTGTGTTCATTTAACTGTGTAATTTGCTCTTATACCATTTTTAGAAATGCAAAATTATTGGAATATTTGGTTGGCATACCCCCAGGTTAGTGGGAATGACCTGTCAGACAGTGCATATCTCCCAGTGTCCCAGTGGTGTAACCCAATCGGCTGGCTATCCCCTAGCATGCTTCCTCCACGGTTTCTTACATTATTTAATGAAATATTTCAGGTTTTTGCTGATGTGACATGCTAATATAATTTCACAGTATGGAAAAAGAACACTTAGCCATTAACTCACAGAAATCCTGATTCATTTCTGTGAGGAAAAACGACCTTACTGAAGTCTTGAGAAGTTGATTTCCCCCATGTATAAGACAGTATAGGTCAGGAACTTTCTATCCTAACAAGTAAGTTCAGAATTTTAGCGATGGCGAAGGGCCTCTATCCGAAACGGTGTATAACATACACAATTTTAGTTGGGCTTTTATTGTTAAAAGCTAGTACAAATCAGGCAGTCATACTAAAGAATAAAATCAAGTTAAAATACATCAGAAGTGAAGGACAAGTTCCCTCACACTCTCTTACTAGAGTAAATATCTTATTTGTGTCCCATGGTATGGTATGAATTACCCAAAGGCTAATCACCTCAGTCCCATCGCATGTCCCTTAGCCACAGCTTCCACTAGGGGTATCTTATTTATGCCTCATTGAACAAGTCACCATTGGCAGTTGAGTCTGAAGACTCATTTTAGCCTTCCCGGTAGTCATACTTTCTGACTCTGAACCCTTCATGATCTGTGCCTCGGTCACAGGGTTAACCTGCTTGTTGGGCACTGTGTCTGCTGGCTTTTCAAGTTGGGAATTCGCTTGCGTCCGGCAGAACCATTATCCACGGTTTGTTGTTCCCCATCGTGAATGACAACCATAGGTAAGTAAGTTTAATTGGGAGGCTCCTTTCGCAGTGTGAGTATCACCCCCCTGGTTGGCCCGATCAGCTGGATTGCTGTCAGGATAGCACCGCCAGGCCGCCCTGTTCGTCAATTACGATGAATGTTGTGCTTTCAAGGACTTTGGCTGCCTGTCTCTCCTCTGCTTTATGGTGCAGTGCCTCGTCTGATTCAGCTTGCATCGTTGGAGGATCCAATCACGCCATTTGTTCTTCAGTCAGGGGGGTTGCCTGCCAGGAAGAAAGGTGTAAGATGGGACCATTACCACAGGCTCGGGAGTCGTATCTGCGTTTGCAAGTGTCAAATTCACACCATAAATATAACTTATATGTATCACCAAAATATATAATCAGTAATCACTAATTACTATCAGTTACTCATTACCCTATATCCATTAATTATTAATTAATAACCATTGATTATTGATTGGTATTATATCCGTTTATCCTAATTACCAGACAATACTATAATACCCATCAACATGATACACTGTTTACTGTTTTAATACACCCAGCTGACCTAGAGGGAGGAATATGTATAATATATATATAGGCTAAGCACAGAAATGTGTCAAAACCAGTATGCTCAGTAAACTTTGTACACCCAGTAGAACCAATAGGCTGTGTAGACACAAGTAAACTTGGTATAAGTTGTAAAATCCTTTGGGATATGAAAGAGCACTCTCCTTTCAATTAGGCAGTTAATTCTAGACAATGACAACTAACACAGTGGGACAACTACACAACTCACAGCAGGCCAGCTACATGAGGGTCTCCCCTCCTCCACTAGCAGGAGCTATGCTTATGGGATCTATACGTTTATACAGGAGAGAGTGTTGCTCTCAATATAGATATTCATATCCATTCAAGCAGTCGACCAGCATCATTCATTGAGGAGAGACAATTACCATGGGACACATGCGCAATTAGAGAACTGGAACAAACTATAACAGACCATTCTGCACCGTTGAATGGAATTTGTTGCAACCTTGCAAATTGAATAAAACCAGCTACATACAAGCAAATGGATTCAATATTTAAAACCAACAGATTCTCATGGCTATATAATACACTGTTATTTTAGTCATTGAAGAACACACACTATATATATTATATTGTATTATATTATATAAGTGGAGGACAAAATCCGATCCACTTAATTATGTTTTGAAACACCCTGGCTGGAAAACAGAAGGCGTCTCGTCTGTCGTCTGATGCGAGCAGCAACCGGGGACGGCAATCACAAGGGAACAAGAGGCGCCTCAAACCTCTGCTGAGGAGGAGTGGCAAACCTTCTTCCCTTCCTTGAAGAGCCATTGCCGTCATTTCCTCCATGGAATGTGCCGGTTCTTGAACAGATGCCATGTTCCCTCCAGGGTTATCCAGAGGGAACGAGGCAAAGTCCATTACTGGGGCCCCTCTTTGTTGCTTAGAGTGAAAGGCCGCAACCTCTGCTCTCAGCGCTTCATTCTCGTATCGCAAGTCCATAGACTCCTTTTGGAGAACATTAATCCTGGCGCATAGTTGTACCTGCCACACCAGAGATTTGCGGAGATCCTCACAGAGCTTCTTATTAGATCTTGGTTTGGTGATTTACCAAACGATTGACACTACTGCATGATGTTTCGGCACCTCAATGTATCAAGGTACAAGCTGTCTGTGCAGCTTCCCTGTCACTGCAGATGCTGTTACCTTCTTTTGGGTTGTATGGCCCAGAGAAGTCATCCATTATGTTTTAGGGAGTTCAGGGAATGCATCCAGCTTTGCCCTGGCGGCCTCCCCTTTCCACGCATTGCCTTTTGCCAGTGGTGCTGGCATGAATTGTACTTTGGACGAATCCTTAGTACTATCCATTTACAAGCCTTATTGCACATGCACATGGAACCCATTGCAGACATGCATGCTAAGGGATGATGGAATCTGTAGTCAAATGTATCTGGATGATATTATCTGAGTATCAAATAGAGAGAAGTGTTGTGCCGACATGGAGTAAATGTCAGAGCTCCCCAAAGAACTGGGCCTGCCTCAAGCACAGGAAAAAAGGCAGGGCCCATTTACCTGAGTCACCTAGCTTGGGATAGCAATCAACTCTAGTGAGAAGAAAAGATAAAGGAAGTAGCTGGGCTGTGCCATCATATGTCAAGGGCCCATATTTCAAGTACGAACTTCAAACAAGAACTTGAATATTGCTAAACAAATTATTGACCATCTAAAGGTTCAAACCATTGACCCCTCTTTTTGAACATATTGAACCTCATATCATTACCAGGTGGTGCCTCCTAGGGTGACAGGCGAGAGCAGTGGTGAGGCATGAACAGGCCAGGGCGAAAGGGAAAAATTGAAAGAGGGAGTCAGCTGTATTACTTTCCCTAGCTTCCCTAGCTAGGAGCAAGATCCAGGCCCAAGAGGTCATTTACCAGTACATATATGTGATGGTAAGGGACCTCTGGGGCCTGGATCTTGCATGTACGCCTATACCTGGAGTGCCTGGCCAGGTACAACTTGTCACCTACTACCATCGTCAATCACCTCTCCCACATTAGGGAGCACATCAAAAAGAGAGACCTTGCAACTTCATAGTTATTCCATAACAGGGTCACCCTGGCACTGGATGGGATTAAGAGAAATACAGAGTACATCCCATTGTCAAGGCCCCCATCCCATGCAAGCACTCAGGGAGGTGACAGGGGGAAGATGATCACACCATGGCCACAGCTATCATCATTATGTACTTCTGCACCCAAAGGCAGTAGCCCCTAAATGCATCAAAGCATTTCCAACAAGCACCAACATCACCATTGGAGACATACAGCTTGATGGGAATAAGCTGTCAATCACAATTAAGAAGGCAAAGTATGCCCAATACTACAACCAGTCCTTTGTAAAGACAGTATCTTTCTGAGGACAAGGACTGGTGCCCCTACATGGCAGTCTCTAGGATCCTCAAATCCAAAGTTGGCTTTGACCTATCAGAACTACTACTGGCTTTCAAGGATGAGACTCCTATGTCTACCTCATAAGGAAAGTGGGAGCAAGGTATAAGGTACTCCACAAAGGTAATCTCACTCCACTCCCTATGTAAGGCTGCTACCATGCAGGCCCTCACAAGTGGACATGACCACTTGCAAGTGCAGAGACTCAGACAGTAATGCATATATAAAACATACTTAGTAAATGACTCCTCAAGAGACATCGGACACTCACTAGCATTTAGTTATTATCAACCACACCATACCCATAATCCCTATTGGAGGTTGGCACATTTTATCAAAATTATCTCAAAATTATTATTACTTAACTCTTAATTAGTTCCTTTCATCATATAATCACTTCAAATTAATAATTTCATTAATACAAATTTGAGCCTGTCTCCTCTCTCCTCATTCCATGGGGTTTGTCACTCATTCCATGGGGTTTGTCAATGACAAAAAGATGCATGACACTTACATATGATTATTTTCAAGTTTTACCCAGGGTCAAGGCTGAAAGGTCACATTTTCTATAGGTTTATTTGATTAAATATCCCCATTACATTTCTGTATGAAGTTATATTGATATTAATTTTGTACAAATTGAATATAGAACAACCTTGCATTTTGGGTATAATGACCTCCTATTATGTGATTTTGACCTTGACCCATACATACATAGATGTCGCCAAATATCTATCTCCAAGAAAACTTCTTTGGAGCGTTTATCCTCCCAAATATCAATGGAATCTGTCACTTTCTACCAGAGTTAGGGAAAAGAATGTATATTTTTAGGGCTGACTAGATAAAATGCAGCCTTTGACCTCATACTAGGAAAACCATGCATTCTGGGACACCTAAAAGACCTAGCTTAAGTTCCCATGGTATCACCATTGTTAAGAAGAAATAATCCCCTGGGAGTTTAGATAATTGACCAAACAGTGCGAAATGGAAATAAGTCATTATCTGAATTTAGGTGAAATGTTAGTGTTTGACCTTCTAATTCATGACCTTGACCTTGACCAAGGTCAACAAGTATTTCTTCTAAGGAAAGCACCTATAGATGGAGATAACATCCTCCCAATGTCAATGGCATCTGTCCTTTTTTATGGGAGTTATGTAAGGGAATGTATATTTTTAGAGCCAACCAAATGAAAAATGGCCTTGATCTTTGACCTCATACAAAGAAACTGTGCATTCTGGGATACTTAAAAATTCTGATACATGTTGCCATGGTATCATCCTTCATAAACATTGATCATCTCACAACAGTTATATTTGACCCAACAGTGTGAATGTGAAATAGGCCACTATCTGAATTTTAATCTATATTTCACATTTGACCTTCCATTTAGTGACCTTGACCTTGACCAAGGTCAACAAATATTTTGTCCCTGGGAAGATCTAGAATGGAGCATTCATTGTCCCAATTTATTCTTTTCACATGAATTATGGAAGAAAATGTGTATTTTTAGGGCTAACCAGATGAAAAAATAGCCTTGACCTATGAACTCATAGAAAGAAACAGTGCATTCTGGAACACTTCAAATTTTGATATTTGACCGATCAGTGTCAAACAGAAATAGGTCATTATCTGAATTGTAATGTACTTTTGACATTTGACCTTCCATTTAGTGACCTTGACCTTGACCAAGGTCAACAAATATTTTGTCAATGGGAAGACCTTGAATGGAGTATTCATCCTGCCAAATATCAAAGGAATCTTTTGTTTTAAAAATGAGTTATAGTAGGGAATATGGGTCAGTTTTTTCAAGTGTGCTGTTTTGGGAGCTGGGAATGGGGGAAAATTTAGAATACTTTGAATTTAATTTTTTGGCCTTGGATCATAATATACTGGTCTTACTGGTATTATGTCAGTTTTTAATTTCCTCTTTTATACAGTCACACATGAAATCCCAATTTTGTTGGAAAATATGGAAACTATTTAATTTAACTGAAGGGAATGGCTGGTAAAACCTATAATCTCTATGTTTGATGCTCAAATGGGCACAAATAAGCATTTATTTTAATTTTCAATCCAAAATTACAGCCGAAAATATATATTTTGGCTACTTATATTGTGCCTAGGGAAGGGATTTCATGTGTGAAACACAATAATACATCAGTTGAACAACCTTTATGGAATAAAAAATACCTTCATATGGCTTTAAATCAATACAAATGGAACCAAAATGAATTTATAATTACTTTCAACCTAAAGAGAGAGCCAGAGATATATATTTTGGGCTACCCTCTGTTATAATATTGAAGGGATTTCATGCGTTACTAAGTTGGAAAACACAATACTAATTTAGTTGAAGTGTCTTTCTGAAATAAGATTGGCATCAACTTGCTTTATTTCATGTAAAATGGAATAACAACTAGTTTATAATGACCTTTAATTCAAAGAAACAGCTAAAAATATATTTTGGGCCACCCTATGTCAAGACAATTAATGGGATTTCATGCGTTATTCTATAAACCCACACAGTATTAATTTAGTTGAATAACCTTTATGAAATAAAATGTATCATCCCATTGCTTTAAATACTTACTGATGGCATCAAGATTAACGCACAATTCCTTTCAACCCAAAGAGAGAGCCCAAGATTTATATTTTGGGCCACACTGTGTCATGATTATTGAAGGGATTTCATGCGTTACTAAGTTGGAAAACACAATACTAATTTAGTTGAACAGGCTTCATGAAGTAACAATAGCATCAACTTGCTTTAAATCATATCAAATGGATTAACAACTAATTCATAATGGCTTTCAATCCAATAAAAGAGCTGAAAATATATATTAGGTCACCCTATATTGAAATCATTGAAGGGATTTCATGCGTTATTGTGTAAACCAACATGATAATAATTTAGTTGAACGGCCTATATGAAATAAAAAAAGCATCACCTTGCTTTAAATAATTTGAAACAGGATCTAAACTGATCTATATTTACTTTCTACCCAAAGAGAGAGCCCAAGATATATATTTTGGGCCACCATTTATCATGATCATTGAAGGGATTTCATGCGTTATTATGTTGGAAAACACAATAGTAATTTTGTTGAACTGGCTTCATGAAGTAGAACTAACATCAACTTGCTTTAAATCATATCAAATGAAATCAAAACTAATTGATAATGACTTTCAATCCAATAAAAGAGCTGAAAAAATATATTAGGTCACCCTATATTGAAATCATTGAAGGGATTTCATGCGTTATTGTGTAAATCAACACAATAATAATTTAGGCAAACAGTCTATATGAAATTAAATTCATCATTACTTTGCTATAAATAATTCAAAATGAGATCAGAATTAATGCATAATTACATTCATCCTAAAGAGAGAGTCTGAGATATACATTTTGGGCCACCCTATGTCATGGTTATGGATGGGATTTCATGCGTTAGCATGTAAATCAACAAAACAATGATCTAGTTGAACAGGTTTTATAAAATAAATATGATCTTCACCTTGCCTTAATCAATTAAAAATGCAATTGCAACTAATATGCAATTAATTTCAACTCAGAGAGAGATATATTGATATAGCTTTTGAGCCACCCTATGTCATGGTAATTGAAGGGCCTTCATGCGTTATGCTTAAACAGACACAATAATACATCAATTGAACAGATAATATGCTTTGAATCATTTCAAATAGAATCTCAACTAATTTATAATCATTTTCTAACGAGAAATACTGCTAAATAAATATATTGGGCCACCTTTTCTACTATATCTGCAGATGTGTTACTGACAGTTTATAAGGGCTTTCATGCGTTACTAAGGCACATTTTAAGGGTTATTCACCTGTTATTTGTCCTGAATCAAGATTATCACCAAATTGTGTAGTGGTGCCATTAGGGAGATTGAAATGGGACTAGGAAATGGTTATATGAATTTTTTTCTTTTATTTGTTTATCCTATATGCATTATTTTTCGGCCATAACGCATGAAATCCCTTTTGGTTGGAAAATAAGGGTTGCAGACAATAACCTCTCAGTCACCCAAAATGTATAAAAATATCAGGTGGAATTTTTTATACAGTAAACAATACATGTATACCATCTTCAATATACAGTTTTGGATAGATATGACAAAAATATATATTTTTAACCATTCATGTAATAAAAGGGATTTCATGCGTTATTTTGATGTTGGAAATTATTGAAGGCCACTGTAGAAACTATTACCATGTTCATATGCTCAAAAAGTAAATTGTAACTAATTTAGACCTAGATGTATTGGAGAAATGAAAAGAAACATGCAGAAAAATGTTCTAGGCATTCTGCAGATCTTTTCTATTTTACTTCATTGGTTTTTTCTGTTGAAAAATGATGCAAAAAACCAGTTTTCAGAATTTTAAGACACTAAATATTGGAACAGCCTAGGAAAAGTATACATGGAATGAAAGCCCTTGTTCATAGGAATGAAATGAGACTAACATCTTTAAGATCCAACGCATATTGATCATGATATGGCAGCAAATATGATATTTAGGCAAAACAGCACACTTGAAAAAACTGACCCATATATATTTTTAGGGCTAACCAGATAAAAAAATGACCTTGACCTTTGACCTCATACCAAGAAAACTATGCATTCTGGGACACTTAAAATTTCTGACATAAGTTGCCATGGTACCCTGTTTTCAAAACATCTATAATGTCTCAACATTTAGTATATTTGACAGAATGGTAGGAAACAGAAATACCTCACTATCAAAATTCTGTTATATTTTTGGTGTTCGACCTTCCATTTTGTGACCTTGACCTTGAGCAAGGTCACACACACATTTTTCAAATGGAAAGGACCATAGGTAGCATCCAAATTCTAAATACAATCCATCAAAAATTCAATTTTTAACAATATATTATATGATTTTTTTAAAAAAGCTGTAATTACATGAACAAAAATCCAAGATGGTCGCCAAACGAACCCCATGGGACAACAACAATTTTTACTAACTAGGGATATTTAGTAATTTAAAAAATTAGGTTTCCACAACAATTAAGGGGGATGCACGTGAACCCCCTTGGGCTGCCGGACTATAACCAAAAACCAACAAGTTTCAAAGTGCATGCTGTACCTTCACTCTGCCGCTACATCCACAGATCAACTACCCTAATACAAACAATATGCATGCTATACTTTCATGCTGCCACAAAATACCCCAATCATACACAAAAAGAGCATGCTGTACCTTCACACTGCCACTAGATTTTACCAAACTGATAATTTCTAAATTTAATTAATTTTATTTTATTTCTGATCTTAAACTTTGGTCTTACTTTGGACTTTGTTCAGTAGAGTTGGGTCTAGATAGACACAGCAGTGGGCTGAAGACCATGGTTATTCTGTATTGAATTATCATCTGTGAGCCCATATTTCAATGTTAATGTCCTCAATTGATTATTAGAACTTCATTGTACAATGTACTTGTTTGTTGATAACTCAAGTGTCATTATTACCGAAGATGTGCTCTATAAAAATACTAAACGAAAAAAATAATCTATACACCCAGTCACCTACTTTATATAACCGGGACCTTGCCTTCAAATCAAATACATGTATGCTTTTTGGCTACTGTGCTTTTCTTCAGAGACAATTGCACATATTTGTGTGACTTTCGTAACTTACTCAGAAGATCCTCTATGAAGCCCGACCCGGAGGGGAAGTCTAGGCCATCGTGAGGTACACCATATATTAGGTCAGCTGGTGTGTATGATTCAGTTCCAATAGCACTGAATGCGGTGTACACCCCATACTTGTGTGTATCGTATCATTATACGCACTGGCAATGCATGGTATGTACAAATCCCAGTCTACTGCGCCATTATCCGCGTAACACAAGAGCTGTTCCACCAACACACGATTAAAACGTTCTGCTAATTCATTGGCCTGGGGCCTGTATGGAAGAGTGGTTTGTTTAATCGTACCATAGAGGTTGCAGGGTTCTTTGAATAACAATCCATTGAACTCTGGTCCTCCTTCGGTCTGAATTGCTTTTGGTGTTCCGAATAGCAATATCCAAAATCAAATTTGGATTATTTGAGAGGATGCGACCCATTACCCATGACGGTGAATTGTAAATTTCCAAACAACGTCACCAACATATATATACAATCCTACATCAATGAAGACCAAGACTCAATCTGTGGCTAATTGGTCATCGATAATCATTCTATGGAGGACATTACAACCATGGCTAATTATTGATATCATCCTCGAAGGGACATTGCAACTTGTCCTCAATCAATGGTGAGTTTCATCCCCTACTTTAGAATGCCTCGTATTCTTGGCACAATCTGATAGATACCGGGAGGCACCATTAATGTGCCTTGCGTGATTTGTGCTGCTTTATCCTTGGAATCAATGAATTAGGTCCTCGTGATAATGTTGGCAATGTCAAGTGCCTGGGCAAGGAACAGTCTTGCAGTGAGGGAGAGGGAAAGAGATAGAGAGCTACCTCGGTTTCTGTGGAAAAAAGACCCTCCCATAGAAAGGCCCTAAAAGGAAAGTTATTGATTATCAATTGCTTCTCCCTCAGGTTTCATTTAGAAATAAATTTTCATTTTGATTACTACATCTTTTCCCTTTTAGTAATTAAATTTAAACAATTATCCATGATATCCAATCAAATTGAACATATTTCAAAAACAAATGTAGTTAAACTATGTATCAATTTAAATATACGCTGCGGTCTACAACCACCTCTTCTAGGATAGCAAAGGGCATCTCTACTTTGACACTACAGACTAGTGCCAACCGCGGACCAAGATATTTCTCTTGTTCAAATCAAGCTATATATAACCTGTTGCTTTGTGATTGTGATTCTGGGTTAATAAAACTCAGTGCAAACGAATCCCTCTCGTTTTTGTTTTCCATTCACGGAAGTCGCAAGTCATACCTCTATACAAATCTGCGATTCACTACAAACATAATTCATTGGATTTGAATTATGTTGGAATTTTTTACGGTTGGACTAACGATAACATCCCCTAATAGAGGTGTATATTAGGCCCTCGGGGAATGAGAGAAAAAGGAACAAATTACAAAATAAAGATATTTTCTGATAGGTAATCTGATAAACTTTGAGTACCAAAACATTGAAAGAGATCAACGTTTTTATCGTTACATGAAGCCAATAAGATATGAATAACTGAATGACCTGAACTGTGGACAATAGACATTGGTAGTGGAAGGAGTATTATGAAGAATTCTAATCTTTTGAAGTGAAACTACGAACATTTTAGAGGATAAATGATGATAAAGTATAGAATGCTTGTGCATGATATGAAATGAGTATCAATAAAATATATCCATACTTTAGTACCAAGAGTTCAATTAATCTATTTGAAGAAAAAGAAAAGTCACCCCCGTAAGGGGCATCTCTTAAGCCTGGGTTCCACTTCCATGCTACTTCTCCCGATACTACTCCCATTTCTTTGCTCCCGCTACTTTAGAAGGAATGGGAAGTAGCCGTTTAAAATCAAACATGTTTGAATTGAAGCGGCTACTTGCTCCCGCTTCTAAAAGTAGCGGGACTAAAGAAATGGGAGTAGTAGCGGGAGAAGTAGTGGGGCATTGGAACCTTTAGGAAATAAACGTTGATGTTGGAATGGCATAGAGGTAATACTGAATTCCATGTTCTTGAGAAATTCTTAAAGATGTGCTTAAAATAAAAACAAACATCTATTCATCAGGTTTTACCGTTTTAAGCCATCTGAAAGTCACTTGGTCTACACCAAAACATGTTTTAGATTTTCCATTTCCATGAACGACGAAATTCCACCTGCCTTCAAGATTTGTTCACATACACCTATCATCACCCACCTTTGCTTACTTTTCTGTTGTTTACATTTTTGTAAGAATCATTCATGCATTCCCGGTTCAAAGTCTTCAGAAAATAAATTGATGGAAGTGACAACACCACTGTGAAATACCGAAAGAGGGTTTGAAAACCTCTCTAAAGCTGGGGAATCACCCCATTACAGTAATTGAATAAAATGTTTTCAAATACAAAAATCCTCAATTTATCTGAGAATGCAGCTTTAAGAGATTGTTATCCCCAAATCTCACATTCCAATGCGGATTACAGATTTCTAAAAAATAATAACGTCAGTTAGACAACAAGTGACCCGTTGGACACATTCTCACTGGGGCACTGCATTTTGATGCACAACAGGTTATGCGTCAAAATGCACCTCCCCACAAGTTGTTTTATAAACACTTGACGCACTGTTTCATAGGCTGAAGTGTAGCGGGTCAGGAGGCACTACTGGGTAGTGCGTCAAAACACAGTAATAATATGTGTGTCATAACACAATAGGCCTATAAAGTAACCTTGATCAATACAGATCAATACCTTGATCAAAATCAACATTTATGCATTAAATATTCAGCTCATTTTAGGGAAACTTTTTATAATGCTAAGATTACTTTCTATGAAGATTCAGATTGAAATAACATCCAATTAGAGCTGCTGAGGAAACTCAGCAATTGAACATAACCACTGGTTTCCTTAGAAAGACATCTATTTATTCATCATTTTGACTGCAGACAGTGTTTGCATGAGAGCGTGTGTCTGTCATTTTCCCCTATGCAATGTAGGTAGTTGGTTGTGGAGGTAGCAGGCCCACTGAAGGTACACTACATATACTGATGTAAATGATTAGGGTGTTTTGATTACACGCTCTCTACAAAATCACACAAATGATGACACTGATAAAATATAAAAGAATATCACCTATTACAATCCAAGATACATGATGTGTAATTCCGATAATGCATTATAAGTTTCACAATATTACATAGATAGTGCTTTTAATATAAAAAAAATAGTTATAGTGTCAGGCTTGCTTGTAGCGCCCTCTAGTGTCATCAATGCACAATGGACATTGTTTGGTTTAGTGCAGAGGGGTTTCTAAAATATAGGGAGGGAGAGGTGGGTGTAATGAGCGACAGGTGAGTGTGAAATGCCAGCTATAGGGGAGTGAAGTGTCAGGTATTGTGGCTTTTCAAGGGATGGGTTCATAGTGAGCTTAGATGCTTGAGGGTAGTTTTGTGGTGCATTTTCACGCACTGTTAAGGAAGCACTGGGAACTTATATTATGCTAAATATAATATCTTGGTGACCACACTATTGACTATTGAATTAATTAAAAATACCATTCATTTGTTATAGCCTAATTATTTACATTGTGATTTTGCAGAAATGGACTGTAAGATGTCAATTATATATATGTTTTACCATTGGGAATGTACAGTAGAAGAACTGCTCGATGTAAGGATTATTTTCATAATGAAGATTGTAATTTACAGTTATTAAAAGTCCTTATTGTATGAATATCCAAGAAATATTGGTACATAGGCCATATATGCCTTCATATAACTTTACTTATCAAATTAAAAGCTATGGTGATTGACAGTGTGTACAGTACGCAGTCACGCACTATGCCCCTCTAGGAAAGCTTGTAGCTTGACCAGTGAGTGGACTGCTTTTTATGTGCGGGTCGCACTGGGGCATACACTTTACATAGGCCTAAAAAGCTTTGAAGCAGAATCAGTGTGCGCATAGGGGAACTGCTCACCTTGTCTTCCTTCTGTTATGCCTAAAGCTTATTCCCCACGAAGGCCTTAAAATGACATTTAACTCCAGCTCATGAAATGCTCATAATGCTGCTAATACATGATTCAGCCTTTCTTCACATCGATGAAAGAATGTTCATTAGTTTGATGGTCTAAAAGAAATCTGACCAATCACAATACTAAAGTGGGGTACCTTTTAGGCAATCCAACTATATTCCTATTACTAATTTTAATGAGTTAATGAGAATCTTATAACCTCAACTGTTCAGGGGTTCAGGGGTATCACATAGATTATATTCCACATAACCTGAATTCTGTTTACCAGAATTTCTCGCTTAAAGTGAACTTTTGCCATTTCAGAGCAGATTTCCTACTTATTATATTACAACTTAGCTTGTTATCAACCCCGCAACTCACTGATCCAGCTTATGCGTAGTGTAATGTTTCGGAACAGAACATGTGTATTCTGCTGAACAATGAAGGCACATGTTAGCTTGCATCTGATTGGTTTGTCAGATTTTTGTCGCAGGACGCCAGCAGCTTAAAATTGTCTGCTTTTACCGATAGTAGAATGGATGAATGTCAACGTTCAGACATGTGCAGCTAGATGTGATGTAAAATACAATGTCCACAATAATTGACATTTAAATATAGATGAAAAGAATATATTGGGAACAAGTTTAACATTTTTAATATTGGGAATCATGCATTTCTCTAGGCAACTTTGATGGCACCGTCTCCAGAAAGAGGGCCAACAGCCTCATTCTGAAATCAACCCATTATCCAATGAGAATGAGTCTTTCATGAAGCGTTTGGGATGCATTCTAATGGCAGAAAGTAAACAAGTCTTGGCAGAAAGCCACACAAGGTAAATAAATCTTTTTAACATGGTAGTTGTGATATATAAATATGGAATGCAAACTCAAAGTTGTTCTGCTCATTAGGATCATGAGCACTCATAGTTGAAACGGATGCATCATCGCTCATGGCTACGTTATGTGCAATGATATGCCCATTTCAAATTTCACTGATTTCTCAAAAAATGCAGGTTAAGTGAAAGAAGTGTACATGTATGTATGCACTGAAACACAATTCCGCAGTATTGTAAAGGGTTTTGGACACCCTCATATGACCCAAAGTGTGTCTTGGTATAAATGGTGGTTTAGTGGGCAAAATAATTTAAATCGGTTTTGTATAGGGCTCTCTTCTTTGAAATATATATAAAAAACTATTCAACTTATTCAATTCCTATTCCTACCACTGAGATCCATTCACATTTTATTATAAGCCCCTAGCATAGAAGAATATTGAAATATTTTTTTTGGTTTTGAATCGTCATGTAATATTTAAAGCATTCAAAAAAGAATTCAGATTAAAGTAAAAGTCAAATTTTAAAGTAAAATCTCGCCAATTTACTCATATAATGAATATAATTACTGGATTGAATTTATCAATATTTTGTTGCTGTTACATGTTTATATATGAATTGGAAGTCAAATCGGCTAGGAGAAAACTGCTGCCAGTGGGTTATAATAAGTGTAATCATTGCAGGACGAGATCCTCTGTAGTAAAAACAACTGGACATACTCCTTCTAAGTTTCAGGTTGGAAAAGAATGGAACAAAAAATAGAAAATATTTACTTTTTACAAACGGTAGCTGAGAGTGCAGCTTTAAAGTTGATGTACCAATATGGCTTTTTTGTCTGTAATCAACAGCCATGTCACATGCATTCATCACTGTTGGGTTGTTTTAATTCCAAAAAGTCGAAGCCTGTCCTCATTTTGCCAATGACACAAATCACAAGGAAATTGTTCGTAAAATATACACGTACTGTGTTATTATGAAAGCATCCATGATATATTTCATTTAGAGGGCATTTTACCAAGTATTCTCTCAGATGATGAGAATATAATTGATTTTGAAGGCGCAAATACAACATGCCTGTCAACCAGGGTGGATTTTCTATTTCCCTCAACACATTCACCTCCCCTGATTGCACCTTGAATATTGACAAAAATGCACTCTTAAACAACAAACAGTCACAAAATGCAAACACCGGCCATGCAGTAACTTCTTGCTGCCCTGTGAAACAGAAATAGATATTTCACCCGACCTGACCCCATCAACTTTTCATCTCACCCCTCTTCCTCATCCCTGCCTCACAAAATTATACATACCACATTTATGTATACTCATATACTCATAAGAATAAGCGTAAGTATTAGAAATAATACGGTAGCATTAGTAAGTAGATAGATACAGCTGTGGGCAGAATAACCATGGCAATTCGTATATGATTTAAACCCCTGAGCCTATGTCACAATTATTTTTCACTGTATTGTTTTACTTGCTGTATAAACATCCTAAATTAAAAAAAGAAAAAAGAAAGTGAAATTTCTTCGGCCTTGACGAGTTGAATGTCTTAGTGATGTATCAAACCAAAGGTGTTCAGGGTAAGAGGCCTACTATATGGTCACCTTTTTCTGCTACAGCACAACTATTTGCTGATTTCTTTGTTCAGTTTTTGACAGTTTTCTTAGAAGTATGAGGTAGCAAATCATCCAGCTGTTTCTGAAGATTCCCATCATGCAAGAAGATATTTTGCTTGTGATGCTGAAGCTCCACCTCCATTATGATATTGAACAATAAGTATTATTATTAAGGAGAGAGACCTGAAAAAAACCCTTTTTTTGATTTTGATCAAGGACCTTGATTGTAGCTGAAATAACAACCCTTTCTCCTTGAAATTGGGAACGAGCATGGGAACCCACTTTGGTGCTGAGTGGCCCCCCTACACACACCCCGGGGCTGACTACCTCTAATGGGAAAACAATAGCATACTTTTTATATAGTCAGGATTGATAAAGCAAGTTGTTCTCAGGTCTAGCTCTATGACTGCACAGGTGTCAATAGCTATTACTATCCACATGTGTTTATCCTTCATTTAATCATACATAAACATATCCAGCCTGATTTAATTGGGGGTTTTAACTTTTACTTTTCATGTCTCTAATTTTGCCAAATAGACATCAGTAGGAGTAAAAGGAATTGGATTACCCTCGATGGTATGGCGATAATTGCATCACTTTAAACAGTAGTTCCTTGTGCCAAATAGACATAGACAATAGGACTTTAAGGAATTGGACAGTAGAGCATATGTTTCCTTGGTTCCCGCTGGTAGTTACCACAGTACACCAGTTGCCACATTGCACTTTTAACCATTGCACCTTAAACCAATGAGATTCCCTTTACAGACTTAGGACAACCAATTTACAGACTTAGGGCAACCAATTTATGGACTTAGGACAACCAATTTAACGTTAGATTTAGGGTTAGTTTTAGTATTGATTTCTGTTAAACATTCAGTCAGCCAGCGCTAATACAGCCTCTCTCTTGCTCTGTGGCACTCAACTTGGCCTGTAGACAAGGTGACATCAGCACCCGAATAGCTATGGGGAAATCCCCTAACCACCAAAGCCAGGACCCTTACAACTCTGTGCGTATTCTGTGCGGGCTCTGTTCAGTTGAAACTTCAAAGTGGGATACATTTTCATGGTCAAGTCACACTCAACAGATCCCGTACAGAGTGCGAATCCGCAACGTGGTAACAGGAAAATCGGCTGCTGGCCACGATGTCGGAACTACCCATGGTACCTAATTAAACGTATACCCGGTTCGAATTGGATTATCCTCGATGGTATGGCGATAATTGCATAACTTTAAACAGTAGTTCATTGTTTCATTGCTTTGAGACATTAAAGCATTTTGTTTGCGGCAACGCAGCAGCTTCCATTATCCCAGGAACTATTGAAGGATACAACTTTTAAACAAGGGAAATGTACATTTTAAGGGTTTTCTTGTTAGGAAGACTTATGTTTTTCTAGGTAAATCGGAAACACACCCATTCTTTTGCCTTATAGTTTAAGGGTTTTCTGTAAAAAAGAAATGAGAACAAAATAAGGCAAATCAAATTTCTTTTAGATGGGGTAGGTCGATCTAGGTAGGGTAAATTGGTAACACACCTATCTCTTTTTTGGCCTTCATATAGGTGGCTAATCAACAGCATATCATCCTGTAAAATACTGAAATACCTAGAAATACTGTATGCATGAAAGATATTATCTGAGCTCTGAGCCTAATTGTATTTTACTGCAATGGCAGGTTTCATGCTGTACGCATACAAAATGCTTTCTGGGATAATGGGTCAACAGCCTTGTTTATACAATCGTTGTCTAGTGTCCAACATTGTCAGCATCCCCGTCTCTATGATGCTTCTCCAAATGAGCTTATAGCACTGCTCAGCCACAAAGCATTCCTCATAATCTTTATATTATAATTTTTTTTTTTTTTTTTTTATTTTTATTGACAGTATGTACAATCCATGGGCTCGCCGGGGGCGATGTTCCTCCCACGCTGCCGTAGGGTTACGTCTTAGTGGGTTGATATGCTTAGTTAGTAAAAAACATACTATGGGTTAATAACGTTATTGGGGTATGAGGGTAGCGGGAGGCCAGTTGAGGCACCGGGGGAATAACCATGCTATGGTGGCTCATGAGATTGCAAGATAGTATTGCTTCGGATATTAAGATATCCATAAGTCATGTTGATTATGTGTTGGAATATCTTAGAAAAGGAAAGTGATATTCAAAAAAGAAAAGTGTTGGATATGTTGGTTATTTATTATAGCATATTGATATCCTTACCGATTGGGGACAAAACATAGTCCAATAGTCGTAATCTGTACGATATTTGTAATATTGCAGACTTGTCCTCTTGTTTTTGCACATATTATCCAAAATACATTTAGTCAGGGAATATTACAAAAATCTCTGAACAAATTCCTTACCAAGAAATTTCTTCATCAATGTGTTGGTAAAGGAGTCTATTAACATATTTCAAAACATATAAATTCAACTCTTGTAGGAAAACCTGTGACAGCCAAAAACAAAAATGTGTGCACTAAAACTCATACATGTAATCAAGTGTGAATACATTCCAGGTTTCAAGGTTTCAATTTTTCCAGGTTTCAAGACATAGGGAATCCATTGGAATATGAATAAATTCAATATGGACAATATTTAGCAAGTTATTCTGCTAATACTGAGAAGGAAAGCCCAAAATACTGTGAAATAAAGTGAAGAATCTAATTCAGATGTATGAAGGCATTCATGATCAATGACATTAGAAAACATATTTCTGCAGTCCAAACTGAAATGCAAATGTTCTTAATCATAATAACTGACATTGTGATAAAAAAGGCAAGTTGTCTATCTGAACTTCCATCCCAGGTTCTCTGGAGGAGGGTGAACACCTTTCCAGGTTCAACAGCAGAATTAGAAGTAGGTGGTAGTATTTGTGATCCGCGGATTCACAGTAATTATATTGCTTCTCCAGCTCTATTATTGGAAAACATCTAAGGTTTCTTTTGTAACTCAGGCATGTTGGAAATGTCTAAGAAAAATCCCTTTCTCATGCCCAAAATACTTCATTAATGTTGTGCCACATCCTGCATGGGTAAACATCATGTTTAAAATGTCTTGTCAATACAAATGATGACTGTAATAGAAGCAGACATGCAGGACCCTTGTTTCCCCTTAAGGCTGGGTTCCACTGGCTGGCTACTACTCCCGCTACTCCTCCCGTTTCTTTGCTCCCGCTACTTTTAGAAGCTACTTCCCGCTACTTTAGAAGTAGCGGGAGCAAAGAAACGGGAGGAGTAGCGGGAGAAGTAGCCGGCCAGTGGAACCCAACCTTTTAGGTGGGTCATATCCTTAGTGCTAGGATTGTCATATCCATCACACAAACAAAAATTGACTTGTGATTTGTCCTGTTGGGTATAATGATATCTAGATCAAAGTACATCGATATGAGCCCATGAACATTTTCTGTAGACCTTGTACTTAGACAACCAGTTTTCTATGTCTAAACAGTACCTGCCAAGGTAGATTCCTACTTGGAGTAAAATGATTTTACACAGTGCATAAAGGTAGTAACATGGATCAAAACCCAATGTTGCCACCAAAACTGGAGTTTCCTTTTGATCCTGATGCATTGAAACAAGTTGGGGATCTATTGACATTGAATGACCTTCAATTCTAATTCCAAATTGAGGGTTTTCATCACATCGTTTTTTATGTAATGTCTGGGACAGTCTACCCATTCCTTGACTCCAGAATATGCTTCTCTACTCCTTTTGCCTCATCAACATTGGGGAGCAACATTTGTGGGATGTTACACCAGTAGCAATAGTTATCAAGGTCTGGTAATTGCTGAAGGGGTTTCTGTCCATGAAGATGTGAAGAAGTGCTATTCTCTACATCTTCTCACTTTAATCTTTTGACTGATTTATTCTAATGATGGTCACCTGTATAATGAACAGAAGAATTTTTACACATACAAGCAAATGTTATTGGCTAAACAGCTCAGGTTTCCCTCTTGCCATGCCTCCATTTGATTTCAATGAAAAGATATAAGTGCTAGTACATGTTCAATTACAAGGGCAGATGAAGCAGCCCATGACTGATTACTCCATCAAACAATGTGAAAACCCTTTTAGAACTTATCATACACACTAGCCATACACAAGTACATTCTATTCCTTGTTCTTATTCATTCATGTGACACTGACCAAATTGATAGGCCAGTGAACCCCGTAGGGAGGAGCTCATCGCTCCTCTCGACCTCCACACCCAGCTCAACAACAACACTTATATTCCGGAGAGGCAACTGGAATTTGTTTCGCATAGCTTATGCAGTAGGGGATGGATGCATTTCTGATATGGATTACAGGTCTATTTCTTTTGCCAAATATGCTAAGCATGCTAGAGATTTTAACAATATCTTTGTAGTTTGAGAACAAAGATTTTCTTTCTTGGCCACAAGCAATGCCTCAGAACCTCAGAATATATATAAAACATCAGACTACATAGTTTCTCCTGCTGTGATTGATCCCTTCAATCCATATTTTTGTAGGATTTATGTATTGAATTAAATTAATATCATAGCTTTCACATTACTGTGAGTGACATTCAGAGGCAATTTCATCAGCTCGGTAGGCAATCATCTTGCTGGTGGTCTCAGTAAGTTAGGAGCTACATTCTCTGGAATTAGCATTTAGAATAAGCATTTTCTTGGCCTCATGATTAAAAAAAAACAAAAAACTTTGTAGGATACTTCCCCCTAGGCGACTTTTTCCCCCTGGATCTGAAAATACCAATGAAAATAATCTCAGATAAATATTTTAGCGTCTGGAGGAGCTGTTGTATTTTAACCCAAATGATGCACTTTTGGTGGAATTGTTCATATATATGTTTATAATTGGTATGTTATGTTTTGTTCCTTGAAAATTATGTTTTTGACTCTTTTAGAAGGGCACCATCCTTCCAAGGCTGACTCTATACTCCGCAACCAGTTTCTATGTACTAGGCCCGGCCCCATTAGTAGCTATTTTGGTGGGAGTAGGTCAATGATCTAGATCCGGACAACTGACCACCGCCACATCTCAAAAACGTGTTGCAAGCTCTCTCCTTGGCTGGAGGGTGGACCTACTTAATTCAACTATTCCCACAAATTTCGGGGCAAATGTGGCAGGGTGTGAGTGGAAAGTAACGGAGCGACCACACTGCCAATGGGGAGGATGGATGGGCACATGAGGTATAAATTGTACTTTTCCTGTACTATTATTTGCATGTTCAATCTCCTGCATCTGACTGTAAAAAAAGAGTAGACTTTAGGGAATATATTTCTGGCACAGACCTTGCATACAGTCTACAAGAAATATTGATGGGAAATGAGCATGTAGTTTAAAAATGCATTATCAGCTATGCATGCGACAATCAGACACACTTGGTTCTTTTTGCACAAATGGACTCAGACATGTCCATTTGTTTCTAGGTATTGTCACGCTAGTAGAACCATGTAAATAACAACAAACAGTGCACACCGTTATGGCTCTGTTTACTTGTTTACAATACATAGAAGGAAGAGGGATTCTCCCACTGACCCATACATCAGAAATATGCTAATGACGAAGGTCACCAACCTCTACGCTGTTCCATATTTTGCTGTTCCATATTTTGTTCCCTGTCAGTTGTTAACATGGGGGTTATGTGGGAGTGTGTGCACTTTCCGGAAGTCTAGGCGCAAAAGATGGATTTTTACAACTGCAGGACATAACAGGCCACACTTAATTTAAAACATTGATGTATAAATTGTTAGTTTTACTCGTTTTTTCTCCTCACTCACTTTAGAGTGGTTATCTTAAAGTTAATAAGTATATCGTAGGTACAGTATTCCATATACCATCACTAACGTTCATATAACAATAACCCTCCTCCGTTGATTAAGGTTCATATGGATGATAACACCTTCTGGCTAGTGCAATGGTTTCCAATTGATTTCATCAATTCCTCAGTGATATTAGGCAAAATGCTCGCAGCAGGCTTTGTACTAATCCATTTCGTGAAAAAAATGAATGAGCACAATGACAGCAAGCATTACTATCTGATACCACAATGGGATTGGAAGAGGAATTGACCACTAAGGATTCCTATCTCGTCTCGCTACTAAGAGCTTCCCTGACCATATAGTGGTCTTTTATGACCGCAGGGCTTAACCGACGCTGGTGGAAAAGAGCCTGGACTCATTTAACACAACGGGCCTCAGTATATATAAGAGAACCGAGCAGTGGGGTCAATATACTGACCTCAGGAGCACGTATTAGCGCACACAAGTGCTATCTTAAATTTGATTTCTTTAACATTTTTTTATATTCCGGGCAGGGAACTCGGTTGTTCTTTCAGAGTGCCTATTTCTGGAAGTTTGTATGTGCAGGAGTGGTTTGGAATTGCAGTCTGCTGCTTGATCCTGCCCAACCGTGGCCTACTGAGTGGTGTCAGATGGTGGGCCGGCGAACCCTTCCTGCCAGTTTGCATTGAATACAAACCAGATGGAAGTCTCCCGAGGCCTTGGATTAGGAAAAGGCCGTACAGTGGACATAGAAAAAGGTGTCAACACATTCTCAAACAGCCTTTCTAGAAATAGTTTTAAACACCTGATGGAATATGTTAGTTTTGATTTAGTTTTTAAAAAGAGGAAAAGCCAAAAGGAAATAGCATAATCCTATGAGTTTGTTGAATCAAATTGATAATAGGAATACTTCGAGTAGAGTATTTATCCCATAATCACGGCCATTCCCATAACGACAGGGCCTTATTCGACCAACCTGTTTTTGGTTCCCATCCCTTTTCGGGAATTAATTCAACGGCCAGTCAGAGATTGAAGGACGTTATTTGTCTTGATTTCTGGTTGGAGTGCAATCAACAACCAAATGCCAAAAGGATATCGATTACAAGGAAGGAATGAAACAAGATAAAAAGATACATATTTCCATGTGTATTTTTGTAGGTTGTGTAAATCTTCTTTCTTATTAATTACAAATTGGTCTAAAAATGTGATATGACCGGTTCCCAGCGGACAAGGAACCACATTTCGAAAAGTATTAAAATAGAGTCCGGAATAGTGGTCTCAGAGCCTCGGGTCATCAGTTACCTTATATAAAAGGTTTAAAACATATTGAAGAGTTCAGCCCTGTCATTTAATTTATCTTAATTAACAATTCACCTCTACAACAGTATAACAATACGGTTTACTATGGAAGAGAAACTTCTTAATATAATATGAATCTATAAACATGTATCCCAAAGATCCATTGAGAGCTATAAATGATGAAATAAAATACAACAAAGTCAGCCAAAAGACCATTCTTGTCATGAGCCATTAGCGACCGTCATAATTGACAAAGGACGAACAAAGACAGAGCTAACAATTCATGGGCGAAATCTAGTTTGAAATCTCCCATGAGGACAGCTTCCAGTTTATGCTAGTCTCTGGGAATACTCGTACTTTTCCATTTGTATTCATGGGGAACGAATTGTGCGTTTCATAGCATTGTTACAACGAATTTGCAACTGCAGTGACAAGAGATGCATATTCCATTGCCATCAGTGTTAGAGGAAGCTTCACACGTATCCAACAGACAAGAAATGAGTATGCCCATACAACAGGCGTAAAACGTGAACTGACACTTCTCAAAGAGATTGCAGTAGAGGTGTAGTAATTACTGGATTTCTCTCCATAGCTCATAAATCTATTGAAGCATTGATACATCAAAATAGTATTATAAGAATATCCAAGTCTATACAATGGCACCATTAGATTGAGTAATGATGCTATATACAATATAAAATAATAGCATTGTTTTTTGTTCTCATAGAATTACTACAAATAGGATTTCTGGCCAGGTTTCCAGGTCTTTCAGTGTATACCATATCTACAATATATGACTGGTTCTCTGAAGTCTGCATTATTATATTTGTAGCTGTCTATAAGTATATCAGAAGTGTTTGTGTTAGGATTTTTATTAATGTGTGCGCCTATCTGGGGCAGTTGAAAAACCCGGACACTTGTTACCCAGTTTAAACACTACAAGAAGTGTATAAGGTAATATCAAAACTACTGGGATGAGTACACATCAAGATTGTCAATCGAGTGAATACTTTGAGTGAATAGTGGTATTTTACTATACCGTTGATCAACAACTATTAATCATTACAAAAGTTCGAAATCAATGAGATTTATAAATTAGAATAAGCTATACTTGCAATTGATCCAGTAACTTATAATATTACATAAAAACATTGCAAGGTAAACATATATTTCTCACACGCTTTTTGCCAGACAAATAATTTTACTGAAAAGAAATAATTCGTCGTGTCGGAAGCATAGTAGATACCATTCACGAGGACTATTAAATCTTCACATACTTGGATTGGAATTGACAAAGAAATCAAATTTACAAGAATATATAGAAACGTGGCCAGACAAACGGACTTCCCTCTTTTATCACACACGGACTACACTAATCTTTATCGCGCTGTATCTGTACCCTGCACGGAAAAATTATATATTCTTTAGATATCAAGATGACAAAGAAGCAGCGAATGAGAAGCGACGGAAAAAAACATCGTGAAAGGCTATTATTGAGCATTTACAAAGACGTGTTTTATGTCATATTCAATAATATGGTCTTTTACTTTGATTGATGGGTGAACATTCATATCTTCTGTGTATGCCAGCTCCTAGTTGCGATGACAGGACAAACGTAACTCCCCTGAGTGATGTCTATAAAGGGTGTCTCCACTGGCTGCGGTAAGCTCTGCGTTTGGTCTGCGTTTCAAACTCTGCGGTTCTGAACAAATACTTTCATTGTTGTGCTACGAGGGGCTTAACATTGGTTCCTTTAAACGATTTTATTTCCACTGGGGAAGACATTTCCCAGTAAACTAGGGTTTTCCAATGCGCCGAGCTTGGGGGAACAAAGAGTAATTTTAGTGAGAAAAGCAATAAAACATATTAGCTAATCACATAAACTTACAGTGAAATTGCTGGCTAGGTATAGCATTGCATAAATGAAGTATAGAGATGTACACTTCGAACCATTATGACCAATCAGATTGGAATTTGATACATAGTTGGAAACAGTGCTTCAGGGGATAATCACTATCTATTATGCAGGGACTCCACTATAGGAAAAACGGCAAAAAACGGCTGCGACGATTTTTTTGTTGCCGACAAAAGACTGGTCATTTCATGTCGGCAACAAAAATGCAAGTGGAGGAGGATCACATTTGTTGCCGATTTCTCTGGGAATTGTTGTATATGCCTTGAAATGTGTAGCTGCACCACTCTTCCACTAGGTTGGAATGTGTTGGCGTCATGAAAGTTGTGTTGCCGACATATATGAAATTGTTGCGCATGCTCCTCCACAAGTGCCATGAAAGTGTTGCCGACATCTTCCCTGACTCATAATCGTTGATCCCTTTTCCTAATAATTATTTATTCCATCTTAGGCATGATAGAGACCAAAAGGAGATCGGGTAAATATGAAAAGAAATTAAAAATAATTTCTACACATGCACACATGTTTATTATTATGAAAAACCCACAATATCTGTGATGTGTTCCAGGAAAATGAGTCACAAGTCGAAAAATTGATATTTTTCAAATTTTTTTTACAAGACCTCTTCATTGAAATTTTCTGATTTTTAGAGGGTTTGGCATTTATAGTCATATGAATCCATGAACTAAATTTCGGGGCATTGTATTAAATATATCCTTGCGTTTTGAAGTCCTTTGTAGGGAGTATATTTAGTTACTTTACTGGTAATTACGCATCCAGAAACATAGACCTAAGTTCGACTCCCGTTTTCAGTAGTTTGCATGGGGAGAAAACCCGCCGTTTTCAGGCATTTTAAGGGTAGACAATGCATTATGTTTTATTGCATTTTGGTACTCGAGAATACGGACCAGTGCACCCACAGTGGTACTCGCCCATCACACTTTTGTTAAGGTGTAAGAATCACTCCCAAATGTGAGTGGCCGCAGGGGCAGATCCAGAATTTTCAAAAGGAGGGGGCGCGCTTTCAAATTTTATCTTAAAGAACATATTTATATGTTATATTCTAATTAATAGTTTAGATTTTGTTCTGCAATGCTTTAAATATTTAGAGATGCCTCTCACTTATTTCAACCCTAAAATCGGCCATGATCAAAGTACTAGATAATCTTAAAATCACCCAAATGGAATTTTCGTTCTGTGCGGAATAATTGGCCAGAAATTATTTGCAGTAGGTTGAGGGGAATATTGCTTTATATCAGGGTGGGCCGGTGGGCTAACTGGCCCTTCTTCAGAAATTACTTGTTAGACTTAAGGGTTTTGATTTGAACTTTTCTTAAATTGAGCATTAGTTATGCCTCCTCACCATTCAAGGATTCATTTTAAGAGCATCAAGTATTTTCCTTAATGCTCAATTTAGTTATATATTTTATTTTCAATTTTAGATTTTACTTCTAAAGATTAAAGTAACATTGGGGAACTCTCCGAACTCACATTGGCCTACTTCTGAGAATTATTTAAGTTGTATAAGGTAATAAAGATCAGAAGGTCTGTGCTATCTGCACATTAAGGTAGCATGAAATATGTTGACATTTGAAGGTGCATTTATGTCATCTACTATAATTGAACCCCGGCCCCCACACTCAGGGGCTTTTGTTCCCAATTTCGCGGAGAAAGGGGTCATTTTTCACTCACAAACGCGGAGCGCGAAATCAGAAATAAGGGTACCAATTTGCAGCTGAACTCAGCGAAATGCAAAAGAAGCAGGTATTTTTTGCAAGTGAAGTCAGCGGAATGCTGGAAAAGGGGTATTTTTGTACGCTCTTTGTGGCACAGAAAAGCATATATAGGCCTATTATGACAGAACTTTTTCAAGGAAGGTAAAAACAAATCTATTTAAATAATATGTTTGAATAATTGTAATCATGCGATCAACTAGTGTTACTTTAGTCAGAGAAATATTTTCATATCAATCATGTTGAACAACATTTATAAGGGATAGGGAGAGAGATAGAGAGAGACAGACAGACAGACATACAGACAGAGAGAGAGGAGCAGGAAAGGGGAGAAAGACAGGAGAGGGAGAGAGAGGGAGAGAGAGGGAGGGAGAAAAGTATTGAGATAATAATGTAAGACTTAATCATACATAAGGGTCAGGGTCAGGTACAAATATCGAATATTGCCATGTGTATCACATACTATTCACTCCTAGTAAGGACTGGCAAATAATGATAATTCCGGAATAAGAAGAGATGTGAGATATGTATTCTTATTCAATTCATGCTTCTGTGAACCAGTAGAGCAGCATGTGTCGCACATACATTATGTGACACTTTATTACAGCTCATAGTGTCATATTTTTGTTTTAACACCTCATTTCGCTCAACCATAGCAGTGGGGGTGTGGCATGATTTTAAATGACTGTGCAATAGGACTGTTATAAGGTAAGTCTAATCAAGAGAAATGAGACAAAATCGCATAGAACTCTTGTTTTATTAGAATAAATCAGGGACATATTTAACATTTAGCGTGACGGTTAGGATCTAGAGGTGTGATGTTTATCATCTACTGGTGTGTTGTTTAGCATCTCCAAATGGGTTTGCTGCTCAGATTAATGTGCAAAACGTCTCAAAATGCGTCTAACACCTCATGAGGATGCTATTTCGTCCTCTGTTGATATGCTAGGAAGACACTAGCCACCTATTCTGTGTATCAACTGAAGACGCCACCCTAACACAGTTTTTAGAGTGTAGATATTTTTCAAAGTGTTTTATTTACAGGATCTCTTCCTTAGAATGTTCTCATTCGTGGGGTGGACTGCTTACCAATAATGGCATGACTAGATCTACCAAATTGATAAGTTCCAAGACCCTACTTCTAGAGTCAAGAGCGTATTTTTCTTATTCTATCATTTTAAAAGGCATTTTCTTTGGCAAAAAGGTTTCCGCGTTTTGCCACAGAAAGGGGGGGGGGGGGTAAAATGGGTATCATGTTAAGCAAGACTAATTGAAATCATAAAAACGGGTCTTTTTTAGCATCAAATTTTCCGCGTTTTGCCACAAAAAGGGGGGGGGGGCAAAATGCCTTGAAAATTCGCGGAAAGGGGGTACTTTCCAAAGGCTGGAACAGAAAAGCGTACACTTTTTACCCCTGAGTGGGGGGGGGGGGGGGGGGCTGGGAATCAAACTATTTCATAACCTATTTACACCCCCTCTCACACACCCCTCTGTAAGAATGTGAGAATCTCCAAAGCCATTTAAAAGATTCCAAGAGGATTCAAGGCCATGCAATCATATTTCAGGCCATTCAACCTATATGATAATTTCTCAACCTTTGATTTTATTTGGCCAATTTCTATGAATGTTTTTCATGTGTCTTTTGCACCACAAATGCCCTAGATTGGCACCCTGTGCCCTCCCCCTAAATCCGCCCCTGGTCCGAGCGCCTGTTTACCACCCTGCCTATCTGTCCTGCTACAATAAAATTTGTGTTGCAACTTTTGAGTCGACGATCCTAATTCAACTCGTCCTAACCAACTCAATCTACATGCTAGCATAAAATGCCTTTAAATGTGACACAACACGGGTGTGGATATAATGTTCCTAAAATATTTTTAATCTGCTACAAGTAGATTTTATAGGACAGCTAAATGAATTGGACCATATTCCTGCTTTCAACTGTCGACCTAGCACCCACGTGCTGATGTTGTGGTTCTGAAATGTAAGTCATTCTTGTATCTAAGGCTGTGAATGGCCAATCTATTGAGAGGTCAAGGTCAAGGTCACGAATTTAGTTGCAGCGCAAAAAATTTAGCTGCAACACTTTTTTACAGCTCCTCCACTGGCCAGGTGCAGCGCCGACAAATGGACCGTGGGAACAAATATCTAATCAAGTTAGATATTTTGCAATTGTCTGCAACAAGTAAATTTGTTGCAGACAACCTATTTTACCCCTCTTCCACTAGTGATTTTTGCGCACCGTTTTGCCTGTTGGCGCGGTTTTTTTCTATAGTGGAGTCGCCCTATAAGAGTGTGACCCCATTGGGAGAGTAAAAGTGGTGATAAATTCTGGGGTAAATTATACAGTAAACCAAGAAGAAAAGGAAGCTAATATTATTTGCCCATAATAGCGGAACTCCACTATAGGTAAAAAACGGCGCCGACAGGCAAAATTCTTCACCGACATGACTAAAAATTCGGAAAATTCGACATGACTAAAAATTCTAGTGGAAGTATTATAAATTGGTGCTACGATGTTATGTTAGCTCTATAGGAGAGCGGGAGTCTAGGTTATCGGCTTCAGGTATATTCAATGACAACATCAACGATCGACTACTTGTACTAGACTGACTGGTTTATTCTCATACAAATAACTCCATCCCTGCTGTATACAGAATCAGCACGTGCAGCTCAGGGAGCTGCTCTCCTATTGGTGGGACTCACACGCGCCCACCAGGGAGGAGTTTACCCGAGAAGCATGGCATTATAATATCACTCCCTCACTAGGGTAAACTTCCTCACTAGCGAGCGAGTCACAATAACAAAAACGTCTCGGGAGATCTTAAACACAAAAGAAATGAATCCCCACAGGATGGTAATCTAGGTAACATGAATACATATGCCGAAAAGGAATTACACAAATCAATATCTTAGTGAGGATAAGAATAAACATTGGTAAGAAATCGGCTTGATCTTTAGCCAGAGTAAATATGATCCTTTAAGAAAGGATCTTCATAAAAATAGACACATACAACTATCAGAGTTACAAACAATACTTCTTTACACTTGGAACATCGGCTGGCCCTACTATATACATTATCACAGGCACAGAGGTACCTCCCCACATCGTGTGTCGTAAGGAGGTAGACATAGTCATGTTCTGGCAAGAAACAATAGACAAGAAACATAAGAAAAATAAGAACTACAGCCTACATGGGGTTAGCATAGAGTTTGTTTTTAAGATTTTTATTCAGCCACGACATTTTGCACAAAGTTATACAATAATTCTCAGTGCGTGCTGAGATTAAATAGAAATGTTAGCAAAAAAAGGAAAACATTGAGCTTGAAATATCAGAGGTAAATTACTTACATACGAATCATATAGCAGTACAATGTTAAAACTATCAACCCGGGCTTGTGTCCATTTACATGACAAACCAAATAATGACACTTTCTAAGCATAACATACCATATATGGGTCAGTTTTTTCAAGTGTGCTGTTTTGCCTAAATATCATATTTGCTGCCCTATCATCGTCGATATGCATTGGATCTTAAAGATATTAGTCTCATATTATTCCCATGAACAAGGGCTTTCATTCCATGTATACCTTTCCTAGGCTGTTTCAATATTTAGTGTCTTAAAATTCTGAAAACTGGTTTTTTGAATCATTTTTCAACAGAAAAAAACAATGAAGTAAAATAAAAAAGATCTGCAGAATGCCTAGAACATTTTTCTGCATGTTTCTTTTCATTTCTCCTATACATCTAGGACTAAATTAGTTATAATTTACTTTTTGAGCATATGAACATGGTAACAATTTCTACAGTGGCCTTCAATAATTTCCAACATCAAAATAACGCATGAAATCCCTTTTATTACATGAATGGTTAAAAATATAAATTTTTGTCATATCTATCTAAAACTGTATATTGAAGATGGTATACATGTATTGTTTACTGTATAAAAAACTCCACCTGATATTTTCATAACTTTTGGGTGACTGAGAGGTTATTGTCTGCAACCCTTATTTTCCAACCAGAAGGGATTTCATGCGTTATGGCTGAAAAATAATGCATATAGGATAAACAAATAAAAGAAAAAAATTCATATAACCTTTTTCTAGTCCCATTTCAATCTCCCTCATGGCACCACTACACAATTTGGTGATAATCTTGATTCAGGACAAATAACAGGTCAATAACCCTTAAAATATCCCTTAGAAACGCATGAAGGCCCTATATAACTGGCAGTAACACATCTGCAGATATAGTAGAAAGGGTGGCCCAATATATTTATTTGGCTGTATTTCTGGTTTGAAAATGAATATAAATTAGTTGAGATTCTATTTGAAATGATTTAAAGCATATTACTTGTTCAACTGATGTATTATTGTGTCTGTTTAAGCATAACGCATGAAGGCCCTTAAATTATCATGAGATTGGGTGGCTCAAAAGATATGTCAGTGTATCTCTCTCTGAGTTGAAATTAATTAAGGCAAGGTGAAGCTCATATTTATTTTATAAAACCTGTTCAACTAGATCATTGTTCTGTTGATTTACATGGTAACGCATGAAATCCCATGCATAACCATGACATAGGATGGCCCAAAATTTATATCTCAGACTCTCTCTATAGGATGAATGTAATTATGCATTAATTTTGATCTCATTTCGAATTATTTATAGCAAAGTAATGATGAATTTAATTTCATATAGGCTGTTCAACTAAATTATTATCATGTTGGCTTACAAAATAACGCATGAAATCCCTTCAATGATTTCAATATAGGGTGACCTAATATATATTTTCAGCTCTTTTATTGGATTGAAAGCCATTATCAATTAGTTTTGATTTCATTTGATATGATTTAAAGCAAGTTGATGTTATCTTTACTTCATGAAGCCAGTTCAACTAAATTACTATTGTGTTTTCCAACATAATAACGCATGAAATCCCTTCAATAATCATGACAGAGTGTGGCCCAAAATGTATATTTTGGGCTCTCTTTGGGTTGAAAGGAATTATTCATTAATCTTCATGCCATTAGTAATTAGTTAAAGCAATGGGATGATACCTTTTATTTCATAAAGGTTGTTCAACTAAATTAATATTGTGTGGGTTTATAGAATAACGCATGAAATCCCATCAATGGTCTTGACATAGGGTGGCCGAAAATATATTTTTAGCTGTTTCTTTGGATTAAATGTTATCATAAACTAAATGTTATTCCATTTCATATGATATAAAGCAAGTTGATGCCAATCTTATTTCAGAAAGACACTTCAACTCAATTAGAATTTTGTTTTTCCAACATAATAACGCATGAAATCCCTTGAAGATCATAACAGAGGGTGGCCCAAAATATATATCTTTGCCTGTCTCTTTAGGTTGAAAGTAATTATAGATTAATTCTGGTTCCATTTGTAATGATTTAAAGCCAGATGAAGGTATTTCTATTCCATAAAGGTTGTTCAACTGATGTTTTATTGTGTTTCACACATGAAATCCCTTCCCTAGGCACAATATAAGGAGCCAAAATATATATATTCGGCTTTAATTTTGAATTGAAAGTAATAATAAATGCTTATTTGTGCCCATATGAGCATCAAACATACAGATTATAGGTTATACAAGCCATTCCCTTCAGTTAAATTAAATGGTTTCAATATTTTCCAACAAAATTGGGCTTTCACGTGTGACAGTATGAAAGAGGAAATTAAAAACTGATATAATAAGACAACCACAGGTCCGAATTTGTTGGAATAAAATTTTCCCAGAATGTCAAGACCAGTATATTATGATCCAAGGCCAAAAAATTATATTAAAAGTATTCTAAATTTTCCCCCTTTCCCAGATCCCAAAATAGCAAAACAGCACACTTGAAAAAACTGACCCATATTCATAATGAAATTTCCACCTGCAACAGAGACATTTGCCCCTGCGAGCGTTTCCTATACAGTAGTACAATCACAGAGTAGTCCGATAGTAACACTCAGTACATTATGCCTTCGATACCCCAGAAATCGTTCCTAATTTGGAAGCTTTTATTTAGGACCGTTTTAATTTCTTTTTTAAAAACGTCTTTATCTTCAATTTCTTTTAAATTTTGTGGTAGGTTGTTCCAGAAGTTAAAGATCCTTACAAAGAGGCTCCTCCTAGTCGATTCCTTCCTCCAATCTTCTAATGGGATTCGATATCTATCTCTCAGATTATATTGATTTTCACAAGGGTGATCTAAACCGACATAACTCCAGAACACATTGAAAAAACGTTGCAGCCTCCTATAACACAAGGGTAACAATTTAGAACCATTATGTATGTCAACATTTCTGACTCTGTTTTCGGCCCCCCTCCTTCTATAACCGTGGCATAACCTTAAACAGTTGTTCTGGACTATTTGTAATCTCCTCGTCTCATTTCTGGGCGCTAAATCGAATAACAAGCTACCGTATTCCAGAACAGGCAGTATATATGTTTTATAAATCAAGGTCGATATTTCCTTTGTTACATAATATCTCACTCTTGCTAACCTCCTGTACAGTACTATGGCTGTCGAACAGACAGAGTTTACATAGGGCAGCATATTCAACCTATCGTCCAAAAGGAAACCGAGATACCTGAAATTCTTCACAATATCGATACTTTGACCGTCACTATATACAATATAATCCCTAGCATTCTTTTCTCTTTTCCCACAAAAAATCTGCAATTTTGTTTTTTTTGTATTTAGAGTCAACCCATTTCTGTCAGACCAGTTCTTAAATTTTTGCACATCATTCTGAACAGCTTCTAGATCACGATCTATAACGACTCTATTTAATATTACACAGTCGTCGGCATACATGACAATATCACCTTCAAATTCCTTGTTTATCACATCATTTATATAAAAAATGAAGAATAATGGCCCGACTATACTGCCTTGTGCCAGTAAAGAGGTGAAACCCTAATGGAGGCCCTCTATAACATAAGGAGAGAACCAGCTGTCTCTATCGCTACTCTACTAGGCCAACCTCCTGAGTGTCCCCTAGCGGGGAGGACCACTCCAATGTCCAGAGGGGGGCACCGCTACCCACGATTGAGCACAGCACTCCATACTCGAGGCAGGCTACTGCACTCCACCGTGGTAGGGGGAGCTCCACGACGGCACCCTGGTGCTCGATCTTGAGAGCACTACTCCAGCGGAGCACTACGTGTGGCTCCCACAGTCTACATCCGCCCATTCTCACCCCTATGAGGCGTGGAACAGATGTGGAGGCAAATGTGTGCTTTCCAAAGATGGTGGGGAATAGGTCCACACTCACACAAATCCCTTCCTCCTGGAACTTCAGGGATATTTTGTTGAAACTGCTGTTGTCTCTGGTGCAGCAGCAGCAGCAACAACAACAGTGGCTCAACACCTTCTTTATCTTGAGGAGGAACCTCACAATCTTTGGCAAACAAATGAATATAGCAAAAATAATGATAACTATTCCTAACCAGTTGACAGGTGCAACTGGGTCGGGCTCTACCCTCTCTGCTCTAGGTATGGCAGAGGCGAAAACATAATGATTAAAATGCGAGGCATTTAGCCTCGTCAACCTCATGATTGGGATCTGATGAGCCTCGTTAAGGCTTCTGTTAAACACAACAGTAAGGTGAGAAGTTGAACGAGTAAGGCTAAACGCAAGGGTAATAACAAAGAAGCACAAAGGTACAAGGTAAACGTATAGCTTATGTGGAACACTCTAAAAAATCAAAACCTTGGGACTAGCCCCAAACACATACCTTAACATAGCTATAATCTCCCTATCTGTCCTTCTCTTTTGTTGGACAGACCAAGAGCTTACAACCCGATTGCTCATAGCATAATGATTCCCCAAAAGGTGGGTCAACACGACTAGCCTTGAAAAACCAAGAAATAATTCTAGCTGACATTAAGTAAAGACAATTCTACCTTAAAGTATAATTCTACGGGTGTATAATTCTAAGTAAAGACACAGCAAACATAACAAAAAACATGACTCAAAGTATAAAGTCAGGATGAAAGTTTGTTAACTTCATTCTTACTCTCCCCTCTCTCCCCGGGTGGGGGGCGGGTAGGTGACTACCCACAGATACTCAAAGCCAGTCAAAACAAACACAGTAACATAATACGGTCTCAAACTAGGGCAGGGTGCCAAGCAGGACACCCAAAAATAGCTCTCCACGCCACAGGCGACATTCTTTACGGTCACCGTGGTCCCGATAGCTAAGAATAACCACAGTGTTACACTCCAGACACCATACACCACGTGCCAGCTCGAGGCACTTTTAACTTCTAAGTTACCACCCTAAGTTGTCATGTCATCCCCCAGAAACCCTCCATTAAAATTTCCAAAAAGGACGCTTTTTCCCACTCTTCCACCAGTTCTAGCTATACCTGTAGCGGCCGGATGGGCAACACCCGATTCTATCATATCAATATCCCCAAATAAAACACTTTTTCCCACTCCCTCACTAGATCTCGCCCTGCCTGCGACAGCTGAGTGGGCGCTGTTGTTCTCTACCATGTTAATGTCACTAAACAACATGCTTTTCCCCACTCCCTCACTAGGTCGTGATTCGCATGCAGCTGAGAGAGCAGTGGTCTCTGCTGTTTTGGGGGTTTAGTTTGTTTACTCTTTAGGGTTAACTGGATAGGATTTCCTGTTTTAGTTCGCCAGACAACTATCCAGAGTTTGTCTGTATTAATCATTGCCCTCCTTAAACGTCTCAGCAATATCCAAGGGATTCTAACTATCGTTGGCAGAGTAAGCCTGAACACTCTCCCCTGGGTAGGAACTAGTAGGTCCCCATCCCATCCGAGGACCAGGCTCTGGCCAAAACAACCCGCAACTCCAACAATCTCTGATTCTAATAATCTTGGGCAATGGGCCCTACTGATAGAATTGCCCTCAAACAGATGATTCATCAAGCAAAATTCAAAAAGGTCCGGCCCACTCTGTAGGCGAAGGACTAGCTCTGGTGCAGTCTAAAAAACCTGGGGTTTACCACACAATATCCGGAGAATAATCACACGTCTATTGAAAACCGCCCAGCCTAGAAACACCGTTAGAGATATCAGAATGATGGGCAATAAGTAACAAAGAGTAAAGAAAAAGGTGTCTTGATGGATTTCTATCACCCAGCCCTTATCGGTGGTCGTTTTTACTCTACCAATAATTATTTCCCTGCTAGCAAGAACGGTCAGATTTAATTTGGCTGCTACCTCACGTCTACCAAAAATAGGAAGCAGTGCTCCCACTCTATGAATTTTACAGAAAAGGTAACCACACACAATGGAATTTGCTAAACTCCACATGGTACCTGCGATACCAAGAGAAGGGTGACTATGTATGGTTTTCAGAGCTGCCTGTAATTTCTCCCACATAGACCTAACTTTTGCCTCTTTTTCCAGCATGTCCTTTACTGAGGCACGCAGATCGACACCCTTATTAAGAACTTCTTCAGATACATGTTTCAGGTGCTTTCTAATGTCAGCCTGAGAAGGGATGTTAATTTTTACAGGTGCGTTAAAATAAGTGCTTGCGCTGATGTTAACAATCTCCAAACCAAATGAGATGGCCAGCGGTAGATTGAACCCAGTTTTAATATCCATAGCTATGTTGCTATTCACACCACAGTTCGATCTAGCGTTACGTAACCTAAAATCATTTAATTTAACAGTACAGCCGCAAGGAAGTTTTATGATCACAAACACATTGATCTTCGTCTGCACGTCTTTATCATGTCCACAGTCAAAGTTTGCAGTCTCCCCTGCTCCTATGAGTAAGTGTCTATCATTAGTCAGAGGGACATGAGATGGTGCTATAGGTGACTCCAAGAACGAGTGGAACACACATTTGTCCATAGCCTTGTCCACTCAATCCAAAAACAGAGCCAAGTGGCAAGATAATCTTGCAAATGATCTCTGTAAGAAAACACTAGGGCAGTAAAACTCTCTGTTCTCCTTCATACAAGAGTCAAGGGTCTTCCCCGTCAATTCCAGATAGAGTCTACCAGTCGCACTCACCCCCAAGAACTCAATTCTGGTGTCCAATAACGTATAACCAGTGGTATTGTGAACATGTGAATGGATTGGAATAGGGAAATTGACTGGTTCGTAAAGATCATACACATACTCCTTTGTTGAGAAGACTGCCCCCAAAGTTAGCAACACATGGTCCCTCTCTTACATCACCTTCAAAATAGCTCTCTGTCTGTCTAAAGGTCTCACCAATGACAGTGCCGGATTGTTTATCACCACCACTGTCTCAAGCTTGTCCTGTGCTTCGGCGAGGTCCCTGTCTGACACTAACTTCTCGCTCAGTTTGTAGTTGTCCAGCATGTAGAAAGATTCTACAATTAGTTTGGAGGAACGAATGTACTCTGACTGTGCAACAATATCCAGGGTCGCCGACTCCAGGAAAGCAATCTTTCTCAGGCCCTCACTGAGATATTCCTTTAGCGAGGAGGTATCCCAGCTGGATTCGTTAGAAACTTTCCCTATGGTAGTACTGAGATTCGCCAGTATGATTTCCACCTCCTCTATATGACTAGTGGAGAAATGAAAAAGGGTGCGACTGTTCTTAGCCAGTCCAATCATAACACCGTCCCTGGCTTCCTGGGCCGATTTTAAAGTGTCCATTCCACTCACCATTATTTCCACATCTTTAGAAAAATCCCTTATTTCGTCCTCCGTTGCTGTCCCAAACAGATCTTTTAGAACTTTCCCAACAGCCGGTACTGCTGCTCTAGGTGTTCTGGTTGATGACCTGGGATTTATCAACTCCAACCATTCTGAATAGGTTGAGTTGGCAAGGTGGAATAATTCATCTTGTAGCAAGTTTATGGCTAGACAATCTTCCTCTAGTATGTCATGTTTCTCAGAATCACAGGCACAGGGGTGTGATGGGGCAGACACCCTGGGAAAAGGGATCCTAAGTAGAATAACCTTTTGCTCTGCCTCTGTGTATACTGATCCTATTCTTTTGAAGTACACTCCCATATTCTGTCTCAGCTCACCTTCCAAACAGCAAGCTGGCTCCACGAGTGCCAAGCACAGCGCGAAACTAAAGGGTATCAAGGAAAAACTTATTAGGACCAACCAACTTACTTTCTAAAACAAGCAATCCAAGTAAACACCCACAGAGAGTAAACAAATTTCCAATAATATGTATGTAAGGTAAGTAAGGGTGTGGTTCAACCTGAATTTCTAGGTTTACCACTAAATATATAGACGTGATCACGAAGGTTTTGAAATAATTCCAAAAAGAAGTATATAGGTTATCTTGTCATGGGATCACACTCCAACTTTACAGAATTTCACAACTCACAGCGTGGACGCTTGAGTGAGTAAAGCAGATTCCTCAGACACACCCGTTACATGTGTAAACAAACGGAGAAGTAAAATATTGCTAAATGCCTACACTTCCACATGTTTACCCAACACCTTGAGTGGTTGCAGCCTAATAGGAACTCCTTAGGATAGCGAGTCCATTACACCAATCCCTCCAGGGGTAGGTGGCGCAGTGCTAAGGATGCTGTGTGCAGATTGGACTAGAGGGTGCGCGTCTCACCCCCTGTCCAACTACCTCAAAAGACAGTCCATTCCCATTCCCTCCGCTGGGGAACGCCCATATGTTTGGTGACGCACAAGGGTGCATAGAGCTGCCATCCCCTCCTGCCCTGGGGGTCAGAAAGGGAGATAGCTAGATCCATTTCACCCTGGAACCAGTCCTCGCACCCATGGGCCTGACACCATCGTCACACACCTCCATAAAAATTCCCGAAGAGATGAGAAATTCTTTTCGAAGCTGCAGTTAACATAAGCCCCAAGGGTGGCTCTAAGCATCCATACTTGAAGTATTTTGCTCTGTGTCTGAACATCCGCTATGATGACTCATAAACGTACATACATGGTGGTAGAAGTAAAACCTGTTAATTTACTTAGTACTATGACCCATAACCATGACAACTGCAAAGATTTGACTTAAAATGTGGCCATTGCCCCGGCCAAAGGGTTTGTTTTGAGAAAGACATGAATAAAAAAAAAAAAAAAAATTGTAACTAAAATAACCGACACTAGTAGTCCTAAGATACCGCAACCAGCTCCTCCAGAAGTGCACTCCCGCTGCGACAGACATTAGCCACGCGCGCGTCACTGAGTAAATATATCATGACTCTTAGGCTACTGAAAAGAACACGCCACGCTCCTAGTCACGTAGGCACCGCGGAAAATCTATCATGACTGCTATGCTACTAAAAAGAATGAGGCTGCGCCTCCGTCTGGACGTAGCCGGCTCTGCAGGCCATTGCAGCCGTGAGGCGTGTTGGGCGGCCGCCGGTCTGTTGCACGGAGGCAAGTTTATATAAAAAAAAAACATCCAAATATTTTATAGACATAGGGGATAAGTAAGGGGGTAAAATAAGCCAATTGCCAACTAAGCCAACTAAGCCGACACATAGTGCAGTAAGCCTGTCATGCTATCCTTCCAAAAGTCTTTTAAGGAAATCTGAAGTGTAGTTTTTATTCACCAGCTTAAGGAATTGTATGTGTACAGGCCTTGGCACGATCTTGGAGTTACTTAGCTTCTTTAGCTTTGCAGTGAATCGTGACAGCTTTTTCAGCACCAGATACGGGCCACTGTAAGCGCTCTGTAGTTTGGCACTAATTCCTTTGTTAAATGTGTGTACTCTAGCATATACCACACAGCCTGGCTCTATTTTATCGATCTTCGCCGTTCGGTCATATCTCTGCTTCATTTTCTCATTCGCCACAACCAAGTTGTCCCTAGACTTGTCGCCAACACTCTCCCTTGTCTCTTCAGCCTCTAACAAATGAGAGACTATGGGTTTGATGGTGTCTTTTATGTTTATCAGACTTGCCTGAGAGGGCAGGGTACAATTTCTCCCATGCACCAGCATGTATGGACTCACACCTCCGCCATAGGTATCGCACACGTTCATAGATAGTACAATACCAGGAACATAAATGTCCCAGTTCTCTGGGTTGTTAATTGCAAAAGCACGGAGCCTTTCCACAAGGGTTCTATTCTGGTGTTCTACGGCTCCATTTGTGCTGGCCTTATAGGGAGAGGAGAAGACCTGCTCTATCCCAAACCTTTTACAGAAATCAGAGAAGTTTTTTCCACTAAAAGTTGTCCCATTGTCCGAACAAATCCTAAGTGGGCAACCTACAGAGCATATGACCTTTTCAAAGAATTCATCTCTGAAAGTGGCAGCATCAATACTCTTTGTAGCCCAAGCAAAAACAAATTTGGTACACATGTCAACACACACCTGGATGTAAGAGTTTCCAGACTTAGTAGCAGATATCTTCCCAATCAAATCCACCATAATGCCTGCAAAAGGAAATGGAGCCCTGTCTCTTATTACCATAGGTATGCGAATCGTTCTGTTCATCTTCTTAGCACTCAGACACTCGTGGCGGTACCGTATACAGACAATTATAGGCATATTCCTCTATCGGTTAATATGAACATATATATCAAGATTACTAGAAATATGCCATACATATGCATATATACTGTGCGTATGCCATTATGAGAGAACTGGGGAATATGAGACAATTGCATGTCATATATTAAAAGAAACTACGTCCTTCCCACTTTAAGTTAAGATAGTCAAAAATTCTATAAGGGTATTTTTTTCTATATGATATCACCCATTTTAAAGATATAGACCTTAGGCAAGTAGACATTATCATTGAGAAGCCCCAGGGCAATAATATGTGATGTGTTCAGGACAATGAGTCACAAGTCTCAAATTTATATTATTCATAATTATTTATCTTCAACAACCCTTGCTCAAAATGTTTACATAGCTCTATTTAACAGGTTTAAATTGACCACAACAAGATAACATAATTCAATGAATGATAAAGATGCAGAGCATATAAATGACTTCCATAATCAACCAGTTTATAGCTAGGACAGTAGAAGGAAAGTCAAAACTATAAAATATTCAATCACTGACATGTTTTGAAGCAAGAAATGAAACTAATTATCAGAATTGTGATACCCACGTGTACATGCAATACCCACGTTATACACCAATGGGACACTCATAATTCTTTAAAAATAATGCAAATGATTCTGTTTTTAATGCTTAATAGATTAATTATACATATTACAAGTAATTCAGAGTGTCTACAATTGTTCCTGATTTTAGATCATAAGTAAAGAAGGTTTAGATTAATCATAGAAAATCAGATAATTTAATAATCATAAAAATGAGGGTTCATATTAAATTATAATTTCCTGAAATATGCCAGTCAGTTAAGACAATACTAAGAATTGCAAATTAGAAAATTGTTCTGTGTCTAAAATGTTTTTGGGTAAGAAATACCACTTATTACCATGCCTGAGATACCAACGTGTACAGGGATACCCACGTGTACATGTGATAGTAAGGCCTAAAACTTCAATGAAACAAAACAAAATTGTGAAAAAGTTATTTGATATCCACCTCAACACCTAGTTAGATTTAATCCAGTGTATTACTGATGGATTTAGCCTAAATTAAGTCCTTTCTGCTTATCTGTTGAATTTAGGATTTTAATTATTATTTTTGCCCAAAATAAAATGTGTTTCCTGAATAGATTATTGCGTAATTGCCAATACTTATGGTGGTAATGAAGGCACAAGACTCACACTAAACTGAGAATGGGTATTTATATTAAGCCAGAGCAATACAAATAATATTATGATAAAAACTCTGGGCTTCAAAATACATCAAATGCATAGATTGCAATTACAGAGATACCAACGTGATACACATTCAAATATGTATATCTCCCGAAGTTATAAATATATATCCTTGAGATTTTACACATGTAAGCGAGACATATGCCTCATTAACGTGAGGAATTCTAATAAAATTCGAACATAGGGTTGTAAAGTTAGATGTAAAGATAGAGGTATGGGATAATAAACACACACAATTCTGTATACTTTTAAAATACTTAGATATGCATAATTTTTTTTCCGACAGGGGAAAATTTTGTATCCATGGCTTAATGTGAACGTTATAGTGTCTTCTTTAAATCACAGCTGTAAAAAGGCCCCATTGTTCGACAACTGGCAACTAATACGTGCAACACTCATGGTTGTACAACTCTCACTTACATTTAGCTGGGTACTAGTTATGCTGCTCAAGTGTCTGTTGGAATTTGACTGTTGATTATTGTCTGACATCTTTGTGTTATTCCCTTTTTCCTACAAAACATTTGTGGGCATGTGGTGCTGACAGTCCTACCAAAAATGTGGGAAGGACTCCAGGAAGATCTCGAAAGTGATATTTCTGGTGCCCCCACGTTGGACTTTTTTTTTGTTTTTACAACAGACTTTATTACTGACACCTGCCATCTGGGCATATACATTTCTAAAAACATGTTATATCAAGGTATAAAAGGCGAATATGAATCATTTTTTCAGTGTTTTCAACAATATCAACAATATCTTCCATAAGGCGTCTCCATAGCTTTTTCTCTTCTTAATAATATTGTAATATTACATCGAGATCAAAGACCCTTTGAATACACCATAAGTACATCATTTATTCATCAGCACGGGAGAGGTTTTTTTCAACAATTGAGACCAGGCAAAATATCGTTTTCATACCAGAAAAATTTCCTTCTTGGAAACTATATGAGAGTTCAACTTGAGAATGAATGTTCTATTATATAAGCATGAAATCCATCTTTTTGAGCATATAATTAAATGTATTTAATCAATAAACATAGTGCGGTGGCTATTCCAATCTTCTGAGACAAGCTGCCTTATTTATGTTGGCCAGTCTAACCTGGATCCAACAACAACCGTCCTTTTACTCTGTAATATGTCCTTATTTTGTGCAATCGAGCCATCGATGATTATATTTGGGGCTGACGCAGCAGCTAATTATGACGTAATACACCAGCATCAAATGGACCAATCAGTGGCCTGCAACTATTACGTCACTCGTTCCACCTGGACTGTTGGACTATTATTCAGCCTGCACCTGAGCTGCATTGACGTGCATGCAATATTTAAAAATGTTTAATCTTACCTTTTTGTGCTGTGTATGTATTCTTACATGTGTTTTTGCTTGTATGTATTAATGATATCTATTGGGTGAGAATAAACCCTTGCTTTGCTGGGTTCATGGCTAAACCTTGTGTTCGTTGTATATCATTATTAATGGTAAAGCTAAGTCCCCCCAACATATTATGTCGGGGAAAGTCAAGAGCTTTTCAATAATGTTTGAGACTTTAGTGTTCAAGTTGTCTTGGATTCTGTTGCTTGCCAACTGCCAGGAGAAGGATTTCTTGTATTCTTTCTCAATTGGATCCTTTTGTTCTGCTAGCTTCAGCTGTTCCAGGTATTCACTCTTCTCTATGACTATGCTATCAGACCTTCCTGACAGTATCATGAGATTGGACTCCTGATCCTTCAACATGGTGACCTTGTTGGTACTCTCATCAGGCTCATCCACTTTAGTTTCTTCATGCTTTTCAAGCAATTCAAGTAGGGTTTGAAATTGTTTCTGTTGCTTTTGGTAATCTTCCATCTGCTGATTCCTCATTGATTCAACCAGTGCCCTGAGGCCTTGAACTCCGTCCTCACCCATAGTGGGGGAGGAAACAAACCAAAGGCGCTTGTTAAATGATGATAAATATATTCACCAGATGGCACCACTGCACTGGTAAAGACACTGCCTTGCTGTCTAGTGTGTCTCTATTCTATACAGCTTTCAGTTTGTTTGTCCTTAGTAGCTTATTTTATTTCTCAGAAGTAGATATTCCTAGTTTAAATCCTTCCCGTTTGCCTGTAAAGTCCTGAGTTATGTCTATTTCGCACAACAATCACTCTTTGAATGAGCGATGATATGGTACCACGCTCCCTTCAGGGCGTGCTGGCGGGAGTTAAAGAGCTGGCAACTTATTTTCTCACACTGTCACTAAATTCCGCCTTCTTGATTTCTCTCTTTCGTCAATTTGCTTTCTTTGATGAGTCATGGAATCGATCACACTGTTTTATCACTGTACACCTTTCTTAATCCCGAAATCTGAAAGAAAAAATCGGCGAGCCTAAGCTTAACGTGGTTTAGTCATTCAGTCTGAACCGGGGTCTACGTTGGACTTTGACAGCGAGGCCATTCAGGCTAGCTTACCCAGATGCTGTCGCCAGGTAGTACTGCCATGTGGAATGGCACAACGCCACCGCCTGTAAGCTCACAGCATATGGGGAGGGGAGAGACCAAGTTTGGCTCTTTGCCCTGCGAATCGTATGGGGCACAATCATGCGACCTATGACCCGTTGGAGCCAGAGCGATTCGCCGACATGCCAGAGTATCTATCCGATGTGAGCTTGAAGGAGTATAACAACTATAACAATATAACAAGAAGTGTATGGACCCCAGGTCCATGGCCAAGTACGCTGACCTCCAACACTCCATGGAGTTGGATCATAAGGTGGCTCCCTTCATTTACGAGGAAGGTATGCATAGTCTGTTCCTACTCTGTAGGGTGGAGAAGGTCTTGGGAGCCATCCCACAGGTGTTCAAGAGCAAACTCTTGTTCATTAGGCACCTATCAGAGGTTCACATTCCAGTCACCCTTACATGGCAATGTCCAATCAAAGCCTGTGACATTTTGGCCGATTGTCAGTCCGATTTGGTGTCCCACTGCTCTTGTGAACCCCATAAGCTCTCACAGGCTGATGCAATCAAATTCATCATGCCTAAGCTGAAGGGGTAAGCACAGCACTTGGTGCCACAGTTGGGGTATTGTGGTAGCTGAGGCAGCCTCGCAGAACTTTGTCTCAAAGTACCCTAAGGAGTCAGAACTGGATAAGCCAGAAGAGCAAACCTGCGAAGCATGATGCTTCTGATCAGCCCTCCAGTTTGTCAAAGGAGAACTTGGTGCTGGTCACTCAACCTAAGCATAACGCTTGGGAGAAGCTGTGGGATCTCTGTGGGGAAGAAGAATGTGTATCTTACTTCTTATTCCATTGTAATGTAAACAGACATTTCTGGGTGCACATGGAGAAGTGGTTGTTTGAAAATCTGAACAGTACGATTGCAGACATAGATCTGTTGGGGAGATATTGTGGGCCAAAATTTAGTGGGAGCTGGGGGCGGCAGTGGTGATAAGCTTTAATGTAGTTCATTTATCCCCGATTTTACATGGCAATTACTGTACTGTACCATGCTGTGTACCATGTAAAAAGCAGATTTATTCTTGGCGGAATTGAAGCAACGGAACACGAGACATTACATTATGTACACAGTCTACTCTAAAGAAATGAATGGCATAAAGATTTACTGGAATTGTTGAAGGCTAATTTAATCCATTGAGCCCTCCACCGAAAAAACCCTGAAATGACGTCCTTTATGAAACCCATAATACCCCCGGCAAATCTATGTCCCCAATGGATTACCAAGTTCCACAGCGAGATATCTCATTCACTACTTACAAACCAAGTCATGTCCCTCATCAGCAATTATTTGCGAATAGTAAAGCCTTGTTTGACCCAGGAATTGCTCTTGAAACTATGGAGTCACTATATAAATATGTACACTGATGCATTACAACAATGTAGTGGGTGTAAAGAATATTTTTATATGGCTTCAGACCTTCTAAAATTATGTAACGCTCGAGGGGGGGGGGGGGGGTGTCAGACGGTCCCATACTATAACATTGCGGGGCATAACGCAGGGAGGGGGGGGGGGTGTAAATTTTGAGGCAAAAAAGCGTTACGTAATTTTTGAATGACCCCTAACACATCACTATAGAATTGCTTCTAAAAGAATGCAATCTCGGCCAAAGTAAGCAAAACATATAGTTTTGTCTATTCTTCCTCACATTATCACATTATTTGTGTAAGGAATGTTGCCCGCAATTCGTGGGTGTATTTGGTATTGTACCAAGTCTATTAACTCCATCTCCCCCGACACCCCACCCCTGTGAGGGACTTGTCTTGTGGAGGGCTTCAATAGTGGTAAGAAGCATGTCAAGAGAGATTCTGAGAGACGCAACAAGAGAGATGAATTGCTGATGGCTGGTCAGAGCGGGATGTTGTTATCCCGATGGCTTATCACAAAATGTTATTATGGAGAGCCAATGACAAAGAGATAATAATCCATAATATCACACGTCAGTTTTGGCACTAGACCTGCAAAAGTCTTTTATTTGTTTTTGTTTAAAAACGAAATATCATGTTACAGTCACTACCATGTTAGACTCACTCCCCCTTGACTGAAGAATTAAGACAGTCCATGAACTAGGATTACTAGACTTTCACCAGGGCTCTAAACACAACATCAAGCAGTCTCAGGGACGAGGGCTAGCCTATTTTGGCAACAACAAGGCGCTATTTATCTGGCTTGATCAGGGGAGAGAATGGAACGCTGTTCCTACGTCGTTTTCGAGTGGGATTGAGGGGGTGGGAATAAGATACTGGGAGTATTTAATACAAAATATCATATGACCTAATTGTTGATATAACTGTTGAATATGGGTTTAGGATATTATAAACATTTATGTGAAATCTTACACTGATCTTAAAGTAGAACACTGAGCTACAACACAATTATAGATATTAGTTTCGAACTCTTGATATAGCTTACTTCTCCGTGTAATTGTATTGACACAATCAATACAATTGTTTGATTGCTGCAATTTAGCTTGGCGCTTCCATAATGACAAATAGCATAATTATTCATTAAAGCTAGTGTGGGCAAGTGGAGATCACAATGTGTGGGCCATTATTGTGAACTTGACATTTGGCTATTTTTAAATAGTGATTTCGTACTCATTACTTACTTCACAACTTATACTATTACATGTATTTGCATGCTTTCATGCTCATACATGTGTATTGATTTTGTTGGCATCCAGGGAGTGGCAGCTGCTAGTAGGCACCTTGCAAATGTATTTTAGATATGTTTAGGCTGTTTTTTAAAAAAAATATTTTTGGCACACATTAAAAGATTATATGCATAGTTTCTTTTCAATATCGCCTGCCTTCCACCTCACCCTAACAATGCAAACCCAACCGCCGTCCCTTTTGTGTAGACTGACAGCGTCTACACAACCCAGAGATAAACAAGAAAATACTTAGAAGTTATTATATGAATCTTTTGATGTTTTCAACTTTAAAATTAGTGTGAACCTAATGTAGTTAATTTTCGTTTCCAGTGGAAACGTTTCTTTAATTCTGTTACTTGTGCTAGATGTGAAGTGATAGTTACTGTGATGTACTACGGCTGATTGTGTTTTACAAAACAACCATCAAAGTTGAATTTGAATCAAAGTATAATGAAGCGATTAGTGACAAGAGAAATTGTGTTGAATACCTACATTCTTTATGTTGTCATGGTTCAAGCATTAACCGATTGTATAATGTAAAAAAATTGCACTAAAAACATTTCACTGTATTGTTGTGTTATGTCAATTTATTCAACAATCTTCTTGAAACATTACTTAAAGGGGGACACTGGACTGACTATATCCTCTGTTCAGACATTGAGGAAAACTAAGATATTATGTTATGCACACTATAATGAATAATCCAATAATGTGTGTGGCTGTAAGGCAGCATTTAATAGAGAAGACTCTGTCTGTTACTTGGCCAGTGTCTTCCCAGTGTGCTATGCATAAATGACAAGACGGAGGGTCTGGTAAACTTCCGTTTCAATGGAAGTGAATGCACTCAGACAGTATATATTGTAATCTAAGCTAAATATTTATAGTCCCTGACTTCTACCTGCTTTGGAAATGCAAACCTATAAAGCATATGGATGTATAACAACAAATAGTGGCAGCAGAAAGACATCAGGGAGCTCTTTCATTTGATTTCAACAGTAAAAACACAGCTAAATATTTATGTATATACTTTTGAGAATTGAGGTCAAGTGTCAAGTGGATCAGTAGACCGTGACCAGTGTTAGGTAGTATTTCTATAGTGGTGTGTGCTAAGTTAGGGACCAAAACCTTAATTGCCTTAATTCATTTTATAAGGTTCCTTTTAGTTTTTAGAGTTTTTCTGTTAAATGTTACTGTCATATGTGGAACAATAGCAGAGATTCAGGGCTGTCTATATTTGAAACTGTTGCATGCACAATTCCAAAAATTCTTTTTCATATTGTGTGAAGACAACCTATATCAATTAATTCTCTCCTTTTACTCAAATTTTGCCCTATAATTATGCAGGTATGGAATGATGGTCTTTCATTCTTAGAAAAATACAGAGACAATTCCTATTGCACAATTGATGAACTTATGAAAAAAGAAAACATGTTCATACCCAAGGATTAAGAAAAAAAATGGTTAATACAGCAATGTCCCTAACTTGGGGTGCAGCCCTATAGCTAAGTTGACCTTGAAGTAAAGTGGCCACTTTGACTGTTTCCTACAGACTCACTAGACCATGACCACACCTAACTCTCAGGAAGTGTTACAGCCCTAGTTAGTGTCATACAGCTACTAATATGAAGGCACCCAGTCTAAGGTTTGGGAGAGCGGGAAAGAAATTACTTGATTGATTCTGACAATATCATTGCCCAGAAACCAGTATCATAATGTGAGTTCCAACTTATAAATCATAATTGAGCTGTATGCCCTGCAAGTGTTCCAGCCCAGAGTTTTACTTTAATTGGTTGTACAAATCCCTGTGGTGACGATTCACTGACTAGATAGTAATTCAGACTAATTTACAATATTGAAGCAACTGTTATAACAATATGCAGTAATGTTATGCTTAACATATACAGAAGGTCCTAACCTTGTGACTTGGTGAGTTGTTCGGAAAGAAGTCGGAAAGAAGGTGGTCGGAAAAAATGTTGGTAAAAAAAAAATCCATCCTAATAGAATTTTTATGACATTTGCGGTCACACTACCACACCTTACTGATTGTTTATTGGAATCCCAAGGAGTACCTTGTGATTCCAATAAACAATCATTTACCTTGTTATTGCCTAAATCAACAGGTTCACAATCACTGGTTATGCAAATTCCCCTATTGACTCAGCAAGCCATAGAGTGTGACCAATAGAGTATGTATGTATGTATTAGCTTTATTTCTCATTTTTATACAGTTACAATCATATAATAAACGGAAAAATGGATTTGTGCCCTTTTGTGAATAAACATAAGTTTTCCCGGACGTCCATTTTATTCTTAGATCGTTTTCTTTTCTTAAGAGTTCAATGTTCATTTTCTTGCGGTTTCATACGATCTTGTGGTAATTACTCATACTATACTCTATATATAAAAAATAACATAGAAAAATGTCAACTTTATAATACTTAATCCTAACATTTATAGCATTAAATCTCATCTTTGGTTCTATAATTACATTGGATTATTTATGCTATTACATGTCATATCAAAATATCAAGAATATCAAATATACATTTCATTCAATTGAATGACAACTAGCAATATTACTAATATTCACTTCAAACATATTTCTACCTGTACATGGATTCTCTTTGACATTTATTTGAATTTGAGACCTTGGCGAAATTAAACATTTTATGATAATAATGGATTTACACACCATCGACTAGATGTTTACCACTTCAGGGGTAAGAAATCAATTCATATCCGCTACCCATGGACCACCATTTATTGATGGTAGAATTGGATTGTTTAATTATTCATGGTTAATATGTCTTATTGGATATTACTCTTGAGGAATTCTTTAAATTCTTTCTACCTTTCTTTGGTAGGTTGTTCCATTCCATTGGGAGTTGATAATAGATTGATTTCCTTACCCTTTCTGTTCGTGATTTTGGTAATAACATTTTTCTCCCTTCATTGTGGGAGCGTAGATTCAGTTTCCTGTTATCTATTAATGGGTGCTCATCGCTTAACTTATATCCTAATTCTAACATATGATGTTTCCTTCTGGTAAATAGGAGGGGAATATTATTTTCCATTTGTAAATCATTAACATTTGTTCTTTTGTCAACATTGAATGCGACCTGACGAATGAGTTCTGTATTGTTTGCAGTTTCATAGCATATTGGATAGTGCTACACAGTAAATACAGTCCCCATAATCCAAAACCGGCCTAACAGCTACTTTATATAAAGTTAATATATTTGCTGTTGATAAGGATTTTTGGATTTTTCGTATCACTTTTAGTCTGGTTGTAGCTTGAGAGATCTTTTGGGTTAGATGGTTTTTAGATGTTAACTTGTTGTCTATATTCAGTCCCAGGTATGTATAGTTATCTGTATAATCCATTTTGTCAGTTCCCAGTTTGAAAATATACTTGTTTGCATTTTCATCTTGGTTCGTGGGTAATATTTCTAGAATATTACTTTTATTGACATTTATTGATATTTTGTTTTTTCTTTTTGCAAATTCCTTTGCAGAGTCTCATTCGCCAGTTTTTTATCTTTATTTGAAGCAAATAACACGGTGTCGTCCGCGAAAAGTTGGACGTTCTCGTCAGAGATAACATCTTGTAGATCATTAATATAAATTAAAAAGAGCAATGGTCCAAGACCAGTTCCCTGTGGTACACCGCACCATACCCTTTGTTGGTCCGAAACCATGCCATCGACACTGACATTCTGGTACCTGCTACCCAAGTAATTTGTAAACCACATTAAAACATCATTATGGATTTTATACGATTTTAGTTTATGAAGCAATATTTTGATGGTTGACGGTGTCAAAGGCTTTCTTGAAGTCCAAGAAAACCGCCCACCTTGCCACGCCTATTCTTCCAAGTCAGTTTGAACTCAGCAGCGGTAACGCTCACACCCCTACATCGCTTGTGAAAATTTAAGACTAGAATAGCGAGAGACCAGTCTGACATATTTACCCATGGAAACTTTATAGCGTGCTCTGTGACATGTGTCTGAGTATTAAACGAGTAGAGGTGTAATCAGGGGCGTCTAGAGCAAGGCCCGCAAGGCCTGTCACATGCTCAGACACCATTAGCACATAATCCTGATCTTTTGTGTTAAGCTTGACACCACGTGGTAGATGTTTCTTAATCCTGTCACGCCCAAGCTTGCCCACACTATCCGGGTCTAAATCCTGAAGTGACTTACCGCCTTTCTTCACAATTTGTAGTGTGAGTTCCTTTAAAGCCTGGTTATACTGTCTATCCTTATCTTGTGTACCTACCAACCGTGAAGTGGGGGAGAGGTCCAAGTTGATGGGCCTCAGACAGATGTCAATTATGTCATCTCTCCTACCTGATGGGGGCTGGCTGACCGAGCGTCTAGTAACCTGTTTACGGTCAGTGAAAGGGATAGAAGTTGAAGGCAGAACTGAGTCATCTCCAGCAGTTCAGTGGTTGACATCCACGATTTCCCCTTCATCATTAATGTGTTTATCAAAGGCGATGAGCTGGAGTTGGATTAGAGTATCTATCTTCTTCTCCAACACTGTTTTTGGTTGTGTGACAGCAACCTTGTGGCGGCGTGGTTCCTCCATGGCGTCTGGCTGGGGCTCAGCCTGAGCTTGGGGCTCTTTGTTTGCTTTTGTCCTTTTAGCCTGGTCCCCCCTTTTGCTTCTTCTTCCTACCCTTTTTCTTGGGTGCCACAACATTAGGCAATACCTGTTGGAGTTGTGTTCTTCTTGTTTGCATTTTGAGCAGGGGCAGGGCCTCTGTTCTAAGCTTAGCATACTCATTACAATGTTACCTTGCTTGTGGTTGCAGTCGAATTGAGCGAGGGGACCTCCAGTGTACAGCTATCACTCTAGCACCACGACCAATGCACCCCTCATTTGGGAAATGAGGGAACATTATATAAATGAAATCTGTATATATAAAAGATAGGCTAAGTCTCAAGTTTAAGCTACACTTATTGCCCCCGCATGCCCTATAACAAACCTTAATGCTGGTCAATAAACCCCATGAACCTGTTTTCCTAGTGTAGGCCTAATCATGCACCATAAAACAATAATGAACCATATTTTATAAACACATTACCCTTTAACATGATTGCAAACTACCAAAATTATATTTTCATAGGCCTATAAAGGGAGCGAGAGAGAAGGAGCAGGGAGAGGGAGAGGACAGGGGAGAGGGAACGAGAGAGAGATTTGTCTCACTCTTGGAAAGTATTTTAATGTTTTTTGAACATTAGATTATTGATTTATTCGGTTCCTCAATTCAATGAATCTGGCCAAACTAGATTTTTTAAAACCCAATGTAGAGAGGGAGAGGGGAGCGGTAGAGGGTTCTAAGTAGAACCCCCGTTTCGGGAATAGGCAGGGTTCTACATAGAACCCTCGATTTGAAGAACCCTTTGGCCAAAATAGGTAGGGTTTTACATAGAACCCTGATTTGGCATCGCTAAAATTGCTTGTAATTTACAATGTTAATTCTGAATAAAGTAATGAATTCATTATTCCCTGTTGAATCTAGACTGGTCCTTATAATAGCAGATTTGTGCTCAGTGCTAAGGCAGCATGTTTCTCCACAGAAGCATTTAGCCCAAGAGCATTCAAGGAGAGACTGCATATTATATGCAGTCCCTTTGCTTGACTTTTTCAGAGTTCCTCATCCATTTCCATCACTTAAACTTACCCTTAATATAATCCTCTCCTACAGCTGACATAGGTATCCATTGCAACTTGGTGTTTGATAATCTTGGTACTTCAGTAGTACTCATAGTAATAATATTAGAATTATAAGGGTGCTTTCTTCACAACATTTTTCAACATCAAGCAGATAAGTTATACAAATAAAGTATTGATTTCATTGCTTTCAATATTCCCAAGTTTATAAAGTGTAATATCTATAAGGTATAAATGCCTCATATAAGTATTACTAGTGAGACTTTTGTTTTAATAGAAATTGTAAATAGCATGTAGTAACCTGTGAGGGCACCTAGTGAAAGCCAAGTTCCACGGTACTGCCACCTGGTGAGAAATCTCTGAAGAACCCCTATGGTTCTAGATGGAACCCCCGGTGGTCCTGAAGAACCCTTTTAGGTGTCAAAGAACCCTAGGGTTCTTGGTAGAACCATGGGGTTCTATCTAGAACCCAAAAGAACCCTTTTTTCTTAGAGTGTTGTTTCCCTCCCCCTTTTCTCTGTCTTTCATACCTGGGTTTCTCTCCCAACCCATCTCCGATTCCACCCCCCAGTGTCCTTCCCCTCTTCCTCATGCTCCCCCTCCCCTCTCTCCCTTCCCCTACATCCTCTCCTCCCTCCCCTCTTTCCCCCTGTTCTTTCCCTACCCCCTGGATCCCCCTCTCCTATTCCCCCACCCTCTCCCTTTTCTTAACTCTCCCCCTTCTACACCCTCTCCATCCCCTCCATCCCTCCAATACCCCCACCCTCTCCCTCTCCCCTTCTTCACTCCCCCACTCCTCTGCATGTAGTAAGGTCCCCTAGTGTCTCACAGGGGCTTTACCAGGCTATAAATAGAGTGTAGAGATCCCACCCTATTCGATTTCTTCTACCCTATCCCTATGCTTCCTTCATTTTTTCTCCTTCCCTCTCCTGCCCTTTCCCTCCCTCCCTCTCGATCCCATCTTCCCTCTCCCTCCCGTTGCTTGTAGGGAATCCCACGTTGCTACAGGCGGTGGGAGAGGCATGACGTCAATCTCTTTTACTTTCTAACAGGGGTTTTCCCGTGCTAAAAATAGTTGTATGAAAAAAATATAAAAAGGGCTAAATATAAAAATCACATTTCCACCCCAAATACCTTCACAAACCACATACAACGACATCCAGAAAGGGGGGACAGACCTCTACAGATGAGTTAAGTTGATTGTAAAACAACAAATTCCGAGAACATTCTGGACAAAGAAAACCTTCTTTCTACCATTTCTTTTCTACCTCCTTTCCTAGAAATCGCTCTAGCTTTATATTATATGGATTAATTAATTAATTAATGTATTTGAACAACATTTTAACAAAAATATGTCAACCACCTGTAAAATGTACCCATCTTATATATCCATATATTTTAAAACAAATACCCAACAGGTTCCTAGCCTCGGCCGTATGCTTAACTCACTGAATCCCTGAAATAAAGGAGGATGGTGGAGAAATGTGAGGAAAAGAAATTGGGAAAGAGACAGGCGGGGAAGGGAGGAGAGAGTGGCAACATTTATTCACACAATTTAAATTTGCCCTGATAAACAAAACTCGTAAAAGAATATACTGCATGACCAAGACAAGACCCAGTCAATACTGCACAGTCCCAATAGCTTATTTATCGGGTCTCTGGTATAGGCCTACTTAATTATAGCATTGATTAATTATAGGCTCTTCGATCTCCACGAAGCACGTCAACAAACTGCGGATATAGGCCCTAGCTCTATTTTATGACAAAATGTTTCACATTGGGCGATAAAAAAATTTTGTATTGCATCGCTCAAGAGGAATGCACATAATCTAATCTCTAGTTTTTTGTCACGCATGTTCTGGGAATCTGGGATGTCCCCATCCGTTGACCCTGTATGGAGGACATTATATGTGGTTTGTGAAGCTATCTGGGGTGAAAATGTGATTTTGAAGCCTTTTTTAAATTGGGATCTCCACACTCTATTTATAGCCTGGAAAAGCTCCTGTGGGATACTATGTCATTTCCCACAATCTACTATGCCATTTCTAGGGGGACTTAACTACATTCCCAGGGGGACCTAACTACAAGCAGAGGAGTGGGAGAGTGAAGAAGAGGGGAGGGAGAGGGTTGGGGTATTGGAGAGGGGTAGGGGAGGAAAGGGAAGGGAGACGGTGTAGGAGGGGGAGAGTGAAGAAAAAGGAGAGGGAGGGGGGAAATAGGAGAGGGGTAGGGGCAGGTAAAGATGGAGTGAAGAGGAGGGGAGGGAGAGGGTGGGGGTATTGGAAAGGGAGAGGGGAGGGAGAGGGTGTAGGAGGGGGAGAGTGATGATAAGGGAGAGGGTGGGGGAATAGAAGGGGGAGGGGAGGGACAGAAGAGTAGGAGGGAAAAGAGAGAAGGAAGAGGATGTTGGGGAAGGGAGAGAGGGGAAGGAGAGAAAGCGGGGAGGGGGAGCATGAGAAAGAGGGGAGAGAGAGGGGGAATCGATGATGGGGTTGGGAGAGAAAAACAGGTATGAAAGACAGAAAAGAGGGGGAGGGAAAAGAGGTTGAGGGGGAAGTGTAGGGAGAGTGGTTGAGCGTCCAGAGGACGGGTACTTTGCTAGTATTATAATACTAGATGATTAATATATGACTGAACATGATTATTATTGTAAACTATGGTCAGTAGAATAGTGATCAGTAGCATGTCGCCCTTCCATAAGACCATACTTGATAAACAAATATAGTGCTCCGACTTAAACAGTCTCAGAGTGGCAAGATTCAATTATTTTCTGACATGCCTCGATTTCCCTTTTTATTTCCCATGCATTGGGCGCCAAATCGAAGGCCTCATAATGTCAATAACCAACTTGTAATATGTGAGAAGCGATTTTCTTCTTCAGTTCGAACGCTCTCAGTGTCTGTATCAATGTTGAAATGGAAACATGATGCAGAGCTATTTGCTTCCAATCAAAATAGGCATTTGTTTGTTCGCTAGTGGATTCTCGTGTGGTGTAACGGCCCAGAATGAATGTATTTATGCGCAGACAGCTTAGTCTGTCAATGTCTTGCACCATATGAACGTTTGTTTCTATTTGTGAAAATTTGCTGTAGGATTGTTCTCCTGTATTTGTATTTATGATGATTGAAGACATTTCTCAGGAATTGGTATAATCTTGTCTTCCAATTGATTCCTTTAACGATTTAGTCACGCCTTCTCTGTGGCGGTGATAACATTCTTTTAAGTATTTATTTTTTATGTTGGATGCTTAGGAGACTATCCTGGTCATTCATTCCAAATCAGCTATAATATGTATACGAGTATTCCACCGTAGAAAGGGGCCCGAATTCAATCATTAGCTTCTGTCGAGCCAAATGTGTTATATTTTAGGTTCAATATAATCAGAGTACAATACAGCAAACAGTTATTGTTTTTTTATCTGATTCGAGGTCGGTTGAATGAACAGTATTTCGGTCAGGTCGTCGGAACATGTATTCTGCTAAATGATTTGAAAAAAATCTGTTCGGTTATATAATTATATTTTCAACTTCATCTTTGTCTACATTTGGTTTGTATGGGAAGATTAGTATACATGAAATGTACTGGTTTTTCTCTTGTTTTCTTTACACACCTATATTTTTCACTTTCTCATTATTCTCTCTTTTCCTCTTATTTTACTGTTCTTCTTACAATCTGAATCATTAGCCGTCTTTTAACACTGCAATAAACTCACGAGTTTAACAACGAGTCTGGCACGCAGGGCACCGAATTTGCCCCCGAGACAAACACAGACTCAGCTATCCCGGAGTTTACCTTGAACCTATTTGCGCTTCATTTCAATACTGATCTTCATGGGAAATTACGCTGTCAAGCGCCCATCCCTCCACCAGATACCTAGCGAGAAGTGCAAACTCCTTCTTCCCACTCAAAGTCACCATCCCATATTGAGAGCCCAGGTGGCTCTCATATTGGCAAATACTAATCTACGTTCGGATTTGAGATGCTATACTCGGGAATGTCAACAGCTAGCCTCAATCTTGAGCAGGTTTTGAATACTTTTTGTTTCAGTGGTATCTGAAAAATCAATAAAATCAAGCTCCCTCTGTGCTCTGATTTTTAGAATCTTAGAAGGCAATGGCGGGTCTAGCGGTATGAATATCAGTAAATGCCTCTCAGATGAGGCATATCAAAACTCCTTAGCCGCATTCCACGCAGGGTATTCACGCCAATCACCATGAATCACGGGACGTGAAAAGAAATTTAAAAAGTGAATGGTTGCGCAAAGTCGTCTAACGTAGCACAATCTGTAGGACAATCAGCAACTCTTCATGACACTTCCAATTTTCACATTTAGAATTTGTGCAGTTTGAGTGATGCGGCTGGTTTCTAAGGTGCGTCAATACAATATGTCGTCGACAGAAAAATCGTAGAGTATATGTTTTTTTTCCAGATATGTGACGTGTTTCAGGAAAATGAGTCACAAGTCGCAAAATTGGTATTTTTCAGTGTTTTTTTCCCACAAGATGTCTTTATTGAAATGTTTTGATTTTTAGAGGGTTTCTCACTTTTAGTCATATAAATCCATGTAACAAATTTCGGAACATTGTATCAAGTATATTATTGTGTTTTAAAGGCCTTAGTATGGAGTATATCAAGTTACTTTATAGTTACCCATCCATAATCATTGTAAACTTCTTTTTTCAAAAATAAAATATCAAACTTAAAATATAGAAATGCATATTAGGTGTCCTAGTGTTTACTATCATTGGAATCAACTTGCTCGTCTCCTTTCAAATAGACTTATGACTTATTTTCCTAAAACGGATCACATATAAACATCGTTCAAAAAGGAACAGATTTTCTATTTTCTGTTCTATTCTTTTACTACTCATCTGAAAGTCATTTGAGCAAAATTGGGGAGCATAGTATTATACCCTATTACTTTTGCTGCATGCAGGGCTTCATAAAAGGTCCACATTCATATTTTCGGTGGTCCACCAAAATTCTTTGCTGCAGTGGTTTCATAATTATCACTCACTGGCACTCAATTTCTATTGACCAATTCGATTTAAAATGCTTGTATATATATATAGACACTAGGAAGATAAGTGATAAGAAACGAGGGGTTGCAATTTAGATGGTGACTCTCGCCACCCTTTATTAACAAGCAAATGAAAAATTTGGTGCTACTAAACATGGCGCTGGCAATGGTTCCAATGGCGTCACATTTCAATTTGGCAGCAGAAGCATGTGATATCATGTGACTAACATGTGTGGTATGTCAGAGCCTTCCCGCTCCTGACGTCTATACACATATATCCAAGTATATATGAATCAATAGACACTAGGACGATAAGTAATAAGAATTGAGGGGTTGCCATTTAGATGGTGACTCTCGCCACCCAACACCCAATATATAATAATAACTTTTTCTTTTCTTTTTCATTCTGGTGTGGCACAGTTCACAATGCCAGGAACAACTTTTTTTTTGCACAAAATACAATGGAGCACAGTTCACAATGCCAGGTGTAGGTGAAGAAGGCACACCATGCCACTACCCACAGGACATGGAAGCAAGTGAGGCAGAAGCAGACTTGGAAATATGGATTTTCTTGTCCATCGGGGTAGCTAGGTACATGAGCACCGACAGACTTGCCCAGTCGCCCATGCATTGAATATCTGATGATGGGGTTCCGATTGAATGCAAATGTTGAGCTCCGCCCAATCTCAAGACCAACCCGTTTTGCCCAATTTTTAAGCAAGGACATCGCTGGGCTATATAACAGAGGAGAGCCATCAACCATGAAGATGGGGTCTGATGGTACTCCAGGCGAACGTCGCAGATGAGAACGGAGGAGAGTATAGGCGCACAATATGTAGTTGGAATCAAGGGGGAAAATGGGGATATCCACCATACAGTCCTTGTGCCACAGGGTCTTGGATGAGATTACTCACAGAGTGAGGTGGCCATCTTCAGATAGTTGGCTTCTAGTAAGAACATGGCAATCCCCAGAAAGCAATGACGTGGATGATTCTGGGAGGATGTTTGACTTTCTGAGTAAGGATGAGAAGGCAAGAATGACCGCAGTCCACACTGCCAATTGCAACTCAGAAGAGAGGTCCACCAACTCTGACATCTGGAGTAGGATGGAAGCAGTGATAGGGACGCGTTGAACAACTGCAGTACCTAAGGTTTTCTTCAACCCTTCCAATACCATTTTAATCAAGAACGAGTTCCTGAAGCCAGAGTCATAGCCAAAGCACTTATGAAGCATCACAATTGACAATAGGTAGTTATTTACAGTTGAGTACTTGGCGCACTGAGCTTTGAAGACTAAAAATCTTGCTACTGTTTGGTCCGAGGCTGGCAATGCTATCAACCCGTATGAGTGACAAAAAAAGGAGGACCACTGGGATGACCTGGTAGCCTTTGTATTATTTGCCCAGGCCGCAGATACCACATGTGATACATCTCTATCCAAATCTTCCATTGGGACTGCAACATAGATACTTGGATAAGACATGATTAAACACACCAGAGTGTGCATTAACACATGAAATATAATCAGGGATTTCGTTGAGGTGACCTGGAATGTGCTTAGCTATTATGTAGAAATTATACACAGCACTCAATGAGAACAACTCTCTAAGCATGTCCATGCAACAAGCATTACAGCTAACTCCTTTATTAACCAAGCTCATTGTTTGAGTATTGTCGGTGTAGAGAATCACATGTCGGTTACGCCAGAGGTGCTTATACCTCTTAGCTGCCAGAAGTATGGGTATGGTTTCTAGTACATTGATGTTTGAAGAGTGGAGTGGACTCACATTAATGTTCTGCCAGTGGTGGTGAGCAGGGTCAGACAATCCCAAGTCGGAAGGGAGGGAAGATGAATTAAAGAAAAATTTGGTGCTACTGAACATGGCGCTGGCAATGGTTCCAATGGCGTCGCATTTCAATTTGGCGGCAGAAGCATGTGGTATCAAGTGACTAACATGTGTGGTACGTCACAGCCTTCCCACTCCTGACGTCTATACACATATCCAAGTATATATGAATCAATATATATAATATAATATGTGTCTCTTGACTTGCTGATAATAGATGAACTGAAATGAGTTGATAAACGCAGGGATGGCCTGAAACCACATAACATGGGTTTATTTATCCAAATAACAATTACATAAGTAAGAAAAAATTTCCGACGTGCGTGCGGGACAGTAGGTGGGCGTGGAGTGAGGAAGTGGGCGAGAGGATGGAATATTATGAATTATGACGTAACGTCAAGGATGCGGAGGGGCATGGTTACCGCATCGAGTCACCAAGGTCTAGACAATATAATCGGTGACGTGTCACCTGCACATATGTGTCTCTTGACTTGCTGATAATAGATGAACTGAAATGAGTTGATAAACGCAGGGATGGCCTGAAACCACATAACATGGGTTTATTTATCCAAACCAGGCCAAACCGAAGAGATTATGAAGACAGCATGTCTGCAGTGAAGGAGTCCACCTTAAGTTTTAAGTCCAGGTCTGGCGTTATGTAAGAATCTACACTCGAAGATAACCAGTGTCCTCTCGCTTTAATATCAGATAAATTCACACCAATCGACGACATATATGTTGCACCTCCTCTTCTAAGAGATTGGGTAGAATACACGCCCTTCAGGTTAGATTTACGCACTAAGAAACACAGAAAGTTTTTGATTTCCTCATATGATGGATGGGGTATTTTTTCCGTGGCAAATAATAATGACGAATCAGGTAGAGGTGAAGAAGCCCAGAATTTTGAAAGCCAATATACAGCACACAAGGGGCGTTTACCTAACTTCACCAAGGGAAGATTGAAGGGCGTGGAGGTGGTCTTTGACGATTTCACATTGATTACCACGCCCCAGGGTAGACAGCTCACATCTTTCCGGGTTAAGCTGTGAGGAGATGAAATAACATGGCCAACACGTAATAACGATCTGAATAAGAACAAGATCATGGCCCAGAGTTTAACTTGAGTTTTCGACGAAATGTCCACCAGGGCAAACATCTTCCTGAGATGCGACGGCAGAAGAGGATCCGCAGGCGTAGGACTTGCTCCTGGTAATTTACCAATACCTCTGATGATGGATTTAATCACAGGGTGAGACAAAGCTGGGCAGTCAATCAGTCTCAAACGAGCACCAAAGGTAACGCCAGACAGGTATGTTGACACAGATGAAACTTTCATGAATCCAGATAAGTACGCAGCGTACATACATAGGGCGTCCAGGCGAATAGGCGATGATGACAACCCATTAGCTTGGAGAAAGGATTTAAACACAGTCCACTGGCGCTCCCTCTGACGCAGGGTGGACGGTGCTACTGACGCTGATTGAAGTTCCTTGACCCTGGTCATCCATTTGTCCATCCCTACAATGACATTCACCATTAAAACAACACAGTCCAGCCTCACGCAAGATTGAATAATCTACAGGCTCATTTTGGTAGGGAAGACGAGATAAAAAGTCAGCTACAATGTTATTGTTCGTGTTAATATAGTGGGGAATTAACTCAATCCCATAAATAAACATAACCCAATACAGTTCATAAAGCCATTGCATGCATGTCCGATTGATGCTGACGCCTGACGTAAGCATGGCAACAACTTGTGTATTGTCGATGAAGCAGTGGACACTACAATTCTTGAATAACTGTTTCCATCGTTTAACACCTAGTAGGATGGGGAAGAGCTCCTGCACATTGATATTATCCCATTTAACATTTTCTGAAGGCGATTTGGCAATATGGTTACAAGTTGAATCTGTCCAAGGGACTGTATGTACGCCCCAACCTCCTGCTATCCAATCAGACCCCATGAAGATGCCAAAGCCTCTACTAGATGAATCTGAAACCATCGGGGGATGGTATTCACGCCTGGATAATAGACCCACGCCATTGAATACCTTACAAAAAGCGTGCCACCAGTCTAAATCCCTCCTGAAGGCGTCTGAAATTGCTGACCTATGTAACTTCTTGCACAACATCACCTTATAAAGGTCAAACATACGACGACAAAAAGTACGTCCACCCTTAAATACAGATGCACAGTGGGCTAAATAACCACATAGTCTTTCTAAATCCTTTTTAGAAATATACTTAGACAGTTTCACATTGTCCAGGAGAAGTCGAAGCTTGTCAATTTTAGGCTGAGGTAGGCAAACTGTCATGGCGACTGAATCCACTTCAAATCCGAGGTAGGTGCATGATGTAGCTGGCGTGGTAACCTTATGCCATGCTACATAAAAGCCAAGGGACCGTAAAAAGGATATCAGGGTATTGCGGGCACGGGAACAGGTGAGGAGGGAATCAGACGCCAGGAAAAAGTCGTCTAAATAATTTACCACACGCACATCGTACAATTTATACATAGATTCAGCGATGAAGTTAGAAATATTATCAAATACACAAGGACCAATACGTAAGCCAAAGCATAGGCGATTGTCTGTTAAATATTTCTCCTGTCCGTCAATAGTCCAGCGAAAACCACAGAGTGTACGATGGTCTGGGTTAACTGCTACGGCTCTATAGGCCGATTTAATATCAACAACACACATATAATCTCCAGGATTCACCATATTTGTAGCATCGTCAATACTCTTATACGAAAACGAACGTACAAGAGAAGAACAGTGAAAGTTAACCGAGGCCTCATCTGGTCGAGAGCAGTCGGTTATAGGTCTGACACTACCGTCAGGCTTAAATATTGCTCCCAGGGCGTGAATGCACTTGGGTTTCTCCTCTACCACTGAGACATAACCTTCAATTATTTCATTAGCAACAATTTTATCCATTTTGATACGTGCTGAATCCTCTAAAATCGAGGCGTAATTCGGTAGGTCATACGCCTCTACTGGCGTATCTACCACATCGATACCATCTATAGTATAGTAGAAAACATCAAGATTTTTAGAAAATACATCACAACCTTGATAAAATAACGAAGCCGCAACTCTACACGGCTTCAATTGGACGGGTAAACCGCCCAAAATATGTATACAACTACAACTACCATGAAAACATTTATCGTATACCTTGACCGAACGGCCCTTAGCAGATACAGGCGAAACAAAAATCAATCCCTGTTCATTATCACAAGTACCATCCAGAAAAAAATTTTCAATACGACTACAAATTGAAGTATAAACGCAATTGTCATGGCAATTAAGTTGAAAAACATTTACCGGGAGAGAATCAGGAGAATAGGTAGCTGTCGAATGTATGGAAATGTCGCTCTCGATGACCGTGGCTTCCATATTGCCACCGTTACAACCCTTTATAGAAGGAGAGTTCGACAAAATATCACCAGCTTCCACCTCTAATATAAGAGAAGGTTCAAATTCAATCCGACAGTCGCCACCACCTACCCGATTCTCTACCGCATCCTATTGCGCCATGATCTGACGCACCGCAGGAAGAACACCGATGAGGGAAGTCACAAGGGTTCTTTGAGCACCCCAATCCGTTGAATTTAAAGCAGACTTTATCTTTCATGTTTCTGCCCTTAGTAGAAGAAGTAGACGCCTTTGTCGCTGATGCCCGACGAGAATTTTCAAATGAGTAATGACGAAGAACCTCCTCTTGTTTAGTCTCACCGAACGCCACCAGACCCTTCTTGTTGGCCCGAGTCCTGACAGCCGCATCATACATCAAAGAAGCTTTAAGGGTGTACATCGAGGAAGAGTTTTTCTCCGTCATAGTCAAACAATGTGATAACACGCCCAAAAGTTCATCATGAGGACGTGAATCACCGATCATTTTTTCCAATAACTGGAGATTCAATAATAACAAAGTGTCAAAGTTCTCTATAACCTCACCCTTGTCAAGAAACTGCTCCCGGTCAAACCGACCAACTCTCTTCCGAGATGAACTAGCTCTCCTTCGACGCCCAGGTATGCCATAAATCGAACTCTCCACACTTTCATCACGATGTCTATCCTCACTATCATCTTTAAACATTGATCGAGATGTACGAGAATTGAATATCACTTCCGATGATGAACTTGAACTTGCCCCATCAGTATTAGTAGACTTCTTATCAAGCTTCTCGACAGTCTCCAAGATCGTCTTCATCATGCCTTCCAAACCGTTGACACGCCCCGTCAACAAATCGGCCTTCTCGGAAGCAGACATTTCTTCAGGTAAATCTGTATTCTTTGATCTGGTACAATTCTTTCCAACTTTACCGTCATGAACTGTGTTACAATGACTACAATGACCCATTCTGCAGAAAAAATCTGACAAATTCGCAGCAAAACTAACAGAAAAAATTTCCGACGTGCGTGCGGGACAGTAGGTGGGCGTGGAGTGAGGAAGTGGGCGAGAGGATGGAATATTATGAATTATGACGTAACGTCAAGGATGCGGAGGGGCATGGTTACCGCATCGAGTCACCAAGGTCTAGACAATATAATCGGTGACGTGTCACCTGCACATATATATATATATCCATGTATGAGAATTTTCAAATTTCAGCCTTATTCGCATGACCTATTGATAGTTTTGGCATAATATTTATTTAGGAAATATATAAACAACGATCAATATTTAGGGTCCAAATACAGTTCAACAAATTCATGATGCATTGTAATCATCTAAATGTTAGAGGAATGTTATGCAGATAGTGACCTGTAATTCTGAATCCCATGAGGCAAAATATTATTTAAATAGAAGGCGGCCTAAAATCTGACAGATGACGAGGCTGAATGGAGTCAAATGACCCTATTATAGCTGCTGACCGACTATTTGAATTGCAGCGTCTGCAAGTGGTCATATGCCAATGGCGGTTGCTGATTAGTCGATACAGTTTATTCTGAAAACACTAGAAATTGAGGATCCTTTTGTCAGGTCTTCCGATTTTAGCATATAGTAATAAAGAATGTATACATTGAGTAGGTGAATTATGATATTCAGATTTTTTTTAAAAAAATGATTTGATACTTCCCTGGTTGAGTCGGGGCCATCCGGCTACTCCTACCTTTGATGAGCCGGGTTGGCACAGGTGACCGAGTTGTAGCTGACTGGGCTCTCATTACAAACAAATGATCACCAAAGCCCGTTGCATTTACAAGTGTGTATTTTTTACTTTCTATTGTGTATAACCATGTGCTTGTTCTTACTGTTTTACTGATTCCCTTTACTTCGATGTACCTGAAGCATATTGGGCGACATCTGTTACCTGACAGAGGGGTTTGTTTGCTTTGGGCGCCATCCCTGAGCATTGTGAAAGAGAACAATAAACTCAGCAGCTGGCGAGGTCCAATTGATCATTTGATTGATACAGATTAGACGTCATAGTTGCTTGATAATATCGGTCGGACATTACATATATTTATTTTATTCTATTTTGTTTTCATTACAAATCTGGCCGTACATTTACAATTCATCATTAGAAAAGACACGTACCCACCATGCGGATATATTCCTGCGTTGCCTTCTATTATCTCATTATATCAATACTACTGAAAAGCCAAAATCTACAGAAATCCGAAGAACTTTTTTTAAAACATCATTAAATTATTTTCTTACTAATAAATCAAAACCATTGGTATATTACAAATATTTTAACAGTAACACTCTTTCAACCTTTACTCTTACATAATTCGTCGTCTCCCCACAAAATACACCCCACAAAAATAAAATATGGGGAGAAATATAAAACATCCATCTCAGAAAGATGTAGTTTCATTAGACCCCAACCAATTCGGTGAGACACTTCCAATAAATTTCTTTCAAACGAAAGGCAAAAGATGTTAAATTGTCACAATTTCTCAAAATTTCGGGTAAATTGTTCCATATATAATAGCCCACCGTTGTAGAAAGCATTCCTGCACATCCTCTCAGACTTGGGTCGAAACGATTTAAAGATTATACCTCCTTTCTTTCTCAAAAGCCTTTCTCTCGGACTATCATCATCATAGATCTATCTTTTTCTAAACTGGGTTATAATCAATGCAATTTCTTTTCTATCCTCCAAAGTTAAAATCTTCCCTAATACCAGCAGTTCTTTTTTTGACTGCCATATATACAAAATGGGTTTAGGTGTACAATATATCATTGTCATAGATGTGTTATGTAGATCTCTGCAGACTTTTTTATTCTGAATCTTTATTACCTTACTCTTTAAAGGAGGCTACGCTTTCTCCACTCTACTTCCGATTGAAGCCGTTTTTATGCGCACGCCGTTCGAGAGATGTATGCTGGGAGACAGTGGTGTTTGTTTGATTTAGTAGTGAGCACAAACAACCATCTATAATTGTGGCAAAGTCAGAGAAAGAATTTTCTTACAATAAAAAGATAGGTTTGTAAGGCTGCTCCTTTCAATTTTCTACGAAATTCTCGATGTTTCACGGCGACGTTTCATGGCTCGCGGTCCCGAAATGACGTTAGTAACCGCGCAACTGTTCTGAGTCCTTAACAACTCTTTTTCCCGCGCCCTCTTGGACACAACTCAGTTTCCTAAGTTCAATGCAAGTTTTGAGTGTAGTGAACGTTGGCTTGCGTGAGAAAGATTTGAAAATTATTACTGTCAGAGATGTTAATTCATGAACAACATTGACACTTATTTTCTAATATTCTTTTTAAGTTAATGAGGCATGCCACTGAACCATGCATAGGCTAAGCGATAAAATGCCTTTATGTGCTCCTTTTATGTGACTAGTACCAGTAGGAAACCCTGTCATCCATGGTGCGTCAGTTATAAAAGGACTATAGATCAAAGATTTTGTTATTGGCTAATACTGTTACTCATAGAGAAATCCTTGAATAAAGATGATTGAAGGATGAAAAGCTCCATATGTCTTAAAATTCGAGGACCTAGAGGTGATATAATTTTTTTGCATTGAAAATTAGTTATAGATTACCAATGGCAGCCCTTAATATTGGATATAGGTTATTTAGATACAGGCCTATTAAGTAGAAAATGTCTCATTTTTTATTATTGGATAGTATTTTTAATTATCGGATAGTATTTAGAACCATTTAACTTTGTTTGCAATATTGACAAAAATGTTATTCATCAAAATATGTTACAAGGCATCCACTTTCCGCCAATATAATATAGGCCTACTCCTGGTCAAAACCTTTTAGGCCTAATAATAAAATTATTTGAAAATAAGCTCTCAGTTGAGTCCCTACATGTAATGAATCAGGGCTTTTAATTAATTCAATCCTTTAATTAATCTCTCTTCGGATCTTTTTCTTAATATGTGATCTGTTTTTCTGATGGAGGGGCCTCAGCCGAAGGCTCTTGTTGTAAATAAAAACGAAAAACCTCTGCCCTCTTCAAACTGTGCAAAGGCCGTCACAGCCTCTGGCATCTTCCCCTCAATTTAGAGTGCGGGGAACAAGGGGAAGATGCCAGAGGCATCCCCGGAGTCTCAAGCCCAAATCCTGTATCTCGGGAATCCCCTATTGGAGTGATGTCTGGTAACATAATGTTTATGGGCCTTATTCGCAACTCGGCCTATAGTTTCTAATTTTATTTTAGAGCTGCACTCTCAGTTAACGTCAGTCAAAAATTAAAGAGTTTCTACTTTTTTCCACATTTATATTTTGGGGACCCGCCGCCAACTGCTTTCTTGCGATGACTTCGGATCGCTTATTATCGCTCACCGGCGGCCGTTTTCGTTTGCTCAATTCAACCTCATTCATTCTTGTGTTATCAACATATATTATTTACATAACATGCACGAAGGAACCCGTTACCTTGAGATGGTTGTGCAACTAAAATGTACATACGCTTAAGATCTTTTACTTTTCCTTCACCACCTAGTTGTGCTAAAAAGGCCAAAACTAAGACCTTGAAATGAAAGGAATTATCATTGAGTTTGCACTGAAAAAGCCTTTTCCAAACTGATCTGTCCTTTTGGCCTTGAAGGCAACGAATTGCAATTTCCACTGGCATGAGAATTCAATCCATGTAATGTGACAGAGAGTGATCTTCAATTCATTTTTTTCAACTTCATGAAGATGGAGATATTAGGCTTTTGATTCATGGGCGATGAGTCGAGCGTTTTATCCAGTCAATATCACAATCTAGGGTAACTAAGAGAGGCGGAGCCCTGGCCATCGCTAAGAAATAATCCTGTCCTCTCAGATCGAGAATATGTAATAATACAGTGGAGGTCCATTACCATACATAGGCCTACAATGTGAATATCTGTCAATTTGAACTTTTGTCGAGTATGTTTACGAGGGGCCTTCCCTGGCAGTGCCACCGTGTTTACCCAACTGTCATAGATTATGCTGGGTATTTGGTGAGGCACTGAGGACCCGGAGCAAACACTTATAATAGCGAATGGCAGGACCAATGCTATTAGCACGATCCTATTCTCTTATTTCCATTACATGGACAAATTTTATAATAAAGTGAACCTTTATTATCGTCATATTGTACATTCATCAAGGCATCTAGATATGATGTCTGAGGACTTGATATTGGCAGATATGTAGGGTGTACATTTATCCCGGAAAATACTTTGACTATAAAGAAAGTGTGGACCAATCGTCCAATCTGAATATTGTTATTCGAAATATTAAAAAAACGATCACAGCGTAACAGTCTAGGTTCAGAGCCTCTCAGATCAGATAAAAATGGTATGTGATCAGTGATTGGAAGCCTACTGCACTCATGGCTTTCACGGCCTGGAGTAGGCTTCCTTATTGAATTATACTTGCATCTTGCCGATTGGAGTGAGAGGCTTTCCCTCAGTTTGGAGGGAATCGCTCAAAACAATCTTATTTGTTAGTACACTGTAAAGTCAAACGTCTTCCCATGATACATAGAACAAGACGTTTTTCTTGTCCCCACTTTTAATACGTTGTTTTGGTGTGACGTTTAGCATATTACGTCTTTTAACGTCTTCCAAAAACGCTAAACATCACATGTGTTACATTCACTGTGTGACGTTTAGCGTCCTGGCATGTACTTATTTGGCATCATCAAAAAACGTCTTCCACAGCCGTGATTCGAACTCCCAACCTTTCACATGTGAAGTGAGTGTCTTATCCATTATCCTACAGAGCTAGTTGTTAATGTTGTACAATTTCTGGGACTGATTCAACCTTGGCATGAACATCACTGACATTGTTGACTGAGAACACTTGGTTTAAGTTGAAAACCTTTTGATTAATATATCATACACATATATTTTCTGGATTGCTCCATATTTTCGGCAGTAACCTGATCATATGTATGTGGCATTTTACAGCACCATTATTTCTTACTATTATTCCTTTTATCTAGATGACAAATCCTCTAATTATTAACAGTGGTTCAAATCTTTGTTTGATTCTATAAGCATTATATCTCTCATGGTACGTTGATGATACAAACATTAAGATGGTAGTACTACTGATAGTGATATGTGACGTGTCACAGAAAAATGAGCCACAGGTCGCAACAAAAAATTAAGACGTCCAGTGGAAAATAACAAATATCTCCCTTCCGAATGATTTAGGTATTTGTATGGAGTATATTTGGTTACTTTACTATGTGATTAATTTCTCGAGATTTTGTGTCTGAGGCATTTGCTTGAAAATAAACCCCAAGGCCCGGAGGGCCGAGGGGTTTATTTTCAAGCAAAAGCCGAAGACACAAAATCGAGGGAATTAATCACTTTAATAGCCGATTTTTGGATTCAATAACACTGTTTAAACACATATTAACAAATATTAGGCTCAAAAAAAGGTTTTAGATGTACTTACAGCATGAAGAACTCCAATAATTTAACTCCTTAACTCCAATACATAGGTTACTATTTTACATCTGACATGGAAAGGACCGAGTCAAATGCAGCCTTCATAACATCCAAATCAGGATGTTTTACACATTTTAACCCATCACATTCTAATATTTAGATTATTTTACCTATTTCTAACCAATATCACATATGTAAACCTAATGATAACTTCAGAATGTCGTTTACGTCAGCCGCATTCTCCGTTCCAGAAACAAACGAAGCTTCCACTTTTTACAGGCAACCAAGCATCAGACTTCCGGTTTACGAATGCCGTGTCCGTGTGTCTAGGGACTTAAAAAAGAAATAAATAAAAGATTTGAATCGGTAGAAATGTTTTAAATATTGTTTTAAGCGGATAGCGAAGTTTTCCTTTATGGAAATCAAGTAATAAATGAATGGCGAGTTCAGAAACCATGTGTTTACACGCCCGCAAGTTTGCACCGCTTTAGTCGGAATCTATATGGTAATGCGACGGCTTGCCGAATGAAGCTCCAGCTATAACAGCCAATCAGAGGTGCGTATTTACTGATGTTACTTTTCAAACCGGCCGGCGTGTTTTCGCAAGGATCCGCTGCTTGCTATCCAAAGCATCAGCGACTTCCGGTTTTCCAATGCCGTGTTGCGTGTGTCTAGGGACTTAAAAAAAGAAATAAATAAAAGATTTGAATCGGTAGAAATGTTTTAAATGTTGTTTTAGCCCGATAGCGAAGATTTAGTCTACGGGAATCTAGTATTCAATGAATGGCGATTTCAGAACCCATACGTGCGACCGGAAGAGATGGGGAGATCCTTCGGCATAGCCACTCATGTGCACGTTGACTTGGCGTTGCATTGTGTACGGTAGTCTATATAGCGCACGGAGGATTTCATTCGAAAGTGACCCACACGTCAACAAACTGAGGCTTGCACGATGTCCGGCACGATGTCTACTGTGGCGGAATTGACAAATGGATTATTCCCTATTTCGTTGCTTACCACCATTCAGAAAGCAGATCATGCTAAGTACAAGGATATTTGGAACATTATCGGTGATTTTGGAGATATTGTGTAGAGTTTTACATAGCCTGGGCTTGACCCCACGAGGGGAGGCAGCCATTGTATCAACAAATATCGCTCGCACGATGTCTATCGTCGTCACGTTATGGCGAACCCTATGCCCTAAAAACTTAAAAATGGCTAATATTTCCATCGGAAACAGTGGAGGAATGACTTTAATGTGACCAGGACTTTATACACGTTCCAAACTGAACGCGGAATCGACGAAAAACAACCAAAAAACTCTAGTTAAGACCCGACCTTGAACCCTGAACCTGGAACTGTCATGGCCGCTTGTGGCGAACATGACGATGATTTGCAGGAATTGACAAATGGATTATTCCCTATTTCGTTGTTCACCACCATTCAGCAAGCGGAATATCCTTCTACAATGATATTTGGAACATTATCGGTGATTTTGGAGCTATTGGGAGTGATATTTAGGCGACAAACAACTAGTTGATGAGGTAAGTGACTGATTGAGCGGAAACGCCGACTGGGGTTTATTTTAACTACATCCGCAAAATAAATCTACATCCGCAAAATAAACCCCTGAATCCGAACAATAATTTACTTCATCCGTTTTCCGGTTTGACCACTTCCTGTCCAAACAGTAATTTATAAGTATCCAGAACCCCAGCAGAATCCAAAGATCTGCTATTAATGGTAATTACCCATCTAGAAACATTCAAACTTTTTTTTCAAAAATAAAAATATCAAACTTAAAATATAGAAATAAATATTAGGTGTCCAAGTTTACTATCATTGGAGTCGGCCTCTTTTCGGCCTCAAATATGATGATATCTCAAAATCCACACATATGGCCGTATATATATATATATATATATATATATATATATATATATATATATTATTTAGTTCAGGGTATGGGGGTCCTATGGCCATGAATGTAAGGGAGGTTGGCGTGTCAGATGCCATACAATGAGTATGACACCCCAGGTGAGTAAGTAGTGTCAGGCCTTGTGGCATTTCGCTCACCCATAGGGTTGGCAGTCAGTGTGGCATCATTTTAAAGCTAATAGCAAACCTCACAAACCATAAATAGACCATAGGTTTCGGAATGCAACAGGATTATCATAAGGTATAAGTCTAATTGAGAAAAATGAGACAGATATTTAGTGTCTAAAGTTTTGATGTTTAGGGCTACGGTTGTGACGTTTAGCATCTACAGGTGTGACGTTTAGTATCTACAGGTGTGACGTTTAGGGTATTCAAATGGATTTACAATTTAGCTTATTGTGTAAAACGTCTCAAAATGCGTCTAACGTCTCATGAGGACGTTATTGCGTCCTCTGTTGATAGCCTAGGAAGACGTTAGTGCCTAATTGTCTGTATCAACTGAAGATGCTGCCCTTGCCCAGTTTTTAGAGTGTATGCATCTTATATTACATCCGAGTATCATCTGAGTATAGCATCGTCAGTATCGAGATGGTACAGCAAAATGTGAATACATAATATGAAGCATTCCTTATCATAATTATGAAACATTCACTGGATGCCATTGGCGATGAAAAAGCAGAGGTATTACTGAACGGGGACCATTTGCAGGCAACGTTTTGAAGATTGCACCAATACTTGCCTGGTTTACTATCCAGGAGAGCCGGTTATTCCCAACCATGACAGGAGTATGCTGACAGTACAAACCTGTGCTGCTTTCCATATTTTGCGCGGGTGAGATAGAGGACCTTCCACATTAGTATACATATAAGCATTATTTCAATCATCGTCCGTGGAATCTTAATGACCCTGCCCACATTACTTCCCTTTATGGAAGGAGATGACAGTCTATATTAGATCTCGAGGCTTTGAAGCACCTGAAAGGCTTATTCTACTCTTAGTGAGGCTCTTATCGTCAGCCCTCATAGTTCAACCCGTTCCATTGGGTTGGTTTTGTACCTATGAATTATTATATCTATTGGTAATTATCCTTATGTGAAGATTAGATATTTAAGATGAGAATACATGTAAGTGCCATATGAGTCTTTTATTCATCAACCAGAAATCAATATTTTAACTGAGTATTACACATTGTGACTTAATTTCATGCAGGTCTTCCAGAATATGCCTGTCGTCTATGATACTAAGAAAATAAAAGAACAATGTTTAGTACAATACTAAGTACCGAATAGAACAGTTTTAAAATTTGATTTAAAATGGTAAGAACAGAATAAAACATACTTGTTATTCGCGATTCATAATTCCCAGATGCCTTGTTGTATTACAGTATATAATGGTGCTAGTACGTACAAAACCATGGTGATAATACTTACCATCGTGGTAATACATACAACACTATATGATGTATTCCCCTACTACACTCATCTGTTTCCTTAGGCATAGGAAGCAAATTAATGCTTACATTTCTCAGCCCAGCCTCGCTAGACGACGAGGCGCCAGTGGCCATCCAAGAGATTGCCTAATTCTCCCCTTTGACAACAGGACGCGCCACCGTTTCTCGGAACGGCTAAATTGGACTAGGAAAGTTGGCTACTTCACCCGATTTCGTATGTTTTCGCAGTCAACGGGAAAAAAGAATTACGGATTTGTCATCCTTAACATGTTTGAGAATGAAATAGTCGGGGTTCATAGTGTCTATATTGTACTGGTAATGCACATAGGCTGATTTCCCAATGCATGTCTACCAGCTCCCAATGCATAAGCCTTCTTCCACGCACTCGGCCGTACTCGTGTAAACCTGCACTACAAGCGCTGGGTACTGCTGCACTATAGGAGCAGCAGTACCCAGCTTTTAACAGTAGGGTGTGTGTGGGGGGGGGGGGAGGGGGGGGGGGGGTAGCGTTATATACTATAAAGCCATTCCCATTCTCATTCCCATCAAATTGTGACGATAGTCCTACTTGCCACACACACATCTGGATTGACCGCAATGTTTTGTAACGACACTAACGACCAACACACATGTGTACTTTTATGCTAGATATGTATTGGTATATTAGAAAAAGGAACTTAGATGAGAGAAAACTAATGAATTATTTGGCAGAGTACCTTAAGTAACTGACTGTCGATATCAATGACAGGGTATACATAGAGTTGTCAACTGGGATCAGGAACAACGGTGTCTAGAAACTGATTTATTTGTGGGCCTTGCATTTTAAACATTAAGATAGCCATATCCCATGTCAAATGAGCAAGTGGTAATTGTATGTACTCTGTGAAGCTAATAACTAACACCTTTACAAAAATGGAAATAAAGTTATTTATATAATATAATATATAACTTTTGAGCAGGACCATTTGATTTTGATGTGTTCCTGGCTGCAATGGGACTAAAAGTGTAGGCATATGCACTGCATTGAAGCTGGAACCAATTTGGCGCCTAAAGGCATACCAGAAACAGAGACTATTGGGATGTTATCCTTGATTCCGTCTGCAGTCGCATTCCGTCTGCAGTCGCATGGAGCCAATAAACCCCATCGCGAGCAGACACACTGTTCCAAAATATTTGGGGTTAATGACAACATTAATGAATAATTTAATAAAAGATATAATTCATTGTTACAAAATGCCTTTAATTTGAGCAGTTTATTGCAAAGAAACCTTTTTTCTAATCGTTTTTAGTAAAGGAAATACCATTTGCTGTAAAGCCCAGTGTGAAGACTGTTCAACCATTATTAAGCAAATGACAAACAAAACTGCATTTAGGGGATTAGGCTTTTAACTGGGAAGACACTTGTCACTTCACAGACTCTGTTACACATCGTTTTCCGGCCTTATTTTGAGCCGTCGAACCATTTCTTCGCACCTTCCCGATAGTGCATAAAAAGGAAGCCATGCAGTGAGGTGCTTTGTTGACAATGCTATGGCATGTAGAACTTTCGTAACTATACTAGGCTAGCTAACATGCAGTGTTATGATTGTGTTCTCCTTGAATGGAGCCGCAAAATCAGTTTGAAAGGCGGAAAACATAACATGAAGGTAAAAGACCTAACATTCCATGCTAGAATTGAGTTCTGTAAACTAATATTAGCGCAGATTGGAGATTTGTTTAGTTAAATGACTGCAGTATTCTGCTGGGATACATGGCTAAAAGCAGGTAAAATGCTTTTTTTAAACTGGTTCTTACTGATGGCTAAGAATTATATCCATCGCCAAAGGTTATTTTAACACAACATCTTAAATGTCAAAGCTTTCTTTAACGAAGTTGGTGTAAGATATAGAGCCATAAGCTATAATGCTGTTTTTAATAATTCTAGTCACAGATGGAACGACAAAGTTCGTAGCCAAATGAGAATATTTCAAAGCTTGTAATTATTAAATGAAGAGCTGTCCATTTCATGGGATCCGAATAGTACTTATTGCTTCTTGAAGGTATCCAACTTTGCCAACAAAGTGGTGACTTTGTCAGGAATTTCAGGTTTGCCCCTCCTTATTTGCACCAGGTTGCCACTAGTTGGTGCAATTCCGGCGAACATTCTGCAACAGATTCAAATATAGAACTAAATACACATAAGAAATGGTTTCTGGAACGTTCAACCCCTAGTCTTTTCCCACCTGGAAATTGTAAAAAGGGGTGTTTTTTGGCATCAAAATTGAAATATTAGTGGAATTAGAGTATATTGCTTGAGTTCTTTTCAAGGAATGTGTACCATATTGTATTGTATACTGATGAAAATGTTTACTTTGACTTGTTTAAGGACAGCGCTATTGTCCTCCTTAAAGGGTCAGTCAATGGGTTCATGGTCACTTTTAGGACAAACTTCATGGAGCCATAAATACAACACCCAAGTCTCGATTTTTTTACTTCCATTTATGTCTAACTTATAGTCACTTACAGGCATAAATTGACAAATCCTAGTTGAAAAAGTCAGAGGGCACTGAGAGTGCTGTGTGACATCACAAAGGTGCGCCAGAAATTACTGCAACTACAACTCCTTTTCTACCACCTCATCTTCTAACTCTGGAGAGTATAGGTATATATGCGCCCCACCAACCCACTAGCAAATCCCGTGCGTAGCTAATGTTGTGTTTCTTGCCTATGTTCTTTCCAGTGAGGTGATTTGCCAGCATTGCACTTTCTGTGTATCAACTCTGGATCTCTTCCAGGCTTAAGTACTATCAACATTTAATCATAACATATTTGTGAGCATATTATAGTAAGATCCCCATGGTGGAAGCCTATTGTCACGATCTGCTATGATTGCCAAATAATGCCCTATTTCCTATTTGGCCAGACTCCTCACCTATCTCATTGTCCCCATTATAATGTATAAAAGAGATTTCATCGAAGATTTTAAGCTCTTACTAGTATAATTACTGCATACCATGCCTATATCTCTCCCGTTCCGAAGCCATGCCAGCATGCTCAATCACTCTCGCACCATGTGCATCTGCCTCACGCACCAACACACTCCAGAATGAGGCACGTGAAATGATGTCATAGCAGCGGGGATTCCACATGGCAACTCAGTTCTAGCTTACAACCCTCCCCTCACCCGTACAGACAGACACACAAGCTGTGTTCTAGCAAAGTGTGCCTTGTAGACCCCGTCTACATGGCACCAGGGACGGTGGTGGGGTGGGTTGTTGTTGTTTATGGTTTGGGGGAACTTAGGGGAAGGGAACCTACAAAAACACTCCATATTAAGGAAAGTAAATAGCCCAACACTTCCATTCATTCCCATCAAGTTGTGACGATAGGCCTACTCTGGTGCCACATACCTCTAGAGTAGCTAAGATGAATTGTGAAGTATATCATTTTAAACGATTGAGGTGAGGGGTTGCAGCAGCATTTCCTGTGGTGGAGACTGGACGCCATCGACCCACGCTTTGCAAATGCCCCTCACAACATCTCAAACTTAAGATAGTATTGATAGCAAACATCTGCACCTGATTCGCCACTCAACACAGTTTTTCCCTTCCCAATGCATGCCATCGAGGAATAGCTACGTCTCATGTTAGCCCTGATGGTCGTTGTTGATATAGCCTACGGCATATAGAGGCGGCACAGGTCCAGCACAGTATCTCAAACTAGCCATGATATGTAGTGGAGCCCAGGGGTAATGCAAAGGGGCTTCTTCAAATGGCCCTGAGGAAAGTGGGACCTGCTCTTGCTCAGCCAGCTTGGGATGGTGGTCCCTATTCCGAATGTAATAAACGTCTTCAGGCTGAGCCAATAGACGCAGAACACCTGACTATAGCCTATGGAAATGTGCATGGCCTGCTAGTATTGGCATGATGTATGCGAGTGTGTGGGGTTGGGGGTGGGTGTGTGTGTGTGCGGGGGGGGGGCGAGGTGGGTATTCAAGAGGCATTCAATCTTAAGTATTCTCTACCGTAGCGTCTGCATTTGTTATTACACTGTCTATTTGCAGCGAATATAGGGGCTCTGGGGATAAGTTAAGACGGACAATACAGAGCTAATCGTGTTCATTATGGGAATCCCAGTTGGGCCAAAAGGGGATTTGCATATCCGCCATCTTGAATCGAAGTTATGAGAGTTGTTAGACACATCAGTGGGCAGAAAACAATGGAATCTAGCCCTGAATAACTACCCATGAGTCCATGTCAAGGTTAAAACCGATTTGCGAAATGACGTACTATGTATCTTCATTGTACTTGACTACTCGTGAAATGATTTGATTTATTGAGTTGCTGTATACACATTCTAAATTAAAAAGTTGCTGGAAAAGCTATAGAAAACATGTTACGTTCAGTATGTCTATTTAACAGTGACCTCATGTAAATAGCCATGTGATTTATATGTTTTCATGACCTATCTTTCCCATCAACCATTTGCTTTTTATACACGTATGTATCATTTACACAAGCTGTGATATTTGTTAAAAGATCCTTGCCTAATAATGCTAAATTTGTGTATGTCAGATTTGAACTGAATCCATACGAGCATGCACTGTAAGAGAATGCGCAGTGGCACTTGCAAATCCCCTATCCCATAGGGGACTGATGACCAGCCAAAGTTCAAAGTTTTAAGAGCCAGTCTCGGAGGTTTGAGTTTTGAGGATTGAAACATATTATGAAAATAACAGCTTGTGTCCCCAGTTAGTGTTTGCAATGAATAGATTGTCATCACCTTTCCTAATGGAATCGTCAATTTTTTGGCTCATTTGGCTCACCCCATTCCATCCTGTTCGAATCAGTTCTCCAAGAACCTCATCCTGTCTTAGCAAATGTGATGTGTTATAGGAAAATGAGTCACAAATCACCGAAGGATTGATTTTGAAATACCATCATATTTCAAAAGTTGAGATCAAGCGGATTGCAATGATCGTAAACATTAGGGCAGCTCATATAACCATTTCTTATTATAAGTTTGATCATTTTATTTACCCCAAAATGAGAATGTTCCTACAAAGACTTTTTCTGGATGAAATACTAATTTTGTGACTTGTATTGCTTAGTCCTTGGCGAGTAATGCTGTAGGCTGTTGAATAAGAAAATAAGGATAAGGAATGAACATTATCTTATCAAATAGGAAAGAATTTATCCCATCTCTTGAAATAGAGGCGATACAATGGAGATACGTAATCGGTACAATGTGGAGACATTTTGGGCCAGAAGCACTAAGTTTCTGGACCAAAGAGTCCTCAATGAAATCTTATCAAATTTTGACTGGGAATCCTTTTATAATACCCCCGACCCCGAAAAATGCTGGGAGCTTCTATTAGGCAATATCACATTTTATCTTGATAAAATGTGCCCACTTAAGGAGTTTCAACAGGTCAGAACAAAGCCAAAGTGGATGACAGATGATCTAGTGCAATTAATGAACAAGCGGGACAAGCTCTTCCGAGAGGCAAAAAAGAGCAAGAATCTTGAAACTTTACAGAAGGCTAGACTCTTGCGTAGTCAAACAAACCGCAGAAGTAGAGCTGCTAAAGCTGATTATATCAAAGCTAATCTTGAATTCCATGATAAGAACCCCCAAAAGTATTGGGACTTTCTGCGTCCACTAATAAGCCCAGATAAGATAAAAAAGAGTAACCCCATTAACATTGAAAAGGATGGCCAATGATTGATTCTTCGGAAGTCCCTGACGCATTCAACGACTTCTTTTTTTAATGTAGGTCCCAACCTAGCTGAAAAAATTCCCCCACTGACTAGCACACCCCCTTCAAACCCCATTGATAACATGGACTCCTCCAGAATTGTACCTGAATTTCAGTTTTCAGAAATCACCCCAACTGAGTTACATAAGATAATAGCAAAAATTGATGCATCCAAGAACTCTGGAATCGAATACCTTCCAGCACCAATTTTGAAATCATGCTTGTTATCATTGACTGATCAATTTACTCATATTGTAAACGTTTCCTTACTATTGGGCAAGGTACCTAACTGTTGTTTTAAGGTAGCCCGAGTCACACCTCTTTTCAAGGCAGCTAGCAAGATCGCCACCAACAATTACAGACCAATATCATGTATTTCACTGCCGGCTAAAATCTTGGAAATGGTTGTGCAGACTCAACTTTCAAATCATTTTGAAAAGAATAATCTGTTCAGCCCCAGCCAATATGGTTTTAGACCCGAGCACTCCATCCAGCAAGCGCAAATTGACAAAAAATTTCTTAGACTTTAGCAAAGCATTTGACATGGTTCACCATTTGATTTTATTAAATAAATTAGAACTATATGGCATGGTATGGAGCTTCTGTGGTTTTCTAACTATTTAAAAACAGAAATCAATCTGTTACTGTAAATGGTCTCCGATCTAAAGAAGGGGCTGTCACTTGTGGTGTACCTTAGGGCACTATCCTGGGTCCCTTATTTTTTACTATCTACATTAATGATTTGCAATCTGTTGTCAAACACGCAAGTATTCAACACTATGCGGACGACACAGTTCTCTTTTATCATCATCAAAATAGTGACTCCTTACATTCTTACCTCCAGGAGGACCTGAAAAGGGTAAACTCTTGGTGTGCCATTAACAAATTGTCTCTGAATGCTACAAAGTGTAAATCAATGTCGTTCTCGATCAGTCGTGCCTCCAAATGTAAACCACCAAATTCAAATCATTATCTCACTTTGGGCAAATCAAATTTAGAGGAAGTACATGAGTATAAGTACTTAGGCTTTATTCTGGATGATCTTCTAACTTTTAAATCGCATGTCCAAAACACATTAAAACTAGTTACTTCTAAAATCAGATTACTTTATAGAGCAAGGAGTGCACTGACACCCAAAGCTAAGCATGATCTCTACAAGATGGCCATCTTGCATAACCTTGATTATTGTGATTTTATTTATGATTCTGCCCTGAGACATTACTGCAGAAATTGCAATCCCAACAAAATCTGGCTTTGAGGATAATTTTCAATAAAAATCTAAATATGATAACGTAGATGAGGAACACAAACTTTTAAACATTTGGCATTTACAGGTAAGAAATAAGCATATCCTTGACATAGACCATTAGCTAGCCCAAAGCCCATTGAACCTGGACATTAGACTCCTCCCAACGAGAAATCATGCCATTAGAAAACGAAATTTAATAGTCCTCAACTCTAAATTAACAAAAATTACTGATTCAGTAATTTATAAATCACAAACTCGATGGAACAACCTCAGTCCGGAAGCGCATAGAAGCGAAGACAAATATGCGTTCAAGAAGTACACTGAACGTCTTCTATCCCCTTTTAGATATAAGTCTACTGGTTGGGTACCTTGCCTTCCCCCCTGCATTTATATATATACCTGTATTCATATTTGTATTGATGCATTTCGTATAGTTTGTAAATAGTGGGTGTAAACACGTGTGCTCTATCTCAACCTGTGCCTTATAGTCCAGGCAATCTATGCCTTTTTTTGGCCGAACCCACCACAAATTGTAACAGAATTTATTTTTGCGGGAATGTGTAGAGTAAAGCCCCCTATATAACATATCAAAAATGGACATTTATATAATTGGGGGAAATTTGTCAAAATGGCCACTAGGTGGCACTTGTTTCACGTTTTTTTGAATACTGGCCAAAATATCAATCGTACAGGTTTGTGTATATTAAAGATGCATTACCAGCTGTGGAAGATCCTGAAATGAAATGTCTATCCTTGAGATAAACAATCAAAAACTATCATATGTTCTGGCGAAACGTTTCAAGTAATGAAAAACTAATTAAAAGTAGAAAATTCCGAATCGATTTTTGCTCTGTGTATCACTACATGAGTGGCCTGTAATAGCCCATTCAAGAGGGACAGGGTAGTGGGGAACTCCTGGTCCCATATATGTGCGTGTGCGCAGGGTCTATTTTTGTATAGCTATGGATGACTGCACCTCAAAATAAACACTTCTGCACTGCTCAGATGTCAACAAACAGACTGGACACATGGATTAGTGCCCACGATATTTTTCTGGAAAACGTTCATTTGGTAAGTTTATACTGCTTTCACTTGGCCACCTATATTCAACAGACTATGACTAATAGGTTATAGACTAATTTGGATATAGGGGGGAACAATGTATTATAACGTTTTTGGAGAGTGGAGCATTTATTAGTAATGGTATATGACTAGACTACTGTAGCCTGTCTTATTATTGTATTACTGCTGTCACTCTCCTGTCACTTTATCTTTGAACTTGATGCCGTCCTTTAGAGATAAATTGTACCTAAGTAGTTGCCTTTTGTTTTTCATTTAGTCCATATGGTTCGTTCACGTAAAAATTCCAACCCCAAAATTACCAAGTGTGATGCAGCGAGGGTTGCAGAATTACAAGCTGCTCGGTTGGCACAACTGAAGGTAAACTACTTTTTCTATATTAAATAAAATTTACATATTCTAAAAATGAAAGGTCTGAGAACAATATAGAAAATATCCCATAGTTTCGTAGCAATAACCATATATATTCAAACATTATTTTGGCAGAAGGAACATGGATTTTCTCTCCTTTTGATTTTCTCTCCTTTCTCTTTTCCACCGATTGGGATTTATTTAATAAATAATCAATATTTAATTATGTGATTTAATGAGAGTTTAAGAAATATCTTTGGATAGTTGATGCAATTTGTATTTCATGAAAAATAGTTTGGGAAAAATGACCAAAAACATTTATAGATTATTTCGCATCCCCTGTTGACAATTTGAATTGATTTATGGTGTTTATTGTGTTTAATTTTAATATTGCAGAAAGATATTTCAAAGATGAAAGCTAAAGAGGCCAAGGGTCTGCTGCTTCAGTTGGCAACAAGGATGCCAGGTTTGGTATTTGATGTTTTAGAAACTTCCAATGGCGGTGGTGATCCTCCTCCCCCAGAAAATCCAGAAGCAGTGCCAACATGGTGCACTTGCAATCACTGTGTGGAAATGCCAACCTTGTTGGAGAGAAAGTGCTGTGGGTTAAGGCCCCAGAACTGTGTTTCTCAACGGCCGGTATGTATACAAACATACTAGACCTCCTATACTCTAGAGGCTAATGGGCGCAAAACACTACGTTACAAAAATCAATTTTAAACAATGAATGAAGCCTTCATCAAGATTTTATGGCACTAATTATGTTTTCTGGTCTGTTTGAAGAATTTCCAAAGCCCCTATACATTGATATGTGTTGGTGATACTAATGATAATGATTACTACCAACCAAGTATAAACAGGTGTGTTAAAAAGAGATTGGGCAGAATCAGGATAGGTGAAATATAAATATTATGAATGATTAGCTATTTACCGGTATAATCCATGTCAAGGCCATAAGACTTAATAGTAAATTTTAATATAAAGCTGCAAAGAGTGTAGTAATTAATGTAGTTAGGTACTATGCACTTCTGTTCCTTGATGCAACTAACATTGATTATATTAAATATTTCTTTCTATATCCTATCTCTAGGAAATGGACCTCTACATCCTTGACCCAGGGGTCCTGGGACTTGCTAATGGATTCCGAGCAGACCTCCTGGCACATGAAAACCGGCATGACAACAAGGCAAGGAGGCACGATGCATACAGGCAAATTATCGTATGGAGGCATGGGCGACTGGGACATGGGATACGTCGTGTTGTGCCAGCCTGCTGTGTAAAGAGGATTCGGGAGACCTATCCCGATCCCAATGGAGTGTACACTGGATTTCTCCCGAGTGCCACCTCATAATTGATTGAAGATTATTTTAATAGTTCTAAAACTATATATAGCTATATAAATATAGCTATACCTATGTTGTATTGAACCAGTAACTCTTGAATTATCCATAAGAAGGTATAAGAAAGGCCAATGTACGCATGATTTGGTAAAGATTATCATATCTTATCTTTTTATTAGTGTTCCATTTCTTAATCCATTTGGAATGTATGATGCATACCAATCACAATTTTTTTAATGAATATATAATTTCATATATTCATGATACATTCGGTGATGAATAATAATAGGATATATATTGTGAGTTAATTACAAAAATGTGGCACATGGAGTATTAATCAATATGTACATTTGTTACATTTTTATCTTTGAACACACTATGTTTCTTCATTTACCCAGTCTAGTTTTTCTCCCATCCTGCTTTGGTGTTGTTCAATCAGTTCTGACAATGGTGGTGGTGCGACTGGAGCTAAGTTTGGCTGAATGTGTCGTGGATCTGAAGAATCCCTTACAGCTAGCTGCATATATTTCTGTGGTTCCTTGATAAACCTATCAATTATTTCTTTCTGGATGTCAGTGATGTAGGCATAATCTTTGGTAACTTTCATGGGGTTGGGATACCATGTTTGCGACCTCTTGTTGAACAGCTTCCTAAACCTGAAATTATCACATACTGATTTATAGTAAGTGTCAATGGGTAAATAGCATTCACACAAACCTTTTCATGACAGGGTTTCTGTTGTTTTGTTTATTTATTTTTTTTTGGGGGGGGAGGGGTGGCAGTAATTAGCAGTTTTGCTTAACCCTATTGCACAGACTGTAGTAACTTTATCTCAATACAAAATTATATATATATTTCTTTTATACAAACGTCATCTCTCACCTGTATGCGTGCTTCTTTGAAGCATACATCAGCATGTGATGATGTAGGACTTCAAGTTGACCTGTGTGCCTGAACAAAATATTTCTACAGTCTATCAGGATCTATTTGGCCATAGCTCCACAAATAGTACTTTTGTTTTCCAGGTCAAAAGTTGACACTTAGAGTGCGTAAATCTGTATGATATTTAGATGAAAGAGGGAAATTAGGAAAGAGGGAATTACCTAAAGTTGCAGTAATGTTGACTGGCTGATTCTAACCATGCTGGCTTGGTAAGGACATTTCTGAGGCTCTGGAGTGCTTTAGAGTCCTTTGCTAGCCACTCCTTGTCTCTTTCTGCTTCAAGAGCATCATGGTCACATTGTCCTAGGGCCCATTCATGCTCATTGGCAACATGGTGTAAAGTAGCTATAATCTTTTCCTGTAAAGAAGAGTAAACATGACATTCGTCTTATTAACAGTCTGAAACAGAAATACAATTTTCAGACAATAAATCATGTGTTGATATGACGTTTAGAACTACTAGCAAACTGGCCTGTGTGACACAAGTATAGTAGGTTGCAGGATATTACCTTGAACCTATTTGGATCTCCATGCGCCTCCTCCGCTGCTTTCCAAAAGTGGGTTGTAATGTCCTTAACCCAAGGCTTAAGAGCCTCACATCCCTTGGTTGCAGCAACCTATTGGAATGTATTTCATAAAGTAATATTGTATACGTAATTAAGCAAGTAAAATGATAATACTTTTTTTAATACATTGAATATCTGTATTTTCTTTATTTCAAAATATGTATTGTTATCTACAATCTACAATCTATTTAATCAATACATTTTAAAATTAAAGTTTCACTACCTGGTGGTCATGTGTGGAAAATATTTTACACCCAAAATACTTACTGTGTTCAGTTTTTTCCCAAGGTTCTTTGAGCCATGCCATATATCCCACTGATGTAATATCTTAAACTCTCCTGAAAATAAAATGTGTATTTCTATATTGTTCTATATTGTGTCTAATTATTATATCAGTTCTATGGCATAATAGGCAATCAAACACAAATTTTGTCCCTGTGAAACTGAAATACCCTACCATGAAATATAAGCACGGTACTCACATAATCATAGATATTTGTTTGTAAAATTGGATTCATCAGTCGCTCCCCCCCCCCCCCCTTGAGTATATATTGGCGATCCTGTTTTGTTGTATCGACATAAACCTTTTGGTAACAATAATTGTCAGATAACAATTTTTTTTTACTATTACAGCAGAACTTTCTGCTTCTACACAGTACATGGATTCAATTTACAAAATGAAACAACTAATGTTTTCTTCTTACTTAAAATTGGTGGTATCTGACTGTGAGCATCAGTCACAAGTTCCTTTACTTGTACACCAGCAGCTGCCACTGATGCCAGTGCTTGCCTCAGTGCTTGTCTCTCCATATTTGGCGACTTCAAACCAACCTCCCGCTTGTCAACATGCACCATTGCCACAATATCATGGTTCTCTTCGACCATCAGGGTATACGTGCAGTATTGTGCACAATGGCCGGGGGAATCATTTCTCCCATCACCTGTAAATGTTGTATTGACATAAATTGAAGGGTTCCAGATGTTAGGGCCCAACGATGCTACGGACAAGAAACCTGTTGTTATTTGGCCCCAACGTCTGTAGACCAAATTGAAGGGCCAAATTACATGTGAAGCAGACATGGATTGGTAAAATTGGTAATTGAGCCCTCAAAAGAACTATTTCAATTTTAACTAATTATTACACCATTACAACTATGACTTGTATATAAAAATTGATAAATAACTCCCAATATGATGTTATATATTGATGATAAATATCCTGATATATGGGATGTTATCCAGAATTGATAAATGAACCAATCTGTGGTACAACTTACCAGCAAGAATTAGTTGCTTGCCCTTATATTTTTTGAGTGTCTTGGCTAGCATAGCACCCCAATAATCTCTTACAGCAGGTGCTTTGTAGTGGCTCTGGATTCGGTAAAACATCGTTTGCGATAGTGGCTTCAATCCGACAAACTTCATCAACAGTGCAACCTTGCTGTAGTTATTTCCAGATAGGAGGATGCTTGTTGAAAACATAAAATCTCCCAGAAATAAGCCCCTGGCTCCAAGCTGTGGTTGGGACGACCATTGTTTTTCAATGTGTCCCTTTTGGCAAATCTATAAATCCAAATGAAATACACTTTAGAAACTGATCTAGGACCCAAATGTTAAGAAATAGCCATACTAATCAACTTGTTTTCAACTAAAGTGAAGAATGTTGCATGGCTGCCAAAATACCTATGGGACACATGTTATACATAACATCAATATAGAAAACATTTTTTATGTACTTTTTGGTTCAAGCAAAGGCTATCATAATATTTAATAAAAAGAATAATGGTGAATATATATTCTTTATTATTAACTGTGATTGTTACTTTACCCATTTCAAAGTCAAGGCTGTTCCAATAACTTTTTCATTTAGGTTTGTTTCTTTGCCGCACTTTCTGCATGTAAGAGTCTTCATAGATGCCAAGTCCTTGATGTTTGCGATGCATGACAAAACCATCTTTTCGGGTTCTGGTGTCAAGCCTAGGGTTGGACAAGGGAAATCTGCATCCTCAGTCTCATATTCCTCTTCCGCCAAATCATGAACCAATTCTTCATCTTCTATCTCACTGATGTCTTCGTCATCACAGTACATACGATAGTGCCTATAAATGAATACTATTTACTAGACCTTGCACAAAATGACATATTTTTATTTAGGATGTTTAAATACAATCAGCCAAACAATACAGGGAAACATAGTTGTGACATAGGCTCACGGGTTTAATTCACATACAAATTGCCATGTCTTTCTGCCCACTGCTACGTCTAGCTGTTTATCTATGCAACTGCTATTTTTTTTAATGCTTATTCTAATTACATAAGAGTATACATAAATGTGGTGCATATAATTTTATGAGGTAGGGATGAGAAAGAGGGGTGAGATGAATGGTTGATAAAATATATATAATACATAACAAATAATATAATATTCAATATATAATATTATAGCATAATATATAATATATATTTAGGATGAATCCCATTTACAAACAGTGCACAGTTTGATGGACATTCCTATAACAAGGAGTAAGGGAACCTATTAAGTAAGGTAATAGAAATGCTTAAAGTTAGTCGCTCAATTTGAGTTAAATAAAGAGAGACATACGTAATATTTTCATTGGCAGAAACAGCGTATTCAATCAGTGAGTGGTGTGATGGGTCATACATAGTAGAAGAATCGTTGCCCATCTCTATTAGTGATTGCTCTGATGGTTTGTACTGTTGATCTACAATATCCATGAAGCTCTCTTCGTCGGTATCAGGTCCTAACCTGTTCATTTTAAGATATGAATAAAAAATAATGATAAAAATACACATATTTCATCCAGTATATATATTATTAGAATTATAGATGATTGAAAGAAAGTTATTCTGTCCGAAATATTTACAAATTCAGAAATGTCAGTGAGGTTTTACTTTTAGCGACTGAACCTCTGCATACAAGTACCATATTCATTAGCCTTTGAAAACCGGCCTCTCTGGGATGTCTTACCTTTGTGACCCCATGCTTATGTGTCCAACATCGCTGTCGTCAGGGCATAACTTTCGTGTTGGTTGAGGTGGTATTGGTGAAATTTCCAGTGATGAACTATAAAAGAATATATAAAATTTTTATTATCATGGCAGTATACATTTGTTACAAAATCATAGGTCTCACACAGACCCCTAGTGTATAAATGTTTGTGATGATTCTTTGGTACAATAAAACCATTAAGATACAAATCAAAATAAGGTACGATGATTAATGGTGATGGACGTTACCTTGTGCAAGGCTGGGGATGGTGGCGTCTTTTTGGTGTTGAGGCGGAAGGTAATGTTTTTTCATATCTGTAACCAATATATTATAGTAAATGTGAATTGTGTCCACTGCAAGTACAGACATTTATGTCAATATTGCCGGCCCAGTATCAGCCCTCTATGAATCGATATTCATTCAAGTTGTCAGGCAACTTAAATCAATTGCTCTTCAGCACCCACTTAGATGTCTGTTTGAGCCATACTTGATAACTATAATGTTTACATCATGTAATGTCAAGTCATTCGAACTGCCCCATTGCCCAGTGGGTCCAGATAAGATAAGCCTTTATTATCATTACAGGCTATAAGATGAAGACCTACTAATAAACTATTCACGACACATATTATATTGTGATTTCACATTTGGAAGTACAATGAATTAATTAGTTTAAACATGACTGAAGGACCTACCTGTGTATCAGTAGAGTTGCCAACTCGGCATCAGTAATCCCCAGCGACTCTGTCAACATTTTCCATTTCGCAGCAGTTTCCCCAATAAAAATCGTCTGTGACCTCCGCAGTTGATCTCTCTCTTTTCTAGCTTTTTTACACTCATTTTCTGTTTGATATTTTCTCTTTTTACCCATATTTAGGTTTGTATATATGGCCTTAGAGAACTCTGACAGAACCTTATCCAAGTAGCTAGTGTATGTTGACAATACCGGCTCCCCTCATGTAAACAGAACCAGTACAATAACAAACATCTTTTTGACACGTGGAACGGGATTCCATAAACGTCACACTATGCTAATGAGGTCAACTGAGGTCATTAGCTTATGGTGCGCCCTCATTTCCAATATATGATGTATGCTAACAAGGGAGAAATCCCTGTCAAATCTCTGGGTGAGAGACGATCCAATACACGTTTTTACGGTGCGCACTGATTGATTAATTCGCCACTTCTTTTGTTATTTACATGCTTTTAATGAGTTCGGAATTCTTAGATATTCGGGGACATGTTTGGATTCATCTTATACTTGGTGTATGTGACAAAAGGAAAAAATGCGCAGATTTGCGCATCCATAGCTGGTAATGCATTTTTAAACCGTTTGTAGACAACAAGATTACCTTTCATTTGATGTATAACACATCTGTGTAGCCCTAATAGCTCAGAAGTTACAGAATTTTGAGTTTTCGGTAAAAAAATATAGTGTCAGAAATTATTTTTTCCAAACAAAAATACTGTGATTGATATTTGTCAGAGAGTTTCACTTACATTAAATCATTAATAGGATAGAAAGTTTACTTTCATATGCAGTATTAAACATTATTCTAAGATCAATATTTGTTGAAATATGAATTTTTTTCAAATAAATTGAATTACCTAAAAAATCACCTTTAATCTAATCTCCACATATGGGTCAATATCTCAAGTTTCATTCACTAAATTTAACTCTTATTATTCCTAGGACCTAAGAAGTTCATATCCGTGCATGTGTATATGATAAGACCACTAACAATTATTTTTATTTGTCAATTTTTAATTATTAAGCTTATTTTTCCATATTTATCATGTTCGAAGTAAGATACCTTGATGAATATTTGTTGGTGAGCTTAGCTTACACTAAACCCACAATAGAGTGTAAAGTCTACTTCAAAACGAAGTATTGGAAATAATTCTCTGATCATAATTCTTTGAGATATTATTCTTTTATATAAATAAAACTGGAATTTTCACCAAAATCACCCTGTTCCCTTATCTTGATATATACATCTGTGCCAACACTATATTTAGTCCAAGAGATCTAAGCAAAAAAGAGCCTAGTCAAGGACCAATTGCTACAGAATATTTCTCAATGGTTTTGGCCAGTATTAGTTCTCAAATTAGGAATCTAGTGGACTAAGAATAAACCAATATTTGTTAAGTAGTAGTACAGATACAGAGAAAAAACTGGAAAAAACTGACTTAAATTGCATCTTGTGAAGTGGAAAAATATCATAAGGGCAATTAAGACCAAGGAAACTAGATAACATATTTCTGTTGCCCTAACTGTAAAACAAAAGTTATGAATAATTATTTGTATCACTATACTAAATGATATAAAGAACAAAATTATGCTGTAAATTGCCTACTAAGTAATGCACTTTTTTGTCCTCCTAACTTCCATCATAAGGACTGTTATTACATACTTGATCAGTACTACTGTGCTGTTTCGGGTGCCTTCAGCTTTTGTCATCACACATATGGGCTGTTATGCTTGTCATGGTAACATATGACTCAAATGACGCAATTTGATGTTGCACCTTTGAGCCTGCTGTGCAGTGCTGACTTGCATGTTTTGAATCTTTTCCGACATTGTTCCGACAACCAATAACAATAAATACAGTACTGATAAGGTGAATATAACAAATAAATCTATAAATCAGTATGTAATAAATACCAAATTGCACTCTGTATGGTTTATAATTGGGTTGAGACAAGCTTAAGAATGAAACTCATCCCTTGGAAACTCATTCTGTTTTTCAGCTTGTCTCAACACGATTATAAACCATACAGAGTGCCATTTGGTATAAAAGCAGTTTGCTTAGTCACCATTGCAATATCCATAATCTTAGTTAATCTTTCTGCAATAACACCTTAGACTGCTGCAGTCACTTTGGCAGTTACGTAAGCCTTCATAGTCAGTCACAAGCAAGTAGCATATCAATAGATACAGGTCAGAATATTTCATCTTTGTACTTTCATCACCAATTCTCTAGGAGGAAGGTGAACACAAGTAGTATACTCTGTGGTAAGATATGTATGTAGATCAGTGTACTTGCAGTAAGTGTATTGGAGACATACAGTACATGTAACAAGTCTTTACCAATAATGCTAATACTGGAGTTGATCCTGTCTTTTACATTTTCAGTGTGTAGAATTACAAAAGCACAACTCCACCATTCTTTATCCTCTATTTTGGGAACACAACTGATCTTTGTTTTGTAATGCAAGCATGCTAGCAAACTTCTGAAAATAAAAGCCTGTCCCTAGGTCAATAAAATGTCAAAACAGTTGGTGATTGTCCAAGTACTGAACTCCTATAGAAACTTTGTTACTTATCGGTTGCAAAAGCTTTTGTCTGTCCATGGGAACTCTCTTAATTCTTCCATCTGATATATTCTCATAATATTCACTAAAACCAAAGTTAAGGAAAGTAAGGCTGCACATGGAATGATTAATCTAAACATGAACAGTAGACAGTACAACCCCATGATTGAACAACATGGACACTCTTGGAATTTATCATGCACAAATGTCTAATTTACCCATGCTATGGTGTTATAATTAACTGTCAACTGTATTCTTTCGCATAGTTATGTTCACCTGATACAGTAAATGAAGAATTTCTGGTTTGCCAGGTTCTTGTGTGACTGAGATGAGCTTTCAAGGGGAATCTTATCTGCTGGTCAGGGTAACTACAGCAGTCTTAGGAGTTCTTGCAGAAAAAAAAACTTGGAATGTGTTCCAGGTTGGGGTCATTGCAATGATGACTGTAAACAGCACACTAGTGCTTTCAGTTATCATAGTGATAATTGTTATCAATAACAAAATGTTGAACTACCGTTAGGACTGCAGAAATATGTTCCCTAGTTTCCTGGTCATGAATGTCCTTATACAACTTGGAATGTGTTCCAGGTTGGGGTCATTGCAATGATGACTGTAAACAGCACACTAGTGCTTTCAGTTATCATAGTGATAATTGTTATCAATAACAAAATGTTGAACTACCGTTAGGACTGCAGAAATATGTTCCCTAGTTTCCTGGTCATGAATGTCCTTATACAACTTGAATTATATTTTTGTCACTTCACTGGATGCAATAGGGAACACCAGCAATTATCTATTCAGCTCAAGACAGCTGGCACTGATTTCTTACATAGAGCAAGGCCAATCTGAGGGTGGGTGGGGCTCTGACCACAGCTGTAGGTATGTGCCTCCACACACCCTGCAGGTGCATGCATCATGCACCCAATCTGCACCTACATACAGCACATCCAATGACATCCAATGACATTTCTTTAGTAATTGTTTTCCTTAATTATCTATGGAAAATAAATTAACAGAGAGGACATGGTGATGTCTTATATATCCTCAAGTTTAGTTGCACCAGTCAACAAATCTTAATTCAAATAAGGCCTATTTGAGTTAGTTTTTCCCCAAATTCTTCTCTGTATCAGTGCAATTACTCAACAAATATTGATGTTCTTGACTTTATTCATATTCTACTAGATTCCTCATGCTCAAAACCATGGAAAAATTGTATTCATACATGAATATACATGATTTTGCCTTGAGTTTATAGCATTTCAAAGTTAAGTGGCAGCCATTTTTTGTTGTCATAATATTGGGCATGTTTTACCCCTAGATATTTTGATATGAGTTAAGAGTTCACCCATATTTAACTAGATATGCTAGGGTAGAGGGTGATTTTGTAGTAAATTCCTGTTTTATTTGTTAAAAAACTCATATCTCAAAGAATTATGATCAGAGAATTATGTCCAATACCTTGTTTTTAAGTAGACTTTACACTCTATCTTGGGTTTAATAAACAACGAATGATCAACAAATATTTATCAAGGTATTTTCCTTAAAAAAGGAAAAATATGAAAAAATTATGTTTAATAATTAAAACGTGAGGAATAAAACTAATTGTTAGTGGTCTTATCATATACACATGCACGGATATGAACTTCTTAGGTCCTAGGAATAATACAGAGTTAAATTTAGTGAATGAAACTTGAGATATTGACCCATATGTGGAGATTAGATTAAAGGTGATTTTTTAGGTAATTCAATTTATTTGAAAAAAATTCATATTTCAACAAATATTGATCTTAGAATAATGTTTAATACTGCATATGAAAGTAAACTTTCTATCCTATTAATGATTTAATGTAAGTGAAACTCTGACAAATATCAATCACAGTATTTTTGTTTGGAAAAAATAATTTCTGACACTATATTTTTTTACCGAAAACTCAAAATTCTGTAACTTCTGAGCTATTAGGGCTACACAGATGTGTTATACATCACATGAAAGGTAATTTTGTTGTCTACAAATGGTTTAATGTACACAGACCTGTACGATTGATATTTTGGCCAGTATTCAAAAAAACGTGAAACAAGCGCCACCTAGTGGCCATTTTGACAAATTTCCCCCAATTATATAAATGTCCATTTTTGATATGTTATATAGGGGGATTTACTCTACACATTCCCGCAAAAATAAATTCTGTTACAATTTGTGGTGGGTCAAACCATAAATTGCCTGGACTATTATGTAGCTTGCATTTGCAACAACCTGTACTGTATGTAGATTGCATATAGAACGTTCCTCAATTTAGCTAAAACAGTCATATATATTAGTATGTATGTCTTGTTTGGTTTAATGTTGCAAATATTGAATGACAAATAACCTAGGTCGCATGTTAAGGTTGCAAATGAGGGCAACTTGTTTTAGTGACCCCTCACATTGCCAGCCTATTACCTTGTGTAGTTAATATCAATATTATATATCTGTAGTGATCATTAAGTATAGTTAATGTCAGCGCAACTTTATCGCGGCCACTGTATCTCCTTGTTATGTACTGTCACACTTACTTACTTACTTTTAAACTAAATGTCTCCTCTGTGACATATACTGATAATTTGAATTTGAATGGATAAATGTTGATCTACTTGGCTTGATGTCATTTAATGGTGTGAGTTCTGCAGTCTCACAAGTTGGTCAGTCAACCTGATGTTATTACCAAATATTGACATGAAATTACATCCTTTCACAATGTAAATAACCATCTCACATCTCATCACATCTCTTGCAATACATGTATTATGTAAACATTTTGTACCGATTTGTAACTTTTCTGTTAATAAGTCAAAAACCTTATTGGCACTCTTCGGGAGACCTAGAATTCTAGACCTGAGCGACCGCATTGTATATTCCATCAGCAATAAAGGATTTTTGAATTTGAATTTGAATACAATGGATATTGTCTTAAATCCTTTTATGAAGTTCAAATCAAAAGTACTATGGACTTTTTACTGTCTTGACTGACGAGACTCAGTTGTGGCCCCGAAGAGCTGCAGGTCCCATCAATTCCCTGCAGGTGTCGCCCCAGTCTCTCTATTTCTGAGAAAGGTTACATGCTTAAAACGGCACACGATCACCTTTTTACAGTTATCTGATACATCTACTCATTTCCATTGCCACAGAACGCCCCCTAAACCCCTCTAGATCAATGTTTTAAAGTAAGACAGTCATCATAGCATGAAAAAAGGAGTAATGGACGCTTTTCCTTCCTCTGCCATGCCAGCTAGGCCTTGTTTGTAAAAGCTCTTTAGGCCATGCACCCTCAGTCAGTTTGTCCCTGGACTGCAGACTGGAAGGTTGCATGCTCAAACCTCGGCCTGCTGCATACATGTTTCCTTTTTATTTCTAGGTCACATAGATGCTAGGTCACTCTACGTGACAGGGACGGCGGGTGGGTTGGCATGGTTGATGGTGATGGGAAGGGGCAGGGGAAACAAAATATCCCATATATAATTTAACAGATAAATACCTATCGTCTGGGCTAACGATAGAACTAAAGGAAATAATGGGTGTCAATGCCCGCGCTAGCATATCGCCACTCTTCCTGGATAATAGATTAAATTCCTTCGCTTGTCATCTGACTAGATGAGTGGGGAAGGGGTGTGGCGCCAGCATGGCAGATGCCATGGTGACTCAGTTGTGGCACTAGGTGCCACTAGGTACATCAATTCCCTAGGCGTCACCGCCAGTCTCTCTATTGAGATAAAGGATACTTGGTCAAAACGGCACATGATCACTTTTTTACAGTGATCTGATACATCTACTCATTTCTGTTGCCACAGAACTCCCCTAAACCTCTCTAGATCAATGTTTTAAAGTAACACAGTCATCATAGCATGAATGAAGGAGATATGGACGTTTTCCTTCCTCTGCCATGCGTTGGCCCTGCTGATATGATTGGCAAACTTCAGTGCCCACTAGAACCAAGGGACATAGCCTATTAGACCCGGTTTGGTCAGATTATGGGGTGTATTTTTTTCACAAAAGACCACGGCAATCACTTCCGGCAACTTCCGGTAAGGAATGGGGGTTGTAGACGTCGAAAGAACTGGTAAATAAAAGTCAATAAGTGGTAAATAACAGTCAAATCTGACCAAACCGGGTCTAAAAGCACTATTACCCTCGGTTTTGGAGGGTCTAAGTGGTCTGGTGCCTGGTGGAAATTCTCGGGGCTAACGCCCCTCGAATTGTCCACCAGGCACCAGACCACTCAGACCCTCCAAAACCTCAGGTATTAATGCTATAGTGGTTATAACCACTAGAGCACTGGCCTCGAGAGTGGAGGTTTGGGTGTTCAAGCCTTAGTCAGGTCATGCAGCTTCATTTTTTATCTCAGGGTCGCGTAGATGCTATATGTCATTCTACGCGAAAGGGACGGCGTGTGGGTTGGTGAGATTTGGTGGTGAGGGGAAAGGCAGGAGAAAGTACATTTATCGATATAATGTTTTACAGGTTTACCCATCGATACTAAATGGGCTATCGATACTACTAAAGGAAAAAATAGGTGTCAATGCCTGCGCTAGCATAACGCCACTCTTTCTGGATAACGCTTCAGTCCCAAATATGGACATTGGGCATGTTGTATAAGAAAGCGGTCGTAAGTGGGAAATATCTCCTTGTTTCGTATCGCATCTTTCTGAGTTACAAGAGACATATGACTTACAACAGACATACAAGACATCACTTGCATAACAACCCTCGCCACAATTTCGTACCTTGTATTAATCAACACATCATTGCATCTCCTTGTATCTTCTTGTATCTGAAGACACAACTCAACTCAATTGAAAACATCTAAATATATCTAACCAGCCTAGGTAAGATTACATGATAGATGAATGTGAGAGGAACATGCTGGCATATTTACTTGGTATTCATTGAATGAATTGATACAAGAATACAAGTAACTTTGTGAGAATATTAATATATATATATGTATATTAAAATATAATTATAATTATATGGTCTGTTCTAATGAACTGGGTACACGGGGTGGGGGTGGGGTAATTTAGGCTAAAAATTCAAATGCATTGAAACTTCTTGCCATTTGCACATATCATTGTACATATATTGAAGGGTTCAAAACAAAAATTGGGAACACTAATGTTTCTCTTCCAACACCCGGTTCATAGGTCAGTTTAAGTGCATTCCAGAATTTCCTAGGGCTTTGCCTATAATTGACCACCTGTTGCATAAAAAATTCTCTTTTCCTCCGCGTAATGACTCTGCTAACTTCTTTTCGAAGATTTTTAGCCCTCTTCCAATCTGCATTGGCTTTAGTTTGAAGCGCATACCTGAACGTTTAGTAAACCTATTAAACACACTCGCTGGTGGCCTATACACATTAAAGGGGAAGACTGGACTGCGTATAATGCGTTTTCAGACGTTGGGAAAAACTATAATATGATTTTCTGTACATTGTATAATGTAATTCACTCATTTATAAGTCAATGAGGAGTAATTGTTTGTGTTAAAACTGGCTATTATCCGGAATGCTGACAGCTTCCAGATTCCCAGAGTCCTATGTGAGAGTGACGTCAGCGAAGCTCAGCAAACTTCCGTCACTCTGTAGCTAGTGCTATTGTATACAAGCTGGTGTACTGTAGGCTACTATTTTGGTGCACTCAAATCACTTCTTTTCAAAATTGCCTGACTGTGAGGCCCATGGATATTACACTAGAACTATTGAGGAATGAAAAGAGATGGATCTCTTCTATTACATTTTCAATGGCAGGATAAAGGAAGGTGCAAAAATAAACTTCCTCCTCCTCATTCCTGAACACTACCATCTATAGAACTATAAAACTATAACTATGGAAAGCTATTTATATACATTATTCAGTGGTCGAAAAAAGGAATACAAATCATGGATGCCAGTCTTCCATGAATTAATGAATATCCATCATTTCCATTCTTCCAAAATTATTCAGAATCACCATAACATTTAAAAATTGTCTTTGCCATTAAACCCCATATTGCCTTTACTATATTACATGACAAATTATTTTAGCATTTTGGAGTGTACTCAGCCCTGGTAGAGCTGGGACAGAATTTACTTGATTGATTCTGGCAATATCATTACACAGAAATGCCTAATATAATGAAAAATACCAGTTATTTACCATACTTGAGCTGTATGACCAGCAATTGTTTCAACCCAGTGTTTTACTTTAACCATAATTTGATGATCAAAATGCTTTCATATGATTACATAAGGTGACGTAACATGACGTAAGGTATTATTAAATATATATGTCCTGTGTGGGATCTTGATCATAGGAAATGATGAACGATAAGGCAGGAGTGGCCAGGAACCTAGCTAACAGCGAGGTTTATTTCCCAAACAGCCAAACACAGACGAAGAGAGAAGTTAAATATTATTCAAGGCGTTCACCACAAGCCTTTCTGACTCTTTTTGGTCAGACGAAGAGGGAATAATATAAGAGTTCACAATATCTGACTTCCAATTTCCTCGCAATTTTATTTGAGAGGTTGGTACTCCCAGAGATCCAAGGAAGCTGGCACCTCCCCAACGAAAGGAGTGGGAAGTGAGGGGGATATTCACATTGGCCCTGACGATGAGATCCGATAGATGAGCAGATAAATGATCATAGTTGAATCTTGGATGCATTGGGCATGAGAACAGTTGGGCGTGAGCAGGTAGATTAGATGATTAGATTTTTACCCAGTAGACTGCACATAAAGGCTTGGAGGTGGAAGAAAATAACGATATGTAGAAAGAGGCGTTTGACGTCTTTGACAAAGGTACTCTGACTTTACACACAAGCCCAGTGAATGATATATCTTGGTGTTTAATGGTGTGTGGGGAGGTCTCAATATGACCAACCCTAAGCAGAGTTCTAAACATGAAATTATATGCCGCCCAGCACAATGAATGTAGAGATGACGAGGTGTCCAAGTGACGATACATAGTCATCAGCATGTGTGGCGTGACTGGCGGAGCTGGAGCCGATTCAGCGCCAGGATGGGAGCTTATCCCCTTTAAAGCCCAAACTTCATAGGATATCATGTTTACATTTTCTAGGTGGGGAAATCGTATCCATCAATCTCACATATGTATTTTATGTAATTCTCATCTATTAAAGAAGTGGGGAGGTATTTTACATGGACTGCATTATAGCAGACAACTTGTATGGATGCCGCCATTGCTGTAAGTCATGTGACTTCTGATGACGTATGATACCCACAACTGACAACGAGGCACAGGCATTGCCCCTGCCTTGCCTTAGTGGAGGCATATTTTCTCAATTGATTTGAGCCATGTTTTTTTATAAACAAATGATGAGCATTGCACAATGGGTTGCATTTGGGCCTGCATGTGGAATAAACAAATGCTGGGGAAGGTGTTAAAGCTACTGGGGGTTAGGATGAAGTGTGGGAGAGGAGTGAATGTGTCAAAACATTGCCGCCGCCGCCATTTATGGTGTTCACTTTCGGCGCAGCAAGGGGAGCACACTAAAATCGGGGGTAATAATCTTGGTTAAATAAGGTGTATTTATGATCTGTTTATAATAGTATGAATATCCAACTCTTTTCACTGTTAATACATCATATAATTATGTATATACCAATGCTACAACCAAAGCAGTTGTAAGTTCAATGTTTGTTTACATGTATGTGCCGAGTAGAGTGACCAGTCACACCAAGTGGTTCAGTGACGTCATCAATTAACATAAATTACCACCAGTGGCACTGTTGGTCACCAATATGGCTGCCTCCTTGTAAGGGAGAAACTGACTGTCTTTTCTTATGTTTCTGGTGGTAAATAATGATTTCGATCATTATAATGTTGCACAGATACTCAGAAGACTATAATGTTTCTGCTATTTGCAAAAAAAAAATTATGTTTTGACACATTCACTCCTCTCAATTGTCGGTATAATCACTGTTACATACACCAAAACTGGTCAGGGTATTACGTATATTACATAAACAGAATCACCTTCACATCTATTAGTTGTATCATTGGTCGGGAGAACTATAGGGAAAAAAACATTTTGTTGAAGTCAAGTTTAGTTGAGGTTGAGGATCAGTGGCCGCCATGACACTCTCCGGTGTCTCTACTTCCGGCAGATTACCATGGGACACTTCCGGAGTGGAATCAAAACAAACGACGCCATTTTGGAAGTCTTCGTAAACCAATGACTTGTCAACACAAACACCTTTGTAAGGTAAATTAGAATCCTCACCACCAATTCTAACATTAAACATGTGTTTAGTCAATTCTCCGCGACCCCCCTCATCCTATTTGTTAGCTTTAACAGACGAGCCGGATCTTGCACTATGATCAGAGCTCCCACACGATGAACATTTGTGGGGGAACTCGCAGGTTGTAGCCGTCTTCGAGCAGCCACTCGGGTTATTGAACTTAAAACAGACCTTTCCCTTGGCTGACTAGGCCGGTTTGGCAGCACTAGCCTTCTTCGAATTTTCATATGAAAAGTGGCGGAGCACTTCCTCCTGTCTTACTTCTGAAAACCGTCAACCCAATATTATTCGCCCGGGTTCTAACCGCTTGATCATAATTAAGGCCGGCTTTCAACGAGTACACGTTAGAGGCCGATTTGTCACAGATGGTAATACAATGGTTAAGCACCCCTAACAGTTCATGAGTAGGTCGATTATCAGTAGCTAATTTGGCAACAAGCTTCAAATTAATCGAAAGCAATTTTAGAGTCTATCGAATCACCTTTTTCCAAGTCCTTTTTTGGATCAAATGGTTGAAGACGGGCCCTGGATCTGGAGTGAGATCTACCTCGTCTGGAGTGCCTTGAACCCTCGAGATCATAAAAAGATTCAGATGGACTCGCAGTACGCCTACTGTTGTCAGTGTTGAACTTAACCGAATCCTGGGTAGAAGTAGATGAACCGGATGACTTGGCCTGCAATGTAGTCATGATGGTTTCAACAAAGGTCTCTAAATTGGTCATCCTAGTTGCCATCGCTGATTCTTCATTACTCGAGCTAGCTTCGCTAGGGCAATTAACACCTTGGTTGTGTGTCTTGCCACACTTATCGCAAGCTTTTCCTCTACCCATCTTGAACGAAATAGCTTCAAACCACAATTTCCCCCAAAAAATTTCCACAATGGAAAACACCTCCGCACAGTATCAACTGGAGGGTGGGGGAATGTCCGCCAGTGCCCACTCTACAGCAGAGGTGTTGCTATCTATTCCCCAGTGTGCAGGGGGCAAATACAGTGTCTTTGACCTCTATCCCCAGATAAACCTTGGTTCCCAAGAGAGTTTTGGTGGTTTTCTGCGGGCATGGCTAAAGGCCAACGCACACAGTCAGGATTTCAGACTTTCTCACAATTCCAGTGTTCACTACTGATCGTAGGCTGGAATTTTGTTCAAATCATGTCGAATTTCACTGCCCACACATTCACTATTTCATGCATAATTGAGTGAAAACCTGAGATCGTGGGAAATGTGCTCACACACTCAGGATTTCATCAAATACTATTTGGCTATTATTATTATAAAACTTTTATTCAATGAACATGTTACATTTCTGTAATGTTGTACCAAAGTGAAAAATCCCTCTCAATGTATATTTTACTCTGAGGTTTTCCAGGTTTCCCTTCAGAAATTATATAAAATGGTGAAAATAGACATAATCAATGACATAATTAGATACAGTACATATTAATATCACTAGGAGTTCGATTTGGCTAGCTTACTAAAAGTGCGGATGACGGTCTTGGCATTGTCCTATAGTCTGGATATTGTGTTTTTGCCATTAGGAGACCCGTCTATTGTTTAGGTTGTTTTATGAGTCCGGGACGGTTTTAAATGTGTAGTAGTGTTCTCTTTAGCCTTAAAAGGTTAAATATAGGTATCATCCCGAATTAACTATTAAACGATCAAGAGTTTATAACACAGTACAAGTCTCAATAAAATACATAGTTATTCACATTGTTACTCACATAATTAGAGAGGGTGAATCAAAACTCGAAGAGGTATAACATTAGTAATCCTACATCATTGGAGACCATTTGGTCTAATTAATGTTTACAGAAATATTCATGAATAAAGTTTACAATATACCATGTTTATATGGTAACAATGATTTACACAGGTATGGAAATTACATTTTGACATTAAGTCAATACATCCTGCACTACATCAATAATACATTCATCAGGTGAAAACCTACAATACTCTGCTATTCATTCAAATTATTATTTACAAAAATCAATTATATCGTTATATCGATCTTAGTTTACTAGGCATTACATATTATCAATAATAAATACTAGAGCTAATAATGCCCCTCTTTTAAAGACATTTATTTACAAAACTCAGTCTGGTAAAAGTTCAGTATACAATATAACAGCGAAATCTTGGAATCAACTCCTTTCTAGATCAAGGAATATTGCAAATGAGGAAACGTTCAAATCCCTCCCAAAATATGGCTCTAGAGTCATATCTTTGACCTCGCTGTATAAACATCCTGAATAAAAAAAAATGTAACTGATTGTTGTTCTCTCAGCCGATTAGACTAGAAATTCTTGTATACACATAAAGTATCAGATTCACTGCTAGAAGTCATAATATGGGTTAATTTGGGAAGATTTGTGTTGTCATGATAGCTGAGAATGTAGTTTTAAGTCATCAAAACATAAAGGACAATACTAACCAGCTCCTACTTTCTCTTCCCTATAATGCCTTCCTTGCTGAACCTTGAAAATCCTTACCCTACCTAAAGTTATTTTTGATCTGGCCTAAAAATAATTTGAATTTCTGACCCCAAAATTGTTATGGAATGTTGAACTTCACCTTTTGTCATAAATATGAGACGATTGGTAAAGGCGAATTGTATATATCCAGGTGGCTTCATCCATATGAGCTATCCATGATGCCTTTGTTATGATAATAAAATACTATTATAATGCTTCCGGTGAACGCCCATTCAGAGACAATGTTTCCAGCAAAAGACCACTAGATATAATTGCCATATTATCATGTCCTAATATACATCTTTTGAAATAATAATAATAGTCAAGCTTTTATAATGGACAAATGTAAAGCCAATTATAGAATATACATACTCCGATTGAAACATTTCAAAGAGCGTCCTATTATATGGGCCTACATTGTATCCACTATGTGCTTTGTAAATAGAAGAAGAGTCAATTTATCAAATTCGTAATTAGGATCCCAACATAGCCCTGTGAATAAAGAATGTCCATTATGGCAGCAACCCACCAGAAATTAGAAAGTGTTTTCCACTGAGGGAAGCATCGGCAAAGAATACTTGCTCCCATTCTCCCCCATCTAATCTAGAATCCTCTCATCCAAATACCTTCTACAAAGAGCATATTTGTATTCCCCCATTACAAGCATATCTGGCGGTAGAAGCAATGGAAAACAAGTGAGAATCAAGCCATTCATGGACACGATAATGAGTGCACTTTTTAGATTATTTATGGTTTCGTCTTTGTCAAGCATTGGATATTGTCATGGTTGTTACTGAGAAGATGTTTAAAACATAGTGGTGTCAGGTATCCTTTTGTCCCACTTGACACCTGCTTATCGCAAAGAGCTATCTATGAATTAGATTAATGTTCATGGCAAAATTTTGAAAAGGATAGTGTGGCGAGGAATGAACCATTATGTGTACCTGGTCGGCTTACCCAAATCTTGGGGTTTTGTGAATAGAATTAATTTTACATGGAGGATAATAACATGACGATGGAGGATATATAGATGGAACGAACTCGCTAGTGCGTATGTTCATTTGTTAAGCACCGAGACACTCCGACGAAAGATTCGAGGGCTTTAGCCCGAGAATCCTTTCGTCGGAGGCTCAATGGGTTCGTTCCATATTTATTACATCCCTTTTTATTTTTTGTTAATAAGAAATATGAATACTCAACCAGACTTAACCATTCAAATGGTTAAAACTGAGGCTCATTTCCTACCAATTATACACATGTCATTGTACTCTGCAAGAATAGATTGTATATTGTCATATTATTTTGTGTATCGATTAATAAACGTTTCTAAAAAAAAAAAAAAAATAGGCGACTTGTCAGCCAGACCAAAGAATGTTTGTTTCTCAGTTTATTTACGCCACAAAACGGTCTGAATCTTTAAAAAGAGAATTTCCTATAAAATTAAAGTTTTTCCAGATTTCTAGGCTTATTAGAAGTAAATGTAACCTTTATTGTTCTCTGTAGTGTTAGATTTCAATCTGCATTAATCAATTCCCGAATCTATGAGAAACAATTGGTGATGAAAGTTAGGGTAAAATGTAAACAATGTGGCTCTCGTGGGGCTGTCACTAATGGTACTGTCAATGCAAATTTCGAACAGTAAACATTGTGTTTCTTTACTTTTCAATGGCGGGTTTCGGCAACACATTGAGCTGGGAAGTCTATACATACTATAATCTATATTCAAGTTGTTTCATGAGTTTAGGAGAAATGATAGGGCCTTCTGCAATGGTCATTAGTCTAGCGAATCCTACACGCCACTGCCACACATCTGCTTATGGGCCACGAGTCAGGCAGTTCTACCGTCAGTGATACTGGCAACATGTGGCATGTTTGATTCGCTACCGATTCGCTATAGGATCTTTGTTCATGGTGGGTTTACATGGATATGCATTAGCCAAATAACATTTTTTAATGTCATTATACGGTAGAACTTTTCATTTTGAAGCTTTATATCTATTATTTCAAGAGAAATTAAGGTGAACGATCGATGGCCCATTAATACACAATTTGACTTCTGGTGATCAGGCTTAGCTGCCGGACCTTCTTTCGTTATGCACCTGGAGGTGCATAATTTACATGTTATGCACCTGTTTGTTTAGGTGGTGCATACAATGCTGAAGGTATAGGAAGCAACTGCACAGGGTTGTAATAATATATTTGATGTCCCACAGACAGATGAGTCTTAAGTCCCACAAACATGGATTTTGGATTTTCAGATACCATTATAGTTACTTTCACTAGTGTCAGACATAGCTAGATGAAGCGGTGCTATGTTCGGCTAAGAAGCCGTAAGGGTTTACACATTAGCTCAGAGCCACACCACCGAAATCAAGGCCTCAACACAAGACTACCTAACTTAGTAACGGAAAACCAATATAAACATCCTACAGCCTAAAAACACCATGTGAATTCCCTTTTTATGTCCTGCAAAACTTACATACAATACTTTTCTTTCCAATCACACAGGGTCTTCCATATCTCCGGTAATTCACTAAAAATTGCCGGCAAACCCTACAGTAACGTTATTCCTATGGATGTAAACACTGATGGAGATTTTGTTTAGCCACTAGTTGAATCCTGTGCACATTTGCCCTTTGCACAACTCCTTCGCCCAGTGATGTCATAGCCACACGGTAACTTGTATAATTTACAACCGTCCCCTGGCCCATGCCCATACATAGACGTCATAAGAACCACCGTAGGACATAGCTCAGTAGCACCAGTAGCAGGGCACTTGATATCTTTTTTTTTTTTTTTAAACAGCTTTATTCAATATATCAACAAAACTTGCTCTCTCCGGGCCGATAACACACAAAAATACATCGAACCCCTTTTCGTTCCTTAAAGTAGACCTTAATGAAGTGAAAAGTGTGAAATACAGACTCCTCTTGATGATAACATTTGTGAGAAGGATGAAACATATACATATTTTCATATTTTTAATTCATTATGGAGAGACTATGTTTCCTTAAAGTAAGGATCTAACCTGTTAAGCTGCTTAGGTCAGCATGTAACATTCTCCATGCGTTTTTCCATTCACTTGAGGTATTAGATATTTTGTTCTGATATAAAACTGTTCTACATCTACTGTCTAATTCTGCAATAAGGTGGTCAAAAATAAGTTCACCATTATAAAAGAGTTTTTGTCTGTGGATGAACGTTTTGACTTGTAAGATTATAGAGCACTTGATATCAATTTTAATGTTTTGAAATATGTTAAGAGACACTGATATCAACACGTTGGTGAAGAAGTTTCTTGGTATCGAATTTGTTTACATATTTTTGTTATATTCCCTGACTATCAATGTATCAAATTTCAAGACATTATATTGAACGTATTTTTAACCCCGTTTAAAAATTAAAAATTTAGATAAAGGCACAAATGACACTTCATTCATATGGGTATGGTGATAACAAAGTTATAAAATAACGATCTTTCATGCTGACATTCCTAAATCTGAATAAGAGAGTTATTTCATCATAAGTCGCTGATGATATATGGAAATGGACATATTTTCCAAATAGAATACCAAATCAAACCCCAAAATAATTCTTTATGTCAATATGCTGAATATAGCGTAGATAAGTAAAACCCCACACCGGTGTCATGTCGCATTCAAACATTCAAATTGGTGGATCTTATTTATGTATATCTAACATTCCTACCTAATGCGCATAATTACCGATTGTGGTGCTTTGCCAAATTGACACTATGAGTTGACTAAATTTGTGTCGTTTGATTGGTGAAGGTGAATGCTACTTAGGCTGACTCCTGACCCACATATCACAACCATGGATCCCCAGACAAAAAATGATGTGTGAAATAATTTGATAAGTGGTTTTGGGAGATTGCTTGGGGTTTGTATTGAAGTCATGATTGTTAATTTTAGGACTAATCTCTCGAGAAACAGAACTATTGATTGTCAAAAGATTGATTGTTAGTGGACCAAGTGAAATCACCTCTAGTAATGATTTTCATTTTAAACACCGAGCTGGTCTCATGAGGCAGAAGCCTCATCCCAGAAAAAGGTGGATTATAGTTCCTCGCATTCCCAGGTCAGGCATTGTTGAAAATATTCTGAAATATAGACCACTAAACTCTATCATGAATGGCATTTGAGCCGGGGACATCTTCCTTTTTCCTAACAGTCCCACATTCATAAAAAGTTGGGTCACTACATTTTAACAGCTAATCATGAGCCTGGAGGATAATTAAAACCAGTTTTAAAGAGCTTTTTTAAGTGTTCTGATGCTAAAATCAGGAATTAATGACAATGATGAAAGTATGATACTGTTATGTGGAATGGTTACTATATAAAAGGCCTACAGATAGTATTCAACTGAAATGTTAAATAGTTTAAATGTTAAATACCTCATGACTGACTGTTGCCTTATAAATGTAGTATGCCTTATGTATCTAGAATAGTCCTAAGCTGTCTTCCTCCCATGTTTCATTCTTTTCCGGTGTCTTGGTTAGATAATGGTGCATGCTGGAAACCCTTTTCAGAATCATGTAACCATTTTGGGCAGAGTCTCAAACGAAGAATTTGTTCATTCATGTGATACTATTTAATATTGTGAAGAGGAAACGATAATTAATAATTCTATGATTAACTTTGATAATATAAACTTAATATGAAATTATATAATATGTTTACATAATATGCTTATATAATAAGTTTACATAACATCTCACAAGAACCATAAACCTTTAAAGTTAAGCCAGCGAAGAACATTAATTTTATCCAAGTTACACAATCCACTTTTGTGATATTAGGCAAGATAAATGCATCATCTTTGCATTAATCTGGATTTAGTAGCAGCCAGAGAGTTTGATATTGGAAAAGCCCGCAAGTAGGTCAGAGTATTTAGAGCTGAATTAAAGCAGTGACTAATGCTGTGTTCCCAGAGAAGACTCTATACAAATGTAATTATTTCCCCGTATAATGAATATATAGGGCCTTACTGTGGGATCAATTCTGTTTGGTTTACTTTGTCATTCGCTGGGAAGGGAGAAGACAATCTTGCCGTCTCCGTGTTGCCCATCCCTCACTCTCCACCAAATATTTACACAGAACTGTTTACTTCCTAAAAGCGTCTTCGTCAAAGGCAGAACATATATCATATGTACCGAGGCCTAATGCTTGCCAGTTCGTTGTCTAACACGACCACCAAGTTCTCCAATATTTATTCTCGCTGAGAAGCCATTATGTCTTCCCCTTCCCAGTTCTTGCATTGCTGCGAACTTTCCACGGACTGAGATAAAAGATACTTTCTATTGGATATGTCTCGGGCGTCGAGGTTTTCCACTGTCTATCCAGTAAGGACATTGTAAAGCTATAGAATATCTTTTCGGAGAAGCTGAGCCTGATGGTAGAAGAGGCAGATCGTTCACTAGCCTATGTATGTAGCTTTTTTATGTTGCCAGAAGAAACCAAATTTTAAGCAAAGTCTTTGCCAGGGAATAGAAAACATTTTCGCAAGAATAGGATAGTTTTTAATTCCCGGACAGATCCTTTTCAAATAAACCAAGAGAGTAATCTTTTACTTCGGTTTTTTACCTTCTCAGGAACTGAGAAGGTTAGTGGATTGAGTACCATGCTGTCAATCATCTTTTTATCGTTTAAATCCCACATAAATGTGTTAGCTGATTGTGGGATGTGTGAGGTAACAATCAGTGTGAAATCATCTGTCTGATCATCTCGCATGTTTGCAGAAGGCTTATCTTCTCCACCCATTTCTCACATCCACCATACATCACTCCACCCTGCCCCCCTCTGGTTATTACATAAGACAAACCAGGCCTGCCCCTAACCCAGTCATGCTTGGTTGCCCATGCCCTCCCTTGCCTTCCAGCTCCCTTCCTCCCTCCCTAGCCTTCCACCCATTACCCCTATCTCTCTGTCTCTCTCTCACTCTGAGTGCTGTTTTAGTGCATTCTACTAATTTTAGAGAGATGCACCTGAAAAACCCAAAATTATAATTACTTTAACAGACCTTTTACTGACCTCAGGAACCCTGAATATGACAGTATATACCCTGTATATGACAGTAAATATTCTGCATTTTCAGTTTAAGAAAGACTAAATTTCAGTAACTATGACTTGACATCGCGCACAAATAATTGATCCTGAGAAGTTGTTTCCTTTGGAAACGTAGGGTATAAACATTAAGTTAAACTGATTAGGAAGTTAAATAGAAAAATAGTTGATTAAATCATTGATTAACTTAATAATTAGTAAACTTATAACTTGTTAAATACACGTCTGTTACTATTAAAGCCCAATTTTCAACATATGTTTTTCCAAACTGTAATGGAAAAGCGAAAGACATGTACATTGGTGTATACTGTACATACTTAAAAATGTCCACATTAATTTTACATTTCGGGGACCTGCCTTGGACCTGCCTTGATACTTTCCTGGCATGGCTTCACTTATTATCGCTCACCGGCAGCAGTTTTCTCCCCCCCCCCCCCCCCGCCGTTAATTCTTTTATTGAAATAAACATATTATAACAGCAGCAGAATATTGATGAATTTAGTCCTATAAGACATACTATGACCACGCTTTTGCTTTTCTAATAGCTGAGAATGCAGCTTTAAATGGTAAGCAAATGAAGGCCACTGTGTATTTCTGTCGATAATATTCAGGTGCATGAGGTAGAAACAAATATGTAAGATATGGACTTGAGGGCTACAAACGATAAACTGCAGTTGTAATCACAGATATGTACGCTTGATTATGATAATAAGCGTGTAAAACAAAAATTGTAACATGTATACATATACATGTATGTGTTCATCCTTTCACTTTCGACTCAAAGTTACACATTTCCCATATTTTCATGAACTGTCTAGGCTCAGAGTTGAGAGAGCGCCTCCAAATTGAGGGAAAGCATATTGCTCCAAACCTCAAAATGTGATTAGAATGCCATTAGGGCGCTTACTCCAGGGCTGGCAGAGCCATTAGCGCCGTAGGCGTCCAATCACGTGAATACCATTCTGCTCTGATCTGAGAGGTTGTGAGCCTGGACTATAGAATTCATAACAGAGCAATGTATGGTCTACATTCGTCCGTCACTTGCTAAACAATTCCAAAGTCTTACCATTCATATACACGTATACATGTACATTCATATGTACTGAGTTCTGAGAAATATTCCATACATACTAGAACAGAATGATATTAGATACGTCATATTGACAACCGAGTATTTATATCATCAGGTGCCCTTTTGCATTTGCCCTTTACAACTTACCTAAATCTCCCCTGACTGATTGTCATGTTTGAGTGGGGCAAATGTATACCTATACCTCTGGGTATGCCTTCACATTTGACGGCCATAAGTCCACGCACGTGGACAAAAGGAAGGGGACAAGACCTTACAAACTGGCTCCAATAGCTAAACCGAGAGGCACTTGCCTCAGGCCATTATTTCGAATACATAACCCAGTATTTGGTTGAAAACGTCACAGGTATCTAAGTGTGTGTGGTCTCATATTCTATTGAATATTCAAAACCGCCATCTTCGGGCGATTTAGCAGTTTCACGTTTACTTTTGCCCTAATGGTTGCTCGCACCCATGGGAGCAAAGCACGACGTGACCTCGCATCTTTTAGACTATGGTGGTGACCGCTAGTGACCTCTAGTCTCTGTATGGAATAGAGGGCCGCCAGTTGGGTCAACAACATTATCCAACGCTATGGTTTATATGGCTATTCATGGAAACAGCTGACCAACAGGCAAATGCTAGTTGATAAACAGGGGTAAAGGGGTTTCCGGATGTATATTATGAGGTAACAGTGCACTGGCAAATATAAGGTTATAGTGAGATAAGGTCAGAGAATGTAATATTACCTCGGTTAGTTCTTCGAAAATTTACAATCGGCAGCTCTACACATTTTAGTAAATTCGGCTAACTTAGGTAGAAAGGCAATAAAATCTGTGTTTTTCTGAATATATTTGTATATTGGTATTGCATTTATTCAACATATTTGTTTCGTAATTTGGGATATTTTAGATGGTTGATTGAGGCGAATTGTACATTTTCTGGCAACCTCACCGATTATACATCTTTTTTCTAGATTACCTCAGTGTTGCACTGCTGCACTGTTGTTGCTCGGTGTGCAGCATATAGACACAGGTATATATATATCGTGCTCCTTGAGAGTAGCTGTAAAGCTCTACAAGTGCTATGTGAATTATACATGGAATTTCTTAGCTGCTTTATGGAATAGCTTGGAATTGTAACTCATGGAAGGGTCAGCAAGTCAGCAAGTCAGCCAACTCTCAATTACTCTGCGAGGGTTGTTAGTAAAGGCGAGTGCAAAGACCCACAGAGCTTGGCACGCAAGTCAGCTTGTTTCTGATCGAAGCAGAGAAAGCCTTGGTCTTTGCTTTTGCTACCTATAAGGCCAAGAAAAGAGTAGACCAACTCGGGGGCCAACTCTCATTACACCAGGTCCCAATGACTGTAAGTGTATATATAATACCTGTCGAGCCGTAGATCCTTATCAGTCCAATATTCCAACAACATTATGATGCTGGCGCTAAACAGTGGATGAGGGTCTGGCTGTCATTGCTGATGCAATATATGGAGCCTGTTGTGTCCTCCAGGGATTCATTTTGGCCCTTGCTTCATGCATAGATAAATAACCAGGAGAAGATGCCGGGATGTAAATGGGATCAGTATGTCTTTACTGGGTTGCAGACATGTCGCTCTAAATTAACGATTGGCTTTCATTACTGTCTTTCTGCATGCACGTGGCATACCACAGCTAGGAGATGCGGTCTTAATTTCATGTATATATCCCTGCGTACACTATGTAATTAAACTACTTTGATAAGTTACCATCTGTTTACAATTTCCTGTTGCATTCCCCTTGACAATTCAATTAAATTTGAAGAAAAGTGGGTTCTCATCTAATGATTTACTTTACTAATGCTACTATATTTTATATTCTATAGGTGCATAACTCCCTTAAACTGTATTTCCTGCTAAATCCCCTAAAACTGCATTCCCAGATGAATAGGAACTCCACTATGGAAAAAACTGCTTAGAACTGCTGCGATGAATTTTTTGTTGCCGACAAAAGACTGGTCATTTCATGTCACCAACAAAACTACAAGTGGAAATTGTGTTGCTGATAGGGCGACTCCACTAGAGAGAAAAACGGCGCTGACAGATTTTGTTGTTGCCTACTAATTTGTTGCAACAAATATCCATACAGAAACAACAGTTTCCAGAGAATGTGGCAACACATCTGACACTCCTCCATTTGCGTTTTCATTGCAAACATGAAATGAACTGATGTTAGCGGGCAACAACAACAATTGTCGCCGCCGTTTTTCCTCTAGTGGAGTTCCTCTATGACATAATTATATGAAATTGTTGTGAATGCTACTCCACTAGTGCCATGAAAAAGTTGCCCACATATTCCCGACTCCTAATTTATCATCCCTTTTATCTAGAGCAATTATCATTTATGTAACTAATTACTGTATTATTTATTCTATCTTGACCATGAAAGGCCAAAAGGTCATCGGGTAAATATGAAAAGAAGAGTCCTATCCAATTCTAGAGTGAATTACAAAGGTTTTTGCGCATAAATGTGTAAAGAGGCATTCATTCAAGTATTTTATTATGAGATATTAACTGGAATGTGTTAAATGTTACTGTAAGCTCTCTAACACGGGGCCACACTCTCTAACGCTGGGCCTGTAAGCTCTCTAACGCTGGGCCACACTCCTGGAAGTGATTTTCCCTGTACTATACAATAATATGATATTGTAATCATAGACCATCATCCATGAGTAAACTGGGCTCATTTGAAAACCCCACTAAGGGAGGAAATGCCTGCCCAGCATGAACAAAATCAATAAAAAGAATTATATCATTTTGGCCTCATGATCATTTTTTTAAATTCGCTTAAGGCCAATAATTAGTTAGACAGTTACAAGAAAAAACGCACCATTCTTCAAGAATATGTTCAGGCATCGCCTGTTCAATAAAATAAACTATATGATAAATCTTTATACAATTTATATATTGCACTTTAAAAGATCCAATTACAGTTTCTACCTCTTTCCTACTTAAGCTGCTTGTAGAGTGCTTTATGTATATTTTTTTTTTTTATTTCTGGCCACCCATACACACATACATGACTGAAACATTTAGGTATTTACATATCCGTGAACAACAAGACTTTCCCTGAAAATGTCATATAAAAAATGCAAACTTGTGCATGGTCGGTTCCAGTTCTTATTACAAAATTCAAATCATCAAAGACATAAAATCGGTTCCAGTGAAAACATTCCTGATTACATAAAGGCACAAAATAAAAAATGAGTATAGTATATCCAATAGAGAAGTATCAACTTATAGATAGACAAATAAGCTTTTAAAAAAACAATAAATGTTGGGGCCATTACACTTCTTCACCCAGAGCTCTATCTTTAGCTTTTATAGAACCCATTCCTTTACTTTCCGAATAAAGGGAAATCTATCATTTTCTGTTCTTATCATTTCTGGAAGAGAGTTCCATTATTTCTTAATAGCCCCTCAGACCAGATGTAGACCAGGTGTAGACCAGATGTAGACCAGGTGTAGACCAGATGTAGACCAGGTGTAGACCAGATGTAGACCAGATGTAGACCAGATGTAGACCAGATGTAGACCAGATGTAGACCAGATGTAGACCAGATGTAGACCAGATGTAGACCAGATGTAGACCAGATGTAGACCAGATGTAGACCAGATGTAGACCAGATGTAGACCAGATGTAGACCAGATGTAGACCAGATGTAGACCAGATGTAGACCAGATGTAGACCAGATGTAGACCAGATGTAGACCAGATGTAGACCAGATGTAGACCAGATGTAGACCAGATGTAGACCAGATGTAGACCAGATGTAGACCAGATGTAGACCAGATGTAGACCAGATGTAGACCAGATGTAGACCAGATGTAGACCAGGACCCGGTTTCTTAGCCAGTGGTGTTTCATGGTGAGGAGCATTTTATCATCATGATGGGTGGCGTACACATCGAATTGGCTGCACTCAAGACACTTGGTGATCTTCTTGAAGGCAGTGGATGGACAGGGACTCTAGTAAAATCTGGAGTTGCCAGCCCTGGAACTGCAGATTCATTCCTCAAAGCTGCACATATTACCCGTACCCGCCGCGCCCACCAGGTTACAGCAAGCCATCTGTATATTCTACTACAGAGGGCGTATGGTGAATATTGTGTGGAGTATGAGGGAGATAACCTGATAGAGATAGAAGACTGGTATGAAGACAAAATAGCAGCGGCTGCACACTTTCTGTTCTGGTATACCATTTTTCATTTGAAGCTTCAGATATTGATATTTATACAATCAATCAATAAGAGAGGCAAACAAAATTTGTGCCTTGGTTCTTCGCCGTTGGACACACTAACTATGCCAGATGGGAGTCAATACATTTGCAAGACATGGTTGCTTTACAAGGAAGCCATCCCCTGGTGTATGAACAGTTTTTAAATGGAAACTTCATTGTACAGAAGACAACCCATCAGTTTTTCTGCAATAGCTGTCAACCATGCTCATGAACAGAACTATTCCTTAGTCAAAGGTGATGGTGGGGCTGTCGGTCTCACTGAAAACCCTGCAGCTCTACATCGCTGGATGGTATCTGGGCTTGAGATGGCACGGCTGATAGATGAATTTGAAGTTTTGAAAAAGGAGAACAAAGGGACTGATTTCCGGTAACATGAAGAGACAATGCATACACAGGAAAAATGTGCAAGTGATGTTAAAGCCCTGTGCAGCACCATGGAAGAGATAGGAAATCCATTTCTTGAAAATAGCACAGATCTCCTTGTCCTGGACACTAGAGACATTGTTGATGCTGATGTTGTCATTGTTACGTCAGATGGAACAAATGGGACAAGAGCAATATGACACTTTTGTAACTGAGCGCCTTGTCAACCAGTCAATGAAAATAACAGAGCCTATCAAGAGAAGCAATCTCTATCCCATTAGGGAAAAATCCAAATTGCAGAAGCAGGTTGCTTCCCTGAAGAGTGACTGTTCCCTTTTCTCCAGACTGTATATTTCATCACAGACACGGAATGTGGATCTGGATGAATTTTTCAGACATGAAAATCAGGCCTATCCTCCTTCATTGTCACAAAATGGGCAAGCTTAGAAGTGGCACCATATCAGACTTGGTCAGGTGCCTAGTGGAAACAGTTATCACAAGTAGGAATACCAGAAACAAGAATCCCACAGTGGATGTCACCATCATTGATGGAGCAGCTGCTGTTAATATGCTGCTACCTGGTGCTGTAAAGCACTTCTCAGACAATGCCCACCATGTTTTCACTCCTTATGTCACAACCTATCTATGGCAGGTCAGCAGAGTGGATGTCATATGGGATGAGTATTCATCAGAAAGACTGAAGAGTGAGACACGCAATAAGTGCGGAAAGGGAGTTCAGAGGAGAGTAGAACCATCCTCTGCAATTCCAAGGAACTGGCAAGAGTTTCTGCGATGCAGTGAGAACAAAGTGGAGCTCTTCTCATATCTGGCCACAACTATTGCATCAATCAATACCCACCCTGGCAAACAAGTCATCACAACTCTTCATAGTGAAGTCATAAGCAACCACCCAGGAGAATTTTCTAGTCTTGCTCCATGCTCCCATGAGGAAGCAGATACTAGGATCTTCTTGCACCTTGAAAATAACATTACATATGGGCATACCAAAGTTTTAATGAGAACAGTGGATACAGATGTTGTAGTCTGTGCAGTCACAGCAGCTCAACGCCTCAACATACCTGAATTGTGGGTTGTGTTCGGCATTGGTAAAGGGTTACAATATCTGCCTGCACACAAGGTAGCCAAGGTTCTCGGCCCTGAGCATTGTAAGGCCTTGCCAATGTTCCATGCCATCACAGGTTGTGATACTGTGTCATCATTTTCTGGCGGAGGGAAAAAGACTGCATGGGAAGTATGGAAAGTATGTGAGGATGTAACAAGTGCATTCTGTGCACTCGGTGCTGTTCCATCATCAGTGGAAAAATTTCTTGAAACTTTGGAGAGATTTGTAATTTTGCTTTACGACGGCACAAGCAAAGAGACATCAATGAACAAAGCACAAAAGCAGCTCTTGAAAAGGGAAGGGCAATTGATGCACTTCAACCAACTCAAGCTGCCCTGATCCAGCACACAAAGAGGGCTGCATATCAGGCTGGGCACTGCTGGTCACAGTCAATGTTGAGAAGCCCTGAACTCCCTTCCCCCGCTGACTGGGGATGGAAAAGAGATAATGGAGGTGGCTGGGAGGTTGAGTATTCTTGTATGAAAATGGAATGTGATTGATTTCATGTGAAGAAGTGTATTTTTAAAAAACTGCTCTGCTCTGCGTAACCTTATCAAACAATTAGATGTTTAATGCTGATAAAAAGTTCCCATGCCTTAACCAACTGTTTAGAATACAAAAAGTATGTTTAACTTATGAAATGACTCTTGAGAAATTGAGGAAATACCCTGATGTATTGATGTATCTTCATGCACTAGTTCATAACTCTGAAAGCAAAAACTGACTAATCCCTAAGGGTATTTGTGTAAAATCCACTGCTCTTGGCCATCTGGATGGGGTGATGAGACACTGAACAGTTTGATCTTGGGGTAACTTGTTCTAGTGCCTTGCATCCGCTTTTCCAAACCTCATCTTTTCAACCTAAGGCTCCAGTACAGATACAGTCATAATGAATTACTTATGGTCAGTCTAATCTTGATATAATATATTATTCCTACAGAGCTAATTTTTCCACCGTATTTGTTAAGAATGATCTTATTTTCAATGTTTAAATTTGTAAAATTTATATCCTTCATGTTAGCAATCACTTTAAGGGTGTTTGTGAAAAAAGGTATTCATAATCATAAAAACCCATTGCTGCAGGCTAAGTGGATGGAGTGATGAGTTGTTGATCAGTTAGATTTTGAGGTAACTTGATCTAGTGCCTCCAATCAAGGCTCCAATACTTACAATGTTGACTCTTTTGGGGCTAGGTGCCTAAGGAATTTAGACCAAAGGACAACATCACAATCCCTGAGTCCATTTTGATGGGGGTAGGTATATTTGAAACTGACCTACGATCCAGGTAACAAACTGTAGCTAGGCAAATAAACACTTTAAACTCATGTTGCTAAGCAACCTGTTGCCCTAGTAACAAGTTAATAACAGCAACAAAATCCTTGGGTCCATTTTAGTGGGGGTAGGTATGGTTGAAATCAAGCTAAAATCCACTTAAACACATGTTGCTAGGCAAATAATCAATTAGAATGGATGTTGCTAAGCAACCGGTTGCCCTAGCAACGAAACAATGTGATGGGTGAATTCCTTGGGTTCAATATAGGGGGGGTAGGTATGGTTGAAATCAAGCTAGAATCCACTTAAACACATGTTGCAAGGCAAATAAACAATTAGAATGGCTGTTGCTAAGCAACCGGCTGCCCTAGCAACAAACCAATGATTCCTTGGGTTCAATATAGGGGGGGTAGGTAAGGTTAAAATCGTTCTAGCAGTGATATTTTTGCAGTGGGAGACAGGAATCCATTACAAAAGGTGGCCATTTTGGAAAATGGCTGCCATAGTCGTTAGGGGGCAAAATCGCGATGGCCCTATGTTCTAAAATGTTCTTAAGGTCCTCATGTACCACTGTGAGAAGTTTCATGCTTTAATCATTAAACCCACAATTCATCCAATTTTAGGCTAAACCCTGCTACCGACCAGGGTTTAGCTTAAACCCAAACCCAAAATGACTAAGAAACGGTTTTAACCTGGGTTTATTTATTGACATTAAACCCGGGTTTAAACTAGGGTTTAAGTTATGTTTTAACCCAGGTTTAAGGACTAAGAAACCGGGTCCAGATGTAGACCAGATGTAGACCAGATGTAGACCAGATGTAGACCAGATGTAGACCAGATGTAGACCAGATGTAGACCAGAGATAATGTTTGGGGCCGACCAGGAGCAAACGATCTACCCAATTAAGTATTGAAATCCATATCTAAAACTTTGTTAAACTATTATTATTTTACAATAATTACAATCAGTGAGCCCTTTTATGTTTTTTTTAGAATTCTTATAGCTCAGTCAATATTATACTTAGCAATGAGTGATTTGGTATAAAACAGGGGAATAATGTGGATATCTATATTGGTTATGAAAAGTTTTGTTCTACAATGGAATCCATTTACCCTATCCTGTAATTATTTGAGTCAGCGATTTTGAGTCGGCAATCCTTATTTAATTCATCATAAAACACTCAATCTAAAAGACAGAATCAAATGCTTATAGGTATCACATAACACAGATATGAAAATAATGTCCCTAATGCAGGGACTCCACTATGGGAAAAATGGCTAAAAACGGCTGCGACAAATTTTTTGCGACGAATAATCTAATCAAGTTAGATATTTTGCAATTGTTGGCAACAAATAAATGTGTTGCCAACAACCTATTTTACCCCTCTTCCACTAGTGATTTGTGTGCGCCAAATTTTTAGTCATGTCAGAGACAAATTTTGCCTGTTGGCGCCGTTTTTTACCTATAGTGGAGTGTTATGTAGACCTAAAGAGCTATTATATATGAATATGAAGAGAACAAGTAAGAATGACCCTCACACGATGGTAGTATTTGTAAGAGTGTTTAATGGTAGTGAGACTTAGGCGCTCCTGGTGTAATCCATACATATTAATGGACGTGGGTAAACCTACACCTCAATGGGAGGTGGGGAGGCTATGTGCCTATATATAACAGGAGTCGCCCTATAAAGTTTAAATAATTTCCTATGAATAGTTTTTATGTGACGGCTAAATGAGTTGAACCATATTCTAACTTTCAACTGGCCGCCTAGGCACCCACGTGCTGGTGTTATTTTTTTCTGAAATATAGGCCATTCTTGCATCCAAGGCTGTGATTGGCTGCAGGTAAAGGTCATGCAGTTCAAGATCATGAACTTTGTTGAGGCACTGGCCAGGTGCAGCCAGACAAATGGACCTTGTGGCAAATATCTAACCAAGTTAGATATTCTGCCTTTGATTAAAGCTAACTAGAAAATAGCATTCCCCAAAGATCTGTAGGGTCTTTGTTATTTCTTATTGATGTAAATGACCTGAAAGACCTTAATCTTTATGGAGTAAGCTTGTCCTGCATTTTAGAAACACAACATCAGCACATAGGCACCTAGGCAATCAGTTGAAAGTCAAAATATGGTCCATTTTGTCAAATGCAGATAAATGATGCGGGCGGGTGAAACCAGGCGGGTGGGTAAAACCACTAAGTTACCTGCCATCTTTGGCTGGTGAATGAAAATTACCTACCATACTCAAGAATATACATAGAGATTAGGGTTAGGGTTAGGGTTAGGATGACAAATAGACCATGAAAGTAGTACAACAGAGGACAAAAACAAATTTTGCTTAAGATTTTAATGTGCGATAATCTTAACGATGGGTTGACAGTATTCAGAGCTATCAATGACAGAAATATTAAGTACCAAAATGTGCACTTCTTGGGGGACGTTTCTATGTCAAACCTATGGGTACAGTGTCAGCGACCGAACCCACCATTTATTGTTTTAATTATGCTTCAACCCATATTCTTTCATTCATTTAACTATATGCCGCACATCCCGACCCCTTCAAGCACAACGATAATGACTGGCTGGCAGGAATATTATATCTTTATCCTCCATAATCAAATATACATTTCTCAAAGTTCAAAATCTGCTGTCGATGTGCACTGCACAGAGGCTCGCGGAGGAATGACGTTCCATCGACGATGCGCTCCCTTATATACGAAGGTGACAACGTCACCCTGGTGACTCGAACTCCGGGCGCTTCCGGCTCTTCCGGTCGTCAGCTGTATGCGATGAATACTTTGGTTTCGTCTTTACACATCCCGACCCCTTCAAGCACAATGATAACGACAGGCTGGCAGGAATATTACATCTTTATCCTCCAAACTGCCAGACCTAGTTAGAGAAAAATAAAAAGGAGAGAGAGGGACAAGCCCTGAGCAACTATACATGTTGATGACATGTTATAAATGCTTTGCGAGCTTCTCATCCAACTGTCTCTTGATTTCCATCGGGGGTTTTATGTATCTAAAAACACAATTTGACTTCCAGAGTCCTCTCCCTTTGATTTCTGACACTGAACAGCCAGAATATGCCATGTGTGTAGCAGAACCACGGCGAAGTGAATGAGAAGAATAATTCCCCACAATATTAGCTTTAAATAGGAATTTTCTCAGTGTCATTGAAAAGCAGCTATACGATAGATACTCTTGCCTATGTTCTTTCCAATGTCTGAGTGGCCATCGTTGCACATCTGTGTTTCAGCTCCGGCTTAATATTAATCGATATTTAAATAATGATATTTCGTGATCGTATAGGTTTACTTCCGCGAGAATAAATATATTATGAATATCAATAGCAGGAGATGGGAGGAAAGGAACTATAGTGGCCGGATTAAATTAAAGTTCCAAAGGACCAAGGGTTGAAATATTCTATGTTTCAAAAGCAGCTCTGAGATATAACATCAAGAGTAAAATACTTCTGTCATATATTCTCTTTATTCCTCCTTGTGTGCTGGGTTGAAGACCTTGCTCCTCAACCCGATTAATGTACAGATACATTGGGTATATCAATAATATTCAACACAAGAACAGATCATGTTTGTAATACAAATCAGGAATAACTAAATAAATATAATGATGAAATAAGTACAAACTTTAACATAAATAGAGAAATATGTAATAACCATCATGGTTAGTCCGTATCACATAATATGAATGATTAATTAATAATAAAATAATCGCATAATATAGATTGCAAATATCGTCATGGGTTGCAATGTAGACTCCTAGTGGTGCCCAGGTGTACTACCCGGAGATATCCGGAGATGACCAGAGATACCCGGACTCCGGGTATCTCTTGGGCGGATCCAAGGGGGGGGTCGCCGACGTCCTGACCCCCCCTCAAAATTTTCATAAGTGCCCTTTTGAATAGCCCAAAGTGCCTTTTTTTACAACCCAAAGTGCCCTTTTTCTGTTGTAAGTGTAACAACCAAACAGTGTCTTTTTTACAACCAAAAGTGCCCTTTTTGAAGAGCCAAAAACCTTTTTTAAGAACCAAACGTGCCTTTATTTCTTTTACAACTAAAAGTGTCTTGTGGTAACAGCTGTAAAAGGCCGTTAAAAGAACTTAAATGCTGTTTCCATGACTCTCTAATTTGGGTGTATGGGCCCCACACATGTTTGTTCTGACATAAATTCCTCCTCTTATGTTTGCTTTACATTTATACATCATGTGGACAATCACTTGGGGGCAGTTGTGAGAAAATTAAAGTATGCTGCCTTACACATGTCCTATTGTTGGCAGGCAGGCCTGCAGGAAGTACAGCCATACTCCATTGATCTGGTAACCCAATGTGACATTGGATACATGTGATTTCATCTTTTGAGGGAGATTTTGATTCAATGTCAATTAGTTGAATTTGCCTTTGAGATTACCCTCCTAATTATTTGTTTTGTATCTTTAAATACAAACAAAACTGGCTAATTATGATCAAAAAATGCTCCCAGAATACACTATTTCACTCCTCAGGTTTTACAATTTTTGGACCTTACTTCACCCTTACATCACTTGCAACAGTAGCCACAACTGATTTTTAAAGATAATTCCACATCTTACAATTTGTATACATGGTCAACTGCCAGTGTGTGTTGTATGTTTTATGTTTCTTAGGTCCTTGCAAACTGCATCCCTAGTTTTTAAAAGTCAAAATAAATAATAGTGATAAAATGATCACTTTTGATGTGTGATTAAATACTGTATTTTGTGCTTCAAAAAGCGCCAAATGCCTCCAAATGGCACATTAAATTTCAAAATTTCCCGGGGGAGCATGCCCCCTGGACCCCCCTAGTCAGTTAGATTTTAAGAAAATGCACATTAGGCATGTCCACAAATTTGGTAACATCTGCTAAATTAGACAAATATGAATAATTGGTATATCAAAGTAACATTTTCTGACGATCTCTTCCTAGTATGCCTTTGTGCCCCTCTGGCTCATTTTTGGGGAATGGACTGATGTGCCCTTTTTATCTTGGACCCCCCTCATTTTAGACCCTAGATCCGCCCCTGCCGCCCCTGCGGAGGTACCCGGAGCTTGATGGATATGTTCATATCTTCACATACTGGAATCGTTACATAATAATGGAGAATGATAATACATTCTATATCAGATGACATTTCTATCTAGGTAATGTATTCATTCCTGCAGTCAATAAGCGCCGGCCCCTTGATATGAGGAGGATGACTCTCAAAAGAAAACAAAAGACACTAATATTGTTATCAAACAATGAAAGCTTGAAAGAAATTTGCGCCCAGGCACCTTATCCGAGAAAATATATGTATACAATTCTGTATCACAACCCTCCACAAATCCATCCACCACTAACCCAACATCCGGCTCCATAATATAACCGACATTGCCCGCATGCAGGTAAACTCACATCCACTGACACAAGTTTCACCTCGATCATGGCAAGCCGCACATCATCCCTGGTCCTGTCCCTAATTTTGCAGTGAATGCTTCATTTAAGCTGGGTTATCTGTCTGACATGACAATCCATTTATTCCCAATGGCACTAGGAAGGTCATGCTACTTAGCGTTCAAAGATGGGCCATTCAGTTGTAAGTTCTTAGCATCCACTAATAGCGGAGCAATGGAACCTTAAAAGTTCCCTTCTCTGGTCCTAATGTATTTAACGTCAATATATGGATTGGAATTATTGTCTTAATCTCTTCCGAATAGGATGCTCAAGAGACTAAAATAAGTGATTATTTACAATCTCCTGGGTGTATTGAACATTCAAGTAATGGCCGAATACAAGTCTGACTTGAAACCACAGATACATTTTGATTTCCCTGCCATATATAATAGTTGATTAATTGTTGAGTACGCTTGAAGGGAAGCAATGCCATGGCCAATATTGTTTTTCTTTAGCTGAGTTCAGGGTAGGAAAGAGCCAAACGTCTATTAAGTACACTAGATAAATGAGAGAACTCTTTTTTTCTGTGGCCTAAAGGTTTGATGGATTCCGGCATTGTGACAAACTGGGCATAATCTGGGACGTGTCACTAAGCCATGAAGATGGGGAAAAATATCTGGCTAGGGCATGTATATAGGTAGATCATGTTAACTGGAACAATTTAGACAGTAAAATGACATATAACCATCATCTGAAAAACACCACCACCAGGTCAAATGCTTAAATTACCATGTATCAATGCAAGCCAAATTAAGACAGCAAATACCGATTAAGGTTGCGATGTTTTACTTTATACAATGGGTATATTATACTGCCCTGATGATCTTAAGTTGTCTCTGCAAAGAATGCATATCACCAGATTTAGGAATGATGAAGCAATAAGTCAGATCACGGTTCCAAGTCCGCTCAGCAAAAGCGGGATAAAAAAGGCCTGAGAATGGCCGCCTACCATACATAGAGTGGTGTCTACTGGGGTTTTAAATTGATGTTTAAACTAAGTTAAAATGAGAAGTTGAGAGTAAAGCAAGAGTGAATGGTCTTAGGCCCCACGCACACATTCACAAATTCACGGCCGAATTGGGTCTCAAAAATTGTCGTACGAATTCATTCTTGCTATTTGCAGAATTGTGTGTGTAGGATTCAACGACAACTTGTACGACAATTCGTGCATATTTTTTTTACATGAATTTGACCCACACATCCACGAATTCAGCCACACATCCACAAATGGAGTTTCAAAATTAACATCAAAGGGATATGATGAAGTACACATTTTTAGATTTCATTTCAATTCTGTTCTGTACGTACGTTCTGTATGTACATATATCAATTCCTATTTATTCATTAATCATATGCGGATGTATTTATGGAGATTTATTGTTTTGTACGCGACCCATAATCTAACCTAATCTTTACACAATAGTTGTAGTCGTTGTATAACTCAATTGCATAATTAAATCGGTATACTAGTATGATATTAGAACTAGAATTTATAACTAGAACGTTACTTTAAATCGCCACCTTGTCTGACGCTAGTATCTTTTGTAGAAATTTGATTTGATACCTGATATTCTTTTATGGTCGACACTAAGAATAACACACATTGTGTCCAATGTCTTTCTGATAAAACCCTTTAACTTTCTTCATCATTTTGCCACTGTTGGCACTCAGAAATCTGGCGGCAAGTACGGGGAAAGAGAGAAGCCTTCTCGAACCTGCCTCTCTGCTGTGACTGCTGCTGAGAATGAATGACCTGACACGTAGATGTCAACACATTCTGAACAAAACAGAATGGAGCGTTGTGAGACGTTAATGCATGCTTTCGAGACACATATATGCTGCCCTTCTTGTAAGATGCCAGACATACTTTATGGACTAAGTGAACTCCGTGAACTGTCAGGAATCACCTCTCCAACTTGGGACCTTACAGGGTCCAGGGGACTACTTCAATTATGGGGCGGGACGCATAGCTGCTTTTATAGATGTTAAAGTCAGAGCTATCCTCTTCTGCGGTGCGCACTGAGGAAGGTGCCATATACTTTGGTCTGGAGGCCTTGTGAGACTTTGGCTTCTACTTCTGGAGAATGCTTTGTTTCGTGTATTTCTATTCTGATGCTAATGTCTGCGAGTATATATTATTCATCTCATAGATATACAATGTGATTGAAGACTCTGAACATGCTTTAGATAATAGAAACACATACATCAACAACACAAAAACTCAATTATATATGAGACGTGAGTAAATGAAACAAAGAGAAATAAAATAAAAGAGAAATAAAAGTACGATAATAATAAATAGAATATTACAATGGTATTAAATAAATATAATATATTATAGTGATGCAAGAACATGCAAGATTTATAACTAAAAAGAATGATATTTTGCCAAGATGAACGGGCTAGTAAATACCCACAACATCTCACAAATTGTAATCATACGTTAAACATTAAGTTGTGGGTACCGATGACAATTAGGTCTGTACTTAACTAGTAGAAACGTATTGCCTACTTAGAAGCATGATACTCTCGCAAGGGAGGATATATGTAGTGTTTCTTGGCCGGAAGCAATCCAATACCTACCCAGCCGGGGGAAAGCTTCAGGGAGAGTGGCTTCTTTCGGGTAACTTGAGAGGCCATGAGTCTATTCCCCGAGCTCTAACATAACACCGCAATTTGGGACCGCCGGAGAGCGCCTAAACAAACCAAATGGAGGGGGCCGACTCAGGAACCTTGTGTCCAGCGCGTGTGTTCATTTGCTGTCTCTGTATTTAAGGCCACTTGAGAAGTGACCAAGACCGGTCCGCTTGTCCTAAGATCTCTGGCTCTGAGCTTTGGAAAACTTGGGGTAAATGCACAAATCCTGTCTATCTAGAGAGTGTGTATGAGAAAGTCCCAAGCACCAATAGCTGCTGCTTGGAGTAGTTTATAAGGAGGGCCCATGCCATAGGGTTTTCAGGTCCTCGAGAACCATCCTTTTCATGGGTTTCTGGCCACTTCTAATATTGTCCAGAAGTGAGCCCGCTAGATAGGCCTAGAGGATATTATTTATTTTCTGTTTTGTTCTTATAGTCGTTTTTCTCACTTTCAAAGACACTGCCCACCACCTGCCCTGCTCCTCCCTGTGTGTAGCCTTGCCTCAGCAAGCCTACACACTAGTTGCGGCAGGCAGCGGGAGGCCAGCGTGTGGAATACATGTATGTATGGCGTACCATATGAATAGGTACCCAGCACTACCCACCATCGGAAATTCAAAAACTCTGTGTTATTTTACCAGGACTGTATATATTCCTCAGACCAAACTGGCTTGAAACTGTTGTAACTTTCGACACTGGCTGATTATGCGTGTGCAAATATAGTAGTACACCAGCAAAACACCTTGGTACATACAGGCTGGGTATATATGGGATCAACCATGTAGTTTGGGCGCTGGGGCAAATATTTTGGTCTGATGCTATCCACATCCTACAGAGGGCGGGTCAGGGCGCCATTGGTCCAGTAGAGTGGCAGCTGCTAGAGGCGCCTTGCGAATGTAATTTAGATATTTTTAGGCCGTTTTTCTTAGCACACGGAGAAACATTATTATGGATATTTTGTTTTTCAAATCGCCAGCCTTCCCCGTCCCCCAGCACCCAGTGCATAGCCACCCTCCGTCCCCGCCTCCGTCCCGTCCAGGCCGTGTAGAGACAGCTCTACACGGCCCAACAAGTAGAGGATGATAAAAAAAAAGCTGACGGACCCGGGCGAGGTTTGAACACTCAACCTTCACGCCTGCAGTCCAGTGCTCTAGCCGCTGAGCTACGGAATTGGTAGTAGCAGAGAGGTTGAACTTTGCTAGTGATATGAGTAGGGCCAAACTATGCGTAGTGGTGGAAAGTGGCCGAAATTGTTGATTCTACAGCTCTGTTGACAACGGCCTTATATGAGCAGTAGTATTATAGGAAGGGCATGCTGATTCCAGGACTGGAATTGTTCGTCACATGGGTTTTTTAAAAGTTAGATGCAATATGCCGGCAACCTCTCTCCTACCTTGTCCTGACCCTGTGGGTCTGGGGTGCCCGCACATGCTCTCAGGAGAGTTCCCGAGACGGCAACTAGTGCTGCCATCTTTTGGGCGCTTTTGGTCCAGAGTATAACCGCGAGATATTACGATTTGTGTAAGGTTTGCTATGGTTATTGTTAGGTTATATGAATAAAAAAAAACATTTGCCGATGCACGCCCCTCCACCCAGCCCCGTCCTCCCTAGTGTCCCATACACACAACGCCACTGGCGTTGTGTGTATGGGACGTTCATGCCTGCGTGCAGGTTCATGTGAACACAGACATACAGTAGCGCCGGAGCGGCTAGTCTCGGAACTAAAATGCGGCAATGGCGATCGATTCAAATCCTCCCGAGGCAATGTTTTGAGCTATACCTGACCCTCCCGTCCTTTATATACAGTATTGATGTATCGATTCCAGCCAAAATGGCGAGGAAAACTTCTTTAGAGTGTCATCATTGCAGGTAAAATATGTGGGGGAGCACGATCGTGTGGGCAAAAAGGGGGATAAGTATCACATCTCTCTATATATGCGTGATGACCCGTAATGGCGGACGTGACGTTGTAATGGGTAGTGATCCTGCTGATAGCAGCTTCTTTCAGAAGCGGTTGTCACGAAGAGTCTAGAAAGCATTTAACGGCTAGATTCGGTTGTGTGGGGATCTTACTCTTAGGCTAGTTGCCTGTATAAATGTGGATTGTTCCACTGCTCCATCCCCCCTCCCCGCCACCCTACTCTCCCTCCCTCCAACCGACCTTGAAATACATTATTGTTTTGTGTCTAATAGGCCCTACACTGTCCCATGCAGCTCACATCCTACAGGTGCGAGCATGCATATACAAACAGGGCTATATATAGGAGGCCCAAATGTATAGCTTGGGTGTGCTTGTGCAGGAATATGGCAATGTTCAAAAGTTCCATATATTTCTGATGGCTAAACCTCACTCTACCATTGCTTGTGGGCATTAATGATGCATCAATTCCTTATGAAATTGAGAGGAAAATATCTGTAGATGCTATCACAATGGATATCATTGCCCACTCCTATACAGTGATGTTGAAAAGTGGGCAATAAATGGCGTTTCTCTCTCTATAGCATTCTTCGATGTATCGGTTATGACGAAGCAGTAGTCATAACTCGTCCAGAAAAGTATACCGCTCAAGGGATTATTATTTTAATAGTTTGGTTATATTTCTCAAGATCTGAACTCCTAATATTGTTTTTATATTTAAAAATAAAGGATTGTCGCAAAAACGGCCCTCGCAAACCCAGTATAGCCTCCCTCCCACCATGCCACTTGCCGAAGCCTTGAAGGCAGGCCCCGGCCATTCTCATCTGCAGACGTTTTGCTTTGAGTTGTCTGCTCAGGTCGTATGGGTTCAACCAACCCAGCGACCAGCAGACATTAAGATTTTAGCAGAAGAATCTATATTTCGTTACCTTTTTAATGGAATAAATGATAATCCCGGATTTTCTACCTGCAAAAGACTATGAGCTTTGTTTTTCTGATCGGAGGGCTTCCCCGACCTGCTGCTATATATGACGTCATTGTTCCCATGGTCACGTGACCGATTCGTATGATCTGATTGGCTTAGAGTCGTAGTGGCTCTTTCTGTGGCTGTGGCTTCTTATTTTGTTATGGTTGACAGCCCTCGATTTGAATATGCGGTTAGCGATAACTTTTTATTCTATCAGTAAATGACACATGTTCCCATTTGGATCTTGCTCCCCTTGACTCCCTCTAGCTTTTGGGATCGGTTAGAAAGTTCCAGAAAAAAAAAGCACTTAAAAAGGCCTTCGGAAGACAGTGTCGGTATAGTACCGCTCCTCTTTCGGGTCGTCCACCGGCTCATTTGACTTGAGTATCATAGCAAAAGGATCCCTACGGAATAGCGGTAGGTGGTGCTCGTCTAGAGGTATGTGGCACCAGAGTAGGTCTATCGTCACAATTTGATGGGAATGAGGAGAAGTCTTAGGCTATTTACTTTCAAAATATAGATTATTTTTGTACATTGACATTGCCCACTTGCAAAATTAAACGATTTTGGAGGTTGGAGGATGGTGGGCAGGATGCCCACCATCCTCCAACCTCCAAAATCATTTAATTTTAGTGTTAAATACGGTGGGGCCACTGCTGAGAGAGTGAGAAACCATTTCTCTGAGTTTTACCCAAAGTTTTAGCGAGTCATGCCCAGTGTGCGAGACAAATCAAGCATGCTGTCATGGCTTCGGAAATAGAGTCCTAGAGGCATTATCACGTAGGGGCTGTTATGCAGTAATTACCCTAGTAAGAGCTTAAAATCTTTGGTGAAATCTCTCTTATAACTTATAATCTTGACACTGCGATAGGTGCGGAGTCTGGCCACATAGGAAATAGGGGGTTATTTGGAAATTATAGTGGGCCCTGCCCAATAAATTTCCGGCCGAAGGGGCTGGTGTCGAATTTGCGAGCTACGGTTGTTATGCAATGCATAATATTATTATGCCACTGACAACCTCTCGTTTGGAAAGTATCTGCTTCAAGATATGTACGGTACATTCTCAGTGAAAGTAAATGAAGAAAAATGGTTGGCCACTGGATATCTAGCCTCCCTCCCTCCCCCACCCCCCTGCCCCCCGTCAATTACAAAAGAAGTAGCGCTACACCTATAGCCTTAAATATGAGAGCCCCAGTCGTATATATGTATGTAGTTGTTGAGTGTTGTCAATAAGCGTTGGTCATGCCTCAGCTGAGCCATGACCAACTGCACTGCTAGCGGGAGTGGGTGAGTGTGCGTTTGAATGGGAGGTGTATGAGCATGGGTGCCAAGCATGGGCAGCAGTGCATATGAGTACAATGGTAGAGGGAATGGCTCAACATTCAAATGTTCTGTGCATCTTACTGGTGGCTAAACTGGAGGATCACGTTGTTTGTGTTCATAAATGACGTATAGATTATTGGCGCAAATCCAAGGAAAATGTCTCAAGATGCTACTACGTGAATATCATTGACTTTGATGTATTGGGTATGACGTAATTGGTGCTGAGGATCAGCCTGTCGGCTTTTTCACAGAAAAAGCGGCATATCTCGTCCAGCCACAACCTTGGTCATTGGTTAGCCATGTTGCAAATATTACCCCTGGTCAAAATATGCATGCATATGGTATCTTTCTATGTTAAACATTTTATACTCATTCAGCAAGTTTATTCATGGTCATATTCTCAAATATCATATTACATCAACTCTTTTTCTGCAGTTAATGGCGCTCGACTGAAAAGTGAGGTACTGGTCGCAATATAAAACCCATGGTTGTTGTCGGATCTAACAGGTTGTCTATATGGAATAATACACGCATTCCCTCCATATATATGCCAGCCTGGAATGTAATAAAATACTTGAGTTCATCTGACACTCATCAATCCCTGAGGGGATGCCCGCAGAATGAAAGATCAGATTTAAAGCGCATTGGAGACTTCAACAGTGAGATCGGTTTAAACTCGACGGCAGGCTGCTTCAGCTAGGAAAGAGAAGGAGAATTGTACCATTCGCCACCTTTTACCAGGGATAAATTGAGAGTTAAGCTGTGACAGGTTTAAAAACTACTCAAAGGTGTATGCTACATAATCATATTTACCCCTTGGTACAGTAGTAGCGACGACTCAAAAGGAAACCATGGTATATATTCATTCGGCATGTCATGCTATCCAACATGATTCTCTTGAAATCTATAGCGTCGGCACTTTTCACTCTGACATGTCATTGTAAAGGATATAGATATGACAACAGGTAGAGTGGAGGGACATGATACCTTTTATGCAGTGGCCTGCAGTGTGCGTATGAGTGTGAAAATGTAGTCGGAAAGGACTCGGAAAACAAGACAGTGTCTACAATAATTGTACTTCAAAGAGACGTTAAATTGAATAGGGGGAGAGCATTGGTTGATTTACGCCTTCTTTTGCACTATATACCTTCGTACATTAATTTGGCCATATCTAGGGATGCGATACACTACAGGTTTTTTCATTCCTAGCAATGGTTCTTTTACATCTGTCACATGGCTGGCCTTTGGTAACTCAGTCGGAATGGCACTGGGTGAGAGGCGAAATAGTGCTCTTGCAAGGCGATTATGGGACTTGAATCCAAGACTCTAAGAACGTTTATAGGTTTAAGGTCGAATGCTTTAACCATTACATCATGTTACATCCTTCTTTCCCATGGAAATTGAAAGGAGCACAATCAGTAAAACTTGGTCATTCAATGGCAACGCATGAAAACAACCATTCATATCTAATTATGAAGCTCTAGAAGGTTTGTTTTGTCACGCATGTTCTGTGAATCTAGCATCTCCCGGGAAAAGAGGGGAGGGAGAGGATGTAGGGGAAGGAAGAGAGGGGAAGGAGATAAAGTGGGGAGGGGGAGCATGAGGAAGAGGGGAGGGAGAGGAGGGGAATCGGAGATGGGGTTGGGAGAGAGAAACAGGTATGAAAGAGAAGAGGGGGAGGGAAAAGAGGGAGAGGGGGAAGTGTGGGGAGAGAGGGTGGCCGTCCAGAGGTCGGGGACTTTGCTAGTAAGGTTATGCGTTTTTGGATTGATGTAGAGATACACATCAATCTAAAGCATTTGGGTAGACTTCTGTCAATCATTGATAACATCTGGAGTCCTCCCATCCTGGATATCAGTGTGCAGAATCTGTTGTTGATTCGGATATCAGCAGATGAGCTCAGTGCCTTGCTGGTAATGGCTGAGAGGGGGAGTGGATGGCGTTTAGGTGTGAATTTGAGGAAGGAGCAAGTTGAGAAATAAGATACATTATATGCAAAGGTGTTAAAGGGACCAAAACAATTAGATGGAGTGACCAGTCATATGGGATATGGGATATGGAATTCTTGTTATTTTCTCTCTCCCCTTCCTCCTACTATCCCTCACTCTCCTATCCCCCTCCTTCTTCTCTTCCCTCTCTCTCCTCTTGGAATTCATCTGGGAGATTCAGGATAGCTGAGCCTTTTTAAATTGAAATACAATTTTGATTGGAGTCACATTACATATGAAACTATTTCTATCAACCAACTTTCAAGCACCACATATTTGTCAGTGGAATGTCTGCAGTGATTTACCTCAAAAGGTATACTAAAGTGGGATGATAATCAAGGAATATAAAATCTAAGGATAAGAACTGCTGCTATAGGCAACAGCAGACAGAGGAATTATAGTGCGGCGGCAGGGAAACCCAGTAATAACAATAAACCCTCACTACCAGAAGGCACTGTAGCTTGCATTGACTTTAACACTACCAGAGGAGGTGTCCACCAAAAGGATCACTCAGATAATTATAAGACCTATGCACATGTATATTCTGTGTTGCTACCACCAAGAAAGTCCTAGGATGACATGACATACTAAACTGCGAGTGCCTGCACAGCAAGCGCTAGGAACACAGGCCAGGACAGGAACACCTCTCTGGTGCATCATAGGCATTCATATTGTCAGGGGTGGCAAAAAAACAGCAGCTTCCTCTCCGAGGTAAGTTGGAGTGGGGATGAATTTGATGTCCACAGCAATTCCAAGGTATCTGTTAACAACAACGACTCATGTACCTAAAAGGAAATAAATGTGGTGGACATGCCCCCCCCCCCTCGCTGTGTTTACATCTCATCTAAGGTCTCAGTGAGATGAGAGGACCAGAGAGGGTCAAGTCTGTGAGTCCCCAGATGGCAGTCACAACACAACATCAGACTTCAAGGAACAAAGAACCCTGTGGAGTCCACACACATGTATAAAGTTCACCAGGGATGTGAGAATTGTGGACATACAATATAAGTAAAGTGAACTGGATGAAACACCAAATCATGATGAGATGAGAGTGTGATTGACTATAGTAAACACTCAGCCACCAAGTCAGCTCTGCAGAGGGCCCATACAGTTAACATAGGCCAACCCAGCGATATTATACCAGACAACGGGCGTGAGTACTATGATAACGATAAGAAGAACTCTCAGTCCATCAATAAATCGAGTACAATTTATGACCTCGGGGAGCTGGACTTCACATCAATCAAAACTAAATGTGAGTCAGACTATCCTGATAATGACGTTACGCTAGATCCCAGCGTATTCAGAACACACTGTGTTGCCACCTAACCTTTGGATCAGGGCACTGTGAGCTACTATCAGTATACGAGCAGGCAAATATGGTAGGAGCAAGGTACCAGTGCCCTCTCAGCTCAACAAAGGAGCATCTTGTCAGATAGCAGGGAGGACTCTGAACGGACTCCAGACTATAGGGCCCAATGAAGATAGGGCCCAGACGATAAGGCCCAGAAACCTCAGACATTAGGGCCCAAAGTCCAGACGTTAGGGCCCAAACCTCGGACGTTAGGGCCCACCCACAATAAGTTGAATGAAACTATCATATAATGCACTTGTCAATTGAATCCCCCACCCCCCCCCCCCCCACCCCCGGGTACGTAGGGGAATGGTAGGGGAATGTCTGAGAAAACATTCCCCCACCCAGGCGGAGATTTCCCTTAGTTGACAGCAATATCAACTGGAGGGTGGGGGAATGTCCACCATTGCCCACTCTGTACCTTGGTTCCCAAGAGAGATTTGATGGTTTTCAGTGTGCATGGGCTTGCCTAGGCTAAGTTCCATAGTTCCAAACCTCCCCCAATATTATATACACAAAGAGTGTCTCCTTTGAACCTGACAGGGATTTGGCACCCCCTATATAGTGTTTCAACAGTGTCAGGCTTGAACTAGTCTTGCTGAACATGATGTGGGACTCTTTTTCCATGGTACCCTATACTAGAAATGTCAAGATCCTTTAGTGTTGGGGTTAGTGTTAGGGTAGGGGGTTAGGTTAGGTGTGGGGGGTGGGGTGGGGGGTTGGCTCATGGGAGGGAATTGTGATGTGTCACAGGAAAATAAGTCACAAGTCACAAGAAAATGATTTTGAGATATCATCATATTTGAAAAGATGAGATCAAGTGGATTCTAATGATAGTAAACATCTAATAAGTATTTTAAGTTGAATGTTTTTATTTTTGAAAGAAAAATGGTTTGCAATATTTCTGGGTGGACATTTATGAATAAAGTAGCTAAATATCCACATAATATACGGGAAGAGCGATTTCTACGAAAAGAGGTAGAAAAGAGGGGTTTCTTCAGGTAGAAAAGAGGGGTTTCTTATGTAGAAAAGAGGGGTTTCTTTGTCTCACATGTTCTTGGAATTTGTTGTTTTACAAACCGTTTGACTCATCTGTAGAGTTCTGTCCACCCTCTCTGAAGGACGTTGTATATGGTTTGTATAGGTATCTAGGGTGAAAGTGTCATTTTGAAGCCTTTTCATTTTGAGGGATGAAATCCTCAAAATACTTGAGTCGACCCCCATCATGCCAATCACTGATTAAATCATAATTAAGGGTTTGGGAGAGAAAAACAGGTATGAGAGACAGTGAATCGGAAATGGGGTTGGGACAGAAAAACAGGTATGAGAGACACAATTGCTAGTACTCTATGATAAGATCCTAGAAATGAATATATATATTTAATACGCTGTCTTAACATTTGGTAATGTATTCATGTTATGAGCAGGGCTAATATATAAAATATTCCAACAAAAATATCCTATATATAAGTCACTTTGAAAAATATCAGTTTTGCTACTTGTGACTCATTTTCCTGAGACACATCACAAATAATATTATACACAAAATATTAATTGATATTGATAACTATGTGCATGCTCATTGAGTTGTCATGATTTAAGAAATACCGGATGTTATGTCACATACCATTCGCCACTTCCCTCAGACATAGAAAACTGTAGGCTATGTCATAAAACACTCATGATGTTGAGAATTCATATCTGATTAGGGAAAATTCAAAACAATATTTTCTCCAGCTCTACAAAGCTATGTCAAACAAAAACACCATTTGTAAGACTTTTCTGAAAATGGCCCTTATATTTTTGCAATAACAGTTTCTGTCTAAAAGAAATGTCTCCCGAAAAATGTGCCCCAGGGGGTCGGGGATTTACAGGAATTTCTTGCCCTGGGGGGTCGGGGATTTCCTCAAATTTCCCAACAGGCCCAGGACATTCCCCTACCTACCCGGGGGTGGGGGGGGGTGGGGGTTGCAATTGACAAGTGCATAATATGTATAATATTTTTGTCATAATTACATGAACAATACTGATCGTGACAACTCGTAGGCCCATTCACAGAACCTCCTTTCAAGTGTGTCTCTACTTATGTTAAGACCGAATAGGGACACAGACAAGAAAAGTATAATAAGTAACATGACTTTCCCACCTGACACATCCATCAACTCATATATAAGAAAGAACTCATTATTTGGAAAAGTTTGATTGCATGGTCTCCCCGGAATTGATGGGGTGTGCAGGGAGATCATGAGAATCGGACAAGGAGCCTATATGTATAATGATCACGAAATGTACAGTTACCTGGGGCATGTGAAAAACCCTAGTTTGGGATTTGAACTCCCAGAATAAATAAAATTTAAAAAAAATACCAGTAACATAGGCATCTCAAGGGCCTACACAAATTTTAGATCAGACCCGTTGGACTGTGCCCTGCAGGCACAGAGATGGGGTGGGGGCATTCTACCTTGAATTGGCCATGTCATTCAAGGGTAGATGCTCCTCCATGCATATGCAGCGGGTAGCTTATACAATTGCTAGGATACTAAAAGAAAAGAAAATCTTTGGCCATATCTACCTGGATGACTTGATTATAGTCTCGGATGATATTACCAAGTCACAGCCAGACAAGGCCTATGCATGTAAATTACTACAAAAGCTAGGCTAACCAGAAGCTATCGACAAGCACCAAGGACCGACTGCTCATGTGGCTGCGTATAAACATTCACACTATCCATCCTCTAACCAATAGAAAGTTAATGAGATACCCAGAGATGTAAATAGAATGAGGAACAAATCTCACGCATCTCTAAAATCAATGCCATCTCTCAAAGGCAGGCTACTTCACTTGGTAAAATGTGTAATAAGGCCACCTTGCCTATTTGTCAATCATCTCCTAGAAGCCATAAGAGACTTGGATCGGCCCAACGTGTCAATCACCAATAATATACTGGCTGACCTGAGTTCAGTGAAGGGTGGAATGGTGTCAGTATCATCCCACGTCGGCAGAAGTTCTACCGCATCTCCTTTGAATGCACCGACATAGGTATTAGTGAGTCTGACAGATGTCAGGCATACAAGGTGCAAATAGCCCCCTTGGGAAGATATGTCAGATGCAAGGGAGAACAGGAAGCAGGTGAGGAGGGGCACACCATGGCCACGGCTGTCCTTGAATGTTCCTCTGTGCCCTAAGACAGTAAGAAGTGGCCCCACAAACAATAAAATCTTTCTCCCCTCTCATATATCTCACCGTGGCAGACCTACAGCTCAAACAGAACCGAGCCATACTCAAGATCAAGGCCGTGAAGAAGGCCCAATACTACAATCAACAAATGATAAAGACCTTCTACAGGTCCCACAACAAGGAGTGGTGTGTAGTTAAGGCCCTACACACAATGAACGAACAACAAAGAGACTGTGACCCCACAGCCCCTCTCATTGCCTCTAAATGCCCATATCTTATATAAAGAACGCATGGGACAAGGCTGTATATTTGATCCAAGGGGTGTTGGGCAGGTATACTTTACATTTGCTCAGAAAGGCAGCGGCCACTGGGGCGTATGCTATGGGACATCAAGAACTTGACCTTCAGAGATTTGTCTCCTGGAGGAGCGACTCACATAAAGTTTATATAAATATCAACCCATCAAAGGCCATCGGAACATCTTCCACCATTTCTACCACCTAGCATAGTTCAATTATACCCACCACACCTCACTCATATTACTTCTCTTTGAGGCTTGGCTCTTTATATTATTCATTATTATATAATCTCATTTATAATTAATCATCTCTTCTAATTACAAGGTTAATTTGCTGATTAATTAATTAATCAGCTAATTGATTAATATTATATAAATTTATCTATATTACTCATAATTTTTCAATAAAATGTATTAAACTCCAGCCTTGCCTCCTCAACAATGTTTGTGGTACTCGCCAATGAATTTTCTATTGTGGAGCAGGGGAATTTTGGTAACATTGTGTAGGTGCTTGGTGGGGGTGTGGGTCATAGGCTAGGTCAAGGGCAATTTTTAGGGCTTTGTTCTGAAGACGTAGCTTTTGCAGGGGTTGTGAGTGTGCGCCATGAACTATTGTGTGAACATAGTAAAAAAAGGGGACGATTTTTGTTTTATAGATGCGGAGAGCTGTTTGTGTATTTGTATATTCTTTTCAGCTTCAGGTGTTCAGGTGTTTTCATGGAATATTGTCTTACTGATGTGTGACAAACTTACGATCAAAAAGTTTGGGTATTTATTTTTTATTATTCTCAGGTTCTCAGCCAAAATTTGAAATGAGTCTGGTTGTTGAAACATACAATAGGACATAACTGTAGTTGCGCACATAGTGCAAGACATCAACGTAGAAACTGTTAGTTTTACCTATTTTTTTATCATATCTCCTGAGACTTTTGAGTGCTTATCTTGATATTTTAGATACAAGGTAAGTTTTTATTTCTGGACATTGTAATATGGAATTATGGTACATGAAACAATGGCTACTCCCTCTGCATGGTAGGTCTTCCACAGCTGATAATATACGCAGGATCTTCTTGAAATGTTATATTATTGATGCCTTTATTGAACGACACTGCGTGTAGGGAATTGACACTACTCTTTTGAGGTCTTTCGAAAGACTGATGTAAAACGAAAACATGAACTGACCGACCTGTACTATACTTGATATTCCCAGAATAGATCCAGATATGAGGCCTAGCAGTAAAAGGAGGGGGCAATTGTGGAACAAGGAACAAAAGGATTGGTTACTAGCAGAGATCCTTTGTTTCCTTTGATCAATTATGACGGACGGCGATCCGAAGGTGGTAATGGCCATGAGACTTGGGCTCCATTGGGTGTTTCTGTATGTTCCACAGTCAACAAACACGGTCTCGTCAAATGTAAAGTGATCTGAGGGATTTCCACATCCCTCAGTCGTCCCAATGCCTTCTTGCAATGATACTTGAACGCTTATCGAACACGACAGATCCATTATATGACAAGCCCATATGCTCCCCACAAGACAAGGCAAGACAGTAATTGCATTGTGTGTATTCAACATGTGTAGATTATTTTGTCCCTTCTTTAGGCTGGGATGATGACGGTTTGAAAGCACATACAATATGAGAGTTGCGATGATATCTATTGTAAGATATTTGGATACCCCAACGTCAGATTGGAAAGAAGATATAGATCCTTTCCCATATGTGATGTGCTACAGAAAAATGAGTTATAAGTCGCAGAATTTATAATTCTGCGAGTTTTTTTATTCACAAGGTCTCTTTGTAGCAATATTTATATCTTGGGCTATGCATATATGTTATACTAGCAAAGTACCCGTCCTCCGGACATTCACCCTCTTCCTCTCACTGTCTCTCCCCTCCTCTCTCACTGCCTCTCCTCCTTTTCTCCCGCTGCCTCTCACCTCTCCTCTCACCTGCCCTATTCTTTCTTCCCTTCTTCTCACTCTATCCTCTTGTCCCTCACCCTATCCGAGTCCATCTCCCACCCTGTCCATCTGCTTCTTTCATTCTCTCCTTTCCCTCCCTCCCTCCCTCTCCCTCTTTCATCTCCCTCATCCTCTCCCTCCCGTCTTTCTCTACCCCTTGCCCTCTTCTCTCTATGCTATTCTCCCTCTCCCTATCAGATTTCTCCCACCCTCTCTTTCTGCTTCTTTGAACCCCTCCCCGTCTGATCTCTCTCCCGTCACCTCCCTCTCTCTTTTTCCTCGCTCTCCCCCTCCCCCTCTGATCTCTCTCTCTCCTATTGCTAGGGACTCTTGCAGGGTGCATTGCTAGGGAATCCCACATTGCCACAGAGGTGGAAGAGGCATGACGTCAATCTCCTTTAATTCCTAACAGGGGCTTTCCCAGGCTAAAAATAGTTGTATATATACCTGCAATAATGACCCTATCCGAAACCTGGCTACATCCCAACATTACTGATAATATAGTCTGTCGTGGGAGGCATTTAAGCATAGATATATATTTTGAATGATTATATTATATGAACAAGTATTAATAATAACATGAAGGAGCAGTTTGGCGAACATAGAATATTTTTTCCACCATAATAAAGACATAAAGTTAAAAATTTCCAATGTTGACACATGCAAAATAGGTCTGATCGACCCGAGCGTGGAAGAAGGTGTGGCAGTTATACAAAATGTTCTAACTTTCCTGCGCTCCTATTGGTCGAGCCTGTCACGTGGTTGACGACCGTACACAAACAACAAGTGGGTGTGGCCTCGTCGCAGCTATATGGCGGCAAGGTCTTGCCTATACATAGTCTGTCGTGGGAGGCATTTAAGCATAGATATATATTTTGAACGATTATATTATATGAACAAGTATTAATAATAACATGAAGGAGCAGTTTGGCGAACATAGAATATTTATTCCACCAAAAACCACGCCAAACCCACCGAAATAAGTTATTATAATTTAGACGACGTCTGAGCATCAATAGTTAACATTCGTAAATGTGAAGGAGTTAAATACTGGAATACTACAGATGATTTCCAATTACCTCTCGATTTAATATCAAGAATTGAGGCTCCTGAAGCAGCCATAAAGCTAGCCCCACCTCTACGAAGGGCATGGGAGGAAAAATTACCCTTGAGGCCTGCTCTAATAATCAAATGATTAAAAACAGACATGAATCTATCATAGGTAAGAGGAGGGCAAGCAGGGCATGAGAAGAGAGGGACATTGGGAGGAGATTTGTGTGAGAAATATAATTTCCTCAGCCAACGTACAGCACATAAAGCTCTACAGCTAGTATTAGCAATAGGAAGGATAAAGGGAACATCAGAAGTCTTTGAAGACATTACCTTAACCTCCAGACCCCATTCGTAAAATTTGATATAGGATCTTAGTAGAGTGTGCCTAGATAAAATAAACATGAGAAACCCTTAAAAGGGATCTAAACATTAGAACAATAGCAGACCATACTACTCCAATGGTGAAGATCTATCCACCACCAAGTACATTCTCTTTAAATGGTTGGGTAAGAGAGGATCAGAGGGAGATGAGGCCGACCCTGGAATTTTAAAAATACCCTGGATCACAGCTTTAATAGCAGGACTAGACAGGGACACAGTCGGAAGGCCCATCATTTTAAGATGAAAAATTACCCCACATAGGTAGGATACCACTGAAGAGGGTTTCATAAAGGTAGATAAATATGCAGCATACATACATTTTTTTTCCTCACTAACAGGTAAGATTTGAATGTCAATGGAAGACATGAAGTCTTGGTAAAACCTCCATTGATGCTGCCTTTGCTTCAGGGTAGAGGGGCACACAGAAGACTCAAGAGTAACAAATTCAAAAAATCATTGTACTATAATGTCTGCTCAGAGTGGAACGATCTAAATATTCAATTCAGAATGATAGATTCTTTTGATCATTTTAAACTAACGATTAAAAACACCATAATGCCTGTCTTGCCTAATTAGGGTCTGCATACTACTAGTGAAACTTTGTCTCAATGTGCTGAGACATCTAAATCATCTAAACTGAATCACATAGGCATCAAAGGGTCACTCCTTAACTGGTGCAAATCATATCTTCAAAACAGAAAGCAGCTAACCATAGTCAATAACAATCTCTCTGATAAAGCACCCACTACAATTGGAGTCCCTCAAGGCTCAATCATTGGGCCATTAATGTTCATTATCTTTATTAATGACATTACACACAACATTAGAAACACAAAAATATCCTTATATGGCCAATTCCACCAATTTGACAACATTTGGCCCCCTAGACCCCCCCTGGGTACCCAAAAATAATTTTTACATTAATCAGTTGATTTGTTATTTTTTATCAACCTTATATATATGTGCATTGAACTACCAAGTATGGAACCATTCTAATTATTAGTAATTATTTTACAGGGGGGGGTCGAAAAATAGATCCCAAATCTGAAAAATATGCTAAAAATAGCATGACAAATAATGGTTCATATTTCAACATAAATGAGAATTTAGATTAGAAAAATTAAAACAAATATGCACATAATGTATTGAACTATTTCGTACTTGATAGGTCTCGACATAAGGATCATAAGACCTTTTATTTGGTGAAAATATTCTAACTAGAAGAAAAGTTACAGCCAAATAACCATTCAGTAATGGTAATGAGAATGGCAGCAGCAAGGGTGATAGGTCATTGACCCTCTGCCCATATATAATGTATATATATCTCTCCCTACATGCATACATGTATACAAGTACATACATACATATATGCATGTGCAATTGATGGATTCAGGAAAACTAATCAAATTAAATCGACAGAGACATGTATTTAGTTCTTGCATAAAACCAAAAAATGTTGTTGATTACTACTGAACTGCTTTTTTTTTTTTTTTTTTTTCTTCAAATATTTAGTTCAAATTTATACCACTGTAATCGTCAGGCGACACTGTCATCGTCATGCGACCCACCACAAACTATAGCACATATTGTGCTTAAAAAAATAATATAATGCTAATATTTATCATTACAAAATAAAAACAGCCTCACTAAATTATTACAGTAAAAAAATTGCTTAATCTCATATCAATTAAGTTTCCTAGGGCCCTCAACATTGTAATCGTCACACTACAGGCCCCCCTTTCCACCCCAGTCACACTCTATATTATTATTAGAATATGATTCAATTGTGACCACTGCCCATAATAGTTATTGGTCTTTGTAAGTTAAATATTGGACATTCTATTATTCTAGAGTCAAAACTAAGTGAAAAATATATTTTTCTGGGAATTATTCTACATTTATTTACAATGTAATCGTCAGGCGACAGCAGGCTACCCCACTGATTTTTTTCCTCTTTGTCACATCTGTCACCCTAAAAATTATTCTTTTTAGAACATTTTTTGCACAATTTATCTCAAAGCAACCTGCTATCGGGGCAAACCTAAGGAAACAAGGAATTCACTATTTTTCTTGAGAATTCAACACTTTATTAAGAATGTAGAGAGTACTAAATAATGATTTTCAACTCAAAAATCGATTTTTCTCTGCAAAAAATCGTTTTTACCCTGGTAAAAGTGCCCTCAACAGGGTTCCCACAGTGGATGTGACTATCTGATCAGCAAAAAACAGCAATTTTGTGAGAATAAATTATTATTTAGACAATTTCATTAATTTCAAGGCTAAAAACCCCATGTTGTCAAATTGGTGGAATTGGTCATATGCAGATGACACGCTAATCTATACTCATGGCAAAGATCTGGATACTCTTTACGCCAATATGCAGAACTCTATAGACTCTCTCCACACATGGTGCAACAATAACCTCTTCCTTGTCAATTCAGCAAAATCAAACACAATGTTCATCTCAAGATCTAAACAAAACAGAAAGCTATGCAAATCAAAGGCAATACTATACCACGACAAAAAACTGAAACTAGTCCCTACTTACAAATATCTAGGATTTTTAATTGATGATAAGCTGAGCATCCGACCACACACAAACCAATCAATCAAAACTATTGCACACAAAACACATCATCTGCACAAAATTAGGAAATATATTGACTCACAAACTGCTTTATAAATTTATAAAACTCTTTAGAGGCTAAGAAGACTGATTCTTCAACCTCTGTTGGTTCACCCAGGGCTTCTACATCAAGTGACAGCTACGGTAGGGAACATGAAGCCAGTGTTCATAGTTCAATTTACGCATTGGGTGGGGCCCATCATATGCGCGGTTGTGCCAGAGACTGATAGAGGTCAAGATCAAGAACACACCCATTCAACCAGACCAAGGATCTTAAAAAAGGTGATTCAATTGATTCATTTGAAAATTTGCTATTGGTCAACCTGAAGCATATTAGTAAATTAGTGACTGATACGAGGTCCCTTGATGAAATACAGGGCATGGTCAATCACTGCCTTACAATGTGCGAGAAGGCAGGGTCGCAAGTTTATACGCTAAAGGCCAGCCTTCTCTACGACCAGGTCGTAAGAGCTAGAGCCAATAAGGTGGGTTTGGTTGCCTTCCGAGGTGTTCCGATCGATCCTTGAACCTGAGGTAAAATCAAAGATGGATGATACTGTCAACAAAGAACTTAGTGAAGGTTTCATTTCTGTTGCTAATGAACTTCCTACCTGTATCCATTCTCTTGGGGCTGTCCCAAAGACTGATGGGGGCATTAGGCCATAACATATTGTAGCAGACCTTAGGCACAATCAGTAAATGAGCATTGTAACAGCCTGGTTCTACCAATTTACTTTTAAATCCATTGATGATGCTATAAGCTTAATCGACGAAGGTTCATTTATGGCTGTTGTTGACATTAAGTCAGCCTATAGGGCTGTCCCAATTAATCCTGACCACTGTCATTATTGTGGGTTTAGATGGAATGTTGATGGTAAAGAGGAATTGTTTGTTGATTATGCTTTGGGCTTCGTACTGGTCCTTGCATTTTTAACAGCATCTCAAACTATTTTGTAAGTTGTATATCTGAATTGTTTTAATTTCCTGTCATTAATTTTTTGGATGACTTCTTTGTCTTCAGAAACTCATATGAAACATGTTTCGTTTCTTGGGCTTCCATGTGGCCTGGAAGAAGGTAACCGCCCCCCTCCTCTACTTGTGTATATATCTGGGCTTCACATTGGACACTGAGAAAATGACCCTTTCCTTGCCTGTAGGGAAAGTGAAGAAGCTTACGAAGCTGGTTGCTGATGTGAAAAATGCTAAATATATGACCAAGAAGCAACTGAAGAAATTTTGTGGGTATAAATCCCATTGTTCTGCAGTCTTTCATGGAGGAAGGACCTTCTGTAGACGTTTCTTCGACATGTACAAAATGATTCTAGTGAAAAAACTCCAGCTCATGCCTGTATCAGAGGAGGCAAGGATGGAATTGAGCTGGTGGGAGTCTTTTTCCAATTGTTTCAACGGTGTAGGTTTGTTGAAAAAGGATATATTCCATCTTCTCATCATTTCTGATTCTTCATCCAAGGGTGTTGCAGCCTTCATGGGAGCAGATTGGTTTGCTGGACCTTGGAACAGTTGTGAGATACCTGAATGTTTCAAGCATGAAGGCCATATGCCTTCTGTTCCTATGGAAAATGATCTGGCATCCAACATTAATACCCAGGAATTATTCCCTGTCCTGATTGGAATCAGACGGTGGGCCAGTGTTTTGAAAAATAAAAGTGTGGTGTGCTTCATAGACAATACTCAGGTGATGGCTATGCTGAAAAATGGAACAAGCAGTAGTAGGCAATGTATGCAATCGCTCTATGAGTTATATTGGATCTTTTTCATTTTTAATATTTCTCTGCTCCCCAAATACATTAAAACTGACAATAATGTGGTGGCAGATATCCTTTCTTGTTTGCCTTCCTATGGTGCTGATGCTCCTGTTCCAAGCTTATTACTGTCGAGCAACCTGTGCTGTATTAACACTGACTATTGTCTCCTCCAGGGCTCAGCAAATGGTCGGATAGAGTTATTCAACTCAGGGGTCTAGCCCTTGCTCCTTCTACCAAGCTTCAAAGGGTTAGACAATGGAATCTTTTCAAGTCCTTCCTGGATGAAAATTCATCGTCGTTATGCCCATCATGGTGCAAAAGCTATCCTCCTTTTGTGCATACTTACCTGCAGTCATGAGATATTCGTCAGTTTGTACATATGTGGCTGGTGTGATTTCGTATGCCAGATTGTTGGGCCTGGACTGCCCTCATGTCACACCCAGCCATTAAATCAGTGCTTCGTGGGACAAAGAGTCTTCCTGGAGCTGCTCCCACCCCTGCTCCTCCCATCAAGCCTTCAGATTTTATGAAAATGTACCCTTGTCTGGACTTACAAGACGATTTAGACTTATTGTACTGGTCTGCATTTATATTTGTATTCAGATCCTTATTAAGGATTGGCCATGTGGTCAACCCTCCCCACATGCTGCTTCGCATTAACATTTCCCTTGTGCCTGGGGGTTTGGTTGTATACGTTGGAACAACTAAGTCATCTTCTTCCCCTTTTTTTTCTATATTATATATATTATTCTATATTTCAATTATTATAATTATTTCTAATAAACCCCTATACCCAGTGTATTGGATCAGAAAGCTTTTAGACCAGGACATTCCTGCTTCTGACACCTTGTTTTCCTCATATGGGAGCCTTGGCTATGACCAGTTCTCCAAGAAACTGTGTGCTTTATCTTCCTCTGCCGGATTAACTGACTCCTTAACTTCCCACTCATTTTGTCGTGGTTATCCCTGGGCATCACCTTGAACGACATCAAAGTTAGAGGTAATTGGAGATACTCTATTGTGTCATCTTACGTTGTACCCTCTCCACAGGACCAAATGAAGTGTGAGAGTGTGATGTCACTTCACAGGGGGATCTGACTACATGCAGAGAAGTGGGAGAGTGAAGAAGAGGGGATGGAGAGGGTTGGGGTATTGGAGAGGGGGATGGGTGTTAAGGTATGATGGAAGAATACATGTGGTTTTTGTGAGAAGAGCGAAGCAACTGATTTATTACACAATGTTACGTAATGTGACATAACATGGGGAGGGAAAGAAATAGGGAGGGAAAAGATGGGGGAAGAGGATGTAGGGCAAGGGAGAGGGGGTAAGGTGAGAAAGCGGGGAGGGGGAGCATGAGGGGAGGGAGAGGGGGAATCAGAGATGGGGTTGGTAGAGAAAAACAGGTTTGAAAGACAGAAGAGGGGGAGGGAAAAAAGGGAGAGGGGAAAGTGCGGGGAGAGAGGGGGTCCATCCAGAGGACAGGTACTTTGCTATTATGGTTATGAACTGTTCATTCAACCCAAAAGTGGGAGCCATATTGCTCGGCTTTTACCTTCATCTTATTCAGTGTCTTAAAGGGTCAGTTAACGGGTTCCCGGTCACTTTTAGGACAACAAACTTCATGGAGCCATAAATACAACAGCCAAGTCTCAATTTTTTTACTTCCATTTATGTCTAACTTATAGTCAATTACAGGCACAAATTGGGAAAGCTTAGTTGAAAAGGTCTGTTTAGCACAAGAGGGCACTGAGAGTGCTGTGTGACATCACAAAGCTGCGCCAGAAATGAACATAATATCCCTACCTTTCCCCCCAATCTCCCAGCAATTGAAACAGTTCCCTGTCAATGCTTTCAGCCATTGTTTTCACCAGAGAACTATACATGTAACACAGTTTGTTTTGGTCTGCAAACCTGCTTTGGTCAAACTCCTTCCTCCCACCCCACCCTCCCTCCTTCTTTCTAGCAGCAATTATGAGAGTTGTTTGTTATGTTCATTGCATGTACATTTCAAGATTGGCGCAGCTTTATGACATAGGCAAACAGTGGCGCCTTGAATAGAGTGTTAAACTGTGGAACTACCTTTTCACTCCTTTAAATGGGTAAAACTCACTAAATAATAACTTGAATTAAGTAAAACCGGGGTGGTTACATTTCAATAATAGCAAGGAAATGGATTTGCTCATAATATTTGGGGGTTTACTGACACTTTAAAAACCAACAGCTCATTTTGCCATGATTTACCCAAGCTTTAGTAGTAGATTGGAACAAAAACAGTGATTGTTACATCTACAACACAACATAACAAATAAAACAGAGGTTATATAATACTATCCTTACAAAGTCTGTTTGGCAACCAATTACAGGATTGACAAACCCAGTAACAGTAGCAGTATGGCCACTGCAACGTAGAACTAGTGTGAAACCATATCAACAAGAACATGAAACGGAATACCATGAAAAATATGAGACAAAAAGGATCAAATTATGGCATGAGTAGGCTTCACCTGGAAGAAACATACAGAAGACTGCTAGACATGCAGTATCCTAGGGAAATTAATGCCAAACTGTAGCATGGCCATCACATGCCCACTAGGAAACTCTCCTTGCATCATGCCACTGCACCACCCAATAAGTTCCCTGTCCCATCGGAAAGCTGTTGCCATGGTTACAAAAAGAAAACATTGAACACCTCGAGCAGACAGAAAATACATTGACTACCATGATTATTGAACACAACTAGCAGACCAAAACTGATGAAATGGGCAAGGACAGATTAATACACTGAAGCTATATAATTATGATAATCTTCCCGATAAAACGTTCAGCAATAAAATGATATGAAAGGTCGATTTCTCCAAAGCTTATGATTCCATTGATTGGACATTCATAGAAAAAGCTTTAAAAGCTCACTGTATCGATTCTATGTTTATTTCTTGGGTTAAAACTTTGTTAAAAGGCTCAAAAGCAAGCTTTATGAACAATGGCTTTTCGTCGAGATGGTTTAATGTAGAGAAAGGAGTAAAACAAGGAGATCCCATATCTTCTATCCTCTTTATAGTTGTCGCTGAAAAATTATCAGAACAAATCAGAAGAAATGAGAATATAATAGGTATAAAATATGCAAATATTGAAACAAAGCTGGTACAATTTGCTGACGATCTGACTTTATTGGTCAAAGATGAATTTTCCCTAGTACAGGCGGTAAGAGTTATTGAAAATTTCTCCTTAGCATCTGGTCTATCGCTAAATCCAAGTAAATCAAAGGGATTCATAATTGGAAATATCACAATAACAAACCGTACTCTTCTCAGTGTCGATTGGACTAACCAAATGAAAATACTTGGAATTAATCTCTTAAATCCAAGAAATGAAGATGAAATGTTCAAAATCAACAGCTCGGAGCTGTTGAACAAGATAAAAGAAACCATCAATGCATGGAAAAATCGCTTCTTAACTACAAAGGGCAGAATACTAATTTGTAATGTCTTTTTGTTGCCGGTGTTTCAACATGCTTTATCCTGTATCCACTTTAATGAAACATTGTTAAAGGAGATAGAGAAAGTTGTACTTAAATTTGTATACAACAGTGACCATCACAGCATAGGTGTAAACTTCCTAGCTCAAAAAGCAGGGAAAGGAGGCTTAAATCTCAGACTAATCAGAGAAATATATCAAACAAATAGAATAATGTGGGTTAGAAGAATTCTTTTGAATAGAAATAAATCGTGGTTTGAAGTCTTAGAAGCTTTTCACCAAAGAGATATAGATGAGATATTCTTGTGTAGATTCAAACCTACAATCGCGATTAATAAATTCTACAAAGAACTATTCGAAATATGGAATAAATATTATTTTAAACTAAAGCCAGAGAGTATCGAACAAATTCTTGGAGAAAGAATCTGGGCTAATAGATATATAAAAGATAAAGGCCAGATGTTGTATTGGTCAGAGTGGAAGCAAAAGGGAATTACTGTCGTTGGAGATATTTTCAATGAAAATGGTAGTATGATGTCTACAAATGAACTAGCATCTAATTTCGAATTTAGACCCTCATGCTTTTCTAGACAAATGTTAAAGAAAGCAATTCCGAAAGAATGGATTAATTGTATAAAAAGGGAAAGAAATTATACTCTAAGAAACTCTGTGGTCTTTGAAATTGCAGGAAAGGAGTTAAACATTGTCGAATGTACAGCAAAGAGTGTTTATAACCAGCTGCTAACCAAATTGAAACCAAAATGGCAAAAATTACAGAAATGGCAACAAAGGTTAGAATTGTCTAAAGAAGAATATGATAAGATCCAATGGGATGATATTTTCTCCACGCCTTATAAGGTCTCTACGGAGGCAAGAATTCATGTATTTCAGTACAAAATCTTACATGGCGTGCTAACTTGCAATGTATATTTGAAACAAATTGATGTGATAAAAACTGACACATGCTCCTACTGTAAGAAAAAAGATGATTTAATTCACTTTTTAGTAACATGCAAGAGAACAAAAGAGCTATGGCAAAACATCCTTAAATGGATCTATGAATGTGGCTATTTAAATACTGACAGCAGTGGTAAAATAATATTTAATCGAAAAGGAAGATATATAGTCATAAGACCTATTGAGATTATTTTTGGAATCGATGTCACGAATTTAAGTTCCAAAATAATAAACTGGATTATTCTCCAGGTAAAATCATTTATATATAGACAGAAGTTGTTTGCCAAAGGTAACATTGATATTTTGACTGCAATGTATGAACTTCGTATGAGATGTAATGTTGTTATATATGCCTTCGATTTTAAGAAAAATAGTGAGGAGGAAAAAAAAATATGGCGGCGTGTAGCCGAAGGTATCACAGAGTATATTGAGGTGCTGAAAGGCTGAAGTTTTATTTTTCCTAACTACCATATTATCCACATATGTCTTTAGAATTGTAGAAGCCCAGACGGCAGGTTACAGTAAATAAAGTCTTTTGTAAAAACAAAAAAAAAAAATGATATGAAATAATTAACCTCCAGTTTGGTGTTCAATGTGGTCTTTCCATCTTATATTACCAAAAGTAATAATTAAAGAGTATTTTCGTCAGCCATCACAGGCCTAAAAATAAGAATCCATAATTCTAAAATTAACCCCTGCCCCCAGTTTTAATGAAAGAACTCACTACTGTGTGATGGTAGTGCTGTGGTGAGCATTGTGGCCACGTTACAGTTTGGCATTAATTCCCATACTGCATGTCGGCCCCAACACGCTGCTTATACAGTAACCTTTCTCTGGACATTACGCTCAGTAGACACTTCCAAAGTATCTTAATAAAATAAGGATTTGGGGCCTTAAACTGCTATCTTCTCTGAAACCGCTGGCCAGATATCCATTATATTTCACATGCACATTGCTAAAAATGGTGCTGAACCATTCCACTATGTTTCATTAACAAATTAGGGTTGAAAAGGGGTTAGAAATGGGTTTACATCGAGCCCCCCCCCATCCAGGGCCCCCAGTGCTGCCTGAAAACAAACCTATCAGTGCCCCTACACCAGGTTTCTGGGTCACCCAAAGGGTGCTGAGATGCAAGCGCCCCAAGATCGAGGCGCCCAGATCGAAGCATCAAGCGCCTGGACCCAAGTGCCCCGGCCTAAGGTCGAGGCACCTACTGCTTACATCAAAGCGTTAGATGTTAGATGTTAGGTGTTAGATCGAAGCACCCACGGTCTCAGACCGAAGTGCCCCATGGGACATACATGTCAAAAAATGCAACTGCGTTTTTGGGTACCATTTTCAAAATATACCTAAGCTTAATAAGGATAACATAATCCCATATGAACAGGTTAGAATATGACATACAATGATTAAACAATGTTTTAATTATACAAAGTTTCGGACTCTGGAAATGCTGTAAAAATTGGTAAATGTTTAGCCATACACATGGACGATAATAGAGTGTTTTAGCACGGCCGCTAAGCATGTTTTGTAACAATCATTTAAGTAGCCTCCTCAGTGAAATGAAATTCTATTACATGGTTAGGATTACCTCTGTTTACCTTTCCAAGGCTGATATCTAACAATTAACACCTGTCATGCATTCAAACCACTGTTTTCACGTTATTTTTTTGAGTGTCTGAGTGTGGAGAGAGGTTGGCCATGTCTGACTGACAGACATTGACATCTGCATATGGATTCACAAGATTTTAAGTCAATAATAATAAAGAATCATCCCGCCTCATAGATATGACGTCAGTAAGTATTTCTTGAGGATTCTAAAAGGATTTGTTCAAATATTCAATATTGGCGAAGATATGGCAATTTTAAAACAGCTCGCCGACACGTAAAAAACGGAAGCCCAGACCAGCAGGGCGCTTCGATCCAACACTGGCGGGGCGCTTTGATGTATGCGGTGGGCGCTTCAATCTTAGGTCGGGGCGCACGGGTCTCAGCCAGGGTGTCTCGGTCTCAGGGCGCCTGGATCCTGGGGTGCTTCGATCGTACAATCACCCAAAGCATGACGTCATGGACGGGCACATCATTGCTTCACTACGGGATGGGAGTTGATATATTACCACCAAAAGGAGCATTGTCAGTGTTGAATCAGTTCATAAACTATTGTTTGTGATGGTTTTTGAAGTTGAGCGGGGGGGGGGGGGGACCCGCCCTCTAATTACCTAACAAAGAAAGAGGGAACGGAAGAGGGATTGGGACAGGGACAGGGACAGGGACAGGGACAGGGACAGGGACAGGGACAGGCAACACAACAACACTGAACAGTGACCAAAAAAAGCATCTAAACAGGATTCCATTTGTGGTATGAAGATACTAAGTTATAGAGACAACTTGAAAGAGAAAGATAGTGGGAGAGGGAACAAGGAGAGATGAGGATGTGGGCTCCACTGTCCCACTAGCAAATCCTGTGCGTAGCACGGGTATTTGCTAGTAATAGCTTAATATACGATTTGAAGGAGCAATGTCCACTGAGCCCTCGGTTTTTTACAATGAGGGTTCTGAGAGTGTAGCAGGGTGTGACCTACCATGCAGCTCCTTGCTTATATCATAAAATATAGCCTTTTTGCATTAAAAAACTGTGATATGGAGCACACGTTCCAGAAACAATATGGCACTAAGTATATTTACCTATCATGCATCTTTGGTATCCGAGGTGTTTTTATGCTGGCCATAACTACTGAAACTGGACCCCATATTTAGTGCTCATTGAACGTGAGTGTTTATACTTGGGCATTACCAAATTAGGGTGGAGCTATATGAACTTTTGCAGTACAGTGCATTTCCTGCCTGATATATAGTTCTTTCTATGTCAGGGCAAGCTAAATGGATTGGGACTTAGATGCATTGCCCCTGCCTTCTTAAATCTAAGGGTGATTTTACTCATGGAAATATTATCTGTGGTTAGGTTGTGGAAGGCCAGGAAATCCATTACCATTAGAGCCCGCTTGATGCTTCCTGCATTTAGCCAGGGGGAGTTTAATTTCATCCACTTAGTGACTCTGAAAGAACAGTACATGTATACATCAGATATCCTATTTAGTCTTAAGAAAATTGAGGATATCGTTTTTCTGTTGATATCCAAGGGAAACAAATTGCCATTGCTGAGCGCCAGTAAAACTGATGATTGCAGTTTTTGGATAAACTATGCCAACTGAGAGATAAATTATGCCAACTGAGACTGTTTTTTTTACTTCTTCTTTAAATAATTTCCAATGTTGTATCTGGAATACTTTTTCTTGAACCGGAAGCGTCTGGTTTCTTTCTACAATTCAGTATTTACAACTGGAATATATGGTAATCATATTATTAGCAACAATATATGGCAACAATTGGTTCAGTTATAGTTGCACTCTGGGTGCTCAGTAACGTTGGTAAAAAGTATTTGATCATTTCCTATATTTGCTCCCATTCTTTTCCAACCTATCTAAAAGTCATTTCATCGGAATTTTGAAGGATTCTATTTGGTTGTTTTTGCCAAAAGGCTTCTAAAACATTCGTATTTGGAAGACCCGCCCAAATCCTTTCCTATGATGACTTCACTTATTATTTTTCATCAGCGGCTGTTTTTCCTCAACCGCTTTTACTTCAAAGTCATGTATAAACTTACAATAGCAACAGAATATTGATAAATTCAGTACCATAAGTTAATTTGGTAAGATTGTCTTTGTCATAATAGCTGAGAATGAAGCTTTAATGCTAACATCGATCATAAGTTAAAGAATTCCTACATTTGTTTTGTTCAGTTCCTATTCATCTGTATGTCATTCAGCCAATATTTTGATGGATTCTACCCTGTTATCTTTGCTGCAGAGCTTTATAAAGGTCCATTGTTATACACATAGTGGTGGCCCGCCGAAATCCTTTGGAGGATGGTTTCACTTGTTATGGCTCACTGGTGCTCGTTCTCCTTCACCTGATTTGACTTCAAATGTGTGTATTAATCTTGAATTGAATGGATAGATACAGCTCCATGTAGTTGATATGGTAAACCTTCAGAATCAGTAACTAAAAATTGTGAAATAGTTTAGTGGAGTAGTTCTAACAAACTGAGAAACCACTACAAAAACATTCCAATTAAGATGTCAATTGATACAAAATTTGAATGGGTCACTAAATTAAAGTATGTAGGTATAACTAAGTAATTTCAAGAGGATTTGAAATTATAATGTAGTTTTCTTATTGTACAAACATCAGCAATGCTAAAAACTATCAAAACTGTGATAAAGATCCTGACTAGAAGTTGTGCACTAAAGAGTGGTCTCCACTGGCTGCGGTAAGCTCTGTGGTAAGCCTTGCGATGGTTTGTGCTGGTTCTGTAGGTGGTGAGGAATGACGAGGTCCTTGCCTGCATGGTCAGTGAACGATGTTGGCAGGACCTCGCCACTCCTCAACAACACAGCACCATCACAAGGCTTACCGCAGAGCTTACCGCAGAGCTTACCGCAGCCAATGGAGACAACCCTTAACACTGAATGGTACTGTGCTATTTCGATATAATATTATGGACTTCTCCTATTTATCCCTAAACACAAACCACTTAGATAAGATCCAGACCATCCAAAATAGAGCTTTGAAAATTGGCTCTCGCTTGCTTCTAAGAGATAGCAACAGCTTAGCTGTCATTTCGTACAGGGACTGAGGCCAGTCTAAAGGTGGGTGGGGTTCTGATCACAGCTGTAGGAATGTGCCTCCACACACCCCCGTCGCACACAGGGCAGACCCATGCATTGTGCACTCAACCTGGACCTACATACAGCGCATCCAATGACCTCTTCTGGTATTTGTTCTCCTTTCTTATTAAAGTAAGATGAGGATAGGGCATGGTGTTGTCTAGTATATCCTCAGGTTTGATGGCAATATTAGATGTTTTTCTGTCTCTAAAATTACTTTTAATCAAGGGACCTCTTTTTGGCCTTTTCAACCTGTACCCACATAATGTAAGTTTACATAGGTGGCCCAGGCCCCTCTTTTGGTCAACATTACCCATGACCCTCTACTCTGGCCTCAGTTTCCCAGTCATAAATATTATTCCAAATCTTCCCTATTGGACTTTATGCAAACTTCTGTTCATATGATTATTCACTGTTAGGGCGTAGTTTCCTATTCACTGATGCCAGAACGAGGCTATTTTCCCAGCTAAAAACCAAACGATTGTCAGGCCCCTTGAAGCAAGAAAGCCAGTGTTTTGTGTCACACCAGTTTAAGAATCTACCATTGTCTCTGGACATAGAGATAGCCAGTGGCAAATATATTGTTTAGTAAGGAATTGGTCTGTTAAACCAGTGTCAAGGTTTGAACATATCTGAAAAAGTGAGGAGGATAACCTGATTTTTCTGTTTCAGTTTCGGTAGAGCCCCCAAAACTCCTTTTATTAAGTGCTCTTAAAAATTAAAGTATCCAGTTTCAAAATTACTAAACATTTTCATCTGGGAAGCCTGTTTGGGAGGCTACATCTAAATGACTTATGAATCACTGCTTAGAGTTGCAATTGCTCCATTATTCTTTATTATTATTTGAAGTAAAAGAACAGAAATCATTACCATTTACTGAATAATGTACCATTTACTGAATAATGTATTGCTTGTGAAGATGGCATCCATTAAACCCTATAACCACACAACGTAGGTGTGTGGTTATTAGGGTTTCAATGATTTGGCTAAAAAGCCAGTAATATTTGATTTAGTGTATCACATGCCTCACACACAGCTGCCACCACGGCTCATGTTCGTTATTGCATGCTCAGACAGCTCTTGGGATAACTTTACAGTGCTAACACTCTCTCTCCCCCACTCTCTCCCCTCTTCTCTCTCTCCTTTTCCTTCCTCTCTCCTGCCTCCGCTCTCTCTCTCTCCCTCATTCTCTCCCTGTTCTCTCTCCCCCACACCCCTTGAAATAAGAGATATGCTGAAATCATATCATTCATACCAATCATTCATTCATTCATTCATACCATCATTTATAAAAAATCCCACATTCAGAAAGGGTAAGAAGGTCACTTTTTTATAGTGTTCCAAATAATTAGAAGTCGATAGAAACCTCTTTTTATAATGAAAGCAACATGGATGATTTAGATAACTTTTGTCTAGAAGTCCATTCTAAGGAAATATAGTTCAACTCGTTCAAGGCGGGAAAACATCCAAAGGCTTGAAATGTGCTAGTGATCACCCGTAGAGAAACTGAGGGAAAAAAAGAAGGAAAGTCTAGACAAGACCTGCTAAGAAAACCAACACAGCTTCGTAAATGGTCCTAGACTCTATATTTACTATATTCCGATATATTGCTGCTGCCATTACTTGGATATTCTCGATTACGATCACGAAAACGACCAGCGCCAAAATGGACGGTGAAACAATGGACGTCATGGACGTCCCAACACTCCAGTTTGTTGAAGGTACCGGTAATATTTCTAACAGTAAAGATGACGGAAACATCAGTTTAGTTATCTACGAGGACTTCGAAAATTTGGACGGTGATGAAATGGAAAAACTTAATCTTTCAAAGGTAAAAGTCATGAATCCCATTGAGAACAATGACATATTTTTTGAAACGTCGGAGGATTCAACTGGCGCAACCAGTACAGGCGTAGGCCAGGCCCCAACTAGGGTTAGCAATATCAGTTGTCAAGTCGATAAGATGGATTTACAAGCCAGTTTAAAGGTAGATTCACAATCTCAAACTGAAGATAAATATGAAATTTCCCTCATGGAAAAAATTACAAATGAAGTTTTAGACAGAATCAGTAATTTGAACGATGAAAAAGTAGTGTGGAAGGAGAACAGGGCAGTGAGAAGGGACCTACAGTCTTTGACTTCGAAGACAGATATGATAGCATGTAAACTGAACAATAACCTAGACTGGATACATCTACATTACACCAATCTGAACAGTCGTTTGAAAGTAGTAGAGAAAACCTCTGGAAAAGCAGATCTATTAGGAGGTATTACTGGGGGAGAGAAGGGTGAAACAGCAGAAATTCGTATCGACCCGAGAGCAGACCAGTTATATGTTGATAAGGTTGCTATGCAAGCCATTGCTAAACTTGATGAAGACATAAACAAATCTGTATTAGATCTTAGGCGTACCATCGCCGAGAATTTGGAAAAAATAGTTGTGTTGGGTGATGAAATGAAAAATGTTGGGGACAAAGTTAACAACGTAAACATTGAAATTACTCAGCAAGCTGTACGTACAGCGGTTGCTAAGACCGCCATAGCCGCCAAGTTGGATGACTCAGCGCACCTACTAATTGAGGGAGTGCCCGAGAGGTGGCAACACCGGTCCCCACAACCCTGTACTATCCCTGATGGCGACGATGCAGTCAATCTTAGATCTTTCCCAGAAAATACGGAAGAAATAATTCGTAAACTTATAGGTTCCAAAGTCACAATTACTAATGAAGATAAAATAACTGCCTACAGAGTAGGAGTGCCTAAGAGGAAGTTGATCAGAGCAATCTATGTTGAATTGGGATCGGTGGAGAAGAAGAAGATGGTACTAAACAAAGCGAGAGAGCTCCGAAGATATGCCGGATATAACATGTGGTTCAATAGATATAAACCAGACTCCAAGAATACAAATTATCAAATGGTTGCAAACTGTCACAAGCTATTGCGACTTAAAAATTATGACGCAACTCTTGTGCTGGGTCACATACAAATCGGCAACAAATCCTATTCTTCCATCGATCTATACTATTTACCAGACGGTTGTAGGCCCTCAGAAGTGGCAAACATTCCTACCGATAATGGAGGCATTGGGTTCGCAGGGATACATAGCATATTTCTCTAACTTCCATCCTGCCAAAATTGTAATAAATGATATCACCTACCCAACAGCAGAACACGCGTATCAGTGTGCAAAGGCCAGATTTCTCGATCTCCCCCACTTAGCTAGCCAAATATACGAGGCGCCGAGTCCAGTGCTCGCTAAAAGACTAGGCGGCAAAGCAGATCGCCGGGTTACCTCGGAACAGATGCGGAAGTGGGAGATGAGAGAAAGAGAAGTCTTAAGGGAAATAGTGGTGGAAAAATTCAAGCAAAATGACACTCTAAAAGAAAAACTGATTAATCCAGAAATAAAGGGATTCTATGAGGTTACCGCTAACCAAAAGTGGGGAGTAGGACGAAATGCACGAGGTGTGTTAGTCTCGAATGGCGGACGCGTGCCACTCAAACTCAGGAGTTTTCAGGGAGAGAACGTCTTCGGAAAAATACTGAATGATATCAAAACTGAGTTATCGACATAAGTAAAAGTTCTGCTGTATCGTAGGGACTTACTCTAAACTATTTCTTAAGTAGACATGGCAGCAGCAATGATGCATGATCTATTAATTCTCGGTGATTCTAGGGCGGCAGGCCTTTCAGAAGTACTGTCGGAGCAGGAGCCTCATGTAAACCGTATTCGTAGCAAGAGGAGCTAATACCATCCAGCTTATTAGGAAAGCAACCAATATTTATAATGACAACAAGACCTAGTACTATTATCGTTATATCTGGGATATGCAATATCACGCAGAGGCATCGTCAAACCAAGGAGGTAAGCTTACAATATCGTTGCCCCACCTTGTTGTCATCTGACGCCAATGAAGACTTCGAGACAGCTCGTAAGATGATCTTGTCCATCTTCCCATCCAATATCATGCCTCCTTCCATCTGTTTCGGGACCACATTTGGTGTAGATCTCGTGAAACTAAACGTCTTCAACTCTCAAACATCACAGTTGTTGAATGAAATGCTTACTCCCGGCAAAATAAACGCCATTGAAGAGGACCAAGATATGCTTAACCGACTGATACACTCCTACAATACCACAGTCAAGGCCAATAATAAATCCCATAACGTACCTACACCTTATATTGGTCATCTAGTACATATGAGGCGGTCTGGACGTAGACATAAGACTACCCTTAGGCCAGTATTTACCAACAAATATTACAAGCTTGGAGATTACGGGTGCCACCTGACCGATGAATTGAGGACCAGCGTCGCGATCCAAATCATGAAAGCTGATAGGAAGTTCTAGAGGGTTCGTCTATGATCGGACAGAGACTGTTATAGTATAGTAATTATCAGAAGAGTTAGTATAGCCTACTGTAACATGAGCTCTCTGGAGCCTAACGTCAGTGGTAAAGCTTCCTTTTTGTATCAAAGAACAACAAAGACTAGTAGACACATGAATAAAGAATGAGTAGTACTTCTACTGTATCATGAGCTCTCTGGAGCCTAATCTCAGTGGATTACTTCTTATTTTACTAAGAAATGGACATCTAAACTCTTTAAGAATCAGACAGTATATTTATATTTTTATAATATTCACAATCATATATTTAATGGGCTTTATATTCATATGACTCATGTAACTGTTTAAGGTAAAAATGTTGACAAACACCCAGGGTAGTTATAGTGATGGGGGAGTTATACTGTGGAGCGAAATCTTACACCGTGACAAGAGCTCTCGGGAGCCTGACCTCAGTGTTTGGATTTGGCTCGACACTGTGGCCCCACCAGACACCTCATTTTTCTCCCTTCATGTGAAAATCGTACAGCATTTTACTCAAAAATCAAATGAAGATTCTTCACTCATATGACTGTAAATTTAAAATTTAAAATCCTTCACCCTCACCCTTATCTACCTCTCTTTAGTCAGCAGCATGATAATTCCAAAATCTGACAGTGAGAGTTCCCAGGGTGTTGTTGATAAAGATGACACTGGGTATGTAGTGTATGTGTCAATAGCGAATATTTACACATATATAAAATGTTTCTCTCTATGTATGAATGGTATTGTATTGAGTTATGTTATTAATAGCAAGTTGTATTGCTATATAAGGGTTGATACTATGAATAGGGTGGGAATAGATAGGGGGGGAACAGACTGTTTTTTTAGATGGATTATGATGTTGAAGATGTAAAGGGCCTCAAGGGACTTAAGATCATATCCTGAAACGTACGAAGCTTAATAAATAAGATTGATCAAATTAGACACGATATTAAGGAGATTGCCCCCCATATCGTATCTATCCAAGAATCTTGGCTTAATAAAAATACAGCGGATAGCGAAATACAAATTGATGATTACAAAATTATTAGACAAGATAGGAAAATAAAGAGAAGAGGAGGAGGATTAGTTACGTATGTTCATAGGTCCCTTGAGGTCAACGTTGGAGATTTTTCTCATCTGTCTCATTCGGGTAAAAACTTGGAATTCCAAGTTTTTGAAGTCTCAAAAAAGTTCATGAGAAGAAAGACTATTTTTAATATATATAAACCACCACACGGTGAACTGATTGACGCAATTGAAAAACTTGACACAGCCATGAACTCTGTGAATTCGATCAAAGACATGATAGTCTTAGGGGATTTCAATTATGACTATGATGTAATTGAAAATGGTAAAACAAGTAATGCAGACAGGTTCAACACACTGTTGAATAAATACAATTTACACCAAAAAATCAAGGTCCACTCAAGACTTAGTAGTAAATCAAAATCAAAAATAGACCATATCTACACTAATGCTAAATATGTAGATAAAAGCGGGACAATAAATATAAACATAAGCAATCATATGCCAGTATTCATACAAATAAAGAAAATAAGAAACAGATATATTTATGAAACTTTCAAAGCTCGCAATACAAAAAACCTGGACATTAAGATCCTCCAGGAAATACTGAGGGACCTTGATTGGACGGAGTATTACCAGCAGCGTGATGTTGATAAAGCATGGGAGTTACTATACTCAAAGATTGTATTTTACTTAGATCGTATGTGTCCGGTGAAAGAATTCAAGCAGGTCAGAAAAACACCTGAGTGGTATACAAATAGTATAATAAATATGTCAAAACTTCGTGATAAAGCCTACAGAAAGGCCAAAGGCTCTGGGTCTGTAGATGATTGGACGAGGGCTAGGGCCCTGAGGTGTCAAGTAAATACTGAGGTCAAGAAGGCAAAAAATAACTATTTAAAAACTCAGATTAATATTAATAAATCCAACCCCCTATAAATTTTGGGATATTATCAAGCCTGTCATGTCTAACGACAAATGTCGGAAGAACAACAGTGATTTGGTTATATCAATAAAACCAGGGGAATCACTTAAAGGTCAAGCCGCAGCAGAAGTGTTTAACAACTACTTCGTTAACGTTGGGCCCGAATTAGCAAAAAATATTGATGATACTCATATAAGAAATTCTAGCATTGGTATTGAAGTTAAGGATGAAAAACCCCCTGACAATATAAATTTTGCTTTCAAGACCATTACAGACATCTCAGTTGAACTAGCACTCAGAAAAATTGGTAATTATAAAGCATCAGGGATCAAATTTTTACCAACAAAAATATTGAAACCTTGTGTTAAAGCACTCAGCAAGCAGTTCGCGTATCTCTTTAATTTGTCTTTGCAAACGGCAGTTGTGCCTAAGGAATTTAAAAAAGCCACTGTTACACCATTATTTAAACAGGGGGAGAGAAATTTTACTGGGAATTACAGGCCAATATCTTGCATCACACTGCCCGCAAAGATACTAGAGAGTTGTGTACAAGGACAGCTTGCTAGCCATCTAGAGAATAATAATTTACTTTGTAATGAGCAATTTGGTTTTAGGAGGGGGAGGTCAATCAACGACGCTTTAGACAATATTCTCCAATTCACATATCAAAATTGTAACAATAAACTACTGACTGATTTAGTATTTTTGGACTTAAAAGATAGGACGCAAAATGTAGTGGTTGATGGGTCTCTTTCTAACTCTAAGAAGGTCACATGTGGCGTTCCACAGGGGACCTCTTTAGGGCCGTTGCTCTTTATATTATACATAAACGATTTGCATAGGGTAGTACGAAAATGTCATGTTCAACACTTTGCCGACGACACGGTAGTGTATTTTTGTCGTGATAAGAAAACCCAAAAAATCTCTGAATTACAGATGGACTTAGATGAAATATACAGATGGTGTGCACTGAATAAAATATCATTGAATGTTAAAAAATGTAAAACCTTAACAATTGGTTTGAAAACTAGTAAAGACCAGAGACCTGAATATTTTATTGATAAACTTAAGCTTGACTCTGTGGAGAGTTATAAGTACCTAGGAATGGATATAGACCATCAACTGAACTTTAAAGTGTTTCTAGAAAAGAAAAATAATACGGTTAGAGCCAAAGTAAAGGCCTTATCTAAACTTTATAAAATATGCGATACTGCAACACTTCTTCTTATCTATAAGGTTACTATTCTACCTCATATAGATTATGGGGACGTTTTTTACATTGGGGCACCACAAAGGTACCTTGACCGCCTACAGTCTCTTCAAAACTCTGCAATTAAAATTGCACTAAATTTACCTAAGTACTCTAGTACAAATGCCATACATAAAACTGTGAATATTTCCTCCCTTGAAACGAGGAGACACAGTCACGTTCTTGAAATTGCTTTTAGAAGAACATTGATGGTGAATAATGTAGATGACAGAAAAGTGAATTTGAGGAGCTTGTCAGACAGAAAAAAACTTAAAGTGCCCCACCCAAGGAATGACGTTTTCAAAAAATCATATATATTCAGACTAACCACCTTATGGAATGAACTAAATCTTAAAGCTAGAAATATCAAAACTAGAAAACAGTTTAGAGTTTATTTGAAAAATGTTTACCCTTCTGAAGTTGATCAGTACATCAAAACAGAGCAAGTTATTGTAGCATCAAATGAAGTTGGGTAGGGACAGGTTGGGGGGAAGTAAGTAGGCAAGTAGGATCTACGATACCAAAGGTCGACTTAATTTGATAGGGGGGATTAAAACATGCACCAATTGAATTCTGATGTACTGTTAAAAAATGTATGTATTGTATTGTGAATTGTATTAGTGTGAATTATGTATGAATGTCAAAAAAATTATGTTCCCAGTACAGGGCGACACAAATCTACCTTCCAGTCCAGGTCGGTAATCCATCGAATCACATTGTTCAAACTATAAGTAATATGGAGATGGCTACTTCCAGTTCAGGGAGGGCCACTGAGAAGCAAAAATTTAATGTCATAGTGTTGTAATAATATGAATCTCGAAGAACTCAATCGTAGCCTATTATTGTTAATATTAATTGTTAGGTCATTGAATACAAAACGGTAAAAGATAGAATCTAAAAATCTCCATGTTGGCTATGTGAACCAAAACTAATTTTAATACTAAAATCATTACCAGTAACTTCTCACCATGTCATCTTTTAGATATTGTAAATTTTGATGACGAAACCCTGTATTGTATCAAATATTGTATTAACTACTGTATTTTCTTATAAGTTTCACCAATTATTTTCTAGGGTTGCCCTGGAATAACTACATTGTATAACTACATTGTAGAAGGATTCATCCCATTTATGTATGATTATTTGATTACTGAATAAAAATTCTTATATATATATATATATTTGCTAGTGGTTGTACATCGAGCAATATGATATTAGCGATTTTAGAAAAAAATACATATTTGATTTGAGTACTTATTTGATTTTTTATTCATACATCGGTGGAATCTCATATTTTAGTTTAGTTACCAACTCCAGCTGTCATAACATACATATTTAACCTGCACGATTTGTGCACCACTGAAACAAAATTGTACGATGAATCGTTGGTGCTAAATCAGCCTTGAAATCATGAATATATGCCCCAGCATTACTAGGTGGCTCAGGCTCTGCTTAGTTTGGACATTCAGCTATTGTCTACATGGCATATATCAAGTCTAGTTTGGGTGTGATGACGGCACCACACCACTAAATCCCTGTCATGTTCAGGGTTAACACTTTTTGTGTATATATAGGAGGAGGTTTGTAACTTTTGATCATAGCCTACCTAAGGCCATGCCTGCTGAAAACCACCAAAACTCTCTTGGGAACCAAGGTTTATGTAGGGAAAAGTCCAAGACACTGTATTTGCCCCCCTCACTTGGGAATAGATAGCAACACCTCTGCTGTAGAGTGGGTACTGGCGGACATTCCCCCACCCCTCCATTTGATACTGCTGTAAACTAAGGGAAATCTCCGCCTGGGTGGGGGAATGTTTTCTCAGACATTCCTCTACCATTCCCCTACTTACCCGGGGGTGGGGGGTGGGGGGTCGGGGATTCAATTAATAGTAAATAGTATTATTTTCATTGAGACAGACCTTCAGTACTGTAGTAATTTTAGGACCATATAAATTTGGGGCTTTAATTGACCCTTTAATTGATGTCCCCACTATTTTGTTGTTTGGAGGAAACATAATTATAATTTATCGCACCTTGAACGCTGTTTGATTGAATAATATGAGTGAGTAAAGTATTGGTTTTGGCTTATTTTCAGTGGGAATTTAAATATCAAGAAATTTAACAAAATTCTTTTCTAGAGTTTTTTTTTTAAAACATATTCTTATTTCGATAAACAATTCTACATAAGCAGTACGTTTCAAGTTATCGAAATTGGAACATGCGAAAGCAATATCAGAATATTTAAGTGACCACCGACGAGAAGAGAGAATTATACTTACACATTACAAAGTTATGACCTGAAGGGCCTGGTGGACATCTTTGTATACCAATAAATTTGCATAATGTTACATTTTTTTGTGTTTTCTTTTGCCGACATTTAAAACAAGTATGAGTAATATCCGCAGGAACAAAAACGACTCAGTATGCAGAACACTTCGACCAGTTGGTTGTGCTAATTCATGTGCAAGACAAATTTGTATAACTAGACTGACAGCAAGAAAGACTACAATAACATCAAGATGGAGTCTTGAAAGACATCACAACGTATTTTTCAAGTAAACCTTTATGTCGGGCCAGGTTCTTAGTTTTTATGTGTGTGGGAAGTTTATTCCACATGATAGGCCCTTGAACCAAGGGAGAGTTACTCAATTTCACAGAAATTGCATTTGTGCAAATTAAGTTGGGACCCAAGGCCTGGCGTGTTTGGCGAGGTATAACCTGGAGATATTCCGTATAACATGCTCTTTTAGTCATGAGACCTAAGATGGCAATTTTACCTCTCACGTTTAGGTCTTTAATGCCTAAGTGCTGCTTCATTTCAAGTGTAGATATAATATGGTTGTTGTTGTATATTAGTCTAATGGCCTGATTTATAGAAGACTGCACCTTCCTTATGATATCAGCGTTGGCCATATTGCATAAGAAGACACCATTCTCGGCGAGGGACAGTACATGTGATTTAACAATGATTATAGCAATATTCTCGTTAATATAGTATCTGATTCTAGCGAATTGGTTAACTTTGGCTTGAACAATACCTCTCACCCTCGAAAAGTGTTCAAAAGGGTCTATCGTGAAACCTAAATATCTACACAGTTTCGATTTCGCAATGGGGACACCATTTATATACAGATTTGCCATGTTAGGAAAATTAACTTTCTTCAAATGTTGAGTTATGTATCTACTCATGGTTTGTGGTGATTTAATTTTGTCTTTTTACAGCTGTACATATTGAATATCATCCTATGGACATTCATAGGGGGTTTCCATACTCACCCAGAAATTATCTTGATGTGACCTTCGCACATATACCAAACTGTACATAAAGAAATGCTTATGACTCATAGAATCAATGTTTAATCACAGAAAATCAGTTACTATATTTTCCTCAGCTTCAGAGAACCATAAAGAGCAAAGACAGCATTTGCACCACTTTTCTGAGAATGGGCCTTTAATGTAAGAAAAAAAGCAATATTTCTTAAAGTGCAATCAATGGTCTAGTAGTTAAATATAGGCCTACTTCTTAGGATGATCTCAGATATGTAAAGATATATTCAATACACAGTCTATAAATCTGGTACATACTAGTATTCATGCCATTTGCAGTGGTAATCACTCTACTAATCAAAACATTCCAACAGTTATATATAGCCTCGCTTCTTCTAACATCAAGCAGTTGGATAATGGTCTGAAGCACATATTCTGCTAAGAAAATAAGTTGGAAATAATCATGTCATAATGAGGCCCTTTAAACCTGAAAACACAGCAAAGTTGAAACAAAATTCAAAGTTTTAACCACAAATTGCATATGAAATTGTTCTGTCAAGATAAAATCAATATGGGCCCAGAATTTGGGGTGGGAAAAAGGGCTCTTTGGGGCGGGAAAAAGGGCACTTTGGGGCGGGAAAAAGGGCACTTTGGAGGAGGGCAAAAAGGGCACTTTGGGGCGGGAAAAGGGCACTTTGGGGGGGGGGGGGCAAAAAGGGCATCATGGGGTTGGGGTTGGGGTGTTCGAACCCCTCGAAACCCCCCCCCCTGGATCTGGCCCTGCTCTTCCAAAAACACTTTGACTCACACACTCTCATGGATCCCTTCCTCCTCACAGGTATTCATGATGAGAAAAAAGTTTGATTTTGAGAAACACTGCTACTATAGTAAAAATATGAAGCTAAAGTACTAGTTGAACATCTCAGATACTTCAACGAAGTTTATTCTTCACTTTTTAAGGTTTTCCCTGCCGAAGGCGATATGAGAAAGGCGCTCGTACTGGGTAACCTTATATAGGTCCCAGTTTTTGCATGTTCTTTGTGCGTCCGCATTGCCCCCTTATAAGGAAAACCCTATTCCCACCTGAATTTCCGACGCACTTGCGTACACATCGCAAATTCAGGTAGAGCATGCTTTTCTACCCCGAAATATGTGTTTATATTAAGTTCAGCATTTAAATGAGGCAGATATGAAAGAAAGTTTTCAGTTAGGCCTACATAAGTAAACAATAAACAAGAATTTGGCTGTGACCAAGGAGAAAACGGTTTCCCCGACATATTCAACAGTAATTCCACGCAGGAAAATGGCTATTATGCGTTGTCCAGGACTCTAGTTGTCATGGCGCGTTACTAACGTTGTGAAAATTAGAAGGCGTCACGAGTATATTATTGCGTCGTCCCCGGCATCGGCATCGACAGGCCTATACGTTCCCTATAAACTTATCTAAGTTCCACCTATATTATCTTCCTTATTTGAATACAGATGTAGATAAAATTAAATACATAGGGGTAGAAAAGCATGCTCTTTCAGAATTTAAACATATTGGCAATGTACTTCGAACAGAAACAGCATTTTTTAGCACTTCGCGGGAGCGTAATTTCCCCGCGATGTGCCTGCCACAACCCAATAGGGTCAGGTCGTCAGAAAATGAACAATTGTCGGCTCTACACATTTAGTAAATCTTGCTAATTTACTCTGAAAAATGACAAATGCTAGCTATATCTGAGTATATTTGGTGTAACATTGATTAAACAAATCTGCCTGTTTATGTTAAACTGTATTTTGAATCTGGTTTCTTTCTCAAATCTGAGAGGAATTGTGCAGGCGAATTGTACACTTTCTTGCAACCTGACTCGATAATGTAGACCTACTTTGGCAACTGAAATGTTTTGCTTATATGAGCCTTATTTATAAACTGACATTGATATAAACACATATATAGGGGTAGAAAAGCATGCCCTTTCTGAATTTCATGTTTTTGGCAATTTATTTTGAGTGGAAATAGCGATTTTTATCAATTTGCGGGAGCGTAAATTCACCGCGATGTTTACGCAAGTGCGTCAGAAATTCAGGTGAGAACAGGGGGAGTCGGGTTTCCCTTATAAGGGGGCGACGCGGACGCCCAAAGAACAGGCGGCAAGAACTGGAACCTATATAAGGTTTCCCAGTACGAGCGCCTTTGGCGCTCGTACCGCCTTCGGCGGGGGAAACCTTAAAAAAGCTTGACCACAATTGTACATGATTGTAGGCCTACATTTTCTGTAGCCTGTGGCACCTACTCAACTATAGTCTATACTGACTCTATACAGTACTACGTTGACTGTACTAGTACAGCAGAACTGTATAGAGATAGACACAGCTATTTAGTGGAACCCTGACTTATTCCACTCTGATGACCATTTTCTGATGACCTGAATGACCTGGAATTACGGTCCTGCAAAATTATAAAAAACGCTATTTCTACTCAAAATACATTGTCGAGATTTTTAAATTCTGACAAAGTATGCTTTTCTACCCCTATATATTTAATTTTATTCACATTTGCATTTAAATATGGAAGATATGAGGGAAACTGCACTGTTACCATTGAACAATAATTTTCGGCCTTTCCCCTGCTGCTTGACAAGTAGGCCTTGGCATAGCCCACGTTGCTGGCCTTGATTCCCCAATATACATGGTCAAGATGTTAAAATTCAGAAAGGGCATGCCTTTCTACCCCATGATAATGTAGTTTTATCAACACAAATTTAAATAAGAAAGATATGAGCACAACTTTAGGCCTATCTTTTTGTCAACACCCGATATGCCGGCCATGACACAATATTGTACCGGTTGTTGTGACGTCTTCTAATTTACACTATGTTAGTAGCACAGTCACACAGTCTTCAGACTGGGCTCAATTTACAGGAGATTGTATGTCCTTTAAGTTAAAAAATTACAAGTTGTTCTTTTCCAAGGAACTGCTTTAATTCAGGCTATTTTTAGACGTTTTTAGCACCAGTACACATAATACATAAACTACATGAAAGTCAATAGTGAAGATGGAACATATAAAAGGGTTGAGGGTTATGATAACAGACACAAGGGTTAAATACACCGGAATAGACAGTTGAACATAGTAATATTGTATATGTAAAGTAAAGATGAACATAAAGGGGTTGGTCACTTCGGACGCAACCCAAGACTCACACTGCTCACTAGTGTAGCTTGCAAGAACTACCCCAGCGGACAGCTCGGACTCAATACAATAGGAATAAAGGAACAGCTGATCTAAACATATCAAAACCACCACATATATGTTTTCTTCAACAAAATTTCAATAAAGTTATTGTTTGCCATCGTAGAAGAAAGTCGGGGTGGGGGAACCTGATGCATTTGGAGTATAAGCAAATTACATACTTCAGTAGAACATTGTGTTAACTGCAATACGTCTAGTCTTAATATGAGTAACTTTGGTAACATATCACATGTCTTAAGAGCTAAGAAGGCAGCTTTAAAAGATCACAACAATTCTTCTGACTATAGCTTTCCTAAATGGAAAGGAATGATATGTAGTATATACTTTCTTGCCTGTCTAACCCATTTAGTTAGAGGACTGGAAACAACTTTTGTTCAATATTCAAAGATAACACATTGTCAATCAGCGCGGAGGAGTGCTTAGAGAATTGCAACACTTTTGGACTGACCAGAAGGCGAAACAAAACACATTCAATTGCCACTGTGAAATGGTGTAGGAGAGATAGCGAGTGAGGGTGTCAAAGGCTTAAGAGATTGCCTCGCTGTTGGCCGGCCCTCTGGCGACTAATAGGTTACTTAAGCACGTAACTGAGCTGAAATATCGGAGTCCTGAGGGACAAACTCAGGAAAAACTTCCCTGATTACACCAAGCAGTATATTGATTAAGGGTAACTTATACCTGAATGACTAAGCTCCACCAGCTCTCAATTCCCACCTTTCCAAATCTGGGATGAATGAAGTTGGAATTGCTTCATGTGGTACTACCAAATATTGTGATTTTCAAAAGGACATGAATAGATATACAGAGAGACATGGACACATAATATATTAGATGACAGTTAAATATTATGCAGAGTGAAGTTCAATTTCAATTATTTCGAAAAGATAGGCATGAAATTCGGTTTGCAAGTCTCTCTATGAGAGATAAAGATCAATGAAACCATAATTTTTACACATAATTTTATTCATAACCACGTAGGTCAGTCATGTTTTTAACATATTTTATTTTGATTTAATTTCAAAATTTAATTTCAAAAGTGAATGGGACTATTTCTGAGGTGTAATATCTTGGTACGGTTGTGATAGAAAGTGTCAAAGTCTTGAAGTCATGTTGAAAAAACTAATGCCAGATGCAGTCGGTACTGCTAATGGATTAAGGATATTGGTGCTAGGAGGTCGTCGGAGACTTAGTAGGAAGTAGCAGAAACTGATGTATATATATACGCCTGGAGACCACAAAGAAACACTTTTCTAAGTAGCTTCACCGAAGCTCCTGATATATCTTCCCCAGTGAAATTCTTTATAAGTGGTGTCACCATTTCTCAGTGGTACAAGCTGGAATTTTCTTGGTACTTGGGGCTGTATTTCTATGTCCTATATCTGTGGAGTATTTAACTGAAGGTTGCTCATATCTATGGGTAGATGGTTCCCCCTGTTGAAAATCTTGGGAAGGTCTGACTGTCTGTCTGTCTCTCTGTCCAGAGAGTATCTGTGGACAAGTTGATGCCTTGCAAATGTAATTTAGATAATCGTTAGGCCCTATGTTTGTTTGCACACTTTAAAATATTATATGGATATTAATTTTGTTTCTCAGAATTTCCTGAGAAACAATTGTTTCTATGTGACGACTTCCAATCATTGATATCAGATCTGATCAGATAATGTGTGTGAGCTCAGATATGACATCAGGCGAGCCTGCCTTAACTATTCCACTCGATCAGTCATACATTTTGCACTTCGACGATAATACACTCAAGTCAGTTTGATTGACAGTCCTTCTATTCCCAGCCATGAGACTTGATTGACAGTTAGTTAGATGGTTCTACAACTTGATTGACAGTTAGTTAGATGGTTTTTCAACCATGATAGGCCCGCCTAAATGACACAGGTCCACCTAAGGCCCTCCCCCATTATTGTTCTGTCCACCAAAATGATAGTACTCGCACACCTGTTCAACTATTGCCCTCCCTCAGAGGGAGACCAACTAAGCCTCCCAGTTCCAAGCCGGTCTCATGCCCGATCATAGATAATCATGAATTACTCCATGGTTTCTTGACGGAAATACCTTGAAGGAAATACTTCTCACTAGCAATCTGGGTTTGAAATAAAGTGTTCTTTCTGAAAATGTTCAGATATAAGTTAAAATGTAAGCTTTTTTAGGTAAATATTTTGCATTTTCAGTCCAAGCATGACTAAATTGCAGTAACTATAACTTGACATCGGACACAAGTTTTTGATCCTGAGAAATTGTATCCTTTGGAAACGCCACGTATATACATTAAGTTGACACTAATTGTAAAGTTAAATAGATAAATATTTGATTAGATCATTACTTAACTTAATACTTACTTAACTTAATACTTGCTTTCAGTATTGTCTGCCTTTCCACCCACCCTAAACAATGCAAACCCAACCACCCTCCCTGCCCGTAGACTTACATAGTGCCAAACACGTAGAGGATGAAAAAGTAAAGCAATAAGACCCTGCCTTGGTTCGAACTTGTAATCCTTCAGTCTGGTATGAACCTTGGATCTGAACACATGGCTTGATTCTGCAATTGATATACAAATGGCAGATTTGTGCGTAGTACATGAAAGTGAACAGAGATCATTGAGGTTTGTTCATTGTTCTCCGGGCAGCTGGAATTAGGCAATGGATGTGTTATGGTATGTAGAAGTTATTTGTGAAAAGGCAAATAATAGTGGTTTTGGGTACTAAGCCTAGTTAGAACACTTTGCAACTATATTATGGGTATAATTACTGGCGCATAATTAAGCTTGGGAGGTGGGTCAGACTGTCTGAAAATGTACAATCAGTAGCTGTATACATTTAGTCAAATTTGCTAAATTACAATGTATAATTATAAGTACTAAGTATATTTTCATGGATATGTACATGGATTGACTCATAGTGCTTTAATGAGGTAATTTGCTATAATTTGTGCAAAATGTTGTGGGTTATTTGAGGGAATTGATCAAAACCAAGTTCTACTGCCTGTCAATTCACCGATGAGTGAAGTCACCTATTTCTGGCAAACCATATCTCATCCAGCATACATGTATCTACTCTATATTGACCGAAGTCTTTTTAAATTGAAAAGGATTACTAATCATCGACTCGGAATATCACATATGAGTCATAGAATCGAATGAAAGCAAACTTTACCGAACAACTGTCTTCCAGCATGTTGTATATTTACCTAGGGGAAATACCTAATGGTCAGATCCTCAAAATATGATCCGAAATATGAAGCTCTACAGATTTAGACAATTCTACTAAATTAAGCTGAAAATCATAGATCATCAATCATAAATGTACGTTTGGTAATTGGTTAATTCAAATTCTATTTGGTTAGATTAAACTGTATTTATATCTTCATTTGTGTCCAAAGTTTTGGTGTATTCAGAGGATTTGTAAAGGTCACTTGTGCAATATTAGGTGAGATAGCCCATGTGAGGGAATGTGAACTTTGACCCAGTGGTAACTTCCTGCAATGGTCAGATCCTCAAAATACGATCCAAAATCTGCAGCTCTTAACATTTAGTAAATTCTAGTAAACTAAACTGATTAATCCAAAATTTAAAATCGGAGGTAGGTAGGTATATGGTAATGGGTTGATCCAACTTGTGTTTGGATATTTTTAGCTATGTTTAAATCTTCATTTTTATGAAGGCCACCGCTGTAATATTAGGACAACAAGAAATGGAATTTGAATTGATTGCCAAAGTTAGTAACGTATTACAGAAATATCTACGAAATAAAATTTGTAAAAAAAAAAAAGAAAATGGCAACTAGTGCAGCCATAGCGGTCACGTTTCATCTAGAGATTCATCTGCTGCTCATGAAAATGTGATATGTCACAGGAAAATAAGTCACGAGTCGCAAAATTGATATCTCTCAAAGTGTATACACCCTTGCATAGTTCTGATGTGAGCATGTGCATTGCCCAAAAGCGAGTAATCAAGGAGAGTAACTAAAACAATGTCAAAGGTCAAGGAGGAGTAAACAACCTATATTAAATGAATGAGAACCACTCCTCCACATATTTCGAGATACAGAAAGCCATTGCCTTTTATATACTTGATTTTGGGTAATGCGCACATCGGAACCGTACAAGTGTCTATTATTCACAAGATCTCTTTGTTTGAATGTTTTCCCTTTTTTTGGTATCTAGCGCTTGTCATCATATAAATACATACAAGACTGTATATTGAATGTATATATGCATATCTGAAGTTATTCCATGGAGCAAGGAGTATACTTAACTACTTTAGTAGCGATCGATTGACCCTCAAGCTTATATCATAAAAATGTCCTTATTAGATGTCCTAATGTTTACTGTCATTGGAATCTCATTGATCTCATCTTTTCAAATATGATATCTTAAAACCCATCTTTTGCGACTTGTGAGTCATGATTATGTGACACATCACATAATTATAAGCCTTCCTCCTGACATGAAACCTGGGTTATGAATATCAACATTTGATATTCCGGCAATATTAACAATACCAAGAGCGGGTATAGGAACAGTGACGATTGATCATAGCTAGGCGCATACAACGTAGCGAGACAGTATTTGATGTGTGAATTATTGGTGATAATATGGCACGAGAGATTGTGCAAGTGAAACATTCTAGGAAGCAATATTTGAGACTGATATTGTATTCATCCTTATCTCTCTTGAGCCACCACATCTTCGCACTCCTGTGCGTATGGCTTGAATTATTCATACAGCTTCCCAATTGGATATATTGGAAGTCTCTCGCGCACATTCCAGCATTATGCAATGCATGTAATTATAACCTATCTCTCCACCTCTGACAATTTGGATCTATTAGCCAAGATAGGAACAAGCATTCAGTTATCCAATGCGATATGTACTTGGGCGTTAATAGTAAGGAAATTGCGATTACAAGGCATGCAGAGACTGAACCGAAAGCTTAAGAAGTTTTCTTCTATTGATATGCAGTAAACAAGATATACAACTATGTATTATACATATATTGCATTACAGTCTTGTGTGGAATGAATATTTTACATTTGATTTGTTTATCCAACGTAGTAGTGTCGACCTCTATATTTTCCGTTTTTCGCAATTTGACAATGTCTGGTTGATGGGCCCCTGAGCACTCTAAGCCCGCATTTTATCTTTACTTGTATAACAATATCAATAGTGCCTTTTTTTCATGATTAAGTGGACTAATATGATATTAATTTGGAGGGAGGGAATGGTTGTTAGGTATTCATTAATGCGTAGACGTGAGCAATTCCACCAATTGGTCGACATTTGGCTGAAAATTCTTAATTTTTTTAAATTGCTTCTATTGATTTATTATTTTTCGTACCTAAACTACACATATTGCTGATAATATAGACGAAATTGGGAAAGTTAATAATGAATATTGTAGTCAGGGCAGCTCTGTGGAGTCTGTGACGGGAACTAGCTTATAAGGGTATAGAAAAAGTGTACATATTTCTACATAAATTAGAAATAAAAAAAAATATAATATACACATAATGTTTTCAATTATTGCGTACTTCATAGGTCTCGGCATAAGGGTCATAATGCTTTTTAGTTTGTGAAAATACTCCTACTAGAAGAAAAGTTACAGCCAAATAATGACTCAGTAATGGTAATCGTAATGGCAGCAGCAAGGGTCACAGGAGGATTGACCCTCTGCCCATTTACACATATAATCCATTATATTTAGACTTAACTAAAATATATAATATTCTTTCCCTTGTTTCCCTGTGAAGATGACTTAAACACTTGTATTGGGTGTTTAGGAAGGTAAATATAAATTCTATTTAAGTAATTAGAGCAAAATTATTAGGGAAAAGGCTCTCTATATATCCACACACAATACATGTATAAATAATGTGACATAATTATTATGTCACATACTTTATGTCACCGTAACGTGCCGGCACGTTACGGTGACATCATATTTTAGCACTCTTGAGGTCCAATAATGCAAAGCAGGGGGATAATGCGGCTGTTCATGTTTGAGCTATATGATGACTTACCTTCAGCCATACTTTAATTTTTTCAACTCTAAATATTTTATTTTTTATTAACTAAAATGTCCGGCACGTTATGGTGACATAAAACCTTCCCAAATGTGTATTATATGCTCTAATTCCGAAGAAAATGATAATATTCAACTTCATCCATTATTATATGGGCAAATACATTGAAACCTATCTAAAACATCTTTACTATACCCATCTTTGAGTTTCAAACATATCTTTATTCTAGGTTTGAATAGGCACGTTATGGTGACATCCCCAGACTTCCCCATACATTTTTGCATTGCAAATCAACCAATGGATTATTAAAACTATATTTTTTTCAAATTATTTTGTACCCAGGGTTATCATATGAAATTTGAATAAACATGTAACCACGAGTGGACATAATTTTTTCTCTCTTTACACCATTTTTTTCATATTAGCAATATTTTAGTTAATTTTTAGGCAATAAAACAGTGTTTTTTACTTGTAGAATTTTAAATACTTATGCCAGATATGCAAAAGTAGGGTATTTCTGATGTATTTTTGATAGGGGAAGCAAACTGAATTGATTAAAGTAACTCCAGACCAAAATTTCTCATTATAAATTCAAAAATCTATTTTAGAGTCATATGTCGACCAATTGGTGGAATTACTCAGGTACATTTATATCACAAGTTTGGGTGTTATGATATAGAAATGAGTTATTTCTGCCTATGTGATACGTTTAGATGTATCACACATGTGCTGATACGCCCACTACCGAAGGCGCTTATTTTTAGTGAGATTTGATTGACGGGGAGAGTGTGACGTCATAAGGAATTAGCCAATAGCAGATGGTGTTGTGTATGAGGTTTGGCTGATGAATACAATATGGCGACGGGCAGACAGCAACCGATAGAAAATAAAGGTATTTCCCGTTGTGCATTGGAAAATCCACCAGTGCATGCAAAAGTGTCACTGACCAGTCACAAAAGTGCAATCCGCTCAAAAAAGTGGTTTTGCACCTGGTTTTGCACCTGATGCTATGTGCATCATCAGATGCACTCCAAAAATGCGTATCAAATTAATGTATATAAATCGGGTATCAATGCACTAGCTACATACAGTTGAATTAATGAACATCAGTCCACGTTCCACCCCAACAAATTGAGATATAAATGGTTATGACTTTACAACCACATGAGAAAAGTAGGATTTATATCTAGAGTATGATTGATTTGATTCATGTTCTCTTGAATATTACATCAAATATCGAATAACTAACATAAGACTATTCATGAAATATTATGGTAGTGAAAATGGTTTGGGACCGCTGGTGGTGAGTCCAGCATAGAAGTTGTATTGCCACATTTGGATAGATGCCCCTTACCGCTAACCCGTTTTTCAAAAATATGATTGTGTAGTTTTTGTACTCTTCTCAGTGTTAATTTGAGTCAGTGGAGTGTGATGTCTAAATGATTTTTGATAGTAATTAAGTCTAGTGAAATTTATATAATTCGTAAATTATAATATTTTTAATTCTGTCTCAAAAATATTATTATATTTCATAAGGAAACGTATGAAAACATTCATGGTGAATATAGTGTTTTTTCAATACAGCAGGTTTTTTTTCAATTAAATTGTTAAAGGCCTATAGAGAATAAAATACTTATAAATTATATCTCTACCTAAATGTAAATTCTTTGTATGAATAATGATTATGAATGAATGAATAACCTTTACGCAGTAACACGCTCCTCTCCCTCACATAGTAATAGCAATGAAAGTGCCTCACTGAGTGCATTAAATAACTGTCTTTTATACCTGGTCAGTAGTGTATCGTTGGAAGCATCAGAATCACATTTATAAATCGGTTCCATTGAGCATATTGTATCTATTTAAGAATCTCAGATATTCATCTGTATTTATAACCAAAACAATCTCATCAATTCTATCACAAATAATAATTCAAACCAAATCCATGCCCACAAGTGCCATAAATGTATACAGCACAATGAAGCCACAGCACGCCACAATACCTGCCACTGCTCACTCACCTCCATGGCATTCACAGTCACTGTCGCGCATATCTGACTCTCCATTCTCTGACACTCATACTCACTCTCTGACACGAAGTAAAAGAAACCCATATACACAAAGCTAAACGATGTAAGCCTAGCTCCATGTTACTCCAAGAAATACTTCTCACACTGATCTATTTCCTCCTTTTATAATTCCTGCCCTGTTTTATCATATGAAATTAAATGACCGACATAATATGTGATGTGTTACAGGAAAATGAGTCACAAGTCGCAAAATTGATATTTTTCAAAGTGTCTTTTTCAAAAGATTTCTTTATTGAAATGTTCTGATATTTAGAGGGTTCAGCAGCCATAGTCATATGAATCAGGACATTATATTAAATATATTCCTGCGTTTTGAAGGCCTTCGTATGGAGTATGCTTAGTTACTTTACTGGTAGTACTCATCCAGAAACATTGCAAACTTTTTTCTCAACAGAACAGATATCAAACTTAATATATAGAAATTGTCCTAGTGTTTATCATCATTGGAATCGGCTTGATCTCTTTTTCAGATCCATATTTTGCGACTTATGACTTATTTTCCTAAAACGGATCACATATAGATATATCTCATATTAATCTATATCTTATATCAGGGACTTTCTGTAAAGAAATCTTTCTTTCTAAATCCATTCAAACTAAAATAATATTATACATATGGCATATGTTACAGGAAAATGAGTCACAAGTCGCAAGTCGATTGTTGATTCATATTTGAAAAGATGAGGTCACGCCGATTCCAATGATGGTAAATATTAGGATGCCTAGATAATGAATATTAATGTGCGATGTATGAAAGAAAATAATGTTTGCAATACTTCTTAACAAAACAGGAAAATAACAGGAAACAGGAAAACAGGAAAATAAAAACATTCTGAGCAAGGATTCATATGGAAAAAAAACATTTGAAATATATCTTTTTGTGCAACTTGTGTCTCATTTTTCTGTAACACATCACATAATGTATAGCTATATCCATGATGTAGATTATAATAGATCGTTATACGGTCTGTATGAAAATAAATATGAGCTACGGTCAAGGTTACACAAAATTAATTAAAATCATTATGACGTCTTCAATTTCATGCATCTTGTCCTACACTATTATCTGGAACTTTCATTCCATCCGGAAAAATGATGAATCATGCCTACCTAGGTTGGAATTGCTCATTCACCACCATGGGAAATTGGGTAGGGGCCTCTTGATTGATAAACTTTATTTTCGATCATAGGGATCGCAATCAGCTGAAATCTCCAGCATGAGGGAGGTTTGCAAGCCTGTCTTTTACATGTAATAGTAGGTAACAATATCACATCCGTCAATGACAGGAAGTGACCATCAACTAGAGTCCGATATGATTTTGGTATAGATCAGTACCATTTTGGTACCAAGAAAAAAGGCTGAGGTAAATCAAGCCCCTACAAGAAATAGGATGTTTACTTGAAATGATTTTTTAAAATATTTAATTTGAATCATTATTGGTCAGTAGCAGGATAATTCTTTTTATTTAGTCTCAGAGTCTAATTTATACATGGAAAACAGTTCTATATATGTTCGAAATAATGGGAGTAGCCCTTGTCCTATTTATGATCATGAACATTGATATATGTGGCAGACTCCGACTCTGACATGTCATCATTTTGCACTGACTAGAGCCTAAAGTTTATATCAGGCTTATACAATTTAGTTGTTTGTAGCAAACTTATTATAAAGATATTAAAACAATATTCTATGTGTTCCCTTAATTAACAATCGATCATAATACCATGAATCATTCATGGTGTATCTGCCCATAGGCCTACCATTATGCCATTTGTTCTCACCAGGTGGCGCAGGTGGCGGTACTGTTTTCATCAGGTGGCGCCACTGGTAACTGGGGTGTATTTACAATTTCTTTTACAATAAATGTGCCACTAATACACTTGTGTGGCATTTATACCACTATAGATATTCCACATCATGTACATAGGAATGTTATAAGTGATATACACCTATAGTTTATGTGTGTTATATACCCATTTGATATTGAAAAATGCTGTAGTCAAAACACCCTAATGATTGTACATATAGATTGCCCTAGTGGCCTGGGTGAGCCAGAGCCAACATACACATCAAATGAGTGGTGTATACCGTCAGGCTGTCACAGAGGACGGTAGAATTGATGAAATTAGATGTTGCATATAAAGAGAGGGCAACACATGTACTGCCCTAAATATTCTTTGACATCTTTTGGGAATATTGATTCCCATCAAAGCTTTTTCTGAAAAAAATATACCTCTCCAACAGCACAATGAAAGTGCCTCACTGAGTGCATCATAAATGCGTTTTTGAACCTGGCCAATAGTGCATTATTGAGAGCATCAGAAGAGCATTAAATTCCCTAGATAATAGTGCATCGTTGAGAGCATCAAAAGTGCATTTATAAATCGGGTCCATAGAGCATTGTAAAATCAAGTTTGAGCCTCAAAACTGTTTACGATTTCCACTAGTAAAGCACCAGGTCAGTATCAGGTCAAAAGTTCCAGGTCAAAACTAGGTCAGAAATGCAATCATGCACATCGGGTTATTGTTGTTTTTGTCATCCAAAACGGGGGACTTGTGATATAAAAGTTCAAATGCAGATAACAAATTATTTTGAAACTAATAGTTTATTCAGTAAAGTACAATATGGCTTTAGAGCCAATAATTCTATACAACAGGCCTAGACTGACTTTCTTCAAAATATCTATATACAAACTTAAATAACAGATCGAATAAAACAATCCTCTTAGACTTCAGTAAGGCTTTCGACAGACTTACACCATCAAATTTTCCTTAATAAATCAACAGCTTATGGTATACAAGGAATGGAACAACTGTGGTTTCAAAATTATTTGTCAAATAGAAAGCAATATGTCCGTATAAATGGAACTAGTTTTAATGAAGGAATAGTTACCTTTGGTGTGCCCCAAGGTACAATCCTTGGGCTGATACTGTTTACAATATATATATTGATGACCTGCATTCTGTTGTAAGACACGCTCATCTTCAGCATTACGTGGATGATAAGGTCTTATACTACCATAATTAAAATATTACTTGCTTATAAAATAACTTGCAACAGGGTATACTTTTGAAGGGTCTAACCCATATGTAAGGTGTTACCTCTGCAGAGGCTGGTGCTTGAAAGAGGACTAGCCTTGTCCTCTAGTTTGGGTATCAACCCCAGTTGGGTAAAAACCCCAATAGGTGTCAGGGCACTTGTCACCTAGTGGTAACTACCTTCATCACTGTACTGTTTGATATTTGTTCCCAACACTCCTCCTCAAACTGTCAGTACACCCTGGCAATACTGATAGCACAATATATCTCATAAATGTGCATTGACAAAAACAAAAAGTAATCATATAACAATTTCCTGTTATATAAATGTCAAGTCAGATGGAATGCTTTGAAAACTGAAGCTCATAAAATCTCGGACAAATTGACTTTTAAGCAATATACAGACAAATTATTATATCCTTTCTGATCTTTCTAATCGTATCAGCTGTATAAAACTTAGACTTAGCGGGAAAATAGCGGAATTCTGTTCCACTATTAGTAAGAAACGTAAAGCGCGATATCCACTTGCACGATAATCGGTCACTTAGCGGTCACCGACAATCGGTCACCATGGGTCACCGACAATCGCGCAAGTGGATACCGGGGACCGACAATCGGTCACCAGGTGCATTTTGTCGGTGACGTTTGTCGGTGACCCCTCCCGACAATATCTATTCAGTTAGATATTGTCGGGAGGGGTCACCGACATCGGTCACCCCTGCAATTTTTTTTATTTTTTTTTTCAACTTGTATGGCCATATCGATGTTGGTTATGATTGGGAAACACCCCAATAACATTTGCATCGATGTTTTACTTCAATTCCACCTTAATTTTGTCACTATTTATGTTGATTTTATTTTATGTTGGTACTTTTAAAGGCATTTCTCCACTTTTTCCCGCTTATTTATTATCTATTATGGTTACTATCGCCTCCCCACAGTTGCATATATTTTTGGAACAATATTTTTCATGTATTTTTTTTTATTTCTACGTTAATTTAACTCTCTATAATATCATCATAATCATACATACATACAAAGATACACGTAAAAAATATATATAAATGATATATACATATTACTGAAATACATGAAAGAGGTCATAGGACGTTATCAGACGATATATTAGATTGTCAAATTGTCTTCCTTAAGATGCTGAAGTGACCCAACACCCCAGGCAATTCGCTCAAAGTGAAAAAGCTATCAATATACATAGCATCCATACATACATGTATACATACCACATACCATATATACCTAACATATTTTAGAAAATAGAAACATATTTTAGAAAATAAATCCGATGCAAGTATTCACTCATTTCTATGTAATATAATGTTTTCAACCGACCAATACAGTACATTATTGGTAGACTCTAGTACAGAGTCATACACTTGTATCGTTTTTTTTTCAATTAACATAAATCTGTAAAGCATTAAGGAAGTAAATCTGATGCAAATACTCACAAAAGATTATTATATTCAATACCTGATGTTCTCAAACGACCAGTACAGTATATTATTGGTAGACTCTGGTACAAAACCGTGTATATGTATTTATATTTGTATTCTTTTAAATTACCCAACCTATGATACAATGAGGAAGCAAATCCAATGATCCATCTGATATACCTTATTATTCTCTTATTTTATATATAACCCTAATCTCTCTCTCTCTCTCTCTCTCTCTCTGTCTCTCTACACATAGCGTCGCTCATTACTCATTATACTCAGGTATATCTAATTTGCCTAAATAATGTCTAAAATTATGTCCGAGTACTTATGCTCATTACTCGAAAACTCTTTGAGCCTTTTCCAAAATTTAAAATGTATTAAATACCCAACCATATCTATTTGACTGTCCTAAAATCATATAATTATTGAATTATTATTTGTATCTCATTTGGCAATCGTTGCTAGTAAGGTATTATAGAAGGTAAATATTTTACAATATGAAAAAGATATATTAATTTATTAATTAACGTCTGTACAGGCAAGTTAATTAAGGCTATAAACTTGTATTGTATACCAAACGAACTGGGAACATGTCAGCATCACAGAGCTTTTTAAAGTATTCCAATCCGTTGGGAAATGGCGACACAGTGGCCGAATATTATGATTAAGTATTAGTATTTGTGATAATTTCAAAATATCATGTATTTAGGAAGAATGGATTCAGCAGAACAAACTCCTTATTTGTGAATAAATAAATTAACTGTTTTTGCTATCATTTGGTACCTAAAGACATGGGTACTGCAACACCAAATGAGAAATAATATTAAATTAGAGTAGGATAAATATATCAACCTTCGTTTGAAACAATATCTGAGGAAATCACAATTAAAATACAATATAAATGTCTGGTACACGATTATCTTACAAGTGGATACCAGTGACCGACGATCGGTCACCCCTAGGTGACCGATTGTCGGTGACATTTTTGTCGTGTAAGTAAATACCGGGAACCGACGAAGGTGACCGACGATGGCAGGGGACCGATTGTCGGTCACCTTTGGACACTTTTGTCGGTTGTCGGTTGTCGGCTAAGTGGATATGGGCCTTAATAGCGGAAATCCGCTAAATCCGCTATATTCTACCTTGCTCCGCTCCGTTATTAGTTATGAAACGGGCCTGAGGACTAACATAATTTTTTTTTATTTCTTTTACGGCCGAGACATTTAGATAGCATAATATATAATAGGCGCTACGAATGTAGTAAAAATAAGCTGCATATATCCCATACTGCCTTTCATTTGACTAAAGTTTTGCACTACTGTAATCAAGGAGTTATAATGGAATGGTATAAGGGTTTTCAGGATACCATCATTCAAAATAATGCCCTGCAATGTTATCCCGGCATACGGCTCGATGAGTTTAGGAAATGATAAATACCTCCTTGGTAATTTGCCCAAGTGGCTGCCAAGCACGGTCAGAAGGAATAAAATGAGCCATTTTAAATTCATCCAACACCTCCACTCCCGATCAAAGGATGATGATGGAAATAATTAGGAATTTATTGGCCTTAAATCTAAGCCTTACTGGCGCCAATAAATCATCTTGCCTTTCCAAACTTTAAACTCGGCAAATGGTGATCATCAGGCCCACCTTGCATCAACAACGAAGAAAATAAGGACTTAATTGCAGTATGGTCATTCCTGGTTCTATGACAATATGCCATATTACATTTTTGTGCTAAACTAGGTGTGATCGAAACACACCATGGAGGGTTGTTTCTTCCATTATCGATACAATGTATTCTTTTTTTACCAATCATAAGTTTTGGCTTCACACAAACTAAAACGAGATTTGTTCAATAGTAGCCCTTTTAAATATCCATATTCTTAACAAAATGGTTGCTTTGAAATTCCCCATTCCACAATAATTGTTTTCAGCTTTGCCAAAACAAGGTGTAGGAATTAAGGCGGGAGCACACTAGCCGCGATAAGCCTCCCAATAGGCTTTGTAACAGGCCTCTGCAATAGAAATGAAAATACTCGACAGAAATATTCACAGAAATATTAGACATGTTTAATATTTGTTGGCGATAAAGATTGCATCGCAGACGTCGCCATGCTATTGCGATTAATTGCAAAGCTCTGTTGCAAAGGTGTGGCGACGTTTGCAACAGGCCTTCCCGATAAGCCACTGGAATAGCAAAACCTATCGGGAAAGCCTGTTGCGAAGCCTATTGCAAGGCTTATTGCGTGCGGCTAGTGTGGCGCCGGCTTTAGTATGTCGCAGTATCATTAATATTGGACTAGATGCCCCCCGTTTAAAACAGGTAGTAATTCTAAGCATGTAGTTCCTATCAAAATCCTCCATCACTCCTACCTGTATAATTTTTTTAGGGCTCCACACCCATCGCCCTGAGGCTGACCGTTTCTTAGGAGTAACCAATACCCAGTTAACCACACTTGAGATCTATATATACGACATCCTGAAATTTAGAGCCGTGTACATACACCCAGTAATAAGCCTTTCAATGCTTTTCAACACTTTGCTTCGCACTCTAGGATTATTATATTACTAGAAGCCCCCCGTATCACGGGTAAGAATTTATGAAATGTAGTTTCCAGGGGTAGTCAAAGCAAAAAAAAGATATAAAATCTGGGCCAATATATGCTATTTTAGTAAACGCCCTCCCCCTCCTCCTCCATTCTGAATACTATGAGAAAATGAGATCAGTAGAGGGTAGGACAAAAGTGACAGGCACCAACCAAAACAGGGGGTTCCCCAGACATTGCATCATCCCAGCAAGCTAACTGCCGTAAGTCGGTGAGCAGTCAGTTGTTGAAAACCTTCAAGATCACTTCATTGAAGAAATGATTCACGGCACACGGCACACGGCACACAGTTTGTGCATACTCCTTCGGCTTCACCTCGAGATTGTGGCCAAATAGTGCACCAGCAGCCCCTCAATATAGGTCATACATCCGTTACCACTGACCTACATCAAAGCGCTTGACCTGCACCCTTGAGGAAATTACCTCCAAAGAAACAGATCTTACCACCCAGAAATGCATCCTTTTAGAAGGGAAATTAATTTCATTAAAGGCCTTGGCCACTAACTCTCTGGTAATGCTGAGAAAGGGCAGATGATTTGGAAGCCTTGGCCTATTTACATTTGATGCTGCTCCCACGGTTCTGCTTTAATCCGTCCATGTATGCTCGCCCACTCCTTCTGCTGGGATATGCGTAGGAGCCGCTCCTTCTGTTTACCGCTCGGGGAGTACGTCCGAGCAAGCCAGATGTAGAGTGAATAAATAGCATCTCGGGGCAACCCAACAAATATATTGGTAGATAGATGTGTGGGCATATTCATACATATGTGTGTGGATGAACTCGCCAGGAACTTGTGATTAGGTGTCACTAATCCTCTTACAAATTTAAACCCAAATATAAGACAAAATTTAAGTCACCTGATTATGGATAATTCGCCTTGGGCACTCCTCTAAAAGAAGAGAATTAAGACAAAAATGTTCAATATACTGTCCAACATAACCGACCAGATATTTGAAATCGACTTAATACTAAATATTCTAAAATATGCCTAATATTTATCATATTTCACCCTTATTTCAATAGCAGAATTATACTGAAAATGAACTAAAGCTGCCGATTGTAACTTTGCTGACGATCAGACCCATATATTGTATAATATATTTTATATAGACAGAGAGAGAGAGAGAATCTGTCATTATGGAATGTATATTTTGATAAATATATAACGTTCTGTCTCCGCTTAGAAGCTGATCCACTGTCAATGCAACAATTTCTTAGTGGAGATTAACCTTGACAGCCCCATCAGTTACAGGAAACTTCTGGAAGAGCTATGATTCTCATAAAAGGGGCTACCCATTTCCAGATATATAATTATTACCACTCTTTTGAATGTACAATGTAAACTGGAAATAAAACAATATACATACCCTTATTCCATTAATCCCACCTTCATTCAGGACGTTTATATCTCTATTTATGGACAGTGCAGTTTGTGAGAAGCAATACATGGGTACATAGCACGCATACAGTTAGTGTTATCAGGCCACCCATCTACAAACCTACTGGAGATCTCCACAGCGGAGTCTGTCATCTATGTATGTATGTTTCTGGCAAAAAAGAAAAGTGTTGGACCGCCCCATTGGGAGGATTTCTTGACATAGCACTAATCCCATGTTGCTCCTTAGAATTGTCACTGAAGTCCCATTTTGTCATCGTCTTCGTTCGGTCTACGACCTGGAAGGTCTTGCATCCAATATCCTGGGTTTAGGAGGAAAACCATTTCATTGGGTCTGTAGTCGAAGTGGGTGAAAGAGAGAACGAACTCGGTAATGGTTCCTTAACAGAAGTACCTTGGAAACATTCAGAAGGCTGGATACCACGCAGTTATTTATTGAACATACAGTTTGTGAGTGGGCATGTGTACTTGATAAAGAAACATCTACCATGTGTTAATTCTTAATGGACGTTTTACTAGGGACAAAGAAGCTATTGAAGGGCTTTATTTAACCTAAGACATTCGCACTGGTGCCTATAGATCGATCCAAGTCAGTCGTTTGACACTGATCCGATACATAGTGCCTGTCACAGTTATCCATATTTGTCCATATTCCATGGAGTGGATAACCTAGGGTATTTAGGGCCTACTGGTACTGGAGCCAATCTCCCCACATAGTCAAAGCATATTTTCTCTTGCATAAAAGGCCCTTAATCCCGATATCTATGTCTCCCTCCTTCTGTCATAATATAGGAAGACAGTATCCAGAAACCGAGCACATTATATACAGGCGTCGCCAGGTCATATTTCCATGTACTGGAGCCCATATCCCCTCCTGTAATGGCCTTTGTGCTATTTTTATGCCTCTGAGGAGGAGGGGTCCCTAGGCTCTGGTCTGTTCAGTACTTTAGTAAGCGTTTGTATATCTACATTATTGGGGTATTAATAGAACGGTGATTGCCGAAGGACATACGGGTATATTTGCCAGATGTAGGTTGGTTGACCTAAAGGTATCTTTACATTTACTTTGGATAGCAATCTGTCATGGCCGAATGAATACACTGCAATCTGCAATCTGGATTCCTAACAATGAACTGGCGAATTCCTTGTGTATATCGCAGTGCCCTCTATAACTTCCTTTATTGATAAGAAGATTCAGTTACAATTCTGCAAGAATCATAGATACTATGTCCGAAACATTCAATTTGGGGTCTATTGAATTCCGACCCATACAAAGGTCACCAGGATTATTAAACTTTAATTTAAACTTTGTGAATCTTAAATGAAATTGACAATGGTAGGATAGCACTGGCTTGATAGTGATATGATGAGGCCACAACATTTCACTATTAATCTGATTTGCCTCACTACACATCAGCAAATAGCAAAATCATGAAATGGTTAAAGAACATGCCATGAATTAAGAAAAACTTAAAGACTCCAAGGAAAAACCATTGATCTACTTTTTCTTTTTTCGAATCTTCCATTCTACAGCACTGGGTATTAATAATAAAAAGAGAAAAATAATCTGAGGCCAATTTTGCTGTGAATGCAGCTTTAAACCAAGGCTCTGTAATCATTTGTATAATTGAATCCATTGTTTTTTTGCTTTTTTTAATTGAATCCATTGTTGATACCATTTATCTGGGTGCACATGGACCCCAAAATATCATTCCTCAAAAGTTTAACCAAACATTCACATCTAAACCAGGCCTTGATAAGAAGAACAGTAAATTTAGGTTCTTATCCAGGCATAAGGTATGCAATATGACATGCAATCAGGATATCATTGGAATACCTCACAGAATCATGTTAAGATTTCACATGACTAAGGGCAGCCGATGTCACCCTTCTTGACCTACTAAACCAACCGTATTCTCATTCTCGAAAGGCATGTAATAGAACCAAGTGAGAAGTAAGATAATAAGCGTTCATAAACCCTATTTTTTGTTTTCCTCTTTATTCGCCACATCAAATTCCCTTTTTACAAACTTGATAATTTAAATTTCTTTTTCCTCTATCAGGATTATTGGTGTGAAGAGGAGAAGGGCAAGCATAAGGTAGCCATTGTTTATTACTGATTTTTGGCTTACACTTTAGCTTACTTTTTATAACTACACTACTGATTTAAAGCTGCATTCTCAAATAACATCGGTCAAAAATATTTTCTACTTTTTGATCCGTTCTTTTCCAACCCATCTAAAATTCATCTGATGAATTGTAGAATTTCGCCACAAGGCTTCATAATGGGGGTGGTGCATAATATTAAAAATACAAAATCGTAAGATTTGTAAATTTGTAAGCACTTGTTAATTCTCTTGTAACCCAAAACGTGGTGCATATGATATGATTACGAAATTCGTATATTATATGTTTTTGCCTAGAACTTGGTAGTTACAAAGTGTAAGGGGTAACAATACAGGCTTATACAAGCAAGTTGTAACTGGGTACATACTGCTTGTAGTTACTAATCCTGCGATTGCGAAATAAAAATTGTAAATCAGTGTGCAGAATATGTCATTGACCCACTTGTAAGGATTGGTAATTTTAGAACATTGCAATCGTAACTAAATACATTTCTCAAACATCATTTGGTGATTTTGATTGCTGAGCTACTGAAAAACCAATCATGATATAGTTAGCAGTGGTCCAGGCTTGCATTACCCAAGGTAGTATACATGAATAGACAAAACAATCACTCAACTCTTATACCTAACAACCAATACACTCAGCATCATAATATACATACAATTGTTATGTTAGTTACAACAGAGTAAAGTAGGTGCGAGTGTGTGTGACATGCAATGGCATATTTGGAGATTCAAAACTGGTAAGATTCATTTCCAAAAAGAGGCTTACAACCCGTTATTATGTTTACAAGAACTGTTTTGCAAGAGATTATAAGTACAAGCCTTTTGGTAAAGCAGTTGTAAACGCCTTACAAGCCCTTGTGATGACCCCCCTCACCATCACAACTACAAGTCCTTGCAAAAGAATTAAGTATTTATTATTATGATTTGGTAGATGTAACCTTTGGCACCACGTTTTTGCTTGCGAGCACGTTATCAAGGGGTTACAAATCATTTATTTCATTGTAATCACAGGATTCGTAACTACAAGCAAATTACGAAATTGCAAGCCCTGAAATTTAGTTGCGGTTATACACCACCCCCAATATTCCAGTCCACATTTATATTTAGGAGACCCGCCAAAATCTATTTCTACGTTGGTTTGACTTATTATCGCTCAGCGGTGGCCGTTTGCTCTCGGCCAAATTGATTTAAAATTATTCTATGAATGTATAAGAGCAGTAGAATATTGATAAATTCAGTCTTATACGTCATAATAAGAGTAAATTTGGTAAGATTTGTTTTGTCGAAATACCTGAGAATGCTGAGAATAGCTTTATATTGTGCTGGTTCTGTAGGTGGAGAGGGATGGTAAGGTCTAGTCTGTAGGCCAGCCCCACTATCCCAATTAAAGCTTGGTGTTGTTTCATAATGAAGGAGACATGGGGAGATTTATTTGGAAAATTTGTGAATGGTGGTCAAATGTTACAAAGAATGTCCCAGCCTGGCGTTTCATAATATGAGATATTCGCACATTCACATGCCCATCTTCGCAGCACTTCGCACCCACAATGGTGTGCACCCAACCATGACCAGGTGAGGGTGGACAATGGGAATGGTAGTATGTGTTTGTCTTATTATGTAATAACTGCAATAGCAGACAGGGAGGCGACATGGGCTATGAATTTCCTCAAAGTTGCTTGTGAATGTGCAAATGTCTAAACTTTGATTATGAAATGGAATTTGTTCCAAATGGGATGTTTTTCTACTTAATTCCTATGTCCCTGATTATGAAACAAGGCTGGTTCTGGTCTGGTTCACTGGCCTATTGATTTTGTTACAATCTGAAAATGCAGCTTTAAACGTGTTAAATGTACTATTTTAAAATATTTCCTTTCATGTTAAGGTTGTTTTGTCTGTGAAAAAACCTAAATCTAAACGTATCATACCATGTTCTACTGCGTGATTTTGAAGTTTTGATTGATAGTTTATGGCAACTCAGGCCACACCGAAGGGTACAGTATTTGTCTAGCACCAATTTGTATTTTTATTTTTTTTCCTCTTTATATGTGTCCATATTCGTCATCGTGTATGTGGATGTCAGCCCTAAATGGTCCTGTGTATAATCTTTTTCAGATGCCCCAGAGATAAGGAAAGATAAGCCACATGTGTTAAAGACGGTGCCACACTATCACAATTGTGATGTGTTGCAGGGAAATGAGTCAGAAGTCAGAAGTCAGAAAAATTGGGTTTTGAGATATTATCATATTTGAAAAGATGAGATCAAGTGGATTCCAATAATGGTAAACATTAGGACATCTAATAAGAATTTCTATATTTTACATTTTATATTTGTTTTATTTTTGAAAAAAGAAGTTTGCAATATTCTGGGTAAAGTAGCTAAATACTCTCTATAAGGTGACCTTAGAAATGTAGGGATAGCTAATACACAGTCTTGAAATTTGGTAAATGCATTCATACGACTTCAAGTGGTACGTACCTCAAAAATGAGAAAATGATCTTGTGAATAAAACATATTGGAAAATATCAATTTTGCGACTTGTGACTCATTTCCCTGGAACACATCACGTAATGTTACACCTCAGTCATAGGCCTTTCACAAGGTATACATCATGTAGAATTTTTAACTATTTTAAGCTTAGCAAGCGTTCATCCATCCAAATTTTGACCAGGATTGACCTGGCTTAACCTTCATACTCTTTCGAACTAGATTTCATTTTCGTGGAGGTCTGTTTCTCATTAAGTTCTGTCTTTCATTACTCTATTAACACCTCTACGATGACCAATGCCCCCACCGCGCAATAATGCATCAGCAAGTAAGTCAGAAGACACAAATGCACCAGCAAGCAAGTCACAGCCAATTATACCCAATCAGTCCAATCAGTATAATGCACGGAAATCGCCTCATCGTGCATTATTAATTATCCGACTAAAATCGTATAATCCATTCTTATAGCCAAAGTGAATTTGTTCCCAATAATTAATGGTATAATTGCACTAAATCCCCTTAAAAGTGTGCTAATGAGTCGTAATTGTATTAAGACAGAACTGACGTGATTATATTTATACCGCTCATACGCTCATTGATTGCAGTGTTTCCTATCAAATTATGCACTTGTCAATTGCAATCCCCCAGCCCAACCCTATCCCCGGGGGTATGGGGGAATGTCCTGAGCATCTTGAGAAATCCACGACTATATAGTAGGGGGAATAAGGCCCCGAAATGGCCACAATCGTGCACTTCTGGTTAAAAGCATCAATTTCTCACGATTGGTCATTGACCCTTGGTGATCAAAACATGATATGGATCACTGAAGTTGGAGCCGATTTCTGCCGCTAGGGGGCGTTTTGGTGTCAACCTCCCCATGTATCCTCTTACAACAGCAAATGTATCAATCTTAGCTATTTGATTATGTTAAACCGTTTGTAGAGGAGACTATTAGGGTTCATTTGATGTAATGTAGAATATACAGGAATACTTCGCCCAGAGATTCGGTGTTAAGCAGGTTAATGAAAAAGTCAGAGATTTGTTGTGTGTGGTCAGCTCAGCCTAGGCAAAGAGTGCCAATAGCGTTGCATCCTGGTTTATCCAAACTAAAGCATTGATCCCTGATTTAAAAAAGTACATGTAAACCCCAAATTATCTGCTGCTCTGTCCCCTTCTAATTGGGCGTTGGATAATCCTCTATGTCCTATGTGGCCCGCTCACTACAATATCAGGCCATGGTCATTGGTCATGGCCATTTTATTGTACATAAGAATTTAGGGGAGGTCATTTCAATGGGCCCTGAAGGACCCAACAACTGGTCAGATTTTGATGGAATAAAGTTTTCCTGAATTGAGATGTGTTATAGGAAAATGAGTCACAAGTCGCAAAAATGATATTTTCCAAAGTGAATTATTCACAAGATCTCTTGCTTGTAATGATCTAATCTTTGGAGGGTTTAGCGCTTCAAGTCAGATGAATACAAGTACCAAATGCCAGGACAGTGCATAAAATATATTCTTGCGTTTCAAAGGCCATCCTATGGAGTACTCTTGTGAAAGTCATTCGGCACTTGTGAAAGACATTCACCAAAAGCCACTTGCGTTTTGTGAATACGTTGCTGCATATGTAGCTCGCGTTAGGTTCTATCTCATTATTCTATACCACATGTAACTCCTCCTCATATCTACGCCACATTTCGATTTTCAAATCCCTTACAAAAGTATCCATAGATATTGCAAACTTTTTATCAAAAATATAATGTCGAACATAAAATGTTGAAATACTTCTTAGATATCCTTATAGTCAGGGAATTTTATGAGAAAAAAGGCTAATCTGGGAACAAATTCCTTACCAAACAATTTTTTCACCAATGTGTTGGTAAAGGTGTCTACTAACATATATCAAAACATTTAAACCCAACTCCCGTAGGAGAACCCGTGACAGCTGAAAACAAAAATGGTCGCCACTAAAACCTTGGAACCTCCATAACTTTGGGTAGAATAAACATGTAATCAAGTGTGAATACACTTTTTCCATGTTTTAAGGCATGGGGAATCCATTTGAATATGAAAGAAGTTGATACAGACAATATTTAGCAAGTTAATCTACTGTTACTGAGAAAAAATGAATGAAAAACCCTAAAAAATCCTCCCAATAGTCAGGAAATATTACAAAAATCTGGGAACAAAAGGTTTTTACACCCAAGTGTTTGCAAAGGTGTCTACTAACATATTTCAAAACATCTATATTCAACTCCCATCAGAAAACATGTGACAGCCACTGAAAGTCTTGAGTACCTTGGCACGTTTCTGTAAAAATTGAAATGGTTAAATCATGCTGTACATAGCTTGTAGGGGGTCAAACTAAGGTTTGTTCATTATTCTGAACGGAGGCCCATATGGAGTAAAAGGACATTTGCCCCTATTGTTTTAATTCCCTAATTCACTGTTAGTGCTGCCACCTAGAGGATCCTTTTGACTACATTCTTGCAGACAACCTTTTCCAATGTCCATTATTAGAAAGAACTGATCAATTTATGTCAATCCAGGTTATGAATTAATGCATCTTTGATTTCACATCAAAATTGTATTGAGGGATGTCTTTGTTCTGTGTACAAATAACTTTTGTGTGAGTGATAATAGAGGTTATGCTAGAATATGGCACCAGGAGAAAGTAGCAAGGAAATTGGAACCTACCATAGGGGATACACACTAAATATGCCAGAACTATTGAAGTTCTCTGCTGCAGGGCATAATCAATATGCCAAGGGTGCGCGGCTGTATTGTCAACTAATAAAGCAACTTGAAACTTTGGCTGGCTACAAGGAGACCTTAGAAACATTCAACACTTATGAAACCATGTTGTCCATTACTCTTGCCATGATTGGTCTGGCAACTGGTGTGACTGTATTGAGCAGAAACTCAATCAAGGCAGCAAAGTGAGAAGGTGGGTTGAGTAGGGGAAGGATGAGAACTCCTGCTGTGATCTTCAGATTCAACCCCATATGAATCATGTCACACAAAAGGCAAAGTTCTTGGACAATACTCATAACAAGAGTGAGCTTATCTATCTCCTCTCGTCAACGTTCCAGAAAAATCAGATCATCGTGTGGCAGTGTGACAAGGATGCAGACACCTCAATTGTGAAAGCGGCAATGGTGGCAGCTACAGATGGCTCCGTTGAGGTCAATAAAATTTGTGTACATACTTCAAACTAGATTTCTTCAAACATACTGTCAATATGTGTCTCTTGACTTGCTGACTATAATATTGGAGAATGAATTGATGAACACAGGTATGGCCTGAAACCACATAAACATGGGGTTTATTACACCATAAATAGATACATAAGTAAAAGAAAAAAAATTTCTGACGTGCATGCGGGTCAGGAGATGGGCGTGGAGTGAGGAATGGACGAGGGGGAGCGAATGTTATGTATTATGACGTAACGTCAATGGATGCGGGGGGCGTGGTTACCGCATCGGTCACCAAGGTCTCGGACACTATAATCGGTGACGGGTCACCTGCACATATGTGTCTCTTGACTTGCTGACTATAATATTGGAGAATGAATTGATGAACACAGGTATGGCCTGAAACCACATAAACATGGGGTTTATTACACCAAACACAGGCCAAACCGAAGAGAATCAGGATGTAAGCATGTCAGCAGTGAAAGTGTCAACCTTCAATTTTAAGTCCAAGTCAGGTGTGATGTAGGAATCCACGCTTGAAGATACCCAGTGGCCTCTCGCCTTAATATCTGAAAGGCTGATGCCAATAGATGACATATGTGTGGCTCCTCCACGTCTCAAGGATTGAGTAGAATACACGCCCAATAGGCCAGCTTTACGCACTAAATAACACAGAAATTTTTGACCTGGCTTTCATAAGATGGTCTAGGTACTCTTGAAGTGGCGAATAGAAGCTCTGAAGAAGATAAGGGTGAAGATGCCCAGAACTTTGTAAGCCAGTATACAGCACACAAAGGACATTTGCCTAGCCGAACCAGAGGTAACTGGAAGGGCGTGGAAGTAGTCTTAGAAGATTTCACATTAATTACCACGCCCCAGGAATGGCATACGACGTCTTGTCTTGATAATCTGTGAGGAGAAGATATAATATGACCCACATGTAGCAATGATCTAAACAGAAATAAGATCATCGCCCAGAGTTTAATATGGACTAGTGAAGAAGTGTTCACAAAAGGAAACATTTTCCTGAGATGAGACGGCAGAATGGGGTTGGCTGGCGTGGGACTTGCTCCTGGAAGCCGGCTAATACCTCTGGGCTGTGTTGCACAATGCTGCTCGTATCCCAATCTTTGCTGTTCGTTCGTACAGTGTTTCAATGTCTTGCTCGTTCCTTAATCTTACCCAATCGCGTTCGTTCTTTGGCAAACCTACGAGAATCTGTTGCACAAGTAATTCGTGGGTTCTTGTTCGTGCTTACTCGCAGAAAATAGACATATTATAGTTGGGTTGATTGTTTTGTTGGTTGGAATTGCCAGTTCACGCCCTATTATTAGAATGATTAGTGGCAATTAATGACCCAGCTGCAACATTGAAGGTTTTAAAGGTTGAAATTGACCATGGTGTGTCCACGAACGTGCAGCCAAGGTGTTAAATCGTGGTTGATCTTGAGTTGAGAACACTTAAGAGTAGAAAAGAACAGGTTCTGTTGCACAAGGGCTGATCCTACTCTTTCATACTCCTACACGTTCTTTAGTCTCATACTCTTCGTCTTACCTTTATACACAATACGGTACCAATCGGTAACCTGTATAATTCAGAGGATTTCCACCTCATATGACATCACAACCCATGTCTATTCCAAACTTTAACCAGGATGTATTGATTTAATTCACAAACACACACGCACACATGTATCACACACACACTCACACACCCACCCAGTCACTCACACATGTGTCACACACTCACTCACACACTCTGTCACACCTACAACATAGCCAAGGGGCTTGATCTTTGGGAATGAACGAGCAGGCAAGAGCAGGCCTATTTCCTACGAATACCTAAATGTTTTTACAATTCAAGAATGACTGTACAAACACTTTCAATATTGTTTTTGTCCATTTATGTGTGGAAATTAATGAGTAAATTATTTATATATATGCCCATAATAGTAACGAACAGACTTAGGACAACCCTGAGGGTCGTCCTAACTTTGACTTGTGCAACACCATTTTCACCCAGATATTTGTCTATGTCCCCACGAATATGTACGAACGTGAACCAACAAATTAGTTGTGCAACAGCTACTCGTTGCTAATCTTTACTAGTCCTCAGAGGAAAGGAGGGTGGGAAGACAGGAGGGCAGGAGGGCAGGAGGGCAGGTGAGCCCTAAATCAGCCAAGATCAACCAATGATCAATGATGAATATTTGAGTGTTGTTATTAGAAAGGACGACATCAGTCAGGGACAGTGATTGAATGGTCTATTCATAGGTAAATGCTATACAATTAGAGAATTGGGTTGGAAAACACCTAGTCTAGTGATGCCATTAAAAGGAATTCCTTTGGCCTCTACTGGTTACCTGTTGGTCATTACCGTATTGCATGTACACGTACGCGCAAGAGTGTGCAACTTGAGAACGTGTAGAGTTAGGACGGGTCCATGTGCAACAGAGCCTGATCGTCCCTAATCCTGCTCGTTCTTAACCAAAGATCTACCACGATTTAACTCTTTGGCTGCACGTTCGTGGAATTCATTGTGCAACAAAGCCCTGATGATTGATTTCAATGTAGGATGAGATAGCGCCAGGCAGTCAAGGAGCCTCAAGCGAGCCCCAAATATAACGCCAGATAAATATGTAGAAACTGACGACACTTTCATGAATCCGGAAAGATAGGCGGCATACATACACACAGGTGTCTAGGCGAATAGACGACGAAGACAAACCGTTGGCGTGAAGAAATGACTTAAACACTCTCCCATGGCGTTCCCTCTGATGCAGAGTGGATGGTGCTACTGACGACGACTGCAGTTCCCTGACCCTCGTCATCCACTTGTCCATACCTACAACAAGATTCATCGTTAAAACAGCACAATCCTGCTTCACTCAAGATTGAATAGTAAACAGGTTCCTTTTGATATGGCAGACGAGAGAGAAAATCAGCTACAATGTTATTTTTCGTATTAATATAATGCGGAATTAATTCGATTCCGTAGATAAACATAACCCAATACAGTTTGTATAGCCATTGCATGCTAGTATGATTGATACTGACGCCCGACGTAAGCATAGCCACAACCTGGGTGTTCTCAATGAAGCAGTGAATACTACAGTTTTTAAATAAATGTTTCCATCGTTTCACCCCCAATAATATGGGAAAAAGTTCTTGGACGTTGATGTTGTCCCACTTCACATTTTCTGACGGGCCTTTGACAATGTGGTCACATGTAGAGTCTGCCCAGGGAACGGTATGTACGCCCCAGGCTCCTGCTAGCCAGTCAGATCCTAAGAAAATGCCAAAGCCCTTACTAGATGAGTCAGAAACCATAGGGAGATGGTACTCACGCCTAGATAATAGACCCACGCCGTCAAACACTTTACAAAGGCGTGCCACCAGTCTAAATCTTTCCTGAAGGCATCTGAAATGGTCGATTTATGCAGCTTCTTACACAACATCACTTTGTATAGGTCAAATATACGACGACAAAAGGTACGACCTTTAAATACAGATGAACAGTGGGCTAAGTACCCACATAATCTCTCTAAATACTTTTTAGAAATGTAATTTGAAGCTTTGACACTGTCCAACAGAAGGCGAAGCTTGTTAATTTTCACTTGAGGCAGACAAACTGTCATGTTGGTTGAATCCACCTCAAACCCCAGGTACATACATGACATAGCAGGCGTGGTAACTTTGTGCCAAGCTACGTAGAAACCTTAAGGACCTTATGGACCTTAAAAAGGATATAAGGGTGTTGCGGGCCAGGGAACATTTGTGGAGAGAATCTGACGCCAGGAAAAAGTCGTCTAGATAATTAACCACATGCACATCAAAAAGATTGTACATTGAATCAGCAATGAAATTGGAAATGTTATCAAAAACACATGGTCCAATACGCAGACCAAAGCATAAACGATTGTCAGTTAGGTATCTTTCCTCTCCGTCAATGTTCCAGCGAAAACCACAAAATGTTCGATGGTCCGGGTTAACTGATACGGCTCTATAGGCAGATTTAATATCAACCACACACATGTAATCCCCTGCCTTCACCAAATTTTTCTGACGTGCGTGCGGGTCAGGAGATGGGCGTGGAGTGAGGAATGGACGAGGGGGAGTGAATGTTATGTATTATGACGTAACGTCAATGGATGCAGGGGGCATGGTTACCGCATCGGACAATATAATCGGTGACGGGTCACCTGCACATACATTGCTAAATTGCTAAAATTACTTTACCTTTTTTGCTGTGTTGATTTATTCCTATACGGTGCTGTGTTTTAATAAGAATATATGAAATGTGCGGGCGGAAGACACAGATTTACTGATATTGCTGGTGCACCATAGCTCAAGTATCCACCAACCACTATTCTTAACAACATCAAAGGGCTCTTATGATGTCAAGGGGATCAGAGAAGCTCTCTCTGAAAGACAGAAACGCTACCTACTCTTTTGCCATGCCTTTAGTGGCTGTGACACTGTTTCTGCAATTGCAGGCCATGAGAAAATGACTCTATTCAACAATTTTTATGCAGGAGACATCAATGAACACATGGACATCTTCCTTGATGTATGGACTACTAAGGATGTGATAATCAGGGCTGGCATAGCAATTTTTCGGCACATTTACCATTCACCAGGTACTACTTTGGGTACAATTTGATACAACATATTCTCACGGAAGGCGACGGCTGGCATGATCTACCTCCAACAGCAGGTGCAACTGCGCAACATTCTCTACATTCCTATCTCCAAACCAGGGACTGGATGCTGCTACAAAACATGTCTTTGGACCCAAGTGACTATGGATGGACCATAGGGGTTCATGGGTATGAGCCAGTTCCTACTCTAGAACCCATGGCTCCTGAAGAGCTACTTCAGTTCATGAGCTGTAATTGCAATGGAGATTGCAGCAACCGATGGTGCAGCAGCAGGAAGAATGGTGTGAAATGTATCCCTGAATGTGGAACTTGCAAAGGTATCAGATGCAGCAATTGTATACATGACGATTATGTCTGAAGAAGACTGAATCCTTAACTCCTGAGGCATTGGTGTAGCAGTATTGTTATCCTACTGCTGTTTATTATTTCTGTTTTCTTCTTTTTTCTAGGTCAACATTTTTTATGATATCTCTTATTTTTGTTGTAACTGAAATAAAGGGATAATGATTCTTTTCAATTCAGAGTCAATGAGTAGTATTGGTGCAAAACAAATGCTTGCAATTCAGAGTCAGAGCATAAAAAACTAATTTGACCCTTCACCCTTCATGAAGACAATATCAAACATTTTCAATTATTTCTGGATTGCCTTCTGCAGCAGTCACAAGTTTTCTTACAAGAGCTGAATAAATGTTTTGAAATATGTTAGTAAACTCTGTTGCAAACACATTGGTGGAAAGATATTTTGGTAAGGAATTTGGGAACAAATTTTTGTAATATTTCCTGACTATTGGGAGGATTTTTTCGGGTTTTTCGTTAATTTTTTCTCAGTATCAGTAGATTAACTTGCTAAATATTGTCTGTATGAACTTCTTTCATATTCAAATGGATTTCCCATGCCTTAAAACATGGAAAAAGAGTATTCACTCTTGATTACATGTTTATTCTACCCAAAGTTATGGACTCTCAAAGATTTAGTGGCGGCCATTTTCGTTTTCAGCTGTCACGGGTTCTCCTAAGGGAGTTGAGTTTAAATGTTTTGATACATGTTAGTAGACACCTTTACCAACACATTGGTGAAAAAATTGTTTGGTAAGGAATTTGTTCCCAGATTTTTTTAATATTCCCTGACTATTAATGTTCACCATCAGTAGAATTGGCTTGATCATATAATTATGATATCTCAAAATTCATTTTTCAACGCAGCCAATATAATACAGTTTTACAGCGATAAAATAATTTCTATTTAACTTTGTTTTGACCATTACCCAAGTCCCATGCATTGAAAACACACCTGGAAAACAATTGGAAGAGCCCGTTTTCAACTCTGCTATTATGTACCTATAACTAAGTGAAGTAGTGGGGGAGGAGCCTGTCAGAATAGCCATAAATCATGCACAATGTGATACCTTTTTGAAATTTTGTATACTGTTAGGGGAGACCATCGGCAGCAAGTTGGTCCACACCCCTGGTGGCCGGTACCTGCGAAATACAAAATGGCCGACATTAGAAGCAAATGCACCATATCTTTGCTTCCACTGACCATAATTTCAACTATAATACCAATTTATTGATGTTTTAAGGTGTGAGGAATCATTTTCTGAAGTTATTATTTACTTTCAAAGTCTTATTCACGGTCGAAATCCAATATGGCCGCCGTCTGGGGATATCATGTCACTTCTTTTAGCAATTTCCATGTATGATACCAGCTTTTCTATGTTTTGAGGCTTGAGGAATCCATCTACAAAGTGATTTTTTTATTTCAAGGTCATTTTCAGGGTCAAAATCTAATATCGCTGCCAACAGGAAACAAAAACGTCATATCTCAGCTCCCATTTGCACTATACCTACAATTTCTTTTAATCTTAACAGCTATTAGCAAGTATTATATCTCAGCAGCTATACCACCATATATAATATCACTGTTTTTAGGTTTTTATATATGAAAATACCCTTTCTGCATCATCTTTCTGTTTCCAGGTCATTTCCAGGTCAAAATCCAATATGGCCACCACCTCAAAATGAAAATATCATGCCTCAGCTTCAATTAGCACTAGATAGATGTGTAATACTATTTTATTTAGGTTTAAATGTATAGGGAATCCATTTCTGAAGCCATTTTCATGATCAAAACATATTTTAGGAATTTAGGCCTTTCATTGAAATGACTATTCAAACCTAAAATCATATAATATTTTAAGTATATACCTGACATTGTGCACAAACAAGTTGGTGTTTCTTTTTTTTAATTATTTTGATCCCACACTTATTCTAACTACATATATACGGTGAGGTTGAAGAGAAATTGGTGATTGAACTCTCAAAGGCAGAAGTTCGTCATGTCATTCAGGAGTTTGAATATGCTGGCTGGCGTGGTCAGACATATATGACATAACAAGGAGTGAGTCGTTGGGATGTGAATATGGTACTCCCCTTTTATTCAACAAACAAGCACAGAGAAAACATTTCTGTTGTTTCCTGGCTGCTGTCCAGGGAAATAATGACGAGAGGTCCCTTTCAAACAAAGGGCACCTCCGGCCCAACAAGATTGGCAATTAAGTACGGAACAACAATAAACAATAAGGGCAAATTAAAGGCCAATACTAGCTATCCTTTCCAAGTTATAATCTCCTCAGGCAGGCTTGCTCTGAGGAGGATAATTAAATTGTGCACATACTAATGTAAATTACTATAAAGTGGCAATATGAATTGAAAGCTGATACCCAACTGATACATGTTGTTGGAATTAATTAATTCCGAGGCATTGGTGGCGCCCCCTCCCTACAGCCAGGTAGTTGCCTTACCCACAATCCCAACCACCTTTCCTCCTTTTTCTCCATAACCCCAAACGCTACTACGGGATAAAAATTGTTCCCACCCGCCCACACCAAATAACCAATCCTCACTCTACCGCGGCTAAATAACATATTATCTACATCACCATAATATCGCATTAGCATTGTATAATCTTAATGCTAATTATTATTATTATATAAATCCTCCTCTGCGATATTTAAAATTTCACTAAAAAATCTCAACAAAATTCAAGTTTTACTCACTCATTTATTATTACAATTTTATACAACAAATTTTAACAACAAAATAAAAATGTTGTCGCCCAATTAAGTTTCGCCTCAGATTATATGTTCATTACTCTCACTTCTAAAATTTAGCACTTTACGAATGTTGTTGTACACTGCATACATAAATATGGGGGGAAGGTCCAAGATACTAAAATATGTCCCCCCCCCCCCCCGCCACACACACACTTGGAAATTGCTAGCATAAGGCCTTGGCCAGCATATGCAACAGCTAAATATAGGATCGACAGATCAGGGTAGCATTACAACGCTCAAATAGGAAACAGGTGTGATGATGAACAGATGTTTAGAAGATCAAACAAATGTCACAATGAAAGTATTTGCTTTGCAATATTTGATGACTTTACAATTTGCTGAAACTACGCTAGGATTTCATGTACACCACCCTTCCTAATATAATAATCACAGAGCAGGCCATATGGCTCAGTGTGACTCACTTGATTTTCAAAGAGCTCCTCATGGTAAAACGGCCTAATATTTGGGGATCATGCCCCCAATGCCACAGATTATCCCAGCTATATTTGCTTGTGTAGGACTTGCGGTGTTGGTAGCAGTTTAGGGGCAGTGATAAAGCGTTTAATCTTGCGACCTCGCGTTATTCTTTATCATAAACATTATTACCTTCGGATGGACCTCTATGCAGGCTGAGAAGGTGATATTGCCAGACTTATATTGAGGTTAGTGACTCTTAGGAGGTATGACATGAATACACTTGTCTTTCATGTGTATAGCCCATCGTAAATTCACATTATTTTGTTTTTGTATATTTCTATGTCATGTCTGTGAGGGTATTGACCCGAAAAAATAGTTATAATAGGCTACCCTTTTCCGTATGTAATGATCTATGTTATGGTGTTACTGTCACTGATTTAAAATTGATAACTTTCTCCGTTGTGTAATATAATACAGTAATAGAAGTTGATTTGATCTAAATCTAAATGTCTTTTACACTTTACCACTAGTCACCCATTGTTTACTTAGATCTAAAGCTGCACTCTCAGGTATTATGACAAACCAAATATTACCAAATTTACTAATATTATGATTTATAGGACTTGATAAATATTCTGCAACTATTATATGTTCATATTTAAGCATTCAAGGTGAATCCGCCAAGTGTAAACAGCTGCTGGTGAGCAATAATAAGTGAACTCACCATATGAAGGGATTCGGGCAGGTCCTCTAAATACAAATTAGGACGTTTTAGAATCCCTAAATTGAGTACATTTCCAAAACCTCATTATATTTCTTTTTTGTCATTAGTGAAATGCTTTTCTTTGATTTCATGAATTAAATCCGTCTGAATAAAGGTTCAATCATGTCCCTTGGATGTCCTAAAACTAAACTTCCACCAGACGCAGTGTGCAATTTAATTATCATACACTGCTACGCCAGTATCATTATTCACATGTTGGATTACATGCTCAAGCCGGCCACAGGCTGAATGTACGTCTGACCAACTATACACTCCAGGGCCGCTCAATAGCAAGGCGCCACCGGCGCGCCCTCCCGTCGGCGGCCTGCCACAGGATGTAATATTGGCTTTAGCTGCATGTACCCGCACTGTGGGGTGGGGGAGGGGGGTCGTCATACTGTGGTGATTATGAGTGGGGTAGGGTAGGTATGTACTGGCCCTGGTCATCCTACATAAAGACATATCACTGCTTAATTATTTATTTGTTTATTCATTCATTGATTTTGGAGAGGGTGAAGTAATTATTCTTGTAGAAAATCAACATTTCGCTGCATTTCCTTGTTGAAGCGTTTCTTCCTCATGCCAGGTTCTGTAACAAAAAAATACAAGACAGTCAGCCATTTCAATGGGAGTATATTCATAAATGAGATAAGGTATAATTTTAGCTAATGGATCTGAGGGTTTTTGAATTTCAATGAACGAGCAGAAATGCCTATTCGTTGGGGCCTATGAACAAGCAGAAATAGCCACAATTAGCAGAGATTTGACTTATCTAGTCATTGTCATGGCCTGTGTTCCTGGTACTGGTTTCACCGACCGGACGGATTCTAAGTAATCATAGGGGATATTCCGACCTAGCTTTCGACCTGCTTGACGAACGGATGCCCAAGCGCTTATTTCGATAAGCGGATGCTATTTCCGAAACACTACGAACGCATCACCATAAATGTACAGCGATTATTAGAGAGGGGGCCCCGGGTCTGCAAAAGCTTTCTCGCACTCATTTTCCTACAAACGTATCCATCCAGGCACATCAATAGCCAGCAAAATAACAAAGCTATACTTGAGTTAAGTCAGTTTAACCGAAATGCACACAAGTAAATGACAATCTTCGTTCAAATTACGTTAACACTAGCGTGAATGGGGACTGCATATCGGCCGATCGACTGACCGTGAAAGTTGGGCCACATGACTGAAATGTATGGGAAATGATACGTAAGGCTTCTCATAGTGTATTGAGCACGCTCCTTCCGGTCAGACACTTCCGTCTTTGCAACTAACAACAAACAACTAGCCTAGGATTATCACGTGCATGTATTGCTGTCATATTCCATGTAGAAACTCTGCGATTATTCCATTAAAAAGGTAACGAAATATCGATTCTTCTGCTAAAGTATCATTGTCTGCAGGGTCTGCGAAGCCAGACGCCTGCAGAATTCGGCAAAACACCGAGTCAACTCGTTTCCAGTGGCCAAGTTTAGCTGGGTCCCCCGGCTCTGCAGTCGCCGAAACCATAATTTTAAAAGCTTTCATTATTACCAACGATATAACAAATACAGCGGCCGGAAAATATTCTACTAAACTAACCAACCAAGCAGTTACTGTACGCCTACACAACACAAATTCTCGCGCGGATACTTTCTAGATTGTTTATTTTGAAATTCTCAGAGTCCTCACTTCCACGGGGACAGTGCCTCCATATCAGAATACATGTACCTGCTATGGACCTGCCACGAGCTAGCCCCATAGACACAAATATCAAAAACCTAGAAAAATGAAATATAAATGTGCAATACTTTTGATACACCATTTGTTACTCATTATGAATTCATATTATATATCAATAAATACATTTCGATGATACTTACCCAAGTATACTTGGTAATACTTCGACTTTTGGTGTGTGATCCCAGTCATTGAAGAAAGAAGTGTGTGCCGCCACTGCCCCCTACATATATAGTACCACACAAAGCATAGCTAGACTGCTTCATGCATGAATGCATTTCAAGGTCATCTTGTACCCACAGAAGCTTTGTTAGGTGCGCCTAATAGTTGGCCTGTTACATAATAGCAAAAAGCGCTCTACACACGTAGCCGCATCATGAATGGACGTGTATATTTCGCACCTGTTATGTATACAGCAGCCGGGGGTTAAAAAATAAGCAGACGTCCATTCATAGATGTAAGGGATATAATGTACTTCTCCCAGCCGATGCCCATATTCTAACTTATTCTGAGATTCAGAGTTTAGTCATAATAACTAACAATAGGTTGAACACACCTGTAAGGTAGAGTTCCCTAGAAAAGTGTTTATATAGACTCTCGTGTACAAAGAAGACACCCATATCTTAATTGAACTCTTGATTATTAAAGTAAGTAACTATGCATGTCCTGGGCATCTGGTACTCTCTCTTCCTCCCACCCTCTTCCCCTCATTCTTTCTCTCTCTGCCTCTCCACCCCTCCCTCTCTCTGTGCCTCTTTGTCCTCTCTCTCACTTCCTCCCTCCCTCTCCACCACTGCCTTACTCTCTCACACATCCCCTCTGTCTCCCTCCCACTCTGCCCCTCCCCTCCCCTTCCTTCTGTCCCTCCCCCCTCTCTCTTCCTGCCTAGATAAGAGACATACGCTATTCACATAAACTCTGATCTGTTGTCTGCTTGTTACGATCTGCTTTCAGCCGTACAGATAGTGGATAAATTCCCATTAAGTTGACGCCATTTTCACCTACAACCAGATGCAAATGAGATGTGGAAATAAAAAAACGGGTGTCGCCGGTAGTCTCTTTAGGTGCATGTGAGAAAGTTGTGAAAAAATAGGATGAAGATATGAATCTCCTGCGACGAAGCTTATACAGGCACTGTGTTGTATGTCTCTCACAGTTCGTAAGCGCATTGTTTCTCCCCTAGATGCGAGTGCTTGTGAAACAGTTACTACTGAGATATGATGAGTTTCTTATACAAAGGGCCCACTGACTCACAGCAGTGCTTTCTATATTAGATGTATTTTGGCTAGTGTAATTTAGAAAAATAATCAGGTATTATTAACTCAGGTGTTTTTCGTTGTGCCCTGAGCAATCATACTATGTAGGGTTTACAAAAACTAGAATGTTAAAATTATAATTGTACAATCTATATACTGAACTTAACGCGTATAAAGTACTATATGTGATTTTAGGAAAGGAGGTGGAGATCAAATGAAATAATGGGTCTATCAGTTATTACCATCTTATTAATGTTTTGTTGAAAAAGTATGGGTCCCATTATGATCTATTTGTTGATTATTGTGATTGGCTTATTATTATGATTCATAATGTTTCCTTGACAAATGTGATTGATTTCTACTACTAGGTTATGCATTTCTGTTTCAATTGAACCTAACTTCTTTTAACCGTTCATTATTATTAAATTAAATGTACGTTTAATGTTAAACCTACCATGTCTGAGAAATAACGAAACAAAAAGAGTGGTCCACTTGTACAGCGATTGATAAGTAACTGGTATTAATGCGGTATTGGTGGAAACATACCCATCACTGTGCCTAACGATTGTAAGAAAGAAAGGACGGTTTAAATTCATTATAGTATCCATGTTGGAAAAGCTGTACATTCTATGCAATTAATCAAGAACATTTCCTTTTACGAATCCAATCGATCCTGACTCATGTATTGTATCACATATTTCTAAAAAAAACAAATAAACTAGCATAGGGATTTAACATAGACGGGAAGCACTATCACTTTGAAGTTGAGATGTTATGTCCTGTGATACATCCTACATCCTTTATATTATTTCATGTGTACACTCTCTCTAGCTACACCAACCTAGTCATATGTAACCTGAACTAATTAAGAAAGCACTCCTAACACAGGGTCGTAACACTGTTGATACAACATCCTACCTACACAAATAAAGGATGCTTCAATTCAATTCAATTCAATTTATATTGACATTTTTTTACCTTTCTCTTCTTCAGGCCGCTTCGACCATGGGTAGTCTACACAACAGCACCCGGTGTGGGAAACCAGACAACAATAGACGTCGCGGAGTTGCCGTTCACGGCGTCTTCCGGGAGTTTGCCGGCGCCACTTCCATGCACGGCGTTCCGCGCATTATAAATGCACAGTCGTTTACAGCTCGGATATTCTGGTCCATTATATGCATGGCAGCGTTTGGTATGTTCTTCTGGCAAACAGCAATCCTCCTGCAGAGATATTACAGCTACCCCAAAAAGGTGAACGTCGAGATCGTTCAACGCCCGGTGCGCTTCCCCTGGGTTTCCGTATGCAACACGAAGCATCTGGATATCTTGACCGTGGACAAATTAGAGAAAATGTTTTTTACACCTGACAACGTATCACATCCTGACGATCCAGATTTTCTTAAAGATTTCCAGGATAGATATGAGGTTTTTTGGGAGTTTTCCTCCTATTATTTCCAAAAGTACCAAATGCTGAACATATCGTTTGACAAGACCAGGGAGGACATGTTGGAAGTGTATTCTCGTCTAGGACTTATAGCGAATCTTGGTACTGATATGGCATCCAAAGGAGGTATCGCACTGAAGGATTTTATAGTGAGTTGCACTTTTATGGACGAGAAGTGCAACACAACAAAAGCTCTAGCGAAATTCTTTGACCCATATTATTTCAACTGCTTTACATTCAAACCTGAGCATGTTGATAGGTCCCAAAATAACAGACTACAGGGGATCGAGTTTGGCCTATCTCTTCTACTATTTACTGGGAGTGCCGGACAGCTTACCCAGTCTTCCTCTTTTGACTTCCTCATACCTGGGGTGGAAGAGTCAGACTCAGCTTTAGCAAGTGGTCGAGGGGCTCGTGTGGTGATTCATTCTCCAGACACTGTTCCTCATCCTACCCACGAAGGGTTTGATATAGCTCCGGGATTTTCTGTGACAATCGGTGTAAAAGCCAGGGAAAATTCTCGAATATCCCCTCCCCATGGTAACTGTTCTTCATCTGACTCGAATGAAGAATTTTTATACACACTTATTGGTTGCCAAAATGACTGCCTACAGAATAGCATCATAAAGCGCTGTGGCTGTATAGACAACCGTATATCAGTGCGAAAAAAACAGAATGCTGCTTATCCCTATTGTGTAGAACTGCCTAAACTCGAACCCCAATGCCTCCTTGATTTGACCACCGATACATGCAACGACAAGATCACAAAATGGAGTCAGAGGCTTAATTGCCGTAAAGAGGTCTATGAAAATTTGACACTGAAGGACCCGGATGCCATCGACAGATGTAACTGTTACCCCCCATGCAATGACATAGAATATGACTCCTACTATAGCTTAAGCACTATTCCGGAAAAGACAGAAGAACACACTGCATTCTATACTACGATAACCGACTTCTTGGAACAAATGCCATCCAGAAAGAAGGAGGTTCTCCTCCAAAAGTTTGGCAAAGATTATTTAGATGCCATGTCTGATCATATCTCGCGGCTAAACGTCCATATAGCCGATAGCAATGTGATTAAAACGACTGAGGCGCCAGACTATGAAGCAATTCGCCTTATTTCGGACATCGGAGGGCAACTTGGATTGTGGATTGGGATATCAGTGATGACATTATTCGAAGTTGTACAACTGTTTGCCGATGTCTGCAGGTTCATAACATCCAGAGGAAGAACCGTGGGGGAGAGACGACTGGACAAAGTGGCTGAGAGAGATGTCGAGATGCAATGTGAAGTCGATCGTTTGACGGCTGTTTGAGGCCACCCAAAGTTATAGAGGGAATACGTTGCAACAGCACACTGACTCCTTCAGTCCATTTAAATCCCCCTGTAGTAGTTCTAGTTTCTTTCCCAGTAACACTTGTTCCCCATCGAAACACCCCCTCTAGCCAACATCCAATAGATTGTAACACCTCGGCCCCCAAAACAATCCCAGAATAAATCCTTGAATGTTTATGAGCATCTGAAAACCAGATGGGTGCTAGAATGCGCCTCGGTCAACAGTGTGTTTGTATAGAATAGATGCATGAATAACCCTTATTGTAAATTGTTACTGTTAAAAGATGGTGGTTACATGTCCAATGCGCATATTTTATAACAATGCTGCATTTTGGTTCCAAGCCACAAGGAGGAATGGAGGAGAGAAACAATGTAAGTCATTCCAGAACAAGACCAAACGGTGATGATAGAGAAATATTATTTTGTACAGTGAATTCAGAGAATGCGCTAATCTATGCTGATTTGTATACTGACCGATGAATACTCATTCATTTTAAATACAGTCTAATGGTATTAGACGTTAGGAAATATTTTTGAAGCTAATGTTTGAATTTTATAAGATGACTTTCGTATGCTGGAATAGAGAATGGGGGTGAGGACATACATCAAACAACACTCTCGGAACAAACTTATGCCAAAATATATGTCATATCATAGTGTTTCTTCATCAATAAATCCATATTCTTTAACATAATACCATTACCTTTCTTTTAAAAATGAACTTTTCAATGTTTCAGCCATGTTTAGGGGAATTTAGATTACACCAGTTTAAAATTGATCACAAATTATGAAACAAGAATCATCGTAACCACGATAATATAAAGCGACACCCCCGGCTATGGTCTGAAGTAACTAGAAGGAAAGGTGTTTCTCTGCGTATTTCAAACCTTCTAGTAAAATTGCCTTATTTTGTAGAAAAAGAAGGGAGAACAAGAGACCGTCAGTATGAGCCATCGATGTTTCCCAACCAAAGGAAAAGTTAAGGAGCTCTCTAAGATGTGAGATTGGAGGGAACACGCGACTGGGTATCTAAGGATTCAGTGCATCCTTAGCCAGACAAACCTTCCTAGTGCATGCTACTTCCTTGCTTCCCATGGGCGACTCCTTTGGTACAAGCCATCTGTAATCAGATATTCGGCCCCTGCTGCATGACTGACCAACAGGAGTGCAGAGATACCGATGGCTATCCTCAGTTAAAGTGCCATTTCTTTTGAATAGGACATTTTCAATATGCCAACTGGAAATGATGTTCTCGCTTTTAACTCGGGTTATATAGTCCTAGGATATTAAGTTTTAACATCATGTATAGATGCACATTTCTTATGCATGGGTCACGGAGATAGATGGAAAGTGGTGAAACTATGGCAAATTTAAATTATAAATAGAGTCTGCACCTTCTGTTCTATTTGTGATTCCTGTATTCCAAACCAAATAACCAATGATGGGTTCCTTTTTGATGAAATCAACATCAGCTAGATCTGATACCCCAAATTAATTGTTGATTTTGATTCTGCAAGATCAAAATCACAATGTTTTGAAAAGCTTGTACCTAATGTTCGTGTCCACTGGCGGTTGTGAACCATTGCATGATATATAAAGCATAAGAAAAGAAAATGAAACGAAAATAGTTTTTAATAGAAAGATGTAGCTCCATGTTTTGCATGTTATGTAAGTTATGTAATAAAAACAAGAATATATAGTCCCTGTAGAATAAGTATTGATAATGGGTATGTTGGTACAGAAATCTTATTCCAAATTAGATGCATAGCCGACTGAAATGCAGTAATAGTGTTACACTATTACCAATATAATAGTTATGACAAAGATTGTTGTCATCCATCCATACATGATGAGAACTATTGTTTTACATTGTTCTTCGGTAAACTGTCAGACGATCTGCTGCCACTATGTATAAGGGTGAAGTCGCCTGAAAATGTACGATTCGCCTTCACCAATTGTTCTATACAGTCCATAATATATACCAACTATGCTTAGATATATCTAGTATTTACCATCTTTTCGGCCAAATTTAGTACAATTTATTAAAAGTGCAGAGCTGCCGATTGTACATTTTCTGACGACCTGACCCATAATCCCAATGATATGCATAACTATGATGGTTATATTGTGTTAGAAGTGCACATACGGGAACTTCACTTCAGCCTCTGTGCATTAGAAGGCAAATAACAAGAAATAAACTGCATGAAACCCTTTTCAGATTTGTAGAAGATTGTGCACTGGGCATCCCACGATGCCTCTTTATGTCAAAAGGATCAGTCTGCCCCATTCCCCTGCGCCAATGGACCGGACCGACCACTCGACATCAGAATTTTCCTCAATTTTGTGAGTGATTTCATGCAGTCACTGCTGTGTACTGCTGAAGCGTTATCGCGACCCCTTCCAACATCATTTAGGTTGTTGTGTTTGCTCTTGATACCAAATTAGAAAAAAAGGACAATCCATGTACAGAACCAATGTAGACTGAGATAACATTATATATATAGAGAGAGAGAGAGCGTGTGACATGATACTAAATGTAGCAAGCGCAAAGTTCTGTGTTTGTAATTACCTAATGACACGAATATAGTTAGACCCATGATCTAGACCTTCAGGTTGATCATTTATTACATTATATAATTATTATAGAATTGTGTAATAAGTTGCTATTGATATAAATCTTTGTCCAACTGTAATATGTCCTGAGAGTCACTATGTCTTCCTACATCATTTTGTATTATATAGGGGCTGTTACCACTATTGGATAAAAACTGCATCAGTGTGTTATCGATAAAATTGTTGTCTCATTTTAAAGATTACCTAGAATTTTAAAATCAATACATGTTAATACTATACTTCTAAACAACAATATACGCCTTTTATCTACGATTTCAACCTCGGTATTCTTAGTAGATTATCGAAGGAACATGACGACAATGCGGTTGGAATATGCTTCAGTTTTTGAATGTTCAAACGGTCTATTTCACTTTTGCATATATGGCAGGCAATATATAGCTTACCGGGTCTTTTTGAAAAGGTATCATCTTAGAAATCAAATCAAAAATCAAAAGGGACTTGGTCAGAATAACAGTATCATATACTCTAACTAGTATGAGTATCAGAAATGAAATCACACTGAATTTAAGAACTCTAAAATGACAACCACTTATTATAATTGGAAATTAGATTCCATTGCGGCATTTTCGAATTAATATGTATTAACTAATATCATTAATAGTATTAATCTACCCCTCCAGCTGAAAAAGAATATAGTAATTGGGAAGGCTAAGTCCTGGGTTTCTTCCATATCATAATACGTTTAGTGGTTTTGAAACAACAATGTCTATCCATCCAAAGCTTAAAACTAAATGTCCTCCACAGGTCCTTGCTGTACATAGCTGATATTTGTTGGCGTATATTTTGTAAGTACAAAACCAGAGATCAATGATTAATTGATAAGCCTTTCTTACCAAAGTGCTTCGTTGTGGTTGTGGTCGCAGACTGTGTACATCTCTAAGTAAGACTTTTACAGAACAATTTTAACATTTCTAAAAGCTGAGGAACGTGTCCAGAGTATGGGATATAGCAGGTTATAGTCCTGTATTATTATTTACGACGTATACTCACATCATCGACGGATGTACCAGGCTATCGGTAGATAGATTATAATATAGGTATCAAATAAATATCTTTTGGACGAGGCTGCATGCATGTCTTTGTTTTTCTATCCGTATTTCTTCTCAGACAGAAACTTGTCTACTACCAATGTTGCTACCAAATATTTCGTCATATCCAGGCCATGAGCAAGATTAAAGGGACGTGGACATCTGTTGCGTCCCAAAGTGGACATTTATACCAATGACGAAATTGGGACAGTCTTTTCCTCTTTGGTACAAGCTATTTCACATACTATAAATATATTTCCAACTCCTCACTTCCTATTTCCGAGCAGATTTGACTATTCCCCTGAGATATCAACCACACAAAAGTATATCCCCTCTCCTTTTTCCTATTTCTCCGATGGTGATTCCTATTTCTCTGGTACACTACTTTTATCTCTGTACCAAAGGAGACTATGGTGACTCATATTTCACCTCTGGTAACCCCTTTTGTCTCTGTACAAAAGGGGACATCCCCTGTTATGTAACACATGACCACTGTGTGTGGTTCCCAGCTGCAGTGGTCACCATAGCAATTAGACTATGTTCACAGACATGTCTCCTTTCCTACCATGCTGTCTTCTCTTCATTTCTCTTTCTCCGTCTCCCTCTCACCCTCTCTCTCCCTCTCCCTCTCACCCTCCTGCTCACCCTCCCTCTCACCCTCCCTCTCCCCCACCCGCTCACCCTTCCTCTCCCATTCACCCTACCTCTCCCCTCTCTCCTCTCACCCTCCCTCTCCATCCCACCCTCCCTTTCCCGCTCACCCTCCCTCTCCCTCTCAACCCCATTTTGTGTCATGGGACATATACATGTTGGCATAGGAATGGTGAAAAGAACTGAGAATAGCTTAAGACAGTGGATATTCCAAAAAGGAAAAGGACTTTCCAAAAGAAAAAGGACTTTCCAACAAGCAAAAGGACATTCCAAAAAGGAAAAGTATATTCAAAAAAGGAAAAGGGTATTCAAAAAAGGAAAAGGATATTCAAAAAAGAAGTCTTGGATATCTGAGATTTTTCCTATTTCATATGGATATCCTTTCCGATTGGGGACAAAACGTTTATATAAGCATCGTATTGTCGGGCTCGACCCCCCCCCCGCCCCCCCCCCCCCCAAAAAAAAAAGAAAAATCCTATTAAAAAGGAGACCGTAACAGATATTTCATTGATTTAAAACCATTGGCATTTTCTTTTATTTCGAAACTTTTATTCAGTTCCCTGCCTTCTGGGCTGTTACAACACTAAACATATATAGCAGTCATTTTAAATGATAGAGAAATTCAAATGTTGCTCAAGTTTCAGCGTTATGCATGACAATAATTTAACCTCATATTTACTCGAGAACGCACAGTATCCTTTGGTGAGGCCTTCTTGTGACAGTTTTATGAAGCTATTGCTCATTTTCTCCAACGCCAGGCCCCACCAGTGGGGGGCCCAAGGGGTCTATACAATGCGACACCAAAAAGACGGATTTGAGCTTCCCAAGTCCCAAGTTTCTACACCAATGTGCGTGGGGAAAATTTTCCTCTTGTTGAACTTTTTGTCTGTTAAAAAAGATTCGGCGGTATCTCGAACTTGAGCATGGAAATATGGTTGGGAAAAATAAGACTTATGGGACATTTGTTGTCTATATGATTGATATAAATATAAAGTGAATGATACATGGGTTCTTATATTTTCAGCGATTCTATATAATCATTGATATCAACACAAACTTGTTTCCACTTTTGTTTTTCTTCCCTGCTTTCAGTTTCTCTCATCTCACATGCATAGTCGTCTTCTGTTTCCTAATAAGTAAGAACACAAACAAGGAAGTGTAATGTGAGTGCCATGGCCCTGGTAACGAAGTCACTAATTGTGATAAAGATGTAGGGAGCACAACGCAGGCCAAAGCAAAGACGGAGGTCCTCCAGGAACACTTCTCCATCTCCAAAGTCCCATCTAATACCTTGGCACGTAGCATGGTCTGCATTGACATTAATGGACCTATAAGCAGCTGAAATATCGGTGGTACACAAATAAGAACTAGGCTCAATTAGGGACTTGTCTTGTAGGAAAAAGAATCACAAATGCTATTCATGTGATTGTTGATAGAGATCTCCAGTGGTCTCCTGCAATCGGTGATAGGGCGGTATGTAGAATCCGGCTTCGGAACCGCGCCCAAACTGTGAACACAATGTGGTTTTGCATCAACCACAACATACTTATGGTGCTCAATCTCATCATTAAGTAGGCCAGAAATGAACTGATGAGATTCTCCATGCGTTACAGATGCATAGTTGCGCCTATTATAAGAAGCGACGGTGTCAACAGAATCAACAATGTCAAAGCCGCTGGTAATGCCATTGAGCAGATATGACCTGAGTTGAGGATCACTTTCATAAGCCAGTTCATGTTCCCAAGCCAGCCTAGCCATCTGAGAGGGATAGCCCCCAATATAATGATCAATCGTATCATACACAGGAAAGACAGGTAAGTTGGGTACAAAGGTAACTGGGACATATGAGTGATGCTGGTTGTAATCATCTAACCAACTCACAGAAGCTACATTGCAAGGTAATACATGACAAGGTAATACATGACAAGGTGAAGAATGTACACAATCAGTAGTATCATCCGTAGTGCTAACATAATCATGACTGTAGAGGTCCTGGCTAATACAAGCATCAAGGCATGAATTACCGTCAAGTAGATTAGCTGAACAATCATCATCACAAGGTAAAGGACGAGCAACAAATGTATCAGAATCAAATGCAGGGACAAAATTCAAATCAGGAGTACATATATCAATGTGATCAGAGGTAACATAGGTAACATCAGCATCAGTAGAATTATAACACTTGGCAACATCATCACAACAACAAGCGAGATCAATAACACCAGTATGTTTAGAAACTGTCAATGTATCCAGAGCACCTTTAACAGCGCGGTCAGTCCCATAGATAGTGTCACTGGTATCGGATGGTTGCATCCCGACGAATAACAAAGACAGATCCAAGTCATGTGGAGTATTTGAAGAGTAATCAGAAGAAAAGTCTGTGTCGAAAGGCGTCGGTATCAAGCATAATGGCTGGGGGCCGCCATGACAGATCTCACCCTTGACGAGAGGATCGGAGAAGGCATGATGTCACTGTTTTGGCGGGGATTCCCTAGGGCAGCCCCGCGCCTTATGCTTGAGCTTGCAAATCCGACATATGTGCTCTTTAGGACAATTGGCGGTGGTGCATGTCCGGTAATTCCAATGAAAACAGTTTTCCTCCGGATAATCAGATGGGGGGGGGATTCAAGAGCAGTAGGTGAACCATTCGCCGCACCACCACGCTTCTGCCAAGGCTTGCCACCACTGCAACCTTGACCCTGAGCCTGACCGGCAACAGCAGCGGGGGAAGCCCAAACAACATTCAGGGATCGGAGAAACTTAGCAGTAGTCATAGCAGCAGCATGAAAATGAGACGACATGGCCATAGGATCAAAGTTAAATGTAGTAGTGGTACCATCAACCACCTTATCCACCACTGATCTGTCATATTCAACGAAAGCAGAGTCAACATAGGACTCAGCCACAGCATGTTTAGAAATGAGGATTAGGTGTGACAGATACCCCTTCACATCGCCATCAGTTTCCAGTATGTGTTGCAATACAAGAAGCATACCAAATATTAACGAACGAAAGGTGAGTTTCTTATGATCCAAGTTCTTTATCTGCACATTATTATCCTTATATTGGATGTAGTACTCTGGTCTGAACACAATACCTTTTAAGCGTCGAGTAGCATCCGGGTCGATGACAGAAGTCAGCTGATGTAAGGCAGTGGTGAGCAGTTGGGTGATTGCACCGGTGGACTGGTCACCCCCGGGCGGTGGAGGAGGAGGTGGGGTTGGTGGTGGTGTTGACGACTGCTGCTGAGAACCGGTCGAGCCACCTTGGCCACCGGCTCTACTCGAATCCTTCATTTTCACTGTAAAGTCCTTAAAAGAACTGAAAAGTTGGTCAAACTGCTTAGATTGACTTTGAATAACTGCAGTTTGTGTAGTCTGTGCCTCCAATAAAAGCAAAACGGGATCAACCTTGGTCTGAGATTCAGGAGAAGCAACCGCGCCCTTGTCGTCGCCACCGTCAGTCTCTTCCTCTAAGTCAATATCTCCACGAAATAATTTCCAATCCTCGGGTTGACTTCCCTGTGCCTGAGCTTTCTCCATGGCCCGTTTTTTGTAACGCCAAGTCACCTTGCCAGGCCATTTATGTTCCTTGGAACAAACACCACACAAAGCCATGTCACAAGCAGGTTCAACAGAGCGAGGGAAAAAAATGGACAAGCAATGGCTATGTGTGAGAGGAGAATGAGTCAGAGGCTTGGCTTGCGGAACAGGTGACCGGCACAGGTGGTGCTAACTATATTCGTATAAAGCAGCTGTAGCATTTATATCACACATATATTTTAGTTTTGATTCTTTTTCGAATGTCATACAATAGTGAACATAAATCAACTTGCCTTCTTGGAAGAGTTTCTGTCTTTGAATATAAGCTTTTGTTTGAAGTATGATCCAATTAACAATTTTTGTATTCACATTATTTTGATGTAAACCAAACACTGGTCATTGGTTTGTAATACAATCTTATTATGTTCTCTACACAATTGTTTTTCTCCAACATTATTGTCGTTCAGGGCCCTGTTTCAAAATCAGGGACAATTAAGTAGAAAAACATCCCTTTTGGGACAAATTCCGTTTCATAATCAAAGTTGATAATCTTATCAAAGTTGATAAGATTCATGGTCACATTGAGAACATTCGTAGCGACTTTGAGTACATTCGCAGCAAGCAGTTAATGTACACTCTCTATCCCTAGCTATCCCTCTCAGCCCATGGCGCCTCCCTGTCTGAGTGTATGCCTCCCTGTCTGAGTGTATAGTCAGGTGCCTTAAGGGAAAAACCGTTATTTTTTGGATAAAAGTATCAAATTTGGTACACATGTAGGCAAGCATATACCTTTGAATATTTTTCCTTGCAACAAGAATTAAAATCACTGGAACACCAATTTTTGACATTTTTTTCAAAATGGCTACCAAAATAGTCCAGTTGCCAAACTGGGATTTTGGGGCCAAGCATGTTTTATGGTATGTATGATGTTTTATGGTGGATTCTGGTACCTGACCTGAGCAAGAATAAGCCAAGTGCTACTTTGGAACTCTTGGGGATAAGCTTTTGTGGGCCAAAAACAAAATGGCTGCTGACTGAGTATGTCGCCAATTATAGATAGCCCATAACTTCCTTATTATTGGTGCTAGAAACTTGATCTTGGTGTCTACAACTATGTTTTCAGGGTGTAGAAAGTCATTAATGTGCCAAGATTACCTGTATCCATACTAGAAATTATTAAATTTGAACTTGAGATAAAAATATTGTGGGAAAAATGTGTAATGATTTCAACAATTGTTATTGTTCTTATTATGAGCACATATGGATACTCATCACAGATTATATAAATGCATCTACCATATTTAATTCCTTTAACCATTAATTTGTGGTGCTTAATTTTTATAGTGTTTATCTAATATGGCTGCCCAAACTACAATTACAGAAGCATTTTGATCATTGTGGTAAGTGCAAGTATAAGCCTGAGACAAATCCCCAGTTTTTACGTAAAGGTTTCATGGTCTTCTTAATACATTACTCCTGAAATGCCTTGTAGGGTTTTCAAAGTATCTAAACCAATTCAACCTTGAGACAGTCAAGTCCTGCATGGGTTTTAAGTTACTTTTCCACATCTGCAGCAACAGAGTTCTTTACATCGTAGGCTGTAGGTCTTCCCACAAATGCAGGATACATATCCACAATCTGAATTGTAGCTGCATGTCATCAGCTGAGTGCAGACCTGGGATGTCACTGGCAGTGTTGTCCACACTGGACACCAATTGACTTCTTTGACTATCCAACCCCAACTGTCAGGGGAAGTTACATTAGTCTTGGGCTCTCAGCACCTTGCCCAAATACTGGCTCGCAACATGACCCTCCTAGTATTTTCAAAAGAAACAGAAATTCATTCTGGAATATAAGTGGTAATGTTTGATGAATAACCTTTGTCTCAGTCAATCTTTCATACTGTCCTTTGCCAAAGTCCTCAATCAATCTCATGAATCTTAAAATTATGATTCTGTTGTTTCAACAGTATCATAGTTTTCATGTATTCAACAAAAGCAATTCAGGGCAGTCATGTTTTCTTTGCCATGTTGTCTTACAGATCCAGTACAGTGTTGTCATACCGATCCAGTCAATTCCATTGCATGTATTTGCTGATAGCAAAATTGGGCACAATCACAATCAAGAAGAGGAATCTGTTCTGGGTTTAGATAGTTTGTGGTTTCTTTAAGAATATCTAATTTAAGAATATCTAAAACAAAAAAATGAGCAACTAATCCATGCTTGATCATAGCTGGTGAGTTTGCCTTCTCAAAATAAAGTGGTAACATTACAACCATAGAAGGTGAATCAGAAGTTTGAGGCTGGGTTGATGCCTGGTAAGCTGCCCACGTTATTGCCTGACCATTCTCAAGTTCTGTCACTGATAGCAGTGCCATCTCCTGTTCAACCCAGCAATTTTCTTTTTTTAGTCTGAAGAATGATATACTTTGTAGCTGGAGCATTGGATAGCATAGACCATAATTATTCCTCAACCACAGCACAAGTGTCCTTCCATGGAACTGGTATAAGGCTTATTCAGTTTCTACAAATTTGAATAGTAAAACAGCAGATACATATTTATTACACCAGGAAGCAATAAAACTTCCATTCCTATTCTACCATCCTCTTATACAGCAGTACCTGATGTCTACCTAAAACTGTCATCATCAGCAGTCCACAAGGCAATAACCTATCCTCTTGTTGGAAACCTGACTACTGAGATAATGGGGCACACAATTTTATATATCTCAAACTGGTTGCTATAATAATGTATTCCACTCAATATGCATTAGTGGAGTTCCTGACTAATGAAAAATTTGATTTTCACTTCAAGGTTGAGCAAAAGTTTAGTTTTATGGTATCAAATGACAGCTTAGGGTCTAGATACCCACTCCCTCCGGCTGGACAATAAGTATCAATATTATTTCGTCCCTTGATCCCAAACTTAATGACACCAGATCAAACATGTATTCCCAAAATTATAACAGTTTAAACATTTCCGCCTTATCTGTAATAATGGATTAGTCCCCCATCCCCAGGAAATAGGGGGTCCAGAGCCCCCCGCCCCCTCCCCCCCACACACACACCATAATATTACTAGCAAATATATTATAATGTGGCATCATTACAATTACAATAACACAATATTATAAGTTCAAATTAATTATTACCAATGTTCTAATAGTTTGACCATTTACACTTTACCTGTTGAGGTGGGTTGAGCCCCCTCCCCAAAACTGAGGGTACCTAAGAACCCACCTGGCTAAACAATACTTACTAATGTGGTTCTGTCTCTTTATTTCAAAAGTGATGACACAAGTTATGCTCAGATCAGACATTTATTCCAAAGGTTATAACAGTTTAAACATTTCTGGTCTATCTGTGATAATGGATCAGTCCCCCATCCCCAGGAAATAGGGGGTCCAGATGCCTCCCCCCCCCTTTACCAAAGTATTACATGCAAATATATTATATGGTGGCTTCATTGAAAATATAATCACACAAGAATTGTTCAAGTAGATTATAATTATCAATGTTCTATAGTACTTAGAACATTCACACCTTTCCTGATGAGGTGCGTTGAGCTCCCTCTCCCCCCCCCCCCCTAAATTAAGGGGTCCAGCCCCCCTAGCTAAAGAATACTATATGGTTGTGTCTCTTCATTCCAAAATTAATGACAACAATTATGTTCAAATCAGACCAGTATTTAATAAGGTATAACATTTTCCTTTAATTATTGAAAGTGGGGTTAGCCCCCTATGATAATAGCCCCTCAGAGACCCCCCAGTCAGATGAAGGGTGGACACATGGACCAAAATTGTTATTTAGAACCTAAGCTTTCATTTGATACCAAAAACAACACTTTTGGACAAATCTGAAGTGACTGTCCCTCCACGCACCTTACTTATATGGTCATATTCTGCATTTGGTCAGCCATCTTGAAAAATGGCCGAATGAGGGTGTTCCAGGGTTTTTTTTTCTTGTTGCAAGGGAAAATATTGAAAGGCATACCCTTGTCTACATGTGTACCAAATTTGGCACTTTTATCCCAAAAATAACGGTTTCATGTTTTTTTGACCTTAAGGCACCTGACTAGTATGGTTATTACGTAATAAGACAACACGCACAGCCAGTCCCGTCACTGAATGTTCCCGCGAATGTTCCCGCGAATACGAATGTTCCCCCGCGAATGTCCTACATTATGAAACGCCAGGCAGGGACATTATTTGTAACATTTGAACACCATTTGCAAATCTTCCAAAAAAGTCAGTCTATATCTGTTTCATTATGAAACAACACCCAGATAACCTACTGACTCTATAAGGTCTAGTACTTTTAGCCACAAGGCTTTTGTGTTATAACAATTCAAGAAAAAGTGACATATATTATCTCTTTCCGCAGAACGAGCATGTGGGAGATGCTACGATATTCATATTGCTTGAATGCTCACTGCACGTTATGGTACGATGTTATTGCAGTGTTTGTAGGGCATAAACCTACCTAGCCAAGATGATATGTTCTAATCTTCTTCCAAAGTATCATATGAGCTCATTGCTCTAAAATTCATGGTAGTGGACTCGTGTATAGTTCTCTGAATCCATCTCAGTCTATTAGTTTCTACAATGTCCTGGATGAGTCGAAGACCCAATCCGCCAATGTCACATCTTTGGCCTAGAAAATCTGAACTTATTTGATGATGTGGTCCTTTCCATATGAATATTATAATATTTTTTTTTCTTAATTTCAATATGCTATGGCTTGCGATGAAGGTAACGATACACAAGTTTGGCAATAAAAAGACATTACACACCAGTACTCTACCTTTTTCCAACAGCTTAGATATTACTTGATGCATTTTACTGAACAACTCTGAACAATTTGAAGAAACAAGGGCTTCTTCTTTGCGAGGCTACAAAAGATTAATACCCAGTACTTTCTTTTCAATGTCCAACTTATTCTTAAAATTTCCCTGTTGGAGATAATGATGTCAGCAATGTTAAAACCTTTCGATTTTCAGGGTTTAATTTTAAACCAGAGGCTAATCGAAACCTGTCCAGCATTTTTATAATATTAAACAAAGAGAATTCATTCTTGACAGACATAGTTTAGTCGTCGGCAAACTGTACCAAATTTGAATGACCTCCTCCCACCTCTATACCTTCGATGTTTTGAACAATTCTGGTTGATCTATTCAGCTAGTTTTGTTTACACAAATTGTGAAGAGGAGAGCAGATATGGGATCTCCCTGCTTCATACCTTTACCTATTTTGAACCATGACGAAGATAAACCGTTGTTGCAAAAGGTGCTTTCAGAGTTGGAGAGAAATGGATCCAAAAAATATACAGAGGGCTTATGTTGTGAGCGGCCAATGCCCTCATTAAAAAGGACCAGCTGATCAAATCGTAAGCCTTGGAGAAATCCAAAGAAACGTGGAGACCTCTTCTTGTTTCTGTTCTAATATACTAAGCATATTAAATCCTCTATTCTGCGTATTGCGGTACCAATGTATCTGCCATATATGCTACATATCCAAATTGAGCTGCTCCGTCTAGGTTTGGAAGGAGTGGTTGTAATCTATTTGCAATGGCCTTGGCAATGATTTTAATATCAACATTTAAAAGGGTTATGGTGCGCCAGTTCTTAATTAATTTTAGATCTGTTTCTTATGATTCCCCTTCCCATTTCTCTGAAATTTATTCTTAATCAGAGGCCAAAAGCCCTGATAGAACTCAATGGTAAATCCATCGTATCCAGGAGCTTTTTTTTTTTTAAGGATTTGACAATTTTTTCGATTTCTTCAACAAAAAGAATTCTGACTTAATGATCATTATCGATATCATTCAGTTTAACACTATCAGAGGGATCTATAAATTCCTTTACTTTCCATCAGTGTATATTCAGCTGACGTATGATTTGTTTGCTGGCTCTATATTTCTTAAGAGAGCAGAAATATTTGTGGGTTTCTCCCCATCAACTATCCACTTGGCTTGTGATCTAATAAGGGCACCTTTGGCTTCCTGTAATTCATAATCTTCCAGCTCCTTAATTGGTTTCTTCGATTAGAATTGATATTTATGCCATGTTTTTAATTCACAACTTATTTTATATGAGAACGAACCTGGCAAGCTGGCCATAGTTATCAGAGAAAGCATCTCTATGAAACAATACAACACCACAATCCCATAGTCCTGAACAATTAAACAAGCCATAAATCAGTTGATATATTAACTTTTGATGTTTTCAACTTTAATATTAGTGTGAACATAATGTTACTAATTTCCGTTTCCAAGGGAAAAGTTTCTCGTCGATCGTAAAGCCCAAATACATGTAGTAGATTGTAAAGTCAAAATAGTCGATCATAAAGTCAGAAAAGTTGATCGTAAAGTCAAAATAGTCAATCGTAAAGTAAAATAGTCAATTGAAAGAGAAGGGCACAGGGGAGAGTGAGAGAGAGAGCAAAAGAGGAGATGAGAGATGAAGAGGAAGAGAGCGAGATAGAGAGAGAGAGGAAGAGAGAGAGGGAACGAGATAGGAAGAGAGAGGGAGAGGGAGCTTTCTGGTCTGATTTTCATCTTGAGTTATTTCAGACGAATCTGAGCAACTTTCCATCTCCATTTGCTGGAGGCCGAGACAGGTTTCTGAAGGCTTAGAGGGCCAGCGAGGACAATAAACGAAGGCTCTAATGGCTTTAGTCCCCGTTGGTTGGGCTGTTACTATCACTTCAGTCTGTTAGTATCAATTTCCCCGAAAAAATAAATTATGAATTATAACTTGTTGACATTAGTTAAACCCCCCAATCGTCCCTCTTGATCACTGGCTTACCGTAAGTTCTCTAGGCATAGAGGGCCAGTGGCCACTACCGGTCCCGCTGGCCACTCTGTGCGTCTATAACGGGCCAGCTCAGACCAACCAACGGGGACTAAGGGTGGAGATGGATGGGAATCGCTTATGGGGACCCCTTATAGGAGTGATGGGGATCGCTGCACTCTTCCAGACCAACTCCCTTTAAAGCTACACTATCAGTTAATATTGCATGGTCAAAAACTACCAATGTTCTACTTTTGTTCCTTTCTTTTGCAACCGATCCAAATGTCATTTGAACAACATTTTGGAGGCTTTTGTATAGTTATTTTTGCTACGGGGCGTCATTCATATTCTTTAGATTCGCCAAAATCCTTCTCACTTATCACTCACCAGCAGCCACTCTCTCTTGGACCATTCCGACTTTATATTCTCGTAAAAACATAATATAACATCAGCCAAATATTGATAAATCGATCCTATGAGTTATAATATGTGTAATATTAGCAAGTTTCTTTTCTCGTAATAGCTGAGAATACAGCTTTAATACACTGTCTATAAACTTCGATATCAAAAGTGTTCCTTTCCTAGTGAGTGCCCTAAGTAATTTCTTATTTCAATAAATGTATGGTTTACCATCGTGGGGAGACTGATGCGTTTGGAGAATTCAAGAATATGGGAGGGGAAGGGGAGGGGACCCACTATTCCACACCAACTGGTATTAACCAGATATGTGAGACAGACACTAGAGAACGTTCTGGTATGAAAGAGCCGAATAACAGATTAACTAGTGCTCGAATTCTCTATTAAACATGTCTCTGTCTTGAGAGACGAACGTGAAAACTTGTTTTTTTCTGGCTGACAAACAAGTCTCGCTGCATGGATGACGTTATAACTTCTAGAGGGTTAAATGTATTTAGGTTCAGTCAGCTAGGGCACAGTTGATATGATTCATCATATCGCTATGCACGGGAAGAGATCTTATTATTGCTGGTTTTATCGGGACCTATATATATGAAAGCTTGTTCCTGTCTTTCTGCCTGACCTGACACCAGACAACAACTCTAATGAAACACCACCTCCACAAGACAGGTCACAAAGCTGTCAGTCCAGAGTTAAGGTATTGAGGAACTCTCCCTGTGAGGAGGTGCATTAAGGAGTCCTTGTCATGTGCTCCAAGGTCTAAGTCAGATCGATAGAGAAACCCTGTGGCTACTATCGATGGGAATTTCCCCTCAAAGTATTCAAGAGAGTGTAATGGAATTGAGTTCCATTTTTAGACACCGCCCTATTGCAATGGGCTCCTCTTCCCAGCTAAATTGAGTATCGCTACATAGCACTGATTACGTTGCTGATAATAAACCCTCTTTATTAAACTCAGTGCAGACTTTCGCAAAATATTTTTAATTTGTTGAGTTTATTAACTTGAATGGAATACTTTTATATAGAAAAAATACTTCCTAAATCAGCATCACCTATGCCATGCATAAATCCGTTTGGCTTTAAATAGAACAATATTGATTTTAGGAACGTCATTTTTTCAGCAAATAAACATGCTATCGACCGCTTTGCCCCCATTATTTGTTTATTTTGTTTTCAGGCGTGGTCTTCCTGCAGTGGACACACTTTCCCAGCGAAAAATTACGAATGCAGATCCTGAAAATTACATATTCACACAAATAATTATTTTCTGGGGAGGTTTTAATCCAATGAACTATACGTAACATATACTGGAAGGGCTTGTGAATGCATAACATCGATTATATTGTTATCGTTACCTAATATGTAGTCACCAGGCCCAGTCATTCAAGACAAGCCGCAATGTTGGTCTAAGTGATAGATTATGAATGACACGTCTTTTAAAATGTCAATAGTAATCTATTGCGATAGGTTACAAATGACATGATAGATTACGAATGACATTGTTAAAAAGATATTTCTGAAAGCAAGAAACATCTAGGATTATTTTTTTATCATTTTGAATATCTAAAAAGGGATAAAGTCAGCGTATTGGCACGAATTTCTTTATCAAATTGCAATATATCTCATAGACCACTGCAAATAAGATATCTGGTAGATTACAAATGACATGAGAGATTGCAAATGCCATTGGAAAAGAGATGTTTATGGGAGTAGGAATAATCCAGGGAGTATGTGGTAAAAGAAGCGTGCAGTTGAGCAATAATTATGATTTGTCACTTGTTTAAAGGAAAACACTGGGCTGAAACAGTTGCAGGCCATACAGTCCATTTATGATTTATAACTGGGGTCTTACATTATAATACTCGTTTCTGGGCAATGATATTGCCATAATAAATCAAGTAATTTCTTCCCCGCTCTACCTAGAGCCTGCCCTGTATGCCTCCATATTGCCACATGCATGACACTAAAAAGGGCAGGTAAACTACCAGTCAGCTCTGGTGAGTGTGTGGTCACGGTCTAATGAGTGTAACAGAAAACCGGGTCCTCTGTATGGTATTATGGAAAGCCTGTATGTACCTGATCCCTCTGATTATACTAACTACTCCTGCCGGCTTTCAAGCATAATATCAATTTCACATAATAATGTTATGTGATAACAAGTGCCTTCGGCACTTGGATTGTAGAGGCAGTTGTGTTTCTACTTCTTATAGGAATCTAACAATTTACTGGACATTTATTTTAATTTGGAGATATTAATTTGCAAAAAATGCTAAAATCAGAGGGGGCCTATGTCAGGGTAGTAGGCACTTGGATTGTAGAGGCAGTTGTGTTTCCACTTCTTATAGGAATCTAACAATTTACTGGACGTTTATTTTAATTTGGAGATATTAATTTGCAAAAAATGCTAAAATCAGAGGTAGTAGGCCTAAAGTGTAGGAGGGAGAAAATGAGAGAGGGAGGGACAGAGAGAGGGGGAGGAGAAGAGAGGGAGAGGAGAGATGAGGATGACTGATATAAGAGGGTTTCATTGGAAAAATGTGTACCCCACCCCCACACACACACCTATACATCTATCAATTTTCCTTCTCCTCCCCAACTACCTCCCATGTTCTCGATCCCTCCCCTTTTGTTCCCCCGCCTTAATTATAATAATAATAATAATGAGTAATGTGTGGACAGGTACATTCTTTCGTAAAAAAAAAGTTGGTCGTAAAATGTTGGGTGTAAATAAAGTTAGTTGGAAAAAAAGTTGGCTGTAAAAAAAGTTGGGTCGAAAAGAAAGTTGGTCGGAAAAAAAAGTTGGGTCGGAAAAAAGTTGGGTCGTAAAAAAGTTGGTTGAAAAAAGTTGGGTTGGGAGTCGGTAAAGGTCGGGAGGGGAGGAGGTGGGGGAGGGGGAGGAGGGGTTTGTAACAGGTATGGTAGTGAGGTAGTCGAACAGGGAAAAGAGGGAGAGAGGGAGAGAGAGAGAGAGCCTGACTTCTGTGTACAGTAACACAACCTCTGGTGGAGTGGTGGAGATCGTTGAGGGGTCAGAGGCCTATGGGGGAGATTGGCATTTGTGAGAGTCCCCTAAACAGTGGATTACATAAGCCTATGATGTATAGCTTGCTGTTAACAAACAGCATGGGGACAGGCTTCGGAAATTTACACACTATGGGTCCGTCCATTGGAGGGAGGGAGGGAGGGAGGGACGGAAGGAGGGAGAGAGAGAGTGGGCAACCACTGTGATAAACTCATGACCAGTGAGGCATGATGTGACGTAATGGGTGACCACGGGTCTGCTACATAGGTTGTCGTAATATGTGGCGGCCCGCTTTGGGGTAGTTGACACTTTGTGGTAGATGACAGTCTGGCGACTGGTCAAGAAAGCCCCGATTTAATTATATGTGTAAAGACTAAGGGTAGAAGCGACTGAAACCCATATGTAATTAAATATGAAATTCTGGAATGATACCAGTGATAATACAATGTATATTATACACATACATTATATAAATATGGCTTTCCATAGTATGCATACAATGCTATCAACCTGGTAAGTCATCAACACGTTGGTAGTGATCGAGAATGAGAAGGATGAAGTTTATTCTTTGCACCTTCCATTATCCTTCTTTGGAAATGTAAACAAAAGAGATCCATGGGGTCTTTTCATTCCTCATTAGTTCAGGCATAATATCCATGTGCCTCACAGAGGCAGATGGATAGAAGAATTATATATTAGAGAGAATTATAGCACAGAGAATTGTATATTACAACCTATTGAACATCATATTATAGTAACGTCTGAAAACGCATTATACACAGTCCAGTGTTCCCCTTTAAACTTTGTTATTGGATTCTGCCTTTGTGGAATATGTTAGGGCAGTGGTGGTTAAGGTGGTTGATGGTACTATCACTACCTTCTGCTTCGATCTTATAGCTATCTCTTCCCATTTCCATGCTGCCACTATGGCATCCAAGTTTCTTTAGTCCCTGAGTGTAAACAACTCTGCCTCACCCGGTTTGCAGGGTCAAGGTTGGCGTGGTGGAAAACCTTGGCAGAAACGGCGAGGTGGGGCTAATTCTTCTGGTTCTACTACTGATGCTTCTTCTGGAATTACAAGATGTGTACATCATCGAATTGCCAAAAGGAACATGTGTGTAGAATATGCAACCTTAAATACAAGGCGAGTGGCTGTCCCTCGGTATTGCTGCTTCAACTCCAGCCACTGATGGGATACAACCGTACAGTAGCAGTGACATTGATATATCTATAACCCCTGCTCATTTAGCCATAGATGGCCCTGCTACTTTGAGTAAACATGCTTAGGACTTAGACCATGCTATTGATGAGTAAACACAGGTATTGACAATGGCTCATTGGGTTGTATTTGTACTTCCACTGATTGTATACCTGATTGTGTACCTGTATACCTATGGATGTTTTGCTTGTGATGTTGCTTGTGATGCTTTTGATAATGCTTGTGATTATGATTATGATTATGATTGTTCTGAATTACCGGATTATAATTACTGGTTGACTGATTTCAACTTTCATCACACTTATGTCCCTGTTACATATGTACCAGAACTTCCCCTTTTCCCTGTTTACAATATTGAAATCCCTGTATTGGAGGATTTTCTTCTCAAATGAGGAGGCTGGCTTGGGAGCATGAACTGAGTTATGAATTTGATGGCAAACTAGAATCCTTTGTGCAAACTGGTATCACTTATGATTTTGACATTGTGGATTCAGTCAGTGATGTCCAGTTATATGACAGACGCAACTATGCCTCAGTCACACATGGGGACACCTATAAATTTGTTTGAACACACAACAGGGGCAGGTGGGTGGGCACATAGTCTCGATATGAGACTATGTGCCCACCCACCTGCCCCTCTTGCTATTGCAATATACAAGAGCAAGACTCGTGGGTAATGGCACTTACAGATAACTCTCTGTTTATAGTTTTTAAAAATTATTTTTGGACAGTAGACTAATTATGTCTCGTCCTAGTCCTTGGGGCATATTTTCTCTTAAGTGAACCCTCTTCACCTTTAAAACCTGACGTCATAGTGCGCAGCTGGAAGTGTCGTATCTCACATAGTCTCACCACTACCGTGATGGCCTCAACATAATTCCAGATTAAACCTCAACTTACAGGTAAGTCTCAGTTAACTGTAAAATTGTACTGATATTATTGTGTCGTCGCTCATCGGTGAATGTGGGTGTTTTCTCCGTCAATGGCTGCCTTCCCATTGTCGTGGCAGATAGGACAATAATAATAATAATAATAAAATTCTTTTATTTCGTGACTAGTTTACAAAATATAGGTTGTACATGTCAGGTCAAGACCTGGTCTTCCCATGCATGCCTAGCTACAGAGGGATGACTAGCTAATTTAGGGGTTGACTAGGGGTTTGGTTGTGGTGCTAAGGTTGGGGGTTTGTTACATTTTATAATATCATATCATATAGCCTCTTATCGAGTGAGAAAATATTAAGTTTTTGACTTTGTGGGTCTTATATAGAGGCAAGAAGGTGGCTCTGTAGATGGCATTGTATAGGACTCACAGTTTTAGTTGTAATATAATTTGTAATAACAATCTTTCAGCAATGCTGCACTGAGTCATCCATCCCAATATAAACATTATATATATAAAAGTTAGTGAGTGTCTCTGAACTGAGCCACTTAGTAGCTGAGATTACATGGACTTGAGTGAGAGACCTTAAACGTATGTTTGTACTAGGCCCTTTTTGTTTTGTAGCATCTATGTGATTATAAGAAAATACAAGTATCACTAACATATGCATCTAATAAGACTAAAATTACAATAAAATATAAGTAGCACCAGAAGCACCAGAAGCATATATAATAAAAAACGCTATTCCGGTAGTTATATACAAGGTGTTGGATGGCACACAATATAACATAAGTGTTAAAATGTTAACAGTGGTTACATACGATAGTTATAAGTGGTTACATTTTGCGGAGATACTTTCTAGACAATCAATAGTTTGTAAGGAACTTTGTGAAGTCTTTTCTGTCAATATATGCATGAGCCACAGTTGGGAGTTCATTCCATCTGGTTTGACACTTATATATTATAGAATTTGTTATTTTTGTTGATGTGGGCTGCAGAACTATTAGGTTCCTCCTATTTTTTGTATGACTGCGGGTTTGTAGATTTCTTTGGTCTAAGTTGTTTTGGTTTGATGCTAAGTAGTGAGCCATGTTTAGGATATGTAGATCTCTTCTTTCTTTTAGTGGCATTATATTGAATATTGCGTGTTGGTTATCCATGTTGTCGTATTTTGATTTGTTAGAGATAATTCTTAGGGCCGAATTTTGGAGTGTTTGCAGTTTAGTAAGTAGTGTTTTGGGGCCTGAATCGTATATAAAATCACAGTAGTCAATTTGTGGGAGTATGGCCATTTTGTATAAGTCTATTTTCGCTTTTTGTGTGAGGGAGCTTTTTGCTTTGTACATCAGTGATATTTTTGACCTTGTTTTTTTTATCGTGTTGAGGATATGAGGTTTGAATGTAAGATATTCATCTAGGGTGAAGCCCAGATATTTGTATTCTGCAGCCGTGTTTAGTTTTGAATTCCCTAGTTTAAGAGTGAGAGTTTCTTCCTTTGATTTCCTCCTGAATTTGAAGTTGACTATGCTACATTTTTCTGCATTTACTGAGATTTTGTTGCTTTGGCACCATGTATTGATGGCATCTAGGTCCGCCTGAAGCTTTTTATTTAATGTAGCTGGTTCTTTACAGTTTAGGTAGACTAGGGTATTATCCGCAAAGTGTTGTATTTTTGAGTTTTTTACCACTTTGTGTAGGTCATTTATGTATATGGTGAAGAGTACCGGTCCCAAAATGGTTCCTTGTGGTACTCCATATGTTATTAGTCCCTGGCTGGATACTTCTCCATTGCAGGTGACTACTTGTTGTCTATTTGACAGATAATTTTTAAGCCATTGTAGTTCCATCCCAGTTATGCCATAAAGTGAAAGTTTATCTAGTAGCGTTTCATGATGAACAGTGTCAAAAGCTTTTTTGAAGTCAAGAAATACTGTCTGATTGTAATTTTTATTGTTGAGGTTTGTATAAATATCATTTAAAAAATCAATATGCGCTTGTTGGACTGATCGTCCATTCCTAAAGCCATATTGTTTTTCACAGAAGAGATTGTTTGTTTCGAAATGTTCTGTGAGTTGGTGATGAACTACTTTTTCTAAAATTTTTGCTGGGAAGGAAATACAAGATATTGGTCTGTAATTTGTCAGGGATGATTTCATTCCTGCTTTAAATAGTGGTGTCACTGTTGCTTTTTTAAAGCTTGGTGGCACTGTGCTTACAGTCAGTGATAAATTTATGATATAGGTAATTTGTGCCGATAAGGCAATGAGACATGGCTTGAGTATATGAGCAGGGACTCCTTCAATACCTGAGTTTTTATTCTTATCTATTGTTTTAATCAGTTTTTCTACAAATTTTGGTGACACTGTTGAGAAATTGAATGGGGTTGATTCAGACATTTGAAATTGCTTGTTCTTATTTGCATCAGAAATCTTTGGTATTTTGTCTGCAAGCACTGCACCGATATTCAGGAAGAATTTGTTAAATTCATCGGGGACTGACTTTGAGGGAACTACCTTGCCATTTTCTTCTATTGTTATTGTTGTTTTTGTTTTTAATTTATCTGGATTTATAAGTGGGCGAAGAAAGTTCCAAAACTGTTTTGGGTTCTTTTCATTAAATTCTAGGTTGTTTTTGATGTGCTGGGACTTTGCTTTTTGGCAGTTAGTGTTTACCAGATTTCTCAAGATTTTTGCTTCCGAGAGTATTGTTGCATCCGATTTTGTTTTTGCTTTTTTGAAGAGAGCATCTCTTTCATTCATCATTGTCACTAATTTATTACAGGCCCATTTGGGTTTTTTCCTTACATTCCTAAATTCTTTCATTGGGCACATTCTGTCTAGGTAAAATTTAATTTTGCTTAATACAACTTGCCGAGCAATCTCTGGATCTCTTGTTGTCCAAAGTTCAGTCCAGTCAGCATCCCTAATAATTTCATTTAGTATTTTTTGATCTAGGTTTTTTGTGTTCCTGGCCCAGAAGGAGCTTGTTTGGTATTTATTTTTAATTTTTTTCTGTACGACAAAAATTGGGAAGTGGTCGGACGTTGAGTTGGTTATTACACCTGCATTAGTAACAGTGGTGCTGTTTGAGTAGAAATGATCTATTGTAGTACTCGTTTTTAGTGTAGTTCTAGTGGGTTTTTTGATAAATTGTCTTAGTTTGTATTTGTATTTAAATATTTTTATTTAGCCAAGCGTCATGTGATACACAATATTCTCAGTCAAAGCTAATGGAAAAAAAGAAAAAAAGAAAGAAATTACCAGTACAGTTATACAAATCGAGCAGGTCAACAAAAGTGTATTACTGAGATTTACAATCAGAAATAAAGAAAAAAGAAAAACAAATTATCTTAAAAACCTACAAAGAAGTTAAGATCAAGTGCAGAATGAGGAGCATCGTCATACTACATCAGAAATAGACATACGGGCGTCAACATACTCATTATCAAGACAATCCATGAAAAGAAAGATTTATCAGTATAATAATAGTTACAACGTTCCATAATCACCCATGTGAGGGTAAACACACCAACTAGCAAGGCACAAATGAAAAGCACAAATCACAAATCAAAAACAACCAAGTACAAGCACAGTGAGACCAGAATTACAAAGTTGATATTTTGATAATATGTTATTATAATCTATGTAGAGGTTTGACTTAGAGGTTTGAAGGGGTCTAAAATCGATATTGATATCTCCTGCTAGAAAGATTTCACTTTTTTTGTCTATTCTCTCTAGAATCTCGTCTAGTTCAGAAATAAAGTTTATTATTGAACCACCAGGCGGTCTGTAAACGTTTACTACGACTAGTGGTTTAGTGAAGTCTTTTTTGATTGTTACAATCTGCGCTTCTATGTCACTGTTTGATTTGTAAAGATTTTTATAATTATCAGCCTCTACAACAAGATCATTTTTTACATAAATACATAAGCCCCCCCCTTTTTTTCTGGTTGCTCTGTCTTGTCTAAATAGGTTGTAGTTTGGGATTGATATCGAGTTTGAGTGGGTACTGCTACTCAGCCATGTCTCAGAGAAGCAAAGGACATCTATATTTGATTGGTCAATTATAATTTCAATTTGACTGTGATGTTTTTGTAAACTTCTAATGTTCCAAGATACAAAAACCATGCCCTTATATACTTGAAGGGCTTTAAAAGAATCGAGTTGTACATTTTCCATGACTGGTTATTGTACAATTTCTCTTTGTTGTGTGGAGAAGCATGACATATGATGCATGGGTACATAAAATATTTAGTAGATAAAATACATTGTAGTAGTAGTACAGTAGCAGAGGACAGTATATATAGAACATAGCAAATTTCTAAGGACAGTAGAAAATAAAGTTTTAAAACAAATAAACAAATATCAATCCACAAGAATATTACATCCCCCACCAAGGCAGCCTAATACCAATGTTAAGTTGTTAGCTATCTTGGCGGGCAATGCACAGTGCATAGTGGTAAAATCATATCATTATATCATGAGATATATTTGCTCTCATGATTACACATCATCCACCAGGGCTCTGTAGTACTAGAGTCAAGTTGCTACCTACCCTAGTGGACTTTGTGCGTACATGAGCAACAACATGTAAAAACATATAAAGATGTGTACAGGATATGTATGTAGAGATGGTGTGAGTCAGTACATGTAGTACCCTGAGCCAGTTCTTGGAAGGAGAGAGGGGCACATTTCTTTCCATCAAGGTTTTTTGTAGCATGTGATTGATTCATATGATGCCGATTACTATATTTAACTGAGGTTTTAGTTATTCAGTTAGTTATCTTTTTGTTTTTTCCTAATATCTGTATTTTTTTCGACACAGTTTGCAATGGCTTTTGCCCAGTAATCTCGTTGGTCTTCCTTTAAGTGGCACCCATCAGTATCCAATGTATCATAGTTGTGGGTGTAGGTGGAGTTAGATGGGTGATATCTGTGTGTTTTCCTATTTGTCCACGGTGTAGCGGCATTTCTCTCTGTGTTAAACTCTTTTGTTCTTTTTCCTACCTCTTCAATCGTTTGATTTAGTAAATCCTGATGTGGGTGTTTCCTCAGGTGTTCTTTGGAGGTCTCACCATTGTATAATTTTCGTCTATTATTATATGTTTCGAGGCACATACCAGTTGGCATCGCGAATGAGATGGTCGTTGTTTGCTTGGTTTTTGATAATTGTGAGATATGGGTATATATGCCTCTAATATTTCCTCCATGTATGAGTTCACAGATGATTCTATATCTGAGCAACGCAGATCAACTAGTCCATTGTACTTGTTCTTGTGGGTGATACTGCATATGCTTGCTATTATTATAACTTGGGTTGGTTTGAGTGAGATGAGTTTACTTGTGGCCATTGATGCGATATCACAGATACTTGCTCCACTCTTTTGGAATATTTCGAAGGGAGCATTCATGTATTTGTTGAGACTAACTTCCATGTTCCTCGCCCTTGAATCCCCCAGGATCAAAATGTTCTCCATCGGTACGGCGTATGGCGATAAACAGGGAGGATGGTAAAATATGGCAGAAATTCTATGATGGAAAGATGTGTATTACTTATCTGATCTTCTCTCGTCTAATCAGTGTGCTAATTCTAGTTTTATTTTGCCTAGAAGTTTTCCACAGGCGTTTTCCCCCTTGAAATCAACCGATGTTATGGTTGTTTGTCTCCCGTTTGTGACCGTCCTTGGTAGGTTTACCCCGGTGGCCCATTTCCGCTTGGCTGTCATCTCGTAGAAATGAGTTTCCGTTAGGTTTTTCAGTTTTTCCTTTAGGTCGTCGTTCTGTTGGAATTTCATTCTTATAAGGTTCTCCAATAGTTGTGTTTGTCCATCATACCAACTTTTTGAAGATTTTACATCCCTTGAGCTCAGTTCCTTGACAACATATGGCGACGGTGTGTGTCGGAACACTTCGGCAATTTCCGGCTTATCGGCTTGTTTTGCTTTTTCGGCATGATAGGCGTGCTCTACTGATTTATAATCAATTCCGCCGAAATTGATTGTGGTTGGATACATATTAGACAGAAAAGAGTGTTCGCTCTTAAATCCAATGCCTTGTCCATTGTCTATCGACACATGTCGGGCATCCTCGGGGCGACATCCCTCCGGAAGTTTTTGCAAGTCATGAACGGAGAATGACTCGTGTAAGATCATGATATGGCTACCTACATGTTTGGCGTTGTAGCCGTTTAGAATCAGTAGTTCGGTGCAGTCTCTGAGAAGTTTAAAATGGTAGTGTGGAACTTTCAGGCCTTGTTCATTTATCACAATGTTTTTGCATCGGACGTCATTCCTTTTCACTCGATCTATATGTTCGACGAATGATGTTAGCATGGCGCTGTTTGGTGAGCGCACCATGACTGGTCTGATTTTCTCAGCTGATTCATGACCGATACGGTAAATTTGATCAAAATTCGCCATAGATATGTCTGCTTTTACTAATTTGAACAAGGATATGATGTCCTCTTCAATAATCTCTTCCCCCAGCTCCGGGAAATCGTCAATAACAAGAATAGTACGACCCTTCTTCGAGGACCGAGAGGGACCATCCTTTGTGATCGGCTTTTGTTGCTGTGGCTTCGGTAGAGGTCGGAGATGTCGCTCCCCTGTCAAGCCCCGAGCGGCCATCGCATAGGTCCTAGGATTATATGGTGATGGAGAGGGACCATTTCTCAGGTAGGGTGGTGGTATTTCTCGGTGTAAGTCGTTGACCATCTGTGTTAAGTTTTCAACTGTTGATCTCAACCGTAGTAATTCGGCCTGGTTCTCAGATATCTTATTTCTATCATCCACAGTTACTTTGTTATCCGAAATCATTATGTCGGCCATGTTGCTTTTGATTTCGGCCTGGACAAGCAATGAGATATTCTGTTGGTTATTTTGCAGTTTTAATTTTTCCACTTCCTGGGAGTTTGATTGACACTTGGCATCAATTTTTTCGATCTGTTTGTTATTTGATTCGAGATGTGCGTTAATTATTAACTGAAACTGGGACCCAGCTTCCCTTATGGCAGATGAAACAACTGGGATGATCATATCGTACATTTGCCTTTGAAAAAAACTAAAGCTTTGGGAGCAGAGTACATAGTTCTGATTCGCCACATCCTGACTGTTATCATTATCATTGCAACTGGATTGATTTGATTTTATTACCCTCTTGTCCAGACCTGTTTCCTGGCAGTTTTCAGAGGGCACTGACTTTAAACCATTCGTCAACATGGCACCCCCCTCCACACGATTTGTCATCGCAGAAAACGCCTGAGCAGATTCATAATAAACCTCTGAGACTTCTAAGACCTCTGCCTGTAATGTGGTCTCTAATTCAGGTAGGTTGGTACTTGCTTTATTTTCTGTAGAGAGTTGTGATCCGGTAAAGGTGATTGTGTGTGAGTCATTCATTAAACCAGTTTTTTCCACAGTTGGTTCTCGGTCCCTATTTGTATTTTGTTCCCTGTCTATTTCACCATTTTTCATGATATCTGTTGTTTCGTCACTATCATAATTAATGGCTACTCCAGATATGGGGGTGGATGTGAGTGGTATATCCTTAGTTGGTGATAAAAAGTCTCTGAACGATTGATCCTCTGTCCAACTGTGGTCTTGATTTAGTTTGGGTTGAGCGATAATAGGTGAGCTAGCCAGGTTCAATGTGGCGGTAGATCCCGCCATTTTGTTGTTGTTTTAAGCCAAGTCTAATAGTCAAATAACTTCTGTTCAATAGTCCGTTTTAACAAGGCTATTACGTCCTGCCCTTCTATAATGATTCATAAATGATTTAAAGTCCTCTGTTCATGATATTTCACTATTGATTCATGCTTCTCCACATGTAATAATGGGACTAGGTGTACGTGACGTTCACCATGTTAGTTACTTTGTATAGCTACAAATATAGTTAGTTACAATGTATTCACAGACTGGATATTTCATCAGGAAACAGTGAAAAGACTACAAAACAACAGTAAATTACATTCGCCATAGCCTCACATAGGTTTATTATGACTGACGAAATTATATAGGCCTGCAGAACAATGAATGTGAGTCTAGATCAACTGATCAGTTCGAAACAACATTATATAAATAAACTATATGGGCCTAGGCTAGGTGAAACATTTACGCAAGCTTTCAACAAGCTTTCAACAAGCTATGGAAATCTGTGAAACATTGCGGAAGACATAAATAAATGTATCTGGTATATAGAACTGTCATACTTGGTTTGATATTTCTTCACCTCATTATTTGTTTCTATTTCATTTCATGCATAAGTGATAGTAGGTTTTGTGATGCTAGTACGCCTACATTAAAGACTCAAAGACAAATTACATAATCTGTGTTTATTACACTTTGGGCTACGTTGCTTATACATGATTTTGACACTTCTGTATTTGTGAATTATTAGACATGAGACAATAAGAAGATCAATATAGAGCAATACATGTATGAAATGGTAGTATAGCATAACCTTTGATTAGTTAAGTCATGGTATAATAGGAAGTCAATGTGTCCTTTATAATTGAGTAAGTAAAAAGGACAGATACACCTGGACTGCGTCCGAAGCCCATGTTCCATGAGCCTTTATGTCAGTAATAGTGGCGCATCCTGAATAGTATGCGTAGACTGCCCCACCCCTCCTTAAGGCCCGCACACACCTGGGCGACCGCCAATTTAACTTCTCCCGATCCGATTTAACTTCTCCCGATCCGATTTAACTTCTCCCGATCGAAAATTCTAAGGAATAAACTTTAAAATCTGTCCATTTGCGGAGACCCACACCAGGAGCAAATCACTCCCGATTTAGGCAAAATAAATAAATTGGGGTGGTTGACCCACACCTGTGTAATTTCGCGCCGACAAGTATCCCGATTAAAGGAAAATTAGACCTTTATTACAAAATTTGGTAAGAGAAGGGAAGTCTTTGACCTATTTCTGTGTCTACTAACATGAAATTGTAATTGTATGATGAAGAGAACTAAAAATACTTATATATATGGTCAATTCTCACCAAATGGGGGCAATGAGTGTTTTGGGATTCCAAGGTTCACTGAGCATACATTTTTATTGTTTTTGTTTATTTTTTATTCCCATCATAGATCCCACCTCGAGATTTTGGACCATGTATGTTTATTAATCTGAATTTTTTTAATGATGAGAATTTTGTACATAAAAGGAGAAAATATAGCTGAAAATTGACGTTTTTAAAAACTGAAATAAATAAAATGAGACCGTAGACACTCAAAATGATGAATTTATATCAAAATTCCTACTTCATGAAAAGGATCCGACCATTTAATAAAGGTTTTTTGTTAAATTCTGGGGAAAATATAGGAGATATTATTTTTATTCCAAATTGTTGGCTTTAGAAAAATGGCTAAAATCACGATCTCCATCTCGATCGATTTGAAACCTCCATCAGGCTATTACATATAGTGCAGCACTCTAGAGTGCAGTATTGTGCTGCATAGCACTCTAGAGTGCAGTACTGTGCTGAGCAGCACTCTATAGAGTGCAGCATTGCGCTGCATATCACTCTAGGGTGCAGCACTGTGCTGAGCAGCACACTAGAGTGCAGAAACTGTGCTGAGCAGCACTCTAGAATGCAGAAACTGTGCTGATCATCACTCTAGAGTGCAGAAACTGTGCTGCGCAGCACTCTAGAGTGCAGCACTGTGCTGTGCAGCATGCTAGAGTGCAGAACCTGTGCTGCGCAGCACTCTATAGGGCAGCACTGTGCTGCACTTTAGAGGGAGAAGGAGGGAGAAAAAGAGGGAAGGAGGTCCTAATATCCCCGGACCCTAACGGCCCAAGCATCCCTAGGCCCAAATGTCCCTAGGTCGTAATGTCCCAGGGCCCTAACGTCCCAGGGCCCTAACCTCCTAACCTCCAAACATCCCTAAGGTAAGGTCCCAAACATCCCTAATGTCCCTGGACCTTAACGTCCCTGGGCCCTAACGTTCCCCGGGCGAAACGTCCCTAATGTCCCATGACATAAATGTCCAAGATGTCCACGGGCCCAAACATCTTCCGCCTAAATAATTATATAACAAACATCAATATATTATATAATATAGAGAGGGAGAGAGAGGGAGAGAGAGGGAGAGAGAGAGGGAGAGAAAAAGAGAGAGAAAGGGGGTGTGTGGGGAGAGGGTGTGGACAAATATTAAAGGAGTGTAATAGGGTAGTTGCATAGCCACCATTTTGAATCGGGATTCCGCATGGAATTATGGATGTAATGGTACAGTCTAAAATCTATTGAAAACATGCCATGTTCAGCATGGACTATTTATCAATGGTCATGGATCGGGAGCATCCATCGGGAGTGCCCTCCCGATTTTCCATTTTTTTTCTAATCGGGAGAGCTCTCCCGATGGCTCTGGAAGGCCCCCCGATGCATCGGGACAGTTTCCGACGCATCGGGCACAGACCCAAACTATGAAGCGATTATAGAATTCATGGCCAAAATCGGGACAAATCTATAATCAGGCAAACATAGGAATTAAACTTGTCCCGATTTCTGAAAATCAACGCCGATTTGAGTAATTTAGCCATCGGGGATACTCCAGAGTGCTTAAATTAGTCCGATTGAACTCCCAATTGATCAGGACGGAAAGTTAAATCCTAAAGTGGAAAGTTAAATCCTAAAATGGATCGGGACCGGATCAGGAACAGTTAAATTGGCGCAAAATTGCTCAGGTGTGTAGGGGGTTTAAAGGATTGGGTGCATGAAATTTGAAATATCATTTCTTTTAGGGTATTCCTCTTTAACATTGTTCAAATTAACATTATTGAGTATTTATCAATTTTTGGTTCAACGCATTAACACATGAGAAGCACTTTTCAAAATGTAGGTCATATTCTAGCACAAGCAGTGTCTATGTAGGTTGTGATGTCACAGGGGTAACGCAGCTCAGACCGCGCTGTTTAACTGCATCCACACAACACATAACATGACTTAGGTCTGTGGTTATCTTCCTTGTAACTTGGCATTTATCATCAGAAATTAGATACACATTGATGAAATGACATTTTGTAGTGTAATGGAATTCTATGATTGTTTGTCATTGAGTAGGACTACTTGAGAAATGACCTAAAGTTTTTACCAAAAATCCTTGTCTATACATGCCATGAGAAGAACTAACTTGATCATTAATGATGAGATAACAAAGATACACTAATATAGGTAGAGTGGTCATACTGTCAAGGGCTGCTATTTGGGGCACAAGCTAGACTGTGTGTGCGCTCTACGGCCAGAGCAGGGGTGGCAGGGGTGGCAGGGGTGGCAGGGGTGGCAGGGGTGGCAGGGGTGGCAGGGGTGGCAGGGGTGGCAGGGGTGGCAGGGGTGACAGGGGTGACAGGGGTGGAAGGGGAGGCTAGTGGCAGGCACCTGCCTCCCCTCCACACGGCCTGCATGCATACCATACACACATGCTTCCTCCTTCTGTCAGTGCACCCACACTTGTATCATGTTGTATGATTGTGAATATTCTACGACCCAGGGATACATGGATGCAGTGAAGATTAATCAGGAAAGTTACCAAACATGTACTTAAGTTAAGCCAGAGTTACATATATATATGATATGAAGGAGCAGTGTCTGCCCGCTATCAGGGAAGATACTTTGTCTAGCAGTCACCATTCCCCCACCATACATCCTCCTGAATACCATAACTGTGGGCACTCCAAACTTAGCCAAATAATTTCTCTCAATTCAATACCCACAATTAACTTCTTCGCTTTTACAAATCAAGTTTCTGTCTGTGTGTGCATTTTCTGCATGTATACGCTGATCTGTGTGGAACCAGGGCTATACATACACTATAGCACTGCTACCATGTATCTCTGACTCTGACCCCTGTGACGTCACTGCGGACGGAACTGACGCTAGGTGGCAGACAAGGCGTTTTTGTACTAGCTCTAATTGTCATGAAGAAAACTGTTTATAACTTTGAAAATGCTGCTTGGATTGGGTTCAGATTTTAAAATGGAGACAAGGAACTGAACCTCTTTGCATTAAATTCAAGAAAAATGTTCATGCATCCTCTCCTTTAAGGCTATGAAGGCTGATGGTGGAGGCATCATAGCCAAGGGAGGCAATTGTAAACGCCCATTGGGAGGAGATGTAAGCAGTGGTCATGGGTTGACCTGTAGAGAAGCAGGTCTGTGGGGTGACCCGGGTAGATGGTGAGTAAGCATCTAAGAGCTGTACGGGTGCACAGGGGTGACCCCGGGATTGCAGGCATGAAGATGGAGACTGGCAACTGGCCACGCTGCATAGTCTTAGACCACTTAAGTCTGAGAAACACCCCATCATTCGAGATGGAAATGTCTCCACAGGTGAGATGGCGAGTGTGGTCAAACTCCTCTGCTGTTTTAGGAGCAACGTTGCTTTGTTGTAAGAACCCCATAAACATCAGTAGGTATGAGGCTCTAAGCTGCATGGCATGCTGATGTAGACGAGATGCAGAAAGCACACTTGTTAAGAGCTGGGGGGAGACCGGCTCCTTCAGAACTGGTACATGCCTTAGAGAAAGCTCGAGGCCTCTCACCGCCAGCTTGACAACTTGAGAGTCGAAAGGTGAGTAGTCAAGGTTCGATAACATGTAGAATGTCTTAATGTGGGAGAGTGAATTCTTGATTGATGCTGGGACATGTGAATACTGCGCCAGGTATTCTAAAACAACAAATATGACCTTGTTGGATCTTGGTATAGTCTAGATTCAGGGAGAGGCAAAACGCTATGAACACTGAGACGGCAGACTTCCTATTAGCATTTGTAGCAGGCCGGTATGCCCGTCGCTGTCTATCACAATACTTCTCCTCCGGATGGTATTGAATTGAACCTAGATAGAATCAGATATATCGTAAAGACTTGCAGATACATGGATCTGTTTCAGGGAGTTATTCTTGATTATCTCGGCTGCCTTGAGCTTATGCTCGTCAGAGTGGAACGCGTGGGACAAAGCATCTGGGAGTTCGAGGAATATACCCAGAATGTGGACGAAGTCAAACTGTACTGTAGGCTGCAGAGATAAACCAGAAAGCCCTGGCACACACTGCTAAACGAGCATCCCTAGCTCGACCACCACTGAGGGCCTGAACCACAGCCTGATTGTCACAACAAACTCTGATGATGCCTCCCGCGTCCCCACTCGACGAGAAAAGCCTCGCAGCAGCCACGCAATTTTATGCCTCTAGGTGATTTATCCTTTTGAACGTCAGTGAACTTATGGGCAAACCAAGATGATCCGTCAGTGCCACCCACACCCTGCAGACAGGAGTCAATCCATATCGTTCTTTTCACAGACATGGAGGGGATAATAGCTTTGCCATTGAATTTTGGCAGAAACTTTAAGAACCACTTAAGGTCTGCCCTTGTGGACGAAGTCATGCAAATGTCATACCCGGCCGCCGCTCTATAAGCTGAGAGGAGTCTGTTCATGAACATCCTGGCTGGGGGTATGGCCTTTGAAAGGTGGTTAATGCGACCTATAATTTGCTGCATTTGCTTGGTTGTCACAGTTGAGTTATTAATCACTTTAGCCAAGTGTTGGCGCCTTGGTATGGGTGGGCGCGATTGCCGCCTCTACTAGGGGTGGTGGTGGTGGTAAAAATGATGTCCTCAAGTTGTCCTCTCTTTCCCCACTTAACTTTTCAGGTTCTGCTGCTGCAGCTTCCACCTGGGGTATTACTGGAAGTAACTTGGGTGTCCTTCTAACTATTTTGGTTGGACTGGGCGGTATATTCTTTTCTCCACTCGAATTCCGGCCTCGTTGGTCCTTGGCGGGGTCTGCCTCTAGATTGCCTGGTGTGGGGGGCGCTGGTCGGTGTGGGGGAAGTGGAGCCTCCTGCCTCAAGTCCCAGTGCCACGCTGCCAATTCACGCTCCTCCTTCTCGAATTCCAAAATTCTATCATTCTCCTCTTTCTCCCTCTGGAGTCTATACCTTCTTTCTTGGTTTTCAGCTTCCAGCGCGTCTAATTGGGCCCTTGCCAATCTCTCTAATTCTAGTTGTCTTTTCCTCGCTGCACCATGCAGTTTATTCACCCCCGCTTGAGCAACCCCAAACCAATCGTTTATCTCACCTGCTGCCTGTCGTAGGTCAGGCATGGGGGTGTTGGTTTCTCCCGGGTCTGTGCAGCTCACAAAGCTATTTTCTCCACTTAGTGGTTCCTTTGTGATGGTCTGTAACTTTGTTTCCTGTGCCTTCGATGTCGAAGCGTTGTCTTGTCTCCAATACAAGATTGTTTCCTCAGAATCTTCCTCTTGTGTGGGACTCTGTTCCTGTCCGCCTTGCCTCCCTGCACCGGCGGCGGGCCCGGCGGTCGACGTGGGTGTCGGCGGCACCTGTGGCTGTTGGGGCCCGTCCTGTAGCTGTTGGGGCAGGCAGCTTATGCTGCCTGCGAGTTGTTACATATGGGAGCAAAAAGTTGTCATTCGCCAATTCTCTCGCCGAGTTTAATAGTCTTTCAAACCTAGATGGCATCCTACGCCAGTGATATCCGTGCACGTTAATATTCCAACTGATCTTTTAGAACTCCACCAGTGATAAGTATGGATCTGTATGAATATGGGGATGTTGCTTGGTGTGATCCTAAATTTGAGGTACCGATAAATATGTATCTTAAAGATTCCAGTGCACACTAATTAATACTCAATTAGCACCTACATGCTAATTGATAGTCCAAATGTTGTGATAGATGATGATCAATATTTACTTAGTGATAATTGATACCCAATTATCACCTGGATGCTAATTAATAAAGAATAACTCGGAACTAGTTGGATCCTGTCTTGATCTTACGATCGCCCAACGGTAACTGATCTTTATTTTCGGGTACAACATACCTGTCAGGTGTGTGCCTGATCTGCGTGCGCAGCCGTGCCCGGCTACTAGCTCTGGCATCCCATGGGGAGGCCCAGGTGTTATGTAACCTTACGTAACAAAGAGGAATGGAAAGGGTGTTGTTGAGAATGTCAAACTGAATGCCCAAGCAGGTAACAACCTGGGCTGGCTATTGCAGCTTATCATTAGCTATGACAAGACCAAGCCTTTCCAGTATTTGCAGAGTACAAGAGAGATGTTTTTCGACAGTAGCTATGTCGGGGCCTAGTAATAGGAGGCCTAATACATGAGGGCGGCAATTCCGCATACCTCATATTTCAATATAATGAAGTTGGCCACTGCCTGCATGATAAAGGATGACATGCGTGCCCCGAAAAGGTAATGCTCGGTCGAAGAAGAAATGTCCATTGTGGTGAATACCAAGAAGGGGCCAATCCAGCAGGCAGACTTGGAACTGCCTGTAAGCTCGCTTTACGTCAATAACTGCAAGAGCACACTCTCTTGAGAAGGTATTTATTATTTTAACTTCATCTGTCACCGTAGGGAGGTGGTGAGAGACTGGACAGTCATTATATGCATTCTTCTGAATGAACTTATTCACCCCTCCGTTGGAGAATGAGAGGTCCACAATTATTCTGCGCTTAGAGGGGTCTGATTTAGGGTGCGTCATAATTGGACTAATATGCATCCATGGGGTAAAGGGAGCTTTCTCGTATGGGCCACTCAAAGCACCTAATGCAACGTCTACGTTTACGTAGTCACACACATATGCGTGGAAGGCGAGGGCTGAGTGGTGATTAGGAGGGTGGTGCTCAGGGAATAATGGGCCACCATCATATTGAAGCGGAAATCCATAGAGAAGTCCATCGAATATCGAGTCCATGTTGTGTCCCGTAGAGAGACTTTGCCACTCTGAGATGTCCACTTCCTGGGTGGTGGAAACAGAGCTATCACACTGAGGTCACACTGAGATGTCCAGATGTGAGGGGAGAGCTATCCCAGGGCCCTCAGCATTGGAGACTCAACCTGTCTGTATGGCTGCATATATATATATTAGCAATGTCAGAGGGCATCACATTAGCTGGAAATGGCCACTGCTGACGACAAGCAGGGGAATGAGTACCAACTATGTTGACACTGTACTCAGTTGGAGAAAAATCACAAATATAGCAAGGCTGTGTATGTCCAGGGAGTCTAAGACGTTTGGTTGTAAAACACTAACACAATCCACTTCCTGGGTGGTGGAAACAGAGCTATCACACTGAGGTGAGCTAACACTAACACAATCCTGAGGAACAGTCAAGTTCTCGACTCCGAGGAGTGGAGTAGAGGCAAGAACAGCAGTAATCTTACTATCTGGCGAGGAGGACTGATGATCTGTATTATCATGGCTAACTTGGCACTGAGATGGCAAGGTACTAGCTGTAGAGTGAACATCCGCGTCAACATAGCGGTGCACTTTCATAACATCGGGAACACGAGTGAGCGATAACAGGGGAGTAGGGGCCTGAGGGCTACTACTTGAAGACACAATAACACAATCGCTGTCACTTCCAACTATTTTGCTAAGTTCCTGTCCAGTTTTTGCATGAGAGTTGATGTAAACATTATGATCACCACACAAAGCATCATGTAAGCCTCCGGTGGATAGATGCATTTGTGTGGCGAGGGAGTGGCCATCTTGGATCTCACGAGGCACAAGACTCTCGTCGTGGGCGAGAGTCAGTGAGTCATTGTCATGGCAACTATCACAACAGAGCGAGGGGGAGAGACTTGTAGATTTGACAACAATAGATTTAGCATAATCTTTACTCACCCCTCGAAGCTCTGAAGCCTTCCCCTCGACAATCCTTAGTTTTTTGAAGCAGATGAGGACGGGCCTTGTTTACCCGATGAATTACCACCCTTTTTCCAGTAGCTCTTTTTATCCGGCAAGTTTTTCTTATTGTTGCAGACCTTCGCAGCGTGGGGAAACTCCCTACCATGCATAAGAAAATAACAGAAGCCATACACATGCAAGAGCTTGACTGAGCCGCTGCAATGTGAGTCCTGGTGGGCACACAAATCATTATTAAATGAAGAGCAGGGTGTAGCAACAGATGCTGTGGAACTTGTGGGCATATTCCGATGAGGATGAGTTGCTTGCTGTCAGGGCCAAGCCTGCTGGCTGCATCCAGCTAAGCCTGGCTCGTTCAGACCTGAAGAGGGCATCGTCTGCCCAAGTGGCATAGCGGTCATTGACTAAGGTGAGGCAAGCCTGCGACCAGCCACAAACACCCTCCCAGGGGCGAGTGGCCGCATCTTCGGCAACTTGCTCAATATGGCGAGCCATAAGAAATGGTTGGGAGGCATTTATGAGAGCTTTAACTAGCATCCTTGAGAATCCACACACATATTCAGGGAATGAGAGCTCTTGCTTACTCTTCCTGACCTCCTTATACATAGTAGGAGGTAAGACAGATCCCGGAGTAGTAAACGGTCTGACAAATTTCAACATAGCACGATGCTAGGCCAATGAGGGATACTGCCTGTCGAGGGCGTCAAACACAGGGCGTCGAAGTCAGAGTCCCTGTACATCGCTGAAAGTTCTCTGGGCTGTGGAAGTATGTCCACACCATTGGAAATCCCTGATTTTTTGGAGGAGGGTTGTTATACATTGGAAGCTGATCCGGGGCTCCTGCAGCAGCAGCTGGAGCACTTGGTCTGTAGCCTAAAGGTGTCGACAGAGCAATAGGAGCAAGCTGCCTTGCCTGCACCATTGTTGGCGGGACGTATGCAGGGTAGGGCCGGGCCTGGCCTGGTGACGGAACCATGGGAGGCGGAACTGGAGGCGCTGTGAAGACAGGTTCAGCAACCTGCGGAGTCGGTTGAGGTGCTACTGGTGGAGCAGGAGCCTGAGGAGGTATCTGGGCCTCTTTGATGTCCAACACAACTTGTAATAACTCCTGATAGATCTCCCTCACTTCAGCCCTGGTGGCATTAGCGCCAGAAGGTTGGGCGGAAGGAGTCTCTTGCTGCGCATGCCCCTCAGCATTCATGTCGCTCTGAGGCGTCTGTGACGTCGTTCTCTGCCTCTTTGGAGGCGACTCTGTGCCATCTTGGCCATCGTCAGCAAAGCGGCGGGGAGGCCTGATATTCTCCCTGATTGGCCTAGGCTCCACGGGAGGAGTATTGATGCGGCTTCTAGTCCTCGGCATTCTATAGTGTGATAGCAATGCAAGGTAATTTGGAGTATCAAAAAGTAGGTTTAGATGGAGACCTACAACGAAACAAAGAGAGCTCAAAAGTCTGTAGAAACTATTACTCATCCATCCCTGGAGTGGCCGGACGAAGCCCAACGTGACGTCATCCCATGAGAGGTCGGCAGCAAATATATATGTGAGTGTCTGATAGGAGAATTTTACCAGAGACCTTTAATGACCCAGAATTAGAAATACTTATAATTCCAGAACTAGGATCGTTGGTAGAGGTTACTGCTAGCGGAATAGACTTATAGAGTTGTATTTTCACTAATCTGAACATAATTCATCAGCCATTGATGCACACAAACCATATATAAATTAATTTTCTATTTATTTCCAGAATCATAAATAAAATGGGTATTGATTTTCAATAGTATACCTTCAGACCAGTCAGACCACTTGTCGGCAGTAAACACCAATGTGGTCTGTGTGGTGAGCGTGAATATTTCCAGCGTTTCTGATGTAAATGATGACAAAATTACTAATTTTTCCATGGAGACATGTGAACTAATTTTAATTCATATAATTTCCTACACGAATACCAAATCTGAGTTGCATAAGTTGATTTTTTGCTAAGCTATAGCACATTATGTGATTACTGATGCGATGATTACTTGAGGCATCACCCCGTCCACTGCGCCAATTATAACGTGATGCCTTGAGGCATCAGCCCGCCGCGAATGGGTTAAGCCCTGAGGATGCAGGACTGCACTTGCTCCACGCAAGTAGAGTTACCCATCTTCACAGCATAGTTGTACCACTGGAAGACATAGGACAATAGGTGACTGGTGTTCATATAGAGTCCTTCTTTATCGCCACTACCTGGGATAGGAAAACCTCAGTGGAGAAACCTGTGTAAAAGAAAAAGTGTAATACCAGTTGGTCCGTGTTTTTATGTGTGAGGAATCCATTTCTGACCTCATATTTCAGTTCCCAGTTCATTTTCCAGTTCAAAATCCAATATGGCCATTACAAGGATAAAGAATGCCATATCTCAGCTCCTGTTAGCACTACACCTATGTATACCACCTTTTTGTCTATGTTTAAAGGTGTAAGGAATCCATTTCAGACGTTACCTCTCTGCTTCAATGTCATTCTCAAGGTCGTAATACAATATGGCGGCCACCAGGTCACAAAAATATATCTCAGCTCCTGTTGGCATTTCATCCAAGTGTAATAACAGTTTGTCTATGTTTTACAGCATTAGGAATCCATTTCTGAAGTTATTTCCCTATTTCAAGGTCAAAATCCAATAAGAATATCATATCTGGGCTCCCATTAACAACAAATCTATGTATGATGCCCCTTTATCTATGTTTTAAGGTTTTCGGAATTCGTTCCTGGGCTCATTTTCCCGTTTTAAGAGCATAATCAATGTCAATGGCCTATCTCTTTATCCTCCTGGACCCATTAAAACAACCATAGTCTTTATTTTCAATTTGCTTTAATAACTTTCTATCAGTTATTAAATTTAGAATGTGAAATGTTGAGTTGGAGAGGGAAAAGCTACAATATAACATTGCATCACTTTAAATGATCTATCTGTTATATTATTGAAATTAACAACCAAGACAATTGAAAGATTTCGGTGGCATTTGCCTGATCTATCCAATATGGTACCCACTCTTTGGTTCTGGCATTCCATTCCCAGTGCTATTTCCTGAGGTCTGCAGTGAGCAAGGCAAGCTTAGCATGCTGGAATTAAGCATTGTGAAAGCATGTTGAATATGAGCTTCCATGCTTCATTCACTTCTGACTGTACATTATTGGCACAGTCCAATACTTGAGATGAGCTGCCACATGTAACGCATGTTTGGGGCTTGGGGTATACTGAAAGAGTTAGTGTCTTTAGGAAAGTGGGCTCATGTATTTCATGCAGTCTTTTCACTAATCCTAAACATTGCTAATACAACATTACACTGTGAGAATGCAGGGAAAAATGGAAGAGCATGGCGATATTGAGTTCAAACTATATGGAATATGTGGGGGATTGGTGTATTGTAAATTAGAGGTGGTCAAATTTACAACCTGGCAGCTCAACAAAAAGTCCTGAATTTAACTCTAAATTCTACAGTATCTTAATATGTTTTTTCCTGATCCAAATCTGATCCACAGCTCTGAGAGGCCAAGCTCAGGGAAGAGATCAATGGCCAGCACCACACCTTCTGATGGTCAATGACCTTGCCACCATCCAATGTGAGGAGTTTGACAACTGTACCCTCTTTGACAAGGATGTACAGAGCCTAAGGTATCAAGGAATTGATTCTGTTCAGCAGTTGAAGACACTGGCTGATGTGAACTTTTGATCTTTTTGAGAAATAAAAAAAAAGACCCACAGCAATTCAGATTTTGAAAACTATGCCCTTCTCCTTTTGTTTATGATGGAGACATTTTGCCAACTATCCTCCTTTAGAAACTTGATGCTGGACTCCTGACTCAGACCAAGGGCCATCATTCTGATTGCTTGATTGGTTGAGGAACTTTTGTTAATCAAATGATTAGGTCAGCTGGTCTTCTCCCTTTCTATTGGGAGGTTTTCAACCTATGCTGGACAGCGTTTACATAATAATTGAGGGAACAATCCATCATTAAGTCAATGCCTCAGTGGTGGCCCTAGTTATTACTTCCTTTCAATGAAAATATCATTGTTGACTGGGTGGGTCTCTAGTACTGCCATGTCTGTCAAGAAGACGGGCATACAGCAGGCATAATTAATTAGTGTGTCAAAAAAATGGCCATGATCACAAATTAGAGAACAGTCACTTTTACATCTCCATGTGTTGGTTCATGATACCCATAAATCTTTCATCAATCTCATCAAGTCTGCACTTTCCGACAGTTTCTACCAACAGTCTCTAGAAACATCTGATTTGATATCTCAGGTAGAACCTGTATTGCTACAAGGTCAGATAATAGAGACAGAAAATCCAAGCTGGTTTGGGCTATCACCATACTTATCAGGTATCAGAGCATTTTATAGGGTCACTCTTGCAGCCATTGGAAGAAGCACCCAGTTGTCCTTGTTTTCCAGTTACCCCTATTTGGATACTATTAAATTTTAGTAAAAAATTAACAGAATAACGAAATGTGATATATTGAGCAACAAATTGCTCTTCTTGATGCTTTAAGTTCTGGATAAGAAAGTGGAAATAAATAATAGCCCAACACTTTAGTCAACCCTAAGGGTTTTTTTTTCTGTGTTTTGTAAGTGTTTTGTAAGATAACAACATACTTGGTTCAAGTTATCATGTCCCAGAATAATTGATTGTTATAAATACATTTGTGTACTGAGTATTATATTGAGGCCGAGATCTAAAGACGTAGAAAATATAAATAAGAATGTATTGTGCACAATATCTAGACCCTTCACACAGCCCCTTTGGGATTTAAACAAATACAAACAGGTATCATGCATGGATATATTGCATGGATATAAGTTTTTGAAAACCTTAGACCCATATCTACCATGGTACCAGATTTCAAAGACTTGCCCGATTTTTATGAATTTTGGCAAACTTCCTCCCAGCTATGACTCAAATCTATATAGTTTGTGCCACAGTAGCCCTGCTCCCTTGCCCTAGCCAGGCCTCTCCCCACCTCACTTTTCTCCTACATGTCAGACATTAACTTGTAATTGTTTCCTTTTTTTATAAACCTTGGGCAGTTGAGATAGCCGGCGCCTCGCCACTCTGTGTTGTATTTCATCAATCCAGTGTAATAACAGGAGACGACTATATATATCATAATGTTATGGGGCTTCTTTTCGAGATGACTAGAATGTGTAGGACATTTGTACCAATGTAAATCCCCAGACCGAGTGCAAATGCGCCATCTGTAGTTTTTAAGGATTCTGCAGAATATCCACACATCCATCAACTGTTACTATTCGCTTTACTTTTCACCCCATGCATTTATTTCAATGTATTCCTACTCCAACGTTGAAGAGAGAAAAAGAAGGAGTCTGTGTATAGGGGAAGGCAGAGTTCGTGCAGTGGGGTGGAAGGTTGTAAGTATATATATGTGTACCAGTACAGTGAGTAGTAGTATTTGCCAACTTTCCAATAGGCGCCCATGACCCATTTTACTTGTTGTGGAATCAAAAATAGCCATTGTTTCAAAACCGGGGAAATTCTTGTTTATTGCTAGAAATGAGCATTTACTTTTCCTTTCCAACGCCATATATGTTTATTCATTTGGACAACAAATTCTTAATCTCTGAGCAACAAACATCTAGATTTCAGTCCACTCTTTCTCCTCATCTGTGGTGAATATTCATTTGTGATTTGTTTCACCGCAATATAAAAATATACAAATACAATGTTCTGCTTATATATAAAATATAGTCTAGTAATTTCTGCTTTGGTATAGACGGAAATGGAGTGTACAAGAGGTGAAATAGTTGGAAAAGGTTACCCGAAGTACATTATTGTAGAGAAATTGAATTGACCTTTCAACAATATGTTATTCTTCCAAGGTTCCCTCTGCATATTGATTTAGATATATCTGGTTATTTCTGGTCAACAATAAACATATAACAAACATGGTCTGCTCTTGATTTTTTCGATATAACAATTATCTATTAACCCCTTTAGTGGTATTGACAATATGAGCAATATTTCTGAATCTTAAAGTTAAATGCTAGCGTTCAATAAAAAAGAAGGAATTATGGAATTTTTTTTTAAAAAAATTGATTTAGAAAGAACATTTTTTTTTTCACGTTTTGGAAAGTATTTTATTCAAGAGACATCAGATACGGGGCTCACAAATTCAAGTGATTTTCGTAGCGCACTGACGTTTAAATCTTTATACAATTATCAGTGCAAAGAGATAACGTAACTATATATTATATGATGACACAACGAATCATTATAATTAATTAAGTACAGTTTTTGACATAAGTAATTAATCTGTTATTACTAATGATAAACTTGGCGAAGTTTGATGATGTTGATAATAATGTAGTGAGATAGGGTGAGTGTTACAGGCTATAATATAGTCTCTATCTTTTCTGTGCAGAGGGAGTATGGGGGGGGGGGGGGGATGAGGCTCAGCGTCAGGACCTCATTATGCGATAATTTTAAGTTTGCCAGTTCATATTTAGTATAACTTAGTAATATGGACGTGACGTATATATAATAATATCAGTTTGAGTTTACATCGGGACAAGCATTTTAAATCAATGTGTAACAGTGACATGTCAATATATAAGTGGATATATGATCGAATCGAGTCAAAGGTAAATTCTATGTACACAACACACGGGCACGCAAGTTATAATTGGAACTGGACAATAGGGTGATATAATACGTATGGCATGGGTGGTGGTATATAGTCCAGAAGTATCAAACCGCCCATAATATGTTTTTTCCTGTGATAAATGAGGTGCTTGTGACTGACGTTTACCTTACAGATTGTTGAATGATCCCCCCCCCCCCCCCACCTCTCCTGCCCCGTCCCCGCACACACCACCGTGTGTGCGGGGAGCACGCTCAATGCTATAAGCCTGGCCTAGGTGCCCTTAGGGCTCCAACGGGGTGGCGCAAATGGCGGTCGGCAGTCCCAACGCATCCCCATAGGATTAGTATAGAAAACTCGAAAATCTATTTTACAGCGTAGATCGATTATTTCTTCGGACAAAACTTGCAGAGGACATCCTATCATTGCGATTTCTGGGTAAGGATGTCGGCTATCGGTATGTTTAATAAGAAAACGACGCTGCCAGGTTGAGTTGTGGAATGTACTGAGACATGGCTGTGAAGGCCCGGGGCGACAGAAAGGTTCGAAATATGCCTGCTTGCGCACCGCCTTCTTAAGGCGGTCATTGGTCGCCTCTCGTCGAGTAGGCTACTTGCCTGTTTTGTCATGCGGACCAGCCATGGCTAGTAATGTAAATATATACAACTGGTGTGTAGGGCATGCTGTACACGATATATACCTATACACAAATGGATACCACACAGGTTACAAGTGTGTCGGGGCTATAGCTCCATTCTTATTCTCTTAGATACATGATGAGATGATATATATGAAAGCTTTTGCTATACATCTATTCTATCCACTAAACAGGTGTCCCTTAAAAAGTAGTATTCTTGCCGTGTTGTTCTATAGCTGGGTCTGTCCCTGGAGTAGCAGTTGAAACTTGTGTGTTTGGGATTTATATTATCAATTTTGGGGTCCAAAATATTGTAAAGGGAGGGTAGTGTAGTAGAGGGATCGGGGAGCGGTGGACGAACGATGTATATTGGGTATGTTTGTTCGCCACTCAGGGCGCTAGGGTCTCGTATTGTGAGCATGGACGTGTCCATGGGGGGAGGGAGTATAAATAGGGGTGGAAAATGGGGTAAGGGCAGTTGGTGCCCAGGCAGGGAACGAGATAGAGCCCCTTTGGATATTTGAAGAATAAAGAACAGCAAGATCGCTAACTGTACTTTATGACTTTGAGTCTACATTCATCGGAGATAAACTTCAACCAGCGCTGCTGGACATTCGTCCCAACCCAACTCATTTAATTAACTAATACAGAGAGCCCTGTGTGGTGCAATCCCCACCAGGAAGGCTATAGCCTCTGCTAGGTCCCCCGATTTCCCCATATATTATAACTTATGATAACTGATGACCAATAAACTGGCGTGGACGAATGTGGACAAACTCAGACGAATCAAGTAACAAACAACAGAACCAGTATGTCTTTCGGGTTATTTAATAGAAGTTCAGACGATCAAGACGGTGACAATAATACATATGAAGAAATACAAATCTTAAAATCTAAGACATTGCTATTGAGAAATACTTAGAAACAATTAATTAGAAGCATCCCCATGATATGTAAACCCAGGCTACTGACGAAAGAAATGTGATCCAGAAGATATATCTGATTATAGATATTTTTTTAAAAAGCCGTTTTTAATTCAATTCAATGTAATATACCTGTAATCAGATATAAAATTACAAACAACAACAATGCACATCCAACTCATTTGTAACTTATTTAAAAACACAATACAGATATACCAGATAAGTCATTGAAAGTAACCAGCACCTTAGGAATTTAATAAACTTATCACACAACTTTCTTATTTCCTCAATGTATTTAATGTCATATTGTAAGTGTTGTAATAATATCACATGGACAATAATGAGGCCTATGTGGACCTATGATATTACATAAAGCTTTCGCTCTCTCTATATATATACCCTTGGTATGATCATGCCACTTAGCAAGCCATGCATTAGGCAAAGTCCCAGCTGCAACCAGATGCTCGAGCTAATGGTTTATGCTGCGCTCATATTGCTATATTATCAACAGAACTATTGGGCCATGCAACCTTAAAAGGCGCTCTATCAATACTTAAGCATGCTATAAGGACAAGCTCAACGTGTTTGTAAAGTTTTGAGTATCAGCAGTGACTCACCATCCCAAAAGTATTCGATTATGCAAAGTAATTATGTCTACATTTAAAGTCGAATGTTATCACACAGGATCCCTTGTTCCGAATGTTATTATTTTAGGGGTGGTTTACGCGGTTAGTAGCATGAATACGTGTACCAAATTTCAAGACTGTGTATTGAATGTATCTATCTGAGTATAGTTAACTATTTTACTAATGATTGACCATTAGGGTATATCACTAACGTTTAGTTCATGTATTAACAAGATATAGAACTACTTATTGGATTTTCCAATGTTTACCATCATTGGAATCCGGTTGATCTTTTCAGCTATGATGGTATCTCAAAATCTGCTTCTTGAGACTTAAGACTAGTCTTTCTTAGCAGTTTTGTAAAAGTGAAAACGACTGCAGCTCATAAATATTTCAAAATATGCATGGTCAAACAAGGTTCTTTTATGCTGGGAGTAGGAGCTGGTTCCCTGAATTGAAGTGTGTATGTAGCATTTTGCGAGGGAGGGAATTATGCCAAGTCTTGCCAATATATGAGCTTTTGTGCGACACAGCTGTGCTATCGCAAATAATTCAACAGCGCATTTAACAAAGAGATAATGGCCGACCAAACATGGATCGCTGCGTTTGAACCATTAAGTCCAATTTTGCCGCCTATGTTTTAAATATTTGTTTTGAACATTCTATTTTGAATAAAGAGACATGTCAATATGCAGAGTTAAAGCGCCACAACCAGGTGATGGAGAACTTCACGATTTGTCGTGCAAAATCATTGTACCTCTCCAAATAGTGTCATTGTGATCGTGTATGTGTGTGTTAAGCAACAAGTAATCGTAGGTTGCCACATTTAATCGTGGAGTGGCATGACTATTCATATAAAAATTCATGGCACTAATCATGGGGAATTTTTGACCCACACATCCAGTTTTATAACAAATTTCAAATTCCCTCTCGTGGAATATCCAAATTACTGACACAAATCGTGAATGTGTGAGTATGGCCACGAATTCTTGTGGCTTCACTTTAAAATATTAAATCTAATCAAAATTATTCTACTTGCAGTATCCAATATACTTGTATAATATTGATGGAAAATGAACTCCACCAAAAATGCGTCATTTCACCATCCAGGGCTGAAAATTCACATTTTTTTAATTGCTTCCATTGATTTATTTTTTCTCATACATAAACTAGATATATTGTTGCTAATATAGACGAAATTGGGAATGTCAATAGTGGATATTGTGGTCAGGGCAGCTTGGGAGACACTGGGACCTGAATTTCGATGGTAAGGGCACAGGGGAAAGGGACATATTTCTACATAAATGAGGATTTAAATTAGAAATAAATGATAAAAATATACACATAATGTTTTAAACCAGTGTTTACTTAATAGGACTTTATATAAGGGTCATAACACTCTTTGGTATGTGAAAATATTCCAACTAGAATCCAAAAGTTACAGCCAAATAACCATTCAGAAATGATAATGGTAATGGCTGTGGCACAGGTCATAGGTCATTGACCCTCTGGCCCATTATGCACATACAACCCATTATTATTAGAATATGTACAAAAATATCAATAATGTTCCCCCCTCGTTTTCCTGTCAAGTTGATTGTGTAGTGGTCGTGTGTATGTTATTCTGTAAGTCCGTATTTATATTAGTCTGAGAGTCAGAAGCTGTCCGCTGGTGTAGCTCAGTTCCTTCAGACTATGCCAGGGGGCAGTGGAGGGCTGTCGGAGGGCTCTCTCGCCCTGGATGTTTGATTACCTTTTTGTCCCTTATTTATGTATTTCATCATGTTATCTGTCATATATATGCCTTTTAACACTGTTGATCTTTTACTGGAATGTGTATTTACCGATCTTACATCAACTCCTTTTATTGACTTACTTCTTATCACTTGCATTGGTGCTTCTTGTCTTGGCACACCTATTTTATGAATGTTGCTTTGCCCTTTTACCTGTTATGTGGCTGGTCCACAAGGGTTGGTTTCATAAGTGAGTTATGTGCAATAAATCTATTGCAATAAGAGTAATCTCTTGTTCCATTTTTATTCCGCTAAGAGTCCAAACCGAGTTTACTACAATTGCATAGAAGTTTGCTTCGGCTGTTTATGAAGGTAAATATAAGTTATATTTAGGTATTTAGAGGCAAAATTAGTAGGAAAAAATTTAGAAAAAATAGTTTCAGCCCCTCTGTATCTACTGAACATAGTAGTCAAGAAAGGAAAATTGAAGAATGTCAGGTAGGAATGAAAGAAAACTACATCGAGATTGAGGGCTACAATATGTACCAGAACGAAAACTCAATCCATCATGCAGTTGCCTTAATACAATTATTAATTCCACAGTTTAATGACAAACGAATTGAAAAAACCTACCGAGTTGGCTCCCAAAGAGGTAATATTCCTACAAATATGATTGTAAAACTTTTGAGTGCTGGGGAAAAGGAATATATCATCAGAGAGCAATCAGTATTCAAAGATGTCACAAAATTTCCCATTGAACGATTTCATCATTTGAAATTTATCAAGATTAATCAAGTCCTACCTCCTGCATTTGTCAATAAGAGACATGAGTTTCAGGCCCTTAAGGCAGATATCTATGGAAAGGAAAGAATCGCATCCAAGATCAGAGGCCCTTGTGAATGTAAGTGATTGGGAGACCTTGTTGATGACCCCAGACACGATGGCCACAGAACCTGGACTAAAGAGAAGAACAAAATACTGTTTGCATTATTGAGAAGCAAATTCCTTGACAATAACAACCTATGTAGGAGATTGGTAGGCACAGGGAACTGTGAGTCAATCGAGGCCAAATCCGACCAGTATTATGGAGCTGGGGTAATATTGGGAAACAGAATGCTGAACGATCCCAGTTGGTCAGGTAAAAATACCTTAGGCCGAATGCTGAGTGATGTGAGGCATGAAGTCAGGATGAATTTCCCAGATACCATCCCAATTAATTCCACCACGAAATCTCCATAGAGATCATCACACATTCCATTTCCCCCCCATCCAAGGAAAGCAACGTAATAACATCATCAAAGTTGGTGAGAGTTCCGGACTAGTTTGTGATGATAAGAACAACCACCCCACAGCCAATGGAATGAACGATTATATTGATAATTGTGATACCCCCATGGATACCATACCAACAGGAAATAATAAAACACCCTAAGCCAAGGCCACCGATGGCAATCCTCTTGTAAACCAAGCTGACATTTTGGTTGGAACAGGCAACCAATTTAGTGAAGGCCTAAGAAAAGTCAATATATCCACTCCCATGGTTAAAACGACCGCTTCCAACATCTCCAATAAGTAGTATATGAATGGGTGTTGTATTGGGTGCCTGTGGAAGACTGGACATAAGGGGCACTGGACACGGGCCTGGGGCAGCCCTGGGGCAATTAGCCTGTGGGCTAATTAGCCGCCTGGGGCAATTACCCTAGAAATCAGGTGACCTATTAAGTAGGTGACCTAATAAGCAGGTGACCAGCTATTAGCAGGTAACAGCAGGTAACCTAGAAAGGGTGTTGACTTGATATTAAGGTAGAGGTAATTAGGTTATGTTTACCTTTGTCTCTGTTTATTATGAACTACCTATTAGCAGGTAACAGCAGGTAACCTAGAAAGGGTGTTGAGTTGATATTAAGGTAGAGGTAATTAGGTTATGTTTACCTATGTCTTTGTTTATTAGTGGATATGTAGGTGACCAGAGTTTACAGGTGGGTGGGCGGTGGTTATATGGTGAGTTTGAGGTGGTTATTGGAGAGAGAGAGAGTGGTTATGTTGACATATAGGTTTCTGTTTATTATGAACTGGATATGTAGGTGAGTAGAGTTTACAGGTGGGAGGGTGTTGGAGTTGAAAATATAGGAAGTGCACCGACCTTGACATTGAAAAGAAAGAATATGGAGGATGGTACATGTAGGTAACAGCTGGGGTTAATGAGTTGATAGGATTTTGTTTATTATGAAGTAGAGTTTACAGTGTTTATTAGTGGATATGTAGGTGACCAGAGTTTACAGGTGGGTGGGCGGTGGTTATATGGTGAGCTCGAGGTGGTTATTGGAGAGAGAGAGAGTGGTTATGTTGACATATAGGATTCTGTTTATTATGAACTGGATATGTAGGTGAGTAGAGTTTACAGGTGGGAGGGTGTTGGAGTTGCAAATATAGGAAGTGCACCGACCTTGACATTGAAAAGAAAGAATATGGAGGATGGTACATGTAGGTAACAGCTGGGGTTAATGAGTTGATAGGATTTTGTTTATTATGAAGTAGAGTTTACAGGTGGGAGGGTGAGGATGGTACATGTAGGTAACAGCTGGGGTTGAGGTGAGGTGAGTGCATGATTTGGTTTTTGTGATATATTTTTACCAGGGAAGCCAGAACACTATGTGTATAGTTGGAGTTTACCTCAGGGTATGACTTGGCTTCTTTGCTCGTTTTTTGTGAAGCCATTCTTTTTTTTCCTTTATTTTTAGTTGAAGTACGTGAGTGCATATGGGTGAGTGGGTGCACTGACTTTTTTAACTTGAATTACATATAGGAATACCGTTGATTAGGACGAAATTGTGTAATAGAAACGGTTGCACTACAGTAATCACAATGCATTACAAATTCCCAAGATATTCATCCATGGATATACGAATGAATACTTTTCTTACATGGAAAAACACACATATTAAACGCGAGGAGTTAGCATGGGCTGGGTTTTTTTATTTAGGAGGTGGAGATGTAGTTCAATGTTGTTCTTGTGGGGTACTGTTACATTCGTTTGAAGAAGGAGATATTCCTTTGATTGAACATTTTAAATTTTCCCCTAATTGCGACATTGTAAGTGCTCAAATGGAGTTATCTCCAAATTATAGCGTTCGTGTAATGCAAATACTAATGTCAAAGGTAATAGATTTGGAAAAAAAGGTAGAGAATTATAAATTACTGTGTGACCGTCGAGCAAAGACAAAACCGAATGACAAAGATATTGATTCTGGATCAGAAGACGAATGTTCATCTTTTTATATGTCCCATAGGTTAGGATTGGATGAAGTTGATAACAATTTGTCTGGTTTAGGTTTTTAGGATTGATTTATTTATCAAAGTAATGGGAGGATGGGGAGTGGGTAGTGGGAGGGTGGGAGAGCGGGGGTGGGGGGAATAATGTAACAGGAGGTGAGAGGACGCTATTTTATTTTATACTCAATATATCTACATTAACGTATACACCATATGGAATATTTTAAGGAAGGAAAGCCATATGTATGGTGGGAGGGAGGGATAGAAGTTGTATGGTGGGAGGGAGGGATAGGTTCTAGATTAGTATAAAAACGCACTTTTACTCTAGCTTCTTTACGTTTGCTTTGCTGCTGGAGAAACACCACCCTGAGTTAGCCTGTGCTTTGCTACTTTCTTTTGGACTTTACGAACAACCACCAGGCATTTCTAAAATGGAGGATAACAATTCAGTGAAAACTCGTGCTCAACTACAAGGGAAACTACAAGGAAGACCATCACTAAAAAGACAGAACGCAGTCGAGAATGGAGCGCAGAATGGACCGCTTGGCGGACCGCTGGGAATGGATACCGGTATTGAGAATGGTCCGCTTGAAGAACATAGCGCGCCAAGTTTGAAAACGGTTAGTATGCTATATTCTACACATTATTATTATATTTATATTAACTACATTACCATTATATTTACAAATTCGAATATGTATTGAATTTATCGAAATTTGAATTTATATTAAGAATTTTTAGAAAAATAATAGATGCTAACCGATTCTCTTATTTATATTTATTAGGGATTAGTGACACGAAAAGGGAATAAGTGTAGGAGGACGCTCGATTTTGGATTTACGAGATTCGGATTACGTGATAACCCATCTTCCCCCACGTTTAGTGCATATACTCCATGCAGTTCTCCGACTTTAAAAGTTGCAAATGTGGATGTACGTGAGAAAATTGCAAAGTCGGACGTCAAAGCATCCCCTGAGCACATTTTTGCTCCCTCCACTCCAAATTCTACTGAAAATGGTGGACCATATGATATGAGCTTTAAACTCGATGCTTCCGCCTTCGAGTGCTATGATGAATCGCATGCAGTTAATGTTGCTCGAGATATATTCTTTGAGCATAATTACTGGCAAGGAGAAGGGAGATTTTCTTTGCGCAAATGGGATCAAGGTAGAGAAGGAGAGCGACTTGGAAGAACGACCAAGGGAGTAACACTAAAGTACAACAGAATCAAAAAACTAATCAAGAACATTGATGTTATCGATGAGTGGTTGGAAACAGTGTTTTCTTCGTCTGTTAATGAACATCACCTTAAACTGGGTGGAGAAGTTGTCCTTTCGGTGTCAAAATCTTTTTATGGAGTCGATATTAGAGGATGGTTTGCTCCTACTTGCTCTATTATTTTACCTACCAAGAAAGGAGTGTTCTTGAAGATTAATGAGTGGAATAAATTTAAAGAAATTTTGATGGAAGTGAAAGCAAAGCAGCCTCCTATTATGTTTCAGTTGGAATGTGAGTGTGGTCCGTCAGAAAGTTGTGTTGAATGTGAAGCATTTCCAGCTACTGCTAAATTTGTTACGCGAAACAAGTAAGCAGAATGAAACACGATTGATTCTTATTGTTTAATAACAATATTGCAACATATGGTATATTGAATTAAAGTGTAGTGTATGATTCATTTACATGAATGTGTATAGAAATGGGTACAAGGATAATGGATTACATATTAGTTGAATTAAAGTGTACTGTATGTTACTACATGACTTATTTACATGTGAATTTTATATGAAAATAAAGGTGAAGGAAAAAAATATATATCTGTTTATTTTTTATGACTGGATAAGATACACACACACACACACACACACACACACACACACACACACACACACAGACTCAATCGTAAATCATGGAACGAGAAAAAACGAGGAATGCATTTAATAAGGATACGTAGTAAATCAAACAAAACTCATATAAAATTGAAATGCTTATTTATTTTTTTATACTCAAATATTAAATCAAATCAAAACAACTTTACTACTAATAATGAAAATAATTTAATGCACTGTCTGATGTAAGTAAATGAAAGAAATAAGTATTTGCAGTGAGAATAAGGTTCTATAATTTTAAGACCTTGCATTATGTGCATTACATTTATGCAAATAATATTTATGAATAGAAGAAAATAAGGTTCTATAATTTTAAGACCTTGCATTATGTGCATTACATTTATGAAAATAATATTTATGAATAGAAGAAAATAAGGTTCTATAATTTTAAGACCTTGCATTATGTGCATTACATCTATGGAAATAATATTTATGAATAGAAACTTTATAAATTTCGAGCTAAAAAATCGAGAAGTTCAGTGTCTGAAAAGAAATGATACACATAGATAAAATTGCGCCTGTGTAATGAAACAATGAAACATGAAGAATAGATGGATATAATGTAAATTGGATATACAATTCAAAATTGATTTTAATCGGTTATTAGTTTTATTTGAATAAAGCGATAATAATAATAATAAATACCATTTTCTTCGGCGCTTGATGAATTACCGAGATTGGAGCTAGCACTATAATTTAAAAAACATTATATTACAAATGCGCTCTAGTTTAGATCAAATACAGTGAATAAAAAAAAGAAACATATGTAACTAGAATCAGATAACGGAGAGAATAAACCACTGCAATTATTTATAAGTAGAATAGACATTAAATAATCTCAAACATTTTACATCTAAATATAATTATCAGAACTTACTCGTTGATAGCATCGATTTCTCGAATCAATTCTTCTACACTTCCGATATCGAGGATCGGGAAATCCAGATGATCGGAAGGTGTTGATGGCAGATGGGGAGGAGGAGGAGGGAGAGTTGGAGTAGGGGTAGGGAGAGCCGGAGAAGGGGTAGGGAGAGTAGGAGGCGTAGGGAGCCCCGAAACTGCCATGTCAATTTCTATGGGGTCATTTTTTGACGACCCCGCCAACACCCCCTTCCTTGTCACCTTCCTTTTTTTTAAGGGAAGAGGGGGCATTTTCTTTTTGGGGCTCACAGCCCTTTTTGTGCTGATTCCTTTGCTCCTACTCTTCCCCTTACTTCGAGTCAACTTCAAAATAAGAGCTTTAATGCTCTTTTCAATCGCTCTAAAATAAAATGAATAAATTATTTACTTTTTGAGAATCCATCAATAAACTAATGTACAAATTGATTTGTTTCAGAACAGGAAGATTTTTATGTAGAAAAAATATAATAAGTATATCAACATACCTTAGCTCTACTATCGCTTGTTGAGTATCCATCGCGTAATGTAGTATATTCCAATGTAGTATATTCCAATGTATCAATACGCTATTCCAAGGGAATAAAGTAAAGTGAATGGGAATATAAGTACAAGATGGTTTTTATAGACAAAAAGAAATTCCTAGCCACAGGCCATAAATGTGTACCATAAGCTATAGATGAATTGTATGACGCTTATGTTGTATCGTGTTGCATTTTTCCTGAAGAAATGCCAAAAAATAATTACAATTTACTACCAATTATAAAAGATAAGACATCAAGTATTTTCACTTATTCTTAGATCCTAGATAACATTTGGTTCATTAAAAGCAATCTTTATGTTTTAATAATGATGTCTTAACTAATGTATGCACGCCTCTAGTTATAGCTAGTGAGTTTTAGAGTTTTTAGTGTCATTCCAATAGTTTATCGGATGTCAAAGAGCAGATGAACATAGCTCGAAGCGCAAAATTATCTTTAGTTGACTCAGTGTCACAGACTGTCTAGACATGCTTCGAATTTACACACTATTTCCTAATTAGGAATGAATTATTGGTAGAACGACTAGAATTGAACTTTAATTGAACAAACCATACACGCCTAAAGTGTATTTATCTTGCTTCAAAACACCTCTGCAGGCGCGCGCCGGATATATAGCGAGTTATGTACTACGGTGAGGTACTACCATGAGTCTACAGATGTCGCCTCGAGCGTAGACGGTGTATGGGTGGAAGTAGTAACTTTCAAGATGTATTAGAATAATTGATGGTTTCTTTGATCAAAATGCAAGGAATAAGTCGAAGATTTATTTATAAAGTATGAGAAAATGCGTTATATAAACTGGAAACGCATAGTTTACTTTACATTATGGGTGTATATTTTTGAGACAGATACGGCATGGTCGGCACTTGGAGGGAAAGGATGGCGAGTGTAAAGTGGTTCTTTTTGATTTACGTTATTTTTTGTTTCTACTCATTGTCATCCGTTTGTACTTTTCCCATTGATGAGTACGATTGTGGATCGGTGCAAGAGACTTGCTCTTGCACCGATAAATCTGTAAAATGTTCCGGAATTTCCTACCCTAAGTCTCTCGCCATCGATCCCCGTAACGTTGAATATATTCAGTTGCGCGGGTGTTTTATTTCTTTCTACGATTCGGAGTTCTTTTCTAAATTTCCAAATTTGAAAATTATTGATTTACGGTTCATGCAGATTCACTTTAAATGCTCTTCTCTCCCATCCTTTCCCTCCATAAAGATATTTAGCGATTGTGTCAAATCAACACTAAAACCTTTCACAGTTGCATGGAAATTCTTACGACCTCCTCCAGTGGAGCAAAACCGACTTCCCAACCGACTTCCTCGAATCGAAGGTAAGTGGTTCAAGTAAATTGGATGCATATATATACAGGATAGATTTTCACAAATTAAACTGAATGCATATACAGGTCAAATTTCCACAAATATACTCAAATACATCGTGTATTTATCATTTTTTCAACAGAATTTATATATAAATACACTACGCACATGTATCAGATATATGATTAGGTAAAATTAAATAGAAGCACTTAAATGCTAAACCAATGTTAAGTTGATTCATGAACCCGAAATACCAGATACCTGAGCACTGTTTATACTTATTTGTATCCTATAATACCAAAATTACACGTATACTTATTTGATGTTTGATTTAATGTTTAGTCACAACAGAAGAAGAAGATGTTACGACTCAAGAAGTAACAACTCAAGAAGTAACTACAGACCAAGACCAGACATCAGTGGCTGCTCCCACAATTGTACTCGAGGGGATTGAAAATCAAGAGGTGAAAGAAGAAGGCGAAAAACTGCACTCGGAAGGAAGGATGTGGGATCCTCCTCTCTTAGGCCCTACTCCCGCATCAGACAGCGCACCTTCTGCTCCCTCATTGACCATGTTGGGGATAGGCATATCTCTCACGATCCTGGCTTTATTTGCAATGTTATGCCTGTATTGTAAAATGAAGAGAGCAAAATGTGCCAGATGCTTAGTTATCAAGAGAAAAAAAAAGGTTCCTATATATTTAATGAGATGATTACTATAAATATTATTTTACATGATATACATACCTGATAAATGATATTGTTAGTAAAGATTATTGAATTTAGAATAAAATAATGAACTGATTCTTGATTACATATAAATATATATATATATATATACATATATGTTTTTGCTTATACACATATTATAATTTATTTGAATGAATGAATATGCACACTAATTAAGTTCTTATTTTATTTCATGTAGACCATCACTCTTCGAAAGACAAGAGCTCGACAGCAAGGCATCAACGAACAAATGCTGTTTACAGATGTTGCTGGGAGAATGAAAAAGTACGAAAATGTTTCAAGTGAGGAAGAGATTGATGTCGTGGCAATGCAAAAGGCTCGCAAACACAAGAAAGAGAAAAGCTCTCCGACTCCGGCTACTAAAACTGTTGAGATTGAGGATGTAGGAGCGAATGAAAACAATGGAACAACTCAAAGAAAAGTAAGAAACAAGTTTTTTTGGGGTTTTTTTTTTTCTACTTTTATTTATTAGATATTTGATACTCACTACTAAATCTAACTGAACTAGTTTATACCACTCTATAATGTTTTACAAGTTCTACATCTTTTATTGCATGTGATCACCGATACACAAATTCATTAGTTATGTAGTGCTCACACTGATGAATGCACTTGATTTAAATCATACCACTTTGACATTTCTTACAAGATCAATCTCAATCATTCCTTGTGATTGACAATACACAAAGGCAGTAACAGAATTTGGTATCTCCTTACTAAACCTGGCTGTAATTTGAGTTTGACCTTTTCTAATGAGAGGCACAATTCCTTTCTCTCCGCAATGAGACATAGCAATATCAAACTTAAACAATGTGTTACTCTTTTTGTATGTATTATATCCGCAAAAAGATGCCTTGTCCCCTTCTACCTTTTGTATCGATTTATATGCTTGCATGAAGTTATTTTTTTCAAAATTACATCTGATTGGTTCACCTGGCAAGCTTTGACCATTAAGAAAAAATGCAATCTCTCCGACATCGTAGTGTCCGAATTTATAGGGGTTTTTATCAAATGCTCCAGTTGTTCTATCGGAATCAACAAAAAATACATAAACAACTTCTGGAACAGTATCCATAAGTATATTGCCTACATTCCATTCCTTAGATCCTGTAGGGATAACATATGTTCTCACATCTTCCTTAACATAGGGGTATATAGCCGGGTGTTCTTTTAAGACTTCGTTGTGAGCTAGCATAACAGGCGGATTAATTTTAACATGACAAGCTTTAAATACAGCTTCTTTAATCGTGACTTGATATGATTTCGCTGCATCTCCACTACACAGTCTAAACTCATCAAATGCTTGATGCAAAATGATTTTTATAGGAACTCCGTTAATTAAGGGTTTCGGAATGTTGAATACTCCCATTCGGATTTTTCCCTGAAACTCAGCTTCATTTCCTTCTTCAGTTAGCTCATACCTCTTTTTGAACCCTGTGTTAGTACCTGCGACTTCACTATCAAACGAATCAAAATCTCCCGTATCCAACCAATATCCTTCTGAATACAATGCAGTGTTTCTTTCATTAGAGGTTGAGTTCATTACAACGTCTATAAACGATTTGTAGGCATAGTTGATCCCTACTCCCGTTCCAACTGGAGTATCATTTAGTAGTACCTCTACTTGACGAAATATGGATGATAGTACATTGTTTGCCAATGCAACTTTTTTATCTCCATCTTTAATTTTAATCCCATCTGCAGCAGTTTCAATGCATAGCTTGACGTACAGATAGCTATCCTTTAAAGAAATATAATCTCCGGAATGTCCGCTGATGTAAAATTGAATAGGAGATCCATGGGAGATCGCACTTACTGGTCGATAACTTCTTATTTCTCTTCCTCGTATCGCAGCATCAGCATTGACTGGAGAAAATATATTTAGATCCTCTCCATGAGCTTCAACAAAGTTTTCTCGCATGTACTCCATTTTATTGAGAGAGTGATTACTTTTTGGATTGAGTTTTTTTGGATCGGGATTTTGTTGTTGAATCACTCTTGTTCCTTCCTCTGCTTCCTTTCGACTGATCTTTTTTCACAGATTTAATGAACTTTATAGCTTTAGCCTTTCCTCCACCTTTTTGAGGGAGTGGATACATAAGTGAGTCCAATGTTTTAACGCCCTCCTCCTCCTCATCTTGCTCCTTTGCTAATGCCTTTGCTTGCTTTATTTTCTGCTCCGATTCACTAATTATTCCCGGTGGTCTTGAATTATTGTTTGATTGGGATACATGAGATGATTTAAGCACATATATTCTTTTGCTAGGATTACTCTTATTCTTCTTAAGCATGTGAGTATAGTGATTTGCCCACTTGGATGAAGAAGGAGTGTATGGTAAAAGAGACGACATTACAATCCTACACCGACTTTCAGCTTTTGATTTTGATGTGAAGTGTACAGCAGGCTTTTCCACTCGATAATAATATATTTGCAGAATCTGCAGGAGCTTTTATACGAATTCTAATTGACTGTACTACAGTTTGAGAGACGGGAATGTAGTATGAATTACGCACGTCATTGGATGGGAGTGTATCAAAAATACCCAAAATAGAAGCATACGTTCCGTGCACATAGCTGGGTCGCACAATACTGCAGTGCACTTCCATCCCAATTCTTTGAACGGATTGTTTTTTCTTTACTTTTTGAACTTTAGCAGTTGGTTTGCTTTCTTTTTTCTTTAAAGCTACTAATTCTCTCAGTAATTTTGTCATTTCACTTTCTTCTTTTTCTTCTATTGCCCTTCGACCTATTCGTCTTAGTCCTTGTTCGACATCCTTTTCCTCCTCCACCACCTCCTCTATTCCCTGTTCGTGCTCCAGTTTCTCTTCATCCTCTGCACGTGATTGGGAGCTTTTTTTCTTTACTGTCCTGCATTCTATATCCTGTCTTTCTTTTTGTGGAACTGTTAATATGTTTCCAAATTTGTCTATCAAGCAAAAGTTTAAAAGACAACATTCCCAAGCTCCGTTTAGAATAAGAGGTTTCTCTAATGAAATTGTGAAATCAAATGGAGTGTTAGAGGGATATGCGTCAGTATTATCTGTTGAGCAAGCAAAGATATACATTGTGGCGCTTCAGTTTGATTATATCAAATGAGACGTTTTTATGATACAACACTAATAAATATCCAATCCATTTCATTCTCAAATTATCATACAAATTTCCAGGATTCTTATTGTTTTATCGAAGTCTGTTTTTAACAGCTCTTTGAGGCATAACACGCCTGTTTCTCTCCCCATTTTCATGAGCGATCCTCTCCCTTCTATTACCCCTTCTTCTTTCCCTCCCTTGCCCCCTTTCTACACCCCTTAGTCGAGCTCTATTCTGTTGACGAACTCCTCCTTCCCTTCTCTCGTTGTTGCGAGCTCCCCTTCTTACATTGTTTTGAGGAGGATTTTGATTATTGACACCCAAGTCTCGCACATCATTTTCAGGGAGCCAAGAATTGAATCTGGAATCCCATCCGAGCCATTTTGCTTTCACTTCTCTCTCCCCATTTTCATTAACCCGATGACCGACTATTTTTTCTATTTCATACTCAGTATTCTCATCAACAATAACTAGCTGAAGCTCCTCCTCATAAAATATTCCAGTGACTGGCTCATTATCCCAATTCTTAATAGAGTAGACTGGAACTTGCTGGTATACTTTTCTATCTGTTATTATATAGATTTGTTTTGTAAACATTTCATCATAAGCACGGTGAAATAAACTGCGGTTATAGCTTAATCGAACCTTATCACTAACATCAAATTTAAACACAGATTTAGACCACAAGTAAGGTCTTTCATTTTCAATGTATTGCTTTTTCCAAAGAAGACCCTTATCTGCTTGTAAAGCTTTAGTGGGACTCATGCCAATACTGCGATTTACTGAGTTGTTAATAGCTGATGTCATTTCTTCAAGAATATCTACCCACCTAAATGTATTTTTAGATTTCATGTATCTTTGCAAACGTATCCTAAACGTTTTAATAGCTCTTTCAGCATAGTTTGCTTTTTTCTCATTATTGGAGGTGAAATGGTGAATTCGAAAAAGGGAATATACCTTTTTAGCATCTGAGTTATTAAATTCTGTACCCTTATCAGTTCTAAAAACTTTAGGGGATTCTAATTTAAATATTGAAGTGAGAGCTTTAGCTGCTTCTACACCAGTCAACTGAGTAAGAGCTCGAGTATGAATAAAATGTGTAAATACATCGACTGTAAGCAAGATAAATGCAAAGTTATCATTTTCTTTTCGATAAAAATCTAAATTTATACAATCTCCATCAAACTGATACAACTTGTCAGATACAACAACCCTTGGGCGATTAAAATTTAATATTCTCGGGGAAAATAGAGTGTATGCATCTTGTTTAAGCAACCATGATTTAATTTGAGGTTTTGTAAGATTTAAATCGCGTCTATTATTTTTGGCTTCTCTAAAGATATCATTTATCCCACCAGCTAATGCTTGAGATGTTTCAGAATAAAATATTTCATTGAGAAATCCCTCTTGTTCCGAAGATATAGTTGCCGGTTTTTTACTAACCATTTTTTCTTCTTTATCTTTTTTGTGCAATCGTCTATTTTTCTTGTGATTCACACGTGGTTTAATATCCATTTTTTCTTCTTCTTCTTTGACTTTTTTGTGCAATCGATCATTTCTTTTGTGATTCATATCTGGTTTAAATCAATGACATCCACCCAGGCTTCTGTTTAACGACTTTCTTTCCCTTTTTTTTCTTGTCTTGCCTTTTAAAATGCGGGCTTTGAGATCGTTTCCTCTCGAGTGCTTGATTTTGTATGGTCGTCCTCAATCCTTTTTTGGGTTTATATTTATAAGAGGTAGAGGGTCGTGGGTGATTTGTTTCTTCCTGCTCAGCTTGAGAAGTAATGGAGATCGGAGAATTGTCTGACTTTCCAGGAGGTGGAAGCATGCCTTTGTGAGAAGATGGAGCATGATCCTTGTGGATTGAAGGTGAAAACTTCGAGGGCGTGCTGATTTTAGACACAATTTGACCACTCGATTTATCCATTTGATTATCCATTTGAATATCTGTATTAGTCTTTTCCTCATCTTCTGGTTTCTTCTGTCTTTCCAAAAGTCTATTGTACTTTTCTAAAGAAACTAGTATCATTTTTTTGGTATGTTTCATAATTGCTGTTCGACTTCTTTCTTAAAAATGCGTAAAATAGACAAAAGGGGAGAATATCGGTTTTGAATAAGGGTTAACTGTTTCTTTTTACACTGTCTCTGCTTTGCTAATTTTGCCAACAAACTTTTGTACTTTTTTAACTTCTTCTCAGAATTTGGAGGTGGTGTCATATGACTTATATTTAATGCTATTTCACACAAGACTCTTACTTGACTTGGTGTAGCAGTAAATAATAATGCTTTTGCTTGGAGGCGACTAGATGTGTTTAACAATAGTAGAATAAAGTGTTTTTCCTTCTCAAGATGAGTAGGCATTGTTGTATCCTCTCCAATTTCCCAATATGCAATGAAGAAATAACGCTTTAACCGCAATATTTATACAAAGATCACACTCGTTCTCTATGTTTTATTTATTCTAGACGTTCTTTAGCGGAGTGTACACAATCATTTCATCTTTAAATATGTCGGATTTAATACTAATATCGGGATTGGTTGATTTGCGGTGAGGACTCATATCCAATAAAAGAAATCCGTATGACTTTGAAAGAACAGCATCAAAATAAGCTTCTTGCAGTCTTTTACCGAACCCTGTTTGATGTGCTAAAGTCGATATTTGTTTGATATCTCGCGTATTTTTTGTTAGTATAAAGTAGTGAGTGTTTAAGCTTATCGAGCGAGATTTTTTTCCTTGTTCAAATAAGTTTTGCAACATGTATATAACTGTAACATTAAAATGGTGGGATGTCCTTGTAAATAGTTTTTCTGCTCCTTCATCTCGAACTAATTCAGACATCAGATCATCAATAACAACAATCGTATGCTCGTCTTTTTGTGCAGCAAACTCTCGTACTTCTTCCTCTGACGGCAATCCTTCATGAAATGTTATATCTTTTCCTTCGTTTTCTTCATACTTTTTCTGCCATGCACCATAACAGTACATAATTTTTGTCACAGGTTGAGAAAATAATTGATCTTTTTTATCCAGAAGTTTAAAGACAATACTAGTTTTTCCGCTCCCTGACATTCCAATCAAGCCAATACTTGTTGGACTAATAAAAGTTGGAGGAACTTCGATTTCCATAGTTCGTAAAACTCGAGTTGACTCACCGACTAGCAGCATACAAATAACACAAATTGAGGAGCTTATGCATCTTTTATTCCATACACCATCTTTTTCCTAATCTAAATACAGTAATTTCTCTAACAATACACAAATATTTATTGATCATCAAATAAATTTATTATTTCTCTCCACATTATTCCCACCTTGTTCATCCCGGGATGAAAACGGGGATTCACTGCCCGAGCCATACGGTATTTCAACCCACATGTCCAGTAACCATTATTTAAACACCCAGCTACTATAATGTTTTTAGAATTAACAGTGGAGATTACGTCTTTGAATTCATTTTTGTATGTATTACATTTCAACTCAAGTATTGATCGCATCACATCATCACGACGCATGAGCCACTGAAAAGTGATTTTACAGAAATCCTTTTTTTCAAGTGAATAGCAGGGAAGCATTGAAGTGGATAAGCTTTGACATACTTCTGTATTGTTATAAAAACGAGCTTTTTCATATTGAAATAAGTGCTCGATAGATGAAAAGATGATTCCATACCGCTCGATATCTCGTCTATTATCTAAAGAAAAAAAACATACGGGAGAGCTTGTAATGAATATGTCACGAGGGTAAGGAGAAAGAGTTAAATCTAACGGGCGTGTGCTCACCCCATCTGCCATTACTTCTCTCTTACAATAAAAATAAGTAAAACCTATTTTCTTTTGCTCGTAAGTAAAAATTGAATTTAAGTGGTGTCTAAACCCCTTATTGGTCACAGAGTTTGATCGTTGAGATTTCAAAGTAGAAAGAAATAGGGAAAAGGGATCGTTTAATCTTGCTTTGTTGACTCCTTTCGCACTAAGCTTATCTTCTTCATCCCCCGCAAGAAAATACGATTTAGAACATAGTGATATCATTTCATTTCCAGTTGCTTCTTTCTTAAACAATCCAACTGTTCTCTTATCAAACAAAGCATCTTGTTTACAGCATTTTCTAGGAAACCAAGTATTTACATCTGATTCATACACTTCTTGACAACTGTTGTATACTCGCTTTTCATACTCTACTTTCATTTCATCTTTAATGCTTTCTTCTAAGCTATGTTTGGCTAATGCGATATAACAACTATCAGTGTCAATCTGACAAATTTCAAAATCTGATCTATCAACATACTTAACAAGAAAGTCATAGTAAAATGATAACATGCGCAGCTTTGCTGTTTGAAGAAGACAAAAAGCTAAATGGATCGGTAAATTCAAATTAATGTTTTTCTTAGCCATATGAATTTCATAAATGTCTGGGGATATTTCATTCATGGACTTAAACATTGAATCGTTTACCATGAATCGAGCTGTATATTCATTCCCCGCATACACAATCCTTTCATGTTTTGTTTTATCCATTATTAACGAGCCAAATGCTGAGTTACCAATGAGCTTTGAAGTGTCTGCAATAACTGTACAGCTCGGGTTTGCATCTCCATTTCTTCTTGCTTCAGACACCTCGTCTTTAAAAGATTTAAAACATTTGAGTGGAGTAAACTCTATCACCTGATGCAAATCGGTAACTTCTAACCCGTGAAGTATATACCATCTCAGCAAATCCGAACTCAATAGTATTTGCTCAGCTTTCATCCCTCCTACTAGCAAGCGTCGAGATTCGGGTTGTTGATTTGAAATCCCGGAAGAAAATAAGTACTTCTGCATATGTGATCCAATTTTAGAAAACGGGATATCAGTTGTACAGAATATTGGAGAAAATTCAGAAAAGTATTCATAGGGACTCATCAACTTTTCTTGTCCTGGAGGCCATTTTTCTGGCACTTCAATATTAACCTCTAGTAATCCATACAGTTTCCCTTCACACACTGCTTTAAGAATCTGATCCTTTGTCGCATTCCTTTTGTTTTGTTTGTAAAACTGTGGTTGAAGATTGTCTATATGTTTCATGAGCATCTTATTTTCTTTACAAAGTGACTCAAACTCACACTCATAGATGCATTCATACTTTAATCCTAGAGAACGGATAAAGCTTTCCTTTTCTTGTGTGTCTTTTTGGCGTTTTAAAAGTAGAGGATCAGTGGTAGTAGGCATGCAGACTTCGTGGTAGTGCCACCAGCAACCATGGAACTTTAAATAAAATAGAATAATAAAATATTAGTACACTTCTATATAAGATCTCAGTGTTTCAACTCAAATTAAATCCAACAAAGGAAACTGATAAATAATATTAAATCAAATCAAATTATACCTCGTAAACTATTCCATTCAAGCTGTCATACCCATCGACCAAAAAATGGGCTATCCGGTATTCTCGCCCCCTATTCAATTTGTGAATAATGTGGGTGTTTGTAGAGGCAGCAATCCAATCCATCCAGTAATACATGCTTAAGTGCTTCCAATTTGGAGAAGGAAAAAACTCATTATATTTTTCTCGCCTGATATAATTAAAACATGGCAAGTCCTCTCCAAGTGCATACAAGTAAAGTGCATTAGCATCTACACCCTCAATAACTTTACACACCTTTTCTTTATTTCCTCTAATATAAGTAGAGTCCTTCTTATGATGTCGAGAAAAAACTATTGAAGGACCTCCAACTATGTTTTTCTGAATAGTGTGATATAAATCAGCATCTTTAACTCCAAAGTTTGAAAAATAAATCTTTTCCCTTTGAGATGCAGAAAATAAAAGTTGACGTGCAACGCCCGGAACACTAATAGCGGATTTAAACACATCGATCCGTTTCGAAAAATAAAATAATTGCAGCTTTTTTACTGCTTCGACAAACGGACGTACATCTAAATTATTGTAATGTTGCAAAAAGTCACAAAGAGATTCCATTTTTTCGCTGTCCCATATTTGTATTAAATCGAGATATTTTTCTTCTCCAGTTTTTGGTGCTAAACCAACTCCTCCTTTCTCTTCCCACACTTCATGTTCCTGATTTAACACGTTCACTTTTTTTAGCGAAGAATAAAAGGCATTATATGGTGGTAAACAGTCGTCTTTCAGTTTATCCATGGAATCTAGATATTCGTATGGAAAATATCCTTTTTTCTCTTCAATTTCATATGCTTTCAAAAAGTTACAATAGCTTGTTCCAGGTGCAAGAAAATTCATAATGTCTAAAAATATAAAGTCTTTTGTGTATATAGCAGTATATAGATTCCCTTTTTTAATGACAAAGGAACAATTGTTAGAATTGTTAGAATCTGATTCATTTGATTCTAAATCATTTTCATGTCCCCCTCCTATTATTTCAATCATTTCTTCACCCTCACTCATATCCATTTCTTCATTCTCGTCACTCTCACAATCATAATTGTCTTCTATTATCTCAAAATGAAAGTCGTGGTCATTTGTTTTTTGTCGTTTACTTGATCTCTTTCGATTAATTCCCCTTTTTCTTTTTTTAATTGTACATATCCCTAAACACTTAATAAGATGTTTTTTTACCAAATTTAAATCATATCGAGCTGAATTAAATCCTAGCACTGGAAGTCTTGAGCAATAAAGCTCTAGCTTCAATTTCAACAATGTAAAAAAGTGAAGCATGTTTTTGTTATAAGATGAAGGATCTGCTTTGATTGATGCGTCTGTCTCAATATCTTGTTCGTTATTCCGAATAACTGATTCAATCATTTGTATTTTTGCATTTATCCCTTCAAATGCTCCACTCAACTTTTCTCGAGCTAGTTCGTTTGATTTAGATGATATTTCCGAAAGGTACAAAACCATTTCTGATAAAAGTGCAGATGTATTTCCATTCACGAAACATTTAGGATTTTCATATCCTTCAACATTAGAACAAACACTAACAGATATTGGGACGTGTTCACTTTCCCATTTAAGGTTAAATGTGGAGCCTTCCATGCTTTCATTGGGTTTCAAAATGGCTTCAAAATCGTAAACTGCAAACCTGTCATAATATCGGTTATCATTCGAAACCTTAATACCTACTTCTTCCAAATCTAAAAATATGGAATTAGGGGGTGAATATACTCCTCCCGGATATTTCAACTTTGTCTTGTTAAAGCATTTTGCTGTATGAATATTCATGTGATCCCTTCTTGTAAAACATCTTTGACATGATGAACATGAGTACTTTTTAGCAAATGAATCAATTTTTGTAACAAAGCTAAAATGATTCCGGTACAAGTTCACATGCATGTATGAAGCGTAGGTGCAGTCTGGTTTATAAAGTGTTTTACAACTAAAATCCGCATCTAGTGAAAGAACATACACTCCAACTTCGAAACACTTTTCTATCACTGGAATTTCTTCCAAAAGCAGACCTGAAAAATGTTTAGGCTTTTTAGGATAGATATTTCCGCAAAATGAATTAAACTTTCTGTACAAGCCGTTTACTTCTTTTTCGCAAAATGAATACGAAACTTTTGATTTATGTAAAGCTAAGCATCTGAATATACACAAATTGTCAGAGTAACGTTTTTTATTCTCATTTTTATGCAATAGCTTCAATGATTTGCTACTTAATAAGTGGGGAGGGAATGATATATCTACTGATGATCCAATCGCAAAATTTGTTCTAAAGACAAAAAAGTTAACATTTGCTATATATATTACCTCCCATTTTGTATTTGGTCTTTGGTGTTTGACTTGTTCATAGTAGTCTCTAGTATTTAAATCACGCATAAATTGTTCAGCTTGTCTTGAATTCAAAATATGCTGGGGAAAGTCGTACACTGTGTTGTTTAAGTAAGGCGTAAAATATCTTAACTCGCCTGTTTCACGATGACGAAGGATAAAACCTAATGATAAGTTGAATCTAAAAGAATGCTCTTCTTGTTCATAAACTTCCATTAACAAATGTCCGATATTAGTCAAATCTCGAACATCATTAAGAGGGTAATTATACACTCCTCTAACTCTCCCTCTAACATGTCCCCCAAGAATAATTTGACGGTTTTGATCATAGACTCTTTGCAATTCCGGATGTATATTTTCTCCACTTTCACTCAACCAAGGAGCTAATTCTGGAGGAAAAGGAGGTTGGTGCAAAGATTGATTTGAATTAGAGCCATTTAAGTTTGAGTGAAGTTCTCGCCTGTGAAAAAACAATTCATTCCAACTGTCAAACTCAGCATTACAGTCGTTGCACGATAATTTTTGGGAGCGAGTATTAGTTTTTCTGACCTTTAAAGGTTGGTTAACTGAAGATTGGGAATTAGCTGCTGATGTTGATGCACAGTTAATTGCATCTGACTCATTGTTTGAATTCTTAGGGTTCATTTTACACACATTCATGTGTTTTTTTGCTGTACAGGATTTAGCAAAAACTCGGTTACAATAGGAGCATGATCTGTTTTTCAAAAATGCAGAACATTCTTTTTTATGATTAGAAACTTCTTTGCTTGAATCAAACAATGAATCGCACCATGGGCATTTAAATCTCTTTTTTTCAGAAGCAGTATTCAAGCAAGAATGGGAGTGGGTGTCTCTTTCTTCTGGGGTATCATATCTAGATTTACAATGAGGACATGTTATTCTTGGGCAGATTTGTTCATGGTGTTTTAATGTTGAGTGTTTCTTTAACACTTTATTACAATGTTTGCACGTTTTGTTAGCCAAGTACTTATCACATGATTTCTGGTGGATTTGAACTTCTTCTCTCGTAGGAAAATAGGTTGAGCAGCTGCGGCAGATATGATTGTTCTCCGTGTCATTACTCATTTTGCTGAAATAACAATATATCTTTATTTATTTACAGACGCTGTGTGAAAAAGAAGAGTAACGGGATCATTTTATATTGTTTTCTAGTTCAGTTACGACTAGCGCATATAGTATAGTCTTTGTTAAAAAAACGCAACGATCCAGAAAATTACTCATCATCAAAGTAACTCATGCGTTAAAACTATATTTTTATATTGTATTCTAGTCTTGTCATGTAGAGCAAGTAGATAGTGTACCCACGTACAAATCAAACCATGTAACTCATTAGTCATTCCTATATCTTATTGATTTATACTCTAGTGTACTCTATGTATGTAAGCATGGGTATATAGTGTATGAGAAGCAAATCAAACCGGGTAATTTGATAGTCATTCCTTTATAGTGTACCCACGTACAAATCAAACCATGTAACTCATTAGTCATTCCTATATCTTATTGATTTATACTCTAGTGTACTCTATGCATGTAAACATGGGTATATAGTGTATGAGAAGCAAATCAAACCGGGTAATTTGATAGACATTCCTTTATGTTATTGAGTTATACTCTAGTCTAGTCTAGTCATGTGAAATGTATATTTAACAAAGTTGTTCCCAAGGAATGACAACTAAAGTGCCTCAAGCATTAAAAAGGTGCTCATGTATAAACTTATACATTTAGGTAAAACATAAATCGTTAGTTGATTCATGTACACTTTAGGCAGCAGACATATTTGCAAAGTGACTGGTTCATCATTATATCTGTTGTGAGCTCTCTATGTTATTAGTATAGGTGCTTTAAACTCTTCATGTTAATAACACAAGTGTTATAACGTTTGTACGTCAATAGTTTGTACATCGATAGTTTATCTTTTCTATGTATTTACTCATTTCTATATTGGCACATGTGATTCACAAAAATTGTCAAATGTGTATAACGTTTGTAGAACATTGGTTTATATTTAAATATAGTAAACTTGATAAGCAAAAAGGGTATAAGATTGTGCAAACTCATATATGTTTATGTATATAAAAAGAAACTTACCTGACAATAAAATGTCGAACTTTACTCAAAAATGTTGTTTGTTGTTAAAGATCCTAAATCATCGCCTCCATGGTCCAAAAAGAGCATTTGTAATTGAGTAAGGGCTCCAATAAGTCAAAGATTGAATCTAATTTGTAGCTGTTCATTAAAAAGTTTGTCAGTGTGATTCCAATGGTAAATTCGAAATTCCACTCCTAATTTCTCCTTTTCTTGTCTAAAAAGAGTAAATAAACAAACATAGGCTCTCCAATTAGAGAAAGTTTGTGTCCATTTTGAACCTGTTGTATAGTAGCATTGATGCACTCAATGGAGAATGTGCCCTTTTGAACCAATTCTGATGTGTTATATAGTAGACGTGGTGCACCCACTCACCCATATGCACTCACACACTGCAGCTAAAAATATAGGAGAAAAAAAAAATGGCTTCATAACTAAAAACGAACAGAGAAGCCAAGTCGTACCCTCGAGGTATATATCTTTCATATACAATCCATACTGGCTTCTTTGTTAAAAATATAGCAGAGAAGCCAAATCATACACTCACCTCACCTCATCTCATTAACCCCAGCTGTTACCAAAATGTCATACATATACCATAAACCTCAAACTATAGCAAATAAACCATATGGTGTACTCGCCTCGCCTCAACTCCTATATTTTCGACTCCAAATGCTACTCCCCTAAGGGTTATCCTTCATATCCAAGTCATCATATCTTGTATTTAACTCAATATCTCTCATACAAACTCAATAAATATCCAAGTTAGTAGCTTAATATCGAGACACCTACCTTCCCATATAACCAGCGCCCTCCCACCTGTAAACTCTAATCACATACATATCCAATTCATAATAAACAAAATCCTATATGTAAACATAACCATCTTGAACTCACCATATAACCACGCCCCTCCCATCTCTAGCTTAATACAACGTCAGCTACCTTCCCATAGACTACCTAGATATCCATTCTATATATCAATAAAGAAAGTGTGCCTAGGCCCACGGTCGAACCGGGGACCTTTAGATCTTCAGTCTAACGCTCTCCCAAATAAGCTATCAAGGCACTGATAAACAAAATCCTATCAACTCATTAACCCCAACTGTTACCTACAAGTACCATCCTCACCTCTCACCTGTAAACTCTACTCACCTACATATCCACTTCATAATAATCAAATTCCTATCAACTCATTAACCCCAGCTTAATACACATAGCCCACCTACATATCCAGTTCATAATAAACAGAAACCTATATGTCAACATAACCACTCTCTCTCTCTCCAATAACCACCTCAAACTCACCATATAACCACCGCCCACCCACCTGTAAACTCTGGTCACCTACATATCCACTAATAAACAAAGACATAGGTAAACATAACCTAATTACCTCTACCTTAATATCAACTCAACACCCTTTCTAGGTTACCTGCTGTTACCTGCTAATAGGTAGTTCATAATAAACAGAGACAAAGGTAAACATAACCTAATTACCTCTACCTTAATATCAAGTCAACACCCTTTCTAGGTTACCTGCTGTTACCTGCTAATAGCTGGTCACCTGCTTATTAGGTCACCTACTTAATAGGTCACCTGATTTCTAGGGTAATTGCCCCAGGCGGCTAATTAGCCCACAGGCTAATTGCCCCAGGGCTGCCCCAGGCCCGTGTCCAGTGCCCCTTATGTCCAGTCTTCCACAGGCACCCAATACAACACCCATTCATATACTACTCCAATAACCATTGCGCGATTAATAATAGTGGCACAGATGATTATTGACTTTTCTTTAATTATGCTTCATGTCACAAGTCTTGTTGCGAAAAGCAACACTTATGTAGGAAGTGCAAGGCAGAGCACTGGGCAGAAGATTGTAAGGTGCCTAAAAAATGAAGGTTTTCCCAGTGTCTTGATGTTATGGGGGGTCCTGAGAAGTGTCATTGCATTGGCCAGTGCCTTGAACGTGATTCTAGTGATTTTGCATGTGATTTTCCCACCATGTCTGTTGAAAAACCTAATGCATTGCTGTGTTACGATGTTGATTGCCATGATATTGCGTTTTCTGTAGACTTGTGCAAGTCTTTGATTCTGTTTTTGGTTAAAACACAATATTATCAAAAATATATTGTTTTGAAGTATTTTTTGTTTTTTGTTTTTAAAACTGTTGTTTTGAAGTATTAATTAATGGAAGTTTTTTGATCATTCTTATTTAATTCATATATATATTCATAATATTTAATTTCTTCTTTTATTTAGTTTTTTAAATTTCGTGCTTGATGGTTTACTCTTCTTCTTAGTTGTTTACCTTGTTCTAATAATTTCAAATTGTTATATTTTTTTGCTGCTCTGAAGAGTCTATCCCTTTCTTTCTTTAGATCAAGTATGTCCCCTGTTATCCATGACTTCCCCGCCCTTACATTTCTCATCTCTCTCGTTGGACACATTTCATCTAACTCCTCCATGTGCACTATTGTACATATATACATGTACATTGTACAGCACATATCAGGATCCTCAGACACAAAGAGCTCGGCCCAGTCACGCGACTGAAGTTTTTCTTTTAATAATTCTTCATTTACTCCCTTGTAAGATCGGTATTTAAAACTAATATGATTATAGCGCTCCTTTTCTTTCTTTATTATTAAATAAGTCGGTTTATGATCACTTATATTTACGTCAAGCGTCCCACACATTTTTATATACTTTGTGTTTGTAAAAATCAAGTCTATAGTTGTTACGGGTACTTGAAGTAATTCTTGTTGGGAGGCTAATTATTTGTCTTAGTGAAGTATTGTATTCAATCGCCTGTAACTGGGCTTTACTCGCTGATGTCGTCGCATAGTTTATATCAAAATCACCTAGTAATACAATCTCTTTGTTTATTGGTAGCAAATCCAATACTGATTGTAATAATTTTATGGCATCTGCCAGACAACCATGTGGGGTTCTGTAAACATTTAAAATGTAGATGGCTTTAGTTTTATTCTGAATAACCCTTGTTGTTTGAATTTCGATGTCTATATCGGGCATGAGCCACACTGCCCCATTTATGGTTCACCTTATGACTTTTCCTAGAGTGTCGGAAGTCAATTTACTATATTCTTATTAATATAATAATACATTTCCTGATTATCAGGCTTACTCAATATGCTTGGACTTTGTGGGTTCACCGATTGTACAATTTATAAACTAGAAAATAATAAACAACTATGAAATGCATATCATCATCCATCATGAATCAGATTTATCAATGATTAATAGCAGATCTTTGGATTCTGCTGGGGTTCTGGATACTTATAAATTACTGTTTGGACAGGAAGTCGTCAAACCGGAAAACGGATGTAGTAGTTTATTTTTCAGCTACTTCCGAAAAATAATTCTACATCCGAAAAATAAACCCCAGCCGGCGTTTCCGCTCAATCACTTACCTCATCAACTAGTTGTTTGTCATCGATTCCGCGTTCATTTTTGAACGTGTATGAAGTCCTGGTCACATTAAAGTCATTCCTCCACTGTTTCCGATGGAAATATTAGCCATTTTTAAGTTTTTAGGTCATAGGGTTCGCCATAACGTGATGAAGATAGACATCGTGCGAGCGATATTTCATGATACAATGGCTGCCTCCCCTCATGGGGTCAAGCCCAGGCTATGTAAAACTCTACACAATATCTCCAAAATCACCGATAATGTTCCAAATATCCTTGTACTTAGCATGATCTGCTTGCTGAATGGTGGTAAGCAACGAAATAGGGAATAATCCATTTGTCAATTCCGCCACAGTAGACATCGTGCCGGACATCGTGCAAGCCTCAGTTTGTTGACGTGTGGGTCACTTTCGAATGAATTCCTCCGTGCGCTATATAGACTGCTAATATCACTTTCTTGGAGGCGGTTAGTCGCTTTTACTCAAACACGCTCTAACCCGGCTAGCGGCGCCTCATTTTGCACATTGATTTGTTATTGTTTGTTCACTGACTTAGGACCACCAATTTAAGGTTAGGGTTAGGGTTATAGTTAGTATTGGTTTTTATCTAGAGTTGACTAGGCCTAACCGGCATTGATACCCCAAATTCTCGCTTTTTTTCGCCTTATTTACAGCTATTTACGGCTTGACAACTAATGCACCGCACGCCTGGCCGCGGCGGCCATCTTGGATTTGTTTGAGTAAAAAGCGACTAACCCCCTCCAAGAAAGTGGGTCTTGCATATAGACTACCGTACACAATGCAACGCCAAGTGCATGGTGCACATGAGTGGCTATGCCGAAAGTTCCACATCTTTTCCGGTTTACCTTGGCAGGCACGTATGGCTTCTGAAATCGCCATTCATTGAATACTTGATTTCCGTAGACTAAATCTTCACTATCGGGCTAAAACAACATTTAAAACATTTCTACCGATTCAAATCTTTTATTTATTTCTTTTTTAAGTCCCTAGACACACGCAACACGGCATTCGAGAACCGGAAGTGTCCGATGCTTTGGATAGCAAGCAGCGGATCCTTACGAAAACAGGCCGGCTCGCTGAACATAAACATAAGTAAATACGGATCTCTGATTGGCTGTTGTAGCTGGAGGTTCATTCGGCCAGCCGTCGCGTTGTCATTAAGATTCCGACTAAAGCGGTGCAAACTTGCGGAGAGTAAACACAGGGTTTCTGAAATCGCCATTCATTTATTACTTGATTTCCATAGAGGAAAACATCGCTATCGGGCTAAAACAACATTTAAAACATTTCTACCGATTCAAATCTTTTATTTATTTCTTTTTTAAGTCCCTAGACACACGGATACGGCATTCGTAAACCGGAAGTCTGATGCTTGGTTGCATGCAAAAACTGGAAGCTTCGTTTGTTTCTGGAACGGAGAGTGCGGCTGACGTAAACGACATTGTGAAGTTATGATTACGTGTACATATGTGATATTGGTTAGAAAGAGGTAAAATAATCTAAATATTAGAATGTGATGGGTTAAAATGTGTAAAACATGCTAATTTGGACGTTATAAAGGCTGCATTTGACTCGGTCCTTTCCATGTCAGATGTAAAATAGTAACCTATGTATTGGAGTTAAGGAGTTAAATTATTGGAGTTCTTCATGCTGTAAGTACATCTAAAACCTTTTTTTGAGCCTAATATTTGTTAATATGTGTTTAAACAGTGTTATTGAATCCAAAAATCGGCTATTAAAGTGATTAATTCCCTTGATTTTGTGTCTTTGGATTTTGCTTGAAAATAAACCCCTCGGCCCTTCGGGCCTTTCAACCATACATGTTTAGGCTAAACTGTATAACCAGACAAATTGTTAAGTGGTGTCAACATGTACTTGTCAACCGCATATGTTAATAATTCATATATAGTAAGACAACCTTATAACTTAAGTCAACATAGACTTGCTAACTATACCTATTCAAATTATTCATATCTAATTGTACAGCCTATTGAGTTGGGTCGTACATATATTATTAATTCTCTATATGTTTTACCTGTAGCTGTGACCGCCACCACATGTCAAATGTACCCTCTCTGTTGTTCTATTAATGGGTTATACTTATGAATTTAGTTAGAAAGATTAAGTAACATTCTACTTGAGGTTTATACTCTGAGTTTGTCCAATGTCTTGGCGATTTGTTTTGCCCAGTGGTTTACGCCATGGGGCCTGAGGTGGCAGGCATCGCTAGTCAGTCTATTGTAGTAGTGTTTATGCTTCCTTTTACAGTTATGATGAACATGGTCATGCAAGTAGGGGGTTGGGAGGCCTCTTGAGGAATTCACTGTAATCATATTAATTGACTTTGTCGATGTGTTCCTGACCATTATAAATCGTCAGGTCCATTCCTATCACAGTTGCATAGATAATTGTAGCTTCCCTTGGGTACATTGCTTGGTTTGTAAGGGCTTCAACATACTTGATATGCTCCTGGTACTTGGTTACTGCAACGTCTGAGGAGGGCCATGTTAGATTGATTTGTCCCTGGTGTTTCTTAGTCAACGTACAGAGACCTGCTTCATAGATGATTATATCTTGTTGTATGTTGTTTATACCATCATATGCCAGACTTGCCGAAAGCTTCATTGAAGCCCCCGGAAAAGCATGTATTGATATATTATCATAATGCGATGTCGACATGTATGTAGATAGGTATGGGCGAAGGTGCTTAACCCATTCAGGGCGGGAGAATGCCTCAAGGCATTCATTGCAAGTTGGCCTAGGGGGCGGGTGAATGCCTCAAGGCATTCAATGCAAGTTGGCCTTGGGGGCGGGTGAATGCCTTAAGGCATTCATTTTTTATATAAATTGAATGGGGCATAACTTAATGAAAAATGAACAGATTTTGCTGAAATTTAAAATATATGTGTACAAACACATTAGGAATATTTTTATAGGTATGTTGTCATGGAGACAATAATGATGACGTCATAGCTAACATATGTAAATGCTGGAAAGTGAATTTTGAGCCAGGTTGCCGCCATATTGCACCCAATTGGCACCCATTATTCCAATTATTGAAGACCAAATTCTAGAAATTATGGAAAAATATTATCAATAGCTGTTTACATCTATCAAACGATGTACATATGATACATATTACCTGAAGAAAATATTCTTTAAGTATTTTTAAACCCTAATCCTCATGTTAGACACCCGTCCTGAAGCCCAAAAAGGGGGAAAGGGCCCCCGTCAGCCAGGCAAAATATGTGTAAACTGCCCCCGCCTTGAATGGGTTAACCCATTCAAGGTGGGGGCAGTTTACACATATTTTGCCTGGCTGACGGGGGCCCTTTCCCCCCTTTTTGAGCTTCAGGACGGGTGTCTAACATGAGGATTAGGGTTTAAAAACACTTTATGAATATTTTCTTCAGATAATATGTATCGTATATATATCGTTTAATAGATGTAAACAGCTATTGATAATATTTTTCCATGATTTCTAGAATTTGGTCTTCATTAATTGAAATAATGGGTGCCAATTGGGTGCAATATGGCAGCAACCTTGCTCAAAATTCACTTTCCAGCATTTACATATGTTAGTTATGACGTCATCATTATTGTCCCCATGACAACATACCTATCAACATATTTCTAATGTGTTTGTACACATATAATATTATTTTAAATTTCAGCAAAATCTGTTCATTTTTCATTAAGTTATGCCCCCTTCAATTTATATAAAAAAATGAATACCTTGAGGCATTCACCCACCCCCAAGGCCAAGTTGCATTGAATGCCTTGAGGCATTCACCCGCCCCCTAGGCCAACTTGCAATGAATGCCTTGAGGCATTCTCCCGCCCTTAATGGGTTAATGCTTGAATCACGTATGAAGAATACTCTTTCCATTTCTCCTGCTGAGTGATAATTCTAAAAAAATGTACAGTATTCAGTGTTAGATATGACGGACTATAACCCTGACACACGCCATCGCCATGTATAGTATTCAAAGTTACGTATGACAGACCATAGCCCTGACACTCACCATTATTCCCAGTGTTTGAAAGTTATTGTGTTTTGCGGTACTATGCTAAGTATAACAGATTATATCACCATCCATTCCAGTCATCATTCATATATTGGATGTCCACTATCCTTCAAGAATAAACTCCTGTGCCCCATTTCCTATCCCCTGTCATTTTGTAAAACGTGTCCTGTTGACAATTTACGAGTTTGGTTTTAAGTTTAGGGTGTTGGTGGAATTTATGTTTGACAATACCTTTGAGAACTTGGGCTTCATTTGTGTCCCAGTCATTTGCCGGTACTACCTTGCTCACTATTACTTTTATTGTGTACCGGTTATCCTCGAGGATAATTTCTCTCAATAGTTTCGTATTTTGGGGATTTGGGTTACTCATTGCTTTCTCATATTGGAACGCTTGTTCCGCTGAAGTGTATAGATTATCTCTATACCAGAAATGACTTTGATAAAAGTTCGACAAATACATTTTTTTTCCATGAAAACCTATACCTGTAAATCTGCTATACAGTATGCAGCATTGCTTAGTATGTTGTTTATGTGACGCGAATTATCAAAACCAACTGGTTAATCTACGTACAAACCTCATTGTTTTATACTCTGCGGATAGCTCCAATGCATTCAGTTTTATGGCCAAAAATTCATACAAAAGAACGTTCATGTTTTAACCTACCTCGTCCTGAGTAAGGTTCCTTGTATAGGCTGATATATAAGCCCACAACTATTTTGCTACCTTTTCAATTATGTATATTGTACATGGTTTTTCTATTCTTGTAGTGATAATTTGCCTAAACTTCGAAACTTATCCGTCTATGATAACTTTAGTTTTTTGATAGATTCTCATTTTACTACTTGTATTACATATTGTCTTTTCGGTGACATGAAACGTACCAATTGTTTGGAATTGTTTGTCGAAATAAAATATGTTTAAAACAAAAATTGCGTTCTATGCGGTGAAGATGTGAGTTTTCGTACTTTCTGGTGTACAACCATCGGGCAAAAGGTCAAGGTCATTTTAATAGAATTTCTGACCTTTATAGAGTATGTGATTCGCCTTGATCTTTGGGGGTTCTATTTTGTCCTGTTTTTCCAATAGTTTCCCACATTTCCTTACCATTGCGTTTTTTGTCTGTATTTCACTAGGGACATCCCTATTGATCCACAGTTTGTCATTGTTACAATGGTTTTTTTTATAGTGGCCGCTTGCTGAAGGATCTAATCTTTTGTTTGGAGGGTCGTGAGCATTAGCATGACTGGTCTACATTTTTTCTTGTTATATTTGCCGCGCCTGTAGAGCGCGTCAAAATCCGGCGTGTCAATTTTTGGGGCAGCTGGTTTGATCAAATCGTAAATCATATCATGTAGATTTTCATGTAGCTCCTCCGGTATTCCCTCGATAACCAGATTGAATTTTTTACTTTTTTCATCTAGTAGCTCGATTTTCGCATTTGCCTGACTTAGCTGAATGATTAATTTTTCATTTGTTTTATGCGCTTGGCTCATCTGATTCATTGTATCAGTTTGCTGTTTTTCCAGATCAGAGATTCTTCTTACAGCATCTTTTAGATTTTGTTTCAAGGAAATAGCATCTGCCTGCGTAGGGTGAGCACTATCAGCTACCTCTTTTATTTCTTTTCTCAATGTAGTAAGCAGTTTGGCATGCCCCGCATCTCTGAGTGTTAAATCTTGATCGATAGTTAGCATTCTATCTATTACATCTGATTTTACCTGCGCTTTTATTGCTTCTAGCAATGAGGCTTTGTTCCCTCCAGCATTGCCAATAGATGTTTTAATTTTTACCAACATATCCTTGTACTCATCTTGTCTTCTTATTATTTCATTGTTTGCTGATTTAATTTTTTGCTTCAATCGATGCAGTATGAGATGCTAGTATTTGTTCATTATGGAGCTTCAACCCTTCAACAATACCGCTGAGGTATGTTTTTATGATGTTGATTGACAAAATCTGATCTGAATCGGTTGATTTTTTGACAATTGGGGCGATTTTTGGTAGTGAAGGTGTTGGTGTTATGGTTTCATCCACTGATAGTTTTATTGGCGGATTTTTAATTATGTCCTGGGCGTCCTGTTCATCTGGGGATCGGTGATGTGATTCTGCCTCTATTAGTTGCATTTCCTTGTCAGTTGCGGATGGTGTGCATGACCTGGGCGAGGAAGATGAAGTGATGGTTATGGTAAATGTTCTTTTCTTCCTGCTCTCTCATTGGTTGAGGCTTGTCATGTGGGTGGTTACCATAAACAAACCATGGTGGGCGTGGCCTCACTGCAGCTATATTGCGGCAAGGGTTTCCCTACACAGTTAATCATTTAAAAAAGATTGACAAACTATCCCTTCAGTTCGGATTCATTGACGCAACTTAAATAATGAGAAAAAAGTAATATAAAACTGACATGGTGAACACGGTGAGGTGCCATTGTTACGATCATTTAGGCCTAAAGTATCTTTAAAAGCCAATAAGGATCTCTGGAATACCTCCGCAGATACCTCCAGGATACCTCCGAGATGGACTGTAGCTCCTCCGGCCGCCGTTGGTGTCTTCATATCCCGGAAATTGTGGTCCGCTAGGGGACTGTACTGTTCATTTATATTTATAGTTTTGTCTTGGTGTAATTGTTTGGGATATGTAGCCTCCCTCCCACCCACTCTCCTTGGTTGAAAACAAATTGTGGGCATCGTATACAGTAAGTGCAGAACACCCACAGCACTATGTGGTGTGGCTGTTCTGTGGTGGCGCCTCTAGTGTTAGTTTCGTAAGTTTGTTGGTCCTAGCTGGCGTCAATGCTGAGAACTGTGTTTGGCCTGAGGATTCAAGTCATAGATGATGGCGCCGATTGTATGCCTGCCTTAATACACCCAATGGATTATTACAGACACACAGTCTGTAATAATCTATTGGGTGTTTTAAAACAAGGTTTCGCACGGATTCAAAAATCGCAGTAAACTAAGGTGTAGCCAAGACGTTGGAATAACTGTTTTAGGTATTCAGACAAATTCTCAACTGGGAAAAATATTGAAAACTACTGGATAATTGATTGGCCTGTATAGTACCTTCGTTGGACGCTAATCTGTCTGTGCACTGGATTTGATTGTCAATAGAAGTCATTTTGACTTTTTCCCCAGGGAAAAAGTGGAAGGGTGCCGAGGGTCTAGAGCAGCTGATATTGCAGAAATATTATAATTATTAATTATTGCTTAATATTGAGTAAATAGTTCCATTCTTTCCTCTGAGTTAAACATAAAAAGAGTGGAAAACTAAGGAAAACCTGTTAGGTCTTCCCTATGGAGTTCCTTGGGATTTATTGACTGCAAAAATACAATTTCCATGAATGTATATATATCTGCTAGTATTATAGCACAAAGTTTCTGCAGTTAGATGATTTTTCTGTTGAATATCAGGATAATTTGAATGATCCTTGGTAGAAAAAAAAAGCTTTCCAAGCTGAGACTCGAACCATGGACTTTAGAGTTGAGCCTAGCTAGAGAAAAAACAAGCAGCACTGGGTGGGATTAGAACCACCAACCTGAGAGTTTTATTATAATAAACCTTTCAAATCTGTCCTTGACCTAATTTTCCTCAATTGTTTGTGCCTCAATAGTGTTGATTTCCAGTGAGAACAAGGCATGTCCCCTCATTTACCATGTACCTTGAAGACTGTTGTTTAAAGTAGGCAGGGAATATTAAGTGGTTCAAGGAAGGAAATGCTGTAGTAATTTCCTATATGTTACCTCCGCTTGGTGGGAAGGAAAATATTATATTCACACAATCACATAACTTTGTATATTATACATTTCATAAACACATGCATGCATATATATTTATCATATACGCGTTGCCGTTGAAACAACATTATTGTAGAGTTGCATACGTTGTGTGCGTATACAACTCCACACTCTGAAGGCGCTTTTGAAGGCGCCTATGACAGCGTGTAAGCCCACCTGAGGGGTAATCCCGCCATTGGACCGATCAGTTGTCAATGCACAGAATGCAGACAGAACGAGAGGTAGAACGGGCTAGAACGGTAAAATTAGATCAAAATAAAGGAAATAAACTAGAATACTTTCAACTTTTATTCAAGTATATCCTTGGTTAAAGCATTACTGTGTTTGAAAAAACATTTAAAGCTGTGAAAAGAATTGATTAAAAAATGTGAGCGATGTGGGGAGCCAACTGACCACGAAAGGATCTGGTTATCAGATGGTCGTAACTTTCAACGCAGGCAGACGTGTAATACAGCTATCAACTCAATTAATAAACTAAAATCGTTTCTTCGTCATCAAAGTCTACCCTTTGTCAAGGGACTACTTTCATTTCGTTTGCAATTTCAAATTTCTGATCCGTTCCTCCGTTGTTATGGTAAAGTGTTTCATATGCTTTTTAAAAATTTCTTTTACGGCCAAGGCATTTAAATAAAGTTCGAAGGTAAATACACTTTGTCCACAATGGATACCTTCAAGTGTTGCCTGTTTATACAAATCTGATTTAAAAAGTATTATAGAAAATATATAGACACGAATTTTCGAAATTTAGACATACCATTAATCAAAAAGACCTGATTCAATGTTTTCGGACATTATAAACAAAACACAGGTGCTGGTTCTTATGGCTTTTGAATACCAAGATATGACGTTATTCTCCTATTGTTCTCTCCTTATCTTGCTTAACTTATGTTGGGTTGTAGCCTAATACCTCAGGATCTAAGTTGGGATGACAAACTTTTTATTTGATTATCATTGTTTCACTTAATTTGTTTTTAGATATTTTACTCTTTTCTCCGTTTTATGTAGTAGGCCCACCTACACTCTAAGAAAAAAGGGTTCTTTTGGGTTCTAGATAGAACCCCATGGTTCTACCAAGAACCCTAGGGTTCTTTGACACCTAAAAGGGTTCTTCGGGACCACCGGGGGTTCCATCTAGAACCATAGGGGTTCTTCAGCGATTTAAGGGTTCTTTGTGCACTTGAAGGGTTCTTTAACTCAAAGCGGTTCTACATAGAACCCCCTTTTTCTCCTTAGGGCTCACAGGCACACATCTACATCTTAAAATCAAGGTTTATATAGGCAGGAGCGAGAGAATTAAAAGCATTTTCTAAATAATGTGAAACAAATGTTATCCCTTCAAACAGATTACTTTTATGTGATGCGTCACATGAAAACGAGTCATATGGAATAATTTCAATTATGTGGGTTTGTGACTTTTAATGAATTTCTGCACATGTCTCCTGGGTAGATTCATATACAAACTTTACATATTATTAAAGCTGCATGTCTCTAGATTACAGGGGGGTCTTTAGTTTGAATCAATTTGAGCAACTTGAAGGAAACCAGAGACCAAAATGTGATGCAACCTCCAGTGGGGTCAGATTTTCAAAAATGATTTTCAGAAATGGAACGGTTGATTTCACCAACTTGTTTTCAAATCAAAGGATTCGTTTAACATTGCAAAGTAGGTAAGAAGAATAACACTTTTTAGGTACATCTCTATGGCACAAATTCTGAAAAAGTTGACTTTTTTCTGGTGGCCCTTAGAAATTTTGTGAGATATTGACCTAGTCCAGTTTTTTCCTCTCTTTTCAAATCTGGCCTCCAATTTTTTCTATTGGCATTATTGGCCACGTTATCGGCAATCCGACTGTTCTCACCAGGTGGCAGTACCGTGGAACTTGGCTTCACTAGGTGCCCTCACAGGTTACTACATGCTATTTACAATTTCTATTAGAACAAAAGTCTCACTAGTAATACTTATATGAGGCATTTATACCTTATAGATATTACACTTTATAAACTTGGGAATATTGAAAGCAATGAAATCATTACTTTATTTGTATAACTTACCTGCTTGATGTTAAAAAATGTTGTGAAGAAAGCACCCTTATAATTCTAATATTATTACTATGAGTACTACTGAAGTACCAACATTGTCAAACACCAAGTTGCAATGGATACCTATGTCAGCTACAGGAGAGGATTGTATTAAGGGTAAGTTTAAGTGATGGAAATGGATGAGGAACTCTGAAAAAGTCAAGCAAAGGGACTGCCTTTAATATGCAGTCTCTCCTTGAATGCTCTTGGGCAAAATGCTTCTGTGGAGAAACATGCAGCATTAGCACTGAGCACAAATCTGCTGTTATAAGGACCAGTCTAGATTCAACAGGGAATAATGAAATCAATACTTTATTCAGAATTAACATTGTAAATTACAAGCAATTTTATGGATGCCAAATCAGGGTTCTATGTAGAACCCTACCTATTTTGGCCAGAGGGTTCTTCAAAGGGTTCTTCAAATCGAGGGTTCTATGTAGAACCCTGCCTATTCCCGAAACGGGGGTTCTACTTAGAACCCTCAAAAAAGGGTTCTAAGTAGAACCTTAGGGGTTCTGCCATGTCGACAAGCTGAAGAACCCTTAAGGGTTCTTGTTAGAACCCTTTCTTCTTAGAGTGTACCGACAAAGGTCAGGACTAATGATCATGGTAACGTTTTGTATTTGTTCGTTCCAACGTCTTTTATACAAATCTATGTTAAATGTAAGGTTCAAGTGGGAATAGCAATGTGGCCTTGTAATATTGTTCCAAAATAAAATACATAAAGATAACTTGAAACTGTTGCAATGTTCAAATGATGTCCACACGACGTACATTCATCTATTTCGTCACACATACTTATCTTCCACAAGAACTACAGGGTAATTTTCCAGCTAAAAGTGGCAAAAGTTGACAACATCAGCTTATGCATTTCTTCTAGTCACACCTGAAAACCGTCAGGTGGCGACATCGTCCTCTCATAGGCATACAAAGGTTAACATTTTGTCTATAATTGTTTGTTATTGAATAATCTTATTCAGAAAGATGTCAGAAAGGAGTTGTGCATGTGGAATATATTTATTTTCCAATGTTTAATTCTTATTTCCTATGATCGGGAGGGATCCGAGCTTCAGCTAAGTCATTAAATGATTTCAAACCACTTTTGATTATGCATTATTGGTTACACTCATTAGTTATTACGTTGTACGGTATTAGAGAGTAGTAAAATCAATTTTATTGCACCATCTAAGATAAGCTGGTAGCCAGGTTGTATTCATGACGTTCATCTTATATAGCTGTCTGAAATATTGAAAGTCCGTTAAACTGAAATCAATCTATATAGATGTTTTCTTTTGTTTTGAGCAGCGCAGCGTGAAAATATTTCAGATTTGGATTTAGAGTACAATTTATGCCAGCGATTGTTACAATGTTTGATTGCAATGCTTGATTTGTATTTATTTGTATTTAAGGGACTGTTAATTTTTAATCACTGGGGGGGGGGGAGGAGGAGAGAGAGGAGAATTTTCAGGGGGGGGGGGGGGAGCATTTTTTTTTGCAGACTCTGAAGGGGGGTTCACCTGTTTTTGCACAGACCCTGAAGGGGGGTCATCATTTTTTGCACAGAGGTGGGGGAGGCACCTTTTTTACATTGACTTAAAGGAGGAAGGCACTTATTTTGCACCAACTCTGAAGGGCAGCACCATTTATAGTTGCGTAAACCTTGGTGAAACCTGGATCATGAAAGAAGATTCATGTATCTCAATCATAAAATACTCTGGTATTTGGACATCTTTATTTTAATCTTTAATTTATTTAATTCTATTTTCTGCCTTTTCATTCACAACTCTCCTAATAGCTTATGAAGATTATTGATAAAATGATAAAATCCGCAATAAAGGTTCTACCTAGGAAATATTTTTCTTTCGGTCTCTTGTTATTGATGTAGTCCCATATCACATAAAACTTTTCTTTTTTTCCAATTTTGTTCATACTCAAGGTTCTATAAAGTTGAAAAATAGCAATTCCGAGTTTGACCACCTTTTCTTCTCACAGTGATAAAGAGCATTTTTATTCAAATATTCATGAAAATACATTTGTGATTATGCACATTTATTTGATATTTACCCATCTTATATGTTGACTTTGAATATATTAGCAGAAAACCCACCTTCTGAATATGTTCAGATTCACATAGAAACGGGAGGTGTTGTGTTTGGGGAGGGGGGTTATGTTTGGGGACAGGGGTGTTATGTTCGGGGACAGGGGTGTTATGTTCGGGTCCATATATATGCTATGACGAAAAAATGATAAAATTGAACAATAACGAAAAAGTGAGGTATGCTATTCAATTGTGTATGTAATTCTGTACATGTATACATTATTGGATATATTCCTAAAGACTGTTTACTTTCCTTCAGATGAAGGGGGTGTTATGTTCGGGGACAGGGGTGTTATGTTCGGGGACAGGGAAGCTATGTTCGGAGACAAGGGTTTTATAACGAAAAAATTATGAAATTTAATTATAATGAAAAAGTAAACTATACTAATCATTTCTGTAGGTAATTCTGCACATTGATCTTTGGTTTTATTCCCATTTACTGCCTGCCTTTTACTTAATAAATGGGGTGTTATGTTCAGGGACAGGGGTGTTTTGTTCGGGGACAAGGGTGTTATGTTCGGGGACAGGGAAGTTATGTTCGGAGACAAGGGTTTTATGACGAACAAATTATAAAATTTAATTATAATGAAAAAGTAAACTATACTAATCATTTCTGTAGGTAATTCTGCACATAGATCCTTAGTTATATTCCGATTTACTGCTTGCCTTTTACTTAACAAATGGAGTGTTGTGTTCGGGGACAGGCGCCTTTAAGCAGCATGAGTACATTGGTTATTAACGGGAAAATATGAATAATTAAATAGAATCAAAATTAATCCGAAATTAGATACACCTGTGGGTATAAATTGAATACAAACATAGACAATGGCAATATAATAGGTATTTATATGTATTTTTGCATTATTTGTGTGTCTGTTGTGTTCGGGGACAACCCAGAAAATACAATATTTATTATAAAATCGTAAAAATATATGAATATAGGCCTGAGTTTTAGCAAGTTAATTCGATATATCTAGTTTAAAAGCAGAAATAATAATTAGATTCCATAAAACTTGACATGTGTTGTGTTAGGGGACTAGAATAGCATAGTCTTCTTCTTTGAGCCAATAAATTCATGCTTTTTAAGGGGATAATGATAAAAATAGGGAGAAATTGGTAGAAAACCCCTCCAAATTCTGATTTATCCTTTCAAAAAGCAGAAAAAACGAGATATTTAATTTTAAATTGGTTAGCAGGGAAAACTTTGGAATAGAATTGGCAGTGAAGCAATAGTGGTTGAAGGAACAGGAAATAGAAATGAATAGATACATGAAATATCATATAGAATATTATTTCTTCACTCAATACAAGAAAACTCGTCCAAGTATTGTATTGTATTGTATTTTTTTATTGACAGCATTTCATCATTTACAGATAATAATTCTCAGTGTATCAAGCAAAAAATAATAAATATCCTAGAAAACATAAACAGATTTATAATTCTTCATTATTTTAACATTAAGGTAGGTATATATTTCGAGGTTCTTTATGAACAGTAAGTAAAAATCATAACAGAGTCGCCTTCAAGTGGTAGATCGACAAACTAGCAGTATCACCTTAGCGCACATACGCCACCTGGTGCTAACACGCTAAATGAGAAATAGACAATGCAGTGGTCTGTAGGTAAAAGCCTATGTACTTTTGTATTTGATTTTTGGTATAATATAAGAACAATTTAAAAGGAAAATTGACTAAATACAAGTCCGTTGAGCCAACAAAAAAATCAACAATAGACTAAATGTTACCTATATGTCCCCCTCTTCGGTAAATTCTTGCCAAAAAGTATTCATTAATTCAATTTTCAAACTATTCCGGTCGTCTATGGCTCTGATGATATTGGGCATGTTGTTCCAAAAAACATCGGCTGTAGATAGAAAGGACCTGGAAGTGGTTTCTTTCTTCCATCTATAAGGTCTTAGTTTCTTTCCCATATTTCCTCTTAGTTCCCAAATATTTTCTCTGTTCAAAAGTTTCAGTTTTTGCTATGAAGCACAAAGTTCTAATTCTTCTTCTAAATCGTAAAGGGAGGATTTCACAAGAAACGTGTAAATCGAAATTTGAAACATCCCCGGACTCCCCTCAATGATCTTAATGCCTTATTTTGCATTTTCTGAAGTCTACTGTGAATATATTGTGGGCCCAGATCTAAACAGAATGTACTGTTCTCAAGTCTAAGTGAATGAGGAGTAATTACAACAATATAATGTTATTTTCCTTTTTTATTCAAGTTTATTCATTTCCTCCCCGAACACAACAGGCACTTTGGCCAAAATTGGACACTTTTTGTATAGACTTTGTAGGAAATCAGAAAAAGCTCAGATAGATTTATAATTTCAGTATGTTTAACTTTGTACCATTGGCTATGACCAGGAGAAGACTCGGATAAATTAAAAGAAAAGTTTGACCTTATTTTTGTTTAAAGTGGACATTTTCGGGAGCGGGCGCCCACATACACCCACTCCCCATCATACACAAATCCCTCTGCTGCCCCACAAGCATCCAATTCCACTATGGTCTGAATTCTTGAGTCAATTATTGGTAAGGAGCCATTGAATTTGCCACTGTAATCTATCCACCAAAGCATGTCAGTGTTCAGGCGGGCCATTAATCTGCAGCTGTGATTAGCCCGATTGAGGATTCTAATATGGTTATATGAATTGTCCATGAAGTAGCGTCTGACTGGACCACTCTGCAAGCCCAATGAGAATTGCCTGCAACCTTGTGCAAATTCTTCTCTCCCCATCCCCCGTGGTTATGTATGCATAACCAAATACGTCGCTACAATGTTTAGGAAAAACAGAGTTTAAGCTAATGGGGGAAATAAATCACTCAGCGCTGTGCCAAAGCATAGGTTTCTCATTCAAAATTCTTAAGTTTGTTTGTTATACTTTTATTGGCTAGTGCCATATCAGCGAATCAGGTGCTCCCCAGTAGGGGGAGGTTTTCAGATTCTGCTGGACACGATGGCTGTTTGAACAAGTAAAACAAGGAAACAATCTACCAACAAGTCAACGCCTTGTTGGCAGTCCTCGTTTAAATATTGGATAAAGTTAATTAACTTTCAAGAATACAATATGGCGAGAGAAAGAAAAGTATTCTCAATGCATTTGAATTACTTTGTTAATTCACGATCATTTTATATACATAGACTGATATTCTCATATCTATATACAGGGAGTACACTCAAAGGAACATTAGAAAGGCGGTTACATATGTAACAGGCTATCTAATTGAATCAATAAGAATTAGTTGTCCAGCCATATACAGTTCTTTCTGGCTTGGGACGTAAAATCACTGGGTTTTATATGTAATGATAGGAGGTGGCTAGGCCATTCCAGTAAAAGGGAATTTTATAATATATAGAATTACGGATTAATTCCGATTTGGGGTTTGGACATATAGTCCAGGGGCAGAACCCCATTTTTGGGGTGAACCTTGCGTTTTGGGTCATACAATGTTTTCTGATTGATTCTAGATCTCCGAAATCTCCTGATTCCAAATCTGCTAGATGCCACTCTGTATTCCTTGAGGAAAACTAATTATCGACGTTTGAAAATAAAAAGTTAAAAATATTGAATTTAATCAATACAAAAATAATTTCACCCTCAATATCCACTATAACTGCATACTGTTGATGAAACATAAACTTTGTAAGTCGAATCATATATAAAGAAAAATAGAGAATTCATCATGACCGCTAAAGGTCATATTCAAAGGTCAAAGGTCAAGGTCGAAGGTCTTTTTGAGGATTTTTGCACATAACTCTGAGGAAAATGCTCTGACATCTTAGGTCAAATAGAATTAATTTTAGGACACATTATTTCCTATCGATTGATACCAGTCACTTGATTCTACATTTAAAGAGATAAACCACAGTTCAACTGGGAAAAAAACTGAAAATAACATTTTGTTTAAACTTTGCCTCGTGAAAGAACAAGGTTATGTGAATTCAAAAAGCCAATAAAAACAATATGTCACCGGGTTAGTTTTCATTTTAGGGGGCCTCAAAATTTATGGTTGTTCACTATAGAAGTCTATGAGAAAAGGACGATTCTTTCGTTTTTTCAGTATAAAAAAAAATGAAAATAACTTTCTCCTAAAAATCTCTATAAACATAGCTAACATATTGCTTTACCCTTTCAAGCAATAAAAAATGGGGGTCACCGACCTTTTAAAAAAGTTATTCAACTGAATCTGTATCCCGGTGAGTTAAAAACAGGAATATTGAAGATTTTCAATGCTAAATAATATATTTCAAAATATGTTGATACCCTGTTCTTTCATACATGAGGGTAAACATCTATAGTGGTTATGTTTAGAAGACATTTCAATTGAAAAATGTTATTTGTCTGTCTGAAATCTTGGAAAAACTGAGAAAATATCCATTTTTCCCACATACTTCAATACTAAACTTTGCTGGTCTGAAAAAAAATATGCTGAGATCCATTTTTTTTTGCTTTTTGTTATCCTCCAACCATGTACTTTCTCAAGACAAAGTTTGAAAAAATTACTGTCAATCCTTATTTTTCATGCATTAGTTCCTTTAACTCCCGCCTGCAGCAGTGCGTATAACAGTGGTTTATCTCTTTAATAGTATTATTACAATAGCCCTTCAAAGTAATGAGACTATTTCATATTTCAGCCAGAAAATGAGGTAGGCTCTTATTTATTGAACCACAGACACGTTTCTGTTGGAGATAGACATAAATATGTATAAAATGTTCTTAAAAGTATAATATGATCGTTCAATTGATATATTGTACATATATAGATTATATAGATATATTGTCTCTCTGAATAAAACCAAACCTTTTATTATTGGTTAAATTAAAAAACCTCCAACTTACAAATGTGTGCAGCTTGGAATTCAGGTGTCCAGTCACCCATCTATTTCTTCTCAGGTAAACTTAAATATATCATCATAATAATGGATAATAATGCCTTCGAGTTACCTGCCAATGAATTCACCTTATCATCTCTGAATAGATGAAGGAATTAAAGTTTCTTGATAAAGGGCAAATGTTAGCCCGAAACATCAGACCCCAATAAACTAAAACCGAATACTTATGAAACCTCTCCTGTCCCCTCCGTTTTTGATTTATCTTGAATAAAGCTGGCAATAAATATAACCAGTTTTTCTTTGATGTTTTTGGCTGGGTGAAGGCAACCTGTTTTCAGTATATTGTAATAATATATAATATCGTATGCCCGGCCCTGAATATAAGCCTGAGAATAAATCTGGTGTACACACCATTTAAAAATTATATACATGGAAAAACTGTAATGTAAAACTGTGTGTTTGATTTGTGAGATAGATAGATGTCAGAAGAATTATTCAAGAATATAATTAACCCTAAACTATTATATATATTGAATCATTATTTGCAAGGAATTATGCGAGTCAGTGTACAGACTAAGGAAAACTTTCCCTGTTTCCCCACAGAATATACACCAGTCTACAAATACAAATTGCCATGTATCATACATGATATGATAGGATAAGTGTTTATCTTCCCCATCATGTATTTAGATCATTCATAGAAGGAATAGCATTGTTGAAAATATTCTCAATCTAGCTGGATCCCTCATATCTAGGATTAGGTAAATCCAAGCCATGATTTCCATCCCCCAGAAGGTTAAGATATCTTTGAAGCCTTCTATAACATAACATAAAAGAATCATATCATGTAAGTTAAAATTTCGAAATAATATAGTTAGCTTCCCTAATCCTTACATGACAAACCTTTCACAGGCAATTATTCAGAATGACCTGTAGTCTTCTTCTCTGCTGTTTTGATGTCAAGTCTGCCACCATACTACCAAAGTCTGGTACTGGAAGTATAAATGTTTTAGATATCCAGAGAAGCGTGCAGAGCTAGACATTAGCCTATTATAGAAATAGATTGCATAATGCTAGATATACTTTTATGAAAATTCAAATCATTGTATCCCATGCAGCTAACACAGGGAACCTCATTTCCCCATTCTCCTCAATTACAACGAGTGATTAAAGTACACCTTAAATGCGATGAATCAATGGGTATGCCTAGTCTTAATATGCATGTTCTCTATAGCCAGTCTCGGCATGTGTTGGTTAAGTGGTTATCGTGTTAGACTTCATAACTGGATATTGTGAAGTTGAGTCCCAGAGCAGACAGCCTTTTTACATTTGTCTCATTTTCAAGTCATTTTAATTTTTTAATTTCACTAATATCTTCACATCTGGGGTGGTAGGCATTGGTTTTCGCATGGGACCACAACTCATCAAGGAAGCAAGGTCTTTTCTAACAAAATGCCTTATTTTCCTTAAGACCCTTGTCCACTAGGCCGATTCTCATGCGCTTCTCAAATAATTTAGTGCAAAAGAGTCCTCTGCAGCGCAAAATCGCATGAGAATCAGCTTGGTGGACTAGGCCCTTTAGCAGACATGGCGAAACCTGCCGAACCATGGTCCTTGACCGGTGAAAGACATGTCGGACCGGTGAAACTAAAGTGTCTCCGGTCCGACTGTCCAGTGAAAAAGGTCTATGAAACGTTGAAAAAACCTTTGGAGGACTGGTGAAACCTTAGGAGGACCGGTGAAAGTTCTAAAGTTTTCGCCATGTCTGCTTTAGTCTCTTCTGTAATATACTAGTCCTAACACCAATGCCATTAATATAATTATATATAACAAATTTTATTCAGTATTACAGCTTACATTCTTTTGTCATTTCAATCCTATCACTGAATAACCTATTTCCAAGTACCACATGTCCACCGTAGTTACCATGGCAACGCGCAAGAGTCTGTGAAGCTCAAGAGGTCATAGCCGTTAAACTGACCACTATAGCACTAGAACGCGGTAGAAGCAAAGTTTACACAGCGTTGAACTTTCATTGTTTCTTCTACGGATACTTTGCTCTAAAAAACCTGACTGAGGGCGTTAACATTGCATTTTGAGCATGGCTTGTGTGAGCCTACCAAACATTGGTAAGCACAATGATATGTGATGGGAAATGTATTAGGCTATGCCGGGAGGCTATGTCCGAAGATGTCCGGACATGGTGAGTTGTTGGCGGTAGGTAGGCCTATGAGCACTGTCGGCCCGGGTAGCCTAGGGTAGCCCACTATGTCTGTATCCTGTGTATGGGGCAATACCAGTTATGGCTGGAGGTGTAGTTTCTAATTTGGATACGATTTGTCCAAGATATCACACTTTCTGTTATACTAAATAAGATACGGTATTTCATCTTTCTAGATATTTTAGCAAGCATGTCTTTCTGCCCTCTTACATCATGCTAACATTTGATTGGATATTTAGGCAACTGAGATCATAGTAAGATTCAAAGTTCATATTTTTTATGTGGATGTAATTGATATAGTTTGGACTTATGTCTAAAAATATAATACATACAAGAACAACACCACATTCATTTTTTAAAAGTAAGACTCCTCGGGTATATAGCCTCCTTCTTAAAGTTCTTCACCTATCCTGAGAGGCACACAGCAATGTATGATATTGCTAATATTATTATCATAACATGGCATGCATATGATAGTTTACCATAGCTAAGAGGGCAAAACATTATGTTCAGGGAGATAACGTAGTTAAAGATTGACATTGTTTTAGTGACATTTCTCCGCCAAATGTATTCATTGTGCCTATGCTCTGAGTGGTTGCTATGGATGAGCATCCCAGACCTAGCAACAAGGTGGCCTACTTCAGCGCCACTGTCGGCCATTTTCACACTACTCACAAGTGGGTTATTGTAAGCCATACTCTGCATGGCAGTACATTCCAAAACTAATTATATAATTCCTTAAATTGTCTGTGTCTGTTAATATGCTGATTCATGTTTAAGCCACAGTCCAAAGAAACCGTAGCTATTTAAAGCTTTCTACACACTCGATCTGTTCTCCATTATAGATAACAAAGTTATCTCTGTTACCTCTAGAACCAAAAAAGTTTTGAATCATTGTCTTCTTTGTATTTAAATTGAATCCATTTGCGATGTGTTCCAGGAAAATGAGTCACAAGTGGCAAAAATTATTTAGTTTTAGTTTTAGTTTTACTTTACTAGTAAATTCTAAATATTGCAAAGTCCATTTTTTGCAACCTGTGACTCATTTTCCTGTAAAACATCACATTTATTCTTAGTCAATCACTAAAATGGTTTACATCGTTTTGGATGGCAACCAAATCGTCACCATTCGTTTTTGCATGAAAAATTACAGAACCAAATGTTCTTGCATAGTGATTTGTTGTCTTTATAATGCTATCAGGATCCATTCATTTGATGATTGTGCAAATATCCAAATGATTCCTTTCTTTATCGTCAAAAGTGTTCACATCAGGGAACATACCTTTAATTGCTATAAAATCATAAAATGTTCAATTTTATTTAGAGACATGTGTACAATATATTAATTGAAAGGTTATTTATCATACTTTAACAAAAAAAAATTATTTATGTTTATATCTTCAACAAATACTCAACTGTGCTTTCAAGAGGCCTACTATAAGGGCCTACATCATTTTCTGGCCCAAAACACAAAATAGTCTCATATTTTGAAAAGCAATTGTAATAAAACTACTGAAAGTAGAATCAAGTGACTGGTATGAATTGATAGGAAATAATAAGCCCTAAAATTGATTTTGTTTCATCCAAGATGTCAGTGCATTGTTCTCAGAGTTATTGGCAAAAAACCTCAAAAAGACATTTGACCTTGACCTTTGAATATGACCTTTAGCGGCCATGATAAATTCTCTAACTTTTAATATATATAAATCCATTTATAAAGATTATTTTCCATCAAAATTAGAGCAATAATAGTGGATATTGTGGATGAAAAATTTTTTTTATTGATTAAATTTAATATTTTTAACTTTTTTTTTTCAAATGTCGATAATTAATTTTCCTCAAGGGTTACAGAGTGGCACCCGGCAGATTTGGAATCAGGAGGAGATTCTGGAGGTTCAGAATCAGTCATAAAACATTGTATGACCCAAAACACAAGGTTCACCCCTCCTGCCCCCGGATTAATACCATGACAATTCTATCTGGGTGATGCTGTCGGGTTCTAACCTCCATTAAGTCTTGGTATTCTCCAAAGATTTCATTTGATTTGCCTGCTGAAGCAAGTGTATAACCTTCGCCGTTGTTTTAAAGGGAGTAACTTAAATTGTTTGTGAAATTGGTCTACACAGTGGTATCTGTTTGACCTTGTAATTATATGAAGTGCCCTATTTTGGAGTACTTGTAGGTGATTCAATTTAGTTTTCGCTGCTGAGTCATAGAAGATATCAGCCTGGTCAGGAAGAGGCAATATAGTAACCTTAAATACTTGGGCACTCAAATGTTGGTTGAACTTATTTTGGAGGTGTTTGAACAGCCAAATCTTATGAGCTACTTTCTTTTTCACAGAGGCTAGGTGCTTGGCAAAAGTTAAGGAACCGTCAACGATGGTTCCCCGGTATTTGTAGTCCTCTACCTCCTCAAGAAGGGTATTACCAAGATACAATCTATGCATTGGAGCTCTATTTTTCCATCTGGATCTCAGGGAAGGCTTGTTGAGGAATGTCATGACCTTGGACTTATCTTCATTCAGTGATATTTTATTTTATCTACACCAAGCAACTATATTCACCAGGTCTGTCTGAATCTTAGTCGAAAGTAATGTCATGTCCTTACCCAAGTAGTTAATTATAGCATCATCAGCAAAAATTTTGAGTTCTTGACTTGACACGGGAGATCATTGATATAAATAGAGAATAGTATGGGGCCAAGGTTGGTTCCTTGGGGAACACCACATGTTACTAATTTAGGAGTTGACTGTAAGCCATTAACCGAAACTTGTTGATTTCTATCACTCAGATAGTTTGTGAACCAACTAAGCTTGTGACCATGTAGCCCAATTCTTTCTAGTTTCTTCAATAGTATTGCGTGATCAACCATGTTAAACGCTTTCCTGAAATCCAGATAGACAGCTCTACAATTCTCATTGTTATTAATTGCCTTGTAGACATTGTTGAGGAAGGTAGTAACAGCATCACCCGTGGACCAGCCAGGCCTGAATCCAAACTTACCATCAAATAAGATATGTCGGTCCTCCAAATAGAGAAGTAGCTTCTTTTGTACAACCTTTTCGATAATCTAAGCAGGGGCACAAATGCTGGTAATTGGTCTAAAATTGCCAGGATTTGTTTTATCCCCTGCTTTGTACAGAGGGGTTACATTGCCCGTTGTTTGGCAAAGCATTCCATTTCTGCACTCTCAGTTTATGTTGGTCAACAATTACAGATTTTCTTTTTGTTTCTTTTTTTTTCAACGAAACTAAAGGACATTTGACCAACAGGTTGGGAGATTTTGTCCAGTTGATTTTGTATTATTTTCCTGCAGTTATAATAAGATTTGTTGTAAAAGAATTTGAAGTGAAATCAGCCGAGAGAAAATGGCTGCAGGTCTGTGATAATAAGTGAAGCCAACACAGGAAAGGAGCTAGGCAGGTCACCGAGATATATTTATATCGACTTTATGAAGCCCTGTAGCAATGGCAAGGAGACAGAATCCTCTGGAATTTGGTCACCTGACGTCAGATGGGTTGGAAAAGAACAGAACAAAAAGTAGGACATCATTAGTTTTTGAACGACTTTGAAGGCCTACTTGGCCACTGACTTCAGCATCAAGTAAGTATAATGTATATGATAATGATTATTTTTACTTAAAAAAAACAAGATAAAAATCCATAACAGAGATATTATACCCATATTTTCAATGTGACATAACTTTTGACAAGGTAACATACATCACATTTGTTACATGACTATTGACTATTGACCTTTGCATTTCCTTACTGAATCATTTCACACTAATTATGGTTGCCTAAGTTAGTATTAATCTTTTTAATGGAAACTGTGAAAGCCATACTGCATGTTGAGTTGTCCCACCCAAAAAGGACCCAGCCAGAAACTTAAAGAAAGACATTTATTATCTGAGGTGTTAAATCTGCCATAGGAGCTCTCTGCAACTGTCTCAACAAGGCTCTCTGTAACTGTAACTGTACCTGTCTCTCATTATCATATTATTATTATCTCCTATCATTATCATTATTGTCTGTCATTATCATTGTTATTATTATCCTTATGCGCCATCTCCTTCATCTAAGGCCATCTCCAAAGAAAAAGTAATTGATGTACTTTTCATTTGAAGTCCATTTCCTTACATACCAAGAACACATGAACCATGGCTCATCTACAAAGAGCTCTAGGAGTTTATTTTATACATTTTAATTTATCATTTACAGTACCAGAATCTGATCCTTTTTACTTGCACACAACATAAGATTATTTATGTTATGTACTGCATCTTTAGATATAAAGATGAACCAGTCAACTATGTACAGTATAACTTTGTGCAGTACTGATTTCATCGGTAAGATGCCTCACCTATAGTAAATTCTTTTTAAGCCTACTAGCTCCAGCTCTGGAGCACCCAAGTCCCCCATCTCTTCAGTCTCCATAGAAAATTGGGTAGTTCCTAGGGTGTACCGGTCTGTTTTAATTTGTTTATAATATTGAACCCAGTACACCCCGTCCTTGATTCCCACCTGGGATAAAAGAATAATTTGGGACATTTAGTGACAATGTGAATTACATTCTTACATGAATACGTGCAGGAATTCTTAATCAAAGTGATGCACTCTACTTACTTTTACATCTTTCAACATGGTTAAACATTTGTTTCTTTTCTGATTAATTTGTCCAATCAAATTCATGAAGGTAACCCTGAACTAAAATTTCTTTAGTCCAAAGTTTATACAATGAAACATAAACCTATTTAAGGTAAAACCGAAGTATTTGAGCCACAATTTACTACCACTATTGGCTAAACATTTAATTAAAATCATGACAAAATATAACATCATAACAAAATGTAACATCATAACTGTACAAATGTAACATCATAACAAAATGTAACACTTTAAATGCAAAAACCTTTTGAAATAGTAGGGAACATGCCAACTCCATAATGATAATATCTGTTTCCATAACTCACGATGACAAAGGGGCCGAAGTTATGGTGTCTCCTGTGCATTCCAACTGTATACCTTTGTTTCCAAGGAATCCATATAATAAATCAATTGACACGTCGATGCCCATATTTGGGGCCTTGGGCGGCGACTGCAGAATAGCCACGCCCACTCCTCGTCACGTGGACCAATCACATGAATGACTTCTCCATTGTGACGTAAGGTCGATGGAACATAAACAAACAATCGCTCCATTCACTCTCGCTTGATTCACCGCACTGGGCGGTTGTGTATTGAAAAAATCGTGTGAATATCCTCACAAGTGTTCGACTTGCGGGGCTTCAGAGCATGGAGCTCGTGCTTGTCACGGCACTAAAGGTGGTAAATAGGATGAGGACTGTCGGGAGAAGGTTGATTTGGGTGTGGTTGACACTTGTAATTACGGAAATGCTGTATTTTCGATCTGTCATATTGTTAAACCTGATGTTTACGCTAATGTTGTGTGTAACCACGCCCCCCTCTGGTAACCATGTGAAGAATGTTTGTTGCTGACCCGCCCATTGACCCGGAAGTGTTTACTGGTAACCTGGGCGACCCGGATTTGAACTCGACTGTCATGGCCGACCATGATGGTGAAGGGCTTGATTCATCAACAATGACAAACAGTTACTTCCCGATTATTCTTCCGACAAGTCTTGGACTTTCTTCCAACTGTGACCAAGGTAAATATAATGATCTTAGAGACATTATCTGTGACTTTGGTAATTCTGGAACTGAAACCGACAATGATATGCTACTTTTTGACACCCCAAAATCTCCTCGAGGTCATGTCGTTAATGTTTTTGCCAAATGTGCTTGTGGTGTTTGTCATTGTATTCATCAACTGGGAGGTATGGATACCCAGTTGAAACCATGTAGGTTCGCATATTTATTATTCAGCCGGATATCAAGGTGAAAGGGAACTGGAGATCGTCGATCGTCGATTCTTATATCGTCCCTTCCCCTGAGGATATGCTTAAATGTGAAAATATTATCTCCAAGCATCTTGACGACCTGTGAAAATCAACTCTTTTCTGGTTTGGCCTTTTTGGTAAATAAAACCTTGCTTCGCTCGGTTCTGGCCAACCCTTGTGTATTCGTTGATTATTATAATATAGCTCTGTCTCCCATCCAGCTGACCAACCCCCTACATATAATCAATCAACACGTCAATGCCCATATTTGGGGCCTTGGGCGGCGACTGCAGAATAGCCATGCCCACTCCTCGTCACGTGGACCAATCACATGAATGACTTCTCCATTGTGACGTAAGGTCGATGGAACATAAACAAACAATCGCTCCATTCACTCTCGCTTGATTCACCGTACTGGGCGGTTGTGTATTGAAAAATTTTTCTTTCTTGTTGATTCTGTCATTATTATGGTAAATAAAACCTTGCTTCGCTTGGTTCTGGCCAACCCTTGTGTATTCGTTGATTATTATAATATAGCTCTGTCTCCCATCCAGCCGACCAACCCCCTACATATTGAAGCTAGAGCGATTTCTACAAAAAGAGGTAGAAATGAGTGGGTTTTTTATGTTGCATGTTCTCGTAATTTGTTGTTTTACAAACCATTTTTTTATCTGTAGAGGTCCGTCCATCCTCTCTGGAGGTCATCGTATGTGGTTTGTGAAGGTATCTGGGGTGAAAATGTGATTTTGAAGCCTTTTTTAAATTGCGATCTTTTCACTCTATTTATAGCCTGGGAAAGCCCCTGTGAGATACTATATCATTTCCCACAACCTACGTCCAGGGGGACCTAAATACATGGGTCATAGTTTCTGAAAATGCACTATTGGCAGCTTTCCACATTTGATAAATTCTGCTCAATTAGGCTGCAATTTGGCCAATACTAGGTAAATTTGAGTATGTTCAGCATTGCATTGATTCTAGCAATCTGTTTGGTTAGATTGAACTGTATTTTGAACTTTATTTTCGTCTGAAATTTGGGTTATTTGAAAGGATTGGTGAATGTGAATTGTACATTTTCTGAAAATCTGGCCCACATGCAGAGGAGTGGGAGAGTGAAGAAGACGTTGTATAACGTTGTATAAGATAGGAAAGGGGGAGGGGGAGGGAAAGAAGAGGGCGGGGGAAAGAGAGGAGTGAGAGGATTTAGGGGAAGGGAGAGAGGGGAGGTAGAGAAAGCCGGTAGGGGGAGCATGAGGAAGAGGGGAGGGATAGGGGGGAATTAGAGATGGGTTTGGGAGAGAAAAACAAGTATGAAAGTCAGAGAAGAGGGGGGGGGGGAAAGAGGGAGAGGGGGAAGTGTGGGGAGATAGGGTGACAGTCCGGAGGACGGGTACTTTGCTAGTATCATCAATAAATATTTGACTGTTAGAAGTCATGACTTTGTGAGAATCCGAATTATATTTAGTATACTGATTAGTATACTGATACTGAGAAATATCAAGTAAAAATTCCCTTAAATGCATAAGTTATTTACTCAAACATCTGTATCCTTGGTGATGAATAAACAATTTTCTAATCTAATCTAATCTAATAAACTATCATCAAAAGTAAAGCCTAGGTACTTATAATTGTGGACAAGTTCTAGATTGGTACCAGTCGGGTGATATTAATATTGAAAGGTTTGTGATTCTTATTAATAAATAATAGCTTGGTTTTGGCTGCATTAATAACTAATTGGTTTGATGAAGACTATTAACATAATTTTGAATTTTGGTACGAAGTATTAAAAGGAGTGTATCATCAGCATACAGAAGATATTTCGAATGATTTAAACATTTGCCAAGGTCATTTATAAAGTTTAAAATGAGTAACAGGCTGAGTTTGGTACCTTTATACTTGGGGTAGGCCTACTCCAGTTTTGATAGGGGCCAGATTGTAAGAACAGCAAAAAAAGGTTTTGTTGCCGGGAAGAAAGGTAAGAGTGCAGCCACAGATATAGACTACCCCAATACCAATATTGTAGTTTTATTTTGATATAGGAAGATGATGGTCAACAATATCAAAGGCCTTCCTGAAGACTATGTAATGCTTGGGTTCTTCTTCTCCACTGCTAAAGAAAGTACATCAGTAGGAGAGCTAATGGTTTTCACAGTGGATTAGCCTGGTAAAAAACCAGGCTAGTGGGGATCAAGTAGGTTATTTAAACTTGAATAATGTACTAATCTGTTTAGTGCAATGAACAAGTTTAGAGAATATAACAATAACAATATAACAATAAAGGAGTCCTTGAGGACCCAATTAGGAGTAGTCTATATTGCAGATGCCTTGGTTATGTCAATCTTGGTTACTAGAGATAGTAATTCAATATCATTTGTCCTGATTTCATTAATTGAAGAGTTGGCGTTCAATGCAATAGATTTCGATTCAGTCACCACAGTGTATTTCTAGTTGGTCAGTAATGTTGGCGAAATAGATATATTGATTTAATCAGGGAGTTCAGAGTTAAGGATTGGTTCCTGTTGATCATCATTAAGATTGATAGATTGATATAATTTATGATTTGACAATATGTTATAATATGTGTAAATTTGTGAAATCGACCCATCAATGATTATATTTGGGGCTGACACAGCAACTAATTGGTGATTATTCAACTTGGTGAAGTCTAGGCAATGTAAGTCATGCTAAACAGTGCGTCAATAACCTTTTGATGAGAATTGCGACCGAAATAAGGATTTTGATTTTGATCCCGAGAGTTTGTCAGCTCATATGGACGATTATACCAAAACTGTAATCATCTTTGGACAATAAGAAGTCCGCTGATTCTACGTGGGACAATAAGAAATCCGCTGATTCTTCATTGGACAATAAGAAAAACGCTGAATTTACTAGCTTGGGCAGCATGATGGACGGCGATTCTATTTATGATGTCTGGAATGATTCTATTTACGATGTATCTGCTTACTTAATTTTCTTAGACTTTCGGAAAGCTTTCGACACTGTCAATCATGACATCTTAATTCAAAAATTAATTCATTATGGAGTGAAAGGGAAAGAGATAGAGTGGTTCGAAGATTATTTGGGCGATCGTACTCAGAGGATATCGGCTAATGGGGTGTTATCCGAAGTAGGGAACGTTACCTGTGGCGTACCACAGGGAACGTCTCTCGGGCCGATATTGTTTATCATTTACATAAATGACCTAATTGATGCAGTCCATAACAGTGAGATACAACTTTTCGCGGATGATACCGTGTTATATGGAGATAGGCCTGTGAGTTCAGGTAATATTGTTGATTTACAAGATGACCTTAATAATATTGTCAAATGGTGTCGAACAAACAATATTTCACTAAACATTAAAAAATGTAAGACAGTTACCGTATGTACAAAGCCTAACACAAGTAATATGGCACAATATTTTATTGATAACCAAATGATAGAGTCTGTACAATATTATGAATATCTTGGTGTAGAATTAGATAGGCAACTTAACTTTAAAACATTTGTTGACAGGAAAAACAATGTGGTGAGGGCCAAGGTTAAGGCCATCTCGAAGCTTTTTAGAGTCTGCCAAAAAGACACCTTATTACTATTATATAAAACAACCATCCTCCCCCATATTGATTATGGAGATGTATTTTACAATGTAGCAACTGCAAAAGTTACAATCCTTACAAAACGCCTCTTTAAAGATAATATTGGGTTTACCCAAATTAACTAGTACAAAGCAAATACACGTAACTCTAAATATGCCGACCCTTCGGACTAGAAGGGAAATGCATATTCTTGGGCGAGCTTTCTCCAGGATTAAAGCTGGAAAGAATATAGATAACAGAGGCATTGGACTAAGAAATCTTACTAAGGGAAGAAAGATGGTGGTTCCTCACCCAAAAAATGAAATGTTTAAGAAGTCTTATCTCTATAGCATGACAGTTCTATGGAACAACCTACCTGTAAAAACTCAGACATTGCAGTCCAGCAAAGAGTTTAACCGTTATTTAAAACAAGTTTACCCATCTGAATTCGACAAATACCTTAGTGAATCTAACAATTAAAAAGTGATTGACATTATTATGACCTATTATTCAGGTCCTGTTCTGTATATTATACCTCTTATTATTCTGTCATATTTGATTGTCATAAAAGTTAAGGGTTAAAACACGTTGACTTTAATCCCCGTGTAAATACCTAGGTATATAATACCTTTACAAAGATCGAGATATCGATGGGTAGACATATTGGGTTGGATGGTGGGGTGATCTTTCTTTAAAGTTCTTACCGATTTACTGTTATACTATACGATGTAACATTGCTCTTATCTCAAGGACAAAGTTTACGATTAATTATTGAAACCCCGTCATTATAGATTGTACGAAAAATAGATTAATTACCAGGGGAACCTGTTGTAACATAACCGACTGTGATGTAAAGGTCTTAAAGTACAATAGGACCTAAATATCACCTAAGTACCTCTCTATAAAAATTGTAACACTGAGCCTAAATCATCAACGAATTACTATGTAAATCAAGATATATGTTCGTTTTTCACTTTATTTAGGACAAATTGGAAGACCTGCACTGTAGAATTGTATGCCCTTTTCATGACTATGTATTTGTTAAAAATTCATGAATAAAAATTCAATATATATATATATATATACTGTGGTCGTCACAACAGGTCAAGATCAAACGCATAGGATGAGGTGGAGGAAACAGGGGTTTCTTTAGCTATTGTTGTCGTTAACACTATTTGTAACATGGTATTTACCGATTTATGTGATCCGTATGGAGTTTTTAATGAGGGAGATGCGGTTAGCCATTTTGGTTGTTGTGGTGATTACATAAATGAGCAATGCCCGGAGTTATGTAAGGACCCGAAGGTCTCGCTTCTTCTTGTTGATGGTGCATTGTCTATCATGGCCGCCCGCAGAGAGTTTGTACACCCAATTGATGTTATGACGCTGACATTACTCCCTGTTTCGTCCATGATAACGATTTATGCCGACTTTGATGTTATTCAAGGTATTTGTGGCGATCTTGGCAAACCTGTAACGGAGTTTGATGCAGACCATGCACGTAGCTATTACGTAGTTCATGTTTTCTCGTTCCTGAAGGCTCCCTGATACCGAGTCATTGATGTAGGCGCTGCTGGTTATCGCAGTAAATTTGAATGTATTTATATGCTGATGGTCTGTACTGATCAGCTTATCCTTTGCTGTTTCGCAAGGTTCTTATTCTGTCTATCTGAAGGTTACTTATGTACTTATGTCAGTTTATTCTGCTGTATTATTGGATGTTTCGATGTGAATCCCCTGGTAGAACCTTATGATCTTAGTCATTATGGTCTGAAATGTACATTTGTCTACAACTGCTACCTCTGGGTGGTCTGCGTACAGGCCTTTGTTTATATACAAGCCCATGATTGTACACTTGATATTTCTCTTTCTTTGTTTGGCCTTTTGGTGAGAATAAACCCTTGCTTTGCTGGATTCATGGACAAAACTTGTCTTCATTATATATCATTATTTATGGTAAAGCAAAGTCCCCCCAACATATGTGGAATTGACCCATCAATGATTATATTTGGGGCTGACACAGCAACTAATTTTAACGTAATGTACCTGCATCATATGGACCAATCAGTGGCCCGCAACTATTAAGTCACACATTCTACCTGGGCAGCTGGTTCATTATTCAACCTGTACCTGAGCTGCATAGATGTGCAGGCTATTTAGAATGTTTTAATCTTACCCTTTTTTGTGCTGTGTATGTATTTCACATGTGTTTTTGCTTGTATGTATTTATGATATGTTTGGTTGAGAATAAACCCTTGCTTTGCTGGGTTCATGGCCAAACCTTGTCTTCGTTATATATCATTATTTATGGTAAAGTAAAGTCCCCCCAACATATGGTAAAATGTTTTTTGACCGTAATAGCTGAGGACGCAGTTAAAAGGCCGACGCACACAGTCAAGATCTCAGATGTTCTCACAATTTGGGATGAAATCATGCAGATTTCCTTTTAAATCGTGTCCATTTTTACTGCGCACACAGTCACGATTTCAGAGAAAATTAGTTGAAAACCTGAGATCGTGAGAATTGTGCACTCACGATTTCATTAAATAGTCTGGCCACGATTTGGTTCATATTTGCTATTTATATTCACTCAAGTTACGTAGAATTAACAGTTTTGGAGAGAGTATTATTTGGCCAATAATTCTATACCTAACTGAAAAAAAATTAATGGGTCACCATGCTAGTTAGTTTCTGAATTATGGGGCTTTGAAACATAGCTGACAACCCCAAAATCTGCTGCTTTCGAAGTGTTCTATGTTTCCTAAACCATTTGGTCGTTATGTGACCCTACATGGACTTGAAATATTAAACAAAAATCTATTCGGATATCAGTTTATATTTTGAAGTAATAGGTACAAAGGTAAGAGTTGGGCAGCTCTAATGTCAGCGTCACGTGAGCATTATTACTCTACCACATTTAATCAATATTAGGAATTAATAATTAATAATATCCATATAGCTGAGATGCCATACATACTTCATTTCAAAAACCATAAATCCACCCAGGTTCTCCTTAATAGGAAGGTAGGGCAAGAAATGTGTCAGCGTCGCGTGTGTTTTCCACATGTGACGCTGACACTAACACTGACACTGACACTGACACTGACGCTGACACTGATACTGACAACTCTTGTTAGGAAATACAGAGAACCTATATAAATCGCTCAAGATGTTGCCACTAAATACTAAAAAGAACTCACATTTCCTTCATGAACAACCTATACAAGTATTCAGGTCAACTTAAAAAGAAAACGAAGGGGAATTAATGTTAGATATTTTTGTATATATTCCAAAAATAATTGTGTTATATGTGTATGTGGGCAGAGGGTCAATGACATGTCATCCTTGCTGCTGCCAATATCATTACCATTACTGAATGGTTATTTGGCTATACCTTTCCTCTAGTTGGAATATTTTCACAAACTAAAAAGCGTTAGGGCCCTTATGTCGAGACCTATGAAGTGCACAATAATTCAAAACATTATGTGCATATTTCTTTTATTCATTTCTAATTTAAATCCTTATTTATGTAGAAATATGTACCTTTACCCTGTGCCCTTATTAGCAGAGTTCCAGTCACAGACTCCACCGAGCTACCCTGATGACAGTATTCATTATTAACTTTCCCAATTTCTTCTAAAATAGCAGCAATGTGTATCGTTTATGTACGAAAAAATAGATCAATAGAAGCAATTTTTAAAAAAGTTAAGTATTTTCAGCTCTGGATGGCCTAATGACGACCAATTGGTGGAATTGCTCAAACATGTCTATTTCAGACAGCTACAATTAATTCCTTTACGCGATGACATACATTTCTCCCCTATATGTGTAGAATATTACCTGCACTATTTGTGTAGACAAATTTGGGACAGTAGGAGTAGCCATTAATTGTTTGTTTGATTCTATAAAATGTGTAAAAATGCGCTGTTTCTCCATCGGAATTGTGCCAACGTCAATCCATAATTTGGATTGTCGTGGCACAGCTCCTATATTTTTTTTGTTTTTTTTTGTTTTGTTTTTTATTACAAAATCGGCCGTACATTTAAATTCTTTAACGAAAATCAATTGTGAGCATTAATTTAGGACTCTACGACAATTTTTACACAGAAACACCCATACACGGTTTGGTGCATGATTTGGCAGTTAGAATATTTTACGTGAACACAAGTTTTTTAAATCGTGTGTCTCAAATTGTGCATAAAATCTTTCATGTGTGCGTGAACATTGAACGCACATCTTGACGTGAGTTGACGTAAGTCTTGTCGGCTAGGCGGCCGTCGACGTATGGGGGGAAATGTGATCATATAACTCGTCGTGAGGCCTCCAAATCCTGACTGTGTGCGACGGCCTTTAAGAAATGCAACGTGTCCCTAGAACGGTACTTTTAAGTCTGCAATAAAAATACCTTCTGTATGGCAAGGTAATTAACGTTTCTACCCACAAAAACCTAAGTAATTTCCTTTGCGTCGTTTCGCCCCACACATGAACGTCATCTGTCAGCGAAGCATAAGAATATTTACTGTCTACCTTAATTAAGGGGTTGTTACATGAATACCAGTTCAGCTGGTTAGAACAACACTTTGGGGAAAGACTCCATCGTTCTTTCTCCGAAGCCAACTGGCGTTTAAGAATAGGTTTTCAAGAATAGGTTATCCACATCATGTCGGATAATTCCGAGTACTAAGGCATTTTCAAATACAGGAACTTTACAATGGGTTTCACAGACAGTCTCTTCCATTCAAGAATAGGTTATCCACATCATGTCGGATAATTCCGAGTACTAAGGCATTTTCAAATACAGGAACTTTACAATGGGTTTCACAGACAGTCTCTTCCATAGAATACCATTTTTCTCAATTTTTTTTTTTTTTAGGAATTCAGGAATTTAGGAATTCATCAAATTAGAATTAAGATTGAACTATCGTGACCATACAGTAGATATTTTAAACTCTCGATAATAACATTATCGTTTTCCTGACTGGAGTAATTAAAAAACGTGCAGGTGAACCCTCACCGGGTATATTGGAAACGACGCCAGGCAACGCCCACTTGGCCACGCCCTCTCACCGCACGCCCAGGTGACGGTGTTACGTCATAATGTCCGTCCCTTCCATGCGACAACAATAACGTTCCTTCCCCCCACTCTCTCTCCAGCTCCCGAACTGACTGCACGTACCATTGGACATTTTTCTTTTATTATGTACTTTGTTATGGTGGTCAAGGCCATCCCTTCTTCACTGTTCTCATTTATATATTAGTTGCCGCATGCAGAGAACTCCAGATATTTGGCTTTAGATTTGAAGAGGATACATCATATTATTAATTCCCCGACTAAATTAATTCAGAAACCATATGCTTTATTTAGTTTTGAACAGGATAAAGAAGAGTAATAATTTCCTGTCTAGATTAATATAATTCAGTTGTTGAACAGAATACAGTTTTGAGAACACAGTCTATGCTTTCATTGGAGGGAGTCTATCCAAACTGAGGGAGAGCATCTCGCTCCTAACCGCAAAATGTCATTATACTCCTATTAGGACACCTACTCCAGGGTCAGGAAAGTCATTGGCACCGTAGGCCTCCAATCACCTGATTCCAATCATCTGATCTGAGAGGCCGTGAGCCTAGACTGAACAATACTTTTGATGAGATGTTTTCTCTAAATATAAAATACGTTGGTGGGCAATAAAACGAATCAATTCATGAAAACCCTCTCTGTTGAGTTCTGACACTGGTTAATTTTTTAAAGGTCAGAACGATGACGAAGGGCAATTTTCGCTTGGCAATAGAAAAATGAATTTAGAGAACACAAAGAGTAGAAGCAACGCTTGAAGGATAAATAGAACCAGTCCTCTTTCGCTCATCTTTGACCTGAAGAATCTTTTATATTGAATGCTCTGAAGAAAACGTTATTGATACCGATTAAAATGAACAAGGAGCCGCTTTTGTATAGAAAAAACTTTTATTGTCAGAAAAACATTGATATCATTAGTTAAGGTAATCGTCCAATCTGTGGTAACTCCGTTGTAGGTTGCTTCAAATAGTGAATTACCTACTGACTAAGCAAGTTAGGGATTTGACGAGACTAAACAAATATCGCAATCAATTTGATTACCTAAGTGATGACTAGCAATAGGATAGCCCAACCTCTGACGATAACATATTTTAAAATCGGGGAAAACAATCACTCAAATATGATCGAACCAAACTCCTCAATTTTCGAGCGAGCAAGAACATCCAAATATCGTCTTTCCATAAATATCTGTATGGAACACATGTTAAAGTTTGATAATAACGGCCCGGCTTTTTTCATCTCATTTCAATTAAAAGATATACGGAAGTGTGTTATCAACATTTGTCATCATTATACCTGGGATGAGTCAATCAGCTGAATACGCAAGTTCCTGGTACCCTGTTTGTTGTGAGATATTTCCTAATAATTATCTGTATGAAATGCAAGTGTCATATAGGTAGTAACAGCAGTACTTACAAAGTATCAAGTCTGTGTCTTTTCAAAGTGTCAAGTCCGTTGGCTAAACCCACTAGGGACAGACCAAAGGGCCTAGTCCACCAAGCGATTCTCATGCGATTTTGCACCGCAAGGGAGTCTTTTTTGCACAACATTCTGTGAGAATCGGATGAGAATCGGCTTAGTGGACTAGGCCCTTACTCTCCAATGTTTGTATTTATATTATTGGTACCTCAGACACAGCAACCTGGAATCGGGTCCTTTTTAGTGTGTTGATCAATATACTAATGATTCTTTTATTATCGGGGTACTGTATGAGTATAAGGTGTTCTCTTCTTCTAAAGGACAGTGCAGTCTAGAGTGTTTATATATGCAATCTCCCATTATGATGTATCCATCCACACAACAGGCACGCAAATGGGGTATCACATGAGGCGCTCAAACCAAAATATTATGCACATACTAGTACATCAAAATGATCCATATCTTAAGAGATGCTGTTATGTATGAATTGGCAACCCATTTCTCCTTGCCATTCTTTAATTCAAGAATAACTTAGAGCAGTTTTATAAACTACAGCGGACGGTCTGGGAATGAATCATGATAAATAAAATAGGACATGCTGTATTAAGTGTATTGGCTGCTTTATTACATGTTGTGTTTGTATACCTAATTCCCAATCATCAATGGGTGTATGAGACTTTGGGGAAAGCCTCTTCTATTTACCGCTATTCTTTTCATTCAGCTAAAGAGAAATGAATTGAAATGTTCACAACATATATGTGCAAGTGTCAGCCTAATTTAGGTGGGTCCGTCTGAGCAGGAATTAACCGCAATGGTGTCATCTTCACTAACTGAACCACGAGACTGAAATGAACTGTCATGTCTATCTTGCAGTTGAATATCAATAACAGGACCTCATAATAGGTAAAGAAGTTTACAGAAATGAGACAAGTAATTAATTCCCATACACTATGCCAGTCATCACTCAAGAAACCCAACTAAGAGCCGACGAGGATGTACTCCTCGGAGTCACGACATTTGATGGTACAGGGACGACAAACATGATCATCATACCCGATTAACGAACTTTCTTCTCGAATACATTAGTAACCGAGTCAATCGATCATATTAATCACATATATTGTATTTGAAGAGTGAATGGTAAGCTATAATTTCACTGGACTCTTCATGCGGTTTATATTTATAAATATTCAAATGACGTCTTCAAAACACTGCAGATATGTTTTCTCTAAATTACAAGTTTATGTACAGCCACTTTGATATATCAACTGATATTTCTATTACCCCATTTCGTCTATGTACATCCAGTTAAAACTATTTGCATTAAAATACTGAATACAATCTTTATTTATGGGGTTCATGCCTTGAGGCTAAAACCATAAATAGATATTCCTGAAAGAACTGTGGATAACGAGTTAACTGATTGAGTGCACCACTACTAGTATATACTCCGAAGTAAACGTATATAGGGTATGCTTATAATTGAATAACATAAGATGTCAATGATTATTTGTAAATTTGCAGCACAAAATCAAACAAGCAGCTGAGTTATAAAAGTAATGCACTATTTCTGAAGAGATTGTGCCACTAGATTCTTTTGTCCTCCCTCTATCCATTCAAATTATATCTATGACTGTTTCTCTAAAGACAACATCTACGAATTTATATCAAGCACCATTAATATAAGGTGATAACGTTTTGAGAATTCTGTCATGCCCACAATGTAAACTTCAAAGTCTAAGCATACAACAGTTAGAAAACCCTCATCATATGTACATGTATGTATATTATGTTCATACTGTCAGTTAGTAATCTTTTACAAAAGTGAAATTCATTGTTGACCCTGATAAACCTGTGTACAAAGATATAATATATCTTGTTATATTATGACAATCCATTCATTCACCTATAAGATATCGACGATAATATAGAGGCATAGTCAAGGGCAACTCAAGAAGGACAATGTGAAAAATAGGTGTATAAACATTCAGAAAATAAGGCGAAATTTAATCAAAGGCGTCATCTTGCATGCAGCACATAGGAGAATGAACTTAGATAGCGTGTGAAACACTTTCCATGTTCCAAGTGCCTTTCCGCAAAGCACCACCACCACCCAGTCAACTTTACTCTCAAAGGTCAAAGAGACTGCACTTCTTGAGGAGGGGCTTGAAACCTTGGCCTAAGACAATAGTTCCTCCCCGAGCATATAACTGAAAATAAAGAACGGAAGATATACTATTAGCAACTCTAATAAAGCGTTTTCCACTCACGAAACAATGCGTACCAAACAAACAACATTCAGCACTGCATGAAATGCATCCAAAAGCCGGAGGGAAATTGTAGACCGACAGTCCTGCAGTCTGTCATTTTATTAAAGGACCGGGAATAAGGACTCATAATCATGCAGTGGTGAATTATTGAGAAAAACAAGTAATTTTAGCAACTGACGGACGAGACACAACGCCTACTACATCTTTAATCATTATCAATAGTTACTCCCAGACCCCTTGATATTCCCCAAGCAACTAGCAATTGTTCCAATGGCCTCGTGAAACTATTAAGGGGCTTTTCAGAAGAGACATTTTCGCTTGGTTTCTGGTCAATAGGAAGGAGGAGAATGGAGAGGGAAATTGATGAAAGGTTGAACTCATTCAAAAATACATCAACACCCGCTATATATTGAATCTGGAGCGCAAAGATCGACTCTTTAGCACAGCAAGAATACCTTTTCTGAACTGTTCACTGAAGTAACAGTAAATGAGGGGATTCACACAACTGTTGAAGGATCCAAGCCATTGGGCCAGCGGCACTACAATGCGAAATAATCTTTTCTCCGTTTCTGTGATGCCAGGTCCGAACAATCTGCGAATTCGGATACAATACAGCGGTAACCATGAGAAGGCGAAGACGGCAGCTACGACTATCAACATACGGACAACCCGTATTTTGGACCTGTTTATGTTTCTCTCTGTCTTTGTTCCTCGTATTCCAGCCACATTTCTTTTCCAGACTTTGATGCCAATTAAAGAGTAGCATATGGTGATAAAGCAGAGAGGCACAAGATAGCAGGTGAGGAACACAATTCCCAAAAAGAATGCCTTTTCGACGACTTTGCTCGTCCACCCAGAAGTGCAGAGGTAGATAGCAGTTGTTTGTGCATTCGGACTCCATTGTATCCTCTGGAAGTATACCGCCCAAGGAACCTGAATTCCCATTGGGATGAGCCAAATGATTAAGATGATCACCGCTGCATACTCTGGCTTGATTATTGTCTTTTGAGGGTAGAATATGGCAAAATACCTGAAAATATAGAACAAATTGTTTTATTTAGAATATGGTATAATAAAAATGTGCTTAAACTCATAACAAATGGTACACTCGAGTGACCACTGTATGGTCTATTTGGCCAAATGGTGCAAAAAGCGAGGAGCTTTAGAAACTAAATCAAACTAGAAAATCTGCATACAGCAAATTTTCGGGAAATTCTTCGGGAAATATTATGTACAGTGAATCTATTGACAAAGAAATATGTTTATCAGATGATTCATGGATGCGGGATATGACAGATTAGATTGTCATTGTCCTTCCTCAACAGCCTTTATTGGTCAGGTTGCCAACCATGTACACTCGGTAGCTCTACACATTTAGTAAATCCTGGCAAATCAAACGGAACAATAATAAATGCTAGGTATATTTAGCTAAGTATCTTATCTATATCTGATTGGTTGCGTTGAACTGTATTTTGAACGTAACTTCTGTCTTAAATGTGGGTTATTTGGGAGGATTGGTGAAAGTGAATTGTACATTTTCTTGAGAGCTCACCCATATATATGTATCTGGTGATTCCCATTTACTTAGGATCAGTCAGCAGGTCTGTATCTATCTACAGCATTTACATCGTAAGGGAAACTTGTCACATTTATTTGTCTTCATGCTACATGGACATGTAGACAAATCCGAGTAATTTTCCACAAACATATTTATGTCCATTAAGTATACTTGTTTCGGTATGATTTTTGCTTGGATTCCCATGAGATTATCATTGTATAACAAAATTCTGCTGCCCGCTTCTGAGATGATTAATAATGATCTTGATCAATGAAGCCAGAAAGAAAGGCCCAAGCCCTACAGCTGCGCTTGAACACATGTCAGCAGCCTTGAAGTGATGTCCTTTAAAATTGAATACAGGGGATTTAAAGCTGCATTCTCAGTTAACATCGATTTCTCGTTTCTCAACAAGGTTTTCTTATTTTCATTTTGTTCATTCAATCTCATCTCAAATGTATGCTATTTGACATAATCTTTGGATATTGTCTGGGAACTTAAGGGTTTTAAAAAAGTACATATATTCAATTCAAATCAGTCTATATTTACATATAGCATCAGCAGAATATTGGTACATTCAGTTGTGTAAGTCATAATACATGAGCAAATAAGATAAGATTTACTGTGTCCCAAAAGTTCTGAATGCAGCTTTAAGTGACTTCCCGAATATTCGTGTATTCCCCAATAAACTATAATCCGTAATAGGGGACTCCACTAGGGGGAAAAAATGTGAAAACCTCACGGCGACAACATTTTTGTTGCCAACAAAACACAGGTCATTTCATGTCGGCAACAAAGGTGCAAGTGGAGAAGTGTTTCATGTGTTTCTGCATTGTCTGGGAATTGTTGTTTATGCCTTGAGATTTGTTGCTGGACCACAATTCTAGAGTGAATAACAAAGGTTTTGGCGCATAAATTTGTAAAGAGACATTCATCACAGTGTAGTGAATATTTTTGATATATATGGGCCTAAATAAATTTAATGCATCATCCTATTTCATAAATATTTTCTCAATCCATTTCTTTAACCAGAGACAGTGGAAAATGTGTCAATTATAAACAATAAACATATTATTTTGGCCTAATGATCAGCCAAGATCTGTCCCCCACGGGAGTTAATGACCCCTCAGACCAGATTTCTTTTTTAAAACAGACATATTTCACATTAGTGATACATTTCAATGAAACAACACTTTCCCTGTTATAAATAATAAGTGCAAGATTGATTCGAGGAGGGGAAGTGGGCAGCGAGAGGTTCGGGAAAATCGGAGAGGGAGAGGGATGGAGAAGAAGAAGATTTAATAGCAGGTAGAAATCACATGGGGCTTTCATTTTGGAAGTGTGCCCATTCTGAAATATGAATGCGGTTGCCATGGGAACCATTTATATTGCCAAATTTGGTCTTTTTGTGAAATACTGCTACTGAAAGAATAATTGACTATAACTTGTTGTCTATTATTGTGATTCCTTAGCAATTTTCAGGAATGGGAAAGCCCACAGAGACCATTTACTCAAATTATATGAATTTGACCTTGGCGAAGGTCAAGGTTACAAGGCCAAGATCAAACGTGTGAAAATGTGTTAAATTTTACTTCACTTTTTGTTACTCTATGGGACCAGATGAGATGGCATGTTCCATAGTGAGACTTTATGTCATGCCCTAATCACACATTAGATGTATGGTCCAGTTGGAATTACCGTTGCCATGGTATCTGTTGACAAACATTTAGCACTCACTCCCAAAAATGCAGCTTTTGACCATTAAAAGCCAATAAAATAGATTACATAGTACAACATAGTACCTACAGGAATATCAAATAGTTATCCCATTCAACATGTAACAAGAGGGGGAGAGCGGAAAAAACGCGAAGGAGGGGGTGGGTGAGAGGCCGGGGGAGTGGATGAAGGATAAGGAGAATGAGAGATAGAGAAGTCGGTAAAGAGGGAGGGAGGGAGAGAGGAGGAGGGCAGAGTGAGTGAGAGAGGAAGAGGGTGAAAGATAAATTTATATCTAAGGCTGCGTTTCCACTGGATCGCTCTTTTGGCCCGCTCTTCATCCGCTCTTTTATTTTCTCAGAGCGCCTAACAAGCGAAGTCAGAGCGAAACCAGAGCGGTCAAATAGATTCGGTAACTACGCTCTCTATACGCTCTTAAAAACTGCTGTCTGCGCTTCTTTTGGAGAGCGCAGGACGTTGCGCTCATATCTGTCATGTTTGATATAAGCGCAACTACACAACGCTCTTTCTACCTGTTAAACTAGCGGACCAAGAGCGCAGTGAGAGCGCACAAACTCATTTGCCATTGTTATCATATAGGAAACAAGCGCACCAGTAGAATCCCTCTGCGCTTGTATTGCGCTCAAAATATTAGCGGAGGAAGAGCGAATGACAAGCGAACTATAAACAAGCGCAGCAAGAGCGAGCCATGAGCACAGATACAAGCGATCCAGTGGGATCCCACCTTAACAGTTCCAACCCATTCTTGACATATATGTCAATAATGGGTAGGAACCTATCCGTTCTTAACCGTCTGAAGGATGGGTATACTATGCTAGTCATTTATAAATGTCTTGATCAGATTAATATAAATATACTAGATCAACACATGCATACTTATATTTTTGTATTTTCCACCGATTAAAATAATGAAGAAGTAACTATCCGCATGACAAAAAACAATGGCAATGTGAAATCATATTAGACCAAATTTGTTTTTTTAAGGTGCTAATGTATGATATAAAAACCATCATTTCAACTGTAATACATATAAGTAGGTATACCTCGATCAGTAAAGAAGAACACACAGTGTGAAAGACAAAAATATGCGGATATATCCGCCACGATCGAAACAAAAACAGAAGTATTTTCAGGAATTCCAGGAGTATAACCCAGCCAAATCATATAAACCTGTATATGGGGTGATTTACAATATCTTCCAAATTCATTCAATATCTTCCAGGTTCATTAACTTTTAAATTGATACCAGCAGCAAGCCTGGTAACACGTGGCATAATTTGAATTAGCTCTGCATTTGTTTTACCCTAGTTGCCACAAGCCCAACATTCGATGTAGACCAGATCTTTGGGGCCGACTATAGGAGGAAACAATCTACTCAATCAAGTATAATAATCTATATTATCTAAAACTTTCTTAAACTATTATTTGACAATAATTAGAAGTCGGTGAACCGTTTTTAACTCATTATAACTCATTCAATATCATATTTAGCAACCAGTTATTTGGTATAAAACAGGAGGATGATGTGCATATATGTTGGTTATCAAAATGTATTATTCGGCTTCAAATATATTTTGTTCTAGGATGGAATCTATTTACCCTATCTGTCCCGCCGCAAGAAAATTTGAGTAGAACATTTTTTAAATATTAATTCAACTCTTCGTAACTGACTCAATCTACATGCTAGAATAAAATGACATAGTGTGGGTGTGGACATAATGTCCCTAAAATCTTTTGAATTAGCTATAGGTAGATTTTATATGACAGCTAAATGAATCACAGGCGCAGAACCGTGGGAAAAAATGTCAAACCAGAGAATAACTTTGTGTAACTGAAGCCTCAGTGGTTATATCGACCACTCCCACCTCGCTGGGGGATTTCACTATGATGTCAACATCGCCCTTAGCCAATCACAGGTGGGCATTTGGTTGCCACACCTCCGTTCAATGCTCCAACCGCTCATTCAAGTTCATTCACCGAGTCGGTGAAGTCGTTGGATCTCGCATCGCCAACAAATTTTCAGCCACTGCTTAGTTGTTTATCCTGGTGGTAGGACCTTCTGTCAAAAATGTTTTGATCTTATAAGGTTATGATTAACAAGCGTATTACCAGAGTACGAATTTCATGGTGAATTTTGAAGAGATTTAAAGTGGTGTGCAGCTTTCATCAATTTGTCCAATGGCAGACGTTTATTACACAAGGAAACATACACATACCCCATGATTTCAGACTCTTCCAGCAAGGGTTTTGGTGTATATTCAAATTCTGACTGGATGGCTGGGGTCTGGGATGATATCTCTCAACCTTTTGTCGATTCTCAATGTGGTCACTTGGCTTTGAGGCCTACTGATGGAGTACAAGCTAGTAATATTAACATTCAAGAACTCTAACCTGTGCTGAGTGGTGTTAAACGATGGAAACACTGTTTCAAGGGCTATCAAGTTAAAAGCTTTATAGATAACACACAGGTCATTGCTATGCTAAAAATTGCTGTGAGTTCCAGTAGCCAGGCTATGGAATGGCTATTATGAATTATACTGGGTCTGCTTTATTTTGAACTTGAACCCATCTACTATAGCAATAAACAACGATGATTTTAGTGCGAGAACGGTCTGTAGGCCCAGAGATGTCCCGAGGCTGTAGGCCGAGGGACGTCACTGGGCCTACAGACCATTCGAAAGCTAAAATCATCGTTGTTATTGATTTTGGTCCCGTGGTCCCGTGACGTCATCAGTTTCGGTGCACTTTGATAGGTGCCGGCTTATAGCGTAGGTTATTAACCTAACGAGGGCCTTCATTAGGTAAACGACATAGGCCTACCGATCTATCTGTTGCAAAATCCAGTTCTTATTAATGATTAAAAACGAGTTAATCATGTAATTCAAGTGTTTTGTGAAGGTGTCAACCATAGATTTCTGAGCAAATGATGTTTCTCCATGTGTAATTCATGTCGGAACTGACCACTCTCTGCCTGGTCAAACAGCAGCTGCATGGGACCAGTCAGGGTAAGGTGGCGATGACAAAAGCCTGTCCTACTCAGTCTCTACTGAGCGCGATGTGACCTGGGGGCTTCGAGTGGGTACTGTGCAGCTTGGTGCCGTTTGAAAGGCCGTGAAAAGAGCTTCAAGAAGTTTTTTCCGTTTCTTTCTAGCACCATTTGACGTAGATTTATGGTGATTTGAATGGGTACAAGTCACAAGTCATTTTTTACTAACCAGTCATCAGTTAACACCTCCACCACCATGTATGTAAGGCCAGAGGGTTACGAGATGGTGTTGGGCAGTATGGCGGCCGACGGTGGGTGTGTCGCATGGCGACAAATGGGAAGCTCACGTCACTGTCATTACACTGGGTCTGGCTTTTGGTAGGTAGCCAATGGGTGGCAAGGAAAACGCTATAGACCGTGGGTACAGTCACGGTCTGTACTACCATAATTGCACACAAATTCACCTAAAATCTGATCCAAAATGGACTAAATTATTATAAACCCTAAAAACAATTATGTTGCTGAGTGATTCCAATACATGCTGCGCATGCTTCTCATTGCCTTTTAACCGCTTCTTCAGCAGTCTTCCTCTTGCCAGGTTTCAGGGCTTAGACTGTACCTGGTGTTCTTCAAGAGGTGCCCCAGCAGAGCTGATCAGGCTCCACTTAGCAACTGTAGGTTTCCAGGGGCAGCGCCATATGTAGACCCCCTTCCACCTACAGTCAAGGCCATTCCAGATGTTATCCAAGGCAATGCCATTCTTTCGAAGTTGTGGTATAGGCTGTAAGCACTTTGGTGTGTGTCTGGGCTTGTCTCCTATTCTGACACTTTATCTCGACTTGCATATTTTCTGACTCGAATGAAATTGGCTATTTATCAGTAGCAAGCTTGTGTTGAGGTGAATATTTATCATTTTCTTCTGACAGGACCAGGACGGTTGATGGACATGGTGTTAAACCTCAGGAAAATGTCCAATTAAATTACCAATTTTGGCCTGGTTTGGGGAGACATCGAAGATAAGGAAACATCTTGTCTTTAATCAGAATGATAGACCTCCCAGATTATTTCATAAGGCTGATGTCCAAATTCCATTGATGATATGATGTATTGTAGATATTGAATTCTCAAAAAATTAGCGCTAAGGAGAAATGAAATGAAATTAAACTATTGTAAATTCAATTGGAATACTAGTTAAAAGGCAAATATAGCCCAAAATATGGCCAGAGTGATGACATTACCAAATAAGGGAGCATAGTTAGGCTTAGTTGGTCGCCATGGTTACATCAGTGATTTTGATTAAGAAAAACAATTCAAATCTCAAGTATGGGTCTAAAATTATAAGTATGCCAAATTATAAGTTACAGATTCCAGATTAAAGCGCTGAATTTTATATTTCTATAAGTGTCCACGTCATGGGCCTTATTTAGTGCAATTACCTATAGTATGAGTGGTCAATGTATGCAATGGCTGTATGAATTATATTGGACGTGTTTCATTTTTAACATAACTTTGAAACCTCTCTATATCAAGATAGACTCAAATGTAGTGGCGGACACCCTTTCAAGACTTCCATATTTACATGAACATGACTCTATAGCCAAGTTACTTGTAGACACTGGGTTATGCTGTCTTTCTTCCGATTATTGTAGGCTTGACAAATTGAAAGAAGAAGTTCTACGCCTGAAGAATCCTTCGTTAGCCACATCCACTAGGCAGCAACGTGACAGACAATGGCGTCTATTCCTTGAGTTCACCCAGGAACATTCTACGCCTCTATTGCCCATCACCCCTAGTAAAGTGTGTGCCTTCGCTGCCTACCTAGCTTCTTATATGAAACATTCGTCTGTGTCTACTTATATGTGTCCGGTGTCATCTCACATGCCAGACATTTGGACTTAGACATCCCTGCTTTTTCTCATCCGAGTATTAAAGCTGTGTTACGAGGCATTAATGCTGGCTCTACGTCCGCCCCAGCTCCCCCAGCCACGCCTCAACTCCTCATTACTATGTATCGTCATGTGGATTCTTCTTCACCACTACAATTGCTATGTTGGGCTGCCTACATATTCATGTTCAGAACTCTCCTAAGAGTGGGCCATGTTGTTATGTCTACCCATTCTCTTAAACGCCAGGACATATCATTTTCTGGCGTCGTCTGCATAGTGAAGGTAAATTCGTCCAAGACTTCGGACTCACCCTTCTATTTATCTTTGTACCCTGCTACCGTCAAATCGTTATGTGCAGTGTACTGGATAAAGAAATTGCTATCTTCTAATGTACCAGCTCACGCCCAACTGTTCTCGTGCCCGCTGCATCCTAGATTCAGCTATGAACACTTGTCATCCAACCTATCGGATCTCATCAGCAGGGCTAATGTGAATATTCCCCTCACATCCCACTCATTTCGCCGCGGAGGTGCTAGTTTTTTATCCTCCTTGGGCGTACCTACACCCCAGATTAAATTGAGAGCAATTGGAAATCTGACATTGTGAATGCCTATCTTGTTCCGTCATCTGCTGACCAAGAAAATACGGAAAAACTGGTTGTGAGTGCTTTGAATAACATGTGATTCTCTTCGTCTGTTTGGCCTGTTTGGGAAATAAACCTGCTGTTAGCTGGTTTCCTGGCCACTCCTGCCTCATCGTTCCTCATTCATAGATCAAGGTCTCAACAGGACATATATATGTAATCGACCCCTCGATGGACATATTCCGGAGACCCTTGTTCCAAGCCACAGCCACGCCCCCTTCTGTGACGTCATAATGGGTGTGGCACCTTATGTCATTGTTACGTCACGCCTCAGCATTCCGATACACACACATTCACTTGATTCCGCACTGTGCGGTTGTGTTTTCCATTGTGGAAAAAAAAATTTTCTTATCTTATTATATTTATTGTAACTGTTATTGATTGGGAAATAAACCTGCTGTTAGCTGGTTTCCTGGCCACTCCTGCCTCATCGTTCCTCATTCATAGATCAAGGTCTCAACAGGACATATGTATACCATATTTCAAGACTGTATATTTAATATGAATCCGCATTTAAAAATTGTCCTAAAATGTACATGTTTAAAGGCAAACGCTACTATCTAGTGGAAAATGAAAATAAATGTCATTTTTCTGAAACTTTAGTATTTGATTCTTGAAGTGTTTCTGGTCATAAGGATGGAAAAAAATCATTGGGTCGCCGTGCTCATTTTTGAATTACAGTGCTTCAAAATTTGGCATCTCAAAAGTACCAATGACGACCAAAAGGGGGGCATATTTACTAATTATATTCACTCAATTTAAGTAAAATTAACAGTTTTAGAGAGAGTATTATTTGGCCAATAATTCTATGCCTCTTTTCTATAGGGTGCATTGTTATTTTTATTTTGAAAACAACAAATACATAATGTGAATTTTAAATTAAAAACTCGAAAAAACTCAATATTTTTCACCATTTTTATAAAAACAATTTTTTTGCCTCCCCAGTGAAAACAAATGTCATTTTTCTGATTCTTTAGTATATAATTTTTTAAGTATTTGTGTTCTTAAAACAGAAAAAAAAATAATGGGTCACCGTGCTAGTTTCTGAATTATGGGGCTTTGAAACATGGCTGACAACCCAAAAATCTGCTGCTTTCAAAGTGTTCTATGTTTCCTAAACATGTCTATTTCAGACAGCTACAATTATTTTTTTAACGTGATGACATACATTTTTTTCCCTATATATGTGTAGAATATTACCTGCACTATATGTGTAGAAAATTCTGGGACATTTGGAGTATCCATTTTTGTTTTATTAACAAAACCGTGAAAGGAAAATGCAGCATTTCCCAATAGACTTGCATGCTAATTGAGTACAACTGAGAGTACCCATAGCTAGCTCTGTTTCCCAAACATGTCTATTTCAGACAGCTATAAAAAAAATCTAACATGATGACATATATTTTTTTTCCTTTTTTTCTGTAGTATAACTGTAGTAACCTGAACTGTATGTGTAGAAAATTTTGGGACAGTAGGAGTAGCCATTAATTGTTTGTTTTATTCTATAAAATTTTACAAAATGGGCCGTTTCCTCATAGACTGCAATGCTAAAGGAGTAGTGCGTAAAATGCCCGTAGATTTGGTATATGGTAAAGGGGGGCGGGGCAGTGAATAGTAGCGTTTGCCTTTAACTAGGCCTACGTTCCCAGTGATTGCCCATCCATACCCTATGGGCATTTGAGTGCAATCATTGCACTGGCTATTGCAGTCACATAGCGCAATGATTGCGCAATGTGACTGCAATGGGTGTAACCACTTATTGCGCTATGTGAACGCAATTGCTATTGCGCAATCATTGCGCAATGTGAACGCAATAGCCAGTACAATGATTGCACTCAAAATGATTGCACTCAAATGCCCAAATGCCTATTTACTTCATACATTCGATTGCAGAACCATTGCACAATGGTTCTGTAATTATTTAATTATTTAATTCAGTGATTATTGCGTCTATATATTTTGGTATTGACTGCAATTGCAGTCAATACTAATCCGATAGGTATAGTTTGGTGCAAATTTTACATCTGACTAAATACCTGCAGCTGGAAGGGACTAAACCACCATGAGCCTTGGTTTCATTCATTAAATCATAATTTGTCACCAGTGGCTTGTTCAAGGAGTGGAGGCCTATCCACCTTTGACTGCACAGAGTTGATTGTGGGGGACACGGATCCAATGGGGATTCTACTAATATGGATGTATGGGACAAAGGGTGTTATGATTACCCCCTCTCCAAACTATCACATACATAATGTAAGAAGTAGAATAAAGAATAACAGTATATATAAAACCCCTAGATATATAATGATCAACCATTACAGCACATGAAATGCATATAAATGCATTAGAAATGTTTTCAATGTAAAGTTATTAGAAATAATAACGGGCTTGTTCATACTGTCACCTAGTGTTAAAGTGGCGCCACCTAGTGTGAAAAGTGGCGCAATGGAAAAAAGGGGCGCAATGGTAAGATTAGGCCCAAGACTGTGTAGACTGTGTTGATAAGAAACGTTGAGAACCATATATAATTAATTAAGGGATTAAAAGGATATATGGGAGCTACTGCTATACCCCCTTATGGCTGGCCCTGGTGGATAGGGAGGGGGAGAAGAGCTGGGGGTGTCAATCTAGTGCGAATCCCCTCCCAGGGTAACCCTCACACACTCATAATGTTGACTCTTAGCAAAGCTTTAACACCTTAAAGAAGCCTGTCACAATGGAAACTTAGGTACAGTCAAAACCGTTTTGTAGTGTATTCTTTTTCAATAATACATGTAGGATGTGTAGATCCATGAACAAAGTAAATGATATTAATATAACACACCTAAATAATTATATTGTATGATGGTCTTGCTTAAAATAGTATGGCGAAATATATCAATATAAAAATGTAATTTGAATAGTAGCAAACTGATAGCTGAACCAGCTATCAACATGGCCTCAACTAATCAATCTGAATGCTAATAGTGTGTGTGTGAGAGAGAGGGAGAGAGAGAGAGAATATATCGAAAATATCGAAAATATTGCTTTCCACTGGATAGCTCATAAGCTCCCTCAAAATGCTTTCAATCTGAATATAAAAAATATCCCAGAACCCCCTGACTAGCAGAAAGACGGCCCTGGTTTCAGATTTACAATCGCATGGTTAGTCCCTTCGTAATATATTATTTCCGTCGGACGCATCAAGTCATTCGAATCGATATAAATAATATAATAACTTGTAAAAACTAAAAATATTGCACTCTACTAGATAGCTCCCTCAAAATTCTTCCGATCTAAATATAAAAATTATCCCAGAACCCAGGAATGTCCGGAAGACAGTCCTGCTTTCAGATTTATAATCGGACGGTTAGTTCTTCCGTAATACATTATTTTTGTCGGCCGCATCAAGTCGTTCGAATCAATATAAATCACCCGATTCTGTGCCCGCATATTTATTTTTAATTTCAAAGTTTTTCAAAAGGATTTATTTACAAGATCTCTTTGTTGGAATGTTCCTATTTTTTGAGGGTTTATTTCTCCTAGTAATATGAATATGTGTATCAAATCTCAAGACATTGCATTGAATATATCCTTGCATTTTGAAGGTTATCGTGTAGAGTACATTTAGTTACTTTATTAGTAATTGTCCAACATGAATATATCGATCATGGATTATAGAATAATAAAAATATTCAATTTAATTCCTGGTAGGATATTCTTCGTCATGCACAGTAGCCAACATTTTTCACCTATTTCGCCACACCCACCATATCCCACCCGCACTACCATTGTACATGCCTAGGCCTATTATTCAACCCACTCCCTCGAAAACATATAATATCAGTTCTGAATGGAAGATTAGGCCCCTATATCAGAAACAAGCCTAAACTAAGCTGGAATGTTATGTTGTAACGATTTCCAATCTTCTTTAACTGTTCCCTTCATCTTGGTATGGTATGGAATTCTGTCATGTTGACGAAAGGATTTTAATGTTATTTTAATGGAATTTGGGTCGGAAATTTTATTGCCAGGATTTATTTACTCCCTCTCCCAAGATTTGGGCTGTTTTAGGGAGCAAGGGGGGTCATATATCTTTCAAAATCGGAATTCCAATGATTTAGACCATGAATGGTCACTACATTACTGCAATAGATATGCAATGACCATTGCGCAATGGTAGCGCAATAGAAATACACTGGCATTGCAGTCGGAATTCTTGTATAAAAAAAATCGTCAATAATTTAATGGGAAAAGATCCTCTAGCGATCTACATAATAAATGTAACTTGATGATTGTTGTAGAATGTAATATAGCAAAGGAATAAGATACTGCAATGCCAGTGCAATGGTATTGCACTGTCATTGCACTCAACTAGAGACTTGACTGCAATAGGAGTGTAATACTATTGCACTGGCATTGCATTGCACTCCATTGCACTCGTATTGCAGTCGCCATTGCACTCCATTGCACTCAGTGCCCATAGGGTACATGTCAGAAATTATTATTTTCCAAACATACAACATAGTACTTAGATTAGATATGTTATAATGATTAACACCCTAATCTCAGCCTAATCCCATCTTTTAAAATATGATGGTAGCATCATAATCGTTTCATTTGCAGCTTGAGACTCATTTATCTGTGATGCATCACATAGTATTATAAAGCAAATAATGTTATTATAAAGAAGAATTAGTCGAACATCTTTCAAGGTGAGAACTGTTATTGATAAAGGATTAATTTGATCATTATACCATTATACCATAACATGAAATACCATTCAGTCCAATACCCATCATGTATCTAACCATAAAATTGACTTTTATGCATAATACCTAGGCACACAAGTTACACCAACACACCAAGTTACTCTGTTCAAGGAGAGAGGAGAGTACAGTCCAGGCTTAGAGTTGAGAGAGTCCCTCCAAACTGAGGAAAAGCCTCCCTCAAAACTCCAAAATGCCATAAAAATCCCATTAGGACGCCTACTCCAGGGCCAAGAAAGTCTTTTAGCGCAGTAGGCGTCCAATCAATGTCATACCATTCTTATCTGATCTGAGAGGCCCTGAGCCTAGACTGAGTATTAAGGCGCACACACTGCCTATGGAAGATGCTTTTATGAAGGCCTGCAGCAAAAACAAACATAGCTATATATCCACAAAACTTTTGTCAAATGACTTTCAGATGGGTAAGAAAAGAGTCAGCCAAAAAGTAGACAAGTAGTCTTTAATTTTTTATCGATGTTAACCGAGAATGGTGATTAGTCGACAGTAGAGAACCATTGGTGCAAGCACCTTTTTATAATTTCCAAAAAGCATTTTAGTGTTTTTGAACTCGTTCACAGACTTTTCTACTGCTGCAAGGCGTCACTTGCCAGATAGAACCGGTTCATCGAATTGTTCTCACATAAACCAGCCTGGCAAAGACTTAAAATCGTTTTCATTTAATTAACCTTTACACATGCCATTGAACTAATCAATTCAATGTAAACTACTTCATCTAACAAACTAATTGTAAGATGCCATGAATTCACCATGAATTCATTAGCTTCTTGGCCTTAAGAGCAAAACCAATCTAGTCATTGTCGTGGTCTATTGCAGGCATACAAAGGACAGAGTCGATCCAACTAAATTAGTTGTGGGCTGTTAGTAACATAAACAATGCAATTAAAAACATTATAAAGTGAGTGCAAGGGCCTACTCAAAGGATCCATTCTGGTTAAATTCCACAAAATTGTACAATGATTTGAAAGGCATGTGTAATGTTATTAGGCCCCTCAGTAGGTAATAGATCCTGAATAAACAAAGGAATCCACCACTTCGCCTTTGCTGTATCACATTAAATTGCCTTTTTATTGTAGGCACTACACCCAACGATAGAACTCTCCTTAGATCCAATAAACTTACATAGCCATATACAACTTAGGTGAAGGTACATCAAGTATGTATCAATCTTTATAATTTATCAATCCATCTAGTTGATATAATCTTGTTTATTGAAATTCTCCTGAGGCCCTCCTATTGAAAAAGTTTTTTTATGGCTAACCCTGTCTAAGGAGCTTTCTGTAATGGATGGATAGGCATTAACCATACTAAGCTCTATAGTCGATGCTTGGACGTTAGAATTTACGGTTCCGGTCAGCTAGACTTAAACTGGGGATTCACTCCACAGTTTCTATTTTAATTTTATCTTAAAATTCAACTTCCTGTGCCACAATTCAACTTCAACGTTTCCTATTTAGATTATTAAAGCATGATAAATCAGTTAAGTAATGAGTTGGTTTCTGCCGTTTAGAATATTGTGCAAACCCGTACAACATTCATGCTCCTTCAACAAACTTGTTATTTAACCTACATAATTATATATTTAATATAATATATAATCCTTCGTAATATGACATGAAATTCTGGCCGATGAATGTATTATTCATGATGATTTGAAAAGTATGATACATTATCAGCCATTTTTGTCTGCTAGTGACGACAAGATCTTTCAATTCTCAATGTTGACCTTTGTCATAACCTACATATTACTTTCAACTGAAGAGTGAGAGGAAGAAGTTCACATGTATATCAAAGGTTTAAAGTCATAATGTGTGCATTAGTTAGATTGACGATTTGTTATTGTTGGATCATGGTAAAATCCAAGTCGTTAACGCTTCAGACACATATCTGACGTTAGTTGATGCCTAAAGATGGGTTCCTTAAACCAATCGATGTGTATGTTGATGTACAAATATATCAAAACATCTTTCATCCATCATTATTAATTCGTTTATTTATTTATTTATTTACTATTTCCTTCCTGAATTTATATATGCTATAGTTGTCTAAAAGGCGCATCTACACTGGCCCCACCACTATGACCATGTGTCATACACTTGTATGCAATATGTTCGTTATTGATAATTGATTGTAATATTTACAATAGTTAGACTTGTAAATGTATCCCTCATCTTTTTCAAGATAGAGTAGAGCCCCAGGACAGTAGCGCTCAGGGGGGCGTTTCATAAGTTAACGCAGTGCGCGTTCGTTATGGTAGCGATAAATTGAGCGCGTGTTCGTTATAGTAACGCAATGTTAATTAACGTCAATTTTGGCCCTTAACGCGCGCTATGTTTGGTAACGACTGTCTTTAGGCCCTATAGCGCGCGCTATTCGAACTTATGAAACGCCCCCCGTAGTGCCCACGCAGTGGGAGCTTCAGTCCGGCTGCTGGATGTTACCGTCTGGGTGCTACAATCTTGGGGCGCTAGTGTCCCGGCTCCGCTGGTTGCATGTAAGTGGTTGATGGTTTGTTTGTTGATAGTGTGGTGAAATTATGATTATGTGTACATGTGTGATATTGGTTTTACAGAGCTAAATTTAACATTAATACAAAAACGTGACGATTTGAAGTGTGTAAGACATGATGATTTGGATGGTAAAGGCTTGCAGAAGAAAGGCGGCATTTTGGCTTGGTCCGTTCAGTGTACCAGAATTAAAATAAAATAGTAACCCATGTTGTAGACAGGAAGAGATAAATTATTTGAGTTTGTCATGCTGTAAGTACATCTAAAACGATTCTTAATGAATCTAAAAGTGTCTAATATTTGTTAAAATGTGTTTAAACAGAAGTATTGAATGCAAAGATAGGGGACTAAAGGGAATAATTCCAGAGGTTTGGGGGCTGAGGCATTTTATCTGAGAAAAAAACCCCAAGGCCCACCAGGACACTCAGGCCAGAAATTAATCAACGCAACACACACAGATGGTTATGTTTCATGTCTAGAACTGAGCCAGTATTCCATGCAAGTATTCCATGTACTTGGATTATGACGTGTCACATGTTCCCCCTTGAGGAATCTGTGAAGTACATCTTTTGGCAATGCTTGGATTGATTGAAGGTAATACAGCCAATATCGAGCATAATTGTGCCCAGTCACCTTAGCGAGTTTCTCAGCTTCTACCATGGCAATGAGCATTGGATCTTGGTCTGAGGTCTTCATATTGAGCAATGAGTGTAAGCACAGCTGGTCGGGCACTTGGCAGCATGCCCCTCATCTCTATTCAATGAACTATTGAATCCATTCCACTCTGGACAACCTTCCTCCATTGTAACCTTCCTGAGATTAGAGTAGCCCCCTAATATTTGGGGGAGCAACAATGTTCCTCGGTAGGGGGTACGAGGGAAGTGGGCATGTATCCTTGACTTGTTTGTGCCCTTTCATTGATGAGCCTTGCAGTTAAATCTCATTTTACTCAATCATGTTGTAATAATAAACAACAAAATAAAGATATTCTGTTGTGAAAATATAAGTTTCGGTTCTAGAATAGAAGTACTTGGGTCAATGCCCCAGTCCTCTCCCTCCATCTTGCTGTCCTAGCCGATTAAGTGGCGATGCAACATCAGATTCACAATTGCACTGTAATAATTTTCAACATGATTGATGATGAACTGATCTCTTCTTACTAGTCCAGCAGTCCAATGGGTTTATTTTGGTCAACCCGGCTCTGGAGGTCCCACAATTGTTTTTTGCTGATTTTATATATATGGACCCTAGAGAATAAGAATCCGAAGAATGCCAAGCTGTAACCCTTGAGGGTTTTGAGAAATTCAAGGTGGCCGCCATGACCATACCTAAAAAGTACCAATTTCGCTTTTCAGCTCATAAATCGATAAATACTTGGAAGAAGGGGGGATTAACCACCCTCTTAGAACAAATAGAGGAGAAGGTTGTATCTCTAACCTCCTCCGGGCAGGTGGTTTTCAATGTATTCTCCCATATAATAATGAATATAGTATGTGCAGGTGAACGGTCACCGAATATATTGGATTGGACTCCTTGGTGACTGACGCGGTAACCACGCCCCCCTGTCATGGTGACGCCACGTCATAATACACGCCCCTTCCAATTCCCATCCAAATATCCACTTCACGCCCATCTCTCAACCCACTTTTAGTTTCTTTCGGAATTAGAGCATAATTATATAATTTTTCTTTCAGGATTCGCTCATTCCTCCGTCTTGTCGAATCTCAACTAGTAGGCAATGAACCCCCTAATCGGTCAATGTTTCTTTCATTCTCACATCTCTTTCATCAGAAGCAGTCAATGGGAGCCCGGCAGTCCTCACCAGCTGGGCCATTGACGCTGAGGCCCTACTCCCCTACGTGCTAGAAGATGACAAACTTGCAGCAGACATTGTGGCCATCAGGAAGTGGGCGACCTTTGAAATACAATGCAGGTTGGCTCACACGGTTCTGGACAAGTCAGATACACCTCTGACGTCGGCATATGATCAAATCACTAGTAGTCAGGGAATATTAAAAGAATCTGGGAACAAATTCCTTACCAAACAATTTTTTCACCAATGTGTTGGTAAAGGTGTCTACTAACATGTATCAAAACATTTAAACTCAACTCCCGTAGGAGAACCTGTGACAGCTGAAAACGAAAATGGCCGCCACTAAATCTTTGAGAGTCCATAACTTTGGGTAGAATAAACATGTAATCAAGAGTGAATACTCTTTTTCCATGTTTTAAGGCATGGGAAATCCATTTGAATATGAAAGAAGTTCATACAGACAATATTTAGCAAGTTAATCTACTGATACTGAGAAAAAATGAACGAAAAACCCGAAAAAATCCTCCCAATAGTCAGGAAATATTACAAAAATTTGGGAACAAATTCCTTACCAAAATATCTTTCCACCAATGTGTTTGCAACAGAGTTTACTAACATATTTCAAAACATTTATTCAGCTCTTGTAAGAAAACTTGTGACTGCTGCAGAAGGCAATCCAGAAATAATTGAAAATGTTTGATATTGTCTTCATGAAGGGTGAAGGGTCAAATTAGTTTTTTATGCTCTGACTCTGAATTGCAAGCATTTGTTTTGCACCAATACTACTCATTGACTCTGAATTGAAAAGAATCATTATCCCTTTATTACAGTTACAACAAAAATAAGAGATATCATAAAAAATGTTGACCTAGAAAAAAGAAGAAAACAGAAATAATAAACAGCAGTAGGATAACAATACTGCTACACCAATGCCTCAGAAGTTTAGGATTCAGTCTTCTTCAGACATAATCGTCATGTATACAATTGCTGCATCTGATACCTTTGCAAGTTCCACATTCAGGGATACATTTCACACCATTCTTCCTGCTGCTGCACCATCGGTTGCTGCAATCTCCATTGCAATTACAGCTCATGAACTGAAGTAGCTCTTCAGGAGCCATGGGTTCTAGAGTAGGAACTGGCTCATACCCATGAACCCCTATGGTCCATCCATAGTCACTTGGGTCCAAAGACATGTTTTGTAACAGCATCCAGTCCCTGGTTTGGAGATAGGAATGTAGAGAATGTTGCGCAGTTGCACCTGCTGTTGGAGGTAGATCATGCCAGCCGTCGCCTTCCGTGAGAATATGTTGTATCAAATTGTACCCAAAGTAGTACCTGGTGAATGGTAAATGTGCCGAAAAATTGCTATGCCAGCCCTGATTATCACATCCTTAGTAGTCCATACATCAAGGAAGATGTCCATGTGTTCACTGATGTCTCCTGCATAAAAATTGTTGAATAGAGTCATTTTCCCATGGCCTGCAATTGCAGAAACAGTGTCACAGCCACTAAAGGCATGGCAAAAGAGTAGGTAGCGTTTCTGTCTTTCAGAGAGAGCTTCTCTGATCCCCTTGACATCATAAGAGCCCTTTGATGTTGTTAAGAATAGTGGTTGGTGGATACTTGAGCTATGGTGCACCAGCAATATCAGTAAATCTGTGTCTTCCGCCCGCACATTTAATATATTCTTATTAAAACACAGCACCGTACAGGGATAAATCAACACAGCAAAAATGGTAAAGTAATTTTAGCAATTTAGCAATGTATGTGCAGGTGACCCGTCACCGATTATATTGTCCGATGCGGTAACCACGCCCCCCGCATCCATTGACGTTATGTCATAATACATAACATTCACTCCCCCTCGTCCATTCCTCACTCCACGCCCATCTCCTGACCCGCACGCACGTCAGAAAAATTTGGTGAAGGCAGGGGATTACATGTGTGTGGTTGATATTAAATCTGCCTATAGAGCCGTATCAGTTAACCCGGACCATCAAACATTTTGTGGTTTTCGCTGGAACATTGACGGAGAGGAAAGATACCTAACTGACAATCGTTCATGCTTTGGTCTGCGTATTGGACCATGTGTTTATCTACGGAATCGAATTAATTCCGCATTATATTAATACGAAAAATAACATTGTAGCTGATTTTCTCTCTCGTCTGCCATATCAAAAGGAACCTGTTCACTATTCAATCTTGAGTGAAGCAGGATTGTGCTGTTTTAACGATGAATCTTGTTGTAGGTATGGACAAGTGGATGACGAGGGTCAGGGAACTGCAGTCGTCGTCAGTAGCACCATCCACTCTGCATCAGAGGGAACGCCAGTGGAGAGTGTTTAAGTCATTTCTTCACGCCAACGGTTTGTCTTCTTCGTCTATTCGCCTAGACACCTGTGTGTATGTATGCCGCCTATCTTTCCGGATTCATGAAAGTGTCTTCAGTTTCTACATATTTATCTGGCGTTATATTTGGGGCTCGCTTGAGGCTCCTTGACTGCCTGGCGCTATCTCATCCTACATTGAAATCAATCATCAGAGGTATTAGCCGGCTTCCAGGAGCAAGTCCCACGCCAGCGGACCCCATTCTGCCGTCTCATCTCAGGAAAATGTTTCCTTTTGTGAACACTTCTTCACTAGTCCATATTAAACTCTGGGCGATGATCTTATTTCTGTTTAGATCATTGAGCACTACATGTGGGTCATATTATATCTTCTCCTCACAGATTATCAAGACAAGACGTCGTATGCCATCCCTGGGGCGTGGTAATTAATGTGAAATCTTCTAAGACTACTTCCACGCCCTTCCAGTTACCTCTGGTTCGGCTAGGCAAACGTCCTTTGTGTGCTGTATACTGGCTTACAAAGTTCTGGGCATCTTCACCCTTATCTTCTTCAGAGCTTCTATTCGCCACTTCAAGAGTACCTAGACCATCTTATGAAAGCCAGGTCAAAAACTTTCTGTGTTATTTAGTGCGTAAAGCTGGCCTATTGGGCGTGTATTCTACTCAATCCTTGAGACGTGGAGGAGCCACACATATGTCATCTATTGGCGTCAGCCTTTCAGATATTAAGGCGAGAGGCCACTGGGTATCTTCAAGCGTGGATTCCTAAATCACACCTGACTTGGACTTAAAATTGAAGGTTGACACTTTCACTGCTGACATGCTTACATCCTGATTCTCTTCGGTTTGGCCTGTGTTTGGTGTAATAAACCCCATGTTTATGTGGTTTCAGGCCATACCTGTGTTCATCAATTCATTCTCCAATATTATAGTCAGCAAGTCAAGAGACATATATGTGCAGGTGACCCGTCACCGATTATAGTGTCCGAGACCTTGGTGACCGATGCGGTAACCACGCCCCCCGCATCCATTGACGTTACGTCATAATACATAACATTCGCTCCCCCTCGTCCATTCCTCACTCCACGCCCATCTCCTGACCCGCACGCACATCAGAAATTTTTTTTCTTTTACTTATGTATCTGTTTATGGTGTAATAAACCCCATGTTTATGTGGTTTCAGGCCATACCTGTGTTCATCAATTCATTCTCCAATATTATAGTCAGCAAGTCAAGAGACACATATTGACAGTATGTTTGAAGAAATCTAGTTTGAAGTATGTACACAAATTTTATTGACCTCAACGGAGCCATCTGTAGCTGCCACCATTGCCGCTTTCACAATTGAGGTGTCTGCATCCTTGTCACACTGCCACACGATGATCAAATTTTTCTGGAACGTTGACGAGAGGAGATAGATAAGCTCACTCTTGTTATGAGTATTGTCCAAGAACTTTGCCTTTTGTGTGACATGGGTTGAATCTGAAGATGAAGCAGCAGGAGTTCTCATCCTTCCCCTACTCAACCCACCTTCTCACTTTGCTGCCTTGAATGAGTTTCTGCTCAATACAGTCACACCAGTTGCCAGACCAATCATGGCAAGAGTAATGGACAACATGGTTTCATAAGTGTTGAATTTTTCTAAGGTCTCATTGTAGCCAGCCGAAGTTTCAAGTTGCTTTATTAGTTGACAATACAGCCGCGCACCCTTGGCATATTGATTATGCCCTGCAGCAGAGAACTTCAATAGTTCTGGCATATTTAGTGTGTATCCCCTATGGTAGGTTCCAATTTCCTTGCTACTTTCTCCTGGCGCCATATTCTAGCATAACCTCTATTATCACTCACACAAAAGTTATTTGTACACAGAACAGAGACATCCCTCAATACAATTTTGATGTGAAATCAAAGATGCATTAATTCATAACCTGGATTGACATAAATTGATCAGTTCTTTCTAATAATGGACATGAAATATAAAAAACTTTGGAAAAGGTTGTCTGCAAGAATGTAGTCAAAAGGATCCTCTAGGTGGCAGCACTAACAGTGAATTAGGGAATTAAAACAATAGGGGCAAATGTCCTTTTACTCCATATGGGCCTCTGTTCAGAATAATGAACAAACCTTAGTTTGACCCCCTACATGCTATGTACGGCATGATTTAACCATTTCAATTTTTACAGAAACGTGCCAAGGTACTCAAGACTTTCAGTGGCTGTCACATGTTTTCTGATGGGAGTTGAATATAGATGTTTTGAAATATGTTAGTAGACACCTTTGCAAACACTTGGGTGTAAAAACCTTTTGTTCCCAGATTTTTGTAATATTTCCTGACTATTGGGAGGATTTTTTAGGGTTTTTCGTTCATTTTTTCTCAGTAACAGTAGATTAACTTGCTAAATATTGTCTGTATCAACTTCTTTCATATTCAAATGGATTCCCCATGCCTTAAAACATGGAAAAAGTGTATTCACACTTGATTACATGTTTATTCTACCCAAAGTTATGGAGGTTCCAAGGTTTTAGTGGCGACCATTTTTGTTTTCAGCTGTCACGGGTTCTCCTACGGGAGTTGGGTTTAAATGTTTTGATATATGTTAGTAGACACCTTTACCAACACATTGGTGAAAAAATTGTTTGGTAAGGAATTTGTTCCCAGATTAGCCTTTTTTCTCATAAAATTCCCTGACTATAGGACCAAAGTCCTAGCTGAGAAGGAGGGTTCCCTCAACTATCCTAAGGTCATGGGACTTGTATCGACTGCTGTAGCACGGGAACGTATGGAACTTATGACATCCCTGTCTAACCAGAGAGGGCATCTACAGATCCGCCAACTGACAGACAAAGACTGGAAAAATATCCATGAATTTACAGCAGCTGTCTTACGCAGATGAGCAAAGACCTCCCGGGAACAAAAACAAGAATCAGAGGTCAGGTAAACCTGACAGATATGATGATGACACGAATGGCCCCAGCACATCAACCAATGACACTATTTGGTTTAAACAAAATTATGGTAAATAGGGTAACCCCTAAAGCTCCGAAACGTCAGAACCTCAGTAAAGAACAAAAGAGCGCACTTCAACTGTTGGCTTCTGACACATCGATTGTCATAAAGCAGGCTGATAAGGGGGAGCTATGGTAGTCTGGGGAAGGGATGCTTATATAGCGGAGGGTCTCAGACAACTCCAAGACACCAATTTCTATCAACCCCAACTATCAACCCCAACAAAATGACATGTTGATCTCCAACCAAACTGTCATCAACAAACGACTCATGGAGCAAGGGGAGATTACAAAGGAGATACATGACCTGCTGATCAAGGAGAAGGTAAGAACTCCAGAATCTCCTACCAAAAATCCCCCAAAACAAATTGCCATGCCCGGGCAGGCTGATTATGTCAGGGAATGGGGGACCCACCAAGAAGATATCAGGCTTTGTTGACCTGATCTTACGTCCATATGTACCAAGAATCAAGTCTTACATAAAAGACATGTCCACTTTCTCAATATGATTAGGGCTTTGAGCCCTAACCTTAGTGGCTCCACCTTAGTGACCCTAGATGTCACATCCCTTTACACTAACATACCCAACTTTGAGGGAAAAGAAGTGGTCAGGGATTTTCTGAACCTACACAGATGGGGGGGGGGGGGCACCCAAGTACGAAACAAATCCCTTCTCGACCTTCTGACCCTGATATTGGAAAAAAACAATGTCAGGTTCAATGGAGAGAACTACCTCCAAGTGAGTGACACAGCAATGGGCACCAAAGTGTCCCTCACCTATGCCAACATTTTCATAGATGGGTTTGAGCGCAAATACATCTACATCAGACCTACACAACAAAAGCTGTATGGCAGATACATTGATGATACTTTCATGATCTGGAATCATGGCTCAGAAGAACCCAACAAGTTCATTGAACCAATCACACTGCTATATCAAATTGAGTTTCTTGGACACCTATGTGGTATCAGACCCGACCTTGGGTTTCTACAAGGAGGCAAATAACTATTTGCATTACACCTTGCTCACAACGGCAGCACGAAAGATGGCATTGTTTATAGCCAATTCATTTGCATTCGCAGGATCTGTTCCAGATTGGAAGACTTTGATCGTCACTGCCGAGAAAAGGCCCTTTTTTCAGGAATAGGGGCTACCCGGTACATATCCTCTAAGAAGCATACCACCTAGCTAAATCCAAATCCCGAATTGAACTCCTGGAAGGAGGGTTGGGGGACCAACCCCCTCTACCAGTACAACTGATCAACAATGACCCAACATCTTTTTCAAGAGGAAAGCAATAATTGCCCACAGGAGACCGAAAAACATGGGGGAAATAATAACAAGAGCCCAACTACCACCTACAACCACCAGTTGCACCACCACAGACTGTCAATATTGTCAGAAACTGGACACCACTGGACGGATCATGTCAAAACCACAGGTTATACATACATAACCAGGCACAATGTCACTTGCAAAAATGACAATCTCATCTACTGTTTGGATTGCAAAACATGTATACGCCAATACGTTGGCAAAACTAAACAAATTTTGATGAAACGCCTGTACCAACATTTCAGGTGCATCCCATTGAAGAGTTCAGGGTCATTCTCCGATGAATATTTAGGGTCAGCAGTTGAGCAAGATTTCTACATCCGCTGCGTCATGTTTTGCCACCGGAATCTGCCTATATGGAAGTTTAATAGGCCGGGCATCCGCAGTGTCAATAACATGATGGACCACATGGGAACATCCAGGCTCTTCTTTCACTAGGATCCGTTGACTTTTCACTAGGATCCGTCAAGTCTGGTTCTCAAACAAGTATCTTCAGCGGACATTCCATACTAGGTGGTATAGGAGTGTCTGGCATAATCAGCTCATCATCTACTACAGACGGTATTTCCACCACCTGTATTGAGTTGACAATCGCTTTCTTAATTTCTTGTTTCAGATCTACCCCCTCCGGACAAGTAAGAGGGGACGATTGCAGCATCACCTCACTTACTTTTCCAACCACCACATGTGTATCAAGATGAAGGGTTTGCTCGGACTGATTGCTGAAAGCTACCACAGCAGTTGGACTGACAGCTGATATATATATTTATATATATCAAGGCTTCTCAGGGCAAATTCGGTCAATAATCTCTGGTTGGGCTTGAACATCAACCCTATTGATGCATCAGAGCCCCTGCGAATGTCAATCTTGGCCAATGTGACAGTATGAGGTTGGATAATCACCACTTCCCTCAGTGTTACCTGGTATCCATCCTCCTTCTCCTCCACTTTGACTGACTTCACAGAGGGACTTGGCTGCTTAGAACGGGGTCAACATCAGTAGTGCATTTGTTCTTTGTCCTCGCCAAGATTCAAAACTTCCCTGAGCAGTATACATCATGAGCAAGTATTCCAGCCTTGGGTCAAGATAAACATGATACTACCAGACAAGTGATCATATACATCCGTTTCAGAAATCAAAGCACATCTGTGTACAGTGATCCGAGAATCATTACCCATCGTGCATGTCAGATGGGACAGAACCATCAATGGCGGGCATTGGAGGGAGTCATAGAACTTCTTGGTAATCAGGCTCGTGGTTGCACCCGGGTCCCACAGAAACTCACTAACATCCCCATTCACGGATACGGGCACACACCATCTATCACCGATCACATGATTGTGATTCTTCAGCGTTCGCTGCTCATTGCTGGATATCCGCCTGATACAAGCTTGGGCGTTGGGACCTTCCTCCACTATCACCACTTGCCCTACCACTGCTTTGAGTCCGGGTTTCCCCCACTGCACCTTGATGTCTCCCAGACTACCCTCCACAGGATCATGCAGATCCAACAGGCGAGTGGGGTCCCCGGGCAACCAGACATGAATTTTCGTTTTCCGGCTAGAAGGACTTCCTCTTCCATACTTGTGGGATCCAGAGCCTCACTCCCAATATCCACACAATTTGCAGTTTCCAATTGAATTGTGGTACTACGAAGTGCTTTTGATTCCTCGGGTCTTGCCTCACTTCTTATGAGGACCCTTTGGAGTTTTCCAGAACCATGGATTTTTCATCAATACTAGCCCCTTGGTCCAAAACTCCTTCTGCTGCTTTCTTTGGGCGCTCAGCAATGAAATGACCTGGCTGCCCGCAATAGTAGCAATTTGATTATCTGGTTCTACTGTTTTGCCTTCCTCCATGAGAAATGCCTCCATTATCCTTCCACGACACGCCCAATTGCCACCCTTTATCTGGCCATCCAAGAATGTTTGGAATGCCTGCACGATCATACCGGAGGGGTCAGTATCAGGATCATCCGTTACCTCTCCTGCGGTTTCCGTTGCCTGGACTACTGCTCCGTCAGTGTGACCTCCACACCCTTTTATTTTTCGGAGTGGGGCCATCACTACAGGTGTGGCAGAAGCCGTACTAACTGTAGCCATGGTTGCTGCATCCATATAGCAGCTCTCCCATACTCCCGACCAATACAGTGCACATTGGAGATCATGGGGTTGTTTTAAACGCACCCACACTGCCATCTCTTGATTAATCAATCCCAGCAAATACATGCAAAGGGAGACCACACTCAGTGTCCTATCCAGGGGTCCAAATGCTTTCCAGCTCTTCCTAGCTACTTCATTCCCGAACAACTAAACGGCTTGTTCTGGGGTCTGGTGGCAGTTGTAAAATTCCACCTGGATCTTGCCTTAAAATTCTTTCCAAAGTTTGCATCCATATGTGCCACATACTCCTTGAGAGAGATCTTCTTTGGCAAAGGCCCCAATTCTGCCAACTGTTTCCTAGTCCCACACTTCAACTGGCAAAGGAACTGTTTCAGAGTCCAGTTGTACACATCAGCGACAACCTTGGTCTCCTCCAAGTACATATGCCAGGAACTTTTACCATCCCATGGCTTCAGCGGAGGCATTTTATTGTAGTGACTATCTTCACCATCAGAGTACTGGTACTCAAAGTTCGAATCCAAGTCGCTGGGTCCATCAAACAGGCCAGCGATCAATGACTTGTCTTTTCTGTGAGAGCGTTTCGAACTTGATCCTATACAGAACTGTCAGAATCATGTCTCTTGCTCTTGGGCGTGAACAGCGTGGAAGGGGGACTATGCCTGTCTTTCCACTCGCTTCCCTTGTTGGTTTTCGCCCCAGTAGAAGGATTTCCCTTGCTACCACAATCACCAACTTCACTTTCGGGACATTTGTCATCCGTATCATTGGATACCGATTCTATCATCACTCTGCGGCTCTCCTTAGGAGACAATGTTGCCCCCATCGTTCCCTTAGAAAAAGTCACCCTTCTCTATGTTTCTTCTCCAACCTTTGTGACCCCGGATGGATCAACTATCATCGGAGCATACTTCACTTTCGAATCCGTGAAGGTTGATGTCACAGGATTCTTAAGCAGAGTTTGTTTGGCTGCCATACCTTGTAACATACAAAACAAATCATGCTCCAAATCAGGAGTATGGATTCTGGTGTGATCGCTGTTTTCCTGAAGCTCACAGATTTGCACCTCATAAGTGGGTCAGTCAGCCAGCCTGTCCGCTTCCATTACTCTCATATGTTCTCTCAGGTCGTCATTCAAAGCGGTTCGGTGTTGGATATGCTCCTTTTTTTTTTATCATATGTTTATTAAAAATAGGCCGAATATTTTCACTGATTTTCTTAACATGTTAATTTACATTGGAACTCTGATAAACATCCAACATAAAACAGAAGCAGAACGTGATTTCCGTAGCTTTAACTGTGGCATATAATTCCATGTGACTCAAGATTTACAATGGCGCACATGCAAGTCCCAAAGAGAATTTATTTACCGGAAATAATTTACTTGTTAGTATCTGGTAGGATCTGGTAGCAGAAGGTGACTACCAGTCATGCATTAATTAATAAACGTACAATATGTATGGTGTTGGATGTTGCTAATAGAAAAAAGTGTTTTTTCTCTCATGAATTTCATCAAATATGTGCTTGAAAGATTACTGTGTCTAGGGCCTAATCATTGACGAAAAGTTGGAGTTTTAGGACTCCCTTGAAAGTACCAAATGTGTTTGATAGTTCAAAATAACTTTTAGATAGATAGATAAGAAGCTGATGTTAACCGTTTTGTTACCATAAACTATTTCTCCCATCAACTATACACCACTAGTGTAGACATCTAGAAAATAGCCCTCAAATTCATTTTGGCATAATAATGTATCAAAAATTATTCTATCATTCCCAACTATTGTTAGGAACCCGCTGGAAGACCTGGAATTTTTTTTCCCTACACCGGGTATTTATTACACCACAATTTCACAATCATTCAATTCTTGACGAGTCTACATGGCTTGATAAACCTGCTCAGAAAAAAACATAAACATGAATCCTATCAAGTACAGTATTATCATTTTTCATCTCTAATCATATTCAAAATATATCACACAAATTAATATACAAAATAAACAGAACATTAATCCAGTCTTTTCTCACATAATCAATATCCAATCATATTCAGAATATATCATACAAAGTAATCTATAAAGTAAATGAAGTTTAAAGAACTACATTATGCAATATATCGGTAATGTACTCAAGTCCATTTCACTGACATCTGATAAACAATCTATAGACGAAATTTCAATATACATTTGAATGCATGAAGCATTTGTGCTCTGCACATGTATACAACATACCAACCTCAAATCATTTATCTGGTATGTTATCTCAATGTATCCTATTAAAATAGGGATAACCATTTGCATCTATAATTTCCTGATTCACCCTATCTCATCCCCTTTCTGCCAATTACCTCCCCACTCACGATAATTTTCCCTCTTGGATAGGAAACCGAGAGATATCTCTTTGGGCTAAAATTCGAGTTCATAAAACTTATATCTCCAATTGTTCTTTCTCAAGTTCCTTTTTAACCATTTAGGTTTTGGCTCCTTTCCTTCTTTTTTTCAATGTCATTTGCTCTTTTCACCAAGACCTTTTCCCCTCCATTCATATTGTTAAACTTTAGCAAAATAGGTGGTGTTTCCCCTTTACCTATCTTGGTGACATTGTATACGATGTCACTCGGGACACTCTTGCCACCAACTTGCATTCTATGTCATCTTTTTTTCTATCCACTTTCTCTAATTCAACTGCACCAAGCCTTCTGGATATCGATATCTTGGGCGTTATTTCTTGTTTGACCATCTCTTTTTCTATGTCGTCTGCCCTTAAATCGCGGACCAAGTTCTTGTCATCAATTCTGTCTACTGATTCTTTGATATCATCCGTTGTCTTACTCTGTTTATCCGCTGAATCAGAGATCTGTTTTTTAATCTCGTCAAACATCTTCCAAATCTCCGCATTTGACACACCAGTCATTTCACCGTACTGTTTCTTGCACTTAGAAGCTAGCAAGTCCTCCTCTTCTCTTTTCCTCTTGCTGGAACCGTCAATATTAGGTGCATTCAATAAGAAAGGCTTCGATCCCGGCCGCATAAGTTTAAAAACAATCCAAGAGACCAGATGTTTATGCTTTTTCACCTTTTCCGGTTGTGGTCCTAGCGCATGCGCAGGCGGCAAATTGAATGCGACTGTATATAATTGATGATTCACTAATCACCAGGCTTTGGCAAGCTTAAAGTCTCTATCAGTCCTTTTGTATAATCCTTATTCAGCTTTGTAATGTCCGTAACTCAATAGGGCAGCACTTGATTTGGTAATCCAAGGTTTTTAAACCGCCGCCGTGGAGGATCCCTGGAGTTCCAATATGGCCACTGCACTTCGATCTTCCTACCTCGTGGGTGACACCAAACTTGAAAATACAGCCTAGATATCGCACCTTTGTCTGAAAACTTTTTCTTTCACCAATCTAGCAACCTTTATATTGCTCTGTGACAATTGTGATGCTTCACAAAATCCGGAATCTGAAAAAAACAGGGGACCGCAAGGCTACGGCCTTTTGGACACCTCTGTTCATTTGAAGTCAAACCGGAAGTTCTGGATATGATTCTTCATATCTTTTCTCCGTGCCTGCTCATATTCACAATCCCTTCTTGCTCCAGCTAGGGAGTGCCGGAGATCATCATCAGACATCTCTTCCGGGACTTGTCTCCATCTAGCGTAGGCTCTCCCTCCGTACCTGTCAACTGGGGGAGGAAAGGCACCACGGAACATTTGTTCCGACCTCCGACGTTGTGAGAACATGACAAGTGTCTTCTTCTGTCCGGATGAGGCGTGCCCTTCCCGAACATCCCAGATGGAGGTAAACCCCTACCAAGCATGTCCAGGATGTTGGGCCGTTCCAAACAGGTCGCCGGCTGGTAACAAAGCCATGCCCTCTTCTACATCCATGGTTATCAAGGAGAAATCTCAGGCTCCCATGATACCGTGTGCTGGTGGTGCCTTTGTAGGATCTACTTGATTAGGCAATGGCCAATCCACTTCAGCCATTCTTGCAGTGGAATGTTCTTTCAAACAGAATTTTTCTGGTACAGCTCCCTATTTCTCCGAGAGAAATATGGGACAATCAAGCCTCCAAGGCTCACTGCTAGCAGCAGTTTCTATTCCTCAAGGGAAGGAATATGGGAAGGCAAAGGGAAGGCTTGCAAAGTCAGCTTTGTGAGGTTAAGAACTGGTCACAATTGTAGTGAATTCCATCGCTAGTAAATAGCTCTAATTACTAGACGATCACCCAACCCAGGTTCTTTCTCTGACGGCTCTGGATCTTGACACAGGTATTGCATAAGAATAGGTCGTACAGGAATACAGGAAAAGGTTACACGTAACACATATTCTGCTGTAATTGAATACAATATAAAAATCCTGTAAATGGGTGATAATAGTAAAACAAACACAAATCCAAAAGCTCAGATTGTGTATGGAGAAGCATTACCGAAGCATCAAAATGTCAAGGACAATCAATCATATATACTCCCTTGAAACAGAGGGCTATTAATAACCTCCCATTCACTACACATGTATAATCCCATTAAAACTAGTGCCTGATGAACCTTTTTTGTTGAAACCACTTAGAACAATGTTGATATAAAAATGTAAATACATCAAAACAAATACAGCAAGATCTAACCAGCTTGGATTTTTTAGCTTTCAATAATTTTAATTTCGGGACCTACATATGTGAGCTTCATGCTAGGATGATTTTCTACCCCCAAAATATTCCTTCCATTGATACTGGTGATGATAATTATATTGCCAAAATGGTTTTGAACTACCTTTTTCATATACTTCTGTTTAATGGTGGCCATCTTGGATTTGCATAAAATTGTAAAATAAAAAGTTATGGAGGTTCTACATGTTCAGGCCTCAAGCTAGAATGATTTTTAACCCAAAAGGTTGAGTCCCAATTCATGTTATATATATTTTACAAAAAAAATAAAAATAAATATGGCGGCCATCTTGGATTATTTTTAAAGTTTAATGATTGAATTTAGGCTCCTACATGTTTATGCCTCAGGCTGGGATGATTTTTACCCTAAAAAGTTTAGTCCCAATTGAAGTAATATAATTATTCTTTAATTTTGGGTGATTTTCCAATATTATCTAACTTTTTTGTTGGTGCGCTAGGAGAGGGTCGTCCCCGTTTTTCACAATCCTAGATTTTTAGTATGCTAAAGAGAAAGACCTGTAGATTCTGAAAAATCAAGGTTCAAAACTAGTGCAATTTGTTCGAGGTTGACCCCTTTTTTGCACTAGATTGACTAGACAACATGCATGCATTTTATCATTATTCATCATGATTTGATTTATTTTGGTTATGTTTATTTCACCTTAGGCACACAGCGTGACGGCATACAATAAGGGGGGGGGAACCCACTCAGCAAGTTCAGCAATTCCACGGTAGAATGACAGTAAAAAATAATAGATGTTTGCCACAAAATGGGATTTAAAGAAAAATAGATACAAAAAATGGGGTAAAAAGGCCATTTATGTAGTTCCACAATTTGGTCGAACCAGCCAATCAAATAAAAATTAAATTAGTTGTAATTATTTTGTTTTAAGGCCATTTAATCACTTTCCATGCTAGGGGCCCAAATGAACATTGTCAAATTAGTGGAATTGGCCAGGTACTCTCTGAAAGACCTATGATTATAGGTAGGCGCTACCTATTTTATGTAATGTTCTTTCAAATTAGATATTTGATTTAATATTATTACATAATTTGTTTTCGAAAGCATGAAACGTATCACCGGTCTGAAATTGTCTCTCGAAATAAAAATGTTTTTTAAACAAATAGGCAAAGAACCAACATGCCACATTCACTGTTTCTCAGACGTCAAGAAGAAAATGAATGAGGCAAATCTATTTATACGGAAAGTTGAGGGTAGTTTGCATGGAGAGGGAATTGTCATTACATTACATCTCGAGAGGGTGACTTGCGAGTAGGATGAAGGGTAGAACAAGAATTGTGCCTCATGAAATGTGAGAGAAACGGATTAGATAGTAATTGAACTAAAAACAAAGTTGTGTCTCTTGTCTAGTAATCCCAGGAGGCAATCTGCAGAGGTTGCGATAAAACCAGACGGGACTATTGGATGCCTGGGGGACGTTAAGTGTTGCTCAAAGTGTATTAGGCTGCAAGCGTTAAACAGCGTTCCATGAGATTGCAGAATATGCGCTCCAGGAAGGCAGAAAATGTACAATTGGCATCTCTACATGGTAAGTAAATTTTGCTAGATATGATGTGTGACAGAACAATGAGTCGTAAGTCGGAGAATTGATATTTTGTTCAGTGTTGTATTCCTCTTTGTAGGAATGTTTTCATTTTGGGGTTGATTGGTCCCACTAGTCGTCTGAATATGTGGTTACCTATTTATCATATATGTATGTGTATAATATGCATATCGGTGTATTTTAATTATGTGAATATACATCCCTGCTTAAGACAATGCTCCTCCTTTGAATGATTTGGTCTGCCATTCTCTCCATTAAGTAACCTGTAAATCAAGTGGGACGCCAATGTTAATTGGTCGATATTGGTCGATAACCCAAAGGAAGTTATTTAGTAATGGATCCGGGAGGATGGCAGGCTCATTATCTTTATTACATGTATATGAAATATTTGGGATCGCCTCAGTTCTCCACCTGCAGAAGATTAATTTCAACAATTTCCATTTAGCAAAGAAACCACCCAACTACCCTATGTGCACAGATGGCGGCTAAAAAGGTGTTCCAGGGGTGTTCCATGGGTGTGGATAACTAGGCTCCAGCTACAGGTAGCCGCCCGTCCACACCTTTGGACACCCCTCTAACCCCATGAGACTGGACAAGCAAGTTTGTCCATTAGAGGCTTCGTGTAGCCACCTTATTTTCAATTGGAGAAAAACCATTGTAACCCAGAATGTACACTTTATTGACATCAATTAAAATCAAATATGTATATTTGCTGTATCTGAGGCTACTTTGACAATGATTTTATTATGTATTTGTATATGAATGATTAGAAACAAATTCTGGGGAAACAGTGGCTACATGAAACGTTCCTTTACAGGCTTCACGAAGCCTGCTAATTCAGGCTAACTGTACACATATTTGGCACCGGAAATAATTAACCATGTGCCCTAACGTATATTTTTAAACATCATCATGAAAATGGAGTCTGTTGAGGATACACAAGGCTGCCGATTAATAGGATTCTACTCCTCTTGTATGGTGAGTATCATCCTATTGTATAACTAATAATTTTGCTAAACGATATGGTGAACCAACAGGCTAGAATTGTTAGGCGGTTAGAGGATGAGGTTATGGTGATGAGGATTGATTATGGCTGCCGTGAACCGGCAGCCATAATCAATCCGAAGCACCATAACCGAATGCTCTAATGCCTTTAGTCCCCTTTTGTTGGGCTGTTACTATCATTTCTTTAACACCAACAAATGATCCGAATATACTAGGCCGTCCCAAAAGCTGCAGTCCCGCGAATCTCATGCGTGGCCAGACCCGTCTGCCGCCCTCGTCAGGTGGCGGCACCATCGCCACTGCTAGCAAAAACAACTTCCTCCTTAGACGTCCCTCTAAGGCTCTCCATTCCTCCCCGCCAGACCAACAAACAGGGACTAAACATGTATAGTATAACAATGGGCCGTCATGCTGTGTGTGTAAATAACAGGTTCAATTGTCACCCAAATTGGCCTGCCAGCAATCACATCATTCCAGCTTAGGTGGACCCATAAGGCGAATGGGTAATTATGTATCAACAGCTAAGGGTAGTTAAACTAGCATACAGGTGGTTAGCGCCCCCGCTCAAAAGTGTCCATCAATTCATACCCCCAATATTTCTTCACGGGTCAGAGCAAGCCTGGCGGCTTAGTGAGGGGGTGTGATTGCAGTACTGATGTTAGCATCAAAGTGGTCCCCCTACGGTAGGAGGTTCGCGCCCAGACATCGTTGAAAAAATCAGGAATTTTTAGCTCTGTCCCAGCTCTCGTTGTGTGGTCCCACCTTGGCGTTCCTTTTGCAGAATGGACTACAAAGCCAAAAAATATTTATATTGATGATATATACATATGTAGTTCATGCAATGGTGTGTATACTGTGGAATGTGTACCTATATTTAGAGCAATCAGAAACTTACCTCAAAATCGGGTAATTAATGATCCTCAGATCCCTGTAGCCGTATTACAGTACTAGATATGCTGGTCCCATACTAGATATGCTGGCCCCAGCCATTAGTATAATATCTCAATGTTCCAATCAATTCAATTCATGACATTGGAGGTTCATGTGGTGTAAATGTAATCCTTATTTCTCCAATAAAATATAGTGTATGAAATGATACTGTATTGTCATTCCATGTTTAAAGAATCTTACAGCTAATCCTAATATAGGACCACTTTCATATTCCTCGGGAAACCTAGTGTACACCATTCCACTCTAGGGAAGTACTGTGCACCCACCTTCGTTGGCGCTCCTATTGGCACAGAATGAATAACAACTATATTCACAGCTTTCTAAGGCATAAAATATGCCCCCCCCCATCCCTGCCCATTGACATGGCTAGCTCAATATCTGCGTGAAAGTGTCAGTATAGGTGTGAAATACAAAACATATAACTCTTAATAGCGGATTCACTGTGGTAAGAAGTTCTTAATGTTACTATGATATTTATGTTATTATATTGCAGAGCCCTTCAGCTGATATTACCCAGTGCAGGAACAATGCCAGGAGATGAAGCAATATTACAGAATGATCAAGAACCACAGATAATAGTCATTGATGAATATCAACCTCTCAATTATTTATATGTTTATTCCTGATGATAGACTTAGATGAAATGAATCGAGAAGGTTTTGATTTATAAACATATCTTGATGTTATCACTGTTTACAGACATGTTTATCATATATATTGCATATCGATATGTATATTAATCAAATGCAATAAAGAGGAAAACATTATTTGTGTGTTTTCTGCTTTCTTCACCCTATTATTCAAATGCCAGTATAATTTGTTAATATTTTAAATGGCTATAAGTGGCAAAGGAAGGAAAACCTAGTCCCTAGTCCTTAGTCCTTAACCTAAGCAAACCTAGCTAAAAATTAGCACCGCAGAAACTGTATTGAGTGTTCCAAGGACAGCTACATGTAGCGCGTCCATGGACGGCTATATGTAGCGTCCTATGGATGGCTATGGTAACACACCTGTAGCTGCGCGACCTGTTATGTTTGGCCAGGGTGAAAGATGGCCGGGGGAGGTTGGAAAGCTAATGACAGGCTTGTGCACATAGGGTAAATATGGATATGTACGAACGAAGGCTGAATTGGAGATGTGCATGTCTCACTGTGCATGTCTATTGCAGTGTAAAAAACCAAATGCATGATGGGAAAGATGAAGCTTTATGTTATAGAAAATGCATAACACATGGATATTCACATGACGCCACTGTCAAATATCATTCTGAACACATTATTTTTAATCAACTTCCTGGAACTAAGTCTCTAGAATTACACAGGAGAACCACACTTCCATATTTGTCAAACAGGAGGACATCTTACCTATGTATCCTACGTTTCAAAGGCTCAAAAAAGATCATTACAGGACAAAAGATCATTACAGGAGAAACATCAATAAATGACTCAATGAAGCCACAATTTTGAAGCAAATTAGACTCAACAAACGAGTTGCTGAGAACTCAGTATATTATAAGTGTGTCAACGCATGAAATTAGCTGCCCCCAAGGCTAAGAAATATGGGCAATGTGGAAACATTTAAATCTCATAAAAAACCATGGCTGTTATCTACACTCACTTGAATGCTTAAAGCATTTTCCGCTTCCGCAACCGCACCCAATTCCGGAAACCGTTTTCGTGTGAATGGATGATGCCGTTAGAATAATAATATGAGCCATTTCTTCTGCAGCCGCATCCGGACAAATGGAAGGCCACCTTTAATGCTGCCGGGACCGCCTTATTTTGTTGCATTAGGACTCCACTGATTTTACTCAACACGACCTTACATTCCTCATGAGTGGCTAGGTATAGTGAAACCAATATCTAGTCTCTAATATTACTCTAACCTAAATCTCTAAGCAATACTGCAATCTTACAAATGCTCATTCCTACACTCTAAATGAGTGGAATGTAAAAACGTAGCCCATACTAAATGGCTTGAATGCAGCAAATATGTAAATATAAGTGTGGTTTGATATGAAGAGATGGCAAAAGGAGCATTTTCAGTAATGTGTACAGGTTATCCAAGTACCCAGGTAAAATGAAATATTTAAGAAAAACACACAAAAAACCAACGCAACATGTTTTCTATAGCTTTTACAATGACATACAAATCACATAGTTCTATGCGAATCAAGATTCAACATACAAGATTCGGACATACAATTCCCCTATTGATGTTTGCTGCTTGTTCAGCAGCTTTTGATCATTTGAAACGAAACAGGAAACCTAGCTTTAGAAAAGAGAAAATCACCATTAATAAACCAGCACATGAAATCTGAACTTGTTATAACTTGTTATAAATCGGAATACTTAATATAAACTTTAGTGGCTCAAATCAAATCAAAATGTCTGGAAATCGGTGGATCACGTCTTTATTTTTCAATTCAAGGACAAGAGAATGTGGAGATTAGCTATAGTTAAACTACGTTTTCAGCTACTTCGACAAACAGAATCTTACCAAATTTACTTATTCTTTTATCAATATTCTCCAGCTGTTTCATCTAGAGCAAAACCCTTCAAATCAGAGTTTTTTTTTTAAAATTTTATTTGGTCAAGTTTCACATGTGTGATAATTCTCATTACCAATTGGAAGTTAAGATTTAAGTGATTTTAACATCTAGGACAATAATTAATTAATCTCATCTATGTCTAACAATATCATACCTCCAGTCATGAGTATTTAAACGAGAACGCATCTCTACATAGACCACTTATTTCTTCAGAGGTGGCACCACCTTGTGAATTTCTTGCTAACTGACCATAGATTTTGAAGGTGAGAAGTGATCGTGTTATACTAGGGGGGCCGGGTTGTATATAATTGTTTCCTTAATGGGATGGAATAAAACCCTGTGTTATGATTTTCTATGGTTTATTCACAAGCTTTCGCCCTGGTTTGGGCTTCATCAGGTGTTGACCATAGATTTATCTTCAGATTCTTGTCATAGAGTCAGCTAATGGTGTGTATAATCATACAATCTACATATGTGTTATGATTGCTTTTATATAACGCTAGCAAAGTACCCGTCCTCCGGACGGTCACCCTCTCTCCCCACATTTCCGCCTGTCCCTCTTTTCCCTCCCCCTCATACCTGCTTTTCTCTCCCAACCCCATCTCCGATCCCCCCCTCCCTCCCCTCTTTCTCATGCTCCCCCTCGCCTCTCTCCCTGCCCCTACATCCTCTCATAGAAATCGCTCTACCCGTATATTATATGGATAATATACGCATTTTGTATTTTTTGTGTGGGCAATTAACATACATTTTAACATTGCAGTACAACTCCCGGATAAAAACTCAACATCAACAAAGGAACTGTAGGTTAGCAGTGTTACAACTGCATGTGTCTGACTTCATAGTCACAGATCACAGATCAGATCAAAACTCAATATCAGTTTTGTAAAACAAATGTCAGACCTTCGTCGCAATAGAAGCATCAATCTCCTACTATAACAAGATTAGGTAGTTCCTGTCATTCATTCCCTCCACCTGTCATTCTCTTTTAGATGTTTTTTTTAGTGCCGGCCACAACTTTCTTTTTCATTTTTTATTAAGCCAATTCCATAGCTTCGGTCCCTTTACATGGGGTGACTTATTACATTTGGGTCAGGAAATGAAAATGAATTTTGAAATGATTGAAATGAATTTTGATTTCGATAATAGACACTAGGGGAACCACTGCTAATAGATTTATATGGGAATGACCATGGCTATTATAGTTCAAGTAGGAGCCGCATAGGGTCATATTTTCGGATACACCGCTGTACATTTAAATCCAGAGTGCAGTTACTTAATGTTAACAATATGTACTTTTAAATGTATAAATGAAAATCATTCTGCAAATTTATAGATGTATATTTAAATGAAATTGATGTATTGTAGTCCACACTGTACTGTGGCATCTTTGCATGTGTGTATTATTATGAGTGATTTGTGCTGCTTGGTCTGGACCTACCATTATTACTGTTTCTAATGCTATACCTTGTTTTATTCTTTGTTTCTACTACTGATGAATTCATTAAACTGCTTTAGATAGATTGTATTAACTGTTAGCTAGATACATGAGCAGCTGAAGTTTATTGTTTTTGCTTCTGTTGTTATGAACTGCATGAACTATTTTAACTTAATACTACTAGATTAGATATTAGAAAATAGCCCTAAAGTTTATTTTTGGCATAGTAATGTAAAATCAAAATTATTTTTTCTCGGTAGGAACTAGTCAGGAACCCGTTTGAAGACCTGGAAGTCACCTTTCAGATACGGGGCTCCTTTTTGTACAATTTTTTTGTATAAATAAAAAATGCTTTGAATTCAATTGAATTAAATGTCTCTGCCTAAGTAATCAATTATCATAACAGGAGTGCTAGTACATAATTCTTTGTTGTCTATTTCACTCGCTTCAATAGTTCACTTTTGAAACTGAAAAACAAAACATTTACTCATCTTAAGTTACCTCCTATATTTGTTTTGAGAGTATGTGAGAGTTAAAATAAAATACAGACATTTCAATGCAATGCTGCGTGTGCATATGGATGCCACATTATTCTACCATTTACCTAATCAATAAGCTGTACACGTACTGAATGCAGTGTCGCGATTGCATTGGATGCCTCTTCAATGTCTGCGACATTAACCTGTTTTGCCGACCATGTTTGTCCTGACTCCTAGACAGTATTTGTATATGTTCAGACATCTAAGTCATTGAAACAAGCTAGCCGCTTTCTAGTGAGAGGTGGGGGCCAATCTCCAGGGAGGTAAAGGCTGGTTGGTTTCCAGTGGTTATCACAAAGGCAGGGGACACGAAGACGCGCCAAACAGGCAATAGGCTAGGCAAACGTGCATCAACAAATTGATCGCTTGGGAGCCTCCAACTAACTTCTCTTTACCTGTAGTTAGTGCGTTAGTGCCAAAAGCTAAGCCTTACTTCCATAAAGGTGCTTAGCAATATTAAATATTCAAGAGGTGTGTTTTAGAGGGGCGGTATTTGTAATTTGTTATCAGTTATGTCATCTGCATACAATACAATGTTTGGTACACTCTAAGAAAAAAGGGTTCTTTTGGGTTCTAGATAGAACCCCATGGTTCTACCAAGAACCCTAGGGTTCTTCACCACCTAAAAGGGTTCTTCGGGACCACCGGGGGTTCCATCTAGAACCATAGGGGTTCTTCAGCGATTTAAGGGTTCTTCATGCACTTGAAGGGTTCTTTAACTCAATTTAAAGCGGTTCTACATAGAACCCCCTGTAATAATTGTGAATGTGAGACTATTTCTAGATTATTACAGGAATTTCGATTAACAACAAATAACTGAATTATATTCCCTATTCTTTCTGAGAGGAGGACAGAGAGGGAGAGAGTGTCATGTTCAACAATTAGTGTAAAGCTGTGATCAATGGTGATTCATGGAATTATTTATGATGGCAAAGGTTATACGCACTCAAAAGATACAAGCATGCAGGCAAAGGAATGACAAATCAACAACAGATGTAGCTTGGGGATTCCCCCAGCCTGGGCTAGGTAAAACAAGATTTAACAAGGGAGAGGAACATTATTTCGAGCCTCAGTTATAGATTATGCAAGGTCTAATATTTATGTAGTAGATTTGTAGTAAGTTGGCTTTAAACACCCCTTTTTCCCCTTTTTCTTTGGGCCATTCAGTACACCCCTTTTTCTCTTTTTCTCCGGGTCCACCACTAAAATACACCCCTATTTTCAAGATGCTCCAAAAGTACCCCTTTTCCAGAGAAATTGGGAATGCGGGTGCGGTTCATATCACCACTGAGTAGGGGGGGGGGGGGGGGGGCGGGTGCCATATGGAGAGCCAGTAGTGATGTCACGCGCACTATGACCCCTATGATTGGTCAGTACCCACTTCGAGCCATTTGACCCACCTCTTCCCTGACCCTGGCTGGCTGGCTGGGCTTGCGAGCCGGGTAAGGCCTGAAACGACGTCGCGCTTCACTGCTCTCCCTACTACTAGTACTAGAGAGCATACAAACCCTACACACCTGCTCTAACGGTCAACAGAGAAGACATACATTTTAAATTGGCTTGTAACGGTATGAGAATTGAGGTAAGTTATTTAATTCTTGTTCATTTCTCTATCACTCTAAATCGATATTCAAAAGTATGCTTTGGTTACATACACTGATACAGTACTCTCTCGCTTAGCTATCTAAATAGCACTGGTAACATTGTTACATTATGGAGCGTTGGTTCGCCAAATCTCAACCGATCGGAGAAAAACAAAAGTCTGTGTGATGGGGACATCGTTACAATCCATTTGGTATATGACACAAGTTAATATGTTCAATAGTTTGTATTCTACGGGGCTTGGAGTTCGGCGACGGCAGCGCGGCGATGCCTGCCATGTTGTGCTCATGGACCTGTATCGTATTACCTGCTTTTCCCATATATGAACAGAAGCTATGGACGATATCATTTTTGGATTCCACAGTCCAAAGTTTGTATGATTCAAGTGATAACTATGAAAGAAGTATTGGGGAGGCACATGATATGCAAGGATGATTGTTTGAGCCCCTCCGACGAGCTGACCAAAGAAAAGGGGTTACAGGGATGAAGGAGAGCCCTCTGTCTTTAACATTTCCCCCAAACTGGGTCAACCACCATACAAACGGGTGACGTAGTGTAATGCAGCAACCAGATTTCCCAGTGTTTACCAGGTTAGGTCAAAACACCAAATGAAAACCTAGTTTTAAAGTAATTCTCTACATATTCCCATGCCCATACTTTGGAATTGGGCTAAGGTATAGTAGTGTTTAGTCACTAGCATCAGTTGAAAAAACGACTTTTTATTTCATGTCACTTACACTTTAACTCATATTCAAATCTTCTACTTTATTTACAGGATCGATCTACATCAATGCAGAAGGACGGAAGGATGTATTGACTGGAATACCCACTGAAGAATAAGGGAACATACTACCCACGCCATGAAATGGAATATGTTGAATAATTTGATGAAAAGTGATGTTACTTCAGCAATAAAAACAATAATAAATCAACTAGAACCTTATGAGGGTTCCACAAAGAACCTTGTACTGTAGGTTCTATCAAGAACCCCGGACATTTTCAGGGTTCTTCAAATCAGGGGTTCCATATAGAACCCTACCTATTTTGGCCAGAGGGTTCTTCAAAGGGTTCTTCAAATCCAGGGTTCTATGTAGAACCCTGCCTATTCCCGAAACAGGGGTTCTACTTAGAACCCTCAAAAAAGGGTTCTAACAAGAACCATTAGGGGTTCTGCCATGTCGACAAGCCGAAGAACCCTTAAGGGTTCTTGTTAGAACCCTTTCTTCTTAGAGTGTAGATTTTCAATACTACAACCTAGCCTTCCCGAGGATGCATTCCAAGCAACATCAGGGAGCAAGCTGCCATGTTATATAGTGTATTATAGAATATGCTCTAAAAAAGTAATATGCTCAGAAACCCAAAAGATTTTCAATGAGTGTTGGTGCAGGTGCACCCCGTACACTTGTATTTTTCTAGGTTATCATGTCTATCATGAAGAAAAATAAGGTAAAACAATTTAATTAATCTTCATTGTGAGATAGTTGAGTCATTATCTGAGCAGAGGTTATCATTGTTGTTTATAAAACTGAACAATTGTTGTTTATAAAACTTACAGTCTGAACAGGTTTTTGAATTCATGGAATAATATCGAGAAAAGTCTTCTCAGAGATTTTCATTGACACAATAGTATTAGTTGTTCTGGAACTTAGATAATCAAGCACAATATTTAAGAACTTATCCTGTTATAAGTTATCCCAAAATACATCGTAAGACACATCTTTTTTCATACTATTTATTTTACAATTTCCTCTCATTGCTATGACCCCCGCCCCCACACCCCTAATATATTTATTTATATCAACCCTCAGTTCAAAGATGTGTTCCCCACGAACATATTGTGATCGCTTAGTGATATACCAATGGGAACCTGTGCTAAGAGGATCAGGAACTGAAAGATACAGTAGGCTCACCAGAGGCATTAGGACAACAATCTTTACCGCGAATAACACTAAACTTCCTGCTTAAAATAAGTTCAATTTCTATTTTCCTCTATCTCCCCACCAATAGGCGAGCCACCACAATCCGCCGCCATATATGTACTGTATTCATACAGTGATATGTGCGTCTTCACGGGACCGCTATAGGCTCTTGGGGCCGTTCCACAAGCAACCCTTCCCAGGGGCGTCGGAACCGGGTCGAACAGGGGGACAGAAAAGAATTCTATGGCATAAGAAAAGGATAAACATTATAACGAAAAGGTCAAGGATTGATCCAAATTAATACAACTGGTTTTGTTATTTGGGGTCTTTAATGATGGTCAGGTGTCTATCCTTTTCTCAAACTTTTCTTCAGTCCTAAGATGAATATACATTTTGATTTCGGTCACACCTAAAGAAATATGACATAATGATACACCTTGTCTCAATGGAATCAGGTCATTGATATGAGGGCTGTAATTCAATGTATATCATAATTCGTGAACATTATCTGAACATTTGATTGGGGTGCCAACACTGTTGAAATGAAAAATATCGGTGACATACATCCTGCGTCAGAGGAAAATGAGTGTCGCAAAACATGTTTTTTTTTTTTTTAAAGGATGATATCTAGGAGATTCCAATGATAGTAAAGATAAGGACATTATTAAGTACTCCTATATTTCAAAAAATATTTGTGACTGTTCATGCGGAGGAACTCAAATCTTTTATTATGACTTTTATTATGGATTTTTTATTTTGATTTCTGTATCCGTAGTAGATTCTCTTCTTGTAAATTCTTTTAAAATGTATCTGACTGAGGATAATGTCCTACGGGCATAATGTTGAAGATATGATAAACAATTTAAACAAACAAACGTTAATGCCTGAAAAAAGTTCCCAATATTTCTTGAGGGTCAACCACTAGTCAAGTAGTTAAATACACCTCAGATATCCTATTCCTTTTAGACAACCAACAATTTGGTTTTAAATCAGGGCGACCAACCCTGGACGCAATTGCAAACTTCACTGACGAGATTTCCTGGAACCTCGATACAAATACCGACACCCTTATTTCCTTTATTGACTTCCGAAAGGTCGTTGATTTAGTAAACCACACTATTCTTGCTGCAAAACTAGAACCTATTGGCATTAAAGGCCCCCTCTTAAACTGGTGCAAATCCTACCATATTATTCATTCCCAAGACAAATAAAAAATTATCTTATCTTATCTTATCTTACCTTCAAAACCGCAAACAACTGACTATAGTCAATAACTCTCTTTCAGACAACGCACCCATGAATACAGGAGTCCCCCCAAGGGTCAATTATTGGACCATTAATGTTCATCTTATTCTTCAATGATATCACACATATCATTACAAACACATCAGTATCTCTATATGCAGACAATACTCTAATTTATACTCATGGTAAAAACATAGACACCCTTTACTCAAACCTGCAGCAATGTAGTGACTCACTCAACTCATGGTGTAACAACAACCTCTTTATTGTCAACACGTCCAAATTACACACCATGTTCATCACTAGGTCAAAAATGAACAGGAAACTCTGTAAATCAAAAGAAATGCTGTATCAAGGCAAGCAACTGAAGCTAGTTCCCACTTATAAATACCTCGGATTCATAATAGATGACAAACTGAGTTTCAAACCCCATACCAATTGAGACCATTGCTCATAAAACACACCAGATGCATAAAATCAGGAAATATATATATAGACTCCCAAACAGCATTGAAAATTTACAAAACAAAAATCCTTCCCTACTTCGACTATTGTGATGTCATACTGCATGACTCAAACTCACAACTGCTACAAAAACTACAAAGATTGCAAAATAAATCACTAATAATTGCCCTCGATATGCCTTTTGATACTTCCACTAACACACTCCATACTTTAACCAGAACTTCCCTTCTGGAAAATAGACGAAAGACACATCTGCGTGCATTAGCTTTTAAAAGAGCACAAATCCCTGACCTAATCAACAACCCAACCAGACCCACCAGAGGAAACGAGGGTATCACCCTTAAAACCCCAAGATATCATACCAAATATGGCCAGAATACAATTCAAATCAAATGTGCTCCTTCATGGAATGAGTTGTCAGCTAGACATAGAGGAATAGGCACTATTGTAGCTTCCGAGTCAAATCAAAGAATATGGCTAAAGTCCTTACTTTAAATTGGGCCTTAAAATCAAATAGCACCTCAAAACAGCCAGAACCTTCGAACTAACAACCTTTACCCTCTTTTATACCAACATATACACTGTGTAACTTGGACGCATCAACACTTTATACCAGTGACAAAATGCACTCCATCTCCTATCACAGCAGTAACCTTTTATTATTCTAGACTTTTAGTACAAAGATATTATTGTCCTGTATGAACTTGTATTTCTTAAAAATATATCTAACTATACGGTAGCATCAACACTCACTGACAGTCAGTCCTAGTAACTACCGAGTTTGAGCAACCAAATTTGGGGATTAAATTGGTATGTGGTAAGAAGGGACCACAGAGTGGCCGGTGCCTCGCCGGCCCTTAACCACTAACACATGTTTGGAGCATGAGGCTCTCTATAAGGGACTAGACAGGCTAGATATGGACCTGGATTTGTATTGAAATTGAATTAATTGAATAGTAATTTATTTCCAAAATATTTAAAACATTCGTCCTATTCTTTTGTGAATATTGAAGATATAAATTACACACAGATATAAACAGTGCTTGAAATGGACACTCATAGATATGTATCATTTCTCAATCCTCCCAAATGCTCAGTTAGTATAGTGCAACTTCAATAGCCCCAGTCCCAGTAACCCTACACCTGGTGGTGACAGTAAAGTGCGATCAAGCGCGCAGGGGGGACGGGAAATGCCATCCGGGCCCTCCAGTAGTAGCTTAGACTGCAGTGGCAAGATGTCTCCCAATTAATGAACCATATCTCAAAATGATCCTGTGATTGGTTTATCTCTAAACACTAGACTACTTGTGAAAGTTACTGTGATACTCATCCTTATGCAACTTTAGAGAACACTCACACTAACATACTGGAAGCACTAACACTCCGAGACAGTGGCACAGTGTTATCCTTCTTATTCTTGTTATTACCTCATCCAACTACTTAACAAACTGTATACCTACTGTACCGAAGCATTTTACCATGTAAATTTGCCTGTGAATTGTAAATACACCTGGGTCATTGTGAAAAACCCTAGTCTGGGATTTTGCACACCCATTTGCTATGAATGTTAAAAAAGTTTAAAAAAAAATATCAGGGCCGGAGCCATGGGTGGGGGATCAATTTCCCCCCCAAAGGTCTCCAGTGCTCCCAACAATGCAACAGTGAATACAGTACCTTGAAGTTCAAGTCTCTGTATTCTTTGTTGAACCTAAGAGTTACATTTCCACTCATTAACCTTTATAGTAACCCTTATAGTTTGGCGCTGGATTCCATTCAGGTCAGGAGGCTGCATAAATGCAGTCCACAATCTCTCCATGGAGGACGGGAGGCTGCATATATGCAGTCATTAAATTATCATTAAATTGCCTGCAGCGAACACAGGGACCTTCAAAATATATTTCCCCATTCTCTTCAATCACCATGAGGAGAATGGGGGGATTAAAGTAAACCTAAAATGTGATGCATCAATGGTGAAATCACACATGTAGTTATTGATGCAATTCCCTTTCGATTTGTCAAAGAATTAGAGAGGCTAGGATTGTATTAAGAGAGAAATGTGAGTTGGATGGGGTTTGGGGATATATAGGTTCTCTGTAATAGAGGCATGGGTGGCGGTCATAAGCTTGTGTTTATTTTCGGCAAAAATGGTTTTCCCACAGGACCATGATTCGTCCAGGAGAGTGTGTGGCACCAGGCAGTGGTGGCTGGCCATAATTAATAGGCTTGAAGCCCTTATAGAACACATAAAGTAACTAGAATCTTAATATAGAGCGGATATTGAAAGATTGTTTACCTGGTGGTGCATATTTTTCTACTGGATAACAAGTAGTTTTGGGGAGGAACATTTGGTTTTGATGTGTTCCTGGCTTCACTGGAACTAAAAGTGTAGTCATATGCATTGCATTGAAGCTGGAAGCAATTTAACGCCTAAAGGCACACCAGAAACAGGTTTTTTGATGTAATCCTTGATTCCCTGCGCAGTCGAATGGGGTAAATAAAAACCCATTGACATGCCGACAAAATGTTAAGGGCATCTTATTTGGGGTTGATGACAAGATAAACGACTAATGAAATGAAAACAAGATTCATTGCTACAAAATGATTTTGAGCCATTCATTGCAAAGTAACCTTTTTATTTATTATTATTTCTTTAGATTAAAGGAATTAAACTTGCTGTAAAATGAGCCCAGTGTGAAGACTCTGTGACCATTATTAAACAAATGACAAACAAAACTGCAAAAACTGCAAAAATAGTTGATCAGATCCTTAACATGAGGCCTGCAAGGAAATTAAGTTCACTACTCACTACTGTGCGGGAATTTTCCTGTTTTTGAGTTTTGCTAAACATAATCAGATATTTGAGAGGGTTATTTTTCTTCATATTTTACAATCTTAGTGTCAGTTGAATTGTAAGAGTTCACGCTATCCTTCCTGAAAGTTTCATTATGATTGATGGATTCTAAGTTTTATATTTAGGAGTGAGCAATCCCTGTAGTGAGAAAAAATTTGTTGCACTAGACTGATAGGCCTTGCTTGCTGTCAAAGAAAGGTGGTGTTAGAATCACTGTGAGCGTAAATAAAGCATGGCATTCCACAGAAACTAGCCACTGAGCTAGTTCCCAAGCTTGAGTGATCCAGGCTTCATTCTACTGCTGATCTAGAGGGTGTTTGAACAGATGTATGGAATCCTTGCTGCATGGACGAGTTGTGCATAGGCAAAATGTGCATGGCACTCGACTAATGGCTAAACAAAATCTCTGTCATTGTTTACATCCATTGGAATAACGTTACTGTAGGGTTTTGCCGGCATTATTTAGCGAATTACCAGAGGTATGGAAGACCAAGTGTGATTGGAAAGAAAAGTATCGTAGGTAAGTTTTGCGGGACATCACAAGGGAGTTCATATGGTGGTTTTAGGCTGTAGGATGTTTATATTGGTTTTCCGTAACTAAGTAGGCAGTCTTGTGTTGAGGCCTTGATTCCAGCAGTGTGGTGCTAAGCTTATGTGTAAACCCTTAAAGCTTTTCAGTCGACACACAGCACCACTTCGTCCAGGAGAGCATGTCGCACTAGTGGTGGATGGAAAAGGGGAAAACTATTGGACTATGTTGTAGAGTTAGTAACCTACTGTTAATATCAATATTGGATCAATTTATAACACAGTATATGGTATACACATATTTGGCATGACCATCCACCCTACCTGGTTGAATGTTGGCACTAGGTCTATACATCCACCCTAGCCTTCTTGGTTGACATGTTTGATTGTATACCTTTTTCCACCAGTGCGTTTCACCCGCACCTTTTAGCTCCATATGCCTTTCTCCACTAAACTGGAGTCAGAAGGTGTGTACCTATTTCCTCCACATTTAGAACTGTTTGTGTGTTTTTGCTCCACCCCACTCCACTGCATTCTACAGAGACCGTCGCTCCAACTCCCGTCAGTGCTAAGCATCGCTTCGTGGAAATAATTGGTCTATGCGTTTTGACTTGTATCTTAAAAACTAATAATCACTTTTTTGAAATGTATATTGTATTGCATAACTGCATATATCTACTCAAATCTATGAAAGTTACATTTGTTTGGAGTTATTTTTTCTACCTGTTTTTTTGGTTGTTGCATGGACACTATATAACATGTTTCAACAGCGCTAAACACCTTCCACGGAAATAATTTGTGTACATGTCTTGGCTTATATTTCAAACACTATTAAATAATAGCATGTTTCTGTATGAGATGCTATGTTCTCTATCCTTGCCTAGATATCAACTTATCAAACCAGTGTTTTATTTACTCCTGAGGTCTGGGTATCACAAATCTTTGAAATATTTTGTACCAGGTATATTATATTCGGCTATGGTGTGTAGGTGCCACATTGCAGCGCGCAGCCGACTTTCAGTTATGAGGTTGCAGGTAGACGGCCCATTTCCCACTGATCACTGTCTATTTATCTTTCCTCGCGGACCCCTCAACTTCCACCATTCCCTTGAACCATGCCTTGAGGTTGCAGGTTGTGGGGAATCCCCTAACCACAAAGATTGGTGATGATGTCACTCAGTCAAGATAGACTAGACTCAGACTCATACTCAGACTTAGGTAGACAGGGATACGTGCTGTCAAATGTTACTTAACAGAAATCAATACTAAAACTCTAAACCTAACCTCAAATAGGTGGTCCTAAGTCAGTAAACTGGGTAGTGGACTGTCCCGAGTAGGTCCCATACTGCATGAAGTGAATAAATGCAGTGTTGAAAGGGCGAGTTCAAGGTGGTAACTGCAACATTGTAACTATGAGTGGTAACTGAAGAGAGGTATAGTCTACTAAATATTTCCTGTATCAGCATATCACTCTCACATTGAACACATGATCTATCTTGCCACCGACAAACAGCAAAAATATTAATTCCAGTACAAACACAACAAAGATGAGTGAGAAAAGAAAAAGAGTGGTAACCTAGGGGTATAAAATACAGGTAAACTATTTTCATACGATGAGGAGGGGGATATTATTCTTGTTTTTGTTCTAAACATTGGGTCAATAACATATTATGATATTGCTGTGGGGGTGTTTCTCACATTTTACAACCCTATGTAGTACTGGGTAATTAAATCACTAAAGAAGGAATACAAAGGTAAAATTAACAATATGTTTTAAAACACTTTTTTAAGAAGTTGGTCAGGTTTCAGGCCCTATGTCACCTTGTAAGTTCGAGGTGGTCAGGTGGTCAGGTGGTCAGGCTGTAAAACTGGCAGAATTAAAGTACTAACTCCTCTCTTCAGATTTGTCTAAATGTAAAGTGTTTACTATCAAACTGAAGCTTAGGTTGTGGCAAAGTTGGCTATTTATTACATACCTGTATAGCATTAACATTAAGATCTTCGTCCATGACGGCGCAGGATCGCTGCAAATGTGATCACTTGTAAAAACTAAAAAATATTGGTTTCCACTCAATTGCTCATAGCTCCCTCAAAATGCCTCCAATTCCCGACCATCAGGAAGACAGTCCTGCTTTCAGATTTAAAATCAGACAGTTCGTTCCTTTGTAATAAATTATTTTCGTTGGCCACATAAAGTATAAATTGCCCAATTGTATAATGTAATATAATAGTTTTTAGAGGAAAGGATTTATATGCATAAATGAAATAACGAGTTGAACGATTCTGAAGGGCAATGCATGAAAATCGGCCATATTAAACCTGATTAATCAAATGAAATAAGGCAAAATAATAGGGAAAATATAGGTATCTGAAGCATAGGAAATGAAATATTTGCCCCAGCCTTCCCAAACTTTGTCTGCGTTATACTGATATTCTCTGCTATATGCACGCCAAATATTGTAGACATTCAAAAATTGTATTTCTTAAAAAAAATGGCAACCTGAAATCAAATGCTGCCTGTTTGGGAGAATTACTCATATGAGGGATCATTTGACTTGTTTTCATTGTTTTGGTACCCTGAAAATGGCATTGGCCTTTACATGGGCGGGCCTATGTATGTGAATATGCTTGGGAGGGTCAGACACGTAGACCGTTGAATGCTTCACACAGCCTGATACAGAACCGTCTAAAATCATTGGATTTGCTTATATTTAGGTAGGAAAATCAGAGACATTTTCCATTCCATTATCAGCCAACACACGGCACTGCTTCGTCCAGGAGAGCATGTCGCACCAGTGGTGGACCTGTCGGGACTACTATTTCTCATAGAAATGGGGGTGAAAACTAATGAATTGTGTGGTAGAGAGGGAGTACCATAATGGACTTTCAATATCAGTAGGCACATTTCAAGCCACTATATTTGTTTATATTTGGGTAATACTAGATCAAACTTCTTTAGGAAATGTCTGGCGTATGACTTATTTATCAACTTTAAAAAGTGCACATCCTGAATATTGGAGTTTAGACCCAACAATATTGTAAAATAATACAAATAATACAACAAGTATGAGTGCAAACACCAAGTCTACAAGAGTGCACTCTGAGCACGATGATCAAAGGGCTGTAGCTTGTTAACCAAGCAATGTAGCTTGATGATGCACAGGCTGTTTAAATAATTCATTTAAATAACCAAAGTAACCATTTGAATAATCAAGAACATTTCAATGAATAGATCTTGTAAAAGAAACACATTGAAAAATGTAATATTTGCGACTTGTGACTCATTTACCTGAAACATATATTTATATGTATGATATGTATATGAGCAATTCTCACGAATTGGGCTCACTTAGTGACGGATATGGGATATTTTTTACTACTGCATATCAGATTTCTGATTTGTCCATCTTAAAGCCAAGTATTTGAAGGTTAAGTGGCAAAATTTGCTACATGATCAGATAATTCTCTGATTCAGGGTAGTAAATCAAAGTTCATGCTTGATTTTTATATGTTACCTCCGTCTGCACTGCTGTGATTCACTGTATGAGGGTTTTTTTATTAAATATTAGCTACAATTCAGCTTTAATTTTTCCTGGTTGTGTAGTGATCTCGCAGGTTTGTATCCCTTAACCTTACCAATATATAAAACAAATGGAATAAAAGGCAGTCACTACCTGTTCGCAAAGGGTTTTATTCATGAGAATTTGTAAGCTGAGCATCAGTTCACACAATCCTGCCCAAGTCTGAGGATCTCGGGCCTCCCAGCCAGCTAAGTGACTCATGACCACAGGTGTCTTAGGCAACATGCAGGTTTATAAGTAAACATGGCACAAGCCAATATAAGAGTAACAAGATACTAGTTACAAGAACAAGAACATTCATAACCATTAGCAAAATAAGGTTAACCCAGGTTGCCGTTACTCTGGCAACAACAGCTGGACTGCTGTTATATGTAAAATGCAACAGATAAAAGTTAATACATAGACGAAAAAGTCACTGCGGACCAGTACTGCCCACTGGGGTAGATCGGCTGAACTAACCCACAGCAGACAGCACCTAGAGATAAACTCTAGTGAAACCCAATACCACCACAGTTGTTTATCAAAAAGGGACATATTTCGAAGCAAAAACAGAAAAAAAATCAACTTTTAATAATATCCCCAAGAATATGGGGCCTGGAAATTTTAATTTACTTTTTTCCACCTCCCTGCAGCCTGACTTGATGCTCCATCATTGTTTACAGCATAAAAGGAAATAAAGATTGGTAATTCATTATGTATTATCCATAAAGCTAATGTCAATATTATTCTTCTATCTTCATTATTTTCTAGGATATTGAACATTGAAAATGCCAGACAGAGGTAACACCTTCCACTAATGCAACAATGCTAGATGTTACCTCCGTCTGCATGGAGACATGATGAACTAATACCTTATTTTTATATAAATTATTTTTGTCCACCTCCCTGCAGACTAACTTGATATTCTTTCATTATTCACAGCATGCAAAGAAATGAAGATTGGTAATACATTATATATTTTCCATAAAGCTAGGGCCATGTTCTTCCCATTTATGTTGATATTATTCTTCTATCTTCATTATTTCCTGAGATATTGAACATTGAAAGTGCCAGTCGGAGGTAACACCTTCCATTAATGCAACAATACTATAGATGTTACCTCCGTGTGCATGGAAACAAAGATTGGTAATTTATTATATATTTTCCATAAAGCTAGAGCCACATCCTTCCCATTAATGTGAATTCTATTCTTCTATCTTCATTATTTCTGAGATATTGAACATTGAATGTGCCAGATGGAGGTAACGTTACCTCCGTCTGCAATACAGATGGAGGTAATGTTACCTCCATTTGGCACATTCAATGTTCAATATCTCGGAAAATAATGAAGCTAGAGGAATAATATTTTGGAATGTTAATGTCTGCTATGTATGACATCGGATAATTTCATTTCTGATTTAATTCTAGCATAACTATGGAAATAGCACAATGATTATTGTACAGACGGAGGTAACATCCTATTTTAGCCAAATTTTAAAAAAGAATTGTTTTTCTTTCTTATGCAAGAGAATGTATTAGGATTATAATTTTTTCTAACCTATTGGAAAAGGTATTGGTGAAATGATATATTCAGGTTAAAATATGACAACTCTTGGTATTTTTTGTAATGCTACAAGAGTGTTTGTATGCCAGACGGAGGTAACATTTCCCAGACATACACTAAGTAAATCAACTGCCTTATTCTTAAAGAGATAAACCACAGTTCAACTGGGAAAAAAACTGAAAATAACATTTTGTTTAAACTTTGCCTCATGAAAGAACAAGGTTATGTGAATTCAAAAAGCCAATAAAAACAATATGTCACCGGGTTAGTTTTCATTTTAGGGAGCCTCAAAATTTATGGTTGTTCACTATAGAAGTCTATGAGAAAAGGACAATTTTTTCGTTTTTTCAGTATAAAAAAAAAATTGAAAATAACTTTCTCCTAAAAATCTCTATAAACATAGCTAACATATTGCTTTACCCTTTCAAGCAATAAAAAATGGGGGTCACCGACCTTTTAAAAAAGTTATTCAACTGAATCTGCATGGCGGTGAGTTAAAAACAGGAATATTGAAGATTTTCAATGCTAAATAATATATTTCAAAATATGTTGATACCCTGTTCTTTCATACATGAGGGCAAACATCTATAGTGGTTATGTTTAGAAGACATTTCAATTGAAAAATGTTATTTGTCTGTCTGAAATCTTGGAAAAACTGAGAAAATATCCATTTTTCCCACATACTTCAATACTAAACTTTGCTGGTCTCTAGAAAGAAAAAAAATATGCTGAGATCCATTTTTTTTTGCTTTTTGTTATCCTCCAACCATGTACTTTCTCAAGACAAAGTTTGAAAAAATTACTGTCAATCCTTATTTTTCATGCATTAGTTCCTTTAACTCCCGCCTGCAGCAGTGCGGAGAACAGTGGTTTATCTCTTTAACTTGAGTGTATTATCTGCATTATGCAAAGAAATGCATCCTCATGATTCCTACCAAGATATTTAAATACAAATTTCATTTCAATTGTTTGATGTGACAATATTATAGGGCTCCAAACTGAGAAAACACCATTCGTGAGAATTACTCATATAAACAATGTATGTTCTCAGGCGCGGGGGAGCCAGGGGGGCAATAACAAATCTTCTTAATATCATATTATTACAATAGTTATAATTTGGGGGGGTCTGTCATAAGTGGCTTGTATATATATGTGATGGGTCACAAATTCCCTACTGATATTTACAAAGTGATTTATCTCTTCATACAGCCAATGGCATAAGAATTATTGATAGACCTTTAGGGGCTAGTATCCAGTGGAAGGTACAGATGAATTATACCAAATGAAAATTAAAAGATGCTTTAGATGTATGGCAGTATCTATAGACATTATTATTGTGCTTGGAGTGTGAAATGTTTCAATTCTATTCTACTATACCTACAACCCCCACCCCCTACCCACACACACTAAAAAGACGTTGGTCCCTCCAATATATTATCTACTCCGCCGTGACAGATTCCACAACAATGATTCTAAAGCCTAAATCATTGCTCTGATTGTAAAGGGGCGATTTTTTTGACAATTGTTTATGGGTTGGTTACAGTAAAATGAGGGCCATTGTCAGATTGTTATCATGTCATCGAATTATTTGTAAACCATTTTGCATAGTATTTGCAAGTCTCCTGGCAATTCCGGGAACTAGTGGTTGTAGATATCTTTGATTTGAACATTTGTCAGTTACTTAGACAAATTACAAATTGTTTCCCAATGAGATCGAAAATAACATAATTATTATTATATTATTATTATTATCATTACAAGTTGAACCGCACTAACTGTATATATAATGATAGGAAAAAAGTATGTACATGCTCCATATTTTTAAAGAATTTAGGGGCATATTGTCAATCACTAAGTTCTGCTGTAAAATGACGATGAATGGCGGGAAACTGTGAAACAGCCTGAACACGGTTAAGTAGCCATCTAGGTTTTTAGCAAAGATAGAGGAAAAAGACCAGACTCTACAAATCGGCAAAAATATACATAAAGGATCAAGGAAGTTGCTGGGAGAATATATGGATTGATTCTGCTTCTGATCACGAGATATCTTCAAAAACAAAAATCGGATCTTCCAACGGTTCAAACATGGATGAAAACACTGACGTCCATGGCGCACTCCATGGCGCACTCCAGGTTGCACCGAAAACACTCAAGGAGTTATGTGAAGTTTTTATCTCCGAGAACAAGGTAGGATCGGCCCTAAACTCAGAACTAACTTCAGATCAATTAGATGATGATTCTGATGAATACTTTGACAGTTTGGAAGTAAACTTTCCAAAACTAAACAATGAAGGGGGAAGTAGGGAGGAAAGCTTAGGTCGGGTATGCCTCGACAACACTATAAAACTCGAACCAACGAAAGGAGATTTCTCCATGTCTACTGCTTTAACACAGCCAAATAACTCATCTATTCTATCGCAAAGTCACACAGAGCTAACTAGTCGTGGCTTAAATACTGAGGAAAGCTTAAATCATAGCATTGATTACACTTCGACAGAGGGCCTTGACCCAGAATGTTCTAAAATCGAGACCGACGTCAGTAGTGACTATTTACTTGAATCATGCATTGAGCCCCCAAAAGTGAATAAAATTGAAAACATGTATAATCTGTGTAGTGACAGCATTTTAATCATAGACGACAATGAACTAGCAAACATCGATTTATTTGAAGAAGATAATGGCTCTTCCCTCGACGTACAAAGTGAAGGCTCAACTGTCGATGTTCCAACTGACGGCCTAGCCGTTATCGCTGACAGTCAAAAACATGAGTCATCGCAGACGAAGGTCAAGCCTAAAATTAGATCTAAACACCAAAGCTTAAATTCTCCTCAGAGTAAAAATTTGCAATACTCCGATGATAAAAGTCACAAGGTTGATTCGCCCCTAAATAACACCCAGGGAATTTCTAAACTAGTTGATATGAAGGTTTCTGATGGTGAAGTCAAGGTGCCCGACATACTTATTTCAGAGCCCCCAATCCCAGTGTCAGTAGTGTCACAAATACTGGACGATGTAGGGGCAGAGTCACAAGTGGGAGTTGAAAGCGCCGATGAAAGAAAGGATGAAGGGGAGGTGTCGATACAGGATCAAACACTTATCGAACCAAATCTTGAGGAAGATCTAGTAGATAGAATCACTAAAAAAGTAATATCGCAAATTTCTGAGCAAGAATTGAAAATTAACTATGTCGTTCTCACGGGGGAGGCTGCTGCTAGAGAAGCAGATATAATAAACAGAAGGATAGATCATGTTTCTAAGAAGCTGGAAAAATACCTTCAAGTGGGCTGAGCTTAGACACAGCTCGATAGCTAAGAGAGTTCAGACCATTGAAAAGACATATACCAAAGTACTTGCAACAACGCAAGGAATAGAAAAGGAAGGAGAAATGTTTGGGAAATGGGTTCATATGTCAAAAAAATATGGGGAAAGCACAGACATTTCGGCAAGGGCTGATATTAGTAAATTGAATGACGACATCACTGAGACAATGCTTAACATACAGGGGCAACTCGATAAATTCGGGGCAGAGGTTAAAAGTGTTTGTGATGAATACAATGGTCTAGATTCCAAGATATCCAGCCTTGACAGAAATGTTACTGACGTCCACAATGTAAAAAACATACAACCAAATGAGACAACTGACATTACGGCCAGGGCAGATATAAATAAATTGAATGGTGAAATCAATGAGTCAATTCTTAGCATACGGGAACAAATTGATAAGTATGAGAAAGAAGTAAAAAGTGTACAAGACGAATTCAGGGGAATAAATTCCAAGATATCCAGCCTTGACAAAAATGTTGATGACATAAACAGTGTGAAAAATAAACAAACAAGCGGTACAACAGATGGATCCACCCATTTAATACTGGAAGGTATACCAGAGAAATGGGACAAATATATTATTACCAATGGGAAAATAGAACAAATCCAAGAAAATACTCATAGATTTGTATTAGAGCTTCTCAGTACAGTCATGGAAATAAAAAATGAACAGGTGACGGAGGCGTATAGAGTTGGCCTCGTAAACAAAAAACATGTACAAGCGATCTATATTGATCTGAACCACCCCGATGTCAAGAAAGCTATCCTTAATAAATCTAAGGAGTTAAGGAGGAAGGCAATCACAGGGCTTTGGTTTAACAAGTATCATCCCTATAACAAAGATAATGACCATAGGCAAGTGGTAGATTGTCACAAACTACTTCGGCTGAAAAAGCACGATGCCGACCTCATCCTCAGCCATATTAAAATGGGGAAAATAGTTTATTCACAATGGGACCTCCATAATCTACCTGTAGGGTGCCGCCCAAAAGATGTCTCGCACTTCTCGATCGACGATGGTGGGCTGGGTTTCCACGGGAAGGAAAGCCCCTTTTCTAACTTCCACAAAGTTAGCGTTAAATACAATAACAACACATACAAAAGTGTGGAACACGCATATCAAGCCCAAAAGGCCGCGCACTATGGCAGGCCGGAAGTGGCCAGATTGATTGAACAGGCCACAAGCCCCGCCCAAGTTAAAAGCATCGGTGATAAATTGCATCATGCAGCTCCCCAGCAGCAAATTGATGCTTGGAAAGCCAAAGAAGAAACTGTTCTGAAGGAAATAGTAACTCTAAAATTCAAGCAAAATAAGTTCTTAAAAAAGCAGCTTCTAGATCCATCACTCGATAAATTTTACGAGATCAAGAAATGGGGAGTAGGCCGCCGCGTGCGCGGAGTCATTATTGCAAATGGCGGACGGGTTGGCTTGAAGCGTGCATCGTTCGTAGGGGAAAATAGGTTCGGCCTGTTGCTTGGACAAATAAGAACTGAGTTGATGCGTGGTTAGTGCATCTATTGAATTGACACTGCGCTCCATTGATTTATTGAGTATACAGTACAATATGGATTTACCGAGGCGTGAATTATTAGTCCTCTGTGACTCACGAGGCGCGGGGCTAGCGGAAATTCTCCGCAACAAAACAAACATTGACACGCAAGTATTCTCATCTCCATGAGCCAACACAGTGTCACTTGTGGAAAGAGCAAGGGGGATTATTATGGTTAGTCGACCTACCACAATTTTTATATTATGAGGCATATGTAACATTACAACCAGAAATAGGGAAACAAAGGAAGTTAGATTGCGAACTGTCTCTGAGACAGTTGTGGAGAGTGCCGCCATGGATGATATGACGACAGCTGTTAATATTATTCAGGGATACTCACCACCAAACCTCGCTCCTCCCAAAGTATTGTTCGGCACAACAGTTGGAATAGACATTGTGGCGTACAACCAACATTCGGCGAGGCATAACCTGAAACTCCAGAGAATACTCACCCAATCTAAGCTCCTTGCCATTTCAGAGGATCAAGAATTACTAAACAGACAGGTCCATGCATATAACAGAAGTGTGCAGAGATTCAATGATGAAAATGATTTCCCAACTCCTCACATTGGATCTCTTGTGCACCGTCATAGATCAGGCAGACGAACCAGAGTCACAAAGAGGCCCGTACATGATGCATTGTACGATCTACTGGCGGAAGACAGATGTCACTTCACACCAGCATTAAAACAACAAACTGCTGATAGAATAATTGAAGCCTATATGAAAATCCACTAAGTAGTGGGGGTCGGAGTTACCAGGGAAACCAGACAGTAAAGTGCGCTCAACAGAACCCCATCTCTGTCTGGGGCCCCAGGTTTTCTTTGATCACCTTTACTGGTGTAAACATTCCTCCAACATTCCTTTTTATAGTGGTTATCATTTGGCCCACTGTGAGATAATTAATGATATTAATGATATTAGTGATTGAATGTGTTATCAACGATTAGGTAACATACAAATAACCTACCTCAGCAAATGTTTGTACCGTTAGTGTCAAGACTGATGTACGTATTGCAATCAATTCATATCTTGTTTAGAATTGCTAACCATTGTGATATTTAAATATAAGAATGGTTCCCCAGGTGACTGCTAACAATTATATTTATAGTTCTCACACTACGATAAGTAGTTATCAACGAAAACATATCATAGGGAATGGGATTCATTTTAATATTAGTAAGCCGAAATGAAAACATAATATTCAGTATGAAGTGTTTTCATACTAACACCATATAAGGTAATAATAATTACAACTACATGTATTGGTAAACAGGCAATCTGAATTCAGTGTGACTCAATCCCAGGGAATAAGGTTAGTTACATATTATCCTGGATTTCTGAGTGATGATTATTGTTAACTGCACTCACTATGTCAACTTTTGGAATTGGTTTGCTGATGTAATTCATGTAGCATAAGCATTATTTGTGTACCCTCTAGCTAAAACCTAGTGGCTAGTACAATTTATATCAAGTGTACTATGAAAAATAAGATAGCGACCAGAAACTGTCGAAGAAAGAGTAAACTATCAACAGGAGAAAAGTTGATAAGAGTAGAACTTATTTGTTGATAATAATAAAAGGGGGGAAAAGGGGGGAAAAGCGGAGAAAGCTCACTCACTTAAAAGTGGGAAAATACTGTAAGACTGATTATGGATAGAAATGTTATTTGTGATGAAAGTGATGATTCGGAAATGTTTAAAGGTCTAAAAGGGTTAAACTTCGTCTCCTGGAATGTCAGGAGTATTCTCCAGAAAATAGAACAGATTGAAGATATGGTTCTGTGAAATGTACCTCATATACTTGTAACTCAAGAAACCTGGCTAAATGATAACACGCCTGATAGAAGGGTTCATATCAATGGTTATAATATGTGTAGATTGGATAGGAAAAAGAGAAGGAGAGGTGGTGGTTTATTGTCCTATGTCCATAAATCAATGGAAATTGTAACGAAGGGTTATGAAGAATTATGTATCTCAAACAATGATATCAAGGTTCAGGTCTTTGAAGTAAAAAAGAAGTATACCAAGGATAAAATAATTATTAACGTTTATAGGCCCCCACAAGGATGCTTACCACAAGCACTTGAGGTTATTGAACATATATTAGATGAGATTGACTCTAATAAGGAACTAGTCATGATGGGTGATTTTAATTATAATGCGAAATTTATTGAAGAGGGTATGTCGCAAAGTGCGGACCGTTTCAAATACCTACTGAATAAATTTAACTTGCAACAGATTATAAAAAAGGTTACTCGGGTGAGCATCAAATCAGCTACAACCATTGATCATATTTACACCAATAGTAAAAATATTAGTAAAACAGGTACGCTTAACATTGTATGTGCAGACAAAAGTCGGAATAAAAATCTTTATATATATAAAATCTCTAATCTTTTCGTTTCCTTTCATTTCTCTTGTAATAATCAACCCAGATCCACAATTAAAAAAACGTCTACAGATTAATTATAGAGTATAGATACATTTGGCTCTGAATCCCTTCCCCAAATCCAATTTGCCCTTTTAAATCCAGAATCCTGACCCAAAGTAACCCCATTCCTATTTACCCTGTAAGTTAACTAGAGACAGTCTTGTTGCTCTGCATGTGGCGGGAATATGAGGAACTGCCAGGAACAAGGCTCATTTGCGTATGGAACTGACCGGAAATGACGTTGCTGCTGGAAGTAGGGCAATGAGCCCTGCTACCTCCTTTTTCGGGAGGTGATACCAGTGTGACAAAATGGCTTTCTTCTTATTTAAAGAGATAAACCACTGTCATATGCACTGCTGCAGGCGGGAGTTCAAGGAACTAATGCATGAAAAATAAGGAGTGACAATAATTTTTTCAAACTTTGTCTTGAGAAAGACCATGGTTGGGGGATAACAAAAAGCAAAAAAAATGGATCTCAGCTTCTTTTTTTTCATTCTAGAGACCATCAAAGTTTAGTATTTAAGTATGTGGGGAAAATGGATATTTTCTCAGTTTTTCCAAGATTTCAGACAGACAAATAACATTTTTCAGTGGAAATGACTTCTAAACATAGCCACTATACAGGTTTACCCTCATGCATGAAAGAACAGGGTATCAATATATTTTGAAAGATATTATTCAGCATTGAAAATCTTCAATATTCCTGTTTTTAACTCATCTGGATGCAGATTCAGTTGAATAACTTTTTTAAAAAGTCGGTGACCCCCATTTTTTATTGTTTGAGAGGGTAAAGGAATATGTTAGCTATGCCTATAGAGATTTTTAGGAAAAAGTTATTTTCAATTATTTTTTTATACTGAAAAAACGAAAAAAATTGTCCTTTTCTCATAGACTTCTATAGTGAACAACCATACATTTCAGGCCTCCCTGAAATGAAAACTAACCCGGTGACATATTGTTTTTATTGGCTTTTTGAATTCACATAACCTTGTTCTTTCATGAGGCAAAGTTTAAACTAAATGCTGTTTTTTTCCCAGTTGAACTGTGGTTTATCTCTTTAAATCATTTGTCATTGGATTATTCTTCATCAACGACGAAGAATAGAACATGGACATTGTACTATACACAGATTTGACAGAGAAAGATCCAAAAAATATCTTTGATTGACGATTTGAATGGTTCACATCGGGAACTGTTGTGCATATCTATGGAGGTTTCTACCACTGGCACTGTGCTTGTATTTCGAATAGGCCTATATTTTAAATTGTCAAGGTTTATTCTGTGCTTGTATAAACCAAAAGGAGTTGGGACTCGTTTTACCAATAGGATAACTCAATGGATTATGTTACCTGTTCATTAGGATTTGGAGGTAAGATCTTAATTAACGACTAAATCAGACTGAGTCAGATGTCAACAAAGTCAAAGTTGAAATAACAAACACTAGCATGGTGTGCTTGCTGCGTGGTTTCCCCACTCTCTACCGTCTCTCACCTGCTGCCAACAAACATTTCTGAATGATAAAAACTGGGTTTGCATTCTATTTGTCTGGTTGTGTTACAGCTTCATCAGCAAATGGAAAGTTGAGTGACGGCTCATTGAATGCAACAGTGGTAGATAGGTCTACAAGGCAGGAAAAACAAAAATCCGAAGGTAGTACACATATCCATACGCGAGCGTTGTTCGGCAAGAAAGTAGTTCTAGTTCTGTGTTCAAAGCGTAATTAAACAATAAAAACCAATCTTATTCTTGATAAATGTACCTTTGGATTGAACCCAACCTAACAATGATTCACTCCCTCCAAATTAATATGATATTAATCCAGTTCATCATGAAAAACGGCGTTATTAATATTTTTATGATGATTATATATACAGTTAGTAAATTACAAGTTAAACCGCACCTACTGTATATATAATGACTGAAACACACCGAGCTCTGTGCACGGGAAAAGCGTTGTTAAGGACACGTAACTAATGTATATGGCAGTAGGTGATGTTACGTCCTAAAATATTGCGTCCTGATCGGCATAGTTGTTTACAAAAATGTCTGGATGAAAGGTAGGCCAGAACGACTAATCATACGAATTCAGGAACATATTTTATATCAAATTAAAGCTTGGACAATTTCCTGTCCAATAATGGGTAGGCCTACTGTCAGGCGAAAATGTCTTTAGGGTCGGCGTAGCTGTGTGTATGGACTATTTGAAACATAGGCCTACATAATTCCACTATTGCACTCCCTTCAAGATTGAGGTTGTAGCTGTGTTTGCTCAACCTTTCAAGCCTTTCGGATCTGTTCCGTTTTTACCATGAAGGAAATATGAGCTTTACCCTATTTGGCCAATTCCACCAATTTGACAACATTTGGCCCCCAACCATGGAAAGGGATAAAATGGTCTTAAATCGATTACCAATAATTTGATTATTTTTTTTGAATGGATGGTTCTACCAACATGTGGAACCACATTTTTGGCATTTTTAGCCCAATTTTTTAATTTTTTTTTATTTCAAAATCCCATTTTGGGGGCAAAAATCGGTTTTTTTAACTGCCATTAGTCCGTGGAATTGCTAAATTTCTAAATAATCTTCAAAATTGAACATTTTTATTTATATGTTGTGATAGTAGGTTACGTGAATATGATCTTTGTAAAAAAAATTGCAAAAAAATGGCCAAAAGCCATCAAAATAATGAAAACAAAATGTGGGTACCCCTGATGAAGATTAACGACATCCGTGTCAAATAAAGTGGAATTTAAAAAAAAAAAAATGAAAATTACCCAATAATCACAAATAATGATAAAACTCACAGGATTTGATAGGTAATGATCATTAAAAGTATTATTGGTTAGAGTTTTTCTTGGACCTGAGCAGACAAAATGCATGGTGCCAGCCTCATGTGGGAACCCAGGGTGATGAAGATTAACGACATCCCTAGATTAACGATTTTATGGTTTTTTGAGAGAGCAATTTAATAATGAACTTTAAATTTGATATTTATTATAAATTATGAGTAATATCAGTCTATAAATATCAATACTTAGAATTTCCAACTAGGTTTTACATGCTTATTACAGGAAAATGAGGTTTGAAGATTAACGACATATGTGAAGATTAACGACATACAAATGTGATGTGTCACGGGAAAATGAGTAACAATTACTATCGTTTAACGTTTGTAGATGGGGGAATAATTACAGTAGAAAGTTGTGTTATACACGAAACGAACCGCAAGGATGTCAGCATTACTGTGAATTTTGAGTTATTAAAATCGGATGAGAATTGATGAGACTATGGCTCTCATAAATGCATCTTTATCTGTAAAATATATATAATTTCTGAAATATTGACATTAGATACATGAAACTATATATGGCATGAATCGTCATCCTCTGGCTGATGCATCTGTATATGTAGATTGTCTCTATTGTGTCTACAGAGCAGACAGTAAAAAGCTCTAAAATCGCTATTTTTTCATGATTTTATGTTGTTAATCTTCATTTGCTCCCCATAGCAATGTCTGTACATGAGAGTATCCTGAAATTAATATATTGCATTTATAACATTCAAATTTAATATATTATGAAGTTTAAGACACAAGTCCTTACTGGAAAAAAACATTAGTGTCTGGTAAGATGTTATCACTTTTTAAATTGAATGGTTTTCCACTCTATTCATATTTATATTTTTATTACTTTGTTGGGCTCTGCACATAAGTGAGGCAGAAAATATATCCTTGTTTCCAGGCTCAATTTGTGATAGATTTTTATACTTTAACTGTCATTATTCATTTTATATTAATTTCGCAGTCTATTCCTACATAAATTATATGATATGGTGCTAGATAAAATGAAAATATTAACTTTAGTTGCATTTTATGTTCTTATTCACATGATATGTTGTTAATCTTCATGCTGTTTTTGGCCTTTTTCCCTATTTGGGAGCTATTTTTCGACCCCCCTGTAAAAAATAACTAATAATCAGAATGGTTCCATACTTGGCAGTTCAATACACACATATATAAGGTTCATAAAAAATAACAACTCATCTTATTAATGCAAGATTTTATTTTGGGGTCCTGAGGGGGGGCTAGGGGCTCAAATGTTGTCAAATTGGTGGAAATGGCCATTTACAGGTTACCTATCAACTAACTGTCTTTACCAGAATACGTACTGTATTGCCTATTGTTGATGTGTTTCATATCTCCTGTCTCACTTATTCCTGTACAAAGTGTATCTTGCCATCTACATGTACACACCTTGTTTATGTACTGCCTGAAGTTGTGACTACTCCGGAAATCCTTTCCATTAGATGTCTTGGTTAGCCCGGCTGACCATGTACCTTGTGTAAGCACTGTGGGGGAAATAAAGCTACGGAAAGAGAGATCGTTGTCCAGTTTTACTTTCCCTTAGTTGAGAGGAATGTCAAACCTGGGTTGTCTAAGTAATAGCCCGAAGGTTATCGCAGGCTGGTTAACTAGTGTCACCATTTACTGATAAACTACCTGTAGAAGAGCCTACAGCTCCGTATTGGTGAGCGCGACCACCGGGGGTTCACTACACATATACACATATTATATACATAATAAATATGTTTGAATCAAAGGCAATAGTATTGTTTTGTGGTCCAAAAATCAACTTTCCTTGTTATGGCGTCTATTTGTAAGTCATTATTACTATTCATTACCATATTTTGTACTTTATAACATGTTCATTTATTTTGCATAGATTAGGGGGAAGTCATTTACCAGGTATAGACTTAGTAAAATTGACATTGACTCTGAGTGCATGTCACAAACATTGTAAGAATTTGTCTGTACATTTATTAAACATCTGACAATTATTTTTTCAGCCAAGCCACACAGATTGAGGATGGTTCTCATCTTGACAATCAAGGTGTGTCCCCTATCCTTCTGCCTCCTGATTTGATACTATAACTATAGAGAGTTTTCTTATCACAATTTATTTTTTAAGAAATTAGTCTTGATATATTATTATGTTATGTCAGTTTAATATGTTATAATGTGTCAAAGATAATAATATGTGCAGGTGACTGTCACCTACTATATTGGCAACAGGAGCTAGGCAAGGCCCACTTGGGAACCACGCCCACGCCCCCCCCCCCCCCACACACACACACACCTCAACGCCCTTGTTATTATCAAATCATCGCATGCCTCGTCATAATGCCCTCCTACCTTTCATAAGGTAAACACTCCATTCCTCAACTCCCACTCAATTCATCCACATCATGTTTGGTGCCAGACATCGCTTCTTAGATTGTCTGCCACCCTCTCACCTGGCCATCAAGTCAGTATTGAAGGGCATCATTTGTCTACCTGGGTCTGCTCCAACGCCCTCTGATCTCCTTCTTCCATGCCATTTACTAAAGATGTCTAGGTGTGTCAACCATTCTTCGTCTGAGTCCATTATGTGGTCAATGATCCTTTTCCTGTTTAGGACTTTGCTAAGGGTCGGTCACGTAGTACCTTCCCCACATGTACTTACTCATTCACCTTACTCATGCTGGTATCAGTGGCGTATTTTCTCCACAGTCTTTGAGATGAGAAGGAGCTACTGATATGGCATCCTTAGGCATGCATTTATCAGACATTAAATCAAGAGGTAATTGGAAATCTTTGTGTGTGGAATTGTATAAAATGCCAGCCCTGAAAATGAAATTAAAAGTGGACTAGCAATTACCCGTGCTATGCACGGGATTTGCTAGTGGGACAGTGGGGCCCACATCCTCATCTCTCCTTGTTCCCTCTCCCACTAACTTTCTCTTTCAAGTTGTCTCTATAACTTAGTATCTTTATACGACAAATGGAACTCTGTTTAGATGCTTCAGTGTTGTGCTGTTGTTGCGTTCCCTGTCCCCGTCCCTGTCCCTGTCCCAATCCCTCTCCCACTCCCTCTCCCGTTCCCTCTTTCATTGTGAGGTAATTAGTGGGTGGGTAAATTTCTGTGTAGGTGGGCCTTGTCCTTGTCTCGGTCCTGTTCCCTCTCCCACTTGTTCTTCCTCTCTCGTTCCCTCTTCCTCTCCCATTCCCTCTCCCACTCCCTCTTTCATTTTCAGGTAATTTAAATTAGTGGGCAGATAAATTTCTGTGTGGGCGGGTAAATCTCTGATTTCACCCGCCAACGTAGGGGGAAAAGAAAAAAAGTTAATTTCACACACCGTACACAGAGTGCTGAAGACTGAGGCAAAGATTCAACTCTAACGATGCTCCATTCGGTGGAAATATATCAACTCCCATCCCGTAGTAAAGCAATGATGTGCCCATCCATGACGTCATGCTTTGGGAGACCCAGAAACCTGGTGTAGGTTTGTTTTGCAGCGCTGGGGGCCCTGCATAGGGGTGCTCAATGTAAACCCATTCCTAACCCCTTTCCAACCCTAATTTGTTAATGAAACATAGTGGAGTGGCTCGGCACCATTTTTGGCAATGTGCATGTGACATATAATGGAGATCTGGCCGGCGGTTTCAGAGAAGATAGGAGTTTAAGGCTGGAAACCCTTATTTTATTAATATAGAGATACTCATTATTGCGGAAAATTTATCTCTTCATGACTGACTATGGTTTTGCCTTGTGTTTGGTGAAATAAACCCCCATTATTGGTGGTTCAAGGCCATCCCTTCTTAGGTCTACTTATTCCATATCATAACTCCAGCGTACAGAGTCAGATATGTGCAGGTGACCGTCACTGACTATATTGGCAACAGGAGCAAGGTAAAGCCCCCAACAATGCCCTTGTTATTATTCAATCATTGTACACCTCTTCATAATGCCCTCCTACCTTCCATAAGGTAAACACTTCATTCAACAACTCCCACTCAATTCATCCACACATGTTTGAATTTCTTTTTCTTTTTCACTGCATTATCTATGTATGTGTTATGGTGAAATAAACCCCCGTTATTGGTGGTTCAAGGCCATCCCTTCTTATGTCTACTTATTCCACATCATAACTCCAGTGTACAGAGCCATGTATGCAGCCATATTATTTATTCTATATATGTGCATTCAAAATTGAAGAAGTCAGATTTTTAAAGCAATTTATGCATATAAAACGCACATTATCTACCCTAGAAGATGTTTGGATATACACATATAAATGTGGTATACCATCGACAGCTCTTGATAAGGGGAATTGATCTATGCACCCCTGTATACCGTTAATTGTAACTTAAAAGTCTAGTCTAAGGGACCCTCTGGAAGAGCTGTGGCTGCCACAGAAGAGGACCGACCCATTTCCGATGTAAATTATCTATACGTTTATCATGTACTGTCTTCGGAAATAAACAATATACAAAATACATACAACACAAGAATAACATCACTATGGAACAAAAGTCCTATCACAAACGTTTGTTGGATAGACTCATTTATCTCCAAATTTTAATAAAGGACATATCATATTCATAGCATTGTCCTTGGGCCTTCACAATATGCGACTTTCTTTAAATTCCATTTCTATTCATTGAGGCGGGTACAATTCTATCTATTTAAAGTTCAAAGGTAAGTATCTTATTTTGAGCGTACCCAGCGCAAGAAATTATTTGATTAAGAACCCAGGTGGCCATTACGATTAATGGAACAAAGTGGTAGTTTAGATTGTCATTTTCGTCGATCAATAATAGTAATGAATGGGACGAAGGAGCGATATTACTATTGTGATCTAGTTGATTAAAATAAGAGATTGCAAGCGAAATCTATTGAACGCAGACATGATTTCAACATTATCATTTCAGTTGCCGCTCTTTTCCATTCATCATATAGGGAAACTTGTGTGAATTATAACTGCACCCCAAATGCGCACTGTCTTTTATATTCGCACTGGTGATCTCTCAGTTGTGCCTTTAATATGATGATAAAAATGAGCAGATGTGCCTTAACACAAGCAATAAAAAAGACACAAAATGGTATTGAGGTGTTGACAGCTATATTCATCCCATACATCCCCAGACGATATATAGGGAGAAGTGAGGCATGATATAGTACAGTGGGACGTGGGGACTGACTGACCTCCAAGACCTAAAAAAATATTTGTAAAAATACAAATCTGATATAGTCATGTGGATATTAGATGAAAACTCAAAATGAGGAGAATTCAGAAGTATAAATTGCTTTGAAATTGGGCTAGCACTGTTACCATAGCAACCACGAATCTAAAACTTTGGTTTCACTAATTTCAGTAGTCACGGTTCTCAATTTGGTTACTAACAAGCTCATGAAATCGTGTAATATATATCTAATTTAACTGTTGAATCATTTAGAACGACTTCAGCATGAGAACAAAACTTAAAGGGTCAATTTCTAGAATTCTATACTGAGGTATCTGTTCCCATAGTTCTTCATATCAGTATCTAAATAGCATCAATCAATAGCATCAATCAATAGCATCAATCAATAGCATCAGGAGCACATGGTGTTTCCAAAGAAACATAGATCAATGGAGCACCTAAAGTGTTTGCTATCGAAATGTTCCCAATGAGAAGACCAATCTTGATCTCTACCTAATTAGATGGTATATCAAGTATAATTCTTTGAAATGAAAAGAAATAAAGTAAATTTTAAAAACACAGTAATTTGCCATGGTAACTGATAATTCGTACATCACTGTATCAAAATTGGAATCTCCATCCAAAATGCTTTTAGATGATATTAGCTGGATTTAATGTCCAAAATAAGTGTCAAGTTGTTGTTTTATTAAGATATAGGAGGCATAGCAATACATAAAAAAGAATCCCTGGGGAAGGTTGGCTTGAAAGGGTTAACTCAGTAAATAAAAAATACTGAGTGTATTTGTATCACAGTTTCAATCTTCATGAGAATAAAACGCCGCTGAATGCGTTTCCCCAATGAATTTTACAAACTTGTGGCATCCTTGGCTTCCCGTACTTATAAAAATGTGTCTTGGAATTAATAATGATGGTGCAAGAACAGTAGATTGGTTCTCTCCCTTCTACTACTTCTGTCAGAAAATTGCTTCCCCAGGATCTGAGAATGCAATTTATCAAAAATCAATTGTGCGCAGGCAGCAAAATTCCAGTTTTTCAATCAGCGTTGCTTTAAGGACCGTACACTGGTTAAAACACCTTTAATAAAACATGTGCATTCAAACATTTTCAAAGTGGACGATACTTCAAGCATGGAACAACCCAAGCCATACTGTCTTTTTTCATTATGTAAGCAATTATAAATATCGATAACCCAGATATTTCATATCTCACATAAGAAGAAGATCTGTTTGTGTTGCACATTAATTAGTCATGGAAAGGACAGATTTTTGCTTTATGGCGTTATTTAATTTGTAATAGGGCTGATCCTGTATAACGCACAAGATCTACTTCAAGATCCTTTTGTTATGAACGGGCCTTATTTATTTTTAATGAATGGTCTTCACTACCAATCCATATCATTAATCGTTCCAGTCGTAAACTCACCATTTTAAGCAATTAAAGATGTAGACAGAAACAACACAGACACGATGGAATTGAACAGACATTGATGGGTTATTTAAAAATTAAAATTCAGTGGAGATTCTCCTTCTGGACATTCGAGCACAAAGCCAGTTTCGCATCTAAATCGGATGGGAATGCAAAACACAGAAAAGCCAAATGAAAATAAGATAAACAACAGGAAAAAACAAAGGGAATTCCATTAATTCTTGGAGTGATAAGTGCACTGGGAATTACTGACTAAAATTTCCTCAGCAATGAGGCAACCCTGCAACAGATTGATCTATCACAATCATTTTAAAAGAGGAAAAATGGATAAAGGTGGATTACGGATAAAGGTGGATTATGAAAGCCACCATATCTATATATCAGTGTGAAAAACTAATATGAATGAAAGTATTCATCACCTTGGTTATTTGTGGTAAAATTGTGTTGATACCCTAAGAACCTAAACAAACGACGCAGGTAATATCAAAGCGAAGGCTTTATTGGATGAGGCGCTTGATATACTGGAATGCTAAGTTGTTCTACTTTTTATTCCACGTTGGTGTATGTACCACTTACAACTTGTATGGGCGGGAGTAGTGTGGCAAAATCCCATGCGTTAGGTGTGGGAGTAGTAACAAACACTCCCATTGGTTGATACAGTCGATGACCATATTGTAGTTGTCTGCTTGGAACTCCGATCTTGAATAGGTTTTTGAAGCTATACATTTGTATTTGTCGATAGCTTTACAGATGTGTAAAATTAATGACAAATAAAGTTGAAATTATAAGTTACAAATGAAAATCATAAGAGACAACTGTCACAGGGAGCTGCTGTGCTTGGCAGGGCCTAGGCCTAGAGCTGTCATGTTGGCGCTTCACTGACCATAACCTAGTTCATGTATACACAGATCTATACATGTTTCATGTATGTTTGTTATACAAAGTTGTATTCATTGAGTTATTCACTTTTCTGATTGTGAAAACAAAATCATATCATCTTGAACTTGGAGTTGGACTTTGTTGAAAACTAAGCCTTTGATGATATATTATTGAACCAAAGCAAGATTATATGATCAACCAATCAGATCACAGCTTTCTCCTGGGCTTTAGGAGGCTGGTCCCAACCTAAGTCAAAGTCAAGATGCCTGTATTTGTTGAATATAGCAATTGAATATTGAATACATTGTAAAGAATTGTATTCTTTTGGGTTGAATTTACCAGCTAAAATGGCCATTCCCCCTACCCCTCTTCCCCCCCCCCCCTGCCCTCCGCCTGGGCCTCGACCACCACGCGGGACCTGGGTGGAGCGGGGGAGAGCGGTAATGCTGCACACCTGTTGTTGTGTGTGTACCTGTTTGATTGTCTTAGCAACCAGAAATAGAATTATCTAGTGTTCCCTGTGCTAAACTCATTAGTGGGTGGGGGGAAGGGACTGGGGGAGGGAGGGGATGCTTCATGCTTGGGTCAAGGATAATGGGAGGGGAGGGGGGGTTGAGGGCAAGGGACCAGCTATCATGTGAACTGCGCATGACCTTGGCGTGGGAGAGCGCTGGGAGGTCATGTTCATGGGGTAGAAGGATCCCTCTGAGCCAATCATAAGCGTACGACGCCAGGGGCGCATTGCTAAGATCCAATTGATGCTAATGAATAATTAACTTTGTGACTATAAAATAAAGCCCCAGCGCTAGCTAAGGACACACCTTGCTGCCTGGCCTGTGATAACCATCCAACCGACTTCTCTGACTTCATCATTTATACTAGAACACCGAATCTCTGGGCAAATTGATAATTCACAACATACTTGAACATAGCAATGTGGGAATTAATATAGAACCTAAATTCGAATGTGGTACTCAGGACACTTTTGCACTGGCCTTGATGTTTGTTTGTTTTTTTCCGTAACCCACTCGCCTATCGGCTTGTGGGCCAAGAAAAAAACAAACATCTCGGCCAGTGCAAAAATGTCCCAAGCACCACATTCTTCTATCTATCTGTTGAGTTTGTTAACAATCCATTGAAGGTCAATTGACCAAAGTTTTGGTGCATTATGTCTGGTTCCCTTATTCTCCTTTTCTGGAGTGGCTTCGCTTATTACCGCATACTGGCTGATTCAACTTACTAAATAATGGCTAAATAATGATTCATTCCCATGAAGTTGCTACTTTTTGGCAACGTAATAGTTGATTGTACTAGGGGAACACTATTTAGGGGCTTTTTACTCAGAAAAATGTGATTTTTGGGGATGGTATGGGGATTATGAAAATATAGTATTGAATTTTTAAGAACTGTATAATTAATTCCTTGTTTTTCATGTTGGTCATGCAGTCAAATGACTTTGAGATAGTAAATGTCAAAAAACTATATCCCAAAATAATTGTTTTAGGGAACAAGCATTAGAAACAGTTAAATTTGGGGTAAGCTATGTCACCTAACATCAGCACTTTAGATTTAAGGTGGAAGAATTCACAGAAAAATAAGAAGTATCTATCAAATATTGTTATTATTATGGAACTTTCATTCAGTTTACATATACATCAATCAGTTATAGTTTGCTTATACAATGAATCAAATCTTGAAATGGACAAGACCTTCTTCTCTGTAGATCTTCCAGGCAGTCCATAACATAAATTCGGGAGAAGCATGGTAAAGACCATCTATATAAATGAAATATAAAATGTAAAACACTTATAAATAATGAAAGTATGTAATGGTCATATCGTGGCAGTGTTCATTTCTTGTGTTTCCTTGTATTTATATTTTTCTTTCTTTGCAGTGCATAATATCGGTTTTTACTTTCTGGCTGTAGAAGGAGCTGTCCTATATTTGTCTTGATCTAGCCTTCTAGTTTAGTTTTTGTATAGGCAGTATTTTATAATTTTATAGATAATTATTGTTCAATCATTTTTATGTAAGTAAAACCTCATAAAATCAATATCCATGACAATGCTGCATTAGTTCTGACAGTGAAGTTAATAAATTCTTTACTACGTCACCAACTCTTATGGATAGTACCTTTTCTATAGCGGCATCAACCCTCTACTGGATGACAGTTTAAAATTAGAATGGTTAGACAAAATCACAAAATTTCCTTGGGAACAATTTTAAGTTCAATATTTAGAAGTAAAAAAGGTTAAAACAATTTATGAAACTTCCGAACTGTATCCAAACTCCGAACTGTACCGTCTGACACATCTAGCCCAGATGCTTCTCCACTTGCTCCACTATCTATAAAACAGTGTGGCAGAACCAGGCGGAATTGTCTAGTCAACATACTAAACTGGATAACTTGTCAACTCTGCTGCTGGGAACGTCTATACCAGGTCAGAAACCAAATGCATTGTATGGTCAGCAAACCAGTTGGACTGGGTTTGGGTCAGCCCCATCTGTTACTACTGCTAGCTCTACTCACCCAACTGCTGTGACTTCCCCTGTGACGCCTATGTATTGCACTGCACAGTCATCAATGTATGCCTCCTCTGCTACTTTATACAGGGGTTTGACAGCTCAAGTGACGGCTGGGCAGCCAGGTACCTTGCCCTATGCTGTGGGGGCCAACACCATTACTGCTGCCATAAAGAACCTTGCTCAGTCTTTAGACCCTACTAGCTCCACTGTGAAAAGAGGTAGTTTTTTCTGTCCAGAATTTCATGTTCAACATCTAATGTCTGGTACTCCTTTAAAAAGCGTTGATCACACTAAGTTGAATCTGGGGTACGGGAGGTATGGGATGACACTCATTACTTGTCATTTGTTGGCGACCAGTGGGGATCTTGCAACCTACTTAGGTCGCATGTCTGTCATCGCAAAGCACTCAGGTAGGAGAGAATACATTGACAGAGATTACTATGAGGAGCTCGATTGGGAAATCATTAACTCATTTGTGAATGGGGAGTCTCCTACGATAGTCCCAGGACTACAGATTGTGGTGGGGTGTGCTTTTATTGGCAGTTATCAACGCCGTTCTACACAGAGTCAAGCTCAATCTAGTGGTAATCATCCAGCCATAGTCACTAGTGACTTCCCACTGATATATGCTATTATTACAGTTATCACAGCTGTGATGGTTGTAATACTCAAAATGTTTGTCATAAATGTAGAGGGAATCACCATGCTTTAGGATGTCAAATAGGCAGGGATTCCAGGGGAAGTCCCAGTGACGTCATTCCAAGCCTCCCCTTACAAGCTTTGACTGAGAACTGTCATGGCGGACATGGAGAATGTGAGTTGAGTTTTGATGATACAAACTTTTTGAAACATGATGGGTTCTGCAATCTGCCTTCTACTGCTCCGATATCCTTGCGGAGGAAATGTCAGATATTTCTACTTGTCATGACCTGGTTGGGAAGCTTCATACTGACTTGCTTTCAGGCAGGACATCTGATTCTGGTGGGCGCAAAGGGTCCGTTGCCGGTGTTGATTGTCATTGGCTTTGATTGGCTTTGATGGCTTTGGATGGTCATGCATCCCTCCTTGAGGTCCCTCCCATCCACTCCTAGGAGTGGATGGGAGGGAAGGGAAAAAAGGAAGGGTGTGAGATGAGAAAGGAGAGAGAAGAAAGTGAGGAGCGGGAGGAGGAGAGATAGTGTTGACAGTGGGAGCATGCATGAATGAGTGTGAGGGAGGAGTAGGTAGTGTGCGTGCTTGAGTCCAGCAGCGATGTATACATTTTTATTACAAACTACCAAAGTACCCGTCCTGTGGACGGTCCCCCTCTCTCCCCACACTTCCCCCTCTCCCTCTTTTCCCTCTGCCTCTTCTCTGTCTCTCATACCTGTTTTTGTCTCCCAACCCCATCTCTGATACCCCCCTCTCCCTAATCTCTTCCTCATGCTCCCCCTCCTCGCTTTTTCTCTTCCCTTTGTCCTTTCCCCTACATCTTCTCCCTCCCCTCTTTTCCTTCCCCCTTTTCTTTCCCTCCCCTCCCCTCTCCTATTTACCCACCCTCTCCCTTTTCTTCACTCTCCCCTCCGACACCTTCTCCCTCCCCTCCCCCACTCCAATACCCCCTCCCTCTCCTACTCCTCTGCATGTAGTCAGGTCGCCCTGAAAGGGAGGTAGTAGCTTATGGGAAATGACATAGTATCTCACAGGGGCTTTCCCAGGCTATAAATAGAGTGTGTAGATCCCAATTTAAAAAAGGCCTCAAAATCACATTTCCACCCCAGATACCTTAACAAACCACATACGACGTCCTCCAGAGAGGGTGGACGGAACTCAACAGATGAGTAAAGCGGTTTGTAAAACAACAAACTCCAAGAACATGCCAGACAAAGACACCCCTCTTTTCTACCTCTTTTCGTAGAAATCACTCTTCCCGTATATTATATGGATACGTTCAAAACGTATTTGATAGAGGTAGCTAAAACCCAAAAAACTTAAAAGTAACAAATCTGAATCGTAGACTTACTTAGTTCAACTATTCTCACTGGCGCAATCTATTGTGCATATTGTGTTCTAAATAATACATTTTGCGATGGCAGCAACTAAGTTTAAATAGAGAGATATTTATCAACTATCTTTACTCTATTCTTAGATATAGAGTAACATCACCATTGCATAGATACAATTACACATGACTTTTGTCAATTGTATTGTGACCACTGTGATTACCATTTCGCAAAAAGAAGTTTACTCAAGCTTCATTCACCCTGTATACCCAATACTACAAGAAGGAACACCAAATTTGCAAACCCACTCAGACATGGAGAAAAAAGGTACCAAGTCTGTTAGTTTTGGCACAAAATGAAATCATCTCCCAAATTTGTATTTTCGGTGTCCAAAGGAATCCCACTGTTTTCATTATGGCTCTATTCCGTCTTTTTAAACTTAATGAATCCTCAATGAAATTGAAAATCATAGGATAACATTGTCTAGATAGGTATATCAGGAGGATCACAAATTGTGCTATTAATCCTTTTTCACACAAAATGCAACTATACTACTCTCCTTCTAGAACAGGCATGAATTGAAGAAATACCAAATTTTCTTCTTTCTGTGCCTGTGCTGACGATCAACAAAAGGAAAAAAACACAGAAAAAACTAGCTGGGAAGGCAGCTTTAAATTGTATGGAGGCCCTAATGGTTGATCTACACACCATTAAGAAACTTCTGTCGTGAAGTATTATAAATCAAATTCCGCTTCATTAAAATTGAATGACCACTACATATGATTTCCACTTTACCGGAAAGATTTGCTTCACAATTGGACGTTTATTCCATCTTTTGTTATTCATTTGGCAAACACAAACATGTAACACACTAACTCTTTCCCTTGTTCATGAGAGGAAGTACAACGAGTCTATTTACATTACTACTGGCTGCTGTCAAAATGTCAAAGTATAAAACACTGCAGTCTTTAATTGCCCTTTCTCTGCAGGCCAACAGCCGAGGGAAGAGTTCTGTAACTTTCCAACAAACCATGCAATCCTGCAGAGTATAATATTCTCTTTGACCTGTTATGCTTGGAAAAGTTCACATAGAAAGTTTAACATAACAATGCCTTAATGCTTTCGGATTAAAACATATATCCACAATTTATTGTGCTCACATTTGGGCCTCTTAAATGCCTTTTGTCTGTATTCCCCGCAAGTGCTTCACTTATTCAAAGCATGTCTCTGTATTTAACTAATTCTCCCTTAAATGTGAGGGGCTTTTGTTAAGGCTTGATGAAAAGGCATGTAACTTCGGCAAGGAAATGAGTTGTCCCATCATTCCCTGAAACTAACAATAAAATTGAAATCTAGGGCCCAAACCGGAATACCTATCCTTTAGTCAAACTAATCACTGACGACTATTTTAATTTAATTGATGTAAATTAATTTGATAAACCTCAGGAAGTTGAGCATGGTAAACTCTGCTTAAAAGGCTACCTTCATGCATTTTTACAATATGGACGAGTTGTAAGGTAGAAATCATTTATTCACATTCTGCTATTGTATGTTAATATGACTTTACTGTACTAGATTCATATTGTTACCGGTATGAGGTATGCTTGTAAGTTGTATAGTCTTGTTCGATTTGCAGACGTTAAGTAAATATTAAGGGACACTTAATCATTGTTATGAGCTTAACAAATATCAAACTAAATTGGAATATTAAATGGGTATTTTGTAGGTTCACGGTGCTGGTGAGGGTTTTCAACTGTATTTTAACTTTTTTTTCCCATATTATTTCCTAGGAAGCAGTCCAGCTCTCGTTTGAATCGAAACTTGGCTGTCTGTTTCTCTTTATAGTGTTTTTTTCCATAAAATTTCAAAATTACTTTGTGATCGGTCATTGTCCCCCCCCCCCCCCCGCCTCCCCCCATAATTCCGTTCCGTTTTGAAAAAAAAAATATTGGCCAAACAATGAGCTGTCCCTCACAAACGTCATTTATGAACACGTTTTCTTTTGTGAAATAAAGGAACCTTTGGGCCCATTGAATAATAATACCTCACACAAACTATCCAGCATTTATTCATCACTATATAAATGTAGGAATACAAAGACTTCCGGTATCAAAATTGATTAGACAAGACGTGGGTGTTTCAACTCCCCTTACTAATCTCTTCTTTACAGGTACACAAAGCACATTGCTTTTCTCAAAATTACTGCAGACTTTTTACAATGGCCCTAGTATCGATTTAATATGGACTGACTATCACTAGTATCTTGGAAAGACAAGGATTACCAAATCTAACCCAGGGTGGCCATCGGCCTTCACATCACCGCACCATTGCAGTGAGTTTCTGTATATCACCCAACTTACGACCAACTAATAGGAAGTGTTTTAACTATCCAGTGACTCTCTATTTAAGACGGTTTGAACAGTTTAATAGCTTTATTGTGTGGATTAATGTCAAAACAACTGTGACTCGATACAAAAGGACTAATATTACATCTGATCGACAAACTAAGTGCCACTTTTCCGTGCAGTGGTGCCATCTGGTGGATACCAATTCATTTCAAAGCTGTATTCACAAATTCAGGAATCACCAAACAATAACAATGGAAGTTGAACTTAGCCTAAGAGCTTCGGTTAGGTCCATGGCAGACCGGGCCCAAGCGGAATATGAGTGGGCCCAACCAGAATATGAGCAGGAGAAGGAGCTGTTTGCCCAGCTTTTCTGCCTGTTGGGGAACAATGAGCAGCTGGAAACCAAAGAAAGGGATGAAGAAGTTATGCCCAATGAGGTCTTCATACAAGATGATGAGCAGGATGAATTTAATGTAGTCATGCCCACTGAGAAATGACTAGTAAAGGACACAGACAAAGATTACCTGGAAGAAATAACCCAAGAGGAATTGAGGAGATTCGCTAAGAATTTCCCCCTCCTAGGAGCCAAACAAGAAGCATATCAGTATGATATTAGGCCTGTTTACTTCACCAATGTTGAAACCTTTCTATTTCAGACAGAGGTCTTAAATAGGAATATAGTGTTCCCAAGGTTCAATGGATCGAGTATGTAATATCTACAGTGTTCTAATACTTCAAATTATATAAAGTGTTCGTTCTAGTTTTCATGAGGTAGGCCTATGCTTTTGTAAATCATGAAAATCACCACCGGTGTAGATCATTTGTAAAAAGAGACTTCAATGATTAGATATGGAGAGAACTACATGAACTACATGGTTCAGAATTTTAATTTTTGATTTATGACAAATCGCTAACGGCCAAGATCATTAGTGACAAAAGTTATACTATATGGTTCATTATTATGTTTCTTAAGTGCATAAGTATAGTATTTTTATGAGCCGAATAAGAAAAATGTGAAAATAAAACTGGGATATTACCATTTATTTCTTTTAAGTATTGTCAATAATGATGATTTAGCAATGTATATGCCCAGATGGCAGGTGTTTTTGAATAAAGAATTTGTAAAAATAATAAAAAAAATAAAAAAATATAGGAATACAAAATAGAGAACTGAATAATTTTTAATCAATCAACACGTTGATGCCCATATTTGGGGCCTTGGGCGGCCACTGGGGAATAGCCACGCCCACTTCTCGTCACGTGGACCAATCACATGAATGACTTCTCCATTGTGACGTAAGGTCGATGGAACATAAACAAACAATTGCTTCACTCACTCCCGCTCGATTCACCGCACTGGGCGGTTGTGTATTTGAAAAATTTTCGGATTTTGAGCTGTCTTTGAAGAATTTGATCTTCACGATGACGAAACCTAAGGTTTGCAGTAAATGTCAAGTATCCTATACGGGTCCGATGGGCGAGAATTGTATGTACAAGCCGGAGGAAGAAAATCAAGCGAGTTTGACCGATCGTATGGGGTCTCTCGATGATGAAAACAGTTGTTGCAGCATTGGAGAAGAAAACACTTGATGTTCCTCCTATTCCTTCTACCTCCACGGTTGATTCTGACTCTGGTATAATCGCATTTAATCAGCTGTTGCTAGTGTTGATGGCTTGATCTACAATGTGGGCGTGGACTCTCATAGCCATGGATGTACACGCTGCAGATCTAGAACTAGGTCGAGGACCCGCCCCTTCAATCAACGCAAGGACCTGGATAAAGGTGATGCTATTGATACCATTGAGAACTTGCTATTGCTTAATCTAAAATTGGTAGACAAGTTAGTCGTTGATTCTAGACCCCTGGATGAGATTAGGGGAGTGGTGGGTCACTGTATAACGATGTGTGAAAAAGCAGGATCCCAGGTTTATTCGCTTAAAGCAAGCCTGTCGTACGACCAGGCCGTGCGTAGCAGGGCAAACAAAGTGGGCTTGTCGGCATTCAAGGAGGTGCGTCAGGAAGAAGTGCTTTGCTGTTACAGCTATGAAAATTCACGCAAGGCAACTAATTCCAAACCTGCTGCTGGTAAATCTAGGAAGGATCGTGTGTGCTTTAAGTTTAATAATATTGGGGGCTGTTCCAACAAATCGTGTGAATATCCTCACAAGTGTTCGACTTGCGGGCCTCGCGAGCATGGAGCCCGTGCTTGTCATGGCACCAAAGGTGGTAAATAGGATGAGGACTGTCGGGAGAAGGTTGATTTGGGTGTGGGTGACACTTGTGATTATGGAAATGCTGTATTTTTGAGTTGTCATATTGTTAAACCTGATGTTTACGCTAGTCTTGTGTGTAACCACGTCCCCCCCCCCCCCCCCCCCCCCTGGTAACCATGTGAAGAATGTTTGTTGTGATATTGCTGACCCCGCCCATTGACCCGGAAGTGGTTACTGGTAACCTGGGCGACCCCAGATTAGAACTCGACTGTCATGGCGGACCATGATGGTGACGGCTCAATTCATCAACAATGACAAACAGTTATTTCCCGATTATTCTTCCGACAAGTCTTGGACTTTCTTCCAACTGTGACCAAGGTAAATATAGTGATCTTAGAGACATTATCTGTGACTTTGGTAATTCTGGAACTGAAACCGACAATGATATGCTACATTTTGACACCTCCGAAATCTCCTCGAGGTTGTGTTGTTAATGTTTTTGCCAAATGTGCTCATGGTGTTTGTCATTGTATTCATCAACTGGGAGGTATGGATACCCAGTTGAAACCATGTAGCTTCGCATATTTATTATTCAGCCTAAATGACAACGATATTGATACTTATATTGGTGTATTCTACGGTGTATTGGATGGGTTTGATGTGGTTGACAGTACAGTCAAACCGTATGACTGCCCTAATTATAATTCTATTCTCGAGCCTGAATTAAAAGTAAAATGGATGACATTGTCTCGAAAGAATTGTCTGAAGGTTTCATCTCAATAGCAGATGATATTCCCATCTGTATTCACTCATTAGGGGCTGTCCCTTAACCTGATGGAGGGATACGCCCCATAACAGAATGTAGTCTACCGTTGGGTATTTCTGTAAATGAAAATTGTGATTCTCTTGTACATGAATTTTCCTACAAAAGTATTGACAATGCTATATCGCTGGTAGGTTCTGGCTCATATATCGCAGTAGTAGATATTAAATCAGCCTATAGGGCTGTTCCCATCAACCCAGAACATCGTAAATATTGTGGGTTTCGTTGGAATATCGACGGTAAAGAAGTCTTATTTGTAGACAACAGGCTGTGTTTTGGCCTCCGTACAGGTCCCTGTATATTTAATCACATTTCCAACTTTTTTGTGACATGTTTTTGCTCAATTATTCCATGTTTCCTGTAGTAAATTTCTGGATGACTTTTTTGTATCCAGTAATTGTTATGATAGGTTGTACTGCTCAACGTGATGTATTATTGCATGTTTTAAGATTTTTGGGATTCCATGTAGCATGGAAGAAAGTCACTGCTCCCTCAACTACATGTGTGTACCTGGGTTTCAAATTAAATACATCTGATATGACATTATCCCTACCTGTCGACAAGGTAAAGAAGTTATCTACAGTGGTGGGAGAGACAAAAAGAGCAAAATATATATCTAAAAAACAGCTTGAGAAATTCTGTGGATACATTTCTCATTGTGCTGCTGTTTTTAAAGGTGGTCATACTTTCTGTCGACGATTTTTTAACCTTTACAAAGTCATGCTGATGAGGAAAATAACCAGAATACCCATCAGCAATGAAGCTAGGATGGACCTAGGATGGTGGGAGGCGTTTACAAAAATTTTCAACGGTGTGGGTATGTTGAAAAAAATAGAATAATTATCATCTCCCAGTCGTTTCTGACTCTTCGTCCAGGGGGTTTGGAGCTTTCATGGGCTCAGACTGGCTCGTTGGAGCTCGGAAAAATCATATTATCCCCTCCTCATGTGACTTCACTGACCATATTTACCCCATGCCTATGGAGGATGAATTGGCTTCGAATATTAATATTCAAGAGTTATACCCAGTTTTAGCTGGCATCAGGAGGTGGGCTCCCCTTCTGAAAAATAAATCTGTTGTTTGCTTCATCGATAACACACAGGTGATAGCTATGTTGAGGAATGGTACAAGTTCAAGCAGCCAGTGTATGCAATGGCTGTATGAGCTCTATTGGATATGCTTCATCTTCAACATATCTCTTGTGCCTAGATATATTAAAACTGACAATAATGTGGTTGCAGATTTATTATCTCGTCTTCCATATTTTTCTTCTGATGCTCCTGTGCCTAATATCCTACGAATGGCAGAATTATGCTGCTTTAACTCAGGCCCTTGTCTTCTCCAGGGCTTGAACAGTGGAATGACAGGATCATCCAACTTAGAAGATTGTCCCTAGCCTCTTCGACTCGTCATCTATGTGATAGGCAATGGGCTGTATTTATGAACTTTCTGGACATATTTATGAACTTTCTACCCTGCTGCCATTGGATGTTTTTGTTTTTTTTAAACGTTTTTATTTTCATAATATACACATTGAAAATATATGGGAGAAAAACTCATATCGCCAACATTTAGGCGTTCTTCGAAGCCATCTGCTCCGTTCATTAGTATTAGCAGTTGCAATTCCAATATATTCAAAACGGCGAAATCAACATTATATATGATAATAATTAATTAATCAGAAGTGGGGTCGTGTAAATAAATGTACAGAGCAATCACATGATTGGAACGAGATGGTATAAAGAAATGATGGAGATGAGAAATACCATACTATGTCTGTTAATAAGTGCTAAGAGGTGAGAGTGTGACAAGAGGAAGCCGAGTAATTATTGATTACATGTGTCTAAGAAGAATTTTTTGATGTGGATTTTAAACATGTTTTTGTCTTGAATCTTACGCAACCTTACTGGTAGGTTGTTCCAGGTTACAGCAGTTTGGTAATGCAATGATTGCCTATTCGACTCTTTTTGGGGATTAAATATTTCTAAGACAGGAGCATCATGTAATCGGGTTGTTCTTGTTACAGAAGGAGATGGGATCCGGTTCATCTTATTTATTTTGATATGGGCGGTTTTGGAGAGAAGAAAACCCATTCTATGTTTTAATAACATAGTTTTCGTTATTAAAAGAATAAATTCCGTCGAGGTTCTGGGGGGACATTTCAGAGCTATTTTTAGCGCTCTATTTTGTAGTCGTTGGATGGTGGAAATAATTTTCTGACAGCATCTACTAATATATGGAGCACTGTAATCTATTATTGAGAGGATGTTTGCTTTAACCATTAGAATTGCGCATTTTTTGGTAAGATTAGGTCTTATTAATGATAATTGATGTATTCTATATTGAAGAGATTTCACTAATATGTTGCTCTGTTCTAAGAAATTTAGATGTTGGTCTATATTTATGCCCAGATAGTTGTTGTTGCTTACTTGCTCAATATTTTCATTATTAATTTTGATTGTTATAAGTTGGGTTTCTTTCTTCTCTCCAAAGAGCACGGTACACAAACTTTCTGACTTTGCTGCATTTTTGTCGTCGGTGATGAGATACTCTTCGATTTGTACCTATCTAGCTGGTGTTATTTCCTATGCTAGGTTATCTGACATTGATTGTCCAACTTTATCTCATCCAAGCTTGAAGTCTGTGCTTCGAGGAATTAAAAAGCTGCCTGGATCTGCACCCAGACCTGCCCCGCCCATCTCTCCTACTATATTATTAAAGTTGTACCCATATGTTCAGCTGGACAATATTCTTCACAAACTGTGTTGGGCTGCATATGTGTTTATGTTTAGAACTCTGTTGAGGGTATGTCATATAGTGTCATCTCCTCATATGCTGCATCGTAAGGACATATCGCTGGTTACTGGAGGGATGTGTGTTAGAGTAGGGTCTACCAAGACTTCTACTATTCCCTTCTCAGTATTTATTAAGGCTATATCCAACAGATCTCTGTGTCCAGTGTACTGGGTTAAAAAATTGCTTGCCCAGGATATGCCTAATACTCAGCAACTCTTCTCCTGTGCTGGTCATCCTGTACTTACATATGATCATATTTCCAGCAATTAAAATGAATTATCATCTTCAGCTGGTGTCACTGGAGGCTTCACAACCCATTCTTTCCATAGGGGAGGAGCCTCGTATATGTCTTCACTAGGTATTCCTCTGTTGGACATCAAGGTGAAAGGGAACTGGAGATCATCCATCGTCGATTCTTATATCGTCCCTTCCCCTGAGGATATGTTTAACCCATTAAGGGCGTGGAATGCTTAAATGCATTCCCGTGAGGGGGGCGTGGCATGCATTTATGCATTCCCATGATAGGGGCGAGGCTTGCATTAATGCATTACCGCCCATAGGGCGTGGCTTGCATTAATGCATTACTGCCCATAGGGCGTGGCTTGCATTAATGCATTATAAAGTATGGACGTGGGAAAATGCATTTTATTTCGAAAAATAAATTTGTTTTTCATTTCTCTTCTTTAAAAAGTAATTTCTACATGAGATTTCGTCTACTTTGTAACATTAATATCATTGCCATAGGAAATTACTCAACCCACATTAATCAAATTAAGTGCAGGTTTGTTGCAGGACCAGACGACATTGAGTAATGGTGCCGATGGCGGGTGGCGCCGACGCATTTTCCGAGCAAAAGATTAATAATTACACACAAATAAAATGCCTACAAATATTCTATTAATCACCCTCATACAATACAATATATCATTGGTAATAACTTACATACCTTTCATTCCCATCAAAATTTATTTAAAAGAAATAACCTCCTTTTTCTGTACCTATATCTTGATAATATCAGCTTCATAATGTCCGCCATTGTTGAATCAGTCATGTTGCTTTCCATATCAATGTTTTAGCTTATTTTTCATTGAAAATCTAATGATCCATGTAAAACCTTTCCACAATCCACGATGAGTAGCATCTACTCTCTTATAATACTGAATATCAGAATATTTGGTTGGAAAATAAATGGATTAAAGGGAATCGCTAAGTATATGTTGCTATTGCGATGTCAATGTGCGTAATGCCTCGCCCGGTCTGACTATGACGTCAGGGATGACGACGTTGCATAGGGAACATTACTACATTGTAGTGACGCTCCCATAGTGACGCACATTGCTGACGTCCGTTCTGGACAGATGACGCAGTTTTCCCGCGCGCCTTGAATGGGTTAAATGTAAAAATATTATCTCCAAGCATCTTGACGACCTGTTAAAATCAACTCTTCTCTGGTTTGGCCATTTTGGTAAATAAACCTTGCTTCCCTCGGTTCTGGCCAACCCTTGTGTATTTGTTGATTATTATAATATAGCTCTGTCTCCCATCCAGCCGACCAAGCCACTACATATAATCAATCGACACGTCGATGCCCATATTTGGGGCCTTGGGCGGCGACTGCGGAATAGCCACGCCCACTCCTCATCACTCTTCTTCCAAATCAACTCTTCTCTGGTTTGGCCATTTTGGTAAATAAACCTTGCTTCGCTCGGTTCTGGCCAACCCTTGTGTATTTGTTGATTATTATAATATAGCTCTGTCTCCCATCCAGCCGACCAAGCCACTACATATAATCAATCGACACGTCGATGCCCATATTTGGGGCCTTGGGCGGCGACTGCGGAATAGCCACGCCCACTCCTCGTCACATGGACCAATCACATGAATGACTTCTCCATTGTGACGTAAGGTCGATGGAACATAAACAAACAATCGCTTCACTCACTCTCGCTCGATTCACCGCACTGGGCGGTTGTGTATTCGAAATTTTTTCTTTCTTGTTGATATTGTCAATTATTATGGTAAATAAACCTTGCTTCGCTCGGTTCTGGCCAACCCTTGTGTATTCGTTGATTATTATAATATAGCTCTTTCTCCCATCCAGCCGACCAAGCCACTACATATTAAATATACTCTTCGTTAATGCACAAATGAAGATGACAGATGGTATTCACCGAATTTGGTTTATATTATTCTTTTCTTGCACCTAAGCATCTCACCTTAACATATGCAAGAAAATACACAACATTTTAAATCCTAAGGGACTGTTCATTTTTAACCATGGGGGGTGGAAGTAGAATTTTGAGGGGTCCCACCTTTTTAGTGCAGACTCTGAATGAAGGGGGGTCATTTTTCATATAGTGCCTAATTTTTATTTTTCTAATTATATTACTGTTGATGGTATCCAGTATATAAACATTTTTATTTTAAGATGTTCTGATGTATGAATGGATCAAGCAAAAATGGTTAGGTAATGAACAGGTTAAAAACGATGTGCAATAAACTTAATCAGCGTTTTAATGGAAAGAAAGGATTAACTGGAACTCCATTAAAATTGAAATGAAAATTAAAACCAAAATACCGACCCAGGTATTGCAGAAGACCTTTCAAAAAGGCAACGTTTCAGGTAATATGGTTGGGTTTCAAGCAAATTTATTCGAATGTACTGGTTAGTATATAGCTTAGCAAACCACAAGGAACTTTCAGTCCAGTGATATGGGAACCCATCGGTGGGTGTTATATGCCCCCAGGGCTTTTATTAGCTGCCTCTTCCAAGTCCAGTTGTTCCCTTTCGCTTGAAACATTCTGAAGAAAGATGTTAAGGCCACAGTCTTAGCAAATGAGGGAATTCCCTAGGGCTGGTTTTGAAGTCTGCATTCAGTTAAAAGACTCACATAGATCGAGGCCGATTGCACTCAATTAAGGTAAAGGTCCGCCATGTAATTTACAGAGAGAAAGTTCTTATAGAGAAAAGTTCTTATATCAGCAATTCAGGCGCGGTGAAACCAGGGGGCTAGGGGGAGGGGGGCAGTTGTCCCCCTAACTATATTGGGGGCCTGCCCCCCAACCCAATAATTCTTATACATTTTGAAAGAATGTATTGATCAAAGAATGAGCTGTCCCCCACAGAACCTTGTGCAACGTATACAGTTGTAAGACTAATTGATACAATTGGTCCTTACATCTACAAACTATCACCACTAATTATAAGTTCAGAAAGTTTAGAAATCAAATTTCGTGTAAAGTTAAGAGAATCAAAAATTATAATGTCATTTCATGCGAGCTGACCTTCACTTTTTGCCCCCCCCCTCGCCCTTGCTGAAGCACTCTCCCTCTCCCTCATAGCCTCCTCCCTATCTCTTGTTATAATCCCTCTGTCCTTCTTTCCCTGTCTATTTCTATCTCTCTCACTCTTCCCCTCACACTCTCATCACTGCCACCCCTTATCCCCACCACCACCTTCCACCCCTCAACCCAAACTCCTGCTCTCCATCTCTTCACTGTACTCTCCTTCTATAGTAAAGGGTGGGCCAAGTTTATTGAGGGATAGCAAATGGGTGAGAAATAATCTGGATATTCATATGGATGAACCAGATTACTTATTAAACAAGTTATAAGTTTACTAATTATTAAGTTAATCAATGATTTAATCAACTATATTTCTATTTAACTTTATAACCAGTTTAACTTAATGTTTATACCCTGCGTTTCCAAAGGAAACAACTTCTCAGGATCAATTATTTGTGCACGATGTCAAGTCATAGATACTGAAATTTAGTCTTTCTTAAACTGAAAATGCAGAATATTTACAAAAATGCTTATATTTTCACTTATCTAATTCACTCATCAGTCCTACATTTCACACATCGAAGAGGTCAATTCAACACATGTGTACACACGTTTTTGCCAATAAATTTTGTTCCAATCCTTTAATATGACCAACATTTCGCTAAAATTTGGTTCAACATGCACATCGCACATAACAGTAAAATCCTTGAAACAATCATACATGAACAAACATCGGAATACCTACTTAAACATGACCTCCTTGACAAAAACCAACATGGTTTCAGAACACAACAGTCAACCCATCAAGCCCTTGCCCAGCTTGTTGACGACATAGCCACTACAACAAACAATAAGCAAACCACAACAGCAGTATTCATAGATCCAAAAAAAGCGTTTGACACACTTGACCGCTCACTCCTGCTAAAAAAACTTGAAAAATTAAACTCAGGCCCAAATTCAACCAAATGGTTCCAAAGCTATCTACAAAATCGCTCACAAGCCGTCACAGCAAATGGCCACACATCAACCACCCTACCCCTTAAAACTGGAGTGCCCCAAGGCTCCATACTAGGTCCACTACTATTTCTCATCTAGATTAACGATCTCCCTGCTAACCTACCCGACGTCAAAACCCAGTTATATGCAGATGACACTGTCATCTACAGGTCAACTAAATTCTACAATGCCTCCATCCCCACAATACAAACGGCCCTGCATGCACTTGAAACCTGGTGCAACACAAACAAACTGACAATCAAGACAAAAAAAACAAAAGTCATAGCTTTTACCCCAAAACGAACAGCCGCACCCACTGTTTCCAAACTGACTCTACAAAACACTGAGCTTGACCTAGTTGAACATTACAAGTACCTCGGCACCACACTGGACCACAAACTCAACTCACAGAAACAAATAAATGCAATAACGCAAGCCACAAACAACAAACTCTACATGCTAGCACGCATCAGACACATGCTCACCAAGCAATCAACACTGAAAATCTACAAAGCAATGATTCTACCCCTCCTCGATTATAACTCAACAATATATAACTTTGCAACACAAGCAAACATAAACAAACTAGAACACATCCAAGCCCGAGCAGTCAGAATCATCACACTAACAAGAAAACATGATTCGGTAGCAGGCATGCTACCATCTCTAGGTCTCGAGCCACTGGATCAAAGAAGGGCAAAACATCTACTTTGCCTCATGTACAAACGATCCCGAGACGCACCCATAATCTCACACACACACACTAAAAACACCCGCTCGCAAAATAAATTCAACCTACCACTACCCTCGCCAAAAACCGAGACTCTTAAAAGTGCACCCTACTACAAGGGTGCCAAAGCATGGAACGCCCTAACTTCAACAGAAAAAAATACTCCATGATTCAAACAATTCAAGAATCACCTCAAAAACATTCAAACATTCAAACAATTCAAGAATCACCTCAAAAACAACCAAATACAACTCACTACCCACACAAACTGACCAATAAACCCAACCAAATTGGTATGCAGTATCTTCATGCTACCATAACAAACCCACACTAAACCGAGGGCACGCTGTATCTTCAAGCAGTCCAAACAAATCCAAAACAAATCCACCTAACTGATCATAACTTTTATTCTTATCCTTAAGAGTACCTCACTTTGTTACCATTATTTTGATTCATATGTGTTTAACCCAACTTGATCTTGAGTAGTATTTTTACAGCTAGACAGCTAGACACAGCAGTGGGAGGAAGACCATGGTTTTTCTGTTGAATTATCACCCGTGAGCCCATTATCCTCATATGTTCATGACATCCTTTGACTCATTCATCACTCTACAAATACAGGAATACATCATAGGGAACTAAATAGTTGTTTTAATATTTTCGTTAATGCACAAATGAAGGTGGCAGATGTATTCACCAGATGTGGTTCATAGTATTCTTTTCTTGTACCTAAAAGCTTCTCACCAAAACATGTGCAAGAAAAAACACAACATTTTAAATCCGAAGGGACTGTTCATTTTTAACCATGGGGGGGGGGGGGGGGGGGGCAGCTTCTTTTGCGCTGCGCAGAGTCTTAAATGTGTGGGACCATCTCAGAACTCAGAACTTCAATGATGTGTGTGTGGGTGGGGGGGGGGGGGGTGTCGATGCAAGAGAGTGGAATTATGCTTTGATTTATAGCAAGAAATTCTATTCTATTTATACTATAGGAGGGTAATGCGAAGTCATCATCCATGCTTCTCTTCCCCCCATCCATGCGTCTCGCCCCCCCCTACCCCCCCCCCCCTCATCCAACAAGAAGAATTACATCTTTAAAGCTTCATTCTCAGTTAAGGGTGAGCAACTACTTAAGATTTTCTACTTCTTTTCAGTTTTCCTAAACATCTGAAAGTTATTTGACCAAAATATTGGAGAATACCATCCTGTTGTTTCCGCTACAGGCCTTTACAATCTACATCTATTACAATTGAAATCATTGCTGCATTGGTTTCACTTAGTGCTTGATTTCTTTCGCCTGATTTTCAACTTAAAATTCTAACTTGTATGAAAATGCACAACATCAGTCCCATAGGTTGAACAATGATTAAATTTGGTAAGATGTATTTAGTCGTAATAACTGCATATTTTCAAGTTCCCATCCACCAGTCTTCTTGTGCCTGATTATCTTGATTCCAATGAAAGGGAATCATTACACAATGATATATGGATCCGGGGGTGTTTTATAAAAATAAAAGGAAATTGTATGATGTACGATACAATATACAAAGAATATATGTAACTTAGAGCTTGATTATTTACATAACAACCAATTTTATTTTGTTAATGAGAATCTCTGAGAATATTGAAATAAATGTATGTTTCATGAGTTTCTTATTTCATGATTTCTTGTATATATGTTTACAATATCTTAAAACTGATGATTACGTAACAACACCTATAAATAAATGATCAACCCTAACACAATCAAAGCAGACAAAGGGGTAGTTGAGAGTCTGATGAGCTGCTCCAGACAACTTAACAAAGCTTTATTTGTAATGATATACATGGCAGTAAAACCAAATTACAGTCATGAATCACTTGAGAGTAAGAATAACTCGTTTAACCTTTCCACTTAAAAAGACTCGACGACTTGAGGCCCTGTGCAAACAAAATGTCTTTAAAAATAAAAACAAGCTTAGTGTGGCCACCCATCAGTCTGGCCCGGAGAACCATACATCCCACAATCCCATTTAACTCACTTTTCTTGCTCAAATCGATCTTAGCCCCTCTAATTCTTTCACCAATCAAAAGGGAATGACATTAAACGCTAAAACTGTGAGTTGTTGAAAAGAAAACTGAGCTCCTGATGTGGAGATATTGACAAAAAAAATGTTTTAATACCCCCAAAATGAGACAAATGTGAAAAGGCTTTCTGCTCTGGGACTCAACCTCATAATGTCCAATTTGGAGATCTAACACACTAACCACTTGGCGTATGAGACTGGCTATACAGAACATGGATATAAACACTAGGCCTTTGTTGATTCATTGCATTTTAGGTGTATTTTATGGTGAATGAGGAGAATGGGGAAAATAAATTAAACATTCAAATTATCATAAATGTCTATCTTGCATCTGCAATCTATTTCTATTACATATGTCAATGCCACTTTCTATTATATCTTAGAATCGATCTGATGAGATTCTGGGAGGTTTTTTTTCTCTATAGATTCCCTCTAAACCACTTCCGTCCCCATAGATCCGTCCCTATAGATCAGTATCAAGCCTATAGTTCAGTCTCAAGACTCCCTATAGATCAGTATCAAGCCTATAGATCAGTATCAAGACTTCCGTCTCCATAGATCAAGACTTCCGTCTCCATAGATCAAGTTCCGTCTCCATAGATCAAGACTTCCGTCTCCATAGATCAAGTCTCAAGAGTTCCATAGATCAAGTCTCAAGAGTTCCGTCTCCATAGATCAACCCAACCCAGGCGCGCACCCGGACCGGGGACTTTTGAATGAAATCCTCTGTGCGCTATATAGACTACCGTACACAATGCAACGCCAAGTGAACATGCACATGAGTGGGTATGCCGAAGGGTCTCCACATCTCTTCCGGTCGCACGTATAGGTTCTGAACTCGCCATTCATTTATTGCTTGATTCCCGTCGACTGAATCTTCGCTATCGGGCTCAAACACTATTTAAATCATTTCTACCGATTCAAATCTTTTATTTATTTCTTTTTTAAGTCCCTAGACACACGCAACACGGCATTCGAGAACCGGAAGTGTCCGATGCTTTGGATAGCAAGCAGCGGAACCTTGCGAAAACAGGCCGGCTGGCTGAACATAAACATTAGCGAATACGCACCTCTGATTGGCTGTTTCTCCGCTAAGCCCCGCCCACTTCACTTGGCCAGCCGTCGCGGTATCATGTAGGTTTCGATTAAAGCGGTGTCCGATGCTTTGGATAGCAAGCAGCGGAACCTTGCGAAAACAGGCCGGCTGGCTGAACATAAACATTAGCGAATACGCTCCTCTGATTGGCTGTTGTGGCTGAAGCTTCATTCGGTCAGCCGTCGCGGTATTATATAGGTTCCGATTAAAGCAGTGCAATCACTTCCGGTCTCATAGAAAGGCTGACGATTTGCATGATATTTTGGATGTTTTTGGATGTTTTTGGATGTTTTTGGACGGAATAAAGAAGGTTTGTGTATCTTTTTTGCTCTAACATTAAGGAAATCTCATCAATTCTCTTCTAAAAGCAATAATTTTCTCGGATTTTTCTGGTCGCGGTCTCTATAGCGTCAGGGAATTCTCGGGCTTCGCCCTCGAACTCCCTGACGCTATAGAGACCGCGACCAGAAAAAACCTAAAAAATTATTCCTTAATTAAGCCTAGCTCTGCATGCTTCTCTGGAACCAATCTTTAAACAAATTCCACCACTCAAAGGCCAGGAGAAATGGTGGGTCTACAAACCTTGGAGACGTCTCTATATAGCAAGCCTTCTTCTAGTGTCTTCCCTTGCATCGGGCAAACATCTTTAAGGATTTATGTGAGGGTAACTGAGTGTGGAATCATCCAAATGCTGCCGAGGAGGAAGAAGTATTTGCTTGATGCCCTTGAGCTGAGAGGTAATTTTGACTATGCTCTTCTCTAATGTTAAGCTGATCTTTTCCTCAGGATATTACACGCATCTAAGTTTACTTATAGAATTCCAAACGGATACCATCAAACTTATAAATACACACTTTTATTTTTATCAGCTTTGCTGGATAAAAGCTATAGTAAAAGTATAAATGTTTGCTGGTTACTTAAGCAGGAGTTCCGGTAGGCATCTCAAGGGTAGACATTGACAACACATCACAAAGTAGTAAAATAGGATATTTAATAGTAACATCGAACAAGATTCACAAATGGCTACCCATGCATCATAAATTGCCCCATATGTTGGAATAATGTTCCAATTATGTTGCTTCGGATCAGTTTCTTTAAATCTAACTTGTTTGACTTGTGGCATAGTCATAATGTCTGTCATGTATTTCTCTTCCCATTTCTTTTCTCCTCTTCATTCAGTTCAAATGTTCATTCAGATGTTATTACAATTCGGTCGTTCTTTTCTAAAAATTAGTTCTTCCAAATAGTGCCGCGTTTTGGTTTAGAACTTAAGAGTTAAGTAAACTAAAACTATCAGGCTAAATAAGGACTAGTTATAGTACATGTGAATGGAATAAATGGTAAATAAATTTCTAAATTCCTTGAGGGGGCACATTTTGTCCAGATAGAGTTCGATGTTATTTAATCCATCCCAGAATTGTTCTGGGTTTGGGTTATTGAAAAATTGGGAGTGTCGAATCATTCGCCAGAACACACTCACATTCGAGTTAGAGCCACCCAATCGATGATCTCATTTAACATTCATTCTCCGCTATCCTTCCCCTTTTCTTCTCTCACTGCCCTCTCCTTCTCTCCGCTCCCTCTTCTTCCCTCTCCTCTCTTTTCTTTTCTCTGCCTCCCCTCCTTTCTTTCTTCTTCCCCTCCTTTCTTCTCTCCCTTCATCTTGTCCCTTCCGCTCTTCGTTCCATCTCCTCTCGTTTCTCTCTCCTCCCCTTCCTCTCTTCCTTCCCTCTCCTCCCTTTCCCCTCCTTCCGTTCCTCCCTCTCCTCGCTCCCTCCCGTCTTCTCTCTCCCTCTGGCGAGTGTGACTTGAAGGTCTTATCCGATGTGATACTACCATCAATGCCAATAAAGCAAATGGAGTTTCTGTGATTAGCACTTGTTCAGACTCAGGATAATTGAATGAAAGGGAATTTCGAATATAATCAGCCAGGATTGTGTCTTGATTCTTCCTAGCATGTATTAGATGATTTCCAATCATACTTACCAACTGGGTTCTTCGTTTATAAATTGACACTCTATCTAAATCTATCTATCTATCTAGTGTTTCTAACTTTTCTTTTCGATAGTTATTATAGTTATATTTGAATTCTGCATGCATACCTAGGGAAGCCCCCAGGCGAATCATTCGTCAGAACACACTCATATTCGAGTTAGAGCCACCCAATCGATGATCTCATTTTAATTCTAAATGAAGAACAATGTAGTCACAAGAGAAGATTATAATTAACAATCGCATACCCTTGCCTGGGAAATCGCACTAAACTCTACTGCTTGGGGACCGCATAACCTGGCAACAAAATCCTAAAGTATGGGGATGTTTGTCATAGTGTTGACGAAGTGCGCAACAGCCCAGCTGGAATGGAAATAACAGAAATACTTAATAAATGAGGGTCGCTCAGCTAGTACAGCTGCTGTTGTTGCTGTACATCACAGAAAGGCTATTTGAAGCTGAAGTGGGGATACAGGACTTCTAGACGGCCACATAGTCATGAATATTTCAGTCAACCAGGGAGTTAAGGTTTGCAATAGAGTCACCATCTTTTCCTTTAAGAGACCAGTATCTGAATCATCCTCACCCACCACCATTATTTTAGAAACAGGGGATCGTTTGTGCTCAGAGAAGGAAGACAATCCTGCATTAAAGCCCAAGACATTGTAAAATGATCATCCAATTCTAAAGTTCCATTATCACAATTCACTTCATAGAAAAAAATGGGAAAAGTGAGATTGCATTTCGATGTTATCATCGATTAGCACTGACGATAATCGATTACCAATTATATCTTTCTCGCTATTAGCTATTAGTCCATAGATAATAACTTCAAAAACTGCTATAACGACATCACCAAGCCATAACATCCATCGCATCGCCCATGATGATTCAATTGAGAAACAAGGCTAATAGATAATATTCAGGGCCATTTAACCCTAACATTCTTTAAAATCGTCTTTAGCAGACATTTCTCAAATCGTATTAGCTACTTCTCTATAATTACATATTGCGTAAATCAACACATGTTCTCGCTAATCTTTGATTCATTTCCCTTCTTACCTCACGCTAATCCATGCCGCAAAATGAAGTTATGAATTAAAGGATATTATAAATAAGTGAGTTGCAATGTAGAAATGGAAAAGAAGAGTTAATATAATGTACATCTGAGCAGTTGTTAATGCCAGGGGCGTATATATATATAGCGCCTGTTGGACTCATATTTGGCCTCTAATTTGTACTCTAAGGTCACATCAAGCGTCAGGAATGGAGTAATTTCGTCCATTCCATATTTATTATGGTAGACTGGCATACGTCAATCTTTCTTGTCAATCTTTCTTTGACCCTCGGTCCTTTTTTGTTTACATGTTTTTTACCAGGACTAGATTACCGCAATGGACCCTAATAAAGGGAAAACCAAAAATAATTCCTCATCTCCTGCCCCTCTGTTTTAGGCCTAACCCTATCCACTCAAGGCCTTCATCTCATACTTGGGGGGAGGACGTGCAATTGTAGCTCCCCGGTTTCGAACTCACAACATGCTTAAGCCACAGAGCCGACCCAGCACTTCACACCACTCAGCCACCCCACATCCCACTATCAAAATGGGCCATTCTCAGAAAAGTCTTGCGAATGGTGTCTTTGCTCTTTATGGGTCTCTGAAGCTGAGGAAAATATAGGGATTGTTTTTTCTGTGATTAAATTTTAATTCTACAAGTCATGAGGATTTTTGTATGTACAGTCTGGTACATCTGCGAAGGTCACATCAAGGTCATTTGGGGGGTGAGTATGGAGACCACCCTATAAATAGTATGTCCGTAGCACAATATCCAATATTCACAGCTGTAAAAAGATATAGAAAACAATAAAATGATATGAAAAACCACCATAAACCAATAGAGTAGATTATTACCTCTTAAAAAAAATGACGATTTTTTTTCTTAATATTTAAATTCAGCTGGAATAAGTCCAAACCTATTGTCAGCCAATTTTATGTCACGATACGTGACGACGGTGTTTAGGTGACCTGTGAGCAATATTAAGTTATATGTATTCATAACAAATATTGAAATTAATTGCCCTCACATCAATGTATTGTTATGGAAACATGAAATTATCCTCCTTGTATTATCATAGGCCTGGCAGGGGATTCAGGGCGGGACCCAAGTACCGATTTTTTAAGCATGTCACGATACGCGACGGCTGTCCAGGACTTATTATAAAATATGGAATTATTTCAATTGTGTGGATATTTAGTCTTATAATGGCCTTAGTAAAATAGGTATAAAAAATAATTCTGCTTCAATTATTTTGCCTGACATATGAAGTAACATGTGAAATTGTCACGATACGCGACGGTCACGATACGCAACGGAATTTTCGGAAATAATACGCGTCGCGGTAACGCTGACTGAGGAAAAGCTGTTTAGGATATAAAGTAATCGTGTACATCAAAATTCTCGCGATACTGTCAGCAGCATTTAGAATTTTGAATGATCCAAATCGGTAAAGATCTCGCAAGATGGTGGCAGTTTTTCTAAAACTATATTTATCATTATTACATATCTAATTGTGACCATTATTTATTTGTAATATATTTTGTATGCTATTCCTATGCCAAAACAAAGCAAAAATGACCTTTCCTCACGTTTTGGGTTCTAGATTCTTTAATATTTGAGCCCGAGTGCCAATTTGTGTAGGACTGTATAGAAGAGAATATATATTTTCAGGAAATATAACCCTCAAACGTCTCATCTTAATTCCATTTCATTCGATTTCCGACCCTGAAATGCAAGACTTTTCTGAGAATGGCCCAAATAGTGTTATCTGAAATGTCAAGTATATATACTGGGTGCATAGTTGAAGTGAATTTGATCCTATTTTTGGATCTATAACTTGGCTATAGTAAAGATTTTAATCAAAGTGTCTTGCAGTGATCCATCGTCAAGACACAATGCCGGAATTCTGAAGATTTACAAAGTGAACCCGTATACAGGATCATACCATAGATGCACAATTGAATGATATCAGATATACGTTTCTATGTGTGGTTGAAATGGATGTTTTTCTCAGGTGGCCAAGTGAAAAACGTCCATTTCAAGCCCCAAGTGCACGTAGAAACGTTCAAGCACAGCAATAGGGCGTGGAAGTGCCATGGCCGCCACTCTCCCACTCCACTGGTCGCCGTTTGTTGAGCTGTCGGGGACAGTTGTACGCATACAGACCAGTCCTACTAGTGTTGGACGTCCGCTTCCGGCCTATCGCTTACATCAAGGAAAATAAAAATAAAAATGTACTGCTCAAAACGGCAAAATCATGGCTTTCCACTGGTTCATTTTGCTTCGCAATCATTCATAATTTGTTTTAAATGACAGTAAAATCACAACAAACTGCAACTAAAGCAATTAGATATCATTCTGTTGTGCTCCTTCGGATGTGTCTACAGCTCCCAGAACAAGTTCCCGGAAGCCGTAGACACGCCTCACTCAGGACCACAACCTCATAACCTAACCACCCATTAATCTTGTTTTGTATCACTTCCAGGACAGGAAGTGAATGACGCCCTTAAACGTTGCATTGGGGAAATAAATATTCTCTTTTTCTATTGCCCCAGCATTGTCCCAAAGTTTCTGGTTACCATATATAGAATAATTTGATCCTATACATTTAGTTGCACTCTTCTCCAATATAAACAATGAATAAACACATGGGTGTGGCTCTAAAGGTGCGACCATGTGGGCACCTTTATTAACAAGAAACTGTGGCTGTGACCAAGGAAACAATGATTTCCCTTGAATCACCTTAGTCCATTATACTAGATTATAGGCCTACACCAAACCAAAAGGACCCCTCCCCCTCCCCCACAATCAATCCCCATGCCCTCCTCTACCCACTCTGCGCAGAAAAAAGTGTTGTCCTCCATTTATCAATGTGCATTATTAATGTTGCATAATTTACAAGACGTTATGATGTACATCATTACAATATCAGCGTTGACAACTTGGCAATGTATTTTGAGTAGAAATAGCGTTTTTTATTACTTTGTCGGAGGGTAAAATCCCTGCGATATGTATGCAAGTGTGTCTGAAATTCAGGTGGCAGGATGCAGAGATGAATTCCATTTAAATTCGAGGAGCGCTGACGCCAAAATAAACCAGGCAAATGTGGAATCTATATTCCTAGTACAAGCACCTTTGGCACTTGTACCACCTTTTGCGGGAGAAACCTTAAAAAAATGTTCTTCCCATCAGGTGGTCATGCAACCCCCGCCACCTAATTGAGGTCTCGCTGCACAATATATAGATGTATCATGGAGTTAGTTTATACTATATGGCTATTCAGCGGTCAGAACTAAAGAACTATTAGAGAGATCTAAAAACAGTGAAAACTTTTCGTCGCATTGCTATTTCAATGAGTGCAACATAGTCAAGTGAAACCCCCACCCACCCCTCCACCCCCGGGTAGGTAGGGGAATGGTAGGGGAATGTCTGAGAAAACATTCCCCTATACCCAGTCAGAGATTTCCGTTAGTTTACTATAGCAATAAACAACCAAGGATTTTTGCGTGAGATCAGTCTGTAGGCCGAGGGACGTCCCAAGGCCGTAGGCCGAGGGACGTCACTGAGCCTACAGACCGGTATGACTAAAAGACGCACAGCACCGAAAAGCCCGCACAGCATCCGCACAGCACCCGCACAGCACCATCGCTACTTGTGCGACTTATATTTCACAGTTTTTCTCAAGAAATATTCAATTTATAACCAGGAAATTTTAGGATATTAATGATGAAGGGTGGAACTCAAAAGCCAGTAAATATGGGAATGAATATTTGAATAGTTTTACTGTAATTAACTCTCGAAGTTGCAAACATTTCATGATGTTTAAATTAATTTTCTGTAATTTAGTCACTTATAATTCTTAAATAATTCTTAAATATTCTGAATAGAATTAGAATAGATGCAATGCCTTATTGTATATATACATGTAATACAAATTCAGTTAAGAAAATGATCACTGTAGTAACATACCAGAAGACGGGAACCCGTTTTTAATACATTTATACAAAGAAAGGCACATATGGGCACTTCTCATGAAATGTTGACAAGGGCCCTATACATGTGGAAACAAAATATCAAAGTCTAAGTGTCATATCTCTATTGATGGATAGAATTGTTGTATAAGCATACAATTTTATGTTCTCTTGTTCGATCGTTAGCAGCAACTGTCTATTATTCAAACTGCTTGGGCTTGTTGTGTTCAGCTGGTCACGTGTTACCCTCGCTATTTATATATCCAGATACCTAAAGCTATATGGACACATATATACATACATATATGTATATATGTGTTATGTGTTATGTATATGTGTTATAAGACATTGCTTTGATTCTCCTTTTATTCAGAGTATTTAATAGCGTTGTCCATTCTCGCCAGCATTGATTTAATGATAGTATATTGATCTAAATATCACAAACTTTGACAGCTATTTACAGTAAAACTATTCCAGTTATAAAACCCATATTTACAGAATTTTTAGATCCGTATTCGATGATTTGTATCCTCAAATATCATGGTGATCAGAAGAATATTTCATGTACAAAATAGCAAAGGGGTGCGTCTAATATTAGTCGCACAAGTAGCGACGGTGCTGTGCGGATGCTATGCGGACGTGGGTTTTCGGTGCTGTGCGTCTTTTAGTAAGACCCCCTACAGACTGTTCTCACGCTACAATCTGAGTTGTTTATTGATTTTAGTCCGTGATGGAACACATCAGGTGGTGCCACTAGACCAACGCAGTCTGTACTACCATAATTGCACGCAAAATCTGACCCAAAATGGACTAAAGCAGTATCAACTGTAGGGGTTGGGGAATGTCCACCAGTGCCCACTCTACAGCAGAGATGTTGCTATGTATTCCCAAGTGATGGGGGTGGGGGTGGGGGGTGCAAATACAGTGCCTGTTGAGGATTTCATTGAGAAGTTATTCGTGGGCGGGTAAATTTCTTCCCACTCTCCTCCCCCGCCCCCTCTCTTTCTCCCTCATCTGTTACATTTATCAGAGAGTTGTATATAATATATAACTGTATATAATGTATATAATAGCTCTGCATCTATGGAACTCGATCATCTGTTAGACATTAACTTAGATTGAGACAAAAACTCTATCAAACGAAAGAATGATATTTCATAATTTAAACTTCTTTAATTTAGGGTAATTTGTGGGCGGGTTAAATTTCTGTGTTGGGCGGGTAAATCTCTTATAAAGAAAAAAAGTTAATTTCATGCTCTGGGAAGAGAGAGAGGGGAGGGAGAGACAGCGGGGAGGGGGAACATGAGGAAGAGGGGAGGAAGAGCGGAGGAAGAGGGGAGGAAGAGGGGGGGGGGAATCGGACATAGAGTTGGGAGAGAAAAACAGGTATGAAAGGCAGTGAAGAGGGGGAGGCAAACTTTGGAGAGGGGGAAGTATGGGGAGAGAGGGTGACCGTCCCACATGCAGAGGAGTGGGAGAGTGAAGAAGAGGGTGTAGGAATAGGAGAGGGGGAGAGAAAGAAAAGGGGGAGAAGAGAGGAGACAGAGGATGTAGGGGAAGGGAAGAGAGGAGAAGGAGAGAAAGCGGGGAGGTGGAGCATGAGGAAGAGGGGTGGGAGGGGGGGGGGAATCGGAGATGGGGTTGGGAGAGAAAAACAGGTATGAAAGTCAGAGAGGAGGGGGAGGGAAAAGAGGGAGAGGGGAAGTGTGGGGAGAGAGGGGGACCGTCCAGAGGACGGGTACTTTGCTATTATGGTTATGAACTTTGCTAGTACTTGAATAATGGATCTCTCAAACACAACACATCACAATGGAGAAAACTAAAAGAACTATAAGAATACTTCATCTGACCCGATTAGCAAACTGATGCGTTGCTCCATGTGCGGACCAACCATAGCAGTGGAGACCTGTTCTGTGGTTGTATTTGCGGTTGGGTTGCGGTTGAATTGCGGCTAAAAGTGTGACATTCGTCTGCTGCGACTGTCACAGAAATGTTTCAGCATGTTGAATATTTTCTGCGTTTGAAGCACCTCTGCGATGTGATTAGGACTCTACCGCAAGGGTTGCGATTAACATTTACAATGGAGACCGTTCTGCGCTTGCAGTGCTGTTGGTTCACTATTCATTTGATATTGCCGACCTTTTAAAAGTGCGTGAGTGGCATCTCTGCTCAGTCAAAATAAAAATGTTAAGAATATTTTTAAAATGTGTGATAGAGGGACATTAGATACGACGTCTTTCGTTAAATATTAATATCAAATTATGTCAGCATTTTCAATGACCCCGCTACGGCGAAATAAGTATTCCCACCCACTTTTCTTAGTATCATTAACCCCACTATTGAGGTAGGAGGAATTAGTTGGAGATTTTTCAATGAATACAACGGATGTACTTATCATAAACAAAGTTATAAGTAATTTCCAAAAATGTTCCAAAAATAATATGGACCCCCGCTATGGTGCAGAGGGGGCTTCCAATTAAATCATACTTCTATAATATTTAAAAATATTTGAAAATTAGTATTTCTTGGCCTCATGATTGAAAAAATATATAAAAAAAAACAATATAGAATACTTCCCCTTAGATTATTGTTCTCCCCTGGATTCAAAAATACCAAAAGAAATAATCTCAAATAAGTATTACTATGGAAAGCGGTTTGAAAGTACCGCTTTGTCGCCGACAATATCGGTAAACCCCATAGAATTAACATAGCGATATTTGCAATGTCGGTAAAATGAGCGGAAATTTTTGCGATTAATTTTCCGAGCTTATAAATAGTCGGCCGATTATTTTTCTCAAAGTTCGGGTCATTGTTCCCCAATTTCCTGTGTCGGTAATTTTCCGAAAATGTCGGTGACCTATTCTATGGAAGACCGGAATGGGTAGTATACTTCTCGGTATTCCGATACCGGGTCAACCTCGGGTCGGGAGCGGTACCGGACCGGTACCCTATGGACACATTGGCACTGGGGTGCCGGATTTTAATGCACAACAGGTTGCGCGTCAAAATGCACCTCCCCACAAGTTGTTTTATAAACACTTGACGCACTGTTTCATAGGCTGCAGTGTAGTGGGTCAGGAGGCACTACTGTGTAGCGCCTCAAAACACAGTAATAATAGTAAAATGTGTACAATGAAGCTATATATAGCAATCTTATTCAATACAGTATATTATATGCGCATCAAAATGCTCATTTATATGCATGATATTTAGCTCATATTAGGGTAAATTTATGAAGTGAATTTATAAAGTTATGAATAGTTTTTAATGAACATTCAGATGAAACGATTATCCAATTAGAGTTGCTGAGGAACCCAATAATTGACAATAACCACCAATAGAGCATCATCAGAAAGACGTCCATCTCTTCATCATTTTGCCACAAACAGTGTCCACATGAGCGTAGGTGTCCATCATTTTCCCTCTGTGTGGTTATGGGTTGTAGAGTTGGCAGACCCATTGGGGTTACACTACATATGTGATGTGTTTCAGGAAAATGAGTCATAAGTCGCAAAATTGATATTTTTCAAAGTGTTTTTTTCACAGGATCTCATTATTGGAATGTTCTAATTTTTGGGAGGTTTATCACTTATAGCTATATCAATCGATGTATTAAATATCAGGACAATCTATGTAATATATCCTTTCGTTTTGAAGGTCCTCATATGGACTACATTTAGTTACTTTACTGTTTTCTGACCCCCAGAAATATTGGAAATTTTTTTTTTCAAAATCGAAAATATCAAACTTAAAATCTAGAAATATTTATTAGATTATTAGACTGTTTAATATCATTGGAATCGACTTGATCTCATCTTTTCAAATATGGTGATATCTCAAAATCCATTTTTTGCGACTTATGACTCATTTTCCTGAAACACATCTCATATACATATGTAAATGGTTGGGGGTGTTTTGATTACACATCCTCTACAATTGCCCACAACTGATTACACAGACAGAATATAGAAGAATATCACCGAAAACAATTCAAGATAAATAATGGTTGATTCCAATAGTGCATATTATGTCAAAATATTACATGGGTTGTGCTTTTCATGTAGAAGAATTAGTAATAATGACAGGCTTGCCTGCAGCGCCCTCTAGTGCTTTAACTGCACAATTGACACTGTTTGGTTTAGCGCAGAGGGGTTTATGAATACAGGGAGGGAGAGGGGGGTGTAATGAGCGACAGGTGAGTGTGAAATGCCAGTTATAGGTGAGTGAAGTGTCAGGTACACCTCGGGCCAGAGTATTTCCACAAATATGAAAGTGGCTAGATCGGTTGCAAAATAAGTGAATTGACCATTTTTCTCTCCCGCGTGGAATCGTGGCTACTGGGCCGATCCCATCCGCCCTGGTGCCGTTCGAAAAGGCCGTGAAGAGAGCTTCAAGAGCCTTTTTTCAGTTTCTTTTTATCTGCATTTGCCGCTGATCTAGAGGCCATAAACTGGCGGTTAACTCTTACCCGTTCACCCAACAAATGTTATTACACCTTTGGGGAGGGTGTGGGAGAGGGGTAAAAAGCTTAAGGTAGCCTAGATGCTTGAGAGTAGTTTTGTGGTGCGTTTTCATGCACTGTTAAGGAAGCGCTGGGAACTGGGAAGATTGTAAGATTGTAATTTACAGTTCTAAATAGTCTTTATTGCATGAATATCCAAGATATATTGGTACATTGGCCATATATGCCTTTATGTAGATTTACTTATCAAATTAAAATATATGGTGATTGAGAGTGTGTACAGTATGCAGTCGCGCACTATGCCACTCTAGGAAAGCTTGTAGCTTGACCAGTGAGTGGACTGCTTTTTATTTGCGGGTCGCACTGGGGCATACACTTTACATAAGGCTAAAAAGCTGTGAAGCAGAATCGGTGTGTGCATAGGGTACCGGACCGGTACCGGACCGGGGCTTAAATTACCGGGGCTCCGATGACCGGTCAACTGATGTCTAAAATTATGTCCGAATACTTCTGCTCATTACTCAAAAACTATTTAAGCTTTTTACACAATTTAAATTGTATTAAATACCCCAACATATCTATTCGACTTTCCTAATTTTATATGATTATTGCGCAATTATTTCTACCTCTATTTCCAATCGTTGGAAAAGAAGCTATAAAATATACTCTATAGGATGAGCTATTCGCCGACATTATGTCTAAAATTATGTCCGAATACTTCTGGTCATTACTCAAAAACTATTTAAGCTTTTTACACAATTTAAATTGTATTAAATACCCCAACATATCCATTCGACTTTCCTAATTTTATATGATTATTGCGCAATTATTTCTACCTCTATTTCCAATCGTTGGAAAAGTAGCTATAAAATACACTCTATAGGATTTTCTGTGCCCTCTTCGCCCTCCCCCTTTCCCTTTCCCCTACCCTGCCGCGCCATGTACTCTCCCCCCCCCCCCCTCTATTTCGTCATAACAGTTTTCTCACCTGATGGAAAACATGTATAATAGGTTGTATATAATACATGTCAGAGTTATGCAAAAAACCTCATGACATGATAATGATTCATGAAATACTCATTCGTTTATTTGTGTATTTATGTTAATAATTTTCCCACGAATGTCAAGTACTGGTAATAATGTACCACCCATCTCACCTCGACCTTAAAGTATTGTAGTGATTATGACAGATAACCTTCTTCATTTCATTACTCTTCATTTCATTTCTTTATTTCATTCGAAGTACTAGATATATATATTTAATACTTGATCTTGAGATTTGGTACATGTGTAAGTGTTATATATATTATGTAATTATTAGATTATGTAATGATGATATGAATCGGACCTTAAGCTTTCTCTGACTGGCTTTTATTAAGGGAATTTAACAATATCCGTCGTGCACAGGGGAGGTATAAAGGAATATGGAAGGATAAAGAACAATGACAATATTATTAAATAAAGTATTCTCCAACTAAATATATATATTGTAAAGAACTGAAATCTTTAGACCCAAGATCCGACCTATTTAGCCCTGATCATGGTCGGGGCATGCACGCCACACATGGCCTGGCCAGGAGGGAGGGGGAGATGAGCCACTCAGGGCTCACCCCACCTCCCCCAGCCCGACCTAATTACTTATACACTGCTCTGGGTTTATCAAGAGGGGGGGAAGGGCTAAGAGGGAGGGGGGGGGGGGAGGGCCGGCACGAGCCCTGGGATCTATGAGTAAGGGGTGGGAGGGGGAAGGCTGAGGAGAGGGATCCAACTTGCATGCACTCCATTTATGGTCTCTGCCGGGGGAGCAGAGGTCGGCGTGTGGGCAAGGAAGATCCTCTCTCCCTCAACCAATTAGAGGGAAGGGGAAGAGCCAGTGGAATATTTCCTGGGTTTGATTGTATGATTTTGGAGTATAAAATAAAGTGAATACTCGGACCTAGGTACTCGCTGAGTCACCACCGCCTAGGCCGAATCCAGACGAACTACAACCTCGGACTTCTTGTCTCACTTTCTTCATCTTACTGAACCTATGGGCTAAAAACCCTTAGACTTCTTTACACTGGCGAACCACTTCTGGGACTTGTTGCTAAGTTGAGCAACAACCCAATCTTCTGACTGGAAGTGAGACATAGCCTAGGAGAGGCAAGATGAGCTGGAAGAGTAGGTGAGTGGAACTCTAAAACTCTGATTGAGCTTATAAATTATACTTATGGGATGTGTGGAGGGTGGATCTGGGCCGCTGTATAGGGTTGGGAGAATGATCACACTCAAACACTCATAATACAAGGAGAGTGGGTGAGCAATGTTTGGGGTAAAAACTTTGCTAGGTTCTGGGTTCTGTTGGTTATAACTCTGTACCTTGTGCCATCTAGTTTTTTTTTTTTTTTCTTTACTCTCTCTCTCTCAACAAAGTGTAAAACATGGCGGACATCAATTGGGATCTCAATGCCGCGGACTTGGCCATGCTTGACGAGGGTCAAAGGAGGGCCAGGTTTGCGGCTATCAAAGAGGTCAGAAGGCGCATGGAACGCCATGGCGCCATGCTAGGAGTAAATGATGGGTCCAATAAGGACACTTTGAGAGAGTGGCTAGATGGGATAAGCAGGGCAAAGGCCTATTGTGTAGCGAATGATACGCTCACTCTAGAGCTTTTGGGAACTCTTGCCAGCGGGCCTCTAGCGAGGTGCGTGGCAGGATTCCTACAGGTACCGGCCAATAGGACATGGGATCTGGCGAGGGCTGAGATTTTCCGCCTCTTCATGAATGAAGAGGAGGAACAGCAGCTGCGAGCAAGGCTCACCGATCTCTATCAGCTCCCATATGAGGATGCGAAGCAATACGGACGCAAGTTCCAGCTGGCGTCTCAGAGGGCTTACAGCGTGGATAACCTGGACCACGAGATAGTCCAAGAGACGTTGGTCAGGAATTTTGTGTTGGGACTCAGGGATGAGCAAATACGTCATGACGTATTTGCTGCTCGCCCTGATACCCTGGCGGAGGCAATAAGACAAGCCTCAGCTGCTGCTCACACCTTCGCTCTGGCAGGGCAACCTACCAGAGGGGATAGGAAGGATGAACCAATGGAAATTGGGGCTATCCTCCCTAAGAGAATGGCCCCTTCTGGGCCAAATCCTACAGATGCTTCAGATTGGAAGCTAATAGCTGATTTGGAGTCAAAGGTGAATTACCTTACAAAATTAGTAGAAAGGATGGAGACGGGGAAACCATCCAACCCCACAGTGATCGTTCCCCAATCAGGTGCAGCACCCCAGTACCCCTTTCAGACACCCATGTTGCCTATGTATCCCCCATATTTCAACACGTCCTATCCCCCACCCCCGATTGCCAGTTCTCAGGTAGTAAACCACCCAGGGAAAGGGAAGGGGAAGGGAAATGATAATCCAGGACCGGAAAAAAATAAGCAGGGAGGAGGGAAGAGGTTTAGGGGTAAAAATGTCTGTTATGAGTGTGGGGAGGAGGGACACTTCGCAAGAGAATGTTCCCACCGCTATGCACATGTACAGGCTGCAGTGGTGGCGGCCATGCAGATGGCCTCTACCACTCAAAAGCCAGCCAAATATGTTAACCAGGGGGAATAGAAACGCCGGATGAGAGGTTCTGCCTCTCCATCTCAGTGGCGGGGATGGAGATGCGTGCACTCATTGATACCGGCGCGTCAAGGAGTCTAATGCGAGAGGATGTATAGAGAGCCTTTTGCAAAACCCATCATCGGCCCCTCGTATTGACAAAGGGGGAATCTCTTAAATCACTCTCTGGTCATGATCTCAAAACTGAAGGGCAGGCGATAGTTAACTTGGGGGGTAGCTCATTTCCAGTTTATATTGTAAGAAGACTTCACCATGAGCTGCTTCTGGGGGATGATGCCTTATTTATATTAGATGCCCAAATTAGCTTCAGAAAAAGAAAGGTAATTTTGGAAGGAAAAAGTTACAGAAGGCAACAAGTGGGTAGTGCAGATCAAGAATTCGCCTCTATCCACACAGAGGCAGAAGCATGGGAAGAAAAATACCCCGCTGTTTTTGGCATAGGAAAACAGGGAAAATTAGGTACCTTTAAAGATGTGAAAATGCACATAGATACTGGAAATGCGTGCCCAATTAATCAACGCCCCTATCGTTTGCCCCTGGCCAAGAGAAAACTTGTAGATAAAGAATTAGATGAAATGCTGGAGCTGGGAGTAATAGAACCCAGCAGCTCAGCATGGGGAAGCCCGATATTGTTGGTCCCAAAGAAAGATGGGAGCAATAGACCTTGTGTCGACTTCAGAAAACTAAACTCTGTAAGCAAAAAGGATGCTCATCCACTTCCAAATATTCAAGATATTTTTGACAGTTTAGCAGGATCAACTGTCTTTTCCACCATCGACCTAAAAAGCGGCTACTGGCAAGTAGAGATGGACCCGGATAGCATGGAAAAGACAGCGTTTGTGTGTCATAGGGGCCTATTTCAATTCCGTAGGATGCCTTTTGGACTCACTAACGCACCAGCCGTCTTTCAACGGGCCATGAACAAAATGTTTTCGGAATTTATTGGCAAATTTTGCATGACTTTCATAGATGATATTGTAATCTATTCCAAATCTGAAGAGGAGCATGATCACCATTTGGCTCTGGTGTTTGATAAATTAGAAGAATACGGAATTACAGTCAAAAAGAGTAAATGTATTTTCAAACAAGAGAAGGTAGATCTCCTCGGCTACCAAGTTCAAAAGATGGAATTAATTCCCACCCAGATAAATGTAGTGCTATCAGGGATATGCTACCTCCAGAGGATGTGAGCGGAATTCGCTCCTTCCTAGGAATGACTGGGTATTACCGTCAATGTATCCCAGATTATGCTAAGGTAGCTCATCCTTTGGTCAAACTTACCAAAAAGTATGCCAGGTTCGAATGGTTGGAAGAGCAGCAAAGCTCATTTGAAACTCTGAAGGAATTACTAACTTCAGATAGAGTAATGGCGCACCCCCAGTTGGATAAGCCTTATCGTCTCTATAGCGATGCGTGTGATTATGCAATAGGGGCCATATTGGTCCAGTCTGATAGTGAAGGCATAGAGAGGCCAGTTCAGTATATCTCTAAACAACTCTCTGGGCCACAACTCAATTGGGCTACGATTGAAAAGGAAGCTTATGCAATCGTGTATGCCTTAAACAAGCTCAGACCTTATCTACAGGGTAGCGAATTCAAAATTTACACTGACCACAAGCCTTTAAAGTCTCTGTTTGTGGGAGAAGTTAAAAACACCAAAATTCAAAGATGGGCGGTATTAATAGCAGAGTTTGGGGCTCCCATTGAATATAGAAAAGGGGCAAACAATATCAGGGCAGACATGCTTTCTCGAATAAAAACAAACCCCAAGAAGGAAGGGCCGACTCTCAGTTCTCTTGAAGTCTGTGCCTTGGAGGAGATAGATGAAATTCCTTGGGAATTTGATAAACTCGAGAAAGACAAAATACGTTTAGAACAGAGGGAGTTGGAACAATTTCAACAGGGGATGGAGGATGAGGGGGATTACACCATAATTGATGGCATGCTTTTTACTCTCACCCCTCCCCCAGGCAAGCCAGCCTACCCCCGCCTGGTCCTGCCACCCTCCGCCAGGCATAGAGTAGTGAGGCGCGCCCACACTGAAGTAGGCCACCAGGGCATGAGGAAGACCCTAGATAGGATCCAAGAGGCTTATAAATGGCCCACCATGAGAAGAGATACCTATAATGTCTTAATCCGATGCGCTAGGTGTGCTGTAAACAGAGTGGGTAGGGCGCGTGTACCTCCTACTGCGATGCCAATAGCAAAATACCCTGGTCAGATACTGGGAATGGATCTCTGTGGTCCCTTCCCAGTCTCTGATAAAGGTAATAGATACATCTTGACTGTAATAGATCACGCAACTGGCTGGGTAGAAGTCAAACCCATACCCTCCAAAGCAGCTAAAAACATTGCTGATTATCTGGCTAATGAATATGTCCCTAGGTATGGCCCCCCAGAGGTGCTCATCACCGACCGGGGACTCGAATTTATGAACCAGCAAGTGGAAGGGTACCTTAAATCCATAGGCACTGAAGTAAGGCATTCTACAGCTTTTCACCCCCAGACAAATGGAAAAATTGAAAGATTTAACAAAACTTTTAAAAATATACTAAGAAAATTCATCAATGCAAGACCAGCAGAGTGGGAGAGCCATTTAGGTCCAACCCTCTGGGCACATAGAGTCTCCACTTCTTGTGTAACTGGTTTTACACCATATTTTTTAACTTTCGGCACCAATCCAAGATATCCCTTTTCTAAAATATTCCCCACTCCAGAGGGAACAGAAGATGCCGTACTCAGTGAGCGCCTACAGGCCTTAACAGATGCGTTCAGAGAAGCTGCTGAGCGCACTGAGGCCAGTAGAGTGGCTAATTATGAGAGATTAAGGGCCAGAGCAAATGCAAAGGATCTAAAAATAGGGGATCATGTGGTGGTGCTATCAGGCACCAGCGCTCCATTGGATCCCAAGTGGGATCATGGTTATGTAATAACGGGGATAAGGGGTACCACCCTAACTATGAGGGGACCCCAGGGTGAACGCAGGCGTATAAATAGGGATAGGGTAAAAATGGTATCTGGGGAAATAGAATGGGATGTACTGAGAACTAGGCAACCGAGGGCGGGTCAAGGAAAGAGAAATAAGGCTCGGAGACAAGCCCAAAAAGCTCAACAAGTTCATGTTCCACCACCTCCCCCACCCCGGCCTAGGGCAGTGCCCGACACTGTTTATTTACCCATACCAAACATGCCTCCTCCAATTCAGATAGAACAGGAAGACCAAGCGAGAGCGGAGCAACCAGAGGACGAGCACATGCATGTGGAGGACGAGGACCAAGTGCCACGCCCACCTCAACCACAACAAGTGCCACGCCCACCCCAGCAGCGACCGCCGAGGGAGAAGGTGCTAGTACTAGCTTCACCTAAGCCAGTTACATTGCGCCGACCCCTGCCACCAGCCGTTGCTGTGGAGACTGCTCCCCCGCGCACACCACCACCGGGCCCCGTTACCAGGTCAAGGGCAAAAAGAGGGAGGATAGAGACCCCAACCAAGTGCCCTAAACCCAAGGCTTTGACCACCACCTCTGAATGCACGGAAAAGAGGATCAAAGTGTTCCACCCTCTAGGCTCTACTAAGAGGGAAAGGCCTGACTCCTCACCAAACCCAGCCACGCCCACTTCACCCGTGCAGAGGCCGAGGAAGCTGCCCTGTATACCCCCACCATCGCCACCACCATCACCACCACCTACACCCCCACCCCCACCGTCACCAACCACGCCCCAACCATGGGAGTTCGACCCAGGGGCACCACCAGTGACGGACTTCTCTCAACCTACACCTTCCAGTCCCTCCTCATAATCACCCTGGCTATGATGGCTAATGGCGATTTGTTTGAGGAGGAAGGGGTGTTGGTGTATGAGGAAGGGGAGGTCAGAGCCCTGACCGCGACTTGGACAACAGTGATCGTTCTACACCCCCCCCACGCCCCCTCCTGTCAGTGCTTGGGTCTCCGTCCTAAGAAGGCGAATTGGAGAACTCAGACAGGCGGAGGTTGTGGGAGACAGAGATGTCAGTGCCTGGGAGGAGCACATGGGTTTCCTCCAGGCAGAGATTCCAACACCAGTCCAACAAGACACCCGAAGGAAGAGAGGCCTATTCAATTTTGTGGGCTCGCTAAGCCGTGCCCTGTTTGGCACCGCTACTGTAGGACAGGTGAACGAATTAAGATCTGCAGTACAAGAAGCTCAGGCTAGCGAGAGCGCATTGGCCCATTGTCAGGAAGAGATGGTGTCGGTGTTGAATCAGACAAGGCTCTACATGACAGAGAACCGCTTGGACATCGCGCAGCTCCAAGCTGCAGCAAGTAACATCTCCCGCCAGGTGGCAGACATTCTAGCACAGTTAAATGGTTTCAGTAAAGATATTCACAGGATTCATATGAAAAGGGAAGTGGATATTCTATTGCAGCGAGTGAGTAGGGCGGTGGAAAATTACCACCGTCAAAACGAATTATTTTATCGCCAGCGCATTCAGCTGGAAAGGGGATTCTTAACAGACCAGATTTTACCACTGGCCTACTTATCAGAAATATTGTCTTAATTACAAGAAGGGAAACATTACACCCCACAAGATAACCGCTGGTATTATAGACACCTGAACGTTCGACTATTATTAGACGGCGAACAGGAGCTAATATACCAGACAGTAATTCCGGCAGTTTCAGGCACTCAATTTTTACACTATAGATTAAAGTATTTTCCGGTCCCATATGGTGCTGACCACCTGAGAAAGTTGGTAGGAGAAGAGGAGGTGGCCCTAGATAGCATATCCAGCGCGTCATTTCTTCCTCAGCATTGTATCGGGTTTGAACCCCAGATTTGCTCAGCTGCAATAGAGCATCTAACCCCGACCTGCGAAACAAATATTATTTTAGGTAAAAAGCCAGACCTTTGTAAGGCGCAGATTGTAAAAAGAAATAACTTAACAAACCAAGTGTTTAGAGAGGGAGAGTCCATTTCTTCTGTAATTCTGGCTATTTATGAACCTCTGGAAACAATCTTGAGGTGCCCTGGGCAAAAACCAGTGATACAAACGTATCATCGGCATGCCAGGGTGATTTTAGAAGGCGGTTGTCTCCTGGTTGGAAAGGATTGGCGTGTGAGTAGCATCCAACGCCATGAGTCCCATATAACACTCCCCATCCCCAAGATTATGCCCCTCCCTGGGTTTAATCTGACTTATGGCAAATTATCCCTTTACCCCCATTTAGATCAGCAATTGACTTTCCTGCCAAGAGCTGAAATACCCTTACTAGCCCTGACAGATTTTCCTAAACCCGTTTCCCCCCTGATCTCCTCCACCCCTTGGTCTGAAAGTTCTATCTGGGGTATAGCCACTCTCATCCCCACTCTCCTAGGAGTCATGACCCTGGGAATAATCTACCTCCGCCGAAAGGGGCTCGCCCCAAGAGGCAAAGTCAGCCTTTTGTGTTGTCTGAGAAACCTTAAGCCCCGAGAGAATATCCCAATAGGACCCCCAACCCACCACCCTGTAGCCCTAGCCCTCCAAGACCTAGATCGAGAGGAGGGAGAGGCCACTCCAGGCGCTAGGACTGGCTCTCGTTCCCTCGAGCATATCCCTGCCCCCTCCCCCGCCTCACCATATTACGCTGCCAATTTCGGACTGACCAGGATGAAATAATTAGTCTACCAATGTTTATTTGGTTTCTCTGGGGTAACAAACACTTTTTGAACTTGTCTGTAACTTACTCTTGTTTAATATTTACTATTAATATTTGTTCTGTCCTCTTCTCGGGTGCGAGGGAGATCACAGAACACAGAGTAGTATACCTGGGTGAAATCCATTTTCTCCCTCGGGAGGAAATGGTGGAATCCGTGGACAAGGATCCAGCCCAAAAAGGTATTTTTATTTCAACTCTCATTGTGAGAAGTTGTTTTTACACAAACAGAATCGATCAAGACAGAGGAGCCTGAGAGGAAGCACCATGGAATCGAAGCCCTCACCTTGTCCCCGACCATTCTGCTTTGAAGAGGTATTTTTCCAAGTAATAAGAGTTTATACGTGATGCTACAGTAAAGTCGACATGTGTTCTGTAGTGTTTGAGGTTAAAAATGGAAATATTGTAGTGTTGACTACCCAACCGCTCTCACTCTCCATGGCCAAAGGAGGAGAGAGAAAGAGACGGGCGTCCTGTCGGTCAGCGACGAGGTCCAGCGGGGGCCTCGGCTGACCGGCCGGGCAGAGGAGACGGCGGTGACGACCGTACTTGAGAACTTTGTGTGTACTAGCTCCGTACAAAGGAAGACATTTAACAGTGTTCAGAAGCACACTTAAAAACACAGAGACTTCTCTTACATAATATTCGACTAAAAGACTTTTTAGTGCAGGGTGATGGTCTCTGATATAAATGAACACTCCTTTTAATAGAGCCACTCCCTTTGGAAACTTTCCATCTTGACCCGTTAGGTCTACAGATATAATAATTTATAATACTTTTACTTTACCTTTTTTTTTTATGATTTTGTGTGTGTAAACTATGTAACCTTATTTCTAATTCTCTTGTTTGGTTGGACTGGGTTGATCAGTGGCTAAATATTCTGTTCGAAAGAAAGCTTTCAACAAAAATAAAATATGGGACGAATGTAAAGAACTGAAATCTTTAGACCCAAGATCCGACCTATTTAGCCCTGATCATGGTCGGGGCATGCACGCCACACATGGCCTGGCCAGGAGGGAGGGGGAGATGAGCCACTCAGGGCTCACCCCACCTCCCCCAGCCCGACCTAATTACTTATACACTGCTCTGGGTTTATCAAGAGGGGGGGAAGGGCTAAGAGGGAGGGGGGGGTGGGGAGGGCCGGCACGAGCCCTGGGATCTATGAGTAAGGGGTGGGAGGGGGAAGGCTGAGGAGAGGGATCCAACTTGCATGCACTCCATTTATGGTCTCTGCCGGGGGAGCAGAGGTCGGCGTGTGGGCAAGGAAGATCCTCTCTCCCTCAACCAATTAGAGGGAAGGGGAAGAGCCAGTGGAATATTTCCTGGGTTTGATTGTATGAATAATTCATGATTTTGGAGTATAAAATAAAGTGAATACTCGGACCTAGGTACTCGCTGAGTCACCACCGCCTAGGCCGAATCCAGACGAACTACAACCTCGGACTTCTTGTCTCACTTTCTTCATCTTACTGAACCTATGGGCTAAAAACCCTTAGACTTCTTTACAATATATCTCTGAAGATTCAAGCCCTGTTTAGGCTTAGCTGGTACAAATGAATCAGTCCAAGTCAAGAGCTTATAGTATGTGTAGTGTATTCAGTAATACACATTAATATGGGGGACACCTCCGTCTCCGGATTCCATTGGGTAGTTCCTCCGAACGCCACTAGGATATTCATTGCAACCGTTGACGATATTTGCAGTTTATATTTTGTGATTAATTTATTATTAATTATCCACTCATTTGAATTCATCCGGACTTTAACCATGATGGTTATTACATATTTCTCTATTTATGTTCAAGTTTGTACTTATTTCATTATTATATTTATTTAGTTATTCCTGTTTTGTATTGCAAACATAATGTTCTCTTGTGTTGAAAATCATTGATATACCTTATGTCGGGAGAGCTCTGATGACCGGGACCCCCGATGACCGGGCCTCCGAGAAAATTTTCTCCCGGTTATTGGCCAAGGACCGGGGGAACCCGACCCGATATTGTACCGATATCGGTAAATCTTGACCGGGCCGGTCATCGGAGCACGGGGAAATTTTTCTCGGACCGGGAGGACGGTTCCCGATGATCGGCCGGTCCGGTACCGATGAATTGGTAACCCGATTCTTGTATAGGTAAGGTGTCGCTATAGTAATTGTATGGGAAGATAAAGTTTCTTAATATACCGGGTCTGGTGTTGACCGGGACCGGACCGGGCCGGGACCGGGCAGGTCCGTTATCGGAATACCGAGAATTATAGTACCCATTACGGTCTTCCATACTATTCTTTTCAGCGGCCGACGCTTCCATGAGGTCAACAATTTTGCCGCTTACTTGTCCGCTATGTCGGTGTGCATGTCGGCCGATATTTCTATGCTGCTGCCATGTCGTTGATTTGTACATTATAGTACAGTATAGGTTTTAATGTTTCCATATTATGTTCTTTGTGTATAATGATATAAGTAATTGTGGGGAAGGTAAATATCAATGTTAAATAATATGGACATCGATCAAAGAACAATAGCAATAATAATATAAGTAAAGTCTCACAAATAAATCCAGTTTCGTCACAAAAGTACAAGAGCTTGTATGTCTAAGCAATCTGTCTAAAAATGACCACCTTAGAAGCCTACCATATTTATTTCTTATTTCTCGACATGACAATATTTCTCCATCTGGCTTCAATATATCAGAAATGGCATTATAATATATATATTATTCAGAAATGTGATAAAACAATGTTTATAATTATCGCAACTAAATTATCAGCAAGTTGCAAATCACATTTAAGAAAGATTTCATAATATGGATATTGTTAAAATATTTCTTGGTAGAAATAAGGCTAAAGAGTGTCTGAATGATAATCTCCAAATTATCTAATATTGATATTTACCTTTGCCATGATGATTAGTTAAATCATTAATCCGAATAGATCACATATTTAGTCTCTTTGAGCAGAGCTATCCCTGGTAGTGCTCATACAATATAAATATATGAACATGCATTTATAGATGTATGAACATACATATACATTGAATCATTGTACATACATGTATGTATAATGCATACATGAATGTAGGCCTATTACTTTCCGATGTCCGCCTACTGGTCCGAGGGATCGGGGAAGTGGTCGGTATTTCCCGACGGGGTTTTTTTCTGTTACCGATGATGTCGGTGTACTTAACTAAAAATCGGAAACTTGCCGCAGTAGTCGGCCGACTAGGAGTACATTTGGAGGATTATACCGACTTTTTCGGATAATCGGCCGATATTATCGACGTTAAGTCGGTACTTTCAATCCGCTTTCCATATATTTCAGCCTCTGGATGAGCCGTTTCAACCCAAATGACGCATTTTTGGTGGAATTACTCATATGCATGACACATGTGTATACATGTACATACACACATACAAATATTATTATGTATATGGACACGGCAAATGTACAGTGATAAAATGTTGTCTGCAACTTGCTTTACCTTGACCAAGCACAGGAAGGAGATCTAGTCACAGTTTCTATCACAATCATGAGACCTTTCAATGACACTGCGGTAAGCTCTGCGTTTGGTCGGTGGCTCCAATGTAATATTGATAGAATCGCAGGGTTTAAAATGCACACCAAACGCAGACCAACCACACAACTTACAGCAGCCAGTGGAGACACCCCTTTAAAGCCTGAACACACAGAACCCAATTTAAAAAATAGCCCGATTTGGGGTGCACTGATCAATCGGAGCTGAAATCCTAGGAATTGTCTGTGAAATCGGGCGTATTTTTTACTCCCGATTATAGTATTTTGTATCCCGACCTCTCCCCAAACTGAAATCGGCTGTACTTCGCCCACACATACCCGATTTGAAGCCCGATTTGGGCTCCTGAAGAGTCCCTGGATTTCATTTTGAAATCGGGGATGTGTTTATACTAGGTTTGATTTTCTGGACATTTAGATAAATCAAACCTTCCTTCATTCCGTTGTTCGCTGTGTCAGTACAAATTATGGGATGTCTTTCTTGCCCCGACGATCCATTATATTGGATCATCGGGAGAGCATTCCCGATTTGTCGGGAAGGCCTCCCGAATTTGGCAATTCTGCAAAACGAAATGCTATGTCCTGGAATCGCGCCTGGAACCCTGAAATCGGGTCTGGAATCGGCCATGTGTGGGTGGAAATTTTCCAAATCAGGCCATCAAAAGTAAACCGATTAGTCTCCCGACTATTCGTAGATTCGCCTGACTACTTAACACATCCCCGATTTCAAAATGAAATCCAGGGACTCGACGGGCTAATCGGGCTTCAAATCAGGTATACATGTGTGGGTGGGCTTTAAGGCTGCATTCCGAGCTATTAGTATAACAAATATTTTACCAATTTTACCCATAGTTTGGCCTAAAGCTATCGATATTTCGCTGTTGTTATAATATGTTGATTGGCTGGTTCTGTATTTGGAAAGTACTGGCAACCTCCTCCCTACATAAGGACCTTTAGTTGTCAAGGCATTTTAAGTTAAGTATTTTTCGAAAGAAAAAGAGCGCCGGTGAGCGATTTTATGTGAAACCACTGAAACAATGTTTTCTGGTGAGACACAAAACTACAAATGGAGAATTTAGCCCTGCATCAACGAGACAAAAAAGTGTCCAACGTTGTATTTAATTGACTTTCAGATGGGTAGGAAAAGAACAAAACAAAAAGTAGAAATCGTTTTCATCGATGTTATTATAACTGGCAATGCAGCAAATTTTACTACCGTTTTGAACATTAACGTTAGGTTTTTATCTCACAAAGATAATTATAACATTTGGGAGAAATTGAATTAAAAAAATCAATTAGGAGCATCATGTTTCATCAAATAAAAACTGTTTTATCATGGATATTAATCATATTGTCATGGACATGAGCACTTTAGTAGCTTAGTTTAAAACATGCTTTTAATGGATTTTTAGTACTGTCAAAAGCAAGGACAAGAATTTCCTGGGTTTAGATGCAGTTTCCATGTAAAAACACATTGGCAGCAGTTCTCTGTGTCAGCCCACACCCCTTATAGCATCGTTTAGACTCAGTGAGGGCATAAAATAGCCGCAGATACCGTGTGATCACTGGGACGTGTCATTACTAACAGGGACACTGTCATCAGAGCCCTGTACTGGCCTCCGGGAGCACGACTCGTTGAAACAAGTCCCAACTTAAGCCCTGGCGATGTTTAGTATGGTATCATCATTAATTAGCGCCTACGGGTAGGCATACTCATCGATGGAGACAACTCTGGAACGTAGAGGTGACGAAAAGAATAATTATAGGGGCAGCAGAGTGTGGAACATGGCATAAACACGTGGATCGTGTTTTTTTACTGGCGGAAAGAAGTGTTAGTAGTACATGGAGACTTCCTTGTACAACAGGAACAAACTTACATTCGCGCAGTGGCCGCAACTAGATCGCAAGACCCTAAAGATTCATTGCGATCATGCACCTATGCAATAGCGGATTTGTATGTCCGCCATCTTGAATCTCAATTCGCATGATAATATATAGGCGTGTACAATCTATAGAAAACATGTGGAAGATTTATTGGTGCTTAAATATCGCAATATCGCAATATCGACATTTAAAAAAAAAATAGATTTGATTAGGAAGACAATTTTACAGAGTGCCACATTTCATGCTTACGTAACAATACTATTATAATCAAAACTTTAATTATTATATATCCAGTGACTGTTACCGTTACACTCATTACAAATTAATATCATCGATAAACAACCCTCGATACAGTGATTAAGTACATAGAAGTGCTATACCGCCTTTATACTCAACTCATAACCTTTTTTGAGAGATTTAGCCAATTTCAAATCAATGCACAAAATATTATCCGCTCGAATAAAACTACGCCTATAGGTGTCATACATAGACATAGGTTTCGTTCTAACTCACTAGGATGTGCTATACATACTTCCATAATACAAGCCTTCATCATTCCCATCATGCATTTGGTTTTTATATCATTTTTCAAGCTGATATAGAGGTGAAAATATACTTGCAAACTTCGATAAAAATGTTGCTTAATATTGTATATCAGATTTAAATTGAATCCATCCCAGCATGCACTGAAATAGACATGCACAGTGAGACATTCAAATCCCCTATTGATTGGTTGATTGACCACATATCATATTTGTGATCAATTTATCGCTTGCAATATATGTTTATCAAGACCGGGATATTTTTTCAGCTTGCTTGAAGAGAGAAGAACCTTGATTAATATTGCTTCCAGTCATTAAATGTAATTATTCCAAGCAAATAATTCATGAAAGTCCATGGTTAAGATTTACAATTAATACTATGAATGACATTGAACGTTTAAGCAACGATCCTATAGCTACACAAAGATATACAGCTCCCAGGCCAACTGTGTGACGTTCCGCACACAGCGCCCCTTAGAGGAGTCTGTGGCTCGATGACGTCGCTGCCATGGCCCACCCATAGGCCTGGCTGCAGTAGGCGAGTTTCCGCAGCATCCTATCCTTTATTAATGCTTATTTCTTGCTTAATTACTTGAAAACTGCCACCTTAAAATGGTGAAAGTATGGGTAAAATTGATGACCAATTGTCTAGATATATTCTGAGTTGCTACAACATCCAGAACAACCCAGAAAACTGCTCAGCAAACAGAGCCTTAGCTAGTACAGGGGCTGTGGGCATGGGGTAGCACTTAACTTACGACGCAGAGCGCGGCCGACATTGGAACATAAATAAATACAACTAGATCAAGAAGAAGAGTTTTATTTCGGATAGCAAACGATTCAGCATGTTGTATGGATTCCGAAAAAAAATTATTGCATGAAAATCGAAGCATAACTCACTGCTCTGTGAGCATTTTCCTATAAACAGGTGGGTTCATTGCATAGGGTTCGCCCGTGCGCGACCTGAGCCGTGCGCATTGCTAATGTATGTTGGATGGCCACCATTTGTTCTGCACAAAGGTTCGTATAAATATGGCAAATTAAAATTGAAATCGGCAAATTTATTGGAAATTTATTAGGCAAGTAATATGGGTGAAAAAAATTAACTTTTATTCTTGGTGTCCCATGAATATAGACGACCACTTCTCAGTGGATGCCGAGTCCCCATTGACGGCAATGCTAATGCAAGCACCCTGCCACAGACTCTCCTAGGAGGCGCTAGTGTCGTGGCTGTTGGCGCCGTCACGCTCCCGCCTATGGCGCACGGCGGGAGTTACATATCTTTGTGTAGCTATAGGATCGTTGTTATAATTGTAATAAGCGAATGACAGATAGTGTAGTTATACAAAGCTGGAAGAGTAATGAACAACTCTAATACAACTAGTCACGGTTAAAGTGTTCGGTAGTAGAAAGATGACACAATAAGGTATAACAACCACATGTGATCGCTCGTCGGTGTACGTTCTTACACTTAGATGAATGATAAAAATAAGAAAATCAAATATTTCAAATGTTATTTTCAAGGACGGTCAGAAAGACCTGCTATGCAGAAGGCCAAGTGGCATCCCTATAAATGTTCATGATAGGAATAATAGTTGAACGTCAATTTAAATCACTGAAAAATTCCAAAGTAAAATCACTTTTGATACAAGAGCCGTCTCAAGCTGACAAACATGGAAATTCCGGATTATTTCTTCACAGTTGTTTCATTATGGACCCCTTGATTCAGTACCAATCATCATGTTAAAAGGAAGTAGTAAATAACTTCTCCAAACAAACTTAAATCAATGGAAACTTGGCCATTAAGGGCAACGAAACATTTGATAATCGCCTACTATTTTAAGTCTCAGTTAAGAGATACTCTGCCTCATTTATAACTAGCCTTTGATGCTGGAAGAAAGCAGGACTTCCGTGTCTACATTCGAAGTTGCCATGGCGACTGATGATTAACTCCACTAGAGCCTAATTGTTCTGGCACACCTTAAGTACGGTTACACAATATCACCATAAATATACCATAGGCGTTAGACCTTAGTTAGCAAGCTAGCTAACATGGCTGTTTCCCAATAAAGAACCCTATTGGAGGCTTCGCATTATCAATGCAACACACAAATAGTATACTTCTTATATATCTTAAAAACCTCCATCCTCCGACACTATTCCTTCCCTACTGTTATCTCTCTATCCCTTACTCCTTCCATCCATTGTTCCATCCCCCATTACCCTAATCCACCTAAGCCCTCCTTCCTTTTACCTTCCATCTTTCCTCTGTCAATTCCTTACCCCCCGCCCTCCCACACCCGCACCTACACACTTCCTCCCTCTCTCCCTTCGCTTCTCCCTTCTTCCCTCCCTCCATCTCTCTCCCTCCGTTCTCCCCTCTTCCCTTCCTCCATCTTTGTTTTGTCCCTAAATAGAAAAGACATCTACATATGAAATAGTAAATTTAACTGACAATATCTTGGATTTAGGATATTCTTACAGCCGCCCCATACTCACTATTTAGCAACCACAACGCACTGGCATTCACTAGCTACTAGCGAGTAACTTCTGGCACCTTCTGATTGAAAAATATGAGCCAGCAAAATATTATTGCAAATTCTTAAAACATTAATTTTGCCCATCCTGAAAATGTAGATGTCCTGAGGGCTGTTGCACAACGAAATTCCACGAACGAACATGATACCCTCCTCGTAGGGCCTAAGACCTTTATAGGCAGTTAGTAAAGGACATTGAACATTGGTTTGATTGAGAGTGAGTTGATTGGCCACACACACATTGACTAAGGCAGATTAAGAATACTGCCACGAGCAAGCCTTATAGCCACGAGTATCAAAAACATATAAAAATGAATGATAAATGTGGAAACCTTTTGATATGTCACTTGTTACCCATTATGAAATGATATATATCAATGAATAAATTTCTAGGACTTTCAAATTAGGTACGAACTGACTTGGGATATCCCTGTAGGTCGTCCCTACTTTTCATTGTGCAACATAATTCTTGCCTTTAAATGTGTCTATGTGCCCACGAACGAGCAGAAATGTACAGAATTAACCAACTCTTGTACTCTTGTCATTCTTTGATTGACATCATTCAAAGCGGATATTCCGACCTAGCTTCTGACCTTTAATGGTCATTCTAAGTCAGTCAATGATAATCAACGAATAGCAGGCCTCATATTCTTCAGTGTCTATAAGCAATTTAAGCCAAAACTTCTGACACTTAAGGTTCAACAATAGTTCAGAATCATTTATGTATAGCATGTCTAGGCTTGATAGGGAATCATTGTCATTTTATCTTAGTATCAACGATTAAATTGATTAAATAATGAATGGGATCATTTATTCCAAAGAAGGGTCAACTGTGAATTGGTTGTGCAACAGGTTCTTGTTCGTTGCACGAAGAACGAGCATGCATTTCTATGAATTTCATTGAGCAACAGAAAGGCTAAAAAGAGTCACGAATATGCAACGAACAGGCATTGTGCAACAGCCCTCTGGGGAATTAGACATCCCATTTCTGAGTCGTGTTCCTCCCGATTCCGGGTTGTCCACCATAATTCCCGAGGACATCTACATATTATGTAGATGTCCTGGGTAATTAGACATCCCATTCCTTGCTCGTACAAATTGGTCTTCTCTTAGATTAAGAGATAACTCAGAGTTGGATCTTCCAGGAGGAACTTGTGAAGGTCATTTTATCATATACTAGTACAGTACCGGTCCTCCGGACGGTCACCCTCTCTCCCCACACTTCCCCCTCTGCCTCTTTTCCCTCCCCCTCTTCTCTGACTTTCATACAGGTCTGTTTTTCTCTCCCATCCCCATCTCTGCTCCCCCCTCTCCCTCCCCACTTCCTCATACTCCCCCTCCCTGTTTTCTCTCCCTCCCCTCTCTCCCTTCCCCTACATCCTCTCCCTCCTATCTCCCCCCTCTTCTTTCCCTCCCTGTCCCCCTCTCCCTCTTTTCCCTCCCCCTCTTCCCTGTCTTTCAAACCTGATTTTCTCTCCCAACCCTATCTCTGATTTCTCCCCCCTCTCCCTCCCCTCTTCCTCATGCTACCCCTCCCCGCTTTCTCTCCCTCCCCTCACTCCCTTCCCCTCCTCTCTTCCCCCCTCTTCTTTCCCTCCTCCTCCCCCTTTCCAGGGGCGGTACCAGAGGAGGGGTCTGGTGGGGGCACACTTGAGGTCAAAATCTTCTGAATTTGCCGGTTTGGAATGCCATCCCACTGCATAGCAATTAATTTACCTAATGACAATGAAATAAAGCCCCACAAATCTAAGTTGTCTAACAAAAACTACAACCCTCTAATATGCTTTCTTGTTTCAGAAAAAAAGCTCCTTGAGAACAATAAAATTAACCCAATTAAAAAAGATACAGTGGGCCTTTATTCTTACACCCTCTTCTTCACTCTCCCACTCCTCTGCATGTAGTTAAGTCTCCCTGGACGTAGGTTGTTAAAAAATCACTTGAAATAAACAGGGCATTTGGATTGGTGCAATTTATCAGTATTTAACATAATTATATGAGTAATTCTCCCAATCGAGCATCATTTGGTTTTCAAGCCTAGGGTGTCTACAACCTGTATTTGGGATGATCACACATGATTACAATCATTCTATTCGAATTCGTTGGCCGGAATGAGGCTGTGGGAAGCCTACTTTCAAAGTTCCTATGCAAGAATCTCACCGTTATTACAGTAAAATTGCTTTTTCAGGCTAGAAAATGAGTAATGATGTAAAGGTCATTTAAATCGGACCATTCTAGCCAATTCTGTGGCAAAATTAATATTTTTTGTTTCGAATGCTGGCCATCTTGAAAAAAAATGGCGGCCATCTTCAAATTCCAGGTGGCCAACAGGCATTTTTCTTAAGGTTACCTGTGAGAAACATTTGTGCCAAATTTGGAGCTTGCCTAATCATTTGAATGATTATCAAAAAAATCCACTTCATCTGACTCACTAGAAGTACCGTTCTATCAAAGGCTGTTGTTATGACAACATGTATCTGGCAAAGTTTTCGAATGACTCGGGGTCTGTCATATGTCATGTACAAGATTGCTGGAGTCTGACTTGTAAAAATAACCACATTGGAACATTTAGCATGTAACAACACAACTTCAAATGTCCAAGAATGGTAATTCTTGGCGTTTGACATAGAAATGACCTTGACCGTGACCATGTCATGTGGTCATCTGATAGCGCATCCCAGGTTACATATTTGTGGTCACTTGAATCAAGTTGATATCATTTTTATTTCCAACGATATGCAAAATTCTAAAATCCTCATTTTCATTGGCCAACATAACGCCAACATCGGGACACTAATCCGAGAGAGCTTGGGTAGGTGTGGGTCAACGTCCCTGATGTGGGTCTCCGCAAATAGACAGTTTTAAAACTTTATTCCTTAGAATTCTTGATCGGGAGAAGTTAAATCGGCGAGCGCTCAGGTGTGTGCGGCCCTTTAAACAGACCTGGTCCTGTACTTATGTGTCCCTCGACATAGATATAATTTGGTGGTCTGTCACGTTATTGCATGGTCGGAGACAAGGATGTGTTGAAGCGGTTGCTATAGATATACTACAGTTCCTATATATATGCGTCATTATCTTGCCTTGGGTGTTTTTACAAGGCTCAGTGCCCGATTGATTACCATGATTTGAAACCCTTTGATAGCTAGATGAGTATGACCATGAGTAAATAGCTATTGTTGAAGTAATCAGGGCCACGGGAGACTATGATCAGTAAAAGCTAAGACTATGGTTAATTATCAAACGAATAGGCGGTGTGGCCAATCTTTCTCCCATGCGTCACGCGAAAGTGCTGCAATTATGTGACTAGGAGGCTGGGTACATATAGAATTAGGCGGCTGGGTACATACAGAAAGGCGATGATGCTCTGGTGTACATCCTCAATAGGGGGAACACTGGTGATGGAAAAGGGGAATTTTTTATGTAATGTATTAGAGACAAATGAGTCACAATTGATATTTTTCAAAATGTTTTATTCACAAGATTTCTTTCTAGAAATGTTCTTATTTTGGGGGTATCTAGTGCTTAAAGACTATTAGATATATCCTTGCCTTGTAAGGTCAACCTATGGAGCATAATAAGCTACTTTACTAGTGATTTTCCAGCCATATTGCAAACATTGTTTTTACAAACATAAAAGAAAATCAAACATAAAATATAGAAATACTTTTTAGATTTCCTAAATATTACCCTCCGTTGGAATCCACTTAATCTCATATTTTCAAACATAATGGTATCTCAAAATCCTTTTTTTTCTTGAGACTCATTTATATTATACACCCACTGATCTGTGAATCGCCCTACATTAACCAGATTTGTAAAGGGAATTGTTCACAAGTACGATAAAGATATGCCATCTTCTGTTTAAAGGTATTCATGATTTCATGGATGGATATGATGTATGTAATCTCTATATATACACGTCTCAACCCATATCGAAGTGTTGAACCAGTCTATAAATAGCAGATCAATAGTGACCAATTTAAAAAAGCAGAGAATCCATGTAGCGAGCTAAATACAGGGCGTTTGGATTTGGCGTTGCACTGAGTAATGTTCTGGCACCTCAACTAATGATTTGGCGATTGAAATTAACATAAGTGACTATGCCAGTTTGAGTCGCTTGGATTCTGGATGCTTTATATAAGCGTCCACATGAAATCGCTGATTGCAGACGCCAGGGTAATTATCATACAAAAGCGGGTCGCAGACCCCTAATGTCCTTTAGTGTCCATCAGCACCCAACTACATTGGCGATCTGATGGGCGTTTTTAACGGCGATAGGGTTTTTAAATTGCCTCGTGGACTCCCGGCTATAGGTAGCACCAATAGCAATAATAAACTACACTATACACAAACATCTATCAAGAACGGACTTTTTCTTCTCTTACATATTAAATCAGGCAATAATGGTATGCCACCTACTGCGCTAATGGCTCTCCCGGCGTCCTAATGGGATTCTAATGACATTTTGCGGTTTGGAGTGAGAGGCTTCTCCAAGCCTAGACTGCAGTCTAGGCTAAGTATACATGTATAGTTAACACTTGTCAATCTTGAAGAGGGAAGGGCTTTATATACCTCTGACCAAACTTAGCACATGTTACCATGTTGTATATAAATATTCAATTATTGCAATAAAAAGCCGAAATCATTATTCGACAACTACACTTTCGATGCAGGTTTCCTTATATCAATATCTTACACATGCTGTAATTGAGCCCTATATGATTTATTCATATTTAAGGTAATACTCATGGAAACGTTAATGATCTCTGTGTAAAATTAATTATGATCAATAAAATTGACCTGTATGTGGTGACTGACTTTAAATGGTCTATTAAGTTAATGAGTCTATTTTTACCTTGTTTATGCCTGTGCCTATTTATGTCTATGCTTACCTTTCTATTGCAACGGCTGCAAGGGTGTTGACTGATGCAGAAACTGCTACAGCTTGCAAGTATGGAGTAGCTTTGCAGAGGAAGGCCCCGAATATCCATTCTGAAAAGAGAGAGAGATGATAAGTATCAGTAGCAAGTTTTCTGCATATCATGCCAACGCAAATCATATTCCTTTTGAATCATTCATGCATAATGTACTACTGCTAAGAAGTTCTCTCTACACCTAGGTAAGTTGGCAGCAATGATAATTGATGATGGCCATCGGACAACTTCTGGTGCTATCAGAGACCCTTTCTTGCAATAGAAAGTAACAGATTGGCCTTTAGGTAGCCCTAGACATGCCCAAGCAACCCACCTTCTCCAGTCAAGGTGTACTAAGCCACGGAGGTCTTAGATTGCTGTATTATACAGCATGAGGCCTGGAGGAGGGCATTAAGAAACCCTTGCAAGAACTGTGAATTCAGCAGAACCAGTGCAATCCATGTATGGAAATCTCCTCTTATGATGGAATTGGGTTTGAGGGATGTATTATACTTAGATACTTTATGGGATGAGGCAAAGTTCACTCACACAGTAATGAATAACCTTGGGGCGTTACATAGATTTGAAAGGGGGTATTAGGCCATTTTTCTTTCTATGCCCGAATAGTCCTTGCTATATTTCGAGCATTGCCTCAAGGTTCAGGTTACATTATTTGACAAGGATGGAGGTGTTTTGTTTGGAATACGAAAAAGAATGGGTCAATAGGTTTGAGTTATTGTTTGCCTGGTATAACCAGTCTAGGTCCGCATACTTTCAAATCAGATAAGAATGGTATGCCAGTGACTGGACGCCAACTACGCAAATGGCTTTCCGTGCACTGGAGTATGAGTTATAATGGCATTTTGCTCAGTTTGGAGGGACTCTCCTTATACTCTCAGCCTAGACTGTAGCCATTGGTGCAAGGCCGCCACACACGGTTGATTATAATGATAAGAGGTATACCGGGAAGCTTGGGAAATTGCAAGTTTATCAAAAAATAACAATTGGAATTAATACGAAATGTAAAATTGGTGATCATTTAAAATAAATGTGACATTTAAGATTATCTTTGTTGAAAACATTTTGAAAGGATGAAGATGAAACTGAATAACAAATAGCGTAAGGAATGAAGAATGATAATTATGACATACATGTGTGGGTTGGGTGGGAAAATAAAAGTGTCTAGAGGTGAAGTGAGAGATTTGAGGATTGTTAGTTGGGAATGAAGGTAGGGGTGCTATATGATAAAGTATTTGTAAAGAAGGGGAGGTGGCGCCACAATGCGATGGCATTCATAACCTCAATGCTACTAGATTTGCCTTTTTGTTATTTGTAAGTATACTATATGACTACAAACTCAGTGCAGCGGAAATTGAAAATATGCATTGATCACATTTTATGCCAAATCACACAATGGAAGTTTTTAATCAGTTGAGGGACACTGGAGAACTGTGATGAGACTGAACCAAATCATGCAGACTGCCATTTGCTATTTCTTAAATACTGATTTGTTGATGATTTATTAAGTAAATACGTTATCAATGCTGTAATTCTCCCTATCCTGGATAGGCAGAAATAAGCTATCCAACTGTCATGCCACCTAGCTTTTCTTTTGGCGGAGATAAAGCTAAGGCGGGAGCTTCCAGTTATGGCACCCGCAGTTCATTTTTGTCAGGCAGCTGAGTGCTGGTCTAGAAAGCATAACCGCTAGATTGGGTTTTGTGGGGATCTTACTCTTAGGCTAGTTGCTTGTATAAATGTGGATTGTTCTCATTTTCAATGACACTGCCCCTCCCCCCCTGCCACCCTACTCTCCCTCCCTCGGACCTTGAAATACATTATTGTTTTGTGTCTAATAGGCCCTATACTGTTGATGCACTCACACCCTGTGCAAGCATGCATGCACAAACAGGGCTATATATATATAGCTCAAGATTCAAACGTTCTGTACTTCTTTCTGGTGGCTAAACTTGAGTCTAGCATCGTTAGTGTGCATTAATGACACATAAATTCCTGATGAACTTAATTGAGAGGAAAATGTGTGTAGATGCTATTGCAGTGGGTTTCATTGCCGATTTCTATACAGTGATGTTGAAAAGTGGGAAATAAATGGCGTTTCTCTTCCTATTGTGTTCTTCGAAATATTAGGTATGAAGTAATCAGTGCTGATGAAGTAGCCTGTCAGCTTTTTCACGGAAAATGCGGTAGTCACATCTCGTCTAGTACACAAAAGAAGCCTAGTAAATATCCTTTCATGGCAAATGTAACATGGGTTGTTTTTTAATCTTTTGCAGGGGCTGCACAGTTTCATGGCCTCTGGTGTTAAATGTGCGCGCTATCTGGCTAACCAGGTTCAGTAGAATTGATATGGTATTATCATAACAATGTCTGTCAACTTTTGGAGCTGTCCGTTGTCTTTAACTGACAAAATTGCACCATTTAGGTCATATGTTCCCATGTCAGGCTGAACAGCACACATGTAATTTGCGATCATCAAAACCTGAAGGCAGCCCTGAAGGGAGTTGCTTTGTCTCAAATCGGTAAGGATATCTATGTTTGATGGGAAATATCCATATATTATTTTTGAAATATCCTTTTCCTTTTCCAATAAAATTCAACACATTTTCAATGGAACTAAAGTGACTCCCTCATTTGTATATACTACTAAGTGGTGTTTGATTATTAGCTATTAGTCAAGGATATTGGGATTCTGGGGGTGTTGCAGGGGTACCATCTTCTATAGGGCAAAAAATTATATTATCCACAAGGCAAAATTATAGTTTCCAGTAGCGGACTGACCTTGCAATGCATGTGAGAGCCATTAACGTGCGATATGATGTATAGATTGCTCTTCATTCTGTGGCCTTGACACAGTTGATATTCGTATATGGTGGTTTGTAACTTTATTCTTGTTTTTGGTTGATAAATCATGCTCATATGAGCCATCTCTGAAAGAATGCCGGAATCCCAATTTTTTGTTTTATTTGTGTTGCCACGGCCTAGCATTCATACCATGGGACTGGAGGTAGGGAAAGTAAGAATTTATTTTTCCCTTGGGTAATTTTGTTTCATATTGGGATTTGTAGTTGCTGTAATTGTTTCCAAAATAATCTTATAAATTGGTGACAGGATTGATATTTAGCCTTCCTCCCACCCTGTAACTCAGAGCCTGGAGATTCTTGGCTACTAAACTTTCTCTGGTCTGCAGTCAGACTTATGGATCCTCAATAAGATGACTGCAGACATTTAGATTTTAGGATTAGATTCTATATTTCGTTAGCTTTAGCTTATGATTATGCAGGAGTTCCCACCTTCAATATGAGAGTGATGGTGCTTAGTCGTTTTATCTGGATTGGATATTAGGGGTTTCCCCGCTCTGCCGCTCTGCCATCATTGGCTAGTGCCTGTTTGTGGGCAGCTGGTGCAGTGACATAGCGCTATATGATTGGCCATAGCAGCAACGGCAGGGGCGCATGTGGGTAGTTCCAATGGAGATCCGTATGCAGCCTTTTCATTACTCTTATAATTGTTTTAATATTTGACAGTGCATATCTATTAATTTTATTAACAGTTATTACTGCAGAGGTAAATAGGAGGAAAAGGGGAGAAAGACAAAGCTAGTGAGTGAGCTGACTAGTGTTAGCGAAAGACCAATTAATGGTGTGTTGTTTGTAAGAATCTATACTAAGCTGCGCTTTGTCAACAACAAAGCGGTTTTGATGCCGGTGGTCTAGTTTTGCAGTCTCACTCTTGCTATAGAGCCGGCAGTAGGCAGAGCAATGAATCTAACTTTCCCATACTATAACTATTCATTTGCTTGATTGGCATCATTGATACTCTCTTACTTGAGCTGGTTAGATTAATTATATATCTGGACGAGATGGGGCTGTGGCATTCCTCCCCAAGGAATCCTGATTCTCACATAGGCACAAGAGCGCGCCACCAGCCCCCTGGAGCGACGATTTTACTCTATAAAAGTTGGCTCGATGTCCCGATATCCTATGTTTTCGTCATCCAGGTGAAAAACCAATGCCAGATTTGACATCCTCAACATGTTTAAGAAGCAAAACGTTGGGGTTCATAGTGTCTATATTGTACTTGTAATGCACATACCCTGATTTCCCAACGCATGTCTAGCTATCTCCAGTGCTTAAGCCTTCTTCCTCGCACTTGGCCGTACTCGGTAACATGCTCGTAGTGACATCATAGCAGCCACCGTATGATTTGCAAAACATCGCCCGTCATCGCGGCGATGGTTTTGCACATTTAATTAAACACAAACCAAACAATTCTAATGCGTTTGTTGATGGGCGGGATGGTGGGCAATGTCAATGTACAAAAACATTCCATACTTATGAAAGTAAATAGCCCAAGACATCCCTTCATTCCCATCAAATTGTGACGATAGTTCTAATCTGGTGCCACACACCCCCCTGGACAAAGCTAGCGGACATAGACCTACCACTGGAAGCAAAAGGCTGATCAATATCCATTAGCATGATAAGTTATACCAACAAGTCATACTGTGCCTCTTGATCTGACCAATATCATGGCAATTCATACCGTTGATGGTGACTACCCCCACGATATTGTGTTGATGTGAGGTTGATGTGAGGTCTATCAGGAGGCTCCGGATAAAACCTGGTTTAATCCTATTAAGCTGACCCATTCTCATAAAATGGGTTCATCCCCCTTTAAAATAGGATGCTTAAGGAATGCTTACTATAATGTTATATACTATCAAAAGTACTTCTATTGCCTAGATCTCCTCAAGTTCTATCTTGCCATGTATAGTTTTGCATACTTTACAATAATATCTCCAGAGATATTCATGAAAAACCTTGATTTTTGTCAATTTTTGGATAAATTTATTACAGATAATCTAATTAAACCAATACTATTACAAAGATAAATCACATTGTGAGCATTTGGATGCCCAATATGATTAAATACTGTTAAAAATCTGAACAAAAGGTGCTACTGAAGTTAGTTGAAAATATAAAGATAAATATAATATATCGCTTTTGGTGACGGTAACAAAATAAATTGTCTTTCCATAATCAAAATTGGTGAAGTCTCTAGAAAAAATCTAATTGGATTGATTGTCATATCCAACTATAAGCACAGACATTCAACTGTCTTTTGTTTAAAACAACATCAATAGAAGCAATTTAAAAAAATTAAGAACTTTCAGTCCTGGGTGGCCAAATGACGACCAATTGATGGAATTGCTCATCTGGAGGAATTGTTTTTCAACACTCAAAATTTTACATGAAGGTAAAATGGTGGGGGGTTCCGACATCACAACTAAAATAAAAGGAAAGTGTTTGTTACTGGAAGCTGGATGGCTATAACTAGCTGGTGGAATAATGAAAGTAGCTGGAAAAAATCTACATTACATTGATTTGCACTTTGAAATTTGAAATTTGAAATTTTTGAATATTTGAAATTATAATATACAACCACAAAGAGTAGTCATATTTCTAGGTTTAGAAATGAATGTTGAAATATAATTATATGAAATGTTTTGCATAATGCAGACAGACAGAAAAATTGCTCAGTACTGAGCAATGCCCATGGTCTGTATATTTTCTTTACTGAAGATAAATAAAAAACCAATATAAGATTCTTGAGAGATGTACATAGCATGCGATGAGAAGTGTCTGGTGTATCTCATCTGGAAATCAGTTAAGCCAGTGCTTCACCAGACCACATGCTTATTGCGGCTAATATGCAGATTTATAGTTATTGTCATTACATTATTATTAAGAAACCTATGTTGCAAAACCTATCAAGACTCTCTTCTGACCAACTTCATTTTTTATTATATTTGGAGAATGCGATTCAGAATGAAACCAAATCGACTAGAGAGGGACAAAACATCAATGAAGTCAAGGCTTCAAAAGCTTTGATCATAGGTAAAAAAAAAAAGGGGGAATAATGGTTGATATCCTGGTTCCTAGTACAAACTAGAGAGTTCAAACTATTTATGTCGGTTAAAGATGACCTCAAACGTTAAAAGGCTAGTTCTCCCTGTTCTACACAAGTTTCAGTCATTTCTTGAAAATAGTTCTGCAAGACTTAAGGGCAATGCACATTTTTTGTTCAGGCCAGAGGGGGCGTGGCCTAAATTGATGATTGATGGCTCCAAATGGGACAGATAAGCTCTCCGCCTCCAGTTGAGGGAAGTTGATTTCGGTCATCCCTTTAGGTGTCCTTATCACTGGGGAAATCGACAGGATACTAATCTTAGTTGGGGGGATTTATTATTTCCTACATCACCAGAAAGCCAAGGACTATGAGAGCATCAATAGCATCAATAGTTTCAAATGAACCACAAGCCAGAAGCGAATAGAAATTCAGCATATGTTTGGCATTTTCTTTTTTCTGTGTGTGGGGTGGGGTGGGGGTTCCACAAAGAGTTTATCATGGTATTAATTTCCCGAGGTTTGGGGGCTGAGGCTGTTTGTTGGAAAGGTGGTGGAAGGGCATCACCCTCCCCAGATGCATGCAACAATGCACAGTAGTGAAGGTAAAATTCTATTAAAATAGACTTGTCCTCTTGATTCAGAGGTTGGTATCACATCACAAACCATTGGTTTCACATTAAATTTCAAGTAGTTTGCCTCCTGATGTTAACGCATCATTAAGTTGGCCATCACCCTGATGCCAATCGGTAGGCAAAAGCATTGTGCGTTAATAGGTCTCACGTCTCATGGCTATACCGGAAACTATAATTGGGCCTTGCCGATAGTATAATTGGGCCATATGGAAGATGGTACCCCACTAGGCCTCTCTTTATTGCGCTCCACCACACCCCCAGAATCCAAAGATCGGCTACTAATGAAGTATAGTTAAACCCATCTTTATAGTGTACCACAACTGGTTATTTGGTTAGTAAAAGCTGAGAAGAGCAACTGTACCTGCTGATGATATGATGATATGAAATTTGTTTAGGAATTTTACATTCATCTGTCATTATTTTACATCTCTACATTAAGTGACAGTGTGAGACAATAAGAGGTTATAAGCTGCATTGAGTGATATTGAATGACACTAAGTAACATTAAGTAACATTGGACTCATGATAACCTGATAATAATCTGATGATAATGGGCTCACCATACAAATATACTTCGTATTCACATTACTTGCTTACAAGCATGTGACCAGAGCCTGTTTTAGTTATATTTTACCAATAATATGTGTCTCTTGACTTGCTGAATATTATAAACAGTGAATTGATGAGTAAACACAGGTATGGCCTGAAACCACATAAACATGGGGTTTATTATTCCCAAAAACATATACATAAGTAAGAAAATTTTCTAACGTGCGTGCGGGTCAGGAGATGGGTGTAGAGTGAGGAATGGACGGGTGGATTGAATATTATGTATTATGACGTAACGTCAATAGATGCGGAGGGCGTGGTTACCACATAGGGTCACCAAGGTCTCGGACAATATAATCGGTGACGGGTCACCTACACATATGTGTCTCTTGACTTAGGCACTCGAGCCGTGGCAAATAGTAAGGCTAAATCAGGTAGAGGTGACGAAGCCCAAAACTTAGACAGCCAATATACCGCACATAAAGGGGGTTTACCTAGCTTCACCAACGGTAATTTGAATGGCGTGGAAGTAGTCTTAGACGATTTCACCTTGATTACCACGCCCCAGGGTACACATGTAATATCCTTTCTTGATAAGCTGTGCGGAGATGCAATAATATGGCCAACACGTAATAGTGATCTGAACAAGAATAAGATCATGGCCCAGAGTTTAACATGAGTTTTTGATGAAGTATTCACAAACACAAACATTTTCCGCAGATGCGTTGGTAGGAGAGGATCGGCAGGCGTGGGACTTGCCCCTGGAAGTTTACCGATACCTCTGATTATGGACTTAAGCACTGGGTGAGACAACGCCGGGCAGTCAATAAGTCTCAAGCGGGCCCCAAAGATAACGCCCGATAAATAAGTTGTCACAGAAGAAACTTTCATGAAGCCTGATAGGTATGCGGCGTACATACACAAGGCGTCCAGACGAATAGGTGATGAAGCCAAACCGTTGGCGTGTAGAAATGATTTAAATACTGTCCACTGGCGCTCCCTCTGACGCAGAGTGGACGGTGCTACTGACGCCGACTGAAGTTCCTTGACCCTGGTCCTCCATTTGTCCATCCCTACAATGATATTCACCATTAAAACAACATAGACCAGCCTCACGTAGAGTCGAATAATCCATGGGTTCATTTTTGTAGGGTAGACGAGATAAAAAGTCAGCAACAATGTTATTTTTCGTATTAATATAATGAGGAATAATTCAATTCCATAAATAAACATAACCCAATACAGTTCATATAGCCATTGCATGCAAGTACGATTGATGCTGACGCCAGATGTAAGCATGGCCACAACTTGGGTGTTGTCAATGAAGCAATGTACACTACAATTCTTAAACAAATGCTTCCATCTTTTCACTCCTAGTAAGATGGGGAAGAGTTCCTGCACATTGATATTGTCCCATTTAACATTTTCTGAAGGGCACTTGGCAATGTGATTACAAGTTGAGTCAGTCCAAGGGACAGTATGTATGCCCCAACCTCCTGCTATCCAGTCAGATCCCATGAAAATGCCAAAGCCTCTACTTGATGAATCCGAAACCATAGGGAGATGGTACTCACGCCTGGACAATAGACCCACGCCATTAAACACCTTACAGAAGGCGTGCCACCAGTCTATGTCTCTCCTGAAGGCGTCTGAAATTATTGATCTATGCAACTTTTTGCACAACATCACCTTATAAAGGTCAAACATATGACAACAAAAAGTACGCCCACCTTTAAATACAGCTGCACAGTGGGCTAAATAACCACATAGTCTTTCTAAGTCTTTTTTAGAAATATACTTAGACATTTTCACATTGTCCAAGAGAAGGCGAAGCTTGTCAATCTTGGTCTGAGGCAGGCTGACTGTCATGGCGCTTGAGTCCACTTCAAATCCAAGATAGATACATGATGTAGCCGGCGTGGTAACCTTATGCCATGCTACATAAAAGCCCAGTGACCGTAAGAAGGATATAAGGGTATTGCGGGCAAGGGAACATTTGTGGAGCGAATCAGACGTCAGGAAAAAGTCATCTAAATAATTTACCACACGCACATCGTACAATCTATACATAGAGTCAGCGATAAAATTAGAAATATTATCAAATACACAAGGACCAATACATAATCCAAAGCATAGGCGATTGTCTGTTAAATATTTCTCTTGTCCATCAATAGTCCAACGGAATCCACACAGGGTACGATGATCTGGATTAACCGCTACGGCTCTATAGGCCTATTTAATATCAACCACACACATATAATCTCCTTGTTTTACCAAGTTCGTAGCATCGTCAATATTTTTATACGAAAAAGACCGTATAAGAGATGAACAATGAAAATTAACCGAAGACTCATCTGGCCGAGAACAGTCGGTTATAGGCCTGACACTACCGTCAGGTTTAAATACAGCTCCCAAGGCGTGTATGCATTTGGGTTTATCATTTACCACTGAAACATAATCCTCAAGTATTTCGTTAGCAACAATTTTATCCATTTTGATACGTGCTGAATCTTCTAAAATTGAAGAATAATTCGGTAAGTCGTACGCCTCTACTGGCAAATCGACCACATCAATACCGTAAATCGTATAGTAGAAAACATCAAGATATTTTGTAAATACATCACAACCTTGATAAAATAACAAAGCAGCAACTCTGCACGGCTTCAACTGAATGGGTAATCCACCCAAAATATGTACACAACTGCAACTACCATGAAAACATTTATCATATACTTTAACCGAACGGCCTTTAGCAGAAGTAGGCGAGACAAAAATCCATCCCTCATCATTATCACAACTACCTTCACGATAAAATTTTTCAATACCATCACAAATAGATGTATAAACACACTTGTCATGGCAATAACATTGAAAATCATTTACCAGGAGAGAATCAGGAGAATAGGTAACTGTCGAAGGTACGGAATTGTCAATCTCGATGACTGTGGCCTCCATATTGCCACCGTTACTAGCCTCTATAGAAGGAGAGTTCGACAAAATATCACAGGTTTCCGCCTCCAATACAAGAGATGGTTCAAAATCAATCCGACAGTCACCACCACCTACCCGATTCTCAACCGCATCCTATTTGCTTGTCTTCGCCGTCACGCACCTCTTGGCGCCATGGTCTGACGTACCGCAGGAAGAACACCGATGAGGGAAGTCACAAGGGTTTTTCGGGCCTCCCTGTCAGTTAAACTTAAAGCACACTTTGTCCTTGATACCTCTACCCTTAGTAGAAGAAGAAGAAGATTTTGTAGAAGATGCTCGACGAGAATTTTCAAACGAGTAATGGCGAAGAACTTCCTCCTGTTTAGTCTCGCCGAACGCCACCAGCCCTTTCTTGTTTGCTCTGGTCCTGACAGCTACGTCGTACATGAGCGAAGCTTTAAGGGTGTACATTGAAGAAGAATTTTTCTCCGTCATAGTTATACAGTGTGATAACACGCCCAAAAGTTCATCATGGGGCCGACAATCACCGATCATCTTCTCCAATAATTGAAGATTCAACAATAGTAAAGTGTCAAAATTCTCTATAACCTCACCCTTGTCGAGGAACTGTTCCCGATCAAACCAACCAACTCTCTTCCGAGACAAGCTAGCCCTCCTTCGACGCACAGGTATTTCATAAATGGAACTTTCCAAGCTTTCATCACGATGTCTGGTGTCATTATCATCCTTAAACATTGAACGTGAGGTACGACTATTGATCATAACCTCCGATGACGAACTAGAACTAGCCATATCAGGAGCAACGGACTTCTTATCAAGCTTCTCGACCGTGTCCAAGATTGTCCGCATCATGCCTTCCAAACCGTTGACACGCCCCGTCAACAAATCGGCCTTCTCCGAAGCAGACATTTCTTCAGGTATGTCATTATTCTTCGTCCTCGTACAATTCTTTCCTGTTTTACTGTCATGAACAGTGTTACAATGACTGCAATGACCCATGTTGTCGACAAAATTTGACAATTCACAGCAAAAATAGCAGAAATTTTTTTCTAACGTGCGTGCGGGTCAGGAGATGGGCGTAGAGTGAGGAATGGACGGGTGGATGGAATATTATGTATTATGACGTAACGTCAATAGATGCGGAGGGCGTGGTTACTGCATCGGGTCACCAAGGTCTCGGACAATATAATCGGTGACGGGTCACCTACACATATTGTTGGTGCCTGCTTGACTGGAGGTCTACTAAGGTAATATACATTGACATGTGAAAGTGACAAGTTGAATGAAGGGAAAGAAATCAACCCTGGCTGATATCGTCAAATTAACAACGCCTCATTCTTAGCAGCAGCTAAGTCGGTGCTTTACAAAGATACATATTTTGAGTATGAGTATTATTGTGAGTATTTCTATCCGATGTCCCATCTATGTCCCTTCTATGTACTAAAACAAGTTACCTCAGCACCAAAACCGACTAGTATCCAGACATGAGTTAACTACAACATTAGCGGTTACATGCAACCCACAGTTTGAATTTGGTCATAGTAGTCATAGCAATATAGATGGTAATGTAACAGGAATTCAAGCAGAAAATGTTTCGGTTTGTGGCTCTTGATATAGGCCCCATATATATACATCAATTTCAATATCAACAGTATCAATGTTTCTATACTATATCAAAAAGTTATCTTGACTCAGAGAGGAGCAAGGTAGGAATGATGATAATAACAGTTACAATACTTTGCATCACGCAGTGCGTGTCCCAGTATAGATATATAATACCTCCTTCTGTAATTGATCCTCATCTGCGACCAGCACGGGGTACTAATACAAGTTACCTCAACTGTGAACAGTTAGGCGAGAGTGACATAGTTAATTACAAATTTAATCCTTATTGTAAAAACCGAACCGAACGTATAGACTAACTCTCATATTTTGGTTTTCAATCTACTATCAGCTGTTAAACCCTTATCGTTCATCAGTTCACTTCCATGCTCAAAGCAGGGCACTAAAACAAGTTACCCTGGCTCTGAGCGGAGAAGAGGTGAGAACAATATATAATCATAGTTTCTGGTTGCAAGGTATTATTTGATATTCTCTTCATATTCATCTACAATAGCCCTTTAGGTCTACATAACAACATATGAGCTAGTTGTAAATAAACTGGATATATTGCTGCTAATATAGACGAAATTGGGAACGTTAATAATGAATATTGTAGTCAGGGCAGCTTGGGAGACAGAGTGACCTCTATTCTAATAGTAAGGGCAAAGGGGAAAGGTACATATTTGTACATAAATGAGGAGTTAATTAGAAATAAATAATAAACATATATGCATAATGTTTTTAATTACGTATGTACGTGATAGATCTTGATATAAGGGTCATAATGCTCTTTAGCTCTTTGTCATTAATGGTAATGACAGCGGTACAGGTCATAGTGCCCCTTGTTTTTTCTGTTAAGCTGAGTTGCATACTTGTTTTGGTTGTATATGAAGGTAAATATAAGTTATATTTAGGTATTTAGAGGAAAAAATAGTAGGGAAAAATTTAAAAACAAGTTATAAGTTTATTAAGTTAATCAATCATTTAATGAACTATTTTTCTATTTAACTTTATAATCAGTTTAAGTTAATGTATATATTGTGCGTTTCCAAAGGAAACAAATTCTACGGTCAACTATTTGTGCGCAATGGCTAGATTATGAATATCAGACATACTGTAATCTGAAATGCCTCGAATGTCTGTATTAGAAGAACACAGGAGTGGAAGTAAAATTCAGTTTATTAACAACTAGGAAAGTTGCACGCTCCCTGTTTACAAAGGCAGTTGGATAAACATGAAAGTACAATGCAAGGGAATTAGACATAAGACATCAAACAACATATTGTAATCTAATAATACACAATTGTCTTTTAGTCTTTGCAATTCCGAGCTTGTCTGTCTCCAAGACTTGAAACCCAGAAATCCCAAAGGGTGTAGTAGGTGTAGATCACTCAGATTCAGTCATGGGTGGTCCTCTCTAAATGGGTTCCTCTCAAAACCTATACAGTGGCCTTAAGTGGCAACTTGTCAATCAAACCAAGATAGCCAATAGAATACAACAAATGTCAACCAATAGGATGTCACACTGGCCTTCAGGGATTTACTGCAGAGATGGTAGAAGGTTGTCAATCAAGCAGTCCTTGCATAAGTGCAAAGTTAGTAGTGTTGGCGTGAATTACATCACACAGACATGGGCATCCAGATATCCTACCAGATAAATGTCCACACTCCTCACACCAATCCTCAACCAACACCTCAAAATGTATCACATGAACTTGCTACTCAGGATGATTGACAGAATGGTACCCAATTCACTAACATTCACGAATTTTTTTTTAAAAAAATACCGTAGAATGTAAAAATAGTTTCAACCCCCCTCCAGACCCCCACCCCCTCTAGACCCCCATTACGGCGACATTGGCGCCCTCTAGACCCCAGTTACAGCAACATACTGTTTTTCCTTGTTGCTACCATCTCAAGTATGACAGAATTTTTTTGTATTTATTTATTTCCCCTTGCGTTTCTTACACATTATAATGCTTCTAGAAAATAATTTATGCTAATATTAATTATTTATTGCTGAAACCTAGACGCCCATTACGGCGACATTAATATTCCCCCAAACTTTTTCCAGAATTCTAATCCCATTATTTAGTAGGACAGAATTAGCTGGAGATTTTTCAATGAATATAATGGATGTACTTATCATAAACAATGATATAAGTAATGGTGATAAGGGGGGTTTCATTTTAGTTCTTCTAGGTCTATATGTTCAAAAAAGAATTTAGACCCCCTTTATGGCAACAGGAACTACCTCATAATCAACTTTACATAATATCATCAAGAAATTAATTGGAAAGTTGAAAATATTGATTTTTTAACCATACAAACATATTTTTTCAGAGTAATCATTGACCCTCTGGCTCATTATGCAGATAAAATCCATTATATCGAGAATATGTATAAGTTATTCCCCCAAAAATACTGGCTGCATTTTTCAAACACTGACTTGGATAGGAAAACCTGCGTTTTTATCTGTGATTCTGGCAGAAAAATAAGCATTTTCTTGGCCTCACGATTAAAAGAAATTAAAAACCTTGTAGGATACTTCCCCCTAGGCGACTTTTTTCCCCTGGATCCGAAAATAATCTCAGATAAATATTTTAGCCTCTGGAGGAGCTGTTGTATTTTAACCCAAATGATGCACTTTTGGTGGAATTGCTCATATGTCAAAATCTAGAATTTTGACTTTTGATTATGATTTTGATTTTGTCATTTTCCTCAAAGATTTTTGAGGACTTTGTCAGGGTATATTTGCTGCAACACTTGATTAACGTCCACATATATATTTCGCATCCTCCCTCAGCAGAGCTTTATTCCTTGCATTTTTCAGTAATACGAGATTAGTAGAATCTGCCCTGGCTTGGGAGGCTGATATTTCGGAAACCAACCAACATCCTTTCCTGTTGTGGCTTTACTTATTATTGCTCACCGGGTGTGGTTTTCTCTCGTCGATTATACATAATTCCTGTAACGTATGGACACAATGCAGCAGTAGAATATTGATGAAGTCTGCCTTTTAAGTCATAATAAGAGTAATTCTGCTTAGATGACTTGTCGTAATAGTGGAAAATGTGGCTTTAACTGTGCAGAACAACTGTGCATACAACTGGTTCCCGGGCAGATCTGCCATATCCCACATTCAAATACAATAATACTTGTTGTATATCGTTCTGAGTGTAGTGTCTAGGAATGGAATGGCACGGAACGCTGGGCCTTCCCTTCTGACATAAATAAAGGGCAATTTGCCCTGATACATACTGTGTAGTGTAGTCTATTGATTTTTATGACCGCATACTTTTTTAGGTTTCTTTGTCATTCATATTCTCTAATCATTTACACTGTGAGATAGTGAACCAATTATAAGGGTTACGATCTACAAGCTCCTTCCTGGGAACATGACGGCAGCTGATATTAGCCATTCATCAAAACAATTTTTTACTATCATTTCTCCAAGAAAAAGGGAAGCTGCCTGTCACCAGGAAAACGTATGGCTTTAATTTAGTATTTGTATGCAGAGGAAACTACTCCGACACCGTAACGGGGTAATAAATACCCATATTGTCAACCACTTCCACCATATTTAATGATCATTTTCCGCCCGCCCTTTACATACTAGTATCGATGTAACATGCTTTTAAAAAAACATTTTTAATATATAGGTACTGAATAATAGGGGACACTCCGTTGCATAATGAGCAGGGTTGGGGTTAACAGCGCAATGAATCTTTGAAATTGGTTTAAAAAGTTTACACTGGGACACAAATCCCTGATTTATTTTTAAAATCCTAGTCAAATCCACACTAAATCTACATAGGCTACCTAGGATGCTACAAGGTCAGGGTATTACGACAAGGCATCGGGACGGACCTCGGCCCGTCCCTGGCCATCCAGACGGTCCAAACTTTCAAATTTGTTAGAATCAGAGTAAGGCACTCACACCAAGCATATATAATTATAGATGCTGAAGTAAGAGAAGCAATGAAGTAAAAACATTCTGCTTTTAAGCCTGCTATAACCAACCACCTGCCTGATGATTGGGGTATAGCAAAACAACTTAGGAAATATTTGAATAGGTTGATCTGTACAAAAAAGAAGGATTATCTGGTACAAAAGGTGAATAATCTGAAAAACACAACCCAAGAAAATTCTGGAAGTCTTTTCATGAGATATTTGACCCTAGGAAAAATGAATATGACTGATGCATTGAAGAATGTATTACTCCAACGGGTAAAAAAAAGTGGTCTACAGGTCCTTGAATATGCTAATAATTTCTTTCGCAAACATTGGGGCCTTGGAGGATATTAATATCCCTGGCAATGCCCTACCAGCACCCCAACTGTCTTTGATATTAGACCTGATGTGTAAGAAAGGGCCATTTGATGGAATCGTAAGCCTTTGTAAAATATAAAGAAGTGACTATACCACTTAGTTTTGAGTATTCTAGGAAAGAAGTAATAATGTTGACTTTGCGTACAGCTGTACCAATAAATCTTCTTTAACATAACCCAGCTGGTCTTCATGGATAATGCTTGGGAGAAAGAGATTTATTTAACCTTGAAGCAATAGTTTTGGATATAATTTTATAATCTACATTTAGGAGGGTAATAGGTCTCCAAACATTTATAAATAGTGTGTTATTTCCCTTTTTAGGTATGACACTTATAATTCCTTTATTTTACAATTGTGTCCACCTCTACATCAGTAATAGTAGAACATAGGGTTTGATTATTGATCTGATCTAGCTGGTTAAAGTGTTAATTGTTGGTTGGAGATCCTCCGCACCTTCCACATCAAATTCGCCTCTGCTATAAAAGTTAGAATAAAAGGATGAACCTTCTTTTAAAATCTTCTTAGGATCATCCGCGATACTTCCATTAATATTTAACATATTTATTACCTTCTTTTCAGCCATATATTTCTCCAGGGCACAGAAATATTTTGATGGTTTTTCGCCATTGACAACCCATTTAGCTTTAGATCTTACATGGGTGCCTTCCGCTTTATTCATTTTGTATTCTTTCGCTTGTTGAAGTAAATTATTTCTCTCGTTTTGTTCATCAATATTGAGTCTCTTTTTCTTATCTAATACTTTTAATTTACTCATTCTTTCCCTAACTTCTTTCCTTTCCTTAGCCTTCTGGCTAAAAATAAAAATAGCTTCTTCTCTAGCTTTCAGCTTAAAGAATTCCCAAGTCAACTTGGGGTTTAAATTATCATGTTTTGCTTCCTTACATAATTCTTCTATTCTGGAAATAAATGTTTTGTCATGTAATAATACCGCGTTTAGTTTCCAGTAACCTCCAGTAAGATTTCTTCATATATTCAGCTACTATAACTTTTTTGTGTGCTAGTCTTGGGCAGGAGCAGGGTACCTTGTATTTTGGCTCATATAATCTTATTTTGATTGAATTTTGATCTCAAGAATCTCCCGATTTCGAATCTGTCACCTACTACTCTGTGATCCGTGAGGACATTTAATTATCGACGTTTGAAAAATAAAATAAAGAAGTTAAAAAAAAGTCAAAATATCAAGTTTAATCAATATTAAATTATTTTTGCTCGAAATATGCACTATGCTTGTAACATTTTGATGGAACATTAACTTTATAAGGGGAATAACTTTCATAACAATTTTTAGAATTTATTGTGAGAGCTAAAGGTCATATTCAGAGGTCAAAGGTCAAGGTCAAAGGTATATTTTGATGTCCAATTTTCAAGAATTTTGCAATTTTTGAGGTATACTTTCCCCTGTCTGAAAAAAATGAACGAAATGAGATAATGGTTCCAAACATTCAGGTTAACTACTAGGGCATATACGCTATATGTCCACAAAATATTAAACAGAAAAAATGATTTTAGTTTTTCCATGGTCACAATACAAGGCTTACTGGGCTGAAAAGTCGTCAAATTGGTGGATTATGGCGCCCCTCACTGCGGACAGGGACGGCTCAGCGAGAGAGATAAATGTACCAAAGTATCAAACTCACTGTAAGGATACACAGTCAATGACCTACATTATCACCCCCGCTGATACAACAACACTGGTGGTCACTGAATCCCCAGCAATATGGCAGTTACACAGACAACTATATTCGGATTAAGTGAACCAAGTAAAATACCGATTACAACCAAAGCTTTGGAAATCCTTCTATGAAGAAGAATGTCCTGCGGAAAAGCCAATATGGATGAATAACATGAGGATTCACCCGTAAGGAATCAGAAGAAGAATGTCCCGCAGAAAAGCCAATTATGGATGAATAACACATGGATTCACCACAAAATATTAGTGCCGGGTCAAGTCAAACAGCTTTGGTGAGGTGACTCAGGTTGCAAACTATTCAGCTAGTATGAATTCTGTCAGAAGCACTCGGAAATCTGTTTTGATATATAATTTGAATTCATGGGGATGCTGTTCCAAGTATTGAAAGTCTTAGTCTATATGAGGGATCTTCTGATTTGTTTCAATTGTTTTGCATTGGGACCATCAAGATTTGCCACAAAATATTTTTGTAGGTGGGGTGGGGGTGGGGGTGGGTGGGGTACATGCCCCTTAGGCCCCTCCCCCCACTAGATGCGCCCCTGTATAGCACATGATAATCGCATACCATATATAACTTTTAAACCAATGTTAATATGGCCCACGAAATGTATAAGTTACATGTAGCTTATAGGCCCACCAATAGAACATTGCCATGTATGAAAGCACTCAGTGCTCAATTTGCATATTTGTACACTGTTAATGCGCCGTTTACAAAATTGTACTCAAAACTGTCCATTTGAGGACACATGTGTTTACAAAACCGTTTACAACACATTCCCCAGGACGCATTATGCTATGGAGACACTGCTGCTACTCACTGCGCCGTGACCTCAACTGATCTAAACGTTTTGAAGGACGATTTTATTTTTATAAAACAGTTGGCACAACAGTGCGTTTTCATCACCTTCTAGGGTGCCACAGGGATAGTTACATTAATTTAATGATTCTACCGTGAGTGTAAGTGTAAGGGAGAGGGTAAATACGCCAAACAGATCTGTGAATGGAATTAATGGCCGGAATTAATGCCTGGACTGAATGTTTGACAAAATTAATGTTTTGCGCACTGATCTCAGATGTCAATTTCTGGCTCACGATCCAATTTCCTTTCTTTAGATCTTAGGCATATATACCGCACACCTGCCTACCGCAATAAAGCTTTGTGCTCCCGGCCGACGGCCGACACCCTCATATCCATGTATTCGCGCTGGAAAGAGGCCCATGCCAAGGCTACCTGTGACAACCTCCCTTCCTGAATGACGCACACAAAACAATGAATTCAAATTACATCGAACTGTCCCACATATGTTGTTAATCCATCCTCTCTCTCCCTGTCTCATCTTTTCTCTCCCATTCTCTCTCCTCTCTCCCCTGCCCTCTCTTTCTCTCTCTCACCCCCTCTGTATTCCTGTCTCCTTATGGCCGTATACATGCACACATATTCAAGTAAATATCTGTATACGGTCAATTCCCATGAAAGTGGTACAAAAGCGTTTTTATGGATTTTTCATTCTAAATTCTTTAGGAGCCTTTTCACAATAATTCTACTTAATTCATGGCTTCAGGCTCGTTGATCTGAATGAATGGGTACCTACTTGTAATGCCATGTCATTTTCAGAGATATAAGCGATTAACTATTTTTTTTAAAAAAAATTATTGTTGGTGGAAAACGATACATATTTGTTTTATTATATAGAGATAAGAATTGCATTAATTCCACCAACGGGAGACAATCAGCATAATTATATCAAGGGAATTATGGATCCATAAAAGTAAATGGTCAGGACAGAAGCAGAATCAGTGAGGAAGTGTTTCTGTCACTGACGGAACTCCTTGTATTTTCATGAGATAAATCCAGTTATTCCTTTTTATTTTCAGGATTAAACATGATAAAATAAAAATACAATAGGATATCTGCGAAGGGTTCTGTTTTGGAATGAACATTGTGGTGTTTGGTGTGGGTTTCAATAAGAGTCAAATTCTCCCGCGATTTTTGTGTCAGAACGTATTTTATCATGCTGAGAACGCATCAGAATTGCATCAGTAGACTAGAATCAGATGATACTCTTTATTTTTGCATTCACACTTGTCCTGTAAAGACAGTTGAATGAGCTACAATATAGCTCTAAAATAATGAATTGAAAATGAGTGTTTGGGTGAAGAGAAGGGTGGATAGATTGTGGGGGATGTGAATTAGATTCTGGTTGTACACAGGGCGAATAGGAAAGGAGAATGTGTTTTTGTATGCAAGGTGAGTGCTAGGTGCTGGGGTGCGATCAGAGCTTTAGCACCTTCACTAGCCACATACAATTAATAGCTAATCCTAGTAATGTGTATTCAATTCCCAAAGGCCATCTTAGATTAGGCCTATGATATGTTCATGATAAATTTTGTCCATATATGGGGGAATCCGGTTTCCCGTTTTTTTAAAACCAATGAACATAGTTTCTTATAAACATTGGGCATGTGTGTCTGAACCTCTTTAGTGACACTGACAAGTAAAACATTTACTTTGCAGTGTAAAAATACTTGTATAATAGCCTATTTGTATGTTATCCTGTCGCCGACGCCTGTGTTTATTCATTAAACAAAATATCCCAGCATAATTCAAAGCTATTCAATGTCATAGAAATATGTTTACACAATTAAGACGTACATGTTAGGCCTACTGCTTTCTTCATTTATAAATACAGTTAGGTTTTCGTATTCTAAGCTACCCATTAGACAAGGTTTTCGTATTCTAAGCTGCCCATTAGACAACCTAATCCACAATCCCGTTTGTTGTCTATTTAATGCTATGAAATACACATAACTAATTATCTAATAACGCTCATCGGGAATCCTTTAATGTGGCGGGATAGAGGGGAAGTGCATGCTTAGTTAAAAATGGCCGAACACATCAGTTAGCATGCTATGCCCACCCGTTACCACGGTCCACGCTATGCCCATGTTGATAAATCATCCTTTTTAACACTTTTGAAGCCATTTGAACACATCAATTACATATACGACTTTGGAATATACAAAATATAAGTTTAGAAGCAAATCAGATCATACAATCGGGCGTAATATTGCATAACATAAGCCTAAGTGCTCAAAGCGTCAACTTCCGCCCACCATTTCAAATATGGCCAACGACTTTGGATTAACAGTTTTCCTCGCACTGAACTCCTCATGGAATTCGAATATATCTAACAATCTACTGCTAGTGACTCAGATGTTTGGACAGCTATTAATGTTGGGAAGTTGCATCAGGTAAGTATGATGAGATCGATTGCTAATCTAGTATCTTATACACAGGGTTAGCTAGGGTTCAGTTGTTGTTTATTCGGCCATGACCAGGCACCGCAACCCAACACAAGGTGACGGGGGACACTCCAAGGGACCCGGCCCAGTTACTGCAGGCAATGCAGCCTGTTTTCCCGTCTATGGCTATGGCGGGGGCTATGGGTCCCATCATCTCGGCGTAGCATAAATTATGGGATTTGGGTGTAACAAATACTATACTAGGCCTAGACTGTACTGTCTGTAGATTAAGAAACCTATGATTTCTGATATTCAATTATGATTGTAGGCCTAATCATGGCTAATGATTGCACCGCAAAATAAACCAATGGCAATGGTGTTTTTTCCCCCAAACAGTCCCCTCCCCCATTTTCAAATTAAAACATACGGGTGATACCAGTAATGAAATTCCCTTTTCATTTATATTTGTTTAGTTCCTTATTATTACAGAAATGATGTCGTTGCATTGGCCATGTTCCACGTTTATGGGATTTAGTTATGAAAGACATTTAGAATGTATTTTTGGTTTGGACATAACAGAAGCTGGGGGTTGGACTAACACTTTTATTCTATTAAGACATAAGATAACACTCAATTAAGACATAAGATTATATCTGATACACATCTGTCTTTCACTCTACTCCAGACAATACTCAGCGTATGGATTACTCCTATTCTAAGATGTTTTTATTAGATTTCCCTTCCATCTATGATCTTGCTCGTCCTATCTCAATTCTTTAATGATAATTATTAGCTTTTATATTGGCGTTGACCAATATTGCTTGCTTCTCTGCTGAGGAGGCCTTGGGCAAGGGGATGTGGTCATAACATGTTAAGGGCTGAAACCAGATTGGTTACACAATAAACAGATAAATTCGAATGAAGACAAAAAATCCATACACTTGTAGTACCTGTATTAACTATGAACTATTGAATTACCAATGGAATTTTCTATAACCAGTCTGGTCCAGAGAGTAGACTAGTATCATTAAACAATTTATAGCTTTGTATAATAAATAAAAATGAATAAAGATCTAAATGTGGAAAAAAAAAAAAATATTATCATTGCTCTTATTTGCAGCCATGATTTCAATGTACAAGCCCTTGTACACCTCTTTGTCATTCCAATATTTAAAGGTAAGTGTCTTGGAGGGGTCAGTTACAGGAATGTTGTACACCCCTGCCCCCTCCTCTTTATAAGACAGTAGTACCGTATTTCATATTTACCTAAGATCGACAAAAGTAAATAATTAACTGTGATACCTTTATCAACTATGATACCTTTACCTGAGTCATTACAATGTGGAATTTTTAGTAAAATTTATATATTCCTAAGATCCAAAGATACTCTTGCAATACCCTTGCAACTTTATAACAATATATATTAATTTTACCAACAGCCAATTCGCCCTAAAACAAGCAGAAATCACGTATATCATGTATATATACGTGAAATATAACCATTTTCCCCATATGTTTGCATAAATTCGGGAACCTAATATTAAATATTCATATGGCTGTGAGACTTTAAATCACATTAAGTTACCGTACACTAAAGTTATCAATATGGTAAAACATCATTGTTACCCTTCATTTCTGTATGTGGGAGTTAATGTATCTCTTTGTATTCAGACTCACATGCCAGACATGGACGAATGGACATATATAACCTGCCTTCCCCCCCATGAAGACAACCATTCGATGAGAAGGTAAATGTGTAGAGTGTGCTTGATGTACAGTTTGGGGTCATAATCTTAGTTAACAAATCCTCTACTTTTGACCATTGTTTGGACGAAATCATGATTTTTTAGTTCCTGATAATTGAAGGTGGAAGCTTTACATTTTTTTAGTCTGTCTTTGGGACTTTGCTGAATCTGGCTTTACTGGCATAGGAACTATTTGATGTAGGGGGCCTGGCTGAAGCCAGGCACTTTAGCCTGGCCTTGTGAAACCACATCATAGTTAGGTGTGAGACCTCAGCGGCCTGGCTTCATGTGACGCTACCAGAGTGAAGCTTTTGTCTTAGTAGGGAAAGCACACCTTGACTAACATTGTGGTTTCCATCTGACCCATGGTCGCTTAGAAATATCGCTTAGAAAGTGACACTTCTCACTAAGGTCACTCAGCCTTAGTAGGCACGACTTTGGAGCTTTGCAGTTCACTCATTGGCCAGGTGATTTTGCAGCTTGGTATATAATGACCCCCCCTTTCCATAAACATAATCATATTTCGCAAGAGCTTGCAGACACAACAATACCTTTGGCTATCTACAACCAACTGACCAGTTTATACAACATAGTCTATGTTTCTTCTACGTTTCATCAGTGGTCTTAATGCTATCCAGAACATCTAAGAAGTGACCACTTTCTCCAACATAGTACAACGGGTAGGGGATTATTTATCATGATTGATTTGTCTTGCTATATAGGATTGTTCCCAGGTCTTGTAGAATAGGATATTGTCCTTTTATTTTTCATTTTGTCAATATATCTTAACACTATATAACTGGTTAGGAGCGAGGTTATACTGTATAATAAATAGATATTTAGTGATGAGTTTGACGGTTATTGAGGGTAGTTCAAAATAGGTTTTGTGCGGGCAAGGTAAACATACAGCCAGATTCAGGGTGTTATATATCCAACAGAAAAATCACAATGTCATGTGACTGTACTGTTATGATACAGAGTGTGAAATTAACACCTGCCTTCAACCAAATACGGGTAAAAAATGAGGCAGGCAGGTAAATCCACCAAGTTACCCACCCCCCATGTCGGGTGAATGAAAATTGGCTACTCAAAAATTTATAGGCCCACCACTGTCGTCATGACTTTAGTCTATGGGCAAAATATCCACCTCTAGAATCCCTAAATCAATCTCTTTTATTTCAAATTAAAATCTAAAACTGTGTTAGAAAATATATGATCAAAATGGGCATTATTGAAAATACAAGATCAAATGATTTGATTATCCTCTTATTTTTAGGGATACTATTTAAGTTCAGAACCAAAACGTTTGTTGAATAATTTCTGCAGTATTTTGCACAGGGCGTGGTTTGGGGTGGACCTTTTAGATTAATTAGTACCATACTTTCATTACGGCCGATCTTAAGTTAGGACTATTATTCAAATGCTCCAAGTATTTCATTTGTGGAGGACGGGAGGGTTTTGAAGGTAAACGTGTGCATTTGTGACCATTGTTTTGGCGAAATTTTGTTCATTACATTACATAGGGTGGGTGATTGGACAGGGTGGGTAGTTATTGGACAGGACGAATAGTTCCATTATTTCATGACTTTAATTTGTAATCTGATTGTTCAAGGGGATTCTCAGGAGGCATGGAATTAAATAATCTGTCATCTGTTGACTTAAGTTTACATATTTATATGGAATACCAGATAGATCAGGCAAGAAAATATGAATCTTTCCCATCGTTAGGGTACAATTTTTTTTAGGGTGCAGCTTCACAATTTTTAGTCTGGCTTCATGAGTCAGGGCCTAGGAACTCTTTGATCTCGGGGCCCTATACATATATATAACTCTTAGACGCACATTTTACTATGAGCGAAAAGTGTGGTGGGCGAGTACCACTCTGGGTGCACTGGTTCGTTTTCTCGGGTACCAAAATGCAATAAATCATAATGCATTGTCTACCCTTAAAATGCATGAAAACGAAGGTTTATTTTCATGCAAAACACTGAAAAACGCAAAATTGTACTTGTTAAAATGAAAGAAAGTGTACAGTAAGAAACAGAGAACTTTTGAAATTTTTAACAGGATTCCAGGCCCATAATGTTTTACCAGGCTCTGCGACCAAAATGCTCATTTTCCAGGCCTTTTAATATTTTAAATATTGTGAAAAGATGTTCGAAAATATTACCGATGGAAGAGAAGAGTGGCTATATTAATAGCATCGAGATATAATGGAAATAAATCAGTTTGGTTTGGGCCAAAGATTTCTCAATTCCGGTCTTAGCTTATGGTTGTCCCAGGTAGTATTACTGGGGGTAGAGATAAGGAGTGTCCTCAAGGGGTATTAACTAATCTGTCTTTAATTGGATATCATGTATTATTTCGGTAGATTTTCAAACTACCTAAAACCTAATGTTATATTGATAAACCTATATACTGATAATAATTCCTGTTTTTTCCCTTGACAAATGAGAAATATCACTTTGTGAGAATTCATTCGATGCAATCTTGTTATATCTTTGGCGGCTGGGGTGGGGGCGGGGGCTATTGGGTCCAACATTTTAGACTACATGAGCCCCTTTTCAAAGAGGTTCATGATTTTTCTTTTAGAGGGTGTAATGTACTATCATTCATTATTATGAAACACCATCATAATTATAAACATTCGTATGAGATGAACAGCCTTTTGCATGCTTATTTAAAACGTTATTGTATATGTAAATTTTGTTTATTGAGGACCGGACCAGTGCCAAGTGGTATGGACCAGTACCTCCCCAATCCACTGGTCCGAGTACTGCCCCCTTTCCTGTTTACCACCCTGATAACGCTTAAACTTTTGGGCACCGAATAATGACAAAAAAAAAAGAGAACTTGCTTGTTTCACAGTGGATATTTTGTCCACACATTGAAACCTATCATATTAAATGTCTTAGGAAACTTTTGGGTCATTATTAAGAAAAATATCAGTGCTAGCTACGACGCCCATAGGATTAGTATTGAGTCATGTCGAAATAAATAAGTTGACGATTTTTGCTTTCAAATGAATGGTGGACCTTCACTGATGTTCACGTTGGTTATATTATACCCTTGGTTCGACTGAAAACGGTGTATTCTTTGGGTAATTTGATGTTTTTGTGTCTAAAATGTCAGCCTCATAGGTCGCCATATTGAAGCCGCCCCAAGGATTAGTACTGAGTCATGTCGAAATAAATTAGTTGACAATTTTTGCTTTTAAATGAATGGTGGATGTTCCCTGAGGTATTACATATGATGTAATCTGTCTTGATTTAAATGTTAGTTGTGTTGAATTGTTCTGACATTGTTTATTTCCGATTTTGTTGTGGTTCAAATTTTCTTAGGCTAGAAGTAAGTTGGTTCATTGAAAAATAATTATTGTACGATAATTACTTCATTTCATTGTTTTAAATCTAGTTCATACGATGTAAAACGGGCCTGGCGATCTGGATATGAAGTCTCATGGCGAAAATAGTATTATGTTCATTGAGTTTGAATTCGGTTCGAAATTATGTTTTATTACGAAAATTGGACATAGGTAAACGAAAGTAGAATTATTTAGGAATATTGCATTTATTAACGATTTAGTCGATGCCATAGCTTAATTGAGCTCCTGCATGATCTCTTGTCAAAACTTGATCTCAATTTGGTGTTTGCCATCAATGGTTCTGCCCATTAGTGCGTCAGGTGATCCATCAGCTGGTGTGTCAGGGGGACGGATCATTGGTCTCCGTCAGTATTGACTGGTATGACTGTTGATGTATTTGTATAATAGTATGTTCATATCTTAACCTCTTGTCCTTAGACTTTAGTCGATAAAATAGTTGTTACTGCTTGGGGTAGTATGATTTACCTAGGAAGTATTAGAGGGCGATTATTGAGATTAACTATGAAAATTGTCAGTATCTGACAAGTAGTGTAAATAGTTTACACTGTAGGTATATAGCCAGAAAATGAGACCACAGGTCGTGTGATTACAATAATTCAGGAATGAAGTAATTTTAATTCAGGAATAAAATTACCTGGTCAATAACTGCATTTATTATTATTTAGGTATTATAATATGATATTATAATTCAGTCACCAGTTCACACATTTTAATAATGTCTTGGGATTATATGGTACAACTGTATACAAATGTATATACTTTAAACTTAGAGTTTAAACTTAGACTTTAGACTTAGACTTTAGACCTAGACTTTAGACTTCAGACTTCAGACTTCAGACTTAGACTTAGACTGATTTTAAAAATTCTTTCTGTGGTTCTATCTGAGGTGCAGACCTTATATGCCACAGAACTTATAGGCCCAGATTTATAGGCCCCACTATATTATACAATTCATATTTGTCCCACCCCTTGTCGATTTAAGGCTCACAGCCCCGGCGATAGGACTTATAGGCCCATCTCTGGGATTATAGGCCCAGATGAAAAGTTTTAACAATATTTCAATATTTAGTGTTTTTAGAGTTGTTATATAAATCTTTTTTGATTGTAATGGATCATTTGTCTATTTGTCTATGATTCTAATGTGCCATATATATATGTCTAAATATCTGTTGAATAGAACTTTTTCAGAAAAATCAACTGCATAGCAAATATAGACTTCTAGTTGTGATTATTGGTATAATGTAACAGAAACAACATCCGTATATGGATCCCAACAGGGTGTAAGAGTAAGAGTAAGAGAGAGAATAGGGTTGAGAGCATCAGGAGTTCTAAGGGGTAGAATATTGAGGGGTCACCAGGGGTAGAAACTTCAACGATAGAAAAGACCAGGCAATGGATACATATACCTGTACCAGTATAATGATTTATTTTGAATTATGTATAAGTTTGTTCTATTTGTTTAATTGCAGGGCACCTCAGAAAAGTTTCGGATGCTCGCTGAGCTACAAACCAAAATCGGCCTGAGGGGCAAAGGGCAGAAAGCCCTCATGAAGCCTGTCCTCACGAAAGTTGAGGTAAGTGTTGGATTAATACTTTTAATGAGTGATCCAAGATTGAATATATGATCTACATTATAATGACATTACATTCGAAGTAGTTTCCATGTTTATACACCCACAAGCATTTCATGATATTGAAATTAATCAATTACACCATCTTGAATAATAATTCTTCAACTCAGTGTTTTGCATATCAAGCAATACTTGAAGCTTCATTCAAGATTCATTTTGTGTCATACCCATTATAGTTTTAAACCCCATGAATACAATTTTGGTTAACATATTTGATAATGCCAATAATGTTTTAAATTAATCCTTTATTCATATTTCAGACTACTGACTTCAGCCCAAAGATGGGTAAGAGTGGAGAATCCCCCCGACTCGTTCTGGTTGATGACAGCGGCGTAATCATTGCCGAGGGCGTCTGCTATGCCTGCAAGGGGGATACCCTCAAGGAGATGCTGGTGGAACTGCTAAAGTGCTATGCTGTCTGGGGCCTGCAGTACCCCAGGCAGTATCAGCTGCTCGGCTTTCTTGAAAAGCAAATTCTAAAGGGAAATTCCCCTTTCCTGTGCTCATCTGGAGCAGTTGCTTTCAATCGACAATATATGTTAGTTTAGAGACAGTTAACCTTAAACCCTAAAAGGTTCAATATTATATTAGGATGAATGTATTGTACATGTATTGTGGTTTGATATTATATGAGGTGACGTGGGTGGATGTTTTACTTTGAGTATTATGATCTATAAAACGACAAATGATCTATAAAATAGTTGTAAGGATCACTGAAAAGAGTCTAGGATAAATGTATAATGTGTATTTCACTTTAATAAAGTGATTAACTAAATAAATGATGATAGACTGAATCTGCCATTGTTGTGTTGTGTTGTTCCAGCTCCTACATCCCTAGAATCATTATAAAATGCAAAATATTAAATTTCCATAACCTGAGAAACGATGACCTAAATATGTTAATCAAGACCATAATTATGATTACTGAAAACACTTTTTTACTTGAGGACGTTTTACCCTCTAAACACTTTTTTGCTTGAGGACGTTTTACCCTCTAAACACTTTTTTGCTTGAGGACGTTTTACCCTCTAAACACTTTTTTGCTTGAGGACGTTTTACCCTCTAAACACTTTTTTGCTTGAGGACGTTTTACCCTCTAAACACTTTTTTGCTTGAGGACGTTTTTCCCTCTAAACGTTTTTGAGAACGTTTTGGGGAAAAAAACGTCTCAAAAGTGGGGGCAAAAAAAGCGTCTTCACGACTGTTTAGAATGAAGACGTTTTTGCTCTCAGTGTATAATCTTACGATTGAAACTAACGAGATACCAAGGGGCTTTAAGAATGCTAGGGTCACTCCTTTTTTAAAGAGGGTGACAAGCACGATCCAGGCAACTACAGGCTGATATGGTGCATTAATTTGCCTGCAAAGATTCTAAAAAGCTGTGTGCAAACACAGTTAGTCCAATACCTAGAATTAAACTCACTTATTACAAATGATCAATATGGTTTCAGGAAAGGGAAATCCATTGTAGCGGCACATGACAGTTTATTAGGACATATATCATATTATATGTCAGATGTGGTATCAAATAGTAATGTTCAACTGTTTGCAGACGATACTGTTCTATATCTGGAAAGGCTGCTAGGAAGCCCTAAGTTGTCATTGCTTCAAAGGGACCTTGATATACTTTCACAATTCACAATATTATTGTGAATTGGTGCTCTTGAAATAAAATCCCACTTAAGAAGTGTAAGAGCCTAACTATAAGGACTAGAGAAGACAGGAAAAATATTCTGCACTATAATATCAAAAAAGAGGAGTTAGATGATGTAACCTCTTATAAGTACCATGGAGTTGAATTAGATGAAGACTAAAAAAAGGTTAAAAGTTAAAAGTTCCTCATCCTCGAAAGGAAGTATTTAAAAAGTCATATATTATTTATTCAATGCCAACCCTTTGGCATGGACTATCTAATGAGAGACAGTTGATAAACGACAGGAAAGGTTTTAGGCAATATTTAAACCAAGACCAAGAGTATCTTGGAGGCTGATAAATATCTGAGGACTGAGGAAGAACTTGAGAGTGTGTTGAATGAAGTGGAGAAAGCCTAGCATTAAGTGTATCCCCACATGTATTGAATGAATTATTATGTCAAATGTTTTGAGTATTGTTGAGGGGAAAAATGTATATGAAAAACAACCTGATAAACCCATCAGAAGTCTAGTTTAATTACAAACTATGATATGACAAAACTCTCAGCTTAATGGATACAAAGGTCACAACTACTTGCACAGATGTATGAAAGATGAATGCTAATTACTGAAAGAAATATAAATTCTTAGTAAAGTGATGATCAATATAACGATAAAATAAAATATATTGTTTTTATGTCGGTATAGGGCGGGGATCTGTTTGTGAAGCCCTTGCCGTGTTGCTGTTTATCAGGGATGGAATGTTCAGAGCAGAGTCAAAACAAATGCAGTTTGACTAATCACTAAGATATAAAGTCAATGAAGATGTATATTTTGAATGTGATGATTAATAAGTGAAGGATTAAATCCTCAACGATAATGTTGATGTAATGTTACAAAACTTAGAATCTATTAACCACAAAATATAAGATCGCTAGAATGATCGAGCATATTATTGGTTAGTTTGGAAAACAACAAATGAATTGTTAAATATTAAGTATTTTATTGATAGAATGATATTGTATTTTATTTAGTCAACGGGCGGTTGAGGAAGACCTGCAAATGAGCATAGGACTGAAAACTACTCTTTGTTTCTGTATCAAAGTAACTGTAATGAATTAATCTTAAATAAAAGCATTATATATATACATGGTCAAAAGTAAAAAAAATGGAGCACTTTTTTTGATTTTCAGCGTTTTTGACTTTAAGTGTTCATAGAACAAAAACTGTTTGTCCGATTCTGTTTATTTTCGTCCGAGTTGTTGTCCCATATGTTGGGAAGATTGGGTGGTATTTATATACGTCGGGTCAATTTCAAAACGGAAGAATTGGTGCGATACCAATGGGATAAAAGTTGGTGTATAAAAAATTGACAGAAATAATTCATTCATGTTAACTCCTAGCATCACAATGTCTTCCTATATTAGTTGTCATTGTACATGTATAATATTAAGTTCTTGTAAAAATTATTTCTTTGACCTTTTAGTCATTTTTCCAAAATCAGAAATGTCCCAAAAACTGGTAATACCAACATGTACACATTCAAGTGTCCCCCTGACCAAAGTTTCCACTTCTAGCGCAAATATTTGTTATGGGGTGGTGCGCTATAATGCAAAGATATGTCCCAAGAAAACCTTTTAAGATAAACTCAATAATAACCCAGTTATGTGGAAAATATCTGTGTACACGTTGGTATCTTGTACACGTTGGTATCTCTGTTCTATCCATTAGGTGATCAATTTAAATTAAAATGCAGAGATTTTGCATGGAATTTATCTATTGTATACTCACAACTCATGACTTGATTGGATTGCAAACTTAAAAGTGTTTTATTTATTTTTATTGAATGATACATCTAGATATTTTTTAACTTTTCCAGCTAAACAATTGACTATTATTTTTGTTGTAAGAGGTCAACATATTAATCCTACCAGACTAAGTTATTGATGTAATTGTGCATTTAGATAACAATGTATCTGGTTAGTTTCTGCATGTTGAAAGGTATTTTTCTATGTTTATTAAGTGTACACATTGGTATCAGGTGTACACATTGGTATCTCTGTTCTAACCATAAACCTTCATTAAGTGATCAATTTAAATCAGAATCCAGTGATTTTTCATGGAATTTATCTATTACATACACGTACGGTTTCATAACTTGATTTGAATGCAAACTTAAAAGAGTTTTATCTTTTTATTCAATGATACATTTTTTTTTCATAAAAGAACTTCCCTCTAAACAATTGAGAATTATTTTTTTGCAAGAGGCTAACATATTAATCCTACAAAACTATATTGTGGATGAACTTGTGCATCTAAATAATAATTTATGTGGTTAGTTTCTGCAAATTGAAAGGTATTTTTCCATGTTTATTAAGTGTACACGTTGGTACCAGGTGTACACGTTGGTATCAGGTTTACATATTGGTATCATTAATCTAGTTTAGCAGGGATATTTTTTGCAGAATTTGATATTTATTGTTAGATACACCATTGGTAACAGAGTCGGTCATGCACAGGGGAGGTATTAAGGTAAATGGTAGAATATAGAACAATGACAAGGTACATCAAAATAATATGAAAATGTGAGCCAGGTTGGAGTAATGATAATATCTAACTTATTAACCTGTATTCACATCAATATGGGGAGATATTCAAATATGATATTATATGATGATGTTATAATAACTAAGGGTAATAGAGACTAAAACTGATAAATATTTGAATATGAAATGATTCTAGAATGATATTATAGTAATACTATATATGTTCTGATTTGACAAAAACAAGGAATAATATGGCATAACAGGCTATGCTGTGAGGTAATGTTACATATAATAATGATAAGATCAAATGATATGATATAGAAGTAGCTCATCTCTAAATGTAGTAAAGATATTTCAATATAGGATATATTAATTAACCCAACTCTCACGCATTATATAATATAGCAATTTAAATCAATAAATCACCAATGAATATTCAATACCTGCTTATCTAAAGACGAAAAGTAGACCTGTTTCATATATAGCTTAATAGACAGGATATATTCAAGGAACCCAAAATACCTGGCTCAATATGAAAGAAAACCAAACTATAATTACCAAGAGATGTAATTTCTCTCATAAATGAGCACAAATAACAGCAATAATACAATACTTCTCCCTCTTGTGGAGGAAGTACTGTCTTCTCCCTCTCTACTGGGGGATGCAAAACACTCAGCACTAGAGCGCCTAGTCTAGGCTATACGTGAAGGCAAGCCCTTGCCAGAATATAGCTATGGTGAGGCCACACCCCTTTGTTTATGTACGGTTGCCAACCACGTGTCGGGGCTTGACCAATAGGAGCGCAGCAAGATCAAACTATTCACATTAACTGCCACTCCTCCTTCATTGCTCGGGTCGTGCAGACCCCCACTGTGTGTTCACAGTGAAAATTTTGTAACGAGGTTGATCTAACCTTTAGTTTTCGAAGATGAATCCTCGGAATTGCGGAAGCTGTGGAAAATTCCATAATCCTCCAACTGGCAAGAAATGTAAAGAGGCTGGTAAAGATGTCGGCAATGACAGCACGAAGGAAGGGGGCGGATCTGCCTGCGATGGATCTTCGCCGGTGGGCGGTGATCAGATGGCCGAGCGTATGACAGCTCTGGAGGACATTGTGAAGGCGTTTATAAACTCCAACAATAAGAAGTCTCAAGAATCAGGGGGCGGAGCCCATAAAGAGTCTGACCAGTCACGCTTGTCTTCAGTAGACAGTGATATTTATTGAATTAGTGATGGGCGGGGTTCTCGTCGGAGACCCAGATCGTACAGCCAGGGAAGAGACCATACTACAAAGCCTTTCGACCGTAGTCGTGAAATCCCAAATTTCTAAAGAAAAGATTTAGAAAGAATGAATGGTTATATGGCTCATTGTGCAACTGTCTACCCTGGAGCTAGGATTTTTTTGTCGTCGATTTTTCGACCTGTACAAAAATATGCTAGATAGAAAGGTAAAATCCTTAGCTATTGACAATGGTTTCAGAAAGGATTTAGGCTGGATGAGGGCTTTTGCCAGTATTTTTAATGGAATTCGCCACCTAGATAGGCCTAGTTTTCCCCACCCTATTATTACAGATTGGTGTTGTACTTGATCAGGATTGGGTTGGTGGAATTTGGAGATGGGTAGAAGATCCTTTTATTGACACTGAGTGTAGTCATTTAGGCCCAACTTCTGAATTTTTGGATAGTGAGGTAAGCATCAATGTCTTAGAAATATTCCCAGGTCTGTTTTATATACGATATTCATTTGATTCCATTATATATAAACACCAAGAGTAATATTGTGGCTGACACTATTTCCAGGCTTCCTTATCCAGCCACTTACAAGGAAGCTAATGCTATACTAGGGGCTGCTCACTTATGTTGTGCCTCTTATATTTTCTCTGATTATAGGAACAAAAGTGTGGAAAAAGAGAGTGTTATACCTTTGTCAGTCTTCTGCATGCCCCTCTACCCTGAAGCAAAGGCAGCATCAATGGAGTTTTTACCAAGACTTCCAATGTCTTCCATTGACATTCAAATCTTACCTGTTAATGAGGAAAAAATTTGTATGTATGCTGCATATTTATCAACCTTTATGAAAGCCTCTTCAGTGGTATCCTACCTATGTGGGGTAATTTTTTATCTTAAAATGATGGGCCTGCCGACTGTTTCCCTGTCTAGTCCTTCTATTAAGGCAGTTATTCAGGGTATTTTTAAAATTCCAGGGTTGGCCCCATCTCCTTCTGACCCCCTTCTTCCCAACCATTCACTTTTATAACGCTCATTTCCCCTCCTGTACATCCCTGTCATTTTTTTTTAAAAATTGATATTTAATTTTTGTACATGTGATGTGTCACAGGAAAATGAGTCACTCCCCCCCCCCCCCCCCACCTATTTGAGATCATATACTGAAAACTGACATAACTTTACAAAAAAAGCCCATATCTTGGCAAATTCTGGGAATTTACAACAATCTTTTTTGTTTATTGACTCAGCAGGACATGCAGATTCAGAATGCCTGGTTAAATTATTGATTACCTATCAGCAGGTACTGAGCTCCCTACATAGGAAGAATTTCAAGCCCTACCATCTAAACCTTTAGTATAATTTGAGCAAAGGTAACAATGCTCCCTAGGATTTACGACACTAGGGAAGCCTTCGCAACGATTGGTTTGCAAAATTTTATAACTTTTGGTGCAAGTAGCACCATGCACAAGATGGAATACAATACAACTATATACAATTCATATTAATATACTTTACAATTAATGTAAATTTAGTAAGTATAAATACTAGATATATATACATCATGCTAGCAAGTTGAAGGAAATATAACCTATAATACATATACATTTGACAGGTAAACCATATGTGGGTCAGATTCGAGTGAGGAACCAAGGTTGAGGAGGAGGAGTTAGGGGGCGGGGAGAACAATTGAGGAATGCTACATTGTATTAAGAAGAAGAGAAGAAGCTGACTCAATATAGGAAATTACCATCGGCCCAAATGGCAGATTTCCGAGCTAGTTTTGCAAATTTAGGTGCAGTATCAGGGTGTTGTTTCATAATGATGGAGACATAGAAAGATTTATTTGGAACTTCTGCGAATGGCGTTCAAATGTTACAAATAATGTCCCTGCCTGGTGTTTCATAATGTATGACATTCCCGGGAATATTAGTATTTGTGGGAACATTTCGCAGGAACATTCGGTGACGGGACTGGCCATGCATGTTGTCTTATTATGTAATAACCATACACTCAGACAGGGAGGCATACACTCAGACAGAGAGGCGCCATGGGCTGAGAGGGATAGAGAGTGTACTCAAAGTCGCTACAAATCTTTCTCAAAGTCGCTACAAATTTTTCTCAAGTCTTCAACTTATGAAACAGAATTTGTCCCAAATGGGATGTTTTTCTACTTAATTCCTATGTCCCTGATTTTGAAACAGGCCTTGTAATTTATTTACTACTACTTTCACGCATAGCCGTTAGGACGTCATGGCTCTGGGCTGTCAAAGCTTGATTCATTGGTGGGTCCTGTGTATCATATAGAGGGCGAGGCTGTTAGCTTGCAGAGTTAGCTTGCAGAGTTAGCTTGCAGTGTTAGCTTGCAGAGTCATGAAAGATATCAGACTGGTCAAATAGTGGAAGAATGGAGTGCAGAGCCATGAGAACGTCACAGCTCTGCACTGTCAAAGCTTGATTCATAGGAAAGTGTGTTCTGTGAAGAGTGAGGCTGATAACATAATAACCAAATAATAACATGATCATTGTACAGATGTTTGCAGACAATTTACATGATAATCCCTCGAACCTCAAAGCTTCTTTAGGTTGTTGTGAGTGCCTGCACAAAGTAATGTGGGAGGTCCACAGGAGGAATTTCCTAGTTAGTTGAATCTCATTCTTTTTCAGTGGAGCACTAGGTGGTATGTAGGGTGACCCGTCTTTTGTTGTCATGTGTTGGTCCTCCGACCCAGGGGCCTGTTTTGGTCGCCTAGTCTAGAAAAGCGTACGGCACCAGTGAGATGTCTGTCTAACTTCTATGCTTCCCAGGCTGTCATTGTTTATCTAGCTGTGGCCAATCTGTCCCATCCCCCCCCCACCACCCACCCCCCTCACCACACTTGTTGTTCTTGTTTCTACTTTTATTTGCACCAAAAACTCCAAATATATATGGTATTATTTTGTTTAAAATACTTTCCTATAAAAAGTAACTTCTGTACTTAATACTAGAAAATTGATATCAAGGCAATGTATAAAGAAGAGCTGTTTAACTTTAATGTTAATTGTTTGACTGCTTGAACTTAATTGAAATAAAATAGTAACACTCCATGATGACTTATAAATATACCATGTTTAACAGCAGGTATAAATATATCTAGTGGAATGTTTAAATGATCAATAGTTAAACTTTAAAAAGGGATTTAGGGAGATGGAGAGAGATTATTGCTAATGTAAGGTATAAGTTACCTTGCACACTCTAGGGTGGATCCGATTTTCGATGACAAAATTTTGTTGGTAGATGAGTCTGTGGTAACAGGGGACCGGTCCCGTCGCCCGGTCTTAACCACAAACAGATGTGTTGAGCATGAGGCTCTCTATGAGGGACTAGACAGGCAACATTGAATTTGAATAAATCCTGTCTCAGAATGTGTTGGTATTGATGTAAAACTTCAAATAGGATTCATGAATTATTATGAATCCTTATGAATGCCAATATCAAGAACATCTGTTCACATTGAATTGATATAAGGCAATTCTTTTCTCTTACCAATTTATTAACCCAGTAAGTAGAGCGAAACTTCAAGAGCCCCATTCACTGAAATGCTACCCAAATGTAGTAGACCCTAATAGCTGTTACAGGGAAATCGCCAAGCAAAATCGCAGGGGGCATTTGAGATGTTATCTTGGTCCTCGGATCCACCCTAGACTGACGCGACTAAATTGTGGCCCCAAAGGGCCGCAGGTCCCATCAATTCCCTGCAGGTGTCGCCCCTGTCTCTCTATTTCTGAGAAAAGTAACATGCTCAAAACGGCACACAATCACCTTTTTACAATGATCTGTTACATCTACTCATTTCCGTTGCCACAGAACGCCCCCTAAACCCATCTAGATCAATGTGTTAAAGTAGGACAGTCATCATAGCATGAATAAAGGAGATATGGATGTTTTTCTTTCCTCTGCAATGCCAGCTAGGCTGTGTTTGTAATAGCTCTTTAGGCTATGCATTCACCACAAGGGGAGATAGCACAGTGGTATGGCGCTCGCTTCTATAGCCTACCCAAAGGTTTGGGGTTCTAGCTTCGCCTGGGCCACATTTTTTTTTTCTGGGTTGCATAGATGCTATGTCATTCTAAGCAACCAGGACAGAAGGTGGGTTGGCGTGGTTGTTGGTGATGGGAAAGGCAGGAGAAACAACATGTACATATAATGTTTTCAGATAAATCCATCGATCTTAGGGCTATCGATACAACTTAAAGAAAAAACAGGCCTCCATGGCTGCGCTAGCAATGGCCACTCTTCCTGGACTGTGCAGAGTTAGCTTGCAGAGTCAGCTTGCAGTGTTAGCTTGCAGAGTCATAAAAGATATCAGACTGGTCAAATAGTGGAAGAAAGGCAGTTTTGTAAATTTGAGCACTCAGATTTAAATTCAGGTTGCTCCTGAGGTGCCTTTCGCGCATAGACGTGAGAATGTCACAGCTATGCGCTGTCAAAGCTTGATTCATTGGAAAGTTGGTTCTGTGTAGAGTGAGTCTGACAAAATTAATAACGAAATAATAACGAGGTTATTGTACAGACTTCAGACAATTTACACAATAATGCACCTAAACTCAAAGCTTCTTCAGGTTGTTGTGAGTGCCTACACAAAGTTATGAAGAAGGTTCACAGGAGGAATTTTCGAGTTAGTTGAATCTCATTCTTTTCCCCATACCAGTAAAGAGCACTAGGTGGAAGAGAGGGGACCCGTCATTTGTTATTATGGGTTGGTCCTCCGGCCCTACGGTCCGCATTGGGTCGCCTAGTCTAGAAAAGCATACGGCACCAGTGAGATGTCTGTCTAACTTCTATGCTTCCTAGGCTGTCATTGTTTATCTAGCTGTGGCCTATCTGTCCCATCCCCCACCCCCACCACCCACCCCCCTCACCATACTTTTTGTTCTTGTTTCTACTTTTATTTGCACCAAAAACTCCAAATATATATGGTATTATTTTGTTTAAAATACTTTCCTATAAAAAGTAACTTCTGTACTTAATACTAGAAAATTGATATCAAGGCAATGTATAAAGAAGAGCTGTTTAACTTTAATGTTAATTGTTTGACTGTTTGAACTTAATTGAAATAAAATAGTAACACTCCATGATGACTTATAAATATACCATGTTTAACAGCAGGTATAAATATATCTAGTGGAATGTTTAAATGATCAATAGTTAAACTTTAAAAAGGGATTTAGGGAGATGGAGAGAGATTATTGCTAATGTAAGGTATAAGTTACCTTGCACACTCTAGGGTGGATCCGATTTTCGATGACAAAATTTTGTTGGTAGATGAGTCTGTGGTAACAGGGGACCGGTCCCGTCGCCCGGTCTTAACCACAAACAGATGTGTTGAGCATGAGGCTCTCTATGAGGGACTAGACAGGCAACATTGAATTTGAATAAATCCTGTCTCAGAATGTGTTGGTATTGATGTAAAACTTCAAATAGGATTCATGAATTATTATGAATCCTTATGAATGCCAATATCAAGAACATCTGTTCACATTGAATTGATATAAGGCAATTCTTTTCTCTTACCAATTTATTAACCCAGTAAGTAGAGCGAAACTTCAAGAGCCCCATTCACTGAAATGCTACCCAAATGTAGTAGACCCTAATAGCTGTTACAGGGAAATCGCCAAGCAAAATCGCAGGGGGCATTTGAGATGTTATCTTGGTCCTCGGATCCACCCTAGACTGACGCGACTAAATTGTGGCCCCAAAGGGCCGCAGGTCCCATCAATTCCCTGCAGGTGTCGCCCCTGTCTCTCTATTTCTGAGAAAAGTAACATGCTCAAAACGGCACACAATCACCTTTTTACAATGATCTGTTACATCTACTCATTTCCTTTGCCACAGAACGCCCCCTAAACCCATCTAGATCAATGTGTTAAAGTAGGACAGTCATCATAGCATGAATAAAGGAGATATGGATGTTTTTCTTTCCTCTGCAATGCCAGCTAGGCTGTGTTTGTAATAGATCTTTAGGCTATACATTCACCACAAGGGGAGATAGCACAGTGGTATGGCACTCGGTTCTATAGCCTACCCAAAGGTTGGGGGTTCTAGCCTCGCCTGGGCCACATTTTTTTTTTCTGGGTTGCATAGATGCTATGTCATTCTAAGCAACCAGGACAGGAGGTGGGTTGGCGTGGTTGTTGGTGATGGGAAAGGCAGGAGAAACAACATGTACATATGGCCAATTCCACCAATTTGACAACATTTGATCTCCTACCGTGGAAAGTGATTAAATGGGCTTAATACCAATTAATTTCCAATTTTTTAATTTTTTTTTGTGCTTGGATGGTTCAACCAACCTGTGGAACAACATTTTTGGCCTTTTTACCCAACTTTTTTTTTTTTATTATTATTAAAATCCCATTTTTGGGGCAAAAATCTATTTTTTTTACTGTCAATGTACCGTGGAATTGCTGAATTTTTACATAATCATTTTTTTAAAAAAAATTTTATTTGTCATGATACTTGGTTACGTATAGGTTATTTGTGTAAAAAAAAATTGAAAAAAAAATAATTTTGGGGTGAAAGCCATTAAAAATCAAAAAAAAAAAAAAGTGGGTACCCCCCCCTGTATCCTACCGTCGGCATAGTTGTTTATGGCGGAGAAATTTTTTAAAAAACTGAAAATTGTCCAATGATGTTGAAAAATGATCAAATGCATTGGGTTATATATGTATAGAACATCAGATATATTGATTTGAGTTTTTCATGACTCGTAGAGAAGAAATAACATGGCGGCAAAAGTCCGTGGAACAAGGGCCCGTGTATCCTACCGTCGGCTTCGTTTTACGGTTTTTCGGGGCTTATGAAGCATTACTTTAATAATAAACTATAAATTCGACATTTATTATTCACTTTGCTTATTATCAGTCTATATAGTTTGAAATTCATAATTTCTGAGTAGTTTTTATATGCTTTTTACGGCAAAATGCTTTTTGTATCCTACCGTCGACTTTGTATCCTACCGTCGTCTTTCGGCAAAGAGGTGAACTAAAGTTAAGAACCGACTAGCGTAAACGCCTGAAACTACCGGAAGTTTCGTGGCAGACGACTTTCCTTTCGAGAGTGTATCAAGGACCTTTTCTACCAACTATTTTTTTAATTCTGGTAGGTATTTATTTAAAATATATGTCATTTTCATGTTGATACAAGCAGATCTCGTGTCATAGACCACGGTAGTCGAATTAAAAGTTTCTGTAGGCAAAGTTATCACCGTGTTTCAAAAAAAAAAATCGTATAAGCTATCGGAGGCCATCTAGCAATGTAAACAATGGCAATGCCATAAGCATATCCTTGGGCTTGGCCCTTGTCCTTGTGTGTGTGTTGGAGGGGGGGGCTAGGGGGCACCTGTAACCCCCCATGTTACCATGACCTTATTTCCATACCCCCACCCCCTATACACACACAATCTCCAGTAAATCCTAGATCATGATGCTGAAACGCCTGTACCGAATGATTTTAGTTGCGAATTTTCACAATAGCCTATAGGCCTATATAGTGTCATACTCATAATTTGATGATCAAATGCTTTTAAATGTGCTATACCATTTAAAATATTTTTCCAATATAACTTTAATAATTCTTCTAGCTGGAAAAATGCCTAGTGACAGAAAAAAAGCAGCAGTACTGTATGCCAAACAGTATCGGGCAGAGAAAGTAGCTTTGAAGGATTCCAATTATCTAGAAAAAAACCGGGAACGAGCAAAGGTAAGTTTATATTTAAAAAATGACGAAAAAAATACAAAGATGAATGAATTTAAATGTTATCATGAACATTAAACCTCTTCAGCCTATGTTGAACATGTACAGAGAATGACTTTTTGGTAGTAGCCGCGATTTATGTACCAGAGTCAAAAAGAAAATGCCATGTGTATAAAGAGTAGAGGTGTACGGTAAGGGTCAGAAGGGGCGTGTACGGTAAGGGTCAGAAGGGGCGTGGCCACAAAGCGATAATTCATTGGGTGAAATGTTTGGACCGGAGGGTTGACTATCGCGGCAACATCAAATGTATGGAGTTATGTAGTTCATTGTTTCTCTGATGTGTATGGTATGGGTCAAAGTGGGAGGAGCCACAATATCCTCGACCCATATCACCATGTTTGGACTAAACTAGTGTCATATTTAACAGACCGTAGTTATTCGTCGTTAGAAAAATCATAATAGAGCATGCTTTGCAGGAAGAAAGGCATATGTAAATCTTGATGTCGATATGCTGGAGGAAGAGAAAGTTTTGTTGACATATTGAATAAAGTTGATGTAAAAACAAAAAAAAAAGATTTTAGGCTTGGTAACGACACTTCTACAACTACCTTAATCCTATAATAACAGCATGTACTGAGAATGACCTTTTGGTAACCATCATATTACATGTATTTGGAATGACTTGTTGGTCGCATATCGATTACATTTCCAAAACGGGTCAGGTAAGGTAAATATAAACATCCTGAAATATTTAAGTATTCATTAAATCCGAATTTGATAGCTAATATCTGAACCTAATATGCCTGTATTATGTTGAATTCTAGAGGACCTATGACGCGAAACAAGCAAAGATGACAGAGGAGGAGAAAAAACAGTGGAGAGCAAAGCGGGCAGCCGCCAAACATGACCTGAGGTTGAGAAAAAAAGGTATGGATGAATTATGAGAATTATGAGAATTCCCTAATTATGAGATAGATTTCTGAAAATCAATTCATACCTTAAGAATTTCCATGGAAGTGATTGTCCATGTGAAACGTCTGTGTACTAAAACAATGAAGTTATATTTTAAATCTATATTTCTATGGAGGAGATTATCCATGTGAAATCTGTACTAAAAAATGAATCAAATATTTCTTGAAGTTTATAACAATTGTGTTTATTCCAGGATTCGATATCATGAAACAAGTGGTGCTGAGCAAGAAAAAGCCACTAACGATAAGTTGTCAAAAATATATATATTGTTGTAGAATATATTGGTTTTTCTTGCAAAGATTAGAGCTAAGTATTTTAAATATATTTGAGCAATTCTCACGAATAGCAAAAAGGAAACATCTATACTAGAGAAATCAGAAATAAATTATTTCGTACAGGTCGAGTGTCGATATGACATTAAAACTATCACCTGGGCTTGTGTCCATTTTCAAGACATTACTAATAATATTTTTTTTGTTTTTAAAAGTTTTTATTCAGTCTATCAACAAATCCTTTCCTCCTCCGGGGTCGATCACACATGTTACATCGTACCCTCTCTTCACTTGAACACTGGTTATTATTTCGACTTGGAATATTTAATTAACAAAAAACATATTTGCTCTATGTACGAAGGATGACTCTTTGGTAACAAAAAGATAAATGTACTGAGAATGACTTTTTGGTGGTCAACTGATTAAAATCGACTAGGCAGAACACTTCTCGCTGTACTCATATTAAACTTATGTACGGAGAATGACCCATTGGTATTTTTAAATAAAATGTACCGAGCATGACTCTTTGGTAGTAAACTTAAAGCGATTTTTTAACAGAAACACCTCTTGTTCTAACTATGTTGAGCATGTACAGAGGATGACTCCTTGGTAGCAGCCACGATTTATGTACAGGGCATGACTTTTTGGTATCTAACCATGTGGGCTTACCCTAGCAGGAAACATTTCTCGCTATACATGAAATAGTTGTATGTACGGAGAATGACTTCTTGGCAGCAAGAACAAGATATTTATTACACCCCTGCAATGTAGTTGCCTATACCTTCCACATTGTACCACCCACTTACAAAGGGAGGTTGATAACATGTTAATTACATCGCCCTTAGCTAATAACAAAAATAGGTCGGGTACATAGGCCTGATAACTGCGCGGGAAAAATGGGTTGTCAAGTACAATGCGCGTTACTAACGTTATAGAAGACGTTATGATACATGTATGTCTTTGCGTCATGGCCGGCATCTTGCGCTCCGACGACGCAAATTCAAACACAATTCATTCAAAATCTACTTGATTTAGAATTATCTTGATTCACACAGATGATGTCAGTAAATAGATCTTGAGGATTCCAGAAGGATTTGTTCAGATATATAATATTCACGGAGATATGGTGATGTAAAAACGGCTCGCCCACATGTAAACAACAGCTGCTCTGCGAGGCCGAGGCTCAGAGAAGTAGATATCGTCGTAGATGTTGTCCCTAGCCTAGTCTACCACTGTATTTTAATTATTTATGCAATTCAAGTTCTTAAAAGGTATGGCAGATGTTAAATTAAGTTTACTTAGGCTACTAGTTTTTTTAATGGGAAACACAATAGAATAGAATATTTCTAGCTATTTCTTTGTATTCCTGTGTACAAATTGTCAGGAACTATTTTCTTTCATGTTGTGATAAACACAATCAAATGGTGAAAACAACATGATCTATTAGAATTATAGAATACAAATTTCTGTTAGTTTCTGTTGTATTTATTTCAGGGGTGTAATAAATACAGAACATGCCGATGGGGAGGGCAGGAATGGTGTTACCCACCTCGATTTAGGTGGAGGGACCTCGGGCCTACGCTGCGCTTCGGCCCTCGGTTGACAATTTACACAATAATCCCTCTAAACTCAAAGCTTCTTCAGGTTGTTGTGAGTGCCTGCACAAAGTTATGTGGGAGGTCCACAGGAGGAATTTCCTAGTTAGTTGAATCTCATTCTTTTCCCCATACCAGTAAAGAGCAGTAGGTGGAAGAAAGGTGACCCGTCATTTGTTGTTATGGGTTGGTCCTCCGGCCCTACGGTCCACATTGGGTCGCCTAGTCTAGAAAAGCGTACGGCACCAGTGAGATGTGTGTTCTACCTTGTATGCTTCCTAGGCTGTCATTGTTTACATAGCTGTGGCTTATCTGTCCCATCCCCCCTGCCCCTCCCCCCTCACCAGACTTTCGCGCATAGCCGCGGAATGACTTGTCTTTTATTTATTACTACTTTCGCGCATAGCCGTTAGGACGTCACGGCTCTGCGCTGTCAAAGCTTGATTCATTGTTGGTTAGCTTGCAGAGTTAGCTTGCAGAGTTAGCTTGCAGTGTTAGCTTCCAGAGTCAGTGAGGCTGACAACATAATAACAAAATAATAACAAGATTATTGTACAGATGTCTGCAGACAATTTACATGATAATCCCTGTAAACTCAAAGCTTCTTTAGGTTGTTGTGAGTGCCTGCACACAGTTACGAGGGAGGTCCACAGGAGGAATTTCCTAGTTAGTTGAATCTCATTCTTTTCCGTATACCAGTAAAGAGCACTAGGTGGAAGAAAGGTGACCCGTTATTTGTTGTTATGGATTGGTCCTCCGGCCCTACCGTCCGCATTGGGTCGCCTAGTCTAGAAAGGCGTACCGCACCAGTGAGATGTTTGTTCTAACTTCTATGCTTCCTAGGCTGTCATTGTTTATGTAGTTGTGGCTTATCTGTCCCACCACCCACCCCCCCTCCCCACCCCCTCACCACACTTAATAATAATACTAATAATAGATGTTTATTTCCATAAGACATCTACAAATGTAAATATAAGCGTAGACTAGAGGTTTAATATGAAGAGATGGAAAAAGGAGCATTTTCAGTAATGTGTACTGGTTTTCCTAGTACCCCTGAATTTTGAAAAAGATCTAGACTAGATAATATACATACATATTGAACATACAAATACAACACATTTAGGTAAATAAAGCAAAGATACATGAATCATAAATCATAAGTGTATGTGGTGGCTTTGTCTATTGGTCAGAGCCAATGGATAGTAATTCAAGTTGGTACTTTAGCATTACAAGCTAGACGGATTGATTCATGAGTAAAGAGAATGACATTAGTTGTCAATGTATGCTGTCAGTACATAACAAATGATAACAGTAGTAATAATAATAATGGTAAGTTAGTCCTAAGCAGGGTTATACTGTGTTTTTAGATACTATTGGAATGTGACCAGGTCTTGGATGCTCCTGGCATCCCTATCAAGACTGTTCCATAGAGTCGGCACCTGGTATAGAATAGACTTTTTAAATTTCTCTGTTCTAGGGCGTGGTATTCTCAACTTAGGGCCTTTAGTAAGCTTTCTTAGATTTACACTCCAGACATCTAATCTACCCTCCATTTTAGTGTCTGTACATGCTTTCTCTAGGAGGTGAATTTGCCTCCTGACATGTGGCAGTTGCAACCAGCATCATCAAGGAGGTGGTCTAAGCTAGTTCTTTTTACCAGGTTGTAGGCTAGTCTGATGATCCTGTTCTGAATGGCACCTGCAAAAACGGTGATAAAAAAGAGAGATTATTGCTAATGTAAGGTATAAGTTAGCTTGCAGAGTTAGCTTGCAGAGTTAGCTTGCAGTGTTAGCTTGCAGAGTCCTGAAAGATATCAGACAGGTCAAATAGTGGAAGAATGGAGTGCAGAGCCATGAGACCGTCACAGCTCTGCACTGTCAAAGCTTGATTCATTGGAAAGTGGGTTCTGTGTAGAGTGAGGCTGATAACATAATAACCAAATAATAACATGATCATTGTACAGATGTTTGCAGACAATTTACATGATAATCCCTCTTAACTCAAAGCTTCTTTAGGTTGTTGTGAGTGCCTGCACTAAGTAATGTGGGAGGTCCACAGGAGGAATTTCCTAGTTAGTTGAATCTCATTCTTTTCCAGTGGAGCACTAGGTGGTATGTAGGGTGACCCGTCTTTTGTTGTCATGTGTTGGTCCTCCGTTTGGGTCGCCTAGTCTAGAGAAGCGTACAGGCACCAGTGAGATGTTTGTTCTTATGCTTCTATGCTTCCTAGGTTGTCATTGTTCATATAGCTATGGTTTATCTGTCCCATCCCCCGCTCCCCCCCCCCCCCCCCCCCGCCTCCCCTCACAACAATTTGGTTTTTAATTTGTTTTCATTCAGGTATGAGCTATCATACACCATTTTTAACAAGATAAACTGTAAAAAGCAGCCCCTTAGCTCACCATTGCAGTGGTATTCTTCTGAGCCCTGATCCAGCAAAATGGTATAATTAGCTATAATATAGTTGTATTTACCAAGCCTCAACATTTGGGCCACAGTACTGTTTGGTAGTTTGTTTGTGGTATTGCTGGGAGAACAGGCTCCCGCGCTTATTGTCTGTTGCATCCATGCTCAGTTGCACGGTGGCCATATTGGCATTTGTTGCTATGGTTTGGTCCTCCGGCCCTACGGTCCGCATTGGGTCGCCTAGTCCAGAGTATTACCACAAGATTAATTTGGGTGTGGTGTCTTAGGCTATGTACTTGTATTATATAAATATGGAATCTTTTTCTCATTTTCAATGCTGCCCACCACCCCAACCCCAGCTCCCGCTTCCATCCTACGCTTTTGTTTTGGTGTCTAATAATACACATGCCTGTGTGAGGCATGTGTACTGCCAGCAGTAGTGGCGCTGTAGCGGCCGGAGCGGCTTGTCTCAGAACTAAAATGCGGCAATGGCTGTCGAATTGAATCTTCCCGATGCAATCGTCCGAGCTATACCTGACCCTACCGTTGTGTATATACAGTATTGATGTATCGATTCCGGCCAAAATCGCAAGGAAAACCTCTTTAGATTGTCATCATTGTAGATAGAATATACAGGGGAGCACGATTGTGTTGGCAAACAGGGGGATAAGTATCAATCTGTATATATATGCGTGATGACCCGTAATGGCGGGGGTGACGTTGTAATGGGTAGTGATCCTGCCGATAGCAGCTTCTTTCAGAAGCGGTTGTCACGAAGAGTCAAGCTGAAAAGCCCACAATGGCGGATACTTGAGTAATAAACAGGTGAAACAATGATTACACAATGGAATTAAAATGAAATAAAGCTAATCTGCGTGGGTCAGAACAGTTGTAGCCTCTCTCTATAGTATCTACCGTATCATACCGGAAGATAGAGGACCGTAGCAACAGGTTATGTTTACTGGCCTGCCTCGGTCTCACAGGGACAGTGATAGCCACTCACATGGGGATGCATCGTCCGGCGTTCTGTAGGTTAAATCGTTTACTTATTTCCCCAACTTAACACACTAAAGAAAGATTACCTAACCCATCGACACAGGTTATCGTAGGCAATACAGGGGAGCACAATTGTGTTGGCAAACAGGGGGATAAGTATCAATCTGTATATATATGCGTGATGACCCGTAATGGCGGGGGTGACGTTGTAATGGGTAGTGATCCTGCCGATAGCAGCTTCTTTCAGAAATTTAAAAAGTTTAAAAAGGCATTTTTGGACACCCATAGATATCTTACTTTGACAGAGCCTCTCAGAGTGTTGTCTTGTAAGATGGCGACGCTGTCCTCGGCCCGTGACATCAGTGAAATCTATGTATAGTATAGTGCCAAAAAATGGTTGTATATAGCTCATAAAAGCATAAAATGTATATTGTTTTTCTAACTCAATGAGTCACCCCTAGAATGCATCTATTATACATCTATTCGACACTTTTCTGTTAACATTTCAAAGAAGATTGTGTGCCATTGCGTTAGATTCATAACTTTCTCGCAATTCTCTGGTGAATTTGGTCGGAATTTCCAATATCATCCAATCAAGCAACATCTCTGCGCTCCTGCTATCCTCCCGAATGACGCACCTAAATCTACAGAGACTATATTTTTAGGCATACATCTCCATGGAAACCAGCGATTAGCATAAGTTTCAATACGATTTTCCTGACTCAGTGTCAATTAAGCGACCACTGAGACTAGCACCCTGTTGTTCTTCACAATTTCCTGATATTCGATCAAGACAAAAATGTCCACTTTAGTGCTATCACACTCCATAAAGCACGTATCATTTTGTCATGTGTCTTCCTCCATTGGAGGAAATACAGGACCATTGACTGCGAAGTAGCGAGCCAATTATAAAAGCCTGAATGGAGTTTTAGCTCAATAACAAACATCTTCATACTTGAGGGGATCCATAGATGCCAAAATTGTCCAGTGATTGCGTACCTCTAAGGTGCCATTACGTGTGATTGCCTTCCTAAAAGTGGCTTCATGAAAATATGTCACTACATCTTTAAGCATGCACATTTCAAACACGATATACCCGAGTGCATTTTCCGCCATTCGCAAACAGGTTCACTGACATTTGCTTAATGCAATTAATCAGGAAATTTAATGTTTGAAGTGAAATATCTCATGAGGAGTTAGTTTCTCATCGGAGGATGGTGGGGTTAGATCACCCGGCAATGTAGAAGATATTATGGAAAGCAGAATGAAACCACCGATAAATCGACAATAATGTTGGCATTCTCCGTAGACTTATTATAGCGACATTTAGAAATGTCGGCGACGAGGACGGCGACCCCTCCGACATGGTGCCTGATATTTCATTTTACCAGCCGACCTTTTATTTATAAAAAAATGTCTATTCTTAAAAACATCGGTCACTTGCCGCATATGTCATCTAGTCATTTTACACTAAGAGATTAAGTAGCTAATATGATTTTTAATCCGTGCTGCTTCTGCATCAGTTGATAATTTAAATACCACTAAATCGATACATTCATGACTTTCAACCAATTACTTATACATTTCATGATCGGTTAATCTAAGTACGCATACATGCTCATTCATGCCGATTAAAATAAATGTGATGTGTCACAGCAAAATGAGTCACAAGTCGTACAATTTATGTTTTTCAAAGTGTTTTATTGGCAAGATGTCTTTGTCGTAATGTTTTCATGATTAGGGTGCTTAACCATCCTCGCAGCATGAATACTTGTACCAAATTTTACGACAGTGTATTAAATATAGTTATGTATTTCTAAGGTCATCTTATAGCGTGTATTTAGCTACTATACTGGTAATTGCCCACTCAGAAATATCTCATAACCTTTTTTTCGAAAATGAAAATATCAAACTTAAAATGTATAAATACTAATTCGTTGTCCTAATGTTTATTATCATTGGACTTGACTTGATCTCAACTTTTCAAATATGATAATATCTCAAAATCCATCTTTTGCGACTTGTGACTTTTTTTTCCTGAAACACATCACAAATGAAGAAAACTATCTGCATATATATACAATATGAAATCATGTATCGAAGTAAGGTGCGTCACTTGTATATCTCATGCCCGGGTTGATGGTTAAAGACATAATGATGGATATGAAATATGAAATCATGTTAGATCAACTTGGGTCAAAGAACAAATCTCAAGCATACATATGTATATTCTGGAGGAACTTCCAATAGTAATACCCCACACGAATCAAGTTGAACTATATAAATATCGAGATAATTCAAGTGCCACCGCTCACTGTAATTTTTACCATAAGTGTCATAATTATATAAGACAATCTTGTTGGCGGTTATCATAAATGATCGTCAATCACCATTTGCAAAGAAACTGGACATAATTCCATTCTCCCTCCTCCTTGTGTCCGATCTCTCCCCCTCTCTCCTTCCCCCTCTCTGTCTCTTTCCTCTCTGTCTCTTTCCTCTCTGTCTCCGATCCCTCTCTTCTCTCTCCCTCTCTCCCTTATCATAACTGTCCCACTTATGTGGTAAATCTATCCTCTCTCTCTCCCTGCCTCATCTCTCTGTCATTTCTCTGTCTCTCTCTCTATCTCCATCTTGTCTGTCCCACTCTCTCTCTCTGCCCACTCTCGCCCTCCCCCTCCCTCTCTCTCTCCCTCCCTCTATCTCTCTCCTTGTGAATGTATACATGCATACACATATGTACATGTATACATCTGTATGTATACATGTATATAAGCATGTATACGCATAGATATATATAGGCCTACCTGGATACGCATAGATATATAGGCCTACCTAGATACGCATATATGTCGACATACATCTCCATAGATACTGTTGAAATAATATATTGGATATATTGGTTTTCTGAGTTTAATGTCAAGATAATTATTAAGCTAGCGTCTGTTTGACAAACTATAAATACCCAAGGTTCATTACCAGCTCTTGACCACCATTGTACCATATTTTACATGTTACATTTCTTTATCTTCAATCATCATGTTTCTGGTTGGATTATGGCGACCAATACCCCTATTTACAGAAACTGCCTTACTGGTTGTGGCCACTGCCACCTGCTAGGGATAGGGCGACTGAAACAGATTGAAGGAGGATACTTGGCAGAAATATTTGGCTGCTGACAAGACTAAACCCAATGCTGCTTTGGACGACGGTAAAGATGCGTCAAGTGACGATGAATTTGAGATTGTACTTCCTGATGAGCCAACAGAAATGGACAAATTGCTGCAGGTACAGAGAAAGCAGCAGGAAGATATTAAGAATTTGTCAACATCAATGGCGGCACTCACTTGGGCTTGGGCTAGTAGTGGTCAAACGGGTCCTGAGCAGCAGACCGGGCAGGCTCCCACATTGTCTAACGGGGTTATCGCTGCTATTAACCGTCTCACAACTTATATGTATGTACATGCATAGTTATGGCCATGAGTACTGACATGATTGACCATGAGTGCTGACATGATTGACCATGAGTACTGACATGATTGATTATGTGTACTAACCTGATTGATGATAAGTGCTAACATGATGGACCACAAGTACTATACTGTAACTGACCATGAGTACTAACATGATTGACCATGAGTACTAACTTGATTGGTCATGAGTACTACCATGATTGACCATGAGTACTAACATGATTGACCATGAGTACTGACGTGATTGGCCATGAGTGCTAAGATGATTGACCATGAGTACTAACATGATTGACCAAGATTGACCATGAGTGCTAACAGAGAGAGAGAGGGAGTGGAGTGGAGTGGAGGAGACAGAGAGAGGGAGAGAGAGAGGGAAAGAGGGTGTGTGGTTAGAGAGGGAGGTGGAGAGAACAGTTAGAGAGGGAGGGGGAGAGAAAGAGTGAAAAATTAAAGATTCGGCCGACAAATTATTTCTATACTGCCTCATCGGCAAAGGTGTAGAGGTTAGACAATTATACTTTATATTTTTAAACAAAAAATATGAATTGACCGAAAATGTCGCTGTACAAATAATACTTAACGATATAGTTGGCAATGTAGATTAGTGTTGCCGATTTCGTTGGAGTTTTTGCCGACAATATTGGCGATTTATCAGTGGTTTCATTCCGCTTTCCATATGAAACAGCTCCCAAAGCAGAAGCACACACTAGAGAATTCTGACGGATGAAGAAGAACGTAATGGTGATGTATTGAAATATAATGCCTTGTGAGTATTGCGCCCATATATAGATACCAGTTCTACCAATCTTTCTCATTGAGTTATAGTATATAGAACATAAAGGGTCTATGAAGATATCAATTCATATATTGCAACGTTAGGCAAATTCTATTTCTTGTGGTTGATTAAAACGTAACTTCAGAAAATGAGTATGGAGTTCTTTGGTTAAATAGTTTTCAGATGTATAGGATCAAACTGCGAGTGCAGCTTTACAAAACTAGTCATGTGCACCAGCTGCATTGTCGTGATTTGTAAAACTGGAAATTGATAGAGTCACGCCTGTTGATTCAGTATTAACAATCCAACCGACACTGAAATAATAGATGGGCGTGGACGGTGAACGGCGAACTTGAGTTATCAATATTCTGCTTCTGTCATTTTTGTACAGACATTTGTCAAATGACATTTAAATGGTTTGGAAAAGAACGGAATAAAAAGAAGATAATCTTTAGTTTTACTGTGGGTGCAGCTTGGAGGTAGGGGAGTGTCTGAACTGATCTTCCCTCATGGCCTTAGCTTCATTCGTGGTGAAATACCCCCCCCCCCATCCACACACACACCCATACACACGCACACCCCATATAGGAAACCCCGGATTATTGGAAACCCAAAAGGTTCCAGGGAATATAGAAATTCTATTAATTCTCCCAGATGTCATCTTATGTATCCGTAATCCCATCAGACATAGAAACTGGGCCTCAGACACAAATTGGGCGTCACCTGGTCACAACGCCTATTGGGTGTAGACTGGGTGTGACATCCAAATTAATGTAACATTACGTGAAATAGATGTTATTTTTCACGGTCAAACAAGCTGATAGACAGAGGGCGGCTCCAAGCAAGCCCTAGTATATATACTATATCAGGCAGGAGTACATACCTGGCCACCTCCCCATTGGAACACCACTTTACCTGAGGCCAGTGAGGGATGACAATACTACAACTCACAAAGGAACGATTATGCAAATATCCATTTGAGGAATACGGCATACTTTCAGGTAAGTAGCTTTCTCACCACATCTCACACTGGCCTTTTCTGAGCGGCACCTAGCTATATATAGCTATAACTCAGCTTCAAATTAATCCATAGCCTGTGTGCACAAAAATGGTGGCCAATGGTCCAGACAATGTCCGTGGATGTGGATAACCAGGCTCCAGCTACAGGTAGCCGTCCACACTTGTGGATACCCCCATAACCAAATGAGAATGGACAAGCAAGTTTGTCCATTGGACGCTTCAAGTTCATGTAGACACAATATCTTAATTTGTGAAAAAGCATTGTGAATATGAACGTACAATGAATTGACACCTATTAGAATTATATTATCAATGTAGTGTACACATTGATATTATCCTCTTATCCAATGTGTAAACATCTCACAGTTCACAGCTCCAAATGTATGTTAGAGTGAATAACAAAAGTAGTTATAGCTTTCTTAGGTGTCAAAAAGATGCCAGTCCCTCACCCCGCCCCCCACCCCCTGCTCAATAACTGAGCGAAAGTGTTAGGGAAGGTGTCAAATACACAGCATAGCTCTACTAGATTAATAGTGGATTTACAGAGTGATTGTTTGCACACTAGAATTGTTCTGCATGTTAAAATGATAATGGATATATGTGATGTGTTATAGAAAAATGAGTCACAAGTCGCAAAATTGATATTTTTCAAAGTGATTTATTTACTAGATATCTTTGTTGTGTTATGCTCATTTTTGGGGTGTTAAGCACTGTAAGTAGCATGGACACAATATGACAAATACATGAAATCTGAATCTTGGAAGATTGTAGGAACCATACGATATATAATATTGTGAAAATGAAGCTGACAAGCTCAGGATGGCTAACAAAATATCATCAGTGAACAAACTCATCAATCCAGCTGAGCCTAACACTATTTCGAATGAGCAACTTTTATCAGCATTATTTGATAACTTCATCAATATGAAGCAGGTTACTGAAGAAGGAGATGGAATGGAAATCAATGGAAATCAAAATCAATGTTGTTCTTCGAGCACATTTCTGGAAAAAAGGAACACTGAAGGATCCATGTTTTTGTTTACATCCGAAGCTGCAACACAATTGTCAAGGGATCTGTCCCGGCATAGGAATTGTGCTTTCTCTCTGGAGATCACATGTAAGCAATATTTTGAACATGTAGCTAAGTGTAACGTGAAGTTCTCCTCATGCCAATTCACCTTAACATGGGCTACCTCTCTGTATGTACATTCATCTGGCACCCAGAACCCAATGTTTTTGGTAAACATAAAGATGGCCCATGCTGTTATTACTTTGGGTATACAAATGGTGCAATATGGAACCTTATGCACTGGTGCTGGTATAGGAACACTAACTAAGAACAAAATGGACCACATGAAAAACATCTATACCTATTATACAGGAAGAGGCAGATAAGTCAAAATAGCAAGCAACAGAAGAGGAAATAGACTGTACTGACGATCTCATGAATTGCATAGACATCATGACTGAGGGTATGGATGCCGGAAACATTTCTCTGGCCACGTATTATGACGTTTCCAAGGCCTTCAACTGTATTGACTATGACGTGTTGGAGAGGAAATTATATTATTACAAGATTAATCCTTCTATAATTAGAATTATTCGAAATTATTTGAAAGATAGGAAACAGCGTAATATTTAAATAAGGTCCTCTCGTCACCTCTACCAATTCGGAACGGTGTACCGCAGGGAAGCTTGGTTGGGCCATTGTTGTTTTTAATATATGTGAATGACATCCCACAATGTATAAATAACCTAAATTTGCCAGAAACTGTTAGAATAAACATGTACGCAGATAATACTGCAGTCAGTGTTACTGGTAGAAATTTGGATGAATGTCTTGCAGGGTCTCAACATATAGCCAATAAGGTCTCTCATTGGATGAGTTGTAACAGACTGTCTGTAAACTCGAAGAAATGTGTCATTCAGGTTCTGGGGTCTAAACATCGATTAAAAAGGCTGAACATCATAAACATGCCCCATATCTATATTAATGGTATGGCTATGTCCAAAATGAAGATGGTAAAATATCTCGGCTTCACAATCGACCCATGGTTAAACTTCAATGATCACTTCTTGAGGATGAGGGGTATTATTCAAGCGAAGGTAAACAAATTCGCAAAAATACGATATTATATCAATGAAGACTTGGCTAAGATTATTGTGAAGTCACATCATACCGCTAGCCGACTATGGCCTGTTCCTGTATAATATGGCTACAGTAGTTAATATTAGGAAGGTACAAAGCGCAATGAATAGGGCAATCAGAATAGTCTTTACAAACAGAAATTATTCCACGCTAGAAATGAAAGCATTACTGGGTATCAAAGATCTTGACATAAGAGGTAGAATAGCCATCTTTGGCGCAATGAATAGGGCAATCAGAATAGTCTTTACAAACAGAAATTATTCCACGCTAGAAATGAAAGCATTACTGGGTATCAAAGATCTTGACATAAGAGGTAGAATAGCCATCTTTGGCCTCATGTATAACAGGCTAGACGAACATGAGTATCTTCAGGTCATGCACAGACATACCAGGCTTGCCGAGGGCCCTAACTTGTTGTGTATAAATGCAAATACGGAAAAGTTGGCCAAAACACCACAATTCCTGTGTCCATCTATGTGGAATAAACTACCGCCTGACATTAAAATCAAGAGTTGGCCGGAGGTAAAGAAATATCTGAAAGTAACATTGCGATAGCAAAGGGATAATTAACAAACTGTCCTTCTTGAAGAATGTACAAACTGATTAGTCACAGAGTCTTGTCAAAATTTCATCTTTATTGTGAATAGAACAGAAATGTCATTGCACTAAATGTGGTAATATGTAAACGGCCATCTATATCGGATATATATCAACCAACTGGTAAAGACTAAATACCTTGTTGTTTTAACCATGCGGATAAATTGTGTATTTGTTTTTAATGACGGCCAAAAAACTCACAAAAAATATGGTGTTATAATGTAATCAAAATTGTATTATCAAATATCACTTAAAATTTAGAGCACTGTGGTAGCGTAGAATAATGTATATATTATCTTTTTGTTACATGTGGATTTTCGTGAACATGAAACGTACCATAATCTGTATGGAATTTGTCTCTCGAAATAAAATATGTTTAAAAAAAAAAAAAAAAAAATGCTCGTCATAGAACAAGAAAAAATGTCAAAGATACAGATGTTATTTGTTTGGGGGAAAAAACGCATAAATGCCTGTGGAACGGACATATCACCCGGTCAAGAGGTAGAGTAACACAACGTCATGAGGTCATTGGAGTTGAGGATATGTATAAACATTTTGATCAAATAGACTGCCCAATTAATATCCATGCTCATGACAGTAACCCATATGTAACCAAGTATGTGGCAGAGGAAAGATCCCCCACTATAAACCAGTTAGATGTGTGGCATGAGACCTCAAAGATTCCTTCTAAATTCAAAAAGTTCAGCACTGGGAGTAAGAAAACTGAAGAGAAAACATGGCACTCACAGCAATTTGATGAAGGACAATCAGTGAAAACTCATGTGAACTGGTGTATTAGGAACTGTGATGGGGACACAGATTTATTGAGGAGCAGTATGGAGAACATAGTCAAGCATTACCAACACGATCACACATCATGCTCACATGTTTCAAGGAGCAGGAAAAATCCCAACTATGATCCCTCTAAACAGGTACTCGCACAACCAAAAGCCATATCCCTACTCCTGCATTTCATTCACTCTCTCAATGTATATATAAAGCCAGAACGATTTATCTATGCAAGAAATACAGGCTATGTAGAATCCTTCAACGGTTCCATCAAACTTTTCCATTCCAAAGATGTTCATTTTTATAGAGATAGAAAGAGATTATTTAATGAGGTCCAATTTAGCTGTTCTTTCTTGGAATGAAAATGAGGACAGGCCCAGTACAAGTTCCAGTTCAAAAAACAACCGAAAAATATTGCAGCCCAAAACACACAACTTTAACGAGACTCTGTGGAAAGTTATATTGAATAGATTTTAGCTCCTTGCTTGTGAATGTGTGATCGATTTTAGGGATAGCAGAGGAGATATTCACAATCAGTGAGTTTACATTAGTTTCTACTGATATGATGCTACTGAACTTGCCACCACCGGGAACCTCCAAGGCACCATATCAAGAGTTGACTTGGACTGGGGCGGGGGATTCCAGGGCCATAATACATGTCAGCTGTCCTCCTAGGTTTACACTTGTTAGGTACTAACAAAAACTGCCCCTTTAAGGCAATACTCGGCCTGAATGGGTTAAACAGATTGAAATCTTTACTAAATGCAGCAATAAGAGCAACCCTTAATCTGAATAAACTAACAAATATTGAAGATAAGATGACACAGTTAAATATAATCCCAAATGGGTCCATGTACTAGAAGGGGCATACCACCTCGCCCTGTCATCAACAAATCTAGATAATAGATAATTACCTACGAAAAGCCATTCAGCAAATAGAAAAAAACATTTCAGAAAAGAAATAGAAAAATTCATCTCAACATAAACTAGAAAATGCTCTCACAAAGCTAGAGGGGCAGCTAATAATGAAATGTTTAAAAAATCTTTTGCTTTCAAACTACCATTCCTTTGGAACAACCTTCCAGACAAAGTCCAGTTAATTCCTACAAAAAAAGAGTTCAAATCCAACACAAAAAGCAACTTTTATCTGGAATTTGACCCGTACCTGGAAACAGGCTCATCCCTACTTGGTATGGGCTGATTACTGGGGGTAAACCTAATAACACCTCTTTTGGCAGGAAAACTGGAAAACCAGAGGCAACTAAGCCTGGTAAGAAAGATTCTGCATAAAAGGAGAAACCAGCTTGCATGATGTGCGAGCGGGAATGTTGGCTGTGTGGCGATAATGGTCACATCCAGTCCAGCTGCCCCCATCTTTTGGCATTTGGCGAAACATTGATTAAGGGTGCTAAGGCCCCTGACACGAAGAAGTCGGGAAATTAAACAGGGTCTCACAGGGAAGCGATGACAAGGCCCCCAAATTTGATGAAACTCGCAATGGGGGGAAGCCCCCTGAGTGTACTACCTTGAGTAGTCTAAGTGTTCATGGTATTAACCATAAAGGCAGCAAAAGCATGTGGTCTGGATGTAATGAGAAGGAGACCTGTGAAGTCAAGGGCAGGGGCCTGGGATCATCAGCGAGAAATACAAACTCTCGGTTGGAGAAATCAGTGATATATGTGAATGCAGTTTCCTGTGATTGTGATACTTGTGGGAATAGAATGACACTGAGGGTGGCACAGCATTGCTGGCAGTAAACTCTACTGTGGGAGGCCAAACTTGAGTCACAAATCTGACAAATCTAGCTACAAAACCTGAAGCTGTAATCCCAATCGATGTGGTTGCGATTGTGGATAGCTGGTATGTACCAGTTACAGTCGGGGAGGAGAATTTTTGTATGATACAGTCACAACTACCTCGCTGGTGTTTGCAAAGTTCTATGACTCTCTTATTCATAAGCCTGCCCTGCGTGCTTTGTGGGTGTGGGTCAAACCTCTTATGAACAGTACTACAGTAATGAGAGGATTTGCAGTCTTTGACTTTGAGATCACAGGGCGTTAATACCGAATTGCTTGTTTGGTGGTTGAGGGTTTAGAAGTAGGATGCTATGCTAGGCCAAAACTTTATGTTGCGCTATAATACTAGCATTACTGGGCCAGGCACACTACTCTTGGAGGGCGGCAAGGACAAAGTCTGGTGCTAACAAATAGGTGCTGCATCCAACGCGTTTCTGGGGAAGGATGTGCGGCTTGCCGCGTTTGAGGTAAAACTCACATCAGTATAGACTTGGAGCTACCTGCAGGTAGCTTCATGTCCAGTACCTGCAAGGTCAGCTATATTATGGAGCTGGATTCTGGGTTCATGAGAGAACAACAACGGGTGTGGATAAATATATTTGGATAAATATATTTCATTTCACAATGGGTAAATGAATTGTTTGGTTGTATAAAAGTTGATATAAAATGAGAATTGTTTTATATATGATTAAGTTAAAATTATACATGAATGTGGATATTGAATAAAAGAATTGATTTATAAATTGGTAAAAGATTAATCCAAGGGACAAGAAAGAGATTTGTTCATAGCCGTAAACACTTTTGAAGCAGATGGGGCAGGCAAATAGTGGTCAACAGAGTCTGAAGCCCAACATCCATGGGTCAATGTTGTCTTGATGAAGGATCAATTTGAAGGACGTGGCTATCAGCCCCATGTCGAAGCCCATGTAGTGTAGTGAGGTCTGTGTCAGGGATCCTAAGGGCCTTTAATATATGGGCCCAGATCTTGCGAAGATATGATATAGTCTTGTTTTTTCCATCTTGAAACATGATGAAGGGGTCGAGAGGGTGCCTGGTTGAAACACTGTCTTGAGCATTCGGATCATGGCCCGCATTGGGCAAAATGGAGAGCCCTCCAGGGCGGGGATCACAATTGTTTGTGGGGGTTCTGCGATCTGGAACAATTTGGACCACTTGTATTTGACAGTTACTCAGTCGTCATAAATGGTGACATCTGATCTGGTGAGGTGGCGACTTGTATCGAAGTGGGCAGTCATCTTGGCAGCAATATTGGACTGGCTGCAGGTTTTAATAGTGGTGGGTCTTATTGAGTTCAATCACTCTACTCCATGCTTCCTTTATGGATGTACAGAAACTTTTTGTTGTTTATTTTTATCGGCCACAAACAGTTATAATTGGGAAATATGCATAGTCCTCTTCTGAATTGTTTCCATGTGTTGCCACCTAAAATGCATTACCTAGTCTAGTATATTAATGCCATTAATCGTTTAATTCTATCAAACCTACAAACACGGGAGGGTAATTTGTAAACAGGATGGCTGCTAATATGAAAGGTAATAAAATAGGTCAAGTATTCCCTAGAACCAGTTCTAATAAATTCATTTGGAGATTACCTCCCCCTCCCATATCCAGGTCTCCACATGGGCATAAGTATCAGGAATATCATTCCCATTCAGGACCATAAGGCTGTGAATAGCAAACATGTCCACTTATCAGTTTAGATGACTCTGGTCTACCTCTTATAAAACAAGAGGCTGTGGAGCAAGCAAGTGTTTCTTTATGGAAGCAGACTGACACTTATAACCCCATTACATCAATAAGATTTGATGTAAATACGCCTTGATCCTCTACACTTTCTTCACGTGGGAATAATACAGAGGACCTATAGGAGGTGCTTCATTACCCTAAATTCTCACCGTAGGGTTTTTCAGACTTAGTGCTGACATTTTAACAGCGATGTACGAGTTACGTTGGCCATAAGCCACCGCACAGACTAGGCAGCTGGAGGATATGCTCTTGGCTGATAAGCAAGGGGGAATTTGCGCATAAATCCTCAGAGAAAATTTCTGTTGGCTGGGAGAGGCAACCCTTTGACGTTACAGTCATACCTACCTATTGTACTTAATAAAAAAAACCAAGGAGACAGTTAACCGATTCATAAAAAGGACAATTTTGTATATTTACAAAGAGGTGTAATATATCGGTAAGAATAATACAATAGGGGACTTGCATGACTTGGGTCTTGATTCGCATTGAACTATGGGAGTTGTATGGCAGTGAAAAACTATGAAAAAAAACCCCCAAAACACATGCCATGTTCAGCATGGAATATGTATCGGTGCTCCAATGTCAATATGCATGTGTTATACATGTTCTTATGACACACGCCTCCATCGTTTCCATCATGCATTGGCTTTTGTAGATCATTTATACAAGGCATGGTATTATTAAAAACATTCTTGCAATTTTCGATAAAAATGTTGCTAAATATGTGTGTCAGATTTGAGCTGAATCTATCTCAGCATGCACTGTAACAGAGATGCATGAGCAGTGACACATTCAAAGTACCTATTAGCAGCTCTATACAATTATTAAATTCCGAAAAGTAGGGTAAATCAGTTTCTGCACAGTGTAGGTCTTCCAACTTATGCCTGAAATAACACATCGCAAGTAAACAGTGTACTATACCACGTTCTAGAAGCGATGAAAGCCATGGATGGATGGCTATCATATCCCATCGATCATCACACCAATAGAGCACATAACAGGTAGTGAGGTCCACTCAATTAGGGAAATGTGAGAAGAGTTGGTGAGTAAATTATTGGGGAGGAAGACTGGAAATATTTTGCGATACTGTATTTCAAAAAGTGATGTAAAATGCCACGAGAGATAGCCGGGGGTCAGGCAATTGTGTGCTATTCACAGACGCAATGACAGACTCGGATGGTTTATCTGTCCTTTGGGAAAATGAATTCTGACTCTGTCAAGTGAAATAATACAAGTGAAAGCCTTGTAACGCCGTCCTGCCCGACACTTGTTCTCGAATTATTGAGTCATTTACGTCGTTTCTGGTGTCAGGGGATTAAAGCACCAAACCAAGCATAAAAAAACGATCCCTAAAATATGATAATAAAATAAGACGAGGCTGTCGGCAGCATAGCCCGACGGTCCCCTGAGCAAAGGTATATGAAGAGATTTAAGGGTGTGGCGAACATTTTAATCATGCCGCAAGTGAATGGAGTAAATGTATGATATATTGCTCTGAGGGCTTTCAGGGTGAATTCCCACAACGTCCTACGGCTACGAATATCCTTCAACATTCATACTCTTGGGCGTAACTACACGCCTATTAGCGATAGACGGAGAAGCAACCATCATTTAGAAGACCTAAGGTCCACAGGAACCCGAGTGGTATCTATAGATCTATGTTGTCATAGTTTTGTGGCTGGATAATCCAAAACGATTTGTCTGTGTTTGTCCGAGCTCTTCCCAGTGCCCCTTGCCACCCAATTTGTCCCTGGGACAACCCCATTTCCGGAGCTCCTCTGTATCTCAGTTGGGGCTTTTTGTTTGCCCCTCAACTAAGCCGATATCATCGGCCTACGAATATAGGAGCTAATGGACCTCTCGGAAAGCATTTCAGACTGAGAGACCTGTCTGCAGGAAATTGTCACCCCAGCTTGTCGCCCCAGCAGCGTGAAAATCAGAAAGCTACCTTGCTAATGGCGCAATTCCAATGTAGAGAAGGCGACCTTCTCATGAGATCTCCTTATTTGGTTAGGCATCCATTAATGGTTCGGCTAGAGGAGTTTCCTCTTTATCCATGGATGTATTTCATCTGTCACTTTTTAAAAGCTTGTTCACTCAAGGAAGGGATCCGCGTGGGTCGGGTCTCACTCACGTTAACAAGCGTTCTCATATCAACCCTAGACAACTTTCTGTTGTGGATAACATGACACTTTGGGAAAGAATCTAATCAGGGATTGGTACTCCCATTTTCCTATTATTACCCCACGGCGTCTCTGTCTTAATCGTTTAAGAATGGGAAGAGGTATGTTTCACTAGCTATAGGTAGGGAATGACATGTAAAAGGTACATAATCAGTTAACATCGATCACAATTTAAAAGATATTTATATCTCTTGTTCCGCCTTTCCTACCCATCTGAAAGTTAGTTTCAGATCAATATTGTGGAGGATTTTACCCTGTTGCTTTTGCTGCGGGGCTTTATAAAAACCACTTTGTCGAGAATACAGCTTCGAAACGTGTTCTCAAAATATCCATGACTACATTCATAATTCCAAGGCGTATTGCTTTTAATGTTACACATAATTCAACCAACAGCCACTGTAATGGTTCATACTCATGCAAGAAGCAAGAATATTTTTCTTTTCATGAATCCTGCGAATCGTTCTCCGAATCTGCTTTCTAGATAATTAAAACGGTGGATATTTTAGAAAAAAGGAAAGCCGACTCCTCTTTTCGACAGGATCTAACAAAGAGAAGTTGAGAGAAGTGGTCCGTTTATTTATCCTTTATCCTAGTCCCAGTTTGCTAAATAAAAATAAATCTTTGGGAGATCACTGCAATGCTAGCATTGACAAAGTTTTCGGCCTACACTGTTATAAATAAGCGTATATCCACGCGAAAGACCCTGCTCTGCCACGCGTCTAGACGAGTGATACACTAATTCGCGTACACCAACGCGCCCCAGAAAGCTAGGCATTGATGTGAGAGCGTAGGGAGGGAGAGGATGACCACCCGCCTGGGATTACATAAGTCTATGATGTATAGCTTGCTGTTGTACAGTCCCACGCTATGGCTCAGTGCGGAGCGAGGGCCCGGGGCAGTGAGGTGTGGGTGTTAGGCACCTGAGAAATGTACAGATTCTAAGGTAAGTGGTAGAACGTTACACAACAATCAGTGATTACATGTACATAGCTATGTACATGTATTTGTAATGGTCAAATCCTACGAAAGTGGTGCACTTTTGAAAAATTCTGATATCCAAGAATAATTTTTATTTTTCATCTATTCAATACTCTATTCTTTGAGCGTCCATGGTCGAAATCATATTCACTAAATCCCAATATTGGCAAAGATATGAGGATTTAACTGAAAAAAACTATATTATGCGTAATGCTACGAAACGACCACTGTTTTGGCTATTAAACTTTAATTTAACCATTAAATATATTTTGTCTAACGTTCTATTGTGTTCTATATTGAAAACAAGTGGTTTCATTATATATATGGCACCTAAAGATGCTAGTTTTCATAAATTTTCATCCCAGATTTTAATTTTTGAAAACAAATAGAATATCTTGATTCGCTTTCACTCTGACTTCATGTGTTATCTTTCTTTTGTACTATTTCATATATGGATTCCTTGCTTAAACTGTAATTTAATCATAAATGTAAGAAAATATGCTTTCATTTAGTGTTTTGTTTGTTGAAACCGACCTAGTAGATTTTAAAATATCAACAAATGAAAAATCGTTTCGTAGCATTACGCATGGGTTAATCATGTCTTTAGCATTCCAAATTATACAGTATTGAGCTTGAAATAATCAAAATAGATTGATAGAATATTTATTTATTGGATTATATTGATAATCAATGCTAAATTTTAACACATATATGTGTAGATTTCATTATGTTTCAATCTTTCCTTCTCTCCAGGTCCCAATAATTGCAAATCGAAACTGACAATTATCTTTATGAATCAAACAAAAACACAAAGATATACAAATTCTATACAAAATATGCCGTTCATTAAAAGGTAGATTGTTGGGATGAACATTGCTGCCTGAAAAAAATGATCAGAAATGTTTAATTGTGTCAAAATAGTCCACAATGTATGTATTTCGTAGCATTACACCGTTTCGTAGCATTACACCGTTTCGTAGCATTACACATCCAGGTTAGTATTTTAGAAAAAAGTGGTATCACACCATCAATTTTTGAAAAATATTTGTTATCTTTATCTTAAAATGGTGTTTGATTCACGAGCTTTACATAGTTAAAATATTTTTCACCAATATATATAAGCAAAGAACAATCACATGCCGTTTCGTAGCATTATGCATATCTTACATACTTTTTCAATGATTGTGAATACAAGTTTGTAAATATCACATTCCCCCCTTTTTTTAGTGTTGACAAATGCATAATATGGGAGAGCTTCAATGAAGCTGGTTAAGAATAGAATTCAATGATTATTAATATTAATACAAGGCATTCAAAATGGCCGTTTCATAGCATTACTCAAGGAGCTGACAAAATACTATATTTTTAGAGGGATTATGCCTCATTATGGTTAGTAGTTGCGAGAAATATCTATTACCATTATCCTAAAATGATGTACAATTAAGGGGCTATATATAGTGAAAATATTTTTTACTAATATATATAAGCAATGAGTCATCACAGGTCGTTTCGTAGCATTACGATTTTCCCAATTTGCCCATACTTTTGGAAAGATTGTGAATAAAAGTGGAAAAGATCAGAATCTCTGTTATTTTCATAGTGGTGACAAATAAATAACATTCTGGAGCTTCAATGAATTTGGGTAAAATAAAGTTCAAGGGTGTTTTAATAATTGTTGCAAGCCATTTAAAGTGGTCGTTTCGTAATTAAGGGGCTATATATAGTGAAAATATTTTTTACTAATATATATAGCAATGAGTCATCACAGGTCGTTTCGTAGCATTACGATTTTCCCATTTTGCCCATACTTTTGGAAAGATTGTGAATAAAAGTGGAAAAGATCAGAATCTCTGTTATTTTCATAGTGGTGACAAATAAATAACATTCTGGAGCTTCAATGAATTTGGGTAAAATAAAGTTCAAGGGTGTTTTAATAATTGTTGCAAGCCATTTAAAGTGGTCGTTTCGTAGCATTATGCTATTCAGAAATAATCCTAATATGAAATTTAAGGGCTTGAAAATGCTTCGAATTTTATTTTTGATATACCATTTTAAAGAGCTGGTGCTAGACTATCATTTGAGTCTAATGAGTATTGTTTAAAAACTGAAATGAAATAACAAATGAGATTAAAAAGAAAACGCTAAAAATGCACCACTTTCGTGGGATTCGACCATATATAAGTTTATAGCTAGGTGTAACCACTAAAACTGGGTAATGTATTTATTGTACAATGTCGGTATTTTGGATGTAATATAGTACACCTTGTCAGCTATCTAAAACAGTTTTCATATTCATCATTTGGAATAGGTGGAGGGCAGTCGTTTATGGCGGAGGGTCCGGTTGTTTTCTTTCTAGTTAACTTGTGGGTTGGACGTGAGAGAGCATGTACAGATTCTAAGGCAGGTGCGCGGTATGCATGGGAGTGGTAGGCAGGTGAGCGGTAAACATGAGTGCGAAATGCAGGTGAGCGGTAAACTGGAGCGCGGTAAGGTATGGAACCCTCCCACGCGCCCCAGAAAGCTAGGCGTGATGGTCACTCAAGGGTGACGAGGGGGGGTGGCGGTTACAATGGAGTTCTTTCTAGCCAAGCCGCCAACATGACTCCATATCATGCATGAATGCACAGTCACCAGCACCCTCACACCAGTACCCTCACACCCATGCAACAATAGGGACCAACAGCCAGGCTGACCAAGAGCTTCAGTTAGCTTGAGAGCGGCATGCATGTAAGACACCTGTGTACATGTAGAAAGCAGGGAGAACATTCACTGGTAAGTAAACGTTTGTAATATTGCAATTGATCTAGGCTATGTATTTGTAAATATGACTTTGGTATCAGCCATACTACTAGAAATGAGATTCAGTGACTCAGATAGACCCCACCCCGAATGCAAGCCAAGTGACTAGTAAGGCCTACTAGAGGGGAGAATTATTGTATTAGAGGAGGGGGTATATTTCGCGCACACTTTTACTCTCACCTACTTGTCAAGTGCTACACTTATCACAATATATTATGTGTCTATTTTTTCTTTGCAGAAGCTAGAGATTAAGGAGAATCTTTGAAAAGAAATAATGAAATGATGATTATCTGAGGGAAAATAAAATCTGTTCCTCCTCACACAAATATTTAAAGAAATAAAACACAGCTATATAAAAGGGGTGTTTGATATATACCTGTACTTTTCTCATTACAGTAGCTGCACAAGGAAGAAATGCATCAAAACAAAATAATAAAAAGAAACAACAAAATCAATTAATTCCCCCAAACCCCACCACCCCCGCCCCCACCCACCCCCTAAACCGCCTACCTTTTACACGCACCACTGAGCAATCCAAGCCGCCACCGCCTCGGTAAGGTGACTGATTTTACGCGCTTAGCGCGTGGTGACGTCACTACCCACTCGCGGCCGCCAGTAGAAAGGTACGCGAAAAGCCAATATAGACAAGCGCTATGAGCGTGCAACAAGTTGACCCGCCTTTCGCGTACTTTCACTAGGGAAATGCGTGAACACTTACCACAGTGTAATTGTCTGCAATAGTTACTATATTAAATCTTGCTCAGTGGTAACATGGCCACGTAGCTTATGCTAGTGCTGGCTATAAAGATCCCCTTTCTAACGATCCTAGCTTTAATCTTAGATACAGCCGTGTGTCTAGGGGCTCAAACAATTTTTCCTTTCCATTGCATGGCAGCCAATATTAGATCACAAAGTAAACTCCTTCAACCGTTGATGTGCGATATGGCCAACCTTTCCAACGTCAATCATCGATATTGGTGAAAATGTTTATAGCAGATAGGAGAATTGTCCATGGGATATTGGTAACATCAGCTGACATTCAGTCTTCATACCGACACTAGAAATGGCCTAGGTCCAATCTATAGTAGCGGTCAAATTCAAGATAGGAATGTATCAGGTAGTATATTCGTAGCCAGTACCAAGGAGGAACTCGGAATCTTTTTTAGAAAGGTAAATGTGTCCATACCTTTGCCTTGACGGCCGGCATCCATTTGCCTATGTTTACACAGCGTAGCTTGAACATAGGACATTTTGAAAGATGAGGGTGAGGTAAAGAGTGGGGAGTGGGGGTGGAGAGAGGCACTGCTAGGGGGTGGGGGTGGGGGCAGGGGAGACCAAATTTGGTGTCAGCTGTAGAATTTCTTTTAAATACAAGCAGTTTATGCTCCATTTCATGAGAAAATCTAATTACATGTACCCATAATTCCGATGTTCTATAAGTATAGGATTGGACTTTTCCTGTATAGTTTTAGTGTGTCAAAGTTACCGAACAGCTCAGGTTATGCTTAGTTCAGATATTCATCTACTGTCTACATTCCATATATAAAGCATGGTTCAGATGTGATGCTGTCACACACAGCTGTGGACATCAAAAACCCTGTCATGTTCAAGGGTGAGACTCTTCACATATATATTGAGGGAGGCTATCACCAACTTGCTGCTCTAACCTCTGGTTGGGTTGGCTGGTAACTTCCTACACCACTGGGTAGCTTAATTAGACTCTCCTTAGTTCAGATATTCAGCTATTGTCTACATTGCATATGTCCAGTATAGTTCAGGGATGATAGTCTGACACACAGCTGTGGACATCAAAAACCCTGTCATATTCAAAGATGCCACTTTTCATTTAAATATGGGGGGAGGGGGGTTAGTAACATAGCCTAGCCTGGCCCACACATATCAGAATCCACTAAAAAGCTGAAGCTGCTGTCTACCTCCAGATGAGGATTTCTGTTACTAAAAAAATGTCCACTGAAAAATATGAACCAGGGGCTCGGGGATTTACACAAAATTCTTGCCCTGGGGGGGTCAGGGATTTCATTGTTTGTCCTCAAAGGCCCAGGACATTCCCCTACATCCCCGGGGGTGGGGGTTGCAATTGACAAGTGCATAATCATGCATCCGACCACTCTTTTCTTGCTCAGGACATTTTTTTCTGATATAGTATACAGCTGTACATGTTTTTGTTTTATGTTTTGCCACCGCATGTTTAAAAGTAATATTTCCTATGAATTATTAACATGAATTAGAGATGTCAAAATTATCTATTGTTTATGGCTATAACGACAACAACAAAATACTGATCAAATTGTTTAACGTATAAGGACTGAAGTTATGAAAAACGGTCTGTGGTTATATGTTTATACAAGACTTTGACGTCAAATTCACCAAGACGATACAAGCGTCTGTGAACGATAATAAGTGAAACTCATGTAAGAACGTATTTCGGCGGGCCATAGAATAGTAATGAGGACCTTTCTGGTACAAAAACAACCGGCTGAAATCCTCCACATTAAAAAAAACAATCGAAGATCTATGCCTATAATGATGACAGGAAAACGTACAATGTTCGACCCAAGTATAGTATAGGAACTAGAACCTCTGCTAGTATTCCCCACGTACCATTCCAAAGAAATGCGTATAATATCATGTCTGACTATACTCTGCCTATGGTCGACAGGGAGTCTATTCTGGGGTTAGTCACAGATATAGCAGTCACAAAAAGTTCTGGGTGTGAACCCATATCGACTAGAATATATAAGGATGCCTTTATTATATTGATAGACCGGCTAATGTATATATGGTCGATTCTAATGAACTGTCCGCTTTGGGGGTTTCTGGAGGTCAAATTTCAGAACAGATTTTTATTCTAATCCTGTTGCTATATCAAACTCAACACCTTGACCTATTATTACTGAAAGTTGAGAACACTAATCTCAAAAACTTAGCCTGTGCTGCTTACTTGAAAATTAAAGTGACCTGTACCTGTCACCGTGATTATGCAAAGTAAGTACTTTTTGACTTGATGTTTTATAATCAATTGGAAACAGTATTAATAGGAATAGGAAACAATCCTATTTTCATGAAGAGAATATGTGTAATACGTACATACATACAATACATAACTACCTAAAAAAACCTTTACTGGTTTACTCGTATCAAAATAAAAAATTATATCGCTTTTCGATTACAGTTTGTCTACGTTATCATGTCTAAATAAAATAGAATTTTAAGAAGCGCAACAGGGTCTGATATCAGAACTTTGGTACTCGGAATGCATATACAAACAAAAACCATGTTAATAGAGGACAGAATCTATTATAATGACATGAAACTAGCACATGGTAAAGCATACTCAATCGATATTATTACTGAGAACCGAAATACAAGACAAAATACTGTCCCCACCTTGACCACTTTTATCCCAAGAACAGAAAAAGACAGAAGTTTTCTTAGTTTTCAATGTGCCAGAGATTGGAACAACCTTGATCCTTCACTGAGGCGACTAACAGAACCTAAAACATTTAGTATGTCACTCAAAAACCACATCATACGTCAAATGACCTTGAATGCTAATGTGGCCAATTCCACCAATTTGACAACATTTGGCCCCCAACTGTGGAAAGGGGTAAAATGGGCTTAAATCAAGTTAATTATCATTAATTTGATTTTTTTAAAAATTGGATGTGTGCCACCAACCTGTGGAACAACATTTTTGGCATTTTTAGCCCAATTTTTTTTTTCTTTTTCAAAATCCCATTTTGGAGGCAAAAATCGGTTTTTTTAACAGCCATTAGTCCGTGGAATTGCTAAATTTCTAAATAATCTTCAAAATTGAACATTTTTTTTATATGTTGTGATAGTAGGTTACGTGAATATGATCTGTGTAAAAAAAAAATGCAAAAGAAATATTTTTTGGCCAAAAGCCATCAAAAATCAAAAAAAAATGTTGTGGGTACCCCCCATGTCGTCTTTGTCACGCTGTGTGCCTAAGGTGGAATAAATTACAAAAAAACAAAAAAAGAATATCAAATTTTGATGAATAATGAAAGAATGCATGTGATTATATAGATATAGAACATCAAATGTATTGATTTCAGTTTTTCTTGAATCATAGCAGAGAAATAACATGGCAGCAAAAGGGGGTGGGTACCCTAGCCCATGTCGTCTTCGTCACACCTATTTTAGGGGTTTTTAGAGCCTTTCAAGGCATAAATTTAATAATAAACTTAAATTTGACATTTATTATTAACTTTGCTTAATAGCAATCTAAAATTCCTAATAATCAGAATGGTTCCAAACTTGACAGTTTAATGTGCATATCATTACTGCACACCTGGACATATGAGAGAAGTCGTTGGCTTGGGGAATTATAATTTTATTGGTGAAATTATGTATAAGTTTGAGTAATTACGGGTAATGAAATATGAAATACAGAAGAATATTAAATAATAATAATAAAAATACGAAATAAAAATGTGAGGGAGGAGTAGGATTGAGGATATAATATATCCTTAGTAAAAGGGAAGAGGAGGGTGGGACAAAAGAAGAGGTGCGTGTGGGTTGCACCGTGGTCAGCGTGAGAGTGAGGATGAGGAAGGGGTAAGCGGAAGGATGCTGAGGGGAGGAAGAGGTGCGAGAAGAGTTATGGGAAGGTTTGTGATGCTGGGGGTGTCCAAGAGGTGGCACCAATGACCCTTCATAAGGCACATGCCTATGAATCGACCATTACTGCACACCTGGACATATGAGAGAAGTCGTTGGCTTGGAGAATTATAATTTTATTGGTGAAATTATGTATAAGTTTGAGTAATTACGGGTAATGAAATATGAAATACAGAAGAATATTAAATAATAATAATAAAAATACGAAATAAAAATGCCAAGCCTCCGAGGAGGTAGAAATGGAGTGGGAGGGAGGGTAATTGTTTTTAAGGGTGTTTTAGGTGGATTGAAGGGCTTGTGCCAGGGAGTTATGGACTGTTGCAGATGTGTCATTGTTTATATAAATTCTGTGTGACGAGGATGCCCACCCTCCGTATCGTTGCACATTAAGTTCTGGTTGTCCTTGAGCGTATGCCTGAGTGGCAGCAGCTTTTCTGATTGAGTGCAGGGACAGTGGTAGGTGACTTTTTCCCAAAGTCTTGAGGGCTGAAGCCCAAGCGTTCTTTATGAATGTCACTGGTATGGGGGCACGTGATTCTTGGAACATTAGGAAGGAGTCCTGTGGGGACGATGTTGGGGTTATCCTCATCATATTTTTGATAGCATGCACTGGGCACCACTCTCTACCTGGGACGTTGTAGAGCTGTCTGGTCTGCTGCTGATTATATTTTTGCAGGTTCTTAGCATGTTTTATTTTAACAATCACTCTGTCCTCCAGTATATTGACGTCTCCTCTAGTGAGGTTTTTGACTGGATTGAAGGACTTTATGGTGGCAGGTGCAATTTCTGACTGTCGTAGTGCCCCGTAGAACAGAGTGAGTAATGCAACTCTAAGTGCGGCTCCCTCTTGTTGCGTGGATACAATCCTGACTATTTCTCTGAACGTATCCATTGGGACAGGTTCTTTCTGCCGTTGTCTATATGCTGAGTCCCTCTCCACAGCATCAAGTGAGAGTTTGAAGCGATGATGGTCAAGCGGGGCGGTTGGTATCTCTCTCCTTCTGAGATGTTCCCTGATCGATGAGAGCTGGTTCTTTATTGTCGCCGGGCATTCTATATGTAGAGCCAGGTATTCCACGTAGGCGCAGATTGTATGATGGTTGAGTTGCATGATGTCATCCCCTCCCCTCCGGAGGAAAGCCAGGAACGTGCTGGCTGCGGATTTTCTATTGGCGTCGGTCCCTGCGGCCCGGGCGGACCGCTGCCTCATCTCTGCTAGGGTCTGAAGAGACTGGATCGCCGGATCTAGAGCACAAGAGAGGGTAGATGTGGCTGAATATGTACATGTTAGGTTGACACAATTTAACATGTAACGACTTTAGGCTATTTATGGTTAGGACCCTGTATCTTTTTGAAATATGTGCCCTGGCCAGCTGGGACGACAAGTCAGATAGGTTGTTGTTGGTATTGTTGAAGCATATTTCGATATGCATGGATGCCTGTAGCATCCACACGAACCTGGCACACTCAAGTAGGAAAGGATTACGTCCTCTCCCTGTTTCTAGTACTTGAGCCACTGTGTTGTCCTTGCACATAAGATTAACTCTGCAACCTATGTCATTTGTTGATACGAATGAATGTAGTGCCACAACTATGTTCGCTGCCTCGAGTTCTGATTTTTGTTGTACCCCATTGCCCAGCCTAGCAACTTGCACTTCATATGCTAGGGTTCCATCTGAGGCAGCAATCCCAGTCGTAGTGACGTCCACTGCTATTTCCTTTATGGGTCTGATATCTGGAATAATGGCGACCCCATTCCATTTATCAGAAAACTCCAGGAACCACTTGAGGTCGGCGCGGACTGAAGCTGAGACTGGTATGTCTCTTCCTTTAGCTTCCCTGAGCGCCTCTAGTAGCCTTCCAACGAATAGCCTGGCCGGTTTTATACATTTAGCAATGTGGAGCAGTTTTCCTAGGATTGACTGCATTTGTTTCGTTGAGAGAGTCTCTTTCTCATATATACTTCTAATTAGTTTGATGGTATCATTGAGCTTCTCCTTTGGGACCGAGAGTGTCATTCTTTGACTATCTATTGTCACCCCGAGCCATGTGACAGTTGTCCCGGCCTCCTGTCTTTTCTCCGTCGCCTCTGGGAGCCCGAGCTCTTTGAGGAGTTTTGTCACAATATCAAGGTCTGCCTGACATTTTTCTCTTGAGTGGGAGACAACTATTATATCGTCCAAGTACACCTTGACCCACACTCCCTCCAGTGAGAGCATGGCCGCAATCGCATCTGAAACACGCTGCATGTGCATGCTCGAGCAGCGCGCTCCGAATGGCATAGCAGTTTCCACGTAATACTTGTCTTTCCATTGGAGGCATTGCCGAACCCAGTCACTGGGGCAGGATCTAAAGTTCTTGTAAGCTCTACTTATATCAACCGACGCCATGTGTGCTCCGGCGCCTATCTCTCTGATCTTCTCTGAAATTGCATCTATACTCGGGAGACCATGTGTGCGGATTTTCCCGAATATAGCATTCTTTTGAATAAATGCGTTGACTGATGTTTCGTGTGGAAACGTCATGTCAGAGATGATTCGTCTATCTCCTGGTTCATGCTTTGGTCTTGTCATTAGGGGCGAAACATGACACCAGTCGGAGAAAGGGGGATGTTCAAATGGGCCTACCAACCCGCCCTTCTCCAGCTCTTTCCGGATAAACTTGTCCACGCTTTCCGGAAATTTTACAGCACTAGGATGATTAGGTACATCCAGTGTGTTGCTTACTGGGCCTAAGTAACCGAGGGGGAATCCATATTTTAATAGATCAAGGAGCTCCTCTCCCTCGTGTATACCTTTTAGGCGTTTCTCCCATTCGTGAATATTTAAGTCTGACGGAACCCTCATTCTAGCACCAAGGGCATTTGGCAGGCCAGTTTTCTGGACCGCCGAATATATTTTCGCCAGACTCTGATCTTCTCCCACCGCAGACATATTAGCAGGCCAATTGTTTTGTCTATATGAAGAGAATAGTTCAGGGGATGTGCCTATCTTGTTGTCAGCGACATCGCTTTCACACATGCGTCGAATGCTATTGAAGTCTGGGCCTGAGTCTGGGATAACTACCTGTTGTGGGGCCTGGTTCTCCATAGCACATTCTAGACTTTCATCTGGTGAGGCAGGGTGACAGTCTAGACCTGCGGGTAGATTACATTTAGCTGTTTGAGGTATTGGAACAATAAGATCGGGCAAATTATTTTTCCTTCTTACCCTATCCCTTTCCCTGTTGGTGTTTATATGGCCATCTTGGTTATCCTGTGAAGGCGCACACCACTTAGCGCTTGTGCGCGGGCTATTGTGTACATGTAAGATGGGCGGTTGAATTTTCTGTGTCATGGCCCCGCGAGCTTTGGATGGGGGGCTATTTTCCTTCGTGTGTGTATGATCAGAGGGCACAGGTTCACTCACACATTTATTTAACTTCTCCCCCGCACGATTTATTGTTCGTGTGGGGATCGGCCGTTTTTTGCGGCCGCTAATTGCTGGTGCATATGTTGCGTCATGGGTTGTCTGGGCGCCCTTGCTGTTCCTGAGGAAGAGGGTTTACCCAAGTCGTTTTCCAGTCTCTCACAATTAACTACACTGTGTCTGCTAAACACTCGGGTTGTAACAGAGTAACAATAGGCACATCCATGGAAATAATTTATGCCATTATCTGTGTGGTCCCATGACATTTTACATCCCCTGGTAGAGTTGAAGTCCTGGCACGCGGCCTTCTTACTATTTCCATTAGGCTGGTTTCCCGCCCTTTTGTGACTCGTGGACGCTTGGCCCCCGCTGTTAGCGTGGGCGGATGTCGCGTGCCTGGTCTCTCCAATGGCGGCATTCATGGCACGCGCCATTTGAATCCTATGTGAATCACCCCAACCTATCCGACCTCTTTCAACGTCGTCAAATAAAGATTGGCTAAACTTTCTGACCACTGGCCAGGGCATAACACGGGCATCAGCAATAATATCTTGAAGGTGAGCTAGTATGAGATGGTCTTGACTGTGGTCAGTGCGGCGAACATCTCTCACCATCGCAACTACTCCATATATGTAATCAAGTGGTTCCAGCTTTGGTCTGACTTCAAGCCTTTGTTTCATTGTGGTGATCCCATCCTTTTCATAGTACATATATGGCTTCGGTATTAATTTTTCAGTGAGTAGGTCTGCAGCAAAATGAACCTTACCATCGTTCTTGGGGGGGTTGTATTGTTCCCTTGCGAATTCCCTCTCTATGAAGCCGTCGTGGTTCTCTTGATATCTTAGTGCGGGTGGCTTTGGAAACATTACACACTGCCCAACTGGGTATACAGGAGGCGGAGAAGATGAGACGGATTCAGCACCAGATCTTTGATTGGCAACTAGTTCCATCATAGAATCCAATTTGTTATCGATTGACTTCATTGAACCCTCCAACTTTCCTAGCCTAGCCTCATGGTCGCGTCCATTGGCGTTCGGCGTCCTTTGTATCTCCCGCGTTTCTTGATCAACCATAAGCTCTTCTACCTCAGGCATCGTGGCGATTCTGACAGAGCTTCTGGTGGGTGCCTTCTTGGCTTTTGTAACCCCTTTTGGTTTTCCTTTTCCTTTCTTGGAGGTAGGAGTACCTTTCTTAGGAGTATTCTTCGTCTTTGGTTTAACCATCTCGTGATTTGTAGAGAAAGGCGCCAAGGAGTTTGAAGACAAAAGAAGAGGTGCATGTGGGTTGCACCGTGGTCAGCGTGAGAGTGAGGATGAGGAAGGGGTAAGCGGAAGGATGCTGAGGGGAGGAAGAGGTGCGAGAAGAGTTATGGGAAGGTTTGTGATGCTGGGGGTGTCCAAGAGGTGGCACCAATGACCCTTCATAAGGCACATGCCTATGAATCGACAATTATATGAGGTTGATAGAAAATAACAAATCAACTGATAAAAGTAAAAATTATTTTTTGATATTTTGGGGGTGTCTAGGGGCCCAAATGTTGTCAAATTGGTGGAAATGGCCATGTAAACGTTGAATTACTTGTATGTAAAAGAATAATAGTAACAAACTATTATATATGTACTGCATAACTTTGTTCGTCCCCCTTCAATTTTGAATTGTTGATACCACTCACTGACCCACCACCTATAGCCACCATGACATTAAGACTAGACTATATTCATTCTTTCACTCATTTCATCACCATTATTATTCATTACGTATTAGTTTAATTCTCATCAACATCTTATACAGTGGTAATAAGGTTGCCCTATTATAATAGGACTAGTATAAATGCCGAATCTATATCAAATTTAGATAATATATAAGGGAACAACCCATTGAAATTGTATTATAATATCACTTTCCTCCCACCTAAAAAAATCGGCAAGTCTTAGAGCAACAAGGATCAGGGCATGTGGAAAACCGTTGTTCGCAACGAAATTGTTTTGGTTAAAATGTACATTACCTTCTGATTAAAAATCTTGTCCCAAAAAAATAGGGAACTTACATCAGAAATGATTTATCATCCCTGTGTATTATTTGGGGTAGGATGTGTTATCTTACAATATCTTACGATATCTTCAATATCTCTTTTCTTTCGTATAGATAATAGAGGGATGCCCTATGTGCACAGATGGTGGCTAAGATGTTCCAGGGGTGGTCCATGGGTGTGGATAACTAGGCTCCAGCTACAGGTAGCCGCCCGTCCACATGTTTGGACACCCCTGTAACCCCTTGTGAATGGACAAGCTATGTTGTCCACTGGACGCTCCATGTAGCCACCATATTTTCAATTGAGGAAAAACATTGTCATTGCCAAAAATGTACACTGAATGTATACTGATTGTAATCATATATATACTTGGTATTCCCGAAACTACTATCACAATGATTTTATTATATTTTTGAATATGAACAATTGGAAAATAATTCTAGGATTACAGTGATTACCCGAAGCGTTCCTTTACAGGCTTCACATAGCCTGCTAATTCCGGCTAACTGTACACATAATTGGCACCGGAAATAATTAATCATGTGACCTAACGTATATTTTTAAACATCAACACGAAAATGGGGCCTGTTGAAGATACACAAGTCTACCCATAATAGGGAATCTTCAACTTATATATGGTGAGTATCTTCCTTATTTGTAAGTTAATTCCCGTAAAAGGTTGTTACACATCATATGATTATAGGAAATCGTACATTTGTTTTGCAATTACCGTGAATACCTAATGTTTTACAGCTTTCCCCAGTGCCTCAAGTGTTTGTCATACCTTGAGGTTGGTGGTGTCTGCCCCAGGAGCGGCAGGGGTAACACCACCAACCTCTCCCGTCCCTCCTCCTTCAGGGGCGGCAGGGGTAACACCAGGGGTAACAGACATAGTGTTAGTGGATGTTTGCACGACATTTCTACCATTTTCCCGGCATTTTCCATTCTTCCATCTTCCACATTAACACTGATACAAAAGCTCTTATTGCCATTTGTATCAAATGTCTATAAACATTTGTATTAAACATTATTACTCTTGAGCATTTTCTACTTTGTCCTTATCGTCCCGCATTCATTTCCAGCATAGGTCAGTCAACATGCTGTTTGTCTTATTGTAGTGAATGGACAGGGGAATATTATGCGCACACATACAATCTAGTCTAGATGAGAAACCTACCTCGAATTGGGTAATGATCCTTACTTCCCTGTAATGATCCTCATATATATATGGGCTATACATTCCCTTGCCAATGTTCAACTTTGTATCCAGTATTAGGCTAATATATATTTATCACACTTTCCTCATAGTAAACAATTCTTATTAATCCTTATTTCTCCAATGAAATTCCCCATCAGGAAGCCTATTGTAAACCATACCAGATTAAGGTAGGAATGTGCGCGCACCTTCATTGGTGCTCCTATACACACATTATGAATGATATAATGGCTTTCTAAGGTGTCAAAAAGATGCCACCCCCATCCCTGCCCATTGACATGCCTAGCTCAATAGCTGAGCGAAAGTTTCAGTAGGTGTGAAATACATAACATAGCTGTTAATAGTGGATTCGCACGTATATTTTTTGCACACAAGATGGTCAATACATGTCAAAATTTATTCCTTATGATATACCATTATATTCCAGATTCCTTCTGGTGATATTACCCACTGCAGAGACAGAATCGATGCCAGGATATCAAGTATTAAATATAGAAGAAAAAACAAGAACAATTAGGCCTACTGAAAGTAGTCATTGATGAATAGAATTACTTTTATCTATTTTATTCCTTACAGAGTGAGGTCTTATATTACCTTATGTACAACTATGTACTGTTGGTATTATTATGATGTATATATATATATATATATATAGTGTATATTGATATATAAACCGCAATAAAGAGGAGTACAAAATATTATTTCTGTGTTATCTGCTTTCTTCAACATTTTATATCCATAGGGGCAATACAAATCGTTACATATTTTAAATGGCAGAGGTAGTCAAAATACCTAAAACCAAACCCTAACCCCAAATAAAGCTAGCTATAAATACCCCTAGCTGTATTGTGTGTTCAAAAGATGACCTATGCAACACATCCATGGACGGCTACATGTAGCGTCTATTGGACGGCTACATGGAGCGTCCATGGACGGCTACAGTAACACACTGTCTGTAGCTGCGCAACTGGTTACGTTTGGCCAGGGTGAAAGATGGTTAAGGGTCTGGCTCATTACAATTATTCAATAAAATGATATTTCATTATCATATTCACTGTGTGTCTCCCGGTGTAAAACCATTATAGAAAACTGCATTACATGAACTTACAGAGCTATTCAAATATTTAATAGATATCTGGTTGTCCGCTGGAGAAGTCAATATTTGTAATGAGGAGAGTGTAACACAAGGGTTGGCCTGAACCACCAATGAAATGGGGTTTTATTTACCATAAACATATACAATAGAGAATAAAGAAAAAATTTGCGCGTGTGAAGCGGATGGAAATGGGCTTCGAAGTGTTATTGTTATTGGAATGGAAGGGGGGCGTGCACTATGACGTATGGCGTCACCATGGACGGGAGCGTGGCGTAGATACATTGCCAGGCTCCCACCCAATATGGGCGGTGACAGTTCACCTTCACATATCTGGTTGTCCGCTGGAGAAGTCAATATCTGTAATGAGGAGAGTGTAACACAAGGGTTGGCCTGAACCACCAATGAAATGGGGTTTTATTTACCAAAACAGGCCAAACCGAAGAAGTTAGTCAGATAAGCTCCTAGCAGTGAAAGCATCCACCTTTAATTTAAGTTCCAAGTCCGCAGTTATGTATGACTCCACACACGACGAGACCCAGTGGCCTCGGGATTTGATATCGGACATATTGATGCCAATGGATGCCATATGGGTGGCACCACCACGTCTCAATGATTGGGTTGAAAAGGAGCCCTTCAAAGCTGATAATGACACCAAATGGGCTAAGAAATTTTTGAGGGCATCATAGGTAGGTTTGGGGCAGCGACGAGATGCGAATAGCATAGAGGAGGCCGGGAGCTTATTAGAAGCCCAAACCTTCAATAACCAATGCACTGCACATAAAGATTGATCCTTGAGTTTTACAATGGGGATCCGGAAGGGCGTAGAAGACATCTTGGACGACTTGACATTAATCACCATACCCCATGGAAGAAGGGTAATGTCTTCACGAAGGAGGGCATGAGGTGACACTACGAGATGACCTACTCGTAAAAGTGATCTAAATAGAAATACTATCATAGCCCACAGTTTGACATCCGATGGGGCGGTACAGTCAACAAACTTGAACATCCTGAGCAGATGGCGAGGAAGTAGAGGATCCAAGGGAGATGGCGCAGAGCCCGGGAGGCGACTTATCCCCTTCAACACTGACTTAAGCGCCGGGTGGGACATGGGTGGACAATTCAAAAGCCTCAGACGAGCCCCAAACGTCACTCCACATAGATAGGTAGACACAGACGAGGCCTTCATATAGGCTCACACCAGTAGTTAGCATAGCAACCACCTGAGTGTTGTCGATAAAGCAGTGGAGTTTCTTGTTTTTGAGGAGATGTTTCCAACGCTTTATTCCAAGAAGAACCGGGAACAACTCTTGCACGTTTATGTTATCCCACTTAACATTTTCAGTTGGTCCTGGGGCAATATGAGAGCAACTAGTGTCAGTCCATGGTATACAGTGGGTACCCCAGGCACCCGCAATCCAGTCATTCCCCAAAAATACTCCAAACCCCTTACTGGAGGAATCTGACACCATTGGTAAGTTGAATTCTTAGATAGTAAGCCGACACCATTAAACACCTTGCAGAAGGCATGCCACCAGTCAATATCACTACAGAAGGCACTTGAAATAGGCGAATGAGTCAACCTCTTGTTAAGCATAACCTTATATAAGTCAAACATCCTTCTGCAAAATGTACGCCCACCTTTAAATACTGAGGCACAATGGGCTAGATAACCACAAACTTTTTCCAGGTCCTTCTTGGAGATGTAGCTAGCCTCCTTGACTGATTCCAGCAAGAGGCGAAGTTTCTCAAATTTACCTGGAGGGAGACTGAGCGTCATGTTCACAGAGTTTATATTGAAGCCCAAGTAGGTGCAAGTAGTCGAAGGTGTGGTGACTTTCGGCCATGCAACGTGAAAACCTAGATATCTCAAAAAGGAGATGAGTGCATTTCGGGCCAGGGTACAGGATTGGAGGGAACTAGATGATAGGAAAAAATCATCTAAGTAATTAACCACACGCACACCATAAATATTGTACATTGAGTCGGCAATAAAATTAGAAATGTTATCAAAAACGCAAGGTCCTATGCGTAAGCCGAAGCAAAGTCTATTGTCTGTTAAAAATTGCTCTACGCCATTAATAGTCCAGCGAAACCCACATGAAGTCTGATGTTCTGGGTTAATTGCTACTGCTCTGTATGCCGACTTGATATCTACGACACACATATAAATACCAGGCGATACCAACTCTGTGGCATCATCAATACTGTTATACGAGAAATTGCGTATCAAGGTAGAACAATGAAAATTCACAGACTCTTCATCCGGACGGGAACAATCCGTAATCGGACGGACTCCCCCGTCAGGTTTAAAAACAGCGCCAAGGGCATGGATACAAGCAGGCTTTTCCTTTACTACAGAAACATAACCTTTAGCCAATTCATTTGAAATAATTTTGTCCATTTTTACACGAGCTGACTCTTCCAAAATGGAAGAGTAATTTGGACAATTGTAAGCCTCTACCGGCGTATCAACAACATCAATTCCATCGATAACATATAAGTACACATCGAGAAATTTAGAAAAAACATCACAACCTTGGTTAAACAACGATGGAGCAAATCGGCAAGGCTTAAGTTGAACGGCCACGCCGCCCAATGTATGGATACAATCACATTCGCCAGAAAAACATTTATCGTATACTTTGACCGAACGGCCTTTTGCAGAAACAGGAGACGTAAACACCACACAATCTACATTATCAGAAACACCAGTACGATAAAATTCAGCGACAGCATCACATATAACTTTGTAATCACAGTTACCAGGGCAGGAATAATAAAAATTCATTACCGGGAGAGAGTCGGGGGAATTATCCATCGACGAAGCAAGCACAGTTCCATGTTTCTTAACGACAGCCGCCATGTTGGCATCGTTACTACTCTCCAACACCAGAGAGCTACATGACATTTTACTAGAAACACACAAGTCGTCGCCACAATCGACACCTACCCGACTCTCCGCCTCATCCTATTTGCCGGACTTTGTCACTCCGCAAGACTTGGCGCCATGGTCGGCCATCCCGCACGTAGAGCATTTGTGGGGGAAATCACAAGGTGAACGACTGCACCCCACACCGTTGAACTTGTAACAAATCCTGTCTTTCCCATTACAAGATTTGTTTGAACCTGTAGCAGATTTAGTAGATACAGCTCGCCGAGAGTTCTCAAAGGAGTAATGCCTCAAAACCTCCTCCTGACGAGTGTCACCGAAGGCTGACAGCCCCTTCTTATTCGCTCTAACCCAGACTGCTGCGTCATAAAGCATTGATGCTTTCAAGTTATACATCGACGAAGAATCTTTCTCGGTCATCGTTATGCAGTGGGAGAGGACTCCAGACAATTCCTCATATGGCTTGGAGTCATTAATCATTCTTTCCAACAACTGGAGGTTAATCAAGAGAAGGGTATCAAAATTCTCAATTGTCTCACCCTTATCGAGAAATTGCTCTCGGTCGAATGACCCAACCCTCTCATGGGATGAGCTCGCCTTACGACGACGGACTGGTACTTCATAGATCGAGCTCTCCACACTATCAGCATAAAGTTTTTCTTCCCCACTCTCCTTGAACAAAGTCCTAGCCGTCTGACGAAAGTTCACTTCAGTCTCAGATGTGGAATTGGAAGCCGAATCAGACTTTTTATCTAAGTTCTCCACAACAGACAAGATACTCTGCATCTTCCCCTCGAGACCATCTACACGGAGCGACAAAGCCTTGTCACCCGTCTCAGGATTCGCACTGGCATCGGGAGACTTGTTTACATCAGAATCCGAAGGTAATTCGTCAACTTTCTCGTTAGTACAATGAGTAGTCTTGCAATGATCACAATACCTCGGAGTCTTACCCATGATTACCAATTAAAACCGTCACAAATATAGCAAAAATCTCCTCAAAAAATGTGCGCGTGTGAAGCGGATGGAAATGGGCTTGGAAGTGTTATTGTTATTGGAATGGAAGGGGGGCGTGCACTATGACGTATGGCGTCACCATGGAAGGGAGCGTGGCGTAGATACGTTGCCAGGCTCCCACCCAATATGGGCGGTGACAGTTCACCTTCACGATTATTCATGACCGATATTCCTCTTGTGATCATTTAATAACTTCCGCTGTTGACAATTTCAAATCAATACAATACCTATTGATGGAATGTATTGGCACACTTCTAAATATCATTCTGAATTCTTATTTTGCAACATTGATGAATATTTGAGTTTTAGGTAGTGACACTTTAATTATAAATGACGATCTGATTCAATCCGCATTAATGTTATATGGAGACATTATAGAAACTAATAGTGGACCATGAGTTCAGGAACATTTTCAAACAACGTTCCAAATTGTATCATCCCATTATGTTTGTTTTAAAGCACATGTAGTGGCTGATACAATTGCTCATGTGTATGCAGTACTCTATAGCAATTCCAAAAGCTGGAGTCTTCAGTAATATCCTCGGCAGTAGAAAGATAATTTCAATTGAAACTGGCGTAATTGATTCCGTTGTTAATTGATAAATGGTACCTAGGTGGCAAACTCTGATAAGATGTGGTTCTGGGTTGGGTGTGTGTGTAAGATCTGGAGTTGTATGTGTGTGTTGGGTGGTATATCAAGGGTTGGTTACGGGATGATCTAAGAAGCCAAAATACTTCCAAAAAATCTATATTATCAAAACTGTCAGGGTAGGCGTTTCCTTCAATCATTATAGTAAGAGCATGCCTTAATATAAGGAGGTAGTGGGGCGGAGCCTGGAGGAGTCGGAAGCCTTAGTGAAATGTAATTCAGGAGCAAGATCTATTTCTGACTGTCATCTACAAAAGAGACTTACACGCCCTCCTTGTCAAAGATGCCTGCACAATGTGATGTACCCCTGTGAACTCCTATCCCGTAGAGATACAACTTGGAAAGAACCTGTGTAGGCATGTATCGTTAATCTTCTATGCGATTGTAATTTGACAGGGCTCTGTGGGCTGTGAAAGCAGACTCTAATAATACCTGGGTACATTAAAAGGATGACAAATCTATGTTCCACGATGCAAAAACGTTATCAATTCTACAGAAGGTTGTGCCTCCTGCCTGCACTTGAATTGGCAGGGATTTGATGTCCCTTGTGGGGCGGGGAAGGAGAGGAGGCATAGAAGAAACATTTTATAATTGCTTCTGCAATCTAAATCTGAGTGATGATGCTGAACAGGCAACAGATTCATCTTGATGATTAATCTAGCTGTGTAGCAATTGCTCTACTCCCACCAGCTCTTGATGGCATTGTACTTGATTGGCCAGTGGCCTTTTAAAGCTGGATTCTCAGCTATTGCGACAATAAAATCTTACTAAATTTAATTATTTTATGACCGATGGACTGAATTTATCAATATTCTGCTGCTGATATATATGTTTATACAAGAGTTTAAAGTTGGATCTGGCGAGAGAAAACGGCCGCCTGTAAGCAATAATAAGTGAAGCCACCACAGGAGGAGGATTTTATGAATATAAATTTGGACTTTCATTAAGCACTATAACAACAACAAAAGACTGCCAGAACTTTCCAAAATTTGTCAAATGACTTTTAGATCGGTTGGAAAAGAACGCAACAACAATAATCAGTTAATCTATATGCAACGACTGGTGTCAGTATAATTTTAATGTATTTAAGTTTCCTAAGAAAACGAATGCTCACTGCAGTTATATGTGTTAATCTGTGTGAGTCTTTATCAAAATACAATTCAACATATAAGAGTTATGGGGCCGGTTGATGAAATGTGCGTGCATAATGCACTCTTCCCATGCTGAGCTTACATGCGCCCCTTTAAATTTGCCCCTCTTTTAATTACTTTTACCTGTATTTCTTGACCATTAGTTGTGTTCTGTATAGAGAGATTGCTATGTTTTCCTATTCTATAACATGAGTAAATGGATATAAAAATTGTCTAACATTTGATTTTACCTTATAAACTCCACTTGATCTTATTGATGTTATAAGTACCGAGTAAATGTTATTCGTAAACTTTATCTAGATGTACCATCCTACTGAGAATAGTCTCCTTCCGGGCACAATGCTGAGATAGAATAAAATATTTAAACAAACAAAACTTTAACATAACAACTTTGTCTGGCTTGCGTGAGCGTGCCGGGAAGTAAAATACCCATTCATCACCCTTTTGCCAGATACCTGTCAATCATTGATTTCATCTTCTATGTCACTATCCCCTTATATATTATCTCTGTAAAGTGATTTCATCAATGATTTGATCGCAAGATTTGACACTGATAGTGACACAAGATGAAATCAATGATTGACGGGTATATACCAAAAAACATATAGCTGCTTCTTTTTTTAAAAGAATCAGCTAAATATGATAAAATTGTTAGTTTCTGGCCGATGTTAGCTGAACCTGCTGCTTTTTCTCTTGTTTTGAGAATTGCATTGCAACTCAATTTAGGTAGGTTTTTTCAGCTATAAAGCTGAGAAAACATATGATTCAGTATGAAAAGTGCCAATCACTGATACTGGATCTACATCTGATAATATTCTTTAGCTGTCTGTGAGGTGTTTAAGGATGCCTTATCTAATCCTTTCGAACAGGTCCTATATTTCACACTTTGTCGTTATTGTTACACTGAGTGACAGCTTTTCTATAGCCAAGGGAGCTCAGCCAAGGGAGCTGGTTGGCTGTTAGTAAGGCTTAGTCCCTGCCACCCCAAACCGTGACCGGGCCATCACCCACACACGCTCTCCACCAACTCCCAACAAGCGCAACTTACAATTGGTTGTGTTTGGATCTGCATGTGAGTTCCACAGTTCCACAGTTCTTAATTTTAAATAGGGTTACTTGCTGGCAACATCAATTTGTTGGATGTTTCTTTCAATGTCAGACATGTTCCCTTCTAGTTTCTAATGGTAAAATGTTAAAATAAGGGTGGGAACAAATTATTAAATGTCCTTCAGGAAGTGCTGGTATACGAACACAACCACAGAGACCAAGTGTGGTTATAGCTCTCTGCATAGGTTTGTTTACATCCACACACGCTGTCCACATCCCTTCTGCATTTTCAGTCTAAACATGCCTAAAGTGCAATAACTATAAGTTGACATCAGGCACAAATGATTGTGGCTGAGAAAATCGTTTCCAGTGGAAACGCCAAGTATATGAATTAAGTTGATACTGATTACAAAGTTAAATATGTTAACAGTTGATCAAATCGGTGCATAACTTGATAATTAGTTAACTTAGTACTTAACTTAACGTTAACTAATTAAATGTACTCCCCAGAAACCCAGACCCAGAGACCCAGGTGATAAATCTTCCCTGGTAGAATATGTAAACCAACGTTAATACGACACTGCAGCTTTGATATATGAACACTCATTGATATAACCTGTCAATGTGAAGAAGAATATTAAAGGAATGGTTCATTCAGATATGAGCTTGTGCAGATGTTCTTAATCTAAATTTCTTTAGAGAAAGGAAATATTAGTTCACATCCTAAAAGACGCATAATTGAAATCATGGATTCATTGAAAGAAAATCCCTGCTAATTCCTAGACAGAAATGATTTACCAAAGTCTGATGACTGTTCAAATATGAACAAAATCCATTATTTCGTTCACGAGCATTGTTTTTGTTCATCCGCGGAGAGGAAAGATTGAAATAGCAGTGTTTGCTCTTGTAATTGCATTTGAAATCTAAAGCGGTTGGTTCCCTTTTCAAATCGATTCTGCGAAGAATTAAGCTTTTTAAAAGAAGATTCCTGACGGGCAGAAGATAATTAGGCGCACAATGTTTGGGGCCTTCGTGGGCACTATGTCTACCGCCTTTAACAGGAGTATGGAGAAAGGTTTAGTTTAGGTTATGTTGGTTCAGTTCAAGCATTACATCCTATAGACGCTGTTCTCAGCCCATTCTGATACAACGGTCAGAGAAATATAAAGAGGTATACATATTCAACGAAATCTTCTAAATGATACCAAGAAGTAGTAAAGGGATATACATTATGCCTCTAACAATTACAATAATACAAAAGCAATATAATATATTAGTATATATTAGTCTCAGTTGATAGGTTTACCTTATATATAGAGAGAGAGAGAGTGAGAGACAGATAGAAACACTCACTTTAGGGTCAGGGAAGACCAGAGCAACAGCTGTGCAACACTTGAAAACTTTTCGCAATCTGTATTAATATTAGCTCACATTAAAACCCGTGTTTAATAAAATAACGGAGCAACGCAGCCCAGATATATCAATTCGGAATATATCTCATAAAACTAGAGTTGGCACAATTGAGCCATGTTCACTACCTTGTGTTATGGGACTTGAAATCCTGTGAATGTATAGAGATTTATTTCCGACCCCAAAAGTTGGCCGATAAACGGCTATCTTTCGTCCTTGTACTAAGATACATTACTAATGTTAATATTAGTAACATTTTAGAATACACAATGCAACGATTATATTAATAATAAGTAAATGAGAAATATTGTTACAGAAACGCAACGATTTCTGCGTTGCGTTGACTAAGCACAATAGTTGTTCGTTAATGCGCGTTGCATACAACTTTGTTGTTGCGTTAAACAATTATGAAAAAAGGAATCTGTTATTAAGTCCATTAGTGAGCGCTTTGTTAATTATGAAACGCCCGCCAGGACGAGATAACCTTGGTCCAAATGATTAGGTTGTACAGATCTTGAAATACAGTTGATTGCAGCCTGGTTCGTTTGCTTGAAGAGTGAGGCTTCGTTCTGAATGGGTGTTGCTCTATTCTTTAATGGAATAACATTTAATGCATACTAGCAAATACCGGTGCTACGCACAAGATTTGCTAGTAGGTCGTTGTCACCCACATGGTCATCTCTCCTCATTTCCTCTTCAGACATCTTAATCTTTAAACTTCTATGTGTAACTGAGTGCCCGTTTGCCTCATGCCTCAAATACAACTTTTTAAAGATGCTATTATTGGTTACTGTTGCAAGGCAATGTGGGGTAGATACAGAGTGCTCAAGACCAAGGCAATACATGTAGTAGGCCTACAATATACACAGAGATACAGGAACACAGAAATGGCAAGCAGAAGCAATAGGGGTAGAAAAAGAAAAAGGGAAAGAGAGAGAAAGAAGACGCCTGGATTGTGAGAACTTGACAGGGAGGGAGACAGTGATTGTCTCACAGGGAGTAGAGTAGGAAATACCTTTTCGGAAAGCAGGATTTGGGTGTGTTTAAGTCAGGATTCAGAACTTAAAAGGGTCCACAGGATTCAGGAAAGGGATTCAGAGGCGGATTTAATTTTACCAGATAGGGATTGCGAATAGAACAAGAAATAGTAAACAGTTATTATATTAATCGTTTGATATTTTCAACTTTACAATTAGTGTGAACTTAATGTAGCTAATTTTCGTTTCCAAGGGAAACGTTTCTCAAATTCAATTACTGATGTTGAATGTCAAGTGATAGTTACTGTGATGTACTATGAGTTGTACAAATTCCTGTGGTGACAATTCACTGACCATAGTAATTCAAAACTGATTTACAATATTCAAACAACTGTTATAACAATATGCAGTAGTGTGATGCTTAACAATGACAGAAGGTGACCTTGTGACTGAAATTGGTTTGCCAATGCAAATAAGCAGCTTGTGCAATAGGTGTAATGAATTCTAGTGTCTTTATATATTGTCAGGTTTTGATAATATTAAATTGCCAAATGCAGTTAATGATATGTGATAACCTATATAAACTATAGCTAATATGATCGAAGTATGTGCTAATATCAGGGATAAGATCTGGGAAAGGATGGGCAGATGAGAGTAATCTAATTACATGAAGATGAGATTGAGTGATTATCATTCAAGCATGGCAGGACGTGTGTGTTTGTATTAGCAGACAGGGAAGTAAGTGGTTTGTGCAGCGGTGGAGTAGTCTCTCGATCCGTGGTGGTAGTTGCCACCCCTCCCTATTGAAGTGGTTTAGCCCTAGAGCACGCTGATGTGGGCGGAGCTTAGCAGGCCCGGTCTTGACACAGAGCGTTTCTGGGCGTATGGGTGCATGAAGGAAAAGGGGAGGAGGCAGACAGGCACTTGCAGACAATCTACGCAAGTTATGTGCATAATGTCTTGATGAATAAAACATATAAACAAAATAAAACAGGCCCGTAGGTTGGAAGGGGGGGGGGATGAGGTTCTCGGTATTTAATCCCCCGCTAGCTCCTCTCCTAGCCGATGCATTCATTTAGCTGAACTTTCTATATGGTAACGAAGCATCCAAGGAAGATAATATGGGGAAAAGGGGACACTAGCAGAGACTATATCCCCCTTGGTATAGGGATCACACTATCCAAGGGATCTCTGTATATAATTAAAAACTTCAGTTGGTCGAGAGGGATGACTGCCCATACTGGACTTTGGTGAGTTGACGGATCTTCTCCAGGTAAAACGTAACAAGTAAAGTACTGTGCGGTAGCGATCTGTTGCTTCTTTATTTACTGTCACTGCTCTGGACTCTCCCCAGTCTGGGCTCCAACTGGCCCTTAACCCCAAATCTACCCCTATTTATACCTCCCCCCAGGTCCCTGTCCACTCACATTGTGGAACCCTAGTGCCCCAGGCGGCGGACGAATGTACCCCAATACATCACTCGTCCACCGCCTCCCAACCCATGCTACAACAGTATGTATAAGCTATACATGCCCCACCCGGCCCCCCTTTCTTTGCCTCTCTTGAATCAACAAAAGTTGGAATTATAAATATATGAATTTCTTTTTACAGATATCAAATATGTGATTTATTGATATCAATGAATTGATTCATGGATGTCAATAAAAGTTAATGATTCAATGATATCCATAAATGATTTGTAGATATCAAAAAGTTTATTTACATATATCAAAAAATTGATTTACAAATATCCATAAATGTTTTAGAGATATCTGTAAATCAAATTATGGATATCCATGAATACACTTTTTGATATCACTAAATTGTTTAAGGATATATCCATCAATTACATTTTTTATATCAATAATTACATTTGTATATATCAATAAGTCAAATTAGTGATATCAAAAAAAGTGATTTATTGATCTCTAAATCAATTTACTGATATCTCTTAATGATTTACAGATATCCATAAATGATTTAGAGATATCACAAAAAACATGATTTAGAGATATCTGTAAATGATTTATCGGTATCAAAAAATGATTTACGGATATCAAAAAAGGATATACGGATATCAAAAAAAGATTTACAGATATCAAAAAAGGATTTATTGATATCAATAAATATTTATTGATATCACTATATGTTTTACTGATATCAACAAAATTAACAATGAATAAATGTCCCAATGGCTTTCCATATTTCTTCGCCTCTCTTGAAGCGTGAGTGAGCGCTCCCCCCCCCCCCCCATACACACACACTCTTTGCCTCTCTTGAAGCGTGACAAATACAGTATAACACATCTCAGATGGTATTTGCTATCTCAGATCTCAGCCATGCCTCAGCCCTGCATGCCAAGATATCGGATAACACCCTCACCACATGTTTGACAACTTTCTGTGGGTTCAACGGATTAGAGAATTATGTAAGAATTTGGAGAAATATGTAATTATCAAATAAAAAGGGGATCGCATGTTGAAAACCTGAGGGATTCTGGAAATGGGGCTTATAAAAAACGGGACACGGGATTCAAGGTGGGGAAGGGGGGGGGGGGGGGAGCGGGGAGGGAGGGGTGTCATCCAGGGCTGAGGTATAACTTTTAAAGTTTGGGCCGATATAAAATTCCAAGTGGAAGGGAAAACATTACATGTGAAGTTGTGAATAACTGAAACCTCATTTTTAAACAAAGATAAGGGCTCTATAGTTTTAAGACCTGGGGGCCCATTGCTCCGTTTTCTCGTTAGCTATTTATCCAATTTCTTCCAATGAAGAAAAAGTTAGCGAGGAAAAACGGGGCAACGGGCCCCTGGCGTATTACATGTTAGGTTAGGTAGGTATATAAAAAAGAGGCATATATAATATGATTGATAAAAAGAGGGGGTTGATAATGTTATGTCCCCTATGGATATGATGATTAAATAGAATTGAAGATAATAAGAGAATCAATAGTTTTATGTTGTCAAAGATTAATATAATTAATTAGATAGTTCATTTTTAGATAGTTAATTAATTAGATAGTTCGATTTTATTGAGTCAAAGTATGTGAGGATGGAGTCATTGTTACGATGCAGTGATGAACTCTTTTTTTTTTTTTTTTTAAAGGGTTTATTATGAGTTTACATATAATTGACTTGGCAGTAGATCCCTCGTTGCTTGGAGGAGGATCTTTGACATAAATTATTCGTGCACATATAAAAACATTATTACTCACAATAGGCATAATATCTCAGCTCAATGTCAAGCCTCTTGCTGGTATACCGATAAAGTGCCTTTTACTGGTCTAATAATCGATGGACATAGAACTCTGTTGCTATGACAACACGTTCTTTCTTATGACGCAGCATTGGATCTATTTGACTCACTTAAACAGGTTGGCGTAAAAGAACAGGTGTAAATTATATTTGAAACCCTCATTAAACCCTTCTTTTCTAGGATATCACTCATAGTGGAACGGGTTCCTACTATGCCAAAGCATGTCCACCACGGAAATTGCGGCAATCACTCTAGCAGTTTCAGATGAGATGCGGAAAATTACACTTTTCTCTTAGAAAATTAATATTATAGATAACTAAAGGATATCCTTAATTAATATACAGATATACTTGATTAGCTGACGCTATGGCCCATTGAGACCGGTTGTTGGTACACTTTAGACCATTCTTTCCATGTAAAGCTCAAGGGGTTAGCTTTGTATCTCTCGCCATTTCTATTCTTGTCCCCAGGCTTTCCCCCATATTTATTTTATTCATGGTGGCAAAGGAAAATTGACACCGACAAGACAAAACCAAGAGCCCACTGGAGTCCACGCTTTTCCCTAGCTATACCACCGGCACCCGATCTGTTTGATAGCTATTTATTATGGATAATCCCTCTCCCTTATTGAATTTTATGAATTTATTGATATATCCGAAGCTGGGGCAGCATCTGAAGTTGAATGTATGGTTGAAAGTATTAGATTGGGATAGTAGTCTCGATTAACTGTCTAAGTTTGTCGATAGATCTATTACTGACTGTCAATTCTAAACCCTTGATCAAAAGAACAGGCACGCCACAGACGAGGAGAATAAATGGCAAGTTGATGTAAAGCCACAGGTCAAGACTATATAAATGCAAACAGCTCTTGAATACAACCATGTAATATGCAAGAATATAAGGCCGTTGGGACGATTCAGAATATTTAATAGCTAGGTGTATGTGATGAATGCATAGAATTGTTTCATGCTAGCCCAAGTGGGTATGTGTCCTCACGAAGAAGGAAATTGTATAATGACGGAACTCCTCGTTTGACATAATGGGAATATTGATTCTGTGGTTTATCGCTAGGTGACTCTGGTTAATCCAAACACCCTTCTCGCATCAGGGAAAATGATATATGTGGTTTACTTCAGAGGTATCTCAGTAAAAAGCTTATTCCTGTATTCTTTCAGCTAAATCGAATCACGTTTATGACCTAGACTAGAACATGTATCTATGAGGTCAGACTTCAGTTGGCTGATAAATAAATACCTGTCGGTTTAGGCCAAGAAAAATACAAAAGATACAAGCAATATGCGAGCCTTTATAACGTCCAAATAATGGATGTTTTACACAATTCAAACCATCACATTCTAGTATTTAGTTTATTTTACCTCTGTCAAACCAATATCACATATGTACACATAATTATAACTTCAGAATGTTGGTTACATCGGCCGCACTCTCCGTTCTATAAACAAACAAACCTTCCACTTTTTACATGCAACCAACGGAGCCCGGACACTGGACACTGGACACTGGACACTGGTGCCCCAAAATCCAGACGTTAGGGCCTAGTGTACTAGTAGCTCCCGCTGCTTGGACGCTACAGTGCATAGGAAAAACAAAGGGAGGAGGAATCTTAAAGTCATCAACACCAAATCTACAAAAATTATGGATTCGCTGGAACGACCTCCCTCAAGAAGCCTCATTTAATAGATGATGCGGTAGTTTTCAAGAAATTTACAGAAAAATTGCTGTCCCCATTTTAAGCTTATTTTTAAGCTTATTTATATCTATGTCTACCCTATAACTGTAACCGCCTACCACACTAGGCATGATTGTCTGAAAACGCTGTATATAGTGTAACTCTTATTATATATCCCTCACTGCATTTGAAAGGGATACTGATTTATGGAACTGTCCTACTTCTTGTCCAACACTCATGTTTATGATATCATCTCATCCATCATCACATAAGTACTGTGACTAAAATTGTTGTGTGTATACTATATAACTCTAAGTATGATTACGAAATACTTTATTCATTAACCATGACTCTTATGTAACAAAATGTCACGATGTCTCTACAATGATTAGATACCACGGCTGCCCCTTGATTTGATCCTCAGTAATATAATCAATCACTATTATAATAATATACCTTGTTGGGCTAGACCGTTACTATAATACTTCCTTTAGTTGGATACTGCTACTGTATCCCCTAGTTCATGGCTGTACCTAGCCTTATGTTACTGTTCTTGTTATTGCTTTCTCAGGCTATACTTAGCCTCATGCTACTGTTGTTACTGCCAGCACCCTTGTAAATGCTGAAACTATAATTTTACTTATAGCCGTTGTTGTCGGCCTCCTTCATACTCCTATGCTTACAATTTTGTAAATTTATGAAACTTTGTACCTGCACTATAAATTACTTGAATTCGATAGAGGCACTCGTCGGAGGAAATGATACTCTTATCATGACAGACGTAGCTAACTGTTATTGTATGTACCATCTTTACAAAATAAAGAATTCTTGAAATGGAATAGGCCCAAGTGCCCGGGGCTCTAATGTCGCGCGCCCACATTATGGCGACCTTGACCCGGAAGTTATTCCTGGTAATGACCCGACCTTGAACTCTGAACTACACTATTTGGCCGTGTTAGTGTGTCTAGGGATTTAAAAAGAAATAAATACAAAATCTGAACCGGTAGAAATGATGGGAATATTGTTTTACCCCGATAGTGAAGCTTTAGTGTATGTGAGTCAATGAATGGCGATTGCAGAGGCCATACATACTTACGTTGGAGTGAGCAAGGCAGACTGGAAGAGGTGTGGAGACTTTCGGCATGGCACACATAGCCACCATGTGCACTTGGCATTGCACTGTGTACTGTAGTCTATTTAGCGCACTCCTCCTTCCATTTGAAAACACCTTGACCCGGAAGTTATTCCTGACCTTACCTTGAACTCTGAACTTGGAATTGACAAATGGATTATTCCCTATTTCGTTGCTCACTACCATTCAGCAAGCAGATCATGCTAAGTACAATGATTTTCGGAACATTATCAGTGATTTTGGAGATAGTGGTAGTGATATTGAGGCTTATGACGCTCTATGGAGCAGCCTGGCCTGTTTCGGCCGGTTGCCACTGGGCAGCAGCCATTGTATTGAAGAATTGTGGGTCATTCTCCGAAATAGTTAGGGTCAGTAGTTGAGCCAGAAACCATTACCATGGAGAACAGAGTTATAATTCGAGCACATACAGGGAGTAACCACAGTTGTTCTCAGTAAAGAAACCTTCCAGGGAATCCAGACAACTCATAGGCTCAATATAAACATGGCGTAGAGGTGTCTCTCACATTGAACACACCTACAGGGGTATGGTTACAAGTCCAATGGTCAGTCCTTGGATGACTTTCGATAGAGCCGAACCCGGTAATTCAGAAGATATCGGTTGTTCATTCAAAACCACACTGATCTCGGTCGGGGAGGTTAAAACATCATAGGCAGGCGGAGACGAAGGGAAGACAAAGTCTGAAGTTGGGCAGGCTGGAAGCTCTACACTGCCATGGCTTGGATCAGAAGGGCTTCCCTGGAACGCATGACGTCAATTCCGGTGTTCCACCTTGTCATGGGGACACCCGATAGCCTTGTGCTTCTGTTTACACAACCAACAAAAGTGTTCTTTTGGGCATTTTTCAGTAGTACAATTGCGGTAATTCCAGTAGAAGCAGTTGTCACCGGGATAATCATCAAGAATGGGATCACAGGCGTTGGTCTTATTTTTAGAACGAGGTGAATTACCAGATCCAGAGGCCCAGGGGGTTCTCCGGCGGCCTTGACCCTGCTGTATGTCTCGCTGTTCTGCAAGGATGGCACCATGAAAACAGTAGTTGCATCCACGGCTGTCGCAGTCAGGAAACCCATTAGAAGGAGTTTTAAGGAACATATCAACCACATGATGGTCATAGATCGCATAGGCAATATCCAAGTAATCACCGTCAGCGGCGTGACAAGTTACAAATTCCAAATGGGACAAGTAAGTGGCAATATCACCACCTGGCGAGACCAGATGTTGTGCGACCATAATCATCCCATACATAAGCTGACAATAAGACAATTTCTTATGGTCCATGCTTTTAAGGGCCATGGAGTTCAGAACATGTTGGAAATAATATTCGGGGCAATAAGTTATACCAGCATTACGTCGAACTGTTGCAGGATCCACAGCAGAGTTGATTTGGTCAAGTGCGGAGGTGACAGGATCAGACAACCAGGTAGAAGTCAGATTTGTTGCATCCGGTGTAAACATCACAGGAACGGAACCGGAGGACTGAGTGACAGTAGTTGTGACAGGCTGAGATTGACAGGGATCGTATTACCAGTTGGAGTAAATGGAGCCCTAGGGGTATTCAAAGCTGTCTGGACAGACAAAGTCAGTTTACTCTCACGATCCATAATCTTCACATTTTGATTGTCAAATTTCCGTTGCCAGGTGTTCATGGCGTCTTGTTGAATCTCAGCACCGATCCCAACCAAAGGGGAAGAACCGGGCGACTGGACCTTGGTGTTATTGTAAGAACAAAGGGCATCTAAGTCAAGGTACAGTTTCCAGCTTTCAGTCTTCCCAGTTTGAGACATTGTAAAGAAGACTAAGGGTTTTTAGCCCATAGGTTCAGTAAGATGAAGAAGTGAGACAAGAAGTCCGAGGTTGTAGTTCGTCTGGATTCGGCCTAGGCGGTGGTGACTCAGCGAGTAACAGAGTACCTAGGTCCGAATGGTCACTTTATTTTATACTCCACAATCATGAATTATTCATACAATCAAACCCAGGAAATATTCCACTAGCTCTTCCCCTTCCCTCTAATTGGTTGAGGGAGAGAGAATCTTCCTTGCCCACACGCCGACCTCTGCTCCCCAGGCAGAGACCATAAAAGGAGTGCATGCAGGTCGGATCCCTCTCCTCAGCCTTCCCCCTCCCACCCCTTACTCATAGATCCCATGGCTCGTGCCAGCCCCCCCCCCCCTCCCTCTTGGCCCTTCCCCCCTCTTGATACCCCAGAGCAGTGTATAAGTAATTAGGTCGGGCTGGGGGAGGTGGGGTGAGCCCTGAGTGGCTCATCTCCCCCTCCCTCCTGGCCAGGCCACGTGTGGCGTGCGTGCCCTGACCATGATCAGGGCTAAATAGGTCGGGTCTGGGATCCAAAGATGCCAATTCTTTACATTCGTCCCATATTTTATTTTTGTTGAAAGCTTTCTTTCGAACAAAATATTTAGCCACTGATCAACCCAGTCCAACCAGACAAGAGAAATAGAAATAAGGTTACATAATTTACACACACAAAATCATAGAAAAGGGTAAAGTAAAAGTATTATAAATTATTATATCTGTAGACCTAACGGGTCAAGATAGAAAGTTTCCAAAGGGAGTGGCTCTATTAAAGGGAGTGTTCATTTATATCAGAGGCCATCACCCTGCACTAAAAAGTCTTTTAGTCGAATATTATGTAAGAGAAGTCTCTGTGTTTTTAAGTGTGCTCCTGAACACTGTTAAATGTCTTCCTTTGTACTGAGCTAGTACTCACAAAGTTCTCCAATACGGTCGTCACCGCCGTCTCCTCTGCCCGGCCGGTCAGCCGAAGCCCCCGCTGGACCTCGTCGCTGACCGACAGGACGCCCGTCTCTTTCTCTCTCCTCCTTTGGCCATGGAGAGTAAGAGCGGTTGGGTAGTCAACACTACAATATTTCCATTTTTAACCTCAAATACTACAGAACACATGTCGACTTTACTGTAGCATCACGTATAAACTCTTATTATTTGGAAAAATACCTCTTCAAAGCAGAATGGTCGGAGACAAGGTGAGGGCTTCGATTCCATGGTGCTTCCTCTCAGGCTCCTCTGTCTCGACCGATTCTGTTTGTGTAAAAACAACTTCTCACAATGAGAGTTGAAATAAAAATACCTATTTGGACTGGATCCTTGTTCACGGATTCCACCATTTCCTCCCGAGAGAGAAAATGGATTTCACCCAGGTATACTACTCTGTGTTCTGTGATCTCCCTCGCACCCGAGAAGAGGACAGAACAAAAATTAATAGTAAATATTAAACAAGAGTAAGTTACAGACAAGTTCAAAAAGTGTTTGTTACCCCAGAGAAACCCAATAAACATTGGTAGACTAATTATTTCATCCTGGTCAGTCCGAAATTGGCAGCGTAATATGGTGAGGCGGGGGAGGGGGCAGGGATATGCTCGAGGGAACGAGAGCCAGTCCTAGCGCCTGGAGTGGCCTCTCCCTCCTCTCGATCTAGGTCTTGGAGGGCTAGGGCTACAGGGTGGTGGGTTGGGGGTCCTATTGGGAGATTCTCTCGGGGCCTAAGGTTTCTCAGACAACACAAAAGGTTGACTTTGCCTCTTGGGGCGAGCCCCTTTCGGCGGAGGTAGATTATTCCCAGGGTCATGACTCCTAGGAGAGTGGGGATGAGAGTGGCTATACCCCAGATAGAACTTTCGGACCAAGGGGTGGAGGAAATCAGGGGGGAAATGGGTTTAGGAAAATCTGTGAGGGCTAGTAAGGGTATTTCAGCTCTTGGCAGGAAAGTCAATTGCTGATCTAAATGGGGGTAAAGGGATAATTTGCCATAAGTCAGATTAAACCCGGGGAGGGGCATAATCTTGGGGATGGGAAGGGTTATATGGGACTCATGGCGTTGGATGCTACTCACACGCCAATCCTTTCCGACCAGGAGACAACCGCCTTCTAAAATCACCCTGGCATGCCGATGATACGTTTGTATCACTGGTTTTGCCCAGGGCACCTCAAGATTGTTTCCAGAGGTTCATAAATAGCCAGAATTACAGAAGAAATGGACTCTCCCTCTCTAAACACTTGGTTTGTTAAGTTATTTCTTTTTACAATCTGCGCCTTATAGTCCGGAGGCAGAACCCCATTTTTGGGCTGAACCTTGCGTTTTGGTCCATACGATGTTTTTTGATTGATTCTAGATCTCCAGAATCTCCTGATTCCAAATCTGCCGGGTGCCACTCTGTAAACCTTGAGGAAAATTATTTATCGACATTTGAAAAAAAAAAGTTAAAAATATTAATTTTAATAATTAAAAAAATAATTTCGTCCTAAATATCCACTGTAATTGCATAATTTTGATGGAAAATAAACTTTGAACGAGGAATTGCATATTTCAAGGTCAAGAGAATTCATCATGACCGCTATAGGTCATAGTCAAAGGTCAAAGGTCAAGGTCAAAGGTATCTTTGATGTTTTTTGCAAATAACTCTTGGGAAAAATGGTCTGACATCTTAGATCAAATTAAATTAATTTTAGGGTACATTATTTCCTATTGATTGATCCCAGTTACTTGATTCTACATTCAGAAGTCCTATTACAATTGCTTTTCAAAAGATGAGACTATTTTGTGTTTTTGCCGGAAAATGAAGTAGGCCCTTGTTTCTTGGAAGCATAGTTGAGTATCTGTTATAGATAGAGCTAAATGCTGGTCAGTTGCATTAGGTAATGACTGGGCATTGCGTCTCCCACCAGGGTCGCCACCAGAAGTGCTCACTGCTGCCACCTACCTCTATACTCCTCCTCCCTACTTCCCCCATCTCGTCCTCTTCCTCTCCCTCACTCTCCTCCAGACGCCATACATTCAACACCCCTCATCTTTTCTTCAAGGTCTATATTCAAAATTTGTTGGCCTATAACAGCAAATGCTTCACATTCGCTAAAGAAGCAGTTGGGCAGGACATCATACCACCAACACGGGTCAGTTTCAAGTACTGAGATACTCCAGATTATCTCAAAATGCCTATAAGAACCAGAACGAAAACGGCCGAAGGCCAGCAACACGACCAAGAGAGCGTGGAGCAGGACATCACGTTCAAACAACCAAAGCCACTAAAGCCTTCGTGTAAGTCACTACAAGAAGGACTTACTGGGGTGTCAGGAGAGGTAGCAGAAGTAAAAGAGCAGATTCCTGGACTATCAATGCAATTCGCTCAAATTCTAGAGGCTCAAGGAATCAACTCCCAGCCGTTTGATGGAGACAGGTCAGACGCGGGATCTCAGTTATCTAGACACTCAAGGTCCACCACGAGGTCCAGCCAGAGCACAAAGAGGGGACGCGACCACTCATCGAAGATGCGGAGCAGCCCAAGCGGCGAGGTCGCAGAGCGCGAGCCACCGTCCAAGCATTCAAACACACATTCAAACACCACTAAGTGGGTCACCGACTCGCAGCGGAGGGCAAGCTCAGCACCAAAGGTTATACGCTGCCAGGTCAAGGCTAACGACTACCTGGAACGCGAGATGGATAGAGAACGCTTCGCACACAAATTACACGGTAGGGTCGATATTGTTTCCAACATTCACAACGCAAAAATTATGGCAAAACCATATATGTATGTCTACAAGGAGGATGTACAGACAATTAAGCAGAAGCTCGATGCCCGGGCATCACTATCATATAACGAATACCTTGATGGATACCTAGCCCTTATTGATGACCCGTGGGATACGTATCCGATGACTATCCACATCTCATGCACCACCTCAGGCAGGTGACAAAGGATAGCCTGGAATGGCCCTGGAGTGCTGTGCGTCAATGGACCCAGTACATCTGGGATATGGTAGAGAGTGGAAAGATCACATGGAGCGATAAATCCACTATCCAGGATGAATGCGTGAAAATATGTCTGACCGGTGGGGGCCAAGGTTACGCTGCGCCCTATTCTAATGATCGCACAGGTAAGAGTGCGACTAGCTCAAAGTCAGACAGGTCACTGGAGACCATATGTAGCCAATTCAACTCGAGAGATGGGTGTAGCTTTGCCCATGACCACAAGGAAGGAAGTGTAAGCTTCATACACGCATGCACCTACTGTGATTCCATAGTCAGGCGCAATAAGCACTCCATCAAAGAGTGTCAAAAGCGTCTCAAGCACCAGCAGAGTCAAGTGGATGGCTCATACGCCCCGAGGAATAACACACAAGTCCAAAACGGAAACAACAGGCAGAAAACCCACAACAGCTATGAAGCTAAGTCCTCTGCAAGTTCAAAAAACGAGTAGAGGGCGTGGCACGTGGTACAGACCTGCCACGCCCACTGGATGTAAACACCGGCGACCTAGTTCGCTGTCCAGGGGCCGTCCCAGGGGCCGGGGCCACAAGTCTCGCCCATCCTCACGCGCACCGCGAGAGTGTGGCCGAGATCCATCATGGCGGACAACAACATGACTCGCATGGTAAAAGGGAGACTGTGAATGACAAAAGATTGAATCCTGAGGCCAAGGAAGTCCTTTCAGCCAAAGTAGTAGAGCGGGATGAGAGAGACAATTCAGTACATGATTACCAGGACTATTTCAATGCTATCATAGAGATATGCTCCGGCAAAAGAAGCCCGGGCGATGTCAACACAAGCCCAGCGTACCTCGCCCTACACCGGCAGCTCAACTGGCCGAGGGTATCTCATGACAACAAGTGGCAAGAGTTCAGCCACATATACGAACAGGTGCGTAAGCATGGTCTCCCTAATGCCATAGGAGCCCAATTGACTATTCCCTCTAAACTAAACATACCGGAATGGGACACATTACTATCACAGTCGACAGAGGACAGAGAAATACTAAGCTTCGTAAAGTACGGCTTCCCGATGGGTTACATGGGACCTACTTCGCAGAACAGGGGAGTTAACAACCACCCCAGTGCCAACAAGTTCCAGGACAAAATTCACGACTTCATAAACAAGGAGCTCAACCTTACCGGCCTACTAGGCCTGTTCGAGCAACCACCGTTTGTGGAGTGGTCACACACGTCACCGATGATGTCCAGAGCTAAGAAGGACACCGATGCACGGCGTGTGATCATTGATCTGATATTCCCCGAGGATAACTCTGTCAACAAATACATCATCAAAAATTCTGTGTGGGGGGAGCAAAGGAACCACTCACTACCTACAGTGGACAACCTAGTGTCGCACCTGAGGCAGGTAGGCACTAATGCACACATGGCAGTCATCGACATATCCAGGGCCTACAAAAACTTTTACAGCAACCCCCTTGACTGGCCCCTACTATGCCTGGAGTGGCAAGGTGAGTGGTTCTGTGATATTACGATGCCATTCAGCAGTAGGGGGTCGAGCGCCCTTATGCAAAGGGTAGCTAATGCCATTGTAAGGATGTTGGCAAGACAAGGCCACACAGCATTTATGTATCTCAACGACCTGGCCTTGATCTCTAATAATATCGAGGAGGCAGAGAGGGCATATGATTGCGCAAGGGACATCTTAAGTAGGTTGGGACTAGTCGAGGCCACAGCTAAGTTGCACCCACCGTCACAACATGTAACATGGCTAGGGATTAAAATAGACACCACCAACATGACACTAGCAAAGCTCGAAGCCAAGGTAAAACAAGCCATCGCCATGACTACCAAGTACAACAAAAGACACTCTATCAGCAGGAGGGAACTGCAATCGCTAATTGGTACACTGATCCATGTTGGCAAGTGTGTCCCGCCAGCTAGGCTATTCGTGTCACGCCTCCTGCAGGCACTCAGAGAAATCCAAGGAGTACATGCCAACATCAACTCGGAAATGAAAGAAGACCTCAGATGGTTCATAGCATTCTTCTCGGAGTGGAACGGCAGGTCCATAATCCCGGAGATACATGCGACGAAGGTCATTCTAGTCGATGCATGCCTATCAGGCGTAGGCGGTACAGATGGTCAATTCGCGTACAAACACCAAATATGTCAGCTGAACACACAAGCTGAAAACATCTCCGACGTGGAGGCAGTGAACGTTGCCATCGCACTGCATACACTAATAAGTGACACTGACCGAGGCACACACATACATATAATCTGCGATAACATCTCAAGTGTATATGTACTGCAGAGTGGAAAAGGGAAGAATAGGGCCATGCTAACAATAGGGTTAAGTTTACATGAGAAGAAATAGATTGGTGGCCTCACACCTGAAATCCAAGCTGCACCCATTTGTAAGTGGGATGTTTTTTAATTTAACCAATAATGGGAATAACCTTATAATTGCAATAAATTCATAAAAAGTTCAGTTTCATTCAAAGAAACATGTACAATATATTGATTGAAAGACTATATCATACTCTAACAATCATTTATTTCTATTTCCAACAGAGACATCTCTGTGGTTCAAGAAATTGGGGCCTACCTAATGTTCTGGCTGAAACACAAAATATTCCCTTTGTTTTGAAAAGCTATTGTAATAAGACTACTGAACGTAGAATCAAGTATTTGGTCTCAATCAATAGGAAATAATGTGCTCTAAAATTGATTTTATTTGATCTAAGATGTCAGACGATTTTTCTCATAGTTATTTGCAAAAAACCTTAAATAAAACCTTTGACCTTGACCTTTGACCTTTGAATATGACCTTTAGAGGTCATGATGAATTCTCTAACTTGGTATATATTTAATTCCACTTACAAAGTTCATGTTCCATCATAATTATGCAATTATAGTGGATACTGACATTGAAATATTTTTTTTATTGATTAAATTTAATATTTTTAACTTTTTTTTTTAAAACATCGATAATTAATTTTCCTCAAGGGTTACAGAGTGGCACCCGGCAGATTTGGAATCAGGAGATTTTGGAGATTTAGAATCAATCAAAAAACATCGTATGGCCCCAAAACGCAAGGTTCACCCCTCCTACCTCCGGACTATTACAAAGGTCTGGCTTTTTACCTAAAATAATATTTGTTTCGCAGGTCGGGGTTAGATGCTCTATTGCAGCTGAGCAAATCTGGGGTTCAAACCCGATACAATGCTGAGGAAGAAATGACGCGCTGGATATGCTATCTAGGGCCACCTCCTCTTCTCCTACCAACTTTCTCAGGTGGTCAGCACCATATGGGACCGGAAAATACTTTAATCTATAGTGTAAAAATTGAGTGCCTGAAACTGCCGGAATTACTGTCTGGTATATTAGCTCCTGTTCGCCGTCTAATAATAGTCGAACGTTCAGGTGTCTATAATACCAGCGGTTATCTTGTGGGGTGTAATGTTTCCCTTCTTGTAATTTAGACAATATTTCTGATAAGTAGGCCAGTGGTAAAATCTGGTCTGTTAAGAATCCCCTTTCCAGCTGAATGCGCTGGCGATAAAATAATTCGTTTTGACGGTGGTAATTTTCCACCGCCCTACTCACTCGCTGCAATAGAATATCCACTTCCCTTTTCATATGAATTCTATGAATATCTTTACTGAAACCATTTAACTGTGTTAGAATGTCTGTCACTTGGCGGGAGATGTTACTTGCTGCAGCTTGGAGCTGCGCGATGTCCAAGCGGTTCTCTGTCATGTAGAGCCTTGTCTGATTCAACACCGACACCATTTCTTCCTGACAATGGGCCATTGCGCTCTCGCTAGCCTGAGCTTCTTGTACTGCAGACCTTAATTCGTTCACCTGTCCTACAGTAGCGGTGCCAAACAAGGCACGGCTTAGCGAGCCCACAAAATTGAATAGGCCTCTCTTCCTTCGGGTGTCTTGTTGGACTGGTGTTGGAATCTCTGCCTGGAGGAAACCCATGTGCTCCTCCCAGGCACTGACATCTCCGTCTCCCACAACCTCCGCCTGTCTGAGTTCTCCAATTCGCCTTCTTAGGACGGAGACCCAAGCACTGACAGGAGGGGGCGTGGGGGGGTGTAGAACGATCACTGTTGTCCAAGTCGCGGTCAGGGCTCTGACCTCCCCTTCCTCATACACCAACACCCCTTCCTCCTCAAACAAATCGCCATTAGCCATCATAGCCAGGGTGATTATGAGGAGGGACTGGAAGGTGTAGGTTGAGAAAAGTCCGTCACTGGTGGTGCCCCTGGGTCGAACTCCCATGGTTGGGGCTGTGGTGGGGGTGACGGTGGGGGTGGGGGTGTAGGTGGTGGTGATGGTGGTGGCGATGGTGGGGGTATACAGGGCAGCTTCCTCGGCCTCTGCACGGGCGAAGTGGGCGTGGCTGGGTTTGGTGAGGAGTCAGGCCTTTCCCTCTTAGTAGAGCCTAGAGGGTGGAACACTTTGATCCTCTTTTCAGTGCATTCAGAGGTGGTGGTCAAGGCCTTGGGTTTAGGGCACTTGGTTGGGGTTTCTATCCTCCCTCTTTTTGCCCTTGACCTTGTAACAGGACCTGGTGGTGGTGTGCGCGGGGGAGCAGTCTCCACAGCAACGGCTGGTGGCAGGGGTCGGCGCAATGTAACTGGCTTAGGTGAAGCTAGTACTAGCACCTTCTCCCTCGGCGGTCGCTGCTGGGGTGGGCGTGGCACTTGTTGTGGTTGAGGTGGGCGTGGCACCTGGTCCTCGTCCTCCACATGCATGTGCTCGTCCTCTGGTTGCTCTGCTCTCGCTTGGTCTTCCTGTTCTATCTGAATTGGAGGAGGCATGTTTGGTATGGGTAAATAAACAGTGTCGGGCACTGCCCTAGGCTGGAGTGGGGGAGGTGGTGGAACATGAACTTGTTGAGCTTTTTGGGCTTGTCTCCGGGCCTTATTTCTCTTTCCTTGACCCGCCCTCGGTTGCCTAGTTCTCAGTATATCCCATTCTATTTCCCCAGATACCATTTTTACCCTATCCCTATTTATACGCCTGCGTTCACCCTGGGGTCCCCTCATAGTTAGGGTGGTACCCCTTATCCCCGTTATTACATAACCATGATCCCACTTGGGATCTAATGGAGCGCTGGTGCCTGATAGCACCACCACATGATCCCCTATTTTTAGATCCTTTGCATTTGCTCTGGCCCTTAATCTCTCATAATTAGCCACTCTACTGGCCTCAGTGCGCTCAGCAGCTTCTCTGAACGCATCTGTTAAGGCCTGTAGGCGCTCACTGAGTACGGCATCTTCTGTTCCCTCTGGAGTGGGGAATATTTTAGAAAAGGGGTATCTTGGATTGGTGCCAAAAGTTAAAAAATATGGTGTAAAACCAGTTACACAAGAAGTGGAGACTCTATGTGCCCAGAGGGTTGGACCTAAATGGCTCTCCCACTCTGCTGGTCTTGCATTGATGAATTTTCTTAGTATATTTTTAAAAGTTTTGTTAAATCTTTCAATTTTACCATTTGTCTGGGGGTGAAAAGCTGTAGAATGCCTTACTTCAGTGCCTATGGATTTAAGGTACCCTTCCACTTGCTGGTTCATAAATTCAAGTCCCCGGTCGGTGATGAGCACCTCTGGGGGGCCATACCTAGGGACATATTCATTAGCCAGATAATCAGCAATGTTTTTAGCTGCTTTGGAGGGTATGGGTTTGACTTCTACCCAGCCAGTTGCGTGATCTATTACAGTCAAGATGTATCTATTACCTTTATCAGAGACCGGGAAGGGACCACAGAGATCCATTCCCAGTATCTGACCAGGATATTTTGCTATTGGCATCGCAGTAGGAGGTACACGCGCCCTACCCACTCTGTTTACAGCACACCTAGCGCATCGGATTAAGACATTATAGGTATCTCTTCTCATGGTGGGCCATTTATAAGCCTCTTGGATCCTATCTAGGGTCTTCCTCATGCCCTGGTGGCCTACTTCAGTGTGGGCGCGCCTCACTACTCTATGCCTAGCTGAGGGTGGCAGGACCAGGCGGGGGTAGGCTGGCTTGCCTGGGGGAGGGGTGAGAGTAAACAGCATGCCATCAATTATGGTGTAATCCCCCTCATCCTCCATCCCCTGTTGAAATTGCTCCAACTCCCTCTGTTCTAAACGTATTTTGTCTTTCTCGAGTTTATCAAATTCCCAAGGAATTTCATCTATCTCCTCCAAGGCACAGACTTCAAGAGAACTGAGAGTCGGCCCTTCCTTCTTGGGGTTTGTTTTTATTCGAGAAAGCATGTCTGCCCGGATATTGTTTGCCCCTTTCCTATATTCAATGGGAGCCCCAAACTCTGCTATTAATACCGCCCATCTTTGAATTTTGGTGTTTTTAACTTCTCCCACAAACAGAGACTTTAAAGGCTTGTGGTCAGTGTAAATTTTGAAATCGCTACCCTGTAGATAAGGTCTGAGCTTGTTTAAGGCATACACGATTGCATAAGCCTCCTTTTCAATCGTAGCCCAATTGAGTTGTGGCCCAGAGAGTTGTTTAGAGATATACTGAACTGGCCTCTCTATGCCTTCACTATCAGACTGGACCAATATGGCCCCTATTGCGTAATCACACGCATCGCTATAGAGACGATAAGGCTTATCCAACTGGGGGTGCGCCATTACTCTATCTGAAGTTAGTAATTCCTTCAGAGTTTCAAATGAGCTTTGCTGCTCTTCCAACCATTCGAACCTGGCATACTTTTTGGTAAGTTTGACCAAGGGATGAGCTACCTTAGCATAATCTGGGATACATTGACGGTAATACCCAGTCATTCCTAGGAAGGAGCGAATTCCGCTCACATCCTCTGGAGGCAGCATATCCCTGATAGCACTACATTTATCTGGGTGGGAATTAATTCCATCTTTTGAAACTTGGTAGCCGAGGAGATCTACCTTCTCTTGTTTGAAAATACATTTACTCTTTTTGACTGTAATTCCGTATTCTTCTAATTTATCAAACACCAGAGCCAAATGGTGATCATGCTCCTCTTCAGATTTGGAATAGATTACAATATCATCTATGAAAGTCATGCAAAATTTGCCAATAAATTCCGAAAACATTTTGTTCATGGCCCGTTGAAAGACGGCTGGTGCGTTAGTGAGTCCAAAAGGCATCCTACGGAATTGAAATAGGCCCCTATGACACACAAACGCTGTCTTTTCCATGCTATCCGGGTCCATCTCTACTTGCCAGTAGCCGCTTTTTAGGTCGATGGTGGAAAAGACAGTTGATCCTGCTAAACTGTCAAAAATATCTTGAATATTTGGAAGTGGATGAGCATCCTTTTTGCTTACAGAGTTTAGTTTTCTGAAGTCGACACAAGGTCTATTGCTCCCATCTTTCTTTGGGACCAACAATATCGGGCTTCCCCATGCTGAGCTGCTGGGTTCTATTACTCCCAGCTCCAGCATTTCATCTAATTCTTTATCTACAAGTTTTCTCTTGGCCAGGGGCAAACGATAGGGGCGTTGATTAATTGGGCGCGCATTTCCAGTATCTATGTGCATTTTCACATCTTTAAAAGTACCTAATTTTCCCTGCTTTCCTATGCCAAAAACAGCGGGGTATTTTTCTTCCCATGCTTCTGCCTCTGTGTGGATAGAGGCGAATTCTTGATCTGCACTACCCACTTGTTGCCTTCTGTAACTTTTTCCTTCCAAAATTACCTTTCTTTTTCTGAAGCTAATTTGGGCATCTAATATAAATAAGGCATCATCCCCCAGAAGCAGTTCATGGTGAAGTTTTCTTACAATATAAACTGGAAATGAGCTACCCCCCAAGTTAACTATCGCCTGCCCTTCAGTTTTAAGATCATGACCAGAGAGTGATTTAAGAGATTCCCCCTTTGTCAATACGAGAGGCCGATGATGGGTTTTGCAAAAGGCTCTCCATACATCCTCCCGCATTAGACTCCTTGATGCGCCGGTATCAATGAGGGCACGCATCTCCATCCCCGCCACTGAGATGGAGAGGCAGAACCTCTCATCCGGCGTTTCTATTCCCCCTGGTTAACATATTTGGCTGGCTTTTGAGTGGTAGAGGCCATCTGCATGGCTGCCACCACTGCAGCCTGTACATGTGCATAGCGGTGGGAACATTCTCTTGCGAAGTGTCCCTCCTCCCCACACTCATAACAGACATTTTTACCCCTAAACCTCTTCCCTCCTCCCTGCTTATTTTTTTCCGGTCCTGGATTATCATTTCCCTTCCCCTTCCCTTTCCCTGGGTGATTTACTACCTGAGAACTGGCGATCGGGGGTGTGGGATAGGACGTGTTGAAATATGGGGGATACATAGGCAACATGGGTGTCTGAAAGGGGTACTGGGGTGCTGCACCTGATTGGGGAACGATCACTGTGGGGTTGGATGGTTTTCCCGTCTCCATCCTCTCTACTAATTTCGTAAGGTAATTCACCTTAGACTCCAAATCAGCTATCAGCTTCCAATCTGAAGCATCTGTGGGATTTGGCCCAGAGGGGGCCATTTTCTTAGGGAGGATAGCCCCAATTTCCATTGGTTCATCCTTCCTATCCCCTCTGGTAGGTTGTCCTGCCAGAGCGAATGTGTGAGCCGCAGCTGAGGCTTGTCTTATTGCCTCAGCCAGGGTATCAGGGCGAGCAGCAAATACGTCATGACGTATTTGCTCATCCCTGAGTCCCAACACAAAATTCCTGACCAACGTCTCTTGGACTATCTCGTGGTCCAGGTTATCCACGCTGTAAGCCCTCTGAGACGCTAGTTGGAACTTGCGTCCGTATTGTTTTGCATCCTCATATGGGAGCTGATAGAGATCGGTGAGCCTTGCTCGCAGCTGCTGTTCCTCCTCTTCATTCATGAAGAGGCGGAAAATCTCAGCCCTCGCCAGATCCCATGTTCTATTGGCCGGTACCTGTAGGAATCCTGCCACGCACCTCGCTAGAGGCCCGCTGGCAAGAGTTCCCAAAAGCTCTAGAGTGAGCGTATCATTCGCTACACAGTAGGCTTTTGCCCTGCTTATTCCATCTAGCCACTCTCTCAAAGTGTCCTTATTGGACCCATCATTTACTCCTAGCATGGCGCCATGGCGTTCCATGCGCCTTCTGACCTCCTTAATAGCTGCAAACCTGGCCCTCCTTTGACCCTCGTCAAGCATGGCCAAGTCCGCGGCATTGAGGTCCCAATTGATGTCCGCCATGTTTTACACTTTGTTGAGAGAGTGAGAGTAAAGAAAAAAAAAAAAAAAGAAAACTAGATGGCACAAGGTACAGAGTTATAACCAACAGAACCCAGAACCTAGCAAAGTTTTTACCCCGAACATTGCTCACCCACTCTCCTTGTATTATGAGTGTTTGAGTGTGATCATTCTCCCAACCCTATACAGTGGCCCAGATCCACCCTCCATACATCCCATAAATACAATTTATAAGCTCAATCAGAGTTTTTAGAGTTCCACTCACCTACTCTTCCAGCTCATCCTGCCTCTCCTAGGCTATGTCTCACTTCCAGTCAGAAGATTGGGTTGTTGCTCAACTTAGCAACAAGTCCCAGAAGTGGTTCGCCAGTGTAAAGAAGACTAAGGGTTTTTAGCCCATAGGTTCAGTAAGATGAAGAAGTGAGACAAGAAGTCCGAGGTTGTAGTTCGTCTGGATTCGGCCTAGGCGGTGGTGACTCAGCGAGTAACAGAGTACCTAGGTCCGAATGGTCACTTTATTTTATACTCCACAATCATGAATTATTCATACAATCAAACCCAGGAAATATTCCACTAGCTCTTCCCCTTCCCTCTAATTGGTTGAGGGAGAGAGAATCTTCCTTGCCCACACGCCGACCTCTGCTCCCCAGGCAGAGACCATAAAAGGAGTGCATGCAGGTCGGATCCCTCTCCTCAGCCTTCCCCCTCCCACCCCTTACTCATAGATCCCATGGCTCGTGCCAGCCCCCCCCCCCCCTCCCTCTTGGCCCTTCCCCCCTCTTGATACCCCAGAGCAGTGTATAAGTAATTAGGTTGGGCTGGGGGAGGTGGGGTGAGCCCTGAGTGGCTCATCTCCCCCTCCCTCCTGGCCAGGCCACGTGTGGCGTGCGTGCCCTGACCATGATCAGGGCTAAATAGGTCGGGTCTGGGATCCAAAGATGCCAATTCTTTACAACATACTCTTTTTGCAAGCATCTCTGAAGTACTTGCACGTAGCTTTGCTAGGGTCTGCTGTAGCTGAATGTTTATGGCTGTAACCACAGGCAGTACAATTTACCATTTTGATCTAGTCAAGGAACATTCGCAAGAAACATTTTTCCTGTCCGAAATGTTCCACACCGAGTGTGAGAGTGCCGGAACACGGGAAACTCTTGGTTACCTGGTTGCTATAAACAATCTTCAGGTGTTGGTGCGATGAACATATACACATCCTGTGCACATCCTGAACGTTTGGGAATGATATGCTTATTATTAAGAAGATGACAGGCTCATATATATTAACATTTGAAATCCCATATGAACAATTATTGATAGAGAAATATTGATTATTAGGATTTAAGATAGTTTCAAAATAGTCTGTACCTGTGTAAGATTCGATTTAGCTGAAAGAATTCTAACCGTTGGTAAAATTAGTATGTTCATTTCTCAATACCATCATAATATGATGGTTTTGATGGTTACGTTCTTTCTTACGACGTGGAGTCGAACTCTGTTACCATGACAACACATTTTTCCTATAATGCCAGTTGAACATAGAAAGTCGGACGTAAACAGGTGGGCACAAGTTGGTGTAAATTGAAATTGAAACCATTTTTGAACCCTTATTTTGTTGGTAATCGCTCATAAAACAGTGGAATGGCTTCCCACTATGCCTAAGCATGTCCACATAGAAAATCACGGCAAACCCTCCAGCGATTTAGGAGGTGATGCGGAGAATTACACAATTCTCTTACAGAATTAATATTGTAGATGTGTTTTCAGTTCAAACGGGCTGAGAGAAGTAAGTATGGGGTTTACCGAAACTAAATTTATTTTGTAACAATACTTTAACAAGAGGAATGCATTATTTTAAAGGGTTTTTCTGGTTGGAAGATTTGTCTTCCTGCTTTAATTAAAGTTTTGCTGTAAACAAAATGAAAAGATTTAGAATGAATATTTTTCTCAAAACAAATTCAGGCTGGTGGCTTAGTGTCTGGTCGGCGTGTTCAGTAGGCTTCATTGAGGTGATAATTTAAGTATACTGGTCATTTATGGGGACACTATGCAAGGCGTAATAATGGCTTATTTTACTTAACCAACTCATCCTCTCTATGGTAGCTATACACATACATTGAGATACAAGTGCACCTTAGATACACCAGAGAGTAATTAGGCGGGAGCAGTCCAATTTACCTAGCGCTAATGACTTGCAATGGGTAATTTATGCATTATTATCAATGGGATAAGGAGCCGAATCCCCAGGCCCTAATTGCACCCTTCCTTATTAACTGATTGTCCCACGGTGCACTATTTGCCCATTTCCAGGTTGTCAATTTGCAAATAGTTGCACGATTGCGGTTCCCTAGGGTACAGGTGGTGGACATAAGTAGTATTTAGAAATGTAATACAATTCCAGGCAAGAACCTAAAGGCTGGCACTCAAATGATCAAATGATGATGAATATTCCCCACAGTGCCCCAGCGACATTTAGAATCAATTCCTGTCAAAAACAGCAGGTACATCTTGTTATCCTTAATTTGCTACATTAATCAGATACATGGGGTGATTGGTAGTTACGATGACAATCACCCTGTGCATATTGATTTAGATCTTCTCCACCTAGAAGAGGACCTTAATGACATGGAAACGGTCAAACTTCTATTATGTGCTGCTGCGGAGACCTGGTAAACATATTGGAAGCTGATAACTACATGGGTTGTAATTACCTGGGAAGTTATTGGTCTAGAAATCTGTCTCTTTCCAAGAAAGCTCCTACTTGGGGAAGACAAACAACTACATCATACATATATAATGTACATGGGGCATAAAAATGGATTTGTGAGAAAAATAGCGGCATTCACATGCCTTAAGGTCCATTCCCATTACCACAACCCATACAGTCTAACGACAATGGGCCGCGCTCTTATTAAGACTGTAAGCATGGCCACGACCAGGCCAAGCTCTCAACGCCTGCATCTCCTTCATGTATTGGTCACACCTGGCTGGCCGTGCAGTGGCGCTCATCATAAGCTCTTGACTGAAAGCCACGCTCAGAACACATGAGCGTCACCTGCGCTAAAACTGGGCGAAAATATATATGGGAGGAGGGTGGGGGTGAGTTAGGCGACATGGGGGCAGCAGGTATACTTAGTCGCATATATATAGGTCACATATATATAGGTCACACCTGTCTACTAGCTTTAACTATAGGAAGGCTCAATTGGCAGTGGTAGTTCACATGAGAAGGTTCACTTGTAAGCATGGGAGGCTATACTTTGTTTTATTCAAGGCAAGTTCTTTTTGCAAGTTGATAGTTAACTAGCATATAGCTAATAGATCCTAAATTTTGTTGTGTCAGTACTTCCTATACTATAAGTGCGCTCTATACATTTTAATAGAGTTGTTCCCATTTAAGTAGATTACTAGCTAGAAATGCACAAAGGTTATATTGACGTTTTGTTTCATTTCATACCTATATATATATATGCTCTTGATCGATATTAATAGAGTTATTACCATTTAAGTAGATAACTAGTAATACAACCCTTTCCCATTCCCATACGAATTACGTTCACACATACCCTTAGAAGTCTAAGCGTTCTTCACCCACTCCTTCTTCCACACTATCACCTCCTGATACAGTGGGTCCCAAGCAATGTTTGGCGGACACAACTGCCATCATTCCCGGCGAGGTGACCAAGCTTGCTGCAGTGTGAGCGGCAATGTGTCAGCGAAAGAGAGGTGTCGGCGACGGTCCCAAAAGACTCACACGAACACTAGGGTCCCAAAAGACCTGTTACCTAATAGGTAGCATAGCTGGTATAGTATCTTTATCCTTATTCTTTACCCTCTACCATTTGTTATTGTGTAGGACATGTCTGACAGGATAGGATTGTTTGGAAAATATCAATTATGCTAATATATTATATGTCTATTTTTTCTTTACAGAAGCTGGAGAGAAACGAGAAATTTTGAAAAGAAAAAGATGAAATGATGATTATCTGAGGGAAAATAAAATCTGTTACTCCTCACACAAATATTTAAAGAAATAAAATCAGTAATGATCGATCTGATAACCCAGGCCTACTTCCTAATAAATCATGAATAATTACAAGCTACCTATATATCCCCCACCCCCACCCCCTGCTCCCTTATTGACCACAAAAGCACCCACCCACCCACCCACCCCAATACAGCGTGTTGCTGCCGACGGCCAAGCTTGGCACGCTCCCTTCTCTGCCTTGATCCGCCCGCTTTAAGTGCATGAATGGATGGGCGACCCGGCCATATATAGCTGGTGCATTAGATGGAAGAATCTGCCTTGTCCTTCATCCTTGGTCCATCTATATGGCCATGACGGATACATTAGCAAGAAGCGTGCGGATGACTGCGTGGGAACCAGCCGGCCGATACTTGCCGGCTGTAATACTTGTAATACATTGTGTGTGCTGTGCGGCGTCTGTACACCAATCAGCTGTTGTAATGTGAATGGGCCTTTATAGTCCAGGGCCTTTTTGCAATATTTTTTAATATCAACAACACTGACCACTAACATAAGCCTATACAGGAAACCAAGAAAAGAGATGGATATAAGGGAATAAGGGATAGGCCAAGAAGAGGTGCAATCGTTGTCTTAGATAAAGATCATTATGTAAAAGAAGGCGAATGACAACTGAACAACCCCTCCCACTACACCAAACTACAGTATGACACCACAAGAACGAATGCACAAAAAAAAAAAAAAAAGTTCTAGAAAAACTGGAAAAAGTACTTCCTGCCAACATCAGAACATCACCGATCTATTTCCTGCCCAAAATCCATAAGGAAAACAACCCCAGGAGACCAACAGTCCCTGGCATCAACTTCCCTACAGACTTGATATCCAAAAGATTGGATGCTATTCTCAAACCCATCATGTGGAACATACCCAGTTACATGAAAGATACAAGAGATTTCCTGAACAAAATTGAGAAGATAGGACTCCAGTTCAATCAAAACTTCTACCACCAAGTTCAGGGAACAGCCATGGGGACCAAAATGGCCCTTGCATATGCCAATATATTTATGGACAGACTAGAAAGAAACCTATTTAACGACTCAACACTACAACCATCCATATGGTTAAGATTCATCGATGACATATTTGCTGTGTATTGATCCTCAGAGGATGAACTAGTATCACACCTATACTTTCTGAACACCCAACATGATAAGATCAAATTTACATAGGAATATAGTCCAGGGGGTGACTGGCATTAGGGTAGAATCGTCACAACAGATAACTCTTAAATTAACTAGGATATTATACCGTTTGCCCGATAATGAAACTTTAGGCTATTTAAAAAGGCTTCACCCGCCGCCGACTGCCCACCGCCACCCACCACCATGTTGCCGGCCGCCTATGGCGCCGTCCACATGGCGTGCCGAGTAACGTTTGGAAGCGCTGATCCCATTGGCTGAGAGCCTGGCTCAAGGTTGATGTAACGCGCCCTGTGATTGGACAATTTTTTTCCCCGAGTTTTACCAATTCGAAGACAAGCGTTTCCGAAGATGGCTTGTTCGCTTGGCTTATGTTTGTATGGTAAAATATCCATGCCTGTTGGATATATGGGTTGGGGAATCGATTATTTCCCACTTATTATACCAGATATACCTTGATGGAGGTAATCGCAGTCTATATTATTTCTCTAGGCGTGGGTACATTGTTTTGGTGGCTTGGAAGTCGGGAAATATGATTTTCGGCGGATCGGCAGACCATTGGGTTATCTATTTAGTAGTGTCGATAAGTAAGATGGCGTGGGTCAAATCGTAGGTAATGCTTGAGGCATATGAATATGCCAGTGATGCCGGTCGGTCGAGAGACTATTAATTTCCTAGACACTCAGGTGTACGTCAACGAGGAAAGAAAACTCCAAACAAGGTTATACAACAAACCAACAGACGCTCATCTCTACCTACATGACTCCTCCTACCACCCTTGACACCAGAAACAGAGTATAGGATACTCACAAGCAGTGAGAATTAGAACTATCTGTTCAATAACAGAAGAGTTGATAAGTCAGCAAAAGAGATACTTTGGTTCTTCACCCTACGAGGACACTCACATAATATGGTCAAAGCTTCAATAGCCAGAGCACGATCATTGGATCGTAAACCCTACTCCAAAACAAACCCAAAAAATGGGACCCCATCATCCCACTCATAGTTCAATACAACCCGGCCAACATCAGAATCAATAGAATTCTACACCACGGTATCCCAATAGTGAGAAACAAAATCAAGCTAGGGAGGTTCAATTAAAAACCAAATGATGGTGGCTTACAAACGGGCCCTCAACGTAAGGGACATTTTGATATGCTTTACCTTCCCCCACCCCTAGCACCACCAATGGCAGCTGACCATGTATGAGGTTTACAGGCTCCACCTGCCCAAACATTGTCACAAACAAGTATTTCATTTCAAGTACTACAAATGAAAGGGTTAAAATAAGTGGCAACAATACCTGTGAGACCCGATCGGTAGTCTACACCATCACTTGCCCCATCTGCAACATGCAGTACATCGGGGAGACTGGCCAATTCAGGACCATAAATACAATTTTCGCTACAGGAAGAGAGATCTACCAGTTCCCCAACATCTACTTGATCATGACGTCCAAGAAGAAGGACATTCTTGTAACAATCTCGGACTCCTCATCCCATAACAAGAACACACTGCTCCGTCTCAAAGAGGCATGGATCTGTATAGCAGCAACCACAAGGCCTCAACAGAAAGTGGTAATGTAGTTGGGCTTGTAGTGTGCATAGCGTTATCATAGCAACACAAACAAAGCATGCGTGGCAATGCTATCTCCTCCCACTTCATTGTGAGCAGCCAACCACAACGCACCTCAGTGTAAACAACAAAAAGCGGCCACTTCCTACGCTATCAGAAACTTTATGCATGAGTGGTCTAGTTAGATGCCATATCTGCTGAGGCTAGTGGAATAACCCAAAGGCGCTACTGCGGCACGTCAATCATAAGCACATGGACTATGAAGAGAACGAGATAGGTAGGTTTCCATGCAATATCTGCAGGAAGACCTACAGTAGTAACTACAATTCAAAGAGACATCAGTCTAACTCACATGGATTTACAACAGCCACCCCAAATAAAATTGCAGTGAAAATACCAGTGAAAACGCCCTCCAAGTTTGAAAGGGACTTTTATGATGTATCCAAGTATGGCCCACACGGCGTTCGGTTCCGAATTGTATATAAAGGCCCTCCTTTTTGCAGCTGCAAACCCAGCACAGCTGGGAGAGAGTGCCACATCAGTGCCGACGCCCACCAGTCAGTCAACACCAACCAAGGGCATATCACCACTGGAGAGCCTGGACTTAAATATAACACCACTGCCAAAACTGATCTCAACCATCAGAACACCCAAGAAGATCAGAGCTAAGGCTAGTTCTCACAAAGATGAAAACAGGGGCAATTAAACAGTTGATTGAAGTACCAATGCCAGATCAAGATCCCACAATTAGAGAAAAACACGCCATGTCCATCCACTAAACCAAAACCAAACCAAAATGACCGACGCCATTAAACCTGCTGCACCCGATATGTCTGTGCTCACCAGGATAGATACAAGTGATGATGCATGTACCAACACGGCCACCCTAACTGAGCTACTGAACTTAAACATTCCAATGACACCCTCTCGGAGGAACAAGCGGCTCTGGCGCCAACAATCACACCGAGCACCTCCAAAGCTGACAAGGATAGCAGCAAGAGCACCCCCACTAAGAGCCACAACAGTAGCAACACCTCCACAACAGGTAGTTGTTACTCCACTTCCACCTGTGCATCAAACAAACCATCGACTGATAAAGATACCGCGCAATCTGGACCCATGAAAGAGAAACAGAACCCAGAAACAAAATCATTGGGTAATGACAAAAAACAGACAATCGAAGAGTATGAACCGGACCCAAAAGAAGGGAAGGAATCAAAGCACCCCGATTACAACCCAACTCTAAAGGACCACCTGAATGAAACCAAACTGGACAAAAGAAGAGAAAGCAGGGACATACCTTGTCTCCGTTTAGTACAAACCAGTGAAATTCTGATAGATATGCATCGCATGGTAGTCAAGATAGACCAACATGTTGGTAAAGCCATACATTATATGATGGTAAATGTAAAATTATACGCCTAATTCTGTATATTGTACTATTTCGCTCATTTTTTAATGTAAGGCCTACCAATTCTATATGTAGGCACCCCTGATGAAGCCAAAGGCGAAACGTGTCGGGTCCCGCTCAATAAACTGCTGAACGAAAATCATTGGGAGATGTTTTCAGTTGAGGTGTCTCCACCTTCTTCATAATATTTTCTCAATTGTTATAGGGGTTTTCAAGGGTGCTGAAAACGATGAGATTGGGTGGCATTTGTTATTTTCAATATTTTGGCTATTTTGGGCCCTATTTATGCAAATTCGCTGAAATCTGATTGGCTGAGATGGAATCACTGTGGGTCTGCACACTCTGTCATGGGCCTTCGGAGCCTCACCAGACTCATTTGCACGCTGAGGTGCCTGACTTGGGGGCCTTACTAGGGTCTCTCATGTCATGCACCTCACAGTATTCATCTGACTCTCCACCATTAGCTTACCTGTAGACGTAGCTCCAGTGGTTGACCAGTTCATTCAGGATGAGCTTTGTAAAGCCTGGACTTTGGCATGTAGCGCCTCATTGTTGGTACAGAGAAGGTGATGCTCCTCCCGCAACAAATTCACTCATTTAATCAAGGCGCTCTTGGAACATAGATCTTTCAAAATCTTAGAAAAAGTTTTCTATGTAACTGTATTGAAAGTGGGAAATAAAAATACTTATATATATATTTGCACAGTTCTACCTGTGCAAATCACCTGTGCAATTCCCCGAGCTGGCCCACAAGACAGGCCACCTATTCTTAGTTATCAACCAACGTGTGTATGTTGTCCAAGGACTCAAACGTCGTATTGATGTTGCAAACATATGTTCTTAATGTCTCTTCAACTGTGTTGAATATGCAATCGGTAAACTCAGTGACCAAGTCCTTTGCGCAAACATAGGCCACCTTGTGCCTAAGGGATCGCAAGTTGCTTGACCCATAAGCAGGACAGGCTTACAAGCTAGGGACTCAAAGAACTTTGCAGACACCAGTGAGATAATTGTGCCTGTATCTTAAAGAAATGAGTCTGGGGCTTAGAGCTCTTGGTCTTATCCCAAGGCGTCTTTCCCTTCGCATTTGTGTCTTTTGACCAGCTACAAATATCCTTCCTTAGGGTTTGGAAGGCAGCTGAGTTGTGATCAGACTCATGCTCAGCATTGGCCTGCACAGCCTCTTCAGGTTTGGATGTCTCCTCATTTGAAGAATCCTCCTCTGACTCAGCTTCTACTGCTGCAAACTAGGCAGTAGCCTCCTTTTTTGGCCCATATAAGTTATAGCCCTTCTTCTTGAATTTAGCGGAAGGTTGACATGCCTGTCCCAGGACCCTCTTATATATGGCTTGGTCTCTGCACCTAATAACTCATGCTTTCCTGCACCGACATAGTTCCCTGGCTTTGCACCCACACGCCCATGTATTCGTCTAGCACTCCCACACAGAAGATACAGATTGTCTCCCTCTTCATGTGCCCCAGGTAATGCCTTTGTATGCCTTTGTATGCCTTTTTGCAGAGGCTAACAAGCGCTTCCCAGTAGAGCTGAAATGACTCACTGAGCAGCTGCTTGTGGCCACAGTAATCCTCAATACATTCCTCCTCAGTTTTTGTGTCCAGGATGAGATGAAAACGAGTAACCACATCATTGAGTTGCAACTCTGAGGAACAGACCCAAGTTGACTAGTCAACATGACGAGAAGTTGCCAAGATGTGTTCTCTCATCAGCATCTCCTCCTTCCAACCATAAAGCTCAGCATAGATTATAGCAGCTGACAAGTACTCCTCCCAGTCTTGGCCATTAAGGTAAGGCCTGAGAGATTTTGCCTTTGGGGCTTCCATCCTGCCCACATGATGTAACCGGACATTAGACGCTTTGACATCACTGTGTCCATTTCGGGGATCATGGATCTCCTTGCTGCTGGCTTTTGCGTAAGCAAAAAGGGCTGATTGGGTGCTGTCTGAACTCTAATTTCGTTCTTCTGACCCTTACTCATGCCAGGCTTCTCCTTACCCTGAGAATCATTTTCCTCAGCACCTGGGTTGTGGCCACTCGTAGAGTCTTCTCTATCTCTGTATTCCACAGCTTCATCATGTGTTGTTTTGAGGTGAGTTTCATCCAGATAGTCTGCATGAGCGAGTATGACTTTCATAAGATTGCCAACCTGTTTTTGCAGATCATTTTCGATCTGATGGCCTTTGCCTTGAATGATTATTGCATGCTCTAAAACCCTATCCAGATCATTGAGCGCCTTCTCTGCGAAATTAACCGCATCTTGTCGCCTCTCTTTAAGTCACTCGATGATAGCCTTCTAAGCATCCTTCAAGGTGCCCATAAGCTCCACTTTCACAGTCTTGTCCTGCTTGGAAAATCCTTTTCAGGAAAACCTGTACTCAGACCCCTGGCTCACAGCATGAATTTAGCGAACCGCAGATTCATAGGGGTACAAGACAAGACTTTTGTGAAAGAATGACAGTGACAAAGCGGAATTTGTTGGCACCAGGTTTTTTCTTTTTCACACCAGGTCAAAACAACAGGGTTACAGCATGGTTTAAACAACAGAGATATTTCGAACCGCCGGCGGCACAAAGCCTGCACACTGTCAAGCTAAGGCCCAATCCCCTAGGAGTATGGTATACTCCTCCTACCACCCAGAGGAGAGTGTCTTCAGTAGTGTATGAATGTTTGTATGATGTCGCCCCCTGCTGGAACTGGCTGGCACGTGGTGGTATGTCCTGCTGTAGTAGAGATGCCCTTTGCTGCCGTTGCATGGTGTTGGCGCAGTCAGCAGCGTAGATGATGAGATGCGGCAGACCCACTACAAATATGGTTGAAGGCCTAAGTAGGGAAAAAGATCAAACAGATTCCTGTAAATGTGGACATGAATGGGTTGGAATGAATGGAATAAAAATTGGAAAATCTCTAGTTTCTGATCGAGTTCAGCTCAGATTGAAGATTTAAATTGAAGTATGCTATATCCATTATCATTTATCTGAAGGAAATTGCTGATAATTCTTGGAATTATTTGACATCAGAAGAGTCCAAGAGTCCAAATCTTTTTTTTTATTTTGTCCAACATCAGATTTTTATTCATGAAAACATGTAAACACAGGTGTATATGGTGATAATGAAGAAGGAACATTGACCCTCCGTTTTGATTACAACTATTTGACTTTAAGAAAAATCAACATTCTTTCACAATTGTTTGTTTGACTGGTTTGATTCTTATATCATATTTCATAGACTACTATATGTGGGTTTCCATAGCCCTTGATATTGTGTTTTGGGGAGCTTTTAAATATCAAAATGTAACTTCTTCCACCCGTCGTAGAGCTTGCTCACTGATGGGTTATAATTAGCAGCCATTCCCATAGCTTTGACTCTACTTGTGAATTCTTTCACAAAGATATCTACCTTAATGTTGTTGTTACCAAAGCCTCTGTCTGTGTATATATGACTTGTCTGCCAGTAAAATGAAGTTAAGTCTAAGAGTTTTTTAATTGGTACCTAGGAGACCCAAAATGATTTTTTTTTCAGTTAAAACCCCTACGAAAACATTTTTTAAGTCACCTGCATTATTTAGCCATTGGGTTAAATCGCTTAAGAAGGTATTAACCTGTTCACACTCCACGAAGAAGTGGTCTATATAATCCTCTGCATCACAATAGGGGCAAACTGCACTGTCTTTAATTTTAATTCTTTTCAATAATTTATTACAACATGTATTTCTATGGAGAACTTAATATTGGAAGGCATGCAACCGAACATCATGTGTGGCAAGGTAAGGAGAAGAAAAATACAAATTCATTTGTTCTGCTTTAAACCGTATAAATTAAGTCTTGAATTTCAAGAATTCGCGACCATTTTTGGAGCTTCTTTATATGTAATTTGTTGCTTTTTATCAAGGCCATGTGTATGTTCTTGGCACCCATTTTAATGAATTCGCGACCATTTTCAAGAATTTGCAATTTCAAGAATTCACGACCATTTTGGAGATTCTTCATGTCTAATTTTTTTGCTTTCTATTAAGGCATGTGTATGTTCTTGGCACCGATTTTAATGAATATATCATTTCTAATTTCAACATCTTGACCTTCTTGACCGTCTTGAGCGACTGCTCTTAACAAATGCCTTGGGATGGCATGTTTGAGTTGAGCATCTTTCTACAAAATTTCTACAACCTTGGGTCTCAGGTTATATGTGGCCTGTAGTTGTCGACATAAATTGAAAATTGTCATCTAAAACATCTCTAATACGAGTAACACGTGCCCTTTTCCACCTGGGAAAGGAGATGCTTTCTTAGAAATTTCATTTCTGCTCTTGTTCCTTATTTAATTAAAGTCAGAGATATGCGATTCCTCTCCCAGTGTTAGGTATCTTGGCGCAGAGAGAAAAGCAACCAGCCATGTATATTAAGCCCTACTTGGAAATAGGTTCAAGCCACAGAAGATTATCTGAGTAGGTCTCAAGGGAAAGTAACATGTTGGAGGTATGTGTGGAGAAAACTAGGCTCTCTCTGCGAAGTTGGCAACACTTTGTGGCTTCCCAGACGCCGAGATCCCTAACCATCATTCTTAATCATGCATTTGCTAAGCACTCTTTAGATGGTGCATTTATGCTTTTGCTTCATGATATTCTATTACATTGACCAGTCTTTGATCAATTGCATGTCTAGCATCTCAGATAGAGGAAGAGGCGTGATTGAAATGGTACAGCGGATTGTATTAAAAAGATATTCATGTATTTCACAAAGCTACAGTAAGAAAAGTCATTTTTCCCGTTATCCTTGTATTTTTGTTAACTTTGAGTTTTGACCCCTGATGAAAGGTCAAACAAACACTTTTTAGAATGTGAGATCGTCATAATTGGAATGTTTGATATCTCAGCTTTTATTTAATGTCAAAAACCTTTGTTATACTACTTTTCACCAAAAACCCTTGTTTTCAGGACATAGGAGTTCTGTACACAAAACAAGGACATACCCCATCATCAAATGAAGTGTAAATGAAAATACTGTTGTTGACAATTCAATATCAACATATGGTTGCCATAGAGACCGACTTTAAGAACCTTATACTCAGATCAGTAAGCATAGTTTTGAAATATTCAGGCCAAATTTGCCCTTAAATTTGTTTTTCCAGCAGTTCATTGCTATATAAATTATAATAAAAATAGATATTTAAGACTGATATAATGTTGAGAATCTTGTGTTTTTGTTTTTGTTGCCATGACTACAGATACAAAAAACATTCCAAGTTTTTTTTCTATGGTATCATCAACTAGATAATGTGTAGCACCATATTCCTAACAGAGGAAATTACATTATTTCTATTATTGGAGAAAATACAATGACAACTAATTGTATGTTGACTTTTAAATGAAAATGTTAATGGTTGCTATGGAAACGTAATTTAGGTTCCATAAACCCACTTTTAGCAAAAAACTAACATAAGATTTGAAAAATTCAGAAAAAATCATATATATAGTACAGATAACATTGCTTCAGAGCGGTTTACAAGAGTGGGTCACAAAACCTAATTTTTAGCCCCTCAAGTGCCGGACTATAAGCTATTTGTTGCATGGTTGACCAATGGCGTGCATGTGGTGAATGTTTAGTAGACTGTATATTATTTCATCAGGTCGTTTTATGCAGACTTTGTAACACAAACTGAGTTGGTGTAGTGAGAGGGGAGTGTTTAAGAGTTGGCACCAAGGACCCATCATGCAGCTATAGCCTATGACGAGAGAATTGTATGAAATGTCATCACAAATCAATATATATATTTGTAGTGTCTAGCTATTATTTGGATGCCACGATCACAGAAAAATAACCACACAACCAGGTTCTCCAGGTCCTCGCCAGCCAAGTATCTTTATTACACCACAACCATACCTCAGTTGGCACTCCGCAGGGTACAGCCCAACTAACTGTTTGACTCAAAGATCAGAGTACAAGTGAAATAGCTTACAAACATAGAAAGGTGTGACAAAGAATATGACATGGAAATATACAAATTACAGGTTGAATATTAGATAATGACCACTGGTCAAACACCACTACCCTATGCGCACATCCATTCTGCTTCACAGTTTTTTAGCCCTATGTAATGTGTATGCCCTATAGTGCGACCTGCAAATAAAAAGCAGTCCACTCACTGGTCAAGCTACAAGCTTTCCTAGAGCACTCAATCGCCATAGGTTTCAAATTGATAAGTGAAATTACTTAAAGGCATATATATATATATATCTTGGATATTTATGAAAAAACTGTTTACAACTCCAAATTACCACTTTCATTTAAATAAATCCTGCTATTGGGTTGTTTTTCTACTCCACATTCCTATCAGAATAACCTTACATCCTACAAACTCGTCATGAACCATTATAACAATTGAAGTGTATATTTTTTTAGATTAATTTAATAATTTTTAATATTGCGGTCATCCTGATAATTTATTTATTTAGTATACCCAGGTTGCGCGGATGCACTTTGGATGCACACTTCGATCTCAAAAGTGTCCTTAAATTGCCTCACAAAAATAGAAGCTGCCATATGACCTACTCATCTCTCACTGGCAGCCATATTCAATTTTGACCTTGAAAATGACCTTAAAAGAGGGAAAATGACTGCAGAAATAGATCCCTCAGGCCTATAAACATAGAAAAACTGGTAAGATACATGGATATAGTATTTACAGGAGCTGAGATATGACATTTTTGTTCACTGTGGCAGCCATATTTGAATTTTGACCTTGAAATGACCTTGAAACCAAAAATAGACTTCAGAAATGAATTCTCCATACTCAAAACCATTGAATTTTGCAGCTACCGGACACCAGGAGTGTCAGCCACCATGTATCTCACGATTTTTTCATGGCCTATTCAAACACCCTGCCAAATTTCAAAAAGGTATCACCATTTGCATGATTGGTCTCAAAATGAAACGCTATACCAAAAAAATAATAAAATCTCTTTTATTCAGGAATAGATCGTAGAAAATTGAATTCTTATAAATGAAACGTGTTTTATATCTCACATAACAGCTTTTATTGTTCCCCACAAATAATTTTACACAAATAAGTGCTAAGCTCCTACCATTTGTTATCTATGAGAAAACTCCAGTTTAATTGCTTTACAAGACAAAATTCGAAAAAGTATCAGTATCATCTTAAGTTGATAAGGTGTAAGCACCAGGAAAGAGCTTTCCAATGAAGTAAAGAGCTTAATTTTAGGCCCTTAGGGTATATTTATATGTTTGCGGTGAGTATTTAAGCGACGCGGTTACTGGAGGTACCAGAAACTGAGATATTCAAGGTCAAAGTTGTGTGACTTTTCCTTGACATGCCAACCTTGGTTACGGACATTGGTTATCAGCTGATTTCTATGAGATTTGGGACACGCTTTACTATCTACCAGGGCCATAACATAACAAATTCAAGAAATTTCAAGGTGACTTTGTGGGATTTATGTTGGGCGCGTGGTCATGCAAAATCACCAGTTCATATGATCAGATTATTCTCTGATTTGGGACAGGTATTGTTGACTACTAGGGCCACAATATAACAAAAAAAATACTAAATAAATGAGCATAATATTCTGTACAAAATTCTTCGGTGCAGTGTTGGCAATTAGATACATGATAATACCTTTATAATTCATTCTAACAAAACAAAATATACAACAGTAATACAGGCAACGGCGGCAACGGCGGTATATCACCATATGGTGAGTCGTGGTTATACTAACGTCAATCTTATATTCCCCTAAAATGATTTATGTAAAGCTTGTAACCGTGCCTGAATAAAGACCAGTACCAAAAAAAAAATAACCAGCAATAACCAGTAATAAATTCAGTAATAAAAAGCAGTCAGCCCCTACCCTTTCCTTTACCTCTACCCCTTCCTGGCTGACGTTCCTGCACATTTCCACTGCCCCTCTGCCTACCTCTCTTTGCTGGAGGAGGTGCAACCTCCCCATCAGAAGAAGATTCTGAAGATTCCCTTGCCCTTCCCCTAAATGTTCCTCTACCCTTACCTCTCCCTCTTGCTTGAGGCTCCCCTACAACCTCCTCCTCCTCCTCCTCAGAAGAAGATTCTTCACCACCTAATTGTAATGATTTGTCAGAAGATTCCCTGTCCCTTCCCCTTCCTCTACCCCTCCCAAAGTCCCAAACCACCAGTTGGGGGCAAACTCAGTGTGCCCAGTAATCAAAAGGTTAAGTGTAATAGACCTGTGCCTTCCAGTACAAGGACATGCCACATCAAATATGCCAGAATATACCTGTTCTTGTTTTGGCCACTACGGTTATCACAGTTAAGACCTACATTTTTCTCCCCCAGACCATAGTTTTCAAAGTAATGATTCAGATAAGAAATTTGATCCCTAACAGCAAGGAATATACACATTTCATTATAATTCCTGGGGGCCATTGCATAAGAAATTCTTACTTAATATGTTGCTTCCTTAAGCCTGGGTTCCACTGTCCTGCTACTTCTCCCACTACTACTCCCGCTTCTTGATTAAAGAAGCAGTAGCCAAAGTATAATGGAGATGGTTACTATTGGCTTCTGCTACATAGCCATGTAGTAGCCAGAGAGTAATGGAGATGGTTACTATTGGCTTCTGCTACATAGCCATTTGGCAAATTTTCAAAGCGTACAGTACTCCCACTTCTATCGAACATGTTTGACATTTAATGGCCGCTACTTTGTAGCTGAAGTAGCAGGAAGTGGTGGGAGCTGAAGTGGGCCAATGTCACCACTCCATGTTACCCCTCACATTTCTTGATGTGTTCATTTCCATATGAAACTAAAATGTTGTCTGCTCACATTTCTGAGTAGCGGTAGAAGTAGCAGTAGAAGTAGCGGTAGAAGTAGTGGTGGAAGTAACAGGGCAATAGCACCTATTCTGGTTACCTTCAGTTGCTTGCCCCCATTTCTTTAGACTGTCAAAGTAGACTGTCAAAGTAGTGGGAGGAGTAGCCGGCCAGTCGAACCCAGTTTTTACTTCTATCACTACTTCTACCGCTTCTCATAAATGTGAGCAGAAGATTATTTTCACATGAAAATGGATGCGTCAAGTAACGGGAGGAGTAATGTACAATGGTGCCATTGCCCCACTTCAGCTCCCGCTACTTCCCGCTACTTCAGCTATAAAGTAGCGGCCGTTACACATTAAACATGTTTGATAGAAGCGGGAGCACCCTACGCTTCTAAAATCCACCAAAAGAAGAGGGAAGTAACATGGCTATGTAGCGGGAGCCAAAAGCACCCATCCCTGCTATTTCTCCCATTACTGTAGTGGAACTGTGGTTTTACATCCCAATAGCACTGATTCCAGTTAGTTTCAGTTGCTTGCAGTTTGCTCCCGTTTCTACAGAAACAGCAGCAAGAGACTGTCATAGTAGCGGGAGCAGTAGCGGGAGAAGTAGCGTGGGAATGGAACCAAACATTAAGCTACTTTTCCTTGCTCAGCAGCTGGTGCGGAACTAACTATAAGGGAAGCGATTGGCTACAAACAATGATCATTCAGCGTTCTTTCAATAGGAATTTCCTCTCTAAGCAAGAAAGAATAGCTTAGCAAAGAACATTTTAAGTGATTGATTGATTGATAACCATTTTGATTTGCAATTTACAAGATGGACAGTATGGCAGTGTTTTCATTGACTCCCAGTGACAATTATATTGTCATTAATAGTTCTAAATCTTCGTTTTTCACATCATATAGGCCTAGGGTGGTCAGCTTAAATACATTTACAATAGGAAGTGAGGACTTCTTATGCAACGGGCACCTGGTTATCTTTGCCCATGCATTCCAGCAATACCAGATGAATATTCCCATGTGGACTGATGCCAGTCCAGATTGCTATTGCTGGGACAATGTTGAAAGCTGTATGACAAGATAGGGCAACAAGCTACATGCTTAATGACCCGGTCCTGTCTGTTCACCGTATGTCTAGCCCCTAGCGCCATAGCGTCTTCATACCAATGAATGTATAGAGCAAAATTGAGGAATACATCATTGCCTAGGGGATGTACGCAGAAACCGTGTACTTGTCACCCTGCCCATAAGCCTTCAGAAACTGAAGCTGTGATGTCTTTCGCTATAAGTATCAAGCAGTATTGATACCACCCCTGAACTGACATTAATATCTTTTATCTATGGCTATATTAAAGCAATGCCTAGTGTGAAGTTGTGGTGGGCATACTAAGTATGGATCCACGTTGCTTGGGTTACTACAGAGCTAGCATTTGCATTAAGTTGTGAATCATACATGGGTGCTTACTGGTCGTGACCACAGACCACATAAGACATAATGGCTTGACTTATGAGTCCTAAGTGATATCAACGACAGAAATATGGCTCTCACAGGGAGCCTAGAGGCAGGGGAGCCGCTGATCTCCGATCTTGTCTCGGGGCTTGGAATGACTCCTGCCTTGAAAAGAGTTATAGAGCAATTCACACTTGCTAAGGTCTTCCATACTGGGCCCCCACAACAGGGAGTTGCTTTACAGTGGGCACTTTGTGCACCAATTGCTCATCTCAGTTATGGAGGGACCAGTCTCTGACTTGAATAAATAAGCTTTGACCCCAACCTATGTTACTATGGTTTCCTGACAGGGCAGTAACATACAGGTACATGCATGCATATACATACGGATTGCTGAAGTTGCCTGAAAATGTACAATTATCATGTGGGAATTGGCACTGGTGCTAATTCGCCTATCCTAAATTGCTGAGCGCGCCACCTAGTATAAGGCATATCAACGGTTTTCTTCTGTACTTTTGCCATTTTCGTCGACACAATAGCACCACAGCCAGGCCAATCTCTATGGGAGCGGGATTCAAGGGGGTTGATTTATGAAAACTCCATCTTGGGAATCATTTTGTCTACCTAGTAACTTAATGTGAATGTTTTTCTCGATGATTAATGACGTTCATGTACAATGTTTACCAATGGTATACATACTCGGCATGCATCTGCTACAGCAGTGTTATGTGCACCCAAGCCTCCATTTCCGACGCCAACGCCGTCTGGTGTCAGTACATGAGATAATCGTGGAGTAGCCAATTACTTGGCATTGCAACGAGGACTCCTCTTCTCCTCTCTACCTCCTCATCCAATTCCACTCCTCTCTCACCAACCATCACTTTCCTCCCTACTTCCATCCCTCCTTCCTTCCTCTCCATCACTTCCTTCTCTGCTGTCTTGGCATCAAAACTTCTTTTAAAATTCCTCTGCCATCCTGCGATCTTTTCTCACTTGGCAGTTTCCCCTCTACTCTCCTCCGGTGACACAACTACTCAAGAAGATCATAATGGCTCCTAAAAAGAACACAAGACCTAGTAAGGAATCCCCCCCAAAACAAAGAATTTTTTAATAATGCCCCAGCAGTTTTTAGGGAGCATGAACTCTTAATACAGAGTAGGATTTCACCTGTCCCTCTCATAATAATGATTCTGTTGGGAATGGAACGGTATTAAATAAAATGACGACATCAAATGTCCATTCAATGAAGGGCAGGTGTAGAATAACCCTGTCAAGATACCAAATTTGATTCAGAGTAGTAGAACTATGTAATGCCTGTTTCATCTGTACCTTGTCACGAGCCTGACCCCTAGGCTGACCCCTAGAGGATCTAAGGGGATCAAGGGGCCCCACCACCCTGACCTGTGACCTAGGACTTATGATTAATGGGTTTTGACTTCTGGGACTAGACTGTCTGGCGCCATTATGACATATGGAAACATATAAACTATTATTAAACACCTTAATGGGTTAAATCCATCCCTGACCTTAACCTGCCAGCCTTAACCCTTAAGCCCTGTACACACACAGCCGATTTGCCTCCCGATTGTTGCCTGATTTGGGTCTCCCGATGAATCGTATGATTTCATTTCCAATCCTTGTTTATGTTTTTGAAATAACATAAACAATTCGAAATGAAATCAAACAATTCGCCATAAGACCTAAATCGGGGGACAATCGGGAGGCAAATTGGCCCTGTGTGTGCAGGGCTTAAACCTGATAGGTTTGATAATGGTAACATCTGATTAGATCGACCCTGACCTTTAACCCCAGAGATATGTTCAATTGATTGATGGGATTATCATGTAGAGATGGGAGAGATGAGAGATGAGAGGCTACAGGGTATAGGTTATAGGTTATAGGTTACAGGTGTCATGAAGTGGAGATTTGTGGAACTAAGGATGAAAGAAATCAGTAGATAACAGTTAGCCACAGAAATTGGTTTTATGTTTGAAGTGAGCTGTAAGCACCTTATTATAATGGATAAAAACCTGCCCCTAACATATGCCCTTAGACATTGAGTTGTGTAAATTTTGATCGTTAATCATAACCTTGAGATATTTAATACACCTTCATAGGAAGAGGTAAGGAAAAGGAAGGAGTCAGCGAGATTGGAGGTGGGAGGTACATAGGTATATATTATGGACTTAGAAGGTTGTGGTTAGGAGGGAATAGACTTATGGCATGTGAGAGAGGACGAGCAATAGCAAGTTCTCTATCACATGTCCATAAGGCTATTCCCTCCTAACCACAACCTTACAAGTCCTTTAGGGGTTGACCACAGACTCTATCCGCTGGTAGGATTGCCCGTTACAAGGGCAATTTAGGGACAAAACCGGACCAGAGACCCGTAAAGAGGAATAGGGCAGGTTTTATTTTGACTATGATTGTGAGGTCTTGAGAGAGAGCAGTAAGGAACATATGAACATTCACCTATAATCAATTAGAATTGGAATTACGTTTAATTGATTGACAAGATTGTGATATGCTGACATTGTAATATATTGATAGTGTGATATTTAGTTGCAATATAATTACATTTGTGATATACAAATAGGATATACATATATATAATTGAATGAACATGGCATTTTCGGATTGGGAATTGCAATTAATTACTCGAGGATTTTACGATTGACTATCATTGATGAAATGGGCTTTGGAGAACAGTATTCTTTCTCATCACATTGTACAAGAAAGACTTAGGATTTTAGAATATACACCACAGAGGGTAAGTTTGAATGTAATATAAATTGTTGATATGAATTATTGATAATTATTTTTAAATTACAATACACTATTAAGATTAATCAAAATTAACAGATAAATAAATAAATGAATGAATAAATGATTGAATGAGATAGTGAGTGAGTGAATTAGTGAGTGACTGGATGAGCGACTAACTATATGAGTAAAGGTTGGCACATATATATGTAAACAAGTATTATTTAATCTATTTATGATAGGCGGAAGCGAGAGGGCAGCCTTCAACTAATTGCTTTAGCACGATACAGTCATGCAACCTGAATCAACAACATAAGTCACACCACTTTGGTCTATTTGGTGCTCACCACAAGCATACAACATGTCAGAACATTACTAGTGCAACACCTGACACCCTCGTAAATGACAACACAGCAGGAGCTAGAGATAGGGGTGATGTAGGAGGGAGGACGTCACTGTTAAGGATGGACACCTAGTTATAACGCAAAAATGGGCAAAAAACCTACAGTTGTTTAATCAGCGTCGTACAGTGTTCCTAAAGGCAGCACCTCACAACCCACGACCCAGGATCCCATGGTCGAGGCCTACAAGCAAGCTATGATAGAGGCCCCAACCAGATTTGCTCAACAACCGTTCTTAGTATTTCCATCTACATACAAGCCCATAACAATAGTGGACCTCACTAAGCATTTCAAGTGGTCAATTGGAAAAATGGGCATGAATAAAGATGAATACTTGCTGCGCTCACTCAGACGATCGACGGCAACCCACACTTGTAAGCTGGGATCCACAGACGCAGAAATCCAAAGATTTGGATCCTTGGCATCAAGTGCTGTTAAGGGTGGTATCCACTGGCTGCGGTAAGCTCTGCGGTAAGGTCTGCGGTAAGCCTTGCGATGGTGCTGTGTTGTTGAGGGGTGGCGAGGTCATGCCTACATCATTCACTGACCATGTAGGCAAGGACCTCGTCATTCCTCACCACCTACAGAACCAGCACAAACCATCGCAAGGCTTACCGCAGAGCTTACCACAGCCAGTGGAGACCACCCTTTAAGCAGTATGTAACAGTGAAATCTGCAACAAAAGTGTCGACTCTATTGATTGACAACATCACAACAAAGTGAAGCGTGCTCCATGCTACAGCACCAGACGCAACACGATCACCAGTCTACAGTGATACCTTGTATCACCCAACTACAAGCTATACATATAAGGAGTGTGATACCAAGTAGCAACATCCACAATATGTCAGACTGTGAAACAATGAATCGCCAACATCATGGACTGTGATAGCTACATCACCAACGTATATAATAATATATTTCTTACTAAAAGACTGTGGTACAACGTAGCGCCAACAACATAGACTGTGATATCCTATATCACCAACTACTCCACTACCTCATATAACCTAATCTAAAGACTGTGATACAAAGTATCACCAACAACATCTATCTAGACTGTGATATTTCATATCACCAACCATATATAATCTAAGGTTCGAACCTCACCTCATAATCCAACTATATTCAATAAGGTGCAAGCCACATGCATATATGCACTCCAACACGCGATACATACGCACCTTTTCTCATAACATACAGGCAAGTTTGTGTTTGGTGACATCTATAAATCAATTTTATCCTCAAATCAATTTATACTATATTTTATATAACTCTATAATTCTATTCAAAAATAAAATCAATGTCGTCGCCCAGCTTCGCCTCAATCTTTATTTATCTCAACTTTAATATATTATAATTAATGATTTTCATTTCCTTATTTAATTTGGGTTGGTCACAAATGTTAATAGAATCTTGACTAGCATATAATTTAGCAAATTTGCTAGTGGGACAGTTGAGCCCAGATCATCAGCTCTCCTTGTTCCCTATCCCACCATCTTTATCTTTCAAGTTCTCTCTGTAACTAATTATCTGTATTAACATTCATACGTCAAATGGAACCCTGTTATGATGATTTTGTGGTCACTATTGTGCGGTTGTTGTGTTGCCTGTCCCTGTCCCCTTGCCTCTCCCATTCCCTTGCTCGCTCCCACTCTGCCTCCTGCTCCCACTCCTACTCCCCCCTGTCTCTCTCACTCTCCTCTCTTGCTCTCTGTCTGTCTCTCACTCTCCTCTCTCCCTCTCACTCTGCCTCCCTCTCTCACTCTCCTCTCTCTCGCCCCTCTCCCTAAAAATGAGACATTTTCAACTTGATAGGCCTATATCTAAATATCCTATATCCAATATTAAGGGATGCCATTCGTAATCTATCACTAATTTTCAATGCAAAAAAATTCTATCACCTCTAGGTCCTAGAATTTTAAGACGTATGGAGGTTTTCATCCTTCAACCATCTTTATTCAAGGATATAAAAATGATACTGATTGGACAACATGATACAAAATTGATAATGTCCCCCATTGAATCAACTATCTATATTATAGGCCTATGTATGGGTGTCACGGGGGTGTCATAAAAACGTTAGCCAAATCCAAGAGAAAGAAATAATGAAACGGTTCCAAATGGAAAAAATACGTTTTTAAGAAGTGAGAGTTCATGGTCTGAGACAGAGGATAGTTAGTGCAAGTCTAAAGCTGGAGGAACACACCATATTAGCCTGAGGAAAAGAGTTGTCACAGTATATCAGTCATATCAATACTATATTAGCAGGCTTGCAGTCTGAGACTGTCCAAGAGGGCGCGGAAAAAAGAGTTGTTAAGGACTCAGAACAGTGGAGAACTACAGTGGAGCGAGCGGAGCCTCCATTAAAGAGGAAGTTAATTATTGATATATTACACAATATTTCCACCAAAAGGAGACTTTAATATGTTATTAAACTATCGTTTGGGATAGATTTTGAAGTTGACATGACTCATTTACGCAGATTATATGGCATCATGATGCGAGGAGGGATACATGCTTTGGGTGACCCAGAAACCTGGTGTAGGGGCACTGATAGGTTTGTTTTCAGGCAGCGCTGGGGGCCCTGAATGGGGTTGCTCGATGTAAACCCATTTCTGACCCCTTTCCAACCTAATTTGTTAATGAAACATAGCGGCATGGTTCCGCAGTATTTTTGTCAATGTGGACGTGAAATATATCAGAGATCTGGCCAGTGGTTTCGGTGGAGGTAAGTTCAATGTACGGATTTCGGGAACATATTAATATATAGATTCTGAGGCATTGGTGGCGCCCCCTAGCTGCTGACGTCTGGTATACCCACAAACCCCCTTACTTCCTCCTTCTTCACCTTCCATTGAAACACTCAACATACTCAAACATATCAAATTTATTGTCTGAGGATCTAGGATTTGGGACGGCATTAGGGACTGGTCGCACATCTTACATCACTGATGGGCCTCCTGGGGAGGCCACAGCCTCTTCAGCTCGGAAAGAGTCATGCTTAGCTAGATGCAGTCAACATCACTTAAACCAATCCAGGATAACAAAGAAAATAAATCCCCTTGTGCCATGTGGAAACTAGATACTCATATTAGGTGGTTAGATCCTTTGTTTATGGTCATGAGTTTTCTCTAAGCCTCCGAAACCAAGCCAAGGCGAAGCCGAGGATTGTTTTCTGGGGGCTTAGAGAAAATGAAGGACCATAAACAAGTAAATATTGTTTTGTATTTTCATTGATGTAAGCAGTTGGCCGGACGGGAGACCTACACTAGTACCACTTGTCTGTATCTGTATAACTGTCCCGGCCAGCCCAACAAAAGGGGACTAAGACCACATAGACACCCTATCGGAGGGAAGCATTACCCTCATACATGCTTGTGGGTTCTGCTACTACCTTAGGGGAAACGAATACCCATATCAAGCAAAGGCCTGTAACAACAGAAACAACATGCCTGACAGACCCAAGGCAAGACCCAAGACGAGCAAAAGCGCCAAGCTTCCATGCAGCAAAGCTCAAAATCCAGCCCCAGCGGCTACGCTGCTAATTCATTGATATGACTGATACGGTTAGGTAGAGTAATGAGGTATGTTCCGTGCGAAGCTAGGCTAGGGGATAGCCTACATGAATAATAATTGATAATAATAACGTAACCGAGTGGTCCCATTTCTAGACTGATAAACATCCTTTATCTAATTATATTTATATCAACAATCATGTGACCATAAGGTCCATTGCTAATGGCGAGCATTGGCCAATAACCTATTGGCACTTCATTAAGGCGACCAATCACATATTAAATGGGTCAATCCAAGTAATCTTAAGGGGAAGGTCAGTAGGTGTGGTCACACCTGGCTGACCATAGGCTAACCCCTAGCTCCCTACTGTGAGAAGATGAAGTATTACATATGTCTATACATAATCATATTTAAGAAGGAGAGTGAATTATTAATGACATTGAGTAATGCTGCACAAAGTTATGTAATCAGTAAGAATACATAAGTAATAAAACAAGTGTAGTGATTTCTGTCTCACTACCCAATTCTGATATCTCTCATCCTAGCGAAGGGAAAGAAGACCAGACACACAGTTCTTTAGGTATCACAGGCTTTATTCTCCACACAAACCATGTCCAATAGTCAGTATCGGACCCAACAGAGGTGACCAGGGATTGGCCTCACAAGACAGGTGGCAATAATGGTACACAGTCAATGTAGGTGTTTAGGGTACAAACGGTTAACATGGTTCAACATGAGAATAGCTCAGTAAAACAGTCTTGCCGGAACGTCCGGAAGCACTCCACCACATATTATGGTAAATGAGTTGACTAGATATTGAATACCTTTGATACTGTATTACTGGAACTCTGTCCAAGTAAGAAAAGGCGGGAATCCGAAAGGCCATTTCTGAACCGGGAGCGCATTCAGTTGAGGCGCGTTATCGAATTATAGCCGCAGCCGGCCGAGCCAATTATTCCGGAACAATTTAAAACTTGTATTCACTACACAAGCATATTAGTAAAGTAATAAAACAAGCATATTATCCTGAACATCCTTCTCCTCCTCACAATAACTACCTAACTCATCTCCCCTCTTATCTCCAATGACACACCAACTTTATTCCAAAGGATTGGTGATTCTGTCTTTTTCTGCCTTTTGAATAACATTGCTCACTTACTGTGACGTAAGTAAAGCCTTCATTGTTGGAATTTATTAAAAATGCAAGAATTTCCATTTAGGATGAGACAGAGGAGAACCACATTTTTGTATAAAGAGTCTTTCTATCAGTTATGATAATTACCTATAGTCTCAACCCATTGGGCACATTCACACTGGGACACCACATTTTAATGCACAACCTGTTGCGCATGAAAATGCACCCTTCACAAGTTATTTTGATTACAACTTGTCGCACTGTTTCACAGGCAGCAGTGTAGCAGGTCAGAAAGCGCTACAATGTTGCACATCAAAACACAGTACTAATAAGTAATATGTGTACCATAAAGCTATATATAGCAATCTTATTCAATACAGTATATCATAAGCACATGAAAATGCTCATTTATGTGCATGATATTTAGCTTGTTTCAGGGGTACTTTTCATTAAGTTATGAATATTTTTTTATGAACATTCAGGTGAAATGATTATCCAATTAGAGTTGCTGAGGAACCCCACAATTGACAATATATAACCACTGATAGAGCATCTTTAGAAAGACATTCACTTATTCATCATTTTCCCCCAGTGTTCTGAGGTGGCCCATTATAGACGCACAGTGTGGCCAGCGGGACCGGTAGTGGCCACTGGACTGGCCCTCTATGCCTAGAGAACTTCCGGTAAGCCTGTGAACCACCCAATGGGGACTAAAGCCATTAGAGCCTTTGTTTGTGGTCCTCACTGGGCTCTAAGCCTGAAGGGCAGTCTCGGCTTTCGCCTCGACTGGTCCTGTCAGGCTTAGAGCCCAGTTCGAACCATAAACTCAGGCTCTAATTGCCCAGTAGGTGTCTATCATTATCCCTTTGTGTGGTGTAGGTTGTGGGTTGTGGAGTTGGTAGACCCACTGGGGTAGAGTACATACATATGTAAATAATTGGGGGTGTTTTGTTTTTACACATCCTCTACAATTGCCCACAAATGATTACACAGACAAAATATAGAAGAATATCACAAAAAACAATTCAAGATATATAATGGTTAATTCCAATAGTGCATATTACGTCAAAAAACTACATGGGTTGTGCTTTCATTATAGAAGAATTAGTAATAACGACAGGCTTGTCTGTAGCACCCTCTAGTGCTAACAATGCACAATTGACACTGTTTGGTTTAGCACAGTGGGGTTTATAAATACAGGGAGGGTGAGGTGGGTGTAATGAGCGACAGGTGAGTGCGAAATGCCAGTTATAGATAGGGGAGTGAGGTGTCATGTATTGTGGCTTAGTGGCGCTTTTTCATGCACTGTTAAGGAAGCACTGGGAACTTATATTATGCTACATATAATATCCGGGTGACCAGAGTATTGACAATTGTTGAATTAATTAAAAATACAATTTATTTGTTACAGCCTAAATCTTTCTATTGTGATTTTGCAGTATTGGACTTTAAGATGAAAATTATATATATGTTTTACCATTGGGAATGTACAGTAGAACAACTGCTCGATGTAAAGATTATTTCATAATGAAGATTATAATTTACAGTTCTTAAGTCCTTATTGCATGAATATCCAAGATATATTGCTATATAGGCCGTATATGCCTTTATATAGCTTTACTTATCAAATTAAAATCTATGGTGATTGACGGTGTGTGCAGTATGCAGTCATGCACTATGCCACTCTAGGAAAGCTTGTAGGTTGACTAGTGAATGGACTGCTTTTTATGTGCAGGTTGCACTGAGGCATACACTTTACATATGCCTAAAAAGCTGTAAAGCAGAATGGGCGTGCGCATAGGGAATACTTGATGATCACTGTGGTATCAGCTTTTCGCACCTTTTTATGTCATTATGTCATTATTATTGAATACCTTACTGCTCTGCTTCATATCAATCTCAATTATGTACTGTCTGTCCGGTTCTGAGTATTTTACTCTACATTTCATCTGACGTCGATTTTATATTATGTACTTCTTCAAAATGTGTAATTATGATGCACAGTCGTTATTGCTTTATAACACGTAGAAACTGCTACCCAGCAGCACTCTATTAGTTATACTTATCTCACAGCTAGTGTTCTCCATCCATTATTGTTACATTGTAATTACTCATCTCATAACAATTTCCAACCGCTGTTATTCTTGATCTTTTATCTTCCAATAATTCTCGTAACAAATCAATTCATAGTAACAAATCAATTCAAGACTCTGAAAGGAGGCATTCATAGGAAGATTATCTGCAAAAGCCAGAACTGACGGACCTGATTGCAACAACATCTGCAATAAAAGAACTTTTGAATTAAATTGAATCGAACTGATTTCTATCATTTTCTCTTGGTTTGTGGGGTGCTTTCTGATATTAAAAGTAATTCTCTTTCAATTTTTTACATTTTTTTTATTTAGAATGTGTATACAGCTAATCCCCCGTAAAATGACAATTGAGTCGTAGGCAGGTGTACAATGAATGTTACAATTAATAGAGTTCAATTACATATCAAGATAATCGGCTCACGGGCAGTAATAGTGTGTGTGTGTGGCAGTCATGGCGTGAGGACCTACCTTGATCGCTCTCCGTCGTATATCCTTTCTCCCATTGAATGAGGACCTTTTCACCATCATTTCATGCCTCATCTCACAACATTTGTCAAGAATGTAATCATGATTAATAAATCAATATTTTCTACTATCAAATCACCCCCATGTTATACTGTGTTTATTATGATTATCCTTATATTTTGATAATTTCGGATTTCCATCATTTATATCTACCTCAATGGCCAAACACTACAATGTTTTGGGCTGGCAATACCATTGAAATTACGTGGGTAATCAGCACGCAAAAGCTCCCGTTTCTATGCTGGATAACTGCGAGGCTGTGGCTACAGCTGGACTGCTTAATTCCTACCACTATGCGGTGTTACGGTAGCGGCTGCTTGCCGCCGCTCAAGCCAATTACATAAGCGCGAATAGGGAGGGTCTCTCCCTGCCCATACCCCGTCATTGCAGCGCGATTCGCATAAAACCTGACATGTCCTTGACCTACATACTGGGCTCACGAGCCAGGTAAGGCCAGTCACGCCTGGGCAGGCAGTGATGTGTGACGGGAGAGAGCCTAGAGCCTAGAGCATTCACTTACAATCTAACGGTCAGAAGAGAAGCACAGTTTGAATTGACTCAAGGTAAGTTTATATATTACTAATACGTTTTTTTCTCACATCAGCTCTATAGACTAATTTACTTTCATATTCCTAAGTAGTATAACTTAACTTTTGTATTAATTAATTATGATTTACTTATTCCCAGGATGTATGCTCATATTCTGTGTCCAGCCAGACAGACCAAGGATGGTGGGATATATTTGAAGCCTGCCAAGCAAGGCAGACACCTAGATTAGAGATGTGATGGATGTTTCAACGACCAATGGGGTCTCCGACCTTCTACATCATGGAACCTATTCATAAGTTAACATACATTGTATGACTGAGAATAGAACAAAGCTTCAGAGGAAACTGGTAAAATAGAGAAGCTGGTTATAGAGCAATTGTCTTTTTATACTTACTGTACTTTAATTCTTATTTGGTATCAAAGAATGATATTTCCATTGTGAATAAGTTCTTAATGCACATACTGGTTTAATAGTGAAATGTTTATCTCTCATTTAAAGATTTTTCTTCATATTTTGTTAAAATTCAGTACATGTACATCTTGACTTAATATTGTCAAACTTTTTTCTAGGAGATAAGAATGGAAGGAAGAAAGGAAGTATCGACTGTAATACTCACTGAAGAATAAGGGAAAATACTATCCACACCATGAAATGGAATATGTTGAATAATTTGATGAAAAGTGATGTTACTTCAGCAATAAAAACAATAATAAAATCAACTAGGTTCTATCAAGAACCCCAGACATTTTCAGGGTTCTTCAAATCAGGGGTTCTATGTAGAACCCTACCTATTTTGGCCAGAGGGTTCTTCAAATCCAGGGTTCTATGTAGAACCCTGCCTATTCCCGAAACGGGGGTTCTACTTAGAACCCTAAAAAAAGGGTTCTAACAAGAACCATTAGGGGTTCTGCCATGTCGACAAGCCGAAGAACCCTTAAGGGTTCTTGTTAGAACCCTTTCTTCTTAGAGTGTAGGAATCGCATTTTCAAGAGTAAAATCCGCCTAGTAAAATAGTGAGGTACACAAGAATTGTATCTAAACCCGGATTTGCCTGAGAAAATCGCACATAGCCATACCAACATGCGTCAAATATTGGTACATGCCAAGAAAACGAAAATGAGCTACAAAATCTCCCTAGGTAGGGGTAAAATTAAGGTTGACAATTAAATCTACTGCCGGCGGGTATCAAAATCTCAGAGGTTAAAACAAAGAAGAGTGCAGGGGCTCTGGGATATGGGCTCTGGGATATCAAGGGGAACATTCTCCATTTCAAATTTTAGTAAAGCTCTCTTTTGGTTCAATGGAAGAAAGTTCCACACAGCAGAACAGGCATATCAATATACCAAGGCTGCCCAGCCTTGAGTGTCTGCGGGAGCAAAAACTGCAGCATTATTACCGGCTAGTACCAATAACTACGATCTAGGCCCTGCCGATTTAAACGTTAAACATAGGGAGAATACTCCCTACGAATTATTAAATCAGCTATCCTTAACTGAAATATTAGATGCACTTGCACCACACAAATCCTCTGTTGTGATGAAATACCTATGCACGTATATCAAATCATTTTTAATATTATCAAGCCACAACTGATCTTCCTATTAAATTTGTCTGTTACTCAAGGCATAGTGCCTGCCCAATGGAAAAAAGCCACTGTCATACCTATACCCAAAAAGGGCAATGTGGTCCACGTTACTAACCTACGTTCAATATCCCTAACCCATATACTGGGAGAAATATTGGAAAAACATATCAATTGACAAATCCAAAACTTTGTAGATACCCACGAATTATTATCACCGTACCAGAGCGGGTTCAGGAAAAACTCATCCACAGTGGAAACTGCTTACCTACTACTATATAAACTAATTAATAACCGTAATCAAAAACTGATTAGTACCATGGTTTTCTTTGATTACCAAAAAGCGTTCGACTCCATTAATCATGATATTCTACTATCTAAATTGGATTACTATTGCTTACCGAAATGGTTCAGGAGATGGGTAAAAAAACTACCTAGCTAATAGGCAGCAGAAGGTTAGACTAGGGAACTACTATTCGCAGTGCCTACCGCTATAAGCTGGGTAGACTCTTTTGTGTACCTGGGTCTTACCATTGGTACTATGCTTAAATTGGAATTGATGGCAATTGTAATAAAGCTATATTCAACCAACTTCCGGTATTTGAAAATAAGGCTCTATTATTCGCCTTAAGAAAACCACGGCGATATAATATTAATCAATTGCATGAAGATGCAAACACAATGACTATAAGACAGAGAATTCTTTTCCAGACAGATAATATTTTTCCATAAACAACTGTATTTATGTAGAGTAGACTGGATTGACAAATGCCCCCTCGAGGGAATCTACAACCTAAGAGAGGACAGAGCCATCAACTTCGAAGTGAACTACCCAACCTGTAACCTGTATCAACGCTTGATGGCATACTCTGGAATTCAAATGTGGAATAACCTCAGCGCTAATCTCAAGAACACACAAGATGCCCTAAATTTTAAAAGAAATCTAAAAAATAGTATCCTTCTAGGGGGAATTATTATCCCTGACTTTTAGATAAAACGAAAGAATCAATTCATACCCTAAGCACAGCTAGAGTTTAAAGGTTATCTCCTACTTCTATTCTATTTTTGTCAAGTCATATGTCTAATTTACAACAAGACCTCGCAACCTATTCTTATCATCTCATTAAATCATATCATCTCATTATTTCATACCCCCTCAGAGGGAAAATTATACTAGTAGGTTCTATCACACACTATTAATATAAAATGTGATAGCGAAAATTACGGCTAAGGAGGAATACAGGGCTTGCCCGATCCTTATACAACAATAGTTATGGCATATGCCAGCTTATATTCCCTGAATAAAGATATGTTTTTAAAAAAAAGAAAAAAAAGAAAAAAAAATCAATACAGAGTAACCATGATCTTCCCCCCACTCTTTTAGTAAACGTTTTGGTCTTTCTCTGTATTGTTTTTTGACATAGTCTTATGTAATCGATATTTACAATTTAGGCCACAAACTTGTCAAATTGTCTGAGTTTTTTTTTTTTAAATAGCTTCATACGGAATATACTTACGTCACCATAATGACAAAAATTGTAACGCATTAGTTGGACAAAATTCATTAGATTGAAATGACTAATGAACTATTTTTAACATCAGAAATAAATCTCCAATGACCAATCATCTTGGTTGACAATGAGGCCATGTTCAACCTGGAAATTCAACAAAATATGGGACAAATTTGAACTTTTAAAATAAAAATCACATGAATAATTTATTTACTTCGAAATATAAACAATCTGGGCCACACCCTATACCCCATTCAATAAACTTGAACTTGAAAACATTGTCTCAACTATTCATGCTTGTTTTAGAGTAATGACTTGAGGTTCAGTCAAATATTCTAATTAAATAAATATAAACTAAATATCATTCGTTGGGAGCAGCTAGGCAAGAGGTATGTGGATACTAGTGCATTGTTGCAGACAATTGATTATGAATACTGATCAATAACTATGAAGGATAACTCACACAAGGAATTCCTGTAGTTCAGTAGAAGGTAGTTTCAATATAGCAGAGGTCTTGGTAGTGTGGTACTGGACAAGTACTGAACAATGTCAGTGTTCAGAAGCAAAGTAATAACTGAGGAATAGGGAGGAACACCTGAGTATATATATCCAGAAAGGGGGTTGGGGGTTACTAGGTTACCACACCACCTGGGACCTAGACTGGCAAGAAGCTAAGTACTGTTTATTTTCCATAAGTCACAGGCATCAGCATCAGCATGAAACAAACAACAATTAAGAGGATAGCATCATAATTTCTTAGTCTGGCATTAATACTAAGGCTGATCACAGAGAGGTAAAAGTCCTTGTTGAGCTTGTACAGGGGTTAGCACAAAGATGCCAAGCCCCTGCCTAGACTTGCTAACAGCTTTAGCACAGGAATGCTAAGCCCCTGGCTTGAGTGGCTTTAATGCTAACAGAGGGATGAAACCCCCTGGCTAGACAGTAAAATGCTTAGCTTGCACTAAGTAGTTAATTATCCCAATAACAGAGTCTGGATATGGTCTTATAGTCTAGTCAGTTTAAACCTCAGGCCTTTAAGAAGAATAAAATCGAATAAATGGAATTAATGTGAAACGGCCAGAAAATACCTTTTAAATGCAAACCTTATGTTAACATGCTTCCAGGCACACTGCTTTTGTGTTACCACTACACAGTAAAAGAAATAAAGAAGTAATAAACATAAAAGTATTTTCAAATCAGCTGTCCTGATTCTCAAATAAAAATGGTCAGTTGTATACCAGAAATAATCACCGGTATTTTACCCTGGAACATCTATATAACACAGACAATGTCACGAATAATACAAATCTTCCTGGCAATAACCTCACTAAATGTCATAATTAATCAATAATCAATACCAGATAATATAACCATAGTACATCCGAATATGAAATAAATTGCCGTTCCATATTTAAAACACAATCTTGGGTTGGTTTTAAACTGGGAGCCTTCTGCTTGAAGTACCACAAATGTCAGCTCTCTCACCAATATAGCTTTCACAGCCTTACTAACTTATTGTACCCACACAAAGTTAAAGCTACCCACTCAGGATGCCAATACAACAACACAATTACTACTGATAATGTATATATGGTACAATTTGATACGCAAATATGACTCTATAATAATTCCATGATTGTTGCTCTTCATAACAAGGACTGACCACTCTCTGGTCCAGACCACTCCGGGGTCTTCTACCCTTCTTATATCTTCAGAGAACAAAGACAAAATTAGAACTAGCTTTCTGTACATCTTAAAACAAACATGACATATAGGAAACACACGAATAAACCCCTAGCAGCTTTTACACCTACCCCAATCTCCCTCCAGACTCACTGTCTATTATTAGTGATCATAGGAATATGGAAAACTGTGATAAGGATTAAAAAAAACTTATAGGAGAGTCTGTATCATGATAGCTGTAAAATCGAGTAACAAAACATATCTCTTAAACCTTCTCTTGCTACAGAATTCCTAGGATTTTAATCCCAATAGCAATGACCAAGGGAAACATGGAATGATAATAAGTATAAGTTTGTGAGAAACCCTCTCCTCCTTGACTGATGCAAGGGACAAGCTTCTAATATCACATAATCGGGTAAAACTCTTCTTCAACACAATATAAACTGCCATATCCAGGCGTCCCCAAACAGCTAGTTATATTTGGTTGGAAATAAGTAAATGTAGTCATATCCAGTGATCTCAGTAACTAAAGCCAGTAGAGGCAAAGAATAAATACATATTCCATTATTACCAGACCTATCTGTTTTCCATATATTATGAAAGGAATAAAGGTACAAGGAAAAACCATATCATAATCATTAGACATTACTCACTAGTAAAGACCTAAAACACATTTCATCAAACCCTACACAAGTTACAAAATACATGTATATCAAGAAACAGGTACATCACAAATACACAATAGAAATATCTCAAGACATTATATCACTATTATCACTTAACATTACATATGGCAGGGACGCATCTCCCTACTAGTATGGAGGAATAGTTTATCTGACCAGCCATCTTTCTTAGGAGTTTCAACAGTTCTTTCAATTCGTTCTGTCTTGTTGAAGAGGTTATCATCCATTCTCACTGATAGGGTAGATAATGTAGGTTGATGAGAGAGGGTCTCAATTCCTCCCATCCCCTGAATTCGACCTGGGTTTCTCTGGGGACATGTAGCTAGCAGGTGATCCTCTGATCTGCAGAGGTGACATCTGTTTGGCAAGGGACCATGGGGACATGCAGCAGCAATATGGTAGCCATAACCACAACAATTGTAGCATCTAATTTTTCTGTTACTCCTCTGTCGTCCAGGGGGGCGTATTACTAACGTCGTAGGATAGGAATTTAGGATAGGATCGGGTAGGATCATCCTATGTAGGACAGGGGTGTTGTACTAACGTAGGATCCTAGGATTTTTCGTAGGATCACTCCTAAATCCTAGGACTGCTATAGAGGTGTCCTACCAGGACGGAATCCTAAACACCACCAAAATACTGTCTTGCTGCCATGCTTGCAACGCTTAATTGGGTGTGAATAAATGACAATAATTGATGTCATCTTGAAGAGAATAAACCATTTTCCCCGAAACTGTTCTTGCTGATCAATTTTTAAAAAGTGGTGCATTTATATAGGGCAGCGAAAACCTCCTTAAAACCTCGAATTTGTCTCATAACAGTTAGTTTTTGGTTGGGGGCGGGGGGCAAGGGGGCGCCAATAATTGTATTGTGTAAGTCTTTGTATATATATACATGTGTATGTATATACATGTGTATGTATATACATGTGTATCTATGTACATGTATATATGTGTGTACATACATGTGTATGTATAAACTATGTATGCATGTAAGTTTTACATGTATGTAATGTATTTATGTATACATACATGAATAAATAAATATACATACATGTGTATGAACATGCATATATACTAAATTATAATACATGTATCTATAATGCATACCATGTGATGTTTTACATGTATACATGTATGTATACATACATGTATGCATGTATCGTCTGTATACATGTGTGTATGTGTACATGTATATATACATGTATATATATACACAGATTCGTCAATATATGGGGCAACAAAGTGAGACATAGATACGGGGCGACAACTGAGACCTTAATGTGGGGCATTTATTATAGACCTCATAAAAGGGTTTAATATGTAAACATATATAGCTCACAGACAGCCCAATATATATAGCCCACAAACAGCCTGATATGTATAGCCCACATACTTTAATATATATATAACTCTCACAAGGCCCATATCTCTCATCAACAGATTCCTGGTATAGTTTTTGGACAATAATAAATATGCAGGCCACATGTAAGGCCTATAAACCACATTTTGTGGGCTATATAAACATTGGTTTAGGAGCTATAATATATAGTATGCTGTTATGAGCTATATATAATCAATTTGTGGCGTTTGTGAGCTATATTGATATTGGTTTAAGAGCTATATATATATGGTATACTTTCATGAGCTATATATAAGCCATTTGTGGGTTTTGTGGGCTTCATGAACATTGGTTTAAGAGGTGTATATGATATGCGATCATGAGCTATATGAAAGCCATTTATGGGTTTTGTGAGCTATATAAACATTGGTTTGAGTTATATATATTATAGTTTTATGAGCTCTATATGAGCCATTTACGGGTTTTGTGGGCTATATAAACATTGGTTTAAGGGCTATATATATTATGCTTTTATGAGCTATATATGAGACATTTGTCGGTTTTGTGGGCTATATAAACATTGGTTTAAGAGCTATATATATCATGCTATTATGAGCTATATATGAGACATTTATGGGTTTTGTGAGCTATATAAACATTGGTTTAAGAGCTATATATGGTATGCTTTTATAAGAGGTGTATATGATATGCGATCATGAGCTATATGAAAGCCATTTATGGGTTTTGTGGGCTATATAAACATTGGTTTAAGAGCTATATATATTAGACTTTTGTGAGCTATATAAGAGACATTTGTGGGTTTTGTGAGCTATATAAACATTGGTTTGAGTTATATATAATATAATTTTATGAGCTATATATGAGCCATTTATGGGTGTTGTGGGCTATATAAATATTGGTTTAAGAGCTATATATATTAGGCTTTTGTGAGCTATATAAGAGACATTTGTGGGTTTTGTGAGCTATATAAACATTGGTTTGATTTATATATATCATAGTTTTATGAGCTATATATGAGCCATTTATGGGTTTTGTGGGCTATATAAACATTGGTTTAAGGGCTATATATATCATCCTATTATGAGCTATATATGAGACATTTGTGGGTTTTGTGAACTATATAAACATTGGTTAAGAGCTATATATATTAGGCTTTTGTGAGCTATATAAGAGACATTTGTGGGTTTTGTGAGCTATATAAACATTGGTTTGAGTTATATATAATATAATTTTATGAGCTATATATGAGCCATTTATGGGTGTTGTGGGCTATATAAATATTGGTTTAAGAGCTATATATATTAGGCTTTTGTGAGCTATATAAGAGACATTTGTGGGTTTTGTGAGCTATATAAACATTGGTTTGATTTATATATATCATAGTTTTATGAGCTATATATGAGCCATTTATGGGTTTTGTGGGCTATATAAACATTGGTTAAGAGCTATATATATTATGCTTTTATGAGCTATATATGAGCCATTTATGGGTTTTGTGGGCTATATAAACATTGGTTTAAGAGCTATATATATTATGCTTTTATGAGCTATATATGAGACATTTGTGAGCTATATAAACATTGGTTTAAGAGCTACATAAACATTGGTTTAAGAGCTATATAATTATGCTTTTATGAGGTATATACCAATGTTTATATGTCCCACAAAATGTACATATGTTACAAATAGGATATAGGCCTACCAAAAGTAAACATTTGTATATTGCTCCGAAGAAGCTCATATATATAGCTCACAAAAGTATACTATATATGGCTCTTAACCCAATGTTTATATGGCCCACAAAATGTATGTTACGAATAAGATATAGGCCCCCCAAAAGTAAATAATCTTATATTGCCTCAAAATGGCCCATATATATATAGCTCATAAAAGCATACTATGGCTCTTAAACCAATGTTTATATGGCCCACAAATTGTATGTTACATATAGGATATAGGCCCACCAATAGTAAACATTTGTATATTGCCCCCAACTAACCCATATATATAGCTCATAAAAGCATACTATATATGGCTCTTAAACCAATGTTTATATGACCCACAAAATGTACATATGTTAAATATAGGATATAGGCCTACTAAAGTAAACATTTGTATATTGCTCCCAAGTAGCTCATATATATAGCTCACAAAAGCATACTATATATGGCTCTTAACCCAATGTTTATATGGCCCACAAAATGTATGTTACGAATAAGATATAGGCCCACCAAAAGTAAATAATCTTATATTGCCTCAAAATGGCCCATATATATATAGCTCATAAAAGCATACTATATATGGCTCTTAAACCAATGTTTATATGGCCCACAAAATGTACATATGTTACATATAGGATATAGGCCCACCAATAGTAAACATTTGTATATTGCCCCCAACTAACCCATATATATAGCTCATAAAAGCATACTATATATGGCTCTTAAACCAATGTTTATATGACCCACAAAATGTACATATGTTAAATATAGGATATAGGCCTACTAAAGTAAACATTTGTATATTGCTCCCAAGTAGCTCATATATATAGCTCACAAAAGCATACTATATATGGCTCTTAACCCAATGTTTATATGGCCCACAAAATGTATGTTACGAATAAGATATAGGCCCACCAAAAGTAAATAATCTTATATTGCCTCAAAATGGCCCATATATATATAGCTCATAAAAGCATACTATATATGGCTCTTAAACCAATGTTTATATGGCCCACAAAATGTACATATGTTACATATAGGATATAGGCCCACCAATAGTAAACATTTGTATATTGCCCCCAACTAACCCATATATATAGCTCGCAAAAGCATACTATATATGGCTCTTAACCCAATGTTTATATGGCCCACAAAATGTATGTTACAAATAAGATATAGGCCCACCATCAGTAAACAATCTTATATTGCCTCAAAATGGCCCATATATATATAGCTCATAAAAGCATACTATATATGGCTCTTAAACCAATGTTTATATGGCCCACAAATTGTATGTTACATACAGGATATAGGCCCACCAATAGTTAACATTTGTATATTGCCCCCAACTAACCCATATATATAGCTCGCAAAAGCATACTATATATGGCTCTTAACCCAATGTTTATATGGCCCACAAAATGTATATTACGAATAAGATATAGGACCACCAACAGTAAAAATCTTATATTGCCTCAAAGTCGCTAATATATATAGCTCATAAAGCATACTATATATGGCTCTTAACCCAATGTTTATATGGCCCACAAAATGTATATTACGAATAAGATATAGGACCACCAACAGTAAACAATCTTATATTGCCTCAAAGTCGCTAATATATATAGCTCATAAAAGCATACTATATATGGCTCTTAACCCAATGTTTATATGGCCCACAAAATGTATGTTACGAATAAGATATAGCCCCACCAACAGTAAACAATCTTATATTACCTCAAAATGGCCCATATATATATAGCTCATAAAAGCATACTATATATGGCTCTTAAACCAATGTTTATACGACCCACAAAATGTACATATGTTAAATATAGGATATAGGCCTACTAAAGTAAACATTTGCATATTGCCCCCAAGTAGCTCATATATATAGCTCACAAAAGCATACTATATATGGCTCTTAACCCAATGTTTATATGGCCCACAAAATGTATGTTACGAATAAGATATAGGCCCACCAAAAGTAAATAATCTTATATTGCCTCAAAATGGCCCATATATATATAGCTCATAAAAGCATACTATATATGGCTCTTAAACCAATGTTTATATGGCCCACAAAATGTACATATGTTACACATAGGATATAGGCCCACCAATAGTAAACATTTGTATATTGCCCCCAACTAACCCATATATATAGCTCGCAAAAGCATACTATATATGGCTCTTAACCCAATGTTTATATGGCCCACAAAATGTAGATTACAAATAAGATATAGGCCCACCAACAGTAAACAATCTTATATTGCCTCAAAATGGCCCATATATATAGCTCATAAAAGCATACTATATATGGCTCTTAAACCAATGTTTATATGGCCCACAAAATGTATGTTACGAATAGTACAGTAAACAATCTTATATCGCTTCAAAATGGCCCATATATATATATAGCTCATAAAAGCATATTATATATGGCTCTTAAACAAATGTTTATATGGCCCACAAAATGTACATATCTTTCAGTGCGAAAGACCTGCTGTCAGCTCTAAAGCTACAATGCGAGTGTACATATGTTACATATTAGATATAGGCCCACCAAAAGTAAACATTTGTGTATTGCCCCCAAATGGCCCATATATATAGCTCATAATGACATACCATATATGGCTCTTGAACCAATGTTTATATGGCCCACAAAATGTATGTTACAGGGTATAGGCCCACTAAAAGTAAACATTTGTACATTGCCTCCAAACGGCCCATATATAATTATATAACCTATAACTCCCTTTTACCCCCACTCACTTCCCTATTTCGCCCACTCACATGCCTATAACCCCCACTCACACCCCTATTACCCCCACTCACTCCCCATTACCACCATTCACTCCCCCATTACCCCACTCACACCCCCATTACCCCCACTCACTGACGCCCCATTACCGCCACTCACTGCCCATCACCCCCAATCACTCTCCATTACCATCACTCACTCCCCCATTACCCCCACTCACTTCGCATTACCATACTCACACCCCCATTACCGCTACTCACACCCCCATTCATTCCTCATTACCCCCACTCACTCCCCATTACTCCCATTCACTCCCCATTACCCCCACTCACTCCCCTTTAGCTCCACTCACTCCCCCATTATGCCAACTCACGCTCCATTACCCCGCCTCACTCCCCTGTTACCCCCACTCACACCCGCATTACCCCCACTCACTTCCCATTACCACACTCACACCCCCATTACCGCTACTCACTCCCCCATTATCCCCACTCACTCCTCCATTACCCCCAGTCACAACCCCATTACGCCTACTCACTCCCTGTTTCCCCCACTCATTCCCATTACCCCACTCACACCCCCCATTACCCCCACTCACTCTCCTTTACCCCATTACACCCACTCAAACGCCCATTACCCAATTATCCCTATTCACACTCCCACATTACTCCCACACACTCCCCACCCCCACTCACTCCCCTTTACCCCCATTCACTCCCAATTATGCCCACTTGAATGCCCATTACCCCACTCACACCCCCATTACCCCCATTCACTCCCCTTTACCATTGTTCACTCCCCATTACCCCAATTACTCCCCCATTACCCCCACTCACTGCCCATTATCCCCACTCACTCACCTCTACCTCCACTCACTCCCCATTACTTCCCCTCACTCCCCATTACCCCCACTCACACCCCCTTACCCCCCACTCACTCCGCCATTACCCCCACTCACTACCCATTACCCCCACTCACACCCCCTTACCCCCCACTCACTCCGCCATTACCCCCACTCACTGCCCATTATCCCCACTCACTCACCTCTACCTCCACTCACTCCCCATTACTTCCCCTCACTCCCCATTACCCCCACTTACTCCCCATTACCCCCCACTCACTCCTCCATTACCCCCACAAACTCCCCCTTTCTCCCCACTACCCCCACTAACTCCCCATTTCCAACACTTACTCCCCATTACCTTCACTCACTCCCCCATTTCCAACACTTACTCCCCTTTACCCCCACTCACACCCCCTTTACCCCCATTCACTCTCCAATTATGCCCACTTGAATGCCCATTACCCCACTCACACCCCCATTACCCCCACTCACTCCCCTTTACCATTGTTCACTCTCCATTACCCCACTCCTCCCCCATTACCCCCACTCACTGCCCATTACCCCCACTCACTCATCTCTACCCCCACTCACTCATCTCTACCCCCTCTCACTCCCCATTACCTTCACTCACTCCCCATTGCCCCCACTCACTCCCCCATTACCCCCACTCACTGACCTATACCCCCACTCACTCACCTCTACCCCCACTCACATCCCCATTTACTCCTCATTAGGGAGGCTTTGATGTACCGTGTTTCACTGAACGCTAGCAATAACTTGGCCTGTGGTTTAGGGGAATCCCCCGATGAGTCATCATATCTCCTCGTGTCTATGTTGTACGTCAGTTCTTACGGGCATAAACAACGCTAACTTAGTGTGTCCTGCGTTGCCCATTTACGTAAGCCTATATCTTCATTTTGAATGTTTTATTTACCCGGAATTAACTTGTATAAGAAAGATAAACCATTTTTCCATGTATACAAAGTACAAAGAGTTGATATCTTAATTGGAAAATCATGTTTTGAAAGCTTTCTTACAGGAGGGTTGTGATGGTGTGTGTTGGGTCATGGAGGGTGGCTTTATACATCTATAAGTGGCACAAATCAGAGTAAACACCTCCCTCCTGGGTGGATATATATACATCTTGACCAATCAATATAATTGTCTCCAATACAAGGTAAGACAGTCTGGAGGATGTTTTGTGTGTAAATTTATGTTTCCCAAAACCTTATCCGTGTGTTTTCAACAGAACAGAATACAAGGTATTCCTGCATCTCCCTGTAGTAGCCCTCTGTCAAAGGGTCTTTCTGCCTACTGGACGCGGTGGCAAACCTCCGCTATCTAAGGAGGGGAATCCCCCAAATTTCTATCCCGCGTTCTGCTAACGTTGGCGAGCAACGTGGTGCATCGAATCCTCCCTAGTATCCCCACTCACTCCCCATTGGCCCCATTCACTTCCTGTTACCCCCACTCACTCCCCATTACCCCCACTCACTCCCCATTACCCCCACTCCCCATTACCGCCAGCCACTCCCCACTATCCCACTCACACCATCTCCCCATTACCGCCACTCACTCCCTATTACCCCACTCACTCCACATTACCTCATTCACTCCCCATTACTCCCACCATCTCCCCATTACCCCCACCATCTCTATATGTCTACAAGATGCACCAAGGAAAATTATTGTATTATATATTGACATCATCTGAGTGAGTGAGTGAGATTGGTTGCTTTACACCCTTATCAACACATTTAATATGGTTATATCAAGGGCAGGAGAGCTGAGAGACAGAAAAGAGACAGAAAAGCACTTTATCGTCATACCCAGATCATCTTGGCCCAACAAATACTAATACTACAAAATGTGATGTGTTTCAGGAAAAAGAGTCACAAGTGGCAAAATTGATATTTTTCAAAGTGTTTTTTTCTTTTCACAAGATCACTTCATTGAAATGTTCTGACTTTTGGTGGGTCTAGCACTCATAGTCATATGATTCAGTGGTCGAAATAAGGTGAAAAAATAGTTTGCCTGCCTGGGCATAGTCAGGTTGCAAGCTTATGGCCAGCTTATGGCCAAAACAGCTTGCCCGCCACGATTTTTACTTACCAAATGTCCCAAGCTCTTATTTCGGTCACTGTGATTCCAAGTAACAAATTTTGGGACATTGCCCCCGTTGCATAACAATCTGCGAGTAGCTTTTTCAGTGTTAATATTGCGCTCGCAGATTGTTATGCAATGGGGGCATTGTATTAAATATACCCTTGTGTTTTGAAGGCATTCGTATGGAGTATATTTAGTTACTTTACTGGTAATCTAGAAACATTAAAAACTTTTTTTTTTAAATATAGAGGTATGGGTGGCAGTCGTAAGCTTGTGTTTATTTTCGGCGAAAATAGTTTTCGCACGAGCCACATTATGTTGAGCCAATTCCAATGATAGTAAACACTAGGACACCTAATATGTATTTCTATATATCAAATTATGAAATTGATGAAATTGTGAATGTTAGAATAGTACTGCCTTGATACATATAACAAGAGAATATCAAATTGTATTAACCCTATCTAGCCCAAATTACCACTATGGCACACAAAGTAAAATACAAAATGAAAGTTTCTGAAAAAATCCATGAGTTGATGGGAAAAATAAAGGATATACATGTATTAACTTTTTTCCATGAAAGGCAATCAAATCTTCATTAAATAGTACTGAGAATCACAGAAAGAAACAATTGTAAAGGATGGGCCAAATTTTATTCAGCTGGGAATCTAATATTAACATAAATTTTGAGACTATCACATATCAAGTCAACTCCATCCACCACCACCCACCCCCACAAACCCCCACCCCAACTCCCACCCAGCCCCAAAATGAAGATTTACTGTCTAATGTGTAATGCTCAAGGAGAACTGAGGGTGGAGGTTAGTGGGGGAGGGTCAGTGGGAGGAGAGTTTGAGGGAGAAGGGTATGAGGGAGGAGAGTTTGAGGGAGGGGGGTCTGGGGGAGGATAGTCCGAGGGCGGAGGGTCTGAGGGTGGAGGGTCTAAGCGAGGAGGGTTTAAGAGAGGAGAGTGTGTGTGGGAGGAGAGACTAAGGGAGGAGGGTCTAAGGAAGGAGTGTGTGAGGGACAAGGGTGTGAGCGACGAGGGTCTACCGAAGGAGGGTGTGAGGGAAAAGAAACTAAGGGAGGAGGGTCTAAGGGAGGAGAGACTAAGGGAGGAGGGTCTGAGGGAGGAGGGTGTGAGGGAGGAGGGTCTGAGGGTGAAGGGTGTGAGGGAGGAGGGTAGAAGGGTGGAGGGTATGAGGGAGAAGGGTGTGAGGGAGGAGGGTAGAAGGGTGCAGGGTATGAGGGATAAGGGTATGAGGAATGAGGGTATAAGGGAGGAGGGTGTGAGGGAGGAGGGAGTGAGGGATGAGGGTAAAAGGGCGGAGGGTGTGAGGGAGAAGGGCGTGAGGGATGAGGGTATAATGGCGTAGGGTATGAGGGAAGAGGGAGAAGGGCGTGAGGGATGTGGGTATAAGGGGCGAGGGTACGAAAGAGAAGGGTGTGAGTTAGGAGGGTATAAGGGTGGAGGGTATGAGGGAGAAGGGTGTGAGTGAGGAGGGTATAAGGGGGGAGGGTATGAGGGAGAAGGGCGTGAGGGATGTGGGTATAAGGGCGGAGGGTATGAAAGAGAAGGGTGTGAGGGATGAGGGTTTAAGGGGGAGGGTATGAGGGAGAAGGTGTGGGAGAGAAGGGTGTGAGGGATGAGGGTATAAGGGCGGAGGGTATGAGGGAGAAGGGTGTGAGTGAGGAGGGTATAAGGGCGGAGGGTATGAGGGAGAGGGGTGTGAGTGAGGAGGGTATAAGGGAGGAGGGTTTGAGGGAGAGGGGTGTGAGGGAGGAGGGTATAAGGGGGGAGGGTATGAGGGAGAGGGGTGTGAGAGAGGAGGGTATAAGGGCGATGGGTATGAGGGAGAAGGTGTGGGAGATAAGGGTGGGAGGGAGGAGGGGTGGATGGAGAAGGGTATAAGAAAGAAAAACGATTTCAAATAGGTTTTAGATGGATGAACTGTCATTGATCAACCTAAATGATGCATTTCTCATGGGATTGCTCATAATTATCAACATATAATATCTACTTTATCAGAAATGAACATTTTAATGAATGAACTCATCTGATTAGGTCTCTATTATGATGTTTCAGCAAAATGAGTCACAAGTGGCAGAATTGATGTCTTTTGGGGAATGTTTTCATTTTTGGGATATTTTTTTAATATACTTTAATATTATCTAATAAAGGAATTGAGGGCTAAATCTTATGTACCTAGTCTTTTTCTAATATATTTGGCAAATCAAAAACCTGTTGACAAATCAAAATGCATGTGGGATATTTTCTTTATGGGAATCGGTTGTGGTGCATATGTATATATCTATATTTGGCAAACCCCTTTTGACCAATCAAAATGCATGTGGGATATTTTCTTTATGGGAATCGGTTGTGGTGCATATATATCTATATTTGGCAAACCCCTTTTGACCAATCAAAATGCATGTGGGACATTTTCTTTATGGGAATCGGTTGTGGTGCATATATGTATATTTCTATATTTGGCAAATCCCTGTTGACCAATAAGAATGCATGAAAGTGTATATATTTAGTACTTCCGTTTTTCTGGTAGGTGGCAGTAGTGAACGGTAGTAAAATAAGTTGTATATATAGTTTCATTGTAAATACCCCACAATTTCATAATTTCAGAGAATAGTCTAGAGGGCGTCCTGATGATTTTCTAATGGGAATTACTTGTGGGGCACTGAAAATGCCCCACAATTTTATATATGCCCCAGAGAAAGGGTCTTATAAGGACGAATGTCCCACATCTGTACCAGTGTCTATCTATATGTATACATGTATATAATATTATATGTGTACACATGCATTGTATATACTTACATATATATATGAATATGCATACATAATTACATGTATGAACATGCATAAATACTTACATGTTTGAACATGCATACATACATATATATATGAACATGCATACATACTCAATTATTATACATGGCTATGCATGTCTGTATACATGAATACATACATGCCAATATCAAAACAATTTTGCATTACCAAGACAATGTAAAATTCTACTATTCAACATCTTTGCCAAATTGAAATGCCAAATTCATGCTATATTATTTACAACGATATTTGATATAGTTGTAGCATCTTCCTACCCCACAACAAATTCTGAAACTACAATTATAGAGCGTGTTATCATCATGAATTGTTTTTAAGAAATTATTTTTGATGTATTTTCACATATTATTATGTATCAAAATTAATGATATGCAGCCATATTCTTTATTTAAAAATAAAAAAAAACATATGACGAAGGTTTGGTGGATAGTCTCATATATCATGACAATTTCTACAGTTCTATATGTGTTAAACTCAACTCTACTTAGGCCTAACTATCACTTCTGTACTTAGTAGGATCGTCCTACGGCGGGTAGGATCGTCCTAGGTAGGATTCCAGTAGGATCGCGTTAGTAATACAGAATTTAGGATTATCCTATATTGTGACAAGGATCCTAGTCCTACCCTCATCCTATGGTAGGATTGATCCTATGTTAGTAATATGCCCCCCAGGTCCTTCACAGTCAGAATTCCGAGGTCCAGATACATATGTGGCCTGTAGTCCCTTACTGGAAGATTTGAAGTGGAACTTCACCTCTTCTCCTGCACCCAGAGATCGAAATCCTGTCTTTTTAATAACAGAATAATGCACGAAGATGTCTTTGTCTCCATTCTCAGGGATGATAAACCCAAATCCTTTCATAACATTAAACCACTTGCATTTACCCTGGAGGCGGCCTCGGGTTTCACTTCTTACTGATTGAATAGATGCGTCCTGTGAGGAATTCACCTTCAGGTCTGTATTAACTAATGATTTCACCGAGCTAGACAGCTCATGAAATCGATCTTTAAGAGTATCAATGGCTGATTCATTTTGAATCAGGGTTGTTCGAACTGCAAATTTTGCTGCCAGGACTACATCAGTAAAAGTATGGTGTTCAGTTCTCATCACAACCTCTTGAATGCTACGCAGAAGACCACAAATAAAGAATCTTACTTTTTCTGCTTCATTATAACCCAAAATTCTGTATGCCCTGGAAGCACGCCTAATGAAGGTATCTATGTGTTCCCCTTGTTTCATCTGTGTGAACACTAACTGTGCACGTTGATATGCATCCAATCCAATGAAATATTTCACAAATGTTTCTCTCACATCATTCCAGTTATTGAGATTTGCAACATGATGGTCAAAATACCATTCTAGAGCCTCACCTTTCAGATATATAGATAAAGCATTTCTAGCGGCATTTTCTCTATTTGGCTGAGTGTAATCAATGAATGACTCATACGCCTGTATCCAGATTATTGGGTCCTGATCCTCCCTATCCTCGAAAGGAACAATCCCATTCTCATGAAACGTCATGATGCCTAAAGTCTCACATTGTTAGGTATACATAAATAGTCCTACATACACAATCCTGCATTTCGGATAGTAAAGTTCAATTCATAATACATTTTCTGTTCCAATACTTGTTCCATCTGATCAAAACGTTCACCAGTGCCTTCAAATAGCGCCTGATCTTCTTCCATAGTAATGGCCATTTTGACTTCTACTTAAGAATCAGAATATCAGCTCCACAAAATATCTTATTCAACAATCAAAAAGTCCTGCACCGGGTTTCAGTCCACCAGTTTTAGAGTAATGACTTGAGGTTCAGTCAAATATTCTAATTAAATAAATATAAACTAAATATCATTCGTTGGGAGCAGCTTGGCAAGAGGTATGTGGATACTAGTGCATTGTTGCAGACAATTGATTATGAATACTGATCAATAACTATGAAGGATAACTCACACAAGGAATTCCTGTAGTTCAGTAGAAGGTAGTTTCAATATAGCAGAGGTCTTGGTAGTGTGGTACTGGACAAGTACTGAACAATGTCAGTGTTCAGAAGCAAAGTAATAACTGAGGAATAGGGAGGAACACCTGAGTATATATATCCAGAAAGGGGGTTGGGGGTTACTAGGTTACCACACCACCTGGGACCTAGACTGGCAAGAAGCTAAGTTCTGTTTATTTTCCATAAGTCACAGGCATCAGCATCAGCATGAAACAAACAACAATTAAGAGGATAGCATCATAATTTCTTAGTCTGGCATTAATACTAAGGCTGATCACAGAGAGGTAAAAGTCCTTGTTGAGCTTGTACAGGGGTTAGCACAAAGATGCCAAGCCCCTGCCTAGACTTGCTAACAGCTTTAGCACAGGAATGCTAAGCCCCTGGCTTGAGTGGCTTTAATGCTAACAAAGGGATGAAACCCCCTGGCTAGACAGTAAAATGCTTAGCTTGCACTAAGTAGTTAATTATCCCAATAACAGAGTCTGGATATGGTCTTATAGTCTAGTCAGTTTAAACCTCAGGCCTTTAAGAAGAATAAAATCGAATAAATGGAATTAATGTGAAACGGCCAGAAAATACCTTTTAAATGCAAACCTTATGTTAACACTTGTCATAATGGTCAGGTCTCATGACCAGTAAGGGTTATACTTACGTCACAAACTAAAGACAAATTACCTCACATAAGGTGCAACAATAATGTTTAGAGTACTTCATATGTGACTTCATATGCCCAACAATCCTCACATATGCAGCATAGTCGCTATGTTACTCTCCTCTCTATACCCTGCAACAATAGGTAAGAACCGAAACGCTATCTTTAAGTCGAAATACCACATCTGGCACTGATTTCATACACTGATTTCATACTTTCCCTTTCGTTTCATTAATTCCAAGAAGCTAAAGTTATTATATTTATCAAGTTTTGGTAGTTATTCCTTCTTGTGTGTTGATATGAATGTGGTATTTTGATATTATTTATCAAAGAAATCATATGAATTGGTTTAACGCAATACGGAGAAGTGTAGTGCCAGGGATAAACAAATCTTTCCCTATACTACTTCGATCGAAATGGACACATACATTGACCGCGCAACATCTGCGCAAGTTGGTGAGATGCTGATTGAAAGTGTTTTCTCCACTAGATGGACCTTACCATGTGATCCATATCCATTGTACACACTTCGATATGTTACTGGCCGTATAAAATCCAAAGTAATAATAGTAGACGAGTGTCTGTGTAATTTATCGACCTCCTTAAAAAAACCTAGGGTCATAACACATTAGTTCACTTTTGTTTGACAGTGATAATAAAACCCTTGATCGAGAGACTTGACCGAATAATCATGGTAATTTCTGGTGGCTAAAACAATGCCAAATAATTATGAATCATTTTCCTCTAGGCGAGATACGAATTGTTATTACATTACGTTGTCAAATAACGGATCATGAGACACGCAATCCAGCAAGGAAACGATGCGTATGATGGAGTATGATGACTTTTCTGGTAGGCGGAGGTGGAGGTAGATTTGTTGGTCGCTAGAATATTACATACAATAGTGTAGAATATACGGCGGGTGGTGAGCTTCTCTGTGAAGGGCAGTAGATGATAGAATTCTGTAACACACTTAATACAGTCATGTATACCTAAGTTAGTACATACAGTTGATGTATCTAAGACGGGGTAAGGTTCAGTTCTCAATGCACAAGATACCATCAACTAGGTCTATTACAGGACCTGAACACGCTGACATAAATTAGATAGTTATGCCGTGTGAACTCCTCCTGTGCATTCAGTTTCAAGAACTAGACCGAGGGCCTGTTAGATTCTCCAGTACGCTAGGGATTGACTTTATAGCCTACGAGTTAATAGTATAGGTGCTAGACAAATAGGCACAAGCCAGTAATAGCGGTTACATGCCTATTACGGATGCCGTTGTGCTTCACTATGGGGCCTTCCTTGTGAAATATGATCATCGGTCCTCCCCCTGTGCAACTAAAAAGGCGATATTTGTAGTTATGAGGTGGCGGTTATATTTTTAGGCGAGCTAATGACTCGCCTAAATGTATATAATCGTGCACACTATTTGATATAATAATACATAATGAAACACTGGAAGAATGAATGCATTGTGGTGTTGAATAAGGATTCCACAAATTGTGGAAAATTATTCTAAGCTCATTAATTATCTACATTACAACGGAACATCATCAACAGGTCATTAGATCTATCATTAGAACAACGGGAGATCCAAAGGAAAACGCTGCATAGGATGCCCAGAGGATGCCTTAGTACATTATAATTGTTCTATGAATTGAATGCTTTATTATTTGATACCTAGGATAAAGAGGTCATTAAGGTTTCAATTATAGTGTAACATTCCCAAGAGAAGGATGGAAGAAGGGAAAAATAATGCAGATCCTCAAAGTAGAGTTGATTAAATGTTAAGAATTCATGTTAAGTACGTGTGACAGTCATTGTCTACATACTGTATCACTTATTATTTGTATACCAACATTTCTTCCATACTGAACGAGAAGGCTAGTCCATTGAATCATAAATTTAAAATTTATTAAATAATTTAAAAGATAACAATGGAAATTTGTTCTCCCTATTAGAGAACTGAGAGGTATTTCCCTTTTGTTGCATGGATATTTATAACTTCATGTTAATTAACTTTGATATTGTGATGTAACTGTAAGCACTGCAAGAAAGGGAAAGGTTGCTATAGGGCATATACCAGGGGCCTGTTTTATGAGCTGATAGAAACTGTATCGCTCCCTCGATGCACTGATTGTCTTCCTGACAGAAATTGTCCAATTGAAAACCCGAAATAAATGTTCCGTGCCATGAAGGAAGCTAAATCCAAAATTGGAGCCTGTTATATAAGCTAAGGAAAGGAGAATAATGTGTGAGTATTACTAAACCTTTCCCCCTTCCTGTAATGGAATAGAAATTGCCACCCACTATTGTGCGTATGGACTATTCCTACCAGCTGGGAATATCACGTAGGAAGGAATCTATGTACTTCCTACAGGTAAAGGAATTCCCACAAAATAATTCGTTTCTTAGTTGATGCAGGAATTATCTCAACCCAGTCATCCAAGACTCATATTGGAAGGTTTTGCTGTTCAAACGGATTTCTGCAGCCGCCCTAGATTATGTCATTTGAGAATAGAATTTACGCAAGTCAAGTAAACTTCTCGAATATAATATGTACATTGAATTGACCAAATCAAATTAATGAGAAAACGTAATATGTGGCTGCTATGGAGCCAGTGTGTTTGTACCAGGCGCCAAGTGCAGGCATTATGTTTTTTTGATGCACTGATAAGTGTGTTCTATAGCTGGGGTGCCCCATGAATGCCAGACACATATATATAGGGTTACTAGCCCCTCTGATGAAGCCTCCGACGAAATTCAAGAGGGAATGGAATTGGGCGAGGCAACAGCTATCCCCCACATTTATTCTCCTTACTGGATTGAAAGATCGTAATTTTTTCAATAAGATTTTCTTTAATATTCTTGGAGGATGTAAATGTGTGAAATGGCATGTCCAAGCAAGGCAGGTTAGAATTGATGTAAATAATGAAGTTGGCGCAATGTCATGTATAGGTATTATTGTCTCTCAGTAACCATGACGTAGATACTATGTAGCTTCGTCTTTTCAGAAGGCTGAACAACCGAGGTATATGCAACATGTCTGCCTCTGGTCACTGAGCAATAAAGACCAGAACGATCTTATCACGTTTCTTCCAGGATTCTGTGTATTATAGTAGGAATAGATTCCCTTCCAGACCTTTTCCATAGCATTAACTAGATATAATAGTAACCAATGGCTAAGCTAGGTTCCCCGAACTGGTCATATTTATACTATTTTTGAAGCGATGATGACAAACCTGATTCTGCAGAACACTCATTGGCACGATGGAAACCCGACGGCAACAATATATATATAATGAGTGTTATCTACATGTATACATAGAGGCGTTGTTGCAATCACTTTCACTTCAAATGCGATTGGATTTCTCCACAGATATTTAGCCTAAGGTATGTGCCTTATTATCAATTTACTATCAGGTCGTCCAGTATATAGATCTCCCTTCTGGCTAATATATTGGGTCCTACTGTTTTTAATGATTCAGTTTATGGTCGCTAAAGGATGAGCATTAAATCAGTCCGCTCTAGACAGATGCCTTTGCATAATTAATAGCATCCTGCCCAGTTAAGCATTCACGACTTCTTTTGATAATCTCTTGCTTTCTTTACACCACAATTTCCACGTCCGAGATTCCATGTATAGATACAGGCAGGTCATCATTGCTTCAATAAACGATCCATCATACTCTGTGTATTACACCTGCAAGTCTTCAGTCGCCACTCAAAATATGGGACAATGTAGAAACGGCAAACCTCGGAGGCTTTGAAGTTCTAGAGAATGTGTCTAGATGAATGCAACATGGATTTATTTATTCAAAACTGTTCCTTGAAGTCGGACCAATGATTAGTGGAGGACATTTTGAATAACCTCTTTTAGAATCCAAGTATAGGTCTTCGATTTATAATTATCGTTCAATGATGTTTATAGCCAATGGATAATGGAACGGCTGAGGATTTTCATCACGAGCAAAAATGCCACTCACCAATGTAGGAATTCTCAATACATTTTTACTTGAGCACGTCACTGGGAAAAGATGGATTCTCCTGCAAGCAATTTTGCGTTTTGTGCGATCTATACCGTTTGAATGTCAGTTTCATATAATCTCGTTGGCAGACGAGAGAGGAAATTATACATTTTCTTGTCACTCCCTTCATTTTCCAGTCCGTTGAATTTTAACTCGCCTTATTTCTTAGGAATGTTTAAATGCCCGCTTCATGAGAGTAATAAATGCCTGACCGAATAACCTATTTCCAACTCTCAATTTATCCATCATAGAGCCATACGTTCCTTTTTTGAAATCTAAAATCTTTTTAAAAGTATTAACCGAAACCATGTTGATCAGATCATTATAACTCATTGGAATATGCCACACTTTCAAAAAGTAGTTCGCCGGCTTTCGTTTGACCGACCTATGCTCGAAGCTGAATTACTATGGGGCGTCAAGTGTCAACCTCACAATTTTGTTGTTTATTATCCACTTGTGTTCACAAAATGGACAGTTAAGAACAAAATTGTTAATTTGTTCATTTACAAATTAATCTTTTCAACGAAATAGTTATTTTCTTCATTGAGCAATCAATTTCGTGTACAAAATCAATATTGAATAGTCCCAAAGAGGATTTAGAGTACGAAATGAATTGTGTGCATTCCCAAAGTCAATTTTGTGTATGAAATGAATTCCAAAGTCAATTTCATGTTCAAAATTAATGTAGTGCACAGACCCAAAGTCAAAGTTGATTTTGTCTACAAAATGAATTTTATGAAGAGAGGGAGAGAAGAGAGGAAAAGAGGAAGAAAGGAGAGAAGGGGAGAGGCAGGGAGGAGAGGAAGGGAGGAGAGGGAGGGAGGAGAGAGATGGTGGGCAGGGAAGGAGGAGAGAGAGGAAAGGCTGGAAAGGCGATTGTCTGTTGTGCCAAAGTCACTCCGGATGTCGATCTCAGACTGGTCGTCTTGCACAATACTTTCAATTTAAGCCATCAAAGCGTGATCCAGCCCTCATGCAGCTGTCAGCAATTGTAAACTTGCAACTCTTGTTCCACATCGGGAGCGATTGAATGGAATCAATTGCGAGGTGTCCATTGCACAGGGACCTATGTTTTGAAGACACACCATTTTCTATTCACAGGGAACAGTTCGCTATGAGCGAGTTGATTATTCATCTGATATCGGTTCAAATGGTATGGTCAAAAGATCAGGCAATTACATCTCACTCGAAAATTAAGGCAAGAGGGGTCTAATTAAAGCTACATTGTCAGTTATTGCGTCATTAATTTAAGAAGATTTTGAAGATGAATCCCCCGAAAGAAAACGAGTGCAATAATAAGTGAAACCACTGCAGCAACGTATTTCAGCGGGTCCCCTTAGTATAAATATGGACGTTCAAATGGGTCAAATGGGTAGGAAATGAACGGAACAAAAAGTAGCAAAACTTTAGTCTTTGAACAATGTTAACTGGGAATGCATCTTTAAGACGGGCTCATGGGTTTGCACAAACTGTAATCTATAAGCCCAGATGTTTTCAGTTGTGTTTCTTATAATTATAATTTAGTGTCGGATTCTAATGAAACACTGAAAACCGTCCGAACGCTTGTTTCTTCTAGGCTATTGTCAATGTTTATATCCCGGCAGATTCTCCAGAAACCGACCAAATTATTATGTCAATATTATGAATATTGTATGACGGTGAACTGATTCATTACATACCAGGCTACCCTTGTATACACGTGAGAACACGTCGACAAAAATGTAGCAGGCTATTTTTAGTTTGAGGAATAATTGAAATTCAATAATTGAATTGAATCTCTGAAATTCAGTGACTATATATACCGAATCGGGAACTCAAGACGGTGACTGGACGTTGATTATAATAATCTGTATTTGTAGGCGGGAAAATGATAAACACTAGGTATTTCTGAGTATGTTTGGTACTTTGATCCTCATTTTTGTCTTAAATGTGGACATGAATCCCATTCAGGAATATAGCTGAGCAGAAGGGGGCGTGGCTTCAATCTCTGGGTCATCCCAGTGACCATGACAACCTGGACTATCATCCAATCAGACTCATCCATTTGTGTGCCTCGAATGGAACATGTAAACAACGGTCACTTTTGTATAGCCACTGGACAGATAAGGTTACATATTTATTTCCACAGTTAAACCTTTATCACAATGGGTGGGCGTTATTGTTCCAAGTGTGGCGAGAGACATGATTCCCCTACGGGAAAGAAATGTCAACATTTTAATCAACGTCATACTGAAGATTTATTTACCAGTTTATCTGGAGATCCAGTGGCAGCAAGATTGACGGCGTTGGAGGGAATGATGAAGAAATTCTTGGCATCTAAACCTAGCTCAAGTCGTCAGGGTAATGATGAAGATGGTTCGGAGACAGAGGTGGAGATAGGATCTCGGGAATCATCTGTAGACAGTGACATATACAGAGTGTCAGGTGGGCGTGGCCGCCGGAGACGTTCCCGTTCAAGAAGCACCGAGCATCGGGCCAAGAAGCCTTTTGATAGGACCAAGGACCTCCCAAGAGGTGAGAGTGTCGATTCCATTGAAAAACTTTTGTCTTTGACAATAAAATTAGCTTTGAAACTTCTCACTGATAATCGTCCCAGCTCGGAGGTAGAAGGAATCCTCAGGCATGCTTTGTTGATGTCGGACAAATCGGCCAGTAATGTTTACTCACTGAAAGCCAGCCTTGATTATGACTCTTGTGTTCGGGAGAGGGCTAACAGAATAGGTTTAGCTGCCTTTACCGATATTCGCCAAGATGAGATTCTCAAGTATTATGCATTTGAGAACTCTAAGAAGGTTGCAAGGGATGGTGAGCGTAAATTCAAGCCAACAAAGAAAGGCATATGTTTCAATTTCAACTCGGAGGCTGGATGTAGCTTACAAAGTTGTAGATATTTTCATAAGTGCCAGAGGTGTGGGTCAACAGACCACGGAATCAAGTCTTGCTCTAGTAAATCAGCTGTAAACTCTAAATAGGATGAGGCTCATCGTGGGGGAAAGTCATCAAATGTTGTGTCTTCAGAATGTTTTACTTCACGTTGTAAACAAAGTGTTGTCAACAGTTGCCATGGTAATTACGAAAATAACAAGTCGCCTGACTCTGTCTTGCATCACTCTCCTGTCATGGAGATTGGTTTTGACACACATTCTGGAAACATGGTGGACACGGACGTTGTTTGCGGAGATGATGGAACAAGTAAAGTGGTTATTTCTCCCACGATGGATGCTGATAAACACCTGAGCCTTGAGAATCTTACTGAGTGTGTTAATGTAAGTACCAAAATGGTATGTGACGAATCTGTTATTATCAAGGCACATGTTTGTACTGACCGAAAATTGTTGTTTAAAACTGACCCAACTGCTGGAGGTCATGTTGTTGAGGTTTTCGAATGTTGTAAACTTGGCTGCTGTACCTGTGTATTTTTGCTTGACAATGTTCGTAGCCAGCTAAAGCCATGCAGATTTGCCTATTTAAAAAGTCTCATTAATTCTGATGCTGCTGCTGAACATGAGAGTACTTTTGCTGGTATAACAGATGGTTTTCCTATTGTCGATACTGTCCCTCCTGAATATCACTGTGATAACTATAAATCTATTTTGGAGGAGGGCCCTCGTGATAAGATGAATGCTATTGTGTATGAAGAGTTTACTGGGGGAATGGTTTCAGTCCTAGATACTAAGCCTCACTGTGTACATGCTTTAGGGGCAGTCCCTAAACCTGATGGGAATATTCGCCCTATAACTGATTGTAGTATGCCAGCTGGGAGGTCTGTAAACTATTTTTGTGATTCTCTCATACGAGAATTTAGTTACAAGGGTTTAGAAAATGTGGTAGCTATGCTAGAAGTAGGAGATTTCATGTCTACAGTTGATATAAAGTCAGCTTATAGGGCGGTTCCCATTGACCCAGGACATAGGAAGTATTGTGGTTTTTGTTGGCAGTTAGATGGGCAAGATAGATATTTCTGTGACAACCGCTTATGCTTTGGCTTAAGAACAGGCCCCTGCTACTTTGATCAGATCTCAAATTTTGTAGCATGTGTGTTGCTAGACGTTTATGGTATAGTAGTAGTAAACTATCTCGATGATTATTGGGTCAGGGCTAGTACCTATGATGAGTGTGTTGCTGCCCAACAAATAATTATCAATCTGCTTAGATATCTAGGGTTTTACATATCCTGGAAGAAAGTCTCTCCCCCTTCCACCAAATGTATTTTCCTAGGCATTGAGATAGACTCAATGAATATGACCCTAGCGCTTCCAGAAGGGAAGCTTAGAAAATTAAAAGAATTACTCAAGAAGGTTAGTGGATACAAGTATATTCTAAAGAAAGATCTAGAACGTATGAATGGGTATATGGCCCACTGTGCCACTGTCTACCCTGGAGGAAGGACATTTTGCCGCAGATTTTTTGATTTGTACAAAGAAATGCTGGCTAGGAGGGTCAGATCTTTACCATTAGATGCTGGTTTCATGAAGGACCTAGAGTGGTGGAAAGCTTTTACTGAAGTGTTCAATGGAATTAGATATTTAGATAGGCCCCAATATCCTCACCCGATTATTACAGATTCTTCAAAGAGGGGTTATGGTGCTGTTTTGGACATGGACTGGGTTGCAGGGGTATGGAAAGGCTATGAGGCCCCTATAGTTGACACTGACTGCAGTCATTTAGGCCCTACTTCTGATTATTTAGAGACAGATGACAGTATCAATGTATTGGAGATTTTTCCTGTACTTGTTGCCCTAAAAAGGTGGTGTGAGTCACTCCGGGGTTGTGATGTAGTCTGTTTGATTGACAACACCCAAGTGATCCATATGATTAGGAATGGGACAAGTCATAGTCCAATATGTATGGACCATCTATATGAACTATTTTGGGTTTGTTTTATTTATGATATTCAGCTCAAACCAGTCTACATTAATACAAAAAATAATCTTGTGGCTGATACACTTTCCAGGCTACCATACAGAGGCACATTTAAAATAGCTGGGGATGTTTTGCAAGCAGCTCACTTATGTTGTGCTTCTACCATTTTTTCTGATTGTAGAGGCCCAAGTCTGGATGGATAGAGTAAAAGTGCTTCGTGCTGCCTCAGTATCATCCTCTACCTTTAAACAAAGGCAGCACCAGTGGTTATTTTACCGGAGGTTTATGGCCTCGGTCGGTATCAACCATTGTCCTGTTACTACAGAGAAGATCTGTATGTATTCTGCTTATTTATCCTCCTTCCTCAAGGCCTCGTCGGTGGTTTCCTATTTATGTGGGATTACCTTTCATATGAAATTATTAGGACTGGAGCCAATTTCTTTATCTCATCCAGCTATAAAGTCTGTGATACAAGGTATTTTCAAGCTACCTGGGTCCTCCCCATGTCCCTCGGACCCTCTATTACCTAATCACTTAAAGAGGATGTACTTATGTTTAGACAAATCATCCCCTTCAGAGGTTTTAACCTGGACGGCAATTATATTAATGTTTAGGTCATTACTGAGAGTGTCTCATGTCTCATTTCTAAGCATACATTGCTTCGTTCTCATGTCAAAATTCATGACTGGGGTTTGGAATTAACTATCCTTTCTTCAAAAACCTCTTCTACACCTTTTATTATTCCCATTGCAAGGATCCCAACTAAGGGCCTGTGTGCTGTATACTGGGTAGGAAAGCTTCTGAACTCACATAGGGCTCCTCCTTCAAGTCCCCTTCTCTCATGCCCTTCATGCCCTCCTATGACCTATGACTGTTTTAAGGTCAATTTCAATAATATTGTGTCTAAGGCTGGCCTTAGAGGTAGATTTTCTTCCCATTCATTACGCAGGGGGAGTGCTACCTTTATGTCGGCCTCAGGGGCATCTCTCCTTGATATTAAAGCCAGAGGGCATTGGAAATCATCTGCTGTGTACCGGTATATCACTCCCTCTTTTCAACACATGTTATTGGTTGATGCTAAATCTTTCTCAACCATTTGATTGTATAATTCATTCATAATTCCATTAGGTGGGTTTGGCGAAGTGTTTTTGGTGAAAATAAATATTGTGTTTCGCCAAACTTCTCCTCTATGTCATTATTCATGTTATGTCAATTAATCTCTTATTGCATTTATGCATATAAACATTAATTCTCTCAGCCCCCCCTCTCAGTCTATGTGGACATGAATCCCATTCAGGAATATAGCTGAGCAGAAGGGGGCGTGGCTTCAATCTCTGGGTCATCCCAGTGACCATGACAACCTGGACTATCATCCAATCAGACTCATCCATTTGTGTGCCGCGAATGGAACATGTAAACAACGGTCACTTTTGTATAGCCACTGGACAGATAAGGTTACATATTTATTTCCACAGGAAATTTTTAACTTTTATTGTATGTTAGAGTGAAAATAAATATTGTGTTTCGCCAAACTTCTCCTCTATGTCATTATTCATGTTATGTCAATTAATCTCTTATTGCATTTATGCATATAAACATTAATTCTCTCAGCCCCCCCTCTCAGTCTATGTGGATTATTTGATAAGATTAATGAAGCATATTTTGCATATTCTTCACCCATTAACAACCTGAACAAATTAATTACAATTTCTTTTAATGCACTTAACCTTATATAACCTGCATGCTGGGATTCGATTGTGTTCAGTTCTGGAGGTTCACATCGCCCCTCAGAGTGGCAGGCTATAATCGCCCAGAACCCAAGAGGGAAAAAAAAGAAATAGTTTGAAGTTGATATAATTGGGACATCACTTCTCATAACAGTAACAAGTGCGGAGTCACATACTGTCCAATGGAGCTACAAGAGAGTCACACTCAGTACATCAGAATTTATGAGTCACATAGATAAATTTGACATTTGATATAGGTAAAAAAGCTAGGAAAAAGGCAACATTTCTTTGGAAAACGAGTTCCTAACGTCACGGATGGGGTTACTTCCGGTATGTAGATATTATGTCTATATCTCTTTGACCTATAGACAGACATTTAGTTTTTCTACTGTTGAACAGTACCTATAAGTGAGAATGTATTATGAAACACGTCCCAGGTTAAAGTATACGTAAACCAGTTGGTCTCAGTACTTGGTTTCTATTGAGGAGGTAATAAGAACCAGGCTTAAGAAAAATAGGAGCCCGAAATGTGACATTTATCATGTGAGTCGGGGAAGAAAGCTGTTTACAAAAAGATTAGGGGGCCATAAATGAGTAACAGAGTACCTTGACGTTCTTCATTACGAGACCTTTCATTCATCGAAAGGGAATATAAAGCTGGATTGCCTGCCTTCTATTAAGCAACACAAGGCAGGATAAATGAGGAGAATATCAAAACACATATCAATATCAGGCCTGAACGAATCGACAATAGATTAATGTATACCGGTTAATTAGCCCAGAACAGTCTGTGGCATGTCGATAACATAAATAGCACACACTGAATAGAACCGCATACTTCTATCGTATACATGTTGACGGACAACGATTCCCTGGATTGCAAAAAACATGTACGTTGCTAACTCATTTATCATTGCATCCATAGAACAGAATGCGTGACTTCCAAACAAATTGCTCAATCCTGCTTCAAAAATCGGTGCTCAATTCTAGTTTCGAGACCGGCTAAAACATTAGATGTGTTGAGAGTTCATACAGATTTGAAATCTAGTCAAGATATATTATCATGTGGTTTTGATTCGCCAGAAAATGTACAATTCGCCTTCAGAAATTCTTGAATAACCCTAATTTAAGCTAAAATTAAAGATCAAAATTCAGTCTCACATAAATATTTCATTTATATCAACGCAACACCAAATGCTACCTATAATATTTATTACAATTCTGCCTAATTTAACAAAATGTATTATATACGTAGAGCTGTGGATTGTATATTTTCTGACGATCTGACACATATACCTGTAGAACGATGGCACATGGGAACAATGGCGATTTATGACGATCAATGGCACAGGGAATGAAGGAAAATTCATGATATGCAAGTTGAGTACAATCTATCAGCATCATCTGTTATGATATCACATGTATGATACTGTTGAAGCCTTTCTATGAATACATGCAACCACCTGTGAGCTATCTGCATCAAGTATATCTATAGACCCGCTTCATGGATGGTTTATGAATGCCGTTAATAGCGACTTTTGAATAATTTGTCAATGATTTCCTAGCATACATCATACAGCTCCTCTTGTTTATGACATCAATAAACCACAACGGGAATTATAATGAGCAAGTTGCTTTATTATCGCAGCCATCGGTTTAAGTCCTCCTTTCACATTTAAGGCCTTTTCTAAAATAAAAAACGCAAATGTACTTAAGCAGTCGAATAAAAGTCTCAAGGCCTTCTCACAAACTGGTTACTGACTATAAACTCGTTATATGGGATTTGCATGTCCTCCATCTTGAATTTTGATTCGCATGGAATTATGCATGGGAGTTGTAGGTCAGAAAACTTTTCATGTTTAGAATGGACTATTTATGGTTTAGTCCATGGTTTATGTGAATGAATAACAGCTATGTTTTATATTTAGTTTTGATTCTTTTTAATATGGCGAACTGGAACTGTTTTAATAGCCAATTCGCATGTGCTACTGTGCCTGTTACCGTGCATGCATGCTGGGATAGATTCAGTTTCAGGTTTGACATACACATATTTAGCAACAATTAAATTCATGATAAGAACGATGGGAACTTGCGTTATAAAAAAGTAAAACACATGAATATTGACATTGGAGCAGCGATGAACATTCCATGCTGAACATGACATGGTTTTTCTTTTTTTTCTTTTACGATATACCTTATGTACCCCAATTCCATGCGAATCAAGATTTAATGGTTATCAGTATAGTATAGCCTAGTTCTTCCTACTTTGTAAACGATCCTTTGTGCCGAATGGAATGCATTGTAGCCATTCAACCGTCCTCTCTAGTCAACCTTAGTCCTCTTTAGTCCTCTACCTTAGGGACTGGTAACAGGAACTTTCAACCCCTGGTCTTTTCCCACCTGGAACTTTCAACCCCTGGTCTTTTCCCCCCAGGTCTTATCAACCCCTGGTCGTTTCAACCCCGGGTCTTTTCAACCCTGGGTCATTTCAACCCCAGGTCGTTTCAACCCCTGGTCATTAATTTGCCAATAATCAGTGATAGAATATAGTATACCTCACCCAATACTTGCATCCCTAAAATCTCCCTGATTATTTTTGCTAGATAATTCTGAACAAAGACTGTTGGGTGTTGAGTAGTTCATAGCATTTAAATTACAATGCAAATTCTAAAATAAATGATAATAAATTATTTATTTTTGTCACTATAATTAGCTGTAGTGGCTATCAGAAGTGTCATTTCCATATTAAGTCATTGGTTTGGCTTCGCCTATATCCAGTAGTTTCCTTTCCATTGTGGATATTAAGCCTCTTGAGGTTATCATTAAACAAACAATCCTAATTAGGACCCCAACAAGGAGACCTAGGCATCCACCTACATACTGATGGTTAGCTAGGGTTTACTGTTGTGATAACAGTTACCAGAAACTAGCATAACTTCACACTGTTTATGTATTAATTTATGACGATACTTCTAAAAGATTTAGGGTATAATTATGACAGATTAAGACCAGTATATAAATTGAACTCATATATTACAAATTATTAAGTCCGTTTTTTAGTAAATATGATATAATTCTTTCAACCATACAACCCTATGTATAAGAGATTCTGATAAAGTAAAACTTTAATTTCCATGATCATTCTGCCTTCTTTGGAAAAACGCCAGACCTTGAATAAACGCTGGCCTCTGTGACATGTTAATCAGAAATATAAAAATACCAAGACCCAGTATTGACATGAAACCTGGATAACATAACGAGTAAAATAATAGAAACATACTGTTATACTTATATGCTCACACCTACCAGTCACTGGCATCATGAACATTCATAAGTGATGTAATTGGTTAATGGTATTACTCAATTTAATTGTATTTGTACCTGTATTTACCATATAAATATGATAAATATTCCTTTATAACATCAAAGTCTAAACAGGACCAAACCCTTCTCATACATATGCTGCCTACATACTTATGCTATGAACACACCTTCCACTGGTGTGATTTATTAGGTTGGAAACTCTAACTTCGAAGATTGTTTCGAAATATTCCTCCGAATGCATCAGACACCAAATAGAAATGTCTATTCTTCTGTTAAACGACCAGGGGTTAAAATGACTAGGGGTTGAAATGACCTGGGGTTGAAACGACCAGGGGTTGAAAGTTCCAGGTGGGAAAAGACCAGGGGTTGAAAGTTCCAGAAACCCCCATTGTTATATCAATCAGAAATGATATGACATAAGCATAAACACAGTGGCCTTACAGAGATTCCCCTGGTCAAGTGGCACACAATCTTTGTTTCTCATCTTAAAGGTCAGAGACTTGTGGGTGTATGCCATTTGCATCCTTATGAACTTATCCTAATTAATATCTTCGTCAGAAATGACCCTTGAAGGATAGTCTAACTATATTTATCATGCGATAGGAAAGGGGACAAAGATCATGCGATGAATGATCTCATCAGACCTTTGCTTCTAAGGGATTCCTATGCAACCGCTTAACGTTGTAAGGCAATGTGGAAATCTTGACGCAATAATCTCTCACTGCGATGAGCAAAACACGTTGCCGGGGTGTCATTCAGTCGATCACAATTCGTTACAATGGGCCCCAGGTGCCTCTCTTAACGTCTTTCTGGGATATAGTTCAGCCGGCATTACATAATTTACTGGGTGATAATGGGGCATAAAACATGAATGGTATGCATAATAACTAATTTGGGTCATACAGTAGGATAGATAAAAGCAATTAATATATTATATATATAGAATATATTATATGTATTGTCACCTGCAGCTAGTGGAGTGATCAACCGTACTGCAGCAGTGCATGTATGCAGATTACCTGAATGGGCTGCATACATGTACACAAAAAGCATCTTTTCAATATAATTCATAGTACATTTCAGATATTTGAAGGCCTGATATTATATATATGTAATCTCCAATCCATATTCTTAAGCGACTATGGAATTATCAACGAACAAATCAACTAAGATTGATTGGACCTAACCAGCACTGTTTATCTATTCCATTCCACACCCAGGGATGACTTGGTTACAAGTCAACAACTGCTAATTAGACACAGTTCAGTAAGTACTGATCCAGAGCCGCGCACCACAATGCTCTTCCCTTTTTCTTTAAAGGAGAGCAAAACTGCTTTTAGACATGAAATGGCTATACCATAAGGTTTAACACATGGGAGTAATGAAGACAGCAAGAATATGAAGAATTTGTCATAATATAAAGACAAGGTCAAGCAGGACATAAAATACAAAAATCCGTACCGGTAGCTAGGAAAAAAATCATACATGAAAATACATGAGAATAAATCATTTTTCAGGTTACATATTAGGTGCATACACAGTAGAAAAACAATTTGTTGTTCCCATAGTACACTGTTGTTTCATACAGAGGTAAATATCACACTACATGTAAGTATCACGGCACACACATTGTCTGGTAACATCCTGATGTTCAAGTAGAACTTTGTCCAAAATTGTCTAGGTTATAGTTTCTTTTAACATCCTTCTTTTAAGATCCGAGGTTTAGTCCAGTTCATTTTAAGCACTGTGGAGGTGTCGCCCTAGAGATTCTGAGTCAGCTGGGCTCGTCCCATTCTCCCCAAGAGGTCACCACATCTGACTGGGTCATCTTGACATAGCTAGCCGATGGTCAGTAAAATATACTCCATATCATCCAGGTACCAACTAACAATGCCTCCAGTTCTTGTCAACCTTCAAATACTCTGTATATATTTCCTAACACCAAATAAAAAATACTGTCATATTAAACCGTTTCAAAAGCTTTTTCCTCATCCGTATTTAACAATTCCTCCTCATTCTTCAAGTCCACATCTACCTCCATCATCTTTCGTTCCTCTGCATCCACACCCTTTTCCCACAAATCTTGCTCCTCATCTTTTTTCACAAAAGAAGCATTCACAGGCTGAGGAGGCAAGCTACCAAGCTGTTCTATAGCCTGTGGACCTGGTTGATCAGTCACCTCTGCCCACGTTTCAGTCCCAAAGGCCCGCTGGAATAATCAAGTGGCTACACTGAATCTCCTCATAGGCGACAAAATAGCGGGGTATAGGTTAACTTCCTATCCTTCTGTGGCCTTTGTATGGGATTCACACTCACATATCCCTTGGGACCTATACCAGCAGACATCACCACTCCTGACCCAGTTCCAACCATAAATTGACCATGCACGCCAGCCGGGCTACCAGGTGTCATATACACAGGTTTCTCCACTGGCTGTAGTGAATCCTGCATGAGTGGGTTTTCCCCTCCTTCCATTACCAATCTATTCCTTTTTTGCACCGCTTCTGGGTACAGGGGTAAGCCATCTGGTAAGGACTTGCACTGGATGCTTGCGGGGAAGGCCTTGGCATTAAACCTGCCATAGCTCCCCAGATAACATTGCTCCTCTGTGGTGAAAATTTGGTTTGTATCATCTTTGTACCACTGGAGGAAGTGGTACAGTCAGAGGAGGTGCAGGCTGAGGCGGTACCCTCGCGGCAGTATGCTGCTGCAACGGATCAGCCCCGATCTGCTGGAGATAGGATCGTCTCAGCATATCGGAATCAAGCGTTTGCTCCTTCTCCACCACCTTCTCTGGCTTTATCCTCTTTATCTCCGGCTCTCCATTCTCATACCTGGACAGCCAACATTGCCTATCCATAATGGTTTCTCTGGATCTGATATCCTCCTTATAGTAATCCAATTGGCGGTTCAAACCCTCATATTGTCACCACAAAGCTGGCCACTCAGCAGCTGGCGCTCTAATCTCACTTACATCCAGCAATGGAGCGAGAGAAACATCCACCACATTCCTAACAATTTCAAAACACTGGTTGAGGCCTTGATAAATGGATTCAGAGCCATCTACCAAAGTTTTTCAACCTCCAAAGCAGACGAATTTATCAATTTGTCAGAAGCCAAGTGAGGCAGAAGTAAACAGTTGCATTGGCATTCAAACCCCTGATCCCCACATAACTTCTCTGACTTGTCAAGTTTCTCAGAAACAGGAATTCACTGAGTGTGCTCAACGAGGTGTTGTTGTTTTCCTTTGGCTGGACTCCAGCTGAAGCACTGGCTGTTACACTATATCCCTGCTCATGCCAAGCATTAACTTCAGGGGCCGGGGCATGTACCATCTTAGCCTTAGCTTGAGATGAAGTTGTGTGCCTCACCTCCACTTGTGCCCTTTGCCTTCCAATTGTCAAAATCCTATCCAAATCGTACTTTCCCATCCTCGCACACTTCACACAACCATAACTTGGTACTTCCCTCTGCACCACCCGGAATCAAGATGCTAATTCTTTAGCCCAATCGATGCCATCCCCATGGGATTTCATCAAGTGTTTTACCAGATCAGACCTCCTATCTAGCTTCACACCACAAGAGGAGGCATGTGGGCAGGTGTACAGGTGTATAGCCGGACAATGCTCCCCGGACAAATGTCTATAAAATATTTCCTTTGTTTTGAAGGTAATCCCTTTCAGGTTCATCTCCTTCCCCTTATAGCGACACCAAGTAAAAGGCTTCCAGAGCAATGGAGCTCCATTTAACTTATCCATAACCAGGTCAATAACTTCCTGGTTACCATTCACCTTGCCCATGTGACCTTTCAATTGGTGGAACTCATCCTCATACCTAGGCATGATAGGAGGCTTCTCCTAATAAGTTCTTAGCACATCATCTTCATCATCCTGCTTGTACCACCTTATCACCATGTCTAGGGGCAATGTTGCATATATATATATTGAGCAAAGTTAACTCAATACCCTTCAAATTCTGTTTAATCCATCATCTGGCCTGGTTACGCACTGAAATAGAACTGTTGGTCTACCATTCCACTCAAGCTTTGCAAGTGGGCGTAAAACATCTTCCAACATATTTAAACCAGGGCCAGGATAGCTAGCCAGGGAAAGGGGGGCGGGGGATGTCTCAGAGTCCGGGGTTCTTGAAGAATCATGCAAACTAGCACTAAGATTCCTCTGTCTCTCCCTGGTCTCTCTAGCCTCCGACTTAGGCAAACTATCTTACCTCTTCCCAGTAGGTTTATTTTTTAATAGTCTTTTTAAGTATTCAGGTGCCCTACGCAGATTAGTTAACTGTATAGGATTACCATCTACACCAAAAGCCAATTTCAGTAAGTCACTATTCCACCTGGATATTCCTTCACTGGTCTTGAGTTCATAGGTAGACCCTTTCACCCACCTCCATCCTCAAAAGGGCCGTCCCATTCAGGACCATATTTTTTTAGAGCAATGGGCGTTGCATATCTCCAAACAATATTTCCCTCTCTAAAAACTTTGGCCTAGCTCTCCTGTCAAAGTAAGGCTTTTGGTACACGGCTGAGTGTTCCAATCGCTCCCTGACAAACTTATGAGCTTTCAAACAAAAATATTTCCTCCACAAATACATTGTGGCAAGGAAAGTTGACATCTCCAGTCACTGTCCCATAGATGATATCAGCAGGAACTGTTAGTTTCATGCCAAATACAACTAGGTTTGGAGTACACAAGGAACTCTTATGTACCGCCCCCCTGTAAGCATGTGCAATACATGTCACCAGCAAAATTGCAATTCACATCTTCATATCTCAACTAGAAGGTGGTTCCAGCATTCCACCTGCCCATTGGCCTTGGAGAATCAGGAGAAGCCAAGATGTTCCAATCTATATATGAAACAACTCAAAATGGGGATCCAGGTATGGGCTCGATTGGAATTTCCAGAACAACAGCAGACGACGAACGGTTCTTGCTAGTGATAACTGAAATAAGCAGACCAGCAGAGGAAATTTCAGAGCAGATCTGGTGACACAAGATTTTCTCAGGGAGAATATTTGACTTCCTAAGTAATGATCTAAATGATAAGATGATCACATCCCACATAGCACAAGCACGCTGGTCTGACATATTAACATGAAGAAACATTGATAGAAGGTTTTCCTTTGATAAAGTCATGGCCTGAGGAGGAGGGGCTCCCACTCTTGATCGAAGCATATTTCATGGTCATCCCCAAATAAGAGAGGAACCTGGCAATCGTGGTCATCAAAGCAGGAACAGGAGACAGGCAATGAAGATTGCTGAACTCAATGTATTTCTCCATTGAATGGCTCTTGTCTTAGAGGTATCGGGGACCCATGTACTTCCAATTTTTCCGTCAACAAGTCTATCCAACTCTGACAGGGGTAAAGGAGCCAGGCCTGTTGATAAATCTGTAATAACACAAATCAGGATCGTAAATATTTGCATGAGGAAGAGTGTGCAGACTTCATAACAAGTCAGGAATGTGGTTAGAAACGCCAGGAATATATCTGGCAGTTAGGTGAAAGTTGTATCTAGCAGAGGCCCAGAAAATGTAGAGACATGCAGTTCTTATTAATGCTTCTGCCGGAGTTGATCATTGACAGAACAGCTCAGGCACCCAACGGAAGACCTATCTAGATAAGTGTTTATTTAAAATGTTGGACCACCTTACTGTAAAACATCTGCAGCAATAAAAGAATTCTGTAGACAACATTATAAAAACGAAGCTGGACTGCTGAAACATATGAACAAAGTACATGTCAGGTCTTCTAACCAGACAAGTAAGTGGGAGTTTTCAATCTGCTTTAAAACATACACACGTTGCAATACGCTCGCCCGCCATTCAGTCTCCATTCATAACATCTCAAAACCGGAGCTCCGAGCCATAGTGGAGGAGCGCCAAGAGCCCATTACCGAGGCTTGTAGACCACATATGAGTTTAAAACAACATTCAAACCCTGATTTTGATCACCCCAGTCGGGTCATATTCGTTATTAAACATGCTGATCGCCCTTATATTTACAGAAATAAAGAGCGATCAGGCAAGCACCAAGATGAGATCTCACCATAACAACAACACAAGCATCTCACATTACACCACCCCATTAGACCGGATCCACAAGCAGCAGGCTAAATCTAATGAAGTACTGTGCAATGTGTGATTAAAATCGAATATCAGAATTATGATCCCGGCATTCGGAAGAATAGACGAATTGCTCATCCCATGAAAATTATTTTTGACAACCGCAAGCGTGATCACCGCAGATCCACTTCAACCAGCCCACGTAAAGCTAGCCCCAGTATACACGACCAGTCAATGACCAGCAACCGGCCGATCACTAGTAATCACTCGAGAGGTAACAACAACCTATTAAACGTAGGTTTCAAATAAATTTCGCCTTTGTGGTGTTACCCATTTTGGGAGAAAAAAATTTACCTATTAAACGTCTCAAACTGCTCTGTCCTCATGCTGTCTTTATCTAAAGGGGACAAGACAAACACTGCTAATCACAATTATATTGAGCTAGACTTCGAACAGCTTTCTAAAGACATGGAAGTGAGTGACTCAGATCCAGAGGAAGAAAACCAGCCAATGATCACCAGCACTCCAAAGAAACAACCAAGAGCAACACCTCACATCAGTCCAATGAAACCTGAGGATCGCAACATGTCACCCCCCGCAACCCTTCAGAGACAGGACCCCACATCGCCACCTCCGAAAACCACCACCACCACACACAAAGGCACCTCAGCCTCACCACCATCACCCAAACAGCTAAAGCAGACCCTGAAAAACAGCCCCAGAAGCAAGTCACCCAGGAGACCTTCCCCTCGGAGATCCTCCAGAAAGATCAGGACAAAACATACACACAAACCTGCAGCATCATGCATATTCAGACCGTTGGAAAATTCAAGGGACAAACTACATGACCACCAAGGCCACAATCACCACAAACACGCCTGGAGAAATACACACCCAAAGGAGCCACACATAACTACCCTATATATAACCCACACCCATAAGCGTGCCAGACCATGGCACCGTGAAGAAAGGGCGCCTAATCTACGATCTATGGCGAATCATGATCAATCTCAACCAAGATATCGGAGCTGTGATGGAGCAAGTAATGATCAGAAACGAGTACCTGAAAAGAAACTGAACTGAAAAGAACAATGACAGTAATAACTTATAATAAAATGTTACGGTACAAGTCTATTAAAGACTCTGAACCTATCCTAACAATTTTAACTCGAACATTTGAACAAACTTTGATAGTTACAATACAATGTCATATTATATTTGATGGAAACATTTTTTATAGTGACACTCCAATGTGTTTCCTAGACCGACTATGTACAGAAGAACCTTTGTCGCAAGGACCCCACCAAGTTACACTGATTAAAATTCATTACACAACTCTAGCCTCATTATTGACAGCCTTATCACTGAAAACACCTTTAGCCAATGAAATCACGCCATTCACGTTGTTGACAAGTAACCATAGTAACCCAACCTGCACATTTTTAATATACCCCCCATGAAATACAAAGTCAACTATTCATTGAAGAAGGATCGCCATGAATCCAAAACGTTGGAATCACAACTCAAAATTTACATCTAACACCTGAATAAAAATCACTTAATAACAAATCGCTTAGGTTATAGTTTTGGTGTTCTCCCAACTGTAAAACATACTCAGCAATGAAAGAATTCTTGAATTGAATTGAACTTGAGTATTATCTGAAACACACGATATCTTTGAACCCAGTCATTCAGGACCAAATCTGTAAGAAGCTAACCAGATTGGGATGAGTTCCAATAAAGTAATGTTAAACTCTGGAGGTAAAACATTAATCAGCAGTAGTAGTCCGTCCGCGGTCGCATGCAGACGTGTTGGATAAACCCTCCGAGTGAAACAAAGGATTATCGCCCACACTCATACAACGCATTTTCATTCATTTGAGCATATTGGACTTATTTGAACATTATTTCGTGTGAGTAGATTTGACTGATTTGATTGAGAAAGGGCAGAGGAGTTGTACAAACACCCTTGTGTGAGCCTTGTGAAGAAGAAAAATCCCCGCTTATTTATGTCAGTACCACCCTTTGGGTTCAATGATCTTACGATGAAGACTACGTATGGTATTAAAGGAGATAATTGCACCACCCAAGACCTGAAAAGATCGCTTGAATTCACCCAGGCCAATCTTGACATGGTTGTGAGGAAAATGGGGGAACTGATTGTTAAGGACCGGGACAATACCGAGGTTATGGCTAACTTTGACAGAAAGAGTCGGGAGCAGGAGGCCCATATTCTCAAGCTAGAAAACCTAATGCTTGAGTCGGAAATCGATAGGAGAAGAACTAACCCGATTTTCACTGGTGCCTACCAAAATTATATGGAGAACACGATCGGCGTGGCATTGGAGATACTAAGAGAAATTGATGGACGCTATGGTATAGACGATCTGGTAAGTGCCAGACGAATTGATTCATATCAATTTAACTGCAAAAAGATCAGAGTGGTATTCCGCTCTGAGGATAGGAGAAATTATGCCTTCAGTAAACGTTGCCTCTTGAAAAACTCTGCCTCATATCACAAGGTCTATGTGAACGCGGATGTCCCAACTACCATTCAGGAGAGAAAGGACATGCTTGCCACAGTTGGGAAACACATAAAAGAAAAGGGAGACAAAAAGGTTGGGAGAATCTACAAAGATCGTATCAGTATCGACGGAGTAGACTATAAGTACAACCAGTTAGAGCACTTGGACGAAGGATATCGGCTCTCAGACGCCAAGACCAAGAAAATTAAGGGGAAAGTCTACTTCCAGTCGGAGTTTAGTGTTTTGTCCAACTTTTACCCATGTGACATGATGATCCAAAATATTCCCTTCAAGTCTGTTGAGCAAGCGTATCAGTTTGCTCGGGCAAATGCCCTTGGAAGGCCTGATGTCGCTAAGGAGATATTTGAGAGCATGGACGCCAAAGCGGCTAAAAGTCTTTCGCATGCAACACGAACGACTCCTGAATGGGATAAGGATAAAGTTAGGGTCATGAGGGTCCTCATAGAATCCAAATTCGAGCAGAATCCCCAACTGAAACAAGTCCTGCGAGATACTGGCACAATGAAATTATTCGAAGCCACTAATGATGGGTTTTGGGCCTGTGGAGCATCACTTTCATCAAAATTAATTACCAAAGGAACACACACTGGTAATAATGCTATTGGTGCCATTCTCGAAGATTATAGGGAATATCTGAACGGCGAAATTGGATATGAGAGAAAAGATCTGGTCATGACCAATGCTGCTGGAGCACAATGGGACCCCGCCTTGAGTAGATCGCCGAGACAAAAAGTCTTTCCCAATCCACCAACAGCTGTGAATGCTAACCAAGCTGAGCAAACAGATGCCGCTGACAATACTGCACCGACAGAAAATGCCGAAAATGCTGAAGTGCCTGCCCTAATCCCTCTTGACCAGGGCCGAGAAATGGATCATAGTGGTAAGGTTACAAGAGTCACTGAAACACCCAGCCAAACTCGAGGCAATGCAAATCAAAGCAAGGGCCCTGGGCGGAATAATAGGGGAGGGGGTAGAGGAAAAGGGGATGGCCGTCCTAATCCTAATCCCAGAGGGGGTAAGCGAGGAAGAAGTGCATCTGGTGAGGTATATAGTGCTAGTAAACGCGCCAATAGCCCTGAATGCTTTCAACGTCTGAATAGGTTCCCACACAACCCGATTGAAATGCAACGTGTGATAGCGGAATACAATAATCGTCCTAACTTTGCTTCTCCGCCACAGAATTTCCTGGAAAGTCAAGATAGAGAACGAAGTTCCCTCTATTACGATGGCTATGGCAACTACTAGCAAGACAATTGTTGTCACGGACTCGCGGGGCAAAAATCTCAATGCATACCTCCCTTTGAGAGAGGATATTACTTGCATAGCCTATAGTGGAGCCGGCCTGAGTTTCTTAACTGATAAATGCATAGAGCTGTATAGGGCTCATAGACCAAACAGGCTTCTCCTTATTGGTGGCATATGTGATCTGTGTGTAAAGGATAGGGGAACTAGGGCCATTAGCCTGTCTTACTATGATCCGAAGGAACTGACCGACTTCATGATTGACCTATATGAGATGTCTATAGCTAAACTTAATGTACTGCCGAATGACTGCTACATAGGTATAGGGGGATTAATCGGTGCAGACTTAAACCCAGCAAACCATCTACCGGGTACTTCTCCGTATCAATCGGTTATAAATGACTCAATCATCTCTATTAACAGAAAGATAATCGAACTGAATCACAATCGTGGTATCAGGCACATAAACCTGATTCACAAAGTCCATGCGAGAAATAGAAATAGATATATCCACCACTACCAAAGGCTCCCGGATGGCATTCACTTAGACAGTTTAATATTACAATACTGGGCCAAGCAGATTCTTTTATTTCACCATGACCCAACAACTAATCATTGATTGTCTTATATGTAATTTAATAGATCTCGGTTTGCTACTGATATATCAATCAACTACACTCTCTAATTTTATGTATATACCAATGGTTTACTCTCACTGATCAATTAAGGTCACTATGTTCAGATCAAACAGCTGTTCTCGCATAAAATGTAATTATATGTTAGAAGAGATTAGGAATTGGCTGGCTGTTAGTAGCTATTATGTAATAGGTTTCAAGAATATGTTAGGTGGCTGTCTGGCTCGCCATGCGAAATGGACAGGTACTGAGTGCATTTATAATCCTAGCTATGATGGTATGAAGGTTAATTGTACACTTTTGAATATATGCTTGGATGTACTTCCAAGCAGAGTTGAACGAATGCCAAGCAGGTATGGATGGGACTATAGAGTGTTACGAGGTTGGACACATTGGAACACATTGGAACTGACTTTTCCTGGGTATATACTAATATCTTCGCATTGATGATTGGATCTGAGTTAAATGAAGGTACTGTGACAAATATATTTTTATGTGTAAAGGGAGTGGGCCGGCCTGTTGTAGTTGTTTCCCCCAGAACTGCTCGCCATGCGAAATGGGAAGGGGGCTACTGCTGCAGCAGGCCGGTGCACACCTGTAATAATACATTGACTCACAAGTCCAAGGTAAAAAGCATGTCCCGGCTCGCCATGCGAAATGGGATACGGAGGTCAAAGTATGTGATTCATGAATGGCAAACTGTACTCAAGTTGTATATTTTTCTATTAAATCCCATGTGCGCTATGCTATATGGGGTTAAGGTTATGACCCTTCCCACTGGTATAAAGAGTTGTCATGTCATGTTCTATTAAACCTATGATTAGTATTCAGCCCAAAACTTGGAGTGAACTTAAGTCTATGAAGGGTGTTAAAATAATACAGTATAACATTAGATCACTTTTGCCTAAGATTGACACTATAAGAAATGAGGTAATGGATAAGAATTTTGATATAGTTTGTTTTTCGGAGAGTTGGTTGAAAGAAGAAATTCCTGATAATATGGTTGACTGCAAGGGATACAGTATTCTTAGAGTAGATAGAACCACTGGATCCAGGGGGGGTGGGTTATGTTGTTTTATTAGGTCGGATTATAGTTATAACTTTGTCAAGAGTAATCAAATATCAAACCCTCATTGTGAGATCTTGACGGTTAGTGTCAAACGAGACAAGGTTCCTGTGTATAATTTAATTCTCACATATAGACCGCCTTCAGGAAATATATCTAGCTATCTGTCGGATCTAGATCGTGCACGAAAGTCCCTTAATGACGGAAAAGATCTTACCGGTAACCTAGTGATTTGCGGGGATTTAAACATAGATCTATATCAACATCAATGATAATAAAACAAAGGCACTCTTGAAATATACCAACTCTAAAAACCTGACAATAGGGCGCGTAAGCGATTTTTTGAGTCACACTACTGTTGCAGTTTCATGATGTCATGTGGACATGTCGCGCAAAAGTCCCATAGCCCCAACGTTACCGCGATATTAAATCTCTGTTCTTTCAACGATCATATGGATTTAGGACTTCTAACTCACATATATCCATCTCTAGAGGCACACGATTTCGACTATGGCCTCCATAATCCTTAAACCTTTACAGGGGTGATGTATAGAGTGATTATTTATCGCCCCAATGCTAACTCTATGGAGATTGTTTACTTCCGGTCCACACATCGGTACAACTACGCGACTAATTTTCGTTCATTCGCGCCCCGCCGCCATGACACTTACACACTCTATAGCAAGTGAGGAAATTATACGTTTTGGCCTATGGAAAAACTCAATCTTAGACTTATTCATAATAGGGGGTAAGACTGACTATAATTCTGGATCATTTCAATACTCTCTATCGGACCATAATCCCACATATGCAATTTTCAAAAAAATCTATATTCCAAAGGTTAAAGTTAATATAATTGGGAGGGACTTAAGGAATTACTCAGCTGATCGATTGGAGGCTAATCTTGCTGATTCGGAATGGGATACCTTCTACACCACAGTAGATCCCAACGCTTGTTGGGATATCCTATATAATGAAATCTTGGATGCAGCTAATGATATAGCACCTAAGAAGGAATTTAAAAATAGGCCGGTTAAACCAGACTGGTACACTAGAGAACTTACCGACCTGCATAAAGAGAGAGAATTATTATACAAGAAAGCTAATAAAACTAAAAACATGACAGATATTAGGAAAGCTAGAACAGCCCGGGATAATTGTAATCGACTCATTCGTCGAGCTAAGTCAAACTACTTTAGGGAGTTATTACATACGCATAGGAAGGACTCCAAAAATTTTGGGAGGGTAGTTGAAAATATCGAAAATAAAAGTGCTCAAACCATAAATAACTTATTAATTAATGGCACTGATCTGGATGGTCTTGATATGGTTAATGGTGTCAATGAATTTTATTGTGATATTGGCAAGAATATAAATGATATTATTCAAAATATACCTCATGTAAGAACTTTTGAACCGATTACTATGAATTGGGAAAACCTCCATGTAGACAGAAACTCCCTTACGGAAGAAATTGCAAGAATTAATATCCATAAAAACTCTGGGTGTAGTGAGATTAATACTAGGATCTATAAAGATGCTTTTACATTCCTCCCTGACCAGATGTTACATTTATTGAGACAATCCTTCTCTCTGGGTATTTTCCCCGACTCTTGGAAGTCAGCCATCGTTAAATTAATCCCAAAAGTCAAAAATCCAACTACACCCTCTGATACGCGCCCCATCTCTTTATGTCATATTGCAGGAAAGATAACTGAAAAACTAGTAGTGAACCAACTGGTCCCTACCTACATAGAAATGATATAATGTGTTCTAAACAGTTTGGTTTCCAACCAGGGCACTCGACTACTGAGGCACTATCGGAGTTTATTAGTGATATCAACCGGGCTAATTATTTAAATCATATTACCATTGCTTGTTTCATTGATTTTTCTAAAGCATTTAATTCAGTTGTACAGTATACTAATGGAAAAATTAAAAGAGTGTGGTATCTCTGATCAATCAATTAAATGGTTCAACTCATACTTGGATAACCGTAAGCAATTAGTAAAAAATGGGGAGTTTTCTTCACTTCTTAGAGATATTAAGTACGGAGTCCCTCAAGGCTCTGTCCTAGGGCCGTCCTCTACTTAATTTATGTAAACGACTTGAAAAATCTAGACATGAATGTTAAATTCTTGCAATATGCGGATGACACGGTTTTCTATTATAGTGCTGATAATATTACTGATTGTGTGCGTATAATGAATGAGGACCTAAATAAATTCTTTATCTGGAGCAAATCCAATAAACTCATGGTCAATACAAAAAAGACAAAAAGTATGGCCATTGGCCCAAAGAGAAAAATAGATAATTGTGTGCTTGATATTCATATGGGTCAAGAACCAATTGATCAGGTGAAGAAATATGTGTACCTAGGTCTAACAATAGATCAGTGTCTAGGTATGGTACCACACTACAATAGCCTAATAAGCCAACTATATTCTAAGATTTTTGTCTTCAGGAAAATTAGGCACAACCTAACAGCAGCTGCTGCCCTGGCAATAGCAAAATCCAAACTTTTATCAATATTTGATTATAGCCTTTTCTCCCTTACCCCTCTTACTGGTGCTCAAATGTCTAAATTACAAAAAATCCAAAACAAAATTATCAGGATAGCCCTTGACAGAAATTACCGTATTAACAACAGAGATTTACTGATACGTGCTAAGGTTATGGGAATAGAAACCAGATTATGTTTTAACATTTGTAAAATAGCACATCAGGATGTATATATAAAGAACAAAGCTGTTGTGCCTACAAGGCCAACTCGACAAGCAAATGCTCCCACCCTACCTGTAACGCGCATGCGAATCACTAGAGACCAAAAATGCCTTACAGAACGCAAAGCCAAATTGTGGAATGACCTCCCCCCAAACCTCCGCAGCATTGAGGACCCCCTTTCATTTAAAGTAAAATTAAAATATCACCTACTTGGTCGTCAGAATGAAATAATAGCTGAGTGATTGTACCTGGTTCCCTTATCTGATATCGGATATCACTCTTGTGTCAACATGTATACCTGAATTGTTGTACCTGCCACCCTGTATATATATATGAGCTGTAGATTGTTGCCCCATGATGAAAACTGTGTATGCCAAACATGTTAATTACTCCTCGATGTACAAACTGTGAAAAGGTCCTTCTTGGTACCCCTCTTCTAGTCTATCAACTAGTGTATAATGACTATACCAGATTTTTTACTGTACAAGATAGTTGTATATTACCATGATTGTTCGGAGTCAAATCCCTCATCACGACTGCTGACTTGTATAACTCACTAGACAGTATGTAACAAACTCATATCACCCCATTACATCTCATCTCATTAAAAAACCCTTTATCACCCAATGTATAAAATATTGTAGAGACAGCTAGTTAAATATGACTTAACCTGACCTAGGAAACTTATATTTTTGTAAAATTGTAAAATATTGAAAGGTAATCGAAGTAACATTGCACCAATGTATATAACTGTATGTAGCATGCTTAGCTCCCTACGAAAATCACCTTCGGAGTGAGAGCGGCTGGGCACCTCTGAATAAAAGCTTTTGAAAAAAAAAAAAAATCAACACATTAAAAACACCAATGTTGATGAACACTGCTCATAGAGAGGATCTGGGCAGGGGGAAAGGAGTCAGTAAAATAGCCAGCAAGCCAGTCCAAATCCCAGATCAGACCATAGCCGGCGAAAAAAGCATCAGTATGTAAGAACATGTTGTCGACACAGTGGCGATTAATCATGCAAGCCTTGCCATTGAAGGAAGAAGCGAATCTGTCCCACCATAAGATATCCAGATGGAATTCCTCAGAAAGCCTGGTCGACTTGGTGGAAGGAGTAATAGCTTTTAACATATCAATGACACAATGGTAGAAGGTATGACCACCCTTGATTAGCCTAGAGGCATGTGATAAAATTCCCTATAAGGACTTTAGCTGATGGGGGGAAGCTCTCCTTTTCTGCTTGAAAAAGGCAATTTCAGACAATAGTTTCTTGAGTTTATCATTGGGTAAGGACCAGATCATAGTAGACTGTGTCAAGTGGCATTCAAGAAATGAATCACCCCAACAAATGAAGTCGTTGAGGTAATTCACCACATTGACAAATCAAGCCATGCATTCCACAAAAAAATCGGAGATCATATTGAAAATGTAGGGGGCCGAGCACAACACAAAGCAAAGGCATGTGTCCATTAGGCTATGAGTATTGTTGCCGAATTTCCATCTCAGGCCCTGATAGGTCCATTGGGAGTGATGAACAGATATCAAGCTGTAAGCAACTTTAATGTCAATGGTGGCCATATAAGAACCAGGCTTGAGGCGACTGGCAACATCATCAACCAATTTGAATTTGAAGGGAAGGGCTGTAGCTGTCATGAAATTATTAATGGATATGAAATCGAGTTTACTGCAGTCAGTGATTGGGCGAAATGCATCTGATCCTTTAGGCACAGCCCCAATAGCATGAATACAATGAGGAAAAACACGTTTTTCTCCGATGTAAGGAGATTAGTGATAAATTCATATGCACGGCCTAACGTTGCTGAAGAAAAGCTGGAACAATCATACGAAGGAACATTGGCATGAGGATCTACAATATAAAAGCCTTCTGAGATTTCATGAAAAAAAAAAACATGAATAGATGTATTTCTTTCATGGCAAAGTTCATTTAGCCAACCAGCCATGTTCATCTGAGAGCGAACACCACCAATAAGATGAGAACAGCTGGCGTATGGCGAGAGGCAGATTCACGAGCAATACATTGGTGTTTGCAGCTGAAGAAAACATTTGATGATGGCAAGGGTCAGAATCTGTGTCAATATCCATGTGAGAATGGTGACAGCACACAATATGAGGATTTTCCAAGGCATTGATGAAAGTTTGTTGTCGGAGGGCATGAAACATCAACAACGCTGCCGTCTTGCCTGCCGGAAGTGGTGACCGGAAGAAGCTAAGCGTTTTTTTCTGCAGGGTTGCTCGAAACCCAGGTCAAAATAGGTGGCAGTTGTATCTATGCCTTTATCCTTATTTCCCAGTAGATATTTCACAAATTCATGAATCGCTGTATCAATACTCTTTCCCTCCCTAAAGCCATGCTGGGATTCAGAGAGAATCTGATAAATGATTAGACAACCTCTGAGCCAAAACCTCTAAACAATTTTACTTGCAAATGGGGCTATTGAAATGGGTGCATGAATTCTATTTCTTGGGAATTAATGTACACAAAGAAACCTTCCAGGGCTGGGGGAAGCAACCAGAGACCCTACTTCTGTTGAGCATAACAACAAAGTTATCTATTCACGATAGGAGGGCATACTTAAGAAAAGTTGTACTATGATCCAAAATACCACTTGATTTAGTAATATCAATTCTCAGGGTGTGTTTTAAAACATCATTTCTAGTTATTTCTTCCTCCCATTAATATATTAGATCAATGTCATCGTCAAGACTGCGACAGACGATTTGGGCATTATTTCACAAAAATATCTGTTGCTAAAGTAAGCAGAATCAACACCAGTGAGTTTGTTCTATCTGAATTGATTACATGCTCGACAGAGGTTAAAGAAGGACAAGAGATCCCATATATACATTAGAGATATGTGCCCAGAATAATTTAATTCCTGCTAAATTTCTGCGAATATTATTCAAGGCGTCACGTTTCAGTTTTAGAACTTTCCTCTGAACTTCAATACAAAGTAGTCTGGCCAATCTAAAATCGTCAACATTTTTGGTTTTCTTAGCTTTTCGGAATACCTTGTTTTTTAGTATTTTTAGTATACACTTTATCATCAGAGATACGGATACAGAACTTTACGTTATTGAGATAGGTTTGCTTGCGGAACCTCCATACTAACTGGAGTTATGTTTACTAATAATTACTAAATGTAACGTTTTGGCGAGATAGTGGATTAATAGATGAGAATAACTGATACGAGTGGTTACAGGTATAGACTGCAAGATTGGCTGACAACTTGCTTGCAGTCTATACCTGTAACAACACGTTCAAATTAACTTCAGCTCAACGCCAGTCCGAAATCCCTAAATAGTACATTAATGACATTGATCTACGAAAGATTGAAAGTTTGAAATATCAGGAATAAGAAATGTCCCATAAGAGTAATTTGTAGCAATACAAGAGAACATTTTAAATCTGATAGATGAAGCAATGTGTTCCATCTCACAAATGTAGTCCACGCTTTCAACTACATGTGAAATACTCACACAGATGTTCAGGGCCAATGAATGTCAGCCTCCTTCAGCAGACTAATGTCTACATTGACTGCCAGCAGCCAAGAAAGCTTCATATATGCTGTGACATATCTGCGAGATCCAGGGTAGAGGTAACAAGCGCTTGAGCCTGAAGCTAATGGGTATAAAATGTAGTCTTTAGACTTGGCCCTGAATAAATGAATCATTAGGACCAATTGGTGTTCATTGAAAAGTACTCAGCTTGAATGTAGTTTCCCCCTTTTTAAGTTACTTTTTAAGACTTTTCTTGGCGGTATATGTATGTAACCACTATGTAACCTTCTAATGTCAAATAGATCTTCTCTACACAGCTGTCCGTTCAAGATAAAGTAAGGCCTATCTATGAAGCGAGATTAAATAATCCATTGGCTCAATTCCCATCCCATCATGGGCAGTATTCGTGCAGTTGGACATTTAGAACATATATACCAACTGATGTTTACTGCAAGAAGGGATTCTTTGAACAGTGATTGAAGCATATTCACCAACTAAAAGGAAGCGTTGCGTGTGTACAACAACACTGAGGGTCATGCCATTTGGCGCGGACCATCGTTGTTCAAAGATACAAAAAGAAAAGTTCAACATCAGCATTTTTTCCCTGTTTCGTGGCGTTGAATGTCAACCACATGTATAGTTGGTGCCACTCCAGGGAGGAACCATTTCTAAAGTGTCTTCTTGACGTCGTTATTTTGTTAGCTGGCAAAGGTCGTTCCATCACTGGGCATAAACTGGAAGACTATGTATCTTCCCTTTGGAAGGAACTATTTCATCTCACCTACAACAATTGTTATGAGGTATTTTGTTGAAGGTAATGCAAATTGACTGATTAACAGTATTGTGTAGGCTTTGTTTGAAACATTTTTCAGGCAGGACATAAATACTAACTTTTTAAGCATACATAGATGTGACAATACAACATAGGCCTCCAGGGTGTATTATTGAATATGGAATTATTTCAATTATAAGGATTTGTAGGTCTATCAAGCCTATGACAAAACAAGAACACATTAAACCCTTGGATACTAACTCTTATGGACTTAGTAAGGACGCACATAGATGAATTTCAGCTGGAAATATATCTACAGGAGACTTTTGACATATACCCCAGCCCCCACCTCATCACACCCAACCCCAATCCACTCAACAACCATCACAACCACCTCCCATGAGCCCTCTCCCTATCCCCCCCTCCCTAATCCCTTCCCTAACCCTAACCCCAACACTAAAGGATCTTGACATTTCTAGCATAGGGTACACTCAAATTAGAGTACCCCATCTTGTTAAGCATGCCATGTTCAGGCCTGACGCTATTGAAACACTTTATAGAGGGTGATTGCAGCCTGTATAGTTCAAACATGACACTTAGTGGAATATAGTGCCCCATATAGTTCAGCAAGCCATGTTCAGACACGGCACTCTTGAAACACTATATAGGAGGTAGTTGCTGTCCACACATGTATAGATAGTGGTTGCATTTTGTACACAGTATGCCTCTATAGCTACTGTCCAAAACACGGTATGGGCTAGTTAGGGGTTGACTGTACGTCTTACCATCTAGTTGTACATGCTGTCAAAAATGACTGTACAGGGTGGAAAGCCACCTACCCCCCTACTACCCCCTAGTACAGAGGCGGTCAGTGTCAGGACAGGGGTACCCCATGCAAACCCATACTGGGCCTGCGGTTATCTGTAACGGGTATCATATTCCAGTATGCTATGCCACTCGTAATGATCCAGGTATTCATATACGCTGACAGTGTAGGCGTGGTAGTATTCCACATCCTCATATTTTAGATCACCGGTGGCCAAGAGCTGGTGCAGAAGGCAGAGGTTGGCAGCTCCACACTCAGCGATGGTGAGATAGGCTTGATGATTGTCATCAGCCTTTATGGTGAATTGTCCCCTCCTTTCCTTCCACCAAGGACATCTATTCCTTCTTCTTGGCAGCTAAGCGCAAGGCTATCTTCTCAGGCACAAAAGTTACAATCTTGAGAGCTTCCTTGGTGACTGAGCACAAGGTGAGGTTAATCCTGGGGTTAGAGCCAAACATAGGCCTAACTGCTGGTTGTTTAGCTTCTTCCCCATCAGGACCGCCTTTACCATTGAGTAATTGGTCCAGATCTCGTTCCAATTCCTCCTCAGCTCCTTCCTTCTCTGGTTTCTCTGGATCCTCTTTCTTCTCCTGACCGTCAGTGGTAGTAGCTGCCTTAGGTTTCGGCTGCTGAGGATGGGGAGGAGGTGCTTCCACATACAGATTCCCAAACAGATGAAGGAAGTGGAGCAAGAGGGTGGTTTACCCCACGGATAATCCCAATCCCAGGTTGCGCGGATGCACTTAGGATGCGCAGCCCTTGCACGCCCACGGACTACATCCAGATTCAGGGAAAAGTGTAGCCAGTGTAAGCCAGCCTTGCACATCCGGCTGCACTTTGGCTGCACTTTGGCCTGGCTGCACTTTGGTTGCACTTTTTTTGCACATCCGGCTGCACTTTGGTTGCACAGTTTTGCACATCCGGCTACACTTTGGTTGCACTTTTTTGCACATCCGGCTGCACTTTTTTTGCACATCCGGCTGCAGTATGGTTGCACATACGGCTGCACATTTTAGTATGCCTGGGGCAGGTAGGGTATTGCGGATGGGGCTCAGATTACTTGGGATCAACTTAAATATTTGCTTATGATTTGCACTAAAGTAATGAATATATCACTTATGGGGGCAGAAGTTGTGTTCAATCGTTCTTTTCAGTCTATGCTACATTTACTTGATGAAGGAAAGAAGGTAGAAACAACAATATAACCAGTCTTTGTATATGTACATTTATTTTATTTATTCCTTTGTTACATCAATAGTGTATCATGGTCAAGATGAAACCATCCTCAGAAATAGACGTTTGTTGCAATAATGATGGTTCTAATTAATCTAGTTTGATATCTCTAGGAGAATCGGCACCTGCAGTAATACCAACTCTCTGAATCACCAAAAACGACAAAACCTGGATGAAAATACCTCAAAAATACATAATAACATAATATTTCTGTCCAAAAATAAATTTACAAAATTAGGATTCATTTCAGGCCTGAATATATCTTCATGTATCAGATTAGTAGACCAGACTTACAACTTCCATATACACCCTGCTACCTTGATACATAATTTGTAAGAGACTGGTACATAGTCTTTCTAACATTTCTCTGAAATATAACCCCAGCTAACTTGCTGCCTTTGCAAAAGTATTGTTATTCAGCTGACTGGACCATTTTTGGGGTTAATTGAGATGAATGTCGATGGTGGCTGTCAAATTGGAGATGCATGTAGAGTTCAGATTAAAGTGCAGAACCATCAGCATGGCAGGTGGGTTGTGGAATGATATAAGCTTTTGCTTTATGTTGAAACCGTCCTCAGACACCATGAATCATATTGTTCTCTAACGCCAAAGTTCCTGAAATGATAAGAAAGTGAACATTATTATAGTATATTTTTTTAAAATGGCAAGTACATATATATACAACATATTCAATGTTGGAATGACTATTCGGTGAACACACTTATATCGAAAAATAAATAGAAATAATGACTCAAATATGTGTGATGAAATAAAAAACAATCCGAAAGGGGTGTATCAATTCAAAAAATCATTGGGGTGGGGGTGCAAATTTACTCATAAACAAGCTTTACGAAAATCCTCATAACCTTGAAAATTTTAGGTATTTCGTGATAAACTTTTGAATATTGACAGGGAAGGTATTCAACTAAATATATCCGCAATATGAGGTCCGTGAATGAAATTTAAGGGAAATCCGAAAGGGGGTGTATTAATTCAATTGAATTGGGAGACTTTTGAAGTCGAAATAATCACACAAAAAATGCTAATAAATAACTATAAATCAATAGAAACGATAAACTATTCACCAAGATCAGGGACCTGCAAACCACACACAAATTAAAATATTCAGTAAAAATGGACATAATTCTATATAAATCAATTTAAACGATGAAAATAAATGTACAAATCTACTCTAAACTTCCCAGCCTATAGGGTACCTGCGAGCTTAATTTGGGATAATCACACGTTATATTTGAGTTTAATTATCATGAAATTTCGCCTGTCCTAATAATTGTTTAGGTCTACTTGAATTTGGTCAACAATATAGATGTGAATAAATACAGATGGTGTTAGATTGCAGGGGCAATGTCTGGTAGACCTAATATGTATAGGGCCTAGGACTAGGGCCATGAAAATAAATTTGGATCTTAAGTGATTTCTGTATGCTTAGGTATTGCTCCATGGCCCCAAAATCAGCACTCATTTTGCAAAAGAAATTCCTTGGGGAGCATGCCCCCTGGACCTTCCACCCCTCCCCCGCCGACACCCCCCACCCCCACCCCGTAGATGGAGGCTTGGACCTTCAACGATGTCAATTGTTTATACAGTGGTCGAAATAAGGAAAAAGGTTTGGTTGCCCCCCCCCCCCCCCCCCACAACCCCAGGCAAGTTCCATGACAAATCAGCTTGCCCGCCAGAATTTCAGGTTGCCCATCTGATCTGGCCACACTTTTAAAAGGCATAATATCTAACTCATTAAACTGTCAGTGGGCTTCCGTTGGCAACTTGTTCCAAGAGTATTTCTCAGATTCCTATTTGTCAGAATTATCGTTGGTGTATGGAAGTGGCTTTGTAAGGACTCTTTTCCAAGAAAAAGGTTATGTATTTATAAAGTAATTATAAAACACATTAAAAACGATTGCAATATCCCCTTACTTCGTCTCTAAGAACTCATGACAAATCATGTAGGCCCTAAATCAGTCATTAAATGCACCTGAATCTTGCACCTGAATGTTAGCTTGCCCAGGCCTAGCCAGCTGTTATTTTGAGTTGGAGAACAAGCTAACGGGAAGCTAACAATCCTAAATGGGCGACTTTTGAAGTCGAAATAACAGTTCTAAAACATAATTATAATTGTTCATGATAACTTACCTGACGTCGCAAAGCTCCTTATTACAAGGTTGACTCCATTGTGCTTTTGAGGAAGTACAAATGTGTAAATGTAATGGAAATGATCGGTGCAAACGACACGGACACAAACCACCATTTTGAATGTCCTGATGGCTTCACGCATGCGTGGAAATGAACAGCCAGTACTGACCCACTTCTTGACCTCAGCAGGCTCTAAGCCTACTATGCGCGTTGGGTTCTTGTAGTTGTATGCGTTGCCGTGCACGGCTACAGCTAGGCCTAATTAATGGACAGAGAAAGAAAATAAGAAATGAATATTAAATTTAATATTCACTTCTTATTTTCTTTCTCTCAGTTTCTCTCTCTCCTATCCCGCTCTACACATGTCCTATGGATCTATCCCTGACACTCTCTATGCTAAAATATTAGGCCTATATATGCTATCGGCCTACCCTAGTCTATTTTGATATGATAATTACATCATTCTATATTAGAGGTATGTGTATTACTGCGAGTATAAATAGAGAAATGTACATCGCCTGGCTATTTTAGATCCAAATTGAAAGGAGTACAGCCCCCTCGCGCGAAAACATTTAGTACGGCTGTACAAAAAAGCTAGCGCAGCCGCCGAGCACACTAGGCCAGTGGTCCGCTGGTCAAGCTGAAGACTACCGTCCAGGTGTGACGCCCGTACAAGCTGGGCAGCAGACATAGTATTTTTGCGGCTTTCCCGCGACCGACGGCAGGTGCCGTGTCACTTGGGATATAGTTCGGGAGCCAAAGGCCATTTTTGGGCTGAACCTCACTCTGTCAGATAAAGTTTTTTTCTTTGCTGTTTCATGCAGCCTAGGGGTAGGTAATCACAAATCAGGGGGGTGACCATTCCCAACACTTGAGCAATTTTAGATATTAACCCTTTTATCCCGGTTATGCCAATACTCAAAATACAGGATTTTGTAGGATTCATATAGCATTCATTTATTTTGATGTGAATAGTGCACTTTGTGACATCTTTTTGAAATTTGGTGTGCTGTTAGAACAGGTCCTAAGGTTTACAAAAAACACTGGCTACAAGTTGGGGGAGACCCCTGGTGGCCGGTAGCTGCAAAATTCAAAATGGCTGCCACTAAACATCAAATGCACCATATTTTGGCTTATACTGGCTGGATTTTCAAGTGTAATACCATTTTTCAGATGTTTTTAAGTATGAGGAATTCATTTCTGTGGCCTATATTCAGTTTCAAGGTCAATTCAAGGTCAAAATCCACATGGCTGCTGCCATGAAACTAGAATGTCATAGCTCAGCTCCAATTAACCACACATCCTTTTGTAATACCAGTTTTAATGTGTTTTCAGGAGTGAGGAAACTATTTCTGAAGTCATTTCTCCTTGTAAGGTCATTTTCTAGGTCAAAATCCAATATGGCTGCCATTGAGGTGAAAGAATGTAATATCTCAGCTCCCATTTGCAATAAAACTGTGTTAGTGAGGTAGATTAAGGCCAGAATTGAGATAGATGTGGATGGATCAAAGGGCCAAATTTACCCTACATGCTGTCCATGGACTTTATGATTTCTATATGAAGCACACTAATATATTATGGTGGCCATCTTGAATTTTCAAGGTCACCATCATGTAAAAACCCATATCTACCAATATCTCAGCTTCTAAATCACTCAAGATCACCATCTTTGTGTCTAAACATACATTGTCTGGGTCAAGGAATACAACTATACCATTTAGAAAAGGGCCAGATCGTTTTTAGTAACACAAAATCTGTATTTGACAATATATCAGGCATTCATTGGAAGAGCTGGCACACCAGATGTGAACAACCACCATTGTTTGAGGGATCTGACAATAAAGAATATTGAATTGAAATTGAATATCCTCATCAGGCACATGCTATTTAACCTTGCCTCACTTCTTAAAATGGCAATAGGAGAGTTCAGTGCAGTACTGACTGTCCTCATTTATAGACCAGCCCAAACCTTCTTCACTAGGTGAAGTGTTCCATTCCATTAGTTGGAAATATTGAGTACAACCTCCATTTAGAAGCACCATTACTTGCCTTTACCAAAAAATGTAGACTTGGTACCCCAGGCGAGTAATTGTAGATCTAGCATCAATGTGATGATATCTAAAGTTCTTACCTGTACAAAGGCCATTGCCAGCTTTCTCAAAATCACATTGTGCCATGCATTGATCAGTTCCTCAATAAAAAAGGTGTGACTGCAGATGCAGCTTGTTCTTATCCCTTTTTCAAAGGCCTTTTTCTTACTAAGTTCAACACCTTTTTTGAGTTCTCTAGTTGTTTTAAAAGACATGACAATCATGCTTAAGAAATAATATAGTGTTATTAATAGGAAACAAGTGCAGCACCAGTTCCTCAATAAAAAAGGTGTGACTGCAGATGCAGCTTGTTCTTATCCTTTTTTCAAAGGCCTTTTTCTTACTAAGTTCAACACCTTTTTTGAGTTCTCTAGTTGTTTTAAAAGTCCTGACAATCATGCTTAAGAAATAATATAGTGTTATTAATAGGAAACAAGTGCAGCACATCAACTCAATCAAGAAACATCACATTAAGGATGGTAGCCTTGGTGTGAATGTTTAGCAGATTAGATGTCTTTCTGAAGTACAACCTTTCATCTCTTCAATGTGCAATGTGAAGAAGATAAGGCATAGGTGTTGCATGTTGTGAACAGCATCCCAACAGTTGAATATTGGACTATTACACCATTTCCTGCCTCCATGGTTCCATTAATAGGTACCCTTTTGGAGAACAGGAGGGGTCCAGCTAGAGCTAATATGGCCACTGAAGCGGTGGAGATTTTAGGACATGGAAAGCCCCAATGTTTTCCTTTACCTTCTTCTTGGTAGATTTTTCCAACAGCCCAATCTCAGTTGGCCAGTCGGCGTTATGACCCTTATATCAAGACCTATCAAGTACACTCTAATTTGAAATACTATGCATATGTAGTGGATCAGTGTGTATTTATAAGGTCAAGTGTCCTTGACATTTCCGTGCTTCGGTAATGCTTCACCAAACACGATCTGAGCTTTCTGATTTGTGCTAGTTGCAAGACAACTGTGTTTTACTATTATTACCCATTTACAGGTTTCTTATATTGTATTCAACTACAGCAGAATGTGTATCATGTATAACCATTTACTGTATTCCTGTACAACCTGTTCTTATGTATGATGTCTACAGATAAAGAGGACAGGCATGACCTGTTCCTGGCTGTCCTGGCTGTTGTTGTTCGGTCTTGGTAAGACTTGCAATCTGGTTGACTTTGCAAACCTTCCCTTTGCCATCCCATATTCCTTCCTCGGAGGAATAGAAACTGCTGGTAGCAGTGAGCCTTGGAGACTTGATTGTCCCATATTTCTCTTGGAGAAGTAGAGTGCTGTAGCAGAAAAATTCCGTTAGAAAGAACATTCCACATCAAGAATGGCGGAAGCGGATTTGCCGTTGCCTAATCAAGTAGATCCTACTAAGGCACCACCAGTACATGGTATCATGGGAGCCCGAGATTTCTCCTTGATAACCATGGATGTAGAAGAAGGCATGGGTTTGTTACTGCAATACAGTTGTATTGGGGGGCTAGCTGGTAGATAGACAGGGGAGTCTAGTAGAAGGAGAAGGGACAGGAGGACAGACAAGTTACTCCAAGGGTTGTGAAATCTAAACTTGTTTAATCTCACTCATTTGGAACCCATCACAGAAGAAGCTCACATGCTTACTCCTGGAGGGGGCAGGGCTATATCTCCGATAGGCCCCTCAGAATGCATGAGTCATGGAGGGAGGGGCAATGGCAACTCCAGCTGTATAGCATTACCAGCCGGAGACCTGATCGGAATGGCCCAACCTCCATGCTAGGAACAGGACTACACCCATATGGCACGCCTCATCCCGACAGAGGAGGACGCTTGTAACATTCTCACAATGCTAGGTCTGACCCTATGTTTGGTGGTGCATTTCCTCCTCCAAATGACAGATATGGACGGAGGGCCTTCGCTAGGTGGAGACATGGTCCAGGAGAAATGTCTGATGACGATCTCCAGCACTCCCTGGCTGGGGCAAGACAGGATTTTGAATATGAGCGGGCACATGGTGAAGATATGAATAATCTATAACCGCAATGAATGATAACCTAAGAGAACGTATGAGGGCTTTAGAGGCAGAGACACTGGCTGACTGACACACTTATGAGGTGCAAATCTGTGAGCTTCAGGAAAACAGTGGTTGTGCCAGACTCCATACAAAGGATTTGTTGGGTATGCTACAATGGCAGCCAAACAAACTCTGCTGAATAAATCAGTAACATCAGCATTTGTGGATTCAAGAATGAAGTATGTTCTGATGATGTATGTTGATGATGATGTATGTTCTGTTCTGACAAAGGTTTGAAAAGAAAGGAAAGAGGGGTGACTTTTTCTAAAGGAACGATGGGGGCAACATCGTCTCCTAAGGAGAGTCACAGAGTAGTGATAGAATTGGTATCCAATGATACGGATCACAAATGACCTGGAAGTGTAGTTGGTGCTTGTGGTAACAAGGGAAATCCTACTGGGAATTCTACTGGGACAAAAACAGGGAAGCGTTCCCCCTTCCACGCTGTTCATGCCCAAGAGCAAGAGACACAATTCTGACAGTTCTGTAGAGGATCAAGTTGGGGAAACCCGCTCAAAACATTCTCACAGAAAAGACCAGTCTTTGGTTGCTGGTCTGGCATTTGACGGACCTAGTGACTTGGATTCGGACTTTGAGTACCAGTTCTCTGATGGTGAAGATAGTCACTACGATAAAATGCCTCCACTGAAGCCATGGGATGGTAAAAGTTCCTGGCGTGTGTACTTGGCAGAGACCTGGGTTGTCACTGAGGCATACAACTGGACTCTGAAACAGTTCCTTCCCCAGTTGAAGTGTGGGACTAGGAAACAGTCGGCAGATTGGGGCCTTTGCCAAAGAAGACCTCTCTCTCAAGGAGTATGTGGCACATATTGATGCCAACTTCGGGGAAAGGTCTAAAGCCAAGATCCAAGCGGAATTTTACAACTGCCACCGGACCCCAGGATAAGCCATTCGGTTGTTCGTGAATGAAGTAGCCAGGAAGGGCTGGAAAGCATTTGGACCCCTGGATAGGACACTGAGTGTGGTCTCCCTTCGCATTTATTTGCAGGGATTGACTAATCAAAAGATGGCAGTGTGGGTATGTTTAAAACAACCCTATGATCTCCAATGTGCACTGTATTGGTCGGAAGTGTGGGAGAGCTGCTATATGGATGCAGCAATGGTGGCTGCAGTTAGTACAGCATCTGCCATACCTATAGCAAGGGCACCACTCCAAAAAATATAGGGGCGCAGAGGTTACACTGATGGTGCAGTGGTCCAGGTCATGGAAGCTGTAAGAGAGGTACTGGAGGATTCCGACACAGATGGTGTGATAATGCCGGCATTCCGAATATTCTTGGATGGCCAAAGAAAGAGTGGTAATTGGGCATTGTTGAAGGAGAACAGAAGCAATCCTCAAGGAGGAAGGCAAAACCATAGACCCAGACACTCAAATTGCTACTATTGCAGGCACCCGGGTCATTTCATTGCTGACTGCCCGAAGAAAGCAGCAAAAGGAGTTTCGGACCAAGGGACTAGCACTGATGAAAAATTCATGGTTCCAGAAAACTCCAATTAAGGGGTCCCCACAAGAAGCAAGGTGAGACCCTAGGAATCACAAGCGCTTTGAAGTACCACAATTCAATTGGAAACTGTGAACTGTGTGGATATTGGGTGTGAAGCTCTGGCTCCCGCAAGTACGGAAGAGGAAGGCATAATAAGTCCTTCTAGCCAGAAAACGGAAACATACATCTGGTTGCCTGGGAAGTGCTCATCTGTTGGATTTGTGTAGTCCTGTTGAGGGTAGTCTGGGCGACACCAAGGTGCGGTGGGGGAAACCCGGACTCCAAGCTGTGGTAGGGCAAGTGGTGATGGCGGAGGAAGGTCCCAACGCCCAAGCTCGTATCAGGCGGATATCCAGCATTGAACAGCGAACCCTGAAAAATCATCTCCATTTAAATGAAAGGTTTAATTCATAAAATATCTTTGGATATTAAAAATGACATTATGATAGGGTAAATAAGTTAAAAATCGATTCCGCAGACCTCAAAGTTTACAAAAGTAAGATTACACATACATCTGGTGCTTATAGGAATTGAGATATTCTCTTTCCCAGCAGTGGCCATATTGGATTTTGACCTTGAAAATTACCTTGAAACATAACATATATTGTGGAAATAGATTCCTTGACCCTCAAAACCTAGAAAAAGTGGTATCATACATGGTTATTGGGCTAGCAAGAGCTGAGATATGACATTGTATCTTGATTCTATTCTTAGATATTGCATATAAAACTATGAGTTGTGGCCATTTTGTTTTGCGTTTTTCGTACGTTTTTCGTACTTTCATGAACTCCTTTTCTGTCCAACTTTGGATATGCTATTCAGAACATCTGAAATTACTAGAAACAATCATAAAACCTTGTGTTGCAATTTATTCCAGGTTGGGCAAGAAATGAGTTCTCCATACTTGAAAACATCAATAAAATGGTATTACATTTCAAGATAGAGTCAGTAGAAGCCAATATATTGTGTATCAGGTGTTTGGTTGCAGCCATTTTGTATTTTGCAGCTACCGGCCACCAGGCGTCTCTGTCAACTTGTAGCCGACCATTTTCGTAAACCTCATGACCTGTTCTAACTGCATACAAAATTTTAAAAAAGTGTCAAAAAGTGAACTATTCATGTCAATTTGAGCAAATTCCTCCCTTGCTAAAAGCCTGATAAGTTCCAATAACTGTACCTCCAGATCGGGACTTGCACATGGAATTATCACTATTCTCTAAAAATGGACCCAACAATAATTTCTCCTCAAGTGGAATTATACATGTGTCTAAGACTCAGTAATCTATTTAAAACAACACAATATACTTTGATACGGTATACAATAACACTTATTTTTCTACCTCTGAAAAGGGACTCGGATATGAGAATAATCATCTATCTGCAATAGTGATAAAAATTAAAAGTCCTCCGCTAATAAAATCCATGTTTAGTGTATGTATCACTGTTTGTTATGTATGCGGTTTGTCTATTGGGTCTTATGTTTAAAGTTCCATAGGGTATTTAAATTCTTTACAGCCTATTACTTGTGCCAAGTATTTGTAGTAGACACTTTTTCTCATTACGTTTGAGCTTGTTGTCACACATCCATTCATTTATTCTATTATTATGTTATCTTTTTTTATATTCCATATACATATGTATGCGTATTCAATAATGTGGAAACAAAGAAAAATGATCCTAGAGGGAGATATCCAACTATTTGGTTCTATGATGTTCTTTTTTTAGATTCTTAAGGTGATATGGTAAAACAGTTAACATTGTTTAAAAGTTAGCCGTTGGTCTACCTTGACTAAAACTGTCCACTTTTTGCTTCACAACTCACACTTTATTTTCACCCCGCGCCAATCAACTCTGGTATTAGCCATTGGAGTAGACATTTGGGAGCAGAAAAAATGTGGTGTTGACTGTCCAGTTACCTGGATTGAGGAGAGGTCGATGGTAGGCAGATGTGCTCCTCCAGTGCGTGGTCCAGCTAGGTGGCGTTCCTGTCCAATGGGTGAGAACTTCTCATAATTCTCCCACTAATTAGACCTTGGATTAATAAGCTGACAATGCTCGATTTTACTACTTTCAAATACTATAATTATACTTCTACAAATCCGCTCCTCCTGAATCCTAGAAAATGGATATTCTTTGATTTGCCAATCTCACTACATGTGTCTATTACAGTGCATGTTGGGATGGAGTGAGTTCAAATCTGACATACAAATATTTAGCAACATTTTTATCAAAAAGTGCAAGAACGATTTCACAAATATCAAACCTTGTATAAAAGATGCATAGAAACCAACTACATGTTGGAGAAGATGGAGGCTTGTGTTATGGACACATACCACATGGATATTGACATAGGAGCACCAATAAATATACTATGCAGAACATGACATGTTTTCTATAGATTCTACACTGACGACATACTCCCATACTTCCATGCGAATGGAAATTCAAGATGGCGGACATGCAAATCCTCTATTCCTACAAGGATTTTGATTTGAAAAAACTGTATTCTGTATTTACATCATAACATGGTGCTTTTTACAATGCAGAGAGCAATCTGGCCTTCACTATGTGATATTCATTTAACACAATGGTGATGGTATGTGTGGTAAACATAAGCTCAGCACCGACGGAATTGAGTTAAAAAGGGTGGACGTATACTTTGCAACCGATTAATATGCATCCACCTGCGCTTCCATCATTGAATATGAAGATGAATGAAAATGCGGATTTCTCAGACAGGGAACCCCCTTCTGTTTTGAACTTAAGCAAGGAAGCAAAATAACCAATTAGGCAATGACAAAGAAACTAGTATACGTCACGAGGCAGGTCTTCTGATAGGGTATGACATATGACATATTTATATGTCATTGTGCATTTTATTAATTATTATTATTATTTCACCCTTGATATGCTCAGTCCATAGAAATAACATAGGCTGTGTATATTGTTTAGCTGGTCAGTAACTGAAGCAACATTGCACGCGGGCAATACACGGCCGACCTAGTTTTTTTTACACTGTGCGCATGCGTGCTTTCTGATCTTCGCCATTTCCGGTCCTTCTTTGGAGCCATGTTTTCGAAGCGAATCAAGCTAAAGAACTAATTATTTAACAATTTATTTATCAAAATCGCTGTAAATCATGTTTATTTAACATTAGGTTAGTGTGCGGGGTGAAATAAACTCAGAACAACCCTTGGATTCTCGGCGTCGTGAATATTCCCCGATGACGGTCGCGGGGCTACTGCCCCTTGACCGTCATCGGTGATTATTCACTCCCGCCTCGAATCCCGGGTAGTTCATATATATCGCGTTTTTTTTTAATATTGGAATATTGCGAGTTTATTACTAGGAAATATATAGTGTTTAGATGACGACCTCATATCTTTTTCAAGGTTAATGCTATCGTTCCTAGACCTGATATAATGGTTTATTCTTGTTTGACATGTATTCTAAGACTTATTGCAAAATATTCTCTGATTCTGCTGCAATGACCAGAACTGACGGCACAGGAAAGTTCTACAACAACTCAGTCATGTGGCCAGACGCACTGACTGGCTGATGAACCCATATATAATGTAGTGGAATAATTTCACCACTGATTTTTCTTTTCACAATATTTTTATTCAGGATATATTTTTCAGCGTACTCTTGTTCTAATGAACAGTTTTCGTTGTACCCTGAATCAGATTTACAGGTAGTAGTTAGAAAATACCGAAAATAACTTTCTCCTAAAAATCTCTATAAACATAGCTAACATATTGCTTTACCCTTTCAAGCAATAAAAAATGGGGGTCACCGACCTTTTAAAAAAGTTATTCAACTGAATCTGCATCCCGGTGAGTTAAAAACAGAAATATTGAAGATTTTCAATGCTAAATAATATATTTCAAAATATGTTGATACCCTGTTCTTTCATACATGAGGGTAAACATCTATAGTGGTTATGTTTAGAAGACATTTCAATTGAAAAATGTTATTTGTCTGTCTGAAATCTTGGAAAAACTGAGAAAATATCCATTTTTCCCACATACTTCAATACTAAACTTTGCTGGTATCTAGAAAGAAAAAGAATATGCTGAGATCCATTTTTTTTTGCTTTTTGTTATCCTCCAACCATGTACTTTCTCAAGACAAAGTTTGAAAAAATTACTGTCAATCCTTATTTTTCATGCATTAGTTCCTTTAACTCCCGCCTGCAGCAGTGCGTATAACAGTGGTTTATCTCTTTAACAGAAATAAATCGATTTTGCAAACACAAAAAAAAATGATTATGTTACCCAGGATTCCTTGAAATCATAAAAAGGGGTCCTTTTTGGCATCACATTTTCTGCATTTTGCCACAAAAAGGGGGGCAAAATGCCTTGAAAATTCGTGAAAAGGGAGTACTTTTCAAATGCTTGAACCAAAATGAGTACACATTTGACCCCTGAGTGTGTAGGTTTGTGTGGGGGGTGGGGCGGGGGCAGGTCCAGATCAAGAAGAGAAAAGCAATGTTTAGTGACTTTATCGGACGAAACCATCTTCACCCTTCAAGACACCCACAGTAGCACCAAAGCAGAAGTTATATGGCGTAGCCAATGGCTCGTTAAAAACTGAGGCTCATTCCCTACCAATTATACACATGGGAGCGACTTTCTCGTCTATAGCAAACATAGCAAACACGTTTCTATATGTGCATCGTCATTCGGTGGCATACATATCAGCTGGAATATACGATGTTACATCCAAGTGTATAGACGAGAGAGGTCTTAGGTTCTTTGCTTTTGACTGGATAACAAAAAATAGTCTTGTGGATGGTATGTATAATCTAGTGAACACAAACATGGCCTGTTTAAATAAATCCCATCCGGGTATTCCCATTATAGTATGTCAACTATTTGGTGCTGAACTATCAAAATTCTGTGTTAATGCTTCACAGGATAAACAAGATATGTTGGACGCTGCTATTATAGAAATCAACAAATACATAGATCAACTAAACAAGAAAAATCAGGTGCTGACACCGTGGATGTCAAGAATGATTCACCTCACTACGGGCAGGAAAGTAAGACATTTATATCAAAACTTAGAAGACGGCATCCACCAGGATTACTCTCTCATAAAACGACGACAAATACTATGGAGAAACCTAGAAGCTAATGTAAAAAAGTTCTACTCCTCAGGGGTCTACCAAGACATCTTCAATATCTCACATGATGAAATGAACTATTTACAGTCGGTCCAAGATTTAAACCACAAAAATGCAGTTAAGAAAAAAATGAGGTTAACGAATAAACAAGCTCTGTGACTCTAAGGTTTGAACCCAGAGCCTAAGTAAGTGCCTATGATAATATTATGTCTTGCTTCATTTGCCTATGCGATCTGTTGGGTTATACATGCCACTCTATGAGGTTTATGTGATATGTTATGTTATTCATGCCACTCTGTGAGGTGTACATACCGGAGGGCAAAGAAATAATAACAAATAGTAAAGGAGTGTCCATCTGTGAGGTCTATATATCGGATGACAACTTTACAAAGTTTTCTTGAGACTTTATGCTCCTATATTATTGTGCAACATTACCCAATGAGTTATTTCAATGTATTATTATAAATCGGATGTTTGTATTATTAAATGATATTAGTCTGTGAGTATTGTATACCGGACGACTGTCATTATTTTAGTGTTAGCCCGTGAGTATTTATATACCAGACAACATTTTCGTTTTAATTGTCTTAGATGCCTTCTGACCACTGGACTAACTTATATTCTCTAAGTCAAGTACTTGTACGTGTCTATCTGAGAAGTTTTATACTGGATGACCAGTATCCTGACTTGTGAATGCATACAGTTGTGTCTATCTGAGAAGTTTGATACCAGATAATCCAACATTTCTGTTATTTTGAAACTTATACCTAGCAGTTAATTATAGGTTACTCTGCAAGGTACGTCACTTTAAACGTCGCTTTAAACTTTTTAAACGCACTAGAAACTAGTCATAGTCCATCGATCTTAGCTTAGCCTATCTTATCCTAATTTTATCTTGTCTCAAAGTAGTCATGGATTGTTACCCTGTCTATCTGATTCAACTTTGATTGTTTCAGTTCTCCTAGTGCATGATTAGAGATTCAACTTGATCACCCCTATCTCCTTATCACATATTGTTGTGGATAGTGATACACAACTAGAGATATTCCTATCTACTCTTATGCACACATCTTTATGTAAGTGATAGCTCAAACCATGAGATTCAATCACCCCCATCTTCATCCCCATTATTTTTTCACATCATTTTCGGCAAGGACTTTGGTTCATGAGTTGTGGTTTTGTAGACTGGGATGTCCTGTAGCTCGGATGACAGACATAAAAACCAACAAGAATCATGTAGAGTGACATCAAGAAAACTATAGCCAGAGGATTCAGCGTCGTTCATTGCAATGTTAGAAGCATGAAAGCAAACTGGTCCAATTTTAAGAACACTTTCAGCAAATTGACACCTGAGGTGCTAAGATGCTCAGAAACTTTTTTACATGAGCAAGATAGAAATATAGACTTTGAACTGCCAGGTTACAATAACATATTCAGGAATGATAGAGAAGTTCTAGATGTAGTTACTGGTAAAAGGAAAGGAGGTGGTGGTGTGTGCTGCTATGTAAAAAATGGCCTCACATATGCCGTCAACAAAACTCTCTCATTTTCCAACGAAAACATACAAATTTGTATCGAAATATACAATTATTGGCTGACTTCAACAAGCATATGCTTGAAAGAGATAATGCCCAAAATAATGATCTTACAACTGTTTGTCATTCTTTTGGTCAAGAACAACAAATTAATGAAACTACCAGATATGATATCAGGGCAGATAGAAACATAGTCCAGGAGACTTGCATTGATCTTATATTCAGTCGATGCAACCTGAACACTGAATCAGGAGTAGCTGATCTATGAATAGCTGATCATCTAATGATTTACTGTGTAATTAAAAAACTTAAAGTACCATCGGGAAAGAAACGCTTTATCACTTACAGGTCATACAAAAATTACAACAAAGTTAACTTTACGGAGAACCTTCTGAATAGGGACTGGACATTAGTTACAGAAACAATATGCCCGAATGCTGCTTGGGAACATTTACTATTTACTACCAAATTAGATAAACAATGTCCGATACTACGAAGAAGGATTAGCCTACCTAAAGAAAAATGGATGACTCCCAAACTATTACGATTAATTGATCAAAAAGATAATGCCCTGAAGAATGAAAAAAAAAAAAGTTATGTAGAAGAGCTAAAAAAAGCCTACTACACTGATATAACGTTACATAATTTTAATGACAATAAAATATTCTGGCAACAAGTGCAGGAGTTATTGCCAAAAAATTCTAGTAATACTGGAAATGAGATAAATATAATTGACCACTTGAGCACCACTGCCCGCCCAGTCGATAAGGATAGAACAGCTGACTACTTTAATACTTATTTTTCTACCATAGGAGAAAAATTGGCATCCACACTGGACAATACCTGGCAGTTCTACGGAAATGAGCCAGGTTCCTCCATCGGGGAAATTGCCACTAATACTGAGGAGGTACTAAAATTTGTCAAATTAATTGACTGTAATAAAAGCAGTAACCTAAAAGACATCAAAACATCAGTAATCAAGGAAGCACTTCTGGTGCTACATGAGCTCCTAATCCACATCCTAAACTGCATATTTCAAAACAGTAAGATTCCTGATAATTGGAAGATAGGCAGTGTTACGCATCTTTTTAAAGGAAGTGATCCCTCACAAATCACCAATTATAGACCAATTATACAATTACCAATACAAGCTAAATTACTGGAGAAAATTATTCACAACAGACTAATAAACTATTTCAAGTGTAACAATCTTCTGTCCCAAAACCAAAATGGATATAGAACGAACCGATCCACCATGGATACTGTATCTGATCTTACAGACGACATTTGTATTAGCAAAAATAGTGGCTTTTCAACAGCTTCAGTCTTCTTTGATTTAAAAAAAGCCTTTGATATGGTCAACCATAAAATTATAATAGATAAATTGAAAATATATGGGGTAAATGGCTCCTTTCTGTCTTTATTGGAAAATTACCTAACAAATAGGAAACAAATTAGTACTTGTAATGATGGTGTCTCAGCATCGCATGATGTAAACTGTGGAGTTCCACAAGGATCTATATTGGGCCCATTGCTCTTTCTGATATATGTCAATGATATGACTTCCTGTCTTAAACATTGTAAGGTTAAATTATTTGCAGACGATACTGTCATTTATGTGTCGGGTAAAGAAACAGAAACTATAAATGAACAATTACAGCAACACGGTACAAATTGTCTTTCTTGGTGCACCAAAAACAAATTGTCACTTAATGTAAAGAAAACAAAGACGATGCTATTCTTTGGTGATGGAACCGAGATGAATACATGTTTAAATGATCAAGAAATCGAAAATGTTCATAATTATTAATATCTAGGCATCATACTAGACAAGAATCTAACCTTCAAAGATCAGACATTATACACCATAAAAAATACCTGTCACAAATTATATCTTCTGAGGAGAATTTCCAAATTCCTCCCATCTCCTGTGCTACAGAGGGTGTTCAAGGTCTATGTTTTGCCTGTTTTTGATTATGGTGACCTATTATATGACACTAGTATTGTTAAACATCTAGATAGATTACAAGTTATCCAAAACAAATGTATTAAGGTAACATTGAAGATTCATATGAGTACCCCAACAATATTGATTCATAGACTTATTAATGTACCATTATTATGTGACAGAAGAAAGGCGCATTTATCACAATTTGCTTATAGAAGAAGCAGGAAGGAACTTTATGTAGACCAAAGAGGGGGTAGAATGAGACAATGGAATGCCCCTGTGTTGAGAATTGAACAACCAAAATTAACATCTTATAAAAACAGCATACAATTCAGATCAGCCTTTTATGGAATAATACCACTGCTGATGTTAGAAATATTGAAACATATGAAGCATATAAAAAAATCACTAAACAGGAATCCCTTATTCCAATCTACACTTTATGACAACATTTTATTATTTTTGCTTATTGTCTATCATATTGATCAACGCTCATATCTGAGCAACCTTGCCTTCCATTTCTCATCCTCATCCTCTTCTCATCCTCATCCTCTACTTATTGTTCATGTAACTCAATGTTTTGCCATTTTATTCTACCTTATATGTACGCACTATGCTCTATGTCTGATTTTACACAAGAACTGTAAGGGCATCTTGTCAGTAGACCAGCAAAAGGTTTGCCCTTGAGCTGAGACATCATGCCTTTTGTGAGTATTTTGAATATATGTGTACAAAATATATTGTCAAAGATCATCCTCAAAGGAACGAGGGATCTATTTATTAACAGTCAAATTATATGTATACTCATAATAAAACTTTATCAAAAAAAAACCAATAAAACTATACTCGCATGATAAAAAATAATAGTATATTGTCATACTATTTTGTGTATCAATTATCAAACGTTTCTAATAAAAAAAGTAGTCACGGTTCGGTTCATCATGTAAAAGAAGAGTTATGATCATACTAACACTTGATCTTGATGTTTAAAATATTCAAGAAGGAAAGGCTTGTGTTTGGTATATTAGAAATAAATGGTTCAAGGTATGTATTGTATCAGTGTACGTTCCAAACGCCTGTTTTGCAAAAGAACAGATCGAAATGTTTAACAATATTGCAAATAAGCTAGGATATCTGAATTACGACAGCCTGATATTAATGGGCGATTTTAATCTAGAAATCGAGGGAGTCCAAAGGGATAAAGCCAAAATAGCATGGCTAAATCTTGTTAGCGATTTTGAGCTCTTTGAGGGCTAAAGGGTATTGGAAATTTAAAAATCTGTTGAGCATAAAGGAATATGTCAAAGGTGTAAGAGAACTCATACATGAATATGAATTTTCAGAATGTAACATGAGTGATAGCTTCAAGTGGCATGTCATCAAGAAAAAGTGTAAGAGCTTGGCTCTGAAAATTAGTGTGGTGGAAGCTAAGACAAAAAGAGAGAATGAAAAGAAGAAAGACAGAGAAAGGTTAACAGAACAAGACAATAAGGAGGAGGAAGAGATTCTTGAGATGACAAATATTAAAAACAATATAGAAATATGGAAGGAGCATTATTTAGATCCATATTTTTTTAGACATGGAAATGCAAAATGGTGAGAAAAAATTGATTAAATGCAAACGCTACTATTCACTGCCATGCCCCCCTTTTCCATATACCAAATCTACGGGCATTTTACACACTATTCCTTTAGCATTGCAGTCTATGCGGAAACGGCCCATTTTGTCACATTTTTATAGAATAAAACAAACAATTAATGGATACTCCTAGTATCCCAAAATTTTCTACACATACAGTTCAGGTTTTATCCTACCGATAAAAAGGAAAAAAAATATATGTCATCGCGTTAAATTGTTTTTTTATAGCTGTCTGAAATAGACATGTTTGGGAAACAGGGCTAGCTATGGGTACTCTCAGTTGTACCCACTTAGCATGCATGTCCATTTGGAAATGCTGCATTTTCCTTTCACAGTTTTGGGAATAAAACAAAAACAGATACTCCAAATGTCCCAAAATTTTCTACACATATAGTGCAGGTAATATTCTACACATATATAGGGAAAAAATGTATGTCATCGCATTAAAAAATTAATTGTAGCTGTCTGAAATAGACATGTTTAGGAAACATAGAACACTTTGAAAGCAGCAGATTTTTGGGTTGTCAGCCATGTTTCAAAGCTCCATAATTCAGAAGATATAGCACTGTGACCCATTAAGTTTTTAATTTAAAATTCACATTATGTATTTGTTGTCTTCAAAATAAAAATAACAATGCACCCTATAGAAAAGAGGCATAGAATTATTGGCCAAATAATACTCTCTCTAAAACTGTTAATTTTACTTAAATTGAGTGAATATAAATAGCAAATATGGACTATGAAGTCAAGGTACTGCAAAATGGGCCCCCCTTTTGGTCCTCATTGGTTCTTTTGAGATACAAAATTTTGAAGCACTGTAATTCAAAGATGAGCACGGTGACCCAATGATTTTTTTCCATCCTTATGACCAGAAACACTTCAAGAATCAAATACCAACGTTTCGGAAAAATGACATTTATTTTCATTTTCCACTAGGTAGTAGCGTTTGCCTTTAATACTGTGTTCATACAGGGCAGGTTGAGCAAAGGTGTAAATGAGATAGAAGAGGAAGGCAAAACATTATAGTGAGCTATACAAGTATGAGGAGCTTAATACAGAAAAAGCTGACAATCTTTTGCAAAATATAGACACAAAGATCCAGGGAAAACATCAAGAGAGGTTAATTCTTAAACAAATGAAAAGTACATACTGAGCTAGTTAAAACGTCAAAGATGATGTATTATTGTTGAAAGATCTGAGATAAGATGTTTCCGTCGACAAACATCTAAATCAACAGTGGAAGAGTGGAGAAAATTTGAAAACCCCAAAAATACGAAATATAAGGACCCACACGACTCACTTGTCATTAGAAATGTAAGAGACTCGATGGCAGGTTATGTTGAATAAAACCTTTTTTTTTTTAAATTGAAAAAAGAAAAAAGAGATGAAGCCTTTAAACTAGCTAATCGGTACCAAACCGATGAATGTACTGCGTTAGCATGGAATGCAAGAAACAACTTTAATGTTGCTATGAAGCAACCAGAGCGCCAAGAAGGAGTATTATTTAAAAGTATTGAAGAAAAATAAAAACTACAGTAAATAATTGCGTCTTTTATTGACAGCACACAACACTATCCCATAATGCAGAGTAACAAATACAGGAAATGAAATAGATCAAAGAGAATTCAAAATATTACGTACGGGTCCTCCAGAATCCTGGGGTGAAACCCATGGGTGGGCAACGTTTAATTACTCATTAAAAGAAAAGAATTTTGGGTGGGTAACAAAATAGAGGACCAGAAATACCATCTCCAATGGGACCGGGAAACAAAGGATAACCAACTGTTCAGCCCATGGTACCCAAACACAGTATGAGACAAAGAGGGGTCAAGAATTAGGGTCATCCCATATGTCCAGAATATTATTATCAAGACATTAATAATTTGATTATTATTAAACTTAAAATTACCTCGCACCTATTTCTAGAACTCTTTAGAGCCAACCGAAATCATATAATATTGAGCGGTATTGAAACCATTATTTTAACAAAACACTGTATTACAGCCCATTATTGCACTCTGAACAATATCATCTGAATTGTTATATGTAATTAGACTGCATGTACTATGGAGATTCAGATATTGCAGGAAGTTTGAGTATGTATGATTCTTTGGACATGAATAAATACCAGCATTATGATTCTTAAGACATGAATAAATACCAGCAGATGCCACAGTAATATTGCCTCAACGTGGACTTAATTCTCAGGGTAATCTCTTATTCACAAGGGACACAGACTCGTGGCAGGACTTCTGAGTAACAACTACTTGGGAGCTACCTAGCATAAGTTATCAGCTCTGGGATGACCAGGACCAAGATCAGATGCTACCTAACCCAACAGCTTATGATTAAATTAATCGACATATAGCAAATAATTTAATTGCCCCTGGAGTAACCCTCTCTACCCGCAATGATATGTACCGGCTCTATGTCATTGGTCATTTGCACAGAGATAAAGGCTCAGACATTGTATTATCATTATTTCTTGTGCAGTGATTGTGTGAATAAATATGATCCTTCCATCGAAAAGGTGTGTTACCTCAGATAAATTTACAGATGATTAATATTATAGAAATATCCTAAGCTTCCATCATGATAATTAATTAACCATATAATTATGTATACCCCATACCTTCCCTTTCAGCTTCTCCGCATTATGTCTCAGAAATCATCTGGACTTATTGAATAGTTCCCAATTGCCATAATAAAGTTATGCGCATTTTCATGATAGGAAATAATAATCCTGGCATGACTGCCCTTTTTAACTTCAAAGACAGTTTTAATTCATGGCATGTCAAGGAAAATTTGGCAGCTTTCATTAGGAAAATTATCTTTAAAAACCGGCAGGGGGAAAGAGTGGCACTAGCACAAAAAATCATACCCGGGAAATCTTTCTTTTAATTGCGGACCATGCTTAAGAAAGAGCGGCTTTTAGCCATACGTCATCCTTCCCAATTGAACAAAATTGACTGATGATTGTGCCCAACCACTTAATATTATTAACAAACAGACTAATTGGAATAAATCACTGCGATGATGAGGCTTCAATATATCATATTGTCCTATTCAAGATTAACCACTATCTCTTTTGTGCCGCAATAAATAACTTATTCTTCCCATGGTATATGACGAGACTGACTAAGTACTCTTTGAACTTCCATTCATTCTTGCTCGGATTTGATATAATTTCCCGTTTACTTTTATCGAACGATGAGGCATACCCAAGGATATATGTGTTTGTTAAACATTGAAGGAGTTATAAATTATTTGTGAAGGCAGCGCAGGCAAAAGTGATAACATATTGGTTTTGCATCACATCTCCTATATCACTCAGGGTGATATGATATCGTATATTCTCCATGTAGGCCATAAGTATGCAATAAGGAAAATAAAAGTTTATATATATTATTATATATTTATGTAACCTCAAGCGAATCGAAACAGTCATGGAAATCAGAAGAAACACAGTTGAGGTATTCTAATTGAGGTAGTTACCGCTGGGACGATTCATGAAGCCTGTCATTTTCAGGACTAATACATCATATATATGTTTGCAATCAGAATACGTTCCCTTGGTAACGGATTAAAAACATTATTGTGATTGGTATGAAATAGTGGGGCGGGTATCAGTGAGCCCTGCATTTCAAGGTGGAAAAACCGTTATTTAAGAGGATTGGTGAGGACGAATTATACAATTTCAGTCGAATTTACCCATGTATACAGTTATTTCAACATTACCTTAACCGCCGCTTGTGTATGTATACTGCCTATAGGGAATGTCACTCACCTGTAAGAGAAAAATGATTGACATGGTTAATTAAGTCAGAGATATGCAATGTTTCATGATTGAGCACTCCCTGATAATGACTAAAGGGGTAGTTCCACCAATCAGTCCTATCCTTAAGTTTTGATCAGGTGGACAGCGTATCAGTTAAGCCTCAGAAAAAGACAGAAAAAGACATGGGACCTCACAGGTATTTCTTTAATTTTGAAAAAGACAAGAGCAGATTGATTAAGTTAACTGACCCTAGCTTCTGTTCCAATCACCCAAATTATGTAATTTTATTCGAAACAAGAAATGTTGGCTGTTTCCCCCTAATCCCCTTGACAAATAAAGACCCCTCCCCCTCCCCCAATTGATCCCCACTCCACGTGGGAAAACGCGTAGTCAAGGACTCCATCAATGTGCGTTACCAAAGTTGTGTTACCAACCAATTAGAAGACGTCACAACAAAAATACTATAGCAAGAACAGCATAGTATCGCGTATGAGGGGGGCTATATTCTCCGATTATGGCCGAAAACTACAAGGCCGTAGGCCGAGTTGTTTTTCGGCCATATGAGGAGAATATAGGCCGCCGAAGACGCGATACTGTGCTATTCTTGCTTTTATTCCATGATTCTTAACTTATTACAACTTGATTTATTTCATCAAATTGTGTTTTCCGCATAGCTCACCGATAGTCTTGAACGGTCATGACGTCACTGTACAATACACAGAGTTTATATTGTCCACCTTGTGAGCGGCAAGTATATCGATTATATTGTACTATATTATATTATTGTACTATATTATATTATATTATATTATATTATATTGTACGCTCACGGCCAAATCATGGAATAAAGAGCGCGCGGACAAGTATGCTCTTGCATCATCGCCGGTATCAGCATTTTTGCAAATTCACAATCTGTGATAAGTCTCATTCTGCCAAAGTAACGTTACAAAGATTAGTTTAACAATTTTACATTTTACACATTAGCATGTTGCAAGCAGTTTAAGTTTAAGGATCATTAATATATAGTTTGCATTATCAGTATCTAGCATTATCAGAGATGATATCCAATATATTTAAGCCTCATCAACAATATTAAATATAACCACATTAAGGCTCAACATTAGTTATGAGGAAACATAGTAATTACCATACACAATTATCTACGTCATTAATTATTATAACGAAATGCGTCCTAATTACATTAAACACCAGTTGAATCACAATAGTATGTGTGAGACAGGGATACTTTGAGATAACATAACATTTTTCAAGATCAAGGTAAATGCTAAAAACTGATTCGCAGCCACTCGGTAACAACATGATCTTGCAACCGTCAACAAACAATATATGATAGGTTCAATTCCCAATACCAGTTTGATATGACTGTTCAATCACTGACACAGCTCAATCTCCTGCATCCGTTCCAACTTTTTCCGAGGACATAACTGTATTCCTTCGCCTGGATGACTCAAAGGCCAATTGTACACATAATGGTTCAGATCGTCAGAAACGGTACACCAAGCAGCTCTGCACATACTTTAAATTCTGGTATTTTGGCCAGAACAGTTATAAATACTAGGTATATCTAGATACATTTTAGAATATCAGTTTGGTTATGTTGAACAGTAATCTGAACCCAATTTCTGTCTTGAATTTTATGTCACATGATTATTACTTCGTTAGATGCTGATGAACACGAGACAAATATATACAGTGACAGGAATAAATTGAGGGAATTGCGTGACGTGTAAGAACAGATTTACCCCTTGGAAGAAGTTTAGAATTACCCAGCACCGATCTATAATCAGTCAACGATTATAGCAGAGCTTTTTCACACTTCCCTATAACTCAGAAATATAGGTGAGCAATCGTCGATTTTACATAGGTAATAGTTTTAACAGATGCTTACATCGATTGTTATGTAAAACTAAAAGATTAGAAAAACTGAACGTTTTTGTATCATTAAATGTTACCACCACTGACGACATTTGACTGTAGTCTACTTTGAGGTATAACAGTGCATCATTCTACTATCAACCGTTCGATATAACAAAAGTAATGTTATACATATATACATAAGTAATGTTATTAATAAATTAAATGTTAACAGATAATTGTTGTATAAATGTCAAGAAACATAGACCTAATATACAATGTAATTCACCTCTACTGTTCAAAAGTGATCTTTATGTAGTAAGTCTAGTATCATCACCCAAATCATCCATCATTAACCATATGATTTAGATAATTAAATTTTCCCAAGCGTGTATTCTGTATACAATTATAATTAAAACTGTCCTTATGTAAGTGATATCTAGTGTCCTACTGCCACTGTCATAAATACAATAATGTTTTTTTCAGGACAGAATGAAAAACACTCTATCAGTGAGAATGTGTTGAACTATAACTACATGAATAAGGTATTCAAGGTATTTGTGAACAAAAAAATGTAGTCCAATAATATATGATTATTTAAAGCTATGACAATGTCTTACCTGTTTCTTAGCCGACATGTTTTTAATATCATTTCTGCCTACAGAACACAATCAATATGCATACATTTAATTACACATAAACTACTGGGAAACATCTTAGGATAGTCGTCTGGGTGTTTGTTGGTCTCCTTCTCTATCTAGATGCTATTTGTACTTTTGACGTAACGTATATCAAGCAGCTCTCAATGTGCAAGACAAGGGTTTTTCCTCTGGACGAACATATGCAGCATAGTTCCTCCATGTCATTTCCTATCAGATTCTGTATCAATTGCCGGGATGCTCTTTTCATTTTAGCCCAATGTTGTCCCACATGCAGGACACTGGCAAGCATCTTTACTTTATTTCTGTATAGGTTTATCGACAATCTATTTCAGCATATAAAATACCTGCTATCTCTTTACATCCCTAGTAAGTTTTCTTCAGAATGGATATGCAAAGTGAAGTTTAAATAAACATAATGACACAGAAGCGACAGCAGGTGTTCCAGTTCGTTTCTTTGCTTTTGCCTGTTTTTCTAAGGCGTGAACAGCCTTCACCACGTATTATAATAAATATTGATGATAGAAAAATGACTAATCCAATAAAACACTACACTGCTAATGGTGGTGGCAGTATACCTGCCTTATCTCCTCAGGCTAGTCATATTTGTAATGGGCATAGGACAAATTATAAATGTAATAGTAAAGTAAAAATAATTCTATCAGCCTGTCTTCAGGAAAGGAAAAAAGCAGATTGAATGCATGAATATGTATATGTATTGCCTCATAGAATAGTATATCACGGGATGTTTGTCTCTAGACATAGGCCAGCGCTTTACAAGAGAAGAAAGGATAGAGTGATATTTGCTGCAGCTTGTATAAGGTTACTTTGCTAAGTAATATGTTCCTCAGTTAAGGGAGATGTTAAACCTTTGTTATGTCCTCTGTCCTTAATTATTACCTTTAGCATGCAATTTACTATTGTCCTAGGTTCTTTTAATACTCAGAATTCTACATTGCTTGAAACTAACCTAGCAATATAGTCCTAATTTACTAAGGGTTAAGCTGACGCATACCATACGCATACGCATACCATGTTCATTATCCTGATATAGCAATAAAATGTGCGCCTCCTGCGCCTCCTGATCCAGTCTTTACATGAGTTGTGATATCTATCTACCATTGAAGCAATATCCCGATATGCCTAGAAAATGAGCTCATTAACGGACAATAGCCAAATCCCTAGTCAAGCGAAATCATGTCAATGGTCATCTCGCCACACGATAACATAAGGTCCAGAGTATAACCGCGAGATCGATATTACGATTTGTATAGGGTTTGTTATGGTTAGTGTTAGGTTATATGAAAAAGAAAAACAGTTGCCGACAAACTCCCCTCCGCCCAGCCGTCCAATGAGAATAAATGATCGTCAAACCAGCGGGAGGGCCGGGGGACCCGGCTAAACTTGGCCACAGAAATGAGGGTTGTCTGGACTCAGTGTTGACGAGGTCTGCAGCCGATCTTCTAGATCAACTGCAGACACTTTGACTTAGGATCAGACATTTACATTTTAGCAGAAGAATCTATATTTCGTTAGCTTTTTAATTGAATAATCGCGGAGTTTCTACCTGGAATATGACAGCAATACATGCATGTGATAATCCTAGTTGTTTTGGTTCCCGTTTTGGTTGTGCAAGGCGGAAGTGTCTGACCGGAAGAAGCGCTCGGTGGTGGTGTGTGGGAAGGTATGGAAAGCGGGACGTTACATTACGTACTCCTCACGCTGTGAGTCGAGTGTTTCTATAGGTCGTTCGGCCGATGTGGAATCCCCATACGTTACATAACTTGAACGAAGATTGTCATTTACTTGTGTGCGTTTCGCTTAAACTGACTTTACATAAGTATAGCTTTGTTATTTTGCTGGCTATTGATGTGTGTGGATGGATACATTTGTGGGGAAATAAGTACGATAATGGCCGAAAAGACCCAGGAGCCCCAGTCTAGTATTCGTTGTACAGTTATGGCGCTGCGTTCGCAATGTTTCGGTGCATAGCATTCGCTTATTTAAAATAAGCGGTTTTGCAGCCGTTCGTCAAGTCCTGGGGAAGCGGCTTAGTTATGTTAAGCGGTGTCACTAAGTTGTTTTTCTCAGCTTAAGTAGAAAAAAGGAAATAAATGAGTTCTTGCTAACGTTACTAATCTTAGAACCAGAAAGTTATTCGTTTTACTTCACTAAGAAACTTCTGTATTGTCATACCAAGTAAGTATAACAACAGCTTCGTGATATTTTAAAAACTAAACTTGTCAGTATCATGATATGAGGAACTAACAAACCATTTCCATTCAAAGAAGAGCAAAACTATATGGTGTGTATATGTTTCATATACATTTATATCCGCGGGCCTAACCGGAACCGGAATTACTTCACGGCCAATGACTTGCCTCGCAACCTAGGCGGCAAGTTCAAACACTTTACAAAGCTGCACAGCAGTCGGCGGACAGACTTTGTTTTTGTAAAATGTCACAGATGACGTGCAGCCTGCCTAATCAACCTGCTAGTTTACGAGGTTAGAATATCAACCAACAGAATTGAAATCGATGAAATATATAGCAATTGCAGCGAGAAATATGCATGGACTCGAAAAAGAAAAAAAACTGTGCGTACTTAATTCAGTCAATTAAAGCAGCGAGGTCTATAGGATAGACCTGGGATGGCAAAATAGAACTACTGTGGATTTTTTCCCTCAGACAATAGACACGGTGGGTGTTTATTACAATGCACGCTAGGGTGGATTTAGTTCAAATCTGACGTACACTTATTTAGAAGTGGTTTTGTCTTCTTCATATAGTTTTGTCACACATGTGCTAGTTGGTGCACATCGTGCTAACTTTAACATACAAACACACAACGTAGGAATCGGTAAAGATAATTAATAATTGGTCCATATTTAATCGTTATATAAAAGATAATCACAACAACTGAATATTATTGTAATAACAACAAAGTTATTTAAACAAGTTGCCCCGATATGGAGACATCCAATATATGTACCTGGTTATAGAGGAAATAAAAAGTGTTATAAAATCAAATCATATCAAATTAATAATTGTTGAGGATTAAATTACCTATTTAATCATAACTATACCATTGTGTACAAATGAACCCTAGAGAGAAACACGAGAGTTAATGTATAACATGGTAGAAAATAAATGGTAAATGGTAAAAACGATAAATATAACTTATGTTCTCTTGACATAACCCTCTGATGGCTCGGGAAAGACGATTACTTGGTGACAAGTTCTTCTATTGGGTTACAGTTAAGTCTTGCTCGAGAACCCCACCAAGCATGATACTTACTGGATGCTGGATATGTGACGTGTTACAGAAACATAAGTCGTGTATCTAGCGCTTTAAGTCGTATGAATACATTATTAAATTCCAGGATAGCGTTTCTAAGGTCCACCTATAGGGACATAACCTTGCTCTTTCCACTCTCTAAGCTTCTTAGCCATCTTTTGTCTGTCATGACACAGGTGGTAATAGCAAAACTTATTCACTGTGCCCAGGGGCCAGAACCGCCCTTCATCGAAGGTGGCTTTTTATTCCCATGAGTTGACATTTCTCAGGCTACTTTACCTAATTTTCTAGAGCGAGGCAGGAAAGATCCAAAGAGGTCAGAAAAGGGAATGGCACCATTGATTGTGGAGGTGACATGACCCCCGACTGAGCTAACTCCAGTGAATTATAGTCTTTTGAGATGAAAGAATCCATTTCTCCTGCCTGATTTGCTTTAATTGACTTCCATAGACTGATTAAACTCTTTGAACGATCTAGCTGAAAGTGTCCGGTCTCTTTTTCGTAGAGAGTTCATCCTTGGTACATTAGACTGGCGTCACCTTATAGAGGGTTTTATAAGTGATACAGTCTAGATTCTGCCTTAGCATTAAGGGTCATGAAGTCAATCGCTGAAAGCACTTAGTATATAGAAATATATAGAGGTGATTGAACGGTTTATTATCGTTTTACCAAATGAGAATTTGCGGACGGTTCCAAATTTTAGGACATCAATTGTTGCTTGATTTATTCTTGTGCCCAAGTGGCAGTTAGAAATTTAGAAAAGCATTGTGTTCAACATTGATCATAGATATCATAGGTATTGTATTGCATTGTGATATATTTTATTCCGGTGCTGTACATACATTATTTGAAGCAGGAACAGGATGATTGCATTCTTCTCATAGCGAAAAAGAAATAACCTTCTGCAAATAAAAGCTAGGCTTCCAGGCCATCCTCTAATAAAATGTCAGTGTCTGTTGTTCTTCGTATTGTTCTTCTAACCTGTGGCTGGGTTTGGTCACATTGATTTGCTGTTAAAGGCAAACGCTACTATCTAGTGGAAAATGAAAATAAATGTCATTTTTCTGAAACTTTAGTATTTGATTCTTGAAGTGTTTCTGGTCATAAGGATGGAAAAAAATCATTGGGTCGCCGTGCTCATTTTTGAATTACAGTGCTTCAAAATTTGGCATCTCAAAAGTACCAATGACGACCAAAAGGGGGGCCCATTTTGCAGTACCTCAACTTCATAGTTCATATTTACTATTTATATTCACTCAATTTAAGTAAAATTAACAGTTTTAGAAAGAGTATTATTTGGCCAATAATTCTATGCCTCTTTTCTATAGGGTGCATTGTTATTTTTATTTTGAAAACAACAAATACATAATGTGAATTTAAATTAAAAACTCGAAAAAAAACAATATTTTTCACCATTTTTATAAAAACAATATTTTTTCCTCCCCAGTGAAAATAAATGTCATTTTTCTGATTTTTTAGTATATGATTTTTGAAGTATTTGTGTTCTCAAAACTGAAAAAAAATTAATGGGTCACCATGCTAGTTTCTGAACTATGGGGCTTTGAAACATGGCTGACAACCCAAAAATCTGCTGCTTTCAAAGTGTTCTATGTTTCCTAAACATGTCTATTTCACACAGCTACAATTATTTTTTTAACGTGATGACATACATTTTTTTCCCTATATATGTGTAGAATATTACCTGCACTATATGTGTAGAAAATTCTGGGACATTTGGAGTATCCATTTTTGTTTTATTCCCAAAACCGTGAAAGGAAAATGCAGCATTTCCCAATAGACTTGCATGCTAATTGGGTACAACTGAGAGTACCCATAGCTAGCTCTGTTTCCCAAACATGTCTATTTCAGACAGCTATAAAAAAAAATCAAACGCGATGACATATATTTTTTTTCCTTTTTATCTGTAGTATATAACCTGAACTGTATGTCTAGAAAATTTTGGGACAGTAGGAGTAGCCATTAATTGTTTGTTTTATTCTATAAAATGTGACAAAATGGGCCGTTTCCTCATAGACTGCAATGCTAAAGGAATAGTGCGTAAAATGCCCGTACATTTGGTATATGGCAAAGGGGGGCGGGGCAGTGAATAGTAGCGTTTGCCTTTAATATTACATCAATTGCTCATGAACTCCAACGACAAACTGAATTGTTTAGTAATAATTCTCTTCAGGTTAAGTAATTATTCTAATGAATGTATAATTCACAATCAGGCTTATGGCCAACATTCACTTCGGTTTTATTACACGTTCGTTTGTAATAGTCGCGGTCTTGAAATCGTTTGGGATTAAGGTGAGGTTGCATAAATATCTGAATAGGTGGTAATGCTAACAGACAAGGTTTCAACACTCTTGTTGGTAAGTGTGGGATACCCAAGCACTTTCATTCAGCTGCTTTCTTAATTAATTTCACAACATCATCCGTCTTCACTTCAGTAAATTTGAAAGTTTCTGTGTTCGGAGCTGAAAAATCCTGATTTTACGGTGTAGTTTATTTACGTTCAATCTCACTCAGGTGATATATTTTCGGCCAAGTTGGTACTTACTGTAGACAAAATCTCAAATAAGTATATTTTGGTCCATTTTTATGCTATCTGGCCTAATCAGGAGGTTTATGGTATCCAAAAAATGTTTACTATTTTGGGGATCTTTTGTCAGTTTTTCTCTCAAATGAGTTATTTTCATTTCCTGTAATTTAGAGTTCATCTGATTTCTTATTATCTTGGATTTATTCAAATCTTCAGGAGTTTTCGAAGCTCTTGCCTTTTTAAACGCATTGTCTCTGTCCCTAGAATGTTTACTTTAAGCCTTGGCCTCTCTCTAACATTTTTAAAAGTATTTAAGGGACATGTTCTGTCTAGAAATAAATTAATTGTAATGTGCGATCGACAATCTTAAGATACTATGGAACTTAGACTATCAATGAACAACTCAACCAAGATCAATTGGACCTCGCCAGCACTCACTTTTGATATACCATCATCAGCCATAATCTGTTGAAGATTAGATCTTCTCAACACATCAGAGTACGCCGGTTCCTTTTCCACCACCTTATCAGGCTTCTTTCTCTTTTTCTCTGGCTCCCCATTCTCATAAGCAGAAAGTCAACACTGCAGATCCATGATTTTTTCTCTAGACCTCATGCCTTCCTACTTATAATAAGCTAACGGATGGTTCAAATCTTCCACCTGTTGCCTCAAGGCGGGCAGACTGAGTTTGCGCAGTCGGCTGCTTTTTCATAGCACTCCGGGTCACAACAGACACCTTCCTTCTTGTAGTAACCTTGGCCTGGGCGTCAGTATCTGGAATAGTAGAAAGCCGCCATGTACCTTAACCATCAGAATCTGAACTCCTGACCTCAATAGCAGAACTTACAGTTACCTTTGGCTCTATATGAGTCGTAGGTTCCGGTTCCCTAAACAAGCCCCTATTTTGTTCAGCTTGTTCAGCCAATCTCCTCTCCAAATCAAAAACGGTTTGATGCACTCTCTGAATAAACTGATCAACAGTTAACTGGGCACCTGGGGGTAAACCCTGGGACTCATCCCCAATAGAAGTCATTGGAACTCCCTGTTAGGGGCTATACCAACGACAACTACCGGACCTAACTCAGCAAGCCGAGAGGAACCAACCACAGAACCAAATTGTAATATCCGATCAACAATCTTAAGCGACTATGGAACCTAGAATATCAATGAACAACTCAACCAAGATCGATTGGCCCTCGCCAGCACTCACTTTTATTAGACCACACAACACCCAGGGATAACTCAGTTCTCCCAAGCCAACCTCAACATACTGGACATATGTCCTTGGTAAGTAATCACATACATAGGTGTATAATAATCTGTGTTCAAACAATAAGTAAACAAACGCAATAAACAATACAACTCGTGGATGCAGCTAGAGGGTGCGTCCAAAGAGGCTGCCTTTATTAAAGATTTTCAGCTCCCTTTATCACAACCATTTCAAACCATGGTCGAGTGTAGAGTGGCTGGCTTCCTAGCAACTCCCGCCACCGGCACTAGAATTCAGGTGTCACTTGGTAAAGTATAGAAGTATCGAGCATACCCTCAATACAAACTATATAGGTAATATGGACATGGCAGTACAATGCTCATATGACGACATGCAGAGTAAAATGTTAAAAATGCCAGCACACAGATTTGCACAACCTCTCATGGTCAGTAAACAACACTACCTGCTACGCTGACCAGCACCCTCTTACTAACACTCATAATGCTACAAAACCCGGGCTCTCTAGTACGGCACGGCCCCAGCTCTGGTTCTTAATCCAGAGCCGTGCACCACATCATTTTATTTAATATGATTTTCCAACATTTGTAGTCTAGACTCTGGACTAATAGAACCTTGTTCAATCTAAATCTCTTAATATTTGTTGAAGAATTTCTTGAAGTGTTTTCCACTGTTGGGCTGTAATAGAGACTCCATGGTATCGGTTTCTATCTTTTTTCTTTATAACATATTTTGGGAAATGATCGCTGGTATTGTGATTGATTGTCCCAGACTTTATCAACCATTTGCTATGAGTACAAATTTGATCAAAATTTATTGATGACGATTTTTTACTAACCCTAGTGGGGGTGGTTATAGACGGAGCGAGGCCAAAGATTTTCACCACGTCCAATTTTCTAGAGTCATATGCATTGCTGCAGGCGGTGTACGAAAAATAAGGAGTCAGAATATTTTGTCCAAACTTTGTCTTGTTGGGGGATAACAAAAACAAAAAGAAATGGATCTAACCATATTTCATTTTCGGGACCAACAAAGTTTACTATTGAAGTTTGTGGGGAAAATCAATATTTTCTGTTTTTCCAAGATTTCAGACAGATGAATAAAATTTATTTGTTGAAAATTCTCCTCAACATAGCCATTATACAGGTTTACCCTCATGCATGAAAGAACAGGGTATCAACATATTTTGAACGGTATTATTTGAAAATCTTCAATATTCCTGTTTTTAACTCATCGGGATGCAAATTCAGCCGCATAACTTTTTAAAAAAGCTGGTGACCTGTTTGTTATTGCTTGTAAAGGTAAAGCAATATGTTAACTATATATGTAGAGATTTTTAGGAAAAAGTTTTTTTCCATTTCATTTTAATACTGAAAAAACGAAAAAGACTGTTCTCTTTCCATAGACTTTTACAGAGAACAGGCATTTTTTTTAAACAAATTGTATTGCCAAGATTGCGCAATAGCGGTACGTTTCATTTAACCTTGTGGAGCAGGAGTATGCTCCACCTACCATCTCCAGGAGGGTGTCTGCAGTGAAATCTCTGGATGGTTGGCAGTCGTCTCCTGTAAGAACCGGCTGGGACTGACTATTGCTCTTGACTCTAGTAGATATGCATGGCAGCGTCGCTATGCCGTTATCTTCTCAAGAAGTTGACACTACAGATCAATATTTTCTAATATCAATTTTAAAGAGTTCATCCCTTCATTAAGATGGCCCTGAGGTGGGTGGTACATACTTATAATGATTATTTATTTTAACTTTGATTTATCTTCATGGCATTCAATAATTTGTGCTTCTAGGTTTTTGTTTGAGATATCTAGTTCTTTGTATGAAGTTTCGTCCACAATGTAATCTTCTTCGATGAATGTTTGTGTATGTTTTTATTGATAGCATTTAGTTACATTGTAAATATTCTCAGCTTATTACAAAATTGTATACATTATTAATAATATAGCGTTACTTCCCCTAAATGCCCCAGACCCAGGGTGAGTACTGTCTGTAGTCTCAAATCGGAAGATCTCAGCCATTGAGATTGGGTCACTCTCCACTGAGTACGCCATTGAGTGGGTTCCTGGCTGTATGTAGGCTGGTGCTACCAACATACATTAAGGTCACAGACCCTACAGGTGTCCGACCACTCCCTGGGCTGGGTAACCAGGATAGTTCTACCCTTCCAGATGGTGGCGGTACACATATGATATAGAGTGTGGAGGTCTGCCCTGTCACATAGTCTTGATGATAACGACCACAACAGGCACCAATAGAAGTTGACAAAGATGTGAAAGACGAAGAGATAAGATAGAAGGATATAAGATAAACAGCCGCTAAGAAAGAGACAGGAAGAGGGTGGAATGACCAGGAGTCTACAAACGTGTGGCCATAAAAAAAAATAATAAAAAAAATACACAAAAAATATTCTAGGGGTCAACCTAATCTGCTATAGAGGTAATTCTAATTGGTCTCAAGGTCTCAAGGTCGTTGTTACTACCTTTTGGGGGGAATTATACTAGAGATACCGTGTTTCCATGCACAGGGATAATAACCATATATCCTGATCTTAATCAATAACTAAGTGAAGTAGTCTATATCGCAGAGCAGGCATGTTTTCAAAAAGACAGTTGGTTGTTCTTTGTGGCCACTAAGGAGTCTAAAGATATTATTTTCTTCACCTGGTCAGATGTTATAGGATTATTCCATTCAAATCAACTATTCAGCTCAGCAATGTCTGGCTTACCAAAGAATTTATTAGCCACGTTTGAAGCATCTACTCAAGAAAAAGTTCAACCATTTTGAGAGACTGAGCACAAGTTCTCTTTCTTCTGGGATTTTTTAGTGGGAAAAACACTGGCAACATGCTCCCAGAATTTATTTTCACTACCTTTATATGTTTGCACAATTTGTAAGGTTGTTGCCTTCTTCGAATTATTAATGGACTTGACCAACTCTTTGTAAGCTTTAGCAATCCGCCATTCTTTAGACAAGCCTGATCTCTTTGGTATGATCAATAGTCGTTTTTTTCCTTTAAACATATTAGTGGAGGGTCAATTGTAATCCCGTAGGAATTTCATGATCGTTTTAGTTTATCTATTGGGTTCTGTACATTAAACGATGATTAAAATGATAGGATGAGGGCGCCAATTTATAATTCACTTTTTATGCTGTTTCTAGGCAACCAATTAATTGGGCTCTAGCTTCAAAGGTATTTGGGGTATCAATTCTAAGGACACTTACCCCCCAAAAAATCATGTATCGTTAATCCATCGGTTTCATCAGATTTTTTCTATGTTTGATGGTTGCCTAGCAACGGGCTCCTTTTGGTATCTTTGCATAGCAATGGTGCCAAAAACAAGCAATAATACAGAAACTTTAAGGGATTTAAGTCTCATCTGCATTTGAACGACGTGTCAGGATGTTTTTGGTTGATAATTTTATAATTGGTCAGCAAATGTTACCTAGCAACATACTAGCAACATAGATTATATGTTTTATTTTCCCTAGCCACCTCAGGGTTATCAGCCTATTATGAAATTGAGTTGTTGCAAATATGCTTCCTGGAGAGGTCCAGGAATATAGTTCCTTATGAACCCATACTTTAACACATGTATACGGAATACAAAAGGAAGATTGCTCTAATTTTAAATCCATAATTTATGCTGTTTTTAAGCAAGTTAAATTAGTTACCATAGCTTTAGCTCCTCAGGTATCTGTGATATGATAATTGTAATGACACCTACTCCCACAAAATCAGGCATGGGGAATCTTGTGGTACCAGTAGTTTTTCATAACAGTTGCCTAGCAACAGGCTCATTTTGTGATTTTTGCATAGCAACAGTGCCACAATCTAGTGATTATATTATTGATAAAAACACAGGGATTTAGGTCTAATTTACCAAAGGAATACTGTGTCAGGACATTTTAACACTTTAGATGATACCGTAGCAAATATATATTATATATATAATGTGCCCACATATATATGGGTATTTCATTCCCCCTCACTTTAACCTGCATTCCATATCGCCCTAGAAAGCACAAAGACAACAGAAACAGCATCATATTGATTTCTAGACAAGCAAACATGAAAGATGACAATTCAAAGTAGTTATATCTATGTATTTATTTTTATACTCTCTGACACACATGCACTTTTATTTACACATTTTGATAGCACTTTTGTAAAGTGATCTGTAGTCCATAGAAATGAATTCATAGAAACCAATATAAATCAACTACAACAGGGTATGTCCATCAATCCTATATTGTATAGGTAATAGAGAGCCTCCGACGAAAGAGATTCGAGGGCTTTAGCCCGAGAATCCTTTCGTCGGAGGCTTGAGGTGTATAACAAATGAACGTACGCACTAGCAAGTTCGTTCCATATTTATTACATCCTTTTTTATTTCATTTTTTTTTAATAAGAAATATAAATAAATCAGAACTGCCGAGGGAAGGCTCCCTTCCGTGTTCAGCCATTTTGTATGCCTTTTTGCGCATATGCAAGAAAATAATCCCTCCGATGCGGCGACCTACTTCTGAACTTTCAACTGTCATTGACCATTTGCTTTAAAACTTATTACATTCATTTTTATTTTTTATTAATATGAATAAATGAATAGAAACTAATCATTACGGTGTTTAGCCATTTTGTACAGGAATTAGTCGAGGCGCAGAAAATAGTCCCTCTGTCGGCGACCTACTCTTGAACTTGTCACTGTCAGTGAACATGTGCTTCTTCGATATTGGATTACTCACTCGTGTTAAGAAATGCAAGGAACAACAAGGTATTTCAATAGTTGGAGGCATTTATTTGGTGTTAAAGAACCATAAGCTTCTCCAGACAACATAATATAACATGTTTGATCGAGTATTTCATCGATAATATACAAAAATTACTGCGAACAAAAGGCGGCGTGGTGACTGTCACCCGGCCTCACCAGCATACAGCCGGTGTCGATGATATTCAATGACAATGTCCAACACCCCCAACAATATTAAAACGTGTTCAATTTATGGCCGACTTTGGTGATACATTTAACTGGGAAGACATAGCATGTACATTATAATTAATGTTTAAGTTAACATTGCCGTGGATATGGGCGGAGCTGAACATTCCGTTCGTTGCCTGGAGAATATTTTCGACAGCAGGAACCATCTGTTTGTTCCCAACGACTGCTGTTGACGGGGACCCGGCCGAGCTAGAGGCAGAGGCGGAGGGACCAGGGAGGGCGATCGGGAGAGAAATAGGCAAGGCCCGAGCGGGATAGGCAATGGTTGGGATGACATTTTCATTTGTTGAAGCCCCCGTGATAATATCAGACATGGCTCTTTGTTGATCTAGATTTGCAGTTGTGTAGTTGGACAAGCTATTCACATTTTTGTGGCCTGTTAGTTGGGCCACAAGGACTGGAGGGACCCCCGATGCAATCAAGTTTTGACAAGTGTTTTTACGAAGCGAATGGTTCGTGATCTTCCCTGAAATTGAGCAAGATTTAGCCATATTCGGCACTATTTTCGCAATAGAATTTTTCCCCATGGGAATAGAGGCGTACCAAACGGGTTGGTCAGAATTTAGCTTGGTTTTAACGCAAAGATAGAAAGGCGAATTTGCCTCCAACATTGACTCAGGTCTGTCTGTGACTCTTATACAATTTAAACATTTCAACTGGACATCGGTCTCCACCCGTAGAGAATATTTTCGGAGAGAAGGCCCTAGCCCCCGATGCAGCATCTCCGCTTCTCGTCTTGCTCAGCTTCTCGTTGAATGTTAAATACTCTCTCCCATTTTCGTCTGTCATTAGTTGAACATTGAAGTTGCCTTGACTCGTGGCTTCCCCGGAAACCAAACCCTTGTGTAAGGAAGAAGAAAATAGTATTTTGCAACGATTTAGCTGTGGCAGATCTGAGTTGTCCCTCCGACCAAAGTTTTTCCACCATATCAGTAGACATAGCTTCGGCCCTGTTCGGTTTGTTGCCTAGACCCAATGACTTCAGATTTCTTCTCTTAGCGTGCAGAACGTCCCTCGACGACCTGAACTTTTCGCTGGTGATGATACTTTCACCGTAGTTATTCTCACGTAAATATCTGGTAAAAAAAAAAAAATAATAATATTATGATAAAATGAACGATTTTTGAATTATAGAGGCTTTTTTTAGCTGAGAAGCTGTTCCTTTGCCTATATAAGTTACACTCGCTATACCTATATGTACGGAGAATGACTTTTTGGTAACGCGATGGATTTTATGTACGGAGAATGACCTTTTGGTAGTAGACGCATTATATGTACAGAGAATGACTTTTTGATAGCAAATACAAAATCTGCTTATCTGTGGATTGCTCTATGGAAGCTGGTGATAGAATCAGGTTCCATGTCGGAGCCATCCTTCTTAGTTAATGACATAAGATATTCCGGTTGCATCTCCAATATTTGTTGGGTTTCATTTTGTTCCACGAGCCATTCCACGAATCTGCTATGCACCTGAATAATCAAATATTGGACTGAATATAAATCTCTTTTATTTCTAAATCAGTTTTGAAATAATCTATACGCTTAGAGTATTTGATTAAAATAAATAATATAATTATAGATTAATTTGGACATACCTGTCGTGTTTTCTTGTTGGTATTTTCGTTTCTCTGACCCCGCACGTAATCTTGCATTGCATCTGCCTCTGTTTGCCTCACTTTTAGGTTTTCTTCGATTTCTTGCTGATTTCTTTCGATTTCTTGGTTATTCTGCTCGATATCACCTTGCAAAATGTCGTCAATTTCCTGTTGTGACAGTAGAATCTCTTGGAATCCTTCCATCTCGTCAGCTTAAAAAAAACTCTCATCGACCAGGTCGAACGATGCTTGTTCCTCAGCCATACTGTAAGGAATGAACTCGGTTTAAGTGTTTGTGTCGTCTGCCTTACTCAAAAAGCTCGCGCTTTGTTTATCATTTTAGCATATAGTAATATCCATTTTACATCGATTTGTTTTTACAGAATTAATAATTTAAATCTCATTCCTCGTTAGAAATGTCTTTTGAACTCTTAGCTATCTTATTTAGAAAGAAAACAGCGATAACGATCAACTATTACTGGGTGGGCGATAATAAGAGTCTCGATAAAACGTAAACAAACAAGTTCATTCGTCGAATGTGGCTAGCTAGTGAAATGATAGGATCTTTGTTCATGGCGGGTCTACATCGATATAATTTAGCATAAAAACATTTTTTAATGTGATTATACGGTAGAACTTTTCATTTTGAAGCCCTAGGTTTATTATTTCGAGAGAAAATCGGGAAAACGATCGACGATTTACCGAGTGGGCGATGATGTAAGCTTCGCAAAATCAAAACAACAGCTGGGTACACGCGCACCCTGGCACTGCCTAGGTTAACTTTAGAATCAGTGTTCATGGTGGGTCTACATGCATATAATTTAGCAAAATCACTTTTTTAAATATCATTATTCGATAGAACTTTTTATTTTGATTCTATATATTTAGTTTTTCCACAGATATTAGCTGAACGATCGACGATTCCATCGTCGGAAGTGGCAGCACATGAATACACAATTTGACTTCCGGTGATCAGGCTTAGCTGCCGGACCTATTTTCGTTATGCACCTGCCCTATGGGCACTGAGTGCAATGGAGTGCAATGGAGTGCAATGGAGTGCAATGGAGTGCAATGGCGAATGCAATACGAGTGCAATGGAGTGCAATGGAGTGCAATGCAATATGAATGCAATAGGATTACACTCCTATTGCAGTCACGTCTCTAGTTGAGTGCAATGGCAGTGCAATACCATTGCACTGACATTGCATTATGTTATTTCTTTGCTGTATTACATTCTACAGCAATCATCAAGTTACATTTATTATTTAGATCACTAAAGGATCTTTTCCCATGAAATTATTGACAATGTTTTTATACAAGAATTCCGACTGCAATGCCAGTGTTTTTTTATTGCGCTACCATTGCGCAATGGTCATTGCATATATTTGAATATATATATTGCAGTAATGTAGTGACCATTTATGGTCTAAATCGTTGTAAAACAGCCAAAATTTTCGTTGGAAATTTTGAAAAAACGAAAATTTTGAAAAATCTAAATTTTTGCCGCCATAGGATTTGCAATGAAATCGATGACAACTCTAAAAACACTAAATATTGAAATATTTTTTAAATCTTTTCGTCCATACCCCCTTCCCCTTTATTTGTACAGACCTAAAAATCGTTCGCCGAAACTCCAGATAAATCCTAAATCTGTATGAGATTATACGAAGATATCAATAGAAATATACCTGGTATAATAGTGAAAAAGGGCAAATTTAAATTTAAATAAAGCCTGCAAATCCTCTCTTAAAATCACCCGATCTGAATAAATCTTGATTTTCATCAAAGATCAGAACCTCCTTGCTATGGCTATGTATCTGGGTAGGCTACTCCATTTTGTCAACGCATATGGATGATACGTTTTCTTACCAGTATATCGTTCGCAATTGCTTTTAAAAATATATGATTATTTCATTTGATGTTTTTTCATAAACTACCTAGGAGTATACTCCAAGAATGGGTTGATTCTTATCCTAGAAACCTTGCGAGCCCTAGGCCTGGGTTACTTCAATTAAAAGAAAGCAAATTATATGATTTGATATGGGTTAGGGCCTAGATAGATCACCCCATTTCGCCGCTCCTCTCCTTAACCCTCCTCACCGCACCTTGCCCCTCCTTCTCCTCTCATACCCTCACCCCATATGTCGCCCCTCTCCTCAGTTACTGTTCTGCAATAGCATTTATGCATGGATTTGTGTTCAAATTCTTTGTATTTGGTGTCAATATCTAACTTTCAGTGTATGTCAGAGATCAATATGTTATTATTTGTACTTTTATCTCTGCGATACAGCATATTACATATATGTGATTGTGAGTGTTTGTATGAGCGAGAATTGATATGATATATGACCATGTCTGTAATATGATATGAAGGGGATTAGAACTGTCACAAACTGGTATTGGATCTTTTGTAATTAGATTTGTACTGCTAGACGTCTTCTGGGGCCTCTGAATGTTATGTAACATGACACAACACTTTCAATTGGCAATTATTGCATAACTCTTGTTACCCATGATATTGTTTCAATTTTAATTTAATTTCGAATTGAATAATAAAGGAGTAAACTGTATATAATGTAACCATTCTCTTGTCTTCTCTTTCTTCAATTTCGCCGATAATAACTCATCTCTTTTTCATACAGCATGGTACAGTACAGTAATTACATTATAATATTTGATATAAATGAACCATAATTAAAGCTAATATTTTCCGTTTTCACCCCCGCAAAATTGACCATCCCCGTCCCCCCGCGAAATTGACCACCCCCGTGCCCCCCTGAAGCCTGGCCCACGAAGCTCTTGCTGCGCTAAAAATAGATTTCTGAGTGCAAAAATAGCACCTTCTATTGCAGTCACATAGCGTTTTCATTGTGCAATGGCTATTGCGGTCACATAGCGCAATAAGTGGTTACACCCATTGCGGTCACATTGCACAATCATTGCGCTATGTGAACGCAATAGTGAGTGCAATGATTGCACTCAAATGCCCATAGGGTGGAGGTGCATAATTTACATGTTATGCACCTGCTTGTCTAGGTGGTGCATACAATGCTGAAGGTATAGGGAACTACTGCACAGGGATGTAATAATAGGTATTCAATACACAATGGGTGCAATGAATCACTTAGTTCTTAAATGTATTATGAAGTTATAATTTTGTACTTGCATCCATTTTCGCCAACATCTGGCAAGAACATATCAACACTAGTTATATCAAAAAATGTAATCATTCATAAATGTTTAAGAAGATCAAATTTGTATTTGGTTAGCAATTAAGTGTAGGATCATATAAGATGAGATACTTATCAAGAAGATCTAAATATATAGATCTATATAATATTGTGATCAGTGCAGTTGACATATTTTATGAGCATGTATTCCAATCCAAAAACATTAAATAAGTAAGCATATTCATAGCTTCACAGAAAACACAACTATGTGCAATACATGTTCCTTAAAGATGCATGTAAATGTATGTTATCACCATGACAGGAGATTATGGCACTCTGAGTACCAGTCTTACCCATACTCGTTTGCAGGTTGGATGGTTCAGATCAGTTAAAGTTGTTGTTAAGGCGATGACGTTTCAGGAGGTTGTGTACCACACTTCACAGGTTTTCTGTGATGCCATTTTGCAAATCACTATGGCATCCAGAGCACATACTGGTACACCTGAGGTTCTGTTTTCTGCAGGAGCAATGCATAGTTGAAGAGTCTCCCTTACAGCCACATTTCACTAGTTCAAGGATTGCCATTGGCGGTGGCTGAAGGGTAGTTGATACAGGGCTGAATATCATCTTGGTTGTCTCCCATCCATGAAAGGTAGGGTCAGGCAGAATTGGCTGTGGTATCTTGCAGTTTTTCCACACCATTGACACATAATTGGCTTGCTTGTTTTTCTGGACGTTGCGCAACCGACCTGCCCCCAAGAGGGCGGAATTAGCCCACCTCTAAACCTCCTTACGTTGCCCAAATAATCAGTGTCATTTCGCACTTATACAAGACTTGTATGCATGGCCCTGTTTTCTATGTATTCCTCTGTAAATGGGCACCATTACATCATCTGTAGGGCAAGTTGTGTTTCTCCTGATGCCTTTTTATGGGATGACTTGTGTATAATATGGTACAGGAAAGTAGCAATTTTAAATATAAAAAGTGGTGTCCTCGGACCTCACACACACTGCACCTTCACTCACTCACATAGCTTCACACACCCAGTACCACACCCTGCCCCTCCCGCTGCCTGTCGCTGCCTGCCACTGCCTGCCACTAGTGTGTGTTTAATACATGTGTGTAGCCTTGAGGCAAGGCTACACACATGTATTAAACACTAACACATGGATTCTAATGCAACAGGAGGAGTTAAGGATGGGTGGGTGGTGGGCATGCAGTGTCATTCAAGGTGAGAAAAACGACAACTATAAGAGCAAAAACAGAAAATAATATAATATCCTGTCGGCCTATCTAGCGGGCTCAATTTCTGGACAAGTGTACCCTTTGTTGGTGATAAATTCAGATCAGACAAAGCAGTGAATGTGATACTGTGGGCTGCTAAGGCCCTTTTTATATGTCTGAGAGTAAAGACCAGCCTCTACCCAAGCATCGTCTAGTCCACTTCCCTCAATAGCTGTGCCCAGTGCTCTCAATGCAACCATCACTGTAAGCATTTCTCCCAGGCAGAATACCATATTATCCAGCTCAGGTTTTTGTACATCTGCAGCTTGACGGCTTTTGCATGAAGCTGAAGGTCAAGGGTGATTTTTTATCTTCTCCCATAATGACTGCTGAGATATGCTGAGCTTGTTTCAAAACTGTAAGCATTGTCCCCCATTCATGTGCAGGTGCTGCTAAGAGTGGTATTGCAGCAACATTTGTTATTGTTAGCTCTTCTATGCTCTTTGCTAAGTTGTAAGCAGACCATATGGGGATATTTTGTTCTGCTCCATGCTCTATCATCACAAGTATGGATCTGACGCTTTAGCTGCAATAATTTGGTATGTGCCACACTCAAGCTTGGCATCTTGGGAGATGTAGCACTCATCAATGCTTGGTGTCAGTTTATTGCTCATTGTTAGTGACTTGGCCCTGGATGTTACTTTTGAATTGTAGGTAACAGGATGTGGTGTGCCACTTTTCCTTTGATATACTACCATGGCAGTTGCATGGAGCGAGTCTTTGCCATTTGAGGTGTCTTTGTTTGCAGCAAAGAATTTATTTTTGATGAGTGAAGAGGAATGAAAATATGTTGAATAGAATTGTTCTAATTGTGATTATAAAGGCATGTACAACATAGCCAATTCCATATCCTATAGGAGATAAGTTTTAGTTTTACCTTTGTATATTAGATGTTTTACCAGTGAGATTACTGCACTCAAGAGGGCAAGCATGCATGCGATGATGGATGCACAGACCGGATATGTGTAAATGCCTGCTGTAGGGTGCATGAACGAGAGGTACAGACGGTGCCTCCTGTGACCCCTGTCATCCTGGCCCCACTATAGCCCTGTGCCCATCACCATGCAACGTTGGGTTGTGTATGATGGCATTAAAAGATCATTTTGAATCAAGCTATCATTTTGATGTATAGAATCTTTATGTAGGTCTACTGTTGTTATTGATGGCATAACAGATCAGTGAAAACTTTGTTTTGGTAGAGAAAGTCGGGGAGATGCACCTCAGTTCAAGAGTGATGTCACAGGCATAGTCAATGTTAATGAAATGCATTGAACTTTAGTTCTCCTTTAATATATAGTTTGTGTTACGAGGTTACAAATATACATCTACAACATATTAACACTCCCATACATACGTTTTCTACACTTGTTTTTGCCTAGTTAAATATACATGCAGGAGAATATGAAATACAAATTACAGTTCAATTTCAATACCCTTTGATATGAGAAAAGTTTTTATATTTCCGTGTCTTTCTATACAAAAAAACATGCTCTTGCATTTCCCGTTACCTTCTACACTTACTTACATTAGTTTGTCCGAGTATGCCGAGATATTACCTACAATACCATCAAGTTTACTCTGCCTTTTAGGTGACTTTTCAGCATTGCCCAGGTGTAATTTTTGTGGTCAACAGCAAGATTGTTCCACAAATTTGGGCCTGTGTACATCAGACTTTTTTCTTAACCTTTTAGTTCTAGGTTGTGAAATTTTAATATTGCCCTCTGCCACCCTGTATGCCTTGGCATTTCCTGCACATGGACACCTACATTCTTCAAATTGTAAATTAAGGTGATGAGGGCAATTCAGCCTCTTTTTTCGATCGTCTGAAAATTATGTAAATTCATAATATCAGTAACAGGTGTTAGAATGTTATGATCTATTAACCTCAGGCCTCTATTCATTACACATTGCAACTTTCAAATAATGTTACCGTTTGCAATGTTAAGAAATATCAGACCATATTCCGGCAGGGGCTGAACATGAGCTTTTAGAATCCTTACCATTGTGTCTGTCTAGATAATAGCAAATACAAGCAAATACAAGCCAATTGGTTAACCTTAGATTCACAAAGTTGTTTTTTAACAAAAAAATGCCTATTAAAGCTCAATTAAAAAGTCTTCTATTTCGAAACCCAGATATTTTACGTCTGCCACTTGAGACAGTGATTTCCCTTCAAGGTCTATCAATCTGATTTTTTGGAAGTTAATTTTTCTCAATTTTCTTTTGGACCCTAAAACTTGTATTAGGCATTTTTTGACATTTACTAATAACTTGTTGGCTGTCATCCAGTTATTTACTTTTGTTGCAATTCTTTGTGTTACAACCATGCATTCTCTAATAGCCCACTTCACAAATTCCGTCACCAGTGTGCACCAGTAACTGCTAGATGAACTTCTATCATTCTGCGCATGCCCAGTTCAGCTGACACACCTAGCTATGTGGGCCAAACCATGCATCCTCCGTCCGGGCTCCCGGTGGACGGGCAGAGGTGTGTGTGTGCCTCTGACCATACGGCCGCTGACTCACTGCAGCCCGCACACCTATGCTTACTTGTTTTTGTTGATACACTGTTACAAAAGTTGCCATAATACTAAAATCTAGTGGATGAAATGTCCTGTTATCAAGCATGACCAATCTTAACATGTCATTTAATAATATTGGATAGCAGACAGTATTATACTCAAATTCAAATTCTGGGAGAAAAAGGAGAAAGTTAGAAGCCTATGGTTCAAACATAAGGCTACTGTGACACTGCCCCCTTTCCACCGCTCTTCGTATGTTGCCAATATCAATTTGTAAACTCCCCTATTGAAGGACCGATTACACTCGCTGCAGTGTCTCATCTACATACATTGATAGTGATGTTTTTAGACCAGTGTTAATTCTGTTGTGACAATTCGCTAAGTTGTTGATATATATAATGAAGATCAGAGGTTCTAATAAACTTCCTTGGGGAATACCCACATTTATACACACTTGGTCAGAGGTAAAACATTCAGAGATTTTCTGTGCTTCCTATTCCAGGTATTCTCTAACTATATTTAAAATTTCCGGGTTTATTTTATGATACTGTAATTTCCGGAATGTAATATCATAATACAACCAATTAAAGGCCTTGGCCACATCAAAAAAAGTTGCAACTCAAACATTTCCCTTGTCTATTCCTCTAATTATTGGTTGAGTGATTGGCTCAAACGCCTCCCTGGACTGAGGAGAACAGATTATTAAAATTCATATGATCATACAAAGCAATACAAATAAAATGTTCTAATATTTTCTAGGGTAGTGGTACCAAGTTAATAAAGTGCCTCAGGTTGCCTGATTTTGGTAGGGGAGTGATAGAATATTCTTTCCATTCTTGTGGGATATTACATGATTTGACAAATTTAAAAAGGAGGACTGTCAATTGTCTATTAATTTTCCCCTTTTTGGGCTTCAGGACGGGTGTCTAGCATGAGGATTAGGATTTTAAAAAATTTTTAAGAATACTTTCTTCAGATAATATTATCATTTTTACATCGTTTAATAGATCTAAACCGTTATTCATCATATTTTTCCATAATTTCTAGAATTTGGTCTTCAATAATTAAAATAATGGGTGCCAATTGGGTGCAATATGGCTTCAACCTTGCTCCAAATTCACTTTCCAGCATTTACATATGTTAGTTATGACGTCATCATTATTGTCTCCATGACAACATACCTATAGAAATATTTCTAATGTGTTTGTATACATATATTTTAAATTTCAGCAAAATCCTTTCATTTTTTATTAAGTTATGCTCCTTTGAATTTATATAAAAAATGAATGCCTTGAGGCATTCACCCGCCCCCCAGGCCAACTTGCATTGAATGCCTTGAGGCATTCTCCCGCCCTGAATGGGTTAATTTCATGTTTTGCTTTCATTATCCTTTTCATGTACGCTAGTTCATTCTTTTGCCAATCCTCGTCTGTCTGTATTTTGCCACTGACTTTTTTTATCTTAAACAGGTCTCACATGTTGAGCACACATCTAGATAGGCTGATGTACATGTATGTGCGTTTTTAGAGCGTTCAATCCACCAAACTGAATGGTAGGCGTTTCATAGAGAACTTGCATTGAAAAAGATTGCTAGGCCAGGCATATCGCCCCTGATACCTGTAGCATCCTCCCATCTTTTGTGTTTTAAGGGTCTCAGGACGTATCTCTTCAGGGGTAGCATCTAACTCTGTAGTGCCATATGTTTTGCCATGAATTACAATCATATCACCAATCACCAATTTTTGCAGATGAGTCTAGTGATGTCTCTGACGCTTTTTTGATGATAAGTCGCATCATATTACAGTTCCGGCTGACTTCTGGGTTGATGTTTTCCTTGAACCCCCAACACTTGTGTAAGGGAAACCTGTCAGTGTAGAATATCATACCCTTCTTGGCCATGAATTGTTCTTTTTATGCATATGCTTGAATGTACATACAATTGCATTTATAGCAATCATCAATGCCCTCAAACTCAGGCAAAACACGTTTAATCAAATCCGCACAGGTGTTTGCCACAACTTCATTTCTAGGTTTATGTAAACTGTTAAATACAATCGATATTATTCTCAGTTTACTGTCTACTTCATTGTTGAGAGCTTTTTGGCAAGTTAGCTTGTACTGTAATGGCTTACCATATATTCTAGTGCTGACAGACGCTTCTCCATGGACTTTTGCTCTAATTCAAGGCTTGAATGTAGCCTATTTCACAGTATGATGATCGATCAGTTGTTTTACCGTTGAATGTATATTGTCAAAACATGATACCAGGTCATTATGGCTACCAACCAGCTCAATAAGGACCTCCTCCCGGGGTTTCCTCCAAATTGGGGACAGTTGTACTTTCTTCAGTATTAATCAGAGACAGTTCTGTGTTTCCATTTAGTTCGGACACAAAGATATTCTCCTCAGTAGGGGCTCTTTTCGGTTTGGGTAACAATCCAGTAGAGCTGGTGTTTTTCCTCTTGGCATTCAGCATAGTGTTGCGACCTCTGGTATAATAAGTCAATAATTGGTAGGTATTTATTCACAAGGTATATAGAGGAGTCGATGTCCAGGTCATCAGTATTAACTTAGGCATTTTCCCTATTGATTTCTAGTCTAACATTTTCAATATTTAACTTCCTTGATAGATTTTGTGTTGTTATGGTACGATGGTTGCGAATGGTACGGTGGGGATTTTTGTAATTTCTACTCTTTTTTTAACACCAGGTAGACAGCTAGGTGGTCAGAAATCACAATTTCAAGGGTACCTGACTTGCTCGCAAAACGGCAGTCCTTCAGAAGCAAGTCCATGGTGGTGTTGCTATTCTGGGAAGTTCTAGAGTAATCAGTGATTAATTGACTTAGACCATGATTTTGTAATTTTGTATATAAAATCCTCTTTGGTTTTCCATTCTTACAGGTATCGGTATTCATGTCACCTTGGCATAGCCTCTCTAGTTTCATGTCGTCTGAGATTTGTATCAGTCATTCTAGATCAGCCATAAAGATTGCTATGCTAGACCCTGGTCGTCTGTACAAATTGCTGACTAATATGGGAATGGTTTTGTAATAATGTCAACTGAATCCTTCTTTGTGATTTATACCATGTTCTATATAGGACCACAAACCAGTTGGTTGACATTGTTCAATATTTATTTCTGTCCTACATGACGGGAAATAGTGATAAGAACTAATGCTAAAGATGAGGTAAGGGCTCAATATGAATACAAAGTATTGTGTGACAAACATGTCGTAAATCAAATTGTTTTCATCAGGTAAACATATAGAGTCTGATCATGTAAACATCAGAAGAACTAGAGTGAGTTATGCATAAGGCTGAATTAGATCATGGCCTTAAAATGGCTCATAGGCTGCTAGCGATCATATTGCTGCCTTTCACAACTTAAATTAAATTAAATTGAAGGTTGTTTGATTAATTCAATAATCAATTCACGTCCAGTGGTAGACCACCTTCACAGTGAACTGGGGAGCTACAATGCACCTCCCAATATCTGTCTAAACAGATATGTAACTGCTCATTACCTCAATACAAATGATTTTTTTAAAAAAAACAAGTAGAACGACATAAGGGTGATTAAAGCTGTATTCCCATCTGAATCGATGAAATTTAAACATTTTTCTCAATTCTTTTTTCATTGATTCTATAGAAAAAAATCTAATATTTTACTTCCTGTCTTTTGTAACATTTGATACCCGTGAGAGACTAATTAATTGGTTTCAAAATAGAAGTTCGATGGCATGTCAACATAAATGTCAACATAACGTTTTATATTTGCATACATTATTAATATTCAAGAACAGTCGAAATGCAACATGCATTTTGTAACTGTAATATTTACTTTGGAAATAAACGAAATAAAAAAGGCAAAAACAAATTGGTGATGCCTGTGTCCAATTCTGAAGTCACAAACAATAGTAAAAACCTTCAGTAACAGGACAAACTCTGTAATACTAAATCTATACTATTGCCAATTTGTCTATAATCAAAGTCTTAATTGTTGAGGCAGTCTTTACGAGGATAAACATTATATTGCATTGTTATTGGACTGCAATCCAATTATGAATATTGTCAGACAAGAACGAAATTGGAGATTCAGTCCCATGAATATTAATGATCTCAAATGAAGTAATCGAATTTTGTGAGTGCCTAGGCTTGTTGAATCGACCCTGAGAATGTTCACAAAGTAATCTGATCTGATTATACTGACTTGACCTAATTTAAAATCCTACCAACCTACGCAGCACTGTTACCATCATGTTCAGATAATGGTAAAGAGTGTACTGGCCCTTGCTGTATATATTGTGTCATTAATTAAATTCTGAGATTCTGGGGAAAAAATGGCAATGATGGAATGATCAAATTGGTAGACAGGAATTAGGTGCCTGGCTTGTGAGAGCAGGTAATTTCGCCACAGCAAAAGAATGAAGACACTTGGTATATTCATACATCCATACACTTATTTATCCAGTTTTATTATACACGCATTGCTCTGAAAACGACATATCTAGAGTGAGTTATGCATAGTGTGTATTCCACTAGTGAGTTATTGGGGTTGTCATGGCAACCAATGAGTTTATTAACTAAGATTACCGTTGAAATTCAAATGTAAGACTCGATTTATTTTCTATTTTCATGATTGAAAGCATGTCAATTAAATCTGTTAACTAACTCGTTTGTTTCAGTCACTTAGAATATTGCATTTGTTGTTAACCTGTATATATGTCATTACAAGTATTGAGCGTTTAACTTTCTGAGCTCATTAACTCAGGAGAAATCTACATTACCATTTTAATACTTATTTATCCTCTTTTAGCATATCATTGTCCATTACTCTCAATCTCTCTATTTTTTGTTTGTTTGTTTAAATCATTTTGAGATATTAGTCACATTGTCAATACATTCATCTGCAGCAGTGCTCCTACTCACAGTTTTATCACAATTATGGGAAATTTGAATCATTTGTGTACCTGTACTAATCGCTAAATCACATTCGCTAGCCCCGATAGCCTTGTTTATGGTAGGTAGGCGGCCATGACACTTCTCCTCTCGCTGCACCCGGGCCACGCAAGATTTGAGGCGAGAAGTGGCGGCCATGTTTGTTTGCCCACGTGCAGTGGCATGGGCGCCGCCATTGTTAAGGGGGCGGGGCACATTGTTTATGTTTTGAGCAGTAGAGCTATCAGTAGAAATTTTAGTAGAGGCAGCATTGATTGCGACAGTAACATTTTGATTTAACTCACCAGATGTGGGGAACGATGAGCAGGAGTCTAGGAGATTTTTGTCTGATTGGCCTGTGTGTTTCTCTTTCCTTGAGAGATTGGTTTACGAAATGTGGAGTCACTTCCATGCAAACTAGCCTGTGCAGTGCGTTTATTTTGGCAATCCTTTACTGGATGTGAATTTTCGCATGCTTTCATTGCATAAAAGCCCGCAAATATGCATATGTTTCACATTTCCTTCCATATGTGAGTTGGAGTGGGAGCATGATTCAAAGTTATAAGCTTTACACGGGACTTTGCTGATGCCACCAGGGATGGGCGTGCTGCTGTCAATCACTGAAGCTGAGTTTAGAGCGAGCTTCGTATGATATTCAGATAATACGTCTGTATCACTCCATGTGTTTTGGCGGTCAGTGATGAGGTTGACACATGCCCGGGTCCATTCGTGGGCAGTCTGCCAGCTCCTAAGCACGCTTAACTCTGACATTGTCGAAAGGTGGTGGAGCATGTACCAGGCGGTTGACTCTTCTCTCACTTTTGTCATTACCATGCGGGAAAACCCCCAAGTGTACTCAGCTAACATTAATTCCCGCTTTTGTTTCCTAGTACGACTGGCCATATCAGGCGGCAATGAAGTCTCAGGGGCGTCAAAAGTATGTTTCCTACCTCTCTTCAAAAGCATGCCCAACCGTCTTTGAAGAGCGGTGGTGCCTGGCAAGATGGCGTGGTGATGGGACCGAGTCGTCCGAGGAGGGGGATGTATCAGCTGGTTGTCTAGACTTGTATGTATTGATGGGCTAGCAGTGGTGGAGGTCCGGGGACCCGTCGCTGTCACACTTGCACCTCCTACGTCTCACTAGAAGACTGGGTATCTGACCATGTTTCTTCCATTTTCTGTCTGCGCTTAGAGTTTTTGTCCTTTATAGCGTGACCAGTCGCTCCCCGCGCCATGGTAGGTAGGGGTTGGCTACTCGCCGGCCCCTGCGGCTGGACCTGCCTGAGCTTGGCTTGGGAGGCAAACATGGCCGACCGACAGAATTGGTTGAACATGTTTGACATAATTTCCATTGGGTTGGGTTGCACAAACGACGTTATATTCCTGCTTTTCTTATTCAGGTGACCAAAACTCTTGCGCCTTCCCACAGCTAGAGTTCTGCGGCCCGCCTGACAACATTTGGCGTGTTGAGGGAGATCTCCACATTCACTGTCGGTGGCTTCGTTCTTGGGCCAGTCATTTTCAGAGTTGCCATTTTGTATACCTGCTTCGCCGTGAGCTTTTGCCTCCTCGTCCTCATTCAAATCTTTGATTGTGACCTTGGCTTGTTCAGCCGCCAGTTTCTTCTCTTCTTTCTCTTTCTTCTTTTCAGCTGCGGTTTTCCTAGTTTTGTTTGGTTTGCCTGTACCTCCAGCCATGTTAAAAATTGTACAAGTGATCGTATCAGCACAGTAGGGAAGAATGAGAGGCCCCGTAGGGTTGGATGAGTCTGTAGAGGGGTCACCAGGTGGCGTCTCTGTCTAATGTACCGCCATTCCCTGAATGGCAGTCACCATTTGCACCATAATTGTTTGATGCTTTAGCTACCGCGTTTTTCTTCAGAGTTGGTCACAAATACTTGTGTGCCTTGCGCAACTTCCTTTGAAGAACCTTGATGAAGCTTAAACCGGAGGGGAAGTCCAGACCATAACGAGGGACACCATGTATGAGATCAGCTGGGGTGTATGCCTCTGCCCCAAACAGCATCATGTAAGGTGTGCACCCCATGCTTGGGTGTACCATATTATTACATGGGCTGGCGATGCATGGTATGTACAAATCCCAGTCTACCACACCATTATCAGTGTAACACAAAAGCTGCTTTACAAGGACGCGATTAAACCTCTCCGCTAAACCATTGGCCTGGGGCCTATAAAGGAGCCTTATCTGCTTAATCATGCCATAGAGGATGCAGAGTTCATTGAACAATAGTTCATGGAACTCCAGGCCGAACCAACGTTCCATGGTTGGTGGTACTCAGTGTAAGCTGAGAACTCCCTCCCTCAGGCACAGAACAGTCTTACATCTCCAGATTTCTCTGAATTTGTTACTTTCACTATAGAACCCTCATTATGGTCGGGACTTCCCCTCCAGTTCACTGGTTTGTGGGATCTGATGCTCACTCTAATAAGCCTATTATAGGATGAGTTGTGTCTTTGACGAGCTGCTCCTTGCACATAGATCTCTTTGCAATAGTACATCCTTCATTGGTGACCACCTCCTTCCCTGCGAGGTTAGCCATGGATGCCTTTTGCGCCCTGCAGTCATCACAGTTGGCTTGCTTGCACTGACTGTAAGGTCTCTGTGAAAGTCTATTGGCATTGTTGTGTTTCCTGCTTGGCCAATGCTGGATAACACTTTTGTTAGTCATACCATATTGCTGCAGATGAAGAAGGGATCTTACAAGCATGTTCTCTGGCTGCGTAAACATCATAAGCCACGTAAGCGATGCATGGTTGGTACAGACTATAAAATATAAAATCGGCGCCGTATAAATAATGCTTGAACTTCCTCCCATAATATATGACGGCCAACAACTCCCTGTCCCTTTTATAAGTGTGCTGTTTTGCCTGAATATGTTATTTCCGGCCTTATCATCAACGATATGCCTTGGATCTTAAAGATGACGGTCTCATTTGATTCCTATTAACAGGGGCTTTCATTCCATCTATACTTTTGCTAGGCTGATTCCAATATCTAATGTCTTCACAAGCTGAAAATCGTTTTTTTCTCATTATTTTGCTATAGAAATCGCCAATGAAGTAAATTAAAAACGATTTGCGCAATACCTAGAGTCTTCTTCTAAATTTTTCTGTCCATTTTCCCAATGTATCTAGGTCTAAATTTCTTACAAAGTATTTTTTTAGCAAATGAACTTGGTAACAATGCCCTATGTGCACGGATGGCGGCCCAGATGTTCCAGAGATGTTCCGTGGGTGTGGATAACCAGGCTCCAGCTACAGGTAGGCGCCCGTCCACACCTATGGACACCCCTGTAACCCCTTGAGAATGGTCAAGCAAGCTTGTCCATTAGAGGCTTCATGTAGCCACCTTATTTCCATTGCAGAAAAAAACATTGTAACCCAGAATATACACTCTATTGACACCAATTAAAATCACATATGTATATTTGCTGTATCTGTGGCTACTATGACAATGATTTTATCATATATTTGTATATGAATTGTTGGAAACAAACTCAGGGATACCAGTTATTACATGAAGCTTTCCTTTACATGCTTCACAAAGCCTGCCAATTTAGGCTAACTGTACACATAATTGGCACCGGAAATAATTAATCATGTGACCCAACGTATATTTCTAAACATCAACGCGAAAATGGAGCCTGTTGAAGATGCACAAGGCTACATATAATTAGGGATTTCTATTCATATATGGTGAGTATCTTTCTTATGTCTAAGTTATTAGTTTCCTAAGAGATATAGTCAACGAATGAGCTAAGAATGTTCATGATCTGAGGTACAGTCACATCACAATAGGCTGTTTTACTGTGCGTAAATTACAGGTTAAAATACCACCCAAAATGGCAGGGATACACAAACAACTCTAATCATACTGATTGAGTACAATTGAAATATATGTATATGCCTCTTGTGTTGAGTAAACGCGTCCTAGGTGCGAGGGATAAGCTTTCCTGCTTATCCTCAGGTATTGAATGTAACTTATGAACTTGCATATTTGTAGCAGCCGCTAAATTAAATTATGTCGACGATTTATCTGCTGGCAGGGGCACCCCTGCCGCCTCCCCTTGAGGGGAATCGGTAGGGGTACCCCCGTAGGCCTACCCTTGAGGGTGGGCCGGACTGTAGTGTAGCAGTTTAATTAATTGAATAGCCTATAATATTCAGTTAATATGTTTGGCCATCTCTCGCCTATATTCATATGCCTTACACAATTAAATAATATAGTACCATATAAACTACCATATAAACATAGCCTATTGACTATTGACTTACGTCAAAATCGGGTAATTAATCATCATCCCATCCCTGTCATCGTATTAGGCCTACAGTACTAGATATGTAGGTCCTATACATTCCCTTGCCGTCTTTGTAGGCATTAGTATAATATTTCAATTTCCCAATCAATTCAATTTAGTACATTAGAGATTTACATGGTGTAAATGTAATCCTTATTTCTTCAATGAAATATAGTGTATGAAATGATACTGTACCCTCATTCCATGTTTAAAGAATCTTACAGCTAATCCATTATAGGTATTCCTAATATAGGTTGTAATCCATAATGTAGGACTGTGCACCCACCTTCGTTGGTGCTCCTATTTGCACAGAATGAATAACAAATATAGTCACAGCTTTCTAAGGCGTAAAAAATGCCATCCCCATCCCTACCCATTGGCATGGCTAGCTCATAATCTGCGCGAAAGTGTCAGTAGGTGTGAAATAAAAAAACGTAGCTGTAAATAGTGGATTCACTTTGGTAAGAAGTTTATGATGTAACTCTGTATTGTGGTACTTATCTTATAATATTACAGAGCCCTCTAGGTGATGTCACCCAGTGCAGAAACACAGTCAATGCCAGGAAATGAAGGAATATTACAGAACAATCAAGAATCACTAAATAGCCATTGATGTATATATGCCTGAATTGTATTTTATTTTATTCCTGATAGAGAATTCCTGAGATGAAGTTTTTGATTGATCAACATATCTAGATTTTGTCATTGTGTAAAGAGAGTTTATCATAGTGTATAATATTGCTATGTATATTGTATATTGATATTAAATTCAATAAAGAGGAATACAAAACGTCATGTCTGTGTTATCTGCTTTCTTCATCCTATTATTTAAATGCCAGTACAATTCGTTAATATGTTTAATGGCCAGAAAGGAAATGCTAGTCCCATCCACTAAACCTAAATAAAACTAGATATAAACACCCCCACAGAAGCTTGTTTTGAGTGTTCCATGGAAGACCTATGCAAAGCACCCATGGACGGCTACATGGAGCCACCCATCTAGCGTCCATGGGCAGCTACATGGAGCGTCCATGGACGGCTACAGTAACACATCTGTAGCTGCGCGACTGGTTACGTTTGGCCAGGGTGAAAGACGACCATGGTAGACTACAGTAAGCCTCCTTTGGAAAGCTAACCACTGGCTTGTGCACATAGGGTGCCTGCCTTCAATAGTTTCCAACCATCACAATAACGCATGACATCCCTTTTATTACATGAATGGTTAAAAATATTTTTTAAGTATCTATCTAAAACTGTATATTGAAGATGTTATACATGTATTGTTTACTGTATTAAAAATTCCACCTGATATTTTTAAAACTCTTAGGTGAGTGAGAGGTTATTGTCTGCAACCCTTTTTTTCCAACCAGAAGGGATTTCATGCGTTACTGCTGAAAAATAATGCATACAGGATAAACATAAACTAAAAGTATTCATATCACCATGTTCTAGTCCCATTTCAATCTCCCTTATGGCATCACTAGACAATTTTGTGATAACCTTGATTCAGGACAAATAACAGGCCAATAATCCTTAAAACGTCCCTCAGTAATGCATGAAAGCCCTATATAAACTGGCAGTAACATATCTGCAACTGTAACACATCTGCAGTAGAAAGGGTGGTTCAATATATTTATTTGGCTGTATTTCTGGTTTGAAAATGTTTACAAATTAGTTGAGATTCTACTTGAAATGATTCAAAGCGTACAACTTGTTCAACTGATATAATATTATTAGTGTGTCAGTTTCAGCAGTAACGCATGAAAACCCTTTGATTATCATTACATAGGGTGGCTCAAAAGATGTGTCAATAGATCTTTCTTTGAGTTGAAATTAATTACATATTAGTTGCAATTGCATTTGTAATTATTTAAAGCAAGGTGACGCTCATTTTTATTTGTATAAAAGCTGTTCAACTAAATTCTTCTTCTTTTGGTTCACATGCTATAGTAGGGCAGCCAGAATGGCTAACATACAAAAGTTGTGATATAGTTTTTTTCTCACTGGATTCTTAATATATGGGTGTTGGCCAATGATTTTCAGGTGGATGGCATGTTGCCACCCTTTAGCATTTTGAGAAATCCAAGATGGCCGCCAAGATGGCCGCCAAAGTAAAAAAGTGCTCGTAACTAAACAAGTTGTGGTCCAAATCTTTAATGTTGCACCATTTTGTTAAGGTTTTGGGGGTCAAGGAATCCATTAAAATAGCTTTCAAGGGTGTCAGATCAGTTGCAATGGAGATACGGTTACCATGGTTATTCAAATCTTCCAAAAATTAAGATATTTGGGGAATTTCACATGTTTATCAACCCAACATCACATTGATTTCATTCCAGCAATGCAAACATATCTTAAGATATATTTCATAGGCATCAGATGTGTTGTCAAGGGCACATGGTTGCCATAGTTACTAAATGCATGCAAGACATTCATTAGGGCCAATGGAAAACTTGCTCATAACCTAGGAAGTTGTGGTCCATATTCTTAATGTTGCACTATTTTGTTATGGTTTTGGGGGGCAAGGAATCCATTAAATAGTTTTCAAGGGTGTCAGATTGGTTGCCATGGAGACACAATTACCATGGTTATTCAAATCTTTGATGAAATTAAGATATCTTGGGGAATTTCACACATTAAACGCAATCACAATCACAATCACACTTTTATCAACCCAACATCACATTGGTTCCAATCAAGTCATGCAAACACAATTTAAGATGTATTTCATAGGTTGTCATGGAAATATGGTTACCATAGTTACTAAATACTTGCAACACAATCATTAGGGCCAATGCAAAAATGACCATAACTTAGCAAGTTGTGGTCCAAATTCTTAATATTGCACCATTTTGCTATGGTTTTCGGGGCCAAGGAATCCATTAGAACAGCTTTCAAGGGTGTCAGATTGGTTGTCAGGGAGATATGGTTACCATGGTTATCCAAAACTTGGTAAATCCCACACATTTATCAAACTTATACAACACATCAGGATCAATCATATCATCAAGGAAAACTGTTTCTAGTTTCAAGTAAAAATCAGGTAAGCAGCATTACATTGGTGTTATTCTGGCAAAATACAAAACAATGAAAAATAACAAATAAACATTGATTTCACATCCCTCCTGACATTTGGACTATTGCAATCTGTCCCCACTTGCATCTACCTCATTTTATGACTCTCATCATAAATACATCAGGGACAATAACAGTATATTCTGGCAGAGGATGAGGCAGCAACTTCTTGATCCTGATTCCAAACATGGTGTAATCAACCTCTCAGGGGTTTGGATTTATGGTGCTATGCCATACAACAACACAACACAACACATTCTACCTGAATCCAAGATCTGGTAATGTCATCAACTGAGGGGGCCCTATCAAATTCATCATTTTGGTTGTCCACATACACCATCTGGCAGCATTCATTGTGTCACTGGCTGATTCACCATAGCAAATCATAAGCAATTTTTGACAACTTCATCAATTCCCCAGCTTGCCAAATTTGGCAGCAGAGACCACCTTGCAGCAACTTGAGCATATGGCCAATGATGTAGGCCAATGGTTATAGGGCCAATTACTTGTGACACCAAGCAGACAATACCAATTGGTTCAAATATCAAAGAAGGGCATGGGGTGACCTGATCCCACATAGTTAATCATTTTATTACAACAGTCACACTTCCAGAGATGTTCTAAAGGGTTTTTACTGGAGCCATGTACAATTCCCAAACTTTCAACGCAGTTTACTTTTGCCTAAAATGAGGTTACCTGGGTGTTGATCTCTTTCAAATATTTTTCTCAATGGAGGTGGATGTAAATCTATTTAATAATGAATTCTTAACAATACAAAATATAGGTAGTAATGTTGATGGCATACATATTTTCAATGTACCATATTCTGGTCGCCTCACACATACTTCAACCCACTTACAGCTGCATATTTGGTGTTGCAATTTTACATTGAAAGGCAGCTTTTCCTGAAGCATATCCAAGCAACAGTGTCAGTGTAGAAAAAACTCCATTTTAACATGCCTCACATAGGCCATATACTTTGCCCACTGATTTCCTGCATGCTAGGGACTAGGCCTATATTATTGTCAAATTTCTTACTTTATGTATGAATAATTATGGAGTGAAGGGTGTGATGGGAACAGGGAAAGACGAAGAACAGGAGAGACAGGGAAGGAGGAGGAAGAGAATAGGGAGGACAGGTATTATAAGTTGGTGATCCCCTTAGGTGTTGAGAGGCTATAGGAGCTCAGGAGTCTATACTTTCAGTAGAGTGGTAACCCAATGTCAACAAGCACAAGCCAATACTTTTACTAGACTTACTCTTTATTACTCTAGCAGAGATCATATACGGTAGCCTCTCACAGGAGCGGCACAAGCAGCTCACACGCTGCTTGCTCATCGGAGGGTCCAACACACACCCACAAGGATGGAGTTCACACGAGAAGCACAACATTATAATATCGGGAACATTGAGGGAGGAAATAGGATAGGGTCGGGACGGGGGACAAAAGTAACAGGGGAAGCCAGGAAGAAGGAGAATGTGGGGCAAATGGCGAAGATTCTACACCATGATAAACATCATTTCATCACTGATTCTTTCTCTTTTTGACCTTAAGATTATAGCTCTTCCATATATTATTACTTCTGGATCAGTCACTGTCTTGGTATCATCTTTTGTGTGCTCAATAGCCTGACCTATTGGGACAATATTTTGTTTCATAGTGTCATAGAAACCACAAGGCCAGCTGCTCTCAACATCCTGTCATTCTCAATATCAGTCATTTTGGATGTGATTTTGGTTCTAGGGGATAAAACACATATGTAAGCCTCTCTCTTAGTTCTAGTCTGTCCTTTTTGTCCATTTTTCCTAGTCCTGTAATTTCTTCCTTGTGCTTCATTGGTGTTCCATTTGCATTCCTAACCATTACTTTAAGGCTTTCAACAATTGAATGCTAGTACAGGAATAATGGCTATGGGCCTATACCTTGAGAGTTTGAGGTCGTAGAGTATTGCCTATAATCCCAGCATCACCATGGCCATACCTCATATAATTATGGTGTTTCAATACCCATATTGGACCATATCTCATTTGATAGCCCATCTCTATGGTGCATGATATGCTGACTATCCATGAGATACAGGAGAACTTCATCAGACATGGTCTAAAATATTCACAGATGATATGGACCATATCTGGCATAGTTGTAATATTGTGCAGCAAAGAATAAAGGGGTCATTTCCTGTACACAAAATAAGTGTAGGGGCCAATCTGACAATCGTTCTGCAGCAATGTAAAGACATATATGAGAAACATTGGATTAACAAACAGTCAGCCAACATCCTGGATCTGTTGGAGTTCATCCATGTTCCTAGCATTGCAAGATGTTATTGCAGGGTGGAGAATTTTCTCAGCTAGAAGTCAAGAGTGCTTTTACATTTTGTGGATATTTATTTTACGCCAACATGTTCAACCCCTCAAAAAAACTGCACTTGATATTTCTGAGAGGCCTGACCCTTCCACTAAAATACCAATGCAGCCCACATATGACATATGAGATGCATGCCACCCATTCTTATACAGCTGTTGATCCACAGTGTATAATATAACATACTCTTAATTCACAGACTGTGAAGATTTCCTTTGCAATTAACAGTGATGTTGCTATAGTTTTTTGGATGTGATGGAGGGTGGTCAATTAGAGCGAGATGCACTACTTTTGTCTTAGGCTTTACATTCACTCCTTCTTCACTTGCATGGGTTGTTAGGTACCCATCAAAGCATCCATCAAGCATCTAAGCAGGACTCCTCAGTGGATACAATTTTTAAAAAATGTGGAAGTCTATTGCTGACCTTTAGATGGGAAGATTCCTGAGTGGCAAAGTATATAGCTTTCAAGCCAGGATTTGGTACAATAGGTGTCAACAGTTTTGGATCAAAACTATTGGCTTTTTTAATCATAGCTCAAGATTCTGAGTTAATGCCTTGTTTTATCATATCTTTGTGTGTGGCAACAGCAACAAACTTCTTGAACCTCAGTAGCTTATCATATGTAGGCATGACAAATGTTCTACAGAAGGGTTGAGCTCATAAGCCATTTCCTTTGTAAGTCTTGACATGTTAGCATGGTGGCTTACTCAGGTATTCATGAGTCTGAGTGACCTTGGGGTTGGGGCTGGGGTGTGCTGACAAAAGTTGGCAAGCAGATAACTTTCAAGTACAGTCATATTTATTCCATAGAAAATCCAAGAGTACATCATGCAAAAAAGGGTCAGCCAGAAGTGACAACTTTTGCTGGGACACTGGGTGCCCTATATACAGGAAAGATCATAAACTGACAATAAAACCTACATAAACCATCACACAGGTAATGACAGGTACATCCCTGCCTGTTGATGGGCAAAATCAGAGACCGCCAAGAACCAGCATTAGGGTTTCACCCTGGAGGATATACATGTAGGATGGACCGTCAACGGTCCCTTCTACCCATTCCTCCCCTAACAGCCAACAATAGATGATGTATTCCAGCAACTGCATTCATTCATTGGGGTTGATTCTCACAGTTATGGTTAAGGAATGTGGTGTGCAAATTTAACACCAGTAATAACTGTTGCCCCCACCACTAGCCAGAAGCTGTGAAGAAAGCTTTTGGTTATAGAGCTAAAACTAAAAATCTGTTTGAAAATGGATTGCTGTTGACATCATTGTGAATTGTTTGATATATCATATTAATTTATAGTGTAAATAAATATTTTTCTATAAGCCACAAAAACATAATGCCCTTCATCACTTTGCCATAGTTGGGAATACCACAATCCAAGCATCGCTGGGACTATGAGAATTCAGGAATTTGATGACTCCTGTGATGTAGGGTCGATACATCTGTTGAATTCTCCAAGATATCTTAATTAGCAAAAGTATCTACATGGGAACTGACCAGACACCCTTGAAAACCATTTAAATTGAGCCCTTGACGCTAAAAACCATAACAAATAGGTGCAATTCGGACCACAACTTGTGAAGCTGAAGTTGAAAACTATTCTAATGGATTCCTTGGCCCCGAAAACCATAGCAAAATGGTGCAATATTAAGAATTCGGAACACAACTTGCTAAGTTATGGTCATTTTTGCATTGGCCCTAATGATTGTGTTGCAAGTATTTAGTAACTATGGCAACCATATTCCCATGACAACCTATCTGATGCCTATGAAATACATCTTAAATTGTGGTTGCATGACTTGATTGGAACCAATGTGATGTTGGGTTGATAAAAGTGTGAAATTCCCCAAGATATCTTAACTTCATCAAAAATTTGAATAACCATGGTAATTGTATCTCCATGGCAACCAATCTGACACCCTTGAAAACTATTTTAATGGATTCCTAGACCCCCAAAACCATAACAAAATGGTGCAACATTAAGAATTTGGACCACAACTTCCTAGGTTATGAGCAAGTTTTCCATTGGCCCTAATGAATGTCTTGCATGCATTTAGTAACTATGGCAACCATGTGCCCTTGACAACACATCTGATGCCTATGAAATGTATCTTAAAATATGTTTGCATTGCTGGAATGAAATCAATGTGATGTTGGGTTGATAAACATGTGAAATTCCCCAAATATCTTAATTTTTGGAAGATTTGAATAACCATGGTAACCGTATCTCCATGGCAACTGATCTGACACCCTTGAAAACTATTTTAATGGATTCCTTGACCCCCAAAACCTTAACAAAATGGAGCAACATTAAAGATTTGGACCACAACTTGTTTAGTTAAGAGCACTATTTTACTTTGGCGGCCATCTTGGTGGCCATCTTGGATTTCTCAAAATGCTAAAGGGTGGCAATGTGTCATCCACCTGAAAATCATTGGCCAACACCCATATATTAAGAATCCAGTGAGAAAAAACCTATATCACAACTTTTGCATGTTAGCCATTCTGGCTGCCCGACTACCATATTTGTTTGACCCTTTTGGTGGGTAATAACGGTACACCCAGTCACCCACTTTAAATGACCGGGAATAAGCTGTCAAATCAAACATGTGCTTTTGGGCTTTCGCCATTACCTTCAAGGTACGTCTTGCGTACTCATGCAACTTTTGCAGCCACTTACGAAGGTCCTCTATGAAACCTGAACCGGAGGGGAAGTCCAGACCATCAAAAGGTACCTACTGACGCTGGCCCATGACACTTATGGAACGAGTCTGCTTTACGACTCCAGATCTCTTTCAACTCATTGCTTTCGCTCACAGGACTTGTTGGCTCCTTCAGTTCTATCAGCTCAATGATACGACTGATCGTATCTTTCCATCTGCTGTTGTTGGTGAATGGTTTGGTTAGCAACTTCTGGCATAATTTTTACGACTGCCTCCTCCCCCACAAGGCTCGCGACTGCAGCCTCATGAGCAGCACAGTTGTCACAAATGACCCGTTTGCATTGAGTATTTGGCCGTCTAGAAAGACCATCAGCGTTGTTGTGTTTTTTACCAGGGCAATGCTGGATAATGCCCTTGTTAGTAACACCATATTGTTGCAAATCGAGTAGCCATCGCGCCAACATGTGCTCAGCCTCTTAGAATGTAATCAGCCACATCAGAGACGAATGATCTGTGCAGACGATGAAATCAGCACCATAAACATAATGCTTGAACTTTTGGACGTAGTAAACCACGGCCAAAAGTTCATGATATGTCGTGCAGTAGTTTCACTGAGACTTCGAGAACAAATTACAAGCGTATGCGATCACCCTCTGGCAGCCATCCTGAACCTGCGACAGGACCACCCCCATGTCTGTACCACTCACTGTACTGCAAACCCCTGGTGGAATAGACTGTAACTCATATGTCGACGGTGGATCCTTATATATATATATAATGATGGACGAGAAGACTGGATGGCCAGAAACCTAGCAAGGTGCAAGGTTTATTCACCATAAGCAATAACAAGTACAATACATAAATAGAAAGAAAGAAAATTAATTCTTTTAGCAAAGGCATACACGTCCGCACAGTGCGGTAACAGGTATATAAGTGGGTAGGAATAGTACAGGTGCGACGTCACAATAGGCATGGAATTATTAATGTCGCAATACCTGATGACGTCACAAAGGGCCTACCTATGACGTGGCATGGGAAGGGGGATCCTTGTGAATATTGTCATCGATGGATCGATTATATATACTCAATGTAGCAGTAAAGAGTACCTGTGATACCCACAGTACTACACTAGCTGAAATATGGTCATCAAAACAGTAAACTACAAAAGCCACACCTTCTCAAAACTTAGATGCTACCTCAGCAAAAAATTAAGCCTCCAAATATTTAAAACCATGATACGGCCACATCTTGACTACAACTCAGCTATCTATCAATTCTCAACCCAACAAAATCTTGACAAACTAGACAGATTACAAAATAGAGCAATCTGCATAATATCCCATGCTGGCAAGTCTGACAGTGTCTTCGGAACCATGAGTTCCCTAGGGCTTCTCCCCCTCCAAGACCAAAGAGACTATATCCTCCTTGGAATCATGCACAGCAGATCCCAAGAACATCATTGCCAGAATTTACCGAACACATCAAAGCATAACACTAAGTCATCCTCACAACCCAATTTCCCATTACTCAGGCCCGAAACTGATTCACTGAAAAAGCCTCCCACTAGACATAAAAAAAAGCAGAATCACACATATAGAACTGAACACACCATGACCCTAAGAACTGCCCACAACTGACAATGATTTTCAAATTGAAACGAACAACAATGCCACTTTACTCTTATAACTAACATCTGTCACTTTTGCGCCACTCCTTTCCCTTTTTCAACTTTAATACTGCACTAAAACAGCCCCTAGTGGATGATCATGGAAAATTTGCACTAGTCGCTGTAATTCCTTTAACACTCTGGCTGTGTAAACATGTTAAATATAAAAAAGTGAAAAAAACTATCACCTGGGTAGTTTTCCAAAACAGGATTTTGCGGTCTAGCGCCCCAAATACGATCCAGACGGATGGAGGACCGGAGATGGATGGACTATTGTTCAAAGAACTTTGTAACCTCTATGGTTTGGCAGAGAGGTTTAATCATGTTCTTGTAGAGCAGCTTTTGTGTTTGGCCAAGAGCTCGCCAGAGGTACAGAATCACACAAGTATATGCAACTGAGACTGAAGAAAAGTGTGGTAGCCCAAAAGTGCATGTTTGATTTAAACGGTTGACTGAGTGGGTGACTGGGTCTATCGATGGGATGGCCCGTTTTGTATATGGAGAGCTTTGGCTTTGGGAGGAAACTTGTATGTTGTGGGCACCCCATGTGGTAGTATAAAGTGGAGTGGTGACTTGATGAAGTCAGTTATTGAACTATTTGGAGAGATGACCCTTCGCGCCATGACAGGCTTAGATTTGGCTCCTGAGTATAGGAGTATCGGCAGAATATAAGTCGTTGACCAACACATAGTCTTCAAGCATGAGTGACAAAAGACGTCAGCCTACAGAGGACAAACTTTACAGGAGTCATTACTGGTAAACCTATCTGAGGCTCTCAGGAGTATGGATACATACAAAACTCTGCTGAATACCAAAAGTGCGAGGGAGGTACTTAACGGCCTGTATGAGCTTTGGGCTCTATGACGGTTCATCAACCCAATGACCTTACGTTGTCTGGTTTCTAGAATGGTCCAGCACATTTTATGCCCGAATATGTTGTGCAACTGCATAGACAACAGGTAACGTTGTTTTGGTTTCACAACTATGGACTCAAATGGCAGCTCACCAGTGGGGAAAGTGATTGCTAGGGACACTAGGTTGCCACAGACACTGGTGGCTAACTCCCAGTTGGCAGGTTAACCAATTCAGTAGGTCCCTGGAGAATGCATTGATTCTGTTTGCGGATGGCGATGTATATTGCATGGCCCATACAATGAGTCAACAAGGCCCATCCAGCCCTTCTTGTGCATGCAAAAAACAGTCACGAGAAGATCTATGATGCCCGAAATGGACGCGAAGGTTGTCTACAGTCACAACAGAGTGTCTATCACTCAGTCATGTCATGCAGGTAGGGTGATAGCTCCAAAGGCTAAGTTTCTCAGGCCATACAGAAAGGATCAGGACTGGGAAGAGTACTTGTCGGCTGCAATAATGTATGCCAAACTGTATGCTTGGACTGAAGAGATGCTGATGAGGGAACTCATACTGGCAATGTCTCGTCATGTAGAACAATCAATCTGGGATTGCAAGAGTTGCAAGTTAGTGATGTGGTGACTTGTCTTCATCTCATCCTGGACACAAAGACCAAGAAGGAACGCACTGAGGAGTACCATGGCTGCAAACAGCAGCCCAGGGAGTCATTCCAGCACTTTGGGGGAAGCGCTTGTGTTATATGAAGGTTTGTCTATATTGTCTATTGAATAGTTGTAGAAATATTGTAGGAAAATAAGAAGTATAAAGAAGAAGTCTAAAGCCTGTGATCCTAAGAGCTAGAATGAATGTTTATTGTAGTCTAACATACAGGTAGGTGCTTGGTCCATGTGGCTATTGTTCATTGGAGGAATATTGAAGTAGGTGAGGTTGCTACCTGAGCTCTTACATGCTACCGTAAATACTGTACTAAATTCCTGGGTAATGGTACTTTAATGGGTTACGGACATGTTACTTAATTGAGATATTAAATGTAATAATAATAATTAATGATATTATAGTCATAAAGTGGTTACTCATTGTTACGTCATTATTACGTAACATGATGTAACACCACTCCCCCCCCTCTGACAGCTCTGCGACTCAACTGAGAAGTGAGCTGACAGTGGGAGAAAGAAGAGAAAAATTATAATTTTTGAGCTAAAATATGTCCATCATAAATTTTCGTCCGAATTCTTCTTCTAAATTTCTAAGTGAAGTAGCATGTTTCAGGGAACATCCTCTAGAGAAGTAAAGTGAAAAGATAAATATAATATGTCCGTAATAAAGGTTTGTGTAGACAATATCACAATATAAGAAAAATCAAAAGCTTTGATTTGAACTGAATGATTTCAACTTCATGATGGGACCAGGCAACATTGGGTAACATCATAACATAACTGAACTCAAAGTTTAAATTTGAATCAGTCTGAAAAATGTTGGTGATAACTATACTTCTGATTCCTTAACTGTTAAAATTTAACTCCTCATGGACCTGGGTATTTGTTATGATGAAAATTGTTCTATTGATACAATACAAATACTTATTACATATTTCTGGCATTAAGTTACTTATTGTCTGAAGAAATATTACATTTGATATTTTGATCAATAATAAACTCTATTACAGATTACAATTTGAATTTTCATATTAACGCCAATGATTGCAATAAAAGTGTTTCTTGATGATAATTATGGAACACATAGGTTATTTAACCTTTAATCTTAAACACTCCAGCGGATTATAGAGATATAACATTTATGAAATTAATTCAGTTGATGTAATTAAAAAGTACAGCTTCTGCCATATCTGTGTAGAATTAAAGAATAAAGTGTTGAATTTTAATCAAATTGGTCCATATTCTTCTCCAAACTTCAAAGTGGTATACTATCATCAGTGAAAAGTTTGTTATAGATTTGTCTTGTTGTTCTGTGGTTCTCTGGAAGAAAACATCACCATTCACAATATAAGGTTGCATGCAATTTCTCTATTAAGATTTGAATTGTGTCTTGTATTTTAATAACAATTCTCTTATGTATATGCCAAAAATAAAATAGAAAAGAAAAGCATTAAAATAGTATATGTCATATCGTTCATTGTGACAAAAATGAAATTGTATTCCTGTGTTTCAGCATGATTCAATGCAAGGATAATCCTATAAATAAATGCAGGCCTTTTGTATATGTATGCGTCTACCAATTATTCTAGGGATATGCCTTATATATTGTCATGTTTTTGGGTTTTTTTACATACCATGACAGGTTTCCATTGAGTTGATGGGTTTGAACCTCCGTCAAATTTACCAAATTAAGAGATAAAATCTCATCCTGTGAGCTAGTCCCAGCTGGCCTTAGTCCGGAATAAGCAAATAGATAGTGGGAGAATCCTTAAGGCTTGCAAGGACGTACGAGGGCGTGCAGGGCATGCAAGTACAAATCTCAATAAATCACACCCATACAATATCCCTACTAATCAATTAAAACGATCCTCTAATATCAAACCGGGCTCAATAAACATTATAATATATGAATCAAACTTGGTTTAATATATAATGCCAACTAATAAAAAGGTTCCCACTATGCTATTACCAGCTAATACAATGAAACCCGCCTTACAATGAAACAGAAATGAGTAGATCTCCCTAAGGATGACAATAACGATTCTTCAAGTCTTCAACCCACTCTCACAGTTACCTGTTTCATATATTATTGTAAACGCTTAACATGTTGAGATTCAATACAAAAGGCTTGACAACTTGTTGTTTCCTTTTGTTGTATTTAAATGTGTCTGAGGACGCTTAATGTCCTTCCCATGTTTATATCATGTAATCTTTCCATAAGGTGATGGTAATTCAATTAGTAAAAATAGGGGTTGTAATTTCTACTATTAGGGATCAATAGCTTGCGAATGAATTCTGGCAACAATAGTCGTCAACTGCTATTGTGGTCATGCCATGCCTTCACTGATTGCTCCTTTGTGTGTAAAGTGGCCTCTGCATTCCAATCTTGGTTTGGGTTTGACTATAGAAATTAAATGTTCCATTACTGTTTTGCACATAGTGAATCACAATGTAAAGGTGTTTAAGCTGTTATGGTTATGGTTGGGATCATGTTAGTTGAATAGGCGTTATTTGTTCCAACACTGATTTAGAAATCAAAGCATTCTTGTGTAAGGGGGCCTCTGAAGCTATTGTAGGGGCCTTTCCCACACTGAAATGTATGGGCTGAGATTAGTTGAATAGGCTGGTGACACATTTCATGTAAATTGTATTATTGTCAAGAAAAGGTTCCAATTTGATTGTTTGTCTAAAAGAAATGCAACCTATAATAGCCTGGTTCGCTCTGTAATTCAGACAATCGACCCATCGATGATCATATTCCGGAGATCCACTTTCCACGCCACAGCCACGCCCCCTTCTGTGACGTCATAATAGGTGTGCGGTTCCAAGACCTTATGTCATTGTTACGTCATACCCACATCCTTCCATTACCCACTTTCCTACCTGATTCCGCACTGTGCGGTTGTGTTTCCTTTGTGGAAATTTTTTTGGAAAGTTGCAAGCTTTAATCCTGATTATTCAATATGGGTAAAGCAAAGATGTGCGATAAATGTGGAGTTTCTCATGATCCTCCGGTCGGAGATAATTGCCAGAAAGAAGCTTCTGCAAGTGGTAGTAGTAATAATTCGGGTATCGAGACTAGGATGTCTAGTCTTGAGACCATGATGGGAACCATTCTATCCACATTGCAAGCCAAGTCATCGGATTCTTCTACTTCCACCAATGACTCTGTTCAATTTAACACTAAACGTGATTCGAGCGAGCTGAATCCATCTATGATGTTGTGCATTCAAGATGTTCGAGGAGGGACAGATCTCGCTCTAGGTCCAGGGCTCGTCTTCAACCATTCGACCCAAGAAAGGACTTGGAAAAAGGTGATTCGATAGACTCTATTGAAAAATTGCTGTCGGTTAATCTAAAACTTGTTGCTAAACTGGCTAATGATGATCGTCCATCTCATGAACTGTTAGGGGTGCTGAACCACTGCATTACCATTTGTGATAAGTCTGCTTCTAATGTGTACTCGTTAAAAGCTAGCATCAATTACGATCAGGCAGTGCGTACTCGTGCAAATAATACTGGATTAACTGCCTTCGCAGAAGTGAGGCAAGAGGAGATTTTGCGTCATTTTTCTTATGAAAATTCGAAGAAAGCGAGTGTCACTAAGCCAGTCAAGTCCGCAAAAGGAAAGGTCTGCTTCAAATTTAACAATCCCAATGGCTGCCCTAAGTCAGCCGCTACCTGTGATTTCCCCCACAAGTGTTCGTCATGTGGCAGTGCGGACCATAGTGTTCGCTCCTGCACGTCAATGAAAGTTAGTAAATAGGATGAGGAGGGTCGTGGAGTATTGACGAAACAACTGTTTAATATTAAACAGGGTTGTGAGGGTGTAAATTTACCTGGTGAAGGTGTTTGTGTTGACAAGGCATCTATTAACGACACTGTCCAAGATGGCGGGGTTTGTTATGAGTCTATGCCGGAAGTGTACTATGGCAACATGCCGGAAGTGCAGTCCTCGGAGACTGTCATGGCCGCCATGGATACCGACTCTCGTCTCAACTCGACTTCGACAAACAGGTTATTCCCCGTTATTCTCCCGACCGATACTTCTAGTGAGAACTTCAAAGGTGACTCTGTTTATAGTGATATTCGTGATATTCTAGCCAATTTTGGTGCATGTGACAGTGACTTTACCGATGATTTTCTCTTTTTTACCTGCCCTTCTTCTCCAAGGGGGCGGATCGTAAATGTTTACGCTGCTTGTGCCCGGGGTCGATGTCGTTGTGTACATCGCCTCGGTGGTAATGCTGTACAGTTAAAACCCTGTAGGATTGCATGTCTATTGTTCTGTTTATGTGATGTGGATATTGCTATTTACCTCGATGTTTTTTATGGTACGGTAGATGGGTTTGATGTAGTTGATACTGATGTAAAACCTTATGTATGTGAAAATTATAATTCTATCTTAGACGAAGCTTCTAAGAGGAAAATGGATGATATTGTTTCTCATGAACTGTGTGAGGGTTTTGTTTCTATAGCTGAAGATTCCCCTACTTGCATACACGCCTTGGGCGCCGTCCCTAAGCCTGACGGAGGCATACGACCCATTACTGACTGCAGCAGGCCTTTGGGTGTGTCCGTTAATGACCATTGCTCTTCACTAGTGACAGAATTTTCTTACAAATCCATTAATGATGCAATACAACTGGTTCATGAAGACTCCTACATGTCCGTGGTAGACATCAAGTCAGCGTACAGGGCCATCCCTATCAATCCGGACCATAGGAAATATTGTGGTTTTAAGTGGAACGTAGATGGTAACGACACTGTATTTGTTGATAATCGCCTATGCTTCGGTCTTCGGACTGGGCCATGTATATTTAACAAGGTTTCCAACTTTTTTGCAACATGTATGAATGTCATATTTAAATTTCCTGTCATCAATTATTTGGATGATTTTTTTGTATGTGATGTTGACCGTGTTGTATGTACTCAAAACCGTGATACTATAGTATGTGCATTGAGGTTCCTTGGCTTCCATGTGGCGTGGAAAAAAGTTACATCCCCGTCCACTACCTCAACTTACCTAGGATTCTGCATCGATTCTGAGAATATGACAGTTTCTCTCCCACAAGGAAAGGTGGAGAAATTATGTGCCCTCATTGAAGAAGTTAAAGATGCGAAATATTTCTAAAAAATTCAGTTAGAGAAATTTTGTGGGTACATCTCACATTGTGCCACAGTATTCAAGGGAGGCAGAACCTTTTGTAGGAGATTTTTCGACCTATACAAAGCCATGCTTGTTAAACACTTGAAGAGGATTGCTATCAGCAACGAAGCTCGCAAAGATGTATTGTGGTGGTTGGCCTTTTCAAAAATCTTTAATGGAATCAGCATGATTAACAAACCAGAATACTGTGTACCTATGATATCGGATTCCTCTTCGAGGGGTTTTGGTGTATTTCTGGGAGGTGACTGGGCGGCTGGTACCTGGAAGGATTATAGCATGCCCGTTGACGCCAACTTTGTAAATCATATTTATTCCACCCCAGTGGAGGATGAGTTAGCTTCTAATATAAACATTCAAGAACTCTACCCAGTTGTAATTGGTGTTAAGCGCTGGGCCCATCTGTTTAGAAATTCGGTGGTTATATGCTACATTGACAATACCCAGGTCATCGCTATGCTAAAGAACGGCACAAGTACTAGTGGTCAATGCATGCAGTGGCTGTATGAACTGTATTGGACTTGTTTCATTTTTAACATAACTTTGAAGCCTCAATACATCAAGACTGATTCTAATGTGGTGGCGGATGCTCTTTCACGTTTACCATATTTACGTGAACATGGTACTGTACCCAAACTTCTTATAGACACTGGGTTATGCTGTTTTTCTTCCGATTATTGTAGGCTTGACGAAGTGGAAGGAGCAAGTTATACACCTGAAAAACTGGTCTTTAGCCCCAGCTACTAGGCAACAACGTGAGAGACAATGGCGCCTATTCAACGAGTTCATGCAGGAACATTCGACGCCTTTCTCCCCTATCACTCCTAGTAAAGTGTGTGCGTTTGCTGCCTACTTATCTTCGTACATGAAGCATTCATCGGTTTCTACATATGTGGCTGGTATCCTTTCTCATGCCAGGCACTTGGACTTGGACGCCCCTGCTTTCTCTCATCCGAGTATTAAAGCTGTATTAAGAGGGATTAATGCTGATTCTACATCCTCTCCTGCGCCTCCAGTCACACCTGATATTCTCATGGTCATGTATCGCCATGTGGATTCCTCGTCACCTCTACATTTGCTATGCTGGGCTGCCTATATATTCATGTTCAGAACTCTACTTAGAGTGGGCCACATTGTTGTGTCACCCCATTCTATTACACGCCAGGATATATCCTTCTCTGGTGTTATCTGCAAAGTGAGGGTAAATTCTTCCAAGACGTCAGTCACCCCCTTCTATGTATCCTTGTACCCTGCTACCGTCAAACCATTATGTGCAGTGTACTGGGTTAAAAAACTACTCGCATCTAGACTCCCATCTGAGTCTCAACTATTTTCATGCCCAATGCATCCACGTTTTACCTATGAACATTTGGCATCGAATCTATCAGATCTCGTCATCAGGGCGGGAGTGAATATCCCCCTCACTTCCCACTCATTTCGCCGTGGAGGAGCTAGCTTCTTGTCATCCTTGGGTGTACCTACTGCCCAGATTAAATTGAGAGGGAATTGGAAATCTGACATCGTAAATGCTTATATTATTCCGTCATCTGCTGATCAGGAAAAAACGGAAAAACTAGTTGTGTGTGCATTGAACAAATTTTAAATTTCTCTTCGTCGGTTTGGCTTGTTTGGGAAATAAACCTTGCTGTTTGCTGGTTTCCTGGCCACTCCTGCCTCATCGTTCCTTCATTCACAGTTACAAGATCTCACCAGGACATATAGACAATCGACCCATCGATGATCATATTCCGGAGATCCACTTTCCACGCCACAGCCACGCCCCCTTCTGTGACGTCATAATAGGTGTGCGGTTCCAAGACCTTATGTCATTGTTACGTCATACCCACATCCTTCCATTACCCACTTTCCTACCTGATTCCGCACTGTGCGGTTGTGTTTCCTTTGTGGAAATTTTTTTTTTCTTATCTTATTCTATTATTGTAATTGTTATTGGGAAATAAACCTTGCTGTTTGCTGGTTTCCTGGCCACTCCTGCCTCATCGTTCCTTCATTCACAGTTACAAGATCTCACCAGGACATATTCACCATGTATTTTGATGTTAATAAACAGGACAAACTTGGCGTAATTTATATATTTGACTGAGATCTGAATGCAACCATTGTATATTAGTTTCAAGTGACATTTTCTTACCTTGTTTCGTAATTGTCTTTATTGTTATAGCTGAAGCATGATCCTGGTTCTCCTTCTTTTTATCTGTATTGAACCAATATTCTGGAATAACATTCCCATCACCAACAGTTTCTTTTATCTCATGATTGAGTGATGGGTCACTGTATTGATCATCCACAATCACACAGTTCAATAGTTTAAATGGTAAAATTCTCCGGATTTGTTTTCACTAATGCAATCACAATGCAATTCCTTCTGTTATAATAAGGTGTTGAGTGTCTTTTATCAAATGGAAAATAAGGGCTGTTCTCTCTTATATATGTTGGCTGAAATGATGTTTACACTCTTCTGTATTAAGTTGATAATCCAGATGTTACTTCTTAATCTCCTGTTGTCTTCTGTTCACCTGTAGCTTGTATTAATTGCGGTTCTGCAGGTATTTCAATTCCTTCTATAGAAAGGGAATGTAGTATGCTAGAGTCAGTTCTGATAATTCTTCTCACGGGTGTAGTGGGTAGTTCTGCCTGGTCCTGTCTGAGTGGGGGGTGCCTGAGTGGAGGAGCTGCTGGCTATTCTATAAAAACATTTCTGGATAGCCATTTTCTTCTTCTACAAATGCCGGATTTTCTGTGACATTAAAGGTTCTTCATTGAACCCATCCTGTTAAAATACCAGTTGTCTTCCTGCTGTTTCATGATTAGGCTTGGTAATCCTGCCTGCTTTCCCAGTTGTCTTCCTACCTCTTCTAGTTACTTTCTGTGGCAACTGGGCTAGACTATCCACTGATTCGTTCAATCTTCCATAGAATGGCTTGGCTGCCATATTTCACAAAATGTGAAAATATGGTAAAGTGATTTAAGAAGTTCCAGGAAAGAGTCGGGTTCCCACTAGTGTTATATGAAGGTTTGTCTATATTGTCTATTGAATAGTTGTAGAAATATTGTAGGAAAATAAGAAGTATAAAGAAGAAGTCTAAAGCCTGTGATCCTAAGAGCTAGAATGAATGTTTATTGTAGTCTAACATACAGGTAGGTGCTTGGTCCATGTGGCTATTGTTCATTGGAGGAATATTGAAGTAGGTGAGGGTGCAACCTGAGCTCTTACATGCTACCGTAAATACTGTACTAAATTTCTGGGTAATGGTACTTTAATGGGTTACGGACATGTTACTTAATTGAGATATTAAATGTAATAATAATAATTAATGATAATTATAGTCATAAAGTGGTTACTCATTGTTACGTCATTGTTACGTAACATGATGTAACACTTGTGAGCAAGCATACAAAGGTGAGTACCTGGAGCACCTGAAGAGGGAGGCAATCCGAATCTTCTGTGCTGGCTTGTTGGACAAATAAGGGGTATGTGGGTGCCGTTTTCTTTCAGTCACTTCAAGTGAAGTATATTAATCATAAATCAACTAGGAAAATAAAATTTCAAAATAACACATAAATCAAGTACTTTCAATCTATTTCAAAATACAACATTCTCGCCACTTATGTTTTCAAAATGAAATTGGTGGACACTTCAAAGAAAGGAAATTGTTTTTTTTCTCTTAACTCAATTTTGGTTCCCTTTGAACTAAGTAAGATATAGATAACTTGAATCCATTTGAAAAGGGACAAGCCATATCCTATTTACTTTGTCCTGCTTTCCAGGTCAATGAGTAATTTGACGGGGGGAAAATTCTGGAATTTACTTCAATATTCCGTTTATTGGGAACAAATCAGGAAGTAGTGTCTCAAATAAGACAGTTTAGATATCCCTAATTGTGACCCTCGACAGCAACTAATCAACACTCGACATATCTATCTACAAAAGAACTAATTATTTCTTGCCAGTATATGTGCCGTACAGGCAGGCTTGCAGGGTTGCAGGGAAATTGCTGTTCGGCAAGCAGCAGAGATAGTCTTGACGAATTCGAGATTGAGGAGAAAACTACATTTCCTTATCCTCTTCCTCCACATCCTCCTCATTCTCAGAAGACCCTTAGAATGATAAACGACCTGAGGATTTCCATTCGTCGATAGCATGAATAAATTTACCACCGTTGGTCCCAAGGTAATCACTAGGACTTTTCTTATATCCACCATTCATGACCTTGTCGAGAGCAACTACCATTATATCAATATACATTAATTACAGAAGGTCGTCAACAAACTCTCAGCTCTCCCCTTCCCGGCCGTATATTCCTTTTAAAGTGCGTCAAATAGTACATGTATAATTCCCCTATGAAATTAAACTCTGTTCTATTCTAATTGCTCTAAGGCCTGTCAAAGCTGTCAGGGTGCACGACATGCATGCCGTCAGAAAATGTACAATTCGCGTTCAGCAATCTTCTCAAATAACTAACATCTAAGACAAAAATGGGATTCAAAATACAGTTCATAATAACCGACCAGATTCTGTTAACCAATGCAAAATTATCAAAATTACCAAAATTATACTCAGATATAGCCTGTATTAATCCTATTAATTATTGTGCAGCCTAATTCAGCCTAATTTGCTAAATGCATTTTGCAGCCTTAAAGGACTGGAAGGTCTCTGTAACAGATAGCATCACCGTCTTTCCTCTCATGAAAATTTGGGGAAAAAACTATACCCTTTATGACACCCTGGCCCATATAATATAAGTATGCGTATGAATCGGATATGACGCGCATGGCAGTTGATTTTATATTACAAGTATGGTCATCATTTGAACAGCTCATTCCTGATGAGAGATGTTGGATTGCCACATTTTAAAGGCAGTGCCTTTTCTATTTGGTTCATATAATACCTCAGCTCTGTTGTCTCACATAATTACTAATAAACACACCATTATGGGGCAACCAACGTGAATACCGAGCACCTCGGAGTATAAGGATTTATAAATAGCAGGTTCTTACTTAAAACGCCATCTAACTACCCCATAAACACATCCTGGTCATTAGCGCCTCCCCCTGTTATCCATTAAAGAGTTTCAGTCAGCAATTCTTTTGATGGGAAAGACTTCCAAGTATGTCGCAAACGTTTCTGTACCGCATCCAATGAAGTTTCCCATTTGGAGAATCTTGTTATCCATTTGAGTTCACATTATTTCTGTTTTGTCAGCTTCTTCCAAGGATGTTAATGGCAGAAAAGTTATTTTTGTACGAAATGTGCACTTACTTATATGATGTTTACAGCAATTGTTGACTGGCCTTTGCAAGCCCCTAAATATGTATAAGAAATGACTTGATCTTAATTTGATTGACTCATTTGTTTCACATTCTTCGAATAAATTACTTACGAGTGAATCAATCATATTGTTGGCTTCTTCAAGGCCCATCCACATTAGCACGGCCGATGCAATGTAAATGCCATGTACCGGAAATATTAGAGTGTTAAAGTATTATAGCCATCCGGCTGACCGTGCAATCTGGCCAACAAACCAAATATCTAGGGCACTGGATAATCCAAGACGACGCACCATCTAATCCGGCAACTCTACCTTGTTCCAAGTGTCCTATTAGTTTCGCACTCCACAATTGTACAAAGGTATGTGAATGGATTGAATTTCAGGGGTCACAAACCATCATTGAACTCCATTGCTTCTTCATCTTTTGTATGCGCCACTGCTATGAAACAACTACAAGCTCATTTGCCCATGCACTAACAAATGGTAAAGAAAGGAAGTATTTTGTGTTAGTAAGTGATACCAGGAGCTAGGATAGTTAAACTGCTCAACCAGACCGCTTATGGGTACCATTGAGAGCTATAAAATGGCTAAAATCGGCCGGCTCTGGCTTTGAATAAAATCCTTTTTATATGCTATAGATAGGATGGTCTGACCCGTGCCCTCCCAATGATAGATAGGAAGCCTTTTTAAATTCTCTCTCAGTATGGGAAAAGAGTTGACTATTTGGCTGTGACGATCACCACTACTTCTTTTGAGTGGTTGGTGGAATCACTCCAATCGAAGGAGCTAATAAGATAAAACTCAATGAGAGATGGATATATAGGGTGACGTATTCACAAAACACGTGTGCGTTGCAAAATGCAAAAGTGCAATGATACATATATTTTAGCCTTATTTAATCATTATTGACCTTCAATTAATGTCTCGCAACCGATGTTGAATGAGATGTTGCAAGCAAGTATTACTTCAGATAATGGCCAGCTTTCAAATGAAGGGCCATTTTTACTGAGGGACTTTTGGTCAGCTACTTATCACTTCAACATCAAATTGAGGATGAAATAAGGCTTTATATTTGAATCCAATCGATCTCTAGCTACACATGTTTGAGTATTGCTATTATTACCTATGGCGATTCGATTTTGCAATTGATTGAGTAGATTTAATGGTTAATGGAAAATTCCCATGGGTGTTTCCATCCGAGTCAAGCTTTGCAATTGCCTGAAACTCATGGAATAAAAAGTTTGCAACTGCACAGAACAAGATTGATGAAAGTTCATTCCACTTGTATCCCTTCAGGGAATCGCTCTCACAACACAGGATTTAGTTTTTTTCTCTCAGCATGCATGTCACTTTAAAGCTGAATTCTTAGCTTTTACAACAAAAGAGATATTTGATATTATCTAATTTACTCATATTATGACTTATAGGAGTGAATTCATCAGTATTCTGCTGCTGGTAAATGTTTATTCGAGAATTTTAAGTCTAATCGCCGAGAGAAAACTGCCAACAATGAACAATTTAATAAGTGAAGTCATCACTGTAAATACGAATAAGGACGTTTTAGAAGCCTTGTAGCATAAACAACTGGACAAAATCCTCCAAAATTTTGGTCAAATGACTTAAGATGTGTTGGAAAAGAAAGGAACAAAAAGTTAAACATTTTCAGTTCTTGACCGACGTTAATTGAGAGTGCAACTTTAACAAGTCCACATGCTATAGAACAACACGCTTGGTTGGTTGAAAAAACACACTCATAAAGGACTTTCCTTTGAACTGACTACTAACGGGCATTCCTAATGAAATCTTGGTCAAGATTGACCTGTCCAACCCCGGCTTCCGAGCTTGGGATATTTGTACATTGAATTATGCAGAAAGTCCACCACTACGGGCGCCTGACCAGCATGGGATTGGCGTTGCGGCATACACACGGGCAGAAACATACATGAAACATATTTGTATTATTGTTGTTATATATCATCTGTATAAAGTAGGAGGACCCCTTTATAATAGGGCCGGTCAGATCATCATAAATAGATCCCTGAGGTTCCTTGAATGTATATTATTCGTCATCAGAAATGTACATTTCTGTAAAGGCAGCATAACACGATGTGTATATGTAGTACTAGCAAAGTACCTTTCCCTCGGACCGTTAAGAACAAACTAGAACAGGTATGTTCTCTATGAAAAGTATGGTAAACAAATGGATAGGAACAGTTAGCTAGAAATATCTCCCCCTCTTCCCCTGACTCTCTCCCTCCTCCTCTCTCCGTTTTCTCTCCCCCTCTTCTCTCTCTCCCTGTTCTACCCCCCCCTCTCCTCTCCCCTCCGCCTCTTCTCTCTCTCTCTCTATCCTCTTCTCCCTCTCCCTCTCCCTATCCGATTCCCCGCACCGTCTCCCTCCACTTCCCCGGGACATTGAAGGCATGATGTCATTACGTTTTCATTCAAGTGATGGTCCTGTGATGGATCATGTGCGCCTTTACTTTTGGCATTTGTCCGTACAAAAGGCTATAAATAGAGTGGGGATATCCCTATTAAATAGGGCTTCAAAAGCATAATTTTCACCCCAGGTAGCTTCCGAAACCTCATATATTATTTTAGCTAAAGCGTCGACGAAACTGTACAAAGCAGAAAAACGCCGAAATATGTAAACAAACAAGTGTATCGTCCTCGCATAGGTCACAGACCTCCATATCTGCTGGGAATGAGTTGGGTATGTGGGTAGAGGACTGGAATGGGAAATAAAAAAAACATAAGGATAATCTACCTTAAAAGGTTGTAAAGACTTATATATTAGATTTGAACTTTTAATTGAGTCTTTCTCGCACTTGAATCGTAAACAACCAATACAGCTATCCTTTTACTATAGCTAAGCTCGCATTTAAGCGACTTTCCGGCTTGCTTATTTTCTTGGTTCAATGTATACTTTACTGATAATTGGACTCGGTAATTTGAACTACATTTCTTAATGGAGAAATTCAACTATAGATCTTCCCCAATCGGCTAGTCAATCTAGTTCGTATTGACCTTTGTGTTAAGCCTATACCATAGGGCGAAAGCTTGTGTAAATAAACAAATAACAACCACAACATCTCGGGTTTATTCCTACCCCCGACTACGACCACTAACTCCCACACCGGCTTACACCGATATACCACGATCATCCCCTTCCCAACTTACTTTGTGTCATTTGATATCACAAGCAATACATGCTCTGAGACCGGCATTGATTAAAAGGAGAAATGGATGATATACAAAGTGTAGCCTTTCATTATTCCTAAATCTTCAATGTAATGTTAAGTTTTGATTATGAGAAGTAGAGAGGCCCACAGACACATGTGTTATCTCGTCTAGACCGGGGAGTCAACTGAATGTTATTAAGGAGAAAGTATACATATATACATGTATATACATATATCTACAGTGATACATATATAGTTTTGAAAAGGGTACGTTTAAAGGGAGGGGAGGGAAAGGGCTGTTAACTGCGCCCCCTGGGCCCCCCTGAGAGGGCTCGTCACCTATATGTGGTTAGTGGTTCCATACCTTACCGCGCTCCAGTTTACCGCTCACCTGCATTTCGCGCACATGTCTACCGCTCCCCTCCCATACCGCTCCCATGCATCCCGCGCACCTACCGACCGCACTCAAGCGTTGCGCTCCCGGCCGACGGCCGTCACGCTCCTATCAATGTATTCGCGCTGGAAAGAGGCCCATGCAAAGGCCTCCTGTGACAGCCTCCCTCCCTGAATGACATCCAAAAACTGACGTTCACAGAACAATTAGTCACATGTCGCAAAATTGATAATGCAATGGGTTTTTGAGCAGAAAAGGTGTCAATCAATTTTGAGTCGCATCCCCGCTGGTCGCCCTCTTGTTCCCCAACAAAACTAAGACATTCATTTCCACTGTTTCCCATTGGGGGCCTCCTGTCTAAAATTAATGATACGATAATTAACTTTCCTGTACGTGACGTTACGCACCAATTATAATCGAATAATAAAGTGCTGACTTCAAAGACTTTGCTGCTATACATACCCGTGTATAGAAATATTGATAATTCATAATCAATTGTCTGGACCCAAGCACTAGCATCTACGAAACATCCCAACTAACTATGTTGTATACAAATATTTATTTACCCGATATGAGTAATTCTCTCAAATGGGTAGCATTTGATTTTAGGAGGCCCTACTTTCAGAAATAAAATTAATGATGTGCAATTAGAGTAAATTAATAGGGTTAATGATAATTTAGACTGTTGATAACCATGAGGTTAATCATTGGTATGGAATACATGCGTAATACAATATAACACGAACATGAAATGATGACATATATGTCTACCACTACGTTCGCACAGTATATGAATGATTAATAAGTACATGTCAATTGATCAAATGTGATTAAATACATACGTTATGTGGACGTACATGATCTGCCTGACCACATATACTTATACCGCCATACACATAACCATGTTACTTACTACATCCCAATAACCCAGAGAAACAACATCAACGATTCCTACATATCTCAATACCTATCAGTATCAATGTATTCCATGTAAATATTCACCTGCCTAGGTACGATTACATGTTAGCATAATGTGAGAGGAACTTGTTGGTATATTTACTTGGAATACATTGGATTGATACAAAAACATTGTGATTATATATGTGAGAATATTGATATGTTCATATGCTTTTTCTATTGGGGGAGTGGTTGTGTGTGTGGGGGGGGGGCATAATGACTAGAAGGATAAGGGTAAATTCATGGTGTAATTTAGACACCCGCCAAGCTTTCAAGGCTGACCACTCAGTGGACAAGAGTAGTTGAACAATTGTTCCTTGGATTGTTTTCATATACAGGGGTATTCAAGCAATTGTGAACAATGTATTGATCTAACATTTATCACCCATGTGTTGCCCCTAATATCCCCTTATTAAAGATGGGGCAATGTGCCAGCATACATAGACATGGCAAGGAGGTTCTGCTCTTTGATACTAATCAAGATTTATTCAGATCAACGAGCTTAAATTTCTTTCCAGTTAGAATTAAGATATTTTTAGTTTCTGGCATTACCTGATTATGTTCAATGGGATCTATTAACACATCATATCAAATATATACATGAACCATGTTACCTCTCGCATAGATTTGTTATGCTTCAGTAACAACTTTCAGCTCATCTATCTATCCTCTTTTATCTAATTAATTACTGGTACTGGGGGAGGTTACAGGAGGAGGTGTATATAGAGGGGTAACATGAGGAGGTTCTGGAGGAGGTTACTGGAGGGGTTTATTGGAGGAGGTATTGGAGGAGGTTAGACTAGAGGAAGCTGGAGGTTACTGGAGGAGGCTACTGGATGGGGTTACTGGAGGAGGTTAATGGAGGGGGTTACCGGAGGAGGTTATTGGAAGGGGTTACTGGAGGAGATTACTGGAGGGGGTTAATGGAGGAGGTTAATGGAGGGGGTTACTGGGGGAGGTTATTGGAGGGGGTTAATGGAGGAGATTAGTGGAGAGGGTTACTGGAGGGGTTACTGGAGTAGGTTATTGGAGGGGGTTACTGGAGGAGGTTACTGGAGGAAGTATTGGACGAGGTTACTGGAGGAGGTTACTGGACTGGTAGAGGGGTAAATAAAAATCATAATGAGAGTGAAAATTTAATAAGGAAAATCAATAGTTTAGAAGTTATGAGGGTTGAAAGATGAGAAGATTGTATGGTAGGAATACAGTGGTAAGGTGAGCGATAATAGGGAGGGTTGATAATTTTAAAGAATTTTTAATGGAAAATGGTAGAGGGGTAAATAAGAATTCTAATGAGAGTGAAAATTTAATAAGGAAAATCAATAGTTTAGAAGTTATGAGGGTTGAAAGATGTGAAGATTGTGTGGTAGAGATATAGTGGTAAGGGTTGTATGGGCAGTTAGTGTCCTACCTCACAGGTGTCCAATCTCCCAGTGCCAAATGAGTGAATGAATGAATGAATGATCTGACCCACCTCACACCGAGCACTGGCAAGGCGAATTGTACATTTTCTGAAATCTGACCCATATATCTATGCATATATATGCATATATTATGTGATGTGTTACAGGAAAATGAGTCACAAGACTCCACCACTCTAATGTGCTGACTTGACCTCTTAATGTGCTGAAAAGTGCTGCACTCTGAAGTCTCCTACATGCCAATAAATTATTCAATAAATTATACCCTCATCCCTCACACCCTTATCCCTCATACCCTCCTCCATCACACCCTCACACCCTTCTCCCTCACACCCACTTCCCTCATACCCTCCGCCCTTATACCCTCCTTTCTCATACCCTCCGCCCTTATACCCTCCTCCCTCACACCCTTCTCCCTCATACCCACCTCCCTCATACCCCCCACCCTCATACCCCCCGCCCTCACACCCTTCTCCTTCATACCCTCTGCCCTTTTACTCTCCTCCCTCACATCCTTCTCCCTCATACCCTCCGCCTTATACCCTCCTCCCTCAAACCCTCCGCCCTTATACCCGCCTCCCTCACACCCACATCCCTCATACCCTCCTTCCTCAGTCCCTCCCTCAGACCCTCCTCCCTCGGGTCCACCTCCCTCACACCCTCCCTCAATCCCTCCTCCCACACACCCTCCTCCCGCAGATTGGCCCCCTCAGACCACAGATTGGCCCCCTCCTCCTCAGTCACCCTTCCCTCAGACCCTCCCTCAGACCCTCTGCCCTCAAACCTTACAGATTTGATTAAGTCAGATTCCAAGCTGAATTTAATTCTGTTCATGAAGAAAAGCTAATACATACCTATCCTCCGTTTTGCATCACTTAATGCATATTTTTTCAGAGAATATCACTTTTGGATTTTGCTATATATGTGTGCCACTGTCTTACTAGATTCAGGTTGAATAGGATTATTACAATTGTGATGTGTTCCAGGAAAATGAGTCACAAGTCGCAAAATCAAGTCTGGTTATGTGGAAATGATCTATGTGGAAATGAACATTGTTTTTGTCTCTCTTGGGTTATTGGAGATGATTGATGAACGCGAGTTGTACATTTTCTGAAGATTTGATGCATTAGGACGCAAGTGGAGACGCAGAATTGGAGACGCGGAATTGGAGACGCAGAATTGGAGACGCAGAATTGGAGACGCAGAATTGGAGACGCAGAATTGGAGACGCAATATCAGAGACGCAATATCAGAGACGCAATACCACCCAATACTGCCTTGAACAATTTAAGACGCACAATTTTTTGTGCGTCTCCCATTACTGAAATGGAGACGCAATTTTGCGTCTCTCTCTTTATGTAACGCACCCCTGGTGTGGGAATGTCACATTATGATATGACATGTAGAATATCTCCAGCATTTTGTTAAAAAACATTTTTCTGTTATTTCATCCTTCCTAATAATTCTTTAGGCCTATCTGAACATGGGGGCGGGGAAATATGAATAAATACAGATGCTGTAAGATTGCTGTGAGTGTTTATTGCCGTAGCATTGCCGTTACGCCATCATTATTATTATTAGAGATACAGATATTTTATCCCAGTAGTTGTATTGTAATAACACAGATATTTAGACAAAAAGGTAGTCAAACTTCTGGTTACAATCAGGTGCTCTTTTGCCAGCCTACATCGATTATCTATCTCTGACTTCTTCATTTAATTCTGGTGACAGAATTACTGGATAATTGACCGCATTCCTACACTTAACTATATTATTTACTTAAGTGGGTTTAATATGGCCGAATGGAAAAATGGGCGTCTAGTTTTCTTTGATAAATAAATCAATATTAGTATGAATCTTTTTCTGCTAGGGTTATAATATGTACGACACACCATGAAATATAGGTACGTACAAAAATATTTTATGATACTTTGGATGGTAGCTACAAGCATGAAGAGTATGGTGCCGTATAGGGGGTCTTAGTTACTCAAGTTACTCTTCAAACTTTCAAAAGTTCATGTGTACACATTTCTCATTTGGACCCATACATGTAGAGATTTCATCTAATTACGTCGTCAGTTTGTGACGCTACTATTAGGGGGAGAAGCGTGGGAAAGCAAGGTTCACGGCAAGGTTGGGCGCGGCAATGTAGGGAGCGGGTCGGAGTGCAGTGAGCGCGGTGAGGCACACCACTTGCATGGGCGTGAGTCGCGGTAAGGTAAGGTGTCGCGAAAAGTACAGCGCGGAAAGATTTGGCGCGGCAAGGCTGGTACCCTGGTAACCAAGTAAAGAATGTGGAGGGGCAGCCTTATATATGGCCTTGTTAATGATAAGACAGGACAAGCTGTCCAACAAATGAGTTTCTCCACTGAGCACAACTTGCCACAAATCATAAACCAGCTATTATTTTCATTAGGAGGTGAGAAATTAATAGCAATTAATGGCATTCCTTCTTCCACACATTGGATCAACATCAAAGAAAAATCACTGTTCTAGAATTATCCTGCCATAAACTATTGTGTGCGTTGTCCATGATGCTAGGAATATTATGTAACTTAGGCAGATCCTGAATAGTAGATGTCCATAGAACAAGCATTAGCATAATTAGCGAATATGGAAATATGGTAATAATAAATGGGGGATGATTAATAATTAAGATATATGTAATTATGATGAGCAATGTTACGTAATTTTATATCATTATAACAATAAAATAAGGTCAAATTAATGTGAAATCCAAATTTTCAGCATTAATGATTGCAATAAAGTCTTGTTGGCCAAGCCTATAGAGGTTACAAGTAATATTCCCAAAGGTCTGCATTCCCAAAGCGGAGGTGTGGAGAAAGTACAAGGGAAATTAGGTTTTTATAATTAGGTTATAGCTCCTTAAATTCAACGTAAATAGAAACAGTCTAGGCTAATGCTATTAGAATCCTATTCTGACGCGTACTCCCGGGCCGGGAGAGCCATTAATTAGCAAAGTAAGCGTCGATTCACTGACATACCTTTCTTATCTGATCTTAGAGGCTCTGAGCTTCTTCCATGAACTTGTTACCCTGAGACAGATTGACAGACATTTCTTCCAAAATTGTATATTCAAATTGTCGATTTAGTGGAAAATAGCATATGTAGAGACTGATGGTTCACATGTTCTCAACACCTCCAAGTAACTTTGTATAATAATATAATATGCCTAGGTATATTCTAATCCAGAATATGAACCAGCTATTTTTACGTTCCTGGTTTCAATTAATTATATCAATTCAACTTACCACCGGTCTTCCGGATGGAATGAAGATGTCAGCACCCACCAGTAATATTGAAATTATTATTTGATGGTATACTAAAAGTTGCATTTGTCAAGCAAGGATACATTCGGGAAACTGGTGGGAAATGCATAGTTGGGAGAAATAGGTAACCTCAAGCTGTAATCTTTCACGAGCAAACACTCTATTATGGACATTTAAATTTAAATAAAATATGGATACTTGATTAACTTTTGTTCACCTCGGAAATTCTGTTGTCAAAAATATATAAGACCGTCATATGGATCTTACCTATATTGAAATGCCCGAAATGTGTAATTTCATTACGTTGTATTGCTTTTCTGTAAATGCATTGTTACAATAGCTGATACCACTGTCCTATGACATTTTTGTAATGCATTTGATGTATTAATGCACAGTTAATTTGTGCAAATGTTTTACTCTTCTAGTAGTATAGTATAGTAGTAGTAATGTAGGCCTAATGTCTATGACTTGTATGGAATGATGAGAATAATGTCTGTATATATATATATATGGATGAAAAGCTTCAAATATACGCTAAACATATAACCAATGCAATAAGGTAAAAATGTCAGCTCCTCTAGGGAAGACACATTGCTGAATAATAAAACATGTTGGATGATTTATTTGCTAGGTTTTCCAGCGTAAGAGATAGACACAGTGTGAGGCAACAAGCCCTATAGATGTCTACCAGGAGGAGGGGTAAGCGCTCACAAGATAGCTCTTAGCTGGGTTATTGTTTGCAGTCAGGGAGCAGAATTGATGCTCAAGTCTTTTCCTGCGGTACCATGGTGGCCAAAAGCATGACTATGCACATTGCAAGTACGTGCATTATAACATGATATACGACGTTGCTAGACAGCTTGCAATCAATTGCGTTGCAAAGATGTGCTGCCTCCAAAGCTTAATGCATGTCTTTTAGAGCGTACCATTTTAGTAGTTTTTTCTTCTTGATATCAGATCGGTGTTATCATATGAACAATTCGAATGTGAAAGTGTGTTTTCATTGAATCTTTGATTCGCAATCCTGAGTGATTTGACTGAGATGATAGAAATGTTTGTGATGTGCCCTATGCGCACACCCATTCTGCTTCACAGCTTTTTAGGCCTATGTAAAGTGTATGCCCCAGTGCGACCCGCAAATAAAAAGCAGTCCATTCACTGGTCAAGCTACATGCTTTCCTAGAGTGGCATAGTGTGTGACTGCGTACTGCACACACTGTCAATCCCCATAGATTTTAATTTGATAAGTAAAATTACTCAAAGGCATATCTATATTTCTTGGGTATTTGTGAAAAAAAAACTGTTTAGAACTCAAAATTACCACTTTCATTTAAAATAATCCTGCTATTGGGTTGTTTTTCTACTGCACATTCCTATCAGAATAACCTTACATTTACATTTTACATTGCACTCATACAAACTTGTCATAAACCATTATAACCAAGAAAGTGTATACTTTTGGAGATTTAACCAAGTATCAACCATTAGCTAATTTTGATGGACAAACTTTAGAACCTTTATTCTTTATGAGAGAGTGGTTATTTGGGACTTCCAGATTAGAATTTCAGAATTTTTGACAGTATGACACATTACATGAGTGGTGCAAATTTCAGAAATACAGTACCACCCAACAAGAGCATAATAGTATGTCTCAAATTGAATTTCATCATGAAATGATGTACTTTTCCCTGAATTCATTCATCCCTGGATTGTCCATCATCCCTTTGAGAAGGTCTCTATTGAAACATTCTTGGGTCATCAGATATGAGGCATATTATAGGTTTATCTTGTCGAAAATTTAGATTTTACTGGACCCTGTCATGTTTCCTTTGGGAAGTGGAAATAACCGGAAAACCATGAATTGTACAAATTGTGAACAAATCATAACTGTAAAGAGTTAACTGGCATTGATTCTTGTTTGAATACCAAGTTTGAGCCCGTCTGAAATTTGAGACCCTATTGAGACATTCTAAGGCCTCTAGATAAGGTTTTTGAATTCATATTTGGTCCCTACTATAGGGGCCCTGAGCAGGACTGTGAGTTAGGGGGCACAGCGACCATTTTGAGGGGTCTAGGGGGGCCGGTGCCCCCTCCCCCGGCCATCCCCCCTGGTACCGCCACCATTGGACCTACCCAAAGATAAAGATATTAGAATACATTATATGATAGGCTGTACAAGATCATATGAATAGAAACATTATATGATAGGCTGTACAAGATCATATGAATAGAAACAATCTCTTTTCAACAGTTCAAGGTGGCTTTAGAAAAAAAACATTCAACAAATAGATCAATTAATGAATTTGTTGAGCCAATTTTACATGGGATAGACAATGGAGCGAGCAACCAGCCAGCATGAGGCTGGGGTGTGCATCGGGCATGCAACCGGCCGCCTTTGACCTTGGCCCTTGGCCCACTGGATCTGAGAATTCCTAGACCTGACAATGGAATTCTATCGTCTTTATTGGCTAAAAATATAATTTTTGGCACTCCCCAAAATCTTTTCATTCGGTGGCTTCACTTATTATCGCTCACTGGCTGCCATTTTCTCTCGGATGATTCAACTTTAAATTCTTGCATAAACATACAACAACAGCAGAATATTGGTGAATGTCATATGAACCATAATATGTGTAAATATGGTAAGATTGTGTATGTTATAATAACTGAGAAGGCAGTTTTTTCTACCCATCTGCGGTTGGAGTTGTTTGCATGAAATATGTTCATTAACAACTCATGCATATATGATTATCATATGAAGAATGGTGAATGAGGGAATGAATCTCCATCTGTAAATAAAACACTGCAATAACAATCAAGTGATATGTTCTCTACCCATGTACACCACACAATTTTTCATTTTTATTAAAAGATTTGTTTGTTTATATTGATCTGTATTGGTGTGGGTAAGCCGACTGGTCTACACTGCTGAGTCGGCTTGGTGGCATGAGTAGCATACAAAACGAACTACTATCGGATATATCTAATGTTTCTCATCTTTCAGCACAATTTAGCAGAAAATACTAAATGTATAGAGCTGCCGATTGTACATTTTCTCATAACATAACAAACAAACCTATCGGAAAGCGAGCCTTATATGTATGCCATTTATCAGATGATTTCTCATATATATGCTAACGTAATGGGATTGGATTGTGTTAGTGATAATACCTTCTCTAGGAGTGGAATATATATCATTATCTGACATTTATATTGTGCAAGATTTCTTTGAGTTTCTCCATATCATCACATCAAATGTTCACTGGTTTACAGGGTGTTGTTTCATAATGAAGGAGAGATAGAAAGATTTATTTGGAACATCTGCTAATTGTGGTCAAATGTTACAAAGAATGTCCCCATTCTGGTGTTTCATAATGCGAGACATTCGCATATTCACATGCCCATCTTCACAGCCCACCCGACCATGACCGAGTAAAGGGTGGACATGGACTGTTAGTCCCCATTTTTTGGGCTGGCCAAGACAGTTGTACGCATACAGACCAGTGCTACTATAGTGTTGGACATCCGGTTCCGGCCAACCGCTTACATCAACAACAATTTAAAACTATACCTACTGCTCAAAACGGCAAGATCATGGCTTTCCACCGGTTCACTTTGCTTTGAAATCCATATAATATACGGATAAAGCAATTTCTACAAAAAGAGGTAGAAAAGAGGGGTTTCTTCGTGTCACATGTTCTCGGAATATCGGGTCTCCCCATCTACTTTGTTGGTCTCTACAGGTCCCCCAACCCTGTCTGGAGGACATATGTGGTTTGTGAAGGTATCTGGGGTGAAAATATGATTTTGAAGCCCTTTTTAAATTGGGATCTCTATATATATATCTATAGCCTGAGAAAGCCCCTTTAAGACACTATGTCATTTCCCACAACCTTTCAGGGGGACCTAACTACATGCAGAGGAGTGGGAGAGTGAAAAAGAGGGGAGGGAGAGGGTGAGGGTATTGGAGAGAGGGAGGGGATGGAGAGGGTGTAGGAGGGGGAGAGTTAAGAAAAGGGAGGGTGGGGGCCGGAATATGAGAGGGAGATAGAGGGGGAGAGGATGTCGGGGAAGGGAGAAAGGGGAGTGGGAGCATGAGGAAGAGGGGGGAATTGGAGATGGGGTTAGGAGAGAAAAACAGGTATGAAAGACAGAGAAGAGGGGGAGGGAAACGAGAGAGAGGGGAGAGAGGGTGACCGTCTGGAGGACGGATACTTTGCTAGTCATTTATAAGTTGTTGTTAATGACTGTAACAGCCCAATAGAAGGGGATTAAAGCCATTAGATCATGAGGTTGTGGTTGTTAGGCATGTCTACGGCTCCCGGAACCAGTCTGAGGTGAAGACATGCCTGACGGCTATTGCGTCCCAAAGTAGACATATGTACCAATGATGACATCCGTACAGATGTTTCCTCTGTGGTACATGCTATTTCTCATATTACAAATTATTTACTGCTAACTTCCTATTTCCGGCCAGATTTGACTATTTCCAGAACAAAAAGTTCCTTGTCAGTGGTGATTTTTCCATGTCAGCCTCCTTTTCCACTATTTCTCTTAGATATTCACCAGAGAAAAGTATGTCACTGCACCTTTTTCCTATTTCTCCTATGGTGTGTCCTATTTCCTCTACATGAAAAGCCATGTCTGGCTGCTCTGACACCTATGTCAAGATTTGGTCATCTTTTCCATCAATGTCATCCCTGGTACAGTCCTTTTCTACCCATACAAAAGGAGACATGAGTAGGCAAGTGGGTGTTAGTATAGCAGTGTTACATAATACACCCAAGTCAGTCACTGGTGCACATGTACTAACAGCTGCCTTCCCCCCACCAGCTGCATGCATGAGTGATCACACTGACCAGCCTGGTCACCATTGCAACACATACATACATCTCTCTTTCCCTGCCATATTGTCATCTCTTCCTTTCTCTTTCTCCCTCTCCCCCTCTCCCTCCCGCTCCACCTCCCTCTCCCTCTCCTCCTCCCTCTCCCCTCCCGCTCCCCCAGCCTCCCCCGCTCATGCTCCCTCTCCCTCTCCCTCTCACCCTCCCTCTCCCTCTCAACCTCCTTCTCCTTCCCAGTCATGTTGGCATAGGAATACATCATGGTTTATTTGGTTGAAAAGAACTGAGAAAAGCATAGGACAGTGGATATTTCAACAAGGAAAAGGACTTTCCAAAAAGAAAAAGGATATTCTAAAAAGGAAAAGGACTTTCCAAAAGGAAAAGGATATTCCAAAAAGTAAACAGGATAAGCCAAAAAGGAAAAGGATATTCCAAAAAGAAAACTCCTGGACTTTTCCTATTTCACATAAATATCCTTTCCGATTTGGGACAAAACAACGGCCACAACCTCACGATCTAACCACTCAGCAGTGTGTGGTTGTCTTATTACATAATAACTATAATAGCAGACAGGGAGGTGACATGGGCTGAGAGGGATAGTACAGAGAGTACATAAGCACTCCTTCAGAAAATTCGTTGCAAATCTACTCTTGTTCTCAACTTTGATTATGAAACGGAATTTATCCCAAATGGGATGTTTTTCTACTTAATTCCTATGTCCCTGATTATGAAACAAGGCCCTGATCCATCCTGTTGCCCGAGGTAAAAAGGATTAAAGCCTTCAATAAGATGTATAAGGAATATATATATCTCTAATTTGATTGATGCCTAAAGTTTAGCTCGAGGAGGCTCGATTCACCACAAATTGTAGGCCTAAGTTACGCGGTCGGGGACGACTTCCTTTGTAAAAAGATGTGTAGGTCAGGCCTACGCTGCACCAACCAGATTGCGTCTTTCAACCGGATCAACCAAACTGCACCCCTGAACTGCACCTTTATAACTGCTCACGTGTGTAATAACGTTGCAAGAATCTAATTCCCTTATTGCGGTGTGTAGAATATGTGGTAGACACAGCTCTGATACATCGTACCAGACTTTTTAGAATGGATAGGGACATTTAGATTCAGGAAAATGTTTGCTATATCGTGTATGTTTCCGATTTACTCTGAGCCAAGTCGTGCAAAAGTATGGCTTGCAAAGCCAAAGTATTGCGTTGACACTGTGTGTGGAAGCTAGCTTCCGCCCTTGCCCGTCCTTCAATAAAGAATCGATAGATGTCTGCTATGGATATCCCCAGGTAGATAGAGAAGGGATAAAGTTTCCAGATTATAAATCCCCCGACGCCAGTCCTGCATCAATGCTGTGATACCGTGTGTAAGGGGATACAAATGCAATAGGGACAATTTACATTGGTCAGAATATGGACGGTGACCCATGTACCAAAGAGTTCAAGACTGCCTCAGGAACCTGAGATGTCGGAAACTATCTACCCTGCATGTTAGAAGGAAGGGCATGCTATAGAACATTTATTTTTCAGAGCGAGGAAATCTAACAATGTATTACCTTCAAGAATGCAATAATAATATTAAATGATATATAATAAGTAAAGTGCCTCTCAATGTGTCCTTTGTCGTGGCGTTTGATTGCATACTAATCTTTTATCATAGATCTATAGTTTTGGTTTTGAATCATCATTAATTATCTAAACGCTAAAAGAGACACTAATCCGAACTTTATCGTGTACACATAACAAGTATTTTTATCATAACCACTTTATCACACCTCCCAAGTTGAATGTGCGATTAATAAAAGAAATAAGGGCATATATAATATATAAATGTTGCGGGCATGTGGTTATAATATGTATGTGATGTGTTTCAGGAAAATGAGTCATAAGTCGCAAAATTGGTATTTTTCAATGTAATTTATTCACAAGATATCTTTATTGCAATGTTCTGATTTTTAGAGAGTTTAGCAGTAGCATAAGGACATTGTATCAAATATATCTTTGCGTTTTGAAGGCCTTCATATGGGGTATATTTAGTTACTTTACTGGTAATTAACCATCCAGAAACATTGTAAACTTGTTTTCAAACATCGAAATATCAAACTAAAAATATAGAAATACATATTAGGTGTCCTAGTGTTTAGTCTCATTGGAATCAGCTTGATCTCCTCTGTTCAAATATGGTGATATCTCAAAATCCATATTTTGCGACTTATGACTCAATTTCCCGTCCCGTTGATATACCTGCCCTATGTTGAAAATGCACGTTTCTGGTTAAAAGGTCAAACAGGATAATTACTGGTATACTTTTCAGGATCTTAATATTTGTTTACTTTCTATAACTAAACAGTCAAGGGTTGAGATGGACAACGCATGTAAATAGTTATTGTTAAATAGTTATTGTTAATTTCAATTTTATAATATGATTGAAAAAGGGCAAGGAAATCAATTTACTTTCGAAATCGAATATCGGCAGCAGAGGCGATACTAATTGATAGAATATCTTAGGTCTAGGCCAACATGTAAGAGAAAATTTCCGATTTCTTACTGCCATGGTATGACCATAATATTGTGCGACAGTTTCAATTTGCATTAAGTCTATGTGACAGTTAAACTAACTTCACTTTTACGGAATACTCATCGCGGGGAAATAGGACAAATGTATCGAAACTGGTGACCCATTGTTTCACCGGTACACGCAAAGGCACGCAATGTATTGGAATATGGGGATGGGATTATTAATTGAGAAAAATAAACTTAACGATATGGGTGAAGGCGACTGAGGATGTACAATTCGTCTTCACCTATCCTCTAAAACAATCCTTATTCAAGAGAACATGAATGTCAAAATGGAGTTCAATATACCTGAACAGATTTCCTTAATCAACGCAATAGCAATTAGGATTAGCAATTATACTCAGGTATACATAATATAATTGTTCTGTCTAATTGAGCTGAATTTATTAAATGTGTATAGCTGCCAACTGTATAATTATATTCTGGCAAGCTGACCCATCATATGTATTGTTCCATTACCACCAAATCCCATTACTCATTCTATACGACAGAACGCCTCGAGCCAACTCTTCCAGTTTCTTCAATTTCAAAACCATTTTCCACTTCTCGATTATATTGATTGAAATAAATGGGAGTGAAATCCTGGTTATAAAGTTCTATATTGCTGGTGGTTTACTAGATTATTGACGGTCCTCAACGCAGAACATCGGTAGACAAGCAATCCTCCACGTCAATGTTGGTATCATTAGTTAGGTATTCAATTTGGTCGAAATGTTTGTAGAGGTTCCAGGAGATAATTTTGGTGCCTTTAAGCTTTTTGATTTCTTGGAAGGATTGCAGCAGAGTGCTGCCTAATTGAGTCTTAATTGTGGGGGTATGATGGGTGAATGCAAGGGCTAAAACAATGCATGGTAATTAGGTAATTATTATTTGTTATAAACAAATCTTGAATAGTTTTGTGATACATGCTTAAACATAATAGTGTCTGCGCAGAAATGGGCCTATAATAATGTTATTTTTTACAGATTTGAGTGGGCATGTGTAGCTATATCACACAGCTTTTCTTTTGAAATAATCTTGAATAGTTTCTGAGTTACATGCCAAACCATGTAGAGTAATTCTTTCCGCGAAACAATGCGTGGCACTGACTGATTTTTGAATGGCCCATCATATATATAATGATTTATTATTTTAGATTTCCCTTCTTTTAGTTTTTGTTTAATTTAGCGTTTATACTTTTATAATCCCTATCAAAATTTGCAGGATGTCATCTAAACTGTTACTAATGTAAGCCTTAGTAATTTATCTCAGTACCAGGAAGAAAAATAACCATTTATCGGCAAATTTAGTAATTGTTTGGGTCGGAAATAAATCTCTATACATTAAGTGGAAATGTGCTGTGCCATAACACAAAGGTAAAAACCATGTGTAAAAAGGATATTTTTATATGATTTCATTTCGCAACAAATATGAAATCTAAATGAGAACGTAAATGATTAAATAATTTAGTTAATAGTTGAAGGATTGAGGCAACTCAACTGAAAACGACCATGTTCGTAGTTTTGTAGTCTTTTATTTGGCGACCCTTTTATTTGGCGACAACTAATTTAGTTGTTCCACCTACATGTATTAAAGCTAAGGGGTAGCTAACATGTTTAGGCTTGCATGTTAAAACGATTGTTGCTATATTGTTATTGGTTGCCCTGACTGATCAGTTAGCCTGTAACTGCTGAACTGCTGTTAACAGATCTAACCTGTATATGTTCGATCTGTGATCGAATACCAGAAACTTCATATGACTTATTCTTCTTTATTGCCTGAATGTTATTTTAACACATTGCTCTGTTTGCCATGCAGGCCTAGGGCTTGCAAGGTTTATTATATAGGGAAATAATCAACCCTTCCTTATAAACAAGTTGAATAATCGATTGTTAGAAAAGTTAGTAACCATTGTAAATTATAGTTAAAGTTATGAACTACAGTAAATTAGTATTTGTGCAATTTATTTCATATTGGACATATTGATTCAAACATAATTATATTGATATCCACGCACAATCTCTGTCTGCCCCTCTCCCTCCGCCCTCTTTCTCACCCTCTCTATAGACTCACTCTCTAAATAATAAAATAATGACAACCCTAAACTGATTTTTCTCTACAGACTTTATGCACTGATTATAATTCAATATTAAATCTTTCTTGTATTGTAAGATATCAAGTATCTATAATACCTCTCTAGCAACGATGCAAAAACAGGTGGAAATAACAGCTCTATAATCATACATGTCTGTCAAACTCTGGTCAAACTGAATATCACCCATGCATTTCCCCTGATAACCACCCTTATTATCTGCCATCACAATAAAAAAAATCATTCAGAAAAATAAACAGACAATTTAGCATTATGCCCACACCTTGAAAATTAAAGATAGGTACATGAAAGTGTATGTATTTCCTCTGTAATTTCTTTGTAACAACCTTATAAAAAGAGCTATATTATTCTGACATTGTGAGATGTGATTTTAAGCTTAAAGTCGTTCAAGCATCTGTTAATTCCAACTTTTAGATACAAAATCAACAAATCTGTCTTTCTCAAATGTTGAACAGTAAAGACCAGTAGAGGGTATTGAATTCAGTTGCCCCTAGCAACGGCGCTTTTTAAAGCATGTGGGGGACTTGAAACATACAGGTACATTTCAAGAAAATGTGGGTCTAAATTAAACAAAAAGACTTATTCAAATCGGTGCATTCTGAGTGGAGCTTTGAGGGGGAATTAGAACCATTCCCTCTGGCAGTCAGAGTCAAAACCATTGCAAATGTCGATCAGCCAGAAATTAATGATCTCTGGAGTCCATCCATATTTGGACATTACGTCCCCATGGGAGGAGCTAAAGTTCTGAAGCATTATATTAGGCTCCACCTTCCACAGTCTAACTCAAGCGCGTTTTGAAATGAAACCATGCAGCTCCCTCACTGTTTCTCTCACATCAGTCCCATTAGTAAAAGTAATCCAAAATAGATAGAAACATTTGGAAGTAAGTTTTAGAATGCTTATGCAAGAACTCTTAGGCATACCGCACACCTGCTTTGCGCTCCCGGCCGACGGCCGACACGCTACCATCAATGTATTCGCGCTGGAAAGAGGCCCATGCCAAGGCCACTGTGACGGCCCCGCCCCCCCCCCCCCACACACACACACACACTCAGGTGCCAAAAGTGTACAATTTGGCAGAGAAAGGGGTCATTTTTCACTTACAAACCCGGAGCGTTAAAAAAAAACCTTATTTTTATCTCATACCAAACCTCAACGAATGAAACCAATTTAGGAGTTTAGAACCCCGTTTACAACTTAGGCCTAAAAAATGCATGGATTTGATTGTGATTTTGATCAGTTCTGGGCAACCCCTTGTTAGAACTATGGATGGCTAATCATTATATATAGGCTTATCGTACAATGGTGTGTCAATCCATTATTACCATTATACTATAATTCACTAGATTAATCTCAAATATCATGAGATATAGACACAAGTGATAAGGTCTTATATGCAGGTTGAAGTATTTTCGAAGTGATTATACATGTATATATAATATTATTGATGTTCATTCAGTTGAATGAAATTTGATTTTCGTTACAGCCGCATAATTGCAGAAATTATCATATGGTTGAGGAAGTAAAAGGTTAGAAAAAATAATGCTATGAATGTTAGTAATAAGAATTATATCGTTGAATATATTTTACTGTCATTCTTATGTTGTAATATACGGTAATATAGTATGAATAACCACGAGATCGTAGAGATTCCAACAGCAAGAACATTTAACTTTTGAACAAAATAAAATTGATTCATAAAAGAAATGGTAGTCCAGGAAAACCTATGTCATGTCACAGAAGGACATGAAATCCATTTTCCATTATTTTATACGAATGTAACTGTATATAAAATGAGAAATAAAGCTATTACATACATACATACATACATACATACATCTACATACATTTTTTATTGAGAATAGACATGCATAGAATTTCTCCGCGTTTTGCCACAAAAAGGGGATGTAAAATGGGTATGTTAAGCAAGACTCCTTGAAATCATAAAAAGGGGTCTTTCTTAGCATCAGATTTTCCACGCTTTGCCACACAAAGGGGGTATACAATGCCTTGAAAATTTGCGGAAAGGGGGGACTTTTCAAAGGCTGGAACAAAAAAGTGTACACTTTTTATCCTTGAGTGTGTGTGTGTGAGGGTGGGGGGGGGGGGCAGGGTGACAGCCTCCCTCCCTGAATGACGCGCAATTTAACTCCACCCTGACAGTATACGGTAACATAGGTTCTGACTGGGCAGTGAGGCCTGGTCGCGGTGGGGTCAGGCCGCCCAGGCCCATAGAGCGCGTAGCGGTAAGGTGGGCGCGAAGAGGACGTTGCGGTAATGGATTGGCGCGACTAGGTATAGGACCCATTAATTAGCATTAATTATTATCATTATATTTAATATTCTTAATTAGTGAGATGTTCATATTTCATAAGGTAACATTAACCAGGAATTTATTGCAGTAATTACAGTAAAATATCAGTTTGCATGTGAAGGATTAATATTCCTCCAATGAACATTAGTCCCCGTTTGTTGGGCTGGCGGGGATGGTTAGAATGGCATAGAATGGGCCTCCCAGCGTTTCCGGCAGATGGCTTACATCAACGAAAATACAAAACAATATTTACTGCTCAAAACAGAAAGATCATGGCTTTCTACTGGTTCATTTTGCTTTGAAATCATTTCTAAATTGTTGTTAATGATACTAACAGCCCAACAAAAGGGGACTAAAGCCATTAGATCCTTAGTTTTCTCTAAGCCTGCAGGAAACAAACCTCAACTTTGCCTGATCTTGTTTCCATGCAGGCTTAGAGAAAAATGCGGACCATAAACTCAGGATCTAACCGCCTAATAGCCAATTCACGGTGGCGCGGGTTGCTAGGCAGCCATGCACCCTGTGTGTCTACTCACTCTACAGTTGTCCATAACACTGAATGGGCGAGAAGAAAGTTGAACCAAATTTTCTTGCTTTCTGTAGATTGTGTCAGAGTGGTTCGTTACCTACTCATTAAAATCGACCCAGATTTACGCAGGGAGCATGGATAGACAGCTACCAGAATTCGGGGACAGTTGTTATATTGCAAAATTTCAGCTACATAATTTCAGTCCCCAGTTACTTAACTCTTCATGCCTCGCTATTCATGTCTCCCTGAGTTTTATCTCTACCACAGTGGTCAGTGCAGGATGGTGCTCTTCTCACCAATCTCCACCATAGACTTATATACCGTAAATGTAACTCCTCTCTCTCCTCTCTCTCCTCTCTCTCCTCTCTCTCCTCTCTCTCCTCTCTCTCCTCTCTCTCCTCTCTCTCCTCTCTCTCCTCTCTCTCCTCTCTCTCCTCTCTCTCCTCTCTCTCCTCTCTCTCCTCTCTCTCCTCTCTCTCCTCTCTCTCCTCTCTCTCCTCTCTCTCCTCTCTCTCCTCTCTCTCCTCTCCGGCGCAAGTGCCAAAGGCGCTTGTTCACTTATAACCATACTATATTGATTTACCTTGACTCCTGGTGCAGGTGTTACATTTGCCTGGGGTGGAGGTCTTCTGTACTTCCTGGCGTCACATACACACTAAGAAATCGGCTGAAAATTCATCTGGATCCACGTAATTACCTGTTGGTTCCAGGTACGAACTTTAGTTTACATGGATACAATGTGCATGCCTGGTTTCCCTGTAATTTTACACTGTTCCCCGCGCACTGTTCCCACTGTTCAGTCAAGCATGCAGTGCCTATTGTTTCAGCGGAGCATGCACCAGTGATTTCTAGGTCAGTCCAACATAAGCCTCGTTCTGGGCCATAAGTTTAAAACATCCAACGGTGCAATATGCTGCAGCCATGCAGCGGGAATTTGGATTTGCTATGCCTGTATATCCAATGCCTGTATATCCAATACTTTCAGGTAAGTAATATACAGTAGGCCTACTTCTTTATGATTTGTGGATACCTAATGTTTTACATGTTTTTGCTGTAGACTGGGACCAAAGCAACGCAGGGAAGGTGGGAAATAATCTTAAAGAAGGGGGGTGGGGTAGGATTGATTCATTTCTCTGCAATACCCGTTCAGTATAATGTGCAAAGGTGGCAAATTTCGCAATTGTACATTCTAAAAAAATCCGACCCATATATCATTCTAGGCATACGCACAGTATGCATAATAAGGCATATGCATAGGATAGGTATTTTGGTAGGAAACATGTGTGTAGCTTATAACAGTCATATTTGAACTTGACACTATCAGGAAACATTCTAGATCGACTCATTGTATTAAGGGTGGTTTTAATAATTACAAATTATGAATGATTATTGCAATAAAGAGGATATGCCGTGAGTATGCCACCCCATACAGGTTTTATAAACTGTATCTTATGAAACATACAATAGCAATTTAGTATATATATATATGCTCTTGACAGTGGCCTGGATGTGATAAAAAGTAATTTGCTAATGACCCATATAATTATTTGTTTTCTCACGTACATTGTGAGTGGTGAAGGTGGCAGAAGCATTCCTCACACCTGTGCGATTTGTCGCTCACTGCAACACTAAGACACAAAGAAATGCTAGCCTAAAATTCATTATTCACTATCATAACTTCTACCTTGTACAATACAATAACAGATAGATATCATTTGACTATTTCAAACTATTTTTGACCAGTTTAGTCAAAATGTATTTTATTCTTTACAGAAGCCGGTATGAAGAAGTACACCAACAAGAAAATGATGAACCAAATTGATGAAATGATGATTTTCTGAGGGTAAATAAAAGATCCCCGAATAAGAATATAATAGTGAGGATAAAAGGGTTTTACATGGGTCTACTGTAATTTCGAGCCGGGTTTTACATGGATTCAGAGTAAATTTTTACACGGATCTACTGTAATTTTGAGCTGGGTTTTACATGGATTAAGAGTAAATTTTTACACGGATCTACTGTAATTTCGAGCTGGGTTTTACAAGGATTCAGAGTAAGTTTTTACATGGGATCCATGTAATTTTACACGAAAATGTAATTTAACTGGGAAAAACCGTCATCCAAAAACGCAGTGGAATCCGTGTAAAATTACACGGATTTGACTGAAGGACCGCTTACAGTGTAGGGGATATGCTTCGCTGTGATTGGTCCAGACATGCCAGATCCTCTTGAATCCCAGGAAACAATTGAGGAACTAGATGAGGAACATGCTGAACCGATTATTGTGCCAGATCCTATGGAGACAATCCTGGAGGAGGAACAGGAAAGATGCTCCAATTTTCGATAACTGGCAGTGCTCTACGGCCATTTTTGTATTGTATGTGTTTCTATGGGCTGAGTGAGAGGATGTGAAAATTGTTCTATGTACATTGATAAAACTCAATCAAATGTTTGATCCATCTCATGTATGTGTGAGACATATCGTTAGTATACTTGGTAATTTCATTTTTGTAATAATGCTATATTCAAGGCCCTGCTCTGACTTCGATATGATTCTAATGTAATTTCAGAGCTGAACCTGTAGTTTTACCTGGATCCCATTCCCAAACATTGGAGAAGTATGGGCTTTGTCTCTATTAATTAAGACCAGTATGTCAAGTTTAACACTGATCATATATGTTATATATATTTATTACTTAGTATGGATATACATATAGGAATACGACATACAGTGTCTGCACAATGCATGTCTTTCTACTGAACCTTAACCTAACAGATCATTTGTCCAACGGACATTAATTCAATAAGTAATTTGATAAACAAATATATGATGACAAAATAGTGGAGATATACGACTCTTCTCAGTCTATTCCTAGTCAGCTGAGGTAAAAATACTAGTACAAAGGAAATCGTGGCATGCGCCACCTTATATGCGGTGAGTTAAGTTTACAGGATTTTCAATATTTACATGTTAAGGTATGAGTGCCTAGAATTATAAAGGCATTACATCAATTGAGTAGAATAGAGTGTAAGACAAGGTAGTAAAAATATCTTTACTACAAGACCTTCAAAATACACCCGCACCGACCCCGCACCCTGTCAGCTCTGGGTTTACATTTACAAGTTGCTACTATCCCATCCCCAGTGTCCTGCATAGAATGTTCTGAAGAATAACCGAAAATCCCTTCTACTTTTACATTTGAAACCTCTTTTCACCATTTTGTTATAAAAAGGAATTAAGTATAAAAAGGATCTCTTTATTTCATCAGTGCGTGGGGTGATAATTTTGAGAAGTTTCTTGTCATTTGGATAGGTTGGAAATAATCAAATGTAGAAAATATTTTGTTTTTTTACCAACGTTAACTGACAGTGCAGCTTTAAGTGAGAGGGCAGCCTTAAAATATATACCCGAGAGTAATGTAAGCCAATAGGTAAAGACACCATTTACAGTTTTGCAACTATATTATAAGTTACTACTATTTCATTGTGACGTCGCACGCCCATCCATTCTAAGACACTTTCCTCCTGTTACCGCACTGTGCGGAGGTATAAATACCTTAGCCTTAAAAGAGGTAAGCAAAATTGAGAGCATAGATTCCGTCATTTCTTGCAGTCCAATATCACATAACGACAATATCCGACATAGTTTGCTTCAGAAACAGACATATTGTCACACCATTCTTTTCACACCAAGGCTTCACCAAATACCTAACCTATTCAAAAGGCTTCCTTATTGACTTGAAAGTTTATTTCTCTGTAGAAACAACTGGAACCTCTTCCCACTGCGGAAGCAGATCTCTCATCTGGGAATGGAGTAAACATGCATCATAAGTGGGCGGTTGATACACCTACGCAATGCTTGTCTTAAATTGAATTATTTATGTTGAAGGAACCAGACTGCCACTGGCCCCTCAGCTGTGATCAGCGTCAGCCGAGCATCACTGCACGAGGTTAGTCCAAACACGACATAAATTGTGACAACATTTTGGACGCGAATAATTCTAGCTCGATGATAGAGGAGCAACTTTTTGTGGTTTTTCTGAGTGAAGCTTATTTTGCAAGTGTGTCAACATTTAAAGATTTCTGCGAATCGTATCTATAAATGACAAACAGATGTGTCAGGTCGTCAGAATATGTTCATACGATTGGCAGCTTCTTCTCACCAGGACTAGATCACCTCAATGGTGGTATTCATCTAGTACCTGGGGGAGAAGGTGAAACTGTAGCCACGCCTGGGTTCGAACCCACAATCTACCCATGCCACTCAAGACATCTTATACTTAAATAGTATGTAATGCTTAAACCACTGGCTATGGCCCCAATATGTAAAATATTGACTGCATGAATCTCTAGCATCGAATAATATTTATATTATTTGTATTGTTGAATTAATAATTATGTGTAGTTGGTAGTCAGGTTCATTGGGAAGAACTGCCCGTAACATAAACTCAAAACCTTCTTCCACGTAGTTCAAAAAAATATACTTTTTATGAATAACACTTGTGGAAATGAAGATTCATATATAGAAAACTGCATCAGTAGAATCAACCTAACTTCATGGAAAAGCTGCATTTGTAGCTATTACGACAATAATAGTCTTGCCGAATTTACTCATATTCTGAAGTGCAAGACTGTATTATCAATATTCTGATGCTGTTTTACATGTATACAAGAATTTGAAGTCGGCCCTAGCTGAGTGATAAGTGAAGGCGCCGCAGAAAACGATTTCGGCCGGTCTCCGGAATATAAATGTTATGTCTTTTATAATGTCTTTTATGTGTAGCAAAAACAACCAGACAACATCCTTTAAATCCTTAAATGACTTTGAATAGGTTGGTAAGGAACCAAATAAAAAGTACCAAATCTTCTTAAATGACTTTGAATAGGTTGGTAAGGAACCAAATAAAAAGTACCAAATCTTGACCGTGGTTTGGACCGATGTTAACTGAGAGCCCACCTTTATATCACGCTTCACTAACATAGTTTACGCAATAGATGTCGACGCTAGGGAGGTAAATGTACCCTTAGAAATCGTAGAGAAAGACAAAGCATGGGGAAGCTAGGATGACACCTCTGACAGGCAACGGTGGGCTGATCCTTATAGTGTTAGACTCGGTAACGTTCAGATTACCTAGCATGGCTTATAACGGCAAATCCTTTTCTCCCTACTAAGCCTCCAAGAAACGAAGAAGATTTGTGAACCATCGGACGCGCTCTGGGGAATTCAGGTCTCAAGTAGCACAATCAGAAAGGCTCAGGGGACCAGTTGAGGACTTGGCGAATGTGTTGTTTTGTCTTAACAGCGACATAATCAGTAGCGCTTAAGGAACGGACAAAAAAATCTCGCTTATCTTTTTTCTTGCACAAGCTCTTTCCTGAAATGGAAGGGTTACATTCTGGAGAGAAAAAAGATTGCACAATAATTACCTTCCGTTGAAAAATCTGCCTATTGTATCAAGAATAAATTCCGAGAAGAGCAATGTTTTGCTAAATCCTGCTTTTCATCTATATGTGCTTGGGGGATTATAAATATCTAAAGATTATCTTCAATAGGAAAAGAGTCTGAATATATATATTCAGATCCTGGGGTAATTCCTGGGGCCTAGTGGCCACTAATGCAACATATAGTTCTAGGGCATATAGAGTGAAGATAGGAGCCTGGAATTCCGGGATATTGCTCCTTAGTAGGCGTTCAAATGTATGGCTGCTTAGCCCATTATTCAACATTTGAACCGGTGATGCTGTTCAGGTGACGAATTGGGGCACAGGGGAACTCCATTTACATTGAAATTGGCAATAATGATCCGATTGAGAATGAAATGATCTGTGAACCAAGAACACCAACGAGCAGTGTCATGTCATAATTAAATTTTCGATCGAGGTGGAGGCGGTATATTTTTCCAGTATTAGGATATATTGTGAAACAATGAAAGGTTATGTTTGCTGTCTATATTCAACAACGAAATAGATGAATATCAATTGGAAAAGGCGAAAATAGATTCTGTAGATTCAATAGATTCACTCTGCCCCCAATGATCAAATACTATACGTAAAATAAAAAACTGTGCTCTAAGGGATATCACTATCTAAATGCCTTTAGCATAGTGTACTTTGCTTTTCTGGAAAGATTCCAGTGTAAGGGTACTTATACTTTGTCCAACTTTTCTCAAGGTTCTCGTGTTGTAATTGTGACAAATCACCTGACAGAATCAGAAGAGGCAATATCAAGTGAACTAAGACACATCTTTTCAGCGCCTTGCCCTCAGCTAGAAGCTACGAAGTAGCACGAGTGGTCACCGTTTCAGGTAATCTTGAGTGAGTATTGGATGTCCTCCTTCATAATCGAAATTTACCATCTATTTATTTGCTAAAGGCCCAGCCTATATCAGCAACCCTTCTTTGGGAATTGAGAATTACCGGTACGTCCCTTCGTCCTGATCCTAATTCAGATTTACATTTGTAGGTACATGGGTGTGTTAGTAATAGCTCTTCTACTGTCAAAATACCGGGATGACGATCCCCTCTTTCTTCCCCTTCCCTTCTCCTCGTACTCGCCCTCCAACTCCTCGCTTTACCGCTCTATCAACTAATCATCAACAATAGCCGAAACATATGTTTGTAGACGTATAAGAAGTGCTGAGTGACACTGAGTGCATTTAGTATAATATAGTTCAATGTTACATTATTGTGTTATATATCAATAGTAACACATCATCACCAGTTGAGTACATTTATAGTAAGTTGACCCTGCTTGTGTAAAACATGCAAACTTGTAATCAATTCTTTAGTTTTAGCGTGGATACATCTAAACTAGAGAATTTCAACTAATCTGACTTCCTCAGACGGGAAACCCAGACTCAAATCAGGCTTATCCATCTGGAACTGCCTTGAAAGTAGATTTCTGTAATACTGACAATTAAATGAAGGCCCATGAACCTAATTCTTCACATTATGTTCATCAATTTGATTGTGATGCAAGTGCCTTTTCTCGTATTACCTTGATTCGAGTTGTTTATAAATGCCAACTATAATTTGAATACTAATTAAGTAGTGATGCGAAAGAATTTCATTTCTTAATAGCTTGATATTGGTAGTTTTAAAGATGCATCTATCTAATGAAATCTCATTTTCTAAACTTTATAGATTGTTTAACATGTCTACCCCTGAGATATCCGTCATTGAGCAGAGTATTTACATAAATGATGGGCATGCTCCCATTGCCATCACAAGGATTTAATTTTAATGGAGTAGGTAGATTGCAGCCATTGGCGTAGATTATTTACCAGCCGATCGATTCTATATTTAGGTAGCGAGTATAAAACTCCAATTCCCTGGTGAGCTTAGAGTGAATCATTTTCTCATACACGTGCTTACATTTTAAAGTATGATTTATGGTCGCAATCATATTGTGCATATTTGTCATCTTCTAGCTATAACCGCTCAATGACTGTCACTCCCCATTCACTTCTTTGTAAATCCTACATCTTTGACTTGGGCGAAACTGCAAGCATTGAGGCGATTAGGCGAACATAGTGAGGCCGTCGCACATCACAATCCCTGACTACACCCATCCATCTTTCGCCAGAGGTGCGAGCTTTCGCCTTCTCCTGTCTGCAGACGTTTTGGTAGCCTTTAACTACACAGCTTCCACAATGTTCTTTCTGTTATTGAATACATCATTCGCACTCCGCCCAATGAATCGCGTCTGTCTCGCTGAACAACACTTTAGCTGTTGACCGGCCAAAAGGTGGCGTTCCTCATATATTATCTTACCTAGCCTCTTGTTTAATAAGAACCTAACTTGTTTTACATAAATGTTCCAGCCCACTAGCCTAGCATCAACACTGCTTACAAAGAATCCAAGGAGATGCAAGAGGGGTGCTGGTATATGTGAGATATGTGTAAGTATTTAAAAATTCTCTCTTTTTTTCATTATTCGTTTACGGGCCTCGTGAAGAATTTTAAATTTTTAAAGCGAACCTCCATGTTTCTACGAATTTCTGATATATCTTAAGAAGCACCTGATGGATAGATCGTTTGTTTGGGGTGGTAAATCACCAACATATATTGAACATGGTTTATGACTTGATTTTATCGCGCAGACATTGTGAGATGCCCCCTCCCCCCTCTCCCTCTTACTTTAACAAAAATTAAATGGAATGCATAGTTGTGCTTGAAAGATAATTGTATAATCATTGATAAATAAAGAGTTTTGGGGCTCTATTGAAATTAAAAGCTGAAGAACGCCTGTGCGAAAATATTGATGGCTGATGATTGGTATGGTAAAGGTATATAATGTTATCACAGTCGTCCCCTGTTCGGAGAGGCTAACATGTTCTGCAAATGCCCTTTACAAGACAGCAGCAGGGGCTTTAAGTGCCTTGAGGTTGGAACGTGACAAAGCAATAGAGCCACCTTGCGTCATTCCCATCTGTATACCTATGGGGACATTTCCGCAGCCAGTGGAGTAATCTCTTCATCAATTTTGATCGATGGACGGACGATGGAGAGGAACCATGATGTTTGAAGCAGTACTTCTTCCCACCTGAACACACTACATACATTAGTTATGCAAGCTATCACAGGCTGAGGAGGTTGTATCTAAGAAGGCGATTTTTTACGTTACCACACGGGTTATGTCCTCGCTTAAGGAGGAGGACACGTTTATCATACGAAGTTCACTGTGGCGAATCTGTGTAATTCTACTTTTTTATAAGCACCTGTTCTTAGTAAACACTCACTTTCTTATGTTCCAGTCTTATCATTTATGGTAGGAATATTTGGAGTAATAATTATTCCTTCATTAAGCCTTGGTTTAATTAATGGCCCTGTATAGTCTCCCATCCCACGACGAAATATGAGCTTTTAAAAAAGCAGAATGGGACTTCAGACTCTTGAAGTAGGGACCCTTATGAGGAAATACCTCCTTGTCAAGGTCAAACCTCCTCATTAGTTAATGTCTGAGGGACGCAAATTGGCAAAAAGTGGTCATAAGTACTTTCAACTCGAAACCTCGAGGACCATCAAGTGGCATTCCCAGAACTTTTTTCAAGGAAAACGTTTCACCATGGATCGAGACTAATTTCAATTTTTAGCTTAACTTACGTTATTAGATTGCCTTTGTGTAATCCTACTACCAGAAGTGAGGTAAATCAGTGTGAGGAGTGGGAGACACGTTGCCTATTTCTGGTGACTAACTGAACTACCGTTGCATACGAATATGTTACTTATACCTTTATCCTTCGTTACCTACCTTTCCTTGTGAAGCAGCTGGTAAGGAGCCTTCATGGAAGACATTTGCTATACTAACAATGCTAACATTCTTCTACCTAAGGTAATTATAGTTTAGCTAATATAGCAAGAATAATCTGAACCAAGGATTGATTCTGCAACGGGGCCTCCCTCGGTCTTTGGATGATGACAATACCTGAGATGAAATAATTTGCCTCTTTGAGCCTTATCAATGTCACATTTTTAAATCCTAGAATATCGCAATTCCTATCCAGAAGTATAATGTACGAATGATACTCAGTTTCAGTGGAGCTCCAACAACTCCTTTTATCAAATGCTCTTAACAATTACGTCAATCTATAGCCATCTTATGAGTGTCAATATCAAGTTGAGTAGTAGGGGGAAGTATCGCTTTATATTGGGGTGGGCCGGAGATGAAATGATGAGTTTATCGAAAAAAACATAATAAAGTTGGTGTTGCTTTTATTAGTTATCTATGAAGTTAAGTTAAAATTCCTAACTATTAGAATATCATTTCGTGAGTCTTATTCGTAAACGGAAGTATATAGTATACCATATACAATATGGTATTTCACCCAACTACCAACTAAATCATTATTGAGAAGTGTTTAACAAGAGAATGCTATTCCTTTATCAGATATTATTAACCCAAGGCATAAGGGAAACCGCTTAATACAAGTGAAAGTACCAACACTGTATATCGTATCCTGAATAAAAAAATCTTTCTTGACCTTTCTTGACTTCCCAATTGTCCTGTCTTAAGTATTCGTCCAGAAAAGACCGACTTAACACTTCACTGTCTGAGTCTAGGGTCACTTAATGCCAGAACCAACTGATAAGCAAGAGGGATTGTGCCTGCTCTGATGGGCATATCTCATTCCTGGCAGCATATCGCTCCACTATCCCAAATACAAAGGGACGGGCTTATGGAGGGGTCTCCGATAGCAAAACAAAGATTATTTCGGCTGACCCTTTTTCAACCGTTCCCGGGGATGGTAGAGCCCCGTACAACTACAAGGGCCGGGGTCTTTTGTGCAACTGCCTTTCTTATTGATTGCACAAAGTTCGGCGGAAGCATCGGTTTTCTGAAGGTCAGTCACTTTCCTTGACAACAGAATGAATCAAAGAAATGAACTCTCTCTACAGACAAAGGCACGAACCAGAGACAAATACCAATCGGTCTCCTTAATCAGATATAAAGGACATGAGCATTGCCAATATGCATGGTGGGAGCCAGACAGGAGAACACATACTGATGACCAGTTGTTAAGTAATGGTAGTTGCAATATGTTCTGTGAAAAGAGCCAGGTTACTCCGCCTGTGTTAACTAATAATACATGCATGGATGAGGGAACTAGTACTCTATCCTGTTGAATATCTAGTTGAACATCCTGTAGAATTGAGAGCTCTAGCGAGTAAGAGCAAGACGCCAGACATGGTCTGGTTGTACTGATAATAGGATTATATAATAGAGTGGTTGATCCTGGTATCAACAGTACCCTGTGACAGTGCTAATGCTATTGTAATGTAACATTGCTCAACCTAATTATATTCATATTGATTATTAATTAACACCATTTATTATTATCATATTTCCATAATCGCTAATTACGCTAATATCATGCAGGTCTACTGGCCAGGATCTGCCTCTATGTTACATAAATATTCCTCGCACCATGGACACCGCCAAATCCGTATCTAACACTATGTCATTAGCATAGTTAAAGACTTTGAAATATGGTATTGTGGTAATGTTCAATACTCTACATGTCATTGTATATTATACCATTAGTGCTGGTGATTAGTTACGCTGAATAACACCAAAGGGCACTACTGTTTTGCTGTATAGTACTGCTTAAGCCATTTGCGTTTATCTCTGATCAATCCACATGATCAATGTAATTATTACCTATCAAGACTTAGGTATGGAGTTCAATACTATTAACCATAATGTGTCAATATATGTATAAGTATCTGTGATTCATGCTTAATGGCCTCAACTTGTACTGTTTCGTGATACCTCTATGTATCTATTCTGTCTATTTAATTAAATACCTTGAACTCTTAGGGAGCTATATAGCCCTTGGAGCCCTATGTGCATAGTTTTAGGCAATATAAGTAATAGTATGTATGTATTAGCTTTATTTCTCATTTTTATACAGTAACAATCATATAATAACGGAAAAATGGATTTTTGTGCCCTTCTGTGAATAAACATAGGTTTTCCCGGACGTCCATTTTAGAATAATAGTTGTATGATTAGGTTAACATAGTCTCAAACAAAATTATACATAAAATAAGCATACAAACGTAGCCACATGAATGATTTAGCCTGTGGCTATCTTTGTTGCAATTGTAATTATTGATTACCTTTGTGTATTATTAGTCACACCCTGAAGTGTAAATCGGCATCATTTTAGAAGCCACGATTTATGATGGACATGTCTATTGAATTTATTGGGTAGGTGAATTTCAACAAGTGGATATTATCAACTGACCCCCCAATTTTTTTTCCAAAAAGATCCACACGTTTTTGTTATAATGTCTGTTCATTCTAAAACTCCAAAATTCCAACTTTTGGGGACTATGGACGTTAGGGCACCTACATTAAATCGTGACATGTTGTTCATATTAGGTGTCATCTGATCCTAGTTAGACTTTTAGTACATTTATCACATTATCCATTCACTATCATTATTTCCCTTATGAAAGTGTTATAATAGGAGGCCTCTACTATCAGGAAGTAGTGGCAAGTTTGTGTTGCTAATAAAGTGGCCAATTATTGGCAAATCGAAGACTATATGAGGGCCTATGGACGTTAGGGTTACGCCTAACATCCATAGGCCCTCATATAGGGATAACATTGAGAGGTCTGGTACCTTTATATTGTGTTTGATAGTGAATGTAACTGGTTTTACTTCAAGGAAACATAGTATAGATGTGGGGAGAAGCTTGTTTAAATATAATTGGACATGAATTCTTTTCTGTTTTTGAAGTCGAAAGTTTGAAATTGACTCAAATATGAGAATCTTTTGCCCCAAATTATGTGAAGTCAAGATAAATGTTTCTTTTATTGAGGTTTTCTGGCATTAAAAACATCTAGAAATATGTTTCCCATCATTTATAATTATTCCCTGTGATTTGATGAATATTTCCTAAATGAATGTCCAATTTGATGACATACATAATAACTTAGCCTTCAGCATAACGTCCATAGCCCCATTTTGGACTATTGACTGCTTGGCCTGCAAGAAGAATTATACATGGGCAAGCATGAAATAAAAGATGCATACCACATAAATGATTCCCAAATGAAACTGGTTTAATATTCACAGATCATATTTCCCATGCCTTAAGAACTTGCTATAAAGACTCAGAAAAATAAGCATGGTCAAAGTATGTGATACATTTAAAGCACAGAATGAGGATTATAGTTATTCCAACTAAAAAGGGCCTATGGACGTTGGGCTAAAATTAAACTAAAATAAACTTTTTACCACTGGTCCGATTTTGTTGGAATAAAGTGTCAAATGTAGCTAGATCGTTGAGCATTATGATAGAAATAAAGAAAATAAGCCTGTAAATATATCTTGAAAGCACTGATACTTTCTTATTATTTAAATTGATGGCATGTGCCAAAGATTGTAATTAAAAGTGTTAAGTATAGTCAGATGAAATGCAACTAGTGGTAGTTCTGAAATAGTGTATCAGACTCATGAGGAAGGAAAATGTATACGTATCACCGTGAGTGGCGAAGCCACAAGTTTTAATCCCATATTTATATCACAACTACACAGTTTTAAATTCACTACTAAATATGAATAGTTTGATGGTGGTTGAGGAAAGCTTGATGATGTTGGGAAGAAGTAAGAATATCCTCTCCCATTTATTCAGAATTCCAAAATCCAAAAAATTCATTCAGTTAGGACACTTTCCACCAACGTGCTGTGAATACTCCAAACCACATTTCACAAACGGGAGTTTGAGGTCAGACACCGCAATATATTTCAAGTTTCTTCCCTTTTTTTTGTATTTTGTCAAAATACTGAAGGACCCTAATAATGATATAAATGATAGAAGACCATATTTGCTACCACATCAACCATCAGATCAAGATGTCCAAGAGGAAGAAGAGGCATTCATACTTTGATTCATTTTCATCTACAATTTATCTAGAAAACAATATCATTAATGAAAATGAGGAGTTCGAATGGAAACGAGGTTGCGAGGTTTGACATTGTAGTATATAAATAATACTTAAGCCATGGGAGAGAGCGCATTGGTGATAGGATACCTGGGGGAAAGGTATTAAAAGTGAGAAACTGCTAATTCATCAATAGGCCTCAAAACTGAGATTTGGTGACATTCCAAAATTCACTGTTGCTTTGTGTTTAGATTGAGTCAAGAGGAGCGAAGAATAGGTAAATAGTTATAAAGCAACACTCTGCAATCGAATCAAGCATCACAACCTATAGAGAGGAAACCTTTTCCTATAGCATGCCACTTTGACTTAAAGGTATTTGGAAATATCTCCCCCATTGCTTCAATGGGGCGCCATTGTCCGGAACCGCAGCTCAACACCACTGGTCACTACCCTATACCTCACTCCACTCCTCCACCCCTCCACTCCTCCAGAGGGTTAACAACTGTTTGTACTTGCTGCATTGAATACCATCAACATGCCAAGGCCAAAGGGAAAGAAGAAAACCCCAGTTAAAAGAATTACATGGGCAAATGCACCGCCTCCTCCTCCATAGTTGCCAGAGAGGCCTGTAATTAATGATTTTCAAGTCCTACAGCCACTGCAGCTTGCGGCCATGAAGGAGAAGATCGCAGCCATGGAGGAAAATGGCCATTGACCTCGCACTGACCCTCTCCATCCATGTGCAACTCTCGTGAAAAGTAAAGAAAGAGGGGGAAGTGAGAGGTGTAGGAGTGAGATGGCGGCAGGGGGAGGAGAGAGGGAGGGAGAGAGTGTGAGGGAAAGAAGGAAAGAATGTGAAATGAGACAAAAAAAACGCATGGAAGTCATTTGCCGTTAATGCCCCTTTTCGATTTTATTTTCAATGAAACCTTGTGTGAGAATTTACAAACTTTTAATTTGCCCTGGTACTCGTAAGTGTGGACGAGTGTACCATCAATGGTACTCGTCCACAGCAAAATATACTTGTTATTTACGAGTACAGAGAGAGAGAGGCAGACAAAAAATTAAAATAATGATTTTGAAATATTAAGCTTGCAGATCGTTGCAGCAAACTGAATTCTATCCAAAAAGGATGTCAAATACATTATTCATTTTTATCGAAAAAATCGAAAAAAAAAATCGAAAAAAAAAAATCGAAAAAAAAAATCGAAAAAAAAAATCGAAAAAAAAAGCCCAAATGATCCACTCCCACAAATCACTTTAGGATATTAACCAAGGAAGGGATATAATAATTATCTAATGCCTTGAACCAACGACCTTTGGTTAAAATAGAAAAAAAACCTTCTATAATAATTATAGTGACTGAATAAAAATATAACTTGAAAAGCACAGTTTTCCAGTCGTTGAAATAAAATATTACTGCGTAAAAGCTCTGAATTTGATGTCAGTTTTAAAATTCCATAGATAAATTCTTTTAGCAAAATGCAATTTTAGAATCGCCTAAATCTCGTGAAAACTATATGTAAAATGAAATTCCTGTAATACACTCCCTCTATTATTCTCAAAATTGAAAACTTCTCCCCAAATTGTACCATTCATGCATGATAACCAAATCGCTTCAAAATTGTCCACAACAAAATCAAAATGTTCAGGCTGTTATTGGCCACATTTCGTGTTTCACAGAAGGCACTTTAAGTGAATGTATTATATGAAATATGTGGCGTGACTTGCTGAAGATATACAATAGACTAGCAAAGTACCCGTCCTCCGGATGATCACCCTCTCTCCGCACACTTCCCCCTCTCCCTCTTTTCCCTCCCCCTTGTCTCTGACTTTCATACCTGTTTTTCTCCCATCACCGATTTCCCCCCCTCCCCCTCCCCTCCCCGCTTTCTCTCCCTCCCCTCTCTCCCTTTCCCTACATCCTCTCCCCCCTCTTGTTTCCCTCCCCCTCCCCCTCTCCTATTCCTATACCCTCTTCTTCACTCTCCCACTCCTCTGTATGTAGAACGGTCACCCTCTCTCCCCATACTTCCCCCTATCCCTCTTTTCCCTCCCCTCTTCTCTGACTTTTTTTATTCGCTTACGGGCCAAAACATTTAACAGCAGTATCATTCAAGTGTAAAAACGTAGTGTCCGTCATGGACGTGCTTCATACGGTGCCCTGAGCTATAACTCTGCCTCTTAAGGAGGACTTCTTGCAAAATATACTACCTATCCTAAAGTCATACAGACTCCGAAATACTTGAGTAGGCATAGGCTCACAAACAAAGAAATAAAAAACATGCAACAGGAGTTGCCAAAAACTAGACAATTACATATAAGCAAACAAAAAAGTGTTTCCGGCCGGGGGCCTGTTCCCATAAAGTAACGGAACAAAACTACTGTTATCCTGAAGACTTACTTAAAAATATCAGACATAAAAACATAAGGTTATACAGTATCATATAAGGTTTTACACTCTCTATTATCGTAACATTTTATAACTTTTTTTCTGGACGAGATAGGTTCTTCAAACCTTTACCTGTTTACCTGTAATGATCTAATAAGTATTTCCAGATTTTAAGTTTGATATTTATATTTTTGAAAAAAAAAGTTTGTAATAATAACCAGTGAAGTAACTAAATATACACCATATATTGACCTTTAAAACGAAACGATATATTACATACATTCTCCTGAAATTTGATACATCGATCGATGTAAACATAAGTGATAAACTCTCCAAGAATCAGAACATTCTAATAAAGGGATCTTGAAAATAAACACTTTGAATAATATCATTTTTGCGACTTATGACTCATTTACCTGGAACACATCACAAATGTAGAATAGAATAGAATAGAAAAACATTTTATTTCAGTCAATGACTGCAGTCAAGGGAATGTCTCCGGCAGATGGGAGGTATTCTTGCCCCTTGTGCTAGTTTACAACAGTTGTAGTAGAGGACAATACTGCAGCGTTCAATGAAGGCTGTCAGCTCTCTACTATATGGTCATTTTAAATTCATTTACAGTGTTTCAGATTATGGCATGATATTTTAAAATATTTGTTACTCGGTTTTACAATACTAAATACTTGGTTTTACAATTATAAATGTAACGGTTATAATTATGTCTGGTCATCCGATATATACTGGTTGTAGATACCCTTGGCTGGAAAACCAAATGATGCCCTGTTGGGAGAATTTCTTATATAGTTAGGTCCCCCTGGACATAGGTTGTGGGGAAAGACATAGTATCTCACAGGGGCTTTCCCAGACTATAAATAGAGTGTAGAGATCGCAATTTAAAAAAGCCTTCAAAATCACATTTTCACCCCAGATACCTTCACAAACCACATACGACGACCTCCGGAGAGGATGGACGGACCTCTACAGATAAAAAAAGTGGTTTGGAAAACAACAAATTCCGAAAACATGCGACATCAGAAAACCAATCTTTTCTACCTCTTTTTGTAGAAATCACTAGCTTTATATTATATGGATGAATGAATGAATGGATCCAACACAGGTATGGCCTGAAACCACATAACATGGGGTATATTTTCACCATAAACAGATACAATAGTAAAGAAAAGAATTTCTGATGTGCGTGCAGGTCAAGAGATTGGCGTGGAGTGAGGATTTGTAATGGGAATGGAAGGGTGTGGACTATGACGTAACGTCAACAAGGCAGGGGGGCGTGGTTCCGGCATCAGTCACCAAGGTGCCATCCAATATATACGGTGATGGGTCACCTACACTTAATGTGTTACAGAAAAATGTGATGTGTTACAGAAAAATGAGTCAGAATTCGCAAAAAATGAGTCAGAATTCGCAAAAAATGTTCAAAGTGTTTTTACAAGATATCTTCGTGGGAATGTTCTCCCCTGTCTCCCCTATTTGGGGTATTCATATATACTGTGTTAGGTCCCATGAATACATCTAAATTTTAATACAAGATAGTATGTTAAATGTTCTTTAATATACTGTCATGTTATATGCTTACATTTTTAAGGTCATCCTATGGAGTACACTCAGCTAATTTACTAGTCATTGTCGACCCGGGAATATTGCATACTTGTTTTTAAACATAAAATATAGAAATACTTTGTAGATGATATTTTGTTTGACTTTCGCTCATTTCGCTGTGATACATCACCTATAAGGTCATTATAAGGTGCCTGAAATCGAATTATTATGTGAGTGAGTGAGTGAGATTGGTTGCTTTACACCCTTATCAACACATTTAATATATATACAGAGAGAATGAAACTACAATGTGCCTGCATATGGCGAGCCATAGGCCAGTATCATAGGGCCAACAATTCAATATTTGTCGATATCTCTAAATATTTAGAGATATCTCTAATGCCAATAATGATATTGTTAATTTGTATAACCAATATATCCAACTTTTTTTATTATCAAGATAATCATGTGTAGTAATGTGTAGTGAACCGCAGATTCATAAAGGGATCGGGTCGCGAAATCCGTGAAAGGACAACAAACCAGGGTAAATTTGTTTGACCGAGTTTATTGACCCCGAAACACAGTTGCAAAAGTCAACAATAATAGCTCGAGTACAATGGTATCTTGTTCCATGGGGCAGCACAAGTCCGTCCTTATACCCAAGACCGTTCCCTTGCATAGCAGATGCCTGATAGCTCTAAATGCTTTAGAGATATTTACAACATGTTTAGAGATATTGATAAAGATTTAGAGATATCAGTAGTACACATTACCAATATCTCTAAATATGTTTTGCCCGATAGCTTGCGATAAATGCAGTAACTGAATATTTATTGGACGGATTTTAGTCCAATAGATAGCAATATAAACAAATTTATATTTAATATGGTGGCAAGATGATAATGATTTCACACGGATGGTGGCAGCTGATTACTAAATTATTGTCTGTTAATTGCTATGAACCAAACAGCAGTGGCAACCACACTCTTAATAAGAGAAACATTATATTGATGGTGTTTCGGACGTGACCATAACTTAAATATGGTTGGATTCACAGTCTCGTGTCTTCCTCACCAATCTATTCTTACTCCAGAAGGTGGAACTATTCGCTAAATGGTATACCTATTGTGAATAGGTAATTAATTAATCAAGGGGAAAACATTTGAATCAAATGCTCAGCGGAAACCAGAAGGCTTATACCCATTCCTGTAGAGGATTTACTGGTGAGCGAAAAATCATTGGTAATGATCCTTTCGTTATTAGTGTTATTCCATTGTAGAGGGCTTGTAGTTGAAATTGCCAAAACACAATACCTTAATCAATCAGAAGTTGTGTTATTTGACAGTGCCAGTAACATCAGGCTAATTTCACATTGATTTGATCGCATACTTTTGTCTAACGTAAGAACCATTAGCGGAACGGAAATGTAGTGAGACAGATTGGTTGCTTTACGCCCTTATCAACACATTTAAGATGGTTAAACGGAAATGGCATCAATTTTGACGTGAATTAGAACCCCAAGATGTGTGTCAGTGGGAAATTAGAGCCTGAGTTTATTGTCCGAGCTGGCCCTCTAAGCCTGACGGGAACCCTGTCGAGGCCGGAGGCCGAGACAGGTTCCCGAAGGCTTAGAGGGCCAGCGAGGACAATAAACGATCGAAGGCTCTAATGGCTTTAGTCCCTGTTGGTTGGGCTGTTTACCGGAAGTTCTCTAGGCATAAAGGGCCAGCGGGACCGGTAGTGACCACTGGCCCTCTATGCGTCTATAACGGGCCAGCTCAGACCAACCAACGGGGACTAAATTTCAAGAGAAAATCGCACCACAAGTGGAAATTATTCAACCCAAACCGGCATTACGTTATCCCTTTTATCAGGTAATAGGAAGAGGAGATACTTATCCAGACAGAATGCACTGAAGCCGGCTGATTAAAGAAGTCTAGATTCATGGCCAAATAGTTTGTATAAGTTAAGCAGCCCGCCCACTGTCGGCAAAACCTAGTCGGAGCAATGACGATACGAAGACAATGTAATTGCTGGCGATGAGGAGGGTTAACAGGGATGGCATCGTCTTTGCATCGACAACCAAAATAAGATAGCCAACTGTAGAACTAATTGTCTTGCTTTTACATATGCAATCTCATAGACTAGACATCGCCAACACATCGCTACCATCATAACCTTTTTTTATTATTTTTTAAAACTTTTATTTACACTAGGTAATACAGGTCTCCCCTTCTCGGGGTTTCTCGCCCGCCCCTAGCTGGTCTATTTATTTAGAACAGGGGTTTTGTGGGTAGAAGAAATAGGTAGTATTACTATATTTACAATTTATTCCCTTTTATGCCACTCTGATTCATTGATGGAGTGTTAGAGGGTACTATATGCGTATATAAACAGAAATTTAGAGTTGTATGATCGCCCACTCATCGCCCAATCATCGCCAATCATCGCTTGCTGTGCCGAAGACATAACGATGACAAATTGATGCAAAGACAATGCACTTAAGGATGACCGCGGGTATTTCCCAAAGTAAATAGATAAGCCTGATTTTTTCACACTTTGTAGTCCAAACCATGCTGATTTCAAATATAATTTTTTTAAGGGGGGTCCCCAGACTAGATTTTTTGCTATTTCCGTTTGAAAATAAAAAGTTATTTAATTAATTTAATATGGCCGTCTATGGAGAAAAGGGCGTTTTTGAAACGTTTTATCCATTTTAAACCATAAATTGTAATTGTAATTAGAGTTGGCTATTTTTTTAGTATATCATAGTTTAAGGGATATACTTTCTGAAAATAACAAGAAAACGGGTGGTCCCCAGATTACTTTAGGAGCTGGAGGCCCCCGGACTTGACAGTGCAGTGAGTGAGAGCTGGACTAGCTTTGAATTTCATGTAAACAAGGTGGCTTACGGTGCCGTAAAACAATAACAAACAAGAAAAAAAACATATACTAATCTGTTCAAAAGTCAGAAGTGTTTCTTTTTAACTACTGAACATCACTATTCAAAGAAATGATAAAAAAATAAAATATATCAACTTGGTCAATGTCGTAAAATCCCCGCCGTTTTTGGCAACTGAGAAATACCCGCGATCATCCTTAATTTGACAAAATGCTTATTGACTAGCTCATCGCCAAGGCATCGCCAACGAGTTTGTTGACAGTGGTCTTTTGCATGTTCTTATTTGTGTTGAACGAATAATCTTGCAAATTATGAACAGAATAATCAACATTTCCGGAAAAGACGATGAATTTAGGGGAAACAGAAAATACTGATTTTCGGTATTGAAAAATCTTTTATTCTACAGCGCAAAGGCTCAAATAAATAAAAAAATGTTTTCTAGTAGATGATACTTGGAATGTAGCTTTAAGTATCGAGGAATTACTCGCATTTATATTGCTAATTTCACACAAATGAGTTTATAAAAACTTCCAAATGTTTAACAATGACATCTATTAAGATATTAGGAGACCTGGGTACAGTAGAAATGTATCCATCTTTTCAAACCACGCATATCAAAAGAGAACCTTTTTAAAGCAACTGTAATTATAGGACAACCCTTTTTTTGATATTCTTCTCCCAAATGGTACGAGTGGGGGTAGTACAAAGGGATTAGATAATCTGTATTTTTTCATAGGGATTTGGCCTGCTGTCCTTTTGAGGATAACATCATTTGTTATCAAGAGTCATACGAATCATAAGAGTTCTAGTTTCCACCATTCTCATAGAAACATTGGAAGTCATGCACGAGATCTATCATTTAGACTCTGCAATTGTTGCATTCCCTTTTTATTATGATTACCAAATGTTTCATCTTTTCGTTTGGTGCTTCACATTGGTGTTTCTCTTGTGAACAATTGTAAATTGTCTAGGAGATTATTCATGCCATGTGTTCATTACGGAGCATCACTGACTGCTGGCTTGGCTTTCAGAAAAGGAGACGTCGACTGATGACATCGCCGCTTTAGAAATAACGTCCTCCTTAACTTAGTCGTTGTCCCGTGCTATCAAGAATGGGTTAATAGTCCTAGAATAACATTAGCCTAATGCATGACAATGGTTTCTTTCTAGCTGCCTGCCAATTTCTCTGGGTGTGGTGGCAGGTGAGTCAGGCTCAAAAGGCTCGATAACAACATTGGTATGAAAATATTCACCTATTCTTTTTTTTAAATTAATTTTATTCAACAGAATTTCGCATATTCCGTCATTTTACCCTATTTAACCCATATATATGCCCATAGGGGTCGTTTTCCAGCCATGCACGATTCAACAGCATTTACACCACTGCATGGGTTTTGGTCATTTGACAATTCTTTTGACCATTTATTTGAGCTTCAAATAAAAGTCCTCACATGCTGAATAAAACTGATACATCTGTATTCTAATAAATGGCCATCTTAATTCTTATATTCTGGAAAGGAGTTAACTTAAAAAGTGTCAGCGTTTTGCAGAAAAAGGGGTATTCTTAAAATGCAGGTTCTCACCAAACCAATAGGCCATTGAACTATGCAGGAAGGACTTTGCCACCTCTCTCCACCTATAGGACCAGCACAACAACAACAAAAACAATAACAATACAAGCAAATGTATATGTTGCCATGGCAATTGGCTGCCACAGCAACGCTATGATTAGGCATTTTTATTTCATAGATTTGATCTCCAAAATTAAGGAACATTACTGATATTGTGGGATTTCCGGATATTATTGCTATTCAACCAAAAAAGTCAATTGTTCTGTAGAATTCTCAGGATGTGGTTGCCATGGCAACTAAAATATGTAAAATCTAGCAATATATATAAATCATCCAATTTTGTATCAATAAACCTTTCACAATGAGCGCCTGCTTTCTGTTATATATATATATATATATATATCCACACAACACAGTGGCGGTACCAGGGGGTGCTGGGGGGCACGGGCCCCACTAGACCCCTGAAAAAAGGTCCCCGTGCCCCCCTAACTCACAGGGGCAGAGGGGCCCTTAAGTCCTGCTCAGGGCCCCTATAGTAGGGACCAAATATGTATTCAAAAAGCATATCTAGAGGTCCTGTTTAGACCCTTAGAATGTCTCAATAGGGTCTCAAATTTTAAAGGGTCTCAAAATCTGAATCTTAGATAAACCTATAATATGCCTCAAATCTGAGATGGTTTCAATAGAGACCGTCTCAAAGGAACGATGGACAATCCAGGGATGAATGAATTCAGGGAAAATTCTCACCTGGAAATTCTCTGGAAGTCCCAAATAACCACTCTCTCATAAAGGATAACGGTTCTAAAGTTTGTCCATCAAATTTAGCTAACGGTTGATACTTGGATTGAAGTATGAATTTTAGGCCTCCTAGATTGAAAACAAGCACAGTGACCTATCCTTTCATTTTCATTCATATGACCCAAAACACTTCAGAAACCATAATCTTAGAACAGAAGCTAAGAAAAATGGTATTTATTTTGGATTTTACCCAGCTGTGTTGTTTATCTTGATAGTATAATATCATAACGGGAATAAATGTGTCCATGTTTGATATAAAGGACCACTGTATCTTGTTTAATTGCGTTAATTTATTTCCTCAAAAAGCTTTTTTTGTGAGGCAAGAAAATATATTAGACGGTTGTCATTTATATAAGCCAACTTAGGGTTGTAGGGCTTTATTTCACTTTAATTATGTAAATTAACTGTTACGACTTGTGATGGCATTAGAAACAGGCAAATTTGGAAGATTTTGACCTCAAGTGTGCCCCCCCCTAGACCTCCCTTCTGGTAGCCCCTGCAGCACCTATTATGCTCGTTGCTACTTGTGCGACAAATCTCTTTACATTTTGTCACGAGAAGTAATCAATTGATAACCATGAGAATTTAGGATATAAATCATTACAGCTCGATCTCAAAGGCCTGTAAATATCAGATTCATAGCTCGAATAGTTTTACTGAAAATAACTGTCAAAGTTGCAAATACTTCCCATGATATTTAATTTGTATTTACTTATTTCCTTAATTCGAATTTATTTAGGTGTTTGAGCTAGGTAACATCATGGCAATATTGAACAATTCAAACAGTACTCCCCAGTTCACCATAACGGTGGTCTTCCTCTGAGCCGGAGGGTTTAAAGACATGCACAAATATATCGTCAAAGCATTTGAGTTGGTATATAAATGAATTATGGGCTAATATTTACACAACCTCCCTTTCAATTTGAGAGTTATTATATGTTTCACTCCCACGCCAAAAGCATAGCTTTTACATTACGTTTAAATTCACCCACTATAGATAGCACACATATGAAGCCCAACATAGAGATATTTCCCCTACATTGAATAGATAATAGATTTAACTCATCTAGTACTTTGGCAGTGGATAGATGTTTATCTTTTATTACCATTCTGGCACCTCCATTAATCACCGACTGAATCTCTTTGATATATTAATATCAGAGTGCTTGCAGAACAAAATTCCATATTCAGATAAATACAAAATATGGGCTTTAAAAATCTTACATGCAATTTTTGTATCAATAAAAAGAAAGTTTCCTAATAATTGGATTGTATGGTCAATGGGATTGAAGGCTCTAGCATAATCAATAAAGCAACAGGCTGAGGTTTCATTTTGTTAAAATTTATATTTAGGTCCCACACAAGGTCAGAAATTGCATTTGTAGTGGATCTGCCAGGGCGTAACCCATTCTGATATTTGCTTGGAAGATCATTTAATTCAAAATGCTCTATTAGTCTATGGTAATCACTTACTCAAGTATTTCCCCTGCGAAGTGTGTTAAACCAATAGGACGTATACTGGTAACTTGTTTTAAGTCTCCTTTTTTTCGGAAACGACCTTACTTACACTTCAGCACACACTGTTACCATTAATTTCTAGCATGGGTGAGACAGCTTGTCTGATTGTCTGAGCGCGGATTTGTCATGGTCGAAAGTATCAGTAAAATTAATTTCACAAAAGTATTTGTTAATGTAATTAACACTTTCATATTCAGAGAGAAGGTCTCCATGCTCCCTCTTAACCTTATTTATCTCCCTGCCTGTACCTTACTTGGTCAATTTGTTTATAGTTTCCCAGAACTTTTTAGGGTTACTTTGGTTGATATTAAGTTGGTTTAGAAAGAATTGTTTTTTTAGTTCAATTATAGCCCTATTTACTTCATTTCTAACCCGGCATGGCCTTGTAATTATTTCAGCATAGTCGTCTTAATTTTTTCTTCTACGTGCCTTTCTAAAACGGTAATCTCAGTGTTTCATTATTTCAGTTATGTCAGCATTGATCCAAGGTTATTCAACCCTCCTAACTTTTATTTATCAAGGGGACATTCTTCATTTATATAATTCTTACAAAATTAGTTTTAGTACAGGCATTTTAGCATGGAACCTGGAATAAAATATGGTAAAGCTGATTTTTGAATATATGATGCTGGATACATGGGGATCATTCCCTGAAAAGTCCCCACCTAGGGACTGTGTGCTTTTTGAGATTTTGACGTCTTTGTGACATTTTCCACAAAATAGCATTTCCAGAGTCACACACACAGATTGGCAACGTGCGTTGAAACCATCACTTAGTGCGTCATCTGTGCAGTCCTCTTCCTCCGCGCATTCGCCGCTCTTATAATGCTCTGCCTGTGTGGGCGTCACTGCAGTATAACCAGGAACCTGTGTGATTCCCTGACTGCACTTGATACCTAGATATGTAGAACTGCAGTCAGGAATCACACAGCTTCCTGGTTCTACTGCAGTCATTGGAAAGTTCTTTTTCTGGGGATAATGATCGTCATAATTTACATGTTATATTTTGTAATCAGAATAAACCAATCTCATGTGTCAGTACCATGATTAACCTGTGATGGTATATCAAAACCTATAAAACAGTTTTTTTATAAAAAAAAAACTATGGTCCCTATTAACAATATTGGAACATAACTATGGGGTACATGATAAGGTAATACACCAATTCTAAGGCTACTTCATTACTTCCTAGATATTTTTCTAGGCTTACTATATTTCTTTCTTTCTCTACATGATTCAGAGTTTACATAAATAACCTGCCCCAACCACTCTGCCACCCCATTGTTCCTTCTCCTTCCAATTAATACCATCAGTTATCCAATCTGGAAAAGTCTCCTCTACTCCTTAAGCCCGGAACAAACAAACCATGCAGGATAGGGCGGAAATAGAAGCAACAGCCATCCTCTATGTACAAGGCCTAGAAACAAAAGATTCACCGTTTTTGGCAGGAATTATTGGCGTGGATACATCAGATGCAATCTTGCAGTCACAGAGTGTAGGTGTCTATATATATATATATGCTGCATTATTGTATAAAATCCCAGGTAATCGAACAGAATTGTAATGAAGATAATCTGTCTATCTCTGATAGTGAAATTGAAATTGATGGAAATCTATCGCTCAACAAAATGTGTAAAATTGATGCAGAAGGGCACTGTACAACTTGATAATTACATGAGCTTATACATCCTATCTAATTACAGAAATCATGAATTCTTCAACGATTGTTGTGACAGACTCTAGGGGAAAACACCTCCAACCCTTTCTAAATTCAAGCGATATCATAGTATACCCATACAGCGGAGCTGGACTTGAATGCCTATCAGTAGAATTAAAGAGAAAAATAAATCTTCATTACCCTACGAATGCTATCTTTATAGGGTATCTGTGATTTTTGTTTAAAAGATAAGGATACCCAGGAGATATCGCTGGCTTCATACCATGAAGGTCAGCTTGTGCTGCATATGATATCACTTCATGAAGATTCTCTCAACTATGTACAGTACGAGCAGACCATATGTAATATATCCCTAGGTGGGTTAATAGGAGTCCAGCTTAACAAAGCGAATCACTTGGAAGGCTTCCCCAAATATCAAAATATGATCTCTAATGCCATCTTAACCATCAACCAAGATCTGCGAATGCTGAATTTTAATAGAAGTTTAAATCACCCACACTTGATCACAAAAGTACACAAGTACGAAAAGCACCGACCAAGACATACCTATACGAGGCTGCCAGACGGTATCCATTTGGATGACATCGTACTAAACAACTGGGCAAAGCAGATTAAATTATTTCATGAAACCCCATGTATCTAAATTTAATTAACAATAACCTTTCTCGACTATCTAACAGGATGATGATAATCATTGCCTGCGATATAGTATATCACTAATGAACGATCGGATAAATCTCCTAAAATGCACCCTCACATGGAAGAAATCATCTTAATCGATCTACTTATCATGAACAAGTTTGCTGTTGACACTTTACCTACACTATACCTACCTATACCGACAATTGCTCTATATTTAGCTGTTATTATAACATGGCCGCATTGAAAAACCCAGTACAGGTGTTAGAAGTAGATGAGCATAGGCCCTATTGTAATCATTTTGATATATTGTTTATTGTCATAATAAAATAACACTGATGCTAAGAAATCATGTATATATTCTACCTTACGCAATGAAATGATATGAATGTTCATAATTACTCACTTTTTTACATAGTTAGTAGAGATTGCTGTACAAATTTGAAACTCAGGAAGAGGGCCGCCAGCAAGACCAGACGACGATATATCATTGCTAGTTGACCTCGCCACCCTCTCCCATGAGAAATTCATTTTGCATTTCACGGTATGCAGCACAGAATGGACACTGTGTAAGAGTATGGGATTAACAATATCTTATCTTCCATGATACTCTGGTAAGTGATACATTATATACTACTTTAACATTTTAACTGAAATATGTACGTGTAAATACTTGAAGTATTGATTGGTGACCATGCTTAGACTCTTTGAAAATGTATAATATGATTTTACTAAGACCCCATGTTAATCTCCAATGGTGCGGTACAAAATAGAAAGGGTAAACGCTATATTAAAATTCTATACTAAATCTCCAATGGTACGGTCCAATCAAAAAGGAATGATCGTTAGTCTAAAATTTCTATGTTAAAATGCCAATGGTTCGGTGCAAACTGAAAAGCATAATCGATATACTAAAATCCCCATGTTAAATCGCCAATGGTGCGGTCCAAGCACACATGTTCTGATATAAATATAAAAAAACATACGTTGTACTTAGAAGATCTTTTGCCAGCAAGCTGGCCACATCGCTGTAAGAAAATTCACAGCTTGATATCACTATGTTACGTTTGAGATATTGGGGAATTCATATGACGATAATCGTTGCTGAAGAATACAATCTCTCACTATATATTATGTACATATGTAAATTGATGTGAACAATATAGTCGTATTGCTTAAAGCGTTGCAAAAACTCATATGACGATAATTGTTGCTGATGAATGCAAACTCTCATAATGCTCCATATATGTATACTTGATTTGATCGGTAGGAACTCTCTGACTAAAGCATACACTATAAGCAGACCAGAAAAAGGAATGAGATTCACATATGATGATAATCGTTACTGTAAGATCCTTTCTCTGACCTGAGTAATATCCAAACTATGTCAGTACAAGTAAACGAAAAATATCTTGAAAATTGGCAAGGCCTAACGAAAATGAATGGATGTAAAATTATCCATCTTAATGTTCGCTCTTTGGTCCTGAAGTTTGATCAGATAAAAGAAGATATATTTAATATGCATATTGATATAATCTGTTTCACAGTAACTTGGATAACAAATAATACCTGCCTAAATTCCATTGAGCATGAAAATTATAATTAGGCCATGAGCCAATGCACTCAAAATAGACTTTTCGTTCCCATTTTGGGGGTACTACAAAATTTTTACATATTCTGGTAGACAATAACCTTAATAACTCAGGATTAAAAGTTCTCCATCCAATATCCTGCAGTTTTTGAGTAAAGTGGATTTTAAAAAATTAAATATTGAAAATTAAAAAAAAATTGTGTAGCTCAATATGAGGGCTTTAGTGGTCTTTTAATAATATATTCTAGTGCACAATGCCATAGATAATACAGGAAAAAAAGTTTTCCATCCAATCTTCAACAGTTTTCATGTAAATTGGATTTTAATGGAAAAAATTGGGAAAAATTATGGAGCTCAATATGAGTCGTTTAGTGAAATTTAAAATGCATATTCTAGTGCACAATACTGCAGATAACTCAGAATTAAATGTTCTCCATCAAAAACTTTTAAATTTTGATGAAAATTGCATGTTAAATTAAAAAAATATAACAAAATATATTAAAATATATTAAAAAAAATTGTTGTGTTAAATATGAGATTTTCAAGGGAGGTTTTTCTCTTTACATATACAAGTACAAAATACTACAATAGTTCAGAAATAAATCCCAACCAATATCCTGTAGTTTTTATGGACATTGGAGTTAGATAAAACAGAAAATTAGTTAAATCATGTAGTTCAATGAGTTGTTTACCGAAGACTAGTGGAAAATTCTACCCAAGGGAAATGTCTAACATGCTACATTGAAACCCAGGTATACATGTATTGGAATATGTCTAGGCAAAGCCCAAGGGAAATGTCTAACATGCTACATGTTAACCCAGGTATACATATATGTTCGAATATGTCTAGGTGAAGCCTTGGTTTCACTGGGCATTGGTGCGATGCAAATCCTGACAACAAAATGAAAGGCATTTTCCCCCACAACATTTTAAAATGTGGCCCAATGTTACCTGTATTTACCTGCCACACTCAGGCCTTTTGTCTTACACACAGGCCATTTTCTAACATTGGAAAATTAGTATGGTGAATTCCCAAGACCTTGAAACCCCACATAATTCACTGAACATCTTTAAATATTGTTTCAGCAATAGATGTTATGTGTTCTGCTCAGGGACTACAGATTATTGATAACAAGCATTCTGTGTGTGTCCATTATCTTTGCATTTCCTTTATCATGCATGAAGCTGTTAAACTTTTAAGTCAAAGAATGTGATATTTGTTTGCCCAAAACATACCAACAAATGGAATATCAAATAACATAGATTTTAAAAATGGACTTTATGCAGGTCTTCCAGACTGCACTTCAACTATTGTTACATTATGATTTGGATAGTAGCCTAATACCTCTTCCAACATTTATTTGTATCAGTCATGCATATTTGTAAGAGTACAAGTACATAGTGGTTACACTCAAAGTGCTCCCCAGTGGGTTCTTTTAATTTTTTCTCATCAGTATGACAATAACTGAAAAGTTAACTAATAATTTTGCAGTACAGTTAATTTACTAGAAAATTACTATCTTATGTAATCTCTAGACTTTGATAATATCTTGGCCCATACACACATCAATAACTTTAATAATGATTATTTGCAGGAATGTAGTCTAAAAACTCAAACATTTCTTTGAATATAAATTATTTTTCATATTTTTAATCCCAGTGGCTTACCAGAGCATCCCTTCACCTCCCACCTAATGCACGCCAACTGGGTTATCAAAAGGCTGGCCATGTGTACAACCTGAAGAGCCTTAATATGGCAAACAGAAACACTACTGGAGATAGACAAAGTCAAACCAATGTCAAATCATTACAACTACAGATAGACAGTACCATGTCCCAATGGTATTGCATCATATGTTGGAATTAATATAATCTTAAGCCAGGCGTTTTGTCAAGGCCTAGCACTTTTTAGTAAATCATACTCTACTCCCTGCACTCATTCAAGGAAATACAATATTCAAAAAGAGTAGAGTATCACACCCCATTATTATGTTCCCTCTCTGACCCTGATAGGACCAAATATATACAAAAGTATGGTGTCAAAACAGAGCACAAAACAACTGAATATTCTATCATCCCCTCCTGTTCATAAAGTGTTCTACTTGCTTCAAACTGGATCGTTAGAGTTCATGTACAATGGGTTTTTTTTATTGTAGTACATAGAGAGCCAATACATTTAACAATCAATTAGAAAAAACACCTGTCCACATTGTGGATGTATTCTCATGTTGCCTAGAGAAATACTAATTCACACTATATATTGATAATTATAATCTCACAATCAATTACACAATTTTTGCAAAATTATCTTTCAAATTCATTGCAAAATAAATCATCGCTATCACAACTAGCTGGTGATTCCAAATTGTACCCATCCAGTGGACGGTCCCCCTCTCTCTCCACACTTCCCCCTCTCCCTCTTTTCCCTTTGCCTCTTCTCTGTCTCTCATACCTATTTTTCTCTCCCAACCCCATCTCTGATTCCCCCCTCTCCCTCCCCTCTTCCTCATGCTCTCCCTCCTCGCTTTCTCTCCCTCCCCTCCCCTCTTTTCCTTCCCCCTTTTCTTTTCCTCCCCCTCCCCTCTCCTATTTCCACACCCTCTCCCTTTTCTTCACTCTCCCCTCCTACACCTTCTCCCTCCCCTCCCCCACTCCAATACCCCCACCCTCTCCCACTCCTCTGCATGTAGTCGGGTCCCCCTGGAAGGGGTGGTAGTAGCTTATGGGAAATGACGAAGTATCTCACAGGGGCTTTCCCAGGCTATAAATAGAGTGTGTAGATCCAAATTTAAAAAGGCTTCAAAATCACATTTCCACCCCAGATACCTTCAGAAACCACATACGACGTCCTCCAGAGAGGGTGGACAGAACTCTACAGATGAATAAAACGGTTTGTAAAACAACAAATTCCAAGAACATGTTAGACAAAGAAACCCCTCTTTTCTACCTAAAGAAACCCCTTTTTTCTACCTCTTTTCATAGAAATCGCTCTTCCCGTATATTATATGGATACTTATACAAATGTTTTTTCATGCTGTATAGTATACAGTCATTGACTTTTGATAACTGATATAGGATTTATAAGTGACTAAATGGAACATATTAATTCTGTTGAATAGATTATGTTTCTTGTTAATACAGTAAGGGTTGGGGGTGCTACAGTTAACAAACACAAATTAATGTGACTGTTTTTATAGAAATGGTCCCACAGATCCCCTAAACTTGAATATTTCCCCAAGTTGCTCTTGTGTTTCCTGCTGACAAAGATTCCAAGTTCCTCTTGTAAACAACACATATTGAACTACAATGTACATGATTTCTGTTTATTTAACTCCAATGTCCATAAAACTACAGGATATTGGATGGGATTTATTTCTGAACTATTGTAGTATTTTGTACTTGTATATGTAAAGATGGAGAACATTTAATTCTGAGTTATCTGCAGTATTGTGCACTAGAATATGCATTTTAAATTTCACTAAACGACTCATATTGAGCTCCATAATTTTTCCCAATTTTTTCCCATTTTTTCCATTAAAATCCAATTTACATGAAAGTCTAAAATGGTAAAGGACCTGCAGAAAGAATTCGATTTGATCGTAAATTCAAAATTTACAACACGCTTTGAGCTCAAAAAAGACAGCATTTTAGATTATTTTATGAATAAATCTAATAAATTGTCCACTTCGGGAACTATAAACTATAATATCTCACATCACTAAGTAATATATTTAGTACTCAAGCACAAAAGAATAAAAAAAGACCCATATGTTAAACGCAAAATTAGATCAATGACCAGATTTACCAAAGAAAATATTCAAACGATTCTGGAAGACATGTCCAGGGATGAATACTATAATATTAATGATATTGATGATGCATGGTCGTACTTATATGATAATATGGCAGAGATAGCTGACCAACTTGCTCCCTGGAAAACGATTCATATCCGCATAAATAGGCCTAAATGGTATACACAAGATGTTATAAACGCATGAAAAGTCAGAGAAGACCTCTTTAGAAATGCAAATATTACCAAGGACCAGCATGATATCCGTGCAGCCAAAAACGATATAAGTTAGTATAATCATACATATCCGTCCTCCAAAAATGTTTCTACTTGGTTTCTGTACGGTTTCAGGTTACTATATCTCTTTTTTAAAATATGCGTTTATAAATCCTTAAGCAATCGAGCACGATGATATGTAAATGTAATTTACTGGTGGGTTGACTCTATCAGCTTGATACATACTCAAAGGTATGTCGTCCCAATGGGAAATTGAATCTATATCATTATTTGTATTGTATATCACCGCTGCTTTTAACCCCTGTGATAGCGAAACGTATATATATGAAAACGATCCCTCTGTACTTTGAAGATTATGGCTAAGAATGTATCGAAAAGAATAGGTTGCTCTATAATCAGCTTCAATGTTAGAAGCCTAAACAACCATCTAAACGAGGTGTATGTAACAATACTAGTTAAGGGAGTAAATATAGTAGCTCTCAATGAGACCTGGTTAGGAAATTACGATCGAGATATATATCTGGCACATAAGGATTATAATCTAATAAGAAACGATTGAGTCATCGAAGGAATCTCAAGGAGGGGAGGGGGCCTCGCAGTATACCATAACAACTCAGTCGATGCAGCAGTTGTACGGACTACCCCCGGTCAGTGGAGGTGGGTATTGTGGTGTGTTAGTCCATTTTGGATCAGATTTTGGGTGATTTACTGTGCATTTATGTCATCACAGACTGGTACTGTAGTGAAGGTCTATTTTTTGTTTTCCTAGCCTCCCATTGGCCACCTACCCGAGTGGCCGTCTGCACACGTCTTTCCCCCATCTCCCATTGGCTACTTGCCCTGGGCACGACCCATCGTCTATTTTGTGCCTGTCACTGACCAGTGGCGCCATCTGACAGTATAAGCGCGTATTGTGCGCCAGGTAGTGTGAGAGCCGAATGAACAAAGTGCCAAAACGTCACTTAATAAAGATCCAAATAAAAAGTCTGAATCGGCACAAATGATGGCAATATTGTTTTACTCCAATAGTGAATTTTTAGTGTATGGGAGTGAAGGAAGGGCTTGTGCAGAAGGGATGTTTTGGTGCACTCGCCATGTTCAGTGGAGAGCGTGTGTGGATGTAAACAAACCAGGTCACGTTTGGGGTTGCGGGGACTGGTCATTCCCACTAGCCTGGTGAGATGCCTACCAAATATTCCAATATTTTTCTATTTCTAAAGAAGGGTACATGCGAGGAAAACTACTATGAAAACACTACATAAACCCAGGGTTCCCTTGATCTTTAGTACCCATTCAAATTGCCATCGATCAACGGCAAATCATGATAGAAAGAAGCAGAAAAAAGCCACTTGAAGCTCGACTCCCCACGACTACCGCTTCTGTAAGAAGCTTGCCAACGGCAGAATCCGAAGAAAAAGAGCAGTCGAACCCGTTATCACGGTCAAACGCCTATATACCTAGAACGACATTTATAGCTGTCTCTGCCCACCAAATACATGCTTATTGAGCTTAATCTCCATGCTCACTCCGACCGTATATTAGTAAGCAACGATATTAGCTAGTGATTACTGGAACAATATTGTCTATATTCAATGATAGGGTCAGGTATAGCTCGAAAGATCCCGTCGGGAAGATTCGAATTGACGGCCATTGCCTACAGACAGTTTGAACGCTAAAATCTGAGTGGTTTATTGCTATAATATCGAAAAGTGACCTGTGGGTCGATTTTGGACGTCGAAAATCGACGGTCACTTTTTGATTGCCGAAAAGTGACCCACCCCATCGAAAAATGACCCACCCATTTATGCAGAGATATATAGAAATAACTTTTATACCATATTGAGCGTTCATTTGTCAGCAATCATGAAGCTACATGGAGCTAATGTAACAACATGGAATGTGTTTTAGCTCCCGAATATTGTCGCGCAAAATGTTACACCTATTCAATCACCCTAGGTGTTATAATAGGCTGGCTTATTGTAATAATGCCCTCACCGTGTAGAAACTGAGGGAGGATAATTGTTACTATTAATAGGTATTATGTATCAGATTATTTTATTAGATTTTAAAACTAGGAAGTGTCTATAGATGTTATGGTAGAAATTGCAGTTACAACGGATATTTATTTCTCATTACATTATTATGTGTACGTTATAAGTTATTATACTCACTAGAAACTTTATGTTAAACTATCTATCAAACAACTGAATTAATATACAATATCAGGCATCGTAATATATTATTTCAGAACATTAAGTTAGAAAAGAAGAGGGGGTCGATTTTCGATGGGGTGGGTCACTTTTCGATTGCCGAAAATCGACCCATGGGTCACTTTTCGATGGGGGTCACTTTTCGTCATGACAGTGGTGCTGAGTATGGTGGTACTGAGCCTGAGCGGTTTGCTCCACTCTGGCACGGCACCCCAGCCAGCCACCCGGCTCCCCAGCTAAGTCGTCCGTTTCTCCGGTCACAGCCAGTCAGGCTGGTTGCGAGCTGGCATTGCCTCCTGCTGCAGGGAGTTAACGTTAGATGACGCTACTGGATTTTATGTCGCATATTTTAGGATTTTATGGCTAGCTGTTATTTACCTTTTTACATACTTCTTTATACACCCTTTTTACCTTTTATATTGAACATTCATGTACTTCTCTCCTGTGGAGTTGAAGGGGTCGATTTGGCCATTGTTGAGCAAGGGCCACGTCCGGGTGATGGAATAAAGGAAATCAGCAAGCAAGGACTTGGAGATCTGTGTTCTTTCAGGTGTTGTTATTTCTAATCAGTCGCTGGAGTAATTAATAGCAGACACTATATATTGTTATTTGCAGGGAATATAACCTATATAAAATATACTGTACAGGTTGGGGTACCATAGTAAACAAGTATGTATGGAGATTCCAAAAATATCTTTCAACAAAATATCTTTATTTCAAAATTTTGTTGCTATGGCAACGGTCAGAATTTGGTGAAAAAGGCATTTCCTCAGATGAGGTCACACTATTTGGGGACCTAATTGTCTGCATTGCATATGTTGTGACACCTTTTTGAAATTTGGCATGGTGGATAAGGCCTGAAATTTTCAATAAGCACCAGCTACAAGTTGGTAGACACCCCTGGTGGCCAGTAGCTGCCAAATTCAAGATGGCCGCCCAAAACAGTAAATATGGCATATCTTGGCTTCCATTTGGTGGATGTTCAACTATAATACCATGTTATTGATGTTTTTAAGTATGAGGAATTCATTTCTCAAGGTCATTTTATGTTCCAAGGTCATTTTCAAGGTCAAAATCCAATATGGCCACCACTGAGTAAAAAGATGGGTAAGTATATGGGTCAGTTTTTTCAAGTATGCATTCAATTGGTGTACATATTGATGAATAAGACAAATTTGTTTAGGATCAAGGGTGTGAGGAATCCATTTTTTAAGTCACTTTTTGCTTTGTAGGTCATTTTGAAGGTCAAGATTCAATATGGCTGCTGTAGGCAGGAAGCAGAAAGTTGGCACTCAGGCAATAAGAGATCTACATATTCAGATCACCCATGAGGGTAATATACTTTGGGTTGTGGGTCTTTACATTGTCTAGCGAATCAGGACAGGCTCTTATAACTAGTATAACACACAATATTGTACTTTTTCTCTTTTTTTAAGATTTTATTTTCACTGGGTACAAAACCTCCAATGATAGTAGGATGTTCTGGTCTCAGGTCAAAGAAACAATTATGTACAATAATGAATATTGAGGTTAGGTAGAAGTTCCATTTACTTTTGATTTTGATTTTGATTTTGATTTTGAGTTAGGTAGGATAGCCACTTTTACTATTGTGACCTACCTTTTAATATTTACAGAGAATAATAATTGTATTTCACATATTCATAATATTGACGCAATATAATAAACAGATCATTTGTGGGTGTAGTAGAGAAGGAAGGGTTAACCTCTGGTGATGAGAGTGACCACTTCACAAGGGTTTAGTGAAAGATTAGGTTATCAACAGTGGTAAAAGATAAAAGATTAAAAGATTAAGGTCTTTTGCAAGTATTATGGCAAAAAACAGAAAAACAGGAGGAAAGGGGTTAGTCTCTAGCTGATGAGAGTGGCCGCTTCCAACTGTTTGATGATGCTTGATTAATAGCAGTGATACAAATGGTTTGACAAAAGATTGATTTTCTTTATATAGTCAGCAGTGAAGTGAGAAGGTGTTCGGTTCAAACATAGTATAACTTAGCCCCCTCTACATTTATTGTTTGGACCGGACACTAAGTGTTGAGATTGATATTTTAGGTTAATTTAATGTCTGGATTAACCATTCCTTCTGAAGGGACTTCAACGTTTCCATGTTGCCTATAATTCATGTTCTTGGTGAGAGTTGATTCCAAGTCTTAGCAGCTTTGTTAAAGACTGAGTTTTTGCCACATTCTGAGAGGAGCATTGTGTGTTAGCTCTAGTGTGGTTATTTTCTTTTTTTGATTTTTAGTAGTTAGATTTTGATCTAGTGAATCCATGTATTCTTAGATGGAATGCTCTTCTGTTGCAGAGTAATGGAACTTTTAAGTCCCTGTGAAGGTCCATTGTTGGGTAGAGAGGTTCAAACATCTGTATGGCTCTAAGTGCTTTATTCTGATCTTTTTGTGATCTGATGAAGTTTGTTAAGATTACCTTGATGAGTATTGTGATCGAGGATGTCTCCATAGTCAAAGAAGGGGAGAATTTTGCTTTTGTAGGCTAGGAGAGCTGATTTATTTGTTAACAAGTGTCTGATTTGAAGAAAGAGAAAGAGTTTGTATGAGATGATTTTGATAATATTTCTAATGTGGGGTTAGAAAGTTAGTTTGTCATCAAGATGGAAACCTAGGTATTTATATAGATGCACTGTTTCCAAGGACTTTTTATTCAGTGCTATGGTTGAAGGTGGCGGTAGAGTTTTTTTTGAGATTTTGTTTATCAGCATTAGTTTGGTTTTGGAGGCATTTATGAGGAATTTATTTTTAGTGCACCAGTTTTCTAGGAGAGTCAGATCTTGCTGCATATTTTGATATAGCTTGGGTAGGGATAAGTTTGATTGATATAAGACTGTATCATCAGTATACAGGAGATATTTTGAGTGTTTGAAATGGTCTCCAATATCATTTATAAATATTAAAAATCAGCCCAAGGATGGAGCCTTGGGGCACCCCAGATTTGATAAGAGCTAGATCAAATAGGAGGTTGTTTACAATAGTTTTTTGCCAACATTCAGAGAGATAAAATTTCAACCAAGAATGCAGTTTTCCCCTAATTCCAATGTTAAATAATTTTAGTAAGAGGATTTGATGGTCAACCATATCAAAGGCTTTTCTGAAGTCAATGAATGTAAGGAGTGTTGGTATTTAATTTTCAGATGCAAAGGCCATTTCATCAGTGAGGTGACATATTGTATTTACAGTGGGTTTGCCAGGGAGGAAGCCAGCTTGATTTAAATCTAAAAAGGTTGTTTGTATTAAGATAAGTAAGGATTCTAGAATAGACAATTTTCTCAATCAATTTCCTTGGGGTAGGGAGAAGAGATATTTGATGATAGTTATTGATTTGAGTAGAGATTCCCCCTTTGAAAGGGGGTATTACTGTTGCCATCTTCCAGGCTTGGGGAAAAATTTGGTTAGAAAAGGACAGATTAATACAATAATATAATGGGTTAGTTCAGGGAGAAGAAATGCAAAAGAATCTTTTAAAGTAAAAGACTGGGCTGGAACACTTGCAGGGCATACAGCTCAATTATGATTTATAAGTGGGAACTCACATTATAATACTGATTTCTGGGCAATGATATTGTCAGAATCAATCAAGTAATTTCTTTCCCACTCTCCCAAACCCCTTAGACTGGGTGCCTCCAGATTAGTAGCTGTATGACACTGACTAGGGCAGTAACACTTCCTGAGTGAGTTAGGTGTGGTCATGGTCTAGTGAATCTGTAGTAAACAGTCAAAGTGACCACTTTACTTCAAGGTCAACTTAGCTATAGGGCTGCACCCCAAATTAGGGACATTGCTGTATTAACCATTTTTTTCTTAATCCTTGGATATGAACATGTTTTCTTTGCTCATAAGTTCATCAATTGTGCAAGAGGGATTTTCTCTGTAATTTTCTAAGAATAAAAGACCATCATTCCATACCTGCATAATTATAGTGCAAAATTTGAGTAAAAGGAGAGAATTAATTGATATAGGTTGTCTTCACACAATATGAAAATGGATTTTTGCAATTGTGCATGCAACAGTTTCAAATATAGACAGCCCTGAATATCTGCTTTTGTTTCACATATCACATTAACATTTAACAGAAAAACTCTAAAAACTAAAAGAAACGTTATAAAATGAATTAAGGCAATTAAGGTTTTAGTCCCTAACTTAGCACACACCACTATAGAAGTACTTACACTGGGCATGGTCTACTGATCCACTTGATCTCAATTCTCAATATACATAAATGTTTAGCTGTGTTTTTCTGTTGAAATCAATTGAAAGAGCTCCCTGATGTCTTTCTGCTGCCACTATTTGTTGTTATACATCCATATATACTTTATATGTTTGCATTTCTAAAGCAGGTAGAAGTCAGGGACTATAAATATCTAGCTTAGATTACAATGTATACTGTCTGTGTGCATTCACTCCGATTGAAAGTTTACCAGACCACAGGCTTGTCGTTTATGCATAGCACACTGGGAAAATGGCAGCTCCCACTGGCTAAGTTACAGACAGACTCTTCTCTATTAAATGCTGCCTTACAGCCACACACATTAATGGATTATTCATTATAGTGTGCAGAACATAATATCTTAGTTTTCCTCAATGTCTGAACATGGATATACTCAGTCCAGTGTCCCCCTTTAATGCTGTATTTCAGATATTGTCAATGGCAGAGGATTTAGATATGTCAATTTTACTAATGAGACCAAGAAGTTTAATTTCATTGGTTGAGATTTCCTGTAGGTTTGATAATGTGGCAGGTGTTAAGGTAGACCATGGAATGTTTTGGATATCCTTTGATAGGCTGTCAGTAATATTTGCAAAATAGTTATTAATGAAATTTGGGAGGTTGGCTTCAGTTACTGGAAGATCATTGTCGTCATTTAAATTTATCTCCATGCTGATAGCTTTAGAGGGAAGAAGCATGATGATGGTTTTCCAGTATTTATGGGGGTCTTTTGAGTTTGATAGTTTGGTGAATATAATCACTTTTAGCATTGAGGATCAATTTATTAGTCTCTTTTTTTAGACGTTTTGATTCCATAATATCATATGGGAAACCAGAGCGTTTGGCTCTGCCACGAGCTATGTTTTTAGCTCTAATGGCGTCTAATATAGTTCATGATATCCAAGGATCATTATTCTCGCTTATTAGTATATTTTGTATAGGACACATCGTGTCCAGGGTAGCAGTAATCACATTAAGGATAAATTTCTATGATTCATTAAGATCTGTAGTTGTTCTAAATACTTGCCAATCAAGATCATGACAAAGTTTTTGATGGAATAGATTTTGATTAAAGTTATGATAGCTTCTACAGCGCTTTTTTGTGCATTATTTAGTCATTTTAGCTTTTTTACGAATTAGAAAAATAGCCTCATGGTCACTGATATTGTGGTCTAATGTTGCACTGTCAGAGATGTGAGGCGAGTTAGTTAGAATTAAGTCAATGAGACTTGAGATTGTAGTATCTCCACAAACAGCATATCTAGTTGGGATGTCAATAAGTTGTGTCATACTATTCTGCTGATTCAAAATCTTGAGTTTGTTTCTATCGGGACAATTCACATTAAACATATTTATATTGAAGTCTCCTAATATTATCTTTTCGGTAATGGCAATTTTTGCCAAACAACAGGCCACCAGAATGTCTGTAAGAGTGTTAAGACATAGGTCAATAGATCCAGAGGGTGGACGATAAACTGATGTGATGAAGAAAGGCTTTATATTAGGAGGTTTAAGTTTAATAGTTCAAGCTTCAAGAGAGGGTTGGAAGGTATTTAATTTGGTCATAACTTCATAATGGGTACCAGCCTTGCCGCGCCAAATCTTTCCGCGCTGTACTTTTCGCGACACCTTACCTTACCGCGACTCACGCCCATGCAAGTGGTGTGCCTCACCGCGCTCACTGCACTCCGACCCGCTCCCTACATTGCCGCGCCCAACCTTGCCGTGAACCTTGCTTTCCCACGCTTCTCCCCCTAATAGTAGCGTCACAAACTGACGACGTAATTAGATGAAATCTCTACATGTATGGGTCCAAATGAGAAATGTGTACACATGAACTTTTGAAAGTTTGAAGAGTAACTTGAGTAACTAAGACCCCCTATACGGCACCATACTCTTCATGCTTGTAGCTACCATCCAAAGTATCATAAAATATTTTTGTACGTACCTATATTTCATGGTGTGTCGTACATATTATAACCCTAGCAGAAAAAGATTCATACTAATATTGATTTATTTATCAAAGAAAACTAGACGCCCATTATTCCATTCGGCCATATTAAACCCACTTAAGTAAATAATATAGTTAAGTGTAGGAATGCGGTCAATTATCCAGTAATTCTGTCACCAGAATTAAATGAAGAAGTCAGAGATAGATAATCGATGTAGGCTGGCAAAAGAGCACCTGATTGTAACCAGAAGTTTGACTACCTTTTTGTCTAAATATCTGTGTTATTACAATACAACTACTGGGATAAAATATCTGTATCTCTAATAATAATAATGATGGCGTAACGGCAATGCTACGGCAATAAACACTCACAGCAATCTTACAGCATCTGTATTTATTCATATTTCCCCGCCCCCACGTTCAGATAGGCCTAAAGAATTATTAGGAAGGATGAAATAACAGAAAAATGTTTTTTAACAAAATGCTGGAGATATTCTACATGTCATATCATAATGTGACATTCCCACACCAGGGGTGCGTTACATAAAGAGAGAGACGCAACATTGCGTCTCCATTTCAGTAATGGGAGACGCACAAAAAATTGTGCGTCTTAAATTGTTCAAGGCAGTATTGGGTGGTATTGCGTCTCTGATATTGCGTCTCTGATATTGCGTCTCCAATTCTGCGTCTCCAATTCTGCGTCTCCAATTCTGCGTCTCCAATTCTGCGTCTCCAATTCTGCGTCTCCAATTCTGCGTCTCCAATTCCGCGTCTCCAATTCTGCGTCTCCACTTGCGTCCTAATGCATCAAATCTTCAGAAAATGTACAACTCGCGTTCATCAATCATCTCCAATAACCCAAGAGAGACAAAAACAATGTTCATTTCCACATAGATCATTTCCACATAACCAGACTTGATTTTGCGACTTGTGACTCATTTTCCTGGAACACATCACAATTGTAATAATCCTATTTAACCTGAATCTAGTAAGACAGTGGCACACATATATAGCAAAATCGTAAAGTGATATTCTCTGAAAAAATATGCATTAAGTGATGCAAAACGGAGGATAGGTATGTATTAGCTTTTCTTCATGAACAGAATTAAATTCAGCTTGGAATCTGACTTAATCAAATCTGTAAGGTTTGAGGGCAGAGGGTCTGAGGGAGGGTCTGAGGGAAGGGTGACTGAGGGAGGAGGGGGCCAATCTGTGGTCTGAGGGGGCCAATCTGCGGGAGGAGGGTGTGTGGGAGGAGGGATTGAGGGAGGGTGTGAGGGAGGTGGACCCGAGGGAGGAGGGTCTGAGGGAGGGACTGAGGAAGGAGGGTATGAGGGATGTGGGTGTGAGGGAGGCGGGTATAAGGGCGGAGGGTTTGAGGGAGGAGGGTATAAGGCGGAGGGTATGAGGGAGAAGGATGTGAGGGAGGAGAGTAAAAGGGCAGAGGGTATGAAGGAGAAGGGTGTGAGGGCGGGGGGTATGAGGGTGGGGGGTATGAGGGAGGTGGGTATGAGGGAGAAGGGTGTGAGGGAGGAGGGTATAAGGGCGGAGGGTATGAGAAAGGAGGGTATAAGGGCGGAGGGTATGAGGGAAGTGGGTGTGAGGGAGAAGGGTGTGAGGGTGTGATGGAGGAGGGTATGAGGGATAAGGGTGTGAGGGATGAGGGTATAATTTATTGAATAATTTATTGGCATGTAGGAGACTTCAGAGTGCAGCACATTAAGAGGTCAAGTCAGCACATTAGAGTGGTGGAGTCTTGTGACTCATTTTCCTATAACACATCACATAATATATGCATATATATATGCATAGATATATGGGTCAGATTTCAGAAAATGTACAATTCGCCTTGCCAGTGCTCGGTGTGAGGTGGGTCAGATCATTCATTCATTCATTCACTCATTTGGCACTGGGAGATTGGACACCTGTGAGGTAGGACACTAACTGCCCATACAACCCTTACCACTATATCTCTACCACACAATCTTCACATCTTTCAACCCTCATAACTTCTAAACTATTGATTTTCCTTATTAAATTTTCACTCTCATTAGAATTCTTATTTACCCCTCTACCATTTTCCATTAAAAATTCTTTAAAATTATCAACCCTCCCTATTATCGCTCACCTTACCACTGTATTCCTACCATACAATCTTCTCATCTTTCAACCCTCATAACTTCTAAACTATTGATTGTCCTTATTAAATTTTCACTCTCATTAGAATTCTTATTTACCCCTCTACCATTTTCCATTAAAAATTCTTTAAAATTATCAACCCTCCCTATTATCACTCACCTTACCACTGTATTTCTACCATTATAATCTTCTCATCTTTCAACCCTCATAACTTCTAAACTATTGATTTTCCTTATTAAATTTTCACTCTCATTATGATTTTTATTTACCCCTCTACCAGTCCAGTAACCTCCTCCAGTAACCTCGTCCAATACTTCCTCCAGTAACCTCCTCCAGTAACCCCCTCCAATAACCTACTCCAGTAACCCCTCCAGTAACCCTCTCCACTAATCTCCTCCATTAACCCCCTCCAATAACCTCCCCCAGTAACCCCCTCCATTAACCTCCTCCATTAACCCCCTCCAGTAATCTCCTCCAGTAACCCCTTCCAATAACCTCCTCCAGTAACCCCATCCAGTAGCCTCCTCCAGTAACCTCCAGCTTCCTCTAGTCTAACCTCCTCCAATACCTCCTCCAATAAACCCCTCCAGTAACCTCCTCCAGAACCTCCTCATGTTACCCCTCTATATACACCTCCTCCTGTAACCTCCCCCAGTACCAGTAATTAATTAGATAAAAGAGGATAGATAGATGAGCTGAAAGTTGTTACTGAAGCATAACAAATCTATGCGAGAGGTAACATGGTTCATGTATATATTTGATATGATTTGTTAATAGATCCTATTGAACATAATCAGGTAATGCCAGAAACTAAAAATATCTTAATTCTAACTGGAAAGAAATTTAAGCTCGTTGATCTGAATAAATCTTGATTAGTATCAAAGAGCAGAACCTCCTTGCCATGTCTATGTATGCTGGCACATTGCCCCATCTTTAATAAGGGGATATTAGGGGCAACACATGGGTGATAAATGTTAGATCAATACATTGTTCACAATTGCTTGAATACCCCTGTATATGAAAACAATCCAAGGAACAATTGTTCAACTACTCTTGTCCACTGAGTGGTCAGCCTTGAAAGCTTGGCGGGTGTCTAAATTACACCATGAATTTACCCTTATCCTTCTAGTCATTATGCCCCCCCCACACACACACAACCACTCCCCCAATAGAAAAAGCATATGAACATATCAATATTCTCACATATATAATCACAATGTTTTTGTATCAATCCAATGTATTCCAAGTAAATATACCAACAAGTTCCTCTCACATTATGCTAACATGTAATCGTACCTAGGCAGGTGAATATTTACATGGAATACATTGATACTGATAGGTATTGAGATATGTAGGAATCGTTGATGTTGTTTCTCTGGGTTATTGGGATGTAGTAAGTAACATGGTTATGTGTATGGCGGTATAAGTATATGTGGTCAGGCAGATCATGTACGTCCACATAACGTATGTATTTAATCACATTTGATCAATTGACATGTACTTATTAATCATTCATATACTGTGCGAACGTAGTGGTAGACATATATGTCATCATTTCATGTTCGTGTTATATTGTATTACGCATGTATTCCATACCAATGATTAACCTCATGGTTATCAACAGTCTAAATTATCATTAACCCTATTAATTTACTCTAATTGCACATCATTAATTTTATTTCTGAAAGTAGGGCCTCCTAAAATCAAATGCTACCCATTTGAGAGAATTACTCATATCGGGTAAATAAATATTTGTATACAACATAGTTAGTTGGGATGTTTCGTAGATGCTAGTGCTTGGGTTCAGACAATTGATTATGAATTATCAATAATTCTATACACGGGTATGTATAGCAGCAAAGTCTTTGAAGTCAGCACTTTAATATTCGATTATAATTGGTGCGTAACGTCACGTACAGGAAAGTTAATTATCGTATCATTAATTTTAGACAGGAGGCCCCCAATGGGAAACAGTGGAAATGAATGTCTTAGTTTTGTTGGGGAACAAGAGGGCGACCAGCGGGGATGCGACTCAAAATTGATTGACACCTTTTCTGCTCAAAAACCCATTGCATTATCAATTTTGCGACATGTGACTAATTGTCCTGTGAACGTCAGTTTTTGGATGTCATTCAGGGAGGGAGGCTGTCACAGGAGGCCTTTGCATGGGCCTCTTTCCAGCGCGAATACATTGATAGGAGCGTGACGGGCGTCGGCCGGGAGCGCAACGCTTGAGTGCGGTCGGTAGGTGGGCGGGATGCATGGGAGCGGTATGGGAGGGGAGCGGTAGACATGTGCGCGAAATGCAGGTGAGCGGTAAACTGGAGCGCGGTAAGGTATGGAACCCTTCATAATGCAGACTGATTTAACATAGCAAAGAAGACCTCCACCTCTTTTAATAGTAGAGGAATCAGGCAGGTGAAAACATCTATCCATTCTGATTAAATTATAGCCAGGTAATATGATAGGACCGCTCGACGATTCTTTTCGAAATACTACACTCGCCTATCGGCTCGTGTGCCATGCGAAAAAGAAACGTCTTGTGTCAATGTGATCCTTTCAGCCAGACCAACTACAAGATGCGGTCCTATTTTTACTCCATGATGGTGTTAATAAAATCAGAAATTATAACAAAAGTCCTTTATTAACTTACAAAGTCTTGACCGTTCTTCTCTGAATGTCCATGCCATGCCGGCCATGACGCAATAGTGTGCGTCAGAACGTCTTCTAAATAACGCAACTTTTAGTAACGCTTGTACCTTGACAACCCTTTTGCCCGCGTTGGTCGCTGATCGGTTTGGGGGTCTATTTTTGTTTATTTCAAGGGAAATATTTCTCCGCATACATAGCATCCTCCCTAGGCAGGCTGCCTAGGAAGGATGAATGTATACATAAATGTGCGCGGCATCCCTGGTGATGTCAACAGTGGCCCATGTCAACAAATGAAGTGGCTTGTGTTTTTGTTTTTGTTTTCATACATTCACTTGTACAGTTAGCCTCTAAGTGTACTTAGTATGTGATAGTGATAATCATCCATTGTTATGATGTGATTGGGAACGTCGTATTATACCAATAAACAACTCAGATTTTAGCGTTCGAAAGGTCTGTAGGCCCAGGGACGTCCCAAGGCCGTAGACCTACAGACCGTTTGAACGCTAAAATCTGAGTTATTGGTTTTATTATGTGATGGGTCAGCGCGTAGTAGCAAATGGGAGGCACGCAGACTCGCTACAGGGTAACAAGCGCTGTCTGTAGTACCATAAGTATGGAAAGCCGTTTATACATATAACCCAAATGTACAGAATGTTAGTAATACTTTTCCTAATTTACCTAACCATATTCCTGATTAGCCTTTTTCTTTTTTGAACTGGCATCCTATTTCGGGAGAATTGGTCCAGCTCGGCGGCCAACCAGGAATGAATTAACCCTAAATTGGGAGAACTAGTAGGCTAACCAGGAAAATGAATGACAAATTAACCATTGAAAATGCATGTGAACTAGGGAAATCTTTTCCGGGTTAGCTGAGAACTGGCAAAAGAGAAATAGTGCTTTTCCGAAGTAGCAGGGTGTCTAGAGAATTAGATCTCAGCTCGGAGTGAATTAACAAAAGCTATGCCCCAATCAGGAATTGATGAAGTCTAAGTAGGAATGGCGGAAAGGGAAGATTAGCTAAATATTAAAAAGCACAATTTGGGAATTTTAGGAATTTTCCGATTTCGTGCCTAATTCTTGGCTAACCCGGAACAAAATTCCCCAGTTCCCATGCATTTTCAATGGTGATATCGTCAGTCATTTTCCGGGTTAGCCTACTAATTCTCCCGATTTGGGGTTAATTTATAACATGTATAAATGGCTTTCCATACATAAGTGCACGCCAAATTCCCCAGAATCTGACTCAAAATGGACTAAAGGCATACACCCTAATATATATATCCTCACCCTTCCCTCTTTTCCCTCCTCCTCTTCTTTCCCTCTCCCTCCGCTCTTCTTCACTCTCCCACTCCCTCTCCAACTTCTCGAAAGTGGTTTGTGGGGGACAATAAGGACAACATGAATCCTGCAAGAAGAGGAAATAAAAGAACAACTTTGTACGAGGTTACCCTTTTTACAAATGCTGCAGAAATGAAGTCTATGAGGATCAAAACTCGCAGAATAATCAAATCTGCATTATAAAGTTTAAAAGGATTTGGTTTACAATTTCGAAGAATCCAATTCTAATGTTTTTCTTCTTTTTTTCCAGTAGGAGTACACTTTTCGAAGATCACATCATCGACTCAAGTTCCCGTTTCACGCCAGCAAAAGCACCATAATATGATTATTGATGTTCATCAAAAGCAAATAACGAGAATATGGGAATATTTGGTTGTCTCTCCTTCCTAGAATAGGCTAGAACGTCTAAAAGAAGGGAAAAGGAAGGCAGCTAGGCCAATGGTGTAATTATTCTTCCATTGTAGATATCTAGCCTCCGGGAATGGCTGGGAAAGTGACCACACAGCGACGAAATAGGAGAAGAGCAGGCTACTGGAAAATTCTGTAATAGTCCTATATTACTCAAACTACTTATATTTATAACCCGTAATCTGGCCTATCTCATGGTGAGAAGCTGGGGCATAGGAATAGTTGTAGTTCCAGTTGAGGAAGCATACGTTTGGGGAAGGAGCCGATATAGAGGAACCTCCCAAGGGCCATGTCAGGGGATTCATTGGAGTCTGGTCGTTAGGAAATATAGAATAGGGGATTTCTCACTGTGCATGGCTGTTACAGTGCATGCTGGGATAGATTGAGTTCAGGTCTGACATATATTTAGCATTTTTATCGAAGATTGCTAAAATGCTTTTACCAATATCATTTGTTTAAATGATCTATGAAAACCTAATGCATTTTAGAAATGATGGAGGCCCTGGTGTCATGGAGCCATGCATGTTTAATACACAGATATTGACATTGAAGCACCGACAGACATCAAAACCCCTATTGGCAGCTCTAAACATAAAATAAACTCTGCTAAATGGGACCAAAATATGATCTCTGATCAATATAAATCTATTTGGATAGGTTGAAATAGGATAATTCTTAGGTCCCAGCTGTATTTCTATGGAGAAAACTTTAACCTATAGATGCTTCAACAGGTTACACTCAATAAATACAGTATTCTTAAAGATGCACCCTCAGCTCTCAGCTCTCAGCTCTCAGCCCACTCTCCCAGTTGACACATTTGACCAACATTCTGGAGGATTGTTTCTGCTACAGGGCTTCATAAAATTCCACAATAATATTATGGAGCCCCGCCTAAATTCTTTCCTGCGGTGATTTCTCTTGTTATCACTCACTTATTATCTCTCGACGTATTTAACTTAAAATCCTCGTACAAACATTTAAGACCAATTGATAAATTCCGTCCTTTGGTAACACTTTTGTTATCGTGATATAACTGAGAATGCAGCTCTAATAAAGTTACTATCTCTTAATGCCATCTCATTTCCGAATATTAATGGTCAGAGAGATGGTTATCAGATGCAGAATGCCTGGTTCGGGGACTATGATTCCAATATGGAGAATGCATCGTTTATCGCCCATCCGCCCTATCCGCCTTATGGGGAGTGTGCCTACTGCCGCCATCAAATCTGTCAACAACATCAAGAAAATATGTGCACGCAACACGTCAACCCTTGCCTCACCTAGTCAGTCATGAAGCCCATAGGATATGCTTATATTGACCCAGGGGAAGTCTGGGTAACATTGCCTTTTCATTGACTAAGACTTGAGCCAAGCCTAAGCAGAACCGTACGCACACTGATAGACCCAACCTCGGTGAGTGACCGTTTTTTCTCAGGAATTGGCTGGCATCCAATTGCCAGGCACTGACCGAGAAAAAAACGGTCAGATTTTCAGTGACCGAAAAAAAACGGTCAGATTTTGGTGACCGAAAAAAAAAAACGGTCATCACTTTTGGTGACCGAGAAAAAAAACGGTCATCACTTTTGGTGACCGAGAAAAAAAACGGTCAGTGACCGATAAATCCCAGTCATCTCAATGCTGACTGTTTTTTGCAGGGTGTTTTTTTTACCAATATTTGACCGTTTTTTTCGGTGGTAACAAAGGTTTGACCCGTTTTTTTTCAGTGGCCCTTTAACTTGACCGTTTTTTGTTAGAATGACGGTTTTTCATTCATTCAAATTATAGGGTTTTATGAAAAATAGGAATTCTCAGGTTTTATAGTACTATTATCCCCTGTGACACACCGGGAAGCTGCAATTCCTGGGGTGTCACAGGCTAGTAGTATATCCCTGATGAAAACCTAAAACAATTTCAATATGACTAAGTAGAAAGGAAATGGTAACAAACACTGGAAATCATATAAAGCAACACTTTATTTACATTCATCATATACACATTTATTACTTTATTTACAATTGTGTGTGCTTGGCACATCCAGGCATTGCAGCCAAATACATCATCTTCAGAGTCAACTGGTTGGTTCATAACAGAAGTACAAATGTCAGAATGTAGGTCTGGGTTAGGACTAACCTCTCATTGCAGATTACTATCGGGCTTAAAATTGTAGTTGACTGAAGCCTCAAAATGAATCAAAATCAATATGAAACAAAATTTATGAACTGAGACATCAAGACAGTATATATTTTCATATTTTAACAAATGCACCTGACGATAGAATTTATATATTTTTATTCTGATAAGACAGTTACATGCTTCAGAAAGGGATGCCAAGTTCTTCCTGGGGTATCCCATTCGTTAATACCTGTTACAAATTACTGGATATTAAATTTTACATTAATCTTTCTGTTCAAAACCGATATAGAGTTAAACACTATAAACAAGAGCCAGCCCTTTACATACCAATTTACAACATTTATAAGGGTGTTGATAAAGCTATAAGGATAATTTTAAGATAATCCGACATTTTTGTTGTATTGTTTTGTTGTAATTTCCTGACCTGATGATGCTCTTTCCTGACCTGACGATAGACTTTCCTGACATAATGATAGACTTTCCTGACCTGACGATATACTTTCCTGACCTGATGACAGACTTTCCTGACGTGACGATAGACTTTCCTGACCTGACGATATACTTTCCTGACCTGACGATAGACTTTTCTGACCTGACGATAGACTTTTCTGACCTGACGATAAGACTTTCCTGACCTGACAATACTTTCCTGACCTGACGATAGACTTTCATTACCTGACGATAGACTTTCCCGACCTGACGATAGACTTTCATTACCTGACGATAGACTTTCCCGACCTGACGATATACTTTCCTGACCTGACGATAGACTTTCCTGACCTGACGATATACTTTCCTGACCTGGCGATAAGACTTTCCTGACCTGGCGATAGATTTTCCTGATCTGACGATATACTTTCCTGACCTGACGATATACTTTCCTGACCTGACGATAGACTTTTCTGACCTGAATACACTTTTCTGACCTGACAATACTTTTCTGACCTGACGATAGACTCCTGACCTGACGATAGACTTTCTTGACCTGACGATAGACTTTTCTGACCTGACGATACACTTTCCTGACCTGGCGATAGACTTTCCTGACCTGACGATAGACTTTCCTGACCAGACGATAGACTTTCCTGACCTGACGATATACTTTCCTGACCTGACGATAGACTTTTCTGACCTGAATAGATTTTCTGACCTGACAATACTTTTCTGACCTGACGATAGACTTTCCTGACCTGACGATAGACTTTTCTGACCTGACGATAGACTTTCTAGACCTGATGCTTTCCTGACTTTATTGATACTTTTCTGACCTGACGATAGACTTTTCTGACCTGACGATACTTTCCTGACCTGATGATAGACTTTCCTGACCTGATGATAGGCTTTTCTGACCTGACGATAGACTTTTCTGACCTGACGATAAACTATTCTGACCTGACGATAGACTCCTGACCTGACAATAGACTTTCTTGACCTGACGATAGACTTTTCTGACCTGACGATATACTTTCCTGACCCGACGATAGATTTTTCTGACCTGACGATAGACTTTTCTGACCTGACAATAGACTTTCCTGACCTTTCCTGACTTTTCAATTTTCGATGGACTTTTCTGACCTGACGATAGACTTTTGGTTCAAAATGTAGTAACTAAGGCAAAATCCAATATAGCAACACCTGAATACTGATGAAAACACATTATAGAGAACAAAACATGGCCTGCATTTATAAAAAGTTTTTGGAACACTGAATTTTTACTTTAAGGTAATTCTTCTGTATTGATATCACATCTCTGGAAGAATCGTGCCACCTTGTTGTGGGTATCAGGGGTCCCTTTCTTCGTCTTAGACTTGTATCCTTTCTTTTGATTGACTTCAATTCACATCCTGAAATGAAAAATAGTTAATTAATTCACATAAAATTTACGTGAAATCAGATTTTGAGTGTGACACTTGCATCACCAAACTGTATTAGTCAGTGACATAGTCCTACGAATACAAGTTTCTGACGAATACACAGTAAAATACTTGATTCACCCAGGTATAGTTACTTGCAAATGGCTCTGAGCAAGTAAAGTTTAATGTTACTTGCCCGAGTGGGCAAGTTGAAATCTCTAGTCTACGGCCCCGATTTCAAACCCCTGTTGTGATGTCTACTTACAATGAAACAGATACATACAGATCAGTGTGATTTTGTTTATAATTCTGCAAAAAAATTTGGGCAAGTAAAAAAGGATGTTGGGCAAGTAAATCTGCCACTTGCCAAATATATTGTATTTTTATTCTGATCACGTTCAATTTACAATTACATCTGCCAGAATTGGAATCGCTGCATCTGCCTTAGCAGGTCTACCTGGTGCAACCCAATTAGTTCATTACAAGTTATGAATGCACCTGCATGTAGGCCTATAATAAGTGCATTGCAACCCCAAATTGTTAGAAGCAAGTGGTGAGAGGGAGAGGGAGGGAGGAGAGAGGGAGGGAGGAGAGAGAGAATGAGAGGAAATATGAGGGGGAGAGAGAAGGGGAGAGAGAAGGAGGGAGAGAAGGGAGGGGGAGAAGGGGAGAGAGACAGGAATGATCAAGATGCATATATCTCCCTTACTCCCTGGATGTAGGGGTTGTCTCACTTCATTGATGTCACAATGAAGTCTATTTAAGAGGGAAGGGGAAGACACATGGAGTGAGTGGAGGAAAGGAGAGAGAGAGCATTCAATGTCATATACGACAAATAATTAGTGTGGAGGCAACATTATAGAATGAATATCAATTGTAACTAACCTCTTTTCCACACGAAGAAAGTACAGACCGGCACCCATTGCTGTTTATGGAATTGTTCTCTTTCCAGATTTTCAGCACCAGCTCATTCTTAGGTGGACATTTGAGACTGAAAAATACAATGTTAAAGGTTCAGATACATGACAGGTTCCATGACTGATATATGATATGTAACACAATAAACAATCACATAAATGAACAAGGAGCAGTGTGGGGAGCAAGGACAAATGAGACATTTAAGGGAGAGGGATAGATTGAAATATAGGACATTACAGATGGTTGTGTGGATGACAAAATCAATATAGCACTTTTCCGTTGGTCCAGTGGTATTAGTGGTTAATGATACAGGAGGCGGTACAGGGGTGATACAGGAGGAGGTACAGGGGTGATACAGGAGGAGGTACAGGGGTGATACAGGAGGCGGTACAGGGGGATGTACAGGAGGAGGTACAGGAGGAGGTACAGGGGAAAGTACAGGAGGTGGTACAGGGGGATCTCCAGGAGGAGGTACAGGGTGACATACAGGAGGGGGGTACAGGGGGATGTACAGGGGATCTCCAGGAGGAGGTACAGGGGGATACAGGAGGAAGTACAGGGGGACGTACAGGAGGAGGTACAGGGGTGATACAGTAGGACGTATAGGAGGGGGTACAGGGGTGATACAGGGGTGACACAGTGGCACATACAGGAGGTACAGGGGTGATACAGGAAGAGGTACAGGGGTGACACAGTGGCACGTACAGGAGGTACAGGGGTGATACAGGAGGGGGTACAGGGGTGATACAGTGGCACGTACAGGAGGTACAGGGGTGATACAGGAGGGGGTACAGGGGTGATACAGGAGGGGGTACAGGGGTGATACAGGAGGGGGTACAGGGGTGATACCGGAGGAGGTACAGTAGGACGTACAGGGTGGGTACAGGGGTGATACAGGAGGGGGTACAGGGGTGATACAGTGGCACGTACAGGAGGTACAGGGGTGATACAGGAGGAGGTACAGGGGTGATACAGGAGGAGGTACAGGGATGATACAGGAGGAGGTACAGGGGGACGTACAGGAGGAGGTAAAGGGGTGATACAGGAGGAGGTACAGGAGTGATACAGGAGGAGGTAAAGGGGTGATACAGGAGGAGGTACAGGGTGATGCAGGAGGGGGAACAGGGGGACGTACAGGAGGAGGCACAGGGGGACGTACAGGAGGGGGGGTACAGGAGGAGGTACAGGGGGACATACAGGAGGGGGGGTACAGGGGGACGTACAGGGGGATGTAATAGTCACCAATAAACATACCTGTCAATTTCTCTTCATGGGCAAGGGCCCCTGGCGATGAAATCATGATTACCGTGCTAGTCCCATGCACTTGAACCTGCAAACAGTTAGAATTTTAAAAAAAGTAATGAAGGTATCGTTCCATTTCTTTCTCACGATATACCCAGAGAAAGAGGGGGAAGGGAGAGTGAAGAGGAGAGGGGGGAAATAGATAATTACAGACCAAATCTTCTCTATTCCAAGTGCGGAATAAATTGAAAAAGCATTGATATTGATGAGAAAATGGGCGGAGACCCTGTTCTAGAGGGAGCGGGGGTCTGGAGAGGTGTGAAATTATTTTTCTAACTAAATTTTCCCCTACTAATTTTGCCTCTAAATATTTACCTTCATAAAGAACCAAAACAAGTATGGTATGCAGCTGGGTATATATTAAAATAATAAATTATTATGGTTCCTAAACCGCTTAGTCTTTTATGATTCTAGTTGCCTTTAAGAGCTACAAGGAAATAAGTTTCGAAATGATTCAAAAATCAATCATTATTGGATTTTGGAGAACCTAAAGACAGAGAGCAGAGGGAGCAAGAGACAAATGACAGAAAGAGAGTGCAGAGAGAGAGAGTCGGAGATAGAGATCAGACAGATATAAATGATAAGAGAGAGAGAGACCTGATGATAAACTTTTGACGGCATTCAAAGATAAAATAAAACTAGAAAATTGGTTTCACAACATATTATACTAATTCTCCGTTATTGATCAATGTCCCATATCTCTGGAAGAATCCTGCCACCTGGTTGGAAGTTCCAGGAGTCCCTTTCTTCACTTAGTCTTCTTTCCTTTCCTTCTTTGGATTGACTCCAATATATCCTGGAATGAAAAAGAATTCATGAATTAATTATTATGAGTACCGGTACCATTGCTGATGCACTCGTCCACACTTACGAGTACCAACACAGGGCAAATTTAAAGATTGTAAATTCTCACACAAGTTCATTGAAAATAAAATCGAAAAGAGGCATTAAGTTGTTAAAAATAAATCTTAAAGAGGTATTGGCCTTACTACTTTACAGTAAGTAGAGTAAACTTGTACACATGTGCATCAATCATTAGGCTGATATTAGACAGATTTTCCGTCCCCTAGCATTGCCAAGCGAGAACTGTAGTTGAGGCGACATTTGCTATTCCCAAATTAGTTTGATTATAAAATAAAATATTTTTCACCCCCGCGGTTTTTGAGGTTGGCCGACCTGGCTATGAAGCCTTACAAGTTGGGGAAGGAGAAGGGGGTCACCGTGTCAGGGGCCGACAGCAAACATTAGGCCTACTCCGGGGCCTACTGTTTGTTTCCATTAGCATTATCGTCCACATTGGGTAGGCTAAACTAAGAAAGAGGCAAAATCTAGTAAGCCGGGCTAGTAGTAAGATCGTCAGGCATTAATGAACCCAATTCGATATTTCAAAAGAACCCTTTATCTAAAAGCGGAATTTCAAGGCAGAACTTAATCAAGCAAGGAGAAACAGAGCAATTGTTGATTATTTTCCGTCATGGGAGACCGGGTGGGGAGCAAGCCTCCCCTGCCTTGGCTCCCTCTGAGAAAGGGCCGGTGGTGGACATTGCAGGTTTGCCGTTAATTTTGGGTCGGTGTATCAGCCTTATAGTGATAAACAAACTAAATCCTGTGTGTAAGATAGATTAGCAATTGATCACACAATACTTACCTACTATATGTAATGGAATTTGTGAGAAATTCGGTAGGATTTTGATGAGAAATTCGGTACGGCGAAATAGCTAATTCAAAACAATCCGCCATATTACTAGAGCTGGTTCCCGGATGTAGACTGTTGTGCTGCACACCAGGTGGCGTGGCCCGCTAGGCCTACAGTTGATGTCCAGTCCAGTTCACGAGGGTGAAAAATAGGTCCTACCGGGGAAAAAATGTTGTAAAGACAATTTTGCTGTCAAATGAAGCGTAATTCTGTGTAGAATAACATATCCCAAAACCGCAAAAATTTATTTTTTGGGGAATATCTGTTATAATGCGTTTAAATGTTTAAATATTTATTTCAATTATTTCGGTATTTGATTTTTCTCGCAGAACGCCGGTTTTGATGTCAAATGAAGCGGAATCCCAAGTAGCAAAACATATCCAAAATTTGAAAAGATCTGTTAAGCTGATTTTGTTTTATGTGCGTTTGAATGATTTTTTATTATTTCTTTTTTGGCACCGATCATAAAAAATGGGATTAAGAGATTATGATATAGCTTATAGCTTGATATCAAATGAAGCATAATTCTGTGTAGAATAACATACCCAAAATCCATGAGGATCCGCTGAGAGGATTGTTTGGATATATTTTGGTATCTAATTAAGCATTTATGCATGTTTTTCTATAGAAAAGTTAAATCAATTTGTAGCCTATGGATTTGTCTCTAACATTTGGTTGTTAAATCTCCTTCATTGAAGACAATGCAGAGAATTAGTTGCTAAATATCATTGTAATTAACACATAAAATTTAATGTCACTAATTAATGAGCCCAAACGCCCTCCCCTTGAGTAACTGTACACAATATCATCAAGACAAAAATAAATAAATTCTTCAGACGTTATGGTAGGAATATGAACCAAAAACGATTGTTATCCTACAAACATATATACTGATATAGGCCTATATATTTCTTCCACTTCAGAACTTCTGTGACTATTCCTTTTTAAAAAAAAATACCCTATGTGCGCGAATTTAAATCCTGCGCAAACCTATAATTATTACATAAACAAGGCATGAGGCTTCCTTGCTGCGCGAATTTAAATCCATGCGAAAAGGTGCCAAAGTAGGCTACTTAGTGCGCGAAAATTCATCTGCGCGAAAATAAATACGTTTACAGTATGTGGATTTGTAGGTCTATAAAGGCCATGACGAAATACACATTAATTCTGCCTCTATCATTTTCCCTGGTATATCAAGAAACAGTTGGACAATGTTGAACATTGTCCAACTGTTTCTTTGTATACCAGGGAAAATGGTAGAGGCATTACATTATATATCAAGCACATATAAGGAAATATAGTTTGACTTGAGTTGTGTGGGGAAATACCCTTGGAAGATCACCCAGAATATATTTTTGTTTGCTCGAGATTTTTTCTTTGACCCATGTTGGTCTAACACGATTTCATATTGTCATTACTTTATTTATGTGAATAGTTTTCTTCATTTGTTTTAATCGGCGGAAAATTAAAAAGAAAAATGAGTGGGTATGTTTAGATCTAGAGAACTTAGATTCACCTTATATTACTCCAAGGATTCTATTTTGTAAAACAAAAGAATCTTAAAGAAGAGAAATAGATTATTTGCATCTCCTGATCACATATGAACGACTTAATAATATATCATTTTCTTGTAAGTGTTGGTAGTTCAAATATCCATAATTCAGACATTGTATATCCTTAAACCCCAAACAACCAAAACATTTATATTTGTAGTTAAATCCATCAAAGGAAAACAAGTTGACAAAATCAAGGCAACAAAAGAGACATAGTTTGAATCTCAAACAGGAACCTTATAGAATGACTATAAATCGTAAAACTTCGAACAATCACATAATTAATCATCACAAACTTTTACCTTTTACATAATTTTATTTATTTAGGGCTATCAGGAAGACCTGATTTCAGAGGATTAAAGCCCAGTTCCAAAGTATTGTTATAAAATGTATGATGAAATGTCAAATGTATGTAACGGAATTTGGAATAAAAATCTTTATATATATACATAATATAGGCCTATATATATAAACCCTGTGCCACTCTAAAAGGTAATGAAAACGCACCGTTGTGCCAACTGTGTTACCAAACTAAAATCGTCCATCAAAACGTTTAGATCAGTTGTGGTCACGACTAAGTGAGTAGCGGCAGTGTCTCCATAGCATTATGCAATGTGTTGTAGACGGTTTTGACGCGCTATTAATAGTGGTGGGAAGGTGGCGGTGTTGACGCTATTGACACTCTGGCATGGTCAGCGATGCATGAAGCGACGGGAGAGAAAAAAACAGTCACTGACTGATATTCCCATTAGCGCTACGGAAAATCAGTCACTGACTGAGATTTCCATGAAGGCACTGAGAAAAACCAGTGATGGCTGTTTTTTACCGAGGTGACTGATAATTATCAGTCGCACCCATTTGCGGCTGAAAATAATCAGTCATTGCTGGGGAAATATTTATATCTGACTGATAAAACGGGCGCGGGTCTATCAGTGCAGAACAATAGAATGGTATTTAAGGGATAGCATTTTCTTTGAGCTACTAGTACAGCTTATGTTTCGGAATTATCAAACATCAAACGTGTATATCTATGCACAAATACTATCACATTTTAGACACTGCCTTAGACACTGCCTTAAACAGTATCGGTGCTATATACCACCTTAGGCAGATTATAGGAACACCTTTGAGCTGTAAGATCCATCCGTATCTAAGCGTCCATGTGCAAGGCAGTCCTGACCACGTTCTGTGCATTGCTGCTTAAAACGCTTTTAGTCACTCCCCTTAGCAGTCCAGGGGCCATAAGGTAGAGTCTAAAAGGTTTAACAAGCACCACTTTCAACCTTCGGATCCACTGTTTGTGCATACACCATTGGCTTTGTCTCGGAATTAAGTACCAAACAGTACAGCAGTAACAACTTACTGTTAATCATTTAAGGAAGATATGCATTTTAGACGCAGGTATACACATATATACACACACGTGTACTACACACACACACACACACCAGTACACGTCTTCGCTGCCAAGTCACTACACGTGACTCTACACCTGGAAATCACTACACTATGAATTAAGGCTTCTAGAGATAGTTCTATTTGTTTTTCTTGTTTCATTTACTTTCAATATGGCTGTAATCAACTGGAAATCTTTATATTTCTTTTTTTTCTCAACATCAAATTTCCATGCAAAGTCACTACTACAGTTGTTAAAACACAGGAAACTCACTACATACTTAATACAGAATTTACACTGTAGTCAGTGTAAGAATATCACTCTACATAAAAAAACCTAAAGTTTAGCTAGTTATACAGTGGGTAAGCGTTCCCCCTATAAAGAATTTCAACAAAAATTTTCCCTATACAAGTGTGCTTAGCTTAAAATTTGATTTTTGAAATGTGTGCTTAGCGATCACACACTTTCATGTTGGAGCTACGAACCCACACATGAATAATTTTATGAAAAATGGATAGAAATGAGTTGGTTTAGTTGGTTTATATCAGTAGCAAACTCACTACATGGTTTCATGTAGTGACTTTGGCATGGTGTAGTGACTTCAAAGGTGTGTAACCTTATACATGTAGTGACTTAGCAGCGTGTACAAACGCACACACACACACACACACAAACGTGAAACTGAAATAACTATAAGGCCCTGTGTCCACTGAGCTGATTAACTTGATGGAGGACCGTCGAAGGTGTAACAGCTAGAGGACAGTCAGGCCGGTCGAGATGCATGATTAAAAGGTATAGCTGATTGACGGTGGTGCCTGCCATCATAAACTCAAGCTGATCAAACGATCATAGGGCAGCAAGCCAAAACAAAGGTATAACCATCCGTCCAAAGAACATATTCAAATTCCCCAAACAAGACCCATTTTCAATGTTTATTCAATGGACTACAAAGGCAAGTGTCCCCTGCGAGGAGGGGTTTGGTCTCTTCCATGCACCTGCTGCTCAACCGGCTGCACCACGACCACCAGACTGTTTTCCGATAAGTCAGCCGACTGTGCCCCTGTCCCCATCCCATGAGACCATGAGAACATCTATTGACACACCCTCATAGGGCACGACATGCGCATTGGGCTAGGCATTGGACTAATTAACAAACCCATATAAAACCGCTCTGTGGCAAATTAGCGCAAAGGCCAATCAACATGTCCGATTAAGCACTTGACATTATATATATATATATTATTCTCAGACCTCTTTGTTCAAGTGCAAGCTCATCACATTGATTGATCTTAAAAGATTCGTCTCCTGATGATTAGAAATACATTAATTAAATGAAGATCAATCAGGGAGTCTTGTATGAAGCATTTAGGATTGAGCGAGTGAGATTGGTTGCTTTACGTCCTTATCAACACATTTAATATCGTTATATCAAGGGCGGGAGAGCTGAGAGGGAGGCGGTTTATGATCTTACCCAGGAAATAGAGATAGAGAAGGAGGGAGAGAGAGACAGAGAAAAGAGACAGAATTTAGGTATCTGTTTTTATAATTGACGGTTGCAGAGACATGGCACTGCTTCAATCAAACAGGTTGCTTGGTTTTGAAAACAAACAAGTCACTGCCTCTAGAGAAAGTTGGTTTTGTCTGTCATCCGATCCTCAAATTTACTGATGGTTTCTCAAAAAGATGATCAAGACTGTCAACAAAGATTGATTAAAACTTCCACAGTCTAATCAAATTGGTCCACGTGTGACGTGGTCCGACTTTGTTTGTGCCGACTACTAAAAACACAAATGTTAAGTTCAAACATCTAATCTGTTTTTACTCAATAGAGGCCAATTTAATATTTAATAATCCATACAATAGAAAAGGCGCTGTCTCCATCATGGTTGTGTTCATTTGTTGCCTGTGTAAATAAAGCATGTACTCTACTATTAAAACAAAATCTACATTGTCCAGGTTTAGATGAAAAAGACTTATTTTGAGGATGCAATGGTTATTTTACGCGGTATGGGGTTACCGTATTTTAAAAGAGGCAATCCCATGGTACAACCTTTTGTCATCTATGTCAGGCAGGCTGTCGGTGAATTGAGTAGGAATGTAGTTTGGTATCAATAATTCTAGGAGGGATTACGAAAGCCAGCAGAATTCTGGAGCGCTTTATTCAAATGTGAGAGTTATGGGGTAAGCAATACAAAGTGAACAAATACCAGACACTTTATCAGTGTGTTCTGTACAAATATGTTAGCCTTCTTCTACTGCGGTGGCTTTGTGACACGAAGATCTTAGCCTTTGTTAGAGTTCTATGCATAATGTTACCAACTAAAAATACAATTCAATGGGGTTTTTCAGCAGAATTCAACTATTTCCTGCAGGGATAGCACTATTGCCTGCAAATATGGAACGTGTCCTACAAGTTACATTAGTAGACGTACATTGGAAAGGATATTGGCGACCGTTCAATTCATGAATTGTAAAACACCTTTTCATGAGCAAACAAATGTATAATGGATTCAAATACGTTCATTGTGGACCAGCACTCTCCTATCTATGCCTATAAGAAGTCATTTTGAACAGTATGCACTTATTTAAAGTTGCGCTATCAGTTAACATTAACAGTAATTAAAGACTTTTTTTCCATTCTTTCATACCCATTCAAAAGTCATTTGAACAACATTTTGGGATATTTCGTCTGGTGGTTTTTGCTACAGGGCTTCATGAAAGTACATTTATATTCCAGAGACTAAATCCCCCAAGGCTAAAATCCCTTCCTGCGGAGACTTCACTCATTATCGGTAATAGGCGGCCGTTCTCTTTTGGTGAATTCGAATTCAAATTCTTGTATAAGCATATATATACAGCAGCAGAATATTGATAAATTCTATCCCTACTTGTCATAATATGAGTAAATTTGGTAAGTGTCGTTTTGTCGTAATAGCGAAGAATGCAGCTTTAAACATAAATATGCAATGCGACATCGCCTACGTTCCTGAGCGCCTTTCATTAGATTAGAGCAAGCAGAAGTAATAATTTCCGACGAGAAGAGTGCAATGAAAGTTAATGCTCACGCCTCACTTATGGTACATCCCGATGGTAAAAATACGAACACTTACCATCCCCTCACAAATTGAACTTTGGAAGGGCTAAGTATGGAATCATTTCTCTAAAGGAACCGCGCAGTCTTTAGTGCATAACTTCTTCATTGACATGCGGTATGGAAGTCAGTTAGGAACTAGGCACATTTCACAAACTGCTCACGCACCGTCTTTCCTAAACGGCCAGGAAAATTGTTATTATTGAATTTACCATCCACATACTAATCATGTACGAAGAGGCTATATCTATGCAGTGCCAGCCTTGATATATGCCATTCTACAGCGAATCTCTAACATAATAATTGATGTTATTGGCAATTAATAAGAAAAGCATGGCGGAACCTCAATAAACTACTGATTTATTATCTGAACTTGGTAGGGGACATGGGAATTTCCATTGCCATGGTGACACACAGCTTGACATGGCGCAATGCAAATAGCATCCATAGAAGCAAGGAAGAACAAAGCATTACTCCCTCTGATGCACCTCACGCTTCAGAATGTCCAGATTTAAATCCAATTTTGTATCACAGGAGGAGCTCATAACTGAAGGTTATCATCTAGGACAGGTCGTATCATAAGTATATTGGCGATAAATCTGCTGGAAACAATAGCAACGATTGACTTTTACATCCCTCCATCCGTTACTTGTCCATGTCCTGTTTGCACATCAGCAGAATTAGCAGGAGTGCAATTGCTGTCATGGTAGCGACCAAACTGTGAATTCCATTATGCCTTTTACTAAGTGACTTTTAATGATCGTAAATTCTGGTTAAACGTTGAGTGCACGAAACTTATATTCGAGATGTTTGTGCCAACAAAAGCTAGTTTCCATGATGTTTATCTAGGAGCGTATCTGCAGGTCGGATGCACAGTGCAAATATTCTATTCTCCTATGGCAAAAAAAGGCTTCTGTATGGAATGCATGGTAAAATTGCAAATTTTTACCTTATTCTATCATACTGAAATTCAAGATGGCGTCCAATTGAAATGGCCTCTCGAACAATAATTCGATGTAACTTTAGTTCTAACAAACATTTTTTAGTTCTAATGAACAATTTCCGTTTCCTATGTTTCCCAGGTCAATGTATTAATTAGAATAAAAATTAAATCCAAGACACATGTATGATGTCTTCTACTAGGGACGCTAGACCTCATACTTCATCGATCGTTTAGTTCTTATGAACAAACATTTTATTCAAGGGATATTGCGAGATGATGTGATACAAATGCTCGGCCGCCAACACATGACCAACACTCCATAAGTTGCAAGTACTGACCAGGCTGAAGGTCACAACAAGTAACTTCCCGCTGGCCAGAAAAATGAAATCCTCCAAAACAAATACCAAAAAAAAACACCACAATATCTACTTAGATTACAAACAACACAAACCAAACACAGCCCATGCAGAAACTTCCTGCTGGCCTGTGGAAAAAAGACACACAAAATCCACCACACCTCACCTCACCTCATCCACCCCCCACCCCCACCCCCATTGAAACTTGTGTGTAAACACCAATGTTCCTATATCCCACATGTCCTAGTGTTAAGAAAACCTAGCCTAGCATCTACTACAACCAGTGGACTTATAGACACTGCAGTGGGCGGAGAACCATGGTTATTCCCAGTTGAATAATCCCCGTTAGCCCATGTCATTATACTATATCACTGTACGATCTCTTGCATCTCATACTTGATCACTCTTATCTTTAACCTTGCTGTATAAATATCCTGAATAACAAAAAATGCTGAATAAAAAAAATGCTAGGAAAGGAATGCCCTATTTACATCACTACTTACATCTCAAAGAGAGCATTTTATTCAAGAGGTCAATTTAGACTTCACTTTCAACAGATGTCATGCTTCATTCAAGCAAATAAAAAATATAGGTCTATGTTGCGGCTGGTCTGTGAAATGTCACTGAATTAATATACTTTGGTTTATGTTTGTCCTTTGATGAAGAAAAGGTTTTAAATATACATTGGGGATGTAGGCCTATTCATGGAATAATGGAATAAAGACAGGATAATTTGAATTTAGAGTAAATGCTTGGTATTCAACCTGGTGCCCAGGATATTGTTGTCACCATCTCTGTTGTCTACTGACTTGTTGAATAAACTGAAGGCCATGTTCGTCTTCGTCTCTCTATTCTCGATCTAGTCATCTGATATTTTAGTACATATATATATATATGAAATTCGTTATCATCGATTATAATAATACTTCAGGGATCGGGGGGGGGGGGGGGCAAATAACAGAGGCTATATCCTCCTTGGTGTGGGGATCGCACCACCCAAGGGCTCTCTGTGAGTTAATATTATTGACTTGAGTCGGTTGGTGACGAATAGCGGCTATCTCTCAGAAGAAGACTTGACACAATATATAGAGTACTTTAAGCTATCTAGCTTCCTTTATTTATAATGACGTTCTCGGCAGCTCTACTATTAACCCTGTCTGAGCACCAACTGCCCTTACCCCCGTTCCCACCCTTATTTATAGTCCCTCCCCCCAGGTCCCGTCTCCACTCACAGTGTGGAACCCTAGCGCCCGGAGCATTGGACGACGATCGTACCCAATCTACATCATTCGTCCACCGCTCCCCGATCCCCTCCACTACAATATATGGTCTATTCCTACGTATTGGGCCCAGGCCCTTTTTCTCTACCTTTGGTATGATTAAAGATAGACAAAAATGTAATAAGGTCAGGTAGGGCCAATGCTAAAGTTGAAAAATGAACCTTTTTTAATTTGCCATTCATTAATCAAAATGAGGGACTTATTTCATCACAAGATGCCAATAATATGAGGAAATGATCATATTTCCCGAATAAAATGCCAAATCCAACCCAAAATTAATTTCTCATTGTCAAAATCCCCATATTTAGTGGCAGTTTGATCTGTGACGCTAAAACATAGGAACTCCTAATCCTATCTTTTATTTTATGTAGAATAAAAGCAATTTAATCAATTTAGTAGCAAATTTAGATTCGAAAGCATCCATTGCTCTACTATAGGTTCCCGAAAACATTCCAAGACATTTTTGGAGACATAACTCTACAAAGAAGAAATAACTCTTACAAAGCACATGACATGAACGACTAGATTGAGTGTTGTAATATATCAGACCGCATTCAAGTCAGGTTTCTGGTCCGTCAATAAGGTTGCTTTTTTTTAAAAAAAAATGTTTTCATTGGCCACATCAAGCTGATAACATATAAATTAAGGAGCATAGATATTATGTTATATGAAGGTTTGTCTATCTTGTCTATTGAATAGTTGTAGAAATATTGTATAGAAATAAGGGGTATAAAGAAGAACCGATCAAACAACGCTTTGTTTTCTTTCTTTTCTTTTGCTGCCATTGATCTTCCTCTAAAACTAAAAACCTCTGGGAGTTCCTAGGTACACTAGGATGATCCGGGTTCTAATCCACCAGTCTTATATGAAGGTTTGTCTATCTTGTCTATTGAATAGTTGTAAAAATATTGTATTTGTATAGTTATAAGAGGTATAAAGAAGAAGTCCTAAGGCTTTGATCCTAAGATCTAGAATAGTGTTTATTGTGGTCTTGGCATACAGGTGAGAGCTTGGTCCATGTGGCTATTGTTGATTGGAGGAATATATAATGAGCTGAGAGTGCTACCTGTGGTTCCCCTTACTACCGTATTCAAAGCAATAAATTCCTGGGTCCTGATACCTAATAGGTTCTTTATATATATTAATTATTAATTACCATGACACATAATATATCACTAATTGATGTTAATTATTGATCATGAAGTCGCTACCCATTGTTACGTCATTATTGCGTAACATGATGTAACAATTGGCGTCAAAAGATGACAATTATGGAAGATAATGAGAGTTACATTAGATTATTAGTTATGCCCTCCAAAGCAGTACGTAAACATCACCTAACACCTCATTAAGGAAGGCAACATGCACTCATTATAGAAATAACAATAATTATCGTACATTGGACGAACCGACGCGTTCCATACAAGAGCTATTATTAAATTACAAGCAATGCTTACGTCCGATGTTTAGGAGGAAGCTGTACATATCGCCTGAATGCAAAATGATAATTTGTAAGTTGACTCTAACAATCCAATTATATTAATAATGATATAGCCATAACTGAGCTACATAACACATTTAACAATTTGTGGTCAATCCCTTCCAATTGATTTAAATTTATTTATCAATGCGCCGCAACAAAGTTACTAACTATCTTTTCTACTAAACAATAACCTCATGACCCCCCCCCCCGCCCCACCCTTCATCATTGTAGTTCTGAGATGCCCCAGACACACACATACACACATACACATATACACACATACACACTGCAGAGTCTGTGCAAAAGAAGATGCCCCCCCCTTTCAGAGTCTGCACAAAAATGGTGCCCCTCCCTTTGAGAATTCTCCTCTTTCCCCGCAAGTCGTGACGATTGTAATCCAAGGGTCAAAATGGCCATGCTGCATGTGAAGTGACGGTTACGTTAGCGACTTGTTCAGGTGCTGTGCCTGTCTGCATGTCATCAGGAAATACAGAGATTTGCAACTAAAGTTACCTAGACGTAAAATGTCATGTTGCTGTTTAAGAATCTGACACAAATTACATATACTATTTTAGGAGAAATTAATTAGTGTCAGGCAGTGGCATGCATGGTCTGGGGACTGGACCCACCTTAGACAAAGACTTAAACGATTAATAACCTCCATTCAGGCCTGATGGTGCAGCTTTTGTGCATAATCTCTTGGCGAAATTATGCACCAACAGTGCATCAGCAGCTCCTCAACGAAAGTTATTAATGCTTTAAAGCTGCATTCAGCTGCATCCTCCAAAATTATAGTCAAGTGATCTTTCGATAGGTTGGAAAAGAATGAAACAGAAAGTGGAAAATCTTTAGTTTGTGACCAATGTGAACTAGAATTGCAGCTGTAATAGATATACTGGCCTTGATAATGCCTTGATAATAGCAACAATGACGTGTGATAAATGAGACTGGAGTCAGGTTATTGTGTTTTCAAAAGTAGATTTAAAAAAGGCAATCTTGAGGTTTATTCCTTACCCAATGTATAGTAATAGCAGTATAAATCAAAATATAATTACAGCGTTTGATCTGCGTCCGGTTGTTATGGGTAATTAGCAATTATGTTCAGCAAGAATTCCTGCAACATCACACCCTATCATTATTTAATGTGACACTGCCCGGGGCCTGGGTAGCAATCAGCCTCGGACATAACAGCAAGTATTGCATCCTTGCTGACAAAAGCACCTCATAACAATTTGAGATAGCTGTTAGGTAAAGTTACTACATGGTCACCTAATAAAGGGTTAGAAGGCACGATTTCTTCCAGCCCATGTGCATTGAACATTTCGGCCTTGGTCATTGAAGAAAGAATAATCTATACTAGGAAGAAACCCTGTTTTCTAACCTTTATAGGATATGTCAAACTAAAAATGCAAGTGCTGTTACCTTATTTTGTGGGTGTTCATCCCATAAGGTACTTGAGTTTAATTGTCAGTGAAAATTCAAATCGATGGAAGTGTCCACCATTTAACTATCCTTGCTCGCTCCTTGACATAGAGGATGTGATATATATCAGAAGCTCATATTGACATGCTGATTGGTTGAAATTTACAATGATTTATTAACATGAAAGAATTACAACTCCAATAACATTCAATGTTGCTAACACTGGCACTGGCAATATTGACAAGAAAATGCATGCCTTTCTACTTCATGAATACAATTGGAACTCTCACAGTAACATTAACTTATCACGAATGGGTGACCCTGTCGCAATTTCATTGATTATATTTGATTTTTTTAAATTTCACTTTTATAAAATCCCTAATTTATCAGTTTCACTGGGTCACGGCCTCCAAATCTGTATGAATGTGAAGTGGCGGTTGAAAATTCGATTCTTAAACAACGCCATGACATTTTACGTCCAGGTAACTTTAGTTGCAACTCATTATTATCATTTTTATTTCCCCTGATGTTGGAAATCACATAACAATGCAATCAATTGCGATTGGTTCTTCAATCTAAGATATATACATGTGTAGGCGTACTTCTTTGGTATTTCTCTCAACGTTCCTCACCGACACCAAGTCAGCAGACCCTTCCTCTACATATAACCTTCGTTGTAGTTTAAGTAGCATAAAGTAGGAGCTGCTCGTCTTGTGAATCCAGTCTCATATAATCTGAATAAACAACCTTGATCGATAACATCCGACGTCGAATACCTTCTGAGTGCAAAGAGAACAACAACAGTGTGCACTGATGTTCCAATTATTCCACCCATCCTCAACTGGGCCACACATAATGACATAATTAGAAATAGATACAGACATTTTAACTAACTGGTTGGTTACATTCACTTAGAATTCTACACGAGTTGCGCACGAGTTGTGCAATATTCTTAGTGACTGAAACCCATGAGCTAGTGTAACTGATTTAGCTTTTAATAACCGATTTGCCCCCCCCCCCCCAAGTATTTCCAGTGGCTAAGGTGATGGGATTGCAATAGAAAGTATCCCACTCAAGATATCTTTTCATGTAGAATGTGTATTATAATATAATAAAAATATATATAGTATATAATAATATATAATAAAAAGCCTTAAACTAAGCGAGAATTCAGAAATAATCGGGATAATATTGTTGAATTGCGAAAGTATAACTTTAAAATAGGTTAATCAAAAAGTAAATTAGTGGCACAGAAGTTTCATGTAGAATGTGTATTATAATATAATAAAAATATATATAATATGTAATAATATATAATAAAAAACCTTAAACTAAGCGAGAATTCAGAAATAATCGGGATAATATTGTTGAATTGCGAAAGTATAACTTTAAAATAGGTTAATCAAAAAGTAAAATTAGTGGCACAGAAGTTAAAAGTGATCTACTACCACAGCTCATCCAAAGCAGCCAGAATATGTCCCTCTGATAATTCTTCACTTGTTTCAGAGGCCACTTAACGTTTTTTCATTTTCCTTGGGAGCCTGATCGTCAGTTGAAAACTGAATAACAACTACCCCTGCAATTGTGGCTTCCCCATGAATGGGTGCCATTCCGCAAAGTTTGTCAATGGGGGCAGTGAAAAAAACTTTAAGGACAGTGCAGACAATTGATTGGCTCACTAAAGTTTCTAGAACTTCCTTTCAACCATTACATTCATCATGGTAGAAGCATAATCATTAACCTGTGAAACTGATAATTCAGTTCTGGCTCTATTCAATAGTTCTACATATATATTTTGTCTTCTTTTTGTTTCATTTCTGCCACTTTATAGAGGATACAAAGACTTGGTCACTGATTTTCTGTCCAAGACGCCAATCCATTGAACGGGAATTCAAAAGCTCATCTTTTTACGTTATTGGGTATACATCTATAATATAGGTGGAACCACCGAGGCAGGTGGTATAGGCCATCAAAACAAACAAAATTAACCCCTAACTCAGGATTTACTTTAATGTTCTGTGGTGTGAAATCAATGATATTGAAAAGGGGTTGATACCAATGTTGATAATTTCATCAATCAAAATAATCTCAACGTTGGCAAATTTGTTTTGAAAGGACACTTTCTTGATCAGCACTGAGTGCCTCCACAAATGTTCTATATTGGTAGTCTCTGCAAGGCACAGTGACTTGTTTGACCTCCTATAAGAAAAGCAGCTGTCCCTGTATATGCCAATACAAGAGTTGTGAACAGAGTAGAGCTGTTCTCCAGCAAATGATAATAAAGTCTCGACATGGCCTGATATATTATTCTCATGGAAACACTGTTGTTGTTGTTGAAACTTTTATTTGACAATTTAAGAAATGACACTGTCGGTGGGTACTAATCTCCCTACATAGGGAGGATTTTAAAGCCCTACCTTATTAGATTGTTTTAATAGTGCAAAGGTTACAAAACACCCAAGAATATGTTCCTACTGCCCCACTGCCTGTTACAAAAAGCTTCACAGGGTGTGGAAGCAACAATAACATTTGTCAAAGGTAAAATGCCTGCGTTGTCAGCACTGCTGCAGGCAGGAATTCAAGGAGCTAATGCATGAAAAGATAGGAGTAACAATATTTTTATTTTCGAAGGAACACAAATTATTGAGTTGACCTGATGAATGCCAATCATTGATTAGGACCTTGATCCGGTATGACAAAGGTTCAGTCTTATATCAGATGTGAAGTCAGATGATATCATATCGCATGTTTTTGTGATATCACATGTGAAATCAGATGCTATCTATATAACACCTTTTCTCACCTCTTACATAATTTGGGACAGTCCATTACAGTTGGACTGGTCAATCCTAACATGGGTGGTCCAAATGGGGTAAATACAGTTTTTAAGGGTATGGAGGGCTATGGAAACTCAGGAATAATAGCTTTACTACCCCTTTAAATGAAGGGAAAACTCGAACCAAGACATACAATTCCAGGTCCAAACTCCACATATCCCATTAATTGTGATTCATGCTTTGATCATGTTTAAGGTTTTTAGGTAAATATTTAACATTTGCAGTCTGAGCATGACTAAATCGCAGTAACTATAACTTGACATCGGACACAAGTATTTGACCCTGAGAAAACGGTTCCCTTGGAACGCCAGGTAGCTACATTAAGTTCACACTAATTATAAAGTTAAATAGATCAATAGTTAGATAGATCAATAGTTAACTTAATGCTTGTTTTCAAAATTTGTCTTGAGAAAGAACATGGATGGGTGAATACAAAAAGGAAAAACAACCATATAGTTTTGTCTTGATGTAATCAGAAGCTTCTACAGGAAAGCAAGAGGCCCCTTGCTCGATGTGCAGGTTGCAAGGAATGGTAACAGAGAAAGCCAAGATTTGGTACTTGTAAGTATAGAGGTTTTGCTGGGCCTTTTGAAAACCTATTCACACCAAGCCAGCGCTAATTACAGGGAGTTTGTAAAAATGCAATGTGAGTGTGTGGGGAGTGGGCCAATTCTGCATTGGCCGTTAAAAAACCCAAATCAAATAAAAAGTTGAAAGGAATCATCAGTAACCAAATTTAATCCCTCTTCAGTTGCCCGGTTCTTGGCTGGGGGTCGCCTCTTTCCCCACTGACCGTTGAAGTAGGTTCCATAAAAGAAGCATAAAATTCCTCTTGGTGTCTGAGCACTGCCCTGGTAGAGGCCTGGGTAACAGCTATTTCTCCTTTGTTAAAAATGGATGCAACCTTTGAGTCTCAGGTGGCCCAAGTAGCCAGCAAATTGAACAGAGCTTTGGGATGAGAAGTGGGGCTGTACCTCAACTCTGTATCTCCCAACCGTTCATAGCAGATAAGCCACTCCCTCCTATTGTCCAAGAGAATAGATACCAGTCCCTCATAGAATAAGGGTAATTTGTATGTGATGGGGGGCTTTACCTTTGCAGTTCACACAGGACTGAGGATTAATCAATGACCTTTGACCCTAGTACAATCTCTTTAGCCATGTTCCCTTGGTAGGAGATTATTATAGGACATCAAGAGGAATCAGTGGCTTGTGATTTTAGTGGGACGAGAGAATCTGCCTCTCTGAAGAAACATATAAGTGGATTGACTTCAAGTCTAATGAATAATTCATGAGTCAAGGATTTCAGAAAGTTATGGGGTATGTATACTTTTAAGCCATCAAAATACACACGGTGTCATGAGTCAATTCAAAATAGTTTTAATGGACTTGAGACAACGTTGTAGTGGGTCAGGCTGTGAGGATATGTATACCATCGGCAGCTTTACACATTTAGGAAATTCTTCTAAATTAGGCAGAGAATTTTAAGTTATATATACATGTATATCTGAGTATATTTGGTAATGCTTTGATTAAGGGAATTCGTTTGGTTTATGTTGAACTGCATTTCATAATTCATTTTGTAATTATTCATGCGACTTTACGCATATATAGTAACATATGTGATGTGTTTCAGGAAAATGAGTCATAAGTCGCAAAAAATAAAATTTGAGATACCATTATACTTGAAAATATGAGATCAAGCCGATTCAAATGATAGTAACCAGTCTAATAATCTAATAAGTATTTCTAGATTTTAAGTTTGATATTTTTGTTTTTGAAAAAAAAGAAGTTTCCAATATTTCTGGGGGACAATAAACACTAAGGTAACAAAATGTGGTCCATGTGAGGACCTTTAAAACGAAAGGATATACTACAGAGATTGTTCAGAAATCTAATACATCAATTGATATAACCATAAGTGATAAACCCTCCAAAAGATAGAACATTCCAATAATGGGATCTTGTGGGAAAAACACTTTGAAAAATATCAATTTTGCGACTTATGACTCATTTTCCTAAAACAAGCCACATATAGGGCCTGTGCCTATGTGAGTATAAATACCAATGTGATGTGGCGCTACCTTGTGGTCGGTTTCCTACCCCTAGCTATCTAGCTATGTTGCTTGGTCAGTGGTCAGTCTGCTGCTGACCGCTGTCGCCTCCACACCTGAGAATTTTCGTCTTTTCCTAGTTGTAATAAGGGGCGTTTATCGATGCCAGCCTAGACTACTACTAATTTATGAAGCAAATACAAAATATATAAAAAGGAGGGCTAAAATGTTCTCCATCTCCTTTTCTCGGGGTGAGAAATATGTCCCTTTCCCCAAATTTTGCCTGACTGTAGGGACTGCAGTGACAGACACCCATTTCCCCACCCACTCCCTCCCTGGCTATTGCCTTCCCTTACATCCCCTCCCCTGGTTCCTCCCTTTCTCCTCCCCCTCTCCTACCCCCTCTCCCCATTTTCTTTGCTACCCCATTCCCCTCCCCTTCATCATCTCTCTATTCCCTTCCTTTCTCCCCCTTCCCCTGTACCCCCTATTCCCCTTCCTCTCTCCCTCCCCCTTCTCTCCCAAAACACGGCAACTGCACTGATACAGTGAAAGAGTGGGAACACACACTGTTCTAATGCCCAACTGCCGCCAGTGAGCAAACGTAAGTGCATGGTTCAGAGTATGTGCATGTTCCGAATAGCATTGAAATAGCTTCAAAATCACTTCATTGAAAATATTATTTGGGGAAAACCAATACCCAGGTAACATCACCCAAGACAAAAGTAAGCCAAGTTAAAGTTAAAGCTCTGTACATCCAGTCAGTCCAAACCCTTTTGCAAGTATGTAGTATCATACAGGGCAAATAACTTTACATGAAATGATACAGGTTATTGTTTTCGTTGTCATACAAATGGCAATGTAGCCCTGTTGCCAAATTATGTTGCTCGGGGGCAACAATTGGGAATTATTGTGAGCGACTTTTGTGAATTTACATCAATCTCTATTGGCTCTATCAAATATAGAGATGATCTATGTATTTCACTTCCTTCGTATATACATAAAATCAGTTGTTTCTTATTGATTAGTAATATTGATCCAATATAGGAGCCTGTTTATTGAGCTGAGAAAAATTGCATCATTATTTCACCCTCAATATGCTCAATGCATTGAAATAACATAGGTTCTGGATATTGGTAACCTGGTCAGTATCGCAAGCGATACACCCCACGAGCAATGTGAGGTTCTAGCATTTTGATTCGATGATGGGGTTGTAATGGGTCACATTACTGTAGTTGACTTCCACTTTACTTTGTTGAAAAAGTTTCCAGTCGTTTTCACTGATTCTTTCGTCTACATTTATGATATGATTTTAGATCTCTCTAGAAAGGGGAGAGTTGAAACTATATGGGATGTGAATCTTGTAGTTCTGTTAAGATTTACTCCTTTTTATTTAGCTGATCGAACACGGCCCAAAAGATACAGCGAAGTTATGCGATTTCTAACCTGCCTGCTGACAGTGGATTGCTCTTTTGGTTTGCTCATGGTCCACTCTTTTTATTTCCCTGAGAGCATAACAAGCAAAGACAGAGCAAAACCAGAAAGGTCCAATAGAATTGCTTACTGCGCTTTCTATACGCTCTTAAAATTTGATGTTGGTGCTTCTTTTGGACTCATAGTTGCACTAATATCTGATGTCTTTGATTTGAGTGCAACAATATGTGCAGGTGAACCATCACCGATTATATTGATAAGTCACGCCCCTAACTACGCCGCCTAGGTTACCACGCCCCCCTTGGTCCCCGGTTATGACGTCGCCCCCGTGTTTACCTATGACGTCATAGTCCCAATGCTTCCACGCCCACCTTACCTTCCACTCTCAACCGCTTCTCCGCCCACGCCACACGTATAATTTTTTCTTTATATATGTAATTGTATTTATGGTGAAAATAAAACCTCCTGATGAAGGTTTCAAGGCCATTCTTCCGTTCTGTGTTTATTCCAGCGTAGTGCGGGCGTCCAAGCCATATATGACATTCTTTCCATGTCTTTAAAGCTGTGATTCCACTGGATCGCTTGTATCTGCCCTCATGGCTCGCTCATTCTTTGCTTATACATAGTGCTTTTTTCATTCCCTCTTTATCCGCCTTTATGTTAAGTGCAGTACAAGCACAGAGCGATTCTACTGGTTTGCTTGTTTCCTTATGAATCCAATAGTAATTCCATCAATTCACTCTCACTGCACTATTGGACCACTCCTAAAAGATATGGGAATAATCTCACATAGTTGCGCTCAAATCAAACAGGTCAGATATTAGCGGAATATCCTGTGCGCTTTTTTTTAAAGCAAAATTTAATAGGGATTTTTAAGAGTGTATAGAAAGACCAGTAACCAATTTGATTAGACCACTTTGGTTTTGCTTTAACTTTCTTTGTTAGGCGCTCGGGGAAATAAAAAGAGCGGACCAAAAGAGTGATCCAGTGGAATCCCAGCCTTAGTAGCAGTCTAATAGCGCAGTGAGAATGACCAAGGAAACAAGCGAACCAGTAGAATCGCTCAATGCTTGTACTGCGCTAAGAACATAAGCGGATGAAGATCGAAAGAAAAGCCCAATATGTACAAGCAAACTGATAGTGGACCAAAAGCGTAGATCCAGTGGAATCGCAGCTGACTTGCACAGTACTGGGTAGTTAAGCATAATTAGCGATTAGTAATATCATATTAATAATAAATGGGTGATAATTAATATAAACATAATGAGGTAATGTCTCATAACCATCAATAACTTGTCTTTTCCTTAAAATCAGGCTCAACTGAGAATATCGTTTTGAACCATATGTATGTCTTTTTCTGAAAAAAAAGTCTTAAATCTAAATCTAAAAGTTCCGATAAAGAAAAGTGTAGCTATGGAAATATTAAAACAAGACAACCTTAAAATATATTCATACAGTGCTGCTCACTATACATAAAATGTATGGGTAATTGAAAACTCTGACGTCAGAGTGGCGATATATAGCTGGTTATCAAGTGTGCATATGGGTCAGATCGTCAGAAAATGTACTTGTTAAACGGCAGATCTATAGCGAATTCTGCTAAATTAGGATGAAAAATGATAAATACTCGGTATATCTGAATATAATTGGTATTTTGTTGATGGAAAAAAATGCACAATGGGTCTTCAAAGTGGTGTTATTTGAGACGGTTAATGACAGCGAATGGTACATGTTGTGAAGACCAACTTGTACCATAATAAAGCCGAAGTAGATATGAAGACTTTCATACGATTCCTTACTTCATATTGATATATATCGCGCATTATAAGCTCCTTCGGCACTGCTTCCATAGAGCTAGGAAGCTAACTTATGATGGATATAGAAAGAGGAAATTATGACGCCACGTTGTTCAACGAACTGGCGAAAATAACATACTACACTTGGGTATTCATGCCGAATATCAATCATTGGCTATCACCGTAGGTTCTGGTCTGGCAAGGGCCCCGTGGCAATACAATCAGACACCTCATTAATCAAACCACCCTGGGTATGAAGCTAGCTAAGGCAATCTTTTAAAGAGAGCGTAATTGCTGCTTGACCGTTGCTGTTATTGCTCTAGTAAAAGGTATGTATTGTTTGGTGCGTGTCCATCTTTTTTTCCAAAAGGAGACGAACTCCGGAGAGAAATCCTGGTACAACATAAATGCCGCTCAGAAACAGGTATATTTCCGACTGCCTGGCTTATACATATTTGATCAAAAATTCCATAAATAAGAAAGAGTAATCTGAAATGAAAGGGAATACTTTGTCCTGAAAACTCCCGTAAATCATTTTTATCACTTTTACATTAGTTGCTATACCGATAAAAGCACCAGGCAACTGCTGCGGACAACCATCTAATTCATCAAGGTAAATCTTAAATAATGTAATATATAATATATATATATATATATATATATATATAAAATAAACAGAGGTTTATCTTATATAATGTCAATATAAAAGTTAACAGAGGTTTTACATCTCGGAATCTATATAGACAGTGATACACATTTCAAACTCTTCATCAGAACACAGGACAGCTTATTAGAAATAGTATTCGCAATTGAGCCCACACTATTGTTCACATACTGTAAGAAGTAATAGTCAGTTTAATAGTTTATTACTGCTCCTTGGCCCCCAAGCCAAGGAGCCAAGGAGCAAGGGAATATGCGGTCAGTCATGTGTACCCGATTGCCACAGCTCGCGAATGGTATTTTATTTACGATCCTGTGTAAAATTGGTGTACCAGTGTACACTATCAATACTCCTTCCAAAAAATTATACAGCAATTAAGACCGTGTGGTTGTTCAAATTGCTGTTGCATGGCGTCATTTCCTTAATTAGGTTTGACGCGATAAATGATAGCTTCTTCTTGAAAAAGAATGCACATGTAGGGATTGACGTCTCGCAAATCATTCATAACAAGGCTTGAACCTGGCATTTGTCAACCATTAACTGATTGACACCAGGCCCTCTACACAAGACGAATGTTCCAGATGCAATCTCCTGTAGCACTAATTCTCCCCTCACGTCACGGAGTAAAGCCCTTTGAGCCATTATCTCCGATAAGATCACGTAGGATCACGACTACCCAGAGGCTGGACATCAATCAGAGAGCAAGAGATAACAGAGGGAAGCTCATGTAGTTTGCCATATCTCCCCCCACCCTTTAGATGAAGATACAATCGGATTTAACAGGTATATATCTACCTATTAGAGGGTTTACTGCGAAACGCCTGTCCTAAAGTTCCTCTTTGGGTGAGGATAAATAGGCTCGGAGAAAGTGTCTTAAGTTGAATGCAGTTAAAAAGAGGCTATTATACACCTCCATGTATACACCAAAATTGATAAGGCAAATTTGTATGGTTTCAAAGTAATCTCTGCCTTGTCTATCCGACTATATGATGATGCTGTAGTGATTGCACAGTCGTTCCATATTTTGAACTTAACTAAAATAAAGGTTACAGCGTGAAGGGTAAAAATGAAAGAAGGGTTATGGATCTTCGTACGTCAGTTCATCAGAACGATTGCTACAAGTAGTACATTTCCGTTTATCTCCGAGTGAAAAGTTAATAAAGATGTTCCATTACTACTCAATGATTTAAAACAGGGGTTTGTTGAATAATAAACACTAACATGCAATGTTTCTTGATAAGCACTTTAGTTTAAGTAGAAAATGTCTACTGTAGGAATAAATATCGGCATTGTCTGTAAGGCATATTCTTTCCCTGAAAATTCTTTACCGACTGTTTAAGCAAGGACAAGTTGCTAAGGAAGAAAAATCTTAAATACGGACCTCTAATGCTACGGGCCCCTAACATCAAATCGGCCGACACCAAGTATCGGGAAGCAATTCCTGAGTTGAGGAATTATGGTACCACCTTTATCCAAAAAGTAAGGTTCTGTTAACAAAAGAAACCGAAGGCCGAAATTGATTTTCGCGAGATGATGAGTCCATATGTTCATTACATATTTTCAATCCTATATACAAAGCATTACAAGATATATAGGCTCGTAATGAATATATGAATTCAATTCTTACGGATTTAATTATAGTTGATAATTATTTAGATACCACCAATCGGTGGCAGGAACCTTGAAAGGCATTTATTCTGGATAACGGTGTACTCAAAACTCCATTCATGTGGACATAATGCCACAAATACAATACATGTAGTGTACTTGGTAGTATCTTGAGCTGATTAAATATTTGTATGGCTTATTTTCAAGGATTGATATTTTGCGAAATGAAACGTATCACATCTGTGAAACCTTTGTCAAATAAAATATGTTTTAAAAAAAGAATAGTGCCCATGCATTATATGAGAAGTTACCCTCTACAAAATGGCCAAGGTAACTGATTGTTGTTTGTTTTAAGTTTAAGTAAATGAATGAGATGCGAAGTCTTTCTCCCACAAACAAAAGCTAAAGAGCCCTATATATAAAGATTAAAGGACTCGTGGAGGCAGGTGAGCACGATAAGCCGTCTGTAAAGTTTCCTACAGGCAAATCAGAGTTGGTGCATGTCTCTGCCGGAGGCGTTTAATTGTCCATGTACGTGGTGGAACGCAATCAATGCTCTGTAAATTTGTCATCAATATCAATATCATGGAGACAGAACCAAAGGTTTTTCGGGAGAATAGCTCCATAGTATATGCCTGGCTCAATGGGTCTATGAGCCCCAAACAAACAGGACATGATGGAAAGAAAGGACGCGCTCTAGGTAAGCTATGTCTAGATACCCATTGTTGGTCTGCAATACATACCCGTGTACATAACCTTGAGTACGAGAACGTGGTGTAAGCGGCATTTATTCCTTTACCTTTCTGCTGTCAAGGATTGGCTTACTCCAAAAGGATCTCCACCTTGGTGAGCAATTAATAGTCAAGCCAGTGGCTATATAATATATATATGTACACCTTATAATTCCTCATAAATCATATGGGGACAATCAAAATTCAAGGTTTTGACATCTATTAAAACTAAATTATTCAGGTGGTTCCCCATTTGACAGGTTCTTGAAATTCGCCTTCTGCACTCTTATGGGCAACTGTTTTGCATACACAAGACTTGTAATGATGACACTCGTTGTCCCATAGATGTCCCTTGCAATTATGTTGCTTGATATATCCCATAGTGAACCAACATTAGGTGATGGTAAGCCAATTTACACCATAAGTCAGTGTGGCATTACATATAGCCCTTAATGCACTATGCAACCACAATGAAAAGCAGCAGAAAGGCTATTTAATACATCATACAAGTAATATGGTTCAAATGGGTTGAAACTGCTGGTGTCTGGGCAAGAAACAACTTGGAATGAATGGGACCTCTATCACTAAAGGATTATTGCCCGATATTGAGGGGTTGTTAATGCACTGTATGGTTATAATCCCGAGGAGAAGCCGATGTATAACACAAACAGTACACCAGCAGGCCCGAAATGGAGTTTATTAATCACTTTAGTCTGAGCCTATGGTTTTCATAGCCCCCGGACTGCTCAAGGGGGCAGTGACTAACAGCGCTTTCGACGATACTGCACGAAACGTGGTCAATACTCCCTTGCACATGGACACGTGGTTATGGCATGATATTGACTATATATATCTCGCGGCTTTCATCGATAATAATATCAGGTTCAGCTGATATAGAAAAGCCACCATTCATTCATCTTCAATCACAGGGACGAAAGAAGGCTGCGCCATTCTCAAATCGACCGAAAGGTCCCCCTGTTCAGATGAGCTATGATAAATGAATATCCTTTTGTTTGTGTATGTTACCCAAGCTCGGCCGTTATGGAAAATGCTCGATATTCTGGAAATGGATATTGTGAAGGAGTTATAGTATTCTAGCTAGTAAGAAGTGTTCTAATATATCTGTCGAGCAGGTGCAGCGAGAGCTTCATGCACACATTCAGTTATTGGATCAGAATCGACGGAGAGCGGATCTCATGTAGTCATATTATTATAATCCCGCCTGCTGAGAAGTTTGAATATTCTTATGGAAGCCATAGTTTATGTTAATAGACATAGCCATCTTCGGAGAAAATAGATATTTAGCAGACTCAGCTTGGAACCATTGGCTATAGAATATGTCTGTCTGTAATAGCCGGGAAAAGCAGATTGTTGATAAACGAGAACCTACACCCATGCATGCAAGAAATCATTGTTATCGCAGAGCGATATCATTGCACCATTGAGAATTACAATGGATCATTAAAAACAATAATATAAGATCATTAGTAATAGTCAAATAGTCTTTACTACGGACCTTAGTGTGCTGTAAAGGCTACTATTTTACTCCCTATCATTATGTACAAATATAGAGTGACATCTTGCTTAAGTATCCATTTGGTGGGCAGATTGCCAGGTGAATTGTACCTTATACGAAGAGAAATAAAGTGAGTATTAAATGATCTGTAATTACAGAGTTATAGCTGCAACATTAATAATAATAGAATGGACATCAGTTATGCAGTAGAGTGAAAACACGGTGGATGGATCTGCCTACAATAGAGCGCATATCATTTACATGCATAATTCACACTTTGTGGCTACAAAGAATTACAACATCCTATAGGATGTTGTAATTCTTTGTAGTATAGATACAGATCGTGTAATGAACTATTTTGGCAAGATATTGTTATAAATAATAGCGCGAATACTGTACCAGCGAGGATTCGACTGGTTTTCCATACTAGGGTCAGAGAAATCCAATCAATACACCCGAAAATGAATCTGCGGAGGGTCGGTTGGGTTCGGAGTGGACGTGGTTTGGAAATAAATGTATATATTCTGTAAGGAAAGAAGAGATTTCTTGCAGAAACTTTTTTTTCTTTAAAGTTCATATCCTAGGACAAACATCTAAGCGGGAATCTTGTATGAGAGGGAATCTGGGATAGTTTTGAAAGTTGTTTAACCAGGAAATATTCTTGCATAATTATTACATATTCTACTCAATCTTTCAAGTTTGTCAACCTGTTCCACTAGAATCTAAAAGCATGGATAAAAGTACCTAGTATTTATACGAAGATCAGTTTCTTAAACCTTTTAAAAAGTGTCGAATTTCACCCAAATTACATCATTTTAAAATTTCATCGATACTTTCCAAGATTACATTCATCAAAATAACTTTTCAATTTCCCCCGAACCCAGCTATGCACGAGGGCTTTTCCCCTTCCCGGAGATATTTGAGTATTTTTGCCATGGCGCCACTTTCATCCCTGTAAAACGTATTATCCAAAATTGATACATGATATAGAATTTGTAGCACCATCGTACCTACATGTCCTGTACCATCGGTTATAAGGTGAAGCAGGGTTCGTGGAGACAACCATGGCTTATAAACAGTCTATGGGAACAGCACCGAGTGATCTAATGACTACTAAATGCGGCAACGAGACATCCATGGCGATTTATGGAAGAGGTCTCTGAATCCATAGTAAAAGATGTCGCCACTTGAGAAACGGTAAGAAACTCCAGCACCTTAGGCGCCGATGATTGATTAACAAGAATATGTGGGCCTACAGGTGTTCCATATGAAGAGGTGCTATAACTGTGATTGTGACCCGATCATTTGCCCTTGCCTTTGACGTATATATGATATGTGGTCCTACCCATGTATGTTCATGGACTAAACTACACAATATATCCACACCTAAGAGCGCTGGTGTCCCATGGTGGCATGTCCATTGTGATGCATAACTCTACCTATTAAGAGCCTTTGCTGCATCTAATGGAATTGATTTAAACCTCTTAATACTCATATCTATATGGGAGCTAGGCCCAAAACTGATCTGTAAGTAGCGCACACAGCAGGAGGAATCTGTTCAAATGGAAATGTTCATAATTCATGTTCAGTGGTGTGAAGAGGAAAATGACACCAGTAGAGATGATTATCGCGATGCAGGCGTTCCGTATAAAAGTCCTATATAGCTATTCATTATTCATAGCTATTCATGATACAGAATATTCCCCTAGGAGGGCATAATATAATGACTAGAAATGTAAAGAAATATATATAAATATACTGATTGTGGCGATGGGGATTCCCAACCGTTGCCATTGTAAGTATTTTGTTAGCTGCAACGCTTTGATGTATATACTTCTATTCAAGCAATGTAGAGGGCCCAATAAAAAGGTAATAGGATATCAGTGAACAGTTAAAGCCTAGCTGGCAGAGAATGCCAGGTAGATAGATGATCTAAGCCCAATGAAAAAGACTCGTAGTGCAGACGTATTAGTAGTAACCATTTGAGGACCAATACTTGGGAACATGCTGAATTGTTATATGATATAGTATAATATGGTAGTAAAGATCTATTACCGACTTACGATACTAAAGACCTAAACTAAGCATGCCATCCGTAGGTGTACAATATATGTTGCTGTATGAGGTCATGAGAACATGTATAGAATTTCCCTGAACCAAACCTCTCAAATAACCTAAATTTGATACAGAAATGAGGCTCAAAATACTGTTCAACAAAACCGAACAGATTTACAATGAAATCAATTTCAAATAAATTGTGTTTACCATCATTTTAGCAGACTTTACTAAATGTGTAGAGCTGCCAATTGCATATATTCTAACAACATCCCCCTGCTACTGTAGATATATAGGATACCATTAGGTTGGATGAACTAATATGGAAGATTAGACTAACCTGTGTAGATGTTGCTAAGAAGGGTAATTGGTAGATTGATGATTGACACAGTGATATCCGCAATGGCCAGATTGGCCAAGAAGTAGTTGGTAACGTTTCTCATCTGTGGCACGCGGTATATAACAGCTACAACTAGACTATTGTTGACAATGGCAAGGAGGAAAACAAGGGTATAAGCCACGGAGAGAAGGACGATCATAACCATTGGTTGCTTTACTAGGGGAATGTCTCTTGGTTCATCATCCCCATCCGAAGCTCCAACGGATCCTTCACCGCTTAGTGCCACGCTTAGTGTCGTGTTGTACCCGGCCATCGTCTCTGGTCTGAACCTGGCAACCTGAGTGTAGGACTAGATATTAAACACAGGTCTTGGCTTGATGATGATGGGAGCTCTGCGTATATCACTACCAGATTATTCACTTAATGCACCATATGCATAGTATATCTCCACTAACAATCCTTCATATATATATACATATATATATATATATATATAGAGGGAGAGAGATAGAGAGGGAGAGAGAGAGAATAATAGGATGATAACATTAACAGCACCAGTCCTCCACTGAAGAAGTTCTCAAATCGTAAATCGTTGGCAATATGTTATATTGGCGGATGGTGTGTTCCGAGCGATGATTAGTCCCTTTACGATGTGTAACTCCGGTCTAATGGCTGAAAAGGGGGAGAGGAATAATATGGGAAAAAATAAACAAGTGACACTAAGAAGTATCCAGTTGTGCAGGATGTGATAGACGCGACTATTAGGCTATATTGTTGTCCATATGCCAGGTGACACTTCCCGTCAGTTCTTGGTAAGTAGGATGACAGCGGGGATCACCGATATTCCGATTCCTAACTCAAGCAGGCAACCAATTGCGCTTAAGAAAGTTGCTGTGAAATAAGCTGGTGAGAATATGACCCAAATTATGAGGGATTCTCCAGGTACATATGGTAGTGTTTACACGGCCTTTCCTTTCCGAGTCGTCTCCCTCATATCCCTTCCGTGACTGGTGTACCTGATCTATTTTGGAGAGGATCGTTCGAATACAACAAATCCGGAGTATCCAAGAATAGAATACGTGTAATGTAAAGTAGATTCCGCTGGTGAATTGAATGTAGCCTACTCTGTTCACATGAAATGACTGCCTCCTCGTAAGATCAGGCTCCGTATAGGTGCATGTGGCTGCTGGACAATCGACACGTTGAGCAGGCTACTTCCGCCGCTGCTAGCTTCGGATGGTTCGGAGAATCAACTGAAGTTAAGTGGAAGGTGTAGAAAAAGTTTAAGTTCCGTTCTTATGATAAATAAATGACAGATCCTTTGAGGCACCAACACTAATTAATAAGGGAACATAATATCCACGCCATGAAATGGTATATGTTGAATAATTTGATGAAAAGTTCCCTTATTCTATAAAAAAACAACAGAATGTGTGTATATGTGTGTGCTGTAAGTAGGTATGTAGGCCTATACAAGTAATGCCTGCTTGTCACCCAACAACTGACAGAGAAGGACTGGATCAATTAAGCTATGTGAGCATAAGATCAGGGTGTTAACGCGGGTGGCCACCAAGTGCGTGCCGACAATGCTACGGCGCCATCCAGTGGTGGCGGATGAAAGCAGTATTAAAGGCAAGAAGAGAGTCAGTTCTTGCTTCCACCTCGGCCGGCGCGACTATGGGTGGTTCTACTACTACCTTCTATCCCTCTCTCTAGTTCTCTCTCTCCAGCTCTCCAGAAGTTGTTCTCCTCACTGAGTCGTCTTCCTGGGCGCTGTAATTTATAGCGGACATCGCCGTCTGGGGGCGCCACGTGGCCACTGATGCCATCATCTGGAGTAATCGCTTTAAGGCTGTCTGTCCATAGCATGCGACACAGAGAAGCACTAATGATAATATATGATCGCCAGTTGAATTTGCCAGCATCTCTTTCCAGCGTCTATGTGTTATGAACTCAAACCAACTCTAGATTGATATTAAGATGGAAGGAATTCGAATCAATATGTCGAGGAAGAAGGGCAGGAATCGGGCATAATAAACTCCGACAGCTTTGATCTCTTTCTTCCCCTGTGTTTGGCCACCGGCAATTTATATTTACATTTAGGCCAAATAGAATGAAAAATGTATCAACTTGTTTAGCACCGCTATACACTATATATAATATAGCGTGAAATATAGCTCTCTGCATGCATGCCTACACTCTAAGAAGAAAGGGTTCTAACGAGAACCCTTAAGGGTTCTTCGGCTTGTCGACATGGCAGAACCCCTAATGGTTCTTGTTAGAACCCTTTTTTGAGGGTTCTAAGTAGAACCCCCGTTTCGGGAATAGGCAGGGTTCTACATAGAACCCTGGATTTGAAGAACCCTTTGAAGAACCCTCTGGCCAGAATAGGTACAAGGTTCTTTGTGGAACCCTCATAAGGTTCTAGTTGATTTTATTATTGTTTTTATTGCTGAAGTAACATCACTTTTCATCAAATTATTCAACATTATACCATTTCATGGCGTGGATAGTATGTTCCGTTATACTTCAGTGGGTATTCCAGTCAATACATCCTTCTGTCCTTCTGCATTGATGTTGATCGAACCTATAAATGAAGTAGAAGATTTGAATATGAGTTAAAGTGTAAGTGACATGAAATAAAAAGTCGTTTTTACATTCTACGGTATTTTTTTAAAAAGAAATTCGTGAATGTTAGTGAATTGGGTACCATTCTGTCAATCATCCTGAGTAGCAAGTTCATGTGATACATTTTGAGGTGTTGGTTGAGGATTGGTGTGAGGAGTGTGGACACTTATCTGGGAGGATATCTGGATGCCCATCTCTGTGTGATGTAATTCACGCCAACACTACTAACTTTGCACTTATGCAAGGACTGCTTGATTGACAACCTTCTACCATCTCTGCAGTAAATCCCTGAAGGCCAGTGTCACATCCTATTAGTTGACATTTGTTGTATTCTATTGGCTATCTTGGTTTGATTGACAAGTTGCCACTTAAGGCCACTGTATAGGTTTTGAGAGGAACCCATTTAGAGAGGACCACCCATGACTGAATCTGAGTGATCTACACCTACTACACCCTTTGTGATTTCTGGGTTTCAAGTCTTGGAGACAGACAAGCTCGGAATTGCAAAGACTAAAAGACAATTGTGTATTATTAGATTACAATATATGTTGTTTGATGTCTTATGTCTAATTCCCTTGCATTGTACTTTCATGTTTATCCAACTGCCTTTGTAAACAGGGAGCATGCAACTTTCCTAGTTGTTAATAAACTGAATTTTACTTCCACTCCTGTGTTCTTCTAATACAGACATTCGAGGCATTTCAGATTACAGTACGTCTAATATTCATAATCTAGCCATTGCACACAAATAGTTGACCGGAGAATTTGTTTCCTTTGGAAACGCACAATATATACATTAACTTAAACTGATTATAAAGTTAAACAGAAAAATAGTTCATTAAATGATTGATTAACTTAATAAACTTATAACTTGTTTTCAACTGATTCCAGTGACTAAACACTACCTTAGCCCAATTCCAAAGTATGGGCATCGCTGCGCTGCCGTTGCCGAACTCCAAGCCCCGTAGAATAAAAACTATTGGACGTATTAACTTGTGTCATATGAGATGCGCTCCATCAAAAAGAGTCCCATGTCGGCAACTTTCATTTTGAGATATAGGGCTCCAAAGGTGGTATAGGACTTTTTCGGTCGAAAACTTTTTTTCCCGTAATATTAATCTTTATTATGTTTTTTTTGAGACTGGAAAATATTTTGTACCAAAAACAATTATTTACGCTTCATAACGGCCGGTAAACATTTTCCTAACATGGTTGGATGGGTTTAAACAAAGGAGCCGAAGGCTATTTTTCACTAAATTCACTCGTACGCCGTGGACATTTGATCGTAGGGTACCCCAGCACATTTGGTATCCTCGGAAAGCCGCGAATCTCCTCTAGCCAATGGGATTCTTCCCTTTTGAATCGCCGCATAAGTAAACCAATCACAGAGCTCTCTCCAAGTGCATTCGGCGTAAACAATGGTTGCTAGGGTCGTCAAGGGAGCCCACGAGGGGTCGATACAGCCCTGTGATTGGTCCAGCCGCTCCGAAAGATCAACTTCCGGCTGTCACCATCTTCTAGCGTGGTCTTGGATTTGAATCGAAGCGACCAGTTATTCCTCGATTCCAGACGATACAAGACGTGTTTTACTCTCCAACAAAGTTTTAACCAGACGTCCCTGATCAGCCTGAAACTCCGGAGACGAACGAAGAAGAAGTTGAGGAAGCATCAGAACCTATTCTTATTATTGATCACATGCAGGCAGTCGTGGACAAGGAACGGGAAAAGTGCTCCACGTTTCGGTAAGTGTTGGTGCTCTGCAGCCATCTTTTCTATCGTGTGTGTTGACATGCTGGGGGACGCGATCTGAAAACTATGCTATGTACATCCCTGGAATTCATTCCAAATCTATAATCCAATGCTGTTATATGTGCTAGATACCTTGTGGGTATATTTAGAGGTTCTAAAATTTAATTGGTGTATGTTTTAAGTCGCATGGTGTTGTTCGTGCGTGGGGAGTTTAAGGCCCTCGAGATCTGGGGAGTAGCTATTTACTTGGGACGTCTGAGATTCCTTACTCGTCTCGTGTGGAATGTAGGGTTAAAAATACATTGTTTGTTTGTGTCATTATGGGCAAATTAAAATCTAGGATTTTGTCCGTTTCAGATGTAACTGCCGATTGTTTAACGGCGGGCCATGCATAGACCAGTTCACTGTGGAACAGCGCATCTCTCATCGGTCGGAACATGACCAAATCGATCGAGGTAATTTCAAAATAATGTTTTTCTCTATTGCCTCATTGCCCATACATGCCTGTATAATACTCATTCAGTATTTTAATCAGTATTTTAAGCTGTAGCTTGTTAAATAATGAGGACACGTGCTACCCAATTACATAGGATAACTAATTACGTAGGATAACTGTAGGGACTCAGACTAAGATTGGTGTCGGTGATATTAGTCAGTCACAAATTCATTTTTACATTATTGTTATACTGTCGTTTCAGATGAGCTCGACATGGCACTCTTTGGCGTTTTCAATACTGTTACTGACAACAGTGATCGATGCAGTCCAACCAAGAAGGGGCGCCAGTGGAAGGGAGAGAGAAAACACCCAAAGAGCCACTACAGGATGCATAACAAGCCTATTTGCAAAGCTACCTTTAAATTCCTTTACAAGTGAGTGTTATCATGAATCTTGTGGTGCCCATTAATACTGAACATTAGATAGCTATTCATAATAACATGATTATTTGCTAAGAATCAATATTTTGGTATTGTCATTTTAAGATCCTGCATTATGTTCAATTTCTTCCTTTGTCAACGATTAAATTATTATTAATTATTTTTTCTATTTCTTTTCTCTCCCTTCACTTCTAGGATTAGCCAAAACTTGCTGACAGTTTTGCTAAAATCCTTCGCTGAGGATGGTCTGGTCACTCGTTCACGACAGGGTGGTGGTCACCGTGCTGTGAGGTCTTTGCCAATAGATGACCTAAAGAACACTATCAACTTCATCACATCTTATGCCGAAATACATGCTCTTGTCTTGCCAGGCAGAGTATCTTCTCACCACAGAGGCGACATCTTAATTCTCCCCTGCCGTTCTACAAAAGCTGAAGTTCATCGTCTTTACACACAAGCCCTGCAAGAGACTGGCAATAGGGCGGTTGCCTACTCCACTTTTGGTCATTTATGGCGCAAGTATCTTCCTAAAATAGTCACAAGTCGTCCCATGACAGACATCTGCTGGGAGTGCCAGCGTAATAACAGAGACATTTCCTGTAGTAGTAATTTACCTGATGTTGTGAAAGCTGCCAAGTTAAAGAAACAGCAGAAACATTTAGACAGTGTAACCGCCGAAAGAACTCTTTATCAGAAATTTTGTGCTGATGCAAAAGAAGCGTACAGAGACAATGGTGAACCCCCCCTTGGCAAACATGCCCCTTGCTCATGTGACATTCGAGTACATCTCAGTTTTGACTTTGCACAACAAGTGCATTTACCTTCTTACCCGATGCAACCAGGTCCCCTTTATTTTCTCACCCCGAGGAAGGTAGGCCTGTTCGGTATTTGCATGGAAGGAATGCCTAGACAAGTTAACTACCTTATAGATGAGAGCCATTGCACCAGTAAGGGGTCAAATGCAGTTATTTCTTATCTGAATCATTACTTTGAAAACTATGGTCTGGGGGAGAAAGATTTAGATCTTAACTGTGACAATTGTAGTGGCCAGAACAAGAACCGGTATGTTTTGGCCTATTTGATGTGGCGTGTCCTTACTGGAAGGCACAGGTCTATTACACTTAACTTTTTGATTACTGGGCACACTAAGTTTGCCCCCGACTGGTGCTTTGGTCTCTTGAAAAAACAATTTCGTCGGGACAACGTTTCTTCTCTTCAGCAATTAAAAGCCAGTGTGCAGCGCAGTACGCCAGGGGGGGTCAACCAGGCCCAACTTGTAGGTGATGAAAGGGGTACTGTTTTTGTTCCATTGTACGACTGGCAGGCATTCCTGTCACCTTTCTCCAAATCTTTTCCAGGTATCAAAGGGTATCATCATTTTGAATTTTCTAGTGACAAACCTGGTGTTATTTCTTTCAGGCCATTTGTAGGCCCTGAAGATAGTGGTACTTTTAAAATGCTTACTGTTGATGTGGGTGATGTCCCTCAGGACAACCCACCCATTGTACCTTCTCCTGGACTGTCTGCATACAGACAGTGGTATCTTTTTAATTCTATTCGTGATTTTTGTACCGAAGAAACCAAAGACATTATGTGCCCCAAACCAACTGTACCTGAAGAAGGGCCAGGGAGGGGGGGGGGGGGGGGATGGCTACATTGTACAGGCTCCTGCAGTCGCCCCAGTAAGAGGTAGAGGGAGGGGAAGTGGAAGGGCTAGAGGAAGAGGGAGGGGTAGAGGAAGGGGAAGGGGAAGGGGAAGGGACAGGGAATCTTCTTCTGATGAATCATTAGAATTAGGTGGTGATGAATCTTCTGAGGAGGAGGAGGAGGAGGAACCTCAAGAGGAACCTCAAGCTAGGGGTAGGGGTAGGGGTAGGGGTAGGGGTAGAGGAACAGTAAGGGGAAGGGGCAGGGTAAGGGAATCTTCAGAATCTTCTTCGGATGGGGAGGTTGCACCTCCTCCAGCAAAGAGAGGTAGGGGGAGGGGGAGGGGAAATGTTGAGCAACGCCGGCCAGGGAGGGGTAGGGGTAGGGGTAGGGGTAGGGGTAGGGGTAGGGGCTGACTGCTATTTTATTGATTTTATTACTGATTTTATTACTGATTTTATTACTGGTGAATACTGTTGTACATTTTGTTTTGTTAGAATGAATAGGTGTGTTATCATGTATATATTGCAAGCACTGCACCGAAGAATTTTGTACAGAATTATTATACTCGTGTTAACAGGGTAATAAAATAAAAAATATTAAATGAAATGCACTGATTTTTTTATATATTGTGGCCCTACTAGTCTATAATACCTGCCCCAAATCTGAGAAAAATCCAATCATATGAACTGGTCATTTTGCATGACGACGCGTCCGACATAAATCCCACAAAAGTCTCCTAGAAATGTATTTTGCCCAAATTTCACCCCATTTTAATCGCGCGATAAAATGATAAGTTACTAAGTAAATGAACTGAATTTGGTATATGTTATGGCTATGGCAGTTAGTAAAGTGTGTTCCAAATTTCATAGAAATTGCTTGATAACAAATGCCCGTAACCAAGGATGGCGCGCCGAAGGTCACTCGCCGAACTTAAACAGGCTGTATCTCAGTTTCCGGCTCCTCCAGTAACCGCGTCCCTTAAATACTCACCGCAACCATAGAATTATACCCAATAGGCCTAAAATTAAGCTCTATACATCATTGGAAAGCTCTTTCCTGCTGCTTACCCATCCAATAGCTAACTCCAAAATCGATTTGGCCGACATGGGACTCATTTTGATAGAGCGCCTCACATATACCAAACGGATCGTAATGATGTCCCCATCACACTGACTTTTGTTTTTCTCCGATCGGTTGAGATTGGCGAACCAACGCTCCATAATGTAACAATGTTACCAGTGCTATTTAGATAGCTAAGCGAGAGAGTACTGTATCAGTGTATGTAACCAAAGCATACTTTTGAATATTGATTTAGAGTGATTAAAGAATTAAATAACTTACCTCAATTCTCATACCGTTACAAGCCAATTTGAAATGTATGTCTTCTCTGTTGACCGTTGGAGCAGGTGTGTTAGTAAAACTAAGGGTTTGTATGCTCTCTAGTACTAGTAGTAGGGAGAGCAGTGAAGCGCGACGTAGGCCTTACCCGGCTTGCAAGCCCAGCCAGCCAGCCACGGTCAGGGGAGAGGTGGGTCAAATGGCTCGAAGTGGGTACTGACCAATCATAGGGGTCATAGTGCACATGACGTCACTACTGGCTCTGCATATATGGCACCCCCACACCACACACACACACACACACTCAGTGGTGATATGGACCGCACCCGCATTCCCAATTTCTCCGGAAAAGGGGTACTTTTGGAGCAGCTGTCTCCGGCCAGAGATTCTTGAAAATAGGGGTGTATTTTAGTGGTAGACCCGGAGAAAAAGAGAAAAAGGGGTGTACTGAATGGCCCAAAGAAAAGGGAGAAAAAGGGGTGTTTAAAGCCAACTTACTACATATCAAGTCATACATAAATATTAGACCTTGCATAATCTATAACTGAAGCTCAAACTAATGTCCCTCTCCCTTGTTAAATCTTGTTTTACCTAGCCCAGGCTCGGGGAATCCCCAAGCTACATCTGTTGTTGATTTGTCATTCCTTTGCCTGCATGCTTGTATCTTATGAGTGCGACAATCGTATAACCTTTGCCATCATAAATAATTCCATGAATCACCATTGATGACAGCTTTACACTAATTGTTGAACATGACACTCTCTCCCTCTCTGTCCTCCTCTCAGAAAGAATAGGGAATATAATTCAGTTATTTGTTGTTGATCGAAATTCTTGTAATAATCTAGAAATAGTCTCACATTCACAATTATTACAGGGGGTTCTATGTAGAACCGCTTTGAGTTAAAGAACCCTTCAAGTGCACAAAGAACCCTTAAATCGTTGAAGAACCCCTATGGTTCTAGATGGAACCCCTGGTGGTCCCGAAGAACATTCACAATTATTACAGGGGGTTCTATGTAGAACCGCTTTGAGTTAAAGAACCCTTCAAGTGCACAAAGAACCCTTAAATCGTTGAAGAACCCCTATGGTTCTAGATGGAACCCCTGGTGGTCCCGAAGAACCCTTTTAGGTGTCGAAGAACCCTAGGGTTCTTGGTAGAACCATGGGGTTCTATCTAGAACCCAAAAGAACCCTTTTTTCTTAGAGTGTATTATCCAACTTTCATGGTGTAATACCCACACAGTATCCCTGGGGAATGGTTATTTTTTATCATAAAATAATCGAATCAAAATCACGTTTTCACCCCAGATACCTTCACAAACCACATAATGTCCTTCAGAAAGGGTCGACGGATCTGTAGAGACCCAAAAGACAGATGGGGAGATCACAGATTCCCAGAACATGCGTGACAAAAAACCCTTCTAGAGCTTTATATATTAGATGTATATATTATATATGATCAGTTCTCACGAAATGGGGTCACTTGGGGCTATTTTGGGGTCAAATTTTTAATTCATTGGAACTACTAATTCTTCCCATGACTGATTGTCCCCATGTTTACCGATCCACCTCGAAAATTGGGAACACTAATATTTAAATCTCTGCCTGTGGCAGCCAAAATCGAGAAAAGCATAAATTGTCTTGTGTTGCGTTCCAACACCCTTGGACATGACATAGTAAGTGAGATGAATAAAATTCTAAAATTTCTGTTTAATATTGTACCATCAATAACAGCTGTTGAACTAAGAATTCAACTGAAAATTAAATGTAAAAATGATATTTTGTCCATATTTTATTGAGTTTATATTTCATACTTTTCGGGGGCGTTGGAACGGGCATTTGAATACAACAATTAGTGTTGATTTATTATGATTGTTTTCTGGCACTTTTGTGATAATTTTTTGTATTTCTTCGACCAGTAAATGTCAATTAAGGGTGAATTATCATTATCATCAACCAATTAAATAGTTTGGAGAAAAATGGTCCTTGCACTGCAACAATCTTGCAAAGGGCGTTGGAACGGAACAGGGCGTTGGAACACAACGTTTGCACTTTGATTGAGTCTGAAAGAGTCATAAATAACCCCAGGACAAAATTAAAAAAAGTATGGCATAAACATATCTATAGATGCTTCAAGTGTTAAATTTTCATTGACTAATCTATATATTTGTACAGACAGTACTGCAATAGAGGGCCGTTGGAACCCATGGCGTTATAAATTCCCCAACTCCAATTTTCTGTACCCTTTCAGCTCTGCTATAAATGCTGTTCCTTGAAATTATTTTTGTAACATTTTAATTTAAAGTGAACCTGTTAGGGAATAATTTGGGCATAATAGTAAGAACTAAATATCTATTTTTCATACCTAGATGAGCTCATAAAAAGGGCGTTGGAACGCAATGCACAAAATTCACAAAAAGAAAAATGGAAATAGGAGAAGTACGAAATGTTTCAGGAACATATATTTTGGTTTTGGTATATACCCAACAGGCAGGTGTGTAATTACAAATAGAAAATATAATTATTTGGAGTACTGTAGGACCTGGTGGTGAGCATTTTCAGACTTTGTATATTTTCTTTGAAAAATGAGCGATTTTAGCATGTTTATTGCCCATACATTATTTATTATTTATGCTAGATACACAAAACCATACTTCCCCAGAAAGCGCTATCTGTGCTGCATATGTTAATATGACTTAAAATTGTACAGTATTAACCCCTCTCAATATCTCAATATCTCAGGCTCTCCCATGGACGCCTGGGAGAGCCTGTGGGCCCGTTTCGTGAGAATTGACCATATATATATATATATATACATCGCATTTTAACTGCATTAATCAATTCAGTAGGGCCTGAAGTTGCTCTCCTTGTTGTGCAGGCGTTATCAAGGGGGAGCTGACTAAGTACGTATTAGAGAAACTCCTTGGGGTAGCTTCTGCAGATCAGGTTTAGCCGGGGATCTCTTGGAGGCGAGGTCTTTCCCTGCCAGGACTGGCACTGATACGTCTGAGAATGATGTTGTCCTGTCAGTGGGATGGTTAAAGCCTGCATAACATAGGCCTAAACTATTAATGAAAGGTCGGGGAGGATTCAATTCCATGCCTCTTTTACTCTTGACTATTTTTATTTTTGCTATTCAGGATGTTAATACAGCAAGTCAAACGATATTAATAAAGGATGAAATACATGAATCCGTACAGTGAACATCATTATGTCGCAGCCTCACGGTTTTAATTGAACGAGTAATAACCATTGTTTTCCAAACACATGGCCACCACATATCGTATATCGGTTTCATGTATACCACCTTATAAGAAGTCTATTGTGAGAATGCAATGGCAATTTGCCCAGAGATTCGGTATGTAAAATGATGAAGTCAGAGAAGTCGGATGATAGTAGTCTTCGGCCAGGCAGCAAGGTGTATCCAAGCTTAGTCTGTCCTCTTTATTTATAGTCACACGTTAATTATTCATTAGCATCAAAATGGGTATAGCAAAGTGCGCTCCTGGCGATCTACCCTTATGATTGGCTGAGGGGGGTCCTCCTCCACATGATCATGACCCCCAGCGCTCTCCCACGCCAAGGCCAGGCGCTGTGCGCCTGCGCGGAGGATCCCTTGCCCTCAACCCCCCCTCCCCTCCCATTATCCCTGACCCAAGCATGTAGCGTCCCCTCCCTCCCCCAGTCCCTTCCCCCCACCCTGTAATGAGAGTCACGCCGGAGAACAATTGGCGATGCTATTTCGGTTGCTAAGACAATCAAACAGGTAGACACATAACAACAGATGTCCAGTGCCCCGCTCTCCCCCGCTCCACCCAGGTCCCGCGTGGCGGTCGAGGCCCAGGCGGAGGGGAGGGGGGGAAGAGGGGGAGGGGGGGACGGCCACTCTATGGGTAAATTCCGCTCGCAAGAATTGCAATTCTTTACATTCGTCCAATATTTTTCTTTTGATTGAAAACACAGTCTTTCAAACAAAATACTAGCCGTCCGCCCCATCAATACAAGTAACATTACTAAAAACATACATGTTAAAACAGTAAGATAAGAAGATAGATATAATACGAGTTAAAGGTAAAAAAATGTCTCTTTGGGACCTTAATCGGTCAGGAAAAATGTCTCCTTAGGGGAAGGTTCATTATCGTATGAGGCCTTCATTCAATCACTAAAAAGTCTTTTAGTCAACATGGGTAAGAGAAGTCTTTGTGTATATAAGTGTGCTTCTGAACACTTCTACAAATGTCTGTCTCCCTCTGGGGGTTCTACTACACAAATTCCTCTAGTGCGGTCGTCACCGGCGTCTCCTCTGCCCGCCTGACCAGCCGAGGCCCCCGCTGGACCTCGTCGCTGGCCGACTGGGCGCCCGTCTCTCTCTCTCTCTCTTGGCCTTTGAGAGCGAGAACGGTTGGGTAGTCAACACTACCGTATTTTCATTATAAAAAACCCTAAAATAACTGCAGAGCACATGTTTTCTCCTGCAGTTTGGCTTATAAAACTCCTCAATGAAAAATACACTTCAAAGCAGAATGGTTTGGAGATAGACAAGAAGCTCTGGTCCTGTGGTGCTTCTTCTCAGACTCCTCTTACTCGCCCCATTCTGTCTGCATAAAACAACTTCTCATAGCGAGAGTTTGATAAAATACCTTTGGGCTGGATCCTTGTCCGTGGATTCCACCATTTCCACAGAGAGAAATGGATTTCACCCAGGTATGTTACTCTTTGCTCTGCGGTCTCTCTCGCACCCGAGAGAGGGCAAAACAGCATTAATAGTAAAATATTAAAAGAGTACAAAGAAAAGACAAGTTCATAAAGTGATTAAAGTACTACCCAGAAAACCAAACAAAATAGCTGAAAGTTATTACTTCATCCTGGTCAGTCCGAGATTGGCAGCGTAATATGGTGAGGTAGAGGGGTGGGCGGGGAGGTGTTCAAAGGGGCGGGAATCAGCCCTGGCGCCAGGGTCAGATTCTCCATCCTCTCGATCTTCGTCTTGGGGGGGTAGGATTTCCAGGGTGAGGGTTGGGGGTTCTTCGGGGGCGTTCTCTCGGGCCTACGGTTCCTTTGGCAACACTGGAGGTTGACCATGCCTCTGGGGGCAAGCCCCTTTCGGCGGCGGAGGTAGAGGATTCCCAGGGTCATGACTCCTAGGAGGGTGGGGATGAGAGTGGCTATACCCCAGATAGAACTTTCAGACCAGGGGCTAGGGATAGGTGTGGGGGAAATGGGCTTAGGAAAATCGGTGAGAGAGAGTAAGGGTATCTCCGCTCTCTGTAAAAGGGTCAATTGTTGGGTTAATTGGGGGTAAAGGGAGAAATTTCCATAAGTCAGATTAAACCCGGGGAGGGGCATAATCGTGGGGGTGGGGAGAATTATATGGGACTTATGGCGTTTGATGCTACTCACACGCCAATCCTTTCCAACCAGGAGACAACCGTCTTCTAATATTACCCTAGTATGCTGGCGATACGTTTTAATTACTGGCTTCTGCCCAGGACACCTCAGGATGGTTTCTAGGGGTTGATATACTGTTAAAATTATAGAAGAAATGGACTCTCCCTCTCTAAATACTTGATTGGTCAAATTACCTCTCTTCAAAATCTGGGCCTTACAAAGATCGGGTCTTTTACCCATGATGATATTGGTCTCACAAGTTGGGGTTAGATGTTCAATTGCAGCTGAGCAAATTTGTGGTTTAAACCCAATACAGTGCTGTGGGAGGAAAGATGCACTTGACACGCTGTCTAGGGCCACTTCTTCCTCTCCCATTAACTTTCTGAGGTGGTCAGCACCATACGGGACGGGGAAATATTTTAGTCTATAATGTAGAAATTGGGTGCCTGAAACAGCCGGAATTACCGTCTGATATACCAACTCCTGCTCGCCATCTAGTAATAGTTGGACGTTCAGTTCCCTTCTTGTAATTTAGACAGAATTTCTGATAAATATGCCAGTGGTAAAATCTGGTCAGTTAAGAATCCCCTTTCCAGCTGAATTCGCTGGCGATAGAACAATTCGTTCTGACGGTAGTAATTTTCTACCGCTCTACCTACTTGTTGCAATAGAACATCCACTTCCCTTCGCATGTGGATTCGGTGAATTTCTAAGATATCAGCCACCTGACGGGAGATGTTATTGGCTGCAGCTTGGAGCGCAGCAATGTCCATACGGTTTTCTCTCATATAGAGTCTAGTTTGGTTCAGCACAGACACCATCTCCTCTTGACAATGGGCTAATATTTCCTCAGTATTGTGGGTCGCTTAAACTGCAGCTTGCAATTCCTCGACCTGTCCAACCGTAGCTGTGCCAAACAGGGCACGGCTCAACGAACCCACAAAATTAAATAGGCCCCTCTTCTTCCTGTTTTTGAGGTGGGCCTGTGCTGGTATCTCTGTCCGGAGGAACTCCATGTGCTCCTCCCAGTGGAGAACATCTTGGTCTCCCACAACCTCCGCCTGTCTGAGCTCTGCAATCCTTCGTTTAAGAACCGAGATCCAAGTTTTGACAGGAGGGGGTGTGGGAGGGTGCAGTACAATCACAGTCGTCCAAGTCGCGGTCAGGGCTCTGACCTCCCCTTCCTCATACACTAACACCCCTTCCTCCTCAAACAGACCGCCTCTAACCATCGTGGTTAAGACGATCATCAGGAGGGTTTTTAGGGTGAAGTGGGAGAGAAATCCGTCACTGGTGGTGCCACTGGATCGAACTCCCATGGCTGGGGCTGTGGTGGGGGTGACGGTGGGGATGATGGTGGTGGCGGTGGCGATGGGGGTGGTGATGGTGGTGGTATGCAGGGCAGCTTCCTAGGCCTCTGCACAGGTGAAGAAGGTGAGACTGGGTTGGGGGAGGAGTCAGGCCTCTCTCTCTTTGTAGATCCCAAAGAGTGGAAAACCTTAATCCTCTTCTCAGTGCCTTCAGATGTAGTGCTCAGGGCTTTGGGTAGAGGGTTTGTAGTTGGAGTCTCAACTCTCCCTCTCTTAGCCCTTGATCTTGTGACTGGACCTGGAGGTGGTGTGCGCTGAGGGGCAATCTCCACAGCAACGGCGGGTGGTAGGAGTGGGCACACTGTGACTGGCTTAGGTGTAGCCAGTACTAGTACTTTCTCCTTTGGCGGTCGCTGCTGGGGTGGGTGTGGCACTTGTTGTGGTCGTTGGGGGCGTGGCACTTGGTCCTCGTCCTCCACTAGCATGTGCTCTTCCTCTGGTTGATTTGCGGGCGCGTCTTCCTCCTGTGGCTCTACCTGAATTATACGAGGCATGTGAGGTATGGGTATGAATACAGGGTCAGGCTCTGCCTGAGGCTCGGGCCTTTGTGGGGGTGGTGGTCTGACTCGATTAGCTTGTTGGGCCTGTCTCCGAGCCCTATTACGTTTACCTTGACCCGCCCTTGGTTGCCTAGTTCTCAGTACATCCCATTCTATTTCCCCTGATACCAACTTAAGTCTATTTCTATTAATACGTTTTTGTTCACCTTGGGGTCCTCTCAGAGTTATGACGGTACCCCTGATACCAGTTATCATGTAACCATGATCCCATTTCGGGTCCAGTGGAGTGCTGGTACCCGATAACACCACTACGTGATCCCCTATGTTTAGATCTTTTGCGTTCGCTCTGGCTCTCAATCTTTCGTAATTAGCCACCCTACTAGCCTCAGTGCGCTCAGCGGCCTCTCTGAACGCACTTGTCAAGGCCTGTAGGCGCTCACTTAGCACGGCATCCTCTGTTCCCTCTGGAGTAGGGAATATTTTAGAAAAAGGGTATTTTGGTTTGGTGCCGAAAGTTAGAAAATATGGTGTGAAACCAGTTACACAAGAGGTGGAGACTCTATGTGCCCAGAGGGTAGGGCCTAAATGGCTCTCCCACTCTGCTGGTCTGGCGTTTATGAATTTTCTGAGTATTCCTTTAAATGTTTTGTGGAATCTCTCTATTTTACCGTTTGTGGTAGGGTGGAAACTTGTGGAGTGCCTTACTTCAGTGCCTATTGATTTGAGATACCCTTCTACCTGTTGGTTCATGAATTCTAGCCCCCTGTCGGTGATGACTACCTCTGGAGGGCCATACCTGGGGACGTATTCATTCGCCAAATAGTCAGCTATATTCTTAGCTGCTTTGGTGGGTATGGGTTTAACTTCTACCCAGCCAGTAGCGTGATCTATTACAGTTATTATATACCTGTTCCCTTGTTCAGAAACGGGGAAGGGACCACACAGATCCATCCCTAGTATCTGGCCAGGGTATTTTGCCAGAGGCATAGCTGTAGGAGGTACACGCGCCTGCCCGACTCGGTTCACTGCACACCTAGCGCATTTGGTCAAAACACGGAAAGTATCCCTTCGCATTGTGGGCCATTTATAGGCCTCTTGAATTCTATCCAATGTTTTTCGCATACCCTGGTGGCCTACCTCAGTGTGGGCGCGCCTCACTACTCTATACCTGGCTGAGGGTGGTAATACCAACCAGGGGTAGGCTGGCTTACCTGGGGGAGGAATCAGAGTAAAGAGCATTCCATTAATTATGGTATAGTCTCCCTCCTCTTCCACCCCTTGTTGGAACTCATCCATTTCCCTCTGTTCTAACCTTATTTGCTCTTTCTCGAGTTTATCAAATTCCCAAGGAATTTCATCTATTTCTTCTAAAGCGCAGACTTCAAATTGACTGAGAGTCGGCTCTTTTCCCTTGGTTTTTATTCGAGAGAGCATATCCGCCCTAATGTTGTTGGCCCCTTTCCTATACTCAATGGGAGCCCCATATTCTGCTATAAGTACCGCCCACCTCTGAATTTTTGTGTTTTTGACTTCACCTACAAATAGCGATTTTAATGGCTTGTGATCCGTATAAATTTTGAACTCGCTACCTTGAAGATAGGGCCTAAGTTTGTTTAGCGCATAAACAATAGCATATGCCTCTTTCTCAATCGTAGCCCAATTTAGCTGTGGTCCGGAGAGTTGTTTAGAGATATATTGAACAGGTCTCTCCACACCCTGACTATCAGTCTGGACCAATATGGCCCCTATTGCGTAATCACAGGCATCTGTATAAAGGCGGTAGGCCTTATTTAGCTGGGGATGTGCCATTACTCTGTCTGAAGTAAGTAGCTCCTTCAGCATTTCAAAAGAATTTTGTTGTTCTTCCAACCATTCAAACCTAGCGTACATTTTGGTAAGTTTTACTAGCGGATAAGCTACCTTAGCATAATCTGGAATACATTGACGGTAATACCCAGTCATCCCTAGAAAGGAGCGAATTCCGCTCACGTCTTCTGGGGGTAGCATATGCCTGATTGCACTACATTTATCTGGGTGGGAGTTAATCCCATCCTTGGAAACCTGGTAGCCGAGGAGATCTACCTTTTCCTGTTTGAAAATACATTTACTCTTTTTGATTGTAATTCCGAACTCTTCTAATTTATCAAACACCAGAGCCAAATGGTGGTTGTGCTCCTCTTCAGATTTGGAATAGATTACAATATCGTCTATAAAAGTCATGCAAAATTTTCCAATAAATTCCGAAAACATTTTATTCATGGCCCGTTGAAAGACAGCTGGTGCATTAGTGAGACCAAAAGGCATTCTCCTGAAGTGAAAAAGGCCTCTGTGACACACAAATGCAGTCTTTTCAATACTCTCTGGGTCCATTTCTACCTGCCAGTACCCGCTTTTTAGGTCAATGGTTGAAAAGACAGTTGACCCTGCCAAGCTATCGAATATGTCCTGAATATTTGGGAGAGGGTGAGCGTCCTTTTTAGTAACAGAATTGAGTCTTCTAAAATCTACACAAGGTCTATTACTCCCATCAACAATATTGGGCTCCCCCATGCTGAGGTGCTGGGCTCAATTACTCCCAGTTCCAGCATTTCATCTAATTCCTTATCAACTAGTTTTCTTTTAATCAGGGGCAAGCGATATGGCCGTTGATTAATGGGGCGCGCATTTCCAGTATCTATGTGCATTGTCACATCTTTAAATTTTCCAAGATTACCCTTTTTGCCTTCTCCAAAAACAGCCGGGTATTTTACTTCCCAAGCTTCTGCTTCAGTGTGGATGGAGGCAAATTCTAAATCAGAGTCACCCACCCACCCACTCTTATAGCTTTTCCCTTCTAAAATGATTTTTCTCTTTTTGAATACAATGTGGGCGTCTAGAATGTCTAGCGCGTCGTCCCCTAAAAGCATTTCATGGTGGAGTTTTTTAACAACATAAACTGGAAATGAGCTACCTCCCAAGTTAATAATCGCCTGTCCCTCTGTTACAAGTTCATGACCAGAGAGGGATTTTAAGGTCTCTCCCTTTGTTAGTATGAGTGGACGGTGATAGGCTTTACAGAAAGCCTTCCACATATCCTCTCTCATCAAACTTCTAGACGCGCCGGTATCAATGAGAGCCCGCATTCCCATCCCCGCCACTGGGATAGAAATACAAAATCTCCTGTCCGGCCTGCCTATTCCCCCTGGTTCCCGATCTTGGGGGTGGCGGCAGCCATCTGCATGGCCGCTACCACCGCCGCTTGTACATGAGCATATCTTTGAGAGCATTCTCTCGCAAAATGTCCCTCTTCCCCACATTCATAGCAAACACCCTTGCCCCTAAACCTCTTCCCTCCTCCCTGTTTATTCTTTTCAGGACCTGCGTCCCCTTTACCTTTTCCCTTCCCTTTCCCTGTGTTATTAACAGCTTGAGAACTGGCAACCGGAGGGGGTGGGTAGGATGGATTGTAATAAGGTGGATACATAGGCAACATGGGTGGTTGAAAAGGGTACTGGGTGGCTGTACTTGGTTGGGGCATGATCACAGTTGGGTTAGGGGTTTTTATGTTCTCCCATTTTTCTATTACTTTGGTCAACATATTTATTCTAGCCTCTAATTCAGAAAAAGGTACCCAATTTGCTGGGGGTTTTGGAATTTCGGGTTTTAGTTGATTTAGGACGGCCCCTATCTCCATTGGCTCGTCCTTTCTCTCACCTCTGGCAGGCTGGCCTCCCAATGCGAAGGTGTGAGCGGCAGCTGAGGCTTGAGTGATAGCCTCAGCCAGAGTCTGAGGACGAGCGGCAAATACGTCATGACGTATCTGCTCGTCCCTCAGTCCTCCCACAAAATTCCTTACTAGCGTCTCTTGGACAATATCATGATTTAAATCATCAATGCTATATGCCCTTTGAGACGCCAGCTGGAATTTGCGTCCATACTGCTTAGCATCTTCGTACGGGAGTTGATAAAGATCAGTGAGGCGTGCCCTGAGCTGTTGTTCCTCCTCTTCATTCATGAAGAGTCGGAAAATCTCTGCCCTTGCCAGATCCCAGGTTCTGTTCTCTGCTATCTGCAGGAACGCTGCCACACACCTCGCTAGAGGCCCACTAGCAAGCGTCCCCAAAAGCTCTAAAGTGAGGTCATCATTGGCCGCACAATAGGCTTTTGCCCTGCTGATCCCATCCAGCCACTCTCTCAAGGTGTCCTTGTTGGAACCATCATTGGCTCCCAACATAGATCCATGGCGTTCCAAACGCCTTCGGATCTCTTTGATTGCCGCAAACCTTGCCCTTCTTTGATTGACATCTAGAGCAGCAACCGCCTCTGCATCTAGCGCCCAATCAACCTCCATTGCGGTTTTTTAGAGAGAATAGCTAGACAGTACAAGGTACAGATCTAAACATACAGAACCCAAGGACCTAGCGAATTAAAAGCTCTAGGCATTTCTCACGCACTCTCCAAGTATTATGAGTGGTTAAGTGTGATCATTGCACCCAATTTTGTACAGTGTCCCCCGATCCGCTTCCCACACATTCCACAATAATATACAAGCAAAATCAGAGTTCAGATTTCCACTCACCCAGTCCTGTTCTTCATTTGCTCGCCTGGTTTTTCTCTGACTTCAAGATGAGGGTTTTGCTATTTTAGCAAGTCGTCTCTTCGAATGGTCGCCAGTGTGAGAATGCAATGGCAATTTGCCCAGAGATTCGGTATGTAAAATGATGAAGTCAGAGAAGTCGGATGATAGTAGTCTTCGGCCAGGCAGCAAGGTGTATCCAAGCTTACTCTGTCCTCTTTATTTATAGTCACACGTTAATTATTCATTAGCATCAAAATGGGTATAGCAAAGTGCGCTCCCGGCGATCTACCCTTATGATTGGCTGAGGGGGGTCCTCCTCCACATGATCATGACCCCCAGCGCTCTCCCACGCCAAGGCCAGGCGCTGTGCGCCTGCGCGGAGGATCCCTTGCACTCAACCCCCCCTCCCCTCCCATTATCCCTGACCCAAGCATGTAGCGTCCCCTCCCTCCCCCAGTCCCTTCCCCCCACCCCGTAATGAGAGTCACGCCGGAGAACAATTGGCGATGCTATTTCGGTTGCTAAGACAATCAAACAGGTAGACACATAACAACAGATGTCCAGTGCCCCGCTCTCCCCCGCTCCACCCAGGTCCCGCGTGGCGGTCGAGGCCCAGGCGGAGGGGAGGGGGGGGAAGAGGGGGAGGGGGGGACGGCCACTCTATGGGTAAATTCCGCTCGCAAGAATTGCAATTCTTTACACTATGTCTATGTCTATGTCTAAGAAGGCATGATTGATATTCACTTCATTCATATTATCCAAGGCTTGAAGAAGGGCAACAAAACTATAGCTATTCTCACTCGAGAACAATGGCAGATATGGAGCCGGCCAAACGTTGTAATTCCTTTCTGGAGGCGATTTTCTTGCCCCCCCCCCTCCCTTGTTTCCCTCCCCCTCTTCCCATTCTTTCATACCTGTTTTTCTCTCCCAACCCCATCTCTGATTCCCCCCCCTCTCCCTCCCCTCTTCCTCATGCTCCCCCTTCCCTCTCTCCCTTCCCCTACATCCTCCACTCTCGCCTCTTTCCTCCTGTTCTTTCCCTCCCCCTCGATCCCCCTCTCCTATTCCCCCATCCTCCATTTTCGTAACTCTCTGCCTCCTCCATCCCCTCCCTCTCTCCAATACCCCCACCCTCTCCCTCCCCTCTTTTTCACTCTCCTCCGGTGACGCTGCCATACCAACCAACCTAGCGGCAGTAGGGAACACCTCTACCGGTGTCGGACACAAATATCGGTCTCTGGCCATTCTCGCCAGGAGGCGACACACAATCATCTCAAAGTCGCCACTGAAGACACCCTTTCATCGGCGGTAGGAAAAGTCTACACCTCCATTGTTGTGGCATCCTGCAGTCGCTTAATACAACAGACTTGGGCCGTGCTGTGGATTGTTGTTCAAAGTAAGCTCTTGCAGTTAACGCTTGTAACTGTGTTTTGGGATCAATAAACTTGATCAAACAAATTTATCCTTGTTTGTTAAGTACTTTCACGAAACTCGCAACTCGAGCCCACATATCTGCAGTTCACTACATTGATGCTGTGAACCTCAGGCCTCAGAGGATTTTTGCTTGAAGGGATGACCTTTGTCGACTCTATGATGGTGGGATCGCAGGTAGACGATATGAAGGAGAAGATGGTTGCAGGGATCACAATCCCGCAGCTGTAGAGGCTGAGGCAAAAGCCAATGAGGCCCTTGCCATGGTGCTGGCTAAGCGCTGGCATGTTGTTGAAAATTTTGTGACACAAGCTTTTGCTCAACTTGAGGAGGCTATCACGCGTGTTACGGACATGCACGAAGCGTTGATACAGTTTCTGTATGGTCTAGGTCATCACGATCAGTAGGACGTAAGGACTAAACTAGACCATGGTAACAACATCATTGAACAATGCCATAAATATGGATTAACAAGAACATGAATATGCAAGGAACTACCTGAACTATACTTCTATTAGTGAGAATGGACAAAAGAATGTAGATTCAAACTTTGTGCTAGCATTTCAACAACTACCTTATGGCGCCGTATTCGTCCATTTCTGAACCAACAAAACAGGAGATTATCCCCCAGATTATCGCCCAAGATTAACGTCTATATATGACCAAGATTAATGCAATCATAACATGACTAAGGCACAAACAAATACAAACTTGGACTGGTATGTGTAGAATATATATCATTGATGCATCGAACAGTATTTTGAACTCCACAATAATGATTAACTTGTGACCCCGACTTGATAATCATATCAAAATAAACCTCGCACATTGTATAGTGGCCGCTAGCAGTGCTGCCACCTGTGGAGTAATTGAAACATTGCCAATAGTGCTCAGCTCTGCTCAGTGCTGCCACCTTGTTGTACTAATACTGCTATGGATTATCATTGACTAATGTCTCAGTGATAGGATTGAGAGTGATTTGATTGTCAGTTACTGTGGCATTATGAACACTAAATAAACAAGGAGAAAAACACTATATAAACACGGATAATTGAACTGACACTCAAAAGGACCAATGAGCTCGAACCTGGAGGGATATGTCTAACAAATGTATCATTGATACATTGAACAGCTGAACATTGAACAGTTATTGAAAAACAATATAACACAGATTAGCTAAAAAAAAATGACAAGGATTAGCTAAGAAATAAAAAAAAAATATATCGACTCCAATGCCCGGCCAAACTCTTGTGCAGCCCAACAACAACAATCTATCACTATCTCCCATCAACACTCTTCGATCGATCTTAACAGCAAATGTAAGTGACCCGTTAAACTCATTATATCTATCAGCAAGAGAAGACACATTCAAGATGACTTCACATAATCATCAGCAACTGCAAGATCAGCAACAATTAAATCAACAGCAGCATCAACAACAGCTCAATTCTAACACCCAACCTATGCAAAATCAACAAATGCAGCCGTCTATGGTGATGCCAGGATGAACGTCCCAAGTACAGCATGCCATTCAAAGCCAACAAATGGGAAGGAATGTACCAAGCATGACTCAACAGCAGCAGCATGTACCACAACAACAGCAGCAACATATACCACAACAATCGAGTATGGTATTGCAATCATATGTACAACAAAGTGCCTCCTCGCAAGAAAACTCACTTGTAACGGCATTCCAGACCCAAATGAAAATACAAAAAGAGTTATTACAGAATCAAATGTCAATGCAAAATGAACTGATTTTGAAAATGACTGAAAGTATTGACAGCTATACAAGGTCTGTAGATGAGAAATTAACCACCATTCTAGCAGGAAATGTCTATATTCAATCATACATCATACATAGCTGGACATCACAGAGAAATGTCTAGCCAAAGTAATGCCATGCAAAATCGGATTGACCATCTCACTAGACAGCAAGAAGACAAACAGAAGGAAATAGAAAATTCAATGGGTATTCTAATGGGCCAGCAATCTGAAATCAAAAGCAAGATAGACTCATTAAACCCCACAAAGCTTGGCCTCAAAATTGTGGAAAAAAACTAACAAAAAATACCAAAACATGCCAAGTGACGAACAGCATGAAAGAGAACATGATGAAAGACAGAGAAGAAAAAATCAGGCACCCGGAAAAACAAAAACAAGATTTCAACAACAACATAATAATCTTGGACGACCTCACGGAAAGAGCAGACGAGACAACATTTGATGAAGTACTCAGGATAATACAAATCGTCTGTATGAACTTTCAACAAGAGGATTTAGTTGACGCTTACAGAATTGGCCAGTTTGTGGAAAATGAGGCACGCCCAATCCTAATCAAGGTAAAAGATCCAAATGTTGGGAAAACCCTGAAGGAAAATATTTTCTTAATAAATCCGGAAGCGGATGAATATAGTGGTCTATGGATAAACACCACGGGCCTACAAATCTACCCACACCAGGAGAAGGTTACGGAAAATTGCATGGCTCTCCTAAAAAAAGATCATCAGATAACCATGTTTTATAACCTTTTGATTATTGTGGGACACACTTATAGAACGACTGATCTGTTCCTATTACCAGATAACTGCACCCATGAATTTGCTTCCAAAATAGATATTGATGATGGGAAAGCCATCGCTTATTACAGAGCCACTAGCTACCTTTCCGGCCCCAGTGAAACATCTTGAAATTGAATATTAAGATAGAACTCAACGAGAGATGGATCTAGCATGACGGATTCACAAAACACGAGTGCGTTGTTTTTCCGTTTTTCCCGAGTGGCGAAGCCACGAGTGAAAAACGGAAAAATAATGCACAAGTGTTTTGTGAATCCGTCATGCTAGATCCATCTCGAGTTGGGTTCTATTTTTATGCCATGATATATATATTTTAGCCTTATTTAATCATTATTTACCTTCATTTCGTGTCTCGCAACCCTCTGACTCGGCAGAAACAAGCACTTACAACGTTGCGTCATGAAATGAGCGTCATGAAATGAGCGTCATTGATTGGCGCAACTAAATTTACGCAACCAATCAAAATAACGTTGTAGATTGGTTGCATTCGAAAAGTGGATTCCACTAGTGCAATCCAGGCATGTTTATGCCATGGTCTAATCTGGCCATGTTTTTGTGGATACGCACAGCTATCATGGCATAAAAATCAGTAGAACACGCCTTTCAAGCGCTGAAGGCCCATAGCACAGGAAAGGCTGAAGCTGAGCGCGACTTCTGCCTACGAAGCAAAATCTCTCACTAGAGAAATCGAAGGAAGCCAGGAATTCATAAATAATGAGGATAAATTGCTGTCTGAATTAATATATCTAAAACGTTTGATCAAAACCCTCAACTAGGTGACCAACTGAAAAAAAATACAGCCAGTTCTACGAGGTCACCACAAACAGGAAGTGGGGAGCAGGCTTCCCTGATCTATTAACCAAGTCAGCACGAATTTCTTCTTGATGATTTAAAGGATGAAACCTATGAAGAAAACCCAATTGGCTCTCCAGAATAAGAAGTGATGCTTTTGAAAGGACTAAGTGTCAATACTAGCAAAACGCAAGAACTATAGCGAGTACCATATTATTGCTCAGCGAACATTTGTAAACTAAAATAGCATATCCACTTACACATCCAACTGGTACGACTGTCGACCGTCGACCGTCCACGTTCGGGCGGTGGCCACAGCGAGCGGTGGCAGTGGACGGTCCGGTATCTACTTGCATGTCCAAAAATGCCTAATATTGACCATTGTGGTACCTAGTACATTCATCCAGACTTTGAACCAAGGTTGATTTCCAAGCATTTTCATAACCAAAGAAAATGAATCAAAAGTCGCCATACACAAAATTGTCGCCGTTCAACATCTTTTTAAAGGGGTTTAATGCATAAATTGATTGCACCATAAAAATGGGGAAAAAAATCGATGAAATTAAATTTCTTAAAAACGTTATATGAATTGCACATATACATTTTAACAACAATTAAAATGTATCTGACAAATCTATTCGTCCGAAATATTTTGAAATAATCGTAAATCTTAATATCTTAATATCTCAATATTAATCATTTTTCCCCCTATGATAGGGGATTCCAGTGTTAATGTTTAGGGGGCGATTATTTTCTTTAAAATGTGAGTAGCCTTCCCAAATTTTCAGGATGTCCTCAGGGCTACCATATCTACCTATCACATGCATTAAATTGTATTTCAATAAGTTAGAATTTTCGGCAAAATTTGGGGTCAATTCTCCCCAACCATCGAATTGACCATATAATTATGTGATTGATTCAGTGGAGGGGGAATTACTGCAGGAATATCTGGTGTTTTTGCAACAACCTTCTTGCGTTTCTTCCCTCTCTTCCACACAGGCTTATCTGTTGCTGCAGGTTTAACTTTTTGGGGTCTACCTCTAGGCTTGACTCCAATAGTTATCTTATCCTTCTCTGCAGGAACAATACAATCCTTCCCTGCCTCCACTTTCCCAGCTTCCAACTTGACGATATCCTTTCCTATATTCGCCAACTTTTGGGAATCGGGAGCCTGATGCAAATTTACTGCTTGCACGGGTCTGTGTTCGTCAAAAGCAGGTTTCAAGTAGTCAATATGATACCTCATCAAGCCTTCAGCTGATTCTAATTCACAGGTGGTACCTACTATGAATCTCTTGATAATATAAGGCGTCCCATTTGGGACCTATCTTACTGACCTTCGGGGGACAGAATCGGTATACTACCTCCCCCTTCTGGAATCTCTGGGGTCTAGAGCGTTTGTTATAATCTTGTTTCTGGTGGACTGTCACTTCCTGTTAGTTTACCACATTGCCACAAGGTGTAAGTCATGCCGAGCCTACAAGCATGGTTATGGCTTCCAAGTTCTTCATGCAGATAAAGGGTGAACGTGAGAGGTCTGTTATGCACTAATTATACCAGTAAGAGCTAATAAATCTAGGTCCAATCTCTTCCTAAGGCTCTAACTTAGGCACTCAGCTAAGTTTTGGGTCTTGGACAATGAGAAATAGAAGGGGTTTCCCGATCATGGAGGAAGTTGTCCAGTACAATTTGCATCTCCGAAGGAGTAATGGTGAATTTTCTGGCTTGGGTTTTATGCGGTGCATAATTAATAATTATGCCATTTCGCCAGCTAGTCCAGTTGCCAAACTGGGATTTGGGGGTCAAGCGTGTTTCGCTGTATGGATAAAGTTTTATTGTTGATTCTGGTAATATAACATTTTTTTTTTTTTTTTTTTGGACGAATTTTATTCAGGTTGGATATACTGGCTGCGGCCAGGGAAACTTAATGTGGCTCGGGTCAGACCCGGTCTGCCTGCACACCCTGAAATATTAATTATTGCAGTTGGAATAATAAGTGTGTGAGAATCACATTTTAATTTATAAATTTACATTTGAATAAGAAAATGAGTTGATGGGGGGGAGGGAAAGAGGGAGGTTGGGAGAGAGAAATGGGGGGGAAAAGGGGGGGAGTTAGTTTATGGGATGAGATGAGGGTGAGTGGGGTGGGGGGAGTGTGTGTGTATAGGGGAAGAGGGCAGTAGTAGTAATCTTAACAGGAAATAGCTTTTCAGGTGATAGTTCAGTGAGGGGTAAGCCTCAATTCCTGAGGTAACATCAAGTTATTAGTTAACAATTCCGTTTTTAACCTTATTTTGAAAGCCAGAGGGGTCGGTACTGTTTTAAGCTGACTTTGTAAGTTGTTCCACCATGCAATCCCAGCATAACAGAAGGATTTCTGGTACAGTGCAGACGTAGGTCTGCTCAATTCGAAGTTCAATCGTCGGTCTTCTCTGAAATCGTAATTCTCGTCTAGATGCCTGAGTTCCAACCAACATGTCCTGAACAAGAATCAGCCCGATGCCACTTTGTATCCCTTGGGAGGAAATTTTTATGGGCCAAAAACAAAATGGCTGCCCAGCGTCCAGGTTGGTGATCATCAATACCCCATAACTTCCTTATTATTGGTGCTAGAAACATGATTATTGGGTCTACACCTAGGTTTTCAGGGTCTGGGAACTCAATAATGCACAAAGATTGCTGATATCTATAATAGAAATGAAAACATTTGATCTTAATATAAAGAAATTGAGAGAAAAATATGAAACTTTACTCAGCAACTCAAACCTATATAGAAATACAGTAGGTAAGTATATTCCCTCCTTTACAAGCAACAGTGGCTCTTATTACCTGTCCTTAAAAGAATTAATACCATTACATCCAATATAATAACAACAATATATATATATTGTTGTCACCGTCTCTCTCATCTGAGCTTCTATTAAATAAACCAAAAGACATGCTGGCTTCTGTCTGGCTGGTTGTTTATCTGTTGATTCGTATGAGGTTTGTCCATGTTCGTCCACGCTCGTTCATATAAGTTTCTCGAAGATTACTAGTCATCGATTATCATAAATTGTAATATTGGGGGTTTTGGGACACTAGCAGAGGCTTATCTGTCCTGGTGGGGATCGCACCACACAGGGCTCTCTGTAATATTTAATTAATTGAGTTGGCTGGGGACGACTGCCCGGCAGGGCTGGATAGTGTTTATCCTCGAGGAACAGGATGATAATGCAGTAAGTAGTTTCAGCAATCTTGCTATCTCTTTATTAACGTCTTCAATATGGGGAGCTCTGCTGCATTCCCTGCCCTGGCACCAACTGCCCTTACCCCAATTCCCACCCCTATTTATACTCCCTCCCCCCCATGGACCCGTCCTCACTAACAATACGAGACCCTAACGCCCTGAGCGGCGGACAAACGTACCCGATATACATCGTTCGTCCACCGCACCCCGATCCCTCTACTACAATATATAATAATTGCATATATGAGCAGTGATTCGATCTTGTTACAAATGGGGCTGACTGATTTGATTTTGTAATCACAGGTTTGTCTGAAGTCAATTAATCAAATGACTTTTTACTTCTTTTGAGTTATTATTTGAAGAGAAAAAATATTAGGCTGAATAATTAGAGAGCTATGGGCCTATTCCACTAAGCTGATTCTCATGCAACTCTCATTTAGTGCAAAAGATTCCTCTGTGGCGCAAAACCGCATGAGAATCAGCTTAGTGGACTAGGCCCTGTATTGAGAAAATTGATTTTCTTGAGTAAATTGCACCAATTTTCAGCCTGAAATCATGACATCTTAGAGGACGTAAGATCAACAGTAAAATTTAAACTGATAGAATAATCCATTGTAAATATCTTATCACATCAAGAAGACATTTTCCAGAAATATAGAATCAATGGACACCATGTTATGAATGCAACAATGTCAGAAAGATTCTTGAAAAGTTATCTCTTCCATATTATTACATGAGACTGCATGTGTTATATTTTAGAATAAACTAAAAAAATAAACAGTTTTAAATGTTGGTGATTATGTCATACTCTTGGAAACTAAGATCAAATTACCCCTCATATACAGCAAATAATATATCGCATTTTCTCATGAACCAATTATCATACCAGTTCAACAATTGATCAGAATATCAGATGGGTTCAATATTCCTACCCATTGATTCATCTTTCAGATAGTTAATAGAACTTAATTAATATTTAGTAAATGCATATTTATAGGTCCTTAATTCACATACATTCATATGAATTTGATTTGAAAACGTTTTTATTTCTTATTAGCAGGTACATCTTCTGGTTTATATCATGTTTTTGTCAGTATCCTGGTTTTCTTTCTACCATTGTTGTTATGCTTCTATAAATTTGGTACGTTAACATATAATGATGTTTAGTCATATTAATGCTGAACAGGGTAAGGGTTAGAAAAAAGATCAGGGAAATAATCTTGTCCTTGTCTTTTGAAGAGGTAAGATCTTATAATCACCAATTGTTTTGCCTCTTATATCTATGACCACTGAAAACTGATTCACAGTGAAAAAACTTCCTAGAGAAGGAAAGTTCAATTACAGTTTCAGTTTAGCCATGAGATAAGTGAAGGGATGATATACACAAGTTTGCCTATGCTAGATATCACCAATAAATGTTTCTATGAGTAGCCCTAGAGACTGTATGGCCCACAATCATCTTCACAAGTGCTGTGTACATCTCATCCTTGATAGATATCCACCAACAAGCACCAAAGATGCAACTAGAACCAACTGGCTAAAAAACTAGCTGCAAATATTTATTGATACTACTTATACCCCCACCAGTCCAGAAAGTTTTCTTCGGTTTTCGCTTCAGCCCATATTCTCATATGCGGTTTAGGACGAGCCTGAGGTTTCCTTGACACTCTTCATAGGTCTTACCAAAAAACCACAATGTCATCCAGATAGACCAGACAGGACTTCCATCTAAGTCCACTAGCATCTGATCCATCATGCACTGAAAGGTAGCAGGGGTGTTACATTGTCCGAAACCCATAACTTTGAACTGCAACAAGCCTACACTAGACAGAAAAGCAGTTGTGTGTTTGCTTTCCTCATCCATGGCTACCTGCCAATATCCACTCTCAAGATCTAAGGTGCAGAACCACTTGTTTCCTCCAGGGCCTCTACACACTCATCTATTAGGGGCAGTGGAAAAATATCTTTGATGGTCACTGCATTCAACTGACGATAGTTGACACAGAACCTCCGTCTTTCTTGACTACCATGACTATAGGAGCCCCCCACAAGCTGCTACTATGTTCAATGCACCCTTCTTTGTACATTTTCCAGATCTCGGCCTTGGCCTTGTCTCTCTTAGCCACTGGAATCCGCCTATATGCTTGCTTAAACGGAGCAGCATCAGTTAATCAGTTAATGGTGTGACAACCCAAAAGTTTCCCTCTTTGGAGTGAGAAGCAGTCCAAAAATTCTTTCAAAAGATCTGTTGCACTTTTTATCTCTTTCGGATCCTAAAGGTCTGAGTCCTCTATTAGTTTGGTCAGAGGACATGCAATAGGGGGTCTTGTAGGCATTTCAGGTGAGATCTGATCATCATCCGCTACAGGCGATTCCAAAACCTGTATGGAGTTGATGATTGCCTCTCTGATCACACTGTCATCCTCTCCCTCAGACATGACTGAATCTTGCGACAGCAAAGTCACTCTAGTCAGTCTGCCTACCACTCTCTTTTTGCTCAACTTGATCAATCTCCCTGACAGATTGCTGAAAGCTACCATGGCTGGTTTCCCGTTGCCTGATATATATGTATTCAGGCTTCCCAAGGCGTAGTCTTTCAGCATATGTTGGTCTGGCTCGAACAGCAACCCATCCCATGTGACGGAGCCACTCCGAATATTTGATTCAGCCAGAGTCAGAGTACCGGGTCCAAGAGTTACACCATTCTTTAGTGTTATCTATACCCCGTCCATTAGAGCCCCGACCTCCAAAGCCTTCACAGAGGATTGATCTTTACCCCTACCAGGCCTTTTCCAAAGTTCACAACTTACAGAATGGTTGTAGTTTTCCAGGTAAAGTAATCCTGACCAATCTAGACTACATTGATGCACATAATAGAAATCTGCACCAAGTATCCCATCCTCAGAGCCTTGTAAACTGCTGACAACTGTAGGTCTGTCCACCTACAACACATGGACAGAGCACACTCCCATAAGTGAAAATAGGAGTTCCATCGCCCATCGCACTCACCATTTGGACCGTAACCATTGTAGGTGGATGGGGAAGAGAGTCATAGAATCTCTGTGTGATCAGACTGGTAGAAGCACCAGGATCAAGTAAAAAGAATCCATTTCCCTCACCTACCGACACTGGGGCATACCATCTTTCCCGAACTAATAACTTAGAAGGGATCTCTAGAGTTTGCAGTACCGAGATTTTCTGAATCTTGGCAGACTTATTACGGCCCTTTTTGACCATCAAAATCTGCCCTTCCTCAGCTTGGAATCTGGATGGTCACGCTAAGGGTATAACGCAATGGTCACGCTAAGGGTATAACGCAATATTAGTGCAAAAATCAGCAAATTCTTATAGCATTTGCGTCAAAACACATAATAATGTGCGTCATAATGCAATAGGCATACAGATTAACCTTGATCAATACAGTATATTATTGGCCCATCAAAATGAACATTCAGTATTAAATATTTCAAGGAAACTTTTTATAGAGCTAAGATTACTTTCTATGAACATTCAGATTGAATGTTCATTCAATTAGAGCTGCTGAGGAAACTCAACAATTGAACATAACCACTGGTATCCTTAGAAAGACTCATTTATTCATCATTTTGACTTCAGACAGTGTTTGCATAAGAGCGTGTGTCTGTCATTCTCCCCTATGCAATGTAGGTTGTTGGTTGTGGGCCCACTGAAGACTACATATGCTGATGTAAATGATTGGGGTGTTTTGATTACAAACTCTCTACAAAATCACATGAATGATTACACTGATAAGATATAAAACAATATCACCTATTACAATTCAAGATACATGATGTGTAATTCCAATAATGCATAAGTTTTACAATATTACATGGGTAGTGCTTTTAATATAAAAAAATACTAATAGTGACTGGCTTGCTTGCAGCGCCCTCTAGTGTTATAAATGCACAATGGACATTGTTTGTTTGGTTTAGCGCAGAGGGGTTTCTAAAATATAGGGAGGGAGGGGTGGGTGTAATGAGCGACAGGTGAGTGTGAAATGCCAGCTAAAGGGGAGTGAAGTGTCAGGTATTGTGGCTTTTCATGGCTGTAGTAAGTTCATAGTTTCTTATAATTTACCTCATGTTAGTATGCTGTGTTAATTACAGGCATAACACAAGATTTCCACTCAGATTAAATACCTCTCTGCTGGGGATGATAAAAAAAATAGAGCCTTTTAAAATATAGAGGTCTCCTGTCGCCGCTACGCGGCAAAACGGCTGCTATGCGGCCATAATTTGACTAAAAAATAATAATCTTATCTACGGAAATATCCTCCCGTCTCATCTTGGCATTTAAATTGCATATTAAATCGCCGATATTCAGACTATTCAGATATACATTTGGGTGTATATTTTCCATACCAAATCAATCGTTAGAGAACCCTTAGAATTGAAAATCAGTAAGACTTATGCTTCTAAGGTCCAACATAGCGGGAGTAATTTGCCCCAACATTAAAGATAAACTGACAACAGGGTGGTATACAGGCGCTCGCCCACTCGCATTTGCAAGTGAAAAGTTTGGTTTGGTTTGGTATTTTCGAGTACCAAAATACAATAAAACATAATGTAAAATACAAGAGCGGAAGGGAGCGGGAGATTGAGAAATGACAGTGTGAGGGTAAAGGAGGGAGAGGGGACATAGAGTAGGATGGCAGCGGATTCCTGTCTCTCCTATTTATTACCGATACATTAATCAACGTAGGTAGTTAAATGTTTTCCAAAAGAAAATAACCTTTTAAACAGTTGTGTTGAAAGAAATTCTGATCACCAAATTCCTTCGCTCTGAATTTTTTTGGTTTGAATGCTACTCTCTCTCTGTTTCTCCCCCCCCCCTCCCCCCCCCCTCTCTCTCTCTCTCTCCCATACTCTTCCCTCAGGGATTCATAGTATAATGGGTAGCTTAAAGTAGCCTAAAGTAAAGCTTTGCTAAGAGTTTGTGCGTCAACATTATGATGTGTGTGAGGGTTAGCCTGGGAGGGGATTCGCATTGAGACTGACACCTTCTACTCTTGACTTGAATCCCAAACAAAACTAAATGATGTAAACCAACCTCCATATTACCCAAATATTTCTCCTCACACTAATTTTAATCACACAATGACATTCATTTAATTTATATAACGAGTATTTAGACGCGATTTTGAATGCGCGTTATATGCGCAATTTAGATCACACCCATATTATTGACTTTTGAAGAAAATATGTATTCACAGATAAAATTGGTTGAGTAATACATGTTTGATACAAACATAAATGAATATGAATGAGAACTTGATCTAACACAAGTCTAAGACCACTAACAACATGGGAGGAAATAGGCGCAATGGATTTCACATAATGGTGGCTAATGGCATGTCCATTTCACTGTGATTCAAAGCCATAAGTATCACACTTCATTAGTTTGCGGTCAATCACAAAATGATCGCAATGCTATCACACTCAATTGCACTCAGTGCCCGTCGTGTAGATGTTACCTTGGAAACGTCATATGCTCCTAGCTACCTCTGAGCAACTCTGCCGGAGTTATTGAAGTACCATAATGCAGAAATATGGGAACAGATACCCCATTTTGAATTATAGAATTTGACTTTTTAAGTTGGATCATCATTTTTGTTCTTATGCAAAAGTCAGTCTAAATGATTCAACAGTTAAATTAAGGAAGTCTTATACAATTCCATCAGGTTGTTACCATAGCAACTATCGGGAAAACCATAACTAGTGAAATTCGTAAAATAGAAGTTATTTTAGATTTTTGGTTGCCATGGAAACAGTTCTGGCCTAATCTCAAAACAATCTATATTTCTGAGTTCTCCACATTTTGAGCTTTCACCTGATACCACACATGACTATATCAGATTATTTTTTTAAAATCATTTTTTTCCAAGAAACCTCAGTCAATGGTATATACCCTAACCAGTTGTCATGGTTACCCAAGTTGGAAACAGGGAAAAAAATGATTCATACTACTAATTTTGATCTGTTTGACAAAAACTGAAAGTATAATCATATGAAGGTGAATGGTTCAGCAGAATATTGAATGATTCATTTCAGTAAAAAAATGGTGTAATTTATTTAAATCTGTTACCATGGAAACAGTTTTTGGAGTACATAATTTTTCATTGAGAAATATCGAGGTATCCAAGTACTTGAAATCTAGTGGTTTTGTAAGGAAGAATTTCTCAGATTTCCTAAATAAAAAGAAGAAAACTGACCAAAATAAGCCCTAAATTGTTACCTTGTTTCCATGGTTACCATTCTATTCCTTATCAGTTACCATGAAAATAAACAATAGAATATTAAAAGCCATGATGTACGCTTTTAGATGATACCACATACACGAAAGTGTGTTACAACCCAAAATTTCCATAGATATCCCAAATTTGCCCTAGTTGCCCAAACGGGCAAGAATTGGCCACATGGCCTCAGCAACAATTGTTGCCCACGGGCCCGAAGTGGTTAATAAGCGATTCCCCAAGCCCTATTTCCCACAGCTTGGACTCGAACAAGGCATGTTCGTAAACACTTGGCTTTTCACGGAGGGTTTATACAGAAAAAGTCGACTAATCACAGTGCGCGTTACATCAACCTTCAGCTAGGCTCTCAGCCAATGGGATCACCCCTTCCAAACGTTACTCGGCATGCCATGTAGACAGCCACGGCTACATGGCTGCCATGGGGGCGGGTGGGTATGGTGTCGGCGAAGGCTTTTTAAATAGCCTAAAGTTTCATTATCCGCCCAATAATATAATATCCTATTTAATTTAAGAATTCTTTGTTGTGATGATAGGCTACTCTGGTGCCACACACCTCTGGACGAACTTAGGAAGCGATAGGCCAGGTGGTAGTTGTAGAACAGAAAGTTGCCAGTTTTGTAACTGGTGTGGTTCTGCTCGGGCCCCGAGCAGAAATTCTTCTGTTTTATGTAAGGCAAGACTGTCTGTATCTAAATAAAGAATGGGCTGCCTCAGTGTAGCCAGTCTGAATCCAGCTTGGTCCTTCCTTCTACCACCGAAGCTATTCAAAATCTAAGGTAGTATAAGTCTCAGGACTTAATCATTTATTAGAAGTATATATTTATAGGGGGCAACACCCTATTATATCACTGGTGGAGAACCAATTAAGATTGTGGTTAATTGTGTTTAACACAACAATTATCCCTAATCAAAGGGGTGGAAGAACTGCTGATACATAGCAATTTTTCCACTGCCTGTGTGAGTAGAAGGACTCCAACCAGGGGGCTATGTATAGCCAGCCTGAGGAAGGCTACCCAGCTTTCCTCGGGGAGTAAGGCAAGACCTGGTTGGAGTGGAGCTGCATGCAGGGTGAGAGGAAGATACAGAAACTACTCAATCTGGGAGCTGGAAGATAGAAATTATACCATTGATTTCTATAAGTCCTACAGCCTGGAAGCAAAAGAACTTACTAACAACAAGTTGGAGAAGTTCCAGGACTGTGTTGGAAAGTGAGGTCATATTTACATAAGACCTCATACATGAAATGTTGTACTTAGAGGTTCTGAGGAACTAAGGCGAGCCATGTGTGACCGCCATGACACCTTGCAAGGACAAAGGCCCTAAGAAACCCAGGCCTGGTTATATGTTCACCGAGGTTTGGAAGCACTTGAAGAGTGGAAGGGACTATCTAGCAAGGGTAGAAGTGCCATCGAGTTCCACAGTTGAGTTGGGACAAGGCCAACCGTTATTGCAACCACTCACCCAGGTGCACCATCATTCCGAGCCACAGCCGTCAACGTCAACACCGGTGGTGGTAAAGCCAGTATCATCTGAAGAAGAAGACGATAGGACGAAAGAAGGATATAGAAGGAACCCCACAGAAAGTGTCATATCCCTGCTTGGAGGAACATAGACAGTGGCAGAGGGATAATAAGATAGCAGACGGATTCAGTAACATCGGCGCTTACAGGCAAAGCCCGGGAGTATTTCCCCAGCCAGACTATCCACGGATCTTTTGTTGCTTTATGAAGGACATGTGGACATGTGGTTTCGGCATGTGGTTAGCTATACCCGCCATGTGTTCATAGTGGAAGGTCTCTTCCGAAGGCTCTGGCCCCTCATACCGTAATCCTTGTACCAAGGATTTCTTCCACGGTTCCATAGCTTGTCCAGTAGTTGAATTCTGTGAAGAATTCATTCCTGGTCAGTTTTTGCTCTCATGCTGAACATACGATCCGTTGGTGACATGGCCACCAGCATACCCCACACTGGACTTTCTTTGGCCCAGGTGTGAAGGAAGACAGAGCCAGTAATACATATGACTCCCCCTGTCCGACATCATACTCCTCTCCACCTACTGCACTCTTTGGTTCGGGAATTGCTGATTCTATGTGGGTTTGGGCTGTTGCACCAACTCCCAGCAAGGCAGCTATTTCCACCACTGTTGGTTCTTTGGTGTTGCTGCCAGAGGTAGTGTTAAGCTGTTGATTGTACAGCTTGGACATCGGGTTGACATTGTCAACTGTCAACCCGACGACTGAGAGTCCACTGCTCTGAGTCTCTCGTTCTCTGCCATAAGCCTAGAAGTTGTGGCATCACTATGTGAAGCCATTTTTTCCAACACTCTCTGGATCTCAGAGTTTTGTTCTTCCAGCATTCTCACCTAGTTTCTCTGGCCAATATTGTACTTGTGCGCCTGCTGGTAGGCTTGGCGCCAAGTATTGACTTGAGCTTGCAAGGGAGCATCTTCTTCAGAATCTGTGTCATATTTATCACCTTGTGGATCATGACTTTTTCCAGATTTTAAGGCATGGGGAATCCATTGGAAGATGAAAAAGGTTGATACAGACAATATTCAGCAGGTTAATCTACTGATACTGGGAAAAAAATGAACAAAAGATGCTAAAAAAATGGAAGTAAAAATCTATACTTCATAACTTGGAATAGAATAAACATGTAATCAAGTGTGAATGCAGTTTTTCTAGGTTTTAAGGCATGGGGAATCCATTGGAATATGAATAAATTCAATATGGACAATATTTAGCAAGTTATTCGCTAATACTAAGAAGAAAAACCCAAAATACTGTGAAATAAAGTGAAAAATCTAATTCAGATGTATGAAGGAATTCATGATCTATGACATTAGAAAACATATTTCTGCAGTCCAAACTGTAATGCAAATTTCTTGATAAGTTCTTGATAAATGGTCATAATAACTGACATTGTGATACGTGAAATAAAGAAAAAAAGGCAAGTTGTCTATTTGAACTTCCAGGTTCTCTGGAGGAAGGTGAACACCGTTCCAAGTTCTTATTAACAGCAGAAGTAGGTGGCCAATTCTACAACATTTGGCCCCCAACCGTGGAAAGTGATAAAATGGGCTTAAATCAAATTAATTATCATTACCGTATATACCTGTGTATAAGCCCCGGCTTATATTAATTTCAAATGGTGATTTGACCCGGCTTATTTATATTACAATAACTGAAAACAGTAGATTTACCTGAAACACATTTGTATTATTACCTTTAATTATTGCTCTGGTTTTCATGTTTTAGACTTCAATTTAACAAAACAAACACTACCACAATTCAGAATCAATCAACAACAACTGACTTATTTAAAGTATCATTTATCATCCACTAAGAACTCGTTCTGGCCTTAGATCTAATATTACTTTAAGTTCTGGCTGATCTCTTCAGTATATTCCTCCTGAGAAGAGACCAGGCCCTCCATCTTTCCATCCAGTTCCAGGCACCCGGCTTATAAACGGGGCCCGACTTATATTATTGTTATGACGTGCTGAACCCCCGGCTTATAAACGGGGTGGGCTTATATTCGGGGTCCGGCTTATACACGGGTATGTACGGTAATTTGATTATTTTTTTTGATTGGATAAAAAACAGATTTTTTTGTAAATGGGTACCCCTGATGTCTCTTGCCGTCACGCACTGTGCTTAAGGTGGAATAAAAACATTTAAAAAAAATTAAAACATCCAATTATGATGAATAATGATAAAACTCATAGGATTTAATATTTATGAACCATCAACTGTATTGGTTATAGTTTTTCTTGAATACTAGCAGAGAAAAAACATGGTGGCAAAAAGTGGTGGAAACAGGGGATAATGTCTCCTGCCGTCATGCACTTTTAGGGTTTTTAGAGCCATATAAGGCATAATTTTAATGATAAATTTTAATTTTGACATTTATTACCGATTTTGCTTATTAAGATTTATGATCATTATGATTTGCTTATTGCCTCTGTAGGTCGATATTCATAATGTCTGAGTATTTTTTACATGATTCTTATGGCAAAATGCTTGAAAGTCTTGCCGTCACGCATTTGTCTCTTGCCGTCACGCATTTGTCTCTTGCCGTCACGCATTTGCCGTCACAGGGTATAAGGGAACCATGTTATCAAATTGGTGGAATTGGCCATATACATAATATCAGAATGTTTATCCTTGAAGATTTTGCCTCTAAATACTTAAACAGAACAGGAACATTAAATAAAAGTTTTCGAATCAACATAAAAAGGTAAACAAGGGTAATAAATGCTATATATATTCTAAATATAATGAGTAATATAATGTGTATGGGCAGAGGGTCAATGACCTGTCACCCTTACCGCTGCCATTCTGATTACCATTACTGAAAGGTTATTTGGCTGCAACTTTTCTTCTAGTTAGAATATTTTCACAAAATAAAAAGTGTTATGACCCTTATTTCAAGGCCTATCAAGTACAAAATATTTCAATACATTAGGTGCATATTTGTTTTATTTAATTCTAATTTAAATCCTCATTTATGTAGAAATATGTACCATTATTCGTCATGCTATTTTGGGCATATTTTTCATATTTGGGATCTATTTTTCGATCCCCCTGTAAAAATATTACTCATAATCAGAATGGTTCTTAACAGTTTAATGCGCATTATATAAGGTTGATAGAAAATGACAAATCAACTGATGAAGGTAAAAATTATTTTTAGGTACTCAGGGGATGTCTAGGGGCCCAAATGTTGTCAAATTGGTGGAAATGGCCAGGTAGTAGTATTTGTGATCTGTGGATTCACAGTAATTATATTGCTTCTCCAGCTATATTATTGGAAAACATCTAAGGTTTTTTTTGTAATTCAGGCATGTTGGAAATGTCTAAGAAAAATCCCTTTCTCATGCCCAAAATACTTCATTAATGTTGTGCCACATCCTGCATGGATAAACATCATGTTTAAAATGTCTTGTCAATACAAATGATGACTGTAACAGAAGCAGTCATGCAGGATCCTCGTTTCCCCTTAGGTGGGTCACATCCTTAGTGCTAGGATTGTCACATCCATCACACAAACATTTTTTAAAAATGACCTGGGGTCTGTCCTGTTGGCTATAATGGTATCTAGATCAAAGTACATCTATCTATGAGCCCATGAACATTTCCTGTAGAGCTTGTACATAGATAACCAGTTTTTTATGTCTAAACAGTACCTGCCAAGGTAGATTCCTTAGCTTCTAGGAGTAAAATGGTTTTACACAGTGCATGAAGGTAGTAACATGGATCAAAACCCAATGTTGCCACCAAAACTGGAGTTTTCTTGTGATCCTGATGCATTGAAACAAGTTGGGGATCTATTGACATTGAATGATCTTTAATTCTAATTTCAAATTACTCTCTGAGGGTTTTTATAACATCCTTATTTATATAATGTCTGGGACAGTTTACCCATTCCTTGACTCCAGAATATGCTTCTCTACTATTTTTGCCTCATAAACATAAACATCATTTTTTTAGGGAGCAACATTTGTGGGATGTTACACCAGTAGCAATACTTATCAAGGTCTGAAGGGGTTTCTGTCCATGAAGATGTGATGAAGTGCTATTCTCTTCATCTTCTCACTTTATTCTTTGGTCTGATATATTCTAATGATAGCCACCTGTATAATAAACAGTAGAATGTTGATTTTAAGACATACAGGCAAAAGCTATTGGCTAAACAGCTCAGGTTTCCCTTTTTTCGATGCCTCAATTTGATTTCAATGAACAGATATAAGTGCTAGTACATGTTCAATTATAAGGACAGTTGATGCAGCCCATGACTGATTACTCCATCAAACAATGTAAAAACCCTTTTAGAAGTTATACACACTAGCCATACACAAGTACCTTCAATTCTTTGTTCTAATTCACTCATGTGACACTAACCAAATTGATAGGCCTGTGAACCATGTAAGGAGGAGCTCACCGCTCCTCTCGACCTACACAACCAGCTCAACAACAGCACTCCTATTCTGGAGAGGCAACTGGAATTTGTTTCACATAGCTGATGCAGTAGGGGATGGATGCACTTCTGATATGAATTACAAGTCTATTTCTTTTTGCCAAATATGCTAAGCATACTAAAGATTTCTTAAGATTTTAACAATATCAAATATGACAGAGCTTCCCAAATGTATATAAAGAAAGCTGGACAAGATTCTCCAAGTACATTCAAAGGCAACAATTCCAAACTACATCTCCCCCTGGCCCTGAAAAGCTAGTACAGAATTATTCTCTCAAATGCAGAAGTTTCATCTGTTCTTCCCGAAAGATGTTCATTTTTTCCCACTATCAGTAGATTAACCTGCTGAATATTGTCTGTATCAACCTTTGTTATGTTCAAATGAATTCCCCATGCCTTAATGAATTATTTCTGTCAATTTTGTATACTTCAATTTTCATCACGTTGGTATTGCACCAATCCTTCCGTCATTAAAACCTCCATAACTTTTTACAAAAATTGACCCGACATATACAAGTAACACCCGATCTTTCCAAGATTTGGGACAACAACTCGGGCGAAAATAAAAAGAATCAGACAAAGAGTTCTTGTTCTATGGCCACTTAAATTCAATAATGCTGAAAATCAAAAAAAGTGCTCCATTTTTTTTTACTTTTGACCATTTATATATATGTAGTGGGTCTGCCCACCAACAGCATGGTGAGGCTGCCGCACTCTTCACCCTAGTGGCAACAGGCAACATCTCTACCAGAGCCGGGCATGAACAGTGGTCTCCAGTCAGTCCCGCCAGGCTGCGACGCCCTATCATTGTGACGTCGTCGCTGAAAACACCCTTCCACAGGCAGTACAAAAAGTCTACACCTCCAACGTCATGGGATCTCACAGTTGCTTAACACAACGGACTCGGGCTGTGCAGAGGAACGAGATACTTCTGTTGTTCAAATTAAGCTTTGCACTTTATGCTTGTAACAGTGTTTTGGGGTCAATAAAACTTGGTCAAACAAATTTATCCATGTTTGTTGCTTCCTTTCACGATATTCGCGACTCATGCCCACAAATCTGCGGTTCATTACATATATATTATGACTAGTTGCTTGATTACTGTCTGGTCTGCCCGGGAGGGTGACAGGTCTCATGTTATCAATTTTTCTAGAATTCCTTTTTAGGGACAAGAGTACAGGTAGCTCTTTTCCATGACAAAGGGAAGCTACTGGTGTTCTCTATTCTATTTAGTAGCAGAACAAAATAATCATGATAATCTATGTTTTCATCTAGTATTATATCATGGACATGCTTTTATGATATTGAATAATTAGAACTGGAATGGCTGAGAACAGCATCAAGCGTTACCTCCTGAATAAAAGAAAATCTTAAATCTTAAATCTTACGCCATGACTGAGTTTCACTTGCAACGTGTTGCAAATCAGCTGTGTCTGTTTCATTCCTGTCTCATACATGTTGTTGATCTGGTTCTGTAGATGTAGATGGGTGGCGAGCTCCTCCCTTCATTTGTACAGGTGTTATTTAGAACTTGCAATAAGGAGTAAAAGTAGCCAGAAAGGAGGTGTTTTAAGTTGCACATGTAGTTATACATACAGCCCCATGTCCTATTGTATGATTTGATGTGTGTAGCGCACCTTGTTGTTGGGAGATACTGAAGTTCCATACATAAAAATGCTTCCATGTTTTTATATTAAGTTTACCATCCGTTAGTGGTATACAGTCAACACTTTTAGCGATTTCCCTTGTCACCATATATCTATTATTTTGATACAAAGTATATGAATACAACTTCATCGCCCTCACGAGCTCTATATTAAATGTTTGATGCTACATCGCCAATCTGTCTTCATTTATTGCCTTGAGTGAAGAATCGCAGTCATGGGGCGCAATAATTGGCAGTCATTAGGAAAGAGTTGTGTATGTGATGCCTCAGTCAATTGCGCAAGCTATTTGCCATATCTGAGTCATTGCTCTCCTATCTGTATGGGCTTAGCAAAATGTATCTTCACCCCAGGCATCCCCCTTCAAGGGATGATCATTCTGACCTTGACTTGCCTTTCACAAATGTCCGCGCTTCTAAAACTTTGACCCGGCTGTAATCCAATATCCATTGCATCACCTTTGAAATATTTAAGATTAAGCCGGTGTGAGGTGTATCATGTTTCCCTATCATTTAGAGTCTTGGCCTATTCGGAATCAGTCGCGTTATAAAATGAGTTTTCTGGGGGTCCATATATTCAAAGGAGGGTTTGGAGTAGGTGGCATGCCTAAAACGCAAAGCGCATGACAAAATGAGAGCATTTTTAAGATTTTCAGTATCTCAATAGACAATACCTCTTGCAAGTTGAGTTATATTGTTGTTAATTGCGTTGTGAACATATCCTTATAAATACATCTTTCGACCTTTAGCCAGGTCTTCAGCAGAGGATGCCTTTTACATTAATTTACTTTCTGAAGTACAGAATAGAACAGCTCTTATTGTTTATTATGACGTCATGCAGAGTCAGACTAAAATTGGTGAATTTAGTTTCGTATTTTCTTTATATTTTTCTTCATGTTTTCCAAGAAATAAAATTCAAGCATTCAGAGTTTAAATATTGAATATCATCATTATGAGGCCTTTGTCTCGTAAACTTATGTATGAGAGAAGAACAATGTATTCATAAACAAAACTCAGATAGTTAAACTAGTTAGTTTATTATTTTGACCATCCGACCAGTCTGTATCCTCAAAATAGATTTTGATCAGTGCCTGTCAACACCGGTCAAAAGCTAAACTTTCTAGTTGTGTCCGTTCTTTTCCTAGTTCCTAGTGCATGAAAGTTATGTGACCGTAAGTTGAGGAGGATTTCATATTTTTGTTGCTGGGATTGATAAAAGTCCACATTTATATTTCGTTGGCCTGCCAAAATCCTTTGCTGTAGGTCTTTCACTTATTATGTCTCATCACTAGTTTTCTTTCTTTAACATTCTTGTATAAATCAGCCATATAACAACAACAAAGTTATGGTGGCTTCATTCCTATAAGAAAAGAGCAATAGCTTGGTGCAGCTTAAAAAACTAGCAATTGACCGTATACATATTGTTGTGTGGAAAAGATTGATTTATTGCTTGAGTTAATGCGTTATTATTATTTGCAATATCTCTATTCGATAAATCCCATAGGTGTCCCATAGGTATTCCAATAGGTTGGATCATTGAGCCATTTTAAATAGGGTTCTAAACTGGGCGGATAAGGTGATAAATTATGCAAAGGGCCCCCAGACGTCCGTTTACCTATCAATCCTGTTCCCTCGGTCATTATGTCCATGATCGAGTATTGGGTTTCTCCGAGAAGTGATTCCACACAAATGCAGTGCTACAAGCATATTTCCATGTCTTTATTATCCAACCATTATAATTAATGTCATGGCGGTTCTCATACAACCTGAACCATCTCGTCGACGCCATATCAACTGCAGTACATTTCCAACCGTCATATATCACGCAATGACTAAAGTCGTCCCAGAGCTACTTCTAATATCCCCAATACAAGTTCCAATGGTACAATCCCAATACGTGTCTTATGGTGATGAGTGCGATGAATAGAATAGAATGAATGAATAAATCCTAGAACTCGAATCTTTACCCACCCATACCCTATATATGACCGAGAGCGTTCCCCTTAGAGACAAAGAAATCCTTCTATATTCTATAGAACCTAATTACGTCGCAATTACCTGCTAGTCAGGGAATATTAAAAAAATCTGGGAACAAATTCCTTACCAAACAATTTTTTCACCAATGTGTTGGTAAAGGTGTCTACTAACATGTATCAAAACATTTAAACTCAACTCCCGTAGGAGAACCCGTGACAACTGAAAATAAAAATGGCCGCCACTAAAACTCTGAAACTCCATAACTTGGGGTAGAATCAACATATAATCAAGTGTGAATACACTTTTTCTAGGTTTTAAGGCATGGAGAATCCATTGGAACATGACAAATGTTGATACAGGCAATATTTAGCAAGTTAATCTACTGATACTCGGAAAAAATGAACAAAAGATGCTAAAACTATCCCCCCGAATGTACCCTCTGAAGTAAAAAATCTATACTTCATAACTTGGGGTAGAATAAATATGTAATCAAGTGTGAATGCTTTTTTTCTATGTTTTAAGGCATGGGAAATCCATTCAAATAATGATAAATTCAATATAGACAATATTTAGCAAGTTATTCTATTAATACTGAGAAGAAAAAACAACAAAATACTGTGAAATAAAGTGAAAAATCTAATTCAGATTTATGGAAGCATTCATGATCAATGACATTAGAATACATATTTCTGCAGTCCAAACTGTAATGCAAATGTTTTTAATCATAATAAATGACATGACATGTGATACCTGAAATAAAGAAAAAAAGGCAAGTTGTCTATCTGAACTTCCATCCCAGGTTCCCCGGAGGAAGGTGAACACCTTTCCAAGTTCTTATTAATAGCAGAAGTAGGTGGTAGTATTTGTGATCTGTGAATTCACAGTAATTATATTGCTTCTATTATTATAAAACATCTAAGCTTTGTTTTGTAATTCAGGCATGGTGGAAATGTCTAAGAAAAATCCCTTTTTCATGCCCAAAATACTTTGTCATTGTAAAAGAAGCAGTCATGCAGGATCCTTGTTTCAACTTAGGTGGGTCATATCCTTAGTGCTAGGATTGTCATATTCATCACACAAACAAATTTTTAAAATTACCTGTTTTTTGTCCTATTGGCTATGGTGATATCTAGATCAAAGTACATCTATCTATGAGCCCATGAACATTTCCTGTAGACCTATGTCTAAACAGTACCTGCCAAGGTAGACCCCTTAGTTTCTTGGAGTAAAATGGTTTTACACAGTGCATGAAGGTAGTAACATGGCTCAAAACCCAATGTTGCCACCAAAAGTGGAGTTTACCAGTGATCCTGATGCATTGAAACAAGTTGGGGATCCATTGACATTGAATGACCTATAATTCTAATTTCAAATTACCCTCTGAGGGTTTTTATCACATCCTTTTTCATGTAATGTCTGGGACAGTTTACCCATTCCTTGCTGAATATGCTTCTCTACTCTTTGTGCCTCATCAACATTGGGGAGCAACATTTGTGGGATGTTACACCAGTAGCAATAGTTATCAAGGTCTGGTATTAGCTGAAGGGGTTTCTGTCCATGAAGATATGAAGAAGTGCTATCTTCTCACTTTATTGGTCTGATATATTCTAATGATGGTCACCTGTATAATGAACAGAAGAATGTTGATCTTACCATATACAGGCAAAAATTATTGGCTAAACAGCTCAGGTTTCCCTCTTGCCATGCCTCCATTTGATTTCAATGAACAGATATAAGATATAAGTACATAATAGTACATGCTCAATTAGAAGGGCAGTTGATGCAGCCCATGACTGATTACTCCCTCAAACAATGTGAAAAAAACTTTTAGAATTCATCATACACACTGGCCATACAGAAGTATATTCATTTCTTTGTTCTAATTTACTCATGTGACACTTATCAAATTGATAGGCCTGTGAACCGTGTAGGAAGGAGCTCACCGCTCCTGTTGACCTACACAACCAGCTCAACAACAACACTAATATTCTGGAGAGGCAACTGGAATTTTTTTCACATAGCTGATGCAGTAAGTGATGGAAGAATCTCTGATATGGAATACAAGTCTATTTCTTTTTGCCAAATATGCTAAGCATACTAAAGATTTCTTCAGATTTTAACAATATCTTTGTAGTTTGAGAACAAAGATTCTTTTTTCTTGGCCTCAGAATATATATATGGCCATTTCCACCAATTTGACAACATTTGGGCCCCTAAACACCCCCTGAGGACCCAAAAAATTTTTTTACATTTATCAGTTGATTTGTTATTTTCTATCAACCTTATATATATGCGCATTAAACTGCCAGGTTTGGAACCATTCTGATTATTAGGAATTTTTTAACAGGGGGGTCGAAAATAGATCCCAAATATGTAAAAAATGCTAAAAATAGCATGACGAATAATGGTACAAATTTCTACATGAATGAGGATTTAAATTAGAAATAAATAAAACAAATGTGCACATAATGTATTGAACTATTTTGTACTTGATAGGTCTCGATATAAGGGTGATAACACTTTTTAGTTTGTGAAAATATTCAATCTAGAAGAAAAGTTACAGCAAAATAACCATTCAGTAATGGTAATCATAATGGCAGCGGCAAGGGTGACAGGTGATTGACCCTCTGCCCATTATATACACATTATATAACTCATCATATTTAGAATATATATATAACATTCATTACCCTCGTTTACTTTTTGAAGGTGACTCAAACACTTCTATCGATTGTTCCTGTTCTGTTTAAGTATTTAGAGGCAAAATATTTAAGGATAAAGGTTCTAATATTATATATCTATGTTAGGGGTAACAGTTCTGACATTATGTGACGGCAAACGTGACGGCAAACGACACAACGTGACGGCACACGACACAACGTGACGGCAAATTTTTTAAAGCATTTTGCCTTAAGAATTGTGTAAAAACTACTCGGAAATCATGAATTTCAATCTATATAGATTGGTATCGAGCAAAGTCAATAATAAATGTCAAATTTAGAGTTTATTATTACAGTTGTGCCTTATAAGGCTCTAAAAAGCCTAAAATAGGCGTGACGGCACACGACAGGGGCTATGGTACCCACCACCTTATGCCACAATGTTATTTCTCTGCTACAATTCAAGAAAAACTCAAATCAACACATTTGATGTTTTATACATATATAATCCCATGCATTTTATCATTAATCATCATCATTTGATGTATTTTATTTTTTTATATCTTTTTATTCCACCTTAGGCACACTGCGTGACGGCACACGACAGGGGGGGTACCCACACAAAAAAATTCCAGTTTTTTATGGCTTTTGGCCAAAATATATTTTTTTTGCAATTTTTTTTTACACAGATCTTGTTGAAGTTACCTTCTATCACAACATATAAAGAAAAATGTTCAATTTTGATGATTATTTAGAAATTTAGCAATTCCACGGTATAATGACAGTTCAAAAAATTGATTTTTGCCCGAAAAATGGGATTTTGAAAAAAAAATTGAAAAAATCTGGAGGTAAAAAGGCTAAAAATGTGGGCCCATCCAATCAACAAAAAAAATCAAATTAATGGTAATTTATTTGTATTAAGTCCATTTAATCACTTTCCACGGTTGGGGGCCAAATGTTGTCAAATTGGTGGAATTGGCCATATATAAAACATCAGAATACATAGTTTCTCCTGCTGTGATTGACCCCTTCAATCCATATTTCTGTAGGATTTATGTATGGAATTAAATTAGTATCATACCTTTCACATTACTGTGAGTGACATTCAGAGGCAATTTCATCAGCTGGGTATAGGAGGGCTCTTCATCATCTTGCTGGTTGTCTCAGTAAGTTAGGAGCTACATTCTCTTGAATTGGCATATCCTTCAATCATGCACACCACAGCATTAAGTGATGCATATATATCTTTCTGAGCCACCCTCTAAATGATGGCTGCCATCCCATGACGTCAAGTGGAAGAAGTCCATATGTGTGCAGAAACAATCAAGGTACAAAATAGTTCACAATTACCTGTCCTTAGCCACTGATTAAAAAATGCACAGCAACTGAACTCTGAGAACCAAAGTGTGAAGGGATTGGAAAAACATTGGAAGAAAGAATCTAGAATAGCAGAACTTCAGACCATTTTTATCCATGTGGTAGTAGACTATGATATAAAATCAGGTATTTGGGGGCAGGAGAAAAGGCGTTGTTTATCTTCAATTTTCCTTGAATGTTTGTATAGCAAAAGTAAGTTTATATGTTTACCAATGGCAGAGCTTCCCAAAAGTATATGTAGAGAAAGCTGGATAAGATTCTCCAATACATTCAAAGGCAACAATTCCAAACTATATCTCCTCCTGGCCCTGAACATCTAGTACAAAATTATTCACTCCAAATGCAGAAGTTTCATCTCTTCTTCCAGAAAGTTAAAATTAACCTGGAAGTCCTCCAGCTTCTGGCTATTGCAATGCTGATGATGCAAACAGCTCACTTGCTAATGATGAAAGTAAGAAAGGCATGACAGCTGTCTTACACTATAAACAAATTGACTCTTTTTGGTCCTCATTTGGTTTTATTTTGGTCCTTATCAAGTTGCACTTAAAACCATCAAAAGCATTTGCATTACAGTTTGAACTGCAGAAATATATTCCTAATACTCTTGGTCACAAATGCCTTCATGAACCTGAATTAGTTTTTTTAAAATAGGGTATATTTGGGAGGATTTCTTTAGGGTCTTTTATTAATTTATTCTTATTATCAGTAGATTAACTTGCTAAATATTGTTCAGAAGTTCAGATAGATAGACAACTTGCCTTTTTTCTTTATTTCAGGCATCACAATACCTGCAGAAATATCTTTCCTAATGTCATTCATCATGAATGCCTTCATAGAATCGAGCCCTCAATGAAGATATTCCGGGGAGCCTTGTTCCCACGCCACAGCCACGCCCCCTGCTGTGACGTCATAGTAGGTGTGTGACTTCCTGCCTCTTATGTAATTGTTACGTCACTCACATCACCTTCCATTACACATTATCTACTGATTCCGCACTGTGCGGACGTGTTTCCTCTGTGAAAATTTTTTGAAGTTGAGGATTTTGAGTCTATTCCTTCAATATGGGTAAGAAAACCTGCGATAAGTGTGGCAAGGTCCATGACCAAGGTGCTATTTGCCCTAATGAGCCAAGTACGAGTGATGCAGAATCGGCGATGGCAGCTAGGATGTCTAATTCAGCGACCATGGTTGGAACTATTATGACTACGTTGCAAGCCAAGTCATCTGAATCATCCACGTCTACCAACGATTTGGTGCAGTTTAATACCAGGCGTGACTCGAGTCCTGCTGAGTCTATTTATGATGTGGTGAATGCAAGGCACTCCAGGAGAGGTAGATCTCGCTCCAGGCCTAGGGCTCATATTTATCCTGCTCCAAGGGAGAGTGAACTTGCAACGAATATAAACATTCAGGAATTGTACCCTGTTTTTATTGGTGTTAAACGTTGGGCCCATCTTCAATCAACAGTGATTTGCTACATAGACAATACTCAAGTGATTGCTATGTTGAAAAATGGTACAAGTATGAGCACTCAATGCATGCAGTGGCTGTATGAATTATATTGGACTTGCTTCATTTTTAGCATTAATTTGAACCTATTTACATTAAAACTGACTAAAATATGGTGGCGGATGCTCTTTCAAGGCTACCATACCTAAATGGAAATTACTCTATGCCTGATGTATTGGTAAACACTGGCTTATGTTGTTTTTCTTCAAAATATTGTAGGGTTGGCGAAATGGAAAGATCAAGTGATTTGGCTGAAGAATCGATCACTGGCACCAGCCACTAAGCAGCAGCGTGAGAGGCAATGGCGTCTATTTGATAAATTCACCCAGGACCATTCTACGCTTCTCGTCCCTATCACTCCTAGTAAACTGTGTGCATTTGCTGCTTATCTCGCCTCCTACATGAAACATTCTTCGGTGTTGACGTATATCTCTGGTGTTATAGCGCATGCCAGGCATCTGGACTTGGACACCCCTGCTTTATCTCATCCGAGTATTAAAGCTGTGTTAAAGGGGATTAATACCCAGCCTGGGTCTACTTCGTCTCCAGCGCCACCAGTCACACCACCCATGCTTATGTCTATGTATCGTAAACTGGACACCTCATCATCTCTACATCTATTATGCTGGGCAGCATATATTTTTATGTTCCGAACTCTCCTTAGGGTAGGCCATGTGGTAACTTCTCCTCACACCTTGAAACGCCAGGATGTTTCGTTTTCTGGGCCTGTGTGCAAAGTTAGAGTGCCTTCTTCCAAGACATCGGACGTCCCCTTCACCATATCACTATACCCTGCTTCATCCAAGCCATTATGTGCGGTATACTGGGTAAAGAAGATTCTGTCAACCAGACTACCTGCCCACGCCCAGTTATTCTCGTGTCCAATGCATCCAAGATTCAACTATGAACATTTATCGGCTCATTTGTCCGACCTCATCGTCAGAGCCAAAGTGGACTCCCCCCTTACTTCACACTCATTTCGTCTGGGAGGGGCCAGTTTTCTTTCCTCTCTGGGCGTGCCTACTGCCCAGATAAAATTAAGAGGAAACTGGAAATGGGATATTGTGAACGCTTATATTATTCCTTCCTTGTCTGACCAAGAGCACTCAGAAAAGTTTATTGTGGAAGCTTTGAATAATATTTAACTCTCTCTTCGTCTGTTTGGCCTGTTTGGGAAATAAACCTCGCTGTTAGCTAGGTTCCTGGCCACTCCTGCCTTATCGTTCATCATTCCAATAGTCAAGCTCACCCACAGGACATATATGTGATGTGTTTCAGGAAAATGAGTCATAAGTCGCAAAAAATCAAATTTGAGATACCATTATGCTTGAAAATATGAGATCAAGCCGATTCAAATGATAGTAACCAGTCTAATAATCTAATAAGTATTTCTAGATTTTAAGTTTGATATTTTTGTTTTTGAAAAAAAAGAAGTTTCCAATATTTCTGGGGGACAATAAACACTAAGGTAACAAAATGTGGTCCATGTGAGGACCTTTAAAACGAAAGGATATACTACAGAGATTGTCCAGAAATCTAATACATCAATTGATATAACCATAAGTGATAAACCCTCCAAAAGATAGAACATTCCAATAATGGGATCTTGTGGAAAAAACACTTTGAAAAATATCAATTTTGCGACTTATGACTCATTTTCCTAAAACAAGCCACATATAGAATCGAGCCCTCGATGAAGATATTCCAGGGAGCCTTGTTCCCACGCCACAGCCCATGCTGAGACATCATAGTAGGTGTGTGACTACCTGCCTCTTATGTAATTGTTACGTCACTCACATCACCTTCCATTACATATTATCTACTGATTCCGCACTGTGCGGACGTGTTTCCTCTGTGAAAATTTGTTTTCTTTATTCTCTATTTATTGTAATTGTATTGTTATGGGAAATAAACCTCGCTGTTAGCTAGGTTCCTGGCCTTATCGTGCATCATTCCAATAGTCAAGCTCACCCACAGGACATATATAAATCCAATTTAGATTTTTCCCTTTATTTGACAGTTTTTTGTTGTTTTCTTCTTCTGAGTATTAGTAGAATAACTTGCTAAATATTGTCCATATTGAATTTATTCATATTCCAATGGATTCCCCATGCCTTAAAATATAGAAAAAGTGCATTCACACTTGATTACATGTTTATTCTAGCCCAAGTTATGAAGTATAGATTTTTTACTTCAGAGGGTACATTCGGAAGGATTTTTTTAGCATCTTTTGCTCATTTTTTCCCAGTATCAGTAGATTAACTTGCTAAATATTGTCTGTATCAACCTTTGTCATGTTCCAATGAATTCCCCATGCCTTAAAACCTAGAAAAAGTGTATTCACACTTGATTACATGTTGATTCTACCCCAAGTTATAGTGTTTCAGAGTTTTAGTGGCGGCCATTTTTGTTTTCAGCTCTCACGGGTTTTCCTACGGGGAGTTGAGTTTAAATGTTTTGAAATATGTTAGTAGAGACCTTTACCAATACATTGGTGAAGAAATTTCTTGGTAAGGAATTTGTTCACAGATTGGCCTTTTTTCTCCTAAAATTCCCTGACTATGCGTCATGTGGAAAGTTATCGACCGATACCCTGGATAACACTATATAGTTCCCTCAAGCGACCCTTGATATGCCCTCACCCTGGTTATTAGAGACCCCGAAGGGCAACACTAAATAAAAAAAGAATGCCATTTTGTTAGATCGATCATTAATTAATGTACATTATCGCTGCCGTGTCCAACACCACACAGCGGTGCTTACGACGTATTACACCCGCTGGTAGAACGGTTCATGGCTGGGGACCAGGGAGGTTAATGCACCCGTACTAAAAACGGGTGCTATCCGCCAGAGGCCTGATGGTGGGCGTCGTCACACTTGACTGACGCACCCGTGGTTCTGCGTCCACTGTCCGGTCTGTATGCTGAGCGGCACAGGCGCCAGTTGTATGGACGAAATTTCGGGGGGGTCAGTGGGGTGTTGAATATCTAAATATTAGCTTTAATATCATTCATTTATGCCCGATTGTACATGACAAATAGTGTACTATGCTGTATGTAAAAGGGGAATACTCTCAGCGGAATTGAAAAAAGAGAAAACATGACAATGGTTACATTATATAGTTTACTCCTTTATTATTCAATGCGAAAGGGAATTAAATAAAAATTGAACCAAAATTATGAGTAACAGTAATCATTAGAGTTATCCAAAATAAAATAATTCATTATTATAATATAATAATTGCCAATTAACAGTACTTCTAATAGATATCAGGAGTTGCGTCATGTTATGTAACATGATATAAGAAAGAACATTCAGATGCCTCTTACGCAGTACAAGTTAGAGTAGTACATCAGTACAGCTGCAGGTGTTAAAATACCAATACAGCTGAAAGTTTTGCTCCAATCGCTAATCACATGCAGCTTTAATGACTTAGCAGTGTCTATATAGCAATCACAGGCATTTAAACCCCGAGACTCATATACAGTGTGTATTTACATACATTTTAAGCACTGATCATAGCAGTTCCGTAAAGATACATAATGTAGAGTGATTTACAGATCAAATAAAAGATATTTCAGAGCACTTGCATCATAATTATACAGAGAACTCATTTATCATTCAATTAGAATGCACATCTATATAGTATTTCCATTTGCATTTTACATGAATGTAGAAACATGGTTATTCTCTCTGCAAGGCAGATATTCCGGGGATACCACAAATATTAGAAATACACACACAACAATTCTCAAAGAGCAACACTCGCTCAATAAACAATATAAAACAATAAATTCAGTATGGTAACATATAATAGAAACCCATATATATCTTTATATATACAGTGGATCCTCGCATAAAGACCACCTCTCTATAGAGACTACCCCATTATTAAGACCAGTTTCTCTCAGTCGGTGGTCCCAATTACTGCTGGTAGAATGAAGAAATCTTTGGGTGAAGTGTGCCATCATTGCTATCTAGTTCATGCCACTGGTTGAGTTAATATCAAAGCAGATCCTGGAAGACCTTAAATCGGAGAACATTTCATTTGGGTGTTCTTGGTTCCTCTTTGAAGAGTTTATTGATGGGCGTCGTGGACATGGTAAGCTCATCCACTGACTCCATGTTGTGTCCTCTGGTCAAGGGTAATGTTGTGCTGCAAGTACAACAATCATATATATTAACTCAAAATGTTATAGCAAAACAAGAAATTGTACAGTAGTGTATTCGTACCAAACCTCAGCCTTCTGTGAATCCCCTAACACAGTATAATGTTGAGGCAATGTCGCACATTTGACACTAGTACAATATTAAGCCCCCTTTCGCTCACCCATACTAGTTGGCGTGTGGAATTGTTTTGACGCCTTTTTGAAGCTAAGTCAAATCCCCAAACAAAAGCTAGGGGTTCAGAAACCATTGTGAATGTTAAAGGTAAGTCTATTTCGAAAAGTTTATAACAAGGTGGTACATTGTAGAAATGGAAGGCCCTGCCCAATAATGATAATAATTAATCATGATGTCGTCCTTATTCGATTGCATATATGATATTTACCTATTGGAAGAAATCCATTGACTGCATGGTAGTGGTCACGTTGAGGGCAAAGTTTGAAGAACATCAGTTCCAAGGCTTTGGAAATGTAAGCATGAGATCCTTGACCACAACTCTGTTGGATATCACCATGTACAGTACTGCTTTAAATAGAGATGACCCTAAAAATAAATGATTTAAATCCTCATAATTGTTCATGTAGTATTTAATAAATAGATAAACAGATAATTATACATCCTTTTCGTTGGTATTTGGGTGCATACTTTCCCTAGTATATAGATCAGTAAGACTCATATATAAAGGACAAGACGTCTTCGTCTTGCGTACACATTATGTGAAATGTCCATGAATTTATAATTATCAAATATTAAATATTATATTGGCCTTGAATAAATGAATAAAAAAGATTGTTCCACGCATTTACATAGGTAGGGTTTAGAGTAGAGAGAGAGGGGGGCGGGGGCAAGAGAGAGCTTAATTAGGCGCTTAGAATGACCCTGGTAGCCTGTTATAACAAACACAAGTCGGGAGAACAAGCTAACGGGCAGCTAACAATCCTAAATAGAAACTCAGTTATAAAACATAATTATAATGGCTCATCATAACTTACCTGACGTCGCAAAGCTCCCTGTTACAAGGTTGACTCCATTGTGGTTTTGAGGAAGTAACGTTACAAATGTAATGGAAATAATTGGTCCAAACGATACGGACACCAAACACTATTTTGAATGTCCTGATGGCTTCACGCATGCGTGGATATAAATAGCCAGTACTGACCCACTTCTTGACCTCAGCAGGCTCTACTATGCACGTTGCGTTCTTGTAGTTGTATGCTTTGTCGCGCGCGGCTACAGCTAGGCTGGACAGTGTCTCTCTCCTATCCCACCCTACACAGGTCCTATCACTAGCTGACACTCTATACGCTAAAATATTAGGCCTATAATTATACTGTATGCTATAGGCCTAGTCTATTTCGATATGATAATTAGGCCTACATCTAGGCTTACTTTTCATCATTCACCTAATTTCTTTCTCTCACTCTCTCCCTATAGTTGTGAAGTAGTTTTTAATCGCCAATATAGCCTAACGTCATAATAATTAAGTAAAGATGGTATTGATAAAGTTCAGTTTGACAACAGATGGATTTTGCCATACATTTCACATATAACTTAAAGTGATTCATCAAAAATGACCATATTCTTGGGAGGTTTCTTTTGCTTGTTTGTTTGTTATTTTAAGGAAAACATGTTGGAACAATGGATAGCCTATAGTTTGGCCTTGTCTTGAGTGGTGTTTATTTCACTTTTATCAACTTGCAATTGTTTCTATTGGGAAGGGAACATAATTATAGGCCTATTATGTGCTAGCTAAATAATTATTGTAGCTTTACTTGCAGGTGTTGTATTGCGGTGATAGGCTAATCAATAATTACAAATGACCTGAACCTATTTGAAAAGAGTCAGTTGAGGGGATACTGTATTGAGCGTATAGAATTAAGAAATGTATTAACTAACTCATACTGAATATGAAGCAGGCCTAATAGTAGCGCTGCTTGTGTGAATGCCACCCTGCTGCAGAAAGGCCACCATGACACTTGTTGACCTGTTACGTAATAGCGAAATGTGCCAACACCCGTTTTCTCTGTCACACCAGCAGCCTACACCCGTGAAGTCATCGCATCCGTTTATTAACTGGTGAAGGCCATTAAAAAAAAAGCATCCGTCCCTATGCGGATGTTGGAGAAATGTTTAAAGGTGACAACCGTGTCCAGCATTCTGAGATTGGCAGTGCATCAACACCTGGCGGCAGCGAAGGGCACTTCTACTAGAGCCGGACACAATACAGACTTCTGGCCAGTTTCGACAGGGGGCAACATACAACTACACAAACATCGTCGCTGAAGACACCCTCCTCCAAACGGTAGGTGGGGCATACAACTGCCCTGCAAGGGGACCGGTCTTTGCTTGACACTATGGACTTGTGCCACTTGCGGACCGAAATACTTCTGTTGTTCAAATAAAGCTCTAACACTCGTTGCATTTAAACTGTGCTACTCTTATATCAAATGGCCCTATGTATGTTTTGAATCAATCTCGACGTTGGGTCAAATCGCACTCTGGGGTGTCGTGCGATTTGACCCTCCGTCTCAATCGATTCAAAACGTGCACAGGGCCATTTGATATTTATTTCATACGTAATCAAAAAGAGAAAGACGATTTTAATGACATTTTACCTTGGTTTCCATTGAGTTTGCCGACATCGGTCTTGAACGAACATGACAGCTGAAGCCATGATGGCGGAAGTATGTTATATCATTGTGCGCTGAGACTTTTCACTACTATGGCTTCATTGTGAGATACGCATTCAATTTTTCTTTAATATTATGTTTCTACGTCTGATTTCTTTGGAATTAATATAACTCGAACTGGAGATTAAAGGTATGTATTTGGTCTTCTATCTTATGGATCATGATATATCGCTTGAAATTCTTCAGATGGGGGACTACTTTTTCTCTCCCTGGTTACCAAGTCATGACACTGTTCACAAAAATTGTCATTAAAACGTAACTTTCGTCTTTATTTAGACTTTTAACAGACTACAGATGTAATAAATATGAAGAATATATTACAAATATATTCAGATCGCCTATATATTAATTATTAACATTGAAAGTGAAGCTGCCTCCACTAATGTTCGCCTCGGCAAACATGCCGTACATGGCTTGTTGCTGATGCGAGTTGACGGCCATATTATCATCAGATCTTGTGACGAGAGCACATGGATTATCGTTGACAGGAGCAGCCTTGATGCTTCGCAGTGGGGTCTGGCCATTAGGAACTATACTTGGAAGGCATTTTTGCTGTGACTCTCCCATCAGTACTGACGACATACCGTGTTGTTGATTCAGGCTTGGGACAGCATAATATTTAGCTACTGACGCCACATTCTTTTGGCCGGCGAGTTGGGCAGTGGCGTGTGCGGAGACACCGCTATCCAATAGTCTATTTATCATTGTACGACAAACAGAATGATTCTTCCCTGCGATGCCAGCCACATTACACATTTTCGGCAACATCGCTTTCAACATATTAACGCCAAGAGGGGCACATTTATACCATACATAGTCGCCTGCTCTCCCATTTGTTTTGACGGCGAGGTAGAAAGGCGACTCGGGGGCCGACATTTCCACTGGTCAATGGGAAGCATAGGCCGTGTATATGGCCACTGGGCATCGTTCCGGGTTCTCAGTGTTGGGGAACATTTTAGGCAGGAACAAGCGAAGGTGAGTGCCTGAAATTGAACATATATATTTTTTCTAACCTTTCATTTTCTAACCTTAGAATATCGTGCATTGAATAATTGAAGTGCTGCCACCTTACGTCAACGAAAAGAAATCATGCGCCTTGACAAACTGCTGCGCTATCTTACTTCAACTAGATGAATTTATGCGCTTTGTTTTCAAGTCATGATACCGTTCACAAATATTGTCAACAAACCATAACTTTCGTCTTTATTGACGCCATTTAATTTCATTTGATATTTATTATTATTTTACCTTTGCCTTGGCGTGTCTTAGTTGAACGTTAGTTCCATTTCAGGTAACTGCCATGGCCCAGATCTTTCTTCAGGGCCTTGTTGGGCTTGTTTCCTTTACCAAGCTGTTTTAACTCTTTTTTTTTCGCATGCAAGACCATTCGACTGAGGTTGAATTCGTCCCCAGTAATAATGTTGTGTGGATACTTAAGATGACTTAAAGTCATCTTGCAAATACCTAGCCAATGCTCGATGCATGGTCGTGAGGGAGTCTGGTTCGTATTCCTGGCCATCTTTTTGAACGGCAGTTTTGACAAACTCATCGATCAAGGTGTTCATATGGTAAGGCTCAATGTTTTTCAATTCGTCCACAATACCTTTACTTCTCACGAAGCCCAACCGTCTCATTCGCTTTTTTGGTGTTTTTCGCCACTTTTAAGTTGACAAAATCGCGTAAATACTCATCTACGTCCATTCTCACGGGCTTTAGCAGATGAACAATTTCTAGGCTTCTCATTGGTCAATCTAGTCACATGACCCACGATAGTAGTTTGGTCCGAATAGCACACGGGTGCTATTTGACATTTCGAATAGCACCCCCGAATAGCACCCGTGAAATCACACACGTATGTAATAATGAGTTAAATAAAACTTGGTGCAAACGAATACCTTTCATCTGGTTATCTTTTCGTGACAGTTTGACTAATGACCCCCCACAAATCTGCGGTTCACTACATTACCAATTAATATACTGAAATAGACTCAGACATACTAATTTCTTAACAGTATTATCAATGTCAGTCTATATCTCTGAAAGTAAAAACGTATCAAAAGTAGCTATAGGCTAACAAAATACAAAATAGCAAGATATTTCAAAGGAGTCTAGTCTCCTACAGACTCAAGCGTCAACATTTAATAGCAGATTCTCAAAACTATTACGCCACCTATTATGTCAGCATTAATTCTGCCAAAACATTATTATCATAAAAAAGCATATATATATCGTTCTTTGAACCGGTTATTGCTTATAAAAGTACTCCTGATGTAATGCTATAACTGGATAAATAATTCAAAACTTTATTACATACTTCTGCAGTTTGACAGAAACTAAGTTGTGTAGGCAGTGCCAGTAGACTGTAAGCATGATAGATTAGTCACCCCCCCTCACCCCCCCTCACCCCTCCCTCACCCCCCCCCCTCACCCCTCACCCCTCACCCCTCACCCCTCACCCCTCACCCCTCACCCTGTAGTGGGTCCGCCTGATAACAGCATGACAATGCTGCCATATCAATACAACCAACCAACCTAACGGCAGTGGGTTCATCTCTACCAGTGTCAGAAACGATAGCAGTCCCGCTCAGTCCTGCCAGGAGGCGAGACATGATCATCGCAACTCTTCATTGCAGACACCCTCCTGCTGGCAGTAGGCAAAGAGTATACCTTCTTGGTCACTAAACTGGTGGCCAGTGCCCATGGTTTTCGGTTGTACTATGATCTGGAAACTTATCATGTTTGATGGAAAAGGCAGGATACTCAGTTGACACTGGTGAAGCAGAGGCCGTGCAGGCGGAACCGGAGTCAGTTATCAATATGCAGGGCAGTGGATCTGGACACCTACCACGGAAGGAGATAAAATCCTTGCGGAACACTGAATAATAGTTATTCCGCCAATGAGCCACCCACATTTAAAGCTATTTAAGCAAGTGATGTGCAAGTCATCCAGGGAAATCCTAATCAGTTTTAGATTGAGTGGATCCCTTTGCAGAGTAGGTGTACGCTCCACCTACCTGCCAGAGGAGGGTATCTTCAGTGACGACTTCCTGATGATGCAGTCACCTCCTGCTGGAACTGGCCTGACTTGAGTGTCGCTTCTGGCTCTAGTCAGCAGCAAAGATGACGATGGGCAGACCTACTACACATATTCCTCTTTTGTGTTGTCTTCACAGGGAGTTACTGGCTGTGTTGGACAACCACGCCCATTGAAAATTAGAGAACAATTCTATTAACCTCAAAAGACCTTTTCATAATTTCTTAATGCTGCATAATTCTGATGAAATATTTGTTTGTATTTTTTCCCCAAGCATTCAATGCATGTACATAAGAAAGATAAAAAGAGATGGTTCTTTATTTGTGTATGCTTAATAATGGCACAAAGATTTTAAGTGTAAATTTTCACAGGACTTGGGATGTAATGCCTGAATGCAAACGGCTGATGCTTTGACCTTAATTTCATCAATACATGACAGTACTTGCATGCCACCCTCTCATTAGGGAACCTTTCCTGGCTTGGTGGGAATTGCCTGTAGTGTGTTAATGGAAGTTTGATAATGATTTTTGATTCAAGGAGATAAAACACATCCCTTCAATCACCAATCTGAATCAGTGTAAAGAACACGTTAAGATACATAATTATAATATGTGAAAACAATTCTTCCTGAATACACATAATTAATCCCAATCAATAGATGATGATATGATGATACTATATAGGTACCATGTCAACAATTGACATAGAGACATAGGGTGTCGAAGTGTTTTATGATATTAGAATGGTCTATGTTTTGGCAAAGGGGAGACTGTAGGGAAGGGGATTCCCCTGGCATTTAGTTGCCATTTGTTGGGATAGACCCTGCAGTTGTAGGCATACAGACCAAGCCAACTAGTGTTGGAAGTCCGGTTCCGGCCAACCGCTTACATCAACAAAAATAAAAAAACAATATTTACTGCTCAAAACAGCTTTCCTCTAGTTCATTTTGCTTCAATATCTAATATATAAAACTCTAGAAGGATTTTTTTTGTAACGCATGTTCTGGGAATCTGGGATGTCCCCACTTGTTTTTTTGTCTGTACAGGTCTGTTGACCCTGTGTGGAGGATATTACATGTGGTTTGTGAAGGTATCTGTACAGAGTGAAAATGAAATTTTGAAGCCTTTTTTTAAATTGGGATCTCCACACTCTACTTATAGCCTGGGAAAGCCCCTAGGAAATACTACGTCATTTGCCACTACAGAGGAGCTGGGAGAGTGAAGAAGAGGGGTTGGAGAGGGTGGGGGTATTGGAGGGGGGAGGGAAGGGAGCGGTTGTAGGAGGGGAGAATGAGGAAGAGGGAGAGGGTGGGGAAATCGGAGAGGGGGGGGAGGGAAAGAAGAAGGAGAGGGAAAAGAGGGGAGAGAGAAGATGTAGGGGAAGGCAGAGAGGGGAGGGAAAGAAAGCATGGACGGGTAGCATGAGGAAGAGGGAGAGGGAGAGGGGGAATCAGAGATGGGGGTGGGAGAGAAAAACAGGTATGACAGACAGAGAAGAGGCAGAGGGAAAAGAGGAAGAGGGAGAAATGTGGGGCGACATGGGGACCGTTCAGAGGACGGGTACTTTGCGGGTACCACCCTTGCCGCGCCAAATCTTTCCGCACTGTCCCTTCCGCGACAGCTTACCTTACCGCGACTCACGCCCATGGAAATTTGGGTGCCTCAGCGCCCACTCCAACCCTTGTCGCACACCTACCATTCCTATGAGAATTGAAACATCCCTATACACTCCTTCCCTTATGGATGCGTCACAAACTGACGACGTGATAAGTTGACGTGAAAGTTTGAACAGAGTAACTTACCGTTGCTACCAGGGGGATGGGGGGTGGGGGTGTTGGGGGGGGGGCATGTGTGACAATTTCATGATTCCAACGTCATTCATCGATCAGTAAATCATAATTTCATGAAAAGTATCCATACAAATACTGGCTGAAAAAAATCAGTGGATCAGGATCAGTGGAGTCCTGGACAACACATAATAGCCATTTTCCCGCATGGAGTGTCAGTGGAGGGAGGTGGGGAGGTCACCTTATATAATAGAAACGGAATTTATTTCCTTAAAGAAATGAGAGAGATGAGACAGAGAGAGAGAGAGAGAGAGGATAGATTAACAACATATTGAGAGGATAGATTAACAACATATTGAGAGGATAGATTAACAACATATTGAATTAATTAACGTCAAGGAACAAATATGTATAGTTAGTATTCATATGTTTGATCTATATCTAGGAGTATTCTGTAGAACTTTGTGAATTAGATTTAATCTCATACGATGGAAGGCAACGCAGTAATCTATTTTAGAATATGCTTCTGTATTTTAATAGTCATTTTCAGCAATCGCTTGGTAATGAATGTGGGGTTGATAAATTCTAATGAGATATGACAAATGATATTGTATTATGTGGAATGTAATGGAATCAATAGAATTTCCAAAATTCATATAAGCCGAAGTTGATCTTTTCAGGTGAAATAGTCCTAGACATATTATGTCCTAGCAGATGCAAATTTTTAATTAGAATCTCGAAAAAAAACCCACTATTTTTCGGTATTTTTGTAAAAACAATTTAATCCCAACTAAATAAAAATTGTTTTATTCCCAAAACCGTGAAAGAAAAATGCAGCATTTCCCAATAGACTTGCCTACTAAATGGGTACAGCTGAGAGTAGGCCTACCCACAGCTAGCTCTGTTTCACAAACTTGTCTATTTCAGACAGCTACAACTTTTGTTTAAAACGAGATAACATATGTGATCCGTTTTAGCAAAATAAGTCATACGTATACATAGACGTCCATAATCACCACATTTGAAAAGATGAGACCAACTGGATTCTAATGAATGTAAACATTACGGACATCTAATAAGTACTTTTATCTTTTTAGTTAGATATTCTAATTTTTTTTTAAAAAAACAACGTTTGCAATATTTCTGGGTGGATAATTACCAGTAAGATAGCTAAATATACTCAATGGGATGATCTAAGAAACACACTGATATTATTAATAAACAGTCTTGAAATTTGGTAGATGTATTCATACAACCACAAGGACTAGACACTCCAAGAATGAAAATATTTCAACAATGAGTTGTAAACAATTTTAGTCCAGTCCATGAACATTTTGACCCGGCATAAATTGGTATGAAGACAATTTTGGTGTCAAATGAAGCGGAATTCGGAGTAGAATAACATATTCAAAGTTCGCAAAAATCCGCTATGGAGAATTTTTTTTATATGAATTTCAAGTTTTTTTTAATAGTTTTTTAAATATTTTTTTACCGCAAAATCCCCCCCCCCCCCAAAATGTGATGAAAACAATCTTCGTGTCAAATGAAGCGTAATTCTGAGTTGAATAACATATCCAAAATTCACAGGAATCAGCATTGGGAAAACATTTTATATGCATTTGAATATTTTTAAAATTTGATTAAGCATGTTTTTGTATAGAAATGACAAGTTAATTTGTATGCATTTTTATGTAACATTTGGCTGTTCAAACCTATTCATTGAAGACAATACAGGGTATTAAATATTGATATTTAACTGTGAGCCAAAATAGTAATTAACTTATTTCAGCAATAATTGCTGAAATAAGTTAATTACTATTTTGGTTCACAGTTAATGAGCCCAAACCCCCTCCCTCTGCCAGTGGAATAGTCCACTAAAAATGGGCTTATGACCAGATTTCCATGCATTTCCTTATGTGTTATGTATGATGTATGGGGAATAATAAATAACATATCAGTTCTGCAAAGTATATTGTATTCATTTTGTTAGAATCTTGATTATTGAGCATTAGTGGCGCCCCCTACCTCTAGCTAACGGCAGTGTTACCCATAGTTCCATACACCTCATTCTTCTCTACCTACATCTTAAAACCAAACCATACATTTCTCAGAGATTTGTTCCCACCCACCCGTTTCCCTTCAAACAAAAATAACACAGCCAATAGTTATATCTATATTTATATATTATCAATCAACATTGTCAAATGTCGTCAATTACCCTGATTGTCGACATAATAATAATATAATTCTTAAATTATTATATATTGTAGTTCATTCTGAAATTGTTATATTACGATAACTATAAATAAAAATGTTGTCGCCCAAGTTCTGCTTTATTACTCTACTCACCGACTTATCAAATTAAAAGTAATTTCTTTCTCATTCATATATAATAATTATAGATAAATCACATTTATTGGGGAGGTCACTAATGCTTGGTGTATTTTGCAGATAAGTAATAATTCTCACATACAGGGTCCCTTTGGGAGGTAGCAGAATAAAGCTTTATTATCAAACTATTTGGTACCATTGTTTCCAGTGGATTTCCTAGCCTTATAGGGCGACTCCACTATAAGTAAAAAACGGCACCGACAGGCAAAATTTGTCGCCGACATGACTAAAAAATTGTAAAAATTTGGCGCACACAAATCACCAGTGGAAGAGGGGTAAAATAGTTTGTTGGCAACACATTTATTTGTTCCAATCAGGAATAGAATATATTTCATAGAAATTGAATAATAAATTGACCAGTGCCGACCCCATGGCTCCTGGCAAACCCGCATTTGGAAAAACACCATGACATTATTCGTGAGGTGTACTGTCGGTTGTTTACACCAAAGCACCCTATACTACCTATTGGTGAGTTAGTGTCATTATTCAGTCCAGCGGCGCATTATTTAACTGTCTATTTGATGTCTATCTCTGAGCCACGTACACTTGGCCTTACATTCCCAACCTAATAAAACAATCCAAAACATTCCCACCCACCAACCATCAGGGGCGGAAAAAGGGCACTTTGGGTGAGGGCAAAAAGGGCATCATGGTTCAAACACCTCAACCCCCCCCCCCCCTCGGATCCGCCCCTGGGAATAAATGAAGAATAAAGACATTTTCTTGCTTTCAATGTAGTTGTATTCAGTCACGATGTTGGTACAAAAGTGGAGCAAGGCAAGAGTCCTTCTCTATTCACATTCATATCAAGGACAGTTAAAACATATCAGGTCGGAGATAATAGCAAAGCACAAACGAAATATGACATGATGATTAGACGTTACATAAAGACATTGCTACACACATATCATATTGTTTGTAGTTTTGATACAGTTCATCTACCTTTCGTTCATATAGCCCACAGCTTATCATCAGTCAGATAGTTTTATCATGTATCAACATTGTTTTCTGTGCGTCATTCAGGTCATCATAAGCATGTCGGCCGTCGGCCGGGAGCTCAACGCCTGACCGCGGTAGGCAGGTGCGCGGTATGCATGGGAGCGGTATGGGAGGGGAGCGGTATGGGAGGGGAGCGGTATGCATGAGCGCGCAATGCAGGGGAGCGGTATACATGAGCGCGGTAAGGTATGGAACCGTACTTTGCTAGTCATTTATAATTTGTTGTTAATGACAGTAACATCCGAACAAATGACGACTAAGGTTTTAAGAGAGTACCACGAGCGGGAGCGAGCTCCCAGTTTTTAACCCCTTTTTTTACAGGTCGGAGCAGATCGAAGCTATATTCTTGCAAGTATAGGTTCATAAAACGGTCAAGAACAAATAGAAGTGAAGCATACAGTGACTTTACCCTTACCTAAGGATATACTGGAGGTTGAAATTCTAACATCGAGGACACAAGGCGGTTGGCCATTACCAAACCCAAGTTGAATCGAGTCCGTTGGGATTTTCAGATCGACTCAATGAGACCAATAGTAAGAGAGCGAGGCGCTCCAAAAACAGACTCTATATAAGACATAAGGAAATCGAGGTAATAGACATTTCGGTGACTAAAATCTTCGAGGCCATGAAAGAAATAAAAGGAGTAAAAACCAGAGTAGACAAAGTAGAAACCGGCTTACTGGGAGCTGAAAATAGATTGACAAACGCAGAGGAAGACCTCAAAGTCTGCAAAAAAGAGGTCGTCTAAGAGAACAGTGCCCGAGACAAAGACATTGGGGACTTAGGAATGAGATTAGAAATGGCGGAGCACAAGCTACAGGTGGTAGAAGAAAAAATGCAAATATCAAAGGATACAGATCAGGTCCGATCTGAGGAACAAAGAGAGAAGGAGATAGTGAACAGTGAAATGAAAAAGCTGGAAAAGAATGTATTATTCATGGGGGTTAGATCTGGCAAGGTTGAACTAAAACAAATGCTCAGAGCAAAGATGGATGATCTATTGGAAGTAAAGAGGGGTCTGACTGATCTCAAGATTGTGAAAATGTTTTGTGTTGGATGGAAGGAAACCGCCCTGGTGAAAGTTGAACTTGAGTCGACTGATGAGGTACGTCGAGTCTTTGTAGCCAAGCAACATCTGGAGGACAGTCAAAGCGACATTCCTGAGAAAGACAGGGTGAGGGTCAGGAAGGACCTCCCACTGGTTATAAGACTGAGAAATCAGAGGGAACATATGATGAAGGAAATCGCGGAGCAGAATGGCTACAAAGATGTAGTAGCAATAAGGGGAGGAGTAATCATAGACGGCGACTTATATCAACACAACAGATTGGGAGCGCTACCGAAAGCACTACTACCCTCACAAATCTCCATGAAAGAGGACCGCCACACAATTGGTTTCTTTACAGGAAACTCCCCATTATCGAATCATTACAGGGTAAGATTTATGGTAGATGCACACCAATTTGAACACGTGGAACAGTATATCTTTTACCACAGGGCAAAATTTGCAAGAGATGCAGAAAAGCCGGCAATAGCCCTAGCTACCTACGACCCAGCTGAATGTAAGAAACTCATGAAGAACGTAGCAAAAGATAATGGGGAGTGGCTCAATCATCGTGAAGAGCTTATAAACACTGGAGAGAGGTTAATAGGCGAAGCCTCACCCCGAGATAAGGATTGGGGGATAGGGATGGGTTTGGGTAACCCTGACTTCCTGCAATCCGACAAATGGCCTCCAAACAGCAACTTCCTTGGAAAGTGTTGGATGCTCGTCAGACAGAGCATAAGAGATAAGCTCAGACACAAGGAGATGATGAAAAACCAAGACGAATCTCCAAAGAGAGGGCAACCCAAGGTAGTCCACAAAAACCCAGTGGAAGACCAAAAGGTTCAACAGGCACCCCAAAAGACAGCGACACCATACCAGGAAAAAGTGGAAGATCAGGAACATCAGGATGATTTACTACAAGAAAATGGAGAGGAAATAGAAGAGATGGAAGGTTTCTAAAGTCTCTTAAAGGAAGAAGCCAGGTCAGTTCCATCCTGTTAATAATGGAGCCAAACATAGGAGAAAATTCAGTGATTACCTTTTCATCAAATAACGTGAATGGTCTCAATGATCATAAAAAGAGAAAAAGCATTTTTTCTAGCTATTATAATAAGAATAATACCATTATTTCCCTTCAAGAAACACACTCAGTTTGGGAGCAGGAAATAATTTGGAACCTGCAGTGGAAAAGAAAAATTGTTTATAGTCATGGAAGTTCAGCTTCCAAAGGGGTATTAATTATGATCTCCAAAGACTTACAAGATCACCTACTAGAGTCGGAGGCAGACCCCAATGGTAGATGGGTGTATATTATACTAAATATTAATGGTGTTAAAACATGTGTGGTAAATATATATGCCCCCACAGCGGACCGTGTAAAAGAACAAACAGCAGTGTTAAAGAAGGTTAAAGAACAAATGTGTGACAAGATCTTCGACAATCTGGTCATCTCACAGACTTTAATACAGACTTAACTTACAAACCAGAATCAAAATCTAGTTCTGCCCTGAGAGACTTTGTATCCTCCCTGGACTTATGTGACATCATAGCTAATCTAGAGAATAAAAACGGACAACTCCCTCAGACGACTTGGTCCAAGACCACTCAAGAGACGAGATTGGACTATATCTTTATTTCAGAGAATATCGTTTCTAGGGTAAAAAACCATAAAGTTTATACCAAGGTGTTAACTGACCATAAAGAAATATTGCTGTCTGTTTCACTAGACCTCCCTTCTAGAGGTAGAGGATACTGGAAATTTAATTTTCAACTATTGTCTGAAGATGCTTTTGTAAATGGTGTTGAACATATTGTCAAAGAGGTATCCAATTTGAAATTAACAGATAAAACCATCTGGGAGTTTTTTAAATTGAGAGTAAGGGAACTTGCGATAGAAATTAGTATTAATGGAGCAAGAGCCAGAAATTGTAGAAAAAGTGTGCTAACCGAAAGGCTAGAATTGTTAGATAATAAGAGAAGGCTATCCAAAGAAGTACTAGTGAGAAATATTGTGTTATTAATGAGCTAACAGAACTAGAGCTAAAAAAAAAGCGGAGGGAGCGTTACTCAGGTCGAAGGCCAAATGGGCAGTAGACAGTGAAAAACCGACAAAATACTTCTGTTCTCTTGAGAAATACAATTCCTTGAAAAAAGTGATCACACAAATTAAAACTTATGAAGTTATGGTAACCAACAGGCAACAAATACTGAAAGAAGGGGAGAACTTTTACTAAACTTATATAGGTCTAGACCAAGTGATCGAAAACACAGTAAGACTAGACGAAGAAGACAATGGTTATCTTTGTTGTATTGTATTGTATAGTGTTTATTTCCAGATTCGACATAACAAGTACAGATAAGAATAATAGTAACAATAATTCTGGAAATGGGTCTCCCTTTCTATGGTAGCCTTTTGATTGATTGATGTTGTTTATTTCCAGATCATCTGTTACATAAATTCAAAGTATACAATAATAATATGACTGGAGGTAGGAACTCGCATCTATGCTAGCCATAGATCTTCCAGAGAGGCCTGTTACGTTATCGTTAAATTATCTACACTATATATATTCATAAGTTACATTACCTCATAGGGTGTCGACATTTTCATTTCATAAATAAGTAATCAGGTTATATTCCGGCCTTTTTCATTAGATAGTACAGCCTTATATGGGATATCTTCCCTTCATTATTATAGTTTTGTTTTGTGTTATTTATTTATTTCTGTTCCTCCTTTATTTGTTCTGGAATAATTATATACACATGCTGAACATTGTTCAGGTAGTGACCAAAGTCACATCAATGGAGGAGTCGTTTGCATTCTTACGAACACTAATAGAGTCGTCCGTTGATTTGACTAGATGCAGTTTTGGTCTATTACAATGAGTAGTGACCAAAGTCACGTCAATGGAGGAGTCGTTTGCATTCTTACGAACACTACTAGAGTCGTCCATTGATTTGACTAGTTACAGTGTTGGTCTAGTACATATGACCTTTATGATACATTCACTATCTTTACGGGCTTCCCCAGATATCACTCGAGTATTGCATTCTGACGAACACTCTGACTGTCGTGAGCCCTGGGGGTCGCTCTGCAGGACGGGTCGGTAGCATTCTGACGAACACTGATCGTACCATCCTGCAGATTGTATGGAGTGAAAGAGAGAGAGCGAGAGATCTTCATTGACTCTTTTGGTTTTTGGTTTCAGTTTGGTGGCTGGGCCCCTGTGCCTATTGAGTAGGAAAAATACTCCTGTTCTAGATATGCTTTGAATTCTGTAATTGTAGGGCAATTTCGCCCTTTAGGTGGTAGTTGATTGAATAGGGTGGGTGCCTGTATGTAGAATGACCTTCTTATTCTCTCGGTCTTGACCTTTGGAATTTTCAATAGTCGACCTTTGGCCAAGCTTCTTAAGTTTACTTTCCTGTCATCTAGACATTCTGCGTTACAGCTCATTTCGTAGCCTACCTGTAAGAGGTGTGATTCTCTTCTTTCTTCTAGGAAAGGGATTTTAAGCTGGGTATGATATTCTTTTACACTATTCCTTTTATTTAGGTTGTATGCTATCCTAAGAAAGGAGTTTTGGGTAGTCTGTAGTTTTTCTAGATATTTCTTTTGGGCAGGCGCATAGAATGTATCGCAGAAATCTATGACTGGTCTGACCATGGTGGTGTAAACCAATATGGTATTCTTTATAGTTAGTGCTTTTCGAATTTTTGCCGTTGCCTTCAACCTTTTTGCGATTTGATCAATTTTTGCCTGAACATGGCTGTTGAATGTCAGAGCTTGGTCTATTTTTAGGCCAAGATAGCAATACTCGGGCACTTGTTCCAAGTCAGCCGAATTGAGGTTCAGTGGGTCAGGTGTGGTTTTATTTTTTGAGGTTTTTAAACATATGTCCATAACCTTGCTCTTTGTTACGTTTATCGAAATTTTGTTTTTTCTACACCATTTTCCAATTTGGTTCAGATCTTGTTGAAGTTCACGTTTCATTTCATCTTCGTCTGATTTTGAGTGATAGAGGACGGTATCATCCGCGAATAGCTGCACCTGCGATTCGCGGACTGCCTCATGCAGGTCATTGACATACAGGAGGAAGAGTAAGGGGCCCAGCACCGTTCCCTGGGGGACCCCGCATGTGACCCTTTCCCTCCCCGAAGTTTCCCCGTTTGCCCTCACCTGCTGATATCTCCCCGAGAGATAGTGGCCAACCCAGTCTATTATTGACTTCGATAGGTGGAATTTTGACAATTTGGCCAGAAGGATGTTGTGATCGACGGTATCAAACGCCTTTTTAAAGTCCAAATATACGAGTGATACTGGGTTGTTTTTACTTTTATTCCCATATACGTAATCGAACAGTCTTCTATGCGCTTGTTCCAGGGAATGTCCCTGTCTAAAGCCGTATTGAAATTCGTATATCAAGCCATTCTCTTCCAGGTGTGGGTATATGACACCATGGATGACCCTTTCTAGGATTTTTGCTGGCAGTTTCACCAGGCTAATCGGTCTATAGTTCGAGGGGTCGGACCTTGCTCCAGATTTAAATATTGGCGTAATAGTTGCCTCTTTAAACTCTTTTGGAACCTTTGAGGTTTTGGTCGAGGTATTACAGAGGTGGGTAAACTGGTGTGATATAGCAAGTAGTATTGGTTTCAATACTTTTGTGGGGAGTAATGGCATCCCTGAGGATTTTGATGTTTGCGTCTTTCTAATTATATTGAAGACTGCTTGGTGTGTTATTTCTGGGAATTGGAGTTTCACCATCTCTCGGGTACCTCTCTCAGCCGTTCGGTTACCTTTTACCAAATGGGAGAGCAGATCATTATTTTCATTGCCTGTTAATGGTTCTATCCGATCGGCTAGTTTGGGTCCTATGTTAGTGAAGAACTGATTGAATTCTTCTGGGATTGACTCTTTATCTACAAAATTTCCACTACTGTTTTTGAGTTTTATTTTCTCTATTGTTTTCAGTTTGTTAGGAGTTATCAGTGGTTTTAGGATGTCCCAAAATTTACCTGGATCTTTCGAATGTTCTGCTAGCCATTTGGATATGTACTCATTTTTGGCCTTTAGGAGTTTAGAATTCATCTTATTTCTGATGATTTTGGCCGTAGACCAATGTGATATTTTATTTGATTTCCTGGCTTTCTTAAACGCTCGGTCTCTCTCTTTCGCCAGACGCCGTAAATCATCAACATACCAGGGTGGTTTAACTCTTGAGTTAGCGATATGTCTAACCGGGCACATTTCATTTAGGGAATTCTCAATTTTGGTTGACATCTCTTCCCAGCAGCGATCTACGTCGCTGCTGTGGTAGAGTGCTGTCCAATCTTCATTTACGATGTTTCTGCAGAGGTTGTTTGTATCTAAGTTTTTCCATGACCTCGTCGTCAAGGGTGTGCGTTCATAAGAGTTTCTTCCCTTTTTCTTTACTACAAAGATTGGTAGATGATCACTCGAGTTGTCATTTATTACCCCCGTTACATTTATATATTTTGCGCTTGTATAGATTTGATCTATTGTTTTCGCCGATTTGCGTGTAATTCTTGTTGGCATTTTGATTTTAGGGGAGAGTCCGCATTGTCGAAAGATAGGGGTGATTTTACAGTTATCTTGGTCTGTTTCATGATTAAAATCGCCCATGACATAGATTTCTGTTTTGGGATTTAGCTTGCCTAACAAGTGTTTCAGCGTTTCTTGCGCTGCTGGAAGGCTGCCGCTCGGTGGGCGGTATGCGTTTACAATTGTAAGGTGCTTTGCCTTCTGTTTTGCACATGTAATTATTTGTAATTCGAGATCTTTGTTTTGGGTATTCAAATGTGCCATCGATTGGTCATCTACCTCGTACCCGTCTTTCAGGAAGAGGAGTAAACCTCCTCCTTTACGCTTTGTTAACCTATCCACCCTGTAGTGTTGGTAAAGTGGTATATTTATTTGGCTGTCTGTGACATTTTCACCCAGCCATGTCTCTTGTAACGCTAGAATATCGGGTTTTGCCACTTCTAGCATGTCTCTGACATAGTTTATCTTGGGGAGGACACTACAAATGTTCCATGAGATTAGGGTAACTCCCTTTTTCTCCCCAAGTTCTTTTGCTTCAAGTTCTACACTACCAGACATCTTTATCTGGGTAGTGTTTTCTACAATTAGTTTTAATTTTACCTTTCTCTTCTTCTCTTTTATCTAGTGTTTTCACTATATATACTTATATACACAGTTGTAGTAAGTTTCAGATTAGACCTTCTTTGATTAATTTTTACTTGATACGCTTATTTTGTTATTGTTATTCTATGATTGACTTGTTAACCAGTTTAGCACTATACTGTCATTTTCGTCAGTTATTTCCTGCATGATTGTTCTGGTTTTTAATTTTACATTGTTTTACTGATTTACATTTTCACTTTTCTTTTTTCTTTTCTTCCTTTTCTTCCTTTCTTTTCTTTTCTTCTTTCATCACAGAGTCTAACTGCTTGGCTTTTATAGGTATCCCATATATATCCATCCATGCATGTGTTTACATATATATATATGCAGAGATAGACTTAGCGCACTGACACACACTATTCGCATTTTTTCACATTTTCACCTTTAGGCTTGGGTTTTTTATATATATTTTAGGGGGTGCATTATAACTAACACAGTTCCCCGGCAAGCCTGTCTTGTGATTTATATAGATTTTATATACTATATATTTTAGGGGAGGGGGTGCATTATAACTAACACAGTTCCCCAGTAAGCCTTATTCTAATCACCATCTATCTCCCTGGAGATTTTTAGATTTTTTGATTTCCGATTCTTCCAATTTTGGCATTAACATTAACATTGGCACTTCCTCCTGTGTTTTCTGGGTATTCTTACTCTGGGGTTGCATTATGACTAACACAGTTCCCCAGGGGGTTTTCCCTGTGGCTTGTTTCGGATTAGGCTGTGTCCTGTCTGTCTTCTGTTTTAATCTGCAAATGTCAGTGTATTAGGGGAAGAGGGGGTGACTTAGTGTAGGTAGAAGCAAACTGTTACCTTTCACCTTCCCTGTGGGCCGTCAGGTGCATTCTTACGAACACCATCCGTCAGGACCACAGGTTAGGTGTGTTGGTTTTCTGTTGTCCTTTAGTTTGTCAGTGCTCTGTTGGTACATTCCACCAGTTTTGTCGTTGCGGCTAGTAGCATTTCTTGGGTGTAGTGGCAGCCGTCCGGTGCTAGCTTGGAGTAGGAATGCATCATCTTGGTTTTTCCAGTGAGTTTAGCTTTCCTGGTCGATTTCCTTTTGTGGACTATTTCCCCTATTCTGGGGGTGGGTAGATCTTCTAGCGCATTAAGGTATCCTACAACATTGTTATAGGAAATAACAATGTCGTTTAGCATCCCTTGGGTGGTGTAGGGGGTGCTTTTGAAGATAACTTGGCCTTCCCAGCCCGCTGCTAGATGTTCGTTATATTGGTTAATATTCACACCTGGTATAGATGCGAATCCCACTTTTGGACGTTCATGTGCTACCACTACTGCGTTTCGGAGGGAGTTTGCTGCATGGGATAGTATTTCCGTGATGGTTTCTTCGAAAGTAGCAATAGAGTTGTACCTTAGTTTAATTTGCCTTCCTAGGTCAGATCGGTCTCTCTTCGTAATATTGCAGATTCCCGCTGTGAAGTAGATTATTCTCGGTCGTCGTAGGCGTACAATTGGTTCTGCAACATGGGTTAGATCGGCAATTTGACCTCCCCGTACTACTACAACTTTCGTTCTCAGTGCTGAGTAGTTGCTATGCAGTATTTGTTGCATGCCAGCTCCCCTTGAGTCGGCTAAAACAAGTGCATCTAGCCGCTGCGCCATGGTTTACAGTTTGGATGAGGTAGGAGTAAGTGAGTAAGCTTGTGTTGCTGGTAACTAAACCTTTATCTTGACAGTGTCTTCTTTAGTTTTGTTAGAATTAATCCAAATTTGTTCTCGCCGGTACAGTCTTCCACCTTCAGCGTGTTTCGCTTGTTGTTGTTGTAGGAAGTGGGGGGCAGCCACAAACCGGCTCCCCATTTCCTGGATGGCGTGATTTCATATAAGTTGTCGGCCGAGATATCCAATAGTTTTCCCCTTATTTCATCATTTTGTTCGAACTTTTGTCTAGCAAGCTCCTCCAAAAGGGATTCTTCCTGGTTTCTCCAGTTATCGATCTTTTTTGTGTTTACCGATTTCCCTAGCCATTTTACGGCACTCGGCGAGGTCGCGGCCTTGATTTTATCCACAAGTTTCGTCAGACCTGCTGCTTCGGCTTTTATGATTTGGAAGCCTTGCTCGACTGAATTAAATTCTCGTCCTTTGTATTTGAAGGTTGCAGGATAGAAATTCGAGCAGAAGTGTGACTCTCCCTGGAATCCTAGTCCATTATCGCCCACCATGATTTGTTGTGCATCCGTTGGGGTACTTCCGGCTGGGAGTTGCACCAGATCTTTCACGGCGAAAGTCTCTCCGCCTATAGCTATATGGTTGACGACTAGTTTCGCTTCAGGGCTTGAGTGCTTCAGTAGCGTGTAGCAGTTTCTTAATAGAAATTTGTTTTTGCGGCCGCCTGTTAGAGGATATCTATTTAGCCAGATCGATTGGAATTTTTCCTTTGTTCTCACTGTCTTCCAACCACGAATTACAGCTATCTTGTTATCCGTATGTCGGAGCTCTACAAACATCGCACGGGTGGAATGGATATGTACCTTGCCTACCCTATAGACAGATTTCACATCTTCTTCATCTATTGATGGATTTGCTAACTGAAGAATTTCCAGGATTTTTAATCTCGGATCCTCAACGCAGTGTGCATCCTTGATGTGCTCTTGTTTGGAGATATTATTGGGTAGTTTTCCATTGTGATCGAGCCAGGGTTCTTGGATTCCCTCTATGAAGAGGTAGGTACCTTTTATTTCTGAGTTAGCCCTATTTGAATTTGTATTTCCATTGGGGCCTGGATTTTGGTTGGCGTTTGAAGACGTATTTCTCGATATAGGTTTGGATCCTGCTTTTTGTATTTTTGCGTTTACTTTTCCATTTATTTTCTTCCCTTTTGTGTTTGCTTGTTTGGCACGGCTTAGGTATGGGAATTGGCTTGTGTCAGCATCGCTGGAGTTTCCAGTATTTTCAGTTTTCGATTGAAAACTTTCTAGAGACGCCAATCTACTTGTTATTTTACTTTCATTAGCTTCTCTGTCTGTATTTGAAGTCATGAATGTTCTGAAACTGGTTAGCTCACTTTGGATGTTGTTCTCTCTTTCTGATTGGAGCCTGACCATGTTATCCACCTGTTGTTGGGTATATCCTAGTCTAGCTTGTAGGTCCACGATCAGCTGGTTATTTTCGGCCGCCCCTTGGTTACCTACTTGGCTTAGCTTTACTGGGACCGCATGATTTCCAACACCATAGTGGAGGCCGATCTCTGTTAGAACTTGATGTTTCACCTCTTGTATTATCAAATTTATGTCTAGGGACATGTGTGGGTCGGGTTGATTGAGATTGGGTTCTGAATTCGACCGTCTCAGGCCCGTATGGGGATTGTTAGTTTTGTTGACCCATCGTTCATGCTCATGCTTTGTTGACATTAGCGACGCCGCCGCCATCTTGGTATTGTTTGCTGGCGGGTGATTTGAAATGTTTGAGGTTACCTTATAGCATCGGATCAGTCCTTTTGTATCAGATGTTGCCTATATTCTTGTTCTGGGAGTATTTATAAAGGTTTTTGCGTATTCCGTGTTCTATTGAAGGTCCTGTATCCTAGTGTACAGACATGGTTTTAACAGCGCGTTCTTATGTGCGTCATAGCGTTCTCGCGCGCACTATTCTAAGCTCTTCCAAGGGGTCCCTTGTACATTAGTTAATTAATTATAGTAAGTTTCCATGTAGAGTATGCATATCTAGTGACATTAGAATTAGGTAAATTATTGTAGGGACATTTCCCTATGGTTTTATATAATAAAATTGTTGCATTACATTTGTTGTTCATTGTCTTATTTTCTAGAAACCCTCAGTAGGTGGTTGCATTCTAACGAACACCTCACGTACCTTGGCTTACTTGTATCCATGGATGGGTCAGGGAAGTCTCAATTGAGGTTCGTTTTCCCATCCTTCGGCTCTGTATATATGTTGAATCACAATAGTAAAATCAATTGCAGTACAGTAACACAACTTAAGCAGTAGACGGTTTGCATTCTGTAGAACACTCTTGTCCACTGCCTATTTTGCCACTGGTCTACACACGGGTTGGTGGCATTCTAACGAACACTCACCACTGCGTATGTAGTCCATGGGCAGTTGGACCATCTTATTTGTCCTATCTTGTTACATCAACTATCTTCAAGTTGTTCTTAGGTGTTAAATGATGCGTTGGCGAGGGAAAGAGAAAGGGTGATAGTCGTCGTTATGAGTTTCAAATGGGGATAGCCTCTATTGTTGATGCAATTGAGGTCGTGGCGGCGGTTCTTGGGCCCCGTCTCTCTGGGTTCCAGAATAGGAATAATATTCTGCTTCTAAGAATGCTTTAAATTCGTCTATCGAGGAGCAGTTTCTCCCTTTTGCTGGTAATTTTTTATAGAGGGTCGGGGCTTGTACTGTGAAGGATCTCCGTATTCTCTCAATTTTTGTCTTAGGGGGTTTCAATGTTTTGCCATTTGCCAAGTTTCTTAGGTTAAGACCTCTCTGATCTATATACTCGTCGCTACAGCTCATTCTGATTGCTAGGCCTGGGAGGTGGGATTCTCTCCTTTCATCTAGGAATGGGATGTTGTTTGTTTTGTGTTGTTCTCTAACACTATCTCTTTTTCCTAAACCATATGCTATTCTAAGGAATGAGTTTTGACTAGTCTGAAGCTTGTCTGTTAACTTTTTCTGAGCTGGAGCATAGAATACATCACAGAAGTCTATCACTGGGCGTACCATCGTTGTGTAGACAAGTATGGTATTGTTTGTGGGCAGTGATTTCCTAATTTTGGCTGTGGCTCGTAGTCTTTTAGTAATTTGATTTATTTTCCCTTGGACATGCTTATTGAAAGTGAGTGTTTGGTCTATAAGTAGGCCAAGATAACAGTACTCGTCAGCATAGTCCAGACTTGCAGAATTCAGGTTCAACTCAATACGGTTTGAGGTAGGTTTTTTGTTGTTTGTTTTCAGAACAATGTCCATTACTTGGCTCTTTTTGGTGTTTATTGAGATCTTATTTGCCTTGCACCACATTCCAACCATATTTAGGTCATTCTGCAATTCTTCCTTGAGGTTGTTATCAAGGGGGTGGGAGTGATATAATACGGTATCGTCGGCAAATAGTTGGATTTGCGATTTGCCTATGACTCGATGGAGATCATTCACATACAGTAAAAAGATGAGGATGAGTACTGTTCCCTGGGGAACACCGCACTTGACCTCTTGCATCTCTGAATATTTCCCATTCGTTCTAACCTGTTGATAGCGGTCCGAAAGGTAATGCTCTATCCATTTTATTATTGGATATGATAGCCGAAATCATTTTAGTTTTTCGAGTAATATCTCATGATTAACGGAATCGAAGGCTTTCTTGAAATCAAGATAATATTATACAATCTAGACGTGTTCATTATCGCATTTCTTCCCATAGATAAACTCAAACAATCTTTGGTGTGCATGTTCCAGGGAGTGGGCCGCTCTAAAACCATACTGGAAATCATAGAAAAGATTGTTTTCTTCCAGATGGGGGTAAATGACTCCATGTACTACCCTTTCTAAGATTTTTGCTGGTAGTTTTACCAGGCTGATAGGGCGGGAGTTTGATGGGTCAGATACTGGCCCCGATTTGTGTATGGGGTCTACTATTGCCTCTTTAAAGTCCTGTGGAACTTTGGACGTTCTCAGGGAGACGTTACATAAGTGAGTGAATTGATACGATAAGGTCATAAATATTGGTTTCAGAACTGTTGTTGGTAATAGGGGGATACCAGAGGATTTCGAAGGTTTTGTTTTCCGAATAATTTTGTAAACGGTGTTTTGTGTTACCTCCGGGAACCTGAGTAATGGAACGTCTCTATCGTTCTCGACTTCATTTCTTTTACAATTTTGATTTGGTTTTGGTTTTTCGAACATGCTTTCTGTTAGAGACTTGGTTTCAGAAATTGTCAGGGGTTGTATCAGTTTTTTGCCCCGTATAATTAATGAAAACCAATACAGATTTGTAAAGGGCAGATATATTGGCACCGCTGTGAGAAAGTTAGACGATATAATTTCAATGTTAGAGTTGCAGAATCAGAATGGCATAGTTGTGTCCCTAGATTTTTCTAAGGCGTACGACTCTGTCAATTGGGAGTTTATGGAAAAAACACTCTTAGATCATAACATAAGTCAAGAGTTTGTAGATTATATTAAAACTTTATTGCGCAGATCTAAAGCAGTTTTCTGCAACTGACTGGTTTGCGGTGAAGAGAGGGATGAAACAGGGAGATCCTGTTTCATCAATTCTCTTCACTATTGTGGTTGAAAAACTAGCCCAAAACATCAGAGATTGTGAGGAAATTAGAGGAATAAATGTTTTAGACCATCAAGAAAAGATTATACAATTCGCGGACGACACCACTTTGGTGGCAAAAGATGAAGCTTCACTCTTCCAAATATTCAAATCCTTTGAAACAGCCTCGGAACTGTCATTAAATCCCGGAAAATCCAATGGATGTAAAATCGGAAATATTACTTTGACGAATGATACCATGCAAGAAATTAAATGAAGTAGTAGACTAAATGTACTGGGAGTAACCTTACTCTCACCCAGAAACGAGAAACTCATGTCCAAAATTAATGGTGAGCTAGCAATTATCAAAATGAAGGGTGTAATACATGACTGGAGGAACCGTTTCCTTTCCCTAAAAGGCAGAGTCGTTGTAGCGAACGTGTTCTTGTCTTCCATTATCCAATATGTAATGTCATGTATTTCAATTGACAAATCTCTGAGGAAGAAAATCAACGATATTGGGTGGAATGAACCTTAGATTAATTGAAGACATATATGAGGTTAACAGGATAAAATGGGTACAAAGAATCCTATTAGGTAGATATACTACCTGGTTTTCAGTTTTAGAAGAATGTCTAAAGAAAAAAATGGGTACCAACCTAAGTGGATATTAACAACTTTTACAAGGAGATATTCCTAGTGTGGAATAGATACTGCTCCTCTAAGGTTGTTCACCATGCCTTAATCAAGAAAAAAAAGCTAAATATAGTGAAATTTGATAAATGGCAAGAAATCTTAAACCTATCGGATGCAGAATTTGAAGAATTAGACTGGAAGGACACATTTCCTAGAGTCTACCAAATCTCTGATGAAACTAGGTTACAGTCGTTTCAATATAAAATCCTACATAAGGTCATACTGTGCAATGAACACCTGAAGAATATATCAATAAAAAGAACAAAACAATGTAATTATTGTGCTGAAAGAGTGGACAATGTATGCCACTTTTTGGTAGAGTGTTCGAAAGCCAGACTACTTTGGCAGAAACTGTTTAAGTGGATCTATGATATAGGGTTCTTTAACAGAAAAGAAAATGATGAAGAAATAATAGAAAAGATAGACAGAGTTACATGCATTAATCCAACTTTGGTTCTATTAGGAGTTCCAGTCAGTAATGACGGTTCCAGAGTGATTAATTGGTAAATAATACATACCAAGTCGTTCATTCACAGACAAAAATTGTTTTACGATAATAAGTTGTCATTTAAATTACCTTATGAGTGAATTAAGAAGTAGACTAAATGTCACCATTCAATTGATGTACATCAACCCTAATAAGAAAAAGAAATGTCTCCCCTGGAGGAGCCTCAGAGACGACTTCATACAATTTTTCAGCTAATCATACTGTCGAATGATATTATGTTTACCTTAATACCTTACCAGCGAAAACATTGAACATTGTCTAGGTTTTTCTATAGTTGTCAACAAGCAACTTCCATTATTTGTAGGAAGAAAGATGCTAAAGTAAGAAGTAACCAACTGCATTGAATGTTTAGTGATGTATAGGCCGAGATGGCAGGATATTGTTTAATAAAGATGTTCCAAAAACAAACAAAAAACAAATGGCGACTAAAGCCATTAGATCATTCAGTTGTGTTGCTGAGGTGGGTCTACGTGCCCATGGAACAAGACCAAGGTGAAGCAGAGGATTTTAAAAAGGAAATTTTGGAATTTGCAGCCATATTGTTTCGCATCTTTGGAAAGAAGCTGATAGAGGTCGGGGAGTTTTGCTTAAAGCTGCTGTTCCTCCTCTTCATTCATGAAGAGGCAGAATATATCAGCCCTCACCAAATCCCAAGTCCTATTGGCCAGTACCTGCAGGAATGCTGCCACGCACTTCGCTAGAGGCCCGCTGGCAAGCATTCCCAAGAGCTCTAAAGTGAGCCTATCATTAGCTGCACAGTAGGCCTTTGCCCTACCTATACCACTAGCCACTACCTCAAAGTGTCTTTATTGGAACCATCATTCATACCCAACATCATGCCATGGCGTTCCATGTGCCTTCTAACCTCTTTGATAGCACAAACCTGGCCCCCCTCTGACCCTCATCAAGGGCTGCCATGTGTGCAGCATTGAGATTCCAATTGATGTCTGCCATGTTTAACACTTTGATGATAGAGAAAAGAATACAGAGTTATAGCCACCAGGACCCAGAATTCAGTGGTATTTTGCCCAAAACATTACTCACCCACTCTCCTAGTATTATGAGTGTTTGAGTGTGATCCTTCTCTCAACCCTATACAGCGGCCAGAAGATTGAAGTGTTGCTATTTAGCAACTTAGTCTCTTCAGTAGGTCGCCAGTGTAAGAATTTAAGAGCATTTGCCCAGAGATTTGGTCTTCAATCAAGTTGGTAAAGATGAAGTCAGAGATTGGTGATGTTTGTCAGGTTTGGCTCAGGCAAGGGGGGCTCAAGCTTTATTTATACTCAAGGAAAACACTTAATTAATTCATATGTGTATGTATAGCTTTAGCTATGGGGTTATAAATAGCAAGGGTACACATGACCAGCTGACCACCAACCCAGACAGTTGTTGCACAGATTCAAATGAGACAACATGGACATTTTTTCTTACCTTTGATATGCCTGTTCGAGGTAAAGGTTCTCATTGTCCAGCCCATCAAGAAATCTAGATCAAAAGTTATTACTGTTAGATTCAAGAATTTGTTTCTACAACAGCAACTCACAATGGCCGTCGGAGGTTATACAGATCGCAGCGACCCAAAGTACCTGGAGTTTCTCGAGAAACCATTCAAGGAAAACAAGGCAATCCTTCCAAGATGGATACTACTGCCGACACTTTGTCGAAAATCATGGCTCATCTAGATCAAATGGAGAGAACGTCTCCCAACCAGTCATCTATGCCGTCTTCCTCCGATTCTCCCCAGGGTGAATTTGTGGCCTTGACCGATAGCATCGCACAACTTTCTCTCAACATCAATGATGGTCTTCCTCCACATAAAGGTATAGAATATAGGCCAGAATATTATGTCCAACACAAAGCTCAGCAATTCACTATGAAACAGCTGGATCATACTAAAATGTCCTTGACTGAACTTCTGTACGGCATGAACTGTGTTTACGACCATATTGTTTCCTAAGATGGCAATAGTTTAGGCTACCTGTGCCATTTATTAATGTTGGTTGTCATTCAACTGAGAGTGGATTTTCTACCTTAGGCTGTATCCTTTATGATCATGAGGTTGTCAATCAAGTTGTGGCCGGCCGAGCATCCTTTGGCCAACCTGATACCTATGCTTCTGGGATATATCTCAGCAGTTACTACTCACGAAAGAAACCGGAGGAGAAGGCAGCCGCCATGACACATGCAAATCGAGGAGGCCGGAAGTCTGGCCGTGCTTTCGGCAAGAGTCGGGATGATTCCGGCTTTTCTCCCATGCCCGATGATTGGGACAAGGAAGTTTGCTATAATTTCAACACCAAAGGTTGCTTCAGTAAATGCCTGAAGCTACATATATGTGGTTTTTGCAAATTCAGACATGCAGTCCTGCCGCCTTCGTGAGAAAAAAGAGGACAAGTTGGCATGAAATCTCCTACAGCCCGGGACTTCCAGTGTAAATATCCAACTGCTTGGCTGATATCCTGTCTAGAGTGTCTCTAACTGATGATATCAATTATGTTATCCATTCCCTCTGTTGTAGTTCTCCTGGACATCTGATGCGAAGCTGTCCCATGTGATATCATCTGCCTGGGCTGACTCCACACTTAAAACCAGAGATTCATGGTTGCGTAAGTTCATTGGATTCTGTACTACTATTGGAGCCTCACCTCTTCCTTCGACTGACAGAACCTTGACCAGGTTTCTTGTGTTCCTAAGCCAGAGTGTCAAATATTCTACTATTGAGAACTATGTCTCCGGGATTAATGCCTTGCATCGCTACTATGGTTTCTCCAATGATTTTCAACAGAGTGTGCTGGTACAGTTTACCATGTCTGGACTAAAGAGAGAGCTGGGCAATGCTGCTTCCCCCAAGTCTGTTTTGACTCCTACTAACCTACTGATGATGTTTCACAAGTAGCCCATGTCTGCCTATAACCTCTGTCTGTGGTGGCCGATCGTCTTTTGCTTCTGCACACTCCTTCACAAGACCACCTTGCCGACCAACCAGAAGAACATGGGGCACTGTGTCCTCAGAATATCATGTTTATGTCTATCTTCTTGTACATGTTCGTGCTACAAAGACAATCCAATGTGGTCAGGCGATCCTGACAATCCCCAACTATCCGGTCCACAGGAAGCCTTTTGTGTGTATTTGGCGCTTATTGAGCATTTTAAGTGCTTTCCTGCTTCCAGTGACAAGTTTACAATATGAGAGCAAATAGGCTAATAGTAGTGCCATGGCAGAAAGAAAAAATCAGGAAGAGCCTCTTCGGTAGAATTCTCATATTCTGGAAATCACTTCCCATGGAGATAAAAAATGTGGTGGATAAGACTTTTTTTTAAAAATCAAATAAAAAAAATCTGTACGAATGCTTTCTCTGATAGTCAGGATATTTGAATGATCCCAGAACCTGAAGTTCTTCTGTGATTAAGCTTTCATACCTATTCCCTCTCTGTATTTTGTTATGACATGACTTGATCTGTTGATTTGAACTGCCCTTTCAGCCATATATATATATGCCTGGGATTTCAGTATTTTCATTGATTATTTTCTGTATTGTCTATGATAAATATTTGTGAATCTCCTCGGAGTGTAGTAAGAGGATGCTGCCGGGGTGATAGTTTTTATGTGTGTTTTGCTATTTTTTCTGCTTTTTGTCATTCTTATGGCTCTTTATGATACATTATATATATATGACATCCTGACGAAGGGCACAAATCGCCCGAAACGTGGATCCCATCTTATTGAATAAATCTACTCAAAACAAACTTTCAATGTCCCTAATGTGTTAGGAGTTGACTTCACATCAATTTGAATATTATAATATTTCTCATTGTTGTAATGAATATGCATTTGTAAAAATTTTCACTCATATCAACTACGAATGAGAATAGTGTATAATTACATAATTTCACTCTGCTGAATAAACATCTTTAAAACAAACAAACAAATGTGTAATACTATTTTCTTTAGGTTTTAAGGTACAGGGAATCTATTTCTGACATTATTCTTAAGCCATTTTTAAGATTTTTTCATGAATTTAATCCTTTAATTTAGATGAAGGTGAGACTAAGCAAACCCTAAAATATGTAAAATCATATAACTTTTTACTTATATTGACATGACATTGCACACAAACAAGTTTGTATTTCTTTTCTTTTTTCATTCTTTTGATTTCACACCCAATATAACAACATACCAATTTAAAGCCGGGACATGTTGCATTTTAGGTCTCTATTAAAGATTGTGCAGTCTTTCAATTTGTATTGTAGAACTTGTATTCTGGTTTCAGTGGTTACTTTATACGGAAGGCTGAAATTCTTTTTCCAGTCCACTTCATCAAATTGTTGATCGTCGAGTTTAAGAAGGGTCTGCCACTTATCAAATCTCTTTTAACTTTTTTGCTCAAAATTAGACTCTGATAGACTTCTTGGGCGTTACACTCAATGAGATTTATAAATACATCTTTCTTCAATATGACAATCAATAGAATTGACAGTTTGGTTTGAGGTTTGTGGCTTGTGTTTCGTATATACCTTGTTCCATATTTTGAATAGATCCGCATAGAAACCTTTTAAAAACTTTTTAGGGCTGCTTCTAGCAAGAAATATATGATCCAAGCGTTTCTTTTCAAAATGCTCTACTGCTTTTACCCAGTGTTGGTTACCACAGCTAAGGAATCTCTTAACCCACATTATTTTATTCGTGATATTTATTTCTTCGATCAACCTTAGCCCAAGGCCTCCATTTTCTATCTTTTGGGCCATGAAAGCAATGCCCTTTATACACAAAATCCAACATTATTTTGTTGATTTGTTTGATAAGAGCTTCATCGAAGGACATACAAGACATGACATGCTAAAATATAGGTAATAGAAATGTGAAGGTGAGACGTCACCGCCCATATTGGGATGGGAGCCTGGCAACGCTGCGCCACGCCCCCCTTCCATGCTGACGCCCTACGTCACAATACACGCCTCCTTCCATTCTCCCATAACATAAACACTCCAAGTCCGTTACCTGACCGCTCCACACGCACCAAAAAAATTTTCTTATAATAGTATTGATGATGCCACAGAGTTGGTTTCTCATGGTATTTACATGTGCGTAGTAGATATTAAATCGGCTTATAGGGCAGTAGCGATAAACCCTGATCATCGGACTCTTTGTGGTTTTCGCTGGGCTATTGATGGTGTGGAACACTATTTAACAGACAATAGACTGTGTTTCGGCTTACCTTGCGTTTTTGACAATATTTCTAATCTTATTGCCGATTCAATGTTTAATATTTATGGTGTGCGAGTGGTCAACTATTTAGATGACTTTTTCCTGTCATCGACATCCCTCCATTCCTGTACCCTGGCCCGAAATGCCCTAATCTCCTATTTGAGATATCTAGGTTTCCATGTGGCTTGGCCGAAAGTCACTACCCCTTCTACAACTTGCACCTACTTGGGTTTTGAGATAAACTCAATGAATATGACTCTTCGACTCCCTGCTGGTAAAATTGAGAAACTTCGCCTTCTGCTGGATTCTGTAAAGGAAGCTTCCCACATCTCCAAGAAGGATTTAGAGAAAGTATGTGGTTACCTTGCCCACTGTGCTTTAACGGTGTAGGCTTATTATCAAAATGTGAATTCAACCTGCCCATGGCGTCAGATTCATCCAGTAAAGGCTTTGGCGTGTTCTTGGGCAAGGACTGGATTGCAGGTGCCTGGGGTACTAACTCTATACCATGGACGGACACTAGTTGCTCTCATATCGCCCCATGTCCTACTGAGAATGTCAAGTGGGACAACATCAATGTCTAGGAACTGTTCCCGGTGCTCTTGGGAATTAAACGTTGGAAACACCTTCTCAAAAACAAGAAACTTCATTGCTTTATCGATAACACCCAGGTAGTCGCGATGCTAACTACGGGTGTAAGTGGCAACAGCACGTGCATGCAATGGCTCTACGAGTTGTACTGGGTCTCATTCATCTATGGCATTGAGCTAGTCCTGCATTATATTAACACTAAGAACAATGTTGTGGCGGACTATCTCTCTAGATTACCCTATATGAAACCACCTGTCGATTTTTCTATTTTGTCTAATGCTGGTTTGTGCTGCTTTACCAATTCTGACTATCATTATGACAGGGTTGACAAAATGGATGGCCAGGGTGAGAGAGCTGCAAGCCTTATCTGTCGCCCCCTTGACGCTTCAACAGAGAGACCGTCAGTGGAAGGTCTTCCAATCCTTCATTAAACAGAATAACCTGCCGTCTTCGTCTATTCATATAGAGACTATGTGTATGTATGCCGCATACCTATCAGCGTTTATGAAGGTGTCATCTGTCTCTACCTACCTTTGCGGAGTCACCTTTGGGGCGCGGTTGAGACTTGTGAATTGCCCGCCTCTGTCCCACCCAGCACTTAAATCGGTGTTGAAGGGAATAAGTTGTCTACCAGGTGCCTCACCTTCACCTTCGGACCCTCTTCTACCTCGCCATCTGTTCAAAATGTTCAAGTTTATTGACTGTTCTTCTCCAGTGGATGTGAAAATGTGGGCTATTGTAATGTCCGATCGACAGCCTTAAGCGACTATGGGAACTTAATCTATCTAATCAAGAACAACGACAACAACAGGATCTAATGGACCTCGCCAGCACTCAACGTTTATATTCTAATATCCACACCCAGGTTGCCAAATATCACAGCTTGTGACGACAACAACCGACATACATAAAGGAAGCAGTACATGATAATAACATGCAAATACAAAAGGGTGTATAATATGTAAGTGTGAGACATACATAAGATAAGTACAACATACAGCAATAAAAAGTTTGAAAATACAGATACATTACACAGCACGACCTCTGTTGGTGACTAAAACCATAACCACGACCCGCGCGGCCAGCACCAATACACATCTTACAAAACCAAGGGTCTCCAAGCGACACCCGCTTGAGACGCGCGCGGGCGCGGCTCTGGTTCAGCAAAGCTAATCCATAGCCGCGCACCACACTATGATGGTTTTCCTCTTCAGAACACTTCTTCGAGTGGGTCACCTAGTAGTGTCTCCTCATTCCCTCTTGCGTGAAGATGTGACAGTTCATCCATGGGGTTTGGTGATTGATGTCAAGTCATCAAAAACTACTACTACACCCTTCCGGATCCCCATTGTGAAACTTAGTGACAAAACCTTATGTGCAGTGCACTGGCTATTGAAGTTCTGGGCTTCTAATAAGCTCCCTTCGTCAGCGCTGCTATTTGCTACTCGTCGTTGCCCCAATCCGACGTATGAGCCATTTAAAAAATTTCTTGCCCATTTGGTTTCATTATCAGCCATTAAGGGTCTATTTTCTTCCCAATCACTTAGACGCGGTGGAGCCACACACATGGCTGCAATTGGCACCAACATATCGGATATTAAATGTAGAGGACATTGGGTTTCCTCTTGTGTGGATTCATATATTACCCCAGATCTGGAGCTAAAGCTGAAGGTAGACACTTTTACCGCTAGGAACTTAACTGAATAACTTCTCTTCGGTTTGGCCTGGTTTTGGTATAATAAACCTCCATGTCATTGGTGGTTCAGGCCAACCCTCTGTGTTTCTCATCATTCCAGTTAGTATATATCTTCCAGCGGACATCCAACGTATGTGAAGGTGAGACGTCACCGCCCATATTGGGATGGGAGCCTGGCAACGCTGCGCCACGCCCCCCTTCCATGGTGACGCCCTACGTCACAATACACGCCTCCTTCCATTCTCCCATAACATAAACACTCCAAGTCCGTTACCCGACCGCTCCACACGCACAAAAAATTTTTTTCTTACTCTATTGTATTGTGTTATGGTATAATAAACCTCCATGTCATTGGTGGTTCAGGCCAACCCTCTGTGTTTCTCATCATTCCAGTTATTATATATCTTCCAGCGGACATCCAACATATATGTTACAAATTACTATTCAACCTTTCATTGTAAGGAACCTGTTGCTCCAGTCATTTATTACATTGCTGATTTTACTGATTGGATCTTTGCTGTTTGTTTTATGTAACATTTTTTCATTTCTTGGATGTAATAAAGTAATACCAAGGATTTTCATCCTTTCAACCCATTCTATTTCTCTTAATGACGTGTGAGATATTTGGACTCCTCCTATTAAGAAACCTTTCAACTTTGCTTCATTTAGCTTCAGGCCTGAGGCTTTTGTGAAGGTTTTAATTATATTTATAACCTCGACTAGAGAGCTCTTATCTTTAACTGTAATGGCGAATTGTCGGCGAGTTGGGTTATTTTGGCTTCAACATTTGCCATTTTGATTCTATTACCTTTTCGGATTTTCTAATTTGACACGCCAATTTCTCTACAACAATTGTAAACAATACTGAGGATAGGGGGTCTCCCTGTTTCATTCCTCATTGTATGTTAAATCACTGGGATGACCTGCCATTGTTTGTATAAATTACTGTTCTTTCGTCAATTAATCAGTATTTTTCTTTCGATGGACAACTTACTTTGGGGTATTTCATCGCAAAGAAGAGATGTTAGTTCTTTCCCCACACCGTTGTCGTAGCATGACTCATAGTTCTTACAGTTTCTTACAGTTTCACTACCGTCGCCCCTCTCTGCCAGTTTTGCTCCATTGGAGGTTAATGGGTCCTACCCATCCTCTTTTGGTCCAGGAGTCCTCCTCCTGCTGCTCATCTTCTTCCTTGCCCTCATCCTCTCCTCCTCTTCGTACTCATCCTCATCCTCATTCTTCTATTTCAGGCCTACTTTTCTCTTGCCTAACTAGGGTGGCTCTGACAGCCATCCAGCATCTCCCAAGGAGGTTTCCTTGAGAGGGCCACTGTATGTGATCCAAGTCTTCTGGATTTTTAGACCTTTTCAAATTCACCAGTATTTGTTTGATGGGGAGGCTTCTCTGATTTTTCTTTCCCCCTTCATTAGAAGGTAATCCTTTGCCTCGTCAGGGGCCTTGACTTTTGCTCTCAGAGCTCTCTTTACAATCTCTTCCCTTTGTTGAATCCATTGCTTTTGATTTTGGTGAATTTGGGCCATTTTGCGAAATGTATCCGCAAAACCTTTCCAAGTCCTTCTTGGTCATGTATTTCGCACTATTGGTAAGATCCACAAGTTTAATGAGCTTCTTTTCTTTCTCGAGGCAGAGAAAGAGTCATGTCTGAAGTGTTGACAAAAATGTCGTCTAGAAAATTTACCACAGGAAATTTGAACAGTTCTACAATACATGTGATGAAGAAGTTAGAAATGTGATTAAAAATACAGGGGCCTGTCTTGAGTCCAAAGCATAGTTTATTGTCGACATATAAGGTTTCTTTACCTTCAGTACCCCACCTAAAACCACAGAAGCGACGGTGATCAGGGTTGATCGGCACAGCTCTGTACGCCAATTTTATGTCCACCACTGCCATGTAAGAGTCATTTGATACTATCCAAACTGCATCATCAATAGATTTGTAGGAGAATTCATTGACTAAACTACTACAATGTTTGTTCACTGACCTGCCAACAGTTCTACTACAGTCAGTTATTGGACGGATACCCCTGTCCGGTTTTGCTACGGCTGTAGTTAGAACAGTCATATGGTTCAATATCTGAATCTACCACATCAAAACCGTCCAAAACTCTGTGAAACACATCAATATACACATCAATACTGGCTTTTGGTGGAGTAAATAAAGGGTAAGCAAACCTACATGGTTTTAATTGAGCATGAGTGCCACCTAATACATGTACACAAGAACAACATCCACAAGCACAAGCAGCAAAAACATCAACAATACGGCCTCGCACGAAACTGGATTTCTAAATAGTAATACATCATTACAAACATCGGCGCCAGAACTACCAAATTCAGTAATACTCAATCTAATATCACCATAAATACCTTGTTCAGGGTTTGAATATTGTTTGAGGTCCGTTGAGAGATATAATCCACGGAATCCACGGAATTGCAGAACTCAAAGACACTTGGCATTGTTCCAACTCATCGGCCATGACAGTCTCGCTCAATGTCAAGGAGGGGTCAGCAGGAACCTTGGTAACCACTTCCAGATCATAGTCACAAATGGAATCATCACACAACAACACACAATACACTCTCCGCATGGTCAACAATAACATCATTACATGGTATAAAAGCACTATTTATACAACTAGATTCAATATCATTAACCTGAACTTTATCTCGAACAGCCTCATCCTATTTTGAATGCTTCACACTTGTGCATGCTCTCGCTCCATGATCCGCAGCACTGCATGATGAGCACTTGTGTGGGTAGTCACAATTTTTGACAGTACATCCACCCTGGTTATTAAACTTGAAGCAGATCCTTTCCCTCTTGGTAGATTTAGTAGACTTAGAGGGGACTTTACGGGAGTTCTGAAAGGAGTAACATCTCAGAACTTCCTGTTGTTTAACTTCCTGGAATGCGGCTAGACCAGTCTTATTAGCACGGGCCCTAACAGCGTTATCATAGGCCAAACTAGCTTTCAAAGAATAGACGTGTGACCCTGCTCTCTGGCAAATAGTAATACAGTGGCTGACGACTCCCTGGATTTCTTTTAAAGGTCTGACATCAGTTACCAACTTGTCTACAAGTTCTAGATTTAGCAATAGCAACTGTTCAATAGATTCAATACTTTCCCCTTTCTCCAGGTCTTTCTTCTGGTTGAAAGGAAGACATCTGGACCTCGAACGGGAGCGATCACACCCATGAGTCCTAGAGCTGCTTGCCACGCCCACATTATATATGGATCCATCATTCCTAGGGCTACGACCTCTGCTCTTGTGAAGAAAAGAGATATCTTCATCACTCCCCAACGAAGATCCACTTGTCGACGCCTGGTTTGGTCAGTGTTTTGGATTCAAGGTTCGCAAGGATGTTCTTCATCATACCTTCCAACGATACCATCTGCTCATTCAAGCTTGGATTTTCTTCTTCAGCACCTTTCTTGCATTTCTTCCCAACCGGAGGAACATGCTCCCCCTCGCACTTGGAACAATACTTAGGATCAGACATTCTGAATCCAACTATAGCAAAAAAATGTCTGTTCCTGCACATCTGTGTGTGGTGATGCTGCCATTGAAAGTGAGTGAACAAGAATGACTTATGTATACTGAGTCGCCTGTGATTGGTTGAATAAATATGGGCGTGGCCCAGAAGGGAAGTCACCGCCCTTGGTCCCAAATATGGGCATCGACCCGTCGATTATATGTATTTCTTACATTGGGCGGGGTCCTGGGTTTTTAGAGCTAGTGTTGGCTTTGCTGGGTTGTCACCAATCTCCGCCCTATGGTATAGGAGGTATTGCTCCACTGTTTCTAATCTGTGTTGGTCAAGTATGAAGGGGGCTCTATAATGGTTTGATAGGGGGTTTTGAGCAGTGAAGAATACTGAAGCTTCGTCGTTTTGCTGCCTGGTTAACTGGGAGAGGAGCAACTCTGTAGGTGCTCTGCCCAGCTGATTATGCCTGAAGAGTGTTCTGTTTATGTAGATGTTTCCTTTTACGGTTTTAGTATTATCATGTAGTTTTTCTGCAGCCTCAGCTATCATTCATACTTTTGCTTGTCGCAGAAGTGGTGGATCCTGTCGCTTCTGCCTGTCGTCGTAGTGACACATCCGAAAAGGCTGTTTGATCAAGCCTCATCTGCTTGATTTCACCTACCAAATCGTACAAGGGTTGGTTATAGGCAGGGGGTGGGGGCCTATACATTCCTTGTTGCACATTCGGCAGTTGTACAAACCCTTGCTGTTGCTGTTGTTGCTGCACATTAGGTCTGTATTGTTGCCTCTGTTGTTGCGGCCTAGGTTGGTAATTTTGTTGCCTTGGTCGCTGTTGTTGACAAGGAGGGGTCTGTCTGCCTCTCCCCTGATTTTGATATCCTCTAGGGCTCTGCTGGTTAACAGTTGGTTGCTGGGGAGCTTGGTAACCAACTTGTTGCTTAAGAGGAACATTATTCTGTCGAGGCTGTTGCTGAATAATGTTCTGTGGCTGTTGCTGAATATCATTTTGCTGCTGGTGATTAATGATATTCTGGGCCTGCTGCTGTGGAATCGCATTTTGCACAGGAGCAAAATATTGGTTATTTCCTCCAATATTCTCACCATTTTGAGGAAAATATTGGTGATTCTGGGGAGGCAAACCGTACTGATTTGCCTGCATTTCTCCTATCTGTCCTTGTTGATTATTCATATCCCACTGGTGTTGATAGGGGTCTCGTCTAGGCGACTGAGGCGGTTGCCTAGGCAACTGAGGCGGCTGTTGATTTACGTGTTGAGGGGTGGTATTTGTAAACACAGGAGGTCTGGGTCCATTCACATTGAACACTGGGGCCTGGGGAAAGTTTCTGAGAATAGGCCTCTGTACTTGTAAAGGAATGAACTGATTAACCACTGGTTTTGCTGGAGTCTGTAAAGGTGTCACAAATTTATCATTCAATCCTGGTGTTTCAAATGGATAATAAGGTCCCTGATTAACCACAGGAGGCTGTTCTGCGACAGCTTGGGGTGTTAACACTCTTTCACGTTGATTCTGGACATTTTCCTCCAGAACTTCCCCTTCATTTACCACGTTTTCAATGACATTGTTCTCAACATTTAAACCAACCTGTGGCTGCTGTTCATCGTCGATAGCCTGACCTTGGTGATCTATCGCTGGATCATTCACCGCGTCGTCGGGGTTGGGCGCTAAATGTTCCTCTAGCGCTTGTTCGCCGGCTCTCTCCTCGTCGACTGGATTATCTTCCACCAGCCGTTCCTGACCAATATTATTCCCAGCTAGTTGCTGCACATTTCTGTTCATAATATCGTCTAACCAATGATTATTCACTACTCCTTCCTGTTGAACTTGTTCTGTCTCGTCTATCTGTATACGTGCTGGAGGAGGGGGTAGCGGAATTGCTTGTGGATTTATTTCACCTTGTCTTTCCTGCTCATCTTCCATAGCCTGAGGCACTTCATAGGGATGTTCCTCGAAAACAAGTTGTTTAGGCTGTTGATTCAATATTTTACCACGATTTTCTCTCAATTGTCTTCTCGTCACAATCGCTCGAGGGATGGCCGCCAATCGTTCCACCAATTTCTTTAGTCTGTCGAACAATGCCAACTCAGGCGAATTCGGAGCATCTTCCATGCTTATATTTATCTGATGAAATGTTCAAATAATCTCTCCATATTCCAGGAAAGAACTCGCTTGTTCATGTGAGATTTTATAAGTCCAAGATCGAGCGGGTTGTCCGCCAGTGTTAAGGTATGAATGGAAGAATAGCAAACGAACGTGTGGTCTTCATGAGAAGAACTAAGCAACTGATTTAATGAACTAGGATCTGTACACATGTTCCTTCAGGATGTGGTAAGAGTAGGGGGCGGAGCCCTTACGTAATACCTATGGCTTAGCATGCATAAGTAGACTTGCACAGTACTGGATAGCTAAGTATAATTAGCGAATTTAATAATGAGATATTATAATTAATAGGTGATAATTAGATAGATAATGAGGTTACACAATGTTACGTAATGTTACATAACAATACTTTGCCTTGATATAGGTTTGGTTCTTGGTAATTTAATTCTCGCTTGCCATAATTGTTCTCTTATTTCTACTGATGGGAATTCGACTTTGATGGGGCCATACCATGTTTTTACTTGTGGGAATAACTTCAAGTTCTAAATCTATTTTTATTCTAGGTTTAAATAGGCACATTATGGTGACATACCTGACTTCCCCAGACATTTTTGCATTGCAAATCAACCAAAAGATTATTAGAAATATATTTTTTTCAAATTATTCAGTAGCAAGGGTCATGATATGAAATTTGATTAAACATGTAACACTGATTTGACATCCTTTTTTTTTCTTTAGACACTTTTTCTCATAATCGGTAAGATTTTCTTTAATGTTTAGGGCAATAAAACTGTGTTTTTTCCTCTAGAATTTAAAATGTTAATGCCAGATATGTAAAAGTGGGGTATTTCTGATGTATATTCCGTCCGGGAACCTTACAAAATTGATTAAAATACCTCCAGTCCAAGACAAGGTCATATCTCGACCAATTGACGGAATTACTCATATGATCTGTACTGTTCTGAAGGATATGGACCTCATGAACCCATGAAGACATGGGAAAGGCACTCATCAACAATGCTCCAACAATTTGCTACTGGACAACAGTGAGAGATTATGCTCAGGGGTTAGTGGGTTGGTGGTTGGCCACTGACTCTGAATGCCTGCTATGATTTGTGTCCATGGTTTTTTGCCTTTGGGCACATTAATTATCCCCGCTGGATGCCAGTATTCTTGAAAGACATGGTGCAACTTCCAGAGAACCACCCTTCAATCCATGAGGCATTCATGGAGGAGAAGTTTGTTGTGTAACATAGGGACAAGAAGTTCTCAATGATGGAACTGGATCAGAGCCAAGAGCACAGCATCAAGTTTCTGAAGGAGTATAGTGGGCCAAAAGGCCTTTATGATGGTCATTAATGCGTTTGAGAGTGCTTGTTTCTCTGCTGCAGACAACAAAGAAACTTTAGAGCATCCAGAGTCTTCAGTAGCTGAACAGACCAATCAAAGCTCTATACAAGCTTGTTAAGGATGGTTCAGTGGTCAATCCTTTCAAGGAAATTGGTCCAGAGCTCATCAGATTGAACACTGGTGAGGTAATGGACCATAAGATCAGCAACTCCCTCAAGGGAGCTCCACAGATTGGCAAAGCCAAGTTCAGGGAATTCATCAGGGACAGAATTGAAAAACCCTCAAAGCTTTTGTCTGATGTCATTCTCAGCGCAAACATGTATACATTCTCCAAGAGACCCCCTGTTGATCTAAAGAAGGGAATTGATAAGCTGGGTTCTGCTAAGGCAAATACATCTCTTGTTGCCAATATCATTTTGTCCCTTCAAACATGCCCTGAATCAGACATAGATGAATTTTTTTTCAAGCATGAGAATCGGCATGAACCTCCATCCTTATCTGATTGTGGCAAGCTGCAATAAGGAACCAAACAAAATATTCTTGGCTGTCTACCAGGCATGCCTGATCCTGGTCACTCTCCATCAGCCAAAAAGGCATCTTTGGCTGTCTTTGATATGCTAGCAGTAATACACATCTGTGCACCCAAGCATGCCAGTGTGTTTGGGGAGACAGATGTATGTGCTACCATACTTGCGGAGTCAGATGAGTGGCTGCACAACAATTGTCACTGCCGTCTGAGACACATGTATAGAGACAAGTCTCAAATCCCAAACTTGGGCCAAGCATGGTGAGACATTTGGCTAACGAACAAGAGTTTCAACAATGATTCTTCTGCCAAATGGAGTCCAATGGCAGAAGCTCCTTAATGATTGTCATAATAAAGACAACCTATTTCAGATTATTAGTCAGGAACTTTAGAGGAACACAGCAGATTCATCTTACCACCTTCACACAACAAAGACTGACCTTGTACTCAGCCAACTGACCGCACTTCCATTCTTTCATGCATTCATAGGGTGTGATGCTGTATCACTGATGTTTAGAATTGGTAAAAAGACTGCATGGAAAGTATGGGGTGCCTTTGCTGAGGTCACTGACACATTCATTGCTATCACCCAAGACCCAACCAGCCTCACTCTGGATTCCTTGCATAATTGCAACTTTTCAAGCATTGGCCTGTGCTCATGTACAGTCAAAATTGCTAAGCAGACACTCAAAAAAAACTCATGTTCACTCATGGCCTCAAGTCCATGGAATCAATTCCCCCAGCCCAGAATGCTTTATTCCAGCATGCCAAGCATGCCCTCCTCACTGCAGGCTTTGTCTGGAAGCAGGCCCTCCCTAAAACCCCTGAGATTCCAGACCCTAGCAAATGGGGCTGGGAATGGAATCCAAGAACTAAAGATGAGTGCCATATTGGACAGATCTGGCAGATGTCAGCCAGGCATGTTCACTGCTCCTCCATTGTGGATGTGTGGGTTGCCTGTAAGGGAGCATGTATGTGCCGTTGATGGGCTGCACTAATAATGTGTGAAAGTAGTTAATGATATGAAACCTGATCTTTCTACTATCTAAATCTCAATGGGTGGCTGTATCAAATGACCCACTATCAATGGCTTTTAACAGAACAATACCTTTGACGTTAGAAATGACCTTGAAAATGACTGTGTAACAGGAGAATGACTTCACAATGGTATCACAAATGAATCTAGTGCTAATGGGAGTTGTTATAGGAGATTTACATCCATGAGTGGCAGCCATAATGGATTTTGAATCATTGATTCTGATAATTACCTTGAAACAGAAAAGTGACCTCAGAAATGAATTCCTCATACCTTAAAACATACTGAAAGTGGTATTATACATAGATCTAGTATAAAGAGGAGCTGAGATATGATGTTTCCTTGAGGCAGCCATTTTGTTTTTAGTGTATAATGGCCACCAGGATGCCACCACATTCTGTTAGCACAGGATTTTGAAAACCTAATACCCATACCTAACACCATGCCAAATTGCAAAAATTGTCACCAAGTGCATGATGCGTGCAATCCCTCCTAGCTAATTAGCAATATTTTCGTTAATTTTTAGGCAATAAAACAGTGTTTATTCCTCTAAAATCTTAAATATTTATGTCAGATATGCAAAAGTAGGGTATTTCTGATGTATTTCAAATCGGGGAAGCAAACTGAATTGATTAAAGTAACTCCAGACCAAGATTTCTCATTCTTTCATTTCTCAAAAATCTATTTTATAGCCCTATGTTGACTAATTGGTTGATTTGCTCATATGAGCAATTCCACCAATTGGTCGTCATTTGGCCATCCAGGGCTGAAAATTCTTAATTTTTTAGAATTGCTTCTCTTGATTTATTCCTTTTTGTATATAAACTACACATATTGCTCATATTATAGACGAAATTGGGAATGTTAATGATGAATATTGTAGTCAGGGCAGCTGGATAGATTCTATGATTAGAACTCTGATGGTAAGGGCACCAAAGATTGGTACATAATTATCCCTATATTAATAAAATAAGGTTTTCGAGCCTTAAACCCCTATCTTCTCTGAACCGCTGGCCAGATCTCCATTATATTTCACATACACATTGCCAAAAATGATGCCGAGCCATTCCACTATGTTTCATTAACAAATTAGGGTTGGAAAGGGGTTAGAAATGGGTTTACATTGGGGGCCCCATCCAGGGCCCCCAGGGCTGCCTGAAAACAAACCTATCAGTGCCCCTACACCAGGTTTCTGGGTCACCCAAAGCATGATGTCATGGACGGGCACATCATTGCTTCACTATGGGACGGAAGTTGATATATTTCCACCGAACGGAGCATCGTCAGAGTTGAATCTTTGCCTCAGTCTTCAGCACTCTGTGTACAGTATGTGAAATTAACTTTTTTTCTATGCCCGCTACGTTGGCAGGTGAAATCAGAGAGGAAGAACGAGTGGGAGAGGGAACAGGTCAGAGACAAGGGCAAGGCCCACCTACACAGAAATTTACCCGCCCACTAATTACCTCACAATGAAAGAGGGAACCGGAGAGAGAGTGGGAGAGGGATTGGGACAGGGACCGAGACAGGCAACACAACAACAGCACAACACTGAACAGTGACCAAAAAAAGCATCTAAACAGGGTTCCATTTGTGGTATGAAGATACTAAGTTATAGAGACTTGAAAGAGTCTCTATAAACTTGAAACATGAAAGAGAAAGATAGTGGGAGAGGGAACAAGGAGAGATGAGGATGTGGGCCCCACTGTCCCACTAGCAAATCTGAGGAATTCTGAGGAATTAAATAAAAAATAAATAAAAAAGATATGCACATAATGTTTTAAACTATTTTGTACTTGATAGGTCTCGACATAAGGGTAATACCACTTTTTAGTTTGTGAAAATATTCAAATTAGAAGGACAGTTATTATGGAATTAATGACCCGAGATTTGGTGGCTTCAGCTGTCTGACAGCCGAAGCCACCAAATCGAGGGCATTAATGCCTTTAGTCGCATATCTTTGGATTCAATACTACTGTTTAAACACATATTAACAAATAGTAGACCATTTAAAAAACGTTCTAGATGTACTGTACTTACAGCATGACAAACTGCAATAATTTAGCTCCTCCACTCGAATACATGGTTTACTATTTTACTTCTTACACGGAAAGGAGCGAGTCAAAACGCCGCCTTTATAACGTCCAAATCACTATAACGTCCAAACCCCAAGAATCCAAAGATCGGCGACTAAAGCTAAATAACCATTCCAGTAATTGTAATGATAATGGCAGCAGCAAGGGTGACAGGTCATTGACCATGTGCCAGTATACACATTTAGTCGCCGATCTTTGGATTCTGGGGGTTTGCTTTATAGTTGTAACTGGCCAGTTTCACCCCATGCTGGGCCGTTATAGAAAGGGAGGCGTGTCATACCCGTGTCGGGCCCGTTATAGAAGTTTTGGTGGTTGCGACTGGCGTAATATAAAGGAACTAAAGCCCAGAAGCATGTTCTACTCTTTTGAATGAAAGAAGGAGTGTGCTAAATAGACTACCGTACACAATACAACGCCAAGTGCACAGTGCACAGAGTGGCTATGCCGAAAGTCTCCACATCTCTTCCGGTCTGCCTTGCTAGCTCGGGACTTTCGAATGAAATCCTCCATGCGCTATCTAGACTACAGTACACAATGCAAAGCCAAGTGCACCATGCACAGAGTGGCTATGCCGAAAGTCTCCACACAGCTTACGCCTTGCATGCTCGAACGTAAACACGTATGGGTAAAAAAATTTTAGAATGTACAATTGCGATTTTGTGAGATTTAGGAAGATTAAAAAAAAATTAGTAAATATAAACTCATATTCCTTCTGGCTGGTATCATAGATGTCTCCATGACCTAAAAACACCAATTATACTCACCAGATTTCAATATGTCAGTTTTTATTATAGTTGAAACAAGGTGATCTTCTTTTAGGGTATTTTTTTTTTAGATATTTTTATTGGCCATATTACATATTTCATATTCAACTCAAAATTACGCATAACGAACAAAACTGTTATATTTCGTGCGTTGCCCGTGATATCGATACATTATTGCTTATCAAATTTCAAAATTACTCACAAAATACTCATACCATTAAACATTCTACATTTCCAAATAAAGATTTAAATGGCTATTCTGACCGCCACAAATACATTCAAACTCTATACAGAAACAATACGATCTATTCTTGATTCTCTTAGTGATCATACACCTACATAAACATACTATCAAGATAAACTATTCTAGTTGACATGTACATTTCCCATCAACACTGCGCAGCTGATCAATTCACCTGGTCTATACGAGTCAATGGTCACCAGTTTAGGTCGATTTCGCCGCAGGATAAAAACGGGAGACCGAATAAAAACAATACATGCTTATACATTGGTATACCCGGTATCAAATGAAGTGGCAGTTCCTTATATCCTCAATAACTCAGGACTTAATGATTCAATTTCCAAATAATAAGTAGTACCTTATGAGGATTAAATGTTCCTTTACAAGTATGCCAATCCATAACTATGTATCATCCAAGGTTATCATGTGAGACATGAAAGCAAATCGATCACATCTCCCCAAAACAGGAGTGTTTTGGTCAGTAACATATGATTCAAATATTAATTCAATAATGCTGCAGTTGTTGCCATAAACAGGGTGAAAACATTTTTCCATCAATATAGCAACTTATTACCAATTAATCAAGTTTAGTATCCCTGGGAAAATTGGTAATAGAAAGCCATCTTTGATACCGGGCATCCCTTTTCACATATACCGGGCATACCCTTATAATTCCCCACCGACTTTGCCATCATAAATGAATTAGAAAGTTTTCATATCAATAATAGAAAATGATTTACATCAATGGAGTAATATATTTGGTACACAATTGTTCTAATTTCGAGTCACTCCTTGACTAAATATCACCTCACTTGGCCTGAGACCAACACCTTCTCAAATATACCGGGCATCCCTGTATATACCGGGCATCCCCAGAAGAGTACATGTTATCTCACATCGCATTGTGGCTTCGTAAATAGGCACAATGACATGAAACACAGTAAGTACATAAGAAACATGTGTAGTAATGGATACAGGCTCTAAAATCAATGATAAAAACTCGATATGATGGATCATAATATATTTTAATGAAATTATATGGCGGTTGAGAACACCAAAACAATAAAAGTTGTCACATCTTATTTCTAATGGTCTTACATGTTAGGGGAGGGAACAGGCCATGTTACAGTAAGAAAAAACAGAGGATAAAGGCATATGGGTAGCAGATAGGATAACAATTTTTATCTTTCAGGGGATGCCCAGGGATGCCCGGTATCACGATTTTGATTAAAGTGGAATTAAATGGCATGGAAATGAGGCATAAAGCCACATACATATGTACAGTAAGGCATGATATGTTCGAAGGGTAAGTTTAATGGTAATTTGTAGCTTCAAAATGGACTTGGTGAAGGGTACTAGGATTGAAGGGGGTATGCCTGGTATGAGGGGATGCCCGGTATAAACCACTCTTTTAATATGCTTAAAAAAGGTATCTATTGTATATTTGGTCATACAACGGTAGATATTGTATTAGACAAAGAAGGAAAGAATACACAAGGTTGGCCAGAAACCAAGCAAAGCATGGTTTATTCATCAGCAATAACAACAGATACATAAGAAAAAATATCCCGCCCAAATATGAGCATTGATGTGTCAACTGTGTGTTTATGAGCACATTTTCACTTGTACATTGACAAAGGAATTGCAAGGGACATTGACATATAATAAGAGGAGCCTACCTACAATAATAATGCTATTTTGCTATCATTTATCAACAGAAAATAATTTGTGTGGCATGCGCGATATCAACTCAAAATACATTTGTCTCAACATCCCTGCCCGCACACTCCTAAAAGCTTGTTGAGTTATGCATATGACATCCCTGAACTATAAAAACTAACTTAACTAGAGCCCTTTTGAGAAATAATTATTAAATGTGCATAGGTATCATGTTGAAAGATGATGGTACCAGGTATACCCTTTTGGATTCTTGTTAATTGTAAGGCTATATCCCTCCTTCCTTTAACTTATGTCAGAAACATGCTTCACTAAGAATTATTGAAAATAACTTTTTAAACATATAAATAATGATTAGATAGCTGAATATCACACCGATGGCTGAATCCTAAACACCTTAACAGTATATCCACACCATACAAGTTTATGTATAATCCTGAGTCACTCTCGTTCTTCTTGACAATGTCCAAGGAATTTTCCAAAAGAAAAAACAGAGGCTTGGCCACATGAAAACACTTTGAATGTATGTCCTAGTTATTCCTTTCCTGCCATACCTGGCATCCCTCAATATACGGGCATACCCCACATATCATTTGCATTCATATCCCCACAATAAATTTATTTGGAAGATTCTCAATTGGTGTGAATATTAGGATAGATACTAGGATTACATATACCAGCTTTTAGTTCCCCAATTGCAGTGAAACTGGATCTACATTATAATAGGGTACAGGGCATACCCGGTATGGAATAGTATAAAATCTCTGGTCTGGTAAACATAGAAGCATGGCTCTGCTTATGTCGGTATTACTGGCCAAATTGTACCAAAATTGCATCACTTATATGTTAAAGTGTATTTTAGATACTTTAAATCATATGTGGCAGATATATTTTCAGCCAGTATAGTACATTCTATGTTTCATACCGGGTATGCCCAAGTGACTCATGAAGATTGGACATTTGAGTATAGGACTGACATACTGTTATGAGGGCTAATAGAAGGCTAAATCATCACCAAGTTGTCATAAATATGCATAAGAATTGAAACCAGGTGAAATGTAATACCTAGAACAGTTACATTTTTTCAGAAGGGAGGTATAATATGAAAAAGTAGTGAATTCTGGGGTATTTTCATAAGGAAATCAACATTTAGAGTGATTTATTACATACAAAACTTACAAATATGTATACTAATGTATGGTCGATTCTAATGAACTGTCCGCTTTGGGGGTTTTTGGAGGTCAAATTTCAAAATGGATTCATATCTTAATCCTGTTGATATATCAAACTAGACACCTTGAGGTCTTATTATGGAAAGAGAATAGAATTATAATTAGGGCAGTCATACGGTTCGACTGTACTGTCAACCACATCAAACCCATCCAATACACCGTAGAATACACCAATATAATTATCAATATCATTGTCATTTAGGCTGAATAATAAATATGCGAACCTACATGGTTTCAACTGGGTATGCATACCTCCCAGCTGATGAATACAATGACAAACACCACAAGCACATTTGGCAAAAACATTAACGACAGGACCTCGAGGAGATTTTGGCGTGTCAAAAAGTAGCATATCATTGTCGGTTTCAGTTCCAGAAAGTCACAGATAATGTCTCTAAGATCACTATATTTACCTTGGTCACAGTTGGAAGAAAGTCCAAGACTTGTTGAAGAATAATCGGGAAGTAACTGTTTGTCAATGTTGATGAATCGAGCCCTTCACCATCATGGTCCGCCATGACAGTTGAGTTCAATTCCGGGTCGCCCAGATTACCAGTAACCACTTCCGGGTCAATGGGCGGGTCAGCAATATCACAACAAACATTCTTCACATGGTTACCAGGGGGGGCGTGGTTACACACAACATTAGAGTAAACATCAGGTTTAACAATATGACAACTCAAAAATTCAGCATTTCCGTAATCACAAGTGTCAACCACACCCAAAACAACCTTCTCCCGACAGTCCTCATCCTATTTACCACCTTTGGTGCCGTGACAAGCACAGGCTCCATGCTCGGAGGCCCCGCAAGTCGAACACTTGTGAGGATATTCACATGATTTGTTGCAACATCCCCCAATATTATTCAATTTAAAGCAGATACGATCCTTCCTAGATTTACCAGCAGCAGGTTTGGAATTAGTTGCCTTGCGTGAATTTTCATAACTGTAACAGCGAAGCACTTCTTCCTGACGCACCTCCTTGAATGCCGACAAGCCCACTTTGTTTGCCCTGCTACGCACGGCCTGGTCGTACGACAGGCTTGCTTTGAGCCAATAAACCTGGGATCCGGCTTTTTCACACATCGTTATACAGTGACCCACCGCTCCCCTAATCTCATCCAAGGGTATAGAATCAACGACTAACTTGTCTACCAATTTTAGATTAAGCAATAGCAAGTTCTCAATGGTATCAATAGCATCACCTTTATCCAGGTCCTTGCGTTGATTGAAGGGGCAGGTCCTCGACCTAGTTCTAGATCTGCAGCGCGTACGTCCACGGCTATGCGAGTCCATGCCCACATTGTAGATCGAGCCATCAACACTAGCATCACATTGATTAAATGCGATTATACCAGAATCAGAACCAGTGCAGTGAATCAAGCGAGAGTGAATGGAGCGATTGTTTGTTTATGTTCCATCGACCTTACGTCACAATGGAGAAGTCATTCAAGCGATTGGTCCATGTGACGAGGAGTGGGCGTGGCTATTCCGCAGTCGCGCCCAAGGCCCCAAATATGGGCATCGACGTGTCGGTTGATTTGATTTCTGTTCAGAATTACACACACATTTGAATAGCATACTTTATTTTTTTAATTTATCATTTTTTCATCATAGCATATTTGTACCCAAACATAACACCCCTGTCCCCAAACACAACACCCCAGCCTGTCCCCGAACATAACACCCTCTTAATTTAAGAGAAAGTATCCATTCACTTGAAAGATGACCAATGATATAAGCTCAAAATTGCAGACACAATTGAATAGCATTGTGTACTTTTTCGTTGTTGTTCAATTTTATCATTTTTTCTTCATAGCATATATGGACCCGAACATAACACCTCCCTCCTTGAACATAACACCCCCTCCCCGAACATAACACTCCCTCCCCGAACACAACAACCCACCCCATCCCCAAACACAACAACCCCTTTGTCTAAGGGAAAATAGGCAGTCAATTGAAATATAACCAATCGGTTATATATACAAAATTGCCTGCATAAATGAAGGGTTTAGTCGATTTTTCCATTACTTTTCAATTTCATAAGTTTTTGGTCATAATCTCTGTTTCCCCGAACACAACACCCCTGTCCCCGAACACAACACATACTCAGAAGGTGGGTTCTCTGCTAATATATTCAAATTCAACATATAAGATCGGTAAATATCAAATAAAGGGGCATAATCACAATTGTATTTTCATGAATATTTGAATAAAAATGCACTTTATCACTGTCCCGACGGGCAAATGAGCGCGATTCTACGCAATTTTTAATGCGCAATCATCTCGACATAGTTGTGTGATGAGAGTGGACGCTTTTCACGCAATAATTATTGCGCAATGATTGCGAGATGGTCACGCTAAGGGTATAACGCAATAGGGTGCAAAAATTAGCAAATTCTTATGGCATTTGGGCAGAATATTTCATGCACAATTTTCACCTTATTACATTGCTTTTAGTGTATAATAATATCATTCGGAATTACTCATAATTAATTGTCCAAGGTAATACATAAATTATTTAACATCATTTTCGTCATCTCTTTCCAATTCAAGATAACAGCAGGTTTAGATACCTGTAGGTGACGTTAATGTGTGTACAACTGCTACAGTGCGCTCATAGCACCCATAGCATTTCTGTATACAGTTATATGGGGTGTTTGGATTATTACCTGTTTTAAAATTAAAAAATAAATTACACTAATGAACTATTTTAAGATATTACGTTTCTAATCAACTAGTTAGGAGCATATATAATGTATAAATGCTACATAAGTGTATTAGCGGCACTTTCATTATAAAAGAAAGTGCAAATGCACCCCAGTTCTCAGTTGCACCACCTGGTGAGAACAAGTGTCATAATGGTAAGGGCTATTGGCTTACGGTAATGGGCTATTCCCATTATTTCGAACATAATAGAATCTTCAAAGGTCTTGTAAATAGATACTGAGAAGATAAGGCCAATACATGTTTGGGAGATACTGTGCTGGTGCCAACAATTCTCACAAGTAAAAGATTAATTCTTGTCTGCAGCCACCGTCAGGTGGCAGCCCATGAGAAGGGGAACGAGGCTAAGGCAGTTTACGGGATCACGCATCAAGGGTCAACGTTCGGGAGCAAGTCCTCCGCATTTTTCAGCGCTTTTTCATCTTACGAACTATTCCTCAGCATATTTCCAGCGACAAAGTTGTTTGTATCGACCTTCTGCTGCTATCTCATTCCAGTTTGGTGAACTTTGCCGTTCCCTCTCTGCCATATTTTGAGACTTTTGATTCTGTGCAACACGTGCGCCAGCCTTCCAAGATGTCGGACGTTGATAAGCACGAGGCGGCCGTTCTCCCTGACGGGCCAGCTGTCGAGAAGGAACCAACTCTGGCTGACATTCTAAAATCCATGAAGGGATTTAGTTCTAAGCTGGACATGGTCAATTTAGCAGTTAATGGTGTGAACAAAAGAGTTGTTACCCTTGAACAGGGCTCTCTTTCGAACACTACGGCACAGAAACCTAGTGAACCTCGTGGTGCTCGTGAGTCAAGATCTAGGTCACCATCCATTCGCCCTTCGGGTCGTATCTCGAGGAGAGAGGGCTTCTACAGGGACTTTTATAAAAAACGTTCTCGACATTCAAGGTATTTCTCATCGGATTCATCATCCTCTTCTCCCAGTCCTAAGAGACCTAGGAGAGATAGACGTCGCAAGCGTACTCATTCTTTTTCGTCAAGTGAGGCGTCCGCCATTGTGCCCCCGAGAACTAGGTCACCTAAGGCTTCCGGAAGTGGTGGTGTAACCTTCCAAGATGGCGGAGGGTCTGTTTCCGGTAACAATGTAAACACCAACACCTTGGCCCCTGAAGTAGAGGAAGGTGAATTGGTGGAGGATTGTTCGGGGATTCTGGATTCATTTGTCAAACAGATGAATGAGAAAGGAAATGAGGGTCCTCCGATTGTCAGCGCAGAGTTACAACGGTATCTGCAGCAAGTTTTCACTTCACCTCCTACCGGAAAAGTGTTCGACGAAGTAAAGGCTAGGAATAAGAGGCCTTCCAATGTGGAAGTTCTCAAGACTCCTGAGGTCCCTCATCTAGTCTGGTCAGCTCTAGGAGATGATCCGAAACGCTTCGACTCTACTCACAAGAAGTTTCAGGTGATGTTGTTAGCTCAGGCCACTGCTATGTGTTATGCTACTGATGTGTTCTTTGACATTAAGAGTCGTGTGCTTGATAAGGACATTTTGGAAAAGGTGAACCAGGGATTCACCCACTGTCGTGATGCCCTTGCCATTGCTGGGTTCTATAACATGTTCATTTCGACCAAGGGGCGCCGTACTGAAATGGCAAAGCATCTCAAGGAAACTTACAAGGAGTTGGCTTCGAACCCGAAGCGCTTTCCTTCTTCCCCTGCTTGTCTCTTGGGGGAGGATTTGGATGCGAATATTAAGTCTTTGGAGGGAAGCAAGAAGCTTTCCATTGTTGCAGAGCCAAAACCTCAGGCTAATACTTCAAAGAAGGGCTCTCAACAGCAACAAAAAAACTCGGATCGGCCTCCTTACCGTCCTCAGGGAGGGGGCCAGAAGAAACAGAACAACGACGATTATCAACAGAACTCCTCTCGCCGGGGCGGGAGGGGTTCCAGGGGGAATCAACGCGGACGGGGGTACCAATACTCCAGGAGGTACAGCAGATCGAGGGAACGCCAGCCGAGGGACGATTATTATCGTCATCGCGATTCACGGAGATATTAGAGGTACAATCTCTCCTTGATTCTTTACCTTCGTCTGTTTCTCCATCTTCTGTAACCTTATCACCGAAGGGTCCGTCTGTGTTGTCATTTACTCCTGGAAGCATTTCTCGCCATCTGTCAGAATGGGAAAAGATTACTTCAGACCCGGATATTTTAGATATTGTCCGAGGAGTGAGAGTGTCTTTTATCAAGCCACCCTCACAGCAGTTCATCCCTCATCAATATTGTTTTGGCCCGGAAAGAAGGGCTGCGGTGAGTGAGGAAGTTCAAAAGTTGATTATCAAGAAAGTTGTAGTTCCTGTGAACTTTTCTGAGATCTCTTTCTTGTCAAATGTGTTTGTAACCCCGAAGCCCGGAGGCAAGTGGAGACTGATCATTGATCTGACGGAGTTGAATAAGCTAATACCTCCAGTGCATTTCAAGATGGACAATCTGCAGTCAGCGTTGGAAATGCTTCGACCGGACTCCTATATGGCATCGTTGGACCTACAAGAAGCTTATTTTTCCCTCCGTTTACATAGTGAAGCACAGCCTTTTATTGCTTTCCCATGGGAAGGCCAGTACTTTAAGTTTGTGGCGATGCCTTTTGGATTATCACCTGCCCCATTTAATTTTACTAAAGTAATGAAACCTGTGTTTTCCTCTGTTCATGAACAGGGGGGTTTCGGTTTTAGTTATATTGATGATTGTTTTCTCTGGGGCCGATCGGAGGAAGAATGTGCTAATTCTGTGTGCCTTGCATTGGAGCTTCTGTGCAAGTTAGGTTTCCTAGTTCATCCTCAGAAATCAGCTATAGTGCCTTCAAGAGTCATGAAGTTCTTAGGCTTTTTCATTGACTCCCATGAGATGATTGTGTTCCCACCGGATGGGAAACGGACTGCTACTCTGGATAAAATTGATCAGTTCCTTAACCATCCAGAGAAAGCTTTCTCCATACAACAGGTATCGTCGATTACTGGTACTCTAGTTGATTTGTGCCGTGGAGTGGATTATGGATTAGCACATTATAAGAACTTGGAGATTGACAAAATCGGTGCTTTGGTGTTCCACAAAGGAGATTTTTCAGCTAAAATGTTTCTTTCTCCAGCAGCTCATGAGGATTTGTTGTGGTGGAAACTTAATCTTCCTTGGAGGTCTAGGAAGATTAGAACCTTTTCTCCTACTCTGACCTTGTACGCTGATGCTTGTGATGAAGGTTGGGGTGCAGTATTAGGAGAAGACATGGCTCAAGGTTGTTTTGATGACTATGAGGAACAATATCACATCAATACAAAAGAAATTCTGGCCATTAAGATGGGTATTCTTTCATTGGCTCGGGATGTTTATAACACTCATATTGTAGTCCGCTCAGACAATACAACTGCGGTGGCATACATTAATAAGTGTGGAGGAACGAAGTCCCCAAGCTGTAATGCTGTAGCAAAGGAAATCTGGCTGTGGGCGGAACAAAGGGAAAATTGGCTTTCCGCCTCGCATATTCCAGGAGTCGAGAATGTTGAGGCAGATCATGCTAGTCGACATTTATCTGATGACACAGAATGGTCCCTTAGTCAAGATATTTTTGATCACATCTGTTCAGAATTTGGAGAACCAGACGTCGATCTGTTTGCCTCTAGACATAACTTCAAAGTTGAAGTTTATGCTAGCTGGTTTCCGGATCCTACATCATCTTTTGTTGATTCTTTTACTATTCCTTGGAATCAATTCTCAAGGCCATATATTTTTCCTCCTTTTAGGCTGGTAGGAAGGTGCCTTCAGCGGATAGAGATGGAGGGCATCAGAGCAATCCTAGTTGCTCCGGATTGGCCCAGTCAACCCTGGTATCCGCAGCTAAAACGGGGAAGCAGACAGCTTCTGTTCATAAGAAAAAGAAAGGGAAATCTCATTCCTCAAAAAGGAAAACATCAGGATCCAAAGATCTCCATGTGCTCTCTCCTCATTGCTCTATTCTGAAGCAATTTGTTGATAATTTAGACCTGTCGGCTAGAGCTAAGAAACATTATTTTCGCAGCTGGTCTAAGAATACGAGAAAGTCGTATCGTACCTATCATCGTAAGTGGAAGGCTTATTGCCATGAGAAAGATATTCCATACACTATCCCTTCTTTTCAACAAGGTGTGGAATTCCTATGTGATTTATTTGATAATGGTTTAGGACTTGGAGCTATTGCCTCTGCCCGCTCGGCTCTTTCTGCTGTTATGCCGAAAGTGGGTCTTACTTCGTTTGGGGCCTGTACTTCGATCTCCAAAATCATTGGGGGAATGTTCACTCAAAGGCCTCCGAAAACTAGATATTCAGAAACATGGGATCCGGATATAGTTCTGAATTATATCTCATCTATGTATCCGCTGACGGATCTCAATCTTCCTCAACTGACGCAAAGGATGGCTACTCTAATGATGTTGGTTACATCTCAGAGAGTTCAAACTCTTCGCACCTTGAAATGTGAAGATATTGTTTTTTCTGATCAAAACAAAGTGACTATTCTTCTATCGGAGGTTATTAAGACTTTGTCTGTTGGAAGGTCTCTAGGATCTATTGTGATAGAGGCTTTTCCTGACAATAAAAGGGTGTGTGCGTTAACATGTCTTCGTCACTATCTGTTCAGAACTGCAGATCACCGCCCTACTGACGCTCATGGAAACATCACTGGACCGTTGTTTATCAGCCATACCGCTCCATTTAAGCCAGTTCAAAATTGCACCATTGCCAAGTATATTCGTTGCTTGATGGCAGCAAGCGGTTTAAATACGAATGTCTTTAGGCCTCATAGTGTTCGTGGGGCCTCGACTTCAAAATTGGCGGCTTTGAATGTGCCAATGGATCAGATCATGGCAAGAGCTATGTGGAAAGATGAGAATACATTTAGACGATTCTATCAGAAACCTATTAACGTTACTACGCCTACTTCGGCTCATTTGCTTTCTTCGTTCAAGGATAAGAATAAGAAAACTCCGAAGGCTTCTTCTCGAAAGAGAAAGAAATAGTTGGCCTACTGGAATGTACATAAGTTAACTGTTGAAGATCCAGGTCCATGCTTGGATCTTCTTTGTGTTAGTCTACAGTTACTTTCTTCAACTTTAAGGAGGACTCGGCTTGCTATCCAAACTTGATGGTGTCCCGGAGGAATTGCTGGTTAAAACTCTCATGGGCTGCCACCTGACGGTGGCTGCAGACAAGAATTGTTCGGATGTACAATACTTACTGTTCGTTGAAGTACATCCTTGATTCTTGCTCTGCAGTCAGCCGTCGGTGGTGAGGACATGCCCTCCACACCCGCTCCAAAGTTGGTCCTACCACCGGGTTGTCGTCTGACTTATTTTAGTCATGTTTATTGAGAGTCCAAGAAACATGTGTTTTGCAATTCCTCTGTTGCAAGCTACGCTCCCGGTTAAACCCTGCCTTAGCCTCGTTCCCCTTCTCATGTCCTCACCACCGACGGCTGACTGCAGAGCAAGAATCAAGGATGTACTTCAACGAACAGTAAGTATTGTACATCCGAACAATTATTGTTACATGATTTATACGATCTCATATTCTGACACATTGCGCTCTTCAAGAATTAGATTCCCCATGCTCCAAGCATCATTTTGGTAGTCGAATCTTCTCCCTATCATAATTAGAACTCAATACATAGGTGTGGTACACTATTGGATCTATTTTTGTTCATGTGTATATTAATAATAGGAGCCAACTCACCTTCTTTTCTTGAATTTAAATTCAATAATTCGCTGTAATTTCCCGCAATTAATGTGTGTAATTGTGTTTTAGATGTAATTTCAGTCTCACATTTGGGAATATTGTAAGAAGAGACTTGTACATTTTCTGAGGAGGAATAAAATGTAAATTCGGAAAATTTGGTCGAATTGGGCATTAATTTTCGCGCGAATTGGAGTAGGGTAAGTCAGTGTCAGAGACTGAGTGTGGGTGTCAGAGTGGGAGTGTTAATTGTGCGGTAGTGCGTGCGAATGCTAGGTGAGTGAGCAGTGTCAGGTATTGTGAGCCTATTGTGGCTTCATCATATGGGTAGATTTTTCTACTTGTGCTAAATTACAGAAATGGGGGTTTCGGGATTGTATTTCATTACATATAGCTAGATCTATATATATCAGTGGATTCCTCTCAACCCCAGCTTTCATTGCAACCATAATAACCGTTATAATGTCTGATCATTCTAATACTCCAAAATTCCAACTTTTGGGGCCTATGGACGTTAGGGCACCTAAATTAATCATCTTCAAAAGCGAAATGTTAATTATTGATTGGAATATCCCTACAAGCATTGCATCTGTACATATCTATAATGAGTATTTAGACGCAATTTTGAATGCGCATTATATGCGCATTTGAGATCACACCCATATATTGACTTTTGATGAAAACATATATTCCCAGATACAATTGGTTGAGTAATACATGTTTAATACAAACATAAATGAATATGAATGAGAACTTGACCCAGCACAAGTGTGAGACCACCAACAACGTGGGAGGAAATAGACGCAATGGATTTCACATAATGGTTGCTAATGACATGATCATTTCACTGTGATTCATAGCCATAAGTATCACACTTCACTGGTTTACAGTCAATCACAAAATGATCGCAGTGCTATCCCACTCAATTGCACTCTGTGCCCGTCGGGGTGAGAAGAAAAGGCAGTCAAACTCGGAATTTCTATGTCTCAACTTTATGGAACCCTGTGTATGGTAAAAATTGGTAAAAATAAGAAAATAAAAGTTTGATGTGATATGGGACTTTCTGAATAACACAAGGCCTGGAGGTAAAACATTTCCTAGGTAGAAGCTTTATTGTTGAATTTATCAATTCATCAACCTTATCAATGATCTTCATAAGCTATTTGGAGAGTTGTGAATGAAAGAACAGAAAAAAATGAAATAAATAAAACAAAATAAACACCTGAAGGAGGTTCTTACATATGCTGTATGGAGAATTAAAAGCAAATAGCCAATTATTCAGCTTTACATAATTTTTCAATGAAACAAAAAAAAATTAAACCCAGGGACATGCATTTAAGGCCATTTTCCAACATAAGATATGTTTTTTTGCATTAAAATATTTTTTTTCATATATATTTCAATATGTCCGCATTAGACACTTGGAAATGTACAAAATACTGAAGAATTACAAATGTGGAATAAAATCCGAATAAATTATGAAATTAAAATGGGTGATTTTGGCAAAATGGACATTTTCGGGAGCCCCACCCATATTGGTCACCCCAAGTTGTTACATTTTTTCCAGGCCTGGATTTTATATTCCACATGTGACGCTGACATTTAGAGTTCCCAACATCTCTTTTCATTCTTACTAGACCAAAAATCCATAATTAACAAATAAAAAACAGATCATGCAGTAGCCAGGGTCAAGGCTCAATGGTAAAATAAGTTTAAACTATGTTCGACTAAATATTTTGATTTATTTCCATCATTTTATTTGGCATCCCTTGATTTTTCTTCTAAAAACTATTGAAAAATGTCTCCAATCATTGTTTTTTCCATTCAAATAAGCACAATACGATTTTAGGGTCAAATGACGACCAAATGGTGGATTTGCTCATATATATTACACACAATTGAGAACTTTAGCAGTTTAAGTCCTGAGATAAGAAGTATATTGCAGGTAACAGTCTTTCAGATTAATTAATTAATTAATGCTTACAGTAGTTTACTGTTAACAGTTGTGTCTTTAGAATTTGATTTAATGAATCTGTATCTGTTGCACAACAGTGACCAAAAGAAGCATTTTAAAGAGTCCCATTTGAGGTATAAATGTTAATGCGGGTACTAAGTTACAGAGAGAAGTTGAAAGAGAAAATTGCTGGAAGAGTGAACAAGGAGAGTTGGGGTGTGGGCCCGACTGTCCCACTAGCAAATCCTGTGTGTAGCACGGGTATTTGCAAGTGAGTAGTTATTATTATAAGACAGGGCTTTCAATTTCTACCATGTACCACCAAAGTTATAAATATTTCTAAATAAGACATCCACGATGGTTTCTGAGCCACTAACGTTTGTATGGAGATTCAACTTAGCTTTGAAAGGGTGTCAAAACGATTCCACACCCCCACTGGTATAGGTGAGTGAAATGGGGTGTTAATGCTGTTGTGTCAAATGTGCACCTTTGCCTCTATACTGGGTTACCACAGAAGAGAGAACTTGAAAGGAAGATTTTGTATAGGTGTTAACTGTCACTACCATGGCAGTTATAATCACACCTTCAGCAGGTGACTTCCAATCAATGAGGGTAGTATAGGTGGATTTGGTCGAAGGTTTGATGGGGTATCCCTATACAGTAGTCATCCCTGTGTTGATACAGACTACCACTATATTTAGTTGTGGACTCACCATGTATGATCCTACAAAGGAGCATGTAGTTGGTGTCCTGAGCTTTGACAGTGTGATGACCTCAGCAGCAAGTACTTGCAATGGGAGGATGTGATACTGGGCACAGGCCTCCAGCATTGGAGGTTTCCAAGGCCCATTGTCCAAGGTGTTGTATAGTTACTGGCAATAGCTTAATTCTTATTTCACTTCCCCTTTCCCCATCCCATCAAGCATTCTGATTGTTGGACTGTTAAATGATATGCAATTCACTGTACACTTCTAAAGTTGAGTATAAGGCTAGTGAATGTGATTTTACTCCATTAGTTGATGCTATATTTGGGCCAAAGTTGTGAGCAACTGTTTAAGCTAGGCCAATAATACTGTCCATCAATCAAGATAGTTTCAAGGGTTTTTGGTCTGTTGGTTAGAAAACTAGTTATGATGCTGCCCAACAGTTGGGGGAGTGTTCAGCAAGCAGGCTACTGTATTATTTATCAGTTTGTAAATTTAAACAAAGCAGTTGTCACGTTTAATTACCTTGTTCAACAATGATATAACAGGTTAAAAACAGGTGTTAAATGTTTGGCTGCAATAGTAATACTTTGATGCACATTTATGACTTTCTAGACCCTGGAAATATAGATGTAGACACCAAGATCAAGCTTATAGCACCAATATTTAGGAAGTTATGGTGTATTTATGATTGGCAACAGGGTTGTCCAGCGGCCATTTTGTTTTGGGCCCATAACATTTTCCCCCTTGAGTCATAACATGGTACCTGGCTGATTCCTGCTCAGGACATGTTATATTACCAGAATCCACCTTAAAACATCGTCCATACCACGAAACATGCTTGGCCCTAAAATCCCAGTTTGGCATCTGGACTACTAGGTAGTATGTCCAGCTCTAGTAGAGATACCCTTCACTGCTGTCATATGGTGGTGGTGTTGGTCGGCAGCGATGATGTGATGGGCCGGACCCACTACACATAACTTGTACATACTTTACTCAAAGAAATATGACTTAGATTTCTGATAAAATTGTTACCTTGACAGTAGGTGTAATATAACATTTTACAAGTTACACCGTTCGAAGATCTTCCCTTAGCCCTTCAAAATCAGTCTAGGACCACATTTCTCAACAAGGAAAATAGCATTGTGATGGACACGTTGCTAACATAGCATAAATTAGGAGATGCAACGTCTTACTTTAGGGCCCATATTGCGTTCTGTCCGGCATTGGTGTTGACAAAAAAATTTCAAAAAAGTTTGCCGGTTGTTTTCACTTGTAATCCAAACTGGGAACACAAGACCCAAACAACGCAACTTAATTGGTTTGGCGACGTTGCGCTCTTGGTGACATTGCGCTATGCTGCGTAGCGCTGCCTTGCAAGTTTTGAAAGTTTCAAGCAAAGTTCCGATAATTTGGCAAGAAATCTACAAATCAGTATGTAATAAATACCAAATGGCACTCTGTACGGTTTATAATCAGGTCTCGAAGAAGAACAGAACTTCAGCTGCTCTCGACCCGATTACAAACCTACATCGTGCCATTTGGTATAAGTATATCACAGTAGTCATATGTTGGAATTTTAGGAGTTGAAGCCCAATGAATGCTATTGAAGAATTTAGGGTCATTCTTGGTTATAAAGTCAAGGCCACAATTTAACACTATCTATGTCGTGCAAAATAGATAGCTGTGGTACAGAAACAATTGTGATAAATATGAATTATTCACAGACATTCTCAGATCACATAAGAATTATATGTTTTTGATTGGATGTTGACTGGGCTTTTGGCCCCAGAGTAGGCATCTTAATGGGATTACAATGGCATTTTGCATTGAATTGCCTTGAAAGTGAGCACAGAACATTTGTTGACTCTAGAGTCAATGCCTGTTGACGAATTCAATTTTGACCAAGCCTTCAAGTTCTTAGTAAATGCTAAGCAGAGACACGACTAGATCATACTTTAAAACGACCGACATTATTAAGTTGCTCGTTTTTGTCCAAATGCTACTGATTACGCTGATGTTGTGTGTTACGCTGACTGTAATCTAGACTATGCTGATGTTGATTTTGAATCTGCTACCTATATGTACGACATCGAAAATGCCTTTGATCGTTATGCAAATTATGTGCCTGTTTGTATTGTCCCTGATTTACCTGTCTGTTTCTCAAAATCTTTTGATCATGTTATCGGAGATGTTCGTACTGACTGGAATGTTGTGGCTTGGCAATATGAATTAAGCTATGAAAATGATGCTGCTTTACGAGAGTATATTTATGATGGTGTAGTAAATGGTTTTACCATTGTAGGCGACAATAGTGATATCTCTAGCTATGAATGTGACAATTATAAGTCAGTTTTGTCTGGCCCTGCAAATGTATTCATTGATGAATTGATCACATCTGAGTTGAGAGAGGGAAAATATATTGTCTCAAATGTTACTCCTTTTTGTGTGCATAGCCTGGGTGCAGTCCCCAAACCTGATGGCCACTGGCGTCCTATAACGGATTGTAAACGCCCCATAGGAACGTCCATCAACAATTTCATGGTCACTACTGCACAAAAATTCTGTTATAAGTCAGTCGACGACGTCATTGAATTGATCACGCCAGGCTCATATATGTTGTCCTTAGATGTGTCGGCAGCATATCGGACTGTGCCCGTCCGGCCAGATCAGGGTACATATCAGGGGATAAAGTGGCTCATCAATGGTCAAACTTGTTACCTCACTGATACTAGGTTATGTTTCGGGCTAAAGTGCGCCCCGTACATTTACACACAGTTGTCGAATTTTACGGTGAGATGTTTGCAACGACGGGGCCTCTTCAAATGTGTAAACTACATAGACGACTATCTCATTGTGTCTGATTACTATGAGAGTTGTCTTGCCACCCAACACCTACTAGTGTCCATTCTTCGATCCTTAGGCTTTGGGATTGCTTGAAAGAAATGCACCTCTCCATCCCAACCAGCAATATACCTAGGCATCGAGTTTGATTCCGTCAACATGGCAGTATCCCTCCCAGCAACAAAGCTTGATCGGCTCTTATTAGAGCTTAAATTCTTCTCAGAGAAAAACAGAGCTACTAGGAAACAGTTGCAAAGACTTTGTGGTCTCATGGCTCACGCAGCAAAGGTAATTTGGGGTGCACAAACCTTCTCGCGTAGAGTAATTGACTTATTGGCCAACATTAACCCTGACAAACCACGGGTTCGTTTGAATGAGGGTTTTGTTCCCAACATTAAATGGTGGTTAAGCTGGGCTCCGCATTTCAACGGCTCAAATCTAATGGTGAAACACAATTTTGGAGATGGCCCAGTGCTGTATACCTATGCTTGTAACACTGGTTATGGGTTGGTTTATCAAGACGACTGGCAGTCAGGCCTTTTCTCAAGTCTCCCTTCTCCAGACTCCAAGTTGTGTTCAAGTCATTCTCATTGGGTCAATGTGGATGTTGTGCCAAACGATTTCCACATTAACTACCTGCAGCTGATACCCGTAAAATTGGCTCTGCTTCGTTTTGGTGTTACTTGGACGGATCATCATGTTGTGCTTTTTTCAGACAATACCACCGTTATTGCCAGCATCAACAAGGGCACTTTGTCTAGCAAACCCATCATGCCATTGATACGCGAATTTTTTTTGCTTTGTGTTAACAAGAATATATACTTAACTGCCCGCCACATTCCTGGCCATTTAAATGTGTCCACAGATTTTCTGTCTCGAATCACTAACGAGTCAGACCTTAACAGTTTGAAATTCTTTTCTCTCTGTTGCAGTTCTCAAATGGAAGGTTGATTTAGCCGTACTCGACAATGAAGTTTCAGCTGCTATTTCAACTGGTTAGTCTAGGAATACGCTCAAAACCAGGAACTCCCAGTGGGGGAAGTTTTTGCAGTTCTGCCAAGATAATGAATTGCAGTCAATACCTGCTGACCCGAGGACTGTATGTCGCTTCTTATACTTTTTGGCCAGGACATCTTGTTACAGTACATACAATAATTATCTGTCAGCAATTATCGCCCTCCACAAATATTTAGGGTTTGACTGTACCTTTCGCGAGAACTACTCGATTAAACTAGTCCTAATGGGGCTAGCTAATCAGCTAGGGAAGGAAGTTAAGCAGAAATCATGTCTTTCTGTCCAGGACTTGTGTTCCATTTTTAAATCTGTGAGTTTATCGGATACATATGAACAGACTTGTAGCACTGCCATTTTGCTAAGTTTTCGTACCTTGTTACGGAAATCAAATGTTGTGCCTTCTTCTCCCACAGACCTTGGACATGTTCTTCGCCGCTCTGACATAATCTTCACAGATACGGGCGTCATCATTACTGTCAGGTCTTCTAAGACTCTTCGTCACCGTCGGGACAAATTTGTGATTCCCATCAACAGATGCAGTAATCATTTGTTTGATGTTGTTTCCTGTCTGGGACGACATTTCATGAAATTTCCAGCCTCCTCAGACGACCCTTTGTTCTACAAAATATTGGACAATGGACAACGCACTTGCTTGCTTTACACCGATGTGTTGGCTTTTCTGAAGTTGAAAACTGCTAGCATTGGGTACGACCCTAAAGATATCGGTCTACACTCTTTACGCCGGTCGGGTGCCTAGTACCTGCATGGGCTGGGCGTACCACTCATTGACATAAAATCTTTTGGCGATTGGAAGAGCTTGTCCGTATTATACTATCTTCACACGCCTCTCCATAGGAAGATATCTATTGAAAATGACATTTGTTCTGATTTATCGAAGGTTTTTTGAATTTTCCTTCTTGATGTGTTTTGGAGGTTTGGCGGCCTCAATGGACGCACCTTCCAGTCCCATCCCTTGAGTTACTTGTTTATTGTTATTATTCTTGCAAACGTAAACTAATTTATAGTGTGTATTGGTGAACAGCAATGCATATATGGTCGATTCTCACGAAATAGGTACACAAATGGTCATTTCTCAATTATCCTAATAAAATGGTCATTTTGATGACTAGGCTTATGAAACTTTGTACATATAGGAGGGGTCTTGTGGCGATTGAGTATCCAAAATCTTAATCACTCAGCATTAAAACTTCTTATGATATTCACAATATAAAAAAACGTGATGATACAAAACACATTGCTTATTAATGCCTCTGAAGACCAAGATATACATGTATGACATCAAGTCTCTATATTTTCAATAACCTTAGTCTGTTATATATATTTCTAAACCTCAAAATTCATACTACAACCAATCATTAGGAAAAGAAGTCGCATTCATATGACCTAAGTAGGGGGTACAGAAACAAAAAACGTGATGATACAAAAGCCATGTTTTCCCCTGTAGTTTTTTTCCATATTAACATTAGTGGGAGATATTTGGTATATGAATGCCTTGCTATGTTAATCATTATAACCCAAAGTTTCATTCAAATCTGATCATAAACATGCCCAATATCCCTTTGCAATCTCAGGACTGTTAAAAAATGTTAGCATGATGGAGCCGGCCAACGCGGTCTTTTCTTTCGCTAAAAGGAAGTCTTACCTTAGACTTTCCTTATGCTAAAAGCCAGTCTTAACCCATATCGACAAGTGCCAACCCCACTGCTTAAGACTTTCTTTCATCCTTAGATATAGACTACTTCGATGCACATCTTAATCACTAGGTGGCGATATCGTGGGCATAACTAAATTTTACATGTGCCTTTATATCGACAGGTGACAGCACTTTTTTGTTACGAAAATAAAATTACAATTAGAATATAATTTTCTCATCGTCCATATACTTTTCCAATTGCCCTAACTTATGATTCGATCAATTTGATCATTCATCTCTTCTCTCCAATGCATATCGCCGCCTCCTGCCACTCTCAAATAAAAACGCCTTTCTACATATTCATATTTAAAATATTGCCGACTAAATATGCACCTTTACTGTGTCAAGCCGACCTATTTAATCCTGACGTGACGCGCACGCATTCGCACCCGACCTATTTAACCTATGATGTAATGCTACGCGCACGCATCCCCAATTCTACTAAAGCGCTATGTGTCTTCGCACGGCGAAAACACATGTCTTCTTAGTACATTGTTCTCTTTTCTACAACATCTTCACATCCACATACACTACCACTACCATAATCAGTAAGTTCACATATTCGTCATTATTTCAATCTAACTTGAACTATTACATAAACTTCTCTCCTTTGACAAATACATATAGCATTCTACCCCTACACTTTTTGCTCTACTCTACTCCTCTCACCTTTCCTACCAATCTTTCCAACTGACCTAAACTAACTCACCTAACTAATTACTATTGTTAACCCATATATACGTAATACTATCTTTATACATTATATTAATCATCAATTCAACCTTATTACATTTTATTTACCCCCCCCCCCCCCAATGCCCTAACATTCTATTACCATTCTGTTCTTTATATCGCCTTCTTCATTCCCTTATTATCGCCTGACTCTCACTCTCAATTTTACATCACCCGCGTCACTGTCAATCTCACGTGTCACTGTCAATCCCACATTTAACTCAAACTCCTTTTATTCCCTATATATCTGCCAGCATAACACTCTACCATTTATTTCTTCTTATTTATCTTATCTTACCCATTCATATATTCTTTACTCCATTACTCGCCACAGACACCAATGTGACCATCTTTTTACTTTACCAGAGATGCCAACTTTTTTACTCAGGCTTGCGTGACACTATCCCAGCCATTGAGGCGTGGGGTCTGGGGCCCGCCTAGGGCCCCAGAAGCCAGAGCTTTTTCTTTGCTCTCTGGTGCATTTTAAGCATTTTGGGGCGTTAAATATTGTCCAAATGATAATATAAACTTCTTACTTTGATTCACATAAAAAAATAAAAATATATCAATAATTTCCTTAGAGACTTCAGTGCTACAATTGTATAGATTTTTCACTTCTACCTAGCAGATCCAGGGATGTCACTAATTTTTGTGTAAGGTGGCTATTTATGATTTTTAGCCGGACAAACTATATAAAGTTAAATAATGTTTTGGCAAGTGATGGATACCTGAACCAGAATTTCCATGTATATGTATAGAGCCTTAATATACACACACGTGCGCTAGTAAATAGAGGTATTGGTTTAATATTTTTCGATCAAAATTTATCAAAAATTGGGATATCTTACAGCGTAGTCGAGCCAAGGTACCACGTAGTCGTAGGGGGTCTGCTCCCGCACAAAATTTTGAGCAAATGTAGTGCCTTTTTAGTGCGTTCTGCTCATTTTGAGGGCAATCCCTTATGCATTAAAAGTTCTAATATCCTTTATGTTTAGTCACCCATCAATACTTGTGAAATATCAATTTTTAAAATGTGTAGCAAATTATCATTTAATTAAATATTGAATATATATTATAACAATTTAACGACAAGAGAACTTCCACGATATATCAGTGGTATTTTAAAAAAAAATCTAAGTAAGATTATATAGTTTCTGAAAATGTTAGTAGGCATTATGATGAGTTAATGAGATAGCCAGAAAGATTGTTCAATCAAGTGTATGAAGTCTTGACGGCCTGTTGGCAGGGCATGTTTTGCTCCTAAATGTCTCAAAAATCGTAATTTTGGTCATACAGATCGTACAGATCGTAGCATTGTATTTTGACGCTTAAATCGTAAAAGTTGGCACCTCTGAATACTTTTTCAACGCAAAATTATGGTCAGGGAGGGGGCCACTCCACCCCCACCCCCCATACACAAACACTTCCAATGATATACATGAATTAATTATATTTGGAATATCTTTATGTATGTAATAATTGTTATATTGTGATTGGAATTTCGTTATGGTACTTCCCTTTCAATTTGTGAACATGAGCTCTGATGATAACTTAATAGTACCGGTACTGTATCCCAACCCATGATGCATTGTGTCTGGGGCCCGCCTAGCGCCCCAGACGCTAAGAGATTTTGCTTGCTCTCTGGTGCATTTTAATTATTTTTAGGGGTTAAATATTATCTGGTCAAAATTACATTTTTCCGGGACAAAGTTGTCTGCGGGCGGGACGCGAGACAAAGGGCTAATTTTCTGGACTTTCCCGGACAAATCGGGACACTTGGCATCTCTCCTTTACCCATTCGTATAGTGTGACAACAAAAATGAACATAAATATTTTGATAGACCAAACACTCACACCTTAATTATTTTCTCAGACATGCCAACTTTTTGACTCACGCTTGCGCGACACTATCCCACCCATTAAGGCCTCTTGTGTGGCGCCCCCATATTCCCCCAGAAGGCAGAGCGTTTTATTTACTCTCTTGTCCATTTTAACCATTTTGTTTTGTTAAATATTTTTCAAAATGATAATATAAACTTCTTACTTTAATTCGGATAAAAAATGCTCACACTCCCAACCCTCCGGTGTGGCGCCCTATGCTCGCGCCACAACCTAAGACATTTTGCTTCCTCTCTAGTGCAACCGACGCCCACCTCTCCATTTAATTTGTTTCCTCTCTCATATTTATATTATGCTGACTCCAGCATTTCCAATCAAATTAAATCAACCATTCATAAAATATCGCCCTTTTTTCCATCTCTGTAAAATCCTTTCCCTCTCCACTGTCTCTGTCAAATTGTAATTCTAAAATTAAAATTTTGTTTGTTTGACTCGTCCCATTCTTTTTATTTTTTTTCTTATATTAAACTATTCACTAATACCACACCACTACAAACATCACATAGACATCCATTAATTTTAAATAATCATTTTATTCACTCATTTACAATTCCTCCTCCACGACTTCTACTCCTCCTCCAAATATACACTGTAAATAAACAACAACAAAATCTTTATCAACTACAATTCATTCACATAATTTCAACAAATATTAACAATAAAATAATGTCATAATTGATCTATTATTTATTAAACATATACATTTCAAACTTACTTCTCCACCTGCTACTCCTCTGCCCTCCCTCTCACGTACGACTACACTATACACTTTAAATAAACAATAAGCATAATCATTCACATTGAACAAATAATAACAATTAAAAAATAATTTACCCTCCTTTACTATCACCTTTTATTCTATCAAACATATCCCACACTGACTAAAATATTTATTTTACTTATTTTTGCAATAAATCATTAAGTGAACATCTCCTATCTGAACATTTCCTATTTAATCCATCTATAATTTATTAATAATATACATTTCAAACTTACTTTTTTTCCTCTTCCGCCTCCTCCCCATCTTCTTCTCCTCTCTTCATTTTAAGCCACCCTGTCAACTTTCTATAACATAAATTCAATAATGACATTATTAAGTGGGCTCGCGCTATGATTTTTTTGCTTTTAGCCACTGTCGCGAAATTCCAAACAAAGATTATCGCCACACTGACTTTCTTTTCGCCACAAACAAACCATCACCGCGCTCCCAAAATCAACTAATATAATTAACAACTTTTTGCTACATTCACCATCAGTGAAAAGATCCACAACAAACTATTAATTAGATATTAGATATTTTCTATATCTATATTTGTCCTTTTTCATTTGACTCCCGATCACTCACATGGTATTGGCCGTAAGACAGAAACCACACGAGAGTAATGAAATGATTAAACATATTCTTTTATTAGATATATATTGTTTTCGCCACTGTGGCTAAACCCAAATTTCCAAATTGAAATTTGTTTCTCCAAAGTGATTTTCGTTTCGCCATTGGCGATGTGGCGAATGGCTAGTGACAGCCCATCATTATTAATAAAATCTTTACATTGCTCAGCCACTAAAATTCATTATCACCTTTAACCGTTCATAATTTTTCTTTTACTTATCTTTTTTCCCTTTGTCTATATTTATCTTTATTTTTTTTGGGGTAGTACATAGATGACCTTATTTCCTAATAAAATTAGATCGGGTAGAAAGATATTTTGTGGGCACATCATATTTAATATGATGTGCCCACAAAATATCTTTCTACCCCATTCTTCACCATTTCCATCCTATTGTCTGATTATTTTTGTCCATTTCGATCATTCAATTTTAAACTAAAATGTGCCTTTGTTAACTTTTGACCTCCCATACCCAATAACTTTTCCCTGCAAAATGACTTTATCTCCACTCCAAATACAAATGTAAGACACCATGCATCATGGGTTGGGATACACTACCGGTACTATTAAGTTAAGACCATGACAGAGTAATCAAATGTGCAGATAAACTTGCGCCCTACAAAATCTTCAAGGCCAAAAGAGTGAACCCTCCATATTACACTCCAGCTCTTGTTACCCTGGGTAAAAACCGCGATAAGTTTTTTAAAAAAGCCAATAGGACTAAGAATCCAGATGACCTAAGAGCAGCTAGAGCTGCCAGAAACGCATGTAACCGAGCAATTGCTGTCGCTAAGTCTGATTACTTTAAGCAAATGTTGTTTACACATAAAAGAGACTCTAAAAAATTTTGGTCTGTAATTAATGACATTGAACGTAACTCGAGCGGGGATATATCAACCCTTTTAATTGAAGATACTATGGTTGAAAAAATGGATTTAGTAAACGGTTTAAACGATCACTTCTGCACTGTTGGTAGTAAGATAAATGGTAAGCTAGGAAACACTCCGGCTCGAGATACAATTCGAGAACGTAACATGTATAATTGGTCTGATGTAAATATTGCTGAAGCTGATGTATTGGAATTAATTAATGGTATTGATACCAAAAAGAATTCATGATGCATTAACCTGAATAGTCGTCTATATAAGGATGTTTTCACTATTTTATCGAAACATGTGCTCCATCTTTACAAAATGTCAATTATGTCTGGTATATTTCCTGACGCTTGGAAATCTGCTGTGGTATGCCCGATCCCCAAGATAAATATTCCAAAATCTCCTAGTGATGTTCGGCCTATTTCTCTTACCCATGTTGGTGGCAAACTTTTGGAACGTATTATAACACATAAACTGATTGACTATTTAGCAACTAATCGTATTTATTAGTACAAGCCAATTGGGGTTTCAAGCTGGCCACTCGACCACTGAGCCTTTATATAATTATATCTCCCATCTTAATATGGCATCACATGCTAAAAATTTCTCTGTAGCAATATATATTGACTTCTCAAAGGCTTTTGATTCAGTGATCCATGACAAATCTGACAAAGCCAAATGTACGAAACTCTTCATCGGAATAACTAATAAATACTTTATTTTTGACCTCATACTTATAAACGATAAGATCTAATCAATACATCTGACAACATGATTTGAACCAGCAAAACAATGTCATGAATAAATAAAAAAATATAATCCCCTTAATATCATACACACAAAATGCCACAAATTTTTTCCTTTCCCACTTCGCTTTTGCTTTGCAACTTCTCGTTGCCCACCACTTTAAACTTCTTCTCCCTGGCCTCCGGACAGTCCATTAGGCAACCCATCAGTCACTACATATGTACGAAAAAAAAATCATTTTATCTTTCTCAATATCATCTTCCAAACTTTTTTTCCCCACCGGATAACCACATCCAAATACAATTATCCAAGCCATATTTTTTTAATTCAACAATAAAGCACCATTTGAAATGATGCAAAATTTAATATTCTTTTGTATAGAGCACGAGTCGCTGATAAGATGGCGTGACAAGATTGGGTGGTCTGGCTAATGTTTTTGGTCCGTTCTTTTGGGCGTGATCCAGGTGTCTTGTTTCGGTGACCAGTGTCCTCCCGAGGTCGTCGGCATGCTCCTTGAATATCTTTCTCCCACGCCTCTCTCTCCGGGCGGCAGACTGATTGCCCTTTGTGAAATTAATCCAACTATCTCCCGAAACTAACCTATGATTTCATTTACCTTTCATCTCTTTTCACCTCATCAACAATATTTGCCAACTCATTCCTTTCATTCTCTTTTCTTTCAATTCTCAAAGATATTCTCTACCCTCTACCCACTATATCCCGAACCCCATCCACACACGAAACAAACTTATAATTCCATTTACCTTCGATCTCTTCTCAACTCTTCCAAATCGTTTTGGAGCCGGTTGATTTTTTTCTCTTTCCTATCTATTTCGCTCTGGCACTCTTTCAGTACTTCCTCAACTTTTGACTCGCTTACATTCACGCATATGTCTACGTTTTCTTGCTGCATGAATCGCCTGTACGCCATTTTCTTTTTCGTTGGCGCAATCTTAAAATTTACCGCGGGCCCATATCATGTGGGCGTGGCTTACCTATCTTTACTAATCACTTTTAGTACTCTATTTTAATCAGGACATTCGACTACCCCCTTTATTTATTAAATGAATCTTATCTTTAAGATTATTTTTACTATTAATTTCTCTTACTACTTCTTTCTACACAGCAATGAGCGTAACCTTATATTGTAGCATCTGCTAACTTAATTTATTTTCAATCACCTTATTCCCTCTTTTAACTACAGTCAGCGTCGCTACGACCATCTAACATTTTAGTTATATTTAGACTTTTATTGTTAAATTGTTCTTTTTTATTTATAACAAGTCTATTTTGCTTCTTTCTAACGTTTAATTTTTCATTTGTTTCGCCCCTGTCAACCGCAAAAATTAAACATTATAAATATACACTATCTGACCCAAGACAACAAAACCATGCACTTTTCCATTTTTTAATATTCCTACATACAGGCATTATCTTAACGCCTTTTTACTCTTAAATAATGAGTACATTTTGCTGTGGACGACTACCATTCCTCCTCTAATCGTCCACACTTACGACTACCAACACACGGCAACTTAAAACAGTATAAATTCTCTCACAACGTTTCTTTTAAATATAAAAATAAATGGGCATTAAAGGCATTTTTGTCTTTTCTTCTTTCCCTCTCCCTCTCCCTCTCTCCCCCTGCATCCTTTCCCACTGCTTAGTCCTAAAACTCTCACCTTTATCAATACTCATAATAATGACTACAAACATTTTCCTTCCTAATCGCAATCATTCCTCTATAATTTTTGTTCATTTTCCCTCAATTGAATCAACTTGTCCATTATCACAATTACTTAAGCAATGTACAAATGAATAAATATAAAATTTATAATTTTCATTTACCTTCGCCACAATCTTAGACACAACTCTACGATATTAAATATTTTTGGAAACATGAAATTGTGGCGTGCAAGCTGATTTGTTATATAATTTGGCCCTATGGGCAACCTACTTCCTTTCCGTAGTTTGACCACTGATCTATTTCTTTTTATATCCAGGATCATACCATTTGCCTAACTACACGCCATAATTCATTCTCTACCGCAACGAGGCACAAATTGATCATTCATCACTTTTTCCCAACGACAGACACTTTTACTTCTATTTCTTCTAATACAACTTCTACACTATCCCGAAATGCCTAAAGTCAAGAAACCTCGCCGAGGACGTGGTCGCATTGTCTCTAATTTCCATTTTTTTGGAACTGGAGAAGGGAGGCAAATTGAGCGAGAATATCCTTCTGCCAATTTGGAGAAAGTCGACTATTTCGATGTTCATACTGGCCAAAAAGAAACTTCTTACATTGACTTATCACGCAATAATGTCGAATTAACGGCCAAACCCAATGACAAACCAAAACAGATAAAGCGACTCATTTCTGGTACTGCTACCTTTTTCAATAATGGCTTATCAACGACCCAGCCATACTCCGTTGAAGTGCCCGATGAGGAACATCTCGCCATACAACATTCTGCTGATCGGCCCCTTGTTCAATTTGACCCACCACTTCCAGCTGACGAGCCTATTGGACTACTACATGAACATCCTTCCCCACCATCACGAGCCTGTGAGTAACATTTATTTAACCTGCAAAAATCTGCCATATATATACCCTCTCATACAGCCAATATTCATATATCCAATTTTGACTTCAGTTAATATCACTTCCCTTTGTCCAAACAACGACATTATATTTAACACCCACCTTATTTTCTCTCCATTTTGTGGCGACTTTACTTATGATATTTATATCCTATGCATTTTGTGTGAATACCCTACTCTTTACCTTTCATATTGTACTTTCGCATTGTCAAACGACTAATATGAACCTGATATATTCAGCTGACTATTAATCCTCTCAAATTGTCATAAATATTTGTAATTTCTATATTATTCCAATCTTGTCATAATATCTTAAATAACGTGTTCAAACTTATCAAATCATTTTCACCATATCGCAATATATCAAAATTGCAAAATTAGTCAGCCAATCTATCGACAACATGCATGAGCCATTCGTAAGCACTTGTCCTTGGAGACATATACCCTCACTACTGTGACCACATCTCCCGACGTTCAACAAAAGCACAACAAAACAACCAACCAATATCTACCTACATTTACATTAACATTGTCCATTTTCTCTACTTCTATTTCAGCTCGGACATATGCCACTCGCCGTAACAAATTGAGCAATGCATGGGACTTATTCGAACTCCCTCTCATGGCCGAACACATCATGTCAAAAGCGCCCGTCCATTTAGTCTGCTCAATTTGCACCAAACACGATCCCAACATAATTCTATGTACCGACTGTGGGCCACAAACATACTACTGCTGCGAATGCGCACTTAATGTGCACAAGCGATGTGTACTACATGTGCCACAGCGCTGGACCGTATGTATTTTCATTTTAATATTGTTATTTATTTTACTCCCAAAATTAAACTATCCATTTTACTTATAATATTTATTTAAACAATCACTTTTCTTATTCAGTACAATCAGACACTATAATCGCTTCAATAACGTTTATTTTTATCGTCTAATTATTAAGGGTGAAGTTTTCGTCCCATTCCACTGGGAGAAAGAGCTGCCTTCCACCCCACATCAATGCGACGACAACTCCAAAATCATACGCTACCCACTTGTCCTTATTGACAGCAAAGGTATGATCTATCATATCCCTCCGTTCATAATATATAAATTATTGTATATAATGTACATAACTTTTTGATATTCACTTTTTTAATCTGCAACAGCCTGCATGACACATTTGTAATCAATAAAGATTATCCATCATTTTTCATCTGCATCGGCAACACACTCGACAGCCATCATTATGCCTTTTCCTTCAGCACTGTCACAAATTGTATATTAAATTGTATATTAAACATATTTTTGCAGGCCGTCAACATCAAGTAGTAATTAACGTTTGCACCTGTTGTAACTTGAGTGAAGCACTCATTTTGCATGGGTTTTGGCCTGGCACACCCGAGAAACCTACAACAGCTATACATCTTGACCTTATGTCCCAAGCCAGGGCATTCATGCTTGAGGGGACAATGTCATTACAATCTTTTTGTGCAAGCATCGAAACCAGCCTTGCCTACATACCTTCGTATGCACCACAAGTAATACACCTTTAATATATATACTCCTCTCATTCTCTCAATTATCATTCCTTAAATAATGAAATAGTTTATACAAAATTGCCCTTAACATAATGTCTTTACATACTTTACTAATTGCATATCATTATTAATATATTTTGAAATAATTTTCTTTATTTCCCCGAAAGAAAAAAATTGGTCATGTACAGAAAACGTTACTTTTACTATTTCAGGTCGATTTGTATAGAATTCTAGTAAATGAGTGTGCTGGACGACATCGTAAATTCTACCACGATCTCGCCCATATGAAAAAATTAGTTCCCCAATATCCGGATGGATCTCTTTGTCCAATATGTATTAAGGTATTGTCTATATTACCTATTGATATTGAATTAACATACATTCACAATTTTATTATTTCATATACATTGCCCCAAAAAATATTTATTTATCTTCACTATCTTCACTCTCTATTATCAAATAATTTTTGATCATAATTGGATTAATTACATATTTCGTCACTTCATATTTTCAATAGCTAGTTCCCAGTCAGACCTTCCTATAATTTAATGTTGTTACTTACGGATAATTGCCCTAATTATTCATTATCTTTAAACAAAATTATTTTCAATATCCTTTTGCAGACGGAGGACTCCTTACCTCGCCACTACAGCTTGGATGGAAACTTTCGGTTGGTCCGCAAGAAATCCTCTGGCCGAAGTCATCATCCCCCCCTTCACTCCGACACTTTTTTCATTGAAAAATCGGACATGGACGATTACTTCACCCCCCCTCCTGTGACTAATCCCGATTTGAACAATGTGAGAAAAAAATTTTCTTCCCTTCCCCATTGTTTATATAGCCACATCTGTTTTTTTTTGTCCGCATGTCAACATTCAATCGAATGATTTTGCTGACATAGCTGTTAAACAAGCGTTCAATGAACAAATCACCTTATTTTGTTTCCCTCCATCTGACTTGATGCCACTCATTAAAACAAATACCCATTCCATTTGGCTGGATGGGACCAATCCATTGACAACAAACTTAATCAAATACAACCAATATTTACACAATCTTCACCTTCTTCCTTTAACACAATGCCTCAACAACTTTTTTCCTCTCCTTCTCTTATCGGACACACCAGAATGACCCATGTCCACCTGGTGCAGCGCGAACCAGACCATTAATTAATTCGCACTCACTGTCAAACAAATCGTACTGCAATGTGCATATTTTCAACATGCCCCTGATCAAATAATTCAACCCTCCTAACCTCAACTCCTTCCTCTAGGAATGCCACGACTTCCGTGCCGGTGACCAGAAAAGGGCGTCATTCCGGACTGCGAAGTTGGATGTGACAGGAATTTTCGGCTCAGTTTGCATCCATGACTATCCATACTTATTCATTGACATGGACTCTGGCGAGAAGTATGTTTCAACATTCATCAAATAAATGAACTTCTATTAAAATGACCATTAAAATGAACCCACACCCTTCGCTCCATAGGCTTTGCACTCTCACAAAAAATGCCCAATTACGAAAAATCTGGCTCGAATCCCATGGAGAACTTTTTCGATATCATAATATAGCATATTATCAACAGGAATCTGCTACAAAATCCATAACGAAAATAACTTTTTTGGCCTATTACCATCCCGAGCCATTACTTCGTCCCTTGCACGTAATTAAATCAACTAAATTATCTATCATTTCTATATCCCTTTTCAATATGTAATCATTTACAAATAATCGTTATAAATGTTCATCAGATATTTTATACAATATTTTCTCATTTTAGATTTGGCTATGCAGCATCGGTTATTGCTAAATCTCTTGAACTGGGTGCTCCCCTCAATATCAGTTATGATATTGCCTGCAAGTTGGAGACTTATTTGAAGGTATTTATGAAACAACTTTTATTTAATATTATACTAAATTCACACTCTAAATCGCTCAGCCATATGTTGAATAGTTGAGACACTTATGTTTGACCTAACGATTTAAACATAATGCTAACCCTATCTTCTCCCCTTTTTCCTAGTCCAACTAACTCTTTATCAAATGAAATTGACACATACATACATACATACATACTCATTCTGAAAATTCAATTTGACTCACTAATTTCCTCTACTCATTGTCAATGTTAAAGTCATTTTTCATTCGTCATAAATTAAACCATAATTTTTTTTTTCCCCCAGCGAATAGGTCTTTATAGTGACAAACTGACCCTGGCAGTTCCGGTTATGCATGGCTATGCACATGAGGCGAAGTGTCAGGTAATATTAATTCTAATACAATCAAATTATTGACTATTTGTAATAAATTTGAATGTTAAATGGCATTTTTGTTTCTTTTCTCTCTCTCTCTCTCTCTCTCTCTCTCTCCTTATTTCTATATGTCTATTTCGTCCCTAATTCCATATCAACATAACCGAAACCCAAACCATTGCACATTCCACCTAAAATTTTTCCATCATTACATTGTGTAGGTGCAGTATAACCCCCGACTCCTACAAACATACCGAAATGCGGACGGGGAGAATATTGAAAGATTGTGGAGCTACTTGGGGAAACTGTGCTACATAACAAAAGAGATGACTGCATCTAATCGACGAGATTTGTTAGTACAAGCACTCTTGCACTACGGCGGGAAAAAAATTGCGAACTTTGGTATGTATTATCTAAATTTTATCTAATTGCATAATCAATCTTTCCCATTTTCATTATTTTGTTTTGTACTTAGTTCACATTGATTCATACGCGGATGCCATTTGTGTGATGGCGATCCTTCCTTATGTGAGAGCGATATATAAATATACCAAACTATATTAACGACATAATATAGAGATACAACATTATTACTAATTTCGAACTTTTTATAATGTAGCAATCTTCTTCCCTCCAATTTGAGCCATCTAGTACTAAAACATCCCATTTTAGCATCGGAGCGTTTGCACGTCTCAATATTTGACTCAATTGTTTATTTCTTCTAATCTATTTACAAGCAAAACGGATGACGTCTAAAATGGAAAGTGCAGTCGCTGTCCAGACTAAATTTTTGGCTGAGCGGAGCATAGCTAAATTAGCACTAGAACGTATGTATAATTTTGTCACATCATTTACTCTATCTACTACATTACTTCATATTATCGTAGGGCCATTTCTATGACTATAACGATACGCTATGATAAATTGTGCACGCTTCCACATTACTTGTGCAACTTCTCTTACCAGACACGGGCCACAAACGCTAAACTCAGAGCCCTCGCTCGTCTCTAGTCTTCTACATCCCATTTAAAAACGTCTGAGCGCCTTCACATATGTATATATTACTTTCTATTATAATCAACTCTCTTTCTTTTACTGTAAGCCTACCTGACTATAAATTGTGCGCGCTTCCAACTTACTTGTGCTACTACTCTTCCAAGACACGCGCCACAAACCCTCAATTCCCATCCGTTGCGCCTCTCTTCTCGCACTGTCCTAACTTTGTGGCAGGGCGCCATCTTTATATAAATTGAGTCTTTGACCTACTCAAATAACTCACGCTCTGAGGAGAGGCGCCGCCTAGGCCCACCTTTATTAGTTGACTTACACTTGTGGCAAATGAATCGGGACATATTCAATCGTGTGTCATCAACGAGCAACCCATCTATCACTAAATGTCATTACTTCCTCTGGGTCTGTTCTGTCTCCTACGCACCTTCTCTCTGATGTGTCTCCTTCCGAGGCCTTTTCTATTCTACTGCTATACATCTTCGGAACAAGTGGGCCTCTTTCGCCCATATCAACAACGAAATCGGGCTTCATAGCCTTCGCCAACTGTCGGCCACCTTTATGCACCTACATTATCTGGGCGCAAGCTCACTTCTCTACTCTACCAACACCTGTACACAATTATTCTCACTAATCATAGACAGTGCATCGACTAGACATTTCCACTATGTCTAAATATTTTATATTACATTACCTGTTACATTTACTTTATTCTCTTACATTTAAATCTACCATATTATATGTCTTTCCCACGATAAAATTCTTATTTCATCCAAATTATATTGCTATCTTATCATTCACAAATAACAAAGTACAATGCACTTATGTGTTTGGCGTCATTTTTAACATATATTATTATATGTTGCCTCTCTAATTGATTTATATCAATATTGCAGATGCAGGTTTTGTCATTACTGACGAAACAATTAAGACATGGACAGCAGACCTCCTGACTAACCTGAACACCTCCCGAAACAAGTCTACATGTTAGTTTTAACACGTATTTAATAACTACTTAGTTAATTTACTCTCTGCACATTAATTATTTATTTAAATTGTGCCATTAAAAAATGGACACCACATCTACCAAACTGATATACTCACTGCCAATCACAGAAAAGAAAATGAATTCTAAAAATTTTGCTTTCATCCCTCAATTATCATTGAATTATTCAATTTTACTTTATTTAAATAGTAATATCATTTTCTCCAGCCAACTTGCCATATTTTTATTCATTTCACTATAGGGAAGACTTGGCAAGAGAAGTACGCACTTTTGCTCACCAGATACTACTTCTTGCGGTAAGATTATAAAGCACAATATGCCCTATTTCGAATATAACATAATTGCTAAATTGAATAGTCACCATTTATCAGTAACTTCTTTAGCCAAATGTCCATATTTATTTTTTCCTATTAATCTTTCTATGGATTTTTGAATAATTATTTAATCATCTTTATCTAATTTTTCTTTGTCATCCCTTTTCATCTGACGTAATATATATTACATACGTCTATTGCTTTTTGAATAACTATTTAATCATTTTTAACTAATTTTTGTTTGTCATCCCTTTTCATCTGACGTAATATATATTACATACGTCTATGCTACTAAATAAAAAAAAACATCCTATTTTCCAGTCAGCAACTCGTTAGTCCAGCGTTGACAGCAGACGATATTGAAAGACAAGTTGATTATGACAGGTTCGTTCTGCACCCATTCATTCCTAATTACGATTACTTCCTGCAATCCTATAACAACCATATTTATGATATATTTGCTCTTTGTCTTTTCTCTAGTATCGCCAATCAACTGGCTGCAATTGAGCGGAAACGCAAAATCACCCGATGGTTGGCGACAGATGACGATTTCCTCGAACACTCTCGCAGTGCCACTAACAAGACGAATAGTGACTGTCTTAGAAAACTACATCGTGAGGCAGTAGAGCGACGGCACCACATACTGATCAAAAAAGGCGCTGTACAGAAAGGCCCCAGTACGTATGAAATTATAATACTCACTCCATACCTATTATTACTCACTAAATGTAAGCAATCCCATTAATATATTAGCTGGATGAATCGACTAGTCTCTATACTTTTTAACTAAAACACTTCCTTGTCTCTACATTCATGTTGACAATTTATATTTTGTTGCAATAACGTCATCATTAAAAATTACATTATATTGCTATCTAACTCGTTATACTCCTTGCCTTTACTTATCAACTCCATTATTTAATCACATCCTAATTTTTTCCACACAGAAACACATCCGAATCATGACAATTAATTACATTTCGTGCATTATTATTTATATTTAACTCATTTTTTTGCTCTATTACATGCACTCGTCCCATTTCTTTTCTTTACAATAACGTTGATTCCAACCTACCCTTTCATTATTCATTTTGGTCTTTCCATTTAGTAATTAATTTGCTACTATATCGTTACATTTTATCACCATTTCCCTCGTGATCGTACATCCCCCTCTAAATATATCGTATATTGGTCTTCGTTTATGTCTGCCTATTCCTATTGAATCATATTATTTCATACTATTTAAATCTATTCCAGGCGGGAGCGATGCTGCGAAACGTGTATCCAAGTCGTTAAAATCGGTAAATGACCGGCTCCACCGCCTGGTAAAACAGTATAACAGCGTGAATTCGCACTCTGTAATCACTTTTGATCAAGTTAAGGAAACCGACGCACGTATATACCGGGGCCTCAACCAACCTGATGGTATGGGAATACCGTACAATCTGATGAAAGAATTTGTTGTTGCCTCCAATCGTATCGACCGCTGCAATGAAGAGATGGCTGCTCTGGACATTGAATTTCAGGCTATACTTGAATTCTACAGGGAAAGCCATCGTCTACTCTCGAGCCAGATAGACCGTGATGATTGTACTGCTGCAGCAAGAGCGTTCATGATAGAAAAAATTATTGACAACGAAAAAGCTCAACAAAAAATTGTTTCCTGCATGAGACGCTTTGTCCGAATGAACGCTTTTGACACGGACCATGACACCGAATATTTGGCTAGGGTGGCAACAGAAGAAATAGATTTTGTTGAACAGTTTAACAATCTTCGTTTGTACTTATCAGAATCTAGTATTTCTGATGTGGATACTGATGATGCGAATACGGATGATGAAGAAAATGTATGATTGTCTAATTTGTAAAGTACATATATCTATAATTAGCCAATATGTCCACTTCAAGTTCATTCTTCGTTCATTTATACACATATTCAGTCTCATGTTGTTATTCTTAGTATTTCTGTGTAGAACTTAAATGTTATAGTGTCCAATTTTATGGTTTGTGTTATAGCGGTCAAAACTGGCTACTTTTCACAACAGGAAATATCTAAGTCCGAAGAGGAAAGCACATGGCAATTTTTCCGCCTTAAATGATGACACATTATTTGACTGAGTCGTACTTATTCAAATGCCGCAGACAATTACAATAACCAACATCATGACACCGAATATGGTGATAAATGAACAAAGAATCCAATAATAAAAAATTGTTCAAATAATCTAATATGTACAAATGCATTCCTACTTTTCACACTACGAAATATGTGACTACGAAGAAGAAAGGACATTTGTATTTGACTCTAGTCTACGTAGGCCCCTGCTCCACTTTTATCTGTGAGTGTGTGATAACTTTCTCGAGGTCATTTATATACAATTCCAAGCAATGATGGGTTCATATTGTCCTACTGATTATAATGTACAAAGATGATTAATATCGTATAGTACGTTACACTACTAAATTTTCCAACCATTCAATGTCACTCCTTCATTATTGACCGTGTGAGAACGTAATCTGTACAATTTTAGATCATCTTTATTCGATTCAATTCAATTCAACAATGTCGATAAACATGTGTTCAAATACTTCCATTGGGTGCCTAATTCCTCTTTTTGAGACAATGACAATTTGGTGATATGCAACATTTTTCAACGTCCGCCAAATCGGCAAAAAACATTAAATGTTAACATAAAATAACTATCTACCTCTTATAATAGTGCGTTGATGTATAAACAATTTACCATCTCTCTGAGGTCTGAGTGGCAAGTGTTTTCATCCTGTTATTGAAAGTAGTTATAAAATTGCGAATCTAAAAACACCACGAACAGCAACACTACACCTATTTTTTATGTGTGGGTGGGTGTTCTCAAGTAACCTTTATATTTAATATATTGATACAAATTTGTCTTTAAATGTTGATCTGTAATGCTCCTTTTTTCTGGTCTATCTTTTTAATGATGGAGGGTGCATAAACTGTTAATTACTACGTTGATATTTGGGGATCAGGGGTAACATTTGGACACTATGTGGGGTTGATATGAGGCAAAATACATAGCAAATGCGTTCATTTTAACATAAAATAACTATATACCTCTTATAATAGTGCGTTGATGTATAAACAATTTATCATCTCTATGATGTCTGAGTGGCAAGTGTTTTCATCCTGTTATTGAAAGTAGTTATAAAATTGTGAATCTAAAAACACCGCGAACAGCAACACTACACCTATTTTTTATGTGTGGGTGGGTGTTCTCAAGTAACCTTTATATTTAATATATTGATACAAAGTTGTCTCTAAATGTTGATCTGTAATGCTCCTTTTTTCTGGTCTATCTTTTTAATGATGGAGGGTGCATAAATTGTTAATTACTACGTTGATATTGGGGGATCAGGGGTAACATTTGGACACTATGTGGGGTTGATATGAGGCTATATACTTAGCAAATGCGTTCATTTTAACATAAAATAACTATATACCTCTTATAATAGTGCTTTGATGTATAAACAATTTACCATCTCTCTGACGTCTGAGTGGCAAGTGTTTTCATCCTGTTATTGAAAGTAGTTATAAAATTGTGAATCTAAAAACACCGCGAACCGCAACACTGCACCTATTTTTGATGTGTGGGTGGGTGTTCTCAAGTAACCTTTATATTTAATATATTGATACAAATTTGTCTTTAAATGTTGATCTGTAATGTTCCTTTTTTCTTGTCTATCTTTTTAATGATGGAGGGTGCATAAACTGTTAATTACTACGTTGATATTTGGGGATCAGGGGTAATATTTGGACACTATGTGGGGTTGATATGAGGCAATATACATAGCAAATGCGTTCATTTTAACATAAAATAACTATATACCTGTTATAATAGTGCGTTGATGTATAAACAATTTACCATCTCTCTGACGTCTGAGTGGCAAGTGTTTTCATCCTTTTATTGAAAGTAGTTATAAAATTGTGAATCTAAAAAGACCGCGAACCGCAACACTACACCTATTTTTGATGTGTGGGTGGGTGTTCTCAAGTAACCTTTATATTTAATATATTGATACAAATTTGTCTTTAAATGTTGATCTGTAATGCTCCTTTTTTCTGGTCTATCTTTTTAATGATGGAGGGTGCATAAACTGTTAATTAATGCGTTGATATTGGGGGATCAGCGGTAAGATTTAACATCGGTAGACGTTATATATTGTTCTGACCGGTGAGACATTCTTCTACAAAACAGTACCATTTGCATGCAGGGTATAGCGTATGATACGTTGGTCGGACGTTTGTATATAGGGTGTGGTGGCGTTTTACCCTCCCATTTTCGCAGTCAACCCCAGTCCGCACAGTCACGAAGCGCAGACACTTATAATTTTGTATTTTATTTATGTAGGCCTAAAGGGTGATAGGCTCTTTTCCTTTTATTTTTTGAAAGTATGTTTGTCGAGAATTTTTTTGGCATCAGTGTGCAGTTCATTCCACTTTTTTTGACATTCGTCGATCATTGAGTTGTTAATTTTTGTTCATTTTGAACAGAGGACCGAGATTTTTTTCCTGCAAGGGCCATGGCTCCTGGTGGAGATATTTTTTTTTTCAAGATTATGTTGATTTTGAGCAAGGTAGAAAGAATTGTCCAATATATGTTTGTCCCTACGTGCCTGAAGGGGCCAGATATTTAATTTTTTATTTTGTTGATCTACGTTTTCGTATTTTTATTTATTGGAGATTATTCTAAGGGCTCTATTTTTGTTGTGCTTGCAATTTCTGTAACATTGATTTGGGGGCACAGTCATATATAAAATGACAGAAGTATAGATTTGGAAGAATGGCAATTTTATATAAGTCGTATTTGGCTTTGGTCCTTAGTCATTGTCTCGCCCTGTAGAGCAGCCTTATTTTGGCATTTACTAGATTAATTTTTTTTTTGAGTGTGACTTTTAAATGTAACAACGTTGTCTAGTGAGAAGCCTACCTATTTGTATTCATTGACCTGTTCTCGGATTGTGTGGTAACGTAGTCGGTAAAATTTTATGTCATTTTTAGAGCGAGGGCAGTTGACCCACGATGATCTTCTCATTCAATATTTTATTAAAATTATATCTACTGGTGCTGCGGTCCTATCGTCTATTATAATACTCCTACTATTTATATAGTATAAAAAATGATTAGTATCCTATAGTAGGGTACACTACTGAACTTTCCAAGCAATCAATATAACTGGTCATACTCACGTAGTCCGTACATTATATCAAAATGTGAACGAATGATTATTTACACCTTATGTACACCTTTTTTTTCATCCAGAGGAGTTGACTGTCCCATTTTATTCCAATTTGGTCATGTCAGCAGGGACAGATTTAAAAGGGTGCACTTTGTTGTAAGTCATTGTCTGGCCCTGTAGAGCAGCCTGATTTTGGCATTGACTAGATTAAGTTTTTTTTGAGTGTGACTTTTAAAGGTAACAACGTTGTCTAGTGTGAAGCCTACCTATTTGTATTCATTGACCTGTTCTCGGATTGTGTGGTAATGCATTGCACTTTATTTTAAATATCTATCCATTTGTACTTTTAGCTCCATTTTATGTCTATACCTTTTTTCATTTCGATATCTTTTGCCCTGCCTTTATTTTTACATTATTACTAATTATTATTCTCTCTAACTCACTCTGACCACATTACTGTTACATTGACACAAATAGTGGTATTTTTGTGTCGATATTTAAGGTCAAAATTTGTTAAAAGCCACAAGCAGTATCAATCCGTACATATTGTCTGTTCAAATACGAGGGGAACACTTAATAATAATATTTGTTTTTCGATTGAACAAAAAAGTGTTCGTTATGTAATATACAATGTTTTAATTTATATAATTATCCTTATGTAATATACAACTATTTAATCGATGTAATGTTCCTTATCTAATATAATATTATCTTCCTTATCTATAAACGCTCCATGGATGATTATATACGAGCATGAATACTGCTTAAAGGATGTTCTCTGAACTGCAAAATTTAAAAGATATTGTATTTAATTACTTTTTGACATATATAATCTAACGGTTTATAGAACATGCTGCTAGGGCCCGATATTTGCTCATAGCAAATGTCGCATCTTCCAATTAAAGGGGAAGACGTGCTTATTTTATTTTATTTTCACTTTTATTGCCTCGATCAACAACCACTATACGAATGGACATTTATCTTACAATTATTTTATATTTTCCTCCATTCAGTCTGGTAGCGCGGCAACGTGGGAAAAGCTGAGGACGGAAGGAATTTAAGCAATCGTTCGCGCTCCAAATTGGCCATGTGTGCTCTACTAACATCGTCTGCCAAAATAGTAATCAACTGAAAGTGAGAGGAGGGCAATATTCATCACAAAGAGCAAACCAAATAACATTTATTGAAACTGTGTTAATGTAGCAACACTACTCATTTTATCCAGAGAGGACAAATGAAATTGACTAGCCTATTACTATGCCTTAACACAGTAGCTCCGTTGTGCAGGAGGACACGGGGACCGAAAGTGTCTAGAAGGCGACGACTGACACTTCTCACTGTTGCTGGCTAGATTATCGACTAACGGAATTTAGACTTCATTTGCTATTATTTCATGCACCTGTGAATATCAAAAGTATGAAATTCATATTATATGAGATATTTGGTAAAATAGTGAGCAAAATCTTTTTGCATACCAATCCGATATGCCAAAGTGGCCGTTTGGTTGACATCATGAATTATGTAACACCCATTTGACCTGGGTTTATCTTCTGACCCATTCACTAATGATTCAATAAAAAATTTCACACTATTCCCTGACTACTCATTTTAATTATCTTAGCCACTTTAAGGGTAATTTCAACACAAGTTGTCTCGAGAGACAAAGTTTTTTCTGTTAGGCGTCTTTATTTGTATAATTAATATGTGGCGTTGAACGCTTCTCTTCCTCCTCCTATTTTATTTTATTTTGGAATCATAGACATTGCCGTAGTGGCCCGTTTATAATCCGGGACCTTTTTAAAAGCCTATCTCAAATACAGACAGGGGCTGTGGGCGTCATGAAAAAATAAATTCATCTAAAATTTAATTCTATATTAAAAGGTTATGTCAATTGCAAGCCGGGGCTCAAGGGGGTTCGAAAAAAGTACAAGCGCGGGGTTATGAACTGGCCACTACGGTATATTAAATTTTTATCTATCTGCTCGCCTGCTGTGTGTGCTTGGTTGTCTGTCGTTCGGTTGAAATGTATTAAGAACTTTATTTTCTTCTTAGATGTGTCTTATTCCACAAAATTTGTAAATAGATTTAGGTACATCGTATATTCAATTTGTATCTATCTGCTGTTATTAAATAGCGCTCCGCCAAGCACACGTCACAGGCAGCTACTTAATATTCATGAGGTAGCGGTGCCGAGTAGGGACAGCCAAACAAACTCCACGTGGGTGCGCATCCCTATGCTAAACCATTGCACCAGCCCAAAACATACTCGTACAAAACTTCCTTTTAAGCATAATTTGGCAGCTTCCTTCCATTGAAATTCACACAGGTTGTCGAGAAAACATGTGGGATTTTAGTGATCCAGTTTTCTTAAGTAAATAGCCAAGAATTGTAGACGATTTCATTCGAGAAAGATGTAGGGATATAGTGTGTGTTGTACATGCCTATGGCCCATACTGCCTATGTGCATGCAGGTACTTTGATAATTTATATTATGAGAAATGTGGAAACCTACACATCTAGACAAAAAGTTGAATCGAACGAAAGATTAACAGACCCTTTTTCTAAAACATGAGAAATTTTGCATTGTATTTAAAGAAATGGCTAAGTTTGGAGCCTCCACCTTTATTCATCTATTCGGCCCACTTACACTGTCCCCATTCTAGAAGGGCCCAGTAGCGTAAGGAATGACGGGCTTTGAGCCTGCAAGTCCCGGTCATCCAATGGCAGGGTTAGGGGTATACTCCCGTCCCGTATGGTCTCTGGTGAGTGCCGTAGTGGCACTGTGTAAGTAGGTTTACTTGTTAAACCTATTTCATTTTAGTGATTAAGGAAATAATTTATATTTTAATGAGCCTCTCACTTTGGATCCTTATTGAACTTTCATTTACTGGTAAGCTGAGTATGTTAGACCAGATACATCGGGTTAGAGACAGCAGAGTTATATCTGGAGACAGACAGTCACCCCTCCCCATTCCTCAGTATATTAAGTAAAAATATGGACTTATTATGGTTGTCCCAGGCGCCGCTGATATTCATATATATCAGCGACACTGTTTCCTCATTTAAAATGGGATTTTAAAGTTTTAAATCTAAGAAACATTGACAAAGATTGGTACTGTCTCATACACTAATGCAGTGAGCGTCTTAGACGTGCACCTCATGTTTGTATGCCCCTACGGTGGTCAGCTGTTTGACCCGTTGACCTCAATACTATAAATAGTTGGGTGGCGGCGCGCTAAGTTAAAATGGGGACACTAGCAGCTATCCTCTCCTCCGGTGTCTACGGATCGCACTATAGAACGAATGTCGGTAATTTGTAATCAAAGAAGTCTAGGGTAGATGTTAACAATATTGCTCTTTATTTACAACTTGCACTCGAAATGACAGCCCTTAATGCACAAATGCCATTACCCCATTCTCCAGCCCTATTTATAATCCCTCTCCCCATTCTCCCCTCCTCACTCACAATGTGAGACCCATAGCGGCGCAGGCGACTAAATCTAAATTCTACCACACATTATTAAGTCAATAATGAATGGTCACTAATGGCAGAGCTCGGTTCCCAAGTGTTGTCGGCGTTTGGAAAGCCACGCCATTTAATCCTGAACTCCTCCTCACCGGTCACCGGATTATTGCGGACGGCCACGATTTTCTCCCACTCCCACTCCACGTCATCTCCTTCTTCTGGTCCATCTGTTTAACAAAAATTACAAATTAATTCCCTTATTATTAACCAAAATGACAAATTAAGTGCCTTATTATTATAAAATTTAGCGAGATCAACGTAACTTATCACCAATAATGTGACCTACGAACTGACATAATTCTTAATTACAGTGATGCCTGTCAATGTCAACAAAATTAATTGAAGACGTTTCGAGATGATATGAATACGATTTGCGGAATGGGGGGTATCGATTGATTGAGAGATTGTTAAACGTTCAAAACGAACTTACCACTGTGTCCATTAGATGTTTGTTTCTCCTGGTCATCTGCTTGTTTTTTTCCCTTAGCACGTTTATTTTTTCCTACTGTTTAATAAAATGAGAAATTAGTGGTGAATTAAATTTATAATATATAATCACAAAAAATATAAATATGCTTCTTGGGACAAGCATGTTCAAGTGCCTTATTATTATAAAATGTAGCGACATCAGCGTAACTTATCACCAATAATGTCACCTACCAACTGAGATAATTCTTAATTAGAGGGATGCCTGTCAATGTAAACAAAATTAATTGAAGACGTTTCGAGATGATATGAATAGGGTTTGGGGAATGGGGGGTATCGATTGATTGAGAGACTTTTAAACGTTCAAAATGAACTTACCACTTTTTCCCTTAGCTTTTTTTTTCTCCTTGGCATCTGCTTTTTGTGGTCCATTAGCCCGATTATTTTTTCTTGCTGTTTAATAAAATGAGAAATTAGGGGTGCATTAAATTTATAATATATAATCAAAAAAAATATATTATCGCACTCGTCTGAATAGCGGACATCATTTAGTCATGACTTAATAAATATACTTTCCATTTCGAATACTAACTAATTATTTAATTACATTTAAATTGTACATTTGGGCTAATTTTATTGACTTAATAATTTGTTATATGTGCACATTTGTAATGATTCATTCAGATATTATTAAAAGTTGGAAATGAACTTACCACTTGGTCGCTTAGCCATTTTCTTTTTTGTTTCTGTTTAATAAGATGATAAATTTGGGCTAGATTAAATTGATAATATATAATCAAAAAAAATTTATCAACTACAATTGTGGGGACAATTATATTTGACTGATTGTGTCTTGTCAAGGCTGGACAATGGAAAATTGTATCTGATGTCTAGAAGCTATTCACATTTTTATCGTGACTGAGAACAACTTACGTTGATATTTGATTTTTTACTAAACATTTAGACGTTGATTCTGTATAATATGGTTAAAATACAGGCAGTATAAAGTATTTATTAATCGCGAAATTGACTCAAATGTACGGTGGATAATCGGTTAAAATGCACCGGGATCACACTCACATGGGCTTCTAAATAGCCGAAGTGTTTCATTTTTCATTGTGTTGTGCTACAACGAGTCATTGATGGGCAACCATATTCCAAACCTTTGTTGCCGACTGGACAACCACGTTCAAATCGAATTAGGCAAGCGCTGGAATTAATTGATTTAATACCTTTTGTCTCGCTGGGCTCAGTTATTTCAAACTCGTCTATTGTTACTTGCCCTCCTTCAACTACAAAATAAGGAAGACCAATATTTGTATTTCGCACTAATACAAATCATATTTGCTATCCTCTGTCTATTGAGTTTAATTATTTCCATATTAATTGCTATTTAATTATGTCACATTTTACATGTTACATTTTATATGTCACGATTAAATATAGTGGCAATTGTCATAAAACGTCACATCATGCATGCATGATGTCAAAAATAACTAATTTTCTAATTCAATAATAAATAACTTTTAATTTACAATACCTTGCTCGTCTGCCTCAACCGTCAGTACATCGCCCCTTGCCACGCCAATAATTGCTCCACCTTCGCCTATAAAATAAATAAGTGAAATTTTTGTATTTATGTTACAATTAGTACGAAAATTGGACAAATATATATATATATCGCTATGACAATATAAACGGACGTACCTGCCGTAATATCAAGTCCGATTGCAATTGATTGTGGCTCTTCGTCAATTGGAACACTTTCTGGCACTTCTGGCTCGTCTTCAACTATATTATTGTTTAATAATAAGAGACAAATTAGGTAAAGTGATATTTCAGGAAACGACCCCACCACATCCATAAATGACGAAATAAGAAATTAATATTGGTCTATGTCTTTTTTTGATATTATCTTCGTTTTTTTTTTATGAGATGAGCTAGTTACAGGCGCTATTTAATAATATAATATACTGATATATTTACGCACGGTGCACAAATACGATCTCTGCATCAGCCATTGCGATTGCAGCATCCTTATTTAGCGCCCATGGGTTTGGAAGCTTATCACAACCATCTGGGAGGCCCGTCACCCGAACTCTGAGTTTGCCCGCGTTCATTTTCGTGTATGGGAACACTTTGACACGTCTCCCCAGAAATTTGCCTTTAATGAGAGTACAACAGTTAAATGAAATTGATATATTAATTGAGAAGTATTTAATTCATAACTAATCAATTTTGTATGCAAAATGTATATACATTTAGATATTATGATATACATGTCTTTATCATAATATTTCTAATATTATATTTTGTGGCATTATAGTACATTTTCTCTATTAATATAAGTTGACTAAATCGTAATGATGTGAAATAATTTAATTTTAAAATATGACGTGTTGCCATACCATAAGCCTCTTTGATGCGCTCCTGCACGCGCTGGCGCAGCTGGTCCAGCGTTGGTTGTGGGGACGGGGCCTCATCACTGCGGCCATGCAACGACGCCATAAGTGCGGTCCGATACTCGTTCCAAGTATCGACCGCGTGTCTTGTGCCGATGGCATGGTTTGCTCCATTAAGGATCCCCACAAACAACGCCTTCTGGTCCAGCCGATCAAGAAGATCCACCTTTAATATGAACAGTAAAAAGTCGACATAATTCAACAATAATATAATTTATAATAAATTTATCAATAATGTCTCTAAATGAAATGCACTAATAAAATAATAATGAACGTTTTGATTGACAGGTTGCTAATTTTCCGGCGCTAGACGCGGTGAGAATAGTGTTGGTAGGGGGATATGGGTGGGGGAGAGAGAGAGAGGGGGTGGTGGCGGTGTGGAGAGGAGAGGCTGGTGAGAGAGGGTGGGGTTGAGAAAGAGGGTGCGGTGGAGAGAGAGAGAGAGGGTGTGTTGAGGAGTGAGTTGCGACGAATAGCGGTGTGTATAGCGCTTATCGGTTATGGGATGGTTCCCCATTTCCCTATAATACTCACGGGCTTTTGAGTCATGATTATATAAGGGGATCGGATAGATCATTTGAAAAAAGCATGAAGAATAATTTAGAATGGATCACTTCCACGCCCTGCGGTATTGGAACGAAATTACGTATGCAAAGGAGACTTACCAAAAAATCCATTTTTTGGCCGATTTGCCTAACTTTTTTTTCTTTTTGGGCGGGAGAGAGTTTGCTTGGGCACTCTTCACGCTCTTCTTTCGCCTTTTGCCCGTACATTTCGCGTTCCTCGTCTGTCAGCGAGCGCCACTGCGTGCCGAAACTAGACAGGCGAGTGTTGCCTTGGGAGGAACCTGTATGAATAGAAATAAATGTCACTCGAAAGAAAAAGTTGGACATTTTTCGTCTAAGCATTGCATATGTATCGATATGGCGATATGCTTCGATTCGTTTACCTATATCATATTGACAACCCAATCACCATTGAAAAATAAAGCAAGTTCGCACAAGTGTTAAGCCCAACTTGACGATTTGCACATAAAAAAAGGCTCTTATTTACCTATATCATATTTACTAAGGACAAAAAAGACCCCAATCACAATAAAAAAAACCCAGCAACTCCGCACAAGTGTTAAGCCCAAGTGGACCATTTGCACATAAAAAAGGGTCTTATCAGAATCACAGCGACTATTAAGAAATATGAGTGATATAAAGGCGTTAATTAGATCGCAAGATAGTATTGAAATGAACGCTATTAGTTGATGTTATAGCTTATATGGTATGTCTTTTTTAATGAAAAGTGCACCCACTGCTAGTAGCTTGTTCCCTCGTGAATAAGTTGTAGCCGTTGAAGCGTGACGTCTCCTTCTCTCTAAACTGGGATTTCTTGCTCTTTGTGGACTTCTCTTGCGCGCCAATTAAGTCCGGCAGCATGTTCTTGACTTTTTTCTGTAACGACAACATAATTTGAGTGCAAATTGAGTGTATTATGAATAATATAATAGTGGAGTCTGATTAGGTATATGTCCTTTTTTTTTCTTTATAAAAGTCATATGTACAGATATTGGCTAAGACGAAATTAGCGTGCAATTGTGCTACTGCAATAAAGGGGTCGGTTGAAGTTGAATCTGTTATCATGCATACCACGACAAATGTCCACTCCAGCCCTGTTTTGTCTACGAGAGCTTCGAGTTGGGGCCAGAACTGTTTCCCGGTCCCCCTCAAGCCGTTTGCAATAGCATCGACAAAGTGCTGCCGCTGCTCCGGCGTGCAAGGATTGCGGCGCACTTTCATCTTCTTTTTGGTTTGGCTGGAATATGTAATTTTGTAATTGGATTGCAATTGCATACGTACATAATAATAATATGTCGCTCAAAATGTTCTCTCTTAAAGTTCGACTATTTGAGGTGTTATTAGGGCAATTTAAATATTTCGCTATGTTTGCTATGCTTGTCCAATTTAGGCGTAGACATATCATTAGGATATAAAAGCCACTAAGTAGACTAACATTTCCTCCATAGCGTCGCACAATTCAGATGAGGAGTGGCATAATTTACTTAATTCATAAACATTTGCTTTATTTTGATAATGTGCTGATAAATTGACGTGTACAAAACAAAATAAGACATAATTTTAGGCTTTGAGAAAGTGCAGAGCCATTCTAGAGGAAGCGTGGTGTAATTTTTTCCGCATGTTAATAGGACGATATGAGAGAGTCATTATTAAAGACATAGCAAAATATTTGTCTTAAAGACAAATAAAAAGATCGTGTGAAAAGTAGAGTACTTACGTGGCCATCGTTGTACGGTAATGTTAATAATTAGATGGTAGATAGTAGAAATGGGTATTAAGAGTATGAGTGGAGATTGTAGAGCAGGTCCAAAGCAGATGAGTGTGTGGTTTGGACTGACTCACTCGGTCGTTGTGCATGGTCATCGAGGTCAGCTCGCCATATGGGCAGTATCAGGTAAGACGTCACCAGACGGCGCAACAAGCGTTTAATAAAGACGATCGATATTTAGTCAATTAATTCATCATAATGATCATTTCTCGTAAATTAGAGAGAAGAGTAACATTGGGCAAATATAAAATTGTACATAGGTCAAATGAATATTGTTAATTTGAATGAATGAATGACTGAATTAATAATTGATTAAAATATTTATAAACAAATGTATGAACTTAAATCGAGAAGAAAAAAATGTCTAATTTATTGAAAGAAAATGCTAATTCATGGAGAAAAGTCCACTCTGACATTATAACAGTGTGAACGAGTAAAATGTATTGCTAAACTGTGTGCTACATAACTTGTTTCAATTCATAAATATCTGAACAAACATGATTATTTCACATGTCACCTGAATTAAATGTGCCTTTCCTTTTTATGGGTATCACATTTTCGTGGCGGTCTGAATTGAAAAAAAAAAATTACACACGAAAACGATTCTATGCGGCCGCATTAAGATGAACGTTTGAACAATCGGAAGATAAAATAATCGATCTCGCGCAGCAAATTAAAATTATATTCCAAAAATAAACGCAACATGAGTAGAGGGTAAGATGTAATATCATGTGATCGACCGCGTGAGAGAAAAAGGCTATTTGTTAATAGATTCAATAAAAACTTAAAAAAAAAACAAAAAAAACCCCAAACATATACCTTGATTTACATAATAATTGATCGATCATTTAGGGTGAGTCTCACAATTTGTATAGAGAGGTACTTAGCTAATATTTAGGTTGTATTTTATTTTAAGACTTTTACATCACTGTCTGTTATATTAACATATGTTTCGTGGTAATTACGGTATTTTTCGTACAATGTATAATGACAGCGTTGGAATAAATAATGATTCGTAAATTTCGTCTTTGAGCAATGTTATATCGTATAGTAGAGTAGTAAATGGGTAATATTTTAAAAATAAGATCACCCCACAATCCAACCCAATATGTCCACACATCGATATCTCAATATTTATAAATGTATTATTTACGTATGTATTTAGACGGGGATTAAAGTCAACGTCTTTTAAACATTAACTTTTATGACAATATAATAGGACTGTATAGTATGGCGGTATAATATAAAATAGAGGACATGACTAGTATGTGATAATAATGTCAATCAATTTGTAAGTGTTAGATTTAATAATGTATTTGTCCAATTAAGAGGGATAAATTTGTTATAAATAAATGTTAAAATTTTGTTGGACTGAAAGGTGTGACTTGTTACATGTAGGTTGTTCGATAGAAGTGTCATGCTATAGAGATAAAAATTCATAAACATTTCATTTTTTGGATGAGGAATTACCATCTTTCTTCCCTTAGTAATATTTATTAGTCAAATGCTTCTGAATTTAATAATGTACTAAATGTGTACAGCTGCCAATTGTACATTTTATGAAAATATATCACATATGTCGTATATGCATAGTCGTATGAATGGTTATTTTGGTTCCTTAGCAACAGGAAGGATCAAACGAATGTCATGGCGCTCTCAAAGTAGGCCGTCGGCATGTTAAATTATTTAAAAGAACAAACTTTTTTCTTTCGTCAATTGTGATGATTACTGTCATTATGTGTTAGGAATAAGTATTATAAAATATAAAGTCATTGTGATTGTCAAATAAAATATAAAATTCTGAATGACTCGCAGTAATGTGTGTTTTTGTGGTGTTTATTGTGCTTCTTTTGCTCTTCGATTAGCTTCTCCTTGGCATATACATAGCTAAATGATAATTAATGACGATAGTTAGACGAAATTAAATGTAAAAAGAGACTAATTATTACCTATTTCAACACATTCACTATATAATGCCAAAATATGAGTGCTGTATCACTCACACTTTTCTATTTAAACTATTTTAAAGCCCTATAGGTATAAAAAGTTAGTTAAAGTCATTTTTAAAAATAGATTAAGTTCGATCTGACAATATATCTATTATGCTGCAGCGTGTCTTAATCTTTGTCGATTTCGGAGGCGGGGGTGGTTGGGGTGGGGTGGGGGGGGGGCAAGACGGCCCAAAGAGGAAAAATAATAGCCACACGACCCCATCTTCTGACTCGATCGACTGCTCCAGTATGGACACAATTATATTTTTCATTTTTTGAAATAATGTTCGTTCGCAGGAGTTATGTCACTAAGTAGTAACTAATATAGGGAAATTGGACTATAGATGATAATCAATGATAAGCGCTATAAAGCTCAATTGAAAAATAATGGTAATGGGACTTATCATTTTGGTTATCGCTTATGATAGGATATTGTCTGAGAGTAGTAAGTCGTATAAGAGTTCCTCTATCATTGGTATCCTGCCAGCGCCTTCCTGCTCTTGTTGCTCCGGTCCATGTAATTGGCCCTGGGGCTCTGGAACATCCCCTTCTCTGCGTACACCAATATTTACAGGTTCCTCATAACAGTTTTCTTCCTCTGGTACTTCATCAAAATCCAAAACTGTCCTCACCTGGTCAGGTGCCGGTTTCCCTAACATTGCTACTTCGGTAATTGCTTGTCTTTGTTTATGATAACACATCTGATATGCATTAATTATGATTTTATGAATTAATATTGAACAAAAAGTGTCTCATCGATATTATTGATTTTTATATATAAAAATGGCAAAATTATAAAGTAATGGACGTTTATAGATAATATCATATTATCTAATATAATATTGAATAGACGAGAGTATATTCTATTGTGGATAGAATCATATTTATTTATGGGTTTATTTTTAGGGTGTATTTAGTGGACATCGCGATGTAAAGAAATGTAAATAATATAAATAAGAATTGGTTGACACAATTGGTTGACAATTAAGTTCTATTTATTACACACGTATTGGTTCACTGTACAATAAAATATGCCACAAATATGTGAAGGAGCAGCAGGATGAACAACAGGAGACACAGTAATAGTTGCATCGGATCGCGACTGCCTCTTTGGAAGGGAACTGAAATAATATTATGAGTGATTTAGTAACGCGATTATATTGTACGTAATAAGCTATTTATTATGGATGTATAAATAAATGAAAGTAAATAATATCTAAAAAGTAACTATGTGATACAAAAAGTTAATCAATCGTTGGCAATATGTCATAACGACAAGTGTAAATGTCTTTATATTCGCGCGGATTAAAATTTAACCATTGTGTATGTAATAGTTATAGGTTCGCGTTGGATTCAAATATCAGACTTAATGCAGAAATGACAAGTTGGCTAAGCATAATTCGTGCATGTATGAAACATAGGATAAAGGAGATATATTTTATTTATGAGTGCAATAAGAGAGTGATGATAAATGTTAATCGCACATAATAGGGGTAGCCGATATAAGAATGCTTAAACGAATTTAATAGGTGGAGCCCATTTGTTTACACAAACGGATGAGAACATTTAATATCAAATGAGTGCAAATGCCGTGATCGTGCTTAAAATATGCATAATAAAGCAGGAGGAATAACATATTATAACGGTTTGCTCCCGGGCGCGTCTCACTCAAAGAAAATAATGAAGTAGCATAAAAGGTATACATTGAAAGAATGTTTGAAAGAACATTGATAATATTATCGATAAAAAGCAAAAATATCGAACAGCGATTTGGACATAATTTACTTTTGCATGTGGCGTGTGTGTTATGTAGTAGGCATGGCCAATTGTCTAATAACATAAGAAATGATATTGCAGCACATGAATAATGAATAATATCATGCATATGAAAAAGAATTTGCTTACTATCATCAAGATGGGTGAGATGGAGTCGGTGATGCTGGCACATCCATTTCAAATGCATATGATGCACAGATTTCGCTTTTAAAATTATGCAGTTGTTTTCCATTTTTCGTTTGTTTTCGGTTGTTTGAGCAAAATGATTGGTAGTTGTTCTATTGTTTGGGTGGTGTCAGTGTATTGGTAGTGTAGGTTGGGTTGTCTCTGTGTGTCTAGTGTTGCCGAGTCGTCCAATGGGTCGTTGAGGTAGCGTGGTGGAGGTTGTGTTAGGGAACTCGGGTGTATCGGATAAGTTAATATAATTAAATTAATTGTTGAGACAGTTCTTTTTAAGAAAATGATAGACGGCGCGTTGGGCGCTCTTTTAGGAATGAATTTAAGCTATGTACGAGCCAAAAGAAAGAAATTTTTTATTTCAGTCACAGCAGAGACAAATTTATTTTATTCGGTCTATTGATGAATATAATATATCAAATGTAGTATAGTGTAAGGCGGTTATCGTGGACACATTTGTCAAAACACTTTTGTCCACAAAGAATGGTGAGAAATAGTCAAAAAGTGATCTCATCCTAGTAAGAATGGAATTAACTTTCCCATAACCCAAGATGCTGGTCAGCTTCACCCACCCATAAAAAAAAATGTGTTTTAAACATCAGGGGCATGGGAACTATGACCCTAGACATATGTGTTCACCATCATGAGCTGAAACAATACACCAACTCAAAGGATGTGACTAGCCCAAAAAAGAAAGTGTGAAGTGTAAATTGTCATGCTGGCGAAGCACATTCTGGTTCCGCCTGTCACCATTAACAGTCCATAAAATTCAATGAAATTCCAGCCATCTAACCCTAACGAACCCCTTATCTTTGGTTCAGAGCGTTGTAGAAATAAGGGATATCATGCCCTGTCAGCAGGAGTGACGCACGATGACCTAGACAACGTGCTATGACCCAGATGACCTGAGCTGAACGGCACCACACTGCCCCGCCGGCCGCGCGCGGACAACATCTTTCACGATGCGAACGGGACATTTAATTTAATGACTTAGTGAAATTTTTTTTAACGTACAGCTAATATAATGTTGTAGGTCATAAGAAGGATGGTAACGTATTTTTGTATATTGTACATGTGTAACTTAAGCGAAATAAATTATTTTTCAATTATATTCAATTCTCGCGGTTCCTGATAGGCTGTATAGGGCGCGAATTTAACACCAGGGGCATGTTTGACAAGCCTCAGGCTTCCTGCGCTAAGGCGGGAGCTTCCGGTGCGGCTGAAGTGTATGGTTACAAACAACAATAACAACAAACATAGCAAACTTTTCAGGGTCAGAAAACATGAAATAAAATAACCATCCGGTTATACACACAACCAGAATGAGGAATCTGGTCAATCCTTGACAGAATTTTTAATTTGATTATCATTATTTGATTTAGAATCCTGTGATTTTTAGAAGTTTGACCTCTTGTTTTGGTCGATTATGTGCAGAGAGCGGATGTTATAGTCTCCGCTGGATGACGTAATATTTGAAACACTAGGTGGCGTGACGCTCTAATTAGCCTAACTGGGGTAACGAGAATTCAATTCAATATGTTTCAATCTAATATCGCTGAATATAAAAGGTAACGGCATGACGAAGATGACAATTATAATTATATTTTTGTGAGATAAATAGTGTCTTTTAACGTGAATAACATTTTGTCCAAAAAAAAAAGAAAAGAGAAAAGAAAAAGAAAAGTAAAGAGAATAGAATATTTATATATATATGAACATTTTTATTCAAGTTGATCAGAGTACAGTTAAATGAAATGGACAGGAGTGTGTGCGAAGAGATGTTCCATATCGGCCCATCGTATATACATATTACAATATCCAGAATAACAAGTAAAAATTGTGGATAAATTATATATATATATAAAGATTTTTATTCAAGTTGATCAGTATAGTTACATGAAACATCCGCCAATCGGATATAGTTACTCGAATCTCAAGAATAACAAAATAAAATACAAAACACCACTTCTGGATAGATTAGTCTTCAAGTTAAAGCTAATACAGCACCAATTTAAAATGAAAAATCAACACAGAGTCTATTAATATGATATGTGATATAATGAGTAATAATTATCTTGTGTGAGACATTAACCAAATAGACCTCTTATAATGATAATTGGTTAGTAAAAATTGTTTACTATGTATTATTGTGAGCAATAATTGTCTATGACAATAAATTAATACGAGCAAACATTAATGAAAATAATAGTTGCTCCATAAACTTGTTCAATGACCATAAAATGAATCAGTCTTACATCAGTCATTAATATCATGAATTAAAAGACCTAACATATGGAAAAGAACAGCAACAACATAATTTGATATTTGATTTGAATAATTATTGCAATTTGAGACAGATTTGGGCGTCTTTCTCTCCCTTATGTTGCTAACTGTGTTGCACTAATTAAGAATATATTATCAATATTTATTTAGCAACATTACATTTTATATTGATACACTCATAATGAAATCAATTAATATTATTGGTGCTATGACTTTGGTTTTGGGAGAAGAACATATTGTAACGATATCTGTTTCCAAATTGTATAGCGAAGACTAACGTTAAAAAGACCATAGAGTTTTATCAGGTATAGGTGGATCAGATCAAAGTAGGCGTACTTGTCTACGGTTGTACCAATGATTGTACAACGTGTAACTGTCGGTGTCTGCGGTTGTACAAATGATTGTACAACGTGTAACTGTCGGTGTGACTGACACTCTACAACCGTCTAAAGACAACTGAAGCACCCACGCGCCGGAGTATAATAGTCAAGCCTAAAGGTGATGGCGACAAGACTGCTCGCGTCCCTGATGCAACTTGCCAGTTGACTTTCAGGAACAAGACTTGTGGTCTGCAATGCATGCTATACTCCTGCAGCGAGTCATTAGGGGTGTGGGGGCATGGCCTCGAAGAAAAATTATGAGAAATGAAAAATGTCAGCCATGTAAGTGGCAGAAATTATGAGTAAAATTCTGTCAACGCTTGACTAACGAGTTGCTGACTGGAAAATAGGATGTTTTTTTTTATTTAGTAGCATAGACGTATGTAATATAAGTGTATGGAGTCGCATTAGGGTGGTGTGGGGGGATGGCCCCGAAGAAAAAGTATGAAAAATGGAGTGTGGACAAGCCACTGATGGAAGCGCGAAGGTCGCGCTCCCGAATTAGGAGTTTGTTCAGTCTGTTCATGACAGAAGGGAAGGTAGGAGATTTATAACTGACAAGAGAATGCCCTAAGTGTAAGTAGTTAAATGTGAAATGGCGAAGCATTTTCCTTTTCCGTGGCGCAATCTTAAAATTTACTGATATAAGCGCCAACGTCGCATCAGGGTGGTGTGGGGAATGAGGTTGATGATAAAAAGTGCGAAATTAGTAATAATGTTGTATCTCTATATTATGTCGTTAATATATTTTGGTATAAGTGTCTATTTCGCTCTCCCATAAGGAAGGATCGCCATCACACAAATGGCATCCGCGTATGAATCAATGTGAATTAAGTACAAAACAAAATAATGAGAATGGGAAAGATGGATTATGCAATTAGATAAAATTTACGAAATTGTAGCACCCACGCGCGAACGTCGCATTAGGGTGGTGTGGGGGGATGCATTTTCCTTTTATTTGGTGCAACTAATCAATTTTGTATGCAAAATGTATATACATTTAGATATTATGATATACATGTCTTTATCATAATATTTCTAATATTATATTTTGTGGCATTATAGTACATTTTCTCTATTAATATAAGTTGACTAAATCGTAAGGATGTGAAATAATTTCATTTTAAAATATGACGTGGTGCAATGTTAAAATTTACTGATAGAAGCGCCAACGTCGCATTAGGGTGGTGTCGGGGGATGGCCCCCGAAGAAAAAGTATGAAAAATGAAATGTGGACAAGCCACTGATCGAAGCGCTGACCGAAGAAAAGGTCGCGCTGCCGAATTAGGACTTTGTTCAGTCTGTTCATGACAGAAGGGAAGGTTGGACATTTATAAGTGAAAAGAGAAATTATGAGAAATGAAAAATGTAAGTTATTAGGAAGTTGTTCAGTGTGTTCATGACAGAAGGGAAGGTTGGATATTTATAAGAGAGAAGAAAAATTATGTGAAATTAAAAATGTAAGCTATGCCCTAATTGTAAGGAGTTGAATGTGGTGGAGCCGGTTCATTTGTTCCTCTTTCCTATGTATTTTGGTCTGGCACTCTTTCAGTACTCGCTCAACTTTTGACTGGCTTACATTAAGGCAAAGCGCGAAGGTCGCGCTGCCGAATTAGGACTTTGTTCAGTCTGTTCATGACAGAAGGGAAAGTAGGATATTTATAAGTGACAAGAAGCAATGTAAGTGTAGAATGTATTCATGTAAATCTTCATTAGGACAAAGCGTCTCATGCAGGAAACAAAGTGTAAATGTGGCGAAGTGTTTAAAAATGTAAAGTATGCCCTAAGTGTATGGAGTTAATTGTGAAGTGGCGAAGCATTTTCTTTTTATTTGGTGCAATGTTGAAATTTACTGATAGAAGCGCCAACGTGGCATTAGGGTTGTGTGGGGGGATGGCCCCCGAAGAAAAAGTATGAAAAATGAAATGTGGACAAGCCACTGATCGAAGCGCTGACCGAAGAAAAGGTCGCGCTCCCGAATTAGGAGTTTGTTCAGTCTGTTCATGACAGAAGGGAAGGTTGGAGATTTATAAGTGAAAAGAGAATGCCCTAAGTGTATGGAGTTAATTGTGAAGTGGCGAAGCATTTTCTTTTTATTTGGTGCAATGTTAAAATTTACTGATAGAAGGGCCAACGTGGCATTAGGGTGGTGTGGGGGGATGGCCCCCGAAGAAAAAGTATGAAAAATGAAATGTGGACAAGCCACTGATCGGAGGCGGTTGTGTTGCCCGAGGATGTTCATATGCTAACCGCAATTGGGGTTCAGTCGGCTGACCGAAGAAAAGGTCTTATTTAGCGCCCATGGGTTTGGAAGCTTATCACAACCATCTGGGAGGCCCGTCACCCGAACTCTGTGTTCATGACAGAAGGGAAGGTTGGATATTTATAAGAGAGAAGAAAAATTATGTGAAATTAAAAATGTAAGCTATGCCCTAATTGTAAGGAGTTGAATGTGGTGGAGCCGGTTCATTTGTTCCTCTTTCCTATGTATTTTGGTCTGGCACTCTTTCAGTACTCGCTCAACTTTTGACTGGCTTACATTAAGGCAAAGCGCGAAGGTCGCGCTGCCGAATTAGGACTTTGTTCAGTCTGTTCATGACAGAAGGGAAAGTAGGATATTTATAAGTGACAAGAAGCAATGTAAGTGTAGAATGTATTCATGTAAATGTTCATTAGGACAAAGCGTCTCATGCAGGAAACAAAGTGTAAATGTGGCGAAGTGTTTAAAAATGTAAAGTATGCCCTAAGTGTATGGAGTTAATTGTGAAGTGGCGAAGCATTTTCTTTTTATTTGGTGGCATGTTGAAATTTACTGATAGAAGCGCCAACGTGGCATTAGGGTTGTGTGGGGGGATGGCCCCCGAAGAAAAAGTATGAAAAATGAAATGTGGACAAGCCACTGATCGAAGCGCTGACCGAAGAAAAGGTCGCGCTCCCGAATTAGGAGTTTGTTCAGTCTGTTCATGACAGAAGGGAAGGTTGGAGATTTATAAGTGAAAAGAGAATGCCCTAAGTGTATGGAGTTAATTGTGAAGTGGCGAAGCATTTTCTTTTTATTTGGTGCAATGTTAAAATTTACTGATAAAAGCGCCAACGTGGCATTAGGGTGGTGTGGGGGGATGGCCCCCGAAGAAAAAGTATGAAAAATGAAATGTGGACAAGCCACTGATCGAAGCGCTGACCGAAGAAAAGGTCTTATTTAGCGCCCATGGGTTTGGAAGCTTATCACAACCATCTGGGAGGCCCGTCACCCGAACTCTGATTTTGCCCGCGTTCATATTCGTGTATGGGAAGAATTTGACACGTCTCCCCAGAAATTTGCCTTTAATGAGAGTACAAGAGTTAAATGAAATTGATATATTAATTGAGAAGTATTTAATTCATAACTAATCAATTTTGTATGCAAAATGTATATACATTTAGATAATATGATGTACATGTCTTTATCATAATGTTTCTAATATTATATTTTGTGGCATTATAGTACATTTTCTCTATTAATATAAGTTGACTAAATCGTAAGGATGTGAAATAATTTCATTTTAAAATATGACGTGGTGCAATGTTAAAATTTACTGATAGAAGCGCCAACGTCGCATTAGGGTGGTGTCGGGGGATGGCCCCCGAAGAAAAAGTATGAAAAATGAAATGTGGACAAGCCACTGATCGAAGCGCTGACCGAAGAAAAGGTCGCGCTGCCGAATTAGGACTTTGTTCAGTCTGTTCATGACAGAAGGGAAGGTTGGACATTTATAAGTGAAAAGAGAAATTATGAGAAATGAAAAATGTAAGTTATTAGGAAGTTGTTCAGTGTGTTCATGACAGAAGGGAAGGTTGGATATTTATAAGAGAGAAGAAAAATTATGTGAAATTAAAAATGTAAGCTATGCCCTAATTGTAAGGAGTTGAATGTGGTGGAGCCGGTTCATTTGTTCCTCTTTCCTATGTATTTTGGTCTGGCACTCTTTCAGTACTCGCTCAACTTTTGACTGGCTTACATTAAGGCAAAGCGCGAAGGTCGCGCTGCCGAATTAGGACTTTGTTCAGTCTGTTCATGACAGAAGGGAAAGTAGGATATTTATAAGTGACAAGAGAATGCCCTAAGTGTAAGTAGTTAAATGTGAAATGGCGAAGCATTTTCCTTTTCCGTGGCGCAATCTTAATCGCATTTTTAGATGACGATGAATGCTGTATCGTCGATGTCTCTCGGGCATGACAGAAGGGAAGGTTGGAGATTTATAAGGAAAAGAGTGTTGTAGCGTTTTAAAGATGGTTTTGATCGCCTAATATAGTTTGGTATAAGTGTCTATGGATATATTGTGTGTAAATGTGGCGAAGTGTAAATGTGCCAGAAATCATTTTCTGCATTTAAACAGAACGATTTGATAGAGTTAATTTATGTGTTGTTCTAAAGTAAAAAACATTGTACAGTTTAACATTTATAAGATCTAAGTGGCCTACTATGGGTGTGGGGGCGATACAGCTACCCTGTCACTGACAGTACAACGATCTTAGCACTTCGAGCTAAAACAAGCGCGAACCTCACGCTGCCACATTAGGTGTGTGGGGGCATGGCATGAGCGCCAAGAAAAATTATGAGAAATGGGCAAACAGTCAAGATTGAAGCTTGAAGCTTGAAGCTTGAAGCTATTAACAAAAGCAAGATTGAGTGGTCGCCACAGGGAGATTTGTAGGGATTTGTAGTGAATTGTATTAATAAAAGATAAATTAAATAAGTGAGGTTGTTCAGTCTGTTCATGACAGAAGGGAAGGTTGGAGATTTATAAGGAAAAGAGTGTTGTAGCGTTTTAAAGATGGTTTTGATCGCCTAATATAGTTTGGTATAAGTGTCTATGGATATATTGTGTGTAAATGTGGCGAAGTGTAAATGTGCCAGAAATCATTTTCTGCATTTAAACAGAACGATTTGATAGAGTTAATTTATGTGTTGTTCTAAAGTAAAAAACATTGTACAGTTTAACATTTATAAGATCTAAGTGGCCTACTATGGGTGTGGGGGCGATACAGCTACCCTGTCACTGACAGTACAACGATCTTAGCACTTCGAGCTAAAACAAGCGCGAACCTCACGCTGCCACATTAGGTGTGTGGGGGCATGGCATGAGCGCCAAGAAAAATTATGAGAAATGGGCAAACAGTCAAGATTGAAGCTTGAAGCTTGAAGCTTGAAGCTATTAACAAAAGCAAGATTGAGTGGTCGCCACAGGGAGATTTGTAGGGATTTGTAGTGAATTGTATTAATAAAAGATAAATTAAATAAGTGAGGTTGTTCAGTCTGTTCATGACAGAAGGGAAGGTTGGAGATTTATAAGGAAAAGAGTGTTGTAGCGTTTTAAAGATGGTTTTGATCGCCTAATATAGTTTGGTATAAGTGTCTATGGATATATTGTGTGTAAATGTGGCGAAGTGTAAATGTGCCAGAAATCATTTTCTGCATTTAAACAGAACGATTTGATAGAGTTAATTTATGTGTTGTTCTAAAGTAAAAAACATTGTACAGTTTAACATTTATAAGATCTAAGTGGCCTACTATGGGTGTGGGGGCGATACAGCTACCCTGTCACTGACAGTACAACGATCTTAGCACTTCGAGCTAAAAGAAGCGCGAACCTCACGCTGCCACATTAGGGGTGTGGGGGCATGGCATGAGCGCCAAGAAAAATTATGAGAAATGGGCAAACAGTCAAGATTGAAGCTTGAAGCTTGAAGCTATTAACAAAAGCAAGATTGAGTGGTCGCCACAGGGAGATTTGTAGGGATTTGTAGTGAATTGTATTAATAAAAGATAAATTAAATAAGTGAGGTTGTTCAGTCTGTTCATGACAGAAGGGAAGGTTGGAGATTTATAAGGAAAAGAGTGTTGTAGCGTTTTAAAGATGGTTTTGATCGCCTATGATAATATAAATATCGTATTGTAATTGTTTGTAGGAGGGTATAATTTAGTTAGGAAAGTTGTATCCACAATAAAATAAATTTTATTTCATTGCACAAGAGAGCGCAGTCAAAATTAAACAAAAGATGGCCAAGTGGAAGTGGCCCCATTTTGCAAGGGTTAAGAAGAAGTGGAAGAAGATGCTGGCCCAATAATGGAGGTATCCACATGTGCACGTGATGGAGGATAGTGGATTAGGCGATAAACAAAAAGAAAAGAAAATTGCCCGGCATCATGACAAATTGTTATGGAAGAGTGAGGTGTATAAAATTATGTATATGTATAAAATGAATTATATGTGTAAGAGATTCGAAGTTAAGTGAGTGAGTGAGATTGGTTTGTTTAGGCCGTTATTAATATATTGAAGAGTGTTTTATAGGTGAGGTGAAATGGAGGGACGTTATGAGAATAGACAGTAAAAAGAGATAGATAAAAAGGCAGAGAGAGACGAAAAAAAATAGAAATGCATTTTATGGTCATAGGACAAAAGTGATAGGATGGATAATATAAAGAAAAAAGAGTTAGAGTTAGATAAGAAGGGAGAGAGAGAGAGAAAAGAGAGAGAGGCACTTTATGGTTTTAGCCAGGACAAAAGTGATAGAAATAAAAAAGAAATAGATAAGAATGGAGACCTATAGGCAAAAGAGACAGATAAAAATGTTTATGGTCAGTCATACAGAGGACAAAAGTCAGACTTACAGTTACACGTTGTACAATCGTTGGTACAACGGTAGAGAAGTACGCCTACTTTGATCTGATCGACGTATATCTGATAAAAGTCTATGGTGTTTCTTACATTAGTCTTCGCTATACAAGTTGGAAAAACATATCGTTACAATATGTTCTTCTCCCAAAACCAAAGTCATAGCACCAATAATATTAATTGATTTCATTATGAGTGTATCAATATAAAATGTAATGTTGCTAAATAAATATTGATAATATATTATTAATTAGTGCAACACAGTTAGCAACATAAGGGAGAGAAAGATGCCCACATAGATCTATCTGAAATTAATAATTGTCACGGGAAAAATGATTCAAATCAAATATGAAAGTGATAAATGCGTCCATTACCAAGGGGTCGCCACACATTAGTCGCCAGATATTAATGATTGTAGGTAGTAAGTCACCATCGCAGGGATGTCCTAATTTTTGTATTAGGAAAAGGGTGGATAAGTCGACACATTGATGCGCTATTAGAGTTGGTGCGATTTGTCATGCTGGATCAAGTTTGCAGGGGTCGCCACCAATTAGTCGCGATGTATTAATAATTGTAGGTAGTAAGTCCACATAGCCGGGATGTGCTCATTTTTAGAGATTGTCCAATTTGTCATGATGAATCGACTTCGCAGGGTGGTCCTGGTTTTGTCCTGATTTTTGTATTAAGAGATGGGTGCATAAGTCGACAGATTGATGCACTATTATAGATGGTCGCATTTGTCAGGATGGATGAATTTCGCAGGGGTCGCATAGGAGGGTGTCGTGATTTTGGTATTATGAGAAGGGTCGATAAGTCGACACACATTGATTGGCGAGGATCTGAAAAATATAAAATAAAAAAAGGTCAAGAAAAGAAAAGATGCAATATTTTATGTGTTGAACACTATGGAGTTTGACATGAATGTATGATGAATTTTGAAAATGATTGCTTTAGGATTTTTTCCATAGAAAAGCACAATGGATTATTTAATATTTAAATATTTAAATTGTTCATTCTCATCATTGACAAGGTTATAGGGTTAAGGTTTTATTATAATTAATTGGGAGTATCTTCCCGTCGCGAAGAGTTTCTGTTTAAAATAAACAAATAATGGGAAAAATAGACTAATTGAATGAGATGGGCATAGGGTGTTTAAATAATAATAATGCCAGGGCAAGAGATAGGACAAAAAATGTGAATGGTATGTCATTTTCATTTCATGTTTGAAAATGGACAAAAAAAATAAATTGACTTACTTTTTTTCCCTTTTCTGTTTGATTTTTAGCGCGCAAGTTGTCAATTTTTTTTAGAGAATGTGGCTGAGAGTGTCTAATTCTCGTTGTCAAGCTTTTGCTGATGCTCCTCCACTTGTGGCAAAAAATTATTTTCAAGCTAAAAGAAGGAGATGAAAAAATGAATTAAAATGTGTTTGGTAAGGATAAAATAATAAATATAATGCATTGCCGATTTATTGATTGTGCAGAATAAATTAAAGTAGTGAATGCTTCATGATTAAGCAATTTTAAATGTAATAAAGATGGAATAAAATTATTTTTACAAAAAGAAGTACAAATTAGGGAATTGCATGATAGTTTATTATAAAAATGTACACACTTTTTGTATTTATTTTTGGTGTTGTAGGAGTAATGGCTTGTAGCCGGTCATATGTTGTCTAATATTGTTTTCATGATTATGTTCGCTTTGCTGCTGAGTGAGGATTGAAGTTGTGCGGATTGTTGCAAAGTTGTTCGCTTGAGATGACGACTCGCAATCACCCCACAAGGCTACAAATAAAAAAGGAGAAAGAAATTATAAATGTGCATATGTAAAGAAATGTAAATGATTTCGTAATGAATGACCCTTAAAGTTATCATAATGCATTTATGAGTGGATGTCTTTTTATTTTTGTATTTGTGATCGTGTCGTGTAGGAAATGTGTTTTAGTAATATGTGTTTAAAGTGTGTTATTATTGATAATAATAAAGAAAAGGAAGAATATATTAAGACAAAAGGTGCAGGGTGGTAAATAGCCACTCGCCCAATCGCATTTGCAAGTGAAAGGTGTGGTGGGCGAGTAGGAGTGTGAGTGCAGTGAGTGGTCCGTATTGTATATTAACAAAATGGATTCGAATAAAAAATAAAGGATTGTCTACAATTAAAAAGAGAGAGAAAAAGAAGAGAAAGAGAGACAGAGAAAGGGAGAGAGATAGAAATAAAAAGGGAGAAAAAAAGAGATAGAATAGGGAGAGAGAGAGAGAAAAAGAGAGGGAGAGGGAGAGAAAGAGAAGAGACATATAGAGAGAAGAAAGAGAGAGACAAAGGGAGAGAGATAGATAGACAAAGAGAGAGAGAGAAGAGACAGACAAAGAGAAGAGAAATAGAGAGAGACAGAGAGATAGACAGACAAATGGAGAGAGATAGAGAGAAAAAGGGAGAAATAAAGAGAGAGAAGAGGAACAGAGATAGAAGAGACATATAGAGAGAAGAGAAAGAAAGAGAGAGAGAGATAAAGGGAGAGAGATAGATAGACAAAGGGAGAGGGACAGAGAGAAGAGACAGACAAAGTGACAGACAAAGAGAAGATAAATAGAGAGAGACAGAGAGATAGACAGATAAATGGAGAGAGATACCGGTAATCGTAGTTTTTCGCGGAAGGAGCAAATCACTTCTTTGGCCACACACCCCCCCCCCCCCCCCCCCCCGGAAATATTTTTGTCAGAATTGTAAGCGCCGTCACCGTAAGCGGTGAGGGCGCTTACAGCAGCGTAAGCGCAACGGAAAACATCATTATTATTAAAATGATAATGATGTGTATTAGTAAAATGATAATTATGTATTAGGATTCGGTGAGAGAGGTTAAAATAGAGAGGTTAAAGAAAAATTGATTGCGAAATAACGCGACACTTAGGAGAGAGTAAAGAAGACAAGATGGCGTCACTTGAACAGATCACCAAGTGCCTTTTAACAAATAAACAAGTGGACAGGAAGTTGAAAATGGCGAGAAAGAGGGTTTGGAAGATCAAGGAGAAGTTACGAAGGTTGGTTCGAAGGAAGGCGATACTGAATGCAGAGTTCGATTTGTGGAAATTCAGACGAGATAGAAAGTAAGTAAATGGAATTTGGGATGCCGGCAACAGTTTTGTGATTGTACAATGTACGTACTGGCTTTATTTGCCTAATCGCTAGACAGAGTTTCCGTCCCCGTATCCACCCGCACCCCGGAGCGGGGAGTCGAGGCCTAGTATAGGCTACCTAATCGCCATACAAGGTTTTCCTTTCACGCAATGTCTGCCTGTCTGTATGTCTGCCTGTCTCTCCCCCCATCTCACTCTCACTCACCCTTCTTTCTCCCTCACTCTCACTCACGCTGCTTTCTCCCCGACTCACTCACACTCACCCCCCCCCCCCCACCCTTCTCTCACTCACTCACTCACTCACTCACTCTTAGTATATCGCTTGTGAAATGTCCCTTGTAGTTTGTGCAAGGTGGACATGTGCATCTATAAAATGCTGCGATCATGATAGATTCGAATTTGGAGGGATGGGTTTTACCGTTTACGTAAAGGTTAGCCCACGTTGCTGGCCTTGAATCCCCGATCAAGGCCAACAAGCATATCGGTTGACTGTCTCACACCAAATCGCTCCCTCAGTCAATAAATTAGTCACTCGATCACTAAGTAAATTTATCTCACTCACTCCCTCGATGACTGACTGAATAAATGATTGACACACTCACTCTCGTAGTGATTATATAAGTATGTCACTAAATAAATGAAGGAGTGTCATAGTAATTCAATCTGTCTGAGTCACTCACTCGTTCAATCACTCTCTCCATTATTTACTAAGTGTGAGTGAGTAAGTAAATGTGTCTCAATCATTCCCTCCCTCATTCGCTAATTGATTAAATCACTCGTAGTCATTGTATAAGTATGTCACTGACTCACTCACTGAGGGTCTCAGTCACTCACTCTATCTCACTGATTAACTCCCTCCATCATTCTGTCACTCACTCGCTCCCGCACTCTCTCACTCAGTAAAAATTAATGACTGACTAAATGTCTCTGACTCACTCCCTCCCTCATTCATTAAGTAAGTCTCGTACTCATTGTATAATTATGTCAATAAAAAATGGTTTTTGAAATAGTAATGAGCGTAAAAAATGGTTGTTTATGCGCATAAAGTGAGGCAGAGCGCATTATATGAATAAGATTATTATAATATTAGGTCAAATGTTTTAAATAGTAAAGTTTAGGTGTGCGTCGGATGTAGATGTTGATTGGAGTATGATATAGATTTTTAATTGTGTGTAATGTACATTTTTCGTTGCGTCTGATATAGATGTTTTGTTTGTTCGGATGTAATGTCAAATTATGGAGATAAAAATTGCTAAATTAAAATGATTTGTTTATAGAGTTTGGAAAGAGGAGGTGGCCAGGAGGAGTGAAGAAATGCTAATCAAAATCAAGCAGGAGGAGAGGGAAAGAATAGCATGGAGAGCGCGAATGCAGATGGAGTATGAAAGTAAGTTTGTAATGCATTGAATAATAATTGTCTGCTAATGTGATTTAATGAAGGAAAATGATGTTCGTAATTTATGGAATAATTAGTATATGTAAGTAAAAGTCATTTGTTATAAGTTAGATCATTTATTTATTTTACGTTGGTTTAATATATGATATGATATGATATGATAAATCTTTTATTTGTCGTGAATAGGTATAAGTTAGATTGAAAATGACAAATTGGTCCACAGAGTTCTGGGATAGTCCCAGTTATTCCAGTCGTTCCCATGTTTTTAGAAGATAAACTAAGGTAGTATAGAGGCTAGTGTTTTTAAACGATCAATTCGGGACTAAGCAATATAAGTCTTGGGTTAATCAATTAATTAATTATATAATTAACTGCTAGTGGATAGTCATTTCCTAATTATTATGACTACAACGTTTGCTATGTTAATCATACGGTACAGTACGATTAAGTAGATAGTATGGCAAGGTTAAAGGTAATAATAATAACATTAACAAAGTATAATATAGTAAAACATATAGATATGTTGGTTTACATGGTTTCATTTTTCTCTTTTTTCCTTTATCTTTCTGTACAGAGAGACACTTTTAAGTCGGTATTTAATGATGGCTTGTCAGATATACTTCTTTTATGCCTTACATTATAGGAGCTTGTAGGGACTAAGCAATATAAGTCTTGGGTTAATCAATTAATTAATTATATAATTAACTGCTAGTGGATAGTCATTTGCTAATTATTATGACTACAACGTTTGCTATGTTAATCATACGGTACAGTACGATTAAGTAGATAGTATGGCAAGGTTAAAGGTAATAATAATAACATTAACAAAGTATAATATAGTAAAACATATAGATATGTTGGTTTACATGGTTTCATTTTTCTCTTTTTTCCTTTATCTTTCTGTACAGAGAGACACTTTTAAGTCGGTATTTAATGATGGCTTGTCAGATATACTTCTGTTATGCCTTACATTATAGGAGCTTGTAGGGACTAAGCAATATAAGTCTTGGGTTAATCAATTAATTAATTATATAATTAACTGCTAGTGGATAGTCATTTCCTAATTATTATGACTACAACGTTTGCTATGTTAATCATACGGTACAGTACGATTAAGTAGATAGTATGGCAAGGTTAAAGGTAATAATAATAACATTAACAAAGTATAATATAGTAAAACATATAGATATGTTGGTTTACATGGTTGCATTTTTCTCTTTTTTCCTTTATCTTTCTGTACAGAGAGACACTTTTAAGTCGGTATTTAATGATGGCTTGTCAGATATACTTCTGTTATGCCTTACATTATAGGAGCTTGTATTCTTTCTACTGAATACAAATGTCGGTTGTTAAAGACAAGTAGCTTAATTAGATTTACTTCTAATCAAACTTTACAATTCTGGGTATCAATTATCAGATACAGATTTAAGTAAAATAAGGTGCGAGATATGATATACATATATAAGTGTTAATAAATAGGCTTGTTAGATGTACTTCTGTCCAAACCTTACATTGTGTGTACCAAAATGGCACAGAACTTAAAGAGTTCGACTTTAAATATCAACCTAAACAATGATACTGATAAAATGATGTATAAGAGAGGTCTATACTCTTGGCCTTATGATATTATTTTTTATATTGTAGTTCAATTTGTTTTTTGAATTGTTTTTTCGATTCTTGAGATTGTATTTCTGTTTTTAAAGAGTTCGAGGCTGTTTTTGCTCTGTATGAGAAGCTATTTAGGTATAAGGTTGATTTTGGGTGATTTATTATTAAGTTTTTTCTTTTCTTTGCATGGCTTCTAGTTAATCTATTTATAATAAATTATGTGATTTGCTTTTTTGACAGGGACGGTAGCAGGGAAAAGACGCAGGCTTGTGAGACCTCCGCGAACAAGTGAGCAATAAACGTACCACCCACAAAAAAAAAGCCCTTTTCAGGGCTACCAAAATGTGTCAAGAGGATTGTTTATTCATTAGAGAAGCCCCGTGTTGTTTTATTTGAAAAAAAGATGTATATGCACCGGGATGTATGGGCCAAGGTATGGATTGATAGGGACAAAGGCCGGCTCGCGTTGGATTTATAGGGTAAGGGATTTATAGGCCCAGAAAAATACTAAACGATAGCAAAAAGAAGATTACAAATAAGCGTAAATTTGTTCTCATATGTGAGTAAAGGTAAGAGTAAAGTGTCGAGAGTAAACAATGACTAATAAAATAACTATTTCAATAAAAACATATATGACTAACCTTTGAAGGGGGGTTATAAGTCCCAAAGGCGTGTAATGGTCTGGCCGTTTAAGTGCAGAGGTGGCCCCATAGGTCAAAAGGGGTGGGCGTAACGGGATCATAAGTCGAATGCGCCGTGCAAATGGGTGACTCGTGCGCGCGGATATAGGTGGGCAGCCAGTCCCTGTGATAAATAATAAAATAATAAATTTAATATTAATATGTGTAGAAAAGTATCAATTTGATAAGTCAAATAATTGCATGTATAAATGATTGGGAGTAATATAAATTTAAGAAGTGTGCTAAATGGATGTATAGATGATTGGGAGTAGTGAGATATTAAAATGGATTGAACATGTGCGTATTGGCGTGGTTGAGATAATTCCAAAGTGTCCGGACTCAAAATATGTGAAAGGGTAGAGGGAATGATTAATAAATATGTAAAGGTCGCGAGAGATATAGTGAGGGAATAGGTATATTGTTAATTAAAGTAATACAAAATTAAGGAGAGTAGTAAATAAATAGTAGATGTAAGAATAAGGGGCACGACATTTTATGTCGTCCACAGGTAGCTAGAGGATTAGAAGTAGGTCAAGGGATAGAATGAAGGTAGTTGTAAATATTGCAGAATAAGAAAGAAGTAGATATGAAGTAATGTACAAGTAAATAGGGTTATGTTATCGCATTGGTTTATAAAGTAGGCACGCTAAATAGTAAAGATAAATAGGAAGGTTAGTAAATAAGTAAGCTAGTGCGAATAAGAGGGACGCCATTTGGTCCGCCATTTTATGTCGACAGGGACTTAGACGATTTGAAGTAGGTCAAGGGATAGAATGAAGGTAGTTGTAAAGATTGCACAATGATAAAGGAGTAGATATGAAATAATGTACAAGTAAATAGGCGTATGTAAGGTTATCGCATTTGTTTATAAAGGAAAAGGAAATAGTCAAGATAAATAGGAAGGTTAGTAAATAAGTAAGGTAGTGCGAATAAGAGGGACGCCATTTGGTCCGCCATTTTATGTCGACAGGGAGTTAGACGATTTGAAGTAGGTGAAGGGATAGAATGAAGGTAGTTGTAAAGATTGCACAATAATAAAGGAGTAGATATGAACTAATGTACAAGTAAATAGGCTTATGTAAGGTTATCGCATTTGTTTATAAAGGAAAAGGAAATAGTAAAGATAAATAGGAACGTTAGTAAATAAGTAGGGTAGTGCGAATAACAGGGACGCCATTTTATGTCGACACGTAGTTAGAGGATTAGAAGTAGGTCAAGGGATAGAATGGTAAATATTGTAGAGTAACGAAGGCTATATATAAACTAAGGTAAAGGTAAATTGGTTCGTTTGGTGCATAAAATGGTAGAATAAATTAGAGAAATAAAGATTCGTTGATAAAGTAGGCGATAGACATAGTAAATATAAGTAGGAAGGTGACGGTTATGGAGAGAGAGGGAGGCGGTTGGTACTTACAGTGGCCGAATGAAGGTAATATAATGGAGAGTGTGCGTAAGATGTTAGGCCGTATTTGTACAAATGATGCGACTTCTGAGATTAGGTAGAAAGCTATCCAGTTCACAATTCCAATCATTGCATGTATCGTTGATTGGTAGTAATGGGAGATGGACAAGTAGCATGTCGAAGAAGCAAGGTGTAGTCGGCGCGGTGGCGGAGCGAGCTTTGTTGCGATTGGCGCGTGCACGTGGACAAGAGGAATGTGGAACAAGGTCAAGGACGAGGGAGAGAAAGAAAGTGGCGTGGTATAGTAGTCATCGTAGCATCGTAGGGGATTGTGAGTGAAAAATAATTATTAATTTTGGGGAAGAAATATTTGAATATTGATGAATTATGTATTAAATAATGTAGTAATATGATATAGTTTACAAAGTAAGCCTATTAAGGAATATATGTAATAGAGTAATATATTTCGATTGTAGGCATGATATGCGATTTTAAGTGCAAATATGGGTTGGGCGGAATAAAGATAATAATAAATTCAAAGGTGACAAAATTATAATTTATATTTGCAGAATAAGGCATTAAATTAAAGGCAATATTTATGGTAAGGCGTAAGGTTAGGTTCAAATGGATGTAGGGGTAGTATAGGGGTAAATATAATTAAATTCGGTTTGAGGATGATTGGCTAAATTTATTAAGATGGTAAGTAATTATAAAGAGAAATAAGTTATTGGTTTGGGCGAATAGTAGGTTCAAATGAGATATAATGAATATATAGGGTAATATAGTAGGCGTAAATCGAAATGGGTTTGTGGCGGGAAGTGGCGCCATTGTAGCGTGGCAGTAAGGAGAAATGATTTTAATGAAAGGTGCAGTTTGATGCGCGGATCGTCCGCGAGTGGTGTGCTGGTGTTGTTGTTGTCGCCCATATAGACCAGGAGAAGAATGAAAGAAGGTCTAACGAAGTGGGTAAAGTACTGCTCCAAGACCCCTTTTAAGTAAAACCCCAGCCTTACATTGGTCTAATGTTTTAAAGAAAGACAGGTCTGAGAGTAGTAAGTCCATGATGATACAAAACGCATTTATGTTTGGGCCAAAATGAAAGCAGGAGAGCCCTCCTGTATCACTGTTTGGAACCTAAACATCAATACTATCCACCTCCTGAGCCAACAGACTCTTTTTCCTGCCTTAAATCTGAGAATTGCTCTTTTTTATCATCTTCTCTACAAAATCCAATGATACAAAATCCAAGTCTTTTATTTTTATGTTTAACTTTTTGATTTCTTGGAAACTTTAGTCTTCAATATCATAGATTTCCTTTGATGTTGCTTGTGTTATACCCCATATTCAATTTCAAGTCTGAAAGTTGGTAAACTTTGCTGTTTTCATGTGATTTTGTATCATCACTCTGTGTTTTGTATCATCACTATGTGTTTTGTATCATCACTATGTGTTTTGTATCATCACTCTTATCTCTTTAATCACTAACTCTGTGTCACTCTAAGTATGTAATATCATCACATGGGTCAACCCTGATAGTCACATAGAATATACATAACAGACATGTGTGCCAGAAATGCATTAGGAGCAAGGAGGTGACAAGAATGTGACAAACATGAAGTAGTAAAGTTCACTATGTAATTTTAGTGGAATGTTTTGGCAATCAGTAAAACTATACATTTTTGGAAACTAGAGGACCTTGATAATCATAAAATGTCAAATAATGAATGATGTCAGAAACCTATATTCCAAGTTATATTAAGTAAAAGTGAAAAAAAAAAATTTTTAATTAAGAAAAAAATATAAATCATGCAACAAAACTATACATCTTTACAGATACAGCCTGTAAATATACAATAATATATATGGTCAATTCCAGAAATTTTAGTCCGATTCTGTGATTCTTTGGTAAAAAAAAATATACTTTGATTGTTTTAATATTTATAAGGAAGAAAGGACTTATATCGGCCAATATGACTTTCATTTTGCCACAACCTGGGTCAATTATTTTTCCAGATACAAGCCTCCAAATCATTGGAGCCTGGTCAAAGATTCCATACGAATACATGTATAATGTATGAATCGTTTTTTTTTCTTTATAAACCAATTTATTAATGCTCCAGATATATAGATGTGAAGTTTTAATACCTTTTCTTGCAAATATATGTTCAAAGTATAACCACCTTTATATAAAACCCCATAAGTGTTTCCAACAAATACAGCATTCCATACGAATACAGCATTCCATACGAATACATCGGTTCAGTGATGTATTCATATGGAATTGTGTATTTGTTGATACATCCTTTCTGAATAAAATACCGAAATATATATGAAATAACTGGTAAATCCTTTCATTAGGATACACTGTTCGACAATAAGAATACAAAATTTGTATTTTTCAGCCAGTTTTTTTAATGTGTATTTGATGCCAGTAACCCCATCAAGGTTAACCCCAATAGATGGTAGTACTGTTATGGTTTGCCCCATTGCTCTGGGTGCTAGTTGAGGAACCAATTTTAGATTTAGAAAATATCCCAAACTCACCTCGCAAAAACTCAGTATATGGAAATAGGTTAAGGAGGGATAAGATGAGGATGCCATCTACTGTCTCACTTTATATCACTTACCCTCCAAAAGGAAAGGAAGAAAGAGCAAGGTTGAAATAAAATTTCTGATATTTAGTGTATAAATTGTTTTAATAGTGAAAGAATTTTGCTAGATCATTGTTTTTTCTTTTTCATATATTGATGAAAAAGGAAAGGAAAATGTTCAATAAAGGGGAAGATAAAAGTCCTCTGACAGCTAAAATGTGAAGTATGTCATCAGGTGTCTCATTTATTATCAAGAAATTCAGTAATGATGCAAACACAGTGATGATACAAAACACAGTGATGATACAAAACTCACAGATATTTTAATCTCCCCACCCCAGGGAAGTGTAGGACTTCCTTCTTTTGATGTTAGATTTGTCATAGGGGCATAGAGTGGTGGAAAAGGTCAAGTGGAAACGTACCACCCACTTTTTGAATCACCTGTAATTAATCTCAACTTGATTTTCATGAAAACAATATAGCTGGGGTCCATTGGGCATAAGCACAAATGACAGACTTAGAGAATACAGAGCCTTCTGGAGGGAGCAAGGACAACTAGAGCTGGAAATATGTTAAGAACACAAGAATTAGACCATGTATGGCCAACTTAGAGGAACCAAGCTGTGCCCAAATGGCCTATACAGTGATGATACAAAACACAGTGATGATACAAAACTCTTAGATATTTCAATCACCACACCCCTAGAGAATGTGGGCCTTTGTTATTTTGATGTTATTTCTTTCTCAGGGGTGTATTGGGGTGACAAAAATCATAAAATGGGTAATTACCACCCACTTGTTTTGAACCTCCTGCAATTAATCTCAAGTTGCATTGCATGAAAAAGCCTGGGGTCCAATGGGCATAGGCACAATTGACAGACTTAGTGGACGCAGAGCCTTCTGGAGGGGGCAAGGACCACTAGAGCTGGACATAGGTAAAGAACAAAAGAATCAGACCATGTATGGCCAACTCAGAGGGGTCAGGCTGTGCCCAAATGGCCTATAGAGTGATGATACAAAACACAGTGATGATACAAAACAATAGTTGGTTTGATCCACTGGACAAAGGAAGTTATTAATTTGCATTTGATTGAATGAATTACATTTATCTATAGCATAGCATTCTAATTGAATGGGAAAAAACAATTGTTAAACCAGTTTAGATTTTTTTTCATTAGATTTACATTATAGTTAAATAAATGAAAGTCAACATAATGATGAATTCTAAGAAAATGGTTGTTTAGCATCAAAATGATGGTTATTGTGTGAGGGAACCATTGGGATTGAAGAATTAAGAGGAATTGATATTCCAAGTTTGTCCAAATATGTACATGAAGGAAAAAATAATTCTTGGCTTTATTGGCCAAGTGTGATTTATTAGTGATGATACAAAACACATTTTTGAAGGGTCATAACTCAAGAAGTGTTTGCATGGGGGACATGTGACTTGTGATTTTGAATGAAATACTATATAGGCTTCACAATCAAGGGATAACAACATTCTCTATAGCTGTTCTAGAGAACACATACAAAGTGACAGAAGATGATGCCATTTTCCTTTGTAATATGATGTATATTCATTTCTATTCATGGGTGGAAAATATAAGAAATTAATGCCATGGATCAGCTTTTTCATATTAGTCAGATTACCTAAGTTGGTCTTCCTCATAGAAAGATGTGGATTTACATATCAAAGAACTTTACAGTGGAAAAAAAGATAAATATTCTGATGTGTTTTGTATCATCATGCAGACCCTCATTATATAATTTCAAACTTCTCTGCACATCTGAGTATTCATAGTTAGTGGCTGAAATGTCAGATTTGGATTGTCCAGTGTGTTACCTTGACACATGCACAACTTCAGGATTATTAGAACATGTTGCAAAAATACACTTGTGTACCTATTTCGTGAGAATCGACCATATAAATGCTGTAGTGAGACCTGAATTGGTTTGGTTGGTTGCTAGGTGGCAACCCCACGCTTTCCCCTTCACTCTGCAGGCGACCATAATCTGAATCGGTCGTGTATTTGGTGGAAAAAAATCTTAATAAAGGCGGCCTCAAAGTCCCATCCCTTGAGTTACTTGTTTATTGTTATTATTCTTGCAAACGTAAACTAATTTATATATATGTAGTCGAAATAGTAGCTTGGGCATAGTTTTAAAACATTTTAGCATTCTCTGTTTAAAAATAGTATAGCTGCACTTTGTGTGATCTAAACAATCGATCTTCGTTCTGCCTACATCAGTCGAACCTACAAACTTTGACAAACGTAATTAAAATGAATTCCAAAACAAATATCAATTCCAATTTTCAAGAAGGAGTAATGATTCAGCTGAGTCATCGTTTCCCTATACCCCCACCGTCTTTGAAAGTTATTGGAGTCAGAGCTTGTCGAAATAGAATATTCCTGCTCTTATATCCAACGTCCAGCCGAGTTGCTGTGGAGAAAAGGGGGCAATGGTCTTCTGGTTTGGGGATTATTTCCCTCGTTAATCTTATATTTGTTTTCCACTTCCCAAACCCAGAATTCACCACCTCATTGATTTCTGCCATGCCAAAAACGCTAGCTTCGCTCGATCCATCAAAATATATCAGCCGCTGTAAAGTGTGAGGGCGAGTAAACATGAAAGGTTAATGTGTTTGACAAACATGCCTTTGCCTCCCTCCTAGGGCAGACGTAACCCATAATAAAAATAATCAGCGCAGGCTTGAGGATAAACGTACTGTGTAAGGGTACTTGGGACTGGTATCCCTGTTTAGCCATCAATTATAGGCAACTAAAGGCCCAAGGCAATCAACAGACCTTGCCGTCTACGATGTAGAGGGGGTTTGATCATTTCATTTACCATTTCCCTGGGTTACGTTTATGTCGTACACATGGGTGGCCAGATACACCACTCAAATGAACCATTTGAATAGATATCCACACTGGGCTTTCTACATCAATAAAGTATAACGAATAATATGAGTCTGCTGCTCCATTAGAGCGAATGTAAAAATCTTCTCATTGGATATTGTTGTATAATCGAAATGCGTCTTACCCGCAGCTTTGTAATTATGTTGTTGTAATCAATGAAACTAAGAGTCGAAACAGAAAACGGGTTCACTTATATTCATTAGAAACGCATCGTCCATCGACATTGGACAAAAACCTTTCTCTCGGGTGAACCCAATAACATCAGGGTTCGGCAGAATGGCTCGTGGAAGTTTAAAAAGTAAGATGTAGTCCGGTGACTGTTGATATAATTTTTATTCATATCACAATATGTCATCAATTGTTTACATGCGAAATTCCGAATTTACCGCGAATCAATTGGAAACAACAGTTTCCAAGCATTTGTCAAGAGAGGCAACAGCCATAACTCTGACGCAACAATAAGGGTTACCAAGTTAAATTAGCAACGTCAACACGTTGCCAAAAGAGCCTGGATAATTAAGTAAAACTACTATTTATTTTTTAGTTCGATGAGATTCTGATCTCATTTGTGGTAGCGCTGCCGGGGGGTGGGACGTGGGGGACATGTCCCCCCCCCCCCCCCCCCACACACACACACACACTTTTGGTGGCAGCTTAAAAAGGTCCAAGCTTGAGGCTCTAAAAAAATTCCTCTCGAAATTCCTCCTGAAATCAGGTCCAAGGCCCTCTTAATAACCTTCATTCTTTAGCCTTTTAATATCTAGCACAAGGGTGGGACGTGGGGGACATGTCCCCCCCCCCCCCCCCACACACACACACACTTTTGGTGGCAGCTTAAAAAGGTCCAAGCTTGAGGCTCTAAAAAAATTCCTCTCGAAATTCCTCCTGAAATCAGGTCCAAGGCCCTCTTAATAACCTTCATTCTTTAGCCTTTTAATATCTAGCACAAAGAACAATAGGTCCAAGGCTGTAGGATTTTGTTTTAATCTAAATGATGTAGGCCTACGCTTCATTTGCATCAGAAAACCACATTACAAATACAAAGTTTAACCATTTCAACCCCGGTCTCCCCAGTGGAATTTGGGGGTACATTTCCTACAATTAATATGCATATATCTGAGTAAAAACTACTATTTATCACTTTTTTTCACCATCAGATATATACACCACCTTAAAGCAAATCCCATGGAGATCCCAAATTTGTAATGGTTATGAACTAAAAGTCAGTTACTAGTTACTCTGGCAATGCATGTTTTATTAAAATAATTGGTTTAATTTTGGTTTCATAAAAGATTCTTTATTATATGATTTAAGTAATATTTGATATAGATTGGTCATGTCACTAGGAACATTTTGATACCAAATACATCAGGAGATTCCCAACAGTTACCTTGGAAACATCATGCAAAATACCTACCCCTATAGGGGTTACCAGAATACCATTATAGAGAAGGTATGAGAATAGATACCCCTGTAATCAATTTGAAAATGTTCTTACATAATAGGAATCTTTTTATTTTTTATTTTGCTCAAGTCAGTCTAAATGACTCCCCTATTAAATTAAGATAGTTTTTACTACATTATATGAGGCTGTCACCATAGCAACCAAACGAAAACACATGAATTACAAAACATTTCTATTCATGGTTGCCATGGTAACAAAACTACCCCAATTTGACAATAAATAATATTTCTAAATTCTCCTTGTTGAGACCTATCTTCTGATACCAGGGTCAGATTTTCAGAAAATGCACAATCAGGGGCTCTACAAATTTAGTCAATTCTGCTAAATAAGGCTACAATTTGGTCAATACTTGGAGTATATTTTGTTGGCATTGCATTGATTGATATTATCTGTTTGGTTAGGTTGAACTGTATTTTGAATTTTATTTTCGTCTGAAATTTAGGTTGTTTGAGATGATTGGTGAAGGTTATTTGTGCAATTTCAAGCGTTTTCAGCCAACACACTTGCCTATATCAAGAGATTTCTGAAAAACTCATTATTTTTCTGAAAGAAATTAGCCTAGGGTATATAGCCTTAGTTGTTTCCATGGTTAGCATTGGCAAACACAGAAAAAAAAGGATTCGTATAACTAATTTTGATATGCCTGGCAAGAATCATGAGTTTCAGCAAATTTGGGTGAAAGTTTTAATGGAAATTATTCATTTAAATTAGTAATGTTTAATATTGAAGTTTGTGGGGAAAATGGATCTTTTCTCCCTTTTTTCAAGATTTCAGACGGATGAATCCCATATTTCTGTTGAAAATTGTTCTAAACATAGCCCTCATAGCTATTAGTTTGCCATCATACATGAAAGAACAGGGTATTAATGCATTTTGAAAAATATTTTTTAGCTTTGAAAATCGTCAATACTCCTGTTTTCATCAGAGTGAAAATTCAGCCGAGGGTTTGTTTTTTAAAAAAAAAGCTTTTTTACTTGTAAGGGTAAAGCAATATTTGAGCTATGTGTATAGAGAGTATTGATAAAAAGTTAAATTCCATTTATTTTTATACTGGAGAAATGGACAAAATTGCCCTTTCCCCATAAAATCCTATTGTGAACGAAAATCAGAGCTCCCTGAAATGAAAACTAACCTGGTGACATATTGTTTTTATTTGCTTTTTGGATTCACTTAAACATGTTCTTTCATGAGGAAAAATTTAAACAAAATGTTATAATTCATATTTTTTTCTACTGAACAGGTGTATATGCCTTTAATACCCAGAATAAAAACTTCCACCGTCCATCATAAAGATCAGGAAGGGTGTACGGATTTTATGCATATGAACTGTGTGAGGTTATTTGTAATAGATGTAATAATGGAATTGACTAAATTCCTTAAAAAAATAAACAATAAATGACCAATTTTTCTCATCACAGTTTGGTCAATAATAATTGAAATGTTATTAAAACTCAATAGTTTACATTTCATCCAATTGAAAGAGTGTTATTATACATGAGAATTTATGGGTGGTCATTTCAATGGCCCGGGAAGGACCCAACATCAGATTAGATTTTGTTGGAATAAAGTTTTCCTGAATTAACAGAGCCGATGGAATACGATTTAAGAGAGATAATATGATTCTTGTTTATTTTGTTTTGACCATAACCCAAACCCCACAAATTGGAAAATAGTTCACTTGAAAAAGCTGAAACAATTGCGAGACCCTGTTTTCAACCTTGCATTAATGACATTTCTTATATCATAGGTTAGATATGTTTTAAAAAGTTCTTATATTTCTATGATGATTATTTAATGATTGTTGTACTCTCTTTTTGATGCTAGTTAGTGGGGATTTGTAACAATATACTTCAATGTTTTTAAAATAATTAATCAAAGAAAATGAACTGACACTATTGTAAGTTTTTTTACATTAGATAATGGCATCTTTGAACTAATTCTCAGACAGATATTTAAAAGCTTCTCTTTGTACAAAGGTGGTTTAGATATAGCTCAATCCATTTTATGAAAAATATTGTTTCAAAAGGGCATCAGAATGTGATAACTGAATTGATTTCCTATAATTCATGCTTTCCCCATTTTGGTAATATTTTAAAACAATAAAAGTCCCTGAGTCTTTCCCTGATGTATGTTGTGCACATATTGATGTAAGATAGTATAAAGTGGCAGTCTGGATTGAAAACTGATACATGTTGTTGTACACTGCATGAATAAGGGAAAAAGGTCCAAGATACCAAAATATGTCCCCCCCACTTTGAAATTGCTAGCGACGCCTCTGCAAGATGTAGATCCTTCTCAGCCAAGGGTTATTGGTATGAGGCAGCAGATTAGGCCATGTCCAGAGTATAACCGCGAGATATTAGGATTTGTAGGGTTTGCTATAGGCCCTTATCCACTTACACGATTGTCGGTCACTTTGGGGTGACCGACAATCGGTCACCTCATGTGACCGACAATTGTGCAAGTGGATACCGGGTCACCGACAATCGGTCACCTGGACACCGACAATCGGTCACCTGCTCCCGACAATCGGTGACCCCTCCTGACGATTACTAAAATTTTAGTAATCGTGGGAGGGGTCACGATTGTCGGGACCCCTAAATTTTTGTTGGGACCCCTAAATTATTTATTTATTCTGTTTAAATTGCCATATTAGTGGTGCTTGTGATGTGGATGAACCTTCTGTTCATTCCTGTTCATTACTGTCAAGTTTAGAGTATATTTGTACATTTATTTTTATCGTTTAAATTGATTTATATAGAATTATTCATATTTGTAGTGAATATTTGTATTTGTACATGGTTTGCGGGTCCCTGATTTTGGTGAATAGTTTGGCGTTGATTTGTACATTCATTTTTTATCATTTCTATTGATTTTTAACTATTCATTGGTATTTTTTGGTGATTAGTTAGACTTTTAAAAGTCTCCCAATCGTACAGTATGTTACCACATTGTAGCATACCCATTTAACTTAATATTTCTTTAATTAGATATACCGAATATAGGTTTTAATATAATATTTCCATACATGTTCTTTGTGTATAATCTTAGAGTTTTAAACATTAAATGCTATAATATTGGTCTATGCTATTTCTCACACAACATGACTCAATATGTTTATGGCCCACTATTTCTATGCAAAAATGACCTTTCCTAGTTGGCTGGGACGGCCCCTCTTATGTCTGAAAACGCTAAAAACGATGAGTTTCTGAAAGGTTAATATGGGGGTGGGGTCATTCCTACCATATATGGTTTATTAATCTGAAAATGTGTATTTTGTACATAAAATGATAAAATATAGCTGAAAATTGACGTTTTCAAAATCTGAAACAAATAAAATGAGGACGTACGCACTCAAAATGATGAATTTATATCAAAATTTCTACTTCATTAAAGGTATCCGGCCATTTACTCAGCGTTTTTTGTTAAATTCTGGGAAAAATATAGGAGATATTATTTTTATTGCCACTTTTTGGCTTTAAAAAATGGCTAAGATAACTCTATATATTCTCTATATACTCTATATATTTTATTTATTCCTGATACGATACATGTGATTCTCAGTGTGATGATAACAATATGTGTAGACAAATACCTAAATGTTTTGCAGCTGTTTTTGTGAATGATTTGGATTGGTGCCTACGTCGGGGGTGGGGTGCCTACGTCGGGGTAAGGTGCCTACGTTGGGGGTGGGGTGCCTACGTCGGAGTGGGGTGCCTACATCGGGGCATTTTGTTTTAAGTTTTTCAAGCCTCTACACATTACAGCTCCTCCTAAAACTCTCAAAATATTTCATTCAATATGTTGGGAAGAGTATAATGATAAAAGTAAATTCTTATTTGTCAGTAATTCCCCACAGTTTTAGTTTTAGTTTAGGAAAAAATAAGTTTAAAATTCAAATTGATGCTGGGAGAGAAATATTCATCCAATCCAGTAGCGATGTTCAGGTTACATTCCCCAAATACCCTATTTATCAATGCACAAATATTTCCTAATTCTGAGAAGTTTGAGAAAATGACTTCTGAAATCACCCATTGCCCCCATTTCGTGAGAATTGACCATATATATATCAAAGCAAATCATTATGAATAAGAACAGTATTAAGAGCCTCGCACATTAGACAGTGTTAACATGAGATAAACATAGGTAGTAAGGTATTTAAATAATCTTAAAAATTTATAAAAGTAAAATCCACCCCCCAGCGCTGTGTCTGATACAAATATTCCAAAAGGGTGGGTCCTATTTATTTATGTATATATTAAACATTCCAAATGTACTTTGACTCTACAGGCGCTTGTACTTCTGTGACAAAACTGGTTTTATTTGTGAGACTTTACTTGTATCATTGTTGTTATTGTTTTTTGGTCAATCTCCATATAATATTATTTAACATATCAAAGAACATGAAGAAATATATTAAAACCTATATTTGGTACTACAGATCACATATTTAGTCTGTTTGAGCAGAGCTATCCCCGGTAGTAATCACACGTTGGAAACGTATTTGATATAGACAATTATATAGACATTATTATCACATAAATAAACCTGGTACACGATTATCGTACAAGTGGATACCGGGAACCGACAATCGGTCACCCCTAGGTGACCGACAATCGGTGACCAAATGAGCAATTATTGCAATGCACAAAAGTAGAGGTCGTGGGAATCTGGGAAGAGTATTTGTTTAGTTCCCCTGCACAAAAGTAGAGGTCGTGAATCCAACCCAAGAAGCTAGAGACAAATGTACTTAAATAGAAAATGTACTACAGGTAATAGAATTCGTAAGTTAGCTAAGATTTTTCTTCATAATCATGTTGAGGTGATCAATATCTATTAGAATCAGTCACTGGTTTTTGGCCTACAACGTGTTTTCTATGCAAACAGGTCGATATTGCCTGGGTCCAGTACTATGGTCCTTGTCAAACCCAAGGGGCCTGATGTGAATAATCATACCCTTTGGAATAGCCTGCGGCCACGGCCGCGGGTGTCACGCTCCGTCCAGAAAAGTGTACCGCTTCAAGTGATTATTATTATTATAGTGAAGTAAATTGGTTAGATTTCACAATATCTGTATTATGTATTATTAAGTACCTATTATTGTTTTTATATTTAAAAATAAAGGATCATCCCAAAACGGCCGTCGCAAACCAGCCGGGAATTTCCCGGCTACTAAACTATGGCTATGCCGGGGACCCGGGGACACAGAGACAAGGGTTGTCAGGTCTGCAGCCAATCTTCTAGATCGACTGCAGACATTTTGATTTAGGATCAGATTCTATATTTCATTTGCTATTTACTGGGATAATCCCAGAGTTTCTACCTTGAATATGACAGACAAATTCCGTCATTGTTCTTCTCCTGGACCATGGCCATGCATGGGTATTTCCCCACGCTGGTCCGCCGCTATAACGTCATGCTGTAGGCATGTGATCTGATTGGCTGTTCCGTTTTGCATGCACACATGGATGTTCTATCAGGCATGTGTCTGGTTGCCCTTCCATCTACTTTTTGTCATGGCGGCCATTGTTGATAGCCCTCGCTTCGAATACGTGGTTTGTGATAACTTTTTAATTATTCATTAAACAAAACAGTTTTCCATTTGAACCTTGCTCCACTTAACTCAAGCTAGCTTCTGGGATCGGTTAGAAAGTTCCAGCAAAAAAAAAGCATGACAACAGGTCGATCATATAAGGTTTGGTTTATGGTCGATTCCATAAAATCTGTGACAATGCCAAAAAAAAACATCAAAATTTAGAATTAGTCAAAAATTATTTATCTTTTGATTACATGTACTCTACGTTTTCAGTGATAAATTGTATGATTTGGGAACACTAATCTTCATAACTTTTTTTGCTATGCTCTTTTAAAGTTAAGGGGCACCAAATACAAGTGTCCCTGTGGGTGGGTACATAGGATTTTGTACCACCAAGAGCTTTAAAAGATAAAAATAAGTTCATGCTTTAGTAGTACATATACATCCTTATACAAAGATGCATGAAAAATCAATAAACATAAGAGTTTCATTTCCCATTGTGCTATTATTCATATATATCTATATGTACCCACCCACGGGGACAGTACCCACCCATGGGGCCATTGCATTATTCTCTGCTCTTGACATAATGAATCACACCTTATCGTACATTAGTAGTACATTTACATCCCTACATACACATGCATGAAAATTAAATAAACACAAGAGCACGTAATTCAAATTAGTCAGTAACCACATTCATATTCAATCACCCTCATCTCATCCCATTATTATATCATTCTATATGAGCTAACATAGCTCGAATATACACCTTATATCCCCGAGGCTGGCTTAAGCTGCTAAGTGATAAGACAACAGCAAGTTGGGCGTTAACGGAGCTGCTTTAAACTCCCCAATTTATTCAATTCTTAAACCTAACAATCATAGAAAAGAAAAAATTTCGGTCCACACACCACAAGAGGCGAGCACAGAATGGCCGAGGTGAGGGAACAGGGGAAACATAGTAAGCGAGTATTAGCCGAGGCAGTGGCGCCGCCTGGCATATAACTATCTCACTAGCAAGATGTGCAATATCCCCGAGGCTGGCTTAAGCTGCTAAGTGATAAGACAACAGCAAGTTGGGCGTTAACGGAGCTGCTTTAAACTCCCAACCCCAGCCGAAGGAAAAAATACAAATGAAGAGAGATAAGTCAAGAGTAATGAATAGAATTTTAGATCACATCGAGATAATCAACAAGAGAAAGTACTCAAAGAACGAGCAACAGCGTAGTCCTTAATTAACCTAGTCTGAGTGTCAGCCGAAAGGTAGAGCAAAACACTGAGACTCTTCCAATCTCCGTATGCTTTTATGTCATGGAGAGGAAGACCCAACCTGCTCAGATAAGTGGCTGAGCCTCTACGCAAACTGTGAGACGTGAAGTTCCCAGACAGGCCAGCATTAGAGATACCTTTTGATAACATGGAGGAAAAGAATTTGTAAGTAACAGGTTTATGAGAACCAGGATAACAAAACAAATAATCATTTGGTAGTAATTTAGTTTTTGCTAGGTAAACCTTTAACCACCTCACTGGGCAGATAATAGAATTAGAAGCACTAACCACTGGAATAACAAGATCCCGCTCACGATACTGTAACGTCTTAGAGGAGCAGATAGTGAGAATCATACCATAATTCGTGAACCTAAGGTCAGAACGTAGAAGCATATGACACGAATCAGTTAAGTGAGATTTACGTAACAAACACCTGAAGGAGACACATATCATACACCAGAAGATCAAGGTAGAGAAATCAGACTTGTCTAAAACCTTATAGATCCTTACGAGGTGCTCTGGCAGTAATGGATCAGCCTGCAGAACCGAGTCACCTAAGAGCCTTCTGACTCCTTTAAGTGTACACTTAATCATAAAGTCTCCTTTTGCAGCAGGAGTGTAACCATAAAACTCATGTAGTGACCATAAGCCACTCAGATAGTTAGCAATAGATGAATACGCTAATTGTTTCGACAAGTAGGTAATATATAGACACACTATATTAACTGAAGCAGGTAATGGATTAAATTTATATAAAGAGCAAAACCTCAAATATCTAAACCATTGTGACTTCTTTGTGAGCCAGGTATTCTCGGCCCAACACATGGATGGGAGTTTCCTGCAGTCCTCTGACAAATCTCGAACGGAGGCTGTGAGAGCAACAGAAAGAAAACAATAGTGGTAAACCATAAACATTGACATCAGCCTTAGCATATAATCGTGATAAAGAGTCAGCACACACATTATCTTCTGAACGTATATAACTAGCAGAGACATCAATATTGAAAAGAGCAGTACACCAGAACAGTTCGCGCAGAAGCGCCATAGCTATAGTATTATTACTTTTGCCCGTCATAATCATGGCTAGTACCTGCGTATTATCAGTGAAGAAATGCACTTTCGAATCTCTGAGAGTACCCAACCACCTCTTAGTGGCCACAATAATCGGCCACAATTCCATAACATTAATATTAGAGCTACCCACCGCATCAGTCAAAGGGGGGAGTTCATTATGTAGGCAAAGAGAATTATCCAAGGCCCACGACCCATAGAAGAAATCATCATGTGTACCCAGATAACCTCCAAACCCAGATAAGGAGGAATCAGTATGAATATAATGAGTTGGATCAGCCCCATCGGGCAATTTTACCTTACCATTAAAGAAGGGCAAAAAGCTCTTCCACCATTTCAGGTCCTGTTTATACAAATCAGACAAGCGGACCCTTCGATGACCTTTTGTAGATTTTAGCAGGGAGTACAGTCGCCTACAGAACATGCGACCACCTTTAATTATAGTAGCACAATGTGCCAAATAACCAGTTAGTCTTTCTACATCTTTACGAAGACAAGTTCTCATTGGAAGAATTTCATTCACCATTAGTAAGGCTCTATCAATTTTATCTTGTGGCAAACGAAAACACCAGTTTTCAAGATCAATAATTATACCCAAGTATTTAGGATCGTGCCTAGGCTCTATCAACTTACCAAAGTTAATCTGGAACCCCATAAAACGAAGAAGCTGAACTAAGATTAGTTGGCGACGAGAACATTCTTCCAAAGTAGTACCAGCCACGAAGAAGTCATCGATATAATTTAGGCAACCAATACCCATAGCAGTCATAATCTTAGCTACATAACCACTCAAAGTATTAAAAATATAGGGGGCTGATTTAATTCCAAAACATAAGGCGTTATCAGCGAAGTAGGTATCGACTCCATTCCAAACCCAGCTAAACCCAAGTTTAGACCTATGAGGGGGAAATATATTAACAGAGCGATAAGCGCATGAAATGTCTACCACGCAACCATAACCACCATGCGTAACTAAATCAACAGTATCATGGACCCTATAAAATTCAAACTTACTGGCTGTAGAGGACATAAGATTATTTACAGAAATATCAGGTCTAGAACAATCTGTTATAGGGCGCAGCCTACCATCTTTTCGCAGGACTGCGCCCAAGGCGTGTATACATTCAGGTTTCATTTTTGCAACAGAGACCTTACCCTCAATAAGTTCAGAGGAAACCGTTTTATCCATTTTGGAAGAAATCTCAAAGTCTAAAATAGAAGAATAATTAGACATTTCATAAGAAATCTCAACATCGTCATCTAGGATTTTAAATCCACGGCAAACACCATCAAGAATAAACTCTGACAGATCCTGATCTAAATCAAAAGTGTCAACCAAACACGCTATACGACAGGGTTTTAATTGAGTTGGAACCCAGTCAAGGTAATAGATACAACTACAAGTATCAGCGTAACAACGCGAAGTCAAATGCAGAAATTGATCATCGTAAACACGAATACTTTTAATATAACCGTCAGGGAAACGACCCGAACGCATTAATAATTTCATGTCAAACTCCATAGTGTTATCTGTATAGTATGGAGTGACAAAAGAAGCATGATCAATCAAAACATTCCAACCTTCAGGTGTCACGACCACACATAAACATTGAGATCCGCCATTTTGAATACATACATATGGGTAACCCTGAGTTTCCGGAAGTTCTACCAAACAACCGGAAGAAGATGGCGGGTCTTGACCAGCAAAATTAATTTCAGTGACAGAAATTAAATCAATAAGTTCGTTACCATCTAGAACATTTTCATTGCTAGTCAAAAAACAGTCTGGCTTACCAATCGAACCATAATCAATCATACCAGCAGAAACCACAAAAGTTTCAGAATCAAAGTTACCCAAATGACTTACACTCTCAGCGCACCCCTAACTGTCATGGCGGCCAGAGGTGGCGGCTTGAGATTTACAGCTAGTTCTAGGATGATTTCCCCCACATACTGCACAAACATGAGGAAAACGACAAGCAGAATCAGTACAAGCGTCCCTATTGAAACCCCAACAATGTATTTTCGGTTCCTTCTTAACTGCAGGTTTGTCTCCCGTAGAATTAACCTGTGCTTTCTGTTTAACGCCTACATTAGTTTGCTTCCTGGCATATTCTTGGCTTAAAAACCTCAGGGCGAAGCCCATATGTCCCGAAGTGTAAGCTTTCAAGCCAACTCGTCTGGCAAGATCGCGTACCGCCTCGTCATACTTTGATATACCTTTCGTCAAGTAAGCTTGAGTGCTAGCTTTCTCAGAAATAAAACATAGATGTTCTAACATGCCCTCAATATCTTGCCCCTTACGGTACTGCTCTAACATAAAGGCGCTATGACAATAGAGTAACTTTTCACTTGACATATACTTTGCACGTTCCTCCTTGGGAAGGAAACGAGAAATACGGTACATACGTTTGAGAGAACCATGAGAAGACTTGGTTTTCTTACTCTTCTTCTTGTGACGGTGGCCTTTCCTATGGGAGTCCTGAGAAGTGGAGCTAGAGTCAGAAGAGCTATCTTCACTAGACAAATCCGCTGAGTCAGTCCCCGTGGACGAAGCACTAGAGTCCCGGTCCCTGCTCGGCTGAGCTTTCGAACGTCTATTCCTCGATCCTTTTTCGTCACCAGAATCAGCGGACTTCTTACCACGACCACCAGCAGCCCCCTCCGAATGAGAGCCACCCTGTAAGTTAGTAAGGAGGCTCTCAATGCGATTCAACTTATCGCTCGTATGGGCAGAAGCTAGAGAAAGCCCACCTAGCTCCTTTTTCACGTCGCCAACAGACTTGTGTAATTCAGAGACCTCCTGCCTACACTGGTGATCAACTCCGCCGGGCGGGTTTTACATGTAACCACCGGTAGCACCTCCCGGAGCACCTTTGCTACCACCTGCTTTCTCCGAATACAACATGCCTGAAGAGCCAATATCAGACGTGCCCCAATCATTCTGTGCCTCTTCTGTCCAGTCGTCCAAATGTTCCTCTAACGTACCAAGCAACTTATGAACCGAATCTCTAGAACGTCTGGTGTGCGACTTTGCCTTTTTCTTGTCAGACTGGCTCGGCGACCAATTAGTCCAGTCAACAAGACGAGAAATATCGTTCTCATCGTCCCGTTTATCGTCAGAAGAATCAAGCTTTGCCTTTGAAACTTCTTTGCACTTCTTCCCAGTCGGGGCAGAATGCTTAGTCTTACAAGTTTTACAATACCTAGTCCCTCTCGGAGCGGACATGGTCAGACAAAAATTTCGGTCCACACACCACAAGAGGCGAGCACAGAATGGCCGAGGTGAGGGAACAGGGGAAACATAGTAAGCGAGTATTAGCCGAGGCAGTGGCGCCGCCTGGCATATAACTATCTCACTAGCGAGATGTGCAAATAAGAGTTAACTAATGACGTATAAGAATCGAGTGAATTATATAATTTAATTAAGGAACATGATTTGAAATGTACTACCCTACGGCCATATGTAACATGCATGGTATTGATGCCTAAGAAAATCACTATACTGTGACTGGTGTCAGGCCAACTATTGAATAAAAACGTTTCCAAAAAAAAAAAGAGTTTCATTTTCCAATACACTAGTATTCAAGCATATATTCATATATGTACCCACCCACGGGTACATGACATTATTCTCTGCTCTTGACTTAGGGTAAAATGTACGTTGAAAATTCGTTTTGTTCATAACATATCGTTGTGGTATGGCCATACTTAGAAGATAATATAAATTATGAAATTCATATTATTCCAAATTCAATACAGGAACATTGTACCCATCCATGGGGACATTTCAAATTACCCCATCTTGTGTCTAAGGCTCTGAGCTTTTAAAGCCAAATGCAAACATTATTTTTTTATCAATTTTATTTTCAGAAGAGATAACATGAAAATTTTGCAGAAGTAACCACCGCTTACATCAGCGCTTTTATAGGTTATCTGCATACTGATCTTTGGCAAATGTTATATAAGAAATATAGGAAAATGATAATATTATATAAACATAGCAGATTGCAATGTGCAAAAGAGGTTCTAACTAACTTGGGATGGACTGGTGATTGAAGAAATGATGATATATGAAATTAAACATATCTATAAAGAAAACATTACTTGAGGTGGGAGTGAGTGTAGGAAGGAGCCGAGCAAGTGGTGAGTTTTTATTCTTTATCTAGATAATATTTTTTAGCTTGAATTTTGAACTTTGAATAAAGAATATCTTCAATATTTCTAAGTCTTGTAGGTAATTTGTTCCAAATAGATCCTAGCTGGTAGTGGAGAGATTGGATGTCTGAATTCTTTTTTGGAATAAAGACAGATATGTGCGACGGATGTGTGAATGAGAGATGAAAGCAGTAGTGCCGTTTGGGCGTGCAAAGCACTTTAATAATCACCCCATAACATATACATACAGCAATATGGAATATAATAAGAAAAAAAAAAAATTTTCAACTGAGATATATAGTTCTTCACTTGTCGAGTGAGATATTTGAACTGACGAACGTGGGCGTGGCACTTGTAGAAGGAACCTCTCCTGCGCTCCTATTGGTTGAGGAGCGGAGAAACCCCCTGTGACGTCATAGTCAGATGTAAACATGTCCATGTGTCGCAATATAGGCGTTGTGATGCCAACTTCACATATGTGCGACGGACGTGTGAATGAGAGATGAAAGCAGTAGTGCCGTTTGGGCGTGCAAAGCACTTTAATAATCACCAAAAGCCCAAACACACTACAATGACGAAGAAATAAAAGCATCCACCTTCAACTCATGGTCCAACGACGGTGATATGTATTTTTCCACACAAGAGCTACGCCATCTTCCTCTATTTTTAATGTCAGACAGGCAAGCCCCTCTTGACGCCATATATGTTGCCGATCCACACCTCAATGAGTGCATAGATATACGCCCAGATATTCCTGCTCTAGTACATAGATCTGACAGAAAACTGTTAATATAGGAGTATGATAATACAGAACCGTCAGGTAGAGTAAATGCACATGCAGCTGATTGAGCAGAAGAATAGGAAAATAATTTCTCCATATAATAAACAGCACACAGTCTCATAGAATTAGCCTTGCTTATAGGAATAACAAAGGGGGTAGCCGATGTCTTGGTAGACCTAATCACACACGACAACCCCCAATCATGAAATGTAATATCCTTTCTCAATACTGAATGGTCAGAAACAATTACATGACCCACTCTGAGCATTGTGCGGAATAAAAAAAATAAAAATTGACCAGGCAAATAGCTGGGCAGTGACATCGAAGTTCACATAATTCCACATTTTCGTTAGGTGAGAAGGTAGCAGAGGAGATGCTGGGGACACGGATGCCCCTGGAAGCTTGGCAATACCCCTCAATAATGATTTTAACACAGGGTGTGAAGGCGAGGCACAAGGAATATTTCGTATCTTGGCACCAAAAGACACTCCACACAAATAAGTTATCACAGAAGAATGTTTCATAAATGTAGATAGATACGCTGCATACAGGCACAACATGTATGTCCTCTGTGTGAGTGTCGATGAAGTCACAGATAATGTCTGTAGGTAGCTGACTCTCTCCTTCCATTTGCTGAGCCCTAGGAATATCAGACAAAAATTTGTCAGCACAGCATAATCTAGCTTGGGAAAGACACAACAAGCTTCCAGAAGAGTTAGAAATGTAAGGAAGTCTTGAGAGAGTATCCGCAATAAGATTATTTTTAGTGTTAATATATTTAGGAATTAATTCCATATCAAATATAAATGTCAACCAATATAGCTCGTACAACCACTGCATAGCTAAGGGGCTCAAGCTGGAACCATTTGTGAGCATTGCTATCACTTGTGTGTTATCGATGAAACATATCACAGCTTTTCCTTTGAAGATGTGAGACCATCTCCTCACGCCTACCAGGATGGGATACAACTCCTGGATGTTTATATTAGTAGCAATCCCATCCTCACTCGGGCGTGGGACGATGTGATTACATTGGGGGAAAGAGAAGGGTAAGGTAGTGTCATCCCAGACGCCAGCAACCCAGTCATTGCCATAAAACACGCCGAAACCCTTTGACGAGGCGTCAGATACCATGGGAAGATTGCAACATGGTTTCTCGATTAGACGCCTTCCGTTGAATGACGCCGCAAAAGATTTCCACCACTGAAGATCTTGGCGAAATAATGTGGAGATTTTTGACTGCTTCAGCTTCTTAGCAATCATAAGCTTGTATAAGTCAAACATGCGTCGACAGAATGTTTTTCCTCCTTTAAAAACACAGGCACAATGGCTAACATAGCCACACACACTTTCTAGCTGAGATTTTGTGATAATAACCTTGTCTTCCAATGACTTCAATATTTTATGAAGTTTGTCTATCTTGTCCTGAGGCATAGACAATGACATGTCTACCGAATTGATGGTGAAACCCAGGTAACAACAGGTGGAACTTGGGGAGGTAACCTTGTGCCACGCCACATAGAAACCTAAATATCTCAGAACCTTGACAATATTATCACGAGCATCTCTACATTTTTCAATAGAATTTTCACATGTAAAGAAATCATCAAGGTAATTTATGACAGGTACATGGAATACATTTGCGACCGAGTCAGCAATAAAGTTTGAAATATCATCAAAATAGCAAGGGCCTGTTCGAAGGCCGAAGCAAAGTCTGTTATCATAGAAATATCTGTCTTGACCATTTAAATTCCATCTGAACCCACAATATATCCTGTGAGCAGGGTTGATAGGTACAGCACGATATGCCGACTTAATATCAACAACTGACATGAAAGAGTTATTTTCTACTAGATCGACAGCATTGTCAATTGATTTGTAAGAGAAAATACGTAGCAAACTCGAGCAATGCTCATTTACACAACTACCCACAGGCCTCGAACAGTCGGTGATAGGTCTTATACCCCCATCAGGTTTTTGCACCGCTCCCAAAGAGTGAATACATACAGGTTTGACATTAGATATAGATATGAAACCATCGCTCAATTCAGCGTTAACAATTCTATCCATTTTTTCTTTAGCTTCAGGCTCTAAGATAGAGGCGTAATTTTCACAATCATAACTTTCTACCGGAGAATCAACAATGTCGAAGCCATCACAAATACCGTAATACACTTGGAGATATTTATCAACTACCATACTACCTTGTGTAAATAGAAGATATGCAAACCGACATGGTTTTAGTTGTGTTTTAACTTCAGCGAGAAAATGGGAACAACTACATGTCCCATACGTACAGGTACCGTAAACGGGGACGATACAGCCACCCGGCAAATCGGAGCATTAAATACTAAAAAATCTCCACTATCCGGAGACCCAGCATCAATAAAATCGGAAATGTTAGAGAAAATGTCATTGTACATACATTCGGCGACAAATCCTGGACGATGAGCAGCAATCGGGAAAGAAATACGATCATTTTCACTTTGCAAGAGGGTTGAAAAGTCCCCCTTAGCAACCACCTCTGCCATCTTGGCTTCACCACTTCCGGTGTCACCAAGTGAAATGTTCGAATCAACAACATTCATATCAAAACAATTTTCCGATGAATTCTGATGAATATTACTGAAATTTTCCCGATTACTAGCTAGTTCCTATTTACTATTTTTCCCTACATGGCAGTTCTTAGCTGAATGATCCGAAGACAGGCAGTTGGAGCATTTATGTGGAAATGCACACGGCGATTTCGTACAGCCGGCCGCCGAGTTGAACTTGAAACACACTTTGACGTCTTTGTTTACTTTCCTCCGAGCAACAGCTTCGACAGCCTTTTTGGAATTCTCAAAGGCATAAAAACGCAAGATTTCTTCCTGTTTCACGTTGCTAAATGCTTCCAGACCTTCCTTATTCGCTCTGCTTCTCACACATGTATCATAGAGAACACTAGCCTTCAAGTTATACACCTGCGACTTTGCCTTTCCACACATAGTGACAGAATGATTCACAACTCCAGCAATCTCTGTATAAGGCCGTTCATCAACCACCAGTTTTGCAATAAGACGCAAATTTACAAGCAGCAATGATTCAAATGATTCAATATCCTCACCCTTATCGAGATGGTTGACGTGATCGAATGGCTTGGCACGAGCCCTAGAATTGGATCTGGAACGATGTCTAGTACGATGTGTAGACCCACGAACATTATAAATGGAGCTCTCGACGCTTGACGCCCTGGACTGACGGCCATTGACAGTGAAGGTAACATCAGAACTACTGTCAGTCTTGCTAGTCGATGCTTGGATATTCTCAGCTGACGGAACCTTGTTCACCACCTTATCTTCCACGGTACGTACCAAAGTTGACACAAGTCCCTCTAACTTTTCCATGCGAATGTTTATGGCCCTCTTGCAGGAATCACCAACAACGCCCTCGTGAGATTCTTCACACACCTCACAATGTTTAAGTTTTGACGGAGACATGATGTCTAATGAGTTCACACAGAAGAAAATTTTTTCAACTGAGATATATAGTTCTTCACTTGTCGAGTGAGATATTTGAACTGACGAACGTGGACGTGGCACTTGTAGAAGGAACCTCTCCTGCGCTCCTATTGGTTGAGGAGCGGAGAAACCCCCTGTGACGTCATAGTCAGATGTAAACATGTCCATGTGTCGCAATATAGGCGTTGTGATGCCAACTTCACGTATTATAGGGGCATCAAACTCACGGGTTGCTCGGTTTACAGGTAGGGTCCCAGTCTCTTTCAACTTCGATATTACAGTAAAGGCTTGTTTGGAGAGAAGAAAGCTTATTCTGTTTCTAATTTTCATTGTTTTTGTTACCAAATGGATATCATTTGTTGCCGTCAGAGGTGAGCATCCAAGAGCTATTTTCAAGGCTTTGTTTTGCAGTCTTTGAATAATGTTCAAAGCCTGCTGGTTACATCTACTTACTAGTCCGATACTATAATCAATTGTGACCTGCTCTGCGAAAACGGGTCTTATGTGCTTGGATATGAAATGTAAAATGTGTTTTAGGACATAATATGCTGCAAAAATTATGTTGATACGAAAAACAGAAGCCGAGATATGAAGTTCTGAAATATGATGTGTTGAAATGGGGTAAATAGCCAAAACTGCTGTACGGTTTTTACTTGCCGAACTTTAGTTAAACCCTTATATGATTTCAAAATGTGCATCATTTAATAATTAAAATTAATTAATTAAATAATATATTGCCATTTTTCTGAAAATTTAAGTAATTCAAATCTGTTTTTAGTATCTTAATCATCAGAAAATTCTCTTTTGACTTTATTTAAATTTGAAACAATTTGATGACATATAGGTTTCCATGGAAACCAGAATCCTGTTAAACGTCATTATTGATGATTTGGACGTTCCATTGAATTCATGGTTACCATGGCAACACTAACAAAATTTTCTCCAAAGTTTTCCGCCACGCTATAATCTGTGAAAAATTTCATTTTCAATGGTTTTTTTAATAAACTTTGTGTTTTTAACAGTTTTCCTGTTAAATAATGCCGCTAGGGCTATCCAAGTAAAAACCTATAAGACCCATAATCGCAGAGCAGGTCACAATTATTGATAATATGTTGGCTTTTACCAGCAATATTGCACTTCTTTTATTAAGATTTTTTCGGATAATGGATAGTTGGTATATCCTATGTTGTAGTGATTTGATTAGGATATTGCTCTGTTCTTTAAAATTTAGTTTATTATCGATGTTTATACCCAAATAGGTATAATTACTAACACATTCGATCTCTTTTTGCTCTATTTTCAAACAGAGATTCGTGTTGCTTTTTCTCCTTTCTCCAAACAACATAGTCTTAATTTTACCAATATTGACCAGGATTTTGTTCTGGATAGACCAGTTATAGAATTTAACAAGATCGGCATTCATTTTTTTGGTCAGTTCCTCAGTGTTATTCCCAGTTGCAAACAAGACAGTATCATCGGCATATATGAGGTAGTGGGAGGCTAGATTTAATTTATTTATGTCATTGGAAACAATAAGATAGATGATGGGCCCTAATATGGACCCCTGAGGGACTCCACATATTATGGGAGAGGCTTTTGAATGATAGTCCATGACTCTGACCGATTGGGAACGGTTAAATAGATAAGAGTCTAGCCATTTTAGAGCAAGATTGTTAAAGCCAATTTTCTTCAATTTTTCAGATATTATACTATGATTTACACTGTCAAATGCTTTGCTAAAGTCAATAAAAACTGCAGCTGTAAGCATATTATTATTATTATTATTAAAGTTAATGTGATTGAGTAGCTCGTATAAAGCCTCATGGGTACTCTTATTTTTTCGGAAACCATATTGGTGTGGAGTCAGGATATTATTATAATTCAGGTGATTCCAAATTTTTTCAGATATATATTTTTCCAACAACTTGCCTCCCACATGGGTAAGGGCTATAGGCCTAGTATCCTCAGGTAGTTTTACTTTGTTTTCTTAGGGATCGGTTTAACAATTGCCAACTTCCATGCAGCAGTGAAAACACCTTTTTTAATTGATAGATTCATTACATACCTCAATAGGTTTGTCATACATAAGAACAATTCTTTATAAAGTTTAGCATGTATAACCCTGCAGCCAGATGACTTTGATGTGTCAATGTCTTTAATTAATTCACTTAGTGCATGGAAGGAGATAGTGTTAAAGGAGGAGCATTCTTTCTCGATATTCTCATCTTTGAGAGTTAATGGAATATGCGGAATTTTCTGTTGTATTTTACTTGTAATCTCCTTGGTCTTATTTGATGTAATTTGATCAATAGTACACCATAGTTTTTTTTACTGTCATGTGAATTGTTATCTAGGAGATTGACATAGTATTGCGATTTTGCTCTCCTAAATAAATCATTAACATGGTTTCTTTGATTTTTGGCTGCACGGATATCATGCTGATCCTTAGTGGTATTAGCATTTTTAAAAAGATCTTCCCTGATTTTACATGCATTCACTATATCTTGAGTGTACCATTTTGGCCTGTTAATACAAATATGAACAGTTTTCCAGGGGTTGATCAACTATCTCCACCATCTTATCGTATAAATACGACCATGCTTCATCAACATCATCAATGTTATAGTATTCAACCCAAGATATGTTGTCTAGGATAACTTGAACATTTTCTTTAGTAAACCTGGTCATAGATCTAATCTTGCGTTTTATACATGTGGATCTTTTTTTTTTCTTTTATGTTTAAGTACTAGGTTTATTGCCTGGTGGTCTGAGATATTGTAGTTAATAGTTCCAGTTGTGGACGATTTATTTGATTTATACATGAAATAATCTAGAATACTATCTTTTTTAAGTCCGAAATGTGTTGTAAATTTCGAATTTATAGTCAGATCGAATTCTTTCTGGAAATCTTTGATCATTTTGATTTTCGGATTTAGTGTATCATTTAGATCAATGTTGAAATCTCCCACCAGTATCATGATGTAGGTGTCTGGGGAGCGGGGACACCTAATGATAATTACTCTAAGATAATTAAATAGCTATTAGGAGATTTTGAGGATTAATAGCTGGCTATGTCCAATGTAGGTAGAGTAGTGTAGATATCTTAGATGAGCTAGTCAAGATGTAAGAATAACTCTAAGTAGAGAGAGATCTTGGAGATGTGCTGAATAGCTGGTATTTTATTCAATGTTGTAGAGTATCAAGGTGTAGGTTTACAATAAGTCCTTTATAGAGCATAGGTTCCCCAGGATTCCAGTATAGTAGAGTTTCCAGTCAGTCTTCTTTAGTAGATAGTGGTGATACAGCTTCTAGGTCCAGGTAGTAGATGGTACTGACTGACTGGAAGGAGGACCCTTTTATACTATAGGCCCATGATTATTCTAGAAAAACCTTTGCCTAGTATGCAGTATAACTGCTGACATGTTTCAGGCTTATTGGAGTACATGATGAAATAATTCCTTATAGAACCTTAATTACACTTATTTCTGCAATCTCTGGGTACCTTGGAGTGTGTGTGGAGCAATGGCTCCTACCTGTTTCACAATATAAATCATTGCTTCAGCTTAGAACATCGCGTCAGCATAAATCAATGCACCAGACTATTCAATATAATTGTACACATCCACTGATACATTTCAGAGTAATACATTAATACATACATGTTTAAATATTAGGGTAATAAAACATTAATAACCCTGTAATTAGTTAGACATTAAAAATCAATTAGGGTAATGAGACATGTTAAATCCAGAGTGGACATTAACAATTGTACCAGGGTGTCGAAGACTTTCATAATTTTGTATCACTTCCTTGAGTTGGGTGAAACATGAGTTAACATTGGCCTGTGGAGGTCTATATATCACGCTTAGATGAATAGGCTTCATATATTCCTTGCTGATTGAGACAGATAAGATTTCAATATTCTGATTACTTATGGAGAGTTGTTCATTCACCGTATAGTCTGTATCCCTTATATACATGCATACACCACCTCCATGTTTATTACCTTCTCTATTAAGATTTACCAAATTATAGTTCTCATGCTCAATAGAGTTTAAGTTGGTGTTATTCTTTATCCATGTTTCTGTGAAACAGATTATATCAATATTCTTAGTATATCTTGTTTTACCTGATCAAATTTCGGTACCAGCGATCGAACATTAAGATGAATAATTTGACATCCATTCATTTTCATTAAACCTTGCCAATTCTCAAGGTACTTTTCATTGACTTGTACTGACATAGTTTTGGTACTACTTACACCGGAGAATGCTTATTATTCCAGCAACGATTATCGTCATATGGTATTTACACCCCCCTTCTCTGACCCGTTTATGCAACAGATTTTATACCAGTAGAATTCTACAGACCAATTCAAGCAACAAAAAATAGGCATAACACATACTAGCATCTTCAAGGAATAGAACATACGGTCACCTAAGAGCGAGTCAAACGAGGAATTGTATCCACCAGCAACGATTATCGTTATATGGTTTTTCCAATACCCCATATGACTTCATATATAGGAATTACATACCCCATATGACTTCATATAGGAATTACATAGGCAAATATAAATGTTATATATACAATAGACAAAATATATGTCCCTGCAAGAAAGGTCTTGAGCTACATATGGTGGTGTTCTCACGAGGGGATTGTGTGCACCAGCAACGATTATCGTCATATGGCTAACACAAATCTCTCATGTGGACTTTCACCCAAAGTTTGATACATTTTTCAGAGCATCATTTGTATTCATTTTGTCGGATAAGACACCTATCATACATACGTACACACTTTAGTTGTTATAATTTATGCTTAATATTCTGTACAATGGTATGTAATGGTTCACTTACCAAATTATCATGGAAGATAAAATACCATAGGTCTCATATTCTTACAATAGTGTCAATTTGGTTTGGTGTGTACAGTAAAGTGGGTATGAGTTCTCATTGGGAGAGGGAGGCGAGGTCAACTAGCGATGATATATCGTCGTCTGGTCTTGCTGGCGGCCCTCTTCCTGAGTTCCAATTTATCCAATCAATTTCTGGTAGCTACATAAGAGAAGTGGATAATCATGACATTTCATATTTTTCATTGAGAGAGGTTGATTAAATTAGCAGTAAAAGATTTCTCAGTGAAAGTAATATTTATTAGAATACTATATGATAATTACTGAGTGACGATAGTTGGGCCTATGCTTGTCTACTATATATATATGGTTGTTATTGTATTTCAATAAAGGTATAACTATGAATTAGTAACGTGCCCCCTGAATGACCTTTCAGATTTAGTTAAGGAGAAATTAAACCAGGGACAAATAGCAAAAGACAAGTTTCTGAACTGTCTTGGGTATCATTAATATCCCTTATTGATATACTAAAAGGCCCAGAAAATATAGATCAAGAAACATGCCCAAGATCACAATAAAATACAAAATGGCTGTCACTAAAACTTTGGAACACCATAACTCAGGATATAATCAAGATATAGTCAAGTGTGAATACACTTTTTCTATGTTTTTAGACATGGGGAATCCAGTGCAATATAAATAAAGTCAATATAATCAAAATTTAGTAAGTTAGTATACTGATACTGAGAAATATCAAGTAAAAACTTCCTTAAATGCATCAAGTAAACTCAAAAAACACCTAACTCAGGGTATAATCAACATATATATTTAAGTGTGAATATACTTTTTCTATGTTTTTTATACATGGGGAATCCAGATCAATATGAATAAAGTCAATCTAATCAATATTTAGCAATTTATTTAGTTAGTATATGTGTTATGCTGAACCGACTACTTGGATGGTGAGGGAATAAAGAAAAAAAGTCAACTTTATCCAGTAAACTCAAGAAATCTATTTGGATTGTATTGTATAAAAAGCATTCAAGACGAAGCACAATTGATATCATATTCCTGTAGACCTAACTGTCAAAGGAATCTCTTTTGATTATTAGTTAGTTTTTTATTTGAAATAAAACACAACAGGAACAATCAGTATGCCTAGTGATTAAGGCACCTGGCTTTAATCATTAGCTCCTGTACTGGTAATATAGTCACCGTTGACTGCTGCTGTCACTCTTGCAGCTGCAGCAACAAATTTTGTAGTAGTTGTTCTGAAGCCAGAAGCAGGTTCAAAAGTAAAGTTTGGAATTATTTCATCTGTGAACTTCCATCCTGAGTACTCTGGAGGAAGGTGAACACACTTTGTTGTTTAAATCTGGTAGTACACTCTGTGATACTAGCAGTAGAACTTGGTAGTAGAATCTGTAGATTAATATATGTTTTGTGGACAGAAAGTTTTCCTCAATTTTTCTTTATTATAGAGGATGTAATTCAAATTGTAAACAGTATCCTATTCTCCAGCTTTCTCTATATCATCTTGAGAAGCTTTGTTATTGAACACACTTGTTTTGAAACACTGGCTAATTGGCAAACATCCTTAAAAGCATGCCTTTTCCTAAATCTAAACACATTTTGCTATCATGGACAACCTCTTTGGTGGAAGGTTATAACCATTATTTCAGCTAGAGCTAGAGAGACGTCGACATGTCGGCGCTCCACTAATTTCCACTTAAAAGTTCGGAAAAGCTAAGCTTATAACCATATAAATGGTATCATCTAACCATTAATACATATAGACTTTGACAGTAGAATACATCGATCAAGGCCAAGTGAGGGGAATAAGATATTAGTGTCAAAAGGATTCGACGCGACCACGACTGCCTGGGAAACTAGACGTCGCCCTTGGTGAGATATATCTGCTATTATCGCCCACTCACGAAAAAACTGTTTATCAATCCATCTACTTCATTGGCAAAATATATCAAATACGAAATGGACACACATTTTGAATTCTCTCGAGGGGATGATGGATTCACTCATCTCTATGAATCGTCAAAATTGGACTGTGATTCTAATAAGTTTGCATTGACCTCTACGCCTATCACCGCTGGGACCAACGAGGCTATCCCATCCCTAGCTCAGTCGCCAGTTGCGCGACATTCACATTTACAACAATCGCAACTTAATTCTAGCGAGGTAAATTTCAACAACGGCGAATTAAATAATGATGCGGAAGGTTCTACACTACGACTAAATAAATCAATTCGTGCCTCCAGTGATCTATTCGTCACAATATCGGAGCAGAACCCATCAAAGAAGGCTAACGAATCAAAGTCACCAAGTGAAAGTGCAATGTCACTGTCACAAACACATCCTCCTCCCTCGCCTGACAATACTTCTAGTAGGATTACTGAACTATTGCATCAAAATATTATGTCAAATATAGAAGAAAACAGTCACAGTACCTCTGGTGTGCACCACACATCGTTATCCTCAGATTTGTCTGATACCCTGGCTCATCTAATCTCTAACCAACTGACGCCATTGATAGAGCGGGCTGTCACAGCAGGCCGTCAAGCCGCTGAAGAGCTTTTCCAATCTTCTGTCAATGATGTTCACTCTGTCATAAAAGACATACAATCAGATATAAAACAACTAAAGGAAAGTTTTGATTATAAATTCTCTAGATATCTCCAACTTGAGTCGTGAAACAAAATCCATGCCATTGCTGTCGCCAGACGCACTGACCTCCGAGCTGACAGCTATGCGCAACGAAGGGAAATTGGAAGCACAAAAGATAGTTGCATCCATAGATAACTTAGCAAGCCACACCGATTCTAAACTCGATAAGATTACAAATAGTAATACTTACGCCAATCAGCCACGTCCCTTGCTGGAGATGCAGCCTCATCCATGGCATCAACAGCAACATGGCGCCCCCCCCCTTTTCACTCAGGAGGGCGGCCTCACGGTTAGGACACACGGGACGGAAGACAGCTGAGACCGCCAACACATGCAGGACCTCGACACCGTCCTGATCATAACACTCACCCCATTCAACGTCAACAGCAGAATCATCGTAAGTTCATTGAACAATATCACAGAGCTAGGGGAGGATAACATAGCACAGACTATCATCGATTTATGTATCGATCTAGATCCTAATTTCAAAGCCGATGACATAGTAGAGGTCTATAGAATAGGCCTATATGATGTTAAAATAAATAGACCAGTCTTCGTGAAATCCAAATCGGGCGAGATTCTCTCCAAAATATCCAGTAAACTTCCAACCATTCGTCGTGATCCCCGCTTCTCGCAGTTAGAGGTTCATAAAGACGGATTAGTAGTCCCTTCTCACGAATACGGCATCCTACGCGACTGTCATCAGTTGCTACGACTGAAGAACTGCCCCTCTGAACATCGTGGCAGCCATTTGCTAGTAGATGGAAAAACGTTTACTCAGCAAGACCTCCACACGCTACCACCCGGATGCCGTCCAGAGGATGCACATACTATTATCATCGATGATGGACAGGGGTTTGGGTTTAAGAGTGAACACTCATTTCTCTCGAACTTCCACCCATCTAAAGTTGACTTTCAAGGCACGTTGTATCGAACAGCTGAGCACGCTTTTCAGGTGACAAAGGCCGCAGAACTAGGTCACCCGATCATTGCCGAAGAGCTCCGGAATACACCGAGTCCCTATGAGGTCAAGCGTAGGGCCAGACTAGAATTGTCCCCAACACCAGAATGGAAGAAGAAAGAAAAAGAATACTCGATCAGAACAACCAACGATCGGTGCTGAACTCTAAGGACTTCTCTGGCAATAATCTTTGCGGGAAAATCATCGGGACTCTAAAGGCAGACCTACTTAAGGCAGCTAAGTGAACCCCTGTTGATGATCGGGATTATATTTAACCTATGACAGCTCCTCTTTGTATGACAGCATAACTTCTCATATTATCGCCCACCAAAACAAACAATAACATTGACAGCATGAATTCAGAACTGGTTATCGGCAACTCCCGTGCTAGGGCTCTTGGCCCTCCCCTTAAATCTCACCTCCCAACAAACACTGTTGTTGAAATATCTTCTTCACCCGGTGCGAGTATTCTTCAATCTGTCAGAAATGCTACCGAGAAATTACACCTCTTCTCACCAACTCATGTCTTCATACTGTCGGGTCTGTGTAATTTAACCGTAAAAGACAAGCTCTCCAAATCTGTCACTCTACGCCATGCTGATGCGGTAACCATGAAGGGAAGCCTATCACAAGAGTTGAACGATTCCTATAATTATATTCTAGACCACGTACATCATCTACCATATGTAAGCGTCACCCCTATAACAGGTATGCACATCAGCCAATACAACTGGAGACGGGATGTATTACGTGGTCGCTTACAAGTTCAAGATATTCCTCTCGACCCATTCCAAGAAGCACTGAACTACCAAGTTGAGATAGCGATACAACTGATTGTAGAATATAATACCTCAAGAGACGTTGGAACCCCCTGGACGCAGAGACCAGTCCACAGGTTTCATCCCAATAACTCTACCTACACACATAATTATACACATCTAGCCTTAGATGTCGGCCACCTTTCGGACATTCAGCAGGACAAATGGGCCATTGCAATAAGCAAAACATACAAAGCTCAGATCAATAAGTAAAGCACCAAGAGCCTAATTGATTAACACTAACGGTAACTATTACACCTGCTAAAAATCATATTATAAATTTACTAAAAATTTGTTATACCTTCATGCCGATATAACTGATTACTCGTTACCATACCTGTCTAACTGTATATTAATTAACTGTTATCATGCCTGTCTAACTGTATAACAAGTAGCTAATGCCGTTTCTACTCTAATCTACTATGATAACGATAGGAAATACATCCTCCAATCTGACTCAGAACATAGATTAAGCATCAAACTCATTATTAATTCACTTAATACTCTTACTCTTTCATGGTGCTGAAATTCGGTAATTGATTAGTTGATATATGTATATGTTGAAATAATATGGGTTGATAATTGTTGACATTCTTACCGATATCTCATTAATATTGTTAATTGCTTGATGACTTGGAACTGTGAGTAACAGCGAGGTGGAGACTGGTTAGTGGCCTTTCTGAGCGATGAGGTAATTTGTGTAGTGCCTCCCCCCCCCCTCGTCATTTTTGGTTCACCACTAGCCTCCCCTGCGCTACCTCTCAACCAATATTGTCATGCACCAACAATTTACTGGAATATCGTCAATGTTGATATTAATTTGCCAAAAATGGCTTACTGCTGTATAAAGAAGAAAGGAGACCTGTATTGATTGAATCTCTTGTGCATGTACTGTCTCTCAAATTGTTTCTCTGAGATGTGTAAAATGAAATTATCATAATGCGTTTTCGTAAACCAAGGTTACCATTTGCTGCTGCTGACTTTGAACACTGTGTATAGAAATATAGAAATACCACTCTCAACTCTAAAACACCGTGTATAGAAATATTACTCTTAACTCACTTATAGAAAGAAATATTTTTATAAGTAGCAACCTGGCAGCTTGTTCATATCATCTGAATCACCTTGTCATTGTGCACATTACTCAAATGTATATTCATGTCAAACCGCACTTGGTCAAAGATCAAAATCATAATCATAACTACATAATTATTAGAGCTACACTGCCAAGCAGTATAAACTCTATTTCTCTGTGAATCCCGAGTCCTGAAAACATACATCACAATTCATCACAACTTTATTATTACCACTGTTGTCGATCTCATACACCGCTATATTCTGTGTAAGGTGTAAATTGTCAAAACTGTATTACTGTTACTATTACACAATTACTTTTGCGTAATCTAAACTATTGAAACTATTAATGTAACGCTTAGCATAACTCCTGAACTTATTATTATCATTGTAACCACTCTACCAATTGGTCACCATGACGACATGCACTGGCAGCACGCTGCTACACTCTTTTTCCGATTTAAAGAATTTTAAAGGCCTAAAAATGGTGTCCTGGAACATTCGCAGTCTCGCCAAACACCACACACAGGTCGAATATTTAGTCACCGGTGGAGAGGTAGATGTATTGGGTTTTAATGAGACCTGGCTAAATGCCAGTACTCATGATAACGAGATACAACTACCGAACTATTCATTATATAGACTTGATAGAGCTGCAAGAAAGAGGGGAGGAGGACTGTGTTTATATTTTAAAAGTGATTTAATAGTTGACACCGAGACTTATAAAAATTTAAACGTATCTACTAAAGACCTTGAAATACAGGTAGCATCGGTCAGAAAGGGCAGTAATAAGTGTTGTACCATATTGAATGTGTACAGGCCACCTAGTGGCTGTACAAAAACCTTAATTCAGAATCTACGTGAAATCCTCTCAAAACTAAATCAGTCTCAAGAGATTTACATGATGGGAGATTTTAACCTCGATTTTGGAGCAATTAACACCTCTGCCACATCTTTTTCTTCTGAATTAAAAAATTTAATGACTGACTTCTCTCTAACCCAACACATTAATTTGCCGACAAGGCTTACCCTTAGGTCTCAAACCATAATAGATCACTTTTATACCAACACCTCTCTAATCAGCGCAGCAGGTACCATAGACATAAACTTGTTGGACCATTTCCCCATATTTCTCATAAGGAAGAAACCTCGCAACTCTTATACTGTGGATTCATTTTGGGCACGATGTACAAAACATCTGGACCAAAAGATCCTAAACGAAATTCTCAGAAATCTTGATTGGACAGCCTTCTTTAATAGCTCTGACCCAGAAGAATGTTGGGATTCCATACTCAGTAACATCCTACTTTATTTGGATAGGATGTGCCCTCTAAAAAAGTTTAAGAACGTTAGAACTACACCGAAATGGGTGACAGACGATCTCCTTCAAGTAATGAATGAAAGAGATAAGCTATTTAGAATTGCCAAAAAGAAAAATGACCCAGAAATCCTACACAAAGCCAAATCCCTAAGACATATAGCTAACTCTAGATGCAAGGCCGCTAAGGCACAATACATAAAATCTAATCTTGAGTTTCACGATAAAAACCCACGAAAATTTCGGGAATTTTTACGCCCATTAATAAATCCAGGGAAACTTAAGACAAATAACACTATACATATAGAGAAGGGCGGACAGATGATTGAAGCATCAGAAGTCCCAACTGAGTTCAATAAATATTTCCTGAATGTGGGCCCCAATCTGGCTTATAAAATACCCCCCTGCCCTGCTGCTACAAACAGCGTCGAGGCTAACTTTAAACCAACCCAAGATTCACAAGTACCTATCTTTAAGTTTTGCGAGTTGTCCCCAAGAGAAGTGGGGAAAGTTATCTCTAAGATCGATGTATCGAAAAACTCTGGATTTAATTATATCCCATCTTCAATTATGAAATCATGTTTACTAGCTTTAACTGATCAGATGACACATATTATAAATATTTCTTTATTGTTCGGTAAGGTACCCAGTTCGTTTAAACTGGCAAGAGCTACACCGTTATATAAGGCAGGCAGTAAGTTGAACACTTCTAACTACCGCCCAATTTCATGCATCTCCATGCCTGCTAAAATTCTAGAATCAGCAGTTCAACAACAACTCACGGAACATTTTGAATCTAACAGCCTTTTCAATAATAACCAATACGGTTTTCGGAAAAATCACTCCATTCAACAAGCCCAAGTTGATCTTCTCGATAATATTTATACAAATTTAAATGATAAACTCCTTAATAAAACAGTTTTCCTTGATTTTAGTAAAGCATTCGATACTGTCCACCACCAAATTCTTTTAGATAAACTTAAATCATATGGCATAACAGGCATGGAGCTGCTCTGGTTCACTAATTACCTTAAAAATAGGAGACAATTTGTTACTATAAATGGACTAAAGTCCGAAGAAGGAGAGGTCACCTATGGCATTCCGCAAGGCACCATATTAGGCCCCATATTATTTACGATTTATATCAATGATTTTCACTCAGTAGTCCGTCATGCTAAAATTCAACATTACGCTGACGACACCATCATATATTATCACGATCGCAAAATTGACTCTCTCCATTAAAGTTTGCAAAAGGATCTTGACAACATTTATCTCTGGTGTGCCAAAAACAAACTATCCTTAAATGCCTCGAAATGCAAGGCCATGTGCTTCTCATTAAGCTCTCTGCCTCTGTAGTAGACCTCACTCTTGGCTCTCATGTATTAGAGATTGTTGATGAGTACAAATATCTTGGCGTAGTCCTTGATGATTTGCTCACATTTAGATCCCATGTACAGAACACCTTGAAGTTAGTAACTTCTAAGGTTAGATTATTATATAAGGCCAGAGATTCTCTGACTCGTAAAGCAAAACACGACATATACAAGCTAGCCATCCTCCCATATATAGATTACTGTGACTTTATATACGATTCGGCTCCAAAAGCCTTATTACAGAAATTACAATCCCAGCAAAATCTAGCATTAAGAATTATTTTTAACAAGTCTAAATATGATAATGTTGACCGGGAACATAAGGTTCTAAATGTGTGGCCTCTTCAATTAAGAAGAGACAAACACATCTTAGACATAGCCTTCTACTTGGCCCAAAACGTGAATAATATTGATAGTAGAGATTTACCTACTAGGAGCCATACTAGAGGAAAAAGAAATATGACCATCTTATCCTCCAAGCTCAGTAAAATCACGGATTCAATAACATATAAATCTCGACTACGGTGGAACGAGTTGAAGCCGGTAGCGCATAAGATTGAAGATAGCATTACATTTAGGAAATATACACAGCAACTCCTAACCCCATTTTAGAACCACTCTGCTTTTACATCTTCAAGAATATTGGCTAAATTATTGTGTTTTATTATATCTTCTAGGTCAGAGTCCCACTGGTTAGAGTCTTACTGCGTTGCCTTACCAATTCATAAACTCTGCCAAAAATACTGTGTGTTCACCTATTAAACACCCAATCCACCTTCAGTGTCACGCTGACGCTAATCGCTTATTTAGCGTAATATCTATCTTTGTACTTTATCAATTCAAACTGCACCCAGGCCAAAGGCCAACAAAATGTATATTGTTATTAATTACGAGGGATAAACCATAATCTCTCAATCCTGTCATTTAAGCTAGTAACATCGCCTACCTTTCATCTGTTATTAATCATATCATAAAATGTTGTTGTTTAGATTACTTTCTCTCAAAAACCCTATAAGGGATCTCACGACTTTGATATTAGTGAATTGTTGTCTCACTCCGATTAAGTTATTAATTTCTGTATTCACCCCTATAAGGGGCCTTTAACGTCTACGACAGTAGCGACTTGTTGTTCGACCCTAGCAAGGGATTATCATGTTCATCCTAACTGTAACAAATCTTAAGATACGAAATATGGCAAACTCCGGAAGAACTGGCACGCTCTAGTGTCAGACTTCGTCCATTTGTAAATCAAGATCTTGCAATAAAGGATATTTGAATTGAATTGAATTGAATTATTAAATCATCAGCAGAGGACAATCCTAGCAATAAAATATGTACCTCCAATGTTTCTACACAGAGATGAGGCATTGCTAGAACAGATATACACACTAATAGCTGTGAGAACCCCTGGAAAGACTACTTGGATAGGATCTGCATTATCATGATGTCACACCATCTCTAATGCTAGCTAAGGATCTCTTAAAGGGAGGGTGACTTTAGAATGGTTATCTTGAAGTAAGTAATTATATTTAAGGTATCCTCACAGCTGAGGAAGTATTTGTCAATTCAAGCATGAATGAATCAATTTCTCCAAAGTTGTTGCAAATATCAATCTATCTCTTCAGGAAAAACTTTCAGGTATGAATGGGTGTGAGTTTGAAACCAGAGCTGGTATGAATTTATTTGTTCTTGTCAAAGAGTGTACCAAGAGGGCAGATGTTACTTGCAGGCAGAGGCAGAAACGGCCCATGGTTGGAAAATCATGATTGGGAAATGCTAACAAGCATTTCATGGTCTGCCACCATCGCCCTACCAGTTTACAGCTCATGACTGCTCAGACAATAGCAGTGATGACAGTAGTATCAATGATGATGGTCAGTTACAGGAAGCTATAGATTCAGAGAAGGTCCGAGGAGTAAAGTACTGGGGATGGAAGTTCATAGATGGTCAATTCCGATCAGTATCCTAACACAATCCTGGTTAACTACTTTAATGTTATTCACTACATAAGGGAACGAGTTTGTTCTTGCAGAAAAAATAACTAGGAATGTACTAAAGCTTTTGGCCATTATAATGGTTTAACAGTTAGGACTACAGGAATATGATTCCAATTGTGCTTGGTCATGAATGCTTTCATACAATACAATTGCAATAGATTTCTTGAGTTTATTGGATAAATTTTACTTTTTTCCTCACCATCCAAGTAGTCGGTTCAGCATAACACATACTAACTAAATAAATTGCTAAATATTGATTAGATTGACTCTATGATATCACTTGAGTTAAGAAAGGGTTGGAGGCGTTTTCCTTCTAGAATCGGTCACAACAATTGTTGATGGGTTCATTTCTGTAATTAAATAGGATAGAGAGGTTCATATAATAGCTAGCTCGTACAGTGCCCTTCTGAGTCAATTTTACACATTTTGTTGAGTGATAGTTTGCCATCAATTTCAATTTCATTATCAGAGATATAATGTAGTCATTTTTTTCTCTGAGTAAGGTGCTATGTATGAGAATTGTCAAATATGAACTGAAGCCCTTTTTCATAGCTAAAATAATGTTAAATTCATGTACCCACCCATGGAAACACATTACCTACCCCACCAGTTTTTTTAGAATTCCAAGCAGAAAATATATCAAAATAAGTAATCAATGATTACTTATTTTGCCAAAATGATAAATCACAAAGTATGACAATGATAATTATCAAAAAAAGATGTGCCAATAGTTAATAATTATTCTACATCATGACTCAATATTAAAGGAACACAGAAGTCAGTCTAGTAACGCCTCATATAAACTATACCATTCATATTTAATTATTCCCAGCAATCATTAAGACAAAAGTGGTCATATTTCACCGTTAAATGAATAAAAACTATCGAGATATAGACGTCCTGGTTGGCGCCATTGTGGCCCTGTTAGACAGCTCACGCCCTCTGGATCACAGAAACATGAGTTCACTGTGTGATACGTCACAGGAGCACCACTATAAGTGTGGAGCAGCACAGCACCGACCCAGTTACACAGTCATGCACTCACTTGGCTTGGTTTACCGACCTTCAACCTTCACAATAGGACTTTTATTTCTTCCTATATTTCGATTCTCTACATACATTAATGATGGTTTTGTGTTCTGTATATGGATGCAACAACTGGAGTGATCGCAAGGAGAAGGTGGAAGGTCAGTCTGAAGTAGGGGCAAGTAATAACAAACTAATTAGTAATGGCCGGCTAGTGGGATGGCTATGGGTTGTTTGGGGGAGGACGCTCATTGCCATGGCCCACAACCAGAGAACATCGAGGAGCGCAGGGCACAGAGAAAACAACTTTTGACTGAGAAATTAAGTTTTCATAAATTCCCCAAACTATTTAACTAAATTAACATATTTAACTTTAAACATGTATACATAAGTTGGACCCTTAAACAAGGTAAACTGATTGATTATGAATTCAATGGATGGGTTGGTCAGGGATCCATGTTTTACTGTGAATAAATGAACGTAGAGTTCCTTTATAAGGTGATTCTAATGTGTTGTGTTGTCCCGCAACACAACAGATTCATTAACCATTTTAGCACACGTCCCAAGAGGATCAATTAATTAATTAGTCACTGGCCACAATGTCAAACCACATACCACAACATAGGAGGCCCCATCGATGGTCTAATCAAGTCAACATCTGATCACCTCCACTTCTACGCCTGAGTTATATTTGCCCTAGTATAGAAAGGGTTTTTTTTCTAGACCAACATTGGTCTAAGAACAAATCTCGAGCAAGCATAAGTATATTCTGGAGGATCTTCCAAGAGTATTTCCCTGCACAACTTTAGTAACGGTAACTGCAGGAATACATGGAATTCAATTCCATAACATTTCAATGACCTTACCCAAAATACCCATTTGGAACCGTTTCATGAGAATCGACCATATTAGTGATGAATAAAAGATTTTCAAATGAAATGAAATCAAATATATTCTTGCGTTTTAAACTAAAGGTTTGTATGTCGGCGGAGGTGGTGGCGACGATGGGAAGCACATTCCATTTAATTAGAGGATGAGGCTCCATCAATTAAATCAACATGCCTGAGACATCGAAAATTCTCTTCTTCAAGATTCTTTTCTTTAAAAAATTAAACATTTTAAACCGTTTAATCTTCACTCTATGAGCTATAATTTTATACTTATGTCAAAATCAAAAAGTGGACACAATCAGTGTAAAAATTAATTCATTCAGCCCCCTCCTTTCAAAAATCGAGCTAGTGTAGTGATCTTCGGATCCGATCCGCCTGCACGTTAAATAAAGACAGAACAAGGCTTAACCTTTCTACGGACTTTATTCAGACACTTGGGACACACTTGTCCTAACTCTCACAACTCGAGCTAGGGTTCTCCCCTATTCTCGACTCATACAAAACGGGTGTGAGAAGACATGCAATATAGGTAATAAAGGTAAGATGCACACAGGCACTACGTTACTAAAGTTTCTCGGACTGACGTCCGTAGATATAGATATCACATAGAAATACGTTGGTAGAAAGGTTTTAAACACAAAGTAAGCTTAAAAGAGCATAACAACCAATATGATGGTAAAAGTCCCCACACATATACTGATGAGTGGACATGTTCACTGGTACTGCCCACTGGGGTAGTTCAGCTGTACTAACCCACAGCGGACAGCACCACCATGCAATAGAATAGAATATTGGTAATATAACCAGACCCACTACAATACTCCCCCTCTTCGAAAAAGAGTTTTAAACACATAACAAACTCGGTAAAAAGTAGTAAAAATCACATTTCTAGTGACAAACATGTCAAGCACACATGTAAAAAGAGATTACGGACTTAAAAATCCACATAAAAAGTTCAATACACACATCTGAAGAAAGTAGTAATAGTAAACACCAAATACATTCAGGAGCATATAGTGTCCTCACTAACTTACTGAATCCAGTGTAGAAAAATTTTATAAAGTCTGACTGAAGTTCCTCCTTCTGAGTGAACCGACAGTAAAAAAGAGTAATCTCACTTTAAAAGTCTTAGTTGATGTGCAATCAATCCGAAAAGGGAGTCCGCGGGGTGGTAGAAACATGGTCCGGGTCCGAAAGAGATGATCCGTGGGCGAGCTAACAAGGCAAGGCTAGGCACAGAGGGAACGCTCCACGTCACATCCGACGGAGACTTGAACTGGAAAGTGCTCGACGCCACATCCGGCGGAGGCTTGGTAGAACCAGGCATCACTGGGAGTCCATGGGAGTGTCCTCAGTGTCCGAGACACCTTTCCCGCTTCCCTGCTGATCCATGGATCCTTCCTGTTGGTCCGAAGGCTTTCGCCCGTCCTCATGACCAACAGCCGTTGCGCTTTCTCCCCCGGATAGAGGAGAAAGGGCATTTTCCGGTGAGCCGAACATTCTCACTAGACCAAAAGGGTCTTGGCCTCCTTGACTCGCTTGGGCTGTTCGTTGCACTGGCGGGGGAGCAGTCCGCGGAGCCAACACAGGCTGGGACTTAGCCATCAGACTGGACAGCAAGTTAAACTGAGCCAAGTCCATGCTCACATTAACAGAGTCCCCGGACTCTGACACCACAGTACTTGTGCTCGGGCCAGCAACAGCAGCTGGCTGAGGGGCACGGGCAGTAGTTCCTGTAGCGGACTGGGTGGACGGTTCCACCTCGGACACTTCCTGACCTTCAGGAGAGGAGCTGCGGCCGAATTCTGCGAGTTCCCCACGCAGACTGGCATTTTCCTCAGTGAGATTGAAGATCTCGCTATCCTTTTTGGCCACAGCCATGCGCAGGGTTTGGATAATCTTCGCCTGTGTCCGGATTGTCTCCTTCTGCGCGGCGTTTTCTCCAATCTGGCCCTGCACAGCCTCAAGCTTTTTCAATGGGACGGTCAGCATCGCCATTGAGGTAGAAAACTGTTGCTGAGCAGCGTCAGCAGCAGCCCGGAGGGTCATCAAACAGCGCTGAACTTCAGTATCTGCTGCCCGGACCAGCTTCTCAGTTTCTACCCTTTCAGGCAGCTGGGCAGACAAGGTGTCTGTCTCCACCTGTGCCTTGCGGCCCTTCTGCTTCTTGGCACCATCAGTGCCTCCAGTGGTCTCCTTGCTAGAGGAGGCATTCTTTGCCACGGACTTGCCTCCGGACTTCCCTTTTTGGCTGCTAGAGGAAGAGCTGGCTGACCCGGACTGTCCAGCAGCAGAGGAGGAAGTGTTGGACTTGGATGGTTTCGCAACCGACCTCATCCTTCGGGTAACCCTCAAGTGCTGGGCCGACATGTAGGTCATGCGGAGGAAGGCAGAGTTGTTCCGGATGACTGGCATCACAGCTCTAGTCTTCTCCAAGGCAGTCTCCCTATTGAGGTGGTGCTGCTTGACCTCGCCATTCATGAAGTGTTGTACCAACTCCACTCGGCGATCCAAGACCTGCGCACACTGGTCATGGGAGCACACCCACACCTGCGAATAGGGGGCATGTACCTCACAGAGATGCCTGAAGAAGCGTTCTCTGGTGTGGTACTTCTTGATGCCACCTTCGTTCACAGGAAGATACCTGCAAACCATGAAAGGGCACCTGAACCCGGGCTGCCACAGTTTGTGCACTCCTGTGAGCTTTCCAAACGTGCCCGCGTCAAGGCTGTCCTCTCGGACCACCTCCGGCCAAATAACCTGCTTGTATCGGCTCATTTGGTCGTCATCAAATTCCTTCGACTCATCGTCCGATTCCGGAGCTTGAGGAGGAATGGATCCGGGCTGATCCATGCTCGGATTCAGGGGAACTAGGGCTGCTGAGTCCATCTCAGCCTTGAACTTGGTTAGAGAACCAAATTTCCCCAGCTGCACCCGCCTAGCCTCGGACCGATACACATGTACCTTCTTCAGCTTCCGGATTTTAGGAAGCTTAGGAAGGGACTTTGTACTGCTAGTGCTAGCAGTGTTCTGAGCAGACTTTCCCTGCTTTCCTGTCGATTTCGCCAACTCAGTTCCCTTGGCCCCAGAGGCGGCTGCAGGCTTAGTTTTGGGGTTTGCAGAGGTACTCCGATCCCGATCTGAACTCTTCTTGCCTTGAACACTTCCCAGGGTCGGTCTGCTTACGTGGTGATCTCCTAGGTGTCACCTCCACCTGTTTCCTTTTGGACTTGTCCTCTACAGGACTTTGCTTGGGACCCTTTGTCCCTGTGGTTCCAGTTTTCCTGTCCGAAGATCTGGAAGTCCGGGTTTTGTCCGCAGACTGGTCCGAAGATTTGTCTGCTGACTGGTGGGTGGTCCGTCCGGACCTGTCCGACTTGTCCGAGGATTTGGAGGGAGCAACGATTACCTCGACCTCCATTTCCTCTTCCGAGTCCACCTCGAACGGGACAGGGGTAGGGACTTTCTGCTCCCAATACGCCGTGTCCTCTGACTCCTCCTTCTCCGCTGCTGTCATGAGCGAGTCCAGCACCTTGGCCGCCTGGTCGTCGGTCAGCAACTCATCGCCGTCGGACGCCGACAGGTTCAGGTCATTCTCCTGGTCAGACATGTTGGATCAAATCTCAACCTAGCTCTGATAGATAGAAGAATAACAACATGTAGCAACAGCAAAAATAAGAGTACAGTTCAGGGACAATATTTTAGACCTAGACAGAACTGGTTTCTATCCACGGGCGTGGCTGGTCTAAAAATCTACCACCGGTATACATATACAACAAGTCATGTTCTAAACAACACATTAATTCGTCAACCAACATGCATTCAGAGTGTAACCTGCTAATATCACCGGGACTTGACAAGAAATGGTCTGTTTAGCATAGAGACACCCCTTGCCCATTCATTCGCTATACAAAACATACCAAAATGGCCACAACGTGTTCGGCGCCAGTCCGCCGAGTCATTTCTGACTACTATTTCTCAGCGAATACAGTACACATTGGTCCAGAAACTCTTGTCGCCTTCTTGCAACTACATATCAACACATACAGATGTAAAACAATAAGTTCATCATTTCGGAAAACTTACAGTTTACTTTTCCTTTGCGAAGTGTGTGTCGCACACTCAGAATCCGGAAGTCAACTGAAAGGAGTGAAACACACCGGCGAGACCTGTGGCCACGCTTAGTGCTACAGTCCGCCACCGCTGTTGGCAGCGCCAATCTCTTCCCGCGCTCCTTCTGAGCCATAGCGCAGACGTGTTTGACCAGTCCGGCTAACCTGTTCTCCCCTGTTGAGACTTCACAGGGTGTTTACCTCAAATTTCTCTGGTTCTCAGGACAGATTCAAGCAACCACCTATTTACCATAAATAGATTCCGACCTTACAGCAAGTTCCAAGCCACAATTGCTCGCAGGGCAAGCCTGGGCCTAGCTTTTCTCTATCGTTCAAACCAAATACTCTCCAAGACACATGTTCGTCTCCCAGTCATAAATAGAACTGAGTCTACATTGCCGAATGGTGACAAGCAATTAATATTCGGTACAAATAAACTGCAAGTCTGACTTCTCGTTGTGTACTTTTTTGAAGTGGGAGAGAACCAGTTCAGAAATTCTCCCCCCGGATACCAATTTTCTTACTGATTAAACCGAACTGGGGCTTTACGCAAGTGTTGAGCCCTTACCAGCGCTGGGGAGGTGTCCCTCACACTAGGCAACAAATTTCTTCGTGCCCTTTTCTGGAGTAGAGAGGTTGGCAAGGGATCCACTGGAGCTGGTTCTTTCCTCGGACGTCCAACCTTTCTTTTCACAGGCACTAAAGGAACAGCAGGCAAGTCCGTAGGTTGTTTCTTCGGTCTACCGCGTTTCTTCTTGGTTTTTACACAAATACTAGGCAGAACTGGAGGAACAACCACTGCTGTTCCTGACCCCGTCCCCCCTTTCTTTGGTCTACCAGGCCTTCGTTTCATTTCCCCTAGAGTCTGTTTCTTAGTAGGCAACACTTGGTTTCCTACTTTAACAGGACCCTTTTTCTTTTTTCCTTTAGTCAGTGGAGGAAGATCCGTGGCCGAAACAGACTTTTTCTTTTTCTGCCTACCTCTAGGCTTGACGCCTATAGTAACCTTCTCCTTCACGGACTTAGCCGGACATTCAACTCCCGCCACAACTTTCCCAGCTTCCAGCCTGAGAATATCTCTACCTGCCTTTTCCAGTTTCTGACATTCTGGAGTCCTATGAAGGTTTCTAGCCTGGATAGGACCATCTTCATCAAAAGCAGGCTTGAGATAATCAATGTGGTATCTCAACAAGCCTTCTGCTGTTTCAAGTTCACAGGTGGTACCGCCTATGAACCTGCGGATTTTAAATGGGCCATCCCATTTCTGTCCCAACTTCTTGTTTGCTGTAGGAGGGCAATATCTATAGACAACATCCCCCTCAGCAAACTTTGGAGGCCTAGTACGTTTGTTATAATCTCGTCTCTGATTTATAGCAGAGACTGCAAGATTTTCCCGCACATACTGGTGTCCTCTCCGCATCCATTGCTTCAGGTTCTCCAAATAAGAAACCTTACAAGGAAAGTCCAACCCGTCAGATTCCACTCCATGGACTATATCCATAGGAGCTACGAGTTCCGTCCCAAAGACTACAGAATTTGGTGTACATAAAGTGCTGGCATGCACAGTAGCTCGATACGCGTGAGCTATACACGGAGCAAGCATATCCCAGTCATCTTTATGATAGTCTGTCAGACAAGAGAGCTGCTCAACAAGTACTCTGTTCAGCCGCTCGCTCTGTCCGTTGGACTGAGGCCTATAGGGAAGAGTTATCAGTTTCTCAATCCCTAACATGTCCAAAAGACTTTTCAATAGCTGTGATCGGAATTCAGGGGCCCCATCGGTCTGTAAAGCCACTGGACATCCGAACCTCAGAATCCATTCCTTGAAAAGGACTTCTGCACAGCTTTCTGCAGTATGGTCTCGCATGGGATAGGCTTCGGCCCACTTAGAAAAATGGTCCGTAACCACCATGATATTGTTCTTCCTAGGTGTCTCCCTAAAGGGACCTAGAATATCCAATGATATCCCGTTCCACCTGTCACCATGCTTCTCTTTCTTTAGGAGAGAAATTCCTCCTCCCCCACGGGTCTTTCTGGTACAACATTCAGGGCAAGCCTTAATCCATCTCTTCAGGTCATATCTTTGGCCCGGCCAATAATATCTCATCTTGGCCGACCAAGTGTTCTTAAAAACACCAAAATGTCCTGAAGTCTTAGGCCCATGCATGCCCATGAAAATTTCTTTCCTCATGGAAGCTGGGATCACCTTCCTCCAATACTTCCTACCGGTGGCTAGCCGGACCCATCCGAGGCATAGCACACCGTCCCTCATTTCCATTCCACCTAGGTGTTGAACATAAGTCCGAAATTCATCGGACTCACCAGCAAGATCTTCCCTAGAAGGAATTTCCACTGAACCATCCAACATACCAATCAACCTCTTGATCATGGGATCAGACTGTTGAGCTTCTTGTAGCTTGTTACCCCCGGAGTCCGTGGGGACATCCAAGTCCGAAGGGACATTAGTGGTAACAGCAGCTAACACAGCATCATGTAGTCCGCAATCATGACAATCCAATCTCCCACACTTACGTGTTGGCAAGCGAGAAAGCGCATCAGCATTTTCATGCTTGCGCCCTGCCCGGTGCAGAATCATGCTCTGATCCAGTCCGTATTCCTGCATGGTAGTTAACCACCTAGCAAGCATATCAGTTGGATCTCTGAAGTTTAGCAACCAACGGAGAGAGGCATGGTCCGTCCTCACATAGAAGTTTCTATTACCCAGAAGGTAATGTCTAAACTTCTTCAGATAAGTCAAAACAGCAAGCAACTCGCGCTTAGTAGCACAATAGTTTTTCTGAGATTTAGACAAACTATTGCTAGCATAGCCCAAGAGTACTTCCCGTCCGTCCTGAATCTGTGAAAGGATACCAGCCATTCCAAAAACCACTTGCATCCGTATCTAGGATGAAATCTCCCACCTTCCGGGGGTATCCCAGTACTGGCGATGTGGTCAGCAATTCCTTGACCTTGCTAAATGCAGCCTGACACTGAGGAGTCCACACTATAGGTCTGGTATAGCGTTTATCCTTGCATGCCGCCGTCACAATGTCTTGCAAAGGGGAGACAAAGTTAGGTTGAAACTCCCTATAATAGGAAGCAAACCCTATGAACTGTCTAATCTCCTTAGCATTTGTAGGGACTGGCCAATCTCGGACTTTCTCAATCTGTTTCGGATTAGCTTGAATTCCCTTACCAGAAACAATCCGGCCCAGGTATTCAACTTGCCGACGGAAGAATTCGCACTTCTTCGGCTTCAATCTTAATCCGTAGTCCTTGATTCGTTCTAGAGCAAGCCTGAGGTTTTGGAGACACTCATCCAGCGTCTTTCCAAAAACAACAATGTCGTCTAGATAAACCAAACATGACTTCCATTTGAGTCCGTCCAACATATTGTCCATCATACGTTGGAAGGTAGCCGGGGCATTACACAGTCCGAAAGCCATAACTTTGAACTGAAATAAGCCCACACTAGAGAGAAAAGCAGTTTTTTCTTTACTCTCCTCATCCATAGCCACCTGCCAATATCCACTTTCAAGGTCTAGTGTGCAAAACCATTGATTTCCACCAAGAGCTTCCACACATTCGTCAATCCTAGGCAGAGGAAAACTATCTTTTATCGTGACAGAGTTCAACTGGCGATAATCTACACAGAACCTCTGTGTCCCGTCCTTCTTGGCCACCATAACAATAGGAGCTCCCCAAGGGCTATTGCTATGCTCAATCCAGCCTTCTCTATACATCTTCCAGATCTCTGCTTCCGCCTTATCACGTTTAGCAACTGGAATCTGCCTGTATGCTTGTTTGATCGGACAAGCATCACCTGTATTGATAACATGGCGGACCTTATGAGTACATCCCAAAGCCTTATCTCCTGGGAGAGAAAAGCAGCCTCGGAACTCCTCTAAGAGATTCAGAGCATTTCGACTATCTTGGACTTCGGACAAATCCGATTCTTTGATCATCTTAGCCAGCGGACACTCTGGAGCGGGCGGAATGGGAAGAGTAGGAGCGATCAGATCATCATCCGCTATAGGAGACTCCAGCAACTGTATAGAGTTGATGATTGCTTCCCTGATCACTTCCTCATTCTCCCCAACATTTGACAAAGAATCTTGAGCTAATAAATCAACTCCAAACACTTTACCAACCACCCTATGTCGTTTTATTTTCAAGGTGCGACCGGTCGGATTGGAGAAAGCTACCAAGGCTAATTGAGAGGCAGAGTCCGAAACACCACAAGGTAACAAGCCTTGAGGTAGGAGCTTTCCTTCCGGCAGCGATCTAGAATCTCTTCGGACGGGGATCACCTTGATGTGAAACCTCCGGCGTACTAGCTGGTGCCTGGGCATGTCCTCCAGTTCCCATACTACTCTCAGCTTCACTTCGGACTGTGGCACTGTGAAGCGTCCTTCTCCCGACCCCCATCACGCTCCTTATGAGGGTCTGTCCGCGTTTCCCGAGTCCTTAGCTGACGCACCGGACTTGGGAGCTAGCCCAAGGATAATCTGTTTCGTTGGACACACTGTGTCCGTCCTCACCACAAAACCAGCATCCATTGTTCGGCTTCCACCGTCTGAACCTACTCTGTCCACCTCCTGTAGAGGGAGCAGCTGGTCCAGGCTTAGGAGCGGACTTTCTGTTCGTCTGCCATGCCTGCATTGCCTGAATGATACAATCAGAAATATCGTCCGAAGCTGATACTTCAGGCTGTACTTCTGACGGTTTCTCAAGCAACTCCATCATCTGGGTGATGGCTTTCTGAGCTTTTTTACTTGCCACACCACCAGGAGGTGCGGATATGGCAAGGTTCGAGGAGTTCTTGGGTTCCACACTCGTTGTCTGGACCGTGGCTAAATCCATAGTGCAGCTTTCAAATACTACAGCCCAATGTGCAGCTTGGTTCAAGTCATACGGTTGCTTGAACCTCATTCCACCATCTTAAGGTCAGTTAAACCTTTCAAGAAAGTACGGATACACAAAGTCTGCATAGTGCTGTCCAAATGGATACCAAAAGCATAGCGTGCAGCCTTCGCTACATCATTGGCAAAATGCCTGGCATTTTGACCAGGGGTTTGTCTGGAAGCATAGAACTCAGCTTCTCTCTTTTCCTGACAATAATCACCATAGTTGGTCTCCAAATGAGCTACCAAGTCCGGCAATTTTGTCCCTGGGGGCAATTCACCTAGAGCCGCTATTTGGCATCTACAACAGCTTTTGAGTTGCCTCAAAAACATTGCATCCGTCCAATTATGGGCTTCAGCCAATACTTTCATCTCTGCCAGATGATGCTGCCACGAATCCTTCGTAGAATCCCATAGTCTGATGGTACCTAAACGTGCCCGATGTGCATGAAAGCATTTCTGACCTAGTTTTAACCTGGAAATTTTTACCTGATTCTGACCTGGTGCTTTACTAGTGGAAATCGTAAACAGTTGTGAGGCTCAAACTTGATTTTACAATGCTCTATGGAGCAGGTTTTTAAATGCACTTATGATGCACTCAACGATGCTCATTGGAGCCAACTTATGAATCCATTTCTGATGCACTCAATGATGCACTATTTACCAGGTCATAGAATGCAGTTCTTATGCGCTCAGCTAGCCACTTTCAATCCTCTGTTGACCATGTGCATTTGAGCAGGTAATTCATACATATTGGTGTTTGAATGGGAATCATTTTTTAAGAGTTATCCATGTTGCTTAACTCTTTATACAATAGTACACCCGTTTTTTCATCATTTAATCCATTCATCTTGCTGTATGGCTATGGGTTCTAGTCAGGTATGGGCAATACCACACACTCAGCTGCAGACATGACCTGACTATTTGTGTTGGTTGAAATGTCTCTCTCCCAGGCCCAGGCACAATCTTATGTACAGTTATGTGGATGTTTTCATCACACCATCAAACATATACATTATACATATAAACTACAGATCAATATCACTTATGATATTCCTAAGTATTTGATGGGCAATATCTCTAGTGTATAAATGACACATTAGTATGTTAGTGCTGCTTTTATTGTTTAAGAAATTATAAATGCGACATGGTGACCTGTGACGCCACCTAGCGAAAAAAACAAGTGCTGCCACCTAGTGAGATCAATTCGCACAATGATAGGCCTATGAGAGATGCACTATTGAAGGATTGGTGGTATTAGTCATCCAGTGTCCAAGCTAAATTAATTATTCATAGAATATTATATTCTTGGTAATTATGAATTACCAACGATCTCCCTCTTCTACACTGCTTCTACCCACTTATGCCTGTCCCCAGCAGACGGGTAGGGGTGTGTAGAGGCTGGGGGGTAGGGGTGGGGAAGAGGTGGAGGTGTCAATCTAGTGCGAATCCAGTCCCCAGGAAACCCTCACACACTCAAAATGGTCATGCACAAACTCTTAGCAAAGCTTTAACACCTTAAAGAAGCCTGTCACAATGGAAAGTCAGGTACAGTTGAAACTGTTATGTAGTGTATTCTTATTCAATAATGAATATGGGATAAATAGATGAACTAAATTCCTCTAAGGGCTGTTAGTCTCCCGCCGAAATTAATATATATATATGTCTCTAGCTGAATGGTGGTATACTCCTAATTAGTTGATTTTCTATATGCATAATTCTGTTCTATAACATGAAATGTATCACTTGTGTGGAATTGTCTATCGAAATAAGATATGTTAAAAAATATATAATTATATGATATCAATATAACAACCCTAATTCCAATACGTTCTTCATCCGAAAACTAGAGATTATAATGTCAAGTTTCAGTTTTGTATTGAATTGAATTGACAAATACTTTATTTGTACGATGTTATTATACAATAATGAAAAAAATAGACAAATCGGTAAACAGGTGTCTGCATAAGATTCAGGTCTTCCTGCCGTTACCTTCTTTTTAGTGCATATGACATAATTATGATATTATGTGTGCATATTTGGTTTGAAATTATTTCAAATTATCTATGATAGAACTGTAAATTTTGTAGGTAATATGTGATTCGTTTTAGGAAAATGAGTCATAAGTCGCAAAATATGGACTTTGAGATATCACCATAATTGAAGAGACGAGACCAAGGTGATTCCAATCATAGTAAAGACTAGGACACCTAATAAGAATTTCTATATTTCAAATTTGATATTTTTCTTTAAAAAAAAGTTTGCAATGTTTTTGGAGGGGTAATTACCAGTAAAGTAACTAAATATACTCCATACGAAGGCCTTCAAAACGCAAGGATATATTTAAAACAATGTCCCGATATTTGTTACATGGATTCATATGACTATAAGTGCTAAACCTTTTGAGAAACATTTCAATGAAGATATCTTGTGAAAAAAACGCTTTGAAAAATATGAATTTTGCGACTTGTGACTCATTTTCTTGAAACACATCACATATAGGAAAGAATATATATATGTCAACTCTGAGATTCTCAGAAAGAGAGAAAGAGAGAGAGACAGGGGAGGGGAGAGAGCGAGGGCAGGGAGGGAGAGAGAGAGGGAGAGAGAGAGGGAGAGAGAGAGGGAGAGAGAGGAGAGAGAGGGAGAGAGAGAGGGAGAGAGAGAGAGGAGACAGGAGACAGGAGAGAGGAGAGAGAGGGAGAGGGAGGAAGGGAGAGAGAGGGAAGGAGAGAGAGAGAGAGAGAGAGGAGAGAGAGGAGAGAGAGTGAAAAAGAAAATATGCAGACAGACTATGTGCCACAGTGAGGGGAAAAAATAAATGTATGCAGCATGTGCTTTTATACCCGATTTAGATGCATAATTTGGATATGCATTTTGAAGAGCATCAGATGATGCACTTTGCATCAGGTGCAAAACCAGGTGCAAAACTGCTTTTTTGAGAGGATTGCACTTCTATGACTGCTCAGATGCACTTTTGCATGCACTGGCAGATTTTCCAATGCACATAGGGTGGTTCAACATGGTCCTCATCATTATAGAACGTGTAGCTGAACGGAGCACGGGTTGGGTCCGGACCAACATATGTCAATCCCTGAACTAGGGACTTATTGGCATAAGCAACACCTGGATCCGGTCGAGGCAAGTTGAGTGTGGAGGTCAGAACATCCGGAGACAAACTCACAGTGGTAGTACCAGCACCAGCAGTATCCACAACCGGATTAGCAGTTTGTGTAGGTACCCCAGTGATAGTAGTAGTCCTACCACTATCCTTTCGGACATATGTCTCATTCACCACCTGTCCGCGTATATAAGAATCATTTCCAGTAATGGCAGGCTTCTTAATACTAGACATGGTGGCTAGTTCTACCTTCTTCTCAACTTCTTTTTCCTTTGGAGAGGAAACAGCTACAGCAGAGGGCTCCCGGATTGTTACATGCCTAAGGCCTCCAAAATGTCTTGGGGTCATAAGCTTGAACGAATCCCCCTCTTGATAAGCCACAGCTCCCTGTGTGTCCGCAAACGTGGACGTTACAGGTTGCCTAAGCTTTAGAGGAGTCCGAGCAATCCTTTCCGCAGCATTCGTTTCTTCCAATAACTCATTGTGGAGCCTAGAATAGTCATCCACTCTTGAGGCCTCCGTCCTCAGCTTATCATTCTCAATCATGAGTCTTCTCGTGGTAGCTGCCGCATCTCTGGACACATCATGCAGTGTCCCCTGCAAATCTGCGTTTTGCTGAGCAAGTTGCTCCAACGAATTCCGCTGATCAATGATTTGCTGGTGAGAGCTGGCGTAAGCCTTCCGCCAACTCTTCGCCTGCTCTCTAAGAGTTGCTAACTCTATCTCATCCTCGGATTCCGTATTACAGAGAGGTTGTCTATAATCCATCCAGAGGTCCGCACCAGCGAGACCCCCTTCCGGATTGTCCAAACCAAGACCCCCTGTCGGATTATCCAAACCTAGACCGCCAAGCGGTACTAAAGGTTGGTCCAAAGTCAAAGGAGCCACATTTGCAGTTCCAAAAACAGGAGCAGGGTCTGGTACAGGAGTTAACTTTAACTTTGCTCTCGCACCAATGCCAACCATTTCACCACCTTTTGGAGGTGTCACGGCTTTGGTCCGTTGCAGATTGTCGGCAATCTGAGTTGCAACATCCACCACGGGTCTATTGTCACCCATCGTTCTTGTTTCTTTTATTTTCCAATTAATAGAAACCACTTGGAACCTAGATAAATCTAGTTCTCTATCATAAAGTATATCCCAAGGCAAGCTTTGGTCACGGCACCAATTGTAGTGATCTTCGGATCCGATCCGCCTGCATGTTAAATAAAGACAGAACAAGGCTTAACCTTTCTACGGACTTTATTCAGACACTTGGGACACACTTGTCCTAACTCTCACAACTTGAGCTAGGGTTCTCCCCTATTCTCGACTCATACAAAACGGGTGTGAGAAGACATGCAATATAGGTAATAAAGGTAAGATGCACACAGGCACTACGTTACTGAAGTTTCTCGGACTGACGTCCGTAGATATAGATATCACATAGAAATACGTTGGTAGAAAGGTTATAAACACAAAGTAAGCTTAAAAGAGCATAACAACCAATATGATGGTAAAGGTCCCCACACATATACTGATGAGTGGACATGTTCACTGCTACTGCCCACTGGGGTAGTTCAGGTGTACTAACCCACAGCGGACAGCACCACCATGCAATAGAATAGAATATTGGTAATATAACCAGACCCACTACACTAGGATATTTTTGGTGCAAAAGACAAATCAAAAACATTCCAAATCCTGTTGGAATATTTTAAATGGCCTTGAAATGTTCAGAGATTCCCATTTTTGTACAGAGGGAGTAGAAACGAGAATCGGAAATGTTAATTCTGTTTCAGCCTCTTTATATTGCCTGTTGGGTGCTCGTGTTCCAGACCTTTTTTTAAAAAAATAATTAATGAATAGAATAGATTAAACAGTGAAACATATCAACCCTTTTCTTGCCTATGTCAGCTAGAATTTAATTCCATAGCACAAGGGTAACGATTACTTTATTCACAGAAAAAAGATATAATGAAGCCTTATGTTAAAGTAATACAATAAAAATACCTGATTTATATGACTCTTTCTCATGACTTTTCACCGCCAGTCTATCATTTAACATTCACAATATTTTTTAATATTGGTTATAGACATTAATATTACACTTATTAAGTGTGAGGCCGTCACATTTCTTATATTTATGCGTACATTTTACGCACGCTGGTGCCACAAATAAGGGAGATGAGTATGGAAAAGTATACATTTCCTGAAAGAGGAATATTTTATCTTTTTATCAAACAAAAATAGACTTTGATATTTTGTTTCCAAATGTAAATAGGGCCCTTGTTAACGTTTCATGAGAAGTGCCCATATAAATAACAGAAAGGGCTTATTCTCTAAGTTTGGATCTATATATATATATGGTAGGAATATGAATCAAAAAAGATTATTATCCTACAAACTAGTAGAATTTATTTATTCCACTACAAAGCTTCGGTAACTATTATTCCTATTTAAAAGAAAATGTCAAGACATGCACATATGGTCACAATTATTTCCACTACTGTTGGAGGGCTTTGGGGCGGTGGGGGTCCCCTAATGAGAGATGAGATAAGAGATAGGAGAGGAGGGGAGAGAAAGAGGAGGCTCAGATTATTTCATTTTGAGGAGGATGAACGATGTCCAAGACAATAATGTTTCCGCATACAGATCACAGTACCTCCAGGGTGATATTGCATCAGCATACAACTCAACCAACGCACCAATGCACACACTAATGCACTCGCATACAAGTCCAACCCAGTTATCGCCAATTATCACCAATTAATAAACAAGGTATCTCCCATTTTTGTACCCAAAGCACATTTAAAATTATTATCAAGATTATTAGAAACATGCCATGAGTATGCATATACCGTACGTATGCCATTATAAGAGAATTGGGACAAACAAGACAATTGGACTTTATAATTATTCATAAAGAATAGAAATTAATGTCAAGACGTCCTTGCCGCTTTAGATGAAGACAATAAGTTCTTCTATATGTCTCTATGTTCTACTGAATGTCACCCATTTTATAAGCATATACCCAAGTCTAGTCAACATTTTCATGTGATTGAACAAAATCCTATTGAATATTCTTCATTACCAAATTCCTTTTTAGGCTATCACATCCAGGCGACCGTCAAAATTAAATGTGTGTGCTGCTATACTAATAGGATAGTGTATTCACAGAGACCATCATTGGCACACAAAATATTCACTGAGTTAGGCATGCATGCTTGGTGCCATGTACGGTCCTGGTGCCACTGTGACGTCAGCAGTGAAACTGAACTTTTTGACTGATAGAGGGCAGGGTATGTCCCAATGGCGCCGACCCAGACGTCTATATCTTGATAGTTTTTATTCATTTAACAGTGGAATATGACCACTATTGACGAAATGATTGCTGGGAATAATTAAATATGAATGGTACAGTTCATATGAGGCATTACTGGACTGACTTCTGTGTTCCTTTAAGAAACATTTATTTTCAAGACAGAAATGGCCTAAAAATAGGGGTTTTTTGCCCATAAAATCAATAATTTTGTTCTTATATATACAAAAGTGGGGTTCGCATAAAGGCTTTCAGTGAGCCTAATACAATTATTTGGGTTAGAAATGCGTAAATTGACAAACAAGAGTGTAAGGGGTGAAAAACCTAATGTCACAGATTTTGTGGAATCGACCATATACGTTGTTCTTCCCTCTGGTCAGGGCATCGGTGACGTGACTTGATAAACATAGCGGAGCTATTCCTAGCAGAATAGCGGTAGGGTGCTGCTCGTCCAGAAAGTGTAACCGCAAGTGGAGCGCTTTGCGTGAGGAGTAGGGGGAAATGAAATTTGCTGGAAATTAAGGCCAGTGTATAGACTGTGTCACAATTGTAGTGGAATGACAAACCATAAGAAATGCATAAGGCAATACAGGAACTACTAAAATCTGTATGATACTTTAACATTTTCTTGTAATGTCTGCAAACTTGTGACCTTATGTACTCATTAATCGTAATAATATACAGTGTGTCTGTTCTTCTCTGTACACTGACTTCTGCTTGCCCGGAGTGAGGTTGCGCTGCATTTATTTCTACGCATATATATATGTCTTTGTGGGTGCAGGCCCTTAGTCTTGATCTATATGATGAGTGACACTGGTGTAGAGCAGCTCATTTCATTGTGATCAATAAACATGTAAGTCTTACCACTAAGACCGAAATATCGGTAGATTAAATGAATGGCGGGAAGGGGGGGGGACGATATTACTGTTTAAGGTTCACTGTTTATACAACCTTGTCTTATTGTCAGCTACGAATACTATTAAAATTTGTTAGTCCAACCAGTACAGGATAGGACAGTTCGAGACGGGATGAGTTGATTAATCACCTCATTTACTAAACAGAACCCTACCAGTATAGGACAGGATTCTTTTACACTATTTTCATTATTTGTTTTGGTAAATCTCGTGTACTTAGAATATTGATGAACCCAGTACAGGGCTAATATTGAAGGTGCTTTAAGGTACCATGGTAATAATATTGGTTAAACAAAATTGTTTTATTTTCACTCATAGTGATAGTCGTGCCTGGGCATGATGGGTATGTAGGAACACCAAATCAACATCGACCAGGTTAAAAAGAAACAAGTCTGTTCAACTGCTGTGTCAAGACCAACCAAGAACACAAGCACAAGTTACGAACAAAAGACGATAGACAATAATAAATATAATAAAAATGAATATGAGGCGATTTTAGCAACCCTCAAAACAAGAACTATGCGTTACGGACAATAATAATCGTCACCGCGGAAAGGACAAACCAAAGACAATTTGTTTAGAATAACACAGAGACACATAATTTTTCTTCAAAGCTATAAATTAGCTATGATACTGCATTTTAATTGTTTATTTAAGGGTTACCAGGAAGATCTCCATTGGAGAGGGATCAATGGCCCTGTTCTTTATTGCCATTTGTATATATGCTGATATGGAATAAAAGTTGTATAATAATAATAATAAAAAGAAGGGAATAAATATGTATGTGGTTAAGAGAGAAGGGGTTTAAGAAGGAGAATGATGGAGGTGGGGAGAGGCAGATCGAATGTCAGAGATAGAGACAGGGAGCTAGGACACAGGGGAATTGAGAGGAATAGATATGGAGACAGAGATACGAAAATAAGGTACTATTAGAGTAATTATGAAGGGACGAATAGTGGCCACCTTTCCTGACGTTGGAGGCACAGAGCATTGAAACTCTTTGAGTCACTTTGGCTGGTTGTCCAATTTAGAGAGAGTTGATGGTGAGTCAGACATATTAAAGATGCAATGTTACTATGAGAACATGTTCTTTTATGATGCAGCATTGAACTGATTTGACTCACGTTTGCCGGTTGTCCAGTTACTGCGTTCTTATGGAAAGTCGGACATAAACACATGGGCGTAAGAGAAGCGGGTGTAAATGAAATTGAAACTCTTTTTCAACCCTTATTTTCTAGGAGATCGGTCATAAATCATAGTGGAATGGCTTCCCACTATGCCAAAGCATGTCCACATCGAGAATCGCGGCAAACCCTCCAGCGGATTGGGAAGAGATGCGGAGAATTACACAATTATATTACATAATCATTATTATAGATACTTTCTAAAAAACAAAACTTTGTATATGATCAAGATATATGTAGGAGATGGATCTCTCAGGAAGACCTGCTCAGGCAGAGAGCAGTATCCAATTTCGGAATGTGATTTGTTTCTGAATAAAAATGCAATATATAGATACTTTTATGTTTATCAAAGCCTACCCTTTACCAAAGCATTACTTGTGTTTTAAATAGATTTAAGCCTGTGAAAAGGATGTAAATCTTATATAGCTGGTCTTCCAAATAATTTCGTAGAAGATACTACCATCTATATTGCTAAGAAAACGCGCGAACAACTCATACTCTACTCTTTTCAAATATTTAGCTAGCAATAGATAGATGTGGGCCTGTTGTATGAGGTAAGAAAAGGAGAATTGTGTGTGAGAATTCCTACACTTGGTTCCCCTCCTTCAGTGGGTACGAATAAAGGTTCCTACCCACCATTATGCATGTTAATATGTTACCATTATGTATAAGCTATTCCTACCACCTGTCATGTTATTTCTTCCCCTTCCTACAGGTAAAGGAATTCCAACAAAAATGTCCTTTCCTTAGCTTATACAACTGGCTTCTGGGTGCCACAGACAGACATACACAATATGTATTCCCCTCCCTGTGGGTTCAAAACCAACACCGCTTCCCTCCCGGTCCCCACCAGTCAAATTGTATGTCCCAAACGATTCAAGTTGGTTAATGAAGACTACATAATAGGGTTGCGAGGATCATTCTTGATTAACGGTTCTAATGTCAAGGTCGACCAACAAACCTGAATGAGACATCAAAGGAATTTCAGTTAATCACTATCTTGAATTGCTCGTAGCTATAGAGGCGACGTCACAGATCCTCCCAATCAATCTTTAGAAGTAGTCAATTAAGGCAATCAATGTACCTTTCTCCCATTCTCTGATGTAGGACCATTTAATTGTTTGAACTGTTGTGAAAAACATGGCGCATGCAAGAAGTGGAGAATAGGGAGATCCTGCAAACATAATAGGCTGATTTAGCAACCACAACGCTAACGCTAACACTAACGCTAACGTATGTTTTATGAGCACTACGTCAGCACTAGGTGTGCTATTCTTAGCGTGCTACCTGAGATACGGACGTCAATTACGCTAAGAGGTGTGTCAATACGTTCCCAACGTATGTCTATTTCACGCTAAAATAATGGTCAATTGTAATTTCAATTTTATGTACAAATGAGCGTAGGTGTTTTCTTTGTATTCAGGTGTAACACACTGCTCACCTTCATGAAATTGTATGTTTTTTTGCCCTCTGAAAACACCTCTCCACCTCTAAAACTGATTCAATCCTGCCATTACGTACGGCCCACCCTTTCGTGAGAAACTAGCATTAGCGTTAGTGTTAGCGTTAGCGTTGTGGTTGCTAAATCTCCCTTGTATCTCAAAGAACACTAACCTAACCACAACATGTACACTCCAAGAAAAAAGGGTTCTTTTGGGTTCTTTGAAGAACCTGGTGGTTCTCCAAAGAACCTAAAAGGGTCTAAAAGGGTTCTTTGGGACCAATAGGGGTTCCGTCAAGAACCATAGCGGTTCTTGGTCAATTTTAGGGTTCTTCTTGAACTTGAAGCGTTCTTTAGCTCAAAGCGGTTCTCCAAAGAACCTCCTATGCATCAGGCCAAGCTAAACCATCACTGCGCATGCGTCAATCATAACTGCAATCTTTCAAACCTGAGAGGGACTTTGGAAAACGTTCAAGGATTTCTAGCCGACTTCTAGTAGTGAGTATGTTTTAGTTTCACCATTTCAGTATTTCTAGATGCTTACATGTGTATAGTGACCTGGCAATAATTAACACCTCTTACAAACATCTCACAAACTGACGATTCCCACAGGGTCTAAACATAAACGTTATGTACTGTCGGAAACAAAAAGAGCAACTGGTGTGTGTGCATCTTGCTAATTCGTCACACCCCTCTCAGGCCTGGGACTCCTCCCATGAGCAGTTAGAGCCTGAGTTTATTGTCGGAGCTGGCCTCTAAGCTTGGCGAGAACCAAAGCCGAGGCCGGAGGCTGTGGCTGGTTCCGGCAGGCTTAGAGGGCCAGCGAGGACAATAAACGAAGGCTCTAATGGCTTTAGTCCCCATTGGTTGGGCTGTTACTATCAACTTATTCTCTTAGTATCACTTTCCCCCAACCCTAAAAATCGTCATAAAGCATTTACTTACAGTTTAGTTAAGTATCATTCATCTCTAAGCTTAAGCACTGACTCCATTCAAGACCGGTATTGACACACTATAAGTGGTGTAGATAGCGCGAGGTGGAGACTCCGGTCGCACCCAGAGGACCCGGGTTTTCGCCAATTTTTTTGCGTCCCATGTCAAGAAATGCAACTGCGCTTTTGGGTCCCGCGATCCTCGTAGTGCATACCCCTCATAGGTTTGTTTACATCCACACATGCTCTCCAAGCGCACCACTACATCCCTAAACTTCACTATTGGGGTAAAACAATATTGCAATCATTTCTGCCGATTCAGATTTTTTATTTATTTATAGACACACTAACCCGGCCGGAACACGGCATTCTTTGCACCACCCCACTGGCACTATAGCTGGCCAAATCAGAAGTAGTCCGAGGCATAGAGTCCCATCACTGCCCCATGTTCTGGCTTAGACTCTATGACAGGCACACATAACTTTCAAATATAAACGCTTTCGTCGATTCAGATTTCATAAACATATTAGCAAGCCAGCGGGTCTCGGTGTGCCGAGTGGATGGACGGGGGGGAAAGAAGCCAAACCGGAAGTCTTGGTGCCATAGAGGGCCAGTAGGGTCCGTTGCCTTCCGGCATAGAATGGCCAGTGTTGGTCTACTGGACCACTCTGTGCGTTTATAACGGGCCCCACCAGACCAACCAACAGGAACTAAATGCTTTTAAACTATGGGTTCATGTCAAACTTGCAACATTGTCACGGACACTTTTACATCGCTGAATCAATTGGAAAATTTTAACATTATTAATCTTTTATTTTTCTAGAGGAGATGAGAATGGAAGGACGAAAGGATGTATCGACTGAAATACCCACTGAATAATAAGGGAAAATACTATCCACACCATGAGAACTCTTTCTTCTTATTATAGGATGTGTGTAACTTATTAAGTATTGAAGCCGATGGCAGAGAGTTTTTCTTTCAACATGCCTATAGACATGTATAGATAGTTATTGTCCCCCTGTGGTTTGCAGACAACTGATGTCATGTGATGATACTAATGGTGTTTGATTAAGATGTCCGTGTTTTTCAGAAAAAGGGGTTAAGTTTAAAAATGTCAGCGTTTTTCTGAAAAAAAGGGGTGATTTTTAAGGCTGAAAGTCAGCGTTTTAATGGAAAAAGGTGTACTTTTTCAGCTCAAAATCAGCGGAAAAAGGGTCTGTTTTCTGATATAACAAGATATAATATAGCAATAGACAACGAGGATTTTAGCGTGAGAATGGTCTGTATGCCCATAGACGTCCCAAGGCCGAAGACCGAGGGACGTCTATGGACATACAGGGCATACTTGGGCATACTATCGGCGTACAGACCGTTTGAACGCTAAATCCGAGTTGTATATTGATTTTAGTCCGTGATGGAACACATCAGGTGGCGCCACTAGACTAACGCGGTCTGTAGTATAATAAGTGCACGCGAAATCTGACCCAAAATGGACTAACAAGGTATAACAAGCATGGCCGGGAATCCGTCACACCCCAGTGCCCCGCTCAGGCCTAACTGGGACTCTAGCTTGAGAGAGCACTGGGCGGTGGGGTAGCTACAGGCAGGCTTAAATCCTTGCACACCTCTAGTAGTGAGTCACTATAAGTCACTATAACTATGCCTTAGGTAAGATGAGCCAAGTTCTAACGTGAGTGTGTTTCATCTAGTTATAGAAATCAGTAAAGTCGGGTGATTTTGTTATTGTATAATGTTGGTATTTAGGAAATTAATAGAACACCTTGTCAGCTATCTAGAACACTTTTCATATTCAAGATGTTGTGATAAACAATATCCTCAAAGAATATTTCAAATATGTCTTCCACAAGAACTTTCCCACAAAATTTGTTTATTTACCCTTATGTTCCTTAACCAGACGAAACCTTTATGAACGTTTTATTCATGAAAACCTTTAACATTCGATCTATTAAAAAAAAAAATCTCTATCATATAAAGCAGTAAACTCATATTGTCGACATATTAGAAAGATTTATTATGCCTATATATATACGGCATATGTAAGCCAAAAATAATCAATTGCAACTTGTGGCTTTATTTAATTCAATACATATCTTTAATTAACATTGTCGATGTTTTATTCTTTTAGAGGAGATGAGAATGGAAGGACAAAAGAATGTATCAACTGGAATACCCACTGAAGAATAAGGGAAAATACTATCCACACCATGAAATGGATTTGTCGAATAATAATTATGTTAAATATATGATCTACCTAGTATTGCCAAATGCCTAGTATGTCCCAAACGATTCAAGTTGGTTAATGAAGACTACATAATAGGGTTGCGAGGATCATTCTTGATTAACGGTTCTAATGTCAAGGTCGACCAACAAACCTGAATGAGACATCAAAGGAATTTCAGTTAATCACTATCTTGAATTGCTCGTAGCTATAGAGGCGACGTCACAGATCCTCCCAATCAATCTTTAGAAGTAGTCAATTAAGGCAATCAATGTACCTTTCTCCCATTCTCTGATGTAGGACCATTTAATTGTTTGAACTGTTGTGAAAAACATGGCGCATGCAAGAAGTGGAGAATAGGGAGATCCTGCAAACATAATAGGCTGATTTAGCAACCACAACGCTAACGCTAACACTAACGCTAACGTATGTTTTATGAGCACTACGTCAGCACTAGGTGTGCTATTCTTAGCGTGCTACCTGAGATACGGACGTCAATTACGCTAAGAGGTGTGTCAATACGTTCCCAACGTATGTCTATTTCACGCTAAAATAATGGTCAATTGTAATTTCAATTTTATGTACAAATGAGCGTAGGTGTTTTCTTTGTATTCAGGTGTAACACACTGCTCACCTTCATGAAATTGTATGTTTTTTTGCCCTCTGAAAACACCTCTCCACCTCTAAAACTGATTCAATCCTGCCATTACGTACGGCCCACCCTTTCGTGAGAAACTAGCATTAGCGTTAGTGTTAGCGTTAGCGTTGTGGTTGCTAAATCTCCCTTGTATCTCAAAGAACACTAACCTAACCACAACATGTACACTCCAAGAAAAAAGGGTTCTTTTGGGTTCTTTGAAGAACCTGGTGGTTCTCCAAAGAACCTAAAAGGGTCTAAAAGGGTTCTTTGGGACCAATAGGGGTTCCGTCAAGAACCATAGCGGTTCTTGGTCAATTTTAGGGTTCTTCTTGAACTTGAAGCGTTCTTTAGCTCAAAGCGGTTCTCCAAAGAACCTCCTATGCATCAGGCCAAGCTAAACCATCACTGCGCATGCGTCAATCATAACTGCAATCTTTCAAACCTGAGAGGGACTTTGGAAAACGTTCAAGGATTTCTAGCCGACTTCTAGTAGTGAGTATGTTTTAGTTTCACCATTTCAGTATTTCTAGATGCTTACATGTGTATAGTGACCTGGCAATAATTAACACCTCTTACAAACATCTCACAAACTGACGATTCCCACAGGGTCTAAACATAAACGTTATGTACTGTCGGAAACAAAAAGAGCAACTGGTGTGTGTGCATCTTGCTAATTCGTCACACCCCTCTCAGGCCTGGGACTCCTCCCATGAGCAGTTAGAGCCTGAGTTTATTGTCGGAGCTGGCCTCTAAGCTTGGCGAGAACCAAAGCCGAGGCCGGAGGCTGTGGCTGGTTCCGGCAGGCTTAGAGGGCCAGCGAGGACAATAAACGAAGGCTCTAATGGCTTTAGTCCCCATTGGTTGGGCTGTTACTATCAACTTATTCTCTTAGTATCACTTTCCCCCAACCCTAAAAATCGTCATAAAGCATTTACTTACAGTTTAGTTAAGTATCATTCATCTCTAAGCTTAAGCACTGACTCCATTCAAGACCGGTATTGACACACTATAAGTGGTGTAGATAGCGCGAGGTGGAGACTCCGGTCGCACCCAGAGGACCCGGGTTTTCGCCAATTTTTTTGCGTCCCATGTCAAGAAATGCAACTGCGCTTTTGGGTCCCGCGATCCTCGTAGTGCATACCCCTCATAGGTTTGTTTACATCCACACATGCTCTCCAAGCGCACCACTACATCCCTAAACTTCACTATTGGGGTAAAACAATATTGCAATCATTTCTGCCGATTCAGATTTTTTATTTATTTATAGACACACTAACCCGGCCGGAACACGGCATTCTTTGCACCACCCCACTGGCACTATAGCTGGCCAAATCAGAAGTAGTCCGAGGCATAGAGTCCCATCACTGCCCCATGTTCTGGCTTAGACTCTATGACAGGCACACATAACTTTCAAATATAAACGCTTTCGTCGATTCAGATTTCATAAACATATTAGCAAGCCAGCGGGTCTCGGTGTGCCGAGTGGATGGACGGGGGGGAAAGAAGCCAAACCGGAAGTCTTGGTGCCATAGAGGGCCAGTAGGGTCCGTTGCCTTCCGGCATAGAATGGCCAGTGTTGGTCTACTGGACCACTCTGTGCGTTTATAACGGGCCCCACCAGACCAACCAACAGGAACTAAATGCTTTTAAACTATGGGTTCATGTCAAACTTGCAACATTGTCACGGACACTTTTACATCGCTGAATCAATTGGAAAATTTTAACATTATTAATCTTTTATTTTTCTAGAGGAGATGAGAATGGAAGGACGAAAGGATGTATCGACTGAAATACCCACTGAATAATAAGGGAAAATACTATCCACACCATGAGAACTCTTTCTTCTTATTATAGGATGTGTGTAACTTATTAAGTATTGAAGCCGATGGCAGAGAGTTTTTCTTTCAACATGCCTATAGACATGTATAGATAGTTATTGTCCCCCTGTGGTTTGCAGACAACTGATGTCATGTGATGATACTAATGGTGTTTGATTAAGATGTCCGTGTTTTTCAGAAAAAGGGGTTAAGTTTAAAAATGTCAGCGTTTTTCTGAAAAAAAGGGGTGATTTTTAAGGCTGAAAGTCAGCGTTTTAATGGAAAAAGGTGTACTTTTTCAGCTCAAAATCAGCGGAAAAAGGGTCTGTTTTCTGATATAACAAGATATAATATAGCAATAGACAACGAGGATTTTAGCGTGAGAATGGTCTGTATGCCCATAGACGTCCCAAGGCCGAAGACCGAGGGACGTCTATGGACATACAGGGCATACTTGGGCATACTATCGGCGTACAGACCGTTTGAACGCTAAATCCGAGTTGTATATTGATTTTAGTCCGTGATGGAACACATCAGGTGGCGCCACTAGACTAACGCGGTCTGTAGTATAATAAGTGCACGCGAAATCTGACCCAAAATGGACTAACAAGGTATAACAAGCATGGCCGGGAATCCGTCACACCCCAGTGCCCCGCTCAGGCCTAACTGGGACTCTAGCTTGAGAGAGCACTGGGCGGTGGGGTAGCTACAGGCAGGCTTAAATCCTTGCACACCTCTAGTAGTGAGTCACTATAAGTCACTATAACTATGCCTTAGGTAAGATGAGCCAAGTTCTAACGTGAGTGTGTTTCATCTAGTTATAGAAATCAGTAAAGTCGGGTGATTTTGTTATTGTATAATGTTGGTATTTAGGAAATTAATAGAACACCTTGTCAGCTATCTAGAACACTTTTCATATTCAAGATGTTGTGATAAACAATATCCTCAAAGAATATTTCAAATATGTCTTCCACAAGAACTTTCCCACAAAATTTGTTTATTTACCCTTATGTTCCTTAACCAGACGAAACCTTTATGAACGTTTTATTCATGAAAACCTTTAACATTCGATCTATTAAAAAAAAAAATCTCTATCATATAAAGCAGTAAACTCATATTGTCGACATATTAGAAAGATTTATTATGCCTATATATATACGGCATATGTAAGCCAAAAATAATCAATTGCAACTTGTGGCTTTATTTAATTCAATACATATCTTTAATTAACATTGTCGATGTTTTATTCTTTTAGAGGAGATGAGAATGGAAGGACAAAAGAATGTATCAACTGGAATACCCACTGAAGAATAAGGGAAAATACTATCCACACCATGAAATGGATTTGTCGAATAATAATTATGTTAAATATATGATCTACCTAGTATTGCAACAGTTTTATCGAAGTTCAATTATCGAAGTTCAATTAAAAGTTCACATAAGTCAACTGCTATGTGATCTTTGAGTCTCCCATGAAGACTGCCCCCCCCCCCCCTCACCCGCTTCTACTGCCCTTTGAAGCGAAACAAATTGTTGCGTGTTCTGTTAGCAACGGTTCTGTTAGCATTACTAGCCTACAGCATGTATGTGCATCGTTGTGACTTTTGTTCACACTACACTCTATAGATTTTAGTTGTGCACACTAGCTGAAATAATATTGGGAAACCAAATCAAATCTAAGGATTCTAGAAGTTGCTTTGTTTCGCTTTGGATCAGTTTTGGAAGTGTTTTGAGGTGTAGTGTAGCCAATACAGACTTCTAGAAAGCTGTTCAAAGCACTTCAAAGCACTTTACAAGTTTAAAGCGGTTTGGCCACTGTCGAAAAAAATCGTTCGCGATGCATTGGTGATGAGGTTGTCAATAAGATTTTTGTGAAATTTATTGCATCATCTTTGCATTGACTTTTCATCGCTATGCCTTCAGCAGCAATGACCGGCGATGAGTGGGCGATGTAGAAACTGCATCGGCACGGGTAGCGATGAACATCAAACATGATTGATATTTCCCGTCAATATGATTTTGCATCAGTGCATTGTCAATGGAGGTAATGTCTGTGGCGAAGCGTTGGCGATGTCTAGTCGATGCGATTACATTTTTTTATTTTTTTTAGCAGTATTACATTTTCACAGATTCAGCTTTTTGGCGTTCTTCTGACTGACTGCTCGTTAGTAAACTTATTTCTTATTTCCTATTCTTATCAATTAGGTACAAGTAATCGTTCTGGGAGAATATTGTGGAGGGGTGGTAGACAGGCCAGACAGCACAGGGACCGTGTGGTGTGGTTCAGCTAGTTGATTGCATTTTGGGCTTCTTTTTTCAATGATATGGAGAAGTGTGTAATGTCTTTATTTCGTTTTAGTGCTGGTAGGAGATTCCAGTATTTGGCAGTTTGGTAGGATGGTGAATTTTTGTCACGTTCAGTCAGTGGTCGAAACTGTGGTAGAGTAGTGCCATCGGTCATTTGTGTATTTCTTATTGCTTGGTTGGTGATTGATAGGCTTTTCTTTTTCCCTAATTTAAGTATAAAGTATCCCATTCTATTTCTCACTCTCATTACTGCATTGGCTATGTAATGATGCAGTCAGTTCATACCGTTCTAACTTTAATGCTATATGCATGGCCTTATTATGAGTTCTAATGGGGTCCTGAAAGGGAGAGAGTAGTCCGTAATAGAGAAAATTAGTGTTTTCACTAGTAAAATTGCACTGCTTTTCGTTAGCTATGGCCTGATATTTGCTAATTGATGTATTTTATAATTCAAATTTTTCAATAGTTTATCATACCGAGAGTTTGTTGTCTAGTACAACGCCTAAGTATAATTTATATTCTTTTGTTTGCACAATAATCTTGTGTTCTCAGTCTTTTTCCTGTTAAACAGCATAGTTTTAGTCTTGCCCATATTCATCAGAATATGTAAAAGCAAGAGAATCAGTTCTATAGTTGCCAATCTTATTCTGGCTGTCGATGCAAAGAAAATGCAGCTATCAATAAGCTTCTTTATCGATGTGCATCATTGGCAATTACATCAACTTTGCATCATCTTTGCATGGACTTGGTTTTGTCAACAGTGGCCGGACCGCTTTAGTGTAAAAGGTACAGAAGCCCCGACCATACATGTTCACACAAAAGAAAATATTAAAAATATAAAAGATGAGAAAAGAAAAAGATTCAAATATGTGGAAAAAATGCAAAGAAAAAACAAATCAATACTAACATTTTAAAAAAACTTCTCCCAAATACAAAAATAAAATTTTCGAAAATTAATAAAAAATAATAAAATGGGTTTTTTTTAAATTTTACAAAGTTTTCAGAAATATATTGCTGGTGTACATTGTTACATTGTGTAGTCATGACGAGATCTCGTCAGAAGTCACGAGAACAGGCGCCCCTTTTGGGATTTAAAAAATTAGCACATAGTGCTCATGCTGAAAGTTGCTGGCTCTGTATCTGTGGCTTCATGGACCAGGCAGGTGAAGCAGATAATATATTGGAGGGGGAGCAACATTTCTTATTTGAGGGGGTGTATAGAATATAATCGAAACATGTCAGCCTCCTATATAGGTACCTTATCAGGAAACCAAGCACACTAATAATGCCTATACTGCCATACACATATCAATTTTTAATTTTCATAACTATTTGATAAAGGCCATGGTTAGCCTACAAATTGAGTGACGTTCATGAATTATCGTTAGTGGCAAGTATGGAGGGTGACTTTGCATTACCCTCCAATAGTATAGTAGAATTTCGCACACACCCAATTAATAGCTTATCAGGAAACCAAGCACACATATAATGCCTATACTACCATACTTCTAAATAAATCTTTATATTTTAATGTGGTATACTTTATCTTCTGGATATATATATATATAGGCCTTAAAGATTTATAATGTCTATACCATTCACTCTCTACATTCATTCTGCCACCTTAATGCCAAATACTTATAGCATATATATATATATCTTCAAACAAAATCTCTTGCTACAAATCCAAGCATAATTCCATTCTGTTGCCCGAAAATCATAAAATTAAGGGTATATTCACTTTGTGTGTCAACCCAGCTCATCCATAAGATGTAGGGCGGGCTCCAGAACGCAGAGGTTTTCTCCTTAGACTTGGACACATTTTAAGTAATTTACGGTGTTAAAATATATCTTATCTAAGATTTAAAATGTTGAGTTTTTTCTTGCATGTTTATCTGGCCTTTTTTCAACAAAGCCCAATTCGATACACCATTTTAAACCTAAATATGTAATGCAGCTTGAACACTGGCTTCGAAATACTGCTTATTTTGTGTGAGTTAAAATATTATTACCTGTAGCGTTTTCCATATGGCTTAGGAAAGAAAAAATGCTCTTATACTGACTCCTGGTGTCCCTCAACATTATCTCCACCTTATCCCGAAATGTGTCCTTCATGTCTCAGTGCGGGACAGAGGCAAAAGTGTTCTGTAACTTACGATATCAACAATAGATAAGTGTATGTTTTTCAAATGTCCACTATTTCTGTCAGATTGGCAATGGGTCACATCAAAGGGATTTTGACATCATTAGTGTCCACTACAAAAGTATTAGTGTGTGGTACCAAATAGATTATGAGCTCTCTACCAAGCAGTCCAACCTGCTGCAGTCATCACCCTTGCCCCCACCCCTTCCCATTTCCCTGCACTTGGCCATCACATTGGCCCTGAATCTGATAAGGCATTAATTGACATTGACAGGTGTTACCACAGAACTGGTGCAGACATACATGTTTTTTAATTGTATGACATATTATTGTAACTCGTGTGCAAAATTATTCTCCTGAATATTAGATGAATGTTGGTCTTTGCTTAGAAGCCCAATTATGCCTTTTTACTTAAGTTTTAAACTTAAATTCTCGGTGTGATGATGATGCTCTCCTCTCTTCTGTTCCTCCTGTCCCCTATCCTCCCAGACATGCCACACTCTCCTCCCCCTCCTGCTATCCCTCTGATAATAGTATATATTAGGTAATTGATAGATGATATGTGTACACTTGGTTCTTTTTGCAAATTTAGTTGATTCTGCTAATCAAAAAGTTAATTCATTCAGCTGCTCTCCTTCCCTCTCCCCCTCTCACATCTGCCAAAGAAATCTAAACTTTTTAGTTTATTAGCTGTTTGAATAGAAATTCACCACTAACCACATGTTGCTTTCACTATAATGGCCCCACCCTCACTTGACCACCTCACCCTCACATCGCTCACTCACTCACCCTCACTCTCCCCTCAGTGCTAGAATGCCCTGTACCCTTTGCCCCAATAATTGGTTTGTCCTGAGTTCATGTAGTTCCAAGAATTTGTGGGTGCAATGCCCAGGGATGCCCAGGGGCCCTCCACCACCACCACCGCACCACCACGGTTGTAAAATACTGTAAAATACAAATGCAAGAAAGCCAAAGCAAAATCTGTTCAGGAACAACTTCAAATCAATTAAGTTAATCCCAAGAAATTCTGGGAAATTTTGAAACCTCTCATTAACCCTGATGAAGTAAAAAACAAAGATAGTATAATTCTAGAATAAAATGGTATGAATGTAGAGTCATCTCAGATAGCCAATGAATTTAACTCTTTCTTTTTAAATGTCGGTCCGGACCTAGCTGCAAAAATTGACGATCCAACTAGGGAAGATCTCAATAATATATGAGAAACGTGAATGATGAAAAAATGGTTTCTCAAAAAAATGAATTGCCTAGTGCACACATGAAGGAAGCTCCTCCTCTACGGAAGGAGTGGGATGAATAAGGGCCAATGATACCAGCCCGACGGGCATTGAGTGCAATTGAGTGTGATAGCAATGCAATCATTTTGGGATTGACCGCAAACTAGTGAAGTGTGATACTTATGGCTTTGAATCACAGTGAAATGAACATGTCATTAGCCATCATTATGTGAAATCCATTCCCGATGTGCAATAGAGGAGTTTTAACATGATTTTTACCTGGAAATTTACACCTGATTCTGACCTGGTGCTTTACTAGTGGAAATCGTAAACAGTTGTGAGGCTCAAACTTGATTTTATAATGCTCTTTGGACCCGATTTATAAATGCGGTTCTCATGCACTCAACAATGCACTATTTACCAGGTTATGAAATATGGTTCTGTTGCACTCATCTAGCCTCCTTCAATGCTCTATAGACCTGATCTTTTTTTCAATATTTATACTTAAAATAACTAGGATTAAACACTGTGTATACCGCCATAAGAACAATTAATTGAATAAACTAGGATTCAACACAGGTTCTGTTTATTCCCACTATTGTGAAGATGGGTGCAGCTATAGGTTGCTTCCATCTGGCTTAGTTTTACATCCGTTTGGTCATCAAAGGTGATTTCATTGGGTGTGCACATGTACAACTGCAACTGGGTGCTCAAAGCACCCATATCATTTATGTATATAGATATAGGGGTAGTTTTGATTATGACCCCTTTTAAAATCAAACAGATTCATTACACTAATTAACTATTATAAAATATTACTTGTGATGTTCTTAAGTACATGAGGAGGATATATATATAATGTGCAAATGCCATATAAATGATTTAGTCGTGCTTTCATTGTAAAAGAAATTGTAAATGCACCCCAGTTACCCATAGCGCCACCTGGTGAAAACAAGTACGCCACCTGGTGAGAAAAAGTGTATTGCAACCTGTATTGAGAAGGATTGGTTGCATTATTGTTTAGTATTAAGGTGGAATATTGTTTTATCCCTGACTTAATATAATTCTGCATTATTTTATTGTATATGCTAATCTGCATTATTTTATTGTATATGCTTTGTAGTGCCCAATGGCTATAGTACTAGAGGGCGGGAGCAGAATATTAGTTGCAATGTTACCTGATACTAATACCCTATCTTGGCTATATACTCATACAATATATGAAGTATAACACATGTTAGCATGCGTATATTTAAATCAGGAATTTGTTAAGATAATTAACAATATGATATTGAATAACAATATAATATTGAATTTTGTGTGGAAGAATGGGTTTCACATGATAAGTAAGGTAAGGTTTTTAAAGCTATAAAGCAATCGTGTACATCAGAAGAATCGCAACGCTGTCAGCATCACAAAGAATGAACCATCCAGATCCATGAATATCTCACAAGGATGTGGCATGTTTATTCGAACCTATATATTCATCATTATCACATATCTAATCGTGATCATTATCACATATTTATTTAGGATATATATTTCATGCAATGCTATTCCTATGCAAAAATAGCAAAAATAGCAAAAACGACCTTCCGTCACATTTTTGTTTCTAGATTCCTTAATATTTGAGCCTGAATGTCAATTTCTTTAGTATTATATAGTTATATAGAAAAGAATGTATAATATTTCCAGGAAAGGATACCCCAAAACCACTCCTTTTAACTTTTTCGATTTCCAATCCTGAAATGCAAGACTTTTCTAAGAATGGCCCATTTACGATCATAAACAGGACAATTACAGGATTATTGATGTCTTAGTATGAATATGAGTAATTTAAATCAACTTTGTGTAACCTTTTCATACAGAGTTTATAACGATCTATCATAATCTACAGCATGGCTACAGCTATACAAATATGTGATGTGTTACAGAACAATTAGACACAAGTCGCACAAAAAGATCAATTTCAAATGTTTTCTTCCCAAATGAAATCTTGCTCAGAATGTTTTCATTTTCCTGTTTTGCATTATCAGTAGCATGAATACAGGTACCAGATTCCAAGCCTGTGTATTGAATGTATCGATGCTTATAGCTGAGGTTATTCTAAGGAATATATATTTAACTACTTTACTAGTGATTGAATAGTGATTAAGAAATGTTGCGAGCATTTGTTCATACATAAAACATACATAAATATTTATTAAGTGTCCTTAATTTTTTGGCGAAATTTTTTGGCGAATTGTGACTCATTTTCCTGTAACACATCCCATATATTAGTTTGAATGGACTCAGAAAGAAATCCCTGATATAAAATAGCTATATCTGTATTGAGTATAGTCATTTAATTTCGTATGGAAAAACAGTGTGGGAATTATAAAAAAAGGAATTAAATCAGTGTGATAAGTATTTTTGGGGTAATATGGAGGTTGGCTTACATAGTTTAGCTTTGTGTGTAGGGGTTTCCTTCACTTGGTGTCAGAGAGTGAGTATGAGTCTCAGAGAATGCAGTGTCAGATGTGCAACAGTAAGTGTGAATGCCAGGTGAGTGTGCAGTGTCAGCTATTGTGGCCTGTTGTGGCTTCATTGTGTTGTATAATTGTATGGTAGTGGGTGCGCTGATTTGGTTTGAACTATTATTTGTGGTAGAACTGTTTAGAAAGGTTACATTATAGACATGAATATCTGAGATTATTAAATAATTACAATATGCTATATGGCCCGATTTATGAATGCAGTTATAATGCTCCCAACGATACACCACTGACCAGGTGTAAAAGACACAGTTATGATGCACTCAGTAAGGGACTTTCATTCTTATCGTTTATATTTCATTTGTATGTGGTATAGGAAAGAATGTATGGGAGGGATCGAGGGAGAGATGCAGTTACTGGGCAAAAAGTATTCCTAACTAAATGTTCATTATGATTAAACCAGACATTTGAGTAGAGGTTTAATTAACAAGTATTTTACATATTATAGTTTATGTGGCAACCAACCAAAAGATGATCTATATCAAACGAAAAAGTATTCATCTGAAAACGGAAATACAACTATTGCATACAAATAGTATTAAAATGACTTAACTGCATGCAACATGTGCATTTATACCCGATTTAAATACTTGACTTGGATATGCATTTTGGAGTGCGTCAGATGATGCATGTTTCACCAGGTACAAAACTAGGTGCAAAACTGCTTTTTTGAGAGGATTGCACTTTTGTGACTGGTCAGATGCACTTTTGCATGCACTGGTGGATTTTCCAATGCACATAGGGCCCGATGTGCATGATAACATTTTTTACCTAGTTTTGACCTGAACATTTTGACCTGATTTTGACCTGGTGCTTTACTGGTGGAAATCGTAAACAGTTGTGAGGCTCAAACTTGATTTTATAATGCTCTATGGACCCGATTTATAAATGCACTTCTACTGCTCTCAGAGATGCACAAATAACCAGGTTAAAAAATGCATTTTTGAAGCACTCAATGATGCACTACTGACCAGGCTATAAAAATCAGTTCTGTTGCACTCAGGGAGAGCAGTTTCATTCCTCTGAATCTCGGCAGTATTAAGGCTGATAAATTCTTCCCACAAATATATTCCTCTATATGATATAAAGAGTGTATTTCAAGTTATATTACCTTGCTTTTGCATGGTAATACATCAATTATTTCATCATTATTTCCTTCCTGTTAGACATCTCCATTGCTGGTAAGGGTTATTCCAGTTGTACTTGAAATCAGAGTGGCCCAGTCTACTTCAGCTAATGAAGTATGCAATGATGGGGGGTGTTTTGATGAAAACATTTTTCCACATCAAACAATTAAATTTCACAAAATAATCTATAGAAGTGTATCACTTATAACATTCCTATATGTACATGATGTGAAATATCTATATTGGTATAAATTCCACATAAGTGTATAAGTAGCACTTTCATTGTAAAACAATTGTAAATGCACACCAGTTACCAGTTGCGCCGTCTGGTGAGAACAAGTGGCATAATGGTAAACCTATGGCAAGATGCACCATTGAGAATGATTGGCGGTATTATTATGGTCAATTCATAATTAAGGCAAACAAACAGGTTCTTGTCTTAATGTTTGTATAACAACTACTTCATAATTATTTTTCCCTCAAATCATCAATTCACAACCTGCCCTATCTATATAAAGTAATAATCTCCTACTCTTACAATATATCTGTGATGTGTTCATGGAAAATGAGTCACAAGTCGCAAAATTGATATTTTACAAAGGGATTTATTCACAAGATCTATATATTGGAATGTCCTCATTTTTGGGAAGTTAAACACTTTGAGTTGTATGAATTGATGTGACAAATTTCAAGAGAGTGTATTAAATATATTCTTGCATTTCGAAGGTCATCCTATGGAGTATAATTAGTTACTTCACCCAGAGATATTGCAAACTTTTTTTTCAAACATAGATATGTCAGATATACAATATAGAAATACTATTTCGATGCCCTTAATATTTATTATTATTGAACTCTGCTTAATCTCATCTTTTGAAACGTATTGATATCTCAAAATCCATTTTTGTGTGACTTGTGACTCATTTTCCTGTTACACATCACATATTTCATTTTGCATCACATTATTATCAATGATAATTCTATCTGAGGTTGATAGGTCTCTAATATACACTCATACCTTGGAGAACTGATTAATATGCACAAACTTTATAGCTACAGAAAGCTGAGGAAATGAGAAATGTAACCATATGCACCATTTCGTTCTCACTTCAACACAGAGATCGTTATCGCTGTGCATAAATGGTGTAGCAATTAGAATGTTCCTCAAAGCTCGTGGTATTGGCACAGTTCAGGTAGTAATATAATTTCAGTTGAAGAATGGGAAGGGAATTCTAAATAATAATAGTCTCTATTTTACAATATGGTGTATAATTGATATCATATTCATCAGCACTCTTCAATAGCAGCAGATAAAGGTCGACAGAGGAGGGGATCACTTGAACTTCTTTCCTAGAGGTGTAATTTGCTGGCAGGTAAATTTATGTGTAGGCGGGTAAATCTTTGATTTTACCTGCCAAGTTGGCTATCTAAACGTACTGTTTATACATCTTTATCTAAACAGGGACTACTGATGACATATACCTAAGTGTAGGGAAATGATATACCAATCTTCCCCCCTTCCCCCATTTTTATCTTCATATATGTTTCGCCATACTATTTTAACAGCAAGATCATCATACAATATAATAATTACAATATACTTGAATCCCGAATCACTCAAACACATCGCTTATATCTACACTTTCTGCCTGTCTCTCTGTCTCTTGCTCACTTTCCTTCACCCGCCAAGGAAGGTGGGTAACTTTGGGGTTTTACCCACCCACATCATTTTTTACACGTATTTGGTGGCGGGCAGTTGTTAGTTATATATTCTTTATACCACTTTAACAAAATTTAATGTCCTTGCAGAGAAGCATGTGAGTAGAATATATGATGTGGCTAACACGTACCAGTGTCCTGAACATGAAGACAAAGGCAGACCAGTTCAGAAGATCCAAATCCTCATGTCTGTCCACATGAGGGAATAACTTTAATAACAAAGCAGGAGTCATGGGTAAGGCTTTGCATGATGAGGCAACATACAAGTTCTTTATACCCTTTAACACACTTTTCACACTTGGATTAGATAAAGTCACAGATGGGAAGTCATGTAACTTAGCATAGGCCACCACTCCTGCCAAATAGGTAGATACTGATGAGAATTTCATAGAAGCAGACAGGAAGGCTGCAAATGAGTTCAGCTTCACAGGAATGATAGGCAAGAGCGGGGTATTATTCCTCTACAGAAAGTTGCAGAATAGGGTCCACTGGCGAGTTCTCTGAGTCCTTGTGGAGGCCGCCAGGGATCTCTCCTTGAGCTCCAAGATTTTTGTTGACCACTTCTGAAGACCTGGAGCACATGAAAATAGTATTATTGACACAGCACAAATCTGCCACACCAAGAGACTCTGGAATGACAGTATCAGATGTCAAATAAGGTAAACGTGACAGTTCATCCGCAACCAGGTTGTTGTTTGTATTAATGTACCCTGGCAACAGCACAATGTCATATAAAAAACACATCCAATAAAGTTCATATAACCAAGTCATGCATTGATGACTGGTGCTAGATCCATTCCTCAACATGCATATCACCTGGATGTTGTCAATAAAGCATAGGAGAGACAAACCCCTCAACACAGGACCCTACCTCCTGATGCCCACCACTATAGGGTACAGCTCCTCAATGTTAATGTTTGAGGCTAGATTAGACTCCATAGGTGCGGGGTAAATATGGGTGGCAATGTTCATACATGTAGGAATAGTCTCTTCATTCCAAGGCCCTGCTAGCCAATCATTACCAAGGTAGGCTGCATAACCTTTTGACGATGAATCTGATACCATAGGCAGATAATAAGTGTCCCTCTTCAGGAGACCCTTTCCATTAAAGACTTTTGAGAATGAGCACCACCAAGCTAAGTCCATGTGAGCTTCCTCAGACAAAGGAATCTTATTAAGTTTTTTAGCTAGCATAATTTTGTTGAGATCGAAGAACCTCCTACAAAAAGTTCTTCCACCAAGGAAAACTGTGGAACAGTGAGCAATATAACCACATAAACGCTCAAGGTCTTTCTTTCTAATATACTTGCTAGTTGAAACTGTCTTTAGCAGAGCTGACAACTTCTTAACCCATTGGCGGCGGGCTGATGCCTCAAGGCATCAACGTCAAAATGGAGTCGTGGACGGGCTGATGCCTCAAGGCATCATGCATTATTTGGCGTCGTGGACGGGCTGATGCCTCAAGGCATCATTGCATTGGTAATCACAGAATATGCTATAACTCAGCTAAATATTAATTTTTGCAACTGAGATTTGGTATTTATGTAGGAAATTATAATTATGTATTAAAATTAGTTGACATGTTTCCATGGAAAAATTAGTAATTTCGTCATCATTTACGTCATTAAACGCTGGAAATATTCAGTCAAAGAAAAAATGGCAGGCGCCAACGACGACTGGTCGGCCGAGTGGTCGGATAGCTTACCATCTGACTGGGGAGATGATCTTCCACTGGTACCCAGACCAAGACAAAGGAAATGAAATATTAGGGAAGTTAGCAGCAGTTTATCAGAAGTAAGTTCATCCAGTGAGGAGGAAGAAAACCAACCCTTAATCAACTTTCAGACTGAGAAATTGGGCGATAAAGTATGGACAAGGGAAGGAAGGAACATGGACAGACCAACACCGACCACCGATTTCACTGAGCTTCCAGGCGTTAAAACAACTGAGAGGACAATCTTTGGACTTTTTAGTTTATTTTTAAACCTGGAAATCATGATGACCATCTGCGACAACACCAACCGATATTCTACAACTACCAAGACTGACACGAACAAGGGAAAGAAATGGACCAACCTTGACTTCCCGACCCTCCGTGCTTTCCTAGGGATTACTTTTTTGATGGGCATCATCCGCAAACCCAGAATTAAAGACTACTGGACGAATCAACCCTCCCTTCGAACTGAATATATCCAACAAACCATGACCAGGGACCATTTCCATCTAATCCTAAGGTAATTAAATAATAATATTCTAAAACTAAAAGGGTATAGGTCTACAGATGGGAAATACAGATCATTGTGTTGACGATGTGTTGACGACGAGGTATTATGCTCGCTAAAAGAAATAAAACTAAAGAAAAAGTTGAAAATTAAAATGAAATATTATGAATTCATATCATGTGTTATATAGGCTTTGTATTTATGTATTATTTATGTATTATATTGATTTTATTAGATGTCTAACCTTCGGTGAGGGTATGGGGGAGGCAGCAGACGACAATCGTCCAGGGACCAAGGAGCATATGAGTGCCTTGTTGGCGGCCTTCAACAGCGTTGCAGCCCGGGTGTACCGACCACGTCGTGAGATGGCGATCGACAAGAGTATGATCAAGGTATTTATATGAAATAGTTAACAAATAGTTAACAAATAATGAATATTACTTATTATAGAGTTATCAAGTTAACACATCCTTTCGTAAATGTTGTCTAATATAATCTCAATTGACTAAATGTGTTTGTTTTCCAGCACAAGGGGCGCTGTGCCCACAGACAATATAACCCGGCGAAGCCCACAAAATGGGGCCTCAAAATATGGATGTTGGCGGATCTCTCCCTGGTATGTACATGCTTATGATTAACAGCTAGACCTTGTAGACCCTTACCCCCCCCCCCCCCTCCATCCACCCTTCCCCTCGTTCTTCCCCTCCATCCAATTCATAATATAATAAAATATGAGCTGAAAAACTCAGATTTGGCGTTTTTAGCCTGTTCTCAAAGCATCAAGGCTTCACAGCATTGCCAAACCTTTTCAACTTTCACTTTGTGATTATATTCTGTAATTTTGGTCAGATATTGAATATTATTTTCATTACAATTTTATAGGATATGTCATGCAAGTGTCGCCCTTCTTCTCAGGCCATGGACCACTAAACCTCTACGAAGATGTGTGTAGACCCCTCCTCAGTGCAGCTGAAGTATTAGGCAAAGGATTTTATGGTTTTTTTTGATAATTATTACACCACGGTGCTTATGTTTTTAGACTTGTACAACCGATTTAGGACCTATTGTTGTGGGACAGTCAGTAAGAACAGAAAAAACCTACCCAAAAGCATAATGATCAAAAAACATCCTGAACTGAAAGTAAAAGGTTTGTCTATATTTTCTCATTGCCAAGAACTTTTGCTTGTGGCTTGGAAAGATAATAAAATTGTCCACGTCCTTTCAACCATTCATGGTACTCACATGTCAACAGCTAGATTCAACTGTACTTACTCCTGTACTTTTGATCTCGACAAATAAAAAACTCCTTATCTTATCTTATATTATCTTAACGAAGGAGGACGGACAATTCATGAGGAAAGAAATCGACTACCCTGTAGCCATTACCGATTATAACAAACATATGGGTGGGGTCGATCTTTGTGATCAAATGATAAAGTATTATTGTTTTGAGCGAAAGTCTATCAAATGGACTATGAAAGTGTTCTGGTATATTTTAGAGCTTATGAAGATAAATAGTCACATTATGTACAACTCGGTAAATGAAAAGAAAATAACTCTGTATGATTTCTGTACTATTCTCTCAGAGACCTTATGTTCTGATCTGAGAAAACACAATGCAATCCTCCTAGCTGTTACGACCACCCCGGAGAGATTGTCCAGAAAATGTCTGCCAGTTAGTATGGGCAACAGGACTAGGTGTCGATTATGTGTGAAAAGAAATAGTAAAAATATTCAACTGAAAGTTCACCAAACCAAGCATGGTTGCTCTAGATGTAATGTCCATCTTTGTCTTCCCCAATGTTTTGCTGAATACCACAGTAAATGGAGGCTATTGGAAGAATAATGGAACAGAGAATAATAAGATATAACTAAATGCGAGCTGCATATGGGGCAACGTATTCACAAAACGCAAGTGGCTTTTGGTGAGTGTCTTTCACAAGTGCCGAAGGCACGCGTGAAAGACACTTGCCAAAAGCCACGAGCGTTTTGTGAATGCGTTGCCCCATATGCAGCTCAAGTTTAGTTATATTTTTATGCCATGATATATATTTAAGAGTTATTTAAGAGTTATTTACCTTCATTGCATGTCTCGCAACCCTCGGACTCGGCAAAAACAAGCGCTTACAATGTTGCGTCATGAAATGAGCGTCATGAAATGAACGTCATTGATTGGCGCAACTAAATTTACGCAACCAATCAAAATAACGTTGTAGATTGGTTGCATTCGAAAAACGGATTCCACTAGTGCAATCCAGGCATGTTTATGCCATGGGCTAATCTGGCCATGTTTTTGTGAATACGCACACCTATCATGGCATAATGTGACTTACTTGTACATAATGTGTTGATCAGTGGATGACTGCTTAGACGTCATTATTAATAAATATATGTTCCTTCAAGTTCTAAATGTTACTCCCTGTTGTCTCGTAGTCTTTTCAATGTTTCCAATGGTAAATTCCATGAATAAAAATCCAACGGCACTGCTTGAATACTGCCCATATTCTCAATATGAAATTAAATTCCAGTGAGGCTCCTTTTCGTATAAGAATAAATATTCCAATGTGTCCAAGATTGAAAGGGAAGGGTAATGGAGGGGAAGGGTGGATGGAGGGGAAGGGTGGATGGAGGGGAAGGGTGAGGGAGGGGAAGTGTGGATGGAGGGGAAGGGTGAGGGAGGGGAAGTGTGGATGGAGGGGAAGGGTGAGGGAGGGGAAGTGTGGATGGAGGGGAAGGGTGATAGAGGGGAAGGGTGGATGGAGGGGAAGGGTGGATGGAGGGGAAGGGTGGATGGAGGGGAAGGGTGAATGGAGGGGAAGTGTGGATGGAGGGGAAGGGTGAATGGAGGGGAAGGGTGGATGGAGGGGAAGGGTGGATGGAGGGGAAGGGTGAGAGAGGGGAAGTGTGGATGGAGGGGAAGGGTGAATGGAGGGGAAGGGTGGATGGAGGGGAAGGGTGGATAGAGGGGAAGGGTGGTGGAGGGGAAGGGTGGATGGAGGGGAAGGGTGATAGAGGGGAAGGGTGGTGGAGGGGAAGGGTGAATGGAGGGGAAGGGTGGATGGAGGGGAAGGGTGGATGGAGGGGAAGGGTGGATGGAGGGGAAGGGTGGATGGAGGGGAAGGGTGGATGGAGGGGAAGGGGGAGGGAGGAAGGGTAGATGGAGGGGAAGGGTGGATGGGGGGAAGGATGATGGGGGGGTAAGGTTGATAGAAACAAATAAATAAGAATGAATATTCCAATGTGTCCAAGATCCAGTGCACATGCTTGAATAATATCCAATCTGTGACGATAATATCCAACGCAATATATAATGAGCTGGATACGACGACCCACCACTGCTCATATCTCAATATGAAACATATCATAAGAGATTAAATTCCAGTGAGGCTCCTTTCCGTATAAGAATAAATATTTCAATGTGTCCAAGATCATAGGGCTTGAATAAAATCCAATCTGCGACGATGTAGAAAACTTTCACATTCACCGTGTGACCCGATCAGGGCAACAGTTAATCTAGGTCAGGTCTAGGTCTCTCGAAGGCCTAAAGCTGTGATGACCTACATATACTTTTCTGTGGATATTTTCCATAATATCCAATGAAATTACTAAAAACAGATGTGTGTGGCCATTCTATATCTTATTTCCTGTTTTGCCTCTTTGTCACTGTTTCCTGATGAATACTTCAATGGGGATGTCGGTGAATAAAATATCCAATCTCCGGCAACAACTGCGCAGTTGGCCATGATGTAATCTTGTGCACTGACATTTGGGCACAGCCACAATAATATCCAACTAGATCGATCTTGTTCAGAATAATGAACCATGTCGACTTCTAAAACTATCACAAACAATAGTTCATGACATGATTTAAGTCCAGTGAGGTTCCTTTTCATATAAATTCCAAGAAATATATCGATAATGATGAATAATATTCCATGCATATAGCAAGTGGCCGATCAGCTGATGGCTTCCTTCTTCTTCTTTGTGACCTACATTTGATTTGGCAATGTTTGGCAATGTTTTTGGTTGATATTTCCACAATATCCAATGAAACTGCTAAAAACAGATGTTTGAGGCCATTCTATATCTTGTTTCCAGTTGTTTTGCCGCTTTGTCAATGTTTGCCGATGAATACTTCAATGGGGGTGTCGGTGAATAAATATCCAACTGCGGAGATGAAGTTGCTGGCACGGCCATCTTGGAAAAATCTTGAAAGATGACGCTTGAGCAGGAAGACAACAATATCGAAATAATCACTCAAATAAACCATGTCAGCTTCTAAAATGGCCACGAAGAATAGTCTATACACTGGTTTAACTCCAGCAAGGTTCCTTTTCTTGGAAATCTTCCGTAATATATAGAAAATGGCGAATAATCTTCCACGCGCCTGACTCAAAAAGACCCGTTTTGCCGCCAGGCCAGTTCAATCTGGTTCGCTCTCGTCCATCACGCGAGATAACGTCTGCGCGGTACTTGGATACTACGCTAGTTACGCGCCGCGCGGTTCCCGCAGCAAATGGGTTAATCTCCTCCGGGAGGGATAAAGTCATATTGCTAGTATCTAGAAGAAATCCTAGGTAGATACACTGCCTTGAAGGGGAGGTGACTTTCTTCCAAGCAATATGGAAGCCAAGGAAACACAATAATGCTATGATATCATCCCTCCTAGACACACACATATCAAAAGAGGTGCTTGCCACAAAAAAATCATCAAGATAATTTACTACAGGGCATTTGTACAAGCAAAGCATACACATAGCAACAAAATTTGAGATAGAATTGAAGATACATGGACCTGTACGCCGGCCAAAACATAACCTGTCATCTACAAATACTTGGGTTTTACCTTCCAATTCCCATCTAAAACCACAATATTGACGGTGGTCAGGGTTAATGGCAACAGATCTGTATGCTGACTTAATGTTAATAACCTACATATAAAAATCTTGATCAACCATATCAACAGCATCATGTACCGATTTATAGGAAAATTCATTGACAAGGGACTCACAATGGTCGTTTACAGATCTATACAAGGGTCTACTACAATCTGTTATGGGTCTAAGCCCACCATCTGGTTTAGGTACAGCACCTAATGCATGAATACATGTAGGAATATAATCCACAGCAGAAATAAAACCTTCGGGAAGTTCATTTTTAATAATAGCATCCATTTTCTCCTTATACATAGGTTCGAGAATAGAGTTGTAATTTTCACAGTCATATGAATCAACCTGAGAATCTATAACATCAAAGGCCATCAATAATGCCCAAAAATACATCAATATAACTACCGATACGATCACAAGGTAACAAGAATAATAAATACGCACAGCGACACGGCCGAAGTTGGGTCGTACAATCTCCCAATACAAGCGTACATTCACAATAACCTCGAGCACACGCAGAATAAACATCCACGACCCTACCTCGCGGGGACATAGGCGAAGTGAATATGTGAATATCAAAACAAAATTTCTCGTGTAAGCACCTCTATATGTGTCGAGAGATGGAGGGAAAGTGAGGGTTCCTCCAGGTGGAACGATGAGTGGGGGGGGGGAGGGCGTGCGTTGATTGATTCAGAGGACGCATGCACGAGAGATATAATAGTCATAATAGTCATTGTTGCGTCACCCCAAATATAGTCACCGATGCGTCGATTCTGCAAAATAAAAGTAGGCAGGGCATTCTTTGCTTAGAAAGCGCCACCTGGATTTACTGTTTGCACCGTCCTATTGGGGGAAGTATAAAGTGCGGTCAACAATGCTGATTTATGTACAAAGCGCGGACCGCGGAGGAAGCAGCCCAAGTTAACATTTGAGGCGCTCTGGCATTTCATAGCATTTTCTCATGTCATGACGACAGGAAATTGGGTGAGTTGGGTAGAAATAAAACACCTTTCGTTTAGGCTCAAACAATAAGGACAACAGGAGAGAATGTTCATAATTAAGCACAAATGCAACTGAAATCGATTTAGTCGATCTTTGGACTCACAGATCCTACTCGTCTGATTACATCCCACCTCCAATACCTTTCCTCAGTTGCCAACAACATTTACTATAGTTTGATGTGTCAATTTGTCGACCTCAGAAGGGAAGACATTTTTCAGATAAACCCTAAAATCCTTCCTAGTCTTAATAGCCCTGGCCTTACAACATAGTCCATTCCATAACAGCGTTAGCCTATATATGTACGATTTTTTAAACGTTTCATTCATTGGTTGCAGTACCTTGAGCTTCTTACCATCATGCAAACTTCATAAATTTAATTTTCTATCGTCTAGGTTATTTGCTACCAAAGATCTTCTAAAAGCTACTTCAAGAATATGACCTTGTCTCCCTGTTACAAGAGATGGCATGTTTACTATTCTGTGAATTTCACTAGTGCTAGTTTGGTAATTTTAAGGCTATTTTAATAGCTGAATTTTGCAATGATTGTATGCGCTCAAGGCACCTCAGTGGTGCCCCTAGAATATATCACCGTAATCAATGTGGGGTAGAATGGTAGTTTTATAAATTAAAAGTAAGGTTGCGGTGTCACATATTGAATACAGTTTGGACATGGCCTTGATTTTGGCTCTAATAATGTTAATTTTCCAGTCTAGGAATATTTTAAAGTTTAGCTGTCAGTCTATTTCCACCCCCAATATAATCATACAATGCAATTATCCCCTAAAAATGTGCTACCTGGTGGTGGCCATATTGGATTTTGACCTTGAAATGGAAAAATAAGTTCAGAAATGGATTCCTCAAAACATAGTTAAACAAGTATTATACATGGATCTAGTACTGACAGGAGCTGAGTTAACATTTTTAAAGGCCTGTGGCAGCCATATTGGATTTGTGCTCTCTGACCACCAGGGGGCCACCTGAGTTTGTTTGCGATGGGTTTGAAAACCTTATGCCCATACCTAACACCATGCCAAATTGCGAAAAGTTGTCACAAAGTGCACGATTCATGCAAATTTGGGCGAATTGCCTCCTTATAGCTATAAGGAAGCCTTGGTACAATACTCCCATAACACACAGCACATTTTTTAAGGATGGATATGTCAAATTATTTCACCCTCGATATGCTCAGCCCATAGAGATAACACAGGCTCTAGATATTGTTTAGCTGGTCAGTGACTGATGTGATATTGCTTACGGGCAATACACCGCCGACCTAGTTTCTAGTGTTTTCATTGCATAAAAAAGATTTCTGGGTCATGTTGAAAGTAGTTCCGACACGGGAGCAGAATTCTGCTAGAATTTGACATGAACAAATAAAACATTGTCAGCAACCATATATTACCATTGATTAAAACAATTTGAAGTTTAGACTAAGACCTTGACTCAATATTCCGTTTGCTGCCCAGGTTAATATTGAAACAAGCAGACAAACAGAAGATCGAGGCGGGCCCTGTCCTTTCCGACTTTCATCCTTTCATGTAAATGTTAGAAAGCGAACTTACCTCCTTAAGATGGACAGGTAACGTAATCCAGCAAACACAATATTCCGTGCATAATATCCTTTGGGTTACATCCAGGAAACAGTAATATCACTAAGATGACCTATGATGAATCCAGTCAGACTTAAAACGACCATATTTCCTTCAAGAGATTCATTCATTCACTTGGGTAGGCGGCCGCCATCTTGCTTCAGAACTGTCACATGTTTTGCCATTCAAATCGACAATCCAAGGTATTTTCGGGTCTTCTACAGTGAAATCTTCCCATAGTAGAATCTACATGTTCTATTCTTGGTCGTTGATGAAGATTAATCTAATGACAAGCGATGTAAAGGATGTAAAAAGCCATTTTCCCCTTCGGTAAGCGTGAAGAACGCCAACTCTTGGTACACTGTGCGCATGCACAATTTCTGCTCTTCCAGACCTTCTTGGAGGCTATTTTTCAGACCAAACCAAGCAAAAGAAGTACTTATTTAATTATTTATTCCTCAAAATCGCTATAGTTCATGTTCATTTAACATTATCTAGGCGTCTTGGCTGAAATATAAATAGAAAAAACATCAAATTCATGGTTTCATGATGACCTATGTTATGCGCAGAGTTGTCTGGCCGTTTCACGTCAGTTAGAACATTGGTGTATGAATACATAAGCTTGAGGCGAAGCCTTCTTTGAGGCTATCCCTTGAATCGAAGCGAATCGAGTGGAAAAATATGAAGGTAATGCGTTTTTAATAAATATTTATTCGTCCAAATGGCCATTATTTGGCATTATTTAACATTTTTGAAGTCTGTAGGGTGAAATAAACACAGAACAACCCTTGAATTCGCGGTGTCGTGAATATTCACCCATGACGGTTGCGGGGCTACCGCCCCTTGACCGTCATCGGTGAATATTCACTCCCGCCTCAAATTCCGGGTAGTTCTGTCTATATACCAGCCCGGACCAGATAGGTTCCTTGGCACTGCATTGTACCACTGGAAATCTTGATTTCCTAAAATCTCTGCATGGGACATGATGAAAATGTATCATCAACTACTATGAGGCAGGATTAGACATGGGCATGCACAAGCATCTGTGCATCAGCATCCTGATGCACATCATAATCAAAAGGTTTTGAACACACCAATCCTGAGGTGCAAACCCATCCACAACCTCTAATTATTCACCCTCTTGTGTTCCTTTTATATATATTATTATCATTGCCTTTTTACAAAAGGATAATCATGTTGCCAAAGTTACACAATCTAAGCTATGTCAGACACACCCACAATTACTAATGTCATTTCATGACATATTACTCTATTAGTTTTAGAAATTACATGTAATGATACAACTAGAAACGACGGCTAAACGATGGTCTAGAAGTAATTATGCTACAAATAGTTAGTGTTGAGGGACCACACCCATTCATAGCTGTTCATACACATTTTTTCACTTCTTGACCATAACCTCACCTATATGTAGGGCTACATGTTTTACACGTTTTTTTCATTCTTTGATCATAACACGATGTCCCTTTTCCATTACTTAAAATCAAGGACTTATGAGCCTTGAAAGTCTTATTTCATTATATGAATTTCTATTTTATGATATATGTATGTGGAGTTATTAGTCGAGATGGATGTTGTTTCATCTCTTCCAAATATATCCCTTTTAAATACTGGTATATCTTGTGTACTGTACAATTTCCTTTACTTCATGCTGCATTCACAGCTATTACGACACGACAAAACAAATCTCACCAAATTTACTCGTATTATGACTTGATATGAGCAAATAATGTCAATTTAAAGGTATACGCGGGTGTCCACGCCCACGCCACCTAGCGGCTCCTATTTTTCTTTGAAATATTTTGTTATCATGATAAGTTGAGATGTATTTGTGCACGATTTCCAATATCTACAGGGTTTATTTTCATTACAGCACTTTTGAGTCATGTTTTTAAGATTCATTTGTATTGGTTATGCTTATGTTTATTGGTTTTTATTGGTTATTTTATAATTCAAATGACCATAACTTTTTTTTAACCCCGTCAACGTATAGTTTTTTTTTGGTAAATCAGTAACATGATACACCAAATATATGTGTAGAAAGTTTTGATGAAAAGTCACTGATCAATTTTTTTATATATAGTGAAACGTGAAAAAAAAACACATTTTTCCATAGACTTTAATGCTAAAGCACTGTTATTTTCAGGCGGCTGTAGAAAAAAAAATAAGTCGTTGAGATATACCTTTTTTTTTCATTTCTTGCTTTCTTATGTAGTCAGGAATGATCCCTGAACGTTTCATGAACATTTACCTGCACCAACACATTTTGGCATATAATCAAACTAAATATATTCATAAATTAACTCTTTTTGCTTTCATTTGGTACCTAAAGACATGGGTACTGCAACACCAAATGAGAAATAACATTAAATTAGAGTAGGATAAATATATCGACCTTTGTTTGAAACAATATCTGAGGAAATCACAATTGAAATACAATATAAATGCCTGGTACACGATTATCGTACAAGTGGATACCAGTCACCAACGATCGGTCACTAGGTGACCGATTGTTGGTGACGTGTAAGTAAATACCGGGAACCAACAAAGGTGACCGACAATGGCAGGGAACCGATTGTCGGTCACCTTTGGACACTTTTGTCGGTTGTCGGTTGTCGGCTAAGTGGATATCGTGCTTAAGACAAATTCAGAAACAGAATTCCTTATCTGCTGAGTAATATCCTTAGGTATTTAGAGTTTGGCCCTTCTTTTAGTGGTGAAAACTAAGGGAAAATCCATGCTTGACTGGGTTGTGTACATCGACCATTTTTTAATGGCCCATATCCAGTCACTGAGTCAGGAATGTTAAATACTGTCATTATTAGTCTGTCAAGTGAATGCAAAATGCTGCAGTGAAACACCTTTATATCCCTTCTTGACATTCAGCATTGTTATATAGCTTTTCTTTTGGTTATACATGTTGCAATAGTGAGAAGTTTTACTCCGTTTGGTTTAAAAACATATTTAAAAAACGAACAAAAAATGTGGTTACCGCATTATGTACCGTTTCATTGGGCTCACGAACAGTACCGAATAACCTGATCATGTGGGCTTGCAGACACACGCTTGGAGCGCCACTGGAGCACGCGAACAGCCATTGCTTCCACACGGCAAGACTGGCTTCCAATGGCGTTAAAAATAAAAGTAAAGAAGCCAGGATTATCACATTAAAAAAGGTACCAAAATATATAATCTAATTGTCTGCGCCGTCTTGCATAAGATCGTTGGCAGACATGGCCAAGCAAAACACTTGACTTTGCGCAACCAACCCGCCCCTTAGAGGGCGGAATTAGACCATCTCTAAACTTCCTTACGTTGCTCAAATACCCCTGGTCTTTCTCACTTATACAGGACTCGTACTCCTGGCCCTGTTTTCTATATATTCCCATGTAAATGGGCACCATTACATCGTCTGTAAGGCAAGTTGTGTTCCTCCTGATGCCTTTTTATGGGATGACTTATGTATAATATGGTACAGGAAAGTTGCAATTTTAAATATAAAAATTTGTTTAGAATCCCACCCCTCTCGGACCTCTCACACACACTGCACCTTCACTCACTCACATAGCTTCACACAACCCAGTACCACACACTGCCCCTCCCGCTGCCTGTCACTGCCTGCCACTGCCTGCCACTAGTGTGTGTGTGGCTTGTGGAGGATGGCTTGTGTAGCATAGTCACCACCATTGGTGGTGACTAGGCTTTATTAAAACTAAATCAAATGGATATTGTAGGTAGGAGGGGTAGAGACAGGGTGGGTGGGTGGATGGGTTCTATTTCCGTCGAAATAACAAACCTCAACACCCAAAAACAGAGAAAAAATCAGATTCCACTGGCTCGCTTGTATATGTGCTCATGGCTCGCTCTTGCTGCACTCGTTTTTAGTGCGCTTGTCATTCGCTCTAGGTCCGCTTAAATTTTTAGTGCAATACAAGCGCCGAGCGATTCTACTGGTCCGCTTCTTTCCTTATGAAATCAATGGTAAATCCCTTGGTGCGCTCTCACTGCGCTCTTGGTCCGCTAATTGAACAGGCAGAAAGAGCGCCGTGTAGTTGCGCTCATATCAAACTGGTCAGATATGAGCGCAACATCCTGCGCTCTTCTAAAGAGGTGCACATAGCCACTTTTAAAGATATATGCGGGGGTCAACACACACGCCACCTAGCGGCTCCTATTTTTCTTTGAAATATTTTCTTATTATCATAAGTTGAGATGTATTTGTGCACGATTTTACAATATCTACAGGGTTTTGAGTAATTTGAGTAATTTTGAGTCATGTTTTTTAGGATTCATTTGCATTGATTATGCTGCTTGATTACTAAATTTGGGTGATGTGGTCAACTTCAAATGACCACAACTTTTTTTTAACCACGTCAACGTACTGTTTTTCTTTGGTAAATCTGTAGCATAATATACCAAATATATGTGTAGAAAGTTTTGATGAAAAGTCACCGATCATTATTTTTTTATATAATGAAATGTGAAAAAAAACACATTTTTCCATAGACTTCAATGCTAAAGCACTGTTATTTTCAAGTGGCTGTAAAAAAAAATATAAGTCGATGAGATGTACTTTTTTTTTCATTTCTTGCTTTCTCATGTAGTCAGGAATGATCCCTGAACGTTTCATAAAAAAGTCACCGACCAATTTTTTTTCCATTGAACACCCGCATATACCTTTAAGAGCGTACAGAGAGCACAGTAACCGATTCCATTAGACCGCTCTGGTTTCGCTCAATCTTCGCTTGTTATGCGCTCAAGACAATAAAAAAGAGCGGGCCATGAGCGGACCTAAAGAGCGAGCCAGTGGAATCGCAGCCTAAGTAACACCACCCAAAAGTACTCGCAGGTAAAATTTCTGGACACATTGACGACTACCTACATAGGAGAGACAAACTCAAAATAACCTCCTACAGCCTAAAAACACCATGTAAACATGCTTTTTATATCCTGCAACACATAGCAATGGTATCTTAGCATCTAAAACAGATGGGTCTTGCATACCTCCGGTAACTCACTAAATAATGCCGGCAATACCCTATAGTAACATTATTACAATGGATCTAAACACTAACATTTCATTTAGCCACTAGTCAAGTGCTGTGTGCATTTCATCCATTAGAATGAAGCCATGCTTCTACAACCAGGGGACCATTTCAAAGTAACCAATGTATATCATGGGAAATTCATAATTTGTAAAATTCGAAATTTTAAACTTGTTCCCAACATTTCTATTGTATGTCTACTTACATTTCAATGAGTTGGGAGTAGTGTCAATTTTTAGTGTAATCTCATGTTACAACTGATTTAATAGATCTTTGGAATTATCAATGCTTTGTCATTTTTATACCAATTACTGTACCCCAAAATTTCCAATTGAATGACTTGTCAAGACAAAACAATTGGTTGTCCAATAGAACAAGTTGAATGGGCCTGTTTGCCTGCTCTGATATAGTTCAGTACTTTCATGATCATTGGAAACTTACACATTGGCATGGAAACTAACAATAGAAGCATTTTGTGTCAACAGATAGAATGGCATACTTATTCTCTTTGGATACATGTATATGAGTGAAGAATAATTGAAACTAACACATAGCTGCAGGTGTCTCGACGGACAGCTATGTCCGCCCATTTATTGAAATATAAAAAAAAGAAAACTGCAAAACCACGTCTGTCTAGTAAGTGGGTAAAGTGTAAGTGTCAGTTCGGGTACGTAGCCAGGGCGAGGCCCGCAGTAGAGGCTCCACCTGGTGGACTGCATCATATATGTCACCATATAGACATATATATACCAGGGGAATATATATAATCAATATGAGTGAAGAATAATTGAAACTACACATAGCTGCAGGCGTCTCGACGGACAGCTTTGTCTGCCAAACATCCAAACAATTATTCACACTTAACAGCTGGAGCACTTTTGAGAGAGGAAGAAACAACACGTACAATCTCATGTTTCCTCTCATCGGTTGACACAAGATACAGAAGGACTGCTAGACTTTTCCAGTCGCCGGCTAAGCGTATATCCTCCAAAGGAACTCCAATGGAGTGCAGGAACGTGGCACCTGCCCGTCTAAGCGAGTGGAGTCCAAAGGAAGAAGGTGGCAGGCCAATAAGGGAGACAATCTGCTTCAGGAAGGCCAACAAATCTCGGTACAGCACGGGCCTAAGGGAGCCCCTATCGCACATGTAGAAAAGGGGGCTGCTCCCATCCGCAGGAAACTCGGCGAAGTGCACTTTGAGGGCAGAGTAAATGCAGAAGGCTTGATTTTCAACAGGGTAAATGGGGATGGTTAACACTCTCTCCCCATATTGAATGGTCTTGGTGTCGCACACGGACACAACCAAGAAGCGATCGTGGAAAATTACATCACGCCTAAGAACACATTGCTTCAGGTTATTAGGCGAAGTAGGAACTACATTACTCTTCCGTAACAACGTACGGAAACTGAAGATTAGCGGCCACCATAAGCACATATTTCTAGTAGATTAAGGTAACTTGCTGAAAATACTGATGAGATCCAGGGGAGTGAGCACAGATTTCGGGACACACACAGAACCCATCTCTCGTTTCAAGCCAGAGAGGGTAAACTTGACCAGGAGGCGAAAATCTACATCCACACCGTAGAATTTATGGAGGGAATTAACGGCAGAAACATAGTTCTCTATGGTAGAATACTTGACATTTTGGCTGTGGTAAATAGAGAATCTGGCGACGGTTCTGTCAGTAGCTGGGATGGGTGTAGCACCAACGGTCGAACAGAAACCAATATATTTACGCCATTGGGAGTCCCTAGTCTTCAGTGTTGAGGCAGCCCAAGCATTACAGACGACTTTGGAGAGCTTCTCATCGATGGCGGCAAGCACTGCAACACATGGGTGAGAGCAAAATATCAGGCAGATTATCAGCTGAAGAGATTCTAGACAAGACATCAGCAAAATAGTTGGCATGACCCGGTATATGGCGAGCGACAAGGTGAACATTATTGGTAGAGCAGATCCAGAACACATCTCGAAGCAAGGACATGCACAAGGAGTTGGTACCAGTACCCTTGTTCACCATTGCGACCGCCTGTGTATTGTCTGAACATATGGTGATGACCGAGTTGGCGAAGACAGAGGCGTAGCGTTTAGTGGCCAACCACATCGGAATAAGCTCCCAAAAGTTAATATTCGACATAACAGAGGCATCAGGTAGGTCGATATTCAGCCAATGCTCATGCGAAGGGTTGAGTGAGGTACAACCAAGCGGGGTTATGTCATTGTCGAAAAAGCCCGCCATCCAGTCAGCACCGGAGTGAAACCCATACCCAGTAGTGCTAGCATCAGTATACACCACCGGCCCGAACTGAGAGTCAATAAGTAGATTCTTGCCATTGAAGATTTGGTAAAAATCCAACCACCAAGAAATGTCAAGATGAAAGTCGTATGTGAGTGAAACACGACCTCGTTCAGGGGCACGCTTTAAGACATCTAGCAGGCGGTGAGTGAAGGTGCGACCACCACGCACCACCCTAGAATAGTGACACAAGACTCCGGCCAGCCTCTGCAATTGCTTCTTGGTAGCACGATTCTTATTGACGAACAGCAGTAATTCAGCGTGGAGCTTTAGCAGATGCTTTTGTGGCAAGGACACTTCCATAGAGATGGAGTCAAAAAGGAGGCCGAGAAAAACACATTGACGAGATGGCGAGGTCACCTTGCTCCACGCGACGTCAAAGCCTAGGCCAATCAGTATGTACAATAACACTTCAAGCGCATCTCGGCATTCCTGCAAGGAATCAGCAACTATAAAAAAGTCATCAATGTAGTTCAGTATTCTAGGGAACCCCCTGCGGATCATGCATCTGGTAACAAAGTTGCTGATCTGCGTAAAAATATAGGGGGCACACCTGATGCCGAAGCATAAGCGCGTGTCCAGGTAAAACTCAACACCGGATCCAAAGTCCCATCTAATACCTTGCAGCAGTCTGTCTCCAGGCCTAATTGATATGGTGCGGTAGGCGGCCGCGATGTCTACAGTGGCCATAAAGCAGTTGTTAGTAACAACAGAACTAGCAATGTCTGAAGAACGGTAGCAGAAGCTAAAACAGGTTGAAAACATGTGATTATTAACAGATGATCCGATCGGCCTTTTGCAGTCAGTGATGGGCCGGAACTTTCCGCCAGGCTTTGGCACAGCCCCGATTGAGTGAATGCACTGGGGTTTGACATCAGTTGGAACATACTTTGAGTCGGAAATTTCCTCAAGCAACAATTTAGAGATGAATTCAAATGGTTCGTCCGTATTGGCAGAAGAGTAGTTAGCTCTATCGTACAAGAGGTTGAAGCCATCATCAACAATCTGAAAGCCTGACAGCACACCATCGTGTAGAAAGGCTTGCAAGGCACAGTCTTGTTCAAAGGCAAGTTCATATTCCCAGGCAGGAAGTCGAAGCTGTGAGGGTAGACCACCGATAAGATGCACAGATCGATCATACACAGCTAACAACGACAGTTCGTGGTTAACAACACATGGCTCATATTCAGAATAACCATTATACAGTTCAATCCAGTAATCCAAATCTTTGATAAGTGACGGCTGGTATTGTGAGTAGAGATTGGGAATCAACGGACTCCATTCATCAATGTAGGTCACGGCAGGGGTGACATCAACACACAACACAAACAAGGGCAAAGACGTCGAAGGCGTGTTCAACAGTAAATTGTCCGTATTAGTACAGCTTGTAGACGCACAAGCAGTAGAAACAGTATTAGGATCCCAGTTTCCAGGACCAACAACCCCATTGTGGGTGGGGAAACAGGAGAAGTCAGACGTAGAAGACAAAATAGCAGGTGACGACAAGTCAAATTCACAACAAGCTGTGTTTACTCCGCCATCTTGGTTCAGAGTCTCACGCCAACTCATGTCTGACCTCTCGTTACACTTTACTGAATGACGTCAGGCGGCACCGGATCTCCCCTTCAGGGGACACCCCGAGGCCTTGTGATCAGCAGCACATATACGACAGACGTGATCTTTGGGGCAATCAGTGCGGGAACATGTCTTGTAGTTGAAAAAGAAACAGTTTGCCTCCGGGTAATCATCAGGGAGAGATGTGTTCCTTTTCTGCTTAGACTTAGGTTTAGCTGGTGGCTGAGAAGCTTTGGCAACTTTCATAGAGGCGGCGTGGAAATGCTCTGCCAACAACATCGGATCATATTCAAAAGACGGAGCCTCACCAAGAATCACCTTGTCCACAACTGCCCTAACCACGAGCCAAAGCATTATCAAGATCCGTCCTAATAGAAGACCAAGAGGGAACTTGTTGTTGTTGCTGTTGTGTGTGCTGCGTGAATGTGCCGTGCGGGCCACCCGGGGGAGGAGGCGGAGGAGGAGGCGAGCCACCGGCCTTCGACTGAGTATGACCGGTTTGACCACCTTGACCACCACCGGCAGGTATAGAATCCAGTTTCTTCATAACCTCAGTATGTTGTTTTGACAAGGTATCCAAGTTAGCCACTAATAAACGAACTTCGTCCGACTGTTGCTTATTAATGTCCAGGAGTTTCTGGACGTCAACGGGAGAGATTGGGGTGGAGTCAGCAGGAGGCTCCTGCTTGACCAGCTTCTCCTCGTCACAAGCAATGGATTCCAACGTGTCAGTGTCCAGGAACATTTTCCAGTCCTCTTCGCCAGTAGAACCGGCGACTTTTGCAGCGGCCACGGCCTCATTTTTGAAGCGGCACGTCTTCTCACCTGTTCTCAAGTGTTTGTACCCACATGCGCCACAATGTTTGGCGACCATGGCGAATTAGACAGATAAAACAGATTCAAAAAGAAAACTGCAAAACCACGTCTGTCTAGTAAGTGGGTAAAGTGTAAGTGTCAGTTCTGGTACGTAGCCAGGGCGAGGCCCGCAGTGGAGGCTCCACCTGATGGACTGCATCATATATGTCACCATATAGACATATATATACCAGGGGAATATATATAATCAATATAAGACTTCGTCTTGATAAGTCTTCACACTGGGCTCATTTTACAGCAATAATTATTTATTTTAATCTCAAGAAATACATAAAAAAAATGCTCTACTCTAAATCATGGTATTTGGTAACAATGAATCTTTTTGTTTTTAAAGGTTTTTATTCAACATAGTCTGCCATCGTGGCTCTTACAATTCCAAAATGACTTCCTTATCGTACCTTTATGTTTTGTAGTTTTTTTTGGTATTTTCTCGATTTTCGTCCACACCCTTAACAATATTGGATTTATAACACTTCTCCAATCAACATAAGTAAAAAAAGAGTCATTCGACTACCATTAAACATAGATGTAGAGTTCCTTGTATACACTAGGGTATGTACCGATGAGACTCCCCATCCCCTTCTAGTTCACTAAGGATTCTTCCCTTATTCCTGGATTTCTTTTTTCCTGTTGCTACATTGTTGTACCCCATCACTCTTATGTTTACCTTCATCTCATTAACAAATGCAGTGAAGTTTATTTTGTTATCATTGAAGATTCTCTGACGATGAATGTACACTTTGGCTGCTAATAATATCCAATTGAATGCATTTTTAAATTTACTCATTCCACAGTATCCCAGCAAGATATTAGTTTTATTGATCTTTCTTTTACTGATATCGGGGAATAATTTGGTTCTGTCTACCCATGTTTCTATTTTTTCCCAGAGGCGTTTGGGGTTGGAACAACCTATAAAGAAGTGATCAATGGAGTCGATCTCATCGCAGAAATTACAGCATGAGGAGGGTTTAGCATGCACCTGTTTGAGATAGCTATTACAACCAATTGTTCTATGGAACACTCTATACTGGAGGGCCTGCCATTTGATGATATTACAACATTCACCGGGGATAACAAACATCTCCTTCCATTGGTTTCTATCACCTTTAAACCTTTTGTCATTGAGGATTTCATGCCATCCATCTAGTTTTTCATATTCCGGTACTGACAGTTGTACTAATTCAGCATATATTTCTTTGGTTTTTACCTCCTTGATACTCATGAGTTTCTCATTGATTTTAAACATTGTATCTTTGGTTTTTGGTAAGGAAAAATCATCAGCCGCTACCAGGCGGAGCCACTCCCTTGGTATTGCTGCTATCAGCTTAAGCCTATCGGATACATCACAACAGATATCATATTTGTTTATTAATTGCATAGTTGACATGATCTTTTTGTCAGAATTTAACAAGTCCCCAATCACCTCAATGCCGTTTGTTTTCCAGTCTTCGTTATTGAGCATCTTCCCCTCTTTTCTGACCCATTGGTTTCCCCATACTCTTTCTAAAAAGACCTCTAAGCCAGACTTAGGCTGTCTACAATAGTATGTTTGGTTCCATTCCTTCAGCATTTCTGTATAAAAACCATTCAACGACCTCTGAGGCATATTTCTATTCGTTAACAAATTATGAATGTTATCTCGATGAAAGGTTTCGAGCATACCAGACCATTTCGAATGGGGTTCGTTCAACAATCTCTGAACCCATTTTATTCTATTTGTTCTTGCTATCTTGTCAATGCATCTGACTTTGATACCTCCATCTTCATAATTTTGTTTCAAAAAGTTGAAGCTAATTTTCACACCTCTAGAGCCCCACATCATTTAGTGATGGCTTTTATTTCCTTTCTAACACTCTCAACTAGCTGGACGCATGATAAGACGTGTTGTACAATCGGGAGTAGCAATGTGTTGTTTATGGTGGCTTTGCCATTAAAAGACATGTGCCTTCCACTCCAAATACCTACAATTTTTCTCATTTTAGATAGAGCGGTATCGAAATTAACTTTGGCCTCATCTTTCCTGTCATATGGGTTAAAGATGTGTATTCCTAAAATTTTAATCGAATTTTCCCATTGTATTTCCCAACCTTCGCTATCCCCTATGTTTGGAATTCTTTTTATTATTATCCCTTTAGTTTTATTAACATTCAATTTCAGACCGGATGCTTCCCCAAACAGCTTGATTTTGGCCATAGCATTTGTCATCGATACCTTGTTCTCTGTTAAAATTGTAGTATCATCCGCATATTGTATGATTTTGTGCTCTATTGTACCAGTCATAATTCCTCTCACCGATTCAGCTTTTCTTATGCTGTTAGACATGTATTCGACCACTATTGTAAACAAAAATGGGGAAATAGGATCTCCCTGCTTAACACCCCTCTGTATGTCAACAAACTCTGAAACATAGCCATCGAAGGTAAAACATGCACTCGAACCCTTCAGTAATATCTCCACCCACTCTGTTATATACCTGGGGAAGTTGAACCTCTCCAGACCTCTAAGCAAGAATTCGCAACTTATGGAGTCGTATGCCTTTTGGAAGTCTACTGTGACCATTCTACCTCCCTTGTTTTTTTGTTTTTGAAAGCTGAGTACATCATGTATGGCGACTCCGATGTATCTATTATTCATGAAGCCGTACTGATCTTCGTCTATTATTTCTCCCATTACACATTTCATCCTCTCCGCTACTACCTTAGATATTACATTGTAGTCCACGTTTAATAGCGTGATTGGACGCCAATTTTTTAGATAACGAACGTCTGTATCTTTTTTAGGAATTACCGACACTATACCTTGGTACTGATCCCAAAACAATTTTTTACTATTTCTTGCGTCTTTGATCATACTACAGAAAATTTTCTTAATCTCACTCCAAAATTTTTCATAAAACTCCACCGATAGGCCATTGTTCCCTGGAGATTTTCCGTTCTTCATTTGACTCAGTGTAATATAGACTTCATGTTCAGTGATAGGTCTGCTCAGTCTTTCATGATGTTCATTTCTAACTTTTACCTCCATCTCTTCCAGGAATTCATCTCCTATTTCCTTGCATACTTCTTCTCTCTTGTACAACTTTGCATAAAAATTCATTCCCTCCTCTAGTATTTCTTTCTTGTCACTACTCAGCTTTCCATCAATAAACAAATTGTTAATTGATTTTTTCTTAGCGTTTGATTTTTTTATGTTTAAAAAATATTTTGTGGGCTTCTCCCCTGCTCTCGCCCAGTTTGCTTTGGATCTAAATAACGCTGCTTCTGCTTTCAAAAGTTCACTTGTTTCTATGTTACTTTTGATTTTCTTCATCTCTTCTATTTCGTCCTCTAGTAAAACATGTTTCCCGTCTAACTCTGCGAGTCTATCTCTGGTGGCCTTTCCCCTCTCCCTTTTTAGCTTAGCGTCCGCAACGCTTATCTTTATCGCCAGGCTCTTACATTCGTTCTTAACCATGTGCCACCTGAAGCTGTCACTAATTCCTTTTACTCCCTCACATTCTCTTATAATTTCTCTTACTCCCTCTATATACTCCTCCCTATCCAGTAATAGGTTATTGAATTTCCAGTAACCTCTCCCCCTCCCCCCCTCCCGCCCCCCCCCCCCCTCCCCCCTCTCAAAAAACTTAATCTGCTTTCTTGCAAAGCATGCATTAGGCGCATATACAGAGAAGGCACAGAATTTAACACCGTCAATATCCACAATTACAAATACATATCTCCCTTCATTATCTCTACCAGTTTTGACAATTTTAACATCGATATCCGGTGATATTAGGATCATCGAGCCACATTTGTTAGGTCAGCCGTGGCTACAGACCATCTTACCTGGCCATTGACTCCGCCACACCTTCTCTGACTCCGAGCAACTATGAGTCTCCTGGAGTGCAAATATAGATCTTTTAAGGCTCAAATAATAAGCTAACAACGCTTTTCTTTTAGTAATCTTACCCATGCCATTCACATTCATAGATATAAATCCTAAATTGTTTTTGTTGGTTATGTTCGTTGCCTGCAAGACTGATATTGGAGATTCTGATTGTTGTTGCTGGACCAGATTGTTGACATTGTCCTCCATCTTGGATTAACCAAACAGAGGCTCTAGCCGGTCATGCTCCATTCACTAAACCTTTGGCGCGTTCCTCTTGGCCAAAGCTGCTCTCAGACTGGTTCTTACTTTTGACCATGCCTTCCCCATGATATTTCCACCTTCTGGCCACTTGGACTGATCGAAAAGGTCTGGATTCCTCAGACCCATTCCGATGCCCCAAGTGGAGTCGCTTGGTGAGGCCTCTGCTAAGACCTTCTCGCCTGTGTCCAGGAGATACTGTGCAATGTGGTCATGAGCCCTTGTTTTGGCCCTCAGGCCCTCCTCCACAATGCTTGGCACTTTGCCGAACCAGGCTATATATAACTTAGACGCCGCATTCCTTTCTGAATTTAGGTTCTTTTTGAGCAACACAACATCATGCAGCGCAAGAATGGCATTGGCCCTTGTCATCTCCCCAGAGGCCCTCAAACATGAATGCGTGATATACTGCTCCATTGAGCTGAACAGTATTCCATTCATCTGGAATCTTGCCATATAGTGATTGGATAGCGGTGAATCTTGCCCAAAGAACGCAAACACCTTGTCATTCTCCTCCTTGGAGAAGGTGATGGGGCTCAGTTCCCTGGGCAGAATTTATCGTATGGTATTACCTGAGCAGTGTCTCCTGTGCCCAAGTATACATTGCCCTCGTATTGCATGGTTCTGCCGAATATTCCAAGCACCCTCGCTTTCCTGACCACGAACTCAGCACAAGCCACTCGTTCTCTCAGAATTTTTGGCATGTCCCTCTTGACCCAAATTTTCTGAGGACCAACCCCATCAAAGTAGAGGTTTTTCAAGTCGAATCTGGCTTCATACAAATAGTCTGCTTCCCCAGGATCCTTGAAAACCACTCTTACATTAGGACCTACTCTGTAGTATCGTAGTCCTTTCGGAACCGGCATATGTGCACCTTGGTTGAAAACGACCTCTAGCACAAGAGGTAAATAGCTCTTGTCTTCCTCTGGAGATTTTTTGAGAATTCCCTCCAAAATCAGACAGTTCCTCATTGCCTCCTTGTCTCTTTGTAGTCTGTCGTTTTCCGACTTCTCCGCTTCTTCCGCGATTTGAACAAATGCTATGTCTTCTTTGCGGACAACTTCTCTTTTCAAACATGTGTTTTTGGACTCTAACTTTTGCACCCTTTTGCTCAACGCCTCAAAGTCATTTCTCATCTTTTCCCCAGACTCCCTGTTCTCTTTTATTACAACAGTATGGGCCTTGAGTACCGTTGCATGCTTTTTTTTATTTTTGCCTATCTTTTTTGTATCCTCCACCACACCTAGGCATTGGTTCAAACGCGCGTTCATACTCAGCATTAGCTGTCTCATCGAGATAGACCCATCATCCGTCACTTGACTTTCATCTAGGTCCTCTTCCATTAGTTCTTTCGCTTCCTCATCCTGCGAATCACTCAGATCCGACAGATCCGACAGATCAAGGGGATCCTTTTCAGCCATTTTTGTTTTCTTTAGTTGAATCACCTGATCACAATCACTATCGTCGTCCGACAATGCTCTTTTCGAGTTCTGCTCTCCACTCATGCGTCCGTTTGCGGCTCTCAATGTCAAGGTCGATGCAGCAGGAACCGCTTTTCCTTTGGCTAAACTTGAGGGCTTGACACTTTTAAGGTGTGACATTTGAGCTTGATTTCCCTTCTGTGTCTTATGTAGTTTTATTTTTTTTCCCGCATAGACACCAGTGAGAGATAGGGGTCCAGAAAGGTTGTTTTTCTGCCTACAAGATCAGAGAAATCAGGTTTGTTTACCTTGTTGCGAATACCCGCTGTAATGGAGGTGCTCCTGTTTTTTGCCACACTAAGATGGCAGTAGAGCGCTTCCGGTGTAACGCCCTGTGGCTAGCGTTGCAGATAGTTTCCAATCCTTAATCGACCCATAAACCTACAAACTATCCTAAAATCATCAACCCACGACACTTTGTTGACACGCACCCGCCATTTGCAATCGTCACCAGGGATACCCCGTTCCATATCCAGGCCACAGTGCCGTCATGAGGTCATGTGATCTGGCGTCGGACATAAACACGGAATCTCCCCAGTGTATCGACGATCATCGACACACACGGACCAGTTATGGCATCGAAAATGGTCTACCATTGCCCAAAATGCTCAGAAAGGTCGAAAAATGACGATTTCACCATCCTCAATCACATACGCACTTGCCATCCAGACGGCGAAGGTAGGTTCGCCTGCTATCAATGTCTAAGAAATTTTTCTAGACGGTGGTGCCTTGTCCGTCATCACCGTCAACACCATCCCCACGACCCAACCCCACTCTAGACACTACTCCCCCCATCTTTATACACAAAAGTGACATAATCAGAATCCCGTATGGAACAAAAACAAAAGAATTTAATTCCAACGTAACCCAAGATCAATCTGAACCTCCCACACCACGTATAAACCCACCACCCATTCTAACACCTAGTTTTGACACTTGCAGGACTGGACAGTATGACAACCCTGATGTCGACGTCCCCTCCTCCATCCTGAAACAAACCCAACCTCCGTCGATTATGCCCTTAATGGAATTGAAAGTGAACCCACCAACGAGTCCCCCCCACTCCAAAAGGAGCAAACACCACCACCCCTCCAAACAGTCTAGACACCGGAGCCGCGCACGCACCAAAGAAAACAGGCCCTCCCGCTCAAGATCATCCAAACCAACCCCACGCCACCTACCCAAACCCCCTTCTGAGCCAATGGAGAAAGACCACGCCCCACCTGTAACCCCCCAGAAAAGATCCACTCTGGAAAAATTAGAAGAATTCTACAACAACATCTACACCCAAGAACTGGGCTTCGTAGAACGGAACGTCACCCCCCCATACAGAAGACCTCATGGCCGACCAACTCTCCAACCTAACACTAAACCCTGCAGAAGAAGAAGAGATGCTGGACTTACAACCACCCCCCAGCCCCATCCCAACCACCCCCAATCCAACCGCCCCTGAGCAGAATAAACCACCAAAAGAAACCCCCCCAACCCTTGTACCAGAAGAAGAAGAAATACCTTCAGCCCCTAAACCCCCCCGGGAAAACGCAGGAGACGAAAAGGTTCCCAACCTACGGATAACCGTTGACAACGAGGAGGCTAAGAAGTCCTCGGGCACCGTCAACTTGCCGACATTGAGCCACCAAGAAGCAAGCCACGAGGAACTCACCATCAACCGCAGAGAAATAAATTTTACCATATTTATCAAATTACCAGAATTCTGGACAGAAGAGCAGCCAGAGTGCTGGGTAAATTTCTAAACGACACAGGTTACCTTGAATTAGATTAAAATTAAGCTTAAAAGCACTGGTCAGACTTAAAACTATAGATTCGACTCATTCTATACATTTAAAACTCCAACATACGGGCTTAAAACTATAGTCCCGTCCTTATACTATATTGCATATAACCAAAAATTTTTTACCAACTTAAAAGTCTATAACACATCAAACAACACCACTTTATTCATATCCATTCTACTTCAACACATTTATGACACATTATGTGCAACACATTTATGACACATTATGTGTTGTGGTCCCACACACCCCCATCTTCAACCTGATCACTGTCCCTGAAGAAGCCCCCCCTAAAGGGCGAAATATTGGACTAATAAAATGACACATCGAAGATGACGACTTGAGTGATTTTTTCCAAACTTGAATAATTTTGAAACTTTACAGAAAGCTAGACTCTTACGTAATCAAGTAAAGCGAAGCTCGAATTTCATGATAAGAACCCAAAAAAGTATTGGGACTTCATGCGTCCAGATAAAATAAAAAAGAGTAACCCTATTAACATTGAGAAAGATGGTCAAATGCTTGATTCCTCTGAAGTCCCTGACGCATTAAACAACTTCAGTTTTCAGAAATCACCCAGTTGATATGCATAAAATAATATCAAAAATCGATGCATCTAAGAATTCTGGAATCAAATATCTTCCAGCACCAATTTTGAAATCATGTTTTTATCACTGACTGATCAATTTACTCATATTGTAAACATTTCCTTACTAATGGGCAAGGTACCAAACTGTTTTAAGGTAGCCCGAGTCACACCCCTGTTCAAGACAGGTAGCAAAATGGCCACCAACAACTACAGACCAATATCATGCATTTCTCTGCCGGCTAAAATCTTGGAAAAGGCTGTGCAGATTCAGCTTTCAAATCATTTTGAAAAAAATAATTTGTTCAGCCCCGGCCAATATGGTTTTAGACCCGAGCACTCTATCCAGCAAGTGCAAATTGATTTTCTTAACAAAATTTATACAAATCTTAATAAGAAATTGCTCAACAAAAAAGTATTTTTAGACTTCAGCAAAGCGTTTGACACGGTTCATCATTCGATTTTATTAAATAAACTAGAATTATATGGAATACATGGTATGGAGCTCCAGTGGTTTTCTAACTATTTAAAAAACAGAAGTCAATTTGTTACTGTAAATGGCCTCCGATCTAAAGAAGGGACTGTTACTTACTTATGGTGTACCTCAGGGCACTATCCTGGGTCTCATATTATTTACTATACATTAATGATCTACAATCTGTTGTCAAACACGCTAGTATCCAACACTATGCGGACAACACAGTTCTCTTCTGTCATCATCAAAACAATGACTCCCTACATTCTTACCTTCAAGTGGACCTGAAAAGTGTAAACTCTTTGTGTGCCACTAACAAATTGTCTCTGAACGCTACAAAGTGTAAATCTGTGTCGTTTTCGATCAGTCATGCCTCCGAGTCCAAATCTCAAAATTTAAACAATGATCTGACTTTAGGCAATTCAAGTTTAGAGGAAGTCCATGAATACAAGTACTTAGGCTTTATTCTGGATGATCTTCTAACTTTTAAAGCCACATGTCCAAAACACATTAAAACTAGTTACCTCTAAAATCAGATTACTTTTTAGTAAAGTACGGAGTTAATACAAGGAAAACCAACCGAACATCATATCTCTTGCTCTTCTCCCCCTTCTTCCCTCCCACTGCCCTCCTCCTCCTCTGTACCTCTGAAATCCATATTTCACCACCATGGCCAGTAACGACACAACCCCCTTTGAAGAAGCCCCAACATCGCCCCTAGTAGACTCATTCTCCATTCATCTCCCACCCCCTCCTCCAGCGGATAATGACCATAACCGACGGACGGTGTTCGTAAGAATGCACCTGACGGCCCACATGGACGGTGAAAGGTAACATTTCGCTTATTCATGTATTAAGACCCCTAACAAAAATGGCCAACCAAAACAGAAGAATAACAGGATCTAACATGGTGAATAATACAAGTTACACGGATAGGCTACTGGGGAACTGTGTTAGTCATAATGCAACCCCAGAACCCCGCACCCACCCCCTCCCCCCCCCCCCCCCCCCCCAGATCACCTAGAAAACACCATACACCAAACCAAATTCAAGCCAAATTAAGTTTAAGTGTGCAAACACACATGTATACAGGATGTATGAATACACACATGAAATAAGTGTAAAAAGGCTACTGCCCGATATGTAATAGACCAGTTCTAACATGATTTTCACCTGGACATTTACACCTGATTCTGACCTGGTGCATTACTAGTGGAAATCGTAAACAGTTGTGAGGCTCAATCTTGATTTTTCAATGCTCTATGGACCCGATTTATAAATGCGGTTCTAGTGCTCTCAATGATGCACTATTGGCCAGGTTAATTAATGCTCTTTTGATGCTCTCAATAATGCACTATTGACCGGGTTAAAAAACGCTGTTATGATGCACTCAGTGAGGCAGTTTCATTGTACTGTTGAGAGGTATACTTTTGCTCACAGATTTGAAGGGTATCAATATTCCCTTAAGATTTTGAGGAGAGTTTATTCAGGGGCAGTGCATGTGTTGCCCTATCTTCATGTACATCATTTTATTTTCATCAATTCTGCCATCCTTATTGTGAGCCTGACAGCATAGTGGCGCCCATCTGATGTGTCCTAGTAGTGGTTTGTTGGCTCTGCCTCTCCCAAGCAACTAGGGGCAATCTATATGTACAATCAGTAGGGTGTTTTGATCACAGCATTTTTCAATATCAGACAGGTATATGACACACATAAACTATAGATGTATATCACTTATAATATTCTGATGTACATGATATGGAATACCTGTAGTGATACCTCCCTACTACTGTAGTGGTATAAATGCCACACATGTGTATTAGCGGCACTTTTATTGTAAATAATTCGTAAATTCACCCCAGTTACCTTTTGCACCACCTGGTGAGAACAAGTGGCATAATAGTAAGAGATATGCCACATACCACATACAACCCATGTGTTACTCCCATTCTTTTTACATCATACAATTGTTTTATCTATGTTCGGATTAGGCTATTATGCTGCCCTACTTGACAAAGAATTATTAAAGATATCGAAGTGAAGGAAGTCCACCCAGAACATAAAAGGGAAATATTCAGACCTGTGTTCACACATCCAAATTAAATCTATTTAGGACAAGTATAGTGCTTGTGAAATATCTGTAATCTTTAGGGAATGCTTAGATTATCACTGAACTCCACTTAATCACATCTTTTCAAACATACTGATATCTTAATTAAAATCCATTTTTGTGCGACTTGTGACTCATTTTCCTATAACACATCACATATTATTTCATTTTGCATCAAACAGTAATATTAAGTTATCAATAATAATTCTATCTGAGGATGATAGGACCTAAATGTACACTCATACCTTGGATACTTGGTTAACATGGACAAACTTTATAGCTACAGAAAGCTGAGGAAATGAGGAATTTAACCATATGAACCATTTTGATATCACTTCAACAGAGAGAGCGTTATCGCCGTGCGTAAACGTTACGCATACTTGGCATAGGTTAGCGATCAGAATGTATTCATGGTATTGGCATACTTCAGGTAGTAATATAATTTCAGTTGAAAACGGGAAGGGAATTATAAAAGGAGGAATTAAATCCAAAGGAGAAATTATGAAGTAACATTTTTATTGATTTGACATTCTAAGTTTAGTTTTGTGTATAGGGGTTTTTGACTCAGTGTTAGAGAGTGAGTGTGAGTGTCAGAGTGTGTAGTGTCAGAAGTGCGACCGTGAGCTGTGAATGCCAGGTGAGTCTGCAGTGCCAGGTATTGTGGCCTATTGTGGCTTCATTGTGTTGTATACTTTGATGGTAGTTGTGTGCGCGGATTTGGTGGTCTGAACTAATATTTCTGATAGAAATTAGGAGAAAGTCTAGGTTATAAAGATGAATACCTGAGATTCTCAAATAAATACAATATGTTCTACCCGACAGGCACTGAGTGCAATTGAGTGTGATAGCACTGTGATCATTTTGTGATTGACCGCAAACTAGTGAAGTGTGATACTTATCGCTTTGAATCACAGTGAAATGTACATGCCATTAGCAACCATTATGTGAAATCCATTGCGTTTATTTCCTCCCATGTTGTTGGTGGTCTCACACTTGTGTTGGATTAAGTTCTCATTCATATTCATTTATGTTTCTATGAAACATGTGTTACTTAACTAATAGTACCTGTGAATACATGTTTTCTTTAAAAGTGGACGCAATACCTGGCACTGTTCACTCACCTAGCATTCACACTTACTGTCGCGCTCTGACACTCCATTCTCTGACACTCATACTCACTCTCTAATACCAAGTCAAAGAAACCCCTACAAACAAAGCTAAATGATGTAAGCCTAGCTCGATATTACTAAAACAATACTTGGTTTACTCACTGATTTAATTCCTCCATCTATAATTCCAACCTACTTATTTCACATGAAAATGACACTGTTACTAACTATATTTTTTTTAAACTAAGTTAGGTGTAGAAAATACTATTTTGGAATAGGTGTGTGATCGTTACAACATTTATTAGCTTAAAAACAGAAATACAAATACTTTTAAATCGCATTTAATTTGTATCAAGGGAAGCTGGATATATATGTATGTATATTTAGAATACAGCGTCGGGAATCCTAGCATATGCATACTAATATTCAAAACATATATATAGCTATATGTGAATATGCCTCTTCATTTTTTGGACCAGCTAATGCAGGATTGATAAATAAAGTCAACCGCTGTTGTAGATATTCAATAAGAATTGCTTTTGGTCACAACGTAGACATTATCATGCTTACATTATTATTAAGGGTGTGATCTGAATTGCGCATAAAATGCGCATTCAAAATCGCATCTAAATACGAATTATATAAATTTCATTGTCAGCAGGTGGCGGGGTGGTAACTGGGGTGCATTTACAATTTGTTTTACCATAAAAGTGGTACTAATACACTTGTAATACCACTATAGATATTCCACATCATGTACACAGGGATGTTATAAGTAGCATACCCCATTAGTTTATTTGTGTAATTTAGTGGTTTGATGTGAAAAAATGTTTTGATCAAAATACCCCCCATCATTGCATACTTTATTAGATAGGGTAGACTGGGCCACCATATTTCAAGTACAACTGGAACAACCCTTCCCAGCAATACAACTGTCTAAGAGGATGGAAATAATGAAGAAATAATTGATGTATTACCATGAAGAAATGAGTAATTCCGAATAATATTATTCTGCAAATAAAAGAAATAAAATAAGGTAAAAATTGTGCATAAAATATCCCGCTCAAAATGCCATAAGAATTTGCTGTTTTTTGCACCAATATTGCGTCATACCCTTAGCATGACATCCCGCAATCATTGCGCAATAATTATTGCTAATTATTGCGCAAAAAGCGTCCACTCTCATCACGGAACTCTGGCGAGATGATTGCGCATTAAAAATCGCGTAGAATCGCGCTCATTTGCCCGTCGGGTATGGACCTGATACAATTGAAAAATACAATTCTGATGTACTACTGACCAGATGTAAAAGACCCAGTTATGATGCACTCAGTAAGGTGTGGTGTGTAAACTTGTGCATATAGTATCGTCTATATGATGAGTATATCTGTATAAAACCTCATGAATAAAGCTGAGATATATTAGTGTAAACGGCCCGTTCTACCATTGCACATCGGGAAGGTCACCATGTGGGGTATATCAAGCTACATTACTAGTAATTGACCACCCACATATATTACAAACCTTTTTTCAAATACAAAAATATCAAGCATAAAATATATAGATACTTATTAGATGTGCTAATGTTTACCATCATTAGAATGTAACAAATCACATTCTGTCTGCCTGTTTCCCGCCTCTGCCCACATCCTCCTCTCTCTCTCTATCTCTCTCTCCCTTTCCCTCTTTCTTTCCCGCTCTGCCCCTCGTTTCTGTTCTCCCTTTCCACTCATACTCTTGTAAAATACTTAAGTTAATTAGTTGGACGCAGTAGAGCGCAATATTTCTGTGCAATTCATTGTAATTCATTAATTTCTCTCCCTTTCTCTTTCACACATTGTGTGAAAGAGAAAAGGAGAGAAAAGAGATGCAAGCAGAACGGGAGACAGAAGGAGAGAGGGGGTAGGGGTAGCCAACTCTAATAATTATTCAATTTAATATGAGGGACGGGGTGGGAATTAGAATTGCTATATCATACATTTTATCTATTGATCTATTCATCCTGCATGAAGAATAGTATACTACATAAAGTTTTCCCCATTGCACCTAACCTTTTATAAAAGCTGCATTTATATCTATTTCACACTAACTCACCATAAGCCTATACAGTGCAAGCCGAAAGATTCAGCTTTAATACAAATCTTTATATATGTTTATCACTTGTTAGAATAATTTAACTGCATGCAGCATGGGCATTAAGACCCGATTTTGATGCATAATTTCGATATGCATTATGAAAAGCATCATATGATGCACGTTGCATCAGGTGCAGAATCAGGTGCAAAACTGCTTTTCTGAGCGGATTGCACTTCTGTGACTGGTCAGATGCACTTTTGCATGCACTGGCGGATTTCCCAATGCACATCGGGTGGGGAACTGTGTTAGTTATAATGCAACCCCAAAATTCCAAAATCCTTAACCTAAATTAATCTACTCCAGTGCTATTTATCTATCTATTACCTATTCCTCTACAAAATCTTTAAAAGCCATGTCGTTTATATCTGTGCCTACTAGAAATTTTTGAAATGTTGAAAAGTTTGAGAAAATTGAAGAATCGAAGCCTTGGGAAAGAAGGCATTACGTAGAACAGGGACCAGTGTTTTTCGAAATGCTACCCCACCTACCTACCCACTCAAACCGGAAAAGTGGAAAAGAAAAAGTCGAAAATGTGAGATAAATGTGAAATTGTGAAAAGATAAGAAAAATGTGATAAATATTCATAATATATATAGATATTTGTGACTACGAGAGCCAAATAGATACCTCAAAATAACAGAAACGCACATAAAAATTGAAGAACTAAAAAGAAACAAGAACAATTCCACAAGAAAGAAACCGACAATAATTGACAGAACAATAGCAAACTGGTTAGCTAGTAAACTGACCTATAAATCAAACTATCCAACCAATTTAGAGTAGAATCACAGGCCTTGAACCTGACCCCTGAACAACTATGTTACGTAATCCATATATTGAACCAAAGAAGGTCTAATCCGAAAATTACAACAACAGTGTATATAAGAAATTAGAATTAGAATAGTACTAAAGTAAAAGTGAATAGAATGATAGGATAAAGATAGAGAAAACCGCTACCCCTAGACAAATGTCCAGTAGTGTAGAAATAGAATCTGAAGAGCTCGGGAGGGAAAAAGGGAGTTACCCTTATCTCATGGAACATTTGTAGTGTCCTCCCCAAGATCAATTATGTCAGAGATATGTTGGAAGTAGCAAAGCCTGATATCCTAGCATTACAAGAGACATGGCTCAGGGAAAATATCACTGACGGACAGATAAATGTACCCCTATACCAACATTATAGGGCAGACAGGCAAGCTAAACGTAAGGGAGTGGGGTTGTTCCTCTTCCTGAAAGACGGATATGAGGTAGATGATCAATCAATGGCACACTTGAATACGCAAAACAAAGATCTCAAAATTCAAATAGTTACATGTGCAAAACAAAAGGCAAAACATCTCACCAAGCGGCAGCCTCCCAGTAGCGCAAGAAACGCTAAAGCACATGCTAAGTGAATTGAATCCTAAAACCGAAATTGATGTTATGGGGAGATTTCAATCACGAAACAGAACAAGAAAGTTGTAAAATTACCCCTATCTTTTGGCAAAATGGACTCTCCCCCAAAATCAAAATGCCCACTAGAATCACACGTAAATCGGCAAAAACCATAGATCAAATCTATACAAACGCAAAATATATTAGTGATACGGGAGTAGTAAACAATAATTTGAGTGATCATCTACCCATCTTCGTAAACAAGAAAAAGGGAAGAAACTCATGTGAACGTACACCGCTAACTACGCGGGCCTGGAAAAACCTAGATACAAATAATCTCTGTAGAAACATTGTAAACGATGCCTGGTCGACACTCTATCGCAGCAGTGATGTAGATCGCTGCTGGGAAGAGATGTCAAAGAAGATTGAGTATTCCCTAGATGAAATGTGCCCTGTTAGACACATAGCAAACGCAAGGGTCAGACCACCCTGGTATGTAGATGACTTACGAAAATTGGCGAAAGAGAGAGATAGAGCCTTTAAGAAAGCCAGAAAAACAAACAAAATTGCCCACTGGTCTTCCGCCAAAATAATTTGTAATAGAATGAACTCAAAACTCCTAAAAGCTAAAAATGAGTATGTGTCCGAGCGGCTAGCAGAACATTCGAAAAACCTAAGCAAATTCTGGGATATCCTCAAACCACTGATAACACCAAACAAAATGAAAATAGAAGAGAAAATAAAACTCAAAAACAGTAGTGGAAATTTCATGGACAAAGAGGAGATTCCAAATGAATTTAATCAGTTTTTTACAAAGATTGGTCCCAAACTAGCCGACCAGATACAACAATTGAACAGCAATGAAAAAGACGATCTGCTTTCCCACTCAATGAATCCTAACCAAGTGGCTGAGAGAGACACCCGAGAGACCCCGCAACTCATGTTTCCTGAAATAACACAACACAATATAATCAGGAAGACGCAAATCTCGAAATCCTCAGGAATACCACTACTCCCAACAAAGGTACTGAAACCGATACTCCTTGCCATTTCGCACGAATTTACACATCTTTGTAATGTTTCGACGCAGACCTCAAAGGTCCCCAAAGAACTCAAAGAGGCGATAATTACACCAATATATAAACTGGGTGCACGTTCAGACCCCTCAAATTATAGGCCAATCAGCCTGGTGAAACTCCCGGCGAAAATCCTGGAAAGAGTTATCTAGAAGAAAACAATCTGTTATAAGAATACCAATACGGTTTTAGAGAGGGACGCTCTCTAGAGCAAGCCCATAGAAGACTGTTTGAGTATGTTTATGGGAACAAAAGTAAAAACAACCCAGTATCACTCATATATTTGGATTTGGATTTGGAAAAGCTATTTGGATTTGGATTTGGGAAAAAGCGTTCAACATTGTCGATCATAACATCCTTCTGGACAAACTGTCGGAATTCCATCTATCAAAACCAATAATTGACTGGGTCAGCCATTATCTCTTGGGAAGGTACTAACAGGTGAGGGAAAATGGGAAAATCTCGGGGAGGGAGAGGGTCACATGTGGTGTTCCGCAGGGTACGGTGCTGGGCCCCCTACTCTTCCTCCGGTATGTAAATGACCTGCATGTGGCCGTCCGCGAATCGCAAGTGCAGCTATTCGTGGACGACACCATCCTTTACCACTCAAAACCCTACTAAAACGCGAACGTCAACAAGATTTGAACCTCGATAAAAGTATCTAAGAGCAAGGTTATGGACATTTGTCTAAAAACCTCTAAAAACAAAACTACACCATCCCATCTGAACCTAAACTCAGCCGATTTGTAGCAAGTACCAGAGTATTGTTACCTTGGCCTAAAAATAGACCAAGCTCTGACTTTCAACGGCCACGTTCAGGCAAAAATTGACCAGATAACAAAAAGGTTGAAGGCACCGGCTAAAATTCGGAAAGCACTAACAACTAAAAATACCATACTGGTTTACACCACCATGGTGTGACCTGTCATAGACTTTTGCGACACATTCTATGCGCCTGCCCAAAAGAAGCATCTAGAAAAACTACAAACTGTCCAAAACTCCTTTCTTAAAATAGCCTTCAACTTAAATAAGAGAGATAGTGTAAAGGAGCATCATGCTTAACTCAAAATTCCCTTTATAGAGGAAAGAAGAGAATCACGCCTCTTACAGGTTGCTTTCAAAATGAGCTGTGACGCAAAATACCTTGATGACAGGAATAAGCTGAACCTAAGAAGTCTGACCAAAGGTAAAATATTGAAGGTCCCAAAGGTCAAAACCGAGAGGATAAGAAGGTCCTTTTACATACAGGCACCCACCCTATACAATAAGCTCCCACCCAAAGGGTGAAATTGCTCTACTATCACGGAATTTAAGGCTTACCTAGAACATGAATACTTCTCCTATTCACCGGGACAAGGGGCCCTGGCACCGAACCATAACCAAATTCACTTTTTTTTTTTAAAGGGTTTTATTCCAACATACCTGCCGTCTGGGCTCATACAATGCTAAGACATTTTATTACGTTGACCCTATTTTTATGGGGTTTTTTTTGGATTTTCGGGTTTTTCTTTCCCTCCACTTCTTTAAATTTAACTTTTAACTCCATCAGAGCATCTAACAAAACTTGCTCACATTAACATACAAAATACACTTTCTCGTAAGAGGATAATTAAAAATATTTTCAATACACCCCATCATTTTACCTTATAATTATACATCCACACCACTTTGTAAAATAACTAAATTCACTAATGGCCTACAAAGATCCCTTGTTCTCTCTCTTTCACCCCATACAAACTGCAGGATGGCCCGACCAGTGTTCGTCAGAATGCTACCGGCCTGTCCTGCAGAGCGGCCCCCTTGCCCACAACAACTAGGGTGTTCTTTGGAATGCAACGGCTCGAGTGGTGCCGGGGAATGGATTGGATAAGCGAAAGTATATGTAAGGGTCATTGATACCAGACCAGAAATGTAACAAACTCAAATCAATGGACGACTCCATTAGTGTTTGTAAGAATGCAACCGACTCGTCCAATGATATGACAAATGTCGATATCTGAATAAAGTTCAGTCTTAAGTATGTCTAGCCAAGATAAGGAAAGAAATAAAAGGAATCTAGAAAAATGTACCTATGTTAATATAAGGGAAAAGATATTCCATACAAGGCTACATATTTAACGAAGCCAGGCCTTATGATTTATACTCAATGTACTTTATACCAATGTAACTGTCAACACCCTATGAGGTAATGTAAATATAAATGTACTATAAATAACTTAATGTAAAGTAACAGGCCTCTCTGGAAGATCTATGGCTAGCATAGATGCGAGTACCTATCTCCAGTCATATTATTATTGTATACTTTCAACCGTGTAACTGTTTGAGCTGGAAATAAACAACATATCAATCAATCAATCATCTATATCAATACAATGAAATTTTAGAACACAGCGGGACGAAGATTTGAGTAATTATGATTGGGGTCAACCCCGAAGGGAGTATAGAGTAACAAGGAGATATTTATGACCATATTTCATTCAAGACAAAAGAATGAGTCGCAGTGCATTAAAGTTTTATTAGGATCGAAAGGCAATTTGATGCGATCAATACTTATTATAACCGCACGTTAACATCGTCCATGTAGCCTGCTGTGACCGATGCCAGGGGGAGATGATTGGTGAATGTTATTTGAGAGAGATGGGTTTCTTGTTTAGACAAGGTACATTTATCAATCTGACTTAATGTGGTCGTGTTGAAGGGTATTAGAGCATAACAGAACAATCTATCGACATCCCCGCTAAGGTTTTGAGATTGAGTGGTCTATAATACCCTGCATATCCGGCAATACGACCATCAATCAAGCTGGTTTCCAAAGTGTTGAAAACCCTAATGTAACGCAAAGAAAAAGGTATCATTTTAAGGTGTAAATACTCGCTGCAGATCCAATGCATGCCTGCACCACACATATTAATCATCACATATGGGCTATCCATTCCCCGCAAGCTATATTTATAACCCGTATGAATAAAGTGGTTTCTTTTTGTTTAATCTAAATGACATATTCTTCAGCAGTACAGTTAGTACAATAACCCCTTATAGTATTAGTGTAAACTATAAGCAAACGAAATTAGTATACATGCTGCTAAGTCTTTTTTTTTTTGTTTTTAAAATCTTGAGGTAACATAAAAGTAAACACAAGAATGGATACTCTAATGCTTTAATACCTGTGACCAATTACCCCCATTAAGGTTTTAAATAGGTCTTGTTGTCGAGATCAATCTAGGATTCAGGGTTGGCATGGTTGAATCATGAATCCTGCATTTAGCCACCGTTCAATAAATAGGTCACAATATTGGAAGGTGATCCATATTGAGGTCAGAATTACAAGTCGACCCGCGCCTAGTCTTGCAACACATTGGATTACACCCTGAAATAAAAACTGAATCACTGGCTAAATATTGCCTGTCAACCGGCGTGATCGAAAGCCATGTATTGAGAGGCTGCAAAGTGGGCTTGGAACAACTATGACTGAAGGGTGAAGTATTAGGTCCTTCACACCTTCACTCGACGATGCCTATGACCCTTGAACCTGGCCAGGCTCTAAGGATTGACCCTGCCACTCCATTCCGGAAGTAGTTAACCTGATGATCAACTCAAGGCAATTGTGTTTGAGCAGATGTGGGAGTCCATGGCTAACAGCCGGGGTGCGACCACATGCATATATGTATGCAGTGCACAAACGATGCGCCACACATGAATGTTAGTGCCCCATCAATCACAACCCCTGTGCTAGGCACGTGGCAATATAGGGGCACATTGAAAGGCTTGAACTAGGCAAGGAAATGGTTTTCTTTTGTATTCGAACTGACCGAATAATCTACTTGGAATTCCCTGCACGAACATTGTCCACATGCTGCCAATATTGAAAAACATTACCCTCTTTTCAGGTATAACTTAAGGGTATTGCGAAACATTACTCTTCATTTAGCTATATTGCCTCTACATTCTGTTTTATGACCAATGTAATAATGTAATTAAATTGTTAAACGATTGTACTTTAGTGTTTTTCTTGCCATTTAACAAGATGATGGTAATACTTGAATACCATGGAAGTAAAGCCTGAATAAAAAATATTTTTTGATATTTGTTTCCCCCTTGTTTTCCTGTTAACCCATTTGTCCCTAAAGGGGTCGTTTTCGACCCATATTAGATGTTTTTTTCAACAGCATTATCATATTGATTTCAAATTAAATAAGTAATGAAAATGATATGTATTGGAAGTACAGATTCTCCAGATTGCGTAATAAGCATTGCCATGACAACGCCATGATAACGCACAATTTTAGGTCACGTGACCATCAATGTTGTCTGCTTGCTACAAAAAAAATTGTATACTTCTTTCAGTTGTTTATGGAGGTAAATATAAGTTATATTTAGGTACTATTTAAAGCAGGAAATGTCACCGATCCTGGAAACTATAGACCGATATCTATGATTCAATTGCCTGCCAAAATACTATAGAGAAAGTAATGCATAATCAGTTGTCTACATATCTTGAGGACAACAACTTGTTATATCACTATCAATTTGGTTTTCGCAAGGAGCGATCCACCCAGGATGCACTGATTTATTATTTATCGAATGTATACAAGGAAATCAATGATGATAGATTGGTTAGACTTGCCTATCTCGATCTGAGGAAAGATTTTGACACAATAGCCCACCAAATCCTTATTAATAAACTAAAGTCTTTCGGAAGAAGAGGCAAAGAATTACTATGGTTTCAGAACTACCTTTCAGATCGTACACAACAAGTAATTGCAAACAAAAACACTCAAAACCTAATACCGTTTCCTATGGTGTTCCACAAGCAAGATGACACCATTATATATGCCTCCGGTGCGGATCCGGCTGATGTTTCAGTGAAACTACAGTCGGACCTGAGCATGATGAGTCAATGGTGCCATCTTAATAAAATATCACTTAACCTCTCAAAATCCAAAATTCAAACAATATTTGGAAAACCATCCCTCAGATCGATGTGGGAGTCTAAAAAAATATATGAAGAACCTCAGCACCTATTGACACTGGACGGAATCAAATTGGAAGAAGTAAAATGTTATAAGTATTTAGGCACTGAAATAGATAACTCCCTAAAATTAAATACCACAATAGCAAAATTAATAAAAACCCTAAGTAATAAATGCTGGCAATTTTCTAAATTGAAAAACAGACTCCCACAACGAACACTGCTAATGATCTATAAAGTAATATTACCAATAATTGACCAAGCAGATATTCTCCATATTTCATAGATTACAAATACTTCAAAATAAAATACTCAAAATTATCTATCATCTTCCGTCCAGAGCAAGTGTCAGAGAACTTCATATTGAAAAGAAATTGCTTCCTTTAAGTTATTGTCGCAGGCTTCATGTACTACTAGCTGGCTATCGCCTGGCGCAGGATCCAATGAATATGGATATTAGAAAGATAGATACCAGAAACTCTGAAATAGGCAGAAAGATGTTAAATCTCCCTATGCCTAAGTGGAATGATGACTATTTTATATAAATTATAACCACATTATATTATTAGTTAGGGAATATTACAAAAATCTGTGAACAAATTCCTTACCAAGAAATTTCTTCACCAATGTGTTGGTATCAGTGTCTCTTAACATATTTCAAAACATTTAAATTCAACTCCCGTAGGAAAACCCGTGACAGCTGAAAGCAAAAATGGCCGTCACTAAAACTCTGAAACTCCATAACTTATTGGGGTAGAATCAACCTGTAATCAAGTGTGAATACACTTTTTTTAGGTTTTAAGGCATGAGAAATCATTTGGAACATGAAAAAGTTTGATACAGACAACATTTAGCAAGTTAATCTACTGATACTGGGAAAAAATGAACAAAAGAAGCTAAAAAAAATCCTTAACCAGTAACATCTGGGCACAAATCGCACCCTCAGCGTCTAAGGCCAAGATTTTTCTGGCCTTTTATGGTGAGAGACACGACAAATTACATCACTACATGCGACAATTGTCTCCAAGAAGGTGCGACGACCATTAGTCACTCCCATGACTCTAAGGGATCAGGCCCCCATACCATTCAGTAATATCCGTTTGAATACCATAGGACCCATCCACAAGTCTGCTAATGATATGCATTCTATACATGTGGCTGTCTGTTTCAGTACTAGGTATGTGACAATGTTCACCACTCAAACAAATACCAGTGCTGAAGTCGCACAAGGCTTCATGGCTCATTTCATTTGTATATGCCCTCCATTCCATCTCTATACAGATAACGGTCCCATGTTCAAATCAATACAGAGACCGTGACACTGAATCAACATCGGGGTGATATATTAAAGACCCAGAGAAAGGCATTTGAAAAGGCCCAGGTTAGTCTTAAAACTTGCCAAGAAAAGATGAGAAAAAGGCGCGATATAAAAGCAAAATTGCACGACTATGAGTCAGGAGATATGGTCCACATGTACGTCCCAACATTACTGACTAAACAAACATCAAAGAAGTTACAGAAATGTTTTACAGGCCCATTTGCAATCACAGATCAAATCTCCCATGTGTCTGTTAAGCTAAGGCGTTTGTCTGACAATAAAGATTGCCAGACATCGGTGCATGTGAAACGACTCACAAAGGTCAGATCCACTAACCCATCTTTCTTTAGACGCCTTGAAGAAATGCGGGCCATTCTTCGTAATAATTCAGGGTCAGTAGTTGGGCGAGAAATTAATCAACGCAACACACAGAGATGTATGCTTCGAATCAGTAGAGCCTTAGAAGAGATCGAACCAATCTTGCTGTTTATTCTTATACTAGACAGATTAGAACGAATACACTGGTCCTGCGCTGATTGGCTTTGGTCCCGTTGGTCCAATTAATTGACAGGTTAGATTAGAGATCCAATCAGCCACAGGATAATAATGACAGACAATTATTAAAACGAGGCTCAGAGTGACCACTGCCACTCTGACCAATCTCTTTGGGTGGTGACCAGGTCACGGGGTTATCTCCCCTCCCCTCTCCCTCCCACTCTTTAATCAGTATTCCCCCCCCCCCTCCCCTGACCTGGCGGTCAGCCCCTCCCCTCCTTTCCCATGTGATCGACTTTGAGATAACGGTCAGACCTGGACCCCACCTGTACCTTTGGACTTGATAATGGGATGATAAGAAATCCGCGAGCGTTGTGGCGGTAAGAAAGTGTGGGTAGCCTTCTGGCCGGTAGGGGCGCGACGAATGTCTGGCTGAATGAGACACTTTAACTCAAAATTAGACAATTTAGGCTTGTCAATTTTACATACGTCCCAATCTCATTTGGTTCGGAGAACTGTGTACAACATAGTTCTCCAAACCACTCTAAGGAGCAGACAACACATCGACACAACCCTCATTTTAGTTTCTGCCCGACAATCCCCGAGCAACCCCGAGTATCACCGAGCGGCGACCCCCTTGGCTGACCGAGTTCTGCCGAACCGGAACCCCCGACCTAGAACCATAAGTGGGCTTCACTTTTCTTCCACTCACGAATCCACTGCCATCCTCAGTCAAATTCTACACTCATGCTTCATTAGATTTGGAAGTTTTGATGCTCGATATCTAATTCCACATGAGAAACCTTTATTTACATTGGGGCACCTCGATCCGGTATTTTTAACCACTGGATTTTTAACCTTTGACCCGCCGGACAAATTCACGGTGGCCATCCCTATGTGGATCGAGGCTCCCTTTCTCCCGTAAGTACCTACATGCAAAAATAAGACAATCTAGAGAAGTACAGAGGAAAAATCAACTCCCCTAAATCAAAATAATAGCTAAAGATTTTACAATGCCTTAGCGTAAAATTATTACTGAAGCACGGCGAACCCGCCTCGGATAATTTGTAAACACAGTCTCTTAAGAATTTTCACTAGGTGGCGTATTACCGCACTGTCTTTTGAGTTTAATGTATTGTTCATCAATATCTCCGCTTTTCTTGTCTATGGGTTCTCCCCATAGAAACGTCTCAGGCATTTTCACGCAGTCTTTGAATATTGCCTTATATTTTTACTCGTTTTTGGGCTGCCTATCACTACTTAATGTCCGTAAGGTGGCAGCATGTATCTTATACACTTTCTATGTACCTGTCGCCGTGAACATCCTCAAGGTGGCGACACTGGTACATACTTATACATTTAATTTGGGAGCCTGGCTCCTCTGGTCTAGAAGACTGACAAGATTCCTTTATATTTTCAGCCCTTCTTTCGACCCAAAAATGGCCCGCCGAGGTGTACACATCGGTCTAGCGACTACCGACCGTTCCTAGGCTGGTCTTCTTGGTATCACTACTCCATCAACAACGTGACAACCTCCCATCTTTGCTTCACCCTACTTCAGAGAACGGGTCCTTCATCGTCCTCTCTCAAGTGGTGGCTTATTCCTTCACATAACAGCTAGCTTTCTCACCCTAACTTGAGCAGAAGAGTGCGTCCCACTGCAAGCTAACACTGGGCGTACTTACTAGGTAGGGATTGGTGACTAGACCAATCAATTAAATTCTACGAAAGGGGTGAGGACCTTGTCCACAGTCCAGCACTAGGCCTGCTTTAGAGTAAACTAAACAGCTTTCGTGACAACACCTCCTTTGTCGTTATTACCATTAGATTCCAATTAAATTAGCACTACAAAACATTTTAAAATCAGAATCTGCTCACATTTGCACTTAAGACTAACATTATATCGGCTTACTTTTATCTCACACCACATATTCATCTGAGTCGTTGTTTTAACATACTACTCCACAGGGTACTGCAGACCTTTGTTTCATATCCATCGATCGAGGGGGTTTTGGGGGGGTGTTCTGTCTAAAGGAGGATAGGGGGTCAGTTTGGAGGGGTTGGGTCTCCGGGTTTTCGAGATCGTCGGTACCGCCAAGGGACTGGGGTCCAGAATCTTGCAGTGGAATCTCTTCAGCGGGTTGCTGTTGGGACGGGTATAGATTAGAAAAGACATTGGGGAAGGAGGGAAGAGGGGCAGAAGGTTTACTGGGTAGTCTGTCTAGACTCTGGGTAGGACGTTTACCTAAGAGAGGGAGGCAAGAGCTGTCTCTCTTCCTCTTCACATACACCACCACTCCTATCAATCCAATCACGATTGCTAGGGTGAGCATGAGGGTCGCGAATCCCCATGTGGTAGATGCGGAGAAGGAAAAAGGCTATACCGTCGGAGGAAGGGGAATATCGGTCAGGGAAATTAGGGGGACGTCGATCCTGCTGTTGAACTGGAGTTGTTGCTTCAGCTCAGGATAGTCTTAGAACTTTCTATAGGTTAAGTTGAGAGAGGGTAGGGACAGGGCTTTTGGGGGTGGAATTCTGATCGTGGAATTATGTTGCTCGATGCTGCGCACCCTCCAATCTTCACTATATAAGACGCAGCCACTGTTTACTGTGACCCGTGTGTGTTTGGTAAAAACATTTCTTATAGGTTTCTTACTGATACACCTTAATACAGTCTCGACTGGAAAGTATACTGCAAGGATAACCGATGACAGTTGTTCAAAATCTCTGAATATTTCGTTACTGACATTGCCACGCTTCTTAATCTCTATCTGACACTTTACTGGACCTTTGCCTAAAATTATTTCTGTTTCACATGTTGGTTTTAGGTTCTCCAACGCAGAGGAACATACAGCCGGGCTGTATCCCATGCAGTGGTTAGGCACGAAAGAGGCACCACTAGAGACACTGTCCATCGCTTATTCAGCGATGCCCTTGATGATTTTGAGGTAGGATGGCCCATAAGGGGTAGGAAAATACCTTAGTTTATAGTGTAAATACTTAGTAGCCGAAACTGCAGGGATGACCACCTGATAAACTGATTGCTCGTCTGACTCAGATATGATTTGAACTTGTACACTTCTGTAGTACCAACGAACATCGTCTATCGGTTGGTGTCCCCTCTCACTCAATTGGTGAAGAATTTCATTTAAATGTACTTCAGGTAATATTTCATCAGTCAAGTACCTGTGCTCTAGGTGTGTTCTCTGGCGATGGAATAAATCAATTTGCCTATAATATACCAGCATAATTCGGTCAACTTGGCTTAGGGCCTGATCAACCTCTCTTCTCATATGCATACGATGAATATCTCTAGAAAAACCATTTAAATGATGAACAATTTCAGATACCTGGTCAGTCGGATTTTGGCTTATCTCTTGCAGGTTTTGGATGTCGACTCGATTCTCTCGTAGGAACAGACGGGTCTGGTTTACCACAGAAACCATCTCTGACTGGAAGTGAGACATCACACTGAGGCCTGCCTGCGATGCCTCCACTGCCGCTCGGAGCTCGTCGATCTGGTCTGTGGTAGCTGTACCGAAGAGAGATCGGCTGATCATTCCTACCACTCCTAGCAGAGCTCGCTTCGTGCGAACTGGTGGAGTGGGTAGATGATCCTTGATGAATTGAACATGAAGCCGCCATGTTCTGAGGTCGGTGATTCCTACCACTTGCTGCTCGTGTAGTCCTTCCATCTTAGCTTCAAGGATGTGGAGCCACGACTCCATAGGTGGAGGAGCAGGGGGCTGGAGGAACATTAATGCTGTCCAGGTTGCTGTGAGGGCCCTTACCTCCCCAGCCGAGTATACCAGCACACCTTCTTCCTCAAAGATGTCTGCTTGGCTGCAAATGAGGTAACAGGTGAGCAACAGTAACCCCTTAGTCACTGTCCCCACCGCCATCTTGTGCATCTGGTGCTGAGGTTACCTGCGTGTAAGGTGCTTGGTCGGTAGATGCTGATGTTCTTTTTGCTCTCTTTCCAGGTTTAGGCTCACTCTCCTTCAGTGGACTAGGTTCTCTAGGGCTAGCAGGCACTCTCCGCTTGGCATGGAAACGCCTATGTAAGTGACGCTGAGGATTGTCTGGTGGGAGCACAATCCGCGGAGCTGCTATCAAGGCCTTTGTCTGAGACCTGGTGCGTATATGAGGAGGTGGTAGAGGAGTACTTGGAGTCCTAGTTGTTGCTCTTCCAGTTGGGTTAACTGGAGTCTCTTCTATGTTTGCAGGAGTCCTGTACCTCATCTGAGGTGGTGTGAACGGTGCTGGAGCCGGTGGTGGAATGACCAAGGCCTGGTTCTGGTCAGCATTATAAGGAGGACGACGGGGCGGATCCGGAACCTCTGGTTGGTCCACGTCACTACCCATATCTTTGTCGGCTGAATAGAATTCTTCCTCGACTTCCGGTACCATTTCCACGTCCGCAGCGCCACCTACAGCTGGATCTTCCGCCTGGAGATAGACTTGATTCACAGGTGGAAGCAAAGGTTCATGTATTAGAGCATTGGGGTCAACATTTAGATTTTGCCCAGGAGGTTCAGGGGGGAGTGGCCTCGCTGCCCGAGCCCGTATTCTCGCCCGATTGCGCCTGCCTTGGCCTGCCCTGTTTTGCCTATTCCTAACTGTATCCCAAGCAATATCCCCGGATACCAATTTTATTCTCTCCCGATTTATTAGTTTTCTCTGACCTTGTGGGTCTCTTACGATCACTACAGCTCCCCTTACACCTAGGACTGTATACCCATGATCCCATCTAGGATCTAGGGGCGCTCTGGCGCCTGCTAATACAACTACTGAGTCACCTACACGTAAGTCACCAGCATTTGCCCGAGCTCTAAGCCTCTCATAATTATACTTACGGCTAGCTTCAGTATTTTCTGCAGCTACCCGGAAAGCATCTGTGAGGGCTTGTAATCGTTCACTTAACACTTGGGGTTCTGTACCATCCGACCCAGGGAAGATCTTAACAAAGGGGACCGGGGGTTGACGACCAAAGGTGAGAAAATAGGGAGTGAAATTCGTGACTGAAGAGGTGGAGACTCTATGGGCCCAAAGTGTGGGTCCGAGTTGATTCTCCCACTCTGCTGGTCGCGCATTGATGATTTTTTTTAGGATTAGATTAGATTAGATTAGAAAACTTTTATTGCAATATAATTGGAATTGCCATAAAAAGAGCTACTCTCCGGCTGGCGGGAGGTCTTCGGCCTCTTTATAGCATTACACTCGTCTTTTGTAGAGGACAATATCACCTCAATCATTGACTGAGGATGATTCTCTACACTTGTTACATTAATAATACATTTTCAAAAAATATAATACAATATAATACAATATGGCAAATTTGGAGTAGTAGAAGTTTTGTATAAAGGTTGCACTTGATTTGGTTTTTTGGTTGAATGGTTATGCGAGCGCTTTTTAGATAAACAGATCATCCTGCCAGATGTAGGTTGATCTACAGTGGATCTTAAACACTTTAGGATCGATAATTAGGTGGGCCACCGTGGGGAGTTTATTCCACACAGTCGGTAATCTATTGTAAATTGATTTTTTAATCTGCTCTGTTTTAGGCACATTATGTTTTAACATTTTACGGCCTTGTACAAAGTTTCTAGTGTTTACTGCTCTAAGATCAAGATTGTGGGGATTTTGAGCCCATCGGTGGCCCACCTGCAACAGGTGGAGCCTGCGGCGGTGTAGTAACGGGAGTAATCGCTTGTCAATATGAAGGTCATGTACATTTGCCCTAGCGGGTAACCTATATATAATATAGGATATTCTTAAAGCTTTTGTTAAACCTTTCCGTCTTACCATTAGTTTGGGGGTGCCAGCCAGAAGTGTGTCTGACTTGCGTCCCAATGGATCTTAAATAACCTTCGACTTGTTGGTTCATGAATTCTAGACCCCTGTCAGTAATGATTACCTCTGGGGGCCCGTACCGGGGTACATATTCATTTGCCAGATAGTCAGCTATATTTTTCCCAGTTTTTCTATCAATAGGTTTTACCTCCGCCCATCCACTACAGTGATCAATTACAACTATAATATAGTGATTTCCATTGTCTGAAACAGGAAAAGGACCACATAAATCCATTCCCACTATCTGACCTGGGTACCTTGCTATAGGCATAGCTGTGGGAGCAACCTTATCTTGACCTGCACGATTTACTGCACACTTATCACAATTACTCAACACACGGAGGGTATCTTTCCTCATAGTAGGCCACTTGTAGGCCTCTAATATCCTATCAAGGGTTTTTCTCATTCCCTGATGGCCCACTTCAGTGTGTGCTCTTCTTATCACTCTGTAACGAGCTGATTGCGGCAACACCAATCTAGGATAAGCTGGTTTATTGGGTGGGGACATGATTGTAAACAATAATCCGTTGATTAGTGTGTAATCGTCCACCTCCTCTAGGCCCAACTGATACTCAGCCATCTGTTGCTGCTCTGTTCTGACTTGTTCTCGCTCAAGCTGATCAAACTCCCAGGGGATTTCCTCTGTTTCCTCGAGGGCACCTACTTCAAAATTACTGAGAGCGTTCCCCTCCCCCTGGTCATAAGTTTCATGAGTCTTTATGCGAGATAACATATCAGCCCGTACATCGTTCTTACCTTGTCTATATTCTATAGGGGCACCATATTCTGCTATTAAAACAGCCCAACGCTGAATTTTTGTATTTTTAACCTCACCAAGAAAGAGCGATTTGAGGGGTTTATGGTCAGTATAGATGGTAAAATCACTGCCATATAGATATGGTCTAAGTTTAGTTAGAGCATAAATAATGGCAAAAGCCTCCTTTTCTATAGTCGCCCATTTGAGTTGGGGACCTGAGAGTTGTTTTGAAATATACTGAACTGGTCTTTCCACTCCATTCTCATCAGACTGGACGAGTATGGATCCCACTGCGTATTGACAGGCATCTGTATAGAGCTTATAAGCTTTTCCAGGTTGTGGATGAGCCTTGATTTGGTCTGAAGTAAGAACGTCTTTTAATGTTTCGAACGCTTCTTGTTGTTCAGGACCCCATTTAAATCTAGCATGTTTCTTTGTTAACGCCACCAAAGGTGTTACAATTCTTGCATAGTCAGGAATACACTGACGATAATATCCACAACAGCCTAGAAAAGATCTAATGGCGGACACACTGTCAGGCGGGAGCATTTCTCGAATGGCTTTGACTTTGTCCGGATGTGAATTTATCCCTTGTTTAGACACCTGAAAGCCCAGAAGATCAACCTTGTCTTGAAAAAATTTACATTTACTCTTTTTGATGGTAATACCATGTTCGGATAAAGTGTCAAAAATGATTTTGAGATGTTTTTCGTGCTCCTCCCGTGTTTTAGAGTAAATCACCAGGTCATCGATGAATATACCAAGAAATTTCCCAATATATTCGGCGAATATCCGGTTCATTGCCCTTTGAAACACAGCCGGGGCATTAGTTAATCCAAAAGGCATTCTACGCCATTGAAATAAACCTCTATGGCAGACAAAGGACGTTTTCTCTATGCTTTCAGGGTGCATTTGGACTTGCCAATACCCAGATTTGAGATCTAGAGTGGAAAAGATCGCTGCTCCTGTTAGACTATCAAAGATATCTTGTATATTTGGAAGGGGGTGGGCATCTTTCTTGGTCACAGAATTTAATTTTCTAAAATCTGAACAGAACCTGGTTTCCCCATCTTTCTTAGGTACTAAAGTTATGGGACTAGCCCATGGTGACGAGCTTGGTTCAATCACACCTAACTCAAGCATTTCGTCAATCTCCTTATCTACTATCAGCTTTTTGTTTAAGGGAAGGCGATAAGGTCTCTGATTAATAGGGCGGGCATTCCCCGTGTCAATCTCCATGTATACATCTTTTACTATGCCTAATTTACCATTTTTGCCAAAAACTTCTGGGTATCTTTCCTCCCAGATTTCTTCCTCTGTTTTGAGGGAAGCAAATTCAGAATCTATTTCTTCTTCTACTGCTTGACTTTTATATTCTCTACCTCCTAGACGTATGATTCTTTTTCTGTGCCAGATTACTGAATCCAAAATGTCCAGAGCATCGTCCCCTAGTAGGAGATCGTGTTGGAGGTTTTTAACAACGTATACAGGAAGATGACTACCCCCAGCCTTAATTATCGCCCTGCCTTCTGACTGCAAAGCGTGACCACTCAGTGACCGTAATTGTTCACCTTGTTCCAAAATTAACGGTCGGTGGTTTACCTTATTCAAATGTTTCCACAAATCATACTTAACTAAACTTCTAGTGGCGCCGGTGTCGATAAGTGCTTGTGCTTTCCTTCCCGCCACAGGAAGGGCCACACGAAACCGCTTATCCGGCGAATTTATTCCCCCGAAGGGAGAACAAAGGGGTTTGTGGGAACTCTGGGAGTTAGGGCTTGTATAGCCGCTATAACAGGTTGCATTTTGGTATCCATTACTTCTTCCATGTCTGGCCGTACAGCCGCTCTCATTTGTGCGAATCGAGTAGGGCATTCTCTAGCAAAATGTCCCTCCAATCCACATTCATAGCAAGTATTCTTACCTCTAAACCTTTTTCCTCCCTTCCTTTTCTGACCCTGTTGTGACTCTACCTGATTAGAATTGGCAACCGGGGCAGGGTTTGGAGCGCTATAAGGCGGAAATGTAGGCAAATAGGATGGTTGCACAAAGGGAAACTGAGTCTGGTTCTGAACTGGTGGTGCATGAACTGTTACTGATGAAGGTTGAGATCTTTCCCTCCCCAAGAGTTCTACCATATTTCTTAATGCTTTTAATTCGTCCATCATAGCTTTTGTTCCAACATTGGTCAACAGAGGTCGGTGGAGTCAGAGTTTGGGTTGGCGTCCGAAGTTTTGGGAGTAAGGCGTTCCTCTCTCCTTTCACCTCTGGCTGGAGCATCGGCTAACGTATGGGTATACGCTGCCGTTGTCGCCAGGTCAATTGCTTCCCCCAAGGTCTCTGGTCTGGTTGAGAATACCTTGCACCGTACCTGTCTATCGGTGAGCCCACGTATAAAATCTCGAGCTAATTGTGACTGAATTACAGGCAAGGCCAAAATGCCTGGTTTATAAGCCCTTAGAGCTGTTTCCTGGTATTTACGGCCATAAATTCGTATGTCTTCGTATGGGAGTTGATGGATCCCCTTCAACTTCTCTCTAAGTTGAGTGGTCTCCTCTTCTCCCATAAACAAGCGAACTATTTCCTGTTTTACACCCTCCCATGTGCGTTCGGCTCCCTGTGCTTCTACATAAGATTCGATGGAACGTGCTAATGATCCCTGCGCTAACAATATAACTGCCTCTATGGCTATGTTATCATGTGCCCCTACTGTGATTCTAACTCTGTCCAACCCCTCTAACCACTCTCTGAGTGATTCTTTGTTGGTCCCATCGTTAGGACCCAGCAAGGTTGCATGTCTCTCCATACGCCTTCTAACTACTTCTATTGACGCATAGTGAGCTTTACGATCAGCATCATTGAGTGCATTTACCTCTTCGGCGGTGATTTCCCAGTTAATGGGTGTTGTCAACGCCATTTCGGAGGTAATTGAATTAGCTGATTATATGTAAAGATGAATTATTATTACCTGCTTGATTTGGAATATTCTATTTCTATATAGAGAATTTGGAATATTAATTTTTGCCTAGATCCAACGTAACAATTTTTGTGCAGGTATTTCCAAAAACAAAAATTTTGATCTCTTTAGTCCCTATTCTTACCCATTACATTTTATCCCAATGGTAAGACATAGTGTCTAGCTGTTCACTGCTGAACTGAATCACACTTTCAGCGGTGCCTACACAGTCGTTCCAATCCTCTGGTTCTGCGATCGGTGGATAACCATCATTGAATATCTCCTCTAGGAAAATATCCTCAGCTTCGAGGTATTGTGGGAACTCTTCCACATACTCAATTCTTTCCGCCGGTGGCATGTCTAAAATACTATCTCTACAGGATAAAGTAAGATAATACTTGTGTGATCAGCTAATGCACCTTCCAATAAAAGCCCAGCTCCGAGTCCCAAACATACAACACCCATAAATACAATGGCAGTTTTGAAAAAGGCACACTCACCTGACTCCTTTTGCTTGCTTCCAAGGTCGGATACTGATCTGACCAACTAACTAGTCCCTAATCATGGTCGCCAATGAAGAAATGCGGGCCATTCTTCGTAATAATTCAGGGTCAGTAGTTGGGCGAGAAATTAATCAACGCAACACACAGAGATGTATGCTTCGAATCAGTACGAGCCTTAGAAGAGATCGAACCAATCTTGCTGTTTATTCTTATACTAGACAGATTAGAACGAAAACACTGGTCCTGCACTGATTGGCTTTGGTCCCATTGGTCCAATTAATTGACAGGTTAGATTAGAGATCCAATCAGCCACAGGATAATAATGACAGACAATTATTAAAACGAGGCTCAGAGTGACCACTGCCACTCTGACCAATCTCTTTGGGTGGTGACCAGGTCACGGAGTTATCTCCCCTCCCCTCTCCCTCCCACTCTTTAATCAGTATTCCCCCCCCTCCCCTGACCTGGCGGTCAGCCCCTCCCCTCCTTTCCCATGTGATCGACTTTGAGATAACGGTCAGACCTGGACCCCCACCTGTACCTTTGGACTTTGGGATGATAAGAAATCCGCGAGCGTTGTGGCGGTAAGAAAGTGTGGGTAGCCTTCTGGCCGGTAGGGGCGCGACGAATGTCTGGCTGAATGAGACACTTTAACTCAAAATTAGACAATTTAGGCTTGTCAATTTTACAGCCTAATTAACAACCCAGGTGAATTGTGTAACCCAGACACAGTAATAAAAGCTCCTCTGACAAAGGCAGATAAACTACTGATCAAGCCCCCAGCATTGATCAGAAAACAGCCACTCAAAATTAAATAAAAAGTCCATCAAGGGATATCAAGCCCTCCGCACTATATCAAAAAACCCACAGCAAGTACACGCCCTTGAATTCTCATAAATCACCTCCATTTCCCATCATCTGACACTTATCAGTGTGCACTGTTCAGTAACGGTCTAAAAATTATTTTCACAGAGTTGAAAAAAGGTTGGCACTTCTTTGTGCCTAATGACACCCCTGCCTTTGTAATTTAGAAATCTCCTGTTTTAATGTCATCATAGCAACCATTTTTCCAAATGCACTTTTTTCAATTAAAAAAAACGGTTGTTTGTTTGCCATGGAAACCCATCCTAAAGCATTTTCAAAATTCATCAATTTTTACAACCGTTCATTTCATGTAAATTCAAATTGTTTTACCAATTTTACCTATCAATGTAACAATAGCATAGAGGTCAACATTTTACAATTTAGTCACAATCTGATTTGGAAAATCAATTTCCTGCATTTACTAAACACCGGAACTGTTTTCTGATTATTGCTCTGTATATCATTTGGACAAATTTGGAAAGGGAAAGGGGTAGAATTACCCTATGTGCACAAGCCAGTTATTAGCTTTCCAAAGGAGGCTTACTGAAGCTTCCCATGGCCATCATTCACCATGGCCAAACGTAACAGGTCGCTACAGGTGTGTTACCATGGATGGCTACATGTGGCCGTCCATGGACGCTACATTTAGCCATCTATGGGTGCTGTCCATAACAGCCCTTTGAACACTCAATACAGCTTCTGCAGGTGGAGGGGGGGGGTATTAATTAGGCCAGGTTTACAGGGGGGACTAGGTATGTAAATGGAAATAGAATTATGAAGAAAGCAGATAACAAATAGATATTGTTTTGTATTTCTCTTTATCGCATTTGATAACATAAAATATAGACATAAATACTCAGTAAAAATTGAATATGAAATACATCAATAGAATAAACAAACAGAACCTAGTTGTCTGTCATAGAAGAAATCAGAATTGCTCAAACAAAAATAAGATTATAATGTTCCTGTGGTTTTAACACCTTAATTCGGACATTTAATTGAACTGTCAGGAATGAAATGAAAATAAAAATTCTTTGATGAAGATTTATCAATGACTTTTTTCGGCATTCTCCACTAACTTGCTACGTTGCTGATACCCTGGCATACTCAGATCACTGCAATATAATGATAAAAATCAAGATTACATCCGCGTTTGTTTACAAATAGCGTAGCTTCCGAATGAACGTTTCGAACGATGCCCGATAAATCGGGTTTTATGCCACATAGTAACACTCGCCAAGGGGATCTGTCTTTTTTGCACTTTCTTTCCTGTAAAACCCCGCGATTGTTACTCTCTATCGACATCACTCCTAGTAAGGAATAACTTGGAGTGGGGGAATTGCTGGATACGCCGATATTTGAAAACAAACAAAAACTGCAGTTCCTTTTTCTGGGGTGGCTCACGAACACTACCGACCCTGATCATGTGGTCCCTCCTCACTGAGCAAGGTCAAGGCCGTGTGCACAGCTTCTCAGCCAATGACGATGCTTGAAAGCTGTCACGTGATCAGGAGGTCAAAGCTTCAATCTCGTCAATGGCATCAAAAACAAACGTAAAGAATCTAGGATTATCACATTAAAAAAGGTACCAAAATATATAATCTAATTGTCTGCGCTGTCTTATGCTTCTTGCATAAGATCAACGGCAGACATGGCCAGGCAAAACACTTGACAACCCTTCTTTCTGAGCAGCAAACAACAGCCGGGTCTCCGGCTTCCTACGGTAATAGGTGGTATGGCGGCCGAGATGGTGGGCACATATCAATGCTGTCATTCAACAATTCGCAAGGTTAACTATTTCTCACAAGCAATTAATTTATCACAGGAAAAAATATATTCTGGGCGGATTTACTTCTGGACTTGTTCATTACCCTATTTTGAGGTAGTTTACAGATTACTCTTTGGATAATAATGGATACATACTGTCCCTCATTAACATATCCCCCAGTTTACATATAGTACTGCAGGAATGGGGACGTTACACTGTAAATGCACCGTTTACAAATTGTACTCAAAAACAACCATTTGAAGATGCAAGTGTTTACAGAACCGTTTACAACACATTCCCCAGGACGCATAATGCTATGGAGACACTGCTGCTACTCAATGCGCCATGACCTCAACTGACCTAAACATTTTTTAAGACAATTTTATTTTGGTAACACAGTCTGCACAACAGTGTGTTTTCATCACCTTTTGGACCATGGCACTGGTTTTCCTTGCAGCAAGTTACCATAGTATATCCCAGTGCTATCTTTTACATTATATTCTTCTATGGCGATATATTCAACTCATTTCCTAGTTGCTGCCGATATTCTTATTTAGTCTTTACATCATTCTTAATTGTCTACCCCTCCTTGTCTTTACCTTTTTCTCCCTTCCATTCCTTCTTTCATCCTGCTCACCCCAGTTCCACAGCAAAGCTATTTGAAATTAAACATTCTTAAATAAATAAAAGCAATATCCATTTACATACACAGCCCAGTTTTCTTTCAGACGGGATAGCTTGAAATAAATATGTACATTCACTCCCAGATCATCTCTCTCCCTTTTCTCTCTCTCCCTCTTATCTCAGCTAAATATCCAGAACTTCCATGTGTTAGATAAGACTGATATTGTTTCTTACCTAATTCCAGGCCTGTATTTAGGTGGGGCAGGCCTAGTTAGAATGTCCAACGCCTGTACATAGGCTACGCCTGTCGTAGACAGGGTTGAACACATTTAGATACTAATAATGAGGGCGTGGGTCAACTGGAAAGGCAAAGATCAATGAATACATGCAAAGTTTTTCACCTCTTACATGTGGTTTCTAGCAATATTTCACCTTGGGCCTGCTAAATTTGTGAATGGACAAAACTTCTTCTGATTTTTCATCTGCCATCTTGCGATCTTGCAAGGGCCTGGAACCTACCACGACTAGTGGAAAGTAACCAGCTACAACATTGCACACATGTTTTACCATTTTCACTGTCCGAAAGTGGATTGGCTGAGCCAGCTTAAATAGGCGTGTCTTCATTCTGCCTGTCTGTAAGTGTCTGCCTTTAGCAAAATAGCGCCATTCCTTTGAATTTACATGGCGGCGATTCCATCGCCTCGCTAGCAGTTTAGTCTATAGTTTATTTAATATTGGATAATGAGCAACATTCAATGGCAATAAAGTAAGATTCATCATTGAGAAAAGGTAGGAAATACATTCGGGAAGTAGTTTGTATGTTTATGTGAAGTTACGGGACTGTCAAGCAGCGTCTATGGGAGCGTTATATAGAATGCTGTACAACCCTATACCTTCGGTATAGGGTTGTATCCTACAACTAGGGCAGGCCCTGTGCTGGCCCTGCACAGCCCTGGAATGCATCCTTATGTTGGACAAATTGCAGGCCTAAATTCCATGTGCATGGGCTATGTATGGACCACAAAACTCACTTTCATAATTATATCTATATGAGTATTCTTTGATCGATGAATGACTGATACTATTATTTATTAATTAGGAGTGCTAGAGAAGATAATAGTTGATCTTCATAAATCCATGTTTGTAGACTATTCCACATTCTGGTTAAATCAGGCTTGTTATACCATGCCAAGTGCACTTCCTCTAAATATGTTACTATTTTTGTAAATTGTTTTTTATATCATGATCGGGGGTTGTATTCCCTGGAACAGAGTGAAATCCGGATATCGTATATCGTCATAGATGCCTGAATTTAGGCGTATTCAATTAGAGGCTTCCTATTGGTCAATGCCCGATGGACTGTACTAGCTAGGGGAGAACCAGGTGAAATTTGATCTGAGACAACAGTAAATTTTGTAAATATTCTATGGTGAAATAATACTTAAATGATTTATATTTATTCATTAAACACATCTTATCTCTAAATACCTCCTTCACACAAGGTGGATTGCGTAATTCGGCAAGAGATGGCCACGAGTGGCCATCGTATACAGACTCCTAGACACAAGTCTCATTATATTCTATCTTAGTATTTTATTGCCAATGAGATCAATATCAAAACCCATTAACTATAATTTGTGACAGTGCATTCTAACATATTGATACAATCACTATTCTCCAAGGGATCTGGTGTCGATGGTAGAGCTAGCTTGAATCCCTTAGATGTATATGTATAGTTAATGATCGTCTAAGCTAAGTATAGCCTAGTATTAGGTAATAATAAGAGCAGAGGTTTGTCCTGTTTAGACATAAACTTTATTGGGAGAAACATGGGTTTATATATCATGATACATGTCAGTCCGCATGCGTGCGCATGCGTAATTGTTACCTAATCATCATACATACATTTACCTTCATTAGCATTATCCAATAATAATGAATATCCATAATTTGACCACAGGGGGTTGCTTATGTTAGACCAATAAGAGAGAGGTATGTATATTCCTGACTCAGCCTATACTGTCGTAGAATAGAATAGAATAGAAAAATCTTTTATTCATCAAAGGGTTTACATTTATGTTGACGAACAGGTCGACAGGCCTCTAGGTACCATTTAGGATTTATGTGCCATATTCACATTGAATATAAATATAAATTAGTGAAGGTACACCTGATTCTGGTTGGTGGCAGGAGTTGCCTAGGTAGCAACTGTTGTTTACATGGGTTACCCCCATACACACAAGGGCCAGTCACTACCAACCGCTCAAGCAGACAACATGCTATTTAGGCCATGAGCCAATGCACTCAAAATAGACTTTTCGTTCCCATTTTGGGGGTACTACAAAATTTTTACATATTCTGGTAGACAATAACCTTAATAACTCAGGATTAAAAGTTCTCCATCCAATATCCTGCAGTTTTTGAGTAAAGTGGATTTTAAAAAATTAAATATTGAAAATTAAAAAAAAATTGTGTAGCTCAATATGAGGGCTTTAGTAGTCTTTTAATAATATATTCTAGTGCACAATGCCATAGATAATACAGGAAATCTTCAACAGTTTTCATGTAAATTGGATTTTAATGAAAAAAATGGGAAAAAATTGGGAAAAATTATGGAGCACAATATGAGTCATTTAGTGAAATTTAAAATACATATTCTAGTGCACAATACTGCAGATAACTCAGAATTAAATGTTCTCCATCAAAAACTTTTAAATTTTGATGAAAATTGCATGTTAAATTAAAAAAATATAACAAAATATATTAAAATATATTAAAAAAAATTGTTGTGTTAAATATGAGATTTTCAAGGGAGGTTTTTCTCTTTACATATACAAGTACAAAATACTACAATAGTTCAGAAATAAATCCCAACCAATATCCTGTAGTTTTTATGGACATTGGAGTTAGATAAAACAGAAAATTAGTTAAATCATGTAGTTCAATGAGTTGTTTACCGAAGACTAGTGGAAAATTCTACCCAAGGGAAATGTTAACATGCTACATTGAAACCCAGGTATACATGTATTGGAATATGTCTAGGCAAAGCCCAAGGGAAATGTCTAACATGCTACATGTTAACCCAGGTATACATATATGTTCGAATATGTCTAGGTGAAGCCTTGGTTTCACTGGGCATTGGTGCCATGCAAATCCTGACAACAAAATGAAAGGCATTTTCCCCCACAACATTTTAAAATGTGGCCCAATGTTACCTGTATTTACCTGCCACACTCAGGCCTTTTGTCTTACACACAGGCCATTTTCTAACATTGGAAAATTAGTATGGTGAATTCCCAAGACCTTGAAACCCCACATAATTCACTGAACATCTTTAAATATTGTTTCAGCAATAGATGTTATGTGTTCTGCTCAGGGACTACAGATTATTGATAACAAGCATTCTGTGTGTGTCCATTATCTTTGCATTTCCTTTATCATGCATGAAGCTGTTAAACTTTTAAGTCAAAGAATGTGATATTTGTTTGCCCAAAACATACCAACAAATGGAATATCAAATAACATAGATTTTAAAAATGGACTAATGAACTATTGTTACATTATGATTTGGATAGTAGCCTAATACCTCTTCCAACATTTATTTGTATCAGTCATGCATATTTGTAAGAGTACAAGTACATAGTGGTTACACTCAAAGTGCTCCCCAGTGGGTTCTTTTAATTTTTTCTCATCAGTATGACAATAACTGAAAAGTTAACTAATAATTTTGCAGTACAGTTAATTTACTAGAAAATTACTATCTTACTGTAATCTCTAGACTTTGATAATATCTTGGCCCATACACACATCAATAACTTTAATAATGATTATTTGCAGGAATGTAGTCTCAAAACTCAAACATTTCTTTGAATATAAATTATTTTTCATATTTTTAATCCCAGTGGCTTACCAGAGCATCCCTTCACCTCCCACCTAATGCACGCCAACTGGGTTATCAAAAGGCTGGCCATGTGTACAACCTGAAGAGCCTTAATATGGCAAACAGAAACACTACTGGAGATAGACAAAGTCAAACCAATGTCAAATCATTACAACTACAGATAGACAGTACCATGTCCCAATGGTATTGCATCATATGTTGGAATTAATATAATCTTAAGCCAGGCGTTTTGTCAAGGCCTAGCACTTTTTAGTAAATCATACTCTACTCCCTGCACTCATTCAAGGAAATACAATATTCAAAAAGAGTAGAGTATCACACCCCATTATTATGTTCCCTCTCTGACCCTGATAGGACCAAATATATACAAAAGTATGGTGTCAAAACAGGGCACAAAACAACTGAATATTCTATCATCCCCTCCTGTTCATAAATTGTTCTACTTGCTTCAATCTGGATCGTTAGAGTTCATGTACAATGGGTTTTTTTTATTGTAGTACATAGAGAGCCAATACATTTAACAATCAATTAGAAAAAAACACCTGTCCACATTGTGGATGTATTCTCATGTTGCCTAGAGAAATACTAATTCACACTATATATTGATAATTATAATCTCACCATCAATTACACAATTTTTGGAAAATTATCTTTCAAATTCATTGCAAAATAAATCATCGCTATCACAACTAGCTGGTGATTCCAAATTGTACCCATCCAGTGGACAGTCCCCCTCTCTCTCCACACTTCCCCCTCTCCCTCTTTTCCCTTTGCCTCTTCTCTGTCTCTCATACCTATTTTTCTCTCCCAACCCCATCTCTGATTCCCCCCTCTCCCTCCCCTCTTCCTCATGCTCCCCCTCCTCGCTTTCTCTCCCTCCCCTCCCCTCTTTTCCTTCCCCCTTTTCTTTTCCTCCCCCTCCCCTCTCCTATTTCCACACCCTCTCCCTTTTCTTCACTCTCCCCTCCTACACCTTCTCCCTCCCCTCCCCCACTCCAATACCCCCACCCTCTTCCACTCTGCATGTAGTCGGGTCCCCCTGGAAGGGGTGGTAGTAGCTTATGGGAAATGACGAAGTATCTCACAGGGGCTTTCCCAGGCTATAAATAGAGTGTGTAGATCCAAATTTAAAAAGGCTTCAAAATCACATTTCCACCCCAGATACCTTCAGAAACCACATACGACGTCCTCCAGAGAGGGTGGACAGAACTCTACAGATGAATAAAACGGTTTGTAAAACAACAAATTCCAAGAACATGTTAGACAAAGAAACCCCTCTTTTCTACCTAAAGAAACCCCTTTTTTCTACCTCTTTTCATAGAAATCGCTCTTCCCGTATATTATATGGATACTTATACAAATGTTTTTTCATGCTGTATAGTATACAGTCATTGACTTTTGATAACTGATATAGGATTTATAAGTGACTAAATGGAACATATTAATTCTGTTGAATAGATTATGTTTCTTGTTAATACAGTAAGGGTTGGGGGTGCTACAGTTGACAAACACAAATTAATGTGACTGTTTTTATAGAAATGGTCCCACAGATCCCCTAAACATTGCCCCTGATTTAATCATTTTCCATGGCAGTGATATGATAGAAGAAGTGGAATTTGCTGGATTCAGTCTTGAACTGGAATATTTCCCCAAGTTGCTCTTGTGTTTCCTGCTGACAAAGATTCCAAGTTCCTCTTGTAAACAACACATATTGGACTACAATGTACATGATTTCTGTTTATTTAACTTCAATGTCCATAAAACTACAGGATATTGGATGGGATTTATTTCTGAACTATTGTAGTATTTTGTACTTGTATATGTAAAGAGAAAAACCTCTCTTGAAAATCTCATATTTAACACAACAATTTTTTTAATATATTTTAATATATTTTGTTATATTTTTTTAATTTAACATGCAATTTTCATTAAAAGTTTTTGATGGAGAACATTTAATTCTGAGTTATCTGCAGTATTGTGCACTAGAATATGCATTTTAAATTTCACTAAACGACTCATATTGAGCTCTATAATTTTTCCCAATTTTTTCCCATTTTTTCCATTAAAATCCAATTTACATGAAAACTGTTGAAGATTGGATGGAAAACTTTTTTTCCTGTATTATCTATGGCATTGTGCACTAGAATATATTATTAAAAGACCACTAAAGCTCTCATATTGAGCTACACAATTTTTTTTTAATTTTCAATATTTAATTTTTTAAAATCCACCTTACTCAAAAACTGCAGGATATTGGATGGAGAACTTTTGATCCTGAGTTATTAAGGTTATTGTCTACCAGAATATGTAAAAATTTTGTAGTACCCCCAAAATGGGAACGAAAACTCATTTCTAGCCTACTTTTGCTGTATTGGCTCATGGCCTAATTGGGTTAGTCGCTTGGAAAAAATCTCACAGTTGATGATGTGATCCAGTTGCTTACTCCTGGGGCCTATATGGCCTCTATTGATGTTACAAGTGCCTATCGTACAGTAGCTGTTAGACCAGACCAATGGACCTATCAAGGTATTAAGTGGAAAGTTAATGGTGTCTCTTCTTATTTAGTTGATACCCGTTTATGCTTCGGCTTAAAATGTGCTCCCTACATTTACACACAGCTTTACAATTTTACTGTGCGTTGCTTAAACAGAAGAGGTTACATGAAATGCATTAATTATCTCGACGATTATTTGCTAATTGGAGAAACATATGAGGAGCGCTTCAATGCTCAGCAACTGCTTATCGCTATTCTTGGCTCGTTGGGTTTCCATGTTGCATAGAAGAAGTCAACCAGCCCATCCCAAGTGTCTGTTTACTTGGGTATAGAATTTAACACTCAGACAATGAAAGTATCATTGCCTCATAAGAAGCTTTTGGCCTTATTACATGAACTAGACTATTTTTCTGATAAGGATTGTGCCAGCAAAAGACAAATTCAAAGACTTTGTGGGCTCATGTCTCATGCTTCCAAAGTTGTATGAGGTGCTAGAGTTTTTTCCAGGAGAGTCATTGACTTGTTAGTGGGTTTCCCTGAGAATAAAAGCAGAATTCATCTTAGTAGTGAATTTAAACTAGATCTGTTATGGTGGGCAGAATACTCAGCTTCATTCAACGGATCATGTAATATGATTTTCTACTACTTCGGTAGTGGACCATGCTTCTTCACTGATTCCTCATCGATTGGTTATGGTACTGTTCAGGAAAATGGTGACTGGCTAGCTGGTGGTTTTTGCTCAGAGTCGCCGAATAAAATTGATTCGGATTTGCATGATCATAATTATAGTCAATTCTGATATTGATTCGTCAATGTTTCATATCAATTACTTAGAAATGATCCCAGTCAAGCTGTCTCTATTGAGATGGGGCCCCTCATGGGCCGATACTCATGTTGTTCTTTATTCGGACAATACAACCGTTGAGGCTAGTATTAACAAGGGAACTACTTCTAGTAAATCCGTCATGTCACTAATACGAGAAATCTTCTGGTTGTGTGTATCAATTTGACTTTGTATTTATTTGACTGCCAGGCATATTGCTGGAGAATCAAATACTATCGACTACGTATCTCACCTTGACTCGCCTCCCCCTGGTGTTAACTTACTTAGTTATTCACTCTGTTGCAGACGTTGCCTTGAGAGTTGACATGGCTACCTTGAATAGAGAAGTGTCCAGCGTTTTAGCAACTGCTTGGTCGGCCAATACACTTAAAACCAGAAATTCTCAATGGAACAGATATTTAGTATTTTGCTCGACGAATGATTTAGTGCCTGTACCTGCCTCACCTCAGACTGTTTCACGATTCATCACTTTCCAAGCTAGAACATGCTGCTATTCCATGTGTAATAATTATTTATCTGCCATTAATAGTTTGCACAAATACCCGGGCCATTCGGTGGATTTTCGGGAGATTTATTCCATTAAGATGACGATGATGGGCCTGGTGAATACCTTGGGCAAAGAAGTGAAATCTAAAATGTGTTTTAGTCCTGCTGATCTGTCGAAGATTTATGACCAGATTAATTTTTCTGATGCTAATGACATTACCTGCTGGTATGCTGTGGTCTTTTCATTCAGGACCTTGCTAAGAAAATCAAATTTTCTACCTACTACAACTTTTGAGAAGGGACATATTATACAACGTGGTGACTTGGCTTTCCACCCTAATGGTTTCACTGTGACTGTTAGATCTTCTAAAACGTTGAAGTATCGGAAGGATAGGTTTGTGATACCTGTCTTGGCTTGTTCCAATCCATAATTTGATGTCTACTCTCATCTGCTAACTCATTTTCATCGTTGCCCAGCCTCTCCTTCCAGCCCTATGTTCTACAAGGTATTGAAGAATGGATCCTCATCACTACTTCTATACTCTGATGTGCTCTATTTCCTCAAGACTAAGGCTCAGCAATTAGGGTTTGACCCTGCGTTTAGGGTTTGACCCTTACATTCTCTTCGTCGGAGTGGAGCAGCATTCCTCCGGATGGTTTAGGTATCTCCCTCATTGATATCAAGTTGATTGGGGACTGGAGTTCTCTTTCGGTCTTGGATTATTTGAACACATTGGTGCATAGGAAGATGGATATTGAAAGTAGGCTTGTGAGTGCTTTATCTAACATATGACCCCTCGCTTATTTCTTCTTGTGTAAAGGGCAGCTTTGAACCCTCCACTAGTTTCTTGCTATGTGGTCTTGTGTTGTAAAGGGCTGCTCAGAACCCTCCCTTGGTTTTCTGGATCTTGGGTTTGTATTTAGTAAAGGGCTGCTTTGAACCCTCCTCTGATTTTCTTTATCAGAGTTCTGTCTGTTTTGTTTGATGGGAGTTTTTTGGCGGCCTATATGGCAGCTAGGATTTCCACTGCAACCATATAGATTTGTGTTGTTTATTGTTCAGTTTATTGCAACGTATTTATGTGCCATATTCACATTGAATATAAATATAAATTAGTGAAGGTACACCTGATTCTGGTTGGTGGCAGGAGTTGCCTAGGTAGCAACTGTTGTTTACATGGGTTACCCCCATACACACAAGGGCCAGTCACTACCAACCGCTCAAGCAGACAACATGCTATTGGGTTAGTCGCTTGGAAAAAATCTTTAATAAAGGCGGCCTATATGGCACCTAGGATTTCCACTGCAACCATATAGATTTGTGTTGTTTATTGTTCAGTTTATTGCAACGTATTTATACCTAGCTCTTCCGGCCGTTCCCTCTACCAATGATGTAATCTGACCAATCAGGTGTTACCTATTTGGGTTAAACTCACTTAATTATCAGGTAGGTCCTGGTGGACCCCTAGTGAGATATTATCCAACTAGTTACCTAGACTTGTACTAGTCTGTAGTTTTATTCACAATATTTATATTTCCATAATGTGATATAATCATATTTGATAATATATACGCTCGCTTATGTCTCATATAAATATCGGGGACGGTTGCCAAGTTGGGCGCCCCCTCATGTTAATATAGTTTACTATTGCTTTGCTCTCACCTAGGTTGGGTCACTCTACCTCACCACCCATGGCTACGCACACGTCTGTTGGCCTTCCCAGCCGGGAAAAAATTTGTTGATTAAACTGAAGGGCGGTCTTTATGACAGCCGGCCATCATGCCACCCTGTGTTTTGTTATGTTTTTTTTCCACGCATTTATATAATAATTAATGATAATTTATGCCATATCATTGTGTAATGTTATGTAATGTTATATAATATGATATTGGCATTTATCGTTCGTGACATAACGCCCCCAACTTCATTAGGTGAAGACCAATTTCTAAAATTACTTTCAGATGTCGACCAAGCTAAATCTTCTGGGTGCGACGAAATTCCTATGAAAATATATATATGACCCATTCTCACGAAAATGGTGCAGCCCATCCTAAAAGAGTCAAAATTAAACTTTGCTTGATCGTTCTGAGAGTTGGTAGGTTTTAAGATAATATATAAACGGTAATATATCTGAGTTTGCCATTAAATCAGGCCATTATTTTTTGTACAGGAGGTTATATCATATTGATGTAGAAAAATTGGTGAAAAAATGTTGCCCACCCCTATATTTCTTAGTAAAGATCATTTCTCTTATTTAATTTGTATATCATCAATTATTTTTATCACCATTCTCTAACTGAATGTTTTCTTGATGTAATAGCCAAGAAAAGTTTTTCTTTCTTGTATAAAAAACCTTTTAAATCAGCAACAACAAAAAAGTCAGAAACTGGATTCCAATATCAATCAGATGAAGTATATTATAATTGACTGTGTTTTGATTTATTATTCTCAAATCGTCCTATTTTTTCTTTTATAATATAATCAAATATCAGCTATTACCCCTGAGTGGCAATAGTTAGCCAGATTTTTGGTAAATTATTCATATTTAAGGCTTACAATTTGGGCGACGTTTTTTCACTCAGAAAAAACGTCGCCCAATCAATGTCAAATTTAGTCAATTATATACAGCTTAATTGTTATTTTTGACGTTTTTAATACATGATTCACACCATTTAAGACCATTTCAGCTTTATTTTTTGAAGATTTGTCATTCATCACAATATCCACTCAAGGACGGTGGTGTTTTCATGTAGTAGAGTCATATATGATGTGTTTCAGGAAAATGAGTCACAAGCAACAAAAGTGGTACTATTCAAGGTGATTAAATCATCAAATCTCTTTGTTGGAATGTTTTCATTTTTGGTGTGCCTTGTGCTAATGATCACAGCAATATGTGTACCAAATTTCAGGACAGTGTATTAAATATATCTTTGATATATTGTTGCATTCTTTTCAAAGAATAGTAACAAGAATATGTTGCATTCTGTGATGTCCATACCTCTTCCATGTAATGTATTATAATCACTCATATACATAAAATATATTGATCAATCTTTTTTATTTTGTTATAGGAAGCTACCTAAGGAACTGTTCCTTAAAACTGAGCAGGATATAAACATGAAAAACAAATTATTTTTTGAGTACAAGTGTAATGTCCGATCGACAGCCTTAAGCGACTATGGGAACCTAATCTAACTAATCAAGAACAACGACAACAACAGGATCTAATGGACCTCGCCAGCACTCAACGTTTATATTCTAATATCCACACCCGGATTGCCAAATATCACAGCTTGTGACGACAACAACCGACATACATAAAGGAAGCAGTACATGATAATAACATGCAAATACAAAAGGGTGTATAATATGTAAGTGTGAGACATACATAAGATAAGTACAACATACAGCAATAAAAAGTTTGAAAATACAGATACATTACACAGCACGACCTCTGTTGGTGACTAAAACCATAACCACGACCCGCGCGGCCAGCACCAATACACATCTTACAAAACCAAGGGTCTCCAAGCGACACCCGCTTGAGACGCACTGGTTTAGCAAAGCTAATCCATAGCCGCGCACCACAATGCCCCTCCCCCTCTCTTGAAAGGAGGGCACAACCGCTTTAGGCTTTCACTTAGAAAAGACTAAACCATAAGATTAATACAAAAGTAAGAAGGTAAAATAAGTAAGAATCAACAATACATTCGCCATCAAACAATATAAAAATCACAGAATAAATATATAAAACATAGGAATCCATACTGGGTTTGCAGGAATCACACGAACAATGGAGAGAACAAACACAAATATATTGAAGTCTGCTGATCAAGTAACTCTGTCCATTTTGAAATGTTTGGTCCGTGTATAAAGAATCCGAGTGTCCTGGTTATTTTAGAAACACACACAAATGTCCGGTAACATCCTAGTTCTGGAAACTGTCCGTTTGAGGCACACATGTAGTAGGTCGATGCATAGCTGTGGTAAAAATTGTTCGTATCCGATATAGCTGTATCCTGAGAGTTGAGTTGGCCAGCGCTAGAGACTATCAAGGGACATCTATCCAATATCGCTCATCTCGTCTCGTCACCGCTGGGCTCATCACAGCTGGGCTAAGCACTGCTGCATCCGGCTCGACTCCATTCCATGTTCATATCCAAAGTCTAAACAATTACTACTTAAAAAGACCAACATCATACAAAGACTACAGACGCATCAAATTAGATCGTCTCGTAAGTACCTCTAACATCACTTTCCTCGTCTTTTAAGAGTTCCTCCTCGTCAATGTCCATATTTTTATCCTCCTCAGTCAAGCTCCTCTCGCAAGAAACATGAGATGAACCAGACACATCCAATCCATCTTCCTGCGCTGAACGGTCTGGGTCTGACTGAGGAACATAAACAGAAGTCTCGGAAGCCGCAGGCTGCTCCTCCCCAACAGAGGTATTCATCAGTTTATTGAACAACCCGCTCATCTTCCTCACGGGAGAAGAGAAGAGCGGAGGCACTGCCGACAGAGACATAGCGCTACCACCAGGCACCGGTGTAACACCTACAAAACCTGGAGGAGCGATGGGAGCATTACCCGCAACTCGACCAAGCACTCTGGGAGAGCCCTGTGCCGCAGCTGGGTTTTCCCCTAACAAGACTGAAGCTCGTCGCTGCGCCTCAGACTCTCTGTTTGTTGACAGTGGCGTGAACCCTGTCATCGCATATGGACTGTACATAGGCAGAGGCACTGCTCGACCCGACTGCTGCTGCTGCAAAGCTTGCTGCTGCAACTTCAGTGAGCGCTGCAACTGCCGCTGTTGCTCCAAGGACTGTTCCAACTGTTGTTGCTCCTGCAACTGTTGCTGCTGCAACTGTTGTTGCTGCAACAATTGTTGTTGCTCCAACTGCCTATCCAACTGCTGTTGATGCAACTGCTGAGCGGGCAACTGGGACAGAGTCTGCAACATCATAGGGTTGAAACGCCTAGGCGAAACAACGTTCATTTGTACATTAGGATTCATTACTGAATCCCAATTATCACAGCCTGGAGTTGACTGTACACACTCCTTTATCACTACCGCTTTAAGTGGAGTAGCTTCCTTGACTGTAACAGCCGCTGGCGCAGTTGAAATAGTCTGCGGCAACGTCTGCGGGAACTGCTGCTGCGGCAACTGCTGTTGCGGCAACTGCTGTTGCAACTGCTGCTGCGGCAACTTCTTAGGGGACGACTGAACCAAAGCCACAATAACCTTCTCATTCATAGGTTCTACCTGAACAGCCTGGAGGGTCGCGGCTTGCGACTTCATAAGAGAAGCAGCATGTTGTTGGAGCAGATCAGACATTATCTTCTCCAAGTCTGACTTCCGCACAACATCAGACTCAACGTCCTCCTTCACTTTCTCACTTTTCTTCCGTTTCTTTTCAGGCTCACCCTCACCGCTTTCATAAGCGGTCAAGCGACACCTTAGATCAAGGATTGTCTCCCTTGATATCCTATCTTCCCTCTTATAATAATCTAGCTGCCTGGTAAGATCCTCAATGCGGGCACGCATAGCGGGGATCTCTGCAGCCGCGGCTCTGATTTCCACAATGTCAGCCACAGGTGCCAAAGCAGTTATCACAGCCGACCTTACCGCTTCTACTGAAACATTAACGGCCTGACTAATAGAATCGGAGACATATTTCAAGCTCCTATCTACATCCATGGCGGCTGTCGCTCAATTCTCGTCTGTTGGCAGATAAGGCAAAACCGACACAGGAACATTGTCAGTCACACCCGCTCCATCCAACATACAACGATCAGTGGCTATTTCACCAGGGGCTCCGGCAGCAGCAGCTGGCTGATTTAGCGCCGCTACTGTAGAACTGTCCTTCGGCCGTGCACCAGTCAAGACAGCCGCAATGGTAGCCTGAGAGGGTCCAGGCTTTGACCAAGCATTTCTAGAAGGAGCAGGGGCATCGATCACTTTCTTAGCAGAAGCCCTCCTTGCTTCAGAGGCACTGGCTCTAATCTCCAGTTGCGCGCGATGTCGGCCAATGGTCATCAAACAATCCAAGTCATATCTCCACATCCGCGCAAAACGTACACAACCTAAGTTTGCAGTTTCCTGCTCCAAGACTCTAAAACTCCCTGACATCTCTTTTGCCCAATCTGGTCCATTCCTATGGCCGGTGTTGCGGTTGACCAAATGGCGCACAAGATCAGAACGCCTATCCAATCTGACACTACAGGAGTGAGCGTGTGGACATGTGTAAAGATGCACCGCCGGGCAATGCTCCTCACACAGGTGGCGATAAAATCTCTCCCGGGTGCGGTAGACCTTAATCCCATTAGGATTAATTTCTTTACCCAGGTACCTACACCACGTAAATGGGCACCTATAGCCAGGTTTCCACAGCAAAGGAGCACCATTCAGCTTGTCCATAATCAGTTCTATAATCTCTTGATGGCCGTCTGCTTTCCCGGTACGGGACTTGAGGTAATGGAATTTATCCTCATACCGGGGCATTATTGGAGCATTTTTCCAATAATTACCCAGAACCTCATCTTCATCATCCGATTCAGGGTTCACAAGAACTCCATCACCCTGCTTCGGACAATATTCGCCATATTGGTAGGGCTTAGCTCCACCCCCTCCAACTTATCCTTCAACCGCCAGCGCGCCTGGTGGCGAACTGGGTTCGCACTATCTGAAGTCTTCTTGGGGGTGTTTTTCCAAGCCGGCTTAGCCAAAGCCCGTCTCACATCCTCCACAGAGTTAAGTCCAGGGCCGCCTGTGTGAGAAGCGCGTGACTGGTCACTATGCTCAGTAGAAGAGGCGCGAGAGCTAGTACTCGCGTCCCTACTGCCACTCTCCTTGACCGCAGCCTTGTTCTTCTCCCGCCCTCTCTTAACTTCCTGCTTCGGTTTTCCCTTGGGGGAATTAAATTCTTTCTTCGACCTTGTCTTACCGCCATCAGGTTTTGCTTCGTCATTTTGCTTCACTGACTTGGCATTACCCGACGCAGACGCAGTCTTGGCCTTCCCAACATCCAAACTCTCGACCTTCTTTGCAGTCTGTTTGTCTGATTTCTCAGACTCAGGGGCAACCACTGGTTCAGGACCAGTTTTCTTAGTAGTCTTCCTTTTAGGCCTGGAAGGCAACTGCTCCTCCTCCTCACTCTCATCCGACTCCACGATCTTGGCAGACTTGACAGGCTTAGACTTCCTTCGCCTAGTCTTTTGAAGCTGCCATTCTGCTGCATCTTGACGATCTTGCGTCTTCTGCAGCTCCATCCTCTTCTTCTCAACTCTCTCATAATCAGCCTCAATCTCTGCGGTCATCTTCCGATACCAGTCATCTTTCGGGGAATGTTCCTCAGTGCGGGTCTCAGTGCGGGTCTCAGAAGTCACAGCCGCCGCGTCCGCGGCTGTGGACTCCTGTTCTCCACCTATACAAGGTCTATCTTCGGGTACCTTCCTCTCTACGCCACCCGTTGACGAGTCAACTTCCATGGCCGTCACCTCCTCCTCCCTATCAGACATCCTGACTTGATCACTCAAACCAGAGTATCCAAGCCTGGTTACAAGTTCTCTTAAAACACCTAGTCAACCAACCAAACAACAATCTGGGAATACAATGCTTTATCGGGGGGATAAACCAAGCAATCTAGATCGCATACAACTGGCAGTGAAACACGTCTGGCGTGTCAACTAACCGAGCGTACTCTGCAGACCCACACTCTCGCCAGTTCCTGTGACCTAGTCCCGCGACGCCCCATCCAATCAGAGGTCTTTCTTCCGTCTAAATATAGCATCGTCACCCTGTCGCCGAGTGGTACACACTAGAGTGCACGTACCACGAGTAGTGTTGTCCCTGCCTGCCCCGTTACCTAGCAGGCATACACACACACCATCCAGGCACCTGGGCTCCCGAGCAGAACCCAATACACTACCAATAATAGCACAAAATATCATCAGAAAACATAACTAAGCAGTTTCTCCCTACTTTCCGTGGGGTGTATTGCTTCGGCCCAGTCACATATCCCAGTAGGTGTCAGGACAATGAGAGGCTACATGCCCTACCAGTCAGTTAATTTTCCAAGTCAATTTCGATGCCAAAACCACGTATAGTAAGCTTGAAACTGTTGTTATTATTTCACATAAGAATCACACCAGAGAGGAATAAATCCTCTCACCATGTTTGATGTGAGATATCATTCTACCAGTACTTCTCGTTGTGTCATTTTTTGTTTTCCTCTGCACCTCATACAACTGATTCACTCACTCGTAGCCAAGTCGATCAGGGGCTTAGGCCTTTCTTCCAAATACCATGATCTTAACAGATTACCCATAGTCTTAGCTAATGGTGAGCCCTCTTCCTCTTCCTCATCACCTGAATCACTAGAACTCTCAGATTCCACAGCCGCTTCGCCCTCACCCACTCCCGCGGCCACACCCAACGGTGGGTCTGTCACAGGAGATGGTTTCTTAGGTGGGCGGCCGCGCTTCTTCACGTGTCTCACAATCTTATCTGCAGGAAGCACTGTCGGAGCGTGCCGGCCGGGTATGACACGTCCCTGAGGATTAATCCTCAAGTAGTCTTTCCCCGCTACCTACTGCTTTTGATACTCAGGAGCTCTATGCAGGTTTACCGCCTGTACGGGAGTACCATCTGCATCAAAAGCCAATTTGAGTAAATCTCCATTCCATCTGAGAATCCCTTCCTCGGTTCTGAGTTCATAGGTAGAGCCTTGCACGCGCCTTACAACTTCAAAAGGACCATCCCATTTGGGACCATATTTCTTTTGAGCCATAGGCGTCGCATATCTCCAAACTACATCTCCAGTTCTAAATAATTTCGGCCAGGCCCGCCTATCGAAATACCTTTTCTGGTATACAGCCGAATGCCCCAGGCGTTCTCTGACAAACTTATGCCCTCTTAACAACAAGGACCTGATCTCCTCCACAAATACACTGCGGCAGGGAAAATCAACATCTCCTGTCAGAGTACCATAAATAATGTCAGCCGGAACGGTTAATTCGGTGCCAAATACTACCAGATTAGGAGTACACATAGTGCTCTTATGCACAGCGCCCCTATATATATGCGTGTGCAATACAAGGCACCAACAAATCCCAATTCAGATCTTCAAACTGTGTCATGCAGGAGAGTTGCTCTACAAGGACTCGATTCCAACGTTCTACCTGTCCATTTGCCTGAGGTCTATAGGGTAGAGACATCAATTGCTCGATATCCAGCAGAAGCAACAATTCCTTCAACAGTGCTGAACGAAATTCAGGCGCCCCATCTGTCTGGAGAGAGACTGGCGGACCATATCTCAATATCCATTCAGTAAATAAAGCCATCGCACAGGTAGCGGCTGTGTGATCAGGAAGCGGATAAGCTTCAGCCCACTTAGAAAAATAGTCTGTGACAACCATCACACAGCTATTTCCTCTAGGGGTTCTCCTAAATGGACCAATAATATCCAAAGCAATGCGGCTCCAGCGCACACCATGGATTTCTTTCTTCAACGGGGTTATACCTTTACCACCTCTGCTCTTACAAGAAGCGCAAACTTCACAGCAGCGCACCCAATCGGCGATATCTCTCTTCATGCGGGGCCAAACAAACTTTTGTCTCGCCGCCTGATAAGTTTTAAACTCGCCAAAGTGAGCTGCAAGCTTACTCCCGTGCAAAGTACGGAATAACTCTCTTCTCAGAGACAAAGGTACCAATACGCGTGTATATACAACTCCGTTGTCGCTTTCCCAATCCAAGCAAAGCAATTCTTTATCCACTATTTATTTCATATAGTAACAGAACTCTCCCCCCTCAGCCAACAAAGCTTTATTGTCTGGCTTCGGAGACAAACCCTGTACTATAGACTTAATCCTTGACAAAACATCATCTTCCTCTTGCGCTACCTTCAATCTATCACCCGCCAATGACGAGAAGATATGATAATTGACGGTCATTGTGGCTACCACTGCATCATGCGCGCCACAGTCTAAGCAATCGTCGCGAGGACATCTTCTTACTGGCAGCCTTGAAAGCGCATCCGCATTTATGTGTTTGCGGCCTGGCCGATGAACAATCTGATCTTCACGCAACCCATAGTGCTGCAAGGTGGTTAACCATCTTGCAAGCATACCAGACGGGTCACGGAAATTCATCAGCCACCGAAGTGAAGCATGGTCAGTTCTCAGTTTAAAATCATGCTGGCCAATGATATAGTGTTGAAACTTAGATAAATAAGTTAAAACAGCTAACAGTTCTCTTTTCGTGGCACAATAATTCTGCTGTGCTTTGGACAATGAATTACTGGCGTAACTCAAAACTACTTCCCTAGAATTCTGAATCTGAGATAGGACGCCAGACATTCCATACCCACTGGCGTCTGTATCTAAAATGATAGTTCCAGTCGGCTGTGGGTAACCTAGCACAGGCGGTGATGTCTTTCAAATCTGAAAAAGCCTTATGACAGTTCTCATCGAACGTCACCCGCCGATTATTTTTCAATTCTGCTCCGGACACCAATGCTTGAATAGGAGCCGCAACTTCAGAAAAGTTAGGCATGAATTCTCTATAATAAGAGGCAAACCCCAGAAACTGTCGGACTTGTTTAATAGTAGTCGGCACTGGCCACGAATGAACCTTCTCCAACTTGCCCGGATCAGCGCGAACCCCCTTCTGAGAGACTATTCTACCCAGATACTTAACATTAAGTTTGAAGAATTCGCATTTCTTTGGTTTCAATTTCAACCCATAATCAGCTAGTCGTTGCAAGACTTTTTCCGCATTAGACAATGCTTCATCAAAGCTGGAGCCAAAGATGATTACATCATCCAAATATACTAAACAGCATTTCCATCTTAAACCAGCCAACATTTGTTCCATCATTCGTTCAAATGTGGCCGGCGCATTACATAGACCAAAGCTCATCACCTTGAATTGGAACAACCCCATAGTCGAGACGAAAACAGTTTTTTCTTTACTTGCTTCATCCATGTCAATTTGCCAATAGCCGCTCTCTAAATCCAATGTAATGAACCATAGGTTACCACCCAATGCTTCAATACTTTCATCTATTCTTGGTAGCGGGAAAGAATCTTTCTTAGTCACCGCATTAACTGGACGATAGTCGACACAAAAACGGTCAGTACCGTCACTCTTTTTTACAATCACCACTGCAGATCCCCATGGGCTATTACTAGGTTCTATAACACCTTTATCAAGCATATCCTGAATTTGCTTTTCAGCAGCCTCACGACGTGCTCGAGGCAGGCGCCTATACACACTTTTAATCGGTACAGCATCCCCTGTATCGACCACATGACGCACTTTATTAGTGTGTCCTAGCGTTTCACCTGGCAACCTGAAGCAATGCTTATATTGTGTCAACAGGTGTCTAAGTCTGACTATATCTTCCGCCTTAGACAAATCAGACCCTTTCACCAACTTTTCCAGAGGACATTCTGTAGCCGGAGGCATTGGAACCTCAGGCTCCAGTAATTCCACATCAACAATAGGGGAGTCACCATTCATGAGATCCCCCCCCTTGCAGTCTGAAGTTCCATCAGTACAGGAGAGCTGGTAGGATTGTATACAGACAGCGTGCAATTATATCGGTCGCCAGCAACCAATAAACTCCCTGCAACATAGCATCCCAACCCTGCTCCATCTGGTTCAAAAAGCATGTCTTCATTGGGGGACATTGGACCAAAGCCGCTGCAAATGGCAGAAAAAACATCTATAAAAACACTCTGACAGCCGCTCCGCGTCATTGGTCCACTCTGCAATGCCCGACACATGATCGACTGTTCACCTGCCTCGTGGGTGAATAAACCAGACCAATCAGAGTTACATTTATGGAGATAGATAAAATCCATCCCTATGATTCCAGCCTCCGTACCAACCAAACCACTTACCACCAGGCAATTGAGAGCATACCACGCGCCTCCCAACCCCAGCGCCAGACGCACACACCCATGTGTCTTTAGATCATGTCCAGTTCCTGCATAGCACGTCACCCCACATGGCATGAGAGAAGGCCTGACTGAGAGTTCATCATACACGCGCTTCTTTATTAGCGTGCATTGGGCTCCCCAGTCAATCAGGAATTGTCCAGTTACATTCACCAAAGTCACATCCGCATACATGCGCTCAGCCACAAGCGGGCGATTGCGGTCTGAGACACAAATCTCAAAATCGCACAAGTCACACACCATAACCTTACTCACCACCCTAGCATCTTCTCCCCATGATACTTTTAGAATCTGCCCGGGTGAGCATACATACTCAGGATTTCCTTCATTTACCACCATCACTGAGCATGTGGCGCGCCCAATTGCGCCACTGCCGCTGCTCTCGTGCACTTCACCTCCAAGATCACCTTCTTCACGGGCGTCCCCCGGCTGATCTAGGGGCACAAGAACATCGGATCCAATTGGTTTACTAGCCCGATTTATCGACAATGCGGTGTGTATGCTGTTTGTCGCGATCTCCTGTTCACCGCCTAAGAAGATCCGACCTTGTTTAACAGCAGAGCCAGTTGTTCTTTAATTGCCGCAGCCTGAGCTGTAAAGTCATCAAAAGATTTAACATGTGTTTTTTGTTTAGCACAATCTGCCCACATGTGTCCTTCTTGCTGACAATAGTAGCATTTTCGAGGCATACCAGGTCTTCTCCTATAATTTCCTTCAGAGGAAACCTTTCTACCCCCCTCACCCGACTCTGGCACCGGTGGTGGTGGTAAAGCCTCTAGTTGCGGTTTTGGCCTCTTCTGCCACGCCCGAAAAGCTTGAAACTCTGCCATTTCTTTATCATCCCACTCCCGTTCTGATTTGTTCACAGTAGTTACCGTTGACACACCCGCCCCGCTTGTAATCGAGTGTAAGTGCGATGACGTGTGTGAAACTCCACTGGTACCAAATACATCCCTATATCTAGTAGCGGCTGCTGCAGCCGAAACTATATCGGTCGGCTCCTGCAGCGCAACATAGTGCGACATGCCTTTATCCAACAGCCCATCAAGAAATGTTTTTACCGCCATTTCATGCAACGTGCCATCCCAATCACCGAAAGCATGTACTGCCTTCAAGCTTAAGTTCTGGCTGAAAGCAGCCGGACTCCAGGATCTTGCCTACATTCGAAAAATTCCCGCTTCCGCGTCTTATCAGACTTTTCAGCCTGATAGTCATACTCGAGCATCTGTAGCAGCTGATCGACTGAAAAATCATCCGGCTCCAGCATCATAGCTTGCGGCAGCTGTTTACCTACTCCGGTTAGCAGTTGTATTTTATAAGTCTCGTCATCCCAATTGTTTGAACGTGCTATCATTACTTAAATAATTGTAAAAACGTCGCCCAATCTAAAGTCTAAATAACTCACTTATTGAAACCTTGACAGTCACTGGAGATGATTTTCCACAAAGTTTAAGACCATATAATGGTAAATAAATGGAAAATGATTTAATTTGGCCAATATTTAGCTCATATTCTTATGTAAAAATGTCCCCATAGTGTGGAAAAATTGTTATGATCAGAGTCACCTAAGCTCTGAGAATTTTCCAATGGTGGTATTCATGTGTCTGCCAACCTATGCTCATGAAATCAGACTTCTTAGATGAAATTGATTTTATTATTTTAGAAAGCACAGCTGTGTCTCGATTCATCAAAATGAGTCCCATGTCGGCAACTTTCGTTTTGAGATATAGGGCTCCAAAGATGGTATATGACTTTTTTGGCCGAAATCGTTTTTTCCTGTAATATTAATCTTTATTATGTTTTTTTTGAGACTGGAAAATATTTTGTACCAAAAACAATAATTTACGCTTCATAACAGCCGGTAAACATTTTCCTAACATGGTTGGATGGGTTTAAACAAAGGAGCCGAAGGCTATTTTTCACTAAATTCACTTGTACGCCGTGGACATTTGAGCATAGGGTACCCAAGCACATTTGGTATCCTTGGAAAGCCGCGAATCTCCTCTATCCAATGTCTTCCCTTTTGAATGCCTGCATAAGTTAACCAATCACAGAGCTCTGTCCAAGTGCATTCGGCGTAAACACTTGTTGCTAGGGAGCCCACATGTAGTGGATACAGCGCTGTGATTGGTCCAGCCCCTCCGAAAGATCAACTTCCGGCTGACGCCATCTTCTAGCGTGGTCTTGGATTTGAATCGAAGCGACCAGTTATTCCTCGATTCCAGACGATTCAAGACGTGTTTTACTCTCCAACAAAGTTTTAAATGGACCAAGGTTTATTATTTAAACATGGAAGCTGAGGCCACCGTCGCAGAAGCTCTTAATGGCATCGCTCGAGCCAATTTGGGAGGTGTTGTCGACAACTCCGAATGGCTTAACCTCATTGAGGAATATTTTGTGTTCAACGAGGAAACAGAGACGGTGGAATCTGACTCGGATGGAGAACCAGACGTCCCAGATCCTCCTGAAACTCAGGACAGGAATGAGGAAGAAGCTGAGGAAGAACCAGAACCTATTATTATTATGAATAAATCAATCAGCCTAGGTATAATTCAGGAAGTATGGAAAAAGGCAACAGTAGTCCCCATCCCTAAAAAGGGCAACTCAACACTTGTCAATAACTTGAGGCCCATCTCATTGACACATATAGCTATAAAATTACTTCCGGAAAAATTTGACCACGATTGAGACCATCAATCTACTGATATATAAATTAATGAACAATATAAACCAAGGTAAATTAAGTGCTCTTGTATTTTTCGATTATCAAAAGGCCTTTGACTCCATAGACCATTGTCTGCTGCTCAGGAAGTTAAAAATATATGGTTTCCCAAATTGGTTTTTATCTTGGATAGAAAATTACGAATAGAAAAATACGAATCGTATGCAAAAGGTTAAAGTTAACAACACCTACTCAGGCTATCTACCTATAAAACGGACGACATTGTCCTAATTAACGATGCACACATAGAAGGTCTACTGTTGACCAAATGTCAAAGTGACACCGATATGATTGCCAAGTGGAGTGTTAATAACAAACTAGCCCTTAGTCTGCCAAAGACAAAATCCATGTGTATAAGAACAAATTCTAGACAGATAGTACCTGCCCCGACCACAAAAATAACAATAGCTGGTACCCCATTGGAATGGGTAGACTCGTTCACATATTTAGGAGTTAAACTGGAATCAAAACTTAAATTCCAAGATATGGCCAATAATATAATCAGTAAGGCCAACGTCCGCCTATATATACATTAATCGGCACGCCTTAGATGTACAAACTACAATTTTGCTCATAAATGGTGAGCACCATGGTGCTGAGTCACCTAGACTATGGAAACATTTGTTATCTAAATGCAGGTCAAGGGTTCTTAAATAAGTTACAGGTCCTACAAAATAAAGCCCTCCGATTCGCTTTAAAGAGACCGAGATGGAGTAATACTCTCGCGCTACATGTTGATACTAAGACTATGTCAGTGGGTTCGAGAATCTTTTTTAACATCATGAAATTTCTCCACAAGCAATTACATTTCTGTAGAGTACCATGGCTAGAGCTCCGACACCTGGATGAAAATTATGATTTTAGAGAGCACCACAACTTAAAATTTGAATTGAAAAGACCTATGTCTGCTTTATACCAAAAATCATTTTGTTATGACTGGATTTCGTGGTGGAATAACCTCCATCATATCTATAAGTTGTTACCTACTACCTTAGCGTTTAAGACTAAGTTGAAAACAGACCTACTGACCAATGTCATAATAATACCCAACTCACTACGACCCCTTTGTGATTAATCCTTAATTAAATATCTTACTGAAGGCATGTGTAACCCATGTGCACATCATATAAATATGTCTGTCCCATCCCCCCCCCCTTATTCCCACCCCTTAATCCCCCCCTCCCCCCCATAACTCAACTCATCCCATCATCATCACCTCTTCTTCTTCTTCTTCTTCTTCTTCTATTCTTTATCTTGATATGTATCTCTAAAATGTATTTTGACCTCACACCTTTTATTGATAACAAATGTAATAGCAAAAAATCAGGGTGTGGAGGTATAGCGGGTATAACCCGATTCACATTAAGCAAAGGCCAATGCCTGTATTATTAACCTGAATAAAGTTTGTCTAAAAAAAAAAAAAAAAAAAGAAAAAAAGAAAAGGGGCTCTCCGTAGTCACTATGAACTTATTCTAATCTTTTGTGAACATATATGGTCAATTCTCACGAAATGTGCCCTATAGGTCTGTAAAGGGGTCTTGAATTATTTTTTTCCATTGGGCTTTATACTTTCGTGAGACATGGTGGACTTATTGGAGATTGATAATCTCTTAAATATTTTTACAGGAACCACAAAAAAGGGTCTATACAGTTTGGAACAGGTTTTACATACATGCCTCTTTTACATTCATCACCATCTGAAAAATATTTTACCAATAACAATTATTTTTCATAAACCTGACCTGTGATATATACCCCATGTATGTCAAACCTTTTCTTTTCTCAAATTGTAGCATTTCCTGATTATAAGACCACAGAAATATGCGACGAAATCACGTGGACTCCCACAAAATGTGTGATTACGTCGCAAATATCTTCATCACCCAGTAGTGTTTATAAATGTACCGTCAATGGGGGTTATGAGACAGATTTTTCCAGATTTCAGATTATCATGTTGGAGACATAAAATTAATACCTGCATCAAATTAATACCTACATAAAATTAAAGGTATCTTCCATCAACCTCCTCCAGTGCCTCCCCCCCCCCCCCCCACACACACACCCTCTTATTTAGCAGAAATTTCTAGATGTGTACAGCTGCCAATTGTACATTCTACAAGTCTTACCCATTTATGTGTGTATGAACATATAGTCAGGGAGCACAAGGCCCAAAATGGGGGTGTTGCTAAACATTTTGGTTAGAGCTTGACAACACATACCACCATATAGCATTCATACTGGCCTATAAGAAAACCATTGTTGGCATTCTGGCATTTTGTTTATTCAATGGTTTCCATGGCAACAGAAGCCAAAAATTGAAATTCTGAGGTAAAATTACTTAAATGAACCTCAGTCAGAGATGAGTCGTGTGAATACTTTGATATTTTGGGAAAATATTGACATTCAAATTGGGCATTCAAATTATTATGACATTTGACCTTTGATCAAGGTCAAGGTCACATTTATCAAGGTCAAACCCAGAAAAAGCCCACAAAATGCCATTTCTCCTCAAACATATTCACCCCTCAGTAGGTAATTTATTGATCTATCTTGATAATTTGATTATAGGAAATTGCCAAAGCATCATTAGTAAGAGATTTGCTGACTTAAAGTTGCTAAGGTACAATACTGTTACCATAGCAACTAGAAAACTATGAAAAAAATGCATAGCTCTTGTTGCCATCCAGGATGCCAGTAATATGAGTTGGCCAAATACGGATGCCCTTCCAAGAAAATATTTTTGGGGAGAATGACCATCATCAGTGGGTATATGTTGAATATGAAGTATATTTCCAATTTTATTCCTAATATTCTAATTAAATATCTTTTTTTTTATTGTTGCCATGGCAACAGTTCTGGAAATCAGGTAAAAATTCATGGGATAACAAAAAATTGTATAGTTCAAAGCATATTTTACTTAGAATTCTGGAATTTTGCTCACTTATAGAATACTTAATGGGACAACAAATATATTCTAGCAATTGACCTTTGATGAAAGGTCAAGGCCATTTTTTCAAGGTCAAACTAGGAAGAAATGGCATACTTTGTGTTGCCATAAAGAGGGCAAAAATAGGGGTATGCCAGTTATGGATGCTCGTCCTCAGAAATATTTTTTATTGAGAGCCACTATTTACAGAGGATAAATGTTGAATATGAATATTATTTTCATTTTTATTCCTAATATCCTTATTAGATATCAAATTTTGGCTGTTGCCATGGCAACCGTTCTGGAAAATAGGGAAGAATTAATGGGATAACAAAAAATTGTATAATTCAAAGGATATTTTACTTAGAATTCTGGAATTTTGCACATTTATAGAATACTTAATGGGACAATGAATATATTATAGCAATTGACCTTTGATGAAAGGTCAAGGTCATTTTTCCAAGGTCAAACTAGGAAGAAATGACATACTTTGTGTTGCCATAAAGAGGGCAAAAATAGGGGTATGCCAGTTATGGATGCTCGTCCTCAGAAATATTTGTTATTGAGAGCCACTATTTACAGAGGATAAATGTTGAATATGAAGTATACTTTTACTTTCATTCCTAATATCCTTATTAGATATCAAATTTTGGGTGTTTCCATGGCAACCGTTCTGGAAAATAGGGAAGAATTAATGGAATAACAAAAATTGTATAATTCAAAGGATATTTTACTTAGAATTCTTGAATTTTGCACATTAAATTTTATGAAATATTTGATGGGACAACAAATGCATTGATGCAATTGATCTGGATGAAAGGTCAAGGTCATTATTCCAAGGTCAATGTCAAGAATCAATTGAGGACATTAACATTGAGATATGGGCTCACAGTTAAGTCTTGGTTTTCAAAAGTCAAGAGCATCTATCATAATGCAAAAGACTAGAAAGGGATGTCTGCTACATCACTATATTGTATAACCTCCAATAATAGCCAGGTTTCCGATTATGGCCCAGGATCTAATTACCGCCGGGGTGTCAGTGATATTTGTTAATAGTAGCCGGGATTCTAATAGTTGCCGGGTGGGGATGGTTGGGGGTGGGAATGGTCATTTGACTCCCTATGATGACAGGGTTCTCTTGGTGCATTTCCATTGAACAGTGGTCTGGGAACTTTGATATAGATTGATGTGATAGAGACATGTGTCAACTGTGGTGTAAAACATCTGATAGTTCTGACCAACAACTGTATTGTTTTCAGTTTATTTAATTCTAACTTTCCTTAGAAGTTCAGTGTACTCTATTTAGGGAAAGAATAAGAAAGTTATTCTGAATATTCATTATGAATAGCAGTTAGGTTAAGTTGTAAGCATATATATTTATATAAATGACAGTGGTAGTAGGAGTGACACCAGTGGTCGAAGCGGTGACACCAGTGGTCAAAGCGGTGACTGTAGGGGCATTGATAGGCAGCTGATACACATGTGGTGCGGCCTGACCGACATTGACAGTGACAGTGACAGCAATGGAGGAGGCCCAGTTGTCTTAGGCCTAGCACCACCACCCCCACCACTAGCTTGACCGAACAATAAATCAAACTTTGCAACCAGAGCATTCATCTGGGCATTGCTAGCTGCATTAGCAAGTAAGAGAGCGTCCACTGACTCCTTGGTAATAGGAGGTTCATCATCGTCAGGAGGTAAGTCGTCATCAATGTTAATCAGTTGGAGTTCAATGTTGGAGAAATCCAAATGTTTCCCGTAATCCTCCTCAGGCCCTCCAAGTTGCACAGACTTAGCCTTCGCAGCCACAACAAACTCACACCTGGCCCCCCAGGGCCCAGCATGTTTTATCTTACAACCCGACCTGCAAAATCTCCATTTATCTATATCCAACATGCTGGAAGTGAACAAAATTTTTTGCATGTGTCCAGTATGGTGGTGTGAGTGAGAGTGACCGGTGTAGTGGTGGTTGAGGTAGCGGCAACTGGTCGGACCACTCGGAGGAGGGGGGCATCTCGGCCCAACAAATAAACCCATTGAACATCAGGGGAGGTAAATGTGAATCATATAAATGAGTTTAAAAAGTCTAATGTACTGGGCCGAACTGTTTTTGTATTAGCCTAATGACCAATGTACACAATTGGAGTTGGAGCTGGAGGATTATTAATATGCTCAATGTAAAACGCTTGGAAGTCAATCTTATATGTCTGTAATAAAACAGGATATCCTGGATATGTGTTCAGGCCACTTGTTAGTAGACACCAGGGGCTCTAATAAATGCTGGGGGCTCTAATAAATGCCGTGGTGAGAGGGGGTCACATGACAGTGCATCCACAAATCTAGGAACAAACTGATTTTGAACATTTAAATCATATATAATATTAAGTCCATATCATAAAATATAATCATCATGAACATGAGCAACATTTCCACAACATTTATTGCCTAAAATCTACAGTAATGCTGAGATTTCACCCTTTCTTAAGTTCACCCAACTGCCGGGCAGTGGGCCGGGCCATGGGAGACACTGACCCTTGATAACCATAGCAACCAAGCTTAAAATCTCCAACTTTTTTATTTCTTAAATTATACACAATTGTCGGCAAAATGGAACTAGCGACTGCAATGTATGAACAATACTTGATGTATCCATAGCATTTTGACCCATTATGTTTCAAAGGGGTTGAAAACAGGGAATTTTTGCATTAGTGGCAATGGGACTCACCTCAGCGCTCACCACTGATTGTAGTGCCACCTGTAAATACCCTGATTCCCATCTCAAAGAATGGGAGCAACACAGATTCATCACTGACAAAGAATCTGCTGTGTAGAGTTCATAAGGTTCCATGTGGATGACTCTTCTTGCAAGATGCTTAGAGTTCAAAAACAAATGGATCAACTGGTTAAAAAGTTGTTCCCCTATGGGACCAAAAATCATGGACACCTTCCTCTAAACTTTGCCACTCCTTATCAGTCCTACACAGCATAAATCACCCACTCAAATCATCACAGCCATGCAAAATAAAATGTCATTTATGTACTTGAGTGATGACTGTTTTGATCATTGTCCACCATTCATGCTTTGCTCAACACAATGAGCAGTTGTGTTTTTGATTTTCTGATTTAAATTCATATGGCTAAGAACTGTTTGGCCTGCCAATCCAAACATGATCCTCTATTTTGTAGTTCAAAGCAATGACTCGGTATCATGGAATGAGCATGGATGATTACATGAAGGAGTTAGAATCTGCTCTAAAATCCTCTGAAGACCAGTTCCATACCTGTGGGGAATTTGGTTCAACTAACATTAAGGAAGGTTGATGACCTATCAGCTTGCCTGGACAAAAAGGTGTCCCGTGTTGGTTGAAAACCAAGGCCAGTATGTACTTGCCATGCTCATTGTGTCACATCGGTAATTTTTAATGTATGTGTACTAGCTCCTACCTGTCCAACAGCTAGCGAGAGAATGATTAATACCGCAGCCTGATTGGTCACAACCCACCTGGCCAATTAACATGAGGGGATTGCACCCAGGTAATCCCTTCAGGTGTTCCTTGCCCTTTCAGGGACTTACCCTTTAAATACTACTCCTGACCCTACAAAAGGCAAAAACTTTGAAACATCAATAAAACATCAATTGACCAAGGCTAAAAAACATAATGCTGGTAGTCAAAGACACCACAGGAAAAAATATTTCTCCAATATATACACAGATCATATTGCTGAAATGTAAGATATGGGCAAATCAGATGGAATCCTTCATAAATGATTTACATTACCTGTAGCCTAAAGTTTTATGCTAACCTCAATGTACACTGACCCCAATGTACAATTGACTCCCAAGGTCAATCCATACAACTGTGCGATGGAGCAGCTTGACCGAGCACAAGGGTATGAATGGTTCCTGCCCCCTACTTTTTCATTTAGTGATAATAAAAAAACAATTCACTTAGATCAGTGAATACATCAATGTATACAACGAGTGTTACCTTGGAGAGAACCAATTGCAATAGAAGCCAGTCAAGTTGGTGTGACACAACTTACATGGTAGCTTTCAAGCTGTGAAGAGGTCTTTCGCTCAGCAAGACATTTAAACATCCTGCAGACTAGGACTGTATGTTGTACTCTTATATAGACTACACAACAAGCATACAACAGGACCTCAACAACATCCAAAAATGATACAAGATGCAAATGTGCTTTCATCCTGACAAGTGCAAGTTACTACACCTAGGTCACAACAATCCATAGCACAGCCACACCATGGGGTATGAGAAGGGTGAACATCAAGAGCCAGAGACAGCAAATACTTGGGGGTCACAGTGGAGCTCAACTTTTGCAACCTGTGCTTAGAAAGCTAAGCAGATTTTAGTCCTAGGGAGGACATGGACCTCATGAACCCAACCATGTGTTGCAACTGTATGACAGGCTTGCTTGAATACAAATCCAGTGTCTGGTCTCCACCTTATAGATATCTAAGCAATATGCTCAAGAATATATAGTGCAGAGCCACCAAACCAATCCCTCAACCACATTCTTACTCACATTCTTATTCACTTCTCAAATATGAGGAAGGATAATGCCAACTGAACCTGCCAACCCTATGATACCAAAGAACCTGATTGAAACATTAAACAAGATTGATTGACTAAACCAAGGCACTGAATCCAGGCAAATGTTAGGGCTGACTCATGCAAGGAATACAATTGTTGAATTGAAGGTACTGATGGATCCTTGCTTGGATCTAATTGCACAAAAGATCTTGTTCATTAATTAGGCATATATAACCAATTAGTGTTCATGGTAGAAACCAGAAGTGCTTTTTGATGAGAATTTTGAACATGGTTTTATCTTGGATTTTACGTAATTTGGTAGGCAGTTTATTCCAGTTAAAAGATACTTGATAATATAGTGAATGTTTGTCTGAATCTTTCTTTGGGATGAATAGTGGGAGGGTCGGGGCATCCATTAGGCGAGTTGCTCTAGCGATTTGGAGTTCATTATTTAATCTTCTTTTATCAACGGTGGTAAATGCCAGTTTGGAGAGAAGAAAGCCGGTTCTATTTTCTAAAGTCATTGTTTTAGTACGGATATGAATTTCAGTGGTTGGCGTTCTGGGTAGGCATCCAAGAGCAATTTTCAGCGCTTTGTTTTGTAATCGTTGGATTTTTATTAGTATTTTTTTACTACAGTTGCTGAGAAAGGGGGCACTATAGTCAATGATTGAGAGGATATTTGCTTTAACTAATAGTAAGGCGCTTTTAGTATTCAAGTTTGGTCTAATGATTGCAAGCTGGTGAATTCTAAAATTTAGTGATTTTATTAGAATGTTACTCTGCTCTTGGAAACTTAGTTTATTATCGATATTAATACCAAGATATGAATAGTTTTTAACACATTCAATTTCTGTGTTATTGATTCTAAGGAGTAATTGATTATTGGTCTTTCTTTTTTCTCCAAACAGGATTGTTTTAGTTTTATTGGCATTTATGAGTATTTTATTAGCAGTTGACCATTTATAAAATTCGTCCAGATCCGTGTTCATACTTTTTTTAAGGTCAGAAATGTTCTCGCCAGTAGTATACAAAACAGTGTTGTCAGCGTACAATAAAAATCTGCATGACAAATTCAACTTATTTATATCATTGGAGAATACTAGGTAAATAATAGGTCCAAGAATCGATCCTTGGGGGACACCACAGCCTATTTGGAGTTGTTTAGAATATGTGTCACCTAGTCTTACATACTGCGATCTTTCGTGAAGATATGATTTCAACCAACTTAGAGCAAGATCCTTAAAGCCAATTTTTTCGAGTTTTTTAATAATTATATCATGATTTACACTATCAAAAGCCTTACTAAAGTCTATAAACGTTGCTGCTGTCAAAAGGTTCGAATTGTTATTCTTGTTTATTAATGTTATCAATTCGTAAAGGGCTTCTTGTGTGGATCTATTTTTACGGAAACCGAGGGTTTGCAATTCTCCCTACCCTTGATAGCATGAAAATAAGCTATCCGACCACCATGCCACCTGGAGGCGGAGATAAAGCTAAGGCGGGAGCTTCCGGTTATGGCTCCCGCAACCTCAGAAACAGAGTAGGCCTAAACATGGTTATACCCATACAGTCATTGCTCGGCCTCTACTCTTTCAAATAGGTAAATTATATACCTACGGATAGCTGAGAATATACTCTTTTCATATTTTTTAATCCCATGATCATCTATACATTTTTTGCTGGTGTCGTCACGGGTGGCAACCGGCACGAACACCTTAACAGAGTGGCGGTGGAAGCTTCTGTCTCAGCCTACTGGGAGGTATTTCAGCCTACAGCGCCACTGGTGTTGAATTTGCATGCTATCTAGCTAACTGGGTTCAGCAGAATTGGTGATATAATTTGGATATAATGCTATGCCAAAACCAAAATTGTTAGAGTTTGAAGAAATAGTAGATCAATTGGCTAAGCAGAATGCCCAGCACCCAAAGGTAACCACCCACAGGCAGGTAAGCCTGTTGGCCCAAGCGACACAACCAACTAGTAGTGTCAGATACAATGCTGGAATACAGCCTGACCTCACTGCAGCTGGAGGAGATCTAGTTGGTGCATATTTTTATAAACATTTTACAAATACAACCAAGAAGGGTAGTAAAAGTGGCAAAGTGCGGCACTAGTTCACAGAACTTGGGAACCCATTGAATCCCATTGTGAGCAGGGATGATTTACATGGTCCTCCCTTGGAAGAGTGCTGGCATACGCTCATTTTGCTTGTCTGACCTATGGCCAGCACTTTCCCAATAACATGAGAATTATGCATTCCCAGGTGCATACAACAAGTAGGTCTGGCAGGATCACTGGAAGTCAAATGGTGTATTAATGTGACACCAATTTGGAGGATGTAATCGTCAATCGTTCACCCTAATTTCTCTTGAAATAATCAATATAAAGCTTAAAAATGAAAAGGTCTACTGTATAATGACATTAAAAAATGTTATTTTGCTAAACTATATCAATATAGATGAGCCATGAACAAAAGATCCTCTAGACCTACTTTACCTAGTCAGTCAGAAGTTTGTTTTGATTTTCAAAGCCACTCAGACACAGTTCTTCTGTAAAAATCACCAATCGTTCCCACAAGTAAAAATCAACCCCTCATTTCCAGATGTTTATTTTTTTCTCAGATTTCTGTTCTCTGATTCTCTTCCTTTAACTGTATTAATTCTTCTAATCCCATATTATGATTCTTCAATTCAATGTTAATCAGGCCCAGGGACATGGCAGGGAAATGGGAGGATGTGTGATGGTGTGAGGCCTCCTCCTTTTACTTCTTGCACATTATCAATTGATGAATGTGTATTCTTTAAAAAGCCTGTGTTACAGAAGACTCTCGCACAGACACCTCACCCATTTCAGGTCTGAAATGGACCCTTAGATTCTGTGTCCACTGAGGACGCACCACACTGGCAGCCTCACAGCTAGATAAGTCACACTAATGAACCCAGCAAGCTGTCAAGCATCTGTTGAGTTTTAGCACTGAGTCATGAATTGGGGGTGTCAGCAACTGAGTTTAGTCTGATGTCTCCTCAGTGGACACAGCATCTTAGATGGCCCATCATTTACATTGAGTACAAATATGACATTGACCTTGGAATAATGACCTTGACCTTTCATCCAGGTCAATTGCATCAATATATTTGTTGTCCCATCAAATATTCTATAAATGTGCAAATTTCCAGAATTCTAAGTAAAATATCCTTTGAATTATACAATTTTTTTTACCCCAATAATTCTTCCCTATTTTCCAGAACGGTTGCCATGGCAACAGCCAAAAATTGACATCTAATGAAGATATTAGGAATAAAAATGAAAGAATACCTCATATTCAACATTTATCCTCTGTAAATAGTGGCTCTCAATAAAAAATATTTCTGAGGACGAGCATCCATAACTGGCATACCCCTATTTTTACCCTCTTTATGGCAACACAAAGTATGCCATTTCTTCCTAGTTTGACCTTGGAAAAATGGCCTTGACCTTTCATCAAAGGTCAATTGATAAATATATTTGTTGTCCCATTAAGTATTCTATAAATGTACAAAATTCCAGAATTCTAAGTAAAATATCCTTTGAATTATACAATTTTTGTTATCCCATTAATTCTTCCCTATTTTCCAGAACGGTTGCCATGGCAACAGCCAAAATTTGATATCTAATAAGGATATTAGGAATAAAAATGAAAATATACTTCATATTCAACATTTATCCTCTGTAAATAGTGGCTCTCAATAAAAAATATTTCTGAGGACGAGCATCCATAACTGGCATACCCCTATTTTTACCCTCTTTATGGCAACACAAAGTATGCCGTTTCTTCCTAGTTTGACCTTGGAAAAATGGCCTTGACCTTTCATCAAAGGTCAATTGCTAGAATATATTTGTTGTCCCATCAAGTATTCTATAAATGAGCAAAATTCCAGAATTCTAAGTAAAATATCTTTTGAATTATTCAGCTTTTTGTTATCCCATTATTTCTTCCCTGATTTCCAGAACCGTTGCCATGGCAACAACAAAAAAAGATATTTAATTAGAATGTTAGGAATGAAATTGGAAATATACTTCATATTTAACATATTCCCACTGATAATGGTCATTCTCCCCAAAAATATTTTCTTGGAAGGACATCCATATTTGGCCAACTCATATTACTGGCATCCTGGATGGCAACAAGAGCTATGCATTTTTTTCATAGTTTTCTAGTTGCTATGGTAACAGTATTGTACCTTAGCAACTTTAAGTCAGCGAATCTCTTAGTAATGATGCTTTGGCAATTTCCTAGAATGAAATTATCAAGATAGATCAATAAATTACCTACTGAGGGGTGAATATGTTTGAGGGGAAATGGCATTTTGTGGGCTTCTTCTGGGTTTGACCTTGATAAATGTGACCTTGACCTTGATCAAAGGTCAAATGTCATAATAATCTGAATGTGCAATTTGGATGTCAATATTTTCCCAAAATATCAAAGTATTCACACGACTCATCTCTGACTGAGGTTCATTTAAGTAATTTTACCTCAGAATTTCAATTTTTGGCTTCTGTTGCCATGGAAACCATGGAATAAACAAAATCCCAGAATGCCAACAATGGTTTTCTTATAGGCCAGTATGAATGCTATATGGTGGTATGTGTTGTCAAGCTCTAACCAAAATGTTTAGCAACACCCCCATTTTGGGCCTTGTGCTCCCTGACTAATACATGTATGTATACAGATGTGTGTATGTATATATGTATGTATATGCATGCATGTGTGTGCTAGTATACATATTACATATGATATATGATATACATTATATTATATATATGTATGCATATATGTATGTATATATATGTATGCATACGGGTACATATACATTTTTACTAAGATAGTTATGCATGGAGCCCATTGCAATTGTATATTACGTTAGTCATAGCTCTTGTTTTATATAACAAACATGCCAAATGGTAATGGTGATGCCAAAAAAGGTGGAAATACCATAATTCTAAATGAAAAGAAAGCTGTATAAATCCTCACTCCTAGCTGGGGACGGGTGGTGTTTATTAGAATAGAGGTACTGGAGAAATTAGAGGAGGAGGTACAGGAGGAAGGTACAGGAGGAAGTACTGGAGTGGGTACAGGTGTAGTGTAGGTTGAAGCACAGGGAGAGGGAGAGGAGGTAATTGCGGGATTACATGATCATGTACCGGAAGAGGCACAAGAGGAGGTACCAGAGGAGGTAGGAGAGTAGGAGATACTGGAGGTGGTATACTGGCGGAGGAGGTACAGAAGGTACTGTATGGGGTACTGGAGGAGGCACTGGAGGGAGTACCCCTCAATACCTCATTCAGTACCACCTCCTGTATCTCCTCCAGTACCCCTTTCAGTGCCTCCTGCAATACAACCTCCATTACCTCCTTTATTAGGTTATGGATAAAGGGAAATTTGTCAATAACCTCCTCCAGTAACCTCCTCCAGTAACCTCTTCCAGTAACCTTCTCCAGTAACCCCACCATTAACCTCCTCCATAACCCCTCCAGTAACCCCCTCCAGTAACTCCCTCCAGTAACTCCCTCCATTAATGGGCGATTAGAACCTGACGTTGTAGCGGGGCCGGGTGTATGGGTTCTTAGGGACAAACCAAGGCCGAAGGCCATGTCTATGTATGCTGGCACATTGCCCCATCTTTGATAAGAGGGTTATTAGGGACAACATATGGGTGATAAATTTTAGACCAATACATCATTCATAATTGCTTAACGGTGAATAGTTATAAATATATCGTGATGCTTAACAGAGCTAAATCTTTCGTCGATTCGACGCGCTCTGGTTCGGCGAAAGACATCCGGTGCCTGTACTGGCGATAGATTACTACATTTTGGGCGTGTCCCACGCGACCTAGCGCGCATGCGCTGGTTAGCATATCTCAAATAGTAGGGGGGATACTACCCAAGATAATAAGAAGGGGGAGTATACTACCAAAATAGGTTTTAATTATACATGCGTACCTATATATAGCATAGTCCCCTCCCCTCTTTTCAATTCGTCGTCGGCTTTTAAACTAGTGGTAAATTCTTCATATTCTGTCATGAAATTTTGGGCAGACATTAGAGCAGTTGGGTACGAGAATTCTTTTAACTTAGGAACCACTATGAAGGTGTTAATAAAAGTATTACCTTCTGAGACAAAAGAAATAATAACCTTTTTTCTAGCGGTCTGTGCAGAGCCGTCCGCCACATAAACTCTAACGTGACAATTTTTAATCTTCATAGCTTTTAATTTTGCTCTTAAAGCCCTGAAAAAACTGCCTGAAATAAAGGAATAGTTAGCTCCCGTATCTATCAACACTGGTAATTTAAATGTTTCCATTTCAATATTAATACAACCCTTGCTGACATTTAGAATTATGGGACTTTCCTTACCTTTCTTCAGCGTTAGCTGGCCGTCTAGCTCTGTTTCACATTGTTCATAATTCACATCCGTGGGCATTTCCTTATTGTTCTCTAGGCTATTTGTCTGACAGTGATTGCTCCCATCACTGTCAGGCTTTAGTTTTCCTTCTTCCCATTTGGATGGGGGGTTGGCGGTCTGTTCTTGTCCTCCTGGGATTTTCGCCTTTTATCTTTGCTTGAAGATCTTGAAGAGCTACCTGTAGTATTAGAAGCACTGTCGAACTTTCTCTCTTTACTTCTGCCTCTCTCCTTGCTGCTCGATCTAGAAGCTTGTTGTGCGAAATACGGGTAGGGCTGGAACTGTTGGAATTGTGGGGGGTATTGTGGCTGGTATTGCGGCTGATACGGATAATAGGGTTGTGGGCACGGCTGATAAGGGTAAGGGTTATATTGCTGGAAATAAGGCTGATATCCCTGACGTCTCTCCATGCTTTTGTCCCTTCTCTCCTTGCTTTTATCTCGAGCCTCCTGGTATCCTTGTCTTCCTCGTGAAGAATCCCTCGTTTTAGATGATTCTCTACTCGTATTAGACCCTTTTGATGGATCCCTACTCTGATGTGGTGTGTAATTGGCGTTTGGGTTATTATAGTTCATGTAATTAACCTCCGCGATCTCCACCTTTTTCTCTCCATTCTGAGTTGCCAGCCAAACCTCTGCTTTTCTGGCCAGCTGGGAGGCTTGTTCTAATGTTGTCGGCACATCTGCTAACACTAGCTTGCTGAGGCTTTCTTTTAGTCCATTAACATATAAATCAACCTTTGCTATCTCCGGCAATGGAGACCTTATTAGAAGCACCTTTTTCTCCTTGTCTTAGGACCTCACTCTCTCGTCTTTTCCTTGTTTTCTATTACTATAGTCTTTCAGTCGTTCGTCATAGCTTAGTGACTCGAATTTTGTCTCAAATGCCCTTCTGAAAGTGTAGAAATCTGCCCTTGGCATAATTACCTTAAACTAATCGAAATATGCCTTTGCCTCCCCATCCAGGTATTTTGCAAGACCTGACATTTTCAATTCGTCGTCGGCTTTTAAACTAGTGGTAAATTCTTCATATTCTGTCATGAAATTTTGGGCAGACATTAGAGCAGTTGGGTACGAGAATTCTTTTGGAGGTTGTACTAACATTTTTCTTGTTCCTCCATCTCCTAGCACAGGTTTGATTTCATCCAATTTATCGACAACCCCCGATAATGTCGAGGTTAACCGCTCTATCTTCTCATCTTGATGGGCATTACTTCTCCCAGCTATGTCTTCGTGGGTTCGAAGCACCTCCTTGTGAAGATCTGTGTTCTTTGTAATCATTCTATCCTGGGTCACCATCATTTGTTGGATTAATGCGGCTAAATCTCCGAGAACTCTATCCCTTTTCTCTTCTCTATCATTATTGTATTCCTTTTGTGGGCCTCTGGCCATATAATCCATGGCTTCTTTCATCCAGGGTTGGAATTCTTGCTGATATGCCTCTGAGTCGGCGGTTTTTTCCTTATTTTGTCTAGCTGCGGCCGCCATTTTTTCCTGTTTAATTCTGCGGCCCTCTTCCTCTACTCTTCTTTGTCTCTTTTGTTCCTTGAGGATTTCAGCAACGTGTTCCTTTCTTTCTTGTTCCTTTTTCCACCTTAATTCTTCTTGACGTTGCCACTTTTCGTGAGCCTGCTGAGCTTTTTCCTCGTCTATCCTTACTTTTTCCTCGCGTTGCCACTTTTCGTGGGCCTGCTGGGCTCGTTCTCTCTCTAGTCTAGCTGATTCGATTTTTCTTTTGTTTTCTAGGGCTAAAGCTTTTCTTCTTTCTTCCTCTGCGGTTTGAACTTCGTGTCTTCGCTTCTCTTCAGCCCTAATCTCCCAAGCTCTCTGTTTATCCCTCTGTAAGGCCTCAGCGTACTCTTTCTTCTTTTTCGCGTTCTCTGCTCTGATCGTTTCCCACCTTGCCTTTTCTTTCGCTTGTAGGGCTTCGTGCTCTTGTTGCCTTGTTTCCTCCTCTTTTTGCATATCAGTCAAGGCTTGGAAATCGTATAGTCTGAATCTCTCAGTGGTTTCTGCTAGCGTAGAAATGGTAGAGGAACTACTACCTGTGTCTTCCACAGCCGACCTATAGTTAATAAAACTATCGTCCTGAGAATAATTTGGAATTACTGTCGGTTTTATTCCTCCTGTGCTCAGAAAGGCCTGTAATTCCTTCTTTTGATCAGCCACCTTTTTAGTAAAAACAGGTGATTCTGCTATTGGTAATTCCTTAGGCTTCCCCTCCGCGATTTTCTGTTGAGACTTGCCTTTGTCCTGCGTTGAGGGCTTGGATGCCTTTACCAATTCATGTTCTTTGCTTTTAAAAATGCTTTTTTCCCTATGTCCTAAGACTTTTTTGTAATCTGTAGTCCCCTTATAAGCTGGATCGGAAATTCTTCCGCTCCTTTTAGGTATCATTTGGACCGTTTAGTTCTCCACCAGTATGTTATATTATTGAATATAATGTAAGGGAAAAGCAAGTGAACACGGCGGCTTGTTGATGTTAACTAGTTTATTCAGTACGTGAGCATGGGTGTGTCCTCAAATAGTATCTCAAATAGTAGGGGGGATACTACCCAAGATAATAAGAAGGGGGAGTATACTACCAAAATAGGTTTTAATTATACATGCGTACCTATATATAGCAAATATATGAAAACAAACCGAGGAACAATCGCCACCTACTCTACAAGAATATTCACCTCCAATCGATAATGCCTAGCTAGCAATGATTACAAAAACTGATATTTTTTCCATAAATTCACATAAGTATTTGGAGATTATTTCAGACATTATTTCGGTGACAAATGAATTCTTTCAGACCTATCGAATTCTTTCTGAGGATTGTAATCAGGGGTAACTTCATGGGTGATAAGTTTTAGACCAATACACTGTTCGCAATTGCTTAAATAAATATATGATTATTTACTTGATGTTTTTTCATAATCTAATCAGGACCTAACTCAAAAATGATTGTGTTCAATAAGTTAGCTTCTAATGTCTGCTACATCATCGACCTGGTGGTTTTAAGGTATTCTAGAAAATGGAATTTATATGAATTCTTTTGGAAAACAATAGAATATACTGCCAGTCAACTGTAATGACTCGTTCTAATATCATTATGCATATGGATTGCTTCTTGTGTGTGTGTTGGCAGGTTGGGAGGGGGTCATAAGGGACAATTTGGGTAGTTCAGCCTATGAGCTATACAGTCATGTTGCTTATTGTTAATATGTGAAGTAATTGTATGATTATATATCTATATTGATATCCTTACAATGTCATGATGACCGCCCCCCCCCCTACTGAACCCATACATCATATTATAAGCAGAAACGGTGATCTACATGATATAGAGCCATGATACTCTTTCATTTCATCAATATTAGTGGGTCCATTTACCTATATCTAATATCATTTTGCTAGCGAAAGTATTACATAAAATAACAACATGAATTATGCTTTTCAAATTACACAACTTTTCTAGTATTTGAGCAGGTACATCGTAGAAAATAGAGTCTCTTGGGTCGGGGACAAGAACAGGAGCAACTCTACCGGTGGTGGGGCGGGACCTGCGCTGCCCGCCAGGCCGGCTCCTACGAGGGAGAGCCAGAGGTGAACCTTGTTTTGATAAACCTAATAAGGGAGGGCTTGCTAATGAGTAATTAACTAGAGTGGGGTAGGGTCATTACGATCCTTCCTCGATAAGTAATTATAAAGTTCATTAAGATGAATAATAATGTTTGATTGTGTGATTGTGGTGTTACATTGATATTTAAATGCTAATTGGATTTATTGTACTTGTCTGGCACTCGCAATAATTAATGAGAATCCTATAAATTATTGGGGTTAAGCCCAAGAACGGATTGGACAGGAGAGGGATCTGAGTTTTGGTTCACTTTTATTGGGGTCCGACGTTTCGGGCACAGAATTTGCCCTTTTTTCAAGGATCTGATTAATGAGAATGTTTGGTGCCTCCTGCCTTATACCCTCCCTCCTGCTATAATAAATTGACCCAGGGAAGGGGAGAGGGGCTCAGCAAATGAGGGGGTCAGGAGAGGGGAACGAGGCCGGCCAGGCTAGGATATAAGCAACGATTTTCCGTACATTAAAGGTCAATTAATCTACCAACCAAGCCTTGACTTCCTGACTCAGATTTTCACAACATCTTTGCATTCACCTGCCAAGTTGGAGGGTGGAGGAAAAAGTTAATTTCACTCACTGGCTTATTAGATTAAAAGCGGGTACATGTCTCACAAACAGGTAATACAATTTGATTAGACTTGTTATTTCTTTAAAGAAACTCATTTAAAATGCAAAGGCATATTGGATGCCTGGCTAATGCTACTGGCCAACATGTGTTATGGGTATAGGGATGACCGTGGTCCCTTGTGGGGAGGTGCCAACATATCTGTGGTTATCCCCGCAGAGGCAGCGGCGCACATAGAACTTCTCATGAGGCCTGATTACTTTTTACACAGCCAAATCACGAATAATTCACCTAGAAATGCCATTCAAACTGAGTTACTCACTGAGTTTTTTACTCGCCTCAGAGACTAAACTTCGGATAGACTATAGTTGCGAACGGCATGTGATCGCTCACCACCGCTAGCAGTTGGACCCTATAATAAGATACGTGTCAACATCCCAGTTGATTGTTCGTACGTTTTTAATACTTCCGCCAATCCTGTTTCCCGTCCCAGCTAGGGAACATCAGAGGTTTGGGTTTCAATACTGGTTTAGCAACGCTTTACTTTGGCAGTAAGAAACCTTCCAGCTCCTCTTCCGGTTCATAATCAAGAGGCCAGATCCATCAAACGCCAGCTATTCTGATTATAAAACATTATCTTGACTCCAATATTCAAATGAAAGCGCACAAAACAGGTTGTGCGCTCAAGGGGGCTTAGGATAGAATAAAACCACCAGTCTTAAAAAATATCTATACAATTCATATATTTGCCTCTCCTCTCATCGATTACAACGATATGTATCCGTGGGTGGAAAGATAATAGCAGCAGAATAGTAGGGGGATGACAGTTTTGACAGCCAATTCTGACAATATACATCCATCCATTGCAGAGGAATCAAAACAACACGAGATCCTGGTGGTCCTTACTCTCTGGGGAGAAAGGTCGAGATTGCACTCTGAGCCTCACAAGAGGCATCCCGTCTCCTTCCTCGTGGTTCAGAAAAAGTCTGACGAGGAAGGGTACTGTTGAAGGAAATTACTTTCTGTGGCCACAGGCCAGCCAGTGCCATCGATTGAATCCACAGATAACACAGCAGCCAGTCCTCCCTATCAAGGCGGCAGCGCCTGCAAGAAATAGGGCTGGCTTGCCCGGTGGCGAGATCTGCTTAATTGATAACAATTAAATTACATACATTCCGCCAGGACTGCCACCGTGAGCAATTAAAGACAATTTTAAGTAGATGCCATGGCTAATGGCTCTCTCATATTTTAAGGCAGAATGGAAATGATCCGTATGTGGCTTCACGCTGCATTGGTAAGCGGACGGCCCGAGGCTGCCAGGAATTAGGGAGGGTTCGCTGCTAACGTGTACGTAGCCGCTAGTTTTCGGGGTTTCCCCTAACCACAAAGCACGGAACCCTTACTAGTAAGTACAGCAGATTTGTCAAAAAAAATGTGGAGTTAGTGATAAATACATGAAATTTTGCAGGAAGGTAGTTTTTTTTTCATACTCTTTCCAATAAGATTAAGACCCACTTGATATATTTCATGATTGTGTTCACTATTGAAAATCAGTGGATCATGAGAGGCGCGACGGGCCGACCCTTCTTCCAAATTGTCCACCCAATTATATTACATAACACCTTCATATATAAACCCTCTCTCCCTCCTTCCAAACCACTCTTTCCGATTTCACTTACATCGGGTCACACCAGCGCTTAACTAGCCACTGCTCTTACCTACTGGCCCCCACTACGTGGCTGCCTGATAGGCGCATTACTCTCCATGACCACTCGAGGGCAGAAAGCCAAGCAACGAGTCATGGCTGAAATACTAGGCGACGAGGCCATTGACGAGGCCTCCCAACCCAACCCAGCTAACAAGGGTAGAAAGAAAAGGACTGGCTATGTGAGCCAAATTTCCAGCTTTATTGCCAGGATGGACGAACAGAATAAGACCACCAACCGGCTGCTTCGCATAGTAGAGGTCAACGCCACAAAACAGGTGATATCATCTCCTCTTATTTCCCCGGGGCGTGGGTCTGTTAGGTCTGGAAGGTCCAAGGTGGTCAGTACCCCTACTAAGAAAACAAGTCCTAAAGCGGGTTACAAGTCTAGACATCGTAATAAAATATCAACCTCCTCTGAGGACACGTTCTCATCCGATACCAGTCCCTCAACCAAGAAATCCATTAAGAGAGCATCAGAAATGCTGGAGCCTAAATTCCGACGCACAAAAGTTAATCCCAAACGTGTAGACCAACATATTAAGAGATACAGGCCCTTTGCATACCTTGAGCGAGAAGTTCAACGTAAGATAATGGAAAAAGCCCACCCCGATGAACTATCTTTCCATGAACATGTTTCTGGACTCTGTGCCATGGCCGCCGATGCGGCCGAGGAGGGGTACATGGGATATTAGTCCACATAGGTCAGCTTACAGAAGATATGTCCTCCATCCCCTGGGATTGTATTAGAGCATTCTCAAATGTTGTCATAACTAATATTGCCCGAGGGAAATGGGATTGGGACAGTGTAGCACAAATTGAAAGGACCAGAACCGACAAATACATAAAAGCTAAGGCCACCAAAGAAGTTAATTGGTCCGTCCCATGTCCCCAGTTCAATAAAGGTCGATGTGACAGCCAGGAGACCCACACCGTTGGCGAGGTGCAAATGAAGCACATATGTGCTTTCTGTGCTACCAATGGATTCAAAAATGGCCACACAAGTCGAGCTTGTAACAAAAGAAAGGGAAATTTCACCGCAAAACAAGAGGATATGAAGGACGGAAAACCGCCCTATAAAGCCTCCCATAACAATGACACCTCGAAAATATGACCACCAACCCTCCCTCCCCCACAGCATACCACTAGCTATGTTCAACGTAAACAGGGGGAAACAAAAATAGTGTATGATTGCTCTGAAGTTGAACGCCTTTCTGTCATTGATATACTGCCACCCGAATCTCGCACTAACAGGTTTATTGACTGTGATGATACTCAAGTTACACCAGCCATTGAAATTGATTTAGAGGGGGAAACTCAAACAAGTCTCTGCTCTCAGGACCAATACTTTGGCCGTTCTATATATCAATCTACTGAACTCTGTAATATCATGAAATCTGAGCGTGAAGAAGTATGGCCCTACTTATCCAATGAATCAGCCCAATCAAACCTACTAAAAACTTATCAAAAGGTACGAGAATTCGCCCTCCCAAATGTTTTGGGAGCCCGAATCCCTATTGAAACCTGCAATAACATTTCTAATTCGCGAGCAGTCGCCACAGGCCACATGGACGATGACTGGATTATCGACCTCATACAATTTGGTTTTCCACTCCAGTTTAGAGGCTCCCCTCCACCCATGGTCGCCACATATCAAAATCACCCCTCCGCCATTGCCTTTGATCAACACGTAGTAAAGTACATTCAAAAGGAAACTGGCCTAGGTGCACTGATCGGCCCCTTCGAAGGCCCACCATTTCAACCTTGGTACAATATTGCACCCATTATGACCCGCCCTAAATCAAACATCAATGAACGACAAATAATTGTGAATCTGTCCTATCCTCCAGATTTAGGTCCAAATTCACAATTTATCAAAAACTCTATATTTGGTAAAAACATCCTTCATTGCTTACCATCAGTTGCCGACGCAGTCGACAACATTATAAATCACCAATTTGAAGTCAAATTAGCCTCTATCGGCATATCCAGGGCATACAGAAACTTTGCTTTGGACCCAATCGACTGGCCCCTAAATTGCATTCAACATAATGGTGAATTCTACATTGACACTAGCATGCCATTCGCCACCAGAATTAGTTCTCTTTACATGCAAAGAATGGCTGACTTCATCTCCCGTGCCCTAGCTCAAAAGGGAATAGAAAGTATAATATACTTTAATGACGCCCTTCTAATATGCCCGAAAAATTAAGACCCACAACACAAATTTGACGTAGCACACGGTCTAATTCGATCTCTAGGCCTTCCTATTGCATGGGAGAAAATTGTCTCCCCCAGTTCATCCATTAAATTCCTTGGAATCATAATCGATGTTCAAAACAGAGAACTTCGTCTCCCTCAAGCAAAGGTTGACCGTTTTTTTAACCCTTGCCCATCAGGTATCCACCAAACGTGTTATATCCAAAAACACACTTCAGTCCATAATTGGACATGTCAACCACATCGGACAGGTTGTTAAACCTGCCCGCCTCTTCATGAACCGCCTGTTACACACTCTCAGAGAAGCCCCAACAACAAGTACAAGTCGGCCATGATATTAGGCGTGATCTTAGTTGGTTTATTCGCTTCCTATCACAACACAAAGCCCGCTCCATGATCTATGACGTAACCGCCCCTGCAATTACTATTAGAGCCGACTCCTGCCTCACTGGGGGAGGGGGGTGGTCAGAGCAACTGTGTTACTCCATTGTTTACCCTACAAACAGGATAAAAGGAATGCATCTCACAACTTGAAGCCCTAAACTGTCTCATTGCTGTTAGAACAATTTGTAATGATTATCATGACTGTAACATTCTCATTGTATGTGATAACCAAAGTGCAATTGCAGCTTTCACAGGTGGACGTGCTAGAGATAAAATCATCAACGCTGTTTGCAGAGCCTTTTGGTACTTCTCCACGGAAAGAAACATTACCTTTCATTTCCTACACGCCCCCGGGGTGGAGATGGAGGTGGCAGACGCGCTCAGTCGGCGACACACCAGCTCAGCCGAGGAGAAGCGAGCTGCTCACCTCATCATATCCAACAACCTCACCGAAGTAAAACCTCCTAAAGATGCTCTCACTTTTTGCACATTTCTCTAATTTCAGACTCTCATCTCAACAACTTACTCCAGGCTGCTGAGGCCCGACAGACTACGGCCATCCGCCCTGGGATGTTGTCCAATCATAAATCTATCCTATTCAGATTTGTGAGATTCTGCTGTAAATGTGATGTCGACTTCGAGAATCCTCCACTCAACATTATATGTGCATTTATTGAAGACTGTGTATCCGCTGGCAATGTGCCACAGAGAGTCAAGAATTATATATCTTCATTAGCATCATGTTATCGGAACATGAGCATAGACCATCACCATTCTCATCACACATGGTCAAGAATGCCCTAACCTCCGTCTCAAAGAACGTCTGACACTGTCGCCAGCCGGCGCCACCAGTGTCACCGTCACTGCTGGAAAAGGTGGTAAAGGTAGCCTCCTCCCTCTCTAATGGAGAGTCACTCTGTGCTGCCTATCTCCTCCTATTCCACACCTTCATGAGACAGTCCAACATCGCTTCGACCCATCGCGCCAACTAACTCGCTCGGATGTCGTCATCCATAAGGACAGAGTCACAGTCGCATATAAGTGGTCTAAGTCCTTTCAAGTCGCTGGCCCCACACATACCATTACCATACCGGCCCTGGAAGGATCCCCACTTTGCCCAAGACCGGCCCTAATCCAGATGTTCAAGGCAACCCCCACGAAACACCTTAGTGATCCCCTCATTATGTTTCATGACGGGAGGAATATCACTATATAGACCATGGGCCAGGTACCAAAACCCTCCCCCTCCTGGGGATTTTTCGCGGTGGTGATTTTTTGATACTACGGAGTTTGAATCATCAGAATCTACTTGTCTGCCATCTGGCCGTCGGTGATTTGGGGTTCAAATGGAACGTTTCCATGGTAACTTGTGTTTTTTTTGTACTCTAGCAGAAATTAGGTTTTTAGGGTCCCATTTCTACACTGTTATCAGGAATGTGACCAAATTTGGGTATAATGAGATTGAAAAGTGTCTATATACTCTGGAGAGGTTTTCAATCTGCCCACTTGCAACACATCATGAACACATAACACATCATGAAGATATCTCTCCAATGAGAAGGGCTTGGTGAACTGTACTGCTGTTGCAAGTGGGCAGATTGAAAAGTGTCTATATACTCTGGAGAGGTTGATCACAGCCATGGCAACATACCTCCTTCCCATGTTGTTGATGTGGTCTACTGCCATGTAGACTGTTGGCAAGTTGGGCTTGGATGGGGTGCCATTGAATTGGTTCTTTTTGATATTTTTATTAACTCCACCATCAGGAAATGAGAGGTTGACAATGAGTCTCCTCCTTACGGAGTTGCTGTTTGGCCTTATTATAGACTAGCAAAGTACCCGTCCCCCTCTCCGCACACTTCCCTCTCTCCCTCTTTTCCCTCTGTCTCTTCTCTGTCTCTCATACCTGTTCTCAGCCCCATCTCTGATTCCCCCCTGCTCCTTTCTCTCTTCCTCATGCTCCCCCTCCTCGCTTTCTCTCCCTTCCCTCTGTCCCTTTTCATACATCCTCTCCCTCCCCTCCTCTTTCCCTGCCCCTCTTCTTTCCCTCCCCTCCCCCTCTTCTATTTCCCCACCCTCTCCTTTTGCCTCACTCTACCCTCCTACACCCTCTTCCTCCCCTCCCCCTCTCTAATACCCCCACCCTCTCCCACCCCTCTTCTTCACTCTCCCATTCCTCTGCATGTAGTTGGGTACCCCTTGAATTGATGCAGTAGCTTGTGGCTAATGACGTAGTATCTCAAAGGGGCTTTCCCAGGCTATAAATAGAGTGAGGAGATCCCAATTTAAAAAAGGCTTCAAAATCACATTTCTACCCCAGATATCTACACAAACCACATATGACATCCTGCAGAGAGGGTAGGCAGAACTCTACAGATGAATAAAAATGTTTGTAAAACAATAAATTCCGAAAACATGTGAGACAAAGAAACCCCTCTTTTCTACCGCCCTTCATAGAAATCACTCTACCCATATATTATATGGATTATATAAATAGGTCATGATTTGACCGGTCTTGAACCAGTGGTTGATGGTGGTGATGAGACTGGGCCAACCAAGGCATCCCTTTTCACCTCCAAGACAATATAGTATTCAATTATATGGTGTGGGTCTTGGTGCCAAATTGTTGGTTTTCTGTCTGTGGTTGATTTAAGATTGGTCCTCCTCTCTTCTGAAGATGGAACCCAAAGGACACCCCACTAAAGACCATGTCATCATCTACATGTCCCAATTCTCATCATTCCACTTGTCTAGTTTGTATGGTAGTAGTATTGTTGCTCCCAGCCACTTTGGCATTTATCGAAGACCTGACTCTCATGTATTGAGGCTACTCTATCATGTATAGTTTGGATAGGATTGGCCATGTAGTGTTTGTATCAAAGGTTGCATTCTTTCATAGGATTTGTGTATTTTCCCTGATGAGGGCCTGTAACAATCAGGGACAAGCAGGGAACAGTCTATCTTCAGACAGACTGTAGTGATCTGTAGACCTGTCTAACATGTAAGGGTGGTTCTGTAGATCCATTTGACAAAGATCATTGATAAAATGTCTAATCAAAGTGTTCTTAGAGCCTAATCACGTGGTTAAATTGTGTAGATAAATGGTTCCAAAAATATTATCTATTGCTAAAGATTTTGGGTTTGAATTTTGGGTTTGACCTTGAATGACAACCTTAACCTTGATAATTAAAGGTCTTTGATAAGATGGTTAATGGAAGTGCTCTCAGAGCCCTATCACATGCTTCAATTGCGTAGCCAAGGGATACTTACTTCAAGAGGTACATACCTATTTCTATAAGTTTAGATCTAAATTTCTGGTTTAACCTTGGAAATGGTGACCGTGACCTTGACAAAGGTCATTGATAAGTTGGTTAATGGAAGAGCTCTTGGAGCCCTATCAGATGCTTAAATTTTGTAGTTAAGGGATAAATAGTTCCAGAGATATGTATCAATTACTCAAATTTTCACCAGAATTTCAGCTTTGACCTTGAAAATAGTGACCATGACCTTGACTAAGGTTATTGATAAGATGACTTATGGAAGAGCTCTCAGAGGCCTGTCACATGCTTAAATTTTGTAGTCAAGTAATAAATAGTTCCAGAGATACATACCTATTATTCAAATTTACATCAAAATTTCCTAGAAAATGATGACCTTGACCTTGACAAAGGTCATTCATAAGATGGTTAATGAATGTGCTATTGGAGGCCTATTAGATACTTAAATTATGTAGCCAAGCATTACTTGCTTCCAGAGATACATACATATTGCTAAAAGTTTAGATCAAAATTTCTGGTTTGACCTTGGAAATTGTGACCTTGACCTTAACAAAGGTCATTGATAAGATGGTTAATGAAAGTGCTCACAGAGCTCTATCAGGTGCTCAAATTTTGTTGTCGAGGGATAAATATTCCCAGAGATATGTATCAATTACTCAAATTTTCACCAAAAAAATAATTTTTCTGAGATTTCTGTGATAGGTTACCCATTGCCACACTATTCCTCTAATTTGGTGGCGGCCATTTTTAAAATGGCCATAATAATAATAATTCAAGATGGCGCCATATCTGAAAATATTCCTGGGACCATGATCTACAACTCTACCAAGTTTCATGCTTTTATGACAAAATGCAAGATTGTTATGAATATTGTTACATATCTGCCTCACTATTGCACCTTGTCCTGCTCCTGATCTTTTCTCCCCTCTCATGCCATGTTTCCTCCAGGTTATCTGCTTTCTCCCTCCTCCTTCCTCTTCTGGTGGCTCAAACAATCGTATCAGCTCCATCCTGCCTTCTTATTGAATATTCTTTCTCCTGCTCACAAGCGATTTTACCAGCACCATCTTCTTTGATCATGGAGCTGGTACAATCATCACACAGAACAAGTCCTTACTGGTCATTTTCCTAGCATAGCTACATTTCTTTGCTAAGCAGCTGGTAAGGAATGTTTCGGGAAGAAATTTACCAGAGACAATGCTATTTTTATTCCTAAATGTAATTATGACTATGTGGTGCCAGCACGAGGCGGGCTGGTCCTGACTCTTTCCGGCACCACAGTTCTGGATTTTCGGGTGTCTCTTTGGCGATCAGAACGGGGGTGGTATTCTAGTTATTCTATTGTATTTGACCGCGAGAGGTCGTTGCGTTTCATGGTAGTGCTTATATTGTCAAAGCTTTTAATTTTTATATATTGATTTTCATAACACCTTCCATCTTATTCTATATCTTTATTCATATGATGTGGCTGCCTGAGTGTCTAAGGGTTGGTGCATGCTCATCGAGCCCCAACCGCGGCAAGAGTGGGAGATTGTTAATAAACAGATTTGGCTGGCGAGGACCTGTAAAAACTTGGTTGTGTTATTATTTCCGGTTGGGATCTAGTCTCATAGCCGCCCAGATCCGAGGGGAATAAGATAACTAACTAGGTAAGACACTACAACTATATTAAATCAGTCATAATACTAGAGAATGAATTATCTATAATAACTATAACTTAAACTGGTCACCGCCCAATTCTACTCAAATAAAGAAGTGTAACACAACTCACATAGTCATTTCAATATCAAGAATTTGTATTGCCAAACTGGTAGTAATTTATCAATGCCAGGCAAGTACAGTTCCAGACTGACTGACTATAGAGAAGGTCTTGGTGTGTGTAGAATGGTGCTCAGAACCAGAATGCCTACCACCAAAGACCTGCTTTCCTATATGCCAGCCAGACCTGGTCATGTGACCTGGCCTGGTTACAGTACATTTTCAATATAAAGTGCATTAAGATGCAAATTAACCAAGGAGAAATAACAAAATGCAAGCTAGGACAAGGCTTTTGCCCCCAGCTATAATCCTGAGCACTGGGTAGACTCCCAGTCACTCATTATGGGGATTAAAGATGCCTGGGGATTAGTAGGCCTATCCCCAGAATCGCCTTGTGGCTTAATACACATGAACCTTATTTCGAAATATATCTCAGAATTGCTTATATCAAATCATTAGATTCGTCAAGTTACCTTAAATTATAAAACATGATTTATCATATAGTAGAAATTCCCTAAGCAATGAAATATAGCAGAGCAAGGAACATTTAAAGTAAGAATTTATTATGCGACAGAGCCTGGTTCTTTCGCAGCCACATGGTAACCTATTTCAAGGTAATCTAAGCGCAGAAGGTCTAATGATGATTTACGCAGCGAGAGGTGCTGATTGTGGCAGGCAATGTATATATATAAGAATTGCCAGCAACCAATAGCGAGCACTAAGCAATAAATAAGAACATATTTTCCTCCTCCAACAAAATCATATGATATATGTATGTGCACAGAGCAACAGGCTTTGATATTGAGAGGTAAGCATATCATTTTACATGAAATTCCTTTGATCGCCAGATGAAATGGGGGCAAATATTTAGTCCCAAGTCCACTAAACGCCCACTAGGGAGCTAGTCCTCAGTAAACACTACACACTAAACCCTTGTGGGTCACTAAATTGGATGGTGTCTCATTTGTAAAGCAGAGGCCAATATCTCAACCTGTTTTCCGCTGAAGTATAAATCCCTGTCCAGGAAGATCCTCAAAGCTTTCGCAACATAAGAATAAAGAGTCCACTCCGCTCTCGACCACTTGTTATCCACTCTCTGAAGGTTCCCCCTGGGTTCGTCGGCGAAGGTTAAAGGCTTTGGACAGTTGTAATGTCCCCCTAAGGCCCGATGCTGAATGGGCTCCATACCGCTTCTCTCCCTCTTCAAGTTTTCATTGACCCGTTCACAAACCATGCACTCGAAGGCATCAACCATATTCGGTTTACCGGGTATTCCATTGATACCCCACGACCTGCTATCGAGTACTGATTTAAGGTAGAGGTTATTCACCCCGTCGTGCTTATAGGAGAGATATTTGTTATATTCTACATCGTTGCTATCTAGGAATTTTAGATAACTGGCTAGATCTTCGATGTTTTTGTAGTCTGAAACAAGTATGGCGCTCTTAGGCGAGGGGAGTAAATCCTGGAAAGAGAAGTTTAAAAGACACGTCAGGATTAAATTTAGTCTTCTGCTGTAAACATTTACGGGCATTAATGTCAATACATATTCATCATACATATTAGAAACAAGACGTATTTAGAAAAAGTCGAGATAACTGAGAAAAATGTAACAATTGTTAAAAAAAACTAAAACCAAAAAGTATATTTCGTAACAAGAGAAATGTACATTTAATGATCTTTTGGGTCTAAAACCAAGAAGTTCTAGGCATGGTAAACTTCCGACAAATGCTACTTTGTTGAATATATATATATGTAGGCCCTACTATCAACCATATGACAACTCATAAAATATCCCCATTTAATCATTAAATAATAGAAATATGTCGTTGTGAACCAAATTTCTCATTGAGAAGAAACTGTATTGCTCCTGACAGTTGTACCATTGTTATTTCTATAACATACTGACTAGATTTTGAACAATAAGGTCACATGCGTCATACTGAAAGAATTAATTTTGAAAGATTGAATAAATTCGAAGGTCACTGATACCCTATAGAAAATATATATTATACATAGTCTGGTGCCTTAGGGTAAAAAAAAACATGAAACGTTTATTTTCTGGATTAAAGCGCCAAATTTGCTGCATGTATAGACAAAAATGTGCTGATTAATTCTATCCCTTGCAAAAAGTAATCATGTCACCCTAACACCCTAATTCCGCCATTTTTCAATACAAGTTGGCAGTCAGAACTATAACAGTTTTATCTGGATCTCACGATCCTATCGGGACAGATTTATGCCATCAGCTACGGTTTAACAGTTTAATTATTTAGCATTCCTTCATTTTAGAAGTATATTATCTGTTGCAGTTTGAACTAATTACTCATGAGATGCATGAATTATATTATTTCTATGAGAAGGTGATTGACTTTTCTGACTTTTTGATTGACTATTTTGACTTTAGATTGACTATTTTGACTTTAGATTGACTATTTTGACTTTAGATTGACTATTTTGACTTTTGATTGACTATTTCGTCCCTGTCCCAGTCCCTGTGTGACTATTTCAACTTTCTGACTATTTCGATTGACTATTTGACTTTATGATTGACTTTTAGAAATAGTCAATCAAAAAGTCAGAATTGTCAATCAAAAAGTCAGAAAAGTCAATCATAAAGTCAGAAAAGTCAATCAAAAAGTCAACCATAAAGTCAATCACACAGTCAGAAAAGTCGATCGTTAAGTCAAAATAGTCAATCAAAAAGTTGGTCCCAGTCCCAATCTCTCGCTCTCTGATTGACTTTATGATTGACTATTTTGACTTTCCGATTGACTATTTGACTTATCTGAGTTATGATTGACTTTTAGAAAGTCAATTAAAAAGTCAGAATTGTCAAGCAAAGTCAGAAAAGTCCATCATAAAGTCAGAAAAGTCAAAATAGTGAACCATAAAGTCAATTGTTAAGTCAGAAAAGTCAATCGAAAAGTCAGAATGGTCAATCGAAAAGTCAAAATGGTCAATCGTAAAGTCGGAATTGTAAGTCAGAATAGTCAATCGTTAAGTCAGAATAGTCAATCGTAAAGTCAGAACAGTCAATCGTAGGTCAGAAAACTCGATCGAAAAGTGGAAAGTGTCTGGAATCTGCGAATAATTTTGATGACCTACGGTAGTCGTAGTATACACCCTACCGTACAGGAATAAGAGGGGTAGATATTCGAACTAACCTATGGTACTGCTTTTTAACAGATATAATCACATTCTACCAAACTTATGAATGAAATTTCTCATAGAGAAAAACATTTTTGACTCTTGATATTTAAAACAAACAATCTCAATATACTTTTGTATCGTGCTGACTAGTTCCTGAATAATAATATCAAGGTTATAATATAGAAATAAATAATTTTGAAAGGATGTGAAGCCATGATGTTCGTCGTTATAGCCTAGGCCTATGTGAATTGAACCTTGCAACAATTACACAATATCACAGATTCTAAGTTCATGTATAGTCAAATCAACATGACATATCATTCAACGTGGCTCATAAGAGTTTATGTTGAGTGATACTAGCCTATACATTAGGCTGATTAGCAGATTTATCACGATTCCAACCATATTTGTTATTTTTTAACATGTTGATCAATGTTCCTAACAGAATTACGCAGTTGATTTCAAGCACGCACACACACAAGCCTGTTGATGTTAGTTCGACAGAATGTGTAATGATTAACCAGCGGCTGAAAATAAATATATGAACGTCTAATCTAAGCTTGTCGAATTAAATCTAACCAACCTTTTTATTACATTATTACAGATTATTGTATACGGCACCCCTGAAGAAGGTGCAAAGAGCACCAAAACGTTGGGCACAATAAAATCACGAATTCCAAACCCACGAATCCATCGTTTTTCCACGCAACAAGAAATCAACAAGTCAAACGGTTTTCAAGCCCAGTTAGTAGTGTTAGTGGGCCTTGCTTGCCGTGCGATGGACTTTCGCTGCCCGGACACTTATGTCCACCATTCAGAGCCCCTATGCTCGTGCACACTACCGAAGTTGTAATGATTAAGCAGCGACTGAATATAAATGCCCGAACGTTTAATCTAACCTTGTTTTCAACCTCATATGCCAGGATTATTGTGTATAATCATTCAAAGCGGTCAGAAAGCAGTTTTATTTTCTTGGCTGCTTACGGTGGGGATTTTGTTTTCGTATTGCGCATGCGCGTGTCTACCATTCAGAGCCCGAGCATACCCAAGCCGTAATGAATAACCAGTGACTGAATAACTGAATATAAATGCTTGAACGTTTAATCTAACCTTGTTTTCAACCTCATATGCCAGGATTATTGTGTAAAATCATTCAAAGCGCTCAGAAAGCAGTTTTATTTTCGGTTACGCTATGGCCGCCATCTTGTTTTCGTATTCGTTCTCATGCGCATGCGCATCAGTACGGCATGCCATATATGGGTCACGCCTTGCCATATATGGGTATAGTAAACAAACGCATGTGCGAGGCGCCATACCAGACCTCAGTTTCAGTTTCAGAGAAGAGAAGAGAGATAGCAATATGAGGTCCAGATTTAGTTAGATGCAGTTATATACTAGTTTAGGACTTAAGCTAATCTGTCCCTCATAATTAGTCCAGGAGATTTGAGTGAAAAAGGGCTGAACCTAGAACCTTTTTTTATTCTAATTGCAACTGAAGGTTTCTCAATGGTTATGGGTAGTCTCAGTGCCCCTTGTCAACATACTAAAATTCCTGGAAAATCTAGGTGGGGGAACATGCCCGAAATTGAGAAAAACAAAATGGCCACCACTAAAACTTTGAAATGCCATTAGGCCAAAAAAAAAAATAGGTGTGTTTCCGATTTATCTGGCTGAAAACTAGGTAGGGGGGGTAACTTTTTTTTTTTTGTTAATTTTTTTTGTTTGGAAACCACCTCCCAGGAACTGAAAAAAATGTTGAATCAACAATAGTTGTTTTGAACATGGGAAATGTGCTTTATGACAGTTTTGGGTTAGCAAAACACGTTTTCCTGCTTTTATAAGCTTTTTTTGTCAAAAAATGCAAAAAAAGTAAGATATGATGGGGAAAAAATCAGGTATGGTGAAAACAAATTTAGGTAGGGTAAGGCTTTTCTAGGTAGGGGGGGTAAATCGGAAACACACCTATTTTTTGGGGGCCTAACTTGGGGGAATATTAACATATCAGTAAGTGTGAATACATTTTTCACACTTATATCAGGCACAAGTGGAAAGGCACTTTTTGGTCAGACCCAGGACCAAGTATTAAGTTCCTGCATAGAATGGTTTCTTTCAACACATGTGTACATGCAGTCATACTCAAAAGTTGAGGGCTATGAAGCCCTTTCAGTCATACTTTTTCCTTCCCAATATTGTGTCTCCATAAGAGTTCAATGAGTAGATGAGTGCTTGCTCAACTCATGATGCACGATACAAGTATGTGCATTCATTTATAGTAATTCAACCATGTTCAGGGGATGTAACTAGATTTTGTCATATTGATATAACTGCTTCTGAGAATAAGTATCAGGAGACTGAGTGGTAGAGCTTCGTGGTGTATAATGGAACTCAGGTGCGTCCAGGAATGATGTAACAGACACGGGTGTGTTGTATTTAAGATATCAATCTTAGAGTGCTTTATTGCTGGTCAACACATGTATTTATATAATGACATAACCAATAAGTGGACATGAATTGGGTCACATGATAATTAGCCAATGTGGTGGTACCTTACATTGATGTGGATAACATTATCCAATGAGACATGTTGGTAGGTGCAGTGTGCAAGCACTGTCCAATAGAACATGTCTATTGGTGCAGTGTGCACTATGTGGTCCAATGATATTATACATGTTAATTGACCTGTAGACATGATGTCTAGACAGGGTCAGGGAGGTGCGCCTGGTGCGCCGCCTAGCAGGTAAGTGATGTAATGTACTGCCCTGACCTCTATGATGTAACCTTATAACCATTGGTGCATTTAATATGCTTATTGTGAGTTATGAATATTGATTATGGTTATTAATATGGTTACATCATATGATGTGATGTTACATAATATTATGCAATGTTACATAAGAGATATGAATTAATTAACCGAAGAAAAAGGCGCTTATAACAATATCATAGTCTTGAACTTGTGCAGCAAGGAAAGGAATCATTCCTGATATTGATATTGATTGACAAGTCTGGCACATTGAGAGGCAATGTGTGCCATTGCACTAGTAGCAAATTTCTCAAGGTCTGGTCATAGCTATGAAGATATGAAAAGGAGCTATTATTTTCATCTCTGCTTTCTTTAGTGTGATTATAACGGCGGTAATTCTGAGCGGGAGACTTCACGCCACAGCTCCGTACCCCCTTGTGGGAAAATGGGGAACTACGGCCAAAGGGTCTAATGTTTTTCTATGGTTTTAACTATCTATTACTTCAAGGTAAAAATATGTAATATTGGTGCTGATTTACAGCTACTCATTTAAAGTCATTTACAGTTACTTTAGCTACTCTGTGTAGAGTAGATTATTTGTTCATGTTATCTTTTATGCCATGATAGCTGTGCGTATCCACAAAAAACATGGCCAGATTAGACCATGGCATAAACATGCCTGGATTTCACTTTTCGAATGCAACCAATTTACTCCCGCTATTTTGATTGGTTACGTAATTCTAGCTGCGCCAATCAATGACGCTCATTTCATGACGCTCATTTCATGACGCAACGTTGTAGGCGCTTGTTTTTGCCGAGTCAGAGGGTTGCGAGACATGAAATGAAGGTAAATAACTCTTAAATAACTCTTAAATATATATCATGGCATAAAAATATAACTAAACTTGAGCTGCATATGGGGCAATGCATTCACAAAACGCTCGTGCCTTTTGGTGAGTGTCTTTCACGCGTGCCTGCGGCACTTGTGAAAGACACTCACCAAAAGTCACTTGCGTTTTGTGAATACGTTGCCCCATATGCAGCTCGCGTTTAGTTATATCTTATTATGCCATGATAGGTGTGCGTATTCACAAAAACATGGCCAGATTAGCCCATGGCATAAACATGCCTGGATTGCACTAGTGGAATCCGTTTTTCGAATGCAACCAATCTACAACGTTATTTTGATTGGTTGCGTAAATTTAGTTGCGCCAATCAATGACGCTCATTTCATGACGCAACATTGTAAGCTCTTGTTTTTGCCGAGTCCGAGGGTTGCGAGACATGCAATGAAGGTAAATAACTCTTAAATAACCCTTAAATATATATCATGGCATAAAAATATAACTAAACTTGAGCTGCATATGGGGCAACGCATTCACAAAACGCTTGTGGCTTTTGGCAAGTGTCTTTCACGCGTGCCTTCGGCACTTGTGAAAGACACTCACCAAAAGCCACTTGCGTTTTGTGAATACGTTGCCCCATATGCAGCTCGCATTTAGTTATATCTTAATATTCACTGCTGTACTGGATGCATTCTGCCCGTATACCCAAGCCAAGAAAACACATGTGGAGCAAGAATTCGAATCTCCTTACTGAGTTGTTTTTCATCCCCAAAGATGGCATTCGTGGTTAGTGATTTCATTATATCAACTGAAACTGGTTTGTATTATGTATTATGTATGCCCTATATTGGTTAACTTTGTTAATTTTACTCTGGAAGTGAACTAGCTAGCCAGTTGGTCTCCTAGGGCTGCCAGACCTATTGGGAAATGAAGTAGGGAGAACCAGTTTTGAATAGTTTCCTTCCTGGGTATTATTTGCTTGGTTGTATGAAGTGAATATGTTCTGCTCAGGGGCGTATAATAAGGTGTTGGTGAATAGGTGGCAATGTCTCTTGCTAAAGTGGACTCTTGCATGGCAAATGTGTTGCTATTGTAAATGTGTTGCTATTGTAAATGTCATGCAGGAATTGAGATCATTTATAGGAGATGTTTTTCAGCATGTTTTTCAGCCCCTGAATGGTGTGGAGAAAATTGGCTCGCTATGAGGAGCAAGATGAATTTTGTTACGGGTTAAGAAGTTGCATATGAAGCTGGAATAAGAAGATGAGAGAAGTAAGCCGGGCATCCGGATGGCGGTGTGGGAGCGCTAGTAGCCCAGCGGCTAGCTACGCCGGTTGACAACCCAGACGGATGCAGCCTTGGTCCTTGTTCCTGTACCCCTATGATATATTATGATGGTGGATTTTATCTCTTCTTGAACTGTAATGGGACAGTATACTTCGTCAGTACTTCATGGATACTTCTAGTTTCATGGATTCTTCAATAGACAGTGTGCTACTACAACTTCATTGCATACCAACTGGATGTTGCTGGACTTTCTATTACTTAATTTACACGGACTGGTGTGCATACTTTCTTTGTGCTTTGTTACAAAAGTCATTATTAAGGCTATATCAAGCAAACTCATCAGACATGTATGTTGTATGTTTTCACCATATATTATCACCTTTGATTATTTTGAGAAATTGTTTTCAACCGTGTATTATGTATGTGCATTGTATGATTATGTCAATGTTTTTATATACTTTTCCCCAGCATGGATTCCTGTCAGTACTGTCTATTTTTACTGTCTACTTTACTGCCATATTGCTGTTCAACCTTATTGTTATGTCACTTTGTGCATTATGCGGTTGTGTCCTCCTTAAAAAAGTGTAGTGACTGTATATTCCACTGGGGTTTCCAGGACAGTGCTGTATATATAGACCACTAGAGGTCACTCTTATGCACTGCAGTCTTGTATGTGTGATTACTACTGTATTGTCTTATGTTATGTTTACCCTGTATTCTCTGTGTAACATGTATATTGTGATGTGACACCATATGTGTGGTGTATGTGTTTTAGACACTAGTCCCTCTGAGGCTAGTTGGGACAGGTTCAGTTTGCAGTACTGACCTCCTGAGGTGTTGGAATATTGTTGGAATGCTGTTGGAATAAAGATGGAAAGCTTGCAAGGACCAAGAACCTGACTTGAGTGTCATTATTGCTATGAACACGATCACCAATTAATAGCAGACACTACAGTACTGTCTTATAAAAAGAGAAAAAAAAGAATGTTTCATGACATTCAGACAGAAATTAAAAGATTGGATGAACAATCAAATCAATGATTTCAAACTCCCACCATTAGTTCGTAAAAAAAGATTTATGCAAAACCCTTCGAGGATGTTGAAATATAATAAATACTATTTTATTTCTTCAGGAAACCGATTTTGAGGGTTTTTTTTCAGTCAAAGGTTGACCTTGCTTTGCTCATCAAAATGAGTGTTATATGCGTTCTGGACAAACTGAATATAAATCAGTTTGCGGTTCAGCATCGTTTCAAGCAGTAGGAATCAATCTCTATATTAATAAAAAATAAGCATGTTGAGCTTTAAACCGCTATCTTCTCTGAAACCGCTGGCCAGATCTCCATTATATTTCACATACACATTGCCAAAAATGGTGCGGAGCCATTCCACTATGTTTCATTAACAAATTAGGGTTGGAAAGGGGTTAAAAATGGGTTTACATTGAGCACCCCCATCCAGGGCCCCCAGCGCTGCCTGAAAACAAACCTATCAGTGCCCCTACACCAGGTTTCTGGGTCACCCAAAGGATGACGTCATGGACGGGTCCCACAGCATGTCATTGCTTCACTACAGGACGGGACTTGATATATTTCACCATATTTCCACCGAAAGGAACTCAGGAAATGTCAGTTGTCCTCTTCAATGATTACTAAGCTTCTATTCACTACTAAAGAGAGAGGAGAGGAGGGGGAGAGGTGCTTTTATCACAGACAAAGTGCAGATCTTTATCACTCAGATCTTTATCAGCCTCTAACCTCTCTCCCTTAGGGGGGGGGGGGGGGAGGGAATGGGAGGCAACTACAATACAACAGTGACAAAAAAACATCTTAACAAGGTTCAATTTGAGGTATGAATGTTAATACAGATACTAACTTACAGAGACAACTTGAAAGAGAAAGATGGTTGGAGAGGGAACAAGGAGAGTGGGAAGATGTGGGCCCCACTGTCCCACTAGCAAATCCCATGCGAAGCACGGGTATTTGCTAGTGAAGATATAAACAGTACATGGTTTTCATCTTTTTTTTGCTAATTGATGCTAGGAGACCACCTTGTTATCATGGTTTCAACCTAAATAGCGTTATTCAAGTTAATTTTGATTTTCTATAAACACCCCTATATAGTCTCAGTCCTAGCATTGGCTCAATTTTCTGTGTTTGGGTGGGGGTAAGAAATAAAATATATTTGAACCAGTTTTGATTAGCTGCATAGAGAAGAATACATGGTTTAACAAGTTTCAGTAGTTATTTGTCTTTTTCCACCCTATTACGTTCGGCTTGATTATTAGAAAAAGAACTGTGGCATTTAATTAAAAATCTAGAAGCTAAAAATTTATTGCTAAAAAATGTAAAACTTTAATGAAAAGTTACTGAAACTTTACTGGAAGACATGTGACCAAATTTGGACTAGCTTAAATTAAATTGAGCAGTTCAATAAATATTGCAGTTTCATGAAAATATTTCATTGCTAAATATATTTCAGACAGGGTTAGCTCAATAATAATATTAAAGGACGAAAGTTAGATCTGCAAAAAAACAGTGTAATACATGATACCCCAAAATTGTTTTCCATAGCTTTTTTGTCTTTTCACTGTCCTTTTGGATCATCCCTGATAATGACATAAGAAAATAACATGATTTGTATTCTTTAGTTCCAGAAATTGTGTATTAAGATTTTTGATTTATTGATACATTGAATGAAATGAAAAACAAATGAAACGTCAGGTACCTTAAATAGGCTTCTTTTTCGTTGTATAGGAGCTTAGGAAATGACAGTTTGCGCATGTGCATATCCAACGCACTTTGGGTTGCTCGAAGTATGGCCTAGTTAAAAGTTCAATGAATCACAGTTACTAGCTCCCCAATGCTTACCCGTATCTTGGGTGAACCGAAGACTATAGGCACAGATCCCACTCGGAATGGCCTCCAGAACTTTTCAGTCACGTAATCTGAACAGACAGCGTTTTCAAATGTGATTGTGAATTTATAGCGGGCAATTATTTTGTAGAAGTCCTTGTGGTCCATACCCTGAATAGGGTCCCTCAGACTGAAACAAGAACATAAATTTATCAAAATTGGTTTTAATAAAGCACATTAATGAGTCATAGGGTCGAATTGTCAGGTTTTCAAATGTTCAATGTCATCATCCTGATAAGGAAGAACATGTCTTCTTCAGAGAATTCAGAAAATGTTATGAAAGGGTTAATAACTGAGGGGCCGCTGAAAAACGACTAGGCGCATAAATATGCACCAGACAGTGGACCAGCAGGCTTGTAATGGGAGGTAACTAATCTTTTTAGTCTCTGCCTATGGTTGTTATAGCCCCAGACTGTTCAAGGGCTACAACTAAGTACAAACAGTGCACTAGCACTATAATTTCAACCCCCGAGATAGAGAAAAGTTAGAGATAGAGATAAAAGCCAAAACAATTCGATTACGATCAGGAGAATCTTTAAATTTCTAATAGGGCAATAGTTAAATAGATTAGAGATGAAGGATGGAATCAACTCAATTAAAAAACACCTCACAGAAAATTCATTTGTAGCATTTTATTGAATTAGGCGACTCTTATGTGTTTCGCCGGTGGGTGTGGCTTCATCAGAGAGTGGTTTGGTGGTGTCGACATGAGGGGTTATATTAACAAATGAGCAGTTTTTGTTATTATACAGAGTCAGTGTAAATCTCTTAGTTTAGTATCCATATACGGAGTTAGCAGTTCAGGTCTATTGTTCATATGGGTAGTTTAGTATAAAATTTCAAAATTCTCCAAAATTTGTCAAATTTCTCTTAGTTAAAGAGTAAAAAATTTAGTATGCATATTGTTATATGATATTCATTGGATTTGTTTGTGGCGGGAGGTGGCAAAGCCTCGCTGTATCATGGCCTGATACATAGCTGCCCCTACATATTGGTCCATTTTGTCAATTATTCTGTATAAGTCCATCATGACTTCCGATGTTCTAACTTCCCGGAGACGGGGCCCTTCCCATGGTTGGGACTGCTCTCGTTCCTTGGGTTTTGAGTTGGAGGTGCGTCCATCCTTCTCTTGTATCTGTTAAAGTTATCTTGTTGTTATCTTGTAAAGTTATCTTGTTGTTATCTTGTAAAGTTATCTTGTTGTTATCTTGTAAAGTTAAATAGATTTCTGTCACCTTCTAAAGCCTTACAGTATAGCAAGGTATGGATGATCTGATGAATCCCAGTAAGATTAAAACTCAAAGCAAGATCTTATTAAAAACAAGTAACAGTTACAGGCCTGGGTGTAATAAGCAATTGTAAGTAATTGAAAACAAGAGAGGAATGAGGCTGACAGAGTGTTGGATTATTTACCAACACAGCGTTAGCTAATAGGTGGGGTGTTTATGCATTGGTAAAGAGGGATATGTTTTCAATTTAGGCCAAAAAAAGGCAAAGAGGGGAATGTTTTTCTATGTAGGGGGTTGGTGGTGGGGGGAATCGGAAACACACCTATTTTTTGTGGCCTTATTGATTTGACCAGTGAAAATTAAGTATTATTCTATTACTTGGTCATGAAACTAAGTACAATTACATTAATTATATTTTGATTTCATTCATGATATATCCTTGTGGCCTTTAAATGGGGGCATATATAGAATTTGTAATTCATTCTTAATTCATCTGTGAACGAAGCATTGAAGAGGGATGTGTGGGTATGATTGTGACCGATTAGGACTTGAGTTGAATACCGATTTCCTTTATTAATGAAATTTGGGACAGTTGGGAATTAATATTTTGGCTAAGATATCATCATCGGGATGACTTAAGGTAATTGGGAGATAATTGTTATGCAATTTAAATAAACTTTGCCGGAATGTAGCTGTGTTCTTTAAAGGGTCAAACTACCAACTTAAGTCAGAATAGTCAATCAGAAAGTCGAAATAGTCAATCAGAAAGTCAAAATAGTCAATCAAAGTCAATCAGAAAGTCCAAATAGTCAATCAAAAAGTCAATCAAAAAGTCTGAAAAGTCAATAAAAAAGTCAATCGAAAGTCAGAATAGTCAATCGAAAGTCAAAATAGTCAATCAAAAAGTCAAAATAGTCAATCAAAAAGTCAAAATAGTCAATCAAAAAGTCAATTTTTAATTTGAAATAGTCAGTCAGAAAAGTCAAAATAGTGAATTGAAAAGTCAAAATAGTCAATCGTGAAGTCAGAAAAGTCAATCGTAAAGTCGAAATAGTCAATCACCCGATGTGCATTGGAAAATCCACCAGTGTATGCAAAAGTGCATCTGACCAGTCACAGAAGTGCAATCATCTCAGAAAAGCGGTTTTGCACCTGATTATACACCTGGTGAAACGTGCCTCATCTGATGCACTTCAAAATTACAGGCTGTTTTAAGGGTTACCTGGTAGATCTCCAGTGGAGATGGATTAATGACCCTATTCGCTGATTTATACTATGTATATGTTTACTGAATAAAAGTTGTATAATAATAAAAATTCATATCAAAGTTATGTATCTTAATCGGGTGTAAATGCACATGCTGCATACAATTAAGTATTTTAATACAGGGTATAAATCCTAAAAATTGACAATTTTTGGATATCATCTGATTTCTTGTTTTGAAATAATATTATGTCTTTAGGTGATATCTAAAATTGCATTTTCGTATGACCCATTGTTCTGTCATATATCAGATATGTGGGATGTCTGCTAGATGAGTAGATATAATGATGAAGTAACACAAGGGTTGGCCTGGACCACCAATGAAATGGTGGTTTATTCAGCATAACAATACAATTGGATAAAGAAAAAATTTTTTGAGTGTGCGTAGCGGTTGGGAACCGGGCTTGGAGTGTTTATTGTTGTGGTAGATGGAACTACTACTGGGTACTATGACGTATGGCGTCACCATGGAGGAGGGCGTGGCATAGTGGCGTTGCTTGGCGCCCATCCTAATATAGGCGGTGACGTCTCACCTTCACATATGTGGGATGTCTGCTAGATGAGTAGATATAATGATGAAGTAACACAAGGGTTGGCCTGGACCACCAATGAAATGGGGGTTTATTCAGCAAACCAGGCCAAACCGCAGGAATCAATCAGATAATGAACTAGCAGTAAAGGAGTCTACCTTCAATTTCAGTTCCAAGTCAGGGGTAATGTATGATTCGACACAAGATGAAGCCCAATGTCCCCTTGATTTAATGTCAGACATCTTGACACCAATTGAAGCCATGTGGGTAGCCCCACCCCGTCTAAGGGATTGAGACGAGTACACACCTTTGAACGCTGACAGTGAGATCAGATGAGATGAAATTTTTTTCAAGGTTTCATAGGACGGTTTAGGGCAGCGACGAGTGGCAAAAAGCATGGCACTGTCCGGTAGATTGTTTGAAGACCATACTTTCATTAACCAATGCACAGCACATAAAGTTGAATCCTTAAGTTTCACAATGGGTATACGGAAGGGGGTAGAAGAAGTCTTGGATGACTTGACATCCACGAGTATCCCCCAGGGAAGGATGGACACATCTCCACGATGCAGGGAGTGGGGAGACACTACAAGATGGCCCACACGTAGAAGTGACCTGAATAAAAAGATTATCATAGCCCACATTTTTACATCCAACGGAGACGTGCAATCGACGAACCTATACATCTTCAGCAGGTGGCGTGGAAGAAGGGGGTCTGAAGGCGTAGGGGAAGCACCTGGGAGGCGACTTATACCCTTCAAGACAGATTTAATCGCCGGATGTGACAGAGCTGGGCAATCCATGAGCCTCAGACGAGCCCCGAAGGTTACACCACACAGATAGGTTGACACAGAAGAAGCCTTCATAAAGGCAGACAGGTAGGCCGCATACATAGACACAGTCTCTACGTTGATTGAAGAGGGAAAGTTATTCTGAGAAATGACTGGAACACCTTCCATTGGCGTTCCCTCTGTTGAAGTGTCGACGGCGCCACTGATAAGGCTTGTAATTCCTTCACTCTGGACATCCACTTCGTCATACCTGTCATAATTATAGTCAGCATGGTTAAAACAACATAAACCAGCGTTAGATAAGGTAGAAAAATCGACAGGATGCTTCATATAAGGTAATCTTGACAGAAAATCTGCCACAACATTGTTTTTAGTGTTAATGTAGTGAGGGATCAACTCGATGCCATAGATGAATAGAACCCAGTGTAGCTCGTACAACCACTGCATGCACGTACTGTTCCCACTAACACCTCTGGTTAACATAGCCACTACCTGGGTGTTGTCGATAAAACAGTGCACTTTGTTCCTAAAGAGATTTTTCCACCGTTTAACTCCCAACAACACAGGAAACAATTCTTGGACGTTGATGTTGTCCCACTTAACATTTTCAGTTGGTCCTGAGACGATATGGGAGCACACAGTATCAGTCCAGGGTATAGTATTCACCCTCCAGGCACCAGCTATCCAATCAGTGCCCAGGAATATACCAAACCCCTTGCTCGAGGAATCCGAGACCATGGGTAGATGAAATTCACTTTTTGAAAGAAGACCAACGCCGTTGAATACCTTGCAGAAGGCGTACCACCAGTTAATATCACTCCTAAATGAGTCAGAAATAGGCGAACGAGTCAACCTCTTGTGTAGAATAACTTTATATAAGTCGAACATCCTCCTACAGAAGGTACGCCCTCCTTTATATGATAGAAAATGAGGCGACATGAAAGACAACTTCAACTCAAATATGCAGGAGGGTGCCGACGGCCAGGTTTGACCGCCCATTTATTAAAGAAAAGAAAAAATTCAGTGTTCAGTTCAGTCTGAGTGCTGCCTAGTCGGTGGCTGGCGAACGAGTGGTGACTGCAGTGGTCACTGAGGTGGTCAGTGAGGTGGGCCCAAAATAGCACTAGACCCGCTGCTCCGCACTCCCTGTCATTTAGACATATAGATGTATATATGCAGGTGCGATATATACAAACGATATGATAGAAAATGAGGCGACATGAAAGACAACTTCAACTCAAATATGCAGGAGGGTGCCGACGGCCAGGTTTGACCGCCCAAACACCCAATTCATAATCCTCATTTTAGAACTTGAAAGCAGATAGTCCAGCGGAGATGGATTTTTCAATAAGATGCTTGCGTTCATCCGTAGATACAAGATAGAGGAGGACGGCCAGGCTCCTCCAATCGCCCGCCAGACGAATGTCTTCGAGGGGGACGCCCAGGGAATGAAGGTATGTGGCGCCAGCCCTGCGAAGTGAATGAAGGCCAAAGTCCAAAGCGGGTAAGCCTATCAGGGCTACAGCCTTTTTCAGGAATTGAAGCACATCCTTGTATAAGACAGGCCGCATGGAACCACGATCATTAATGAAGAATAGAGGACTGTCGCCAGGTGCAGGGAAGCAATGGAAGTGATTAATAAGGGCAGTGTATATGCAGAAGGCCTCCTGACCCACTGGGTAAACGGGAATGGAGAGGATCCGTTCACTGCACTGGATAGTCTTCGGAGAACGAACATTCACTAGAAGGTATCCATCCTTAAACACAATATCACTTCTGAGAACACAGTGACCCAGGTTCTTCGGGGAAGTGGGCAGAACATTGCTTTTGCGGAGAAGGGTTCTGAAGCAGAAGACAATTGGCCACCATAGACACAGGTTGAAGGCTTGGGCAAGCTGTTGAATATCATTAGTAGGTTGGCAGGGGTTAACACAGACTTCGGAGAGCTAGCATTGCCTAGCTCTCTCTTCAGGCCAGACAAGGTAAACTTAATGAGCACACTCTGACGGAAGTCAATGGAGAACCCATAATACCGGTGCAAGGCGTTGATTCCAGAGACATAATTATCGATGGTATCGATGAGTATTTCACATTCTGACTGAGGAAAACCAAGAACCTAGCCAGGGTCCTATCAGAAGAGGGGAGAGGCGTTGCTCCGATAGTAGCGCAGAAACCAATGAATTTACGCCACTGGGAGTCTCTCGTCTTCAAGGTTGATTCGACCCAGGCAGAAGAAATCACTCGTGACAATTTGGCATCAATCTCTTGGAGAACTGCAACAGAGTGAACGTATAACATAAGAGATATCATCGGCAGGGGACACTCTGGACAAGATATCAGCTTAACAGTTTGCAGAGCCAGGAACATATCTAGCTATTAACTGCACATTGCAGGCGGCGCACAGCCAAAACAGATCCCTGAGCAAGGCCATGCACAGTGGGTTAGCACCCACGCCGTTGTTAAACATAGCCACTGCCTGGGTGTTGTCAGAGAAGATGGTGATGACATGATTGCAGTATGACTTGACATAACGTCTGGTAGCTAGCCACATAGGGATCAACTCCCAGAAATTAATGTTGGAGTAAGTGGATTCAGGCAAAGAGACATTCAACCAGTGTGTATGAGCAGGGTCGAGTAAGGCAAGGCCAGATGGTAGCAGGTCATTATTGAAGAACCCGGCGAGCCAATCGGACCCGGAGTGAAGTCCAAAACCAGAAGCACTAGCATCCGTATAGATGGTGGGTCCCAAGTCCGAGAGCATGATGAGGCGCTTGCCATTAAAGCTGGTTGAAAAGGAGATCCACCAACTCACATCCAGACGAAATTCATTAGTCAGGCTAATCGTACCACGATCTGGAGCCCTCTTGAGCAATCCAGGAGGCGACGAGTAAAGGTTCTCCCGCCCCTCACGACCCTGGCACAATGACATAATATGCCAGCCAGGCGTTGCAGCTGCTTCTTGGTAGCGCGACGACGTGAGGCGAAGAAGGAGAGCTCTGAGCTAAGCTTGACTAAGTGCTTATCGGGCAGGGAGATTTCCATTGTCACTGAGTCGAAGAGCAAGCCCAGAAAAACACACTGCTGAGATGGGGCAGTTGTTTTCTCCCAGGCCACATAGAAGCCAAGGTTAATCAGTATACGAAGGAGGACACGTTGGGCGAAGAGGCATTCATGGAGAGTGTCAGCGACGAGGAAAAAATCATCGATGTAGTTGATAATTCTTACCAAGCCCCTCCTTATCAGGCAACGAGATATGAAGTTGGAAAGTTGAGTAAAAATAAAGGGGGCACATTTAATGCCGAAGCATAACCGCGTGTCCACAAAAAACTTCTCTCCGTCACCAAAGTTCCAGCGAATGCCCTGAAAGTCTCGATCGCTTTCATGGATACTGATGGTCCTGTAGGCAGCTGAAATATCCACCGATGACATATAACATTGCTCAGTGATCATAGCAGAAGCAATGTCTGAGGAGCGATAGCAGAAAGACTCGCAGGTGGAGAACATGTGGTTGTTGATGGACTGACCAAGGGGGCGTTTACAGTCAGTTATAGGACGAAACTTGTTACCCGGCTTAGGGACCGCCCCAATGGAATGCACGCAAGAAGGCTTGACAGTAGATGGAATATACTTCGAGTCGTTGAGCTCATTCTTAAGTAAATTGGAGATAAAGGCGTAGGCTTCAGGTGCAGTAGCAGAGGCGTAGTTGCGCCTATCATAAGTAGAAGAAAAGGAATCATCCACGATTTTACATAACACCGTTCCACAGGTAGTCGGTGAGGCGACGGTCGGTCTCAAATGACAGTTCATAATTCCATGCAGCTGGCCTAAGCTGGGAAGGGAGACCGCCGATAAAATGGGTTTGGTAAGGCGTGTGATTAAAACACAACAAGCCATCAACAAAAACACAGTCAACATACTCAGAGTACGAATTGTAGTAATCTAGCCAAAACTTCTGGTCTTTTCTGACCACTATAGGCTGACAGTCTTGAGATAAATCAGGTATAAGGGGAAACACAGGCGAAACATCGAGCTCCGGAGGCACAAACAATTCCCCAGGTGACACACACAATTTAGTCAAGTCCAGCGAAGTAGGCATATAACACTTGAAAGGAGAAGAAAACAAAACACAACTAGTCTCCACAGGTATAGGGGGTGTGAAGCCCAAATAATCAAGGCCCAACGGGGCTGGAGTAGGTTCCAGGGGGATGATAGGCGGAGAACAAGTAATGTCGATAGGGTGAAGAACAGGCGAATCTAAACAAACAACGGCATCTTGGTAACAGGTCTCGTACAAGTTCGCGCCGCCCGCTGACCTCTCGTAACAGTTCTTGGGATGACGTCACTGGGGAAGCCCACGGCCATTAGTGGGACATCCCAGTGCCTTATGGTCTCCCCCACATATACGACAGACATGATCCTTGGGACATTCATTCCTGGAGCAAGATTTGTAGTTGTAGTGGTAACAATTAGAAGTAGGATATCCGTCCGGAATAGAGGACTGATTCCTGGAACGATTCTTGCCTTTGTTCTGATCAGCAGGCTTGTTTTGAGCGCGGGCAGTCATGTTGGCAGCATGGAACTGGTCAGCTGTCAGCATTGGGTCGTAAACAAAGGCCGGTGATTCCCCCAACACGACTTTGTCAACTACCGATCGGTCATACTCTACGTAGGCGGAGTCAACATATGCTTCCTTTTGACCATGCTTTGTCACAAACTGAAGATGATCCAGGTAACTCATGGCCCGATCATCCTTCTCTAGTAACAGACCTTTCAACACCCGGACCATGCCATACACAAGGTTACGATAACTCAATTTCTTAGGGTCAAGGTTGCGAAGCTGGATTGAATTATCACAATACTGCACAAAAAATTCAGGTCTCAAAAGAATACCTTTGGATCTCTTTTGGCTGTCCGGGTCTATCGTTGTGGCGAGGTCATGTAAGGCGTTGGTCAGCGTACCAGTCACAAGCGAAGCACCACTATCACGGCCCATAGCAGAGTTATTATCAGTGTTGAGTATAGCCCAAGTAGGAATAGATGACTGTTGCCCCACAGCAGAACCAGAAGGAGTAGAACCAGTAGCAGAACTAGTAGCAGAACTAGTAGTAGAACTAGCAGTTGAACTTGTGGCAGTGGAAGAGACCTGGGCCGCAGTCATAGTCACCGTCACCGTCACCGGCTTGCTGCTGACAGGAGTGGTTTGACTGGTGTTGGACACCGGCGGGACAGCACCCTTAGCTTGAGAGGCGGTATCCATTTTTAATAATAAGGGCAAAATGTTTCACAGACAGAGAATCAAACCTTGCCAATACCGTATCCATGTCCTGACGTTGCTTGGTATTCAAATCCATCAGCTGTTGCATTTCAGGAGACACAACGGTTACAGGCTGAGCACCAATAGCCGAATCCAACAATGAAGGCTTAGTCAGTTCCTCAAGCTTGTCAAGCTTGTCCGTGTCCAGATAAAGTAGCCATTGATCACCAGTGCCACCAGCCGCTTTGGCTTTGGCCACTGCGTCGTCCTTATACTTGCACGACTTTTGACCAGGCCTCTGGTGCAAATACCCGCACGCCACACATTTTTCTAGAGCCATAATAACTTCAAGAAAAATTACAAGACAGCAAGGAGAAAAAATTCAGTGTTCAGTTCAGTCTGTGTGTCTGTGTGTCTGAGTGCTGCCTAGTCGGTGGCTGGCGAACGAGTGGTGACTGCAGTGGTCACTGAGGTGGTCAGTGAGGTGGGCCCAAAATAGCACTAGACCCGCTGCTCCGCACTCCCTGTCATTTAGACATATAGATGTATATATGCAGGTGCGATATATACAAACGAAATACTGAGGCGCAATGAGCCAAATAACCACATACTTTCTCCAAGTCCTTCTTGGCAATGTGGCTCGCCTCTTTCACAGTCTCCAATAAGAGGCGTAATTTATCAATCTTGCCTGGTGGTAAACGCAGGGTCATGTTGATGGAGTCGATTTCGAAGCCCAGGTAAACACATGATGTAGAAGGCGTGGTGACTTTTTGCCACGCCACGTGGAAACCTAGACATCTCAGGAAAGAGATCAGGGCATTTCGGGCAAGGGTACAGGACTGGAGGGAATTAGACGACAGGAAAAAGTCGTCTAAGTAGTTAACCACACGCACACCATAAATATTATACATTGAATCGGCAATAAAATTTGAAATATTGTCAAAAACACATGGTCCTATGCGCAAGCCGAAGCAAAGTCTATTGTCCGTAAGGTAATGTTCAACACCATCAATCGTCCAGCGAAAACCACACAAGGTACGGTGATCAGGGTTGATCGCAACCGCCCTATATGCCGATTTAATGTCCACAACACACATATAAATACCTGACGAAACCAAATCTGTGGCGTCATCAATACTATTATATGAAAAGTTAATTAATGTAGAACAATGAAAATTTACAGACTCCTCATCCGGGCGTGAACAGTCAGTGATAGGCCGTATTCCTCCATCGGGTTTAAACACAGCACCTCAAGCGTGGATACATACTGGTTTTTCCTTCACAATTGAGACATAACCCTCGGCTAACTCATTAGAGACAATTTTATTCATTTTTGCTCTAGCAGAATCTTCTAAAATCGAAGAGTAGTTTGGACAATCGTACGCCTCTACTGGCGTGTCAACAACATCAATTCCATCGATAACATACATGTACACATCGAGAAACTTATGAAAAACATCACATCCTTGGAAAAACATTGATGCAGCAAAACGGCAAGGTATCGCAAAACGGCGTCGCAGCTCATTGAGAAGGCAATTTGGAGGAGATGTGCCTCCCTCCTTTCATTTAGAAATGGGATTTTGTTTTTGACGTGGAGTTCCTTTATGCTCTCAGTTCTTTTTAGATTGTAGGCTATTCGGATGAATGAATTTTGAATAGTTTGGAGTCTCTCCAAATGCTTTCCTTGAGATGGTATGTAGAAGATATCGCAAAAATCAATCACCAGCCGCACCATGGTGGTGTACACTAGCATGGTGTTTGTGGGCGTTAGCGATTTCCTAATTTTTGATGTGGGCATGTACATTGAATGTCAGCACTTGGTCTATTGTCAGGCCTAAATAGCAATATTCCTTTTCGTATTCTAGGATAGCTGAGTTTAAGCTCAGTGCTTTTGGTGTTGTTTTCTTTTTTATGTTGCCAAGGAGGTTATCCATGACTTTGCTTTTCTTTACGTTTACAGAGATTTTATTCCTTTTACACCATTCACTGACCATGTTCAAATCTTTCTGCAGGTCTTCTTTTAGAGAGGCCTCATTTGCTTGCGAGTGATAGATCACCGTGTCGTCAGCGAACAGTTGTACCTGAGATTCTCTGACGACACTTTGCAAATCGTTCACGTACAGGAGGAACAGTAACAGACCTAAGACCGTACCTTGTGGGACGCCACATTTCACCCTCTCCCTGTTGGAGGTTATCCCATTCACTTGTACCCTTTGATACCTGTCCGAAAGGTAATGACCGATCTAATCTATAATGGGTTGTGATAAGCGAAACAAATATAGTTTCTCAATGAGGATCGTATGGTCAACCGAATCGAACGCTTTTTTGAAATCCAAATACACAAGCGATACTGGTTTATTTTTTACCTTGTTCCGGTAGATATAGCCGAACAGTTTTTTGTGGGCCTGTTCCAGAGAGTGGCTCTCTCTGAAACCGTATTTGAATTCGTATAGGAGTTTATTCTCTTCTAAGTGTGGGTATATTATGCTCTGAATGACTCTCTCCAGTAATTTAGCTGGGAGTTTTACAAGACTTATAGGTCTATAGTTTGAGGGGTCTGAGCGGGGTCCCGCTTATATATGGGCACTATTGTTGCCTCCTTGAATTCCTTTAGTACTTTAGATGTTCTAGCGGATACATTACACAGATGTGTAAATTGATGCGATAGGGTCAGGAATATTGGTTTTAGGACTTTAGTTGGCATTAAAGCCATGCCTGAAGATTTGTTTGGTTTGGTTTTCCTGATGATGTTGCATACCCTGTTCTGAGATATCTCCGGGAACTGTAGTACCGGATTGTTGTGTTTGGTTTTTGGTGGGGTATCGGTGGGGACGGGTGAACACCTACTAATAATACCAATCGTAAATGATGTTATATTCATACTCTAGATAGATAAATAATTTTATAATAATAATTTTAGTTAGGGTAGGCCAGGAAGTGTAAAAAAACTTTGGAAATAAAAATAAATATTATATATAATATAGGTTTTAATGGTTTTGTACAGCTCCCTGAATGTCCAGATTCTGTATTTCAGTGAACGCCAAAATTTAAAAAAATGTCTACATCTCAGTGTTCTCCTCCCACACATAAGGTTAACTTAAAGGCAGCAAAATCTTTTTTCAAAAGGGCCAATCGACTGGGAAAACACTAAAAGTCTTATGATTTTCACTAATATTCTTTTCTTCCAAAGTTTAGAAAATGAAATGTGAAAACAAGGAAAATCATATAAATATGTGAAGATGTAAAGAAACTTTGGGTTCATATAGCTGGTAATTCATCTTTAATGGTTGATTTCACTTACTGTTGGGGCAACTCCTTATTGTGTTCACACTTGCCGAGGGCATCAACCTCTATGTGCCGCTGGAGCATCTTTACAAAATGGTCCCTGTCTGAAGGAGCTCCACAGTCACTCTGAACATAATTAATCAGAGCCATCGATCCATCAACGCTCAGTCTATTCTTCTCTTTAATATCAACAAAATATTCCAGGGACTCCAGATCCCTGGTATCCTGGAGATACTGGAGTGTGAGGGGCAGGTCCGACTCTCGTCTGAATGTTGCTGTATGATTAAATACCTCCACAATGCTAGCATGAGAAAAGATGTAGTTATTCTGGGGTGATTCTTCATGGAACAAGGCCCACTCATGGTGGCGCTGCCTTGGGACAGGCAAATCTCCATATTTAAAATCTGTCCCGTAATAGAGGAAAGCCTGAAGAGAGAGAGAAAGAGAGTTACAATCTGTAATAAATTTGACATAATAAAGTTCACACAAGAAGCAAACACAAAGACACACAAACGTTTTTCAGTGTATTAGTCTTGGTAAGTTTTTATCAAATGATAATATCACTGAATCATAAGAACATATCATACAGGCAACTGTCTTTGGCATGTTGAAAGTTTTACACTATTTGGTGGCATCAGGCCATGGGTTTCAGTCATATTTTGATCATTTGGAGTTTGTGGCGAAACATGGCCAGGAGGAGAGCTTTACCTAGACAAGCAGCACCCTACCTCCGCTATGTTTATTGAGACACGTGACCGGTGCCCTGACCAGAGGGAAGAACGACGTATATACCGAACGACCCTATGATCGACCTGTTTTCATACTATTTCCTAGGCTGGAACTTTCTAACCAATCCCAGAAGCTAGCTTGAGTTATGTGGAGCAACGTTCAAATTGAACATTATTTGGTTTAATGAATACCGTAATTAAAAAGTTATCACAAACCGCGCATTCGAAGCAAGGGGAGTTAAAAATGGCCGCCAAAACAAAAAGACAGCAGACAAGAGCCACTGCCGCTCTAAGCCAATCAGATGCGATCACGTCACCATGGGCACACCCTCAATAATGACGTCATATATAGCAGCAGACTGGGGAAGCCTGTATCCGATCTCCGATCAGAAAAACAAAGCTTTTGTAGGTAGAAAATCTGGGATTATCATTTATTCCATTTAAACGCGAACAAATATATATATTCTTCTGCTAAAATCGGTCTGCAGCCATCTTGCAGCTGTTCCTGCAAGACTGGATGCAGACCTCCGAGAGTCGCACGGCCAAATGCCTGACAACTTGTATGCTGAACTGTTATAGAAATAGTTTAGTAGCAGGGAAATTCCCGGCTTGCGTTGGCCGTTTTTGCGACGATCCTTTATTTCTAAATATAAAAACAATATTAAGCGTTCAGATCTGCTGAAATATAACCAATTTCCTTCCCCCGAAATAAATATAGTTGTATCTCGTAGCGGTAACTTTCTGGATTCAGCTTATGTCAACAATGATAGTTATATTATGGACCTTCATGGATACACCTGGGAAAGGTATTGTCCCTGGTGATACTTTGGCAGTCAACTATTGTTTTCATGCTGCCACCCGTTCTGTGAAAGACGAGGTGTTTGCATCTAAACCTGAGCGTAAGAATAAGCAGGGTGGGAAATCATCGGTGCCAGATGACTACCCAAGACTAACTGTTTTTTTTTAATTTGTAATAATCTGTAATAATTCTAATTGCCAAAACGAACATGTTTGCAGAAGTTGTTTGGGCTGGTGTGTCCAAATAAGAAACAGTGACATGAGACCTGACATCACCTTTCTACCAAGAAAGAATCATCATGGCGGCTCTGGTAAGGCCTTTCCTCCTCGCATTACTGGTTAAGACAAAATTTCATCTTCCAAGACTTCAGTGCTTTGGGATTCTAGTCAACAACTTGATTCTGAACAGTTAAGTGATTCTGACATTGATTCCATACTGGATGCATTGGTGAAAGTGGCAGACCAAGGGAATGCCTAATTCTCCCCTTTGACACCAGGCCGTGCCAACAATAATCGGAGGCTACAAAGTAGTCTAGAAAACTCGCCTCGCTCACCCAACTTCCTATGTTTTTGCAGTCCCCGGGAAAAACCAAGTACGGATTTGTCATCCTTAACATTTTTGAGAAGCAAAACGTCTGGGTTATTAGGGTCTCTATTGTACTGGTTATGCACATACCCTGATTTCCCATTGCATGTCTACCACTTTCCATTGCTCCTCGCCGAGACTGACACCTTCGGAAATAAGTGTAACACCTCGGCATTGTTCGGGCATCTACGCACAACCGCATCTACACACAAGCTGCATTATAGCGCAGCGTGCCATGTAGACCTCTCTACATGGCACTAGGGATGGTGGTGGCATTTGTTTATGGTTTGGGGCAAGTTGGGGGAAGGGAATCTACAAAAACAATCCATATTTATGAAAGTAAATAGCCCAAGAAAACCCAGATCGGGTTCATATGGATGTTTATGTAGATGAAATGTGTGATTTAGAGGATAGCCACAGTGGTGTAATTTATGATCATGCTATGTATTCTATGGACAGCAGTGTTGGTGTTGGCACTTTTATTGATTGTGTTAGTGGTACGGTTTCTCAATGTAATATGACTTGCTTGTACCCATGTACTTCTTGCAATTATGATCGTGCTGATAATTGTATACCATGTTCTGACGCTCATTTGCATGTGGATTGTAGTCCTGGTTGTGTGAGTAACAACAATTGTAATGTCATTGATCACCTCTCCGTTTCAAATGTTGGTGCCTGAGTTGACCCATGTGACTCTGCTAGCCTAATGATGTCAATATTGCTCCAAATCACGCTGTTTGTGTTGGTTGTAATGATGAAAATGATTCATGTCATGTAAACTATTATGATTTTGCCTTGTCTCGTCTTAATGCATCCAGAGCTATGTCTAGTCATGTGCAGTTGAACTAGTTACGGAAGAGGTCCTCACATTGTGGCCGAACAGCAGTAATTTGTCTCATATCATAGCGGGTGTTTGCTTCCAAATGCATCCTGGGAACTGGATTCACAAACTCCAATTTGAGAATGATAATTGGTTAAAGTCATACCTCCTGGATGGTATCATGAATGGCTTCAAGTTGGTTGGCCTTCAAGTCAGCTGGCCTTCAAGTCAGCTGTTCCAACCAACATGAGTAACTACAGGTCTGTTATGTCAGGGCCTGCCTTTGACTTGGTGGATAAGTTGCTGATGCAAGAAATCGTTGATTCAAAGTACATTATTTCTGACACAGTTCTGAAGTGCGTCCATGCAATGGGAGTAATAAGGGTATAGTACAGGCAATCTAGCTCAAAATAGGACTGAACCTATAATTGCAACAAAAGGTTTTCTCAACGATTTTGGATAGTATATGAGTGCCTCTTATTAACATACTAAAAGTCTAGAAAAATCTACATAGGGGAACATGCCCAAAATTACAAAAAAACAAAAGGTCGCCTCTAAAACTTTGAAACGCCATAACTGTAAAATCAACATATAAGTGTGAATACATTTTCTTAATATTTCCAGGCATGGGGTATGCAATGAAATAAGAATAAAGTCCATAGAATCAATATTTAGAATGTTAGTGTACTGATATAGAGAAGAAATGGGGAAAAACGACCAGCAAAAGCATCATGTGAAGGGAAAAAAAACTCACTTTGTATGAAAGCATTTATGACCAAGGACACTAAGAAATGATTTTCTGTAATCCAAATAGGCCATAAGCAGGCGCCGATTACCGTTTAAGTGCACCCAACGAGAAACTATATTCTTAAGCATTGTAAATTTAGATTATTGCATTTCAAAGCGAATGGTCCCTGTTCCCACATTCAAAAGTGTGGACATAGATGTGAAAAGAGCGATTGAAATGCAGTATTTCTCTCCCAAACATATCATGTGCGACACCATGGCCTTCCTTCCCTCGACCAACTGAAAACTGTTGTACAAGCCTTTTGAACAGTGTATATAAAAGGAATAGTATATATGTATTACTCTGATAGGTCAAGAAATATTGATTTTCCTCCTACATGGCAGGAAAATGTTCGAAGCTTGAACATGCTAGTGTGAGCGACGAAGAACAAAACTAACCGAAAAAGTTGGACAAAACATTGCCTAGACAAGAAAAGTAGTACAAAAAATTAAGAAATCAACATGGATACACCAGGTCTTTTCACAAGAATGAAACAGGCAGTTCTGGGAGGCTCGGTGAAGAAAACCTTTTCGAGTAAGAAAAAGACCGTTCGACGGAGATGTAACAGTGCTACAAAACCGTTGTCGTCGACGACGACTGAGGTGGGTGAAAACTTCCTTAAAACTGATAAATGTATGACAAAGGAGGAAAACCCTGGATTAAAAAGATTGAGAGAAGATCTAAATATGGTTGAAGAAAGCTTTGCAAACTTTATTGGCAAAATCAAAAGTGATATCAGCTGTATGGAGGGGGACTTCCAAGAGTATGCATGGGAGAACTCAAATACAATCCAAGATTTTGCCAGGCGCATTAAAAATCTAGAGCGCTCTCTAACCAACCTCAAATCGCTAGAAGGGAGAGTTAGATCAATTGAAGTATCTATGAAAAAAGTACCCTTAGCTAACAAGAAAGATTTTAGAAATAAACAACGAAGAAATGCCAGTTCCCATGACTGCAAAAGCTGAGAAATATGTAGGGGAAAAAAGGGTACAGCCTCGAGACGGGCCCCACTTTTTGATCGTTGAAGGCATAGAGGAAGACTGGATTAATCAAAGGCCGAAAAATCAAGGTGAATTGGATAAAATCATTAAACAAAGCGACAAAAATGAAGATTTGGGGACAAAAACCCTTAGTATTATAAGGATAGCTGATCCTAGTCAGAATGAATAGCATAAAGTCAGCTTATCGAATCGGTAAAGCAGAGATGGGTAGGAGAAGAGCTATTTATCTAGCCGTCACATCGAGCGAGCTGAAAATCAAAATAGTAAAAGCCAGCAAAAAGATAAGAAATGAGGGAAAGTTTGGGAAAATTTGGTTCAACAAGTTTTGCAGGCAAACAAACAGTTACCAACTTCACCTGTTTGAAAACTGCATCAAACTTCTCAGATTAGCAAATATTGAAGCCCAACTGGTAGTTAACCACATTATTATAGGCAAGGAGACATACTCTAGTAGGGTCATCTGTAGCACTTCTGTGACCGTTGAGAGTAGAGGTTGGTTTCTCAGTGGATTTGACATCTATAAAGGGTAAATAAAAAATTGAGCGGGGGCGACCCTCGCGAAAGTGCGGGGAAAACCTGTGAGAGCCCCAAATCCAAAATGGCCGCCATCAACCATTATGAGAATTAATATTTCAATGGTTTGGCCTACCATGCAGTCCAGTATATGGTTATTAGGGTTTTGGGGGTTGAGGAATTCATATCTGATATCAGTTTGATGATTTGACCTTGCTTTGACCTTCAAATCCAAGATGGCTGACAATTTTCAGCTCAAAAGGGTCAGATTTTCAAAATCATCATAGAACCTTCCTAATAAGCTCTTATGAAAGCTCTTATCATGCTGAATTGACTTATGGAAAGTGAAACAACAATCAGGACAACCATCGTTAGCACTGTGCATGGGAAGCTCACCCTCAAAGCCCCCTCGGGGTAATAGAACAAACCCCTTTCAGACTAATGACCTTTCAGGTTTAGTTTAGGAGAAATTAAACCAGGGACAAATAGCAAACAACAGTTTCTGAACTGTCTTGGGTATCATTAATATCCCTTATTGATATACTAAAAGGCCCAGAAAATCTAGGTCAAGAAACATGCCCCAAATCACAATAATATACAAAATGGCTGCCACTAAAACTTTGGAACACCATAACTCAGGATATAATCAAGATATAGTCAAGTGTGAATACACTTTTTCTATGTTTTTAGACATGGGGAATCCAGTGCAATATAAATAAAGTCAATATAATCAAAATTTAGTAAGTTAGTATACTGATACTGAGAAATATCAAGTAAAAACTTCCTTAAATGCATCAAGTAAACTCAAAAAACACCTAACTCAGGGTATAATCAACATATATATTTAAGTGTGAATATACTTTTTCTATGTTTTTTATACATGGGGAATCCAGATCAATATGAATAAAGTCAATCTAATCAATATTTAGCAATTTATTTAGTTAGTATATGTGTTATGCTGAACCGATCATTCTTAGTGGCTATGGCCAAGTCAGTTCATCTCCCCTTCTGCCTGTCAAGTAGGCCCCGCTGGTGAGGACGATAATAGGAGATTTTAACTCCCGATCACCTGATTTCACAGATAATGCCCTCATGATGGTGAGTGTACAAAGGCTCAAAATGTAAAACTAACTCAAATTGGTTCAGATTTGAGTAGATTTAGGCTGTTTATGTGAATATCTCAGTTGTTTCAGGTTTTACGTGTTCCAGCATGGCGGCTACCATAAGCACACAGCTGTAGGGCCAACCTAACGCTGAAGCCACTTCCTGTTCATTAATTTTCGTGATAATGGTGGTTGAAATGGTTTGAAAAAGCTTTAATTATCGATTGTCTGACCAAAACGATTATAGAAATCCTTTAATAATACATGTATTAGGGCATCTAATATTTGTTAATCGACATGAAAACATTCCGTCCCAGCCATGCCATAGCCCTGCCCTGGGTGTATTGCCAAGCACAGAGGCTAAATTGCTTGGAAATAGGCTAATCATTCACATTATAATTTAGAATAATTCTGAAAAAAGAATTTGAATCGCTTAGAAACGAGTTTTATTTTTTTCGCCAGCTGAGGCCTGAGCCCACATGTGAGAATCGCGCATGCAGGCTGCTGACAAGCGAGGGTGGGATGGGTGGAACAAGTGTTTCGAGGGTGGGATTGCGTGGCGGGATTAGGGTTCACGAGCCAAGTGTTTCATGCCGCCTAATCAGAGGACAGTATCCTCCGAGCACAGACGCGCCAGATCTCACCCCCAACCAAGGGGTGTTAGTGAAAGGGTTGTAAATATGGCTCTCCACGAAGGTGTGAAATCGAACTGCTGTTCTGTCTGTGTTGACAGTAAAATAGGCCTAGGACGGATTAAGAATTTATCCATTAACAAATATTGCATCCCATGCCTAAATAAAGGAGTCTGCTCTGGATTTCTATATGAGGTTTGTAGACAAGTATTCCATGTCTGCGCCTTTTAATACTTTCAGGCAGGAGTTCCTGACTAAATTCCAAGATTTGTCAATAGAAGAAATGATGAAAAACTATAAATACAAGGAGAAGGAGGCCACAAAGACAACTAAAGAGTTCTGTCAAGAGATGTCTCGTTTATTGGAGAGATCCAGAAAATTCTAAGTGATTGAGACAACTCAAAACACGAAGGGACACAGATGTTTGTATTTGAAGGAGGTTTAATATGTTGGGGCGATCTACGTTTCGGTCTTACATTCGACCTTCATCAGGATGCTTATGTACAGAAATCATGCTCCTCATGTGTAAAAATGTACACTCATATTGTCATAGCAACATGTCAACAAACAGCCCCCCAAGTAAACATTTGTGCACTTCCCTGAAAAATTGATAATGGGTTCATAACAGTAACTAGAAATGGTCAAGGTAATGGTTGGTGGAAATTTTTTTTTTGCATACGTAGTATGAAGTAATTAATTGTTCATTGAGTCTATCCACCAAACCTTCGTCATATGACTTTTGATCCACAGTGATTGTATTTTTGTGTATTCAACTGCAATATTAGCATACATGTATTCCCCTTATCAAGAGCTGTCGATGGTATACCACATTTATATGTCTATATCCAAAAATGGTTCTTCTAGGGTGGATAATGTGTGTTTTATTTGCATAAATTGCTTTAAAAATCTGACTTACTCATTTTCAAACGCATATAGAATATATAATATGGCTGCATATCATTAACTTTGACACATTATAACGTTTGAAAATATATCAAAAATAATTTCCTAAAAGATAAATCGTGATAGAAAACTCTCTAAGGTTATAGATTCAGAATTTGTTATGGGGTAGGAGGATGTAAGCGACCGTGCTACAACTGTTTAAAACAATTGTAGAAAACAATATAACATGAATTTGGCATATGTCTCTATGTTAAATAGAAGACCGTGACCGTGCTATATATGAATGATCATATTATTCCCCCATTTATTTTGTTAAAGAAAAGTTTTAGGGAAAATATGTCCCCGATAATAAGGAACATGTTCAACATTTTCATATTTCTAAAAGAGCCCAGATTTTCCTCATATTCAGTATTGATTTGTACATGTAAGCGACTGTGTGCTGTAAGCGACCGTGGGGACATATTTAATGGGTGTATTTATAACACTTAGCCAGTAGTAAAATCAAATATATACGGCCAAGGCCAGCGAACGGACTACATAAAAGTGACTTCTATTAGTCACGCTATAAGTCCAGAATGACAAACCCAACCTATTTTCCTCTTATACCAACTTCTTCCAGACATATATGTATAAACAAGATTTCAAACATTTGGCGCAATTCCTTATTTTGAAAATTGACTGATATTCATTTTAGTCATTTTTTGTGTCTCTACAACGCTTTTTTTCTCTAAGATGAAATCATATTAAAAAATATTAAATATAGAAATTTCAAAAGCTGGGACATATCCTCAATATCTGTCCTACCATATCATCACAACAAAATGTGTATATTCCCACACCAAAACATATGGTTGTCCTTTCATCTCATCAAGGAAGCAAAAACATGACTTTGGCTAATCCTGTCATGTCCCTACAACGCTTTTAAAAACATCCACATTTTGAGGCAAATAAGCAAAAATTTTAGAAAATAACATTTTTGTAATCTTTAAATGAGTGATGATCCTACAAAAAAAAATTAGAATTTTGGATACATTTTTTGTTTTTATTTTTCTTTGAATTAAAAATGTCTCTACAACGCAACTGTACTGCCTTCTTCCATTAGCATGTAATAGCATTATTTCTGCTTGAATAAAGTCATGCCATCCAATATTTATAGATTCAAGCCTTTTCTTGATAAAAAATCAATATAAACACTTGAAAATAGGCAACATTGATATTCAATGTGTTCGCTATTTGTCTCTACGATGGGGGCGTTGTAGAGACACAAAAGAGACAAATAAGACAATTATGTCATCGAATATTGTTGATTTTGATGTATTGAAGGTCTTAGATAGGTTTTATGGCTATATGGGGTGAAAAACAGGGGGGGGGGCGGAGTGATTGGGCCTTTTTCAAAAGAATAAATAATATTCGTTTTTCATTTCTTTTACTCTTTGTTTCTCCCACTTCTGTCCTCTCCCTTCGTTCTGACTATGTCTCTCATTCATACACCATCCCCCTCTTCCTCTCCAATCCCCTCAAGAATTTTTCATCACATTTGATGTGTTTCAGGAACATGAGTCACAAGTCCCAAAATTGAGATTTTCCAAAGTTATTTATTCACATATTCTCAACCAATCCATAAAAACAATAGCTCACAAAACCCACCAACTCCATAAAATTAGAAAATACATTGACCCACACACAGCACTCACAATATACAAAATGAAAATCCTTCCCTACTTCGACTACTGTGATGTCATCCTACATGATTCAAGTACTCAATTAATGCAAAAACTCCAGAGACTTCAAAACAAATCCCTGAAAATTGCTCTTGACCTTCCTTTCGATACCCCCACCAACCTACTACACACCCAATCCAAAATTCCCCTCCTAGAAAATAGACGAAAGACTCACCTAAGAGCTTTAGCCTTTAAGAGAGCCAGGAACCCCGACCTAATATACACTCCTAATAGACCCACTAGGGGAAATGAAGGTGTCATCCTCAAAACTCCGCGTTTCCACACAAAGCATGGACAGAACACTATCCAAATCAAGTGTGCGAGATCATGGAATGAACTCTCGCCTAGACAGAGATCAATAGGCACCATTGAGGCGTTTAAATCGAACCAAAAAATATGGCTCAAATCCCTCCTCTAACTCTCCCTCTCCCATCCACCCCCTTACCTTCCACCTGCACTTGACCCAATGAACGATTCGTCAACAACTATTAATGACATCAACACTCACAGCCAGTGGCACGATGTCTTGCAAACTTGTGTAATCACATGTTCATGTATCTAGCATCTCACATATGAATGTGAGATCCTCCGCTTAACACTACAGTAAGATCACTAACACTCTAGTCAGTGGCACAGTGACTTATACGTACTTTAAATCTAAAAGACAAGTCGTACTATTTTGTATTTTTGTATTATGTATATATTATGTATATATGTATATTGCACTTCATATGCTACAACTGCATGTTGGTTTGTAAACAGCCTAAACCTGTACAGGCCGCCGTCAGGCAGTAAGATCATATTCAAAAATGAACTTAATGAGGCTCTAATGTTCCTAAAAGGTAACGCGAAAGGTTGTAACTTTATCATATGTGGAGACGTAAATATTAATCTACTGATGAAAAATGATGAAAGTACCAAAGACCTCATACATGTTCTAAATGAAGCAGTACTGAAGCTGCACATAAATGTACCGACGCGTTGTAGCAGGGATACCAACTCTTTACTAGATATTATGGCAAGTGATCACCCCCACATTGCGACCTCTGGTGTAATACTAAGCTATGTCGGATCATTATGCTGTGTTTGTCAATATTAAGAAATGTACAGCCCCGCGTACAACAGTTATCAAAACGGCCAGAAGATATGATCAAATTGATAATAATGAGTTTTCTGAGTACGTTGAGCGTACATCGAGTCAGGACAGATTATTTGGTGGTGTTAATGTAGATACAGATACTGTCTGGAACAGAATGAAATCCAGTCTATTAGAATTCCTTGATGCTAAATGTCCTCTCCGTGACAGGAAAATTACGCAAAGAGGATTAATGAAACTAGATAGACCTACCAGGGAAGCCATAAAAGAAAGAGACAACCTATTTATGAGAGCTAAGAGGTCGGGTCGACCAGAGGACTGGCAAAATGCCAAAACGGCCAGAAAAAGAACGGCCAGAATGATAAGGGAAGCTAAGCGTAGACATATAATATCACTACTAGATATGAACGCCGATAATAGTACCAAATTCTGGCGCCTTGTGAATAACTTACTAGGCAAATCAAGTGTCGCTATGCCGGATAGTTTCTTGCATAATGAGAAGGTAATAGAGGGTAAGGAGGCGAGTGATGCACTGAACAAATTCTTCAGAGATTTAGGTGGTATTGCTAAAAATGTAAATGGTGACAGCATGAGATATCTGACTGATGAACCAATCACTGAATTATCAACGCGAATAGTCATCAACGAATCAGAGGTTCTTGAGTATGTAAACTCTATCAATGTAAGCAAGAGCAGCGGCCTAAATTGGATTAATGCGACTTTATTGAAATCTTACTTCCTGAAAATCAGTAAGCAATTAACAATGCTACTAAATAAGTGTGTCAAATCATCAAAAATACCGCAGGAATGGAAGAATTATTCAGTAACACCGATACCAAAATCTGGTAATCTAAGACAGTTCATAAATCTAAGACCAATAGCTCTAGTACCGCTGCCGTCTAAACTCTTAGAACACTTCATTTGTGAGGCGTTGCGCAACCATATGAATCTTAATAGCTTGTTCTCAAAAGTACAAGGTGGGTTTCGCCCAAACCACTCGACCAACAGAACGGTCTATGAATTTCTGAATCCAATAATAAAAGGCATTGACGAAGGGAATGTTACCGTTGCTACCTACTTCGACATAGCCAAGGCCTTTAATTGCCTAGACTATAATATAACTTTCCAGAAATTGCAATATTACCATGTTAACCCCGAAATTATTAAATTAATCAAAAATTATCTCACGAATAGAAGGCAACGGACTTCCCTCAATGACCATATTTCTGACCAAGTGGATATTAATATAGGAGTCCCACAAGGCAGCTTGCTGGGTCCTCTTATATTCATCATTTATATAAATGATCTACCGACTTGTTTGAATAATCTAGATACTGAGCTAAAAACTGCATTGTCAATCTATGCAGATGATACTGCTTGCAGTGTAACCGGTCCATTGATTGATGACTGTATATCAGTAACGCTGGTAATAGCAACTAAGATAAATGAATGGATGTCTGCAAACAAACTCGTTGTAAATGTCAAAAAATGTTTGGTTCAGGTGATAGGCTCTAAAAAGACGCTAAAGAGACTCAAAGCTCAGGACGTAGGCTCGATATACTTAAATGGAAAAAAACTATCTATGGTGAATGATGTTAAATACCTTGGGTTCGAGATCGATGACTCTCTAAGCTTTAACAGACATTTTACAAAAATAAAAAATGTAGTGCAACTCAAAACCAACCAACTTATGAGAATCCGGTATTGTATAGATAAAAATACTACGATAAGGATCTTAAAAGCACATGGCCAATTCCACCAATTTGACAACATTTGGACCCCAACCGTGGAAAGTGATAAAATGGGCTTAAATCAAATTAATTACCATTAATTTGATTATTTGTTTTGATTGGATGGTTCTACCAGCCTGTGGAACCACATTTTTGGCATTTTTAGCCCAATTTTTTTATTTTTTTTATTTCAAAATTCCATTTTGGGGGCAAAAATCGTTTTTTTTAACTGCCATTATTCCGTGGAATTGCTGAATTTCTAAATAATCTTCAAAATTGAACATTTTTTTTTATATGTTGCGATAGTAGGTTACGTGAACATTATCTGCGTAAAAAAAAATTGCAAAAAAATTTTTTTTTGGCCAAAATAAAAAAAAAACTGATTTTTTTTTAAGTGGGTACCCCTCATGTCTCTTGCCGTCACGCACTGTGCTTAAGGTGGAATAAAAAAATAAAAAAAAAATTAAAACCTCCAATTATGATGAATAATGATAAAACTCATAGGATTTAATATTTATGAACCATCAACTGTATTGGTTAGAGTTTTTTTTTAATACTAGCAGAGAAAAAACATGGTCTCAAAAAGTGGTGGAAACGGGGGGTAATGTCTCTTGCCGTCACGCACTTTTAGGGTTTTTAGAGCCATAATAAGGCATAATCTTAATGATATACTTTAATTTTGACATTTATTATCGATTTTGCTTATTAACAGCCTATGTAGATCGATATTCATAATGTCTGAGTATTTTTTACATGATTCTTATGGCAAAACGCTTGAAAGTCTTGCCGTCACGCATTTGTCTCTTGCCGTCACGCATTTGTCTCTTGCCGTCACACATTTGCCGTCACAGGGTATGAGGGAGACATGTCAAATTGGTGGAATTGGCCATATACATAATATTAGAACGTTTATCCTTGAAGATTTTGCCTCTAAATACTTAAACAGAACAGGAACATTAAATACAAGTTTTTGAATCAACATAAAAAGGTAAACAAGGGTAATAAATGATATATATTCTAAATATAATGAGTAATATAATGTGTATGGGCAGAGGGTCAATGACCTGTCACCCTTACCGCTGCCATTATGATTACCATTACTGAATGGTTATTTGGCTATAACTTTTCTTCTAGTTAGAATATTTTCACAAACTAAAAACTGTTATCACCCTCATGTCGAGACCTATCAGGTACAAAATAGTTCAATAACCTTATGTGCATATTTGTTTATTTATTTCTAATTTAAATCCTCATTTATGTAGAAATATGTATCATTATTCGTCATGCTATTTTTGGCATTTTTTTCATATTTTGGATCTATTTTTCGACCCCCCTGTAAAAAAATTACTAATAATCAGAATGGTTCCATACTTGGTAGTTCAATGCACATATATATAAGGTTGATAAAAAATAACAAATCAACTGATTAATGTAAAAACTATTTTTGGGTACCCAGGGGGGTCTAGGGGGCCAAATGTTGTCAAATTGGTGGAATTGGCCACATGTACAACCATTGTCAGAGTATGGATTGATCTTCTTCAACATGGCAAATAACAATATAATTAGAAAATTGCAAAGTGTTATAAATAGAGGTTTGAGAATGATTAGTCCAAATGAGCCTATGCCTATTGTTGATGTTAGGAGTCAGTATAATTTTCAGACTGTAGAAAAAAGAGGTTATAATATACAACTAGTTGGACTAATGTACAGTTTGAAGGATATTAAAGATTATATACAAGAAATGCCAAGGGAAACTAGGCAAGCAGAAGGGATAAACATGATCATTCCGCAACCCAAAACTGCGAAATTAAGAAGTAGCCCAATGTACATGGGTCCGCGATCTTGGAATAATCTAAATGGGATTCAAAAAGGTCTGAAATGGTCCTCATTGAAAAATTTCCTCAAACATTCGGAAATACCAATCATTCTGTAAGTACTGAGTGTAAGACAGAGAAGCTGTTACGAACAAAAAAAAAATGGAAAGTAGCATAACTAGTGTGAGCATGATGCTCTCTTTAGAAGTAAACAAGGTACTCTACGAAGATACACTTTAGGGAAGTTGAAAGAAATGTACTGTTTGTTCTTTTATCAATGTATGATTAGCGGATTGATTATGTAATTTGTTTTACTGGGCAAAAAAAAATGTAGAAAATGTACGATGATGATAATAATTTAATCAAGGTTAAAAGCTAAACGGAAGAAAGTAACTCATATTGTGTAGATAATATTGTTTAAATCTGTTTTCATGACGAATGAGACATATCACTGTGTGAGAATTCAGTCAATAAAATTTATTAAAAAAAAAAAATGACTCTTTTTGTAATTTAATCGTTTTTTACATGTTTGAGAGTGACCACAATCATTTCTGACCATTTCCAATCATATTCAACCATTTCAGAGACATGCATGTCTATAACTCATTTCCAGGAAATGTCTCTACAATGGCATGTGTCTCTACAACGCATTTTGAATTATTGATTGATTCAAAGAGTTAAAATGGATTTTCATTTCCGAAATTTTGTAAAATGGTTGACTTCATATTGGGTAGTGTGCAGATCAGGAATTAGCTCATTTCAATGCTAATTAGTGTCTCAAGAATGAAATTTTAATATTGAAATATTGATTGACCTATTAAAGCTGACCCTATCATAACAAATAAATATGGTTTAAGACTCTGTTTGTCATGGAATCACTTCATACATGTCTGAGAGTGAGCACAACCATTTCTGACCATTTCCAATAATTTTCAATCATTTCAGAGACATGTCAATAACTCAATTCCAGGCAATGTCTCTACGATGGCATGTGTCTCTACAACGCATTTTGAGTAATTGATTGATTCCTAGAGTTAAAATGGATTTTCACTCCCAATATTTTGTAAAATGGCTGATTGCATCTGGGGTAGTGTGCAGATCAGGAATTAGCTCATTTCAATGCTAATTTGTCTCCCAATCAGGAAATTTGCATAGTAAAATATTGATTGACCTATTATTACTGACCCAGTCATAAAAGATAAATATGGCTTAAGACTCTGTTTGTCATAGTAACACTTTTTACATGTCTGAGAGTGAGCACAACCATTTCTGACAATTTCCAATCATTTTCAACCATTTCAGAGACATGTCAATAACTCTTTTCCAGGCAATGTCTCTACGATGGCATGTGTCTCTACAACGCATTTTGAGTAATTGATTGATTCCTAGAGTTAAAATGGATTTTCACTCCCAATATTTTGTAAAATGGTTGATTGCATCTGGGTTAGTGTGTAGGTCAGGAATTAGCTCATTTCAATGCTAATTTGTTTTTGAGGAATGAAATCTAAATATCAAATTATTGATTGACCTATTAAACCTGACCCTGTCATGACAAATAAATATGATTTATAACTCTTTTTGTCATAGAATCACTTCATACATGTCTGAGAGTGAGCACAACCATTTCTGACCATATCCAATCATTTTCAATCATTTCAGAGACATGTCAATAACTCATTTCCAGGCAATGTCTCTACGATGGCATGTGTCTCTACAACGCATTTTGAGTAATTGATTAATTCATAGAGTTAAAATTGATTTTCACTCCTAAAATTTCATGAAATGGTTTATTGCATGTTGGGTAGTGTGCAGGTTTTTTGTTTTTTTTATTTCATTTTCAGGCCAATACATTAAATACAATCAACGCGATTGTCGTTCGACGACGTGTTTCGAGCGTTGCCTATTAATAGTCTCAATACCTTATTACCCACGAGATTTGCATTTCGCAGACATTAAAGATTATTAAAAATAAAGCAAAAACCAGCTAACACTAACTAGCAGGAAAAAACAAGTCACATTTCTACATTAAATTAAAATTAAACTTGTCCAATCTCGACTACCTCATACCGAGTCAATCATTGTCTCCTCTATGTATACATCAAACATCTCTTCATCAAAACAGAGATCTGAGTTTAAAATAAAAAACATTCCTTCGTCATAGTCATTCTTTTCAGAAATGGAAGGTCAGGAATTAGCTCATTTCAATGCTTATTTGTCTCCCAATAAAGAAATTTGCATATCAAAATATCAATTGACCTATTATTGCTGACCCTGTCACTATGAATAAATATGGTTCATGAATCTTTTTATCATAGTAACACTTCGTACATGTCTGAGAGTAAGCACAATCATTTCTGAACATTTCCAATCATTTTCAATCATTTTAGAGACATTTTCAAAACTGATTCCCAGGCAATGTCTCTACGATGGCAAGTGTATCTACAACGCATTTTGAGTTATTGATTAATTCTCAGAGTTGAAATTAATTGTCTTACCCTACAATATGTGAAATTGTTCCCTAGATGTGGGGCAATGTATATCTTGGACATGAATTCATTTCAATGACGATTTCTGACTTAATTATGCAATATCTTTATGGTTAATTCAAATCACCTAACATTTCAGGCCTTATCAATAAATAAAATATCCTTCATGACATTTTTTTTTTCATGGAAATACTTGTTTCCTTGCAGGGAGTGAACAAAACTATTTTCGACCACTTCCAACCATTTGCATGACCATCATACCTGTTTTCCTATGCTTTACATCTTTCCTTGAAAATGTCTCTATATATGTATACAACGCAGTGTCTCTACAACGCACAATGTCTCTACAACGCATTTTGTGTCTCTACAACGCAACATTTTTATTTCGTTAATAAGTCCTGTGGCAATTATCCTATCACCTCAATTTTTTGGGGATTGATAGACCATGGCCATACCTACAGTTTAGATGCAGACACTTGATCATCAGCAATATTTTGATCTTGTTATTAAAAAGGAAAGAAGGTCTAATTTGGAACAGAGAAAAATGAAAATGATGTAGTCTATTTGCTTATGTCAAAAAAATGGCTCCCGTGTGGAATTCATGTTAATTTTTGCAGACAAACCTTTTTTTGTAGTATTCAATGAGTAGAATTCAAAAATCGATGTCTGCAATTTTTTCAAACATTTTATCATACCGAAATTCAAGATGGCGTCCAAGATGGCCGCTGAGACAATAAATGCACATAACTTTGGTTCTAGTTAACATAAATGAGTGATTTTGGTGTGCATTTCTATGTTTTCCATGTCAGGGAATCCAATGAAATAAAAATAAAATCCAAAGCCCATGATGCCTTTCCACTAGGGGGAGTTATAGGTCATTTTTCACATATTTCCCTGAAAAATGATTAGAAATACTTCAAATATCTTTTAATTCTTATACACAAATCCTTTATTCATTTCATTAAAGCAGAATATTCAGTCTTGTTAGTTGATATAACATTAGCAGTTCACTATTTATGGTTTTTTACTATTAGAATAGTTGGTTAATGGGAATTCAGCCACAAATTTGGGTCCTTCTGCATAGTAATTTGGTCCAGGCAATCTAGCTCAAAAAAGGCTAAACCTAGGGCAAATTGCAACAGGTTTCTCAACAATTTTGGGTAGTATGAGTGCCTGTTATTAACATACTTAAAGTCGAAAAATCTAGGTGGGGGACCATGCCCAAAATCTCAAAAACAAAATGGCCACCTCTATACTTATAAACGCTATAACTATAAGTGTAGAATTGACTTATATTCAAGTCTGAATACCCTTTTTTAATGTTTCCAGGCACTGGGAATCCAATGGAACAATAGTTAAGTCCATATAGATAATATTTATCAAGTTAGTATACTGCTACAGAGAAGACATGTATCCAGCAAATGCATCCCGTGAAGTGAAAATGAAATTCACCTCATTTTGTATGAAAGCATTTATGATCAAGCACACTAGGAAATGAGTTTCTGTAATAAAAACTGGTTAGACAAGCCTTTTGAATGGTGTATGTAAAAAGAATAGTATAATGTATTTCTCTGATACTTCAAGAAATACCAATTTCCCTCCTGCATAAGGCAGCTTAAGGGGTCACAACTGGAGTACATTCCAAGTTTAATCCTTTGAAGGAAGTAAACAATTTGTAGTAAGAGCCAGAGGGCACTAGGTAGATACATGAGGGAATTGTGAACTACAATTGAACCCTCTTCCAAGTTTAAATCTAGTGATATTAGCCTGTGTAAACCTCAGCTTGTCTTAGGCATACAGGTGTACAGCATCATAGATTCAACATTGTTGTATGTTGTATCATTTTCTCTAATAGCATTTGATGCACAAAATCTTTGGGGTATATGATTGGAGGAGGAACAGCCGCAATACCGGTTAGTTGCCCCTTCTCACTGACATAGTTCACAATACACAACTAATGTGTGATGCTTTGAATATAATAGCCTCAATAATCTAAATATGAGCAACAAGATCAATGAAGATTCCTGCCCAGTTTGGGAAATTACCCTTGGAAATAGTTCTAAGCTGTGAGAAGGGAATGATAATTCATATATATAATATTATATGATATATAAATTCTCCAACCATTTAATTGAAGGGATTGGTGATTCTAAGCCCCTTTTAACACTATAAATTCATATTCTACACAATAAATCTACTAGAGGATCCACAGAGAGAAGAGGTTTTTTACTCTACCAAGATTAGGGGCTTTGTTCTCTAAATGCAAAGATGTGGTCAGAATATAATGCAATGATTGGTAACTGGAAACTTTGAAAACTTTTGCTGCAAGTAATATCATGAATCTGGGATAAATATGCTTGTATGATAACTTCAAATAAGTTATAACAGGGTTTCAATGTAGTTACACAAAATTATCCATCCTGCCTTGCTTGACTGTTACCTGAACTGGTCAGTAAACATGCACATGTGTGGTACTTTGAAATCAAGGGTAAAGGGCATGACCCAATAGCAGCATAACACCTGTCTCCTGTGTATACCTTAAGCTGAGATTAACTATTCCATATCAAAACTTTCCTATTTCAGACTATAGAATCCCTGAATCCACATTCTCATGAACAGGAACCCTATAGCCAGAACTAGACCCTGAGTAAAAGCAAAACCATGTATACTTAAATGTTGATGCTGAAACATAATAGAAACATAATTCTTGAGTCAATAGAAAGGAAAAGTCTTCCAACCTGTGTTTCAAGAGGATACTACAGAAATCCTCAGAAGGAAAACAACTACAATTGAAGGTCACTTGGTGTCAATTGACCTACAACTTTGGTTTCAACACCTCAGAATCATTGTAGACGTTCAGATTTGAAGGTGGTTTGTTTTCATCTTTCCATGTCTCAAAAAAGTTAAGAGAGCAAAGCATTTGGAGCATATAATGTATGAGGACAAATCTAGAATACTGGGAGTGCAGAACACTGCTGCTATCCATGCAATAGCAGAATGTGATATAACATTAAATTCTTTAAGCTTGTGAACTGCTATGTGCAACATAGGTGGATCTATATCTGCTTCTGCCAATGCTCCAAAGACAAGCTGAAGTGTTCTCTGATAACAAAGCACCCCTACTTGATATGTAGAGAAAGGTGGAGAATGCTATATTCTACTTCTGTAAATTACTGCGGTATAAAAAAGGTTCCCTCTCCTCATCATGCATGTCCATCCACAGGTCCTACCATCTATATCAGCTGCTAATAAGTACCCCAGCCTAAGCGTATGCTACCAAATTCAAATTTGGAAGGGAGTAACAGATAATTGTGGATGAAAGTCTACTAACCTGCCCCTGACCAACTACTACAGATCATTTGCGGCAGCTGTAAGAGCTACTGCAGCAATCTTAAGTGTTCCTAACACAGATTATGCACTGCTGCATGTGGCCATAATGGTGACTGCAAACAGGTCAGGCCCTATTTACCAGACTGGTGAAATCAGAATGTCATGTCAGGTTCCATATACACAGTGCATTTTATATTGTTTTTTCCTGTGGTAGGTTCTTTATTTCAGGTATCACAGCAATGCTTATGACAGTTTGTTTAGTGGAAAGATGTTATCAGATATCCTTGGTCATACATGTATGCCTTTGTACAATCTCACTAAATGTGACTTAGATTTTTCACTTCACAGGATATATTTGCAGGGCATTTTTCATGTATCAGTATACCAACTTGATAAATATTGATTATATGGATTTCCTTATTGTTTTGTTGGATCCCCCATGTCTGGAAACATTAATAAAATGTATTGACACTTGAATATATGTTGATTTTATACTGAGTTATGGTATTTCAAAGTTTTAGAGGCGGCCATTTTGTTTTTTGAGATTTTTGGCATGTTCCCCCATCCAGATTTTTCTAGACTTTTAGTATGTTAATAACGAGCACTCATACTAGCCATAACCATTGAGAAACCTGTTGCAATTTGTCTTAGGTCAAACTCTATGTTTAATGGACTACTGTTGGAAAAAAGCATATTTGTGGCTGAATTCCCTGGAAATATAATATTGTATTATTGAAAACAAAATCATAGAAAATCATTTACCAATGTTGTATTAACTACCAAGAGATTAAATTAAAGCATAAAATGACTAAAGTTTTTGTGTATACGAATTGAAAGATGTTAGAAGTATTTCTTATCATTTTTTAGGAAAATATGTGAAAAATGACTTATAACGCCCCCTAGTGGAAAGGCATCATGTGCCATGGATTTTATTTTTATTTCATTGGATTCCCTGACATGGAAAACATAGAAATGGACACCAAAATCATTCATTTATGTTAATTAGAACCAGAGTTATGTGCATTTATAGTCTGGGCGGCCATCTTGGACGCCATCTTGGATTTAGGCATGATAAATTGTTTGAAAAAATTGCAGACATCGATTTTTGAATTCTACTCATTGAGTACTACAAAAAAAAGTTTGTCTGCAAAAATTAACATGAATTCCACACGGGAGCCATTTTTTTGACATAAGCAACTAGACTAATGTGCAAAGTTCAATTGCTTCTAGTATTTTACAAAAACTGCCTACATTCTTTATACTTGAGGATCATGCAGGTACAAGTGTCCACCTTTCGAAAATGTATAAGGATCTTTGGTATATTGAAGTTATCTGGGGTAATTAGAGGTAATTAAACTTCAAGGTAGGGTGGGCGTCGTAGAGTCATTGATTTTGAGTATTAAGTTTGGATACCCATAACTCAGTGGTTTTTTATTCAAAGTCTTGCCAAATTGAGAATCAACAGGCCCAAACTATCTACTTTAGACCTGCAAAAGGCGGATCAATTCTGACAACTTTTGTCTCATGGCCCTGAGTGCATGAAATGTAGTCCGTTCGCTGGCCCTGGTCATACATATTTCATCTTCGATTCATAAATTATGGATTTTAGGCTTTCAGGAAAGGTTTATTCCAACAGAATCGGTCCAGTGGTTCTCTATGTATGGTTGATTTAAATAGGTTACTATCATTTCTCTATTTCTCATCTAATTCTGTGATATAATTCTTAGGAAAATTATTCAATTGGTGTGATTCTGTTGGAATAAACTTTTCCTGAATAACCAAAATCCATATTTTATGATTAGAAGATGATTCGACATGGATAGAAATACTGCACAATCTGCCTCAAGCTCAGCATTGTTTCATGCAGTAGGAACACCTTAAAAAAGGAGGCAGAAATGGTTGAAATGTAAGCGACCGTGCTACACACTTTATTCATCCCTAACTTAGAAATATTTCGAATATTATCAACTTTTTATTTGATTTGGATCAAACATTATTTGTCCTGTTAAATGAGTCACACAGAATAATAATATCCAAAGCATATTATTAAAGATCTTATTTAGAAATGAACATGTCATTATACTGCAAAAATGAAGCAAAATACCTTTAGATGCAAATGTGTCTTACTGGAAGAAAATATTGCTTTTCTTTAAAAAGAAAAGTGCATTACAAAGAGTAGTGTGTATCCTAATATTTCTATTTAAATAAATATAAAAATTGCGTAAATTATTTATTTTAATGATGTTCAAGTAATTAATAATGTATCCCACGGTCGCTTACATAGTAAGAGAGCTACCTAGATGCAAAACCTCATAGAATTACTGATTTTCAAAATTAGTTTCCCAAATTGTGCATACATGTCGCCCAAGCCTTTGGTTATATTGCATGAAAATTCCAAGATGATATATTCTAAATTTTGCTTGTTTTGAGGTCTTATGACGAAAGATTGGTGGATAGACTCTCATTACTGATAGGGAAGTCTGGATTCTTGATTGTTCATTAGTCGACTAAAGATTATGATATTTTATTTTTTATTTTTTCACAGCGTTTTTGGTGCTTAGTCCTTTAGAGCAGTTCATTTTTATTTTACAGGTATCCTTTGTTCTGCATGGTATACCACATCGATTGTGCTATGTCCTGGTCTAGTTTGCACACTATGCTATAGACATCAAACATGATCTCGTTGGCTGGGATTCTTGGGGTTTCTGGGTTGTTCAATTCTCTGTATTTAGTGGCATCACGTTGTCTTGGTATGCTTCTCTGAACTATGGTGGTTGGTTTATAGTCTCTTGTCACTGAGTTCTTCGGAGGTGGGCCAGGTGAGTATCTCTCTATGTCTGCGGGTGACGGTGTGTGTGTGTTTGTGGATCATGATAATAGTTGTCCTGATTCTTTGGAGCTTTTGCTCATGGCTGTGCTTGGTCGAGTTGGTGTTGGTGATGTTGTGGGTGCATCCTCAGTATCTGAGTCACTTATATCGAGATCTGCAGATAGATCGATATCTGAAGTGTCTCTCTGGTTCGTGTCATTTTTTGATTCTGACAATGTTGGGACCTTGTTATTGGAGTCATTGTTGTTGGTGTTTGTTGTACAGGTCTTGTGTGGTGTAGGGATAATGGAGATGTCGGTATCTTCTTTCTTTTCTGGTGTGGGTGAAAGGTTTCCAGTCAGATGGATTGGCATTGAGAGGAACCTGTTTTCAGCCTTAGATGTTGAAGCTACGGCGGGGCCCTTTTTCTTTTCTGTGATTTTTTCCATTCCCTTCTTCGCGATCAGATTCATAGGGTGGATGTGTGTGCGTTTGACTCGTTTGGTAATGATTTTGTCTTCCCTAGTGTCTAGCAGAATGATCTTTCTTTTGGTTGGAAATTTGGACGGAGATTTCATTCGTTGATTATCTTCTGGAGTCTTGCTTCACTGTTTTCAGAAGGTTGCTTAGTGTCGGATTTTTCCGTGGCATTTGCAGTGCTCACATGAGGTTTTTCTGCAAAGGCAGGGTTGTTCAGCATATACTAGTTTGAATCTGACAGTGGAAGGTGTTGGGACAAAATCGATAATCTTTTTAGGAGTTTTCAACTTTTTGCATGACAGTGTGGGAGTCGGTAGTTCAGAGGTGAAGCCATGTGATTTGATTTGATGGCGTCTAAGCGAGAACGGGTTGGACAGGGCTTCATCACACATTGGGCATATTAACTTACCCGTTGTAGCGGTTGTGGTGGTTTTGCTGGTACTTGCGTCGTAAGTGGGTCAGAATGCTCGTTTTTTATGGAAATCCACTCGTCACATAGTTCACATTGTCTTCCCTAGTGTCTAGCAGAATGATCTTTCTTTTGGTTGGAAATTTGGACGGAGATTTCATTCGTTGATTATCTTCTGGAGTCTTGCTTCACTGTTTTCAGAAGGTTGCTTAGTGTCGGATTTTTCCGTGGCATTTGCAGTGCTCACATGAGGTTTTTCTGCAAAGGCAGGGTTGTTCAGCATATACTAGTTTGAATCTGACAGTGGAAGGTGTTGGGACAAAATCGATAATCTTTTTAGGAGTTTTCAACTTTTTGCATGACAGTGTGGGAGTCGGTAGTTCAGAGGTGAAGCCATGTGATTTGATTTGATGGCGTCTAAGCGAGAACGGGTTGGACAGGGCTTCATCACACATTGGGCATATTAACTTACCCGTTGTAGCGGTTGTGGTGGTTTTGCTGGTACTTGCGTCGTAAGTGGGTCAGAATGCGCTTGTTTTTTATGGAAATCCACTCGTCACATAGTTCACATTGTTTGAAGTTCTCCATATCTGCGGTTGTCTGAGAGTTCAGTTGGTGAAAGATTTTGTTTTGGTCGGAGCACGTGTGATTGTTGCTGTTTACCTTTACAAGTGCAGAAATGTGCACTCGGCTTGGTTTGACTGACGCGGCTGGTCATGGCAACAGAACGTGGTGACGTCATGGTGCGGCGAGGGGATCTCGCTTCCGATAGGTCGTGGGAATCCCTTCCGCTTCAGAGTTTGAGGTTGATGCCTTTGAGCACCATTCTCATGCGGGTGTTTTTATTGTTGCATGATGAATCCAGGATTGTACATCGGATTTCTTTTGAATCTACATCATGATATACCATGTGTTGGGCGACAGGTGAGAGTTTGTTCCTGTTTAGTATGTCCGGTCTGTGTTCCTTCAGTCGAATGGCTAGTGTACATCCGGTCTCGCCGATGTAGATCAACACTGGATAATTGACATGTGTTGTTACCGATAACTTTGTATTTCTGGTTATTGCAACTTAATTCTTTGTTGCAGATGATGTTGTTGCAGACAGTGCAGGCGACAGGTGACAGGTGCAGTGCCTACACACCACCAATGGTGGTGAGTAGGCTCCACAACCCACCCTATAAATAGCCTACATGTTGTCAACAAGCCTGTGAGCGTGGTGGGTGTTATGTAATGGTGGCAGTGGCTAGTACTGAAGCTATGTAAACATGGCAGGAGTGATAGAGGGTGCATGAATGTTTTGATAACAGCATTTCTGCACCATAGGTGCACCCAGTAGTTTTTCCAGACAAAAGGGTAGCTAACTAAGTCAAGTTTCTCTCAGGCGAATTACAGGTCGCCACTTTCAGGGGAAAACATTAAAAATCAGGCCAGAAGTATGGGTCGTGTATATATGGGAAGTGGACACTGATGGGTTGGGTGACGTCACAAATGTTGATGTAGGCTTATCCGCCCACAGAGGGCGGGTCAGTCACATCTCGTCTAGCTCGAGTGAGAAAGAGCCGGCTGAGATTCTGATCAGTAAATTGGATGCTAATCTCAGGATGTGTGTGGTGGCCAAACGGTCTCAAACCATGGCAGCAGTTACCAACGCTGCTGTTAAGTATGAGGCAGTAATTAAGGCTAAAACTTGTGTATCATTAGTGGATAACAAAGCTGAACTTCTCTATGTAGATGACAAGGGAAGAAAGTCCAGAAAGGACTACAGCCGGAAATATGACAAAGATAATGGGAAAGCAGTGAAGCGACCTGTGCATGTCACTTGTAAACAAGAGAGGAATGAGGCTGATGGAGTGTTGGATTTTTTACCAACACAGCGTTAGCTAATAGGTGGGGTGTTTATACATTGGTAAAGAGGGATGTTTTCAATTTAGGCCAAAAAAAGGCAGGGAGGGGAATGTTTCTCTACGTAGGGGGTTGGTGGTGGGGGTAATCGGAAACACACCTATTTTTGGTGGCCTTATTGATTTGACCAGTGAAAATTAAATATTATTCTATTACTTGGACATGAAACTAAGTACAATTACATTAAGTTATATTTCGATTTCAGTATTATTCTATTACTTGGTCATGAAACAAAGTACAATTACATTAAGTTATATTTTGATTTCATTCATGATATATCCTAAGTATTATTCTATTACTTGGTCATGAAACTAAGGGATAAAAGGGTCACCACCAGGGCCATAAACCCTTTGATCTTGCCCCATCAGCTGGAGGAGGAGGAGAGAGATATATATCAGAGGCCCCCTACAACAGAGCGCAAATAAGGAAGGGGAGAGGGAGGGGGAGGGGGAGAATAGTCGATCAGAAAGTCAATCAAAAAGTCAGAAATGCCATTCGTTAAGTCAGAACAGTCAATCAGAAAGTCGAAATAGTCAATCAAAAAGTCAATCAGAAACTTAGAAAAGTCAATCAGAAACTTAGAAAAGTCAATCAGAAAGTCAATCAGATACTCGAAATAGTCAATCAAAAAGTCGAAATAGTCAATCAAAAAGTCAATCGAAAAGTCAGAATAGTCAATCAAAAAGTCAAAATAGTCAATCGAAACGTCAAAATAGTCAATTAAAGTCAAAATAGTCAATCAAAAAGTCAAAATAGTCAATCGAAAATCAAAATAGTCAATCAAAAAGTGAATTTTTAATTCGAAATAGTCAAACGAAAAGTCAGAAAAGTCAAAATAGTGAATTAAAAAGTCAATCGTTAAGTCAATCGTTAAGTCAGAATAGTCAACCATAAAGTCAGAACAGTCAATCAGAAAGTCGAAATAGTCAATCGAAAAGTCAGAAAGAACAATTAATTGGAAAGTCAAAATAGTCAATCGAAAAATCAGAATTGTCAATCAAAAAGTCAATGGCATTTTGCGGTTAGGAGCAGGACCCTAGACAACGTAGATGAAAAAAAATGCGGTGGAGGAGGAGGAGGAGGAGGAGGAGGAGGAGGAGGAGGAGGAGAGGACTGAGGGGGAGTGAACGAGAAAGGAGAGGGAGAGAGGAGTACCTAGCGGGGGTGGGGGGGCGGGGTGTTGGGTGGAAGCCATTGTGGAAGTAGGAAGAAGGGGAGGGGAGAGGGAGAGGGAGAGACTAAGTTATATTTTGAATGTACTAAATCTGCCAATTGTACATTTTCTGAAAATCTGACCCATTTGTGGTTACTCCTGTAGAGGTGGTGGTGCTTACAGAACCCTATTGGCCCAGGTGCAATAAACGTGTAATAAACACCATATGTGATGTGTCACAGGGAAATGAGTTTCGAAAACATTTTTTAAAAAGGAAACTTTAATGTTGTATGCATCCTTTTGCTAGTTCCAGCATATTTCATTGACTATTTTAAGTGCACATAATTATGATTTTTTTTAAGAAAAAAGGTTTTATTCAGCATATCCTGCCATTTACTATTTGACTGTAAGAGCCTCTCTTAGTCAAATATTAAATTTGATAAATTACATTTCTCTAATAGGCTGATTTCTTTGAACTGGGGAATAAATAAACTTAGAAGCAATGAAAAGAATTTGCTTGCAGATGTGATGAGAGGGGCTCATGAAAGGGATACTGACATGAGAGGCTGAATTATTGTGGTCGTTGTGGTGGAAAGGAGCCACCTGCAATAATTCAATCCACAGAGAGAGAGAGGACCTACTCCACACATACCAGAGGGTTTGGTTTAATGTATAAAATATTATCTTGGCTTCTAAACAAGATAGAATTATGGAATAAAGACCAAAAGTTTTCTTATGTTAAGGAGAATATATTTACACATGACTTATTTTTGTACATCCTTAAATTTAAAAAGTTGATAGAACAACTCTGTGACAGCTCTGTGTGGACACCTGACTTTTATTACCATGTGGTCAGACTTTTATTACACTGACTGGGGTGCTAGCACTGGGGTAAAGCTGGTGGTGGTGGGATAATCTGATATCAGCATCTGATATCCGGTCAGCCTCTCATACCTCTCAGTAGTAGAGAGGTATTTATTCACCCCGAGGGTCACGGCTAGTTTTGATAACACATAACACATGCTTATTCACATGACGTCAGTTCCTGTGGGCATGCTCAGACGTGTAGTGTTGATTACCATGTACCTCTTATCCTTCATACATATGCTTATTCACATGTCGTCACTTCCTGTAGGCATGCTCAGACGTGTAGTGTTGATTACCATTTAACTTTTATCCTTCATATATATATATATATGATTAGATGATAATCATTCCTTCTTATATATCATTAGATAATAATCAATAATATAGAATGGAGAGAGAGGGAGGGGCATAATCTTTGTGAGAACGAACCATATGTTTTAGTCTTTAAATCCTTATTTGGAATATAATCTTAGATGAGAGGGGGTATATATATCTAGAGGTTTTATGCAATATGTTCATAATTCTTTAATGACTTGTAAAGACTACAGCAATGGACACCCCACTTCAATCGGATGAAATAGATATATATGTTGAACTTTTCCAAGATCAACAATCTCTATTTAACTGGGCCCTACAAAACAACATTTTAGACCATCCATCTGTAAGGAAAAAGCTAGCTCTTCCTTCAATTCAGGTGGGTTTCTCTTTTATTGTAGACTTTGAGTGAATTCACCTATTTATTGTTATTAACAATTAAACTTAATTCAATTAAAACAACTTATTAAGATTTTCATATGTCCTTTATTTTACAATACGATTTTCTTATGCAGAGCCAATTACTGACACTGACAGAAGACCAGAAGAAGGAAATTCTTGCAATACAGGATGAAGACCAATTAAATGCATACGTTTCTTCAAATGGTATAAAGGAAGATGAGTTTATTCAGAACAGAAGAAGACAAATTCAGGTACAATATATTTTACCGTTATTAAAAGCACGATTTACATTATGGACATGTTTACATTAAAGTAAATATTAATTCTCGTAACATTAACTATATGGCAATAGTTTCAGGAACAATGGACGAGGGGTAGGGAGTAGTCTCTCAAACATGGAACTAGCAATGACTGTCCCCCTTTTAAAATAAAATTTAAAGAGGAATTAGGTAAGACTTCATTAAATTAAAATATATTTTAATGAATCAGTGGAAGTTTCTCAAATATAATAACCAGCAATGAGTGTCCCTTATTTAAAAATAAAAATGAATAAGTATTTTAAACAGGGATTAGGTAAGAACGATTAAGAATAAATTGCTTGTAGCATTTGCAATAAATTGCTTGACACTTTTAATGATGCACTACTAGTAGCAGTAGCAGCAGCAACAACAGCAACAACATCATTCACAATGTCATATGTAAGAAAACATTTGAATATTTGCAAGCAGGCATCCTCATCTGCAATTACTACCACAAGAGGATAATTTTTAATGTAAGAATAAGGGTTAATGAGCATGCCCTAATAATAATTTACCAGAATTCGTAAAGCAATACCCTTTTCATTTCAATGAATTTGATTTTCATTGATTTGATGTAAGAATATTAATGAGTAAGGTCTAATATTGTCATTTTGAGGTAATATTGACAACCTCAACTGTAATTACTTCCACAAGCGGATAATTTTTTATGTAAGAATAGGGCTAATATTATCAACCTCAACAGCAATTACTTCCACAAGAGAATAAATTCAAGGTAAGAATGGGGGTTTTGACACATTTTCTCAGAACTCCAACCTAGTCACCCTAAAATCTTTATGGGGGTATGTAAGAATAGATATTGTAAAAATGTCATGTTTTGTGAACATGAATGAAAAAACAGTATCTTTCATAGAAAGAATATAAAGGAATATTTAAGAACGAATATAAAGGAATATTTGTTTCCTCCATTGTAAGAATAGCATGTTTTGTGAACATGGTTATAGAAATAGAATTTGAATATATAGGAAACTTTGTTCCTTCTATTTTTTGTAAGATTTTGACTAAGATGAATTGATTCCATTCTTCTTTGTAAGTTTTAGAGTAAGAGGGATTGATTCCATTCAAAAACGAATAAGAGCTGTCCAAATAGATAATGCGGTCTAAATATAAATTGGTCTAAATATAAATTGGTAAATTTTATACCAATTTCTTAGTGCACAGACCCAATTTTATATGCTTTACCAAATAGTCGGGTCTAGCATAACTCTTTCCGCAATCATAACATATCTTGGAAGGCGGATTTTTATGCTTAAATTTTCGATGTCTACTTAAATTTGCGTTGGCTTTATAGCTCTTATTGCAATACTCGCAAGCATACTTCTTTTTGGATGGCGAATCTTTCCCTCTTATTCTAGGGCGTCCAACAGCCTTTGTAGATTTGCGTTTCTTTTTTGATTGGGGTGGTGGTGACAAGGTGGATAATGAGGAAGGTGGGTTCAATAAATGAGAGGAGTTGTTGTTGTTATTGTTGCTGCTGCTCTTTTCTAACATTGTCCGTGATAAATCACAAACAAATAACAATGCCTCAAATTTCGTACTACAAGAACCATTTTCGGAAATTTCGATTCCCGCCAGAAGGTATTCCATATTTAAATATTTTGCTGAAATGATTAATTTAGGGTAATGATTTATCTCTTTTTTAGGATGCAATTATCTCCGAGTTTTTTCCGAATTTCTCCTCGTCTTCTTCCGCTCCAATAATCTCGCAAATGGATGTCCCTGTCCCTTCAACCTCTTCTGCAGTTGGTAGTGGCGAACTTGTCAGACAGAACTTCCCTGCTGCTGCAAACTTCACGCAACCTACAATGTCAAGTAAACCGTCTCATGAAGAATATTTTCAAGCATCAAGAAATTTACCAAAAATTAAATCATCAGGTAAATTTCCTAAAAAGTCTTTTTCAAATCGTAACGAAGAAAAAAATATGTCTATATATCAATGTCAACATTGCGGGCGGGGGTTTAGATATCGTGCAAATTTTAATAAGCACATAGACAATTGTGTAAAAAAGTCATGTAAGCATTGTGGAGTTTTCTTTAAAACAAAATCAGATATTTCCAAACATGACAATTCTTGCCCTCTTGTAACATGTGACGAATGTGGACATATTAGTGAATCTATTGAAGATCACTCAATTCATAGAAAAGTTCATCAAAAGAAACCGTTTAAATGTTCAAAATGTCGGGAGGAATTCCGTTCAAGGAAAGAACTTTGTAAACATCAGGGGTTAATTCATGGACAGGGAGAGACCAAGAATTCCTTTCCATGGGAATTATCAAAAGCTCCATGGATAAATGAAGATGGGTCAGAAGACTTAGATAAGAAAGAGTGCTTTTATGCTAACAAACGTCACATTCTATCTGAAAATAATATTGGGGATATTGTTTCTCTATACAATTTTCCCACAAATGATTTATCAGACGGAATGAGAGAATTTGACTCACACCTGCAAAGAATATACTCAGATCAGGATAACTCTTTTCGAGTTAATATTTCTTTAGGAGTTATGATGCAAAACATTGAAACAGGAGAATACAGATACTTTATTCCTTATAAGAATAATACTTTATTTGATTTTCCTCTTTCTGTTAGAACTCACAGGGATATATATAACATAAAGGAAAGAGTAGGTGGAATTGAGCTTGATGAATATTTCATTTTGAATAGACCAGACACAAAATGGAAATGTATTTTTATAACAAATATCGTATATTTTGTTACAAAATCAAATTATACACTAGGTCATGGTTTTTTACCAAGTTTTATTAAAAACAAAAAGTCAATAATTGGTCTTGATAGTCATAATTCTTCAAACAAACCAATTTCAGATAACTTGTGCGCATTTCGATGCCTGTGTTTTCACTATAAGGAAGAATGTCTTTTTCCTCTAATTTCAAAATACTACAATCAGTATAAAGATCACATGTTTAACACAAAAGGAATAAACCTTCCTTCTGACCCTCTTTCTTTTAGAGGTATAAACATATTAGACATTTCAGAATTTGAGCGATGCTTTAAAATTTCGATTTATATATACGAATTACAACCAGATGATACAATTATCCTGCGATATAAACCTTCGCTAAATTTTCAGGCTATTATGCACCTTAATATATTTGAAAACCATTTATCATTTATTGCTAATTTTCCCACATACGCAAAGAAATTTTGCTGTGGGTTATGCCAAAGAATATTTGATCAAGTGTCAAATTACAAGAAGCACATGCTTCATTGTGGAAAAAGAACTACCTATGTATACAAAGGAGGTTATTACTCTTCCCCTTCAACAATATTTGAAGAGTTGGAAAACAACGGTATTATTGTTCCCCACAATGAAAGATTATTTAAGCATTTTGCTGTTTTTGATGTTGAATCTCTTTTAGAAAAAGTAGAAACAGAACAAAATGGGAAATTAAAGTGGGATCAAAAACACTCTGCAATATCACTTTCAATTGCGTCAAATGTGGAAGGGTATAAAAACCCAAAATGTTTTGTAAACCCAGACTTATATTCTCTTACCCATGAAATGCTATCCTATTTAGCAGAAATTCAGAAAGAGTCAAAAGAAATGAATCTTAAACGTATGGAAACATATGTGCAGCAATTAGAAGAGATTAAAGATGAAGCATTTGAAGAAAAAATGAGAGCTACTTGTTTTCCTGAATCTGAGAATGAGGGCGATAATCTTTCAACAAACGGTGAAGAAAGTGACGCATCTGAAGGTGATACGAATAATGATTCAGAAAAAGTAACCAAATCTAAAAAGAATCCCTCCCTTGAAAGGATATATTCTTATTTAGATTCACTTTCAGTTAAATTTATGAAATATATTGAAGAACTTCCAGTTCTTGGGTTCAATTCTGCTAGGTACGATATAAATGTATTAAAAACAGAATTGCTTCGTCATATTTTTAAAAATCACGAGTTTAGAACAGAGAATAACCCTTTTGTGATAAAAAGAACAAATTCATATATGGTCATATCTACCGGACAATTTAGGTTTTTAGATATTTGCCAATATTTATCCCCGGGTGTTTCATATTCCAAATTTTTATCTGCATACAATGTTGAACAAAAGAAAAGTTATTTTTGCTATGATTATTTAGATTCTTATGAGAAACTATTTGACAATTGTCTTCCTCCATACGAGAGTTTTTATTCCTCGTTAAGAGGGGAAAATATCGGAGAAAGTGCCTATGAAGAGTTAAAACAAATATGGATTTCGGAAGGAATGAAATCATTAAAGGATTTGCTGGTATATTATAATAATTTAGATGTTGGACCCTTTGTTCAAGGGGTGGAGAACATGCAGGTGTTCTATCATGAACGTAATATTGACCTTTTTAAAATTGCATTTTCTGCCCCTGGAATAGCCAGAAGATTACTTTTTCAATCCGCCCAAGAGCAAAATGCAGTTTTTCCCTTAATGGGAGCGGACAATGAAGATTTGTACATTACTTTTAAGAAAAATCTAGTTGGGGGTCCTTCTATTGTTTTTTGTAGACATCAGAAAATTGGTGAGACCAAAATTAGAGAGAACAATGATAATGAAATATGTGAAAACATCATTGGATATGATGCAAATGCTTTATATTTGTGGTGCATTAGCCAGAACATGCCCACAGGAATGTATGTACGACGAGAAAAAGAAAATCATTTTAAACCCCAAAAACATTGCAGATATTTTATTGCTTCAATATGGTTAGAGTGGGAATCGAGAAAACGTAATATTAACATAACTCATTTTGCAAATTCAGGAAAAGAAAAAAGGGTTGGCCCTTTTTATTGTGATGGATTTAACCCCCTAACAAATACCATATTTGAATTTTATGGGTGCGTTTGGCACGGGTGCGAATGTTTAAAGGGAGTAAAGGACGAGAAACAGAGATTAAAACAGAAACAGAAAACAGACGATCGAGAAGCATACCTTCGAAAGAAGGGATTTTCTATTTGTGTTCAAAGAGAATGTGCTTTTAATTTTGAAATGTCAGAAAGTTTAGAACTAAGAGAATTTGTTGATAGTTTTTTTCCAAACTTTTATCGAAAACATAAACAATCTGTTTCTTCTTCACAAATAATAGCGGGAATTGAAAGTGGGGATTTATACGGGGCGGTTGAAGTTGATATAGAAGTTCCTCTTACATGGAATGGTAAATTTAAATCTTCCATGACTCCACATGAATATTTTTCTGAAATGTCCCCAATTTTCGCAAGTGTTAATATAAATATGTCCGATATTGGAGAGCACATGAAAAATCACATGAATTTTCATAATATGCCACAAAAACAAAGAAGACTCCTTGTTGGGGGGTATAAAGCCGAAAAAATTATGTTGGGAACGCCACTTTTAAAATGGTATTTAGAACACGGAATGGTAATTAAACAAATTTACCAGGTTGTTGAATTTATCCCTAAACGATGTTTTGAGCAATTTGAAAAGGACGTGACAAATGCTCGTCGATTAGGAGACTTAGACCCAAATAAGAAGGTTATTGCAGACACAATGAAATTAATCGGTAACTCAGCCTATGGCGGGGTAATTATGCAAAAAGAAAAGCACCACCTAGTTTCCTACGCATCCGATCGAAGAAAGGCACTCCTTTCTGTTAATTCCCCTTCCTTTAAAAAAATGACTGAAATGGGAGGAGAATTCTATGAAATTGAAATGTCAAAAGATCGAATAACATTGGATATGCCAATATACATAGGGTTTATGATATTACAATTTGCAAAATTAAAAATGTTAGAATTTTACTATGATTGTTTAGACAGGTATATAGATAGGTCAAAATTTGTATATGTCACGATGGATACGGATTCCGCGTATATCTCCATTTCAAAGAAAAACCTCTTAGAAGTTGTGTCTCCTGAGAGAAAAGAAGAATTTATATCTCATGTATATGGTCGATGCTTAAATACTGAAAATCCAGTTTGGTTTGTTAGAGAATGTTGCTTGCACCATAAAAGTATTGACATGAGAGTTCCTGGAATAATGAAGGAAGAGGCCAGTGGAGATGAAATAATTGCCCTTTCAAGTAAATCTTACATCTTAAAAAATAATAACCACAATAAATTTAGTTGTAAAGGAGTAAACAAATCTAGAATTTCTAACCCATTTTTAAATTACTCAAGTGTTCTACTAAATCACGAGCCAGTTGATTGTACAAACATGGGAATTAGAGCACATGGAAATACAATGTTTACATACTCTCAAATAAAGAGGGGATTTAATTATTTTTACTGTAAACGAATTGTTCACGAAGATGGAATTCGAACAAGCCCCTTAAATATTGTTTTATCCCCGTGGGAGCGTCAAAATAGACTTGTTTTTGGTGGTTATTGGGATTGTCTTTCACCTCAATACAAATGCGAGCTCAGATATGAAGGTAAAACTTTTATTTCAGCAGAGCAATTGTATTATTATAGATGTGCATTGTACCATAATAAAATCGAAATTTCGCAAAATATTATATCTACTTCAAATCCGTATGAAATGTCAAAACTCCTTGCTCGTGTTAATAGGAGTATAAATTGGTATTCTGCTAGAGATTCAATTATGAAGGACATATGTGTTTTAAAGATGCAATCAATAAATAGTGTTCGCAAATATCTTTCTCAATCTAATTCTAAACAGATTGTTTTTGCGAAAAAAGGGGAAAGTTATTGGGGAATTGGAGTTTATAAAAAGGTAGGGAGTTTATTATCCAAAGAAGAATTTCAAGGAAGGAATGTTTTAGGAAATATTTGGGAAAGTGTAAGAGAGGAGTATCAAAATGAGCTTTTGATTCAAGGAATAAATACCCCCAGATGTGATTTGTGTTGTGTTAGAAAAACAAACATTTCTTCAAACATATGCGATGAATGTTCAATGGAAATATATATTTTTTAACAATATTCGAATCTCATTTAAAAGGTGCTTAGATGTTGTTAACATTTTAAAATTTCGATTATAAACAGATATTTGCCGATATTGATATTTGTTGGTGTGTTATAACCAAACTTATTCTGTAATAAAGCTGTTCTGTGATAACTTTGAATGTGATAACACTGTTTGTGATAATCTATTTAAATAAATTCCTGTGAATAACATTTACTCTTCATGTTGCTTCTCATTTCTTCATTGACGTTTGTACTACGTGTTGTTTCTCTTTCTTCATTGTTGTTTGTACAATATACATCTTAATTATAATAATGGAAATGGATATAGTGGATTATCATTTTTACTCTCCTTGCACCATCTCAATTAGTGGGTCAACGTCTTCTGGTAAAACCACCTTCGTTGAAAAATTAATAAGACATAAAAATGTTACGTTTAAAACCCCTCCAACAAGAGTAATATACTGTTATGGAGTTTGGCAAGATGTCTTTAATCGAATGGAAAATGTTGAATTTATCCAGGGACTTCCAGATATAGAGGAAATGCAGCTAGATGGTAATAATCATTCCCTTCTTATTTTAGATGATTTAATGAACCAGGTTGTTAAAGAAGAAAAAATGAATAATTTGTTTACCAGAGAATCCCACCACAGGAATATTACAGTTATATACATTAATCAAAATATGTTTTGTCAAGGGAAATATAGTCGATGTATAAACCTTAATAGTATGTATTTAATTTTATTTAAAAACCCAAGAGATGTTCATCAAATATCAACTTTAGGAAGGCAATTAGGAATGGGAAATGTATTGGTTCGAGCCTATAATGATGCGGTTTCCGAACCGTATTCTTATCTTATTGTTGACCTGTCACCCCATAATCACACAAATATAAAACTTAAAACCCACATATTTCCAGATGAAGATCTTGTTGTTTACTTTTAAAGTTTAAGAGGGAGTTTTAGAAAACATGGTTTTTGATTAGATAAGGATAAGCGCGTGCATATATATATATCCCCTTTCTTTCTCTCAACTTCATAATACCACTATACAATTGACCTATTAATATGTCTCTATATCCAAAGTATGCTGATATTCTTGTTCGAGAAAGGACATTTAAAACTTGGACATCAGAAGTTTCCTCTTCAGAACTAATGCAAAATGGATTCTTTTTCATTGGAGGGAAAGACTCTGTTCAGTGTTATCATTGCGGAATAATGTTAGAAAAGTGGACCGAGAAAGAATGTGTGGATATGGAACACATAATTCATTCACCAAAGTGTGAGGTTGCAATGTTAAACCTTAAAAACCAACCAAACATCCTTCTTGCCCTAATTCCAGCTTTGGAAAAAATTCAAGAAGGAGTTGGAATGATTCAGGAGGGAAGGAAGTTATATAAACAACTAAAAGTAGAATTCTGTTCACAGAGAAAATTCTTGCAGAGGAATGGGAAAGAAGAAAGCGACTTAAGCGACTCTGATGAGGACACAATTTAAGTAAGCCATGTCCAAACTTCTTAAGGAAAATATTGAATACTTAATTCTTCTTCTTACTTCACCTAGTAAACTACAATCAACAGCTCTTTTGGATACGGCAACGAAGAGCCAAATTGGAGCTGTTAACGAAGTTTTAAAAAACCTTCTTATTCTTCCAATTCTTTCAAAGGAAGAAAAAAAAGTTATTAATTCAAAATCTGATTTTATTTATCGAGTTACAAATCCGAAAATTTCAACAACAAAAAGGGGAAAGTTATTTAGTAAACATTACAGAATCATTCTGGAAATATTTCTTTCTGTAAAGAAACAACTTTTGGATTTCTTCTATATAATTCAAAATGAGAAAAATAGTTCTTGTTCCAATTGAACAATATGAAAAAATGAAAAAGCAACTAGCTGAAAAACCATACAAATCTGTCCAAGAGCCAAACCTTGTAAATGTTAAAGAAGAACCAAATATTGATAGGATTAATGAGCAAATAACACCTCAATTGGAAGACGATAAAGAAACTGAAATGGAAATAAGTGACCCCAAAAATGAAAGAAATGAAATGGAAAATAATAACCAAACTGAAACCCTAGAAAAAATTGAGAAAGAAGATTCAAAAGAAATGGGAAATAAATTTTTAAAGGAAAAAACAAACAAAATCCCATTAAAACGATCTTCTAGAATAAAATCAATACAGGGACAAGGAGACAATATCATTAAAAGAGTGGCATATAAAAACCAATCTCCTCCACCACCAGGGTATCCTGCTTCAGGAAACATACGGAGGTTAAGTTATGAGAACTCTCTCATAGGAGAAGGAGATAAAAGAATAAACCCCCTCACACATCAACAGATTAATCCTCGCTCCAAGGATTGGGCATCATACTGGGTAAAATCATGAATGAATATTTGAGTTCTATATATTATGATCCTGGTCTTCCTTCTTCATATGGAGGAGTGGATAAACTATATAAACAATCAAAACGAGATGGGAAGAAGTTTTCAAAGAAAAATATTAAATCTTGGTTATTATCTCAGGAAAATTATACCCAATTTAAGAATATTAACCTTAATTTTAAGAGGCGAAATGTTATTGTTAGTAAAAAGTTTTTTCAATTTGACATTGATACTGTAAATATGAATAAATGGAAAAAAGAAAATGATGGATATTCTTTTATTCTTGTCTGCATTGACATTTTAACTAGGTTTGCGTGGACATTTCCTCAAAAAACTTTAACAGGGAAAGAAACAAGTGAAACATTACGAAAATTATTTAAACTGCAAAAATGTAAAGTTATGAGAACAGACGGGGGTTCTGAGTTTAATAACTCTTTGGTAAAAAATCTTTGTAGATCTGAAGGAATTAAACATTTCTCCACAAAAAATGAAACCAAAGCCAACTATGCGGAAAGACTAATAAAAACTTTAAAAATGAAACAAACGAAGTATTTGCGTCATATTGAATCTCATAAATGGATTAATTCTTTAAATAAAATTACAGACTCTTATAATAATTCATTTCATAGATCAATAGGAATGACTCCTAAAGAAGCGACAATGACAGAAGATTATGACTTATGGAAATATCAGTTCATGTCGGAACGAGATATTCTTAAAGAATATAAACAAAAAGAAGAAAAAAAGAAAGACGCTAATAACCTTCAAATAGGGGATAATGTAAGAATAGTAAAGTTTAGAAATACATTCCATCGCGCTTATGATGAGAATTGGAGTGAAGAAATATTTACAATAGTTAATACATCAATAGTGGGGGGTATTCCTCAATACGAAATAAAGTCGTTTAATAATGAACTAATTGATGGGAGGTTTTACAAAAATGAATTACAAAAAGTTTTAATCAGTGATGATACTGTATATAAAATTGAAAAAGTTATTAGGAAACTAACCAGAAATGGAATTCCTGGAGTGATCGTTAAATGGATTGGGTGGGGCTCGAATTTTAATAGTTTTGTTCCACTAAAAGACTTAAAAAATATCTAAAGGAACTAGATTAGGAACTTTCAAATTGATTAAAAATGAATTTTAAAGTGAATTCTAAGGTTATTTGAGTTTTTGAGTAAAAGTATATATATACATGTTTGAACTTTTAAGAGAATGACTATAACTTATTGATTCTTTTAATAATAATATTCACCTATCAATTGGAATATGTATATATTTATTGATTCAAAATGTTCTATGGATATTTTCCCGTTAAACTCTTCATTTGATTTTCGGGTTGTGTTACCACAAATAATATACCCTTCTTCCCATTTAATATGTTTGTGTGAGATAAAGTGGGATTCGGATTATACTCCTTCGGAAGATTTGTACATTTATTCAGATGTTGTGGAGGATGATTCAATTGTTTTAAACAGTTTTAAACCCATTTTAAGAATTGTAAAAGAAGAAACTGAGCTTAAAAACTACTTTTATATGCCAATGAAACATGAGTCAATAAACGTTCTTCACATGTATATAAGAAATAAGAACGGAGAAAAAATTACTTCTCAACCATCAATATTGCGGTGTACTCTTCATATTGTTAAATCAAAATGACTTCATACATTCCATATGTTCCAAGTTCAACAATGTACCAAAACTTAGATCAGACAAAATACTCCGGAAAACAATTTTACACAAATCAAAAAGGAAGTGGGGCTCCTATAAAAATGGTAACTCCTGCACAAGAAGCAATTGAGAGAGCCAAGTCTGATCTTAAGAGGCACGAGCTTGAGAGTGAATTACAACCCTTACATTCAAAAAGGAAAATTTCCCGTCCATCTAAAAAACCTCCCTCTAAGTCTAGAAAATACGCTAGGTAAGAATGTCTTTTGTTCCCAAGGAAGCCAGAGAGGGGTATGAAGATAAGCTTGCGCTTTTTGCTACGCCTCCCGTGGAAACTGGCGTACAGGGAATCCATTTTTCAACTGTGGGACCATCCACTTCAATTTCAAATAATAGTACAATTGAATTTAATATCGAGAATAATTCCGCTGATTATATTTTAATGGATAAAATAAGACTTGAATTGGGAGTTAAGATATTAAAATCTGACGGTAGTGCAATAGGAAGTAAAGCAGACGATCCAGTTGGATTAGTAAACCTCCCCTCGGCATCTCTTTTTAGTAATGTAGAATGTACCCTTCAACAACAAATAACAACTTCAGGTGTTGGAGCGGATTATTGTTATAAAGCAATTCTTGACACAATTCTTGAAACAGGAATTGAAGAACAAGAATTTCTTGAGTGTTCAGGGTTTGTTAAAGATAGTGCAGGAACAACAATGGAAGATGTTACAGCTGAACTTAATCATGGTCTTGCTACCCGTGCGAATAAAACAAAGGATGGACAAACCTATAAATTATATAGTAAATTGTTCCTTGATATAACTAATCAAGATAGAATGCTTCTTAATGGAGTTCCCATAAATATTAAAATGTATCAAAATAAAGACCCCTTTCGATTAATGTATAACAATGTCAAGGGTTATTCTCAACCCGGTCAAGAAGTAGATTTATTTGGTACTAATGTGTCATATTCTGTTAAAATTACAGAGGCTCGATTAATTGTTCCTTTTGCTTCAATTCACCCTGGATTGATTATATCGCACGGAGAAATATTATCCAAACAACCAGCAATATACCCCTTTACTAGAAGCGATATTAGAACTTTTACTATTGCAAAAGATAGTTGGCAATTTAACACTGAAAATCCTTTTTCAGGTGATATTCCAAAACGATTAGTTATTGCTCTAGTTGCATCAAGTGCACATGCAGGTATATCAACCAAAAATCCTTTTAACTTTGCAAATTTTGGTGTAAATAAAATTTCCTATGAAATTAATGGACAAAATCCAATGATAGATTTATCCCCTAATTTCTCAACAAGTCAATATAATAAATCATATGCTGGAATGTTTGATTCAATTCCTCCTTATAGGAAAATCTTTCCTAAAGTTTCTTATGAAGATTTTAAATTTGGATATGCAATTTATGTAATCGATCTCGAAAAAAGTAAATCATTATTGTTCTCAAACCCTAAAAGAAAAGGTAATTCTAAATTAACAATTGGTTTTAGTGCAGGACTTTCGGAGTCTGTGACGGCAATACTCTATGGAAGTTTCGATAGTATTATGAACATTGACGGATCAAGGAATGTTATACTTCATAAGTGATTATGGACAATGTCACAATACACAACTATTTATGTTGTAACCCTACAACCTCAAGCTTGTTTGGAGGTGTATTTTCCTATGAAGAATTACCAAAGGACAATATTTCTAATCAGAATTTACCTAAATTATTTATTTTAAATACTGATGAAAAGGGTGATCCCGGAGAGCATTGGGTCTGCATTCAAATAAATGATGCCACCCCAAATGAATTTTTTGATTCGTTAGGAAATCATCCTCTATTTTATAACTCAAAAATAAATTCATTTTTATTAACAAATGGAAGTGAAAAATATATATATACCTCTCAAAGAATACAAGGAAAAAAACCTGTCTGTGGAAATTATGCAATCCTTTATTGTTATTTTAAATCTATAGGTATGTCTTTCTTAGAATTTACTAATCTGTTCTCTCTGGACCAAGAAATGAATGACAAAATTGTAAAGTTCTAATTGAAATAAAAACACATACATATATATATATATTGAAATTGAATTCTTATTATTTATCTAATGACATATCAAAACTCCTCTATACATCTGTCCAATGGTAATTAGGAAACATTAGGGAAATTGGGGACCTAATTAGAATAGACGTGCTCTATATGGTTGCCTTTCCATTGACGCGGATTATTATGCTTCGTGTGGGTCGGGCGGTGCGCTGCAAATAATTGCTCACGTGCGTTTCTATTGAGTCCTTTCCATAGGGACAGCTACCCGCGCGGAACATTCCTGTTGCTGTACGGTAATCAATTGTCTCTGAATTAAGAATTAAATTCGCTTGTTTCCTCATGTTTAAAAATGGATTAGCTACACGGCAAGTAAGCGATTCTATAGCTACACATGGAGGCTTTCTCCATCTTCTCGCGCGGTAAAAATTCTCGTCAATGAAAACCTTAGCATAGCAACCATAGACACGCCACCTAGTAGAGAGTACCTTCACACTATACTTGGATTCAGGCAATGGTACAGTCTATTCTCGAGGTCTGTTAACTAGCGCAGAAATGGCACCTAAACACACACGCCACCTAGAGACTAGCGTCACATTTACAGTAAGAACAATTCAGGTGTTGGTATAGTCTATTCTTAAAATCAATATCAAATGAAATATGACAGGCTTCTTACCTAATTTAATGAAGAAGAGAAGCTTCTAGAAATACACTCTGCACTGAAAAGGAATAAGAATTCATTAGTCATGAGTTTTTCTCTGTTCATTATATATATAACATACTCTTCGAATCAATATAGAAGCGCACCTTAACTCAGGAATAATAAAACAGATGGCAGCACCAGTAGAATAGCAATTCCAACGAAGAACTTTCAATGTTTATAAAATTATACACACCTTAGATTTCGGAATATTCCTCCTCATTGACTGCCGCATTTGACACTTCGTAGGAATGGGAAGGGTTATAGATATTACCCCCAAAGTTCATGCGCCCAATAAGCCTCTCCTCTCGTCGATGAACCAAAAATCTTTTTACGAAGAATGCGGCAATACACACCAAAATTGATGCGACGACTCCCGCCAATGCAAATAAAAACCCGTATAAGACTGAAATTCCGGTAATTTCTGATTCTGGAGGCAGTAGAGTAGTTGTGCTTGTAACGCTTGGAGAGTCAGTGGATGTAAATGAATAATCAGAAGTTGTTTTATATGGTAGAGTCTTATCCTGAGTGGTGGGAAATGGGATGCTGGTAGCAGTCGTGGTGGACGGAGATTGAGGCGTAAGTGTTGGTTTTGAGGGGAGGAAAGATAAAGTTGATGTATGGTCTATTGAACAGTCAGACACAATCTGATATGAAATATTTCCAGATGGAATAGATCCACAAAGCCGGGACGAATTAAATCTTTGTCGTGAAATGTCAATTATTTTAAGGGACGGAAAACCCCTCTGAAGAATATCATGTCGAAATTCTCCTATCCCGCATACCCTCCAATCTAGAAATTCCATCACTCGATCTTCTTTAATTTCGAAATCAAAAGGAGATCCTGCAATGCGACAAGTAATTGTTCTTGTAACAGAAGAGCATTTGCAAGAATTAGGCGCACAAATATCCTGTGAAAGAATCCTCCCTAAAAAATAGGTAATCAATAAAATCCTTAGAGCAAGCATGGTCAATCCGTTAGGCCTCCCAAATATTCTTGAAGGTTAAGAAGGAGTTCTTTATATAGAAATCACGACTAGTGAATCAACTAAAGGTGATCTCGCCTTATATGTATCATATTTTATCAATGAAATAAAGGGGGTTCATTAACAATTAATGTTAGGGGGTCTCTATTCAAATAAAACATTTGAATTGCGAGGGTATTTTGGGGAATACCCACTTCAAGAATCGGGGTGCCTGGTGAGGTGCAAAGCTCCCATTAGGAATTGACCCCCCACTTGGGGCCTCCTCCAGCTAAGTTAAGGATGTGAAACTGGGGTGTCTAACTTACCCTAAAAAGGGGTGATAGGTTAGTTCAACTGGATAACATATTGGAAGGGGGGAAAACACACACATGCTCCATTGATTCAATCGGATCATAAATGGGTCGAGAATGATACCTCCATTTCTTTGCGTATTTTTAGGGGTTATTTCCCTATGTCAAGCCTCTCCATTATGTCATTTGTGCACATGTAGATCATCAACAGTTACTTGTCGAGGAATTGAGCTAAAGAGAATTATTAGCCTCCCAATACGGTACGATGTCAAAGTCTTGGATTTACGTCTGTGCTTTATAAATGGAGATGTCACCAATCTCGCAAGAGGATTTCCTAACCTAAGAACAGTAGATTTTCGTCTCACTACAGGATTCTCACAATGTGAACTGAAGAAAAAAGGAATTAATGCAGGAATTAATTTTCTTACTAACTGTATTGAAAATGCTTCTGAAAAAATGGACAAGACAAATGAAGAAAAGACGACTATTGATCAGCTCCAAGTTAGTATTGACTTTGAAACCACTCAAGAAAATGAACTTCTCGATTTTACCTTCCAACCGACACAAGAAAATGGGCTTTCCCTTAATTTTCCCAAGAATGAAGAGTCAACCCAAGGACAGATTCTAGATCAACAAAAAGATGGTATGTCCCTTGAACTTTCCACTATTTCCCCTGGGAATGAACACATAATCCAAGGTGAGATTCAAGAGGAAACTCGTGTTGACGTATCCTTTGAAACTCCCGCCATTCTCCCCAAGAATGAAAATCCAACCCAGGGCAAAATTCATGAACAAGAGCAAGAAGTATTTACCCTCGATCCCTCAAGAAAAAATGAACATTCCATTACTTTTCCCGAGGAAGAAGAAGAAGACCCGACCCGTGGCAAGACCCAAGAGCAAGAACATCTCCCTAATTCCTTCACAAGCGAAAATCCAATTCAAGGTGAAATCTTAGACAGTAAACACGATGAAATCACCTCTGAAACCACGAAAGTCGATGAAGCTCCAACAGATTTTGCTGAGAAAGAAAAGCCAAGCCAAGAAATGAACTATCCTACAAATAAATTTGACATTCAAGAGGACCCCGACTCTTCTGATTTCTTACCTAAAAAAGAAATATTAGTGTTTAAACCCACGAACATTCCTAAATCGGAAAAAAATGAAGGAGAATTAAGTGTAGACCCCCCCACGGGGCATGATAGTGGTAAAACGAATATTGAGCATGAATTGATTCAAAATGGTGTGATTGATGATTATTATTCTAAAGACAATGGGCATGATAATGAAATTCCTGTGACAGAACAATATAACGCCTCTTATTTTCCAGAACAAAAGCCACCCTTGACAGATTATCCTAAAGTTAATACAGATAAGAAAATTGAGAAATCTAACCCAGTCATTCGAAATACTCCCAAGTCTATGACAATTACTGCGGATTTTTCCAAAGGAATATTAACTATAAGTGGTATTACATGCGGTGCAAGTGCACTTTTCATGATTTTATGTCTTGCATTGTGTTTTGTTATTCCAAGGGAAAAGGCTCTTCAATTGTTTAAAGTACTTGGTCTTTCAAATGAGTGTATTAGGAAAATTAATCCCAATATAACAGACATTGAAATGCTGGATTTTACTCCTTCTATCTACTCAACCCCAAATTCAGAAGCCAAAGAATCTAAGATTTTTCAAAAAGAAGAGGTGTCAGTTATCGATGAAGAAGAAAAAGAAGAAATAACTAAAACTCCTGAATGCCCAGAACCACCCCAACCTAGAAATTCATCAAACACCCCACTAAGGAAAGCTCCACCCATTCCCCCGCGTGTAATTATTCCACCAAACAATCCTTCCACCTCCAAAGAAAAGAAAAAAACCCCTCCAATTCCTGAACGAAAAGACAAAAAAAAGAAAAAAGAACAAAAGGTCACCTTCTCTGTAAATTCACCCAGAAGAAGCACACGTGCAAAGAGGCCACCTACTCGCTATCCTGACTAGACAGACATTTATTACCCTTTCGAAAGATATGGTATGTTGAAATTTATGTGAAACCATGGCAGGTGCTACTGTAATCTTTATTGTTAGAAGACCTAATATCTTTGAGAGGCATTGTTCCCACATATTATATACATATTTATGGATGTATAAATTTGTGAGAAGCATTCATTGTGACAAGTCTTGGTTTCAAGTTGGGAAAATGTCTAGGTGAGTTTATTTATTCAAAAGAGTAACTATTATTTCAGAAGTATACAGAAAATTTATATTTTAATGGAACTTTTAATGGTAAGGAAGCTAAGTATTGTGAACTACTATTTCAGTGAACGATCTCCTTCAGAACAACGATTATTTCAAAGAAATGAAATGTTCAAGGCAGAAATATTATACATTTCGTCAATTCTTGAAATGCCAGGAGATTGTCTCTCGTATCGGGTAAATATAAGATGAATTATTAATTTTTATCATTCTTAAACGATAATTCTTAGAAGGGGTAAATCTCTAGATAAGGAAAATATTCTGATCATTTGATATTACAACATTCCACTAAATATTGTATTATCGTAACAACTATATAAGAAATGGTCATGTTTCCACGTGTCTTATGAGGAAATTATGATATGCTCATCCATTCCAGTTCTTTCATTCCATTCATTTGTATTGATATTATTCAAGTGGTCTAAGGGAAACGAGGTAAAATATGAGAAGAGGGTTTATTATGTTCCATTAAGGAGAATTCCCATGTGTATGTTAACCTTCTCATTAAAACAGAGTAAAATTTCCCGTCAATCCTTAAATATTGGTTACTCATGGTTCTCGTGTCTAGCATAGGGTAAGGAAAATAGTCTAGAAAACGCGTTGAAGTAAATCTAATGTGTGGTTTAAGTCCACTGCACCGGTATGCACCGGTAGGTGCTTCTCCCTAGTGGGGAATTGGTAAGATGTAGAAATAGTTGATCTCGAAGCACACCGTTCGGTGCTCCCCTCTAGCGAGGGATAAATGTATTGTCTTTTGCATGGCATAGAAAGAACGAAACTTGACATATACCTTCCAATAGTCTTTGTTATTATTGTTTAGTAGTGTTGTTGTTAGAAAGCATTTCATAGTTATATTGAAATTAGTAAATATATATTGGTTAAAACGCATGTGATAGATTAAGTGTCGGTCTTGTTTTAAAACTATATATCTTTATGTGAAAGATATACGATAGTAAATATATATATATATATATCTATATACTCTTTATGTGCATTTATATTTTATATACTCTTGAAATTTAACTCTCTTTGTTAATGTCCGTATTGTTGTGGGTGTAAAAATGTAATAGTTACTTGAACATTCTCTTATTTCTTAGAAATAAACAGTCACAAATATAAATATACGTGTGCTTATTCCTGATTTTAATTTTGGTAAGCTTATATTGCAGATGAATGAGGCCTATTTAAATCTCATCATTAGGAAGTGGACGAAGAATATGTTTAAATTAAACTGTGCCCTTCGGAAAAAGAAAGCAAAGGAAAAAGGAATGGTCTATGAGCTTGAGTCTTCAAGTGAAAGTGAATAAATACTGTTCACCAATAAAATAAATAATAAATAAACACCATTTTTCAAATCTTTTCTTTATTTCAAGAGAAATACGATCAAGGAAAATCTTCAAATGTAACATCAGTTTACATTGTATCCAAAATTCTGAATTCTTGCTCAAAACTGAAAGATTTAAAGTCGACGTTTTCAATTTTCTTGTTTCTCATGACCTCTCCTATGAGACTTTTTGGAATTGCCTCGGGAACCTTGTAGTGAGTGGCCATCTCTTCCGCACACTCAATAAGTCTTAGGTTGGATATCCTCAAGTCGCCCCTATGAAGTGTGGCCGCATTGAACATGGGTTCACTTGAATGGGATTGGACGGGTCCTTCTTGACCCGTGGCAGCTACCGCAAGTCGGGAGCATTCAGAAAATAGGAGGTAGTAGAACGTCTTAAGGACAATTTCCAGCATGGAAATCGTGTTCTTCGATTCACATTCATAGTCTATATATGCCCCCATTCTTTCAGTGCGTTGCAGAGCTCCCACCCCCTGAGCACGACAAGTTTGAAACGTCAAAAATGACGTCTCCGAGGACTCCAGAGTTTCCTCTCCTAGCTTAATGTGCCATCTGAAAGACTCCGTTTTATGTGGCCTGTTTTTCTTCTTGTCGCTTTCATCGTCATCATTGTCCATTCGTTTTCTTTTTAGAGGGCTTGAATCAATTCGTCCTCCAACTTCCCTCTCCAGTGTTATCAATTCCTCAAAACTGAGATTAAAACAATCTCTCCTAAAAAGAACATATTTATTATATATATAATTGATATAAGGTAAATATGTGAAAAAGAAAATATAAATATTAAAAATTGTATAGTATAACAACTTATTATTATCAAAATCAGAATGAGCAATAAAATTACATACGAAATCCTCTGAGAAGTTTCGTCTGAGTGGACAAAACAGACAAACTCTGTGTCGTAGTAGATATCCATCTCTATGGACCACCCATCATCAAGAGACAAGACCGAACCATTCTTTAGCTGATCTTTGTCCTCAAATGCTCTCTTCAAGATGTTAATATGAGTTGAAACATATCTCACGTAATCTTCCTTTTTCCGAATCAATGTTATCTTTCCGGCTCTTTTAAACTCCACACTTAAATTGTCAGAAATTTTAGTTGGAGCCATTATTACAATCAAAAAGAGTTCTAATAGAGACCAGTGATATAAGGAAAGTGAGTAAAGAGGTAAAATTCCCTCTCAATTTATACGAAAAGAGTGAAGATGCCAATCTCCATTGAAACTAATTCATAATCAAACAAATGATTTAATTCCTGATTAATATCAAATGATTCATGACTTAGATAATTAACAGCTGTGTATAAGAGTATATAAACTTATAGTTCCCACAAAGATTATCTCTTTCTCTCTCATTGGTGTATTATTATTAACTATCTTTAATCACATAGGAAGGGATATGCGATACGTAATAATCTCATAAAAGGGATAAGTGATAGGTAATAATCACATCTACTTGTCTGGGCTTGTCTAAAGGAAATGACGTCATGAGAATAGGCATGTGTAATGAGGCGCATGGTAATCAATAGTACACGTCTGCGCATGTACACAGGAAGTGACGTCATGTGAATAAGCATGTGTTGTGTTATCAAAACTAGCCGTGACCCTCGGGGTGAATAAATACCTCTCTACTACTCCTCTCTGTCTCGCCGCCAGGGGGCTCCTTCCTCCACAGTGGGACCACATCACATGGGTTTAATGTATAGGGAGGGGGGGGGGGGGTTGTTAAAGCCCATCATTAGTGGAGGAGGAGGAGGGGGAGGAGGAGGAAGGATGTGATGTGTCACAGAAAAATGAGTCATCGGACTGAACTGGGATAGAGGAAGAAGAGGAGAGAGAGGGAGAGAGAGGGAGAGAGAGGGAGAGAGAGACAGAGAGGGGGTTGAAAGTTGATGAACTTTGTTAAGATAATATATATATATATATATATCGATTCTCTAAAGGTGAGAGACACTTGTATTAGCTTTATAATGTAACGAAATGGTTTCGAATTTTATTAAATCATTAATAATATGTGTAGAATTACAGGAGGAGTACCTATTTGCACCTAGCCGGGGCACAGGAGGAGGACTGGTGGGGGCAGAGATGTGGTGGTGGTGGAGAGAAACCTGACTCACATAAGGGGGAATCCCCCAGGTGTCTCCTCCTCCTCTCCTCCTCCACAGTCCTCACACTGGCACACACAGACACAGAGCAGGAATTCAGTCAGCCTCTCTCCCTCTCTCTCTCTCTCTCTCCCTCCCTCTCTCTCTCCCTCCCTCTCTCTCTCTCTCTCCCTCCCTCTCTCTCTCTCTCTCTCTCCCTCCCCCTCTCTCTCTCTCTCTCCCTCCCCCTCTCTCTCTCTCTCTCCCTCCCTCTCTCTCTCTCTCTCTCCCCTCCTCTCTCCCTCTCCGTCTGTCTGTCTGTCTCTCCCCTCCTCTCTCCCTCTCTCTCTCTCTCCTCCTATCTGTCTCTCCCCTCCTCTCTCCCTCTATGTCTGTCTATTTGTCTCTCTCTCCCCTCCTCTCTGTCTGTCTATCTGTCTCTCTCTTCCCTCTCTCTCTCACACAGAGCAAGGAATGAATGAAAATAAATATTTATTATGTCAGACAGTGTGTCTCAGCTGATACTTCTGGGAGTGGAGAGGAGGAGATGGTGGTGGGTGGTGGTTGTGGTGAAGGCACTCCTCCCCTCTTCTAGCTTCCCTCATCCACCACCTGTCATATATCAATGACTTTTATTACCCAGTCATATACCCTGGCTGGTGGTGGTGGTGGTGAGAGACTGAATGGGGAAAAGGATTTACACTAGATTCAGTTCACATGGGTTTAATGTATAAAATATTATCTTGGCTTCTAAACAAACTAGAATTATGGAATAAAGCCCAAAAGTTTTCTCATGTTAAGGAGAATATATTTAGACATGACTTATTTTTGTACATCCTTTAATTTAATAAGTTTGACATCTGGACTGTGGACATCTGGAGTTTATGACTCTGTGGGGGCACACCACCTCAGCTGGCTGAGCTGGCGCACCCTGGGCTAAGCTCTGGGGGCTCGCTGGCCCAGTCTCTGCAGTCTCTGATCTGATAAGGGGTAAAGGGCTGATAAGGGGTAAACTTCTTAGTCAGGTGATCATCGCCCTAATGACTTCGTTTGATGTGACCCATTGTGCCGAAAACAGAAATACAAATGGCTTTGGAGTTATAAACTCAAATGTTGGACCACTAGGTAAACGTCCGAAACTTTTCTCTAGGTTAAGGAATAGAATAGGAACAGCAGGAAAAGGGAGAAGGGGGCGAAAAAGGGGCTCAAACAGTCGGGGGCCACGTTTGTCAGTATATCTATGTCTTCTCCTCTTAAATCCAGAGTAAAACGCTAACGCGAATAAGAATTACACAAATGATTTCTTGCACAAATTGATGGGAAATAAACCCAAATAAAAATTATCAAACAGAAGAATACGACTACAAGAAGTTGTGCAGGTCTCTTTAGAGGAAGGTTGGGATGTTGGAGATTGAAGCTGGTTGTGATTTGGATGCATCACCGTGTAGATGTTGAGTGGTCGCCATAGCTAAGGCATTAGATATCAGATTTGTGAAATTAGCAGATCAGCTATTCTTCCATTTTGTAAACAGCATTGAAAAAAAAATTAAGGTCATTAACGAAAGAGGTTCTTCATATAGATTGAGCGGTAAAGGCATTGGTAATGCCTAGACCCAGGTTCAGTGAGGCCAAGTCCAGGTCGGGTGGGGGTGTGTCTCCTACCAGATCTCGCACACTGAATGATGATGGGTGCCTCCTAGAGGGGTGGGGTCTTGCTATCTGAGAGTCAGCTCTGCTGTGATTGGGAGTCTAGACAGATCCCAGAAGCAACCTGGCCGGCATTGTGTCAATTCCTACAATCTATATTCAGTAATGAGACTGTAAGGGGTCTGTAAGGAGTCTTGAGTAGGGTGCGACCATGGCAGTTTCAACTATCATTGCGATAGGGATTATCAGGTAACTGAGAAACCAATTATATTGTTAGTCTTATGATATGGTGATATCTTGCTGCAGCTTTACTGCTCAGCGTCCTGCTGATGTATCTGAATTATGGATTGGATTAGATCATTTTAAGATTTTCTTAAATAAGTAGACCTAAGGAATGTTTCTCGGTGGAGAAGGCATTAACCCATGAAGGGTGATGGTCATAGAATGACCAAGAACTATTACTTGAATTTAGAATACTTATATAACCAACCGTTAAGATAGCTATTGTTTAGTTGTTTCGTTTCATTTACACATTATTTTATTTGCATTTATGCTAGTTCTGATGAGTGTATTTGTGAACAATTTCAGTTGGTTGTTTGTGTCGACATGCTTGAGCAAAAAAATATTTCGTCAGAATCTGGAAGTATATTTTGATCGCCAGTCCTCGATATACGTTGGTGCAGAACAGAAAGCTGTAATGAAGCGGTGAATGTGGCGGTGCCACAAGTGAATAGACCAGCCAAGCCAGGGTTCTGTAGCCCTGATTTCCATGGAATAGAATCAGGAGATTGCAGATCAACAAATGTCATGCAGAAGGATCTATACGAGATGGCCATAGATCAGTTCAAACAGTAGAATAGCATGTTGGAATCATTTACGGTGGTTCAGAGAAGGCAGAGAGATGCTCCGCTTCCCTTTGTCGGGAATATCATGAAGTCAGTCTTCGGCACCGAGTCTGAGATATCAGATTTTTCTGATGCAGTGAGGATTTAGTTGGAAGGATCGGAGGTGGCAGAATCAATTGAAGGAACTAGAGATGAGATTATGGTTGGCCTGGTGAGAAAAAACCATGACCTGTTAAAGTTCTCTTCGGCTCATGTCGGGCAGATGGAGCGACTGTTGTTAAATCTAACACCTACCATAGGTCGAGTTGCTAATGAGAGCAAGGAGGACATCTCTCTGGCTAGGCATTACAGGAACTCATTAATGAAAGTTTCATATATAGAGACCATTGTTCTGGACATTGTGGCATTAATACACTATGTACAGAGTATGGGAGATATGGTGGAGGCTCTATATGCACTACAGATTGGTGAGATTCATAGAGGTTTGGTCAACGATGAGCAACTGGAGGTGGCCCGCAGTGTGTTAGCCAGGAGCACTGTGACAAAGTTTCCTGAACATAAGGCAATCGGTAAACTAGGAAGAAAAGGTTCTGTCCTGGCTGTCTTTGTAAAAGGAGAAAAGTTCATCATCGTGATGAGACCCTATGTGGTGCCAGTAGGAGGTCTGGCAGATATATACAATATTGGAACAGTGCCTGTACAGCTGGACTCAAATTAAGATAATCCGAAAGGATATACCGAGATTGTCTTATATTTTGTTTTGAACAAGATGGGAGGATTTTATATGTTGCCATCAGGTAAGGAAATTCGGCCAACCACAGATAGCCTTACGCGCGGGAAAACGCATCATTTAGCCCTCTAGTAGTGGAAAAGGGAACTGTTAAAAGGACTGACGCACTTCCGGTTGTGACGTCCTCGCATGGCGCAAGCATGGTGTATTATGTTGATGCAGTGCTTTCCACTGCCCACACCAACAACATGGCAGAAAGTATGCTTTTATTAAAAGGATATCTTGGGTGAAGTCGCCCAAAGATCGGAAGAGACATACTAGGAGGAAGGATGATATCCAAATTGGACCAAAATCGCGTTTTCCTACATATCATTTCCCTTCGGGAAGCATAGAGAGCAATGAACGAACAAAGACTGACTCTACGTTTTTTGCATGGAATAACTGGAGGAGATACAGCACAAAGATCCGATCTGTAATTTCCAAACTCAAGAATAGTTTTGAAAATGACCCCATCGAAAGAGATCCTCAAGAGAACACACTAGTTTCAACTTTAGGAGCACCTGAAGTTCCCGATCTAGGAAATTAACATGAATGAAGAGGAATTCATATGTGTGTCATCTGTCAAAACATCTCCATGTGTAGAAGTAAGTCCATCTGATTTATTACTTCGGATAAGTAGATCCCCTTGTTACACTGCACATTTAACTGACTGATTGGCACTGACTGGTTCATAATTAGCTATAATTGAATTAAAGAAATATTGTGTAACTCTAACCAAATGTCTATCGTTGGGACTGCACCAATTTAACCCCTGCCACTAAGTCGTCGGTGGCACTGCTCATGCCATGGTTTAGGCTGAGTGTCTTGCATGATTCAATGTATTGCAGGTGCATTGCAACCTTATAATAGTTGGTAAATTAATAAGGTTTAGTGTTGTCCACAAACTGGAAAGTTAATCAGGGTTCTTATCAGCCTTTTTTAGCCTGGCTCTGAAGCAGCGTGGCGGCTGTAATTTAACCCAATAATACTAATCCACCTGTATCACTTTGGCATTAAATGGCATATGGTCAGATTTTCAGAAAATGTACAATTCAACTAAACCAAGCCTCTCAAATAACCCAAATTTCAGACGAAAATAAAGTTCCATATACAGTTCAACCTAACCAAACAGAGAATGCAATGGCGAATACACTCAGATTTACCTATAGTATTGGCCAAATTTAGCAGATTTTGTACATTTTCTGAAAATCTGACCCATATCTTCTGTAGCAAATCAATCGTGAGAGAACCCTTGGAATTGAAATCAGTTTGAAATTTTCTTTCTGGGAACACTGTACACAAACAACATGTATGGAAATATATTAAAACCTATATTGGCATATTGATTAAGAGAAATATTAAATTAAATAACTATGCTACAATATATTATATTATATTCGTCATATTATCTCACCCAAAACTATTTCTATAAACAAATTTGAGACAAGCAAATAGACATGCTAAGGTATCTAATCTATTTTTAATCCTCTAAAAATATCAAATAGTCTAATAAAAAATATCAGTTTATATTGTTACAATTTGACTTAGACTGATGGTCAATGAATTCCTTTTCTTTGACTATGTCACACACTGCATTTCCTGATAAATAAGGACCTGGATAAGTTTATTCTATAATCTTGATTCTCATTTCAGGCCTGTTCGAACTTCTCAAGGAGAAAGCAAGGAACATGAAATACTTGTGTGGAACTCAAAGTACAGAAAAACAGAAATATGAAAAGACAATGGAAAAAAGGCCTAGACCGAAACGTTCTATGGATCTTTACCAAGAATATCTCAAGATTCTCATGGGACTATGGCTTAATCTCGGGTCTGACTAAAGGACGCACAGCACTGAAAACCCGCACAGCATCCGCACAGCACCGTCGCTACTGGTGCGACTAATATTAGACACACCACTTTGCCATTTTGTACATGAAATATTATTTTGATCTCCATGATATTTGAGGATAATAATTATTGAATGCGGATCTCGAAAGACTGTAAATATTGGTTTTATAACTGGAATAGTTTTACTATAAATAGCTGTCAAACTTTGTCTAAGTTAATCTACTGTCCTTAAATCACTGTCCCAGAATTTTGTCGAAGTTAAAGACCCACTGACATAGAATATGACTTTGGTGAAATGAGTAGATATCTGGTTTATGAAAAGTGACCCAAAATTGATTTTCGAAAATTCCTAAGGGTTAGTGAGTATGGGCGGGATTTGTATTGATTCCAATGTCAGGGAATTTAAACAATCGATAGTTAAATTGAAGGGAGATTGAGATATTTATATTATATTATATAACAAAAATCGATTTGATGACTTATGGGACAATGCATTATTAGTTTTAATGTTTATGTAAAAAAAGGGCTATGATATCAAATCCTCAAGCTGGGAATAGCGTTGTTGAAATGTAATGCTTGTGGTAATAAAATAATTCAAATCAAAATCAGAGGAGAGAGGGAGAGAGAGAGAGAGGGGGGAAAGGGCAGAGTGAGAGATGTTGGTGATATTTCATAATTTAATTGTGTAGTTGAAATCATTTGAACTTCGCTCATTGAGGGGTACTTTGAGGGCGGGAATATCTCTGTGTAGGCAGGTAAATACATCTCTGGGCGCGAAATGTGTCACTTAATTGGCGGGTGAAGAAAAGTTATTTTTTACGCACTGCTTTGGCAAGTAAAATCGTTTTAGAAAGTAAAATTAATATCTAGTTCAGTAACTTTATCTCCTGACTTTGTTAGTTCTTTATGCAATCTCTTAGAAAATCTGGCGGGCAACATGATATTACATGATTTTGTCCGTTGCTTGCCAGGTGGGGAAACCTAAATGTGTGTGTGTAGGGGGGGTGGGGTGTTGTCAATGTGCGTGGGTGTTGGGAGTGGGAGCATTTAAACATGAAGGAGTGCCCCCCCCCCCTGCCCCCTCCCTGACCATATTCTGAATTGAAAAAGTATTGTAGCCGGCTAAAAATCCAAAATAGCCGCCTGACACAAAACTTAATGACGTCCCTGTATGGAAATATAGGAACATTATGAGGCACAATATAGGAACATTATGAGGGCACAAACAGACTATTTGTTATGATCATCTATGGCCCTTGAGCAGAACAAAACACTTCATGAATTTCAATGTATTATGTGGGGTTTCAAGGTCTTGGTAGAGATTTCATGCTAGTGTAAAGCCACTAGTTCGCCAATGTTACAAAATCCTTGGGTCTATGACAATGGCCTGCGGGTGGCAGTTTTGTATTAGCTTTTCTGTGTGTGAAGTGGGGAAGGAGGAAGGAGGAAGGAAAGTGACCCATGCTTCTTAATCGCCTAACTTAATATGATATATAATCTCTAAGGAATGTTCTAAATTCTTTCAAATGATAATAAGTTTGTTTGGGATGCAGTGCCAAACTATCGGTCCTTTGTAAATGAAGGACAGACAGGCCTTTACGCTGTGTGACTGGGAGGAGTGGTAGGGTACAGGCGGTGGCTATACTACTAGTGACGTCACCGCGCCCCTCTACCAGCGGCGGGTGGAGAGAGGAGTGTGTGTCAGATCGGGGGTCTTCATGGGGCTGTAAATTTAAAACCGCTGGATATAGAAACTTAATATTTCAGATCTGGCATCATGGTAGGCTGGCAATCATACAAGGGAGGCAAAAGTACATATTATTTCACGTGTCAGTGGGTCTTTAATCTACTGTTCTTTAATCACTGTCTCAGCCATATATTTTAATATTTACGGAAATTGCTGGTCGTTTATTTTGAATTAATTCTAGCGAGAATGGAAAACTTTATTAAATACTCGAAATAAAAGGAGAATCAATGCAATGTCTAACAGCATATATGGTAAATTCTAATTTCTTGGCGTCCATGGGGCTAGAAATTGGTCAATTTTCAAATAGGTCTCACTCACAGGTTTTTCTTATGTTATGAAACTATATATTTTGAAGCATTTTTGTACATACATTTGTACATAAAAAGGTTATCTTTGGATATTTGCTAAGCTATAAGACATGGGTCATATGAAGCCCTAGGTAAGTATACTGTGCGTATGCCATATGATTTATTTAAATTCCTGCCAACTCTACTAAATATGGCTATTAACATCCTGATTTTACTTTCATAATATGACAAATACCTATAAAGATATTTGATTAAATCATTTCTAGATTATAATTATGGATTCGAAATGCGGGTGTTTCTTTGTGGAAATCATTCTATATTGGGTAGATGTTACATAGTCCCAATTAACTTTAACATATCAATGACAAATGATTATTACCCTGCTCTTTTTAGAGTTTAGTATGTCCGTCATATTTTGTGAAATTTGAGGACAAATTTAAAGAGTTTTTCAATACTTTATACGTTCTTAGCCTAAGGCATACGCATGGTATAACACATGAGAAAAACATGTATGTTACAGTTTAATTGAGTTCAAACTGCAGTAGCTTTCTTTTATTATAGTATATAAGTCGATGTATAACAATTTAAGTGTGACCCCTTTATCTGATATAATTATCTGTTAAATACAACAACTAGATAATCATTTCCAATGGGTATTTCTTTTTCATTCTAGGCATATGCATGGTATGCATATTCAGGCATATGCATAGGATATGTATTTTGGGTTACTTGAAGATATCGAACAAATTCAGGTGTATATGAAACAGGTCTATTTTTTTCTTCTTTAGATAGTCGGGTATTGAATATTCATTGGTGATCTATTGTTGTGTATTGCATTAGTATGTAGGTACTGATCGAGCACTGGTTTCATTAACAAGCCTATATTAAAAATTCGTCACTACCTTGATCAACTCTTTTACTATATCTCAGCTTTATGATAGAATTACCTCACAGCAACTGAGATTATAAGGCCGTATTTTTCCATGTAATTGTCCACTCCCATTATCTAGGATCATAATTGGTATCACTGTTAAATATTAAATATTAAAGAATTATAAGTAACTAAAAAACTGAAAATTAATTTAAACATCATGGGAAGTGCTTGAAACTTCGATAGTTGATTACAGTAAAACTATTCAACTATTTAATCCCATATTTACTGGCTTTTGAGTCCCACCCATCATTATTGATATCCCAAAATTTCTCGGTTATAAACTGAATATTTTCTGTGAGAAACTGTGAAGAGGTACGTCTAATATTAGTCCCACTGTTTATACTTGTAGATCTCTTTTCTGAAAAATTGATTTGAAATAATAAAATTTCTAGCTTATACTTGAAACAGATTTGTTGTGTTATTATTGGTATTTTTAGTGATTATTCGACTTAAAAAGTGGAAATATGTATGAATATTCTTAATATTTTTACTCTGAGCATTGCATTATTGTCACCTGTGGCGACGATATAATAATAATGTCAAAGATTTGTCTATAATTATCAAATATGTTTTCTAGTGCAGAGTAAATAAAAGCATCCAGTGGAGACTGGAATTGTACAACATAAGGACGTTTCCACATTATTGTCTATAATACTAACTCTATTATAGGACTAAAGCTGTCTCTACACCAGTCCCGATACCCTCTCCCGATACTGGCGACACTGGCGATTGCCATTTTGTTCCCGATAGTACAGATTTCCCCGATACAAACTCTCACGTCGGGACCTGTCGGGGACGCCTCTACACTGGCGATGTTCGTCGGCCGACTGTCGGCGACGCACACAATATTTCAAACAAGTTAGAAGTGATCGGCGACTGTCGCCGACAGCTGCCGATAGCTTCAAGTGTCGGGAGGCCATCGGGAAAGCCTCTACACCATCCCCGACATTTGGCCGATAAAAGCATCGTAAGTATCGCCAACTGTTGGCGATGCACAATCGGGAGTGGTGTAGAGGCAGCTTAACTCATAAACAACACGAATATTAAACACTATGGAGCCACTAGCTGGCTGTGACGACCACTCTAATGTCTAAAAAAGATGAGTTTCTGAAAAGGTAATATGATCGGTAATAATTCTGGTAGGATTTCTGGACTATTTTCTTAATTCATATAAAATGTAGCCCCTGTAAATAAGCTGATTGGTAGCCTGAAAATGCATTTTGCAACCATACCACCATCAAAGCATCCAATTCAAATATTGAATAAAGTGGCATATTCACTTACACGTCGGTTGGAACCACCATCAAGAGTGGCCAGAGGGGACGGTCAGATTGTGACCACCGATGGTCATTTTTCACCGTCGCTGTTGACCGTCCGGGTGACCGTCCCCGGTATTTACTTGTCAAAAACGTCACCGTTGGACGGTCCCCTAGGGACCACCAGAAATTTGATTTATTACTGTAATGACATTTCTGGTCATATTTCTACATAGATATTAGCAAAGCATCGATCTCTAGACTCTACCAAACTCTCCTTGATATTACTAGTACTAATACTAGATATTAATTTGATATCTTAAAAATAGGCTTGGCAAACAGAGCCATGTTCACTGCCCTGTGTTATGGGACTGGATTTTCAGCAGCTAGAGAGAGTGGGCTAGTGAGACGTCTTATATTATTCTTATTGTTCCTGATCGATCTTCATATTATTTAATATTGATATGTACCTTCGCAATGATTATTATTATTATTTAAATCATTAGTTAATTCGAATTCTAAATTAATTTTTTTTTTTTTTAGCAATCCGAAAGGGGATGTATTAATTCAAAATAATATTAAAAAAATCAAAATCAATAAAAAGAACATTGTATTCTGCCAACCAGTTCTCCATTTACATCTTCAATAAAGTAAAATAAATCTCCAGTTTTAATAATGTTTAGAATTTAAGAATTGTATGTTCTAGACCAGAGATTGTAAAACGTCTAAGCACATAAATTTGTGGGATCTTTTATTCTACTAATGATTAAACCAATAAGACCTGTATTTAGACCAGCCTTTCAATCTAAAATATTGTACTTGCAACGATTGATAAAAACCCATAGACATAATAAATATTTATTGGGACATATGAGTAGTCATCTGTGGGTAGGCCTGTAATTCAACAAAAAAAAAAAAAATAGTTTTTGAGGAATGGCCCAAACTTTCAGGACTGTCCAAATTTAACCACTGGGGAGTTGGGTGTGTGTGTGTGGGGGGGGGGGGGGATTTGTGAAGAATTCTTGTGCAAAATTGTATTATCCACCCTAAAGTCTTTTGCAAAATGTCTTTGCCCCCCCCACCCTCTTGAAAGTTTAAGCAACATGTTATAGCCCCATCATCTTTGTAGTTCTGAGTCTGCAAAGAAAGACCCCCCCCCCACCACCACCATAACACACACACTTTTAGTCTGTGGAAAAAATGGTGCTCCCCGACCCCCTTCAAAGGCTGCACAAAAAGTTGCCACCCGCTCTTCAGGGTCTACCCCCAAGAAAGGTGCTTCCCCCCCCCCCCCCACCAACACACACACACACTTGGATTTTCTGCTCTCCTCCTCCCCCTGTTATTACAAAATGAACAGTCCCTTATTTCGCCAAAGCTAAAGGAGTGGATCAGGGCCGAGGGAACCACATGGTTTAGCAAAACGTTATTTTTCCATTGGATCTGACTCGTGCGTGTCTGTTGGAGAAAATGGTCTATAACTTTGGCTAGAATTAACGTATCTGGACCATTCAAAGTTTTTTAGAAACCTTAACATACTTAGATTATAGCTATGTGGGTGCGTTGTTATTTTAAATAGTTTCCTCACGTCACAGGACGGACATGCCAGAGCGAATCTGTTCGGCGATAATGTTAATCAAACTAACGTCCTGGATGACGTTTTGACATGGCGCATAGTTGACTTTGGTTTATACAAAGTAAAGAACTTGATTTATACAAAGTAGACAACATGGCAGATCTGTTAGGAGTGTTGCAAGGAGACACCATAGCAACTGGCAATACCGTTCCATGGATAGCTATGGATACATTGATACACAGATGTATGGTTACTTAGCTTTTCCTGATGTAAATAAACTCTGCCACTCCCCCGATACGGCCAATTTGGATCAATGGGTGCCTTCTACATGTTGGTCAATAAACATAGCCTACCCATCCTGTGTTTAGTATAATTTTAGTTTAATTTATTTTTACCATTCGGAGGTGCCAAGAAGATAACTAAACACATCTAAATCCAATATAGGAGGCATAGGAGCAAGATTAAATTATTAACTCATGTAGGCCTACTAACTTTGCTTTTGTTAAAAAAACGTCCCATCTTTTCCCACAAACTTCTGGCGTTTGGGCCTACCTAGAGAATCTACTTCTTTGGATGGTCCTATCGTTGTGTAGGCCTAGATATTTTGCTTGTGCCTATATTTGTAAAAGATCCTTATTCCTTTCCTTTGAAGTTGTGAAACCCTTATTTTGAGCTTGTATTGATGGCTAATACCGACGTCCTTGGGTCATTATTACCTATGGTTATAAACTCTGCAAGTGCAGACATATGCAGATGAGCATATAGGCCCTCCCTATCTTGTACAAAACCGGAAATAGTGAGCGGAAGTGAGCAAGTCCCAGTTCAGGGGGCTTGTCCCCCTAGTGGTGTAATTTTGAATCATTTTCAAGCTATCTGTGGTTGCCTGAATTGACTTGTGTCGGGGGAAGATATGATGCCATTGTCCTGCTACTAATAGGTCTTTTAGTCAAGTTATAAAGAAGTCTTGGTGTGGAGGCGTGCTTTTAAACACCTGTAAAAATGTCTTAACCTCTCGTAAGAGTCTGAGTACACAAAAAGCTACAAAAATGTCAGAATGTCATCTAAAGTGAAACCGAATACTGGTTATGGCAACATGAAGACAGGTCAAGATAGAAAGTTATGTCCCAGTTAACATGATCCGCCCTCATAAAAAGCATAAACAAAAACATTTCCAGGCGACCACACCAATAAATATTATTGTAATATACTGAGTAAATTGATTCTGACCTTAAGACGCGGATAGTCCTGATATTTCCTATTATTTGTGAAAAAGCAAAACGAGCTTCCACAGTGCTTCAGTCTGCCTTCTTCACCTGTGAAGGGGGTCCACCAGAGGAGGATTGGGCTTGTTATTGTTTCAGACTCCTTCGTAACAGCCCCAATTGCCAGCTTCTCATCTTCCATGCCGCCTTCTTAAATGAGGCATCAAAAGAAAAATTGAATAACATCGTTCAGCAATCTGGAAAAACTTCAATTGGTTTCATAACATTGCCTTTCCAATTTTAAGTGAAAAATCAACAGCTTTTTTTTAATATTTAAAAGATAACTTGTCAAGAAATCAATTCCTATCACGCCATATCAACTGTATAAGTAATTATTTTCCATGTAAGAAATTGGAACAATTTGTTTAGAAGATAAAGTTCTGACTTAGAATTGATAACAATAATCTTTCCATGAACAAACATAATAAAACGATAAACTTACTTAGTAAATGAAGTTTCAGTATTGGCGTGGCTGCAAAACCATGGTCGTTCCAATCGGCGATCTAGAACAAAAGAGCAAATGAATTGATTGCAAGTCACATTTCTCCTTCTTGAAAGGAGCACATCAACAGTAATAACCGTTTTGCCTATTGAGCTTCTCAAGTGAAACAATTTTGTGCCAAACAATATCTCTATATTAATAAAATAAGGGTTTGGAGCCTTAAACCGCTATCTTCTCTGAAAACGCTGGCCAGATCTCCATTATATTTCACATGCACATTGCCAAAAATGGTCCCGAACCATTCCACTATGTTTAATTAATAAATGATGAAAAGGGGTTAGAAATGGTTTTACATCGAGCACCCCGATTGGGCCTCCATCTCCAAGATGTAGGATATGAATTTGGTGACGAATGAGTTATATTGCTATGGGGCGTTTTTCTTACAACAAAGCCTAATTTGATACAACATTACATGTTAAACCTGAATAAGTAATACAGCTTGGACACTGGCTTCGAAATACTGGATAGTTTGTGTGATTTATAATATTATCATTCAATGGCACCCAATGGTTCCTTCATTTAAAACGAACATGAGTGTTATCATTAAACTCTATTTGTTTCTACAATTATTATCTATGCTATACTAAGCTATGTTCTACTTAGAACTTATAATGTGATGCCACCGCGGGCGGAGGTGACTACTACAGCGTCGATTACATCACACAGGTGTTTGGATGCGACGATAGGTGTGACTGAGAATTTGAATAGACACAGACCTGTGGGTTATTTGGTCAAGCATGCGCTTGTCCGCCCCTTTTCAGAACAATCATGCCCCAGTCACTCTGTTTAATGGGTCTGACACGTCAGTTACCATTCAGCCAGGGACAATTGTGGGGCTTTATGCTGTCACGACAGACGATCAGTTTTTGGATGTGTTGTCGGGACAAGAGGTGAGTAGCAATGGAAATGGTGAATGTTCTCGGGAGAGGCCTGTGAAGGAGGAGTTTCAGTTGGGTGCTGGATTATCGGTTGAACAGCGGGCGCAGATACTTCAGTTGTTAAGGCAGAACAGTCATGTTTTTGTGGGAACTGATGATTTGTGTGAATGCAATCCAATTCGGCTGTATAAGAATCGACCGATATTGAAGAAGGGATTGGTTGGAATTGATGGTACGGGAGATGATTTGGTATTGCCACCTGTAGTTGGGAATGAGTTGGCACGTGGGCAGGTGAATGTATGTGTGTCAGGCGTGGACTATATTGGGCTTGAACCTGTGAGGACAAGGGCTCAGGTCAGGCAGGGTCAGGAAGTGGAACTGCAGGATGAGTGTGATAGAATTCGCGATGTGAGTGACAGGATACGTTTTATGGCTGGGAAAGGTGCTGATGATAAGAACTGTGGGGTCGAGAGTCCTATGTCCAAGCAACTAGAGAAACCTGTGGTGACTTTGAGTTGCCCCCCTTCAATGGCATTGATTAAAAGTTTACAACAGAGGGATATGTTTTGCAGGGCTATGATACAATATCTGGATGAGGGAAAGTTACCAGATAAGAGAGGTTTGGCAAGGAACATTTCGGACAACACATGATTTGTTTTTTGTGAAAGAGGGGATGTTGTGTCGTTTAGCTAGGAGTACAAGGGCGCCTGAGAGGCAAGAGCTTTCAGGTGGTTGTGCCGGCTTCCCTTGCAGAGCCTTTGACGAGGTTTATACATGGTAAAGCTTCGGGTGCTCATGTGGGTTACACAAGAACACTGGGAGTAATACAAAGCTGATTCTTTTGGCTGCGAATGGCAAGGGATATCAGGGAATTTGTCGGTACCTGTCATGAGTGTTTGAAGGCTAAAACTTTGAAGAAACCTTTTAAGCTGCTGATGACTTTGAGGTCTAGGGCTCCTAGGCCTTTCAGTTATCTTATGATTGATGCGATGGGACCGTTGCCTAGAACACAGCGGGGAAATATGTACATACATGTGTGCATTTGTTTGTACTCTAAGTTCTGTATTATATGGCCAACACCGGCAATTACTGCTGAGAGGGTGTCACGTGAGTTTTATGAAAAGGTGATTGCATATGTGGGAGTGCCGACTCAGCTTTTCAGCGACAACGGAAGCTGTTACATCGGCGAAACGTTTCGCAACAAGTGTGTTGCATGGGGCATTAAGCAGGTGTTTTCCTCTTCATTTTTTCCCCAAAGCCAGGGAGGAGTGGAGAGAGCGAACCAAAGTGTTCTGGGATGTCTGAGGACATTTCTGGGGGACAAACAGAGCTCTTGGGATTCGTATCTTCCAATTGTGCAATTCACATTGAATGCTTCTCCAGCCTATACAACTGGAATGAGTCCTTACACTCTTGCTATGGGGAGGAGTCCAACGATAGCGGCGGAGGCGCCCTTACATCAGGATGATTTATGTTCCAAAACTGTATTGGAACAATTGGTGGACATAGTGAATACTCAGATGCAGTTGGCTGAGAAGGCTGAAGCAATCATGACTTGCAAGGAGAATGCAATGAAGACAAGGTATGATTTCAATGCAAAGCCTCATCCGATTACAGTGGGATCGGTGGTATATGCTAGAATTCACAAGTTGTTGGTGCCTAATACAGCTAAAAAGCTACGCCTACAGTCTGTCTTTTATGGCCCATTACTAGTGGTAAGGTTGCCTAGTGCATATACTGTGGGTTTGTATGACTTAAAGTAGGGCAAGGCAATAAAAAAACCCATACATGTGCGACATGTGAAGTTAGCGCTGAAAGGATCGAGAGAAGTGCTCGACACTTTGAAGCGTGGCTTAGGTTTGAAGGTGTAGGATGGAGATTCGCATTGAAGGTGGTGTCATAATTGGGTCTGGTAGGACAGGTGGTTTGAATTAGCGAGTGGAGCGCATTGAAGATTGAAAAAGGCCTTGGTGTGACGACACATAAAACGAATTGGAGAGTAATTCATTGGCAATTGTGGGGCGGGAATTGGACTGTTTTGATATCAGTTTGCAGCTGACGAGTCTTTGTGAAGTTTTATGGAGGAATTCCAATGGACCTGGGCTAATAAGAGACACGCCGTTTATTGGGCAGTTATATTTGTACCGGGCCAAGAAGGGGCTACAGAGGGTACAGAGGACGGATATTGGAATGTGGGGGGTGTGTGATGTGGACAATAGAGATTCTATCTCTCATATGGGCACACCTACCTTGGATGTTCTCACTTGCCACGGGTGTTTTTGGTTGTCAGGTCGGGTAAAACATCTTGGGAATTGTTGTCTCCGCAACAAGGACGTGGATAATGAATATCATGGCTGCATTTGTCTGGTAAGTCCTATATTTCAGTCACACAGAAGGGCTGGTGGATTTATTTCTCATGGAATTATTGCTTCAATTGGATATGCTATAGATGGGAGTGTAGTAGGGTCATCTGTAGCACTTCTGTGACCGTTGAGAGTAGAGGTTGGTTTCTCAGTGGATTTGACATCTATAAAGGGTAAATAAAAAATTGAGCGGGGGCGACCCTCGCGAAAGTGCGGGGAAAACCTGTGAGAGCCCCAAATCCAAAATGGCCGCCATCAACCATTATGAGAATTAATATTTCAATGGTTTGGCCTACCATGCAGTCCAGTATATGGTTATTAGGGTTTTGGGGGTTGAGGAATTCATATCTGATATCAGTTTGATGATTTGACCTTGCTTTGACCTTCAAATCCAAGATGGCTGACAATTTTCAGCTCAAAAGGGTCAGATTTTCAAAATCATGATAGAACCTTCCTAATAGGCTCTTATGAAAGTTCTTATCATGCTGAATTGACTTATGGAAAGTGAAACAACAATCAGGACAACCATAGTTAACACTGTGCATGGGAAGCTCACCCTCATTTTCCTGAAACACATCACATGTGATAAGGATGCATGTACATATACTAATTGCCTATGATGGCAGTATCTACATGTATATGCTACCTGAGGGTTTCATGCTTGGCCATAGGTGTTGTGAAATAAGGTGTTTTTTCATGAGAATTTGCAGGTACTACTACAATTTTTTTGTAGGTAAAAAATGGCCTGCGTCAGTGACAAATGGCCGGCGTGGGGCTTGTCCACGTCGGCCACATTGGCCGGCGTCAGTAAAAAGTTTTCGGGAACACTGTGTTGCATTCTGGATTTTGTAATTATTGGGAATATTTAATGGATAAACACCAATAATGCGGCCTAGATCTTATAATTAGTGGTGATAGTTGAACCACGGGCTTTGATGTAAATTTGGGGGGGGAAAGAGAGGGGGAGGGGGGGTAGTGTGATGGAATGGAATTGTCCATCACACGGTATTCAGACCTATAGTCCAGAGATACGTCATATCAGGTCAGTGGGAGTAATAGATACACATGGGGGGAGGGACCGTGCATACTTATGAATATAGATTGTAAGCCAGACTCCACCTCTTCACCTGTACGCATGACTATTGATAATTTTGATATGATATATATACAAGCTAGACTAGGCGACCCAATGCGGACCGTAGGGCCGGAGGACCAATCCATAACAACAAATGACGGGTCCCCTTTCTTCCACCTAGTGCTCTCTACTGGTATGGGGAAAAGAATGAGATTCAACTAACTAGGAAATTCCTCCTGTGGACCTCCCTCGCAACTTTGTGCAGGCACTCACAACAACCTAAAGAAGCTTTGAGTTTACAGGGATTATCATGTAAATTGTCTGCAGAGATCTGTACAATAATCTTGTTATTATTTTGTTATTATGTTGTCAGCCTCACTCTACACAGAACCCACTTCCCAATGAATCAAGCTTTGACAGTGCAGAGCTGTGATGTTCTCATGGCTCTGCGCTCAATTCTTCCACTATTTGACCAGTTTGATATCTTTCAGGACTCTGCAAGCTAACACTGCAAGCTAACTCTGCATGCTAACTCTGCACACTAACTTATACCTTACATTAGCAATAATCTCTCTTTTTTATCACCGTTTTTGCGGGTGCCAGTCAGCGCGAACACCTTAACAGAGTGGCAGCGGAAGCTTCCATCTTTTTTGAGCTCATTTGAGCAACCTCTTTTTGTCTCTTTTGGTTGCATGCTTGTGAGAGTTTGACTGTCTTTTTTACATATCCGTGTACAGACTTCCATATATATGCAATAGATTGACCTGATCGCTTTGTTGGATTGTTTGTCCAATTTTATACCTTGAACGAAAGTACAAGTGCTGATGTTATGTTACTCGTTTCTGTGACATAAATATGCAATACCCAACGGATTTCTGATAGAGCACAACGCTCTTCTTATGTTTTTAACAAATGTCATGCTATCACTGCCTAGGTTAAAACCTGCAGTACTATTGTTTGCTTTGATATTATATGTATGCCCGCAAATCAATATTTGAAGGCAGTTCTTATCATGTCTTTGAAATATTGTCTTTACTTAATTGAGTACATTCCTTTAAGTGGTGTATCATTTGTACTATCAAAATTATCTCTTCATATCACTATTTACTTCTGCATTGTCATTTCGCAGAATATGTTCTAGAGTATTGTAACAGTTTTTTTGTAACATCAGGCAATTCTGACAATAGCATCAGTGATGTAATATCTTTAGTCCTGAATAAAGATATTTTTCAAATCAAAGGGGGGGGGGGGCTGGGATGGGACAGTTTAGCCACAGCTATATGAACAATGACAGCCTAGGAAGCATAGAAGTTAGAACAAACATCTCACTGGTGCCTGTACGCTTTTCTAGACTAGGCGACCCAATGCGGACCGTAGGGCCGTCACCTTTCTTCCACCTAGTGCTCTTTACTGGTATGGGGAAAAGAATGAGATTCAACTAACTAGGAAATTCCTCCTGTGGACCTCCCACATAACTTTGTGCAGGCACTCACAACAACCTAAAGAAGCTTTGAGTTTAGAGGGATTATCATGTAAATTGTCTGCAAACATCTTTACAATGATCATGTTATTATTTTGTTATTATGTTGTCAGCTAACACTGCAAGCTAACTCTGCAAGCTAACTCTGCATGATACACAAGACCCACCAAGGAATCAAGCTTTGACAGCGCAGAGCCGTGACGTCCTAACGGCTATGCGCAAAAGTAGTAGTAAAAAAAGGCAAGGCATTCTGCTGGGGCCTGTTTCAAAATCAGGGACATAGGATTATTCGGTCCATTTCTCCCCATAATATTGCTTATAAGACATGCTTCCTCTACTTCCTCCTATATCAATGTGTTGCAAGTGTTGCAAGGACCAATAATCAGAAAACAGTTCTTGTGCATGGTAGATGCAGAAAATTTGGTGCCCATAATAGGATGTACCAAAATTGGAAGAATTATAAATCAATTGACGCAATATTTATTGTAAAATTGGAAAAAAGTCTAAATCTAAATTTATTTTTTTGCAAAAGTGCCATTTATTCAGTTTTTCATGCTGAATAAAATGAATGGTAGTAAAAGTTGATGAATTTTGAAAATGGTTCCTTTAGAATGGTTTCCATGGCAACCAGACAATACGTTTTTTTAATTGAAAAACTGTACATCTGGTAAATGGTTGCTATGGGGATATAAAAAGATGAAATTTCTAAATTTCAACTCGCAACAAGTAGAGCAGAAAATTTTGGTTCATGTGCAATTTACTAAGTACAAATCGCATTTCAAAGGTAGCAAAAACCTTATCTCTATAACACCTAAGTCAGGGAGAATAAAACGATCCTTCATTCATGTGATCCCTCTGTTGTGGAACAGCTTGGCCCCGGGACAGCGGAATATTCCCGATTTAAAGGAGTTTAAATCATTACTTCGAAACAATTATAAGTCGGATTAGTGATTAATTGTGGGTCTGTTTAGAATTATGAAACATTACAGTTCCATGGTCAACATTATGTGTGGTGGGTGGGTGGGGGTGGGGGTGGTGTGGCAGGATGGGACAGATTAACCACAGCTATATGCTATATAAACAATGACAGCCTTCGAAGCATAGAAGTTAAAACAGACATCTCACTGGTGCCGTACGCTTTTCTAGACTAGGCGACCCAATGCGGACCGTAGGGCCGGAGGACCAAACCATAACAACAAATAACGGGTCACCTTTCTTCCACCTAGTGCTCTTTACTGGTATACAGAAAAGAATGAGATTCAACTAACTAGGAAATTCCTCCTGTGGACCTACCACATAACTTTGTGCAGGTACTCACAACAAACTAAAGAAGCTTTGAGTTTAGAGGGATTATCATGTAAATTGTCTGCAAACATCTGTACAATGATCATGTTATTATATTGTTATTATTTTGTCAGCTAACACTGCAAGCTAACTCTGCAAGCTAACTCTGCATGATACACAGGACCAACCAAGGAATCAAGCTTTGACAGCGCAGAGCCGTGACGTCCTAACGGCTATGCGCGAAAGTAGTAGTAAATAAAAGACAAGGCAGAAAGTGTTGTTTAGTCTCCTTCAACTAGATCTAAAATATAGATGTGACATTTCCATTAAATCTGCTCAACTTAATTCTATCAAAAGGGTCAGCTCCCTTCCCTGGAGGAGGCTTAAAGAGTTCATACTAGAGCATATTCAGACCCTATAGTGGTTCCCCTTGGGTATCAACTGCTTGAGATTGGTATGTTTTCCGAAATAGGCATTATTCCTGTAAAATGGCATGAAGCCATATCAAACTTGGAGTCAACTATAATAAATGTTTTTTATTCTAGAAGGTACACATAGATGAGGAGAGATAAAGGAATGGGTGTATTTTAGATGTTAACCGTTCGGCTAGATGGATTTGTTGACATACTGAATGAAAGTTGTAAAAACAAAAAAGAAAAGAATAAAACAATCCTTCATTTATGTGATCCCTGTGTTGTGGAACAGCTTGGCCCATGGACAGCAGAATATTACTGATTTAAAGGAATTTAAATTATTCCTTCAAAACAATTATAAGTTGGATTAGTGATTAATTGTGGGTGTGTTTAGGATTATGAAACATTACATGGAGTTCCATGGTCAAGATTATGTACAGTATATATTTGCATAAAGAGTTGTAGAAATCATATATTATTATTAACTGTAAAGCCATCCACTACAGGATGGTATAGGTTAACTTTGTAACATGAACTTAAAAACTTTATACATTATCTAGTCAGATACAGGTGCTATGTACTGAGCCAGCCATATCGAGGATTGAGGAGGTATCTCTAGCCTTGTATTGGTTCGCATCCAATACAGGATGCTACAACGTATTTTATTAATGATACTCCAAGGTTGATTATTAGTATTTCTAGTCTTTATTTCATAGACAACATTTCTGTAGATATTAGATGTTACATGTAGGCCTTAAGGAAACAAAATTATGTACGCAATATGCCATAGGACTTCTGGGAAGAACAGCTCTGAGCTGACAGGTTTAGTCCCATTTCTCACAAATGTTTTAATGATGTACTGTTGAAGAGAAATCAAAATACGTCTATATATATATATATATATATATATATATATATATATATATATATATATATATGGTCGAATCCCACGAACTGACCCCAAAAACGGTTTTATTTGGCAGAATGCTATGAAATAAAAGAACTATCAAGGTCACCCCCCATTTTTCTTGTTGGAATAGAGGATAGCATTATAAAGAATATTTGTTGAAAGTTTCATTGCAATCGGAGCATTCATTTTTTCCTGAGACTAATTTTAGACATTTCACTGCTTTAATGAATTGCTGTTTTCTAACATCAATATAAACTCTTCAATTAATTTTTTTTAAAGTATCCATAGGCTCTATCTGTAGGTAATAACATATAAAAAATGAAATATGACTGATGACAAACATAATTCTGATATTCCTGGAATGACAGATTAAAACAATTGAATTTTCATAATTTAACAAAAAAATCGTTAGGTTCCGAACGCCCTTCAAACATGCACCACTTTTATTTCCACAAAGATTAAGACAAGATCTTTTATCAGGATGTTAGGCATCATCATGTACAAATGTCTACCAAATTTTAACAACTTTGGTTCAATTTCCAATGAGATATGGGCCCACAAAGATAAAAAGAAGGGCAACAATCTTGTTAGTTCCGAACGCTGACGCATCAGGGACACTTATATTGCTTCATACAGCCATCTAGTGTTCAGGAAACACACCAGATTGTAGCGGCATGCTTCAAGACCTTGTCCAGATCAGACAGAAAAGTTGGTAAGTCTTTATTCTCTAAAAAACTGCACATTTCGTGTCTGTGATTTATTATTTTTATTATTACCTGATTGTTTGATCCACAAAAAGTTATTGTCATCTTCAATCTTAGCCTGTAATATGTCTGTAGTTCATCATTGTAATCATGCCGGGGGCGATAATATGTGTATTGGTTGCATTCGGCAATCCTGCTTATTTTTATACTGGCTTAAAGGCCAGCGTTCGGAACCTAACAGGCGTTCGGAACTAACGTTCGGAACCTAACAGGCGTTCGGAACTAACGTTCGGAACTAAATGTTAGTGGCAAATACATGTAAATAGTTAATGATACATGCATAGAAATGATGTAGAAGGGATGCTAATTGAAGATATACAATTATTAATTGTAAATATATAGCGTTCGGAACCTAACAACGTTCGGAACCTAACATCATACTAAAGCTAATATGTGATGTGTTCCAGGAAAATGAGTCACAAGTCGCAAAAAATGGGGATTGAGATATCATCATATTTGAAAAGATGAGATCCAGCCGATTCTAATGGTAGTAAACAATATGACAAGTAGTGTTTCTATACTTTAAGTTTGATATCTTTATTTTTGAAAAAAAAAGTTATTAATATGTTTGGTGGATAATAATTGATAAAGTACCTAAATATACTCCATAAAATGACCTTAGAAATTCATAGATACCTTTGATACATTGCCTTGAAATTTTGTACACGTATAAATGTCACTAGCGGCATTAAGCACCCCAGAAATTAGAATAGTCCAAGAAATATATCTTATAAATAAATCACTTTAAAAAGTATCCATTTTGCGACTTATGACTCATTTACCTGAAACACGTCACATATCATTGATTACAACTGCTACCTTGTTATAAACCCTTATTTCTTTGTTTACATTAAGAACAATCTATTTCTGACTGTTTCTGGCTCATATTTATGCTCATATATTATGTATTACTTTTAGAAAATGCCACCAAAAAAGAATAACCCAACTCAGGATGGCCGTTCACAGAGTGCAATTCGTGCTGCTCGCTGGAGGGCCCAAATGAAGGAGAATGATGTATGGGTTCAGAAGGAAAGGGAGAGAAAAAGGGTATTCATTCATTCATAAAATCTATCCATTAATATTGTGTTATTACTTATACTGAGTGATTTATTTCTTATAATTTTGTATGTTCTCACTATTCTAATAGTATTCATTCTATTCGGATATAAACCATACAATGTTATTATTTCATTCATGTATTACAGGTGACCAAGAAGAAAGCAACCGAATTGTCAGCCCCTGAAAAAAGAAAGAGGAATCTGTACCAGAAGAATATTATGGCACGTCGTAGGGAGGAAGCCAGGAAGAGAAGGGCAGCAGAGACAGGGAGATCTTCAGAATCGTCATCCGCAGAAGGAGGTAATTCTTTAAGCCTTCTACTTAATTATTTGTATCTGTAAGTCAATTCTTGTTGAATAAAATACCTCATCATTCTATCACCATTCTATGAGCATTCTACATCTAATTTGTAGAAGATACACCACGCACCTCCGGCCGGCTCATAGGGCAGGATGCAGAACAAGTTGTGCTACCAGTCAGGACAAGAGGAAAGCCCCAAGCAGCCAAGGCTGCCACTGCAGGAGTCTCAGCAACCCCAGTTACAACTGGTAGAGGGAATGAAATGTACATAATTAGACATTTAACATATAAAGCATGTATGCCAGATTTACTTTCCTTATTAATATTGCTCCTGCTCCTGCATGATTCCAATTTTCCCTTCCTTTTTTAATGTTCACCCAAATGTATAGACCAGTAACTAGGGCAGCAGCTGTACAACAGGCAGCGAATGAGGCAGCTACATTGAGGACCACAGTGATGTCTACTCCTCCGAGAGGAAGGTGCACAATTTGACATATTGTAATGTATATATACTGAATGAATATTTCCAATTTAATTAATCACTCTACTGTTTTTGTACAATTTTCTATATACCATTTTCTTTTTGCATCCAACACCATAGACATGGACGGCTCTTCTGCATGTCAAGTGGGGCCCTGGCTCACCTCCAACAACCTGACACTACCCTACCTTCTGATGCATGTTAAAGCCTGCAGCATGATTGGATTTATTGCGATACCTTGAAGTTTTTACATCATAGATAGATAAAAAGTTCAAATTCAATAAACAAATAGAAATCTGTTTGCCTTTCTCCTGTTTAATTGTTTTTTTTATTATTAAATTCTTTGCAGGATGGTAGTAAAGATCAACTTTGGCCTAAAAAAGAACCTGGAAACACCAGAAAAGGAGGCAGCTACAATGCTACGTACACATGGCATAACTCCTGAACGAAACATGGGTTTGGTGAAGGAAATCTCTACGTACAAGACAATAGCTTCGTGTGTAAAAGCTGCTCCTTCTAAGATTAAATCAAGTCTATTTGGTACTGCCAAAAAACGCAAAAATGCAAGCCTCATTGGGAGTAAATTGGCCTGTGACAGGAAGAGGCTCTTTATACCAAAGATATCACCAACCATAAGAAAAGACCGGCAATTGGAACTGAAACAGAAGGTGGTTCAGTTCCTACAGGAGGGACAGAACTCTTACGAACTACCAGACAAGAGAGCATGCAGAAAGGATGGGAGGCAAGTTTTCGCATTGACAAACACCATGGACAGGCTCTATGACATTTTCAAGAAGCGGTATCCATCGACCACCCTAAGCCGGACTACTTTCTTTCGTTTTCGACCATCATGGATTCACCTCATTAATGCAAGCAACAGAACGCAGTGCCTTTGCATTAAGTGCGAAAACAGCCGTCTCAAGTTGCGGGCACTTAAACAGACCACAACATCACCCGAAAAATTCCTTAGTGACCACACCAATGAAGAAATCCCAGAAATATTACAAACACTTGTTGGAGAGGAAGAAACAATAGTCTTTGCAGAGTGGATGAGGATCGACAGAGTGGATCCAAAGACAAAAAAGGTGTTTCGTCAGTTTGACATCTGTGATCTCACACTGGAGACTGAGGATTTTGTTGAGAAGTTTACAGATAGTTTCATCGAGTTACGTGAACATATTCGTCGTTTTGCTACTCAGCATGCAGAGGTTCGACGCATGAAAAGTAAGCTTGCTAAAGGTGAAGAAGCGGTTGTTCATATAGATTATGCCGAGAACTACACATGTGGGTATGACCGTGAAATTTCTCAAATATACTATGGGAAGAAAAACATCACCTTGCACCCACTTGTGGTAACATATCGTACCGATGAAGGACAAGAGCATAAGAGTTTTTGTGCCCTTTCCGATGATTTGACTCACACATTTCCCACTGCATACACGTTCATTCTTCGCATGCTAAAGCTGCTGAGAGAATTATTGCCAAATCTGAAGAAGATGCACATTGTCAGTGATAGCCCAGCCACGCAGTATCGCAACAAATTTGCTGTTGCAGCTATTTCTCAGTTCAGTGAGCGTCACCACATTGAAGCAAGTTGGCAGTACCTGGAAGTTGGCCATGGTAAGGGCCCAGCTGATGGTGTTGGTGGAGCTGCCAAAAAAGGAGCAGACTTGGCAGTTCGGCGTGGAGTGAAGATAAAATCAGCAAAAGAATTTGTTGACTGGGGCAATTCAAGCAACTCAAAGATTTGCTTCTTTGAGGTCTCACAAAAGGAAATTGCAGCATCCCAGCGACAAATAAACTCATGGAAGGCCCAGCCGCTTGTTGGCATACAGAAGTTCCATTCAGTTATTGGCTACAACAACACCCTTTTTGCTCGTGAAACCTCCTGCTTCAAGAACTGTTGCTTTAAATCATCCACATTCACACCAACATGTCCAGGCTGGACTGACACTGGCATTCCCTTCAGTGGCAGTGTTGCTGTAGATGTGCCCGAGTATGTAGAAGACAAGGAAAGATCAGAGCCAGATATCGTCACATCAGATGAAGAGGATGAAGAAGTGCTTTCCACCGATTCAGATCAGGATGCAGCCTCAGCAGAAGTCCCATCAGAAGATGAAATGCATTCTTTACAATCTGATCATGACCCAGACCCAGGACATGAGTTTGACCTTGTCCCAGAAGAGCATGCAGACAACGTGGTGGAGGTGGAGTCCCTCGTTGAAGATGTCCCGGAAAGCACAGCAGAAAAGGAGGCAGTTCCGGAAGGTGCAGAGAATGTCAAAGAGGTGGAGTTCCCGGTTGACCTTGTCCCGGAAGGCACAGGAGAGAAGGAGGTGGTCCCGGTTGACCTTGTCCCGGAAGGTGCAGAAGAAGTGAGGGAGGTGGAGTTCCCGGTTGAAGGTATCCCGGAAGGCACAGGAGAGAAGGAGGTGGTCCCGGTTGACCTTGTCCCGGAAGGTGCAGAGAAAGTGAAGGAGGTGGAGTTCCCGGTTGACCTTGTCCCGGAAGGCACAGGAGAGAAGGAGGTGGTCCCGGTTGACCTTGTCCCGGAAGGTGCAGAGAAAGGGAAGGAGGTGGAGTTCCCGGTTGAAAGTATCCTGGAAGGCACAGAAGAGAAGGAGGTGGTCCCGGTTGACCTTGTCCCGGAAGGTGCAGACGAAGTGAGGGAGGTGGGGTTCCCGGTTGACCTTGTCCCGGAAGGCACAGGAGAGAAGGAGGTGGTCCCGGTTGACCTTGTCCCGGAAGGCACAGAAGAGAAGGAGGTGGTCCCGGTTGACCTTGTCCCGGAAGGTGCAGAAGAAGTGAGGGAGGTGGAGTTCCCGGTTGACCTTGTCCCGGAAGGCACAGGAGAGAAGGAGGTGGTCCCGGTTGACCTTGTCCCGGAAGGCACAGGAGAGAAGGAGGTGGTCCCGGTTGACCTTGTCCCGGAAGGTGCAGAAGAAGTGAGGGAGGTGGAGTTCCCGGTTGACCTTGTCCCGGAAGGCACAGGAGAAAAGGAGGTGGTCCCGGTTGACCTTGTCCCGGAAGGTGCAGAAGAAGTGAGGGAGGTGGAGTTCCCGGTTGACCTTGTCCCGGAAGGCACAGGAGAGAAGGAGGTGGTCCCGGTTGACCTTGTCCCGGAAGGTGCAGAAGAAGTGAGGGAGGTGGAGTTCCCGGTTGACCTTGTCCCGGAAGGCACAGGAGAGAAGGAGGTGGTCCCGGTTGACCTTGTCCCGGAAGGTGCAGAGAAAGTGAAGGAGGTGGAGTTCCCGGTTGACCTTGTCCCGGAAGGCATAGGAGAGAAGGAGGTGGTCCCGGTTGACCTTGTCCCGGAAGGTGCAGAGAAAGTGAGGGAGGTGGAGTTCCCGGTTGACCTTGTCCCGGAAGGCACAGGAGAGAAGGAGGTGGTCCCGGTTGACCTTGTCCCGGAAGGTGCAGAAGAAGTGAGGGAGGTGGAGTTCCCGGTTGACCTTGTCCCGGAAGGCACAGGAGAGAAGGAGGTGGTCCCGGTTGACCTTGTCCCGGAAGGCACAGGAGAGAAGGAGGTGGTCCCGGTTGACCTTGTCCCGGAAGGTGCAGAAGAAGTGAGGGAGGTGGAGTTCCCGGTTGACCTTGTCCCGGAAGGCACAGGAGAAAAGGAGGTGGTCCCGGTTGACCTTGTCCCGGAAGGTGCAGAAGAAGTGAGGGAGGTGGAGTTCCCGGTTGACCTTGTCCCGGAAGGCACAGGAGAGAAGGAGGTGGTCCCGGTTGACCTTGTCCCGGAAGGTGCAGAAGAAGTGAGGGAGGTGGAGTTCCCGGTTGACCTTGTCCCGGAAGGCACAGGAGAGAAGGAGGTGGTCCCGGTTGACCTTGTCCCGGAAGGTGCAGAGAAAGTGAAGGAGGTGGAGTTCCCGGTTGACCTTGTCCCGGAAGGCATAGGAGAGAAGGAGGTGGTCCCGGTTGACCTTGTCCCGGAAGGTGCAGAGAAAGTGAAGGAGGTGGAGTTCCCGGTTGACCTTGTCCCGGAAGGCACAGGAGAGAAGGAGGTGGTCCCGGTTGACCTTGTCCCGGAAGGTGCAGAGAAAGTGAAGGAGGTGGAGTTCCCGGTTGAAGGTATCCCGGAAGGCACAGGAGAGAAAGAGGTGGTCGCAGTTGACCTTGTCCTGGAAGGTGCAAAACAGAAATCAGCTGTGGCAGTTCCATGTAAGAAAAGGTACTTTCATGAGCCATTCATTAAAGTGGATGAGAAAGATCGTTGTCCGCAAGTAAAGAGATTCAAAGAATTCCCAATGGTTGACATCAGTAATGAGACAAAGGGGTCACCATTTATAAAACAGAGAAACATTATTGGTCCATCTATGAAACTAAAGCCCATCATAAATGCAGTCCCAAAGGTGAGAAGAGCTTACTGTGAAATATGTGAAGCCTATTTCACAAATTCTCTGAAGCAACACACCCAAGAGAATCCCCATGTGACAAAGGTAGAGGCTATGGACTATTCCATGATAAAATGTTTCAACATTAATGACTCATCCTCATCAAAGATAGTATCATCAACAGCAGGACGTTCTACATCTGCATCAACGTCAATAAGAGAACCCGAAATTGGAGAGTATGTGGCCGCTCTTTATGAAACAGAGTGGTTTATTGGCCAGGTGAAGAAGAAAGAAAGTGAGGAAGACACTGAGGTGTTTATCTCATTCATGGAACATGTCAAAGGAGACAAATATAAGTGGGGAGCGAGAGACGAAATATGGGTCAGCATGGCAAATATTCTGTGTACCATTAACTGTCCCAAACCCCTTCAGGCCAAGTCTAGATCGAAGATAAAAATACTTAGCAAAGAAGACAAAGAAAAAATTGAAGAAGCATTTTCAAAAGTCAATTGAAGTGAAATTTGACAAAAACATATATATGACTATATGCCGCATTCTTTCAGTTTTATATCTCTGATGAGAACCTACATAAAAAGGCATTCATTAATATAAAATGAAATATAGATGTTAAAAGTGGGTTTTACACTACAATAGTGTAATTATATTGTCTTAGTTGATCATCTTTATTCATAAGTAATAAACTCTGACTAAAAAAAATAGGTTTCCGTATCATTAGCATGGAAAGATTGACTTAAAAAAAGACTTTGTCATAAAGTGTTAGTTCCGAACGCTACCTGTTAGTTCCGAACGCTATTATTTCTACTAGATTATAGAGGTCTGGAGGTGGACACAAGACATGGAATAGTTATTTTGGAATAACAGCAAACATTTATTAGTATTTGCAGCATATTTAATTACTTTCAGTTGTATATGTAATGAGAGACGATATGGATAGGCATATATTGATAACAAATAAGTATCTAACTGTTTGAGGAAAAAAGTAAAGACGAAAATAATGCACTTTTTACCTCAGTTAATCAGCTGTACTTATACATAATAAGTTATGTAAAAAACGAAACGTTTCTATTTCATTCTTATTGAATTACAAGCCGAAATCATGATTCTGTCCACCTGTTAGTTCCGAACGCTATGTGTTAGTTCCGAACGCTATCACATTTTCTATATTATTTAATCAGAATGGAGGAAGAACTAAGACATCAATTGGATGTTCCTATCTTAAGGACACACATATATCAGTATTTGAAATATATTGGACTACTTTCACTCATATATATTTGATGATGAACAATACAAAAACAACTTTATTGATTAGAAATGGAATTCAAATGGATGAGAACATTTTTAAAGACAAAAATAATGTACTTTCTAACCTCAATTAATCAGCTGTATTTATAGATAATAAGTTAAGTAAGAAATGAAACATTTATATTTCATTCTTATTGAAATACAGACTGAAATCATGACTCATCTCAAACTGTTAGTTCCGAACGCTATGTGTTAGTTCCGAACGCTATCACTTCTTCTATATTTAATCAGAGTGGAGGAGGAGATACAACATTAATTGGATGTTCCTGACATAAGGACACACATATATCAGTATTTGAAATATATTGGACTACTTTTCATCCCAGATACTTGAAGACAAACAATAAAAAAACAACTTTATTGATTCGAAATGGGATTTAAATGGATGAGGAAATTTGTAAAGACAAAAATAATGCACTTTTTTACCTCAATTAATCAGCTGTATTCATAGATAGTAAGTTAAGTGAGAAACGAAACACATATGTTTAATTCTTATTGAATTACAGACTGAAATGTTGAATCATCTTCAATCATCTCAACCTGTTAGTTCCGAACGCTATGTGTTAGTTCCGAACGCTATCACTTCTTCTATATTTAATCAGAGTGGAGGAGGAGATACAACATTAATTGGATGTTCCTGACAAAAGGACACACATATATCAGTATTTGAAATATATTGGACTACTTTTCATCATATATACTTGATGACAAACAATAAAAAAACAACTTTATTGATTCGAAATGGGATTTAAATGGATGACGAAATTTGTAAAGACAAAAATAATGCACTTTTTTACCTCAATTAATCAGCTCTATTCATAGATAGTAAGTGAAGTGAGAAACAAAACATATGTTTAATTCTTATTGAATTACAGACTGAAATGTTGAATCATCTTCAATCATCTCAACCTGTTAGTTCCGAACGCTATGTGTTAGTTCCGAACGCTATCACTTCTTCTATATTTAATCAGAGTGGAGGAGGAAATACAACATTAATTGGATGTTCCTGACATAAGGACACACATATATAAGTATTTAAAATATATTGGACTACTTTTCATCACATATAATTGATTACGAACAATAAAGAAAAGCCATCATTGATTAGAAATGGAATTTAATTGATGAGGAAAATTGTGATGACAGAAATAATGCATTTTTTTTCCTTACTTGAACAGCTTTACTCATAAACAATACATTTGGCTAAAAAAAATTGGTTTAAATTTCGTACTGATTGAATTATACACTTCAAGGAGGAATCATCAAAAGGCGTTAGTTCCGAACGCTATGTGTTAGTTCCGAACGCAAAAGACGTTAGTTCCGAACGCTTTGGCATGAAGCCTATAATAGAGCCAGGTGAAAAGCTCTTGCTTTTCCCAATAGCCCAATACTGTGGCTGCCCATACATATTTCTCCCATAATTTAATATGCATATGGAAATCGTTAGCAGTAGTTGAAACAAGATCTATTAAAAGAACTGTTAAAATTTCAATAGAATGCAAGTTAACATATGGATTCAGCAAATTAAAATAGACTATTTAGGTTGAAACATCTATGGTAGTTTCATATTCCAGGACCCTTCAAACTATATATGATAAATTTGGGTTTAATCATTGGCAGGAAATATGGTATTTGGCTATAGCGTTCGGAACTAACACTTTTAGTAGAGGAATCCATTTGATGACTCACAGTAGTGAAACAAATAAAGAATAAGAAAAATAAAAGTCATTTCTGCAATCTAGGACCTATAGCCTATCTACCCACAATATATTTAAGAAAACAAATAAACTTCAGAAAATAACGATTTGGGGTCAGTTGGTGGGATTCGACCATATATATATATATATATATATAGGTGTGAGGGGGTGGGGGTGGGGGGGGTGGCAGGATGGGACAGATTAACCACAGTTATATGCTATATAAACAATGACAGCCTAGGAAGCATAGAAGTTAGAACAGACATCTCACTGGTGCCGTGCGCTTTTCTAGACTAGGCGACCCAATGCGGACCGTAGGGCCGGAGGACTAATCCATAACAACAAATGACGGGTCCCCTTTCTTCCACCTAGTGCTCTTTACTGGTATGGGGAAAAGAATGAGATTCAACTAACTCGGAAATTCCTCCTGTGGACCTCCCTCGTAACTTTGTGCAGGCACTCACAACAACCTGAAGAAGCTTTGAGTTTACAGGGATTATCATGTAAATTGTCTGCAGACATCTGTACAATGATCTTGTTATTATTTTGTTATTATGTTGTCAGCCTCACTCTACACAGAACCCACTTTCCAATGAATCAAGCTTTGACAGTGCAGAGCTGTGACGTTCTCATAGCTCTGCGCTTCATTCTTCCACCATTTGACCAGGCTGATATCTTTCATGACTCTGCACACTAACACTGCAAGCTAACTCTGCATGCTAACTCTGCAAGCTACCTTATATAAATCACGGACAATAGGACACTGCCATGAACGTTATTCGCATCCTACCATCTAAAAGCGGGTTGACTCTATATTCTTAGTATCTAAACAATGAAATTGTCTATAATTGTGAATTCTATTCTATTTGCATTATAATAATTTCTGAAGGGAACCCTTCAGCGTTGTAGAATACTGAGAAGGACATTTCCGCTTCAGTACAACATAGCAGAAATGTACATGGGGGGGAGCAGGGGAGAGAACAGATAAACCATAGCTATATGAACAATGACAACCTAGGAAGCATAGAAGTTAGAACAAACATCTCACTGGTGCCTGTACGCTTCTCTAGACTAGGCGACCCAATGCGGACCGTAGGGCCGGAGGACCAATCCATAACAACAAATAACGGGTCACCTTTCTTCCACCTAGTGCTCTTTACTGGTAAACGGAAAAGAATGAGATTCAACTAACTCGGAAATTCCTCCTGTGGACCTCCCTCATAACTTTGTGCAGGCCATGACGTGCCTCTACCAACGTCCTGTTAGGCAGATAACCCACTGGAGGATGGAAAGGAACATAGCAAATGCAGGACTGAAAGATCTGCCAGTGCAGTGCAGAGAAAAAGACATATCCAGTCTACTCTTTCAAATACGTAAAATCATATACCTACGGATAGCAGAGAATATACTCTTTTCATATTTCTTAATCCCGTGACCATCTTTACATTTCTTATCACTGTTTTCACGGGTGCCAGTCAGCGCAAACACCTTAACAGAGTGCCAGTGGAAGCTTCTGTCTTAGCCTACTGGGAGATATTGCAGCCTACAGCAGAATTCGGGCAACCACAGATAGCCTAGGCGCGGGAAAACCCGTCCTTTAGCCCCCTAGTGGTAGAAAAGAGAACTGTCTAAAGGACTCATGCACTTCCAGTTGTGACGTCTTCACATGGCGCAAGCATGGTGTATTATTTTCATGCAGCACCTTCCCCTGCCCGCACAAACAACATGGCAGAATAGCAAGATTTTATGAAAGGAATATCTTAGGTGAAGTCACCCAAGGATCCCTCTTGCATTTACCGATGGAAGAGACTTAGTAGGAGGAAGGAGGAGGTCAAAATTGGACCCAAATCGCGTTTATTATTATAAGATTTTATTTCCATTTCACATATACAATCGCACAAATTAAATTAAAGAAAGAAGAATGGAAAAGGAATATTGTCTGTGACAGTCACAGCTCTTTTCCGAATACCCCGTTATGTTCACATTGTTTCCCTTCGATGATGCAATGGACGAACAAAGTCCAAGATTGACCTACTCCAACGGGTGTGGGGGGGGGGGGGGGGGGGGGGGATGGGACAGATAAGCCACAGCTATATGAAAAATGATAGCCTAGGAAGCATAAAAGTTAGAACAAACATCTCACTGGTGCCTGTACGCTTCTCTAGACTAGGCGACCCAATGCGGACCGTAGGGCCGGAGGACCAACCCATAACAACAAATGACGGGTCCCCTTTCTTCCACCTAGTGCTCTCTACTGGTATGGGGAAAAGAATGAGATTCAACTAACTAGGAAATTCCTCCTGTGGACCTCCCTCGCAACTTTGTGCAGGCACTCACAACAACCTAAAGAAGCTTTGAGTTTACAGGGATTATCATGTAAATTGTCTGCAGAGATCTGTACAATAATCTTGTTATTATTTTGTTATTATGTTGTCAGCCTCACTCTACACAGAACCCACTTCCCAATGAATCAAGCTTTGACAGTGCAGAGCTGTGATGTTCTCATGGCTCTGCGCTCAATTCTTCCACTATTTGACCAGTCTGATATCTTTCAGGACTCTGCAAGCTAACACTGCAAGCTAACTCTGCATGCTAACTCTGCACACTAACTTATACCTTACATTAGCAATAATCTCTCTTTTTTATCACCGTTTTTGCGGGTGCCAGTCAGCGCGAACACCTTAACAGAGTGGCAGCGGAAGCTTCCATCTTTTTTGAGCTCATTTGAGCAACCTCTTTTTGTCTCTTTTGGTTGCATGCTTGTGAGAGTTTGACTGTCTTTTTTACATATCCGTGTACAGACTTCCATATATATGCAATAGATTGACCTGATCGCTTTGTTGGATTGTTTGTCCAATTTTATACCTTGAACGAAAGTACAAGTGCTGATGTTATGTTACTCGTTTCTGTGACATAAATATGCAATACCCAACGGATTTCTGATAGAGCACAACGCTCTTCTTATGTTTTTAACAAATGTCTTTTTTTTGTCATGCTATCACTGCCTAGGTTAAAACCTGCAGTACTATTGTTTGCTTTGATATTATATGTATGCCCGCAAATCAATATTTGAAGGCAGTTCTTATCATGTCTTTGAAATATTGTCTTTACTTAATTGAGTACATTCCTTTAAGTGGTGTATCATTTGTACTATCAAAATTATCTCTTCATATCACTATTTACTTCTGCATTGTCATTTCGCAGAATATGTTCTAGAGTATTGTAACAGTTTTTTTGTAACATCAGGCAATTCTGACAATAGCATCAGTGATGTAATATCTTTAGTCCTGAATAAAGATATTTTTCAAATCAAAGGGGTGGGGGGGGGGGGTGGGGGGGGCTGGGATGGGACAGTTTAGCCACAGCTATATGAACAATGACAGCCTAGGAAGCATAGAAGTTAGAACAAACATCTCACTGGTGCCTGTACGCTTTTCTAGACTAGGCGACCCAATGCGGACCGTAGGGCCGGAGGACCAAAACATAACAACAAATAACGGGTCACCATTCTTCCACCTAGTGCTCTCTACTGGTATGGGGAAAAGAATGAGATTCAACTAACTCTGAAATTCCACCTGTGGACCTCCCTCATAACTTTGTGCAGGCACTCACAACAACCTAAAGAAGCTTTGAGTTTACAGGGATTATCATGTAAATTGTCTGACATCTGTACAATAACCTTGTTATTATTTCGTTATTAGTTTTGTGAGCCTCCCTCTCTATATGATACACAGGACCCACCAATACATCAAGCTTTGAAAGCGTATAGCCGTGAAGTCCTCATGGCTATGCGCTATACTACAAACAAACTACCAAACAGTACTGTGGCCCAAATGTTGAAGCTTGGTCAAACACTGCAAGCTAACACTGCAAGCTAACTCTGCAAGCTAACTCTGCATGATACACAGGACCCACCAAGGAATCCAACTTTGACAACGCAGAGCCGTGACATCCTAACGGCTATGCGCGAAAGTAGTAGTAAATAAAAAACAAGGCATTTGATATGGTTGAACACAGAAGATTGCTATTAAAATTGAGGCACATACCCAACAGGCAAATGAACGCAATTCCACATGATTTTTAATCAATCTTTTTTAAGCAATCATCTCACCATAGTTCTGTGATGAGAGTGGACGCTTTTCACGCAATAATTATTGCGCAATGATTGAGAGATGGTCACGCTAAGGGTATAACCCAATATTTGGGCAAAAATCAGCAAATTATAATAGCATTTTAGCATGATACTTTATATACAATTTTCGCCTTATTTTATTGCTTTTATTGCCAGAATAATATCATTCGGAATTACTCATACTTAATTCTTCATGATAACATATCAATTATTTCATCATTATTTCCATCCTGTAAGACTGTCCCATTGCTGGGAAGGGTTATTCCAGTTCTACTTGGCCCAGTCTACTTCAGGTTATGAAGTATGCAATGATGGGGGGTATTTTGAGCAAATTTAGAGAGAGAGAAATAAAAATATGTATATTAAATGTATATATATAAGTTTGGTGGGTGGGGGGTGGGGGGGGGGGGGCAGGATGGGACAGATTAACCACAGCTATATGCTATATAAACAATGACAGCCTAGGAAGCATAGAAGTTAGAACAAACATCTCACTGGTGCCGTACGCTTTTCTAGACTAGGCGACCCAATGCGGACCGTAGGGCCGGAGGACCAACCCATAACAACAAATGACGGGTCCCCTTTCTTCCACCTAGTGCTCTTTACTGGTATGGGGAAAAGAATGAGATTCAACTAACTAGGAAATTCCTCCTGTGGACCTCCCTTGTAACTTTGTGCAGGCACTCACAACAACCTAAAGAAGCTATGAGTTTACAGGAATTATCATGTAAATTGTCTGCAGACATCTGTACAATAATCTTGTTATTATTTTGTTATTATGTTGTCAGCCTCACTGACTCTGGAAGCCAACACTGCAAGCTAACTCTGCAAGCTAACTCTGCAAGCTAACCACCAATGAATCAAGCTTTGACAGCGCAGAGCCGTGAAGTCCTCACGGCTATGCGCTATACTACAAACAAACTACCAAACAGTACTGTGGCCCAAATGTTGAAGCAGGGTGGTAAATGGGCGCTCGCCCACTCGCATTTGCGAGTGAAAAGTGTGGTGGGCGAGTACCACTGTTGGTTCACTGGTCCGTATTCTCGAGTACCAAAATGCAATAAAACATAATGCAATGTCTACCCTTAAAATGCATGAAAACGAAAGTTTTTTTCCATTCAAAATACTGAAAACGGGAGTCAAACTTAGCTCTAAAATCCGTACAATTTAATAAGGATTATATCGATGAAGCTCTTGCGAATAATGCGGAGGCTAATTATGTCAGGTTACAATATTTGTAATAGCTTTTAAGTTAGGAGACAATGGTTGACAATAAGAATACCAGTATTTGAACGTGTATTCGTATGGATACTTTCATAAAATTATAATTTACTGATGGAGGAATGACGTTGGAATCATGAGAGTTGTTTTGAATATTAAGCCAACAACTATAAATGTAAATGTAAAAAAGAGTTGATCAAATATGAAAGGTTTCCTTTTTATAGCACTTAGAAGATGTATTCGTCCTAAGGTTTTATTTAGCCAAAACTATATTTCTCATCATAAGGACGAAAATTGTATTGATAGGGGCAGATAAGTTCTTTAATATGAAATATCAAGGTCCATTATTTAGATGACACGAGTACACCACCTTCCCATGTGAATGCTACCATGCAACTGAAGAACGTCACATTTTCAGACGTGGGTTACTAAGACCTCTTTCGTGCCCTTGGTGATGCCACAGCGGCATCAAGAAAGGGTCTCTTGTTGCCTGAATATTGCATCCAGGCTATATTAACCTCATCCGATATATATATATATAACAAATGATGTTAATAAGGAAATCCGCCCAAAATATTACACTGGTCCGCTCCAGGGGGTAGCAGTCTTTATTAGAGAATAAATAGAACTCCTTCTTCCCAATGAGAATTTCACTGTTTGGGCACTACATGGTTTCGCTAATAATAGCTTGTCAGGCAACTGGCATCAGACTAATGTCTGTGTGGGGATATTGGAAAGGATGAAAAATTCACTCCATCTTCATTTTTGAAAAAATAAAGAGAACAATCCCAGTATCCAAAACTCATATCAATTAATTGTGTTTTAAATCTAGAAAAATCCACCCTCGTGGAGTCATAGCATTTATGGTAGCCTATCGGGGATGGACGAAGTTAGGTGGCAAACTTCCTACATTGTCGTCACCTTATACCGATGTATTGTGGGGGGGGGCTAACGCTTTTTCACTTGGTAGTCCCTATTCATCCTTATGGGTCCCTAGAATCAATACTATCGATTGTATTCAAAAAAAGAAAATCAAAGTCAATAATAAATGATATGAAAATCTGTTGAAAAATTTCGAGCAGTATCTAGTATTATGCGGCATATACTGAGGAATCCATACATACCAACGACCAAAATTATGACAAAAAAAAACGTGAAAAACACCCAAATCGCACTAAAATTTCTGGAATCGACCATGTATGTATAGGGCTAAAGTGTAGAACAATGCATATGGTGCACTTGGAGAGGGACATTTTCTCCCTTGACAAATGAGGAATATCACTTAGTGAGAATTCATCCAACAAAATTTTGTTAAAAAAACATTTGATGTATGGGGCCGGGGGGGGGGGGGGCTATTGGTCCAATATTTCAGGCTACATGAGCCCCTTTTCAAAGAGGTTAATGATTTTTCTTTTAGAGGGTGTTATGTACTATCATTCATTATTATGAAACAGCATGATAATTGTAATAATATTTGTATGAGATGAACAGCCTTTTGTAAATTTTGTTTATGTAAATTTTGTTTATTGAGGACCGGACCAGTGCTAAGTGGTATGGACCAGTACCTCCCCAGTCCACTGGTCCGTAAATTCGAGTACTGCCCTCTTCCCCATTTACCACCCTGTTGAAGCTTGGTCAAACACTGCAAGCTAACTCTGCAAGCTAACTCTGCAAGCTAACTTATACCTTACATTAGCAATAATCTCTCTCGATCTCTTAGAAACCTTACTAAACGCCCTAAGTTGAGAGTACCATGCCCTAGAACAGAGAAATTTAAAAAGTCTTTTCTATACCAGGTGCCGACTCTATGGAACAGTCTTGATAGGGATGCCAGGAGCATCCAAGACCTGGTCACATTCCAATATTATATAAAAACACAGTATAACCCTGCTTAGGACTAACTTACCATTATTATTATTACTACTGTTATCATTTGTTATGTACTGACCGCATACATTGACAACTAATGTCATTCTCTTTACTCATGAATCAATCCATCTAGCTTGTAATGCTAAAGTACCAACTTGAATTACTATCCATTGGCTCTGACCAATAGACAAAGCCACCACATACACTTATGATTTATGATTCATGTATCTTTCCTTTATTTACCTAAATGTACACATTACTGAAAAAGCTCCTTTTTCCATCTCTTCATATTAAACCTCTAGTCCACAGTTATATTTACATTTGTAGATGTCTTATGGAAATAAAAATCTATTATTAGTATTATTATTAAGTGTGGTGAGGGGGTGGGGAGGGGGGTGGGTGGTGGGACAGATAAGCCACAACTACATGAACAATGACAGCCTAGGAAGCATAGAAGTTAAAACAAACATCTCACTGGTGCTGTACGCTTTTCTAGACTAGGCGACCCAATGCGGACCATAGGGCCGGAGGACCAACCCATAACAACAAATGACGGGTCACCTTTCTTCCACCTAGTGCTCTTTACTGGTATGGGGAAAAGAATGAGATTCAACTAACTCTGAAATTCCTCCTGTGGACCTCCCTTGTAACTTTGTGCAGGCACTCACAACAACTTGAAGAAGCTTTGAGTTTAGAGGGATTATTGTGTAAATTGTCTGATGTCTGTACAATAACCTCGTTATTATTTCGTTATTAATTTTGTCAGGCTCACTCTACACAGAACCAACTTTCCAATGAATCAAGCTTTGACAGCGCATAGCTGTGACGTTCTCACGGCTATGCGCGAAAGGCACCTCAGGAACAACCTGAATGTAAATCTGAGTGCTCAAACTTGTATGACTGTGCAAGCTAACACTGCAAGCTAACTCTGCAAGCTAACTCTGCAAGCTAACTCTGCAAGCTAACTTATACCTTATATTAGCAATAATCTCTCTCCATCTCCATAAATCCCTTTTTAAAGTTTAACGATTATTATTTCGTTATTTGGCTGTAACTTTTCTTCTAGTTGGAATATTTTCACAAATTAAAAAGCATTATGATCCTTATGTCGAGACCTATGAAGTACACAATAATTAAAAACATTATGTGCATATTTCTTTTTATTCATTTCGAATTTATGTAGAAATATGTACACTCTTCTGTGTCCTTATCAGCTAGTTCCCATCACAGACTACACAAAGCTGTCCTGACTACAATATTTATTATTAACTTTCCCAATTTTGTCTATATTATCAGTAATATGTGTAGTTTATATACGAAACATAATAAATCAATAGAAGCAATTTTAAAAAATTATGAATTTTCAGCCAAATGTTGACCAATTGGTGGAATTGCTCATATATATTACTTGATATATGTTCATATAAATTACCAGGGAAGGGTTGCAGCGCTGGCGCTCCCCTCAGTTTGTTTCACTAACTAACCCCTCTCTCATGTGATGGTGGTCACTTCACTTCACCAACTCACGGGTCACACATTGGTTTTTGTTGGTCCCAACCAGGAAAAAAAAACTTTTAGTAAACTAAAGGGTGGTCTTCATGGCAGCCGGCTATCATGTCACTCCGTTGTTTGTGTTCTGTTTTCCACGCATTATGGTGAGGGGTAGGGGGGGGGGGGGGGGGGGGGGGGGGGATGGGACAGATAAGCCACAGCTATATGAAAAATGACAGCCTAGGAAGCATAGAAGTTAGAACAAACATCTCACTGGTGCCTGTACGCTTCTCTAGACTTATTAAAAAGACAGAACCTTTATGGAATTGAACTTGTTGGGTCTTCCTTACTGAACTTATATTAGAGGATCATATATAGACCAACCTAGAGATATCTACTCACCCACATATACCAAAGGACTTCTAGTATACAATCACCCAATATCGATCTTAAGTATGCATACCGACAGTCTAGTGGACGCATTGTATCACTAGTCCTGTAGCGGTATGCCTAAAAGACGCACGCACCCACACACACCTGCACGCACCCACACGCACCTGCACGCACCCGCACGCACCATCAAATGGCCTTAAGAATGATTTGATTTACGATGATTTAAGTGTGGCGGCAATATATTTATCACTTTAAACCCAAAAGTTCCCCGCCCTCCTTGGCGAGTAAAGTCTAATCATTATTTATATATGTTTAAAAAGTTGTTTTCAACAATTCTCAGTGAAGCATTTCCCTCTCCTATGTTAAAGCAAAGATTGATATAGCCTCACAGTTAACAAGAATCCAAGAGGGTATACCCGGGTACCATCATTATTTAACATGATTTCTTAATTTTATTAATCAGAAATGTCATATGTATAATTCAACATACTTTTAGGACTATGGGGGCAGGCATGTTGAGACAATGTGATATGAATTGATACCGGGGCATCCCACACAAATCATTTTCTCTTGATAAATGATAGCAAAATAGCAATTATTGTAGGTAGGCTCCTCCTATTGTATGTCAATGCCCATTTAGTCCAGTCAATTTATGAAAAATGTCAAAAAAACTAGAACAGAAATGCGGTTTTCACCATGCTTTCCCACAAGGGCCCTATATAAACATACTAAAAATGTAGAAAAATGTATCGTTGGGAAATAGGGGAAAATAGCTATTTTCCAAAATGGCTGCCATGGGGAAAGTGCCAAGCAAATAATCTATGTAACTTTTGATCAAAACATAGCAAATGGATGAACTTGGTGTCTGTGATGGGGTTTTCAGGTATGCCCGACACACTGGTGCTATTTAAAATCATTTTAGACATTGCCTAATTACCTATATCCAAGATGGCGGCCACTGGAAATCTAACATTTTTGTAAAAATTCAAAATGTTGGATTAAAACATGGTTCAAGGCCAATGTTGGTGCTTATTATGGGGTTTTCAGGTAAGCTCAATGCTGTGATAACATTTGCAAACAGGTTAGACATTGCCTGACAACTCATATCCAAGATGGCTGCCATTGACAATCTGCCATGGGATAAGTGCCCAGCAAAAAATCAATGTAACTTTTGATCAAAACATAGCAAATGGATGAATTTGGTGTCTATGGTGGTGTTTTCAGGTATGGCCAACACACTGGTTATACTTCAAATCATGTTAGACATTTTCTAATAATAGATATAGATGGCTGCCACCAGAAAATATGACATTTTTGAAAAGGTTCAAAACTTTTGATAGGAACATGGTATAAAGACCAATTTTATTTGCTATTAACAGGTTTTCAAGTCTGCTTCAACACAGCGATAACATTTAGAACCATTTTAGACATTACCTGTCATATATCCAAGATGGCCACCCCAGAAACTTAGCCAACTGTGTTTGAATAATTCATGAAGTTTGATAGAACTTAGTACAAGTTTTATTTTGGTCTCATGTCAGAGCATGTTCCATCACATTCAGCTTAGCAGAAGGAGCAGTCAATGACATATTTTTGCAATTGCACTTCATGCTGCTACATCCTGATGTACAGCTGCATTTAATCATCACCAACAGTTAATCTGGTGCTGGTGGCTGGCCCATCATTGCTGGATACATCAGACCTTTCCTTTCCCACCCCTAGTCTGTGGGCTGAAGGCTAACCATAACTGTACACTAGTAAGAATGTGGAATTTGGCTACTCTGAAAGTTGAGTCTTAGTCTACACCCAAGCTGTCCTCTTCATAACTCTTTGATGTAACTGGTGGTAACAAAATTTGTCAAGGGAATTGTTTTGGTCTCCCAGAATCAGACCCAGATCTTTGTTGAGCCATGGTTCTCTTCCGGCTTCAGAAATATCCTCTGTTAGCACTGTTGCCCTGGCAACATAAGAGAATATGTATGTATGTATCATCTGCAGCAACAATTGTTCTTTGTCAGCAGCAGCAATCATTTGGACAAGGACAAGGTCAGCTTGTACCAAGATGTCACAATAAGTGTCCTTTACTGATGAGCCATCCCAGTACCCATCAAATGCAATAATGCACCATACTTGGCTTTCCCATATCAAACATAATTGCCACAGATGTCTTTGAATTTACACCACTGGCCCAAGCGATTTTATGTAGCAGGGTGCTTCCATCAAAACCATGATGTGCTTGAGAGAACAGGGGACAACATGTATGACAAAACCTTATTTTGTTCCATAGTACATCTGATTATACTGCAGATCTTTGGAGGGCAGCTACAAAACCTCTTGAGCAGGTCCTGACAGCCCTGTCTATCTATAGATGCTCTCTCTTGCAGCAACTGAAGTCATCTTCACCTGACCACAGTTAATCTGGTCATGTTTTCTTTATTTATTGGTACAAGTGTTGTTAAAGTGATGCCAGTTGTTTCCCTTTGTAGAAATATTCTACCATAGCTTTTCCCTACATTGATTTTACCCCACAACTTCAGCTTGATCAATGTTTACAGGGACGGAAGCCACTACACCTGAGACAATAATATGCAATGTTTCTGTCTTTATGAAGGGGTTTATACAGCCAGAAAGTTTACCAGCTTTGTTGCGTATTTGAAGCTTCTACATGTTGATCTCTATTCTGATATGTGATGCCAGTAAATTCCTGTACTACTTGGTTCAGTTGAGAGAAAGCAGAAAGAGAATTACTCCAGACCAGACTTTGCTACTCACATGCCCTATCCATGGCCATGTTCTGTAAATAGGGATGTATTGTTTTGTTATACACCTTGTGCCCTGGAGCAGCAACATAAGGAGAACCTTTCTTGGATTGATGCAAAGTGGCATTTCTAATTGCCTGTTATTACTGCACTCAGAAAACCCTTGAGGGCACCATGTTCATTATACTGCAGCCAGAGATGGTGCAACCAGGTGGTGCAACTTGTATCACCAGGACAGTTGTCTGTGGAACTTTCTCCTGGTTCAGTGGGACTCTCTAGCTATCTTTTATCTTTTTTAGGTGTTTCAGTCACTTGACCTGCTGTTGATCTATCTGCAGGGAGGTTTGTGCTAAATTCATTTTCAGGAGGCTCCTCATGTACATTTTTGTAGTGGCTGGAACATGTTGGGCAATGGAAGTCTTGGCATCTCTGAGCAGTAGAAGGTTTGATATTGCAAGAAAATGGCGCCTCCAAGTTTTGAACTTTTCCAATATTGTCAAATATCCAAGGTGGCTATCTTGGATATGAGTTGTCAGGCAATGTCTGACATGTTTTTAAATGTTATCACAGCATTGGGCATACCTGAAACCCCCATAATATACACCAAAATCAGTTGTATATCATGAATCTATGAAAAAAATTGAACTTTTCCAGAATTCCGGTGGCAGCCATCTTGGATATCGGTTATTAGGCAATGTCTAACATGATTTTAAATATCACCAGTGTGTTGGGCATACCTGAAAACCCCACCATAGACACCAAATTCATCCATTTGCTATGTTTTGATCAAAAGTTTCATTGATTTTTTGCTGGGCACTTATCCCATGGCAAATTTTCAATAGTGGCCATCTTGGATATAAGTTATCAGGCAATGTCTAACATGCTTTCAAATGTTATAACAGTATCAGGCATACCTAGAAACCCAAAATAAGCACCAACATTGGTCTTAAACCATGTTTTAATGAAAGGATTTGAACTTTTCCAAAAATGTCAGATTTCCAATGGTGGCCATCTTGGATATAGGTAATAAGGCAATGTCTTACATGATTTTAATTATCACCAGTGTGTTGGGCATACCTGAAAACCCTATCATAGACACCAAGTTCATCCATTTGCTATGTTTTGATCAAAAGTTACATCAATTTTTTGCATGGCACTTTCCCCATGGCAGCCATTTTGGAAAATGGCTATTTCCCCCCATTTCCCAACGATAAATTTTTCTACATTTTTAGTATGTTATTACAGGGCCCTTGTGGGAAAGGATGGTGGAAACCGCATTTCTGTTCTAGTTTTTTTGACATTTTGGCTTTTTTGAGCTAGATTTCCTGGACTAATTGCAATTCCTTTGTCAATGTACAAGTGAAAATTGGTTCATAAATGCAATGCCTTTTTAAAGCATATTAAAAGAGTGGTTGATACCGGGCATCCCCCCTTCTATCCTAGTAACCTTGACTAAGTCCATTTTTAACCTACAAATCACCATAAAACTTAACAAATGTTTGAACATATCATGCCTTACTGTACATATGTATGTAGCTTTATGCCTCATTTCCATGCAATTTAATTCAACTTTAACCAAAATCATGATACCGGGCATCCCTTGGCATCCACTGTAAGGTAGAACTTTTGTCATAACTTCTTCCCATGTGACTTTATCGACGTAATCACTCAATAAATTAGCCACTTTCCATTGAATTTCTATGAATGGCCATTGTTTGCCTTTAAAATGACACACACAATTCTCCAATCCCTTATTGAAAAGAGTGTTGCGCCCTCTTTGGTATATGATATAAAAAAGATTGTTTATGTATGTTTTCATAATGTGAGAGTGTCCTTAAGACCTGCGACGTAATCACAGAAATATTTGTAAAGGACTGTTTTAAGGGTTTAAATGCTAGAAATATTGATCCCACATATACAAATGTACATATGACAGGAATCCCCAACGCAACACCAATGCAGCGAAATGATTTACTTGCTTGTAAGTGTTAACGCTACTCACTTACAGGGCAAATAATGCTAAAAATAGGCTGTGGGCACATTTCGTGAGAATTGATCATATATATCATTATATGTATATGGTCAGTTCTCACGAAAAGAGCACACAGGCAATTTTGGACTCTACATGAAAATCATTTTCTTGTATATGAATAAATATTATATCAAACGATGCACCTTATATAGACCTTTGAAGGGACATATACTTTTATAGAGCTAAAATAAAAAATGGCTGCCCTATATGCTGAAAACTACCTAAATTACACACTTTTCTGAAGAGAAAAAATATATTTTGTCAAATAAAGTTTAGTCAGCATTGTAAAAAACATCAAATGATTATAATAGGTGTCTGTAATAATGCTTACACCTGTTGGCTATGCATACATAACAAATATAGTGTTTAAAAATATTTTCAATTTCTTTAAATTCACTTTTTGATTTGGGGAATTTTAACGTTGCCATCCCAACGCTCTTTTGAAGTGGTTGCCAAAGGATGAAAAATAAATATTTAGTCAGAATTTGTTCATGGAATGTAATCTCCAACAACTCTATTTTAAATTGAAATATTGGCTAATCACATACTCGAAAAACTGTTTCAATGAGAACTGAATGATCAAAAAAAGGTCATGTTGGGGAAGTGTTAACGTTGCCAACCCAACGACATTCATTTAAAAAATGTGCCTAAACAATTTTAGATTATCTAATGAAACTTAGTCATTTTAAAGCATCTGTTTAGAGGTTCATGCCATAAAATTTTAAATTTTAATCTAATATTTTTTCTGCTATTTTTGGACTGAATTTAGTTGGTGTTGCCACCCCGATGCAGCAGTGGGGTGGCAACACAAAATAATGGCACAGAGTAATTTTAGTTGAGACCAATGACATGTAATATAATGGGAAAGCTATGTCATTTTGCTATAAGAATCAATAAAAAAATATTGATTTTGAAAAATCATGAATATTTGACAAGGTATAGAACAAGGCCATGTCCTTTGATTTTAAGTGTCAAAATAATAATACGATTTTCAAATGTAGTTCCTAAAAATGAAAATATGAAAAAGAAAATCCAATTTTCAACCAATGTTTCAGTTGAAACGTTAGCTTAACGATAGAATAATTAACAAAAATATTGAAATCTAAATAATGGTCTTCATTACCACTACAATGTTTCCATCTAAAAGCATTGGTATGGCAACGTTAGAAAATGAATGTCCCACCAAATGCACAGTTTTTAAAATTAGTGTTCCCAATTTTTATTTTGAACCTTTCAATATATGTACAATGATATGTGCAAATGGCAAAAAGTTTCAAGGCATTTGAAATTTTAGCCAAAAATACCCCCCGTGTACCCATTTCGTGAGAACTGACCATATATATATGAAAGAGAATTAATCATTAGTTAAATAAGGATGATTGTCAAGAAATGTAAATAATTTAGCCTAATGTAATGTAATATATAATGTATTTCTATATATTATTGTAGAATGTGTTGGGAGAGCAAAATTAAACGACTTGTAATAGCCTAGTGAGTGCTGAATTATTCCTGATTAAATGAAACTAAATGTTAAGGTACAAATAATGAATATTTTGAATTGAATCATGGTGCGTGTGGGTGCGTACGGGTGCATGTGGGTGCGTGCGTCTTTTAGGCGGACCCTTACTGTAGGCCTACTATTTAGTCTCAATGCTGCCTCATATCAGCCTCCCAAAGCAGGGCAGATTCTACTAATCATGACCGAGAAAACGAAGGGAGTAAAGCTCTGTATTGGAGGATGCCTCATATGTGGTACCAGAACTATTTAGTCTCAATGCTGCCTCATCTGTGGTACCCGTGTGGTAACGTTACATAGTAAACAAACAATCTAGGTCTAGGCTACCGAAGATTCAGACCGGAGATTCGGGGCATCCCTCGTACCGCAGGCCGTGCTAGTCGCACGGTGATGAAGTGGTGTCGAAATGATGGAGGAGAAAACTTTATCAACTTTCAAGAACTTTGATTAAGGTGCCTGAAGTCCTATACAAACATGGGGAAAGCTAGACCATTAGGATATATCTTGGACTTACCTCACGATGAAAGTAGACCATCATTATTAAGATGAGCAGAATTAGCAGGGATATAACTTTTACAGCTGTTTGGTTCGATACCATGTTTACTGGAAGATGTCTGCTTCGGGTCAGTAGTTCGCGCAGACCACGCAAGATGGCAATAGCAAATCCAAAACAAAAGGTTTAAAGTTCTTTTCGCATTTTCGGTCACGATAAATTAAATTAGCCTAACCAATTATAATGTACGGTATGGTTTTAAGTTCTTAAGTATTTTAACAATTACATAGCGGTGCCTTTCGGTGTCAAGTCTAATTCTAAAGTAAATGCGTACAGTGGCAGATATGCCAACTTTTTTAGTCAGGCATGCGGGACACTATCCCAGCCATTAACTTGATTAAGGCGTGGGGTCTGGGACCCTAGGGACCCCGGCTAGGGCCCCAGAAGCCAGAGGGTTTTCTTTGCTCTTTGGTGCATTTTAAGCATTTTTGGGGGTTAAATATTGTCCAAATGATAATATTAACTTCTTACTTTGATTCGCATCAAAAATAAAAATATAGACTGGTACGTACCGTCATTACAAATAACACAGAATTAATTTTAAGATGTTTAATACACACTTTCGGCTTTTACATAATAATCCTTGATTCTGTAAGAAGACATGATGAAATATTTGACATCGATATAGTAGAAGTTGGATTAATATAAGAATACATATATATAAAGATGAATGTTATATATAGTATAAAAATGCCCCTTAGACTAGAGAGAATATAAATTGAAGATTGAATTTAAGGGGGGGATTCTAAAGTATGGAACGGCAACTTTACATGCCAAACCGGGACCTGTCTGGTCTGCGAGGAAAATCGAACGCCCGGAGACGGGACATTCCTGACGTCACCTCCGTCGAAGATACGTCATTCTTTCATGTAATGCCGGGACTTCCGACAACTCGCAAGCCTCGAGACTTTTACAATTTTTGTTTTCGAAGCTATTTATAGCTGAGAAAACATATGAGTCACTATGAAATGTGCCAATCACTGATACATAATCTACATCTGATAATATTCTTTAGCTGTCTGTGAGATGTTTAAGGATGCCTTATCTAATCCTTTTGATCAGGTCCTATTTATCCCACCCAGTCATAGATTTCACACCTAGACGTTATTGAAGGCTGATTGACAGCCTTTCTAGGTTTAGCCAAGGGAGTTGATTGGCTGTTAGTTAGATGCTTCTCCAACCATGATAGGTCTGCAGAAGGCCCTCCCACCTCCCACACCATCAGGTGCACAAATGGACACTGCTGCCCAACACATTTTCTAAATTTTAAATTTTAAAAGTAAGTTACCAACTATTTAGCCTAGCCTAGCTTACTACTTTTTTATACAACCAACTTTTTTTTTACGACCAACTTTTTTTTATGACCATTATTTTTTACGACCAACTTTTTTTTTTTTTACGACCAACTTTTTTTTAACGACAATTTTTTTTACGACCAACATTTTTTAACGACAATTTTTTTTTACGACCAACTATTTTTCAACGACAATTTCTTTCCCGACCAACTATTTTTTAACGACAATTTTTTTTCGACCAACTTTTTACGACCAACTTTTATTTTACGACAAACTTTTTTGAACGACCAACGTTTTTTTAACGACAACTTTTTTTTAACGAACTTTTTTCAACGACCAACTTTTTTTTGACCATTTTTTTTTACGACCAACTTTTTTTTAACGACAATTTTTTTTCGACCAACTTTTTTTAACAACAATTTTTTTTCAACTTTTTTTAACGACCAACTTTTTTTAACGACTAACTTTTTTTTTTACGACCATTTTTTTTAACCCATTGAGGACGGGGGCAGTTTACACATATTTTGCCTGGCTGACGGGGGCCCTTTTCCCCCTTTTTGGGCTTCAGGACGGGTGTTTAACATGAGGTTTAGGGTTTAAAAACACTTTAAGAATATTTTCTTCAAATAATATGTGTCATATGTACATGGTTTAATAGGTGTAAACAGTTATTGATCATATTTTTTCATAATTTCTAGAATTTGGTCTTCAATAATTAAAATAATGGGTCTCAATTGGGTGCAATATGGTGGCAACCTTGCTCCAAATTCACTTTCCAGCATTTACGTATGTTAGTTATGACGTCATCAGTATTGTCTCCATGACAACATACCTATAAAAATATTTCCAGTGTGTTTGTATACATATATTTTAAATTTCATCAAAATCCTTCATTTTTTATTAAGTTATGCCCCCTTCAATTTATATAAAAAATTGATGCATTGAGGCATCACCCCGTTCCCTGAGCCAAATTATCTGTGATGCCTTGAGGCATCAGCCCGTCCTCAATGGGTTAACGACCAACTTTTCTTTTACGACCAACTTTTTTTTTTACGACCAACTTTTTTACGACCAACTGTTTTTAACAATTTTTTTCCGACCAACAATTTTTTAACAACAATTTTTTCCCCGACCAACTATTTTTTAACGACAATATTTTTTCGACCAACTTTTTTTCAACCAACTTTTTACGACCAACTTTTATTTTACGACCGACTTTTTTTACGACCAACTTTTTTTAACGACAACTTTTTTAAAAAATTTTTTTTTCCCGACCAACTATATTTTTTAACGACAATTTTTTTTCAACCAACTTTTTTTACAGCCCTGGCTATTGCGTTGCACACTGTTTCCCTCTTCAAGAATCAAACTACCATCTAACTATAAGTTGACATCAGGCACAAATGATTGTGGCTGAGAAAATCGTTTCCAGTGGAAACGCCAAGTATATGAATTAAGTTGACACTGATTACAAAGTTAAATATGATAACAGTTGATCAAATCGGTGCATAACTTGATAATTAGTTAACATAGTACTTGTTTACGTTTAGTTTTACATGAAGAATGGTGGCTTTGGTGTATTTTCGGCATAATTTCCTTAGAGTTAGAGACTTCAGTGCTACAATTTTATAATTTTTCACTTCTACCTAGCAGCCTGCGCGGGACCCCACCCAGAAAAAAACATCGCAAACCTGGTTTACGAGGGAAATTCGGCAAAAACATCGCAATGACAATGTTTTTTGTGCAAGGCGCCCAGAAAAAACATCGCTGTCATGTGGATCCTGCGATGTATCGCAGTCACTTTTGCTCGCAGACTGGAAAACATCGCAGAACAGAAAACATCGCAGAACAGAAAACATTGGTTGGAGGATATCTCTTGTACTAGTTTGAAGCTATTTCTGCTTCTGTTGCTTCGAGATGTATTTATTCACAGAATTTAGCATCAAAAGTTCAATATACCTCAAGTTACGTACCAACAAGTTTCAGCGATCGGAAAAAACGTCACCATGACGATGATGGAAATGGTAAAACATCACCGCACGTCGTCATTTAAGGCGTTGCAACGCCCTTCGTCGAAATATAAATTATGACTTTCCACGAATGATAAGATGTTATCGGTGATTACAGCTCCTTTACTTCTCAGGATTATTAAAAGTTATATAACCATGAAGATTGGACAGCTCAAAGGTACATTTAAGCCTATTTAAAATTGTGCGATGGGAATGATTCCGCTCGCAGTTCTGCAAGGGAAACAGCCGTGAAAATCCCTCGCAATGACAATGTTTGCGAGGATTTTTCTGGCTGCGATGTTTTTCAAATTCAGCGATGTTTTTGAACAATCATTTTTTCTGGGCGGGCTTTCTCTCGCTAACCTAATTCTGCGATGTTTTTCCTGCGATGTTTTTTTTGGGTGGGGTCCAGAAATTTAGCCCGCTAGAGGATATTATTTTATTTTCTGTTTTTGTTCTTATAGTTGTCGTTTTTCTCACTTTTAATGACTGCCCACCATCCCGCCCTGCTTCCTCCACTCTCTCTTCCTTGTTAGTGTTAGCCTATACAATGAAATCTTCCTTTCGCCGAGGTTTGCGTACTCGTGAAAACTCGCAGCATACGAGATTCGTTACGGCTCGGTGAACCCTCCGCTCCCAGAGATAGGCGTACCAGGGTACACATGGGATAAGCCGGGCGTCAGACTTTTTTCCCCCGTTTTTTCTTAAGTACTTCCTAGGTTGTGAATATGTTGGGGAAACCTATTCTGTCACCTACAGTTATGTTCAACATGCGTTTTTGTGTGTTATTACACATATATTTAAATCGGGGCTTTCTTGACCAGTCGCCAGACTGTCATCTACCACAAAGTGTCAACTACCCCAAAGCGGGCCACCACATATTACGACAACCATGTAACAGACCCGTGGTCACCCATTACGTCACGTCATGCCTTGCAGGTCATGAGTTTATCACAGTGGTTGCCCACTCTCCCTCTCTCCCTCCCTCCCTCCCTCCCTCCCTCCCTCCAATGGACGGACCCATAGTGTGAATTTCCGAAGCCTGTCCCCATGTTGTTTGTTTACAGCAAGCTATACATCATAGGCTTATGTAATCCACTGTTTAGGGAACTCTCACAAATGCCAATCTCCCCCATAGGCCTCTGACCCCTCAACGATCTCTACCACTCCACCAGAGGTTGTGTTACTGTACACAGAAGTCAGGCTCTCTCTCTCTCTCCCTCTCTCCCTCTTTTCCCTGTTCGACTACCTCACTACCATACCTGTTACAAACCCCTCCTCCCCCTCCTCCTCCCCCTCCCCCTCCCCCTCCTCCTCCCCTCCCGACCTTTACCGACTCCCAACCCAATTTTTTTCAACCAACCATTTTTTACGACCAACTTTCTTTTCGACCCAACTTTTTTTACGACCAACTTTTTTTTCAACCAACTTTATTTACACCCAACTTTTTACGACCAACTTTTTTACGACCAACTTTTTTTTAAGAAAGAATGTACCTGTCCACACATTACTCATTATTATTATTATTATAATTAAGGCGGGGGAACAAAAGGGGAGGGATCGAGAGCATGGGAGGTAGTTGGGGAGGAGAAGGAAAATTGATAGATGTATAGGTGTGTGTGGGGGGGTACAAATTTTTCCAATGAAACCCTCTTATATCAGTCATCCTCATCTCTCCTCTCCCTCTCTTCTCCTCCCCCTCTCTCTCTGTCCCTCCCTCTCTCACTCTCTCCCTCCTACACTTTAGGCCTACTACCCTGACATAGGCCCCCTGTGATTTTAGCATTTTTTGCAAATTAATATCTCCAAATTAAAATAAACGTCCAGTAAATTGTTAGATTCCTATAAGAAGTAGAAACACAACTGCCTCTACAATCCAAGTGCCGAAGGCACTTGTTGTGTGTAATACCTGCTCCTCACAGTACCGCCGTCGCCACTACTGAGAGAGCAGGGAGGGAAGCATGAGCATGGTGGTAGTGGCCAGTGGTGCCGTGTGCAAAAGTTTGAATGGAATAGCCATAGGACAAAAAGAAGTGCTGATCCTGATGTTTGTGTACCATAAACATATGTATTCCTCCAGTAAAAAATGTAATATACAATTATAGCTTTCGATTGACACCAACGAGTTTGCCGTACATGTTGTTAAAGTTGCTTGATTGGACGATCCATATGACCTAGACATTACTGGGAAAGACCGAGATATCCTGCGACAGCTTCAATTTTTAGTTCAGTGGCAATCCGCCTCTTCTCAGAGGGCGGGTCGGTCGCTAGTGGTCCAGGGGCCCATTTCATAGGTAGTAACGATAATGAACGATAGTGATATTTAGCGATATATCGCTAAATATCACTAAATATCGCTAGACCGTTTCATAGGTAGTAACGATAGCGATCTTAACGATGAATAGCGATGAATAGAGATAAATAGTGATTAAAAATCGGTAGTTATCGCTAAAGATGCGGAGAAAATTTTTCGTCATCTAAGACGTCATCGTAGACTTTTTTAAAATGCTTTTAAATGCTTTTAAATACTTATCTTAAATAATTTCGTCCTTTTTGCTCATTAAATCATCATATTTGCTCATTAAATGGGGGGGGGAGGGAGTCACAGGACTGAAAACTAATCGTAATGGAGAACATGCAAGAAGTATATGGATATGTAGGCCTATGAATGAATGAATATGTGCGTACAAGTATATATACATAATCTTTGGTCACTCTCATTCTGGATGAAAATGTCCAATAGATCACAGGAAAACCTACACAATAACTTTATGTGGTGGTTGTCTTGGTTTCCAAATGAAAAAAACAAAGGCTTGGTCATATGAAAACAGTTTGAATGTATGCCCTAGCTCTTCTTTTCCTCCCATACCGGGTATCCCTCAATATACCGGGTATACCCCTGACATCATTTGCATTCATATCTCCACAATAGATTTTTTTAGAAGACTGAAATTTGGGGTATACATGAAGATACATACTGGGATAACATTAACGGAAATTTAGTACCATAGTACAAGTCAACCTTGGTCTACATTATAATAGGGTATAGGGCATACCCGGTATGAAAAAGTATAAAATCTCCGGTTTGGTAAATGTTGAACCATGGTCCATTTAATGTCTACATTACTGGCCAAATTGTACCAAGATTGCATTAATGATATGTTAGAGTGTATTTCACATATTTTAAATCACATGTCACGGTTATATTTAAAGCCAGTATACTAGAATCTAGGTTTGATACCGGGTATACCCAAGTGACTTCTGAAGATAGGAGATTGCAGTATAAGACTGGCATACTGTGATGAAAGCTAGTAGAAAACCGAAATGTTACCAAGGTATCACAAACATGTATAAGGACTGAAACCAGGTGAAATTTGATACCTAGAACATTTACTTTTTTTTATGAGGGAGGCATAATGTGAAAAAGTAGTGAATTCTGAGGTGTTTTTATTAGAATTTCAACATTCAGAGTGATTTTTGTCATTGGAAACTCCCAAATATATAATTAATTTGCACATTTCCGTAAAGCTTAGGATGTCCCCTTTCCAATGATACCAAGATCATAAGAATTGATTCATTTGTGCACAATAGGCCTACCCATTAAGTATACTGTGCAAAGGTCGGGAATTTCTTAATTGTACATTCTCAAAAAAATTGACCCATATGTATATATAGGAGTAATTCCACCAATTGGTTGACAATTGACTATAAAATAGATTTTTGCATTTTTAACGAGAAATCTTGGTCTGGACGTATTTTAATCAATTCTGTCAGTTTCTGTATAGACAGAGGGTCAAGGCCCTGTGACCCTTGCCGCTGCCATTACCATTACCATTACTGAATCGTTTTTGGGCTGTAACTTTTCTTCTAGTTGGAATATTTCCACAAACTAAAACGCATTATGACCCTTATGTCGAGACCTATGAATTACACAACAATTCAAAATATTATGTGCATATTTGTTTTATTTAGTTCTAATTTAAATCCTCATTTATGTAGAAATATGTAAGCCTACCATGCTTATCATCAGCATTCTCGTCAAAGACTCTACCAAGCTGTCCTGACTACAATATTTATCATTAACATCCCCAATTTCGTCTATATTAATCATCAGCAATAAATAGACTGTAGTAAGTGTTGTAGACGAAATAATCATAATATATCATGCTCAGCAGGATGAGAGGCATATGTAAATCTAGATGTTGATATGCCAGGTGAAGCGAAAGTTTTGTTGACATATTGAATAAAGTTGATGTAAAAACAAAAAAAAAATTATCAGCAATATATGTCTTTAGCAATTAAAAAAAATTAAGAATTTTCAGCCAAATGACCACCAATTAGTGGAATTGCTCATATGTATATGGGTCAGATTTTCAGGAAATGTACAATTGGCAGCTGTACACATTCAGTAACCTCTGCTAAATTAGGTTGCAATTTGGTCAATACTAGGTAAATTCAAGTATATTCGGCATTGCATTGATTCTAGCAATCTGTTTGGTTAGGTTGAACTGAATTTTTAACTTTATTTTCGTCTGAAATTTGGGTTATTCGAGACAATTAATAAAGGCGAATTGTACATTTTCTCAAAATCTGACCCATATGTGGGCTATGCGTATACATATTCATACCTAGATGTTTAAAAATGTGTGTAGCCCATTGCAATTGTTAGTCCTAGCTGTCCAGTTACCTCCTCCAGTAGGCTCCTCCAGTAACCCCCTCCAGTAGGCTCCTCCAGTAACCTCGTAACCTCCTCCAGTAACCCCCTCCAGTAACCTCCTCTAGTAACCTCCTCTAGTAACCCCCTCCAGTAGGCTCCTCCAGTAACCTCCTCCAGTAACCTCCTCCAGTAGGCTCCTCCAGTAACCCCCTCCATTAACTCCTCCAGTAACCCCATCCAGTAACCCCATTCAGTCACCTCCAGTAACTTCCTCCAGTAGGCTCCTCCAGTAACCTCCTCCAGTAGGCTCCTCCATTAACTCCTCCAGTAGGCTCCTCCAGTAACCTCCTCCAGTAACCCCCTCCAGTAACCTCCTCCAATGACCTCCTCCAGTAACCCCCTCCAGTAACCTCCTCCAGTAACCTCCTCCAGTAACCTCTTCCAGTATCCTCCTCCAGTAACCTCCTCCAGTAACCCCCTCCAGTAACCCCCTCCAGTAACCCCCTCCAGTAACCCCCTCCAGTAACCTCCACCAGTAACCTCCTCCAGTAACCTCCTCCAGTATCCTCCTCCATTAACTCCTCTAGTAGGCTCCTCCAGTAACCTCCAGTAGGCTCCTCCAGTAGGCTCCTCCAGAAACCCCCTCCAGTAACCTCCTCCAATGACCTCCTCCAGTAACCCCCTCCATTAACTCCTCCAGTAACCCCATCCAGTAACCCCATCCAGTAACCCCATTCAGTAACCCCATTCAGTCACCTCCAGTAACGTCCTCCAGTAGGCTCCTCCTGTAACTTCCTCCAGTAGGCTCCTCCAGTAACCTCCTCCAGTAACCTCCTCCATTAACTCCTCTAGTAGGCTCTTCCAGTAACCTCCTCCAGTAGGCTCCTCCAGTAACCTCCTCCAGTAACCCCCTCCAGTAACCTCCTCCAATGACCTCCTCCAGTAACCCCCTCCAGTTACCTCCTCCAATGAACCCCTCCAGTAACCTCCTCCAATACCTCCTCCAGTAATCCTCTCCAGTAACCTCCTCCAATGAACTCCTCCAGTAACCTCCTCCAGAACATCTCCTCCAGTACCAGCAACTAATTAGAAGAAAGAGGATGAATGAGGTGAAAGTTTCCACTGAAGCTTAAGAGAGGTAACATGGTTCATGTATATATTTGATTTGTTAATAGATCTAGGCCCTAACCCAGTGAACATACCAGGTAATGGCAAAAACGGGAAATATCTTAATTTTAAATGGAAAGAAAGCTCGTAAATCCTCCCTTAAAATGGTCCGATCTGAATAAATCTTGATTTTTATCAAAGAGCAGAACCTCCTTGCCATGTCTATGTATGCTGGCTCATTGTCCCATCTTTGATGAGGGGGTTATTAGGGGTAACACATGGGTGATAAGTTTTAGACCAATACATCGTTCACAATTGCCTAAATATATGAAAACAATCCGAGGAACAATTGCTCAACTACGCTACATAAATAATCACCAAAACAGCCTCTTGGTAGGTATAGAATTGTATGATTATATATATGTATTTATATTGATATTCTTACATGATGACGCCCCCCCCCCGTCCTCTGCACCCATGGATACGTCATAATTATATATATATATATAAAGATTTTTATTCCAAAATTCCGTTACATACATTTGACATTTCATCATACATTTCATAACAACATTTCGGAACCGGGCTTTAATTTATCCTCTGAAAACAGGTCTTCCAGATAGCCCAACATAATAAAATAAGGTAAAAGTTTGTGATGATTAATTATGTGATTGTTTGAAGTTTTGTGATTTTATAGTCCTTCTATAAAGTTCGTGTTTGAGATTCAAACTACGGTCACTTTTGTTGTCTTGATTTTGTCGACTTGTTTTCTTTGATGGATTTCCCTACAATATAACTGTTTCAATTGTCCTTCCTTTTGTCAAGATTAAACCAGTTAATTTAGTTTACTTTCAGAGTTATTTCCCATTATATCGAGTCGAGAAATTTTTAATTGTATTACATTTACATGTTTTCTCTGCGTATTACATAAATATATCCAAGCTACATTAGCTACCGGATTATTTTTAACAATCTGCTTGTTCAATGTATTACGATTACTTCTAGACATGGTTTTACTTTTTACCGCGATTGTCTTCAATATGCTAAGAACAATACATTCATTAAACACTAAAATTAGGTATCCGAGAGTTAAGTCTCGTTTTGTTATTTATAACAAGTTAACAGTTCCTACCTTAATTAATGTAGGAATCGAAATTGTAAAAAATCATCATCTGGGAAATCAGTTCAACTCGATCGATTGAAAAGTCAATAAGGGCCCCCCCTCCCTCACCATCGATGTATCGATATTGTAATGATCTAATAGAAGAAGACTAACGAACGTCTGATCTTCATGAGAAGAACGAAGCAACTGTTTAATGGTAATCTCAGATACAGGCTCCTCCAGGAGGTTACATGCATAATCATGAGTGGGCGGAGCCCTTACGTAATATCCATGGCATAGCATGTATAAGTAGACTTGCACAGTCCTAGCTAGTTAAGTATAATTAGCGATTTTAAGTAATGTGATAATAGGTGATAATTAATAATAATATAAATATAATGAGGTTACACAATGTTACGTAATGTTACATAACACTGCCCCCCCCCCCCCCGCCCTCAATCAGATACGAAGTATCGAGTGAGGGTGTACCCTAAAAACTTACAAGAAAATTTTTAGGAATTTTTAATAAATTCTTTAAGAAGAATTAATAATTTTAAATAGCTGTGCTGTTACCTAGTTATCCATACCAAGCCATATGTGCGGTTACATTGTGCGCAAAAAGATATTAAATACATAAAAACAAATCATACGATTTAATTACCATTTTGTAAACATTCTCAATAAATTCATAAAGATTTTAAAAACGTCGTTATGAACATAACTCATAATAGTGAAGTAACTTCTAATACTAAGGTCGTAATAGCTTGAAAAATCTGATTAATATCCTACACAAAGGGACATATTTCATGAAAATGACAAGACATGAAAACACACCGCAGGTGTTAACTCTATGAGAAACCAAATTCCAGTGTTAAATTCCCAATAGTACGGTCCAATCTGAGAATTTAATCCTAATCAAACATAATAAAAAACATCGCGTGAACCAACGCAACGTAGAATCCTGATATATATTGGGATCCTATGTTAAAGTCTAAATAGTTCAGTGCAAACAGTAACAATCTACGTCGTTTAATTTCTTCCATGTTAAATTCAGAATAGGTTGGTCCAAACAGTGACACCAGCCGGCGCCACCGTCGAATCGGTTTTGGACCGGACACCTTACCAAGTATAAATAGCGGGCTATTCGTGCAGCGAACCATTGGGAACGCCACCGCTGAGCCGAAACGCACCCCCGTACTAAGGCCTACAAAAGCTTTTGACGAAGAGATTGTTATACTCTAGTGTTTTCTAACTACACGCACATAGGCAAAGACCCATTGTCGAATGAGCAAGAGTATTTGTATGTTCCAACTACCTACTTCCCATTCCTGGTCCCAAAGCCTATTCCTTATTCCAAATTAGATCGTTTCTAATCTAGTAATACACAAAAAAAACAACTTACCAATATATTTAGTTATCTCCTTTTCACTAAATACCCGGAGATAAATAAATTGAATTACCCCGCAAGGCTTGATATGTAATCAACCGGCCTCGCTCGTTAGTAATGTAACAGGTCAAACCCCATCCCCTTCCTACTCTACAAGGATGACGGTTCACCCCGTCGCTACGCTCGATTTTTCAATTGCATAGCAAAAATATCCTCTCACTGCACCTACATGCAGTAAGATACATGCAAAATAATCATTTGTGAGTACATAAGGATAGCAAACGACACTACAGTTTCATGTAATAGAGCGAATGATCCGCCAGACTTAGTATTACTGACGTACAATAATAATCCTAGTCGTATCATCATACAATTCTCTTGGTTAATCCCATTTACCCAAGTCAATCCAGCTCTGGATATAATTGACTACATTATAAGAGATAAAATTAACCTGTGAAGGCTCTACTAAGGGTCCATCCCCTTTTTTGGTGAGCCTCTAATGTACATTTATCGAGACTGATAATATCTCAGCCCAGTCTATAATATGCCTATCCTAATCACGCGATTACACAAATAAAAACCATCTGTTTTTGGTGAAAACAGAGCTAATGACTCCTTTAAGAGTCTGAACTTACGTAGACATCCCCTGTCGATGTGATTATACCCTGGCTTGTGGCCATCGCATCGTATCCTCAGGGGGTATCCTATTACATAAACAGTACTTAGTGCAAAGTAAATCACTGTGCACCCATATGCCACTGTCGTGTGGCGCTGAGTAAACAGAGCATTTAAGAGAACCTATGTGTTATCTCATCCTCTCGACGTATGAGTCAAGGTAGTCTTCCTAAACATATCTTCTGTTATGTCTAGTAATTTGATCTACACTAAAACTACACATATACCAAGAGAGCTGAGTACTTACTCAGTCTAATCAAAACAAACAGAGTCGATGATACGACTTAATCATAGGCATTAATGGCCTAACCAATCCTGTATGTACACATAAGTCATCATCAATCAACACATATAAATCAAACACAAGTAAAGTGAATCAAATACAAGTAAAATGCAATGAATAAATGTCAGACAATAACGCTTGTCTGTTGCTTGAAATATATTTTAAAGTTATCGACTGAATTCTAAAGAACTCAGGAAAAAAAATTTGCTTGTAAAAACAAGTAGAGTCTTTCATCTTATTCAAGAGAAATAAAAGTCACTAATATTCAACGAAGGTGTCCTCGCTGTTCACCTTGACAAATGGGGGCGATCCATCTGCCACTTGAATTAAATATTAAGTAAAATGTCAATGTTCTTGTAATGTCAAATTATATATAGCACTTCTAGGGTGATCTTGGCACGTTTGTGGCATGAGGGACTATTAACGTTTCCTCTTCTTGGCCGTTTTCCCTCGCCGACAAGTACGCCGCCGTGCTCCTGTAAGAAAGCATCGACCACATACCAATGACAGGTTGCATAATACTTTGGGTATATGTAAACAACTATTTTAAAATTTCACAGTTCTTTTGTGCCAATATTTCCAATGAAATCCACATATCAGAAAGTAAAATACAAACATAAGTTAACAAGAATAAAGACGGGTAAAAATATTTGTGAGAAAAAGAATACAATACACGTCTAGAAAGGTAAGAAGTATTATTGTTTCAGTCCATATACTAATGATATATAGACTTACATGTTTACGTTGGACCCATTGGGGTCATTGATCCATGGAATCTGGTAGGATCCGTTTCTGGATTCGATCACCAGGACATACATAGCCTCTGATGCCGGATCCATTATGGCTGCTAGGTCGTTTCTGTGCTTCCTATCCACTTTCACGTTGGTTGGGAGCAAGATATGCTTGTTTGCCCTATGGATCTTTAGGGAAAGAGCAGCCTTCCAACGGAGGTCCAACGATAAAGCACAGCAGCAACACCAACTGACATGAGACTTGCCTAATCTTAGAGGTGGGGCTGGGGATGATCCAACTATAGAGTTGACTTCAAATGGAATCTGCATAAGTCGTATGTATACCAGACTCTCATCCGAGTGCAGTCTCAGAGTAATCCATGAGGCTGACTCGTCATTCACATTCTTGGTACATCTTTTGCACATGAAACACTTGGGAATATAATTACAGATACATCGCCTGTTTCTCCAAAGAAACTGTAAGATATTGAAGGCAATGACTGCTGCCACTATCTTAAGGATTGCTTGTGTCAGACTTGGAGGCTCGTATGGCTGTAATTCTTGAGTCATGGGCTGTGGGGTTGGAATATCGAAGCCCAGGTTTATGTCTTCGAAAACTGGGGCTGACAGGTTTAATCTAAAGGCTTGTAAGGGCCTCACAAACGTGCAAATAATTGCCAATTTGTGAATCCTATAAAATAAATAAAATGAATATATTGTCACACCAAGACTGATAATCAACGCTATATTTATAGTGGCTGGATGAGTTGACATGGTACTGACTGACTTCTTCAGGGTTTCCCACCGATCATTTGCCATTTTGTGGGCCACTAATAGCTCGTTAGCTAGCCTCTCTGTGTTCATTCCTGACTCAATTACTGATTTGGGTAGATGAGATAATGCTGCATGCATATCTTGGGGTGTGGGCAAATTTAGATGAATTCGTGACCCATGTTTGGTTTCTCCAGTTAGATTTTTGAAAGGAATTTTAAAGATTGCTGCTATAGCTAAGTTAAATCCAGATTCAACAAAAATACTGGTCTGGTTCCAAGCAATACATCCATCCCTAGGGGCAGAGATTACTAAAGATCCACTGATTAGTGCACAGTCGCAAGGGACCTTGACTATGGCCAAAAGGCTCATAGCCATCCTTGTTCTGGGTCGTCTGTGACAAGCTAAAGTGACTTTGGTCATACGACCAACCAGTAAATGTTGCATTCTATTCATTGTTAAATGGAAAAATGGGGTAGGTTTAGTCAGGTATGTGTGAAATACACATAACTGAGCAATTTCAAATGCTTTATCTTTAAAAATGGCCGAATAACAAGTTTCTTTTCCTTTTAAAATATGAGTCGGGGGTGTAAAACACGCCACAGAATTCTTTAGTTGTGTGCATTGCTCGAACGAATGTATTTTCATTTCAAAATAAATTCCCTGAAGGGGACATTTTGCCAGAATATGGGGTATTTCGCTCTCTAACATGGTATACCCTGTTGAATCGTTCGAGCTGCTATGAATAGGTATGCCGAATTTCAAGGGCCGATATGCAATGCAGTTATCGTCATTATGTGAAATTATTAGTGGAATTGTAATTAATAAAGAATTGTTCTTAAAGGAAAAATTTTCTACCCTACTGTAGGAGCTATCCAAGGAATCGTCCAAAATCCTCATAGTAGGAGATTTGACTTTCAACTTGTTCGCCAAAGGTTTCAATAATTCTCTTAGGCCTCCCATAGGAAGAAATACATCCGACAAAACACCATGTTTTAAATCATCCAGTCCCTTCAACAATGTTCTAGCTGTGTCTATATACTCTATTAGTACTAACAGGTTTAAAGTAGCTTCATGCAGCATCGCATGTAAAGCCATAGTGTTAGATATTTCTGAAGTTAGGTTCGTTACAAAAGCATCTATCTGACTAGTCAGATCCTTAATTTCTTCGGTGGAATTTATAAATAATTTCCCTACCTCACCATTGTGTTTAGAGGCGTGTCTGAACAAGTTTTTCAATTGTTTAGTAAGTCCTAAAATTACTTTATCCCTGTTCACGCCAGATAATTTTCCAAACGATAAGGTATCTGTTAAAGAATCGAGCTTGCTCTCTACCAAAGCTAAATGGGGGTCTGTAGCCAAACCTAGGGCTGCAGAAACTGTGTCGCCTATAGGCTGTAAAAAAGCTTTTCTCTTATATCTATCGTATCTGTTGTTTGCCATACTTTCTATCTTATCAAACAAATTTAGTGCTGTCCCATAAACAAGCTGTAATAAGCCTTGGATTTTCTCCCTTATAAGTCTCATGTCTGATGTAGTATTGTAGTGATTTTCCATCCTAGCGATTGTTCCATTAGGTGGCAAAATCACTGTTGGTATTGCTATTTGGACATAGGTTTTTTCCACATCCGTCAAGATAGGTTTCCTCATCCCAGCAAATGCAACCCCGTAGTTTTGTTTAACTACAGAGTCCGTATCTGCCCATACGGTGAGGAATAAGAGCCTAAACAGAAGGTAAGAAAGAAAAAAAATCTCGTAAACTTTGTGTTCAAAAGTCAAAATTAAAGCGATATTTGTCCCAAGAAAGTATTTCCCGTCTATATTACCGACTGGGTTATGCTTAATTCTAGTTCTTAGACCAAGGCCATATGTTAGAGCCTCTTGTCACTAAATGACTTATCTCCACTATCATGCTCACATATAAGTAACAACAAACGATAAGAAATATTCCAGTGTAATCCATGAGTAAGTCCTTGGTATTGATGGGTGTTCCACATAAGTATAAACATCAGAGCAAGTCTCAAAACGACACTTACCAGATTACAAGACGAAACATGATGATGAATCGTTGTGCCTATTGTGAAGCAGCTCACTATCAGTGAAAAATAAAACGATCAGCCCAACTCTCCCCGATGGTTTTGGTCACTGCTAAGGAAGGACTTGATTTTGGCTGGTCATATAGTAATGTCCGCCTCAAGCCTTGAATAATCTTGACCAATAGCAGCTTAGGACCCTGGAATTACTCTTCCTGAGGAAGACATTCCACACCATATATAGCAAGGGGGGCGTATACTAGGAGCTGTCGTTCCACCATCACTCAGCATCATTTACATAATACGATTGCATTGTCCCATCCTACTGGACTTGCATAATAATGCCGCTTGTTTGACCCAAAATAGATACCATCTGTTCAACCCACAGAAACCCCGGATCCTTGTAATTTACTCTAGGATATTTCCTGTCGACCAGAATTATTTTTCTTATCTATTTTGCTGTTCTCTAGTATTTTGATGAGTTTATTGTCAATCGCACTGGATTTCTTAATAAACTGTACATGCACTGGCCTTTTCACCTCTACCCCAGTCTCCAAATTCCTGATCTTCACAGTATATGGGGAGGGGAATCCACACACGACGAATGGTCCAGCAAATTGCTGTTGCAATTTCTTTGCTGTATTTTGTCTTAGCAAACGATGTACCTTTGCATAGACTATAGACCCAACTACTAATGTGTGGGGCTTGGCCTTCGTATCATGCTTCTCTTTCATTTTTCTTTCCCTCTCTCTCCTGCTTTTATTTGCAATCTCAGCCGCTTCAGCCTTTGTTTTCATTATTTGTAATAACTGATCTATTACTGGCTGAGTGTGGGCTATGTCATCTTGCAGTTGAGCCTCCGAGGGAATGATTGGGTTTTTGCCGAATGCAAGGAGATAGGGCGATATGCCAGTGGTGTAATGATCCGATGCGTTCAGAGCAAATTGAATATTAGTTAAAAATAAATCCCAATTCGTCTGATTTTCATTCACCATCGTCCTTAAACACCCAATAATCGATTGATTTTGGCGTTCTACCTCTCCCTGTGATCGACTTAAATATGGTGAACCATGCACTTGTTTTATTCCCCAAGCTTTGCATTTTTCTCTAAAAGTTTCTCCTATGTAACAGCTGCCATTATCGCTCCTCAAGATCTTAGGGACACCGACGTATGCTATTACATATTAATGGAATTCAGCTGCTACCCTTTCTGCTGTAATAGCTTTTGTCGGCCATATAAAGCAAAACTTTGAAAAATGATCAGTCACTACCTGGATGTAACAATTATTCCTCTGTGTTCTTGGAAGAGGACCCATTGCATCTATCATCAAAGTTGAAAAAGGTGTGAAAGTCGTTTCTCTGATCTTCATGGGGAGCTTATTTGGATGCTTTACATTTTTAGATTGAAGACACTCATGGCATGATGTAATATGATTCTTCGTATCCCTGGCCATCGAATTCCAGAAGAATCGGGCCTGGAGCAAAGAGAGTGTCTTGGCATAGCCAACATGTGCATTAATTGAATTACCATGTACATAATTGATCAAGGGGGCCTGCAATGTCTGTGGAATTACCACTTGAAAGGAATTTGCAATCTGAGCTATCTTAGTCCCCTTAGGTAATCTGCAAAGTATGTCATCCTGAATGAAGAACATATCGTGTGTTGTCAGAATTAACCTAGTCAGCTCATGATTCTTGGGCAATTGTTTTCCTTCAATGTAACCTGACATTAGTTTACAAAACAAATCGTCCCCCTGTGCCAGCTGTAATTTCAGCTTATCAAATGGTAACTGGGTGGTATGTTTATTCGCCATTCCATCTCCAGGATTTGGGGTACCCATCCTGTTCCTGGAAGCATATTTTCCTGGTCTGATTACAGGTCTTGCCTTTGTTTTCCTAGCCTTCCGAATGTTGCTTCCCTTAGACACACAAGCTGGGGTAGACACTTTATCCACACTAATCTCTTCTGGCTTGTTGGTCGAGGGCCTTATATCAACATCCCTTAATTGCTTTGCACGATTTTGAGCTCTCGTTTCCACTGGAGCAATTAGGATTTCCTCTACAGTGTTTATCGCTGGCTCATCGTTATGCAATTTTCCTGGAAGGACTGGAAACTCTGGAATTTGTGAATCTTCATTATCTAATTCCTGTACCTGTCTACATGTCTTAAGTATTTTTCTGCTCTTGTAGAGCATGATGGGGTTGTTTTCGCAAGGATCCTCCTGTTTAAAGTGTTTAGTGGCCTGTATGGGATTGAATGTGACTGATTTCTTCATCTCCACATGTGGGACTGCTGGTATGTTTGGATCATATATATCCTTCTCGATAAAACATCTGGGATGATGTTCAATTTCCCCTTGATATATTTAACCGAGAAATCAAACTGTCCAAAGAAATCTAGCCATCTAAACATTCTACCAGTTAGATCCTTTTTAGTATTTATTGCAGTAAGGGCTGCATGATCGGTAAGAATCGTAAAATGCTTAGACATAACATAATGTCTAAACTTGCCTAGGGCGAATCGGATACCTGCCAGTTCTTTTTCTGTGGCACTGTATTTTTGTTCAGCTGGGGTTAACCCTCTTCCAGCAAAGGCAATTGGTCTCAAATTCCCATTAATATCAGCTTGAGAAATACAGGCCCCAAGACTTTGGTTACTGGCATCCGAGGCAAGAATGAATTCTTTTGAATAATCTGGATATACCAATACTGCATCTTCCAGAATTGCATTTCGAATTATATTAAAAGCACTCTCTGCCGCAGACGTCCATACAAATTTAACCTTCGCCTTGGTCAGCATATATAGGGGCTTCATTATCTGACTAAAATTAGGAATAAATACCCTATAATAATTACCCAGCCCAGCAAACGAACATACTTGTTTCACTGATTTTGGGGTTGGAAACGATCGCAAAGCGTCTAGTTTTGCTGGGTCAGGATGTATGTCATCCTTGTCGACAATGAACCCTAAAAAGGAACACTTTTCCTTTTTAAATTTAATATTTGCCTTGTCAAAAGCTGTGAATACATTTTTGATATCCTGCACGTGAGAATCCCATGTAGGTGATGCGATCACCACATCATCTACGTAATAGAATGCGTTTGGGACTGCTCTCAATACATGTTCTATTAGGGAATGAAATGCTTTTGGAGAAGTCTTAAGTCCCATTGGCATGACTTTATACCTATATACTCCTAGGGGCGTATTAAATGCTGTAATAAATCGATTTTCCTCCCTTAAACCCACCTGATGAAATCCAGCAAATGCATCTAAGCGAGAGAAAAATCGCCCCTGTGTCTGCCCAACAGCTTCAATTGTGTCGTCAGCACATGGAAAAGGCCTTATTTCGTCTTTCACAGAGCGATTTATTTGCCTATAGTCGATCACAAGACGCCAGGCTCTTTTACCGTCAGTTGTCATTGGTTTTTGTACCAAAAAACAAGGTGAACTAAATTCCACAGGATCCACACATTTTTTAATTAAATTTTGCTTTACCTGATCCTTTAGAATTCCAGCCATAACCTTGGTCATGACTGGGTTCATTCGGTATGGCTGCCTCATTGTGGGACTAAAATCTGGTTTTAAGTCAATGCCATGTTCGTACTCTGTAGTCAACCCTAGTTTTTTATCCTTACCGACAAAAGAATTTTCGTGATCATGCAACAGACTCAATAGTTCCTTTTTCTGTTCAGGATTCAAGTCCTCGCCGATCTGAAAATCAACTACCTTATCATTGTTTTCACTCGATTGTGCGACCAATTCATTCAAATTTTCCACCTCTTTGGGGGAATAAAACTCGTCCTCCTTAGCCAACGTGTAAATACCCAGAATTGTTCCTCTCTCGATCGTTGTGGCTGCTTTAGAGGCATTAAAAATGGTTATAGGAACTTTATTTTCCCCAAACGGTTTGACTAAAGCATGCTTAACAAGGAAAGAAACTGGCCTCTGTTGCTGCAAATTCTCAGTCACCCCTATTGAATTTAACATATCTTCATAAGAAGTGATTGCCGCGACAGTGGTGTATTCAGTCCCTGGAGCTATCACAAACCTACGTGAAGCTCTGATAGGGAACACCTGTTGTTTTTGTCCTGATTTGAAGCTAATCTTTGCTCTAAACTTTCGTAAGAAATCTCCCAGTATCATGCTTCTGGTTAACGCAGGAAGAATGATAAATCTATGAGTGAATTGTTGGCCTTCTATCATGAAATTTAACTCGATTTTCTTATAACAATGATGTGCTCCTCCATCTGCAACAAATATTTTAATATTACAGCGTAAAACCTTTCCATTGGGTATTTTACTTCGGACGCAAAAAGTTAAATACGATATAGGTGAGATCCTCTACCTTCCTTGTCCCAACCCTGTGGGTCTGGGGCGCCTGCACCAACTCTCAGGGGAGTTACCTCAACGGCAACTAGTGCTGCCATCTTTTGGGCGCTCTTCGTCCAGAGAGTGTGATGGCACCAGTAGAGGCCTATCATCAGAGTTTGAGGGGAAGTCTTGGGCTATTTACATTCATAAATATAGATTGTTTTTGTATGCTGACATTGCCCACCATCCCGCCCACCATTCTCCTTACTGTCCCGCCCACCCTCCTCCAAAATCGTTTAATTTTAATTTTAAGTCAACGTGAAAAACGATCGCCGATGCGGCAATGTTTTACACATCATACGGTGGCGCTACCTGGTGGGAGGGTCAGAAACCATTCTCCGAGTATTCCCAAACGTATTCCCGAATGTATGCCGAGTGTGAGATACAGATCGAGCATGAAGCAATGGCATTGGAACTAGAGCCCTAGAGGCATCAACGCGAGAGGTCTGTTATGCAGTAATTATACCAGTAAGAGCTAAAAATTCTTGGTCAAATCTCTCCGTAAGGGTCTGACTTAGGCACTCAGATAAGTTGTGGGTCTTTGAAAATGAGAAATAGAGGGGGTTTCCCGATCGTGGAACATGTTGTTCAGTACTATGTATCTCCGATTGGATGTACGGCGATTTTCTGGCTTTGGCTTTATGCGGTGCATAATTATTAATTATGCCATTTCGCCAGTTCATCCAGAAAGTGTACCGCCTTGAATTGAATTGTTTTAATAGTTTGGTTATATTTCTGAAGATCTGAACGCCAGGGCAAACGGGCAAACGGTCACGTGTTTCGATAAGCATTACAAATGCTATCCTTACGGATAGTGGTCGGTTGTGCTCGTCCAGAAAGTGTAGACCGTGAAAGGATTGTTTTAATAGTTTGGTTATATTTCTGAAGATCTACAAAGTGACTACAGACTACAGACTACAAAGTGAAGTTTTCTGACGTGATATAGCGCTTCGGTAGTGCGCCGAGGCGACCATGGTCGCACCAAGAGGACCCCAATTTCCCCCCTTTTTATCGCGCCCGGACGCGTTCCTTGACACGTATCGCTTTTGCTGAGTCGGAAGGTTGCGAGACATCAATTGAAGGTAAATAATGATTAAATAAGGCACAAATATAATATACCATATATAATAACCATGGCATAAAAATAGAACTCAAACGAGAGATGGCTATATTAGGCCTATAGGGTGATGCATTCACAAAACACTGAGTTCTATCTTAATATCCTATATGTGAAAACTAATAATTGATTCTCCAAAAGGTGAATTTCATTGATGGTTTATTGTGGGTTCAAACCCAGGTATTGCTACTGTGACTATGTGACTACCCGGGTGTGACTACAGCTTCAGCTCCCGCTTCAGCTCCTCCCCGGGGCTAGGCCTACTACAGGAAGACCACCATGTTCGTCCTGGTAAAGAATGAGCTGAAGTAGGCCCCCCTATAGTTCTTGTAATGTTCGTTCCAGTAATATATATCAGCAAGGAATATAGTATAAACATTGTACTAAAACCTAACTTTAACTTAACTTTTAATATTTATCTTTTTCTTGTCAGCAGTTATAATATTATTGTCAATAGAAATATTCAATGTTTCTTCAGAATAGACTAATACGCCTATTATACCGTAAGCAGTTATGTAAACTCAAGTGAGATTTTTCTCCTTCGACGAGTTGAATGTCTTACTCTTAGTGATGTATCAAACGGTTAGCCTAACCAAAGGTGTTCAAGGTATAAGGCCTAGCCTACTATTTCAGAGATAGCCTACTGCACCTTTTCCTGCTACAGCACAAATAGATGCCGATTGCTTTGTTCAGTTTTTGACACTTTGACACGCAAGAACATATTTTGCTCATGGACAATAAGTATTCATTTTCAAGGAGAGAGACCTTTATGATTTTCGATTGTACCTGAAAAAACAACCATTTCTCCTTGATTGGGAACGAGCATGGGAACACACTTTGGTTATGAGTGCCCCCCCCCCCCCCCACGTCCCCCCCTCCCCCCCCCCCACGTCCCCCCCTCCCCCCCCCCCCACGTCCCCCCTCCCCCCCCCCCCCCCCCACGTCACCCCCTCCCCCGCCCCCCCGCACCCCGGGATATAGAACTCCCGAAATACGTCACGACCTCTGACCCAGTTAGGCAGACTGGTAGGAACACGTGGAGAAGGGGCCGGCCCGCATGGAATCTTGTACCAGATAAACATCGACAGAGAAGGCCTAGCTGGTCAGACCCCAATATATTTGAGTAGGCCTAGGAAGCTTAGGATACGGGTGAGTCATTATTCTGTCTGTTGTAGGCCTATTGTCGATCTACATGGCGTTCTCACACCGTAGAAGATTAATTTGTTTGTTATATATTACTTATATTGATTACCTTGTCGTTTGTCATTGGCGGGTCATTGGTAATAGAACTACCGGTAGGCTATATTAAGCTATATTAGAGTTATTAGGAGTGAAGAACTAGGACCATATTGTAGAAGCTTATAGAGAAGTATGCTGAGTTTCATTATTCTTCAATCATTGGTAATAGGATTGTCGAACAGTCGAACACTGACAGGCCATAGTCAGTCGAACCTGCCTCTATTCAATGATCATAGATAGACTAGAGTTAGACTCGCGCTAACTAACAGGCCAGAGCAGTAGACATTACTAATCACTGTCATTACAGGGATGACAACTACGTACCAGAAGGCAGAAGGTGTTTGCGGGAACCTTAGCTAACCTTAAGCTCCTATACTGTGTCGTTGTAAATATTAACTGTCTCCATGATCTATCTACTAAAGTCTAAACCACATGTTGCTTTTGGCTTGCACTGCAGCCGATAGGCCTACACATATTAGTTGTAACAAGTGCCTTCGGCACTTGGAATATAGCAGGTTAAATCTGCAATTCTCTCTTTCCCCCCTCTCCTCTTCACTCTCCCCTCCCCTCTTTCTCTGGGTATATCCCGAGAAAGAAAGCGAACAATATCTTCTTTATTTTGAATGTTAGACTTGCCAAATTTAACACTGGAAACCTATTCGAAAACAGAAATAATCAGGATTTAAGATTAGCATTTTCAGAATTTTAGAATAAAGAATTTTAGGAGATGAAAAATAAAGGAGAGAGATGGATAAAGAAGGGAGGGGAGAGAGAACACAAACAATTGACGAGAGGGGAGAGGAGAGAGGAGATGAGAAATACAGATATATATAAGAGGGTTTCATTGAAAAGTACTTGCACCCCCACCCTCCACACACACCTAAACTAAAATGATATTTTAAAATAATCTTCAATCTTGATCATTTATATTACCCATTTGTCATCCTCTGACATGTATAATCTTTGACAAATAAAGTATTTTTCAATTCAATTCAATATTTCGATTTCAAATAATCTTAAAAGAAGAGTCCTGTGTAGGCATAATGATGCATGCATACGATCTTTGAATCAATAGCAACATACCTGCATTATCAATACCGCCCTAATTTGTATTTCCACCCCGATAGAAGCAATTTAAACCAGTCAAATACACGGTAATCCATTTTGAAGGTGGGCGCCATGTTTCTATATATTACCCACAACCCCCTTGGATTGTGACGTCAATCCAGAGGCACCAGTCCTGCGAACGATTTCCGCCGAGTCTTTCACACGCTTGTTTACATGCAAACACATGCTCCCATCACTACTGTCAATGGGACCTAAACGTATATGATATTCCAGGTAGAATACTTTGGAAAACTAAACCTGCCAGGAATATGCCTTCTTGTGTTGCATACCTCTGCAATAATAGCACTAGTGGCCGGAATAAAGTTCAGGGATTATCTTTTTTTCGATTTCCTTTGAGAGACAGTCCTAGGTGTAGAGAATGGGTTCAAAACGTAGGGCGAGAGGGATTCAAACCCACAATACATAGCACTCTGTGTGCATTACATTTTGAAGAAAAAATGTTCTTGGCCGACCTACAAAAACAAATCACAGGCATTCCATACCGAAGGAAAAACGGTCTTATTGAGTCTGCAGTGCCAACAAAGTTCTCGAGGGATGTAAATGGAAGTTGGCAAGTTGGATCTGCCCGCAGGAGGACGGGTGTCAGTGGGAGTAACTCCACCGACTCAGGGCAAGGGGAGGACCGGCAACAGAGTGCTGGGAGGTCAAGGGGTGTTAGAGAACACACAGCTCGAAGGATACAGAGAAAAGAACAGGATCAGGTAAGGGAATAGTTAATTAATCCTAATTATTAGACTCAGCGGCTATTTGTATTAATTTTCCAATAAGATTTGGATGTTGGATTTAGATCAAATGTTTCTAAATATTTGATATTTGCCCTGTAGGCCTACTGTAATATTATTCTCTCTGCCCCAAGTGTGTCTAAGTAACAACCTAACTGGGGTTCTCTGGGGTTGGTGGGAGGAGTCAGTCTCTTGGGCTAATCTGGGTACCAATTATAGACACAATTCACAAATGAGATGTTGGTGTAAACATAGCACTAAGAAACCAATTATAAATACTATACATACGATAATAAATAAAATACCAAAATGTATTTTCTTACAGTACTACGTTATTAATCTCTAGCTTAATTGGTATTTAATTTTGATACTATTTGTGGGAAATTACCACTGATATGAACAAGACCAATTAATATATAATGTTTATATAAATTTGTAATCATTCATAATGATCGTGTCATATATATGTAGTATTTAATATCGACCATTACATTTCAGATGATAAAACAACTTTTGCAAAATAATGAGGTCCCCAAGGACGGGAAAAAAAGAAAAAAAGTTGTACGTAAGAAGAAAAGGCAGAAGATCCCTCCCCCACATGATGCTACATTGACTAAATCAGTGAGTAATATACGGGCACTGCCCATGAAATGTCAATACAAATCCTATACCTGTACTTCATTATAATGACATTTCCAGAGTACCTAATGGAGAGTGCCATATAATATATTTTCTAAAAAATGGCTTCATTAAGTGTATTGATAATTGATGATATTACTATTATATAATCATACTACTGTTCTGTCAAATAAGCATTTTAAGAATAAATATGAATAATTCGTTTAACCAGATCTCTCTAACTATCTGTTCTATATTTTCGTTCAGGCCACATCTAATGATCATGAAGTATCATGCATTATTGACCAACCAATACCCACAGAACGAATAGTGGTGAGTTGTATTCATATCTCATTTCCATTTAATGGAAGCACCTTCAACATAGAATTGGATTGTTTTATTAGTTCAAGAGATGATTGGAAGCAAACCATATGCTAGTAATGTAAGGGTTGGTTATATTTTCTGGGTAGAGCTTGCATTATTATAAGACTTTCCAATTTTCTCAAACTCGAATTTCCCAAGCCCTCCGCTACCAGCTTATCCTTGTTCATTTGTGACAGTTATGGGAAAGCGGAATTTGAATTCACACACTATTTTGCATTCTCATTGCTCCAGCTTCCTCTCACCGACCCTGCTGTCATTAGACGTATTCTGGCAAAGGACCACCCTTATGCAGGAGCATGTCAGCCAAAGCCTCTGGACACAGGGAAAGAAGTTTCGTATGTTGAAGAAAATATTTTAGAGATGCCTGAGCCAGAGGTAGCAACGAATGGGAAATTGCTCCCTTGTCCAGCTAGTGATGGTGAAGGTAGCTTATCTGACACTTCCCAGGCAGAGGAAAAAGCTTCCCAGGCAGATGAAGATTATGTCCCATCATCTACTGATGAATCAGAAGGGGTTTCGGAGGAGGAGCAGGTAACCTCAGATCAGTTTTTTCTTGTGTATGAAGAAAACCTGCAATCTCTAATGAAACGTTGCCAAGAATGTGGAGCCCCTATCGTTGACAAACAAAAACGGCTCTGTGGCTCAATGGTTGTGTATACCCTTTCATGCCATGATGGACACACAACAAGCTGGTCATCTCAACCATCCATTGGCAAAACTCCAATAGGCAATCTGATGTTTGCTGCAGCTACTCTGTATACAGGTCTGACTTGGGCAAGAATAGCGGCATTTGCAAGAGCACTGAATATGCCAATTCTGGAGAAGTCCAGGTATAACGAAGTTCAAGGCAGCATTCTGTTCCCAGTCATTCAGGAAGCATGGCAGATTGAGAAGCGGAAAGTGGTAGAGGAAAGGAAAGGGAAAGAGCTGGTTGTGTCTGGAGACTGTCGGTGCGACAGTCCGGGTCATAATGCTAAGTATGGCAACTATACAATTATGGATGCGGGTGATGATGCTGATATGAAAGATAAGATATTGGAGATTCAAGTAGTCCAGTGTACTGAGGTATGTGTATTTGTATGATACCACAATAAGCTATTTATCACATGATCATGAATTTTAATTTTACTTCTTTCCCTGCATCAGTACAGGCTCAACATGAAATATGAAATATACCAGACCTTCAAGTAAACTACACTAATGGAAAGAGTAAATCATAATACATAATAGTGGAATCTATTCTTTTCTTTTTCAGGTGAAAAACTCAAATCAGATGGAGCCGGAAGGCATGAAGCGTGCTCTAAATGCACTTGAGGCTGATGATCTGAGACTACAGTCCTTAGTCACAGACAGACACATTCAGGTAACTTTTCGATAACTTTACGAACCCCTATCTCGACTTTACGAACCCCTATCTCGACTTTACGAACCCCTATCTCGACTTTACGAACCCCTATCTCGACTTTACGAACCCCTATCTCGACTTTACGAACCCCTATCTCGACTTTACGAACCCCTATCTCGACTTTACGAACCCCTATCTCGACTTTACGAACCCCTATCTCGACTTTACGAACCCCTATCGAGACTTTACGAACCCCTATCGAGACTTTACGAACCCCTATCGAGACTTTACGAACCCCTATCGAGACTTTACGAACCCCTATCGAGACTTTACGAACCCCTATCGAGACTTTACGAACCCCTATCGAGACTTTACGAACCCCTATCGAGACTTTACGAACCCCTATCGAGACTTTACGAACCCCTATCGAGACTTTACGAACCCCTATCGAGACTTTACGAACCCCTATCGAGACTTTACGAACCCCTATCTCGACTTTACGAACCCCTATCGAGACTTTACGAACCCCTATCGAGACTTCACGAACCCCTATCGAGACTTTAGTATGTATTTATACAGGAGCTTTAATCTTTGTTTAACTTTTCTCTCTGCAGGTAAAGAAAATAATGGCTACCGAATATGAACATATAGACCATCAATTTGACCCATGGCATGTTTCGAAAAGTGTTGTGACAAAGTTAAATGAAAAGGCAAAGTTGAAGCGGAATGCTGATTTGTTGCCATGGATTCAATGTGTTTCTAACCACTTATGGTGGTCTTGTGCTACTTGCCAAGGTGATCCTCAGCAGCTAAAGTGAGTTGAAAATCTATTATGGGTTTTATTCAAAATATACCAAATTTGGCTTGTGAATTTGTACAATATATATATAAAATTTGAAATTACCTCCATTATTAAACCATGATGGTTTAATTCAGTTTAACACAATAATTATTACATTGTGTTTTGATTGACAGGGAACGATGGATATCCATTCTGCACCATGTAACCAATAAACATCGGTGGACAGGGAGTAAAAAGTTCAAAAGATGCGGGCACACTCGACTTTCTCCTGAAGCCGCCAAAAAGAAAGAATGGTTGAAACCAGGCTCTCCAAGTTTCCTGGCATTGCAAGATGTTGTCATGAACAAGAATCTGCTTGCCGCACTTCCCAAATTGACAAGGTTCTGTCACACAGGAAGCTTGGAAGTATTCCATAATGTGATTTTGAAGTACTGCCCTAAACGGCAACATTTCTCCTATGAAGGTATTCTATTATTTTATTACATCTGACCACTTTTATCCCAAATATTTATGTATAATCATACAGGTGAACATAAAATCACTTTTCCTATACTGCTTATTTGACAAATTATTGAAAGAGGTGTTTAAAACTTCATGGAATCCGCCTTTATACTTGCATAATACTCTCTCAATACTTTGTTATTATAACCTGAAAAGGCTGGACACTGTTAATGAACAAAATAGTTATGTGAATCTAAGCGATTTTCTAGAGCTATGTGAGCAAAGATTCCCTCAAATCAAGTTAAAAGTCGTTAAAAAGTCAAATCACATACCAAAAAGACTAGAGGGTTAATTCATTAATTTATAAGTGATTCAAACTTGTATTACAACTTTGTTTATTTATTGTGTCCATGGTATAATTCTTTATGCTACAGGAATGACAGCTCGTGCAATGCTGGCAGCCCTTGATTGGAATAGTCTCCAACGAATTCCTATACTTGCAAAGAATGGCACTCAGGAACAGGAAAGGGTTTTCTCCAAAAGGCGCAGAAAATGGGTTGTCAGAAACAAATACAAGAGGAAATCTGGGAACCAAATACCTGGCTTAATAGGACGCACACTCGAAGTTCAGAGACTCAAAATATTCCTTCCATTAATTCCAAGACCAAATTTAGCACCAAATATATCAAGACTTGAGAAGCCAAGCATGGACGAAGCTACTCGCTCACATCGAACAAGATTCAAGAAAAGTAACTGAATACATATGACACCAATATATTTTCTTTCATGAGATATCATATGCCATATAAGTGTATTGGTTAATACAAGTGATTTGCCTGTAACTATAGTGTACAACATAAGCTAGGTATAGGGTGTGGGATTTCTAAGTCCCCTCCATCATTTGATTAACCAAAATCAATATTGATGTGATTGATATCATAGTATCAAAAGAAACAACAATTTTTGGCATTGATGTAATATCAGTTGGAACGAGATAATACATAAAGATATATATGTTTTGAAGGAAATTCGTCCTGTGAGAATGCTTTATGAAACAATTTAAAACTCTGGATGTGGGTACCGAATAAAAGACTCAGAATAATGTAGGCAAACAAAAAGATACAGTTTAGTCTTTAAAGTTTTATTACTGGAATGTACAAAAATTCAAATTAATCCTCATCCTCCGAATCTGAAGCATAGGGCTCATATGCCTGACCCTCATTGTTTGAAAACTGCTTCCTTATTGCATGAACAGCACATGCAGGTAGGACACGACGAACTCGCCGACCAAGGTGTCCATGGACCCACCATGTAAACTGCCTGTAGGCAGCCCAGCGCAGTGATCTGAAAACGCCAGAACATGAATCCTTAAACCAAAGTAGGAGGAGCTTATATGTATATTAAATTCTGATATATTGAATAATCACTCAAGCTGACTACAGTATTCAGATAATATACATATTATATTGAAAGTATATATTTTTGAAAAGATGTTGAGAGGCATTTATATATCGATTTGCTTTTAGTCATTTGCAGTATAAAATACATTGTCATAAATTTGCTATACCTGTTGTGTGGCGGCTGAATCTGCCAGTTGTCACGTCTTATGTTGTTTAATGCAACTAGTACATTTGTTACAACATCCTGGTTCAAACACAGAACTTGGAAGGCCCCATTTTGTGTAACACACTGCAGACCTGTAAATAAAAAGTTTATACAACTCTAATACTAATGATATATATTATATATTTAATGTGTTACAGAAAGATGAGTAACAAGTTGCAATTAATGGATTTTGAGATAGTCACAAGTCGCAATTTATCGATTTTGATGTATCCTCATATATTTCAAAATATGAGATCCAGTGGATTCCAAGGATAGTAAACATTACGGCATAGATAATAAATTTATCTATATTTCTATGCCTGAAAAAAATAAGCAATATTTCTTGAAGGTCAATCACTTGTAAATTAATTAAGAATACTCCTTAGGATGACCGAATAAATTCCTAAAAAGAGTTTTTGTAAGAATGACATTTGAATATTAGACTTTCTGCGACTTTGGACTCATTTTTCTGTTATGATAAATCACCACAAACAAACAAAAATTGTCACGATATGCGACGGATTTTTTGAAAATTTTACGCGTCGTGTTGACGCTTACAGGGGGAAGGTTTTTTGAGCTAGAAGGTAGTGCTGTACATAGAAAAAACCGCACAACTGGCAGCATCATGTACAATTTCGAATCATCCAAATCTATAAAGATCTCGCAACACTACAGACATTTTACTAAACCTATGTTTATTGTTATTAAATATTTAATTGTGATTATTATCACATATTTATTATACATATAAATATCCCATTAGGGTTTCGTTTTGATCTTTTAAGTATTTGCATTAGAATATAGGATCAGAAAGTCGGGACATATGTATTTCATGATAATCGATAAAATGGCATCTTTGACTTGAGCAATCATTCAATAACAACAAAAAATACTGAGATAATGTGTAGGGTGTTGCATGGGAAACACAACTTAGTGACTAAATCCTTGCAAGCTTTTAAGACAAATAAAAAGTACATCAAATATATAAAATATCAGTACATCAAATGCTATAAATAGGATTGGAATTACCTGATGAACTGTTGTCCTTCTTCATGCATGGAAACTCTTGGCAGCATCGAAATTCCTTCAACCTTGATAGTGTTTCTGTGTTGCATTGGCCGCACACACACCAATCCATGCCACCTTGTCGATCTTCTTCATCTCCCCCTCCATCTTCTGACTCAGTACTCGAATCCTGGATATCTGATCCAGAATCCGAGCCACTTTGTAACCTTTCTGGTTCAAAAAGATAGCCTGTAACACCCCCACTATAAGTTGAATCGACATAAACTTCGTCACCCTCACTTTCCGATGTTGAGACCTCAGCCATGTTGTTGTTATGGCTAACTAGGTCAAATGAGACACTCTACAGAGAGTGTATCAATGCACCCCTCTGCCCCTCTGCAGCTCGCTGCCCCAGCGCGCTGGGAGCTGTCACACATGGTGTTGACTCCACTACCCCGTCTGGACTGACGTCACTGCCCCGCTCAACATGGCGCACTGCATTAATCATGATTAGTATCTTTTCTAACTGTTCTAACACAATAACCACTGTTCATATTTGCGTTAGACCCGATCTTAAATATACTTCAAGTCTGAAACTAGGGATGAACCCATGATTATGCTTACACAGGACTCTTCTTTTAAATCCTAATTATTAATATTTCGATTCTTCATAGGCCTGGTTTAATAATTAGATTATAAAATTACTATCAAAGTACCCGACCTCTGGACAGTCACCCTCCCTCCGCACACTTCCCCCTCTCCCTCTTATTCCTCCCCCTCTTCTCTACTTTCATACCTGTTTTTCTTTCCCAACCCCAACTCCGATTCCCCCCTCTTCCTCATGCTCCCCCTCCCCGCTTTCTCTCCCTCCCTCTCTCCTTTCCCAGAGCATGAAATTAACTTTTTTCTTTATAAGAGATCCTTTCGTTTGATAGAGTGGTAACACATGAGGGAGAAAGAGAGGGGGGCAGAAAGGGAAGACATTTACCCGAATAAAATTATTAATCAATGAGAATATTATTCGTCTGTTTACTGTCTAACCTCTCCATCTCTAATATCTCCCCTCCCTCTCTGTCATTTCTTTTGTCACCCTCTCCCTCTCCTCCCCCCCCCCTCCGACACACATGTACACACTGTCTCACTCTCCTTCTCTCAGAGAAAGAATGTACCCATCCACACATTACAGTAATTCTCTGAAACGGGCAGCATTCGTTGAATCTCTTTAAATCTTTGGCATACGATTAGAAGGGAATATCAGTAGGCCTATAAGTATCATTTTTAGTTAAACATCTTTCGGTCAGTTTTTTTGTACTGGGCATCCATATCATAGAGGCCTATGTGGGCTCAAGAGGCAAAGCCTCTTGAAAAGCCTCTTGTAGAAAGTGGAAATCTAGGTCTATAAGTCAGAGCGGTTTCAGCTATGTAAAACAAATAGTTGATGTATTTTTTTTATATATATTTATAAATAGCTCTTATAGCCACAGTCCCGCAATGCTATAACACTGATATGCATTGGCCCCTCAGGACAGCCCTATACCATGCATTTGCTTCCTGAATGCAACCACTGAGAGCTCGGCAGTGAGCAGGGTTATGTTACGTAACACATGCATGCTTTGTAAACAGTCTCATCGCCTGGACCATGCGTTGACTATTCTATTTCTATTTTTTCTATTTTTTGAGCTATAGAACATGCATATCCGCTGATAATTTCCAAAGATACAGCTGACCGATTTTCATGAAAAGTAGTCATTTTCACGAAATGCAGTTGAAAAAACATCAAAAATAGAATTGTTTATATAATACTGATTTTTCTTGTACATACAACCATAATGTCCAGCTGTAATTCTCCGAAATTCGGCAGCTTAAAGGCAAACGCTACTATTCACTGCCACGCCCCCCCTTTACCATATACCAAATCTACGGGCATTTTACACACTATTCCTTTAGCATTGCAGTCTATGAGGAAACGGCCCATTTTGTCACATTTTATAGAATAACACAAACAATTAATGGCTAGTCCTCCTGTCCCAAAATTTTCTACACATACAGTTCAGGTTATACACTACAGATAAAAAGGAAAAAAAATATATGTCATCGCATTAGATTTTTTTTTATAGCTGTCTGAAATAGACATATTTGGGAAACAGAACTAGCTATGGGTACTCTCAGTTGTACCCAATTAGCATGCAAGTCTATTGGGAAATGCTGCATTTTCCTTTCACGGTTTTGGGAATAAACCAAAAATGGATACTCTAAATGTCCCAGAATTTTCTACACATATAGTGCAGGTAATATTCTACACATATAAAGGGAAAAAAATGTATGTCATCACGTTAAAAAAATAATTGTAGCTGTCTGAAATAGACATGTTTAGGAAACATAGAACACTTTGAAAGTAGCAGATTTTTGGGTTGCCAGTCATGTTTCAAAGCCCCATAATTCAGAAACTAGCACGGTGACCCATTAATTTTTTTTCAGTTTTAAGAACACAAATACTTCAAAAATCATATACTAAAAAATCAGAAAAATGACATTTATTTTCACTGGGGAGGAAAACAAATTATTTTTATAAAAATGGTGGAAAATATTGAGTTTTTTCGAGTTTTTAATTTAAAATTCACATTATTTATTTGTTGTTTTCAAAATAAAAATAACAATGCTCTCTATAGAAAAGAGGCATAGAATTATTGGCCAACTAATACTGTCTCTGAAACTGTTAATTTTACTTAAATTGAGTGAATATAAATAGCAAATATGAACTATGAAGTTGAGGTACTGCAAAATGGGACCCCCTTTTGGTCCTCATTGGTTATTTTGAGATACCAAATTTTGAAGTACTGTAATTCAAAAATGAGCACGGCGACCCAATGATTTTTTTCCATCCTTATGACCTGAAACACTTCAAGAATCAAATACCAAAGTTTCAGAAAAATGACATTTATTTTCATTTTCCACTAGATAGTAGCGTTTGCCTTTAATATCGAATAATTAGCTTTCTGTGGCCTGGCCTCCAATCCAGTGAGGGTAGGTGGGCCTAGTGCCTGCCATGACCTGGCCGTAGAGCATACACACAGTAGTCAATGACGTCATAGACCAGTGAGGGGTTTTCTGGGGTTTTCCCAGTGCATGCATTGCGCAACAGTAAACAATGCGAGGACGGAAATTGACGGTCATAGGGTACAGAATAGGTTTTCACCACTTAAAAAATATTTAGTGAAAAAATAGGGAGGGACCAGTCGGCGCCCAGCCTGTCTTAAACTGGTCCCCGTCCTTCGTTGCTCTGGGAGTGGTGAGTGGACTGGCAGCCTCTCATTCGCACTGGCTTGACCTACATAGTGCAGCTTGACCTCAAAACCACAGGTCAAAAGCAAAGATTTAATATAGTAGTTCACAATGGTTTTTTTTTTTTTTTTTTTTTTTTTTAATTTAGAATTCTTATACTTTGCAAGTGATAATTGGACTAGGTAGACTGGCACAAAGTACACAGAGATGCCAACCTTTTGATTAAAGGTAGGCCTATACTGGTGCGTCCGAAAAAACGGCCCTATGCGGCTCCTAGTTGAACTAATAACTACCATCGTGTGAGGGAGATGAGAGATAGAAGACATGAGAGAGAAGACATCAAAGAGAGAAGACATCAGAGAGAAAACATAGAGAAAGAGAGAGAAGACATGAGGGAGAGACGTGAGAGAAAAGACAGAGAGAAGACATATATGAGAGTCGGATGAGAGTGAAGAAAGAGAGAAAGAAGACATAAGAGAGAAGACAACTCGTTCGGGCGAAAATAAAAAGGATCGGACAAAGAGTTTTTGCTCTGTGAACACTTGAATTTAATATTAAACGTTGAAAATGAAAAGAATTGCTCCATTTTTTTTTTACTTTTGACCATATATATTATTATTCGCTGGCGTTACAGATGTTTACATGAGACTGAAAAGTATATTTACATTGGAGTCTCTTCTGACAGGATCTAATAAAAGCTAGGGTGTAGGGTTTTGTTGTGATGATGTTTAGTTGGCATTAAATGTTCTCATGTGGTCGTGAAAATGTGTTACTGTTTTTTCTCAGATAGGTTGATATATGATAGGACTGCGTTCATCAAACCTACAACTCCTACTCCTGCACATATATCTGTCTGGGCCTTGGATCTCCTGTGCATGGAAGCGCCTTTGTACCTGAGCCAAATATTACTACCTTAGTTCAGGAGGCCCACCACACGCACTAACTGTGAGTGTGAGGTGCATACTCATCCCATCCACTACTTCTGCCTATTCGGCCCCACTTCCATCCATCGAGGTTTGTTTATAGTATATTCATGTATTATAATAACTAACTATTTGTCTCTAATGCACCGATACTTTTGCATTTCTTAAATAGATTTTGCAGGTAATTAATGTATGATATACATATTGATTGGTTCTGTCGTTAATGTTATTTTAAAGACCATGTACTATAAATGTTGATTCATTGATACTTTTTCTATTGTATCTTTAATTTGCCACAAAGGGTTATACACATCTGATATAAGTAGCAGGTTCATGTATGTGCCCAGCTCGTTCATGTTCATGACTATAGTTAATCATCCATTTTATTTGCGAATATATAATACAGAATATTCCCCCATTAGTTCAAAATGCATAATGTGTTCTTTTTTCTGCAACAAAATGTTATAATCAACTATTGACAACATTCGATCAGTTTATTTATAACACATACAAGACTCTACATACCTATCATATTAATGAATGCCATTGAGATAAGACTGGCGCGGAGTGAGAATCGAGCTTTAGGCTTGATGAGGATGAACCTATGGACCCTCTTGGAGTGCAAATTCCCTGATATGATAGGACTGACTGGCCCTTGCTCTCATAATATATAATTACATATATCCTGTGTCAGGCAATCCAAGGTCAGCCTAATCCTCATTGTTTCATATAGGAAGACATTGCCGACTGGGTAGAGAGCATTTTACATTCCATTATTCGTTCTGATGTATGCATGGGTGGCGATGTGTAGCTATGTGTATGAACTTCTCGTTTATTTGGCTAATCGTGCTTTTGGTCAGTATACTAGGATCCAAACGTCATCTCCACCCATGCAAAGATTCTCAACAACAAACGTTATTGGTTCTGCATGGTTGCATTTCTGGACCTAACCTTTCAGTGTAACCTTATGTATATATATCTGAATATTCATGAAACATATAAAGAAGTAATTGTGTACATATTTTGTACACAATCCTGTATTCAGCACGGTCGCGCGCGTGTTTCAACAAAGCACAATCAGATTACTGTTTCTATTGTTTGGACTTGTGCTAAGGCTAGTTAATCCGGTGTTATAAACTTAATGGACAAGCCCTACCATCAGATCCTGTTTGGTTATTGCTGGTTTTCCAGGGTTACCTCAAATACACGTGGACTAATCTAATCTACAACATGGTAGACCAATTATAACTATCGCTTCCTCAAGGTTCGAGTCAATAGTGGATAATGTTCCCATAATTAAGTCTTACATGTTTGCCAAACTCCGTAGTTGATTAATGTATTCGAGATGGTCGAATTTCGGGAACTGGAGGTCGAGTTAGTATATGTATGCTACAAGTAGTGTTCACATTTGGTTTGTGTTATTGTACATTATTTACTCCCCCTCTTTGTGAACGAGGTTCCAAAATGGCCTTTTCTAGTTGACCTCGCGATTAAATGGTCCAAAGATACCGAGATATTCTGCTTGGAATGAACCTGTCTATTTCCTTCTGCCTTAATAGTCCCAGTACTGTGGCGCTAGTGATCTTCTGCCAATTTGTATATTCATATAATCACAAAGACATTTTAGGAAACAAATTGAAAATTCATATCGAAACCGCTTAGAAAACTAAAGAACTATACAAATTTAAATTAGCGATCGGGGACATGAATTTCCTCACAAAAGCTGAAAGCACACACCTGTTTAACTGTTCGCTTCACTGGTGTAACATGCTTTATTTACTGTTATTACTGGTTAATATTTGTGACATTATATTATGCAGCATTATTATAACATGAAAATTTACCGTATTTTGTAATTTTCATTATAATTTTGTACTTTGAATATGTACTCGTATCATTATAATTCTCAAAGTGTATGAATTGAGATTATATAAACTGAGTTATTAGCCTACTATTACTACAAGGCTAATTGAATATCACATAAAATGGTACTGGACTGTACTTTACGGCACCTATATACTAACCAGAATCGTTATATATTATAACAGATTTTGTAATTTTACCTTGATATACTCTGTATTATAATTTTTGTGTAGTTTCCCATCAGCCACTATAAAACTTTCCTATATTTTCTACTTAAGTAAAGGTACCAGCGGGAATACATGGAATTTAATTCCATAAGCTTGTCGACCTTTTTATCACATTTATTTCGTACTTATGTATATTAGTGATGAATAACAAATTTTCAAATGTTTTATTATATAAAAGATCTATTTTTGGTAATCATCATAGATGTTGATATACCTAACATGGCTAGGAATGCATTATCTCAATATGTACCTATTAGGTTCTCAACCATTCTCTGTTTCGAGAAAAATAAATAGAATGGAACGAGCCGCCAGTAATAAAAAAATTATTGGACGAGATTTGTCCGTGTAAGCACGATGCCATAGGCAGAGTGCTTACGCGGATGAATCAAGTCCAATAAATTTTTGATTATGATGGCAAGTTCCATTCTATGTTTATTATATGTGCATAAAATTTGATCAAATTTCATATGTAAATCATCTGTTAACACTGAAAAAGTAGTTGACTCTGTGAAAAAAGTCTCAGAGACAGTGCGAGCACCCTCAACTTTGCATAAGCCTCAGTCTATGCCTATGGATTTGTTGATGTGCTTCGCAAAGACCTGAAAATGCTTGTCCAAAGTGTTGATTTCTTTGTTAGCCTACACAGAATTATGAAATTAACACATTTAACAAGCACCGCTGCGAGATTTGTAGGATTTGTATGATTGGCTATGGTTACGTTAGAAGAGAATGAGAAGAAAAACAGATGATGCACTCCCCCACCCAGTCGTCTCCACCCCACCCCCACCCTTAGCGCTGTTTAGCCTCAATGGCTAAACAGCGCTTGATACAGTTGCGCTTGCGGCGGTATTGGGAGACACCATTTTCGGCGCTTGTTGATATATTTCGCGGCAATGGCCGTCGATTCGAATCGTCCCGAGGGGATCTTTCAAGCTATACCTGACCCTACCATTGTATTACAGTATTGATGTATCGATTCCGGCCAAAATTGCAAGGAAAACCTCTTTAGATTGTCATCATTGTAGATAGAATATGCGGGGGAGGACGATCGTGTTGGCAAACAGGGGGATAAATATCAATCTGTATATATATGCGTGATGACCCGTAATGGCGAGGGTGACGTTGTAATGGGTAGTGATCCTGCCGAAAGCAGCTTCTTTCAGAAGCGGTTGTCACGAAGAGTCCAGCTTCACCCAGATACCAACATATACCCAATCGATCAATCGATGCCCATATTTGGTATCAAGGGGCGGTCACCCTTTCTCAACCACGCCCATTCTCTAGGAACCAATGAGATTGCTCCCTGCGTGTATTATGACGCATGACGTTCTGGACATAAATAATCCTGTTCGACTAAACACTCTCAACCGCTTCTCCACAGTGTGCGGATGTGCGGATCAAATTTTTTTTTTACTATTGTTGTTATTATGCTGAATTAAACCTAGCTTTGCTTCTGGCCAAACTTCTGTCATTGTCATTGTAAAGATAAAGATAAGATAAGATAATTCTTTATTTGCCATAAGATGTTTGACAAAGAGGTTACGTGAATATTATATTATCTCTCTCGTCCAGCTTCGCCCAGATACTAACATATAATCAATTAAAATTAAATCAAGTTTCGGTTACAAATGATAAACGTGGTGACCGATTTCACTGAAGGATACATCGAGCCTAACTTGTACACTGGGATGGAATACTTACTGATATTACTTTCATAGCTGGATACAATACCGTAATGGATAATGATCTCTAATGATTTTAGGTGGGATCTCAAGGTTCGCAAGCAACAATGGGTGTCCTGTCACGCTTTCTGCCCCCTGTGCCTGAGCCAATAAGGCGCCTCTCTAAAAGCCTAGGTGAGTCCAGGCGGCGAAATTCACCCAGATTTCACATCTGTATTGTACATCTATATGGGTCAGATTTTCAGAAAATGTACAATTCGCCTTCACCAATCCTCTCAAATAATCCACATTTAAGACAGAAATGAGCTTCAGAATGCAGTTTAACATAACATAACAGATACTTTAAATCAATGCGGTACTAAATATACTCAGATATACCTGGTATTCTTCATTTTTCAGCCTTATTTAGCAGAATTTCCTTAATGTGTATAGCCGCCAATTGTACATTTTCTGAAAATCTGACCCATATCCTCATTGCTCTAGTAGCACTACTAGTGCAATAATTAGAAAATTGTTTTCGATATTGCACTTCAGTCTTAACCATTGACAATATTGCTTATTTTTTATTATTTTTTGAAAATAGATAATATCTGCTTTTAACCCCACCCAACTCACCACACGCATATATACTGTTATTCGTCTTGAGGTTGTGGGTGCATGTTTTAATTGCTTGCTATGGTTATCGCATGTTCATTTTGTTGCATGTTATTATTGCCCATTTCAAATTATTACTGATCCGAGAGATGGGATCACATTTATATGTGACTTCTCAGATCAAGGTATTTGAACAGGTTTTCAAGCATTATTATTAAACATATATAAATGATCTAAAATTGGGACTCATATCTACAAATAAACTCACGAATTTTGTTCAATTTTATACAATGAATGCTTTTTTGTTTTCTTTTTAAATGACAAGGAAGCTCTATTTTCACTGTTTATTGACATCTTAACCATGGCATAAGTGGCAAGGGTGGTACATTGATATATAGGTTATGCAGCCGTTAGCAGAGCTAGGGTAAACATAGTTGAACCAGAACACACTCGACATACATGTATGATCTGTGATGTATCACTGCATTGCCAGACAACTAAAGATTCTGTCTTATGTAAATATTTACGTAAACAATGGTCCGATATTTTTCAATGTATTGGATACGATGAAGTGATTAATTTCTTCAGAACACCCGTTGAATAATTTTGAATAATCTTGATATTTTCTGGTTATTTTAGTGTATACTTTCAGGATTGGATGCTTAGTATGCTTATGATCACCTCCTCTAAGCATTGATATAATTATATATATTGTATATTGCTGGTATGCCATGCCCAAGAATGATTACCATTATCTCTTCCTTATAGAAATATAAATTGCAAAGGGAGATTTAACGAGTTTAGTCAGCCAGAATTTGAATCAAAATATATTGTTTCACGAGTTTATTAAATTAAAAATGTGTCATTGCACAGTTGGATATTGATTGTAGGAATTTTGTAAAGATGGATTTATAATTCCTTTATTCATTTGGTTCAGTTCATACCGATAAAATGCATGTGAAATTGGAAACAATATCTTCACCTCCTTAAAACTAACACGGTGCCTTTTTAGTGGCTTAGTGGAGAGAATGAATTGTTTTTGAAAATTTAAATTTAAAATAAATATAGATACTTCATTATATTTATTACAGGAATCATTACCAAGGAAGAACATTTAAATATAAAGTTAAACTTTGCTTTATATTCTAAATCGCTATAAAGTATCTACAAGTTGAAAGATGAAATAATTTCCTACTCACAATGTCTGTTCAATATGAATACGGTGTATATGCATTGCACCCCTTCATTGCGCCTCTCATACAGCATAGGCGTATTATAAGATACCTAATAGCACTGCATAAGACGCCTGATTTTGTGTAAAGTGCGAGAAATTATTTTCACTATGTTCTAAAGGAGTATGGTGTTTGATTCCTTTCTTTATACATAGATCTGTAAATGATATCTGTATCAAAATCTATTCATTCAAGGAGGCATCCCTCTTCAATATATATTTAAATAGCCTTCATGAATTTGCGTGTTTTAGATATCCTACTGAGTTGGGTGGGCTTTTTTGATCTATAAAAAAAATGATATAAATACAAGCTTATGATTTAGTATCTGGCAGCGATGCTTTCATGCAGACTGTTTAATAATTTTGATATTGATTTCGATCCCCACCAATAAATGATGGAGTTTTTCGTTTGTTTTTCTTTCTATGAGATTGTTTCAGGTGGTGATGCATATTGTTCTAGATAATGAATAATCATTGTAGGTACGGACGAGACGTATCTGGCCGTGGGAGTGACGGCGGTGGCCGCAGCGGCGGTGCTCTACTATCTACTGGACAATAGCAAGAATTATCCGCGCCCCCATCACCCCGTCCCACTCAGCAAACAATCGGTGGAACTCGAGGTATGGTCATGATATTCTTATCTGCACCGCCACAGAGATATTGACTCTAATGACAAGTCTTTTATCATGCTGGGCATAAATGCGGTTTATGCCTCAACTGTTAAAGAGTGAAAAGCTCTAGCCCGTGGCCATTCATCCCTACCGGCTGTCTCATGAGATGAGTTGAAATGCGACGGCACAATAACCTGTGCGCATTTCTCCCTCTTTTTTATATATAAATGTGCCCCTGCTCCGAATAAATAAAAAAAATGCATGTACAAGACAGGGATTCTAGTCTTTAGTATTTAAAATTTTCAGTATTTTGTGGCAAGACTGACTTGCATCCTTGATAATATGTCTGAACATCATAATGCAATTATTCCTTTGTATACCTAATTTGGAAAGCCCAACTCTGTCTAAAATATTCAAGGTTATATTAATTATTTTGTTCGGTATAGTTACTTCCATGACTTATATTTCAATCATCTGTTGGCAGTTGAATCATTTTAGGGACTGTCATGATCGTAGTGCACAGGTGAAGTAACCTTAGCTTCTAAAGAAAATAAGGGTTTGAAATTAAATTATTATAATGTCTATAATATTAATTCTGTATTCTGTGGACATGCTTTGCCATAGTGGGAACCCGTTCCACTATGTTTTATAAGGGATTTTTACTAGAAAATAAGGGTTTGAAATTAAATTTACACCCACCTGTTTACGTTTGACTTTCTATAAGAAAGCAGTAGCTGAACAACCAGTGAACGTGAACCAAGTATAGGTTCAGTGCTGCGTCATAAGAAAGAACATATCGTCATAGCAACAAAGTTAATGAGTTCAACGCTGCATCGTAATGTCTTGATGCATAGTCATCCGTTAATTTCTTTCTTTCTGTCTGTTGGGCGGTCGAGCTGCTCTTACCAGAGCACACTTGTGGGGCTACTCACCAGTACATCTATGTACTTGTCTATGTGATGTGGGGTGCAAACAACCTTATGGTAGAAGGAATGAAAACTATGTCTAAATAGTACTGGGTTGCAGTGTCTAGAAATTCTGGGGTGCAAAACATTACTTTGTCTATGTGATTTGGGGTGCACACAAATTAACTGGGTGTTAACTAGGTGTTAACTGGGGTGCAGTATATTATGTTCAATTAAACAGGTTGCAACACATAAATTATATCATTATCTTAAAATAACCCCACTGGTTTTAGTACCTTCACCCCAGAATCCCAATGCGCTACCCAGTAATGCTTATTGTACAGGTTGTACCCCACAATGTCCGCACCCCACAATGTAGCTATCGTTGGTAAGTCTGTCTGTATGTCCCTCTCCCTCTTTCTCCCTGTCCCTCTCTCTTTCTCCCTGTCCCTCTCTCTCTCTCACTTTCTCTTCATTGCTTCCTTTATATTAATTGTTCTCTCTTAAAATTTATTTCTGTTTCACCTTATCATTTCTACCTTCTCCTTTATCTTGCACTTTCTTCCTTCACCTCACACACTCGCATGCGCACATTCGCATGCACAGGGTCATGAAGCCCTCAGCTCTTACTGAGCACAAGTCCTCACGGCAACACGGCCTCTCCAGTCCTCCCAATATTATGACTTACTACCGTACTTTGACACCGGTATTACTATTATGGTTGTCACTCGTCCTGCCTGGGGGAGATGCACCTTCTCCTGCTGGATGTCAAATCATGCCCTCTATGACTGCCTGTATGCTGTATATTTGCTCTAATTTCTAGCCTGGCCTCCGTACCTCGGCCTACGCTCCCGATGGAAAACTCATAAGTTATTTATACGATGACGCCAGAACCTTACACGAATGTTTTACCCGTGGTCTCCGGGTTTCAGGTAAAAGTTGTTTTGCATCTTGATTGTATAATTTGATAAGTTCACAACCTTTTTGTCAACTTTACATATATTATGGCAAATAAAGAATCATCTTATCTTATTAGATGACAGATATCTGTCAGTTCTACAATTGTACGCAATTCTGTAGCTCAGTCCCATGTAAGGTTATTGTCCCACTGTTTGGACCATAGGTACAAATCATGAAATCAAATGTCTCAATTCTTTTTGTTTAATGTGAAATGAGTTACGGCAATAAGTATCATTGTACTCGTGGAAAATATACTCAATTGCATTGCACTGGTAATATTGTCTGTCAACATGTCTAGAATAGCGTGCGGAGTGAAATGTGTGAGTTCTATGCTTTTCCTAGAACGTTTCTGTTGTCATTGTAAAAATCTACAAAGCAATGATACTCCCTCTTCTTGACTATAACTCGTCCATATACAATTTCGCAAAACAAGCTAACAGAAACAAACTTGAATACATCCAAACAAGGACTGCAAGAATAATTACACTATAGCAATAGACAACAAGGATTTTAGCGTGAGAACGGTCTGGATGCCCATAGACGTCCCAAGGCCGAAGGCTAAATCCGAGTTGTATATTGATTTTAGTCCGTGATGGAACACGTCAGGTGGCGCCACTAGACCAACGCGGTCTGTAGTATAATAAGTGCACGCGAAATCTTACCCAAAATGGACTAATCACACATAAACACAAATCCGTATCTGGCATACTACCATCCCTATGCCTGGAATCACTGGGACGGAGGAGAGCATGACACCTGTTGGGCCTTATGTACAGGAGATCCATGGAGGCACCCTCGAGCAACAACACACACAGAAGAAACACCTGCTCACAACATAAGTATAACCTCCCACTACCCTCACCAAAAACTGAATCACTCAAAAATGCACCCTGCTACAAGGGTGCACAGGCATGGAACATCAACAGACAAAAACACACCCTCTTATGAACAGTTCAAAAACCTCCTCAAACATTACAAAATACAACTGGATCCCCTGGCCATATAGCCCAAAACCAACAAATTTCAAAAGGCATGCTGTACCTTGATGCTGCCACTACATCCACAGACCAACTTCCCTAATCCAAACAAAGTGCAGGCTCTACTTCCACGCTGCCACAATTACCCCAATTATACACAAACTAAGAGCATGCTGTACCTCCACGCTGCCACTAGATTTATCAAACTAATAATTTCTAAATTTATCTCATTTAATTTTGTTTCTGATCTTGACTTGGTCTTACTTTGGACTTTGTTAAATAGAGTTAGGTCTAGATAGACACAGCGGTGGGCGGAAGACCATGGTTATTCTGCATTGGATTATCATCTATGAGCCCATATCTCAACGTTAATGTCCTCAATTTATTATTAGAACTTCATTGTACAATGTACTTGTTTGTTGATAACTCAACTGTCATTATTACAGAAGATGTGCTGTATAAAAGTACGAAATAAAAAAGAATATTGCTATGCCTTAAGGCTTAACCATCCCGCCCAGCCCAGCCCCCTTGCGCATAGCCGTGATTACGTCTATGCACAGTCAGTGATGGAAAGTGGGTTGGTGGTATCACATGGACAACACATGAGTGACGCTTGATTCTGCTCACCGCCTCTCCCGTCAAATAATAGGCCGTCTATACTGGCCTGACGTTCAGTTAAAGTACAAGTAAGACCATATTAACCTGGACGTTTCAGCCACCAAACAGAATAACCATGACAAAGACGTAGCTCTTTGCTCCCGTGGAATGGCTAATCATGTGTAATTATGAGATTGGGAGAGGTTTTGCCAAGTATAGTAGTCCTGTCGGGCTGGGGCCGCGGCCTAAAGTTTGAGTGATACAAAATAGCAGTAAACTGAAGTGTAGGAAATATAGTCCAGGGGCTGGTTTCAAAAATAGGGTTTTTTGGGCTTTAGGGTATAACAAAGGTTTTATTACATCAAATGAAAGCTGAGACTCTGGGCTTTCCAGCCTTATAGGTAAAACATTCTAAAAAGTGTCCATTTGACCTTTGACCTGAGGTCAAAGGTCAAAAAGGAAGAAAATCAGGCCCATACCTGAAAAATCATGTTTATATGTCTAATTTAGTGAGAAATTGGTTGATCTTCTTCATTTTTTGTGTGAGCATTTGGGCTAGGGTGATATCAATTGTGTATCTAGGAAAACATTCTTTAGCAAGGTCAAGGTCACAAAATAGAAGGAAACTGACCAAAAGCCGTGAAAATTAAAGATATGACCTTTTCCAGTTTCTCTGTAGAGAAAAATATGTAGTCTTGATGAAAGTTATATAGTCTTCCATAAAGCTGTTGTCATGGCTGCCATTCCTCCTAGGTATCAGCTTCCCAGCATGCATTGTTGTTCCACAATCAGGTCAAAGGTCAAGGTCATGGAAATTTTGGCAATACCCAAAAAGAATGGGTTATCAACTGCTGCTTCTTTGTTTTTTATTTGTTTGTGTTCTAATTACACATGTTTGTAGCCCTCATAGAAACCTTCCATCTGGCAAAAAATATTTGACCTTGAACAAGGTCAAGGTCAAAAGGTCAAGGTCAAATGATGAAAATCAGCCGCAATTTATAGTACTTACCTTAAATTACTGTCTGCTCTCTTGGTCCTGACAATCCCAAATGATTCAATATGTTGAAAGGGGTGTTTTTCGTATTTTGAAAAATTCTCAATGGGATAAATCTGGAAAATGACCGGAGAACTGATGGTGCTTCCAGATACTTCGATGGACGCGACTTGTGATGTGGTAGGCGATAGGCGAGTGGGTTATGAAAAAAAACAAACATCGAGGACAGTGCAATAGTGTCCCAAGTACCACATTTGAATCTAGGTTCTATATTTACTCCCACGTTGCTATGCTTCCCTTATATGGCTATGTTTACTGGGGACAGGAAGTCATACCACACAAGTGGAACTGGTGCAAATTACCACACTACTCCAGCCCATACAAATATTATGTGGTACATACATCAACGTGGAGTAAACACAATTACTACCCGTTTTAAACGAGGGGCATCTAGTTATATGCTCAATAAATACACTTTGTAAAGCATATATTTTAAAGATGTTTCACCTTTAGTTTATTTACTTCAACATGCACCAGTAGGCAGCATGGTTATCCTTTGGAGACCCATCAAACACCTCAGAACCTTTTCCGTCCATTTTGAATAGCCCAACTTGCATCCCTGTTATACATATACCTGTAGGTACACCCTTTGGTTTTTGCTGTTTGGTCTCTAGCTCATCTCCATGATGGTCGATTTGGTTGGAAGTTGCATCATATTATAGATAATCATCTACTTTTCCCAAAATAGTTGCTTTATGTTCATTGCATTCATTGCAATGGATTAAATCGTAAAATATTCAGAAGAGTTGGCTTTGGGATTGGCATTTTTAAGCAATTGACTGATCCTGTTACCTTTACCACAGGTAATGGACCCTGTCTCGGGGCTCGCTCGGGACCCAATGGACAATATGAGTGGATAGATTATCAAACAGTAAGTAACCGGAATCTATTAACATAAATACCTAATAAAGATACAATTTAAAGCAGCACAGGCGACAGTCCCGCAGAGTTTGTGGTGAGTCCAGCACTGAATGTTCCTTTGATTAATGACGGAAAATTATTCCACAAGGAACAATTTTACCCCCATTAGAGGTCTTTTGATGCCGATCTAGCATGTAAGCCTAAACTTTGAGAAAAAACACCGTAACCAGCTCTGTCAGCTGTTGTAGCCTGTTCTGTGTGGATTCCAACTGGCAGCACTTCACACCCAGTGCGTCCAATATAGAATTATTATTTTTTTTTTTTTTTATAAATTACTGATTTTTCTTGTACATACAATCGTAATACCCAGCTGTAATTCTCCCGAAATTCGACCTCTTAATATCTAATAATTAGCCTTCAGTGGACTGGCAAAGTTTGTCTTCTATCACCAACGATTCTCCATACGGTAATATACACTAAAGGCTAAAGCCAACGTTGCTAAACCTACAGTTCAAAATCTCACGCATCAAGTTAAATCTAGATAGAACACTACGTTAGGCGTTTTTTGGCCGCAAATTCATTTAAATGGCATAGCAAATAGCAACAAATGTGGGTGCATATTTTCCATAGCAAATCAAGCGTGAGAGAACTATTATAGATAACCAGTAGACCAGTAGTAAGTCCAAATAAAAAGTGCAAAAACTCCATCCCCCACTTCCCTTTACTCAACCCAAGTCATAAGCTAAGCAGAATTGAAATTCAGACGGTTGGCAGAACCCCTCCCAACATCTATTATAGATAACATTGGTAGGCCTAAATGCTGCACAAGGCTTAAAATACAATACATTCGTACATTAATAATTATGATTTATGTAACTATCAACTGTTCCATGCATTTTTATAGATTTGTCAGTATTTTGTACTTTCCCAAGTGTATAATAAGGACATATTGAGAAATATAAAAATTCTTGTTACATGAACTTAGTGTCCAGATACTACAGGACCGCCACGACACCTAGCATCTTAGTTCAGTACTGTATTAGGAACTCTTCAATAAAGAGACTCTAGAGTCACTCTGTAACCTATGCTTGCCTTGAGTAGTTCATTGATAGACATGACACACTTAGAATCTCTGATATTGTGTGATTATTGCAAGGTTCGATTCACATAGGCCTAGGCTATAGCAACGAACATCATGGCTGTCATTACGTCCTTTCAAAATTATTTATTTCTATATTATAACCTTATAAATATATGTCCCTCAACTTTATCAAATAACAATACTTCAGTCCATCACTTTTAATATCAACATGAATCGATACATTCTATTCTACAATTAAACTTCAACACCAAATATACCTGGATCATATCAAAGTTCAGTTCAACTAAGGTCAAATGAACCCATCCTTATCTATTTATAATTCACTCGATAATATATTTTCTCTAAAAAATATTCTAAATTATTATAATTGTCACTTCTTCCGGACATGTAATTTTAAATGGCCATACTCATAATTATATTTGACGAGCCAACATCATCTTTCGTCAGAAGATTGTTACTTGTTCGTGATTTCATCAACAATCATATTGCTACGTAGCTATAGGATCGTTGATTTCATGACTTGTTCTCAAATCGGTCACTTAGCGGTCACCGACAATCAGTCACCAGCTGTCACCGACAATCGTGCAAGTGGATACGGGGGACCGACAATCGGTCACTTCGTGCATTTTGTCTGTGACGTTGTCGGTGACCCCTCCCGACAGTATCTAAAATGTTAGATATTGTTGGGACACCCCCCGACGAACGGTCACCCCTGCAAAAAATTTTTTTTTTATTTTTCAGCTGGTATGGCTATATCGATATTGGTTATGATGGGGAAACATCCCAATTACATTTGAATTGATGTTTTAATTCATTTCCACCTTAATTTAGTCACTATTTGTGGTTGATTATATTTTATATTAGTCTTTTTAAGGCATTTTCCCGCATTTTTCCAATTATTTATTATTCCAATCATACAGTATATTACACCACGTTGTAGCATACTTATTGAACTTAATATTTCTTTAAATTAAATATACCGATTATGTGTTTTAATATATTTCCATATATGTTCTTTGTGTATAATGATATAACTAATTATCGATCAAAGAACAATAGCAACAATAATATAAGTAAAGTCTCACAAATAAATCCAGTTTCGTCACAGAATTACAAGAGCCTGTATAGCACGAATGCAAAATTTTTGGATTGCCCAATGAGTAGTCTGAGAAACCTGTTACTACTGTACATGGAATACATCCCTTTCTTCAAGAGTCAAAATGGTGGGAATATTAAAGGTTCATTTAAACATTATGAAGGCTGCAGGAACTCTAGGATTAACAGCGATTTTTCCAAGTATTTTCTGGTTAATATATATTTTTATTGACGTGCATCAACCAATCAAGCCGGTCTCAGTTTATTTATTTAATAATAATGTCTCTATTTAACAGTTAAACAGCCTGTTCAGGTGAAGGTGTCTGTAGAGCGGGGACACTTCATTAACGGATTACTTCTATGAGTCTAGGGAGTTACTCTTATTACTAGGAGCTCGTCAGGTATATATATAAACATGGATATATTCAAATGGAGTGATGTCTCGAATGGGAATTAGCTTTCAGGTAATATCAATTAAATAAACAGGTCTGACAATAAAATACCTTTAAATATAAAAGGGACATTGACACAGGGATCTAAAATTAATCTTTCATTCATAAAAAGGTGTTGTTAACTATGGTATTTGAGGTTATATAGTTTCCCTTACTTGATACAACAAATTGCGTACTGCAAGCGTGTGTTTTATTTAGTGTTTAAATATATGAGAAAAAAGAAAGAAAGAAAAGACGCAGTGTACCCTACACGGGTGTTTTCATGCGTTGCCTCTAGCTTCGTTGCTGAGGTGATATTACATTTTATAAGGAAAAACAGAATAAACAAATCAGAAATACATAATATAAAAAATAAAATTAAAACGTTCGAAGGAGAATATTTTGGACAACTCATAATATATAGGGTGTCTTACTTCCTGAAAATTCTGCTCGGAGTCTGGTCCAGTATTTGTTCCCTGGTGAGGTCTGAGCATTACATAGTGTAACCTATCTATCATAGAACAAATATAGTGTTAAAGTGACACTTCTCACTGTTCTTAGCTAGATTATCGAGTAACACAGTTTCTACTTCCTTTTCTAGTATTTGGTGCAGGGCTCGGAAAAAACCTACCAACTTCAGTTGCCCATTGGCAAGTTGCAAGTTGCAGCCAAGATTTACTTGCCCAACATCCTTTTTCACTTGCCCAAATTTATTTGCAGAATTATAAAAGAAATCACACTGATCTGTATGTATCTTGTTTCATTGTAAGTATACATCACAACAGGGCTTTGACATCGGGGCCGTAGAGATTTCCACTTGCCCACTTGGGCAAGTAACATTTAATTATACTTGCCCAGAGCCATTTTTTACTTGCCCCGGGCAAGTAAACATAGGTTTTTTCGAGCCTTGTGGTGCCCCGTACCCTACCTAACTAACTCCTATGGATATCAAAACTCTAACTTTCATATTATATCAGATATTTGATAAAATAGTGAGCAAAATCTTTTTTGAAATTTCCAAGTGGCAGTTGGGTTGACATCTGGAATTATGTAACCCCCAGGTCGGCGCTGGTCAATACAATGGACATTAGTTTCTTTCCTGTCCACTTGGGCCAATTCTGGCAGTATTGGGCCCATGCTCTTATTTTGATATTATTCACAAATTGTTCCCTGTCCTCCTCCATTCATAGTAAATCTGGCAGTTCATAATGACATTCCATATTGGCTTTCCCTTATAAAGTACACTCATCCTGGTTTTTTCACTTCTAACTCTCCTAATTTTTAATATCCTAGCCTGTCTATTTCTAAGGGGCCTACCTCCATCGTCTAGACTCTAATACTTCTCATATCTATCAAAAATTAGCTTCATAGCTGTAATTTTCGCCCTGTTTTCTAATGGTAAGAGGCCGGAAAGTGTGATAAGATCATGGTTGGTGTTTTCTTTCCCAATCCACCCTCAAAGCTTTGTTCCAAGTTCTTTGTATTTTCTTTTTCATTTCTTTCCCTAAATTTAGAATAAAACAATTCGAAAATTCCAGGATGGGTAGGTTTTCATAATTTGACAACGTATTTCTGCACTCATGAACTTCCTCCTTCGACGGATATCTCCTATCTTTCAGGGAGCAGTTCTTATTTGTTTTTTGAAGTGGTCCTTGTATGACAGATGTTCAGTGATGATAGTACCTAAATATTTAAAAGACTGTTCTGAAATCCTTCAGATTCTTGGCACATGCTGGACGGAAAATTCAAAGCAGAGCCAACCCAAACTAGTTTGTATTAACGTACGTCAACAAAGTTGACGCCGTCAATATCAACACATGGTAGATATTGACGGGAAAGCTCCCGTCAAGCTCCCGTCAAGCTCCCGTCAAAGCCTTGACGTGAGTTTTACGGCGCCGGCGATATCCACTATAGGCCTACATGAAAAGGTCCTGTGAAGGGATATCGGCTTTAAACATGTAATAAAACTATTCCTAATAATCGAAATAACGTAGGGTATAGCATCCCCTTAGCGTATTTCCCTGACACTGCCAAAATATAATGTATACATACGAAAGTATGGTGTTAAAAGGGGCGTAATGCAACCTTCAGACCGACCCTCAGTACTACAGTAATCTAGATGATATGATTAGGTAACATCTTTCTGGTACTAAATTAAAAACACACGGAAAGTTCTGCGGGAATGTCATCCTCGATTTGCCCAATAACTCACTCATTTCAATTCGTTAATCGATTAATCTTTCATGGAATTGTGATTATGTAGTAATCTATTTGCGCCATAACTCGCTCATTTACATGGAATAATGGATGCATCATTGATGGAATTTTAATTATGTAGTAATCTGATACTAAAAGGCCCCTGGTAATATCGTTTATTATGTTTCTTCTCAGGTTTATCACAGAGCTCATCAGCTGGGTTCTGGGTTAGTCGCCAAAGGGATCGCTCCCCGAGGCTCCTTTATTGGTATCTACGCCGCTAACTCTGTGGAGGTAAGTTAACTGCAACACAAGCTACCTTTTCCTTTTACTACTGGGAAATCAGTAGCTATCTCTCTGAAGAGCGATTGTTCTGAAATGCTTCAGATTGCTCATGACAGTTTGTTGTGTAATTGATGCATCCATGCAGCTGGTAAATCTAATAAATATAATAGAATAGCTCAGCAATAACATGAGACGTGTGTCTCTCCCTCTCCCCTCTCCCCCCTCTGTCTCTCTCTCCCTCTCCCCCCTCTCTCTCCCCGTCTCTCTTTCTTTCTCCGTGCCTCCCTCACCATCCCTCTCTCCCCTTCCTTCTCTCTCATTTAAAGTTTGAATAAATCACATTAAAATACATCTATACTTTCTGATTTTACCAAAACGCAACCACAACGAATTAGAAATATGAATACAATTAAAGCGATGTGATTCAACGCGGAAAAATCCCTTTAATGCATTGACATATGGAAAATGTAATGAATTCCGGTGTGATTGGCAATGGTTTGTCCAATTTAGGATTCGCAATGGTTTGTCCAATTTAGGACTTTCCCCAAGTTGTTGACATGGGTGTATGTAGTCATTGTAGAGTATAGGTGTACAGGTTAGGTATAGTCTAGGAGCCAATTCCTAAAAAGGCGCTATAAACGAGATTCTGTGCCCCCGAAAATGGTAGTTAGGCGACCATGATTTTTGTGTGCCCATTGTCCTGGGGGATCAGGATCTGGCACTCGTTAGTCATGTTAGGTGGGACTGACCTTACAGCAGGGGGTCAAATGTCAAGGTCACACAAAAATAAAGAATTACAAAATTTAAACCAATTTATCCATATATCTGAATATATTAGTAATAGAAATTTCTCATTTTTCACATATTTGACCAATAATAGGATCTTAACTTTGATCCCATGATTTGACCTCTGACCCCAAGGTGAAGGTCATTCAAGGTCATATATAGTAAATGAATTAGCCTTTTTCTGAAATGGACTTCAGAAAGTTTCCATGGTAACCAGTATTTTATTACCATTCATTCACAATATATATTGTATCTGAAAGCCAGTGAATGTCTGAGCCTAGTAGCAAAATTCCAGAGGCCTACACCTTATTTCAAAGTGAGGACGGCAGGGTAAATTTGGTATCTAAGCTATGTAAAACTTAGATATTGGCTTTATAGGGCATTTGGCATCAGAGGATATACATTCCAATTGTTGTCATATAGTCTGATAGACCAGTGCAAGAACTCTTCAAATTGGTATTAAAGCATGAAATTTGGTATTGGGAAAGATTTTGGTATATTTTTTCAAATTAGAGGTAGCCCCATTCTGAGAATATATTTTCTTGACTTCTGTTGCCATGGTAACATGTTTTTCAATGAAATATCATACATTCCCTGGAAATATAGGGTTTTAAGATGAAATTGTAAATACATTTTCACACAAAGTACTCCATGCAATAGTTCTCTAATTTAGGTAACTATTTCAGAAAATTTCATGGTTGCTAGGCAATGGTTGGTTCCTAAGCAACTGATAAAAATCAGAAATAGGTAGGAAATGGCATGTTTTAGATATATTTACTTGGTCATATCTATGCCGAATGTCCTATATAGTAAGATTTTTACTAATAATAACAATTTGAGTGCCTAGCTTCAGTTTTTAGAATATTCAAGATGTTCTGACCTCTAAAATGCCACTTGACTTATGTTTGTATATTCTTTTATTATATATAACACCATATGTAATGCACTTGTCAATTGCAATTGTCAATTAATGGGGATTTTGGGAAATATGATGAAATTCCTGACCCCCAGGGCAAGAAATTTGTGTTAATTCCCCAACCCCTTGGGGCACATTTTTCACATTATTATTGCCAATAAAAATGTTAGAAATAATCATAACTGAATCATAACTGGACTGGCCCTGAAGAAGGACTGCAAAGTCCGAAACGTCGACCAGTAGTAAGTCCAATAAAAAGTGCAAAAACTCAACCCCCCACTTCTCTTAATCAACCCAAGTCAAAAGCAAAGCAAGTATTGAAATTCAGACGGTTGGCAGACCCCATCCCAACATCTTAAAACTAATGGTTGGATGTTACACTACTAACTGAACTTGAAAACCGTTTGAATTGTTGATTTCTTGTTGCGTGGAAAAACGATGGATTCGTGGGTTTGGATTTTCGTGATTTTATTGTGCCCAACGTTTCGGTGCTCTTTGCACCTTCTTCAGGGGTTCCGTATACAATAAAACTAAAAATAAATCTTAAAACTAATATAAACCCTTACAGACATTCCCCACCCTAGGGAATGTCCATGATACTATGGTAAACTAAGGGAAATCCTTGCCTGGGTAGGGGCATATTTTCTGGGAAAGAAATCTTAATATTAAATGGATCCTAAAATCCTAAAATATGAGACAGATTCTGACATCCTTGTTTTTCTTCTAAAGATAGACCCATTTCTCAAATACTCTTACTTGTTTTCCATTACTATGGTAGCCTTTTTGTTTCAAATATTGCTTTTTGACTACAACCGTTCCTATAATATGATTTCTTTTCACCGTTGACACAGCTATCAATGGATTTATGTCATATGTGGATGTGGATGATATTGTCGGCTGATTCTGCGATAATCTAAAGCAACAAGCAATAATAGCACTAATAAAAATAAGGGATATTGTTGCCATGGTTATGGTCAACATACATAATGAAAGTTCGAAAAATGATGATACTGGCCTTAATAATTGTTCAAAATTGAAAATTAAAATGTCTGAACCAATTTTCTCTATTACAAGTGGCAAAAATATACTTCTGCCCGATTAGTAATGGTATAACCTTCCAACCTCCGGGGCTCAGTATTTTCAAGTGTGCTGTTTTCAAATTCATGGAGCTTGGGTTAACATTAAATTAAACAGAAATCATCTTTTCTCTATCAAATCGTCATATTCTGGTTCTAAGGTTTCAGGAAAACTTTATTCCAACAAAATCCGACCAGTGGTTGGGCTCTTCATGGCCCATTAGAAATGACCTCCCTGAAACTCTCACATACCATGTCCCTCTTTCAGTTGAAAAAATGTGTACTCCTGATTTTAATCAAATTTATTGACCGAAATGTGAGAAAAATGAAATGTCCATGCCCTTCATCAGGCTATGGAGAAACTTGTTTAAATAAAAACCTCTTATGTGAGAACTTCACCTAAAATTTCCAAGTTGTATTTTTGTGTGCTAATAATCTCGTTTTTACATCTTTAGCAATTCTGATATCACTTAAAAGGCTTAACTTCCATCACCTCATGTTAATCAAGCAAATAAAGTGAGGAAATATGCAAATTTACCATTTTTGTAGCCCGCTTTATAACTATTGGATCGGCCCCGTGGCTGTATTGGTGACCGTAATTGCCGGTTAAATTGCCATAAGATCTGACACTGATTCCGCCAAAGCAGCAATTCCAGCATAAGGCCTGTGTTGATATAGTCGTCCGCCGAAAGACCGATTGTTACGGTGCAATCTTAAAATGACATGTACTACTCCAGGTCCAGGTTGCCCAGTGGTTTCTTCCTCCTCCTCCTCCTCCTCCTCCCCCTCTTTCTCCTGCTCCTCCTCCTGCTCCTCTTTGCGTGATTGGACGCCTACTGCGTTGCTATAGTCAAATTGCCTAGGAAAATATTTTTTTTAAATGGTTTTCTCAGCCCTGGAAAATAGATATTTTTGCCGCTCTCTTCCTCTCCGCTCCCAATGATACAACACCTATTGCGCTCACTCTCTCTCTCTTTCTCCCCCATGTGCTGAATCTACGGCTTAGACATTGCCAAAATATAATATATATTTAAGTATGGTGTTAAAAGGACCCTCTGTACTAATCTAGAATTGGATGATATGAGGATGGAGGGGAAGGGTGGATGGAGGGAAAGGGTGATGAAGGGGAAGGGTGGATGGAGGGGAAGGGTGGATGGAGGGGAAGGGTGATGGAATAAATAAGAATAAATATTCCAATGTGTCCAAGATCCAGTGCTTGAATAAAATCCAATCTGCGACGATGTAGAAAACTTTCACATTGACCGAGTGGCCCGGATCAGCTAATCGCGAGGCATGAAGGCCTAAATCTGTGATGACCTACATTTAGTTTTCGGTGGGAATTTCTATAATATCCAATGAAACTACTAAAAACAGATGTGTAAGGCCATTCTCGGTCTTTTTTCCTGTTGTTTTGCCGCTTTGTCACTGTTTCTTGATGAATAATTCAATGGGAAAGTCTGTGAATAAAATATCCTATCTGCGACGACCAACTGCGGAGATCGCCATGATGGAGGAATATCGCGCATGACGCTTGATGACAGCCACAATAATATCCAACTAGATCAATCTAATTCATAATAATGAACCATATCGACTTCTGAAACTATTTCAAACAATAGTTTATGACATGATTTGAGTCCAGTGAGGTTCCTTCTCATATAAATTCCAAGAAATATATCGATAATGATCAATAATATTCCATGCGTGGACCGAGTCCCCCATCAGCTGTTGTTCTTCTCCATCTAGATGTCATGACCTACATTTAGTTTTTCGATACTGGCAATGTTTTTCGGTGAATATTTCCATAATATCCAATGAAACTACTAAAAACAGATGTGTGAGGCCATTCTATATCTTGTTTCCTGTTGTTTTGCTGCTTTGTCACTGTTTGCTGATCAATACTTCAATGGGGAAGCCGATGAATAAATATCCATCTGCAACGACGCAGTTGCCGGGTCGGCCATTTTGAAAAAAATCTTGAAGGATGACGGTTGGGCATGAAGACGACAATATCGAAATAATCACTCAAATAAACAATCTCAGCTTCTAAAATGGCCACGAAGAATAGTTTATGAACTGATTTAACTCCAGCAAGGTTCCTTTTCTTGGAAATCTTCCGTAATATATCAAAAATGGCAAATAATATTCCACATGTCTGACTTGAAAACACCGGTTTGCCGCCATGCCGGTTCTATCTGGTTCGCTCCCGACCTCATGCATGATAACATTCTGCGCGGTACCCAGATATTTAGTTACCCGCTGAGTGGTTCCCGCTGCGAATGGGTTAACATATGCTGGATATTTATACGTTTACCTAACAGAATGTGAAAATATCGTAAAAGGCACATGTGACATATTCCCAATTCCCAAAATATCAAATCAAAATTCAATTACATTCTATTGTCCCTAGGTTCAACATCATCTATGTTTGCCTAGCAACCAAAACACATCATCTTATAGCAACATCAAGAGGAAAACAATCATAATTATTCCCTTAAAAGTAGCTATTCTCTGTATTATGAATCTAGTTGTCACTGTTTATGTTGTATTCTCATGATATTTCTATTGAAATATGGTTACAAAGTGCAGAGAGCAACAAGGACACGTCCTTACTGTTTGGCGTCAGTCGTACTAAGGGACGCTGAGCAAGCTTTATTTGAACAGGAAAGCATCCTGCCGTAATTAGGTCAGCAATGACGCAATAGCAAAGTCGTAAAAGATACGAAACTAAAGTGAATAATTTTAACACTCCTTCTCACTTGCTTGTGAAGTATCCTACAGTTTAAGATTACACACAATTCATATTTGCTATATATATGTTTTACTCACAAAGTTAGTAACAGACCTTTCAATTATCCTAGAAATACTCCTGGTATTAGCACCTTATTATTTATCAGATCATTAGTCAGAATTTAAACACAGTAGACAAACTACCTGACTTAGCAATAACATTTGACTTAGGACGTGACTTAGAATTATAGCATCTTTCAGTTATAATGAGAGTTCAGTTCTAAAAAATAGAGATTTTGAGAAGAAAGTCTCTTCTCAGTGTTAGAGTGAAGTAGGTTTGACAAAAACTAATTGTCACTAGGCCTCTTCACTCCAGTCATGGTGCGGAGCTTGTGGAACTGCTCCTTATTCAGACCTTTGGTTAGGATGTCTGCGACCATGTCCTCACTGGGACAGTACTGTAAATCTACGGTACCGTTTTCCACTTGCTCACGGATGAAGTGGTACTTAATACCAATGTGTTTTGCACGACCATGAAACTGGGGGTTTTTGGCCATGCAAATAGCTGATTGATTATCCTCGTAGATCAGCATTGGTGTGGTTGGTGCGTTCGTTAGGTCACCAACGAGTTGCCTCATCCAGACTGCTTCCTGAGCAGCACTTGCCAAAGCCATGTACTCGGCCTCAGCGGTGGAGAGAGCTACACAGCTTTGCTTCTTACTTCTCCAGCTTACGGCGGTTCCACAGATCTGGAAAATGTACCCTGAGGTGGATCTGCGGTCATTGATGTCGCCGGCCCAATCAGAGTCTGAGAAACCAAGACAGTCGCCTGGATTTCCCTTCTCGAAGCATAGACCATAGTCGATGGTCCCCTTCAGGTAGCGCATGACTCACTTCACTGCCGTCCAGTGCTCGTTTGATGGTTTCGAGCAGAACTTAGCTACATTACTCACAGCATATGTGATGTCTGGTCTTGTCCATGTAGATAAGTATAGTAGGCTGCCAACAGCTGATTGATACAGCGAATGGTTGACGGCCTCACTATCTTCATTAGATTTGGTGAGTTTGACGCTAGTGTCCACTGGCGTCGCCACAGGTTTGGCCTCGCTCATCTTGAATTTCTCAAGCACTCTCTCAGTGTAAGCTGATTGACCCATCCAGATATTCACAGGATTTGTCTCTTGGTCAACAGCTACACCCAAGAAGTATTTGAGTTTACCCATGTCGGTCACAGTAAACTCATCAGCGATGGCCTTCTTCACCTTCCTCATTTTGTGTTCATCTCCTGCTGCTATGATTATGTCATCAACATAGACAGCAAGATTCACCAATCCTCCTTCTGATGTGTATATACACGGGTCATTAGTAGATTGGCTGAACCCAATCTTGCACAGGTGTTCGTCGAGTGCAGCATTCCAGCAGCGTGGTGATTGTTTAAGGCCATAGATGCTCTTCTTTAGCCTACAGACGAGATCTTCTTTGCCTCTAGCCTTAAACCCTTCTGGCTGCTTCATATACACTTCCTCCTTCAGGGTGCCATTTAAGAAGGCTGTTGTCACATCGAGCTGATGCAGATGGAGATTATCTCTTGCAGCTAGTGCAATCACTGTGCGGACTGACTCTGACCTCACTACTGGACTGAAGGTCTCATCGTAGTCCAGTCCGTACTGTTGGGAAAAACCTTATGCAACTAGCCTTGCCTTGAACCTCTCGATGGTTCCATCTGCTCCCAACTTCTCCTTAAACACCCACTTGCTGCCGATAGTCTTCCTGCCCTTTGGGAGTTGAACCAAGTCCCAGACTTGATTTCCATGGAGTGAGTCCATCTCCATTTTCATGGCATCCTGCCATTTCTTCTTGTTTGGTCCTGACACTGCATCCTGTAGAGAAGTTGGTTGGGGATTAGTGTGAGTCAGTTGCACCCATTCGCCATACATGTTAGGTGCTCTCCTCTCACGACGTGGCCTTTGAGCTGCTGGCTCCTCTGGCTCTATCACTTGCTCAACTTCCTCTACCACTGGCACATCTTCCTCTACCACAGACTCGTTGTCACTGCTGTCAAGGAGTATGGTTGTCTCGATAGAGCAGCTAGGCTCCTTCTTAACCACGGGTTCGGGCTCCTTCTCCACAGCAGATTTCTCCTTCTCAACCCCATGCTTTGTCTCATCAAAGATGACATCACGGCTGAGAATCACCTTGGAGCGCTTCACATCATACAGTCTGTATCCCTTGGTAGTGGTACCATAGCCAAGAAAGATGCACCTCCTGGCTTTAGGATCGAATTTCTTCCTTTCATCCTTAGGTATGTGAGCATAGGCTAGACAGCCAAACACCCTCAGCATACCTACATGAGGTTTCTCACCAGTCAGAGACTCATAAGGGGTCATTCCTTCAACTGCAGTGGTTGGGCTCCGGTTTCTCAAGTACACAGCTGTAGACACAGCTTCTGCCCAAAACTTGCGGGGGAGTGTAGACTCAGACAGCATACAGCGAGCTGTCTCGACGATCGTGCGGTTCATTCTCTCCGCAACTCCATTTTGCTCCGGCGTTTTTGGTACAGTTAGCTCCTGTCTGATTCCTTCCTTCCTTAGATAGGCTTGAAACTCTGTTGAGGTATACTCGCCACCATTGTCAGACCGAAGTGCCTTCAATTTCATGCCCGTAGAAGTCTCTACCTGGGCTTTCCATTCCAGAAATTGATTGAACACTTGATCCTTGTGTTTTAGCACATACACCCAGGTGTACCGAGTCTTGTCATCAACAAAGGTTAGGAAGTATTCACAGCCACTGAGTGATTTGGTACTCATCTTCCCACACACATCACTATGTACCAAACCCAACACTGCTTCACTTCTCTTTGCACCACTGGTAGGAAACTTGGTGCGATGATGTTTTCCTTGAACACATGGTTCACACACACTTACATCACCATTCATAGCACAGTCCAGTCCAACAACCATGCTTTCTGCGTTTAGTTTCCTCATATTCTGATTGCCGAGATGTCCATATCTCTTGTGCCACAGTTCTTCAGTGGGCTTGTTCCCTCTCTGTGTCACAGCTGCAATGTGGTGGTTCTCCTTACAGTTCACATAGTAAAGATCTCCTACTCTCTCTCCTGTTACCACAATCTCACCATTAGAGTCAATAAATTGGCATCCATGATGAGTAAATACAGTACGCTCTACATAGCGAGTGGCCTGAGAAATACTAAGGAGATTGAAATACTATGAGAGCTCGGGCACATATAAGGAATTTCTCAGTTTAGCAGTCTTCACTTTACCTTCAGGGAGTTCCATTTCCAGTGAGACAGTTCCAGTCCCTACTCCAGGTAGATCATACCCATCTCCCACTGTAACTCCTTGTGGTTGATCAAGAGGGGTATAAGTAAGGAACTTAGACCTATCGTTGCACATATGACTCGTGGCTCCAGAGTCAATGATCCATCCTCCCGGTGCTGCCCCCTTGACGGACAGAGCGTGTATCACAGTCAGCCCGACGTAGTCACTGTCAGAGCCGCTGTCCTCCCTGGCGCTGTGCGCTCTGTGTGGCTTGCTCTTTCCTTTGTCCTTACCCTCGGACTTCTTAAGCGCGGGACACTCACGCTTAATATGGCCAATCTTTTGACAACCGTAGCATTTAGGTCCTTTAGCAGTCGCTTTCTGACCCTTTTGCCGCCTCACAAACATTGCCTTCTCCGATGCTGTACTGTGTGAGGAAGTACCATCCTCATACTTTCTCTCCTCATGGAGCAGTCGCTCCGTGACTACTTCCATCTTAGGCACATCTGTACATGCCTCGAACGCCGTAACGAGCATGCCGTAGGAGTCCGGTAAGCTGGCGAGAAGGTGCACTACTCGGTCCTCATCAGTAATGGCGTCCCCAACTACTGATAGTGCACTGAATGTTTCAGTCATTGTCCTTATGTGATCCTGTACAGAATCACCATATCCTTCAGCTTTAATGAATACAGTTTCTTCCTCAAATGAAGCTTGTTGGCCCATGACTTCTTCTGAAACTGATCCGCTAGCTTGGTCCATACTGCGACGGAACTTGTGGGTTCTCCAACCAAATACAAGAGAGCTGGGTCAATTGATCGAAACAATGATGGCCAAGGCTTTGTCCCATCTACTATCAAACTTTACCCTAGCATCACCATTCTCTGGAGTTGGTCGAGCTTCAGTCCCTTGTACAATATTCCACAGCCCATCCTTCATCAAGGCCATTTGGCACTGTAACTTCCATGTTGGGTAGTTACCTCCCTTGAGTGAAGAAATAGATGCTGTATTTGCCGCCATTTTCAATTTGAGTGTACACAGAAAAACTCCAAACTTCTAAGTCACATAAAAGTTCTTTCCTGCACTCAAAAGTTCACAAAATTTAGCTCGGCATCTGCACAAAGTACTCACTGACTATTTTGTCCACAGTTGAAGGTGTCTGGGCCCATAACCTATTGAAATATGGTTACAAAGTGCAGAGAGCAACAAGGACACGTCCTTACTGTTTGGCGTCAGTCGTACTAAGGGACGCTGAGCAAGCTTTATTTGAACAGGAAAGCATCCTGCCGTAATTAGGTCAGCAATGACGCAATAGCAAAGTCGTAAAAGATACGAAACTAAAGTGAATAATTTTAACAATTTCCCACAGGGATGGTTGGAAGAACTGCTTATAGCAGAAACTGTAAACCTTTTTCTTAGGAAATAAAAGTTATATATATATATAATATTAAAAAAAACGGGGGTGTCAGATTCAGTGTCTGTATCATATTCCATCGTTTAAAACCCATTTAATGTTCAGATTACTCTGAATCACAAAGTTTTATATATGAAAAAAGAGCCTAAGTCCACAAGGAAATGGCATTTTGGAGGTCACTACAATATGGCAGCCATCTTGAATATTTTAAAAACTGAAGCTAGGCACTCAAATTGTTATTAATAATAAAATGTTACTATATGGATAGGACATTTGGCATAAGTATTGATTGTACGGGTGAAATTTGGCATTCATAAAAAGAGGGCATCAGATGCGTAGCACAGGTATTTGCTAGTGTCTTATACTGCCCCGCCTCAAGTTCATGGACTACATATTTCAACATGTAGTTATTCATCGTTTAAAATGAGTCTTTTAAAAATCAGGTGAATGTATGAATAATTAAAGCTACAAATAAATTGTGAAAAAAAAGTTGAGACCATGAATCATATACTTGGTCATTACATGCAGTGCACGTTTGTTTGTTCTGTTTCAGTGGGTGTACACAGAACAGGCCGTCAGTATGTTCTCCATGGTGAGCGTGCCCTTATACGATACGTTAGGACCAGAGACCTGTACATTTATCATCAATCAGAGTAAGGGCACACTCTTTGACACACTTCTTCACATTCTTGAAGATCCTGGAAAATTATTATGGGCCTAGAATCCTGTTTAAATGTTTGAAGATTCTCTGTTTCTTCCTGTACACTTTCCCCTGATCCCCTCTCAGACCTTCACTGAAGGGGTAACCAAGTAAAAGTTGAAAAACGCTGACTGATCAGGGCTTGGGAAAAAAATATCTTGGATATCTTTTCTGTGTTAAAGGGTGCAGTAAACAGTTAACATCTATGTTGATTTTGGGAGTTCACAGCTAAGATTGGGAACATAGGTGGAGGTGATATGAGGCAATATACATTTTAAAGTACAGACTGTACTGTGTAATTAAAGGTAGGGGTAACTTCACGTTTTAATTAATTGATTAATTGACTCCTTTGAAGTTGGTGGTTAAATATATTTTCAATAATGTCTTCATTGATTTTGAGAGTTCAGAGCTGTCATTGTAACATTACTATTCTTCTTTTATTTGAAATTAATTTGTCATTCATTAATTTGCCTCTAGATTTTAACCAATGAATGTACTGGGCAACCATATTTTGTTGCCGGACAACCACTTTTGAAATTCTGGTTGCCCGACGGGCAACCACATTTCTGAGGGATTTGGCGTCCCCGGTGATTGGAAAAGCTTGTCGGTCCTCGATTATCTCCATACTCCCCTCCACAGAAAGATGTGTATTGAATCTGATATTGTCTCCAATTTAGCTAAAATTGTTTGACTGTCTGATTTTTTTGGGGGAGGTATATCAATTATATATCATTTGAGAGGTAAATGCAAAATGATTATACACCTGGAGTTTCAAAATGATTGGTTCATGTCTGAAAAATATCTCCCTGGAAATGGCGTTGTCATTCCCAAAAGCTATATAAGAAATTAAATTATTAAATAATAATTTCCTAAATGAACGTAAAAATACTCAAACACAGCTCATCTCACGTCAGTGCATTGGAATGGTAACACCTATAAAAACTATGCTTAGTTCTGATTTATCTCTTAAATATAAAGTAAAAGAAAATAAGGTGCCCGCCCAACTTTCACCATAAAATCTTCAAACCTCTACAATATGAGATCCAAAGGAATGAATTCTGTTTTGGCCGTTCAGAAACCGCATGTGCTGCCAAGAAAAAGAGAATCGTCCATATATGTATAGGGGAGAACGGGGTAAGTTGAGCCACAGGGTAAGTTGAGCCAGACCTAGTTCTAACAATTACCACTATGTTTTGCAAAGATGACCCCATCTAGTGTTTACCATGTTGCCATGTCTTAAATCTCTGCATGTGAATCAAATCAAAGTGGATTTTGGGATAGAGGGTATGTTCGTTTCTCATGATTTCCCTTTTAAGATTCTCATGAATTACATATGATGTATTGACAACTAGTTTATTTGTCTCAATTTAGAGCACAAGGTTATTTTCTTTGGTGCAGATCTTCCTTGCCATTTTTGTTCTCATATTATAATTCAAATAAACAGATTGACGCTATGCTCAAATAGTGAAGAGGTTTTTGTTCCACGTTATTATGTCATTTAAAGAAAGTGTCTATCAACCCTTCTGACTTTATAAGATACCATGGCTCAAGTTAAGCCATACCTGGCTCAACTTACCCCAAATGCCCAGTACAACTTACCCAAATATCCGGCTGAACCTACCCAAGCACGGGGTTAGTTGTGCCGGAAGTAAAAAAAAGATATTTCTTTTCAGTTTGCAGATAACCTGTTGAAGGAATTTTCCTTTGGATATATTAGCTTCCATTCCCCACATGTATAAAACATTCATTGTGAGTTACTATTTCATAATTTGAAATTATTATTTCATAATTATATTCGGCGACGCCAAAATATGGCTCCGCACCCATTTCTATGTTTGCCTGCGCCCGGTTGACATCAGACCAATGTGGATGCCGTAGACAGTTCTTGGTTAGAATGTAGCAATCACCTGAATTACTTTGAAATAAATCATGAAAAGCCAGTTTTTAATTTCCGTTTCAGCACTCGTTCTAACTCTGGAAATCTTAATTATACTATTGCTTTCAGCGCCATCTGACAATCCTATTCGTAGTGGAACTACCTCTGCCATTAAATTATTAACTGAAAACTCATATTAATCTATTGCTAATATTTTGTTTAGCCCTTGATCTTTGGTTTATTGGAGAAGATGTTCAGCATGATGAAACTACTTCTTTGTAGCTGGTATGGAGACCGTGGTGGTAGACAAGATTAGCAAAGCCCAGGCACTTCTGGAATCAGCTGCCGAGACTCCGTCTCTTAAATTGATAGTGCTCTTTGAGAAACTCACCAACAACAATCTGAGCGATCTTGCGAGAAAGAGCAATGTTGACGTGGTGTGCCTGGACAGTCTCTTGGTAAGTGTGGATTAAATGATCTGTAGCCAGTCCACTTTCTTACATCTGGGTTGGGCCATCGGGAAATGTACAATTCGACTTCACCAATTTCAAATAACCCAACTTTAAGACACAAATGAGATTCAAAGTACAGTTCAACATAACCGAACAGATTTTGTAAGTCAATAAGGCAAAAGCAAATATATACACAGATATATTTTACCTAGTATGTACCAGAAGTTAATAAATGAGCTGCCGATTGTACATTATCTGACGTCCTGACCCATCTGACCGAATGCTTGAAATCCTCCAGCAATGAAGTGAACTATACTGGGGTGACGAGGGTAAAGGACACGTTGTTGGGAGTAGTTTAAAGTAAAACACTGGGCTGAAACAATTGCAGGTCGTACAGCTCAATTATGGTTAATAACTGGGAACTTACATTATAATACTCGTTTCTGGGCAATGATATTGCCAGAATCAATCATCAAGTAATTTCTTTCCCGCTCTGCCCTGGGTGCCTCCATATTGCTACATGTATGCCACTAAAATGGGCAGGTTAACTGTCGGTTAGCTCTGGTCAGTGTGTGGTCACAGTCTAATGAGTGAAACAGTAAACAGTCAGTGCCCACTGTATGGCATGTATGGAAAACTATTTATAATTATTATTATCAAACAACTGAACTTGGTCGATGGTCGATAGGCGAATAAAGGAGAGTCTGAAGAAGAGCTGCGGCACCAACAGTCGGGATATTTTTATTGCCCCTCAACAAATACAAATCAAAGAAAAAAAAGATTTTTTTACATCTTCATCTACCAATGGCCGACGCCAATATACCCGCCAATGGCTAGCAGTGGAACCTTACGGCAATGCGCCGGCTGGCTGAAAGTGACTTCAGTGTCTTCGCACCTCTGATTGGCTGTTGTAGCTGGAGCCGGCTTAAGGAGGCGGGGCTAGTGGTGCTATCACGATCATAGAAAATATGAACGAACACAAATCCATACCATGACTAACCCTAAACCTAACCCTAAATTGGCTACTCCACGATTGTCTCTTGGACTGACACCAGACGGCATTGGCGGTCGAAAAAGGAGGCTTGGGTCGACATAACAATGCCATAGCGTATGCATGCCGATTATGTATACCATCGGTAAACATTATACATGAGCGTCATCTTATTAAAAGCAGCTTAATCATCGAGAAAAACATTCACATTAAGTTACTAGGTAGACATAATGATTCCCAAGATGGAATTTTCATAAATCAAGCCCCTTGAATCCCGCTCCCATAGAGATTGGCCTGGCCGCAGTGCTATTGTGTTGACGAAAATGGCAAAAGTACAGAAAAAAAAACGTTGATACTCCTTATACTAGGTGGCGCGCTTGGCAATTTAGGATAGGCGAATTGGTGGTCCTAAGTAAGTAAAGGCAGTAGTGGACTGTCCCTGGTAAAAACTGACTAATAAAAGTAATTACGTGACTAGTAATAGCAAGACTGGATCCGCTAAGCCCCGCCAACCCCAGCCTGGCTTCATTCGGCCAGCTGGCGCATTATCGTAAGGTTCCGACAAAAGCCCGCCAATGCTCTGGTCGCGGGAATCACCTTAGTTACGAATACACAAGGCCTTGCTAGGTATGGTGGCCCAACCTTTGAGTATGGTGAGTTGATACAACATTATATATATATTCCTATAGCTCACATAATTATTATTATCAAACAACTGAACTTGGTTGATGGTCGATAGGTGAATAAAGTCTGAAGAAGAGCTGCTGCACCAACGGTCGGGATATTTTTATTGCCCAACCCCAAATATCCAAGCAGTTGTATAACAGGGATATAAATTCCAGTTGTGTAGGCCTACATATACACTCCACTCCACATATACACTAACTACTCCTCAACTATGCAAGCCTATATATGCTTGGTAATACCCGCTGACAGAGAAACACACCATGTTTTCAGAGTATTCAAGGCATATGCATATATGGAATTGGCTGCCCACCAGCATAGGATATCAAATTGATATTGTGTGGGATATATATGATTTGATCAAATTTTCACCAAATAGGGAAGTTCAGTTTGAAAATTTGAAAAAGAATCTAGCCCCTACAAACCCTTCATTGAAACCACTCTGTCCCACTCAGTGGACATGCAGAACTGCATCGATAGATTCAGTAATAAAAAACTATGCAGTGCTACAAGAGCTAATGGATACTGTAGGTACAACTGGAACTGATGATCCTAGTCGGCGTGCTGGGGGTGTGAGCGCCCTTATGGATAAGTTTTCAACCATGTTTGGACTAAAGTTAGCTCACATGGTATTCGGTGCCTCAGAAAACCTTTCACGAGTCATTCAAGCAGAAGACACATCAGCTGAGGAGATTGCTAAAGCTGTGGAAACAGCTATCCAATACTATGAGCATCAGCGCAGAGAAGCATCATATACAGAATTCTATGAAAGTGTTCTGAAAGAGGCAGAAAACAAGACAGATCCCCCCACTCTTCCACGCCATAAAACAAGGCCAAAAAGATATGATGACGGTGGAGCTCCACACCAATTCACCCCTGTAAAACAATTCTTTGGGCAATCGTATTATGAAACTTTGGAGAGGGTCATAGGAGAATTAAGAAGATTTGATCAGGCGACCTTCAGTTTTCTGAAAGGGATAGAACATGTTGTTCTGTCTGCTTGCAAAGGTAATTCTGCAGATTTGCAGGTACTGAAGAGGTACGAAAATGATCTCTCCTTTGACAAGCTCACACTGCAATTAGCTATGCTTCCTGCTTTGATTGAAACAGAGGTGGTAGATATTTCCAGGAATGGGTTGAGCATGAGGCAGGTGTCAAAAGCTGTGACTTCGTCCAAGACAACTAGAGCACTCTTCAGTGAAGTGGACAAGTTGTTGCGACTTTATTTAACATTGCCTGTTACCTCTGCAACTGCAGAACGCACATTTTCTACACTGAGGCGCATCAAAACATACCTTAGAGCCACCATGTCTCAGCAAAGATTGAATAATTGTGTCATACTCCATGGACACCAGAGGGAATATGATAATCTGGATATGGTTGAAATTGCTAAAGAGTTTATAAAGTGCAACACAACAAGAGAGGCTTATTTTGGGAATTACTAAAACTGTTGTATTGTGAGACTTTTTTTACACAGGTTATATTCACATTATGCAATAAGTAAATTATTCTCAATGTAAGCTGTATTCATATTCCACCCACAGTGAATCTAATTCTGAAGTGCAACAGTATAAGAATAATGTTTTTATACACAAGAAAAATCCAAAAATATGGTTATTCTAGTCTGAAGCCTTGGTGAATACATTGTATCTACATATATACACGACCTACATCTAGTGTTTTACCCATCTTATATATTGTCATTATTTTTATATCAATGAAACAGTGCTTGTACTATAGTATAAAAAATCTTATATACTGTCATTATTTGTATATCAACGAAATGGTGCTGATGGTATCAAAAATGATAGAATAAAATATGCTGCAATATAGTTTTCGATGTTTTTTCACTTTTCCTGACAGAGCCCAGTTATTAACTAATGAGGTTTTAGGAATAAACGAAATGATCTTCACCCAATTTCCCTGTAAGAGTGCTTTCAGATTTCTAGAAAATGATATTGAAATGTCCCCAGAAGGCACCATTTCATGGCTCGTTTTTAAAAAAATTCCTGGGGGGCATGCCCCCGGACCCCCCTAGTGTTTATTACTCGCGCCTACTGCGCTCGATTGACACTCAACAAAATATTCTCTGCCCCCCCCAATATTTTTTTCCTTCCTACACCCCTGTCAATGGGTCTTCTGGTCTTATAGGTATATCTAAAAAGGTTGAACGAATCATATCAAATTGCCGCCACTCCCTGGACACTGACACTTTTTTTTAAAAAGTCGCTATCAGCTATTCTTTACCCCCTAACCAGTCATACCCGTTATCACGGTTGGGCGCAACACTACAAGAATCAACATTTATTGCTGTCTCTGCCCCCGAAATAGATGCGCGTTCAGCTTTTTCTCAGGTGTGAGACCTACCGTATCTTAGTAAGCAACGTTCTGAGCGAGTAATTACTGCAACAATATTGTCTAGAAAAGAAGATATAAGCACATTTACCACCAGCGAAGCCTGTGATAAGATTCGAATCGACGGCCATTGCCGCTAATATAAACAAAGCGCTGAAATATGGTGTCTCCCAATACCGCCACTAGCGCCCCTGCATACACATGCCTCATTGAAAATGAGAAAAAGATTCCAATACAATACAAGTACACAGCCTAAGACACCACAACCAAATTAACCTCGCGGTAATACTCTGGATAACGTTTTCGACAGACTTCCGGTAATGGCAGTCTGTTGAACCATAGCAAGAATATTTGCCTTTCTTAGCCAGTAAATCATGAATAACAGTAGTATTATCTGCACTAAGATGCTTTGACTCAGCCATAGTGTCAATGCCTCTCCAATGTGGCACCCATCCTTCCAAGACCCGTGAAGTAGCTTCATTCTTGTAAGCCACAAGTGCTTCATCAACAAATGACCTTATAAGCGATGAACTGCAAGTGGCTAACATAGTCTCTGATGACGTCCGTCTTAGCCCTTGAATCCATCGAGCACCCAAGAACACCAAGCCCACCGTAAATCAGATCCCTGTATGACATTTCTTCATGTTTCTTTGGATGATCTAAGAACGTTTCTGCTGGCCTGATCTTACCCAGATCAGGTTGCCAACATATATGTGCTGCCACCTGTAGGTACAGTTGGTAACTAATATCATGACAACAATCAATTGGCTGAAGTTTTTCATTAATCTTATATTTTTATTGTATTTCTCATGTCCGAGGATCTGTTCTTGGAATTTTTCGGCATTGTCTTAATTTTCATTTTTCACTTTTTTCTCTTTAGCTAGGATACGAAATGATCCTGTGTGTATGAACTTGTGCTTATTTTTATATTACATGTTATCTATATAGTGAGGACACTAGATTATGCTCCTTTATGTCTTTGAAAAATTTTTCTTCCGTATTTTTTATACTTACCTCTGTGATGTCTCCCTTGATGATTTTCTTCTTTAGGAAAAAATCCTAAAGGAAGAGGGGGGGGGGGGGCTTGTAGCTAGGGGATTTACCTTATAGTGTGCTTCTGGTGAGTAACACCAGGCTCACCAAATGGTAATCCGTGCTTGGATTACTCTCTCATTTTACATTTTAAGGTCTTGTGCCTCCTTATTGTATTTTATAGTTAACTTTTAACAGCCATGCCAGGCCTTATATTCTAATGTTCTAGATTCCATTTAGTAATACTGGAATCTCTCTCTCTTACTATTATTACCATTCACTTCATTGTTACATGTCTATGTATGTACGGACACTGGTTTGATGTGTGTTACATCATGTTACGCAATAATGGCGTAACAGTGGGTAACGACTTTATGATCATTAATTAACATTAATGAGGGATATGTTATGCGTTATGGTAATTAATAATTAATATAAGAACCTATTGGGTATCAGGACCCAGGAATTTATTGCATTGAATACGGTAGTAAGGGGAACCACAGGTAGCACTCTCAGCTCATTATATATTCCTCCAATCAACAATAGCAACATGGACCAAGCTCTCACCTGTATGCCAAGACCACAATAAACACTATTCTAGATCTTAGGATCCAAGCCTTAGGACTTCTTCTTTATACTTCTTAATTCTATACAATATTTCTACAACTATTCAATAGCCAAGATAGACAAACCTTCATATAACACTGGTGGATTAGAACCCAGATGATCCTAGTGTACCTAGGAACTCCCAGAGGTTTTTAGTATTAGAGGAAGATCAATGGCAGCAAAGGAAAAGAAGGAAAACAAAGCGTTGTTTGATCGGTTGCTGGATTCAGTAGAAAGGTTAGCAAAGATACCACAACGCATTACAAGAAGGGAAAGACAAGCAATTACAGAAGTAGCAAGGTTAGGGAAACCGGCGCCTGACCAGGTGAGGACAATTTTGGATTTTGATGAAGTACCAGAGGAGGAAAATTATTATGAGGAACCTGTGAATATTGGTGTACGCGGAGAGGGGGATGTTCCAGAACCCCAGGGGCAATTACAGGGACCGGAGCAACAAGAGCAGGAAGGCGCTGGCAGGATACCAATGATAGAGGAACCAGAGGTAGTTCCAGAGCAGCCCCCACAACCCCAACGAGCCACTCCTTGAAAGTGAACTGGTCTAGGAGACCTTTGGTTTACTAAGCTTCTGGAGAGCTTCAGAGAGAGTATGTCTGTGTTGTGTCTTTATTAGTACTAGAATTCGACTGTAACAGTGGTGCGGGGGAGAAAACCACTACAGAAGGATAATTTCATTTTCCTTCAAAAATGGTATTTTCAAACCTAAGTTTACGTTTGTTGACAGTGATACATCAATGAAAACAATTTAAAGACAGACAAAATGTATAGATACAATTGGAATGTGAGGGGATAAAAAACAATTTATAGACAGGCAAATGCTTAGAGAACCTTGGAATGTGAGGTCAAATTGTTGGAAACTGCAAAATGCCTTCTGTTTGGTGGATGTATTGTTGCTTCTGTAGACAATATGGCCTAGTGGGTTTGCAACAGCTAGATCAACTCAACTCAACCCAGCAACACCTCTTGAGGGGTAAATTATCCTCAGGGGAAAGCTGGATCGACGCCTCAGTCAGCCTCAAGATTAGCCTCCTCCGGGTTGAACACTGGAGGCAGAGTTGTGGGAAGCGGGAGCTCAAGATCCCAATTTTCACCGATTGGGGGCATGTTCTCCCACAAGTCCATGTAACCGCCATCGGCTTGTTGGACTTATCAAAGAGTGAAGTCGGGCCCGGGATGATGATCCAGACGTTCCTCTTGATATTGATGGCCATATTTTCAGATTTTTCCATTCACCTTTTTTTTTCCAGACTAGTAATTCTAGCAGGAAGTATTCTCATGAACACAAATCTTATAAAATTATTCTAGATGGTAAATTTTGTTTTTCTTTCTGTGAAAACAATCCCAATACAGGGATGCAAGTTGCCCTTTAGTTGACGGATTTCCTTCAATCTCCTCATTACCAAAATCTGTATATTAATTTCCCATTTGTCTCTTAAATTACCTATAAAAACCTTTAAAAAGGTTGATCGTTAATGGACTGACTAAATAGCATGTCCATCTACCCCAAAGTAGACCCAAACCTTGCATTGAAATATACGGGAGAGCTATGTACCAGGGGCGGCCCAGCATCACTCCCTTGTCAGCCAAGGTTCTGTAAGCAACTCAGTAGAGTGATAGCATTGGGAGTTTATCGAAATTCCTTTTAGCAGCTACAGGGCACTCACCATACACCACTACCGGGTGCAGGGGCAGACAGTAGTGAGTCTGTGAGTGGCAGCAGCTGCTCAGTGCCTGCCTATCAACTTGTCTAGCTAGCTCTATTAAGTTATTAAGCTAACATTCATTTCAAATATATTATATATGCATAATCCTTTCAGTTGTAAGCACTTTGTAAAGCATATTTTTATCTCAGAAACTTTTCCGTCAATTTTGAATACCCCAACTTTCATCCCTGCCAATAGCCTTGCCAATATTAACGTCAATCCGCAACTAACTTATAAGGTCATGAAGGACGGTTTTCAAATGTATTTCCTCTGAGATAATTGTCAAAGGTCAAAGGAACCGAGAAACAGGTTGTTAAATCCTTTGTAAAACTGTCAGAACATGAAAAGGGTTGACTTCGATGTATCAACTGTATGTACCTTCTAAATGAGAAAGGAATCCGCCATGCTTGATGTATCCGGTCTTCGCTTAACACTACGGACTCAGGCTGCGCCGCGGAACGAGATACTTCTGTTGTTCAAATTAAGCTCCTACACTTGTAATTGTGTTTCTGGGTCAATAAACTCGGTCAAACAAATTTACCCTTGTTTGTTAAGTCCTTTCACGAAACTCGCGACTCTAGCCCACCAATCTGCGGTTCACTACATTTGTAATTTTTATTGAATGCAGTTGAAATTTAAGTTTAAAAGAAGATCTGATTAAAATTGAAACATTAATTGATTGGGTTTTTTTTACTCACTATGTGCGTTAAATGCGAGTATGTATAACAGGATACAGGATATCATCAAGATAATTGTTGAATATTTCCGATAGAAGTCACCCTCCTTCATTAGAATTAATTCCTTTTAACCGATTCGCTTTCATGTATCCAGGAATTAGGTACATCAAAGCTGGTAGATCCCGTTCCTCCAGAAGCTAGTGATGTGGCTACTATCTGTTATACCAGTGGAACTACAGGTAATCGACGTTTATACATTTTTTCTTGTGAGAGGGGGGGGGGGGCGACTGGAGGGGGGAGGGGGGACTAATGCCCTATTACTCGATATAGATAGAGGAGGATCTCCCACCAGAGAGATCTCCCATATGTGCCTGATGAGCTAGACTAAGTGTCCTTTTCACACCATTTCTTGTGCATTCTTCTCTCCAAGATCTTCCGGGTGAATTTGAGTACCCCATGAGTACCCCATCACGTTCAGCAAGCCAGGTTCAGGCTTACACTTTACACTTACACTTTTGAAACACTATATAGGGGGTGGTCGCAGCCTGTATAGTTCAGATATGACACTCAGTGGTATTAGAGTACCCCACCTAGTTCAACATGTCATGTTCAGACCTCACACTATTGAAACACTATGTAGGGGATGGTTGCTGTCCAAACACTGTCTAGATAGTGGTTGCAGTCTGCATGTATGCAGTATGCCTCTGTAGCTGCTGTCCAAAATACTGTATGGGCTAGGGTGAAGCCAGTTGGAGGATGGCTGAACTGGTAGCCAGTGCATCTTACCATCTGTTCTATAGCTGTATATGCTGTCAGAAATGACTGCACAGAGTGGGCAGCGACATGGCAAGCCACCTACCCGCCCCCACCCCCCACTCACACAGAGACCTCCCCCCACCCCCATAATCCCTCCTCCCCCCCCCCCCCCCTCTTGTGATAAATTTTATGCAATGCTATTCCTCTCTTGGGAACCAAGGTACAGAGTGGGTACTGGCAGACATTCCCCCACCCCTCCAGCTGATATTGCTGTAAACTTAAAACTAAGGGAAATCCCCCGCCTGTGTGGGGGAATGTTTTCTCAGACATTCCCCTACCATTCCCCCACTTCCCCGGGAGGGGGGGGGGGGGGGGGCAGCAATTGACAAGTGCATTACCTCCATCTCTTTCTCTCCCTCCTCTCTCATATCTATCTCTCTCTCTCCCCTCTCCCTCTCTCTTCCCACGATTTAATTTTAAAATACAAAATTAACAGTTTAAGCATTAGTTAATACTGGTTTAAATACTCATCATTTAGCCTCTGAGCTATATGAACTATCACACACTGGGTCAGTATCCCTAGACAGGAGCACGGACAAATTAATCAATTAATTAACAATAACATTAAAGATTAAGGGGTGCGGGGTGCCTAAGATTAAGGGGTGCGGGGTGCCTTAGAATTGGCTCGGCCCAGCATGAGAATGGTAATTGTCTCTTTGAACCCAGACACGGCTGCAATTTCATTTCCAAAAGAGCAGCTGTAGTTGAACTAGCCTTGGTAAAATAAAACAATCTGCCAATAATAATGATAGTGCAGCACTGTTATTGAAGTCTGACCACCATTTTGTATATTTTTGTTTTGTGAAAAAAAAAGGTAATCCAAAGGGAGTTGTTATCACGCATGAAAATCTGGTGGCCAACCAAGCCGCCGTCCTCACCGCGGCCCAGATTGAGCTCGGACCAGAAGACATCCACATCTCATACCTACCGCTCGCCCATATGTTTGAACGCATTGCTCAGGTAACTAGAAAAAAGCCTCACTTCTCTTTCTCTGTTTTACTTCCTCTTTAAATATTGGAGCTGGCGGTTGATATGTACTAACCTGTCTTGGACTTCTCGATTTCTTTCCTGTGGAAGTATCTCTCTTTACCTTGGAAGCGCAGTGCATCATAGTACTAATTGTATTTTGAAAGACGTGGGGGCACTGCTCTTATTGCACCGCTGTCAGTAACAATCTGGATGGTACAGGGCTTCCAGCCTCGCAATCTCCATATAGATGGAAAGAGATATGGGAAACAAACCCGCACCCCTCAACACAGGCACATTCTATAATTTCCAGAGCTGAATAATATGTAATGCATCAATGTCAGAATTGCAAACACTCGGCCACTTCCATGGACAAAGAAATATATTTTCATTGCTATTGTTGAACTCACACGTTCGGTTTTCCTGTTCCATAAACGAGCGGATTCTCGCTAATGTCTCCATGACAGAACTGTAAACACCCCTCCGACATCCCTACATAGAAAGATATTTTCTTAAAAGCTTTCCCACCTTTTAATACTAATAGAAGTTTCCTATAAATATGCTTCTACTTAGCTCATTGCATATCCCATTGACAGGTAATCATATTCAGTCATGGTGCTCGTGTTGGTTTCTTCGGGGGAGATGTAAGAAAATTACTTGAAGATATTGGCACACTTCGACCAACGTTATTCGTCACTGTACCTCGACTCCTCAATAGAATATACGACAAGGTAAGTGCAGACGATCGGATTGTAGTATTGTTGGGCATGCATTCATTATTGGCACTCAATTTGCAGCCCACCTCCTATAAGTAACTCTGTCTATAAAGGCCATCGACCCGGAAGGTATGGATGGAATACATGTCAGGCAAGTTTCAGTTGCTGGTGCATTGAACATTTCTATTTTACTGCAGGGTATATCTGTTTTGCATAGGGAAATTGGTGTTAATCTACCTATTATAATGTAATTAAAGGGTCTAGTCCACCAAGCCGATTCTCATGCGGCTTTGCGTCGCAGAGGACTCTTCTGCACTAAATTCTGTGAGAATCGCATGAGAATCGGCTTAGTGGACTAGGCCCTTAAGTCTCCCTATTATTATTATTATAATTTACGGTTTCTGTTTGGGGACTGGATACGGGTAGCTGTAGGTTCGGGCAATTTAGCAGTAGGTATACGACCAATAACATTTTTGTTGTTTTTGGCTGTTCCTCTGCTGTTTATGAGCGGATTTTGCTGTAACTTTCAAGTTTCATCCAGATCCTTATCTGTACAAGGTATCAAAAGATGGAATACCTCAAATTTAGTTTAAAAATATTGCATTTGTATATTACATGTTACTATCGTTTGGCGCTGACATGTTTGAATGAAATTCTTGCACAAATTTGGTGTAATTCAGAGCGTTTTTGTAGGAAAATATGAGAATTCTTTAAAGCAATGTTGTACGACGTTCCTGAGATTTGATGGATTGAGGAAATTAGGCCACACATATGGCCATCTCATTAGGTTGCCCCACGCCTCCCAAGCCTCCTCCACCCTCTCCATACAAGGCATCCATGGCTTTATGGTCTTTTTATGACACTGCAAGTCGGAGGTGGTTTATACAATAATATATAACTTTGTTTTGTGAGTTTCTCTTCCTATCAACACAACAATACTAATGTATCTGTTCTTATTTATTTTAGGTTATTCAAGGGGCTACAACTAGCACTGTCAAGTCTTTCATGTTCAACATGGCCCTTAACCGGAAACAAGCTTTACTAAACAGGTAAATAATGAAACTGGGGGATCATTTCTATCAATCCCTGGAGACATTTATTAGCATGATGCTTCATTTCTACTTATGTAACAGCTAGTTTAGTTAGTATCTGCAGATGCCTTACTATTCATTGACTTACCACACATAAACCAATTCATATCCACAATGCCAATATTCTCATACATATTATGTTTTAGTCGTTCTCTGAGATATTGGTATAATGTAGAATGATGAGAGACATTTGTATTCAATCTGTGGACAATATTCATTAACTTTACCAAACACGAAACAATCATGTCCACAATGCTAATCTTCTCATACTGAATATAAAGCTCGTTTTTGTTGTACCTGTTACCCAATCCCTCATTCATCTTTAATCTATGGACAACAACTCGATATGCCCTTCCACACGATCAGCACCCGACGCGACTGAGAAATATTTCATGTAGGAAATCTTGTTCTTGATTCTTTATAGCGGTATCATTACCAAAGAAAGTTTATGGGACAAACTAGTGTTCAACAAAATCCAAAAGCTACTGGGCGGACGAGTGAAATATGTCATCACAGGGTCTGCTCCTCTATCCAACAAAGTGCTAGACTTCATTAGATGTTCCTTTGGATGTTCGGTGAGTGGACTTAAAGTTGAAGCAAGAATGCATTAAAGCAGGCTTTTATCCCGCGTTTAGGCCACTTATAAGGCCAGGATATAATCGATCTAGGTTCACTTGCCAAAGCCTTTCAACCAGAATAAAAGGCTCTTGTTTCCATCACGAGCAAACTTGATTTCATTTATTCATTCATAAGATAGGCGATATCGAGTAGCACCTCCTTCGGATAAATTGAGAGGAGAAACTGGGACACACATTTAATTAAAGCTGCATTCTCAGCTGTTACAACAAAACAATCTTTTCTTTTGTTACAACAAAACCAAATTTACTCATTGTTTGACCTACAGAAAGTCTATGATTTTGCTGCTGTTCGGCCGAAATAAAACGACTGAGCATTATTAACTGAAACCACTACAGTACAGTGGCCCTGCAGCAAAAAAACAACAGGGTGAACTCGCTCAAAACCTTGGTCAAATTACTAGCATATGGTTAGGAAAAGAATGGAACAAAGCTTTAGTTTAACTAAGAATGCAGCTTCCCCAAGCATTGTCATCACCACCAGGTCTGCTAAGGATTTGTGACAAAAACTAATGCACCCATTGCACTCGAGTTATGTCCCTCAGAGAATCTGTCTTAATTGTGCCTTTGTGTATTCTGCCGAATGGAAGCACCTCAAGCTTTCACAAGTAAAGTCCGATATCCATTACCACATCAAACCTCACGTCGAACTTCCAAGGGGAAGAGGGTTTGCATTCGAACTAAAGCTCATATTCATTGACATATGTTCATCTAGCTAAAATAAAAATAGACGAAATTGAGCTATAAAGTACGAATGCCAAAGCCTTGGAAGTTTTGACGGGATGTGTGACTTGGTATTGGAGATGGGACTTTAATGGCATAATGCCCGGTGTGTTTACAAGGTGTTGGGCTTGGCATCGCTTAATTTGTGTTAAACCGCCAGTGACAGCGACAGTGCGAGTGGTAGGCGTGGCACATATTGGTTCCCTGGTTGGTGGGCGTTGGTAGCCGGTGGCGGTGGGTACATGAATGGCATGTGGGCAGGGGCTGGGGTCCCTGCTTGCTGGGTGCCTTGCATTTTGCTTCTTTATGCACTCGGTGAGTGGCTGGTTATGCCTATTGAGCGAGAAACAATAGGAACAGATGTGGTTAAAGACGGGTGCCTCCATAGTATGGCCATCCTTGAAGCTGCCTTTTGCATTATATATGGGACACGGTGCACTTTGGAGTTTCTAGTCTGTCTGCTCATTCCTGTCTGTTCTTTTCTTGAGTGAAAAGATTATTGTATTTGGAATGAGTTTAGAGTTCTGAAGGAAGGTGAAGAAGGAAGGAAGGGGAGTTACGGGTATTAACAGGGTGCCCACAGCACAGGGAGAACAGGGAAAATGGCAAAAACAAATTCCCTGCATGGAAAACACAGGGAATTTTTGAAATCTCAAAAAGACAGGGAAAACACAGGGGGAAAAAATTGTATCAGCTCAGGGAAAATGAGGGAAAGGGAATAAGTAATATCTAATGAAAATGTAGCTTTGTTGACAATTAAAGTTGTCATCAGTTTTCCATTTCAAGGCATAATGGCTACTTTGTTTACTGTAAATATAAAAAAGTGAAAGGTTGAATGTAATCAATCTATTTACTTTAATACACACACATTATCATATATTATATCATCTCGTATATGTATCAGTGGTCGAAATAGGACAAAAATAGCTTGTCCCCACCAGGCATGCAAGCTTCTGACAAAATCAGGTTGCCTGGCAGAATTTCTGGTTGCCCTGCGAATTGCCACAAATGTACATTTATAAAGGACAAAATAAGAATCAGAACTTATATTTCCAGCACATTTTCATAACACCATTGAAATGATGTCATTCTTTGAATAATACAGGAGACCTTTAAAAACCTTTATTTTGGATGGTAAACCATTAAAACCTTTATCTGGGTACGGGTTGTCCCTGAAAGAATATGAAGAGTTCTTTCGGAAGGCTACTGATCCTGCATCCCTGATGCAGCCCGATCTCCGTTATACGCGCGAGAACAACCGGAAGCTGCAGATGGCTCCTCATCTTTTTGAGGATGACATGCGGTGTCCCTTTTTGATCTGCCGGGCAGAACAAAAATTGGAATCTGCACCTCTGTTGTTCAAGAGCAAGCTCTTGTTCATGCGTCAACGGTGCGAGGTCCATACTCCCATAACGCCAACATGGGTGTGTCCCGTAGGATCTTACCTGCCGATCGCCGGTCGGATTTGGTAGTGCACGGGTCCTGCAAGCCACACCACTTGGCAAGGAAAAACACTTTATACAGCGTTATGTCCAAACTAAAGGGCACCAAGCCCAAGTACGTTCCAAATTGGGGATATCGCGCTTCTTTGCAGTTATCCGTCAATATGAACGCCAAGTTTACGGCTGAGGCACAAACCCACATGTTTGTCTCTTAAGTATCCTCTAAGAGTCCAAACTGGGTCAATCAGTTAAACAGTCCAAGGATGCTAAGACGAAGGCCAAGGCCATGATACGCGACCCTTCCGACCAACCTTCTGGCTCCTCTAAGGAGGAGACCACTTTCATTGCGGCTCCTCCTCCAGAATGCCTGGAAGAGAGGGTTTAAGATCCCCTGCACGGGTGGATCACAGGACGGTGTGACTAGTACGCTAACCGTCCTGCAGAAATCACAGGGTATGGGTACGGGAAAGCCAGGGTAAGGGAAAGGGAAGGGAAAGCTCCTGTCCTTCCAACTGTCAAGGCATTGGAGGCCAGTCATGAGCTGATCCCTACTCCTCGCCCGGTAGATTGTGAAGCCGTTGAGACTACTCCTGTGATGGTGGAAGAACGTGCGAACACGTTACGGGCTGCTCTGGCAGATGCCATTACTGGTTTCTGCAGAGACATCCCCGAGTGCTATAAGCCTTTGGATGATGCCCAGCTACTGGTTGATAATTGCAGAATAAGCTGCTGAAGAAGAAGACATTCACGCCAAAGCTCAGGAGGTCGCGGAAGTGCAAGTTCGTCAGAAGGCTGCAGACGAAGCAGAGTCTTTGGCTGGGCAGCTGGAAGAGGAGCAGATAGCAACCCCACGTCGCCTGGCTGAGGCGAAAGCCGCAGCTGAGGCACGGACAAAGGTGCTTGCTTCGGAGGAATCCACCTGCCTTCTAAAGGAAGAGGAGGATCGGAAGAAGCACCAACAAGAGCGGTTGGCTGCTGAGCTGCGGAACAATCGTAGATTGATCAATCGTAGATTGATCTGCAACAGTCTTGTCTCTGGGTTCTCCGTGGTAGACGATATGGGGCAACACATCTACCAACAGGGAGCGGTTCTGACTGTGGTCAAGGACCTGTCAGTGGTGTGGCACTACTCGCAACAGGCGAGATAGACCAGGCCACAGAGGAACAACTGCTCCACTTGTAGGGTGACGACGACATGGTCGGTCGCACCAAAGAGGTTAGTCTCGAGTTTCCTCCCAACATGGACATGTTTGACGAGGCGGTCAAATGTCAAAACCAGTCCTGAGTACGCCCTAGTGCGAGGACAGCGGGTTTTTAAGACCGTAAGGAAGTGGTTCAGGTGATATCCTTCCTACACGGGCTAAAATAATTTTTACCCATAGCCTTACTTTTAATAATAAAAGTTCAACCACTGATTTTATAATGCTTTGGTGTGTGTTGCTGGCTCTGTCAGACCGGATAGGCATATCTGCATGCATTTTTAGGCGCAAATTATGGCCACGAACCTGCGAGACCCAAGGGCGAAGCAAAGGCCTTGTCCTCGTACTCATGTCACACACCCTCGTTGCACACTAGAGTCTTGGGCAGATGTGATCTCCACGATGTCTAGGCAGTCACTAATTAACCAGTTCTCGTGACCTCCTCTATTCCAACTGGTGAGGGGGCAGTGTAGTGGGTCCGCCCACCAACAGCATGGTAAGGCTGCCGCGCTATCCACCCTAGCGGCAACAGGCAACATCTCTACCAGAGCCGGGCACAAACAGCGGTCTCTGGCCAGTCCTGCCAGGCGGCAACACCCTATCATCATGACGTTGTTGCTGAAGACACCCTTCCATGGGCAGTAGGAAAAGTCTACACCTCCAACGTCGTGGGATCCCACAGTCGCTTAACACAATGGACATGGGCCGCGCTGAGGAACGAGATACTTCTCATGTTCAAATTAAGCTCTTGCACTTTATGCTTTTAACTGTGTTTTGGGGTCAATAAAACCTGGTCAAACGAATTTGTCCTTGTTTGTTGCTTCCTTTCACGATATTCGTGATTCGTGCCCACGAATCTGCGGTTCATTACATATGGGAATATAGTAAAACCTATATTTGGCATATTTGACTATAGAAATACTAAGTTAAATATATGCCACAACGTGCTGTAACATACTATACGATTGGGAGACTTTTATAGTCGAAATAACCACCAATAAATGATTATAAAGCAATAGAAATAATAACAAATAAATAACCCCAAACTATTCACCAAAAGCAGGGACCTGCAAACCATGGACAAATCGAAATATTCAGTAAAAATGACTATAATTATACAAAAATCTATAAAAATGAATCCGTCAATTTAAAGGTACAAATCTACTCCAAACTATTCACATATATGTCAACCGTCATAACAACCCTCGGTATGGCCATAAATACATGTTCGAAATTTAAAAAATGATAGGTGACCGACAATTGGTCTACCCCCCCCCCCCCTGATTGGGCCGATTGGAAAGTGGATATCGCGCTTTAGTCTGATCGGTAGTCAATTAATACATTAAAAATAAAATCGATTAATTCCTAACAATATATGATATAATATTCAAAATTGTATTATTATGTACCCATTCAGGGGATGTTCATATTCGTGGCCAGCCTGATCATATATTCAGATGAATATTTGCTTTTTACATTTAATAATGACGAGCCATTTATATACAGTCTACAGTCAGAGTAGAGTTAAGAGAGTCCCTTCAAACTGAGGGAAAGCATCTCGCTCCAAACCGCACAATCCCATTATAATCCCATTAGGACGCCTACTCCCGGCTGGGAAGGCCATTAGCGCAGTAGGCGTCCAATCACTGACATACTATTCTTATCTGATCTTACTAATATATATATTATATTTATGTTGTTGAAAGTAGGAGCATGAACCCAGATGAATTCGAATTTGCTACTTTTTTATTATGCAACATTTTATTAATTGCCTGCTTGGCTACAAATATATAGTATATAAGCACTTTGACCTAAGATCCTATTTTCCTTGTTTAGGTGATCGAAGGCTATGGACAGACAGAATGTACGGCTGGCGTGACCTTCCAAATGCCGTATGAGACGGAGGCTGGGCAGGTCGGGCCTCCGCTGCCCTGTAACCTCGTCAAACTCGTTGATGTTCCAGAGATGGACTACTACGTCAGGGACCAACGTGGGGAGGTCAGTTCTTTCTTACTCTAATTTCTTCCTCGGCCAGACTTCACACTGCCAATTGGTTCTCGTCGATTTATCAAGCATTCTGACACTCTTTGTTTATGCGGTGATGTGATTCGCATAGTTGTGTTTCTGACGAGTCTGATCGCAATAAATAGAGATAATGGAATCATGTGGTAGTAATTGAATATATATACTAAGTTCCACCGAATTTGAGTCCAATAAATATTCAATTACTAATAACAGGCCTCATAACGTTCCTATATTTTCTATATTTTCCTATATTTTAAAAAAATCCTATATTTTCCTATATATTGGCATATTTTCCTATATTTCCTATATTTTTCAAAATTTTTAGAATAAAACCTCACTTGTTCCTCCACTTGCTTAGTACATAATGATATTTCGATTAAGCTATACTTTCAAGTTAGTCAAAATGCTGGTGGACCCATATTGGGCATTTGGATGATATATCCTTGCACCAAAATACATAATAGACTGATGCCACAGTATCAGACATCCACATGAACAATTCCTCCATCCGGACACCAGCTCTTTCGATTTACTTGATTAGTATATATATTATGAACTGTCCGCTTTAGGTATTCAAGGCTATAACTGTTTGCGATTAGGTACAGACATTACATGGAAATTGTGTCATTGAATCTCCCTCATTACCTTATATTATGGGAAATAACTACTTTTGTATACTCTACAGGGTTCCCATAGTAAAGCAAACATAAAACTGGCTTACTTTAACTGACTAAATAGCCAAATTTTTACTGGCAAAATAAATATACAAGAACTCTTCAATATAAAGGAATAATCTGGACAACATTTTGCTTGATAAATTTTGGTATTTTAAACATGTAATATTGGGTGGTTTTTTGTGTCAAGATTATTATTTTGGCTGAGGCGGACCATTATTTAGATGTTGAATAATGAGCCTTGTGAACCACCATATAAGGTGGTCTCTAAGATCAGTAGAATGCACTCAAACAGCACTCATTTTACCTTTAGATTGAAAATTACCTACTTTTCACTGATGCACTTCCAAAAATTACTAACTAACGTTAAGTCCTTAAAAATCCCAAATCAAAATTACTGACTTTGTTATGTCTGCGCCCTGATGTGTGAACCTTTTCTTCTGTGGGCAAAAAAACCGTTATTTTGGGAAAACTTGCAGTTTAAACAAAGATACTGATACGTTAAGATGGAGCAGTCGTGCATGCGTCTACGGGAGTAATGTAATCCTGTGACGGGTAGCGCCGCCGCACGGCTGGCGTCACACTGGCAGCTTAGTGGCTATGCATACATAGGGACACAGTAGCGGCGGCAGTATAATAGTTTATAAATATTTCCAGCTAGCAGACAAAGGCTAAATCAGTATAATTCTTACAAACAATTTAATGATTTTGATTTCTGGAGGATGGTTTCTTTCAATACAATAATACAGTAACTTAGGAATTGTACACATAAGGACGATTACAATAAGGAGTAATGCTATCTTTAAGAAAAGAGCAAAATTAGTGTCATTCTATTGAAATAATAAATACTCTCTGAATCTGTATATATATTATAATAAATGCATTATATATTACAGCATTATATATTACAGACAACCAACGTATATTATATAATACATACATATTACATACAGGAATATATTATATACAAACATGTACAGATCACTGGTGACTGAATTTCAGTGTTTTTCTATTCCGTCTTTGACCCCCCCACAGATAGGGATCTATTTGTTAACTTAAGTGAAAAATGCAAATGCATTGTAGAAAATAAATTAACAACCTTTTTGTCAAGGGAACTCTCCGATTACATTTATACAACTTAGAGAAAGAACACATGGTAATTTACATAGAGAATTGACAACTTTTAGGCGAACCTTTTCCTGATGTACAGCTGTTTCAATACAGTCTCGGAATTTCTCTTCCATTTTTGAAATAACATCCAGAAAAGTGCTCCCTGGTACAATAAGATTGCTATCTTCAGAATATCTTTTATGAATCATGAAAGTATGTTTTACATCTGCTTTATCAAGTGACCCTGTAATTTTTTCATAACAACACTGGCAAACTTTTCCCTTCATTTTTTTGCATATATACCCTGCGATATAGGTGAGAATATTAAGTTCCTGAGTAGATAAAGAACTCTCATCTTCAGATTCTGGTAAGGCCATCACTAAGAGCACAGATTTGACAGCCGCAGGTAAATCTAAAAGGGAGACTAATTCTGGATCAGCGTTATCAGAAGGTACACCTTCCTCAATGGACAGAAATTGATTTTTGCCCAGAGTAAAGAGGAAAGTGTCTATGTCATCCCTGCAGTTGGATTTATCACTTTGAACCAATAGGGAATCCACCATGACTTGCCGAAAAGCTGTGCGAAATTGTAAAGGATCAGGGTTGTCTCTTTGTCCTCCCTTTCCCCTTATTACTGAAAATAAGTTCTCTAAACAGTCTTGGTTCAGTCTATTTGTAAGCAAATATTTAAAATCGTGGTTTGTTTTCAGGTCCTCCCACAGCTGTTTCAAGCAATTTGTAGCCATTTTACAACCTTCCAGGCAGGGTAGCTTTCTGTTATTACCTGACGATAGGTGTGACAACAAGTCCTGACACTCTTCTAAAAAGGCTATATGCTCAGACCCAACCCTTATCGCTCCTCTCATCGGGACTGAGCTGTGCAGGGTCTGACTATTGAAACAATTAAAGAATTTGTCCATTTTTTATATGAAATTGGCAGTGTGTTGGGCGTCAGTGGGAAGTGCTTTCAAATTAACCATTGTCGTTATTCCAGCAGCAACTGAGTGGCTAAGCACTTGAGTAGCATACCTCACTCACAAGCCTGCAAATGGTGGAAGTTCTATGTGTTTTGATGTAAGTTGTGGTGCCATTCGGATCGGTAAACTACTGTCCATATCATAGAAATCAACAATGTACTTCCATTGGATTTTGTGGCCGTGAAGTTGGAATCCATGCTTCTTGAGGTTGTTTCTGATATTTTTGATGAGGTGAGGCGGATCATATAGACAATAAATGTTGTGATCATTTCGAGTAAAATAGGGTTTGCTACATGTGGCCTTCAAACAAGTCTCAAATAGATTTCGATTGTTTGAACCCTGGTCTCCGATTAGAACCTTTACAATGAGTCCAGCTTCCTCAACCTTATCAATTGCCGCATTGAGAAGTGACAGCATCATATTTCCTTTCATAGGTCCACTTGACAAAAAATAGCCAATTGGTTGTTTCCACTTTTCTTTCAGGCCTCTGACCATAAAAACGATCGCATGGTTGGCAACGAATTTTGTCCTCCCATTAAGGCCATAATCCTCAAACCCCTCTACTTCATCCTTTTTAGTGTCATAGGTCATTCCTTCTGTGATTGACATTTCATCCAGTATTATCGCACACACTCTAGAGCTTGGTTCCATCCGGTTTACCTTTATCTTCAGAGCAGTGAGGATGTTTACATTGAATCCAGGGTATATCTTAATGTGTTGTATTTCTCTACGCAGTGTGCATATTGAGGGAAGCATAAATATTTTCTGCAACATTATATAAGTCTTGGGGCTTGAATGGAGAAGGGAGAGAGCCAGTGATTTATCATGTGCAGTCCATCTTCTCCCTTTGGCTTTCTTTTTCCCCTGACGAAGTTGGCACATGACAAAATCAAGGGTTGGGCCAGAGATAAAATCTGACAAGTCTTTTTTGAGTTGTTCCAACTTTTGCCGATTCGATAGGTTCTGCAAATAAAATTTATCAAATCAATTAATTTTGAAATAAATAAATAGCATGTAAAGCTAGCACAGGTTTTATGAATAGCTATAGTAAAATAAACATAGATATATTCCCAGTACACAAGAACAAAAACAAAATCGATAAATGAAATATATATATATGATGTGTTTCAGGAAAATGAGTCACAAGTTGCGAAATTGATATTTTTCAAATTGTTTTTAATCACAAGATCTCTTTATTGAAATATTCCAATTTTTAGAGGGTTTAGCACTTATAGTCAGATAGATGAATCTGTGTAACCAATTTCAGGAAATTGTATTAAATATATCCTCAAAAAAATACTTACAACTTTGCTCAGCTTTTCAGGTCCTTTGTTTATCGATTTTACTTTGTTCCTCAGTCTGCATCGTGCTACTCTCAGTTTTGTAATCTCACAACGAAGCTTGATTTTGCCTGGAGAATGTACTTTCTTAGCAGGGAAGATTTCAGGGATTTCTGGAGCTGAAGAGAAATAGGGAGACAGAAATAAGTTGATGATCGATCAGTGTGATGTGTGAATAATACATCAATGAGTTCTGGCTGATCTAGGCCTATTGGCCTCTAATGTTAGCTTGCAACTTTAAACAGATTATAAGTTTGTAATGATTTGAAAATGCTATAGTCTGGAAGGCGTACTGATTTTGTATGTGAACAATCAAATGTCAAATAAAATATTTAACCATGAGCAATATACTTAATGTTAATCCCACCACCATCTGTTTTCTTGAAGGTAATATTGCATGCCATACTACTATACTACACGGCTATGTACTATTTGAGACTGAAATTAAAAAGATATTACTTACTTTTTATGAAGGTACCCTGCAGACATAAACAAACCTGCCACGCCCCCTCCTTGTAGATACATTGCATGCAAGTTCCAACTTGATGACATTTATGATGAATATTCTGCCCCAGTTGATTTATGGATTGTTTATCATGACGTTGAGTATTTACCATTCATCAAGATATAACCATAAAATACTTGAGAAAAAAACACATTTTATTGCAAATTCAAACAAACAAGACAGCATACATGGGATATGGCAGCAGGCATATAGGTAATTAGTACCTTAATACGAAGCAAAGTCCTAGATCAGTGACTGTAATGTCATAGAGTGTATTCAACAATTATCGTTCAAGTTGTATGTTTAGGATTAAGCTGTGACACTTGTAACTGGTGAACAAACATTGCCAACGGGTGTTGTCTCAATTACCAAAGATATCACTTGAATAGAATGGGGGAATTGTAGAATTGACATCAATACATGCATGGGAAAGGCTGCAAGCATATAACGAATCATTCCTTTATAATTTAGATACATACTGCATATGTCATCCGTTTTTTGTTTCTTTGCTGGTGTCACAACTCTTGGTTTGGGCGATGGTCGGGTACATACAATTTTCTTAGGAGGGTTAGGAACACAAGATAAAACGGTTGGCACTGCATTCCAAATCAAACGATCCTTTGATGATGCATTCATGAATTGTGAAACTTCAAAATGTGAAGAACAGAGCCGACAATTTTTGTACAGATAATCAGGTGTCCTCTTATGCAGATCATCACGTCGAGAGTTAATTACCCATCGTTTACATCTGAATGACAATTGAGATAATTGTATTAGATTGGGAGGTATAAACAAACATAAATGAGAAAGTATTTCATTGCCAAAGAACGATTGAATAGATATCTGTGGGTATTTAATGCTGTTTTAATTGCGTACAAATTCGAAATAGTCTTTGAGAACTGAACATTTAAACACCCAGACATTATTTCGTCAAAAAAACAATGAATTTTTAAATAGGAATGAAAACCTACCGCTCAGCATCTTTAGGAAAACGGAAAAAAGACAATTCTGGTTGTTTTGATCTTGAATTGGAACATCCAAAGGCAGAACAAAAGCTGGATGATCCACGCGGTGATTCTGCCATGCTAGCGCTATGGCAGTGCCGTCGAAGTGGCGGCCGCCGAGACGCCTGCTACGGTGGCCCAGGAGTGACATCTCACATCTCGTCCCTCATCCCTCACATGTTGTGCCGCGCCCCTCACATGTTGTGCCGCGTCCCGCGGCACGCGTAAGTCCGCGTCCCGCGGTCCTTTCCGTTTTCTTTTAGGATGGTTCCAACTTTTACATCGCATTGGCCCATGCACTTTGCATGCTGATACGATGAGGTCACGTCACTGCCACATCGCTCAGTCTAGGCTCAGCCTTGCACACCCCCCCCCCCCCTCCCCAACACACACTGGTTCAGCCGTGCCTCTCTCTCTCCCTATCTGATTTCTCCCTCCCTCTGCTTCTTCGCTCTCCCCCCTCCCCCTCTGCTCTCTCTCCCCTCTCTTTTTTTCCTTGCTCTCCCCCTCCCCCTCTGATCTCCCCTATATACCTGCCCCACTCTCTACCCCTCTTCTCCCTCGCCCTCCCCCTCTCTCGTCCATTCCTCGCTACCCCCCACACCCGGCCCCACACATACACTTCTTATTGTATCTCTCCCTTGTATCCCCTTTGCGTTGCCAGGGACTCTCGCAGGGCGCCAGGACGCGTTGCTATGGCCTAGCTCAAGGGGACGATACTTTGACTAGGTGCCCGTTGCCGGGACCATGCCTTCCACAGGGGTTGTTCATTAATGTGGTGATGGTTGGGGGGGTGGGGGGTGGGAGGGGCAGATCATTTAGGTATCTGGATCAAGATATCAGCAGAAATAAGTGATTATTGGCTCTGATTGTACCTGCAAGTTGTGGTACCCACTAACCAAGTCCCAGCCCTGCGCATACCACGGGCATACCACCCGTGTATATCAACCGCAAATTCTCAGGAACTATGGTGAAGAATTGCACTGTTGGGGATAGTGTAAACGTGTCTCCCCAAGCTGCGCCTATTTTATTACATCATCCTACTCCAACATCAATTTAATATAATAATTTTCGTCCAATAATAGAGGTGTGGTCAGGGCTCTTCACGGTCACAGTACCACTCTCTAAGTACCACCCAACCTATAAGCCATAGTACCTGCGACTAGTAGAGGCTACACAATTATATGATGTGTGAGGCCGTCTCAAAGAATTTTCCAAACAAAACGTTTCATCGCAGTGGCGATTTTTCCATGTCAGCCTCCTTTTCCACTATTTCCCTTAAATATCCATCACAGAAAAGTATATCACTGCACTTTTTTCCTATTTCCCCTATATTTCTTATCAATTATTAAAATAAATATTCATTCAAAAGAAACGAAATATACAAGTAATTAGGTTGGCTATTATGTGCTGCATAAATAGGCTATAGGGGCATGGAGCCAGTCCACTTGTGGATCTTTCTTTTGGATTTTCCAACGCACCACTGCATATCAATCCACCAGAAAATAGTCTCTTCTCACCTAGTACCTACTTTGGGCATTTAAGGTTGAATGTATCAAAAGTGAATCAACAACAAAGGTTCATTTCTAACAATGAACAAGAAATTCTCTGGTTCATATTAAACAATGGCTCATTTGTCCAAAACAAGGGAACTGTAAAAGGTAAACACTGACTGACCTAGTTTGGCTGGTGCAACCATGTGTTATGTAACACTTGTACTTGCATGGGAAGCAGCTCCCAGCTCCCAGCTCCCAGCTGCATGCATGAGTGATCACACTCTCCAGTCTGGTCACCATAGCAAAACACACACATGTGTCCTTCCCTGCCCTGTTGTCTTCTCTTCCCTTCCCTTTCTCCCTCTCCCCCTCTCTCTCCCCCTCTCCTCCTTCCCCTCCCGCTCCCCCTCTCTCTACTGCCCCCTATCACCCTCACTCTCACCCTCCCTCTCCCTCTCACCCTCTCCCACTCTCTCCCACTCCCTCTCACCCTTTCCCGCTCACACCCACTCTCACACTCACTATATCCTGCTCCCCCTCCCTCTCACCCTCCCGCTCACCCTCCTCCTGCTTCTCGCCCTACCTCTCCCTCTCATCCTATGTCTCCCTCTCACCCTACCTCTCCTTCTCACCCTACCTCTCCTTCTCACCCTACCTCTCCTTCTCACCCTACCTCTCCTTCTCATAATTCTCAGAAGCAGGCCAATGTGAGATCGGAGAGTTCCCCAATGTTACTTTAATCTTAAGAAGTAAAATCTAAAATTCTCTCCACCCCCCCCCCCCTCCTCCTTATGTTGTTAACAATGAACAGTCCCTACACTGAGGAACAAGCACAGGGACAACTTTCCCCCTCCTATGATGTCATTGTGTTTAGGTAAAACGCAACTGTTCACTGTGAAAACGGAAGGGACACAACTTAAAACAGGAAGGCGCGGGACGCGGGACGAGATGTGAGGGACGCGGGACGAGATGTGAGGGACGCAGGACGAGATGTGAGGGACGCGGGACAACATGTGAGGGACGCGGGACAACATGTGAGGGAGCGCGGGACAACATGTGAGGGACGCGGGATAACATGTGAGGGGCGCGGGACAACATGTGAGGGGGCGCGGGACAACATGTGAGGGATGAGGGACGAGATGTGACATGTCACTCCTGGGCCACCGTAGCCTGCTGCTTGGTGGCGCTACCCGTCGCCTAGTTACTATGGGCGGTCACTGACTGCCCCATCTTAACGTATCAGTATCTTTGGTTTAAAAAAGAGAATAGCTCTGATAAATTATATAATTCACAATCTTTCACCAACAATAAACATTTTCCTAGGAACATAAAAAAATAGTCAGTCTTGATTTTTAAAAAGTCTACAACTGTTTTCATCATTGTGTCATATATATGTGAATATGGTACAAAGGGAAGCATACCAAATGAGATTTATAAGTAAAATTAGGTAAGTGTGTGTGTGTGTGGGGGGGGGGGCAAAATAATGAAAGCCATTATGTGAACTACATATTTCTGACCATAAAAATATTCTAGACATCATATTTCTGACCACAAAGAAAATATTCTAGACATCTGTTGTTTCTATGAGAATAGGATTGTCTCTTCATAAAAATATACTTTTCAATACGACCACCGAAATCCAAATAATATAATACTCAGTGTGATAGATCTCCCAAGAAAAAATGACAGGATGCTAGTGTGTGTTAGTGTGCCCATCCTTCAGTAATAATAGCTTAAGATTTTTAGTTCATCCTATCAACAGGATTACCACATTCTGAAATGGTACCTTATTCAGCCTCCCAAATCGGACAGTTCATTATGATAAATAAACCTTATATTTGACATTTTCTAACCCCTCAATAGAATAGATTGGAATGGATTTATAGGACCTTTGCTAAAGAATCTAGAGAGTTGATGCTGTGATATCTAGACAAAATTGAGATCTCAATTGTTTCTGATTATATACAAAATCTCTTTGGATGAAACTATATTTTTATAGTTATATCTTTTAGATACGTTTTTTTCTATGAGTGACAGATTAGGATTGTTTCTTCACAAAAATACTTACAATATAGGATAGTTCTGAAATGTTACCTCCTTCAACCCCCAAAGCGAGGTTAGTGTTCCCATGATTCAGTAATAATAGCTCAAGATGTTTAGTCAAACATATCAACAGGATTACTGTATATAAATCAGTTCTAAAATGTTACCTCCTTCAACCCCCAATGCAGACAGTTCATTAAGATACAAAGTAATTTAGAACACTTAGTACCACTTATCCTTTATTTGTGTAGAATAAACATTATATTTGAAAGTTTCTAACCCCTCGATCACAATTCCTATATTCCTCCTATATTTTCTGAAAAATATTCCTATAAAAATTCCTATATTTTACCATCACCCTGTTATGAGGCCTGTAATACCGAATTCCATTTACTATAGATTATCATAATAAAATTATGACTTAAGCAAAAAAAAGAATGAATTATTGCAAAAAAACCTTCGTTTTTGGTTCCGAATCGCCATTAATTCTAAAGGTTAAAAGAAAACCAAATTTTATTGAAGTGAATTGAAAAACTTTTATTAGATAAATTAGAACGGACACCCTTGTGCTAATTATGTTACATTAAAACTTAGTACCAATGCTCTTTGATATCTCTATCTTTTTTCGAGGAAAATGTACTTGATTTGAGTGAGTGAGTGAGTGAGTGATGGTTGCTTGGTTTGACATAGCGAGTCATATATACATTGCTTCTCACAGCACCTCTCTTTTACTACTACGTAGGTCTGTGTAAAGGGAACCAATGTTATGAAAGAATACTATAAAGATCCCGAGAAGACAGCCGAAACTATGGACAAAGATGGGTGGGTGTTCACCGGCGACGTGGGGATGTGGCTTCCTGTAAGTTGTAACTCTCCTTTCTTTTCTTTTGTTCGTCAAACGGAAGACTCGCTGCATAATTTCCTGTGGAAATGTAGTTACATTGTCTCGGGGACTTATAGGAAAAGGAGGCGGTCTCTGGTGCACCTCGTGCATCAAATCTGTGATTAATTAAACTTGAGAATATTTTAGTTTTTTGTCTGGAATTGTAATTAATATCTTTGGCAATGCAATAGATACACCGGGAATTATACTGAAAGATGTTCTCTCTGTAGATCTGGACTGGGATATTTTACCGCCTTCGGAAGAGTAGACCTATTAAGTCGTGGCATGAATGATTGGAAGTAATTATTTCTGATGGATCACTTTGTCATCTGGACAAAACATTTATGGAAAGTGCTCAAAATAAAATCAGTTTAAAGTTTGGAGAGATTAGGACTTGACGGAAATGAATTGGATATATGAAATTTAAAAGAATAACACAACTTTAAGCATGACTGTATTATTATGAAAGTTCTTAGCTGGAAATCAATTTTCTTAAATAAATAGACGAAGGTCTAAACGTAGAACATTTGTTCTATTCAATCATAAAGACAAAGTCATTCTTGGTTGCTGATTCACTTGCTACAAAAGAACCTTATTGGTACCGTTGTGCTCTTGATGGGTCAAATAGGCGTATTCCATCGGACTCACAGACTTGGGAATGAGTTGGGTTTTTTGCCTCTGCCGTTGATATAATGTTCTATATAAATTAGGTCTTTATGGAACCGAATCCATCTCTTTCCAGAATGGTACCCTCAAAATAATCGATAGGAGGAAACACTTGTTTAAATTGGCGCAGGTAAGTTATATTAATGCACATAAATTTCCGTGATTTGCTGCTCTCAGAGTTGGCAGGTCAGGGTCGTTGCTGTCCCCATCGTCTTATAGATGTGTACATAATTTTGTTTATTTCCAATACAAGTATTTTCTATCTAAAAGTCGAAAAAGGTGATGACATCTGCCGAGGCAATTTCTTCCAGTCACCCTTAAAGTTTAGTACAGTTAAAGTATATTATGCAAATAAATATAGGAAGATACAAAAAAAACCCCAAATACTTGAATTACATTAATCATTACAAAATTAAAACTTTTGCAGTCGGATGAATTTCTTTCTCTGGATGCCCAACCTGGAGATGAATGGTTGATCAGCTGATGCTGTATAATTAAAGTCGCGAATAACTTAATGCTGATAGTAGTTATAAAGAATTCATGGCGGCCATTAACAATATTGTTGGTGTATCTGATTTGTAGCAGATATATATATGGCCCATTCTCACGAAAGTAGTGCAACCCCCCATTATTTCCATTTATTGATCAATATCTTGGTCGATATTGATCTTAAATACATAGGAATTGATTAGCTACATGCGACTTGGCATAAGCATAATTAAAATATATACTTTTGTGTATCTGTGACGTATATTTTTTCAATTATATACTATCAAATCAAGGAAAAAAACCCATTAATCACTACCAAACTCATAGTTATGTTGGGATAAAATATAGTTGAATCAATATGCATAAAAAAGATTTGTGCCATAGAATGGAGCATAAATAACCGAATAAAATGATGTATTAAGGTTGAATATAGCTGCAGAATTTATGGTCCTAAGTCAATTAATGTAAAAATGGCTAAATTGAGGTGTAAAAACGTCGCCAGACAAAATAGCTGTGCTTTCTGAAATAATTAAATCAATTTTGTTTAAGAAGTATGATTTCATAAGCATAGGTTGGCAGACACATGTATACCACCACTGGAAGATTCTCAGACCTTAGGCCTTAGGCCTTGGGGCTGATCCTAATAATTGGTGGAAAAAACGTCGCCGGGGGCGACGTTATTTCCACATTATTGGGACGTTTTTACATAAAAATATGAGCTAAATATTGACCTTTCACGCAATACTTTCACTCAATATATGACTTGGCAGTGTAAAAACGTCGCCCCTATTTGAATCCTTGTACTCAAGAAATAATTTGATTTTAATGTTAGATTTCTTCTCAGTTTTAAAGAACAGGTCCTTAGATAGCTTCCTATAACAAAATAAAAAAGATTGATCAATATGTCTTATGTAGAGGATTGATTATAATACATTGCATGGAAGAGGTATGGACATCAGTGGACCCAAGATATTCTTGTCACCATTCTTTGACAAGAATGCAAGGATATATCCAGGATATATTCAATACACTGTCCTGAAATTTGGTACAGATATTGCTATGATCATTAACGCATGGCACCCCAAAAATGAGAATATTCCAACAAAGATTTCCGATGATTTAATCATTTTTAATAACATCCCTTTCTGACTTGTGACTCATTTTCCTGTGACACATCATACATGACACTTCTGTGTGAAAACATGCCCATCCTTGAGTGGATATTGTCATGAATGACATTTTTTCAATAAATAATGATAAAGTGGTCTTAACTGGTGTGAGTTATGTATTAAAAACATCAAAAATAACAATCAAGCTATTTATAATTGACTAAATTTGACATAGATTGGGCGACGTTTTTTCACTCAGAAAAAACGTCGCCCAAATATGAAGCCTCAAATGTGAATATTTCACCAAAAATCTTGCTAACTATTTATACTCAGGGGTTCAAGCTGATATTTGATGATATCATAAAAGAAAAACTAGAATGATTTGAGAATAAAAAATAAAAATACAGTCAATGATAGGATGCTTCATCTGGTTAATATGGGAATCCAGTTTCTGACTTTTTTTGTTGTCCCCAATTTGAAAAGTTTTTATACAAGAGAGAAAAACCTTTTTTGGCTATTACATCAGGAAAACATTTAGTTACGGAATGGTGATAGAAATAATTGATGATATACAAATTAAATAAGAGAAATGATCTTTACTAAGAAATATAGGGGTGTGCGATGTTTTTTCACCAAATTCTCTAAACCAATCTTTGATAACCTCCTGTACAAAAACTAATGGTCTAATTTAATGGCAAATTCAGATATATTACCGCCTATATATTACCTTCATACCTATCAAATCTCAGATTGATCAAACAAAATATAATTTTTACCCTTTTAGTATGGGCTGCACCATTTTCGTGAGAATGGGTCATCCATATAATATAAAGCTAGAGCGATTTCTAGGAAAGGAGGTAGAAAAGAAATGGTAGAAAGAAGGTTTTCTTTGTCCAGAATGTTCTCGGAATTTGTTGCTTTACAAACCACTTTACTCATCTTTAGAGGTCTCTCCCCCCTCTCTGGATGTCGTTGTATGTGGTTTGTGAAGGTATTTGGGGTGGAAATGTGATTTTGAAGCCTTTTTTAAATCGGGATAACCACCATCTATTTATAGCCTGGGAAAGTCCCTGTGAGATACTACGTCATTTCCCACAACCTACATCCAGGGGGACCTAACCAAAATCTTACAGATTTAAAAAATCAGATAAGGATTTCCAGGTATAGTTAGCACCTTAGTATTACAGGACCTTGAATTCCTTGAAAGTCTCGGAATTTCAATTTACCCAGGCTTTAGAATAGATAAAGATATTTACAATTATATGTATATTCGAATGTGTAGAACAGTAGTAGTAGACTTTTCAGTAGATGAATCTATGAGAATTATAATATTAAAAAAAAGATACAAAAACAATTAATGCACAGAATGGGTTTGGTGATTATTAGGACCTTGACAGACTGTATCTCAGGTGAGGGGAGGGGGAGGGAAAAATGAGGGGGCGAAAGAGAAGGGGGAGGATGGAGGGGAAGGGAGGGAGGGAAGGGAAAAAAAGGGAGGAAGGGGAGCATGAGAATGCGGGGGTTGGGAAATAAGAGATAAGGTTGGGAGAGAAAAATAGGTATGAAAGTCAGAGAAGAGGTGGAGGCCTAGGGAAAAGAGGGAGAGGGAGAAGTATGGGGAGAGGGGTGAATGTCCTATACATGCAGAGGAGTGGGAGTGTGAAGAAGAGGGAAAAGAGGGAGAGGGGGAAGTGTGGGGAAAGAGGGTGACCGTCCGGAGGACGGGTACTTTGCTAGTATATATATATATTTGTGATGGTATATATCTATCTTCAGGGAGAATACATTGCGCCGGAGAAGATTGAAGGCATTTATCAAAGATGTCCCCTTGTTGCGCAGGCCTTTGTTGACGGTAACAGTCTGGAAGTGAGTATATATGTAAAGGTTATCTGCACGTTATCTGTTACTATCGTCTACTAACAATTTTGAATGGATACAATCTTTAGGTGCTGTGAAGAATTTGAGAAAATTCCCAACACTAACAGATTAACGCTGCTTCATTGATTGTGTTCACTTAGATAATTTGTATAATTATACTATCGCCAAGCTGATGCGATAGCATTATACGGTAGCTGTATAGTTTTGCACAGGATTATTTTAGAGGGAAAGTGTTGGGGGAGGGGAGGGGAAGCTAGGGGGGGCAGATGCTGTGGCCATTAATCGCAAAATGGCGACCAGTGAACAAGGCGACTCTGAAATTGACGAGACCGAAGTTTCTCTTAATACACCGAATGTAGCCAGATGTACATTGATTTGCACGAACATTAGCATTGGGAAGAAGAAGGAGCTTTGAACTGCTTAATAAGAAGCAAAGGAAGTCTCAGCTTACAGCCACACCAAACCCTATGGAACTTATGTCTACCATGATTACGCAACTTTGTCAAACGGTTATGTTAGCGACCCAGGCCAAGAGTGGACAGGCCCAGCCAAAATTAAGGGGTGGCAGCTAGCCAAGCCTTAATTGCCTGTCATGGCCAAAGTCGCAACTGGTCGGGTAACTCCCGATGCACAAACCAGAGACATAAATATGAACAATCATGCTCAGAAACGGAATATTCGGACGACTCGGACGATTCCACAGTATATATTAGATGCTATTAAAGGGAAAAACCCTACTACAAATCCCATCACAGACATTATGAGACACCAAAGAGGCAAAGAAGGTGCAAGTGTGACAACGATGAATCACCCGACCTCCATCGCCGTCACCCCGTCAACACATACAGCACACACCAGCCGGGCAACACCTCCGAGGAGGAGAAGGAGGAGGAGGAGGAGTCATTGCCATAGATTAGTGAGATATCTCCACATATGCGGCTACTGTTACTATGCCATGAAAGCCAGGGAAAATGCCCACCCAGTGATAGACTGTCAAAATAAACGCACTGCACAAGCTAGCCTGCAGAAGGCAATGGTGGTTACCGTAAGCCTGCATATCAAGGAAAGAAACCTCATCAAAACGCTCAGACAAAAAACCAGTAAACCCCTGCTCCTCAAGTGCAGAAAACGGTGAGTTGAATCTAAGTTCTATTGTCACAAAAACCGCTAGCCCTAGTAATCACTCTATTGAAAGCCTATACAATACAAATATAAACAATGTGCCCCGTCTACTCCAAGATGGCGGCACCCATACTAGCGCAGGTGGTCAAAGCAATATGGCAGCCACCTCGCATCCAATATCTCGCAAGGGCCGGGACCAGAGAGACGAGAACTGTTATGGCGGCCACCGGAGTCAAGACAAAGGTATTGCGGCTAGCTTAGATAAACTTGTGGCTTTAGTTCTTAATAATACGATTCAAACTCAAACAAATTACTGTACAATAGTGAGCAGGAGTAGTATGCCCTGTATCGGTGATAATGATGTAACTAATAACTCTGCTAAAAATGTATTGCAGACACTCAATGGACCCACAGAGACTGAAGTCATGCCAGGGCCTTGTGCAAATCTGCAATCAATGCCCGAGTTTATGAAAAACATTGACTACCCACATCTAGAAACCAAACAAAAATGTGACCTCTGAGATACAAGCCGATGAACTGGATCTGTGTCAAATACATGAGGGAAGCGACAGGTAAGCAAATTACAAATAGAGGGTCACAACAAATTAAGAACTTAAATTTAAAGCAAGCATGAATAAAAGTCCTGTCAATCCTTGATGTCACACATTGGAAAGAGGTCGCAAGGGGACATAGAAATAATGATATGATACTACAAGTCCTTAACTATGGCTTTCCATTGCAATATACTGGCGGGCCTCACTATCACGCTCAAGAGGTGACCAATCACCCATCAGCAAGACAACACATGAAACATGTGCGACTATATGTGGAGGAAGAATCACACCACCAGGCCTTGTCAGGCCCATATGAAAAGCACCCCTTCACTCCCTGGGTCACACGCCCTAAGAGTGACAAGCAGCAACGGAGAATCATAGTCGACTACTCCTACCCTGATGGCAGAGTTAACGCCCACATATACAAAATCAAAAACAACACCCCGGCATATCATAACTTGCCTACAGTGATGGGAAAAGCAGAGATTATACGCCAAATGTAAGACACGTCGGCCATGTGTGTCATTGATTTGTCCAGAGCATTTCCCTCTCTGTCCACTAGACTGGCCACTTACAGCCATAAAAGTCAACGGCAGGTATTATACCAACCATGTTCTTCCATTTGGGGCCAGAATCTCATCATACATAATGCAATCTAGCACCAAATTCCTAGTAAGAGCATTGGAAAAATAGGTATAACATAAAAAATGTACCTCAACGATCTCCTTATAATCGGAAAAAATGTGAAAGTGGTCGCAACCCAAATGAAATAATCTCCCTCTTCAGCCTCCTTGGTTTACAGGTCGCAACAAAGAAAATACAAGGCCCTGGACACAAGGTTCGCTGGTTAGGCATATACATTGACACTGACTGTAACTTGCTGTCCATTCCCGAAGACAAACTGGCAGAAACTACTTCCTGCTTGGCTCACTTACTGACTAAACACTCAATCAGCACCAACAACATGCAGCAGGTCATAGGCAAGATTGCACATGTCGCAAAAATCATCCAACCTGCACGCATATTTATGCAAGCAGTGCTCAGGGCAGTGGCTGGCAGCGACATAACCATATCTAAACCTGTCCGATCCAACCTTATGTGGTTCATGAAGTATATGGATCTACTTAATGAAATATATGCAGTATACTGTTGAGAGATATGTCTAGGCCATCTAGTAGCCATATATCTACAGCTGTAGCTAGTTCCCTGAATTACTGAATTCAAATCAGCTTCAATATGATATCCAAAGGACCAGCCAACCTGGATGTAACTTTACATGTGTCACTGTACATATGTAAACCATTGCTAACTTGAGCAGTCTCAGATCTTCAGCACAATACAATGTAATCCAAGTTCATCAAGTTGCTTACTGAATGACAGTTGAACTTGGCTCCAAAGATGTGTGTGCACACACTTCTGTGATGTCATCAGTCTCTGTGTAATGTTCAATAAACCGGCAATGGCAGACTTTGGAATAAGTTTTTCAATGAAGTCTTATGTTCAATGGAACGGCAATGGTAGACTTTGGAATAAGTTTATGTTCAATGGAACGGCAATGGCAGACATTGGCATAAGTTTATGTTCAATTGAACGGCAATGGACCAGCTGATGTAAATTGGGATTGGGATCAATACCAAAAAAAAGTGGGCTATTGGTCTGTCATTGATCTGTCATTACTGGTCTATTAACTTTTCATTTCTGTATGGGATATCTCTAGTCGTACGGATTATGAAATCAGAGCAAAACATTTCTAATAAGGAAACATGATTCAGTATCACACAATGTCACTGTAAGTATAAGCATCTACAATCACACAAATTATAGAGTTGAATGGAAGGCAGGCATTCCAAATCTGTGAAAGAATGACAATGCAGTATATATAGCAAATGTGTAATTCTGTCATTTCTGTTTTTTCCCAGACTTTCACCGTTGCAGTTGTAGTGCCTGATCCGGAATACATTCCTGACTGGGCTAAAAAGAATGGACACGAAGGCACCTACCAAGAGTTATGTCAAAATTCAGTAAGTGAACACTTTATTCCTGGTAATCTAAATATTAATAAAATAGTGTCTGGAGCCTTAAATCCCTATCTTCTTTGAAACCGCTGGCCAGATCTCCATTATATTTCACATGCACATTGCCAAAAATGGTGCTGAGCCATTCCGCTATGTTTCATTAACACTTTTGGAAGATATCAGGGTTATAAATATGATAGTTATGCCGATCTTCAGCACTGACCCGGGGAACTAAAGGCCCATATCAACAATACAATTGCCTGCTAAGATACTTGAAAAGGTGATGCATAGCCAACTAACACCCTATCTAGAAGATTTTAACTTATTGTACAATTTCCAATACAGGTTTAGATCTGGCAGATCAACTCAAGATGCACTTGTGAATTATTTATCTAATGTATACCAAGCCTTGAATGAAGGCCGAGTCGTATGTGCTGCCTATCTCGATCTAAGAAGGCCTTTGATATGGTAAATCATCGATTGCTGATATCTAAACTTGAGAAATATGGCGTGGAGGGAAGGGAATTGGCATGGTTCAATAACTATCTATCAAACCGTACCCAGCAAGTTTCAGTAAATAAGCTCCTTTCCAAACCAACTGATGTAACCTGTGGCGTACCCCAGGGTACCACACTGGGTCCTGTGCTATATAATTTATATATTAACGATCTACCGAGTTATATAACAACGTCAAACATACAAATGTTCGCTGACGACACTATATTATATGCTACCGGCAGCACCACCGCCGAAGTAACACAGCACCTCCAAAAGGACCTAGACTCACTGAGACTCGCCGTAGACTCCACTTGTTATAGGCAGGTCACCGTTTGGCACAAAACCCAGATAATATGGATTTAAGAGATATAAATACAAGAAATTTTGAACTAGGTAGGAAACTGTTAAAGCACAGTACACCAAAAACTGAGCAAATTAGAAGATCAATCATAAACCGAATCCCTTATTCCTGGAATAAGCTACCAACGCTGGCCCACCTTCAAATCGATGGTAAGGCATTCAAAATGCAAGCCAGAGCATCGTATATATGGAATGACGATTTCTTTATATAAAATCATTCCCTGATACTGTGAATTATGAGCTATAAGCAAAATCAAATAGGTCACCAGAGATAACGTGGAACTACTGTTACTAATTATTAATAATATTGTGTCATATTGTAAAACAAAATACCAATTACCAACTGTACTCATTGTAGAGAATCGTCTTCGGTCTATGATAGAAGGGATATTGTTACTCTACAACAGAAGATTTTAAAACCAGAAGGGGCGGAAAACCTCCCGCATGCCGGAGAGATCTCCCCTTCACTAACGGCATCTTTAGATGCTAAATAAAAGTGTTCTAATCTAATCTAATCTAATCTATAAATGGGTTCGAAATGGGTTGAAATTGAACACCCCCATCCAGGGTCCCCATCGGTGCCTGAAAACAATCCCCTATCAGTGCCCCTACACCAGAACGAGGCGATTTGCATATTGTGTGTGTATATAGGTCAGTGCAGTCTCCTTGCTATAGGTCATAGTTGTCATAGCATGGACACTTTTTAAAATGTGGTTTTCTACACTTTACTCCCGATTTTGTTAGTAATACTTGGTATGTTACTTATAATTTAAGAGCTAAAAATGGTTGTAAGCTCTGATATTATAAATACATTTACTATACCTGTATAGGAAAAATAAAAAGATATCTGCTATGCCTGAATAGATAGTGTTTATGGGCCTAACAATTTTGCCATGGACTAAATGGAAAATGAAAGAGACTGATTTCAATATATTACCAATTTACCATATTAGTAAATATCCCTTAGTTTTCAAAGTCAGTGGTGACTAGGTAAACGCTCTTCCTTTTTTATTGTCCTGTATATTTTCACAGTAGAATAGTTGATCAAAACTGAGACGTTAAAAATTCAGTGAAAATGTTTCAATACAAATTACTAGAAAACTTGTAAATATTGATGATGGTAAGACAAAATCTGTTCAAATTGTATATCTGTGTCAGTTGTAGCTTAATCAAAGACATTACAACCCTACCTTTTGCTATTTTCATCCCAGAATATCATATAATTTGTCTAAAGTATATCATATTTCATATTGGATTTCTTTGGGAATACTTTTTATTCAGTAGAATTCACAAACAATCAGACATCTTTTACATGGTTTATTAAAATAAACCAACAGTATTTGTACTTTTGTATTAATATAGAATGTAATGTAATAAAATAAGTCTTCTTAAACTTAGTAAACTATTCGAAGTATCTTGAATATATCAGCATTCAGCCCTGTTTAGGCTATCCCGGAAATAAGTGAAGTCAAGTCAGTTCAAGTCAATAGCTTATAGTATAGGTAGTGTATTCCGAAGTTAAGTAAGCAATGACTGATGAGGATAGGATGCTTGGCTCTTTTTATACATGGAGTAACCCTATCCCATCATGCAATAATCATATCCCAGCATACATCATAACATAATACAGGAAGCAATACAGACAAAGGAAAGTATAAATCTCATCCTGGTACTTGTACCAAATATGGATATAGCCCTAGGGCAGCCCCGCACATTTTAAGTAGAAGAACAATAGAAACCTCCCAGACAGTCCATAGAATTCCCAGACATTATGTCGGCTGGTAAGCCCTAAAACAAAACATTCCCTACTGCCCAGCTCTTAACTTGAACCAACAGAAAGTTGCTCCAACATAACAATGAAAAGTCAATAATTGGGTACACCTGGAGCCAAGAAAACCTTTTAAGTTAAATGAGTAAATACTATTCTGCTGCGTAACTCACTCATTATGTCAACCGTAAATTGGAGTCTCTTCATATCCTACACCATACGTTACACTCTTGAACAATTAAACTTTAGGGGTAGCCCGTTTCTTTCTCCCTTGTTTGGCTTAGAAAGGTAAACGACCTAAAATGCTGTAATAGCGCAAATATAAAATAATTAGATAACTTATAATCATGGACCTCACAAATGATTTGCATGATATATCGTTAGTGATACAAAAAAAAACTTCTTATGGATCGTTTTTCATCACGGGGCGAAACCCTGAAACATTTACAAACATATTAAATTTTGTCAAACATGAAGTCGAAAATTTTAAAACCAGTACGAGGTATACTCTTGATAAATTAGACCTGGGGTGTCCATATTTAAACATGCTTGATATCTATACCTGAATCACCACAACCGTCAAACACGAAATCGATAATTATACTCCAAAGTCTCAATCACCGATTACATTGTTCAGCTAGAGGGCTACTGACTTTTGCTCTTAGCTCCGAAACCTGTATAAAAAAAATAGTTCAATCAATTTCACAGAGAACATTCAAAACATTTCGACATAATAAATCGAACAAAATTCACATACTACCTTCAGGTGAGGTGCAATCATGCGTGGGTGTGGGTGTGCATACCAGATAAAAACTGTAATTGTAATCCCAAATAAAACTCAACTCAAATCGACCTCCTGTATCAACTGCGCTATTCTAAACTCATAGACCTCACAAAAATTATTATTCCATATCCCTTATATCAATTGACCTACTCGTCTCGACTCAGGAAACCACCTATGTGATGTTTCTCCTGAAGTGTTTGGGTCATATTGCATTCCCTTGGCTTTAGGAAACAAGGCAACTGACGGCAATGGTTTTGAAACTGGTCGTAGCAGCTTATCTGTGGAAGATATTTCCATCATTTCCTCTGTCGGTGTTTCCACAGGAACCAACTTTTGCAGTACCACCTCTTTAAAGAGTTGAAAGATGGCGCAGATCCCTAAGGTCGTTGGCTGATACTGGGAAATGAGCCGCCCAAAATCTGTGTGATTAAGACTAATATCGGGAAATCAGACAATACGGACAGTTCAATCAACCTAATGTGCAAACCCTGGACTATTTAGTGAATGATTACAAAAACCAAGGAAGTACTTAGAAAGGATTACAAAACTTACGTATCGGTAGTGTAGCTATTATCGCCCAATGGAGTCCGATGACTCGGTAACACACACACAGCTAGATCTACGTAGTGGGAAAATTCTTACAGACACACAAATATCAGTGAAATCAAAGTCCAAAGACAGAAAAGGGTCTAAACAATTAGTAGAGTGCATCAAAGGTCCAGAAATAATGTCAGAGAATGTAGATAAATCCAGTCTGTTAGACTCGCAAACGAAAGCATGTCCAGATACCCAAACAAGCAATAGTCCGACAAGGCAAGAAGGAAACGGTGCCGTTTCAGAAAAAGGACTGACTGGCGATCAAACACATGAGGATGAAATAGGATCAGCACAAATAAATGCTGTAGTTGAGACAATAAATGTAGATAATACACAGGATCCTAACCATAAATCACCAATTAAATTATCAGTTGAGGCGAAAACACCAAAACACGAGCTTCCATCAAATGAAATGGCCGCCAGTAGTCTGAAACCACCAGAGAAACAAGAGCTCACTATGGACTCGATAAAACTATACTTCAGTGGTATATTCGAAGGTCTAAAGACGCATAATGAACAGATACTGGCAACACATACGGCTTCAATTGAAGCTAAAATCAAAGCATCAAATGAAGAATTCCTGAGAAAACAAATTGAATATGATGAGAGACTAGAGAAAGTAGAGTCTTCCCTAGGTGATGCCATAGGGAAAGAACCCTCACTAGCAGAAGCAATAAAGATTCAAGTAGAGAAAAACGTGTCAACTAGATTGCAAGATGTTGATAGAGATTTAGCACTGAGAGACGCGGGACATACTAAACTATTAACGACATTAAGAGCAGAAATAAAAAAGGTTGAAGACGCGCAAGATATGACCGGAGCCTTAGCAAGAATCGGAGAGCTGGAAAACCATCGAATTGAAACAATAAATCAAGTAACACATGCACACAAAACGAACGAAAAGTTGACCATACAACTGAATCGCGCAAAAGAAAAAATTGAAATATTGGAGGAAAGAAGCAGAAAACTAAACCTGGTCATAGAGGGAGTATCAGAAGAACTACACGAAAATCTGCATGATAAAATATATAACTTGATTAATCGAGCAATACCAGAAATAGACACCATTTGACGTGATATATAGGCGCGGCAAATTCAACAAGAAGAAACGCAAGCCGATCATGCTAACGCTCACGAATTTGCAAACAAAGGACCAAATTCTTCAACAAGCGCCAGCGATCAAAAATCATTGCAAAAATGATAAGCTCTGGATCAATACAGATATCCCTATCGAAATGCAGCAAAAAAATGCAACAGTAAGAAAATGTGGGAAATTACTAGAGAAATACGATACAACTGACTCCCCCAAGATTAAAGCAAATCACATCATTTACAAAGGCGAGAAATACTATCATAATGACCTTGACCTTTTGCCCGAGGGCTGCAAACCCGAAGATACGAAAAGTTTTCGGCACACAAAATGCAATTGGGTTCCAGGGAGACAAAGTGTATTTGTCGAATTTTTACCAAAGGCAATTCTGGTACAAAGGAAATCAATTTAGCTCATCAGAACAAGCCTTCCAATATGAGAAGGCTATGAGCAATAAAAAACCCCAGAATACGAAACTAGCCAAACAAATCTCCCTTGAGGACAATCCATATGAAATCAAATCCCTTTCGAGCAAGATCGTACCGGCGAGTGACTGGACAGTACAAGAAGCTGACATTCTCAAAGGTATCGTAAAACATAAGTTTCACCAACACCAAGATCTAAAAACCAAACTTATGAATTGCCAACAAGATACTTATATTTTATATTTTATGAAATGACAATGGATAGAAAGTGGGGGACAGGATTTCGCTTGAATGATACTAAATTTCAACCCGATCGTATACAAGGAAACCTATTCGGAGCCATACTCGGGGAGTTGAAACAAGAGTTCATTAACGAGGCATAACAATAACAACATAGTTAGGGTCAGGAAGCCAGTGGGGCTATGGTCTGTTATACCTATCATTGAACACAGTATATTTACAAAACAGCTGAGCGAGTGAGTGGGTCTATAGTCTGTTATGTCTGACATTGATTACTATATATTTTCAGAACAAGAAAAGTAAGGAGTGAGTTTTTAGTAATAGGTGACTCGAGAGTTAGACACCTACGACCATACCTAGCTCCATTGATGTCGCCAACACAGTATAATAACGTATCGGTATGTGCATATTCCGGGGCTTCAATGAAGCTTTCAACCACCTTCACCCAGAAATAATAATCTACGAGTCAGGCCTCTGTATACTGACTAAGAAATACAAGGGCCAAGTTGAATTGGTATGGCCGTCAGTAAGCGAGTCAGTGATTAAATATCAAGAGCATATGGAGTATGTCGACGCCATAACAAACCAAGCGATGTACCCAAGAGAAGCAACCATAATCTACTCGACAGTGATTGGGATGAACCTGGCGATATACAATGGGCAAGAACATAACGATAAACAAGATCTACTAAATGAGATAATTGGAAAAGTCAACACCGCCATAATAACAAAGAACTCATCACGAGGCCTTCCCACTCCATATTTACATGATCATGTTCACCACAATTGTAAACAAACGCATAAACATTATTACAACAGACTGACGAGCGATGCCTGCCACCTCAAGCCTCATGGCCTTAATCACTGGGCAAAACAAATCGCCAAAACCTTGGACAAATTGAGGGTCTAAAACAAGAAACCACAAGTAGAAATCTATATTTTTCTCTAAAAAAAAAACCCCAAAAAACATATACCCATGTTTGCGCGAGGTGACAGGTATACAGGTATATTTACATAGGTATAAGCCATAATATAAATATGAATGATATGAATATATACATGTATGAGAATGTAGTTATGTAGATGTATGTATAAGACTAAAAGAGATGACAGATGAAGGTATTCGGGTAGAAACATGATATATGAAATGACAGATATAATTCCCCCAAGGGAATGCATATGATATATAATATACGACCAAGAGTATAACAAAAGGTACATATATGGCCTAAAATGTTCTTAAGGAAATGCCTTGTCAGTAAAGTAAGAAACTGTGATGATGGGGGCACATGAACGGGCCCCACTTGTTTTTGTTCTGTTCCGTTCTGTTCTGTTCGGTTTTGTGCAAAATGCTCTTCCATGTTCAGAGTATCTAGGAGGGAAAAAAGAGTTATGAGTCATAAGTTATGAGTCAGTAAAGTAAGAAACTGTGATGATGGGGGAACATGAACGGGCCCCACTTGTTTTTGTTCTGTTCTGTTCGGTTTTGTACAAAATGCTCCTCCATGTATTCTGAGTATCCTGGAGGGAAAAAAGAGCTATGTGTAAAACTAGCTCTAAGTGATATTATAGTTGATACCAGGTAGAAAAGTTTGCATAATAAAAAAACAACAATACTCACAACATCAAATAAAAGTTTTGAAATGAATATTAACGGGGTGGTGCGGCTCATGCCCCATAGATTATCGGCTGAACTATATCAGCGAGCCAGAAAAAGAATGAAGAGAATGTGGAGTTGTCTCTCTTAGAAACAGAGGAGTTCAACGAAACAAAAGGCTTGAAAATAATGTCTGAATGTACGTAGCTTACTAAATAAAATTGAAGAAATTGAAATATTAGTTAATAAACTACCAATAAATATATTGTGTCTGACGGAAACATGGTTAGATAATAAGGTTTACGAAAACATGATTGAGCTGAAGGAATATAACTGCCAAAGACAAGACAGGATGACGGACAAGAAAACAGGGGGTGGCTTAATAACTTATGTCTCAAAAAATTTAAAGATACAAACACCCAACTGTTATGCATGAAAGACATAGAAATTCAAACAACTAGGGTAATACAAAACAAAATAAAAGCCATCTCCATTTTGAACGTCTATAGAGCTCCTGACGGGTGTCTGGCAGAGGCCATGAAATCATTAAATACAATATTGGATTTGCTACCAAAAATGAAGAAATTACAATAGTAGGAGATTTTAATGTAGATTATACCAGATCATCAACAAGCAAAGCCCAGTTGCAAGCGATTGAATACAATACTTCATTAAGACAAATAATAAGTCTCCCAACAAGAGTAACATCGAATACACAGACAACTATAGATCTGATCTTCACAAACACAACATTTTTAAAAATGTGTGGGACACTCAATGTAAACATAAGTGATCACAAACTGATTTATTTAATAATAAAGAAAGAAAAGGAGCAATATAATCATATTAGTTTTAAATGTCGCTCATACAAAAGATTAAATGAAGAAGTATTGAAAGAAAAATTGCTATCACAAGACTGGGAAAAGCTTTTTGAATCAGGTGAACCGGATATGTGCTGGGACAATATGCTAAACATAGTTATAAAAGAGGTGGATAATATGTGTCCAATTCGCGAGATGAAAAATGTAAATGCGAGGAAATCATGGATAACTGGAGATATACTAGATTTAATGAAAGAAAGAGATGTAATATAAGAAAAAAATATAATAACTTAAAATTACTAGAACAAGCCAAGAAATTGAGGAGAAGAATAAATCATCAGGCAAGGAATTTAAAAAACAACTTTATACGGGAAGAATTAGAATCAAATAAGAGTGATCCAAAACATTTTTGGAAAACCCTTAACCCATTAATAGATAATACAAAACAACACCAGAATAAAAAATTAACACTAAGAAAGAATGAACAACCGATACCTCTAGAAAAAATCCCAGACGAATTTAATGATTTTTTCGCCTCAGTAGGAAACAACCTCGCAAAGAAAATATCTCCACCAAGCCAGGAAGATACTGAATTATATAATGAAAATCCCTTCGACCAGGTACATGATAATGGAACTCAAGAAAATTTTAAATTCCAGCCAGTAACACAAAAGGAAATAATAGAGACCATTAAAGGTATCCCATCATCAAAATCATCAGGATTTGATAATTTACCAGCCTGGCTTTTAAAACAGATCTTAATTATATTGGCCCATCAAATGGCTAGAATAATAAATATGACATACGAAACAAGTAAAATCCCCCCAAAATGGAAAGAGTCAAAGGTAACACCACTATATAAGGCAGGTCCCAGCACAGATCCAAGTAATTATAGACCAGTATCATCCATATCCCTCCCTGCAAAACTACTTGAGAAAACGATGCACAAACAGTTAATGATGTACCTAGAGAACAATAATCTATTATACGAATATCAATATGGATTTAGAAAAGATCGCTCAACAAAAGATGCCCTAGTCAATTATTTATTAGAAATATATTCGTATATGAATGATGATTTGACTACAAGGGCAGCCTACCTCGACTTCAGAAAAGCTTTCGACACCGTAAATCATAATAGACTATTAGAAAAAGTGGAACAAATTGGAATAAAAAATAAAGAACTAAATTGGATAAAAAATTACCTATCAGAAAGATATAAAAAAGTTGAGGCAAACAAATTAATGTCCAACTTAAATTGAATAACTTGTGGAGTCCCACAAGGAACAACTTTAGGCCCACTATTATTTAGCATATACATTAAGGACATACCCAAATTCATACAAAAATCCACCATTCAACTATTTGCAGACGATATCATCATATTTGTCTCAGGTACGAATGTCCTAGAAGCTACAAAACTGCTTCAACAGGACTTACATGCCATGACATATTGGTGTAAAGTTAATAAGATATCACTGAATTTAGACAAATCAAAAATACAAACATTTCTTCCAAAACAAACGCTGAGGTCGAGGTGGGCAAATGAGCAACAATATGACATGAACGAGAATATATTGAGACTGGATGGGACTGCATTAGAAGATGTAGAATCTTATAAATATTTAGGAGTTGATATAGATAGAAACCTGAAATTTAAAACAGTAATAAATAAATTAACAAATTCAATGAATTACAAATGTTGGCAAATCTCAAAATTACGTGGTAAAATATCTAAAGAAACACTACTGTTAATTTATAAAGTGATGGTCTTACCACTGATAGATCAAACTGATCTTTTTCATGACTCTCATACAACCAATAGTACAAATAGATTACAAATAATACAAAATAAAATACTGAGAAAAATCTATGGACTCCCATCCAGAACAAATGTAGATAACATCCATATAGATAAAAACATATTGACATTGAAGCATAGGAGACGATTGCATCTGTTGCAGGTGGGCTACCGTCTAGCAAGAGATCCAAAAAGAATAGACATTAGAAATTTGAATACTCGAAATTTTGCAACAGGACGTAAACCCATGAAACAAATTATTCCAAAAATGAGCAGTTGCGAAAATCAATACTACATAGAATACCATTCACGTGGAATATGTTGCAGACGGAAGCCCATGGGATAAAGGATGCGAATACTTTTAAAATGGTAGCAAAAAACACCTTAATATGGACGGACCAATATTTTATTGATTAATAGATTAAGACATGTACAAAGAAATTACTTCAGACTGTTATTATCATAAATTCAAGCTACTTTCAGAGAATTATAAGTATAATAATGATCTACTGGGCTAGAGAATTATTATATAACAAATGTATATTAAAATTTACTTAATAGACAACGTCCCACTTACGTCAATGACGACTGGGGAATTGTACGTTGGAAAAAACAGCATGTAAATCAACAGGGAGCTTGTAAACCTCCCAAATGCCGGAGATAAGTTCCCTGATAGTGATATGATCAATAATAAAAGTTTCTTAAATCTTAAATCTTAAAATCTTAACCACTAGTCCTGTTCTTATCAAGAAGATTTCCGCAAATGGTGGGTGATTTCTCAAAGTTACTACCTCGTCCAGTTGTTTACCATTTTCCTTAGTGATTCTGACTGCCCTTGGCACATCCAGAGTGTATGGTTCGCCACCAACTTTAGATAACAGGAATTGTCCTCTGCCATGTATAATCATCTTGGTCGTGCAGCAACCACCTGTGGTATGTATACCCAATATATTGGGTAGTTCATAGATTTGTAGAGCATTTGCGCCGTCCATTAAGGTTCAAATGGGGAAACATACATAATTGTCTGGAGTGCTGATCTTGTAATAAATTTGAGCTCCCACACATACAATGGATTTGTCTTGGGATTCCCAACATTGTGCTGGTCCGCAACAGCTTATTTTGTTCACAAACCATTTTCCTTATTATACAGGTGACCATCATTAGAATATATCAGACCAAAGAATAAAGTGAGAAGATGAAGAGAATAGCACTTCTTCACATCTTCATGGACAGAGACCCCTTCAGCAATTACCAGACTTTGATAACTATTGCTACTGGTGTAACATCCCACAAATGTTGCTCCCCAAAAAGAGTAGAGAAGCATATTCTGGAGTCAAGGAATTGGTAAACTGTCCCAGACATTACATAAAAAAGGATGTAATTGAGGATGTAATCAGAGGGTAATGTTTTGGTGGCAACAGTGGGTTTTGATCCATGTTACTACCTTCATGCACTGTGTAAAACCATTTTACTCCAAGAAGCTAAGGAATCTACCTTGGCTGGCAGGTACTGTTTAGACATAGAAAACTGGTTGTCTATGTACAAGCTCTACAGGAAATATTCATGGGCTCATAGATAGATGTACTTTGATCTAGATAGCATTATAGCCAACAGGACAAACCACAGGTCATTTTAAAAAATTGTTTGTGTGATGGATATAACAATCCTAGCACTAAGGATGTGACCCACCTAAGGGGAAACGAGGATCCTGCATGACTGCTTCTGTTACAGTCATCATTTGTATTGACAAGACATTTTAAACATGATGTTTATCCATCCATGGCACAACATTAATGGAGTATTTTGGGCATGAGAAAGGGATTTTTCTTAGACATTTCCAACATGCCTGAATTACAAAAGAAACCTTAGATGTTTTCCAATAATAGAGCTGGAGAAGCAATATAATTGCTGTGAATCACAAATACTACCACCTACTTCTGCTGTTAATAAGAACTTGGATAGGTGTTCACCTTCCTCCAGAGAACCTGGGATGGAAGTTCAGATAGACAACTTGCCTTTTTTCTTTATTTCAGGTATCACAATGTCAGTTATTATGATTAAGAACATTTGCATTACAATTTGGACTGCAGAAATATGTTTTCTAATGTCATTGATCATGAATGCCGTCATACATCTGAATTAGATTTTTCACTTTATTTCACAATATTTTGGGTTTTTCTTCTCAGTATTAGCAGAATAACTTGCTAAATATTGTCCATATTGAATTTATTCATATTCCAATGGATTACCCATGCCTTAAAACCTAGAAAAACTGCATTCACACTTGATTACATGTTTATTCTATCCCAAGTTATGAAGTATCTATATAGATTTTTACTTCCATTTTTTTAGCATCTTTTGTTCATTTGTTCCCAGTATCAGTAGATTAACTTACTGAATATTGTCTTTATCAACCTTTTTCATGTTCCAATGGATTCCCCATGCCTTGAAACCTGGAAAAAGTGTATTCACACTTGATTACATGTTTATTCTACCCAAAGTTATGGAGTTTCAGAGTTATAGTGGTGGCCATTGTTGTTTTTGGCTGTCACAGGTTTTCCTACGGGAGTGGAATTTAACATTTATTGTCTTTCCATAGCCCACCTTTTACAATTATGGAGCCTAGCATTAAAATATAAGCACCTATAAATAAGCTTTTACATTTGCTGAATACTTTCAGGGACCAGAAATATGTAACAAGTGTCAAATTGTCCAGTATGCATAGTACAAACCGAAAAAGCATAATCTAAGATTGCCTTTCCTTACACTGTCTTTACTTAAGCATTCAATTTAAAGTGTGTGTGTGTGTGTGTGTGTGGGGGGGGTGATCCCATTTTATGAGAATGAGTCATGTATATATGGCTTGATATAGATCGCATGCTATTTATATCGATATATATCGGGGAGTGGCGTTAGAGGTTGCTGCCAGACCCCCTCCCCTCTCTCTCACCTGGTGGACAGTTCTGAGGAAGCCATTCCTACTCGCACCTCCCTGTGGTTCGGTCGCATTGCAGCTAGCAGCTTATCAAAGACTCATAGACTTTTGTTTTTTTTCCCTTTTGAATCATTTAAATAAAGGGCGGTCTCGGCTGACCTTTGTCCACTCACACCATATAGGGCGGACTGAGATTCGGGGAAAGTAAAAGTTAAAGAAAAACGGTGATTGATATTAAATATGTATATAACTAGTTTAATACGCCATGAGCCTATGTACAACACCCTGGTACAGTCATTAGGGGTCTGGAGAACCACCGAAATGCTTTGCGAGCATTTTTAACATACAACGCTCGCTGGACTGTAAGCTGATATTAGACCTGCGACACTCCCTAATGTTCTGCCTATTTAGCAGAATTGAAAAATGATGTGTATAATTGCTAATTGTACATTTTCTAACGCCCTGGCTATTGTATATTGATGTAAAGCGGTCCTGACAAAGGCCCATTTCCATATGCTAATTGCCTAGACAGAAATAAAGCTTTCTATCCCTTAAAGTAAAAAATAATTTGTATTTCTTTCATGCAGGCTGTGAAGAAAGCGATCCTCGATGACATCACAAAAGTTGGAAAATCTTCTGGACTCAAGTCTTTTGAGCAGGTACATTTATGGCTTTCCTATTAATTTGGTATCAGGGGTTGGTTGTGTATTGTAACCGTAGCTATTTTCCTTTTGGTAATATGTTTTACCAGACTGTTAATTCAGCTCTCTTGGCTGGTTCCTGGGGTATTCTGTTAGATGTAACTCATCGATAACAGAAAGGAAATATACTAACAGGTACTAAACTGTATGGTAAAGATAATTATGTCCCTGAGCCATGTGAAAAAAACTTCAACTGATCCAATGAAATCCAATTAAATAAAATCTGTAAAACAAGAAAACTATACACATTGTAGTGATTTGCTCTCTCAAAGTCAACAAGTACCAATTACCTGCTACTCTTATGGTTTATTGTCCGATCAACAGCCTTTTGGTAAACCTACCCATGTAGGGTAGGGAGAAGCAGCTTATGTCAAACATGGCGTAAGAACATATGGCATAACCAAGAGTAGTAATGACAAATAGAAATAAAGGCAAGATAGGTTAACACAAGAACCAAGGCATTTAAGATGCTGAACATAGTCAGCTAGTAATATGAGTTTAGCTTAGTCCTAGATCATTGTAAAGGGAATATAAGAGGCATAAGAGTATAAAGTACATAAGAAAACAGTAAGAGTAAGAGAGGCACCTCTGGAGTGAAGTGGGTGCACCAAGCCTTTATGGATAGGCTGCACACTGGGGGATTGTAGAACTACTACAATCGCCCCTTTAAATTAGATTTTTAAATCAATTGAAAAATCGATAACCTAAGCAGGATAATAAAAATAGTTCAAGAACATATATAAAGTTCACATTGCAAACCTGTAAGAAAAGTTGAAGAAAAGTCTGTTTCCAAGAACAAGAAGGAGCATGCTGTGTCCTCTACATACTTACATACTTATGTACATGAACATAATGCGAACCTGGGACAAACCATCAGTATTTGTGTGCTTTTCCCCTGCTCCGTGAAGTATCGTGCTCTGATCCAGGCCATACTCCTGCAAGGTGGTCAACCAGTCTAGCAAGCATATCGGCCGGATCCTTGAAATTCAAGAGGCAGCAGAGGGAAGCATGATCAGTTCTTACGTAAAAACTAAGATTGCCAAGCAAGTAGTGTCGAAACTTATACAGGTAGGTCAGCACTGCCAACAACTCCCCCTTCATAGCACAGTAATTCTTCTGTGCTCTGGAAAGACTGTTGCTCGTGTAACCCAAGACAACTTCTTTCCCGTCCTGCATCTGTGACAACACTCTGGCCATTCCATAGCTATGATAAACAGCCCTTCACTATTGTGTACATGGCTATGGGAAAGAAGCGCTTGAAACAGGGCAGGTGGAATTGCTGTAGTTTGTGTAGAGTTGCAGACGTTTATAACCCCTCAGTATGACAATAAAATCGAAGTTTATTAAGTTATGTCCCCACTTGTTATCTTTCAATACTGGATGTGAAGAATTCATCAAGTGCGGGCAGTGTTTTCATCTGCTCCATGCAAAAAAAACGGCAAGTGAGCCATTTTGTTCCCACTGAATGAAATGGCAAAAAAGAACAACTGAGAGAGGTTACAACAGGCCCAGACGTTTACCCCTAGTGCCCTACCATTGTAACCTTGACCTAAACCGTGACCTTGCTTTGCTCCGTTTTTTTGCTCATTTATATATTTTGGGGCATGCACACTGAGACATAAACAAGTCGAAGCGCCATGTTCCAATATCGGGAAGAGAATGGAGAGGTTTTGCTCATAATAAACCAACTAGTTCTCTGTGTTATTGTGCACATGCTCTCCCAAGAATTTACTGTAAGCATAACAAAATGTTATAGATTTAAGGACACATATTTTTATAGGCATTGCTTGAGCATTTTGTCTGGACAAACTAGAGAACTTTGAACTTCCCCGTTTTTACTGAGACTTACTGTCGACCCTATATTCAATAGTAAATGTAGGATTGACGATGGTTGGCTAGCTATTCCATAGCCACTGGTATCCATATCCAAGACAAAATAACCATATTTTCTAGGATAGCCAAGCCTTTGCAGCCTTAAATGCTTTCTCACATCTCTGGGTCCACACTATTCTGTAACTGAATGTTTTCCTGATGTAATAGGCAAGAAAGATTTTTCTTTCTTGTATAAAATCTGTTCAAATAGGGGACAACAACAAAAAGTCAGAAACTGGATTTCCATATAAATCAGATGAAGCATCCTATCATTGACTGTATTTTTATTTTTTATTCTCAAATCTTTCTATTTTTTCTTTTATGATGTAATAAAAGATCAGCTTTTACCACTGAGTAGGAATAGATAGCCAGATTTTTGGTAAATTAATCACATTTGAGGCTTCAAATTTGGGCGACGTTTTTTCTGAGTGAAAAAACTTCGCCCAATCTATGCCAAATTTAGTCAATTATATACAGCTTGTTTGTTATTTTTGACGTTTTTTCCACTGATTATCAGGGTTTTCTCCTGATTGTAAGGAATAAGTATCTTCCAATGGTGGTATATGTATGTCTCCATACCTATTGTTATGAAATCAAACTATTTAGAGAAAATTTATTTAATAATTATAAAAAGCACAGCCATTTTGTCTGGCGACGTTTTTTCACCCCAATTTAGCCATTTTCTTATAGATTAAGTTGAGAGCATAAATTCTGCCAATATATTTAAACTTAATATATCATTTTGTTTGGTTTTCATGCCCTATTCTATGCCATAAATTTTATTCATGTATATCAATTCAATTGGATTTTTTTCTATAATAACTATAAGTTAGGTAGTGATTATTTGGGTATTCACCTGATTAGATTGTACATAACTAATAAAGTATACATTATAGATACACAAAAGTGTACATCTTATTGATGCTCATGTAAAGACGGATGCATCTGGTCAATCCATTTGTCTCTCAGATCAGAATCGACCAAGTTATTGACCAACAAGTGGAAAAAATGGGGGGTTGCACCACTTTCATGGGTCATATATATCGTAATTTTATTCTGATTCGAACAGTTACATAATTCAGAACGGGACGCCAGCCTCTCGCATTTGAGGTCTTCCTGGGGTATCCACAGTTATTAATACCTGTTATTAATTACGGGATATTAAGTTAACCCATACAGAAATGAAAAGTTAATCCACATGTAATGCAGATATAATGCAGACATAATGCCCAGGTTTTCCCTGCCCATTCCATGTGTGCATTAAGTGTTCATTGAAAACCCTTCAACAGCATCAACATATGCAAATTTCATAACCTGGCCAGTGTATGTGCATTGGTAGGACTTCATGTTCATTATGTGTTCATCTAACATAACCTAATTCCAAAGCTGGGCATTATGTGTGGATTGAACTTCTATAAATAAAATTCTATAACATGCTCATTAGATGTGGATTTACCAGTGCCAGTGGGTCAAACAGGAAGGGGAAGTTGGTTATACATATAGGTCAGACTACCATTTCAAACAGTTGGCAGTTGGGAGTTGGCAGTTGAATGAATAACATCATAAGACTATGAACTGACTCAGTTTGGATTATTACAGTTTTCTGCTGCTCACTCTATTTGGATGACATTTAAAGGTCAAGCCTGAGTGACAATTAAGGCAGAGGATAACAAGGCACAAGTGACAGTTACAGAAGTGATATTGAAGTAGGAAATGGCTCAGGTTGAGAGTGTTGCTACCTTAGTGCTTTCAGATGGACTGGTGTTCTCACTCAGTAAATTGCACAATATATCATAGCAGACAGAACATTCTCAAGGATTGGATTAAGGCTTGGAGTATGTTTATGGCTTACAAATATCATCAGTAAATACTAAGACTGGCAGAAGGTAAGAGGCACCTTATTAAGCATGCAAGTAAAATAAGGTTAGACAAAGGAAAGCTTCTCTAAACACATGTGGAACATTGAAGGTCATGTGACCTGGCCCATGTGTGTGCATTAAGGACCTGGCCCATGTGTGTGCATTAAAGGACCTGTCCCATGTGTGTCCATTAAAGAACCTGTCCCATGTGTATGCATTAAAGAACCTGTCCCATGTGTGTGCACTGGAGGACCTGGCCCATGTGCCCATAAAAGGACCTGTGATTTATTTAGCCTCATTTACATGTGAAATTTTCCCACTAGTCATTGAATGTGCATTAACTGTTCATTGGGTGTCCCCTTAGACCTGGTCACTGGGCCATCCTTTCCGTATGGGATTGTACATAAATCTGTCCGTTTCAAAACCAATACTGGAGTTGGTAAAATAACAACACGAGCCAGAGCCAAGCCCTTCATATCAACATTTGTCAAGATTAAACATGGGTGTGACAGATTCCTGTCTGATGGTAGAATTAATATTAATTGTAATACTCTGACATTTTTGGTTGTTGTACTGTTCAGAGTTCAGAGTCAGTGTTCAGTCGGCTTGGTTTAAAGTTATATCACCCTTCATTATTCATACTTCATTAAAACATTACTTCTCTAGCAAGGCTCAGGAACAATCTTAGCTGGGTCCACGCAGATCCCATCACCAGAAACAATCCTGCCTAAATACTTCACTTCCTTGTGGAAAAACACATATTTTTTAGGCTTAAGCCCATATCCCTAATGCGTTCTAGCCCCAACTTCAGGTTTTCCAAGCATTTCTGGACAGTCTTACCAAAGACAACCACGTCATCCAGGTATACCAAACATAGACTGGGCAAAATCCACCTAAACATCACTCTTAATACTCCTAGAGGCATTTTTGAGTACAAAGGTTCATCAGCACTTTTCTGGTTAATTTGGGTATGCTGAACACGAAAATCACTGTTGGCAAGTTTGCTTCAACACACTGCTTCAACACACTGATCTATACGAGGAAGGGGTAAGCTGTCCTTTTTGGTGACTGAATTAAGCTGGTGGTAGTCCACCCAGAACCTCCGAGTTCTGTCCGCAGCTCCCAACGGACTACTACTGTGCTCAGTCCTGCCCTCTTTGAAGCGGCATCCTACTCTTGACCCCAATATCGCTTCCTACGAGGGCTGGCTGGGGTTTCCAAGCTCTTTGAGGCGGGAACCTCAGTAGAACCAAGAAGCCCCTGGAGGTCTTTACTCTTAGGACATTCCATCGGAACATGAACCTCTTGTTCACAAAAAAAGCACTTCAGCTTCCAATCTCTTTGAGAACTAAATCTTTTTTTTCATAAACTGCCTCCCTCTCAGCTCTCCCGCCCTTGATAAAACACTCTTAAATGTGTTGATAAGGGCGTAAAGCAACCAATCTCACTCACTCACTCTTTTTTTTGTTTACCAGGATTTTTATACAGCTAGGTCAAAATAACAGTGATCAAGTATGAAATGCAGGAGATCGTACAATGAGACATTATCATGACATGGGCTCACAGAATTTATTCAACTAGGAATAGCCATGGTTTTCTGCCCACTGCTGTGTCTTGACTAAATCAACTGACTCTAATAGATGTTAAGCTAGGATTCCTTAACACTAGGACATGTAAGACATAGGAATGTGGTTGTCTATATGATAGTTTCATCTCCCAGAGAATTTCCTGCTCCCAGCTCCAACCTTACTGGAGCCCGCCTTGGCGTTCTTATCCCGCCAAGTCTGCAGGGCCTGCACGATTACAGTAGGTCTACACATCCTCCCTCTCTGAGCCAGAGGAAGTAGCATCTGCATCCTCCTGTGCTTCCGTCACCTGGGCTATAGCAGAGCCAGATTTTTGTCGGGACCAAACACTTTTCCTCACCACATCATGTTCCATTACTGGCTCAGGAGTAGGTGAAGCTGATACAACTACTATTCTCCAGATATAATGTGAAGGTAGAGCTAGGTAAAGCTGGAGAAGAATTATGAATAGCAGCGGGGCTCCTAGCCTTTGGTATAGGCTAGAGCTAATAATAATAATAAGCAGAGATTTGGTCCTGTTTAGACTGGATATTTTATTCATAAACATCATCATTTATACTAAAAGTGATTATCATGTACATTGGGCATGCGTGCCCGCATCCAATAATGTTAGTTAAATGGGAATAACCAATCTTATTTCACCCTCGATATGCTCTGCCCATAGAGATAACATAGGCTCTGGATATTGTTTAGCTGGTCAGTAACTGATGTGATATTGCTTACGGGCAATACACCGCCGACCTAGTTTCTAGTGTTTTGATTGCATAAAATCAGATTTCTGGGTCATGTTCAAAGTAGTTCTGACACAGAAGCAGAATTCTGCTAGAATTTGACATTGACGAATAAAACACTGTCATCAACCACATATTACCATTTATTAAAAGAATTTGAAGTGAAGACTAAGACCATGATTCAATATTCCGTTTGCTGCCAGATAAATATTGAAACAAGCAGACAAAAAGAAGATCGAGGCGAGCCCTGTCCGATCATGTAACCATTGGTAGAAACATGACTTACCAAATGCACAGGTAACATAATCCAAAAGCAAATTCAGGCACAATGTTCCAGGCATAATAGCCTTTGCGTTAAATCACTTCCTATGATAATCCAGTCAAAGTTAAAACATCCATATTTCCTTCGAGAGATTTGTTCCTCTGCTACGGCATGGCGGCCGCCATCTTGCCTCAGAACCGTCACATGTTTTGCCATTCAAATCGACAATCCAAGGTATTTTTGAGTCTTCTACAGTCAAATCTTCCCGTAGTAGAATCTCTGTTCTATTCTTGGTCGTTGATGAAGATTAATCAAATGACAAACGAGATAAAGGATGTAAAAAGCCATTTTCCCCTTCGGCTTTGGTAAGCGTGAAGGATGGCAGCTCTTGGGACACTGTGCGCATGTGCGATTTCTGCTCTTCCAGAGGCTATTTTTCGGAGCGAACCAAGCTAAATAAATAACTATTTAATCATTTATTCCTCAAAATCGCTGTAGCTCATGTTAATTTAACATTATTTAAGTATCTAGGCTGAAATATAAATATAAAAAACATCAAATTCATGGTTTCGTGATGATCTATGTTTTGCGCAGAGTTGTCGGGCTGTTTCACGTCAGTTACAACATTGGCGTATGAATACATAAGCTTGAGGCGAAGCCTTCTTTGAGGCTAGAAGCGAGTGGAGTGGAAAAATACGAAAGTAATGCAGTTATTAAAAGGATTTATTCCTCAAAATGGCGGTAAATGATCACTTTTTAACATTTTAAAAGTGTGTGGGGTGAAATAAACACAGAACAACCCTTGGATTCTCGGCGTCATGAATATTCACTCCCGCCTCGAATCCCGGGTAGTTCTGTATATGTACACAATATTAAGTATTTGACCACACGGGGTCGCTTACATAAACCAATAAGAAAGAGGAGATTATTATTTGGGTCAGCCTATGGAGTGTTCCACGAACTACCTGATATAGCCTAGACTTGCCCTAGTCACCTTACATAATTAATATAATATTCATAATTCAATGTAACCTTATATAATAATATTTGGTAATATATAACATATCAGTAGGTGATATTACGCAACCTTATATAATGGCATTATGGATCGTGACAAAGCCTCAATCTCCTGGATTGCAACCTGTGATCCAGAATCCAAAATGCAACTCTCATAGTTCTCAGACCAGTGGACAGCCTCTTGCAGGTCATGGGGTTGCTTGAAACGGACCCAACTAAACATATCTGGACCTGACAAGCCTTTGAGGTAAGTTCAAAGAGCCAACGTCCTAAGGGTGGTGTCTGTCTTTGCTCCAAAAGAATAACCAATTTGAGTTACCTCATTAGCAAACTGACGAGAAGTCTGTTTTATAGTCTGACGGCAGTTATAAAACTCCGCTGTTTCTTACCACGAAAATGCTCACTGAAGTTAGCATCCATATGGTCCAAGAATTTCTGTGGTGGCAAGTTTCCCATGTCAGCCAGTTGACGTCTGGTTCCACACAGCAATTGAATCAGGAACTCTTCTTCTGACCAGTTGTATTCCACCGCCATCACCTTCAACTCAGCCAGACATGCCACTGGTCTTTCTGGTCCCAAACCTTTATAATAGGCGGACGCAGAGGGAAAGAGTGCCTTCCAACCCTTGAGTGTACGGAAATATGCCATCTAAGTCGTCCAACCAATCATAATTTAATCCCTGCACAAGGGAACATTCTTTTCGTGCAATATCTGTGCATCTCTTTGCTTTCTTAGTCTTTTTCCTCCTCTCAGGAGAAAGAGTCGGTGCTAGAAGAGCTACAAGACGGTCGGCATCCTCCGCTTTTTCCCTGGGGAAAAAGTCAAAATGACTTATATTGACAACCAAATTATTATTATTATTATTATACAACTTTTATTCAGTATATACATGTACATAATGACAATAAAGAATAGGGCCATTGATCCCTCTCCTAAGGAGATCTTCCTGGTAGCCCTTAAACAAAACATTGATAATAAAACTAAAAAATTTGAAAAACTTAAAGTTGAAAATGTCTCTACTTATATTTTCCCTTATGGAGGGATAGTCCAATGTCTTTCTTAACACCATGTGTCAATTTTTCTATGACGTTAGACGATGTGATTTTTGGTATCTCCTGTTAAGTTCATTTCTGTGAGTCTTCTGTTCCATGTGTTTGTGTTTCCGGGTGTTACTTGTGTGAATAGCGTCCAACAAAGGTATTGTTGTCAGCGTCTTTCTCGTCAACAGATTTATTAAACAAGCTAAAAGCCATGTTCGCCTTTGTGTTCGTCTTTGGATTCATCTTGGTTCGTCCAAGTTCGTCCAGCTATGTCTTGACTCAGATACTTAAGTATCAGTTAATAATAATCATCGATTCAGGTTTCCACCCTTAAAGTTAGGGGTATTTGGGGGATACTAGCAGAGGCTCTATCCGTCCTGGAGTGGGGATCGCACCACCCAGGGCTCTCTCTGGATTGCTAATTACTCGAGTTGGCTTTGGGGACGAATGCCCAGCAGGGCCAGTTGGCGTCTATCTCCGAAGAAGTGGACACGATGCAAAAAGTACAGTTTAGCGATCTTGCTTGTTTATTCACAACTGTCAATCTGGGGAGGTCTACCGCGTACCTTGCCTGGGCTCCAACTGCCCTTATCCCGATTCCCACCCCTATTTATACTCCCTCGCCCATGGACCCGTCCTCAATCACATTGTGAGACGAATGTACCCGATATACATCCCCAATCCCTCTACTACAGTATATACAGGCCAGTCAATTATCCAGTCATTTTCAATATTTTTCCCCGTGAGAATTTGTCTGAATACCTAAAACAGTTATTCTTGGCTACACCTAAGTTTACTGCGATTTTGGAATCCGTTCTCAACACTTACACAGTCTGTAATAATCTATTGGGTGTTTTAGGCAGGCATACAATCGGCGCCATGCTACATCCTTCTTGCTCAACCCTTAGTTCATCCTACTCACACCATGAGCGCCAGCTCTCCACCCTGCCTCCTGCAGCAAATGTGCGGGAGGAGGCAGGGCCACCAAAACAAATGCATATCGAATCATATCGATAGCAGGGCGGGTGGGTGAAAATGAGAAAAAGAATCCATACATATAATAGTAAATAGCCAACAACTTCCTCTGCATCAATCTCTATCTAGCGGGTCCACTCTTTCCTGGACGGATCGGACGGACCACTAGGAATACGGGAATTTGGTAGGAGTTTGGGTTGGAATACTCTTCACTTCAGGGACTTTTCTTTCAGGAGTAACATTCTCATCAGCCCTGAAAATGTCACTCACTGGAGAGGAAGTGGACATAACAGAACCACGTTGTTCCTGAAATGTCACCTTTTTGGCTGTGTCTTCAGCTGGGCCGCCTGGTGAGCCTAGAAAATAGCATCGCTAATAACCAGTATGCATTTCTGCACATGTAGAACATCCAGGTGCAGTTTTGCCCAAGTCTTACCAATGAACTTTTGTCTAACCATTTCCCAGCAGGGAGTGGTAGCAACTCAAAATCGTCTCCCCCAACATCAAGCATTATGTAAGCATTATGCAAGCGAGATAGATCATCTACTCTCGAAGCCTCGCATCTTAGCTTTTCATTCTCTACTTCCCTTTTCTTTGTGTACTCAGAAGCTCGAGCAGTAACCACGTCCAACGTTTCCTGCAGGTCCTGATCTTGAAAGACCAATTGCCACCAATTGTCACATTTCTGAAACAAAACCTTTACATCTTTCCCGTTCTGACTGCAAATCTTTCTTTACTTGCAAAAGTTGCAGGCGGACCAATCTCAACTGGTTTTCATCCTCAGAGTCCGGCTCACTGCGTGGCTCCCGGTAATCAAGGATCTGAATAATCTGTGTAGTTGTCATATTAACTAGAAGGACATTGATTTATATTGTATGTTAGCCTGTCCTATTTGTCAAACTTGTCTTTATATTTTCATGGCAACGCACAAAAACAACCACATTTGTTGGTTATGCGATTTTTGTCAACTTATTAAATATTGTACCATCGGCCAATACAATTTTTTTTGGAATAATTCCTTACCTAGGGCTCTTGATATCCTGGGTCTATGTCATTTTTTACCCCTAATAATGTCGATTTGTCATGCTAAGGATGAGCATTTGTCCCTTGTCCCAAGAATCCCCATGTCGATTTATCCCTCTAAGAAAGGGTCTATGTCGTTTGTCGATCATAAGAAATGCCTATGTCAGTTTGTCGATTTAGGCATCAGAACCCCTTTACTTTCTTTCTTGCCAACATTCTCAGCCAAGTGAAGTGCATTTATGCATTGTTATTTTATGCAGAATTACATTTTCTATGCCAGTTCCGATGCTACAAATACAACTGCATTACAGATCTCTCTCCCTCCGCTCTCTTTTTATCTCCCTCAGCTCTCTTTCTCTCTCTCCTCTCTCCCTCCCCCATATCCCCTCGTGCCCTTCCCTCTACCCCTCCCTCCCTCCCCCTTCCCCTCAGATCTCCCCGTCATGCTTTCAAAATGAAAAGTTCTACCTATAATGACATTAAAAATGTAATTTTGCTAAAGTAGATCATGTAGACCCACCATGAACAAAGATCCTATAGCTATCGGTAGCGAATCAGATACGCCACTTGTCAGTGGGTCTGACTCTGACAGCATCACAAGAGTACACCCACATTGTTTACATTTTACCGTAAATTTCAGCACCGATTGTTTCTCATGAATTCTAGTATTGATTACCGCAGATTGAAATCTAATACTTCTAGATAGAACAAGAAAGGTCAGATTAAGGAAAGCTGGGAAAACTTTTATTTGAATTGCAACAGTGGTTGTGGCTGGCTCTTTCTGTGCAGAGTGTGTGTGTGTGCTGCTCGATGGCGTGTTAGTTTGGGTGTCAAACCAATTGAGATAGGATCTATTTTAGAAATCTGAATCGGCAGAAATGCCTCAATTTACTGTTTACCCCTAGTCTGAAGTTTTGGTGCGAGTTGATAGCCCAGGTTCATTGGGATTCAGATAGCATGTAGTGTTGTCAACAAGCATGACTGACACTAAGCGTGGGTGGTGAGGCAAGTGTGTGGACGGGGGACGGGTCACATGATGGGGGTGGTAGTGTTTGTGTATCGATAAATATAATCATAATGTAAGTGCCGTTTTGTTGTTTGTTTTTTTTGCTTGATGGGGACAATTAGTGATAATAGGAATAAGAGATTGTGGTATTCTTATGACGATTCACTTGTTTATCCATAAGTACAATAGCGTTACTGACATGGGCAAGAAGCCTAGTGGCCTAGTGTAGGCTCTCCGGCCCTGGGTCACTTAGGTGCGGTGGCCAAATCAACCTACCTCCCCTCCACCCTGGGCCGTCCACACAGCCTGCATGCGTACACTTGTACACTTACACTGTAACTTACAGTGCACCCACATCCTGTATACATGTTGGCATGTTTTAGAAAAAGGCTCCACCAATCTTTCCCTTGATTCAAGTTTTTGTCTAGATTCGTAGTTTTCCCTATTTCTCTGAGAAAAGTGAATGGTGATGACGGCCGAGTATGCGTACACACTATAGCCGGAAGTCAAGTGTCAGCTAGTAAGAAGGGCAGGGGAGGATTGGAATATCACATTGATATGCACACAATGTTTTGTTGTGAGGTTTATTAAAGTTTGTGTTGCTTGCAAAGTGTCTGAATTCGAGACTAAAGCAATTAGACCCTTCGGTTGTGGTGCTTCTGGGTGACTACGCAGACGGAACATCCCTCGGCATGCCTCGGGATGTCCCTCACTGCATAGACACCCAGAAGCACCACAACCTTAGGGACTTATCGCCCATTAACACTGTACCCGCATGTAACACTGTACCCAGCCTGTAACACTGTACCCAGCACGGTAACTGGCCTGTAACACTGTACCTTGGGAAGGGGGAAGGGTTGGATGGAGGGGGAGGATGGATGGTGGAGAAGGGGAAAGGGGAGTTAATCTTATAGTATCATTGTTGAGTAAATGTATAAATGTCTTTCAGTTGGCGAATTGAAACTTATCTAACACTGTGAAATGTTTGTGATGTATTATAGACAAATGAGTCACAAGTCGCAAATCTGATTTATTCACAAGATCTTCTTGTATGAATGTACCAAATTTCAGGACAGTATATTAGATATAACCTTGTGTTTTAAAGGCCACTGTACTCGTTGCGCAAGTAAAATTATGGTGCAGGACGGGCAGCACATGTTTCAAATGCGTGATTCACCCCGCCGTAAATCTACATTTGTCCCGTAAAGCATACTGCCGTAATTCGTGAGGTGTAATTCATGGTAGCGTAGCTCAGATCCCGCTACAAGAGTATGAAAAAAAAGCTGTTAGGCCAAAGCTAGATTCGAGCCCCCAATGCCTGTTCTGTGGGCCAGTGTGCTAACCACTACACTACAACGGCTGGATGAAATCCAAGGCTTAATTCTGCATCATATAATATATGTGATGTGTTACAGGAAAATGTGTCACAAGTCTCAAAATTGTTATTTCTCAAAGTGCCTCCCATATAAACCAATAAAGTTCATTAGTTAATTCATAAAGTTATGGTGTAGATGTTGTTTCCCAGACACTGCTATTTTGTTCATCAATGCTACAATGAAATGTGTATTCATTTCCATGCCTTCATGCTTTGTTATAGCTAGTGCTATATATAACCATTGGCTAAGACAAAAGCTACACAAGCTTTCCCACATGGGCGCTAATCTACAGCGCTGCACTGTATATCTACCCAATGTGAGGGTGGCCCAAAGCCAAGGCCAATTACACTTATTTTTAAGGTGCGCCGCCATAATTCTACACTTTTTTAGGACAGTGTAGAGTATATTTAGCTACATGTACTAGTAATTGTCTGGCCAAAAATATTGAGAACTTTTTTTTTCAAAATTACAAATATTAATATAGAAGTATTAATTAGCTGTCCTAATGTTTACTATCATTAGAAACCGCTTGATATCATCTTTTCAAATATGATGGTATCTCAAAATCCATCTTTTGCGACATGTGACTCATCTTCCTGTGACACATCACATTCGTCAAAAAAGAATTGTTAAAACAAAATGAAAACAAATGTCGTAGTATTTTTTATGAAACTTGATGTATCTTTTCCACAGGTTAAGGAGATCCACATCCACCCCGAGCTCTTCTCTCTGGAAAACGGTCTTCTAACACCCACATTCAAATCAAAGCGACCCGCTCTACGCAAGTTCTTTTCTGATCAAATCACAGCCATGTACAAGGCTCGTTCGTAAGGTCTGGAGTCTTGCAGTAACAGAATAGGGGACTTGCACCCCACTGACCTTTTCTGAAGATGATATTTGTATCATAGACGAGATAAAGGTGATGGGCATAGTCAAGATGTTTAGGCTTTTCTGTAAATTAGTAGACATAATTGTTTAAGCTTTTTAAAATTATTTTTGATTAAATAAATATTATTCATTTCTTTGCTAACTAGGCAGGGCTCGATAAAACCTATGTTTAGTTGCCGGGGTCAACTAAAAAATGTCTCTGGGCAAGTAAAATTTAATGTTAGTTGCTAAAAGCTCTACGGCGCCGATTTCAAACCCCTGTTGTGATGTCTACTTAATTACAATGAAACAAGATGCATACAGATCAGTGTGATTTCGTTTATAATTCTGCAAATAAATTTGGGCAAGTGAGAAAGGATGTTGGGCAAGTAAATCTTGGCTGCAACTTGCCCAATGGAGTTGGTAGGTTTTTTTCGAGCTCTACTAGGTGTATCTTTTAAAGATCAGCTGATACCATAAATAACAAGTATTGCTATTGAAATAAATCTGTTATATTAGTCGCAATGCCTTAAGATGAATTAAATACTCCTATTTAGTATTTCATGGTAAAGCTATATTCGATTTTGATATGGGCGCAAGACCCTTATTTATTCCTACTGCTGTGTATATTTCGCTATCTTCCAAGTTTTCGTATTATTAATCGAGAGGCTCATGAATATTAATGTTCTCGCAAAATAGAAACATTGGTCCTATTTTTCTGTGCCCTGTTTGCATGTCGCCAGTGATAAATTTCAAACAATGCAAATGTTGATGGGTGACGCTTGTTTGAATCTAAACGCAAAAATAAATTGTACCGACAGCCAGGTGAATTTATTCTTCCATCATATTAGAACTCTTTCGGATTATCTCAAATGTGATATTATGCAATATAAGATATATTAATATTTTGGTACGTTTGATTGAATGCTTTGGGGGCGGTACCTCAAGGATGTATCGCTTTGTTATTTCATCTGGATAATGTATCACGTATGGATCATGTATAGGTTTTTTGACTTATTCGATAGTAATAGCATCGTGCCTATTCTACCAGATACACGGAACCGTTACTCAGTTGTGATATGTTGTGTTGCGGTACCTCAAGGATGTATCGCTTTGTTATTTCATCTGGATAATGTATCACATATGGATCATGCATACGTTTTTTGACTTATTCGATAGTAATAGCATCGTGCCTATTCTACCAGATACACGGAACCGTTACTCAGTTGTGATATGTTTACTGATCATGATAGAAGGACTAACGTAGTATTTTATTCTCTGTATCAAAATCTTCCAAGCATTGAAAGATGAACATTCCATGAAATGTGGCAGCATTTTGTACATAGAAATGTCCACTCGAAAGGGGTTGGAATCTGTAAAAGGTTTTAAATCAAAATACCCCTTGCTACAAGTAGTTGAATGTACATATTTCCTAGGTGTTACACAATGTTCTTACTCTTTAATATCAAGCTTACACATTCAGATCCTACAATATATTCCTGCTTATTGGTGATGATACAGTTATATTTAAAAATAGATGACAGCTTGTGTTACAAAGCTACACCAGCCCATATTTGTTGGCTGGCTGCAGGTATCGCTGTACATATGTAAAGTGTTGTACATGTAACTTGTAAGAAGCTGGAGATATTGGAATAAAAATAGATTGGAATAAAATACGTGCTCGCTTTCTCTATACTTAAAAATCATCTACTGTCTTTATGATTTATTATCTGTCCTCACATGACAATAAGAAACGTCTTGATCTTTCTGTGCGACTACTTCAAGTTGTTGGCGAGCAACTTTATTGGAAATCGCAAGTGCCCTTGCGATTAAATCGGATTCCATTGGTGCGATATATATTTATACCACATGCGACAACAATGTTTAGGCACATTTACTCCTGCAACCCTATGTGTTGCTTATACAAATTTCAATTTTGATTCAGCTTCCTACAGTCTCTAAAAGTTATAAATTTTACTGTATGGGGAATTTACAGTCTCTCTATATACGGGGGCAAGGCTAACAAAATCGCCCCATATCCCAGAGATTACACTTTTGCTGAATATAGCCATATTACTTATTTGTATTAGATATTCGAGAAGCGAAAAGAGGTTTTGGGAAAAAATATCAAATATTTATGGAATTAATAAGTCAAAGGACGATACTGTAGATAGAATTATCACTCTGGAGGGAAATACCTTACTTGGGAAAGATGCGGCCAATTATGCGAATTCTTTCTTTTGTTCTATAGTCTTCTAGTGAGTTCATTGATGATTTAGCAAATGATTATTCCCCTTTAGAGTGGAATGAGGAAATAGAAACTGAAGAGGTTTTGAAGCTTGTACGCGCAATTGACCCTAGCAAATCAAGTGGCATTGTGGATATGAACACAACCTTTTTAAGATTTGCCCTTATATCTTGTATTGAAAACTTTACTCTACTTCTAAACAGGATTCGTGTAGGTGGAATTTTTCCCAAAATTTGGAAGAAGGCAATTTGCACACTTATACCCAAAAAGGGGCTGTCTCGTCACATAAATGATCTTAGGCCTAAATCGATTTCACCCATTACTGGGAAAATTCTTGAGAGACTCTTAGTGGGGAAATTATCCCCCCATCTGTCGACCATTGAATTATTCTCTCCCCATCAACATGGTTTTTTAACAGGTAGAAGCATTGAAAGTGCAACTTTTTCCTTGATGAATTATGTTCTCGATAACAAAGACAAAAGTCTTGATACCACTGCAACCTATTTCGATCTTTCTAAAGCTTTTAATTCTATCAATATTAATATACTTCTTACAAAATTAGAAATGCTTGGTGTCAAAGGCAATCTTCTTAGGTTAATCTCTTCATATTCGAAGGGACGAGAACAACAAATTGTTATGGGGGGCCTTCTATCAGATTGTATGACGCTGACTGCAGGTGTGGCTCAAGGAAGTATCCTTGGGCCAATTTTGTTTATTCTTTACATCAATGATTTAGCTTCTGTAGATTTTAGTGGAAGAATTATCATGTATGCTGATGACTGTGTTTTGCTCCATCAAATCAGTACAGATCTAGATGTGACCCTGATTCAGCAAGATGTTAATAAATTTAGGAATTGGGTTGAGAAGAACGGCCTGACGATTAATGAAAAAAAAACGAAATTACAGATCTTTAAAGGTACTAAAAAAAGGAATAATAGGCAATATGTTATCTATACTGATGGTGCCATGATTGATATAGTTGCTAACTTCCGATATCTTGGCTTTCTTCTAGACGATTGTTTAAACCTTGTTCCTCATATTAATTCCATCTGTACCAGATCATCCATGTTATACAGAAGGCTCTGTAGGATCAGACATTTTATCACCAAGGATATAGCAATCCTTATATACAAAACTTATATTTTGCCTGTATTGGAGTTTGGTAGTATTTTAATTTCTCTCTCAAATCAAAAACATGTAAAAAGACTACAAATTATTCAAAACAATTGTTTGAGAATGTGTCAAAGTGTCTACGGTAGGAACTGGTTACATAGGAATACTAATGTTGTTATCCACCATGACTTTAAAATTCTCCCCCTATCTTATAGGCGTTTACAGCGGTTTTTAAATATCTTCTGGTTATATTATGACTTCAGTAACCGTGTGGAGGTGGATCACAACCTTAGAGACCCCCATAAAGTGCATATTACATGTTGGCATAAAGAAACCATTAGAAGGAGCCTCTTTGGTGCCATTGGGGGGCTGTGGAATTCCTTGTCAAGGGAGATGAGAACCTTAGTTGAATACCATGTTTTTAAAACCAGATTAAAACAGCTTATACATAGTTTATTTGAGGAGAATGGTGATATTTGGACCATCCCAGACAGACTAATATTGGTGAACGACTGATTCTTGTGACAGAGTGTACTTTGTATTAACTTTGATTTCCACCAGGTGGCGACATGTACATGCATAGACCTAGGTCTTACTTGCTATGCCTGAACTTCGATGTAGGTTGTGTCGGTACCACCAGGTGGTAGCATTTGTCGTGTTCTATTAATGAGTATTATACCTCCCTGCTCATCGAGTCGAACTCTGTTTCTCGTATATGTTATTTCTCAGTGGCTACAGGTTTCTCTGGAATTGTATATCTTTATAACTAAACTGATTTGGAATAAGCTTGGCCTGTCGTGCATAGGACACTGTCCCGGGTGTGTGTTTTTAATTTAGTCGTATTGTTGAATTACCATGTAATTAATGATAATTGTACACTGGTTATTCCTGTGAAACTGATGATTATTTTGGTAACTGTATTTTTCTATGAATTTTCTAACATTTTCTATCTTCTTAAATCAGCCTTTCTGTGAATAGTGCAGACTCTGCATAATGTCTTGCTGAATAAAAATCTTAAAACAAACAAAACTTTAATATATTTGTCTCCCATAACAGGCATATGGCCTACAAAGCTTGCAATAAGCAACATCGTCTCAATTTAGTGAACTTTTGCATGATTTGAATTGCCACATTTGGACGATTAAGACAACAATAACAAAATTGAACCTTCCAAAATTATTTGTAGGTATATTATCTCTTCTTTTTTTTTTCTGGGATCGGCCCGGGCCGAATCCCAGAATCACAATGGGTACAAACCCCGGGCCTTGAGCCTGTATTTTCCCGTCTCAGCTATATGCTGGTCGGCCAACAGGGCCCCGATGCTACATTGACCCAGTTACCGTTCTATTGAGGTCAAATTGTAAATCAACCTACTTTCCTGACCCAGATAGCGTGCTTACACGTGATCAGACCACGCAACAGACAGCGGTACTTGTTAGGATCCCCGTCATCCCGAGTGCTGCCCAGAGAGCTGCCCCGAGTGGTGGTGGTGGCGGCGGCTGCCATGCCCACCACTGCTACCATAGGTGGTGGTCGTGCGGTTTTCTTACTCACCGCTCATATTAAAAACAGGGGCTAATCTAAAAGCAATTTACAAATCGTCTGACATATATGCTAGCTTATAACTTTCCATTAGTAATACCTTGAATTGTCTATGTTCCACAATTGTCTTTAGCTCGCCATTCAAATCAGTTCCACTCATGTTTGCCTTCGTACACTGTTGATCGTCTGTATCTTTCTGTGATTGGTCTTAATAGTACTAGGTTTGGATCATTGCCATTACGTAACCCTCTTTCCAGATCCCTTGCCAATGTTTCATTACAATGTTTGTGTATAAGGTAGTATATTACATTCATTCAATTTCAGATATACAAAAATCCACTTGTGATTCAGCATTATATTATGCTGTAATCTAAGTTAAAGTTTAAGGGGTTTTTAGGTAAATATTTTCAGTCAGAGCATGACTACATCGTACAACTATAACTTGACATCGGACACAAGTTACTGCCGACGAGAAAATGTTTCCCTTGGAAACACCAGGTAGTTGCATTAAGTTCACACTAATTGTTAAAAAGAAAAAAAGTTAAATAGATCAATAGTTCATAAGATAACAGTTTGAGAAGAGAGATTCCTCCCCTCCTCTGGGCTTTCGCATGCTACACTCAGGACAAGCCTTTATCCAACACTTCAGATTGTACCTCATTCCAGGCCAATACTTTATCTTGGCTGTCCAGGAACTCTTAAATACACCAAAATGACCTGACGTCTTCAGACCATGCATGCCAGCAAAAGAACCTCCCTCCGCAATGAAGCAGGGACCACTTTCCTAACTGCCCATGGAAACAATTGGCTGGGCATCAATTTCAGTGATGATAGTGCCATGCATCCCACAATCAGGACAGTCACGCCTAGCATATTTTCTAGTGGGCAGCCTAGACAGGGCATCAGCATTTTTATTTTCATCTCAAAGTGTCATCAACCGTTTTGACATAAAAATTCCTATTACTCAGCAGGTAATTTTGAAACTTAGCCAGATAAGTCAGTACTGCAAGCAGTTCACATTTAGTAGCACAATAATTCCTCTGTGCATGTGAGTACCATTGCTAGCTTAACCTAGAACCACATCCTTCCCATCTTGAATCTGTGATAAGATTCCAGCCATGCCAAAACCACTTGCATCAGTATCAAGAATAAAATCCCCTACCCAGGTTGCACAAATGCACTTAGGATGTGCAGGGGTCTGGTTATTCGCAAAACCCTCTTTTTCCTCACAGACATGAATTTGGTATCGGCCTGTGAGAATATGATTGTATTTGTTTCTATATTTGTTGTTTTTTAGCATGGGCATTGAACTGGTCGACCTATGTTGACAATGCTTGGTTTACCCAACATTGATGCATCACAGTCATGTTTGCATGTGGGGATGCATGATCTTGGGTAATTGAAAGGGTTTCCCTAGTCAAACGTCTCATGGCATCTAAGTGGCTCTCCACCGTGGGCTTGTCCATGGACACAGCCATCATGGTGGATTGCACTTCAGACAAAGTGTGCAAGGCCCTGACCTCAGCGTTAAGGACCTAGTTGTCACTGCCCACGACCCATGAGACGGGCTAACTCTTTGCGGTTGTCAACCAACCTCTGCACTTTGTCCAAAGGTTGGACTGCCATAGCGATGTTGCTGACATAAGTCTGCAACATCTGTTCAACCAACTTGCACATGGTCATCGTGAACTCTTTGACCACATCCCTTGCAGAACGGTAGGCCGACTCATCCAGGTGGAGGTGCATCAGCCTAAGCTACCAGGCCTGCTGTTGCCTCAGAGACACTCGATTCTGCAAAATACTCCCCAAGGAAGTCAAGCCACCTTTCATGTTGGCTCTGGGCACCTTCGCATGTATGTTTTGTGTGGTAGACCTCCGGATCCTTGAACAAACGAGTTGCCCTGCAAATCATGACAGGATACCGCTGGCCCTCCTTGTACATGCCCACAACTGCCCACAGTTCAGCTCAGACTCACATGTAAACTGTGTGTGTTTCACCATCTTGGGCACAGATGAGTGGGGCTGGATGCCTCATATCCAGCCATCCCCAAATCCCAGGTAAGATCTCCACGAAATTCTCACTCCTCGCGTTTGCGTAGTGGTGGTGCTGGTATTTACCTTTGCCAGCATCTGGGTCCTGAATCGCTTGGGATGCAGGTGCTTCATCGTCTGTCTCGATCATATACAAGTCAGACAAATGATCGGAGAAGTCTCCTTTCGTCTCAGACCTTTGCCTAAGTGGCAGCCATTGCTGGCATCCACCATCAGCCTCACTCCAAACCTCTACCAGTACTGCAAATCATAGGTTGTATTCGCACCCTCGAGAGTTTTAACAAGGGTATCAAATCATACAGTGCGTGAAATACATGGTCAGCAGCAGACACTCAAGCAGCGTAATCAGTATGGAGCTTTTTGTGCAGCAGGGCTATCAACCACAAGTGTTTAAAGCATTAATTAACTAGACTGCCGGTTCTCTTGGCTTATATAGCAACCTTCGCTCACCACTTTGGCAGGTGTTGACATCGCTCGTGAACACCAAAGGTACGATCACAACTCACCGGCCTTTGTGCCACGGTCCCTGAGTGAACCATGACATGAGTGGCGGGAAAATCTTTTGCGGCACGAAGGTCAACCTACGCTACCTGATGGCTCTATCCAGCAAGACCTAGCCCTACCAGATAGAGAAAGAGTTGTTCTCTATATTGTGGGGAAGATCGCACTCAGTTTTAGGTATCTTACTGCCAGTGATTTCAGATTTTTGTTTTCAGGCCTTTCAAGGTACTGGCCATTTTACGGGAACCGATCTAGCAGTTTTAACCTCTCCACTTCATACAACTCTTGCTGTATAGGGCTAGTCATATGCTGAGGAGTCCACCCTTGTAACGCCTTGACCGGTTGACTTCTCGTTGTGTACTTTTTTTCTTAACCCATAATTATTATTGTATGTGCTGGCTGGCAGGCTGGCTGGCGCTGGCACCACAATGTTAAAAATACTGTAACGGGATTAGTGTGTTCGGTATTGGTAATCCAGTCTAGGCTCACAACCACTAACACTACTTTTCACCACAATTTTTAATGTCCAGCAGATTTTCACTCATTTCGAATTGAATTGAAATATTAAATTTTATTTTTAATTCTTGTCTCTCTCCAGGCATAGAGATTTGCTCTTATCCCCTCTTGTTCTAGTTTGAGAAGAAAAAATTGAATTGAAATATTCTTTTATTTGTCCAAGTTATTTGTGCAAATTGGTTGTGAACATCAGGTCTTCCAGTTTGTAAATCATCTAGTTTTGTTATGTATGAAAAAGAGCTTGAAAGAAAGGATTATTAATTAGTTATTTTCTATCAATGCAAATCTCTGGTTCAGTTTAGGCTCAGAGCCTCTCAGATCAGATAAGAATGATATATTACTTATTGGATGCCTACTGCGCAATGGCTTTCTGACCCCGAAGTAGACGTCCAATGGGATTCTATAATATAATGGCATTTTGCTTTTAGGAGTGAGATCTCAGTTTGGAGGGACTCGCTCTAGACTCTCTGCGACTACCGCTTTTGAAAAAAGCCGCCATTGGCTATTCACAAAAATTAGAGCAGTTGTACCGGTCATCACGGTCTATGCCTATAGAAGGAGAAACGAAATTTACTGTCGTCTTTGCAGACACGATCATACTCCTCCGCGTATTCTAGCTATGACAGACAATCTTAAGACATTTTCCTCACAATTTTGGCCGGAATTGATATGTCATTACTGTATATCAAAGAAGATTTAAGCAGATTTAGCCATCTCGAAGGACGTTTCAGAATTCAAACTGGCAGCCATTCCCGCTACAAACTTGCGTGTAAGCAAACTTGATTGAATAGCCTAAACCACCGCGAGCCATAAACGGAAGAGCCAAGAGCTGTCACGTGATCTACAGCTATGACGTCATAGTGAGAAAACCCCCATGCATGGCCATGGTCTAGGAAAAAAACAATGACAGAATTTGGCAGTCATATTCAAGGTACAAACTCTGCGATTATCCCAGTAAATAGCAAATGAAATATAGAATCTGATCCTTAATCAAAATGTCTGCAGTCGATCTAGAAGATCAGCTGCAGACCTGACAACCCTTGCAGACCTCGTCAAGCAAAACACCTGACAACCCTTGCCTCTGTGTCCCCGGCATAGGTTAGTAGCCGGAAAACTCACGGCTGGTTTGTGAGGGCCGTTTTTGCGGCGATCCTTTAAGGGGTTGGGGTGGTGGACAGCATTGAAAATGAGAAAAAGATTCCATACTTATATAATACAAGTACACCACACCCTCTGTGGGCGGATAAGCCTACATCAACATTTGTGACGTCACCCAACCCATCAGTGTCCACTCCCCATATATACACGACCCGTACTTCTGGCCTTATTTTTAATGTTTTGCCCTGTAAGTGGCGACCTGTAATTCGCCTGAGAGAAACTTGACTTAGTTAGCTACCCTTTTGTCTGGAAAAACTACTGCGTTCATGGTACAGAAATGCTGTTTTCAAAACATTCATGCACCCTCTATCTGTTGTCACTCACTCCCGCCATGTTTACATAGCTTCAGTACTAGCCACTGCCACCATTACATAACACCCACCACGTTCACAGGCTTATTGACAACATGTAGGCTATTTATAGGGTGGGTTGTGGAGCATACTCATCACCATTGGTGGTGAGTAGGCATTATCAACACTAAATCAAATGGATATTGTAGGTAGGAGGGGTAGTAACAGGGTGGGTGGATGGGTTGTAGGCCATTATATTTCCTTCAAAATAACAAACATAATCTAACTAAACTAACCATGCAAAACGTATGTGACAGATCCTATTCTTGTGCGGTCATTTTCTGGACTGAATCCCCTCTCCATACGTCGATAGCCTCGACAAATTCGGTCCTTGTGATGGACTCGCTGTTGTCCCTGTCAAATTGTATAACATCTCCAGAACTCTTCCTTGGCGGCCAATTCCATCAGGATAATGAGAGGATCGCAGTCACGTATCCCCATATGTGCCACTGTAATATATAACAAAACAGCAACCATGTTTGAACAACTGGAGACGTCGGTGGCTGCCCCCTTCTCCAATGCTAACAGAGAATCGAGGGGATCCGATCGGAATCCAGAAAAGTGACCCGCACAAGGGATAGGAAAGCTTAGGAACGTTTTGCAAGGTTAATTTAGGAAGATTATGTTTGTTATCATCCCCCCCCTGCCCTCCTCTACCCCCGCCCACCTCTCCTGCCCCGTCCCCGCACACACCACTGTGTGTGCGGGGAGCACGCTCAATGCTATAAGCCTGGCCTGGGTGCCCTTAGGGCTCCAACGGGGTGGCGCAAATGGCGGTCGGCAGTCCCAACGCATCCCCATAGGATTAGTATAGAAAACTCGAAAATCTATTTTACAGCGTAGATCGATTATTTCTTCGGACAAAACTTGCAGAGGACATCCTATCATTGCGATTTCTGGGTAAGGATGTCGGCTATCGGTATGTTTAATAAGAAAACGACGCTGCCAGGTTGAGTTGTGGAATGTACTGAGACATGGCTGTGAAGGCCCGGGGCGACAGAAAGGTTCGAAATATGCCTGCTTGCGCACCGCCTTCTTAAGGCGGTCATTGGTCGCCTCTCGTCAAGACATATGGTAAATAGTTGTTGTCTGCGGGAAAAATACAGACGAAGGAGAAAGGGATCCCACAGAACAAATGAAACTGAGCTCAATTCAAAGTGCACGAATGTCCTTTTGGATTTCGTAGACGTTTTTTAATTACAACTTTTTAACATGTATAAACCCATACTCTTGCTTAGTAAGCCTAGTATTTCGCATCAATTTGGTTATGTAATTGATATTTGCCTACCTTAACCCTTGAAAAACTTCTAAAATCTTGATTCTTATGATTCTTCAATAAAGTGTAAAGTTTAATATCACTTAGATCCATTTCACGCCATGACACGTCAGTGGTATGCATTAGGCTGATGCGACCACGCCTATCTGTGCTGTACTATTCCCATTGAGTGACATTAACTCAATTACCATTTGGGCGGATGTTGCTGGAACCCAGGACGCGTCTTCTGTCTTCCAGGGCCTTTAGAACGTTGATTATTTCTTCCAATAAAAATATATTCTGGAATCAAAAGGGCATGTATATATCTACTTATCTAGTTTTCCATTTGAGGGAATTCAAAGCAGCAACGTTTATCAAAAGGATTATTGCTTCTTAAAACTATCATCTACAGCCTTTGTCCAAATATCAATATCTTTAGGCCTACCTATTCTATTATTATGGTTGACTAAACAAATACACTTTGTGCCGCTTAACCTGAAACCAAAGGGAAATCATAAAAATAAACGTCAGATTAACCGAAAGTCCAGCTAAAGGGAACTAATACATACGTAGTAAGAAATCTGCAGGAAAATTACAAAAAAAGTTCAGTTTACCGACATCTCTTTCATTCCACCAAACACAATATCATTTTATATTCCAATAAAGATCTAGAACTGTGAAAGACAGGATTACGGTGAAAGTTATGCTTCCATATACATGATCCTCGATGAAACAGGGATGGCAAATGCCAAACCCTTATGTAAATACCTGGATAAATAAAGTATTTAAAAAAAAGGTTATGCAAAACATAGTGTACTTAAGACACTTTGCAATTCCCCTAAAGTGTTTAGATAATTGGGCATCTATTTCGTCGTAAGTGGATTATGTGCAAGCTGATAACATAATTTCTTCTCATTACATCTTAAATGCATAAAGAGCCAAGTATGATATGTCCATATTTCCAATAGTAGATGTTTATATTGTAAAATCAGTAAAATCGATGTCTACGGGAGCAAGTGTTGCGATTCTTGCCTATGTTCTATCCAATGTCTTTGTGTCCATCGTTGCACATCTGTGTTCAGCTCCGGCTTAATATTAATCGATATTTAAATAATGATATATCGTGATCGTATAATATACTTCGGCGAGAATAAATATATTATGAATATCGATAACAGGAGATGGGAGCAAATGAACTAAAGCGACTGTATAACTATTAAACTTAAAGGACCAGGGGTTGAAATATTCTATGTTCCAAACGCAGCTCCGAGATCAAGAGTGAAATACTTCTTCTATATGCCCTTTATTCCTCCTTGTGTTAAAGATTTTGCTCCTCAACCCGATTAAGATCAGGTACATCGAAATAATCAATGATATTCAACACAAGATAACATTATGTTTGCAATATAAAACAGGAATAATGAAATAAATATAATAATGGCATAGGTAGGCCTACAAACTAGAACATAAAAGGTGAAATGTATAATAAATAACTTGGTAGAAGTCCGGAAGTGGTAATATGAATGATAAATTAATAATAAACTATTCTGTTATATAAAGTTCAAATATCGCTCCGCCTTGCAATGTATACCCCAATGGTGTCCGGAGGTACTACATAACTTCAGAGGTGTCCGGAGACGCAGGTGCCAGGATCCGGAGCCAGAGGCGGGGCTATCCGGAGCTCAATGGAAATATTCAAATATCCTTTATACCGGGATCGTTACACAAGCACATATTTGTGGGTTATGTCAGAAAATGTACCATCGGCAGCTCCACACATTAAGTAAATTCTGCTCAATTTGGCTGAAAAATGGTAAATACTAGATCTGTATATATATTTGGTATTACGTCGAATCAAGAACTCTGTTTGGTTATGTTGAACTGTATTCTGAGTTTCATTTTTGTTCTAAATTGGAGTTATTTGAAAGGATAGGTGAAAGTGAGTCGCACATTATTCTGACGAACTGACCCTTGCATGTTAATTGAAATGATCAATGTCCAAGCTACAGACTGAGTCTGTGATTACGATGCGATATACACATGGAGTCATCCCACATAAAGAAATTTCAATAATGTGTTACTGGCCAGTCCCTGTTCTCATAGATTTTGTATATGTTTATATATCATACTCCGCCAGAGATGTATTCTGTGCCAATGGCTCCGGCACCTTCGCTAGAGAAGCCATTCATGGAAGGCTGACATTTTGAAGGCTGCATGGTTGAAGGGGGTTGAAGGCTGACATTTTCCTGTCCTAGAGAAAGTGCACGAGACGAATGTATATCATTCAAATAACCACAGCAAGTGATTTAAACAATACAGAGATGTAAGTTTTTAAATTAAAATAACACTACACTCTCCCGCGCACCGTACCCGGGCGATACGGAGCGGCGAGCTTTTTCGTCTTCAGTGTGACGATTTTTGTCTACCGAGCACCACGAACGCTACTGGTGAACTGTGGTGACGAAATTGCGTGAACTTCTGATACGAAAAACGGTCATTTGAATCACGAAGACGAAATATGATATGCTCCGTATTCGCGCTCCGTTTTTCGTATTGAGTTTTTGAGAACTACATAGGTACAGAAATGTCTAAAGAACTTTTTAGAAAAAATAAAATTCATTGAATCTCTACAATCGTTGGTGTACCTATAGCAGGGTATATGAGCATAATGCATGTGAAGTTTGGGAAGGCTGGGACTAATATTTATGAGTGTCAGAGAATGGCGTGTCAGGTGCGTGACAGTAAGTGTGAATGCTAGGTGAGTGAGCACTGCCAGGTATGTCTTGTTGTGGCTGCTTCATAACGAGTATTTAGGCGTGATTTTGAATGCGCATTATATGCGCAATTTAGATCACACCCATAGGCCTACCATTGACTTTTGAAGAAAACATGTATTTGCTTAATGAGGCCGAAATAAGGCAAAATGATAGGGAAAATATAAGTATCTGAAACATAGGTGTAGGAATCGAAATATTAGTCCCATCCTTCCCTACAAAACATTTATTCTACCAATAATTGAGAGAGGGTGTATTTTTACCGATTTAGCTCCTAAAACGAATTATATTTGTATGCAGAAGCTACAGAATAAAGCCCTGTGTATAATATATGGTAGAAGAACCGCTAGAAATAATTTGTTTAATTTACATATCACCAGTAAGTTACTCCCTATCTCGAAGCGAAAAGAAATAAGATTCTTATGTTTGTTACCCAGATGCAGTGAATTTATCAACATAGATCACGGCCATAATCTGAGAAATGGTAGTAGGAGACATATAAAAGAATACAACTGGAAAAAGACCAGGTTGAGTAGAAGTTTTTTGGCCAAAGGAATTAATGCATGGAATAGGCTACCTGAGGTCATACGAACTGACATGGATCAAAAAAGCCTAAAATCTAGGGTGAAACATCTGTACCTAACTGAGTTTATGAGGTCTGGAGTGGTGTCTTAACACTATCCAAAAAAATAGAAAAAGTGTGAGAAAATCGTGTAATGGTGTTTTTTGAGATGGTATAATATTGTAGTTATAGGTTGCTTTTTTTCTTTGAAACTACATGTTGTATAGTGATCATTGTGTCATCAACAATGGAGTCTTGTCAGAACGAGTTATGAGTATAATCAGTAAGCCCACGATTATTAATGGTTACTCTGTAAGAGCACGACGTCTGTTTCTTTTCTTTGTTTTTTTTTTTTTCTTGAAGAACTCTGTAAATAATAACTGTTTTTAACACTCCCCGTCCCTCGAGACTGTGAAATGTATTTTACTCATGTATATGCCTTTATCCTCATATAATAATTGATTAAATTTCTAAATATTGTAGACTAGTGTAATCATCTCAGAAGTATCTATGTTACTACTATTGTAAATGTGCTGACATCTATTCTATTTTTTCTTAAAACGAGTGAATGTATAAAACCTAAACCTTTTTCTATTATTTAAATCAGGCTGTCCTGAGAATATTCATGCTCATTTGTGTGGAAATGTAATTGACCTGAATAAAATATTTTCTAAAAAAAAAAAAAAAAAAAACTTCACATGCATTATGCTCATATTTAACTCATCACACATATACCTGGATATATTCAATATATATTCATGAAAAAAAACATTCCCTGCTCTTCCTCTCCTTTCCCGCCCATCTCTTTCTTACTTTCTTTCAATTGCAATCCTCCTGTCTGCCTCTCCCCTCTTTCTCTTTCTGTCCTTGTCTCTGTTTCTCTCTCCCTCTCTCACACACACACTATTATCATCCAGACTGATTCCTTGAGGTCTTACACACAGCTGGTTCTGTGGTGTAGTGGTTATGATGCTCACTTGTGAACCCCAAGGTTCTTAGATCGAACCCAAGCATGGGTAAGTTTTTTTTCTCTGTTTGGTTCTACTCTAGTGGCCGTCATAGACCAATGGTCACGCCAGCTTGTCTGTCACTGGCCGGCCGGCCGGCCGTAGGGGTCTAAGGGATGAGGAGACTAATCCTTTAGCTTTCCCAAGTACGAAAAACGGGTACGAAAAACGCTGTGACGAAAAAAATCGTATCAAAAGTGGGGACAAGAAATTCGTATCCAATTTCGTATTGCGCGGATACGGCGGGCGGGAGAGTGTAGCATACGCAGGGGATTACTTCATATACGTATTGCACACAAATCTGTCATCGTCATAATTATATGTAGTGGTAATGGTTACTTCTTCTCCGAAGCACCAGGTGGAACTACCACTGTGGGCTATTTCTCTATGTAATATTTCTGAGTCTAGAAGTCACCCGCACTTCTACCTCTTAAGCCCGTTATCCACTTGCACGACAAACGGTCACCGACAATCAGTCACTAGGGGTCACCGACAATCGGTCAAGTGGATACCGGGCGACCGACAATCGGTCACCCTCTTCATTTCGTCGGTGGGTTGTCGTGACCCCCTCCCGACAATAATGTAAATTTACATTATTGTCGGGAGGGTGACCGATTGTCGGTCACCTACCAATTTTTTATTTTCCTAACATGTATTTATGGTCATACCAATGGTCGTTAGGACCTTGGATACTTTCGGTTGACATGTGTGGATACTTTAGAGTACATTTGTACATTTATTTTTATTCTATTGTTATCATTTAAATTGATTTATATAGAATTATTGTCATTTTTACTAAATATTTCGATTTATGCGTGGTTTGCGGGTCCCTGATTTTGGTGAATAGTTTGGAGTTAGTTTGTGCAGTTATTTTTATGATTTCTATTACTCATTTTAATTATTTATTGGTATTTTTGGTGATTATTTCGACTTCCAACGTCCCCCAATCATACAATATGTTACATTGGAGCATACTTATTTAGCTTAATATTTCTTTAATTAAATATACCGAATATAGGTTGTAATATATTTCAATACATGCTCTTTGTGATATGGCGGATTTGCCTGTTCTTTATTTATCTTTGGGTTACTCCTCACTATGGAAATATGCATACTTTATTAATGTCATTTTTATTCATTTATCGAGTTTTATCATGAAATAATGGTCTAGGAACTCTGTTGATGTTTCATGAGAAGTGCCCAGGTATTTATATGTCCCTGATCGATTATATTTATTGTTTATCTATTTCGATTCACAAACTGTCAGCATCACGTAGACTTTTTAATTATTCAGATTGTTATACTCGTGGAGGTTTAATCTTCCTAAATGTAATTGTTAACTGTAATCTAATTAGTCTAAAAGTTTAAAGTCTGGAGTCTGGAGGATAACACAAGTAGTCTGGATAAGGTGTAACAAGATCCACAGAGATCTTGCAAGACTGGCAATTTTGCTAACCCTATGTCATTTTTTGAAAGAATTATGTAGAGGATGATACATATTTTCATGCTTAATCGTACAAGTGGATACCAGTGACCGACAATCGGCCATCCCTAGGTGACCGATTGTCCGTCACTTAAAAGTCGCTTTTTGTCGTACAAGTAAATACCGACCGACAGCAGCCACCGACGGCACCCACCGACAATGGCAGGTGACCGATTGTCGGTCACCTGTAGCCAGTTTGTCGGTGGTCATTTTGTCGTACAAGTGGATAAGCCACTATTATTCTCTGGCAGCATTTTACGGTGTTATCATTTAACCTTAATGTATAAGGGACTGTGGCCTTAGTGCCTGTGTTACTGTAAATTATATCAAATCTTTTAATAATTCGTACTCCTGTTCATATACTTCAAGACACCATGTGGTACTGTCACATATATATTATATATAGATATAGATATATAATTATATAGATACTGTTATATTGTTAAATACCAAGAGTAATTTGCCCAGAGATTCGGTATTCTAGTAAACGGAAGAATGAAGTGAGAGATTGGTTTGGTCATCAGCTCAGGCCCAGGCAAGGAATGCTTTAGGCTTCGCCCGCGTTGACATCCACAATGGAACATTATAAGACAAGTGTAGTGACCGATTATCATTAAGGCAAATTGCAATGTTTCCATATACTACTCACATCGAATTTATATTACACCTGTCTCACCTGTGCCACCAGAGAGAGCCATACTTCATGTACCATTATAATTACCATTTCTATGTCATCTTACCATTATAGGTCTACTTCTTCACACACTACTTGTCATTTGCAACCATTATCAACTATACTGTTCAATGCTTCACAATAAATCAGAGTAATAATCAGTCGAACGGAATGTCACCTCAGACTCAGAAGACGAATTTGAAGCTGGCTCCGACTTCTTGTCCAAGTTTTCCACCACCAAGACGATATTTCTCATCATACCCTCGAGACCGTCAACACGGTGCGACAGCGACTTGTCATCGGACTTGGCATCGGACGACTTGACAATACCAGAACCAGAAGGTATTTTCCTCATATTTCTCTTGCGTACAGTGCCTCCCAAAAGCATCATCATGTGTCTCGTTGCAACGATCACAATGTCTAGGTGTTTTACCCATAATTACAAATATTTCACCACAAATACAGAAAAAAATCTCTCAAGAAAATTTTAGCGTGTGAACGGTTGGGTGAACGGACTTGGAGTGGATTGTTATGGTAGAATGGAAGGGCGTGGCATTGTGACGCGGGCTTACCATGGGGGAGAGTGTGGCCCTAGTCACAGTCGTCATGCTCCCGTCCCAATATACGCGGTGAAATCTCACCTCCACCTAATATTGAGACCTAGTCTGTCATTTTTTATTCTCCTACTCAAACAATGCCGGGTCCCTACACAAGGGTATATTTCTGATTTTTATCATTTTTCAAGAAATATTACTATTATTGGGAATGGGTATGAATGAGGGTCTGCCTACGTGAGATTTATGTTTGGAATTATTTTAATTGATCTAGTGTGGATGGTTCATTGACATTAAGTGAAAAAAACAATTTAGAGTTTACTCCTTCTTCATAGAATAAGAGAAAGGAGTAAAAACTTATTTGTTACTATTAGAATTACATTGAATTAGTAATTAGTACTATTAATGCAGTGCTAATTTGGATAATAGCAATGATTAGAATTTTTAATTAGCACTAACTAGTAATTAGTACTACTACTTTTAATTAGCACTAATTAGTAATTAGTACTAGTGGTAATATTAATTATTAGAGGTGCTGTATACATTTGTAGGCACACAGTGCTGCAATGGAAAGACGTTGCTACCATATAGTGCTGCCCCCTAGTATATAATTTAAGTGTTAGGTAATGTGCTATTGATACAATGTTAGCAGGATTGGATGGATAAGAGTTATTTTTCAACAAGAGTTATGGAAAGAGATGCGACATTGCACCACAGAGTGGAAAGGGAACAGAAATAATATAGCCTTTAGACGGGGATACAGAGGTGCGGAGGAATCCGCTTTAAATGCGGCGACACAGACAATGGTAATAAAAGGTTTAGCGAATGTCTGGGCCGAGTCAAAGAGTAAGGTAAATATTGAGGTGAAGTTTTTGTCGAGTGCAGACACAGTCGGCTTACGAGGTAGAAGCGGAATTAAATTAGCACTAATAAATAAGCAACATGCTTTATAATTGTATTATTATTGGCTGTGTAAGATAGGTACAAGAATCAACATTGTAGATCGATCTACTCACTCCACTGGCTTAGGACCACCAATTTAAGGTTAGGTTTATAGTTAGTATTGATATCAATCCGTGTATTTAATTCCACCTCACACCATGCTGGGAAGAACCAGTATATCATGTCGCTTCCCGAATATGATTTTAAATGTAAACGAAAGTCACGAGGTGGCGGCACTGGCTGGAGGAGTGGTAGACGAATGCAACCGAGGAGAGGAGGGGAACGCACCATCATAACCACAGGATCGACCTTCTTCTTCTTCTTCTTCTTCTTCTTCTATTAAAGTGATTTACCCCTGTTGAGTGTCATCGCACTGTATGCTCGGAGCGACGACAGGTGCAACTATTCATGACTATTATTACATGTGATCTAATTTTTTTGTTTTAAAATCTGATGAAGTCGATTCGATCGGGGATTCGATTCACCTTCATAGCTCTCTTCCCACACTCGGTCAGTCTCAGAACAGCTTTTTACATTCTACGGTATTTAAAAAAAAAAAAAAATCGTGAATGTTAGTGAATTGGGTACCATTCTGTCAATCATCCTGAGTAGCAGGTTCATGTGATACATTTTGAGGTGTTGGTTGAGGATTGGTGTGAGGAGTGTGGACACTTATCTGGGAGGATATCTGGATGCCCATCTCTGTGTGATGTAATTCACGCCAACACTACTAACTTTGCACTTATGCAAGGACTGCTTGATTGACAACCTTCTACCATCTCTGCAGTAAATCCCTGAAGGCCAGTGTGACATCCTATTGGTTGACATTTGTTGTATTCTATTGGCTATCTTGGTTTGATTGACAAGTTGCCACTTAAGGCCACTGTATAGGTTTTGAGAGGAACCCATTTAGAGAGGACCACCCATGACTGTCTGAATCTGAGTGATCTACACCTACTACACCCTTTGGGATTTCTGGGTTTCAAGTCTTGGAGACAGACAAGCTCGGAATTGCAAAGACTAAAAGACAATTGTGTATTATTAGATTACAATATGTTGTTTGATGTCTTATGTCTAATTCTCTTGCATTGTACTTTCATGTTTATCCAACTGCCTTTGTAAACAGGGAGCGTGCAACTTTCCTAGTTGTTAATAAACTGAATTTTACTTCCACTCCTGTGTTCTTCTAATACAGACATTCGAGGCATTTCAGATTACAGTACGTCTGATATTCATAATCTAGCCATTGCGCACAAATAGTTGACCGTAGAATTCGTTTCCTTTGGAAACGCACAATATATACATTAACTTAAACTGATTATAAAGTTAAACAGAAAAATAGTTCATTAAATGATTGATTAACTTAATAAACTTATAACTTGTTTGAACTGCTTTTGCAAAGAATATGAAGAATTCATAGATTGCACCCTGCATAGTTCATAGACCTGCGCTGTCAGTCTGATAAATTTGGTATGTACATTGTGTATTTATTGTTATTGTTGGTACGATGTCAGGTTCAGCTATACTTCCGTTTGCCCATTTGGACTGCCCCGGGGACTGCCCGACTGGGATTTCTTGGTAGGCTATACCATTTTAAAGGTTTCCTGTTCAATACGTAGGCCTATCGTAATGTGTGTCGCAGGCAGATCTACCAGTTCTACCCCTGGAAGAGTGCGCTGAATTAATTATGGCAATCACGGTCATCCGATTAAGTATTTTACGTATGATTTTACATACTAGCTTCTTACACAGTAAATTCTCTCGCATTTAATTAATGGTTAATACTTTCAAATCTGCTGCAAGCAACAGGAAAAATGTGTAAAACTGTCAGAAAGGTTCACGTAAAAAAATATATTTTCAGTGAATTTATTACCTCTGAATTAGCTTGAATTATTGTTTAATCTGTAGTGAATGCAGTTGTATTCCAATGTCCAAATACATAGGCCTACTGAAAAACTAAATATCTTCGATACATCATGATAGTCGGCCAGACAGTCATATATGAATCGCCTATATGATCATCAAAGATATAGATTCAGCTGATATAGGTATGATTGAGAGTGCAGCAGATTTGAGGGTGTAGAATTTTCAGTTTCAGTTAAGAATCAGGTTTCCTAGCCACTCTTGGCGAGGTAATGTGGAATAATAGGTTCGTCAAGCTCGAGCCGGGTATTGTTAACTGGAAGATATGGTTAGAAAAGGGAGTCTTCAGGTTTGAACACATGATTTCTAATGGTGCGATAAAAAACCAGGCTGAGTTCAAGGCAGATTACGGCTTAAAGGTCAATTTTCTCGAACTTATAAGTCTGAAAGCTAAGGTCCCTATTAAGTGGATCCAAAAATGTCAAGAAGACAAAGTGTACAACTTTGATGATGAACCTTTGTGTCACATTGGGAATAGTTCTGTTATTCCTCGGTCTTGTATTCTGTACGACTCGGTTCGGAAATCCTTAGTTCAGGCAGACGATAGAGATTCTTCCTGGCGCTCCCTCTTTCTTAACAAAGACCTAGATATCTCTGCTGTAGAAGCTGAAGTTTGGTACATGATCCTTTATCATTGCACTAAGGATGTAAGATTGCTATCATTTCAATATAAGGTATTGAATGGACTCGCGGTTTGTAATTTGTATTTATGCGATATTAGTATAAAAGGTGAAAAAAAATGGAAAACGTTGTCCACCTCTTCGCAAAAACAGCATGCATGCTGTTCTTGCGAAGAGGTGGACAACGTTTTCCATTTTTTTTATGCAGTAGGGGTGCAGTTGGTCTGATTGAAAATCCTTCAGCCTTCAGGAAATGGATGGTCTTGGAGCCTGAACAAGCCTGGTTGCTGAAATAGTTTGAAAAGGAATCCCTCCTAAAAGAAAAAGTATTAGAATATGGTAATCATTATGAAGAGGGATTCTCCAGCCAAATAAGTTTTAAGGAGCAAGTGATGAGTCTGACTCAGGTCATGAACGAGATGGGAAACCCTTTCCTTGATGACAGTGATGAGTTACTAGCCCTAGACACACAAAACATCTTGGAGGAGTATGTGGTAAACAGTGGATCGTTATACAAGGTACTGTAAAGAAGTGATATCGTACTTGCTCCATTAATGCACCAATTAAGAAAAATGCCCTTCCTCTCTTCCGTTGTCCAAAGTCAAGAGCCATGACAAAATAAGCCGGGAAAATTTCTTTACTCAAAAATGATGTGGCACTGTTCTCTTGACTTGTACATTGTGATGCAGCAAAGGATGAGTGACATGAGTACATTCTCCAGCCATGAGAACCATCCCTTTCCTCCTTCATTAGATGATGGTGGGAAATTGTCAGTACACCATACGTTTCCTTGGTGTCGGCTCGTAGTTACCACACTGCACTTTTAACCATTGCCCCTTAAACCAACGAGATTCCCTTTACGGACTTAGGACAACTAATTTACGGACTTAGAAATATAATGGGCTAACTGAATGAGGAGTTGATGATCATCTGTACTAGTGCTATTAACATTTTAGCATCATAATAGGGACAAATATAAATTTTAATTGACCTTCGCTGTGAAGAATTGATTCAGTCAAGTCGAATATATATATATTATATATATTATTTTTCCATAATTTTTTTTTGTTCTCAACAAAGGATAGTTCAAGGTTTGTGCCCATATCATAATATAACAGTTAATACTTTTTACTTTTTATATAGTGACCTGGCATATTTGGGCTACGGAAAGACACTCTAATTTTTACCATAATCAAAAGTTATATATATTTTTATTTTTAAGTAATTTCAGTAATATCTCTTTTTCACCATGCAATTTAAACTGTTTTAAATACTTTTGAGTGTTTAAATTAGTACTAGATAATTAGGCTTTTTAATAGGATTGGTGGTTCTAGGTTATCTGTAAAAATAATATATGAAAAATTACAAAATGAGACTGTTTTTCATGAAAATATATTAAGATATTAACAGAAAATATGGAAAGCTATATATGGCTAGATAGAACTTGAGCAGATCTATGCGATAAAAGTAGTTTTGATAACATATAACAGTAACCACTCTCAGCATCAAGTGTAAAAAAGGTGGGATGATCCCATTTTGTGAGAATGGGTCATGTCCGGATAGTCTATTGAAGCGAGATGGCGCCACCTTAACTATTAGCTCTCATTCTGGCTTGAACAGGATGCTTCAAAATGCATTCATCCTTGTAGTGGGAATTGAAAAACGAACGCTTCAATATTTAAATTGCTTAAGTGAAGTATTATGTCATGAGTTATGTAGTAGTGCAAATACTGCCATGTACGATTGTATCCTGACTTAAATAGTTATTGGTTTACTATACACTCTTAATTTTATTTTATTAAAGTTTCGAAATGATCGGTCAGTACAGAACCTACAGTCATGCAGTTCCTGATATTTAAGCAGCAACCATTCTTTTAAAGGTGGGTGTTTTATTATTAGAAATTGTATCAACAATATTCAATGCAGTTATAACGATATAGAGAGTGTATTATAGAAGCAATTATGATGAATATTGGAATATGCCATTCTATTTGATGAATTAATATTTTTTTGTACACACATTTTATGCCTAATGCATTTAAGCAAAATTGAATAATTATATATTTTCAATATAAACTAATTTTATATTTTCAAGTGTCTAAGATTTTGATATACATAATTCAGCATCTACAAGAGCAATGATTTATTGAACAGTAAATAGCTCCATAAGAGAAATGTAAATTTAAGAAGTCTTGGATAGCTTAGAATATTGGATTATGATGATTCATGAAAGCAGCCATTTTCGGAGGAGGGGTGACGTCAGGCATGACAGAATATAGGAGCCATATCTTCTGCTGTCTTGCCCATCCTGGCCGGGGCAGCATTACAACAACAAACGCAGACTTAACATTTAAATTGTTGAAATTTCATATTTGGGCATATAATTCTCTTCGCTTATACATCGAAGCACATTGAAGATTTTGATATACATAATTCAGCATGTACATACTAATGGTTCTGGCAACCTGTGTGGAAGGGACAATAGCTCTTCCATTGTAATGGGGTAAAAACTTCAGAAACCAGAGGAGGTCAGAGAGGACCAACTTTGTGATGGTGGGACGTCTACCTTTAGCCATGCGGAGTGTAGTCTATGTATAGACCTAGGTAGGGACTAGGTAGGTCTATTACCTGGAGCCTGGGAGTAAAAGGTTAACAACATTAATAATCAGTCATAAAAATTAATAATCAGTAATAAAACCAGTAATAAAAAGCAGTCAGCCCCTTCCCTATGGAGCTGCCTCTTGCAAATTTTCCCTGCCTCTCTGCCTACCTCTCTTTGCTGGAGGAGGTGCAACCCCAGCATCAAAATAAGATTCTGAAGATTCCCTTGCCCTTCCCCTAACTGTTCCTCTACCCCTACCTCTCCCTCTTGCTTGAGGCTCCCCTACAACCTCCTCCTCCTCCTCCTCCTCCTCAGAGTCTTCAGAAGCAGCTAATTCTCATGATTCGTCAGAAGAAAATTCCCTATCCCTGTCCCTTCCCCTTCCCCTTCCCAAGTTGTTACTCCAAAGCCATCAGATTCTTCTTTCCCTGGCCTAGCAAGAGATCAATTCACACAGAGAGCTCCAGTTCGGTTACATACAGATTGAAATGGTATGCATAGAGAGAAATTTCCGAGCTGATCTCTTTCTCAATAAAAAAGTACACAACGAGAAGTCCGACGAGTGACATGCCAAATTTAGTTGCTCTGTCCCACACAACATGTAGATTTACATCTATATGACTGGGAGACCCTGGATTGTTGAAAGTATTTGATTTGAACGCTAAGGTTTGCTTGATCCCAGGCTTGCCCTACGAGTTATGGTAAATCGGAACTTGCCGTACAGCCAGAATCTATTTATAGGAAATAGAGTGTTGCTTCAGACTTGGCCAGATAATCTAGGATAAATTGCTCTGTGATGTCTCAACAGAAGACCAGCACTGCCAACCATGCTAAAACATGGTCTGTGCTGTATGAGCTATGAAGGAGAACTGGGTATAGGTGGTTAAGAGTATGTTAAGTGTATGATCTAGTGATTTAATTAATCTAAAACACAAGAGGAGCATGCACATCATCTCAAATTGGTCTTTGACAAACTTTCAGAACATGGGTTTACCATTAACAAAGAGTGAATTATATTATATTTATGTCACTTCTTTTAAGATAAGGTAGACTATAGACTTGATTGATAACTGATGTTCACATACCCTTTTGGAACTTTGTCACGTAATGATTGATTCTGATTTGGTCCCAGTCTAGTTCTACTGATTGAGATCGGTTTGTGTTTAGTGATGACATATTCTTTGTTTGTATCTTTGCGGACTGATTGTTCTCCTTCTTGTTTGTTTAATTCTCTGGTTTTATTGTTGGCTAAAAAGACAAAAAAAATGGAATGTGTGAGACTTGTAACTACTACTTGTGTCTGTAGGTCTATACCTCAAGGTCTTATACCTCTATTATAACTGAAGTAATGTTTCTGTAGGTCGTATACCTCCTCCTCCTAACACACTCTCCTCTCCTGTGTGTAAGCTCCCCCTCTTCTCCTGAATGGCTTTCCGGCCCCATTACATGTGATTTCATTCCATTCCATTTCATGAATAAAATACCAGTAGCCTACCCAAACAATTTTTGTACTATATAACAGGAGTAAGTTATCAATAGGCCTGATTACGCAGAGATGAGCCTAGAGATGTTCAGCTTTATTCATAAAATATTCAGCTTTTGATGCGCTTTCATTTAATTTAACGCCTATATCTACATAATTCTTATTTCATTTCAGTCCTGTTATGAGGAGCCACATTAAATGTAAAATCGATATCTCCTGTTTGTGCGTTCCTCCTGCTTGTTAGCACAAAGGTAATTAACCTCTCACTAGCATTTTTATGTATATATATATATATATATAAGTGTTTTTATTTCCAATTCATCGTACATTTCATAGAAAAGGGTCATGACTCAGTCAATGAAACCATTGTTTTTCTTAGAGTGCCCGTATGCTTCGACATTATTATTACAACTCTTCTCTTACTAGAATGTGCATAGTCAGGTCTTTTCAACATATTTGATCTTTCTGGAATTACACTATATTATGAATCATGGTATATTCATACCAACTCTTAATAACTATGTACAATCATTTCTCAATAAAACAAATTTAAAAGTAGTTTGCTTTTGTTTTTAGCAACTTAAAAGTTCCTTATATATAACAAGGTAAACTACACTCCTTGATGACATTATATAGCAGATTAATCCCACTTTTCAACAGTACATGCATACAAGACTTACAGGCTTGAAAAGATGAAACTATTATTGAGTTTTAATATAAAAACTCAATAATGTACAGATATATATATGGTTTAATCATTAACTGACATTTGTCAGAACTGTCTTTTTACTTTAATCATTTTGAACCATATAATCATTTTTCAGATACAATCTGAAATTGACCAAGTCTTCTACCTGGTGACCCTCAAAAAATTTATTATTTTCTGAGTTCCATAAGAAAGATGCTTTATACAAGAATGATCTTTTTATTCTCTCCGAATGTGGAGTTATTATCTTAAGCATTTTCTTTTTGTTACCTTTATTCGACCTTAGATCCCTTTTATTTGAATCAATGTTATCGGTTATTAAAGATTTTTTAAAAGCTATCTCCAATATATGAGCCTCTCTTCTTTTATCCAGAGGAGGAATACCCAGTTCCTTTGACAATTCTACTACATTTGTTCTTTTATCCAAGAACTTTGCCCTTCTTATAATATTATTTTGCAATACTTGTAACTTATTTAACAATGCCTTATTATTAGTCCCATTATATATTGTGTCCCCAAAATCCATGTGGGGAATAACCATTACCTTATACAAGTTCAAAAACATTTTCTCCGTGAAAACATGTCTTGATTTTGAGAGTAGTCTACTCTGATTTTGAATAACATTTATTTTCTTTTTCAAATGAGATTGAAAAGTAAGTTTAGAATCGATTAACAGTCCTAAGTAAGTATATTCATCCGTATGTCCTATTTCATGTTCTCCAAATTGATAATTGTTCAAATCCTTAGCTTTAGATGATCTACCGGAATTAATTTTCATCAATTTACATTTCTCAATGTTAAGAGAAATTTTATTAATTTTACACCACGAATGTATGTTCTGAAGATCAGATTGTAATTCTTCTCCAAGAGTAATATATGACTGATTAACATTGTACAGAACCGTATCATCAGCGAATAACTGAATTTTGGATTTAATAGCACATTTATAAATATCATTAACATATATACTGAACATTAAAGGACCAAGGGAAGTTCCTTGGGGAACACCACAATTTACCCCTTTCTCATTTGATAAAACATTATTCACTAAGACTTTTTGTTTCCTTAAAGAAAGATAATTCTCAAACCATTTTAAAGAGTCATTTTTTATACCATATTTTTCTAGTTTATGTAAAAGAATATCATGATTAACCGTATCAAACGCCTTTTTAAAATCTAAAAAGGCCATTTCAATATAATCGTTGTTATTAATTGCATTGTAAATATCATTAAACATATTATGGTGTGCATCAGATATGGAAATTCCTGAGCGAAAACCAAATTGTTTATCATACAGTAAATGATTCTCTTCAAAGTATTCGTAAAGTTGTAAATGGATACATTTTTCCAATATTTTTGCAGGCAGTACAATCACAGATATAGGCCTGTAATTCGACGCTGAATCCTTTGGGCCAGATTTATAAAGAGGCGTAATAGTAGCCTCTTTAAAAAATTCTGGAATTATACCACTTTCTATTGACTTATTAAACAAATATGCTAACTGCGTGGAAAGTGTCATTAAACATATTTTAAGAATTGATGTAGGCATATAAGGTATTCCAGATGATTTTGAATCACTGGATTTCCTAAGAAAATGAACTATTGTAGATGGGCATATTTTTGCAAATTTAAATTCAACATCACTTGGTATATTTATAGCTTTATCAACATCATATTTACATTTTTCATCATAATCAGGCTCCTCTATCTTAGAGGCTAAAACATCACCCACCGAGGCAAAGAAATCATTGAGCAGATTTGGACTATTATCTGTATCTATGTTACAATGTTCTCCTCCTTTTTCCCCAACTTCCTTTATTCTAATGACACTATTAGATTTGGATTTCGATGGGTTTATAAGAGGTTGAATAATTTCCCATAACTTTTTAGGGTCCCTATAATTCTCTTTTAATTGAGTTTTAGTAAATTCGTTTTTAGCTTTTATTAGTGTAGAATTCATTTTATTTCTCATTTTCTTAGCTTCGTCCCAATCCTCACTCCTACCTGATTTCTTTGCCTTTACAAATGCTTTATCCCTGCTTTTCGATAAGTTTATAATATCTTTGGTATACCATAGGGGTTTAGACTTAACACCTCTAAATTCCTTTATAGGACACATCCTATCAAGAAATTTATTTATTCTACTATATATCATATTCCACGCCTCATTTACATCTGTCTCCGCCTTATATAGATCGTCCCACTTCTCATTTCTCAAAATTTCCTGTAGTATTTTCATATCCAGGTTTTTTGTGTTTCTCGCTTTAAATGAGACTTTTTCATATATATTTTTACCCTTCTTTTTAATCACAAATGCCGGAATGTGATCACTAGAATTGTCGTTAATAGTTCCACAACTCATAATATAATCACTATTCGAGTAAATATGATCTAATGTAGAAGAAGATTTTTTGGACGATCTAGTATCCCCATTTATATATTGTGTCATGTTCAATCCTGAGAAAATATTAAAAAATGCAGTGGTCTTGGATGATCCTATTTCTACCGATTTTTTATAATCAATGTTAAAATCGCCTATAACATATATTTCTTCTTTTCTTCTTATTTCTGAGACAATATGCCTCAAGTACTTATTGGCTTCTTCCAGATCCCCCCCTGGCGGTCTGTAGACATTAACGACAGATAATCTTTTAATAAACCCCCTTTTACATGATATAACTTGGGCCTCTATATCCCTATTAGATATATTAAGTTTTTCGTATGATTTCACATCAATATCCCAATTGTTGTTAATGTAAAGCATTAAACCTCCACCTTTTTTCCCTGATTTCCGATCCCCTCTCACTATTTCATAACCTTTCAGAGCTACTTGTTGATCAGGAATATTTTCACTTAGCCAGGTTTCCTGTAATCCCAATATATCTACCTTAGATTGGGATAGAAAACTATGTACATTAATAACCTTATTTAGAACACTTCTGACGTTCCATGTAACTACCTTTACCCCTTTAGACTTTCTGAAGTCTTCAATCTCGATTAAACCTTTGTTAATCGTATTATTTACTTTATAATTACAACCCATTAAAAATTGTAATTTTAAGTATTTTCTTCCTCTTTTTAGAGGTTCCCCACCTTCGAAGGAATACTAGGTGGCACCAGTTAGATAAATCTATATACAACATACCTTTGTTTAAAAACTTCAAAAATACAATCAATACGAACAGCATCTCTTCAGGATATATATTGTACCCCATTTTCATCTACTAAGACTATATACTTATCTACAAAGTACAAATCTTTCAATTCTCTATCTATAATTGAGAAATTTTTTTCCCTACTAGCATCATTTAATCATCATTTAAGCTACATTTATAATCACTCATTGTTTAACTGAACAATGGGAATCACCTTTAATAATTGATATTTGTCCGACCTAATAAGAGCTACTCTGCATTTAACACCAACCCATTACACTTTAGTTATTTCAATTTGACGGTTCCAATGTATATTTCAATAAGTAGTCACCTCAACCACTTTATGTAATAATCAGAAATAATATTTCTAATCATAAAATTCAGTCCACCAAGAATATGGTCTCAATTAATGTCAATATAGTTTTGATTAAATGTTTATGGATATATTTATATATTTGTTCTTCTGTATTGTGATCTGGCGACCGATGTGGACTTTTAAATGATGGATAGAAAAGTCGAGTAGAGGAGAGCCAATAAATCATCTCATATTGTTAGTATCTATGAGCCTTAATTATTATAATATTATTTGATGATAAAGTAAAGTAATGACCGAGAAATATCCAACCACATTCTGAAAACGCTAGTTATCAATAACTCGGCCTCTACCCACTTACTTTATGACATATTGTCAAGAATAATATTATACGATTTCAGGAGTTGAAGTCCAATCTTTTCCTTGAGTTCCTCACCCAAGTGGCACCCATCTTCAGATAACTGCGAGTAGAATGTGGTGTATTTGGCTTCAGTGTCCTCTTTCTTCTTCCTCTTTGGTTTACACCTGTGTACAAACTGGGCAATGTGTGATGATGGTATCCCAGCTACATTGTTCGTCTCACGAGCTATCGAATTAAATAAAAAGATGCGATTATTTAATTCCTTTTGAACGTGGAATGGATATTTGTCAGCAGTTGTACCTTTTAAATTACCCAGAAAAGTGTTATATTTGTTAATATCTATGCCTATTGTAGTAGCAATGGACACTAAGGGTGTCGGTAGGTTGGGAGGCAACGACTCTGTCAGGAGAGCTCTCACTTCTGCTATTTCTGACCTTATATATTCTTCGAATAATATAATGTTTTCATGTTGAAGCGAGATTTGACACTTATCGTTGAATTTGTTCCTTTTAGTAATAGAACATATTCCAGCCGCCATGATTATAATCCTTGGCCGAGTGAGATATAACGTGCGGCGGGCCTCAGTTGCTAGTCTTAATGGCGTGGCTCCACCTATGGAAACAACCTTCAACCTTAGGCTAGGACATTGTCGATGTATAATTTGGTAGATTCCTCTTCCACGGGAGTCCATAAGGACCAACATGTCTGTCATTGTTGAGATTTAGCTTATTTCTGTGTTACTTTAAAATATTTACGAAGCTTCTTCTTCACGCTTGTAAGTATGATACCGAATCGGTTGTCACCTCTCAGTAGTTTAGGGTCTACGACTTTTCGAGCGCCATCTTGGATCTGGACGCCCGGGTGGTGGCTTCCCACACCCCACTTGTGGGATGTCGTAAATTCATAATACAAATCGTGTTTTGAAGAGAGAAACTTCTCTCTAAGGTTCCCATTCTGCGCGAATTTATTAAATACGAGTTTCTCCAGTAGTTCATCTTCTTGCTTCTTCCAGTCTTCACTAGCTACTATTTTATCCCCCATTCGTTTCACGTCAACCGGCCATCAACTTTTGCCATGGCGGCCGCCATCTTTGGTTTACCGTGGTGCTCCGCCTTAAGACTTTGGAAAGCGGTTTCCACGTTGGCATAAACTTTTTGGTCGTAGTAAAAAGCAGATGCATGGAAATTTGAGAGAAAACTGTATGGTCCAGCAAATCCCAAACCATTTTCCCCCACTGGGACGTGTTTAACATCTTCGGGTCTGCAGCCCGATGGTAATTTGTGAAGATCATCGACATTATAGCTGCTATCACCTATTCTCAAGTGATTTACCATCAGCTCAACAGGTTTATTTCTCAATCTCAACAGTTCAAAACAGCCGTGTAGAATGGAATAATCGTGGTCTTTTAACTCCGGTCCCTTTCTATTTAACCATACTTTTTGGAATCTGGGGACACTTCTGATGTTTTTTGCCTTATTTACAATCTGTTTCTTCCTCTCGGAAGAATCAAACTCCACAAAAATAGCCCTCTTTCTGTGGATACTAGGCATTCCAATCCTATACGCTCTGACAATGTGATCTAGGCTGATTTCTTCATATGCATAAGAGAGGATGGTAAGAATGCTTTCTTTCGTATTCTCCAGAAAATATAAATCATTTATGCTAGAGTTTTTCATTTCCTCGTGTCTTGGTCCACCATTGTCGAGCATCCATGTTTCAGGAACTTCTTCCACAATAATAAAGTTCGTACTATCTTCTAGAGAAGGAGCTAACCACTTTTTCTTTTCTTTATTATTCTTGTCAAGCTGATTTTCAATCTCTGCGATTTTTTCTACGATTTTATCTTTTTCTTCCACTACTTTATCAATCCTCTCCTGTGTCTCCGCATAATCAAACACATGAGCAGCAGCTATATTTTCGATCTGGTCATCTATGTGTAATCTAATTTTCTCGATCGAACTGTTTACATCTCCTTTCAAGTCCTCCAACATTGTTTCTATTTTCTCAGCCCTTTCTTCCCAACTCATGTTACTGTCAGATTCTACATCACCTTTAATCTGTTCATTTTTCTTCTCTTTCTCTGAGAATTTGTTGAAGAATATTGTTTTTTCTAACTCTGTGACTCTTCCCACTAGTGAACTCGTCGGGAAAGCATTTTTGCCGTTCCCAAAATGGCCGGTAATATTAGCCAGAACTTCTTTCGTAATATCTTCAATTAGACTATTTCTAGAGACATCATCAAATACGATAACTTTGGGGCTATTACACGCTTGTGATAGATCATCTAGATGTTCCTCAACTAATTTCATCGGTGTATGAAATATTATAGAACTATCTAGGCTTAGATCGTCGTTAAGCCTCTCCTCACTGCGTGCCTGGGAGGTTGCGACTGGGCTATTAATAGCATCATTGCCACTGTCGCTGGGCGCTGGTGCCTGGGGATTTGGCGAATGATCCGTTATGTCCCCCTCGCTTCCCTCGCAACCCTCTACTGTATCTTCGAGATTCGCACTGTCGATTATATTTCCCATCATTGAAATATCTTCTTCCTTAAAGTGAACTATCCCATCTACAGATTTCACATTTGCTATCAGTTCATCTTCGTTTTTGCGCAAAAGTTTTTTTTCAATAGAATCAGAAACCTTACTTGGATCCTCCGGGTCTGGTTTTGCCGTTATCTCCATGTTTTCCATGTTCGAACGTCGATGAATCCATGCACGACTGAGACAAATGGCTTAAAAGAGATGTATTCTTCTTCAGAATAAATAAAACACCTCCAATAATGACCCTTGATGTGAATCCAATCTTTTTGCCGCGAAAAAATTAATTCGGCATGATGATTAAGATGTTTTCGGGGAAATAATGTTCTTCTCGCTAACGGTGGTGCGTGTAGCTCATTTGAAGTTTTCCCGCCACTCTACGTACAGTAGACTACGTTGAATTTTATTGTGAGATATATGTGGGATTGCTCAATTATAGGGCTGTTGATGAAAATATTTTACGCGAAATAATTACATGATTTGATTCATACCAAGAAGATTCAGATGTTAACAATTTTATATAACTTATATATGTGGGATTGCTCAATATATAGGGCTGTTGATAAAAATGTTTTACAGGAAATAATTGTATGATTTGATTCATATCAATAAGATTCAAATGTTTACACATTTTTCATAATTTTTCAGATTACCGGTATCTTAATTGTGTATAAAAACGTGACATCAAGGAATAAAAGTACCATCACCTCTTTGTCACCCTAACTGCTTGTTAGCTCAAAGGTAATTTGTTTTGCACCACTTGATATGTTTTCTTCAGAATATATATTAAGTCACTATGTTCGCATAGTTAGCTCCACATGATCTCTTCACACACTAGCTCTAAGAATCAATATCGATTCAGTTGAGAATATGTATAATCAATTTAACATAGTCTGGTTTGATTTTAATCTTCATACCACCTTGACATTAGATTTCATTTTTCCATTTCCTTTGATACATCAAAATGGATAATAAATGATAGTTTGACGGTTTATCTATGAACCTCTTGTGCTTGAAACGTTGAAGAATCATCTTAATATCTTTTTCTTACTTTTTAAGCGCCTATTTTATATATTTTCAGATGGTTGCATTAACCTCTGCAGAAAGAGCAAAAAGGTATCGGGAAAGAAAAAAATCAGATGAAAGTTGGGTCATTGCGCAAAGACAAAGGAGCAGGAAGAAAAGAAATCTAGTGGGCACATTAACAGCAGCCAAGTTACAGGAAAGGAGGAATTATGAGAGGGAGCGGAAAGGAGCTCAAAGGAAAGCAAAAAAGGACAGTAGCAGCCTACAAAATACATCACTAAATCTGTCTGCAGACCGTACCAGGAAAAGAACCAGTAGGGCCCTGTCTAGGGCCAACCGAAAACTAGAAAAGTTGGCTATGAAATCGCAGAATTTACAAAGGCAATTGTGGAACGCAAGAAAAAGGTTGAGTCGGGCAGAGAAACGCTTTAAGCAACCAAATACAAATGATCCAAGAAGGAGGGCTGTAAATGATCTTGCTAAACATGGCTTACAACCATCATCACACCCTTCTTTAGTGAAGAAACTAACAGCACACTATGCCATCCTGTATGAAATGAAAAGGAGAAATTTAAAGCAGATGTCTAAAAAGAAGCCGCAGATGGAAAAGCTTTTATCAAGCAAGATTGTGAGAAAATATCGCATCATGTCTTACTTGGGCAATGAAACCAAGACCAACAGAAATAATGTAACTGTAAGGAAAACCATCAAGCGCCGAATGAAGAGAAGCATAAGGATGACAAATGAACAAGTGTCCAGAAGAAGGCGGATTGAGGAATTTTACATGAGGGATGATGTATCTACAATGTGTCCTGGTCGCAAAGATTACATCACATTAAGAAGGAAAGGCAGAAAAGAGAAAAAGCAGAAACGGATTTTGAATGACTACCTCAAGAACATCTGGCAACCTTATTTGACAGAAAGTGAAGAAAAGTTGAGCCTTGCCACCTTCTGCCGAATGAGGCCCCACAATGTTTTGCTGACAAAGTTCACCGATAGGAAGACATGCCTGTGTCCAAGACATCAGAATATTGCCCTAAAGTTAAGGGCAATCAAAGTCACTGATTCTCCTGATTTCCTGATAAAGTGGAAGACTGATGATGAAATCCTATCCAAAGGGAATATCGAGGTCAAGGTCAAGTTTTGGGAGTGGACCAAAGAGCAGAACTCTGGTCGGAGTGAAACTATTTGCAAGGAGATAACACTGGTGAAAGACAAATTCATTAAACGGCTGAAGGATGACCTTCAAGATTTCAGGACCCATGTTGACCGAGTTCGAATCCAATATCAGGCTTTACGGTACCTAAAGGATAATCTGAAAAGTGATGAAGCTATTGTATCGATGGATTTCGCAGAAAACTTTTCTTGCCGTGAAAAGGAAGAGGCCCAGAGTGGCTATTGGAACAGAAGACAAATAAGTATTCACCCAGTTGTTATCTACACACGAGACGAGGAGCTTCATCACAGCTCATGGGTATATATGAGTGCTAATCTGAGCCATAATCCATCCAGTGTTTTGGCCATAATGGAAAAGGTCAGCCTATCTCTGCCTGAGGGGGTCACGATGCTGCACTACTGGACTGATGGGCCTAGCTCTAAATACAAAAACAGAACTATTGGGCATGTCATTGCAAACCACAGGTAAATCATTACATTAATTTTACTTAGTTTTGATTGAATAAGTCTTAGTAGGAATAAATAATCTTTATATGTGAATAGTGGAGCAGACTATTTGAACAAAACAAATTTTGAATTATACCTTGACGAATCGTGGCCCGTGCGAAAACCATTTTCGCCGAAAATAAATACAAGCTTATGACCGCCACCCATGCCTCTATAACAGAGAACCTATATAGAACCAAACCCTGTCCAACAGACTTTTCTCCCTTAATTCAATCTTAGACTCTCTAATTCTTTCACCAATGAAAAGGGAATTGCATCAATAACTAGATGTGTGAGTTTGAAAGAAATCCGAGTCCCCTCTGGGATTTGAACCCCCAATGTGCTGATTGGGAGTCCAGCATCTTACCCCTAGACCATATACTGGTTGTATGGAAATGTATATAAACACTAGACATATGCCACACATTGATGTATCACATTTTAGCTTTACTTTAATCCACCATTCTCCGCATGGTGAATGAGGAGAATGGGGAAAATACATTATCTATGAACTTCCCTGTGTTGGCCGCAGGTGATTTAAGGATTCAAATAATCATAAAAGTATATCTTGCATCTGCAATATTATATTTCTATAAAGCAATGGAGGGCATCTTGCACTGCACGCTTCTCTGGATTATTGATAAAAAGAAGTTTGAATTTTCCATGCTTCAATCATAAAAATCAAATTTACCCTCCTTCTCTGTTTCAGAAGTAGTTAACATATGCATGTTTAAAATTTGATTCAGACAGTTATTTTACTATAATTTCAGGATTATTTTTGGCACAGATGCAACTTGGTCATATCACGAAGCCGGCCATAGAAAGTCAGTTTGCGACGGCATAGGTGGAGTCATTAAAAGATATGCGTTTGAGGCTGTTAGTCAGCAGAAGGCAAGAATACAAAACGCTAATGACATGTACAAATGGGCAACATCTGCCTACCAATCAAGTAGTTCAATCAACAGCATCCTCTACACTGATTTAGATGTTAAGAAATGGCAGAGCAAGGTAGCTGCGTTCAAACCAGCTGCCATTCCAGGAATAAGCAAGTGCCATGCGATTTTTCCACTCATGCCAGGAAAAATTGCGATGCGTGAAACATCCTGCTTCTGTGACAGTTGTCAAGGCATATTCGAAAATGGGAGGATCCCTGATGCCTGTGAGGGTTGGAGCATAAAAAATGTCTGTCTTGAGGCCAAGCTACCAGAAGATGTTTCACACGCCTCCGCTGAAGCTCACCCAGTCACCTCATCAAATGTCAGCACATATGCAGGGACCTATGTTGCAGTCCACCACCAGGGTTTTGCCCATGTCGGTAAAGTTAAAAGCAATGACATAGTGAATGAACGGTGTCTTGTCAATTGTATGGTTACCAATCAGGTGAGGAAAAATTATCTAAGCTGGCCAACAAAAGAGGATTGTGTATGGTTTCAAAATCAGGATGTTCTATGCTCCCTCGTCCCACCAAAACCAACATGCGCTCAAGGAGAGTTCACTATATCACTAGGTGCTCTCAAGAAGATATCAAACTGCCTTAAGAATAAAATCAAATGAAATATTAACCATTGAAATAATGTTCAACCTAGATCCAATAGGACCAGCTGTCAAAGAGAGTTAATACTAATTTTGATAACCTTGAAAATATTTTGTTTTGAATACGTGATATTGTTCATATTTTGATATGAGAAACTAAGGAGTTTGTACATAGGCAATGTTCTGTGAATGAAAGGATTTTTTGAATGAGCTCAAGCAGCTGCCATATATTAAACATTTAAATTAGGACAGATACATCATTGTGTCCCAACCTTGTATGTATTTAGTTTATAATGGTTTTCATTATTCAGATATACTGGTAAAATTCATGGCTTCTTGAGGGTTAGAATGTTACCGAGCAGTGAATGCTTTCAGATTACCCTATTGTATATATATTCATTTGTGGGACTAATTTTAACTCCTACAGTAAATGTAATCTGTTCAATATTCTGTTGCTAGAATTCACAAATATCTAGAATATGTGTGACACATTTCTATCATGATCGCGGTAGTGAATTTATCAAATGATGTATGTTGGTTCGAAATCAATTTAACATATTTGAAATAACAAAAAGAAAATGCTGTAATTGTAATGTTCTGAGACGTCTGAGCATTACTGTTGATAATAATCATTGAAAAGTATGTTACATTGCGGGGGGAAAAATCACAATAAACAGGGTTTTCACACAGCACTTCTCTCACATATGCTTTTCCTTCCGCATGATCCAATCAATCATTGGTCAATCATTTTGATAATTTCCAGACCATCACAATCGATAAAAATGAATGTCTAGGTTGGTAAAGGCAACAATCATAAACTTTGTGGAAAAAGAAACTTTGTTATAGACCATTCAAAAATGGTTTAGTTCTATTTTTATGCCATTATATATATTTAAGAGTTATTTAATCATTATTTTCCTTCATTTCAAGATCAATTAGAAATCCAACAGAGTGCTATTAGGTATTTATTACATACTAAATCAAGAAGAGAACTCTATTTTATAGCATTTTACCTTGGTTTCCATCAACCTTGTGGATATTTGGCTCAAATAGCTCATAAACTTGTGCAATAGCACCCCTTGAAATCACATACATGTAGCCTAATAATGGCAAAAATAGCCTTTTCATGAACAAAATGGCCGCCATCTTGGAAAATGGCTGCCGTTTGAAATATTCAGTTGCTATTTGTTAAAAATAATTAAAATAATCAAAAACATAAATTGGGAACAAGATATTTCAAATTAGCCTTATCTGTCACATTTTATGGCAAAAATATATTTTCACGTTCCAAATGGCTGCCATCTTGAAAAAAATGGCCGCCATTTTGAATTTTTCATGGCTAACCGGCTTTTTTTGAAAAAGTGGTCCATAAGAAGCATCCTTGTTAATTTTTTTGCTTGTATCATGATTTGAAAGATTGTTTTGTTATCTGCCATCATAGTCACTATTTCTAAAGTCATTTCTCTCTTTTGAGGGTTGAACCTCGCATTGTCGGATAAAGTTTTTTTTTTCGCTGTTTCATGTAGCCTAGGGGTAGGTAATCACAAATCAGGGGGGTGACCATTCCCACCTATTGAGCAATTTTAGATATTAACCCTTTTATCCCGGTCATGCCAATATACCCCAAATACAGGATTTTGTAGGATTCATAGCATTCATTTATTCTAATCTGAATAGTGCACTTTGTGACACCTTTTTGAAATTTGGTATGCTGTTAGAACAGGTCATAAGGTTTTTAAAAATCCCTGGCTACAAGTTGGGGGAGAACCCTGGTGGCCGGTAGCTGCAAAATTCAAAATGGCTGCCACCAAACATCAAATGCACCATAGTTTGGCTTCTACTGGCTGGATTTTCAAGTGTGATACCACTTTTCAGATGTGTTTAAGTATGAGAAATTCATTTCTGTGGACTGTATTGAGTTTCAAGGTCATTTCAAGGTCAGAATCCAACATGGCTGCTGCCATGAAACTAGAATGTCATAGCTCAGCTCCAATTAACCACACATACTTCTGTAACACCAGTTTTAATGTGTTTTCAGGAGTGAGGAAACTATTTCTAAAGTCATTTCTCTCTTTTGAGGTCATTTTCTAGGTCAAAATCCAATATGGCTGCCATTGAGGGGCAAGAATGTAATATCTCAGCTGTTATTTGCACTATAACTGTGTTAGTGAGGTAGCTTGAGGCCAGATTTGAGATACATGAGGATAGATCAAAGGGCCAAATTTACCCCACATGCTGTCCATATACTTTATGATTTCTATATGAACCACTCTTGTATATTATGGTGGCCATCTTGGATTTTCAAGGTCACCATTATGTAAAAGCCTATATCTACCAATATCTCAGCTTCTAAACTACTCAGGATCACCATCTTGGTGTCCAAACATACATTGTCTTGGTCTAGTTTCATGGCAGCAGCCATGTTGGATTCTGACCTTGAAATGACCTTGAAACTCAATACAGTCCACAGAAATGAATTTCTCATACTTAAAAACATCTGAAAAGTGGTATCACACTTGAAAATCCAGCCAGTAGAAGCCAAACTATGGTGCATTTGATGTTTGGTGGCAGCCATTTTGAATTTTGCAGCTACCGGCCACCAGGGTTCTCCCCCAACTTGTAGCCAGGGATTTTTAAAAACCTTATGACCTGTTCTAACAGCATACCAAATTTCAAAAAGGTGTCACAAAGTGCACTATTCAGATCAGAATAAATGAATGCTATGAATCCTACAAAATCCTGTATTTGGGGTATATTGGCATGACCGGGATAAAAGGGTTAATATCTAAAATTGCTCAATAGGTGGGAACGGTCACCCCCCTGATTTGTGATTACCTACCCCTAGGCTACATGAAACAGCGAAAAAAAAAACTTTATCTGACAATGCGAGGTTCAGCCCAAAAATGGCCTTTGGCTCCCGGACTATCACTTATCTGCCCCACTAACAACCACTCATCAGGTTGACGGACGGGACATAATGGCGAAAAAGGTCAAAATGACCATTTTTACCATGCTTTCACGTTTTTCATCATAATTCTTTAGATATTTAAGGCCGAGTGCTATTTTTTTAGAATCATACACAGAGGAATATGTACTTTCAGGTAATATAACCAAAACAAGTTTTCATTATATTCTTTTTTTTGCGAATTTCCCCCTCCGAATGCAAGACTTTGGTGAGAATGGCCCATATCTTCATTTTTTAATTTTGTTGCCATGGCAACGATCAGATTTTGGTGAAAAAAGCATTTTTTCAGATCAGGTCATAATAATTTGGGACCTAATTGTCTATATTGTGTATGTTATGACACATTTTTGAAATTTGGCATGGTGTTAAATAAGGCCTGAAATTTTCATAAAGTACCAGCTACAACTTTGTAGACACCCCTGGTGGCCAGTAGCTGCAAAATTCAAGATGGCTGCCAAAAACAGTAAATATGGCATATCTTGGCTTCTATTTGGTAGATCTTCAACTATGATACCATTTTATTGATGTTTTTAAGTATAAGGAATTCATTTCTGAAGGTCATTTTATGTTTCAAGGTCAAAATCCAATATGGCCACTACTGAATAACAAGAAGCTGGAGAATATGCTACTGTTCCTGTCTACAATTTAAATTTCAATGGATTATCTCCAGTATAAGAAATATTGAGAAAAACTTGCTGTCTGCAAAACATATGAGTAATTCTTCCAATCGGGTGTCATTTGGTTTCCTAGCCTAGGATGTCTACAACAATTTAGGATGATCGCACATGATTATCATCATTTTATTGGAATTCTTTTGCAAAAATAAGGCTGTGGGAACCCTACTTTCAAAGCTCTTATGCCAAAATCTTCGCCGCTATTGAAATAAATGTGCCTTTTCTGGCTAGAAAATAAGTAATAACTGTGGAATTTGAATACAATACACTGGCGCATTTAGAAAATATATTACTTCTGCTGAAGGAAAATGGTTTCTACACATGCACACATGTTCATTATTATGAAAAAACACAATATTCATATATTGTCTGTTCGATACATCATATATTAGACAATCATAGCTTTTTCTCTGTTTTTATTTCTATTCTTCCCAGCCTATTCTTCCCGCAATAGACGCCTTTTAACTTAATATAAACCATTTTCCATATTCCTTGTATTTTGTAATGTCTACCTTTCGGTCTTAAGCCAATCTATGTACTGCTCGGTAGCATTTTAACTTCTTTGAAAAGGATATCTTTCCTTATTTCACCTTTATATAATCTTTAAATATCTCAGCCTAGGGTTGGGTACAACAAGCCTTGGTGTTAGGGACAAGCTTGGTCACTACCCTGGGGGATTATTAAGCTTTAATCTGTTGATGCAAATCGAAATATTCAGTGAAAATGGCAATGATTCTATATAATTCAATTTAAATGATAAAAATAAATGTACAAATGTACTCTAAACTTCACAGAAGTGAACAGGGACGAACAGGAGGCTCATCAAGATCATCTATATAAGCACTTTTGATTTGGCAAAAAAAAACCCAGAAGAAACAATTAATTTAGAATTCGAATTAATTAATGATTTAAATAATAATTGTTGCGAAGGCACATATCAATATTAAATAATATGCAGATCGACCAGGAACAATAAGAACAAGATAAAAAGTATCACTAGCTCACTCTCGCTAGCCGCTGATAATCCAGTCCCCTAACACAAGGCAGTGAACATGGCTCTGTTTGCCAAGCCTAGTTTTAAAATATATATTTCAAATTAATATATATCTGGTAATATCAAGGAGAGTGTGGTAGAGTCTGGAGATCGATGCTTTGCTAATATATATGAAGAAATATGACCAGAAATGTAAATACACTAATGAATCAAATGTCTGGTGGTCCCTAGGGGACCGTCTAACGTACAAGTGGATACCATGGACCGTCGAGCGGTGCCTCCTAGTGGACCGTCCGACGGTGACCACGGTTGGCACTTTTTGACGTGCAAGTGAGTACCAAGGACGGTCAAGGGCGACGGTCAAAAATGGCCATCGGTGGTCACCGTTCGACGGTCCACTAGGAGGCACAGCCGACGTACAAGTGGATACGCTATTTAATGGGAAGCCAAACTTATTAAACTATTTAACTATTAACTTGGTATCCTCCCTGCAGTCCGTCAGAATATCTTTCCATGCCCTGATGTTGAGATACCCTCCATACCCTCCAGTCTCCAGCATTGTGCGCTGGTCCGAAGTCAGCTCTCGGCTAGTAGGCGACACGGTGAGCGACATGGTGAGCTAGTATTTTTAACGCTGCATTCTCAGTTAACATCGGTAAAAAAAGAGTTTCTTTTACTGCTTTCTTTTCCAATGTTTGACCAACATTTTTTTAAGACGTTTGTCTAGTTTTTGGTACAATTAAGGCTTCATACAAGTCCACATTTATATTTCGGGCACCCGCCAAGCTATTTTCCTGAGGTGGCTTCACTTATTATCGCTGGCCAATGGTTGTTTCCTCTCAGCCGATTCGACTTCAAATTCATGTATTAACATATAACAGTCAGCAACCGCGAACTAGCTTAAATATTGATACATTCAGTCCTATAAGTCATGATATGAGTATACATATTTTTAAAGATTCTGTCTGTCGTAATAGCTGAGAATGCAGCTTTAATATAATCGAATTATAGCAAGTGCTATGAATTCCTTTTTGTGCTGTAGTGTGAAAGGGGTATAACATTTTCTCCCTACTTCACCACTCCCACATATAGTAAGGGTTCATTCACAATGCAACTACAAATATGTATATTTTCCTATGGATATGTACCCAGTACTCGGCTAGAGCTTATTTCTTGCGATCCCTAAATTCCAGTCAGTTAATACTGTCATGTCAGGCATTTTGTGGGTAATTCAGCAGAAGCTACTGTCCATGTAGTTTTACCCTACCTCACTCCATTCCCTACTTCCGCCGTGACTTAGTTGATGGCGTACAATTAGACTCCTCCTGCAATTTCTAACCGTTGTGCTACATAAACACTTGCAGCGTCGGAGCAGCTCGGTTCTCTTAACAAATAATGTTGGGAGATTCTCTTCCATGGGTACGTGGAGAGAGTTTTACATTCAGTGCACGTTTTGTGCCTTGTGATATATCATCAGTACTGGCCAATCAAGTATGCACCAAGTGCTGGGTCGCAGTAAGTGAGCCACCTAGCGTTGACGTATAAGAGTATGGGAAGGGTGCGAATCTTAATACATAATAATGGAAGGATGTAGGTTATAGCATATTTATCTGTTGCTAGGGAATGTGCATTACGAGGCGGGACAGAGAGAAATGCTCGCCCTCACCATAAGGTGCCGGTGGTTTATATTGAAAGGGTTAGAGCGGGCCGGTATAGGAGAATGTATAGGAGAGAGGATGTATGATCAGGCGAAGAACGAAGGCAGTGGTCATAGACTTATCATGCAGCAAGGGCACCTTGTCCTATGGTATTGTAGTATGAATGTCAGAGAGTCATATCCTCATGGCTGCGTAGGCTCTCTTCAAGATGAATTTATGAATCAATATATTTTATGAAGAGGGACATATTGTATGTACTTCCTCCCTGGATTTCTTCTTATAATGTTTTCCATATGAAAAACATCATTTACAGTTTGGACAATGGACGACAACTGTGTTGTGAATAGATTAAGTTATAGATAATTTGCAATTTCAAAGCTACAGTAAGTGGTACTTCTTTTCCAATTTTGAAAACTGAATTAGTGTGTCCTTGAAGCTAGAGCAACTCTTACACGTATGAGTAGACCCAGTACATTATACGCGTACCGAATGTAGGGTCTTCGAGGTATAAATCAGCATGCAATTTAGGATATGTATGTGTTCTATTGTAATCTATTTGTCAGAATGTGAATGGTATGCCTGCATGAGCACCATCTGTCATGAAAAGAAAATGCTTTTGCTCGCTATGGTTCCATATCCATACAAGCTCAGGAGGTAAAAGAGGAGTGTGGCGCTTAGGCTTCGGTTGGAAATGGATTTCAGTATGTATGCATGATGCGATACAATAATACCGCTATTATAGTAATGGTGGCATATTTGTTAAAAATCTAGTTATTTTTTATTCTGTGCTTGTGTCTACACACTTTAGATATTCGCATGGCACATCCAGACTATAATTCAAACATTGTGAATAATATCGGTCCCTCACTAGAATTGCACCAAAGAATAAGCGCTACTATTACTACTACTACTATTAGCGCTACTATTTACTACATTTCTTTTTAGCAATACTCCGAATAAAAGAAGGACAAGTGCCTTCGGCACTTGGATTGTAGAGGCAGTTGTGTTTCTACTTCTTATAGGAATCCAACAATTTACTGGACGTTTATTTTAATTTGGAGATATCAATTTGATCGTCAAAAATGGCTAAAATCACAGGGGGGGGGCTATGTCGGGGTAGTAGGCCTAAGGTGTAGGAGGGACAGAGAGAGAGGGAGGGACAGAGAGAGAGAGAGGGGGAGGATAAGAGAGGGAGAGGAGAGATGAAAATGACTGATATAAGAGGGTTTCATGGAAAAATTTGTGCTACCCCCCCACACACCTATAGTCTATACATCTATCAATTTTCCTTCTCCTCCCCCTCCCCAACTACCTTCCTTGCTCTTCCTCTCCTTTTATTCCCCCTCCTTAATAATAATGAGTAATGTGTGGACAGGTACATTCTTTTGTAAAAAAAAAAAATCGTAAAAAAGTTAGTAATAAAAAAGTTGGTCGGAAAAAAGTTGGGTCGAAAAAAAAGTTGGTCGGAAAGAAGGAGGTGTAGGAGGGAGATAGAGAGAGGGAGGGACAGAGAGAGAGAAAGAGGGACAGAGAGGGAGGGGGAGGAGAAGAGAGGGAGAGGAGAAATGAGAATGACTGATATAAGAGGGTTTCATTCGAACACCCCTGACACCCCCTGGTTACGGGCCTGTAAAGATTGTACAGATTCAACGAATTTTACTTTTTCTAAAAAAAAAAATGGACCCCTGAAATCAAATGCTGCCCGCTTGGGAGAATTACTCATATATTTACTTGTGTGACTGAAATCACCTCTGAATTCTGTAATAAAAGTGTAATTTGTGGGCGGGTAAATATCTGCTTTTACCCGCCAAAAGTTAATTTCACACTCTGGTTATAACTTGCATCTCTGTAACAAACGCAACCCCTCCCCTAGACATACACTTGCACATTCTTGCACAGTTATGAGTTATTGTTGTTGGAGTTGTGTGTGGCCAATGGTCTGGAGAAGAACGTTGACACCCTTGCCGATCCTCTAAGCAGGATGACAACCTTAGATTGCAGCAGTTTAAACCAATATAATAACGATAACATTTAATAACAAACGGCCGCCGCTATCTTTACCTATGCGTCGGTATTGTGTATTCACACACAGACGTCCCCCGTTAGCGGTAGAGAGAGAGAGAGAGATCAGAGAGAGATATCAGAGAGCTCCCCGAATGCAACCACTAATGTCTGTATATTGGACCACCAAGCATTTGCTTCCCGAATGCAACCACTGACAGCTTGGGTTACATAACACATGCATGCTTTACTGGGGACCGGTCGGCCAGGGTGCTCTCTCACACTCTCTCGCGTAGTTTGACCCTCCTCAGTTCTCTGGCGAGGAGGTGGTTATAAGAGGGAAGGAAAACCCGTGACCAGCAGCCTCTCTTTAGTCGACTGGTCCCCCGTCTCCCCCTTTTCCATGTGGAGAGCTCAGTAAGCGTCCACCCCGTCTTTATTATATAGGCTAAAAGATTAATGAATGGATTAGATTTTGTACGGACTAATTTTTTCTCTTTCTTTTACCAAAGCTTCTAAACAATATATGGTGTTCGATAAACTGTATACAAAGCGTTTTTCTCTCATAGATTTCTAATGAGAAATCAAGATGGCAGCAGCGAGGTGAGACGCTTCAACAGTGCTCGCAGGTGTTTTACACAAGACAAGGGAAATAACATTACCAATCTCCTCCGATCTAGGATAATCATTTACCAAAAGTGACTGGTCATGTCCAGTAACAATTCCAGATCGTCTAGATCTTCCAGAAACTTAGGAGCAGTAAATTTATTCAAAGACACAGACCTACGCACGATCAATAGTGATATGTATACCCACGCTCCACCGGACTCTCAGGCCCAAAGCAATAGCTGTGACTCTTCGTCGCAAAAAGGGGATAGTTACCAGATATCGGACAATTCTTGCTATCAAGGACCAAGTTTGCAACCCTTTTGTCCCCCAGCCAGTGGCTACCCAATCGATCCTGCTCATTTTGGATCTCACTACAAGTATTCTCCTCCTCCAGACAACCACCCCCAAAATGGAAGAACGACAACTGTTGCCCCGACTTCATTGGCCATGCAAAGCTACCAACACCAGCAATACCAACAGAATCATCAAGCTTCTATGCAGATAAGTCAATTCCATTATGATAATTTCATGAAAGCGGAATTTATGCAGAAATTTATTAAAAGGGAAGAAAAAATGGACGAGATCCTACTGGGCTTTTCTAACATGCAAACATCATTTAGTCAGATCCAATCCCTAGCTGTTGCCCACAAAACGCACATTTCTACGTTAAACGAAAGCATGAAATGTATGTCTGACAAGCACTTGAAGGCAGACACCAATATTAACCAAAATCTGCTGATTTTGCAAAACAAAATAGACGTTCTCTCAAACCAAGTAAAAGTCAACAAAATCTCGATTGAATCAGCCACACAAAATGCGCAGTTCCCCCCACTCGGAGCGGGCCTAATCCCACCCAACACCCGCCTGCCAACTTTTAATCCAGCTGGCAAACAAATTACCAATCCATCGAATGCATTCCCCTCTGAAAGACCAAGGGATTTCAGGATTATCATACAAGGTGTTGAAGAGAAGGATGGAGTCGCCCTTGACAAACAAATAATCGATCTCTTTAAACTATTGAATCTAAACGTTAATTTCAGTAACCCAGAGAGACTGGGTAAACCAAGACCAGCAGCAAATGCAAAATATCCACGCCCAATTAAAGTAACTCTTCCCACAATTAAACTCAAATTAGAAATCTTCAGATGCTTGAACAACAGCAAAAATAATCCGGCCCTTTCTAACATTAGAATCTCCTCTGATTCAACCGAAGAGGAGCAGGTTTATTTATCAGAAGCACGAACAATCACTAACGCCGCAAGATCGGTCCATAAGTTAAACGCAAGGCCTAAGGGCTTCTCTGTCGTCATTGAGGGAGAAACGTACGACAGAGACGACTTTGACAGACTACCTAGTGGGATCACTAGAGAGAACGCATCCACTATAGAAACCACCGATGGCGTGGCATTTCAGGGGCATATGAGCCCTCTGTCCAATATGTATATATGTGACATAACATTCGATGACATAACAGCAAATTCCGCGGAACAGCTGTTCCAGACAAGGAAGGCAATCATGTGTAATGCGGATCAGTCCTTGAATGACAGAATCAAGTCTGTTCGAAATCCCTATGTAGCTAAACGTCTGGCCAATCAAGTCCCAGAGTCAGCCAACTGGACTGAGGACGTAGCCTACGATACCTTACTCGACTGTGTAAGACTGAAATTCGAACAAAATGAGCAATTAAATACCTTCATAAGAGAGTACTCAAAAGATGCAACCTTTTACGAGGCCACAATGGACCCCTATTACGGGTGTGGTTATCACCTCTCAGACGCGATAGGACTGAGCAAAGACCAAGTCACTACGCATAAAAACATTGGAGGAAAAATCCTAATCAAAGTCCCTGAGCTCCCTGACCTAGGCTGATTATTCTCAAAATCATCATTATGCCTTGTTTTGAGATTCTACTCATTGGAGACTCTAGAGTGAGGAATTGGGAAACACCAATTCAGGCCTTACTAAACCAATATAATTGTTTCGACATCAATTTCACCTGCCTCCCGCTGCCTGGCGCGAGGCTAAGTGACATAGCCAACGAAGCATACATAAGGTATAAGTTCCAACAATTCGACATAGATGCTACGTGCTTGCTGGTATCAATGAGTTAACGGAAAAGCTCAAAGGTAGGAGGATTTACCCCCGCTTCCCTAATCATCGTTTAGCTGCTGAGCACTTCACAAACGAGCTCTACCCATTAATCCGTGTACTAAATGCAACATGTAAAGCATTAATCGTGATGGAGATTCCCGGCCTATCCCTAGAACAGTATACTAATGGCTGGCTTTCTTCCCTTGAAGATCAAGCTGAAATCCACTCCGCGATCGGTCTCATCAATACATTGATTAGAAAAATCAATCGCAAAGCAAAGATAATCGGACCTCACCTGGAGGGTGTAATTCATAAAAAAAGAAAATTGTACACAGCTCATCGCTACACAGCAACCACCAAAGATGGACTGCACTTCAACAAGGATACAATTGCTAAATTTGCATACATGACATTTACAACCTTTTATAAAAATATCAGGAAAACCTGCATAAGGGACCAAAACCAATTGCAACACACAATGTGTGGCAAGCAATTGAGTAGATATATACGAGTTACAGTGAATCTAGCCCGCGCATAACCATGTACATTACAATACGAGTCGCATGCACCGCGCTCTGCTCTCGTCAGTAATTATGTATATCTAAACTTTATGTTTGGTTTACCCTATAAGATCATTGCAATCACACCGTGACTGTGGCAAGCTCTGATTATCACCACCGACTTGACTTTGTCTTTTGCCCCTGATAATTAGATATTTTGACAATTTGTTTTGCTCTCGTCATTGATTTATTTATCTTGTACATACTCGCATATATCCTGTATATCTATTCCTCTGCCCTAGAACTGCAATCACACTTTGTGTGTGGCAAGCAGTAAGCATAATCATTATCATTGAATGACATAGACGCACACTATAACGCATACATGCTCAAATTGTCAAATATGAACCTACAACTGAAACTGTCTCTTGAAAATAAACCCAGTATCATGTTTCCTACAAAATACATTGTAATCACGCTTTGTGTGTGGCAAACAATGGGAAATCCATACCGCATGGACGGCATATAGCCGTCCCCCCTCACCCGTTGACCGCACTCACCTAGATGCACACGGCAGACATATATATCATAGGAACGGCCTCCCTCTCGTACCACAAACTCACTCCCCTATACTATGTATGTAGTTCAATTAACACTCGCTGGACAGACTCACTCTATCTACCTACTTACCAATCCCTAACTCTATCTTATCCTAACTCCTAACTCTTAACAAACTTAACTCCTATCTAATCAAATTAGTAAATAAAACCCATTTATTAATTAACCTCTTGTCTTCCTGGGTCTCTTACCTGCGAGCCCCTGTGCAACTTGCCTCCCACTTTCTCAAAAAATTCCCTAGTGCTTGTAGGACCACCGCCTTCCTGCTCGCCCCACTCTCCTAGCCTCTCTATCCCCTAGCAGAATTCTGCAAATAAGGGGTCCTCTTCCAACTATGGCCCTAAACAAAGGCCTCTCCTTCTACCACTTAAATACCCAAAGCGTTTTTGGTAAATTTGACCTCCTTAAGCAAGAAATAATTCAGATAAAACCCTCAGTAATGACTCTCTCAGAAACTTGGCTCCATCAAAATATCTCTGATAATGAAATAGAAATACCCGGCTACTCATTGCACCGCCTAGACAGACAATGGAATGTTCCCAATAAGCCCTCACCTAAAAAAGGGGGTGGGATAGCTTTCTATATTAAATCCGATCTAGATTTCTCCTCCATGATAAACTTAAATATAAGTTCACCCTACATTGAGTGTGCTTGGATAAGACTTAATCTTAATAACACAAAACCAATCTTCATCGGCTCTGTCTACAAACCTCCAACTGGAAATATTAATAATCTTACTAACTACCTCACCGATTCACTAAATTACATATATACAAATAAGAAAGCGGAAGTATTCATACTGGGTGACTTCAATGTCAACTATAATGACACCTCTTCAGCTGATAGGAAAGTTCTAAAATCACTTCAATCTGAATTTAACTTAAAACAATTGATAAACACTCCCACCAGATATCATCTAGATAAAGACAATATACTCTTAGGAACAGTAATTGATCATATCTACACAAACTCTGAAATTATTTTCAATTCAGGTGTACTGAACGTAAATCTAAGTGACCATGAAATGATTTACTTAACCAGAAAAAAAGCAAAAATAAAGATAGAAAAATCCTTGAAATGGACCAGACCCCTAAGAAATATCAATATGAATGAATTCACAAGGAGATTAAGAGACAACTTTCAATGGGACTTATTCAACACTATCTCGTGTCCAAATACAGCCTGGGAAACAATTATCGAAAGAATTACCCTACTCTTAAACGACATCGCACCTCTGAAGAGAAGCTTTGTCAGAATATCTAACGATCCCTGGATCACACCAGAAATTATTGACAAACTTAAAGAGAAAAACAGAGCTAGAACCAAAGCTATAAAATCAAAAAAAGCAGCTGATTGGGAAATAGCGAAAACATTGAACAAGCAAGTAAAAAAGTTACTCTTCAGTGCCAAAAAAGACTTCATTTCTAATGAACTAAATCAAAACAACAAAGATCCAAAGAAATTTTGGGAACTAGTCAACTCAATTTCACACTCGAATAAGAAATCATCAGTAATAAATCTCACAGATAATTCTAACTCCCCTATATCACACGACAAACTCCCCAATTACATAAATCACTACTTTGCAACAATCGCCTCTGATCTCACAAAAGACTCATCTCCTAACTGGCACCCAATAACCCAGCCCTCCAATAGCTCTCTCCAGCACATTGTAACAACTGAGAATGAAATTAAAACCTTGCTTAAGAAAATAGACACTAACAAATCGTCCTCACTTGAGCACATACCGAACTCCTGAAAAATGGAAATTAGCCAAGATTGTCCCACTCTTCAAAAGTGGGAACTCAAACAAAATTAACAATTACCGTCCCATAGCACTTCTACCCACACCCAGTAAAATCATCGAAAAAATAGTACATGACAGAATCTATCACTATCTCACAATGTACGATATTCTAGACAATCAACAATTCGGCTTCAGAGCAGGAAAATCAACAATAGATGCAATAGCTAAATTTACTGACGAAATAGCCTGGAAACTAGACTCAAATTCTGATACCCTCATTTCTTTTATTGACTTCCGCAAAGCCTTTGACTTAGTAAACCACTCCATCCTTGCTGCAAAACTTGACCACATAGGCATCAGAGGCCCTCTTCTAACATGGTGTAAATCTTATCTCCAAAATCGTAAACAATCTACCATAGTAAATAACACAATATTAGATGAAGCCCCAATGACCACAGGAGTCCCTCAGGGTTCCATAATTGGACCGCTTATGTTTATCATTTTTATTAATGATATAACAAGAAGCATTACCAATACAGCAGTGGCATTATATGCAGATGATACCCTAATCTATACGCATGGAAAGGACATAGATACCTCTACTCTGACCTACAAAAGTCAATTGACTCACTAAACTCCTGGTGCACAAACAATCTTTTCCTAGTTAACACATCCAAATCCAATACCATGTTCATATCCAGATCGAAGCAGAAAAGAAAAATCAGCAAAACAAAGCATATACTCTATCAGGACCAACAGCTAAAACAAGTACCCACCTACAAATATTTAGGATTTCTAATAGATGACAAAATGAATTTCAAACCACATACTAACCACTCAATTAAGACTATTGCACACAAAACGCACCAACTACACAGACTCAGGAAATATATAGACTCTTCTACTGCACTAAAAATATATAAAACCAAAATTCTCCCATACTTTGATTATTGTGACGTCGTCATACACGACTCAAACACCCAACTTCTTCAAAAACTACAAAGATTACAAAACAAATCTCTCAAAATTGCCTTAAACCTGCCTGCTGACACCTCCACTAACCGAATTCACACCTTAACCAATACCTCACTCCTGGAAAACAGGAGGAAAACGCATCTACGCACCTTAGCCTATAAAAGAGTAAAAATCCCCCACTTAACTAATAACCCAACCAGACCTACCAGAGGGAACGAGGGTATTACTCTCAAAACCCTGAGGTACAATAGCAGATATGGCCAGAATACCATCCAAATCAAATGCGCAAAAACCTGGAATGAACTCTCGCCAAGGCAGAGAGGAATTGGAACAATTGAAGCTTTCAAGACTAACCAAAGAATTTGGCTTAAATCATTACTCTAAATTGGCAGCCCAAAACCAAATAATATCTCTATACCGATATTGAAAACACTGGTCCCAATATGAAGATGGAGCACTAACACTTTAAAATAGTGGCATAGTGTATCCCCTGGTAATAATAATGATCCCCCACTTCTATAGCACGGACTCCGGTGTATATATACAGCAACTACAGTCTATTGTTAACTTTTCTGGAATTGACTCCTGACCAATGTAAAATAATACTCAATCATAATGTCTCGATATAATGGAACACTAACACTTCGAAATAGTGGCAAAGTGTATTCCTTGGCATTAATATTATCTCACTGGACAAAACTATCCTGACTGGAAAACTAACACTTCGAATCAGTGGCACAGTTCATCCTAGTCATTAACATTAACACATTAACATTGTAAATTCTGTAAATTTTGTGGAAATATTGGATCAATCCTGTGAAATGTAAGACACACCTGGGGCTTAGTGAAAAACCCTAGTTTGGGATTTTTGCACTCCCAGTATAAATAAAGTTTTAAAAAAAAAAAAAAAAATGTTTGCTTCGGTTGGAAGATCATATTTATTACCATTAATAATCAGGTTCTAACTAATAATATGCCAGTGAATCATGCAGGAGGAGCTCGCCACCCCTCTACACCTACATACCTAACTCAACAACATCATAGAAAAGTAAAGTGAGTTTTCGGATTCCATTGAAATTAAATCAATGATTAGAATAGATTAAAATGAGTCTTCGTATGCGGAAAATGAAAATGGAATCCGTGTGACAGAGAACTGTGCAATGGTCTAGGTGTGTGTGGTTGGGAGGGGGGGATTGCCCCTGAATTAGCGGAAGTTTGATGCAATTCTTCATTTTCGGTTGATTTGACATTTCTATACGTCTAGCATTACTTGGTACTAAATTGTGTTACCATATATAACACTTTTATGAGAAATAGTATCAATGCAGCGCAAACTTGTCGCCAATCTAGTGTATAGGCTACATTTTGTTGTTACATACAGATAAGATATTTAGACATCCATAATTTTGTCCCTTAGTGAGCGGACCTTCTTTGGCTCTGTGGACGCGGGGGGGTGGGGGGGTGGGGGTGATGGGTGTGTGTGTGTGATTGGGGGGTGGGTCGGGTGGGGGTGGGGGTGGGGTGGGGGGTCAGATGCACGGGCCTACGGGCCTGGAGACACTCTCTCTATATGTGTGTACATGTATATTTTTTCATCGCCTCTAACGATATACTTTTGGACAACATAATATATATTGTCCTCTTAGAACTCCTGTATTATCCTCCTGTAATAGACTATTAAGAATACCATATCAAACGCCTGACAAATATCTCCTTATAGTTGTGTACATGTTCTCCTCCCTCTGATGGTAATTTCTCAATTTAGTCTTTCCTGAAGCTACTTTATAAATATAATAACTGGGTTCATTTTATTCTAATTGTATTCCCAGCCTGATGTCAGTGGAATAAAGACCATGTCTGAGGATGGAAGAACGTTTTCTGAACAGGTCTGAGTATGGAATAACGTTCTCTGAGCACGCAGTCAATGTTATCTCCCCTGTCTTGGACGCTTCCCTGGCTAAAGTCTACATAATTGGAAAGCTTAGCATGCATTAACCTGTTGGACAGGGAATTTTACTATATTCTTTAAGAGAAATTAGAAAATAACGACTTTCCTTGGAAGTTTTTTATGCAATATAGACAGCTCTCTTTGAAAGATTCTGGGACCTGACAGATTTGCAACCTGATACTAAGGAATGTAGTTCAATCTCTCACCATGGTCATTTATTGGTACTCCATACTATAACCCTCGCTCACCATGGTCATTTATTGGTACTCCATAAAACGCACTGGCCGTTGATATCTTTTAAATTGTTATGACCAGAAACTATTCATGAATCGAATACCGAAGTTTAAAAGAAGTGACATTTGTTTTAATTGTGATTATTCATCCAAATTGTCAGAGAGCAAGAGAGGGAGAAAGAGAGTAAGGGGGGGGGGGGGAGAAGACTTATGTTTTGTCATCCTGAATCGGTAAGGATATTTATGTGAAATAGTAAATATCCAAAATACACTTTTCTTTTTGGAATATACTTTTCCTCGCAGTATTCTCTCGCAGTATGATTGTGACTTAGGGATATTTTATTAATTGATTCTGGATATTATCTCCATCACAAAGATATATATGTGTAGTGGGTCTGCCCATTAACAGCATGGTGAGGCTGCCGTGCTATCCACCCTAGCGGCAACAGGCAACATCTCTACCAGAGCCGGGCACAAACAGCGGTCTCCGGCCAGTCCCGCCAGGCGGCAATGCCCTATCATTGTGACATCGTCGCTGAAGACATCCTTCCACGGGCAGTAGGAAAAGTCTACACCTCCAATGTGGGATCCCGCAGTCACTTAACACAACAGACTTGGCCGCGCTGAGGAACGAGATACTTCTGTTGTTCAAATTAAGCTCTTGCACTTCACGCTTGTAACTGTGTTTTGGGGTCAATAAAACCTGGTCAAATGAATTTATCCTTGTTTGTTGCTTCCTTTCATGAAATTCGCGACTTGTGCCCACAAATCTGCAGTTCATTACATATGAAATTATCAAGATATCTAAATATCTGTTAATATTCTAACTCCTTTTCACCTCAATGTATATCACTGTATTCCTATGCCATCATAGATTCAGGGGAGAGAGGGAGATGTGCATGGTTGTTAGAATTGTAGTATTTTAGATGCGATTTGATCAGATCCTGGGACGTTTTTTCTTACCTATAGACCACGTTTTATCAACGGAAGTAGTGTCAGCTATAGTCTATCGGAGTGGTCTGAACGGCAGTGTTAAAGCTCCATAGAGTGTGGCGCCACCTATAGTTTTTGGCGGCGTCAGAGTGTAAACTTCCAGTTCATATGTGCACTCAATACCTGTTTCGCAAGGCATATTTGATTGAAATAAATAATTGTACTGGTTGGTAAACCTTCTATTTTGGTATTAATTAGTTGTTCTGATCAAATCGCGTCTAAAAGCCACTATTACCCTCGGATTGGTGGTTTGTTGTGGTGAAACCTCGGGGTAATAATGCTATAAAAAAGCAGACATACGTAGATCTATGCACATACATGTATATTTGCTGACCTTTCCATTTTGAGCCAGTCTCTGTGTTATCAAATCCCGTGTAACAGTTTTCTTTAACCCATTTGACATTTTTCATTGATGAATTACAGCCTGAAATGTAGACTTGTGCAAGTCTTTGATTCTGTTTTTTGTTTAAAACACAATATTATCAAAAATATATTCTCATGTTAGAGTCACTACAGCCTCGACTGAGGAACCTCTGCCCAGTGGACGCCAAAGCATCAGTAAGGCCTTTGCTGTGTGTATGCGCTCATTGAGGGCAGAGGGACTTGATGCTAGTCTACCTGAAATGAGTTAGATTTTAAAGATTAAGAACGAATATATGAATATAAGCTACCAGTGCAACTATATGAACTAACGTTACGGAAAGATAACACATATTAGTATACCAAATAATGCCTTTAACGCCCTTCCGCTCAGTTAATCATTCGTAGACTGGAAGCAATGATACATAAGCAAAAACCAGAATATTCTCTACGTAGCTTATATAAACATGCTGCAATGTTGGAATGAAATACACCCAATCCCCGATACAAGGGGTTAGGAAGGTCAATTCTGTCTCCAAGGAGCACCGAATGAAATTTGTCAGATATCTTTGATGTTATATAAGACCTTGATTCAATCTGTATGTAAATTCACCAGCCGAAACAGCACACCGATCACTTGCAATTAATTGCTTCGAGTGCAGTCACAAAGAAGAATATAATCATTTAGGGTGACACATTACTTACTCACAAACAAGTAAAATCATTGAATACAGCAGGTGTTAAATGTGAAGCCTGTAATTCCATTACATCAAGCAAGAAAAGTCAAGTGTCGCTATTTTTATAATGCAGCCATTGAGGCCGAATCAGTCTATAATAGGGTTCACAAGGAAGAAGCTTGCATGGAGTATTTCCACAAGGCAAGGAGGCTTGGCTGTGAACCTCATTGATTTTCCTGAAATCTATTAACAAAACAAAAATATACTGTATAACTAGTGATACATCTCTGGCGGGAGGATTCTGTACAGGTATTATTATGGTAGACAAAGCAGATGCCGCTATGATTTAGTCCCGTTGGGCCCAAGGTCCCTAACCAAATTTACATTCCCGGTGCTGCTTTCAGAGAGGCATATCCAGAAGGAATGGCAGGGAGAGGGGGATGCGAATGGCCCGCATCACCCAACCAGAAGCATCAAGCAAGAATGTGGCAAATGGAATGGAAAGAGAAGGAAAACAGAACAGGGAAACTGTCAGATAAAACAATGATAAAGGTACCACATTTAGCCCTCTATATGAACTATTATCACAGTGGAGAGGAGGAGGCGGAGGAAGGGTATCCTCCTTGAACACCTCCCCTCTCAATGCAATGTCGTTGGTGCTGGGTTTACCCTTGTGGTCCAACTGTCTGAGTATCAGTGCAAAGCACAATGCCAACATGCATGAGCCAGTCTGGCAACAAATGAACATTTATACTCGGGTGATGAGTCGTTCAGCAGGCTGAATGCTAAGCATGAGTTGCTCGATAATTAGGTTACTGATTGACCCGCGGCGTATTCCCTGTGACGTCACATGCAGAGAAGTGTTATGTCAGTGATTCATTGTTTCAACTGATGGACTTGTATAGTAGAGGCATCTGGCGATACAAATGCATATTACTACGCCGTTTTCCCTCTTGTTTCACAAGCTGCTTCTCTCGCACTTCATACTTGCCTCTCAGGAGATTCTGCATAGTATCAGTACCATCAAAGATCAAATATCTATGACGTTCCCAGTAGCATAAGAACTCTCCGGGGCCACGGATCACACATGCAGAGGGATCAGAATTGTTGTTCCCAGTTGTTCCCTTCCATCTCGCGATATCGATATACATCAAAATATGCTCATTTTCCATATAGACTTTTCCTATCGATCTTCTGTGTGTGTAATATTTGTATTGTTAATTCCTAGACCCCACCCCTATCTCCCCCTTATGGTGATTTACAACAGGTTTAGAAAGTTCATCTGGCTGTGTTACAGCTGGAGTGGAAGCCATATTGATTTTTAAACAGGGATTTGACCTCGGTAACACTAGGAGAGAAATGAATGGAATGAGGATCCCCGGGCGAGGTACCAGAATAGGGATGATATATAATTAAAAGACACACTTATAGCCTTATAAGAAGATGATGTACTGAAAATAATGAACGTTGATCTGGTTATTTTCGCACGCGTGCAAGGGAAACAAAATTGCAATGCGGCACCCAAAGCTGATGCAAGTTGAATATCATTAAAAATTAAAAACGAAAACAATTTTTTGCTATTTCTCAGAGATATTACGACTCCAATGACATGAAAAGTAGGAGGGGCATATTGAAAGATTCTTATATGGGCGAAACAAGAAACGGATATTGAAGGAGTTGCTTGTAGGTGGACAAGCCTTACCTTTCTATATATATGCTTTCCGCACACACACACACACACACACACACACATTATACATATATAATGACCAGGGCCAGCAAACGGGCAACATTTCATGCTGTCGGGGCCGTCGGACACTCCTTTTGCAGGCCTAAAGTAGACAGTTTGAGCCTACTGATTCTCAATTTGGCAAGACGTTGAATAAAACACCATGAAATACAATACTTGTAAATACCATAAATTATGGCTTTCCAAACTTATTTCTCAAAATCAATGTCTCTACGATGCCTACCCTACCTTGGATCATAATTACCCCTGACTAACCCAGATAACTTCAATTAACCAATCATTCTCATGTATTTCCGAAAGGTAAACACATGTACCTGCATGGTCCCCCAAAATAAAGAATGTAGGATGTCCTTGTATACTACTAGGATCAATTGAACTTTCATTTCACTTTCAATTTTCGCTGATTAGACCTTTATTTCTTTTGATAGAATGCTAACTATAGTAGTACCCGTCCTCCAGACGGTCACCCTTTCTCCCCACACTTCCCCCTCTCCCTCGTTTCCCTCCCCCTCTTCTCTGTCTTTCATACCTGTTTTTCTCTCACAATCCCATCTCTGATTTCTCCCCGTCTCCCTCCCCTCTTCCTCATGCTCCCCCTCCCCTCTCTCCCTTCCCCTACATCCTCTCCCTCGCCTCTTTCCCCCTCTTCTTGGACGGTCACCCTCTCTCCCCACACTTCCCCCCTCCCTCTTTTCCCTCCCCCTCTTCTCTGTCTTTCATACCTGTTTTTCTCTCCCAATTCCATCTCTGATTCGTCTCCCTCCCCTCTTCCTCATGCTCCCCCTTCCCTCTCTCCCTTCTCCTTCTTCCTCTCCCACGCCTCTTTCCCCCTGTTCTTTCCCTCCCTCTTGATCCCCCTCTCCTATTCCCCCACCCTCCCTTTTCTTAACTGTCCCCCTCCTACACCCTCTCCATCCCCTCCCTCTCTCCAATACCTCCACCCTCTCCCTCCCCTCTTCTTCACTCTCCCACTCCTCTCCATGTAGTTAGGTCCCCCTGAAAAGGAAATGATGTAGTGTCTCACAGGGACTTTCTCAGGCTATAGATAGAGTGTAGAGATCCAATTTAAAAAAGGCTTCAAAATCACATTCTCACCCCAGATACCTTCACAAACCACATATAATGACCTCCAGGCAGGGTTGACGGACTTGTAGAGACCAACAAAGTAGATACCCAGATTCCGAGAACATGTGACACAAGAAACATGAAACCCCGATTTTGTACCTCTTTTCGTAGAAATTGCTCTACCCGTATATTATATGGATACAAATGAGTCTCCTGAGTGGAATTAATTTGCCCCAACGAAAAACTCTACAAATGCCGTGAGAAAAACACAGATCAGACAGTCAAAAAAGAAAAATTTTCAAGCGTCCTCTTTGTGTGATTGCCGGCGGAGATGTTAGTAGCAGTTGCTGTTGCCAAGCAATGGTACATGTAATGAGGTGTCAATACGGTATACTTATAATGACATTTATCCAAGATAAATATCACACATAAATATACAAATCAGTCAATGAAGGCAGAAGGGCATCTCACTGTCTTTATTCCTGAGTGGGCTCATTTTTGCCAAAACCCAAGACAGGATTATAAGAAGATGATTAATTTCATAAGTTAAAGATGGAATGAAGATTTAATATTTAAACAGGGCCATAGTCACCTTCTGGTCTAGTTCAAGTTTGTAAGATGTCAGAGTATTCAAATATAACAGAACAGCAAGACTCTGCCACTAGCCCGCCATATTTATGTCAGTTAAATTGAGGCCTGACATATGCATGAAAGAGGCTAAGCTTCTCCTCAAACTGTGTACACTCTAACAAATTATCGTTTTAACACTATCAATCATCATAGCTGAAGGCTTGCACATTGTACCAAGTATTGACGGCAATGGGTGGGGGAGGGGGTAGAGGCGGCAGAGAGCTAAGGGACCCACCCATGCGGAACCCCCACCTGCCTATAATACCTTACCCATACAACCTGAACCTGCCTCTCACACTCTCAGTCTTTCTTCAATGACTGGAAGCACACACCAAAAGTCAATGGAAGTATTACTAAGTATACTCGGGTAAGTATCATGTACACATTATTTATTTTATTTAACATGCTCTTTAGCATTATTTCTCATTAATAATCCGCATCCGTTTTAGTTTCAGAAGATTCTACAGGCTCCTTGCTTGATTGACAGATCTGGGACATCTTCTCCATTTATTTTAATTTATTTATCATCAATAATTCTTGTCCAATTCCATTCTAGTTTCATCTCATAGAACAAGAGCAAGAAACGGTTGTGAGGAAGCTAAGGTTTTTGGGATGTAAGTATATTTATAGCTATTTATCATTAGTTGACTGGACGGTAATTACAAATCATTAAGCTCTAAGAAATGTACAGATTATAAGCTGAGTGGAATATATCGACCAGAAATGTATATTTTTAGGATGAAGGTAAGAAGACAGGCTTGGTAAACCTGTGCGAAATTGGTATTTGATTTGATTTGGAAATATTTTATTCACGACAATGAACATTTTCATATGCAGGTACAAATATTCTCAGAGCAGCCTGAATTACAAAATAATTTAACGATAGAGAAATTATGTTGATCTGATTATTATATAACTTATTTTATGTAGTCACATAAATCGATGTTTCACATATAGGAAGCATTAGAAAAATGTCTCCAGTATGTATAGTACATTCATAACAGATTGTATATAAATTGTAATTGTAGGGATAGTAGAAATGATGGTTGTGCTTAGATAATAGAAATTATATGTATGTTAATTATAATCAGTATGTGATCCTACAGGGTGGACATAAGCATAAATCAATTTATGCACATGTTTACCTTGATGTCATCCAGCAGGGGCTATGATTATTGAGATTCTGAAGAACTTCACTGGAAAAATGAGTACATTGAATGAAAAAGAAGTAGGGATGCTTAAAGGGGTATCATTAATTTCCTGGAATATAAGAAGCTTGAGACCGAAAATATTTGGAGTAACATCTATGCTTTATAATATTAAACCCACATTAGTAGCTATTCAGGAAACATGGTTAAATAATAACACTACAGACTCTCTCATAGAGATACCAGGGTATCAAATCTTTAGAATTGATAGAAAAGGAAAGAAAAAAGGAGGAGGGCTTGCTATGTATATCCAAAATGATGTTAGGATAGATGACAAGGAGTACAATAATTTGAACACTACAACAGATGATAGATGACAAAGATGTAGAAATACAAGTAATATCCATAAACCCTAGAAAGGGGAAGAAAATAATTGCAGTAAATGGTTATAGACCTCCAAATGGGAGGCTTGAGAATTGCACTCAACAGTTATAATTGGTTTTGGAAAACCTTAATAGGAAGTGTGAAATTATAATATTGGGAGACTTCAATTGTGATTTTAATGAAATGAAAAAAGCTAGTAGTACCTCACAGATGGGTGAGCTGTATGAGCTTTTTATACAAAGTGGGGTTACCCAACATATTAAGAACAATACAAGGATAACAAGCAAGTCTTCCACAATAATTGATTTTATTTTAAGTAATAGTAACAAGGTAGATAAGGATGGAGTAATAAATAACAATTTGAGCGACCACATGCCAGTCTTTATTGTATTAAAAAAGGAAAGAACAAGGTATCAGAAATTAGTTTTGAAGCAAGGGATACTAGGTGTTATGACGAGAAAATATTAAAGGAAATAATTTATTAGAGAATGAGGATTGGACACACTTTTATCAAACAAGGGATGTAGATGTGGTTTGGGATTTGTTGTTTGGGAAAATAAATCTATTTCTAGACAGAGTGTGTCCTGTTAAGAGTTTTAATAAAGTAAAACCAAACCCCCCTTGGTATAACAAGGAATTAATAAAGATGTCAAAGGAAAGAGATAAACTCTTCACTTAAGCTAGTGAATAATGTAGATAAAAGAGAGATAAACCTAAGATTTTTAAATGGAGGTAAGAAAACAACAACCCCCAAAACAGAAATGATCAAAAGCTCTTTTGTTTATAAGGTCCCTCAGTTATGGAATGAATTGGCCCCAGAGCAGCAGAACGTAGAGGAAATTAAGGAATTTAAGTTGTTTCTGAAACATAACTACCAACCTAGGTAGTCATTTCTTGTATTAATATTCTATGTAACATTGAATAATTATCACATATATGTCAGTGTACATATGTATGATAATAATATGATTATAACATGTAGTTATCAACAATGTAATACTGTAAAATTGTTATATTTGCGTATACTATAGGATGTGTAACGATTCCATTATGCTATATGAACATTTCCATCGAGCTCCGGGTAGCTCCGGATCCAGACACCTCCGTCTCCGACTATCTCCGGGTAGTTCCTCCGGATTCCACCAGGATGTTCACTGCAACCCTTGACGATATTTGCAGTCTATATTATGCGATTATTTTATTATTAATTAATCATTCATATTATTTGATCCGGACTTTAACCATGATGGTAATTACATATTTCTCTATTTATGTTAAAGTTTGTACTTATTTCATCATTATATTTATTTAGTTATTCCTGATTTCTATTGCAAACATAATGTTCTTTTGTGTTGAATATTGTTGATATACCCAATGTACCTGTTCATTAATCGGGTTGAGGAGCAAGGTCTTCAACCCAGCACACAAGGAGGAATAAAGAGAATATATGACGGAAGTATTTCACTCTTGATGTTATATCTCGGAGCTGCATTTGAAACATAGAATATTTCAACCCTTGGTCCTTTGGAACTTTAATATAATCTGGCCACTATAGTTCCTTTCCTCCCATCTCCTGCTATCGATATTCATAACATATTTATTCTCGCGGAAGTAAACCTATACGATCACGAAATATCATTATTTAAATATCGATTAATATTAAGCCGGAGCTGAAACACAGATGTGCAACGATGGCCACTCAGACATTGGAAAGAACATAGGCAAGAGTCACAACACTGGTGCTGTGAGTGTGAGGGAAAAATACTTGGTATTTTATTCCTAGAACACTGGATTGTCTGCTGGGCATTGAAGTTTCAAGGACATTTACACAGTCTGCTTATTTTTTTCATTATCCGGACCCATACGGACCCTTCCGGATCTCCAGAAGCCTTCGGATCTCATTGGATCTTTGTCTCCGTTTGCCTATGAAGTCACCCGGAGCTGGAGATTCTTCTCTAGGATTTTTGCGTTGTGCATTATTTGTCTGTTTCTGTACTTTTCTTCATTTAATAGGAGGATTCCAGTTCTCATAGAGAAGTAAAACATGGCGACTGACTTGGGGAAGGAGTTAGTGGTTGGCATTGAACTCAAGGAGTTGGATCCCAAGTTAAAGCAGTATATCTTGGAATCTGCTAAGTCCCTGGAGGATATCGAGAAGAAGTTGACTATTTCAGAAGGTAAATATGTCGATGTAGTCAAGGATCGTGATGCTGCTTTGACCACTACTGATCAGCTTCATGATGATCTCGCTCGTCAGAAACAGGCTCTGGACAGGGCTATACAGGATACAGATTTGCTGCACAAGGAGGTTACATCAAAGGAAGATGCATTGAAGAAAAGTAATACAGATCTGCAATTGGCTATGGCTAATGTCGATGATGCAGTGAGAAACGTGGACTATTGGAAGAGTGAGGCTCGATCTACTAAATCGGAGTTGAATGAGACCAAGAGTCTATTTAAAATGAAAGATGGGTCTGATGTGAGAGATACCGAATTATGGAAACAATTAGATTCCGATCCCTTTTATTCTGGCTATATTGGAACTCGCCATGGAGGGAAAAAGGTTTCTTTTCAGAGAAAATTAAGAGGATCTCTGTCATTATTTGATGCTGTGGAATTTGAGGAAGAAGATAATATTGTTCCAATTAAGATCAAAATTCTTCCACAAATAAGTCGGCGACTCAATGGTCAGAGAAGCCCAAATGCGCTATGCCTCCTGCCTTCGAGGGGAAGGATTGGTACCAATATCTTGTTCAATTCGAGAATATGAGCTTTGCTAACAATTAGTCTCAGGAAACAAGAATGAAAGTGCTTTTCTCTAAATGTAAAGGAGAGGCTGCAAGCGTTGTGAATGATTTTGACATCTCTGAAGGATCATATCAGGACTTAGTCACCGTATTATGCAGGATATATGGGGGAGGTACTCCTGAAGACCGAGAAAATACCTTCTACTCAAGAAAGCAAATTCCTGGCGAGGATCTAACTGCCTTTGCAGTTCATCTTAGATCATTAATGATCTGGGCTTTCCCTGGTGAGAGGCATAATTTCCATACCCGATTGCTGATTCAGCAGTTCATTAAAGGAATGTTGGACAAGAAGATTGCATTGGAGGTTCATGCTCGCCAGCCGAAGTCAATGTTTGATGCCCTGGACTTGGCAAATCGATATAAAAGTGGAATAAAAACACTTTTTGTAGTTAATGCCAGCTCTGATGTGTTAACCACGGTTGCTTCTGTTTCTACCTTGACTGAAACTGCTCTCGATGATTCAGATGAAGAGGATTATGGAATTTCTGCTATAGGCGAAAAGACAAGATGGTCAGGCTACAAGAAAAGTGGACCCTGGAGGACTAGATCATCTCAAACTCCTTATTGCAAGTGGTGTGACACAACTGGACACTCTTTCAGTGTAAGGGATTCCTTGAAGCTAAACTTAGATCTACTAGTGTGAAAAGTTCTGCTGGGTCTACCCTAGGGATTACTACTAATGGTTTAGAGGGAAACGAATAGTGGTTGGGTTGGAGAAGGCCAACGACTCAACCACCCTAATTCAAAATGGCTTTTCCAAACATACATACAGAAAAGTAAATGATTCCTCAGGATCTACTTTATTAGAGGACTGTACACCCTCTGGAGTTCCTGATTTATTACTGGTGACCGGACTTGAGGAGGGGAAGATTTACTGCCTGCCTAACCTTAAAGGAGCTAGATGGTATGTCCCAGCTACCTTTGGAGATTTGTATCACCTTTAAGTGGATACTGGAGCCTCCATAAGCTTGAGTGATAAGGAAATATATTCCTCTATGATCAATCCACCTCCATTGTTTCCCACTTCTGATAGAGTTGTTGCTGCTAATGGTAGCAATATTAGTCTCTCAGGTGTTGCAAACTTCCATTTTGAACTTGGAGAAAAGTCGCATGTTTGGAGATTTTTCGTTGGACATATCCATAAAGAATCTGGAATATTAGGCTTAGATTTCCAGATGGCAGTGGACATGGCGTTTTGAAGCAAAACTGGGGAGATTGATATAAATGGAATGAAATTTTTCTGTGAGTTTGTATCGAACAATGGAGCCATGAGGGTTAAAGAAAATACTAAGATCAAGAAGAATTCAGTGACAATGGTTGAAGCAATCTGGACAGGCTCTACAAATGATGGAGACAAGGATGATTTCCTTGTAGAGCCTCCTATGTACATAGACGATGACAGTCAGTTTTCCTACCATGATACACGGCCAATTCCACCAATTTGACAACATTTGGCCCCCAACCGTGGAAAGTGATAAAATGGGCTTTGATCAAATTAATTACCATTAATTTGATTATTTTTTTTGATTGGATGGTTCTACTAACCTGTGGAACCACATTTTTTTTTTATTTCAAAATCACATTTTGGGGGCTGTGGAATTGCTAAATTTCTAAGTAATCTTCAAAATTGCACATTTTTTTTTATACGTTGTGATAGTAAGTTATGTGAATATGATCTGTGTGAAAAAAAAATGAAAAAAAAATTTTTTTTGGCCAAAAGCCATCAAAATAATAATAAAAAAAATGTGGGTTCCCCCCTCCTGTATCCTACCGTCGGCCTAGTTGCTTAAGGTGGAAAAATCTATAAAAAAAAATGAAAATTATCCAATGATGTTAAATAATGGTAAAATGCATTGGGTTACAAATGTATAGAATATCAGATGTATTTATTTAAGTTTTTCATGACTCATAGGCAAAAAATAACATGATTTCAAAAATCACTGGAACAGGAGACTTTGTATCCTACCGTCGTCCTCATTTTAGGGTTTTGTTTTTAGGGTATTAATTAATTAATTAATTGATAATAAACTTTTAAATTTGACAATTTATTATTTACTTTGCTTAATATCAGTCTATGTATATCAAAATTCATAATTTCCGAGTAGTTTTTACATGATCCTTACAGCAAAATGCTTTTTAGTTGTGCTGTCTCCTACCGTCTCCCTTGCTGTCTCCTACCGTATTCTGCCATTTTTTGCCTTCAGATTTGCCCTCAGAGTTGCCATTACAAAATGTAATTTGGCTGTAACTTTTCTTCTAGTTAGAATATTTTCACAAACTAAAAAGCATTATCACCCTTATGTCGAGCCCTATCAGGTACAAAATAGTTCAATACAGTATGTGTATATTTTGTTTTTTTTTATTTCTAATTTAAATCCCCATTTATTTCCTTACTTTGTTAGGCAAAGCACAGAAGTGAAACAGAAAATATATACCTTTTCCCCAGCTCGATTTGTGATGTATTTATACACATTTACTTCATAATCATTTTGGATCATTTTCTGAGTCTTTATCTATACATAATTACATGATATGATGGCAAATAAAATACAAATATTAATTTTACTTGCATTTTATGTTCTTATTCACATAGGCCTACGGTAGGAGACATGATATTTTTGGCATTTTTTCCATATTTGGGAGCTATTTTTCAACCCCCTGTAAAAAAATAACTAATGATCAGAATTGTTCCATACTTGGTAGTTCAATGCGCATATAGGTTGATAAATAATACCGACTCAACTGGTTAATGTAAAATTTATTTTTGGGTACCCAGGGGGGGGGGGGGGGGGGGGTCTAGGGGGCCAAATGTTGTCAAATTGGTGGAAATGGCCATGTACATTTCCTAAGCTGCTCATGGATTACCGTAACTATTTTCAAATCACTTTCAGTCCTTTTCTCAGGTTTAAATCCTTTTAAAACAAACTCCTTCTGTTCCTGTGTCAACACCCCACCAGACAGAGAGTGACTGGGAGTGTCAGATTGAGACTGTGGTGGGGCAGAGAGTGAAAAAGTAGGCTAATGAAGACATAGAAAGAGAAAGATATTTCCACAGACCTATAGGCCTGTTAAGAAAACAAATTTTATTTAATTAATCTCCTTTTCAGAACACTCCAAATTCCAGCAAAATAAACTGCAACCTGAATCTTTCAGTGCGGAGCCATTCCACTATGTTTCATAAACAAATTAGGGTTAGAAATGGGTTTACATCGAGCACCCCAGCGACCCCACTGGGGCCCCAGCGCTGCCTGAAAACAAATCCCTATTGGTGCCCCATATAGGTCAGTGTGCCCTAGATACAGGAAAGGGGCAGAGGCAGGGGAGGTGGTATACAAGGACCACTGTTGTGCCGGAGTTGGTTGCCCCTTGATACAGGAGAGTGGCAGCTAAAGTTTGTCAAGGGTTTCACAGTTCAGACCTCTTCTTTCTTTCTGTGTCTGTCTGTCTGTCTCTCCCTCTTTCTCTTTCTTTGCCTCAGTCTTCAGCACTCTGTGTACAGTGTGTCAAATTAACTTTTTTTCTTTGCCCGCTACGTTGGCGGGTGAAATCAGAGATTTACCCGCCCACACAGAAATTTATCTGCCCACTATTTTAAATTACCTGAAAATGAAAGAGGGAGTGGGAGAGGGAATGGGAGAGGGAGAGGGAACAAGAGAGGAAGAACGAGTGGGAGAGGGAACAGGACACAGACAAGGACAAGGCCCACCCACACAGAAATTTACCCGCCCACTAAATACCTCACAATGAAAGAGGGAACGAGAGAGGGAGCGGGAGAGGGACTGGGACAGGGACAGGGACAGGGACAGGGACAGGGAGAGGCAACACAACAACAGCACAACACTGAACAGTGACCAAAAAAGCATCTAAACCAGGTTCCATTTGTGGTATGAAGATACTAAGTTATAGAGACAACTTCAAAGAGAAAGATAGTGGAGAGGGAACAAGGCAAGATGAGGATGTGGGCCCCACTGTCCCACTAGCCACCACAGCATGACGGGGCGCTGCGATCAACAGGACCGCAACAGTGCGACTACGTTAAGCTTTCTGATAGAGTATGATAGGCTTTCTAATCATATGATAGGCTATATATTTTTACAATGGGAGACCGATATGATATGAAGGACCGATGTCCACCTGATGATCGTATTTCCACGACGAGGGTTCTTACAGTGATAGGCCCAGATCCTTTTTGATTCCATATTTCGAAGACCATTCCTTTAACTTTTTCAGGCAAAGTCGTAGGGAACATGATGGCCATCTAGGCGAAAATCTTCAATAAAATCCCTGGCTTCAAGAACAATCTCGAAGCCTGATTTTGTTTTTGTCTCCGGTCACTGAAAATTAGACAATGTAATTGTCTCTTCAATTTTTGTCCTTATTTGCGGTAGTTGTCTGGCGGCTGGCGGTAGTTTTTTGCATGGAGATACAGGCTATTTTATAAGATTTGCAGCAGGCGCACAGATAATGGAGAGACAATCAAAACGAGACAATTTTAAGTAGTTCTAGACAATATACATTGTGTTCCTAATGCAGTTTGTTTATTGTCTCTGTGGCAATTTGGAGGCCGAAAGACCAAAAACTAAGGACAGCTCCAATAGCTGTCCTTAGGTGGTTTTGTCTGGAAATGTTTAGGTTTTGTCACTAAATTCACAATTTGGAGACAATTTTGTTTGTTTTACATTTTGTTTCACTTTGTCTTTTGTCTCAAAGGCATTTTTTAGGGCTACTGACAAAAAACTAAAGACAGGTCACATAGCTGTCCTTAGACTGTTTTGTCTCGAAATGTTGAAGTTTTAATTGTCTCTAAATTCAAAATTTGGGGGAAAAATCCAAAGTGCACACAATGAGAGAGGCAATAAAATGTTTGATCTAAAAATAAACCGTGCCAAAAACTACCGCCAGCCACCAGAAAACTACCACAAATAAGGACAAAAACTATATTGTCTAATTTTGAGAGACTAGAGACAAATACAAAATTCAAGGCTTCAAGGACAATGACAATCTGATATTATGTGCCTACACTTCGAGATTGTCCTTGAAGCTGGGGATTTTATTGAAGATTTTTGCCTAGACATTGTTTAAAGTCTTGAAAGTTTCAAAAAACCTATATTCATCACTTATTACTTACTGTCCAGGTTAAATTCAAATATATGGCAAAATTGTCTCCGAATTATAAATTTAGAGATAAAACTTCAACATTTCGAGACAAAACTGCCTAAGAATAGCAATTTTTTATGAGCGCGGTATTGTCTGGTCTGCTAAAAATTGTCTCGTTTTAATTGTCTCTTCTTTATGTGCGCACCTACTGGTGTTTGAGTAATAAAAACCGTTGTTAACGAATATCTATTTGTTACTGTTGTTCTTTCAAGAAAGCCTCGACTTGTACCCCTATGAATCTGCGGTTCACTACAAATGTAAATATTGTCATTATAAATGAGGACTAAATTGGTGTTTATTCTTCACAACAAAGAATCCCCTTCAACTATTTTTAGCCAGGGAGAGTTGGGGAAGCCTGTCGGGAGAGCCTTTTGTATGGACAAAGGACTGATCAAATGACTGCCTCTTGTAAAGTAAACGTAATGACGTCATGCATTTGATAGCTCATGGGAGAGGGAAGGGGGAAGGTAGGGATAAGAAAAGAGTTGGGAGAGGGACTCATTGTGAGAGATAGAAGAGGGGGAGGGAGGAGAAAAAGAGGGGCGGGGTATGAGACACAGAAAAAAGGGAGAGGGGAAAGAGGGGAGGGCGAGAGTGTAGGAGAGAGGGGGGAGATGGGGAGAGGGAGGGAGAGAGTGAAGGGGAGAGTGAGGAAGATAGAGAGAGGGGGAGAGAGAAGAGGGGGAATGGGAGTGGAAAAGAGGGGCGGAATGGAAGCCAGAGGGGGAGAGTGAAGACGGAAAATGAGGGAGGGACTGGGGGAGGTGCAAGGAGAGAGGGGGACCGTCCGAAGGACGGGTACTTTGCTAGTGTTACATAAAACTGCTTCAGCATCCTTAATTAGTTCCGGCGATCAAATAACCATACCAAATGAAGAGTATAGATCATATTGCACCCCAATATTTTGACAAATTATCATTCCCCTCTTCCCACTGCCTGCCCTAACCACAGCATTGCCATATATTGATGAGGGTTAGCCTAGCATTGACATAAATCAATCTGAAACGTATTGGGTCCGGATTTAAATACACTGCGGGATGCTGGCTTTTTATACATTCAATTCCCCCTGTTATACGGCGCACATTCACCGAAGAGCACTCCTTTAGCTATACTGATGTTTGAAAATATAGCGCATCAATTGCAGCGTGAATACGCCACATCCTCTCACCATCATTCATGATCATTGTGACTCGAATTAAATTCATAACGAAGCAAAATTATGAATACTCAATTGAGGATGATGCTTAATGATCAATGGCCGATTTACTGTGTACTCTATTTCTGTACTCTTGGTAGAGAATATAAGGGTTTTCTAAATATAAACTTGTGGTTTATTTCTGTGTTTTTCTCAGGTTCTGGTTGGCAAAACTATATGCTTCCTTTTATATATTCGCCTTTTATGTCTAGATAAATATGACTTAAATGATATACTCAGGGCTGTCCTCAGGGCTTAGAAGTTTTAATGACCCTATATACAATGATGTATTGTCTTCTCATATTAACTTCCCTTTGTGGGAGGATCCTTTGGTGTCTCTGAGAAATGACAATTGATTCTGTGATGTGTATGATAAACGATTATTGATGGTAGAAAGAGGTTGGGCAGGTGTTCTATCACCATACAATGACTAAAATATACATCCACATCGCCGGCCCATAAAGAGATTAGGCAGTATCATCTTCGCCATAATTGACTCAAAGGCATGGAGAGAAAAAAGGAAAGTACAAACTGTAAGAAGGTATTCATGAGAGAGGGAGAGAAAACGAGGGAGAGAAAAAGGATGAGGAGATAAAGAACAGGAAGTGGTACGAGGGATGTATATACACGATGACAGAGCTTGTGGATTAAAAGTAGAAAGAATATAAAACTGAAAATAAAGGCCAAACTTGAGCCGAGATTTATATTATATACTTACTTATGTACTCGCAGAATGAAAACCCCAAAATAACTGATAACGATGTAGTATGATAGATAGGCCGTGTTTTAAATTAGCCCGCACCTGAATTGACGAATAGCTAGCACTGTAGCAGCAGCTAGATTTTAGTGGAAATCACAATTACCAGAAAAAAAGATCCATGTCCTACAAAATTTATGGTTAATAGAATGTAAAGATGAAAATGAACAAGACGCACCGAGCCACCTTCAGTAAATGACGAAGTGGTATTGTTTGTCTGCTTAAAAACCACTGTAAAATCATGAAAAGAAGCTTGAAAGTCCCCTATATTAAGGAGAATTGCCTCTCCCCCACCCCCACCCCCCACGCGACTGAATAAAATGTTTATCAAATCAAATAAAAAAGTAAATAAGTTGAACGTTTTCATTTATTGCTCAATCCAGTAAATTGCAGTCTTGCCCCGTCCATGAGGTATTGGGTAATTTTTATTTCACAAATGTTTAATATACAGTATAATGTTAAGTCTCTATGAATGATATATATGCCGTAGGATCACGCCTTCTTGCTTGGTCAATCAATGCTACAGTGGACGAGGTATACCATCACGAGGACATTTCAGTTTCGGTCTGCGCTTCCATGTTGGGTTATTGAAGTCTGCAGACAACTGGCTCGTGGACCATTAGGCGTAATTTGATATAAGTGTAGGTGACCCGTCACCGATTATATTGTCCAGACCTTGGTGACTCGATGCGGTAACCACGCCCCCCGCATCTATTGACGTTACGTCACAATACAGATTGTTCCATTCACTCCTCCAATTCCCCACTCTACGCCCATCTCTCGACCTGCACGCACGTCGAAAATTTTTTCTGCTATTTTGCTGTGCTTTTGTCTGAATTTTTCGGCATTATGGGTCATTGTAGTCATTGCAACACTGTGCATGACGGTAAAACTGGGAAGAATTGTACGAGGCTAAAAAACACGGAAATACCTGAAGAAATGTCTGCTTTGGAGAAGGCTGACTTGTTGACGGGGCGTGTTAACGGCTTGGAAGGCATGATGAAAACTATCTTGTTACTCTACTCATTCTCTACTTATAATAATATTCAACAAGTCAAGAGACACATATCCAATTATATAATTCCATGCTGGTTATGCTGCCTGACCAGGATCAATTAACTTTACATTATGGCTGTTATATCTTCACGTAATATCTTTGCATAATGTCTTCTTGCACCTCTTATTATAGTCAGTCTGACTGCTGTACTCACCTTGCTAGGAGAAAACTTGCAAACGAGGCAACGCAACAACAAATTGACAGGGTCGACATGCATTTTTTTATATGAATTGTAAATGTATTGGCCTTATTTGTAATAAGAAAAAAAAAAAAAGCTGGGAAAACTTTTATTTGAATTGCAATGATGGTTGTGGCTGGCTCTGTCCATGCAGAGTGTGTGTGTGTGTTGGCCCCCACACTCCCCTGCTTGATGGCGTGTTAGTTTGGGTGTCAAACCAATTGAGAGAGGATCTATTTTAGAAATCTGAATCAGCAGAAATGCCTCAATTTACTGTTTACCCCTAGTCTGAAGTTTTGGTGTGCATCAATAGCCCAGGTTCATTGGGATTCGGATAGCATGTAGTGTTGTCAACAAGCGTCACTGACACTAAGCGTGGGTAGCGAGGCAAGTGTGTAGACGGGGGACAGGTCACATGATAGGGGTGGTAGTGTTTGTGTACCGATAAATATAATCATAATGTAAGTGCCGTTTTGTTGGGTTTTTTGTTTTGCGTGATGGGGACAATTAGTGATAATAGGAATAAGAGATTGTTGTCTTTTTATGGCGATTCACTTGTTTATCCATAAGTACAATAGCATTACTGACATGGGCAAGAAGCCTAGTGGCCCAGTGTAGGGTCTCCGGCCCCGGGCCACTTAGGTGAGGTGGCCAAATCAACCTACCTCCCGTCCACCCTGGGCCGCCCACACAGCCTGCATGTGTACACTTGTACACTAACACTGTAACTTACAGTGCACCCACGTCCTGTATACATGTTGGCATGTTTTAGAAAAAGGCTCCACCAATCTTTCCCTCAATTCAAGTTTTTGTCTAGATGCGTAGTGTTCCCTATTTCTCTGAGAAAAGTGAACGGTGATGAAAGTGAACTCTACATGCTGGCTACATGGGTTCCCATGCTCACTCGCCAACTAAGAAAAACTGCCCGTTTTTGAAGGACCTTTCCCTCAGATTAGTTGGCCTACCCTTTTTCTATAAAAACAAGATTTTACCAGGCTAAGAGGACCCCGTTTTTAGGAAACCCTTTCCCCTGGAAATTGGGAATGAGCACGGGAACCCACTTTTGGTGCCCCTTACTGAGTACCTGCCGCCCGTCCACACACTCTGACACAGCCACCGACCAGTGCGGCATGTACACACATGTATGGTACCCCCATGTGTTGGCTTATCTTGAGTTGAATACTCTCACTTTGTATCTGGCTGGTAAAACTTCTAATATCCAAAAGTAAAACCCAAAAGTAATCCTTATCTTGAGTTGAATAATCTCACTTTGTATCTGGCTGGTAAAACCTCTAATATTCAAAAGTAAAACCCTAAAGTAATATCCAAAACCTTCAGGCTTACAATATATAAACTCCAGAGCCCTCAAAGACACAATGCTACACCTACAGAAAGAATTTACAACCTTATACAATCTATCCATATCTGAGGGTATCTTCCCTGAGAAATGGAAAAGAGCAACAGTCATACCTATCCCCAAAACGAACAATGCAAACACACCAAATGACATGAGACCAATCTCACTCCTTCCAGTACCAGGTAAAATCCTGGAATCAATCATACACAAACAAGCATCTCAATACCTCCATGTACACAAACTCCTTGACCCAAACAAGAATGCTTTAAGAACAGAACACTCAACTCACCAAGCACTCTCACAACTCCTTGATGACATAGCCACTGCAACAAATCACACACAAACAACAACAGCTGTCTTCATAGACCTAAAAAAAGCTTTCAACACTCTTGACCACCCTCTCCTCCTAAACAAACTTGAATCACTAAACACAAGCACAAATTCAATCAAATGGTTCAAAAGCTATCTAACAAAGAGATCACAGACTGTCTCAGCTAACGGCCACACTTCAAACACACTACCCCTCAAAACTGGAGTATCGCTGCTATTCCTCATCTATATAAAAGACCTCCATGCAAATCTACCCCAAGTCAAAACACAATTATATGCAGATGACACCATCATCTATATCTCAGACAAATCCCATGCTGCCACTGTAACCACAATACAAGCGGCACTACACACATTGGAAAACTGGTGCAACACCAACAAACTCACAATAAACATCCAAAAAACCAAAGTCATAGGTTTCACACCAAAAAGAACAACCCCACCAACCTCATCAAACCTGACATTATACCACGATAGGGGGTTGTACACGCTGCAAATGAGTGAATACATGCCATGGTGTTTTGTTGAAAGGATCCACGCGTGAAAATATTAACTTTTTTTGGCCTTAATGTAAGAAGCATCCTCATTGGTTGACGTTTCACTCACTCATGACGTCACGCCCATTCGTGACGTCATATGCCACCGTGCCATCGTTGATTAGTCAATGAGCTATACGCTTGTCTAGCGCTTTGGCATAAAAAAAACAATATGGCAGATCATTGGAGAGAAGCGAGGTAAATAAATACTTTGTTTCTTCAATGTATTTTATAATATAAGATTGTGGTATAAAAATAGGATGTGACTCGGTTAGTTTCTGACTTACTGTATACGTTGCCCACTCGTTCTTTTCGACCAGGCATCTCACTCGAAGACTGCGGCTTCTCGTGGGATACCTGGTCGGAAAAAAACTTGTGGGCAACGTATACAGTAAGTCAGAAACCAACCTCGTTACATCCTATCATAGTACACAATACGGAGTTAGACATAGTTGATCACTACATATACCTAGGCACCACTCTAGACCACAAACTTAATGCACAGAAATAAGTTAATGCAATAACACAATCAACAAACAACAAACTCTACATGCTGGCACACATTAGACACATTCTGACCAAACAATCAACACTAAAAATCTACAAAGCAATGATACTCCCTCTTCTTGACTATAACTCATCCATATACAATTTTGCAACACAAGCTAACACAAACAAACTTGAACGCATCCAAACAAGGGCTGCTAGAATAATTACACTCACACATAAATACAAATCTGTATCTGGCATACTATCATCCCTAGAGCTGGAACTACTGGGACATAGGAGGGCAAGACACCTGTTGGGCCTTATGTACAGGAGATCCATGGAGGCACCCTCATTTAAGTAACATGCATAGAAGAACCACCCACTAACAACATAAATATAACTTCCCACTACCCTTGCCAAAAACTGAATCACTCAAGAATGCACCCTGCTACAAGGGTGCACAGGCATGGAATTTGCTCCCATCAACAGAAAAAACACACCCTCTTACAAACAGTTCAAAACCTCCTCAAACATGACAAAATACAACTAGATCCCCTGGCCATATAGCCTCAAACTAAGAAATTTCAAAGAGCATGTTGTACCTTCACTCTGTCGCTACATCCACAGACCAACTACCCTAATACAAACAAAGTGCATGCTGTACTTTCACGCTGCCACAAAGTACCCCTATCATACACTGGGACCAATTATGTATTTGATTTACGCCAATGATTTAAAGCACTTAAAATTAAAATCTAAGTATTTACAATATGCTGATGATACGGTCTTTTATTATACAGGTAATAACATTGGTGAATGTGAAGATGCATTGAATCATGATATGGGACTCTTTTATGAATGGAGTCTAGGAAATAGATTACTGGTGAATAGTAAGAAAACGAAATTGATGTTAATTGGATTAAGTAAACAAATGTATGATAATCGACCAGATGTAAATGTCATGCTAGGTGGTGAAAAACTTGAAGTCGTTGAGTCATACACTTACCTTGGAATAACAATAGATAATAGACTGCTGATGAAACAGCAATATAATAATGTTGTTAGACAGATAAATGAGAAAATTTATATTTTTAGGAAGATTAGATGTAACCTAACAAAGCCAACCGCGATATTGATTGCTAAATCCAAACTACTTTCATTGTTTGATTATAGTTTATTTAGTCTATGTCCTCTAACAAACAAAGACTTGGGCAAATTACAAAAAATGCAAAATAGGATTCTGCGAATAGCACTGAGTTGTGATTATAGAACTAGTAACGCGGATTTAATTGCATCAACAAAAGTGATGAATATCAAGGAATGAATGTTGTATAACCATTGCATTATAGGTCATAAGGAAATATATATCAAGGGAAACGTTATCCTCCCAAATAGACTAACTAGGCAGGCTAATGCACCAATATTGGGAAATTTTAACCCCAAAAGCAGTAGAGATGAAAAATCACTGAGAAACAGTATTGTAAAGGCTTGGAATGGACTTAGTCCTGAATTGAGATTACAAGGAGATGAACTTGTATTTAAAAATAATCTAAAGAGACGTATAAAGGATTATTGTACTTAGGGAACATAGACCCACCGCAATTCTCCTACTTCCTCTACTTCAAGCTGTAAATTTATCTTCAGCTACCCTCTGCTTTGTCTGCTCCTAAGATTGTATCCAGCTCTTTCTCTTTCTTTTTTCCTTTCCTCTGTTCTTTCTCTTACCCCTGCCTTACTGTGGCCCTCCCCCCCCCCTCCTCCCCTTATACACTCTGTCTTTACCCACGTGTAATCTCCCCTACTACCTAGAAGGGTAGAATTGTATATAGAAAATGTAGACAACTTGTGTTAATACGTCAAATTGATAATTGTAATTGTATATACATGATGTAAAATGCACTAATGTCATTTGAAAATAATGTTGTTTCACCCATCTCATCTCGACCAATGACAAGATACATAAAAGTCAGGAACTCTTACATAAAATTTCATTATTTCGTAAAACATTTTCACCTCATACTTCATCTTCCTCTCATTATCTCTTTTATAAATGTTCTGTTAAATATTAGACAAAACGGCTTATAACAGGTAATTTATAAATTAAAATAGCATGAGGTTGTATATAACAAATAAAAACGTTGGATAGATTACTGTTATGATATGTACACTACACCCCTCGAAAATGCTGTAAGATAATCAGGGTGCTAAAGAACATCACCTCTGAGGTGAGGGCATCAAAAATGTACTACGAAGCCTGAATACAAATTTCTGTTAAAAAAAAATACACAAACTAAGAGCATGCTGTACCTTCATGCTGCCACTAGATTTACCAAACCAATAATTTCTAAATTTATTTCATTTAAATTGTTCAGTAGAGTTAGACACAGCAGTGGGCGGAAGTCCATGGTTATTCTGCATTGAATTATCATCTGTGAGCCCATATCTCAATGTTAATGTCCTTAATTGATTATTAGAACTTCATTGTACAATGGTTATTCTGCATTGAATTATCATCTGTGAGCCCATATCTCAATGTTAATGTCCTTAATTGATTATTAGAACTTCATTGTACAATGTACCTGTTTGCTGATAATTCAACTGTCGTTATTACAGAAGATATGCTGTATAAAAATGCTAAATAATAAAAAAAAACTCCAATGGTACATGGTGTTAAAAATCTCCAATGGTATATGGTGTTAAATCTTATGTACACCCTTATAATCACAATTATAGGCATCCAAACTTAATGGGACACATATCACTGACCTCCCGATTTGGGGAAAGTTTGTCTGAATTTCATCTATGTTCTAGATTAGTATATTTGTAATGAATACCCAGGAGCATTAATGTATCAGATATATATATTTAGAGTATTTAAGAGTTTAACACTACAATTTCGAAGGGTGCCACCAACCGATGGTCCTCCCAGCCACTCAACAGTTACAGCCAAGTCTGTTAGTTGGGGAAGTCCCAACCGCTCTTATCATAATTGGTTAAGTAATAACACCTGGATAATCCCACATGATTATAACCACTTTATTTGAATTCTTTTGCAAACATGAGTCTATTGGAACCCCATTTTCCAAGCTCTTATGCCAAAATATTCGCCGTTATGGGGATAAAAGAGCTTTTTTAGGCTAGAAAATAAGTAATAAGTATGGAATTTGAATATAATACACAGCCGGATTTAGAAAATATAGTACTTTCTGCTGAAGAAAAATGGTTTCTACACACGTTCATTATTATGAAAAAACACAATATTCATGTAATCATATATTTGAACTGATCTAGAATTGGAAAATATTGTTTTGGAATATTTGTGTTGCCGTTACGACATATATTAGCTTCAAAGGATTAAAATGTCCCTAAACTAATCATTAATATTATATTGCATTTGGGTTTTGGAGGAGTGATTATGCATGTATTTATATTTCGGTAGATATAAAAGTTATAAGTCCATGACATTTGTGAACCCTTTTATTCCCTCAAATGAAATTAATTGAATTGGGAATGTTTTATGTTGCGTTACGACATGTAAAATAACACCCATATTTAAAATATAATATAATCTGGTTACAACCACGCCTTATTTTGGCCGCCAATATCAATTCCCTAGCTCTGACTTTGTCATTTAATTTTGCTGTCATAATTACTGGGTAGTTCACCTCAGACCTACACAATATTATCGATAAAACTGTGTTAATATGGCCGAAATATAGCAAAAATAGGCAAAAACGGAGGTATCTGAAGGTGGAGGAATAGAAATATTTGCCACTGCCTTCCCAAACTTCGTCTGTATAATGCTGATATTCCCTGCTATATATACATGTATGCCAAAGATTATAAAGATTCAACGAATTTTATTTTTTCTAAAAATTTGGCCCCCGGAAATCAAATGCTGCCCGTTTGGGAGAATTACTCATATGTCAGTATGTACGTCCTGCCTCGCTCCTACTTCACATCCCTTCACTATGCACTGGGGCAGCAACCTATGGTCTAGCTAGCTCTCGCATCACTCCTGTAGAATAAAATTTCTTTTTTATTCTATTTTTAGAGTTGAATTCTATCATTCAAGGGGTGCTGAAAATGATGAGATTGGTCGGCATTTTTTATATTCAATATTTCGGCCATTTTGGGCCGAATTTATGCAAATTAGCTGAAATCCGATTGGCTGAGAAGAAATCGGCCCATATCTCCATGAGTTTTAGGGATATTTTGATTTTGATGACACCTAACCCCACTATATCGACCACAAGGAATTCAATGATGTCCTTGAAATTCTTCTATCTGCCTTGGTTGCTTAGCAACGAGGTATTTCCATGGTCACAACTACATGTTCAATTCCAATCAGACTGAGCCCTATGTGTCAATTCATTTGAGAAATGAGATTTTATTTGCATCCACCACCTATATTAGTCCAAAAAGGTAGAACAAGGGTTATTTGAATTTTGTTATATATTGGTCGCTTAGCAACAGATGACCTCCTTGGTTACCATTAGCATACTCTAGTATAAAATGGTACAGCAATAAGCCCCTCTGGAGGAGCATACAAAGAACAGTTTAGACCATATTGGTCAGTTATATCCAACATAATACTATATAGCTTGTGTTGAATAAATCTTTATTCTTTATTTTCTTTCTTGGCTGGGAATCAACATTTCTAAAGAATATCTGATGTTGAAATTTAATAGATTGTGCAACCTTTTTTGCTTTCAATATTTCAGCCTTTTTGGGCCTTATTCATGCAAATAAGCTGAAATCTGATTGGCTGAGATGGAATCGGCCCATATCTCAGTGAGTTTTTGAGATATTTTGGTTTTAATGCCAGCAGAGGGTATAATGGGGGATATGCAGCAACATAGAGGATATAATGGGGAACATTTAGCAACATAGAGAGTATACTAGGGATATGCAGCAACATAGAGGGTATAATGGGGTCATGCAAAAACATAGAGGGTATAATGGGGGATATGCAGCAACATAGAGGGTGTAATGTGGTTCATGTAGCAACATAGAGGGTATAATGGGGGGAAATGCAACAACATAGAGGGTATAATGTGGTTCATGTAGCAACATAGAGGGTATACTAGGGGATATGCCTCAACATAGAGGATATAATTGGGGATGTCCAGGAATATAGAGGATATTGAAGAAATGCGGGCTATTCTTCGTAATAATTCAGGGTAAGTAGTTGGGCGAGAAATTAATCAACGCAACACCCAGAGATGTATGCTTCAAATCAGTACGATCCTTAGAAGAGGTCTAACTAATGCTGCTGTTTATTCTTATACTAGACAGATTAGAATGAATACACTGGTCCTGCACTGATTGGCTTAGATCTCGTTGGACCAATTAATTGACAGGTTAGATTAGAGATCCAATCAGCCACAGGATAACAATGACAGACAAATTATTAAAACGAGGCTCAGAGTGACCACTGCCACTCAGACCAATCTCTTTGGGTGGTGACCAGGTCACGGGGTTATCTCCCCTCCCCTCTCCCTCCCACTCTTTAATCAGTATTCCCCCCCCTCCCCTGACCTGGCGGTCAGCCCCTCCCCTCCTTTCCCATGTGATCGACTTTGAGATAACGGTCAGACCTGGACCTCACCTGTACCTTTGGACTTTGGAATGATAAGAAATCCGCTGCCATCCTCAGTCAAATTCTACACTCATGCTTCATTAGAATTGGAGGTTTTGATGCTCGATATCTAATTCCACATGAGAAACCTTCATTTACGTTGGGTACCTCGATCCGGCATTTTTAACCACTGGATTTTTAACCTTTGACCTGCCGGACGAATTCACGGCGGCCATTCCTATGTGGATTGAGGCTCCCTTTCTCTCGTAAGTACATACATGTTTATACAATTGAAAAATGCAAAAATAAGACAATCTAGAGAAGTACAGAGGAAAAATCAACTCCCCTAAATAAAAAATAATAGCTAAAGATTTCACAATGCCTCAGCGTAAAATTATTACTGGAGCACGGCGAAACCCGTCTCGGATAATTTGTAAACACAGTCTCTTAAGAGTTTTCACTAGGTGGAGTATTACCGCACTGTCTTTTGAGTTAAATGTATTGTTCATCAATATCTCCGCTTTTCTTGTCTATGGGTTCTCCCCGTAGAAACGTCTCAGCCATTTTCACGCAGTCTTTGAATATTGCCTTATATTTTTACTCGTGTTTGGGCTGCCTATCACTACTTAACGTCCGTAAGGTGGCAGCATGTATCTTATACACTTTCTATGTACCCATTGCCGTGAACATCCTCAAGGTGGCGACACTGGTACATACTTATACATTTACTTTGGGAGCCTGGCTCCTCTGGTCTAGAAGACTGACAAGATTCCTTTATATTTTCAGCCCTTCTTTCGACCCAAAAATGGCCCCCTGAGGTGTACACACCGGTCTAGCGACTACCGACCGTTCCTAGGCTGGTCTTCTTGGTATCACTACTCCATCAACAACATGACAACCTCCCATCTTTGCTTCACCCTACTTCAGAGAACGGGTCCTTCTTCGTCCTCTCTCAAGTGGTGGCTTATTCCTTCACATAACAGCTAGCTTTCTCACCCTAACTTGAGCAGAAGAGTGTGTCCCACTGCAAGCTAACACTGGGCGTACTTACTAGGTAGGGATTGGTGACTAGACCAATCAATTAAATTCTACGAAAGGGGTGAGGACCTTGTCCACAGTCCAGCACTAGGCCTGCTTTAGAGTAAACTAAACAGCTTTTGTGACAACACCTCCTTTGTAATTATTACCATTAGATTCCAATTAAATTAGCACTACAAAACATTTTAAAATCAGAATCTGCTCACATTTGCACTTAAGACTAACATTATATCGGCTTATTTTTATCTCACACCATATATTCATCTGAGTCATTGTTTTAACATACTACTCCACGGGGTACTGCAGATCTTTGTTTCATATCCATCGATCGAGGAGGTTTTGGGGGGGTGTTCTGTCTAAAGGAGGATAGGGGGTCAGTTTGGAGGGGTTGGGTCTCCGGGGTTTCGAGGTCTTCCGTACCGCCAAGGGACTGGGGTCCAGAATCTTGCAGTGGAATCTCTTCAGCTGGTTGCTGTTGGGACGGGTATAGATTAGAAAAGACATTGGGGAAGGAGGGAAGAGGGGCAGAAGGTTTACTGGGTAGTCTGTCTAGACTCTGGGTTGGACGTTTACCTAAGAGAGGGAGGCAAGAGCCGTCTCTCTTCCTCTTCACATACACCACCACTCCTATTAATCCAATCACGATTGCTAGGGTGAGCATGAGGGTCGCGAATCCCCATGTGGTAGATGCGGAGAAGGAAAAAGGCTGTACCGTCGGAGGAAGGGGGATATCGGTCAGGGAAATTAGGGGGACGTCGATCCTGCTGTTGAACTGGAGTTGTTGCTTCAGCTCAGGATAGTCTTCGAACTTTCTATAGGTTAAGTTGAGAGAGGGTAGGGACAGGGCTTTGGGGGGTGGAATTCTGATCGTGGAATTATGTTGCTCGACGCTGTGCACCCTCCAATCTTCACTATATAAGACGCAGCCACTGTTTACTGTGACCCGTTTGTGTTTGGTAAAAACATTTCTTATAGGTTTCTTACTGATACACCTTAATACAGTCTCGACTGGAAAGTATACTGCAAGGATAACCGATGACAGTTGTTCAAAATCTCTGAATATTTTGTTACTGACATTGCCACGCTTCTTAATCTCTATCTGACACTTTACTGGACCTTTGCCTAAAATTATTTCTGTTTCACATGTTGGTTTTAGGTTCTCCAGCGCAGAGGAACATACAGCCGGGCTGTATCCCATGCAGTGGTTAGGAACAAAAGAGGCACCACTAGAGACACTGTCCATCGCTAATTCAGCGACGCCCTTGTTGATTTTGAGGTAGGATGGCCCATAAGGGGTAGGAAAATACCTTAGTTTATAGTGTAAATACTTAGTAGCCGAAACTGCAGGGATGACCACCTGATAAACTAATTGCTCGTCTGACTCAGATATGATTTGAACTTGTACACTTCTGTAGTACCAACAAACATCGTCTATCGGTTGGTGTCCCCTCTCACTCAATTGGTGAAGAATTTCATTCCAATGTACTTCAGGTAATATTTCATCAGTCAAGTACCCGTGCTCTAGGTGTGTTCTCTGGCGATGGAATAAATCAATTTGCCTATAATATACCAGCATAATGCGGTCAACTTGGCTTAGGGCCTGATCAACCTCTCTTCTCATATGCATACGATGAATATCTCTAGAAAAAACATTTAAATGATGAACAATTTCAGATACCTGGTCAGTCAGATTTTGGCTTATCTCTTGCAGGTTTTGGATGTCGGCTCGATTCTCTCGTAGGAACAGACGGGTCTGGTTTACCACAGAAACCATCTCTGACTGGAAGTGAGACATCACACTGAGGCCTGCCTGCGATGCCTCCACTGCCGCTCGGAGCTCGTCGATCTGGTCTGTGGTAGCTGTACCGCAGAGAGATCGGCTGATCATTCCTACCACTCCTAGCAGAGCTCGCTTCGTGCGAACTGGTGGAGTGGGTAGATGATCTTTGATGAATTGAACATGAAGCCGCCATGTTCTGAGGTCGGTGCTTCCTACCACTTGCTGCTCGTGTAGTCCTTCCATCTTAGCTTCAAGGATGTGGAGCCACGACTCCATAGGCGGGCCATTCTTCGTAATAATTCAGGGTCAGTAGTTGGGCGAGAAATTAATCAACGCAACACACAGAGATGTATGCTTCAAATCAGTACGATCCTTAGAAGAGGTCGAACTAATGCTGCTGTTTATTCTTATACTAGACAGATTAGAACGAATACACTGGTCCTGCGCTGATTGGCTTAGGTCTCGTTGGACCAATTAATTGACAGGTTAGATTAGAGATCCAATCAGCCACAGGATAACAATGACAGACAAATTATTAAAACGAGGCTCAGAGTGACCACTGCCACTCTGACCAATCTCTTTGGGTGGTGACCAGGTCACGGGGTTATCTCCCCTCCCCTCTCCCTCCCACTCTTTAATCAGTATTCCCCCCCCCCCCTCCCCTGACCTGGCGGTCAGCCCCTCCCCTCCTTTCCCATGTGATCGACTTTGAGATAACGGTCAGACCTGGACCTCACCTGTACCTTTGGACTTTGGAATGATAAGAAATCCGCGAGCGTTGTGGCGGTAAGAAAGTGTAGGTAGCCTTCTGGCCGGTAGGGGCACGATGAATGTATGGCTGAATGAGACAACTTTACTCAAAAATTAGACAATTTAGGCTTGTCAATTTTACAATATAATGGGGGTCATGCAGCTACATAGTGGGTATAATGGGGGATATGCAGCAACATGGAGGGTATAATGGGGGTCATGCAGCAACATAGAGGATATATTGGGGAACATTCAGCAACATAGAGGGTATAATGGGGGATATGCAGTAACATAGAGGGTATAATGGGGGATATGCAGAGCTGCCAAACCTCCCGTTTTCGTGGGAGAACTCCCGATTCTTTGAACAATTTGGCAATTCCTCCCGTCCTCCCGTTTTCAAATCAAAATCTCCCGCTTTTTGCCGAAATCATATAAATCCTCCCTTGGGTACCAATAGGATCAAAATCTTTGACTTAATACAGAAATTACATGTCCAACAATTGGATAAAGCAGCATCCTGTATTTTCCTTATGACTGCCATCACACGATGTACAGCAGACACACTAATGAGAAGAGTTAATCCCCTCTAATCATTTGATATATAGATTTAAAACAAACATGAGAAAGGCAGTTAATACAAGTGCAAATATGTAGAAGTCCCATAAGTGGAAATTCGGAGGTATATGTCAGCCATTCTTTTTTCTGCAATCAACCACACAGAATTGGCTAGAAAAGACAGTCAACAGCTTGTCTTTTACCCTTTCCAATGGTGGACGGAAGAAAGTACATTGAAAAAGGAAATTAATGTTTTTTTACATGACAGCTTCCTAGCAACATAGAGGATATAATTGGGATTATGCAGCAACATAGAGGATATAATGGTGGACAGCAATTCCCTTATTTTATCTCTAAGACCTACTGATATATGACCTGTTTCTGTATCAGCCAATCAAATTTCAGCTAATTTAAATAAGGCCCTTAATGGCTAGAATGTTGAAAAAAGAAAAGGCTGCATAATTGCATCAATTTCAGCATCCCTTAACATATAGAATTCAATTCTAAAGATGAAATACAACAAAAATAAATTTGATTCAAGAGCAGTGATTTTAGATGTAATTCACCAATACTCCCTCATGAGGAGCTATTTGATGCGCCATTTCTCAAACTTGTATACTAATGGTATCTACGGAGGGGATCTCTTGCTAGGGGATTAATACATAGAAGAATTCCAACACTTCCAATTGACTCATTGGGGTTGCTTCAGGCATGTGATGGCTCTTAAAATGCTATTTCTCCAATGGATTGACACAAGAGGCAGATTTTCAATAGAACTACATTTGTGACCATGGCAATACCTCGTTGCTAAGCAAGCAAGGCAGATAGAACAATTTCATGGATATCATTGAATTCCTTGGGGTCGATTTAGTGGGGGTAGGTGCCATCAAAATAATATCTCTAAAACTCACATAGATATGGGACAATTCTTTCTCAGCCAATCAGATTTCAGCTAATTTGCATAAATTCGGCCCAAAATGGCCGAAATATCGAAAATAAAAAATGCCACCCAATCTCATCTTTTTCAGCACCCCTTGAATGATAGAATTCAACTCTAAAAATAGAATAAAAAAGAAATTTTATTCTACAGGAGTGATGCGATTTTATAGATACTTAACCAATACCCTACTCATGAGGAGCTAATTGCTGCACCAATTTCCACAACAGTTTACTAATGGTAGCTATGGATGGGATATGTTGCTAAGTGACTAATGTGTACATAGATAAATTACAACAACTCCATTTCACTCATTGGGATTAATTCAGGCATGTGATTGCTTTTAAAATGCTATTTTTCAACTGGATTGACCACAAGGAGCTAATCCCCCTTAGTATTGCTTTTGTGACCATGGAAATGCCTCGTTGCTAAGCAACCAATGCAGATAGAACAATTTCAAGGATACCATTGAATTGCTTGAGGTTGATTTAGTGGGGGTAGGTGTCATCAAAATTAAAATATCTTTCATATTCACTGAGTTAGGAGCAATTCCTTCGCAGCCAATCAGATTTTTTTAGCTAATTTGCATAAATAGGGCCCAAAATGATGGCCGAAATATTGGAAATAAAAAATGGCGCCCAATCTCATCATTTTCAGCACCTCCTGAACTATAGGATTCAACTCTAAAAATAAAATAAAAAATAAATTTTATTCTACAGGAGTGATGCGAGTTTATAGATACTTAACCAATACCCTACTCATGAGGAGCTAATTGCTGCACCAATTTCCACAACTGTTTACTAATGGTAACTATGGATGGGATATGTTGCTAAGTGACTAATATGTACATAGATGAATTACAACAACTCCATTTCACTCATTGGGATTAATTTAGGCATGTGATTGCTTTTAAAATGCTATTTTTCAACTGGATTGACCACAAGGGGCTAATCCCCCTTAGTATTGCTTTTGTGACCATGGAAATGCCTCGTTGCTAAGCAACCAATGCAGATAGAACAATTTCAAGGATACCATTGAATTGCTTGAGGTTGATTTAGTGGGGATAGGTGTCATCAAAATCAAAATATCTTTCAAATTCACTGATTTAGGAGCAATTCCTTCTCAGCCAATCAGATTTTTTAGCTAATTTGCATAAATAGGGCCCAAAATGGCCGAAATATTGGAAATATAAAATGGCGCCCAATCTCATCATTTTCAGCACCTCCTGAACTATAGAATTCAACTCTAAAAATAAAATAAACATGAAATTTTATTCTTGGCCAATTTTTGGCCATAAGGCCCTGGACTATTGGGATAATGCATGTTATGTCTGACAGCAAAACTAATAATTTGCAAGAGAGCTTCATTCCCCCCATATTACCACATAACCATACAGAATAGAAGCATCTCTATATTAATGAAATAAGGGTTTCAAGGCTTAAACTGCTATCTTCTCTGAAACCGCTGGCCAGATCTCCATTATATTTCACATGCACATTGCCGAAAATGGTGCCGAGCCATTCCACTATGTTTCATTAACAAATTAGGGTTGGAAAGGGGTTAGAAATGGGTTTACATTGAGCACCCCCATCCACGGCCCCCAGTGCTGCCTGAAAACAAACCTATCAGTGCCCCTACACCAGGTTTCTGGGTCACCCAAAGCATGGCATCATGGACAGGTACCACAGCATGTCATTGCTTCACTACGGGACGGGAATTGATATATTTTACCATATTTCCACCAAAAGGAACTCAGGAAATGTCTGTTGTGGGGGCAGGGGGAGAGGCAATGGGAGGCAAAAAAACATCTTGACATGCCCAGACATATCGTCTCAAGTATGTTAAAGTCTTGTGATTATACACCTATTTTTTCTACCTTTTATCTCAATCGTCGCATGTACATCACAGAAAAATATTTTCGCAAAATCCCTTCATAGTTTGAAGTGATCAAAACTGTACAGCCTGGGTGATTTTGACTCCAAATCCAAAGGATTATTGCACTCTTTTAATGCTCAGTAAATATATGCTGTTTTCTTTAAATAAATATAATAAATACAAAATTGTAGACACTATTCTTTTTATAAATTTTATTGACAAATTTTCACAATTGTGATACATCTCATCTGTCATAAAATATCAATTACAAAAACATTCAACAGGTTAACATGTTAGCTATTTAATCGCTACATAAATACATGACAGTAATTACTTGCGTCACATCTCATGGCTTTTCATCACATTCCACCGTCTATTACTAAATTGCAAAACAAACATTTTTGTTCTTTTTGGTACCCTATAGGAATAAAAACAGAATCAGAACATGAACACTCCGCCAGTGTAAAAGAAATAGTCATCAACTAGTCCAGTTGATTATTCCAAAATATAGGACTATATATCTATAAAGATTTTTATTCAAGTTGATCAGTACAGTTACACGAAATGGACAGGAGCCTCTGGCAACAGATCTTCCTGGTCCGCCCATCAGATATGCCTACTCCAATCTCCAGAATAATAAATAAAATACAAAGCACCGCTTCTGTATACATTAATTCTAACTAGAATCGATGTACCACTAACTAATCGATACATTCTCCTCGATAACCATTGGGGAAGCGAGATCCTCCTTGAATGTGAAGCTTCAAGACAGGCTATCAGTAGGTGACAACCAGACGAATTTTTCTTGTGTAAAATGGACATCAAGATGGAACAGATTATCAATGCAAACGTGCGAGAAATCGTAAGAGCCATTAAATGTATCAATGGAATCAGCCCACCAATCAATGTCAGCTCTGAGAGAGGGGGTTATTCGTGCACGATGAATATTGTCTCTCATCATATTGGTGAGTTCATTAATCACCCCTCTACTGTAGACTCTGCCTCCTTTTACAACCTTTGCACAGTGGCTAAGAATAACAGCTAATCTCCTGATTTGTTTGAGTGTGATCCAGTTGCGATTTTTGAAAAAATCTATCTCACCTAAGAGCTTTTTGATTTTTGATTCAGGAAGGCAAAGCTGGCAGTTCACTGAGTCTATTTCCAACCCTAAATATATGCAGAGTTGAGATGGTGAAGAAACCTTATGCCAGCTGATGTAAAAACCCAGATCTCGAAGAATTGAAATAGCTAATTTCTGGGCCTCCACACACTTCTCATAGGAAATTTCCCAAATGAGAAAATCGTCCAGGTAAGATTGTACATTTAGACCCTTGTTCCTGAGCACACAACACACAGCATCTGTTATTCTGGTAAAACAAAAAGGTGCTACTCGTGAGCCGAAGCACATAAAATTGTCACAAATATACTTCTTGTTATCGGAACTGAAAGGCCACAAAAGGCCAAACAATTTGCGTTGGGCAGGGTGGATCTGTACTGATCTGTAGGCATATTTCAAATCGATTGTACACATGAAATCGCCATGTTGAAGGTTGCTCACGATATTATCCACCTTAGCATATTGGAATGAAGAGAAGACCTGGCGAGTGTAATGATTTACTGAGAATTTGACCGGTCTACTGCAGTCAGTGATCATTCTTATACACCCATCTGATTCTCCAATGACGCCAAGAGAGCGAATACATGTTGGCTTATGCTCGACAAAAGATAGTTTACCCATCGATAATTCGGCAAGCAAAGTTTTTTCAAGGCCCTTGGCATTAGATTTTGGGAAGAAACATTTTTACCTTCATAAGGAGCTATATCATGGTCCGGGTCTACTAATTTAAAACCATTCAAAACACCGTCCAACACATAGTGGGAGTCTGGGTCGAAAAAGTTATCGTTAATCAAGTAGTCGGCCCAGGCAGAAGGCTTAAATTGTTAACTCCCTAACTCCCTCCAGAAACCCTGAATCATTTACATCTTTTGCATCAAGGTATAAGGACATAAGATATTTATTTTCGATGACAGGACTGGCAGTAAAAGGTTGAGGCAAAACATATACTCAGGTTCTTTTGCAGATGTCAAAGTCGACAAAGAAGACCCAGGTCGGCCATCTTGTCAAAACCCACAACGACCATGTTTATAAAAACAATTGGATCGGTTGCAAATATCATCATTCCATTTCCAACAAACTTCCGAAGGCCAACTATCGATGTTGTACATAGGCCCCCAGCTTTTGGTAGAATACGACTTCCGTGATCAATGATCTTGATGTATCAGGTTGTGAATAGCCATAGTGTTTTCCGCTCCCAAGAACATGGATTTGGCCCAGGAATCCACACCAGACCAATCCAAGGCTTTTCCCTCGATAACTCTGGTAGTGGCTGCATTTTCATAACGAACAATAGCTTCATCAATGAAAGCCTGATGATGAGCCTTGTACGTAATAAATTGTAGATGTCGAATATAGCTGTAGGTGGGACATTCCGATTCACACAAGTAGCTCAGGACCCCCATGCAATCACACAACCACACATCAAATCTTTAAATGACAGTTCATCGTAATTACAAGGTGGGTCGAGATGGTAACCAGGCCTAAGCTTACCCAAATCAAGGGGACAAGCGATGGAAGGACCCAGCCGGCTGGTTGAACGAGGAGAGCCGGCGTTGAAACCGTGCAACCATTGTTGCTCATGGTGTGACGATACAGACATATTACGAAGTTCCCGTTCAGCCTCAGAAATCTTCCTTGATAACTCCGCCTTGGTCTCCGATTCTTTCTTTTGTTTCATGACAACCTCCAAAGCTTTCTCCAAAAGCTCAAGATATTTAGGAGAAGCAGGATTAGGCATATCTGCCTCTTGCATGGCTAAAATCTTAGCGACTCAAGAAGTCTCCATGATATTAAGAGTGGGACGACCAGTGTTGAAAGCAGCTTCTCTTCTGCTTTTAATCGTCTGGAGGTATGTACAACTAGGCCTTGGATGTTTCGATAAGCAAGTGCTACAATTGATCAACTGTAATTCCTTGAACATGACACCCAAAAGTAAGTAGAAACCACGAAAAAATATTTTTCTCTCATGATTCTGGCCTAGCTGCTGCCTTCAATACGGTCAGTCAATGATCTGCCGGGGCCACAATTTCAAAAGTCCCGCGGTAACCCTTGGCTACCTGGTCAAACTTCCGGTCAGTCGGTCCTGTTCAGGCTCCGTTCACCAAATTATATCACACGTCATCAAGTTAAACCTAATACAGCACCAATTTACAATGAAAACTCACTACAGAGTCTACTAATATGATATGTGATATAATGAGTAATAATTATCTTGTGTAAGACATTAACCCAATAGACCTTGGTATAATAATAATCAGTTGATAAAACCTGTTTACTGAACTTACAGTATAATCTGTCTCTGATAGGACATTAATCCAATATACATTGGTTGTAATGGTTGGTCAATATACCTGTTCACTTAGCTTACAGTAAATCAGGATTACATCGAAATGTATTATAGTGAGCAATAATTGTCTATGACAAGACATTCCTTCCAGCAAACATTAACGATAATTATAATTGGTCGATAAACTTGTTCACCGACCAATATCATGAATTAAAAGACCTTACATATGGAACAGAACAGCACCAACATGTGACCAAAGATTTTTATAGAAGCATGAAATTTGATGCGGTACGACTAAAAGACTCAAATCACCGAAAACCCACACAGCACCCACACAGCACCCGCACAGCACCGTTGCCATACTTGTCTGGTCCAAATAGGTGACATTTGAAAATAATATAATGCTGTTGTTGAATAAAAGACTATCAACTTTGCCCGTTAGATTATTAATGTATCAGTATATCTATTAGGAGAAAATAGGAAGGAGGTATTGGCTGGTTATGATTAATTGGTTCTGTCTAGTGCTGTGTTTGCATTATTTCATGGGATGGTTAGAATGAATATGTTTGGGCGATGAATTATAATTTGATTTATCGTTTGGTTTCTATTGTGAATAAGCAGTGAATAACATATCATAATACATGTATATGGTCGATTCCAGAAATTTTAGTGCGATTTTTAGATTTTGGGTGAAAATTAAAGAATACTTTGATTATCTTCATACTTATCAGGAAGAAAGGACCTATAAGATTCCATACGAATATATGTTATGTATATGTATGGAGCTTTTTTTTTCCCTTTATAACCCAATTTATTAATGATTATAAAGATGTGGGCTTCTAATACCGTTTCTTGCAAATATATGTTCAAAGCATAAGCACCTTTATATAAAACCCCATAAACGTTTCCAACGAATACACCATTCCATACGAATACATCAGTTCAATGATGTATTCGTATGGAATTGTGTATTTGTTGATACATTCTTTCTGAATAAAATACCTAAATATAAATGAAATAAATAGTAAATCCTTTCATTAGGAGACAATGGTTTACGATAAGAATACAACATTTGTATTTGTTTTTGAATGCGTATTCGTCGGAAACGTGTATTCATATGGATTCTTTTCATAAACTTATAATTTACTGATCGAGAAATGATGTGGAAATCATGAAATCTGTTACGGATATCAAAAGGAAGTACCGCCTTCAGTACAATGATAGCCCTATCCCTAATTCTGGAGGTAAAATCAATGTCAGCTAGGTTCGAACATAAATATGGTGAACAGTAAGAGTCCTGGAGGGCTCAGAATCTTGGATTATGTAATTTAATAAAGGCAGACATCTTCGGAGGACTCATGACATCACTCATGATGGAATCCTGCCTGCCATGCTAGCATGCCGAGTGCACCGTGGTCATGCTCCTCCTCCTACTGGCATTTTGGCAATGATATATAGCAGAAATAGACATGTCCTCATTAGATCTGAATCTGTCCATGCTTTTCATGGCCAGATTTCACTTTGTGAACTGTGACTTTATGAAAGAGAAGGTGTTCTGTAAGTGGTAAACAAGTCTTGCTAAAACCAGAACTGACAATACTCTTATTGCCCCCTCTTATCGCTCACAGATACACCAACACTTTCGGGACTATACAGGCTTCATTTCAAACCATCTAGGTTCAAACAAACCCATAACAGTCTAGTTATAGCCTCTGTCACTCAATATTAGCAAGAAAAATTGCTTTTTAGGGGTTTGAAGGGAGGAAAACATGATTCCAACTGCAACCCAACCACGCCCACACTGCCTTTGGTCGATGCCGGGAGATGCCGGCATCAGCCTAGAATTTGGCCTTGATGACGTCAAAATCAAGGCGGATTCTGGGTATTATCGATTTCATACTCCTGAGATGATAAATAAAAAAGGTTTCTCTATTGTGCACATAAATACCCAAAGTCTTTATGGAAAATTTGACCTTTTTAAAACTGAATTATCTAAACTATCACCTAAAATTATTGGCATCTCAGAATCATGGCTACATAAGAACATAGAAAACCATGAAATTGAAATCATTAATTACAATATTGAAAGAGTAGATAGAACTTGGTTAGAAGAAAATAAAAATGAACCCAAAAAGGGTGGAGGAGTAGCATTATATATATCCTCAGACATTAATTATACAACCCAACCCAATATGAATATCAGCAGTAAAGACTGTGAATGCATATGGATAAGGATTAACATGAACTATACGAGACCTATATATATTGGCTGCTTATATAAGCCCCCAAAGGCGAATCAGGAAATATTTATGAACTATATAAATACCAAAGCTGAGGAAATATTATCCAACAAAAAGAATGAAATCTTTCTGATTGGGGATTTTAATATTAACCTTTTAGATCCCAAAAGCAAACTCAAAAAAGATATGAAAGAATTCGAAGTCAACCTGAATCTAACTCAGCATATTAAATCACCTACACCCTTTCACATTAAGGAAAATCAGGCCCTAACAGGCACACTTATAGATCACATATATTCAAATTCTGAGATAATAAACGAAGCAGGGGTAATAAACATTGCATTAAGTGATCATGAACTAACCTATGTAATAAGAAAGAAATCTACAGCCAAACCAAAGTCAATAATCAAAAAAGGGAGATCTATTAAGAATATAAACTTAGGGAACTTTAAAGAAATACTAGTAAACAGCTTCAATTGGGAAAACTTCTTTGATATTACACAATGTGAAGAAGCTTGGAACCTGATATTATATAGGATAAATCTAGTACTTAATAAACTAGCCCCTATAAAACAAATCAAAATTAGAATCTCAAATGACCCATGGATTACACAGGAAATAATCGACTCAATTAATACTAAAAATAGATTAAGAAAAAAAGCTGCTAAATCTAAAAACCAAAGAGACTGGGAATTAGCAAAAGCAGCCAGAAGAGACACAGCAAAAGCTCTTAAAAATGCCAAAAAAGATTTTATAACTCAACAACTAGATGACAACTACAAAGATCAAAAAAAGTTTTGGGAAATAATAAATACCCTGGCACCGACCAAGAGCAAAGAAAATTCAATACATCTAACAGATTCGAATGATCAAGTTATTGATAACCAAGACCTTCCAGAATTCATAAATAATTATTTTGTCAACATTGCATCTAATTTAACACAAAATTTAGTACCAAATTGGTATCCAACTACTGCCCCAAGTGAAAATTCCATTGAAAATATACTAACCAATGAAAATGAGGTGTTAACTCTACTGAAAGAATTAAATCAAAACAAAGCTTCATCAATTGAAAACATCCCAACAAAAATTTTAAAATCAGCCCTCATAGCCCTTTATAAAGAATTTACTCACTGTCTGAACCTCTCTTTTATTACAAATACTTTTCCTGCATCATGGAAAATTGCAAATGTGATCCCTCTTTTTAAGGGGGGTGACAGAAATAAAATTAACAACTATAGACCAATCTCCTTACTTCCGACCCCAAGCAAAATAATTGAAAAAATCATCCATATAAGAATTTACGAATATTTAGAAAATTTTAACATATTAAATCCTGAACAGTTCGGTTTTAGGCCTGGAAAGTCAACAATTGAAGCTCTCACAATAGTAACAGACAATATACTTTGGCAATTAGATAATCACACTGACACATTAATATCCTTCATAGATTTTAGGAAAGCTTTTGATCTTGTAAACCATGAAATTTTATTTAAAAAAATAGAACATATAGGGATTAAAGGCAAATTATTAAAATGGTGTAAATCATACTTAGAAAGCAGGAAACAGAAAGTAACAGTTAATAGCATCACTTCTTAGGAACTAGACACAAAAGCAGGAGTACCACAAGGGTCCATACTAGGGCCATTGATGTTTATAATCTTCATTAATGATCTAAAAACATATATTCCAAATTGTAATTTATCTCTTTATGCTGACGATACTATTTTATATATACATGGTAAAAATCTTGACCTTATCTATGCTGAAATGCAGAAAGCAATCGACAATCTACAACTATGGTGTACCAACAACTTATTTTTAGTAAATTCAAAAAAATCCAACACCATGTTCCTATCAAGATCTAGAAATATTTTAACAAAAATTGAAAATAAAAGCATAAAATACCATAACAATCCTTTGGAGCATACAAACACATATAAGTACCTAGGATTCCTAATAGATCACAAATTAAATTTCCAAGCGCAATTACAACATTCTATCAAAACTATTTCTCACAAAATTTTTCAACTTCACAGGATCAGAAAATACATAAATATAAACACAGCCGCAAGAATTTACAAAACAAAAATACTACCCTTTTTTGACTATGGAGATATAATAATACACAACACACATAGACCCTCCATTGACAAACTACAGAAACTTCAAAATAGAGCCTTAAGATTAATCCTAAATATGCCATATGATACTCAGATAAATCAATTACATAATACAGCCAAAATTCCTCTACTTTTTAATAGAAGAATAACACATCTAAGATTTCTAGCTTTTAAAAGAAAATCAAATCCTTTCTATACAAATACACAAAATAGGGATACCAGACAAAATGATGGACCAATCCTGAAAATTCCTAGGTACAAATCAAAATTGGGTGGAAACTCTGTGCAGGTAAAATGTGCAACTGCATGGAATGAATTAACGCCCAGACAAAGAAATATTGGCACTATAGAAACACTAAAATCTAACCAAAAAGAATGGATAAATAGCCTATTTCTAGAATAAACTAAAAACAAAAAATCACTGTTAGATTATCACTATACAAAATACAAAATAGAAAATAATTTACAAAAATCTATTTATTTATTTTTTTCTCTCCAGTTTATCTTTATGGCCAAATCCTTCTTTTCGATATCCACATACCCCAAGATACCACATTGTATATAATCTTTTATCATCGAATCAGAAACAGAAGCATAACACTCCACCATAATGAGTCTGAGTGGCAAATGTTTATCTGTCTTTTATATCCTAAAACACTTCAAATCTGATCACTAACACTCCACATTGCAATGTCTGAGTGGCACAGTGAAAGGAAATTATCAACTGATTTCATTTTATCCTTTATCTAATATCTTTTATATATAAACATATATTCTATTTTTATTTTATTCTACCACCTCTGTCTAAAATTAAAGACTCGAGATATTGAAAAAATCTGACATAAAACAACTCACTAGAAATGTATAATAATTTTTAATCAACTGTACACAGAATGCACTGTAAAATACATCTCGCCAACTTGGCCCAACAGAACTAACCCCGAAAAGGGGAGTTGTGAAACCAAGTGTAAATAAAATCTTTAAAAAAAAATAAAAAAATGGCGGCAGTCATGAATCTTGAATCGAACCTATTTCGGACGTTTCAAATGCTTCTATCAAGGTTGTAATAGATACTAGGGATTTTTCTGAACTACAGGTATGTTCTTATTTAATAAAAGGACCTATTGTGGTGCCATTGTACTGAGTGCGGTATGTTCTTTTAAGCCAACAATTTAAAATGTAAATGCAAAAAAGAGTTGATCTAATATGAACAGTTTTCTTTTTATGGAAGTTAGGAGATGTATTCGTTGGAAAGTTTTATTTTAGCTAAAATAACATTATAAGCCAATCTGAATTTTTCTAAATTGCATTGATAGGGGCAGATAAGTTATTTAATATGGAATATCAAAGTCCATACACAAGTAATTGGTCATTTTATTTTTTCTCACTTTTGTGTGTATTCGTATGGAACGGTCAAAATGAAAATAATAAAAAAAGTGGTATATATTATTATGTGGCATATTCTAAGGAATACATACATACCATTTTTAGGTTTATACGACCAAAATTGTCAACTTTATTGAATAAAACCACACTAACATTTATGGAATCGACCATACACTATAAGGCATTGTGTTGATTCTAGTTTTATTCAGAATATTTGATAAAGTTGCCCACTCTCGCAAGCATGAATTCGGAATGAACCACCAGTAATTTCCAAAAGTGTTCCATTAGATGACTGGGAGATTTATTTAATGAACTATAAGTGATTAAATAACAGACAATTAATTTAAACATCACAGGAAGTGTTTACAACTTCGACAGTTAATTACAGTAAACTGTTCAACTGATAAATCCCATATTTACTGGCTTTTGAGAGACACCTATCATTATTGATATCCTAATATTTCTTGGTTATTCATTGAATATTTCATGTGAAAAACTGTGAAGAGGTGCGTCTAGTATTAGTCGCGCACATAGTGACGGTGCTGTGCAGTTTTTGGTGCTGTGCGCCTGTAAGTCAGACCCCTTTTGATGTGCTGATCATTTTTAGCTATAGACCCAATCTAGAATTTTGTTTCCTTGGTCATGGTTGCTATGGAAACATTCTAATAAGGAATTTGGCTTTTATAGTTACATCAGCTCCATTTTTTGCAGGGGTAATATGTTTTGAGGATTGATTCCTATACAGAATTTTATGCTCTTTCATTTGGACTGGATCCAACATCTGGGAAATGTGGGACTTGGTCACGATGGCAACCAAATCGAAAAATAGAATGTACAAAATAAGAAATATTCTGCTTTTATTATCATGTTGCATATCAAAACAAAGCATTCTTAAAGATCAATCGAACTATGCACATGAATTCATTCTAAGAATGTTCTGGTAACCATAGCAACCAAATACCCTCTGAAAAATAAGTCAATATGGGTCAGAGTTTACTCTTTAATTTTGCTTATAAATCATGGGCACAACAATGATTAAATATATTGTATGGGTAGCCTAGCTCCTTAGCTTTAATTTGTTGTATAGAAATCTTCATTAGTTGTCATAGTCACTGAGGTATGACTCCACAAACAACTACTCAATATCATGTCGACTACCCTTGTATTGGCCCTTGTATAGACTTCCAGGTCAGAGTAGCCTACCCCTGAGTATGACCATAAGACCTGCCTGTCAAGTCATTTTTTGTTCCCATCAATAATCACAGTTTAATATGACCCATTATATGCTATAACCTTGGTGCATTCCATTGCCAATTTAATCAAATTCATAGTAGGATGCAACTGCGTTTGAGACAACGATGACCTAACGAAACGGCATGGGTGATGTACACTAGTTGTAATTGTGTAATTTCAACGGTAAGTCCAACAGTAATAAAGAAATATTCGTGTACACTCCCTCGTACCAATCAACGCCAGTTGGACCCTTTGCTTGATGCCAAACAGTGCAAACAACTAGATTTACAATTGTTCTGTAGGGGTCCCGTAATCAACCGGTCAGTTATGGATTGGGACGCATTCAATCGCACCACACCGGGGCTAAAACACCGGACTGTAGAATAAAGATAAATCAGTTTAAAGGTCAGTACATGCGATGTAGCCATAGCCATCCATAACGCTTCCATTTTTCAATGAACTGCCGATTAATTATTACAAATACCAAAATCGAGCGAATACATACTACATGCATTTTGCAATAACAATGACCTAAAACTCAGATAAAACCTCACCCAAAACTCGCTATTTTACCAGTGCTATTGTTATGCTCGTGTATGTATCTACGAAGGTCCGTATCCGCACCCACACATACATGCATAACCCCCCCCCCCTCCCAACACACACACCTACACCCACACTCGACCATGGGTATGAGGAGGAGGACCATGCGTAAAAGCGAATCTGTTGGGTGTGGTCAAAACAGAATGTGTAAATTTCCTCCCTGGCTTTGCATCATGTGGTAATTCTGCCAATATCTGTCTGTGTAGCTGCCTTTTTATGCACTGGTCTAATTGTGTACAATTTTATTTCATAGGCAAGTAATTTTATGTATATACCAGACATGCCTGGATCCTGTATTTATGTACACATATCTAACAACTCTTACAGCACAACCTTCATTATTCACCTCTAGTCGAGAAGGGCAATGCATCAGCCAGCACGCTGTCCTCCTCCTCCTGCCCGTTTACTCGCCCCCTCCCACCCACCCATCCTCCCATACTTCCACCAATACACACTACACAACGCCCGGTATCATACTGGTACTAAATTATAGTGTTGCTGGGGCACGATAGGGGGAAGCATGACGGCTGGGGGCATAAGTAGCCTATATGAGAAGAAGGGTGGCTAGGGTAGTTTCAGTGGTGGTGGTGGTATGCCTTAGGCAGGATGGCAAGCTCGCAGATCAGCACTACTAGGGTAAATCTTTGGAACCTTTGAGCAGGGCGCGACAACTGCTGCTTTCTATTCTCTCGCAGGGCACTACTTTATATATATACACACACATTATATATACACAAACAACACTCATTCCTTTTGCTGCATGGGCCTTCCTTCTCCACAATATATTAGCGTACAGGAATTATTCTCCGGCTTTGAAGTTTCTCTGGGGATTTGTACTCTAAGAACATTCAGCTTTTCAATAACTTAAAATACCCCCAGCGATGGCAACAACAACCGAATTTATCTTCTAGTAACACTTCCTCAAAAAGAATTCTATAGTAGTGATGAGTATGGTGATGACATGGTTGCCCGGGGGAAGGAAGCGACACATACTTCATTGAAGATGTGGTAAATACGTCCTGTGATATATAAATATGATCATCCTTTTGCGAGGAGTAAAGTAAGAGAACAAACGCCTTTCTCATTCAGGCTACAACGCATGGATTCAGTAGGGACAATAGTAGCCCAATAGGCCTTACTACACACAACTACAACTCACTCAAAACTTCAGCAGGCGGAATAGATGTAAAACACCTACTTCTACATCTTTTAGTGGCTCGTCTTTGGAACAAATGTTATCCTGGAAGAAAAAGAATGAACTCATTCGCGGTCTTACTCAGCCCAGTCATGTAACCCAAATACACGCTATGGATTTTGAAAGAATTGCCCAGCAAGATATGTAAAGTTGTCGTCATTTCGCTCCTATAAATTCCAGCAATCCCATACAGTACCCATCTCCAAACTGCACTCCACTCCGGACAAGATTTATTCCAGACCAAACGTGTGTATTATTATTATTTCAAGCGGGAATCCATATTCAGCAGATAGAAAGTTTGGAACTTTGGAACTCAGATAAATCAGTATTCATCTTCCTCCTCACTGATAAAACAATGTATGGTAGATTTTTATATGTATCTTCTTTTGATCCATGTGTACCTCATAATCAGTGCGGAGCTGGACGTGCCTAGGGCTGGCATGGATAATCAAACTTGACCATATTCCGTTGCTGCATACCGATAATGCAGAATGTCCCCTCCCTTATCGAATAAAAGAACATTTCTGCATTTTGGAATCTGTCATCTTTAATGATGATGAATACAATTTGGTAAATTCGGAGTGAATTATTTATATAATGCATTTAGGGGCAGGGTAAGATGAAACACAAACAATAGCATACTATTCGTTGAATCTATTGGCATACCCCGATTATCACAATTATATTCTTTTTGGAAAATGTGCCATAAAAAGTAGTGCATCTGTGCCAAAAGCTTATCTAAAAATCTACTTAATCTCCCGGTGAGTTCGAATCAGAACCGGCAAGTATGGATGTGATAAGGAAATCGAGGATAATAAACACTGTAGCTTATACGTCGGCATAACATGCGATTAGAAAATTATCATTCACTGCCCCTTTTTACACTCCTGCCCTTGATTAGTCATGAATATAAGCTCATCGATTATCAATGCTTTATTTCACAACAATTAAATATTCAAAGCCACGCCGATGTGTGTGTGTGTGTGTGTATGTGTGTTTCCAGTGATGCCACCGGCAGAGGAGGAAGAAGAAGAAGCCAAACATATAGGATGAAAATGTGCTGATAAATAAGGCTGCAAAAGTGCCGTCAGAACAATTAAACCTTCTTCCGCATCATACAAGGAGGCAGTGGTTTGGAAGACAGTTGCCACTTATATCTGCATGGAATGGATGGTGAAGAGTACTGAAAAGATTTTCTACAGGTATCAACGAACTGGATGCAAAATCAAAGGCAGAAAGAAGGCATATACATTTGCATTTGGATGTGAATTGTATTTGACCAGGCGTTGTTTTAGCTTGGGTTGGTTCCTCCCTCTCTCCACTCCTCCTCCTGTTCTTGCACCTCTCCTTCCTCCCTCTTTTTGCTACAGCAGAGTGGTGAGGCTGTTCTACCAGGAGTGAGTGGGTATGTGGATGTGGTAGACCGGTGCAGAGGCTGAGCACGATTGCTGAGGCCATTTGCTGTACAACCCTTGCTGTAGCAGTGCAGCAGTGGTGGTAGTAGAAGGGAGACCAGAGCCAGTACTACAACTGCCGAGTGCTGCCGACGCATAGCTAGCGCTAGGCCCACATAGGCACTGAAGCAAAGCATCGGTGCATATCTCAACCGTCCAACGGCTCGCGGGCTGGCATTGGAAACTGTTGCAGTATGAAGCTTCCACCTCTCTATGTTGGATGGTATGCATTGGGTTGTAACCAGGCGTATGAGGAGGAGGGCCAATGCAGCAGCACCACCCACTATTCACTTTACGCTCGCCCCCAAACTGCAAGGTCATCGTCAGTTCATACTCTTACAACTCTCTCTTTTTCTCCTCCTCTACATGGGGCATAGGATACTTGATGTATCAAGCCTCTACACCGGGGCTTAAGGGATAATCGCGCCGCTGTTGACCAAACTCTGCTATCAACATACTTGACGCTTGGTTTGTATTGGGAGACAGAAAGAGGCGCTTGTATCTGAACACAATAGCACCCACTACACGGCCGTGCCTACATCGTATTAGCTCCAGGGAGGAGGGCACTAATATGTGTTCAATCGCTGCATCCCTTTTGAAATATCCCTAATTTTCTTCTTATATTTCAAAAGGATCCACCCATGGAAGGACTACGCTGTGAAATACTTGAACTCAAAATATTCTTAATGCTCAACTTTGCTAGTGAACGGACATTCAGTACCTCTTCGGTAGGTTGACTATTTATTACAAATTACCATCCGGAGATGTTTCCATCCATGCGAATGAATGGAGAAGAATGAGGACAGGTTTTCGGAGGTCAAGGGAATGGTTAAGGAGCTCTATTGTCAAACCTTTATATGGGACATGTTTCTACTCGAATATATTAAACATAATGCATTCTTATTTAATCAAATTCAGCTCTTGACCCAGTCGGAGACTGGGGCTCGAGAAGGAGGACCAGGATTATCAGGAACCCCACCTCTGCACGGCGGGTTTCTAAGGCCTTCCTAAGTTCATTTATGAGCCGAAATACAGACATCAAACTGGAAGTAATCAGGGGGAAAGCGGAGGGTAAAGTGGCTGCCTCAGCTACTTCAGCGGCTGCAGGATCTTGCCTTTCAAAACCCAAGTTGAGGGATCTCACTTTTGGCTACCATCCTGAGGATCCCGATCTGGAGGATCAGAGGTTCTCTGAGGAGGACACCGAGCCGGAGAACAGGAGACTTGTCCTTCCACCCCCGAGACCGCCGCCCGTGACCCCCATCGCACCATCCAGAATGCCGGGGAACACAATGGATCAGATGCAATGTAAAGGTATGGAGATGGCTGATTCTACAGACCAGCTTCTTCAGGCTCTAACCTCAAGCAATGGACCGAGAGTAGAAATGCAGTCCCCAGTGAACACTCGTGCCAATGTCACCCTTGAGGTGGACTTATGTGAGTTGATTACCTTGAACGTCGGGGGTGCTCGGTTTGTGACCACCAAACAAACGTTGGAGAGAATCGCCAACTCCAGGCTATCAAACCTCCAAAAGTCTGACCACAATTACAATCCAGTCACACAGGAATGGTTCTTTGACCGGAACCCTTCCCTCTTCAATTTCGTTCTAGATTTTTACCGATCTGACGAACTCCATTTGCCCCATAACTTTTGCGGACCGTCCATAAAGAAAGAACTTCAGTTCTGGAAGATCGAGGAGTGCGACATCTCGCCCTGCTGCTGGAATCGATATAGGGAATTCGAAGAAGAAAAGAAGATTTTTGAGCACATTGAGCAAGCGTTTGAGTCACCAAACATGGCAAGAATAACGTTTACCTCGGCAGATATCGTAAACCCGTCACAATGGCAGATATGGAGGAGGCGAATATGGTTGTTTCTGGAAGAACCTATGTCGTCTCGCCCTGCACAGGTATGTTCTACCCACTCATATACAATTTATTCACTTTGATAATAATAATTTCCCCTTTCCCCTTAAAATTGAGATATATCCATTCTTCAATACTTGCTACAATATCGAAGTGCGATGATGAGCTGACTACCTTTGATTATAGTAGACTATATATATATATATCATATGCATCTCCTAGAAGGAGAAGTTTTGATTTCGCCTCCCATCTATAGTCTCGAATATGTCTGTTGAAGGTGATGGTGTCATTAAATATGTTAAATAATGCGTGGACTTGTATATCTGGGCTAAGCCGGTATGAATTGACACCTATTGTGATCTACCCAAGAAAATTCATATCTATCGTTTTTCGCGTTTTTCGCTTTTTTTTGGGTGGTGGTGGTGGTGGGGGGGGGGGGGGGGAGATATAGTAAGTAGATGATCCCTTTGGTTGCATAGCTCACCCTAAACAATAAAGAGACCAGGTGTGGTGGCAATTTGGGCCGATTTGGCAATATCATACATGCACTAGGAGAACGCCCAGGTTCATGTACGGGTTGGAAAATGAATATTTTAGTACTGATCAATTAGCAATAGTACCTTGATGAACTGAATCCAAGTCAGATCCATGCCTCCATGCATATCGATTAGGATGCAATATATAGAGTGCCTAGCCTAGGATAATCTAGTTGTCGGATTTACATTAAAGCAAAAACATCTCTATCTATATATCGGGAGCATTGATCGAAGCATGTTCAGTCATGTTCCTTTTGGTATTATTGCCTGACTGGACATTTTAATTATAGCAATGTTAATGATACGTATCATGCCCAAGGTTGGGTTATAATTCAATCAGCTTTTGTATTGGAACAACAAACGTTGCGCTCCTCAAAGGCCGATTTTTGTATTAGCTCCAATACATATATGTGTGTATCATATGAAGTATATGAATGAATGTTCTAACTGGAAGCAAGTGCATGAATTCTTTAAAATACAGAGTACGAACGCACAGACTCCTCAATGCGATTGAGTTTGCACATTGGTAATCAATAGCGGGGAAATATGTGTTTGGCCCGTATCCCAGATCTCTAAAATGTACACACTCATTTTGATGACTTCAAAGGTTTTAGCTAAGTCTTACACCTGTAAATTATTCATGTTTCACAGTATCTGTGGATAGGATAGGATAGGATGGGTGGTGGGGGGGGGGGGGGGTGTGTGAAAAAAATCAATGTGATCATTTATTGAACGTTGAAAGAAACAAAACATACGGAGCCAGTTGAAGAAAACAATTGGCATTTGCATACACCGGCTTTTGCCGGGATTACTGGACTGCCATATTCACCTTGTCATTGAATCAGCTCAATCATCTTCCTGACACTGCCTTTAATTATAGTTGTGCTATATTTCATTGCCAGTTGTTTTTCATCTGTTGAACGTAATATATAATAGGCCGGGATGTTTATATCGGTTATTTTTATAATATGTTTTTATTGGTCACATCACATTAACACAAGATAAAACAAAGCAAGATTTAATACAAGATAGAGCAAAGCAAGAATATGTTATTCTCATATCATACTTGTATTTTGTTGGCTTCAGCGTTCTCTGTGATGGGCCGGAATTGATGACTTATTCAGCTTCGAGAGATAATCATTTATGTTGGGAATAACACACATTGGAGTATAAACAAATATAAACAGCGTGGCAGCATTTAAGGGATATTTTTGACGACATCGTTTAAGTGAATTTTAGAATTAAGGACCATGGATACATTTGACAATGAATTGAAAGTAATTATATAAAGGACAACGTTTATTATGAAAAGAGAATATAAATTATTTTAAAATGCAATATATATTTATCTTCCTATTGCAAATAGCATTCTTTTTGAAGCGCAGACATTTATTTACAAAAGTCTGCCAGAATTCTCGAACACAAAATTTTGAATGTTTCAAGCAGTCGAAATTGCAAAGTATGTTTATAATTGAATGTGCCCGTTGTTAAAGTTTTCCTAAAGCATGACCAAACTCCTTTCGCAATTACATTCTTGCCTTTTGTTCTCCGCTCCAAACCAAGATAATCGCAAAGGCACTTCCTATGGGAGAGAGTTTGTGTCGAATTTATAGCGTCCTTTGTTGCGAATGCAATATATTGATCAGTGCCGATGCGATGGCCATACATTATTTAGCCATACACAGGCAACACCCATCTTTTTGTCCTTCCTCCTATTTTGCGTTGTAATTCACTGCGTATTCTCCCCTTGAAAATAAACTGTGTTTTGTCTGCATTATTTGTTGAATGTTAATGCACATGTGATTAGTCTCCACGTTTTATATATAAATTGGGGTGGGATGAATATATCGGGTATATAGGGCTACCCTTATATAAAGTATAAATTTCTAGCTGGTAATATAGAACGCCTACTACAGCATTAACTATTGGCGCTCATTCATACCACAAACAGCGGTTAATAAAGTCTGTGTACTACCCACTACAGTCTCCACTAACTTTCTTCGAATTTTTACTATTCGCCATGAATGTCGGGAAAAGTATCCATAATAAATACAAACATTACCCTCGGTGATCTCCAAGTTCAATATTACACTTCGCCTACGCTACGCCCAATTACCACAGTTACTTAACCCACGTGTAATATGGAACGTCTATGGATGTTGTCTATGTATTTCATACTCACCTGGGTTGGGATATGTGTTTACGTTATTTACAATGCCATGACTGACTGTGTAATGAATGGAGCTATGTTCAGTTACTCAGTTGTATCAAACAGTGCCTCGACCTAGAACTGCTCCTTCCAGATGTAATAGAGGTCTGTTGAGTACATCCGGGTATAATCTCCAGTTGTGGGCGGTCGTAAAAACTAGAATTGCGTACCGTATCATAGGTAGGCCATGTCTGTAGATGATATTATTGTTGCAAGGTTAAATTAAGCTCCAGTAACATACTGTCAAGGTTTGGCGTAATAGAATGTTCAAACTTGCCATTTTGACCCAAACTACTATTTTAAGAGACGTATCGTTTACATCTAGCTTATCAAAAACTATGGGCAACTGTTTTTTGTTACAGATTAATTTGTGTCCCTTTGTGTAAGATATATTTTTCGTATTCAATATGGATAGTCTATGGGCAAGTTGGTATTACAGTAATCAACTAGTTTGTCATGGGTCAGGTTGAATAGTATATTCTAGTCACGGTTATTGCAGAGCTATACATAATAAACAATCATGCCTATGGTCTTGAAAGGTCAATGAAACAAATCTATGCGTTCTCTATCTTCGTATTGATATGAAGGCCACAAGAACAATTACATACAGAAACTGTTTCCACTAACACATTTATTTCTCGGCTGCAATCTACCGTACGCAATATTTCAAACAATCTTCTTGCTTCAGGCAAAAAAGATTAATTGTGTCACAGCTAAATTGCAAAGTAGCCACCATCCATAGTAGAGTATCTTGTGCAGTGCAACATATATTCCAAGGAGCGAATATCCGATTTTCTCACCCAGTCTCTGAACACGTATGCTCAGTATAGGATTAACAGTGTTTGATATAAGATAAGATAAGAACTACTTTATTCATCAAATTGGTATAAATTACACGATAAAAAGGTATACAGACATCTAGATTACCTCCAGTTCTCCCTGACGTTACCTTTGGTTGGTTGTTGTATGGTTGTTTAGTATGCTACACTGTCGGTGTAAATGTCTCCCCAATAGAACTATACTAGTTCATGCGTCGACAGGGTTTTAGGATTAGTATTTCCACAATTTGAATGGATCCAAGTGTGAAGCTACGATAAGGAACGGCCAAGACTCGCGTCAAAGAGCCAAAATAATTCTCCGGTTTACTCGAGATTATGATATATTATGAAGGCAATTGTCACTGTCTGAACAGGTACTTTAGTTGGGAGGAACACCAAACTCAGCCTATGTTCAGCCTATATATATTTGTGTAGTGTCTGGTCATTCAGGAATAATGTTATTACACTGCATACAGTTCGTTCTATTCTGAATATATCATCGGTACTCGTTTTCATTGCATCAATGAAGGTCTGAATTGATCAGTTGAAAAAGCTTCATAGAAAAGTTTTATTTAATGATTATTTAACGGTGAATTAGTTGTTTGATGTCTTCGGTGCTTGCCCTTGCTGTACATTTTCCTACTATCGACTGCCAATAGGCCTAACCAGGCCCTCTCAAATTGCCTAGAAGGTAATAGGGATTATTATAACCCGGTTTTATAGAGAAGAGGTGGGCGATTTAAGCGTTGGATGTTGGACATGCATTCCATCCATTCTTCAGTGGGTGAGCCATGCATTTTTTATATCTGAATTCATCACCTGGAACATCATGATTTTATTACCCGTTCCGTAGAAGCCAGGCTGATAACGCATGGCCCTCTCAAATCAATCACCTTCCGCGGTATTGATATTGCCCAAATTTCCTGGTTATCTTCAAACGACTATGTCTGGAAGACGGCGATAATTTCAGCTTGGCATTGCCTCTGTAAACGTTGCAGGCAATGGGGAATGTTATTCGTATTTATTATCTTCTTAGGTGGAGGGGAGTGTATACACTCTAAGAAAAAAGGGTTCTTTTGGGTTCTAGATAGAACCCCATGGTTCTACCAAGAACGCTAGGGTTCTTTGACACCTAAAAGGGTTCTTCGGGACCACCGGGGGTTCCATCTAGAACCATAGGGGTTCTTCAGCGATTTAAGGGTTCTTTGTGCACTTGAAGGGTTCTTTAACTCAAAGCGGTTCTACATAGAACCCCCTTTTTCTCCTTAGGGCTCACAGGCACACATCTACATCTTAAAATCAAGGTTTATATAGGCAGGAGAGAGAGAATTAAAAGCATTTTCTAAATAATGTGAAACAAATGTTATCCCCTCAAACAGATTACTTTTATGTGATGTGTCACATGAAAACGAGTCATATGGAATTATTTCAATTATGTGGGTTTGTGACTTTTAATAAATTTCTGCACATGTCTCCTGGGTCGATTCATACACAAACTTTACATATTATTAAAGCTGCATGTCTCTAGATTACAGGGGGGTCTTTAGTTTGAATCAATTCGAGCAACTTGAAGGAAACCAGAGACCAAAATGTGATGCAACCTCCAGTGGGCTCAGATTTTCAAAAATGATCTTTGAGTATGAGACGCATAGGTCCCTGTTATACCCTCGTGCCAAAGGACGTTTCATTCTGAGCATTTTTTCATTTTCAAATCAAAGGATTTGTTTGACATTGCAAAGTAGGTAAGAAGAATAACACTTTTTAGGTACATCTCTATGGCACAAATTCTGAAAAAGTTGACTATTTTCTGGTGGCCCATAGAAATTTTGTGAGATATTGACATAGTCCAGTTTTTTCCCCTCTTTTCAAATCTGGCCTCCAATTTTTTTCTATTGGCATTATTGGCGACGTTATCGGCAATCCGACTGTTCTCACCAGGTGGCAGTACCGTGGAACTTGACTTTCACTAGGTGCCCTCACAGGTTACTACATGCTATTTACAATTTCTATTAGAACAAAAGTCTCACTAGTAATACTTATATGAGGCATTTATACCTTATAGATATTACACTTTATAAACTTGGGAATATTGAAAGCAATGAAATCAATACTTTATTTGTATAACTTACCTGCTTGATGTTAAAAAATGTTGTGAAGAAAGCACCCTTATAATTCTAATATTATTACTATGAGTACTACTGAAGTACCAAGATTGTCAAACACCAAGGTGCAATGGATACCCATGTCAGCTACAGGAGAGGATTGTATTAAGGGTAAGTTTAAGTGATGGAAATGGATGAGGAACTCTGAAAAAGTCAAGCAAAGGGACTGCATATAATATGCAGTCTCTCCTTGAATGCTCTTGGGCAAAATGCTTCTGTGGTGAAACATGCAGCATTAGCACTGAGCACAAATCTGCTGTTATAAGGACCAGTCTAGATTCAACAGGGAATAATGAAATCAATACTTTATTCAGAATTAACATTGTAAATTACAAGCAATCTTATGGATGCCAAATCAGGGTTCTATGTAGAACCCTACCTATTTTGGCCAGAGGGTTCTTCAAAGGGTTCTTCAAATCGAGGGTTCTATGTAGAACCCTGCCTATTCCCGAAACGGGGGTTCTACTTAGAACCCTCAAAAAAGGGTTCTAAGTAGAACCCTTAGGGGTTCTGCCATGTCGACAAGCTGAAGAACCCTTAAGGGTTCTTGTTAGAACCCTTTCTTCTTAGAGTGTAGACTCAGATCAGGAAGGGTTTTTTCTTTTCTGTTTCTGTTCTAGTACTATTCGTCTTCAGCAATCCTTTCAAATACCCCAAATTCACGATAGAAATAAGGTTCAACATGCAGTTGAACATAATCGAACAGGTTATTGAATCAATGCAATACTAAATGTAAGTAGCATCTATCATTTTCATCCTTATTTTCATCCTTCAGAGCTGCCGATTGATTGTACATTGTCCGACGATCTGACCCACATAGGATATTTCCTGTTTCATGAAACAACATTCCTGTTACATATAGGAAGGAATGTCTTTCTACGTATACTACACATTTATACCGACAATTCACAGAGGCTACAGAGTGGCAGGTAGCAGCAATGATGCAAATGACATAGACGTGAGGATTCTATAATATCGATTAAAATAATGGATACGAAACTCAACCCCAGATGATTCATTGCATTATTGCGAGCACAGCAACCTTTCAAACAGACATTAACCTTTAAACAAGTTTCAAATCGTTATTCAAGTATATGGACACAATCATAGCACAGTTATCCACAGGCATCTGATGCAGTTTAGCACAGAGGAACACAGAAAGGCATTCAATATAATATAAAAGTGTAACTAACATGGCACCTTTATACGTTTGGGCAGTGGTGTTATATCATATGGACATCCACATTCCTGCTATATACTTTATAATCTCAGAGAAACAGAAAAGACATACATACATACGATAACGTATTGGTTAATATTTACAAGACTGAATTTTCTACAGATATTCGCAATGTCACAAAAGTTAAAACAGAATAATTTTTTATTCTTTAGAGACAAAATTGGCTGAAACTGGAGAAGCGCATTTGCATTTCCCAACTAAATTACACTGTAACATGGGAGCGAAAAAGGCGGCTATTTCTGAGAACCTTTGCCGATCAGGTCAAAATGATCACCAATTTCAATTGTCATTTTTATCTCATAACATTTGATGAATTGAACCGAATGCGAATAGTCTATTATTTAAAAAATAAATACCTTGATGAAGGCACAACGATTGTCCAAAGGCATGGTATTACTGAATAAACACCTAGGTACTCAAGTACACTACTCAACATTATTATTTTGGCTTTGGTGTTAAGTCACTTCTATCTATACACAAAATAATAATTCGAATAACTAAGGAAAGTCAGGACAAGCTTTTTAATCGGATTCGACCTTACATTGTAATGTGGAAATACTGGGAAACAAACATGCCGTCATACAGTAATATCAGCTTGTCATGTTCCTCAAATAAAATTAGCTTAAATAAAGGACTTGTATCAACCCCTTATCATGCCGTGAAATAAGTATGATCAGTGTATTAAGAGCATATACCTCTCAAGATACTGTATGCGTTTACCATTTAGCTACTGAAAATTCAAGCAGGGGATGACGATTTGACATGACATTGTCGAAAGATAGTTCTATGCTTAGGTTTATTCCATGATAGCAATATATTTTTACTGAGTTTTCTTTTCTCATAGCTACTGGAATATTAAGAAAATATATTGTTACCCCATATACGTTGGCAAATGTTCCAAACACATTTGGAAAAGGATCCCAATTTATAAAAATTTAAGATTGATGGTTATTTAATTCGGGAAAGACACTACATCTAGGATGCAGTGGTCATTTAAAAATGTTCACATATGTATATTAATATAAATTTAAACATTTATCTTCGTGCAAAATAATCTAAATAAGAAGAAACACAAACAAGAGTGAGACTTAGCTGACGACATATCAATGCTTATCTCTACTATTCACGATTCATCTTCCAATATTATTATTACGGAATATTTCATCATAAGAGAATATATTCTAAAACACGCCATCAATAAAGAGCACGCGCATCTGAACAGAATGTTTAATTCTTCGTCCCCACTTTCATTCCATTAATTCATATAGACCTTACACAAATACAACTTCTTTTTCTCTGACAGGCCCATACTATGTCGTTCAGACATCAATTTAGTAAGACCTGAAAGAAGGAATTGAATTTCGAAAACATCTATGTTTTGGGACAATTTAATATAGTGTATAACCTCTTGTCTTTCATTGTTCAGTATTGTTCACTGTGTCTTAATGAGTTGCGACTTGATGTTTAAAGTCAGTAACCTTCCGACATTCTCTCTATTCTCCTTCTTCACCTGCCACCACTCCAAACCACCCCCAACCACTCCCAAATACCCCAACCACCAAACCACCCCAACCATCCCCAATTACTCCCACAACCCCAACCACTCCCATGAACCCCAAGAACGTCCCCAACCACTCCACACACTCCCCAGAACCCCAACCTTCTGCAACCACCCTCAACCAGCCCCAAACCCCAACTTATAACTACCACAACCACCCCAACTACCACAACGACCAAGCAGAACACCACCAACTCAACCACCACACCGACGTCAGATCTAGTTCAGGGGAAAACCCTCTGCATGAATCCGGGAACCAAGAGTTTCCAAGTTAATTCATGTTTCAAGTGCACGAAGGGATGAGGTCCCCTGCCAATAGCAGAGACATGCAATTAGAATTAGATTGATTAGATTCCTGATGGAGTCAGCCCGCACGGCATGGGGGAGGGTATAGTGAAACACAATCTAACTCGCAATGTCGCCATCTAAACAGTTTCTGCACCAAAGCTATTCCCACATCATCATTTCCTTCGTCTGGGATTATAGGCATCGCTTGAATGCTTTCTAGGCCCCACAAATTATGAATTTCAAAATGTGTTCATGATATGGAATGGTCGCATTGATTCTCGTAGTCTACAGGGGGTTTTGAATAAAAGAAGAAGTTGTACCATATAAAATACATTGTCCCCGTTGCATAATAATCTGCGAGCTGTGGCTTGTTTCTACAACGTAGTACACAGCCATCTGCGATGTCTGCACTGCATAACATTGGACGAAATCTTCTACAACATTGTAGATCTCTTGGCATTCACGATGAATTTCCTACGATGCGTCAATATTGACATGTGAAATGATTAATTCCTAATCTAAGAATGACCGTTGAGTGCCTAAAAATCAAATCTGAATACCTTTGATTCTGGTACTTTATTTCATTGAAGAAATATCGGCATACATAATTTTGTGGAAAAAACGAGGCCGATACGAAAACGATATTAACTATGTTAATATTCTGCCTTGCATAACAAACATACTCTGCGATGCACTGATACCAGATTTAACCATCTTAAAATATCTTAATAGTGAAAATAAGTTCAAATTTATCTTTCCAAATATACCACTCTTCAATGTTAGATGATATTTTATGAATTTGATACACTGCACATTCATTTATTTTTTTACTTCAAAATAGGTTTCGAAATTTTCTAGCATTCCTTAGATGAAAGTAATAAAAGCCAGATTAAATTATAATAAATTAAGACCAAGGATGATATTCTTCCATGCACCATTTTGGAGTTGTAATGCCTCTCTACCTTTAAATTGTCATTTAATGTCCTTTTTGAAGCTACGAGGAATCCTCCAATTCTTGATTCAATATTATGCAATGCAATTGTCGTTTATTTTTACGAGTTGTAAGCAGACCTCGTAGTCATAGAAAAAAAGGTCTACAACATCGTAGATAGACATTTGTTATGCACTTTGTATGATATAAGATGTCTTGCATGATACATCTTAGATGATATGATAATATAAGTTCTTAAATATTGTACTTGATTATTTAAAGGTAAATACCAGCGTCGTCAGCACTGCAGCTGGTGGGAATTCAAGGAACTAACACATGAAACAATAGAAGTCACAATATTATTTTCAAACATCGTCTTGAGAAAAAACATGGTTGGGGGAATACAAAAAGCTAAGAAAACAGGATGTTATCATACTATTTTGTGTTTTAGGGATGAGTGAAGTTTACTTTGATTTCAATGGGGGAAACTCATCATGATACAAATAACTTTTTTTTAGTTCAATGACCCCATATCTTTTTTAATTTGGAGGGTAGAATAATATCTCAATCGTCAATGTCAATCGTCTGTTATTGGGGAAAATGCAGAAAATCCCGTTTTCCCCATAGACTTCTATAGTGAACAAAAGTAAATTTCAGTGGTCCCTGAAACAAAAACTAGTTCAATGACGTATGATTTTTTCGACCTTTTGGATTCCTATAACCATGTTCTTTCTAAATCTAAAGTTTTAAAAATATTCCATGATTCATTCATTTTTGATTAAACACTGGTATTTACACTAAAAGCTAAAGTCATGAATAAAATATTCTCACGAGTATAGGGTACTTTGGAACGCATTGAAGCTTGGAAATGGATTTTGCATTTACTTGGCAGTAGGGTCTTTGTTGATCAAACATGTTTCTTATACTTGGGAGTGGATCTCTTGGACGTATATATCTATGTGCCAATTATTGATTCGTGTCTTTCTTTCTCTCTCTTCCATTCTTCCAGCCTGAAGTTACCATATTTCGCTCTATCTCTAGTTCCTCTCATCGTCCATTATGCTCTCTGGTAGTCTTTCATCTCCACCATTTGAAGCCTTTATATCTATGGTCTTCTCTCTCTCTTTCTCTGAGGCGCTCGGGGGCTGGCTACTTGGGTCCCTTCCCCCACGAGCATATCCCTATTGCGTCATGTAATTTACCCGGTATAAAATCACATAGTTATTTGGCAAGCCCCTTCACCTATCCATGGACAATCATCAAACCTGCATAGAGCAAAGTACCATTCTTGATAAATTATAGATTAGATCACTATTTCTATAGGCGCTGTGTCCTCGGAATGAACGGCAAACGTACACATGTATGTATACATGCATGGGGTGGAGATGAACATGAATGTACTACTATTCGGCGACATAGAAGGGCATTATATTAAGATAGGTATGCATACAGTGACGCACATAGGAGTATACGGTTACCATGACTACCTTACAAGCTGATGGACAAAACATGAGAAGTAAAAGAAATCCATAAACATGAAAACATGCATTAGAGTACCTCGAGCAGCAGCATGAAAGTGGAACCTCGCCTCCCCTCCCTAATATCAGTCCCTTTGCATGAATAGCGTGCTGTCTACATAGAAGTCCTGTGGTATCCCTCATACATATGTATATGTGGATACTATTACATTCTTAAAGGGAAAACATCTTAAATTCTCTTGGAAAGCCTTTTCCAGCGAGAATAAGAATTTTATGCCATGGTTTTTGTACCAAAATCATGCTCAAAATGCACTCAAACTACCTCACTAGTTTTTCGATAAGTGCAGCTAATTGGTTCCCCTTCTATCGCAGGTACTATTTCTTTGCTAGTACTAGCATGTCCTTGTAATGCCTCTTATCTATCATTTATTGATATGAATAAATCAATAGTTCGTACGAACAAATACAGGTGCCTCGGCGCCAAACATTTATTGATATATCTAAACCTCATGCTATAGCCATAGTATACCCCTGAAATTACTGTCATTGCGCCTCCGCAAAAGGGGTAATATACCTTTCTATTATTGGAATACTTCTTGTGGTCCCTTATGCGTTCCTTGCAGGGGATATTTACGGGGTTCCGAGTTCTGATGGTTATTGTATACGATTCCCTGCAAAATATAATTATCATGATTGGTAGTTGTGATATGTTCTGTAGCAGTCACTTGATGTATGTTCATGCCATTTGCTTTACTTATATATAGAGGTAAAATGCCCAAACTTGATAGAAAAGATCCCGATATCTACTATCACTACCACGTCAAATGTCATCAACACAAGCTTTACAGGGGGACAAAGAGGCTTCTGCATTCGAACAAAAGCTCATTTTCATGGAAGAATATTTTCATCTAGATAAACAAGTAGACGAAAATGAGCTAAAGTACGAATGCAAAGATCTCTTCTTCCCCTGGGAAGTTTTGGTGTGAGGCTGTTACGTGAGGTTTGACGTGAGACGTGACATGAGGTTTGACGTGGTAGTGGGCGCCAGGCATCTTTACTTGAAAGCAACGTCGTTCTATCACAGCGTGCTTTAATTGCAAGGGTAGTGTAGCAATGCCAACCTAACTAAAATATAATCACCGAAGCCGGATCCCCATTTCTATATGTATATTTTTACGTACTGAATAGAAAATGCAGGAAAATTTGCATCTTGCATTAGCCATAAGCTTATCTTTCACGAACAGTGACCTGGGTTGCAGGGGACGCAATCCCGTCCATACGAATGACTGTACTGTAAAGGGGGTGCTTCTCAATTTTCATTGTATTCACGGTATATTAGAGTTGTGGCTGATATGAATTAATGATTGACACGTTATGATCATTGGTAATTGTCATAAAAGGCCCCATCGCTTGCAAAGGAAATGGAAATCAATAGTTGAGCAGTATTGGGTAGTGATAACACACTGCTTATACCGTATGAACGAAAAACATCAACACAACGCACAAATCCATTAAATTTCGACAATCAATTATTCCCTATTCATGTTTATGGAAGAAACGGTATAATATAACCATAAATATGTATACTGAGACACTTATATCGGTCATAATTTATGATATTAATATAAAACCTAATAATGATAAGTTGAGACTAGTTTACAAGATTAAGGTAACAGTTTCATGTTATAGGCTTGTATATGTCTCCTTTTAGGATTCTGAATTCTTAATCGTCAATTGTAATCGAAGGGGCGGTTAATAACTTCGTCAAAGATGGAAAGGGGTTGTATTGAATCAAATATTGGAGAGGTGGAGGAATTTCCCCCAAGGAGCCAAATTGGATCAATATACAGATATGAAGACCATCCCTTCAGCTTAATCTAGTTTACTCGAGTCTGCATTTAATAATATCCAGATGAAGTGAATAAAGGATTTTCAATTGGATACATTCCATGCTCCTCCGATTCCCATTTGATTATCATGACACATGGCGGATTAAATGACACTTTTGTGGAAACTCTTACATTTTGAACCTCTATTCTCTTCTTCTTCTTCTGTTTCTCCCCCTCCCCATCCTCCTCCTCCTTCTTCTTCTTCTTCTTCTTCTTCTTCTCCTCTCCTCCTCCTCTTCTTCAATTGGATACATTCCATGCTGAATGACACATTTGTGGAAACTATTACATTTTGAGCCTCTCTTTCTTCTCCTTCGTTTACTTCTACTTTTTGGTGTTCATCTTCGTCTTCTTCATCGCCATCATCTTACATCATCATCATCATATTATTCTTCCTTTTCTTCTTCTTGTATTGCTTCTGCGTTTAAATTGCCCTTACCTTATATTCTACGATGGTGCTGATCCCTATGCTCTAAACTGTGTGGAGAGTATTTCCCTGATTAATAGAAGATAGATTAATAGGGAATATACAAAACCCCATTGTTTGTAGTCAGTGGTTGTATTTTTCCTGCTCTTTTAATTCATTATTTCGCTTGGGCCGCGTATCACTCCATCTCTTTTGTCTATGGGAAGGTATTAAGCCCCCATAAATGGAAGGAATGTGCAAACCTCCTTAACAATTATTGATTTTAGGTCGGCCAAATGACAACACAATGAGGCAAAGCTGTGGTATACATAGCTATTTTGATTAAAGCTTATAAATACACGCGTGGGCCTGCGACTCATTGTTTGCAATAGGCCCCATACATTAAAGCTGTCCCTTTACATATGTGAAGATGCTTTTTTTATAGCGTGACGTGGAGAGCTAGGAACACCAGCAATGGTAATCAATTAGTGTCGTTTCTCAGATACCAAGTTTTCCTCAGGCTGCCGGCAGGAACGTTTGCGACTGCCTGGGAGGGTGTTGAAGAGCAGGAATCGATGTATCGGGTTGGCAGATAGAGGCAGTCCGAGCCAGCCTGGCAAACCATGCTGTGGTGGTGCACGAGGGTGGGATGAAGGAGACGACGGTGAAAAAAGATCAAAACCAATAGCGGGAGGGACGAGAGAAAGAGAGAATAAAGGCGACTCCTCCACTGCGTACTGCAGAGGAACGACAAGAACTGCACGTTTTTGCGTAGCAACATCAATGCGGCTTGTGATATGTCATACGAGTCTATGCTTAAAGATGCTATTTTATTAAGGTTTGCGGTTTGGGGAAAGCTTTTGCCGTGCCCGTTTAGTACTCTTGAAGGATATAAGGATAGACAATACATTCATTATACATCTGTTGTTGGTATATATAGAACTTTGCTTCCAAAAACATACAATTCATTATTTCGCAATTTCATTAATGATCATAATATCGGAGCTGGGTATCAAATATTATATTTTACATATCATAAGTTAGATACCAAAGAGTTTCATAGGAACATTTAGAGGGGAAAGCGTACTACTAGTTAGTATGGTTGCAGTACTATAGTCGGTATTCCAAGAAACTGCACGTTTGTGCGCAGCAACATCAATGCGGTTTGTCATAAATTATACGAGTCTATGGTCAACCTAACGATGCTAAAATATTAATGCTAATAACATCTGGAGCTTGATATCTACAACAACTATTTTCTTTTACATATTATAAGTTAGATTCCAACGAGTTTCATGGCAACCGTAAGTGGAAAAAGGGAAAGTGTACTACTAGTTAGTACGGCTACAGTACTATAGTCGGTATTCCAATAAATATTGTCAGTAAATACGCCATGGCGTGGATTGTGCCGTGGAAGAAAGAGCACGGCTTAACACCGCACAGCACCAATACATCTTGGCCACTAGATTTTATTAGCAATGGCAGAGGGTAAATGTGATTAACCCCTGTATTACTGTGTTAGAAACGATCACAATTCATCGGCTTTGGCTGATAAAGACTATGTCGATGGTTCTGTTGGTGGTACAGTAGGGCGGTGGATTTGCACTTCATCGCTCGTTTGTGCTCATAGATTCAGTGCGCTTAGCTTTCTAATGAGGCAGCCTCGACCATCCATGACTATCTTGGGAAATTACGGTTTAATGTTTTCCCAAAAGATTTGGCGTGAATGGCTGGACAAGAACGGCAACTCTTAACAGCGGCTTGATGGAGGGAATGATAGGTCAGGAGGTAATTTTAAGTTTCATTGTGAGGCGAGGATTCAGAGGATCATCCCAACGTCTATAATGGATGGTATAGGCAACCTGAAACGGCCCAGTATGTGTAAGGACTTCCTAAGGTAAAGTGAGAGAGGTATCACAGGAACTCTACGTTTGGGCTTGAAAGCAGTTTGAATAGGACTTGATGGGCTTGAGCTGCGAGCCTCTTATCTACCTCTCATAAAAGTCAAAGGTTGAGCGGTAAAGAATGGCTAAGGAATTGAATGGTCTAAGGTAGGGGAAGTACGGGCAGATGACGGGAGTGACCTAACATGAAAGAAATGAAGATCGCGCAACAGACTACATGCTCTAGTCGAAGAGGACCGTAAACTGCAAGAATAGGTAATGGATAATGCAGTTAAGTAAAGCGATGGAATTACAGTAGAACTGTTTACATCAAGTCAATTTAATGTGTGAATGGATGGATAATAAATAGTTTTAGAGGCAAAGGGATTAAAGGCATAATGATTAATTCTGATGTATGGATTTACAGATTACATTATTTTAAAGAAGTGGAGACAAAGAAAATGTCATGGCGATATTACGAAATGCCGATATCAATTGTAATATATTATAATTCTTCTAGGAAGACACTGGAATGATAGAAACTTTAGAATTCGGACTAAAGGTTACACAAGGGAAGTAATCGATATGGATTTCTGTGGTGAGGAAAGCACCAGCTTAATCCTTTTTTCTCATAAGGCAACTGGGGAGGAGAAGGTCCCTTGATAACCCATGTTGCAGCGGAGAAGTGGCAAGTAGGGGAATTAGGAAGAAGGATTCGGTGTAGCCGTAATGAAGGGGGCGTATGGGAACTGCATTTCGGACGCACCAGAGAATTCAGACGGACAAAGACCATTCCTTATCAGCAAAATAAATTTCAAAGGTTTGTGCATTCGAAAAGAACTACAAATAGCTTTGTTAGGCGAACAATACCCGTTTAGGCAAGAAAGACGACTGTGTTGATAAGATGGAGTCTGAGGCTAGGCCGAAGAAGCTTTGTTTAAGTTCTCAGTAAAGAAAGTTAGGATGAAATGGGATGTTTTGTAATCTGTTGTAATTTACTGGGTTTCACTTTAGGCAAATACCCCGCCTGGCCTTAATAGCTACGAATGATACGCCTCCAAGTCATATACCTTTCTCTACGAGGCGGATACAATGCATATCAATATTAAGTATAGGTCTTCAGAGACTAATACTCGATGGTTGGACGCACAATATAATTGGGCGAGGAGCGCATCTTTTATCTGAGAGAATTGGTCTTTATAGCACTACGCACCAAGCAACGAGGTCCCTGGTTGTGTAGGCATAACTACCCAGAGAATCGGCATTCCCAAGGCGAGCCAGCAAAAGGCCAATGGCTATTTAATCTAATCACAACCACCCCATGTTCAAGAATTCTTTCATCATGGAAATACAGAAAAATCCACCCATGTCTCGAACGCGTATTGGCTATCATTTGGCTTGAAATAACCCTTTAGTATGCAGAGGCTTGTTCCATACTTCCCCACTGTATCTACAACTTCCTCTGGCACCAGTCATAATACTGCTTGATATTATCAAGATCAATCAATTCAAAAATCGCAAGCCAAACAGAAAGGCTTGTTTCTTGCTATTTCCCGAAAGGCTCCCATTGATTGCCTCTTGTATTGTTACCCTTCCTTCCAAAGGCATGGCAACAACTTGGGGAATGTACTGGCTGATTTTAATATATCCTTTTCCGACGGTAAATAGTTTTCATATATGCTTGTTCTTTGATAATCAAACTACTATTGGTTATCTTTACAAGTAAATATGTTCAAGGATTACCTGGAAATGATCTGAAGAAGGATGTTGAAGTTGAATGCTGCCAACTTTCTTTCAGTGCAGTTTTGGTGAGAAATGTGTATCCTATGGAAAGCAGGATGTATACAAAATGAATAAAGTGTAAACAGTAAATTCAGATGCAGGAATGACATCTAAGTCGAAAATAATAACTCAATGTTGGAATTGTATTTGGTCATGTATTTTATTCATAAGTTTGAAGAATACTCACTTTTGATTGGCGGTCGCTATCTTGAATTATTTTACAGCAAATGCTATTTTCACTGGGAAATGTTGTTCCAATGACTTATTTAATAAATCTATCAGATTTCTAGGCTTCAGAAACATATATGTAGACATCTGGAATGTATTTCTAGCTCCATGAGGAGCTGAGATATGCTGGTATAAAGATTTGCAGGGCTCTGTGGTGCGGCCATCTTGAATTATTTCATACCAAAATGGATTTTTACTAGAAATTATTGCTCCAATGAGTTATTGAATGTCTTCATCGTATACCTAGCCTAAATTAACATATATTTAGACATGTAGAACATGATTCTAGTCCCATTAGAAGCAGAGATATGCCTGTTTGTAGATTTTACGGGGTTCAGCGGCGGCCATTTTGAATATCTCGTGTCATTCAATGCCAGGAACTTCAGACTGCATAGTAATGTTATTTAGTGACCCAATAGATAATAAATCAAGAGAGAAAAAGACTTTTCTGGCATTTTTTAGTTAGGTTTCCCCATTGCCAGACTATTTGGTGGCAGCCATTTTTAAAATGGCCGCCACGGCCGTAATAATAATAATTCAAGATGGCGCCATATCTGAAATTAATCCTGGGACCCTAATCTACAACTCTACCAAGTTTCATGCTTTTATGACAAAATGCACGATTCTTATGAAAATTGTTACATATCTGCCTCACTATAAGGTCTATGGACATATCAAAAAGCCGTTCAAATGAAATGTTAGCACACTACATACATCTTTTTCTGCTGTAAGATGTTATATCTAGCTGTTTTTATAAGCATACAAATATCTTTTACTTCTTGTACCATGTTTTTATAACTTTTTTGAGTATAGTATTAAGTCCCTGGTCTGTAAATATCATATGTGGTGTGTCATACTCACTCGGAGGAGTCTGTGATAAGGTGAAACGAGGGAATTGCCCCAGGTTCCCCAAAAGCCACAGTGGCCCTTCTGTCCATCTTCATTGCTGAAGGCCCACGAGAATTGTATCCATAAATAAAACGACCAGTGTTCGAGACTAAAGGAGAAGGCAAAAGCTGCCGTATCATGAGAAACATCCCAGTTGATGTCTTCGATGGCGGTAATAGTGAATGGATGACTGGAGTCAAACTCACGATTCTTTGTTTAATTAATCCCAAGTCAAAATCTGACCAAAGCCCAGTCACGCAATCGACTTTCTGCATCTGGGCTTTACCATTATGAAGTGGTAGGAGAATGGCGAATCAGGCGAATGCCCCGTCACTATGAAATAACATCTGTGTGTCCTCAGAGATTTTCTACTCCTTTCATTTGGTCCGTTGGTGTTTTAAACATGCTTCAATGCTTTGTTGGTAAGGCTAGGATTTGAATGCTGCAGTCTATTTCAGTCTGACTCAGTCTAACTGGTCGAACTCTAACATTTGTGGAAATGATTAGCCGCCGATTTGTTAGTAGCTTGTTAATAATTTTCGGAACTCATCATATGAATGAAATGGGATATAAATTGGGCCGCGGTGTATCGATCATATTCATTGAGGAGTTGGATGGGTGTGGGTAGGAGGGCAACATCTCCTGTAACTTGCACATTCCTCCTCTTTCTCCTCCAGCCCCCAAGTTATATTTCTATCTAAATCCAATGAAAGGAAAATATATTTCCCATGCAGTTTAAATGCTATTCGCAAAGAAGAGAATATTCAGAGTCAATAATATTCTACCTTGATATAGCTAATTTTATGTTTTCCTGCCTTGAATTAAAACTATTGAGATTTAACTTATAGTTTTGCGTAAATAATTTTTAGGATAATCTACTAGGACTACACGTCCACTATAATAATTATTAAACTTGCATGTACTTAAAATGTTTATAACTCCGACCGGCTCAGGGCTCGGAGGAAGACCACCGTTAGGTGATCCGAGGAGCCAACCCTCTTAAATTAAATGGATTAACAATGATGTACTTGAGCTCATACCTGAATAAAAATGATTTAAAAAACAAGAAAAAATAGGCTCATCTTGAATCTTGAGTGACATGGAATTCTGGGAGTTGTATATCAGTAAAAAGTCTATAGAAAACATGCCCTGGAATATCTTTCGGTGCTCTGATGTCACTAAGATCCTTACATTTTTCGGTAAAAATGTCCTTAATATTTGTATGCCAGATTTGAACTTAATCCATCACAGCATGTACGGTAATAAACATGCGCAGCGAGATATGCAGATCCTCAATTGATAATATATATATATATATATCTATTTATACTGGCGATGAACGTTACCTGTATATCATGTAAAATGCACCTGGACCAGAGACCAACGACAACGACCAGAGATGTCATCAAGGTAGGGTCAAGGTCCCATAGCATCACGGCCAAGGTCCCATAACACGTGGATAGATGTGAAAATGGCGGCGCAAGCGCATTGGTGAAATATCATGGACTTACCCATAGCATCGCCACCCTTTGTATTCTGTACCGTACTTCTAAGGCGAGAAATGTATCTCATGCAAGCACCATCTGGTGCAAATCATAACAATGCAATAACAATAGTTCGCAGGTGTTGAAATTGAAATCATCCACCTGCGTTTTATTCAATGATAAATGGAGAATACTACGTACATGGAAATTATTGATATATTATGACCTAAAATTATTGAGTCAATTTTGCAATTCAGTGGTCTATAATTACATGAGTTCAATGAGAAGAAGATGCTTACTTACTTGTCTTGCCTAAAATCGCAGCGAAGAGAAAAGATATGATCACTTGCAACAAAAAAGAGAGCCGCCATCATAATATCAACTATATATTCATTCATGTATTGGAAATATGTGCCCAATAGATGAAAAATGCATAAATGAGAGCCGATATGGAAAGGAAAGACATGACAGAATTGTTCCATAGGGCTGACCCGTTAATATTATTTCCAGACCAGTCTAACTGTTGCCCCGCCTTTTCGAAGCAAGGGGAGGGTTACCTACATGGTGTTCTGCCTCGTACAGAAACCTGATTTGCCGCCTTTGCCAATGGGATTCATACGCCAATGTCTGTATATAAACTGACCATCAGATTGGCCATTGCCAACTGAGATGGCGTCAATATGGCATCAGTACTGTGTGGAACTATCCTTCAATTCTGGAGGATACTTCATGTTATTACCTTTACAGCACGTTAGACTAAGGTTTGCTTTGTGTGGAAGCAATTTAACCTTCGCCATACTGCACGGACGAAATATGCTTTGTAGCTAGCTAGCCTCCTTAACATAATAATGACTATATTTAATGGTCAACTATAACAAGCGATACAAGTTAAGATTATAGAAAACGATTTAAGGCATAGTAGTGCTTATTTTCAGTATCCATCTACAGTACCGAATTCCCTATTAGACATGGCGAGGGAAATTGGTGGTCGTGAATTATTCATAGACTGCACCGTATATGCAATCTCGGCGCAATCAATGTCACATGGATCCGCAAACATAGTCTGTATCATATCAATCATAATTGCTCCTGCGTTAGCCGACAAGTAATAACAACAATAAACTAAAGAAGCATCCGATTCATACAACCTAGATGGAGCATGTACACAGCAAGGTCATGCATGGCTATCACTTACTATTTAGGTCTCAGGGTCAAGACATGCTGATTATATATTATCATCGTTGCACTGGTGTGTGTGTGTGCCTCGATGGCATCTTCCTCCTCTTCGGTGCAACACGCGTTTGAGTCTCTCTAGAATGACTTGGCTGTTTATCGTTTTCTGTCATTTCTATGTCATCTAACATAGATCGAATATATGGCACCTCCTCCAAGGACTTCCATGCCAGCTATTTATCAGTTCCTTTACCGACGAACCTACATCATATGCAAAGCAATACATTTTTGCAGCAACAAGTATGTCACAACAGTGAGAGGAAATTGAGGGGATTGCAGCAACAATGACAAACAAATGCCTGAATTCACATAGAAACATTGATGTTTATTCGAAAGCGATAATGTATCCTCAAATGATACACACATATGACATTTAACTATTCGTCTGGAAAAAAAAGTAATAAAATAATTCAATTTGGCCGCAAACCACCCGCAAATCTGAAAACAGGCATATAACTGATTCTAGTGGGGCTAGGAATATCTTCTAGGTGTCCAAATCATTGGCACAATATTTGCCAAAGAAAATATAATTCTGGTGTAACAGAATTCATTATTTGCAGTATTATTTATCAGATTTAGTCTATGAACAGACCATAAACATTTCTTTGTTTATCATTCCATTGTCTTGTACTTCAAATGTGATAAAATATTGTTTTGGAATTATGTTTTGTCTGTGGTAAGAGGATTTACATAATATGCATATTTAGTGGTTGACAACAAGTAGGGGGAGTTCAACCTTCAAAAGTAAATGAACACGTCCGACACCAAAAAGGCTAGGTGAATGGTTATTGCATTTGTCATGAGCCAAAGAGTTGGTGCCAAACTTCTTAACAGCAGGGTATCATGAGCTATTATCTCTTTTGAAAATCACATTTTTGAATTCATGCCTAAAGAGGTTACCCAAACTTTCCTGAATTAATGGAGAGCAAACCATTCTCCTAAGCACAGCCTAGTCCAAGGAATATTGACAGACCAGGCCCTTGAACCAACTCTTATGGTACATTTTTCATTCATTGACAGTGTGTTTTACTTTGAAATGTGTGATGGTCAGTAAATGGGGAATGCAGGACTACTTGGGATGTCATTATTTACCTGTCATTCAACATCATGTGCTAACATCTTTGCTCTTAAATGGATATTTCTATTTCTTCCTGATGCAGGCTGTAGATGACCCAGTCTGCCAAAGAGCTTAACAATGACTGGTGCAAAGAGTGTATGTTGGAACAATGTAGTTGTGTCTTGAACAATATGTGTTATATGCTTGTGAAAGTTGTATGGTTGTTAAGATGAGAAGAACAAAGATATTAGAAACATAGATGAGGGTGGAGATGAGGAAACGATTAAGCAAGAACAGAGAAGACAGAGGACTCTTTGTGACAAAGGTCTTGAAAAAAAAATTCTGCTCAAGGTGTGCATAGTTTAAAGTAAGTTCTAAAAGTCTGAGGGTGCTAGGTAACTTTTGTGATAACTGATTAGTCTATACCAAACCTCAAAAGGGTTGACTCCATTGCCATCAAACAGGCTGGTACATGGTACATATCTATATTAATTCAGAAGTTACGAAACTATTTCAGGCATGCTTTCTATCAGATGCATGTAATAGAGAGCATAATCAGGATAGTGTTGAGAAGAGATCAGGCAGGCTTGACTGCCCAAAGGAAGAGGTTGAAGGCCACCTTAGGAAGACTCACAGTAATCCAGTCCGGGAGCAGGATTTAGGTGACCATCCATAGTTAATTAATCCTGCTGAAACAACACACACTTTGGATGACTCAGAACCAAAGCTCATCAAAGTGAATGCAATCCACAAGGAAACAAGAACATGGAGTGCCATACAGGGTTTATAAGAACTGCCCATGCAAGGATCATGAAGGAGTTATAGAAAGCCATGAACGTGATTTAGAGAAGGAGTCAAATGTTAGAGGAGTGGCTAACAACTGAGGGTTGCTCGTCATCTCTAGACCAATTAAGGGACAGTTTGCTTGAAGGGAAGTTGTTTCTTGGTGTTTTGGCAAAGAGGATAATGGCAGCGAATGGATATGGAAGTATTCCCCATAAACAAGTAGACCTAACACTGGCAAAATATCCACCTGATGATAGGCCCGACTGAGCTGCATTCAAAGAACATCTACTCGGACCTTCTGATAGTGCCCCTCTCCCTTTTCACAAATTATAAATGTATACATGACCCATTCTCACGAAAATAGTGCAGCCTGTCCTAAAAGAATAAAAAAATTATATTTTGTTTGATCGATCTGAGAGTTAGCAAGTTTAAAGGTAATATATAGACGGAAGTATATCTGAGTTTGCCATTAAATTAGACCAATAGTTTTTGTACAGGAAATTATTAAAGATTGATGTAGAAAATTTGGTGAAAAAACGTCGCACACCCCTATACCAGTTAGAAAAGATCATTTCTCTAATTAATTTATATATTATCAATTATTTCTATCACCATTCTCTAACTAAATGTTTTCTTAATGTAAAAGCCAAGAAAGGTTTTTCTTTCCTGTATAAAAACTTTTCAAATCAGGGACAACAAAAAAAGTCAGAAACTGGATTCCCATATTGATCAGATGAAACATTCTATCATTGACTGTTTCTTTATTCATTATTCTCAAAATATTCTCATTATTCTATTATAATATAATCAAATATCATCTTTTGCCCCTGGAATGATTAGTTAACCACATTTTTGGTAAACTATCCACATTTAAGGGTTCAAATATGGGCAACGTTTTTTCTGAGTGAAAAAACGTCGCCCAATCTATGTCATATTAAGTCAAATATATAAAGCTTGATTGTTATTTTTGATGATTTTTATACATGACTGGCCCCATTTTAGACCGTTTTAGCATTATTGTTTGAAAATTTGTCATTCATGACAATATCCACTCAAGGATGGTGACGTTTTCATGCAGTAGAGTCATATATGATGTGTCACAGAAAATGAGTCACAAATGACAAAAGTGATATTATTCAAGGTGATTAAATCATCAGATTTCTTTCTTGGAATATTGTTATGTTTGGGGTGCTTAGTGCTATTGATCATAGCAATACCTGTACCAAATTTTAGGACAGTGTATTAAATATATCTTTCAATTTCTAACATCATCCTATGGAGTATATTTAGCTACTTAACTGGTAATGACCCAATCAGAACTATTGCAAACTTTTTTTCAAACATGAATACATGAATACATCAAACATAAAATATGGAATCATTTCTTAGATGTCCTTAATGTTTTCATCATTGGAATCCACTTGATCATATCTTTTGAATAATTATGATATCTCAAAATCCATTTTATATGACTTGTAACTCATTTTTCTGAAACACATCACATCAATCAATGGAAAAAACGTCGCCCAATGAATACAGCCCAGTATTTAAATCAGGAAAGATATTTTGAGCTTATTTTGTCAAGTAATTCTTGAAGCTAAGCCATATTTAAACATCAGGTGAAAAATAATTTAATTTGGCCAATATTTGGAAAAATATGTGAAAAAACGTCGCCAGGTGGCGACGTTTTTTCCACTGATTATCAGGGTTTTCTCCTGATTGTAAGGAATAAGTATCTTCCAATGGTGGTATATGTATGTCTCCATACCTATGGTTATGAAATCAAACTATTTAGAGAAAATTTATTTAATAAGTATAAAAAGCACAGCCATTTTGTCTGGCGACGTTTTTTCACCCCAATTTAGCCATTTTCTTATAGATTGAGTTGGAAGCATAACTTATGCCAATATATTTAACCTTAATATATCATTTTGTTTGGTTTTCATCCCCTATTCTATGCCATGAATTGTATTCATGTATATCAATTCAATTGGATTTTTTTCTATAATAACTATAAGTTAGAGAGTGATTATTTGGGTATTTCCCCTGATTTGATAGTAAATGATTAATAAAATATACATTGTAGATACACAAAAGTATATATCTTATTAACGCTCATGTAAAGACGGATGCATCTGGTCAATTCATTTGTCTCCCAGATCAGAATTGACCAAGTTATTGACCAATCGATGGGGAAAATGGGGGGTTGCACCACTTTTGTGAGAATGGGTCACATGTACATTTATTACGTATATTTACGTAAGGGAGAGAGTTGATGTAAAGGTTGAAGAGGTGTGGGCCAAGGAAGGACCCCTGTAGGACTCCTGTGCAGAGAGAGGCATGAGGGGACATAGTATCCCCAATTTTGGTTCTTTGTGACCTTCCTTCTAGGTAGCTGGAGTACCATATATATATATAGAACAAGAAAAGGACATGTGATTCTAAGATTAGACTTACATACTAACATTATATCTTCAAGAAAAGGACATGTGATTCTAAGATTAGACTTACATACTAACATTATATCTTCCATCCGGCCCGAGAAAGCTGGAGTACCATGAAATAGTTTCTGGGTGGAAGTTGATGGCCGAGAGTTTGTCGGAGAGATTTGAGTGGTCTATTGTATTGAATGCTTTTTTCATATCGATAAAGAGGGCTATTGTTGATTGTTTACTGTTTCAATTGTTGGTGATGTCATCTATGATTTCAGAAAGTGCTACTTGGGTAGATCTACCTGCACAAAAAACATGTTGTTTGTGGTGTAGGAGGCCAAAAGTTTCAAGGTGTTCGTAGGTTTGGGAATGCACAATGCGTTCATCTACATTCCCTGTGTACCAAGAATTCGTGGAAATGCAATTATTCAGGTCAAGGCATTCTGCATTGGGATCATTTTGATTTGTTGATTTGGCAGACAATTGCTTCTTTACAAGCCTACCAACCCAGGTCCCTCCAACTGCACCACTGCCTTCTACACAAAAGCATTCTTGAAGAAATTGCATTTTACCCACATCCCAACAATATTTCCATTTTTGATAAAGACTAGGCCTGTCTATGCTTCTGACGAATGATAGGATGTTATATCGCCAGAGGGCGGCTTGTAGGGCAGTGGTATATATAGCCAGGCACTGGCTCCACTCATCCACTTCAACTCAGATCCGCACTAAAAACTTTTGTTGATGTTATGTTAATAAAGGGGGTCGCTCTCGACCTCGACATGCCCAAATATACTCTCTCTGTTGTAAGGGACAGTAACTTTTAACACTATTATCTTATATAAAGAAAGTCTGTATAATCTAATAATGGAGATCGTTTATCAATATTCTCTGATTATTTGTTAATCTGCTGATTTTGGTGAATGTGAAAAGATTCAGGCAAACAAATCTTTTGTAACGTTTATCAATACATAGTAAGAATGTTAGAAAAATACATATGCCATCTTTCATTAAGCCTATTATTTACTGTATTGCATTTAATTGGATAGTATGCCAAATAGGGATTCACTTGCCTGTGTCACAGGACACCTTCTGTCGTCAAATTCTGTTGGATTTCAAACTAATATCAATATAGGAACTCAATTTTAATTAATAACTTGTTTAATTTAATCTTATATCTAAAACATACATATTGCCTGTGATGGACTTCAAAAATGCTTCAAAACAAATGGATTATTGGGTTATAGGAGATTACACAGAGTTCTAAATCTGCTTTTGGCCTCAAGAAACGCTTTGTAGGTAGGATGAAGGTTCTATGGAACTCCTTACTCCATGCCATGAGAGCAATAGGAGATACAAAATCCTTTACAAAAAATATTAAAAAAGTATGTAACAATCCTTTTAACTCGGGTGTGATTCGGTGCCTAAAAGTGCCCAGAAGTGTTTTTGAATCAGTACCTTCTAACAGATCACTTTTGTTTCACTGATACTGATACTCGTTGAGTGAGAATTTAAAGGAATGTTAAAAATGTGGATCTAATTTACTTACTTGTTTTTTTATTATCATTATTCAATTTATATTTATATAGAGGTATTTTGGATAAATTTGTACATTGACTCTGGGTATATAATTATTTAACAGCCCAATCTGGGAATATTGTAACTGTTACAAAATGATTTTGTGGCTGAATAAAAATCTTTAAATACAAATGCATGTTATTTGTTATATCATATGTTATTGTCTTTTTTATTTTGCTGCTCTAAATTTCCCCATGAACAAGGCTTCTTTCTGTGAATCCAATGAATGCAATACAGTATGGACGGGTACTGTGCCGGTCTTGATGTGTCTGGCTGATGAATTTTAATTCCCCTCCAAGGCCTGTCGTCATAAATTCTTTCCCATTTTCCAATACTTCGCGGAGAAAGTCCACATCAGCAATTCAAAGCATGCATGCTTAATACCTGATGAAAGGAACTAAGCTTTTTAGTCTTTGAAATCAATGCATTAAATCCTATTCTTTTGTTGAAAGAATCATCGCCATTTTAGTTTCCTTTTCGATATCCATCTTTGGCTACAAGATCTGGGTTTGGGGCCCAATCTGCATCTGCATCTATACTTTAAAGCCCAGGCGAAAAAAAGACCACGGTCGATTCAAATGATTTTGCAGCGAATTCCAATTTCAATCAACCATAAGCAATTCTCACCTCATGATAATATCTTCCATCCAATTGTTCCTACTGCCAATAACAACCTCAATAATAACTGGTGTCTGCGATTCCTAAATAAAACTCGGAATAAATTGAATTTCCTGGCAATGAAACGGTTATTTGTTTGAAGAAAATATCTTCTGCAGTAGGACCTTTTTCCTTAGCCACATACTTTTTTGACACTATGATACAAGGTGAATATATAACGTACGGTTTTACCTTACGATGTCATAACCAATGAGGTATCTAAAAAATACTTTTTTTTAGTTTGGGGTAAAATATAAAGGCCCCCATACCATCATCTCTCTCAAATGTACAAGGACATTCGCATGACAACAAACAGTTTTGCATCTTTGATATCAAACCCATCTTAAGTCTGTGGCTAATATGATTCCCAATCCTGCGGCCCAGTGAAAGCTGCATTAATCAATCATTTTTATCTGAATCCTTGATGTTTTATGCTTTATTTTTAATGTTTCATGGAACAGAATTCCAATGCTCTTCTACTGGAGATGGTTTATCTTGGATAAGGGAGTGTGTGGCTGGGGGATTAAAGTAATCTTTGCCAGCATTTCTATATTAGTTAAGCCTTATCAGTATTTCCACAGGGGGTTCCTAACCCCGATAAATATCAACGAAGAAGTGTCTATCCACCGCAGGATTTGGGGGTTGAAGAAGATTATGTTTTGAAATCATAAGAAGCTGGTTGAATTTGTTCCCCTGCCGCTTCATGGTGAAATCGTGATTTGAAAATGCGAGTTCATGATCATCTATACACTGCATCTTATCAATTAATATCTTAGTGAAGGGATACTGGCCGATATATTGCCATGGATGCACGTGCTAATAGCCATAGAGCCGTTTGAGCTTTCAAGCAAATATGGCATCAATGTTTTACGAGTGGTCAGAAACTTGACCACACATTTACCACCTCTCTTGCCTCCCTGGGATATTAACATTTTAGCCTCTGCCTTGAACGGTCCTGGGGCTATGACCACTTGAGACAGAGAATGAAGAGATTAATAACTTCAATTTCACGCATGCTGCTGCACTGTTTGGTGTACCAGCAGCCCCTCAATATCAGCCGTAAGTCCTTCAATAATATTATACATATGAACTATATAAACACTCCCTTATACAAAACCAGAAAATATGAGCTAGGCTGCTTGATCCAGTCGTCTGTGTCATGTATAATATCTTTCCCTTCATTCAACAGATTTCCTTTTTAACAGGTTTCGCAGTTTTGCAGTATCGCAGCACCACGCTCGACACTCATGCCAAAGCGAATCCGTCACCACATAGAAACGCAGATATAGCTCATGAAAGGGTATTTCCACGAAGCCAGGGCCTTAGATTTTTGGGAATATGTATTAGGAAACCCGGCTTGGCCCTTTGACGTTGACCTGGTGACAATCAAATGGGACAGACTCCTTGCCAACTGGCCCATCCATTCCATTGACGTTACAAAATGCACAGCCTCCCTAGGGTCTGACCATTTGATTAAAACATGGTGCGGGGCGCATAACTGTATGATGTTCAAGAGTTTGGACAGCCCCTGTCTCCACTACCTAGGTGGTGATGGCACACAGCAACGGGATACTTGAAGTAATAAGATTATACACAGAGAATATGAGGCTGGAATCAGTTCCTTGAGGGAGATGGCTGACTAAAGCTCATGCATAAATTTAATGATGATCGCTGTCAGTGTTGGAGTGAACAGCAGCAAGGGCTGTGGTGGTACCATTGCATGTAGAGCCTATCTTCCCCATCAAATGAAGTAGGTAATGTAGCATAATCTGTTTATTATGGCTGTGCAAAACATTAAAGATTAAGTGTGATGATTGACAGTGTATATATCATGCTCAGAGTTGATTGCACGTATCGGTCCAAGCCTTTGCATTTTTAGACAGTCCTTTCTCACTATTTTTCTTAACCTCAAGTGCAATTTCTCTTCTTCATTGATAATTATCATAGATGGTAGTATACCCCCGCATAGCTCTATAGTTCAGGAAAGGTTCAGTTCTAGAAGATCAGTGATTGATAGATATTTGAGTACAAAATAGTAGTCTGAAAATTCAATGATTCCATGGTCCAGAGTGGTAGTATATATCTACCAGCAAAGTACCGTCCAGAGGTCACCCTCTCTCCCAACACTTCCTCCTCTCCCTCTTTTCCCTCCCCCTCTTCTCTGTCCAATCCAATCTCCGATTCCTCCTCCCCCTCTCCCTCCCCTCTTCCTCATGCTCGTTTTTCTCTCCCAACCCCATTCAATTTCATACATTTCTAGTTTAGATATGAGTAATCTGGGCACACTAATGACTTCCTAGACCCTGAAAACATAGATGTAGACACCAAGATCAAGTTTCTAGCACCAATAATAAGGAAGTTATGGTGTATTTATGAGTGGCAACAGGGTCGCCCAGCAGCCATTTTGTTTTTGGCCCATAACATTTTTCCCCAAAGAGTTCCAAAGTGGCACCTGGCTGATTTCTGCTTAGGACATGTTATATGACTAGAATCCACCATAAAACATCATCCATACCACGAAACAGACTTCGCCCCAAAATCCCAGTTTGGCAACTGGACTATTACAATCAGTCTGGCATGAGCCAGCATGCCAGACTGATTGTAAGGGTAAAGAAATTTTAGGTAGGCATCCTTAAGTAACCATAAGGTATAACAATGTAGTTAGGTCCCCCTAGACGTAGGTTGTGGGAAATGACGTAGTATCTCACAGGGGCTTTCCCAGGCTATAAATAGAGTGTAGAGATCCGAATTTAAAAGAAGCTTCAAAATCATATTTTCACCCCAGATACCGTCACAAACCACATATTATGACCTCCAGACAGGGTTAATGGACCTGTTGAGACCAACAAAGTAGATGGGGAGACCCCAGATTCCGTGAACATGTGACACAAAGAAACCCCTCTTTTCTACCTCTTTTCATAGAAATCGCTCTACCCATATATTACATGGATTTTGGGATGAAGAAGGTCACTTGAAAATACAGTGTGGCCATTGGTCAATCAAGATTTAAATCATTGCTGTTCACTAGAGAATGGGGGCAGCGCCCTATCATGACTCAACCCCTTTCTCTGTGATTTGAAAGCGGTGGCACTGTAGCCTAGATCCGATGCATTCATTACACTTATACAAGAAATATTGAAATGAAAACACAATGTTGATGCAATGTACTGCTAAAACTACCCTAGCTATCCTATATGATTAAGCTCAAAAGTTTCAAGAGATTATATATATATGCTACTGAATGTAATGAGAAAGGACACTTCAAGGACCTCATTTGTGTAATTTGATGGGCATTGTACGCTTGCACATTGTACGCTTATTAGACAAATGAAAATGTTCAAACACTTTACACTAAAATTATTATTAATGGTGGTCATTGGAGGCATATAATCTACATTGTAAGGACACTTGTAGTTGACTCTCATCTCGTTTATCTGCGTCAAAACCTAGTATTACGAATTTATTGACCTGGAAAACCTGTGTAACAGATGTAAAGTTGTAGTGTTGATTCAAATTCTGATTTTTTTTGTTATGAACTATGGTGAATCACTGATCGGGGAAATAATATTTTGTGAGGACTTCACCTGTATGGAGAATGTAATTAAACAAGGTCCAGTGCATCTAATTAAAATGCCAATAATACCCTAGCTTTTATAGACATGATAATGTCACTTTCCTTGGGTCCATCGCAGCTTGCTGCATTGACATGCCAGTATATGACATCTGACAACGACCTCTATATAACTGCCCCTATAACCATTAAACATGGGAAAACAACGTTTACTCAGACATCTAAGGGTTGACACCATCATGAAACACTTGAATAACAAGTTGACTTCGTTTTTTATCATTAAGAAGAGCTGGATTTTGTAACAGATGGATAGGTATGTCCTTTACCTAATGAAGGCCAGCACCTATCCAAGTGCACCAAAACTGATGACGTCACAGCACCACATGACTGGGATAGGTATAGCTGATCTTGGATAGGTTGGCACGCTAAGGGTTCCTAGTATCAACTATTATGTAAACACACTCACAGATGATAAAAACAGTTAAAAATAGAAAATAAAACATTTTTCATTTTCCCTAGGAAATCTTACTCTGAGATGATTTTAGATATTTTCATCAGGATGGAAATACTTATAGCAAATGGCCCGATGGAGGGTTCAAACTGATCGAGACCCATCAGAAAAAGGGACGAACCCCGAAGGGGTGAGTTCCCGTTTTCTGATGGGTCGAGATCAGTTTGAACCCGAACAGAGGGCCATTTGCTATTTATTAGACACTCTTAGACAGATGTTAAAAAGTAAATTTAACTTATAATATATTATAGCCTATAGTTTAGCTTGAGGAGGCTTCATTCACCGCAATTTGTAGGCCTAAGTTACGCAGTCGGGACGACGTCATCTGGCCTACGCTGCACCTTTGGCCGAACTGTACACGTGAGCGGTTTGTATCAACCAAACTGCACCCCCAAACTGCACATTTCTAACTGCTCATGTGTGTAATAATTGAGAAAACTTTAACACATTATATAATATATCTCTAATATTTAATGTTCAGGGATAAAAAAGTCTTTTTAGGCCTTAAGGGAACAATAAATAAAGAGCCTCATAAGGAAGCCTTAGGGAAAAAAAAGGGAAACTATATAAATACGGTTTTATTCCAAAAGAATGACCCTCACACTGTGTTAGTATTTGAATGAGTGTTTAATGGAACATAGGCTTGGCTGCTCCTGGTAGTGATACATACATATTGATAAGCATGGGTAAACCTAAACCTCAATGGGAGATATGGAGAGACTATATGCCTATACATAACAAATTCTGTATTTGGGAATGGTAGAGGTCATGACACATTATGCCTTATATACTTTAGTATGTGGCAGACTTGACCTTGACCATACCGGAAGGCACAGTTGCTTAGCTACAAGCTTTGCTGGCTTTGCTCGCCACTTCAAAAGCTGCTATGCAGTGGGACAGTTTGTCAAATTTTTTTTTTGAACTTTGAGTCAATATTATGGTTATTTGTGGTGCATGCAAGGCTAAGGCTATAGAAGCAGCTAAGGCTGCAGGTTGTTCCTAAATTGGAACCCTTACCTTAATTTTGATCCTGACATCGACCCCACTGCTTCAGCCAAGGCTTCGCCGTCAACTGTCACAAAGGAAGAAGCACTGTCTGCACTGGTCAAACTGGCTAATTTGCAGCAAAGTCGACTCAATGTCATCATGTCCACACAGGCATTGAACAAGGCTTCATTGGCTACTGTGGTTTCTAGGATATCTTCTCTAGAAGATGGAGTGTCCACTGGGCGATTAGAACCTGAGGTTGTGGGGCTTCTGGATGTCTATGCAGTGAGGTGTTAGCCAAGGGATGTTCCAGCCGCGTAGACATCCAGAAGCACCACAACCAATGGATCTAATTGCTTTAGTCTCGAGTTGTTAGGACACTTGTCCAACACGAAAAACTCTATTTTTAAATCAAAAACACATTGTGTGAATTGGTAGAACTTATTAATGTTCTGCTTTTGCTGCTTATGATCATGAGATTATGGATTGTTATTTGAAGAATCCGTCACTTGGATTTGTGCTTAGATCACCTCTTTCCATTTGCCCTTTTAAGAATTTCTCTGCATGTTTGTAAGGTAAGCAACAGAAGAAATCTATTTCCAACTCATTGTTGGCGTATCATCATGCTGATAATGATCCTATTACTTCATGTTCTGATTCTATGATGTCTCTCAACCGAACTCTGCTTCTGGAACTCAGATTTTGTCCTCACCGTGTTGGATGCCCCTGCTGATCCTCCGGCACCAGGTTGGTGGACTAATCTCGCAAATGAATCTGGATAGATGGATGTGGGAGCCAGATCATGAACCTGATGTGCTCCTGTGTGATTATTTGTTCAAGGGCATTCGGGAGAGATTCTACATTGTTGATCCTTCTGTGCATGTACCATATTACCAATGTGCTAATTATTCCTTGGCTACAACCGATCCTGCCAATACTTTTATTAGTGGGTTGCTTCGGTCTGAGTTGGATGAGGGGAAAATGATCTTCATGAATGTAGTAATGGCGGACACTTCGATGAATGTAGTAATGGCGGACACTAGGTAGGACGCGTCGCGCACCGCTCGTGGGAAAACAATCATTAGGAATATCAAAGAGACATTTTTTTGCCTATTCAAAGTAGCAGATCTCCTGTATAATATCATTTGGATACCAATTACATGGCCGGTAGATCATCTAGATCGACCAGAAACCTGCATTCGATCAATTTATTCAGTGAATCCGACATGACAACGCTGAGCAATAGCAATGGCGCCCAGCAGCCACCCCCAATGCAAATGACAAGTGAAGTGGTCTCACATGGACAAAACTATGTCCTTCAACCCCAGCAATCTGGATACCAACAAAGACAAATGAATTGTAATTACCAATCGCAAAACTTTTCTCAATCTCAAGGACCCTGTGTATACCCAACCAACCAAGGATCGCCGCAACAAAATATGACTGACCAAAGGCAACAATTCTCGCATCCACAATCGCAATCGCATGCTCAACAGACGGGACCCTCCCCCTCTCAAATGACAGTGCAAATTCCTGCAAACAGTCAATCTTCACAAGTATCAAACCAACAAACTCAGATAAGTCCGATCTCCTTTCAAACTTTCATTAATAACCAGAACCTTCTCATACAACGTGTACTAGACAGAGAAGATAAAATGGAAAAATTGCTGAATAATGTGGCTAAAATGAACACAACGATTGACCAAGTTAAAGACCTATCTCTCTCTAACCAATCGAACATTGACAAAATCACAGGCAATCTCATCAAAATCACTGATTCTCATAAAAACATTGACAATAATGGTGCCAGTATTGCCGACAATTTGGCTATTTTGCATGGGAAAATAGATGATCTTTCGAACCAAATGTCATCAAATAAATCTTCTATCGATAAATTGAATGCCTATTCCCAATTCCCTCCCATAACAAGCAACAATAGTTTTATTGCGTCTCAAACAAACAATCCCACTAGAAACATTCAACCTTTGGGAAGTCTATTTAGGTCCATGACCGAATCGGACAACCCACAGCCTACTAAACCAAGGGATTTAAGGATTATTGTAAAAGGGGTAGAAGAGAGACCCGATGAGACTCTCGACGACAGTATTGTAGACTTGTTGAAGGCCCTAGAGATAAATACCACATACGAAAATGCTGAACGACTAGGAAGGCCTCGTGCACTTGACGAGGATCAAGGTTACCCAAGACCAATTAAAATAACACTTCCCTCTCTCAAAACGAAAATTGATATTTTCAAGAGCCTAAATAGAAACAAAAACAATATGTTGCTAACTAACATCCGTATTACATCAGACTCGACAGAGGAAGAGCAAGTCTACCTCTCAGAAGCCCGTACACTTGCCAATGCGGCCAAGACATTGCATAACTTGAATGCTAGACCAAAAGGCTTTGCCGTCTTCATTGACGGGACCACTTACGAAAGGGAAGACTTTAACAAGTTACCAAATGGCATCAATTTGGAAAATGCCTCCACAATAAAAACACCAGATGGTGTGGCGTTTCAATCGCATGCTAGCCCTCTCTCCAACTTGTTCCCTTGTCAAATTAAAGACCAAGACACCGATTGGATAGCTTCCTCATGCGAACAGCTATTTCAATACAAGAAAGCCATACATTCCAAGGCTGAAAATACACTTCTGGAGCGAATTAAATCGGTTAAAAACCCATACGTCGCCAAGAGATTGGGAAACCAAATCCCCAAGATTGAATCTTGGAAAGCAATTGCTGACCAAACATTAAAAGATTGTATACGTATGAAATTCACTCAGAACGATCAACTGAAAGCCAAACTTCTATCCTACCACGTTGACTCATATTTCTACGAGGCAACTCTCGACCCATACTACGGCTGTGGAATCTACCTAACTGAGGCGCGTAACATTACTAAAGACCGCAAGACTCAACATAGAAACGTTTGTGGCCTCTTGTTAGCTGAAATACGAAAAGAAATCTCATAATGAACAAGCACCATATATTATTAATAGGAGATTCCAGACTCAGAAACTGGGAGAACTCCATGAACGAGATCCTATCTAATAATGACTGCAGGAACATCGAGCTGACATACATGCCTATCCCTGGAGCCAGACTCAGCCGCATAGGAGACGAAGCGATAAAAAACTTTGATTTCAAACAATTCGACCTAACCTATGTAATAGGTGGGATTAACGAACTAACTGAAAAAATCAAAGGTCGGAATATATTCCCACGTTTCCCCAATGCAAATGAAGGTATACAGCATATGTTGGATGAGATTCGCACTCTAAGCTGGAAGTTAGATGCAATATCCCATGCTGTGATCACCACTGAGATAATAGGTATCTCTCTTGCCAAATATACAAATGGCTGGTTTAATGACCAAATAGCTCAAGATACAATTCACCAAATAATCCGCGAAGTGAACAGATCCATCAGGAAAATGAACAGAAAAAACAAGATGATAGGACCACACTTCGAAGGCGTCATACATAAGATAAGAGGATCGATCACAGACCACCGCTACGAATCCAAGACGTACGATGGACTCCACTACAATGAAATCACCATCAAGAAATTCTCAGAGCTAACCTTCACAACTTTTGCACGAAACATCAGCAAGATACGCAAGTAACAAGCAACTTAAAATACAATGTAATTTTCTCTCTCAATCTCCTGGCAAACACAGTCTCTGTGGCAATGCCATGGATACACCATACTCTTACAAATCCGCTAACACAATCCTGTGGCAAAGCGTGATTAAATCAACTGAATTAATGACGATAGCACTAAGATATAACTCATCTATTTAATTTTGGTCCTCTCTAAACACAAAATATTGACCCTACTTGTGCTAACACAAATCACTGTGGCAAAGCACTCATGCATGCATATCACTATCCTATTACATTGCAATTATGTTATATTATACCCTAAGTATGTTATGCAAACCGTATCACAAAATAGTAACACAGACGGCTGTGGCAGACTATAAATTGTATATTCTTGTATTGAAATCCTGTATATTCACTGACAAGACCCATTAGAAACACATTAAAAAATGTGGCAATCTATGGACTCTATGTTCAAAACTTTAGTTCAATTTCAATTACCCACTAGTATATTTACATTAGAATATTGCACCTTTTACCTCACCTACTTCCTAACTGTTTTGTGGCTCCACGAGCGGAGGCAGACCCCCCCCCCCCCTACCAATTATTATTACTAATTGTTCTAACATCCATCCAAAACCCTACCCCTAGAGGTATATCCGCCTACCTCAAAGGGAACTCACACACTCCTTCGGCCTGTGCAGTAATCTGCCTAAGGCCCAGAAATCACCCCCAATATGTCTCTCGCAAAAGGCCTTGCAATTAGTCATTTAAATGTACAAAGCATACAAAACAAATTTGACTTAATCAAACTGGAACTTTCTACTCTTGACCCAGCAATATTAGGCATTTCTGAAACATGGTTACATGCTAAAATCCCAGACAACCAGATTAGTATACCCAAATTTAATATATTGAGAATGGATAGATCATGGACCGAAAACAACAACCCCCACCCCAAAAGGGGTGGCGGGGTAGCCCTATACATTAAAGACAGTATAAATTACACCCTAATGTCTAATCTCAGCATCAGCTCCAAAGACGTTGAGTGTATTTGGGCAAGGCTGAATTTAAAATTCACAAAACTGATTTACATAGGCTGCCTATACAAACCCCCTAAAGGAGAAACCGAACAATTAGTATCATATATGACCACTACTCTTGCAGAAATAACCACAAATAAAAAAGCAGAGATCTTTCTTGTAGGGGATTTCAATATAAATTACCTAGTAAACAGTAAAGATAGAAAGTTACTAAAAGATATGGAATCTAATTTTAATCTAACGCAAGTAATTTCCACCCCCACGAGATTCCACATAAATGCTGAAAAAACTCTAACTGGAACCTTAATAGATCATATTTACACCAACTCAGATATTATCTCTCAATCTGGAGTCTTAAACTCTAACCTAAGTGACCACGAACTAATTTACACAACCAGAAAAAAACACAAAACCAAATTTCAGTCCAAAATCAAATGGAGCAGAACATACAAGAATTACTCTGAAGAAAATTTCCGTTTAAATCTAAGAAACAAATTCAACTGGGAAAATTTTCACAACTTAACAGATTGTCAAATAGCATGGGACACAATTGTACTTAGAATAAATACCCTGTTAAATGAAATAGCCCCCCTTCGAAAAATCAAAGTCAAAACAAGTAATGACCCCTGGATAACCCAGGATATCGTGAATCTAATTAAAGAAAAAAATAGAGCCAGAAAAACAGCAGCCACATCCAAGACTGAAATGGACTGGCAGCATGCAAAGAATCTAAGAAAAAATACCAGCAATGCAATTAGAAATGCCAAAAGGAATTTCATTTTATCTGAATTGAATGATAAAGCCAAGGACCAGAAAAAATTCTGGGAAATCATAGATGTAATCTCTCCATCAAACAAAAAATCCAATACCATAAACCTGACAAACGAACAAAATGAACCCATAAACCCAGCAGAGACCCCTTCCTACGTAAATGACTTTTTTGTTAACATTGCTTCTGAACTGACAAAAGGCCTACAACCAAATTGGAACTACACCACCCCACCAACTCTTAGTAACTTGCAAGATGTCCGTACCAATAAAAATGAGGTATGGAAGTTGGTTAAAGACATAAATATTAACAAATCCTCATCCATAGAAAACCTTCCCACTAAAATACTAAAAACAGCCCTTCTAACCCTTACTAATGAATTTACCCACTGTATAAATTTATCCCTAAGCACCAATGTCGTCCCAAATGAATGGAAGTTGGCAAAAATAGTCCCACTCTTTAAAGGAGGAAACCAAAATAAAATAAACAACTATAGACCCATAGCCCTACTACCCACTCCCAGCAAAATAATAGAAAAAATAGTTCACAAAAGAATTTATGATTATCTCGAAACACATGAAATTTTAAACCAGAAACAATTCGGATTTAGACCAGGAAAATCGACAATAGGAGCTATCAGTAAATTCACAGATGATGTAGCATGGAAATTAGATACTAACACGGACACAATAGTTTCATATATAGATTTTAAAAAAGCTTTTGACATGGTCAATCACCAAATACTCCTTCAAAAACTCGAGCACATCGGAATCAGAGGCAACCTTCTGTCCTGGTGTCGCTCCTACTTAAAAGATAGAAAGCAATTAACCATAGTAAACAACCTTTCATCCCCTCCCATAGCAGTAAAAACAGGTGTACCACAAGGATCAATAATAGGCCCCTTACTATTCATAATCTTCATTAATGACCTTGCTCCAAATATCAAAAACTCACACTTATCCCTCTACGCAGATGACACTATCATCTACATACATGGAACCCAGTTAGATGAAACATTCAAGCTGATGCAATCAGCCATTGATGATTTACACAAATGGTGCACAAAGAACCTATTCCTAGTCAACTCTGCTAAATCTAACACTATGTTTTTCTCTAGGTCTACACGAAATAAAAAATTAGCTACAAACAAAACTATAACCTATGAAGGAAAAGAACTGAAAAGAGTCAATACCTACAAATACCTAGGACTCACTATTGACGATGAATTGAAGTTTAAAACTCAAACAACTCAACTCATAAAAACAGTTACGTACAAGATACACCAGTTACACAAGATAAGAAAATTCATTAATCCCTCTGCAGCCTTAAAAATTTTCAAAGCAAAAATCCTCCCTTTTCTAGACTATGGCGACATTCTCGTCCACAACACCCACAAACCCCTTTTAGACAAGCTGCAACGACTCCAAAACAGAGCCCTAAAACTGTCACTAGACCTACCTTTTGATACACCCACTGATTTACTTCACTCCCAAGCCAGAGTACCATTATTAGCAAATAGAAGGCTAACGCACCTTAGAACACTAGCTTATAAAAGGAAAAATGACCCAGATTATGCAAACCCCCACAATAGAAACACCAGACAAAACGAAGCCCCAACCCTGAAAATTCCTCAATTCAGAACCAGATTTGGAGAAAATACCACTGTAGTAAAATGTGCGAGGTCCTGGAACGAACTCTCGGCAAAGCAAAGAAACATAGGCACTATCGAAATATTCAAATCAAACCAGAAGTTATGGTTAAATACCCTATATACACCACTTCCAGAACAAAATTAAATACACCACTTTCTCATTCTCCTGCCCTATAATTTTAATTTTAATTTTACTAACCTCTAGCCAAAGTAAGAATAAACAGAAGAAAACAACACCTGTTCACAATGAACGAAGTGGCATGTTTCTCTTCACTCATCATACCCCACACTGTCCTAACTCTCGCACAACTATGCATGTACATAACCCATAACTAACGGGATGCACAAACCGAATAAGGTGAAATTTGAAGTCAACACATGTTCACAACGAACAAAGTGGCAAGGCTCTCTTATTCCCTTTCTTCTTTTCCGCAAGCATACCCTATATTACACTAACACTCTCAGTATATACTTGTACATAATCTTCTTAATCGGTTAGACTGTAAACCTCAACCGAGAAACAAATTGTGTAACCGCAAATGGATATATGTATATAGATAAGCACCCAGCACATTATGTACAGAAACACGTCTGGGACAAGTGAAAAGCCCTAAACTATCTGGGACTTGATCTACCCAGAATAAATAAAAGCTTTAAAAAAAATATCCCCCTGTTCTTTACGCCATCAGTGTTGTACCTAAGGGATTAACTGGGTTCAGACCGATTACAGATTGCAGTCGTCTAGATCAGTTCTCCATTAATGACTTCACGCTTACGACCGCTTTACCATTCAAGTTCAAGACTGTTGACGATGTTTCCTCTGCCCTTCAGCATGGTTACTTCATGTTTTCCGTTGACATTAGGGCAGCTTACCGATCCATTTCGGTACACTCTACATAATGGAAATATCAAGGTCTTCAGTGGTCATTTAATGGTGTAACTCGTACCCTGCTGGATACTCAAATGTGTTTCGGCCAGCAACATACATATTTAATACAATTTCTGTCTTCATAGTCTCCTGCCTCAGCTGCAGGGGTTGTGCCAACATTATAAATTACCTGGATGATTTTATGTATCAGGGGTTGTGCCAACATTATACATTATCTGGATGATTTCCTCTGCTGGGGATCCTCCTTTGAGCAATGCCAAGCTATTCAGATGCAGCTGATATCTCCTGGGTCAACTTGGTTTTTTGTTGCCTGGGACAAGGGTGTGTCACAATCTAGGCAGTGTTGTTACTTGGGCATTATCTTGGACACCATTGAAATGTCCATGTCTCTTCCAGAGAAGTTGACCAAATTCATGTCTGAAATTAAATTCTTCTCTAAAAAATGACGTGCCACCCCACATAAGCTTAAGGTCTTATGCGGGATCTTAGCTCATGCCTCCAAACTTGTCAGAGGGGGCAGGACTTTTTCCAGAAGATCTTTCCTTGTCCACTCATAATATTTACCTGTCTGCCGACCTTCATCTAGATCTGCGATGGTGGTTAGTCTTTGCAAAAACATTTAATGGCAAGGCTTGTATGACTAAGTTTCACTTCCGTGATTCTCTGGCCTTGCATACTGACTCTTCACAAACTGGGTTTGGTATGACTTGGTCTGGTGACTGCCTGGCTGGCTCGTTCGTCAATGCCACGTCCCCTCCTCAGCTGGTTTCTACCATTGACTGTCACCAAAATGCCTCGAGATTTCAACATTAACCTGCTTGAACTAATTCCTGTATGGCTAGCCTGTCGCAGGTTCGGCCCTGAATGACATGGTTCTAGAATGTCTTGCTTGTCAGATAACACACAAGTAGTGGCTATGGAGTTCTAACAAGGGTTGTTAATTTCATTTTAACTTTATTTCTGTTTCCTTTTTGAGGTTGATTCAGCATAATACAACAAATTCTACAAAAAAAATCTAATCTTAACTCCAACACGACAAACATAGTTATAGATATGGACAAAATGAATCAATGGAGAAAAACATCATGCCATATCATTCTTCATACTGTGCAACTAAAAATATTCTCACGCTAATATTTTGCGGTCAGGCAACATTTTTGCTGAGAAAAAGATCCCATAATGGCGTAAAACTGACATGTGGTTCAAGAAGTAACTGAAACTATAGATGAGAGACTTGACTTATCAATCATCAAGGCATGTTTGTCTTGACCTTATTGCACAATGCAATAAGTCTATAAGTTCATATATGGAGTCTCGCTATTTTGAAATACATTAAGGATTTGATACTGTCCTACTATTTACACTACAGTATTTCCGGTCTTATGAAGTTTATTAATAAAATTTAGACTTTTAATGGTCCTGGGCTAGAATAAAACTACCCTGTTATCCCGTTTACATTGACAGCATTGGGTGCTGCTCCATAATCTAATTGCTCCCTCACTTTAGCACTATATATACCATGATCAACTCCTGCATCATTACAGTCTTGATTGGTGTATTGACCGCTAAATCAATTGGCTGCAATTTATCAGACTTGTTGGGTGAACTTGTAGTGGAATCCTCTGCCATCTAAAACAATAAAACCTATTATGAGTTGATTATCTGGTTACCCTAGTTTTTCTGTTGTTTCAATTTTGTAGGGAAGCACTATTTTTCATAGTATTGGATCATGCTTTCCTCATTGATCAAGGGCTTAGGAGTGTGGGTTATGTCCCATAAATTTCACCATTCCACACCATCTGGCGATTTAGGATGGCACCTGTCTGTTGTTCGAGTAAAGATTATTTGAGGAGGGAGGAAGGCTCTATCAAGAGAACCAGCCAACACAACAGTGTCATCTCACTTGCCATCCATTCCTGGTATTCACATCCTGTGATCCTCTAATGTCCATGGTCCAAACAGAGCATGGTACAGAATTAATAGCTGTCTGATCCCAATTTATCATGAGACATGGAGGTCCATTATACCCTAGCACACCTTCAATTGGGCAAAGGTTCTCTCCCTTATTTGTGAGAAACCCACCAGATCTTTCCCTTTACTAGTTGTTCCTTTCCTCTTACTCCAACCATTCCGCTGCAAAAAGCTTTAGGCCCAATATGTTGAGATAGACAAGGGCCCACCATTTTCCCCCAAAGTATCGGGACAACTTGTCTCTAAGATAACGGTTGCTGCTGCCAAAATTATACCCAAACTGATCACAGCATAGATGGTCTTCCTCTTATTGGAGGTATAGGGATATTATGTCTTCCCTTCCCTCACAAGTTTCTCAAATCATGTTCAGAGAGGCCTGACAATGCGGTCATCAACAGGCGATCCCAGCTCTTTACTTTTTCCCCCTAGATGTTGCTGTGGGTCCATATAATTTTGTGTACTTTTCAATACGCAACTTAGTAGCCTCATCATAATGTCCAGTGGCCTCTTTGTCTAGAGGTGTGCCTTTTTACCTCCTGCTGGAAACGATCAATGGCAGCACAAGTTGATGCTACAGAAAGACATGGTACTTCTGTAGGCACACATAAAGCCTTTTAATTTCGAAAATAATTCAGAATCGCCATGTTGAGACCTTATTAGCTTTGTAATGGGGAGCAACTACAAGCACAAGTTTAATGAATGAGCTGATCTATTCAGTGCAAGGGGGAAATACCAGTTGTCTGATTGACTCTGAAGTTCCAAATAAATTACCATTATTCAAGAAGAGCATGTGTTAAAGAAAAATAATCCTAACTGGCAGGAAAAGTCCACCCTTAACTAGCTGAAGCATGTATAACAAAATCTAAGCTAGTTGTAACGTATAGAACGGTAAAAATTATGATATTACGATATAATTATCCAATCGAACTACTATAAATTGTACAAATTCAAAGATGCTTGTAATGTGATTTTGTATATGAATGAAGAGGCAAATACAGCAGTATAGTTGTATTTGTGGTGACAGTAATTCCCAAGTCACCAATTTCTCGTCCGACAGATCAGTGAGATTGTGTAATATTTAGATTATTAATATTCCATATCAAGCTAAACAGGACTTAATAAATGGCACAAAAACGAGTACTAACCGTTTAACCGTAACCAATAGTAATGTATTCATGTCTCTGATTGTTCTTACATTTTATGTTATGAATATTATTTAGGACTGTCTGGAAGACCTACTTGTAGATGCATGAGCCCTTTTCTGTATCATTATTGATGAAGAATAAAAATTCAATATATATATATATTAACAAGGCAGATCACTAATATTCTGTCGCATGACGACTGCAGACACCAGCAACCCCCTGTCCTCCCATTCTTCAATTGACAATATTTCTATGTCATCTCCAGACACTACTATCATATCCACACCTTTCAACAGAGTACAGAGGGACGAGATTCTTCTATAACGAGCCAAGAATATCTTTAAAATTTCGACATAATTCCCTGTTTACTCCACCCATACACGTATTGTATTTCATTAATATTAATATTCTCAGCAATGCCGAAATAGCTATGCTGTAACGTTTTCAAATCTCCATGTTACATGGCGTCTAAATGGTTAAAAATGATGTGAAAAAATAATATTGAAAATGATTTACTAAAATATAAAAGATAAGAACAACTCATATCTCGAGCAACCAACTTGCCATAACATAGAAATGCAATTGTGGACGTAAAACTCAAAAAGTACCAAAATAATCTATAGTAACCTGGACCCCAAAGAACCCCAATTTAGGTACATTTAATGGGTAAAAATGAAACCAACTTTGAATTTTAACGGATCCCTCCCACACATCTCCCGTCAACTCCTGTACAGCCATCAGTATCCACGTGTGTGTAGATTGGAGGAGAGGGCCTCCCATTTACGTGAAGCATTTACGGGAGCCATTTACTTGCAGGTGGATATCGGTCTTTAGGGATCCACGATATGCAAAACCTTTAGTCATTAATAGAATGATACTGGGAGCAGATATAGGTTTGATGTGAGATATTGGGCGCCATTGATACTAGCTCTTAGCTATTAGGTGAGACATATAAGCATGGGAGGCCAAGGGGGGATTGGTAACAATTAGGTCCCCTAACAAAGCATGCCCTTGGGGCTTGGGGAGTCACCCCTTAGACCATTGTACAAGGCACGGGCTGTTGTTGGTTATTGGCGAAGAACCTCTAGCCCTCTCTTCTTCCTTCTTACGCCTGAGTGCAGTACGTCCTGCACTGATCGCAACACTAGGAGTTATTCTAGTGTGGGTCGTAACTGTTGGGCTTTTGCTTGCAGGACTTGCAGGTCCCTAGAGAAATCAAACAAGGATGTCCTCAATGTGGAGTTTGAATATTTCATGCAAACATCTCCAGTTAGCCTGGAAAGCAAACGCCAGGTTTTGAAGACTCTCTTGTTCTGCGCAGTGGCTCTCAGTTGCTTGATTGGTAGAGGAGGTGATGTATTGGGTAGACCTAGCCCCGCCAACCCCAGTCCTTTGCCCTTTGTGCCATTCCCACGCCCGCTCCGCACCCTGGCGCTTTGATAGATCAATCAAGGAGTCTGGGCACACTGGGACACACTTTGGAATGGTCAGGACAGAACAAAGCCAGCTATGTCAAGACTGACTACAGGCCCACCACCCAACATTGCTTGACAAGGCCTTCAGAAATCCTGACCTTCTGTCCCCATTCTGCAGAAACATACATACGTTATCACATAGCAGGCATACACCGAGAGCTATAGGATCCTCCCCCTTGTGACGTGGTGCTAAAACCTGTCAAGCAAAACCCTGTCTATAGACGGCATGTGGTATGGTATAGATAGCGATATATGTCAGACCAACAGCAGATGGGTATATCTTTGTGTATCTTCTTCACAAAACGGTCTAAATCGTTCAAAATACCAAAAATATATACCTTCCCATACTAACAAAGCTTCATTGGGATACTTTTAAACAAATTGAATCTTATAAAAATGATTAAATGGCAGTGGTCGACTCGCCGCTCGTTCACGCCATGACATCCTCCTATTTTCGCTCACTTGTATGCATTGAGTGCGTCGTCGTAGAACAGACAATTTGATTTCTAACGAAAGTTTTTCCAGCTTTATTTTTAAAATGTCCAATTCGTATTGCGCCAATTTTCGAGATGGTACTTTTTTCCATTCATGATCATTTCCATAATATACACAGAATTATTATTATTCTAGGTTTCTATGATGAAAGACACTCTGTTTCAGACCCAACCTATTTTATAGCTCTTAAATGATTATATTCTTTAGTTGAAAGGGGAAGGGGGTACAAAGGGATTCTTACAAGTATAACAACGTCCTGGATAAGCAGAATGTTTTGAGAAAACAAAACTATAGGTATATATACAAGAGTACATTCCTCGACAAAGGAGGATGCCTCAATGGACAGTCATCAAATTATCTGGCCCCTGCTGTGCTACATATTCAGTCATGTACAATATCCCAGATAATCCAAATACTCATTTGCATTGTATTATCTCTCAACCCAAATCTATTCCAAGACTCTATAACAGCTATTTTGTTAAAGTCCATCAATCAACAAGAAGAAATCCTGTATTTTCTAGTTCCCCGATTCTTTTCCAGAGCGTACTCAGTTGCCATCAACTCCAAACCTAAGCAAGAGTCAGATTGGCTAGGTCAAAAGTCCTGATTTTAGTCATAATTATGCTTCCTTACACAATGTAACAGTTGAATATTGGCAGCAGCCTGATCGAGTGTCTGTACTTTCTAGGTTCAGATCTCACCGTTTCTCATTCTCTATATTACTGTGAAGTGTCATTCTTCTCTTGAATTCATCTGACTGAGTCTCTGGCAATGCTTTTGCATCAATTCATTGATCCACATAAAGGCTGTATTTCCAGATCTCACAATATGATCAATTCTTTCCTGGGTAGTGTCATTTCTCCTCCACCACAGCCAGTTTTCTGTTGCTCCTTAGAACACTTTGCCACGATTCTTGGGAATATATGACATTTGCATAATCATGGTTGTTATACAGATCGTAAGAAAAGGAGGCAACGATGAAGCAACTCTACACATTTACTTAATTATTTTAAATGACGGTGAGCTGTGATAGATACTAGATATATTGATTTTAAATTGTTTTGGTTAAGTTAAAGTTGTGTACTGTATTTTGATATTAGTTTTAGCTCGACCACCATGAGTGTAGTTGTATAATATGCAGAAAATAGTGACCACACACAAGAGACATATCAATGATATACAATAGCATTTCAGTCCGTATTCATCGAGCTTTCCAACTTACTCCTGGGGTTGTCACTGCAGTCATAACGAAACAGGATACTTATAAATAGTAAAGGGAAAGCTATTATTGCTTGGATTCCTTGACCTCTGAAACGAATAATTTGATACCAGTTATGTTATCATATATGAAATAGAAGCAAATATATGGTTTCTTCTTGCCGAGTGTATTCTTGGTGTATTCTTGAAAATGTTGACCTTAACCTTTGTCAAGGTCACTCATTGGGTGACTGCATATAGCCTTCATAGATAGGCTAGTTTAATATTCCGAAGTTTTGTGACATTCCCTACAAAAGTGCAGAAATTGGACACTAAAAAGTTATTTTCTGGTACGAGTCAACACCTGTTGCTATGGAAACCCATATATTTTCGGCAAAAAATGGTGATCTCACTTGTGTCCTTGGAGAAATGTGTTCCTATGACCCTTTGGTACCTCCATACCAAAGGGGACATTGGTGGCATGATCTGAAGTCAACAGCGTATTGTTTGCACTTAATCCACCCACTACACTCGTTTGAGGATTTATTTCCTTATATTGATGTTAGTGCGTGTGTATATGGTTAATTCTGGGTTCTTTATTGCCTTAGTACCTATAGAGTGGATGTACATAGAGTAATTGCAAAAAGGACATCCTTGTTGTTTGGCTAATGATGTAGAGATTGCCGTGTCTCCATATTTAGTATAGCCCTTATGAATCTATATATACATGATGCGAGAGGCAATATCCTCCCCTGCTCCCCTCCCCACACCCCTCTTTCCTATCATTCCCTTCACGACCGTGCCCTGCCGAGGCTTCCCATCACCGAGCTGCTGCTTGCTGTACACATTTCAGTATCGCCACACGTTCGCTTTGAAGTTGAAATGCTATCCTAGTTCGTGAAAATCTGGCAACGGATGAATAGCATTTCAATGGTTTGATGTGATAGCCACGAATGTGGTGCTCCGGTACACACGGGAAAACACACAATTCATCTTGAACGACTATGGGTCTCGATATCTGTCCCATTTCTTCCCTTTGCAATTCAATCGACTATAGCTCGTCTAATTTTGTACGTACCAATATAAGGTGTCTTTATTAATGACTACCGTACTCTCTCTCTCGCTCTCTCTCTCTCTCTCTCTCTCTCTCTCTTTCTGTGGGGATCTGAACCATGGCACTGAACCTTACATCGGAGGATTTCGGCATCGTACAGAAATTGGAAGCTGAGAAATGGAATCCTGAATTCGTTCATGAATGTTGAACCCATTTCCTGAGGGGAGACATGACAACCATTCACATTTGTTTAGGTGTATTGATAAAGGAGGCGAAGAGACTCATGCGCCTGGAGGGCGATGGGTTGGGATGCATGCATTTGACGAATATGTACAGATGTGGTGTATGTGTAGCATAGCTGAGGTCTTCATAGACAGGAGGAGAACCAGGGGAGATCTAGAAAACATCTTATTTGACGATGATTGCCTTGTATTTCAATCTGTCATGCTATAGGGCTCTCTCTCCTCTCTCTCTCCCCTCCCTCGGTCTCTCTCACTGTCTGTCTGTCTCTCTCTCCCAACTCTCTGCCTCTCCCCTCTCTCGGCCCCTCTCTCTCTATATATAGGGCCATATATACACACACACTCCTCAAATGGCCAAGGTGATGTACTGACCCCGGGTGTCATTCAGGCTCAGATATACAGGCGGTTGATCATAGTTGGAACACCTGCCTATCCAGGGCCAGCCACCTGCCTCCGTGCAGAGCCTCCGCCTAGATGGAGGAGCAGGGGGAGGAGGGGGGAGAGATAGAACATGTTATTGCTCCACGAAACAAGTGATCAGGAACTGCTCCAAATTTGGGAGGCATTAGGAAAAGCGTCCAGAAAGTTAGCCCGCTAGAGGCCTAGAGGATATTATTTTATTTTCTGTTTTTGTTCTTATAGTTGTTGTTTTTCTCACTTTTAATGACTGCCCACCACCCCGCCCTGCTTCCTCCACTCTCTCTTCCTATTCCTATTCTTATTATGTAATACCTGCTCCCCACAGTACCGCCGTCGCCGCTACTGTGGAAGCAGGGAGGGAAGCATGAGCCTACTAACCACATGCATGCATGCACTAGAGTGAGGAGTTGTTGAAGCTATGTAAACATGGGGGGACTGAGTGACAGGTAGAGGGTGCATGAATGTTTTCAAAATAGCATTGCGGGACCAGTAGTTTTTCCAGAAAAAAGGGTAGCTAACTAAGTCAAGTTTCTCTCAGATGAATTACAGGTCACCACTTTCAGGGGAAAACATTAAAAATAAGGCCAGAGGTATGGGTTGTGTATATATGGGGAGTGGACGCTGATGGGTTGGGTGACGTCATCAATTGTTGATGTAGGCTTATCCGCCCACAGAGGGCGGGTCGGTCACATCTCGTCCAGTGCAACAACTGTTGATTATAAACAACTTATTTCACACACACACATCTTTGTTCTTTCACGATTGAATTGAATTGAAGGTTCTTATTACAAATAGTTTACGAACATCAGACCGGAGTCACTACGTCCTAACATATAAACATGAGATGGTACACATGAAGCAATAAGTCTTATAAAATGTAAACTTAGAGTGAGAGACTTAAGGTAAAGATTAAACGTTTAGCTAAATCTAGCAGGTTTACGATTATCGCAAGTATACACATATTTTTACAAATTCAGAGTATGGACCAAAGGGCGATAAACTTATCAATAAGGTTTGATAAATATGGGGTCAATAAGAGTTGATAGATATGGGGTATTATATGCATATATATATATATATATATATATATGGCCCATTCTCACGAAAATGGTGCAGTCCTTTCTAAAACGGTAAATTAATTTTTGTTTGATCGATCTGAGAGTTGGTAGGTTTAATGGTAATATATGGGCGGTGATATGTCTGAGTTTGCCATTAAATTAGACCATTAGTTTTTGTACAGGAGGTTATCAAAGATTGGTGTAGAAAAGTTAGTGAAAAAACGTCGCACACCCCTATATATCTTAGTAATGATCATTTCTCTATTAAATTTGTATATCATCAATTATTTCTATCACCATTCTCTAACTAAATGTTTTATTGATGTAATAGCCAAGAAATTTTTTTTTTCCTATATAATAACTTTTCAAATCAAGGACAACAACAAATGTCAGAAACTGGATTCCCACACCAATCAGATGAAACATCCTATCATTGACTGTGTTATTATTTATTATTCTCAAATCGTTCTAGTTTTTCTGTTATAATATGATCAAATATTATCTTTTACCCCTGAGTATGATTAGTTACCAAATTTTTGGTAAATTATCCATGTTTTAAGGCTTCAAATTTGGGCGACGTTTTTTCACTCAGAAAAAACGTCGCCCAATCTATGTCATATTTATTCAATTATTTAGAGCCTGATTGTTATTTTTGATGTTTTTAATACATGACTGACACCATTTTAGACCTTTTTAGCATTATTTTTTGAAAATTTGTCATTCATGACAATATCCACTCAAGGATGGTGACGTTTTCATGCAGTAGAGTCATATATAGATATGATGTGTTTCAGGAAAATGAGTCACAAGTCAGAAAAGGGATGTTATTCAAAGTGGTTAAATTCTCAGATCTCTTTGTTGGGATATTCTCATATTCAGAGTGCTTTGTGCTAATGATCATGGCAATATCTGTACCAAATTTCAGGACAATGTATTAAATATATCCTTGATATATTTGTGCATTCTTGTCAAAGAATTGTAACAAGAATATATGTTGCATCCTGTGAGGTCCATACCTCTTTCATGCAATGTATCATAATCACTCATCTACATGAAATATATTTATCAATTTTTTTATTTTGTTAGAGGAAGCTACCTAAGGGCTTGTTCCTTAAAACTGAGCAGGATACAAACAGCAAAATCAAATCATTTCTTGAGTACAAGGATTCAAATAGGGGCGACGTTTTTACACTGCCAAGTCATATATTGAGTGAAAGTTGTAAAAACGTCGAAGATGATACAATGGTAAATGAGTGGAAAATGATTTAATTTGGTCAATATTTAGCTCATATTTTTATGTAAAAACCTCCCCATAATGTGGAAAAAACGTCGCCGGGGGCGACGTTTTTTCCACCAATTATTAGGATCAGCCCTTAGGCCTAAGGCCTAAGGTCTGAGAATCTTCCAATGGTGATATACATGTGTCTGCCAACCTATGCTTATGAAATCATACTTCTTAAACAAAATTGATTCAATCATTTCAGAAAGCACAGCTATTTTGTCTGGCAACGTTTTTACACCTCACTTTAGCCATTTTTACATTAATTGACTTATGACCATAAATTCTGCAGCTATATTCAACCTTAATACATCATTTTATTCGGTTTTTATGCTCCATTCTATGCCACAAATCTTATTTATGCATATTGATTCAACTATATTTTATCCCAACATAACTATGAGTTTGGTAGTGATTAATGGGTTTTTTTCCTTGATTTGATAGTATTTAATTGAAAAAATATACGTCACAGATATACAAAAGTATATATTTTAATTATACTTATGCCAAGACTCATGTAGCTTATCAATTCCTATGTACTTAAGATCAATATCGACCAAAATATTGACCAATAAATGGAAATAATGGGGGCTTGCACGACTTTCGTGAGAATGGGCCATATATATAATATATATATATAGCGTGTATTGGTGAAAGTAATACAGGGAACAGGGAACCACACTAGGTCCTGTATTGTTTAATTTGTATATCAATGATTTACCAAAATATATAGCAAACTCACACATCCAAATGTTTGCGGACGATACCATCATCTATAATTCGAACCCAAACTTATTCTAATTAACATCAGACCTACAGACTGACCTTGACTCCCTCAGCCAATGGTGCAGATTGAACAAAATTTCGCTCAATCTGGACAAATCAAAGGTTCAAACCATATTCCCCAGGCCGTCCCTCAGATCGGGGTGGACCAACGAAAATCTGGCTGCACAACCACAATATAATATAATGTTAAATGGAGTATCATTGGAAGATGTATTTACTTACAAATACCTTGGTGTACATATTGAGTCAGACCTGAAATTTGGCTCCACAATCGCGAAACTAACAAATATGTTAAGCTATAAATGCTGGCAGTTATCAAAATTAAGAGAAAAATTAAGTCAAAAAACAATGTTATTAATCTACAAGGTTATGATACTGCCGGTCATTGACCAGGCAGACATATTTTTGGAATCGCATGGAGGCTCAAATTTACATAGGCTACAAATACTCCAAAATAGGGCTCTTCGCATCATTTATAACATACCGCAACGGACCAATGTAGACAATGTACATATAGAGAAAAGAATACTACCACTGAAATACCGCAGGCGCCTCCACCTGTTACAAATGGGCCACCGCAGAGCTCAAGATCCAGGAAACTTTGACCTAAAACAACTGAATACTAGAAATTTTGCGGAAGGGCGAAAAACGCTTAATCATGTAACACCAAAAACAGAGCAAATCAGAAGATCCATATTTAACCAAATTCCATATTCCTGGAATCGGCTGCCTGCGGAGGCCCACTGTCTATTAGATCCTAAAACATTCTCAACCAAAGCAAAAACTGTTTATATCTGGAATGATGAATACTTTATATTTTGAACCAATCTATAAGTCGAGCAATCATATAAGATCAATGTAAACTAGTCACGTTGGAACCATGTTATTCTTAAGAAAATTTTATATACTTATTCTTGTAGCAAGCTTTGACAGTCAACGACTGAAAAGCACTTCACCCTACACACAAAGACCAATGTATGCTATTGAGGACACGGAAACCTCCTGGGTAACCAGGAGAGACTCCTTGTATGGCAGCGAGTCTGCAATAAAATGTTTATCTATCTATCTATCTATCTATCTATCTAATACAGGTATAAAATAATTGTAGTGCTACCTGAATCTGTGTTTTTGGGTTGCTGGTGGCAACCGCATTGTTGGTTCAATTCAATATATATATACGTATTGATTTCATGTGTGATGTTGATCTGATTTAATTTGAAGACTTTTATTCCAATTTAAAATTGCTTGAAAGGGGTATTCACCTGCAGGAGGGAGGTTTTCAAGCCCTCTTATAGAGGAATTACAGTAATAACTCGATTTAAAGAGATAAACACCAAAACCGTAAGAAAGACGATGTCAAATTGATATTTGCTTGAGATATTTTTATTTAGATCTAGTGACCAACGTTTTGGAGTTCGTTACTCCTTCAGGGTGTACATTTCAGGGAACGGCCAGGGGTGATATGAACAAAAATGTGGCTTCTAGAGACGTCATAGCGGTTGCTAGGTTACCATTGTCAATTGATTTTATACAGAGTTAGGGTTACAGAATTCAAGTCTCAACACATCCAACATTCACATATGAAATTATGTACACTGCTATTTACATAGGTTACTGGTTGTGTACTTGTATAGTTATACTTAGTTATTACGGGATTTCAGGGGTCTTGCGTAACCTTGTTCTTCCATGGCATGGTGCATGGCTAGTCCTACATATTGGTTAATTTTGTACAGATTACTGGTTGGTTCTGGGGTAGTCACTTTAGTATCGATCTCAGAATCACTGTCTGAGCACTCTAAATCATGTGCTATTTCGTCCAAGTTGGATGATATAGAATCGTTATCGACATCCACCTCCATGATATTGTCATTGTCAATGAAGGATCCAGAGGAGGTCAAATCATAGGTTGAGGTATTTTCAGATGAATTGTCAGTATAGGAGGGTCCACATTCATGGATGTGAAGGGTGCAGGTCTGTCTTTTAAGTGGGACAACACGGGTGGTAAGTCAGATATTTTGTTGAGGTTGTTGAAGAGATTAGAAATATCGTCCTCTCTTTCTTTGATTTATCGTTGATAATCTTCTTGGTTATAGTGGCACACAGTTTCGGTTGTGTTTTCTTGCATTTGATTGCGGGCAGGTCTGCAAGTGGTAATATTACTACTTTGTGTTTTTGGATAGCAAGTTGTTTCGAAGATAGTTTGGTATTTGTGCTTGTAGTAGGTGGTTTATCAGAACCAAATGTAATGTCAAGGATAGGCATGTCAGGTCCCTTAGTGGCTTTTGCAAATGGATTTGGAGAAGTTTTCTAAGTCATATCTAGAGAGGCCCCTGCTGTGGCAACCTTAGCAACTACATTTTCTGCAAAGACAGGGCATTGCATATTTGATAACAAATTTGAATGTTGGTGGAGTTTCAGAGTAAAATTGTTTGTGATTAGGATTAATTTTCACATGTGGGGTGTACAGTACTTAATATTTCACATAGTTGAAAAAATTTCCTTTTCGTTGGTGTCTGGAAGTGACCATGCAACTACTATTTTACAGTTATCTTAGTCTTTTTAGCCTAATTATGTTAAGTATGATATACATGATAATACATTTTTGTGAAATTCTGAGAAATTATCATTACAATTGATTTCATCGGAAAACATTTTGATACATATTTCTTGAGTTCTTGGGGTCATTTATCTGATGGGCTTATGTCTGCAATTTGTTCCAAGAGTGGGGAATCCTATTTAAAATTGATTTACGAATTTGTTCATTTCTGGGTCTAATTTGTTTAAAAGTTTTCCTTCCCTGAGCAAAATTTCTTGTGTTTAAGGCTCTCAAGTCAATCAATTTTGGGTTATGTGGCAGACAATGGCCGGCCTTTAACACATGCATTCTTCTGTACTTAAGTGGTATTATTCTTAGTATTTTATTCTGAATGATTTACATACATTGGTTGTGGTATGAGAATCATGACATATGTCAGCTAAATCGACTAGTGGAAGTACCATATTACCATATTACTATAAATTAATATATTGAATTTTTATTCCATAATAATATACAGAACTGGACAAAAGCCTCTAAAAATAGATCTTCCGACGAGCCCGAAACAATAATAAATGATGGATAATATCAAGCTTACATTTTAACAATTACATTCCGTTAAATGTTGTATTACATAGTAGTAATTATATTATTTCACTTTACAATAAAAGTGTACGCCTCGTAATTTTGTCTTTCTTAATTCATTATGCTTATGACGCCACTGGTAGAAGGTGTATCAACGGGTACCTTGGATGTTGGAAAGTGCTCATGTTCATGGAATTGAATCTAGTTTTGGCTCAAATTCTGCTATTGTATGTTCGCCATTGTAAAAACTGAGAATATATGTTTTTTCCCCATTGACACCCATAGACAATGGTAGCAAACTTCAGTCTTCCCGAAAATATAAGATAATATTATAACATCCTGCTATATTGTCATCATAACATTTTGGGTTTCAGGAAAAAGGGAACAAGACCTGGCTACAGTCTCCCACAGTCTGTACCAAATCCTATATCATTGTTTCAAGATTTCAAGATTGTTTCAAGTACACAATTACATCCGGCATCAACAGAGGCAGCATGCACCATGTTGTAATTTGAACAATTTTTGGCTTTACCATATAATAAGCAAAAACATGCAAACATTTTCTAGAAAACAAGCTGCAATGTTGCTTGTTCAGCAAGCAGAGTCCAAATGGAGCGGGTCTTGCATGAAATGTGAGCATGGCGCATAAAGCGCAGTTGTGATTGGTTGGCTTAGTATGATATGGAATCCGGGACCTCCACTTCAGCATCAGCGGCCGCCAAAATGTTATCCCCATAGACTTCCTATAGGATGTAATATTTGTCTGCCGCCAATTGCGGCCTCCACAAAATGCAGCCTTCCAAAATTGCCAGGTCGTCTGGGGCAGTTTCCGACCCAATGCTGGCGGGAGGCTCCTGATACCTTGATACAATGGTGGCATAGGCCGCACAGATGATGGAGAGCGTGACATGTGGGTTCAGTGTTACAGGTGGGTACAGTGTTATAGGCGGCTACAGTATGACATTACAAAGGCTCTCCCCAAAGAAGGGGGCACAGTCACTATGCCTTTTGCTTTCTCAGGCTCATTTACCCGTGTAAGCAATTGTATTGATACCAAAAGTGCCAATCACTCTTATCAAATCAATCTGATAGCTGTGTGTGGGATTGTGTGAGGTGTGTGAGGAGGTGCGTGAGGTTAGATATAACATCAGGCAAGTCTTCCATATCTTATTCACCCGATCAGTCTCACATTTCGCACCTCAACGTCAGTACAGTGAAGTGAGTTTGACTGACAGATTTTCTATTCCCACCCGATTGGAAGTTTCCCCACCCATGGGTCTTGATTGGAAGTTAGTTAGATGCTGCTACACATTGATTGGCAGTTAGTTAGATGCTTCTCCATCTAAGGCCACATAAGGCCCTCCCTCAGTCCTCAGTATGGTACTCGGATACCTGTTCACATATGGCCCCTCTTAGAGGGAAATGTAAACAAAGTGTGTACACACGTTTTTGTATACAAGTTTTGTTTCAATTCCTTTAATATGACGAACATTTCGCTAAAATTTGGTTCAGACAGGGAGGCGCCATGGACTGATAGGGATTAGAGTAGTGTTATGTTTTTCTGCAATATTTGTACATTGAAAATGTTCAGATATAACTTAAATGTAAACTTTTTTAGGTAAATATTTTGCATTTCCAGTCTAAACATGGCTAAATTGCAATCACGATAAATTGACATCAGACACAAGTAATTGAGCCTGAGAAATCGTTTCCATTGGAAATGCCAGGTATATGAATTAAGTTGACACTAATTGTAAAGTTAAATACTATAAACATATTTATTTTTCGCGCAGATACATTTTCGCGCACCAAGTACTTTGACACCTTTTTGCAGATTTAAATTCGCAAAGCAAGGAAGTCTCATACATTGTTTATGCAATACGTACACCTTTCTCGCAGGATTTATTTTTGCGCACAAAGGTGGGAGCACGAAAAAAGTGAAAAATAAATACTGCGCAAACATTAATACGTTTACAGTAGATAAACCAAACTTAACTTGATAATTTTTTAACTTAGCAGTTTTTTAATGATTTTATTTATACTTAAGATACAGGATCCCCAAATTGGGATTTTCATCAGTCCCAAGTCTTGCATTAAGGAATTCAATATGGCGGACCTAGCACTTGGTGCGTAAATTTGGAAACACCACATACCTTCGATCCATGGTTCTTGTATATAATACATGATTTTATCAATGCACAAACTGTATATGAACTATCTCTGATCACCTGTGGAGCATCAAGTCTAACAAATTACATCTGGTAATTAAGTTATTCGAAGAAAGTAAACTTGTTGATGACCAGATGGACATCGACCCGATTACCAACCTTTATGAAAAAAAAACATCCCAGATTTTGGAAAACTCTGGACAAGACAAAACTATAACAAATCGTACCATGAACATTGATGTTATCAGTAGTGAAGAAATTCTTGCCAGCAGTATGCCACACCCACATGCTAAACGCCCGGACCCCCATCACATGAACATCGATATCAACAAATCCTTTAACGAATCGGTATCGCGTATGAGACAAATCAAACTAGGTAAAACTCTCAGCTTCATCTATCAGATGACCATATTGGTAGACCGTATGTAACATTTTTTTTCATTTCTATCGATGTTTTTGTTAATTATTTACGCTTTCCACATGAACACATGTTATTAGCGGAAGTGGTAGACCAGAAATGAACCGGCAGCAAATGCTAATTACTTTGATTCTATACCTTTTTCCGCCAGTGCGTTTCCCCTGCACCCTTTCGCTCCACATGCCTTTCTCTGCTAAAGTGGAGTCAGAAGGAATGTACCTATTTCCGCCACACCTAGACTTGTTTGTGCGTTTTCGCTCCACCCCACTCCACTGAGGTGTGTGTTGTGCACTGCTCAATGGAGCCCGTCATTACAACCCCCGTCAGTTTGACGCGTTATTTCGCCGAAAGAATTGCTCTACATGTTTCGGCATCTATCTCAAAAACTATTCAAGACTTTTCAAAAAGAAAAACTGTTTTACATAGCTACATATGTCCTCTCGACACTTAGAAGGTAGTATTATTATAGCACTATTTCTTCTGCCGTTTTTCTTTATCGTCGCACGGCACTATATAACATATTTCTATGGCGTTAAACACCTTCCGCCGAAATATTTGGTCTAAATGTTCCGGCTTGTATCGCACAAAATATCCAAGATTTTGTTTTTAAAAAAATGTTCTACATAGCTACATATGTCCACTCAAAGCTGTAAAGGTGACATTATTATAGACCCATTTCTCCTACCTTTTTTCCTGATCGTCGCACAGACACTATGAAATTGACAAAGATGTTGCATAAATGAATATATGTACCAAATTCAAGACAGTGTATTACATATCCAATTCATAGGTGTAGACATACATATCTTTCATGGGAGCTTCTCCGATATGTAAACTGCATGTTATCCCAAAATAACCTGTGGAAAGTTTTAAATAAAAAATGGTGAAAAATTACATGTTTTTGGCCCCTAGAAATAAAAGTTCTGATCACATTATATTATATGTACCCCCCGAGGCGTGTTCACTGGCATTGGTCCCTTGTCTTTATCTCTCATAATTATTAACTAAGTTATAGCTTTGAACACACAAAGCGAACACTTCATTAGAAACGACCATATATATATATGTTCATATATATATATGGTCAATTCTATTTTTTTGGCGTCCAGTTTGGTGAAAAATGGCCGTTAAAGTTTTATCAGGAAAATAGATGTTTTGAAGGGTTTTTGTGCATAAATTGGTAAGGTTATCTCTTGGTATTAACTGAGCTATAAGAGATGGGACAAATGAAGCCCAAAGTACGTATACCATGTGTATGCCATGTGATTTATTCAAAGTTTTGCTAATTTTACTAAATATGTCTATTCATATCTTGATTTCTTTTTCATAATATGTTAAACATATAGACTAAGACTAGACTAAGTTATATTATAAAATGGGTGACATTAAATAGGAAAATGACCACTTATAGAAGTTATGATTGTCTTCACTTAAAGCGTCTAGGACGTCTTAACATTTATTTCTATTGTTTATGAATATTAGGAAGTCCAATTGTCTTGTAACTGCTAATTGTCTTATAATTGCATACGCACGGTATATATGCATACTCATGGCATGTTTCTGATGATCGTGATAATTATTTTAAATGTGTTTTGGCAACATATATGGGAGATACCTTGTTTATTACCTTGAATAAGGGTCCAACTTATGTATAGATGTTTAAAGTTAAATATGTTAATTTGCTGAGATATGCATATATGTATAATGCATACGCATATGGTATGCAGAAAAGTTGACTATAGTGTATGTCTCTTTACTTTTTCGTTAATAAGCAGAAAATGGTGGTACATTGACATTTTTTCGGGTTTCCTTTAAAACTAGAGTAGTTCTACCATCATATGGATATATATTTGCCTGTTAAGATGATTTAAATACTTGTATTGGTTGTTTATGAAGGTAAATATAAATTCTGTTTAAGTAAACATCTCTATACTATACCCATCTTTGAGTTTCAAACATATCTTTAGTCTAGGTTTAAATAGGCACGTAATGATGACATCCCCAGACTTCCCCATATATCTTTGCATTGCAAATCAACCAATGGATTATCAGAACTATTTGTTTTCAAATTTTACGGTAGCCAGTGTCATGGTACGCATGGTATGCACAAAAGTTGACTATAGGGTATGTGTCTTTACTATTACATTGATAAGTAGAATGCGGCGGCAGATTGATGGTTTTTCCTGGGTTCATTTAAAGCTAGAGTAGTGTGTTTATCATATGAATACATATTCGCCTAAACAACCTTTATAATTTAGATAAAATTGAGGACATAGCGTCTATGCATGCACATGGTATGCATGGGGTTGACTATTACATACCTATCAAAAAGGTACATAACATAATTATTCAAATAGAATCCCTCAAAACATTATTATATTATATAATCCTCTATTGAAAAAAATAACTTTCGGGCTAAAATATTGGGTGGAGTATGGACAGATTTAGGACTAAGATATATGAAGTGATTTTATTTTGATTTAATTAGTTTGAACATTTTGGGAAAATGAAGATTATTAGCCAGCATCCCCTCTCCCCCAGGAGAAAGAATTAGGTGGGGGAGGAGGAAGAGGAGCCGGAGGGGGAGATGGCAATGGTAGTGACCGGGCTAGCGGCGTCGATCGTCGCGCAAAACTTGGTTCCGTAATATCATTTTATTTCCATTTATCCTTTATTCAATAACGTCAACATATATATCATTCGAAAGACAAGTATTTACGCTTCAAGTTGGTATAAATTATGTTCATATACAACATTTATCAAAGGCATGAGAGATGAATGAAAAGCTTGTTTTATTTGCGGCCGCTCACGGGTAAAATATGGAGCATGCTAAATGTGGAGCGAATGTGCACAGGGAGAAAGATGTGTGAGTGTGAACTGCAGGTGGAGCGAAAAGGAAAATGGGGAAAGTGGAGAATGGGGGAAAAGGTTCTGGAGTGGCAGTGTTCTGGAGGAAAAGTGTTGGTCACCATTACTTTTGTTGACAATAGTGGAAAAGAAATCATCCTAAAAAATTATTCATAGCTTTTTTAAATAATGAAAAAGTATCTTACTTACTATCAAAAGGTAAAGATGTTCCTCTAGACATTATTATGAATACGTTCGAACTGTTTCTTCGGAGCATGAACTCCATTCCAAGATGGCGGACACGGGGCCGTTTCTTTGTTCCTAGGGTTAGTGGAAATCACTTTTTGTCTGATATTGTCGGATACTGTAAGGTTATACCTCCGTAAAACTGTAAATATGTTCACACGTAAATGCTCTCCATGGTCTGAAATTGATGTTTCTCCAAAGTTGATGGCTATCCAGTAAAGTTACTGTCATTAGTGTTGTCTTTGAACCATAGCGCATTCCGCCAAGCCTAGAATGGCTACTGTTGTTTTTACTATACTCTCCTCTGCCTTTTATAATCTGCTACGAATACAAATCTCAGGTTAAGAACTGTCACGAGGACGATGGGCCTGCTCGCAAAGCTTGTCATGAAATGTTTATAATCCTATGTGTTGTTAAACGTGATGGAATTGGTTAACACACAGAATCTTTCCAATATGAAAGACTTAGGCATATTATCTCTCAACATAAGGTCTCTTAGAAATAAGGTTGATGAATTATAAAAAAATTCCTTGATATGTGGGTTTGTTAGAATTCTTTGCCTACAAGAAACTTGGCTAAACGATAATGATTTTGACACAGGTTGGTAACAAATATAATCTGTATCGCTGTGATCAAGGAACCGACCTACCTAATATCAAAAAAAGTGGAGGTGGTCTTGGCTGTTATATCCATAACGAATATAAGGTTGATGAATGGGTTTTAAAAGATCTTAACTTATGCAGTGCTAATATAGAACTTCAATGTCTTGTTGTAAAGCCTGGGCAAAGACGAAGCATTAATGTACTGAATTGCTACCGTCCGCCAACAGGAGATAAGAACCTGTTCATAGATGCGTTAAAAAATATACTAACTGCCGTCAAGTCGTGAGCACATAATAATATATTCCTATGTGGAGATATAAATATCAACCTTCTAGAAGATCAGGATCCAAAAACTGTAGAGTTGATTGGTTTATTGTCAGACTTCCAGTTGGAGTTACTCATAAAAAAACCCTACAAGATATACAGGTAATCATGGCACTCTGATCGATGTTATGTTCTCAGATCACCCTCATGTTATGAACTCTGGTATATTAGATTATAACATATCTGATCACCTATGTACGTTCACACAAATTAAAAAACAGAAAGAACCCATACATAGGGAAAAAAGGTTTAGTAGAAGATATCAGAATATCGGTCTTGAACACATGAGACTTAATCTTGAACAGACGATTGGTAATACATTTAGTTTTGGTGATTACGATACATAATATGAATAAACTTGTCAAGGTACAAAAAAGGGAGGTTATTCGCAATCAACTAAATAATTGCACAAAAAACAGCAGAAATTTCTGGAGACACATCAAAGATTTGTTTGGTAATAATAACAAGAAATTACCCTCCTCTTTCACGGATACGGATACGGAGCCAGATATTAAGCTGTCAACAAATATCCTAATAAATGAAAAAAAGATCAGTGATATTGTGAAAAACATTGATATCTCAAAGAGCAGTGGCTTTGACTGGATAAACAGTAAAATCTTGAAAATGTTCCTTGAATTACTAACCTCTCAACTCAACTGACCCTATTAATGAAAAATGTGTTAGATCAGGCCTTATGCCAAATGAGTGGAAGCAATATACCATTAAGCCAATACCTAAAGGTGGCGATCTAAGATGTTTTAACAATCTTCGTCCCATAGCTTTGGTACCACTGATGTCCAAAATACTTGAGAAATTAATTTGTTCAACACTTGTCGATCATATGGAATCAAATAACCTTTTCAGTAAGAGCCAAGATGGATTCCGAGAGAATCATTCAACAAACATCAGCTTATTTGATTTTTTCTCTCCTATCTTAAACGGTGTAAATAATGGTAGCCTAAGTGTGGCTTCATTTTATGATATCTCTAAAGCTTTCAACTGTATTAATCACACGATCCTACATTATAAACTTAACTATTATAAGCTGAATCCTCGACTTATAAAAATTATAATGAATTATTTACTTGATCGTACACAAAGAACAAATCTGAATGGTTCTATATCCGATCCGATCACAGTAAATTGTGGGGTCCCTCTGGGAAGTCATTTGGGGGCGATCGTCTTTTTATCATACATCAATGATCTCCCCCTGTGTATAAATCATCTAGAATCAGCAGAAAACTATGTTAACCTTGCATTATACGCTGATGACACAGCCTGTACTGTTACTGGAAATGACCTTGACGAACGTATTAATATAACACAAAATGCTGCCAACTCCATTAATAAAGGGATGACAGACAATTTGTTAAATCTTAACGAACAAAAATGTATTGTCCAAATACTAGGTACAAACCATCGACTAAAAAAGGTTAATTTTGCCTCAATTGGTCACATTTACCTAAGTGGTCATAAGGAACAGAAAGCGAAAATTGTTGACTATCTGGGTTTTAGAATTGATAATAAACTCAGCATGAACAACCATTTAATTCAACTAAAATGTGCAACGATGAACAAGCTTCTTCTGTTATACAGAATGAGGAAATATCTCAATATAGGAATGACGAAAAATATAGTTAAGGTACATATCTTGTCGACACTTGAATACGGGGGCCTGTTTCTATCCCTCTCATCTTAAAGAAAAGCTACAAAGACTGATATTTACAGCTATCAAACTTGTTTTTAGAAACGACCGTAGAGATAAGGTAATTCTAAGTCAAATTTGTGGCATAGAACCACTAAAAAAGATACAATATCGCACTCATGGGAATTATGTTTAAAAAACAACTTGAAATTAAAAAAATATTCAAATTTTACAAGTTACGAGTTACAAGACAAAACGCTGGATCAGTAATCAGAGCTATTAGACCTGCCCTTGAACTTGTGAACAAATCTCCGCATGTAAGAGGTCCAAGAATCTGGAATAACTTACCTGGTTGTGTAAGACAACGAGATTGGCCAGCTATTAAATCCTATCTTAAAAATAATAATGACTGGTACGGTTGAAATGTTGTGCTAACTCAAAATATAATGTCTAGAAAAGTATCATATTAATGGTATCAAGAAAATTTGACCACATGCTGTTGTTTTTATTACTCGTGTAGCTTCTGGCAGAGGCAAAAAACCAAAAATATAATACTTCGTGAAGTTATGTATAAAGAAAATGTACTTCTCCTCTACTAGCTTAAATTAAAATGTTATTTCTCTTTGCTATCTTGATGTTAAAGTAAATAGTTAAAAAAAGGTAAAAATGTACATATAACGAATAATTTTTTTTACATTGGGTTTCCATGAGATTACCATTGTATTGCACAAAGGAACTGGGCTCAATAAAATTTCTTTAAAAAAAAAATTACATAATTTGATTATCAGAAGTCGTTCATTAATTTGATATAATCATAAGAAAAGTCTAAAAAAATAAGCCACTCAGGCTATTACAGCGGAGTGGTGGTGTTGTCCAGTGCAGAATAAATGAAGTATAACTTGATATCATAAGGAATAATGGATGACAAAATAGGAAAATCCCTAGCAAAGGTGGACTTTATCAATATGCCAATGATGGATCATTTTTCCAGATATTGTTAAAGGATGAGTAGAGGTTTTTTGTTTTGTTAAACATATTTTATCTCGCAAAGCAATTCCACACAAAACAGTACGTTTCATGCTCCCGAAAACGATATGTTGTAAAGGTCAAATAACAATGATACAATAATACAAAATTTCTTTACTTTAAATTCAATATGTATAGACATAAATATCTCCCGAAATATACTAATTATCATTTTAAATTACCAATAATTGTGCCAATACTAAAATTAGATACCTTGAAGCTATCCGCGTAAGAGATAAAACCACCAAGTATATCTTCACGATTTACCAGTTGGATGAGAAGTCTAGTGTGATTTCGGTTTACTTATAAATGAGCTTGGTAGAAAGCACAATATAGGTAGGTTTTTATATCAGCCCATTTTTTCCCTTTATGTGTGGTGGGAGCTTGTTCCACATAGAAGGGCCTTGGAATTGAGGAGATTAGCTAATTCTTCTGTGTTAGCATTTAAACAGATAAGCTTTGGACCTTCAGCTAATCTCGTCTGGCGAGGCATTACTTGAAAGAAGTCTTGCTCGTTGGCCTTGTCAGACATTACACCAAAAAAAGGCAATTTTACCTCTTATATTTAGATCTTTGATATTTAGTATGCCTTTCATTTCAGTTGTGGATAAGTTATTATTACCAACAATTAGACGAATGACCCTGTTTAGGGTTGATTGAAACCTTTTTGATGATGTTAATACTCGCCATATTGTACAAAAAGAGGCCATAATCCACTAGAGGCAATATATGTGATTTGACAATGATTTTTCTCACCTACATAATATCTTATCCTAGCAAATATATTAACCTTGGATTGTATAACACATTTCAACCTCAAAAAGTGATCATTGAAGTTTAGAGACGGGTCGATCGTAAAGCCAAGATATTTCGCATTCTTTGCTTTAGAGATAGGCATGCCATTAATATATAGAAATAATATTCAGAAAACCTGTGGACTATTAAGTAATAAATAGGTCTTGGTGTTACTGGCCAACATTCATGAATGGATTCCCCTTTTAATCAATGCTCGCTCTATAAATGTGTTGGGATTGCGTCCTCTCTTGACTAAGTTAAATAATTTCTGGATCAAACCAGTCTGGGTAGGGCGAAGACAAGATATAATGGGATGATTCCGTGGCAGCCTTTGCCTTGTAAATATACTGTAGACCATTGTTGTGTGCTGATTATTAATCACGTATTTGATGGCACTGTGCAACAATGGTACTTGTTGGAAACGGAATGTCACCAGAGACTGCGCAATAAAGCCGACCTTTGGCTTGAGTCGAGGTCAAAGCTTGTGCCCTTTTCACAAAGGCACTTACAAAGCCACACTCATACGCGTAGGCTAATGTTTGTTGTGTTATTCTCTATTTCCTCTGTATTGGTTTGTGCCCGTAGATTATTCCACGTCATGAGAAGGTTTAATGATTATTTAAGGTGGTGCAGGGGGAGCAATGCATGCTACGCTGGTTAAGAACAGACAAATGCAATAATTGTAATCATTGGTCGTGTTTTTTTTGTATCTAAAATAAACCCAGACAAGCGAATTGCCCTCAATTATGACAGATTGTAATAGATTAAAACACGCCTGTGAACAGATTTTGCCATTAATTTGCTTGTTGAACGAAATTCCTATTCATATACGTGTTAAATTGTCAATCTATGAACAACTATTAGCAATGGCCTGTTAATTAAAACCGTCCTTGTTAATTAATTTTCCTTGCTTGGGTAGGAACTTGCTGCTGTGGGAATGACAACTACTATTGTCTCTATAGCGTATTCTTTCCCTAAAGGTCTTTAGCGCCTGCTTAGCAAGGAAAGGTAGCTACTAATACTTTAAAAGCATATTACTTTATCATCTCATCTCATCATTTTTTACATCACTCATACCGAAATATTGTATTATATTGTATACAACAAGCCCCTAGTAAACTTGAATTTGGCAGATCGAGGATGAGTATAATTAGACAACATCGCCCGATGGCAATATTACATATTACGCAAATTGCCAATAGGTGTAGTAATATAGCAAATGAACGAGATCGCGAAGACCAAGTTCAATATGGAACTTGGAAATCGTCCGGTAATTTTGTTGCTGATGTTTATGGTGAAAATACTGAAGATTCGCACCTCCCGTGCCACTCACTGTATTTACATCCTCACTTCTGGTTACAGTGTAATACACTGGCTTCATTATCCCTGTTTGTGGCATGACCGCCAATGCTGTAGCCTATGGCGTTCCATATTACCTGCTAGAAAGGTATAATAATTGTCCTTGTTCACCAAAAAAGACTAACTGAGGGTAGTATTATGAAGATACAATTTAGACTATATGAATATTATCACAGGATGTGAGAAAAAGCTTTTCTCATGAAAACCCATACTATATACCACGGGGATATCCCAAGCTTTATATGATATTGTACAGGGACCAGTACATATATGGACACTGACGCATATAGAAGACATGGGACCCCTTTAAAGGGCCTCCTGCAAGATTTGTTAGTTCATGAAATACATACCTCCCGTAAGCACTTTTCCTCCAGTAGTATGACTGATTGCCCCTGGAGAAAGACAGGAGGATAAAGATGCCCTCTTACTTCACCCATGATGATATAGCCCATACATCATCAGACACCCTGGAGACGCCCTTACACATGCGGGCAAATGTATGGAATACAGGCTCACAGTAGACACAGTGGACCGAGTTGCACGGAGGGACTGGAAATAATGGGCAGAAGATATCACAAGCAAACAATTTCAATGGAAACAAGAGGTGCAAATACTAGAGTACACGATACTCTGAGGAGAGTGGAATTATGCCTCTGGGGCAGTTATATGCTTTACTGATATCTTGGGTATGAGATCCCTACATAGACACACTGTTTTACAGGCCGAGGTTGAGTGACGCTAAAAATTCGGCGACTGCATTGACTTGGTTAGCAAATACGGTTTTATGTACCACGACTTGTGCAAGTCTGTGATTTTGTGTTTGTTTGTTCAAGAAACGAGATCTTCAATGAAATAAAATATGTTATATTGAAGTCACTATTTACCCCACCTCAGATAGTGTCCAAGCCTGATGAGGCTGAGGGACATCGTGCTAATCAACGTCTTATTTAAGGAGGCTTGCCACAATTCGGCAATGGGGGATAGTTCGCGATTTTTTGGTCGGAATTTGCCGTCATACGGTCATCATATTCTCTTTTATGACATATCTAGTCTAGTAATTAACTGATAACTCGTCACATATCATAGTGAGAAATGAAATGTGAATAGGTTTGTAACGTTTGTTTTAAGTATAAATGGTGTCTGTCATATTTTACAACATGCAAACGGTTTAATTCCAATGGTAAATCTCACACTACTTTGTTTGTAGACAATTCGCCGACGGCCTAGTGTTTCAGGGTAAAACATGAAAATCTCTGTTCAAGATATGTAAAGGTTGTAGAATCGATCAGAAAAGTCTTATCTAAGTCTAGCCTATCTAACTTAGAGTTGACAAGAGCAAACAACGATGTAAACAGTCATATGTACGGCAAACTCAACCTCAAATTCAACCCTGACCTGACACTTGCAACATTGTCTACCAAAAAATCTAGAGTGGGGACCCCCAATATATTTGACTGTTTTGTAATCTAAACAGTTATGCGAATATGATATGCGAATTTGAATAAAATGGAATGACTTTTTCCTGATGAAAAATTATGTGAAAATGTGTAGAATTATGACACTTTCCCATATAATAGCCGCCTATAGTAAAGCTTCCTGCAGGAGATCGACCCCACAGTGGGGAAATAAGTATGGAAAGGTCTCTAATGAATGGCATTTTCGAATTCAGGTTACCTGAAACTATCACTGGAGCAATGTGGGGGAAAATCTGATGACTTTTCGAAATTGTGGCCAGCCTGCTTGAATAGCTATGGATATGAATGTAGTTGCAGGATTCACTGACGGGTTAATTTATACAATAGGTATAGGACTACTAGATAGTTGAAAGATGGCACTTAAATTAGAAATTATTTGATCAATGACAAAAGACTATATACTATGAATAACAATGGGCTGCACGGCCTTTTTAAGCAACTTAATTACGCTTTCTCTCAGTAAAGAATACCTAAGTCAGTGATTTCCTGCCCAGTCTAAATCCCTACTGGCATACGAGAAGCAACGTTATACAATAAGGCTAACGTGTAGGTTGCAAGAAATAAGATTTCCTATATGTTCCTGTCTTTCTTTGCTATCGCGACTGAAGAAGGACATACTGTCATTTGTGATGTGTCACAGAAAAGTGGGTCATAATTCGGAAAAAAGGGATTTTGCGATACCATCATATTTGAAAGAACGAGATTAGGTGGATTGCAACGATGAACATTTACTGAAACTAGTAAAGTAATTTTAAAAAAAGCATACAAAAATGTGCCAATGATACAGCACCTGCGGGACAGAACATTAAATAATATAGAAAAGATGGAGCATCAGCAAAGATTTTATAGCTGCCGGCGTAAAGGCCTTTCAAAAGATGCGGCTTATGGACGTTGGCCTTAATAACAGTTTACGACAGTGATTAATTGCGCTCTTACCTTATGACTTGGTTCAATCTGCAATGAAAGATAAATAGGTTAAGATGATCGATTATCCATTGCCATACACTCCACAACAAGTGACATTGGAGGTATGGAGGCAGCCTGCTCACATGCCTGTAACATGGACATCTGGCTGCCCCTCTGGCACTAGCCATCAGTTGGACATTACCCCAACATTAATGCCTTAGACTATGTATAATAGCAGCCATTTATATGTAACATGTCCTGATTGGCAAGGCCAATTATCTGATTTATTCGGTCTAGGCCCACCGTCATTAAGGAGATCGTTATAAATGGGGAAATCTAGTCCTTACGAGCCAAGTCCACTTCAGCGAATTGCACCAAATGAATTTATGTGAAAGACATCTTTTCGCGACAGTTAGAGGAGAAATTCGTAATTGCCAAATGAGTGATGCATTATTTGCTCTTGACAAAAGGTTTGATTGGTATACCATTCTAAAGCCTTTTAGTGGATGAAGCGGTATAATGTAATTTACATACTGTCAGCTGCTGGTAAATCGATTAGGTACCATATATCATGAAGCATATGCACTGACACAAGTGGGTTATAATTCAAGTTCTGTGGACACATCAGCTTGACCCCAGTCACCTAAGAAAGATGGGGGTCAAAGCCACTGCATGGGGTAAATTTCCTAATCGCAGGCTCCCTGTCGTTGAGGGGGGTATTAACTAATGGGTACATCACTTCCTGCCGATTTATTCCTTCCGTTTATGCAGTACCGGTCTTTCTAAAAGGCAATTGCAAGTATGAGAATGACTGATTTCTTTCCACCGAAAAAAATCTGCCTGTAGGAGGAGCCAGGCCTCTTATGTATGTATGGCAAAAGGACTGCCGTAAATCAAATATATGTTATATAGGGTGAGGCATTCCCTTAGGGGCCGTTTAAAGACATCCTTTCGACGTGGATTTTCAGGCAATATAGTTGAAATTACCCCGGAAGCTCCCCATTCACCCACCCACAATCGCTCGCTGACTTTGATACTTTAAAATTATCTAGAATATTGACAAACTTCAAACTTAACATTTCACTATCTGTCATGTAAGCATTCCTATGTTCCCATGGAGAGAAGAAACCTCCAACTACTGCTGTGTCCAATGTTTATCTTGTAAAGGGGCAGATCATGTTTTCTTGTTTTTCTTCTAAAAGGTTGGATTCTATTTTCCATAGAAGCACAATTTGAGCCCTGTTCATTTTACTCTGACATGAGTTATCCCCTCTTAGCCTTGCTTGGTGACCATATAATGGCAAATACCGTTACCTTAAGGAGTAAATGGGCAATGTCTCAAGCCCTGAAAAACAAAAGGCAAACCTTTTCCCTGAGCATCTTCTTCCTATCTATAATTCTTGATGATTGATAACTCTAATAGAACTCAGGATGTCGCGGTTCTATCCAGGACCTATTACCAGATTGGTTATATTGAAGGATTGATTCTTTAAATGAATTGATGGATGGTAGTTTTCGGCCAAAGCATATTAATCTTGGTACGTTGTGGTACTCAGATCAATAGGTAATGGGAGGGCTCTGTTAGAACTATAGATCAAATTGGCGGAGCCACCCCGAGAAGGGATATATCGCCATAGGGTCCATGTGGGAAGCCTGAAGGGTTTTATGCGTTCCTTCCCCCTGTCGGTCGTTCACAGTATACAAGGATTCGCGGCCCCATTTTCCATATCTCCCTGAGAGGACTGTTACAATATACTTATCTAAGTTATATTATCCAAGTTATATACTATATTATCTCAAAGGTGTTTCTGTATCTACGAGGAGGTTGGTGGTATCGTGAAATAGTCTTGTTGTGTAGTAGTTGTGTGTGTGTCAGAAAGAGGGGCAAATGTTCTATAGTCTTTATACCGGAAATCCCACTGCACAGCACTTCTCAGGATTTTACTAGCTGTCACGAATCCCCTCAGGATTTATTGATCTATCCAATTTATGCCAAAACAAGCCTACACAGATATGTTATGTGTATTGCACTGTAAACGGGCACCCTGGATTCCTATGAGGTACTGTATTTGTTCTGTATTTTATTATAGAAGGAAAGACATACATTCTGGAAGTAATCGAAACCCCAAGCATTCTATAGATGGATAAACCTACAAAATACAATATAAATACGACCATCATCTTGAATCTTGATTCAAATGGAATTATGGGAGAATGTATGTCAGTATTATTTTGTTATACATGTGTTATAGATGTTCTCAACACACAAGCCGCCATCTTTCCCATTTTGCATTTGCTTTTTATAGATAATGTATTCAAGATGATGATATTGGTGAAACGATTTTTGCAATGTTCGACAGAAATCCTGCTAAATATTTGTATGTGAAACCTGAACTGAATCTATCCCAACATGCATAGTGCGGAGTGGCACATGCAAATCCCCTATTGCACCGTCATTATTACTCCAACCCTATGTTAAAATTAATCAACCCCTGAGCTAGTAATTATTGGTTAGTTGATAATGCTTTATTGCCAAATTAAATATAACAGTCAGGTGGACCCTCTCAACAGTTTTCAAGCCCACCTGTTTTTACAATATGTTGCATTCTATCTATATATACACATGCACAATAACAACTATGGTCGATCACAACTGCGTTCCTTTATAATCTCATACATAGCTATCAGTTGAATATGGCGTTTTTACGTTTCACCATCAAATTCTATTCATTATAAATCTGAGCTAGGTTTTACCATATATAGATAATAGCTTTATTCAATATTAATTCATATATATATATATAATATGAGTAGCTTGGAGTCATCTGAACACCAATGGACTTTGCAATTTGGCTGATAGGCTCAGATCACTTATAAAATTTGGCCCTAAGACCGTGGCTATGGTTGGCTGACCATTAGTTAGTTCAGCCATGCACCAAGGAAACTGGTGCGCAGCCAGGCGGTAAACTGGGGTATCTAAGTGTCACGTTGAACTATCCCTCTTGCCCATAATATATCAAATTGCTGGTGCTTCAAGTTCTGAACTAACTTAAGAAAACAACTTTTTCTGATGGAAAAAAGTGTGTGAACGATTTAATGAAGGACTATCAAGGGGGAAAAAAATGTTTACTTTATCTAACTAATATCGTGGGTAACAAACCACTTTTGTAGTATCTTTTACCTGCTGTCCACAGCATTTCGAAACGTCCAGGGTATATGTGATGTGTTAATTTGGGTCATAAGTCGAAAAATCTGGAATGAGATGCCATCATTATTGAAAAGATGAGATGAATCGGATTCCAATGATGGTAAAGGAAACATCTAATAAGTACTTCTTTATATTATTATTTATGTAAAAAAAGCTATATTCTTGTATGGTCAATCACTAGTTAACTAGTTAAATATACTCATTAGGATAACCTCAGATATTATATATTCAATTCACAGTCTTGAAATTTGATACATACCATATATATATACTAACAGCGCTAAATACACCAAAGGTTAAAAAAAACAAGCAAGTGCTATTGTCCAAACACATTTGAAGAATATCATGTGTTCCGGACTTTTGACTCATTTTCCTGTGACACGTCACATATGGGAATAGTTTCAGGCGTGTGCCAACACCTAAATGTTTGTGGAGTATTTATTTAAATCGTAATGCAAGATGGTACACATACCAAACCACTTTCGCATAGTATATGAATCAGTTCTGAATAATTGAAATATATTGCGAGGCATGACCTGGGTGAACGTATTGGAAGTGACCTACTAATAGTGTATTGAAAAGTTGATGAAATATATAATATATACACATATATATATATATATATATTGTTATAGGATAGAACACAGGGGTATGCTTCCCTGCTATGTATTTCTCTTTATAGCTAACAAAAGGTAAATCGCCTGGCGATTCGCTCATGCTGATAGTGTTTCCTTAAAAGTAATATCATGATGGCGAAAGGCGAATGGTGAATGGTGAATGACGAATGGAGAATGACATGATGATAGACAATTGATTCACTTATCCTTGTACTATATAAACCCCTGTTGTTGACGATTCACACACAATAAACCTGAGACCCGAGCTGTAAAGACCTCTTTGACTCCTTTCCTCGTGAACGCGAAGCAGCGCTGAACTATCACTTGAACCTCACTTATATCTGAGATTAACAAGTAATACTAGAACAAGATCAACTCAATTCAGTAACTTTATTAGATTTAGATTTAGAAAATATTTTATTCAGGTCTATTACATTTCCATACGTACAAGCATGAATTTTCTCCGGACAGCCTGCTTTTAACAACAGAAAAAGAGTTTGATCTTATACATTCGCTCTGTTTATAAATATACTATTATGATTACATTGACAAAAACATGTTAACATGTACAAGTTTTGAAATATTTCGCGAATATTTATCTATCATTACATACTAAATTACATGACATAAAATAGCCTAAGCATCCAATAAATTAAAAACAAATATCCAGCTCATGTCACATACCGTCTAATATGTATTGATAGGACAGAGTGGGTTAAAAACTTGCATTATACAGAAAGAAAAAACAGACGCCGTGCTCTTACAGACTAACCATTAATAATCATACCTGTTACATATATCCTTACGTTGCAATGAGGCACATGCCATTGTTGGTAATCTATGAACTCGTATAACAAGTTATTACAAAAGAAGAGCAACCTATAGCAACTATAGTATAATGTTCCAATATTCACCATTAACACAATTTTCACATACATTTTTCTATTTTTTTGGCTAGTATTGTGTTACTATATCCGACCGCTTGAATTCAGTCAAATACAGATATTTCAATCTCACCTTCAAGCGCTTTGGATCAGTTTCTGTTCTTACAGTCTCTGGTAACCTATTCCAAACACTAAAACACTAATTATGGCTTACGAGACAAATTCACTTGATCACCTGTGGAATGAGACCCTGGAAGACCTGGCCCACCGACTCATCGAACAAGGGCATAACATGGGAAAGGAAAACCGTAACAATATATACTGTATTTATATATATATATATGGTCCATTCCTACGAAATGGGCCCAGTAGCCCGAAAACATTGTGCCAAAAAAAATCCTTTCAAAATTCTTCTTAGGTGGAGAATCTAAAGCAGAGTAATGGAACATTTCAAATTTAGATTCGCTACTAAATTGAATAAATAATTCTTATTCTACATAAAATCAAAGACTGGGTTAGGATCTCCTATGTTTTTACGTCGCACATCATATTGGCACTAAATATTAGGCATTTTGGCAATGATAAATTAGTTTGGGTTTGATTAGGCAATTTATTTGGAAAATAGGGGTAATTCAACATGTGTTGGACAATTTATATGAGAAGAACTCTCTTATTTTGATTTAGGAATTTCAAAATTAAAAACAGCTTTGTTTTTCAGTTCAGGTTTTTCCAGACATTACCTTTTTTCATCTACCACAGTTCTCTTCATAAGCAAGACATATAAGAAAAAACGACTCACACAGTTTTGTTATCACCTTACCTTGAAAATCAAGTGTTATTTCTGCCAGGTAATTAATGGGTATTTTATAATCCAGGGTGGAGGTATGTGCGACGTAAAAACATTGTAGGGCAATTCTCTGAAAAGTCTTGCATTTCAGGCATGGAAATGAGGAAAAATGTAATTTACATTACAGATAAGAGGTTTGTGGATTATATTTCCTGAAAGCACATATTCTCCTCTATATAATCCTGAAATAAGTGACATTCAGTGTCAATTATCAAGGAATCTGGGGCCGAAAACCTCATTTCAAGCATTTAAATCAATAAATGGTCATTTATAAAGTAGAAATGTATATATATTCATTTGGCAGTGGCCTTGCTTGTACTTAATGGATTTGAATGATTATACATCAGAAGAAAGCTGCGTTTCTTGCGATTTATTTGGTATATGTTAGCACTTTATATCCTATATAGTTTTACCTATGTCAAGCCAATAGTGCGTCCTAAAAACGTGCGACGTAAAAACGTGAGACGTAAAAACAAGTGTTTTCTCTACATACTAAATGCATATTTCTGTTCAGACCATTTGAAGGATCTGGATGATTTTATATCAGCAGAAAGCTGATATCCTTGCGGTTTGTTTGATATATAACACAACCTTCTATCTCAAATAGTTCTTCCTCTCTCAATCAAATGTTGCGACCTAAAAACGTGCGATGTAAAAACATGTAACCTTAAATTAGGTATTTTGCCACTCTATGCACAAGACATTTCTGTTCAGACTATTTAAGGGATATGGATGATTTTATATCAGCAGAAAGCTGATATTCTTGCGGTTTGTCTGGTTCATGTCACAACTTTCTATCTCAAATTGTTTTGCCTCTATCAAGCAAATGTGACGTGCGATGTAAAAACGTGCGACGTAAAAACGTACAATGTGCGACGTAAAAACAGGTGTTTTCCTCTTCTACACACAAGACATATCTGTTCAGACCATTCATATTGCATACACAACAAGAGAATTGATTGCCCAATATATTCATATTAGTTTTAAATGATTTTTTATAATAGGATTGAAAAGCACAACTAATCAGTGTGGCGATGTAAAAACATACATAATTAGCCATTTTCCCATTGAACTTTTTTAAACAGGCATAACATCCTTACTAACAGTCCTATTTGGACTCATTAGGTATCAAATGTTAGGGATTATTTTTTAAATATTCATCAAATGAGTTTAATTCTTCTGAAATACAACATGTTCATTGCATGAAAGTGAGCAAAATGTGCGATGTAATAACAAAAAAAAACCCTTCTAAATATTGTTTGTGCCATAATTTAAAATAAATGTAAGTTGGGTTACTAAAATGCATGAAAATTTGAACCTGGTGACTGAGCAAAATCATTCGGATATAAAAAACGCAAATTGATATAGATTTCTGAATCTCCAGCTTCCAAATGTTTAATCAGTGACAATTTTCTATGAAAATATCAATTTTAAATGGTTGTAGCCCATGAAATATACATCGGCCCTATAACAATGTATTTATCAGAGGAGTTCCTATGCCAAGAGGAATCAGTCAGTATGATTTGTTTTAATATCAATGAATATTACACTGAGATATGAGGCATAGAGGGGCCAAAGGTAGGGAAAAGGTCACTGGGCCCATTTCGTAGGAATGGACCATATATATATATATATATATATATATATATATATATATATTATATATATATAAGGTTATATGCCTGAAAAGGCTTATCTCCTACAGGTTTGCATATCATTAGAGATGGACTGTCATGTATTTGTCTCATTTTGGATAAGCTGTCATGCCTTTGTTCGCTTTGCATCTTTATTACATATGTACATGATTTCGAGTGGGTGATTCGGGGGTGCCATTAGCAATCTCATATCACATACGTATGTGATTCGGACCGTACTACTTTCGGTATGTCTACAAGATTGATGGAAACCAAGGTAAAATGTCATTAAAATCGCCTTTTCTTGTTGATTTAGTATGAAATAAATATCTAATAGCCCTCTATTCGGTTTCAAATCGGTCTTGATGTCGGGTCAAATCGCACTCCACCCCTTTGGGGTGTCATGCGATTTGACCCTCCATCTTGACCGATTTGAAACCTCTATCAGGCTATTAGATATATTAGTCGCATGATTGATCAGGAGCCCAATCCTATATAAGGAGTGACTCTCTTTGCAGTGAGTTTGAGTCAGTGTGGGTTGCGCTCAGCATGCGTGCACAGACAGTCTCTGTTAAGATTACCACCTTGTTATACCTTATCTTTTACATGATCATCTTGGAATAAATACCAGCTACTTCCAGTTCATTCTTACTCATCATTCGCCATGCCTTACTGCGCCAGAGTTTTCACTTAACATCCGAGTTAATCAGTAATTAATGAGTTATTTATCGCTATTAATTCAACTAACCAAAAGTTACAACATATTTTGGAACGGAGATTACAGGATTATCCCTGTTGATTACTGAGACAACTAATGAAGCTAATAATATGTACTCACGTGAACTCTATACTGACATTGTCAATGAGATTAGGTGCTCTTACAATTTGATTTCAAGGCCATAATCGAATCATTTATGACATAGCAAGAAGGATAGCCCCCTAAGTGCTTTTATTGGGTTATGGTCATGTCCTAAGTATATGCACGGCATGGACATGGACTGAGGGGAATGATAGCATTAAGTGAAGGAATGGTGAGGGTACTGGTCGCTTCCTATATAAGTAATGGCTATGAAGGACCTTGAGTACCACTCTAGAAGGGCGATCAACAAGGAATAATGTGAGAGGGGAGAGAGGTAAGATGGCCTTTCTTTCCCCAGTCACATTTACTGAAAGTATCAGATTATGGACACAGATTTCCCCATACTGGATGCCATCTAACCTCCTCCTACTCCCTCCATCCACACAGAATCTGGACTCTAGTAGTACCCTCTTCCCATGTCTCTGTCTCCATCTCTCTTCCCATCTTTTTGTTTCATACTCCTCTATTTTAACCTATTCAGGGCAGGGGCTGCTGAATTCCGGACGAATACCTTAAGGCATTCAATTAGGACAGTGGCGAATTTCGGGGAAAAGGCCTTGAGGAATTTTATTAAAATTTCTTTTAAACAAAATATTGGATAGATTGAATACTCCTCCATCTCCTCCTCTTCCTCGATCTCTGCATGTTACACAATTTCAGTAAATCTCAGTGTGGAACTGTGTGCATGTTTTAACCCATTCAGTAGTAGTTTACTGTTTATAGTTGTGTCTTCAGAATTTAATTTCTAACTTTTCATGACAAGTCTGTTTTACTATTGTAACGTTTTTCACCAATTTTTGCACAGTTCCATTCCCACTATTTCTGCCTAATATAATCCCTCTGTTTCTTTGCACCTTTGCACCACCGTCTTGAGCACTCTGTATCTCACATGGCCCCATTGCATAACAACCTGCGAGCTCGTGGATTGATTCTACGATGTCGTAGACAGCCATCTGCGATGACTGGTATTGCATAACTTTCTACAACATCTTCTATGACATCGTACATCTCTTGGCATCCACGATCAATTTTCTACACTGCGTCAATACTGACATGATAAATATTTTTGAATATTTCTTATTCTAAAAATGGCCGTAATGAGACCAAAATTCAAACCTGAATACTTATGGTTAAAATATTATCACACATCACTTTGGTGAAAAAATAAACGATGCCATATTCACTGGGTTAATATTCTGCCTTGCATAACAAACATGCTCTGTGATGCACTGATACCAAATTTACCCTTCTTGAAATATCTTACTAGTGACAAAAGTTCAAATTCATCTTTCCAAATATACCACTATTCAATGTTAGATGATATTTTATGAATTTGATACATTGCTCATTTATTTAATTTTTGTACTTCAAAATATGTTTTGTAATTTTCTAGCATATTTTTAGATGATAGTAGTAAAAGCCAGATTTTTTAAATTTTAATGAATTACAATTATTGATGATGTTCTCCCATGTACCATTTCGGCATTTTAGTACTTCTCTACCTTTAAATTGTCATTTAATGTCCTTTTTGAAGCCACAAGGAATCTTCCAATTCTTGATTCACTATTATGCAATGCAACTGTTGTTTATTTTTACGAGTCACAAACAGACCTTGTAGTCGTAGAAAAAAATGTCTACGACATCGTAGATATACATTTGTTATGCAACGACCCCATGGCCTCTCAATGGCTTCTCAATCTGTATCTACTGCACAATAGTGACCCAAAGAAGCATCCTAAAAGGGTCCCATTTGACTTAGGAATGTTAATATGGATACAGAGAGAAGTTGAAAAAGGAAGATAGTAGTGTTAATGTCTAAAGGTTTTCATGTGTTTTGAATTAATGAGTTAATTTATTGTCTTATTGTTTAAAGTGATTAAGGTGCATAAATAAAGTATTTGATTGTATTAATTGTATTTGGCCATAGTCAGTACATATGTTATCCGTTATCGCAATAGGGCACGGTACTGAGGCATTGCCCCCTCATGATGACATGAGTCAGGGTATTGTGCCAGACTGGCCCCTCCATAGATGTAAGGTACATTGCATCAGAGATAAGTCACTCACGAGCTCATCTCTGAACTTCCGGAATGATGCAAATCATCCTTCCATTTCCCATACTAAGAAATTCTCATGCAATGGTACCAGGGGCTTGCTGGAATGTTCTAGAACATTGCTGCAAGACCCAGTTAAGATGATGAAACTCTAATAATATATAAAGACCCCAGATTCTGTCAAAGTCACTCTCAACTGCTCCTGAACGACTACACTACAACTATCCTACTGCTCAAATACACTTACGGTATGAAGACCTAGAGAGACTGTTCTGACTTGACTGAGTGGACTGGACGTTTACTGACTAGACTGACTTAGACTGCGCGATCTGACTATGGTCCAGCTTTGCACCTGAGATATTGACTGATTGACATGTTTCGAGATTGGACCCAATAAAAGCTATATTCAGCTCTCCAAATGTGGACCTATACTCTACTCGAGTTATTATTACACAAGCTAGCGAGATCAAATAGACTCAACACGATCAATGAGAATCTACATTAGCCTTTAACAGTGATTACGCAACTCCCTATTATATCCGATATAGAGGTAATACATGAAGTGTCGGTCATCCCGCTCCCCAGCATTACAGACTGACATTTACAGTAGGAGAGTGGGGAACAAGGGGAGATGAAGATGTGGGCCTGGCTGTCCCACTAGCAAATCCTGTGCATAGCACGACTATTTGCTAGCATGTGTTATTGTTTCCTTAATGCTGCATTCTCAGCTATTATGATATCCAAAATCTTACCAAATTTACTTATTATTATGTTTTATAGGACTGAAGTTATCAATATTCTGCTGCTGTTATATGTAAATACAAGAATTTGAAGTCAAATCGGCCGATAGAAAAGTTTGATCATCATAGGAAAGGATTGAGGCAGGTTCTCCAAATACAAAAGAAGCCCTGTAGCAGAAACAACCAGACAAAATCCTCAAAAGTTGTTCTCAAATGATTTTTAGATGGGTTTTAAAAGAATGGAATAAAATATTTACTTTTTGTATTGATGGTCGCTTAAATGTAAAGCAGCATTCTCATATTCAGTTAATATTGCTCAAGAACTAAAGACTTTCTACTTTTTTCACTATTTTCCAACCAATCTAAAGGTCATAATTATGAACAAAGCTTATTTTTGCTACAGGGCGTTTATATTTCCAAGACTGTACTGAAATCCTGTCCTGTGATGGTCTCACTTATTATCGCTCAACAGTGGTCGATTTCTCCCGGTCAATTTGACTTCAACACTCTGTTTTAGTTATGACTGAGATTGTAGCTTTAATACGGAAGTACATTATTAATTAGGCGTCATGTCATGTCATCAAAGCAACTAACACAAAAATACAGATTATGAATGGATCTAGCTGTTTACACTCAATTCGCATTCAGTTCAAAGAAATATTTTATTCTTATCAGTCAACTAAAAGGTAGGCCTAACTTCAATTCTCAATTGCCTCGTGCACAATATTCAGTTGGATACAGGAAGTCTGTCCAAAGACTGCATCTTTGGGATCTAATTCAGAGCACGTGCTAGAAGGTAGGGGTGAGGGACTAGGAGAAACATTTGGACATTCGCATCCACCCTTGTGTCTGCTCAGTTTATCAAAGTGGGGAAAGGAGAGAGTGTGAGACCGCGATAGACTGACATAGAACTTTTTTTCTCGTCTACACATCACCTTTGCATCGTCTTGAGTGTCTCTGGGAGCAGGGCATTGCCAGGGGGATGTTGGGATTGATTTTTGTAAAGTTATATCAATATAGAGTATGTTTCATTTCCAATCATATTATAGAAATGTTTAGAGGGTTTGGGAGGATAAAGGGCATTGATTTCCACCTGTACGGTAGGTCTTTCGATGACCCCCTTGACATAATGACGAATTATTTGTTCTTACATTATGTATCATAACAGTTGGTTACCTCACCTATAGATGTGTTTACGCAGCAATTTTATTAAGTTTTGTTTTGTGACATTGTTTTTAATTCTAAAGTCTACACACTGTCCTCATGCTTCATTTTTTGCGTTCTGTTGTTAGAGTGGATAGCATCAGGGTAAACTTGATTAAACCTAAATTAAGAAGCAGACACAATCCTCATACATGTATCTCCGATGTCTTGATGCCATGATGGGAGAACATTTAACACAATAATGCGACACTAGAATACATACTGAGATAAAGAAGGTGAGGAGAAGGAATTGCCGTGTCAGATCGTCTCTAATGTATCAATGATTAATACTCTTGTTATTGTAATTTGTATCTGCAGCAGAAATACTTTCGGACATTGAAAGATATCACATTTGTGAAATTTGTTTCGAAATAAAATCTGTTTAAAAAAAGGAAGAGAAATATATTTATTTATTGAACCAATCACAAAAGGATTATTTGTTCTACAGGAAGCCTGCAACTGCTCCTGTATTGATACAGTATATTCCTAGCTGTCGTAATTTAATTTCACTGGGTTGTTTGCGAGCCAATAGATTGGAACTGTACACGCAGCAGTGTACCACAGCGGACCATACTGCAAGGTATGGGTCTAGGTAGGGAGACGCTATTAGGACCTGCATGCTGGGATATAACTACATAAAAACGTGGAGGTTAGCTCATGAACAGCTATACAGCAGCATATATGTGGGTGAAGTGAGGACAATGAATAGCACACAGGCTAGGCTCAGAGTGGAGAGAGTCCCTCCAAACTGAGGTTGCAGTGAGGACACAAAATAGAATACAGTCTAGGCTCAGATTTGGGAGAGTACCACCAAACTGAGGGAAAGTATTTTGCTCCAAACCGCAAAATGCCATTAGAATCTCATCTTTTAGGGCGCCTACGCCAGGGCCAGGAAAGCTACTATTAGCACAGTATTAGCCCATCTAGTCACTGACATAGCATTGTTATCTGATCATAGATTCTGTGATTCTAGACTGAATTCGCTTTCGCCAATGCTCTCAAATAACCCAGATTTAAGACAAAAATGAGGTTCAAAATACAGTTCAAGATAACCGAACCGACTATTTGAATCAATGCAATACCAAATGTACTCTGATATGCCAGGGAGGTGTACACTAAAATATATCCACCTCCTTGGATATATATATATATAATTATATCGAGCACATATCATTTTTCAACCTAATTCAGCAGAATGTATTAATGTCTAGAGCTGCCAATTGTACATTTCCAAGCGACCTGACACATGTAGTTCAAACATATATATTATATGTGTGTGTATTTCACCAATAACTTATCAGTAAGCCACAGTTATTTGAAAAATAAGTCTGACATTAAAAAAGTATGACGGGACTTCTATAAAATGATGGATACAGCTGATTCATGTGATTTACCTTTACTAGATTATGACAATTAATCATTTCCTGTGCATTGAATACTTCTTCAATGTCGTGAAATATCAAGTAATGAGAAGTAATGAGAAATGGGGAGAGGAATGGCCTTGAAAAACTCTGAATAGGAGGTTTTTATTCACCATAATACATAAATATAGATGCAATAAATTGTACATGCAGCTCGGACAATTAAGTGCATGTGCGTTAGAGAGTGGAAGGCAAAAGTGGGCGTGGAAGACATGGGCATTGTGACGTAATGTGCAAACATTGGGAGGGCGTCATGAAGGGGACCAAGGGGGGCGTGGTTCCTAGTTTGTGTTGCTAGGCCTCTGTCGCCAATATAATCGGTGATGTGTCACCTACACATACTTTTAACTAATGACTAGAGATCTCAAACATGTTAGCAAGCCCCCTGATGTGAGGACATTTAAATACTTGTATTGAATAAACAACCCGATTTCTTAATATCATGTTTTTCCTGCTGCCTGCATGGATGAACATTTACAGAAGGGAAAATAGACTAGATTAGTCCAATTTGCTGCAATATTACTGCAATATTTTACAACACTGACCTATCAGATCCAGCATACCTTCTTATCAGCACAACAATCATTTAAAAAATGGTATTGGTAGTGAATGTAAGGGCAATTGCTCTGACTGTGGCCGTGAATATATGAGACCATGGGGGAAGACCTCTTGAAAATACTACAAAGCTGCTTTGCTGGATTGTCAGAGATTAGAACAGGAAGAATCTGAGGTTCTAAAATATCTGGATATTATAGACCTGCGTAGCATAAGCTGAGAACCACTGACAATCGTCTCAGGACAGTGCCCAGATTGGTGTTTTGAGTGGTTTCGGAGGTGTTTTTGAGGCTTCCACAGACCTCCAACGCACCTCCAACACAACACGGATCTCTGAGTCTGTACCAAGTGTGCTGGACGTGTGTTCAAACTGTTTTTCATATTTTAAACTTGTACAAATTGATAGCCATGAAAATTAATTCCATTATGCAAAAGATGCATAGACTATGCATAGACTATGTACAGGAGTTTTCTTACTTTTAAGGAAACTTCACAACGGCTATTATTTTAAAGACATTGTTAAAATACAGGTACCTCCATCTTGTGTTTATTTACAGAACCTATAACATATTGGGGAGTGTGGGGTGTGGGGGGAGAGGCAAACATTTCTTTTTGGGAGGACCATAATACAATCAACTAGGTTTAAACCTTTGTGATGAGTTGTATACATTCTAGATGCAATTTAAGCTGCATTACCTTTTTAAAATGTACCTATAACCCTACCAATAATACAAGTCATTAATTGGTTAAAACAAGTTGTATATTTTCATTATAATTTGAAGATATCTTTTGGCATTGGAAATTCAGAATAAAAAATTTGTACAAATGTTTGAATTACAACCATTATTCACCCACTAAAATTATACATTACACAGTAAGTGACAGTTCATTCTTTTGAAAATACAGTTTAATTACATCAAGTTACAAAGAATTCTTTTTTTTTTTTGGGGGGGGGGGGGGCAAAACCGCCTGCCCTTCTCCTCATTATGTTCGCCTAACTTGATGATGTATATTTCTGGAGTGCACAACTACAACTACTTGAACAAGGGTATTTACTGAGACCCAACTGCTGGTCCTCACACACAATTTATTATAACTAACAATAAAATTCAACTCCCAGTATGGATTGCTTAATTGGTGAACATATCATGAGACACCGTCTACCTATGAACCTAGGGGTGTTGGTCACAGGTCCTCTTCTCAGCGACCTCCGGAGCCTACTTCTACTTTTAAGTCTGATGAGAAATTCGACGCCTCAACATCCTGGAGGGCCGGGTTCCCCCTATGGGCCTACCAAGTCCACCTCTTACTCTCCCGGCATCATCGGTGACAGCTATGCAGTCTTGGCGATGATTCAAATGGCAGCATCAGTGTCCCTGGATCCTTCTGTTCTCTGCCATTCATGAATAGGTGACATCAAGAATATTAAGATTTGGTAATATCACAAGGAAGCTGATCGACCGATAATCTCTCACTCATCCACTCTAATCTCCCTCCCCTCCTCACCTCTGAAACTCATATATCACCCGCATCATGGCCAGTAACAGGACAGGAATCCCTTTGAAGAAGCCCCAACCTCACCCCCTACTGATCCGAGTGCTAGTGCCCGATCTCCCACGGATCGGGCACTGGGTCCACTATAATTCCCTGGCGGCTAACAATATATATATGAATTAAAAAAAACACAACAAGTTAATAGCCCTATTTTTGGGGTTTGGAAGGTTGTATCTCTTTAAATAATTACATAGGTCAGAATAAAGGGTTCGTAAATAATTTGAAAAACTCTGAAAAAAAAACGGTCAAACCAATTTGAACCAGATTTTCACCACATATGAAAGGGAAGGTTATCTATCAATATGCATAATGAAATTGGTTCTATGCATAAGAGATTTTTAACAGTAGCATATCTTGGAATAAAAAATGTTTTGTACCGGTTTTTTTCATTCGACCATGTACTAATCTAGGCGACACACGCACAACGCACAAAACGAAAACATCACCGAGGGATATGCGTTTTTCGAATAATATATTTAAATATTGAAGTAAAAAAAATAGATAATATGTAACCATTGAAACTGTTTGCCATGGAAACCAGAAGAGGCAAGAGGGTGCTGGTGTAGTGGGTGCATAATCATTGTAAGTATATCTAGCCCACAGTCTCTCAAAGACAGACTGCTGCTTAACATTCTGCCCCACAGCTCGGAAACGATCCCAAGTCCCTCCTTAGGTCAGAATAAGAGGGATTCCCCGGGGGACACCTTCTTATGCGCACCTCCTATATTACTGACGTTGGTAGTTACCGGCCACCATGATCAATAACAATAGCTGTTCGCTGGGATAAGAGGCCAAACATGTTACAACGTGGCGTACATATATAGTATTAGCGCCGCTAATATCAAGTGTCCAGCAAATGCTAAAGAAATACATAGAGGCATTATATACGGCTTATATATGTCTTTGGCATAGAGTTACTGAAGCGGCAATAATTCAGTTTGTGACCTTGAACTCTACCGGAAGTCTTGGTCGCTTGGCGACCACCAATGCGCCGAACTTCCTTCTCCTCATTCAAAAGCTGCCTAGACAGTCGGCAGTTGGTTTTCTTTTTTCTTATTATTACTTTCTCTCTTTGATGGTGTATTAAATAAATATTTAATAATGCGGCAGTCTTCCTATATATCGGAGCTGCAATCTTCTTGTATTACCCCTGACACGAAGCCCCCCCACCCCACCCCCCGCCCCAAGGGCGAAATATTGGAATAAAAAAGAAAACTTCTAAGATGACGACTTGAGTGATTCTTCCCATCTCCAGAATTAATTAATAAAGAAGGACCATCACCAAGCCAAATAAACATTATATTACCTCGTTTCCTACGTATGATCTGTTACAGAAAAATGAGTCATAAGTTCCAAAATTTATATTTTTCAAAGACAGGATCTCCATCTAGGAATGTTCTCGTTTTTGGACGGTTTACCGCGTTCAGTCATACGACCAAATGTCAAGTCAGTGTATCACATTATATCCTGCAATTTCGAATTATTGTCCACCCAGAAATTAGCAATTTGTTGTTCAAACATAAAATGGATCAAATATAAGATATAGAAATATGTTTTAGATTTCCTAAATGTGTACCATTATTGGAATCCACTTAATATAATTTGTTCTAATATGATGGTATCCCAAATTCACTTTCTTTCGACTTATGACTGATATGACTTATGACTCTTATGACGTGTATACATACATGTATGTATGTACACACGCAACATTCTCTCTTTTCCTGAGCAAAAGATTAATCGTGCATCTCATGAATGTTACAAGGCCATCATAATTGTCATAATCAGTTTATGGGTGCTCTGTAATGGCCTTATGTTGACAATGACAAGGGCGGATCTTGCCACTCACTTCCTGTAATATCAACAAATTATTCATTACTCTGCCTGGACCAAATCGTGTTCTCTGCTATAAAGACAAGAGCATTTTACCAAATTTACTCATATTATGATAGTTATAGGACTGAATTTATTAAAATTATGCTGCTCTTATATATGTTCATACACAAATTATGACAGAAACAGGCCGTCGCTGAGCGATAATAAGTGAAGCCCCCCCCCCCCCCACACACACACACAGGAAAGCATGTCCGCGGGCCTGTGAAATATAAATGTCAATATTCATAAAGCCCATAGCAAAAACAAGTGGACAAATCCCCCGAAATTCAAATAATGTTTATAGATAGGAAGTAAAAAACGGAACAAAAATGAGTCTTTAGTTTTGGGCCGATGTTAACTGAGTTTGAGTTTGCAGCTTTAAATGTGGTAGTAAGATGAAATCATTGAAGTAAATTTTTCAAGTATATAGGTTTCTCGCGTTGGAAAGTGATCTACGCTGCACGTATACTAGGCATTCGCCGAGGCTTGTTTCCGGGAGCCTTAGACAAAACTCATGACCATAACCTCAGGATCTAATGGCTTTAGTCGGAGTAGCAATTTAAAAAAATAAATCGTGTGTATTCATAGGATATTGCTACCAGCTGGCAATGTCACGTATGAATGAATCCTTTTTCCTTCCTACAGGCGACACAACACCAACAATAACATTCCTTTCCTCACCTCACGCAACCGGCCCCAGTAATCCTGAAGATGCCTAGAGAGAATTTCCGAAGCAAAAGATCAATAAATCAAATGCGACATAATATAGAAAGTTGAAAGCATAAAATGTATAGGTCTGAGGATGTTGAGACATTTGGAGATTAATATGCCGGGGCTGACATCTCTTATTTTCTTCCAATCTTTTAACCTGATTAGTGATTCCTCAAAGGGCTGCTCCTTTAAACGAAGGGTTAAAATAATGCAATCCAGGGTTGGGAAGGCTTTTTGCGAAGGCTATTTATAGAGGAGCGGTATGTACGGTGCGCCAGGCCCCCTTGAGCATCAGCCTTAACTTTACCCCCGCCAGGGTACTGTATGTATAAGACTGTGTTCTTGACTGGCAAAGCTCAGCTCTGAGGCAATTGGCTCATGCAGATCAGCACAGCACCCCTGAAGACCAACGAAAGCATCCGTAAAGTTAGGAATCTAAAGCAGTAGTACATTGTGGTGTACTGTGAATAACCCATTCCAAATTCAGAATCGTTGTACCCTTATAACTGGTATGAATCAACGCAGGCGACATCAGAAAAATGTCATACAAGTATACCTAATATTGCATGAAATGTTGATTGATTATACATAACTATAATCAATGCAATTCATCAGGAATTATTCAATACATGGGCTCTCACACAGGCCTTAATATATATATTTACACATATTTTATATTCTATTTAGATTATTTCATAGATATAATGTGCTTTGTTTTTTGGTGGTAAGGAAAGCACAATTTCTATTTAAAAAAGGCCGTACGTGGCCACTTTCTAGGATGTACTTTATTGGTACCATCTGATACTATTGTTAATGGCTCCCGAGCTTGGCATGGTCCAGGAGCCTTATAGTAGCTATTCTAATACCACGAAGGCCTCGCATAGAAAAGGCCCCTTAAATTATCAGCTGGAATTTGCTGCGTTTTAAAGCATTTTTGTGGACGCATCAACATTATTAGTGGGCTATTATATGCGCTGGTTTTACGAAGGTTCGCAGAGAGAATCTCCGTTTTTGTAATGTCAATATTAAATAGTATAAGAGTCCATTTACAAGAAAAGAAAGAACTGAGGCAGGAGGTCATTAATTTAAAATAACTCAAATGATCTTCAAAACGATAGGAACAAAGATCTATAGTCAAATCGAATCCCATCAAGCTTTTCTTTTGTACTAGTATATTCGCGCAGGGTCTTCACACCTCTCACACCTACAGCCGACAAGCCCGTTTGTGAATACATGAGTGTAAAATAGCGCCATTTATGGAAGAAAAGGGGACACACGTGCAAATGATTCTTTCTGTTAATGAATTGATATATATCCCGTCGCTTCGTTTTAGGAATGGATTCATATTATATATCCTGAATGATTTTCAGGTTTTCGTGGGTTCAACGGTGGCATAATATTATTGATTATTGTATATCGTCGTTGCTGTCGCATTCTGTAGTGCATTCTTAATCCGTATATGATGTTTAAGGAGAGTCTTGGTAGGATGTGCAATATAGGTTCTTTCGAATATTATTAGTGAATGACAATAACTATCAATCGCATTTTAGCCACAATAAGCATGTGATCGGGTGGAGCCCTGCCTTCCCCACAAAGCATTGGAAACACGCCAGGAGATATCACATATATACATATATATATATATATTTATTGTACACGCATGCTATATGAGGAGTAATATAAGTGGGGTGCTATAAAACTATTCATAAAGGACGCGTCCTATAAAAATGTAGTTATCTAAAAATAGCTCTGTTGATATGCTTCGCGGAGCTTTGGCTCTCCGCAGAGCATGTAAACAAACCCCCGCGATCGGTAATCCACCCGTGATTTTGGTACTATAATTTTAGAAATACATAATAAAACCACATAATTAAATAGAGTAATAAATTCTCTATTGAATGATATAAGTTTTATTAATATAGCTCAAGAAATGGCCGCGATATGAACGTTTTAATTCATCAATATTAGTACGCCTACTCCCGTCACGCCTACGCTACTCCAGTCCCTTTGCGTGAATCTTTTATGGTCACTTCAACTCACTCATATTGATAGTTAAAATCGCTTCACAAAAAACAGATTTACATGGTTTGCAAGCTATTTTTCTCAGCTTGCTCATGGTGTAAATAGTATTTTGATATCTGCATTCTTAAATGAGAGACGATCAGGTACATGTGGCAAAAAATTGCAGCGGTTTATTCACTCAATGATGTGGTAATGCTGTGGGGCTGTCAGTGGGGCTGTCAGTGGGGCTCTCTGAGACTTCTTTAATATTTTTTCAGTAATATCTGATGACATATGATCAAATTTTATGCACATATAATAAATATAGAATGTAACTCGCCGGCAATAATCGAAAAATTATTGGACTTGATTCGTCCACATAAGCACTCTGCCTATGGCATCGTGCTTATGTGGACAAATCTCGTCCAATAATTTTTCGATTATTGCCGGCTCGCCCCATTCTCTTTCTCTCTCTCTCTCTCTCTCTCTCTCTCTCTCTATATATATATATATATAATGCATCATGTCTTCATGAACTTGTCGAAATGATAATTATCAATTATCATGATTTATGTAACACTGTAGGTTTTCCCCAAGCATGGGTCCTATCTTACAATTATATCTAAAGATTCCTTGGTATACTATTCAAGAGATATTTGATCATTTGATCTCGGCCTGAACAACCGCACTACCAACTGGACGAGTGGCTAATTCGATAATTTGGATTCATGTCTGCACGAGGTCGTCTCAAACTCGAACTAAATTTTGCAGAAATTCATTATTGTGGGTGGCCACTTGGACAGCAACGCTAAAAGCCATTGACGTTCTCTAGAGGAACACCGCCGAGGGAAGTCTATTGATTTTGGATTTGTAAAGGATCCTGGGTCTGAGGGTTGATTTGGTTTGCTGGCCAAGTCAACTCACAAAGAAAACCGCGTGCGGTATCTGACTACGTGCTTCTGTAGTCCAGGAGGAACCCTTTGCTTCAACCACCTGATCCTGACATGATTGGTGGAAATAAAATTTGTATCTGTGAGAGTCATCTATTGGAGAACCCGCCACCTCTCCTAGAATGCAAGTTGTGTATGTCTTGGGGAACACAGCACCTGCCTTCCTTCATCCTGTTCTAGCCCGCTAGAGTTGCTTCTATCCCTGCCCATTATCAACAATTTACGGCCGGTGATATGTGTGGACCTTGCCTGATCGGCCATCCGACTACCAAACACCCGAGTGTGGCAACAAGAATACAAAATCATGGAACACCTGTCAACAATCGCCGCTTTATGGCCTAATAAAACCGAGCAGTAAAAACATGAATACAAAATAGCACTTGTGCTCAAATTCATACGTAAGTGGTGGCAATACATCTGGATCGAGCCGACCGTAGCATGTGTATTGTGGGCTGTAAATAATGGCAAGAATATACTGCTATTGTTTGCTGAGTAGACAGTGCGTATAATATACATTATGCATATCATAGGATAAATATCCGACCGCTAAAATGAACAAATAGGAGTATGTGGTTATAATATGTCTCACAAGCGTGTAATTGCGAACCTTGCTAAAATTAAATGCAAGTGTCAAGTGAGATGAAACTTTCAGAAACCAAGCAAATAGATAATTTTCAAATTACTGCGCAATAAATTTTGCGATTTCATGATAACAGAGGAAAGGGTTTTCCCAACATTATCATTATCTTATTATCCCACTTTAAGGCCGTTTTAGTTGAAATTTGGGATTGATTATTGTGGACAATTTCACTGGCTGGATGCCTGAGAGTGACTTAATTATAGTCTGTGAGTGCATTGTACATCTCCGAGTGCAATTGTGCACTCGAATAGTCAACTCTAAGCCCTTTTGAGTGCATTATCCCTTTCCTGGAGTGAGAAGGATGGCAGTGTGAGCTGTTTACTGGCATACATTATAAAGACGACTCTTCTGCGGATACAATTATCTAAGTGTCTACTGACCACCTTATCCTTGCGGTTCCTTATCTGTCGGGTAGGTTCGGGTATCAAGGGCTGGGCGGGGGTCGAGGTGGTTTTGTCTTATTAGTGACAAACCCCCCTCCTCGCTCACCATGATCATTTATTGCAATGCAATTTACAATTAGTTCAAACATGCTATAGTTGTTGCCAGCTGTTATTATGCGTTGCCCCAATCTTTAAACATAAAGGCCTATATGGAATTACAAACTTGTATTAAATTCCGAGATGATCTAAGACTACATAATTTTTTAAAACTATAATTACGAAAAAATTACAATACATTACAATACATCAAAATTCTTCATATATCAAATTTGTCCATTTTGACCTTATATTACATGTGTAGTCATCGGTAGTCATGGGTCATGTGTCATGTGTAGCCCATTGTCTTCGCTGCCAGTCGCTGCCAGTGCCAGTACCTATTACAGCCAATGTATACAGTTAAAGTCATAAGGTTTATTTGGTAAAAGGGAGCTCGGGTCAGAGAATTAATTGTCATTTATGGACATGTGTTTTTTCGGTGAAATAAAGTATATCCTCTTTTCAGACATTGAGGAAAACTAAGATATTATGTTCTGCACACTATAATGAATAATCCAATAATGTGTGTGGTTGTAAGGCGGAATTTAATAGAAGAGAAGACTCTGTCTGTTATTTGGACATCTTCCCAGTGTGCTATGCATAAATGACAAGACCTTGGGCAGGTAAACTTCCGTTTCAATGGAGGTGAATGCACACAGACAGTATATATTTTAATCTAAGCTAAATCTTTATAGTCCCTGACTTCTACATGCCCTAAAAATGCAAACCTATAAAGCATATGGATGTATAACAACAATAGGGGATTTGCATAGCCGCCATTTTGAATCCTGATTCGCATGGAATTATGGGACTAATGTTACAGTGTAAAATCTATGAAAAACATCCCATGTTTAGCATGGAATATTTATCAATGATCTAATGTCAATATCCATGTGTTATACATGTTTTCATGTATAACAAGTCACAAGTCTCCATCTTTCCCATCATGCATTTGGTTTTCATAGATCATTTCTAAAAGCTATGATATTGGTGAAAATATTATAGCAACTTTCTATAAAAATGTTGTCAAATATTTGTATGCCAGATTTCATCAGAATCGCTCCCACGATGCACTGTAACAGGCATGCGCAATGGCACATGCAAGTCCCCTATTAGTGGCAGCAGAAAGACATCTTTCAATCAATTTCAACAGAAAAACATAGCTAAACAATAAGGTGTATACTTCTGAGAATTGAGGTCAAGTGTCCAGTGGATCCTATCGATCAGTAGACAGCCCATTTAATCAAACAAATACGAGCCAACGGACGAAGTCAGGCATGTTCTGGGAATGTGCGATCTCCCCAGCGTTTTTTTTGCCCTGTACAGTTCTGTGTTTTTTTGCCCTGTACAGTTCTATGTGGTTTCTGAAGGTATCTGGGCTGAAAATGCTATTTTGAACCCCTTTTTAATCTGGACATCCACACTCTATTTATAGCCTGGGAAAGCCCCTGTTTGGAACTAACTATAAGAGATTTAGGTCATGCCTCTATGTCCCACCATTCAAGGTAACATAGAATTCCCTAGCAACACATCTCACAAGAGTCCCTAGCAACAGGGGGAGGGGAGGGAGGGGGACGGGGAGAGTGAAGAAGAGGGAGAGAGTAGGGAAATCGGGGAGGGAAAAAGATATGACAGACAGAGAAGAGGGGCAGGGAAAAGAGGATGTAAGACAGGGAAGGGGGAGGGGAGAGGAGGGAGTGAAAGTGGGGAGAGAGAGAGTGAAGAAGAGGAGAGGAAGAGGAGAGGGAAATTGGAGAGGATATGTTCCCTTTTCCGATATCAAAATATCATGTACTGAATCCTGAAATAAACAATATACACAAACAATAATTATATGAGTACCAAATCAGTACCTAAAGGCAGTAAAATCCAAGTATGAGGGCCAGAAAATATATTGCCGCAGTAGGCGTCCAATCACTGACAAGTGATTCTTATCTGATCTGAGAGGCTCTGAGTCCAGACACTTGCCTTCTCTCGGTGGAATTATGGCTAGTTGACCACGTTCATACAGTCCGGTTTTCATCCTAAGATATTTGGAATAAAAAATGCACAGGAAATAGTTACAATTCAATTTGACAGTAGCACCTGATATTCAGCATTGAGAGGTAAGCATTACCAATTTATCCAGATCTTTGCTACCAATGCCTATTCTATACATGCTTCCGTTGTTAACACCAATACTTAGTATACTAATATTAGCACGTAATTAACTATACCTCCCGGAACTGATTGAAAATGAACTGGATCTGAAAGCTCTGACGAAAGGCATTTGAACATGGAAGAAAATTATCTGGGCGCTATGAACTGGTGTGTACAATCCCTGTTTTATATTCTCCTGGTGCGTATTGCAGTTGGGTTTAATACTGGGCGGTATAGCTGGCGGTACATATAGGGAACCGTGTACGAGGAGGCCCAAGGCACAGCGGTTTATACAGATTCTATCACCCTTGATGTACCATAAAGGTCCAGTTCCCTGGTCTGTATAGTAATCAATATTTGCCACCTCTGATGGTTACTGCAGTCTATAGACTTTATAAGGCGGTTCGCATTCGGTAGAGAGTGGGGTACAGAAAATGGGATTTCTTGCAATTGATTATCCATGAAATACCAACTAGAGGAAAATCTCATAATATTTAGTGGTTATCCTGGTTGAAGAAAAATAGATATAGAGGGATTTCATTGATTGTACTGATATTTTCCTTTATATTATTTTAAATTTCATAAGACATATATGATACATCAATATTTTGCTGCAAGAATTTGAAGTCGGATCAGCCGAAAGAAAACAATTGATGGTGAGCGATAATAAGGGAACACTGCAACAAAAGGATTTCGGCGGGCCAACGGAATAAGCCCTGGAGCAACAACAACAAGTTGAAATCCTCTGAACTTTTAGACATACAATATACATATGAGTAGGAAAAGAATGGAGCAAATAATGGTTTATGTGTGAGAGCCCGGCGCTGGTGGATGGGTATTTTAAGACATTTCATAACTGTGTGCGTATCATTACTATATGCCAGCAGACTTGATGTGATATATTTTTAGCATTATGTTTAATTATTATATTTCATTTGACTGTTACTTACTTGAGAATTTACGTAAAATGTATATGATAAAGTCAGGCTATACTGAGAATATCTGTACTTTATGTATGGAAATGTGTATGACCTGAATAAAATATTTTCAAAATCAAAATCAGATCAAATCACAAAGTAGAATGTCTTGAGTTTTAGATCGATTTAACTGGGAATGCAGCTTTATTATCAATTCATATCCGACTGATTGATACTACATCATTTTTTGTTTTTACGACAACATTTTATTCCAGTATTATCCTGCCATCTTGGCTCATACAATGCTAATAGATCTGAAACGGAAGGTTATGAGAGAGTTGCAATTCTTATGCAAGTTCAGCAAAATAGAGAATACATTTATGACAACGTATTGGGTTACACACCAGGTTTTTAACCGTTTTTCTTCATCTCTATTGCTTCTTGGATATTATCTTGTACCCTTCTCCACAGTGTTTTCTCTACACTTGACGTTTTTGTCAATACATGTGACTGAACAACAACCCTGATCCTCATTCTTAATTCATACAACGCTGATAGGGGGTCAATTCTTCCCTTTGCGAATAGTTTTTATCTTTGCACGAAGGCTTTGATGGTTATAATTACCCAGTTCAGCACTTTAGAATTTAAATTGTTGTTTTCAACACCGAGCAGTATATCTTTTTTTCTCACTGCAATACTGTTTCCGACTCTATGAAGTATTTTATGACGTGCGGCGTTGTTGTTTAAATATCCGCTATCATATACCCATTGAAAGATGAACTTCCACAGAGCCATAGCATTCTTACATTGTACGAAAAAGTGATCTATGCTGTCCACTTTTTTTTTTTTTTTTTTACAAAAATTGCATATCGTATCTTGAAACTACATCTTCACCCACGCATCGGTTGCCCACCTAGATTTATAATAACAGAGGTATCTTTACCAGTATGTATCAAATGTAATAAAAAGAATATAACGAATTAAAAGAAATTGCTTGATTTGTGTGAATGGAAGAAGCTAATATTCCCAGAGGCTGAGAAGTCTGACATCTTGACACAAAGCCTTACCGCTAGGGACATTCCCCATCGCAGTTTGGCATGGTTATGATCGATTGTGTCACATCGAATATAATAAATTCCGTGCTCGGTGAAATACTATGCACTACACGATCTGTTTCACTTCTAGGAATATTTGGACAGCTTAAGACTGTGGACTGGGTGGAGGAAAGCTTTAAGATGTTTACTGAATCTCTTTGACCTTGGAATATAATGACTATTTCGTTCACAAATAGATGGTTCACACGATACAGCGTGTCCGGTAATTTATATATCCAGGACCTCAATTATGAGCAATCTAGCTTTTCTAGCTTTGTGAAATTCGAGAAGTTGCAACACCTTGTTTACCCTATTAGTACAATCTCTGGCCAAATTATCAAAAAAACTATATGTTATTATAATATTACTAAATTAAAGAAAGGTTCGAAATCCCAAGTTATTCTATGCATCCCAAAGGTGACGTCTATGGCGGTGTGGTACCAAAGCTGTAGCCAGCCTATTCCTATATATACATATATACCTCTAGGATGCGCCCCTTCGAAGTAAACCTCAACACTTCTCTGTATTCGAAATTTTAGAAGGGTGTTGGTTAATGTTGCAGCAATCCCTTCCACTCCCCAGCCTCGCAATCCGAACGCAGCTTCAACCGTCGAGGTTGGGTGGACATAATCCAATTCATTATCACACCAGCTACTTCACCCTGGCTAAAACAAGTATATAGATCTTAGCAATATCTGAGAAGGGTATCTGGGATGGCAGTGTGAGGTGAGGGAGAGGGGGGAATCGATGGATGGGGAAGCGGCCCAGTCCAGGCAGACCAATCTGGCTTATCTCAAATCTTCTTCAGCTTGAATTGCCTATACACCAGTATGATGAGCTCTACCCAGCAGATTACATAAAACACCGGTCAGAGTTACGTTGGTATGTGTTTTATTGACTGCATGTATGCGGGGTGATGTCGTAAGCGTCCATATATGTATGCATTGGAAACCTTGATCCTTCATCCTGGTGTTTTAGGATTCCAGAGGCGTCCTAATACTGGTCATCAGATTAACTAGGCAGAAATTTAAGAACCATCGCCCTAATAGTGCATATAATTATTCAGTCCTAAAACAAGCAAATGCTATTTCAAGACATTTTTGGAGCGTACAACTCCACAGGGAATACTAGAATGGATGGGGCAATCTACGTTCTATACATTCAAATACAGATGTACATTCGGGTTATATGATCAAAGCACTCAGTGTACCCATTTCCCCCAAAAGACTTCCTTTGCCAATTCTTACATAGCCATAATTTCAGCAATTAATGGAAAGTATTCATGACTCACTCAGCCTTCATTAATACTCAGCCCACTTCTTTTTCGAACAAAAGAACAGGGGAATCAACTTTGTATTCAGCCATTTCCCAAACACTTGGAAACCAATCCAGCGAAGCACAACAATTTATTTTAACGAGGAAAAGGACAAAGCAATTTTGCTCGTAACCACTTCATTATCTCTATAGACTACTCCTCGCCAATCCGTTCCTGATTTAAAGTTTGTGCAACAAGGGCTCGGTGTGAGGAGATAGACATCCGCGGTTTTCTTGATCGCTCAGGAAGCAATAACGACGATGCTAGCAACACAAAACACAATGCATCTCTTTGATTACGATGTTAAGTATAACCATGAACCAGGCCACTCCTCTGGCAACGTCTACTGCCTCCGCAGCCTGTTTTACTAACGGAGGGACAGCATGCAAGCAGAACTTTGTGAAAAGTGCCTCATATTTATACACATTATGGTGCAGGCTTTGCAAGCTCTGTTTTTTATCAAGATGTTTCGCCATTAACAGTAGTGTATCTTATAAACCCCATCCCTTCTTCCCATTTATTGCTCTGTTTTCATTGACAGACATCCTATTTTGCTTCTTGAAATCAGAATTCGGAGGCAAAATCATTTGAAATGTCTTCTTTTGGCCATTCAGGTTGCACATGTATAAGGAGGAAATGAAAAGGCAATGTACTTCCTCAAACTGACCATATGTGAGAAAAGAAGTGGCCGTAGAGCACGACCTTATGGTGTAAGGTCTCTCACTCTGGTATCCAAGTGAATCAATGAAAACTAGGCCTAGTATGGGAAAAACCTATTAGTTGGCCGGGCCTGGCAATAGATGACCCGATGTATGAAGCCATTTCCATGATCAAAGCCAGAGTCCTTAAGGGGGCTGATGTTAGACCCGGTCAAGGAAGTAGAACTCGATAACCCCGAGCTCTGATAAACACTATAAAACGTGAGATGGGACTGATTATTGACTGTCTTGCCGATATCCACCAAACAATTACCACCCGTAAATTTATTTATGGCAATTTAATGCGCTTAGTATTATTGTCTTACCGCATGTTCGCCTACCAGAACATCGTCTGGGTTCCTAATAGGAAATAACATTACATTTCCTGAGTGATATTTTACCTGTACATATGGCAGCCTCGATCTGGGGTCAATGGAAGGGTATATTCATTAAAAAGGAACAGGGACAAGGTCAAATGGTCATAATGTTAGGATGTGACTCTAATGTCACAACGTGCCAACCTCTATGCTATGCATTTCATGCAGTGGGCTTGTAATGTACCTTTCGAGTTCTGTGCTACGGGTCCCGACACTATCACAACAAAATGTATATCATTGTTATGTTATTGTTGTTATGCGGTTACATATAACCATATAACCATATATATATTATATAATATATATAATCGTATATAATATATATAATATATAGTATATATAATATATATGATATATATATGATATAATTATATGATATATATGATATATACGATATATATGATAATGATATATATGATATATATGATATATATAATATAATTATATGATATATAATTATATATGATATATTATGTATGATATATCATATATTATTATACGCGCATTCTATATGAGACGTGCTATAAGTGGGGTGCTATGAAAAATATTCATATAGGACATGTCCTATATATATGAAATGTAGTTGTCTAAAAATAGCTCTGTTGTTATGCTTCGCGGAGCTTTGGCTCTCCGCGGAGCATGTAAACAAATCCCCGCGATTGGTAATCCACCCATGATTCTGGTACTATGATTATAGAAATACATAATAAAACCACATAATTAAATAGAGTATTAAACTCTCTATTGAATGATATAAGTTTTATTAATATAGCTCAAGAAATGGCCGCGATATGAACGTTTTAAGTTAACAATATAAATAGGCCTATACTAACAAAGCTGTCAGCGGGGCTGTCAGTGGGGCTCTCTGTGCTTCTTTAATATTTTTTCAGTGATATTTGATGACATATGATCAAATTTTATGCACATATAATAAATATAGAATGGAACTCACCGGCAATAATCGAAAATGTATAGGACTTGATTCGTCCACATAAGCACTCTGCCTAAGGCATCGTGCTTATGTGGACGAATCTCGTCCTATAAATTTTCGATTATTGCCGGCTTGTCCCATTCTCTCTATATATATCATATAATATATCATATAATATATCATGTAATATATCACATGATATATCATATAATAAATCATACATCATACATCATATAACATAAATAACATATTTTCTTAACTTCAAACAGAAAAATAACAAAGAATAAGCTGAGTTAAACGTAAACATGGTATATATATCATATACACATGTATATTTAACTCCAGTGTGTACGTTTCATTTAGCGGGGCCTTAAAGCTGCACTCTCAGGTTTATCTCGGTCAAAACTAGAAATTTTCCTCATTTTATTCCGTTCTATAGAAGTGTTGTTATTGCTGGTTCTGTGGGTGGCCAAGATTAGAACCGGTTAGAACCTGAATTTAAAATAATAAAAGTAACCAGGGGGAGGTGGAATTGGTTCAAGTTGCACCTCCAATACACAACGGTGCGTGCAGGGCACCTGCATTTTGGGACACACTGGTTCCAGGTTTGCCATCTTTTGATTATAGTGAGCGGTGCAGTAGGAGTGCATGGGCGCCGGCTGGCTTAGGCCTATTGCCGCACCGTACACCTCAGCAGTAATGCCCTGGATGTTTTGGAATTTATTCTGACTCTAAAAGACATTAACCAAAATCTAGGAGATTTTCCCCCGTTGTTTTTGCCACAGGGATTCATAAAAGTCCCCATTTATTTTTCTGAGACCCGCCGAAATCCATTCCTGTAGTGTTTTCACTTATTATCGCTCACCGGCAGCCGTTTTCTCTTGACCCAATCGATATTTATGTATAACATATAATTTCAGTCCTATAAGTCATAATATGTGTAAATGTGGTAATATTCTTTTGGTCGTACTAGCTGAGAATGCAACTTTAAATGTGCCATTTGATTCAATCAATTCGTATTTAGACAACCTACACTAATCATTGACTCTTCTTCTATTTCCAGGTACGGCTATTGTTTAGTCACTTTTTCCGGCTAAAATGCAGGTAAATCTAGATGAATGGTATATTCACAGGTAGGTCAACCGACCCAGTGTCGTCGCTTTGTATTTCCGATAACATATATATAACATATATTATGTTTATATGTGATATGGTACAGCCAAATGACTCATACGTCTTGAAACTGCATGTTTTCAATGACCAAGGTTGTATTGTTCGCACGCTTAAAAGAAATGTAAGATTATAGAAGAGGAGCTTGAAAACCTCCTATGTGAAGGAGAATTCCCCCCCCCCCCCGACTTAATTAATAAAAAGTTTATCAAATCAAATCAATTGAAACGTTTTATTGTAGGAAATGAAATTACGTTAAGTTGGATGCTTTTCTTAGACATGCCTGATTTCGAGGAAGTAGTATGAATTCATCTAAATTACAACACTAAATTAAGTTTACAAAGTCAGATAATGATAAAGCATAATTTTTTGGACCAGCTAATTTTTTTTTTAAAGGTTTTCTTCAAACATATCCTGCCATCGTTACATTTCTAAGACAACAAGTATGCAGTGCCCCTTATTTTTATATGTTTTTTTTTTTTTTTCTATAATTTTCTCTCTCTTCACACAAGGTGGGTCAGTAACAAAGGTGCTCTACTCTTAACAATGAGCAGCCGCCTATCAGCTATAAGAAATATGGGTTTTTCGCCCTTATATAGATGACAAACACCTGATCTCTTCTATCATTTTACGCCAGGAGATTGCTTTCTTTTTCTCCGTACCTTGTACTGTGTTGGTATACTCTAACATTCTCAAGTTCAGACTGGCTTCATTTAAAAATCCAGTAAATACCACCTCGTTTTTATGGAATATCCTCTGACGATATATATATAGTATTTGGCTGCTGTTATGATCCATTTCATGAAATGGCTCATCCCACTTTGCCCTAACAAAATGGACCAGCTAAATTAAGTATAACATCGATAAGAGGCGTCCCAGACGCTTGATAAGTGAATATTTTTCTGTTTCTGTTTCTGCCATTAATTACTATCTATTCAGAAATCTAAATCACATAGTTTACTGCAGATTCTGCTATAGTTATATAAAGCACCTTTATTCACAAGATATCTTTGTTGGAATGATCTCATTTTTGGGATATCGAGCGCTTTTGGGATATCGAGCACTGGTAATTTAATACATCTACCAAATTTCAAGAAATTGTGTAATTTTTTCCGACTTATGACCCATTTATCTGTGACACATTATACAGTCCTTGCATATCTGCCTGGGATCTTTCATAAATGGTGGAAATAATGACGAATACGTGACGAGCCGACATCCAAGATCCGCTTATGACTAATTTAAAGGGCAAATGAACGACACAATATGCGGGGGCGGGATGGATTCTGCTCATGAACGAGAGATCAATAACCATTTAGTGCCGTTTGGTATTTCACGATCTACTTTGAAGCACATAATAACATATACCATCTGAAACCAACTCCAATATATACAAGGTCTTCTCCTCTCTGTTGCATACATAATCGGTTGGATAATACATAGGTATTATGATCCATGAATGCTATTAACCATGAGAAGTCATGTCAACATAACAGTTCCAAATGTTTCTCAACTTAAATCGATGGCGAAATAATTCAATAATATTCATTAAATACTTGATCACCGGAAACTATCTGTGATTTCTGGAAGTTACTAATGATTTTATACACATTTGGTTGTCCTGAAAATCTATTAACGTTTGTTTTAGCAATTTATTTTACCAGGCTATTTGTAGTAACAATTATCTTTACGTTCATGTGAATTTAATCGTATTATAAGCATTTTCCAATGCGCAGAACAATTTGACAGGGGATAATGTTGAGAATTCAGGACAACAAAAATCATGCGTCCTGTCCCTGTTGATAAATTTATGCCAGATTTATTTATGAGTAACATTTTAGATTTTACACAGCTAATTGCCACAACAAGGAAGCGATAGTATATCATATCTAATTTCTCCATCTTATCATTTGACTTTCAGTATAAGCCTTCCCTCCAGTTTTAATCTTTTTGTGTAAATTTACGCCAAACATTTTTAATTTTCTGGAAACTATCCATTTTTTTGCGTTAACTAAACGAATACAATGCACACTCATCAACCGTATCCAAATGCAGTTAGACATAAACCAGAGGCCTTATCAAATGAATAGCACTAAGCATGGATTTACATATAAATACCTCTGAGGCCCCCGTTGCATAAAAAGGTGTGCTGCGTATGTGTCGTGCTGGTACTGTGCTGAAAGTTCCATTGTATAATAGGCGTTCTGTGTTGGGACTGTGTGCTGGGACTGTGTTGGGGCTGTGTTGACACTGTGTTGGGACTGTAATCGTTTCAAAATTAGATGTGGGGATGTTTTGCCACATATTTCCATACATAGTTTATGCATATTGCTATGCATGTTTTACATAATGGGATTTGTTTCATGGCTATCATTTTTACTTGAAAAAGGAAAAACAGTTTGAACACACCTCCAACACACTTTGGAAACGCTGTGAGATCCATGCCGTGTTGGCGGTGTGTTGGAGATGTGTTGTAGGTGTGTTGGTAGTGTGTTGAAGCCTCAAAAACACCTCCGAAACAAATCAAAAGCCTGGTGCTGAGACCGTTTTCAAAAGGTGCTCAGTTTATGCAACGGGGACCTGGATATGTGTACTGCACATCGCTCACAAACACAAATGTTCTGGTATTAGCATGTCCGGAATAGTGACCCTCGATTTGCCTCAGCTGTGAGGACATTTATAGATTCAGCATCCACTAAGGAGACTGGCGGACTGGCTGGTCGACGGCTCAACGATCCTATAGCTGTGTAGCTAAAGGATCATTGGACGGGTCCCGCTAGTGGACATGTGTGACCTCTAAGCGTTTGGTGAGGTTTATCATTGAGTCGGGAATCCGGGGGACAATATTGGATGAATCCAATAGCCTACTTCACATATTCCGCCACCAGTCACTGGCAGTGACTGCGGGATTAAACTCTACCACTGAGCGCATGTGCACTCCACCCGGGCTCCCAGTGAATAGGCAGAGGTGTGTGTGTGGCTAGGACCACACGGCCGCTGACCCACTGCAGCCCGTACCCCTACACTTACGTGTTTTTTTGGTACACTGTTACAAAAGTTGCCATATACTAAAATCTAGCGGATGAAATTTCCTGGTGTCAGGCATGACTAATCTTAACATATCATCTCTTAATATTGACAGTATTATACAACAACTAGAATTCTGGGATAAAAAGGAGAAAGTTAGAAGCCTATGGTTAAGACGTAAGGCTTCTGTGCCCCTGCCCGCCTAGCTCATAGATTTTGGCCGTTTCCACAGCTCTTTCTAGGGCACCACTGTCAATTTGGGAACTGCCCTATTGTCTTATGTTTTGTTGGCGACTGCGCTGAATCCTCTGTCTGCTTTAATAGGGCGACTCCACTAGAGAAAAAAACAGTGCCAACAGGCAAAAAGTGTTGCCGACATGCCTAAAAATTGTTTGCAAACATTTTATTCTAGTGTTGGCGCACAAAAATTTCTAGTGGAAGAGGGGTAAAATAGGTTGTTGGCAATAAATTTACTTTTTGCCAACAATTGCAAAAATATCTAACTTGATTAGATATTTGTTCCCACGGTCCATTTGTTGGCACTGCGCCTGGCCAGTGGAGGAGCTGTAAAAAAGTGTTGCAGGTAAATCTTTCAGAGCTGCAACAAAATTCATGACCTTGACCTGCATGACCTTGACCTGCAGCCAATCACAGCCTTGGATACAAGCATGGCCTACATTTCAGACACACAACACCAGCACATGGGTGCGTATGTGGCCAGTTGAAAGTTGGAATATGATTCAATTCATTTTGCCATAGCATAAAAAGTATTTATAGGAAATTAATGAGATTTTAGGAGCATTATGTCAACATCTATGTCATGGACTAAATATAATCACACATTTTGCTGCTGTTATAAATGCTTATACTATACAACAATTTGAAGTGGAATCGGCCGAGAGCAAACGGCAACGGTGAGCGATAATAAGTAAAGCCACCACAGGAAACAACATCGAGAGGGTCTGTAAAATATAAAGGTCAACCTTTATATATGTATAGGAAGTCCTGTAGCATAAACAGGCGGACAAAATCCTTTAAAAGTTTGGTAAAATAACATTTAGATGGGTTGGAAATGAATGGAATACAAATTAGAAACAGTATGGGGTTCTGTTTTCTTGCAACCTTTTATTTGAATGCACTCAATTTCATGTCATATATAAAAGTGTGTGAACTCAATCAAATGGATTAAAACTTTTGTTATTAAATGTTTAATTTTCGCCCGATGGTAACTAAGACAACAGCTTAAAAAAAACCTTCAGATGCATGAGGGGGAAGGGACCCAATAATAGCGCAACAACGCTTTGCAACAATCCATAGCCTCACCCCCTCTACAATCAAATCCTTTGAAGCTACTGCTTCTGATGGTGAAAGAGGACAATGATATAATATGTACTGGAGTGAAAGATTAATACATTGAGGGGTGTGTGGAGAAACGCCTCCTATATGATAAGTTGGTGCCTGTAACGGATGCAATAATAACAGCTTCGTAAAACCCACCCACAAATTCCCCCGATGAGCGGTCCTGATAAGCCCATCATGACAGCTTCCTCTTAAGGCAAGACCCTGTGTGCTGGGTACATAAACCAACCCTCCTGGTCACAAAAGGCTTATTCCTCCGGTGATCATACCGGATAGACCATTCACGGTTCATAGCCGCGTGCAAATGCGGTAAAATAAAAAAGGCTGCAGCCGCTTAGAGAATCGATCGCTTCAATAGCTTGTTTGCATGTCAGAAAGAAATGCAGCCACAATTTTCTTCTACACTACATAATTGCAATATTAAGATTCCGGTTATAACAGCGGACGAAATCTGAATACCATAGAAAATAACCTTGAATACTTCTGTAACGAGAAGTTATATTTTAGAAATTATTAGAGCACCAACAGACCTGGTATTCATAGCTTGAGGCATTAATGGAATGTTTCAAGGACATGGGAGCTATTTAGAAGCAGGCTGTAATGCAATGGAATGATCATGAGAAACTATATCGAGATCAGTACACATGCATCACCTTTGATCCGAGTCATATATACTTTCGCATGAAGGTCAAAGAACCCAGACACAAACGTATTGTATTTTAATATTTTCATTCAGCGTTTCAACATTATGTAACAAGTACACTGTTATCAGAAGTCGCTGAGAAGAAGAAATTTGTTAATTACATCTAGAGCTCATGTCCAGCTCATACACGAGTAATAAAAAGAAGTTACCAACTCAAAAAAATATGCAGATATGTTCATACTAAGATACCACAACCAGGCGTACTGCATATATCCTGATAAACACATAATTTGTTAAAAACGGGGTAACGACAATATAATAGACACAGAATACCGTATAGACGGTCGGCTGTACATACAGTATACTTTTTAGTAAGGACAAAACAACCATGCATCGCAGTATAACTTCAGGATTGAAACCCATACATGGTTTATCGATGCCTTAAAGCTGCATTACGACCTAAGAAATCTGACCATAATTATTTACTGATATTATGACTTAGATGACCGGATTCATCAATATTATGCTGCTGTTATATGCCGATAATAAGCGATAATAAGTGAACCTATGTTACTTTTGTTCCCCTTGTCTCTCTAACTAGAGAAGTCTTGTTTATGAGGAAATAGTGTTGTATGCAGTCGAGTTACCGAAAACCTCCTGAATGCCGGAGAAATCCTCTAATGGCAGTATGTCTGCAATAAAAGTTTTCAAATCAGATAAAAAATCAACTACTATAAAAACTAATCGGAGAATCCAGCATTTTTTTTACCGTTAACAATTATTACCAGTTCAGATATAGAAAATTATAAAACCTATATATACCAGTTTATAATACGTGCATCCCTCTCGAGGGGTGCAATAAGTGGGGTGCTATAAAAATATTCATATAGTATGCGTACTATAAAAATGTAGTTGTCTAAAAATAGCTCTGTTGCTATACTTCGCGGAGCCTTGGCTCTCCGCGAAGCATGTAAACAAATCCCCACGATTGGTAATCCACCTTTAGTTCTGGTACCATGATCATAAAAATACATAATAAAAAGCAGACGATTAAATAGAATTAAATTCTCTATTTGCGGACAAATCTCGTCCAATAAATTTTCGATTATTGCCAGCTCGTTCCATTCTCTATATATAGGATAACTGTTTGTACTTGAAGTTTAAGTAAAGGTGGTCAGGTTTTCTCCAAACACATTTTATTAGCCCAGAGCCTCTCAGATCAGATAAGAATAGTATGTCAGTGATAGCCTACTGTGCTAACTACAGCGGCTTTCCTGGCTTTGACGTTGGCGTCCTTATGGGATTTTAATTGCATTTTCCTGGACATACTGGACGTACATGTATACTGAAAACACATTCCTCGCTACAATTCAAGGACGCTCGCATGATATAGTCATCATACCAGAACCTTGAACTCGAAATTATATATATATCTACAACCGACTCCCATTTTGTGCACCATTGATTTTGATACTTAGTAGCAGCTACAAATGCTCACGAGCGAATCGGAATTGTTAATGTTCCTTGCCTCACATACTTGGAGATCTGGCTCTCAATACAATTGCTCCTTCCATAGTGTTCGCTGCCAACTACTTCACCCCATGCCAAAACACATACAGGCTCTGGAATTCCAGCAAGAACGCGCTCTTTTTTATTTCTGTGCATTTATATATTTTATAGGTTCTACTGGCACAATTGCTGGGACGTTCATGGATATCGTCTCCTCAATTTCCGAAATAAGGGAACGATTTGGTTCTTTTTATCCTCCAAATTCAGCTAAGGAAAATTGTAAAGATGTATCCCCCTTATTTGTTTCTAGTATCTTGTTGTGTGTATGCGCACATATATTTTCTGACTTATTTCTTGGTAAGTTTCTGAATATCGTCTCGTAAATTTTTCAAATAAGGGAACAATCTGTTTTTTTATGTTCCAAAATTCATCCAAGGAAAATTGTAAATATTTTCCCCCTTATTTCTTTCTAGTAATCTTACCCTGTTTCCATGGGTATATATTTTCTTACTTGTTTTGGGGTATTTTCTCCCCTAGTGATGAGGATACACTAAGTATACACCCAGCCAGGAAAATACAGTATAAGGAAACGCCGAGGGGCCGTTCTTTTTAGTACTGGGAGCATTATAATTGCAACTGCTGGGGGCATCGGCTGGAGGATAACAACTGGCTACTATGCTAATAGCGACGTGAAATAGGCACGCAACCGCAGAGAACAAAGAAGAGGAACTCGACTGTAGTCTCCAGCCAAGTCGCTACACTATCAAGCTTTTCAATGAACCTGGGGTTATGTAGATGCACTTGGAAAGAAAATGTTGTATATAGTCTTGTCAGAGAATTTTCACCTCATCTTAGGCGATATGATAATGGAATGAAAGAAAAGAAAAGAGTAGCTAAATTCCTATGTTACGAAGTACATGTATGTATACCGTTCGACACTATGGACATTGACAAAAGAAGGTATTGAGATCCTATCCGAATTCATCCCGTCTCCTGTGTACCGCCTGTGTATACAAAATCGGGTTATAGTAATATAGGCGGATTAGGAAGCATACACTAATCCAGTAAAACAGAAAATAGTCGGGGAACATTTAAACTACTCCTGTTGAAGGTAGTGCCAATTTATAGGATTCATACTGTTACTGGGTAGTATTCACCCAATAGATGTAGGAGAGGAGATGTGGCTTGGTCATGGTTGGTCTGAGCATTCAGCCCGAACCATTGTATCATAAATAAACTATGTCTCCCTCTCTGACAAGCTCTCACTGTAAACGTGTGATGGGAAACGAACAGTTGCCCAGGTCCCATTCACGCAGCCATTATAACACTGCTTTAGAGGAAAGACCACACTATTTTGATGGATGGGGATCGGAAGAACTCCTTTTTATCGCACTCACAAATAGTAAGAAAACTACAGTATCTCTTTTTTTATAAAAAGAAATATGGCATGATATGAATGAATATCGCTCCCCAAAGAGGTGACCCCTCAGATTTAGCACTAACATTACACTTGAATTTTGTACCGGTAGCAGCGGTCAAGACTAAAAAAGGGGTATCGATCTGGGGCACTATGAACTTGAAGTCAGTGCTGTTTTAAATGTCCAGGTCATCCAGCCACTAGGGACCTAGATGCTAGTTGATGCTAGCGAGTGATGAAGGTGCGGGAGAGCATAAGAATGCATCCCACCCACCCTGCTGTTGCTTTCAGTCATATTATATGCGTAACAACAGGGTCGATTGAAAACACGCTAGCACACATCTTCGGATACGTTAACAATGCATTTTATTTGTCCATGCATTCGACTACGAGTGCATGGACTACCTAAGGTCTACCTGTTATATTAAAAAACTGGTAATCGATTCAATATACAGATCATTCAACAAACTAGACTGCTTACTGTTTAGAAAATGAAAACGTAATCTGTGAGCCTATCCGATGAAAAAGGCAATTTGATATTCGGGAAAGCGGGAAGAAAAATAATCTTCCAACAAATACCAGTAAGGGGTTTGCATGCCCGCCAACTTGATTTATATGGAATTATGGAAGTTGTATGTCAGTGTAAAAGCTATAGAAAACATGTCACGTTCAGCATCGAATATATAACAGTGATCTCATATAAATAGCCATGCCCACAAAACAAGACTTTATCTTTCCAATCATGCAGTTGTTTTTTTTTATAGATCATTTACACAAGCTATGATCTTGGTGAAAAGATCCTTCCATTTTTCGACAGAAATGTTGCTAAATACTTGTATGTCAGATTTGCATTGAATCTATCCCAGCATGCACTTTAATAGACATGCGCAATGAGGCATGCAAATCCCCCATTCGTTTGGCAATAACACTCTGTAACCAAATAAACGGCGGTTTTACGACTGATACTATGCCCACCGGCAATACTAATTAAAGTCTAAATGCCACTCGCGAAAGAGTTGTGCAATGTATCCCGTATTTGAGTTGAGAAAAAGGCTTCACATTTAATAGATGCATTTAAAAAAAGGCAGTTTAAAAGGTCGGTTAGGGCACCGTTATCCAGAAACCCATAGTACCCTGTCTGCTTTGTTATGCTTAGACAAAGTCCCAAAGCTAAACATACATATTATTTACCCTTCATATCATATGTAAATAGTGATCTATCCGGTCAAACTACAGTTTTGTTTATCGCAATTGTATATAATGGCATCGGTAGTGATATTTCCGATTGAACTGACTTGGGATCTATTGTACCACAATCTATGAATATTGGAATAACATGTACTTAGTTTTCTTGAGTCTCAGTTGCCTCTGGATCAACCATACCCATATACATAAGGGAAATTATGTTGGTCCTTGTCTTTTGTGCATGTGCCACCTGTCTATTACCATATTGTGGTACGAATCCCATATACCCCAACAGAGCATCTCAAGCCGCAATTGATCACAAATAGCATGTCGCCTAACGTCAGCACATGGAAATATCAATATTAACAGTGACAAAATTAATAATTTTTATCAAGTCTACCTCGATTTTAATTGATGCACATAGAAAAGCCAATAGAAATTGATATATGCTTAAATTTGATTATAAATATACAAGTTTCAACCACAGAGCATGCTGGAAAATGGACCAAGTATGATTTGTGTGTACACTGTCTGAACTAGCCATCCATAACCAACTAGAATTAGCTTGCAAAATACGTTTAATTTAAAAAAGTGTTTCATGGTAACAGACATTCTATATTTTGTCATGGAAATACGTGCCCTGAAGTAAAGATGTATTTAAATTTTAATTGTATAACTACTATACATCAATTCTAGGGAGTTCTACAATACAGGTTGTCTCTATGGTACAAATATGTCGCCTAACGTCAGCAGCATCCACAAATAAAGTAAAATCACTAACGTCTCATGTAAAAGCCCTATGAAGCGGAATGGAAGTTTTATGCTAAATTTCAAGTAACATTGTTCCTACACATTCATTAAGTATAATTTCGAATTTCATTCTAATTAGAAAACTAATAGAGCCCACAACAATTTATTAATACCTGCTCATCCAAAGGGGGAGAGTCGATGTAACTTTCTTTGATGGACCTTTTTTTCTTTTATTTAGTTCCATTGAATCTTTATTGAATTTGTGTATTGTTGTATGGTTGTGATGGATCATAGAAAAGGTTGAACTGCATTCAAACTCTGCAATAAGAATGTCTAAGGATAAAGATATCACTTTGATTTTCTCTTTCTGTAGTGTCTATTTATCGGGGTATTTGGGTCATCTAAATTAGGAAATGAATTAGAAGACTTGTGTGGATGAGACTGCCAGAAATAGGATGGTTCAAGCTGGTTAGAATGCATACTAATAGCTAATTAGTTTATACACGTTCATTTTGAAGCTATATTATATATATATGTATACTCTTAGTGTTTAAATTTTGGGCGCTTTTTGAAAACGGAAAGGGAGACATTGACGGTCTGTCCGGAACCGGAACTGCTGTAGAATATTTTAAGCTGAGTAGATTCCTCAGGTGTACCACTAAATTGTACAGATCGTCTTCGGTAACTCAATAATGGAGAACAACATCTGTCTCCATGTAAATAAATATTCTGGGGTTAAGTCTGGGCCTGACCTTATACCCTGGTGACAAGCTTTGGTAAATAGACGGACACTTCCTGAATTATGTGTGACTTCAACAGCACATTCGAATAGTTTTACACAATGCTATACCGTTATACTATAACTATTACTATGTTCACGGACTTGTAATCATTGCTAGGTTAGACAGAGTTGAGGAACAACCAACTAGCACCTAGATACATATATTGTGCATTTAAATATTTAATTTGGCAACAATACTACAATACAATACATGACAGGCAAAGGATGTTCAGTCATTTTGTGAAATGTAAGGACAATGATGTGTTTTGTTATCTGGGAATGGACACTGACTTGGCACTCTCTCCAGTAGGCCAATACCTTTCAGCAACACTATGGTTAATTTTATTATGTGTTGATCCATACACCAACTATAATCTAGCAGTATAAGCAGTAATTATAGCACAGTTGTGATCCTCGGGAATATTACTATAATCTTACGCATGCTTTGATTGGTCTGGGAGACCCAACGCTAATTAAACACTCTTCGCGATTGGCTGAATCGCCATGCAGGCATAAGCGTCAGATGGCTCGGTATGATAGTGAGCAAGGTTGGCATATGAATAATAAATGAGTGATGAGGTAGGAGTGATTAGGCTAGGTAGAGGGTTGCCATTGGACAAGATAATTACACCTCGATCGCATTGATCGACCGCTTGACTAGAGCTGGCCGACATCACCTAATTAATCAATACGCACGCCACCTAGTCCACCCCAACGGTACTACAACTCCCGTGGCCCTATACTGACATCAAGAGATTGGATTGGAAGCCAATGGCAGGAGAAAGCAGGGCTAAGTAGTAGCGGGTGCTGGAAACACTGCCCCACGAGCATCCGGCTCTGCCACATGCTGTACATATTGCTTTAACATTTTGCATGAACGTATTTGTCTATCATCTGAAACACCGGTCAATGTAACTAGTGGAGACGTTTCTTTTATATTGAGGCCGATTGCAAAAAAAATAAATTTTGAAATAATATTTGCAGTCTATGCATATACTGTTGTCCTGAAAGTAGTGTTTAATTTTAGAAAGGAATCAAAGTTGTAATTTGAGGTCTTGCTTGGTACACTTTTGAAAATGCAACCTCATCTCATGCATGGCGTTTGCTTATGTTCATCATTTGCAGTTCGTTTCCTATTATCCAAGGCCTGTTGCATTACAACACCTTACTTAATACTTTCATTCCTTAGCTAGTTCCTGATTTGCAGCTGGAACTTTCAGGGAAGGAGTTTTCTACACACAATGCTAAATTGTATTCCTACAGCGGGTATTTCCTCCTTAAGCAAGGAAAAATAGCTTGGCAAGGAATATTTTAACTAAGCATGTCTTATGCAACAGTACATATTTGATACTTCTAGACAGGTTCTCTTATAAGATGTACACTGAGAGTGTATGCCATAAGGGAGGAGGGAATGATAACGTACAACTTCTATACAAATACAGGCATGCTAAAACCCTTCTAATGTTTCCTTATATGTCTGTCGCTCACAGTACATAGGACCATGTATTGTAATGCTGACCACTGGGACATATTAGAAGACAGTACCCCACAGGGGCCAGTTGTGCTCAGTGCTGGGTATTTTACAACCGCATAGATAACAGATAGGCAGGAGTGACCTGCGTCCCCAGTACAGTCATGTGGTACCGACTATCATCTGCTCCCACCGGGTTTTTTTGTTTTTTGTGTGTGTGTGTGTGGGGGGGGGGGGGGGGGGTAGGGGGCTGTTGATGCGCGGGGGGAGGAGGGGGGGAGGAGGGATGAAACACCACTTAATAGACCAAATTACAAAATCAATATGTTTTCTCTACAGGTCAAAATCTTTCAAGATTTATTCAAATCCTTCAAGGTCATGATGGCTATCAGAAGAGAAGGCACAAAAAGTAGAAAATATTTTTTTATTGATGTCAAACCTAATATCCACTACCATGTCAAACATCGATTACATCGAAACTTCCAAGCGGAGGAGGTTTTGTAGTTGAACTTTTATCGAGATAAAAATATTCGTCACTGAAAATGAACTGTTGTTTGAATGCAAAAAAACCCCCTCTTCTTCCCATTGGAAGTGGGTATCAGACTAAAGTGTGGGTTCCATTGACACGCTACTACTCAAGCTACTTCTCCCATATATTATGGAAGCGGTAGCAGCAACGTAGCTGTACTGAGGATGAGTGCTATTTGCTCCCGCTACATCGCCATGTTACCTCCCGTTTCTTGTGGCGCATTTTAGAAACGTAGGATAGTAGTATTAGTGAATAAAATGTGATGGTAGCATTGAGGGGGCCTAGGAATTCCCATCAGTAACTCAGCGGGGCACTTGCCCATGAATTTAGTGGGTGACCTTGGTGACAATGGAAATTATAAATGATTTCGAAAACACAAAATGAACTAGTGGAAAGGCTTGTGGAGGCCAGAACCAGACATCTACCGCTAGTAGGCTTGGTCTATATGCCTACAACTGTGGGGTCTATCCCAACAAACGGCGACTAAAAAAGGATAGACAGTGGTCATGAATCATTTATCAGGTACTAGTGCTCTGTAGCCATACTTTTTGCAGGGACTTTGATTTTTCTATATTTGAAAATATTCCTTGACCTAAGTTTAAGTGAATCCAAAAAGCCAATAAAACAATATGTTACCAGCTTAGTTTTCATTTCAGGTAGCCCTAAAATTTAAGCCTGTTCACTAAGTCTATAGGAAAAGGACAATTTTTCCTATTTTTTCTGTATGTAGTGGGTCCGCCGTATCATAGCATGCCTGCTGCCTACAAAACCAACACCATGCTGCAGCAATGGGAAGCACCACTACCAGAGCTGGAAGCAACACGCAATACCGGCCAGTTCCAGCAGGGGGACACACTATACAAACTGTCAGATACCTATAAAGACACCTTCCTGCAGATGGTAGAAGAAGCATGCCATGCTTCATGAGGAGCGGGACTGTGCTTGACACTACGGATTCACGCCTGGAAGGCACAAACATTCTGTTGTTTAGTTCAAGTTATTTATTGCTTTGACCTGGGTGTAGAGTAAATAAACCCCAAAAGACCTTGACTTGTACCCCTTGCAAATCTGCGGTTCACTACAATGGTGCCATGAGCCAGGGGACCGGGTAGTAAAGAATAATTATTGCCAACTCCTGGCTATGGATAGCTTGGATGAGGGCAAGTATGTCAAGCCTGCGATTGCGAATAAGATGATGCAGGATTGCGTCAGTTGTATGGTCGGAGTACTGCAAACAAGTAACCCACCAAGGAGGAGTGGGACAGGGTTCAGTTGGTACTAGTTAAGCTGTTAGAGGCTATGAGTAGTATGGACGTATATGGGGCTCTGCCAGCTACATGGAGCGAGAAGGACGCGGACAGCAGCCTCCACAAACTATGGTTTTTGTGGAAATTTGTGAAAACTAAGATCCTTCATGGTCTTGTGTCAGGGATGGTCTAGAAAAGCGTACGGCACCAGTGAGATGTCTGTTCTAACTTCTATGCTTCCTAGGGTGTCATTGTTTATATAGCTGTGGCTTATCTGTCTCATCTCCCCTGCCCCTCCCCCCTCACCAGACTTTCGCGCATAGCCGTGAGGACGTCCCGGCTCTGCGCTGTCAAAGCTTGATTCATTGGAAAGTGGGTTCTGTGTATCACATAAAGAGTGAGGCTGACGAAATAATAACGAAAAATTAACGAAATAATAACACAAATACACAATAATGCGATAGGCATGTATATTTCATGTACATTTCACTTAAACCACAATAACAAATGCCAAGTGAAGTTCATTTCACCGTACGATGAATATAATGAACATGCGGCATGTCCACATTGCGAAAATCGGGCAAGTGGGAACATGTTTCTACCATCGCACTTTGCCGTACAACCTCACACGTTATGATACGTTTATGTGTTCACATTACCACGATCTTCTACGTTGGTTTTTCTTAATGTGCGATTGCCGTACACCCAGTCGGCCGTTGTAATGTGAATGGGCCTTAAGTTATGGTCAGGCGGGAATACCTGCAATGCGGATGCCCTCGAACAATTCCTGTAATTGTTTCTAAAGGAATAAAAAATACAAATTTATATATATATCATATGTATTATATATTATATACGTGCGACGGCATGTAATGAAGAGAGGAAAGCAGTAGTGCCGTTTGGGCGTGCAGAGCAGTTTAATAAACACCCTATAACAAATACATATAATACATAAGAAAAAATTTTCAAGCGAGAATATATAGTTCTTCACTAGTCGAGTGAAACATTTGAACTGGCGAACGTGGGCGTGGCACTTGATGAGGAAAGCTTCCATGCGCTCCTATTGGTTGAGCGCGCGGGGAACTCCGAGTGACGTCATAGTCGGAGGTAAACATATCCACGTGGGTCGCAGTATGGGCGTTGTGATGCCAACTATACATACGTGCGACGGCGTGTAATGAAGAGAGGAAAGCAGTAGTGCCGTTTGGGCGTGCAGAGCAGTTTAATAAACACCAAAGGCCCAAACACACTACAATGACGATGAGATCAAAGCATCCACTTTCAGTTCATGATCCAACGAAGGAGAAATGTATTTTTCCACACAAGAACTACGCCATTTACCTCGGTTTTTTATGTCAGATAGGCACGCCCCTTTTGAAGCCATATATGTCGCAGAACCACGCCTCAGGGAGTGCATAGATATACGCCCAGATAGTCCAGCTCTTGAGCACAAATCTGATAATAAATTGTTAATATAGGCATATGAAAGTACAGATCCATCTGGTAAGGTAAATGCACATGACGATGCCGGAATCGATGAGTATGAAAATATCTTTTTCATATAATAAACCGCACAGAGCTCCTTAGAAGAAGATTTGGCTACTGGGATCACAAAGGGGGTAGACGATGTCTTGGTAGACCTAATCACACACGCCATACCCCAACCATGGAAAGTAATATCTTTCCTCAATATTGAATGGTCAGAAATGATGACATGACCCACTCTCAGCATTGTGCGGAATAAAAAAATAAAAATTGACCAAGCAAAAAATTGCTCAATGTCCTTCAAGTTCACATAATCACGGATTTTTATGAGATGCATAGGTAGAAGAGGCGATGCTGGGGAGACTGCCGCCCCTGGTAGTTTGGCGATGCCCCTCAGCAAAGATTTTATCACAGGATGAGAAATCGAAGCACAGGTAATACCTCGAATCTTGGCCCCAAATGATACACCACATAGGTAGGTTATCACAGAAGAATGTTTCATTATTGTCGATAAATATGCTGCATACATGCACAAAATGTCTGTAGAAATACTCTGGCATATAATGTCATTTTCTGACAAAAAATCAGAAAAAACCGACCACTGTCTAGTTCTTTGTGTGAGAGTCGACGATGTCACAGATAGGGTTTGTAGGTAGTTGACTCTTTCCCTCCATTTGCTGAGCCCTAGGAATATCAGATAAAAATCTTTCAGAACAACACAACCTGGCTTGGGAAAGACACAACAAGCTTCCAGGTGAATTATAAATATATGGCAGTCTAGATAGAGTATCCGCAATAAGATTATTTTTTGTGTTAATATACTTAGGAATTAATTCCATGTCAAATATAAATGTCAGCCAATATAATTCGTATAACCACTGCATGGCTAGTGGGCTAGAGCTAGAGCCATTCGTGAGCATTGCTATAACTTGTGTATTGTCAATGAAACATATTACAGCTTTTCCTCTGAAAAATTTACACCATCTCCTCACGCCTACCAAGATGGGATACAGCTCCTGGATGTTTATATTTACTGCAATCCCATCTTCACTCGGGCGTGAGACAAGGTGAACACATTCAGGGAAGGAAAAAGGTAATTTAGAGTCATCCCAGACTCCAGCAACCCAGTCGATGCCACAAAATACGCCGAAACCCTTTGAAGAGGCGTCAGATACCATGGGAATATCGCAACATGGTTTCTCGATTAGACGCCTGCCATTGAAAGATGCTGCAAACGATTTCCACCACTGAAGATCTTGACGAAAGGCTGTAGAGATATTTGATTGCTTTAGCTTCTTAGCAATCATAAGCTTGTATAGGTCGAACATGCGCCGACAGAATGTTTTTCCTCCCTTGAAGACACAAGCACAATGGCTGACATAGTCACATATACTTTCAAGCTGGGATTTGGAGATTGATGACTTGTTTTCTAACGATTTTAGAATTTTGTAGAGTTTGGCAATTTTTTCCTGAGGCATCGACAGAGTCATCTCCATTGAGTCGATGGTGAAGCCTAGGTAACGGCATGAAGAACTCGGGGAAGTAACCTTGTGCCACGCCACGTAGAAACCTAAATATCTTAGGGTTTTGACAACAATATCACGAGCATTTCTACACATCTCAATAGAATTTGCACATGTAAAAAAATCGTCAAGGTAATTTATCACAGGAACATGGAATACATTAAGTATAGAGTCAGTGATAAAGTTTGAAATATCATCAAAATAGCAAGGACCTGTTCGAAGGCCGAAGCAAAGTCTATTATCGTAAAAATATTTCTCTTGGCCATTTAAAGTCCATCTGAACCCACAATATATCCTGTGAGCAGGGTTGATAGGCACTGCACGATATGCTGACTTAATGTCTACAACCGACATGAAAGAATTATTTTCTACCAATTCTATGGCATTTTCGATAGATTTGTAAGAGAAAGTACGTACCAGACTCGAGCAATGCTCGTTTACACATACACCTAATGGTCGAGAACAGTCCGTGATAGGTCGTATACCCCCATCAGGCTTATGTACAGCTCCCAACGAATGAATACATACAGGTTTAACATTAGATATTGATATGAAACCTTCGTTCAATTCATTACAAACTATTCTATCCATTTTTTCTTTGGCTTCAGGCTCTAAAATAGAGGCGTAATTTTCACAGTCATAAACTTCTATGGGAGAATCGACAATGTCAAAACCGTCACAAATACCGAAATACACTTGAATATATTTATCAACCATAGTATTACCCTGTGCGAATAAAAGGTATGCAAACCTACAAGGTTTTAACTGAGTACTAACCTCAGCAAGAAGATGAGAACAACTACATGTCCCATATGCACAGCTACCGTAAACGGGGACGATACAGCCTCCCGGAGAAATCGGAGCGTTAAAAATTAGGAAATCACCACTATCGGGTGACCCAGCAACAACAAAATCGGAAATATCAGAGAAAATGTCATTGTACATACATTCGGCGACAAATTCCGGAAGATGAGAAGTAATCGAGGGAATATTAGAAGAATTTTCACTTTCACGAAGGGTTGAAAAGTCCACCTTGACAACCTCCTCCGCCATCTTGGATTCACCATTTCCGGTGTCTCCAAGTGAAATGTTCGAATCAACAAAATTCATATCAACACAATTTTCCGACGAATTATGAGAAATATTGTTGAAATTACCCCGATCACTAAATAACTCCTATTTAATACTCTTTCCGACATGGCAGTTTCTCGCTGAATGGTCCGATGACAGGCAGTTGGAGCATTTGTGTGGAAATCCACACGGCGATTTCGTGCAGCCGGCAGTCGAGTTGAACTTGAAACACACCTTGACGTCTTTGTTTACCTTCTTACGAGTAGCCGCTTCGACAGCCTTTTTTGAATTCTCAAAGGCATAAAATCTCAAGATTTCTTCCTGTTTTACATTGCTAAATGCGTCTAGACCTTCCTTGTTCGCCCTGGTTCTCACACATTTATCGTAAAGAACACTAGCCTTTAGATTATACACCTGCGATTTGGCCTTCTCGCACATAGTGACTGAATGATTTACGACACCAGCAATCTCGGCGTAGGGGCGTTCATCCACCACCAATTTAGCAATTAGACGCAAGTTCAACAAGAGCAATGACTCAAATGATTCAATATCCTCACCCTTGTCGAGTTGGCTGGCATGATCAAAAGGCTTGGTACGAGCCCTGGACGTAGATCTGGAACGATGTCTTGCACGATGACCAGACCCACGAACATTATAAATAGAACTTTCGACACTCGATGCCCTCGATTGACGCCCAGTAAAACCGATTTCAGGATCACTATCAGTTTTACTTGTTGAAGCTTGAACATCCAACGGAGATGGCAGCTTGTTCACCACCTTGTCTTCCACGGTACATACCAAAGTTGACACTAGTCCCTCTAATTTTGCCATACGATTGTTCATGGATCTCGTACACGATTCACCAACCGTGCCCTCGTGCGATTCTTCACATACATCGCAATGCTTGACTTTAGAAGGCGACATGATGTCCAATGAGTTCAAATACTTGAAAAATTTTCAAGCGAGAATATATAGTTCTTCACTAGTCGAGTGAAACATTTGAACTGGCGAACGTGGGCGTGGCACTTGATGAGGAAAGCTTCCATGCGCTCCTATTGGTTGAGCGCGCGGGGAACTCCGAGTGACGTCATAGTCGGAGGTAAACATATCCACGTGGGTCGCAGTATATGGGCGTTGTGATGCCAACTATACATATATATTATAAATTATATATATATATAAATATATATATTCAATAAGCGAAACACCCCAGGATATACATCATTACCTCAATCATATTTAATGTTCAAACTTGTTTATGACAGCTTTTTTCTATTTTGACTTTTTTTTACTACGCATTTACCAGCGCAGATGCATCGCGTATTAAGCACTAAACGAGCACAATGCATATATATCGAAGCCATGAATACCTCCACAATACATCCGGACTAGGAATGATCAGTTAGGGAAGGAAAACGGGTAAAACACTCAAGTTATTATTGCCTTCAGCATAAATCCTTAGAGATCCCAGAGTAAGCCACTGCAACAGTGACACTGTGACCATAGATCATCATTGTCGAACCTCAGCCCCCCCCCCCCCCCATCTCCTTTCTATCCCCGAGAGCACGACACTGTAATTTGGTTGCAATGCTTTACGACATTCGCTGACCCATTGTCAGGCCATGGTCTCCACGGTCAGGATTGCACAGAGTTTAAGTTTACGTATTTAGGACAGCAAAGGCGACTCGTGGTCACCTCCTATTTTTTCCTCGGTGGCCATACGATTTGTTTCATTGCATAACCATTAGAACGTTCTTTTGCATTTGACTTGTGTGTGTGTGGAATTTCATTTTCATTGCGTCGTCTATAAATTTGGCGGGGTAATATATACAAACTATAATTTTCAGTGGGCCTGATGAAAAAACCTAGCATGATATATAAGATGTAGATGCTCTAACATCTTCAAATATTCAGTGAGATTGTGTTGTGAACTATAAGGTAGTGGTACAGATTGGCAATTATATTTAGCAATATGAATGATGAGGTGGCGGTACAACACAAGCAAGCAGAGGGCTTTCACGTGGGAAATATCAATCTGTGAGGCGCCCATTGGCGGAGGCAGCTGTGGCAATGACGCATGAGGCAGTGCTGAAATAGGGAAGGATAATTGATATAACCATAGACCAGATTGACAAAAGGAATTTTCATTCTTTAGCACAGAAAGAATTAGAGTCAAAATACACTTGAATATTACCCGGTGGCTGGTCAACCGTTGTGAGTGGCAAATGCTAGATACGATTCCAAAGCCAACATTTGCAAATAACTCACTATGCGTATGCCTGTGTCTATGGTTTATATAAGGTTACCTTTGGATAAATAGATCTATATCCTTTCATATCCATATCATGAATATATACTTGGAGAAGACTGCCGGCCAAATGTGAAACTACGCTCTCAGTTAATTAGCATAGGCCAACCAAAGAAAACTTAAGACTTTCTACATTTTGTTCCATTCCTTTCCAACCTATTTTAAAATCATTCGATCACACTTTGGAGGATTTGTCAGGTTGTTTTTGCTGCATGTTTTTTAAGAACAAAATCCCCATTCATATTCCGGAGCCCTGTCAAAATCCTTTCCTGTGGTGGTTTCACTTATCATTGCTGTTTTCCCTCGGGCGATCCAAATTCAAATTGAATACCACTAACATAATATTGATTGATTCCGTTTTAAAGGTTAAACAATGAGTACATTTGGTAAGATTTTATTTGTTGTATAATAGCTGAGAATGTAGCTTTAACGCATGGTCAAAGATTTCTAAGGGTTTCTGTCACTTTAGATATATACTACACTTTCAAAACCATCTTGCAATAGTGAATATTATTTATTTATCTGACGAAATAATTCTACTTGTGAGCTAGTTATTAAGTATCAGAGAGTATTAGCGACGCCAACCACGTGCCAGTCAAAAACAAGGTAAGGCAGCAAAAATGTGGTACTCGGCAAACTGGCTAGCACATTCAGTGAGAGTGACATACAAATCATGAAAGCCCCAGCGCCTAGTTCCTGTTTCCTCTCCAGATTAATAATGTGCTAGATTTTATTGATTCATTATTTTTGGTATTTCTTCGCCGACATAGTCAGGGCCACATGCAGCATATATTCCATGCAGTTTTACCTGCAACGCTGCAAAACATGTCACATCAAAGCCCAAAGCATTTGCCAAGTTTCACTGCTTCTTCTGAAAGAGGGCATTTCAGGACTTGCCTTATCCAATCTGCCTATTTCTCTTTCATGTGAACGACTGGTCTTTTTTTCATACTAACCTTCGAGGCCGAATATCATTAAGATGTACATTTATTTCAAAATCAAAAGGAAACCCTAAACCAAAAAAGCAAGGGAAGCTGAGGCATTCTTTTTTTGCACAATAAACTGCAGCTTTCCCAAACACATGAGGCCCTTGATATAATAAACGGACTTATTATGTTTCACCATGCCAATGCAGCAATACTCTCTCCTCACATACGTCGGAAGGTACACACAACACAGCACAAAGCCAATTGGGATGCAGGGCATACAAAAAGACAGTCAGTCGGTAAATAAAAATTTGTGCTGCAGCCCTTAAAATCGAGCATTATAATTACGCCTTGTTACATATTCTGGGAGCAACTGAATATCTTGACACGGCTCCTGGCCCTTTGTGGCTACTCTGTGATGTATGACTGGCCTAATCCAGGCAAGGGGTGAACCTTTGAAGGGAAGACTGCTTGGCATTCATCCCTTGTTCCCTGTCTAATCTACCAACAGGTTACAACGGTGGGCGGGTGTCCGCACCCGCTAACGTAGCCTTCCTCCAATATTTATAACTGTTGGGGAATGGGAGGAGGGTGCTAAAGCGCTCATATACAGACTTGGCTTCACAGAGAAAGGGTGTATTCTGAAGTCCATGGGAAAGCCTTTTAAAAGTGGCAAAGCTTGTCGGGCGACGGTCACATTACAACGATTTGTTTAGTTAGGAAACACCCCTGTGTTGGTTAGCTTACCAAAATATTTTTTCCACTATGTAGCTCAGTGGGAATGCTTATCATCTGCAACAGCACGCTTGCGTTTATTCAAATGTATAAGGAATGTTTTGGGCGATATCGCATACAGTGTTGATGGAGGTTAAATCCTATACTTTGCACGTATATATCGCAGGGTTGACACTTCCAAGGGTTGCTTCAAAATAAATTTATCGCAGCTGTCTGGTTCGGACATAAATCAAAGACAAGGAGAAACGTCAAGGCCAAGGAGAGGGACTGCAATGCAAGCAGAAATCTGCCCATGCTTGTTTTAGCTCCACATTGAAAAAGCCAAAAGCATTACAAACTCCATCTTACCAGCAATGTTGAATAGTCCCTAAACTTACCCTTCCACCCATCAGACGTGACAAGGCAAACTGGGAAAAGTTGATCATAGGAGGTTTGTTGAACGATGGAAGATTTACGACGTGCTAGCCACGAACCCTTTTCTTGAATGGGTGATTTGTGAAGCACTGCCCGTGGAGCTAGACCCGGCCATTCTTACAATACCCACTTCGTCATTACAGAAATAACCCTCTACATGAACCAGGAAGAAAATCATAAAAATGTGATTCAAGGCCATCAGGTTTTCGCCTTCAGTCTCTCGGCGAGGATTTTTGTGATGAATTAAGCAGGATCTGGGCCATGAAAGTATAAATGTAATTTTGAATAAGATGCTTAATGCAGTGATCTTTACTGTTTGGCAATCTCTTTGTTTTAAAATTGAACTTGAAGCCCCAGAGCCCTAATAACGCAGTTTGTTTCATGTTCACCACTATACTAGCCTCTGATTAAATTGGCTCATAATAAATCAGGAAGACGAAGCTGGAAGGTTGTCCTTCTCCTTCTCCCAAATCCTCCCATTTTATTCGCAAACAGAGTAACATGGGAGTAAAGCAATGAAGGTGAACAAGATTATTAGATTTCTAGAAACAGAATGTTTAAGGAAAGAAACATTAAAAAACATACCAAAGTAGCATTGATTTAAGGACACAATTAATTTAAGGACACCATTCCAATGTCTCGGCTCTAGAGGTGCAGATGTTGAGTCTCAGTATCGGGAAAAAATCCCTACAATCAGATTTTTCTCGGGATATTTGTCGAGCGAGATAAATGAATGCAAATTTGAACTCCCCTGAAGCGTTGTATTCATATTGACCGCTCAGGGGGAAAATATTGACGGAGTACCTTTCTAAGCAGGCCCATGATCTCAAGCAACAATAATGGCATCCGAATCTCCACTTTTCTACCCTTTTTTGTGATCCCCAAAAGCTTTCATCGCTGCTCGGGTTATAGCATTCACATAATAATGGTCTAGGTATTCACCACAATCAGCCGAAAGCATTATGTCAAGATGGATTGCCGTTTAACCCATTATTGTCCGAATCACTTTCATTATTTCCTCCCATGGACCTTGATCCTTATACCACCCCAGAGGTTAAAATCACAGTTTTATTTTGTGGAAGCGCAAATAGGATTCAAAGGTTTTAATTTTTACAGGGGCAGCTGATTATCTGGGACACCATGCTTTATTCTCACTATCGAATTCTGTATTCCTAGCATCGTAAGCGAAAATTTTCCCATCGGAATAAGTACATTCAGCAGCACGAATATTAGCTGCCGTGAAAATAAACTCTTCTGCTTGGGCCCATTCTGAAAGCATAGCGGGAGGTCCTGGGAGGGGCTTGACATGAAATCAAATTACAAGCCTTTTCCCAGTCTACCCATGGGAATAGGGGATGCCGAGAAATGACAGTTAGTTCAGTAGTGTTCGCGAGGTGTGCTTGTCACGCCATTAGCAGAGTAATGATGTGAAAAGGTCAATCCAAGGTCATATACACTATGAGCCCGAATCATTTGTCTCCATTTCGCCAGCTTGCTAAGAGGAATAGCCATTTCACTGCATACATAAACACATATCATAGGTATATATTTGTTTTCCATTTAGCAGAGGAAGAGGCAAACAAAGTCCTGTTGAGCTGCAGCGCTGTTTTGCCTTTGTTTATGCCAATGTTATGGTGGGCTACTGTTATTTTCAATTACCACCTACAGTTGGTTCTCCGCTCATCAATGAAAAAAAGCTTAATTTAAGTCAGGCTTGGGAATTTCTACTCGCCGACGGCAGCTGAACTCAAATAAATACATATTGATATCAAGTTCTGCTTTGCAAGGCATGAGCGCAGTAGGCGTCCAATCCCCAATATACCATTCTTATCTAGACCGTACACATATAACAGGCCCATAGACATTTTAAAATTTACCTTAGTAATAATTTCCATATTCTGCTAGAAACATTGCTTAGATTTTTGGTAGCTTGCATGAGTCATTTTGGCTTACACGAAGATCCATACTTGTTCTCAACTAATTTACGCCTTTCTTTAAAAAATCAATCCCACCGTCGGCGCAATCCTTCGATTTCCCCTTACCATGTGACGCGTGGGAAATCATTGCCAGCCTCCTTAAGGTAAACATAACATCGATCTCTCCTCCTGCTTTAAAACAAGGACAAGATAAGTTTGTTCCACCGCTTTCGGAATCAACTGATCCTGGTCAACCTTGAACAGTGTAGCCCTCGTGCTCTCTCATCTGCCATCGAGTTTGGGTGAGGAGGCCACACGTGTGTTGTGCATTGGGATGTACAAACTCCCATAACGATTTGCTCAAAACAGGGCCCAACCATAGGACTCCATGTACTCAGTGCAGTAAACCAACCTTAAACAAACCTGTGGGCAAATGATAAGGGCGTCGAGATCTAATGAGGGCACATGTGCATCCTCGCGCCCATGCGATCTGGAGGAAGCACCGGATGTATTTGGTCCGAGAGAGAGAGACGCTGAGAGAGAGAGAACCTGGCAGAAACCATATTCCTCCTACAAGGGGAAGGATGGAGGAGGGGGAGCGAGAGGGAAGGATATCACCATCGAAGAAGGCCATGTCCTTTCTGTCTCTTTTCCCTTATGCCACAATCACTACGCGAAGAAATCCCCCTCTGCTGCCGATGATATCGGAAATACAATCCATTGGAGTCTTGGACAGACTGCGCTTGAGGAATAAGATGTGATCAGTCTCAATATTAGATTTCGTCAATGCTACAGTGCACATGTATTTGTTGTGGATCGAACCAGAAGAAAATATTCTTTCTTTAATTCATGGGACCGGTATTGAGTTAGACCTAATAGAGATCAATTCGTTTGTCGAACAGAGACCAAAGAAGCAAAGTTATTTTTCACCTTGCAGTCTCTTTTTTACAGATCCTAATTTAAGTTTCGCTGTGAACTATCCCCCATTTTTTATTTCAAATACACTGAGCTTGATTGATTATTAAAGTGATGTATTTAAGTCAAATTTAATAATGGCATCCTCCAGGCCAGATATCATATTTTGCTCAGCATTTGAATAATATGAAGTCGGTAGATTCAAGTGTACTGCCCTCTCTAATTGCTTTCCCATGCCAGAAGATTGAAATCAATTTCTGATATTGAGTGGACTACGAGGGATATGAAAAACGTATAGACCTAATTATAGGAATACATGTAATCACTTAGACAAATTACGTTCTTGCCTGTGTGGTTTGGAAGATAATATTTACATGGCATGACACTGTAATGATGTTAGCTATAGAGTTTCACAATTGGTCGATTGCATGTTTACAACCTCTGAACATACAATGGTGTTTCCCGGTGCCCGAACAACGATGACACAAGAACCAAGCATGGATATTTATATACATAATTTTCTTTTTGTTTCGTAACAAAGATTTCTGGTTTAGAGATACAACCCTCATGCGAAATGGTCCCAATTTAACCAACGGAACCACTACATGTATGTCAAGCATACCTGCGAATAATGTTAGACATATTTTCATAAGCGGATTGCTATATATTAAAGCCTGAACTATTAACATCTTCAGTTTTAAAGCAGGGTCAATGACCATCCAACACCATCCCTGTGTGTTAAATACAACCGCCTGCCCATCCTAAGCTAGTGGGATTCGAAGTTGGGGCCATTACCACAAGCAAATGATTGTTTCCCTTTGGAAAATATTAATGCCATTTGCGAATAATCAATCACAGCCAGTCCATCCTCCATTGACGGCACTAGTCATATACCATGTACCATTCCTTCGAGTAAAATGACATTTACATCAAAACTCCACGCTGGTGCGTACTGGTGCTTCTCACTCTCGCCTCATCAAAAGGACTTAGCCCAACACGTGCCTGTGTTCATTAACATTGAAAAGGAAACCTAAATGGAGGGAGAACCATCATTCATTATCTAGCCTGGAAAGCCCCCCTCCCTCCCCCAGTCCACCCATAGATTCCCCTATGTTCGCCGGTATGCTACTAAAGCTCCAGTAGGCTATACTAATCACTGCTAACTGACACTTTTAAGGCCTGATACATCCATACATCAGAAAGACTTGGGTTGGTTCTGGAGAAGGTGCTGACGCTGGCATGAGCCGTGAGGGTTCAATGCAGAAGTCCTGGGTGGTGTACTTTGCAAGTTATGTCTTTCTTTTCTTTTTGACTTTGAGTACCATCCCAATCTAACTTTAAAACAATTGCTTACTTCAAACGTGTATTCAATTCATGAATATCTATGTCTCCTATCACAACGCAATAAACCTATTCATTTCAATAAAACATTGTCACTGACCAGATATTGCCATTGATTAAAAGAATTTTCAGACCCAAACATACCCAATTTGACCCCCCGATTTCTATCTTGGTCCACACATACACGATTCTGGGCCGATTTGGGGGCCCATTCTTGATTTGTGAATCATTTTCGTGTTGCACATCACATGTAAAAACAAATATTTGAAAACAAATATTAAGGTTTACTATCATTACAAACTGCTTGATCTCATCTTTTCAAATATGGTGGTATCTCAAAATCCATCTTTGGTGACTTGTGACACATCACATTTGTAATAATGAAAAATTGTAAAATAAACTAAAAAAACCCTGTTGGCCTGGGCAGAAGGAGAAGTGAGCATTATAAAAGTGAACAAAATCTTGTTGATATTCCAAAAGTTAGTGAAGTTATAGCCTTTTAAAGTTGCCTGCCTGTCAGAATTACAAATACTTTAAAATCCTAAGACAAATCGGGATTGTTGCCCCAATAAAACATTATATTAGATCATTGGGAGAGGACTCCCCATCAGTTGGGAAGGCCCCCTGATTAGTCGGGGCAGTTCCTGACTAGTCGGGGGTAGACCCACACATAGCCAATTAATCTTAGACCAGCCGCGATCAAATGTAAAGACTCAAAATCGGGGCGGTCTCAAATCGGCCAGGATTTGTAAAAATATACTTGAATTGCGCCAATAGTCTCCCGATTTGAAATGAAATCCTATGAATCATCAGGAGACCCAAATCGGGATTCAAATCAGCTTAAAATCAGTCATGTGTGGGTTGACCTTAAGACCTTGACTCAATATTCCGTTTGCTGCCCAGATGAATATTGAAACAAGCAGACAAAAAGAAGATCGAGGCGGAACCTGTCCTTACATGTAACCGTTCATAGAAAGTTGACTAAAAGCCCGCACACACAAACCCCAATTTCAAATATGGCCCGATTTGGGGTGTAACGACCAATCGGGGCTGAAATCCTAGGAATTAAAAATGGAATCGGGCCTATTTTGTGGCCCGCACAGAGCCAATTTGAGTCCCGATTATAGTATTTTGTGTCCCAACTTCTCCCCAAACTGAAATCGGCTGTACTTGGCCCACACATAGCCGATTTGGGGGCCGATTATATAGGCCCCTAAGGGAAAAAAACGAAAACAAACCAGAAAATGTTGTGGTGTATTTGGTCAATACTATATATAGCTAAATTAGAGTATATTTGGCATTGCATTGATTCTAGCAATCGGTTTGGTAAGTTGAACTGTTATAATCGATGTAACATAGTAATGGCAAGTCCCGAATGGGTGTGCATCATCATTACGGCGACATGGTCACTTGTGACTCATCTTCCTGTGACACGTCACATTTGTAAAAAAAAAAAAAAAATATTTGTTTTTAAATGAAAAGATCGGTATGTACAGAGGGAGAAGTGAGCAGTACACACGTGAAAGAATTGTTTTGATACTCCAGAAATCAGTGAAGTTATAGTCTTTCAAAGTTACCTGCCTATTTTTTTATTTTTTTTTGAACTACCAACATTTTTGGACAAATCAGGGGGTTTGCCCCAACATTCCATTATATTGGATCGTCGGGGGAGCACTCCCGATTAGTCGGGAAGGCCTCCCGAATTCGGCAATTCTGCATTTTTGCAAAACGAAATCCTACATTCTAGAATCGGGCCTGGAATTCTGAAATTGGGTCTGGAATCGGCCATGTGTGGGTGGAAATTTGCCAAATCAGGCCATAAAAAGTCAACCGATTAGTCCCTTGACTATTCGTGGTTTCGCCTGATTACTAATGAAATCGTGGGACTAGTCGGGAGCCCAAATCGGGCTTCAAATCGGGTTTTGTGTGTGCGGGGTTTTACCTCTATGTCCTAAATACACAGGTAACATAATCCAAGAGTAAATTCGGGCACAATATTCCAGGCATAATATCCTTTGGGTTAGACCCAGGAAAGAATAAATCACCAAGCTGTAAAATCACTTTCTATGATAAATCCAGTCAAAGTTAAAATGCCCATATTTCCTTTAATAGAGAGATTCTTTCTATTGGCTTTGGAGCTTCAGAACCGTCATATGTTTTGCCATTCAAATCGACAATTCAAGATATTTTTCATTCTTTCTCAGTCAAATCTTCGTATAATAGAATATTCTTGGTTGTTGTTGTTGATACTTTTATTGATCATATGATAATTTCGGCGGGTCTAAACTCCCAACATTTAGGGAGGGTTTCAAGCCCTGCCGGACAAGGTCGTGGACATAATATATAGAAATAAGGGTAACAATCCACCAACACGTTGGTCGTGTAGAGGATTAATCAAATGGAAAACGATATAAATGATGTTAAAAGCTATTTTTCAACGTCGGTAAGCATGACGAATGCCGTCCCTTGGTACACTGAGTTCTTCTTTTTGGAGTGAACCAAGCTAAAGAAATAATCAATTATTCCTCAAAATCGCTGTAGATCATGTTAATCTGACATAACTTAATTTATTTATTTGTTTGTATACTTACAATATACATTTTTTTTAAACTCTTAGGTATTGTATGGATAATTGGAACAAAAACCGAAGGCTTTTTTTCAGTATTCTTCTGTGAATGGAATTCAGGCTACTAATTGATCATATATTAGACGAAATCTCTTAGACTAGGACTTCATTGCGTTTTCTGTACATATTCAACGCACGTCCTTTTAAATAAGATCCTCGATGTCTGCGTGCATGTTTGGTTTCCCAAATTTCAGTGCCTTATGATTGGTTAGGAAGCAATGCAAGTGAAAAGGCAGTTGGCATCTTGGAGCAAGGCTTGGCAAAAACTGAGATCCAGTATCCAAGCCAACAAGTGTCCTAGCTAAGGAAGCACAAGCATCATGTAAATACGCATGCAGGGATTCGTATACAACTGACAACGTAGTAGGACTGATCGAGGTATAGAAGTTGTATTTATTTAGCGTATGCATTGATGGAGACCGCACAGCATTGCCTAGCTGTCCTGTCCTGTCAGTATTGTGTATGATTTGATTTAGATTTAAGAATATTTTATTCAGGTCTATGAACATTTCCATACATGAAGCACGAATATTCTCAGGAGAGCCTGAATTATTACAATTTTTTTTTACATAAGTCAGGATAGTTTACATACAACTGTTGTTATCATTACTGCTATATACATTTATGAATACCAAATCTTAGAAAGATTAATAATTTCGTATTGTAAGCCAAGTTATACATGGTCCAAATTTACACGGTCCAAACTTCACATGGAATTCGAGATTTGGGACAAGATGAAGATTTAGGCTATAGTCTCTGACATTGACAAACTCGTGAGAAGGAGAGTTAGCCTATATTTGATGCGCCTATTATCCACAGGGTCCCGTAGTATATAAGCCTAGTGGATTGAGCGTGGAACTCTCACAGACTTCCTGCTGGCGGCCGAGGTTCGATTCCCAGGGCTAGCCTTAATTTCCTTGGTCAGCCTACATGCTCGAGCAGTAGGGGATTTCAAACTCGGCCATTTCTTTAGATAAAATAACCACACATTCAGAGCTTTTACTAATAGGGTCTGGTAATTTTCCTCTTAATTCAGGTTTTTGTCTAGATATGTATTTCTTCTCATATCTCTTGGCAAACATCACGTTTATGGTGGCCGAGTGGGGTCCAGAGAGTGTGTGCCCACTAGAGTAGAGGTTCACGCACGGGAAGTCTTTGGCTATTTACTTATAAACGTATGAATTATTTTTCTCATTTTCAATGACAATGCCCTTCCCAAACCTCTCCCCCCGCCCTGCTCTTCCTCCGTCATAGCTAAATATTGGTTTGCCAAGTGTCTAATAGCTGTGTGCAGCCGTTACTCGGTGTAGCTGCACCCAGCGGTGGCACTTGTAGTGGTATGACGAGCGTCGTTCCTGTTGACATGTATGTGAACTATAGGTTTGACTTGAATATGCCGGGAACATGGCACTGTATCAATGCATGCCTTAAAACACCCTATGAATTATTACAGACTATTTTAGTGGTGAGAATGGATTAAAAAATCGCACTCAGGTTAAGTGTAGAGAACATGTGGGAAGGACTGTTTTGGGTATTTAGAATTTTTTTTCAAATGTTGAGAAAAGGTCGAGAATAGATTGTGGTATACAGTTAAAAAGCGAAAAACACTGAGTGGCATTGCAATGGTTTCGATTGAGAATAGAAGTCATTTTGACTTTTTCCATGGGAAAAAGCGGAAGGTTGCCGATGGTCGAGTTATCTGTTATCTGCCATTGTTTCATGCTGGTGGTCTACTAACCTTTTCGTCTGCCTCCACATTCCTCCGAGGGCACCCCATGTTTGTAGGCCTATTAGCTATAGGCCTACAAGAAACTACATTTTCGTAATATATCTATCCAAAATTATATCGATCTAGCCTACAGTAATTCCTTGTCATGACTTCGAAACAAACGTTAAAACAAAAGGTATTTTAGCTTTTAAATGAGATGGAAAACGATTTTGAAATTCAAAATGATTTTGGAAATGAAAATGATTTTCTATTTAAAAATGAAACAGAATATCACTTTCCATGTGTGAGCATTCTTGTCTTCCGTAGGCTAATTTTGCATTATTTGGTAAAAAGATGAGCATTCCTCCTGAACTCATCTGGAATATAGGATAAGGTTCAAGAAGAACAACAGCCCCATTGTTTAGCAGTTGATGTTGCCCAATATTCCGTAATTCCACAATGTATAGGACCAACAAATGTAGTATCCTATAAATAAGTAACAAAATTCCCAAAGCTTTCAACATATGCAATCTGCATGTTATTTAATCCGATAATAGGATTTGTTGATTTGTAGAGAGACTCCCTGTGTTGTTGTTGATAATCAACTGAATGCTACCAAAGGCTCTTTGCTGCTGAAGAGCCCGCTGTTCATTCCACGTGAATCAACAATAATGGCTCTTGTTCCCAGAAAACGCAGTCATTTCATGCAGTCATGCTCCTGAACGGGCGAGAGAGCCAGTTGAATAGGAGTTACATAAAGCTTTAATAATATTACTCATTTCGGGCTTGGTTTTGCCAAATTCCAAGCAAATAAAAAATGACTCATATATGATTTCACATGAGCATGAAAAGGTACCTTTAGACGTCTGTCATAGGTGTGATAACTTGCATGCAGGAAACAATACTTAGCATTAATACACTATACACCTATCATAGGCCTACGTACATTGGTAATTTAATATTGAGATATTTATAATTAATTGATGTGTTTTCCTATGATGTTCAAAAAATTAGTACTATAGCTGAATAAAAGTGTAATAATAACAACACTACTATAATTACCGAATACTTATTACACACTAGGGGATTTGCATGTACCTCTGAGCATGTCTGTTTTGATTGATTTAGGGCTAACATATTTAGCAACACTTTTATCGAAAATTGCAAAAATGTTTTCAGCAATATGATAGTTCGTATACATGATCTATAACAACCAAATGCACGATCGGGAAGATGGAGACTTGTGTTATGGAAACACGTATAACAGTCATGGATATTGACAATTAAGCGCTGATAATTATATCACAAGTTTGGGTCTTATCATGGTCTGTAGCCCTTGCATAATTATTAGTGTCCAAGATAGAAAGGGAACATTAAGACGCTACCTTTGTAATCTGTCATTGCTCTTATCTCATAGAATGGCTACATGTATTTATCGGGCAACCATCATATAAATCAACATGCAAATGAGCGGACAATTGGATGACATAAGCCATGTAAGATAGTGGCCTATCCAAAGAGTATCATGGAATCAGAAAAGCTGTAATTCACGATACAGCGAGAATACTAATTGGATTCTCTGTAGCCACTGGGATGTCCTTCAGCAGCGTCCTTCATATTGTTATAAAAGTCCGATTGGAGTAAAATCTTTTCAAAATGATCATAACATGTGCAAGGACTTCACCAAATTATTCTTCATTGCGGCAGATACGGTTCTCAATTCCAGCTATATTTTCTCCGGTATGGATTCTGCTAGGGCTACACCAAGGTTTTCGTCCTTGCGGCAGATACAGTTCTCTAATCTGGCACTATTGGTTTACCATTAGCCATAAGGTGAAAACCGGATGGGCCGCGGATGGGCCGTAATGAAAAATCTCTTGGTGAAGTTACACCTGAATGGTCGCATGGGACGCAACAACAAGCTACACTGCAAATTTTCTTATGCAAAAGTCATTGACCGAAACGTTCCATGCGGTAATATCAACGGGTTTTGATATTCTTATGGCAGGCTGGAAGGCATAAACCATGTTGCGGTGCTTCCTCCGGCTGTCCAACTTGATAACTTGACGCATACTTCTGACGGCTTAGAGCTGACAGTCGTACAAGACCAACCGTGAAAACCGTATAGGCCGCAATGATAAGCTTCTTGGTGAAGTTACACCATTATGGTCAGGTACGGCGCAAAATGTCAATTCGAGTTGTAAGTAGTATATGACAAGCGACCATTGGCACACTTGCCATTTCAAGTAGTATATGGAAATGAGGCAATGGCGACGGGTGTAGTATTCATCGATTTTCAATTATTTTATTTCCGTTTAAGGGAATATTTGTTCGAATGGTGGATCATAGAGGGTATTGACATTCGAAACAGATGATTGATATCCAAATATAAATTCTTTCAATCAAAAACTAATGGCATTGCTGCAATTTCGTTCGTGTAGGACCCTCAGCTAATGGTTTTAAGCAATAACTGGCAACTGACTCTCAGTACAATCATGTGCAGAGGACTGAGGATTTAGAGATAATTTCTGCAGATTCTTTTTTTTATCTGAGTTTGGATATATTTGACATGGCCTCTGTTTACCGATTATGAACCGAGAATTACTGGTCGGGTAAGTACCGGGAATCACAATTTTAGTAGGAAAGTCCTAGAGAATGATTTGGGACATTGTTTCACTAAAGAAGAGCACAGGCGCAAGTCTTAAATCTTTAAGGGAAAATTTCCTCTTGCGAGGAGAGAAGGACGGACGTCCGATAGATCTCATTGGCCTCCGATGGTGCAGATTAGCCAGGCAGAAAGTCAATCTAGTCGGGGGTAGACTTTTTTTTATAGAGGGCTTCCCCAATGTGGCCGCATTGCTGGTCCTCGGGCGCCTGAGCTTGAAATCACTGTCAGTGCCTATATTGGTGCAAATTCAGTCATGTGAATTTGGGATATCAACAGCTATACAGGCGTTAAAGCAATAGAGCGAGGTTATTATTTCCACAATGCTAGGGTGTTGGAGAAGGTATACACACACCGGCCTGTGAAAGGTGAATTCTTATCAGTGTTTGGCTTATGTTCGCATAAGGTTCCGGTGAGAATATGATATTGCAACGTCATCACACTTGCTGAGCTATGGTGCCATTGAGCATTCCCAAACGTATGAATTTCGCAATTGGGTGGTAAACTTGAAGGGATGCAATTGAACGGTACACCAAGCGCACTGGGTAGCAGTAGAATGTGCGATGTCGCCCCTTTTCAGACAGTATTGGTCTATTCATGTTATTTCTGTTACCCATACCAAACCACAAAAACGAGTTTTTACATTTCTAAGAACCCCATGCAGGCCTTATGAGGTTTTCCAAAGATTTCATCTCAATTTACCGTTGAGTTTGTGAAAATCCTAAAAGGTTTTTTCTCAATAAGGTATATCAATACGAGTAGGCCAAATATTTTTAGTGGTTAGGACATACAAATACATTTAGTCGAGCTGGGTGAATCAATACTAAAACCGTCTGTTCAGTTTGAGCGCTATATAGAAACTGCTGAATGCACTGGGCTCCCAAGACCACTCCTGGCTCATCTTATTCAGTTCTTATTCGACCCTTATCTTCATTCCCAAACTATAATCAGAGAGTGATCATCAAAGCTGCATTTATGCTCACATACTTGATTATTGTCGTTTGAATAGTAATCAGAATGACTTTCGCTCAATAAAACCCCAAAGGTCCTTTTACTTATTAGAGGACTCAGTTTTCCTATTGAAGCCAGCTTCAAAGAATACCACTTTAATGTGAAAGAAAATGGTATGAAAATAGTGGACGTTTTCATGTTCGAATGTGGTTATATCTAAAGATATTGAAAAAGGTTTTGCAAGCTAACTGTATAATTCAATGCAATGTTGCACAAGTTTAGAAATGATTCTAAATGATGATGGTAATAAATAATTTCTGATTTTGAACCAAGCCTAACTCTTCCCCCGCAGTCGGGGTACATAATTTCTGGTGAGAATAACCCTACATCATCCAAATATTCCATTCGCTACTTCATTTCATCTTTTAATCGTTCCCACACTATGCCTTAGAATATCACACGTACAATACCAAGCACCCCTCAAGCCAAGGATGATCAGTAGTATGTTCAAAATATGTCTTAAGCATATTGTTGTACTTGTAAACTCGGATGAGCGCTACATTTTAGTATCCTACCAAAGGTTATGCCGAATATCAGATGTCAGCAATACACATAAAACAGGAAAGAAAACTATAAACACGCACATGTATAATGTGTCTGTACACTGCTCTTGAAAGCAAACTAGGTTTGTTTATTACAAACCAAATCCTTTGTATTACATTATGCCCTCCTTCTATAACTGCACGCAAATAAGTTCGAAGACAAGAGAGGAGTTGCAGGTACATCTGACATGATTGTCAAAGTCGGGTTTCACTTGCCCCTATTTATTCAAATAAACAAAAACAAAAAATAAAAGGAAAAAATAATTTTCTGAACCTGTTCCTTGCTCGATCGCTCACAAACTGATTCATTCAAACCCAACTGCCGGGAACAAGCGTAGCAACAATACAAACAACATTGGTAACCAAGAGACAGTACGGTGGCCGAAAGGCATGGTGGCTCGAGACTGCTGCAGTTATACCCATATTTAATACATTAAATATATTCCATAACTGCACGCAAATAAGTTCGAAGACAAGAGAGGAGTTGCAGGTACATCTGACATGATTGTCAAAGTCGGGTTTCACTTGCCCAACCCCAATAAAGGAGTAAAAAAAAAGTTAGGTGAAGGCCGACATGGAGGAGAAGTTGATGGCGATTTTTCTTTCAATATTGATCCTGTATTCCAGAGGAGTTGACAGATATCGCAGAACAGCATCGCTATGCCAATCTCCCATCAGTTGAATGTCTGATACTGACGTACCTGCCATATACATATTAACGACAGAACCTCTCCTAAGGCTATGTAGACCTAGATCTTTTAGAATACCAGCCTTGATTGCCCAACGTTTGAAAGTCTGTAATGCAAACTCATACGCAACTGGTGTCCCTTGGTTATAAGAAATCAAAGGCTCCTCAGCCTTGGCATTATTCACATCCAACCACGATTTTAGCTGAGACGGTAGACACAAGTCCGAGTAACAGTAAGATACAGGGCACTCCAGGGTTGATAACCCATATTGATTGTTTTTAGCAGATGGAACCGCTATCTTGCAGCCCCAGTCATGAAAGGTAACATTGGAAACCTTTAGCAAATGTACATTATAAGGGCCAGAAAACACATGACATTTTCGCAGCATTGTCCTATAGCATAACAGAATACCCAACCAGCATGCCCTCTGCTTAGTAGACAACAAATCTACGGACTGGAAGATTTTACACAGTTCTTCAGGTAATATAGCTTCCTTGGGGGCTGATTTGTCACCTAAACTTCGTCGAAGACCTTTCATTAATAACGTAATACTGAAGTTCTTACGAAGGTCTATTCCATCGTGTATTTTCGCCAAATGGTTGATGGCTGACAGAAGATTGTTCAGTGATGTATAGCAAAGGCTCGATGATGCCCATACTAAGAACATGGACACAACTTCAGCATTCACTGGTACAGGTTCCTTGTTGTATATATTACAGAAATGATAGTACTTTTTCCATTGACTGTTTCGTGTACCAATACTCGACTCTGCTAAGGCTTGTTTTCTCACATCAATAACTCTTTGCTCAAGCTGCCCTGCAGAAGCAAGACGGAAAATGACGGATATTAGCCTTCACACATTGCCAAAATAAATCTCGTACAATATCAACCTCTACTTCAGACACGGGTTTGCAAGATGATAGAACAGTTCTAGTTTTCGTAGAAATACCTCTGATGCTAATATTAGTGTTTTTGAGGCTATCTGCCAAGTGACGAAATACATAATCAACCACATATAATTCCATAACACATTCAGACCTTTTATCAGGAACTATCGGTACAAAAACCTCGGCTGAAACAATACTAGTGGGATTATCCCCGACAAAAACGTATGTACCAGACACTATTTCACCTTGGTAATTTGCCTTGAAGGCCCCTGGAGCAAACTCAAGATCTATAATATGCTCATCATTGACATGTGAGAAATCGTATGTACCATTAAATACATCCGCAGAGTCTTTCCACCACATAATATCTGCACGTAAGGCATTGCTAATACGTGAACGTCTAACGTCACGTTTGATCATCTCATTGAGGAAGTCTAGTATTCGTTTTGTATGAATTCTTCCACCTTTTATGACTCTAGCAGCATGGCTAAGCACACCTGCAACACGTCTAAGCTGTCGAACGGTAACCCAGTTCCTACCAGAGAAAAATTCTATTTCTCTCATAACCTTGGCTATCTTGCGATCAGGTAAACGTAATTGACAATTCACAGAATCAACCTCAATGCCTAAGAAAACACAAATCTGAGATGGGCTAGTAGTTTTACGCCAATTAACGTAGAATCCTAATTCTCGAACCAGGTTAATCAAGGCTTGTTGACTACGAATACAATCATCATATGTTTCTGCCCAAATCAAAAAGTCATCAATATATGAGACTACAGAATGTCCCCTAGCTTGTAACACACGACAGACAGCATTGGTAATACGAGTAAAACAAAATGGGGCCACACGCGACCCAAAGCACATAAAATTATCACACAGGTGTACATCGTGGTTGTCAAAGTTCCATGAAATACCAAAATATGTTCGTTGAGAAGGGTGAATCGCCACACTTCTATACGCAGAAGTCAAGTCTACAGAACACATATAACTATAACGATTTAACTTGCCAACCACATCGTCCACCTTTACATATTGGAAACGTGAGAAAACAGATCGTGTATAGTTGTTGACTGAAGTTTTCAATGGCCGACGACAGTCAGTAATCATACGAATATCACCATTCGGTTTGCTGATGACTCCTACCGAATGTGTACACACGGGCATGTCGCTGACAATTGACATTTTTCCAGACTCTAACTCGGCGATAAGTTGATCCTCCAATTTAAACATGGTTGCAAGAGGAAAGTAGCAGGACGAATAATTATGGCGGAAATACGGTGTCACATTTGCTGAAGGGTCCACTAATTTAAAACCGTTGACGACTCCATCGATCAGATAGTGACAATCCGGATCTGTGTATTCCTCGGAGACTAAGACACGGGCCCATGCCGCCGGCTTGAATTGGCGCCTAACACCTTCCAACAGGCCCCAATCAACTATAGATAAGGCGGAATCGATAAGTATAGGCAGGGATTGGGTGTCGATAACAGAACTGGAAGTCTCAGGTTGAACAAGAGGAATATTATCAACAATTTCATCCTGCAAAATTGTCGAAAGTTCATTACCGCCGCCATCTTGTCACTGGCCACTTCCGGTTGGAGGTGGGCTCGTAGCGCCAGCTGATGTCGCAAAACTGCCATGTTGTTTTACCCAATCTAGATGAATCTTGCACGTATTGGCTTTGTGACTACCTTTACACAGGCCACAGAAACCATGTTGAAATGGACAATTCTCACAAGAACGATCATTATTCCATCTCCAACAGGCGCCTTTTACCCATTTGGAGAAGTCGTACATGGGACCCTTTTCTTCGATCAACTTCCGGTTTGATTCTGATTTGAAGTGAGACGAAGAATTACGAGGATACCTGTCTCGTTTAGCCATCAAATCCCGAATAGCTGTAGTGTTATCCGCACTAAGATACATCGACTCAGATAACCCGTCGACACAGGGCCAATTCGAAATCTTTCCTTGAAGAACTCGCGTAGTGGTAGAGTGTTCATATGCAACTAAGGCATGATCCACAAACACATTGCGATGTCCTTTGTACGAGATGAATTGGAGGTGGTTCAAATAGCCCTTAATGACACCAGCAGAAACATTCGCTTCCACCAGGCTATTCAATACACAGATACCACCGTACATCAGATCTCTATACGACATTTCCTCATGAGAGCCCAAATGTTCAATGTAGAATTCCGGGCGCAACTTACTCAGATCTGGGTGCTGCCAAGGACCGGGGTTAGGCCGACTGTCAGTAGAGTCACCGGCCTTTCCGGCTATGTTTGTTGGTCTATTGGATAGCGTCAAACGTGACAGCTCTTTCTCCGCATCGGCAATCTTCTGAAGTAAGTCATTTTTCTTATCAGATTGTGTACTTGCAATATCGATGGCTTTCTCCACTAGATCTAGGTAATCCTGGGAATCAGGACTTGGCAACTTGTCGATCGCGATACCCACGAGCTCCGCAACCTTGGCCGCGTTCATCTTAGAAGAATCAGTCGAACTAGCGGCAGCAGACAATCTTTCCAGTTTAGCACGACGATTGACTTCAACCCAACAACTTGGGCGATTATGTAGTTTAGAGCAGTATGAACAGTTAATCTGCGACATTAATACACGATTTTTTTTTCCATTTACGGCCGCGATGTCCGAAAAAATAATTTTCTGAACCTGTTCCTTGCTCGATCGCTCACAAACTGATTCATTCAAACCCAACTGCCGGGAACAAGCGTAGCAACAATACAAACAACATTGGTAACCAAGAGACAGTACGGTGGCCGAAAGGCATGGTGGCTCGAGACTGCTGCAGTTATACCCATATTTAATACATTAAATATATTCCATAATTATATCTTTTATGTTTTTTTTGTTTTTTTTATACATTATATCATTATTTTATCAGATCTGTAAATTCGTGACTCTCGTCCAAATCTGGGATATTTTCCCCACTGAAAAAATAGCCTAAAAGTGTACTTAATATCTAGAAGTGTACTCACTTGTAAATAAGCCTTATTATTTAGGAACAGATGCAACTGGTCATTCATTATCAGTAGAGAGTTATTAGAAATTTGACTCCTTCCAACTTAAAACGTCCTCGTAAGAGGGGACTGAACACATATTTTTGTTGGAATCTCTTCCAAGACGATCTCCGAATTATTACATTGTACATCTTATTCTATCCAACAACCGTTCATCAATCAGTGTCTGAATGATATAAGTTTTGATGTAGACCTGTTGAATATGTACATTAGATGTGAATACATGGTGAGTAACTACGAGAGCATGGATATAGAGTGAGTTTAATATGACCATGTATGTGCAAGTATAGGGATCAATAATCAATAGTATTATAAAGTTTAACAGTTCTGGAAGTGGTGAAGAATCACTTCTTTCTATACATTGGGACTAATCTAATCTTGTTACGATAACGCCCATCAGCCACCACAAGGTGAACTTGTCTTTCTTTCAAACTAATTGTCTTCACTCCGGGATCTCCATTTTCAAACTGCTAGCGAATCCAATAATTCCTCTCTGTATCCGGCTATCTCTAATTCATCAGGATATTTCGGTGGCGTCCATTCCTTCAACCTGATTCGATCTAATTCAGATATTAGTTATAGCAAGGGACGAGGAGTTCATTTACTTTCAATTACAGACGCGCATTCTCCCACCAGGCTAGAGAGCTTTTTACACCAAGGACTATTTTGCAAAGGGTATTTCTACTCCATCCGTAGATTATATTAACCCCCTATAGGCGTCGCTACGGAGAGTAATCATGATATCACAGCGCATCCCTGTATTCTCATTTATTTCCGTTTCAAGAAAGCAACATTCGGGAGTCAGTAGTTGGTTCGGGCCTTTATCCCCAATTACTGATTACACATTTCCCAGTCATCATAGATCTGAGACGTTTATATTGTTTATTTGCTACTAGAAAGTGGTCTGGAACCTTTGGGCATAAAGTTCCTTTTACCCTGAAGTTCATATGTGTATATATAGACAAGTCGATCTTGGCAATCTCAGAGCCATTAGTAACTCAATATTAGAGAGTCTAACGCGATTCAAGCTTAAAAGTTTTTGTCTGTCGTGACATTACTGCATGTGAACGAGAGCCAATCTTGGGATTTCTCTTCAAACAGCGTCGAATGACAATAAGCAAGGCCATGGGAACGAGATGCAACGTTCCCAGTCCGGGCCTTCCCCTGTACGAACAGGCAAAAGTGTCTTCGTTCTGACAGGAGAAAAAGTCAAAATGTCAATAGTTATTAAGCATGTGCGTGTTGCCATCATGGATGCACCCAAACTATGGTGCCCGACAACATGTTCCTCCGTTGTAGCGACAAAGGATAGGCTCTCTAACCCTATTTCCCCTTCCCTTATAATACCACCCGTCTCTCTGTAATTAAAGTACTATTCAGGTATAAAAATATATGTCAAATTTAAGGAAGGTAACAATAGGAAACCTGAGTAAACCATATTCTCACATCTTATATATATATGCTAAAGCATTGTATAGATTACATGCCATCACATACCTTCATGTCAGTCATCCCTTATAAACTAAACTTTCTATCATTTACTTGCACAATATAATATTTTTTCTAAAACGTCTCATCATAATTGAACACTCTAGTACAGAAGATCCATTATAACCCAACCTACTTAATGAAATCAGGGCACAACAAAAAACACTCTAAACGAGTGACAGTCCAAATATAATGTATTATTACAGAATAAAATCCTGTACATTCAGCGCTATGTGGAAATCATAGTATCTTTTCCTGAGAATGAGTAAATCAAGCATAACCAGAGATAGCCTCAAACAGTACACAGACATATAGCAACCAGTTGATCAACATTTAAATGCTGGATACATGGTGATGATCCCCCCCCCCCCAATGGCAACCTGTGTACTCAGTTACATAACGATCCACTCATCCCTGCTTCCATGATTATTCCCTTTACAAGAGTGCATTAATTAGACCAATTGTTATGGCATCATACCGCAGAGATCATTATTCCCAGCCACTAAGCCTCCATAACAATGGATAAGACCGCCTCACATACAGTGTAATATCTATAACAGGGGCGTGGGAAGCGCCCATGGTTCATTGACTTGACATAAAAGCAATGTGAGAACAGGTAATATAGAAGCTATTATCATATCACCTCGAGGGTTTATACGATGCTTAAAAGCATGCAACCGAAATTAGCCATGATTCTGAGAAGAATGATTGTTATGAATATGTAGGCTATTATGTTGATGTTACATAAGTTGGACTGTATTGATCTGTAGGAATTAAACAAGATTAACCATTAGCCTTAACTCTAACAAGAAAACTTGGCCTATCAATAGAGTTTCCAGAGGCTCCAACCCGAGGAAGGCTGAGATCGGGTGATCTCCCAATTCCTACATTTGCCTACTGTAAAGTTGGTGAAGAAATAAACGTTTAAATCTAATATCATTTAGATTAGAAAATTCGTATTTACAATGAGAATAACATTAGAAACCACCTTTATATTTACGATTTATTTCATGGCTACAGATTTCATTTAAGAGTATCACTCTAATGAATGTCTTATAACTTAGAATAAGAATATCACAATATGTAAACCAATAAAACGATAAATAAGCAGGGCATGGACTGGATGAACTTTATTTGAGAGGGCCACTACCTTTTTGTCAGAATCATCTGAAAAGATAGCGGTGGTGTTGCTGTGAATGTTGTGCTAAATATCGGGATATAAGGTGATGCAAGGTCCCGTTGTTAATGTTATTGCCCTCGAGCAAGCAAAACGCTACGTCCCACCAGGCTGGGTCACGCAAATATACTGCATATTAAGATATAACTCAATGAGAGATGGATATAGGATGACGTATTCACAAAACACAAGTGCATTGTTTTTTCGTTTTTTCCGAGGGAAAAACGGAAAAATAACGCACAAGTGTTTTGTGAATGCATCATCCTATATCCATCTCGAGTTGGGTTCTATTTTTATGCCATGATATATATATTTCAGCCTTATTTAATCATTATTTACCTTCATTTCATGTCTCGCAACCCTCTGACTCGGCAAAAACAAGCGCCTACAACGTTGCGTCATGAAATGAGCGTCATTGATTGGCGCAGCTAGATTAACATAACCAAACAAAATAGCAGAGTAAATTGGCTGCATTCGAAAAGTGGATTTCGCTAGTGAAATCTATGCATGCATATGCCATGGGCTAATCTGGCCATGTTTTGGAGGATATGCATACCTATCATGGCGTAAAACGAAGTTTCACCCATTATAGAACAAGTATTGGCCTGAAAATGAAATAAAAAAAAAGAAAAAAAAAGTGAACTTACAAACTAAGGGAGTGTGTACACTGTACTCGTTGCGCAAGTAACATTATGGCGCAGGACGGGCAGCACATGTTTCAAATGCGTAATTCACCCTGCCGTAAATCTACATTTGTCCCGTAAAGCATGCTGCCATAATTTGTGAGGTGTAATTCATGGTAGCGTAGCTCAGATCCCGCTACAAGAGTATGAAAAAAAAGCTGTAAGGCCAGAGCTAGATTCCAGCCCCCAATGCCTGTTCTGTTGGCCAGTGTGCTAACCACTACACTACAACGGCTGGATGAAATCCAAGGCTTAATTCTGCATCATATAATATATGTGATGTGTAGAGCTACAATGAAATGTGTATTCATTTCCACACCTTCATGCTTTGTTATATCTAGTGCTATATATAGCCATTGGCTAAGACAAAAGCTACACAATCTTTCCCACATGGGCGCTAATCTACGGCGCTGCACTGTATATCTACCCAATGTGAGGGTGGCCCAAAGCCAAAGCCAATTACACTTATTTTTAAGGTGCGCCGTCATAGTTCTACACTTTTTTAGGACAGTGTAGTAACAAACAATGTGGCTCTAAGTATGATGAAAGAAATGGATTGCTATATTGACAGTATAGTAGGAATCATGAGAGGAGTGCCCTGGTGAAGGCTTGCCAATAATTCTGCCATGCAGGGTGCTCTAACAGTCCAAAGTAGGCCTATATCGTACCCATGAGATTATAGTGGATCGGGTATAGCAATGAACAAGCACGAAACTGCACTTAAAGGCCCCGACATTGCACCTTTGAAGATGTATATATGCAATTACATTCCCCATTCTTTGATACATTTTCTTTTCATAATACTAAAATTGCATCCGAAAAACGAGTAGATTATATTTGTTAAGTACAGGTATTCCTAGGTTTAATTAATTGATACCTTAACATAAGATTTAAGCACAGAATTGAACTTTGGGTTGAATGGCGGGTTCTATTTAACTATGCAAGTAAAGAGGTCTAAACCCATCTCATGGAATGTCAAAGTTGAAGCATTATGAGAAGCTTCTATCAATAGGGAAAGTATTCAGTTAAAAAATAATATTCACCACCCTCCCTGATGTTAAAGCATACGTGATATGAACTACCGATGTTACGTTTAAAGAGAAACAAAGTTTATTAGTCATAACAGCAGGAGATATTCAATAATACATGCACGTATGCTGTTGCAAAACCAATAAAAACAATCGCTCCTAATCGAGGACCTGTACATGTGGTATTTCCTTTTGATCAAGACATCAAGTTATCCATAACTGGATGGCAAGTACCAGATGAACGTAATTACCGCTCAGTTGGAAGTGATTTGGATCGCGTTTGTTATATACGGCAAAATGGCTGATCCTTAGCAATTGCATTGCGTGTCTACACGGTATGATTCATCTGAGGACATTAAAGGAAACGAGACATTTGGCCCTCGAGGATAGGATCAAGTAGAGGTAGGGTTCTAGCCTGGGGATAGTTCGTACCTACCCCTAATACATATAGCATTATACCTATGCAACATGAACCAACAGAGAATCATAACCTGATGTCCGTTCCCAACTTTCTTATCTTAGGGGAGGAATAACACACCTGTAGATACTGTCAAGGTATTTAGGCTGGGGTGAGATAGCATGGTGTAGTTCTATTGAGGGAGGCGTCATCGTCAGGTCCCTCTTCGACTTTAGCGCCATCTGGTGTGTCCTAAGCAAACTATGTCTCTCATACAGCTTGAAGGGAGTGTGCTCCGTTATATATGATGCTATTCTCCTGATTAAATTCCAAGTCATGCAGGGAAACAACTCTCAATGCAATGAAAGCTACAACAAAATTGTTCATGATACACAACCATTTATTATATTATCTGCTTATTCTTTTATATAAAATAAAGCCATACATCACCACTCATTTTCCTTAGGGACCTAGACCTAGAGAAACAATTTATGTTCTCCATGTCCTTATTCCACTTAATGAAAGTGCACTGAGCCTATATGATATAGACGGCATCCAACTTCTAATCCATGTGGTGTATTGGCACTAATCTGAATGCATTCCGGAGGGATTACTCGTTTGCACCGGTCTCGTTGCTCAGAGATCACCCAGCTTCCAATAAAACAGATGGGGCTCATATATATTTGTCTAAGACTTGGCCACCTGTTACAGAGGAATCCATTTGAATTTTGCTGTCTCCTTTATTGTCGGAAGCAGGCACAGGAGGGCAATTTCTTTCAATGTGTTGTATGTCGCTACATACATAATGAATAACACACTTCGGTATAGCGGAACTGAGAGGCGAAAAATACAATTCTGGAGCGTCGGTTTGACGGGAAGATTTTTGATTGTACAAACATGAATTTCACGGTTAGATCATTCAAAGATGCATTTACAGATGAAGGTCGGTATTTGGCTTTTCTTGACAACCATGATACATATTCCTTCCAAATGCTCAAATCGAAGGCTTGAGGCAATTATAGGGACAAAGGCATTTGTCCGATGGTTAATTTGTTTTAAGTTGTGTTTAATCGGCCAAGCATTATATATGCAGTATACAACATTCTCGGTTCATTCTGATACAAAGAATATAAAAATGTCATATTTACTTGTTGATAATGAATGATAAGGAATTATATTACTTTGCATTCAAACATGTTATAACATTATAAACTAATAATATTGAGGTGTGTAATATATTTTGATGGCAAACGATTCTGTATAGCAGAAGCAGGTGCATCGTACTAGCATGGGGAGCATAACTGCATTGATCTTTCTTAGAGGCTATTTTCATTCAGCAATAAAGAATGGGTCACGCATCGCTCGTACAATGAACTTTAGCAGGGAGTTCATAAAGAATTCTGTTTAGAGCACCAGGTACTAATTTAAGCCTGCTTGCCAGTGATATCGCAACTAATCCTATCCTATACCAATCCCTATATCACCAAAAGAAATATAATATCCCTCGAAACATCACACCGATTCTATTTGTAAGCCCATCGAAAGGTTTCCTCCAAACCCAACGTTGTTCAATTGTAAATTGCCAAACATGTAATTTATTTTTATATTCTACATTTCTTCTGTTAGAAAGGCAATGAACTTGTATTGCTAGAGACGGAAGGTCCTCTGGGATCGGACGAGCATCCCAAGCCCAATGAGCCATGATAAACACGCGATTCTTCATGGTAGACAATGTTTTCTGAGGAAGCGCTCCGGATCCGTCTTTGTGCAGGGGAGTGGAAAGAACTGGTTCATAGTTGTGGAACAATACTCTGATCGACCGCGAAAAAGAAACTCTTCTGATATTTCCGACGACTGGCTTTTTATTCTGTACATCATATAGATTTAGGCGCTTTTATATTTGTCTCAGAATAAAATCTCGTTAACCACATTAAACCCTTTGCGCATCACTTCATACACTGATATCATTAGACTTCTATCTCCAGCAGTCTATTCAAGTAATATATTATGTGTTAAGTTCAAAATTGGAAACATACATTTTGAAAAAATGTTTGATAGAAATAATAATTGGTCTAAAATAGGATTTTTTGTACGAGTACGTTGTGATAGATATTCGGTGTAATTTTAAAACTTTAATTAATCATTATTTCCTTTATTTTAAAACCAGTCAAGTGCTCGCAACTTGATAACTCTATCTTTGTAATAGACGAATTCATAGACGAATAACGAAAACATAGACGAATTCATTTCATTTTAATAAGGAGGTCTTTGTAAAAATCTTATATATATATATATATATATGGCCCATTCTCACGAAAGTGGTGCAACCCCCCATTTTTTTCATTGATTGGTCAATAACTTGGTCGATTCTGATCTGAAAGACAAATGAATTGACCAGATGCATCCGTCTTTATATGAGCTTCAATAAGATATATACTTTTGCATATCTATAATGTATATTTTATTAATTATGTACTATCAAATCAGGAGAAATACCCAAATAATCACTATCTAAATACTAGTTATTATAGAAAAAAATCCAATTGAATTAATATACATGAATAAAATTCATGGCATAGAATAGGGGATGAAAACCAAACAAAATGATATATTAAGGTTAAATATATTGGCAGAATCTATGCACTCAACTCAATCTATGAGAAAATGGCTAAATTGGGGTGAAAAAACGTCGCCAGACAAAAATGGCTGTGCTTTTTAAAATTATTGAATAAATTTTCTCAAAATAGTCTAATTCCATAACTATAGGCTTGGAGACACACATATACCACCATTGGAAGATACTTATTACTTACAATCAACAGAAATCCTGATAATCAGTATATAATCAGTGGAAAAAACGTCGCCAGGTTTCCAAATATTAGCCAAATTAAATTATTTTCCACCTAATGTTTAAATATGATTAAGCTTCAAGAATTACTTGACAAAATAATCTCAAAATATCTTTCCTGATTTAAATACTGGGCTGTGTTCATTGGGCGACGTTTTTTCTCATGATTCATGTGATGTGTTTCAGGAAAATGAGTCACAAGTCATATAAAAAATAATTTGAGATATCATGATTATTGAAAAGATATGATCAAGTGTATTCCAATGATGAAAACATTGAGGACATCTAAGAAATGTTTCCATATTTTATGTTTGACGTTTTCATGTATTCATGTTTGAAAAAACGTTTGCAATATTTCTGAATGGGTAAAGTAACTAAATATACTCCATAGGATGATGTTAGAAATTGAAGCATGTATTTAATACACTGTCCTGAAATTTGGTACAGGTATTACTACGATCAGTAGCACTAAGCACCCCAAAAATAAGAATATTCCAAGAAAGAAATCTGATGATTTAATCACTTTGAAAAATATAACTATTTTCATTTGTAACTCATTTTTCTGTGACACATCATATATGTCTCTACTGCATGAAAACGTCACCATCCTTGAGTGGATACTGTCATTCATGACAAATTTATACAAAATAATGCTAAAACGGTCTAAAATGGGGCCAGTAATATATTAAAAACATCAAAAATAACAAATAAGCTTTATATAATTGACTAAATATGACATAGATTGGGCGACGTTTTTTCACTCAGAAAAAACGTCGCCCAAATTGCAAGCCTTAAAACGTGGATAATTTACCAAAAATTCGGTAACTAATCATACTCAGGGGTAAAAGATTATATTTGATCATATTATAACAGAAAAAATAGAACGATTTGAGAATAATAAATAAAAATACAGTTAATGATAGGATGTTTCATCTGATTGATATGGGAATCCAGTTTCTGGGGGTTTTTTTTGTCCCTGATTTGAAAAGTTTTTATACAGGAAAGAAAAACTTTTCTTGGCTATTACATCAAGAAAAACAGTCAGTTATAGAATGGAGGCATAAATAATTGATGATATACAAATTAAATAAGAGAAATGTTCATTACTAAGAAATATAGGGGTGGCGACGTTTTTACACCAACTTTTCTACACCAAACTTTGATTACCTCCTATACAAAAAATAATGGTCAAATGTAATGGCAAATTCAGATATAGTACCGCCTATATATTACCTTCAAACCTACCAACTCTCAGATCAATCAAGCAAAATATAATTTTGACACTTTTCGGATGGGCTGCACCATTTTCGTGAGAATGGGCCATATATATATATATATATATATATATATATATATATATATACTGTCAGTAGTTCTGTGCGATTGGTCACAAGTAGTTAGTCTCTCTTAACTCTAGTTGTTGCTATATAAATATAACTCTGTAATTTGCATACCTCTCAAGTTTAAATGATGACATATTTTTTACTAAATCTGTATGAGAATTATATCCATGCTGCATAATGTTTTTCACAGAATAAACTATTTAAACAAAAACAAATATGATAACCGAGGGTTGATTCCATGGGCAACCAATAAATTAGATTAATACAAGATTCATACATAGCATGATACACCAGCAATGCCTGGAAGATTGTTTTCTGTGTAACATTGTAAATGTTCCTCCCGCTTGTACCATTAGAAGTTGGCTTTGTCTTCCATAGTTAACGGCCCACCTGTCCAGCACAGCATCTGTGAATACTCAATTAGCTTTACCCCAGGATTTCACACACACAACTACAAACTAAATAAATGATTCTGGTGGATCGGCTCATTGTACTTTATTTCGTCTGTTATATTCTTCTTCTTTCCCAAATAGAACTGTATAATATGCGAAAGGTTCAGAATCGAATCTATATCATCAATTAGTATTACTTTGCATTGAATATTTTATTCAAATCTGTAAATGCCTAGGACGAATAATAGGAGTAAAATATATCCAAGCGTGTCTAAAAGGTTAAGTACCGGCTAACTCTAGTTATCTCACTTCTTTTATTGTAGATCTAACAGTCTCCTAGTGCAAGGGTACTGATTATTTAGAAGAGCTTCTTAGCAGGTCTCATCCTTATATATTTTATTTTATCTCTGTTATAGTTAAGGTTTCAAAAGAAGCCTGAACCTTTCAGATGTATATATCCTAGTTGATTTTCCGATTATTCTTTACTAATATAAATAATACCGAATTATATCATTATTCCTTATGTAAATTTACATTCATTTATATCTTTCCAGGTATGGACGGTCGTGTTCCTGATGTTCGTGTTGGGATCCATTGCAGTTTTATGCATTGAGACCCTCCCTGATCTTCGACAGGACATAGAAAGTGGGGACTCACCCGAAGTTCGAGGTGGCGGTCCGTATATAAACCGTACACGTAGCCTAACAGATGTGACTATGAACGACGGTATCGGTCAGTTCGGCAATGCTACAATGCCCTCCGTTGCGCAAACAACTTCAAGTATGCCAGACGAGTTCAAAAACAAAAAAATAAGACGATTAATGACCACAGAACCACATCCGGTGCTAGAAAATATAGACTCCATCTGTACTTGTTTCTTCACGATTGAGTTCTTGATACGGTTCATCGTGGCCCCAAATCGTATCAAGTTTTGGAAGTCTATTATGAACCTCATCGATGTGCTGTGTGTCCTTCCAATGTGGATTAAGTATGTCCCTCTCCGTGCAACAGGACCCCTGATTATGTTCATTTTCCTTTCCATGACATGACTCGAAACCCGTCATAAGATAATCAATATAGGCCTATTGTTCCATTAGATATATATTCCAAATATGAGAAATTCGGTCAATTGGATCGTTACTCCCTTGAGAAATGTATAAGAAATTGTTAGGAAGAATGGTCAAAGGCATTTGGTCAAATAATCAGAAATCAGAATATTGTTCTACTTTTAATATGCAAATTCAGATACACTATAAATGGAAACCCTTCTCTAGTTCCAGGTCAAAGTATAATGTTCTCTGAATTTTTTAAAATTCTATTTACGAGAAAAAAGACCGCCCCTGTTCCCAATTATTTGTTTATTTTGGTCCGTTACTATGCAAAAGGTAGATATGTTTAATTCATTATTTTGAGCAATTCTTAACATCGCTCGCTAAAAGATACTAACCTTAAAGATATTTCTTATTTCTTACATACATCTTTAGACTAGATTTCTAATTCATCATTTCTGACAACTCTCAATACTGTCTAGAAGCTGGGTAAAACAGGGTTTGATTTACTGGGACTCGCACTCAACCCGTCAGGATTGGGGACATAATGACTTTAAATGAGCTTCGGGTTGGTGCTCTTGCTCTTGTAATGCTGAACAGCTTTTACTGCTAAAGATTCAATTCATTGGTTCAGAAACCCTTGTAGCAAATTCGAATCCAAATACGAACAGATAATTCGGACGAACGCCATTTACAAAGGCTTTATTGAGGGTTGGATATATTTATTGGCCTGTATTTCAGCCGTCGTTTTATCCCTTTAACAAGCCCCTACTATTTAGAATATTGATTCCAAATTCTACACTCATCTAGGAAATTGTACATACATATTTTCCAGACTCAATCATAATCAGCATTATAAATGGTAATCCTAAATAGAAAACAATTTCACTTGAAATGTTTCCCCAGATCTGCTGCATTGAATCCAAACGCAATAATCACGTTTTAAAGATTCATTAGTTTCCCCAGGGAAATCTAAGCGATTGTTGAAGTTCATTTGAAATGATGTTAGATTTTGAAGCCAATTGAAATAGTATATGATTTCACACGTACCATCATCAGATTTTTACATAGCTGAGGTGTCGAAGAATATACTATTTGTACACCTAGACCGCACTGGAAAATATCCCAAAATAATATAAAATGTCACTGAGACCTCGATGGTAATATTTGACTTATATGACTCTGAAACCAAACTGATGTCAACATTTTATTTGACCGACTTCTCGATATTGTCTTCTTGTATTGGCAATATTATGGATCTATCCCCCAACCCCACTCTTGATTCTAATCGGTTAGGCTTGTGCATGTTCCATGGTGTGATATGATTATTTTGATTTATTCATTATTAGTATGCAGCTTCCTTTCTATTTCTCATAACACTGAAACAATACTTCTGGCAAAACGATGATATTTACACAATTATAATATACAGTTAAATAATCTTCGAATTCAATATTTTTGTTGTCGAATGAATAATCATGTCTCGCATTTCCCTTGTATTTCCCATTATTCTGGAAATGTCTTACATCTGGGCATACACTCACTTTCAAATGTTTTTAATGCAGTTTATATATTATATTCTCGCCCAACATCGGGAATTGATGCCCAAACCTACGAATATTCGAAGATCTGCGAATAATATTGTAAAATACAAGCTAACAAGCCAGAATAATTGTTCAAGTGTTAATTATCAACGCTATTCAAATGAAATGTATTGGTGTTGCCCACTGAACAATATTATGTTCCCTTCACACACTAACTAGCTCTCTGTTTTAGGATAGACCTGAGATTCACCCTGTCTTCTGAGTTCCCTGCTAATCAATAATCATTAACTCTCACATCTGTCTTCTTTCTCTAGCTTTTAAGTCAAGGTGGAGGCACACAAGCATCTTTAATATATTTCTATAATCTAAATTGTATACTCATTAAGTTATTGTTCTATAACGATCACAATGCTTATCAATGAGGCAAATTCTCTATAATATTTTTCAACATATTGTTCTTATTCATTTCTACTCGATCATTATTCATTGAACATGTGTATCTGAATGAAGAAAGGAAAGAAGTATAAAGACATTTGTAAATAATTTGATATTTTCATAATAAATTTCATCAAAGCTTTTCTTGAGAGATCAATTAGAATAAGAAGCAATAGTTATACTATGCAGTGCCATATGCAGTGCTTTATCAGTCCATTAGTTGCAAACTGTATGGTCACGCTTAGGATAAATTTTATTTCACATTGATCAGTCTGTATGTACACTGCCTATTCCTCTTTTCTCGCTTCTGTGAACGTATAATATATATTATTATAAATGTGTTCTGTTCTTACATAGGAACTCTGTTTTGCCACACAGTGTTTGGTTGTTGTAGAAGCCCCCTGTCAGATTCTGGAGTCCCTCAATCCATTATAATTTCTATGAGGAAGGATGTTTAGACAGCATGCAGGCTCTCGTACGCCCATACCCCTCCTAATCCCTCTGTCACACAACACTGCCGGTTCACGCATGTTTGTCGCGTCATAGCTTAGCTTAAATACTGCTTGAGGATCAATGGATGACTCTGACCGCGGAGGAATATCAAGGACCAGTTGAAATTATTTTTTAACACAAAATTATTGTTTTTTTTTCAATTATCAATTTCTTTTTCAATATTCTATACTTTATTATTATGGGAAGGCATATTATATACTGTATTAGCTTTGGTTAGAATTAAGACAAATTATGTTTCATTAATGTGACCAACATTCTATATTCTTTATTGGATTTTGGATGTAACAATTTAAATACAAATAACATTTAGATAAAAAAAAAGCTTAACTTGTCTGGTTCTTTCTAATTTCCTCTCTGGGCATAGTTTCCAGTGATCCTAATCTAATGGCGTCACCGATTCTGTCTCGGTAAGGTTGGTGACGTCAGTGGTATGATGAGCTCATGCTATTACTGACGTCATGGGTTCTTGGCGGGTGGCTGCAGGTACGTGATGGTGTTGTATGACGTACGTATGAACCTCCAATTGTTGCCTGTCTTCTTCCTCATCATGATGCTGCGCGTGCTCCGAATATGCCGGGTGCTCCGTCTGGCAAGGCACTACACTGGAGTCAAGATCCTTCTGCTAGCCCTCAAGGCTTCCTTCCGTGAACTCGCCATGTTGGTCATCTTCGTCTTCATCGTGGTTCTCATCTTCGCTGTTGTCATCTACTACGCCGAGTTCTTCGTCGAAGATACGTTTAACACCATTCCAGATGGCTACTGGTGGGCAATCATTACACTAACTACTGTTGGATATGGCGATATGTACCCCAAATCAGGCCTGGGATACGTTGTAGGCGCAATGTGCGCTTTAACTGGCATCTTAGCCACAGGGCTTCCCGTGCCTATAATCGCCAACAATTTCAACTTGTACTATTCTCATGCTGCACTGAAAGAGGCCGTTCATGAACGGAGGCAGAGTTCGCGCAGGCGCCGCAACTCTGCTTCCAGCAAGACGCCCTCCTGTTCAGAAACACCCAAGGCGGAACCCTATGTCGTCAAGGAAGCTACAGTGAGTAACTAGCAGAGACACCACCTTTATATAACGCAGACTCCCCTTTATTATGTTGTATATATATATATGCGTATACACAAATTACATTATGGTTATACAAGGGTGTTGATCTCTCTCTATCTCTCCTTATGTAAGAACTGTTACCAACCCTTCGGTTGAAGACGTGATTTTTTTTCTCATTATTTTAATGTTATTTGTAGGTTTTTATTGGGTATTCTCACTGCTGTTTTATTTTAAGAAAGCGGACCTTAGACTTAATCAACCCCAGGGGCTCTCTTCTTCACTCGATGACCTTTTAAATGCAGCTGTCTTCTTCAGAAGAACTATTCTATCGATTTTAGTGGTGATGTCTAGATTTTCTCTTTTCCGAGCTCTCATTTAGACCCGAAATTACAGTGAGAATACTCATTTATATGTTATAATCTATAAGCTTGCTTGGAAAGCACAACGTTAATGCCATTTTCCTGGGAACAACATGTATATGTATGTCGTATCAATAGACAGGTGTACGGACTAAGTACAAACAGTCATATGTTTAGAAATTTACAATTATACTCCCCCTTCCTTCTGCCCTCCTACGCTCTGTCCTGTCACACAATTGTTATCTCTGCTCTCATTGCACCCCTTTCTGGCTGGGCTTTACCATAAAAGCACATACCTATACATGTGACAAAGTCCGAATGGCTGGGATTTTTTTTTACATATAAAGCCATGCTTTCTGAAAAGAAAAAAAAACAATACCTGCTGCGTTTATATACGTATATACATATAACACATGATGGAAATTCCACTGTTGCAACGTTTACGCTGAAATCATGACTAGCTCGTACGGAATCATGCTAAAAACTACACGAAGGTTGGTGTTTCAGATTTTTCTTTTCATGAATCTATCATATATACATATAACCCTTTGAGAAAGGATGTTTGTGTGAAACTTTTCTATATACGTTTAGAAATGTAGTTGGAATCTCCAAACTTTGTATGTTATGTTGATTATGTTGATTCTGGAAATGACTTTCATCAGTTTATTTTCTTATTTCCAAGACAAAGGAAAATTATATTCATTGAAAAAAAAAGTTGAGAGAAACTCTTATGAATGGAACATATTGTTGTTTTGAGATTGTAAGTTTTAATCTATTTTCTTTAAATTATGAAATAGTCAATGTCAATGCCATAGATCATCTTTCCACATTAAGTGGAGTCATAATTTTTCCCATCATGCTATTCTCTTAAATATATTTGTTCATACCTATGTGTCATTTATAATATCATTCCTTATTAACTATCCTTCTCTGTTAAAAATCTTATTTAGAACGAGAACAGCAACTTCATTTATTACGTAAGGTCATCGGAAAAAATGTTATTAGTCAGTTTCATTAGAAAAATATCTGAAATCGATTCTCTATCGATCGCAAATTAAAGGAACACTTGACTAACAATACCGCTTCTCTTCATCAGAGTTTATCCAACTAGGCTATTGTTCACAACAATTTTGGGAACTGCAAACTATGATAAGTTTAGGTGTTTACTATCAAAACGAGGGGCACAGATGCAAACACTAAGATATAAGTTGCAGCACGGGAGGTATTTATGAGAGATATAACCCAATGTATTTTATGTCGCATATACTTGCACAGAAAAATAATTTCATATGAATATAAACCAATGTGGAAGGAGGGAGGCTATCATCATTATGTTTTGCCTCTTTTCAACCTAAGGAATTCTTCTTCAAGTGGATGTTGACGAAAGCAGTGGTTTTCCCCAATGGCGTGTGACCCAAACCTATACATAAATTGGGACTGACCAGTTATTGAAGTACTAACGACAAATACCGACAGATGAAACCTCTCTCATGATCCCTACACGATCCCCTTGATCTGCCTCCAGACCCCAACTAATTTCTCTGCTTTTGACATCTCCTGAATAATCTTTATTCTTGATTTTCCATTGAGTTTACTTTCCTCTCGTCCCCACATTGTTTTGTGCTCTACCACCAAACATGCCGCAACTGCCTCATCTGCTATTGAACACTGTGTTTTTCAGGTATTTTACCACAAAGGGACCTCAGAATACGAGATTTATTAACTAGATCCTGACGCAAATCCTGAGGTAATCTAAAAGAATTCAGAAAGTTCTACACTTCTTCCTCTCAGATGTGTAGCTATTTTACCATTTTGTTTTTGGGGACTTAGTATCTCCCATTATATGATACATACATCTCACCCTTTATGGTAGATTTAGACCGTAGTCAAATGTGAGTATCGTACCAATCCCACGTGACTAACACGTGGTCGTTACACGGTCCTGTTCAGTCATTTAGAATCTAAAAAACAGAGGTGAAAAGGGGTTCACATCGGGTTACAGTATTAATAAACACCTTCAGCTATATTTAGGGAGAATATATTTGGCGAATTCTCACTTTTAAAAGCTAAAACAAAAATGTATTCTTTCAGTTTTTGGATGGATATAATGTTTTACATAGACAATAATTAAATCGACATAGAACGTTCGAAAGGAATAACGAATCATGAACAGAAGACATTGGCATTATATGTCAACTGTTAACATATAATTATAGTCTGTTATGGTAGCGTTGATTAGTGTTGATTAAACCGTCATCTGCCCCTGAATAATCATGGTTCTGACACCATGAATTCACAAAAGAAAATGCTTTGTCTAGATTCAATAAGTAGCTAGAGTTTTCAACTAAATTGTCGTGTAAGATAGCTATTGTCTGCAATTCATATCATAAAGCAATGCATAGATTGTGTCCTACAGGGTGTCGTAGGTGAAGTAAATTAGTTGGGTAGAAAGCTACTTCGTAGGAGCAAACCACGTAGGCCAACCACCACGCAAGGTCTTAGAAATCAAACTTCTTGGTGGATAGAGCATAATTATATATGTAATCAGCGATTTCATGTAAAAAGATATCTGTTTGTTTGCCTGCTCAGTGCCTAGATGCCTTTTATATGGTGCATTATATATCGGCTGGGATGATGCATATTTGTGTGTGCAATCTAAAGCAGCATATTGAATCAAATTGAATAATTCTTTATTTGTCTTTAGATCTTAGTTTGACGAAAGAAACATATTCAGGTCTTCCGTCAATAGCTCCAATTTATATAGATCTATACATGTATATTCTCGATGTGAAAATACTTCGTCGCAGAATCATTCTCCAATTTAATTTCCCATGCACCTTATTAAGTATTCATTATAAATAAAATAGTTGATTCTAAAACTAGCATATCTTCACAATATTAGCATATGATCTTGCGACAATAACAACAGCAGTTTGAAATATTCTTAGAAGGTCCCGTTGCAGAAGATTTAAAACTGGATAACAAATACTTCAATATATTTTATTAAAAAAATGATAGCCTTGGCCACATATATAAAGTATACACAAACCGGGCCTCCTCCCCCATATCTTCTTCCGAATGGGTCAGTGTACTGTTTTGCAAACGTACAGATAATGACGATAGGACTGGCCAAAAGCAAATTTAGCACATTGTCAATGAGGGGCGAAAAGTTCAGCAAGCAATGAAAACCAACAATTTGATTTCGTTTCTATTCGGGATCTCTCTTTACATTTACACATGAGTGGAGGCGGTTTATACAATCACTGCACACAATGGAAATTGAGACTGCAGCCTGAATATCCAATGTTCCCTCTCACTTCTCCCTCCCCTTTGTCTGCAAGTCTCGTAGTTGAATACACATTATCACCCACAGCACAAGTAGAAAGAATGATTCGAGTTTAGCTTTTAATAAAATAATTCCTGCACACATGCAATGGCACAATTGAATCCTGTCCATGGTCCAAGGGTTTGAGATATCGCCCATAGAGTTAGGTTTAAAGTAACATGCACCTCACATCAAGATTTATGATACAACGAGTCCATTGCTCGAATTTAATTAATAAAAGATTTGTAACAGGTCTCTGGAGATATCATATCAAGCACATTTGTAAACTCAGAGTTTATTATTTAAATCAGCTTACGAGAGATATTCTAGTTGGAACGGGAAACTTGGCAAAACGTAGATGAAACAAGCCCCCTGTACAAATGCATTTGATTTCACTTCAAGAAAGTTGAGCAAATTTAAGTTATGAAATTGTTATCCAACATGTCCATTCTACTTTTGGTTTCCTTGGAGACGCTGTATTTCCACCAATGAAAATATATTTAATCAGAAATCTTGTCAAATTAATTTAAGTTGTCGCTGACGTCATACGTTGGTATTTCAGTATTCAAGACTATTATTTAGGAAACCTCTCTTCTTTCTTCTAACACTTGTCTTATTTTTCACAACTAATCTTCCTAAATTAATCTAAATTTCTCACTGTCTATTACACAAAGGGTCCAGCCCAATTTCCCAATGATTTTGTAGGTTAAGTTCACGTTAAACAGACCTTTGCCTATCCCCATTCTGCAGCACCAACTCCTAGCACTGCAATGATTTATCCATGAAAAGAAACGGTTCTCCTCAAGTAATAAGTTTGGTTGCGGTAATATCCATAATTGAACAAAGAAAACCATTCAGAACTGAACTTTACGTAGTCAAGGAAGTCCGTCCGCAGAATGAATGGCGGGGGAGGACTTTACTTCTTCCCGACATCTTTTATACTCCAGCACTGACCCAACAAGCCCAAAAACATCATACAGAGAACAAAAAGAAAACAAGCAATAATAAACGATTCCTTTCTGCACATCAGAGTTTGTCAGCTGAGCTTTGTTGTAGTCTTGTGCTGGTTATCACCCGAATCTTGTCATTGTTTGCAAGCTCGCCCTTGCTTGAAGCTCTATGCGTTGGCGCCAGCGGAAGGCAGGAGGGGAGGAAGCACTTGTACGCAACTAGATTCGGAAGTGGTTGCTTTGCACAGACAAGTGACCAGCGTTTAGCCCTGATGTACTGCTAAAAATATATGAATTATTTTTCTACCTTTTTATTCATCCTCCTAATTAGTCATTCTGAATCCTCTCATACTGAGTACATATTATTGAGAGAAGGTTCCTTGATTAAACTAAAAAGTGGATTATTTGTCCCTCCCCTAGTACTCTGCCTGCCAACCTATGAACCTGTTTAGTATGTTTATGGACATATATCGTCGTACGTCCTAATGTGTGGGGTATATGTGATAAATATAGAACACCTTCTGTCGCAAATTCATTTGGTTTATTTAATTGGATTGTATTGAGTTACTATTGCATGCATGTCGGTATAGTAATACGTTAGTGGGGAAGTTAATTTACCTTGTGTATTTAGATTGTCTTCATCGAGTACGTTGTTCACATTAGACGTCATGTTTGTTTGGATAGGAACAAAATCCCTTCGATTTTGTTAGTTTTGTGTACATTCTAAACATTTTAAAATGAAATAAGGCTTAGGTAGATTACCAAAATGCTATAACAATTAAAAAGAAAAAGAAAAAATCACATAGAGGGGTTAAAAGAAGATGTAAAACTTCCCTCTGCAAAACTTCCCTCATTTACACAAATCATTCTCATGTAAGTAGTACATTCATATTCAAACGCTATTGTGCCAATACATGTATGTTACAAAAATGTCCCCAAATTACCCATAGGAAATTACATCAGTTTCTGCTAATGTGCTTAATAATTGGGAGTATAATATAGTAGTAAATTACCAATTAACACCAATGTGCCTAAGCATTGTGAACAGCTAATCATGAAACAGAATCAATGCTAAAAGCCTAAACACTATTTAGGATTACTCTATATTTATGACTCATAAATTTCATACTCACCTTTCGATGATAACATAATGGGAAGTAAATTGTATCGCGAGAAACTGCAGGAAATAGAGATAAAAATTTCACAAACAATGTTGGGTGGCTGATTCAAATATGAGACCTATGCCATGTGAATTTATACCTCCTAAAGAAGAAAATGCTGATACAACAGATACAAAAGTTAAAACAGCGTCACCCCCCCCCCCTAACTCGCGATTTTATCTAGATACTATTTGTTCAGTTCATATCATATTGTCAATGATCTTTGTTCACAGATGCAACAATGGGTGAGATCACATCTTTAAGTTTTATTTCATGGTACCTTCAAATTACCTTTTAGTTTGGTTAAAAAATGTGCAGGAAGGGGGTTGGCAGGTCAGAGAGATTTAGTCAAAGCTTGTACCGCGGACATGTTTGCATGATTCCATTTTATGAATGCTGTGGTAATTTAGGCATACCTGAATATGGTTTACCCCCATGACATATGAGCAGGGACTACACCAGCGAATTGTCATGCAGGCTCCATTAAAGCATGGATATATACTGTGATAGATGATGGCAAAGTGCAAAAGGCATGGGTTCGAGAAGATATCGAAGCATGACGCCATCAAGTGCCGGAGGGACACACTGACCCTCTATGCATAACTGCATAAGAATAATCCCAATATGCAACAGTTAACTGAGTGAAAACCATTTCAATAATATACCAATACTGATAGGACTTCAGTATTGGGATGCTATTTGGGCTCAATACACTTCATTATTGGGTCTACTTTTATGCAGTGGAATTATAAGTTGAGACCAAACGCGGAAACCGCTGAGCTTAGTGGCTTTCTAATTTATTCATCCAGCTACTCTTGTTCTTGCTACTTTTTCAGCTTGCTTGTTACAAAGGGCCTGCTTCTAAGCTACCATATCTAGCTTTCATACCTCTACTCTTTTTCACATTTTCTAATCCTTTTCCTCTTTGTGCATTACTTGCTGTTTCTAACCAATGTCCATAATGATATATTAATTGGCGGTAGAACGTACAGAGGCCGGAGAGTGTTTTCTATGAATAGGAGCCATAGCACATATATATTTTATTTGCCTCTTACGGTCAATATTAATTTCATCACGTCATCCAATTCCACCTTGTAGCTTGAGTTATACATATCAAAAGATAGACCCTGTATCTAGTTGCAGTAGTTAAACATGTAAGGTCCCATAGCGTCGATTTGTCAATTATATTCATAATCATGTTGTGTAAAATGAAGCCTCGTGTATTCTCACAAAGTTCCGGGCACTGATAAAGTCCACTGATATATCTATTTATATAATAAACGTGTGCAAATAATGAATTTTTACATCGTAATTGTGCCATTTGTGCCACCGTATCCTTCTATTTTAGGGAAAGGTACATGTATATAAATGATATCATTACAAGCTTGTGCGATCTAAATTATGTCCATTCATTTTTACAGTCTTATATAGTATACGACCGTGTAGATAATGAAGGATAGTCCTTTGTGTCTTTAGGAAATGAAATGGAATTATTCTACTGTTTGGTGTATGGTAACGATCGTGATTACATACAGAGTATGAAACCAAACCTATATAAAGAATAACATGGCCTGGCTGACCCGACTGTTTAACAATATATTACACTCATTCTCTTCTTTTTGTATTTCTGCCTCTGATACTACGTGATAGTGTTTTTCTTATTGCTAGGTATGACTAGACGTTATGGCGGTGGAGACTTGTGCAGGGGAAGACAACAACGTTCTGTTGCCTAGAAACACTTCCATGTATGATATCTCCCCAACCTCACCATCACGCGATGCCACGGACACCACGAGTGTCCATGACTAAAGGTATGTGTGGGGTTAAGAACGTATATAGACGAGTGAAGCAAAGGAAAAAAAGAAAGACATTTTTTAGACCATGAAGACTCACCACCGCCCTAACCTGGAACCAGAACTCCCAGTGTGCCCGTGCTGACGTCACACAGAGATGATGATGATGATGTGTCATTTTTACACATGAAGCGCCATAAATGAGAGGTTCTCCCCTTCTCAAGGATTCTTCAGAGTTAAGAGGATGAGCCCACTGACAACATCTACAGAAGACAACTAGTACTTCACATATAAACTAAAATGGAAAAATATTCAGTATGAAGACAAAATAAATGACAAGAAAACTTTGTCATGGATCGTTTGACTCCTTCCGGGTGCCATAAAACAGATATGGCCTGGTAGATCGACCAAATCTGAAACCCAGGACAAAATTCTTTCGTGAGGAACTTGGATATGTCGCATAGGCAATTTATCATTATAAATACTGATTATACCAACACAGGCAAACGATATATTACGATATAATTGCATATGGTACTAATGATCTGATGGTACATAGAATTAGTATTGAAACTTTGAAACTTTAAAGATACTGTGTATATGTACGGACATACTTATATACTGCATCTATGAAGCATGCTTTGTGGTTTTAAAGACTATTTGCTTTCATATCTAATCATGAGATACTACTATGTACTTCTCAGGTATACATGAGTCCGTGAAGTCTCTTTGGAGAACGTGTGCAATTTTGTGTATAGTATTTATCTTTCAAAAGAATCCTATATGTATGAACAACTCAATGAATGTAACAGAAACTTGCTCCGGAGAAAGTACAGCTTTAAGGCATGAACAACTATATATCCATACTTTTTATGGTTTTCTATGGACTTGCTTGCCTTTGTCATTCCTCCGATTCTGAACACGACATACACACATTTATCTTGTAGAAGAAACAATGGGAGAAAATGGGAAGATAAAGAAAAGTCTTTCGCATACTAAATAAAGACGTTTCTCCTGGTCGGGATGTATGATAATGCAAGATTGCCTGCTTTTACAAATGAGATTCCCAATTCAGTCCTTCTTGAAGTATGCTCATATTATGATTGCGAAAATGATCGTCACTATGAAGCATTTAGCATGTGATATACATAAAACATAAACGTAGAAGGAATGTTGAATGCTGACGAGTCATACGCGTCAAGATAATATCTCGTACAAGATAAAAACGTCCAGGAATACATAGAATACGGCACACATGGCAAGCCTATTTGGAATTTATAGATATCAATGTAAAGAGGACATTAAACAGAGTGAACCCAAACTAAACCAAAATAAACTTGTTTGCATTACCGGTTATCAAAACAGGAATTCGTGGTAAAATATGCCAATTCCAACATTTGGAGCCACAGCACATGAAATTACTCTCAGGAGCCCCTCCCCCTTTTCTTCCCGAATTAAAGACATTGTCTGCCGGATAAACTAGGGGAAAACTGTCGTGCATCTATCATAAATTAATCTCTTTGGAATATGTTTAGCTTAAATGTTAAACAGCCAGAAACAATATTCACGGGAATTTTAGCAAACCTATTGCCTTGAAGCCCAGTGTGGGATGGTCAGCAGACATGATGACACTTCCAACTTGTTGGCTTAAACATTCAACACAAAACGGGTTAGACTAGACCTTCAAATCGACCTTATCACTGTTAGATCCCAATGGTGAAGGAGGTGTATGCGCATCAAGAGAGGTGCAGCACAACCCACCCTCAAAATCTTCGCAATGACTATTTCTAAAATTTCTCAAAACCTTTATCTATGTACATAAGATGTTTCAAATCATTCATGCATTACATATATAAGTATCCGATTCTATGCACATCGTGTTCGTGCAATTTGAACCATGGGTGTTTGGTTAGGATTACGGTATACGGAATAATATATTATATCTCATTATATAAATATCGGTATTAATTGGTATTCAAAACAAAATAATGGAGTTCTCCTTTTAGGAGTGTACATACATCTGATTATCGTAATATCTGTTCATAAGAGCCATTCGTTTTCTTAATTACACCATCATTGCCCAGGCATATGTCTCTATCGGCTGTAACGACATCAGAAATGTATAGGATTTTGTAGAATAGTCGTGGGTTCAAATATCTGAAATCAATTGATTCATGAACTAATAGAACAATATCTATGACATGAACACAGCAATTTTCAATTCATCTTCACTAACATGCAGAGATATTGACCGAATTGACGACATTTTCAATCATGCTAATTGTGTTGTCTTGCCACGAGATGCATACTGGCACGAAATTTATGATGTATAGCTGAGCTCGGTCAAATTAGCATAGACCTCATTTAGTGTTGTTAAATTATCAGGGTTGCAACGAGCTTTGATTTGGAATTCTTACATATCAATCAAATCCAGAGATTTCAGAAAAGGAAAGAGGTATTTCCTGTAGGTCCACCACTGAATACACCATGTTTTCCGGTGATCATGCCTCTTCTTTGTTCATAAGTTCAAAATCCTTTGGAATGCCACACTACCAACTTTGACCCGCATTGAACTTGATAAAGTTTGAGCACGCCATCCTAAGTACATTCTGTGAAACATCGTTTCGGGTAATTTTGCTCGAAATTATTGTTATTATCATCGTTTAACAATGTTATTTTCCGTGTGATAAGGAAGCCCATATTTTTGCCTTTTCAACCAGTAATGTTACAATTTTTTATGCTGTAGCCCCAATTTTTGCCCAGTGTACATATCACCGTATCAATTCGCAAATCCTGCCCGCTCAAATGCGTCGACATATAAAATAATATATGTCGCCGACTAAATTCAATGGCATACTGTGTATACATACATAATTGACAGTGTTTTATGAAATTTCAATTACTTTTTACGAATCTTAGGATACATATACATACATCGTTGTGAAGATTAGGAGTCATACAAATAATGAATGTGATTAATCAATCGAAGAAAACTATGAACTGCAAATGGATATTGTTTTTCAACTTCGAACGTCAATCATTGAGAGTGAAAAATTGTGTGGCTAGATTGAGTGATATGCCAAGGAGATGGAATATACTGCACATATTTAGACTTATGGAAATTCATTCATGAACTGATTATTTGTACTGCATGCTGAATGCTGAATGTAAAGTAATGATCAGTATCGGGAAAGGTTTTCGATCAAGTGTCATCAACAGAAGGGTTGTATGTGTATATATATAATGTAAATATATTATATATACACATATTATATGCAAATCTGTTTGGTATGATATAGAGTATAGAGAAGTATAGAATCACGATAGTTTCCATTGCTGGCATTCTCTTCTAGAGGGTTTTTCACTTTTAGAGCGACGTGGGCTTTATTCCGATAATATACCCACAGGGTGTCACTATGAAGTAGAGCTGAATTTGGTTTTAATAAGGCCACATACTAAACCAGCTGGACTTTGAAGTGTTAGCTGTTATGGGATCGTAAAGTCACGTGTGCTCAGGGTATTCTCTAAAGTTCTTTACTCAATATGATCTTCTATCTCCCCCTTCAGTCAGCTCAGAATAGGCACTGAATGGTTGGGGGGTATCTAAAGCATTGCAAATCTCGGTAATCTTTATCTTTCCCTCCTTCTTTCAATTGTAATACCCTTTAATGTAATCATACTACTCGAATCGATAAAATATCGATTAGCTATAGTGGTTCAGCGGTAATTCATTCTGAGAACCTATCTTAAAAATTTCTTATGTAGATATCGTACTAGCTGCCCTCTCTGGTTGTAAAATATCTGGCATGAAGTTATTATTGTAGAACACAAGACAGTTTAAAGCTGCACTCTCAGTTCGTTCACATCAGTAAAAAACTAAAGATTTTCTACTTTTTGGTCCGTTCCTTTCAAACACATCCAAAAGTCATTTAGCCAAAATTTTGGAGGATTTTGTCTTGATTTTGCTGCAGGGTTCATAAAAGTCCACATCTTTATTTTAAGGACCCGCTGAAATCCTTTGCTGCAGTGGTTTAACTTATTTCCGCTCCCCGGTGGTTGTTGTAGTTCGGCCGATTCTACTCCGAAGAACGTGTATAAAAGCAGCAAAATATGGGTAACTTTCAGTCCTATAGATCAAACAATCAGTGAATTTATTCGAAACGATTATTTTATTGTGATAACTGAGAATGCAGCTTTAATAAGAAGATGATATCCCCCGATATGTGTGACTATTCTGAGCTCAAATAAATCCGGTTTTCAAAGATTTCAATTAGATTACAGCTCTGAAAGGAAACAAACATGCCCGATGGTCATGGGCGTTGTGAAATATACATTCTTAAAGAAATAGGATTACAAATACATCTTCCAAAATAATGTGGAAACGTAAGTAATATATTGGTTATTGAGAAAGATATAACGGAATGCTCTTCATTGGTACTCATCTTTTTATGTAGAGTGTTGTACTTTATTTCAATCTAAATGCAGTATCCACACATCATGTAAAAACCTTTGCATGCTCGATTATTGATATAATACTTTTGCACAAATATATGACTTATTAACCTTAACATACATATAAGTATGGTGCATTTGATCTTGTTATTCTTCATTATTCGAATATTCAAACGAACTTCTTCATAGTCACGATGATGCAGAATTAGAATAACATTCCCTGTGTACTTCTTTGGGAAAGCTACGAACATTCAGTGTTTTTTTTATTTAATGTTAACATCAGTATACCTTCGTGTAATATCCCTTACACATGCATATATACGCGTATCACGTTCTTCTACATATATATATGTCCTGTCTTTATCTTATTAACAAGGGAAGCTCAGCATTTTAAAGCAACACTATTGTTATTATTTAACTTCTTCAAAGGAACTATTCATTCCAATTCACCTGAATATTGTAATTCATTCATAAGGGATGTGTGCTCACTGATGCCTGCAAATGGTATGCATAAGGGCTAATTTTGTTTCTCCTTGTTTCCAAACGGCTAATTCTCACGATCTTTGGCATAAGAATGACTACTTCTTTAAGCAAATACATTGATGTGATGAACGGAACTTTACTGAGTTGAATCAATAGCTCTTGCTCTTCGGACTTTTCTATGAATTCTTAATCGTTATATCAGCTCTTGCATTCTAATTTCCTTCACGACTAGTGCCACTTTATGGTATTTCTTGTTCAATCTAATCCAATCATCCACAACTTTGTTGTTCTATTTATATTATATATGCGTTAGCCATTGTTATCGATTGTTACTAAGACATGTTAACTTAGGGAAGAAGAGTATAATATTTGTTAATTATTACTTGTTACACCAATGGGATAATGTTTTTCATAAATATACGGTTTGTATGATCATCAAACAGCAGCTGTAAAGAAGAACATCGCTTCGTTATGACCAAATCCAGGCATTTGCTAGACGTCTCAGCATAACCTCATAGTGCTATCGCTAGGGCTGTCTTGCAGCAAAGACACAAGGATTGTTTTTGCTGGAAAACAAAATGACAGAACAGCACTAGGATGGTAGTGACTTGAGATTCGATCGATCTTTAAAAATTGAGACAGAGTGTTATTGCATTATGTATACAAGTTTTACATAACATGTTATTTTATATACAATGTGTATAACTGGGCTTGAAAATGACATTTCTATCACGTTATATACCAGAATTATGACTATGACAATAAAACACTTCACTTGACAACTAGGTCATATCATTATAACTTCTTCAACGTTTCATTACTCTTTGTTTCTTGACTATTACTATTTAAAGCACAAGCTTCCTAGGTTTTGAGGCTGCGCGTTCTGACCAGGTGTAGACTGAGGCTAGGCCTGCTCAGTCTCGGCACCTAGTCTTAGCCTGTTAAATCAAAAGTAAGGTTAGATAGGATACGAACGAACACGGTCACGGCTACGGTCACAGGGACGGAACTGCTCACATAAGAAATGCAATCGCATGCTCACAAAATTCACTTGATTATATTTTATGCTATTTTCTTATCGACCATTTTTTGTTTTGCTGATTTCATTGGGCACTCTCTTTCAAAGCAATTTCTATGGCACGTTTTGATAATAATACACACTGCATTAGATAGTTGAACAGAAAGTCATGTTGTAAAATGTTTTGGGTGACGCACATTTTGGGAGGTGGGGTATAGAAAAACACTGAGGCTATCCTCCATGATTATATCAAGAGTATGTGTTGGATGTTATAAAGACATCCTTGGGGTAAAGTATCAAGGTAATCAATCAATCGTACATATAGCTCCTCATTGGAACGGAACTGAAAGACTGATAAATGGCATGGTAGGCACCGTCAGCAGTGTACTACTTCTATGGAACTGTATTGAATTAGACGAGATGAAATGCATGACTGACGTTCCACAATACAATGTATATAATGGATGCAAATGATACATGCTCAATTTTATCTTACCTATTTCCTGTTAATTTCTAAATCATATACATATACATACCTATAATGACTACGCATTGAGAATTGTACTTTTGTATATATATTTATTGTCTATGGAAAGGATAATAAAGAAGGGTGCTCAAAATAGAACCTTTTTCCTTCTTTTTCTTCCATTTTCATCATTTGCATGGGCTATGCTTTATCACGTTGGTTTTAGGTATAAGGTTTACATCCTTTTAATCTAATAACGCCTCGTTCGGAAATATGTTTACTTAAATCTGTGCAAGCCAAATATCGGAAACATGTGAATGAATTTTACAAATCGTTGGTGGATAAGGAGAGTGCTTTCATTGCCCGCAACACAGTATATAGTGTCCTCGCCCTAGTTATTTTAGCATAATATGTAAATATTATTTTTTATCATTTTTTTTTCAAAATAGCATCCCATTCTAGCAAATGGACAACAAATACAGCAGTAGTTTAGATAAAATTGAATACCCGATCGAGGCCATTCATAAATTTGGATATAAGGTACAGGAAGGTTTACAGAAAGTTAAAGGTATTATTAAGTCAGTGCATGAATACTCATAAATGAATACATTTCGGTTTCAAAGACCTTATAAGGCTTATTGACAGTATCTGATAGAGTATTATAACAAGTGTTTTATTCACAATATCTCTTTGTAGGAATGTTATCATTCTTGGAGTATTGAAAGACTTAAGGCGTATACATACATGCGTACCACATTTCAAGATGTGTTAAATATATTGTTGCGTTTCTAAGGTCATCCTATGGAGTAGCTACTTTACTAGTAATTGTCCACTCAGAAGTATTGCAAACTCATCTAATCTCATCCTTTCAAATGTGAGGGTATCTCAAAATCCATTTTTTTAAACTTATGACTCATTTTTGTGTGACACATTACATGTATATATAAAGATTAAATCTGATGTGTGTAGGATAACTAAAACATATATAACAAAGGTAAATGTGTCTGTCCTGGGGTAAAAAATGCATCGTGAAGTCTCTAAGAAGTTAAGGGCATGGCGAAAACGTAACAGTATAATGTCCGAGTAAAACACCTATACAAATTATTCACATTAGGAAAAGTAGAATAAAGACGACAATCTGTCTCAGTACTGAAATAAATTAGCTTGTACATAAGATCTACATCCACATTGGTTGGGCGATGATAACAATAGGAGTAACTAGTCAAAATAGCTATGGCAATATTAGGAAAAACTACTGTAGTGGCCCAGCCACTCAACAACTTTGGCAATGCATGGCGTCGGGACAATAGGATCGTTCACATGTTGCCTCAGTGAAGCACACACCAGGAATGGCGGTGGCCTTGACCCTAGGTCAGGGCCAAGGCTGTGTCAAGATTTGCCCACTTGTCCCGCCAAGAATCGATGCCCAACCCATTGGACAGGATTACCAAATGATAATTATGAGTAAAGTATTATAGTGCCAAATTCTAGGTTAATACACCCCCACTGAGTCTCATATTAGAGGAACCTTTGTCAGAATGTGTCCACAAAAACAGAAGCGTGTACAGGGAATGGATAGAGTGAGGAGATGAAGCGAGTGTGGGAAGTGAGGTAGTCAGGAGAGGCGTATTAGGGTCGCACTGGAGGGCAGCAGAAGCCTGCTGCTGTGTATAACTGGGTTAGTCACTGGGATAGAATCTACCAGCAAATGAAAACGGGTAGAGGAATTGTTCAAAGCATCTGCATAGTGGGGCACACTAGGACCGGGGGAATTTAATTGAAAAACCTTCTATTGAATATAATTATTATGTACGATTCATGGTAACAATTATGTAACAGTCCATGGTTACCCTTAAATTGTGTATGACCATCATGTCCAGTAGGGCTAAGTTTAGGCCCAGAGTTGAGAGAGTTCTTCCAATCTGAGGGAAAGCCTCTCGTTCCAAACTGCAAAATGTCAATAAAATATCATTAGGACGCTTACTGCAGTATTATCTGATCTGAGAGCCTACATACACCGATACGGACCTGCAACTCTCCTTTCGATTTCAACATCAAAACATTTCAATCCTTAGTGCTGTATGAATTAATATACTAATCTACATAATTACTCGTAATACAAATATTCATTCACTTGTATCTATTTACAAACTTTAAGAAGATTATAGGGAGCATACCCTCAAGCATTTAACACCTGGCATTAATGATCCCCCCCCCCTGCCTAATTAAAATAGCTCTTAACATGTTAGCCCCTTAATTCAAATTTACTTAACCTCCAAATAGGCATAATCCCACCAATTTGGAAATTGTCAAAAGGGCAGGCTATCTTGGCATTCAAGGCCCTTGGGATGTCTAATAAGAAAATTACAAGGGGTTGGTCTGACAGACAGGGAACTTGCTTGGTTCAAGAACTACCTAACTACCTAGGTAGAAATCAGTACGTAAATGTAAATAAAAAGGACTCGGGTAAAAAGAGAAATCACATCTGGGGTTCCCCAAGGATCAACATTAAGCCTGCTTCTTAACATATACACTCTCCCGCGCAACGTATCCGCGCGATACGAAATTGGATACGAAATTCTTGTCCCCACTTTTGATACAAAATTTTTCGTCTCGGCGTATTCGCGCAGCGTTTTTCGTATCGGTGATTCGCGCAGCGTTTTTCGTATCGGCGATTCACCCAGCGTTTTTCGTATCGGCGATTCGTGCAGCGTTTTTCGTATCGGCGGTTTTCAGCCAGTTCAAACGCAGGGGAAATGTAGCTTATATGCTAGGCTTAGGGCCTCTATAGTTTGGTTAGAACTGAAATATTATACTGGACGAAATAAAAAAATATCATTTGAATAATAACACCACAACCTCAAACTTCAGTATTTGCTGTTTTATTAAGGCATTTTTAGTTACATAGATTACACGACGTTTCGCCCTGGTATGGTGGTCTTCTTCAGGTGATTTTAAGTAAATATAAATTATACTAAAATAGTCCAAGTGGTTCAGGTCCCTAACCACTGTTTTTGGGGTTCACATTTAGCTTAAAAACTGAGCCCAAACCCCCATTGTATGGGTGAGCGAAATGAGGTGTGAATGCAAAGTGTCACATACATGTGTGTGCGACATTGGGGCTGTACTGGCTTCATGAAGTCAGACAGGCCTGATTTTTCGCACAGAGAACGGCTACTATATGTTGATATTAAATAATGAAAAGTTAGACACTTTTATATAAATTCAATCATTGTTTATGTCCTTATTATAATTTTTGGTCCTGTGTCCCAACCGTGACAATATTTGTAGGAAACCACCTCACTCTGAGACAAATTCGTGCAGCACCCCCGTTTTTTTATAGATTCATTTGGGCCACAATTAAGAGTTTTTACTCATGCAAAAAATCGACTCTAATGAAGTTATTTCCACCCGAAATAATTAAAAACATCTCTTACTGAAAAGCTGAAAATGACAGGTCGATCATATAATGCCCTACTAGGAAGCTCGAGCCCAATATGCATTGAAGTGCGGTTATAGGTACTTCGATACCACTATAACATAACGGAAAGTAATAAAGTACCCAGAGTTTAGTATTTTCTTTATAATATAACCTCAAAGTCGGGATTCATGGAAATCGGCAGCAATTGTACATTTCTAGGCGACCTGACCCATACATCAAAATCCTTTCGCAGATACATACATATTAGTATCTTCTATATACATGAGAAAATATATACTGTTGTCTCAGGTCATTTGCCTTCACAGGGCCTAAATGTTGTGCATAACTTCCGTAACGCATAATTTCCGTAACAAATTATTTCCATAATGCAGACTGATCTATACAGAGGATATCAAACATTCACAGGGATGCCAGTCAGGGGTTGAAAAAATAATTGAACTAGAGTGTCCTAACCCATATGACGGAAAACTTTGAAAACACTCTTGAAATGGTGTATTTGAGATGAATAAATACAATTATGAAAGTCACAGGCATCATATATATATATCCAACCGTCATCACACCACTTATGGGAATAACACTATAGCATCCCCTGGATGTCAACGCTATAGAAGTGCTCAGGAAACGATGCAACACTCATGCAACAATTACCTAAACACACAATCTATGATCATAAATATCAGAAAATATTGTTTCAACAAAGTAGATTATTGATATAAAATTTCGAAATGACATCGTCCATGACTGAAACAAGTTAGATCTACGTTTTTAATGTACCATTAAATAGAAATATTAAAAATACACATAAAAAAGCTCATTACGACTGGAATAATAGAGAATTCATCTTAATCAATATATGACCGATTTTCATGAAAAGTAGTCATTTGCATGAAATGCAGTTGAAAAAACCTCAAAAATAGAACTGATATGAATTTTCGGATGGTCTAACATAATCATAATACATAATATACCCGATATGCAGAGTATCAGAACTATGGCTTTTATACAATATAAAGCACCGTATACAAATAAACACATAAACAATTAAGAAAATCAGTAGAAATAATATTTCTATAATATTAAAATGTATCTAGAAATAAGCAGCATCCTAAGAAATATTCAATACCATCAGTAGGTTAATATGATCAGAATTGAGAATTATACTGCACATACACAAAAATAAATGTGAAAAACATCGAAATTGCACTAAAACTTCTTGAATTGACCATATATGTACATATGAATTATGTCTTGTATAGATAGTTCACATATGAAGTTCTGAGCAGTTCATAATTAGGTCGATGTATATCGCATCAGCACCTATTTTCTATTCTAAACATCACAATCGTTGGCACAAGTGAATCTCATTGTAGCACAAATTCCATATTTGGTAAAGAAGAATGTAACATTTGAGTAGACTAGTTAGACTGCGGTGTTATGCTTCCTTCCACTTTGCTCTGCTTCTAAGTATAGATGATCTGTGTACGCCCTGAAACAACAGTGGAACTGGGAATCAATACAAATACATCATTTCTATCATATATTCCAATGTGTACATGATATTTACATGAAATACGCACATGTATTATAAGATTTAACATTTATTAAAGCAATAATATTATTGTTCTTTCTTTCATATTGAGACAATGACATTGATCTATTAATGTAATACTTATACAATATATTCAGAATTGATTGACCGGCACTGTCCTACTAAACCTATTATTCATTCACTGTACTTTTCAAAGTAGGAGATACATGGTCATTATACAGAAAAGGTACTGTTGGAGATACAAGATAAGGTACTGGACAAGGGGACGTACACGAGGAGGTACAGGGGTGATACAGGAGGGGGTACAGGGGGACGTACAGGGGGACGTACAGGAGGGGGTAAGGGGACGTACAGGAGGAGGTCCAGGGAGATACAGGAGGGGGTACAGGAGGGAATATAGGAGGGGGTACAGGGGATGTACAGAAGGAGGTACAGGGGTGATACAGGAGGGGGTACAAGGGGGCATATAGGAGGGGGTACAGGGGGACGTACAGGGGGATACAGGAGGAGGTACAGGGGGAATATAGGAGGAGGTACAGGGGGACATATAGGAGGGGGTACAGGGGGATACAGGAGGAGGTACAGGGGGACGTACAGGAGGGAATACAGGGGGACGTACAGGAGTAAGTACAGTGAGACGTACAGGAGTAGGTACAAGGGGATACAGGAGGTACAGAGGGACGTACAGGGGATACAGGAGGAGGTACAGGGGGGTACAGGAGGAGATATAGGAGGACATACAGGAGGGGGTACAGGGGGGCATATAGGAGGGGGTACAGGGGGATACAGGAGGAGGTACAGGGGGACGTACAGGGGGATACAGGAGGAATATAGGAGGAGGTACAGGGGGACATATTATATAGATGGAACATGCCAATGGGGAGGGCAGGAAAGGTGTTATCCACCGAGGATTTAGGTGGGGGGACCGAGGGCCGAAGTGCAGCGTAGGCCCAAGGTCCCTCCACCTAAATCGAGGGATACAGGAGGAGGTACAGGGGGACGGACGTACAGGAGTAGGTACAGGGAGACGTACAGGAGTAGGTACAAGGGGATACAGGGGGACATACAGGAGGGGGTACAGAGCGAGAGGTGGAGGTAGATAGGGGGGAGCGAGGGGTGGAGGTAGAGAGGAGGGAGTGAGGGGTGGAGGTAGAGAGGAGAGAGGAGGGAGCGAGAGGTGGAGGTAGAGAGGAGGGAGCGAGGAGTGGAGGTAGAGTGAGTGAGTGAGTGAGATTGGTTGCTTTACGCCCTTATCAACACTTTGAAGTGTTATATCAAGGGCGGGAGAGCTGAGAGGGAGGCAGTTTATGATCATACCCAAGAAATAGAGATAGAGAAGAAGGGGGAGAGAGACACAAAAAAGAGACAGAAAGGCACTTTATGGTCTTACCCGGGACCAAGGGTGGAGGTAGAGAGGAGGGAGCGAGGGGTGGAGGTAGAGAGGAGGGAGTGAGGGGTGGAGGTAGAGAGGAGAGAAGAGGGAGCGAGGGGTGGAGGTAGAGAGGAGGGAGCGAGGGGTGGAGGTAGATAGGAGAGAGAGGAGGGAGCGAGTGGTTGAAGGTAGAGAGGAGAAAAGAGGGAGCGAGGGGTGGAGGTAGAGATGAGAGATAGGAGGGAGAGAGGGGTGGAGGTTCTTTGTGGGAATTCAGATCACCGTTACAGGTTAGATATGAATCTTTTAGTTGCTTGCAGTTTACACTTACCACCAATTGAAGGGAGCAGAAATCAAAGGCACAAGGTTGTGCTGCCTATATCTCCTTCCATTCAAGTCTGTCCATCCCTGCAGCTGTGGTGATTCAGTAGAGGTCTGAGTAGAGGTAGAGTCTGCACTAATGAGCTGTGTAAAGAGATCAAACGTTGTTACTGTAATGGATATTTTCCTCAACTATCATATTTGCTGATCTCAAAATTTCAATTTTGTAACCAAAATGATGGAGGTTCATCGAGCTATGGTCTATAAGGTGAAAATCTTTGTTGAAAAAGCGGTGCATCTCTATCTATAAATAAATGAGGCGCATTTAAAGGAAATTAAACTTCAATCTAAATAATTTTATTTCCACCAATATAAGTTTGATAATTTATTTAGTACTGCTGTTCTTATTGATTTAACAAAAACAAAAGTAACAATGCACATTCACTTACATCTCAGTCTTGAAGATACTTGGCTTCGTCCATTCCAGTGAAAATATCCATGAACTTCCCTTTTGGAAATATTAAGATTAGTTGTTGCTATCTTGTCCTTCACAATGCTACCACCAGCAATGTAGAACTGAAAGAAAAGAATATACAATTAAGGATGAGATGTAAGAATAACAAGACAAGGAGGTTCTGCTCTTTGATTAAAATAAAGATATATTCAGATCGGACCATTTGAAGTGAGGATTTACAAGCTTTCTTTCCATTTAAAATAAAGAGTGCTATGCTGTATCGCAATATGTTATGTGGTATCGCAGGGGCCTCTGCAGTATACACTATATGATATAAAATTATGATATATGCAAGGACGTGGGTTTACAATGTCACAATGTATGCGACGTCACAATAACTCATTATAATCACATTTGACACTTTCACTTACCATACATCTCACTCGTCCATCCCTTTACTACAGAAACCAGATTCCAATTTTGATAACACAACTTGTTTTTGTTAGTGTATCTTTCATACTGCCACCGCCAACAATGTAGAACTGAAATAAAGAGTATCCACTTAAGCATGATATTATATCATATTACGCAATATTATGCAATGATTGTGTAACAATGATTAACCACATTATATATACTTTTATTCCGATTACAATTTATTACAATTAAATAGATAAACATCAGAATAGGTTTCCGCCCTCTGCTCATTCGCAGGTCTTCCTGACAGCCCATTAAACAATATGTGATAAATCCATCAATCAATTAATAATACTCTTAATACTTAACAATTCATTCTTTGATCAATAGGAGGGTTTAGTATTTCTATTGATGGCATTGTTTTTGTCTCATATATACATCTGCCCTATTGAGGTTTCAATGTTTGATACATCAAAGTCGCTGACTTTAATATTTCTAACATGTTAATCTAAATGTTAATATTCCTTTCCTCCTTTTTCATTTCCGTTATCGATATAGCGATCTTCACTTTACTAAGGATTTACATTCCTGTTGTTATTTGTAATGTAACTAGAAATTAATTGAGACCATGAATTGTGTTGGTATTACAGCATAGGTTCCCTTTTAATACAATACATGCAACTTAATACAACACATTACTCTCTGTCAAAAGTACTTTGACTATAACGCCTTCTGGCTCATAATCATATACTAGTATAAAAGGAAGCGGATTATGTACCCCATTATTAATATTCTCAATTATCATTAACACTGATTATTAGGCCTACTAATTAAATCAATTAATTGCAGTAGGCTACTATGCAAGTCTAGTAGGAGGATCAGGTAACATCAGAGTTCATAGAGTATTTAGCAGTGCAGAAATCGCAGTAACAACCAAGACAAAATCCTCCCCAATCTCAGCTCGATTGGCCCCCTCCACAGCTGCATTCCAGGGGTTCAGGCTAACTAAAAATTCTTACTAGTCCCATGATTCAGATACCTATATTTTCCCTAATATTTTGCCTTATTTCGGCCTCATTAAACCCAAATTAATCAAATGATTTAGTGTAAGAATGAGATATAATACTCACTAATTCGACTAGCAAAATTAAATGAAAAGTCAAACCTAGAGAACGGATGTTGGCCAGCAAACGAGGGCCTGGTTCTAACCAGAAGTTTGACTTGATTTTGTAAATATATCCATTTTATTACAATAAAATCACTGTGTTTGAATTGGAGGGTCTCTGTATTTTTAATAATTATGGCGTAACGGCGACGCCATGGTGTAAGTAGATAACATGCCTCTACATAAAAGAAGGAAAGGTGGACGGCAGACATTGCAAGCATAACTAACATGTAATAGCCTCCACCCCCAGTGGGAGAAGTCAGGGAAAAGTTGGTATGATACTCTGATATTGATAACTTGATACGATTTTATTAACTCCAAACAAAACAAAACCTGCATCTCTCTTTGTAGTTGTCTGTGCGAACCTCTAATTATAGCATAAACATGGTACACTGAGTGTAGACAGAGCTATGTATAAATGTTCATGTTTATACATAGCTCTGGTGTATAAGTGTGTGAAGCTGGTCACCCAATGGTCGACGTCACGCCATTAAATAGCAGGGCTTTTTTCTACTCGCCCAGCGGACTAGTGACTTGGTAACTTTCACTCGTCCGCAGAAAAATCTGCTTGCCCCGGGCTGAACCCCTGCATTCTAGAGCCTCAGCCACACAGGCCTTCTAGGCCCCTGGTCTAGGCCTGCACCCCCGACCTTACTACAGCCAGGTCGGCCTCCTGACCTCCCAAAGAACCACCCCAACCTAGGTTACAGCCGCCATTTTGGATTGTGTAACGTTGCGTAAACAACATTAAAAACAAGATAGGCCTACTAGATTCAATACAGCCAGTGGGTTTTTTACAATCGGGCCTTGCAATCACTCTAATAGCCTCTATTGATATTGTAAATGATAAATACAATAAATGCTTCTTACCTTTGTGGGATATCCGACTCCCAAGCTGCAGTAAATTGTGCCGTCAGGTTTTAAAAGATGGTCCAAAACAAGGCTAGGCGTCACACTCACAGGCCTATTCACTAGGTGGCGCATCTAGTCCAATTAAGTAGGCTACTTGTACGTTGATAGCCTAATCTAGGATAAATGGTACGTGCTATCACAAATTATATTTCAAAATGAATAGGCTATACATGTGCACAATAGGCTAGTAGACTAATCCCTCCACAAGCATTCATGTGGAACTGGAATACTCAGTCCTGTTCATGAGAATTTAAAATACAAATAATGATATAGCCTAGGCCCTATTAATCTCTAAAACCCTCTAAAAGATATTCAATGTATTTACTTTGAAAGTTATTCAATGTATTTATGATATATGAATATAATATTTGAAGTAAATGGGTTAGTAGGCCTACCCTATCATGTGGGCAGATGTGTTATTATAGGCCTATAAATTGAATATCTGTGTAGGCATATAAAATATAAGTTTTCAAAGACGCTATAGTCCGATTCTGTTGTATAGAGGAAATTCTAAGATAAGATACTACGTTATTTTTTTTCACAAATTTATTTATTCAGGAAAATTATACATAATTTTAAAGCACGCTCATCCTTGGATGAATTTTCTTGTGCTCTGATAGGACTAGGCATATTTAAACATATAGAGAGAGGGCATGATCGATATACAACCATTCTTGATTAGATCTAAACATAGGCCTATGTACGGTAGGCCTACATTTCATATTACATTTCAAGAGGTGAGAGAAATAATGAATGAATGGGAAATGAATGAAAAATGAACGTAAGGTTCCGGACTAGTATAGGCTAAAGTCTTTCAATTAAAAGAGGTGTGAGAGGGGATCGGTGATTTTTGAACTACACTTCACATTTGTACTTGTTTGTTTACACAGTTTAGTGGATTGACTTATATTAAGATTACATAATGACAGTCGAGGAAATGTCCACATGATTGACGAGATACATGTATAGCAAATACATAGTAAGGCAATAGGCCTATGATTCGAAAGGAACAAGCAGAGTCAAATACAATGACTTGACGGTCACTGTACACTATACACTGGTCCCATTGAGAGGGACAAAAGGCATTACACTTACAGCCAATAGTGGTAGACATAAATATAAATGCACAATCACAATCACAATAACAGCAGGGACAAAACAATAATAATAGTAGTAATGGCAAATCATGGGGCCCCAAGCAAGGGGATGGGGGCCTGGAGAGCAAAGAAGTGACGTTTTAAAGATAATTTGAAGTTGGTAGGGTCACCTAAAATCCTTAGATACGCTGGCAATTTATTCCAGGTAGTAACACTCATATTATGTACACATTTAGAGTCTTTACTGGTTCTAGGTATAAAGCTCTGGAGAACTGGTGCTTCTGCCTGTCTCGTATGCCTAGCTGGTATGGTGCCTTTATTATTAATATAAACTTATTCATCGAGATTCACAATGTACATCAAAAGCCCATCAAAAGGATCTTACGATGCAAATTAAATACAAAACAGATAGAACATGTACAAATATAGCTCTCCCCGTCCTACTATTCCGGCCTGATTCTGTCTTGATATAGGCCTAATAATATTTCTATGTGCCAATGATTGCCGCTGTGAATACACAATCCTATACCGAAGTAGCAGCAGCAATGTCACACATTTAAGTTTTAACACTTAGCAATGCTACATTTCGCTTACCCATATTCATAGGGGTGTACTTGCCATCATGTTCACACGTTTGAAAGCTAAGTAGCATCCCGCATCCAAAACTCAATACGAAAAACGCAGCGCGAATACAGAGCATATCAAATGTCGTCTCCCTGATTCAAATGACCGCTTTTCGTCTCAGAAGTTCGCGCAATTTCGTCACCACTGTTCACCAGTAGCGTTCGCGGTGCTCGGTAGACAAAAATCGTCTCACTGAAGACGAAAAACCTTGCCGCTCCGTATCGCGCGGGTACGGCGCGCGGGAGAGTGTATCTTCTTCAGCATCTACACAAATGACTTACCTGATTATATAAGATATTCACAAATCCAAATGTTTTCTGATGATACCATCATGTACAATATAGGTAGTCATCCTTTAGACATAACTTCAAATCTACAACTAGACCTAGATACTATTAATTACTAGTGCAAGCTGAACTGTATATATCCCTAAATCTTGATAAATCGAAGATACAGACTTATATGAAGATACTTATTTATGGAACAAACTTCAGACTTCAAACTTCAGACCATATTATAGTCTCAAAGAAATTAAAGAAATAGATGCAATTGAAAATCTAATATGGTCAGATGAGAACTGTATCAATTAAGAACAACACAGACATCGGAGTCGATATGAAATGCAATATATGTCATGTTTAAATACTCTTATCAATACAATTGTCAATTTAATTGATCACTTAATGAGAATCACTTTCAGTTATTAACGAAAGTGACGTACATTGTTTCCATTCTAAAAATCATTGTAAGTTAAGCTTAAGAGGGATTGAAAACCTCCCACCAGCTGGAGAATTCCTTCTTATTGCAGTCTGTGTATTGAATACAAGTTTCTAAATCTAAATCTATCAATAGAAATTATAGAAATGAAACAACAGCGAAATGTTTTCAGTTCTTTTGTTATTTGATTAATATACTAATTTACTAAAAGAAAAATGAATGAGAATGCATCTTTAGCTAAAGCATTTATTCCAACAACGTGTACAAGTTTATGCTTGCAACTCTTTTCGACCGTACATTTCTCCCAAGATCTTAATTCAAGGTGCATGAACAATCATTCGTGGGGCAATTACACATATTGAATTTGAATTTAACGGTACGTTGTCATGAACTTATCATTTGGTATAATATACATCATGAAATCACATGGAGAGAAAGAAAGAAAAGAATAGAAAAAGGAAAACAAAGATAATATAAGATCATACTTTTTTCGTCATATATAGTTGTTGGTTTTGACAAAGTGGTCGTGGCCATTTCATTTGGAGGTATTCCCGGTCTAACTGCTCTACTAAAACAGTTAGCAGTGTGAACTTTCGTGTCAACGTATTAGACTTTGTATTTTTAAACGTACTAATGTAGATTCAATCAAATAAGCTCGGAGTTATTTGGTATTTTTAATATATAGTTGTTCTGTTACAATATGAGAAAAAACGTAGAATCCTTCCTTCCAGTGTGTCATTAACATTTGATTTATTAGGTACGCCTAGAGGGAATAAAATAAGAAATATGATATGGAATGGAGTGCAAATAAAATGACAATTGATTACAGTACAATACAATAAACCACAATAACTATGTAATGAAATGATGGCAGCCAAACTAAATGTTTTGGTTTATTTGTTGATATATCCTACGTCAGTTATTTATAATTTACTAATGATACTAATGAATCATGCTATTTTAATTCACCTTGAAATACAATTATATTTATCATAACATCATTACATTTGCCAAGGTCATTCATTTATGTATATAATGTATTCCAACGACACTAGAGTAGTGACAGCAGTACCAACCTGGATTCTAACTTGGAATCCGCCTCCTTGTCTCGTTCTGCAAATGTGGCTCTACCTCTCGGATTGTAACGGCGAATCAAACTAAGACAGAATGAGACGGCAGATGGCAGCAGCACCCAACACCACTGCACGTTTTTACCCAAACTAAAGCATATATTGTGAATGTTGCTCGACGTTGGAGTGAATGCATGCGGGACCGACTCAATAACTTTTCTCTCTTCATACGCGAATATATACTTAATAGTATATATATATATATACCGGTTCCGACAATGCAATGAATCTGTGCTTACATAAAGATAGCGGTGTAATTATAAGACATTGGGGATAATGTAAGCCTAAAATTGTAAAGTCCTGATCTATGTATGTCCCTTTCTCTAAGAATGAATTCTCTTTGATTAGTTTGTATAAACTTTCTGGCTATACGTTTTAATGTAAATTTACTACGGTTATTTTTGATATAGGCAATATTTACGGAGGCTATTTTTGATAATATTTAACATAAGCACTCGGAATTCCCTTCGATACATTAGTATGAACTTGCTGAACATAAGTTTAATGAAAGATTACCGAGGTTATTTTTTATATCACCACAGGTTAAAATGTCATATGCTCACTAAATTCATTAGCCATGGTATCTTTTGAAACTTTTTCAACTTAATCTCAAAGGCATGATACAGTGATATCTGAAGTACCGAACACCAACATTGTTTTTTCATTCAATAATTAATACTATTCTTAAGTAGATGTAATGAATGGGCCACAACGCTTCCATAAACACCGCCCATTCCAAATTACACTCTAAGAAAAAAGGGTTCTTTAAAGGCAAACGCTACTATCTAGTGGAAAATGAAAATAAATGTCATTTTTCTGAACCTTTGAAATTTGGTTCTTGAAGTGTTTCTGGTCATAAAGATGGAAAAAAATCAATGGGTCACCGTGCTCAATTTTTAATTAGAGTGCTTCAAAAGTTGGTATCTCAAAAGAACCAATGAGGATCAAAAGGGGGGCTCATTTTGGAGTACCTCGACTTCATAGTTCATATTTGCTATTTATATTCCCTCAATTTAAGTAAGGTTAACAGTTTTAGAGAGAGTATTATTTTGCCAATAATTCTATGCCTCTTTTTTATAGAATGCATGGTTATTTTTATTCTGAAAACAAAAAATATGAAATGCAAATTTTAAATTAAAAACTCAAAAAACCCCACTTTTTTGTCACTAATTTAATAAAAACATTTTTTTTCTCTCTCATCAAAATTAAATGTCATTTTTCTGATTCTTTAGTATATGGTTCTTGAAGTATGTGTGTTCATAAAACTGAAAAAAAAATAATGGGTCACCGTGCTAGTTTCTGAATTATGGGGCTTTGAAACATGGCATGACAACCATAAAATCTGCTGTTTCAATGTGTTCTATGTTTCCTAAACATGTCTATTTCAAACAGCTACAATTATTTTTTTAGCGTGATGACATACATTTTTTTCCCTATATATGTGTAGAATATTACCTGCACTATATGTGTAGAAAATTTTGGGACATTAGGAGTTTTCATTTTTGTTTTATTCCCAAAACTGTGAAAGAAAAATGCAGCACTTCCCAATAGACTTGCATACTAAATGGGTACAACTGAGGGTACCCACAGTTAGCTCAGTTCCCCAAACATGTCTATTTCAGACAGCTATAAAAAAAATCTAACTCGATGACATATGTTTTTTTCCCTTTTAATATGTAGTATATAACCTGCATTATATGTGTAGAAAGTTTTGGGACAGTAGGAGTAGCCATTAGTTGTTTGTTTTATACTATAAAACATGAAAAAATGGGCTGTTTCCTCATAGACTGCAGTGCTAAAGCAATAGTACGTAAAATGCCCGTATATTTGGTATATGGAAAAGGGGGGCGTGGCAGTGAATAGTAGCGTTTGCCTTTAAGGTTCTTTGGGGAACCTCATGGTTCTGGTTCTGGTGCTGGTTCTTTGTCAATTTTAGGGTTCTACTTAAACTTAAAGGGTTCTTTAGCTCACGGAGGTTCTCCAAAGAACCTTATTTTTTCCTGAGGAAAGAAATAAGGTCCTTTGGAAAACCTGCAATGGCGCCACCTATAATATTTAGATTTCAAGAATGCCACTGTTACACCGTTGTATAAAGAGGGAAATAGGCAAGAAGCGGGCAATTATAGACCGATTTCCTGCATAACACTACCCGCAAAATTATTAGAAAGTTGCGTTCAAAACCAATTAGCAATGCATCTAGAATCAAAGAATATTTTAAGTGAGGCACAATATGGCTTCAGGAAAGAAAAGTCAATTAACGACGCCCTTGATAATCTTTTCCAATATACTTATAACAATATAAATAATAAAAAGTTAACTGATATAGTGTTTCTGGACTTTAAAAAAGCCTTTGACATGGTGAATCACGAATTATTATTATCTAAATTATATAAATACGGTATTAGAAATAACACACTTAAGTGGTTTCAAAATTATCTGTCGGAAAGACATCAAGCGGTGGCTATAGATGGTTTTCTTTCCTCTCAGGGGAAAGTCAGATGTGGTGTTCCTCAGGGGACATCACTAGGCCCACTATTATTTATATTATACATAAATGACCTTCATACAGTCGTAAAACACAGTAAAGTCCAGCATTTTGCTGATGATACGGTAGTTTATAGTAGTAGAGACAGAAATGAAAATTCAAACACTGGAATGTAGGAGGATTTGAGAAATGTAGTGCGTTGGTGTGTCAGGAATAAGATTTCCTTAAACACAAAAAAATGTAAGTTCATGTCTATTAACATGAAACAAGGAACTACGAAGGTGAAAAATGAAACAGAATATTACCTGGGCTCTCAAAAATTGGAACAGGTAGATTGTTGTAAATTCCTGGGGGTAGAAACAGACAGTAAGGTTGACTTTAAAACCTTTTTAGTTAAGAAGATCAATATTGTAAAGAGTAAGGTAAAGGCTTTATCTAAACTATATGGAGTATGTGACACTCAGACATTATTATTGATTTATAAAGCAACAATATTACCATTAATTGATTACGGGGATATTTTCTATCAGAGCTGTGCCCAAAACTATCTGGACAGACTTCAATCTTTACAAAATTCTGCGTTCAAAATAGCACTTAAACTACCAAGATATACTAGCACAAAAGAAATACACACAAAAGTAAATATGCCATCTTTAAAAACAAGGAGAAATAGTCACCTTCTAGAATTGGCTTTTAGGAGAGCACTTAAGGAGGAAAATGTTGACAATAGAAGTATAAACCTTAGAAGCCTGAGGGATGGAAAGAAACTTCTGGTCCCACACCCTAAAAATGAAGCTTTCAAGAAATCATATATTAACAGAATGACGGGTCTATGGAATAACCTGACCAGAAAAAACAGAGATATTAAAACGAGAAAGGATTTTAGAGGCTATCTGAAAAATAGCTACCCCCAGGAACACGACGATTATTTATATACTGATACCTGAATATAAACTTAAATGAATATTGTTCATTGATATGTAAAAGTTTTATTATAGACTTGAGTCTTCAATACGTTTCGAGGACTTGAGTCTAGAATATAAACTTAACTGAATATTGTTCATGATATGTACAAATTTTATTGTGGAATTGAGTATAGAAATTTTGTAGGATACATTGCAAAATACTGAATACTATAGGGGAATACTATAGGGGGGAACTAAGCAAGCATGTAGGTCTTGTGAATCGAAAGGCCGACTCATTGCGGCATTAAGTGGGATAGGGAAGGAGTAATGCATTCACTGTTATAAGTATTGTATATCTCAAATTTGAGGTATTGTGTATTCAGACAGCTTTTACTGGACCATAATTCATGGTTGATAACATTGTGAAATTTCAAAAACACATCAAATTTCAAAAACACATCAAAAACATCGATGATTATAGAGTACCTTATATAAACATTGAGGATACTAGTACTAAATCTTGTTTTACTAGTACTGACAAATTTGTACAAGTGATATTCATACCTACATTAGAGGAGAATAACCATTGAACAAGTGCTACATGTGCTAATTACGGACTGTACTTCGTATCAATAATAATAGCTTGGACAATCCGAGGAACGAACACTGAATCTACGTAATGCAAGAAAGAACATTGAACATTACATTATTAACTATTACAAAATAAACTTTTAACTAGCATTGGATCATGCGGTAGATCTGCTCCGCAGAGTATTGTTTTCCAATTCAGATGTAAAAGGCAATTTATTGTAAGCTGAAAACTGAATAAAAGTTGTTATATATATATATAATCCTAGATGGCAGCATGAGCCAGCCCTCATTTTTACCAATTCCTTTATATTGAAAACACTAGTAAAGCAAATATATGATATTTATGCACTATACATATCAATTATTCTGTAATTAAGAACATTTTGGATATCATTATTGTGTATTCTAATTGTGTATTTTATGTATGTGATATTTTAGAGTGGGTGTAATAACAATACCCCTCCATCATGCACATCCATATTGTATAGTATCCTAAGTGGACTCTAGTTTCATCTTCTACTTCCATCATTGCAAGGTGAGAGCTTGTAAGGTCTTAAAGATGCAGGGCCAGTGTTGATGATAAATGATGGATAAAAGGATGCAGCTATGCTGCTGTACCTTTAAAAGCTATCTGGGCTGTAGATGTTCAATCTTAAGTTGCCTTCGGTTTGTTACTCTGAAAAAGTTCTGCAAAGAATCATTGACAACTCAATCTATGATTCTTGAAAGAACCTCTGAGTAAAGGACCCCATTAAAGGGGTTCCATCTAGAACCCTATGGTTCTTTGAAGAACCCTTGGTTGATAAAAAAACAGGGGTTCTTCAAGAAACCAATGGACAAGGTTCTTTGAAGAACCCGAGATATTTCCTGATTGAGGGTTCCTCAAAGAACCCTTAGGGGTTCGCCCTGGTGGACAGACTGAAGAACCAATAAGGGTTCTTGAAAGAACCATTTCTTCTTAGAGTGTATAGAGAAAAAGGCTGAATCATTATAGAATGCTGCTCCTATAGTCAAGTGGGAAAACTGATAGAATGTTCTGGAGTAACATCATCCCGGTGCTAGCCAATTGTTACACTTGGTCATACATTTTAGATAACAATTCTCTAAACTATTTGGCACTGACATATCCATGAAACGACAGATCTAATAGAGTTGAACTTTTCCTGATAGGACTATGTGGTAGTATGAGAATGGGACAGGGAAATTCGAGTTGAGGTCGAGAAGAGATATTTTAATCCATATCATTATTACGACAACTGTGGTCATTCTACAGCCAATGGAATGGAATTGGAACCAATGCGAATCGCAGTTATTAGTTAGAGAATACCTTTTATTAGCAAGAATAATATATAAATATAATATATATATAGGTATTCGTTACAGCTGGTTTCAATTACGTCTCCCTATTTGTTGGTAGAGCATTTGTAAAACATGGCGTACATGTTATAAGGCCTATTTAATCTGGCAAATAACCATATTCACAATTATTAGAATACGTTTTACGGACCTTATATTTATAAATACACTTCTCCCCAAATAAAAAGAAATCGCTAACAAGTCAAATAAATTAATTCCAATCTTTCAATTTTCTTTATGTGGTTTATGATATGTAAAAGAGGCACACATGAAAAAAGGCAGAAGGAAAGATCGATCTTATTTCCCTTGTTCTCCAAACATCTTCAGGTATCTTGACACGCGGAATCTCAAGCTCACCAGGTGCCAGGGATGTAAAAACTATACACTGGCCTATGGATTATGGATTCTGACTCATTTTCAAAGATGTCTGGTCGCAAGGCACCATGAGGATTAAAGTTGGTAAGCACATTGATTTGATTTTGATTTTGAAAAAAATTCGTTCAGGAAACAGATACATTTCGTCATAAAATACAATATTCTCAGTATCATTCTACCACCCGATGTGCAATAGATCAGTTCTAACATGATTTTTACCAGGACATTCACACCTGATTCTGACCTGGTGCTTTACCAGTGGAAATCGTAAACAGTTGTGTGGCTCAAACTTGATTTTACAATGCTCTATGGACCCGATTTATAAATGCGGTTCTCATGCACTCAACAATGCACTATTTACCAGGTTATAAAATGCGGTTCTGAACCTGTCAAAGATGCTCTACTAACCAGGTTATAAAATGCAATTATGATCACTCAGGGAGGCCGGTTTCATTCCTCTGTACATTAGCAGAATTTAGGCTGATAATTTCTTCACAAAAACACATACCCCTATATAATACAGAGAGTTTATACCTAGATGTGTTACCATGTCTTTGCATGGAAATACATCAGTTATTTCATCAATATTTCCATTGTGTTAGGCAGCCAATTGCCAGGCAGCACCCCTAGAAGGGTTGTTCCAGTTGTACACAAGACCTTGGTGGCCCAGTCTACTTGGCCTAATGAAGTATGCAATGATGGGGGGTGTTTTGATCAAAACATTTTTCCACATCAAGCAACTAAAGTAAACAAATAAACTATAGAAGTATATCACTTATAACATTCCCATGTACATGATATGGAATATCTATATTGGTATAAATTCCACATAAGTGAATTAGCGGCACTTTCATTGTAAAAGAAATTGTAATTCCACCCCAGTTACCAGCTGCGCCCCCTGCTGAAAACAGTACCGCCACCTGGTGAAAGCAAGTGGCATAATGTCCTATGGCAAGATACATCATGAATGATTCGTGGTGTTATGGCAATTAATTAAAGGAACAAATAGGATATTGTTTCAATGTATTTATAATAAGGCTGCTACAAACAAATAAATTATAATAAGTCTGCCATAAACAGTAGGCTCTTGTCAGTGCAAAACGGACGGCCTGTTAAGAATCTGCCACGCATATCAATGTTCATGATCATAAAGAAGACAAGGGCTATTCCCATTATTTCGAACATATGTAGAATTGCTTTTCTATGTATAGATTAGGCTCTGAGACCAAACAAAAAGAATTTATGATATCTTTACTCATATATACTTAGACATCAATAATATAGATTGACACACCCACCTCTTCTACCCACTACCCTTCTGCCAGGTACATGTGTAAGTGATGATTGCAAATCGATTTTTTTCATAGTTATTGTGGTTAAATGCATTATAAGATGACCCTGTGAAGCATCGTTATGTTGCAATTGACAAGAGGATAACATGGCAAGTTTAGAAAAATCGCTGATCTGTGACAAACTATACCAATATGGTACATTTGAGTAGCTTACTAGTTAATATTACGCTGAACGGGAGAGAGATACACAGAAAAAATGGGGAAAATGCAGATGGGACATGTGTTAGAGTGAGAGAGGAAATATGGGCAGAACCAGGGGGGGGATAGAGAGAGAGAGAAGAAAAGAAACACAGACACAGATATGCTTCCTATAATATGTATTTCACACCGACTCACCATATACAAAACATCAAAACATCCTTCTTCAATCAAACACTTCATATAGTAATCTCTTGTTGAAATAATTTAATTGTAGTATGCAGCATGTGTATTTACACCTTATTTAGATATGCATTTTGAAGTGCTTCAATAGACGCACTTTGCATCAGGTGCAAAACCAGGTGCAGAACTCTTTGTTACTATGTAATTTTCCATGCATTGGTGGAATTACCAATCAACATTATGAGTAAGTATCTCCCTTTCGAATTGGTTTAAATATAAAGTGCCTACTATCAGAATAAAGCTCAGATTAGGGAGAATGCAACCATGTTATTCATGAGTGTGAGTGGGAAAGAGAGAAAAGAGAGAGATAAGGACAGAATGGGAAAGACCAAGGAAGCAAGAGCAAGAGGGGAGGTGGGGGGGGGGAGTTAGAAAAAGGGAGGAAACAGGCAAACAGAATATGTGCGACAGAGAAAGAGAGAAAAAAGGAGCAAGCATTGAGGGTTTAAGTATTACAGAATAAGAATACACTACATAACAGTTTCAACTGTACCTGACTGTCCATTGTGACGGGCTTCTTAAAGGTGTTAAAGCTTTGCTAAGAGTGTGTGCCTGCATTATGTGTGTGCGTCAGGGTTACCCTGCATGGGAGTGGATTCGCACTACATTGACACCCCCACCTCATAAAATGTGGTAGTTATCGCTTTTTTTAAATCAAGTATGGCTGGTGATTTTTTTTATGTACTCAAGGTTTAGGCAAGGAGATGATTTGTAAAGATGGGATCACGGGGATTCAAGGATGGTAAACGTTAACCCATCTATAATAGGCACTTCTATATATTTCTATGTATGAACAAGGTTACCTAAAGTACTTGATGGTTAATTATCATAATAAAGTATAGTTAAATATCCTTCAGATAACCACAGATATATTGAATAGTCTTGGAATTAATTTGGCAGATGTATTCATACTACTAGCAGCGCTAAGCATGCCTAAAATGATTTTGAAAAGACAATTTTCTTTATTTGTGGCTCATTATCTTGTGACACACCACATATGAGTTTTGCAGTAAAGGCCCAAATATTTTCCATCTGTACAAATATTTAAATGTTCATGACTTGATAGAATAATTCAACTGCATACAGATAAAATGCATTTACACCCGATTTTGATACATAACTTTGATATGCATTTTGGAGTGGATCAGATGATGCACGTTGCATCAGGTGCATAATCAGGTGCAAAACTGCTTTTTTGAGCGGATTGCACTTATGTGACTGGTCAGATGCACTTGTGCATGCACTGGCAGAATTTCCAATGCACATCGGTCAATTACACAAAAGAATCAAAATAAGAATATAGGAATCTAACAACATTCATGAATACGAAGACGCAGTCATTTTTTAGCAACAAATATCTAGTCGAATAACTGAAGGACAAATAAATGAAAAAAAATGAAAAAAATGGAAAAAAATGAAAAAAAATCCGCAATCAGACACTACTATACAACGACATGGTCCAACCACCTCATGCTGTTCTCATTATTCATCATAGTAGTAGCAAAGTACCCGTCCTCTGGACGGTCCCCCTCCCTCCCAACACTTCCCCCTCTCCTTCTTTTCCCTCCACCTCTTCTCTCATACCTGTTTTTCTCTCCCAACCCCATCTCCAATTCCCCCCTGCTCCTCCCCTCTTCCTCATGCTCCCCCTCCTCGCTTTCTCTCCCTTCCCTCTGTCCCTTCCCCTACATCTTCTCCCTCCGGTCCCCCTCTCTCCCCACACATCCCCCTCTCCCTCTTTTCCCTCCACCTCTTCTCTGTCTCTCATACCTGTTTTTCTCTCCCAATCCCATCTCTGATACCCCCTCTCGCTGCCCTCTTCCTCATGCTCCCCCTCCTTGCTTTCTCTCCCTTCCCTCTGTCCCTCCGCATACATCCTCTCCCTTCCCCTACTCTTTTCCCTGCCCCTCTTCTTTCCCCCTACCCCTCTTCTATTTCCCCACCCTCTCCCTTTGCCTCACTCTCCCCTCCTTCACCCTCTTCCTCCCCTCCCCTTATCCAATACCCCCACCTTCTCCCACCCCTCTTCTTTACTCTCCCACTCCTCTGCATGTAGTTGGGTCCCCCTTGTATTTCTGTAATTTTATTCAGCACAAAACATTATGTAACTAATACACTATATCTCAGTCATTGCTGACTACTATAACTCAAGTATATTATGGAAAAAAAATGGAAAAACCATCAATTGATCATTTTAGTTAATACACAATCATATTAAGAGCAATACATATTGACGCAGTAGCTTGTGGCTAATGACGTAGTATCTCACAGGGGCTTTCCCAGGCTATAAATAGAGAGTGGATATCCCAATTTTAAAAAGGCCTCAGAATCATATTTCCACCCCAAAAACCTTCACCAACCACATAGGACAACATCCAGAGAGGGGGTACAGACCTCTACAGATCAGTATAGTGGTTTGTAATACAACAAATTCTGAGAACATTTGGGACAAAGAAACCCCTTTTTCTACCTTTTCTTTTCTACCTCTTTTTGTAGAAATCGCTCTACCCTTACATTATATGGGTAATATGTCAACAGAAACAAGATGAAAAAAACAAGATAACATAAGTGTAGTGAACCGCAGATTTGTGGGCACGAGTTAGCCTCATGTTCTTTGCCGTGTAAAGGCCGGATTTTCTCCCCCAATGGGATAGGTAGTCGGGGAATCTGGCTCATCCCAGGCGTCATCTTTCCATCCAGCTTAACTCAGCAGCCGCTCGGTTAGCCAGATCCAGGTTCAGGAGATCTGCGGCTTCTTCTCTAAGAAGCTATGATCCTTGGCTTCGTTCAAGGCACTGGTTTCCTGATCTTCTTCCATCGTACCTTCTAACCCCAAAGGGCCTTTCTTCCACCTGTTGTTTGCAAGGGACATGGCTGGAGAACTATTCCTATTATTCAACAAAGAATATGAATAGTATAAGTCCACGTTGCCAGAGACCTCATACATACACAAGTAACATAAACATTTACAGCAATACAATACAATGAATACCTGGCTTTCTTACCAACCCCTTCACATTATATGTGTCCGGCTGGCAATATTCCTCGATCAAATTATCACAGATAAATAGTTCACTGGCCTTCAGAAAAGACAAGAAATTTAGGTGTACTGTTTGTAAGAGTTGTAAAGAACTAGAAACAACTAAACAACGTTTAGTTGTGGTGTAAAGGTCCACATGCTATCATTCACTTCCACCTATACATCAGTAACACATTACCAGTGTCATGGCCGCCACATCTGACTCTCGCACGGCACCGGCGAATTAATTCCTCAGAATTATCAAAATCATTTTGAAACTTCCAACACAGTGTGTCCAGTACAAGCCAACTTCCTACTACCAAACTAATAGTAGTTCAGTCCATGACAAATAAATTTTAACTCACTTCTTTCAAGGACTGTACTCGCTTGTGGGGCTTGTTGTTGTGATGAGTCATGGAAGCATACTGAAAAAGGGTGCAACACAACAGTGCTCACATCCTGCATGATAACCATAGTGCTCAAAACAGCCAGCCGACCTCAGCACCACTTCCTGCTCTAGACTAGTGAACTTGCACGACCAGTTCTCTACCTACTACAGGTCATACAGTGATGTTATACTTGCAGCCTGTCTAATTTTCTGCTGAGACAATAGCAGAAACTTTTCCATAAAGCCCACTATCCACTGCACCAACTTAATAGCAATTTCAACCCAATTACTCAGTTGATTTAAGCTTCCCGGGGAAGTCCAGTTCAGCTCAAACACAGGGTTTCTCCCAAGCTAAGCCATTCTCAGTTCAGTTTCTAACAAGCCAAAACGGACAGTTTGGTTATTTCTCGGTCATTTAATTCATTTGACAAATTCCCCAAATGCTGCAAAAGGGTGGCATGACTAAATCCGGTCAGCCTTCCACTGACTTTTTGTTGTGTATTTTGCTTGTAGGGCCATCTTCAAAGCCCTACCCATACTTTAGTCTAAGTCCCACATTGCAATCTAGTTGGAGCTTTGCATGTGCACTTAACCCTTGCAATCACTGGTGGTGAACTGTCCGTTTAAGTTACACCCAAAATTTTCCTAGGCCTCCCCCCCCCCCCCCTCTTTTTGAAGGCATAGCAGAGTCTGCCAAAACTACAGGGACTGGTTGTGGTTTACCGACCAAATTGATCTTTGCCTTTGGCGGCCTACCTACATGCTTAGTCGGGATTACTACTGGAGCAACACTGAGTTTGTTTTCTTTCTTCTTAGGCTTTTTCTTAGCCTTTCCCTTCCCATCAGCCTGGGACACAGCAGGATCAACATCAAGTCTGGCCCGGCTGGACAGAATCTTTTTCTTTATTCTTCAGACACTCAGCACCAGCTAAGACTTTTCCGTTCTCCCACATCAGGATATCTCATCCAGCCTTCTCCAACTTAAGGAATTCTGGGGCTTTCTCCAAGTTGACTGCCTGGATAGGCTCTTTCTCATTGAAAGCGGACTTCAGGTGACTGAGAGACTGTGAGTGTCGTTGAGTGACCCTTTTCGAGAAGAAATCTACATTTTATGTTATTTCATGTTTTATATTTTATAAATTATCGAATAATGTTTCAGAATATATTTTCTATCACTTTTTGTAATCCGCCAGCATACTCTGAGAATAGTGTAAATGTTACATAATGTTTATTTTGTTGAATAAAAATATTAAATACAAATACAGGTAATCAACATGATACCTGACCAATCCCTCAGTGGTCTCCAATTCATAGGTAGTGCCCCCTATGAATCTATGCACTTTGAATGGCCTGTCCCACTTGGGACCGAATTTCTCCCCAGCCTTAGGGGGACAGTATCTGTAAACCACAGCCCCTACTTCAAAGCATCTATGGCACGCCCACCTGTCAAAATCCTTCTTTTTGTGCACTGCGGCAACGCCAAGGTTTTCTCTGACAAACGGAAGTCCCTCCCTCATCCTCTGTCTTACATTCTCCATGTAAGCCAAGTAACAAGGAAAATACAGCCCTCCTGGTTCTACTCCATAGACTAAGTCCACTGGAGTCACAAGCTCTGTCCCAAAGACTACCAAGTTAGATGTACACAATGTACTTGCATGCAGAGTCCCCCTATAAGCGTGAGCTATACACGGAACAATCAAATCCCAACTGAATAGTCAGTCAAGCAAAAGAGCTGCTCAACCAGAACGTGGTTGATATATGTATTACATATCCTGTACATTGTTGATGATTTAAATTAAAAATTTTTGACAATAGAAATACACCCAAATCAAGCATGTAAGACTTGTACGTAGAAGGTATATTTGTCAACATATGTATTATGGGCACAATACGAAAAGTCAATGTTGTTATATGAATGGAACTCTTTAGTTGCTAAAAAAAAATTGACAAATAAGAAAGAGGTAGCGATTCAACAATGGTTGAGAACAGTGTAAATAGTTATTAAGTGGAGTACACCATGATTAAGTATAGTAGTTGGTAGTAAAATAAGTCCAATTTTTCTAATAAAAGATTGATCTAGATGTGACAAGACCAAAAAATAAGCATCATATATTAGATGTCTTAAAAATGAAAATTAATACACCAAAACAAGGTGCTTTTGGAAGATCTATGTTCGCACAAAAACTGACATGACCTTTTTCCTATGTAACTGTTATGATAAGTTGGAAATAGAAATACTTATATATATATAATCTCTCTGCCTGGCCAAGCCTGTATGGGAGAGTGGTCAGTTTCTCGACCCCCAACATCTCCAACAAACTTCGCAAGAGCTGAGACCTAAATTTGGGAGCCCCGTCCATCTGCAGAGAAACCGGACAACCGAATCTCAAGATTCTCTGAACAGACTCTGAACAGACCATCCACACACCTTTCAGCCATATGATCTGGCAACGGATACACTTCAGCCCACTTCGATAATGATCCATCACCACCATCACATAGTTGTTGCCTCTAGGGGTAGTCTTAAATGGACTCTTGTTTTCCGCATATTACAAGCAGGGCAAGGCCTCAACCGTTGTTTCAAATCATACCGCATTCCAGGCCAAAAATATTTCCTTTTTGCGTTCCAGCTGGTCTTGAATTCTCCATAATGGCCTTCCAATCTGGAACCATGCAAACAACGGAAGATGTCACTTCTCATCGAGGCAGGAATTATCTTCCTGGCGTATGTCTGTTCAGTGTTCTTACGGAAGCATAAGACACCCCAGACCATTTCCAAATTATCATGGTTATGGACATATACACAGAAGTCCTGTGGTTCACCAGTCATTTCCTCTTTGCTGGGAACTGGACTGCTACCATCCAGTATAGCCATAACTCTCTTCTGGAGTGGATCATCCTGTTGTGCAACCCGGATTTCGTCCTCCAAAGAACCTAAAACAACTGTAGCTTCAGCAATCACAGCATCATAGATGCCACAATCTAGCCAGCCAAGATGTCCGCATTTCCTTGTGGGAATCAGGGACAAACCATCCGCATTCTTGTGCTTCTCTCCCTTCTTTTGTGGTCGAGTGAGACTGTTGCTAGCATAGCCCAACGCAACTTCTTTTCCATCCTGCATCTGTGAAAAAACTCTGGCCATTCCACTGGCATCCATATCTAACACAAAATATCCCTCATTTCTAGGACAACCAAGAACTGGGGCTGAAGTCAATAAAGCCTTTGCCACCTCAAATGCTTCCTCGCATTTCTTGGTCCACACTATGCTCAATCCGTCCTTCCTTATACATTTTCCAGATTTCCGCCTCTGCTCCATCCCGCCTAGCCACTGGAAACCTGCGATAGGCTTGCTTTACAGGGATTGCATCTCCAGTGTCAATCACATGACAAACCAAATGGGTACAGCCCACTTTGTTCCCGGGCAATGAGAAACAGTCTTGGTAATCATAGAGCAGTTTACAAACTAACTCCTTTTCTTCCTTCTTGGACAGGTGAGACTCTCTCAATAACTTATCCAACAGATTTTTAGTACAAGCTAGAACAACTATTTCCGGAGCAAGAGGCTCATCATCCGCCACTGGTGAATCCATCACATGAACGGAATTGATGATAGCAGTTCTCACTCTCTCATCATCTTCCCCATCGGGTAGAGAAGCATCATCAGACAATAAAGTCACAATACTAACTATCCCAACCACCATATCTACATTCAACCTCACAGAGGAATCGGACGGATTGGAGAAAGCTACCGAGGCCGAATCAATGTTGCCTAACACATAAGTGTTCAGACTTCTCAAGGCAAAATCTTTCAACAATCCCTGATCAGGCTCGAACATCAATCCCTATGATGCATCAGAACATGTACCCAAATCTATTTTGGCAAGAGTCACAGACCGAGGTTTGAGGACCACAGGCTCCTTAAGCCTAACTTCACCTCCATCCACAAAGTCTATCACCTCCACAGCCTGAATAGTGGAGCGTCTCAAACTTTTCTTTACATGCTTCCATTGCTTGCACATAACAGAAACTGTCTGATTCTCAAGGAATAGCAATCCAGACCAGTCAAGATTACATTTGTGGACGTAATAAAAATCCACCGCCAAAAGTCTGTCTTCTGGTCCCTTCAGGCCAGAAACAACCAGACATGTAATCATGTATGTCCGTTCCCCTATCACAATAGGAGATAACACACTCCCATGAGTGGTTATAGGCAGGCCATTCCCCATCGCACACACCATCCGGACCGGAACCAGAGGTGGTTTCTGAGGAAGAGGATCTAAGAACTTTTTAGTAACCAAGCTAGTAGTAGCTCCTGGGTCTACCAAAAAGTCTCCTTTCCCCCACCTAACCCCCATGGGGAGTACCATCTCTTACGGTCATTTAAATTATCCGTGATTCTCAGTGTTTTCGACTGTTGTACAGAAACTTTCGGTATCCGGGCAGACCTGTTGGGGTTCTGTCCCACAACCACAATCTGTCCTTTAACAGCTTGGTACCCGGCTTGGCTCACTTCTGAGACAAGAGCCGGGCTAATCAGGGAACTCTTTCTGCCTAGACAAGTGTTCTTTTCTGGCAGCGACCTAGGATCTTTGCTATACCGAGCTTTAGGGTTACGCTCATGCCAAGCATGCAAAGCCTGCACAATCACAGTGGACACATCATCTACCTCTGAACCAGAGGAAGTAGCATCAGCCTTCTCCTGTGTCTCTGTTACCTGCTTGCAAGTCATGAGGTTCCTTAGAACGGACCCAGGTAGCCATCTCTGATTACTTAACCCCTTAAGGTAAATCCGGAGAGCCAGCGTCCTCAGGGTGCTGTCTGTTTTTACTCCATGGGCATACCTGCCTCTTCTAGCCACCTCATTAGCGAAATGACGGGTAGACTGATTAGAAGTCTGATGACAATTATAAAATTCCACCTGCTTCCTACTATGGGAATGTTCACCAAAGTTAGTGTCTATGTGAGCCACAAACTTCCACAATGTCAAATCATGGGGCAAATCCCCCATGTCCGCCAGCTGTCTCTTGCAACCACACTGCAATTGGATCAGGAATTCCTCTTCTGACCAATTGTAGGTGACTGCCAATACTTTCATCTCAGCTAAATAAACACGCCATGGATCCTTCTGATCCCATGGCTTGATTATGGGCAGACAAGCTGTATGCGAGTGTCTCCCAACAATTAGAGAATACTCAAACATTACATTCGAATTGTCTGAACCATCATAGTTCTTTCCCTGTACCAGAGAATTATCCTTACGTGCGATTTTGCTGCGTCTTGCTTTCTTTGCCTTCTTTTTTTCCCCCTTTGTTTCTCGTCTGAAGATGAATCAGAGCCAGTGAAGTTCTTAGGCGGATTTGGTTTCTTTGGGACATAAATGTCTCCATGGATAATCCCTCTATAATCCCTCTATTCAATCTCTCTATTGAAATCTTCTGTTCCGGTCAATTTCTATTCCATCAAACTCTTACCAGGGGTTTTACATGCCTGGCCTCCTCCTGAAGTCTGAGAAGAACAAGTTCTGTCAGAAGTTTTCATAGGAGTCTGAGTTTCGCTCATCTCAGCGGCGATTCGCTGAGGGGTCTTCATCCACTGAGGGGTCTTAAGACGTTCTGGAGTCACCTTCCGGTCAGGAAATTCAACCAGCTAAGGAGTTACAATCTCCTGATTCATGAAAACACGACTTGCTGGGGAGGAGGTGAACCTAGCAGTTCTTGAAATGTTACCTTTTTAGCTGTATCCCCAACCATTCCTACTGGTGAACCTAGGAAGTCCAGTGAAGGATCCCTATGCCCATAACCAGTCCTCATGTCCGCAAAGGTCAAACATCTGGGTGCAGTTTTGCTCAAATCCACTGGCAAGGCGTTCCTGGTAGAGAATCCTAGTAATTCCGTAATTGGGAACAACTCAAAATCAGTCTGAGTTTCCTTTGTTTCCTCTGTTACCAAGCGTGGTAAATCATCTACTGGCGAAGCTTCACATTTAAGTTTCTCATACTCCACCTCCAATTTCCTTGTATACAAAGAAGATTGGGCAGTAGCTACATCCAGAGTCTCCTTGAGATCCTGGTTCTGATACACGAGTTGTGTCAGACCAGACACCATGATTGTCTTCTCTAGTGGTTCTGTAATCATCAAACTCTGACACACCAGTTGCTGCATCAATCAAGCAATCCACAGCCAAATCTCTTAGTGGTAATACACCAGTCGGTCTCACATACTATGTGCAATGTGATGAAGATAAGGCATAGGTGTTCCATGTTGTGAACAGCATCCCAACACTTGAATATTGGACTCTATTACACCATTTCCTGCCTCCATGGTTCCATTGATAAGTACCTTTTTGGAGAAGGGGAGGGGACCAGCCAGAGCTTTGCAAGAGCCAAAACAGCCACATTACATGGTTTTTAACAAGAGTCACAAGTGGCTGATTATGCAATGGCTGATTTTGCAAGTGCATTCTTCCATTGAAATCCCTCCAAGTAGTCTCTGTAATCTTATCTCACTGTTATTATGTACAGTCCACCCGACATGGATATGAATCTTTCTTCTCCAGGGATGTGAACTTATTATTAGTATTGGTGATATTACTTCGGAATGAATTAATAGATGTTACTGTTTGGTTATCACTACTATAATAAAGAAAGTATAACACAGCTCACATAGCCATTTCAAATGTCAGGTATGATATATATAAATGTCTTTCATAGGTATGTCAGACAAGAAATGTACAATAAAAGAACAACTGTAAGGTGGAAAAAGTATGTAGCCCAATGCAGCACATTCATTCTATGTCTGATCATTATTATTGTAGCTGCTCTCTTGTAGAAAATGGGCAAGAACTATGTATTCATGTGGGCCATGTTATCTGTGGACAGTGGGGCCTACAGTGAACTGCAGTAGGTGTGTCAAAGAGTGAAAGAGAATGTGGTACAATGTGGGCATGTTGGAAGTGCACTAAAGTCTCCTGTTGCCAATTTTGAGAAGTGAGGAAAGCTTAAACGGCCAAAAGGGCCTGATGAGAATATACTGTGAAATACAGTTGTTAAAGCCAATCTGGTCTTTTTTTAAATGATATAGTTGTATTCCTTGACCCAGAAAATGTATGTTTAGACACCAAGATGGTGACCCTGGGTGGCTTAGAAGCTGAGATATTGGTAGATATAGGTTTTTACATAATGGTGACCTTGGAAATCCAAGATGGCCACCATAATATACAAGAGTAGTTCATATAGAAATCATAAAGTACATGGACAGCATGTGGGGTAAATTTGGCCCTTTGATCCATCCACATCTATCTCAAATCTGGCCTCAAGCTACCTCACTAACACAGTTATAGTGCAAATAGCAGCTGAGATATTACATTCTTGCCCCTCAATGGCAGCCATATTGGATTTTGACCTAGAAAATGACCTCAAAAGAGAGAAATGACTTTTTTTTTTTTTTTAAACAACTTTATTCAATTTGTCAACAAAGCTCATTCTTTCTCTGGGTCGATAACACTTATTCATACATCGGACCCGTTTTCTCTTCTTCTGAGGTGTTTCTTCTATGGGATAAAGGTACAATATTTCACCATTTTTTTAGAAATAGTTTCCGCACTCCTGAAAACACATTAAAACTGGTGTTACAGAAGTATGTGTGGTTAATTGGAGCTGAGCTATGACATTCTAGTTTCATGGCAGCAGCCATGTTGGATTCTGACCTTGAAATGACCTTGAAACTCAATACAGTCCACAGAAATGAATTTCTCATACTTAAAAACATCTGAAAAGTGGTATCACACTTGAAAATCCAGCCAGTAGAAGCCAAACTATGGTGCATTTGATGTTTGGTGGCAGCCATTTTGAATTTTGCAGCTACCGGCCACCAGGGTTCTCCCCCAACTTGTAGCCAGTGATTTTTAAAAACCTTATGACCTGTTCTAACAGCATACCAAATTTCAAAAAGGTGTCACAAAGTGCACTATTCAGATCAGAATAAATGAATTCTATGAATCCTATAAAATCCTGTATTTGGGGTATATTGGCATGACCAGGATAAAAGGGTTAATATCTAAAATTGCTCAATAGGTGGGAACGGTCACCCCCCTGATTTGTGATTACCTACCCCTAGGCTACATGAAACAGCGAAAAAAAAAACTTTATCCGACATTGCGGGGTTCAGCCCAAAAATGGCCTTTGGCTCCCGGACTATACCCAGGCGGGGCATGCAAATCCGGCCCAGCATCTGGCAATGCAGTAGCCATATTACCACTTTAAGCAAAGGCGCAAGACAGCTCAAAATCACAGATTTGGCAAATCAGACAATTCAGGGAGTTGATCTAGACTAAAGGTCAAGAGCTGGTCATGGCACCAATTGTAGTGATTCAATCTCCCGACGCTTTCAATAAACAAAAGTCAACAAATAAGCTACCTGCTACTTTCTGGTTTATTGTCCGATCAACAGCCCTTCTATATTCACCCAAAGCAAGGGTAGTCTCTTACCTGAGTAAGGTACAACAGACCTGTGTCATGATATTCAACATAAAAGACAATATGAAAAGGACAAGCACGTCTGTAAACATAAGAGATTTCACTCTCAGTAAGTTTATACAAGAATGGGTAGAAGGAATAAGAATGTTATAGTAAGAATCGGTAAATATAAGGGAAAACATGAATTACATTACAAAAACCAGCCCCAGTGCATGGGACACCTCTGGTGTAAAGTAAACACACCAGCTCTTTATGAACTGGTTGCACTTGGGGGATTGTAAAGCTACTATATATATAATATATATATATATATATAGAGAGAGAGAGAGAGAGAGAGAGAGAATGGGACGAGCCGGCAATAATCGCAAATTTATTGGGCGAGATTCGTCCACATAAGCATGATGCTGTAGGCAGAGTGCTTATGTGGACGAATCAAGTCCAATAAATTTGCGATTATTGCAGGCGAGTTCCATTCTATATTTATTATATGTGCATAAAATTTGATCATATATCATCAGATATCACTGAAAAAATATTAAAGAAGCACAGAGAGCCCCGCTGACAGCCCCACTGACAGCCCTGCTGACAGCCTTGTTAGTATAGGCCTATTTATATTGTTAAATTAAAACGTTCATATTGTGGCCATTTCTTGAGCTATATTAATAAAACTTATATCATTGGATAGAGAATGTAATGCTCTATTTAATGATATGGTTTTTATCATGTATTTTATAATCATAGTAACAGAATCACGGGTGGATTACCGATCACAGGGATTTGTTTACAATGCTTCGCGGAGAGCCAAAGCTCTGCGAAGCATATCAACAGAGCTAGTTTTTTAGACAACTACATTTTTATAGGACACGTCCTATATGAATATTTTTATAGCACACCACTTATAGCACCTCTCATATAGCATGCGCATATAATAAATATTATATATATATATGACCCATTCTCACGAAAGTAGTGCAACCCCCCATTATTTGCATTTATTGGTCAATATCTTGGTCGATATTGATCTTAAATACATAGGAATTGATTAGCTACATGCGTCTTGGCATAAGCATAATTAAAATATATACTTTTGTGTATCTGTGATGTATATTTTTTAAATTATACACTATCAAATCAAGGAAAAAGACCCATTAATCACTACCAAACTCATAGTTATTTTGGGAAAACATATAGTTGAATCAATATGCATAAATAAGATTTGTGCCATAGAATGGGGCATCAAAACCGAATAAAATGATGTATTAAGGTTGAATGTAGCTGCAGAATTTATGCTCCTAAGTCGATTAATGTAAAAATGGCTAAATTGAGGTGTAAAAACGTCGCCAGACAAAATAGCTGTGCTTTCTGAAATAATTAAATCAATTTTTTCTAAAAAGTATAATTTCATAAGCATAGGTTGGAAGACACATGTATATCACCATTGGAAGATTGTGAGACCTTAGACCTTAGGCCTTGGGGCTGATCCTAATAATTGGTGGAAAAAACGTCGCCCCCGGCGACGTTTTTTCCACACTATGGGGATGTTTTTACATAAAAACATGAGCTAAATATTGGCAAAATTAAATCATTTTCCACTTATTTACCATTATATCATCCTAGACTTTGTGGGAAATGATCTGCAGAAACTGTTAAGATTTCAAAAAGTGAGTTATTTAGACTTTAGATAGGGCGACGTTTTTACAACTTTCACTCAATATATGACTTGGCAGTGTAAAAACGTCGCCCCTATTTGAATCCTTGTGCTCAAGAAATGATTTGATTTTGATGTGTGTATCCTGCTCATTTTTAAGGAACAGGTCCTAAGGTAGCTTCCTACAACAAAATAAAAAATATTGATCTATATATTTTATGTAGATGAGTGATTATAATACATTACATGTAGGAGGTATAGACATCACAGGATTTAACATTTTTTTTCCCACCATTCTTTGACAAGAATGCAAGGATATATCAAGGATACATTTAATACACTGTTCTGAAATTTGGTACAGATATTGCTATGATCGATAGCACTAAGCAATCCAAAAATGAGAATATTCCAATGAAGAAATCTAATGATTTAATCACTTGGAATAATATCACTTTTTTCGAATTGTGACTCATTTTCCTGTGACACATCATATATGACTCTACTGCATGAAAACTTCACCATCCCTGAGTGGATAATGGAATGAATGATGAGTTTTAAAAAAATAATGCTAAAATGGTCTAAAATGGTGTCAGTTATGTATTAAAAACTTCAAAAACAACAATCAAGCTTCATATAATTGACTAAATTTGACATAGATAGGGCGACGTTTTTTCTGAGTGAAAATTTGAAGCCTGAAAATGTGGATAAATTACCAAAAATCTGGGTAACTAATCATACTCAGGGGTAAAAGATAATATTTCATCATATTATAACAGAAAAATAGAATGATTTGAGAATAATAAATGAAACACAGTCAATGATAGGATGCTTCATCTGATTGATGTGGGAATCCAGTTTCTGACTATTTTTGTTGTCCCCGATTTGAAAAGTTTTTATAAAGGAGAGAAAACACTTTTTGGGCTATTACATTAATAAAACATTTAGTTAGAGGATGGTGATAGAAATAATTGATAATATACAAATTATAAAAGAGAAATGATCTTTTCTAGGTAATATAGGGGTGTGCGACGTTTTTTCACCAAATTTTCTCCACCAATCTTTGATAACCTCCTGAACAAAAACTATTGGTCTGATTTGATGGCAAACTCACACATATTACCGCCTATATAGTAACTTAAAAGTTACTAAGTCTCAGATTGATCAAACAAAATATAATTTTTACCCTTTGAGGACGGGCTGCACCATTTTCGTGAGAATGGGTCATATATAATTATATATATTATATATATACATGTCTTATTGCAGCTGATACCAATAGTCAACATGGCAACCACTTGAGTATTATCAATATAACAATGTACACAAGTGCCCCTGAGGGAGTTCTTCCACCTCTTCACGCCCAAGAGCACCGGAATTAATTCTTGTACATTTATATTGTCATTCTTCACATACTCCTTAGGTCCCTCGGCAATATGGGCACAAGAAGTATCCGTCCAAGGAATATGGTTATCATCCCACGCCCCTGCAAAGCAGTCAGCGCTGAGGAAAACACCGAAGCCTTTGCTGGAGGCATCAAATACCATACGTAGGTGGAACTCAGGCTTAGCTAACAATTAAAAACTTTGCAAAAGGCGTGCCACCAAAGGATATCGTCTCTGAAGGCGTCTGATATTACAGATCTCTTAAGATGTTTACATAACATCACTTTATACAAGCTAAATACCCTCTGACAAAAGTTTGCCCACCTTTAAATACTGACAAGCAATGGGCAAGATAGCCGCAGAGGCTTTACACCATTTAAAAGCGGTCGCAACTTCTCCACCTTCTCCATAGCCAAGCAGAGGGTCATATCCCTTGAATTAATGTTGAATCCTAAGTATGTACAACACATGCTTGGTCTAGTAACTTTATCCCAGGCGACATAAAATTCTAGGAACCTGAGGAGGGCAATAACCTCCATTGGGTATCTCTGGACAAGGAGCAGGTGGATTGGTCGGGGGAACATAGGATAAAATCATCCAAATAATTAACCACACATGAACAAATCCACCAATTGGTCGTCATTTGACCCTAAATCGTATTTTGCTTATTTGAATTTGAAAAAATGATTGGAGACATTTTTCAATAGTTTCATCAGAATACATCAGAAATACCACCTATTTACATAGTTTTTCCTAAGAATTCAGGCATGGGGGTAAAAAACTGGATTTTAGGGCATTAAAAATGAAGAAAAATCAAGGCAGGCCCAATAAAATACTGGAAATAGATCAAAATATTTAGTCAAACATAGTTTAAACTTATTATACCATTCAGCATTGACCCTGGCTAATGTTATTCCAATTACCTGGAACAAAAAGTAGAGAATCTCTCTTTTTGACTGATGTTAGCTGGAACTGCAGTTATAAATGCATTAACAATGCATTATCAGCTATGCATGCACACATCAGACACATTTGGATTTATTTTGTGCAAGTGGAATATATAACATACCCGTTGTCAAGTCAGTAAATGCATGGAAATAGTCAAAGAAGTGCAGTCGGTGCGCACCGATTGGAGCCATGTTTATGTTTACATACCAGACACATAACTCACATATGTATGGATAATCAAATGTACATAATTACCTAGTATATATAGGAGGGATGAGATACAGGCGCCCATATACATTATAAATCATAGCTACATTCAATTCTCTGTAAAGATTATATACCACATGTGGCTCCCTGAACATAGAACACAGTGCAAAGATTTGATGAAGAAGTTGTAATTTTTACTAATTTTCAGTTTATCTTTTGACGGTATGGGGACTTTAGTGTGCTTATCTTTGAATTAGTAACTATATTGTAATTATGTTCACAGCTGATAATGTATCTTTAGGTTTCATAATAGAATAAAGGTCAAGTCCCAGCATGAAGCACTAGTTGTTTATTCTACTGTACAGTCTAGGCTCTGAGCCTATCAGATTCGTTCAAACTGGGGGAAACTCATAGCAAAATCCCATTAGAATCCCAGTTAATAAGGACGGTATTATATCAGTGATTGGATGCCTACTGCGCTAATGGCTTTCTTGCCCAGTGGGCGTTTTAATGGGATTAATGGAATGTTGTGGTTTGGATCGACCTTTCCCTCAGTATAGAGGGACTCTCTCAACTCTGATCCTAGACTGAATAGAACCAAATAATGTAAAAGAAACACTTTCCATCCATTATGCAAAATGCATGACTAAAATGATGATCATAATTTGTTTTCAATTTTTGACAACTTGGGACACACCATAGTAAACAGTTAACCGAATAATTTTCTGGAATAAAACAAAAGGTGTTGGGTGTCCTGGACGGCAATTTCAAAATAAAATTCAACTCAACATTGATGACGCATTATCCCTTTGTCCCGGCAATTCCATTTGCAAATTAATATTCCTGTTAGGTCAATCATTTTGCCGGCAATTTGTGTTTTCTCTATCCGATATTAAAGAAAAGATGGGATTTGAGTTTTGTCTCGGGATGGATCATGTGTCTTGTCCAACGTCATATCTGATTTGTGGATCAGTAATATAAATTAACGCCACTTCGATTAGCTTAATGCAATGCCTTCGACATGTCTTGCATTGTTTTGTATTCTTTATTAATGAAAGTATTAAGGCCCATTCACATTACGACGGCCGACGTGGTGTACGGCAATCGCACGACAAGAAAAACTAACGTAGAAGATCGTGGTAGTATAGGGAGGCTTCGATGTACCGCGTTCAGTGAAACGCTAGCAATAACGCGGCCTGTGGTTTAGGGGAACCCCCCGATGAGTAATCATATCTCCTCATGTCTACGTTGTACGTCAGTTCTTACGGACGTAAACAACGCTAACTTAGTGTGTCCTACGTTGCCCATTTACCTAAGCCTATATCTTCATTCTGAATGTTATATTTACCCGGAATTAACTTGTATAAGAAAGATAAACCATTTTTCCATGTATACAAAGTACAAAGAGTTGATATCTTAATGTGACGTCGTACGGCAGAGTGAGTTGGTAGAAACATGTTTCCACTAGCACGATTTTCCAGTCGTACACCTGCCGCACGTTGATTATATACACCGTATGGTGAAATGAACTCATCTTGACATTTGTTATTGTAGTTTAAGCGAAATGTACCTGAAATATACATGGGTATTCCCGGCTATCCACGGCAATATGGTGACCGTAGAACTCGATTGAACATGTTCGATTTTGCTGGACGTCAAAGTACTATTGTTGTATTAAAGGAAATTATATCTTTCAAAGTAATTTATCCACGGGATTTCTTTGATGGAATGTTCTAATTTCTGGAGGGGTTGCCTCTCTATGTTGTATGAATAGATGTATTAACTTTCAAGACAATGTATTAAATATGTTCTTGCGTATCGAAGATAATCCTATGGAGTACATTTAATTACTTGACTGGTAAAAAATAATTTTTTTAAAAATAGTATGATAAAAAGATTGATAACTTATCCTAGAGTGGATAAAAATAAAAGCTTACTATGGTGTGTAAATCCATGAACACTTTTCGTATATTAAGATGTAAATCATCATTGAGTAACAAATCTCAAATCATGAGATGACCAAACGGATTTATGTACTGGTAGAAGTATTGGAGTGAGTATAATGATTATTACTGAGGGTTGAGAAGAAGGATCAACATTTGCGAGACCTATAGCTATATCAGTTGGTGGGAAATCCTTATTATCCCATAGAATACATTTATCAATAATCAAGTATACATTTTATGAAGGGATCTACAACCTTTCAATATACTCCTAATTTCCTCCACGTCCCCCCCCCCCCCCCCTCAGCGCCTTCGTACCTTTCCAATTAATTACCTCATTCAACAAGTTCAAATCTAGTTGTGTTTACTACTCCCACCCTGATCATCGTCCAAATAACTATTGGGGTTTAGCTTAATGGCAATCAACTGATCATTGCAGTTTAAATAGCCTGTCCTATTACATCATCAAAACAATTCACTGGGATATTCACCGTGGTAGTAGGCATGTGAAATCGTGATTTTACATCCCCGTCGTCCAGCGTTTGACGTACGTCGGCCACGATTGCCAGTAACCGGCCCGGCGATCGGCCGTCGTAATGTGAATGGGCCTTTAAAGTCCCATAGTTAATCGAGGACGCCCAAAAGTGGGCAAGGCCTCACTCAGGATGAATAATTAATCATGTACCAGCAACATCTTAATTTTGTGATGTAATGAATCATTAAATCCAACTGACTTCACAAAGGAGAGTAGAGACATTTATGAATTAATATAACCACAACCCAACGCGACTAATCACATGAGAACGTATACAAACATTGACACTTTTTCCTCGCGCCACAAACCCGTAAGAAGGTTACTAAATCCGCATCCTATGTCTGACAGAATTATGGCATTATTATTCCACTCGTATAACACAAGTAAATCTGTGTTATAATCCCAGATAGGGGGACGTCCTACCAAAACTTGCTATCCACCCTAATAATAAGAGAAAGCAGCGCAAATGGGAGGCTCAGTAAATCATTGCTCTGCTATTGACCGGTGCTAAACTCACAGCTCGCTGATGTATTTCTGACCACTGCAAATCATGACAAATTGGCTTTTTGCCTCGTCCCCACACATCCGTATTCACGGTTTAGCTGAGAATGAATCCCACAGAGAATAATTTCCTCACTAGAGACTAATTCAGTTGGATTTAGTCGTCCGGTACTGCATCAGGAGAAATGTGGGAGGATGCCGTTTTAGTGAGGCTGTTGGCGGCAAGTACAAATTTCCTGGCACTTCGGCCTTGCTTTATATCTGCGGCCTAACCGATCTACAAAGCTGCATTAATTACATTATCATCGATGATAATGTAATTGATATGATATATTTTATTGGAGATAAAGCCAACGCTTTATATATAGGAGATGCTCCTTTTTTCAGGTCATCAATTAAAGGGATTTAGATTTGGTTAGGTGTGGGTCAACCATCCCGATTTATCTTTTTTAAATAAATCGGGAGTGATTTCAGCCTGGTGTGGGTCTCCGAAAATGGATAGATTTAAATCTTTATTCCTTAGAATTCTTGATCGGGAGCAGTTAAATCGGATCGGGAGCAGTTAAATCGGCGGGCGTTCAGGTGTGTAGCGGGTTTTAGTCTTGTTACAGGCCTTCATAAAGGTCCACATTTACATTTCGGGAGATTTCTTTGTCGAGATTCTGTTTGTCTCAATAGCTGAGAACGCCGCTTTAAGATATGCTTTTTTGTCCAAATTGTTTTATTGCAGAACTCGTCTCATTTTACAATGGTTTTACTTGGAGCCCTCCTCTCTATGTATACACAATTACCATCCTACAAGGGGGCATCCAGCATTTGTATAACCTTCTATACAATAAGTTACCTCCGGTGAAATTTCTATGATAATAAACATCTCTGTATAATCAATAATATTATCACACCGTATGAAGTAATGAGGTTATGAAGCTAATGAATATAGAAATAATGTGAGATATGATGAGGATAATAGAGTCTATTCGATTCCTTTACTATTTGTCGTAGCAAGTAGTGCAAGGTAACTTTTAAATCGCTCTCGTGAGTGATGGTGGTAATTGCCATTGTTAGCCTGTCTCTTGTTAATACATGTCTGTAGCAAGTTTGCTTCCTATATTCAGTTCAAACACAGATTTTATTATTTCTATATATATATACAACAGTTTATACAACATATATATTGAGAGATGACAACATGTAATACCCCTTTTGAACCTAGACAGGACAAAAAGCTTACACTGCAAAGATAATGGATATTCTATGAACTGGAGGCATCGCCGAGTGAGATTCCAACGTAGTCTAGGCACTAATTAGTTTGATAAAAGGTGTCACCTCATTTCATTATTCTAAGGTAAATCACATCAGTTGTGACTATAACATACATATAAGACACGCTAGACCACTTACAGAGCTTTTAAGCTAACTAGCCGCCCTAATACCACACGCTATGAGTCAATATCCATAATTAATGCATATGCAGCGAGCACACACTTACTAAATCGATGGACGAATCTGAACAGCGTTGGTCCAGTTTACACCGCGACCATGGGGTTAGCGGGGATGTACCCAACTGGCTTCATTCTCCGCCTATTGGTGCAAGTACTCATAATGTTCTCATCATGGTAGGGAGGATGTCTCATAGGTCACGTGGCGGAACCCTGGGGATTCTATTGGGAGAGTGTCAATATCGAGGCAATATATGTATATGTGGTATGGAGGTGTAACACTAGGCGGATCCCGAATAAGCAAGCTGGTATTGTGTTCTCAAAAATGATTTTGTTTATGTTGTTCTGCAAGTTGAATACTTTGAAATTGGACGTATAGAATGCCATGGACATATTAATATTTCCAAATTTGATTTAGTTTAGATAATTTGGATGCACGACCTTATAAATTGCGTATAGAAAGGTGACAAACTTGCGCATGTAGATCTAGCCAATACACCAATTCAAGAATGTTGATCTTCTCCATAACTATTCCATATTTCATATCGTTATTTATGTATTACAAAATGGGGCTGCGCCTATGCCTTTACCGCAATCATGCAAGAGTTTAGGCAGAGTGTCGGATCGGGTATTGGGCCGAGTCACTGCTGCATGATTATCATAAGATGAGAAGCAATGACAATTTATCTTAATCGTTGAGAGGCCCAGGGGCTTTGATACCCTGAGGTCATTTTATTCATGTGCCACTGTCCAAATTTCTTCCCAAGAAAATTCGTGTGTATATTTAGGGGATGATGCTGTAGGGATTATCAAATAAGTTGGGTGTGTAATTGGTAGGATCATTGCCTAACGTAAGGGCCGTTAAGTATTGCTGTATATATTTTTTTCTATCATTCAGGATGTTTATTCAGAACGGTCAAAGAGTGATCAAGTATGAAATACAACAGATCGTACAGTGATATAATATAATAACATGGGCTCACGGGGTTTATTCAATTGAGAATAACCATGGTTTTCCGCCCACTGCTGTGTCTAGCTAAGTCTACTGGTTGTAGCAGATGCTAAGCTAGGATTTCTTAACATTAGGACATGTGGGATATAGGAACATTGGTGTTTACGTGAAGGTTTCAATGGGGTGGGGGTGGGGGGAGGGGGAGATGAGGTGAGGTGTGGTGGATTTTGTGTGTGTTTTGTCCACAGGCCAGCAGGAAGTTTCTGCTTGGGTTGTGTTGGGTTTGTGTTGTTTGTTTTGAAGTAGGTATTGTGGTGTTGATTTTTTGTATTTGTTTTGGTGAATTTCTTTTTTCCGGCCAGCGGGAAGTTACTGCATGGCCTGTGTTTACTTTGGTGCAGGTTGGCAGTTGGTGAGTGTGTGTGTTCTCAGGTCAGCGATACTGCTTGACATGTGGTGATTTATTTGATTACATTTTTAAAATTCTTGTAGGTTGGTACTTATTTTACAGTGGGGGTTAGGTTGTTCCAATTTCTGGCTCCTATATAGGTAGTATGGTGCATTTTTAAGTGTTTCCGTTTTGGGTAGAGGGAGGTTATATGGGTGCTGTGATCGTGTGATCCTTGTGTCTGTGTTGGGTTTGGTGTGTTGTGTCCATGAGCGCTTGTACATGAGGCAGAGGAGGTGCCTGTCTCTTCTGTCTTTGAGTGTGTCTAGTCATAAAGTGGTTCTTTTGTTGGAGGTTGATTCATGTTTCTTTGAGCGGGTTATCATCCTGATTGCTCTTGCTTGTATGCATTCTAGTTTTTTGTTTTGTTTTGTGTAGCAAAGCAGTATATCATGGAGTTGTAGTCTAGGATGGGGAGCACCATTGTTCTGTATATTCTGAGTGCTGTCGGTTCTGAGATCATGTATCTGATGCGGACCAGGGTGTAAGGTTTGTTGTTTGTTGATTGTATGGTGGCGTCTAATTAAAAAGACCATGAAATAGCATCGGGAAATAATCTATATTGTCATACTGTTAATTAACTTGCACAACTTGAAATTGACACCCGTCAGATTACAAGTAAAAAACGTGTGTTATAAAAGACGACGTGCAGGATTTGCCCATCTACTCGATCACTCTCTCTCTCTATCCTCGGATGTGTTGGTCTGTTTCCTTCTTATGCTCTAATTTCTCTCTCTCTCTCTTCCTCTCTGAAGAGTGGGAGAGAGGGAGAGAAGGAGAGGAGGAGAGAAGGAGAGGAGGAGAGGAGGAGAGGAGGAGAGGGGGATCTAAGAAGAGGGTAGAAGAGAGGAAGAGAAGGAGAGAGGGAGAGAGAAATTAGAGCAGGAGAAAGAAACAGAGCCAACACATCCAAGGATGGCAAGAGAGAGCGACCGAGTAGATGAGAAAAGTGCAGAAATTGCAGACCATAGAATCAAGTAAATTGGAATGAGAGAAAGTGATTAGATCAAGGGCAAATGAGAGCAAGACAGAGGAGGAAACAATTCAAAAAAGGCAAAAGTAGAAAGGGCCGATCGGAAAAAAATCTGCCACTTTTACCTTATAGAATACAACGCAAATACTTGTTGAAACTGAAAACAAAACCGATGCCACACCAATGTAAACAATGGAAAATGCTGTAAACTGACCTGAGCAAGACAATTTGGTACGGTAAGTTCATTATTTATCATTCATATCGAGGGGAAAACAAATCATAAGAATACTCAATCAGGACTATTGGCTCAAGCTGCTTATTTGATGCAAAACACAGGGGCAGGCAGGCAGGCACACCCAGGGTCGTCCTGATTATCTATAGCCCCAAGAGTGTCTAATCAACCTTGAGCTGGACAATATATCGTTGCCACCAAGTGAGAATAGATAACCGATGGCAGTCTATCCGTGGGTTGTATTTATTACACTATATCATCGGGGCGTTTTGCATAAGACATGCTTACTTAAAACATTCCCTGCTAATTAGCTAGTAAATTCCTACTGTAAGTATAACACAAATGCATCGCCCGTATACACAGCAAATCCCTTCCCTAAAGGTTCCTGACCAGCTGCTTAGCAAGGAGAATTTGCTAAGAAAGGATAGCCCTAACTAAGGATTTTTATGAATCGAACCCTTGATCTGGTCTGTCCGGGTGCTGGAGACTTCTAAACACTCGAAGAAGCAATAGCCGAACTTTGCCTTTAGAGGGTCATCAATCCCATTTCACAGAGTTCTATTGCAGCAAATGATTAATCAATTGGATGGTCTTAGTTCTAGAGGTGATACAAACGTCATTCTTCTTATTTGATACAGTAGACTTGAATGGCTCAGTCTGTCTGATTGATGAATTGAATCTAAATGTGAGAGCAATTATTACTCCAAGCTGGGAGGAAGTTTACCAAAATTCATCAAAATCGCGCAATGACAAGTTTTGACATTTGGGACATTGTTATGCACTTGTCAATTGCAATCCCCGCTCCCCCATCCAACCCCCAGGCATATTGGGGAATGTCTTGGGCCTTTGGGGAAATATGATGAAATCCCTGAACCCCCAGGGCAAACAAATTGTGTAAATCCCCGACTCCCTAGGGCATATTTTTAAGATCAAAAGTTACAAACCTCCCCCTTATTATGTATAGAAGAAGAGTCATGTTTGAACTAGACAGAGCTTTTTAATGTTCATAACGGTACACAGACGCTTCGGCCCAAAAACGCGTTGGCCCAGGCACTTGAGCCTCGTTGGCCCAAGGCTTAGGCCGCCTCGGCCCAAGGGGTAGACCGCGTCGGCCCAAGGGGTAGACCGCGTCGGCCCACTAGGTAAACCGCGTCGGCCCAATGAATCTGACTGCGACGACCATTTCAAGAATTCAAGAAATAGAGGTCTGCCGGATCTGAGGGAATGTAGGGCGGGGACTTTCAGTAGCTTATTTGCAGGGCATTGAAAGCCTTGAAGTTGAGAAAATAAATGAAATCAATAATATCTCTAAGAAAACGATCCTTTTCTATCATTTCATTGCTTCATGTGGTTACTCTAAAATAATTTGTGTATGCAGTCATATTTTTTTCTAGAAAAGACAGTCTGTGTGGCGATAACATTTCTTTGGAATTTCGCCACAGTGGCTATTAAAAGGGAAATAGCCCTAGCGCAAAGGATGATAACCAACGTAATTACGTCAGTTATCGGAGCTCTTAAAATGCCCCCTCTAACCGAAATAATCTATTCACCTGTTTGCTGTTTCTTTTAGAAATATACAGGGAAGTTATTCAAATATAAGGACGATATTAGGCCTAGTTGTGATATCGGACACAGCCAGAATATTTGGTATCAAGCAAATTATTTTTCAAACATTAGGGTTTTGGTTCTGAATTTGCAACTAGCGTAGGGGAGTGGGGAGGGTAGGCCTATATTGAATATTTTAATAACTAATAATGTGTGCTTCAGAACTTTCGAATCTGTGAAATAAGTGTCGCACATAACTCATACATAAAATGTAGGTGAGAGTAAAGGTGTGATTTTGATAATAAGACATCATCCCTGAAACCTTTTATTACCTCACATGAAATTAATTGAACTGCTGTGGGAATATTTTATGTCTTGTTACAACATGTAGAATATCTCCCATGTTTTTTTTTCAAAAGAAGAAATATTTTTATGTAATCTTGCCCTTCTTATTGTTTAGGCCATAATTATTAGAATTGATATTTGATCAAAAAGGTAGTCACCCACCAAGAAAGCTGATATCAGCCCGATATCAGAATCTGATATCAGATCTGATATCAGAGAGGCATGTCATTCTGATATCAGGCTGATATCAGATTCCAATGAGCAAGAAATTATTACATACTAAAAAAGATTCATGCAAAAAGGGGGTTTCAAGCTCTTCTGTTCAAAGTTTGCTGAAATAGGAATTTTTAAAGATTTTAGAATTTTTTTTATATCAGATTCTGATATCAGGCTGATATCAATTTCTTATATAAAAAAATTTATCTGCAGATGCTTTGATTATCCTCCTATGTACCTAATTCAAGCTCTCCTTAAATATATTTCCCAAAATTATTGCTGAAATAGGAATTTTTAAAGATTTTAGAATTTTTACCATATCAGATCTGATATCAGATGGATATCATTCTGATATCAATTTCTGATGAAAATGAAAGAATTTGCGGATGCTTTGATTGTCCTCTCATGTACCTAATTCAAGCTCTCCTTAAATAATATTTCCCAAAATTCTTATTCTTATCTTATTCCTATATCAGATCTGATATTGAGCCGATATCATACTATTTCAGATATCAGTTTCTGATATTGAGCCGAAACTGATATCAATAATAGTATACTATTATTGATATCAGTTTCTGATATTGAGCCGATATCGTACCAATACTATTTCTGATATCAGATCTGATATCGAGCCGATATCAGACCAATACTATTTCTGATATCAGTCTCTGATATTGAGCCGATATCGTACCAATATTATTTCTGATATCAGATCTGATATCAAGCCGATATCAGACCAATACTATTTCTGATATCAGTTTCTGATATTGAGCCGATATCATACCAATACCAATAGGGTCCACAATTGAGGACCATCTAAATATCACCCCACAAATAAAATTAACCCTCAGGAATGCAAATGCAGCGATTGCCACCTTTGCAAGAATCAGACCCTTCCTCTCACAAAACATAGCCTTCCGGATACTGAAAACTATGATCCTCCCACACCTAGAAATCAATTCCTCCTTCCTGGACATGGCAAATGCCACATCCAAAGCAAAACTTGAGAGAACGCTTAGAAGAGACGTTCGCATTGCCTCCCTATCTAGGAGATCCAGCAATGTTGACGAAATCATGTCCAAACACAACCTCCTCCCTCTATAAACTAGACGCTTCCTCCAACTCCTCCTCGTAATGCACAGGAGGGCCCACAGCGGCCCTCCCCCTAACCCACCTACCTCTAACATAACCCGGGACACTAGGGCCTCCTCCATCTATAACCTCCCCATTCCTCGCCTAAAGAGAGAGGCGTGCAGACGCGCACCTGCATATTCGGTAAAATATCCTTAAAATACAGGAACTAAAAAGTATTTACATTTGTCTCAAATGTTTCATGTGTCATGGTATGTGTGAATATGGCAAGGGCGTTCTGACGAAATAGCCGAGAATGCAGCATTAAGTTAAACTTTTAAGTAAGGGGAAGCCACTGGTCATGGTGCTATGTATCATATATAATATTATAGGCCCTAGGATCGAGACATAGAATAACATGCATAGAAATTACAATTAGTTCTAATTTTAATTCATATGGTATTGATATGAAAAAGTAATGTGGAAGAAATGAAAGCTAGCAGATTGTCGGTTATATAGTTGAAGGGTTCCTAACATCGTCAATGTAGTTTTAAAAACAATGGAAATCAAACTGGGATATTTCTTCAGATTTCTTCTGAAAATATAACCACAAGAATCATGCTGTAATTATAGGGCAAGTTTGTGGCCAGAGGAACTTGCCCGCCACGATTTTTACTTGCCAAATGGCCCGGGCAAGCTCTTTTTTTGAACACTGCACAAGTAAACAGTGTACAACATAACATAACAATGGCATTTCATGTCTACTGAGTAATAGAACTGATAACAGTGTTCCCGAAAAGACGTCGGCAAAAGCCGACATAAAATTTCAGTGGCCGACTCTGCTCCTTTCAGGCCGTCGATTCTGAATGTGGTCACATGGCTCTAAGCCCTACTGATGGTGTACAAGCTAGCAATATTAACATTGAAGAACTATATCCTGTGATGATTGGTGTTAAACGATGGAAACATTATTTCAAAGGATATAAAGTCAAATGCTTTATAGATAATACTCAGGTCATTGCTATGCTAAAAAATGGTGTTAGCTCCAGTAGCCAGGCTATGGAATGGCTATACGAATTGTATTGGGTCTGCTTTATTTATGACATTGAGTTGGAGCCCATTTACATTAACACTAAAAACAATTTTATTGCTGACACTTTATCTCGACTTGCATATTTGTCTACTGACTCGTATGAAATTGGCTATTTATCAGCAGCAAGCTTGTGTTGTAGTGAATATTTATTATTCTCTTCTGACAGGACCACCAAGGTTGATGAACATGGTGTTAAATCTCAGGAAAATGTCAGTATGTAACTCTACACAAACTCAACGTTCAAGGCAGTGGATGTGTTTCACCAAGTTTTTAGCTGAACATCATCTTCCATCTCAGCACATTACTGTGGATATTATGTGTATGTATTCTGCCTGCTTGTCAAGTTATATGAAGCACTCTTCTATTATTACATATCTGAATGCAGTGGTGTTTGGGGCTAGACTCAGGAATATTCCTTGTGTTTCCCTTGCTCATCCAGATATTAAATGTACTTTAAGGGGTATCTCCAAGTTGCCAGGAGCTGCTTTATCCCCTTCATCTCCCATCTTGCCTGTGCATCTTCAAAAGATGAGGAAATTCGTCAACTGTGGGTCTGAGCAAGAATACCTTGCCTGGACTATTTTTTTTTTTTTATTCAGGACCCTGTTGCGGATAGGACATGCCATTGCTTCTCCTCATAGGATCTGCAGGAAAGACATTAAATTGATATCGTCGGGTATGGAAGTGGTTGTAAATTCGTCAAAAACGTCATCAACCCCCTTTGTTATACCTGTGGCAAAAAGCAGATCCAAGGACTTATGTGCAGTTCATCTGACCAGAAAATTAATCATTTCTACTTCTGGTAAGCCCATGGACAGCCTATTTCGCTCATCTACTGGATCTTCTTTATCTTCACTATTCCTGAACAATTATTTGAGAACTCTGATTTGTAAAGCTGGCTTCAGGGGCCAGTACAGTTGTCATTCTCTTTGTCGTTGAGGAGCCTCTTTCATGGCCTCATTAGGCATCTCTTTATCAGACATTCGCCAAAGAGGGAATTGGAAATCTTCATGTGTGACCAGATATATCATCCCATCTCTGGATCATCAGCTTAAGGTGGACTCAATGTTGTGTGGAAATTTGTGACTGACCCTGTCCTTCGTTTTGGCCTTTGGTATTTATTTAATAAACAGCTTCTGGCTGTTCTGGCCAAATTCATATGACAGTGTTTCCTTTATTCATCCTAGCGTTGTGGCTCGTATATGTGTAACTGAAGCCTCAGTGGTTATATCGACCACGCCCACCTCGCTAGGGGAATTATCTATGACGTCAACATCACCTCATCCAATCACAGGCAAGCATGGGGTTGCCACGCCCCCGTTCGATGCTCCCAACCATTCATTCAAGTTCATTCACCGAGTCGGTGAAGTTGTTGGGTCTTGCATCGCCAAAATTTTTTAACTTTACTGTTTATATTATCCGATATTGTCTGTTCAGTAATTATTTATTGCTATTGCTTCTGTGATATTGATTTATAATCACTTGTATCTGTGGATATCTTGTAGGGTATTTATTTAATAAACAGCTTCTGGCTGTTCTGGCCAAATTCATATGACAGTATTTCCTTTATTCATCCTAGCGTTGTGGCTCGTATAGTTCTTCAGAATTGACCAAAAATTATATTTCTCCCCAGGTGGAATCGATCTAATTACATAATGCACATGAGTTCAAAGCTTAGCATGTATTCAAAATAACAATACAACATAGTTTGATAGTGAAAAATGCCTAATTTGGTATTTTGAAATAGGGACTTTGTACGTCAGAATTATTTCTTTTTCTGCAAAATAAACCAAAAATATATTTTTACCTACGTGGAACTGACCTAATCTATAATGTATGTCTATGTAGGTGTCTATGTGTTAGAAATGTATTTAAAACAACAGTAAAATATACTGTGATAGAACAAAATGGCTTTATTATGCTACCTGCTAGTAGGGACCTTGCACATGAGATTTATTATTTATTATCAAAATGGACCAAAGTAAATGTTCTCCGCAAGTGGAATCAATGTTATATATATTGTACATGTGTCTGGACTAACAGTGGCAAAACCGCTTATTTTAAATAAGCGAATGCTATTCACCTAAACATTGCGAACGCCACGCCATAAGTAAACAACGAAATATAGACTACGGCTCCATGGTCTGCTCAGTCATTCTCGCACTTATTTTCCTACAAACGTCTGCACCCAGTACCATGAATAGCCAGCAAAATAACACAGCAATACCTTAGTAAAGTCGAATTAAGCGAAACGCATAACAGTAAATGACAACCTTCGTTCAACTTTCATTAACGTTAGCGTGAATGGGGATTCCATATCGGCCGATCGATCGACCAAAATCCAGCGTAATGCTTCATACAGAGTCCCAGTAGTTGGAACAGCCGGAAGAGCCTCTCTCAGCCAATCAGATCATGCGCCTACAGCATGACGTCATAGCGGCGGACCAGCATGGGGAAAGACCCATTGTTCAGGACAAAAACAAACCTAAACACCTACGGAATTTGGCTGTCATATCCTAGGTAGAAACTCCTCGATTATTCCATTAAAAAGCTAATGAAATATAGATTCTTCTGCTAAAATGTAAATGTCTGATCCTAAATCAAAATGTCTGCAGACGATCTAGAAGATCGGCTGCAGACCTTGTCAAGCAAAACACCTGGCATCCCTTGCCTCTGTGTCCCCGGGTCCCCGGCATAGTTTAACATTCTAACAGGGACCTCTTACGTGAGAATTATTCCCGTTGTGCATTGGAAAATCCGCCAGTGCATGCAGAAGTGCAACTGACCAGTCACAAAAGTGCAATCCGCCCAAAAAAGCAGTTTTGCACCTGGTTTTGCACCTGATGCAATGTGCATCATCACATGCACTTCAAGAATGCGTATCAAATTTATGCATATAAATCGGGTATCAATGCACTAGTTATATGCAGTTTAAGTACATCAAATATTGAAGATCTAACATAAGACAATTCATAAAATATTATGGTAGTGAAAAAGGTTCCTTTTTCGAATATACCAATATACCTAACATAAAATCAAACATGGTTTCATCAAAATACCTATGAAGAATAAAATACTTATAAATTAAACCTCTACCTATATACATGTCCTGTTTATTTGTATTAATAACGATTGCGAATGAATGATTAACTTCCTCTTCCTCACAGCAATAGCAATGAAAGTGCCTCACTGAGTGCATCATAATTGTGTCTTTTATACCTGGTCAGTAGCACATAATTGGGAGGATCAGAACCGCATTTATAAATCGGGTATAGAGCACATTGAATTTATTTGATAATCTTAGATATTCATCTCTATAAGCTGAACAATTGTAACACTTCTATTACAAACAATAATTCAAACCAAATTCGTCCCCATGAGTACCACGAAATTATACAACACAATGAATCCACAACATGCCACAATAGCTGACACTGCACACTCACCTGGCATTCACACTCACTGTCGCGCATATATCTGACACTCCATTCTCTGACACCCATATATACTCACTCTGTGACACCAAGTAAAAGAAACCCCTATACACAAAGCTAAACTATACAAGCGTACCTCCATATTACCCAAATATTACATCTCCCACTGACTTAATTCCTCCTTTATTAATTCCCACCCCGTTCTTCATTTCAAATTAAATGAATTTTGCGCTCATCTTTTAATGTAACGTTCAAATTCAGTATATCCCAATAAGATCGGATTTTACCAAACATACTTGAGCGTATTCTTTCTTTCAGCTAAGGTTCTAATAATTATGTGATGTGTTTCAGAAAAAAGAGTCACAAGTCGCAAAATTGTTGTTTTTCAAAGTTGGTTACTTATAATATCTCCTTGTTGGAATATTTTCATCTTTGGAGTGTCTAGTCCTTGTGGTTGTATGAATACATCTACAATTTCAAGACTGTTTATTGATTATATCAGTGCGTTTCTTAGATCATCCCATTGAGTAAATTTAGCAACTTTTGCTAAAGAGATAAAAGTACTTATTAGATTCCTTAATGTTTACATTCATTGGAATCGGGTTGACCTCATCTTTTCGAATATGGTGATATCTCAAAATGAATATTTTGCGACTTATGACTCATATTCCTAAAACGGATCACATAATTATAAGACAACAATCTCACATTTGATAGTCATGAACTGAGTTCTCAAAGTTATTGCATGACCAAAATCCAAGTGGAGATCCACATGATTCAAGAATATTAATTTTGTGACTTGTGACTTATTTTCCTGCAACGCATCACATATCTTCTGTGAGAAGGCAGCATAGGAGCTTTTTTATTTACACCATTCCTAATCATCATTCATTATAATTCGGGCATAAACAATATCCCTTTTGCTTTCCTTACTTAAGACCTGGAGATACATACACCACCAATTATTTAGTCAATACATGGTGAGACCAATGTGCCACTTGTTCTCACCAGGAGGCGGCAATTAACACCAGGTGGCGGATAATGACACTTGGTTGTATTAACAATTTATTTTACAATGGAAGCACACCTATTACAATTTTGTGACATTTATGCACTATGAATGTTCTCCATTATGTAATTAGGAATATTATAAGTGATATCCTTCTATAGGTTATGTGTGTAATTTATCTGTTTGATATTGAAAAACGTTATCATCAAAACACCCCAATAAGTGTATGTAGTGTATATAGATTGTCCCTAGTGGCTTGGTTGAGGCAGAGTGAACAAACAACTGAAGTATCACATAAATGCCACTATGTCACACACTAGGCGGTAAGGCATACACATAGGATGGTATAATTGATGAAAAGTAAACGATGCATGCCATCCTCTAAGCCTTCTTTGAAATCCTTTGGGAGTATAGATATCTTTCATACTTTTCTGGGAGCAAAAATACACCTCTCCTACAGAGCAATAAAAGTGCCTCACTGAGTGCATCATAAGTGTGTTTTTGAACCTGGAAAATAGAGCATTATTGACAGCATCAGAATCGCATTAAGTACACCTGGTCAGTAGTGGATTATTGAGAGTATCAGTAGTGTATTTATAAATCGGGTCCATAGAGCATTAAAAAATCAAGTTTGAGCCTCACAACTTTTTACGATTTCCACTAGTAAAGCACCAGGTCAGAATCAGGTCAAAAGTTCCAGGTAAAAACTAGGTCACAAATGCAATCATGCACATCGGGTTATTTCCACCAAGACATCTCAAGAGATCAAGGAGATCAAATTTGAACAGGGCCGGTGTAGCAGTTCTAATGTACCCCCCATCAGGTGTACCCCCCGGTATAACTAACCTAGGTCTAATGTACCGGGGGTACATTTGACCTAGGTCCAATATACCCCCGGGGGTACTTTAGACCTAGGTTGGATATACCCCCTCCAGTTTCAATGTACCCCCGGGGGTATATTAGACCTAGGTCAAATGTACCCCCACCAGGTTCAAAGTACCCCTAAAGGGGAAACTAAACCTAGGTCTAATATACCCCCAGTATGTGTTACCAATCTTGTACTGATGTACCCGCACTGAAACATTAATTCTTTTAATTATGACAATAAAAGTATTAACGAATAAAGTAAAAATGGATACAGTACAGGCCTGATAGACAGAACTGAACACCAGGTACATATGGTACATGTTTGATATCATGGTTAATATTTATTTCATTGGACAAATTAGGAAAAAAATGCATTTTTTACATTTTCGAGGTATACATATTAATAAAAAATAAACGGTATAATATAAAGTATATTTGGAATGAACGAGCGGGATAAGAGGAATCAAATGGCACAAAGATCATGAGTTTGCATGAATTAATAAAAAAGATATCAACGATATATTTTGGCAAAATAGCACACTTGAAAAAACTGACCCCACAACATATTCAATATGAATGCAGATATAATTGTAGGGAGGCCTCATTGTTTGCCGGTGTCATGCCAAAAAGTGACCCCCATCGAAAAGTGACCCACCCCATCGAAATTTGAGCCCCACTTCTTTTTCAACTTAATGGTTTCAAATAATAAATGGTGGGTCTCATATTGTATTTAGGTGTGTGTGCGGGTGTATATCATATCCCTATGACAATATCATATTCATCTCATAGATGGGCAATTCTCATGAAAAATCGACAAGGGCTCTAATGTCATTTGTCAAGTATAGATTACAATAGTGTCCTAACAATGATTAAGAGAATCAGTAGAAATTATATTCATATAATCTTAACATTTATCTTAACAAGGACCATGTCCCTAGGAATACATACATACCACTCGTAGGTTTATACGATCAGAATTGACAAAGATATGACATACAACAAAACCGAGAATAATAACTAATATCCAATTCGAATAACATATAGGTCTCTGATACATTTTCCAGTTGTAGCTCCATAAGTGCTGACAAATGAACGCTTGATATGGTATAAAAGTTATGTTATTATATGTCTGCATAATGCAGTAAATTCAAGTGGAGTGATAGAATATAATTTGAGCGACCACTATATTATATACTATATTAAAAAGAAAACCAGAGAAAATCACCAGAAATGTAATTTTTATACGCGTTCTATGACTGGCCTTAGCCAGGAGAACATAGACCTTGAAGCAAATAAATATACTGAGTGGGATGACTTTATGAACTTGAATGACCTAGACTCTGCTTGGAAAATCATATTTGAAAGAATGTTGAATATTACTAATAAGGTTTGCCCTAAGAAATCTTTCAAGAGCAAAAAGATTAAACCACCTTGGTTCAATGGTGAATTATTACAGTTAGCTTATAATAGAGATAAATATTTTAGAAAGTATAGACGTACACAACACGTTGAATTTCGCCAACGGGCTGTATATTACAGAAATTTGACTAATATACGGGTAGACACAGCTAAAAGTACATATATTAAAGAACAGATAGCAAGACACAAATACGACTACAAAAAGTTTTGGCAATTACTTAATGATTATCTACCATTCAAAAACAAGCAATCTAAATTAATTAAACTTATAGACCCAGAAACGCAGGTCATGGCCAAAGCCAGCAAAATCCCCTCAATTATCAATCATTATTTCGCAAATATAGGGACCAATATTTCCAACTCAGTCCAACAAGGAAATAACATTATCAACCAATTTAACAGACATGGTGACCCAAATACCCAATACGAGATACTCAGTGAAGATCAATTCCTGAAACTACTATTAGAGGTGGACCAATCAAAATCGTCTGGCTGCGACGAAATCCCCATGAAAGTTTATATATGTCTATTTAAAATTTTTAAAACCCAAATGACACACCTTATGAATAAATCTATTAGCCTAGGTATAATCCCAAAAATATGGAAAAGGGCAACTGTAGTCCCAATCCCTAAGAAGGGAAACTCATCACATGTTAACAATCTGAGACCTATCTCGATTACACACATAGCCATTAAATTATTGGAGAAACATGTCAATGCCCAACTACAGTCCTTCCTCGATACACATAATATTTTAACCCCAACTCAAGGTGGATTCCGAAAAAACTCATCCACAATTGAGACTATTAACCTCCTAATCTACAAACTAATGAATAACATGAACCAAGGTAAATTGAGTGCACTTGTCTTTTTCGATTATCAAAAAGCCTTTGATTCCTTAGACCATTGTCTGCTGCTTAAAAAATTGAAAATCTACGGTTTCCCTAAATGGATTCTATCATGGATAGAAAATTACCTTACAAATCGGATGCAAAAGGTTAAAGTTAATAATGTACAATCAGGATACTTACCCATAAAACACGGCATACCACAGGGTTCCATATTGGGACCAATCTTATTTAATATTTTTGTAAATGATATTGCAGAATTAAACTTACAGGGTAGAATGTTATTATTCGCGGACGACATCGTCCTCATTAATGATGCACATATTGAAGGTTTACTACTGACCAAATGTCAGAATGATACTGACCTGATCGCCATGTGGAGTGTTAATAATAAATTAGCACTCAGTCTGCCTAAGACAAAAACCATGTGCATAAGACCGAATACCCGAGGAACAATACCACCTCCGATTGTTAAAATATCAATATCTGGAACTCAACTCGACTGGGTAGACTCTTTCACCTACCTAGGGGTTAAACTGGATTCCAAACTTAAGTTTCAAGACATGGCCAATAATATTATTAATAAAGCAAATGTTCAATTATATAACATATACATTAATAGACATGCTCTAGACATACAAACCAGAATCCTACTCATAAAAACTATGGTACTGAGCCATCTTGATTATGGGAATATTTGTTATCTAAATGCAGGCCAAGGAACATTAATTAGGTTGCAGGTCTTACAAAATAAAGCTCTCCGTTTTGCCCTAAAAAGACCAAGATGGAGTAATAGTCTGGCTTTACATGTTGATACTAATACTATGTCAGTAGGGACGAGAATATACTTTAATATCATGAAATTTCTACATAAACAACTACACTTCTGTAGGGTGCCTTGGCTAGAGTTGCGCCATCTGGATGAAAATTATGATTTTAGAGAATACCATAACTTAAATTTCGAATTAAAAAGACCTATGTCTGCCCTGTACCAAAAGTCACTCTGCTATGATGGGATACAATGGTGGAATAACCTCCATCACATTTACAAACTATTACCTACGACTTTAGCATTCAAAATAAGAATGAAAACTGACTTGTTGAACAACGTTATAGTAATACCTAACTCACTACAACCACTTCGTGATTAAACTATAACCACTTCTTGTCAACAATAATATGTGTAATCCACACATACTTTGAACAATAATGTCTCACCATCCCTCCCCTTACCCCTCCCCTTACCCCACTCCCCATATCAGTGCCCTCCCTCTACCCCCCCCCCCCCTTTTTTTATTATTATCTTATCATACCTTAATCCATCCCATCTCATCTCATCATACTCTCTTTGACTCTTGATCAAATCTGATTAACTAAAATGTTTATTTCTGACCTCACACTCTCTATGTATATTAAATGTAACACCAAAAAATCAGGGTGTGAAGGTATAGTGGGTCCAACCCGATTCACATTAAGCAAAGGTCATTGCCTGATTACCAACCTGAATAAAATACGTCTAATAAAAAAATAATAATTTTATGGGTGGGTCATACACTGGAAAAAAAATGCGTTTACACTATGAGTATCTGCGTTGGAAATATGGTGTATCTGCACTCCACACTGAGTATCTGAGTATCTGCGTGTATCTCCAATTGAGTTTGTGTATCTGCGGGTATACAAGGTGCAGTGGTGTATCTGCATGTATCTGCACTTGTGAGTATCCTCATGTATCCCCGAATGAGTGGTGTATAGATGCGTTTACCTACAGTGCAGTGGCATATCCACCAATTAATTACTATATAAACATCCAGTGACTAAGTTTGGCTTAAAAGATGAAATCAAATCACAAGTAAACAATGTTGCACTTAAGACAGTTGAGAAAAACACATAGAAATATTAGATATATATAATGTTTGAATTCTTGACGAGTTTTCATGGTACTGATTGTATGATATAAGGAGGAAGAGAAAGAGGAAAAAGAGCGGAGAGCGCGCGAGAGAGAAGTGGAGTATATAATTACAGAGTGTAAAGTCAATGGACGTGGTAGGTAATTGTATCATGAGCTATGCTAATTATTAAAGAGATAAACCACAGTTCAACTGGGAAAAAAACAGAAAATAGCATCTTGTTTAAACTTTGCATCATGAACGAACTAGGCCATGTGAATTCAAAAAGCCAATAAAAACAATATGTCACCGGGTTAGTTTTCATTTCAGGGAGCCCTGAAATTTAGGGTTGTTCACTATAGAAGTTTATGAGAAAAGGCCAATTTTTTTCGTTTTCTCAGTATAAAAAAAGAACTGAAAATAACTTTTTCCTAAAAATCTCTATAGACATAGCTAACATATTGCTTTACCCTTTCAAGCAATAAAAAAAGGGGGTCACCGACTTTAAAAAAAAAGTTATTCAACTGAATCTGCATCCCAATGAGTTAAAAACAGGGATATATAAGATTTTCAATGCTAAATACTATCTTTCAAAATATGTTGATACCCTGTTCTTTCTTGCATGAGGGTAAACCTATTATAGTGGCTATGTGGTTTATCTCTTTAAATTAGGGCGACCTTTGGTTTTAAAGCCTGGAATTTCCATAACTTGTTTTTAAGATGTTTCATTTTCCGATTCCTTGACAAAAAATAGGCTGTGGGAAGGAAGCCCCCTTATATGCCGGGGATGCTGTTCCAAAAGACGGGTCCTTGGTATATGAGGGATCTTTTATTTTGGGGGGTTTAAGGAATTGGTACCAAAAGGGATTTTCCTGAAGCAAGGTTTCCTAGGGTAGTTTTTCTGTTATCAATATTTTCCTAAAACATTTGAAAGCGTATTGTTATAAATGTGCCTCTCTTTTCCTATGAAGTCATGTACTAAGTACAGCATCCCCGACCCACCATAGGGGCGCATATTTTGTTGTTTGAGAGAGTGAGATTGGTAGCATATTTTGGCATAAGAACTATGAAAGGAGAGTTGTTACCACAGCCTAATTCTTGCCAAGGAATCCAAAAATTATAGTTCTAATCATGTGTGGTCATCCAGCGTTCTGGACATCCGAGGCTTGAAAACCAAATGTCCTCCTATTGGGAGAATTACTCATATTCGTCAAGTACTTATACCGCTAATCGTATGAACAATGACATTTTAAATAATCAATTTTGAACTGCCGGTTGGCCAGAAATGGGTGAGGAATTTAATTTGTTTGTCGTTCATTATTTGAAATATTTCCTTTTCTATACTTGGTGGATGCTGTAATACCATCATTAATCAATAATCCTGTATTTACATGTAAACAGTGTTGGTTAATAATAAGTGGCCTAAGGTTCAGCTGTTTTTCTGTATGTCCTACGTTGGGTGGATTTCTTACTAACTGTAGACATTAATTCTAATTATCATTATTAGAGTTTGAAATTATCCTAATATAACATCAAGTGCCTTGACAATATGGCACAGTTAATGTAACAATTTATTGTCTCGCCCTGTACTGGGAGAGTTAGATGAACTTAACTGACTAATTTCCTTGACTGCCTATACTGGGAGTTAATCATTACCAGGGCAGTTTCTGGTTAGATATGAGATTAATAGTAGATAGCGTAAAACAGATTTATCATATCACATTTGTCCAATTTATCCAATTTTCCCTTCTTTTGATTTTTATTGGATACGTCATTCATTGTTAAAGATTTACAGTTATCCTCAGAATGTATACAACATAATTATTTGGTTGCTATCGCACATTACCTAGCTATTTATTAAAACGTGTGCGCACTGTTTTGTCCCCAAACCGTGAGGATAAAAATGTGTCATAGTAAATATCCAACATATCCAACATTTTTCTTTTTCAAATATCATTTTCCTTTTCTAAGATATTCCAACCCATAATCAACATGACATATGGATATCCTAATATCCGAAGAGATACTTTCTTTTCTTTCTCTCACAGAGATATCCACATAGCCATCTTTTTTATGCCAGAGTTAGTTGCTCATTTTCATATACTATTATGTGGTGTCTGAATAGTGGGTAGTAGACTAGCACTGAGTCTCTTAGGCTATTCTCATAGACCAGAAATCCGACCAAAGTAAAGTTGGTTATTACATGATACATTTCATTTCTGTAAAAGAATAATAAGTTTAATAATTGTTTTATAGGTAATGCCCAAGAAATAGTGGTTGTGTGTGGATAAATTGCATTTATTTGTATAGATTGATATTATTTAGATTATAAAAATAATCAAGGTATGCAAGTCTATCCATGACGCTTAGGAGAGGAGCAAAAAAGGAAGAAATCCTCACTGCCATATTTTAAAAGGACCAACTGCAATGCGTCATAGCAGCAGTTGACACAGGTCATAGGTAATAGGGGAGTGGTAATAGTAAAAAGACTTCTTGTAATGGAAGAAAAGATCTCAGTAATGAAGAAATAGTCAGTGCCTTGAAACTATATATTCCAGAAATAGGAATATTTGGTCGGTAATAGGAAAAGGTGCCTTAGTAATGTATATTGGCTATGCGTAATATGTGCAAAAAAAGAGGAAAAGTCTGTAATATTACATATTTATTGTACAGATGACGACTCTGGGACACAACACGCACTGATAATTTGCCAAAGCAGAGTCATGTGATTAGCTTCACACAAGATATTCCCTACCAGTATATGGCTAGGATTACCCTCTGCTAGCCATGCATAGTATAGAAAGAGCAGAATAATTTTGTCTAGAAAGACGAACCAACTTCTTACATACACGTACAGCATGGGCAGTTTGTGTTTATGGAGTAACAGGCTTAGTGCTGACCCAATTACTTCACTGGGGTTCGGTGTCCTTATATAAATGCAATAATTGGCTTTTATAGTCTGTCGTGGAGGCATTTAAGCATATATATATATTTTGAACGATTATATTATATGAACAAGTATTAATAATAACATGAAGGAGCAGTTTGGCGAACATAGAATATTTATTCCACCATAATAAAGACATAAAGTTCAAAATTTCCAATGTTGACACATGCAAATAGGTCTGATCGACCCGAGCGTGGAAGAAGGTGTGGCGGTTATACAAAATGTTCTAACTTTCCTGCGCTATATGGCGGCAAGGTCTTGCCTATACATTTTTTAAAACAGAAATGTATACATACAAGATTATTCTTAAGATTAATATTTGAAAAAAAAGTTTAGGTACACAGTACCACTAAAGATATGCGCACATACATCACTACATTGAGGATATATGCATGCATACACCACTGCACTGAGTATAAACACCAACACATCACAATTGAGGATACACAGGGATCCTCCCATTCCAGATACACGGGTACATACTCCCACTGCAGATACACGGGGATACTCCCACTGCAGATACACGGGGATACTCACTAGTGCAGATACTCATAGTATAAACTTGATTTTTTTTGTTTTCTCAGCTATTTATAGCTGAGAAAACATATGAGTCACTATGAAATGTGCCAATCACTGATACTGGATCTACATCTGATAATATTCTTTAACTGTCTGTGAGGTGTTTCAGGATGCCTTATCTAATCCTTTCGATCAGGTCCTATATTTCACACTTCACTGATTCAATCAGTCATAGAATTCACACCTAGACGTTATTGAAGGCTGATTGACAACCTTTCTAGGTTTAGCCAAGGGAGTTGATTGGCTGTTAGTTAGATGCTTCTCCAACCATGATAGGTCTTCAGAAGGCCCTCCCACCTCCCACACCATCCCTCTGCCTCAGGTGCTCAAATGGACACTGCTGCCCAACACATTTTCTAAATTTTAAAAGTAAGTTACCAACTATTTAGCCTAGCCTAGCTTACTACTTTTTTATACAACCAACTTTTTTTTTACGACCAACTTTTTTTATGACCATTTTGTTTTACGACCAACTTTTTTTACGACCAACTTTTTTTAACAACCAACTATTTTTTAACGACAATTTTTTTTCAACCAACTTTTTTTACAGCCCTGGCTATTGCGTTGCACACTGTTTCCCTCTTCAAGAATCAAACTACTGTATAACTATAAGTTGACATCAGGCACAAATGATTGTGGCTGAGAAAATCGTTTCCAGTGGAAACGCCAAGTATATTAATTAAGTTGACACTGATTACAAAGTTAAATATGTTAACAGTTGATCAAATCGGTGCATAACTTGATAATTAGTTAACTTAGTACTTGTTCCAGTGATATTTCGATGTCGAAAATCGACCCATGTGTCACTTTTCGACAGGGTCACTTTTCGATATGACACCGGTTGCTGGGAGACCAGCCACTACAAAGTTGCTCTCTCACAGTGCTTCAGAGCGACCAGATGTGCAATTTAGTCAACAGAAAAGCTGTAATAAAGGCAGCCACTTGGTCACATATTTCCAAACCGCAGCCATGTTTATTGTTTCATTCCTCTATGATCTGACTCGAAATGAGTAACTAGCCTCCAGTGTGTATATTGACTCCGCCCACCTCGCTAGGGGAATCCTCCATCTCGTCATAATAGAAATGCTCACTACCTAGGGATCCCTTATGACGTCATGCCACATCAACCAATCACAACGCAGCTACAAGTGTCACGCCCACGTTCCATTCTAACCGCCACATTCAAGCGATAGAATCCCCCGTGTTTACATCGCATTGATATTTTTAAGGAAAAAGTTTAATTTTTCCTACAGTTTTTCGATTCTGGTTTTGTCTGTTACTATATATTTATTACTATTACTACTCTGTGATATTGATTTATGATTTTTGTATCTGTGGGTATCATCTAGGAAATATGAATAAACCGTTTTTGGCTGTTTCGGCCAAACCTTATTCCTTCTTATCGGGGTCACATATTTATTATAAATACCTGAATACAAAATAAAGAAAGTAGAATATCGCATGAAGTAAAAAGATTACGTATGTGCATGTATTTTCTTAAACTTTCAATGCCAAATCTTCAAAAATACCCAGTTAAGGAGCCGTCAAACGGAGCCTGTACGAGAACTGTACAAAGGACAAGCTCAGGCAAACAGTGTCTCACAAAATTGGATGTCTTCCGGACAAAGGTCTTTTTGCAAATACACTACAAGCGACTCTGGGGGTCGGAGCTAACGAGGAGAAAGTCATAAATTACACCCTCCGAGTAAAGATCAAAGACCTTTACTGTCATTTGAATTTGTGTGTTCATGGTTATTGTCCCCCTAATGGCCTTCCCAATGCTTGAGTGGGGCCTATCTGAATTGCAACGGTTGCACCATAACATTCATGAGCGTCACGATCCCGTTTATTTATTGCTTGTCTTCATGGAATAGCCATTTTAATAGATCAATCTATCTAAAGATGTCGTAGTATCTATATTGTTTGAAACTATTTAGAGATTTTGGACGGGCCAAGTTTGGGGGTATGTTTGCCATTTGCCGTCAAAACGGCAAACATATCCCGAAACTGAAGCTCTCTGCCCGTCTAAAATGCCAATAACCTTACTTGACTTGAAATGCTAGAATGGACTGTAATTGGTGCAGGTTGTTCTCGCGCGAAACTGCCTTAGATATGAAAATGTTCAATCCTTATGTGATCGATAATGGCAAACAACACTATCACAACCCTCTAATTGCCAAATAGGGGAGGTGCTACATGTACGAGTGTTTGGGGTTGGTGGTTTTTCTATCATTTTGCGTTCATTTTATTTTTAATTTGTTTTTCTATGAGTGACGCACTAGAACACCAGTAATTATCTTTTTCTTTTATAATTAGGATATTTTTCAGCAAGTCAAATAATAGTAATCAAGTATTATAGATACATGCGTCATCGATGAGGGCTACTCAGTTCTGGCATATATTATTACTACCTTTATTATATAATTATTATATGGTATTATACACTTGGCTGGAAATAAACAGTAATCAATCAATACAATATCAGTAGGTCATCAGATAATCCATATAATATAAGGGTAGAGCGATTTCTACGAAAAGCGGTAGAACAGAAAAGGTAGAAAGAGGGGTTTCTTTGTCCCAAATGTTCTCGGAATTTGTTGTATTACAAACCACTTTACTGATCTGTAGAGGTCTGTCCCTCCTCTCTGGATGTTGTTGTATGTGTTTTGTGTTGGGGTGGAAATGTGATTTTGAAGCCATTTTTAAATTGGGATATCCACACTCTATTTATAGCCTGGGAAAGCTCCTGTGAGATAATATGTCATTAGCCACAAGCTACTGCGTCAATATGTATTGCTCTTAATATAATTGTGGTATGTGTATATTAACTAAAATGATCAATTTATGGTTTTTCCATTTTTTCTACATTATATACTTGAGTTATAGTAGTCAGCAATGACTGAGATATAGTGTATTTGTTACATAATGTTTTGTACTGAATAAAAACATTTTAATTACAAAAATACAATTCAAGGGGGACCCAACTACATGCAGAGGAGTGGGAGAGTAAAGAAGAGGGGTGGGAAAGGGCGGGGGTATTGGAAAAGGGGAGGGGAGGAAAAGGAGTGAGGCAAATGGAGAGGGTGGAGAAATAGAAGAGGGGGAGGGGGAAAAGAAGAGGGGCAGGGAAAAGAGTAGGGGAAGGGAGAGGATGTATGGGAAGGGACAGAGGGAAGGGAGAGAAAGTGAGGAGAGGGAGCATGAGGAAGAGGGGAGGGAGAGGGGTGATCGGAGATGGGGTTGGGAGAGAAAAACAGGTATACCAGGCAGAGAAGAGGTGGAGGGAAAAGAGGGAGAGGGGGAAGTGTGGGGAGAGAGGGGGACCGTCCGGAGGACGGGTACTTTGGTAGTGCTAAATAATTTGGAAGAGAAGAGAATTTTGATTCAATACCCTTCCATGTATGAGATGGAATTTTCAGGCATCCAATTACATTAAATGATTGCAAAATATTAATGTAGGAAGGATGGTGAAAGATGCCAAAAGGAGACATATTAGTACAATGTTAGAGAATAATAACAACAATACCAAGAAATTCTGGCGTCAAATTGACAATCTTGTAGGTAAATCAAACAACGTACGGCCTCCCAGATTCGTTCTTACATGAAGGGAAAACAGTAGAAGATTTAAGGGCTAGCAATCTACTAAATGTCTTCTTTAAAAATCTTGGAATATTAACTGAGAATCAAATTGACAACAGTAAAACTTTCTTGGAAGAGGACATAGTTACTGAAGTATCGACGAAAGTGTCCATTTTGCCAAAATCACCCATCTTAATTTCATAATTTATTCGGATTGTATTCCACATTTGTAATTCTTCGATATTATGTACCTTTCCAAGTGTCTAATGAGGAAATATTGAAAAATATATGAAAAAATTCATTTTAATGCGAAAAAACATATCTTAGGTTCGAAAATGGACCCAAATGCATGTCCCTGGATTCTTTTTTGTTTCATAGAAAAATTATGTAAACCTGATTAATTGGCTATTTGCTTTCAATTCTCCATAGAGCATATGTAAGAACCTCATTTAGAGTTTATTTTGAACATTTATTTTGTTTTACTCATTTAATTTTTTTCTGTCTTTTCATTCACAATTCTCGAAAAAGCTTATGAAGATCATTGCTAAGTTTGTTAAATTGATAAATAAAACAAAGCTTCTACCTAGGAAATGTTTTACATTTGGCCTTGTGTTATTCAGGAAGTCCCATAACACATCAAACTTCTATTTTTTTATTTTGACCAATTTTGACCATACTCATGGTTCCATAAAGTTGAGACATAGAAATTCCGAGTTTGAGCACCTTTTCTTCTCACAGTGATAAAGTGCATTTTAATTCAAATATTCATGAAAATACATTTGTGATTGATTATGCACATTTATTTGATCTTATATGTTATGTTATGTTATGCACATTTATTTGATCTTAAATGTTGACTTTGAGTATATTAGCAGAGAACCCATCTTCTGAGTATGTGTTGTGTTCGGGGACAGGGGTGTTGTGTTCGGGGACACAGAGATTATGACCAAAAAGTAATGAAATTGAAAAGTTATTAAAAAATCGACGAAACCCTTCATTTATGCATGCAATTTTGTATATAACCCATTGGTTATATTTCCATTGACTGCTTATCTTCCCTTAGACAAAGGGGTTGTTGTGTTCGGGGAGGGGTTGGGGTGTTGTGTTCGGGGACAGGGGTGTTGTGTTCGGGGATGGGGGTGTTGTGTTCGGGTCATAGAAACAATTAGGAAAAGAAGATAAAATTGAATAAGAAATCTTATACAGTTCATTTGTGTATGCAATTTTATACATAAATTATTGGTTATATTGCCATTAAATGCTCAGTTGTTAAATGGTTGTTGTGTTCGGGGAGGGGGTGTTATGTTCGGGGAGGGGGTGTTATGTTCGGGGAGGGAGGTGTTATGTTTGGGTCCATATATGATGTGTTAATTCCAGGAAAATGAGTCATAAGTCACATAAATGATATTTTTCAAAGTGTTTATTTTACAAGATCACTTCATTGGAATGTTCTGATTTTTGGAGAGTGCATCCCTTATGATTACATCGACCTGTGTATCAAATCAGGACAATGTATGTAATATATCCTTTCTTTTTAAAGGTCCTCATATGGAGTATATTTAAATACATATATACTAGCGACTTGTGACTCATTTTCCTGAAACACATCACATATGGTATGACGAAAAAATGATAAATTTGTGAAACTAAAGTATGCTATTCAAATGTGTATGTTGATCTTTCATTTATGTTTTCCACTTTTTTACAGCTGTGATTCAAAGAAGACACTATAACGTTCACATTAAGCCATTGATACAAAGTTTTCCCCTGTCAGAAAAAAAATGATGCATATCTAAGTATTTAATAGGTATACAGAACTTTGAGTGTTTATTATCCCATACCTCTATCTTTACGTCTAACTCTGAAACCCTACAATCGAATCTTATCAGAATGTGTGACGTTAATGAGACATATGTCACCCTTACATGTGTAAAATCTCAAGGCTATATGTTTATAATTTTGGGAGATATACATATTTGAATATGTATCACGTTGGTATCTCTGTAATTGCAATCTATGCATTTAATGTATTTTGAAGCCCAGTAGATTGATTCTGTCATTGTTGCTCTGGCTCAACATAAATACTCATTCTCAGTTTAGTGGGGGCCTTGAGCATTCATTACTACCATAAGTATTGATAATTACACAATATTTCATTTTGGAAACACATTTTATTTTAGGGGACAAATAATAATTAAAATCCTAAATTTAACAGGTAAGCAGAAAGGACTGAACTTTGGCTAAATCTATCAGTAATACACTAGATTACATCTAACTAGGTGTTGAGGTGCATATCAAATAACTTTTTCACAATTTTCTTTTGTTTTATTGAAGATTTAGGCCTCATTATCACATGTACACGTGGGTATCCAAGTACACGTTGGTATCTCAGGCATGGTAATTAGTGGCATTTCTTTCCCCAAAAAACATTTTAGACAAAATGTTTATCTATTTTGCAATTATTTATATTGTTTTAACCGAGTGGCACATTTCAGGAAATTATAATTTAATATGTATTCTCATTTTTATGATTATTGAATTATCTGATCTTTCCATAATTAATTTAAACCTACTTTAATTAAAACCTAGAGCCAGGAAACAAATGTAGACACTCAGAATCACTTGTAATATGTTTAATGAATCAATTGAGCATTAAACACAAAATCATTTGCATTTTTTAAACAAATTATAAGTGTCACATTAGTGTATCGCGTGGGTATTGCATGTACACGTGGGTATCTTAGTCCTGACAATTATTGTTAGTTCTTTTCCCAAAATATGTGGAATCGACCCATCGATGATTATATTTGGGGCTGACGCAGCTACTAATTATGACGTAATACACCTGCATCATATGGACCAATCAGTGGCCCGCAACTATTACATCACTCGTTCCACCTGGACAGTTGGACTATTATTCAGCCTGCATCTGAACTGCACAGAGGTGCATGCTATTTGTAAATTTTTAATCTTACCCTTTCAATCTTACCCTTTGTGCTGTGTATGTATTCTTACATGTATTTTTGCTCTATGTATTATTTGATATTGATATGTATTGGGTGAGAATAAACCCTTGCTTCGCTGGGTTCATGGCCAAACCTTGTCTTCGTTATATATCATTATTAATGGTAAAGCAAAGTCCCCCCAACATATCTCTGTGATAGAATATTTGTGCAATGAAATACATGTGCAATGAAAACCAATCTAGGAAGGCATTGCAATGCTAAGAGTTGAAGGAAAACAAACATGAAGGAAATATTTCTGTTGATTCTGTATGTACTATTTTTCATCACGTTGGTATCGCACCAATTCTTCCGTTATTAAAACCTTCATAACTCTTTTTAGAAGTTAACCCAACGTATAAGATTAATACCTGACCTTCTCAAGACATGGGACAACAACTCAGGAAAAAATAAAAAGAGTCACACAAACAGTTGTTGCTCTATTAACACTTGAATTCAAAACTGCTGAAAATGACAAAAAGCGCTCCATTTTTTTTATTTTTGAGTATAGGCAAGACCTTGCCACCATATAGCTGCGACGAGGCCACGCCCACTTGTTGTTTGTGTACGGTCGTCAACTATGTGATAAGGCTCGACCAATAAGAGTGCAGGAATATTGGAACATTTCGTATAACTGCCACACCTTCATCCTCGCTCGGGTCGATCAGACCTATTTGCATGTGTCAACATTGGAAAATTCGAATTTGGTTGTTCTAACCTTATTTCCTTCGTGATGAATCCTAGGAATTGCAAGACGTGTGGGCAGTTCCATGATCTGCCGACTGGCAAGAAATGTAAAGGAACTAAAGTTGACGGCAAAGGCATCGAGAAGGAAGGGGGCGGGTCTGCCTCTGGCACTGGTGGAGCGGTGGGCGGTGACGACATGGCCGTATGAATGACTGCATTGGAAGATATCGCGAAGGCTTTCATATCATTCAACGAGAAGAAGTCTCAAGAGTCTGGGGGCAGTGTCTTTATTATGGTGGAATAAATATTCTATGTTCGCCAAACCTCTCCTTCATGTCATTATTAATACTTGTTCAAATATTATAATCGTTCAAAATATATATCTATGCTTAAATGCCTCCCCGACAGACTATCATATATATATATATATATATATATATATATATATATATATATAGACTTAAAGTCCCCAATATATTGGGTCTGTCTTTCAAGACAGTGCTATTGGGACCACATGGAAGGATTATACTTATAACATTTCTGTTGTGACTAAAATGTTTTCCATCATTAGCCAATGCTATATATATAATTAGCTTTCACATTCATATTGTATATTGGCATTGTATAGGAGTTGCAAAATCCTCTGCCTCATGCAGTCATATTGGGTCAGACCCAACAATTTTATTGGGCCCTTCTGACCCTTGATTGACCCAATTCCCAGTGGAATGGAATATATAAGCATGGCATTGTCCATTGGCATTACTGCTATATTTCACCATATATTTTTTATATAGTTAACAACTTATTCGGACCATTAATCTTATTGTATTTGGTCTGTCATCGTCTATGAGTATGATATTGGATCTGTCACCATACTGGGCCGTTTCATGAATTTAAATAAAAATTTAAAATGAATAACATTGATCATACATCAAAACTAGGATTCAGCAGTTTTCATAAAGTTGGTTTTTATTCTCTATAATAGGTTCTCGATGTATGCAATGTACAAAATTGGCAAGGATTTCTTGCAGTTTGAGGCATTTATTAAGCACTGGCAATGTTTGCTTGATAACAGAATCGTAAACTTCCACTTTTAGTACATTTTATGACGACATCTGTGCAGTATTACTTTAGATAATTCACTGGGATGTGCTGCTTTAGAGCAGTTGCATTTGCATTTGTTGAATTGACAAATTAATCAAGTTTTTTTCCGATAATTGAAAAGCTGGGCTCTGATCTGCAACGCTGTCCTTTCTCGCAAGCATGGGTATTTCTCTTTTGCTGCAGTGATTTGAGTGTTTCTAACTGATGTCATTTTCCCACTCAGGTAGGTCTTGAAAAACGATTTGAGGGCACAGCACTCATCCTGTGACCAGCTCTTTCTTTGCTTTGGAATCGCCCTTTGTTTGCCTGAAATGATAACAAATTATGTCAGTTTTTTATCAGACAAGTGTTTACCGGACAGAAATTAGCTAGTGTGGTACGTTCCATTCATGCCAATGCAGAATCTATGGGAGTTTCCCTTTCAATTGCTTGGCTGCAAATCTAAAGAACACTACTGTCATGATAGGAGAATATGTCTCTTGCAAATAGCTTCTGCAGTCAAAAGCACCTAATACTATTGTAATTATGGAACCATTTGGCAGTAATTTAATTTAATTGCATTTCAAAGTCCCCATGATACTACAAGCCACAAGCTTACCTTTACCAGGAGATAACTTCCGTCTTTTTTTTCCTTTCCTGTCTGGTGCTCCTTCCCCAGCTACCTCTGTGCCACCAGCGTCAGTGTCAGTGTCAGTGTCAGTGTCAGTGTCAGTGTCAGTTTGCTCACAGAGAAATTCTGTGGTAAAGAAAACCAGTGTCATTGAATTTAGCTACAATTATACATAATTATGAACTTCTTTGAAGAGAGTATACTAAAATACGAAGGATAGAACGTCTGAACTTTACTATGCAACTACTTTACACACACCCACACCCTCCACCCCATCCCCCACCCCAGCCCACCCCAGCCTCCCCCCACCCGTTGCTTAAGACTTTGAGTCGGCTAACTATCAAAACGGAATCCTCTCAAACGAGTACCGTGGGGCCATGTATCGGTCCAGAGTTTCAATATCATCTGGGATCTCTTTGGCTCGAGTTCGTAATGGTAACTCAAATTCCGCACCCAGGGGAACTTCATTCTCATACCTGATCTTATTGCGGCGCAGGGCTTGTTCCGGTCCATTATAGTCAGCGTTGATAGTCCCTGTGGCGACTTCTGTGAAGTTCGAACATACTGGACATGTGCGCCACTCGCCAACGATTTCCCAATAACAGGCATCGTGGACTAATGACCCGCAACAGGGCATTCATGCGGCCATGCTGACCTTCCAGTCGCTTCGTTTCCGAAGCACCCCATATTCAAAACATAATTTGCAAATAAAGGAATATCGTTTCTGACGCAACCTTCTTCTGCGGCCTTTATATATAAATTGACTGATCTTGAAGAAGGATACTCGGGATTGACCTCCCACCTCCACCAGTGACACTGGTATCAAGGACTTGGGTTGAACATCGCAAAAGTGGGTTATATATTCTGCAATGCCGGCTTGGACAGTAATTTTAACTTGGGGAGAAGGAATTCTCCCACAAGTGGGTCGACTGGTATCCCATCGTATTTAGTACCTCCCCAATTAGCACATACGCCCTGTCAAACGCCTCCTCAAGAGTCGTGAGAACGCTATCTAGGACGAAGCGTTCATTGAGGAAGTATAAGATGAACTGCAGATGGGGGCCCACTCTGTCTCCGCTCAGCAATGGGACAAGTGAAGATAATACATTTGGATAACTAGGATCATGCAAGAGAGTAAATATGTGTATATACTCCTCTTTACTGAGGACATGGGGCAGTTCTACACTATCAAAACAACCTGCCCCGGAATGTATTTTCAAATTTCTGAAATAAGGCGAATACACTTTTAGTTGGTCAAAATCAACATCTAAGTCAAATTCTTCCATTTTGCGCAAATATCGAAGACGTCTCTGTACCAAGACGCAACGGGTCTGCGAGCTCTGATCGGTAAGCTAAAACACACTGATAACCTATGTATAGGGGCTATCCTACACTCCTTTTGGAAGGAAACAACCTGTACCAAAACACAACGGGTCTTTGAACTCTGATTGGTAAGCTAAAACACACTGATAACCTATGTATAGGCGCTATCCTACACTTCTTGTGGATGGAATGTGGATAGTACAATCATAAGCAAGCGCAGACATGGGTAGATAGATATTCAACAATACTAAAATACACTATGTATTACGATATAAAGGTGAAACTATTGGGTTTGACTAAGAAAACTTGTAAATACTATGGAGATTCTGAATATTTTTGGAAGTATGTACATTATTGATATACATTAATTCATGGAAGACTGGCATCCCTGCATATGGTTCATTTGAATGAATTGGTAACATTGACGCTCATACCGTCTCACATAATTCACCGATCTAAGTTTGTTTGTACAGATAGGACTGTCAGTGCAGATTCCATTTCCCTACTGGACTACTTATTATGGGGTGATCATCCTTACATTTGCAAGGTACCAACATATATACTCACCATTTACATCTATTTCTGACAGTTTCTTTCCCTGCCACTTGTTCAGCTGTCCCCCTTCCACAGCTATGAGCAGCTGAGAAATCTGATGGGTGAAAGAAAACTCGGAACATAAGTTTCTATTTCAGCTGAACTTTATGCGTCCCTACACTATCCTCAGTTAGAGCTTAATAAACCTTTAGCATCAATGAATCACACAAATCCCTTGGAATATATATATAAATTTTTCTATGAAACAATGTTGAGTCAGATTCAATAATGAAACATGAATAAACTACCTTGGACAACTCCACAGTTGAATGTTGGAGTCTGTAATACTCCTTGTGAGTCTTGACGTCATGTCCCAAATGGGTGGCTAGGCTTTCCACTTCTTTTTCGGTCATATCCATAATCTGAAGAGTAGTAAGACATGGTCAGTACTCGGGACAGTGATGATAAAATGAATGTGCAAAGTAGATAGAGAAAACAAGTTGCATCCGAACTGAACTTGCCCATGCCCAAGAAATTGAGAACAAAAGAAGTATTTTTCTAGTCAACCGGAAAGGTAAAAGGTAAGTTTTCATTTGGCCTCATCAATTCTATCAATGCGTCCTATACTGAACCAGCACACCACCAATACATTACAAACCAGCCACAAGCAATATGTTACAAACTAGACACCAGCGATGCCCAAATACCTGAAGGTACAAAGCAACACCTCTTACATGAAAAGTGAAATACTCAAACATGCCTGGCAGACTGTGGCAATGTATTTTCGCAGTCCTCTGGATGTTATTCTTTCTGGGTGTTGGAGACCAGGGCACTTAGAAGCATATGCGCTCAACTCAGTGTTTCCGGCGAAAGGGGTATTGGCATTTGGCCGTGCAAACAGATACTTGTTTCCTTCTGGGATACCCACCGCCCTCCTGGTTTTAATAAGTAGGTTGATGGCATGCACAGTATCTGGTGGCATAAGTACAAAGGCCTCTATGTTTTTTGTGGACTTCCCTGCAGCTATCACCATGTCCATTCTGCAACAGGATATATATACACATACACATTTTTTAAAGTTTTAGAAAACAAGACTTGTCAAACTCAAAACTAATGAGAGACGAGACTTAGCCGTAGCTTTTTCCAGTGGATATTTTCTTCTTTATCGACTACTACAAACCTGTTCTGACATAATACTAAATGGGTATTTTAGATCTTAGCTCATAACAAATAACCATTCACTCTAACAAGCCATTGTGGAATAATCGGTAGTCATTGGAAAAACACCGTTAGTCATTGGAACTAGTAGTCAAGGGTTGGCTCGGCAGAACTCTAACAAACAGAGAACAGCAGCAACCAGTGTCTGTGCATAGTTCCTCTTCCTGTTATTTGGCGGAAATCAAGTTTCTTATAGATATAGTATACACACCTCTCTGCCAGAAGTCTGTCTGTGGGGGACAGAGCCATGGCCATCTCACCACTCACGTCATCTTTCCAGGATGGCCGTTTCACAAAGTCATTCACAGTAAGGTCCTTCACTTCAGCTCTTCTCCTCATATTGAACAAAATCAGCCTGCACATGGTCAACTTGGCAATTTCTACCCAATCCTTGACAGCCACAGTTGTCTTCAACGCTGCTGACTTCGTTTTTATCTCTTTCAAGATAAATTCTTTGATTAGACGAAGATCCTCTGTAAGAGGGATACATTGAATTGTGTTCCTTCGAACTGTGTTCATCTTTTTGGTGCAAGCTGAGTTGATACGGCCATTCCATTCCACAGTGAAAAGACTCAGAAAGCTATCAGCTTCATCGAGCCTCCTGTTATCATTGTTCCTTATTGCAAGGCCTCGTTTCACTTGGATAACATGGCCCAGTAAGTTCCCAATCAATCTCCCCAATGTCAGGACGGGCTCCTCCTTCTCAACAGACATTGCTCTGGTACAATGGACGACCATATCCATGTGCTCTGGTTTTATAAGTTCATCCATTGTGATTGTTGGCTTCTTTATTCGGGCCTCTAGCACCAAGCGGGCCAGAGTTCTGGCTCCCTGGCTGACTCTATGCATGTCGCTTAACTTCTGATCATCTTCATGACCCAAAGACTCTACTCTTAATGCAGCATACCTCTGAATCAGTTTGTCGCAACAGACTATCTCTGTGGCTTCATCTAGTCTCATTCTCTCAATCATTTTCTTTACATTGTTTGAATCTTCATCACTGAATAGGGCACTGTTGAGAAGGCTACGGCCCCTTCTGACAGCATTGCTTTGGATAACATTGACACTGGCATTGCCATCGTCATCTGACGTTTCCCGGTTACCTTCTGTACGAAATTTCTTGACAGAACAGGACCGGTGGTGATACCACATATTTGTTCGGAGAATAAACTTCATGCAGTGTTCGCACGGCAAATAATCGCCTGTCTTGTTCTCATCTACACCTGCTGAGTTGCGTCTAGCGACAACTATCTGGCCCTTCCCCATTCTGAGGACATCAATGTTATGCTTGAAGTTTCCTTCATTCGCCAGGATCTCTAGTTGAATCATCCTTTCTTTTGACCTTTTTGCCATAGTCAGAATGTCATACAGTCTTGGGTCATCTTTATGAACACTTAACAAATGTCTTGAAATTTTACTTTTGATGGGTTTACGGCAAAACGTGCAAAAATTGACTTTGTCATACACCTGCTTGCAGCCATCTTTTACCTTTTCTTTTTCAAACAGCCCCACGCTGTTCTCAACTGAATTATTTCCCACTTTCCTTTTGCGTTTAGCTGGCTGTGTGGCACAGTCATCTGCTGAAGTTGCCTGTTCCTGCTCTTCCTCATGCGCTCTTTCAGGAGTGCACTGGAGTTTTCTTCCTGTCCTTTTTGATTTAGTTTCTCTCCTCTTGTCACTTTGAGAAGCATAACTTACATCTGAAGATGGTGACGAATAAGGAGAGTGATCTTCAGGTTTGTATTCAGAGTCAGAGGAAGTGCTCTCACCGTAATCAAGCTCGGACTCCTCTTGGACTCCTCGTAATTCATTGGTGGGCAATGGCTCTTCTACTTCTACTTCTACATCTTCTAGGGAATGAGTCATGGGGTCATACTCCACAACGACATGATCTGAGTGGGTGAGGAAGGGTGTTGACTCCTGCGGAGGGTCAAGGACAGTTATTGGCTCCTCTGGCCTGTTACGCGCTACAGCTACCTTCTGGGCATGGATGGGTGTTGACTTCTCTGAAGTGCTACTCACTGCCAGTTTCTTCTGGGCATCCAAGGAAGTTGACTCCTGTGGAGAGTTGCACCTGTGGACAGTTACTACACCTTGGAAGGATGTTGACTCCTGTGTAGTGTCTTTTGCTGCTGGTTCTTTCCTGGCATGGAAGGAAGTTGAACCCTGTGGCGAGTCACACCTGCGGAGAGTTACTACAAGTTCCTTCTGGGTGTGGAAGTCTGTTGACTCCTCTGGAGTGTTACTCGCTGCTGACCCCTTCCGGGGGTAGAAGGCTGCCTTCTCCGTTGGTTCTTTTGTGGACAGGAAGGGTGTTCCTTCCTCTGGAGCATTTGCAGCTGAAGAAATTAATAATTATGACAAATCTTGGAAAGAAAGGAATACAATTTACTTTTGGCTTTTTTAAACACTTGAAGATCAACTACAATAAAAGTTCTTGAATTAATAATGTACCCTATTCATAGCAAGTTCACCCACAACAGTGATCTCTTTGGTCTCTGCTGTCCAAGCCAACAAGGCCACAAAAGCATTTATACCAGAGAATTCGGCCCAGACTAGTTGGCCTGTATCTTGGGTATCTGCCTGACAATGATGCAATGATATACAATCAGATTGATAAATTAATTAAATATACATAGTGAGATTTCTGTGCAGCAAGCCTCTGTATTAGAGGAAACTGTTGTTGGTGTTGGATGAATGTTTACCTGCAGCCTCCTGTGTATTTGAGTCTGCAGTAGACCTTTGAGTCCCTCTCCTCGTTTGAGGCATTATGGGTGATAATAATCTACAAAACAAGGGCAACAAGAAAGTTAACATTGTAGTGGTTGAAAGTTTTTCCCTCTCAAAACGGGCATTGACATAGAGGTAGGGTCACGTTGTTATGGATATGGGAATTTACAAGTCACCAGAAGTCAGTTCCAGGTACCGGGAGACATAACCAAAGGATGTGATAGGGTATTGACTTATATATGGATATATATATGTAGTTACCTCTGTTGTCACCAGGTGTCAGTAGCTGATGGCTTATGTGATATACATGACCCAATAAACCTGTTTAAGCAAGTTAGTCCAAAAATGTTTTAAACTCAAATAGAGAAAGAAATAAAGCAAAATATTATTGGGTGCTGAAAAATATTGGGTCTTTGACCCAATAATCACACTTTAGACCCAATAATCACATAGCGACCCAATAGCATGAATCTTAGGGAGACGAAAGACCCAATATAGGGGTGGTTATAAAACTATATATATATGACTCATTCTCACAAAATGAGATCACAGTGACCTCTATGATCTCTTTTACACTTGATGCTGAGAGTGGTTACTATTGTGTTATATGTTATCAAAAATACTTCTATTGCATAGATCTGCCCAGGTTCTATCTAGCCATATTATATATTTTTCCATATTTTCTGTCAATATCTTAATATATTTTCATGAAAAACAGTCTCATTTAGTAATTTTCACATATCATTTTTACAGATAACCTAGAACCACCAATCCTATTAAAAAGCCTAATTATCTAGTACTAATTTAAACATTTAAAAGTATTTAAAACAATTTAAATTACATGGTGAAAAAGAGATATTACTGGAATTACTGAAAAACTAAAAATATATATAACTTTTGATTATGGTAGAAATCACAGTGTCTTTCCGTAGTCCAAATATGACAGGTCACTATATAACAAGTAAAGACTATTAACTGTTATATTATGCTATGGGCACAAACCTTGAACTATCCTTTGTTGAGAACAAAAAAAAATTGATGGAAAATTATAATACCCTTGATACCCAAGATGATGCAACAACTTGAAACCCTGGTGTGGTAAAAAATATTTGTCTTTACCTCTCTAGAATAAATAGCTCCGCATTTTTTAAGCAACAATAGAGCAGGTTTGATAAGAGTATTGAATTATCCCCCCTGCACCCCTTCAACACACCTGAAAATTGTTTTACAATGTGGTATTGCGCTGAGGAGCTACAACAATATATGCTCTGGCTATGGAAAGACAAGTGCTATTGAAAGACAAAGTTAGTTTAAGTTCATTTGTGGATACTCATGGAAGTTTTAATCTGTGTACCTATGTGTGACCCCCCCCCCCCCCCCCCCCACAAACACACACATTTATTTAGTAAATGAAACTACCCATTTCTAAAGATGTGGGGTTTTAGTTATGGACTGCCTTTTGTTGATGAGTTTGACGATGGAAAGACAATAATTTTGTCATTGACTTAACATCAATATTTTAACATCAATATACTTGCATATTATCAACTTTAACTTTGCGTCAATAAATTGACGTCAAATTATTAACATTAAGTTACTGGTTAATTTAACTTTTACATTTTGACATCAACTTGGCGGACGCGAGGTGAAACGTTCTAGCTAGAGCTCCGACTAATATCTGCCAGTACAAGGGAATCTAAATGACCAACCATCTCCGATCTATGACACACACCTTAGGAAACCTTTCTGGATATGTCTACAACAAACAATAGATCTAGAAAACATCTAGATCCTCACGTAGCCTAGAATCAGTGAATCTGTTCTCTGACAAAGACATACGCATGATAAACAGTGACAGACATTCCGGTTCGACCCCCAGCAAGGATTACGCAATAGCAACTAACAATAGGGATATGACGTCTCAGAAAACTGATTAAAACTCCCGTGTGGATAGTGATTGCTGTTACCAAGGGCCCCAACTTCAACCTTTTGCTAATATGGCAAATAATGGATACCCAATCGACCCATCCCAATTAGGATCTACAGGACATTTCTCTCCCCCAGAAATGCAGCAACAACAAAGCGGATCGACCTCGGTGGTAACTTCATCGGCGGACATACATATATACCATGCACTCAACTACCAACAGCTCCCTCCACCTACACACCAGATAAGTCAATTTCACTATGACCATTTTATGAACTCTGCCTTCATGCAAATGTTTATTAAAAGAGAGCAAAAAATGGATGAGCTTATCCAAGGTTTCACCAATATCCAAAACTCATATACTCAGGTACATACACTAGCTTCATCTAATCAATCGCACATATCGACACTGAATGCTAGCATGAAAACGCTATCTGACACTCAATCGAAAAGTGAGTTGAACACCAACAATAACTTTGTCGCAATGCAAAATAAAATTGATGAACTCTCCACTCAAATTCAAGTTAACCAGGCCGCTATTGAAAACGCAAACCAAAATGCTAAATTCCCACCTTTGGGAATGAATACTGCTGTAATGCACCCGCAAAGGCAGATGCAAATGCAAGCGCAAAATACTGCTAGATCAACGGTCAACCTCCCCTCTGAGAGACCAAGAGACTTTCGGATAATTGTTAGAGGCTTAAAAGAAATCGATGGCACTGACATAAATAAACAATTAATCGATGTTTTCCAAGCGCTAAATCTGAAAGTAGACTTTAGTAACCCAGAAAGGCTAGGAAAACCTAGGCCCGCTGCCAACGCAAAATATCCTAGGCCGATTAAAGTGACCCTCCCGTCGACAAAACTGAAAATTGAAATTTTCAGATCCTTGAACAACAACAAAAACAATCCTTTATTAACAGGTATTAAGATTTCCTCAGATTCTACCGAAAAAGAACAGGTATATCTGGCAGAGGCCAGAACAATCGCCAATGCGGCCAAAACAGTACATCATTTAAATGCTAGGCCCAAAGGCTTTGCAGTTGTAATTGATGGAGAAACATACGAACGAGAGGACTTTGATAGCTTGCCAAGTGGGATTACGAAAAGTAATGCTGCAACGATTGAAACAACAGATGGGGTGGCCTTCCAAGGCCACATGAGCCCATTGTCTAATATGTACTCCTGCCCAATAACATACGATGATATAACAACCAACTCTGCCGAACAATTATACCAAATTAGAAAGGCAACACTGTCAGGAGCGGACCAGTCATTGGTTGACAGGATTAAATCCGTAAGAAACCCTTACGTAGCGAAACGACTAGCAAACCAAGTCCCTGATTCACCAAATTGGACGGAAGATATAGCCTATGAAACCCTCCTCGACTGCGTGAGAATGAAATTCACGCAGAATGATAACCTGAAAACATTGCTTATGGAATATACACCTGAGGCCACTTTTTATGAGGCAACGTTATGAGGCTACTACGGTTGTGGACACCACCTAACTGCTGCTCCGGGCCTATGCAAAGATCAGATCGTAAATCACAAAAACATTGGAGGAAAAATTCTCAAAATAGTTAGATCGGAGCTATAAAACTGATCTTTTGGTTACTGAACCCCTGGTAAAATGCCCTGCTTTGAAATACTCCTCTTGGGAGACTCCCAAGTCAAAAACTGGGATCTACCTATGCGTGCATTATTGCGTGAGCATAACTGCTATGACATAAATTTTACTTGCATACCACTGCCAGGAGCAAGACTAGCTGACATAGCAACTGAAGCCTTCAAAAGATATAGCGTCGCTCAATGGTGTTATACCAGATCACATACACATCGGCCCTACCCTATATACCCACCAATGCTACACATAGACCATTCATATTGTTAAGGGAGCGATTATGTCTGATGTAATACGGATCGGGGGGAAGATATGGGAGAGGCTCATCCTCGCCCCATAGGTTATCAAGCGACGGCGAAGCGTGGAACTCATGTTGAAGGGGTAGTGTACTAAGCTAGAATTCGGACAATGACTGAAGATGGAGTTCTGGTGGATCTGATTCGCTTCTGAGGTGGTGTCTCGTTGATCTGATTCGCCAAGGTGGAGGTCTCGTGGATCTGAGTTACTCTAATATTCTCAAGTGCTCTTAATCGACTAGAGGTTGGCTTATCGAGGAAGGATGGTAACAAACAAGGTGCTAGAGTAACGCCCAGTTTATTAATGAACATAATGGCAGTTTGTCCCATATTTATAGAGAAAGCGCGGACCATAAGCAGGTCAGAATACACGAATCGTAAACATGCGAATCTGAGAAAAAGGTTATAAAGTCTTAGAAAACCTGCGAATCTGCACGATTCGTACTGGCGAGTCGCAACATTTATCAGAGTTAGACATATAAAAATTATTTTTTATGCGATTCGTAACAAGGTATTTTCCCCCCAACATACGATTCTGTAACATTATCCCCCCTTATAAGCTTCTTGACCCGTAAGAAAGATTAGAAAAATCCCCGATCACAGACATGAAACTCTACATTTGGTAGAAACATACTCAATAAAATTTACTTTACTTCTGGAACTGTCTTTTTGTCTTGATTTCAAAGTGTCCGTGCTATGCACATAGTCTCTGTTCTCCTGCTCGCAGCACCCCCTGGTAGCGGGTACGAGTCACTGGTTAAGTACTATATGGAATCACAGATGCGCATCAGGCGAACTGTCAATGTTAACATAACTTAATAATCACAAAAGTCACTTCTGGAGTTCGTTCCTGTACATGGTGGAAATAACCTGGGTATACTCCACACCACCATGCTCTAACCGTCTTTTCTTGTTGCGTTCAGTGTTCACTTCTTGGGGCAGGCCGGGCCAGCTGGGCAACCAGGGAGGTCCCTCAGGCTCGGGCATCAAATACTCCTCTTCTTGAGGTGTCCAGGTGAAAACTCGGTGGAAAGTCAATTTGCTCACCTGGCTTCCTCGCACTACCTTCCATTCCTGGCTGGCACATCTGTGGTTGACGCCGACTGGTATCACCATGTGGTCGAGAGTGGGGTATGGAGAAGTCGGGGAGAACACATCTCCACTGAGGACGGCGGTGCGGGGGGGAATGTCCACATTCCTAGCCGTGTTGGTGACCAGCTCGTCCACCATGTCCCTGGTCCTCGGTGTGAGTGCCCACCCAGCCTCAAACTCTCCTGAGTTATAAGGCCCAGGTTCCTGGTGACTCGTGGAAGGGAGGGTGGCGACTCGGGAGGGAGGAGGAGGAGTCAGCAAGTGAGGAGGGGGAGGGGGGATCAGTATGCGAGGCGGAGGAGGTGAGCGTGCCTCGGAGTCTTGCTGGTCAACATCACTCGCTAGTGTCTGCAAGTCAGTCTCTGGTTCAGGAGATGATGGGGGTGGTGGTAAAACTGAGAGATCTGAGTTGGGGGGGACAAATGGGCCTTCCTGGTCCTCCAGGGGAGGGGGAGGGGGACACAACTCCAGTGTGGCACGAGGCCCACCACTGGCAGACTTGCTAGCAGCGAGTCTGGTAAGGTCCACGGGCTCATCTTCTTCCGTCAAGTCCATCACAACAATAGGTGGGGGGTAGGCGATCCGTTCTACTTCATACAAAGTCTTGGCCTTTACAAAGGGGCTGGCTTCTGGTGACGGGGGTTGAGATAATACACTAATCATCTTAGTCGGAATCCGGATCGGCCTACCTGGTCTCGTCCGATCTGTGATTCTGACGAAATCAGCATGCTCATCGTGGCTGCTTTCTTCCACCGTGGGGGAGGCAGGTGTCACTGGCTCAACGAGGGGATCATAAAGCTCGTCACGAGTCGGGGTGCCAGGTGTTCTGGGACTAGATAGAGTAGCTGCCGACCCTGTGCTGCTGATGGCTTGCATGGTTTGGCCGCTTCGCCTGATTTCACCCTCCTAGATGGATCAGGGGGTAAATCCATAGTCGAGCTCACTCCTTGCTGGTAGTAGCTAATCTCATGGGGAGTAGCAAGTCGCCCCAACAAAGGCTGCCGGCAGGTCACAACCAAGACAATGCTCGGACCCGGCATGTCTTTTCGGTGATCGTGGTGGACATCCTTGCGATGTTTTTTCATGTCGTTCTTCCGCGTATGGAAACTGATCCGAGAACAATGTTCATCCTCACATAGCACCCCCAGTACTATATCATCATGTGCTGACCGCTTGTGGTCCTCTAGAGTGACCACGCTCCGGGTAATAAATTCACAATCCCCGTAGGAACATTCTAACACCCGGCCCTTTGACATGTTGCCGACTGTTACGGCGTCACCTGGTTCGGGTCCTTTTAAAGCTGACAGGTTGCTGAGTGACTCGCGGAAAGGCCCTTCCTCCCTCCTCCTGTGGCTCTCTGTGCTAAATTATCAGTTTTTGAGTCTGTATTTTCCTCCAGTAGGGTGGGTTTAGTTTTAATACACATGTCATTCAAGTTCACATCACTTGTTTCACATGGATTTACCCAGGAACCGCAGTTTCCCTCAGCTCTAATCAACCGTGGTTGTAATGACGTCACAGGGCGATTCGGGGAACGATTCGGGGAAACCTGCGGGTCTTGGTTCCCTCTCGCTGCACTGGTGCTGTCTGATCTAACTCCCTCCACTCCCTTCTGCTCTGTTCCCAAGGGCTTCTGTCCCCTAGTCATAACATAGATTTTTAATGTTCTGATGTCCTGTGGGGAGTCTGATAGTTCAACTGAATGCAACTCTCGATAGGCTTGCTGCAGTTTCTGACACAGAGTTAGGTTATCCATGACCCGAGGCAGCCCTTCGCTACGCTCTTCCCAGCGCGAGTCCAAGCTCCGCCTCCTGTCTTCCCATTGGTCGTTGCGAGGGCGCGCCGTCTCCAAGCGCGCTATCTTGGCGGGGAACTCCGTGTGCCTAGCAACGCACCATTCCCCGGGAAAGTCCCTTTCCCCGCGCGGTTCAGCTTCGTGGTTCCATGACCCAATTACCGCGGTGAGTGCTGTAGTTAGGGAGAGGCTGGGACATTCTGGGAAATCCCCTTCTTCTCGGGGGTTCTCTCTGCTGCCTAGTGACCGGATAACTCGCTGCACAACCTTCCTCTTCCTCCCCATCTGCACTCTGTAAATCATGTCATTTAGCACTTCTATCACCACCCAAGGGCCGGTCCAGAATCGCTGTAGTTTGGGGGAACGACCTATTTTCTTAATGGGTTGAAATATCCATACATTCTGGCCTTCTTCATACCTAGTTTCTTTTGTGTGTCTGTCATAGTAGTCTTTTTGGCGCAGGCGAGTCGTCTGAATGGCTTTGAATGCCAAACTATGTGCTCCTTCAATTTGTTTTCTTAAGTTGTCTACATACTCCTCCCGTCCAGGGATTCTCTCCCCTTCTGGTACAGGGTAGGCTACGTACCAGGGCATGTTCACCTCCCTTCCCAGCGCTAGGAAATTCGGGGTGAATCCTGTTGTTGCATGGACAGAAGCGCGATAAGCTGCAGTTACTAGAGAAATCCACTGGTCCCAGTCGCTTTGCTGTTCGTCCACCAATCCTGCAATCATCTTAATCATCGTGAGATTAAATCTCTCCGTTTGACCATCGGCCTGAGCATGATACGGGCAAGTCCTGCTCTTCCATATGCCTAGAAGTTTCGCCACTTCTTGGAACAAAGCCGACTCAAAGTTCCTCCCCTGGTCTGAATGCCATACCAGAGGCGTCCCAAATCTGCAGATTACTTCATTCACTAGCACTCCTGCTATTGTTTTTGCTGTGAAGTCTCTTAGAGCGAATCCCTCCGTCCACTTGGAGAAGTGGTCAGTGATGACCAGTATGTAGCGATTTCCCCTAGTCGTTTCAGGAAATGGTCCAGTGATGTCCATAGCAAACTCTTCCCATGGCCCTTTCAAAGGTCGTTCTCCTAATTTCGTTTGTTTTTTGTGTCCTGGATTTCGCTTCTGCTGGCAAGGTAGACATGTAGCTACATATAGTGCGGTATCCCTAGACATAGAGGGCCAGTAGGCGGAGCGTTTTAGCTTACTGAGTGTCTTATCACGTCCCAGATGTCCTCCTAGCGGCCCCTCGTGCATTTGTTCCATATATTCTTCTCTGGCTTGACTTGGCACATAGACTTTCCATTCCCTTCCTCCTGCTGCGGACCATCTCCAACATCCCAACAGGTCTTGGTGGGTGGCTAATGATTGATAGTTCTGCAGGCACCAGTTCCAATCGCTGCCAGGTAGTCTCTCTTTTTCTGTGGGGCATTTTCCTTCCTCCACTGCTTTTCTGAATAGCACACACAAAGCGTCCTCCTCTTGCTGTTCAGCTAACCATTTTTGCCCTACATCCCACACTATTGTTCTTACTCTGGCAACCGTGTCTTTATTGTCTCCCACCTCTTCCTCTTCCTCCACTCTCTTGCACTGTGAACAAGGAATTCTAGAAAGGCCATTGGCATTCCCATGGCGTTTCCCTGGCCGGTGCTGTACCGTAAAGGTGTAAGATGCGAGTTCCTCTAGCCATCTAGCCATCTAGCCATCTAGCCATCTGTCCCTCTGGTTCTTTTAACTCCAGTAGCCATTTTAATGCACTGTGGTCCGTTCTTACTGTGAAGTGGGATCCAACCAGGTATGATCGATACTTCCTTACCCCGAACACGATGGCCAGCAATTCTTTTCTCGTCACACAATAGTTCTTTTCAGGTTTGTTCAGTGATCGGCTTGCGAACCCTAGTACCCTCTCCTTCCCATCAATCACCTGAGAAACACCGCCCCGAGGCCATGGTAGGATGCATCCGTATCCAGAATCATTGGTATGTCAGCATCAGGAAACGCCAGTACAGGAGCATCGCACAATCGTGCTGTGAGTGTTGTCATCGCTTTCTGGCAGTCATCACTCCAAGCGAATACATGGTCCTTTTTAGTCTGTTCGAACAATGGGCTGGCGATGCTAGCAAAGTCCTTGACAAACGATCTGTAGTAAGAACAGAATCCCAAGAAACTCCTCAATGCTTCTTTTGTGGTTGGTGTAGGCCAGGATCGCACAGCTTCAATTTTGGAGGGGTCAGTAGCCACTCCCTCTCCTGAGACCAAGTGTCCTAGGAAGGCAACCGATTCTTGGAACAGCTGACATTTACTTGGCTTGATTACTAATCCGGCTTTGGAGATTCTGTCCAGTACTATTTCAACTCTCCTTGCACACTCCCCCGCGTCCTTTCCGAAGATTATTATGTCATCTAGGTACACCAGACACTCATTAAATTGGAAAAGTCCTTGATGTGTGCAGAATGCCGTTTTCTCTTTACTCCCCTCATCCATCTCCACCTGCCAATACCCACTGGCCAGATCCAGTGTAGTGAACACTTTAGCTCCTTTCATCATGTCCAGTGTGTCATCCATCCTTGGTAGGGGGTATGCATCCTTTTTTGTTATTTTGTTCAGATTTCGATAGTCGATACAGAATCTCCAACCTCCATCCTTCTTCTTGACCAACACCACTGGCGATGCCCATGGTCCACTGGCTGGCTCTATTATACCTCCTTCTACCATTCGTTCTAACTCCTCTTCCACCACTTGTCGGCGATGGATGGGCACCCTCCTTGGTTTGCATCTGACTGGAGACTGTGATCCTGTCTGGATCTGATGTTTGGTAATTCCTGTGCGTCCCAGTTCTTCTCCCTCTATGAAGAAGACATGTGCAAACTGTTCGTATAACTGATTCACCTGTTCCTTATACTCGCCCACAGTGCGTTGGTCTGTCTGCTCCCAGAGTCGTTCTAGTAACAAGCTGTATTGCTCGCTTGTCCGTTCTGTTGCACTTCTCCCTCTCACCGAGAGACACTCTCCCTCCGACCAGCAAGCGACCTTGCTTCCTTTCGGTATTCTAATGTCTTCAACACCTCCATTCATCACCTCTGTGATTCCTCCTGGGTTGGTAGCGTCATGTACAGATCGTGCGACTCGTATTTCTGGTATCAGTCCTCCATCTTCTATGATCATCAGTCTCTCACATTCATTGTCATTCTGTGGCATTTTCCCCCCCGTGACTCCCAGCAATGCCCTACTACCTGCTTTGATGGTAGTTTCTTTAGTCACATAAGCATAACCTTCTAGTCGTTCTTGCGAGACTACCTCTTCTGTCTCCAACCACATCAGTCCACTTACAGTGTCCAATTGTCCTTTACGTGCCCTGATGACATCCATCCCCAGGATCCCTCCCTGATCCAGCTTTGCCACTATCACGTTCATTCTAATTGTCACTGATGTAAAGTCCACCTCTAGTTCTGTCTCTCCCAGCACGTCCACCGGCATTCCCCCAGCCCCTGTGATTCTCATATATGATGCCTTCAGTGGTGGCGGATCCTTCATCTGCTGCCATGCTTCCTTGCTGATTATTGTGGTACATGCTCCTGTATCGACCAACCACTGGATCAGCACTCCCTGACACCACCCATCAATCACTACTCCTGCTGTGGATGGATCCTACCTCCCCTGGATCGCTGTCCATCCTTTACCTCCGCCGGTTAGTCGCTGAGCAGCCTGATCCCGGCTTATCGCTGCCCTTGGCGTTTCCCGCTGCTGGTGATTGCGTGGCTGGTCGGTTTGGACATTCCCTTTTGAAGTGTCCCAGTTCCCCACATTGGAAGCATCCACGATTCCTAGGCGCTGCACGGTTATTCATCTCTAATTTTTCCAGCTTCTCCAGAATCTTGCCAAACACCTCTTCCATCTGGCTGGGGCCTTTCTCTTGTGTGGCTACTCTAACTTGATTCTTGGGGACTGCGAATCTGTCCTTCTCTGCTTGATTAAACGCTTCTGCATGTAGGGCTGCTGCTCTAGCCTCCGCGAAAGTGTTGGGTCGTGCTTGTACTACCCATTGGCGCAGTTTCTCCTCCCTCATGCCTGCGATGAATGCGTCCCTGCTCAGATCATCTCGGACCTCACGATCCACCCTAGGGTAGGCCAGTCTGACCATCCTCTCGATGGCATCAGCTAGATCACTCACATTTTCCTCCTTCCCCTGTCTCCTCAGTCGCAGTTGCGTTCTGTACAAGGCCAGTTGGTCTGCTGGTTGATACCTTTTCTCTAGCTCCTCCACGAGTAGCATGTAACTCGTTGGTCCATCTAGATCCACCTTTTCTAACACGGCCAGAGCTGACCCGTTCAGGCTCGCCCCCATGTATAGAGCGCACTCCTTGTCAGTCCAGTCGTTCAGATCCGCTACTACTCTGAAATGGTTCAGAAAGTCCCCCAGAGAAGAAGTGCCGTCATATATTCTGGGTGAAGCTTTTACTTTCCGTCCAGGCCTTGCTACTGCTACTCCACCTCCACTCCCAGGTCGCACTTTGACGTCCGGCTTTTCCACCTGGTCCAGTACTCTGACTTTTCTGTCTCTGGCTGGCTGGGTTGATCTCCAGTTCTCATACTGCCTAGGATTTACTGTTATCTCCAGCGAGGGTGTAAGTGGGAAAGGATGTGGGTCTGTCGCTGATGATCCTACTGAATCGCTCTCCTGAGGGTTCTGACGATCCTCACCGCTGCCACCAATGTTAAGGGAGCGATTATGTCTGATGTAATACAGATCGGGGGGAAGATATGGGAGAGGCTCATCCTCGCCCCATAGGTTATCAAGCGACGGCGAAGCGTGGAAACTCATGTTGAAGGGGTAGTGTACTAAGCTAGAATTCGGACAATGACTGAAGATGGAGTTCTGGTGGATCTGATTCGCTTCTGAGGTGGTGTCTCGTTGATCTGATTCGCCAAGGTGGAGGTCTCGTGGATCTGAGTTACTCTAATATTCTCAAGTGCTCTTAATCGACTAGAGGTTGGCTTATCGAGGAAGGATGGTAACAAACAAGGTGCTAGAGTAACGCCCAGTTTATTAATGAACATAATGGCAGTTTGTCCCATATTTATAGAGAAAGCGCGGACCATAAGCAGGTCAGAATACACGAATCGTAAACATGCGAATCTGAGAAAAAGGTTATAAAGTCTTAGAAAACCTGCGAATCTGCACGATTCGTACTGGCGAGTCACAAGCGAATCGCAACATTTATCAGAGTTAGACATATAAAAATTATTTTTTATGCGATTCGTAACAAGGTATTTTCCCCCCAACATACGATTCTGTAACAATATATACATACCCCTTGTTTCACCACTGACAGTTTATTTTTTCATGTCGGAGCCTAGCGTCCCCAGTGTATCTCCTCGCCAAATTAAGACTATAACACCTCATTGAGATATAAGTGTCCCAGTAGGACCTCCGCCCCCCTGCTTGGCACCCCAAGTTCTAATTCTAGTCCCTAGCAGTTATCTGCAAAAAGGGACTTCGATAGCATGGCCTTAGACAAAGGCCTATCGATTTGCCACTTAAACACCCAGAGCCTCTTCAGGAAATTTGATATGGTTAAGCAAGAGATTTTCCAAATCAAACCATCAATCCTAACCCTTTCAGAAACATGGCTACACGATAATATAAAAAACAATGAAATAGTAATCCCAGGTTACACTTTATACCGCCTAGATAGAATATGGACCTTACCCAATAACCCTTCACCTAAGAAAGGAGGAGGAATTGCCTTTTACATTAAAAATGAAATTGATTTCTCTTCGTTGGATAACATCAATATTAGCTCAGCTGATGTTGAATGTGCCTGGGTTAGACTTAACCTGAAACACTCAAAACCAATATTTATAGGATCTTTATACAAACCCCCTACAGGCTCCACAGTTAACCTTATCTCGTATCTCACCGACTCCCTAAATTTTATCTCGACTAACAAGAAAGCGGAAATATTTCTCTTAGGAGACTTCAATATCAACTTTAGTGACAGCACCTCAAATGAAAGAAAACTACTCAAGTCACTTCAATTAGAACACAATCTTAAGCAGATGATAAAAGACCCAACGAGATACCACCTAAACAGAGATAATACCCTGATAGGGACACTAATAGACCATATTTACTCGAATAGCGACATCATTCTTGAATCTGGAGTAAAAAATATCAATCAAAGCGACCATGAGCTTATGAGCTTTGACCATGAGCTTTATGACCATGACCATGAGCTTTACTCAACGACTCAGACTAGAATATCCTTGGGAGAACTTCTCTAACATACTCTGTCCAACCCTAGCTTGGGACACAATAATCAACCGCATAACCCTTCTAACAATAACAATATGGCCCCTCTCAAAAAAAGCTTCATTAGAGTGAACAATGATCCCTGGATCACACCTGATATTATTGACAGTCTAAAAGAAAAGAATAGAGCAAGAAAGAAAGCTATCAGAACAAAGAGCCAAGAGGACTGGGCAAATGCCAAATTTTTAAATAAACAAGCTAAAAAAGCTATGTTCAACGCAAAAAAAGAATTCATAACTAGCGAACTTAATGCAAATAATAAGGACCCCAAGAAATTCTGGGAGTTAATCAACTCTATATCCCATACCAACAAGAGATCTGAAGCCATAAATCTTACCGACTCAAACAACTCCCCTATTGACCAAACCCTCCTACCAAATTATATTAACAACTATTTCGCCACAATAGCCTCTAATCTTACAGAAGGAATGGCACCGAATTGGCATTCACTTACTGAACCATCCCTCAGCTCCCTCCAAAACATAACAACAACTGAGAACGAAGTAGTTAAACTACTTCGTAAAATTGATTCCTCCAAGTCATCCTCCATTGAACATGTACCCAATAGTATCCTAAAACCTGCACTTCTCTCACTTAGTAAAGAATTTACTCACTGCATCAATTTGTCACTACACACTTCAACTTTCCCAGACAAATGAAAAATAGCAAAAATAGTCCCTCCCTTCAAAAATGGAAATCCTAACAAAATAAATAATTACAGACCCATAGCACTACTCCCTACCCCAAGTAAAATCATAGAGAAAATAGTACACAACAGAATTTACAAATATCTAGAAATGTACGATTTGCTTGACAACCACCAATATGGTTTCAGGCCAGGTAAATCGACGACAGATGCTATAGGAAATTTTTCTGATGATGTAGCCTGGAATTTAGATACCAACATTGATACTTTGATCTCTTACATCGATTTTCAAAAGGCATTCGATCTGGTAAATCACACCATATTAATCTTTAAATTAGCCCACACTCGCATCAGGGGATCTCTCCTCAACTGGTGCACATCTTATTTGAATAACAGGCAACAATCAACTATAGTTAACAACTCCTTCTCAGAAAATGCCCCTATGACAACTGGTGTGCCACAGGGCTCAATTATTGGACCACTTATGTTTATTATCTTTATAAATGACATTACTCATAACATTGCTCATACCAAGATCTCTCTGTATGCTGACGATACCCTTATATACACACATGGCAATAGCATGATCGCATGCAGCAAGCAATAAACTCCCTACATGCATGGTGCAAAAACTGCCTCTTTTTAATAAATTCTGATAAATCAAACACCATGTACATTACAAGATCCAAGCAAAATAAGAAAAAAAGCAAATCTAAAGTCATTCTATATCACGATAAACCAATGAAACAAGTCCAAACCTACAAATATCTCGGCTTTATAATTGATGACAAACTAAGTTTCAAACCTCAAACGAACAACTCAATCAAAACCATTGCTTACAAAACACACCAACTTCAGAAAATTAGGAAATATATAGACCCCCGCACTGCACTGAAAATTTACAAAACTAAGATACTACCATACTTTGACTACTGTGATGCAATAATACATGACACAAACCCTCAATTACTCCAGAAATTGCAAAGAAATTACTTCAGAACAAATCATTAAAAATAGCCTTGGACATGCCTGTAGACACCCCCACCAATACTCTACACGAAATTTCAAAGATACCACTTTTAGCAAATAGAAGAATAGCACATATACGCACGCTAGCATACAAGAGATCTAAAATACAAGACCAAATTGAGGTCCCAGCTAGGCCCACCAGGAGAAATGAAGGAATAATTCTGAAAATACCAAGATATAGAACCAAAATAGGCCAGAATACCCTCCAAGTAAAGTGAGCCCGCTCCTGGATTGAGCTATCGGCTCGCCAGAGGGGTATAGGTACTATAGAGGCTTTAAAACAAATCAAAAAATATGGTTACAGTCCCTCTTCTGAAATTACAAACCTTCTGAAATATAAATCAACTCTTTACGTATCGTATCGTATCTCACACTCATCCCAAGTAAATTCATTTCCAAACAACTACCCACAACACCAATCACTCCTAGTCAGTGGCAAAGTGTCTAGCATCCAAGTATTGTTATGTAGACCTAAAGAGCTATTGTAATGATAATATAGAGAAAAGGTAAGAATGACCCTCACACGATGGTAGTGTTTGTATGAGTGTTTAATGGTAGTGAGACTTGGGCGCTCCTGGTAGTATACATACATATTAATGAGCGTGGGTAAACCTACACCTCAATGGGAGGTGTGGGGAGGCTATATGCCTATATAACATAATCTCCTCCCCCCTGAAACAATCGCAAAATACGGATAAAGGTGAATTTTAAGATTGAATATTAATATGAATACAATACATCACAAAGTATTTTTCGATTTTCAAGTAATAAATGGAACATTTGAGCTCATCAGTTAAATAGACATCATATTTATAATATACAAGTCTGACCTCAAGCGATGAAGAATCTTAAACATCTTATATGAACCATCACGAGATTAACATTAATAATATTCCAATCGTTTTCCTGTCACCGTCCAACGCTTTTGTAAAATAATATGTACCTTTGAACATGCCGCCCATAACGACGTATATCAACCTGTATAGAGGTTTGCTCACCAACATCGCCTATCGTTACTCGAGGCGCGGCAGTGTCGGTAATGCCCACCAGGTGGTGCCACTCGTCCCAAAACACTTTAGTCAAACTACTGGGTTAACATGGGTAGATGCTGCCGTCTCTTTTAAGTTATACGACAAAGAATCAGCCTAAATACAAAATAAAGCTGGCTACCTATATTAATAAAGATGTGGGAATTACAAATCTCCCCCTTATCCATATCTCCTGTTAAAGGTTATAAAATCCAACATGGAAATCGGCCTGTGAGGCCTTCACTCTTTGACTACGTAAAGGTTAAAATATAATTTAAATACGAACAAACTGCGGACCCCTACGACAAGCAGTAATCAGTGGCCTGGGAGGCCTTCACTCCAATGTTTCTTTTAAAACAAGTTCAAGCAATATGACAACATATCAATGTCCGATTAATGTCCCCGCCGTGCAGCATATACGAATATGGTCGTGTAGGAAGTGCTCCCTGTTATGACGACGCATGTCTGCGGAAACTGCAATGTCCACGATGCTATCCTCAAGCATGGCTTTCCCCAAGGGCCATCAGGGTAGCACCTGGTTGGTCCGTCGATGCCTCACTGCAATTCAATTACATTTAAATCGCACGTTAAATCGTGTGAAAACAAGAAATCCAATGGCATGTTTTTAACCAAATACATTCAATCAACCGGTAGGAAGGTCCCATTGGTCTCTGGGTGAGAATTGCGATATGGAACTGAGTCAAACATAAATAAAAATGCTTCCCAAAAAAATATCAGACCAGTTCTGCTTTTCATTTACAGATTAGGATAGGCAAATAAAAATATTAACGATCTGGAAGATCTTTGCATGCGGCCAAATACAGGCACTGATAATACATAATGGAGTTGGCTGTACGCCTCGTCTAGCTTGACAGCAATACGAGCGGGCCGAGCCCTGCCTAACTCAAAAGCGCGGACGTCGGAGAGAGCACCTGTGCGAGTCGCGCAGTGTATTCTCTATGGAGTAGTGGCAACAGGTGGTGTATTTCAATGCCGCGGGCCCGTAAAATATATCATGACTACAATGCTACTGTGAACTTTCGGCAATTTGCCCCCGAGGAGGCTTCCCCGGCCTTGCGCGGCCGCGTGCCGTGTATGCTCTGTCGCCGGGCGGCCGGTCGGTCTCCCGACTCACCCTGGTTAAAACGGCTTTGCTAGCCAAGTTGGCCGCTTTGTAAAACTTTTTAGACATTAACTAATAATAAGTATTTAAGGAATAATAAAAGGACAAAAATAGATATACACCTTTCCGCGTCTGCACTGTCAATCCATGGGATCTGCAGCCTCTCCCCGTTTCCGAATACTAGCAGCAACACGTACCTAGTGTCCAGCCTCCTTGTGGCTCTTTCAATAAGCTCGGATTCCGTTCTCGTTATGCTCGCTTCAACCGGCAGATCTATTATGAATTTTTCCGAATTGCTGAGGATAATCATTCTCTCCACCCAGTGTATGACTAATTTGTGGCCATACAAGCAGGGTCTCCGCAGCTCGATCCCAGTAATTTTGGGTGCAGCTGCCCTGTTCAGAGAGTTTGATTCCACAATTATTTGTCTCAAACGAATAGAAATGATATTGTTATCTGTCTGGATTTTAAGGATAATCCAGGCAGACAAAGGGTCTAATATCAGCGTTCCGCAGACCCCTGTGCAGCAATCGCCACATAAATCTTTGAAAGGGTTTAAACACTTAACACAAGAAATAAAAATCTGTCTATATTTCCATAATTTGGTAATAATCCACAAGCCGACCAGTACAAAGAAGACAATAGACACCCAGTCTGGTCTGTAAGCTAGCTTCTCCAGTGTACTTTCGGCTATCAGCGGTGCGTTGGTTGTCCTTGTCACTCCCACCTTCATGGGCCTCATATCTAGCCTCGTGAGGTTATAAGCCTCAGTGGTGTGGGTTACAGACATGATCAAGGCCAACCTGTTTAATTTGTATAGAATATAAAGTGATAAGACACCCGCCGATATGGAAATTATGAAACCTAACCATTCAATAGCTGAATTTTTCTTCAATGCGGCCACTGCCCAGTCTATTTTGTTCCAAGCTGTGATTATTTCCTGATCCCTCTTTATCAAATCTTTTGCCATTTCTACAGTGTTCAAACCTCCGTCCAAAAGTTCTCTTGGCACGTGAGCAAGTGCCTCTTCCAAAGATTTGCCCGAAGGGAAATGTAGTTGTATAATTTTTCTCATCCTTGACTCACCTGAAAAATTGCCAATGTCAATATTGAACGCCCATGCTAGTGGCATATTGACATTAGCGGTAATATTAATATTGTTTAATTTTGAATTGCAATGTGCATGTTTAGTCATGATGTGGGCCGAACCAATGGTGGTGCTGCACCCACAAGGAACATTTATAATTGAGAAAACAGCTAATTCAGCTGTTCTAGAAGGTCTACCGACACAATGGAACATGGCTGTAGACCCTTGGTTAATTAGAATATGTTCTCCCTGGGACAGTGGTACATACGTTGACTCTATCCTACTTCTAACAAATGTCTTAAAGTTACAATTTTGCATAATCTTGTCACGTTTATTCGCTATAATGGCGGCCAGACATGACTTTCCATCCATGTCAAATTCCAGTATGCCTCCTGGACACGTGATATCGTGGCTCATTGCTACACAATCGCCCAGTTCTCTGCGTGAGGAAATTAAATAATGTTGGCCATTTGAGCCCCATCCTAGAACGATGTGTTCTGGCATATCTAGTTTAGTATATCCCATTCCTGAGTGATTTTGAGCGTCAATCGGAATTGGCAATGCGATAGGCTCATATAGCCGGTAGTAGTACTGAGCATATGCAAATGACAAAGGCAGAGTAATTGTAAGCGTATTGTTCATCATGTTCGTTCTGGCCTGTGATCTCCAATACTCATAGCTTCCCAAAGGTCTAATATTTTCTACTTTTTCTTCTAATTTTAATCTCAAATCGTCCACACATGATATCAAATTATCTTTAGTCATAATCAGGGCAGGCAATTTTCCTGCCTGTAGTTCGATTAAAGCATCCAACAATTTGTTGGAGGCATGTTGGTACTGCAATTGAGCAGCTATCCCCGCCAGCTGCTCTGTAAGTCGTATCAAGCTGCTCAGAGTGCTGGAGGTGACCGATTGCGACTCAATAGTGTACTCAAAAGCCGTCTTAGTAACTTCTGTTATGTTGGTAATAATATCAAATACCTCTTCTACGTGTTTATTAAGGAATGAAGCCAGTGTATGTGATCTTTCAGCCAGAATTAAAATAATGTTATCTCTGTCGATGTTCTCCTCTGCCGATGCCTTCATAACTTTTATAATTTCAGCCATATCCGAGGCCAAAAGATTGAACTCAGGCTCTGTTGCCACTCCTATTGTCTCTCTTAATACGTTTCCAATGATCTGGACCCCCCTTCGCTTTGTTCTAGTGCGTCTAAAGCTGTGTAAAACTCTATCAATCTTTCCGTATGTGTCCAAATTTGATTTCAATAGCAGATCATGGAACTCTGATACCTTTATATTAGTCGAATTAAGGGAATGATATGGTTCCTCACGCTTCAACCTGTGGCTGCTGGGTCTGGGAATATCTAATTGCAATTTTAGGGTGACGGTGTGCGTGCCAACTCGTGTGTTTAGCCTTCCGGGCAATTGTTTAAACACGACACCATAGTTTTGCCGAAATGTATAGTCTGCCTGAGCGGCGTATACGAAAACAATCGCAGCCCTATTGGGTGAAGAAGAAAAATACAAGTTAAACAATTGTTATCCGATTCACTCCATACCGAGCCCCTAATATAATGTAACAAGTAAGGAAAGCTTGGTAACCTGAACAAAAGTGGCAATAAATACCAATTCAGGCGAGCAGATATCAGGGAAAATAACCTACCATATTAAAATGGTGCCAGGCATTGTGGCTGGTCCAGCTTAATCCTAGGCTAGATGCAGGAGGGTTGGCCTTACAGAGAAGATGTTTGCTATTTTCCACGGGTAGGTCCTATCCCTCTGAAGCCTAAAAGCTTTGTAACTGAGTTGGGGAATAGGGCTCTTATACAGTGACAACATTTTGACTTTTCCCAGGAGATTCCATAGCCGATGATGTCCTCTCCAGGTCTCATTAATATTAATCTAAAGTCAGATGTCACCCCCATGTGTGTGGATTTCACAAACTCTTCCTGTACCCACCTGTTGCCTGATTTAAATTCTGAGTGCATGGACCACCCCTTTTCCCTACTGAGAACAGATCATGACATTGCATGTGATACAGCCCTCGATGACCAATCTTTTCCCCACACAAAGGCAATGAATAATTAGTGAAATTGGAATAAAGCTCATATTCTCCTCTCTCCCCTTGGAACGGGACAAAGCGACTAAATTAACATTCATTGATTACAATTCCACACACAGTCTCTCCTTAAAATAGTATGGGAAACTAAACCTGTCCTCTCCCAACAGCTGGGGTATCTGAAACCTGTTCTTCCAGGTTGTATGTTAATGCATCTAGATCGAATTCCCTGTCTAGCTTCCTCAAAAAGTCATCGGTCAAGTTGCTTCTCACAGGTTTGAGATATGATAAATGTACGTTTCTCTTCAAATCTTGCCCATCGCTCATCCTCCTCAACTTTGCGGTGCATTTATTAACTTTCCTAACCAAATAGGGCCCACAAAAAACGTCTTGGAGCTTCTTCGAGCAATTCATGTCCATCAATCGATGGACCTTCACGTACACAATGGTACCAGGCTCTATATTTCCCTCTCTTATTGTGGAATCGTGCCTGGTTTTCATTTTCTCCTGTGTTTTCTCTAGACTTTCTGAAGCTTTCCTGGCAGCTCGTTTCTGCCTTGAAACTATATCTAACAGATGTTCTTTCACCGATTTATTTTCTTCGGTAATCATACCGAGCGCTACGTCGCTGGGCGTTACCGCATCCCGGCCATGGACCATCATATACGGGGTGCAAGACAGGCTGTAGCTGTCGGTCGTGTTAAGGGCAAAAAGAATCGATTCTAGGTATTGATCCCAATCACGCTGGTTTTTGGAAATAAATGTCCGTATATGTTCTATTGTGCTCTGATTTCCTCTCTCACATAATCCCTGAGTCTGAGCCCTATATGCACTGGAGAAAACCTGTTTAATTCCAAAAGATTTGCAAAAATCCTTGAATTCACTTGATATATAACAGGCTCCATTGTCTGAAAACAGATTGCTAGGTACTCCTACTCTGCAGATTACATTTTTGTAAAAGTCTCGCTTCAGGCTTGAAGCATCAATAGCCTTGCAAGCCCAGCCGATGACGAAACGGCTATAAAAATCAAAACACAGTTGTATATACTTATTACCACTTGTTGTAGTGGTCATTGGACCCATAGCATCGATTACTAGATGAGAAAAGGGTGCAGGTGATCTATCTCTGATAGTCATCGGGAGTTTGATGGGGTTTTTCATCTTCTTAGCCCTTAGGCACGGATCGCAAGTTGAGATGTAATTGTTAATATCTTTCACCATCGATGGCCAGAAAAATTTTTGCCGGATGGCTGTTAAAGTTTTAATAATACCCATATGGCCCCCCAAAGGTCTAGTATGTGTAATCTTCATTAGTTTATCCACACACGACTCTGGTACGACCAACTGAATTTCATTCTCAAACCTTCTCCCACCAGCTGATCTCGGCACTCTGCACAAAATATCATTGTTATAAAAATATTGCTCGTGACTATTCAATATTTCTTTTGCCTGCTTTTTGTTTTCTGGCAGTTTTCGATCATTCAAGTAATCTTTCATTTGAGCACAAAACTGGTCGTCACCCTGCTCTTGCCTCAGCTCTACAGTATCCAAAGGACAATCTATTTCGGGATTCGATGTACCATAGAAAAATCTGTCAGTATTCCTATGTGAACTTGTCTTTTTCCCTGAACCTTTGCTATTCTCATTTATCTTTCTCCCTGATTTATTTATCGTTTTATCCTCCTCAATGAGGCCAGCCTTTAATTTGCTGTTGACAGTACCAGCTCTTGTTGTTTCACGGGTGGTTACCGCCATCACGGTGGCGTGGCTGATATGGTCCTTATCAATTGACGCCTCAGGGGGCGTGTCACCTTCATGACACGAGACTGCGACCCTATCTGATAACCCTGTCGGTTTTTTCACAGCTGTTTCAATACGACAACTTTCCTGCTTCAAAATGGACCTGTATTTATGCTTTTTAATTGGGTAATTCTCCAGGTAATCATCTTCCCTGAACGATTTTACGGCATCTATGGGATGGAAAGAAATCTGCCTCTTTTCTGACTCCACTTTCGGATCTGCCACTATTTTCTCCACTGGGTATTCCCTTCTGCTCAAAACATCAGCTGTGATGTTTAGACGACCTTTCAAATGCTCAATGGAATAATCAAACTGGTTGAAAAATTCCACTAATCTTGCCATTCTTCCTGTTAAATTTTGCTTTGCATTTAGGGCCAGTAAAGCTGCATGATCCGTCAGAATTTTGAATTTTGAGCCAGCCACATAATGTTTAAATTTTTCCAAGGCAAATTTCGTACCTATCAGCTCCCGATCCGTTGTTGAATATGAAATCTCGGCTGCATTTAACCCTCTACCTGCGAATGCAATTGGTCTCAAAAACCCTTCTCTATCAGGCTGCCAGAGCGATGCCCCTAGGGCTATTGAGCTCGCATCACTTGTTATAATGAAAGGGATGCTATAGTCTGGGTATTTCAGTACAGCTTCAGTACAAATAGAACGTCTGATTTTTTCAAAAGCTCTCTGACACTCCTCCGACCAAATATATTTGACTTTTGCCTTGGTCAACTGATACAGAGGCTGCATTACCTTGCTGAAGTCTGAAATAAATGATCTATAATAGTTGGCCAGGCCATTGAAAGCCCTAAGATCTTTCACATTCTTTGGTGCTGGATAGGTTGCAACTGGTTTCACCTTTTCCGGATCCGGAGCTATACCTCTTCCATCTACCATAAACCCTAGGAAAGGTACCCTGGGTAATCCAAAAGAACATTTTTGCTTTTTGAACAATATATTCGCCTCCAGAAAAATTTTAAATATTTTCTCAAGATCTCTCAAATGGTCATCCCACTTGGAGTTTGCCAGCAATACATCGTCGATGTAGCATATTGTTGACGGTAGATCTTTCAACAGTGATTCCACGACTCCATGGAAGGCTTTTGGAGATGTTTTTAACCCCATAGGCATAACCTTATAAATGTAGTTCCCAAAGGGGGTGCTAAAAGCACTCAATTTCCTATGTTCTTTACAAACTGGGACCTGGTTAAAACCCCCAAAACAATCCAGCTTGCTGAAGAACTTTCCCTGCAATTCCCCAACGTTTTGCAAGGATTCTTCTGCACAAGGAAATGATTTCGATTGACTTTTTACCTGAGAATTCAAATGCCTGAAATCTGTAACGAGCCTATAAGCTCTGTTACCCTCTTTAGAACTGCCCTTTTCTACTAAGAAAGCTGGGCTAGTGAATTCCAAATTTTCGTCTGTCTTTTCTATAATATTTTGCTCAACTTGTTCGTCTAAAATCTGCTTCATTTCTCTTCTAATATTAGGATTAATCCTATAGCTCCGAAATTGTTTTGGTACATACTCCGCCTTCAACTCTATGGGATGTTCGTATTTGGTCGTTAAACCCAACACTTTATCACTGCCGACGAATACATTCTCGTATTTGTTTAGCAAGTTAACCATCTGCTCCTTTTGACTCGGTAACAGCTGTTCACCTATGTCAAATTTTGCTGGCTCGAGTCCCTTACCCTTATCGGATTGTTTTTGTTCAACCTCAATAGCTATGTTCTCCTTCACCGACTCGATGTTATTTAGGGATACAAAGTCGTTTTCAGTCTTAATACAATACAAACCAATGATAGAACCTTTAGGAATAACTCTGTATCCCCTGCTAGTATTATATACACATGTACGTATTAAACCATTAGGTCCCTGGGGCTTAGCAAGCACCCGTTTCACCATATAAGGAACTCTCGTTTTTCGCTTCATATTTTCTGTTATACCGATCGTATCTGATATATCTTCAAATGAAACCACATAGTTTGTAGCCTCCAATTCTGATCTAGGAGGTATGACATATCGTCGTCTAGCTCTTATTGTGTAAATCTGTTGTCTCTGTGCATTATATTTTAATTTAGCAGAATTGCTTCTTAAGAATTCGGATCCGATTATTATCGACCTGTCCAGCTTAGGGACTACAGTGAACCAATGGGAAAACCATCTTTCCTTGATTCTGAATTTAATTTTGATCTGCTTTCTGGCGCTTTGTGCTCCACCGTCTGCAATATAAACCTTGATATGACAGTTTCTTGAGAAAAGTATAACATCTCTCCTCAACAAAGCTTTGTAAAATTTCCCAGAAATGCAACTCAGAGTTGCTCCTGTGTCAACTAAAGTTGGTATTTTGTAATGACTCAGTTCCAACACAATACAACCCTTATTTAAACCAATAGAAATGGGATCTCCCTTACCTGGCGTCAATGTCAATACTGCATCCTCCTCCTGGGTCTGTCCGAATAGTTCATTAATGCACACATTAGGGTCTTTTTCACAATCCTCATGGCGATAGCCCTTGTTTTCGCCATGGGTATCTAGTTTTCCTCACTTCTGGGGTGAGGTGTAGGAGGTCTGTATCCTGATGACCTTCCATTCGAATGACTTCTGTCTTTGGAATTGCTCCTCCAGTTCTCCTTGCTATTAGACCTGTTGTTCCTCCAGTTTTCCTTGCTGTTAGACCTGTTGCGACTGCTTGATCTTGGCCTCTCCTCCTGCTGTCTCCATGGTTCCCTGCTGTTACTTCTGGGCTTGCTGGAGTTCCTTCTTTCACTGGATTTGCTGTGTGGTCTTTGGTAGTTGTCTTTAGACTTTGACCTGCCATCCTTACTGTAGTTCTGATATTTATCACCAGATTTCCTCTCCTTACTATAGTGACCATTTTTCTTTTGGTCCCTCCTGTCGTATCCTGATCTTCCTCTGCTGTCAGCTACATAGAATACTTCCTTCCTCGTCTCTCCAGCCTTTGTTTGAAATGCCTCATAAGCCACCTCGTACCTAATTGCCAGTCTCGAAGCAATTATGGCTGTATTTGGGGCCTCAGCCAGAACCATCTTTCTGAGATATTCCTTTAGCCCTCTGCAATATAGGTCTGTTCTCAACGATTCGGTCAGTTCTCCGTGTTTGGACAGTAACAGCAGCTTATCTCTATTGTAATCCTGTACGGATTCGTCCTCCCCCTGAGCCCTATTCACGTAATCATTGATTCTCTCCTCAAACGGTAAGTGTTTAAACTTTTCCATAAACGCAGGAGAAAAGTCCTCAAATGTTTTCTCTGGGCTCGCTGCTCTGTATTGTAGAAAATATGCTTCTGCATCGCCAGCCAGAAACTTTCGCAATCCTTCTATCTTCATGGCCTTTGGCAATTGCACGTGGCTCGTATATGCATTATAATTGTCCAAGAAATTGCCGGCAGATACCATCGCCGTCGGTTGCGAGAATACCTCTGGGGGCGAGGCAAACATTTTCAGGATTGCCGGCTGTACTTGCTTCTCATTGTCCTTATGACCCAGGCTTCTCGCTAGTTCCCTTACCAAATCGCTCATCGTTGTTTTGAACATCTCTTGCTGGCCTTGCATAGCCGTCTGGTGCTCGATGGATAAATTCTTCATGGCGTCTGCCAGGCCTCTATAATAGGCGGTATCCACATCCTCCATCGTGAGCTTCTCTTCCTCCGATTGTTTCTGCTTTAACTCTTCCTTGAGCTTCTCCTGTTTCAACTGCTCTATTACCTGGTCATGTCGTTGCTTCTCTGCGAGCAGATCCTGCTCTGCTTTCTCCTTAGCATCCCTTAGTTGCTTTTCTTCCTCCGCCGTTAGTACCATTTTCCTTGGAATAGAGGCTTTGCTGTCTTTGCTGAGAGCCTGAGGCTTGTATAACCCCGGTCGTGGGGAGTGTGAGTTAAGATGTTGAAGGTTAGGCGGGTTTTTCGTGAATAATTCCGAATATTTGCTGAATCCTCGTGCTTTTTTTGATTGTCTATTTAAATGCGATCTATTTTCCATAAAAGGATCTTATAGGGTTTCTCCACCAATATGTTATGTAGACCTAAAGAGCTATTGTAATGATAATATAGAGAAAAGGTAAGAATGACCCTCACACGATGGTAGTGTTTGTATGAGTGTTTAATGGTAGTGAGACTTGGGCGCTCCTGGTAGTATACATACATATTAATGAGCGTGGGTAAACCTACACCTCAATGGGAGGTGTGGGGAGGCTATATGCCTATATAACAGTATCCATTTTATTGCCATGTACCCAACTATGAACGTGTGTAATAATCCTGAAAACAGCACCAACACATGTATTGCATCATGACTGACTGCAATTACCAATACCATGTGTTTTACCATGTACCCTATTTTTACTCTGTACATAAATCTATAAACTAGCAAGGGGAGAAAGAAATAGTAACAAAACAATATATGCAGCTGTGGGGCCACGGCAATTATATGTCCGCCCTAAAGATCTTTTATTAAAAAGAATTTTTCCCAGCAGTGCGTACACTTCGAGCGCTGGTAGAGGAGTGAGGAAGGTGGGTGTAGAGATCCGTGCGCCGGTCTCACCTCACTACCTGTGGGGATAATCAGTAGGTGGTGCTACCCCTGTCGTTTATAACAGCAATGTATTCATTACACAAACATAAACTAGCAAGGGGAGAAAGAAATAGTAACAAAACAATATATGCAGCTGTGGGGCCACGGCAATTATATGTCCGCCAAAACCCCCAACAAAAGAAAAAACTCAAATATTCTGCAAAACCACAGTAGACTTTAGGTCAATATCAAACTTTCTAGGCAGCGAGGTCACCAAATAATCCAGAGCGGCCAGAGAAGACCCAGAGAAGATCTCCCATTGCCATGATATCCAGAAGGGGTGTCCCAATGGCATGTAGATGAGCAGCTTCAGATCTCCTGAGGGAGTGGGTTCCAAGCAGAGAACTGTCAATACCAATTCGTGACCCAGCATCTTTCACGAAGTTGAGCAGGTCTATGTATAACATGGGCCTAAGCTTTTTGCTAGCGGTCCAGATGTAGAAGATGGGTCCATCCACATCTCCAGGCACATCCTGAATGTAATCTAGAAGTCTGGATGCTACACAAAAGCACCGAGAATCACAAAAGGCGAGAGGAACAGAAAGCACTCGTTCCTTGAATTGAATAGTTTTAGTGCGGCGAAGACTCAAAAGCACACCGGAGGGGGTGCGGGTAACATCGCGACGCCGCAACACTTGGCCCAAATCACTAGCTTTTTCGGGGACTATATTACACTTCCTTAAAAGGGATCTAAACCCTAGTATCAAGGCAGTCCATGAAGTAGAAGTGTTGGGATCAGCAAAGTCGCAGGCCTTGTACATCATAAGCAAATCTGTAGCGGTCAGACCCAGTTTCGCATTAACAGCAGTTCCCTTATCTCTTGCAAGCCCCTTTAGGGCTAGTTTCACAATGAAACTGTCCCTGAACTCGGCAGGGAAATCCAAGTATTTATGTAATGAGATTACAGCCGAAACATAATTATTAACTGTACTGTAGGCACAGGTCTCCGACAAAAAGGCGATGTAACGTGCAATAGTATAGTTGTCTGCTGGAGCCGGCTGAAGGCCATATAGTCTACAGAAATTAACATAACGTCTCCACTGTGAAGCTTTGGTCTTCTGGGTAGAACTAGCCCAGGCATTACTAATTAAGAAGGCCAGTTTTGAATCCAGGTTCTGCATGGACACCTTTGGAACTGCAACATAAACCGAAGTGCGCAAGGTCAGACAAGGAATGTAGTTGACTAAACCTAGACAACAAATCAGCTATATCATTGTCCACACCAGGAACATATCGGGCAGTTAGGTGAACGTTGTTAATAGCACAGTGCCAGAAAATGTCTCTAATGAAGAGCATACAGGTAGCATTGGAAGAAGTACCCTTATTAACCATCTGGCGTACTTGCAGGTTATCCGTGTAGACCACCAGGTGGCGACTGCGGTTACAAGTGGCGAAAAGAATAATTCCCAACCAGACTGGTATTATTTCCAAAACATTGATCTGAGAGTCGAAGTCACTAGGGAAACTTATGTTTTGCCAATGTTCATGAGAATAGTCAAGTTTGTGAGAGTCTGAAGGTAATAAATTACAGTTATAGTAACCAGCTTTCCAGTCTGAGCCCGACCACAGGCCATAACCTGCTAAAGAAGAGTCAGTATAGAAGCTCGGCCCATCTCCATAATTGAACCGTATCATATGATTTCCTCCATTAAAGAAAGGAAGGTAACTTCTCCACCATTCGAGGTCTTCTAGGAGGTCTGTAGATAAACGAAGTCTAAGATAACCAGCACTAGGTAGACCTTTTAAGAGATCTATGACGTGTCTACTGAAAGTTCTCCCTCCCTTTACTACTTTACTGGCATTGGCTAGAATTCCGCATAATTTCTGAATTTGGCGCTTTGTGGCCCTGGATTTCCCTTTGAAAAAATTCAGTTCATCATGTAGACGTTTAACTTTGTCAGAAGGAAGGGAAGCTGTCATCGCAGCAGTGTCTAAAATAATACCTAGGTATTTGGTTACCTGACTGGGGGCCGTACACTTTTTCCACGAAACGGCAAACCCGAGTGATCCAAGCAGCTGGAACAGTAAAGCTTGGCCTCGAGCACACTCCTCTCTAGTCTCCGCAATTAAAATATAATCGTCGAGATAAGAGATACAGTTAATGAAACCTCTACGTTGGAGACATCTGACGACGAAATTACTAATTTGTTGGAAGATATACGGGGCGCATCTTAAGCCAAAGCAAAGGCGAGTGTCCATCAAATATTCATCCGAACCATTAAAATTCCATCTAAGCCCCTGGTATTTCCACTGACTAGGATGCACCGAAACGGTACGGTAGGCTGAAGAAAAGTCTACAGTTGCCATATAGTAACCAGGGTGTAGAAGGTTTATAACCTGGTCAATGGTAGAATAGGAGAAGTCTTTAAACGTCGATACCATATAGTTATTAATCGAGTCTCCCAACGGTCGTCGACAGTCGGTGATTGGGCGCCACGTTCCATCTGGTTTACTCACTGCCCCAATAGAATGTATACACTGTGGTTTATCAGCAGAATAAATGAATTTCCCCTCTAGCAATTCAGTATCGAAAAGATTGGAAATAAATTCGTGGGCAGGCCCATTAGTTACAGATAGGTAATTACGTCGATCATATGGAGCAATATAACAATCGTCTACAATGAGAAAACCATTTTGTACGCCAAAAGACAAGTAATCTCTAAGAGAAACATCGTTTTCATACTCAAGCTCATGACACCAAGCGTAAATGTTCCAGGCGGATCTCTGTCCGCCGATATAGTGGTCGTAGACTCTATGCTTGCAAAGCGGTAGGCTAGTATCAATATCAATAGGAACATATTTGTTATACCTGTCAAACCCAGACATACAGTCAAAGACAATATCAGGGACAAAAGCAGTATTGCATAACTGTAGGGCAGTGGTCTGAGGTACTTCTGTCGTTATTGACAATCAAACCTACTTGGCTGGTGAGTATGAAAAACTCCCACTAGGGATTACTACTAGAAATGCGTCCACCATGGACACCCCAGATGGGACGGCCTTTCAAGGCCACCTCAGCCCACTTTCTAATATGTTTCCCTGCGAGCTAAAATTGGATGATAATCAAGTTGTTTACTCTGTTGAGCAACTATATCAGGTCAAAAAGGCTATAGCCTGTAAGGCTGACCCCGATCTCATAAGCAAGTTGAAGGTCATCAGAAACCCATATACCATCAAGCGCCTCTCTCACCAGATTCCGGCCAACACTGACTGGAATGACTCAGACGTTTTGTGGGATTGTGTAAAAGCCAAATTTGATGCCTACCCCGACCTTAAGAACTTTCTCCTGTCTATCAAACCAGGCAACATATACAAAGCTACATATGAGTCACCGCACGGCTGTGGATTTCCCTTAATTGAGTCAAAAAATATCACAGCCGATAGGATTGAAGAAGGAAGAAATACCTTTGGTATACTTCTTGGTAAGCTGCGGAAAGAATACGCCTGAGGACCAATCTGTCTTTCCCTCTTATCCACTTATTTCTCTCTGACCTCTGGCTTCGTTCTACCTGACCCTGATCATCATGACCCTCTTCAAAATACTTATTCTTGGTGATTCTCGTGTCTCTAGATGGAACAATTTAATTGCCAGGTTCTCTGAAGAATTTAATTGCTATGATTTGGAGTTTACATGTATGTCCATCCCTGGTGGAGACTGCAACATGCTAACCAATTATGCAATTATAGCCTTTTTCTACATGGAATTTGACTTACTCTACTTCTGCGGCGGGGTCAATAACCTCTCTGTGAAGCTCAGAAGAAGGCAAATTACACCAGCTGCTGATGATACAACTTCTCTTGTCAATATTGTGCTTGGAGAACTTCATAATGTTCTACCGAAATTGCAAGCCCTTGCTAGAGCTGTTATAATCTGTGAGATAGTTGGTCTCTCTTATTCGTCCTACAATATTATGGACGATGTGCCAGCTGAGGCTCAAACCAATCTTAATAACGCTATCTTCAAGATTAACAAATCCATCCAAAGACGCAACCGATGGATGAGACTCGTCACTCCCAGTTTCGAAAGCCACATCCACAAAATTCGTTGCGGCTTCCTATCTCATCGCTACATCAGCAAAACCACTGATGGTATTCACTTTGACGATGACACGAATTCCAAGTTTGTACGAAAGATCTTCTCCACAGTCTACAGAAACATACATAGCATCTGTGAATGATAAACTACAGCACCCGCAGTTAAGTCCTCTCACTTTCACTAATTAGTGGTTCGGACAACTTTACGGCTTTATCTCCCTAGTGCTACTCTCACACGTCAGCGTGATTCGAGTAGCTAGTATAATAGACTTATTATCTACACTCTCTGTCTTCTATTTTATATTATAGCTATCTGTCTACATGAATGCCTGTATGGGCCTAGCTGAACTCTAATTACTACTCTCACACGTCACCGTGATTCGAGTAGCTTAATTCTGTACTATAGTCCATGCCATTTTGCTATACTAGCCGTTTGGTCTGTATTTCCTCCTGGAAATACTTGGTCCTACTTCTCTCCCCCTTGCTGATTGCCTCTAGGCTGTGCGTTTTGCACTCAGCCGTCCCTGCCTCCTTGCTTTTACCCCTAAATCATGACCCTCATTAACAAAAAGAATGGTATTTTATTATATCACCTCAACTGTCAAAGCCTAAATAACAAGTTTGATTTACTGAAACAGAACCTACTACTACTAAAACCCGATGTAATCTCTCTCTCAGAAACTTGGCTCAATAGTACCACCCCCGATCAACTCATTGCTCTCCCTGGCTACATATCAATCAGAAATGACAGATCTTTTCTTATCCCTAATACTAACTCAATCAAACGTGGTGGTGGCCTCCACTGCTACATCAGAAATGACCTAAACTTTATCCACCCCCCAGACTCTGATATCTCCTCCCCTAACCTGGAAACTCTTACAATCAAATTAATCCCTTCTAATCAGAAACCCCTACTCGTTATCTCCGTCTATCGTCCCCCCTCAGGTTTTATTGACCCATGCTTGGACACACTCAACAATATGCTATCTCAAAATGATACAAAATCTCCACTTGAACGTGTTATTCTGGGTGATTTTAACATTAACTATCTTAATCTCACCTGCCCCGATAAAAGGAAACTAATACTCTTTAGCCAACAAAATGGTCTTACCCAACTAATTAATGAACCAACACGAATTGTAAACTGTAATGATAACATTACGTCTAGTCTTATTGATCTTATCTTCTCTGACTGTAAATATATTTTAGACAGTGGCACTATTAATCACAATATAAGCGACCATGAGGCAATCTTCATGATCAGAAAGAAACCCAAAACCAAAAAGGAATTTGAGTTCAAACTAGCCAGATCTTATAAAAGTTATAATCCAATTCTCTTTCAACAACAACTTAGAGACAACTTTGACTGGCCACACTTTGCCAGCATTGATGACCCTAATCTCTCATGGGAATTTATCCGCTCAGCCATCACATCAACTTTAGATAAGATGTGCCCCTTGAAACAGCGTAGAATCCTAATTAAGAATGACCCCTGGTTTACTAATGATTTAATAGACCTTCTGAACAGAAAAAATTCAGCTCGAAAAAAAGCAATCAAATTCAAAACTGCTGAGAATATTACTGAAGCTAAACCCCTCAAGAAAGAGGCTAATAGAAGAATCCTCCATGCTAAGAAACCTTATCTTCTCAATGTTCAAAGACAAACCAATGACCCCAAAAAATTCTGGCAGACCATTAATGCTATTTTTCCCTCGAAAACATCCAACCAAACTGTCAACCTTAACAATGAACAACTACAACCCATCTCTAAATCTGAACTACCCAACTACATTAATTCGTATTTTGCTAACATCACCGACCACTTACTTAAAGACTCATTATCGACTGAATGGAAAGCTATTGTACCAAATGCTAACACCTTTATCAATGCAATTAGAACAAATGATATTGAACTATTACCCCTCATAACCAAGATTGATATTAACAAGGCATCCGCGATTGACACGATTCCAAATCGAATTCTCAGAGACTCCTTTCTCTCAATACTACCTAACCTGGTCCGTTGTCTCAATCTATCGTTTTCTAAACACACTTTTCCCCAAGAGTGGAAAATTGCAACGGTCATCCCTCTCTTCAAGGGTGGTGACTGCACCCAAATAAATAATTATCGACCCATATCCCTACTACCCACCCCAAGCAAACTGATTGAAAAAACTGTACACAACCGTCTACTTCATTACTTGACCTCTAACCATATTCTTGATCCCCACCAAGCTGGTTTTCTTCCCGGTCAGTCTACTATCATGACTATCAGCTCTCTTACTGACCATCTCTCCCAAGCAGTCGAAAATAAGACCCCAAGCCTCCTAACATTTATCGATATCCGTAAGGCTTTCGATATGGTCAATCATCGGATCTTATTATCTAAGCTCTTGAATATTGGTATCAGAGGTGATCTACATCTGTGGTTATGCTCATACTTAGCTTCTCGTCAACAAAAAACTCTAGTCAACAATCAAACCTCCAATTTAGCTACTGTCAAAACTGGTGTGCCACAAGGCTCAATTCTTGGCCCCCTACTCTTCTTGATCTTCATAAACGACCTAGGCAAATGCTTAACGCATGCTAAATATCTTCTCTACGCAGATGACACTGTCCTTTTCCTATCTTCAAAATCAATACCAGACCTCTGCACGAAAATTCAACACGACCTTAATAATCTCACATCCTGGTGCGTTGCTAATCGCTTTCTTATCAATGCAACAAAAACTAAGCTTCTACTTATCAATAAGAACAGTAAACCAGCCATTATTAACATCATGTTAAATGGCACTAAGCTCGAGATCGTTCACAGCTATAAATACCTAGGCCTCACTCTTGACGACAGATTATCTTACCAAAGCCACATTAAGAATGTAATACGTATTGTCTCCCACAAAATCTTCTTATTCCTTAGAATTCGTCACTTGCTTACCAAGTCATCACCATTGCTTGTATACAAAAGTAAAATCTTACCTTATCTTGACTATGGCGACACCATCTTCCACAATACACATCATGGTAGTCTTAACAAGCTCCAAAAGCTCCAAAACAAAGCCATTAGAGCCATACTTCACCTTGATTATAACCGCTCAACTATTGATTGCCACAGAGATCTGGCTATTCCTTTACTTGAACATAGACGTATCTTCCATCTTCAAGTAACAGGCTATCATAGAGTTAAAAATCCGACATATAGAGATACTAATAATGATAGGAATACTAGGGCCAATACTGCTCCAAAGCTTAACACCCACAGATGTAGAACACAAACTGGTCTAAACTCAGTTTTGGTCAAAACAGCCAAAACTTGGAATGAACTTAGCCCACGCACACGTAACATAGCCACAATTGAAACATTCAAATCACTTCAAAAGAAATGGCTACTCTCAACCCTTGGCTAATTAATTGTTGCTTTAAATACTATATTAATCTACATGGTTCACACTCTTTGACAGTGATTACCACCATGCTCTACTTATCCATTCTAAATTCTACTCTATCTCCACTGACGATATGTGTAATCTTTGTTATGTGGGGATCTCACTCTAGCAAGTGATTATTCCTCAATTAATTGTGTAATTCATATGTTCTTTTCAACCGCGTTTCACTCAACTTAACCAGCTTATACTGTCTCTAATTGCTCATGGTCCACACTCTGCGACAGTGATTACTACCATGTTATTTACCTGTCATCATATGTATTTTCTGTATTAATACTGGGCTGTGTTAGTAACTTTGTCCATATATACTTTTCTTCATATCTTTCTACTTTTGTGCTGGGGATGTTAGAATCAACCCGGAAACCCTCTGGGAAATGATTACCCAGCCTAAATAAAATCTTTAAAAAAAAAAGTATCAAAGTCAGCACAGTAGTGTCTATGAAAATCATGATAAGGTTCAGAAAGCACACTAGAATGTAAATTACGCACCGCGTTATCATCCACGGCAGGTACGGCGTCATGCGCAAAAAGTCCTGTATCATAACAGCTAGTAACACAATAGGTGTCAAAATCGGGTGTATCAATGGAATCATAATCACAAAGCGGTACATCAAAGCCATTATGGCCAACAAAATCACAATCAACAGGTAAAGGTGAAACATCAAATGTACAATCCACAAAATCAGGCCCGGTAGGAATGCCGGCGCCATGACAGTTGTAAGGAGGGCCTCCCAAGTCGTTGGAAATATCACGACGCCGGGAAAGATTTCATTTTTTCTGAGAGGGTTTACAATCATCAGCCCTATGATCCCCTTTGCATTTTCTACAAATATGCTGTTTATCGCAACGGGTTTTGTGGCAACTACCATAATTGTAAAACAAACAAAAATCATCAGTTTTGTCAACACTATTACGAGAGTTCTGTGATAAATTTTGGTTGGTGTTGGAGGTCCCATTCTTTCCTTTCCGCTGGCCTTGACCCTGCGCCTGTTTGGAAATGGAGTCGAGATATGTCTTGTGTAAAGAAGCACCATGCACGGCCTTCGAGCCAGATGTATCAGGGATTACATGGGGAGAGAAATACAGAGACGAACCAATCGGGTCAGGTTGAAATGAAGTGGCTTTTCCAGAGACTACACGATCAACAATATATCTGTCATACTCTATGGCTGAGCAGTCATAAAACTTACGACTGTGAATCAATTCTGACGAGAATTTAACATGGGTGATATAAGAGGCAATGTCTCCACCGGTATTAATCAAATGTTCAGCAACACAAGCCCAGCCATAAAAGAGGTCGATATAATCTAACTTTGCATAGTCACGTTTTTTTTCAACTTTATGAGCATATGTCTCTGGCCGGAATGGCTTACCTTCGACTTCCTTCTGACTAGCTTTATTCAAAGCGTCCGCCAATGCACCGGACAAGGCGTCGGCAGCAATAGTATTAGGAGCACCATGTCCCGACGACCGGTTGCCGGTGGGATTACTACCAGAGTTATCGGTAGTTTCAAGTGAATCAATACGAGCAGTGAGAGCATTGATGGCGTCCAATACAACCTGGTCAGTAGTCGACGAAGCAATGGCCCCGGATTCTGGTTTTACAGGAACTCCACCTGCACGACTTGACTTCAAATCTTCCAACGCCTGGTCCTTCTGCAAAACGTCCAGTTTGAGAAGTTTCACCTGCTCCTCTAAATCCTTTATCTTGGCCACCGAAGTCATGGCTATACAGAGACAAGCAACACCAAAGGTAAGTGTTGAATATAATATGAATCCTCACTCCATAAAACAGAGATTCAGAGAATTTTTCCCAGCAGTGCCTACACTTCGAGCGCTGGTAGAGGAGTGAGGAAGGTGGGTGTAGAGATCCGTGCGCCGGTCTCACCTCACTACCTGTGGGGATAATCAGTAGGTGGCGCTACCCCTGTCGTTTATAACAGCAATGTATTCATTACACAAACATATAGAGGCACCAACACTCCGAGTCAGTGGCACGGTGTCAAAACATTACCGACTGTTACCTGCTTATTAACATATACTCAATTATGACCATGTATATCACCTCTTACAGTAGCACCAACCACATGTACTACTCTCTCTTGAATATTGTCACCAATACCATGTACCTTATACTACTCTATTGTCTGTATATATCAATCCCTACGGTAGCACCAACACTCCGAGGCAGTGGCACAGTGTTTAACCGGAAAAGACAAACTTAATCTATACTTATTAAACATTCTTCCTTCCTATGCTAAAACTGTACCCGATATCACCTTCCTAGAACATCGTTCTAAAATATGAACTAAAATTACATGACTTTAATGCACCAACACTCCGAGTCAGTGGCAATGTGCCCCTTAAAGTAACTCACTATACCCTGTAAATACAAGAACCATTGAAATGTACTGCTACCTGGGGCATGTGAAAAACCCTAGCTTGGGATTTTGAAATAAAGTTTTAAAAAAAAACTTATTAACGTTAAGTTGATAGTGACTTTCTTTCTTCCCACCCTCTTTCTTTCAGTCTCGTTAAGTTGATAGTGACTTTAAACATCAATAACGTAACATAAAATATCATATATCATTTTAGATCGCTTTTCCTTTTGTATCATAAATTGATCAATTTAGAAAGGAAATGGAACTTCATGGAACTTCTCTTTGAATGTCGACTCAACCCTCAAGGTGTGTGTGTGATGGTGAGGGGGGGGATATTTTGTCAAGTTTCGTTTAGGTTTTTCACCCCTAATGTTTTTCCTGGATTTTCAGGTAACAAAACCCTTTAAATCGATCAGAGCCATCTACATCTTTTCTTATTTTACAATAGTTCAATAGTTAACCACTATTTCAGTATTACCTCTTTAGCTGTGTAGTCGGGAAATTACATTTGTCATTAGCATCTGTTATGTAAATTTATTAACATTAACTCACTGGCGAATCAATGTTTATATTATATTAATGCAAAAGAAATTGTTAAGTCATATTGGAGGTAAAATGCTCCAGACCACCAGTTGTGGTACCCCCCCCCCCCCCACTACCCCTGGGACACAGGGGCATACAACCATTTTACTTGCTGCTCATATGAACATCATATCCCAGGGTGAATTCTAAGTATGTAAAGGTATTTCTATCTCCCTTTCTCTCTCACACTTTCTCTCTTCCCACCCTCTTTCTGTCAGTCTCTTTCTCTTTCTCTCTTCCAGCCTCTTTCTTTCTTCATGCCTCCTATTCTTCCTCTCTCTTTCTGTCAGTAATTATATTGCTTTTATTTAACCTTGTTCAAGATTTAATGTAAGTATTATAAACGCTGCTACAGCCACTAGCATTTACTGCCTTCTATTTTCACTAAACTGTAAAAAGCTGACTTAAAACCATGCATTTACTTTGTAGCTGTTAAGAGAAGAAAGAGGAAACAAAACTAAGAAGCATAATTATTGTTGTGGATGTTCTTTATTGAATTTATTGAGTGGCTGGGAAAGAACCAACCAGTCTGTAAGGCTTGTTAGAAACTGCACTGAGAAAGGCTTAGCTTGGGAGAACCCTTGAGTTCTAACTGAACTAAGACTCCCCGGGAAGCTTGAATCAGCTCAGGAATTGGGTTGAAATTGCTTTTGAATCGGCTAAGTGGATAGTGGGCTTTATGGATAATGTATCCGCATTTAACTCCACGGAAGATCAGAGCAGGCTGCATACATGAACATCGATGTACGCCCTGTAGCAGATCACTAGAAGTAGCTGTGTTTAGCAGTAAAGTCTTGAGCGGGAAGGTTGCGCTGAGATTGGTAGCAGTTTTGAGTACTACAGTTACCACGCTGGCTGTGAGCACTGTAGTGTTGCACCCTTTCTCACTCCACTTCCGTGACTCTGCACAACAACAGCTAGCCAGCGCACTTGGGACTCGGAACTCCCTAGGAAAGAAGTGAGTTGATTTGGGTTAAAACTTGCTTGTCATATTCTGAGTTTATATCAATCTGATAGTTGATAGTTGTCTGCTACTAGACAGGGTGTGTTGGAGTTTTAGGAAGGTTTTGATTACTTGTGATGGAAGGAGAAAAGTTCGGTGAAATGTTGAGACGTCAGCCATGACACCGGTGCTTTCTGAATGAATGGCGAATGTATGGGGCGAAAGTAAAGCTTGAGTTGGGGCTCTTTACACCACCAATGGTTATTTATTTGGCTATCCGCCAACCCATATAGCTCCTCTAAAGAGTTCATCTCATGATACTTGACTTTTGGTAACTTCTGTCAAGAAGTTAGACTGTGATATTTGTTTTTCTGTTCCCTCTCTACCACCTGTATGTAATATAGGGTGTAGAGGGTATTGTATTGTTTTGCACTGTAATATATTACATGTAAACACAACATAGGTTCTGGCATTTTCCATCTTGCTTAGTGTTATTCTTTTTCCTTTAACCCATTCGCGGCGGGAACCGCGCGGCAAGGAGCGGCGCGTAACTAGCGTAAAACCCGGGTTGCGCGCAGACGTTATCTCGCGTGGTGGACAGGAGCGAACCAGATTGAACCGGCCTGGCGGCAAAACCGGTCTTTTCGAGTCAGGCGCATGGAAGATTATTCGCCATTTTCGATATATTACGGAAGATTTTCAAAAAAAGGAACCTTGCTGGAGTTAAATCAGTGTATAGACTATTCTTCGTGGCCATTTTGGAAGCTGACATGGTTTATTTGAGTGATTATTTCGATATTTGCCGTCTTCCTGCTCAAGCGTCACCTTTCAAGATCTAACAAGATGGCGGACCCGGCAACTTCATCTCCGCAGTTGGATATCTATTCACCGAGATCCCCATTGAAGTATTCATCAGCAAACATTGACAAAGCGGCAAAACAACTGGAAACAAGATATAGAATGGCCTCACACATCTGTTTTTAGCAGTTTCATTGGATATTATGGAAATATCCACCGAAAAACATTGCCAAACATTGCCAAACTAAATGTAGGTCACGAAGAACAAAGGAAGCCATTCCCTCGATCAGCTGATCGGCCACTCGCTATATGCATGGAATATTATTCATCATTATCGATATATTTCTTGGAATTGATATGAAAAGGAACCTCACTGGACTTAAATCATGTCATGAACTATTGTTTGTGATAGTCTTAGAAGTTGACATGCTTCATTATTCTGAACTAAATCGATCTAGTTGGATATTACTGTGGCTGCGCCCCAAATGTCAGTGCACGAGATTCCATCATGGCCAACTGCGCAGTTGTTTTCGGAGATTGGATATTTTATTCACCGACATCCCCATTGAAATATTCATCAGGAAACAGTGACAAAGCAGCAAAACAACTGGAAACAAGATATAGAATGGCCTCACACATCTGTTTTTAGTAGTTTCATTGGATATTATGGAAATCTCGACCCAAAATTATATGTAGGTCATCACAGCTTTAGGCCTTCGAGAGACCTAGATCAGCTAATCTCCTGATCGGGTCACACGGTGAATGTGAAAGTTTTCTACATCGTCGCAGATTGGAATATTTATTCTTATTTATTTATTTATTTATTCATATTAATACGAAAAGGAACCTCACTGGAATTTAATCTCTTATGATATGTTTCATATTGAGATATGGGCAGTGGTGGGTCGTCGTGCCCAGCTCATTATATATTGCGTTGGATATTATTGTCACAGATTGGATTTTATTCAAGCATGTGCACTGGATCTTGGACACATTGGAATATTTATTCTTATTTATTTGTTTCCATCAACCATCCCCCAATCAAGCCCTTCCCCCCATCAAGCCCCCCCCCCCCCATCCACCCTTCCCCTCATCCACCCTTCCCCTCATCCACCCTTCCCCTCTTCCACCCTTCCCCTCTTCCACCCTTCCCCTCTTCCACCCTTCCCCTCATCCACCCTTCCCCTCATCCACCCTTCCCCTCTTCCACCCTTCCCCTCTTCCACCCTTCCCCTCATCCACCCTTCCCCTCATCCACCCTTCCCCTCATCCCCCCTTCCCCTCATCCACCCTTCCCCTCATCCACCCTTCCCCTCATCCACCCTTCCCCTCATCCACCCTTCCCCTCTTCCACCCTTCCCCTCATCCACCCTTCCCTTCATCCACCCTTCCCCTCATCCACCCTTCCCCTCATCCACCCTTCCCCTCATCCACCCTTCCCCTCATCCACCCTTCCCCTCATCCACCCTTCCCCTCATCCACCCTTCCCCTCATCCACCCTTCCCCTCATCCACCCTTCCCCTCATCCACCCTTCCCCTCATCCACCTTTCCCCTCTTCCACCCTTCCCCTCCATCCACCCTTCCCCTCATCCACCCTTCCCCTCTTCCACCCTTTCACTCTATCTCCCTACATTTTACCTCTGATTATTTATTTATTTATATGGTATCTACCTTGATTATCGACGACGAGCATTTACCTTGATTATCGACGACGATAGATGATACATAATATGCATCCATACATATAACTCTTCCCCTCGTCCACCCTTTCCCTCGTCCACCCCTTCCCTCTAATATATGAAGCGTGTGAGCTTTAGATATGTATGATACATTATCAAATAAGCAGGAGAATATAATGTTCGATATGATTATTTATTTATATGGCATTTACCCTGATTATCGACGGCGAGCATTTACCTTGATTATCGACGACGATCAACGATACATAATATACATATGAAGCTTTAGCTTTAGACATGTTAATCGATTCATAAATAAATGAGGAGGAGGAAAACAAGAGAATATAATGTTCGATATGATTATTTATAATTATTTATATGGCATTTACCTTAATCATTGACTCGTCGATGGACAGGTTCTTGGTCGGCTTATGAAGGCGGGAGGCGGCGGCATTGAAGGCCGGCAACAGCCAGAGCACCCGGTCTGTTGTCGGAGTCCGGATGTCGTCTGCTTCTTTGGTCGGATCCTCTCCGGTCCCTTCCCCAAAGCTTAGATACCTAAATGAACAATGAATATAATAAATAAATATGAATATTTCATAAATTATGTAATCGTATGATTTATGTTCATTTTGACTTTGATTTCTGCTGCTTTCTGGCTCAATCTGATCGAGCCACGCCTTTGGCGCTCGGAAATATTTATCGGAGATATTTGGCCGCACTAATGCTAGAGGAAATAAATATTATTTTCATATATTTACCTCAATATTTGTAGAAAGTGATCTCGAGTCATGACCTTAGCGATATATTCCGTTTTTATGCTTGATTTGGACGACCAGTAGATTTTAAGGCGAGGTTTCCTCAAAATTCCCATCAAGTAGGTAAGTCCGAAAAATGCTCGGAGGTGGGGCAGGTCCAGAGGGATCAACTTTCTCGAGTTCTTCCATTCTTTCCCCTTTCGTTCCGCATAGCTGTTGGTATTCGTTAAGATGGTCGTCATTATTTCCCGGTTTCTTCCTCAAAATCTCTCATCGCTGTTGGTCGAGGCTTGTCCCGGAATTCTCGAATCCACTCTCTGTTCTCGGGGGTCGTTTCTTTTTTGTAATTCAATAAAGGCTGGTCGTCCTCATCCTCGGAAGAACTGGATGACGATGAGCTCACAACTCTTTTCCTCTTTCTTGGGATGATTGGGAAGTCATCCTCCCAGTCTGATGGGAGAGAATCAGACCACTGGGCGGACCAGTCATCCTCAGACAGATCGGCGGTCGCCATTTTAATCCGTCTGAATATTTCCAGCGTTTCATGACGTTTTACACGTAAATAATGACGAAATTACCGTATCTACCATGGAAACATGTCAACTAATTTTTATATCATATATTTTCAATTACGTATATATATTCATATTGTCAATTACGAAATGCTGCCTCGAGGCAGCATCCCGTCCATGACGCCATTTTAATAATGCTGCCTCGAGGCAGCATCCCGTCCCCAATGGGTTAATAGGGAAAGATTTTTTGTTAGCTGCCAGACGTCAGTATGTCATGAGAACGGACGGATGAACCCATGGATTCGGAGGGCAAATCAGCTCCGCCGATGTCCGAGGCTGAGGAGAACTGTCTCCTTGAGGGTGCAGAGGATCTCATGGGCTTGGACCCTGCGAATGCTAGATCCCTTCGACAGATGGATCCGGGTTATCAAGCCCATTGGGACAGAAATCCAGCCCTTGTTGGATGAACAAGAGGCTATGGACGGATCCGGAGCGGATATATCCGGGAAGAATCCGGAGACTCCACCTGCGCTAAGGAGGAGCCAAAAGAAAGTTTGCTTCGCCCAGAAAAGCACCCAGGCCTTCTGCAGAGGAGAAAGTTTCAGGTAGACGGCATGCTTCTGTCTCCCCATTTCCTCACGGACGGACGTCTCGTGGGAAAAGTCCGAGCGTACGCCACACAGCAAGTGGTGTAATGACTGTCAAGGAGGATTCTCTTGGCAAGAAAGCTCCCAGTCCCTCTAAGACTTCAGAGAAGAAGATAAAGAAGAGTCACTTCCACCGTGCTGGTAGACGTAAGGCCCAGTTGTCAAAAAGGGGTAATATTGATACCTTCCAGAGGGAGTTGGACACTGCAACTGACATTGTGCCTCTAGATCTGCGTTCTGACCAACCGGGATCTGGAGTAGTGGTTTGTCCGGAGAGTGACTCCAAGGACAAGGAGTTGAAGCAAGACGGACACATGGCAAGATACAAGACTCATGTTTTGCCTGAAATAGTTAGAGCAAATTCCATGGACTCTGGGACCTATCAAAAAGTCATCGAGACCCACCGTCTCTGGGAACCTGGCCACAGATGCCCGTTTTTGGTTTGCCGGATTTTATCCTTGAATCCAGACGGGATCCGTGCGTACACTTCTCGTGAACGCCTGTTTAAACATTTTTGCAAAGAACACGCCCCGTTCGTTCAGGTGTGGGTTTGCCCCTCTACCAGTTGTCTCCAGGTCCTGGATAGACGCATCGAGCTGGTACAGCACCTGATGAACAAGGAATCAGTGCAACATCACCTCACATGCAAGGATGCTCAAGACAAGGCTGTTAAGGTGTTGCCCTCCATACCAACCATGTTTTTCAGTGCACGACCTACATGGTCAGGCAGCACCTGAGAGTCATGAGAAGAGCTACCAGTACCAGGCCAATCCCCAAGAAGGCGAGATCGGAATCTTGCTCTTCAGCCGTGACAGTCGAGTCCGGAACAACGTCCGGTAGGTCCAGGTCCTCTTCCACTGCTGCTGCTTCAGCAGGAAGATGTCGTGACAGGGCTACGGATGTCAAAAGTTCCGTTGGAAAAGAATCTGCTAGTTCTAGTTCATCTAGAAAGAGAGATCGACCTGCCTCAGCTGACATTAGGCCGCTAGGGAGTTCTCCTCTTTCTAAGCGGGTTTGCAGAGGGGCTCACGAATGGTCCGGAAATGTGCTTCAACACCTACCTTCTGTGGATGACAGTCTTGAACTGGTCGCAAAAGCAGAGGTAATTGTGGACGCAGCCTTGAAGCAGGTCTGTTCGGCTGCTAATTCTGCCCGTACAGAGCTGAAAGCCCTGCTAAAGGAAGTAACCGTGCCCTTGCTGTCTCTAAGGGATGTGAATGCATCCGTGGAACAGTTGGGAGACGTCCGGGAGGAAGCAAAAAGCCAAGAGGGACTAGTGGACGGACTTCGCCGATCTCTATCAGCTAGCGATTGCAAAATCCGTCGCCTGGAGGAAGAGAACCTAAGGCTTAGGTCGTTGCTCGAGGATGACTCTTGTTCTTCTTCCCCTACTGATCCTGCTGCTGATCCTTCTTCTGGTCATAAGCAAACGGTTACAGTACCTACTCCTGCAGCTTCTCTAGTTCCCAATCCTGTGGCTGCCTTGCCTTTGGATCCTTCTCAGCTTCCACAGTTACTCATGCTGAGTAATCTGCTTTGGACGCTCCAACAAGTACCAGCTCCCACTGCCGTGGCTCCAGCTGCAGCTGTCGAACTACCAGCTAATCGCACCCCTGTACGAGAGAATCTGGGAGCGTTTGAGATCCCGACCTGGTTCTTTAGCCCGACTACCCTCACTCACCCACTCGGGATGGATGGAAACACCGCGGATCAGCAAAACCAGAACACTCCTATGGAATGAACTATTTCTAAGAACAGTGAGACCATTCTTTGAACTCTCCTATATTTTGGCTGCCGTTTTTCCACTTACAGTCGGCGACCTGGTCATTGTTAAGTATATAGATAGGACACCATTATGCTCCTTTTTGTCGCCATGAAGCCTTATATTTAACTTTATATGTCCAGGTCCGCGATGTTAATTCTCTTTTTATTTATCCATTTAAACCTTACTTGTACTTTGTACTGAGTCTATTTCTTACGGACGATTTTTCAAGGGGTTTTAAAAATCTAAAATAAAGGGGGGGGGGGGGGGTATTGTAGTAGTTTTACTATAATCCTTCATGTGGCCTTTTGCTGAGCTACAAACTGGAACAGAGCCTAGGAAAGACAGGATGAACTTTATTGGATCTCCTGTTAGTCTGGTTGAGGAAACACGTAAAGTAATACAACAAGGGTTTACATAAGACATAAGTGTTTTATAGAGTGACACAGTATAAATACACAGGCCCGAACGTAGGGCACCTCTAGTGAGTTAATAGTGCACCAGTCCTTTATGGACGGCCACATGGAGGATTATAGTAAAACTACTACGCATGTATATGGGCACTTCTCATGAAACGTTGACAAGGGCCCTATTTACATTTGGAAACAAAATATCAAAGCCTAAGCGTGATATTCTTATTAATAGGTAATATAGTTGTATAAGCATACAATTTTAGGACAGTCAGATATACATGTCGGGACATTTAATGTTATTGAAATTTTGTAAAAATCTCAAATATTCGCCAAGGTATAACCATAGATATTCACTGCATTTTGGTAAAATAATATAATTTTGCCGAAAAGTGGACTATCACAGCATTATCAAGTATAAATTACAATAATGTACTAGCAACAAATATGAGAATCAGTAGAAATAATATTTGTATAATTAATCTGTGTGGAAAAATATCACTCAAGTTGTCATCTTCGATAAGTCATTTTATTTGGTCCAATATTTCGCCCTATAGGGGGGGCTTCTTCAGGGAAAATGATGGTTGAAGACGGGTGGCTACTTTTATAAGGAAAATGTGTTAGGCACCACAACACATAATGTGTCTTAAATGTGTTAGACACCATGACACATAACATGTCTTAAATGTGTTGGAATAAGATGGAATATGGATTTGAATAAAGTGGTGTTGTTTGATGAGTTCTAGGGTTTAAGTTTAAGTTGATAAAAAAATGTTTGATATATGTAATATAGTATAAAACGGGACTATAATTTTAAGCCCGTGTGTTGGAAGTTTAATAATGTAACATAAGTCGAATCTATAATTTTAAGTTTGACGGGTACTTTTGAGGTTAATTTAGTAGATGTTTAATCGAGTTCAAGGTAATCGGAGTCGTTTAGGAATTTTCCCAGTACTCTGGTAGCCCTTCTATCGAGAATTCTAATAATTTGGTAGATCTATATAGAAGAATAGTTGGTTTATCTCTCGACGGTTGATGGTCAGTTCTTTGTGGCTCGCTTCTAGGGTGTTCAATGATGGGAGAATGACAGTATCGGAGTGCTGTTGTGCCTCTTCATTATTAACTGTGATCCGTAAATTGGGAACTTTCTCGTCCTCTATATTGTCCTGGGGTAGTGTTGGGGGTGAGGGTGTTTCTTTTTCTTCGGGTGTAGGGGTTGGAGGGGATTTTTGGGGGGACTTGTTGTGCTCTGGGGCGGCTGGATTTGGGGTGATTGGGATGGGGCTGGGGGGTGGTTGTAGGTCAGAATCTCTTCTTCCGCGTTTAGTGACAGATTGGAGAGCTGGTCTGCCATGAGGTCTTCAGGGTGGGGGTTGACGTTCCGTTCCAGTTCTTCATGTAATTTTTTAGTTTATTTAGAAATGAGGAGGGTGTTCTTAGGAATACAGACATACTATTTGTAGGTTTATAGGATCAGAATTGGCAAAGATATGGCATAAACAAAAATCATCAAAATTGCAATTTAATTACTGGAATTGACCCTATACAATATCTATTGGTTTGATTTTTGTGGATGTGAAATTGGCTAAAATATTAATGTCCTTTATTCCGTCGTTCGCTGTGTGAATATGTGATTAATTTCTCGAGATTTTGTGTCTGAGGCATTTGCTTGAAAATAAACCCCAAGGCCCGAAGGGCCAAGGGGTTTATTTTCAAGCAAAAGCCTCAGACACAAAATCGAGGGAATTAATCACTTTAATAGCCGATTTTTGGATTCAATAACACTGTTTAAACACATATTAACAAATATTAGGCTCAAAAAAAGGTTGTAGATGTACTTACAGCATGATGAATTCCAATAATTTAGCTCCTCAACTCGAATACATGGGTTACTATTTTACATCTGACATGGAAAGGGCCGAGTCAAAAAGAGCCTTTATAACGTCCAAATTAGCATGTTTTACACATTGAAAACCAATACATTCGAATATTTAGTTTTTTTACCTCTGTCAAACCAATATGACATATTTACACGTAATCATAACTTCAGAATGTCGGTTACGTCAGCCACACTCTCCGTTCCAGAAACAAATGAAGCTTCCACTTTTTGCAGGCAACCAAGCATCAGACTTCCGGTTTACGAATGCCGTGTCCGTGTGTCTAGGGACTTAAAAAAGAAATAAATAAAAGATTGGAATCGGTAGAAATGTTTTAAATATTATTTTAAGCAGAGAGCGAAGTTTTCCTCTATGGAAATCAAGTAATAAATGGATGGCGACTTCAGAAACCATGTGTTTACACGCCCGCAAGTTTGCACGCTTTAGTCGGAACCCACATGATAATGCGACGGCTGGCCGAATGAAGCTCCAGCTACAACAGCCAATCAGAGGTGCGTATTCACTTATGATAATGTTCAGCGCGCCGGCCTGTTTTTGTAAGGATCCGCTGCTTGCTATCCAAAGCAGAGGAGACTTCCGGTTCTCGAATGCCGTGTTGCTTGTGTCTAGGGACTTAAAAAAGAAATAAATAAAAGATTTGAATCGGTGGAAATGTTTTAAATATAGTTTTAGCCCGATAGCGAAGATTTAGTGTACGGGAATCAAGTATTCAATGAATGGTGATTTCAGAAGCCATACGTGCCTGCCAAGGTAAACCGGAAGAGATGTGCAGATCCTTCGGCATAGCCACTCATGTGCACCGTGCACTTGGCGTTGCATTTTGTACGGTAGTCTATATAGCGCACAGAGGATTTCATTCGAAAGTGACCCACACGTCAACAAACTGAGGCTTGCACGATGTCCGGCACGATGTCTACTGTGGGGGAATTGACAAATGGATTATTCCCTATTTCGTTCCTTACCACCATTCAGCAAGCAGATCATGCTAAGTACAAGGATATTTGGAACATTATCGGTGATTTTGGAGATATTGTGTAGAGTTTTACATAGCCTGGGCTTGTTTCGTCTGATTGTCACCCCATGAGGGGAGGCAGCCATTGTATCATGAAATATCGCTCGCACAATGTCTATCGTCGTCACGTTATGGCAAACCCTATGCCCTAAAAACTTAAAAATGGCTAATATTTCCATCGGAAACAGTGAAGGAATGACTTTAATGTGACCAGGACTTTATACACATTCAAAAATGAATGCGGAATCGACGACAAACAACTAGTTGATGAGGTAAGTGATTGAGCGGAAACGCCGGCTGGGGTTTATTTTAACTACATCCGCAAAATAATTCTACATCCGAAAAAATAAACCCCTGAATCCTTTCCGGTTTGAGGACTTCCTGTCCAAACAGTAATTTATAAGTATCCAGAACCCCAGCAGAATCCAAAGATCTGCTATTAATGGAAAATATGCCATTGCTTTGAATTTTGTATAGTTATGAAGAAAACAAATTCCTCTTTCAGGAAATGTATACTTTTCTATACTTTTCTCCCTTATTTGTGGCCCCAGTGTGCATTAAAAGTATGCACAAATGTACGCAGCGTGACGCGGAATGACGCATGACACGGGATGACGGCCTCAGAGTTAATAAGGCTCCAATATATTTTTTTCCAACAAAAGAATAATATGTAATACCATATTCGAAACACATATATCCCTCATATATTTTGCCAAATTATCTATGCTCAAATTCAATTTGTTCCTTATTTATAGGCTGTTGAAATGCGTTCCCGGGATGATGCTCATACTACACAAAATTCAATAACCAATCTTTGTTCATACATAAAAAACAAATGAATTCGAAATTCTATCTTATTTCCCTATTTTTCAACCTCAGAATACATACTGAATTATATTATTATTAATTTTTACCCTTACTATAACTCAAATTTCTCAGCCAGTGCCTATAATAAAATGTGATGCGGGATGATGCACCCCCTTCCCCAAATGATAAAATTCCATAACTATTAGAATTCTCATTGCATTGTAATCATATTTGGTGATGGACCACCTACGACCACTTGTTATGTACCCACAAAGACAGATTTGTTAAATGATATATTTTGCAAAATAAACATTATCATTAAATATTATTCATTGAAAATTTCTCTTAAAAATCAAGATTTGCCAGCATTTTGGGCCAAATAGAAGTAAATTCTCTCTGTTTTTGCTTCTATTCTGTGCCCATATGCATCTAGCATTGAGCAAAACTGGATTTAGTCAGATACTAAGCGAATTTTTTTTTTAGATGACTCATTATCATGAAATACAGGTCTAGGAACTATGTCAACGTTTCATGAGAAGTGCCCATATATGGTGTACGCTTGTAACATGATAGAGACACCTTGCTGGAGCTTATAACATCTGATATTACCTAGATTTAAAAGACGACTCTGTAGACCTAGTTTAAGTAAACCCTTTGTTTAATGTCCTTAGTACAGAAAACGGTTATAGGTGAGGCAAGGCAAGGCATTGCTGTCTGATGGTAGTTACCACTCAGCCTGTAAGTCTACAGTCTAGTAGTGGCCATTGGGCAGTGCACATATTGTCATCTGTGTGGGATACTACTCCCAACTTAATGAAATCGTAGCAATTTCAGCCCCTTAAAAGCAACCCTCCACTATCCCACATCTCCTTGGGATAGGACATAGCTGGTCATTCACTCTACTGAGCATGAGGCACTTGGTGGCCGACGTATATATTATTTTTTGACTGTCTAATCCCGGCGCGTACGGTTGCGTTTGTGGACCAGCTAAAACTAAATGACTTGTGCCAGAACGTATGTACCACCACATCGTAAGTAGCTAAGGGATGTGTTAGTGTTAGTGTTAGTGTTGGCGTTGTGGTTGCTAAATCAGCCTAATATCAAGTAATATAAGTTATTTACAGTTAAGGTATACAGAATAATAATATTCATACATTTAAATGAAATCATTAGTTCAGGCTGTAATAATAAAAAAAAGTAATATTTTGTCCATCCGTTCCTTCTATGAATATCAGGCTTAAGTACTTGGTAATTTATTCTAGTCATTTTTATGCTTACAAATTCCATATTTCTCTCTTAGCTACAGGGTCAACCTATGGGAATTGTGTGCGTCATCATACATCATGCTTGTTTGTGTGCCTATATCAATAATACATATTAAGGTATTATATAAATCTAATACATTATCAAGTGGCATTTTTCACATAGTTTCATAATCTTATGTTAGATTTGAAATAATATTCAGGGGAAGTAGCTAAAAGATCATTCAAATGCCAGCTTGATGAGTGGGGAAGTTAAATGCATCATCATACGTCACACCAACTATCTATCCTCACAATTTAGAGCCTGAAGAATAACAAATTTATTTTTTATATTCATTAAAAATAGGGTTAGATGAAATCATAAGCATATATTAAGATGTTTTTGGTCATTAACCTGACTGTGGGCTTGGTTTGATACAGTAAAACGTCATTGTACATCATGCATCATCATACATCACGCTCAGCTATTAAGCTACATAAAACAGGTAATAAAAACTCCAAATGAGTACATTTTAATGTATTAACTTATAGTATTTATATAATGACTGATAACATATTCCATACCTTCCAATCTATAGGAAAAATAAGAGGACATACAATCTATTAGTTAAAGTGTCAAAAATTGAGATAATTTGAAATTAAAAAACGCAAGAGTTTAGGATCACTTTACGTTAAAGCCCATTCACATTACGACGGCCGATTGCCGGGCCAGTTACTGGCTATCGTGGCCCACGTACATCAAATGCTGGACGACAGGGATGTAAAAGTGTTCCGTGATTTCACGTGCCCACTACCACGGTGAATATACGATGGCCGCATGTCTTAAAATGTGGGCATCTCAGTGAATTGTTTTGTTGATTTAATAAGAAAGGCTACTTAAACTGTAATGATCAGTTGATTGTTAATATTGTTGTGTGGCCTGTCAATCAGTTGATGTTGAGTGTCCCCTACGCTGAACCTGAGCATTTCAAAACAAACAATCAAGGTGCAACCAAGGCAATCAAAGAGGTAACAAAGTAGGTGGGAATATCTATCCTCTCCGCATGACATCACTCTTTGGATTACCCACCATTTGACTGGGTCCACACCTCTTATATTGAGTACACCCACGAACATGTTTGATCTCTTGGTATCTATTTTAGAACTTGATTATTATTGATACTTGGATGGTTAGGCAAAATATTCGTCTGCTGGTTCAGGGAACAGAGACAAGCAGACTTGACTTGGGCATACAGCTGTAACGATCATGTGAAGTATTTGTGATGACTCTATGAAGCTCCAGGAAACCTCCAGGAATCTCCGGAATTGTCTCCAGGTTTCTCCAGCATTCTCCGGCATTCTCCGGCATTCTCCGGACTTCTCCGGCATTCTCCGGCATTCTCCGGCATTCTCCGGCATTCTCCGAGGTATCCATGCAGTTCTCCTGGTGGGCACTTGGTGTCTTCATGTGCAGAGCAGCTGATGTTCCAGAATTATTCTAGTGATCTTATTATTCCTTAATATTGAGTAAATATTCATGCATATTACTTCTATCATACATCATGTTAAACATTACTCTAATTAATGATGGAGTTTGTATTTGTTATTTCATATAATTTATGTATATATTCCTCATTTATGTACAAATACCTTGATGAATATGTTCATGATTTCATAAGGTTCCATCAGAACTTTTGTGTAACCAGGTTGGAGACAAACCTCTCCACCTCATCAAGGATTGCAGGAATAAAGCTGGAATTGCAGATGTACTTTCTTTATATTCTTATTTAACTTGGAGCAATGTTAAAACATAGAATATTTTCCTCCCTTTGCCTTTGACTCTGAAGATTAGTTCTTTCCTCCACTATCCTTATTATATTTCATAAGATATTCATAGCATATTCTCGCAGAAGTAACCTATACGATCACATTGAATGAATAACGATCACATTGAATGAATATTGGTAGTGTTTAAGCCCGGAAGAGATCCGGAGGCGAGATCACAGACGTGCAACGCTGGCCCATCAACTCAATGGAAAGAACATAGGCTATAATCACAACACTGGTGCCGTGAGAGTGAAGGAATATTACTTAGGTATGTATTTCTAGAACTCTGGAGTTGTCTTTTCTGGACATGAGATGACATTGTTCCTGGAATAATTTTCTGAGATAGCCAGATTTGGAGCACATGGATCCGGAGCACATGGAGCACATGGAGCACAAGGAACCAGAGCTCCTGGATTTGCTGGAGTACATTTTATATGGTAGCCAGCGGGATTTTCTCACTGTTATTTTGGGGGCATTGACATTGTTGCAGCCTATATTGAGGAATCATAGGTAAACATAATTTTCTCAGATATCGGGAGGATGCTGGAATTCACACACACTCGGATATCCTAGGATCTAGAGTGATCTGGAGAAGTCCGGAGGAATCCGGAGAAGTTCGGAGGAATCCGGAGAAGTCCAGAGTAGTGTTTTCTTGTTAGTTCTCTTGGATATCTCATAAGGAATCGCTTTTTGGATATGATATTATTTTCATAACTTATATTTAAACCTATATGGATTACCGGCGGGCTATCCTAATAATAAAGCCTGTATATCTGTGAGAAGTAGTTATCTTTCAAACCCTTGGGATAGCGCATCTACTCTTGCTTGGGAGATATTTATCGCTTTTTCTTCCCTGAATTTTTTTTTGTTCAAGATATTTTTTGGGGGTTTCTGACTTTCTCTTGTTCAACATAGGATAACATAATGGATTCATATGTCTGTGGAATCATAGGATTATTCCTCTGCAACTATGGCTACAGATCTTGAGGAAGGACTAGTTGTTGGTGACTAAATGGATAGATTGGCTCAACCTATTCGAGACTACATCAATGATTGTGCAATATTGCATGATGAGCTGGAAATAAATTTGGAAACCTTCAAATGGAATTAGATGCGACAGTTCAAGAAAGGGATCAACATCTGACAGATTCAGACATACTACAGGTTGATATTCGTAGAAGAGACAATGAACTTAAATCACTCTGGCTGGAATAAAGGAGTCTAACCACAATTATACGGAGGCTTATAGCGATGCTATTCATTACAAGCAGAAAGCAGATGATTACCAAAAGGAATTGGGATTGCTTCAGGATCAATTTATCATGCCGGATGGCAAGGATGTTAGAGATTCTGATCTGTAGAATTATTTGGACACTGCATCGCTATTTGGTACCCCTGGTGGTCGTGGTAATGTGAAGAAAAATGTCTCTTTTGCATGAAAAAGAGTTTCTCTACCTTTGTTCAATCTGGAGGAGGGGGAAGAAGATCAGGATATATGTCCGATTAGAATCAGGGGATCTGTTTCTTCTTCAGCTCCTGCTTGGTATGAGAAGCCTAAATGCTCCATGCCACCTGCTTTTGATGGGAAGGAATGATACCAATATTTAGTTCAGTTCTAAAACAGAAGTTCTGCTAATAATTGGTCAATGGAACCAAGGAAACATGTCCTTTTCTCAAAATGCATGGGTGAAGCAGCCAGTGTAGTAATGATCTTGTGACAGTTCTTTATCGTATTTATGGTGGTGGAACCCCGGAAGATAGGGAATATACCTTTTACATCAGGAAACAATTACCAGGAGAGGATATGAATGCTTTTGCTGTACAAATCATATCTTTAATGATTTGGGCTTTTCCTGGAGAACGGTATAGATTCCACACTCGCATGTTGGTCCAGAAATTCATCAAGGGATTACTTGATGAGAAAATTGCCCTTGATGTGCATGCACAGCAGTCAAAATCTCTTTTTGAGGCTTTGGATATTGCTAATAGGTACAAGAGTGGACTTTGTTTGGTGTCAATGCTAGCTCTGATATCCTCAGTGCTGTTTCTAGTGTTGTGAATACGATTGAAATGGAACATGATTGCTCAGATGAAGATGAAATAAGTCTATGCCATAGGAGGAAGGAAGAGATATTTAGGTGGTAGATCAGGGACATTCCGGAAGGATAAGGGATCTCAAACTCCATACAAGTGGTGTGATGTACTGGACACTCATTTCATGTCGGAGATTTCTGCTCGCCAAATCCAGGTATGTGGAGTCCGGTCTACCTGGACAAGGCAAGCAAGCGGCCGATGGAAAAAAGAGGGAAACGAATAGTGGTTGAATTGCATAAGGCTGACGATTCAACCACCGAAGCTCAAAATGGCTTCTCCAGCGGACAATTGTGGACAGGTATATATGATTCATCTGATTCCCCTTTATTAGGGGAAGGTACAACCCCTGAAGCATCACGTGAGTTACCATTGATGACAGAATCAGATTTGAGGGATAACATTTATTATTTGCCAATTATGAAGGGAGCTAGGTGGTATACCCCGGTTTCCTTCGGAGGAGATTCTCATCGCCTTTTGGTGGATACTGGAGCCTCCATAAGCATATTGAGGGGGGAGTTTATTCTTCCCTTCATATGTCTCCGCAGTTGTATCCAACCAATGATGGAGTAGCTGCTGCAAATGGAAGCAACATAAATCTCTCAGGAGCTGTGAATTTCCATTTTGAGCTTGGAGAAATATCGCACATCTGCGGATTGTACATAGGAAACATTCATGGAGAATCAGTGAATCCTAGGTTTGGATTTACAGATGGCAATGGACATGGCATTAGGAGCATAATATTAAGGTTATGTGAATTCATGTCAAGCAATGGGATATAGGGAGTTTAAAGTATTACACTCATGGATACCTATGATATTCCTATGCCATGGGGTTCTCTTTGCTCCGTTTTGGTGCAATTACGGAAATACAGATGTGTAAAATCTGTCTTCAACAGATAGGTTATCAAAATTCCACATAATAGTCTCGTCAAGGTGGGTATTCCAGGACCAAAAGAGTTCATGGCAGTTGGACTGGAAAACCACTGAGTGGTCGAGGGGAAGGTCCAGTGTATTGTTGTCAGTGAGAAACTCATCAATTGGGCTCTGATCCGATCAGATATGAAAGAAAATGGCCAATGTGGATTACCTGAAGCCCTACCCGAACCCTGGTATATTGAAACTGGACGATGAAACACCCAGAAATATAGACAAAATGCGCGGTACAGGTATAGATTTGCCAGGAAATATCACGAGATCTAGTAACTGGGTGATTAGGGCTCCCTCAAGATTGGGATTCAAAGGAAAAATGAATAACTAATATTTATATTTGATTATTTACATTGCTGCCTTTGGGTCTAGCGATACACATAAAGAAGCTCTTGGTGAAACACATGGGGGGAGGAGATACGATTACATGGTGGATCTACGGCCATTTTGAAACCATGAAAAGATATTATTTTTTGAGGAAATCATTAACTGTTCTTCGATTTGAATTTTTTTTTTTTCATAACGTAACATGTTAGTATTCCTCATGAGAGGACTGTAACAAAACAAAACATGACTGGACAGAAGGAAGGATAGCAGTGAGGATCTTGGATTGAGGAAACAACAGGAGAGTCTGTGTTTGCCTGGTGAGGAGCCTCATCATGGATGAAAGATTGTTTTCCTGGAGAGAAGACAATACTAAATATTAGGTGCAATGGAATTGTTTCTCAAGTAGAAGAAACAACAAATCATGAAACACCAGGACATTGCACTGGGGAGACTATCAAATTAATCTCCACCTATTTCACCAATTAGGAGTCTGCAATCAGGATTTTCCTGAATGCTTGAAAGATGGATAGTCCAAAATAGTGAATTGCGGAAGGTGCAGAATTGTATGCAAATCAGACCTGATGGTATATCTTGATGTGAATGTAAAGGAGGGATTTTGTGACACATCACATCAATACTTGGCCCCCATAGTCTATATGGCAGAGCAATTGCCACTTATCTCTGAACAGGGGGACAATGTTGAAGAAAAATCTAAAAAAAAAAAAAAAGAGAAGAAGAAGAGCAATAGGAATCACTCTGCTTTGATGATCAACATTGATGAACACAGACCTTGAAATAGTGGGAAAGGATATGTTCTTCTACTCGGACATGGAATCAAGATGATAGGAAACATGTATGTTCCTGGAGCTGGACTGGAATCAATGTGTGGCCTTACAGATGGGATAATCACGTATTGATGGTCAACGAAAGAGACTGGGAACGGTGACAGCAACCAAAATCAGGAAAGGATGCAGATCTTGGTTTGATGTTAGACTGGAAATATGTATACTTTTCAGAAAATCAAGGAGTGCCTATGAAGTATAGTCAATACGGGGAGGTATATATACCAGGCCCAGGCCTAAGAGCGATATTAACATTAGGGATTTGAGCATTCTATATGTACTGGGATTTTATTCCAATTGTTGCATAGGATACTAAATTGAAGATCAGGACTTTTTCTGCCTTGGGAAAAGCTTGGATATTGGGACCTGATACCACTCTGAGAGTTAGTTTGTTTTTGTTCACAATACCGATGGTGTTGATTTTGTCTATGACTTAGGCAGTTATAGAATTGTCGACTGCACTGAGGAAAATCACTGTACATGATGCCCTTCTCTCCAGTAGGGAACAAACTATCAAGAAATTTAAGACCAATTCTTGCTTCACATGGATGAGGAAGCCAGATACTAAGACCTTGCAGGAAAATACTTGGGTCCCTGCCACACAAAATATGGAATAATTGAGATGTGAATGAATCATGGAATGGTATGTATCTCGATGCCCTAGTGGGGCAATCATTTACTAGGATACAGACTAGTAAGTCGGAGGAGGAAAACTTAGACTCCTATCACACAGAATGTGGACAAACTTGGAACGCCTGATTCATGAAGAAATGATGATGGTGGATTAAAGTGTGCTTCCATGCACCAGTGGAGCAGTTATTTGATGGGTTTCAGGATCGAGGTGCCCCAGTTCCAGGGCATGAGATGTTTGTTTTCGAACAAAATAAAATTATCCCTGGATGAATTCTAGATGAAATCATGGGAGTCCCATTGCTGCTATACACCTGGCCTCTGGATCTGGATCTGTCAGGCAATGTCTCCATGAGCTAAGAACTAGAGGGTATAATGGAAGAAGAAGGAAGAAAAATAGATGTGGAGGAAGTTTGTGATAGGAGAACCAAGCAGTTTATGAAGGGACAGGATTAATACAGAATTATAAGAATCAGGAGTAATTGGAATAAGGAGCATATTGAGAATCTAATGCTTCAACTAACGAAGAATCAGGAGATGGACGGCTGCCTATGCAGCATATTTCTGAGATTTCTCACTCCAAGGAGACATCCTTAACACAGCTTCATTTAGGAGCTATTACTGTTATTGTTGGATCGTTATTGGATGAAGATGTTATTTATATGAATAAAATTTCGCAACTCATGGAATATGTTCTGCCTCCTTGCAAAATTTCCCTTGGTTGGGGGGGAGTGTAACGATCATGTGAAGTATTTGTGATGACTCTATGAAGCTCCAAGAAACCTCCAGGAATCTCCGGAATTGTCTCCAGGTTTCTCCGACATTCTCCGGCATTCTCTGAGGTATCCATGCAGTTCTCCTGGTGGCCACTTGGTGTCTTCATGTGCAGAGCAGCTGATGTTCCAGAAGTATTATAGTGATCTAATTATTCCTTAATATTGAGTAAATATTCATGCATATTACTTCTATCATACATCATGTTAAACATTACTCTAATTAATGATGGAGTTTGTATTTGTTATTTCATATCATTTATGTATATATTCCTCATTTATGTACAAATACCTTGATGAATATGTTCATGATTTCATAAGGTTCCATCAGAACTTTTGTGTAACCTGGTTGGAGACAAACCTCTCCACCTCATCAAGGATTGCAGGAATAAAGCTGGAATTGCAGATGTACTTTCTTTATATTCTTATTTAACTTGGAGCAATGTTAAAACAATATTTTCCTCCCTTTGCCTTTGACTCTGAAGATTAGTTCTTTCCTCCACTATCCTTATTATATTTCATGAGATATTCATAGAATATTCTCGCAGAAGTAACCTATACGATCACATTGAATGAATATTGGTAGTGTTTAAGCCCGGAAGAGATCCGGAGGCGAGATCACAGACGTGCAACACTGGCCCATCAACTCAATGGAAAGAACATAGGCTATAATCACAACACAGCCACTTACTCCCACTTTACTTGGTTCATGGTCATTACCATTACAGGGTGAGGGAAGACCGAAAGGGAGGGGGGCGATCCGTGGATGATATTCTTAGAACCCTTGAACAATGGAACAATCGGGGAGATCCAGCAATAAGAGCATTTCTTATGACGTTATGTATCCCATTATTACAAGATATGTATGTATGTATGTAGTATAATATGTATACATCTATCTATACATGTATGTACATACACATGTATGACCGACAATGGTTGAAGGTTTCCAGATAGCAATATATTGCATAATCAGCTTGCAGTTTAGTATTGTTTCTTGCAGTAGGAATTGAATCCATAAAATCCATACATATACATGCATGTGTAGGTACATACATACATGTAGGTACATACAGGTAAAAAACATAGGAAAAATGGCCGACCAAACACTGAACAGAGAAGAGAAGGTCCAAAAAATACATTTCGGCGACTTTATTTAGTCTGACAGTGCCTTCGAAATGGAATCGGTGGCTCTACATGCATAAAATGCCTAAAAAACGGACCTACATGCACATACCATAGCGATATACATACCCCTATACATACCATACGAAATGCATACTAAAATGCATACCTTACTATATACACATATCAAAATCCATACCATACGAATCTATACCAAAGTACATGCCATATTGTATACCTACTGAAATCCATACCATGCACTGTATGTAGTATACATATCACATACCATATATACAAACCATTATATACATACCACACATACTGTAGTGAACCTCGGAGATTTCTCGTACCAATACGGGCTGTAGGCTCTTCTACAGGTAATACTCAGTAAATGGTGACACTAGTTATCTGGCCCGCGATAACCTTTGTGCTAGTACAACCCAGGTTTGATATTCCTCTCAACTAAGGGAAAGTAAAACTGGACTACGATCTCTGTATCCATAGCTTTATTTCCCCCACAGTGCTTACACAAGGTACAAGGTCAGCCGGGCTAAACTAGACAATGACGGAAAGGATTTCCAGAGTAGTCATGAACTCAGGCAGTACATAAACAAGGTAGATGATCAAGATACACTTTGTACATAAATAAGTGATACAGGAGATATGAAACACATCAACAATATGAAATACAGTATGTATTCTGGTAAAGACAATTAGTTGATAGGTAACCTGTAAATAGGGTAAAGCTGACATTTCTTTCATGGTAAAGACGGAACAGATCCAAAAGGCTTGAAAGGTTGAGCAAGCACAGCTACAACCTCAACCTTGAAGGCCAACCTGGTTATATAACAGTTAAAACATCAAGAAGTCATACTAGACCTGCGTCGAACCCCATATCCACTACACATACCATATAAATAGATGAGTGGAAAAATAAGTCAACAAGCAAATGCCTTGATGGCCGGCTGTCAAGTGGACCGCCAAACTGCATTTCTGATATATAAAACATATATGTAGTGAACCGCAGATTCGTGGGCACGAGTTTACGAAATTCCGTAAAGAATCACGAATACGAGGAGATTCGTTTGAACCTGGTTTATTTCCCAAAGGTATACAGTTACAAAGGTATTGTCACTGAAGCAAGGGTGCTTAATTTGAACAACAGAAGTATCTCGGTCCGCGGTGCGGCTCGAGTCCGTAGTGTTAAGCGAAGCCTGGATCCCCTTGCGGAGGTAGTAGTATCCTCCGCCTACCGTCCGTCGGAGGGCGTCCGCAGTGTCGTCTGCACGGTGGTCGTATGTCGCCCCCTGACGGAACTGGCCGGAACTGGTGGTAGTCGTCTCCGGCGCTGGTAGAAGTGCCCCCGCTGTCGTAGCCTGGTTGGTGTTCGGCGATAGTCGACAGCCTCGCTGTATTCCGGATGGCGGACCCACTACACTGCCCCCTCACTAGTTGGAGTTGAGGAGGTCCACGATAACTAGTTATGTAGGGTCCGCCGTGGCACCAAGGAGATCCTCGTGGCTCCAGATCCTCGTGTGCAGCGGGGCAAATGTTATGCCACTCCGCCGCACGGATCCTAGAGCCAGGCTTGCACTCGCCCCCAAGGTTCGTAGCCTTCATAGGCCTAAAGAGGCCACCGGACATGCCTGTCCGTCCCGGTCTCGCAGCGCGGTACAACCGGAAGCGTACATTCGAAGCATATAAAAAAATTTTCGTGCACGAGCTTTATTAATAAAAGCGAGACTAGTGAGCCATACTAGCCTTGCGGATAAAACCACCACCTGCGAGGAGGAGGGCCCCCCCTCGCTGTGAGATGAACCCACACGAGACAGCCGCCTTGGGGGATCGCAGTGCTGATCCCGAGCCCTATTGAGGGAGTTCTAGACGAACTCCCCTGCCTCCTTCGCCTCAGCGTCCCCCTCCGTTTTGGAGATGCCGTGAAGCGAAAGATTAATGTGTTTTAAAACACAAACGCTTATCGCAACCCTCCACGAGACCGTCTACCTGTAACCCTACATCTGACTCCATGATATAGCCCAAGTTGTTCTCGGGTAGGGACACATCCACAGACGCGACCTTCACCTCGAACGCGGCCAACCGCACATCCTCCCGTAGGAATGCAGTCGATATCGCTCCTTTCCGTCGACAGAATACTTGATTCTTGCCTCCTTCCAGGAGCATCTTCCCAGGCCCCGTCATGCTAGTATCATAGCGCCACATGAAGTCTTGGCCCAGCACGGCCCCCTCCCCGCCGCCTAGACCATTGACTACGAGACAAGCGTTCGGATACAAACGCCCTGCGATCTCAAAGTCAAAGACCGCATACCCCATGGTCTCTGGATACCACCCGCAAGTGGTTTTACCCGGACCTGCGAAGCGAGCAGGTCGGGCTTGCGAGCTAGCGATTCATAGAATTGTTTAGACACTAGTGAGGTAGTTGCACCTGTGTCGTATAAAAATTCTCCTCGCCTAGTACCCACCGTGACAGGTACGTACCATCTATCCACTATCGCTACCACGTCGATAGGAATAGAGAGATCACGGCTGGCCGCAGAACTAGTCAAATTCTTAACACAGCGTTCCCCACCCACGGTAGAGCTAACCGCGAGCAGCGCCGTGCCAGCGTCAGTATAGCGACCGTCCAAACATATTCCACGATCGCGTGGGATGGCTCGAACGCTACTAACCGACTCCTTTGACCAAGGTTTCGTGTCTGCGGGCCTTGTCGGGTCCTCACCCTCCATCACCCCAGTTTCCTCCTTGTTCCGTTCTGCCTGCCTACCTGACCTCCCCAGATTGTACGACCCTCCTGGAGGTCCTTTGCCCGAGCGGGCTACGGAAGGGTTCCCCCTCCCGTCACGAGTTCCGTCGAAATTGCGGGTCTCGTCACCGCTTCCTTGCGAGACCCACGTCAATTTCCCTTAGTTGATTTATTTTCCGGGGAATTGAATTCCTCACCCGTTTCTTTCGCGATGAAAGCGCAAAACTTCTTTAGGTGATGACAATTGGCTTGCAAATGGGTAGTTTTCCCACAAAGCCAACAAGCTGACTCTGGACGAGTCGCTTTCGTGTCCTTCTTCCGGTAGTCAGTTTTCGTGACTGTCTTCTTGGAAGATTTGGACAAAGTCTTGGTTTTATCCCAAGCCTTTTTCGTGCTATGGTCTGACTTTTTACTGTCTTCCTTTCGCACGTCCTTCCGCATAGCCTGGAAGGCCGCGAAATCGGCTATTAACTCCGATTCCGAATCAGAATCCGGGACTTCGGTCGCAGTAGATGCCCCCGAAGTTTCGTCCGCTGACGAGTCAGAGTCGGACTGCGCTTCTGCTTCCGCAGCCGCGTAAGAAGCTTTCCGCTCCTTGTCCTTTCTCTGTCCGTAGAACTTATATCCTCTAGTTTTAAATTTAGAGGACTGTCCCGGCGTGGAACCCAAGACGCGCTGATATGCTTCTGGGCCACCTGCTCGCACGAAATCTGTTGCGAGATCTACGCAATCTTGCATAGATTTTGGGCGATTTGTTTGCACCCACATGCCCAGAAATTTGTCTTCTAAGCCTGTGCAGAAGATTTGGATAGACTCCTTCTTCATATGTTCGAGGTATTGTCCCTCGTACGCACGTTTGCACAAGGTCAGTAGAGCCTCACCATAGTGTTGAAGTGATTCGCCAGGCTGTTGAACACGGCTGCGGTATTCCTCCTGGCGTTGTTCTTCGGTCTTTGTGTCCAAGATGACACGAAGCCTCGTCACAACGTCACTTAACGTTAGGGACCTAGAATTTCCCCAAGTAGACTGGTTCACATGTTGTGAAGTCGCCATAATGAGTTCGCGCATCAGCGTTTCCTCCGGCCAACCGCAAAGTTCGGCATAGTTTATCGCGGATGCGAGAAACTCTTCCCAATCCTCCCCATTGCGAAAAGGTTTGAGATTTTTAGGTTTAGGATTTTCTCCCTTGCCCGTTGATCCGTATAAACGAACTTCCGCAGGGCGGTCCTCGTTATACACAACACTAGCTTCCATTTCGGGCATCATCGAACGCCTACACTTAGTAGTGCTTGTTGGTCCCGTCGAACGGTAGTCTGGTTCGTGACCAGCTGACAAACCCCGTTTGGGCTGTAAGTCGTTATCCAACAATGGAATCGAAACATTAGTCAACGAGTAGTTGAGACCATTGTCCGAAGGAGACGAATCTACAAAGTCGACTCTTCTTCCTGCAGTCTTGAATCCTGCCGGAGTGCTAGGCAAGCGCGGGGCTCGCATTTCCGTGCTGTCCGTATCTTGCGAAGGCAATTGCACTCGCGGATCCGGGCTACCTTGAGGCAGCATCGCAGGATATCTCCGATCCAACATATCGATCAAATATTGGGGGCAAGCCGCATGTTCGTGTAGACCACGATAAAGCCGCTGCACACGCTTCAACGGAAGTTGTTCATGCATTACCCACAGTAAGTCGAGTGTTCCTCGAATTTCACCTTCAGCGATTTCGCCTGGTGGTTTTCCCGTCTTGTCGTAAGAACAAAGAACGGTAGTCAACTGGTCCATCATGACCTTCGCGTCGTCGCTCTGTCCCAGCGGGACTGCGGTTTTGACGGTTACCGGCGGCTTAATGTCGGAAAGCTCCGATCCATCCGCCTCGCCTGTCTCGACGTTGAAACCTGCACGCTCTACGAGCGTGCGAAGATCGTCCTCGTTGTAACACGAGCGCAACCCTAACACAATAGCTACTAGTTTCTCAACCAAGCTTTGTGTGTCCGGATTGACGATCAATCCGTCGGCACGCATACTGTCTATGTGTGCAGTTGCTCTAGTTGAGCAAATGAGTCATTCGCAAAATTTTGCGCATCGCCCTGACGTCTCGTTAACATCTGAGCGAGAGCCTCGCATGCTTGCTGCTCGGCTTCAGCCTTGGCCTTGGCCTTGGCTGCCTCCTCGTCACCAGGAGTCATCGTCTGACTCTTAGCATCGGGGATCCTTTCGGGAACTTCCCTACTCGGCCCTAGGCTCACGGCACCAATGTAGTGAACGAGTAGTTGACTGCAGGAAGAAGAGTCGACTTTGATATAAATCACTACGTATAGGCAAGACCTTGCCGCCATATAGCTGCGACGAGGCCAGGCCCACTTGTTGTTTGTGTACGGTCGTCAACCATGTGACGCGCTCAGCCAATAGGAGCGCAGGATCATTGGAACTTTTCATATAACCGACACACCTTCTTCTACGCTCGGGCTGAACAGACCTATATTGCTTGTGTCAACATTGATTTTTGAACTTTGGTTGTTCTAACCTTATTTCCTTCGTGATGAATCCTAGGAATTGCAAGACGTGTGGGCAATTCCATGATCCGCCGACTGGCAAGAAATGTAAAGGAACTAAAGTTGACAGCAAGCTTGCTTAGGTACCTAGGATTCTATATAGCATGGAAAAAGGTCTCCCCCCCTGCTCGTGAATGTGTATTTCTGGGCATAGAAATTAATGCTGATGATATGACCCTGTCTCTTCCCTCTGGCAAGTTGGCTAAGCTTAGGGATTTAATCAAGAAAGTTAGCAAATTCACTTACATATTTCTAAAAAAGATCTAGAAAGAATGAATGGTTATATGGCCCATTGTGCAACTGTCTACCCTGCCATCAATTTTTTGATTTGTACAAGAATATGCTGGATAGAAAAGTAAAATCTTTAGCTATTGATGATGGTTTCAGGAAGGATTTGGACTGGTGGAGGGCTTTTGCTAGCATTTTTAATGGAATTCGCCACCTAGATAGGCCTAATTTTCGCCTAATCATCAAATTCTAAATAGGATGAGGCTCTTCGTGAGAATATTGATACAAGTTGTGTTGTTCCGGATGGTGAAATTAACAATACAAATTCTTGTGTTTATGGCGGTTGCCATGGTGAATTCGAAACTGTTGCTTTGGCTGACTCCGAAGATGAGAACTCTCCTGTGTTTACGGAGACATATGTATCTGACAACGGAACCAATATGGCGGACACGGATTCACATGTGAAGTCTACAGAGTGTTTGCAAGGCAACTTTACTCTCACGGAGGACAATGAAAGATATTTAAATGACAGTTCTGGTGAAAATTGTGATTTTGTACATGTATTGAATGATTTTGATGTTGATAACGATTTGTCACATGTTTGTTCCGACAAAAAACTACTTTTTAGCACAGCTCGTATGCCGGCTGGTCATGTCATTGATGTGTACGAATGCTGCAGTCTTGGTTGTTGTGACTGTATATTTATGCTAGACGGTATTGCTTCTCAACTTAAACCTTGCAGATTTGCCTATATTAATAGCATTGTTCCTGACACTGCTGGTAATGCTCACCAGAAAGTGTTTGTAGGAATTACAGATGGTTTTCCAATTGTAGATTCCCTCCCACCCGGTTACCATTGTGATAATTATTCCTCTATCCTTCAACCTGGGGCTCGTGAGAAGATGGACATTATTATTAATGACGAATTTGCTGAAAGTATGATTTCCATGGTGGATAGTAAACCTCGTTGTATTCATGCTTTAGGGGCGGTGCCCAAGCCCGATGGTAATATTAGGCCCATCACACATTGTAGTTTACCTCTGGATATGTCAGTCAACTATTTCTGTGACTCTTTGGTAAGAGAATTTAGTTACAAAGGTTTAGATGATGTAGTGGATTTGCTGGATAGAGGTGACTATATGGCCACTATTTATATTAAATCTGCTTATTGAGCTGTTCCCATTGCCCCTGAGCATAGAGAATTATGTGGATTTATATGGGATGTGAATGGTGTGGAAAGATATTTTTGTGACAACAGGTTGTGCTTTGGTCTTAGAACTGGGCCTTGTTATTTCGACGAAATATCTAACTTTATTGCAGAGGTATGTAATTCATTATATGGAATTACTGTAGTAAATTATTTAGATGATTTTTTCATCAATTACTACTCATATGAAGGGTGTGTTGCTCATCAGAATCTGGTAATCAGCTTGCTTAGGTACCTAGGATTCTATATAGCATGGAAAAAGGTCTCCCCCCCTGCTCGTGAATGTGTATTTCTGGGCATAGAAATTAATGCTGATGATATGACCCTGTCTCTTCCCTCTGGCAAGTTGGCTAAGCTTAGGGATTTAATCAAGAAAGTTAGCAAATTCACTTACATTTCTAAAAAAGATCTAGAAAGAATGAATGGTTATATGGCCCATTGTGCAACTGTCTACCCTGGAGGTAGGACTTTTTGTCATCAATTTTTTGATTTGTACAAGAATATGCTGGATAGAAAAGTAAAATCTTTAGCTATTGATGATGGTTTCAGGAAGGATTTGGACTGGTGGAGGGCTTTTGCTAGCATTTTTAATGGAATTCGCCACCTAGATAGGCCTAATTTTCGCCACCCACTCATTACAGATTCCTCCAAAAAAGGGTATGGTGCTGTCCTTGATCAGGATTGGGTTGGTGGGACCTGGAGAGGGGTAGAAAACCCTTTTGTTGACACCGAATGTGCCCATTTAGGCCCAACTTCTGAATTTTTGGATAGTGAAGATAGCATCAATGTCTTAGAAATATTCCCAGTATTAGTTGGGTTGAAGCGTTGGTGTGATAGGCTTAGGGGGTATGATGTTACCTGCCTTATAGATAATACTCAGGTTATATATATACATATGATCAGAAATGGCTGCAGTAGGAGCCCTATATGTATGGAACTTATGTATGAGATTTTTTGGGTCTGTTTCATATATGATATTCACTTGATCCCAATGTATATTAACACCAAGAGTAATATTGTGGCTGACACTATTTCCAGGCTTCCTTACCCAGCCACCTACAAGGAAGCTAATGTTATACTGGGAGCTGCCCACTTATGTTGTGCTTCTTGTATTTTTTCTGATTCTAGGGGCTCAGCTATGGAAAAATAGAGTATTATCCCTACGTCAGTCCTCTGTATCCCCATCTACCCTGAAGCAAACCCTGTGGGCACTGAGTGCAATGGAGTGCAATGGAGTGCAATGGCGACTGCAATACGAGTGCAATGGAGTGCAATGGAGTGCAATGCAATGCCAGTGCAATAGAATTACACTCCTATTGCAGTCAAGTCTCTAGTTGAGTGCAATAGGAGTGTAATTCTATTGCACTGGCATTGCAGTATCTTATTCCTTTGCTATATTACATTCTACAACAATCATCAAGTTACATTTATTATTTAGATCACTAAAGGATCTTTTCCCATTAAATTATTGCCGATTTTTTTAATACAAGAATTCCGACTGCAATGCCAGTGTATTTCTATTGCGCTACCATTGCGCAATGGCCATTGCATATCTATTGCAGTAATGTAGTGACCATTTATTGTCTAAATCGTTGGAACTTGGGTTTTTGAAAGATATATACCCCCTTGCTCTGTAAAACAGCCAAAAAAATTGTTGCAAATTTTTAAAAATCTAAATTTTCGCCCACCATATATTTGCATTGAAATCCATATGACAACTCTAAATATATTCATGTATGTTCATATCAAACATGTGTTTCTCAACCAATTTTATGTGCGAATACATGTTTTCAATAAGTCAATAATATGGGTGTGATCTCAATCCCGCATATAACGTCTAAATACTCAGTAAATGCACATGCTGTATGTAGTTAAATTATTTTAATACGGGGTAAACATCCTACAGATTTTGAAATTTTACTCGTTTTTACTCGTTTTTCAGTAACACACCACATATTCTGTGCACCTGTGTCCTATATTCTCTGTAAAGCCTGATTTACGAACGAAAATAATTAAAAAAAAAATTTTAAAAAAACCTAATTTATTATTAATTATTATTTATTTTATCTATTAACAAAGAACTCTCCTTTCACTGGGTTGATAACATGACATCTTTTCTCATCAGGTGCGAAGATCTGGAATACCATTGATATTATATACAAAATATATGTATGCCATGGTTAACTAAAAGAGCTTTTTATGTACAAAGACATTATTTACTCTCTTATACTTTTCAGATCAGCATAAAGCTTTCTCCAAGCATTGGACCATTATTTCTTTGCACCAGACATGTTAGTTTGATATATCATTCTCCTTGAAAATTGTTTTTCTTCTGTGGATGAAAGATTTCACATAAAGTATAATCCAGTCGATTTTTTTTACTGCTGTCCATAATTAAGAATCTTGCCATTAAAATATACAAGACATCTTGCCATTAATTATAAATCTTGCCAAGAAGTATACAAGACAATGAAACCACAACAGGACGAAATACATGTACCTGCATGCACTGGTCACTCACCTAGCATTCACACTCACTGTCGCACTCCACTCTCTGACACTCACACTTAGTCTCTGAAACTGAGTCATAGAAACCCCTACACACAACAAAACAATATAGGCTAATTGTACCTCCATATTAGCCAAATAATTATTAGCCTACTTCTCCCACATTTAATTATATAATTTACCCTTTTATCATTCCCAGCATGTTCTAAATCTGAAATTAAATGACTACTCCCCCCGCTAAATACTATTTTATAACTATGCCAAATATGCGTAACAGTTACGCGCAGCGGTAACGCACACCTGCTACTAGTGAGATCAGAATGATGCATATGGTTGAATTCCTTATTTCCTCAGCTTTTTGTAGATATAAAGTATGTGCCACACACAACATACACATGATAATATTAAGGGATCTTTGGTTAGGGTAAAATATTTCCCCCTTACCTAAAAGCAGTCCATCCAACATTCTGAGAATAATAAAGCTGTATCATGCAAATCAAACTGGGAACTTACGTTGTTCTCCAGAGGATATTTAACACACAAAAATACTTAAAATGCACCAGAGAGCCAGCAAACATTCTTAGCTTCTGGGGCCCTAGGGGGGGGGGGGCAACATTTAAACACCGAATATAAACTGGGTTAAGTTGATTTGTATACTTGTTTCAGTTGTTTCTGGAGGTAAATATAAGTTATATTTAGGTATTTAGAGGCGAAATTAGTAGGGGAAAAATAGTTTCAACCACCCTCCAGACCCCCGCCCCCTCTAGACCCCTGTTATGGCGACATGGTCGCCCTCTAGACCCCCGTTACGGTGACATACTGTGTTATCCTTTTGGCCCCTAACTCAATTAGTTCAAAACCTTTTTTTCATTTATTTATGCTCTGATGAAGAGCCAGAAAGCTCAAAAGCTAGTATAAATAAAATAACCCACAAAAACCAACACTTTGGGATTATTCCTCAACTATATATATATAGGCCTACAACTAAGAAGAGATTAACCGGGATCCCCACCCTACAACGACGACTAACTCCTCTTGTTGTATTCATTTATTTTTACTAGTGTTTCTTACACATTATAAAGGTTACAGAACATAAATCATGCTAATATTAATTTATTTATTGAGGAAACCTAGCCTACCCATGTTATGGCGACATTAGGCTGATATTCCGACCCAATTACCAGATTGTATTATATTGTTGCTAATTCCTTGATCTTCTCCCCACAATACCTAATGTGTGAATTGAGAATCAGAGTAGTAACAGTGGTAATACAGGCCCAAAAAATGAATACTGTTAACAAAGAAGAAAGAACCATGTGGATGAGGTTAAAGGATGACATTAATGAAACATTAGAAATGTTTAAATCCTAAAACTGGCTGTTTTAATCTCGAACAAATATCATGTACGATCTACCACCTCTTCTATCACAAATCAACTCTCATAAATGGGTTAGATTTTCCGAAAATGTACAATTCAACTTTCACAATCTTCTAAAAAAAACAAAATTTCAGACGAAAATACAGCTCAAGGTACAATTCACGCTAACCAAACAGATTGCTAGAATCGATGCAATGCCTAATATACTTGAATTTACCTAGTATTGGCCAAATTGCAGCCTAATGTAGCCGAATTTAGCCGAATTTACTAAATGTGTGCAGCTGCCAATTGTACTTTTTCTTAAAATCTGACCCACATATTACGATTCTATACCTTTTTCCGCCATTGCGTTTCGCCCGCACCTTTTCGCTCAACACACCTTTCTCCACTAAACTGGAATCAGAAGGTGTGTACCTATTTCCTCCATATTCAGAACTGTTTGTGTCTTTTCGCTCCACCCCACTCCACTGCACTGTGTGCCAGGTGCATTCTACCCAGACCGTCGCACCAACTCCCGTTTGTGCTAAGCATAGATTCGCGGAAATAATGTGGTCTATGCATTTTTCCTCTATCTTGAAAACTAACCATCACTTTTTTAAAATTTAAATTGTATTGCATAGCTGCATATATCCTCTCGAACCTGTGAAAGTTACATTTGTTTGGAGTTATTTGTTCTACCTTTTTTCATGATTGTCGCACAGACACTATATAACATATTTCTACAGCGCTAAACTCCTCCTGCGGAAATAATTAGTCTAAATGTTCCGGCTTGTACCACAAAAACTATCTACGATTTTGTTTTAAAAAAAACTGTTTTAAATGGCTACATATGTCCACTCAAATGTGTAAAGGTAACATTATTATAGACTTCTTTCTTCTACCTTTTTTCTCGATCGTCGCACGGATACTATATAACATATTTCTACAGCGCTAAACCCCTTCTCGTTTAAAACTTGGTGTATATGTTAAAATGTCTCTTCATTTAATAGAATTATTAGGGATCGGGTAAAACGGGAAAAACCAATATGGCTGTTGTTTGTATAATTCTCTATGTAGCCAGGGGTGCATTAGGGGAATATTTAACTTGTGTGGCTTGTGCCTCCACCAATATAAGGAATTTCTTCAATGCTTTTGGTGATCAAAGTGATTTATTCACGGGGCACGGGACGGAGCACGGGAAATATGTAAATCGCAATGATATATTCAATGCAATGTTTTGAGATTTGGTACACATATGTATATGACTAAAAGCAATAATCCCCCCACAAATAGGAACATTCCAAAAAAGAAATCTTGTGAATAAATCACTTTGAAAAATATCATTGTAAAATAACGATATAATATCGATTCGAACTACTTGATGTGACCGACGGAAATTATTTATTACGACGAAACTAATCGTCCAATTTTAAATCTGAAAGCAGGGCTGTCTTCCTGACAGTCAGGGAATTTCTGTGATATATTTTATATTCAGATTGAACCGACTGAACCGACTGAACATACCAGGTAATGCCAAAATCTGGAAATATCTTAGTTGTAACTGGAAAGAAAATTTGTAAATCCCCCCTTGAAATGGTCCGATTTGAATAAATATTGATTTCTATCAAAGAGCAGAGCCTCCTTGCGCATTGATAAGGGGGTTATTAGGGGCAGCACATGAGTGATAAATTTTAGACAAATACATCGTTCACAATTGCTTAAAATGAAAACAATCCAAGGAACAATTGCTCAACAATGAATATTCACCTCCAATCGATAATACCTGGCTAGCGACGTTTACGAAAACTGATATTTTTTCCATAAATTCAGATAAGTATTTGGAAATTATTTCAGACATTTTTTCGGTGACAAATAAATTCTTTCAGACCTATCGAAAGCGAGAAATGGTAGAAACAATAGCTCATTATATCCCTGGTAAAACCAAAAAGGGACATTTTAAAGGGAAAGAAAGCTTTAAATCCTAACTTAGAATGGTCCGATGTGAATAAATATAGATTTTAATCAAAGATCAGAACCTCCTTGGCATGTCTATGTATGATTGCAGACTGCCCCACCATAAGGGTGCTTATCAGGGGCAAGACATGGGTGATAGGTTTTAGAGCAATACATGGTTCGCAATTGCTTAAATATATGATTATTTATTTGATGTCTTTTCATAATCTAATCAGGGCCTAACTAAAAAATTGTTGTGTTCAATAAGTTAGCTTTTAATGTCTCCTACATCGTTGACTTGGTTGTTTTAAGGTATTCTAAAAAATGGAATTTATATGAATTCTTTAGGAAAAAAATAGAACATACTGCTGGTCAACTGTAATGACTCATTCTAATATCATTGTGCATATGAATTGCTTCTTCAAGTCCTTGTGTGTGTGGCATGTGGGGAGGGGGTAATAAGGGAAAATTTGGGTAGTTCAGCCTATAAGCTATACAGCCATGTTGCTTCATTTTAGTATACAAAACAATTGTATGATATATATTTATATATAACATGGTATTGGTTTGCAATGTTTATGACTCTGACTGCCAGAGGGAATGGTTCTAATATCCCCTCACTGCTCCACCAAGAATGCACCGATTTGAATAAATATTTTTTTAATTAAGATAAACATTTTCTCAAAATGTACCTGTATGTTACAAGTCTCCCCCCCCCCTTTATGCTTTAAAACACTGTTGCTATGGGCAACTGAATTCAGTCTCATCTACTGGTCTTTACAGATGAACATTTGAGAATTCGTTGAGTTTGTATCTAAAAGTAGATATTAACAGATGCTTGAACGAATTAAGGCTTAAAATTATATCTCACAATGTCAGAATAGTATTGCTATTTTTGTCAGGTTCTTACAAAGAAATTAGTTCTGAAATAGTCATATTGCTGTATATGAGTAACTCTCCCAAACGCGAAGCATTTGATTTCAGGAGGCCATTATTTTAGAAAAAATAGAATACAGTCAATCTCTACATTCAATCCCGACCCAAAATAGGCCCCAATCCCGGTTCCCAAAAAGGTATTCCCTACCCTGATAATAGTGTTTCTATATTTAATTTTGATTTAAGTTTATTTTTGAGAAAAAAAAGTAATATTTTTCGGTGGATAATTAATGATCACATCCCATATAATATTGAGGCGGGGGGTGCAAACTTTTTTTTTGGCGGGGGGTGGGGGGGTCGGGTGCATAGAGGAGGAATTTGCATTACCCTCCAATGCTATAATAGAATCGAACAGACCCAATACTTTCACCAGGAAACAGGGCATACTTAATATTATGCCTATACTACCATACTATTGAATAAATCTTACAATGTTAATGTGGTATGCTATAACCCAGGTTATACCAGCCCATATGGCGTGGGGTCTGGGGCCCGAGAAGCCAGAGTTTTCCCTTAGACTCGGACACATTTTAGACATTTTTTTGTGTTAAATCTTTTTTTTTCAATTTTTCATTATTATTCTATTTTTTTATTTTTTCATATTCTCATGCGGACATTACATGTAATTCGAATTCAGTAAGCGAATTGATAATCGGCCTCCAGGTCGCCCATAATGTTATTTACTATATGTCATTTTCAAATTATATCTGTAATACTTTGTATGATTTATTACGGCAGATAGCCTTGAAAATCGCTTAAATTAATTTTTGAGCGAATGTGTCTGTCTGTCTGTTAAATATGAAAATAAAATTCTTTAACAAAAAATATAGAGGAGCTAATTCACCTGCAGGTATTCCAGGAGGAAAGGGCGGGAGGAAAGGGCAGGAATGGGGAGAGGGATAGAGGAGGGGGAGGGAGGGGGACAGAGGGAGAGAAATGTCGGTCCAAAGATTCAAACTGAAAGAGAAGATATAGGGTGAGAAGGAGAGAGAGAAGGCAGAAGGGGGTGTGGAGGGGGGGGGACAGATATCATCATTCCATATATCAATTGACAGATTAAAATCATTCTCCTGTACATGATGTGGGGGACATGGGTTCAAACCCAGAGGCGGCAGCATTTTCAAAAGTCGAATCTCACCAATATGGCCTAAGATCTGCTACGAGGCCCCTACGAGGGGTTTATCCACACCTCTTTTGGTGCTCATAAATTCTTAACTTTACGAGGGCTCTGAGAGTACTCTGAGAGTAAAATCGTATATATATAGTGCAATGCACCCCATGTGCAATGCACCCCATGCAACAATGTCCCTACAGGGTGATGGAGGCCGTCTATTGGGCCAGTGGTGAGCGGTACTCAGAACACTGTTTCACCTAAGGGAGAGGACGCCTTTTTATGGGCCTGGGTGCCGGCCATACAAAGCAGTGCTGCCCGAGGGACAAGCCCGGGGAAAAACGGAGTGTGCTATAGGTGTGGTGCGAACAGGTACATGAGTATACATGTGTGTGCATGAATTGCAGGTGGGGCGAAAAAGTATAGGGGGGAAGTGATTAATGGGGAAAAAGGTTTTGGAGTGGCAGGGTTCTGGAGGAAAAGTGTTGGTCACCACATATTACCCCTTGTATTGTGATTACCCAAGGTCTTAACATTGGTTACTAAAATCGCCATAATATGTCTTATTATGTATGAAGCCAAGAAGGAAGGTAATTTTTGCAAAAACAAAAACAAAAATATACAAAATGATTTAGGCCAGCCCTAGTCACCTACAGCCCCGCCCAGGCCTAGGTGCCTACAGCACCGCCCACAGTGCCACCTAGTGTAGTTACAAATCCTATTGTTGTTCAGCATTGTTTCGCCGGCTAGCGCTCATTCGATCTATAGGCTACCTGCAGCTGAAAGTTGAAATTTCTCATCAAAACTCACTAGGTAAGTACTATTATCGTATTACCAGCTACCATGACATGACAGGGATCATGCTCATTAGACTCTCTCATTAGCATCTGCTCTAATTTATTGTTAATTACTTACGCAACCTCTAAGGTGCTTGTATTTGTAATTCCAATATGGCCGCCAAACAAACAAGCACTATTAGTCAGGTGCCTTAAGGTCAAAACGTTTATTTTTTGGATAAAAGTACCAAAGTTGGTACACATGTAGGCAAGGGTATACCTTTGAATATTTTTCCTTGCAACAAGAAATAAAACCACTGGAACACCAATTTTCGACACTTTTTCAAAATGGCCACCAAAAAAATATGATATGTTTCCATTTGGAGCATATATGGATAGTAACCCTCACCTTAGCTTGTATAAATGTTTCTACCATACTTTATTCCTTAAATACATTAATAGTGTTGATTAACCTTGTTAGTATTTATCAAATATGGCCACCAGAACTACGATTACAGACCATTTTGATGATCGTAGTGAGTGAAAGCATAAGTCTGAGACAAAACTCCAGTTTTGACATACCTGTTTATACTTTACTGGCTAAATGCATTGTCTTTGGTCTTTCAAAGCATCTCACCCAATTTCAAGAGAGTTGAGTCCTTCATGGATTGCTTTGCTTAGCTTTTGCATTTCTGCAGTGATAGTGACAACCCTGTGCATCATAGGCCAGATGGTAGGCAATGGCCCCTCACTTTCATCATTAGCCCCTGAGTTGTTGACATCATCATCATTGCAATGGCCAATTCATTTTGGGGGAAGAAGTACTCAAACTGCTGCATTCATTCAACTGACAGTTGCAGTGAACAATTCTGTACTATCTCTTCAGAGGCAGGAGTCAATGTAGGTGGATACAGTCTGTGGACTTCCATCTCCAGCTTTCTCTAGGAAGGAACACCCATCCATATTTTAATTTTATTCTATGGCAGTGGTATTTATTAGCTGCTGATTGTACATGTAGAATCATCTCCAGCTTTTTCTATATCCATTTGGGAAGCTCTGTCATTGAAAACCATCTAAGCAATGTCATTCCCCATGCCACAGAATCTGTGACATGTCAGAGAACATTGTGACATCAATACATGATAATACAATCAGTACATATTATATCACACTCTACTATCCTATAGATAAAGAATGCTCAATCTGATATCCAAATCTTTTTCTTCCATCATTTTCATATTCCAAACCTTTGCTCCAATATTTTTGTACGCAATCTTGCTAAGGAAGACATGATACCCCAAATGAGATCATACCCAATGTACTTCCAACTCCTTTGGTGAAGGAGCTGTCCATATTTAAATGAATGGCTGAGCACAGTCAATTGTTATATATTTATATATACTTTGATATAACCTTCTGTACTTAATACAACAACCTGATGACTGGTTCTAGAAGGTTGCTAGGAAAGATATAAATGTGCCACTAAATGCTCTGGTGATGATTGAAGGAAAGACCTATTCAAGAATGTTTAGGGCCCACCATCTCACTGATTGAGCTTCCAATATATTGTTTATGTGTGATGTTCTGAAAAGACCAGAAGATGAGAAGACCAGCTCAAATGATCTAGGTGCAGCAAGATGATGAGGTGCCCTGCCCAGCAGATGAAGCTGTCCCTGAATGTCACTCATGGTAATTTTGTGAAAACAATGTGAGCTTTATACATAAACCTCACAGCCAATTCATTGAGGCACCAACCACAGCAGAAGAACAATGTATTGTGATGTTGTATGTGTCTTCTGCCGCCAGACTTGTCAATCTATATCAATATCAGGAATGCTTCCTTTCCTTGCAGCAAGAGTTGAAGACTATGATGTGACAAAATCTAGTTACATCCCCTGAACATGATTGAATTAGAATAAATGAATGCACATACTTGTGTATCATGAGTTGAGCAAGCACTCATCTACTCATTGAACTCTTATGGAGACACAATATTGAGAAGGAAAAAGAATGACTGAAATAGCTACATAGCCCTCAACCTTTGAGTATGACTGCATGTACACATGTGTTGAAAGAAACCATTCTATGCAAGAACTTACATTGCCTCTTAATGTTGATGGGGTAAATATAGTAGAGAAGCATACTTCGGAGACTTGTGGAAAGGATGTGATCCTCAGAGGACAGTTTAGAATATGAATTTGAACTCACTCAGCATCAATAGACCCTCAACCTTTTTCAATCAAGATCACAGATAAACTTCAGATTTTGTGGCGACATTGGATTTTGACCAATGTTACTACCCTCATGCTTTGTGTGAACACCATTTTCCATTTTCAGGAAGCTAATCAATTTAGCTTAGTCTATGCACAAGATCAACAGACAATGTTTGTTAGCTCCCAGAGGTTCTTTAAGGTAGATATCATCAGTCACATATTGGATATCTTTTTAAATACCATGTGTTCATGGAAAGCCAAATACAACAAAGCTAACTTTGTGTGAGGGTTATTCCAATCCAAGCACCAAGGACATGACCCACCAGAGGAGAAACAAGGGTCCTACATGAGTACATGAGTGTATTTTACTGGTACCATCTGTATTGACAGGAAGAAAACATGTATTAACAACATGTTATTTATCAAAAACCTGCTCCTTGCACAAACTTGGTGTCTGCCACATCATTTGGCACTGTTTGGTTTTGTCAGACCATGGGATGCACTTGCTGGTTGGTTTCTGCTAGTTGATCAGCTGGCTGCTTGACCCTCTTTTCTGCTGCTGCTACAAAACCACAGATTACAGATACTACCCCTTACTTCTGCTGCTAATAAAAAAACCTATAGCCATAGAATATATCATCAAATTCAAGCATGGAAGGGTGTTCACCTTTCGTGAGAAAAAATGAGATGGACGTTCACAGATGGATCATCCCAACCTGTATATAGATCTACCATTAGTACAAACATTGGGCCATTCCCCTAAACAGCTAGTACAAAATTATTCACTGCAAGTGTCAGTGAATGCAGCAGTTTGGGGACTTCTTCCATAACATCTAATTTGCCATTGCAATAATGATGATGCAAAGAGCTCAGATGTCAATGATGAAACTAAGGAGGACATGACAGTTATCTTACACAAAAGACATATTGATATTTTTCCATAGCATGGTCTATATTTCAGGCATTTGGTGACATTTATAATTAACAAAAATGCTGCATTAAATTTGTTACTACAGAAATATATTTCCTGATATCTTTGGTTGTTAAGGCCTTTATAAAACCTGAATTAAGTGGGTTTTTTCGCTTCACAAGCTTCATTTAAGGGAGGATTCTTTTCATGCTTTTCTTTGTATTAGTAGTCTTAATTAGCTAAATATTGATTATATTGACTTCATACATATTTCAATAGATACCCCCTGCTTAGAGACATTGAAAAATGTATTGTCACTTAATATTATGTTAATATTCCCCCAAGTTATGGCATTTCAATGTTTTAGTGGCAGCCATTTTGTTTTTCTCAATTTTGGGCATGTTCCCCCACCTAGATTTTCCAGGAATTTTAGTATGTTGGTAAGGGGCACTGAGACTACCCATAACCATTGAGAAACCTTCAGTTGCAATTAGATTTTTAAAAAAATTCTAGGTTCAGCCCTTTTTCACTCAAATCTCCGGGACTAATATTGCAAAAAGGCCGAATTAGGGTGTTCGAGTGACATGATTACTTGTTGCAAGGGATAGAATTAATCAGCACATTTTTGTCTATACATGCAGCAAATTTGGCGCTTTTATCCAAAAAATAAACGTTTCATGCTTTTTTGACCTTAAGGCACCTGACTATATAGCCATGTATCAAAGCGTCCCGCTACCGCATTTGTGCGGCCGGGGCATAGACACATACCCGCCTCCCTCGCCAGGCCAAGCCCGGCCAGGCGCCTACTAAAATAGTCACCAAATACTCTGGTTGTTCCTAGCTGGATTGACATCTAACTTAAAATCCAGGGTGGTAAACGATTCCATATTCCCGCAATAAAACATAATGCATTGTCTACCATTAAAATGCATGAAAACGAAGGGGTTTTTTTTCATGCAAAATGCTTAAAACGGGAGTCAAAATTAAATCGGTACCATTTAATAAGGATTATATCGATATAACTGGTTTAACTAGACCCATGATGGTAGACGCCAGAATAATGTTTCACCTTTATATAATTACATAGTAGGGCCCACAGTACTATGCTATGTATACCGAAGTAGTGAGTTACTATATGGGCGCTGCCATATTGACATTATTGTGCGCGAAAACGGTGTCGGTGGACTTCAATTATCATACTCTTATTGTTTCATACTGCTACGACCTATAGTTTTGTATCCTCCTTAGAAGTTTGGCAAGTATATAAGAGCCTGCCATGGCGATTTGGCATGTAAAAATCACAGAGGGCAAGGGTTGTTCTTTTTTAGCTTTTTTAGGTGTGAGGCTAGCGTTATATGATGTGTGAATGCCAATGGGGTAGGTGCATAAAATAGTGTTACGATAATGTCGTAGGCTAACCCTTATATCCAACCATCTCTCTTCCCACCCTCTCTCTGTGTCATTTCTCTCCTTCTCTCACTCACAAGAGTAACTAATTCAAGAGCTAAGATATGAAATACACCATATATTAATTAAGCTAGTCTTAAAATAATCATGATAACTTGTGTCGAAATAGTATCAGCACTGCCTAGGCTATCCAAAATTTAACAGATAGTCAATGATTGCTAAATCATCATAATGTAACTAAGGGGAAATTGATTCACAAAGTACCAATGGGATAAAGGCCCATGCTGGGGTGCCCCAGTGCTTTGCCCATTTAAAAACGCCCATCTTGACTATATTCCTTTTTTTCTAAATTTTGACAATATGACACATGAAGACAACTTTAGGTTAGAATATATGGGGAGCATAGGTGACAGTTTATATTTAGGTTTAACCAGTGTTGCTGTAATTCAAACCATTCAAGAGAGCTATATTGTGCTTAGAGTGGGTGCTTTGCCCCACCCTACCCTAATCACCCATAGGCTACATATTATATTAGATACAGTTTACGAAAGTTTATAGCTATGTCTATATGCCTGAAAGATATCGTTTATGTAAAACAAATATTTCATGTACTTTTGTGTCTTTTCATCATAAGTAACTCTCAAAGCCCCACTCCCGCAATACTATAACACTGATGTGAGTATTGACTGGCGTCCCCCGATATAGTTCGCTTTAGCGCCGATGGCCCCGCCACCTCTGACACAGAACAGGCCTATATTATTACCACATATCACCCCCAACTACGTTCCAAATCTTAGCTCCAAATTCTCTAATTCAACAAAGATATTATTAAATATGATTACCTAATAATGTCTGTGTAGAATTGTGAATATGGTAATGCCTATGTCGAGGCATTATTAATAAAGAAGGTGGTAAAGTCAAAGCACTCACAAAAGTCCAACGATTTTGTAGCATCCATATACTCACTATCTAACTTGACCATTGGTATATGGAAGACGGGGATAAAGATTAAATAAAGCTAAGATCAGGATCATTAGCTCATGTTATTCTGCTTTGACCAATCAGGAATGACATAATAATCATCTACCTAAACTACATGTTAATACATTCGATTCTGTGAGATAAAATTTAAAAAATCATGCATGCATGGGGTACATAGTCGGCTTCCATTTATTCAAATATTATCTCATGCTCAAGCGGATATTCTTTATTTCAGTTCTACATTGTTGGCGGTAGCAGTATGAACGCCACACTAGCAAAAACAAGTCCTGATATAAAAAATGGAATCTGATCTCAGTAGTTTAGGGATGGACGAAACAAAGTATCTTGGAGATATTGAGATGTAAGTGAATGTGAATTGTTTTTTTTTTAAAAAATGAATTAGAACAGTATTATGATAAATTGATTGAAATGTGGATCAAGAAATGTGGATCATGCACCCAGTATACAAGCGATACATATGCATACAATGTCTTTTTAACTGAGGTTTCCTCCATATAAACACTACAGACATAACTCCATATATGAATCTTAATTCTTATTCCAAAATTTGATTTTTATTTCAAATTCTGAGACCACAACAATAACACTTGAGAAAATATCCAGTTACAGTAACATAATTTGTTCTCCTTGAACAGCACATCAGTGGCAGACGTTTTCTATGTTCCAAGCTTATGAGTACAAATACAAGGATGGACAGACTTCATTGGAAAGAGATAGGCACCACAATCCTGGAACCTGTGTTTGATTCCCAAACACTTAAATGTTTGGTAAGTGTCAACTATGTTTTATCCAATCATACACCCCCACCCCTCAATGACACCCCCACCCCTCAATCATACCCCCACCCCTCAATCATACACCCCACCCCTCACTCACACCCCCACCCCCTCCTGTATCACCACTGTACCTGCTCCTGTACGTCCTCCTGTGTCTGCTCCTGTATGTCCCCCTGTACCCCCTCCTGTATCCCCCTGTACCTTCTCCAGTATGTCCCCCTGTATCCTCTCCTGTACCTCATCCTGTACCCCCTCCTGTATGTCTCCCTGTATCACCCCTGTACCTCCTCCTGCTGTATCCTCTCCTGTAGCCCCCCTGTACCTCCTCCTGTATCCCCCTGTACCTCTTCCTGTATCACCCCCTGTATCCCCTCCTGTATGTCCCAATGTACCTCCTCCTCTACCCCTGTACCTTCTCCTGTATCCCCCTGTACCTCCTCCTGTATCCCCCTGTACCTCCTCCTGTACGCCCCCCCCCCCGTGTACCTCCTCCTGTATCCCCTCCAGTACCTCCTCCTTTACGTCCCCCTTTGCCCCCTCCTGTACGTCCCCTTGTACCCCCTCCTGTCCGACCCCCTGTATCCCCTCCTGTATGTCCCCTGTACCTCTGGTCCTGGGTATGACCTTAAAGTGCCTTTCTGTCTCTCTCTGCCTTCTTCTCTATCTCTTTTTCCTGGGTATGATCATAAACTGCCTCCCTCTCAGCTCTCCCGCCCTTGATAAAACACTTCTTAAATGTGTTGATAAGGGCATTAAGCAACCAATCTCACTCACTCACTTCCCTGTGCCTCCTCCTGTATCCCCTCCTGTATCACACCTGTACCTCCTCCTGTATCACACCTGTACGTCCTCCTGTATCCCTCCTGTACGTCCCCGTGTACACCCTCCTGTACGTCTCCCTGTACCCCCTCCTGTACGTCTCCCTGTATCACCCCTGTACCCCCTCCTGTAGATCCCCCTGTACCTTTTCCTGTATCAACCCTGTACCTCCTCCTGTATCACTGCTGTACCTCCTCCTGTCTAATACCTGTACCTCCTCCTGTATCACCCCTGTACCTCGTCCTGTATCAACCCTGTACCTCCTATATCATCCCTGTACCTCCTCCTGTATCCTCCTGTATCATCCCTGTACCTCCTGTACCTCCTCCTGTATCATCCCTGTACCTCCTCCTGTACGTCCCCGTGTACCCCCTCCTGTATCACCCCTGTACCTCCTGCTGTATCCTCCTGTACCTCCTCCTGTATCATCCCTGTACCTCCTCCTGTACCCCCTCCTGTATCACCCCTGTACCTCCTGCTGTATCCTCCTGTACCTCCTCCTGTATCATCCCTGTACCTCCTCCTGTACCCCCTCCTGTATCATCCCTGTACCTCCTCCTGTACCCCCTCCTGTATCACCCCTGTACCTCCTGCTGTATCCTCCTGTACCTCCTCCTGTATCATCCCTGTACCTCCTCCTGTACCTCCTCCTGTATCATCCCTGTACCTCCTCCTGTACCCCCTCCTGTATCACCCCTGTACCTCCTGCTGTATCCTCCTGTACCTCCTCCTGTATCATCCCTGTACCTCCTCCTGTACCTCCTCCTGTATCATCCCTGTACCTCCTCCTGTACCCCCTCCTGTAGGTCTCACCCCTGTACCTCCTGCTGTATCCTCCTGTACCTCCTGCTGTATCCTCTCCTGTATGTCCCCCTGTATCACCTCCTGTATGTCCCCCTGTACCCCCTCCTGTATGTCCCCCTGTACCACCTCCTGTATCCCCCTGTACCTCCTCCTGTATCCTCTCCTGTATCACCCCTGTACCTTCTCCTGTACGTCTCCCTGTACTTCCTCCTGTATCCCCCTGTACCTCCTGCACGTCCCCCTGTACCTCCTCCTGTATCACCCCTGTACCTCCTTCTGTATGTCTTCTTGTCCAGTACCTTCTCCTGTATCTCCAACAGTACCTTTCCTGTATAATGATCATATGTATCTCCTCTTTTGGAAAGTACAGTGAATGAATAATAGGTCGGGAGATCTGAAATTGTTATAAATACACATCCCCCCTAATATTATTTAGTTTGTATGCTTGATATAGCTGCTGTACATTCAGGGGAAATCCCCATAGCTATGTTGTTATTGACTACAAATATGTAATCTGTTCCGCAATATTTATTTGGGCTATATCCATATACCTAGTCATTTGAATAAAGTGAATAAGGTGAATAAATTTGAATATGGTTGCCATGTCTAAAATATGTAATCAGAAGTTTCCTTATATTTACAGGATCTACATCAATATCAGCTCAACAAGTCAAATCTTATCCAGCAACATATGCCATGCTTCATCCCAAGATTTTTTCAGTCTACCAGCAGTCTGGAGCATTCCTATTGAGGGGCTACAGTTCCAATGATACGATTAGCAAGATCTACCAGTCTACCATTATTCGGCCTGCTGCATTATATATGTGACACATGTGTGCAGATTATTTTGAAATATTATTTGTGATAGAAACATTGAGACTACTACAAAACGACCTCCACTTTGCGGCGCTACCACTAATCTGAGATGCTCAGAATCTATATGACTTCATAATGTATGATAGATTTAAGAACAATAATCTGTGACGATTTTCAATGGTTAATTAAAACTGCATTCTTGGCTACTTTTGGTGTAAATAATAAATGGGTAAACTGTATAATGTGAGTGCAGTGAAGTATAAGGAGTATAATTTGTTTTTTCACGAAATTAATCGTCTTTAAAATATGTTTGGTTGATTAATTATTATACTTTGAATGGAGATTTCAGCCTATGACGCAGTAGGTTGCTTGTAGCAACGACTGAAATATTCATTGATAGAGATGTAAAACGCCAATGAAAGTATTATATATATGTAACACCTGTATCACCCCTGTACCTCCTCCTCCATAATCTATGCATGAACGAATAGTTAACAAAGAATATATCTTTCAGAATTCAAGTAAATGTAAATTTAAACTTCACCTACTGACTGATATTGAATATGTAACTACACTGTGATTAAATTATGTCTTTCTCATATTATAATATTATTTTAAAGGAATACTAGGAAGATCTTAGCGTAGACAGTACATTGAGAGTCACTAAGATATTTCCCTTCAGATTTTTTTTTTGATTTTTTTTGATTTTTTTTTAGCAAACGTTAAGGTTAAGATTGTTTATTGTAGATATTGACTTTGATATTGAATAATAAAGGAGTAAACTGTATATAATGTAACATTGTCTTGTCTTGTCTTCAATTTCGCCGATAATAACTCATCTCTTTTTCATACAGCATAGTACAGTACAGTACAGTAATTGCAATATTATATTGTATATAAACGAACCATAATTAAAGCTAATATTTTCTGTTTTCACCCCCGCGAAATTGACCATCCCCGTCCCCCCCCCCCCGCAAAATTGACCACCCCCGTCCCCCCCTGAAGCCTGGCCCACGACACTCCCCCTGCGCTAAAAATAGATTTCTGAGTGCAAAAATGCCCGTTCTATTGCAGTCACATAGCGTTTTCATTGCGCAATGGCTATTGCGGTCACATAGCGCAATAAGTGGTTACACCCATTGCGGTCACATTGCACAATCATTGCGCTATGTGAACGCAATAGTGAGTGCAATGATTGCACTCAAATGCCCATAGGGAAGGCAGCATCAATGGAGGTTTTATCAAGACTTCATGTCTGCTATTGACATTCGAACCTTGCCTGTTAATGAGCAAAAAATTTGTATGTATGCTGCATATTTATCGACCTTTATGAAGGCTTCTTCAGTGGTATCCTACCTATGTGGGGTAATTTTTCATCTGAAAATGATGGGCCTGCCGACTGTGTCCCTGTCTAGCCCTGCTATTAAAGCTGTAATTCAGGGTATTTTTAAAATTCCAGGGTCGGCCCCATCTCCCTCTAATCCTCTCTTACCTAACCATTTAAAGAGAATATATTTGGTGGTGGATAGATCATCCCCATTGGAGATAGTAGTATGGTCTGCTATTGTTCTAATGTTTAGATCCTTGTTAAGGGTTTCTCATGTTACTATATCTAGGCACACTCTACTAAGATCCCATATCAAATTTTATGAATGGGGACTGGAGGTAAAGGTAATGTCTTCAAAGACTTCTGATGTTCCCTTTATCATTCCTATTGCTAATACTAGCTGTAGAGCTTCATGTGCTGTATGTTGGCTGAGGAAATTGTATTTCTCACACAAATCTCCTCCCAATGTCCCCCTCTTCTCATGCCCTGCTTGCCCTCCTCTTACCTATGATAGATTCATGCATGTCTTTAATAACTTGATTATTAAAGCAGGTCTAAGAGGTAATTTTTCCTCCCATTCCCTTCGTAGAGGTAAGGCTAGCTTTATGGCTGCTTCAGGAGCCTCCATCCTTGATATTAAATCAAGAGGTAATTGGAAATCATCTGTAGTATTCCAATATTTAACTCCTTCATATTTACGAATGTTAACTGTAGATGCTCAGACATCTTCTAGATTATAATAAATTATTTCGGTGGGTTTGGCGTGGTTTTTTGGTGGAATAAATATTCTATGTTCGCCAAACCTCTCCTTCATGTTCTTTATTAATCAATTGTTCATATAATATAATCGTTCAAAGTATATGCTATGCTTAAATGCCTCCCTCGACAGACTATGTATAGGCAAGACCTTGCCGCCATATAGCTGCGACGAGGCCACGCCCTCTTGTTGTTTGTGTACGGTCGTCAACCACGTGACGCGCTCAGCCAATACTCAACAGACTATATATCTTTGTTTTTGCATCTCGATTCTTACACAAAGGTCACATGATTAATTCATCTGCAATATTACATCAAGGCCAACGACCCTTTGAATACAGCATAAGTACATCATTTACCCACCAGCAGGGGAAGTATTTTTCAACAATTGAGACCAGGAAACTTCGTCCCATACCAGAAAGCTGTAGTAGAAAAAACAAATATCAATAAACATAGGGCCAATCTTCGGAGGCAAGCTGCCTTGTTTATGTTGGCCAGTCTAACCTGGATCCAACAACAACCGTCCATTTACTCTGTAATATGTCCTTATTTCTATGTCGGGGAAAGTCAAGAGCTTTTCAATAATGTTTAAGACCTTAGTGTACAGGTAGTCTTGGAGTCTGTTGCCTGGGGCAACTGCCATAAAGGAGAAAGGTTTCTTGTATTCTTTCCGAATGGGATCCTTTTGTTCTGCTAGCTTCAACTGTTCCAGGTATTCACTCTTCTCTATGACTATGTTATCAGACCTTTCTGACAGTACCATGAGATTGGACCCCTGATTCTTCAAAATGGCGACCTTGTTGGTACTCTCATTTGACTCATTCACTTCAATTTCTTCATGCTTTTCAAGCAATTCAAGTAGGGTTTGAATGTTTTTCTGTTGCTTTTGGTAATCTTCCATCTCCTGGTTCCTCATTGCTTCAACCAGTGCCCTGAGGCCTTGAAATCCGTCTTCACTCATAGTGGGGGAGGAAACAAACCAAATTGATGATAAATATATCCACCAGATGGCACCACTGTGCTGGTATAGACTCCTTGTTATTCTAGCTTGCTGGTTGGGAGAATTTACTACCGGCGTGGTTGTCTCACAATGATCTGGGTTACTTCTGTAAAACTGAGAGCCTTATCTTTTTAAAGTCACTTTTCACAACTTCAACTGACCTTTCATGGACAAATCCATCATGATAGTGTTCTAGAATAACTGCTATAGTCCTTGTGATCTCGTCCTGCACTTAAGGTTCTGTTCATTCACTGAGTAATGGCGGGCAAAACGAATTTGCTCCCGCCGATCTACTGAGTCACTTCTAGAGATGCTAGATTCTTCTCAATTCTGTGTAAATAATCCGATCTGACTTGTGTTTTAGTATCACTGATGTCTTAGCCTTGTTTTCTCACTTTTTGGTAACTGACCAATGCTTAATGCTTCCTATATCCTGAGAAAAAGAAACGAGCCACAGCTCTCTCAACTTTCTCAAAACGGAACCGGAAATCATCCCCTCGATTTCTCTCATTATTTAGGAATGTATTTAAATTTGAGGAAGAGTTTGTTGTACCTTATAACATGAGGGGTGGGGGTTGACTTGAGGTTGGAAATTGGAGGAAGGAAAGAATACGTAGGAGTCTGTTTGGTAAATCAGACTGCTGTGGAATACTCGTATATTTAAACGAAATGTGAATAGATTATGCTGGAATAAGTTCCAAGCAAATGGTGATGTATGAAAGATACCTAACTCTCTGAGCTAGGGAATATTGTTATCATATTGACTAGGTATACAGCTGTCCCGATTTTGATAGGATTTATGAAGTAAGTTGATTCATGGCTACATATGCCTTAGGTCGTCAGCATTAGTCAATTGATGAGTTGAGATAATAATTGGAATAAAATAAATATGTATTAGGTAAAAATTATTGTGATAATATGACTGTCTTGCATCTTTGTGACACGGCGCAGGTGGTGGTGCTACTATCTGTTTTTATCACTCAAGTATTTTGTTTTCCATATATCATTTAATATTATTAAAAGAACATCATCATGTACTGAGATATAGTGTAAATATTGCATAATTTCTTGATGAATAAAACATTTAAAAAAAACAAAAAACCCCAAAACAATCAGTAAACGTACTGAAATATTAGTCGGTAACTGAACAATTTAGTCTAGTAGTGACAAAGGTTTCAATTGTCATCTTCCTCTCCTCTGTAGTAGCTAGGTAGAGGAACACAGCATGGGAGCGCCAATCCCCCAGACACTTAATATCAGACAGTGGGACCTTGATGGAGTGGAGGTACATTGTCCCACCCCTTCGAAGAGAATGGAGAATAGCATCCGCAGGGTCTAAGCCAATAGCACTGACGAGATCCTTTAGGAATGCCAGAACCTCACTGTATTGCAGAGGGGACCAAGAGCCCTTTGATGGTTTCATGAAGAGAGGGTCTTCAGGTTTACCTGGAATAGTCAATAACATCCAGCGAAGCATTGGAACAACATGAAACACAGGATTGGAGTCGACTGGCAGACCACATAGGAGATTCACTACCCATCTGGAAAAGGTACAAGCTCCTCTGATGACCTTGGCACAATGTGATAGGACGCCACAAAGCTGCTGTATCTGGCGCTTGGAAGCCCTAGTCCTATTATGAAAGAAGGCAAGTTTGTTATGTAATTTAAGCAAGAGAGGGAGACATAGCAGCATGTCAACAGAGTCCAGCTCAATACCAATGTATACCATATTATGCTGAGCAGGAGACACAACCTTCTTCCAGGAGATATGGAACCCTAGGGCTAATAGCAGATTCATAAGGACTTGCTGGAAGAAGACACACTCCTCCTGAGTATCTGCAAGGATGATGAAGTCGTCAATATAGTTGAATATACGTGAGCAGCTGCGGCGTATCATACATCTAGCAACAAAGTTTGACAGCTGGGTGAAAATGAATGGCGCACAACGGAGGCTGAAGCACAAGCGGTTATCTACCAAGTACCTCCAGGGAAAGGCCACCACAGGCCCTGGAAGGTCCTCTGAGATGGGTTGATGGTGACCGTTCTGTAACTCAAGTCGCACACCCAGAAGCACAATGTGCATGGAAACCATCACTGACTGCATCATCTCTGCGGTCCCATTTCTCCGCGCATTCGCCGCTCTTATAATGCTCTGCCTCTGTGGGTTCACTGCATTATAACCAGGAAGCCTATGAGTCTCTGACTGCACTATAGGAGTGCAGTCAGGGAATCACATGGCTTCCTGGTTATAATGCAGTCATTGAAAAGTTCTTTTTCTGGGCATAATTATCGTCATAATTTATATGATTTATTTTGTAATCAGAATAAACCAATCTTGTATTAAAGTTGTTTAAGAACGAGGTGTATTAAGCCATGAGACTTTCATAGGGTATTAAGCCCTAGACATTATTTATCCTAGTCATAGTTAAAAATAACTACCATGTACATCGATTCTTAGGCTATTTCATTATTTCCTAGATATTTCTCTAGGCTTACTATAATTCTTTCTTTCTCTTCATGGTTCAGAGTTTACATAAATGACCTGCCCCAATCCCTCTGCCACCCCTCTCCATCCAATTAATACCATCAGTTAACCAACCGGGGAAAGTCCCCAGTACCCCTTAAGCCCCTGAACAAACAAACCAAGCAGGGGAGAGCGGAAATAGGAACAACAGCCATGCATCCACTTATACAAACTAACCCTAGAAACAAAGGATTCATGGTTTTTGGCGTGAATTCTTGGCGTGGATAAATCAGATGCCATCTTGCAGTCATAGAGGGTAGGTGTCTTATGTGCTGCATATATTGTATATACCTAAAATATCACTTTTATGGTCGCACCATTTGATGGCTATAATACATAATCATTATTCATATTATAGATCAAGATATGTCCACCAAGAAGTTTATTCTACAATGAGCAACAACCATCCACCAGAAACTGGACACAGAAACTGGACACATGATACATTCATCAGGTAATATTTTACATCCAAACTGCTAGAGTGTTGAAATGTTTCTGTTTGCAAGAAATTTCCAAGTCCTGGTTCTTGATAAGATAATAATAATGCATCGACTTTTTCATTACTTCTCTAAGTTTACCTTACATGTTTCCATATGTATACAATATTTCAGGAATTGACGGTTGGAAATGGGATGCCTATGTGGTCTGTAAGTATATGAATGTTTATATAAACTTCTGGACACTTCTCATGAAAGGTTGACAGAGTTTCTAGACCGGTATTTCATGATAATGAGTCATTTAGAAGAAGAAATAGCTTGGTAGCTGGGCCGTCATCCTGCATCCCGCATCATCCCGCATCACATTGTGTAGATTTGTGCGTAATTTGCACGCACACTGGTGACGAAAATAATAAGGAGATAAGTATAGAAAAGTAAATTTAACTTGTATAGCCTATAGCTTAGCTCGAGGAGGCTTGATTCACCGCAATTTGTAAGCCTAAGTTGACCCAAACTGCACCTTTCTAACTGCTCACGTGTGTAATAATGTACCTATATGTTTATCATTTAACAGGCTTTGTGGGAGTGAGGTGCCTTCCACTAGAGGAGACGAAGGAAGAATTGACTGGAATACCTATTGAAGTATAATTAACATAATTACATATTGTATTGGCCTTAAACTGAAATTTAAAAGAAATAAAAAAAGTGTATGGATTGCACCGAATATAGCTGTATTTTTTTTTTACAGAAGCTGGTAGAAGGGAAGTACTGCAATAAAAAAATGATGACCCAAGATGATCAAATGATGGTTTTCTGAGGATAGATAAAATAAATGAGAATCAATATTGTCATGCCACCCTGCCCCTGCCCCTGCCCCCCCCCACCCCCACCCCCCGCCCCCTCCCCCCACCATATTGAATAAGTGCATTCCAATAGCAGCATATGTGTGACGTCCGTATAGTATCTAACTGCAATCACCGCGTTCTCATGTTGCCGCGGCGAACGCGGTGATGTGATCGCGTCACGACGAGTAACGCTTGCCGCACTTTAAGGCCCGCGATGACGGCAGTGAATTCACCGCGTTGCCAACTGCGGTAAAAACAGCAACTGGGTGTGTCGGGAAGCAGAAGAGATGTCAATGGTACACATGTAACAATTTCTGGTCAAAACACTGGCCACCTCCTGGATGGTATGATACTTAAAGGGGCTGCAGGTATCATTCATAAAGCAATTAATAGAAGGACCGGATGGTTGCTTGCAGTCTGTGATAGGTCTGAAGGCTCCACATTGCTTCGGGACCGCGTCAATTAAATGTATGCAGTGGGGGGGGGGGGGGGGGGGGGAGAGTCTACAACACGGAATTTACCTTCATTCAACTCCTGTTGCATTAGTCCATTAATATATTCAAAGGCGGCTGGCTGAAGCACAGAGGCATAGTTCTGTCTGGAGTAGGAGGGGATAGAAGCATGTCTATCAACAATGTCGAAACCATTAAGGACTCTATTGGAGAGGTAGTGGAGCAGAAAAGGATCATCCTCATAATGAATTTCATCGGTCCATACAGATGGATTTAACTGTGACCGAACATCACCGATATAGTGAGGTTTAGCATAGCCTTGCGATAATTCAGTGTAGGGGGATTGGCGCAACTCAGGAATCATAACACAAAGGGTATATGAAGAACTGGCAAAAGACAAGTCATCATTGGATACATGAGCAACATCAAGAGTACAACTGTGATCATAAGCATAGTCAATACCATCATATAAAACGCACTCACTAGATACAATCAAAGTCATCAGAAGTACATGAATCTCTGTAACCAACAATACATTTATTGATAGGAGCAAAATTACTATCATAACAATCGTCAAAGGTACATGTAAAGTCAGTGACAGGTACATGGTCAAACAATCAAACAATTCAATACATGAATCAAGGCAAGGGCGATCATCAACAACAGCAGTAGTACAACCAAAATCACAATTGTCAATGAGTTCAACGCAGTCCGAAAGGGAACCAGGAATGGCAGGGTAATCGGTGGTAGTACAACCAGGCGTAAAGTAGGACAAAAGTCCAGAGTCAGAGTTTTGACGAATAATGCAGGGCTTTGAATTATAACCAGGCTCACCAAAGTCCGATGGACGTTTCGAAGAAACTGAAGAGGGGAAGTCTTGAGCAATTGGAGGCCGAAAGTCTTCCACAGGATGAGCTAGGCAAGATTCGATCGAATCTAAGGCTGGTAAAACTGGAAAAAATGTCAATACACCGCCATGACACATCTCCGTCTCACTCACTCTTGGAGAGACATGACAAGGGCAATTAGCAGTGGAATTAGAACAATTACGGTAGTTCCAGTCGAAACAGACATCAGGGGGAAAGTCAGTAGGAATTCCTTTCTTCCCATCCTGACCCTGCTTGCGGCGATTGGCCATAGTAGCTTGCTGAGGTTGGGATTTCTCAGTTTTACGAAATGAAGGGCTGAATCCGACTGCTACACAAAGGGGATCACCCATGGTAAAGGTAGGGAGCTTACCAGTGGACACTTTATCTACCATGCGGTGATCATACAAGGAATAAGCTCAAGGAATCAAGGAATGAATCGTTCATGCCCTCTTCAATGAGAAAACTCATATGGTCAAGATAAGCCGGTAAGTCGCCACCATTCTCCAGGATAGAGATGGCCACATGTACCATGCCATGTATAAGCTCACGATAGGTCAATTTATGGTGGTCAAGTTGCTTGATAGGAACTTTGTTTAACAAGTGTTGAACATAGAGCTCGGGCCGAAAAAGGCATACCTTTGTCCTTGATTGAAGCGGCAGGATCCAGCGATAGAGCAACATCACGCAGCACTGATGTAATACCAGGGTCAAGCAGAGGGGAGCCTTCACCACCGGTCACATACTGGCCACCGAATGACTGGCCAAACTGGTTCCCACCACCACCACCGGTAGGAAGCACTTTCATAACTTTCTGAAAATCACCAAAAGTTTGTCCATAGTAGTCAGCAAATCAGTAATCTGTCCGGCCTGGTCAACGTTCCAACGACGTAATTCACCCACAGTTAAATCATCCGTAGTACGCTCAGCTTTCGTTAGAGCTTCTAACGTAGTAATGTCCAGGTATTTGGCCCAGTTAGCATCCTAATCCTTGGCAGCTTTGCATTTCTCTACAGCATCAACACGGAATCTACAATTATTAGTTCCTGGTTTTAGTGTTTTAGTGTTAGTGTTTTTTTCACAAGATCACATTCATGGAATGTTCTAATTCTTTAAGGGTTGATAACTCATGGTCACATCAATCTATGTATCAAATTTTAGGACGATCTATCTAATATATCCGTTCGTTTTAAAGGTCCTCATATGGACTATACATTTAGTTACTTTACTGTTTATTGACCCCAAAAAATATTGGAAACTTTTTTTCAAAAACGAAAATATCAAACTTAAAATCTAGAAATACTTATTAGTTTATTAGACTGTTTACTATCATTGGAATCAACTTGATCTCATCTGTTCAAAAATAATGATATCTCAAAATCTATTTTTTGCGACTTATGACTCATTTTCCTAAAACACATCACATATACATACCATGAATCAAATATATGGACTCAATTGTTTCAGACATTTCCCCAATCGTTTTTCTTAGGTATACCAACTATTTTTGTTTTTCATTCATTCCTCAGGCATATTAAATGAAGGTAGGACAGTTATAGTCTTGGAATCTGAGGGGGAAACCTTTCATGAAGAGTAAAGATTATTCGACGTGATGTAAAGACAAATGGCTATGGAAAGACAAATTTTCTTCATTTCAAATATATATGCATCCTTGGCCCCATGACTGGTGAGAACATTAATGGACAATAAGTATAAATGCCTAATCATAATTTCATAACCCCTAATAATAGGCTATACCAGTTTGTGATATGTGATGACATAAACAAAATTATTATCTTTCCATCTTCCAACTCATCAACAAAAGCCAGCCCACATCTTAAGAAATTGACAGTTTCATTTACTAAATAAATGTGAAGCTGCATCCGCAGTGCTTATATTGACACGCCCCCTTTGCTAAGGGATTCCGTCTGACGTCATAGTCACTCGGCTTGAGCGACCACGCCTCTCTATGTCGTCATCGCTGCGCCAGCCAATCACCGTCTAGCTCAGCGCGACACACCCACCTCAATGATTCTTAACGGGCCACTCTCGCTCCACTCGCCTAGCAGGCAACACCCCGCACGATTTTCGCGGAAAATTTGAACTTTTGAACGTCAAGATGGTGAAGTCAAAGGCTAGGATGTGCGCTAAATGCAAGACTATTCATATTGCTCCAACTGGATCCAACTGTGGTCGGCAGATGGAGACGAGATTGGATAATTTAGAATCAATGATTCAGGATTTGGTTCGTGTCGTGGCAGAACGCCCTCCGGTGGAAGTTGAGGCCGGAGCTAGTGGTGAACAAGGCCGTCAACATGAGGAAGATGTTACCTTCTCATCCCGTCGTTCGAGGAGCCCGAGTGCTGATAGTTCGATATACGACGTCCGTAATTCGGATCGTAGGAGAAGGAGGAGGTCGTCTTCTCGTGAGAAATCCAAGCCATTTGACTATACGTCTGTGTTAGAGAAAGGTGAAGAAATTACCAATTTTGAATCGTTAATGTTAGTGAATCTTAAACTGATCGCTAAGCTGGGGTCACACATTGTCACACATTGGTACACAGAGTAAAACTTCCATGAGTATCCATTGGCAAAGTACAAATGACCTTAAACTAACTTTGTCTTTCCATAGCACTTGTCTGTCCGTAGCACTTGTTTTTCCATAGCCAGAGCATATATTGCTGTAGCCCCTCAGCGCAATCCCACATTTTAAGATAGTTTTCAGGGGTGTTTTCAGGGGTGCAGGGGGGATAATTTAGTACTCTTATAAAACCTGCTCTATTGTTTATTAAACAATGCGGACCTATTTATTCTGGTGAGGTAAAGACAAATATTTTTTACCACACCAGGGTTTCAAATTGTTTCATCATCTTGTATCAAGGGTATTATATTTTTCCATCAATTTTTTTTTATCTCAACAAAAGATAGTTCAAGGTTTGTGCCCATAGCATAATATAACAGTTAATACTTTTTACTTTTTATATAGTCACTGGTATATTTGGGCTACGAAAAGACAATCTATATTTTGACCATCACCAAATGTGATATATTTTTATATTTTCAACTAACTTCAGTAGTACCTTTTGTTCAAATTTTGATTTCAAATGTATTTAATCATATTGGGCATCCAAATGCTCACTATGTGATTTATCTATGTAATGGTATTGGTTTAATTAGATTATCTGTAATAAATCTACCGAAAAATTGACAAAAAATCGCGGTTTTTCATGAATATCTATAGAGATATTATTGTAAAGTATGCAAAACTATATATGGCTAGACAGAACTTAAGGGGATCTAGGCAATAGAAGTACTTTTGATAGGATATAACAATATATATAGTAAGCATTCCTTAAGCATCCTATTTTAAAGGGGGGGGTGATCCCATTTTGTGAGAATGGGTCATATACATACCATATATATATACATACCATATATATACATACCATATACCATATATACATACCATACACACATACATACATACATTAATGGCTTATACATACCGCATGCCATATATACTTAACATGTATACAGTACCCAAAACATACGGTATACATATACACATATATATACATAACAAGACATAACAAGTTTTTCTGTCTGTCCCTGTCTCTGTGTCTCTCTCATAGAGTATATTTAGCTACTTTACCAACGATTGCAAATAGAGGTACAAATAATAGCCCAATAATCATATGAGATTAGGAAAGTCGAATAAATATGTTGGGGTATTTAATACAATTTAAATTGTGTAAAATAGTTTTTGAGTAATAAGCATAAGTATTCGGATATAATTGTAGACATTACTTCGGCGAATATCTCATCCTATAGAGTATATTTCATAGCTACTTTACTAACGATTGCAAATAGAGGTACAAATAATAGCTCAACAAGCATATATATATGATGTTAGAACAGTCGAGTAAATTTGTTGGGGTATTTAATACAATTTAAATTGTGTAAAAGGCTTAAGTAGGTTTTGACTTATGAGCATAAGTATTCAGACTTAATTTTAGACATTATTTCGGAAATAAACATGTTGAGGTAAGAAAGAATGTACGTTCGCCCTCTCTCTCCTCTCTGTCTCTGTCTCTGTCTCTGTCTCTGTCTCTCTCTCTCTCTCTCTCTCTTAAAAATAATAATAAATAAATAGAATGAAATCGCCGCCGAAATTTATATATGGACCGAAAACAAAAATTGAGGCGAATTTTGTTTTTCGTTCGAAAATTCTTTACAATGCCCCGCCAAAATGTTGTTTGGGCCGCCGTTAAATAAAAACGGCCGAAAAAAATGGATGCTGCACTGTTTTGGCGGGGATTTAATATGCTCAGTGTATAGTATTTTCGATCAAGATGACTGATTTGCTATTGTAAAACAACAGTTATAAGGAATTCATGGCTATTTAGTTATGATGGAGGTGAAGACACAAGCGACAACACCTGAAACTGCTCACTCACCAGGCATTCACACTCACATCTGACACCTGCCCCCTCCCTGACACTCAGGGTTATAAAACCCCTATAATAGCATAATAATATAACAGTCTATACCATGAACTAAGTAATGTATACCTATTGCCATATTATTCTTAAATCAGTTTTCAACTTCTCCACTGATTTAATTCCTCCATTTATAATTCCAAGCCTTTCTTTTTGATTTATCATAAAGATTGCACATGCACATAAATAACATTATGTGCCATCCCCGATCACGCCCTTAATACTAGGGAGAGCTAAATGTAAATTAAATAGCCTCATTGTCACAAATATGAGCTTCATTTTGATAATAAGCACTTTGTATTTAAGTCAATTGGGAGTGAGATATTTAATATTTTGGGAGTACGGATTCATAGCCTATAAATTGGCAGTGATGTTCATACCAAGGTTGAATCAGTTTCATAAATTCTACACCAATATTATACAACTGGGTCTGTAGCATAATGGATAGAGCACTCGCCTAACAATCATAAAATCGTGTGCTCGAATCTAGGCTAGCTAGGATGCCGTTTTTACATGACACTACATTTAGTACTTCCAAGGACGCTAAACGTCACACAGTAAATGTCACAAATGTGACGTTTAACGTTTTTGGAAGACGATAAAAGACATGAGATGCTAAACGTCACCCCAAAACAACGTATTAAAAGTGGGGACAAGAAAAACGTCTTGTTTTGTTTATCATGGTAAGACGTTTGACTTTACAGTGTATGGTTGCGTGCTCTGGTCTTCTCCCTCTCGACGTTCGCTCTTCTCCCTCCCCAACCCCTCTCCCCTCAATCTCCCTCCCCCGCTCCGATTCCCCACCCTTTGTCTCCCCTCTTCTCTGTCTCTTCTTCCTCCCCCTTGTACTATCTCCCTTCTCCCTCCCCCTTGTACTATCTCTCTTCTCCCTCCCCCTTGTACCCTCTCTCTTCTCCCTTCCATTGTACTCTCTTTTTCTCCCTCCCCCTTGTACTCTCTCTCTTCTCCCATCCCCTTTTACAGTATATAACTATAGGACCTCTCCCTCCCACCACCCACCACACCACACACATTCTTGCCTGGCACCCTCTTTCCTCTCTCTCCTGGTCTAACACTAAACATGTATTCACCTATATAAAATGTACATATACGAGTAATGATATAAATGTTATATACATGAACTATACACATAAATATATTAATTATATATTTCGAACATAGAAACAATCAAATAAAGGAGATAGTTGTGTGAGATGTTGATAGATAACATTATAAGAAAGCAATACCTTGCACAAAATGTTTTATTGAACTATCAACCCATCATAATTGTGTCCGTCAATACAGTAAAGGTGCGTTTCCACTGGATCGCTTGTATATGTGCTCATGGCTCGCTTGCTGCACTTGTTTATACTGCGCTTGTCATTCACTCTCCATCCGCTAATATTTTTAGCGCAATACAAGCACAGAGCGATTCTACTGTTGCGCTTGTTTCCTATATGAAAACAATAGCAAATGCGTTTGTGCACTCTCACTGTGCTCTTAGACCGCTATTAAAAGACGTGGAAAGAGCGCAGTGTAGTTGCGCTCAAATCAAACAGATCAAATATTAGCACAACGTCCTGCGCTCTTCTAAAGAAGCACAAATAGGCACTTTTTAGAGCGTACAGAGAGCGCAGTAACCGATTCCATTAGACCGCTCTGGTTTCGCTCAATCTTCGCTTGTTACGTGCTCAAGATAATAAAAAAAGAGCGGGCCATGAGCGGGCCATGAGCGGGCCATGAGCGGGCCATGAGCAGACCTAAAGAGCGAGCCAGTGGAATCGCAGCCTAAAGGTGGGATCCCACTAGTTTGCTTGTATCTGCGCTCATTGCTCGCTCTTGCTGCGCTTGTTTATGGGGTGCTTGTCAGTCGCTCTTCATCCGCTAATATTTTTTTGCGCAATACAAGCGCAGAGCGATTCTACTGAGATTCTACTGCTGCGCTTGTTTCCTATAATTATGAAATCAATGGTAAATGTGTTTGTGCACTCTTACTGCGCTCTTGGTCTGCTAGTTTAACAGGTAGAAAGAGCGCTGTGTAGTTGCGCTCAAATCAAACACGTCAGATATTAGCGCAACGTCCTGCGCTCTTCTAAAGAAGCGCAGATAGCATTTTTTAAGAGCGTATGGAAAGCGCAGTTACCGATTCTATTAGACCGCTCTATCTTCGCTTGTTATGCGCTCAAGACAATAAAAAAGAGCAGTCCATGAGTGGGCCAAAAGAGCGAGCCAGTGGAAACGCAGCCTAAGAAAAACTATAAATGATAGGTCTTCTCCTGATGTTTATTATACACATACTAATCTATATTACTATAAAGAGGCAGTATTATTGGAATTGCCAGAAATGAAACAATTTAACATTATTTCTTTCCCTAGGTATAAGAGATGATGGTTAATTCAGGCGGATTTTGTCAAAGAAAATCAAACAAGAAGGGAGGGAAAATGGGGCCAGAAAACAAGCAAAAAGGAAGGCCAAAAAATGGCCCGTAATTACGGCCGAAATTTTCTCACGGCCAAGAAGCGTACGGATAAATTGTGGTAAAATGCGGATCATGTGCCATTTGCGGCCGTTATTGCGGACTGGGTCATCCCTCTTTCCATAGTATTATGGTTGTATGTACAAGAAAAATCAGCAATTTATAAACAATTCTTCAACTGCATTTCGTGAAAATGACTACTTTTCATAAAAATCGTGAAATCGTGAAAAAGTGAAATCGTGGGTAAAAAGGGAAATCATGGGTGGGTTGGCCGTCATGATTTGATCTGTGATTCTGAAATATAGAGCTGAGACAATTGTTTAAAGAAATGACCATAGAAGCAAACAAGAATGTAAAAAAAACTACGACCTATGACACATCACCTTCTTCCTGGTGATTTTTTTCTTTTTCAAGGGTTTTATTGTATTTTAGTCAGTGATGAACACGCGGAATAATATATATAATATAATATATTATCAATTAAAGTGGAGGACAAAATCCGATTCACTTTCTTTATGTTCTTGAACCCTGGTTCATAACAACCCCATGTTGCTATGTATAAGTACATAGAGCGTACTGGGGGAGGAAGAACAATGGCAATGTGATACCACACACATTGAATTGGTGCAAATTACAACAGTACTCCCGCCCATACAAATAGCATGTGGTACATACACCAATGTCGAGTAAAATATAATACAACATATATGATAATATCTATCTGTGTTAGGCTTCTGTAATATTGGTTTCTGAAATAATGTTACTTTTTCCATATTTCCCTTATATTATGGTACCCAAAGGAAACAAAGAAAATATGTCCACTATCCCTATAAGCCAAAGTAAATGTTGTGAAAAACATTTGCAAATCAAATTCAAAAGGTGCCAAGTATTCAATATGTAGAGGGACACGTATAGACCAACACAATAGCTTCTATCTACATCTAGTCGGTTATTTTTTCCTTGGCAGGATTCCCTATTTTCATTGCAATGGCTTCTTCTGGAGGTAGAGGAACCAGGGAATTCATATAGATAAGGTCAAAGGAAACTAAGTTGGCAGAGCAGGGACATTTTGTTGCCAAGACTAACGATTTTCTTGCCAAAATTAATTAAATGTTTCAGCAGCAGAACGCCAAACCTCATCTAGCCTAACACAGGGTTGACTGCCCTTGTTTTTTCCCATCGGCAACAATTGCCATTCAGAAGTGGACAAGAAAACATAGATTCTGTGTGACTTTACTATGCAACTCATATACTCAAGATAGCTTTGATTGTTATTAACAAATCATGCACGGTACATGATTTTGATTATATAACACAACAAGTGTATAGCCAGTAATGTATGAATAGAATTAATGTGCATTCATTTACATTCAAACACAAAGGTGGAAATTTACTTCCACTGGTAGATGCATAGAGCATAATCATGGATATAATAGGGTTCATTGACAAGTCTATATGTTAACGAAACTCGAAGCACAGAGAGCATTGAACGAGGTGCTATAACTGAATATTTATTGGAAGAGAATGAATAGCAATAGAGTCCAATAAACTATTTAACCCCTAGTGCCAAGTTCGATTCAGTATTTGTTATATACCATAGAGGAATATTGAAACATAAACCTTTGTTTTTTAATCGTCATAAAGTATCTAAAAGCTAAACGGAAAAAGCGATTTGAATTGTTATCGTACACATACAATGAACATATTTATACTTTATCGTACCTCTCAAGTGGACTGTGAATATATACTAAAATATAATAGACTAGCAAAGTATCCGTCCTCCGGACGGTCACCCTCTCTCCCCACGCTTCCCCCTCTCCCTCTTTTCCCTCCCCCGCTTTTTTGACTTTCATACCTGTTTTTCTCTCCCAACCCCATCTTCGATTTCTCCCCTTTCCCCTCTTCCGCATGCTCCCCCTCCCCGCTTTCTCTCCCTCCCCTCTTTCCCTTCCCCTACATCCTCTCCCTCTTTTCTTCCCCCTCTTCTTTCTCTCCCCCTCCCCTCTCCTATTCTTACACCCTCTTCTTCACTCTCCCATTCCTCTGCATATAGGACGGTAACCCTCTCTCCCCACATTTCCCCCTCTCCCTCTTTTCCCTCCCCCTCTTCTCTGTCTTTCATACCTGTTTTTCTCTCCCAACCCTATCTCCGATTCCCCCCCCCCCCATCTCCCTCCCCTCTTCCTCATTATTATCATTATAGAACTTTTAATTCTCATTAAGCATACAGTTACATAAAGAGAAAAAGGGGATATATCCCCCCTATAGAATATGATCTATCAGCACTAATCTGAGGTGTGTTGATCTTCCCAGATTTCCTGATATATTTTGGATTACATTTTGTTTTGTTTTTTATGATGAAGTCGCTGTTACATAATAATGTTTTCCATATTTTACATTTGTTTTACATCTGGTAGAGTGGTAGAAACTTGTTTAATTATACATTCAAGTTTGATTAGAAAATCATGCTCCCCCTCCCTTCTCCGATTCCCTCCCCCCATCTCCCTCCCCTCTTCCTCATGCTCCCCCTAGGTCGCCCTGGATGTAGCTAGGTTGTGGGAAATGACGTAGTATCTCACAGGGGCTTTCCCAGGCTATAAATAGAGTGTAGAGATCGCAATTTCAAAAGGCTTCAAAATCACATTTTCACCCCAGATACCTCCACAAACCACATATAAACCTCCAGAGAGGGTGGACAGAAATCTACAGATGAATAAGATGGTGAGACAAAGAAACCCCTCTTTTCCTTATATGAATGTATACCTCTTTTCGTAGAAATCGCTCTACTCGTATATCATATGGATGACGGACGAAATGCTACCTCAAAATAACAGGAAAGTCGGGTTAAATGTTTTTAAAAGATTTAATTTAACAATTTAACAATTTATATTTCTATCGTACACATACAGTGAACATATAAATCCCAAGTGGAATGTGAATATATCTCGACCTTAATTAAGAATGCATTAAATAATAAGGCAGGGGTGCGGAGACAACAGTGACTTATGCCACCCTTTATTAGACGAAAAGAACAATTTACTGTGGTGCTTCTTGCATGGCGGCTTGAGAAGAACTGGCGCGAACAGGTAGACGCGGCCAAGGTCAGATGACCAGCGGCCCACTTTCGGTTCAGATATATTCCCATATATAATATATAGGTAAACATATATAAAATATAATGGATGGCGGACGAAATGCCACCCCAAAATAACATGAAAGGCGGGTTTATTGTTTTTAAAAGATTTAAATGTTAATGAAGCCCAATAAACAAGCCCAATGAACGAGGTTAAGCAACATTTCAGACGTGTGACAGAATTGTCAAATAATGTGGCTGTTGCACCAGATAGAAGATCCTCTCCCATGCAGGGGTGTGTGCCATATCGTATCCACATACATGCTGACATCAATGTATGCTACATCATTATGTTGCTGTATTTGTCTCCATCGCCTCAGACACTTCCTCTGCACCTTATAGGCTTTGCCCGACAGGCGCTGCGGGCAAGGTAGACGGCCTACCCGGGGCATCAAAGCGACATAGCCTTAAATCAATGGAACCGGGACGCACCTGCTTAGCAACGACCACTGTTAATTGGCCAGGCGTATCGCTAGGGGCAGATCGTAATTGACTGAATCTTACATCAGATGTCCGTCGCCGCCCCCCCCCCCCCCGCCCTCATTCCCCTGTTAACCTTTTCAGGACTTCACAGTTTGTAACGTGTTCCCTTTGTAGTGGTTAGGAGAAGGGTATAGAGTAAATTATGGATATCGGAAATATTACTAACAGTTTTAGACTCTGAAGTTTGGATGCATTTAAAGTAAAAAAAACATCTGTAAAACGTAATCTCGATGAAGTGATAAATTGAGGTTTTCCAATGACAAATGAAACGTATCACAACAGGGAAATTTTGTCAATAGAATATGTTTTAAAAAACAAAAGAAAGCTGCACTCTCAGTTATCATCACCGTCAAAAACTAAAGGTTTTCTACTTTTTGTTCCGTTCCTCTCCAGCCCTTGGAGACGTGAATGCAGCTGTGAATATCAATAAGCCACCTTCCCATGGAGGAGCCACTAAGTTATACATTACATATTTATCCTTAAATTATGGGTTTATTATTTCAATTTCTACACGAATGACAGGGAAGGAAACATTATGCACAATTCGGGCCTTAAGTATCCACTATATGTCAAGTAGTCCCGTCAAGTTTCCCCGTCAATCCCCTACATTAACGGCTGTTTTGAGACTTTACGTAGGGTATTTACGGGACCAATGACGTAGGGTATTCATTATATGTATTATTACACACGTGAGCAGTTAGAAAGGTGCAGTTTGGGGGTGCAGTTTGGTTGATACAAACCACTCATGTGTGCCGTTCGGCCAAAGACGCAATTTCATTGGTGCAGCATAGGCCAGATGACGTCGTCCCAACCGCATAACTTAGGCCTACAAATTGCGGTGAATGAAGCCTCCTCGAGCTAAACTATAGGCTTAACAAGTTAAATTTACTTTTTAACATCCAAATAGAGTGTGTTCGGGGTTCATCCTATTTTCTGATGGGTCTGGATCAGTTTGAACCCTCCATCGGGCCATTTGCTATAAGAACTGCAGGTCAATTGCCACGCCATGTATAAAAAGCATCGAAATATTACCATCTATTTATATTTTATGCCCATATGCTATATATATGTATGCAATGAATTATAGACATTTGGTCAATTTTATTTTTTCTAAAAGAAGGTAAATAGAATGCATGAAATTCACTCATTTCTTGGGTTTAAATACTAATATAATACATTAGTTTTTGAAGTGACAATGCTGGTAACATATCAGGACGCTTTTTCTTATACCTTTAGATATGATGTAGATTTTTTTTTTTTTATTACAAATTTGGCCAAACAGTTACATTAAATTCAATACAAAATACGCGTGTCCACCCTGTGGATATTTTCCTGCGTTGCCTCTATCCTTTTTACTACTAGATCTTACCATATCAACGTTGGTTTATCATTATACATACTCCTCTACAAATTAACATTCGAACAATCATCATACTGCTTGGCATCATTACTAATCACAGAATTAATAGATTATTGTCTCAAATTCCATACATCATTCCGTGAACTCATATACAAAAAGGCTCCTCAAGGTTAATTCTATGCGGTTCATACCTAATCGCCTAGCCCTTATAAGGGCTTTACATTAAAATTCTGGGACTGATTAAAAACTGCTTTTTTGCAGCAACTACACAACATTTTCATCAAATCTCGACCAGTACAGGTCCTTCAGTTTTTCACCCAAACCCCCAGAATCCTTGCAATTTCGGATTAATTCTGGTAGGTTGTTCCAAATGACAGTACCCCTATAATAACAACTTTTTCTCATCCTTTCAGATCTAGGTAAAAAGGTTTTGAATAAAACTTCTCTTCTTCGTCGCAATACTTTAACTCGTTGTTCCTGATCAACATATTTACTTTTCTTCCTAAATAATGTTTTCAAGATAGCGATTTCATGACGGTAGCTTATAGGTAGTATTTTCCCTTTTTTTTGCAATTCTTTCTTAGACATTTCCCAACCGAAAGACAGTCTTAGTGCTCTGAAGATTATCTTCTGAAGCTTCTTCTGTATTTGCATTCTACAATTCATTATTATAGGGCTTGTGTACTCGACTAATGGTAATACGTAGGTTTTACATAACAGCCAGCATATATCACTATTTAAAAATTTTCTTCTTTTGCTTATCCCTGATAAAGTCCATTTGGCTCTTGCAACCATGTTATTTGCCTGGACATTCATGCTAAGCTTGTCGTCGATAGTAATCCCTAGGTATTTAAAAGTATGTACACAATGTAACACATCATTTTCACATTTCAGTACAATATTTTCTGCCATCCTACTTTTGCTGAATAACTGATACTTTGTCTTTTTTGTGTTAAGTACGAACCCATTCTTTTTGCACCATTTACTGTAAGTATTTATCGCAAACTGAGCCTTCGTTGTGAGTTCTTCAATACCCTTCGCCATTACTGTGATCACAGCATTGTCGGCGAATAATATTAACTTCCCACCGAAATCAATCTGTCCCAAATCGTTACAGAAAATTAAAAACATTAAAGGTCCTAGGATACTACCTTGTGGAACACCATTTGGCACATATTGGTTCGAGGTACAAAGATTTTTCTGTTTCAAGAACTTGTAATGGTCTAATAGAAGAAGACTAACGAACGTCTGATCTTCATGAGAAGAACGAAGCAACTGTTTAATGGTAATCTCAGATACAGGCTCCTCCAGGAGGTTACATGTCCGCCAGTGTAATGGTCTAATAGAAGAAGACTAACGAACGTTTGATCTTCATGAGAAGAACGAAGCAACTGTTTAATGGTAATCTCAGATACAGGCTCCTCCAGGAGGTTACATGCATAGCAAATGAGTGGGCGGAGCCCTTACGTAATATCCATGGCATAGCATGTATAAGTAGACTTGCACAGTCCTAGCTAGTTAAGTATAATTAGCGATTTTAAGTAATGTGATAATAGGTGATAATTAATAATAATATAAATATAATGAGGTTACACAATGTTACGTAATGTTACATAACAAACTGTTGCCTATTACTAAGGAAAACTCTCAGCAAACCACACAAGTTCGGACCGATTCCCATCGATGTTAATTTTTTCAGGAATAAAGCATGGGATACGGTATTAAATACTTTCCTGATGTCAAAATATATAGAAAGACATTTATTGTTCGCGTCTAAGCTCTCATATATTCCTTCTAAGTTCTCGTGAATAGCTCCCAGTCTGGAACAATTCTTCCTAAACCCAAATTGAGCGTCAGTGAAAAAGTCTGATTCCTCCAGAAAATTATATAAGCGATCATATACCAGTGTCTCGATTACCTTTCTCATCGTTGGTACTATCGTTATAGCTCTGACATTATCTAAGATTCTACAGTCTCCTTGTTTAGGCAACAGTATTATCGCAGACTGTTTCCACTCAGACGGTATTTTTCTGCTCGATATACAGTTATTTAACAAGTCAGTGAAATACTTAGAATTATTTCTCAATGCTAAACACAGTATAGTATTGTCAATATCGACTATCCCCGAGCTCTTGTGTATTTTTATTTTTGATATTTCTTCTATTACCTCTTTTTCTGTAATATCATTGGTAATATCGAATACTATCGGTATATCAGTTAAAGCATCATCATCAACCGTTACAATGTTTTCATTTCCCAATTCGGCAAAGAATTTGTTTGCATGCTCTAAGGCCGGAAGGTCAGATAACAACAACCCATCATGATAGAATTCATTCAATTCTTCATTAATTTCATCCTTATTGCTATATATTCTGTTGATGCTCTTCCAAAATCCTCTCAGGTTATGTTTATTTGTCTCTACTGCTGCTATTAAGCATTCTTTCTTTTTCCTTCGTATAAGTTTTGTTACACCGACCCTCAGTCTTTTAGCCTCAATAGCCATATCCGTGTCATTATAAAGTCTTGCTTTACGGAAAGTCTCATCCCTTAAATTCATTATGACTTTCACATCTTGATCTATATAGGTTTGAGTCTTGTACCTTATACGCACCCTTATTCTTTTAGACGATTGTTCTATACAATCTCTTATGTCCGAGCCGAAACCATTCCAGCTGTTATTTATACCTCTGTTCACATTCTTATTATAATTACCGACCCTCTGACACAATTTTTCTTTAAAAACTTTCTGTGTCCTAGCTCTGCCCGTCAGGACCCATTTATATTCTCGTTCATTCAGGCTTATTTTATTTTTAACATTTATTCTGCAACTGATCGGAAAGTGATCTGATATATGCAATTTGTGTATGGTTCCCTGTGATAGATTCATATTACTACATATAACATCAAGCATTGTTGCTGTATTTAACGTTACACGCATACAACCTTTCACCGCCAGACTCAAGTTATATCTTTGCATAAGATCGTTCCATTTAGCAGCCTGACTATTCGTACAACTCAGGTCGATATTTATATCTCCCAACAATATTATACATTTCTTACATCTGTTCAATGTGCCTAGAATAGTTTTCAGATACTCCAGAAATCTCTCTATCGCGCCTGATGGACGGCGGTATATATTCAGATGTACCAAACCTCCCCAATTACCTATCTTTAACGATAGGGCTTGCAATTCTATATCTATATTACAAATATCCATACCTTCCACTCCCTTGTTAGAGGCAGTTATTCCATTTTTAATGAATACTGCTAATCCTCCACCTTTCTCTGCTGTGTTATCAATATTTCTGTCCTGTTGGTACAAGTTATATCCCTCATAAGACACGTATGAGTTCCTAACGTGCTCATTTAGCCACGTTTCAGAAAGAGCTATGACAGAATGATCTTTACTCAATAGGCACTCCTGTACTTGTTCTAAATTTGCAACAAGACTCCTACAATTATATGTTACAATCGATTGCCCCATTCGTCGGGTGATCTGGCTAACATCAATTCTTTCAACCATCACCCTTACGGTCCAAGTCTACAAACCCTGTGTTTAACATATTCGGTATATAATTGTTATAAAAGGCGATTGTGATACATATCAATAGGCTCTTGGCCATACCCTATACACTAGTTAGAGCAATTCAAACAAACAATATACAACAGCGGTATTACACAATCTCTGTTATTGTTAGAGTGCGGACTCCCCACCGTCCTATCTACTGACCCTATCAGCTGTGCTGTCGTGTGTCAATGAAAACATGGTATAATACATATAATATAATATGCATTTCAATCCCTGTCAAATATAGTTAACACTGATATGACTGGTGAAACATGTTCCATAAACACACTTCCCAACTGTATCATCATACGATTTGACTACTGGTGAGTTTACTAAAAAGTGATTATTTGTCCTTTTTCAATAGATCGAGTTTCAATTTGCGATTAGCGTTCTGACTCATGCGCTGGTATGGAGTATTCAGTAGGTTTTGACTGTACGATTGAGGGGTAGATATCATTCCTCTTGTTATTCTGGTGTTGAACTCCCGTGCTTCTGCCATGTTTTCGTGATCACGTTGAGGTTGGGTATCCACTACCTCCAGAGAATCGTGATCCTGGTAATCCATGATTCTATACCTTTTTCCGCCATTGCGTTTCGCCCGCACCTTTTCGCGCAACACGCCTTTCTCCACTAAACTGGAATCAGAAGGTGTATACCTATTTCCTCCATATTCAGAACTGTTTGTGTCTTTTCGCTCCACCCCACTTCACTGCGCTGTGTGCCAGGTGCATTCTACCGAGACCGTCGCTCCAACTCCCTTCTGTCCTAAGCATTGATTTGCGGAAATAATGTGGTCTATGCGTTTTGACCTCTATCTTAAAAACTAGCCATCACTTTTTTGAAATTTAAATTGTATTGCATAGCTGCATATATCTTCTCGAACCTGTAAAAGTTACATTTGTTTGGAGTTATTTTTTCTACCTTTTTTCCTGATTGTCGCACAGACACTATATAACATATTTCTACAGCACTAAACCCCTCCCGCGGAAATAATTAGTCTAAATGTTCCGGCTTGTACCACAAAAACTATCTACGATTTTGAAGTGAATAAACCATAGAAAATCATAACACAGGGTTTTATTCCATCCCATTAAGGAAACATCAATTATATACAACCTGGCCCCCCTAGTATAACACGATCACTTCTCACCTTCAAGATTTATCTACGATTTTGTTTTAAAAAAAACTGTTTTAAATGGCTACATATGTCCACTCAAATGTGTAAAGGTTTTTTTTTTTTTTTTTTTTAAGATTTTATTTACACTGGGTTGACACTGTCCCAGAACTTCCAGGATCTTCTAATGCGCCCAGTTTACAAAAAGATAGGGCCAATAGATTCAATGAATAGTCACTGTCATAGAGTGTGGTCATGTTATTACAATCAAGAGCATAGATAGTAGCAATTCAGACACATTATTACCTGTTAGGTAAGTCTAGTTACAATCGTATTTGGAAATATTTGAATACAAATGGAAAACGAATGACTGCAAAAGTGTAATAAAAAATCAGAATGCAAGGAATAATCACTAACATTGAGTGTGATCCAAGCATGAGCAAGAAGAGAGGGAAACAGATAGTTTAAAGGTGTACATAAGATCGGAAGGCAAGGAGTAGTCACTATCATAGAGTGTGATCCAAGCATGGCAAGTGGAAAGGGAACAGATAATTAAGTTATTGTTTTATAGAGAAGTTTGTGTTGAAGTGATTTGAAGGTCTCTACATTGGCAATGTTTCGAGTTCTAGGTGATAGCTCATTCCAAGCTGAAGCAGTTTTAAAAAGAACAGAGATACGACCTAGTTTTGTTTTAAATTTGGGTAAAGTTAGAAGTATGGCATCATTTGCTCTTGTATTTCTGTTTTTTGTGAAGTCACAATATATATCGATCTTACTTCTTCTATGGGCATATGTTTGAAGATGAAATTTTCTTCTGTCAAATAGGTAGGGGATCTTTAAATCTCTATGGGTTTCTAAGGTCGAAAGTCTATTGAAGGGTTGTAGTATAATTCTCAGGGCTTTGTTTTGTAATTTTTTAAGTTTATCCATGTTTGCACGATGGGAGTTATGGTAGATAATATCCCCATAGTCGAAGAAAGGTAGTATTTTTGACTTAAAGACCAATAAAGTTGCGGGTTTTGTTAGGAAAGTACGAACTTTTAAAAGCAGAAAGATTTTATGTGAGATAATCCTGATTAGGTTTTTTACATGATATTGGTGATTTAGTCGATCGTCTAAGGTATATCCTAAATACTTGTATGTTTGTACCTGTTCAAGTTTGCTACCATTCAGCATAATATTAATATCAGGGAATTTCTGATTCTTGTTCACAAGCATAATTTTTGTTTTAGTAGTGTTAATAAGAAAACAATTACGAGAACACCAGTTGGACAGGTTTACAATATCATGTTGCATATTGGCAATTAGAGTCTGAGGTGATTTATCAGAGAGATATAAAACGGTGTCGTCTGCATACAGCAGATAACTACAGAAGTCCAGACAGCTACCAAGGTCATTAATAAAAATCAGAAACAACAGGGGTCCCAAAATTGACCCTTGGGGAACACCAGTTTTAATCATCGCTAGGTTAGAAGTTAGATTATTTGCAATAGTTCGTTGATTTCTGTTTTGTAAGTAGGATTTTAACCAGAGAAGAAGTCCACCTTTAATACCAAGAAGTCTAGTTTTTTCAAGAAGAATATCGTGATCCACTAAATCAAAAGCTTTGCGGAAGTCCACATATGTAAGTAAAGTTGGGAGTTTATTTTCTAAATTGATTGCTAATTGGTCAGTTAACTTACTAATAGTATCAGTAGTTGAATTTCCACGCAAGAAGCCTGCTTGATGGGTGTCAAGTAGCTGATGATTTGTTAAGTATGCTAGTATTCTGGTGTGGATTATCTTTTCGATTAATTTACTTGGTGTTGGAAGTAAAGAAATAGGTCTGTAATTATTTAATATCGTATTATCTCCTCCTTTGAAAAGCGGGACAACAGTAGCTGTTTTCCATGCACAAGGGAATATATGAGTGGACAAAGACAAATTAAAACAGTGAGTTAGTTCAGGTAAGAGCGTAGTAAATGCATCTTTTAATACATTGCTTGAGATATGTTCAATGGCAGAGGATTTATTAGTATTGATGTTTCGTATAAGAGCAAGCACTTCAATTTCATTGGTCGTGATGTCCGATAATTGGGAGTTGACTTTTTGGTCAGTATTTGTCATGGGAGTTTTGGGTGCATTAGTTAGAAGATTATCTGTTATATTTGCGAAATATTGATTAATAAAATCAGGTCGGTCTTCATTAGGGACAGGCATATTGTTGTTATCATTGAGATTTAGATGAGATGTAGTTGGCTTGGAAGGAAAGATAGAATTTATAGTCTTCCAGTATTTTTTGGGATCTTTCGTGTCACGTAGAGTGTTTAGAAAGTAGTTTCTTTTAGCATTCTTAAGTTTAATATTTACTTCTTTCTTGAGAATCTTTGCTTCCAGGAAGCTGTCAGTAGTACCCAATTTTCTTGCTTTTTTCCTAGCTGCATTCTCTTTTGTTATCAGTTCTAGAATATCCCTAGTGAACCAGGGGTCATTTGTGTCATTGACCTTAATATTTTTAAGTGGACATAAGTCATCGAGAGTAGCAGTGATACAGGATAAGATATAATTCCATGAATCATTAGGGTTAGAGAGAGCCATAAATTCATTTCTCTGGAATGACTTTCTTAAGCTCTGCTGGAAAGCCAACGAGTTAAAATTCTTATATGAGCGAGCTTTTTTAATCGTAAAGGTTTTCTTTGTTTTTATTTTCTTCCTGATCATATAGATAGCTTCATGGTCGCTTATATTATGATGTATTGTTCCACTGTCAGAGACACATGTTGAGTCTGTTAGTATTAGATCTTGGTGGTAGAGGAGATAGTACCATTCCTAATGGCAGAACGTGTGTTAACATTGATCAACTGTTGTAGTCCATTATGCTGAGCAAATAAGGATAGCTTCTTCTTGTCCGGGCAAGAGTTATTCGCATAATTTATATTAAAATCACCCATCATAAAAGTTTCATGATCTGAGGGATCACATGGATTTGATGCTAAGATATCATTCAATTTGCTAATGAAGGATTCAATAGTACCTGATGGAGGGCGATAGACTAAGAAAATAGTCATAGGCTTAAGGTTTTTTGGAAGTAGTTGAATTGATAACAATTCGATATCACTAGTTGATTGGTCTAGATCAGATAGTCTTCTATAATTTAGATCTGATTTAATATAACATAGTAAGCCTCCTCCTTTCTTGATAGTCGAGGAGTTTGGCAGCAGAAAGGTGCGATCAAGTCTAATTAGGTTGTAGTTTGGTATATTAATGAGTTGATCAGGGTAGGGGGTGCTAAGCCAAGTTTCGGATAGGGAGATAAAATAGGGCTTGAGAAGGAGTATATTTTGTTTTACAGTATCGAATTTGTTACATAAGCTTTGACAGTTTAGGTGATAGAGCATGAGGCCATTCTTTTTGTTAGCAAGAGACATTATGGAAAAATAAAGAAATATAAAAATAGATAAAAACTAAAAATTTATAAAAACAAAGGGGGGGGGGGGCAGGGGCGGCTGACTGCAAACGCACAGCCGGGGGCAGCCGGGAATCAGAAGAAGGGACCGACGGAGGTCAAGACGGTATCAGTGAACCAACTCATCATCGGAGATTTAAGAGCTGGATTGGGTCCCGCAGTTACTAGAGGTAATAACATTATAGTATAACTCCATGCATAATACATAATACATGCTACATCAAACAATTGATTGGTTAACTCCTAGTCACTAGGGTGTAGTGTGAGGAGAGCTGGATTGAGTCCCGCAATTACTAGAGGTAATAACATTATAGTATAATTCCATGCATAATACATACTACATCAAACAATTGATTGGTTAACTCCTAGTCACTAGGGTGTAGTGTGAGGAGTAAAAGGAGTAAATTGCTTAGGAACAGATTTTCTCCTTTAGATTACTCAAGATATTAAATTATTCAGAATATTCCGAGCTCCGAGTCACTGTCATAAGTGTGAGGAGTTAAAAATAATAGTTTTTTGAAAGGCTATTATTCAGGTATAATTCATTATATGTATCAGGTATTAGTAGACACAAGTTAGATTAGCACAAAAGATCCTCAAGTAGATCCAGATTAACGACCGTATCAAGTGTCATTCTCTATATCAAAGTCAAGAACAGAAAAACAGAATCATAATCAGAAAAATAATCAACGTCAGATCTCCAAGTCACTAGCTCAGTGTGGGGAGATATACTAATGGGTATATACATTAGGGCTAATAAGCGCATGAAATATAAGTTTACACCATCCCATGAAGTGAAATATATTTATCTACTAAACATAGATGGGAAAAAAAGGATTGAACTTAGCTCCTAGTCACAAGAATTTGTGTGAGGAGAGTCACTCCGGTATAATAATTATTCGCAGAGCGGGTGTATATTGCGATAGAAAGTGGAGAATAGCTTCATGACAAATTTCCGGTTGGTAGTACTATTGTAGTGAATTCCATCCGTCGTGGTGGCTGAGTATCTATGTGAGATATATCCATGTCTTATTTTATGAACATGGGCTTCAAAGTGGGGGGTGATGACACGTCTGGCTCTATTTAGCTTTCTTATTAGCTTATTCAGGTTATATATTGTCTCGTCAATAATATTCTGCTCGACTTGTGAGGTAATAGTGCAAATATTATAATTGTCGAACGAAAGACCAACAACCTCGCATATTATTAAAGCCCTTGCCAGGGCCCCTAGGCGTGGAAGTTCACGGAATATATCTTCGTAGACCATTGCAGTCAGAGATGAAGAATCTTGAAGCGCAGGGACAATTTGCTTATATTTTAGTTTGATGGACAGGTTGTTGATGCCACCGCAAAAATATAATAAGTCAAACTGCATGGAATCATAGTGTATGATTGCTTGGTCAGTTATGCTTTCGCAATTCCCTCCAGGAACAGCTAGACATGCGATATCAAGATCGGAACAATCATATGTTAGTGCATATTCAGCAATGATTGGTTTCCAATGCTTCACCCTTGAGTCACCTAGGATTAGGATTTGAAATCTTGCCATTGTATAGGATTAGGAGAGGTTCAAGAATAATGATTTCTCAAGTCCATCAGAATCTTTCCGAATAGGTTTCTGTCGTCATCAACCCTATCAGCTGTTATGGTTCTGGATTGCGCTAAGGTGAAACCACAACCGTAGGGAAATTCATACGTAGCCTCGTATATATTTCCTTGCTTCAGACTCATGAGAAAAGTCTTTAGCTCGGGGTGGGCATCAAATTTCGCTCTTGCGCATTTGGTCAATTGGGTTTCGGCATTCCACTCCTTATTGGTGGGAATTTTGCGTGCAAGTCTCTTGATCGTATAGGGATTTTTAACTACTTTTAATTTCTCAATGAGCTCTTGATTGGCTTTGGCGGCAACGGCTTTGGATAATTGATATAGCTGTTCTGACGAATTGACTACAGTACTATCATCTGCTGTTAGCTCGCAATTATACAAGTTGGACAGCGGGCTCATATGGCCTTGAAAGGCCGTTCCGTCAGGCGTGTCCAGGGTGGAGGCATTCGATTTTGTTATTCCAATAGGAAGATTATCATAGTCCCCGGCCACGTATGTTGTTCCTTCAATAACACATGACATGCCTCTAACAACTGCCCTCTTACCATTCAAGCGAGCAGCGGTGGCAAAGGCTTTTGCTTCCTTTTCAAGTAGCTGGTCACTTTTGGTCAGATCATTAAATGCCCTGATTCCATTGAGCAATGGATTATTTCGGTTGGCAGACAGCTGTTTAAAGAGATTGACTTTGTTAGTTAGGGAGAGCAATTGTAATTTTATTGGCCTACCGTACTTTGGCTTACCTTCTGTGGCATTTAGTGTATCAGCGGCTTGGGCTTGCTCTTGATCGTATAAGCCTAGCCGGCTTGCACCAGCCGTTTGTACGTAGCTGATATTCAAGCGAATATTATTGAAGAATGCATCGATCGTATTTGCCATAACTTCATTTGGTGGTTCGAAAATACCCTTGATTATTAGACTCAGATCCCTTGAATCGGGTGCTTGTTGGTTCTGATTCGCATAAACTAAAGTATTATTATCAGCAGGGTTGATCGTGGGTGGGTTGATCATAGATGGGGGCTGGTTAGGATTAGGTCGGGATTTAGACGACAGACTTTCCTCAATTCTAGAGATTCTGTCCTTGTGTCTCACCAAGCTGTTATCATGCGCAGCCACTGTTCCCTCTAGCTGGGGGATACGTTGGCAATATTCACCGATGGTCCCTCCCAAAGAAAGATTGTCAGAGTGAAGCCTTTCATTTATCGCCTGAATATTATCTAGTTTGGAGTCAATCATGTTGACCCTATTTTCAATCGTCGTGTTAGCTGCAGCAATCGAGTTTACTCTAGATTCAATACCAGAATTTGCATCGGCAAGCTTGCCTAGGGAGATTTGGATTTTGTACATGCTCTGCCTAAGTTCATCAATAATAAAGTCACGACTACCATCAGATAATTTAGTATTTACAACAGGTTTCGGGGGAGAGGAAACTGAGGTAGATGAACGACTTAACTGACTGGATGCCTGGGTCAGGGTAGGTTGTGCTGTCTGTAGAGAGGCCTGGGAGTTGACAATCGATGCAGATGAAACGCTTCCATTTGGTCCATATACCAAGTCCGCTTGTAGCTTGCGACTAGCGAACAGCTAGTAAGAAATATACCTGAGTGTTGAGTCTTATTGCTATATAGTATAGGAGCTCTGGATATAGGTATATATGCCTACTGGTATAGTACCACTCCATTATAGGGATAAGCCTATACATTATATGCTACTGCATCTCCAACTCTAAGACTATAAGATCTTATAGTCTTAGAGTTGGAGATGCAGTAGCATATAATGTATAGGCTTATCCCTATAATGGAGTGGTACTATACCAGTAGGCATATATACCTATATCCAGAGCTCCTATACTATATAGCAATAAGACTCAACACTCAGGTATATTTCTTACTAGCTGTTCGCTAGTCGCAAGCTACAAGCGGATTTCTGTCAATGTTGTCATTCATTAGTCAATATTATCTGACTAACGATATAGAACCACCTCTGTACACATATCTAGCCTGTAAAGCTAATGCACCAGAAAGGGACAGCGATGAACAAGTTTACCCTTGATTCTTACTTTCACTTTATTTTATTCACTTAGTTAGCCTTGATTTTACTTTATTTTGTAATTACATTATACTGTTGTGTAGCAGGCAGGTCCAATATTAGACACTGTCTATATTTTAACTAGAAATAGATGTACAAACAATAGGGATAGCAAAATAAAACAAAATTTAAGGGATATTCGGAAGAGCTGTGACTGTCACAGAGATTATTCCTCTTTCCATAGGTTTCTCTCTTTTAATTCTACATTGTATAACAATTGTTGTAAATGTAATATGGAAATAAAAATCTATTATTATTATTATACAGACATTTGGGTTGTTTGCGTAGGCATAAATGGTGGTGGCGATCTCAGAGGAGGGGATGTATATCCATATTGTCTCTGAGCTGCTTTACGGGCTTCTTCCCAACGGTATTGTTCAAAAGCCATTAGATCCAATTCTGTGTAAGGTGGACGGCACGCCATGTTTGTAGTGGCTCTAGCATGCACTGTGTACTCCCAGTAGTAAAACCGTTATAAGTAAATAATAAAACACAATCCAAGGTAAAAAATACCTTCAGGTACAACACAAAGTCCAGTATTAGCGTGTACTAGAAAATTATCCAGGAAAATATAGCAGTATATATAGATAAACTCCGAATTGAGTCGGCTCTTGCGGAGCTCAGTTCATGTGCGACTTGTCATCGCGGCTGCCCGTGCCTCGTAAATTGGGAAACATCATTATAGACTTCTTTCTTCTACCTTTTTTCTTGATCGTCGCACGGATACTATATAACATATTTCTACAGCGCTAAACCCCTTCTCGTTTAAAACTTGGTGTATACGTTTGATTAATAAATAATAAAGTATAAGCTACCATCTTTGGCATACATGATCATTGTCCATGTCTTGATAGGTTACATCGACCAAAATACTCAGATATATTGTTATTTCTCTTATACATGTGATTAAAATGTATACATAATCTATCGCGATAGATTACGAATGACATGCTAAAAATGCGATTTCTAAAAGCAGGAATCATCTAGAATTAATTGTTATTTCTTAGAATATCTGGGAAGGGACAAAGTCAGAGAACTGATATAATTTCTTTCATTAAATAATACAAGAAAGTACATGTACAAGAGCAGGTAGGAAAAGCTAAATCAAGCTTGCACTGGGAGCTATAATAATCCGTCTGTAGCTCCCACAATCTTTTTTAAATTTCAAAGTTTTTCAAAGTGATTTATTCACGCGGCACCGGACGGAGCACGGGAAATATGTAAAACGCAATGATATATTCAATGCAATGTTTTGAGATTTGGTACACATATGTATATGACTAAAAGCAATAATCCCTCCAAAAATAGGAACATTCCAAAAAAGAGATCTTGTGAATGAATCACTTTGAAAAATATCATTGTAAAATAACGATATAAAATACGTTTTATATTGATTCGAACGACTTGATGCGGCCGACGGAAATTATTTATTACGACAAAACTAATCGTCAGATTTTAAATCTGAAAGCAGGGCTGTCTTCCTGACAGTCAGGGAATTTCTGTGATATATTTTATATTCAGATTGAACCCACTGAACCCACTGAACATACCAGGTAATGCCAAAATCTGGAAATATCTTAGTTGTAACTGGAAAGAAAATTTGTAAATCCTCCCTTGAAATGGTCCGATTTGAATAAATCTTGATTTTTATTAAAGAGCAGAACCTCCTTGCGCATTGCCCCATCTTTGATAAGGGGGTTATTAGGGGCAACACATGAGTGATATATTTTAGACAAATACATCGTTCACAATTGCTTAAATATATGAAAACAATCCAAGGAACAATAAATTATTGCTCAACAATGAATATTCACCTCCAATCGATAATACCTAGCTAGCGACAATTACAAAAACTGATATTTTTTCCATAAATTCAAATAAGCATTTGGAGATTATTTCAGACATTATTTTGGTGACAAATGATTTTATTTCAGACCTATCAAAAGCGAGAAATGGTAGAAACAATAGCTCATTATATCCCTGGTAATACCAAAAAGGGACATTTTAAAGGGAAAGAAAGCTTTAAATCCTCACTTAAAATGGTCCGATCTGAATAAATATAGATTTTAATGAAAGATCAGAACCTCCTTGCCATGTCTATGTATGATTGCAGACTGCCCCACCATAAGGGTGCTTATCAGGGGCAAGACATGGGTGATAGGTTTTAGACCAATACATGGTTCGCAATTGCTTAAATATATGATTATTTATTTGATGTCTTTTCATAATCTAATCAGGGCCTAACTAAAAAGTTGTTGTGTTCAATAAGTTAGCTTCTAATGTCTCCTACATTGTTGACTTGGTTGTTTTAAGGTATTCTAGAAAATGGAATTTATATGAATTCTTTAGGAAAAAAATAGAACATACTGCTGGTCAACTGTAATGACTCATTCTAATATCATTGTGCACATTAATTGCTTCTTCAAGTCCTTGCATGTGTTGGCATATGGGGAGGGGGTAATAAGGAAAAATTTTGGTAGTTCAGCCTATAAGCTATACAGCCATGTTGCTTATTGTTAGTATACGAAACAATTGTATGATATATATTTATATATAACATGGTATCGGTTTGCAATGTTTATGAATCTGACTGCCAGAGGGAATGGTTCTAATATCCCCTCACTGCTCCACTTAGAATACACTGATTTGAATAAATATTTTTTTAATTAAGATAAACATTTTCTCAAAATGTACCTGTATGTTACAAGTCTCCCCCCCCCCCCCCCTTTATGCTTTAAAACGCCGTTGCTATGGGCAACTGAATTCAGTCTCATCTACTGGTCTTTACAGATGAACATTTGAGAATTCGTTGAGTTTGTATCTAAAAGTAGATATTAACAGATGCTTGAACGAATTTAGGCTTAAAATTATATCTCACAATGTCAGAATAGTATTGCTATTTTTGTCAGGTTCTTACAAAGAAATTACAGGGGAAATACATACACATTCATACACTTATCTCTAATTTCCAAGGTGTAGGCATAATGCTAAATGTCTGTTTATTTTTCTGAATGATTTTTAAAAATTTTGATGTGTAGACAATTTCTCGCTTCTGTGTTGGTAATAATTTTAAATATTCATATTAGTATGTAAACATGTAATAGCCCAACAGCTACACTTGTGTATATTTCTCTGTTTAGCTTGTGCAACGATCATGTGACCCCTGTACTTTCTGTTTCTCCAATCATATATTAGCTTTAGAGAATTCTTCTTGGTTACTCCTTGGTTACTGCAGAGTACCATGATGTTAATACTGTATAAAATGTTTGTTTACCTTATGCATAGTTAGTTAGGAATTCGGAATTGAAAGAAATTAGGAGTGAGTCAGAACAGAATCAACATGGAGTGAGAAGCAAGTTGATATTGGAGTGAGAAGCAAGTTGATATTCAAGTTCTGAAATAGTCATATTGCTGTAACTCTCCCAAATGCGAAGCATTTGATTTCAGGAGGCCATTAATTTAGAAAAAATAGAATACATTCAATCTCTACAACCTTTGGGGTACATATAGCAGGGAATATCGGTATAATGCAGAACAAGTTTGGGAAGGCTGTGACAATTATTTCGATTCCTACACCTATGCTTCATATACCTATATTTTCCCTATTATTTTGCCTTGTTTTGCCCATATCAAACTTAATTAACCAAACAATTTAGTTTAAGATTGGGGTAAATTACCCACTAATTCGGCTAGCAAAATTGAATGAAAAGTCAGAGCTATAGAATGCTCCGATTTGAATGCATCTTTGTATTTTATTGAGAATAAAACATTTTCTCTAAATGTACATGTATGTATGATTCAAGTACTCCCCCCACTTCCCTCCCCCTGCCCCCCCCCCCCCCCCCCACACACACACACTTTTAAAAGAGGCTGTCTATTGGGCCAGTGGTGAGCGGTACTCAGAACACTGTTTCACCCAAGGGAGAGGACGCCTTTTTATGGGCCTGGGTGCCAGCCATACAAAGCAGTGCTGCCCGAGGGACAAGCCTGGGGAAAAACGGAGTGTGCTATAGGTGTGGTGCGAACAGGTACATGAGTATACATGTGTGTGCGTGAATTGCAGGTGGGGCGAAAAAGTATAGGGGGGAAGTGATTAATGGGGAAAAAGGTTTTGGAGTGGCAGGGTTCTGGAGGAAAAGTGTTGGTCACCGTAATCCATCACTTGGTCAATTCTACGATCTCTGTCTTCTTCTTCTTGTTCTCTCGATGGGTCATCGTGGACGAGATTACTTGTTATGGACTCAGCTTGGGTTGGAGCAATGGCTCGGTCTTCTTTATCTTCTTCGTTTCTTTCATTATCCTCTTTCCTTGATGTATTCCATGATAACTTCAGAATCATTTCCTAGTGGCACCACTCGTCTCGCATCTTTCTTTGCTACTTTGTTATATTTGAAGACCAAATGATCCCTATGTTTACGGATCGGTGATATTGGTTCATCGAGGGGGTATCTTGCTCTCATGTTTTCCCTAACCTCCATAAGCATCTTGCCTAGCAGATTACCACCCCCCCATGAGTGGTCGTCTAGTCTATAATTGCCAAGGTAACAGCCAGCACCATATTTCATATTCGGAGTGGCCTCAATCAGTTCGCGTTTACCTAGGCCCACTAGTTTTCTCCTTAGCACTTCATTCTGTTCGAATTTGGCCACTATGATTTTCTTCATCTCTGAATCAGCCATTGCATCCCAGTTGGCATTTGTGGGAATTGCTTCTCCGTATCTATTACACATCCTAGGGTCTCTTGAATTGGTAATCTTTGACCTTAACCGATCCTTTTGAAGCACCTCTGCTTTCTTGGCAAAGTAAGCTTGCTCAGACGATGTATACTCAAACTCCTCATATATAAATTTAACATTATAGAAGTTCGAGAGAAAGGCTCGCTCCCCCTGGAAAGCATAGCCTCCATCAACGGGCACTACTTTCGTGGTCTCAGGCAGGACGTCTTCTGGGATGGTTTCAAGAAGGCTATTATCATATATTTTACCATCAGTTGGTCACCTTTGGCCCTTGTTTCTTCTTCTTTATATCCAATCGCTATAGCCCTTTTTGCGATTTGATGTGCCAGGCTACGTTTTTGCTGAACTCAAGGCAACACATTATTCAGCTTAACGAATTTAAGGTAATTGTATCTCTGTCCCAATTTCATTCTGTCTTTTAGCACCTTTTGACCTCTGATTAGTTCTTCTTTGATACCTATGTTTGTTAGTTTTACCATCATTTTCGGTGGTATTTTCCCTTTTTGATACCCTTGTCTGTAGGCTTTCTGGACAAGGTCATGAGTGAAGTGAGGAATTAACAATTGACAAAGACTTACTACCTTATCTTTAGGGCTTTCTCCCTTGTAGAACTCTAATCCTTCGATTTCCATATAGTTCTCCTTTGTCATTGTTTCACATACGTCAATCTGATTTTTCAAACAGTTGATATCTTGTTTCGTATAATCACTCTCTCGTTTCACGTCAAATACCACATTCTCCAGTTCTCGTCTCTTTGAAATTTCACCGTCTAAGTCCAGGATTAGATCATTGACAAAATTCGAGTTACTTTCAATAGACACTTTCATTTCAGTTTTTTCGTCATCCAGTCTTTTCTCCACGGATTCCTGAAACTCTTTCTGTTTCGTTAAAAACGTGGCCATCTGTGTGCGTAAGGTATCCATCTCAGCAGACATGGCTGGGTTATATACTGAAGATACTTCTCCTGATTCACTTTGGGGTGATTGTGATGTGACTTGTGCCTGTTTTCTCTTCTTTCTACGATGGCCCCTGCCTGCGCCCATTGTTCAGTGTTTGTTTACCGTGGTTACTGGCGGCAAACTCAGGCTATGTACCCCACTATCGCTCACCTTGGATTGGGTATATTTAAAATTGTCTCATATATCGGTAATCGTCCCAATTATCCAATATATCGTACAAAGTCTGTTTTCTATATTCACAAACAGAGCTGCATTGATATAGATCGCTACTCTCTGATCAGCTGCATTCCGATAGATTGTCGATTTAAATTTCCTCGATACGATCAGGCATCTTACTATGCGGCCATCTTGGTATCCTGAATGGATTAGAATTTAGATCCACAGTAGAATTTAGATCCACAGGCGTGACATAGAAACTGACTTTTGGCTGTTAGTCCAGTCAGCTTCAGTAGAACTATCAGCACCAAGCGCCCATCATGTTCTGTAGGAAAAGAGGAAACAACAAAAAATTCTGACAGACACTAGAGCAGCGTAACTAGCAAAGTAACCAGCACACAGCTAAACGTAAGTGAGAGTCGTGCAACACTCGTGGTTGCACACATTAATTGCTGGTTGTCAAACCCCAGAGCCTTATATAGCCTGGTTTGCTCACTTAGCTATTCGGTGCAGCCACTACTCATTTGCCCCCAAGGTGTTGACACCACACCCAAACAAGATGCGTGCAACTGTACTGTACTGTACTGTACACATGGCGAAACACTCGCTTATGGAAATTTCCATAGGGAAAGAGGTATCCAGACCTTGGACCTAAGTTTCAATCCTCTCAGGAGCACATGGCAGCCAAGATGGGCTTGCTCCCTTGAGGCAGAAGTTCTCAACATCGTTTAATATTGCAAAAACACTAAGACACCATACAAGACATATAATGATCCACGACAATCAAGCAGCAGTTGCAGCTACTTACAGATCTTTGGATTTCTCCACTGTCCTGTTAAAGTTAGAGATTTGAGTAGGGCGTGAGCTATCAATCCTGAAGTGGCGATGACGGTGGTACGTACGGACGTGTATTACTAGGCTGAGGCACACAACCGATTTAAAAGACTAAATATTGGATTTTACCGAAAAATTTTAAGACATACCGTTTACTGAAGACTCCAGGAACATCTTGAATGAACTTTGGATGTTTATTAGCTATAATCTGTCACTGTGGTTATAGTTCGATCCTCCGAAGTGAACGGTAATAGGGGATTGTGTGTACATATTCCCGCCTTCCTCAATCATCGCCCTTGTTTACATCGAAGTCACAAGATGACAGTCTGTCACACGCTGGTCAATGGTCGTAAAGAATGAGTGTCAACCTACAATCTGATCTGGCCTATGGAAAAAGGAAAGCTTCTGGATCTGAAGGAACTTCACCTGTACATAAAAAAGCAAGCAAAGATATTAGTGTTGACATCCCTGTTGATATAAACTCTGATCCGAGTGTTACTACTGAAAAGTCACAAGAAATGGCTGGGTCGGAAAGCGAAGGGGTTACTTTCCCCCAACTAGTATTGAGCCATAATGAACTCGCCGAATATGCTACCAAAACTAAAGACTTTTTAGATGACTTAACGAAATCACATGGTGATGAAATTCAAGACAAGGTAGAGATGAAACGCTTGACCAAAGATCTAATCAAGCAAGTGAAGTCGCTTGAGTCAACCGTTGATAACTTACAATACAAACTTAAAATACAAAAAGAAATGAACAACGATTTTGATACGAGGCTGAGACAAAAGTCTCTGATATTCAATGGTGTGAGAGGCAGGCATAATGTGGATCTAATTGATACGTGTACCGAAATTATTAAACTTGCATTACCAGAATTTAACCCCGGTAGGTTGGACAAGGTATACAGGCTTACCAGTAAGAATAGGACATACTCAAACAGGCCCGATCCCATTATGGTTAACTTCATCGCCCTGAGTGACAAGAAGATGTTTCTGGCAAACAAAGCCAGAATTTTTGATCATTCAGTTTTCCCAGATGACCAGTTCCCCTCTCATAAGTTCTGGTTGTTCGAAGACGATTTAAACCCGGACGTACGATGGAAATCTCTTAAGACAAATTGCCAAGCAAGCCTCTGAAAAGAAGATCGACTTATACGCTAAAGCAAAGGGGGACAAGGTAGAGATTAAAGGAAAGACCTACACTGTAAATGAACTCGATTGCATCCCAGTAGAAATTCAACCAGCAAACATCAAAGTCCAGAAGGTGGGTGGGGTCATCGCGTACCACGGGCAACATGTGTGGCCGAGTAACCTGTATAACACCAAGATAAGAATGAAGAAGCTTGAATTTACATTGGTAGAACATTGTTTCATGTACAAGAAGGCGCTATACAATGGACATTTCGCCGCATCTCGCACTATTTATTCTATGAGGGATCCTTTTCAGATCAAAGAGAAGGGCTCCAAATTATCAGTCAACGACGAATGGAAGTCGAAAGAAGCGCAATATATGAAGTCAATCATTTGCCTAAAGTTCGACCAAAATTCTGCGATTCGCAAGTTGCTCCTAGAAACTGGTGATATTGAATTGGTGGAAGCGACTGGAGATCGTTTCTGGGGGTGTGGTTATTTCTTAGGCTCTGTTCACCTTCGCACCCATACTTGGGACACGTCTGGATTTAATAAGCAGGGCAAGATTTTGATGGAGATCAGAGAGGAAATGCAAGAAAAGTACCAAAACAAACTGAATGAGGTTACGATTACGTCCCCGCCCCCTCCGGTCGTCACCCCCTCCAAGCTTTCGCCCAAATCAAGAAATATGAAGCATCGCAGAGTTTTCGAGAAGTCGCCTGCATCAGAAGAAAAGATACTGAATACAAATAGGCAACTCACCTCCATGAAGGGTTGCAATCTCAACACATCCATGGACGAGGACTCGAGCGATGAGCAGTATTCCAGTGATGACAGTTCTGCTATTGAGATGGAAGTTGAATCGGAGAATACTGACGTAAAACAGCCAACAAGTAAAACTAGTACCCCGGCGAGTGCAAAGAAATCGCCTGCAGCTGGACTCTTTCGTCTGGATATGAGCAGAGTGGCCATATCACTTGATGAAACTATCACCGAGCATAATATGAACACTCGACGCACAAAGCCAAGAAAAGGAAAGAAGTAGGATGAACTAGAACTAAAACTAAAAGTAACGTGCTCCTCCGTCAACACCAAATAGCTAATGGCGGACGGAAGTGATTTTACCTCGCTGATCGATCTCACTCTCTAAAATATCTGCTATGTTTCTAAATGTGTCAATGTATGGTATTATACTTGATTATTCATGAGGTTTATATTTAAAATAATGTTTCGATATATACTGGTCTATGGGATTTGACCCAATTTCCGTCTAGTGTTATCCCTATGAAGGGGTCCGCATGTGTAAAAGTTTACAAACAAACCTCCACGAGGTCAATAGATAGGTCAAGGTTGTTCACCCACAAGGAGATTGATTTCCACAAAAATAGTTTTCTCCCTGCTTAGATGGATTTAGTACACTTTTGTTAGATAGTTGATATTATGATATTTAACTATAGAACTGGAAATTTGTTTTCTTGACCTAAATATAGAGGGTTTGAAGACTCGATACGACGTTGGTACTATTTTCTACCATTAAGAGCTTGATGTGTATTTTCTGCGGTACCAATTCAAAATGGCGGATGAAGTTAGTTTTACACGCGCCTTGAGGATTATGACAAAATAATTATGTATGTATCTTTCTGGTTTCTACCATAAACTTGTCTTGATTGTTGTTGATGTATGGTACCTACTATCCCCACATTATGTGGAAATTGTGAATACCAAAGAAGTGTGGTTAAAATTTGACAGCTAGTTTTATAGTCAGAGAATCGGTCGCCGTACGTTACATGAGCACATTGCTTACCCCAATGAGGGAACATTTCTGTAACTTGTTTTTATATTGGGCTATTGTTTGTTTTAACTGTCGCTTATTATTGTTGCTTAGAACCATGCTACATGAATGCTCATGTGTTTCAAGAGTTTGCCAAGTATTGATATTAGTGAAAATGGCTGAGGAGCGCAATGGTATTGGTTGATATGACAGAACTCTCTAAACTCAAGGGACTGACGATTCTATCTCTAAATATAAGATCTCTAAGAAATAAAATAGGCGAGATTAATGATACACTCCTAGGTAAAAATACAAATATACTATTATTACAGGAGACCTGGTTGACCAAAGCAGATGCTGATAGCCAGTTATTATTTGGAAACCGCTTTAATCTTTTCAGAGAGGATCGTTCTACCTTGTCTAGTAATGAGATCAAAAAGGTAGGTGGTTTGGGTTGTTTTATCGATAATACATATCAGGCAGACCCGTGGGTGTTCTCTGACCTAAATGTATGTAATGAGAACATTGAGACCCAAATAATCAAATGTAAACCTGGTAATAGGAAATCAATAATACTCTGTAATACATATCGCCCGCCGTCAGGGAATAAGAGATCATTTATTGAGCATTTGCAGAATATTTTGAATTCGGTCAAAGAGAGATGTCGGCATGGAAATATACTGCTATGCGGTGATATAAATATCGACATGAACGATAAAAAAATGATTCAGTAATTGAATTTAAGCATTTGTTGGGAGAAATGTCACTAAATCAATTCATCTCTGAGGATACTCGGCAAATGATAGGTAAAAGTAGTTTGTTGGATATCATGGCATCAAATTATCCCCATGTCACCACCTCAGGTGTATTAGAGATGAATATATCTGACCACAATGCTGTCTTCATAAACATAAAAAAAGGCAAGAGTATGATCGACAAACAAGTGAAACTGTCGCGAAATTATGGACGAATTGATATGTTAAATTTTAAGACCTATTGTAACAAATTATCGACTGATGATATGATTATTCCTGAAGAAAATCCAGAGCCTGATATTATATGGTCGAACTTAAAAACTAAGTTAACTGCCTACCTGGATGAAAAATGTCCCTATGTAAAGAAAACGGTCATAAGGAGGGGTAAACTAATCCTAAATCAAGAATGTATTGAAGCGATTAGGAATAGAGACAATCTTTTCAAAATCGCAAAGAGATCTAAATTGAAAGATGACTTTATTAGAGCAACAGTGGCCAGGCGAAACACTGCCAAACTTATTAGAAATGCTAAACGTTCCTTTATATTAGATTCTCTTACTGCATGTGAAAATAACAGCAAAAAGTTTTGGAGGAAACTGAACGATCTCCTTGGGAAAAAGAAATCAATTTCTCAAAACAGTTATCTACATGATGGTAGGGTTATAAAAGGTCGAGAAGCGAGTAATACCTTAAATACTGTGTTTAAAAACATGGGTAAGGTGGATATAAATCTGAGGAAGAATCCCTTAGACTACATGGTCAATACTCAAGAACATATTGCCTCTACAAAGATTATAATAGATTGCGATAAGGTCTTGGAATATCTCCAAGGTATTGATGAAAATAAGAGTAGCGGTTTTAGCTGGGTCAGCTCAAAGATTTTGAAGTTTTTCCTGATTTATATGCTGAGAGAGACTACCTTTTTATTGAAGAAGTGTGTCTCCTATGGCCATATCCCTCAGGAATGGAAGGAATTTTGTATTACCCCGATTCCCAAAAATAAGAATCCTAGAGAGCTGTCAAACTTAAGACCTATTGCTATTGTACCTTTACCATCAAAATTATTAGAACATTTTATTTGTCGAGCTTTAATAGATCATATGGAATTTAATCATTATTTCTCTAGCAAACAAGGGGGGGTTCAGGAAAAACCATTCTACTAATCGCAGTGTTTATGACTTTCTGAATCCGATTCTTAGAGGAATTGATGGAAAAAAGGTGACTGCCGCCACATATTATGATGTGGCGAAAGCCTTTAATTGTATTGATCATGATGTTCTCAGATTAAAGCTCGAAAGATATAATATTAATTCTTGTATCACTAGATTGGTTGAGAATTATTTATATAAGAGAAGACAGATGACAAAACTAAATGATATCATATCTGACCCATGTACAATCGAAAACGGTGTACCGCAGGGAAGCCTCTTAGGACCGTTAATTTTTTTAATTTACATTAATGATTTACCAACTTGTTTAGAAAGAATAGATTACCAAAAAAATGAACTGGAATTAAATATTGCAGTCTATGCTGACGACACAGCAATAACGGTCACTGGGAGGAATCCAATCGAATGTACAACCCGACAGGCACTGAGTGCAATTGAGTGTGATGGCACTGTGATCATTTTGTGATTGGCCTCAAACTAGTGAAGTGTGATGTGTATGTGATACGTATGGCTTTGAATCACAGTGAAATGGACATCCCATTAGCTACCATTATGGGAAATACATTGCGTTTATTTCCTCCCATGTTGTTGGTGATCTCACATTTGTGTTGGACCAAGTTCTCATTCATATTCATTTATCTATGTATTACACATGTGTTTCTCAACCAATTCTATCTATGAATACATGTTTTCTTTAAAAGTTAATAATATGGGTGTGATCACAATCGCGCATATAATGCGCATTCAAAATCGCGTCTAAATACTCATTATATAAATTAAATAAATTCTATTGTCAGCCTCACTGGAACTAATAAACGCAACAAACCAAGATGTAATAAGTACCATAAAGTTACACAACACAATGCTCGAAACCACAAATTCCTGTCACTCATACTCAGCTGACATTCACACCTACTCAATGTCGCACATCTGACACCAGCTCGCTAACACTCAGTCATAGAAACCCCTGCACAGGTGACCGTGAGTGTCAGGCATTATGATGGCTTGTGGCTTCATTATCTCTATAACCTTAAAATGGTTTTAGAAATAAGGGGCATATTCATAGGAATACATACATACCAAGTGTATGCTTATACAATCGGAATTGACAAAGATAAAGATATGACATAAACAGATAATGTGAAAAAGGTCAAAATTGCAATTAAATCCTGGAATTGACCGCATATAATATAGATTGGTTTCATTTTCTACGGATGAACAATTGACAGAAATCATCCCTTCCTTACTTCCATCATTCGCAGTGTCTATACAAATCATGTCATTTCTTTTATTTCTGTTTGATTATATAGAAACGATATTCCTCTTTCAGGAAATGTATACTTTCCCATACTTAGCTCAATTACTTTTGGCACCAGAGTGCTTAGAAATTATGCACAAATGTACGCAATGTGACGCAGAATGCGGGATGAAGGCCTGAGACCGAATAAGGCTTTATTATATTTTTTTTCCAACAAAAGAATAATAGCTAATAGCATATTTGAATCACATAAATGTAGTGCCGTTACTTTATCTTACTTTTTGTACTACTTGCGATTGTTTTAATATAGATTATATAACGTGCGCATGCTGCGCATTCAGTTATCGCGCCTTGCGCATGTTACTTTGTGTAGTATAATTACTAGAGTAGCCACAAGGTGGCAGTACGACATTATCTACTTCCCTATATTCTCATTTGCTTCTTTATACTTCCTATTATTTACTTACAACACCTTTTGTTATACGTGATACTATTGTACCTGTCTTGAATCTGCCTCATAGAATAAATTAGAGTAACTACAATATAGTTAACGCTTGTTGTCTTTATTTCTCCTCCCCTGCGCACACCTGAGGGTCATTACATTTTGGTGCCGTGACCTTTTGGGGGAGTAAAGCTGAATAACTCTTATTAAATTATTTAATAAGATTTTGTTGATTTACCTCTGCTACAACAAGTCGCAGATACGATCTATATGTCCAGCAATGGACTCGCCGAACCCGTATTAAATATCCCAGCAGGGAATAATACGGAGAATGGTAGTAATGAAAATCATGTTATCATGGAAGATGGTTCTGAAACAGCATCTGTCGTTCCTACATCTAGCATTGATTTTGAGGAATATGATCGTGAGTTTGCTGAATATAATCGCAGATTTATCGCAGCCTTTCCAAATACTGCAAGAGCTGCACAGTTTGCGAGGAATTCTCTACTGGGATCCGATCGGGGTACATATAACCCTAATGAAATACCTGTTGTGAATAATACGGTGGGACCAACACCCCCCCCAACAGTACCCGATACACAAGATTTTGTGCAACGAGGGAACATTGGGAGAGGTGGAAGAAATCCACCAACATATGAAGCAGTAGTAGGCAATATATCTGTGGCCGAATCTGTTTTTCATGAAAAAATTTACACGCCAAATGAAGCCTTGAATGATTTGGTTTCTTTAGAAACATTAATCAAATATGGTGTACAGAATAATAAAGCTCTAGCAGCATATACAGAAGCTGAAAAGACCTTTATAAGGGCTCTTGCGAATTCTGTTTATGATAACGTTTACCAGTTGGACACTGGAAGAGTTGATTACTGTATGATTCATTGCATGAAATTGGGATTACAACCCAAAGGTATTGGTGGATATCGCCTTCCTAGTGGTAGGGAGGAAATTATCGATCCCATCCCTGTACCAGATAAATTTCCTACGGTTGGAAATAATATTACTTATAGATTCTGGGGTTCACAGCCAGAATTGCAAGGTAATAGAAGAAAAACACTACAGAAATTGTTTAAAGCCTATACAAAGCCTGTTTCTGAGGGTGGAGATAGGGCTGATCAAGGTGATTTATATTCTTTAGATCCTGACGATATTAGTATCGCTTGGAAAACTCCTACCCGTGCGGGTGGGTCAGTGAAGTCTAAGGAAGGAATAAAAAATGTTCCCAAAATACCTGCTTACGATGCTGGTAGGAATACAAAGCCTGATCTAAATATTGGTCGTTCATCTAAACAACCAATTGTAACATACATTGTCGCAGGGGATAATGCTGGGGAAAGAACCAAGCCTAATCCTACGAAGACAATTGTTTCTGATGTGATCAAACCATGTCAAAAATCGACTAAAATAGCTCAAGCAAGAAGCCAAGGGCATGTGACTACTGATGTGTCAACTCTCCCTGTTCCAAAGATGGATTATTCTCGAAGGAAATCGACGATGCCAGAAATGGACCAGGAGGTGGTAATAAGGGACATTGGTACACCAATACCTGCCCCTCGACTTTCCCTCACACGCCCTCGTGAAGTTCCCAAGGCTAAAGCTTTGGAGAAATACAAAGGGACTGACTGGGGAGAATATATTGCAGGAGCTATGAATTGGGCCAGCCTATATGGCTGGGACGACGAAACATTGATCCGAGAATTGATTATTTCAACGTCAAATCATGTTGGTCAGACAACATGGGGGGATATTGGTTCGTTAACCCTGACTCAAGTATTAAGTAGGCTTTCTTGTCAATTGGATGAGAAAACGCCTGATGAAAGAATTAAAGAATACGAATCCAGGGTACAACAGAAAGACGAATCTTTCCAGCATTTTGCTGAAAGTTTAATTGATTTGTGTCGTAAAGCTTATGGAGAATATCCAGATTGCTTGAAAACAAAAACGCTTATGTTATTCTGTGAAGGTTTATTAGACAAATTCACAGTTTTCTGGGTGAAGTATAAAAAGCCTGTCACTCTACAAAAAGCTGTGGATATTGCAAGAAAAATCAGGGTAGCCGGAGGTTGTTCTGAGATGAGAGCTTCAATACTTGATCAAATGCCAACACAATTGGTTTCTTTCCAACCAAAGGAGGCGAAACCGGTGAGTTTGGCTGCTGTAGCCGCCTGTCCGCCTCAGGAGAGTAATGAAATAAACGATCCTGAGATGGAAGCAGAAATTGCTGCATTTAAGTCATTTAAAATGCAACAAAGGGGTTACCAAAACTATCAAAGACCGAATTATTTTGGAAATAAATCTGCTCCCTTCAACCAACGAGTTGGAGATGGTAAGAAGGAATATGACTCTGATAAAAAGCAGAACAAAGATTCGGATTCTGGTAAGCAAAAAACCAAATTCAAATGTAAGTTTTGCCTTGCTAAAGATCATCCCAAATGGAGATGTCCAAGGGTCCTATCCTTACAGGAGGAGATGAAAATTGAAAGAGCTAAGGCCTCAAACCAGGGAAAATCTGCCGGGTCTCAGTGAGAAGCGCAGCTGGGGCCCTTAGCCTTTCTAGTGATGACAATATAATCAGAATAATTCCAGATATTACCGATCATCCTCAGGATGAAGATTCTAGTGAGAAGTTGAGGAATAGACTCGTGGAAGATAGAGAGGTAGATCAACCTTGTTCTTCCCTTGTCAATAATATTTCTCAGCCGAAAGCGGAATGTGTCCCTATTTCTTCCCAAACTAACCAATACTTGGATAGTGTGAGAGGAGGAGGTTTGGAAACGGATGACCTTGCTCTAGTTAGCGCTATACAGTGCGACGATGGAGAAATCAAGGTTTCAACGCTATCGGACCCATGTAATGAATCAGAAATCTTGATAGATCTAACGCCTCTGGCAGTTAGGATGAGATGGTATGTTCCTGTTGAAATAGGTCAAAAGTGTGGAGAATTTCTTTACGATACTGGGGCTCAAACCAGCCTAGTATCTAAAGAATTCTATGAATCACTCATCAGCAAGCCTCGTTTGTTCGCTTCACGAATGAGGATTAAACCTGTAGCTGGTGAGCCTATTGAAACGCTGGGTTATGCAATTTTTGAATTAAATATAGGTGGGAAAATCTATAAAAATGCCTGCTTAGTTGTATCACACCTAGATGGCGACCAAGCTATCTTGGGAATGGATTTTACCTGGCGATATAGACGTGGTATCGCTTGGCCTGGTCGATTATCCCTGAACAATGGCAAGAATCATGTGAATTGTCTGAGGAAGGGGGCAGTGGGCACTGCGGTTATAAAAAAAGATATCAAATTGGGAGCATTTGCGATAATAAATGCAGAAGTTTCTCTTGGAAATCTGCCCACCGACAGACCATATTTGGTAGAACCAGAAGTAGAAGGGGAAAATGGAGAAATCTTTGGAGGCTTGAATACTTACTTGTACAATGCCAATCATGCGAGGATGCCTCTATGTAACCCTACTGCACTCCCGATTCGTATTCGTAAAAATACTCCTGTTGGATATATTTATGAAGCTGAAGAAAATAGCTTAAAAACGGTTAATCCTTCTGATATCACCGATTGTTATATTGCTGCTACTAAGGTGGAAGATGTAGGCGTCGACACATCAAGCTTAGATCTACTCATCAACGATGCACATGTGAAAAGTGATAAAGAGAAGGATATATTGAAAGAAATGATTCTACGAAATCAGGATGTATTTCGTCTACCAGGGGAGACCCTAGGCTATACATCTCGTACCACCCACACTATAAACACGGGGGATGCTGTACCGATTAAGCAAGCTTATCGCCGACAGGCTCCTGTAAAAAGGAATGTGGCTGAAGAACATGTTAAAAAAATGTTGGAATCTGGTGCGATAGAGGAAAGCGATAGCCCTTGGGCCTCACCGATTGTTATGGTTAATAAAAAAGATAACACCATACGGTTCTGTGTAGACTATAGGAAATTAAACAGTATCACAAAAAAGGATTGCTATCCTTTGCCTCGTATAGACGATTGTCTAGAGGCTCTGGGTGGCAATACCTGGTTTTGTACACTGGATTTGGAAAGTGGTTACTGGCAGATTGCAATGGATGAAAACAGCAAAGAAAAAACTGCATTTGTCACTGCTTCTGGGCTATACCAGTTTAAAGTAATGGCATTTGGACTTTGTAATGCTCCTGCTACTTTCCAGAAGATGATGAATAATATGTTGCGAGGTTTGGTGAATAAGACATGCCTCGTATACTTGGATGATGTAATAATATTTGGCAAATCGCTGCAAGAAACTCTAGAAAATTTGGAGGAAGTTTTCAGTCGTTTGAGAGAATATGGTCTCAAATTGAAACCAAAGAAATGTAAACTTTTTCAAAGGCAAGTTGAATATCTGGGTCGTGTTGTATCACAAGAGGGTATTCGAGCAGATCCAGAGAAAGTCAAAGTGGTCAGAGAGTGGCCACAGCCTAAGAATGTTAAAGAGGTTAGATCATTTCTTGGATTTGCTTCATATTATAGGCAATTTGTACAGAATTTTTCTGATATGGTATTTCCCATTCAGGAAATTGTGAGGAAATCTAGTAAAATCGCCAAATATAAAGTGGAGTGGACCAAAGATTGTGAAGCTTCATTTATAGCTACTAAGAATGCTCTTACAAAGGCTCCTGTCCTTGCATATCCACGAGCAGAAGGTCTATTCATATTAGATACTGATGCAAGTGGAAAGTGTATGGCCGGGGTGCTATCCCAGATTCAAGATGGAGAAGAAAGAGTCATTGGTTATGCTAGCCATTCTCTAAGTAAATCTCAAAGGAATTATTGTACTACTTATAGGGAATTGCTTGCGGTAGTAGCCTATGCCAAGAAATTTAAACATTATATTCTTGGGTCCGATTTTATTGTGAGAACTGACCATGCTTCATTGACTTGGCTGATCGGTTTTAAAGAACCAGAGCATATGCTTGCTCGTTGGTTGATGACCTTGCAGTTGTATAATATCACTGCTCCTGGAGTGATTCGCCATCGAGCTGGGAAATCTCATATCAATGCCGATGCTCTTTCGCGCATCCCTTATAGTAGATGTAAGAGAGAGGATTGTACAGACTGTGGGGCTCATAATGCTGTCATAGCCAGTGCAAAAGTTGTGAATAATAATGTTCAAAAAAGTTTAAATTTGGAGGCTGAACAAGCCATAGATCCTGATTTAAAGCGCATCATATTATTTGTTCAGGGAACTATTCCTTGGCCGACTAATACTGGGGCAGAGAGCAATGAATTTCGAAGCATTGTAGCTAAGAAAAATGATCTAGTAATTTTGGATAATCTGTTATGTCTACGCTGGAGGCAACCCTCTACAGGAAAATTATTCAGTAGAGTTGTGATACCTTTTAGTTGTAGGAAGAAAATATTCGATCGCCATCATGGCCCAGCTTGTGTTGGGCATTTTGGAAATCCTCGTACCCATAAGGCTATTAAGCCCAGATATTTCTGGCCAGGTCTTAGAGGAGATGTTGGGAGGTGGATCAGGCAATGTGAAGCCTGCCTAACCCGAAAAACAAGAGCAGGAAAGAATATTTCACCCCTGACTAAGGACATAGCTGGTGAACGATTTTCTCGTATAGCTATGGATGTTCTTAGTGGATTTAAACGAAGCCCAAATGGTAATATATGTGTATTGGTTGTGACTGACTGTTTTTCAAAATGGTCAGAAGCATTTTGCTTACCTGATCATAAGGCAGAGACAGTCGCCTGGACTCTGTTTAAAGATTGGATATTGCGATTTGGCACACCAAATTCGATACATACCGATGGAGCCCCAGAATTTGAGGGTGGGGTAATGAGAGAATTATGCAAAATATTTGATATACACAAATCCCACACGAACCCATATAGACCGATGGGGAATGGACAATCAGAACGCTTTAATAGAGTATTGGTTGAGCAATTATCATGTTACATTGATTATGGCTCTGAGAAATGGGACACTCTGATTCCATGTATAGCCAGTGCATATAATACTAGTGTTCATGCTAGTACTGGCTGTACACCATATTCTTTGTTATTCGGTGAGGAGGCATATACTCCTGCTGATTTGATATTTGGTATTCCACGTGGAGGATTGGATTTGCCAGCACGAAGTGTATTTCTGGAACAATTGCGTAAACAATTACGTGAGGGACACAGAATTGCTCGTGACAGACTACAAGTTACTTCACTTGCTCAGAAAAAGAATTTTGATCGGAGAACTAGACTTAGAAACTTCCTGGAAGGTGAATGGGTCTACAGATATTATCCACCTATAGCGAGCAACAAATATGGGGCTAAATGGGATGGACCGTTCAAAATACTAAAAAAAGTGAATGACAGTACATATCTTTTGAATACAGCAAGAGGAGATGTACGTTGGAATGGTGATTTCCTGAAAACAGCAATAGATCCAACATCGCAAGATGGCTTGACTATTACTGCTAACCTGGGTAGTGCTCCCGAAATGGAAAAACTACGTGAGGAAGGCAGAGATGTCATTCGATTTAATGGGGTAAGGTATATCCAGGCCAGGAGATTAAACAATTTATTTCTAGGCAGAAACCGGATAATACTAGACGTCGTGGTAGACCTCCACGAAAGCCACCTTCTAGCTTAGAGAAGACGCATGGGGAGGATGCAGTAGTAAATACTGTGAATAATATTCCCAGCATATCTCAAAAGTTAAAAGAGAATGGTAGAAAACCGCGAAACCGAACTAAAAAGATTAATAATTATGTAGATAATACCGTGCCTCTGGTACGAGGAGAAGGGAAGAGAAACATCAATGCCCCTGATCGTTATACGCCATGCTAGTTGAATATTATAGCAATCTTTCTTCTGGTCTGGTAGTGATTGAGCTCCCATGGCGATTATTGACTGTTGAAACGAATAAATCGACAAATAAAAAAAACACAACGAGAAGTATCCAATGGGTTAATCTATGAGCGTATGATGATCCTTGGAGCCCTATGCTATATTCATATATGTGGAGAAAAGAAAAATACAAACATTGCAATGATTTATGTACGAGAACTACCTTGGTAGGCACTGCTATAAGCAGACCATTCTACAACTGATTGGATTGAGCCTTCTCTCTTGGTAGGGTCTCAGTGCTATTCTTATTTATATTGACATAATTAAAAGTGAATTGTTTTTCAATAGCTTAAAAACTGCTGTATATTTCATGTGATTACCTATCCAGCTATTGGCTGGGTGATTGTGTTAATCGAGTACAGGTTAGTTGGACGGTGGGGTGTTTCAGGCACTCCTGCCTTGGTCTTCAAACCATACGGACTGCTGAACCTAGGATACGAAAGAAAGTTTCTCGTTTTTTGTATTGAGGGAGTCATTCTTGCCTCTGTTACAAGACATAAACTGTAAGTAGATCCTTTTCTGAAAAACTAGTTACTGGAATATATTGCCTTGATATAACATCATTATGACTTAGAACTCTAATGTAGGATGTTGCTCGACTCAGGGATACCGGTGCTCGTGGCAAGCTATCCTATCATGAATATTTATGAGTTTGAAAAGTAAGGATGTAAACAAAGGTCGATGTGTATGTGATATGTTATCGTGTGACTGATAATTAAGCGTAAATAAGCAAATTATTCACTTGATATTATCTAAAGGGGATGACTGACATATCCTGATTAAGTTGATGTATTGTGGAAACGTTAATCTCGTTAAGATACGTCATACTAGCTATATTTGGCATGAATGTTGTGGTTTGGGCTTTAGACATGATTAAAACTATGTTAAACAGGCTGTTTTTCAATGCGCACATTTGCGATATCCTAGTACAAGGCTTAGCAATGGTTAGCGGTATGAAATCTATCAAGCTAGATAGATTTCTACCTATGCGCACAAAGTCTAGCGATATGTTAAAAAGTTTGGCCTTGCTTTTGGGGCATACATGTTCCGGCCGGAGCCGAGGGAATCCGCAGGGTCCCCTAGCATCGCGCAGTGCGGCCTATTCTTATGACAAAAGCGCGGACGTCGGAGAGAGCAGGGTACGGTACGTGCAGTGTTGAGTTCTATGGGACTGCGTACGAGAGGTCACCTAAATCGACTAATACGGTATTCTAGCTTCGCGCAGCCTGTGCGCAAGTTGCGCATTGGTTAATATTGAATTATTACTAAACTATTATTGTTTTTTTTGTTTTTTCAGGATTAACCTAATCTGGACCTTATGGCCGGAAAAGGGCCGGCAGCGATTCCAGCTGCTGCACCGAATGAGGTCGATATGGACACCTCAAAGCAAGTCCAACCCCCGAATAAAAGTTTGAAAGAGGCTGGTGCTTCAGGCAAGGCCTCTACCCTTCCGAATCAAAATTGCCCGACCATGGAGGACTTTTTAAAGTCCTGTAGCTCCAGTGGCATTGCCGTCCCGAAAGACCTTGCGAACTACAAAATTCCCAAGGTTGGTGAACAGAAACAAGGTAAAAAACAGTCCAAAACGAAGAAAAAATCGTCTGATGCTAGTTCTACTGCTTCCAGTTATCGGGAGAGGGACGATGTTCCCAGACGTTTTAATATTCGAAGAAAATCAACTAAGACTTGGTTGCCTAAAGAAGACACCTCTGTCGTTCCTATTTTGCCGAATGATGAGAAAGATGAGTTTACTTCAGTACCCGAAACCGATGATGCTCTAGACGATATGAATCGTTTTGAGGAATTGTTTGCGACTAATTGCGAGACTTCCAATGTCTTAGCAGGTAAAAACTGTGTAGTATTTGAGGACCAGTACCTTAAATTAAAAATGGCTGCTCAGATATTCACGAACAATATGCGATGTCCCTTTACCTGTTGCAGGTCTAAGGATCTGAATCCAGAAGGTGTCAAAGTGTACTCAACGAAAGAAACATTTCTGAGACATTTGTGTGAGGAGCACACTCCACTTGTTTCAGGACTGAAATGCCCTATTCGATGGTGCCCCCATGCGTTTGATCGAATGTCAGACTTATTGATACATTTGACAAGCCCTGGAGGAGGCCATAAACGGGGTAAGTCAAGTGCTGGTCGTATACTTGAAGATGTGCGCCTTAACCCTACTCTGGTTACGGTTGCCAATCCGAATTTTCATTTGAGCCTTGTAGTGACTCGTAATGTGTGGCAGGCCCTGGAGGAGGCTGCACGAGAATCTGGGTTTGTACCAAAGGCTCAAGGACAAATGATAAAGAAACAAAAGGTTGTTGATGCTCCAATTCCATCAGTGAATGCTTGGACAGCAAGACAATCTGCGATGCCTACTATTTCTAATAGTTGTAGTTTTGAAGCAGCTGGGATTGGTTTGAACGTGACCAGTGAGAGTCTACACCAGATAAAAGATGAATTCAGTCATGCTTTGGGTCAATTTAACGTGGCCTCTGCTATGGCTGAGGAACAGTTTAAAGATGCTGTGATAGCTGTGAGAGAACGTTTTGAAAGACATTTAAATGACTTAATGAAGCCTTTGGCTGATGTTGAACAGATTGTAAAAAACCAAGAGGAAGTCAAGAGTCTACTGGAGGTAGTCGAGGAAACGAGCAACCTTAATGACATGTTACAAATGCGTGTATTAGATCTGGAAAATTCTAATAAGAATCTCACAGATAAAGTGGCTAAATTGGAGGCTGAGTTAGCTTCCAATTCGACAAAATCTTCTCCACGTCCTTCCACTTCTTCAGGTAAGAATGTTGTACCATTGACGACGATGGAGATGATTCGTGCCAGAAATGTAAGGGCTAGACAGTTAATGAATTGTACCACTTGTACCGTGACAAATTCTGTTTCAGACTTGAATAAAACTATGGTTAAACCTTCGACTGGGACTACAAAATCGGTGGCTGAACTAACTACATCTGCTGAGGCCATTGCTGCACAATTATTCGAATCGTCCAGTTTTCCACCTGCTGGTTGTACCCAGATGCTATCACCTGATAGCTTGGTGACTGGGTCGTCTATGGTTACCTCTATGACGTCTAGTGTCATGGGAGGAGGTTTGAATACTCCAACAAAGCAGAGATTTGATGATGACAAGATGATAAAAGAACTGCCGGATTTGATTAATGATGACGAGAAAAATCGTTCAAAAACGAACGAAACGTGTGATAATCCTTCATAGTATTTCACTGTGCTGAGTGTGTAGAATATTCAATTTAAATTGGATGGTATGTCCTTATATTGTTTATGTCTGAATATAATATCAACTTTGGTTAATATTTGTAAAATTTCTTGTCTGAATATTTAATTTCTACCTGGCGATGTGAGGCGGACATTTTAAGAAACAGCAGATTCGTATGACAGTAGGATCCCGAAGCTTAAGAAACCGCTGATACGGGACGAGAGGAGATGATCGATCAAGGACAAGATCTGCAATAGTGTGCGATATTTATTTGAGAAGAGAAAATATGTATTCACTTGATTATTAATTTTTCCTTGAAAATTTGTCTTAATGAGACCATACGCGCAGGTTTGCGCAGTGCTTTCAAGTTGTGTTTATATTAGTATTTCTTCTACCTTGGAAAAAAAAACAGAACAGAATTTTTTTTTTTCTCCTATTTATATTGTTCGCCACTTTGTATTTTTCCTCTGTGATCGTTTTAGGTGTTTAAAAAATGTGTAGTTTGGATGACAGAAGAAGCAGATATTATTATGAAATATTTCCATGATATATTTATAGAAAATTGTGATAATTAATTCTTTACTGGATTTTACCCGGCTTAGAGAGTCTTGAAGAGACTTGTGGCAGTCTTTATGAGACTTTTGTATTTTTTTTGCGCTTCATATTTTATATTTTGCGCAGGGTTCATGTGTAAAGAGTTATGAGAGAAGTCGATTACTTCTTTTATATATTTCAGTTTTCTTGTCGTGATGTTATTTCTGTTGTGTATCAAGTTATCTTATGAATAACTTTTAAACCTCGTAGGGGGTAATGTAGTGCCGTTACTTTATCTTACTTTTTGTACTACTTGCGATTGTTTTAATATAGATTATATAACGTGCGCATGCTGCGCATTCAGTTATCGCGCCTTGCGCATGTTACTTTGTGTAGTATAATTACTAGAGTAGCCACAAGGTGGCAGTACGACATTGTCTACTTCCCTATATTCTCATTTGCTTCTTTATACTTCCTATTATTTACTTACAACACCTTTTGTTATACGTGATACTATTGTACCTGTCTTGAATCTGCCTCATAGAATAAATTAGAGTAACTACAATATAGTTAACGCTTGTTGTCTTTATTTCTCCTCCCCTGCGCACACCTGAGGGTCATTACATATATGTTCCTGATATATGTTTTTCTAAAATATTGATGCTGAAATGCCAATTGTCCCTTATTTATAGCCCAATAAATAGGAATATAGACTTATATAGATATAGTCTCGGAACCAACAAGTCACTCATTATCATGAAATACAGGTCTAGGAGATATGTCGACATTTCATGAGAAGTGCCCATGTAGTGTTTATTTCACATTTTATTTTGTTCTTTCATGTGTGGTGAGATCGTGCAACCATGTAACCACTTTTACAGTAGAGTTTGTTACCGATAAAAAATAGAAAACCAAGAAGGACATTTGAAGAGCAGACAAGGGAACAATTATATCAGATTTAATTAATTATTTAATTACAACAGCAAACTGAATCGCAGAGATAACTATACAATCTCACAACACTATTTAGAAATGAACAATGACAATAAGCCATTTACAGGAGCTATAATCCTATATTTTAATCCTATAACTTTATGTAAGATTGACTTCATGTAAGACCGGAAGTAAATACCACCAGGTGGCGCAACTGGTAACTTAGTTGCATTTTCAATTTCTTTTACAATGAAAGTGCTGCTAATACACTTATGTGGCATCTATACATTATATATATGTTCTAACTATTTGATTAGAAAGTAATATCTTCAAATGGTTCATTAGTGTAATTTATTTTTTTTATTTTGAAATGGGTAATAATCAAAACACCCCGTATAACTGTATACAGAAACTGTATGGGTACTATGAGTGCTCTGTAGCTGTTGTACAAGTACACACACACTGACGTCACCTACAGGAAGCTAAACCTGCTGTTTTGGTGAATTGGAAAGATATGGCGAAAATGATGTTGAAGTATTTTAGGTCTCTTACAGGCTGAGGATAAATGGAGTATTTATTATGAGTAATTTCGAATGATGTTATTCTGAAAAAAACCCGCAATACAATAAGGTCAAAATTGTGCATGAAATATCCCACTCAAATGCCAATAGAATTTGCTAATTTTTGCACAAATATTGCGTTATATCCTTAGCGTGACTATCCCGCAATGATTGCGCAATAGTTATTGCGTGAAAAGCGTCCACTCTCATCACAGAACTATGGCGACATGATCGCGCATTAAAAATCGTGTAGAATCGCGTTCATTTGCCCGTCGGGAAGGGTAAGCCAACTTGTGGCAAATGAGGTGTCTCTCTGGATGAAGGCAAATAAACTTAAATTAAATTCTCAAAAATGTCAACTACAAATGTTGGGCTCGAATAGAAATTTAAAAAGGATTAATATTGCCGCACTGGGAGATATCTTTATTGATGGTTGTGCAATAGAGAAGGTCAAAACAACTTGTTATTTAGGCTTCACTATTGATGCTACCCTAAGTTTCAACCAACATTTTATTAAAATCAAAAATGCTATACAGCAAAAGATAAATGGTTTCGGAAGACTTAGAGGCAGCCTAAACAAAGAGATAGCCAAGACAGTTGTTAAGACGCATGTTCTATCGTTGGCTGAATATGGTAATTATCTATACTCACTTACCAATGTTATGCATATAAACAAGTTACAGAGTGTGATAAATCGGGCGATCAGGCTGGTTTACTTTAATATTAATAATAATATGTCAATGGAAGAGATGATGAGAGACCTGAAGATAGACTCTGTAAAAAAAACGAGGAGATATTTCTCTTCTGGGTCTGATGTTTAAATTTAAAGAAAACCCTGAAAAAATACAGTTGATGCCTAGAGACACCAGGTTAGCACAAGGTATTAATCTCATACAACCCCCATGTCAGACGGAGAAATTTAATAGATCACCACAGGTAAAAGGCCCGAAATTATGGAACAGATTGAGTAAAGTAAATAAAGAACAATCTTGGCCTGCTCTTAAATCGTACCTAAAATCCAATGACAGGTGGAGAGATTAATAACATAACTGACCTAAAGCAAACGTGCTTGTTGTACTATCATGGCTAAGTGTTTAGTAAACCAGTAGATGTATTATTTGGGGAGAAATGTTGAGAGTTAACAGGAAAAAGTAGACTTCTATGAAGTCGAATTAGGACACATTGTGTCAAAATTACAGTGTACTTTGCTTACGATTCATAGACTGGGAAACAGATGAAAAATTCTCAATCCTAGGAGCATTTTTTAGTACAAAGGTGCATCAGCACTTTTCTGGCTAATTTGGGTGTGCTGAACACGAAAATTGCTGTTGCCAAGCTGAAATCTGACTCTTTCCTTGTCAAAAATCAAAAACAAAAATGGCTGCCACTCATTTTTTTTAGAAAAATCATAAAACACACATATATAGTCGTGTGATACCTCAAAATGATGGAAATTGAGAGGACAATCCATTTTACACACTTACTTGGATGTCACAGCAATTCGGTTACCATGACAACCAAATATCCACACATAGTATGTGTTTTTCACTCATTTTTTGACAAAAATCATCAAAAATACATATATGGTGATGTGATACCTTAAGATGATGGTAATGCAGAGGGGAATCCATTTATGATATTCTCATTGTTGTAAGGACTTGTCATAGCATATTATAGCATATCATAGCAAAACAATCTGAAAAAAAGGCCATACATTCCTGGCTATAACATCATAGTTCAACCAGTTGAAGAACTGACATGTGTCTGGTGCCTATGCACCTAAGTAGTACATCAATCTGATTGGATGCAATATCTTTCTTCTAAGCTCTCCCTAAATGCTAACAGAAGGCTATATATTCATGGAGGCAATTCAGAGACTAGAAATATATACAATTGTACAAAATCAGAGGTACAAAGAAATGCACCAACAATCGAAATGACAATAATTTGTTATATGCCCACCATCCAAGCACCTGCCCATGAAGTAGACACACTTAAAGGCAAACGCTACTATTCACTGCCACGCCCCCCTTTTCCATATACCAAATATACGGGCATTTTACGTACGATTGCTTTAGCACTGCAGTCTATGAGGAAACGGCCCATTTTTTCATGTTTTATAGTATAAAACAAACAATTAATGGCTACTCCTACTGTCCCAAAACCTTCTACACATATAGTGCAGGTTATATACTACATATTAAAAGGAAATAAAACAGAGTTAGATTTTTTTTTATAGCTGTCTGAAATAGACATGTTTGGGGAACTGAGCTAACTGTGGGTACCCTCAGTTGTACCCATTTAGTATGCAAGTCTATTGGGAAGTGCTGCATTTTTCTTTCAAGGTTTTGGGAATAAAACAAAAATAAAAACTCCTAATGTCCCAAAATTTTCTACACATATAGTGCAGGTAATATTCTACACATATATAGGGAAAAAAATGTATGTCATCACGCTAAAAAAATAATTGTAGCTGTTTGAAATAGACATGTTTAGGAAACATAGAACACATTGAAACAGCAGATTTTATGGTTGTCATGCCATGTTTCAAAGCCCCATGATTCAGAAACTAGCACGGTGACCCATTATTTTGTTTTCAGTTTTATGAACACACATACTTCAAGAACCATATACTAAAGAATCAGAAAAATGACATTTAATTTCGATGAGAGAGAAAAAAAATGTTTTTATTAAATTAGTAAAAAAAAGGTGGGTTTTTTCGAGTTTTTAATTTAAAATTTGTATTTCATATTTTTTGTTTTCAGAATAAAAATAACCATGCATTCTATAAAAAAGAGGCATAGAATTATTGGCAAAATAATACTCTCTCTAAAACTGTTAACCTTACTTAAATTGAGGGAATATAAATAGCAAATATGAACTATGAAGTCGAGGTACTCCAAAATGAGCCCCCCTTTTGATCCTCATTGGTTCTTTTGAGATACCAACTTTTGAAGCACTCTAATTAAAAATTGAGCACGGTGACCCATTGATTTTTTTCCATCTTTATGACCAGAAACACTTCAAGAATCAAATTTCAAAGTTTCAGAAAAATGACATTTATTTTCATTTTCCACTAGATAGTAGCGTTTGCCTTTAACACTGAGGTGCATGTATGTGTCAAAGCAACTTGGCCAGTATTATACTGTAACAATGGTTGATCAGGCCTTAGTTAGTCGCTTGATGGAACTGAAGTGACATACTCCATTATTCAAGAAGAGGGTGTTCATTCGTCTTGGAGGCCTACACATAGCAATGAGCTGTCTGAAACCAGCCAACATATACAAAGTTCTGGCATAGTGGAGGTCTGGGTTAAGAGTGACATCTTGAGACAAGGTACATGACTACAGCAAGGCTACAATGACTACAACAAGGCAATGCATACTCACAAAATCACACACCATGCCCTTTCAAGGATTCTGCTCCCCAATTTTCTCAGCTATCTCTCTGAGAAAGTGTTATAATGGATGTAACATAAAGGACTGAAGAACTGGTAGAGTCTGAACTGTTTATTGCCGTATGAAGATGGTATGTACTGGGTGAAATAGGTAATGGCAAGTTCCCTTTTAGGTGCAGGAGGCACCTGTTAAATACCTGAATGGATTACCATCAGGTAATCCCTAAACAGTAATTGGCAGGTGCAGCGCGACCAAGAGAAATGCTGTATTAATTAATATTGATTATTAAATGAGGTATAACAAAAGGGCCTACTGTGATGCTGACTTGCACCTCAACATTGAGGCCTTCAAGAAGATGCTACCATATTTCATATGGTATGATCATACCAACTATGCAAAGTGGGGTTCAGTCTACCTTGCAGAGATGGGCAATCTTCCACTTCATGTACTGACCAAGTTTGAACATGGAAACTTCATTGTCACACTTTCTGACAGACAGGTCAACCAGGTAGCTGCTGACGATGCACTGTAGTGGATCAACAAAGTAGGGAAAGGTGCTGGTGGAATTATAAGCATCACCAAAACTAGACCGGCTCTGATCAGAGGGGCACCCTCCTACAATCTCTATCCCCACATCAGCATCACTGTATATGCCAACTACAATGTTGAGAAGAATGACAATGTTCTCAATGAAAGTCAGCCAAACCATATGGAAAGAGATAAGAAGGATGAGGATCATGACCAACTTGCTAATCTTGGATTCTTCTCTGCAATGGAATTCTCACATAATCTGTCAAACAAAGATCTTTTGACAATTGCAATTCAGGATGCAAGTACAGTATATCCCAGGGGCCAGAGACAACTAGATACATCTGTGTCAATGAGGCTGATCAAAACACCTGAAAACTTCAATGATCCAGTGGTGAGGATTAATACCCTTACTTTCAGTTGCGTCTACAAAATCAAGAAAAAGGGAAAGACAAAGGATAAAAACATCATTCTTAAAGCAGATTGTAACACTATGCAGAGAATATGTAGCTGGAAGAGAGTTGGATTGGAAAAAGTATTAGAACATTCTCTCTGGCAGAAGACAATGATAATCTACAAACTGGTAATAAAGCCATCTTGATTCATTAACTAAATGAAAATATTCCCTGTCCATCTGCTGTTGGTGTGATTTCAGATTCAATTCTCATTATAGATGGTCAGGCATTAATCAATGCACTTGAAAACCGGATGGAGTCACTACCTTTAAGGATTACACAGATGTCTTTACTGAGACAGTTCTGAAAGTGGGAAATGCATTTGGAAGAATTGATCTATTATTTGACCAGTACAAAGACATTACTATCAAAGCACAGTCAGGAAAGCACCGCCAGAAACAGAAAGTACCCATCAGGAAACTGGTTGACAATAGGAATGTGCCACTTCCAGCCAACTTGGCTAACTACGGGCCTAACTAGTTGGCTCATCTAAAGAACTAGCAAAGTTAAGATTTTAGAATGTGCTGGTCAGAGGTTGATTGTTATTAGTGGCAGCTTTCCCAATGGTGAGGTGAAAAGTACCATACTCCTTGACCTTGGTCCTCTGGTAGCAGAGCATAAAGAAGCAGACACCAGACTCCATGCCATCCATTCTTTTTCAAAAGTATATTCCAGTGCATGAGGTTATACACAATATCCCTGAAGGTTCCTGCTAGTATTTTCCTACCTTCCATGCCATAAGAAGGCCAGACACAACATCATTCATAGCATTCACCACAGACAACAAACCAATGTGTTTCTTGAAAACCATGACTTACTTGGAGCGAACTGGAACTCAGCCAAGATATGGTATCTTCAGTTGAGAAGTTCTTGTGCTATGTATACAACATACCAGGAGCAACATCAATTGACAAGGTTACTTCTGTTTGGAAAACTGAATAAGACAGAAGCGTTGCCATCCACTGCTGATGCACTGATGCTGCATACTCAATGTGCCCATTACTAAGCCCTGGTTTAGAATTTTGCCCATATGACTTGTATATTCCTGACCCTACAACACTTGGGTGGGCACTAAAGGACCAGCAATTTGTGCCCATCCTTATGACCAAAGATGCTGTAGCTGATAGCTTGCATATCACAGACATTGAGTCAATGCAAGACTGGGGGTACAAATCAACATTGAGGTTGCAGGAACACCATTCTACCATGCACTTCAAAACAGTCAGTGATACAAATGCAGGTGTCTACAGCAACATGAGTGAATAGATACAAAACTTTATGAAGGTTGGCTTGTAACCATTTCACTGTACCTCTGATTCTGTACTTTGTATATATTTCTAAACATGTCTCTGTCTCTGAATTGCCTTCATGAATCTATAGGCTATCCTTCATAGCAATATTTATATGCCAATGATATTGCATGCAATCAATTTGATGTACTACTTAGGTGCACAGGCACCATACACAAGGCAGTTCTTCAACTGATTGAACGATGAAGTTATAGCCAGGAATGTATGGACTTTTTATTCAGATTGTTTTGCTATGGTATGGCCTGAAATGCTATAACATGTCCTTACAACATTGAAAATATCTGAAATGGATTCCCCTCTGCATTACCATCATTTTGAGGTATCACATGACCATATATGTGTTTTTTTAGGATTTTTCTCAGAAATGAGTGAAAAACAAATACTATGTGTGGATATTTGGTCGTCATGGTAACCACATTGCTGTGACATCCAAGTAAGTGTGTAAAATGGATTGTCCTCTCAATTTCCATCATTTTGAGGTATCACATGACTATATATGTGTGTTTTATGATTTTTCTAAAAAATGAATGGCAGCCATTTTTGTTTTTTGCTTTTTGACAGGGAAGGAGTCAGATTTCAGCTTGGCAACAGTGATTTGTCGTGTTCAGCACACCCAAATTAGCCAGAAAAGTGCTGATGCACCTTTGTACTCAAAAATGCTCCTAGGAGTATTAAAAGTTATGTTTAGGTGGATTTTGCGTAGTCTATCAGGATTTTATTGCGACTTATGTATTTGTTCTTATATGCCCACAAAAAAATGTTGGAAAAGGATGATAGAGGTAGTTTAGAATATGTAACATTTATAAATTTAATTCTTCATCTAGGCCATGTTGTAATGACCCTATAATATTGCGAATACGAAACACCAGGTGGAGCCATAGCGGCTATACTAGTTAATGTAATATGTGACGTTGGTTAATAAAACTAACATCAGAGGGAGCCACACGCGCATAAATTGATATGAACATGTAATGATGGTCGGAGATAGTAATAATTATTGCTGATTATGTAAGATAACACTTAAAGCTTAAAAATTGTTGTCGATGTATTTAATTTAATATTTACTTGGGAATGAGAACTATCGCGGTAAATGTGAAACTTCGCCAATAAAATTTATTAAAAAAAAAAGAATCCTGTCACTTCCAACTTGCTTCCCTTGACTGAGTGTCCCCCAGGGCACATTCCGCCCAGTTCATAACATGTCAGCAAAGAAGTCCTAGAGGTGGCGCAACTAGCAGTGCCCACTTCCAGGAATCGCGCTGCTTACACAACACAAATAGTTCAATTTGAATAGAATGCATGTGGCCAGAGGATGTTTTCACATCAAAACTATTGTTCCAATGTACAACCCCCTTCACTCAGAGGTTGTTCTTTTATATGATGTTTGGGGAAATACAGACTCAGCTTCAGATATCTTACTACGAGCCAAGATGGCTGTTGTCAGTCTTCGTGGAACCAAGCAAGTAGTTTCTATCATCCCCTTTGTAAGCTATTGCCGTATAGTGGCTGGCTTGTACTGAGGAGTCCATCCCCCATCTGTACTAACCAGAAGACTTCTCGTTGTGTACTTTTAAACATCCTCCCCTGCCTTCACAGACACAGCTGGGAGGATCGACAAACTTTCACCATATCTTGAAGACCCCACAAATGTAGCAGTTAAACGATCCTAAACCTGATCGGTTTTCTACTGATTTGTTTCCCTTGGCCTCGTGATACAGTTTCTCTGGGTCTCATGGGAGGAATCACCTTTGACTCCCGCAATTTTTGGGGTGATTATTCTGCTTTTCAAGAACTAGCTTTGTTACCATTCTGCTCTCCTGCTTAGGTTTCCGTGGTCGGCCATGTCAATTCACCAGTTTAACTTTCCGGAGCAGTGTCTGCTGGACGACATTGGCGCACTCCTGGTCTGCCACCACCTTACCCTTCTCTACTGACAGAACATCTCTCTCTTCAGATCTCAGTCTCCTGTATTCAGGAGCCTGTTCTATTTCAGTTGAGGCATGAAGCCCCCCCTTCCGTATCGGGGTCAATGACTGAATTCATCATGTCACCACTCCACTTTACACCACCAAAAAATATCAGCAGCCTTCCATCTATGGAAAGAAATTGTTAACTTATTACATCTAATATGAGTATTATTCCATATTCATTCCTTTAGGACCTCATTGCTAGTATCTGGGGCATGAGCAAAATATATTTTAGTCCATATATTAAACAGTTCTTGTTGGGGTGTTTTGGGGTTTTTCCTAAAGAGAAAGAAAGAAATCTTCAGTCCTCTTTTTCTACAGTTTTAAGGTGACTCAGTAGTGATTTTGATTATTGATGAATTTTTCTAAAATTTTTACCAATGATACTTGACATGAAATAATCATTATTGAGTGAAAAAAAAACATAGGTCACCAGGCTACTTTTCATGCTATGGCGGTATGGCGATATAAATATTAAATCATATTTGAGAAATTTTACTACATTTGAGTGATTTATTAACATAATTCGTTTAAAATGGTTCTGACATGAATTCAGACATCAAATTTCACCCAGACATTCAACATATATATAGTTATCATCAGATAATGTTTTTTCCACAGATCCTAAGTTAGCCTCCTGGAAGCCCCCTAGTGGCAGTATGGGGCACTAGCAAAATTGACTTTGGCTGATGACAATCAGTGTTTTAAAAAAAACCTGTTTGATGAATATTTTTTAAATTTAATATGAATGTAGATACAGTATTTGCCAACTCATACACAAAAAATCAGGATGGCTTTCCAGGCTAAATTTTTCTATATTATAACTTATTTATGAGAAAAATTGGGAAAACAAAATTAAATTCCTGATTAATATTTGATTTGAACAAAAATGGCTTCATAAATCTTGATGAAATTCTATATGGATACAGCTATCATAGTAACTAACTCGCACACCAAAAATCAGCATGAATTTCTAGTCCGAATTTTTTATGTTACAACTTAATTATGAGAAAATTGGCTAAAAATGAGAAAATTCTTGATAAATATTTGATTTATACACATATGGCTCCATAAATTTTAATGAAATTTAATAGGGATGTATAGGGATCGTAGATACTAACTCTGTTAAGGTATGAATGGAAGAACTAAGCAACTGATTTAATGATCTAGCATCTGTACCTATGTCCATACAGGATGTGTAAAAGAGTAGGGGGCGGAGCCCTTACGTAATACCTATGGCTTAGCATGAATAAGTAGACTTGCACAGTACTGGATAGCTAAGTATAATTAGCGAATTTAATAATGAGATATTATAATTAATGGGTGATAATTAGATAGATAATGAGGTTACACAATGTTACGTAATGTTACATAACAACTCCCACACCAAAAATCAGCATCTGAAATGTTTATATCAAGACTTAACATACATACTTTGTCTGCATAATGCTGATATTCCCTGCTATATGTATTGAATACACATTGCATGAAAAATGGCAAAAGTTGTAACCCACTACTCACGCTAGGCATTGCCGCGCACCCCATTACAAGATCAGTACTGAGTCACCTTAAGCAGAATTAACCTTTTGGCAATTATATCAGATGGATACTGAGGGCCCTCTGTATCCATCTGATATAATTAACTGTAATTATATTGTTAAGGGATCTTAAGTCTAATAAGAGCAATAATTAACGTTGGTAAACGTCTCAACGATGAAATATTAAACCACAAATAACTATCAAATGAAACTATAAGCAGATAATATATTCAATCCTGATCCTATGAATCCTGGTGGCGTTCAATTTTGCAAGTTCAAAAGCTCATCAAATCGTATGAAACCCCCTAAATGTGGAAGCGTTCTACTTACAGAATGTAGACTTGGGGACAAAAGAAGTCTTTGGACTATCTGGTGAATGAATATAATTTTTAACAGGAATAGACCGAAGAAGTCCCTGGACTATCTGGTGCATAGTTTTGTACATATCATGGACGGTTATTCTAAGGATGTACAGTAGGCAATTGTCAGCCTAAAATGTCCAAAAATTTTACCCGCTAGTACTTTTGCTTGCTGTACTTATTTGTTTTTGTTCTTATAGTTGTCGTTTTTCTCACCTTGAATGACACTGCATGCCCACCAACCACCCATCCTTCACTCCTCCCGTCACATTAGAATCCATGTGGTAGTGTTTGATACCTGACTGCCTACCTGCCTACCTGCCTAGTGTGTGTGTAGCCTTGAGGCAAGGCTACACACACACTAGTGGCAGGCAGTGGCAGGCAGCGGGAGGGGCAGTGTGTGGTACTGGGTTGTGTGAAGCTATGTGAGTGAGTGAAGGTGCAGTGTGTGTGAGAGGTCCGACAGGGGTGGGAGTCTAAACCAATTTTTATATTTAAAATTGCAACTTTCCTGTACCACATTATACATAAGTCGTCCCCTTAAAAGGCATCAGGAGGAACATGACTTGCCTTACAGACAATGTAATGGTACCCATTTACATGGGAATACATAAAAAACAGGGCCATGGCTGCGAGTTCTGTATAAGTGAGAAAACCAGGGGTATTTGAGCAACGTAGGAAGTTTAAAGGTGGTCTAAATCCACCCTGTAGGGGGCGGGGCGGTTGCGCAAAGTCTAGCTTTCTTTTTCTGCTGGAGGGCGAGACTTCTCGGAATCTCCATCTCAGCTCAAGTACCCATTTGGGGTCAATCAGACCAAAGACAATACTGACAAAAAGGGAATGGACAAGATAGGACATCTGGTCACCATCTGGTTACAGTATGCCTTATATTTGGTGGTTCTTAATAGACTGGAGGCAGAATTTCAAAAGGGGCTTAGAAATCACTTTAGGAGGTACGGAATGTTAGGAGGTACGGAATGTAAATTTGGATGTATTGTCATAAAATGTATCAAAAAAGTTTTTTAATTTAAGTATAGAATGTCATAAATCCTCATGTGAATCATCATGCAATGGGTTGGGTTGTGCCACAGAACAGCTGCAGCCTGTGAGGCATTGCCACAGCTAGATGCACTGCCTTGAAAAGTCTTGGCTTAGGACTAAGTCTTCAAAAGATCTTGCCTAATCAAATGCAGATCTGAAAGGATATCCATTTTTCGAATGTGCTGGATTTGGCAGAATTTGTTTAGGGTTACCCCCTGTGAATAATGCCCAGGAAGAACATATTGGAAATATTAAAAACGAGCTCTAGTGGTTATTGATAACTAATTTATACACTTCAACTACATCATCGCAGCAGTTAAAGCTGCATTCTAAGCTAATGTTTTGACCCCAAACTGTCAGAATAAAAATGTGTCATAGTAAATATCCCATATATTTAACATTTTTCTTTTTCAAATATCATTTCCTTTTCTAAGATATTCCAACACATAATCAACATGACTTATGGATATCTTGATATCCGAAGAGGTACTATTTTGGATTCCTTTTTGACAGAAAGACAGACATGTCAAATGCCTGAGGTACTCCCTCATTTGTATATATTACTATGTGGTGTTTGACTATTAGCTAGTAGACTAGCACTAAGTCCTTTAGGCTATTCTCATAGACCAGAAATCAGACCAAAGTGAAGTTGGTTATTAGATGATACATTTCCTTTATTTTTAAGAAACATTATTTTAGGAATCGTTTTAAAAGTATTGCCTTTAAATTAATGGCTATGAGTTGATAAATTTCATTTCTACCCATATATTGATATGTATAAAAAATAATAAATAATCAAGGTGCGCTAGTCTATCCATGACAGAAAGGTTTAGAGCAAAAAGAACAGATCCGATCACTGTCATATCTCAAAAAAACCAAGTGCCATGTGCAATAGCAGCAGATGGCACACGTCATGGGTAACAGGGGAGTCGTCATAGTAAAAAGACTCCTTGTCATGGGTGAAAAGATCTCCGTAATGAAGAAATAGTCAGTGCCATGAAACTATTTGTTCCAGGAATAGGAATATCCAGATTGTAATAGGAAAAGGTGTCTTTGATATGGATTTTGGCTATGCGTAATATGTGCAAAAAAAGAAGAAAAGTCTGTAATATTACACAGGTCGTACAGATGACGACTTTGGGACGCAACAGCTAACATCAATAAAAAAATAAAGAGTTTATACTCATTGTTCCGTTTTGTTCGTACCTATCTACAAGTCATTTGACCAAAGTTTGGGAGGATTTTGCCAGGTTTCTTTTGCTGCAGGGCCTCATCAAGGTCCACAATAATATTTTGGACACCCACGGGGATCCTTTCCTGCGATTGTGTCACTTACACAACAGTAGAAGCATATTGATGAAGTCCTATGGGATCACACAATGATTGAAATTGGTAAGATGTATGTGACATAACAGCTGAAAATGTAGCTTTGAAGTGCTGTTGTATTCTCAATTTCAGAAAACACATGGCTACAATCTTCACTCTGCAGCAATACTTTACCCTAGAGAATTACCCTAGAGAATTTTGGTTGTGAGCAAGGAGAAAACGGTTTCCCCTGACTATTCCATTTCTATTATAGGGCCCATACGCCTAAACAAAAAATGCCCCCCCCCCTCTCTTCTTCCAAGCGGGAAAATGTCTATTATGTGTTGTCCAGGACTCAGTTATCATGGTGCGTTACTAACGTTGTGAAAATTAGAAGACGTCACTAGTATATTATTGCGTTGTTGCCGCTATCGGTATCGATAGGCCTATACTTTCCCTATAATCTCACCTCACCTGTAATCTCACCTGTATCCGTCAATATAATAAGAGTTATTCTTTATTAATTTCTACTTCATTTTGATCTATGATTAATCTGTACTGTAGGCCTAAATTCATAGCGTTTTTCCCAATCCGCTCAGTTGATGTATATAGCCTAGAACTGCCATGAACTGTCTATGTTCAATCACGCTGAAAAGTTGTCAAATTTTTGTTTACTTATGCAACAGTAAAGGTTCTCTAATATCGTTCTTATTTAAATATCAGTGTTGATAAAACTACATATGTGGGGGTAGAAAAGCCTGTTTTTTCTGAATTTCGACATCTTGTCAATGTATTTTGAGTAGAAATAGGGATTTTTATCAATTTGCTGGAGTGTAAAATCACCGCTCGTACCGCATTCGATGCTGGTACCGCCTTCGATGCTGGTACCCCCTTTGACGCTCATACCCCCTTCGATGCTGGTACCCCCTTCGATGCTCTTACCCCCTTCGACGCTCGTACCCCCTTCGACGCTCGTACCGCCTTTGGCGCTCGTACCGCCTTCGGAATTCAGGAAAGAATCACAAATACGAGGAAATTCGTTTGAACTGTGTTTATTACCCAAAGGTATACAGTTACAAAGGTATTGTCTCTGAACAAAGTTGCTTAATTTGAACAACAGAAGTATCTCGGTCCGCGGTGCGGCTCGAGTCCGTAGTGTTAAGCGAAGCCTGGATCCCCTTGCGGATGTAGTAGTATCCTCCGCCTACCGTCTGTCGGAGGGTGTCTGCAGTGCTGTCAGCACGATGACGTATGTCACCCTCTGACGGAAGCGGCCGGAACTGGTGGTCATCTCCGGCTCCAGTACAAGTGCCCCTGCTGTCGTAGCCTGGATAGTAGTTGGTGATGGTCGGCAGCGTTGATGTATCCCGGGTGCCGGACCCACTACATATGTAGTTTTATTGACACTGAGCACAAGACTTTTGGGACGAGGTAAATCAATGAATGTCCCATGCAATAAAGCTGAACTCTTGGTTAACATCGGTCAAAAAGAAGGGTGTGTGTGGGGGGCGGGGGGAGGAGCCCAGGCAGTTCTCATTCAGGGTATTTATGTGTGGTGGGAGGAGGCTAATTAGCTTCATTCTGCAATTAAGAGAATTAGCATATTTTGCTCTAATCTTAAATGTTTCCCCAAAAGGAAATATATAACATACAATTCACTTCAACACCATTTTCTGATAATTTTCAGGGAATATGTGTATTAGAATTTCTAAATATTTGTTTCCCTATTTGGCATGCCATTTAAACGCAGGAGATATTTCGTGAAGTGCAGGAGTAATTGCTCAAATGGATGGATGAATTCAAGATTAGGAAAGACTATTGGAATAAAATATAAGGTTTTTGACATGTCATATGTTTAATTAGACTAGAACAGAATTTCAGACTTGTGAAATTCAAAAAATAATCATTGATAGTCAATCCTTATCTTTTTACCTTGTTCCGATATGTACATGTATATGCAGTGATACGATCATTACAATGCTTATCTAATATTAGAGTAGGCCTAGTACTGGACACTGGACACTAATACTGCTTCTTAGTCCAACATGTCCAACATGTCCAACATGTCCGACATGTCCGACATGATTAGGGTCTTTGTGTATCCATGATGGATCGTTTGATTTGTTTTTCATTGTTTTTCATTGGAACTCTGAAAGATTTGCCTCAAAATATTTTTGATCAGGTGGGGTTTAAGGGGAGGGGGGGGGGCTAGAACTATTCCCAGCTCCCCCCCCCCCCCCCCCTCCCCTGGATCCGTCCCTGCGAAGTCTAAATAGTTTCTACTTTTTGTTCCATTCTATTCCCACCCATCTAAAGGTCACTTGACCAAAACGTTGAAGGATTTTGTCATGTTGTTTTTGCTAAAGGACTGTTGAAACGTCCTGATATGTATTTGAAGGACCCACCCTAATCATTTCCTATGGTGATTTCATTTATCATACCTCACGAGTGGCAGTTCTCTTGGTGATTACGCTTCAAACTCTTATATAAACATATACAACAACAGAATATTGATGGCTTGACTCCACTGATGTTGTTTCCCTCTGCGGTTGTTATGGTTACAATCTGTAGTGCATTATCAATCCGAATATAATATGAAATAGAGCTGGTCAGAGGTGAGTATTGATAGATTATGCAACATAGGCTCTTTATAATAATTAATACATGGCATAACTACCAAACCGCATACAAGCCGCAACAGGCATGCGGTCTGGCGGGGCTTGCTTCTTCAGGCTTATTAGTGCCTAGTTCCATGTAACCTTCTGCACATCAGAATCCATCAGCGATAGTTTGAATTTAAAATGGTTATTGAATGGAACCTGAATCCGGATCACAGACCTTTTGATTAGAATTCATTACATGCGGACAATAAACACCAATTATTCTGGAGATTATCCCATCAAAGTCCTTTGAGTGCCCGCATTAGGGACGCATAGAATCATTTATTTCTGGTGCAATTTTAATTACCAATTATGGGTAATGAGCCTCATTTTAACAGAGTTATATGTTAGCACATATTATTATATATAAGTTATGTATTGTTATCTCACCCTCGATATGCAGAAATAACATAAGCCGGAATATTGTTTAGCAGGTCAGTAACTGATGTGCCGACCTAGTGTCTAGTGTTTTGATTGCATAATATCGGATCTGGGTCAGGCCAAAGTAGTTCTGACAGGGTGTTTCCCGAGCCTAGGCTCAGTTGGCTCAGTTCACGATGGAGAGGCTCACAACTTGGGTTGGCGAGTACATAATGAACGAACTATCATACCAAACAGCTTCAGAAATACTAAAAGAAATCAGCAAAGAGATTAACGAAGAACTGACTGAAGAAGAAATGGCAGAATTTGTATATGTCGAGCTTGATTCTCAGGGACTTGAAGAGGAAAACATCAACATTCCTGAAGCAGACGTCATAGCCACCTTGCCGCCAATGTCTCCAGCACATCCAGCAGATCTCTGATGGACGAAGGGGAGTTTGACCAATACATCAAAGCTCAAGAGTCCCACAACACAATAGTAAACTCTGAGAAGATTCAATCTATGGCTAAGTGAAAATACTTCAGAAACACAAGATATCGAAGATATGCCTCCCTTGAAGCTGAATAATTACATGGCAAACTTTCTTCTGAGGGCTAAAAAGCAAGACAGGGGATTGTATCAGCCAAATAGTTTAACCAACTTCCTTTGAGGAATTGCAAGGTAAGAATATTCATTATTTATTAAGAACAACAAAAAACAACGTACAATTAGTTTCCGAGGGAGATTGATGAAACCAGACCGATCACCGAGAGGGTGTGTTGGCGGTAACAAGGAGGGGTGGAGGCGGTGGGCTTTTCGAAACTCCTGCTCACTCGCTTGCTGCTCGCTCGCTGCTCAAAATAAGCGCCTTCGGTACACATCATATGAGCAATTCCACCAAAAATGTGTCATTTGGCTATCCAGGGCTGAAAATTCATATTTTTTTCAATTGCTTCCATTGATTTACTTTTTCTCATACATAAACAAAAGGGAAAGGTCCAGATTTCTACATAAATGAGGATTTAAATTAGAAATAAATAATACAAATGTAAGCATAATGTTTTAAATTAGTGTATACAGAATAGGTCTTGATATAAGGGTCATAACGCTAGTTCCAACTACAAGAAAAGTTACAGCAAAATAACCATTCAGTAATGGTAATAGTAATGGCAGCGGCACAGGTCACAGGTCATTGACCCTCTTGCCCATTATTCACATATAACCCATTATATTTAGAATATACAAAAATATTAAACAATGTTTTCCCCTTGTGTTCCTGTTGAATTACTTGTTTTGATTGTTTATGGAGGTAAATATAAGTTATGTCTAAGTATTTAGAGGCAAAATAAGTAGGGAAAAAATTAGAAAAAATAGTTTTCATCCCCCTCTAGACCCCCGCCCCCTCTAGACTCCTGTTACGGCGACATGGGCACCCTCTAGACCCCTGTTGCGGTGACATACTACTTTTGCTTGTTGCTACCATCTCAGGTATGACTGGATTTTTTTTTGTATTTATTTATTTATTTTCCCTTGTGTTTCTTACACATTATAATGCTTGTAGAAAATAATTTATGCTTATATTAATTTATTTATTGATGAAACCCCTGTTATGGCGACATTAATATCCCCCCACACTTTTTTCAGCATTCTAACCCCACTATTAAGCTGGAAAGAATTAGCTGGAGATTTTTCAATGAATAAAATGTACTAATCATAAACATTGTTATAAGTAATGGTGGTAAGGGGGGATTTCATTTTTATTTCTTCTAGGTCTATATGTTTAGACCCCCGTTATGGCAACAGGGGGCTTCCAAATACATTAATTTTTCATATCACCAAAAATTAGATTGGGAAGTTGAAAATAGTGATTTTTTAAGCGTACCAACATATTATTTCAGAGTAATGTGTTTTCCCAAAAAAATTCTGGATTCATTTTTTAAACAGTGGTTTTGAAAGGAAAAACCTCGTTTTGTATGTGTGGTGCTGGCAGGAAAATAGGCATTTTCCTGGCCTCACAATTAAAAAATAACTAAACAAATTTCGTAGGATACTTCCCCCTAGGGGATTTTTCTCCTCTGGATCCGAAAATACCAAAGAAAATGATCTCAGATAAATATTTTAGCCTCTGGAGGAGCACTTGGCGCACTTTTGGTGGAATTGCTAATATATATTTCGAGCAAACCCAGTTTAATCTCCCGCCACTCTCTCTCCAGTCGTCTGCCAATACTAAGGCCCCACCCCTTCTAGCTGATTCATTTGCTCTGGCCTTTTCGATCTGTAGAGGTTGTACACTAAATCTGTTTTTATTTAAAAAAAAGTAAAAAATATGCATCATTTCTTTACAGATTCCTTAAGAAGAAGCACTATGTGGTAAACATTTTCACAAGCCCTATATTTGACTCAAGGAGAGCTGTCCTCGAAGCAAGGAAAAAAGAATTAAAGTCCATGGGACTTGGACGTGAGGTGGGGAGGCATTCAATTGCTAGAGAACAAGAAAGGGGAGGAGTATCTCTAATTCAATGAGAGATTGACCAAAACAAGAACTGCAGACGAAAAACACTCTAGAGCCTACAAAAACAAGGTAATGGTGACAGGGGTTGATAAGTGCCCAATACAGATGTACAAGCTATTGTGATCAAAAAGGCAAGGGCCAATGAACCGGCCAGATAGTCCCTTCCATCTGGGAATGAAACAAAATGCTACCATGAACGACAAGGTCTGCTACCTAAACAAGGCCATGGGCAAGACTTTGTTGAATGGAATCATGAAGAACATTGCAAAAGATGCTGGGTTTGATGACAAAAAAACCCACTAACCATTCCCTCAGGAAAAAAGCGGGGCAAGACCTCATTGATGAAGGCATTGACCCAAACACCATATGCCATCTTTCAGGGCATAAGAATGTGAACAGTATAAATAATTCTAGCCTGCTCAATTTCGAAAAACATAAGGAAATATCCTAACAGGAGCCAAAAAAAGGAAGGAAGAAACCGCAGTAGCAGCAGTACCATCATACCGCAAAATTCCCCACCCCCTGGATGGAGCTGAGGGGATGTTCCGAGGAGCAAATATAGCAGGGGGAGTGGCAGTGACAATCAATTACCACATTGGTTTATCAGCGAATATTCAGTCGAATGTGAATCCTTCACCAGAACTGAAGACGATTGAGAACAAAAAATGACTTATTCGATAAAAATGAGCTGTATAAATGTTCATATGCCTTATAATAACTCGTGATACCATGATCCCTTCCCATCTATGATCTTATAATAACTCCTCATGATGTTAGTTCGATTATTTTTTTGTAAAATTTTCAATGTTTCTTCTCAGTTTCGATGCACTTCAAAATATATGAAGGTTGGTGGTGTACAATTCTGACCAGATATTGTTGAATAAAAGAATTTGAAGTGTAGACTAAGACCTTGACTCAATATTCTGTAAGCTGCCCAGCGGGCCCTGTCAAATCGACAATCCAATATATTTCTGACTCTTCATCAGTCAAATCTTCGTATAATAGAATCTCCATGTTCTATTCTTGGTTGTTGATGTGGATTTATCAGCGGACAAACGATATAAATGATGTAAATAGCCATTTTGCCCCTTCGGTAAGCGGGAAGAAAGTGGATGAAACCGACTCTTGGTACACTGTGCGCATACATGGTTTCCAGTCTCCTTGGATCTTTTCTCAGGCATGTTTTCAAAGCAAATTAGGCTAAATAATTGATTCATTCCTCAAAATTGCTTTAGATCATGTTAATTTATCATTATCTAAGTATGCAGCGTGAAATAAAAATAGAAAACAAGTCCAAATCTCGGTTTCATTTTGATCTATGTTATGTGCGGAGTTGTCGGCCTGCTTCACGTCAGTTAGAACATCGGCGTATGAATACATCAGCTTGAATAGTTCTTTGAAGCTATCTCTTGGATCAAAGCGAATTGAGTGAAAAAGATAATGCATTTATAAAAAGTATTTATTCCTCAAAATGGCACTAAATCATCATTCTTTAACATTTTTAAAGTGTGTGGGGTGAAATAAACACAGAACAATTAACCCTTGGATTCTCGGCATCATGAATATTAGTTGCGGGACTACCACCCCTTGACCGTCATCAGTGAATATTCTCTCCCACCTCAAATTCCGGGCAGTTCTGTGTATATATTGGATGATTGTCAATTAATACAACAGTAAATTGGATGATGCCTGCTTGATAGGGGGAAATGGTTCCAATTCAATCATTAATTCATTAATCCACTTTGTGAAAGTGGAATCCTATCAATTTGTGGGAGTGGTTTTTATCCTCATAGTAGAGCCCAAATAATTGGTCATTGAGCACTCTGCATCACAGTATTATTTGTCTGAGCTTAGTAGGTCGCTTGAGTTGGCTAAGCTCCTGTTTCCAATACATAGCCCAAGAAGACAACAGTTGAAACCAGAAGTGGAAAAACCCAAGGTAATTGTATGGTAAAAGTTGGTAATTGAAGACTGATATTGTGGGGAAATTCTTTCCTATTGAGCTATAAACCCCTCAACTAAGATCATTGGCCATTGAGATACGGAATATTACACTATTGTATTATTATTTAGGCTGAGTATATTCAGGGAACTATTATGTCATATAGGAAGGGGGTTGCCGGGTATTCTCTCGTAGGTGCACTGTATTGTATACCCTGCCTAAATTCACTCCAAGCAGTCAAATGACAATTTCTTTGATAAGCACGTGTTGCTTAGCAGATTAGGAGATTTAGAGACAGATTTACTAGTAATGTGACCTTAGGGAATGAGTGAGCTGTGGGTGCTTAACCCATTCAGGACAGCACCATCAAAATAACATTATGCTTGACCCCAAATGTGAGAAAATGAATGTCAATTGCTGATGTTGCTGGAAATATACATATCCCATGAGGATGACACTGTACAGCATCCACATTGCTATTGACAATGCACATTTTAATAATGTTATGTCATTTCAGGGTGGGTCACCACTACAAAATTACATTGTAATCATGATGCTTTTTGGCAATATGTGTCCCTTCCTATAGGGGGTGCCTTTTGAGGCTTTCAATCTCTATCATTCCATGTACCATTCATTCTATCCTGTCTTACAGTCACTATTGTTGTCTCCTGGGCAGCTTATGCAAATCCATGTGAACATTCTGGCTGTACACCTCCTGGGTATCCATCTGGATAGTCCATGTGTCAAGTGATCTCAAGATTTCACTGATCTAACATCCTCACCCAATATAATTTGAATTCATTCAAAGGATAATAATTAATTACTTTAATTACTCATGGGGTAATTGTCCTAGGTGAGTGAATCTCCTGGATGGTAGATATCCTGGTGAGGTAATCTTCAGGAAGGTAAATTTCCAGATGGTTAAAGTTAGCAACATAATGGTGTATTTTTTTAAGGTTTCCCCCACCAAAGGCGGTACAAGCACCGAACGCAACGCAAATTGATAAAAATCACTATTTCTACTCAAAATACCTTGCCAAAATGTTGGAATCCAGAAAGAGCATGCTTTTCTACCCCAAATATGTTTTTTTCAAGTTCAACCTTTAAATGAGGCAGATATGAGAGAAAGTGTTCAGTTATATAAGTAAAAAATAAAAAAGCTTGCCAGCTTGTTGACTCTACTGACAAAAATCCGATCCTCGTGGCAAACTGGGTTGTCTAATATCGCATTCTAAGGCATTAATATATGAAATAATCGCCTAACCCTATACAGCATCGGAAAGAAAAGATTTAATGTCTAGGTTAATCGTTTGGGTTCTAGTTCTAGTTTGGCTTATAGTTCTATGGTCTGCGTGATAAATAGCTTAAAACATATGTGAAACCCCTGTCTCCCCCTATAGGCCTAGATATTTATCTTAGTCAATATAGATTGATAAATGAGGAAGATGGGAGGAATGTCGGCAAGGACGCAATAATTTAATATAACGTACATCATTACGTCTTCTAAGTTATGCAAAATTAGTAACGCACAATGTACTTTTGAGTCCCTGACAACGCTTTTTCCCGTGCCAAGAAAGGGGGTAGGGGCATAGGGCTCTATTGGGGGAACCATTCTTTCCTTTGTCTTTGTCACAGCCAAAATTGCTTGTTCATAAAAGCATGAGATACTCCAGTACAAGTTACAGGAAACCAATATTCAAGGTCAACCTTATCCAGTATATTGAGTGCCAATCTTTTCAAGAGAGCCCCAGGTACAGGGCAACCAGCAACCATAGACCACTCACTTGAAGTCACATTGCTAGAAAATCTGTCCAAGGCCTCTAAATCCCCAGCTTTGGACTTGGCAATGCTGTTGCTAGGGAAATTAAATGTTACCTGGTCATTGCTACCCGATGTGCATTGGAAAATCCACCAGTGCATGTAAAAGTGCCACTGACCAGTCACAAAAGTGCAATCCGCTCAAAAAAGCAGTTTTGCACCTGCTTTTGCACCTGATGCAATGTGCATCATCAGATGCACTCCAAAAATGCGTATCAAATTTATGTATATAAATTGGGTATCAATGCACTAACTACATGCAATGGAATTAATGGATGTCAGTCAGTCTAAAGGAATTTATACAATTCGTAAATTATAGTATCTTTTATTCTGACTCAAAAATATAATCATATTTCATAAGGCAACATAAAAAGCATTTATGGTGAATACAGCGTTTTTTCAATGTAATTGTTAAAGCCCTATAAAGAATAAAATTCTTATAAATTAAGCCTCTACCTGAATGTCTTGTTTATTTGTATGAACAGTGATGAATGAAGGAATAACTTTTACTAAGTAATTCCCTCCCTCTCCCCCACATAGCAATAGCAATGAGAGTGCTTCACTGAGTGCATTATAACTGTGTCTTTACACCTGGTCAGTAGCACATCGTTGGGAGCAACTGGTAAACACCCAAAATAGATTACATAACATGTTCCCATTCATGGTAGGTACGTGCGTTCGGGACTGACGCTAGTATGGGCCAGAAGATCCCATATATGTGACACCTGTATCACAAATGATATTTCTAACCAAATCCGTGCCCACAACTACCATAAAATTATGTCATACAGTGAAGCCACAAAAGGCCGCAATACCTGCCACTGCATACTCACCTGGCATTCACACTCATTGTCGCACATTTGACACTCGATTCTCTGACACTGATGCTCACTCCCTGACACCAAGTCAAAGAAACCCCTACAAGCAAATCTAAACGATGCAAGCCTACCTCCATATTACCAAAATTATACTTAAGATTATCTGAATATTATTTCTACTGATTTCCGTAATTGTTCCTAGTACACTATTGTAATTTATACTTGACAAGGGTATAGTAATCAACCTTTTGGTGAATTAATATTATTGTACCTGAAGGCATGAATACATATGCTATATATGTAAACTTCAAAATGTAATTTGATTGGTAGTATAGAAAGTAGAAATGTATAGTTGGGAAATAATGAATCAGTTCGGGAAAGTAGCACGAATCTCAATCATTCACAAAAAACGGCCGGAAAAAAAATAGGTATTTGTCTCTACATCTTGAAGTCATCACACTGATAATCATATGCATCGTATTAGGAATATTCAAGTATATAAAGCCTAATTGTTGTCTCCATGGGGTGCCTACGTCGGGTGGGGGCTGCCTACGTCGGGGTAAGGTTATCTGGCTATTTCTTCAAATATTTTCCCCATATAATATTGTTCATTTTCAGAATTTGAAGTCGTAAAATACACATTACTGAATAGGCACTAGGAGTTTAAAATATGATTAATAACTGAATGATTGAATAAATTGTACCCCGACATAGGCATATGCAGATTTTAGCCGAATTAAAATCTTTTCAAAAGAATTTGCCTGACATAAAAGATTGAAGGGTCTGCCACCCGTTTATTTTTCTCTTTTATGAATATTATTGGCTTTATACGTATCATAATTACCCTGGTTGTGAGTTAATTTCTTATATATTTATTTTTACACAGTTTACTACCCCAACATAGGCACCCTGCGATTTTAGCCATTATTCTTAGGGAAAATGGCAATGCCTATATTTTCACCAGAATTTAACAAAAAAACATTTAGTAGATGCTTGGACTGCTTCTGTGAAGTAAAAATTCCGACATAAATTTATCATTTTGAGTGCCTACGTTCATATTTTATTTCAGGTTTTTAAAAAGGCCTATTTTCACCTATATTTGACAATTTTATGTACAAAATGCACATTTTCTCATTAATGTATCATATATGGCTCGAAAGCTCAAAGTGTGATCTAAATGATGTGAATGAAAAATAAACAAAAAAAAATGTAAGGTCAGTGATCCTTGGAATAAAGAATTTATGAGAATTGAGATGAGATTTCGTGAGAATTGACCGTATATCACAGCATTCAACTAATCATCTGCTCCCGCCTTCTAGTACTAGTGCCATGGGGCATGACAAAGCATATCAAATAATGCTAAATTATTATAAGGCAGGCATAAAACAACATTCCATCTTAATACTAGACAATACAACCACTAATCATTTTTAATACAGGTTGCATCTCCCCATAGGCTTACCATTATGACACATGCTCTCACCAGGTGGCGATACTGTTCTCTCTCACCAGGTGGCGCAAATGGTAACTGGGGTGCAATTACAATTTCTTTTACAATGAAAGTGCCGCTAATACACTTGTGTGGCATTTATACCATTACAGATATTCCACATTATGTACATAGGAATGTTATAACTGATATACTTCTATAGTTTATTTATGTATTTTAATTGTTTGATGTGGAAAAATGTTTTGATCAAAACACCCCCCATCATTGCATACTTCATTAGCTCAGGTAGACTGGCCCACTAAGGTCTAGTGTACAACTGGAATAACCCTTCTGGGGGTGCTGCTTGGCATTACGGCTGGCTAACAGGATGGAAATAATGATGAATTAATTGATGTTTTACCATGCAAAACATGGTAACATACCTTGGTATAAACTCTTTGTACTCTATAGGGGTATGTTTTTTAGAAGAAATTACCAGCCTAAATACTGCTGATGTAAAGAGGAATCAAACCGCCCTCCCCAAGTGCATTAGAAGTGCATTCAATAACCTGCTAAATAGTGTGTCACTGGGAGCATCAGAATTGCATTTATGAACCTGGTCCATAGAGCATTGTTGAGAGCTTCATAAGTGCATTTAAAAAGCTGCTCCATAGAGCATTAAAAAATACGTTATGAGCCTCACAACTGTTTACGATTTCCACTGGTAAAGCACCAGGTCAAAATCAGGTCAATATTTCCAGGTAAAAATTAGGTCAGCAATCATGCACATCGGGTAGGCAGCCAATGCATATATCATCATGGAATCATCAGTGTGGATTACCTAGCAGGTAGGCATCATTAGATTTTCAGTTGGGAGTCTCTAAAAGGTCCGTAACTAGGGTGAAAGTGTAACCACTGTTGTTGCTAAGCAACAGAATAAACTCACAAATAAATGAAAACACCATTAAAATGCCTGGATATTTTGAAGTTGACAACAAATTTAGTGTAACCTTAATTTGTAGCCTAACCAATCTGAGGGAAACATGGTCATTACTATTGGATGTTTATTTCATCAATTTCTGGTTGCTAGGCGACTGTTTCTTGCATAGCAACAAGGGAATTTATGTTTTAAGCTGTTTCTTATGATCTTAAATCATTTACATCCATTTAATAATGATAAGAATGAACAAATCCTTTTATTTTTGCTTGCCATAAATATCAAATTCCATATTAAAATGTTTCCATGGCAACCATGACCAAGGAAACAAAATTTCAGATTGGGTCTATAGCCAAAAATGAACAGCCCATGAAAATACGCCTATATGCCAAATTTCATGCTTTTATGAAAAAAAGCACAATTATGTTGCTAATTGACAGACATTTACCCGCCAACTTGATTCCCTATCAACCAATCTGATTTCAGCTAATTTGCATACAAAAGGGCAAAAATGGCAGAGATGTTGAAAAAAAAATTGGCACCCTGTTTTGTCTTTACCAGCACCCTTAAAACACTATTAAAATAAAAATGACCTTGATGGGAACAGAAAATGACTTGACAGGCAGGTTTTATGGTCATACCCAGGGGTAGGCTACTCTGACCTGGAAGTCTATACAAGGGACAATACAAGGGTAGTAGAGATGATATTGAATCCATGTTTGTGGAGTCGGACCTCAGTAACTATGACAACCAATGAAGATTTCTATACATCAAATTAAAGCTAAGGAGATAGAGATACAATGTATTTAATCATTGTTGCACCCATGATTTATAAGCAAAATTAAAGAATAAAATATGACCCATATTGACTCATTTTTCAGAGGGTATTTGGTTGCCATGGTTACCAGAACATTCTTAGAATAAATTCATGGGCATAGTTCAATTGATCTTTAAGAATGCTTTGTTTTGATATGCAACATGATAATAAAACAGAATATTTGTTATTTTATACCGAAAACATTACATTTTTCGATTTGGTTGCCATGGTGACCAAGTCCCACATTTCCCAGATATTTGACCCAGTCCAAATGAAAGAGGGTAAAATTCTGTATAGGAATCAATCCTCAAAACATATCACCCCTGCAAACAATTGTGCTGATGTAACTATAAAAGCCAAATTCCTTATTAGAATGTGTTAGCAACCATGGCCAAGGAACAAAATTCCAGATTGGGTCTATAGCTAAAAATGATCAGCACATCCAAAAGTTCCACTATGCCAAATTTCATGCTTTTATGAAAAAGTGCACAATTAGTCCTATATTTTGCACAAATCGACTGGACTATGATGACATGACATGTGATGACACAAATACATCTGAATAGATGTCAATTATGTCAATATGTCTGTGGATATTTCTAACATTATATATATTTATTGCATACCATATTATATTGTAAAAGCCAGGGCTCGTCTTTGACTGGCCTAAACTTTTTTATTTGAGTTTTATTTAGAAACGCATTTGCCACAACCCCTTCCGGCTCAGGGGCCTAACTACCCTTCTTCCCGCCACCACTCAGGAACTTCTTTTCATCACAAAACACCCTGGTTACTGGTTACAATCACCGTGTCACTAATTATTATCAAGTGGGAGGGAGGGGAGGATGGCAATTAAATGGCCAGCAGGCCCCAAAGGGTGGGGGGACTGATTATAGCGGGAGGGAGAGGGGAGGGAGAGGGGAGGGAGAGGGGCGGGAAATAACAGAGTTACCAGTGAAGGTGTTAAGCTAGATTGGTCAGGCAGTGATAAACGTGTGCTCCTGCCTCAGATCAAATTACAAATTATTGTTAACCTGTGGCTGATTGGATCCTCCATCTTTTAAGGCAATTAATTGGTCCATTCAGGATAAGCCAATCAACCCGGTATCTGTGTATCTGTTTAGTATATATAAGTGTGGTGATATTAGGTTTAACTAGGGTTTAACTCTAGGTGCTTTCTGCTGTGGGTTAGTTCAGGCGAACTACCCTAGTGGGCAGTACTGGTCTGAAGTGACTTTTTAGTCTGTGATATCTATTTTACCTGTTGCATTTTATATATAACAGCGATCTAGCTGTTGTTGCTCGAGTAACAGCAACCTGGGTTAATCTTATTATGCCAAATGTTATGAATTGTCTTTATATTGTAACTAAGTCATTGTTACTCTTATTCTGGCTTGGGTAGTGGTTCACCAAGCATGCATGTTGCCTGAGACACCTGCGGTCGAGGGTCACCTGGCTGGCCAGGAGACCCGAGATCCTCGGACTCAGGTAAGATTGGTTGAGCTGATTGCTAACAATTCTCTGAAATAAAACCCTTGCAAACTGGTTGTGCCATCTTTGTTCCTTCTGTTCTATAGAAAGCACAGTTAAGGGATACAAATCCAAACGAAATCACTACATAAGCACCAATAAAAGATTGTCCTCTTTCAACTAGTTCGGTTCTGGCCTTGGAACATAGCACTCTGTGTGTTGCATTGATTAATATCTCACCCGGCTGTTGACCCAAAATTTATAATGAAGAATGGCATGGTATTCTTCAATATAATGCTATGATCTAATGTCTCAACCCATGATATCACCACTGAAAGCAATTGTAATTGTAGTTTTTTGACTCCCTCAATTCCCGCGAGGGGGAGGTGAGGGGTTTGTAGCTAGAGGGCGACACAAGGTGATCAGCAGGTAGGGCATGGTCCTGGCCCTACGCTCATTCTCTGCTGCACCTCCTCTGTGTCAACCCCTGTTTTTTCTTTGGCACACATCCGCACCTTGGTACTTAGGATTGGGGTTACGCTTGGTCACACATAGAGAGGCTTGTCACACTTTATTTAGTTCCCAGTCATAGCCTACTAGAATGTGCAACATGTGTGGGTCTAAGCATTTTCCGCCAAAAGGTAGAAAATGTGGTTCCAGAAACCTAAGTTAGAAGATATTTGCCCTGAATCAGGTGAAGACACAGAAGGTATAGCAGTGAACTTTAAGAAAAAGATGTTGCTTGGCCGGGCCTTGCTCATCAGGATTTGCCAGAACCCCATGCGGACGATTGGATTAAACATAATATGTAGGCATGTAAGGCCAAAAATGTACATGAGATAGCTAAACTTGTTGGTCTTTTGGGCCCCAAAGGCCAAACTGTATGGTGGTAGCACCCCGGATGTTGCCAAGGCAGGAAAGGAATTTGGAAGGTGACAGGCCTGTGGGGACTTTGCAGAATGATATGGCCCATATGCAGGTCTCGGCCCAGATTGATGCCAATGAAGGCTTGCTGCAGGCCCTGTTACAGAAGAAAGTCAAGTCCAGGAGAGACAAGATGGAGGACTGGACCTGGCAGGGAGGTGCAGCATATGAGTCGTTCCAAGAAGTCTGGTCATGTACAAGGTTCCAAAGTGGTCTTTTTTCCTCTTCCACAGGTAAGATGTTGTCCTCGTCTTCCAGCTCTTCTATCCTTTCTACCGTCCGGAGAAAACTGAAGAAGTTGACCAAGGCCATAAAACTAAACTTTTATACTGATAAACTTTGGTTCACTTACGGGTCGTTTATGCTTGAACGATACCAGGAGGGAAAGAATATTTTGTCCTTGTTGGAACACAACAAAGGAATTTACATGAGGTACTACTACACCCATCCTAATTGAAACCCCAGTAAAATGTTCCTGACTCTTTCTTTTCAGTTGAACTTTCTTAATCGCAGTAACAGGCTTACCTTCAACGGTCCACAGGAAATCATTGATTATAATGCCTTTAAGGTGGATGTTTTTACAGATTCATCCCTGACTGCTTTTGGTGCTGTGTGGGAAGATGAATATCTTTTTTCGGAAATTGAGATATATAGCTGAGGTTTGATGCCCCATACTATTGTTGCGCCAGTGTATAAAGAGAATATTAACGTGTTGGAACTATGGCCAGTTGTTGCAGCTATTAAAAGGTGGGCATCCCTATGGAAGGATTCTCAAGTTAACTTGTATACCAATAATACCCAAGTTGAATGAATGTTGGCTACTGGATAGAAGATCTAATATTTGTGCAATGCAGCTGCTTAGAGAGTTGTATTGGTGTATGGCTATTTACAATATTATTGTTACTCCATTTAGGGTATCTTCAGAAGATAATGTTAAGGTGGAGGCCTTGTCGCGTATGTCAATTATGTTTTCCTTTTGTTACATTTCTAGTGTTGTTGACCATGTTGAAGGAAAGATGTGGAGAGATCAGGCCTTATGCTGGGCAGAATCAACTTGGAAGAGTTGAAAGTTTTAACATTTTGGTCGAAATATTTTAAATTCTGCAGCTTGTATAATTTGGTTCGTCTTACTGCAAAGGTTGATGTGGTGTGTTTATATGTGACTCACTTCTGTGATTCTTTAAAGTATTACATAACAATTTCTGATTACATTAGTGCCTTGTGGTCGTTACACTGTACAGTGCGGATATTATATGCAAGTACAAATGATGTGAGTGCATTCTGTTACGGCCGTCAGTAACTCATTGTAAGAGGGAACATCATGGTGTAAACAAACTTGTAACGTAACTCTCTTTCACTTGATGTGTATATAATGTCTATTTAAACATATTATATGGCGGACCAAAATAATTTTCATCAGGAAGATTCAGAAAATACCTCACAAATAAGGGTTTATATGGTCAGAACGGGAAAGACATGGGTAAAGGGGTTTCCATAGTATTCAATTATAATAACCTTGACCAAACTCTCATAAAATTAATGAGCTCTGCAATCAGCAAGTGCCACTTTAAGGTGTACTCTTAGAGGTGCTAGACGCCTCCTTGCAGATAGTGCCGTTCAGGCGGATCCACTTTATCTGAGCATTTAATTATGATGTACAAAACCTTGTCTCTCAGCGTTTTGTCTCACTTAGTTTTTTGGTGTGCAGTCTGTTTACCTTTCAGATGCCTCCTTAGAAAGTGTCATTATACTAAATCAGTTCATATGCTCAGGTGCTGTAATGTTGAGTTTACTTCTTATGGCCTCTCATTAACTGTTACCAGCTCCATGACTATCCAGTTTCAAGAACGTTATCTTATTACTCCAGTGGTGGAGGCCCCACTTTCATGTTTGTGTCCTGTCGAATGGCTGGACAAATATTTTTCTATGACTAATTTACAGGGTTCTGATTATTTATTTGTTATGCCAGGTACTAAGAATCCACTCTCTTATAAGTTTTTCTCTTAAAGGCTAGCCCAATGTGTTATGGCAGCTGGTGTGTTGGGCAGATTCTCCTCTCACAGTTTGAGGCGAGGGTCTGCTACATATCTTTCCAGATTAGGTATACCTTTGCACATTGTTAAGTGTTATGGGGACTGGAAACCTCTGAGTGTGTTGATGTACTTACTTGATGTGGTTACTTGTAAATCAAAGGATACTACTGTAGCTCTCTATCTTAATGCTTATCACTAATATGACTTTCAATGTTTTCACCGTATTTCAATGTTTTCGCCGTATTTCTCTCACAGCAGGTTACTGTAACTAAAAGCAATCTAATATGTTTAAAATCGTTTGGGAGAGGTCAAATAAATCTCGAACTAACCTTAGTGCATGTCTGTGTGATCGTTCTTCACCTCATTTCCAGCGAATAGTAATTAATTTGTATTAAGCCCAATTAATCACTTTTCATGCTAGGGGGCCAGATGTTGTCAAATTGGTGGGATTGGCCATATATATGAGCAATTCCACCAAAAATGCGACAATTGGCCATCCAGGGCTCAAAATTCATAATTTGTTTAAATTGCTTCCACTAGATATATTGCTGCTTATACAAACAAAATTGGGAACGGAAATAATAAATATTGTGGTCAGGGCAGCTTGGCAGACACTGTAACCTGAATTCTGATGGTAAGGGCACAGGGGAAAGGTACATATTTCTACATAAATGAGAATTAAATAAAAAATAAACAATAGAAATGTATGCATGCTGTTTTAAATTAGTTTTACTTGATAGGTCTTGATATAAGGGTTGTAACGCTTTTTATAGTTTGTGAAGATATTCCAACTAGAAGGAAAGTTACAGCCAAATAACCATTCAGTAATGGTAATGGTAATGGCAGCGGCACAGGTCACAGCTCATTGACCATCTGCTCATATACATACATACACCTTTATATTTAGAATACATGCAAAAATATAATAACATTCATTCCTCCTCACTTTCTTATTAAGTTGGACTTGGATAATTGTATTGGTTGTTCATTAGTGAGGCAGATATGTAACAATATTCATGACAATCGTGCATTTTGTCATAAAAGCATGAAACTTGGTAGAGTTGTAGATCAAGGTCCCAGGATTATTTTCAGATATGGCACCATCTTGAATTGTTATCATTATTCAAGATGGCTGCCACTGAACCCTGTAAATCTGCAAATAGGCATATCTCTGGTTCTAATGGGTGTAGAATTATGTTCTAGATGTCTAAATATATGTTTATTCTGTCTAGGAATTTGACAAAGGCATTAAAAAATCTCATTGGAGCAATGACTCCTGGTGAGATTTAATTCTAATATAAAATAATTCAAGATGGCCCCACCACCAAATCTGGCAAATCTATGTAACAGCATATCTCAGCTCCTAATGGTGCTAGGAATATATTTGAGATGTCTACATAGTGTTTCTGGAGCCTGGAAATTCAATGGAGTCATTGAATAAGACATTAGACCAACATTTCCCAGTGAAAATAGTATAAATTTGCTGTAAAATAAATCAAGATGGCCACCACCAATCAAAAGTGAATACTCTTCAAACTTCAAAGTGAGACGATTAAATGAAAGAAGGGGTATAGAAAATACTCTGGTGGTGAACAAGGCCAAGTGGCACAAATGCTGCCCCTCAAAGTTTAGTGCTGCAAAGTTACAGAGAGCAGAAAAAAGGGCTCCCGAGGGGGGTCTTGATTTCTCTTGTTACTACCAAGAAACAGCAATTGCTGTTTGTCACCAAGAAAATTCTCTTGTCGTTTGTCACTTATTTTTTTGTAATGTGGACAATATTTGTTGTTAAGGACTATTAATGTCTATGTCAATTTGTCAGGCTAAGGCTGTTGTGTTGACGGTCATGGCGAGCGGACATCCCTCTCACCCGCTCTCTCGATTGTGAGAAAACCCCAACCTATGTGGACTTATTCACCTCATATTCATCCATCTTCACCATCATGTTATCATCTGAGTTGGACTATGTTGCTAAGGTGGTTCTACTGGTTATTTAATTAACCGTTCTGTGCATAATTCGGGATTACAAACTGTGAACACTACATGGAGATTTCAAATAGGGGTACATCCACCGCATACCGTATGTGTTACACCGGTACCTGCCTACCTACATACACTCAATCATACTAGTGAGTGTTATATATGTGTGCTTAGTGTGCTATCCACGGACTTTACATCTATTTGTGTTTACCTACTGCTGGAGATTCCTATCAACCTAACTATGGAGGATCGACTTGGTGCCCTGGAAGAAAACTGGAGGTTACAATTTATTCCCACCCAAGCAAAAGTAGGTAGAATATAGGCATATGCCAACCGTCTTAATACTAGAATTCAGCAACTTGAACTGGAACTGTCTCACGTTAATTTGGTTACGAAAAATCTTGATAACTACTGCCTAGAATTAGATCGCAGCCAAAGAAAAAAACACATTATTGTATCGGGGTTCGTGGAAACTGCAGATGAAACACAGGGAGAGGGCAATCCTACCTGGGCTAAAATGGCGGCTTTATGCCGAATCATTGATGTTACATTCACTGCCGCCGACCTCGAATTTGCATCGAGAATCGGTGTTAAACCCAGAAGGAAAAATGCATACCGAAACATCATACTCAAGTTTCGTGATGAAGAAACCAGGAATCGGATTTTTAGAGGAAAGATTAGACTTAGGGGCGACCAACGCTATAAGAACTGTTATTTCAACCAGGACTTGCCCGACGCAGTGGCTAAATACTATGGAAAGCCAATGCCGATATGCCGACAGACATGCCGATATGAGAAACATACTGGCCCATGCCAAAACATCTAAATCAACCCACAAAGTCTCGCTGTCTAGAGGTAAATTGAAGGTAGATAAAAATGAATACACCCACGACCAATTGGACCAACTCCCTACTGGATTGAAAATTTCTGATTTGAAAACCAAAGATATTGGAGCAGGGGCTATGGGATACCAGGGGGAATTTTCCCCCTTATCCAACTTCAGTAAAAGTTTATTTAGCTTCAACGGGAAGGATTTCAGGCCTACCAGTACACAAAGGCCATCAGTACTAAGAATCCCATAATAGCCGACACAATTGCTAGTTCTACATGCCCTAGAGTTGCTAGGAAGTGGGGTGACCGCTGTGGAAAGCACACCGTGTGGGATAAAATCAAAATCCAGGTGATGACCGACATCCTTAAATGCAAATTCACCAAATGTAAGGATGCTAAGAAATTCTTGCTTGAAACTGGCATGGCGCCATTGGCCGAATGCACCTACGATCTATACTGGGGGACTGGTATTCATATTAGTAACGAATCTTTGATGAAGGATGAAACTAACATCCCAGGCCAGAATCACCACGGCCGCATCCTGGGCCTGGTTAGAGAGGAATTGAGACGCAATGAATATGTTAGAACAGCCCCCCCCCCACCCCATGTAGATGATGATGACTTCTTCACTCCTGAAGTATATGATTACGAAATTGATGAAGAGGATAGTGGGGATGATGACGATGAGGAGGAACCTGCTATGCCCAAATTAGAAAACATGAACAACAGGCCAATGCACCCTCTCCTCCAGACTCGAGATAATTATAACATTGCATCTGAAAATGAGTCACAAGACGAAGATGGTAGTGATAGTTCTACACACGATCGCCAGGAAATTGAGTCTGATGACCAAGATGCCCTCCTGGGAGCCACTGGTGGAGCCGATATTGATACAATAATCCAGCATAACGTAGTGGATCAGGCAACTGCCCCAGCTTTTGACCCCATCGGTGGTACACGCACTCAAAACCCGAAGTCAGCCACCAAGACCTCCCACAAGCCAGTCAAGCCAGTGAAAGCCCCCCCCCCCCCCAGCAAGTTAGACCGCCACGTGAGCCTAGGTCTACACGTGCCAAGTTAAATTCAAGTGGACCTGCACCCGCACGTTCACTTGCTGATAATCCACCTGAGGGACAAGGCCCCTGAACTCACACCTTCCTACACGTTACATCCAACTACGACAATGGCCGGCATGTATGAGGATGACCCGTCCGGGGTTAAAACCCTAGTTCTGACCGATTCACGGGGTAAGAACCTAGACCTCTTTATTCAGAATGACAGTATTCGTATAAAAGTTCTTCCTGGCAAAGGACTCCGTCCCCTCTTTGAGCTAAGCAAGGAGGCAATACGACATTACCAACCCAGACTGGTATTTTTTCTCGGTGGGATATGCGACCTGACGGTCAAAAGTGCGGTCACCAATCGGGTTTCTCTCAGGTGGAATGATAGTCACATTCTGGAAAACCACTTGCAGTACCAAATTGAGTGGGTCACTGAGGCCATGCAATTCTATTTTCCAAACTCGTGTGCCATCTTTTGCGGAATTTGCGGCATGTCCTTAGACACGTTTTTTTCCTTTACTTCGTTGGGAAATTCCTACGCTAAAAAGCATTGGACTTAAAGGCTATTCCTTCTCTGAACTATTCCTTCCCAGCTGCTAAGCAAGGAAAACTGAGGGAATTCCTTCAGTCCCATATAGTTTCAATTATGTTTCTCTGGGAATTTTCCTACAACTTTTCCTTCCCACCATGCACATGTAATAACGTAGGAATTTACTACAGCATTTCCCTCCTTGAACCACTCAATATCCCCTGCCTACTTCAAACAACAGTCTTCAAGGTACATGGTAAATGAGGGAACATGCCTTGTTCTCACTAGAAACCAAACACTCTTGAGTCACAAACAATTGAGACAAACTAGGTCAAGGACAAATTTTGATTGGTAATAATAAAACTCTCAGGTCGGCGGTTCAATCCCCACCCAGTGCTGCTTGTTTTTTTCCCAGACAAGCTCAGCTCTCAGGTCCATGGTTCGAATCCCAGCTTGGGAGGCTTGTTTTTTCTAGCCAGACTCAATCAAATTATGTTAATAATCAACAGAAAACTCATCTAAGAGCAGAAACTTTGTACTTTAACAATAGCAGATATATATGTGATTAGTAAAATCATATTTTTGCAGTCAATAAATACTAAGGAATTCCTGAGGGAACACCTAAAAGGTAAGTTTTCCAGTCTTTTCATGTTTAACTCAGAGGAAAGAATGAGGGAAATTACTTCGGTAGGAAAACTTCTGGGGGAAATTCCTACATAGGAAACAACAAGTATCAATCTAGGAAATTCCCACAGCTAAATGGGTCAGTTTCTAGGTCATGCCTGTGGATTAGATTTGAATCCATTCTGGATAATCTGCATCAGATTTAAAGGTATAAGAAAAAGTGTTCAGATATTTTACTAACATTGTCACTTAACATTGTAAGAAATGTGTCATATTAGTCTTTAAACCCAAGAAATTAGTGAATCTTATGCATCCTATTTACCTTCTACCTTGCTGACCCACACCTGTACAGCAAGGAATATTCCTACGAGCTGGGAGTTTTATGTAGGAATGAATGTAGGGAGGGAAAAGTTCCTACAGAAAAAATTCCTTGCTTAGCTTATACAACAGGGCCCAGGAGAAACGCTCAGCAAACAGCGGAATAACACATATAAATCTCACACAATACATCCAATATGTCAAAACAAATGCAAGGACTGTAGATGTACAGTTGAGCGTGACAGGTCCGCTCCATTGTTACAGCCAGACTAACTGACTTGTATGAGATATTTTGGGTAGTATAAAGAGGCATACTTTAAGCGTTTAAACATCTTCTGGTTAAACTTGAATATTCTGCCTCTAACAAGTCCCTGATACCTCAAGGTATAACTTTTCCTATTTCTGTCCCCGCAGCTCCGGGTAAAGTGTCCCAAGTTCCAAGCCCCATTCTCTGTATTCTATGGAAAGCGAATTTGGTACATACCTAAATTCAGGTCACCCGATTCGGAGCAACTTCAGAGCAACTTCGGCGAAATTCAGGATTCAGATTTTTTAAAATTCGGTCTAACCTCAAATAAGCATAATTAATCTTTTTATTTATTCTATTTTTGATATTGGTGTTTATTTGTGAGAGAAAGTACATCTCTTGCCTTCTATTGGTAATTATAGTTTGGTTTCCTTACACATTGAGTCAGGTATTTTGGGTTACTTTAATATATCCAGTATATGTAGGAAAATTTGCATTTGGCTTATACGGCAAGAATTAAATCTTGTCCTTATGTATGTAGATCTCCTTAAGAAGTATGTTTTTCTTATATATATAGGCACCGTATGAAGCACGTCCATGGTGGACAATACGTTATTACATTTGAATATTATTATTAATTATATTATGTCTTGGCCTGTAAGTGAATAAAATAAATAAATAATTCGCCCAAATAATGTCTAAAATTATGTCAGAATATAAATGCTTATTACTCGAAAACAATTTGAGCCTTTACCACAATTTAAAATCCGACATCCGACATCCGACATCTGACGTCTGAGTTAACTGACATCCACCAAAGGATTTCGGTATGAAATTTTATGGGGAAGTTAAGTTTGGGGTTCAGTATCGATTTGGGGTTTGGTTCAGATGTTTCGGTACGGTCTCGGGCATCAGATGTCGGACAATTCGGGCATCGGTTGTCGGATACCTGACATCGGTATGTACCAAATTGGCTTTCCATAGTATTCCGGTTCCCGTTTTCATTAAGTCCCTAATGGAAATGATGGTGTACCCCAGTTGTTTTTCTCTGATACGAATTTCTCTGCAAAATTGGGTGCTCGGAGATTGGCCAACGGAAATCGGGTGAGACAATTTTGGGGCGTTATCGGAATTTGTCGCCGGTATCGGAAAATGGGCCCGACTGGACTGGGAATTTGTGGACCATACCAGGATGGAACGGCCATCGGATAGCGGTACCTCCAATTCTGTCCACCATAGTTTTTTGAGCGAATAGCAGAATAGCGGATAGCGGGAATTTAGTTATGAAATGGCCCCAAATAGCGGATAGCGGGAATTTAGTTATGAAATGGCCCCCTGGTTGGTCTGAAAATGTGCTCCGGTGCTACTTACTTCATGGCATCAAGATCGAACCATTGTGTGTGACACATCAGTGGTACCAACACGGAAACGAAATGATACCGTAGATAATATTAACAAGCAGGGGATATGAAAACATACCAGCAATGATGCGCCATTCCAGGTCCTTCGACCTTTTCCCTTATTAGTTCATTTCGTACAGCACTAGATGAAAGCATATGGTTTGTTGATATTACACAGTTGACCACAAACTCCATCTTTATACATAATATAGGCCTATACTTAATTGATTAATTAGGCTTATTTAAAGAAATAATTTTAATTTTCCGACAATAATCTGCAAATTTATAAACGAATATATAATCAAAAGAGTCAAGTTGAAAAGTTCGCTCTGGTTTAATTTAGACCCCTAATTCATTCAGTTCCTAGACATTGGAGCATTTAAAATCTTTTAGAGTCTTTCGAATCATTCCTCCTAGATTTCTAATCTTTTATTAATGATTATTTTAGCAGCAAACTCGAATTTAATCATACAATAAAATAGAATTGCACACCCACCATGCATGCAGATCATTCCACATGCTTTCCCGTGAAGAAACAATACGAATTTCCAGACAATACATCTGCATTTTTATAGATGAATAGTTATAACCAAACAAGTCAATATGAAACGTTCGCTCTAGTTTCATTTTTTCCCCTAATACATCGACTTGTAATAAAAAATATAATGCAATGCAATTTTGATTGACTACAAATTAATGGGCCGTACCTTTAGTTGGCGCTACCAATATCTCGAGAGATGCTTCTAAATCACACCAGTGTCTTTGATATTTTTCATATTCTATGGAATAAGAATATTCCTTTGAGGAGAAGGGCCGAACACAATATGCCATTTTCGGCGAAAACGAATTAACTGGATATAATTGCACCAAAGGAGAGTTCAACCAAGTTGATATATTGTCAAACTAAGGTAAATAAGATCATAAACACAAAAACAAAGCGCCACTTGAGAAAATGAAATGTTGTCACAGATCTAGTCACGCTTCCCTGCGCGATAAAACCGCCGATCCAATGGGAGAGAATATATATTATATAATATAATTATTATATGTATATATAATAGCCTATGCATGCGAAATTACTTAGGTCCTCATCTGGGTTTCCTCCTTCAAGGCCCCCAAATTCGGTATGCAGCAATTTAAAAGAGTTCCATTCCGAGAATAACGTCCTTATTACTTCCTATTGGCTCCTGAATGGTTCTAATTCCTTCCGGGCTGGGTTGTCCCCTTCCTATCTGTGATGCTCTAAAACGCCTCCCCTGTATTTCCATAAGTTTTCGTTGGGCGGTTTTACAGGCAATATCATTGCACAAGTTGACCATATCTCTGCATAGATCACTGCTTGGATACCTTTTCCATTGGATTTTAGGTGGCTGTGACGTCAAACTTGCGCAGACGAACTAGAGGCGCGCAATAACTAAGCGTGAGTCCCGCTGACGTAGGCAATGCGCGCCATTTTATTATAACTCGTACGCGTCACCCAGGTGGCGCGGCGATCGTCGTCCTGCGTTGCCTCATTCGTATCGCCAGAAACTAATGCTCGAGCTTCGCGCAAAAGCAGCGCGAGTCAATGCAGCAAAGCCTCATCCCGTCTGCACCTCCTACTCCTCCTCTCCGCTCTCCTCCTCCTGCTGCACTCGGCTGCTCTCTGTACAGGACTTGCGTTTGGGAATGGTGAGAGTGATAAAAGAACACGGAGAGAACTGACACACACGCACACACTCGGAACAAAATGGAGATTTTCCTGGACTAACTCAACACAAGTTTAGGATGTACCGCGAGGGATAATTCGGGAGGTGTTTGATGATAGTAGTTTCTTCCCCAGGATTACGCGACACTTAAAAGTCCCCTTTCGCCGGGTAACTAAAAGGGACTATTTGGAAGGCCTCACACTGTACTAGGACTATGCTCTCGGCGCGGAGCGTGGAGGATGGTGCCGTGGGCTTTGGACTCGTGAGTTGTAGTTTCTAAATACGCCTGGATGTGTGCAGCAGTTTGGATTCATATAGCCAGCTGCAAAGAAAAAAGTGTGTTCAGAAATTAAAATTCCGGATAATATATGTTCGTGCATTCTCTGCTCGCTGGCTGTACACTCAGCAAGCGGCAAGTGAACCAGCATTCGCTGCGCACGGGCGATTTCGCGTCCGTTGGTTGTATTTTATTAATTAGGAAGAGGAGTACAGAAGGAGCATGGAGAGAAGGAGAGAAAGGGATACAGATACATGAGGTGAAAGCGAAAGGGTAGGAAGTAGAGGATTAACAAGGTGCATGGGTGGACCTTACTTCTATTCGCATTATATCCAGAAATGTTCTATGTGACCCGGAGATATATTCATAATTTCAGCCTGGGATTTCTGTTCTAATTTAGTGCCGCAATTGAACAGTATTCAACAGGAGAAAATGTATTCTCCTGAACCCATGGGTAATTGATTGTACATCGCGACAGATGACTAAAACTGCTGACGTGGTGTGTGAATGATATGTAGAGCTTGTCTTTCGGTCTTCACTGTCTCTCACTCCCGTCTCCTCAAAGGTTGAATGCATTTTTCTCGCGTCACTCAACGTTCAGTGAAAACCATTCAATTCATCTCCGCTAAGATCTACGCAGTGCAAAATAGGAAATTGTACAATAGAAAAGGGTTTTACTCATGTGTAGATCACAGTATACACGGCAGCCAATCGTCCCGATACATATCCAAATATCATCAAGTGTATATGTATATATGACATTACATGTAGCAAACGGGCCGATAGCTTTTTGAGAGTGAGGCCTTTTAATAGGCCCTATGTGGGAGTGACCAATCGAGCTCATCTGTGTTTCCTATAGGTGCGTGAATTGCGTTAGGAATTTCACCATATGTCTCCGGCACAGCCATATTGCATGCATTTGTGTATGACAGATGATGATACTACGGCATCGCTTGCTGCCCAGCATGCTTCAACTGGACGAGCCCCGTCCACACTACACGAGTGAAACCGATCAAAAACGACAACACACGATCATAGAAGACTTTCATCAAACAGGTGTGTCTCAGAACTGTATCGAAAGTAATCACACTCTCTTCCTCCCTTCTCCTCCTGCTGCATCATCCACCTCACAAAGTGAACAGAATTTCGATAAAGCAGCCACTGATAACATTACTACTACATGTACTACCCCTTACTCGCCGTCCTCTCCTTCTGCACCTCCCACTACCGAAGCGACCCCTACGGTGGAAATTAACAATAATACCCTGAATCTACCTGGATATGATGGGGAAAACAGTATTTTCCATGAGGATGATACTGTTATTATAATAATCAATAATAACTGTAACTGCTGCGGATCTGGATTGGTGCCTCATGCGCACGTTTCTACCGAATCTATCTTCTGTACTGATAATAGTGATACCTCTTCTAACTCTTCTATCTTTCGGCGGACCACCCCCCGCTGTTACGGGTCAACAGTGACAGCCCTTCTCTCAGGTAATCTTACACATTTGTCATAAAAATTGTAATGCTTGGGGAGCAAGTCACTCAATCCAATATTGAATAGACGATAGGGTGTAAAAGCAATCATCAGGGCTGATTGCATTGGGAAGATATTGTTTGACAAGGATCATAACGTATGGGTCATCTAGCGTTCGGCCTGACCGTTTCACACTTGAGACGCCAACCAAAAACGAATATTGTTGCTGGTCACTATAGACTTATATATGAGTTTTAGTATTGGAAGGAAATCGCTGTCTGCATCACTGATACACGGTATTATATGGTCAAGAGCTCATGTAAAGTGTTGAATGTGAAAGGGTGGGGATGTATCGTTTAAAAGTATACCTTCTTTAGAGTAATATTATATCATTTCACTTATCTACAGTCAACTCTCACGAAAAGGCTTGTGACAGGCCTTGTGTCCATGGGTGATATATCGATAGGGGTCAATAATATACGAATCAAACTTATATCCAAAGATGCAGATAGGGCTTTCAGGGGAAGCATGGTGTTGTGTATCTAGAATAAATAATTAATATTCTATGGACAATACACATGTATGCTGAAAACACTCATTTATCAAAGACAATTTAAGAAACTTCATGGTCAGGTAATTGGCTGATAATTATGGTAATTCACCCTTTCTTGACATAATACTGGTCGTAGAAATAAAAAAGATTATCGCAGAAGTGCCAGAAAACAATGATGACGTATCAGCACTAAAATATTGCGTTCCAACACCCAAGAGAAACTCTAAAAAACATGAAATAACTATTTTAATACGATATGCACAGAATGATGTGAAGGATTAGAAGTTTCAATCAATTTAGAATTTGACCCCAAAATAGCCCCAGTGTCCCCATTTCGTGAGAACCGACCATATATTGTATATGTTTATTATAAACGTAGCATTATGAGTGTACTTGTTGGTATTGAGGACGGAAATCCTTCACATATCACCCGTTTATTTAAACTTCAAGTAAAATCAGTCATAATAATATATGTTCTACATCTAGACTGGCAACAACAATCCAAAAGTTCGTACATTTTCTCCAATTTACATACTTATAGTTACTATAGAGAGAAGGGGAAAAAGTAAAATAGTAACACTATAAACAATCAATCAAGATATCGACAAAACCATTTAGGATTCTTATTATGAGTATACTTAACCCATTCGGAGTTCTACTTAACCCATTCTTTGTAGGTGATGCCTTAAATTGAGGTATCTAAATGGGATAGCGCTACATATTATATCAAACAATGCCGATATATTGCCAAATAATGGCTGAGCTCTGCCCCAATGATGAAGTCTTCTTCGCAGCCACTAGCTTCAAGACTGCTGCCAATCTTGAAACTCAATATGGAGAAGACAGACCCATATGTTGGTCAAGGTCATGTGACACTGTCCCCGGTTTATATGTTATTTTCCCAATGAATGGAAGCATAACCGCCCAACTACAATTATAATAATGAACATGAATGCCATACCATTACGGAAGCCACGCTGTTAGGTGATGAGAATAGGAATCCATGTCATGTCCTGAAAAATTGATTAAGGATATATTGGCGCCATTTACCTGAAAAGCCGAATTGAAAAACTGAATTGAGGTAAATTTGAATGGTATGACTTAGTATGACTTAGTATGACTCCTACAGTAGGGGATTTGTATGTGCCACTGCGCATGTCTATTACAGCGCATGCTGGTATGGATTCTCATTGAATCTGACATACATCTATTTAGCATCACTTTAATTAAAAAATAGGCATAATATTTTCAACAATGGTAATCCTCCTGTCAATGATCGATGGATTCCAAAGGCATGATGGGAAGCATAAAAACCTGTCCTATCTTGGCAATTTACATTCGAGGACCTAGTTTGTACACTGACATATAACTCCCATATTTATTGTCCCTATTTATTCTTCATACATTATGCAAATAATCAATTCATGTAACTTTTATTCTCTCTACCATTTACCTTACACACATGGCCAATTCCACCAATTTGACAACATTTGGCCCCCAACCGTGGAAAGTGATTAAAGGCAAACGCTACTATCTAGTGGAAAATCAAAATAAATGTCATTTTTTTGAAACTTTGATATTTGATTCTTGAAGTGTTTTTTGTCATAAGGATGGAAAAAAATTAATGGGTCGCCGTACTCATTTTTGAATTACAGTGCTTCAAAATTTGGTATCTCAAAAGAACCAATGAGGACCATAAGGGGGGCTCATTTCACAGTACCTTGACTTCATAGTTCATATTTGCTGTTTACATTCACTCAATTTAAGTAAAATTAACAGTTTTGGAGAGAGTATTATTTGGCCAATAATTATATGCCTCTTTTTTATAGAGTGCATTGTTATTTTTATTCTGGAAACAACAAATACGTAATGCAAATTTTAAATTAAAAACTTGAAAAAAATCACTATTTTTCACCATTTTTATCAAAACAATTTTATTTTTCTCCCCATCGAAAATAAATGTCATTTTTCTGATTCTTTAATATATGATTCTTAAAGTATGTGTGTTCATGAAACAAAATTAATGGGTCACCGTTCTAGTTTGAAACATAGCTGACAACCCAAAAATCTGCTGCTTTCAAAGTGCTCTATGTTTCCTAAACATGTCTATTTCAAACAGCTACAACTATTTTTTTAACGTGATGACATATATTTTTTTCCCTATATATATGTAGAATATTACCTGCACTATATGTGTAGAAAATTTTGGGACATTAGGAGTTTTCATTTTTGTTTTATTCCCAAAACTGTAAAAGAAAAATGCAGCACTTCCCAATAGATTTGCATACTAAATGGGTACAACTGAGGGTATCCACAGCTAGCTCTGTTTCCCAAACATGTTTATTTCAGACAGCTATAAAAAAAAATTTAAAGTGATGACATATATTTTTTTTCCTTTTTATATGTAGTATATAACCTGCACTATATGTGTAGACAATTTCGAGACAGTAGGAGGAGCCATTAATTGTTTGTTTTATTCTATAAAACGGAAAAAATGAGCCGTTTCCTCATAAACTGCAATGCTAAAGGAATAGTACGTAAAATGCCCGTATATTTGGTATATGGAAAAGGGGGCGTGGCAGTGAATTGTAACAGCCAGCTTACCTGGCCTCCACCTCAATCACTTTCAAACCACCAATCATTCACCCACCCACCCACATCCTACTTCTCTTCATCATAAAATTATATTAATTTTCCTCTCAACATTGTATTTTATATTCACAAAACTTTTATTCATATCAATTTACAATACCTTTTACTTCTTCATCAATTTTACAACAAAATAAAAATTAATTATTTTATCAAATCGAATAATAAAATATCGATTTCCCAAACTGCCTTATTGTTTCCTGATTTCATTAATGTTATTCAATTATAACAAATAATGATGAAATGCATAGGATTTAATATGTAATGAACATTAAATGTATTGGTTTAAGTTTTTCATGGACCCTGGCAGAGAAAATGCATAGTGCACCTATGGGAACTTGAGGTATTGTGTATTAACGATTCCCATATTTAAAGCTTTTTATGGTTTTATAAGGCAGTATTTTAAGAATGAACTTTAAATTTGACATTTATTATTGATTTGGTATAATATCAGTCTGTATAGATCCATAGTTATTATTTCCGCCTAGTTTTCACATGATTTATACAGAAAAATGGCCCATTTGTCTATTAACGACCCGTGTGTCCATTAACGACCCATTTGTCTATTAACCACCTATTTGTATATTAACATCACCTTGTGGGTCAGAAATTACATAAATAGTATTCAAAATTGATATATTGTGAAGTCTCTGACACTGGTCCATACTGGGGAACAATATTAATGTCTGGTGAAATATTATCACTTTTTAAATCAAATGTTTTCCCACAATATTTATATTTTCATCTAAATTACTTTGTTAGGCTATGCACAGAAGTGAATTTAAGCAGAACATATATACCTGTTCCCCAGCTCGATTTGTGATGGATTTATACACATTTACTGTCATAATTCATTTTATATCATTTTTGAAATCTTTTTCTATACAATTCATAATTACATAATTATATGATATAGTGGTAAATGAAAAAAATATTAACTTTACTAATATTTTATGTTCTTATTCACATAGTGTGTCGCTAATAGACATGCTAGTTTGGACATTTTTCATATTTGGGAGCTATTTTTCAACCCCCTGTAAGAAAATAATCAGAATTGTTCCATACTTGGCATTTCAATGCGCATGTAAGGTTGATAAATAATACCAACTCAACTGATTAATGTAAAAATTATGTTTGCGTAACCAGGGGGGGGGGGGTCTAGGGGGCCAAATGCTGTCATATTGGTGGAATTGGCCACATGCATGTTAAGCGCTTTTGAGCAACTGGCTGGTACAAGCGCTATGCAAATTTAATAAATAATAATAATTCCTTGCGAATCAAGATTTAACATGGCGGCTGTAAATCTCCCAGTGCAGTTATCATCCAAATGTGATTAGTCTAATAACCACCAATTGTGGTATCTTAATTATATATCATTGAATGACAATGCTTCAAACCTTATTTCGGGAAAAAACCCACTTAAGATCGAAGATCAAATTTCACAAGTCTGAAACCAAGGCATGAATATGTGTATGTGTGATGGGGTAGTATATATACATGTATGTGAACATGGTAATACAATCGATTGAAATCAAGTGAAAATCATTGGTACAATCAGTGTTGAACATAATATGGCGGCAGATATTTTTTGTTAGCGTATATATAATACGAGTTTATACAAAGATAGAGGTATGGCATTCTAGATTTACACTTTAGTTTTTAAGTCTGCCCTCGTTGGCCAATAATTCTTGCACTTTTGTGCCAATATTGTGGTCGTTTAGTTTCATGGTCTGTGATATCTGGTAGAGGATGCGGTGTTTTTTTCTGAGAAATGTCACGGGGGGGGAGGGAGTAGGTCCAATGGATGTGGCATTATGAAGTCGTCTGGGAGTTTGGGAGTTATACTAGTTGTTTGGTCTACTTCCTGTAGAGATAGTATTCTCCTCAGTGCCAATAGTTGAAGCACAGGTTGTACTGGGCTCCTCGTCAGTGATATATATAAAGATTGTCGGGTATAGAAATCTCGAAGTCTGGAGATGGAGTAGGTGTTGGTTTCGAGTGGTTAGCTATGGTGGAAACCAATTTATTTGTTAAATACCGACAGGCAGGCTGAAACCTTAGGATTTATCCATACATGCTTACAAGCACACACCTCTATTATGGTATTAGATTGGTCCATGTTTTGGCCGAGCAGGGACTGCAGGCCAGGAGATGCCGAAGGCCGCAGGCCCAAGGAATCTCCTGGCCAAAGTATGGACCATGGGGCTGTAGGCCAGAAGATGCCGCAGGTCCGAGGCATCTTCTGGCCTACATTCACAGACAGGGCAAGGGCGTTTAGTCACAGACAGGGCAAATTCACCTTAACAACAGAAATTAGCCAGTGGAAAGCCAAAACTTGCAGTTTTGATCTGTGCTCGTCCTAACATATTGTATTATATCATCATTGATATAAGCCATCGGCCCAGAAGCGGATGTCCAATGAAGTAGGACTGAGGGGCGTTTCATAATTAACAGCAAAATTACCAAGCGTTCATTAGTCCTGTTTCATGAAGCCTGTCTTAACCATGTGTTAATCAAGGTGTTGTTTGTTAAGCCAACAACGAGTAAACAGTGGAAATAGTCCTTTAAAAGGGCCTAATCTACCTGGTCCCCGCACTTGTATAAAATTAGCAGGACATAGGCTTGTTCCACCTATCAGAAAACATAATCTTTTCTGCGGATTTTGAGCTGAAAAAGTACCTAAAAACACCCCTATTTTCTGAAAAACGCCGACATGTTTAAAGTTAAACCCTTTTTTTCTGGAAAAAATGCCGACATTTTAAAATCTAAATTAATATAAGATGGATATATTAGGTATGGAATATTTGCATCTTAAAATCACAAAGTAGTCGATAATTAGTTGATTTACAAAGAAATAAACACCTTTTTTTCTTAACCATAGACAACCATAATTTTATGGCTATAACATTAGTCAGTATGGCTTCACTTCATAATAAATTGAGTATGGTAGCCTATACAATAACCAAAAGGGTATAGTCTATAGACCATGTCTAATGTCTGACCAAATATGACACAGCATTACTTCCTGTCAAATTGTAACAGAAACACAGCTAGAACATATATAAAATGCAGGTTCTTACCCTACTAATAGTAGAACTAAAGTAATCCTTAAAACAGAAGTGCCCGACCCACATTATCATTGAGACTGGATAAATCCATTGCATCCTGTAATAGCATCTCCTAGTTTCTTGTTTTAACAGCAGTTATAGGCCTATATCCCTTCTGGCAAATCAACTATATTGATACTGATTGAGAAACGCACTGCCTTCGATGCCTTTTAGACGTCCTAGGATCATTGGAAGTGCTTGAATGGACTCTTTACCTGCCCATTTATGACCCCTTTTTTCCATTTCCGCTAAGTCCTCCAGAAAAAAGACCCCTTTTTTTAAGTTTTCGAGGACATGCAAACTTTCCCCAAAAGACCCCCTATATCTGAGGAAATGGGAACGAGCATGTGTGTCATTATGTGTAGGGAGTGTGGGGACCGGGCTAATCTACCAGTTTTGATTATTTCTAACATTGTAAATCATATCCTGATAAAGCTTAAGGATTAGGAGAAGTTTGCTAATCCTTAAGACCCCTGTAGGCTGCTGGCCAGTGCCAGAAAAGCTGGCACGACCATTAGTGCATGACGGCCACCAGTGCAGAACCACTGATGACAACATAGAGAAAAAAAAGTTGACCATGCATGGGTTCAATCTAAGAACCTTAGGGTCCACAAGGGAGCGTCCTAACCACTACACCACCAAATCTGTTGGATATATCTGCGCAACTTATGAGTCTGAATGCAGAGCTCAAAAACTCAAAAATATTGCTTTCCACTAGATAGCTCAAACAAAAATTATCCCAGAACCCCCAGAATGTCGGGATAACAGCCCTGCTTTCATATTTACAATTGCATTGGTTAGTTCCTTCATAATACATTATTTCCATCAGCCGCATCAAGTCGTTTGAATCGATATAAATAATATAATAACTTGTAAAAACTCAAAAATATTGCTCTCTACTACATAGCTCATAGCTCCCTCAAAATGCTTCCAATCTGAATATAAAAATTATCACGGAACCCCCTGACTGTCAGAAAGACAGCCATGCTTTCAGGACAGTTAGTTCTTCCATAATAAATTATTTTCTGTCGCCATTGTACAATTATGCTGTCCCCATCGTACAATATTGTGAATATGGCATATGCTGTTTCACAATCATCTATCAGGATGCTTGGTCGTTTTTAGCTTCTCAGTAAAAACTGAGAAGCTTAATGATTCGCATACCATTCTGTCAATCATCTTCATCCATCATGAATGTGTGAGATGGTTGTGGGGTAACAATCAGTGTGAAATCATCTGTCTGATCAGTTCGCATGTTTGCAGAAGGCTTATCTACTCCACCCATTTCCCACCTCCAAACCTCCACCCTGCCCCCCTCTGGTTATTACATAATAAGACAAAGAAGGCCTGCCCTTGCAGGCCTGCCCTTGCCTTCCAGCTCCCTCCCTCCCTGCCTCCCTGCCTCCCTCCCTTGCCTTTCACTCATTACCCCCATCTCTCTTTCTCTCTCACTCTGAGTGCTGTTTTAGTGCATTCTACTAATTTTGGAGAGATGCACATACATAATTTCTTACTTTTAATGTCCTGAAAAATCCAACATCATAATTAATTTAACAGACCTTTTACTGACATCAACCCTGTATATATGACAGTATATGTGATGTGTCATAGAGAAATAAGTCACAAGTCGCAAAAAATAAATTTTGAGATTTGCCCCCTGTTGTGCACAATCAGCTATAACAGGTTGCAGACTACAAAGAAAATGTGCCAAGAGTTGAATTGAATAAAGTTATTTCTCAAAGGTTAATTGAATAAAAGTAAATTTTAAAAAAAAACATTCTAAATTTTACAAGAAAGTTACAAACTATTTAGCCCAGCCTAGCTTTTTTGTTTTAATAACTTTCTTTTTTTTTATACCCAGACTTTTTTTTCAACTTGTCTTTTTTTTACGACCAACTTTTTTTACGACCAACATTTTTTACGACCAACATTTTTTGTCCAAATTTTTTTACTAACTTTTTTTATGACCAACTTTTTTTACGACCAACTTTTTTTTCGACCAACTTTTCTTTCGACCAAATTTTCTTTCGACCAACTTTTCTTTCGACCAACTTTTTTTAGGACTAACTTTTTTTCAACTAACATTTTTTTTCTTCAACCAACATCTATCAATATGATTGATACAAAACTGATTCCAGTTTTTAAATCACTGAGCTCGACATGCATTGTACAAACACACATTGAATTTGGAACAAATTTTGCGATTTAATTACAATTTTGACTATATTTAACTGAAAAAAAATCTGTTTTTTTGCTAATTCATATACTTCAGAACGCCCTCACAAAAAACCTAGACGGTGAAAACTATATTTTTTTCTTTTACAACAAAGAAGACACTCCCAGGTAGTATATATTACTGTTTCAAAAAAATCTATATCTGGGTTCTTGGTGAGAAATATGAATATGTTTCGAAAAGTCATCATCTTCCATAGGAACCAACAGTAAAAGGGTAAAAATGTTTGCCACCCCATATTTCAAAATCTAGACGGTGAATTGATCTTAAAAATTCATATGTGGCCTTGGCCAGGTTGAACATTGTACAGGTTTAAGGCTTTAAGAAAGTTAATCGCACATTACATTTAACTAAATGTTGAATAAACTTAGATAAAATGACAAAACAGTATTATGTTATTTATGCAATATTTGTATCACAAAATGTTCACATATAAGTGAAAATGTAAGCATTTTTGGCAAATATTCTGCATTTTCAGTTTAAGAAAGACTAAATTTCAGTAACTATGACTTGACATCGCACACAAATAATTGATCCTGAGAAGTTGTTTCCTTTGGAAACGCAGGGTATAAACATTAAGTTAAACTGATTATAAAGTTAAATAGAACAATAGTTGATTAAATTGCGCACAAATAATTGATCCTGAGAAGTTGTTTCCTTTGGAAATGCAGAATATATAAATTAAGTTAAACTGATTATAAAGTTAAATAGAAAAATAGTTGATTAAATCATTGATTAACTTAATAATTAGTAAACTTATAACTTGTTAAACGTTAGAGTGGAGCTAGCTGCAGATTGCTGACAAATTGAAGGAAAGCTAAGGAAATGGGCGAAGACTCAGTCTCCTTCAATCTGGCGCGGTTAGATTCTGCATCGTATGGTGTGCTTCCCCACCACTATTTCCCAACTTAATTGTGTTCACTTCTTGGTATCTAGCCCGCATCATCATCTGCACACATTTCGTGTTCTCTTCAGCGACCGAGTCCACCAAAGCTGAAACAGCCATGTCACAACTCCCCAAGTGATTTAAAATAATTTCGATTTTTGTTTGGATAAGCAATTGCGAAGGAGTTAGAATTCCTTAGCAATAGTGCACAACACGTTTTATCTGGGATTAAAAATGCCAGACACGGAGCTAGAGCGCGCAATAAAATGGGTCTACGGGGTTATCAAATTTTATTACCGCCAGCCATGGTCTGAAGAATCACATCTTATCTGGAGTTGAACATTGGCCAGCCGCACAGGGTTTAATACAACTGCCAAAGGAATATTATCATTTGTCCCAATAATGTCCGTACAATAGACAGTGCGCTGACCGAAGGACAATTGGTTATTGCGCATACACCACTTTTAAAAACTATTATTGCCTTTCTGTGGTGCTACTTTATACTGTCATCTGGATATTGGATATCTAGTCCATGGGCATGGATCTATAGCGTCCATATCTGGTCCTTGGATCTATAACGTCCATATCTGGTCCATGGATCTATACCGTCGTCAAAGGAAGATGAAGAGTGTAAAATGCTATGTAACTGTAAGTGATTGATTCATTTGAAATATATTGACAGTTGATATTGCCAACGTCTTTCTAAAAAATATAAAGTATAAATACCATTTAGATTTTCAAAATGTTCATCGTTGGAATCCACTTGATCTCATCTTTTTAAAAATAATGTCTCAAAATCTGGCACATCACAAATGAGATCATAGTTTATCCAGAGAAACTTTTGGGTACATCCCTTTTATCATTGCCTTTCCATACTGCCATACCTTTTTGATATTTGATACATGCAAAAATATCAAGAAAATGCGTCAATTTGTATGCCAGTCGGATCATCAGAGTCGCGATACCGTTGGCAAATGTCGTCTCACTGAATCAAACGAATATCAGTAGACTATGTCATCCTCGAACAAATAATTGCGAGGAACCTCTTAGAGAAGGAATTTTGCTTTATTAGATAGAGCTGAGATACCAAAGTCGTATACATAGCGATACGTTACGTAACTATTGATGTGTTGGTGGTACCAGCATGCCAGTCAGACAGCTTCTCTCATATCAAAACTTATCGAAGCTCAAAATATAATTTTGCAGGAATACCATGCAATCATGTCCATTTGAGCCATCAGTTTCTGAATTGAGATATTCCAAAATACGATGCAAGTGGCTATTCATGCGTTAGGCGCATTGGATATTAAATCTAAGACACCCGCAAATTAAATAAATAAGCGGTTATCTGCCTGGCGCATGCTGATGTAGTCTGTATAGAAGCTATATTAAGTTAAGGACCCTGAAGCTGTATCACCAATCTTGCGTAATACAATCCTGATATAACCATGCTATCCGTCATTCCGTAATGCATTCTCAAACGGATTCTCAATCAATTCTCCAGGGTAGCCTAGGCTTCAGAGTTTAGAGAGTCCCTCCAAACTGAGAGAAAGCCTCTTGCTACAAACCGCAAGATGCCATTAGAATCCCATTAGTACGCCTATACTTCAGGCCAGGAGTCTTAAGCGCAGTTGGTGGCACTGACAATCACCGACATACCATTCTTATCTGATCTGAGAGGCTCCGAGCCTGGACTGAGGGGTCGATTCCAAGCATGTACATGAATGAACACATTTTGGAAAGTGCATTTTGAAATAGCATTAAACCAACTGATAAAACAAATTACATACAAACGGATAAATGACCGACAGTGTGGGCCTGCTGGGGCACAATTTGGTATATGCACCAAACTGTGCACTATAGCAGGCTCGAAATGGAGATTATTAATCGTTATAGTCTCTGCCCAAGGTGGCCCAAGGTGGCCCAAGGCCGTTCAAGAGAGTGAGTGAGTGAGTGAGATTGGTTGATTTACGCCCTTATCAACACATTTAATATGGTTATATCAAGGGCGGGAGAGCTGAGAGAGAGGCAGTATATGATCATACCCAGGAAATAGAGATAGAGAAGAACGGAGAGAGAGACAGAGAAAAGAGACAGAAAGGCACTTTATGGTCATACCCAGGACCAATCAAGAGGGTGACTAAATGGTTTTAAAGTTGGGTCTGGGGGTTAGTTGTTGTTTCCAGGGGGACAACAAGCGTTCCTCGTTTCTATGTTAAACCCGTTTTCTCAGCTATTATGAAAACAAAAAATATAATCAAATCTATAGTCATATTATGAATATGATCATGATTGAATTTATCAATATTCTGCTGCTGTTATATGGGTATATGGTTAAATGAAATAATAAAACGAAAAACTAGGAGTAAAACTTAAAAATAGTTACTGCTGTACTGTTTGAAGGTAATAGTAAAAGGAAAGGCAGTTTGCAATTGTCAGACGACCTACACCGGATTCGTCGCCAGAGCTGTTGATCAAAATAAATAGTAATGTTAGAGAGTACCCACACACACCTGCTCACACACAAGGGTTTAGCCTTGCCACAGTTAACGATCAATTGAAACCACTTGACAGGTTGGTGCTAGGACATTGGTGACCATCAGTAACTTCTACAAAACTTTAGGCGAATATATGTGAAGAAGTGTATATATAGTGTAGGCCACTTTCAATGGACTCTCTGTTATTCACTTATATAGTTTCGCCTAAATCTATCAGCAAATACTCATTCATGAGAATAGCCATTCGCAGAGCACTTTCAAATATGGAAGCCTTCGAAATGATTTGTACTTATTCAATAGGTTGAATGTGTAGTACCTAAACGCCCCTCCGTTTGGTGCATTTCCTCGAAGACTACAACGTTTATACATATATGTTTAGCCAATTTAATAGTATGTATACGTATATGAATATCGAAGAAAAGAAATACCAAAGGAGGAAAGGACAATAATACCCAGAGAAAATTAACCGTACTTAGAAATATGTATAACAAAGACAAACCGGTTAAGTTTATTTGGGCGAAAAAAAACAAACATGGGAAACATCCCGAAGGTGCAGAGGAGTAAGAAATAAACGAGGAATGTATAAACATTATATACATGAGTAGATGTTGGAACTGGAGTGTGAAGAGTGGGGACAGTCTAGGCCCAGAGTTGAGAGAGTCCCTCCAAACTGAGGGAAATCCTCACTCTCCAAACCACAAACTGCCTTTAACGGTTCTATACCTTTTTCCGCCAGTGCATTTCCCCTGCACCATTTCGCTCCATGTGCCTTTCTCCACTAATGTGGAGTCAGAAAGAATGTACCTATTTCCGCCACCCTAAGACTGGTTTGTGCCTGTTCGCTCCACCCTACTCCACTGTGCCGTGTGGTGTGCACCACTCAATGGAGCCCATCCCTTCAACCCCACTGTCCCCAGTCAGTGCCACGCGTTGTTTCGTGCAAAGAATTGATCTAAATGTTTTTGCGTTTATCTCAGAAACTTTTCAAGATTTTTTCAAGAGGAAAACTGTTTTACATAGCTACAAATGTTTACTCGGTTCTGTGAGGGTAACATTATTATAGACCCATTTCTTCTACCCTTTTTCTTGATTTTCGCACGGACACTATATAACATATTGCTACAGCGCTAAACCCCTTTTGCGGAAATAATTGGTCTATATGTTCCGACTTGTATTTTTTTTTTCGGCGGCGTTCATTTTTCGCCAGAAATATATTTATTTGATATATTCAGTTTTGAAAAAGAGGGGAGAGACAGAGGGGAGAGACAGACAGTCTAGGGCTAGAGAGAGAGAGAGAGAGAGAGAGAGAGAGAGAGAGAGGTAAGGGTGCATAATTTCATTTAATATCTCAATAAGTTTATATACATTCACTACCCTAAATTGGCCGAAATAATGTGTAAAATTATGTCCGAATACATATGCTTATTACTCAAAAACTATTTAAGCCTTTTACAAAATTTGAAATGTATTAAATACCCCAACATGTTTATTCGACTTCCTTAATCTCTTATGATTATTGGGTAATTATTTGTACCTCTATTTGCAATCGTTGGTAAAGTAGCCAAATATACTTTATAGGATGAGCTCATTTTCCTGTAACACATCACATATGATTTTATCTTAATATATTTTGAATATATCTATACACTATACTATATATACTATATGTTAAGTATATGGTATGTATATATATATGGTATGCGGTTTGTATAAGCCATTAATGTATGTATACATGGTATGTATATATGGTATGTATATATGGTATGTATATATGGTATGTATATATATGGTATGTATGGTATGTATATATATGGTATGTATATATGGTATATGGTATGTATATGGTATGTATATTGTATGTATATATGGTATATATGGTATGTATATACGGTATGTATGGTATGTATGAATGGTATGTTTATATGGTATGTATAAATGGTATGTATAAATGGTATGTATATATATGGTATGTATAAATGGTATATGGTATGTATATATGGCATGTATATATATGGTATGTGTATATGGTATGTATATATGGTATGTATACATATGGTATGTATGGTATGTATATATGGTATGTATACTACATACAGTGCATGGCATGTATTTTTGTATGGATATGTATGGTATGGATTTCGATATGCGTATATAGTAAGGTATGCATTTTGGTATGCATTTCGTATGGTATGTATAAGGGTATGTATATCGCTATGGTATGTGCATGTTGGTCCGTTTTTTATGCATTTTATGCATGTAGAGCCACCGATTCCATTTCGAAGGCACTGTCAGACTAAATAAAGTCACCGAAATGTATTTCTTGGACCTTCTCTTCTCTGTTCAGTGTTTGGTCGGCCATTTTACCTAGGCTTTTCGCCTATGTATGTACCTACACATGTATGAATATGTATGGATTATATGTATGTCACTGTGCCCACACCTACTTATACATGATGAGGTAAAGCGGGATTTGGATGTTTCAGTTCATAAACGTTTGCTAGGCTTTAACACCTTTTGCATTCATATGTACTGCTTATTTATTTGTCTGTGGAGGCATAGAGCACCCAGGAATACTGTAAATAGTTTAACTTAAGGCGATATGAAAGTAAAACGTGAGGAAATGCTATTATAATTTTTAGGGAAGATGACTGTAACGTGATTGTGTGGTACAGAAATCATTCAGTCGCTTTACAGTCATCATTACCTTGGTAATAAATAATTTCTGCGGCCGAAAAAAAATATTTTTCGGCCGAAAACATTTTTTTCCTTGGAGTTGGAGAATAGAGAGCGATAGGGTACGGAGGGAGAGTATGGGAGAGGAGAGAACATTATATCATCTTATTTGTCAAAGAACTATAAGTACATCCTATCCTTCCACATCTTCAAAACTAATATTATGTTATTAATATAGCGTTATCTGGACAAAGTGAGTTGGCAGAGCACTTCTTTTACTGCATATGCATCTTGTAGATATAATAATCAATGTACAAATGTTTAGATGTACTTGTATTTTGCAATAAAAACATCTGGGCACTTTGAGGAGAAAGAAGGTGAGAGATGGCAGAGGAGGCAGAGGAGAAGGAGGAGGAGATGGCAATGGTAGCGGCGGGGCTAGCGGCGACGATCTTCGCACAAAACTTGGTTTTGTAATATCGTTTTATTTTCTTTTTTCCTTTATTGAATAACATCACCATATACATCATCAGAAAGGCAACAATTCAAGCTTTAAGTTGATATAAATTATGTTCATGAACACCATTTATCAAAGGCGTGAGAGATAAAAGAAAAGCTTGTTTTGTTTGCAGCCGCTCAGGGGTACAATATGGAGCGTACTAAATGTGGAGCGAATTTGTACAGGGAGAAACATGTGTGTGTGCAAACTGCAAGTGGGGCGAAAAAGGATAAGGGGAAAGGGGAGAATGGGGGAAAAGGTTCTGGAGTGGCAGGGTTCTGAAGGAAAAGGGTTGGTCACCCCTTTAACATGTCATTAGAATCCCATAAGGAGACCTACTCTAAGGCCAGGAAAGGCATGTACACGCGCAGTAGGCATCAAATCACTAACATGCCATTCATGCATGTGCCATTTCTCACTCCTCTGCAGACTATAAAGGTATACTGGTTACCGTGACTTTGTTAGGAACTGTAACAAAAAAGGACATGTAGGGATATTCCATTACCATGATGAAATTGACATGAAATGTCGCCAAGTTTACACATAAATACCTACACAACGTCTACTAGTTCTAAGTGCCGGTCTTCTAGTATTACCCAAGGTTGGCTTGGGTTTTAGACGTCTTTTAATATATTTATGTGTAGGCGCACTGTACCTAACGTATTGGCACGAGGTCTTGAGTTCGATAACTAGTCCTTGTATGTTGGCATAAGTGCAAATCTTTGCTTTTTATGCGACACCCAACGATCAATTTACCTTGCTTTTTTTGCCTCAAACCTAAATATGGGTTTGTATTTTCTTTTTGTTTGCTTTTGGAAACGGTAACAAGAGAGCTATAAGTTGATCGATTGCAAACGGGAGATCCGGTGGGACGAAGTAAAAACAGATATTCAGTGAAAAATGTATCCAAGACATAGATTGCAACATGCACCAGTATTTGTAAACAGCTAGAGAAAGCTCATCAGTGGGCAATATAACGAGTACTACAGGCCATTTCCAGCACATATCACCATAATATTTACATTAGAAATCTAAGTCTAAACCAATCACTTGGTCATTTCATTTCAGTGGAGTTTCCACAACTCCCTTTACTAAACAAATGTAATATCTGCGGTAAAATCATTTGCCGATTGTGCCATTATCTTGATGATAAGAATGTTTTGCCAAACAGGTGTTCGAATGGAATGGTCGGTCGATTATGGGAATAAAGCCCTCTCTACAATATCAATTCCATTTAATCCATACCAGTCTTACTAGGATAAATCGGAGATTACATCCAATCAAAAGGATGATCCTTTTCATCATATTCTTATCTCCTCAGGGTTTCATTCATAGGCATCTGGTAACAAACCCTTGTTTGATTGGCCTTCGTATTGCTAAGCAGATAGAATTCAAACTAGAACATCCATTTCCAATTTTGTAGTTGGCAAGTTGCACTATTATAGCGTGACAGTTGCCATGTCGGATTGAATTACCTCATCCAAGCTTTAATTTAAAATCGGGCCCCTTAGGATAATTGACAACAAATATTGGGGATCAAACTTAGATGTTCGCATGGGGCTGAGGAAACTGAGCTATACCATTAATACATGTGGGCTGTCTTTACCTGAGATCACTTTTTTGAAAAATATTTTCAGGGATTTCTTCCGCTATATGTCGATTGCAATCATACTCAGTCCGACGGAAATCTTGTGGGAAGGATTTAAAACATATTTTAGGCTTAGATCCCAAGATTTGCCAGGCATATTTCGCGTGTAAACCTCGAGGGATTATTATTATTTAGAAGCTCATGATTTGTTATATTCACTGCCAATCCGTCTTCAATCTCTCCCAGTATCGCCTTAATAACGATGATTTGCGAAAGACGTAAAATAAGCCTCAGCAGTCAGCAAAACATAAGGATAAGGGATTCCCTCTCCTAATGGCAAACAAATCGACATTTCAGAGTGGTCGAAACCATGGGTTTCATTGCAGATTAGGTTTCCAAACCAAGCCTTTCTCATCCCTCCGCAATTCCAGGGACGTAAATGAGGAGCCATAAATAACCAAAGGTATTCCATTCGTAATCGAATATTTTTCATCCTTAACAGACAATGTGAAACGTGGATGACAAAGACCTAGTTTTCTTGGCCTTTAGGATTTCATTGATTAGGGATTTGGAAATATGTTCTAGGGTTTCTACTCTTCTCTTGGTTTTGTTGTATAAGTATTTATAAATGCGTGGTAACATAGAGAACATTGAAGTCAGTCTAGGCTCAGTGCCTCTCAGATAAGATAATGATTATATGTCAGTGATTGGATGCCTACTGCGCTACTGGCCATTCCGGCCCGGGAGTAGGCGTTCTAATGGGATTATAATGGCATTTTGTGGTTTGGAGCGAGAGCCTTTCCCTTAGACTGGAGCGACTCTCTGAACTTTGAGCCCAGACTGAACTTGTATATTTAACAGTACAATTATATTATATTGACAAAAAGAGTGTGTATTTCACCAAGTGGAAGTGAATATATTAGGCCCAACTCAACAAACCTCTTGGGAACTGCTTTTAATGACTTTCTAAGTAATATCATCTTTAAAGGTCAAACCAAGGCTCTTGTTGGATTGACATGACCTTTCTCCAATCGTCATTTACCATTTCAATTCTATTTTTAAAAAAAAAAAAAAATTATCAAAACTGACTGCGATACTAAGGATATTCCAAGCAAACCCTTCTTTTTTCCCAACGGCGTGATAGGTGTACATTCACGAGTATGCATTATTACAACATGTACATTACAGGGTGAACATTACTTTTCTATCTGGGAAAACTCCTTGGACTTCTGCAACAGTGCCATATCAGTCGCAGCAGGAAATCTTATTTGCTTTAAGTGGACAATTGGGGGTGAACCTATTAGGTAATCACATCTATCATATCACATCTAACATGTATGAGGTGATTTTATGATTATGTTTAATCATGTCATTCCATTGCATCGACACATTGGCGTTCACATGTATACGATCGGTAACTACAACGATGTAGGTGATCTCGGTATAATGTTAATAGATTGATTTAAGATTATAAATGTATTCCCGACATGGTATACATAGAGGCATTGGTATTGTATTTTGGAGAATGCTAGCAACATCTCAGGTCTATGATATATAATAATGTATACCACACGGTGGCTTTTATTACATTCGATATCATTGAAAGCCTGTCGTATCCTCTTGGAGTTGGAGGCGGGAGGTCTTCATGAGCTTTATTACAAAAATCGGGTAAGTAGGAGCCATCAAAAACAATTCTATTACATCCCATCCTTCTAATACGTTATTGGATTACTTTGTATTGCGTGTCAAATCTCCAAGGCTTTCAGAGCTATGTGCAAAAAGTCCCGCGTGTTGAAACGCGTTGGATAACATAAAATAAAGAAACATTAACTCTGTTTGTTTGACATTTTCTGAGGATCATATTTCGATACGCCTGAAATGGTTAGTTATGGTGGTGTTTCACCGGAATTAATTTGTTTTCCGAAAAAAATATATCCGCCTTTAGACCATTATTTGTTGTGGATGAAGAAGGATACCTACTTAATTTCACTCTTCTTCGGTGAAACCGAAGGATTGTACAGCATACTGAACAGAACAGTACTAAGTTTGGTTGTTTATTGTAGTCAGTGTGCAACGTTAAATATGTTAGTTATTCTTTTTCTATTCATTTACATAAATGTATACACAATCGACTACTCAATGCTCATATTTGGTATCAGGCACGGTCACTTCTTAGCCACGCCCATTCTCTATGGACCAATGAGAACGCTCCGTGCGTGGATTATGACGCCCATCGTGCTGTACATAAACAAACCTGTTTGACTGGACACACTCAACCGTTTCTCCGCAGTGTGCGGACGTGTAATCAATGTGTTTCTTTTACTATTGTTGTTATCTTGCTGAATAAACCTAGCTTTGCTTGGTTCTGGCCAAACGTGTGTCATCGTCATTGTAACCTCGTCTCTTACCTATACTATCTCGCCCATCCAGCCACTACCAGATACCAACATATGGGTGTTAAATTCTTTCCTCACACTCTTAAGTAAACAAAATATGAATATTCACCGATTAATCTGATCCAAGGTTATCTGAAAACATTTCAAAACAAACCGTATGCATTTTCGAAATCAGTCAAGGCCTGACACTGGATTTGCTAAGATCACATACGTTGATATTGTTGGAAAATATCAAAACAAGAGCAATGGACGAACATGGTTTATTGATGTTTGAATATACACATTTAATGGCCTTTCCACGTTCCTGTATTATCATTTATTATATGCGCATGCTATATGAAGGGTGCTATAAGTGGGGTGCTATAAAAATATTCATATTGGATGCGTCCTATATGAATGTAGTTGTCTAAAAATAGCTCTGTTTATATGCTTCGCGGAGCTTTGGCTCTCCGCGAAGCATGTAAACAAACCCCCGCAATCGGTACCACCCGTGATTCTGGTACTTTAATTATAGAAATACATAATAAAACCCACACCATTAGATAGAGCATTAAATTCTCTATTGAAAGATATAAGATTTATTAATGTAGGCCAAGAAATGGCTGCGATATGAACGTTTTAAATCAACAATATAAGTAGGTCTAAAAACTGCATGATCGCACAGTGGGCACCGAACATTGTAGGCCTACTAACGGGGCTGTCAGCAGGGCTCTCTGAGACTTCTTTAGTATTTTTTCAGTGATATCTGATGAAATATGATCAAATTTTATGCACATATAATAAATATAGAATGGAACTCGCCAGCAATAATCGAAAATTTATTGGACTTGATTCGTCCACATAAGCACTCTGCCTACGGCATCGTGCTTATGTGGACGAATCTCGTCCTATAAATTCTCGATTATTGCCGGCTCGTCCCATTCTCTCTATACATTGCATGTGTTGATAATGTTGCATGGCCTTGTTTCAAATTGAACATATTGCAGTGAGGCAACAAACGACCTCCACCAACTCCACAAACGCCAGAGTAAATCCTATTATATAGGCTAAACTAATATTTAGTGACTTGTCCGACTCATTCTATAGGTGAATGATTTAAAATATGACATGTTTAAATGGCTTTAATCCATATTACTAGTGTATACATATGCATTATTTAATGCAACATCGCGAGAATGCGAGAATTATATATTGCCTATCTATTGAGATGTATATGAAATCTGATAATTGTTAGGTTGTATCATGTTTTACCAGGTTTTCTAGTTCAGTTCCTATAGCGAGTCGTCCCCATACAGGAAATGACCCTCTATGATAAATGCTCATTTTCACAAGTGTAAACATGCTTAAAGAAATTGATTTCAACCAGGCAGTTTGAGGGGTAACTGAAATAAGAATAACCATGATTTTATAATGGAAACCGAAAGAAATAACTATAAAAGTGACACAAATGGACCATTTCCGAAACCAAACTCCCCCAAGGCGATTTACCCCCCCCCCCCCCCCCCGAAACAATGTACATTAATGATTCCTTAAAACAAAATATAAAGCATTTGATGAACATAAGAACTAAATAACTGGAGCCTTCCCAATCTCGTCAAGTAAATACTACCCAGCTGCCTTTGGGCCACCTAGGTTCATGATAATTGTACATTCTTCAGGGAATTGTTGGTTTCAATCCTTAGGTTGTTCACGTAAAAGTTCTCTTTTTAGTTAAGCCCGGTATCCACTACCACATCCGGCCTCACGTTAGGGGAAAATAGGCTTTTGCATTCGTTCTTTACCTCATTTTCATCTGGGTTTTTTGTTTACTTAGATACAGATATTTGCAAAAGCCTCTTACTTTAACGAAGACTCAGAAAATGCATGGTGTCCGATGGAGGTTATATAAGATATTTACTTGTATAATTATTGATATAATCGTTGATAAATTACGGGGGATTTCGGACTCGATTGAAATTGAAATCGAAGAATTGCATAGCACATTAATGAAGTGGAAAATAGTACTTAACAGCAGTGGTCAACATTGACCAATTTGAACGGCGAGTTAGTATCGCCACTGTTGTGTTTGTTCTTTTATTTGCATACCCACTAGAAGGCCAGCTATTGCATATCAAATAAACGACTACTTCATTCGTTTCCCAACGGTTGCTGATCCTTAAGGGATTCAAGAGGGTTTCCCAAACAATTTATGGTCCTGGGGATAAATCCCTTAGACATATGAATAAACTAAGAATTAGTTAGAGTGAATGCGATACGGTAGCTGTATCAGTAAGAGGTAAGGGATTACACTGTTAATCAAGGACCCAACTACACGTACGTTCTGGTTTGACTGATGCTCAAGCTCCCCAGCCCCCCCCCCCCCCCCCCCCCGAAGATCCTACCAAAGCCGTTCACTTCAGTCTATGTTAATTCCTATGTATATTTGTATACAGAGACTCCCATACCCGTCTGTGCATGAATACGCAAATAAACATGCTAAATAACTGGAGGCACACAATTAAATCGATTTCTTATGCTGAAAAGCGAAGCCACTTGGAGTTTTAGTAATGGTGATGTGTACAATGTCTTAAAGCAAACATTGGGTCTAGTGGCGGGCTTGCTGAAGGGATTTGTACCTCGGGTTTAATCTAGTAATAAAGGGTTCAGCCGATGTTCTTATTCTTGTTTGCAAGGGCAAGAAGGAACACTTACAGGTTATTGACATGGTCCATGTTTAGGGCTGCAGTGGAACGAAACAGCTGACGCTCCGGCCAGGCCAAAATCCTCAAGAATCAAGAGAATAAATACAGTAAAGTCTATGTGTGGTACATTGCGATCATTATATGATTGAAGCAGAATGCCAGTTAGGTGACTGTATCATTAGATAATTCTTATAATGATATTCTCTCATTAGCTGTTTACCTTGCTTATCAACTGGTAAGGGCATTTAGAGAACGGATTTGCTATACACATCTATATTTTACAAAAATTCCTATATACAGTGGAAATGTCCCACCAATGCAAGAAAGAATAGCTAACGACCATCTTACAGTGCAAGTACAAGTACGCATTTCTTATGATGATGGCCTTTGACTCATAGAATCGTACTGTTACTATTGTTATTATTACAAGTTTGAACTCCATAGAGTGACAAAAAAGAGCGCATGCATGGTACATATAATGATAAAACAATAAATGGATATAAATACCTGAACACATTTCCCAAGAGAGAGAGAGAGAGAGAGAGAGACAGAGACAGAGACAGAGAGACAGAGAGAGGGAGAGGTGGAGGGAGAAGGCGGGAACATGCGGAAATGCCAAGTCCAACAAAGCTCTCATTTGCACATTATGGAAGCGGACGTCTCCGCTGGAAGTATGTGTAATGGGAGCCGGCCTTTTTCGCAAGGTGATAGACTGGAAAGTATGGCTTACACCTTATTTAAATAGTTTGTCATTGGTTTATTCTTCATCAACGACCAAGGTTAGAACATGGATATCATTTTATACAAAGATTTGACTGAAAGATTAAAAAATATCTTGGACTGACGATTTGAATGGGACATTTTGAGTGGCAGCCATAGTAGAGGACAGCTGAAGCTTGGAATTAGTAACTTAATTTGCTTAACATATATAATATATTGGACTAAAATGTTGGACTAAAATGTTGGACTAAAATGTTGGACTAAAACTTTGGACTAAAACTGTTGGACTTAAATGTAGGTCGACTGTAGGTCGATTGTAGGTCGACTGTAGGTCGATTGTAGGTCGACTGTAGGTCGACTGTTTGATAGTTCATTTCTATATTTTCTGGACTATTATGGTAACAAAATAGAGTCAACCTCCATATAGTTATTTGTTCTCCAACAGACATATGAATTCTCATTTTAAAACATTATGATCAGTATTTTAAATGTATCACACGATTTTTCTCTCCCTATACTGGATGCGATAAAACTTTCAACATTTTTCATCTTCTCATTTACAACAAACATATTCTCATTTTCAAACATCAGGTATTTTCATATGTATAGAACCGTTTTCTCTCCCAATACTGGAAGAGAGCTAACTTCAATTTTCACTTTTCCCTCTTTACTGTGAGAATTAAAGATGTTTGGCTAATCAGTAATACAATATAAACAAGAACAACTTGACAATAAACAGATTTCTCATTTATAAGATGATATTCCACCAGATAATCAACTTCCCCTCCCTATTATTTTGTATCGAATAGGTTGATATTATGCTTCACAGATCTTACATGCCTGTATAGGCCTACTTCCCGCCTCCCTTTAACCCGGATAGTCATCTTTTCCATCAATTTTCAAGGAAAGATATATATATTTCATTATTCATTTTGGGGAATTTCCATATTTTTTCCTCCCCTAAATATTGGCCTAATTCCTGAGGGTAGGCATTCTTGAGATATGTCCTAAATTCATTTCTAGTTTTGATCCCTCTGGCCATTCCATGACAGAGCCAGTCTATAAATATACAATTTTTTTAATGTTTCATTATTAGGTTGTGGTACACCTAATTTCTTAACTCTACTAAGACCTCTAAAAATTATTTTCCTATTGTCTATAATTGTGAGCATTTAGATTTCTTCTAAAGGCTAACTCTAGCATATGGCTTTGTGTTCTTGTTAACAGGGATGTTAACCATCGAATGAAACATGAAACTTCCTTAGAACTTAGTTTAAGGGAAATGTTTATAGCAGCATTTTGTCGAGATTGTAGCCTATCGAGATACTTTTCGACGGGAGGGGGGGGGGGGGGGGAGGCTGGTAAAAAATGTCCCTGTAATCAATGTGAGGTAATACAGTAGTTTTGTAAATCAATAGTAATGTTTCTTTATCACACATTCTGTAACGTTTGGACATGGCTTTGATTTTTGCCCTAATAGTATGAATATTTTTTTCTAGGAAAGGTTTGAAGTTCAATTTTCTATCGATTTCCACCTTTTCAACACGTTCTAGCATATGATGGCCTATACAATAAGTATAAAAGCTATGAAAACCTATTTTTTCCTATTTTCGATACATTAACCTGTACATTGAACCTTAAAGTTCTAACAAGCATTCACTCCAAACAAATTAGTACTAACTATATTAATCCATGTAATCATGAGTAATGCCATTATGACGTTGAAATTGATATTATCAGGATTATAATATATGATATTATAGAGTTAGTAAATTATCAAAATCATTGCTGTTAGATTTAAGATACTAAGTTGTAAGAAATGTAGCAAAGGTTATAACCAGATGAGAGAAATTAAAAGAAAATATAAGTGAACAAGACATAACAAAATCCGACATAATTTAAATCGAACATATCCTTTAAATCGAACATAGCCTTATGTCACATTGTTTTCCTATTACATATATATGTTTATGTGCGTGTAATAATACATGCCAGCTATGACAGCTGTTTGTCAATTGTGACTTGCATCATGTCCCACGGATATCGCCCCGACAATCGCTCGGTCATAATTACCATACGTGAATATGATATTTGGAATCATAATATTTTAATGAGAGTATAAATTATTCAACCATGGTAGAATGGCAAGTATGTCACGTATGTATCTAGCATTCTTGGAAGTCTGAAATACTATTATCTTAGGTATAGAGTGTAATGGAATCTTTTTAACTTTTCTGTATTGATGTATTTTTGTATTTCCCTTAAGGATTAGACTGACTGATTACTATGTCATTTTGATAATACTATTTTGTTAAAAAGAGTGTTAATGTCCCAATCAGGATTAGCTTTTGCCGAATAAACACAATCAAATGGGTAACGTTGCATCGATAGAGCTTTTGTTTTCTGTTACTTTCATATGATATAAATATATATGTTCTTTTGCTGTCCAGTGGAATAGATTCACACCCACTCCACCACTGTGAATGGCAAATTCAGTGAATGCTCCTGAACTAAAATGATCAGTGTCAAATGGTTGCTGGGCACTGAGATCGCCTGGCGGAACTGCTTTGGTCAAAGGATCAAACAACCAAAGGGCAAAGGGTCTGAGTGAGAGGATTTAAAATTTCTTGATTCCAAGAAGGGTGATGCAGGAATTCCATCCACTTGCTTTTCTCCGTGAAGGGTTTCCATGATGGACTTTTTGTCTCTCAGGATAGAGCCTGAGAGACAATTGCTTCACTGTCAGAAGTGCCAATCACTGATATCTGATAATCTGATAATGTTTGTGAGCTGTGTGTAAGCTCAGATATGACATCATATTGCCTGCCCTATCTATTCCACTTGATCAGTCATACATTTCTGCTCCGCCCATTTACGGCCCATTTCTCACCTCCACCATACTCCACTCCACTCTGACATATGCTCCATGCACCATATTGCCCCCCTCTAGTTATTACGTAATAACCCTCACCCTTACCCAGTCATGGTTGGGTGCACACTGACATTGTAGCTCTATCCCTCCCTTGCCTTTCACCCATTACCCCAATCTCTCTTCCTCTCTCTGACTCTTGCTATAGCAGTAGCAATCTGGCTTAGAAATAAAGTGTTCTGTCATTAAATTAGTGTTTAAGTTACCTCTGTACTGAATACTAGAAGATCTATAGCAAGGCAACACTTTTAAAAAAAAATAATACATTCAAACAATTGTTCAGTCTAAGCATGATTAAATTGCAGTAACTATAAGTTGACATCGGACACAAGTATTTGATCCAGAGAGATTGTTTCCTTTGGAAACGCAGGTATGTACATTAAATTGACACTAATTGTAAAGTTAAATAGATAAATAGTTGATTATATCATTACTTAACTTAATACTTACCTAACTGAATACTTGTTTCTTCGAGCATTGATAGCAGAATTTGTAACAATGGCAACGTATATATTATATTGACCCACTCAGGTTGAACAATGTCAAAAAGACAATCGTTTTAAAGCTGCATGCATTTTCGGTTATTACATCAAAAAGGATCTTACCAAAATAATTTACTCATATAGGACTGAATTTGTCAATATTCTGCCAAGAGTAATTGTTCTCCGCTTTTATCCGGACAGTGAAAATTCCACTTAATTAAACGAATTTACACAGGTCATTTGTATTTTGATATTTGATTTATTGTTGTTGTTATCTATTGAACGTGCTCATGCCCATGTATGGCGATAATACAGTAGTTATATGCAGTATTTTAACTGCAACAATATTAAGCAAGTATAACGAGGTGAATATCTTATGCAACGGCCGTGCATATGGGAGCATGCTCGCTTTTAATACTCCCTGAGAGCGAACAATCACGTGTTACTGTTTGATTACCACAAACACTAAAACATATGCCATTTGATGTAAGACCACATGTGTTGTCTGTACCTGGAAAATATGGCATGAGCGGACAATCATTGAACCAACAACTTGTTGGATAATTGCACGTGAAGCCAAGCTGGGAAATTATTGGCATTGCATTACATGTACATCTATATTTAGTTACAGGCCAGGGTATCGATTTTTTTTTCAAGACTCACAGGCAGGTCATGACATTACCATACGGCGATACCATACTTCACTCACGTCAGATCATTTATAAGGCACTTCTACCTGAACTTTCATGATTCTAAGTTAACTCTTAGACATGCTTTTGTGACATATTCGAGTCCTATATTGTATTAATAAAGCAGCTTTGCGAACTTGTATAAAGACAATCGAAATAGTTGAACCAATCAATGTTGATATGAACCAATATTTGAAGCCCATTTTCCTACCCATATACCACTCCATAATGTGTACATGTCCTTGTACATATTTCCACTTTTGTACACATGAATAATAGTAATAACAGTAGTATCTAGGTGGAAATGGGTCTCTTGTTTCTGTCATAGACAGTTCTTCCAACAAAACCCTCTACATCTACTAACATCAATAAACATTCGAGGTACATTAATTACACAATTATGGCGGAAATAAAATACAATAATGATATCGAAGGAAGCCATATATAACTAGTAATAAGTTGGAAAGAGCTATTTAAGGTAAATTTTAATGTAATTCCGGAAGCATATAATTATATATGGTAATGAAGGGATTTTTAAAAAGGGGATAATGCACACATGTAATTTAAGCCTACATTCTCATTTATTGAAGGACTGCTGTATGAGGTTCAAGGGCCCTATAGGTGGGGGGAGGTCATAAATTTATTCCATGTGTTTCAGATACTCCTTCCCATTGATACGTTTTGAATCAAATGAATATTGTAAGAGAAGGCAGGGATAGGTTACAGGTCTTTAGAATAGCAAGTTGGTTTAACTTAGTAGAAAATATTTATACCCAGTATATGGATGTACATTTTAATGTAATTCCGGAAGCATATAATTATATATGGTAATGAAGGGATTTTTAAAAAGGGGATAATGCACACATGTAATTTAAGCCTACATTCTCATTTATTGAAGGACTGCTGTATGAGGTTCAAGGGCCCTATAGGTGGGGGGAGGTCATAAATTTATTCCATGTGTTTCAGATACTCCTTCCCATTGATACGTTTTGAATCAAATGAATATTGTAAGAGAAGGCAGGGATAGGTTACAGGTCTTTAGAATAGCAAGTTGGTTTAACTTAGTAGAAAATATTTATACCCAGTATATGGATGTTCTATCTAGTAAAGGCATACATTATGATAATTTAAATGTCTTAAAAGATGCTATATTATCCGGATTTTTTGAGAAAGTTGCTTTTATTATGTAGTGGGCAACGCTTGAAAACATTCATATTGTGGATAAAGCATTGGGTTTTTTAAATTAATCTATCTAAATACGTATCACTGGCTTTAAATGATGAAGCCAAAGTAAGAAAGTTCTTGGTTGCAGCATGTACATAGTTCTATAACATCCCGACGGGCACTCAGTGCAATTGAGTGTGATAGCACTGTGATCATTTTGTGATTGGCCGCAAACAAGTGAAGTGTGATACTTATAGCTTTGAATTACATTGAAATGGACATCCCATTAGCCATCATTATGTGAAATCCATTGCGTCTATTTCCTCCCATGTTGTTGGTGGTCTCACACTTGTGTTAGATCAAGTTCTCATTCATGTTCATTTATTTTCGTATTAAACATGTGTTATTCAACCAATTTTATCTACAAATACATGTATTCTTCAAAAGTCAATAATAGGCCTATAGGTGTGATCTCAATTGCGCATATAATGCGCAGTCAAAATCACGCCTAAATACTCATCATAATGAAGCCACAACAGGACCAAATACCTGGCACTGATTACTCACCTAGCATTCACACATACTGTCGCACATCTCCATTCTCTGACACACATATACTCACTCTCTGACACCAAGTAAAAGAAACCCCTATAAATGCTAGGGAAAATTTACAACTTTTCTTCTCCATTAAACCCCATATTTTCACTTTTATATTATAATACATAATGTATTTTAGCATTGTTGAATATCTGCCCAGAATGGTCAGAAACATGGAGTATGTTCCGACGCATTTGGTCACCCTGGCCCCGACTGGAATGGGTCATAGGCGGCAGGCCTTCCTCCATCAAAGTCCAGGTCTTTACCTGGTTGAATTTCCATCTTGTTTCTCTAATGGAAGATTTAGAGGGTGTTGGGACGCTGGGAAATCTTCGGTCCTCCCCTCTCCATAGCCGGGAGGTAACCCAAGTAGGCCGGTCTCCTCGGTGACTAACTAGACTATAGGTCATAGATATCATGGCATGGACACTTTTTAAAATATGGTTGTCTACAATTTATTCTCAGTACTTAATACTTAGTAATGGTGCTTATAATTTTAGAGCTAAAAATGTTTGTAAGCTCTGATATCATAAATACAATTACTGAACCTGTGTAGGGAAAATAAAAAGATATCTGGGATGCCTTGAAAGATAGTGTTTATGGACCTTACATAGTGTCCCAGTCTATAAGGGCGGCTGGAATGTTTTATCTGGCCCAGTGGTGTTTAGATACATGTTATTACTTGATGTTCATTTAGCATATACATTTTACATTCATAATTTTATCTATTCGTCTCAAATGTACAAGATTGTTTTCAAAATGTTTTTGGGGGAAACCCGGGGTGCGGGGGGACTCCAAATTCCATCATATGGGCTTGGTATACTCTCTTCAAAGAAGTTCCATAATTTTGTCAACCCCTGACTACACTATACACATATTTTTGTGTGTGATCTAAATTGCGGATGTAATGCGCATTAAAAATTGCGTCTAAATACTCATTATTTCATTGTCAGCAGGTGGCGCAACTGGTAAATGGGGCTGCATTTATAATTTCTTTTACAATGAAAGTGCCGCTAATACACTTGTGTGGCATTTATAACACTATAGATATTCCACATCATGTACATAGGTATCTTATAAGTGGCATACCTCAATAGTTTATTTATTTAATTTAGTTGTTTGATGTGGAAAAAGGTTTTGATCAAAATACCCCCCATCATTGCATAGTTCATTATCTGAAGTAGGCTGGGACACTCTGTTTCCAAGTAGAACTGGAATAACCCTTCCCTGTAACGCAGATGCCTAACTGGGTTGAAATCATGATTAAATAATTGATGTACTACCATGGAGAATTAATTATGAGTAATTTCAAATGATATCATTGTGGAAATAAAAACAATACAGTAAGCTGAAAATTGTGCATAAAATATTACGCTCAAAATGCCATAAGAATTTGCTGATTTTTGCACTAATATTGCGTTATACCCTTAGCTTGACCATCTCGCTATTTAGCGCAATAATTATTGCGTGAAAAGCGTCCACTCTCATCACGGAACCATGGCGAGATGATTGCGCATTAAAAATCGCGTAGAAACGCGCCCATTTGCCCGTCGGGATGGTGGTTTTAAAGTTTGTCGTCACTAAAAACTTGATTGCTTTTGAACATGGTTCACTCACTGGTGCTTCGCTGCAATGGATTATGACCCGTGCGTTTTGGCTCGCGGGAGCTGTTAGTTTCTTGGCTCCTGGCTGTAGTATTGCTGGTATACTGCTGGGGTGGGCGTGGCACATAGGGCGTCTATGTTGAGTCTGTCTAGCAATAGACAACGAGGATTTTAGCGTGAGAACTGTCTGTACTCCCATAGACGTCCCAAGGCCGAAGGCCGAGGGACGTCTATGGGAGTACAGACAGTTCGAACGCTAAATCCGAGTTGTATATTGATTTTAGTCCGTGATGGAACACCGTGGTGGCGCCACTAGACCAACGCGGTCTGTAGTATAATAAGTGCACGCGAAATCTTACCCAAAATGGACTAAATACATGTACACTAAGTCACTGGGCATGATGCAAGCTGGTTCCGTAGGTGGAGAGGAGTGGCGAGCTCCTCCGTACATGGCCTATTGATTTGGTTAGAACCTGAATTTAAAAACGTGAATGAGATATCCACAGAAAAGTATATCCCTGCACCTTTTTCCTATTTCTTCTATGGTGTGTCCTATTTCCCCTACATGAAAGCTATGTCCTGCTGCAGGGACCCCTATTCTCAGATCGGGTTATCTTTTACCACTATTTCACCTCTAGTACACTCCTTTTCCATCCATACTGAAGGGGACATCACTAGACTTGTACAATGTTTATTTTTGAAATACAAAATATATCAATTCATATGATAACATGTCATTTATCAATGCCCAGCTGCAAATGTGGGAGCATTCATTTTATTTCAATTGTTGAAATAAATATTCTTTTAAAAGGAAGTAATTATAAAGTAATTATCTCAGCTAATATATGCTGCATTAAATAGGCTATAGGAACTTGGAACTATAAGGTTGAATTTCTAAAAAGTGAATCAGCAACAAATGCTCATTTTTAACAATGAACGCGATTTTCTCTGGTTCATAAACAAGGCCTATTGCCCACTGGAGTCCACATCTGGATTTGGTCAGGGACGTGAGCATCTGTGTGCGGGGAGCGCGTCCAGTTTACATAGGGCTACCATTAGGTTCATAGGTTTTGCTTGTGTGTTCTGCTCTTAAAACTCGAATTTCTCAAGATTTTTAGAGAATATTGCCAAATCATTAGGGGTATGGCAAGCGGACAACAATGGAGTAAACGTTCAGGGACGGAATAGAAAAAATATTCAAAAGAGAGGGGAATAGCCACTTCCAAAGAGAGAAAAACATATCTGGTTGTGTTGTGGGTAGCTAGCAGTCAGTGAACTGGGGGTCGACATCTATAGACCCCCGGCCCCTGCACTCATATAGAAATACATACCGTAAATATGCCATTTGATTTATTCAAATTGTAGCTAATTTGATTAAATCAGTCTATTCATATCTTGATTTCTTATTCATAATATGATAAATATATATATCATTGTCTCAGAGTCACAGAGATTTGATTAAATTAATTTTAGATAACAACTAAGGATTTGAAATGAGAACTTGTGCAAATGAGACTTGTGCAAATCATTGTATTTTAAGTATATGTTACATAGTTACGATTAACTTTACCATATCAATGATGAATAATTATTACCCACGCTCATTCACGGTACTAAACACGCACCATGGTCAACAGGCCGGAACGAACACGTATTCCGCGCTCACCCAGTATACCCCCAAATCACAACAACTCGAGACTAAAGGGGGACAGTCCAAAACAAGGGAAATGTATTGAGCTGTTAGAGCCTTCGTTTATGGTCCTCACTGGGCTCTAAGCCTGACGGGACCAGTCAAGGCGAAAGCCGAGACTGGTCCCGTCAGGCTTAGAGCCCAGTGAGGACCATAAACGAAGGCTATTGGGCGATTAGAACCTGTAGTTGTAGTGGGGGTTCGTTGTCTGTTTGCTTAGGGACCCCCACCGAGGCGATAGCCGAGGTGGGGTCCCGGGCAAACAGACAACGAACCCCCACTACAACTGAAGCTTCTAATTGCTTTAGTCTCGAATTGTTGGGATTCACCATCACTTTCAAATTGAAAAACAACAATAACAATTCATTCTCAAAACCCCCCCACACACTCAGCGCACGCTCCCGCTCGTGTTCACCAGTGCGTGACGACCACGTTACACCACCCGTCCATAGCATACCAACAAATCTCAACAATTCGAGACTAAAATGGCTTTAGTCCCCGTTGGTTGGGCTGTTACTATCACTTCAGTCTGTTAGTATCAGTTCCCGGCATAGAGTGGCCACTACCGGACCCGCTGTCCACTCTGTGCGTCTATAATGGGCCAGCTCAGACCAACCATACTAAAAGGTATACACTAACTGACCTACTTGTGCTAGCTGCATGTGTTATGTAACACATGCAATGTAATGTAATGTGGGGAAGCAGGCTCCCCGCTGCACGCATAAGTGATCACTGACCAGTCTGGTCACCATAGCAAATGGACTACTGGCACTGCTTAAGGCCCATTCACATTACGACGGCCGACGTGGTGTACGGCAATCGCACAACAAGACAAATTATAAGTTTATTAAGTTAATCAATGATTTAATCAACTATTTTTCTATTTAACTTCATAATCAGTTTAACTTAATGTATATATTCTGCGTTTCCAAAGGAAACGACTTCTCAGTATCAATTATTTGTGCGCGATTTATTCAACTATTTTTCTATTTAACTTTATAATCAGTTTCACTTAATGTATATATATTCTGCGTTTCCAAAGGAAACAACTTCTCAGTATCAACTATTTGTGCACAATGTCAAGTCATAGTTACAGAAATTTAGTTTTTGTTCAACTGAAAATGCAGAATATTTAATTAAAAGTGCTTATATGTGTAAATGTGTAAATACACAATCCCTTAACCATGTACAACGGTTAACCTGTTGATGAAACAAGACAGCATACTATTGATTTTGATTTTGCAAATATTTTATTCAGGTCTAATAAACATTTTTATACATCAGGTATAAATATTCTCAGAATAGCCTGATATTAAGGTTACAAAATGTTTCATTATTTCTAACATAGATTTAATTTTTGTTCTGAAATAACTACAAACCTAAGTTGAAGCAAGTTATTCGGTACATCGATAAAAGTGTGTACAGACCTATATAATTTATCCATATGTAGCATACAGTTTGTTTACATAAGCCTGCTGAGATAAAAGAAAGAACCCTTCACCTATGCCGAGGTCGAGGTACCCCCTCGTAAAGTCGAGGTACCCCCTCGTAAAGTCAAGGTACCCCCTCGTAAAGTCAAGGTACCCCCTCGTAAAGTCAAGGTACCTCCTCGTAAAGTCGATTGTCCCATATATATACAGGTATATGCAGGCAGGTGGAGTGTGAGGAAGAGTTCACCCCATCCAGTGACATTGTTTCTCTGAGAGAATTTCAGAAAGAGAGAGAGAGAGAGAGAGTCTAAATCCCTCCAAAGATTGATCATGTATAATAGGTTTTCCAACAAAAGAATAAAAACACTCCTATACATCTATCAATTTTCCTTCTCCCCCTTTCCTCCCCCTCTCCAACTAAAGGGAGGGAGGGACAGAGACAGAGGGGAGAGAGGGATGTACAGAGAGAGAGAGAGGGGGGGGAGGAGGGATAGAGATAGTGCACTAAAACAGCACTCAGAGTGAGAGAGAAAGAGAGATGGGGGTAATGAGTGAAAGGCAAGGGAGGGAGGGAGCTGGAAGGCAAGGGCAGACCTTGTTTGTCTTATTATGTAATAACCAGAGAGGGGGCAGGGTGGAGGTTTGGAGGTGGGAAATGGGTGGAGTCGATAAGCCTTCTGCAAACATGCAAACTGATCAGACAGATGATTTCACACTGATTGTTACCCCACAACCATCTCACACATTCATGATGGATGAAGATGATTGACAGAATGGTACGCAATTCACTAAGCTTCTCAAATTTACTGAGAAGCTAAAAAACCAAAGTAGGAGATCGTGGTAGTATGAACGTACAATCATATTAGAACGTGCGAGATGGTATGGCAACGTGCATTGGTAGAAACATGTTTCCACTTGCACGATTTTCCAGCCGTACACCTGCCGCACGTTGATTATATTCATCGTATGGTGAAATGAACTATTCTTGGTGTTTGTTATTGTAGTTTAAGTGAAATGAACATGAAATATACATGGCTATCCACGGCTTCCCACGGCAATATAGTGACCGCAGAACTCAATTGAACCTGTTCGATTTTTGCCACGTCAACGTATGACTTTGCTGTATATTGAGGGCACTTCTCATGAAACGTTGACAGAGTGCCTAGACCTATATTTCATGATAATGAGTCATTTAGAAAAAAAATTAGCTTTGTATCCAATTGGCTCTTGTTTCACTCAATGCTAGATGCATATGGGCACTGACTGTAGGCAAAAACAGAGAGAATTTGGATCTGTTTGGCTCGAAATGGATAGAAATCTGGATTTTTATGAGAATTTTTCAATGATTAATAGTAAGGGATACTGTTTATTGTTAAAAATTGATTATTTGCGATTGTTTTGTGTGGGGGTAGGTAAAGAGTGGTTGTATGTGGTCACAATCAGCAAATATCATGACAATGCGATGAGAACCCTATTAGTTATTCAATTTGATCATTTGGTGAAGGGTATGCATCATTCCGCATCACTTTTTATTCCAGGTATTGGATGAGAATTATAGGGAATAGTAGGAGAGAGAACTAATGGAGAAATGAAACTGGATGTACTATGGGGTGGACAAATAGGGAAATAAGAAAGAATTTCGAACTCATTTGTTTTTTATGTCTAAACAGATATGAATTACTGAATTTTGTGTACAATGTGCGTCATCCCAACCCTCTCCCACACACACATTCAAGAGCATTGCCTGTCCTTTCCTTCTAAATACCTCATCCAACAATAGCCAAGGTCAAGTCTATAATCTATTGGTTGTGTGTTCTAGTCTCAACTGATCATTGCAGTTTGAATAGCCTTTCTTATTACATCAACAAAACAATTGACTGTGATGCCCACATATCAAGACGTACGGCCATCGTATATTCACCGGGGTAGTGGGAATATGAAATCGGGCACGATTTTACATCCTCATCGTCCAGCGTTTGACGTACATTGGCCACGATTCCCCTCCCTCTCCCTCTTCCCTTCCCCCTCCCTCTCACACTCCCTCTCATCGTCCATCTCACCCTCCCTCTCATCCTCCCTCTCTCCCTCCCACCCTCCCTCTCTCTCCCTTTCACCCTTTTCCCTGTATCTATAGATGATGGCATATGAATACATTGACGTTTATTGATGTGAAAAGTAGTGAGAATAGTAAACATTACTTGGATATCTTGATATTTGGATATCTTTGTGTCAGAAAAAATATTCCAGGATCGAAGATAGTATCTTTTTGGACATCAAACTATCCACTATCTTCGATCCTGGAATATTTTTTCTGACACAAAGATATCCAAATATCAAGATATCCAAGTAATGTTTACTATTCTCACTACTTTTCACATCAATAAACGTCATGTCATGTTGATTATTTACCCCACTTATAAGCTGCCTATATGAAGCTCCGTAAGGAAATCTCAGACCACAGACTGGAGGGTCAAGAGGGGCGAGATAGCGCTAGATTTTACCCTCGTTGCGCAATGCATGCACTGGGGAAGCCTCTTCAATGATCTATGACGTCATGTCATGCTTCGCTACGCAGCAGCGTGAAGGTGCACATGCTGGCCAAGAAACTACACAATGATGAATTGAAATATCGTCTTTATCTCGGATATGCCTTTTCACTCTATCCTTTTTCTTTGTACCTGGAATTTGAGTGACTTTGTTTCCCGCTTTCAAGAGGCGAAGCCTCTTGTGTTATGGAATATATTGGAAAAGGAAAAGGATATTCGAAAAGGAATATTTCACATAGATATCCTTTCTGATTGGGGACAAAGTGCATGCCATCTTTTGATTATTGTGAATGGTGTATTCTTGTAACAGACATACTTCCATAGGTTAGACCAAGATAAAGACCAAGATAAAGAATAGAGAGTAGTGTAGCCACACCATGAGTCGATTTGCGACTCAGTTTGCCAAAAGGGTTTAAAGGGTATCTCTCACTCACAACTTAAAAGTTTATTTGATATTTTAATATTTTAATATAAGAATAGCTGTTTGAAGTGGTGAGGGAGAAAAATCACAGCAGGGTGCCACTGGAGCTATATCCAGGCAAAAACCGGTGGTTTGTGAGGTCAGCAGTGGGACTGGTACAGCTGGTCTTGATTGGGTCCAGTGCTAGATACACTGAGAGGCCACTAAGGATAGCAACACCCTTCATTTCCCAAGGAAAGCCTTCATGGTTTAATCTCCAATACTTACAGTATGGCAAGCACAAGTGTAGCTTCCTCTCATATAAATGGATTATTCGTAAACGAATTGTAGATATGACTTCTAGGGTAAAGAAAAAGTTATTTAGTTATTTACATGTGCACTCACAACTTTCAAGCCAACCCTCAGCATATGAAATTCTACCTTAATTGAGACTACCCACAATTATGTGACAGCTCTGCATTTTCAGCGGTCAGTTGCCTTTCAAAGCATATGTAGAAAGGCAGCAGCTGTTGGCCTGTCCCTGGAGCTGAGCCCAGTGGGGGGGGGGGGAGGGTGAAACCACAACATCCCTCTGTATTCTTCCAAAAGGGGAGGGGAGTGACTTGAAGCAGTGATGCAGGCTCTTATCCTTGATTAGCTGCCTATGTGTTATTAATTAGCGAGGTCACTCTGTCTCTGAGCCAAATGTTGTTATCCCTCTCAGAACATCACAGACTTGGAGGGGTGAGGGTGAGGGGGCATTGCCTTTCTGCTCATATACATTGCGTTTTTTTAGCTTTGTATTAGCATCAACCTCAAATTGAGACTGGGTGATACATATGGAAATATGAGCAGATGAAGAAATTAAAATAAAAATAACCTCAAATAATCGTGGGTAAATACCCTATGCGGAATAGAGGGCCTGCCTAGGGAGGATGATGTATAGGCGATGTGGACACATACATACATGGAACAGATTGCGAAACATGCATGCTCCCAGAATGTTATTATGCATTCACGCCCCACACGCTGGCATGTATGCGCTAATGAGACAGCCTCATTGGGTAGATCAAATGGTCAGTGGAATGCTGGTGCAGTACTTCTATTAAATATGCAATCATCCGCACCTGGTTGGCAACCACAACCCTCCTTATTGCCGTATTTATTAGAGCAATGTCCAAATGTCTGGGACCCAAGAGTATTGCGTAATCACGATCATGGCCAGATACATATGGCTGAAACTAATCGACCGTTGAAGAAAGAAAACCTCAAATGTGATTTACAATGAAATTCATCATTTGATGATTAAAGGTGTATTCTCAGGTAGCTACTTTTTATTGTTTTTAATTATTTTTCTCTATGGCATTTCACCTTATAACAGAAAAACTTGTTTTCTTTTATCTTTTGCTTCGTTCCTTTCGTACTCATCTGAAAGACATTCACTAAAAGTGTGGAGGACATCTCCCTGTCTTTCTTGCTACAGGGCTTAATAAAAGTCGACATTTATATATTTGCCACCTGCCGAAATCCTTTTGTTTGTTTTACTTATTATCTTTCGTTTTCTCCCGGCCGATTCGACAATAAATTTAAATCTCTTGTATGGTTTATAGTATATGACAGCACTACTATTTTTAACTTTTTCCGATATTTCTTATAACATTTTTCTAATTTCCGAAATAGCTGACAATGTAGCTTTTACTATAGAGCTTTGTGCACAGATTGTCATCCATAATGATGAAGCACTTGGTAGCCTAGCACCAGATATATTATTATATTGATGGCTGTCGCAATGGTTAATAGATCTGGTGGCTAGGGATAATGCAAACAGTAGGTCATCACTTATCTATAATTGCAATCTGTATAGAAAGTCCTTATACTGAACCAGGCGCATTCTAATAATACATATCAAGGATCTGAGCTTCAACCAAATGCCCAGATTGTAGAAAGATATTGGGCCCGTGGTAAAAGAAACTCATCGTATCCCAGTTTTAAATGTTTCGCAAGCCCTCGCATCTATGGGAGAAACAAAGGATTTACGAAGTGCGACAGACATACCTCTTGTGTAAGCTTCGTTGCAGGAGATTTGTATCTTCGTCGCATTTTTTCACAAGTTTGAGACTACCGGTGACACCTATTTTTTTCATTTCTGCATCACATTATTTATCTGGTAGTATGTGAAAATGGCGCCAAGTTTATAAATTAGTGGCAATAGTTGTATAGGATTGTCGATATACCAATAGTAGTCCATGGGCCAGGGCTTCAAATTTTGGGGGACAGATTCTCACCTATCCCAAAAAATAGAAGGGGTCAGGGGCTTTCAAATGTGCTATGATACCCTTAAAATATAAAACTTCCGTGCCCCCCGGTGGCCAATAAGCTACTCGTTTGAAAAGGTGTATCATGGCTCATTTGATAGGGTAGGGGGATGAGGGATCATATTCAGAATGGGTACTGGGGAAGGTTCAGGAGGGGGTACTGGAGGAGTCGTAGGGCGATGTACTGTATGAAGTATTGGGTAAGTGTTATGAGACATTACATAACATCGTGTAACCTCATTATATTTATATTAATTATCACCCATTTATTATTATATCATATTACTAAAACCGCTAATTATGCTTAACTACCCAGTACTGTGCAAGTCTATTTAGACAGACTATGGGCCCGTTGTATAAGAAACTCATTGTATCACAGTTGTAAGTGCTTCGCAGGCGCTCGCATCTATAGGAGAAACGATGGCCTTACAAACTGCGAGAGACATACGATACACCACTTGTATAAGCTTCGTCGCAGGAGATTCGTATCTTCATCGTACTTTTTCACAAGTTTCTCACATCTAGCTAAAGAGACCACCGGCGACACCTGTTTTTGTATTTCAACATCACATTATCACGAGGATTATATGCTATTTTTAGCACCCGGCCGGGTCCAGCCCCCGTGAATAAGCAAGGCTTTTACCAATGCTCTAGCTGCGGGTAAATACCGTGCAGTAAGCAAGGTCCCCTCCCCCTCTCACTCTGCCTCCCTCCCTCCACTGTCTCTTTGATCCATTCTCAGGGGTCGTAGTAAGCCTTGGGTCAGTACTAACTACAACTTCAACAATTATAGAAGTGGCCTTAAGGTGATACGACCGATTTTCATGAAAAGTAGTCATTTTCAGTGGACTAACGGAGGTACTCGTCCACAACCAATCAGCACTCGTCCACATATACAATTGTAGAAGTAAAAACAAGATAGAGTCTTTATCTTTTTTTTTGGAATGTTTTTATTCAGGGGTGCCCGGCCCTCTCACTCCGAAGGTGATTTTCTTCGCAGGCCAGGCATTGCTACTTACATTTGATGTACATCGGTGCAACATTTTGGTATAATTATATTTTAAACTTTATAAATCTTAATGCATAATAGAGGATTGAGTTCCATACAAATAGCATATGGGAGACAAGATAAAGAGCTATGACTAAACAAAGAACATTTGTTTGATTGTATCTATAACTTGACTGGTATTTTGTAAATAACTTGAAACTGTACAGGATATTTGTAATAAGTATACAATTACAATGTATCACCAGTAGTGAATAACCTCAATGGGAGGGGCAGCGTATTAAGGGGATGGGACGGGAGAGGGAGAGGTTGGTTAGAAAAGCTTTCGAAAATGTTTGAAAGTAGAATATACGTTCTCCACCCCCACTTCAAGATGGCCGCCAAATCCAAGATGGCGGCCATGGCGGCTGTGTCGGCGCCGCCAGGGGTCGGTGTTTGGGTTGGCTCCTGAATGGGGGCAGTGTTGGGGCTTGGGCAGCTACCCCCTGGGGCTGTTTGCTTGTTATGTAAGATGTGTACACTATGGAGAACACTACCGGTTCTGGCTCACTTTGTGGCTTTGTTCTGTTAAGGTTCTAAAATAACCATACCTCCTTTTATATGTATCATTATTAGCCGGACATTGAAGAGATCAACATGGTTAGATATACTTGCTTTGAGTCGTTTAATAAGAGGATAAAAACCTTTGCCAAATGGCAGGGCCCAGTGGATAATATAAAATTGGCCAAGCATGGGTTCTTTTGGATGGGTCATATGGATCATGTACAATGTTTTGATTGTGGGATTATACTGAATACATGGAAACCTAATGACAGTGTGAAGGTAGAGCATTTTAGACACTCTCCGGAATGCACGACTGCCTTAAAAAATATAAATAAAAAAGGAATGAAAAAGGTGATGACGTTTTTGCTGAAAGATGTTGCCAAAATGAAAGCTGATATAGAGAATGCTCATTTATATGAAAAACTTATTCCTTTTAAAAACGCTATCGATCTTGATGATGACTCATCATTTGCTGGATTTGATGAAGTTGGCTAATTCAAATTTTGGGTATAGTACATTAGTACACAGAGTTTGATAGCCCACTAATAATTAAGTATTGAGAAGATATGGACGTGTCAAGAGTATTGTCAGCAGTCGAATGGAATGGAGAAAGTTTACCTGAGGAAAAATTGTATTGGTGGGAAAGCCAAAGCCTTTTACCATTTAAACCGCGATCCAGTATTTGTATAAACGGTACAACAGGCTGTGGTAAAACGTTTTGGGTACGTCGATTAATACAGGAATCATTTGGCATGTTTGCCCCAGAGCCTCCACACAAGATCATATATTGCTACGGTGTTTATCAAAATTTGTTTGATGAAATGGAAAGAGAGACCCCCAACCTACACTTTTATAAAGGCCTTCCTACTGAATCATTGCTTGAAGAAATAAGTTCAAATGGGGAGCATAACCTTATTATTATTGACGATTTAGCGCACGAAGTGGTAAAAAATAATGACATGGAAACTTTATTTACACAGGGTTGTCATCATAGAAACTTTTCAGTTGTATTTATTTGCCAAAACATGTACCAGAATGGCAAAAATGCCCGTACCATAGCTCTTAACACGTGGTATCAAGTTATATTTAAAAATATTAGAGACGCTTCGCAAATTATTAATCTAGGGAGACAAATGTTTCCTGGAAAGCCCGAAATATTGAAGGAAGCGTATGAACACGCAACAAAATTTCAATTTGGATACTTGGTAATAGATAACTCTCCACATAGTGAAGATAAATATCGGTTGAGAACGAAAATATTTATTAACGAAGACCCTATAGTGTATATTCCCAGAGTATAAAAGACCTTTGCTTGATATTCTGGCATTCACTTTGAATGCAAAGTTCGACATGAGTAAACGTTTGAAAAATAATTTAAGTTTGATAGAGTTTTTGACAACTGTTCAAACTCCAAAACAATTTAAACTTATTTTAAAGTCTTTAACCAAGGAACAGGTTAATGTACTTAGCGAAATAGGAGCAAATGTTCTTCAAGGTAATATTCCTATATCGCCTCAACATAAGAAGAAACTAAAACCCGAGCAGCGAAAAATTGAAGGTATAGCCGATTCGAAAAAATCTATAACCACTAGGAAAAGAAATATTGAAAAGGACCCCGGCCTGGTAAAATTACTTTTGCTTTCAGTAATCGGTGTGTTGAAAAATTTGCTTACGTGATGGCGCAGAAAATGGTTTTAGTCCCTTTTGATAAATATGAACGAATGAAAGCTAACAGCCAGAAATTTGTACCCTCTCCAAAAACGGATACCATTACTGCAACACAACAGGTTGTTTTAGAGGATATTGTACCAGAAGAGGGTTTGGATAAAGATATGATCCTTACCTCGATTCCTAAAATGTATAAATCCAAAGGTAGAGCTATATTGACGTATATTGAGAATGGAAATATTTTAAACTGGAATGACAAAGGAGAAATTATATACAAAGGCAAAGTAGTACCTAATAGCCACATAGCTGACCTATTAAAGGATGCTATGAGAGAATATAAAAACTTTATACCCGTGGGAAGAACCGAATTTCATGAAGGACTGGTCGCTTCCAATGTTCCACTTTTATTGGTTGAAAATAGAGAACATAGGGACACATTACAAAGACAAAGGATAAACCCTTCCAAAAAATGCAGGATAAAGAGACCTCCAGTTAAGACCAAAACAATGAAGTGGGTACACATATAAATATATGACACACATTGATTTTTAGTCATTTACCTTTATGGAAGAAGTGGTGGAACTACAATACAGCACACCTGCAGCACCAGGCAGTTTTCAAGGACCACGAAAGGTATATCAGGGCGCAAAAAAAGAAGGAATTAACATTACAAAATCACAAGTTAAAAAAGCATTGCAAAAGGAAGAAACATATACTCTTAACAGAGAAATTGTTCGCAACTTTCCTCGTAATCGTGTTATTGTAGAAGGATTAGACTCACAATGGGATGCCGACCTAGCCGACCTGAGCCTTTTACACAAGAGCAACGGAGGATACAAGTACATTCTTTTGACGATAGATATATTCAGTCGACATATTCAGGTACACCCCCTGAAAACAAAATATGCCAAGGAAATAGTAAAGGCATTCGAAATAATATTCCAAAAAGGAAGAAAACCAAAGGTACTAAGAACAGACGGGGGTCGAGAATTCAACAATCACATAGTGAAGACATTTCTAAACCACCAGGGGATACATCACTTTAGCACGAACAATGAAAAACAGGCAAATTATGCAGAGAGAGGGATAAAAACAATTAAATCAAAGCTTTACAGATATATGGTTCGAAACAAAACATTGAGATATATAAATGTGTTGCAAGACATTGTGAAAAGCTATAACCACACACCTCACAGAAGCTTGGGAATTTCCCCTCAGGAAGTAACAAAGGACAATGAGAATGAAGTGAGATATTTGCAATACAATAGAAGGCGTAAACCAGTCTTTAGAAAACAAACATTTACCTTAAACGTGGGAGACAATGTTAGAATGGCATATACCAGGGGCAAGTTTGAACGTGAATATGACCAAAAATGGAGTGGTGAGGTATTTAAAGTAACAAAACGAAAAATGAGAGATGGTATTCCTGTTTACTACTTAAAAGACTGGGACAATGAGCCTATAAAAGGAACATTTTATACCCAACAGCTTCAGAAGGTTACAGTCAATCCAGATGACCTGTTCAACATTGAAAAGATTGTTAAAAGACGTGTAAGAAACGGTGTGAGACAAGTATTCATTAAATGGCAGCACTGGCCAAAAAAATTCAACAGTTGGATTAACGAAAGGGACATTGTAGAATGAAAGATATTTATTTATATCTGTGCAATACCGATTCAGCGCTGTATTTTCCAGACAACACATCATCACAATTTACTGTACGTTTACCACAAGCAATACGGCTAGGACAAAGCTGGACATGTGCCCTCAGAGATTTAAAATGCGAAACAAAATCCAAAAAAGACTTGTACATTATGTGCGACATTGTAGAAGATTCATACGTAAGAAATGGATATCATCCCATATTAAAATACATTCCTGGGGAAGAAGGACTTATGGTAAAAAACTTTGATTCGTATGTTTGCCCCCGTATCAAGAACCCTTATATCCACTACATATCTATCTATATAACGGATTCCGAAATGAATCCTGTTTCATTAGGTACTGAGAACACAACGTGTACACTTCACCTCCAAAAGGAAATATGAGTGGGAATATTTGGACTACACATTTTAAAGATATGATGGAAGGAAAAGGATATCCTGATGGGAATGGAAACTGGAGACTTAATACAACCCCCTCAAGAAATGTCAAGCTTAACATTATTAGCCGTACCCAGCAAGCCGTTAACAGAGCGAAGAAAATGATAAAGAAAAGACCCACCAAAAAGACTACCACTAGTACAGGCTCTCGACGTAAAAAAAGGACACGTTCCTCTCCTTTAAAAGGTATAAAACGTACACCCAAAAAGAAAAAGAGTCAGTCTACAAAGACAGCAGGGAGGAAGAAGACCAAGAAAGCACCCGTGAAAAAGTTATCAACCTGGTAACATGTCTGGACATAATTCCAAGCTCGCTTTATTTTATAAGCCTTTGACAGACACAGGTATTAATAATATTGAATGGGTACAATACAGACCTGTGGGACAATTAGTTTCCGATGGCGCTTTGGAATTTTTAATTCCCGCAAACAGTATGAGATATATTGACATGAAAAATACCAAACTTAAGGTAAAATTTAAAATAACAACATCCACAGGTACCGATTTACCCTCATATGTTGCCGGAGATGGAAAACCTGTGCCTGATGCTTCCAAGGTGGGACCCGTTAATCAATTTTTACAGGCAATGTGGCAGCAGGTAGATGTGAGCATCCAACAACAGACGGTTTCCCCGGAAGTTGCAAGCCGATACCCTTATAAATCGTATATAGAAACACTTTTAGGATACGGATATGATGCCAAAGAAACCCATTTAGGATCCCAGCTGTTTATTAAAGATAAAGGATCACCAAATGACAGTAATCCAACTGCCAGCGGAGGGAATGAAGGCCTTGTCGAGAGAGCACAACTTACTGCAAAGAGCCAAGAAGTGGACATGGAGGGCCCTGTATACATTGACATTTGCCAACAAAACAGATGTATACTTAATGGTGTACAGATAGGGTTTAAATTTTGGCCGAGCTCCCCTGAATTTAAACTAATGAGCAATAGTACTTCAACAAAGTATAAAATTGAAATTAAAGAAGCCTTGCTTAAGGTTTGTATGGTAGATGTGGGGCCAGAGATTGTTCTTGCACACGCAAACACTCTTAAATCTGGACCCGCCCTTTACTATTACGAAAGAACCGATGTTAAGGCTTATGGAATTCCAAAAGGACAGTTTGGAATAACATTGGAAAATTTGTATAACGGTACAGTCCCTAACCGCTTGATTTGTGGACTCGTTAGTACCAAGGCATACATGGGAGATTATAGAAGCAATCCCTTTGATTTTCAGCACTTTAATACAAACTTTGTGGCACTTTATATTGATGGGAAATCAACACCTTCAGAACCCCTTTTGCCAAATTATAAGACCGGTAATTACACATCAGCGTACTTGACCCTATTTGGAGGGGATGTAATGTCGAATAGAGGCAACTATATTGAGAGAGATGAATATTCTAAAGGAAACTGTTTGTACGTTTTTGATGTTTGTCAAAATGCTTGTGAACCGTATGGTAATGTTTTAAAGCAAGGTCATACAAGATTTGAAATTAAATTTAGTGAAGCGCTTAGCGAACCAGCCACATTAATTGTATATGCCAACTTTCCCGGTTTGCTGGAACTGGATGAAGCTAGAAATGTAAAGATTAACTAAGTGACAATATTGTAAAATAAATAAGTTGTACTAGAACGAAAAATGAATAAAAAAAAGTAGAATAGAATTATATTGTGTTACTCGTTTTTATTGTTTTACATTAATACAATTACTATTAATAACCATAAGGAAGGGTGTCTAGATTTGGTTGAATCACACGTTTTGTGTATACCATTCTGTACATTTTGCTTTCCTCCCGGTTAAAAAGAACATGTTTTATCTTGTTTCGACATATCTTATTGTTTTTTACAGTCAGTTTTTTATCGGGGTTTACCGTTACAATGTCTTTAATATTTTCATAGTTAATAATGGCAGAGTTTTGATGATTCAAAGTAAATCCTCTAACCTTACATACAGTATCACCATGTTGTGTTACATACGCATAGTTTTTAGGCCCTGCCGACACAAATTCCACAATGTAATCTCCATCATTTAATTCATTCGTGAGATCCCCCAAATAATCCCCCACATGAACACCTGGATGATGTGGTTTGGACACATAGATTACGGAATCTGTGTCATAGTACAATACATTATGGTTTATTGTATCCAATACGTCATACAGTTTTAAACGCGCATAACATGTTGTGAATGAGGCAATAAAAATATTTGTTTTAGCCTCTGAAGGGATAAAGTCTGTTTTGAATTTTGATCTTATCCCAATCACACTAGGGGATAATATGTTGAAATCGGTTACATCCTTTCGGATATCTGTAAGAATGTCAAAAAATTTACAATTATCTGAATCACTAACAAGAGTTGAACCGCCCAGATTTAGTCTTTGAGCATATTTACCCCAAAAGCTGTTTAACATAAGCTTGGCCAGACTTCTTAGTCCTGGGTTTTTTTGAATATTGTTTTTATCGAGACATATCCCTTCATTGCTTTCATACAAAGCTATGTACTCCTCCTTTTGAATGTCTGACACGCACCATGATGGCCAACCACTAGCCTGCTGCTTTAGCTTAAGAAATGTATCAATGTATTCCGAAAGAAGACCCCCTTTTTTTACTCGTTTGTTATATTGAGATGTGTGCTCAAAATGGTACACTTCATATACTTTTTGCACAACATATCCTTTCTCCACAGCCTTGCTTATTTCGGGTGTACACCATGTACCTGTCAGCATTCTTTTATCATCAGAGCACTTGCACTCATTTTGATATTCTCCTTCCGAACAATATTTACATAAAGCAAATTTTAATTTACCTCCGGATCTGGTTGGTAACACCGGGTGGTAGAGTCCTTTGGGAGGTAAAATGTCAATCTTAGCAATACCAAAGTAATTCTCCATGGATTTAAAATTGCTTGTAATAATTTGAGGATGCCCCAGCGGATATGAACTATACTTGTTGACAAACGGGTATAAAGAAGTAAAATCAACATAGTGGATTTTTTCTTCCTCTCCAATTTTATAATGTAGCTTACTAGCATTTGTACGTCCTCCAAAAAATGAATCCCTAGGGTCTAATCTATCAGGAATTGACAATGTTTGAATATAGTCATTCACACCTTGTGTATTTTGACGGATCTTTTCTCTAAAGTCACACTCCCAAATAGAAACATATTTGTAACCCTGCTGTTTTAAATGATTCATTCTTTCAATGGTTATTGCCAAAAGCTCTCTCATAGTTTGATTTGTATATGGGTGTTTGACCTCTGTGTTTTTATCATTAAAACATTTTGGACATCCGTGCCAGATACATCCCAAAAATGAAAAGCAAGTTTTACTTTCAGCCTCATATCCGTCCAGTCTGTATCGTGTACCTGGTACTACAAATTCACCCGCATTTAAAGCGTGCTGAATGTATTTTTTAGTACAATGAGACATCCATTCAAGCCATTCTATAGCTATTTTACTATATCCTGACATGCTAAAGTAACCCGAAGGAGGAATCTGGGCAATTGGGGAAGAAATAAAGTGCTTACTTTTTACAATCCATGTAGAATCAATGTCACCGGTGCAAGTCCAAACATCATTGAATAAAATATACAACTTTCCACCTTTTTGTTTTCCCTGTACATTTTGTAATTCACCACTATTTTTATGTTTAATTGTGACATTGTACCGTTCTTCCAGAAACTTATTCTTAAAAATAGACATACAAAGACTGGCAATTGTTGTACATTTAAACGGATCGATCCCATTTACAACTTTTGGTTTTTTTACTGGGTTTTCTTGTTCGTTATCGTCTTGTCCTTCATCTTCTTGTTCTTGTTCTTCTTGTTCTTCTTGTTCTTCCTCTTCTTTTTCCTCATTTTCATTTTGGTTTTTTTGATTGGGTAATGGCTGTGTGGGATCAATACAGCAATCCAAAACAAGTTTTCGAAATGACATGCATGCCTCTCTTAGAATAGTAACATCAGAAATACAATACTCTTTAATCTCGTTTTTAAAATCAAAAACGTAATTTTGAAATACTAAATCATTATGCCACTGTATAAAAGAATTCCTTTCCGGAGTAAACATATAGTCTACTCCATAAAATTCTGGGGCAGGTAAGGGACCGATATAATTTTGGTTTTCACTAGTGTTGAAAAAGTGAGGAAAATAACCCTTTTTAAGTTCAGTCAGTCCAAATGCTTTTGGAAGACATGCCAATTTCATGGGTAGAAAATTTAACGAATCCAGCACTTTTATATTGAGACCGTGTTGAACTGTAAATGTCATAATTTTTGCCCCATTATAAACGATACCTGAAGGGCGCATTCCATTGGATATCAAATATTCCAATAAAAAATATCCATCATATGCTTTCATGTTATGAGCAAATAACGTAGCATTCTTGTTGGACCTATGAAATGCCCATTTACAAAATTGCTCACAAGTCCCCTCACCCCAAAAAATAATTTCCCTATCACCACATTCGTTACAAAATTTACCATCCTTGCATTGGTCACACTTTTTTCCACAATGCGTACATTTTTCCGAAACTGGACTGTCCTGGCACTTGTTGCAAACTGTATGAGCCACAACAAAATTTGGAATGTGACGTTTTGTACCGCATAGCCTGTCTTTACAGTTTAAACATAACATACATTTTGAACAGCCATTGTCACAACATTTATCACCAGTTTTGTAGCCTTCCTTACACTCACCCATTGTGTCTTGGGAACATTCAAAATCAAAAAATATGTAACTGAATATGCCATCATTGTTCGATTTCAAAGCTCTGTGGTAGCAAAAATGCTGGCCTATTGTGTATTGCTTGCAAGTTCTACAAAACCACTCACCACATTTATGAAGATGTACTGACCGTTTTGTTTTGTCCACTACTTTTGTACATCGTTGACACTTCCAAAACATGTCACATTCTGAAAGATTTTGTTTTGGTCTCTTTCTCATTTTTTTAGTCTGATGTCTTGCATAGCATTCATCATTGCGACATACCATGTTACAGACAGAACATTGCTTTTCATTTTGTACACGACAATCTTTGCTTTTACATACAACGCAATAAGTATAACAGTTGTGTTTTTTCTTACTGGAAAAGGGTTTTAAACAAGTTTCACAAAAGTAACTCACATTAAAAAACCCTGAAATCGAACTGATGGCATGGAAATGTCCCAGTTCATTCTCATTTTGACCATCTATATAATACAAAAACAGGACTTTATTGGTTTTTCCATTTTGTGGTGGAACTCTTATAAACTTATTTCCCACACCGGCGCCAATAACAGCTATATCCATATTTAAACATTGTTCAAATAAAGGTATATCTGCAAGGGAGGATGGAACATTAATGGAAACACCGGCTAAATTAGAAATGGCTACTGCTAACTGTTTCTGATTTGACCTGGACTTGTCACAAACTTTGTTATAATACCATAATGGTACTTTTTGCACCCTCATAATTTTGTCAATCACAGCCAGGTTCTCAATACCGTGTGTCCGAACTAAATTTACAAACTCTTCATTGCTGACCATATTATACTTTGCCCAGCTAACAGCGATTGAACGCGCCATGCACATAAAATCCTGATTAACAATTGTAATCAAACTTTGTTTTCTTTTCAAATCATTGTCAGTACCAAAAAGACAGTTTAAAAAGAATCTAGCTCCGCCACGAGGAAGACGGATTAAACCTATACTAATTGTAAACAATTCATCAATGTTTAATCCCTCATTGCTGTTTAGCACATCCATAATACGTTGCATGATTTTTTGAGGCGTTAATTCGCTAAGTTTCATTAAAGGTACAACAATAGGATTTAATAGACCCTGGTGATGAATTACAACTCTCCCCAAATCGTCTGGCATCATGTCACGAGTCGTTTCATCCAATACATTTTGAAACATTAGTAACAGTTCATGATGTAAAGCACTAATACTCTGTCCCTGCCACTCATTGTTAAATGAAATTTGATAAGTTGTATCAACTGCCTGGTTTTTTTTAAATTGTCTAACTCCTTTTAACTTTAACGTGTAAGGACTTTTCTTTTCTACCTTCTTTTGCTGTTGCTTTTGCTCTTGATCATTACCGGTGAGACCGTGCGGCGTGTCGTCAAGGGTCGGCCGCTTACCGTGCACATTCCCCTGCATGCCGCTAGCGTCTTGCCATGTCTCCTGGAGGCCGCTGGGGCCGGGTTGAGGACTAGGCGGCGTGTCCTGAAGTCCACTGGGGCCGGGTTGAGGGCTAAACGGTCGGTGCCGGTCATCCTTCTCCGGGGCTTGTGGCGGGGCCAATACCCTTTTTCTTTTTCTTTTTGATTCCACATCTTTGGGTTCTCTAGATTTTTTCCTTTTTGAAAGTGGTGTGGGTGGTACCTCATTGTCTATTCCATCTAAAAGTATTGCGGCAGTTAAATCCCGAATTTCATTTTCCTCCAGTGTAAAATCTTGAAGTGGAAACCCAAAAAATTCCAACAATAGTAAAGCGTCAGCTGTCGATAAGTTTTTAGCATCTTCCTCTGTCCAGCTAGAAGATGAAATTTTCTCCAACAGTTTATCGAGTCTTTCCTTGTCAGCCATTCTCACCAAAATGAATAAATTGAAATCACACGGTAAACCTTTATTTAACGTAAAATGACTCAATCAAAACATTCTTTTTTGATGTCTACCGCCGCATTTTCACACGCTTTATTTAAATTGTACACCTATTGTGCCAGTCATTTAAATTCTAAGGATCAAAAATGCCAAAACGTGCTTCAACATGTTCCTTTCCTAGGGTCTTTCCATTTAAACGCATACTTTACTTTTCCCCAGGGCTATTTACCCCAAGTTATTGTGTCTAAAACCTCCTGCAAAACCCTCTGGTCGGTCTATCAGAGCATCATACACCCAAAATTCTTCACCATGGCAGGATCTATCGGAGAGTTCCAGCTTACAAAATACTTTAGAATGGAAAAGTTTGACAACTGTGTCAAGTTTATAAAAAACTTGGGATCGTATCGCAGAACTGTATTCATACCGAAGGATGTAATGGAGGCCAGTTTTCAATATGGAAATGAGTTAAAGACGCTTGATCTTTCTAAACCTACCGAAATTGTTGTTACATCTCTAAGAGAATGGGTTGTTTCAGTCATCGCGTTCAAAGGCAAAGGCTATATGGGCTTTACAAGAATGGATTCCAACGGACACAGATTAGGGTAAGTTAAACTTAAAACTAATTATTACTTACTATGTTACGGTTATAAATCATATATTGCATATACATATAATAATGGGGTGGTTATCATTTATTATAATCAGTTTATTGATTTTGTTTTTTAGAGGCTTATCCATGAACTTTGAGGAAGCCGTGTTTCGAAAGATTTGCAATAACATGGTCGGTTATAACGCAAAGGACTGGCAGGATGAGGCGTCTGATCCATTTAAGGGTCAAACAATTTCCAATAACATGGTCAAAAAGAACGAGGCGTATGATCCATTTAAGGGCTCCCTGTTTCGAGCAATGTCCAATAACATGGTCGAAGAGGACGAGGGGTCTGATTCGTTTGTCGATTCCAATGTTGACTCCAAATCTGCTAAAAACTTGCTCGATGTCTATCTCTACATATTAAATAAAAAGTTTAACGAAATTGTACAGGCCCACTGCTGGGGATGTCTACATGAATGTGGAGCGCAAAAGGAGCATATGTCATTTGGATGTTTACATCCTGAAAGCGAGCGATGGGATCTGGTATGGCGATACGGTAAAGAGGCTCATTTGAAAATTACTTCTGAGGCGGTTTTAAAAGGTTATGAATCGATATATGCTAAAGGAGTTGTTTCTGAGGAAACTGTTAAAAATTTACTTAACAGTGTTAAATACATTCGTTTGCTACGAAAGTCTAAAGAGTTTGATATTTCCTATGACAAAATGGCAATGTAAATGTACAATTGATATGGCTAATAAAATTTTATTCAAAAAGTATATATGTTTTTCTTCTATGCTTTAGTATATGACATGTTTTATTTACAATGTTTACAACATGAGGTACATAAGTACCATTATGGTATTATAAAAAGGTTTATGACTACAACATAAGGTACATGAGTACATTAAAAATATCAATATAGTATACTCTCAAAGGTTACACTAAATAGGTACATGGGTACATAGCGATATCTAACTACATGAGGTACATGAGTACACCAAATCACAAGTTAAAAGGTTTATGACTACAACATGAGGTACATGAGTACATTTGACGTCTTACTAGTATATATATAAAAATATACAATCCGTTATACTCTCAAAGGTTTATGACTACATAGCGATATCTAACTACATAGGTACATGAGTACATTTAACGTCTTACTAGTATATATAAAAATATACAATCCGTTATACTCTCAAAGGTTACACTAAATAGGTACATGAGTACATTTGGTGTTGAGGTACATGAGTACCATTATGGTATTATAGGTACATGAGTATATGAATATAGTAAAAATATCAATATAGTATAAAAATATACAATCCGTTATACTCTCAAAGGTTAAATAGGTACATGGGTACCTTTTATGACTACAACATGATACAGCACTTACAGCGCATATAAAAGTCAGTACGGGTATAGCAATACGTCTCAGTGTCTAGTATATATGCCTAAAGGATCTTCTGGAGGATTTGCGTTTCCAGCCTTTTTTTAGTCGCTTGTAAGGGGAGAAACAGTCCAAAAAGGGCCTATGCCCCGCAAAAGGCCTTTTCACATGGGGTTCCATATGTTTTGGGGGTGATGGTGGTGGTGGTAAACCATCTAAAGGCGGTGGTTGTGGTACGGTGTTAGCAGCAGTGTTCTTAGGGGGTGGTGGTCGAGGTGGCGGTCCATCTAGATGTAATGGTAAATCATTAGTGTCCATAGGCTCCATACCTGGAGGTGCGGGGAGTGGTATGACGGCAGGACGAGCGACAGGTGGAACCATGGAGGAGGCCAAAGGTGTACGCAAAGGTGTATATACAGCCACTGTCCCCAACATAGGTGGTGCATGTACAGTTACGGGTCCTTGAGTTAATAAAGCTGAAGAAGGGGGACATGATGTAGAAGAGGCAAGGGGCATGTTTGAAGATGTAGAGGGGGTCTGTAAGTCGGTAGACGGTTGAGAGGAAGCAGCGGCTAAGGGAGGTAAGGGAGGAGGGTCAGAGGGGCGACTCTTCATAGAACACCGTTCTGCCCTGTGTCCTGCCTCCGAGCTTTCAATGGATACAGTGCTTTTGCGATTCCCCCTTCTTTCCCTCCTCCTCCTCCTACGCCTCCTACGTACAGCAAAGGTGACACAAAATGAAAATAAAATCGTTGAAATGACGGCACTGGATGCTGTAAGGGCTATTGTCACTTTTGGGGGCGAATAGGGTGTCTGGTCATAATGTCCATCATGGTATCGCACTACTCCGTCCTTTTTTTGTTCTGATGAAGGTGGTCCTAAGCATTTGGGATGTATGATCCTGTTCTTTAACCTATGTTTTTCAATGGTCGTACAGTTGATAGGGTTTCCTCGTAAATCGATCCTCGTAAAGGCGTTATAATCAAAAGGTGGTCCAGTCGTCAATAGGTTGTTTTGCAAATTAATTACCGTAAAATTTCCAGAAATGTGAGGGTATTGCCTTAGCCTCCTTTGGCTGCAAAGCACAATACCCTCCACACAGTTGCACCTTTTACATTGGTATGTAACCACTACCATGTACAGGCTCCATAAAAGGAGAAGAAGAAAAAGACGTCTCTCCATCTCGGTGACTTTCTGAAGATGGGCACATCAGCTGCCTTGTGAGGAGGAGGACACTAGCGTGGTGTCACTAGCGAGGGGGACACTGGGAAGGGGACACTGGCAAGGGGAGAGGACAAGCGACCAAGCCAAATGTAGACTTGCTAAAAGTCTTCACTCATATCTTCAACGGTTGAAAGATAAATAAGGTTTACCCTATAAGGAGCATTGGACTGTCGTTTCTTTTTCTTATAATAGTATACCCTTAGTATTATAACTACAATTAGTAATAATAAACAAATTAGGACAATAGTTAATGTTACGGCTAGTTTTATAGGGTTAGATAAAGGCTGGGGGGTTGTAGAAGTATTAGACTGCAAGGTATAATTTTGAAAAGTATAATCTTCAAATGTTGATAAAGTGTATTGTTCAGAAAAAGTATATTTTTCAGAAAATGAAGTATAACCAAGACTTGTAGAAATAGGGTTTTGAGTCGAAGTAGGTTGAGTAGTAACAGGTTTTAAAGTTAAAATAGGTTCTTGGGTTGTAACTAAAATGGGTTCTTGGGTTGTAATAGATTCTTGGGTTGTAATAGATTCTAGGGTTGTAACTAAAATGGGATTTTGGGTTGAAATGAAAGGACAGTCCATAATAACTGAAACATTTCCACTTTGTTTAATAATTTTGATTCTTTCGGCAATACAGTTCCCAATATATCCAGTATCTATAATAAATAATTTTTGCAAATTAGGCCAGTTAGAAAATTTAAAAGAGTTAAATGAGGGAATTGCAGTCTTAACAAATGCCAGTGAATTTATTCTAAACCGAGTAATTAATTTAAAACGGGGAATAATTTTGATCCTCTCCCCTGTGCATCTAGCCGCCCTTTCCTCAAAGTCACACCTACACTTGTTGGAGACTCCACACGATGTCCATGCCATAATAGGGCTCAGAAGGAAGAAAGAAATAATCCAGATATGCATTTTGAAGGCTCAATAAGTCAAATAAGTCCAAAAAGTAAGTCAAATAAGGTGTTGCACTGGTATACGACTGGTGTTGCACGTCAAATGTACTCATGAAGTTGTAAAACAGGAGGCGTTGCCGGGCCACGTGATATTGTATAACTGATAAAAATATGTGTAGGGGGCGTAAGGCAAGTCTTATCTAGTTGGTCTGTAATGCCCGGTGATTGCGAGTAAAATGAGTGGTAAAGCCGTGGCAGGAGAACTAAGTTGGAAGGAAACACATGGTAATTTCCATATGTAAATTTGGCTCATTACAAATGGTGCTCGTACTTGTAGGAAATTTTCTCCCTGGCTATACGCCTGAAAATATAAATAAAGCAACTTATTAAATAGGAGCAGCTGTGCAACTTGTAAATACAGTAAAATACAACTCGTATTAAATACAGCAGCTGTGCAACTTGCAAATACAGTAAAATACAACTTATACAACTCGTATTAAATCCTAAACTTACCTTAAACTTAGTCCGAGTATCTCATCGACCACGTTTCCAGTGTTTATAATGTTTGCCAGAAAATCAACACCTCCTTTTATATCCGTGTCTCCTGGTCTTTCATTTGAAAGGTTGATGCGTTTATAGGGGTATGTCTCGGTTGGTGCTAGTACCTTTACTTTAACCCCCATTAGGTTTAGCTCATTCGTTTGGGGGATATCGTTAATAAGCATGTCTTCCAGTCTACTCACGTTTTCTCTTATGGAGGTCCACTGTTCACGGGTAATCAGCATGTAGGTCCCTATATTCCCTCTAATTTGACTAAATACAATGCTGTCAGACGCCCCGTGTTTTTTCAAAAGAGATATAAATGTTAACCCTCCAAATAGTTTCTCGAGAGGAATTATAAAATCAGCCCCTCTCACTCTCCTATGCTCAGGAGCTGAAAAATTTGTATAGGTGGAATGTACAACCTCACATTCTCCTCTAATTTCTCTAATACAGATCAAATAATCTGTCCAGCGGTCGGACAAATCATCAACCCCCGTCAGTAAATGCTGTGGAAACCACGATAAAGTAAAAAATCCGTTAGATGCCATGTTGTCAGTGTAGGTGGGTTGTCTGTGCAATAGTAATAAAGTGTTGTCTGTGTTTTACAAAAATGTAAAAAGTAATAATGAGCCATGTACCCGTGTACCTTTTAAAGTATAGGTACCCATGTACCTATTTAGTCAACTGCCTTCTGATTGGAAGATGTATCTAATCCTACATGACATGTCTAATGACATGTCTAATGATGTCTAATGAGGCGCTGCCGTACTGTCATGTCAACTGTATATACAGCGTGTACATAGCCGTTTAATACCCCCTCAGCCCCTCAGGGTTTACTGGTTATTTTATACTTTTGCAAAAAGTGTTACATAAATATGTGAGAATCTTCACTAACTAATGGGACATTTAAAAAATAATTTCCCGCACAGTGCTCACAGCACTCACAGCGCAAACACCCCCCGTTTAATCCGATATTACGTACTGTTCCATTAAACTGAGTTAGTGTAACACACGGAACATTATTTTTCAAACAACAGTTATCATTTAAACATGTTGTCCAGTAATTAGCATTACTTAAAGACACACTATAACCACAATAACAAGGTATATGCGTATGCCCATCATTAAGTAATTCATTACGCCACTCATCAAAAACTCTATAGGCAAAAAACATATCTGAACTTTGCGCGGTGCGCTGCCCATACAAAACAGCAAATCTTGAATGGCTACACCCTGTACCCGTAAGGTTAAGAGCTGGTAAAATAGGAGCCATTATTTTGCTGAATCCAGTCTTGGTTGATTTAAGTTTAGTTTTTGTAAAGTAAAAATATGCTTTGGCAAATGGTTCCTCACTCCCAAATCCGTCATACTGAAAAATGATGTCTGGTGGAATGACAACTCCTTTAGTATCGTTGCAAACCTTTGTAGCAATAACATACTTGTAGTGCTGTGCAAAGTCAAAAGCTGCTGCTGGTGTTATAAAATCAAAGTCCTTTGCTGTAAAGCAAATGTTAAGCTCTATGGAAGGAATACTTAGCCATATTCCCGTGCTTGGTATTGCTGAATAGTAGTGAATATCTTGATGATCAGCTTTGGTGTAATAATCTAAATCTGAGTTGTCCAGAAATGCTAAAAAACGTGCCATTATGGTATTATAGCAAAGTTTGTGTCAAGTGGTACATAGCATTGAAAAACCCAGGCTATTTATTGTCAAGGGGGGTGTGGGAGGGTTGCATTCTAATTGGAAGTTGTATGTAAACCATCAAATTAAAACGATGTCGGTCAAATTAAATTGTAAACGGTAAGACTATATAAAAATATACGGTGCGCCTCATTTGCCGTTGGGAAACATATAGCAGATGTGGAAAAATAAGCGGCAAGTATGTAAGCCATACTAAACGGTTGGTCTTATGTAAAAGAGGTTCGGGGGCACCAGTATAATGCACGTGTGATTATGTGATAAATATTTTACAACAACTAATCAATGAATATATTACCCTTTGGCTTACTCTAAAATCAGTTAAAGATACCTGGGGTATTAACCGTCTCATCCAGTTAAGGTAACCAACTGCCACTGTTCTAAATGCATGGCATGTTAATTCCTGTAAAGCTAAGGTGCTAAAAAGTATTGCGTAACACCCATATGCGTAAGAAAGGGTGTCTCTTCTTTGACAGGATGTGTCTTAAACTAATTGCATAATTTCCAACGTCTGAAATATATTCTACTACAAAGTCCGAAAAACTTTCTAATTCGGTTTGTCTAATTTTTTATTAACTTTTTATTCCTAAAACAGTGTAGTACAGTATTTTTAAATATGTACAGTACAGTATTTTTAAATATGTACACACGCGCCTACATACTTATGTACCAAGCTTGTTGTAAATATACTTATGTATCCGTGTAGTGCTTTAGGGCATAACTAATTCCTGCAATATAAAAAATGTAAAGTTTTAAGTAATTCTAAGTTGTAAAGTTTTAAAATAAGTTTTACTAAATTTAAAAAATGGTTATACAAGTTCTGCTTTTATATGGGATGAATATGTCAAAGAAAAACGTTGCCATGGCTAGGGGTTCGAACTCACACAAGGTAAAATCACAAAGTTTATCCTTGGTTACCAATTCATTTTTTTTATATAAAGTTAAAACAGTATACGGTGGTCTGAAGTTCCACGTCCTACGACTTCAGCCACCGATACTGTTAATGAAATCATTACTTTTACTGATATTTAGCTACAAGACCCGTTTTATTTTGGGATATATGTCAACTTTTACTTAATGGGGTCGATGCGCGCCCATTGTTTAATCTTTGCTGACTAAGGACTTATCGATAAGGTCCTACTAGGGTCCCGGCGTTTCCTTGGCGAGGGGCGACGGTCTAAGTCATAACAATGTGTCAAAACGATTTAAGACCTAAAAGAATTAAATTTCATTAAACGAAACGATATTGGGGGAAATGGAAAAGTTGAATAGAATAGGTTTAGGTTTAAGTATATTTTACCTGACACCCTTGTTTCTTGTGACGGCATAAACCACTATGAAATGCGTAGTGTTTCCCACATTTCTGGCAGCGGTACTTTTTTGCGCAATTCCTATTCATTCTTAATGTATCTCTGGACATACAGGCTTGGGTTGGGCGATGTTTCCGTTGTCTGTGATCGTAAAACCCTCCCCCGGATGCATATATTTTATTACATACAGTACACTGGTACTTTTTCTTCCCATCCAGTCCCATAAGTATTGCAGGGGGTTCATCGGATGGATGTTGCACACGATGTGTGTGAAATACAGGGCTAGCCGGTATCTCTAACATTTCTTCCTTTTTTGGTAAAATAATATCCACTAATTCCCCTTCTCCTGGTTCTGGTCGATCCGTAATTGTAACTTTTACAGGTTCTTGTCCAGGCATTGGCACCCAAATAAACTCTCCTAGCTCAGTCTGCTCCAAAATTGCGCGTTCATATTCATCTTTCAGGGAAATAACATTTTGTATCATCCCTGGTATTAATTCTTCTATCACATGTCTCGTTTTTAAATCAGGCTGTAATTCCTGATAGCAAAGAGCCTTCATAAACTCTTCCCTCAATTTACGCTTAATAAAAGCACGTCTCAACATTTTAATAATAGCTGTTAATTGATCAAGCAATAAGCAGTAAGTGACTCTTACACAATATAAAACCATACTACTCAAAACCATATGGGCGGTACTCACTTGGTCTAAAATCATTAGCATACACCCACCCTAACATACCCCCCAATCCTCCCCCCAAAACATGCCCCCACTCAGTAGCCATCCTAAACAACTCCCCCTGGTGGCCACATCTTAAGTCCCCTGGTGACCACATCTTAACAAACAAAATCGGTAGTGTTCTCCATAGTGTACACATCTTACATAACAAGCAAACAGCCCCAGGGGGTAGCTGCCCAAGCCCCAACACTGCCCCCATTCAGGAGCCAACCCAAACACCGACCCCTGGCGGCGCCGACACAGCCGCCATGGCCGCCATCTTGGATTTGGCGGCCATCTTGAAGTGGGGGTGGAGAACGTATATTCTACTTTTGAAACATAATTCATAATTGTATTCATTGTAGAATGCATGTTAGCAGATCATTAAATAAAATATTGAATCGAATGTAATCATGTAAATGTGCATAAGGAGTAGGGGTCACAGAGAAAGAGGAGGGAGTAAGGAGAGAGAAAAAAGAGGGTCGGAAAGAGATATGAGAGAGAGAAAAAAAGAGGGGGAGGTGAGAGGTGTAGGAGTAGGTAGACGGGGAAGGTCGCAGGGGGGAGGAGAGAGGGAGGGAGAGAGTGAGAGGGAAAGAAGGAAATAAAGTGTGACGAGTACCATTGCTGGTGCACTGTGCACTCGTCCACACTTACGAGTACAAACACAGGAAAAATTAAAAGATGGTAAATTCTCACACAAGGTTACATTGAAAATAAAATTGAAAAGGAGCATTCAGTGCAAATGACTTCCATGGTTTTTTTGTCTCATTCACAGCAAAATATACTCGTTATTTACTACGATCCCTGATTTCTCCCTCCATCACCCTCTCTCCCACTCCAACTACTTCTTCCCGTCCCCCCTTTCCACCTCTGTAAATCTCTACCTCTTTCCTCTTCACATCTCCTGCGAAGTAGAAACGAAGCCCTTCAGGGTGATCACAGGTTTTAACTGATATTTGCGAAAAAGATACAAAGCCGATTTTCTTATGCAAGCCAAAACACACTTACGATGAAGATAGTACGATATGGCTGTGAAGGACGTACGATTTCTTGAGCTTATACAAGCAGATTGGACATGCAACGCACTACGAAGTATTTGCGAACGGCCATCGCAATTTATACAACAGGCCCTATGTTCGAGATATGACATAACAGGGCAACGCTCCCTTATTCCCTCACAGATCCAGTAGAGCATTCTGTACGTTACTTGAGCATTAAATCAGTTGGTTTACGCTTCTCTTGAAGAACAGTTGTGTGTCTGTGTTCCTTCCATTATTCATCCTTATTCATCCTGATATCTTAGGCACACCTTAACATAAGGTACTTGAAGAGTGCTGGGGGGGGGGGGGGGGTACAGGAGGAAGTATTTGAGGAAATAAAGTACTGGAGGGGGTATGGGAGGAGGCACTGGAGGGGGTACTGGATCGGGTACTGTAAGGGGTACTGGATGAGGCGCTGGAGGAGGTACTGGAGGGGGGTACTAGAGTAGGTACTGTAAGGGGTACTGGAGGAGGTACTGGAGGAGGTAACCTACTGGAGGGGTACTGGAGGGGACACTGAAGGGGTACTGGAGGAGGTACTGCAAGGTGTACTGGAGGAGGCACTGGAAGGTGTACTGGAGGAGGTATTGCAAGGGGTACTGGAGGAGGCACTGGAGGTGGCAATAGAGGAGGTGCTGGAGGAGGTGTACACACACTACCAGCACAATAATTTCCACTAATCAGATTTTGTTATCTCATGTTTTATGGACTGCATGTGCGTCAATGTAAAGATTTATTTATTTTCATTTCTACAAATATTAGCACATGTTGATACATGAGAAGTCTACATATGACGTAAGTCTCTGCTTGTTAATTCATTGAATGCCTTTTCTTCGGTTTGATTTAATCAATATTTATCAACAATATAATCGCTGTATAGGACACCCAGTAATAGACTCTCATTGTTATAACCTTTCATTGAGCCTATATGGGTAAAGTCGTCAGGAAATATGTACACACATACACTCGACAGCTCACCACCTTTATATTAGTCAATTCAACTAGATTATGCTGAAAAATTAGGGAAATCGGAGTATTATATTATATATAAATTATATATATATTTATAGTATATTATATGTGGTATTGCGTTGATTTTGAACATATCTTTAGTCATATGGATTGTATTTTGAATATCATTAAAGACAAATTGAGCTTTTTAGAATGATTGTTGATGAACAATTTTATAGGCGAAATTTCCCATGTATATATTTGATTTAGTCACTGCAACGAGACTGTCTCGTTGGTCACTGCCTTGAACCGTCTGAGGCTATAACAACCTAAAGCATAGTCTAAAATGATTAATAACCTCCAATTCGGTGCACTGCTTGTGTATAACCAAAGACCAAACAGTGCACCAATAGCCCCAGCAGTAATCCTTTGATATTAAGATAGGACACAATTTTCTGTTCTACTAAGCCATCTCAAATAATTATGCTAGATCGATCCGTTCGGAAACATCTGTCCAACACTCACCAGTGGTCGAATTAGTTAGGAGTGTAATTCGTTTGAATCTCACTTGAGTCCACTCATTCTCGTGATTTTCCGACTTGCAACGGCCTAATCTATATTTCAAAGGAACAGCAGACAAATTGAGCCCTTGTGGCTAACCTGCTCCTAATTTATTGAGAGCTTGCTTTGGAAACGGGTGGTGACTTTCTTACTTCTCACGCAGCGAGCCTTCAGCAAGTGTCTCTGATCATCTAAAACACGATCCCGGGCTTCTTATTGATTTCCTTGCAATTTCATTTTTTTCTATCGTTTTCTTATGTTTTCGCTGGCGCTGTGGTTGTGACAGTAGCAACACCCGCATGGGTGAATACAAAGGTGTTGCTAGGCTTGTTATGCACTGTCTGCTATGTGTGCGTGGGCAGTGACGGACAGATTTTAGGAAGTGTTCTTGCTTATGTTTAAAGTTAATGCTGATTTTTTAATAAAGAACATGTCTATCAAGAAGAGCTGGACAAATTCAGATTCTCCATTAAACTCGATATGTCCTTGTCATATCATGATGATACGATTATGAAAACCTCATCAAATATATTTATTATCTACAGCCTGAAATCTTTTGAACAAATATTCTTTAAATGGTGCAATTGATATGAATGAATATACATTTTAGTTCCTATATTTTAAGGATATTTTTAGAGAATCGGCCAGTTCTAAGTTTAAACATGAAACATCAACTATGCATTCAAGGCCTTGAAATATTAAAATCAAAATAGGTTACATGTAATCTATTAAACTTTAAAACAAAAGCTCTATCTTGATTTGATACAAAGAAAGGATGACATTTCATAATTTAATTGTGTGATTGAAATCACTTTAACTTCTTTTATTGAGGGGTAATTTACGGGCGGGTAAATTTCTGTGTGGGTAAAGAAAAAATGTATTTCACACACTGTTGTCACATGTTGGCAATTCGCAATTTCATTTTACATAGCTTTTGACGGGGAGATATTTCTAGGCCTATGTAACTAGGTGATGCTTTCACACATTATATATATAGCCTCTACCAGTTGCGCAGGTATTATGATTTATATGTATACATGTTGAGTGGTAGGCCTACTTTGACTAAGAGTGGTACTTTGAATGTAAATCGCCCCGACCACGCCTCTTTTATTGTATTTGTATTTATTTATTCCGTCACATTTTATCGCATACAGGACGAAAATTATTATATCAAATTGAAGTGAGATTCAAGTTTGAGTACAATAATGTAATAAAATAGACGCAGCGCAATTCTTCACAAAAGTTCCTGAGAATGTGTGGTTGATATACATGGGCAGTATGCGTTGCTAGCAGCTTGGCGTCAGCAAAGAAAGATGGCGGCCGTCATTGCTGCCTGTATCACGTGACCACAGTGCGGAGGCCGTCTCAAAGAATGGAATAGATAAATTCCATGATTTGAATTGATGACCTAATGAAGGTTCATGGTTAGAACAGTGATACCAAAGTGTACAAGATACCAACGTGTACATTATGTTTTGCCACATGACTGGATTATTATTGACTTGATTTTTAAAAAGATTCTTGGGATATGTTTTGCATTGTTTGGCACTTTCCTATAACAGATACTTGCCTTAGAAGTGAAAACTGTGAAAGGGAGGACACTTGAATGTGTACACGTTGGTATTGCTACTTTTTGGGACTTTTTTGACTTTTTGAAAAATACTAAAACGTCAAATAAATAATTTTTGCAGGAATTTGATATTATATATGTGCAATAACAACTAATATAGGAAGGCATTGCAATGCTAAGAATTAACATGAAGGAATTATTTCTGTCGATTTTGTATACATCAATTTTTATCACGTTGGTATTACGTTGGCAACTTCTGTTATTCAAACCTCAATAACTTTCTTTATAAATTGACCCGAAGTATGCAATTAAAACCAGATCTTTCCAAGATATGTGGCAACATGTTAGGTAAAAATGAAAAGAATCAGACAAATAGTTTTTGCTCTATGAACACTTGAACTCAAAACCGCTGAAAACGACAAAAAGTTCTATATATAATACCGTATATATACCCGTGTATAAGCCCCGGCTTATATTAATTTCAAATGGTGAATTGACCCGGATTATATTCGGGGTGGGCTTATATTCGGGGCATGGCTAATATTACAATAACTGAAAACCAGTAGTTAGCTGAAACTCCTGCTTATTATTATCTTCATTCTTTACTCTGGTTTTCATGTTTTAAACTCCAATTTAACAACAACAAAAACCTACCAGAATTGTTGAGACTTCCCATTCAACTGAGTTCTATATTCAAACTATGATTCGTGAACCACTAAAAGCTCGTTCTGGAGATCTCTTCAACCTCTACATTAATCAGTGCTATCATGATGAGAGATGTTTATATAATTTATTATATGGGAATATATCTGGACGACAACCGGAAGTGACCGCTGGTCATCTGACCTTGGTTTCGCGCGCCCAGCAGTACCAAGCCTGTCGCCATATATATATAATATATGTAATATATATAATATATATTAGAATTATTAAACAAGTTATACACATTATTAATGTACCAATGTTCGCTTACTTCATATTATATATGAAATAACATTTTTTTATAAATGTTACATTCACTCTTAAAATACCTTCAAAATGAACTATAGATGATCTTTCTAGCCCCAGTATCAACCACGTTATCAGCTTTTATAATATCAGCCAATCAGAGGCCTGGATTAGACTTATTGACATGGTAACCAAGCAACCTATCTTACACAATATTCATATACCCCCTGCAAGTTTCACTGTAAATCATTCCCTGACGAAGGATCAACTGAGATTCGAAACGTAGGAATCATACAACCATTGTATAAAGTTTGAATAAAACTTAAAGATCACAACAATCAGCTGACTCATGGTTTTGATGTCCATCGACTACTATATATTATATATATCATATGAGACATATTCACAACCCGCCTTTAATAGGTTTATGGTGGACCCCCCCCCCCCCCCCCCCCCCACACACACACACACACACGCACACTCCGCTAGCCGGGTAGTCATCGAGTGGTCAAACAAGTGACCTGCACCGGCCTCTCCCTCATTCGCTCTCTCGCACTCTCACTGCTAACACTGGTTATCCTTTTCTTATTATATAACAGCAGCAGAATATAAATACACACAGTCCTCTGAGTCATAATATGAGTAAATGTGGTGAGACCTTTTTTAGTTGCGTTGGCTGAGACAAATATCTTAACTGATATTTGTTTCTGTTCACACACATTATTAGATTTAATGTACGTTAGAAGTATAGTCACAGATCGTCTTTGAGTTAAAACTGTTCTATTGGAAGATGGTTTCGAATTGCAGTAATCTAATTCATGAAATATATTTTTATCTTTGTTCCTGCCGCAATGGTTGGATGATTCAATCTAAATTAAAAGGGTTATCAATTTCAGTGGATCTCAGATCTGTTGAAGTCTCTGTGATAGATTAAGTGTTTTGCATAGATGGACTCCATGGGGGAAATGAAACTCAATTACTGCAGGGAATATATTATCAATATTAGATTAGCCATACAGATAGGTACAGGAGCATCTTGAATGAATGGGAAAGTATGTCATTCGTATTTACTAGAATTGGTTCGATATATAATGTCCTGTATGTAGAGACAGAGAGAGAGAAAGACAGAGAGAGACAGACAGACAGAGATACATGTGCAACTGGAAGAAGTACCCATGTGACTACAGAGTGGCACGAACATGGAGCCATTAGGTCTCTATATTTAGTCAAATATATTCCATATCCACATTAATTATGGTTGTTTTTCTTAATAAATATAAGCATCTTGCTAATGTCCGAATTGAAATATGAGTAGAATAAGACTAAAAGGATTTATCCTCCCAAATGTTGTCCTCAGGAAGAGGGAGAGAATGATAGAAGCAGAGGCAAAGGGTGAGGGAAAAGATGATACAGAGAGAAGAGGGGGAGAGAGAAAAGGGCAGGGTAGAGGAAAAGGAAGGTAGGGACTGGGAGAGAGTGGGAGAGACATAGTGAGAGAAAAAGGAGAAAATGAATGGTTAATTTGATAATTAATAGTATTTACAGCAGATACATTTAATACAGTTATGACTAATAAGATCAAGCCCCAGATTCCCTAAATTCATCGACTACAGCACATACAAATGACACAATAATAATAATAATAATAAATTCTTTATTTCCAAAAGGTGTACATGGCAAACAGGTTATGAACTTATCCGAAGATCTCTTCCAGCCCATGCCTTCTTACTAAACTTCTCTCGGCTGCTTGTTACATAAACTCAACTACAGTTGGCACTAATTTCTAATACAGAGTCTCATGAACTTAAACTACAACTCTCGGAAACAATTTCCATTGTTTTATTGAATTTAAATTTCCGTCTGGTTAAGATGGACATCAATGTATACTTCTTTTATACAACTAATCAAACGTGGTCTCCTCAGAAATGGAGCTAAGTTTACAACTTAAGAAGACATAGCAAGTGGTATGGTATGATTTAAAATACATGACAAAGGAACTAGACCATAAGTTATAATAATGAATGCTGTGAATCAGTTAATGGGGAGCACAACAATTTGCCACAGAGGGCATAATTCTATACGAACAGTTATAAAAGTCACAACAGAATTAAGGTTGAGCCTATAACTCCATCACCCTGTATGGTTTTTGATATAGGAGCGGAATGTAAGTCTATCAGAAATGTTATGTGCCGCAGCGCTCAGCTTGTTCCATTCCATTTGGCATTTACAAATTACCGAATTTTGAATTTTTGGGGTTTTGGGGCATTGGTTTTTAAATTTTTGCGTCCTACATCATGACTTTTGGTTTTCAGATCCCTGTGATCAATGTTTTCAGTATTTTGAGCTAGGTGGTGGGCAATTTCAATAATGTGTTTCTTTCTTCTTTCCTTAAGAGGTAAGATGTTCATGGTTTTATGTTCCTCATCAACGCTTTCTACCCTATTTTTATTGGAAATTGTACACAGTGCTGAATTTTGTAACGATTGGAGTTTATCAAGCATGTGTTTTGGACCCGAATCATAAATGAAGTTACAATAATCAAAATGGGGGATGATAGCCATTTCATGAAGGTCATGTCTAGCTTTTTTGGTCAGAGAGTCCTTTGCTTTGTAGAGTAGTCTAATTTTCAAGGAGATCTTTTTAATGAGGTTGTGCAAGTGCGGTTTAAAAGACAGGGTGTTATCAAGTAAAAACCCTAGGTACTTATACTCAGTTACCCACATTAGTGTCGAGTTCCCAAGTTTGAAAGGGGAGGAACAAGAGCTCTGGTACGTGGGGGTGATGGAGAAATTTGTGACACTACACTTGTCTGCATTTAAAGAAATTTTGTTTGATTGGCACCAGATTCCAATCTGCCTAAGGTATTCCTGAATCAATGTGTTCATTTCGCCATTGTTGTTATGATTCATGAACAGTACAGTGTCATCAGCATAATGCTGGACTATAAATGATTTTACTACAGCATGAAGATCGCTTATGTAAATAGAAAATATGATTGGCCCAAGGATTGTCCCTTGTGGTACTCTGTATATTATTCGACCTTTCTGTGATTCAAAGTCAGTTAGTTTTCAAACCAATTTAGCTTGGTATCCCTAATGCCGTATGCCTCTAACTTCTGAATTAGGGTTCTATGATGGACCGTATTGAAGGCCTTTTTGAAATCTAAGAATACTGTAGTGTTAAGAAGTTTATTGTTCAGTTGTGGGTAAATGTTATTTAGGAAATCAATGTGCCCTTGTTGAAAAGAACAGTTCTTTCTGAAGCCATATTGCTTTTCATAGAATGATTTATTTTCTTTGAAGTACTGTAAACGTATTGATGTTAGCGCACTATTTATTTTCACTATTTTCGTGCACCCACCTTTGTGCGTGAAAATAAATCCTGCGTGAAAGGTATAATTATTGCATAAACGATGTGGGAGATTTCCTTGCTGCGCAAATTTAAATCCCTGCAAAAAGATGTCAAAGTACTTAGTGTGCAAAAATTTATCTGCGTGAAAATAAATACATTTACAGTAGTCAGATAATTGACGTTGTACTACTGTTTCGAGGATTTTTTACGGCAGGGAGATACCCGAGATCGGTCGATAGTTTCTGGGGGAGCTTTTTGAGCCGGCCTTGTGGAGTGGTGTTACTTTTGCTTCTTCAAAAGCTTTGGGGACTATCTCTTTCTGGAAAGAGAGGTTAACAAGAAAGGCCATCTGGGCAGACAAGGTGTGCAGACAAGGTTTGAGAATTTTGGCCGGTAGGAATCTGATGCCAGAGTTTTTATTACTATCTAGTTTCACAAGAACCTTCTTGATGTCCTTAGATAGAACCTGTTGAAAAGAGAAAATCAACTTTTCATCCCTAACTCTCTCTGAAACGGGTGCATTACAGACATTTTCAATTGGTGTGGCTACTGAGCCCGGAGGAGGAGTGATCCTGTTGGCAAGTTCAGGGCCTATGTTCAGAAAGAAATTATTGAATTCGGAGCATGCAGTATCCCCGGTTAACATTAAATCACCATTTTCTAGGGAGATTTCCCTACTTGTTTTAACCTTTTCTGGGTTAATGAGTGGTATCAGCACCTCCCAGAAAAATTTTGGGTTATCCTCATGTGAGGACAGCGTCTCTTTTATATGTGAAGCTTTGGCCTGTTTAGATTCTTTGTTTACCCTCAGTCTTGCCTTTTTTGCTTTGGCAAGGGGCTCTGGGTCACCATTAGATTTTGCTTCTCTGAATAGCTTATCCCTGTCATTCATTAAAGCTGTGATTTCATTTGTCATCCATTTTTCCTTCACCCTGACATTCCTAAACAGTTTTAGAGGACACATTCTGTCCAGATAGTGTTCTATTTTCCCCATCAGAAATTCCCAGGCTTCATCAGGGGATTGGTTGTGAAAGAATTTTGTCCAATCTAGGTCTCTTAGTATGTCATTTAATATTTTTTGATCTAGGTGTTTCGTTTTTCTAGCCCAAAGGTGTCTGTTTCGTATCTATTTCTTTTATTTTTTCTGATTAGGTATGTCAGAAAGTGATCGGATGTAGACTCTAGAATGATACCTGAAGAGTCAATATTTTGTGGGTTCGAATAAAAGTGGTCAATTACTGTTTTTGACTTGAGGGTTGTTCTTGTTAGTATTGTGTATGTGTGTGGTAATCAGGTATACAGGCAATACAAGATTTGATATAGCACAATGTGGGACTAACTACGGCAATATAAGCATGACCATAAATCATTAATCATTATTTGTCCATATAATATTGTGCTTTATCAAAAAGAGTCCCATGTCGGCAACTATCGTTTTGAGATATAGGGCTCCAAAGGTGGTATATGACTTTTTCAGCCGAAATCTTTTTTTCCCGTAATATTAATCTTTAATATGTTTTTTGTGAGAATGGAAAGTATTTTGTAAAATAAACAATAATTTATGCATCATAATGGCCGGTAAACATTTTCATAACATGGTTGGATGGGTTTAAACAAAGGAGTCGGAGGCTATTTTGCACTAAATTCACTTGTACGCCGTGGACATTTGAGTGTAGGGTACCCCAGCCCATTTGGTATCATCGCAAAGCCGCAAATCTCCTCTATCCAATGGCAGTCTTCCCTTTTCGATGCTCGCTTAAGTTAACCAATCACAGAGCTCTATCCAAGTGCATTCTGCATAAACAGTTGTTGCTAGGGTAGTGGATACAGCGCTGTGATTGGTCCAGCCGCTCCGAAAGATCAACTTCCAGCTTACACCAGCTTACACCAGCTTCTAGCGTGGTCTTGGATTTGAATTGAAGTGACCAGTTCTTCCTCAATTCCAGACGATTCAACACATGTTTTACTCTCCAACAAAGTTTTAAATGGACCAAGGTTTAATATTTAAACATGGAAGCTGAGGCCACCGTCGCAGAAGCTCTTAATGGCATCGCTCGAGCCAATTTGGGAGGTGTTGTTAACAACTCAGAATGGCGTAACCTCATCGAAGAATATTCAACGTGTTCAACGAGGAAGAAGAGACGGTGGAATCTGACTTGGATGGAGAACCAGACGTCCCAGGTCCTCCTGAAACTCAGGACACAAATGAGGAGGAAGCTGAGGAAGAATCAGAACCTATTATTATTATTGACCACATGCAGGCAGTCCTGGACAAGGAACGGGAAAAGTGCTCCAGATTTAGGTAAGTGTTGGTGCTCTATGGCCATGTTTTCTATCGTGTGTGCTGACGCGCTGGGGGAGGCGATCTGAAAACTATGCTATGTACATCCCTGGAAATGAATCAAATCTATAATCCAATGCTGTTATGTGTGAGAGATATATTGTGTGTATATTTAAATGTTCTAAATTTGATCTGTAGAGGTTTTACCTCTCCTTGTGTTGTTTGTGCATGGGGACTGGGAAGCATCGAGTCAAGATCGGGGGAGTAAACTATTTACTTGGGATGTCTGATATTCCTTTATCGTCTCGTGTGGAATGTAGGGTTAAAAATGCATTACGTGTATCAACATGTCACTTTTGGGCTATTGAAATCTAGGATTTTGTCCATTTCAGTTGTAACTGCCATTTGTTTAACAACGGGCCGTGCATAGACCAGTTCATGGTGGAACAGCACATCGCTCATTGGTCGGAACATGATCAAATCCATCAAGGTAATTTTAAAATGTTTTTCTCTATTGTCTCATGCATGTATAATACTCATTCAGTATTTTAAGCTGTAGTTTGTTCAATTATGAGGACATGGATAACTTATTACATAGGATAATTAATTACATAGGATAACTAATTACGTAGGCTAACTGTAGCGAATCTTGCTGGTCGAGGGGGATTTAAGATTTGTGTCAGTGATATTTTAGTGGGTCACAACATCATCATTATATTTTTGTTATACTGTCGTTTCAGATGAGCTTGACATGGCACTCTTTGGTGTTTTCAATACTGTTACTGACAACAGTGATCGATGCAGTCCAACAAAGAAGGGGCACCAATGGAAGGGAGAGAGAAAACACCCAAAGAGCCACTACAGAATGCATAACAAGCCTATTTGCAAAGCTACCTTTAAATTCCTTTACAAGTGAGTATTATCATGAATCTTGTTGTGCCCATTAATGCTGAACATTACATAGCTATTCATAATAACATGATTATTTGCTAAGAATCATTATTTTGTAATCTTATTTACAATCCTGCATTATGTTTAATTTCTTCCTTTGCGATTAAATTATTAATTTTTCTATTTTTCTCTTCTCTCTCTTTCCTTCTAGGATTAGCCAAAACTTGCTGACTGTTTTGCTAAAATCCTTCTGCGAGGATGGTCATGTCACTCGTCAACGACGTGGTGGTGGTCACCGTGCTGTCAGGTCATTGCCAATAGATGATCTGAAGAACACAATCAACTTCATCACATCTTATGCCGAAATACATGCTCTTGTCTTGCCAGGCAGAGTAGCTTCACACCATAGAGACGACATCCTCATTCTCCCCTGCCGTTCTACAAAGGCTGAAGTTCATCGTCTTTACACACAAGCCATGCAAGAGACTAACAATAGGGCTGTTGCCTACTCCACTTTTGGCCATCTATGGCGCAAATATCTTCCTAAAATAGTCACAAGTCGTCCCATGACAGACCTCTGCTGGGAGTGCCAGCGTAATAACAGAGACATTTCTTGTAGTAGCAATTTACCTGAAGTTGTGAAAGTTGCCAAGTTAAAGAAACAGCAGAAACATTTAGACACTGTAACCGATGAGAGAACTCTTTATCAGAAATTTTGTGCTGATGCAAAAGAAGCATACAGAGACAATGGCGAAACCCCCCTGGGCAAACATGCCCCTTGCTCATGTGACATTCGAGTGCATCACAGTTTTGACTTTGCACAACAAGTGCATTTACCTTCCTATTCGATGCAACCAGGTCCCCTTTATTTCCTGACCCCAAGGAAGGTAGGCCTGTTCGGTATTTGCATGGAAGGAATGCCTAGACAAGTGAATTATCTTATTGATGAGAGCCATTGCACCAGTAAGGGATCAAATGCAGTTATTTCTTATCTGAATCATTACTTTGAAACTATGGTCTGGGGGAGAAGCATTTAGATCTTGACTGTGATAATTGTAGTGGTCAAAACAAGAACAGGTATGTTTTGGCCTATTTGATGTGGCGTGTCCTTATTGGAAGGCAAGATCAACGCATTGTTGGGCGCAGTTGTAGAAAAAGTAAATATAATGTGTTATAATATAAATGAGGTAGTAAGGGAAGGCAGGACAACTGATTTCAAGGGTCGGATTGAAGATCTATGAGTAGAATTGCATGTCCTTTTCTTGTATCCTGACAACAAACTTGAATAAAAATTCTATAATAATAATAATTGTTGAAGAGCCAGTGTGGGTACAAACGCCCTTCACTCAGTTGGGAAAAAAAGAAAAAGGTCGGTGAGCTTTAGGACAATCTGGTTCCCTGTTTGGTGGTCGTCAGAAGCAAACTCACCCTGGTGTGCCATCCAGCGAGGCACCTGCACGGTGGCCCTCTTCTGTAGGAGGTGGCAGTAGGGTTACAACACATTTATAACCATATATATACACATAGATGTCACTATAATTGAGATAGTAAGGGAAGGCAGGACAAGTGATTAGTTGAAGAGCCGGCATCGAGACAAATGCCAAATAGCAAAAAAACATAACATTAAGATCAGGTATCAGTGAGGGAAAATAACTCAAAACGTGTAGCATGAACAAGGTTAGAAGAGTGAAGCAGCTAGTCTATCAATGGAGCACTTCCTTGAGAAGGGGTAGGTAGATAAGCTAGGGCTGACATCCTGGCCCAGTCCCCCATTGTCATTTTATCCAGGAGAGGAACATTGGTGGAGTGCAGGCCACCGTTGTTAGGTAAAAGCCCAATAAGTTGCACATGGAATTTGAGGAAAGACAACATGTCCTTGTAGGCTTAAGAAATAGGCAGTCATCTGGAGTGCCAGGCACCAGCTGGAAGTGAGACCTCAAATATCAAGTCGCACAAGCAATAAAAACTGATGTTCACAGGGCAGACAGGGATCTCAAGAACACATTCCTTATGTCTGAGAGTTTTGGTAGATCTGACATTTACCACAAGGCTGTTCACCGACCAGACATGTCCTTCCTAGTAAGAAGATGGTCTGCATTTGCTCAACAAGGCAGAAAGTTAGATTTCTATAGCAGGGTATGGAACCAAAAAAGGGTAGCAGTCCAGAAAACCCAATTCAAGGGAGTTTTCTGCAGTAGGAGAGCAGGCATAACCCAAGGTATTCGTAAGCCCCACCAACACCATTTTGGTTATGAAATAGAATCTAAAGTCAGTCTCATAGCCGTAGAATGTGTTAAGGCTGTTTATAGCAGACAGATAGTTTGTTATGGTGACAAACTTTCTAGTCTCACCTAAGTGCACAAGGAAACGCAGTACCAGCATGATGTCTATGGGAATAGGGGTTGCACCGATTCCAAGGCCGGGGATGTATTGCATGAAGACATGGATGTTATTATCAACGCAAATCCAGAAAATTTCGCGGAGATTTCCATTAGTTTACAGCAATATAAAGTGGACGGGTAGGGGAATGTCCGCCAATACTCATTTTATACCTTGGTTTGCAAGAAAGAAATAGCATTGCATAAAGAATATCAGATGGTAAGATGCACTGGCTAAAGGGGGACCCACACATGAATTGACATGGGCCGATTTCAAAACAGAGCCGATTTCAGCACTCCCAATGTTTAAAAATGTGAAATTGGGACTTTTTTTCGGACCCAAACATGCCCAATTTGACCCCCGATTCCTGTTTTGGCCCACACTTACGCAATTCTGGGCCGATTTGGGGGCAAGTTCTCGATTTGTGACTCATTTTCGTGTGACACATCACATGTAGAAAAAATTATTTTAAAACAAATATTAAAGTTTACTATCATTAGGAAATGGTTTTTCGAATATGGTGGTATCTCAAAATCCAGCTTTGGTGACTTGTATTGTGACACATCACAATTGGACAGCACCTGCCCCCTATTCCAGTGACTGTCATGTTTGAACTATACAGGTTGCAACCACCCTCTATATAATGTTTCAATAGTGTAAGGCTTGAACATGACGTGCTTAACATGATGGGGTACTCTAATTTGAGTGTACCCTGTACATTTTTTTAAAAAAAATTGTTTAACAATATGTACATAAATATCAAGTTACTACCACTGAAAGCTGCATGTACTCTATTATTACTGAATGCTCTAGATATCTTTATACGGTTGTTAAAAGTAACGTGTTTACAAATTTGTTTGTCAAGAAGTTATCATAGAGAAGTTACAGAAAAGAAGAGCATTTATACACAAAAGATTACCATAACCGTTTTCCTAACATGGATAGGTATATATTTTACGAAATGTATTCGCCCTGATAATTGTTCTAAAAGCACAAAAATTTAAGACAAAAATGAGGTTCAAAATACAGTTCAGCATAACTGACCAGATATTGTATTTATGATTTTATCTGCCTAAAAGGCAAGACGTTGCTATTATGTCGATTGTACTTTTCCTACGACCCGACCTATATAGAAGCATCGCTGTGTCACATTCACATAGGCTTAAATCAGATGAAAGACCGTAGGCCATTGCTGACTACAATCTGATAAAATATGGAGGTACAGAGCCTCGGGCAAATGCATCGCAGATAGACTCGTATCTAATCTAATAAATATGTGAATAACTTGAGAGACACAAGAGCGTCAACCTGTGTGGCGACGAAGGTAGGCGAAAAGGTGCAATGCAATCGGACATGATGACTAATCAATCGCATCTCTTGTAATTGTATTAGACTTCTACATGATCATATATATTAATCTTTCGTTTCACCATTTAGACTCCGCCCGATGTATTAGAATCATATAATGCGACCTCTTTGAATATGTAATATGTAAATGCATGCAGCTGGGTGCAATGGCAGAACTACATGCAGGGAGTCATCCACACCAGTCAGTAAGTTAACTCCCACCTGTAGATAATTAAAGATGGATTTACACCCAGTATCTTCACTTTCCAATGGAGGATTTGCATGTTTCACTGCGCATTTAGAAGAACTAGTTCAAATCTCACACATAAGTATTTAGCAACATTTTTATCGAAAAATGCAAAGAACATTGTACTAATACCACAACTTGTGTAAATGATCTATAAAAATCAAATGCATGATAGGAAAGATGACTTCTATTTTTATTTAAACAAGTAAACACATAACTATTGACATGGGATCACTGTTAACTATTCTAAGCTAAGGCGGACATGCAAATACCTGTTCTTATGACTCGGAAAGTGAAATCGGATTGTGACCGATTGCTATAAACAGGGTAAACTTCCTTAAGGTGCACTTCCTTTACCCTTTTAATTCTAGGCCTCTCAGATCAGATAAGAATGGTATGTCAGTGATTGGACGCCTACTGCACTAATGAATCGATTTCCTGGCCCTGGAGTAGGTGACCTAGTGAAATTCCTTATGGCATTTCGCTGTTTAAAGCGAGAGGTTTTCCCTGAGTCTGGAAGGACTCTCTTAACTCTGAGCCTAGACTGCTTTAGAAAGTTAATAATAAATCAAACAGCAGTGTCATAATATAGGGAGGTCATGTCACAATGGCCTTTCACAAACCAAAGAGTCCATCGAAGATCAGATCCCGGTAAACGTTTGTAAAGTAGACTTTCAAGGGAAGCGTTTTGGATTAGACAACTATAGCACCTTTCCCCACAGCTTTTGTCCATAATTTGATTAACTTCTGGCAACTGAGCTGACCTCTAGTGACATCCCCATTTTACTTCTTCAAACATTAATGTCGCTATATAGGAAAATCGCTATATATGTCATTGGGTTCTTGAAAATTATATACCATATTCTCAGGTTCAGTAGATATAAATTATATTCTGTTCAATTGTGTAACCTCACGTTTCATGGCGTTTATATAGATCAATGTTAATAACGTAAAAGTTCTGTGAAATCCTGAGAGAAATACATTTTCCATGCAAATATTTACATGATCATCTTATAAATGAGAACTAGAAATAGTATACATTCACGCCATTGTTTCTGAGGAAATCTATACAATATGCACACATTTATTTTAAGAAATCTCCTCATGCTAGCATATGAACATATTTTGAGGATACCTCGACATCCTACCACAGATAGTTGTTTTAGAGTTAAAACTAACCTCAGACCTCTTCAATTTCTTTGGAAGGAGCAGGGAGGGGAGGGGGAGGGGAAGGGGTAACCTACAGCACATACATTTGTACTCCTCTGTACTCTATGAAAGTGGCAAATAAAAAACAACTTATCTTATGTTATCTTATACCCTTACAGGAAGCTGAGTAACAGCAAACAACTGACGGTACCTTCAGCACATGCTAAAGAAATACTTTTCACAAGTTGTATGTTGAGCTCAGGATGAATATTATCCTATTTAACACGAACCTGGCTTCTGGCCAAACATAACTTAAACTATGTACTAACCTGAGTTGAATTACTCTCTGATGCATTTGAAGAAAGCGGAACATACGAGGTTCTCTTATCTCTCTCAACAACCTATATTTGCATAAATAATGAAGTGCATTTTACAACATCATAAGACAGCAGTGGAATATGTTCTTATCTTTGATATTCCAGGTGATCTTTATGTCGCATTCTTGTTGAATCTACGGATCCTCTTGAGTTATCTTTAATACCAACTCATCGATTCATCCTCGGAATAGTTGTTTTGATGAGACTTTCTGATGGTGATCGCTGATTGAACACCCATGTTTTTCTTTTCATGTTACCGGAACAAACCTGGTATTTGGCTTTGGGTTTAGTTACCGAGTCAAGTCTCGCGAGGTGAAGTGAGGGCACGTTTCTTGCATTGAGTTCGTCCGGTTCCTCAAACCCCAAGTAGACGCATTGAGATTTATTACAGGGTTCTTTTTACTTTAACTCGGCTTAAATATTTGCTGTTAAAATAATGTGTGCGTCCTCTCAGATCTCAGCCTGGTTGCTATGTTTCTTTCATATCATTGATATGCTTCTTTTTAGACTCGCATCATCGGGGAATAAAATAAAAATTAAATCCAAAATAATCCACCGTGACGAACAAAATATGTATAATTACTTTACGAGAGCTTCTAATAGAAAGAGGTATTTGAGATAAGAGAAGAGTAAACAAATAGCAGTCAACTGGCCTTCTAGTTTGGGTAATTTGTACACTTGCCTTCCTCTCCGCCGCACTCATACCAGGCGGTATTGGCTAAACTCCTCACCCCGCTCCCTCGGTCAGACCTATATCAGAACCGTTGTAAATACCGAAGTGGTGATAGCCTGCTGTTCTTAAGTACATATTTTGAGTGTCAGAGTGAACGGCCATTGCAAGGGGTTTCCTCAAGTCTGGTTTCTTATTATGCCAAACCTTTTTGAAAGAGCTGCACTCAAATGTAAATATCAGGCAAAATTTGAAATAAGCAGTGATACAGGTTATACTGTAAGGCAAAACAATGTCACACGGTCGTATTATTATTGTGATGATATGTAATTATCATTGTAAGAATTGTAGTTGAACCCTGCACCCAACCAACCCTTTTGCCTTTATGGGTTAAATTGTCTAGGCCCAGAGTTGATAGAGTCCTTTCAAACTTTGGGAAAACTTCTCACTTCTAACCGCAAAACGCCATTATAATCCCATTGGGACGCCTACTCCAGGAAAACCATTAGCGCAGTAGGCGTCCAATCAATTACCTATTCTTATCTGATCTGAGAAGCTGTGGGCCTAGACTGCATTTTTTATTTTTATTTTTAAACATATTCTAACAAAGCAAGGATTCAGTAAAAAAAACATCAAAAGGAAAGCACATGCTTCAAAAGTCAATAAATTGATCATTAAACGCTTAAGTGGTCCGGCCACTGTCAACTAAATCGTTGGCGATGCGTTAGTAGTGGCGGTGAGGTAGTCGATAAAGAATTTTGTGAAATGTATTGCATCGTCTTTGAATCGACCTGCCATCGCTATATATGCCTTCGGCAATAGCCAGCGATGACTGGCAATGAGTGGGCGATGTAAAAATTGCATCGTTAAGGGTAGTGGCGATGAAAGGTCGATGAGATTCCACATATATAGAAGCATAAACATTATTTCTATAGTTGCCGAGCTTTTGTTCTTTGTCGATGCCAAGACGATGCCCCCACCGATAGTATCCTCATCGACGTGCATCGCCAGCAATTCCATCGTCTTTGCATCGACACCATTTTGTCAACAGTGGCCAGACCGATTTACTTAGGCATCATGGATAAATCGTTGGCCCCAAGCTAGAGGAGATAAAATGAAATGATAGGGATACGATGATGGGTGGACACTTACCTTTGGGTAGGTATGTTATTGCTTCTTCTGTTATATGAGTTCCATAGTATCTATTTCACCATTTTGCACGTGTGATAATCGTCATAGACAATATAGTTTTTCTAACCTGGTAGACATGGCAACTATACTAAAACCATTATCTGGAAGAAAAGTTTGACTTTGTAAGCCCGAAGGAAGGGGAACACTCAGTTGCAAGTGAGTATGCAGGCGATTTCTCTACATTCAGGCCTCTATAGAATTCTCTATAATTATATCCCAGACACAACCTACGGGATATGGCAGTATCCCTGGGGCTGGACGGATCTTTGCCAAGTCATTTCGAGTATATCTAAGCTAGGAAGATGTAATAGATGACTCAAGCACTTAGCAGAATCGATCAATTCAATATTCGAATGTTTGTGACAATTATGTTAAAACACGCAACAGGTATAATCGCATTGTAAAATATAAATAGCTCCCCAAGGCGAAATGGTTGTATGGCGGGCATGCCAGTTGTGCCAGGTAAAATATTTATAAGCAGGTAGTACAGAGGTTGACTATATGTTCTTTAGTATAATAGTGTTGTAATTTCTACGAAAGTACAGAAATACAGGTATCTACTCGCTTAGATTTAATCGTTTGTTATTTGAAATATAATATACAAAGTACAGGATAGTAACTGACTAGATGATTGAAAATGCAAGTTAGGAATAACAATATATAACTGATTATTTATAGAAAGGAATGCTAATCAATAAGGAAACACATTACAAAGAATAGTTAATTAAATTGATAAAGGGTGAATGTAGGTTCATTATTACTTGAATAATATATCAAAATATTAATAATAGTGATACATATACGCTCAATCAGGCCTCTGATGTAAATTCTATAAGGTAAACATTTCATTTTGAGTTCAGAAGCAATACTCGAGTTAGAAACTAAAGCCTGATATCCCCTACCACGTCAAACCTCACGTCAAAACTTCCGAGGGGAAAAAGAGGATTTTGTATTTGTACTTTAGCTCATTTTCTTTTTATCTAAATCGTCAAAGAAATCGTCAATGAAAATTAGCTTTATATATAGTCCGAATACAAAAACAAATACAAAATCAATTTACAACTAACATTCTTCAAGGAGAACGCAGCATACCCCTAGTACGTATTTAATGACTAGACAAGCATACTTGTACAGTTTCCCCTTCTGTTCTGATAAAAGTGTGTGACTCATCGCTAGAAAAAAATCATGCCATTGATGAAAATAAGCTACCAGGTAGAATGTACATAATTAGAATTTGCATGAAGTCGAACATATTTGTCATCAGCTGTACTTGATAAGTTCCCTATTAAATCATAAATGTGATGTGTCGCAGAAGAATGGATTTGAGATACCGTCATATTTGCAAAGATGAGATTAAGCGGACTCCAATGACAAATATTTAGGAAATCTAGTATTTTATATTTCAAAAAGAGGTTGCAATATTTCTCGGTGGACACTTACTAGCAAAGTAACCATACACCGTACACGCAAAGATATATTTAATACACTGTATTTAAATTTGGTATACACATAATAGTCATACGACTGAAAGCGCTAGATACCGCAAAAAACATTGCTACAGAGAGATTTTGTGAATAAAGCACTGTGAAAAATATCAGTTTTGCAACCTTTGACTCATCTTCCAGTGGCATATCACATTTGCTTTATCAGGTATCTCAAGGCGATACCAATGATGTTTTTGTAATATTTCGAAAGAATCACACCTACAAGAGAATCCACAAACCCATGCTTAAAGGTTTGCTCCCTTCTGGAATGTTTTCTCTAAAGCTAATTTACAATGTAAACACTATATACTTGGAGAAGCTTAACCAGGAGTTTAACATTGGTGGTTGCATGATCGGACTAATTCCTTAGCCACTCCTAAATGACTTCATTTGTCAATCCCACTGGCCTACCACCAGTAGTGTGTGGTTGCTCAGTGGGAGGACAAGTAAGCACATTTCAATTAATCAAAATGCACTACGATATTTATGTTGCTCATTGGGCCTGAATGGAATTGGGTATTTATGATAATTCTATTATTCTAACATGGGACATAATGGTGCTCTCGTGCAAAGGGACTTATTGAAAGATTTTGATTATACACATTTACATAGGATTAAAGATGAACGTCCTTCATTCCTGTATACTATGGGGGCTACGTCGATTACTGATAATGATGCATGTCTAAGATAATATTTTAGATATATATCAGTAATGTTGAATAGGTAAATATTGACAGTAAATTGTGCAAATGAGATCAGTACAATGAGAAATTTAGTATCACCTTGACAGTTTGTCAATAGCAGGCCTTCTATGTGAGACTCATTAATTAATACGATATCGTCTGCAAAAAAGAGGATATTACCCTGTAGATTAAGTTTGGCTATGTCATTAACAACAATATTGAATATGGAACCCTGTGGTACGCCATGTTGGATCGGCAGGTACTCCAAATTTATATTATTGAATTTTGTTCTCGGTAAAATAGGTAATTCTTTATCCTTGATTGGAACCATAGGAAGACAATATGCTTTCAGTTTAGAAAGTAGGAGACTGTGGTCTATGGAATCAAAGGCTTTTTGGTAATCGAAGAAAACCAAGCTACTAAGTTTACCTTCCCGATGTGCATTGGAAAATCCGTCAGTGCATGAAAAAGTGCCACTGACCAGTCACAAAAGTGCAATCCGCTCAAAAAAGCAGTTTTACACATGATGCAATGATCATCATAAGATGCTCTTCAAAGATGCGTATCAAATATATATATAAATCTGGTATCAATGCACTAGCAACATGCAGTTGAATTATTGAATGCTAGTCAAAGTTCCACCCCAAATAAGAGTATTGCCTATCTCTGCCTGTCCCCAAAATATTATTATATTTCATAAGGCAATGTATGAAAACATTCATGGTGAATACAGCGTTTTTCAAGGTAAATGTTAAACTGTTACAGGCCTATAAAGAATAAAATACTTATGAATTAAACCTGTACCTGAATGTCCTGTTTATTTGTATGAATAATGATTACGAATGAATAACTTTTATTCGGTAACTGCCTCCCTCTCCCTCACATAGCAATAGCAATGAAAGTGCCTCACTGAGTGCATCATAGCTGTGTGTTTTACACCTGGTCAGTAGCACATCGTTGGGAGTATCAAAACCACATTTATAAACCAGATCCAAGGAGCGTATTGTATCTGTTTGAGAATTTCATATATTCATCTGTACAACCTAAACACCCTGAAATGTTCTATCACAAATAATAGTTCAAACCAAATCCGCACCGACAACTATATACATACCATAAAATTCTACAACACAACCAAGCTACAACAGTCCATAATACCTGCCACTGCTCACTTACCTGCATGCCATTCAACACCTAATGACGCACATATCTGACACTCCACTCTCTGACACTCACACTCAGTCTCTGACACTCAGCATAGAAACCCCTCTCCAATAAACTAAACAATGTAATGCTACCTCCATATTATCCAAATATACATATTACATATTATACTCCATATTACTTCCCAAATTCTCTTCCGGATTTAATACATACTTTTATAATTTCTACCACATTATTAATCTGATTTCCCACGAATACATGTTCCAACTGCTATAAAAAGAAAACTTTTCATATTTGAGCAACTCTTTTTTGCATTTACATTTAGGATCATTGACTTAATATCAAGAACAAATCTAATGATTCCAACACCATTCCTTGATCAGTAAATTATAATTTTATGAAAAGAATCGATACGAATACACATTTCCGACAAATACACCTTCAAAACTTGGCTGGAAAATACAAATTTTGCATTCCAATCGTCAACCATTGTCTCCTAACGAAAGGATTTACTATTTATTTCATTAGATGTTAAGGTAAGAGTTTCTCCACAAATTACTGATTCAGACTGTTGTTTTGAAGCATTTTTATTTCATAATGAACCCAACGCGTTTTGATCGGTGGAGGTCTTCCTCAGAGGTGTCCGTAGAATGTTTGAAGTCTGCCTTATATAGCCGATCGATGTGTACACAAGTGTACACATGTGTAAGAATGTGTAGATCATAGGTGAGCGATTTGATTGGTTAATGAGTTAGGTAGGGATTAGAGTAGTTGAAATCGTGTTGAATGATAGAGATACAGGAGTGTAAATTGAATTTTTTTTATTCAACCATATATAATATGTGAAATGTTAAGATAAGTAAGAAGGGATCTATAATTTGAAGTCCCTATTCTGAGCTTTAACAATAAGTATTTAGCGTTTAGTGTATGAGTGTTGATGTTGTTTGTAGTGTCTGGTAGTGGTCCAGGTGTATTTTATGTACAATGTAAGTAACCGTGTTGCTCGAGAAGGTTGGCGAAAGCCTTGCCAACTTCATTGTCCAGTGATTTAATAGATAGCATCAAGTGATAGAGGGTCCTCGATATGCCCTCTATTGGTTGGGTCATGTTGAAGTCATCCATTTGAGGTAGGGTGATCGTCGTGGTCATCAGCTGTTTGCGATGAGTGGAAATCCAAGCTTCTCTTGGAGGGGTGTTGTCCTGGGGTAGGAGTTTTGGTGGGTGGGGTGGATATGGGAGAGCACTTAGGTTGATAAGGCTTGCTGCTGGTTGAGTTGGTATTGTCTAGTTGGGGGATAAGTTAGTAGGTTTCAGGCAGTAAGCATATCAGGAGGGGATGGTGACCATTTATTTCATTTATATTTCGTGTTTTATTCAGATAGGATATATCAACAAATACACAATTTCATGCAAATATATTATTGAAATAATGTATTTGTATGGGATGGTGTATTTCACCTAATATTATACATAACATATTTATGTTGATGAATTAAACATTTACGCAATTATTAACACAGGGTATGGACCCAGCCTCATATAATCATTATGCAATACTCTGCCTACAAGGGATATTCCTGCAAGTTGTTCTCACCAGGTGGCGTCACTGTTTTCACCAGGTTACGCAACTGGTAACTGGGGTGCATTTACAATTGTTTTTTATAGTAAAAGTACCTCTAATACACTTGTTTGGCATTTATACCACTACAGATATTCCACATCATGTCCATAGTTATGGTTTGAGTGATATACATCTATAGTTTATGTGTGTTATATACCTGTTTGATATTGAAAAATGCTGTGATCAAAACACCCTAGTGACTGTACATATATATTGTCCCTAATGGCCTGGGTGAGGCAGTGACAACAAACAGCTGGGACACATCAATAGAGTGACGCTATCCTGTCAGGCTCATAATCAGGATGGTAGAATTTATGAAAATAAAATGATGCATATATAAAGAGAGGGCAACACATGCACTGCCCTAAATTCTCTTCAAAATCTTTGGGGAATATTGATACCCTTCAAATATTTCTCTGAGCAAAAATGTACCTTTCCAACAGCACAATGAATGTGCCTCACTGAGTGCATCATAACTGCGTTTTTGACTAGTAAAGCACGAGGTCAGAATCAGGTGTAAATGTCCAGGTAAAAATCATATTAGAACTGCTCTATTGCACATCGGGTTGGTTCATATTATTTAGTAATTTGTACATATAAACAAGTTAATTGTTTCAGTAGTGGAAGAGTTTTTTCGAAACCCTCCTTGTACTGAACTTAGTAGATTATGGACATCTAGGAACTGTTATACCTGGTTATTGACATACTTTTCTAATAGTTTGACAGCAACATGAGTTAGGAAAATGGGTCGTAGATTGGTTACTGGTGTAGAATTGCCTTTTTTTGGAATGGGGACAACAGTTGCCCTTTTCCATGTATTAGGTAATACCTTAATTTACCTTATTTATTTTTTGTTTTGAACAAAGGACAACCTCTGTGTATATACATGTAGTTAGATATGACAAAAAATAAGGTTTCCCCCACTAAAGGTGGTACAAGCGCCAAAGGCCCTTGTACTGGGAAACCTTATATGGTTTCCGCTTTGTCTACTCAAAATACGTGGAATCAACCCATCAATGATTATATTTGGGGCTGACGCAGCAACTAATTATGACGTAATGTACCTGCATCATGTGGACCAATCAGTGGCCCGCAACTATTACGTCACTTGTTCTACCTGGACAGTTGCTCCATATTTCGACCTGCACATGAGCTGTACAGTCGTGCAGGCTATTTTAAATTTTTAATCTTGCTATTGTTGGTGATTATTCAAAATGGTGAAGTCTAGGCAATGTAATTCATGCTTGACAGTGCATCAATCTCTGTTTGACGAGAATTGTGACCGAAATAAGGAAGATTTTGATTTTGATCCTGAGAGTTTGTCAGCTCGTATGGACAGATTGGAGACGATTATACAGAGACTGGTATCATCTCTGGACAATAAGAAATCTGCTGATTCTACGCGGGACAATAAGAAGTCAGCTGAAGTAAAATCGTCATCTAGCTTGGGCAGCATGATGGACGTTGATCCTATTTATGATGTATCTGCTTATCATGGGCGTCGTAACAGGTCAAGATCTAGGTCCAAGTCAAGAAATAGGGCACGCCCCTTCGACCAGAAAAATGCTCTCGAACAAGGTGAAAACATTGACAATATTGAGTCGCTTTTATTTTTAAATTTGAAACTTGTTGGTGTATTGGTAAGTGACAGGAGACCATACGATGAGATTGAGGGGGTCGTAAATCATTGTGTTACCATATTCGAGAAGTCTAAATCTCAGGTTTACACCACTAAAGCTAGTATTTGGTACAACCAATCTGTTCGTAATAGAGCCAATAAGGTTGGTTTGAGGGCCTTTGCGGACGTACGTCAGGAGGAAGTATTGAGATGTTATTCCTATGAAAACTCTAAGCAGGCTAATTCTTCAGTATCAAGGAATGATCGCAAGAAAGTAAAATTCTGTTTCAAATTCAATGACGATAAAGGTTGTACTAAATCGCCGTGCTTTTTTTCTCATGAATGTTCAGGTTGTGGATCTGCTGACCACGGTGTCAGCTTGTGCGCTGTGTCAGAATCTATCGCATAGGATGAGGCGGAGATGTGGTCAGTCATTTTGGTTGTTGTGGTAATTATGTAAATGAGCAATGTCCGGAGGTGTGTAAGGACCCGGAGGTCTCGCTTATTCTCGTTGATGGTGTGTTGTCTGTCATGGCTGCCTGCAGAGAGTTTGTACACCCAGTTGATGTTGCGACATGCTTATTATTCCCTGTTTCTTCCTCGACACTGATTTCTGCTGACTTTGATAGTGTTTGAGGTATTTATGGCGATATTTGCAAACTTGTTACGAATTTTGACGCAGATTATGCGCGTATTTATTATGTTGTTCATGTTTTCTCGTCTCTGAAGGCTCCTCGATACCAAGTCGTTGATGTTAACGCTGCTGGTTGTTGCGGTAAATTTGAATGTATTTATAGGCAAAAGTGACCGAGGGACAATCTGTCGTCCCATATTTCCCGCGGGCAGAGCAATCCTGTGAGTTTGCGTTAGCAAACGAACAGGATTGTGGAGCCCAAGGGAAATATGGGACAACAGATCGTCCCAAGGGCACTTTTGCATTTATTATCACCTTTCTAGAGGTTGGTACGATACATTTCCCAACATTTTAGCTGGAAAATGGTTGGAATTCGTTGAAAATCGATGGCAAAACTTGCACTTACGCTGCCTCTCCCACCTGACCATGTTTATAGTTCCGGATCTTTGCTATCGGTTCATATCAATGCTTGCATGACCTGCCGGGTTGTGACAAGTCCTGCAGAATGTAGTTCTATTTTGAATCGTTATTTCGCTTAACCCATATAGACCCACCGTCCTACATGTAGGACGGCAGAATATGCTTTTTAAATATTGAAAGAAAACAAGAAATCTTTTTCAAAACAGAAAAATATTTCTACCAGTTATGCACATAGACAGATTTTAGTATTTGGTCAATTCCACAAAATCTGTGACATTAGGTTTTTCACCCCTTACACTCTTATTTGTCAATTTACACATTTCTAACCAAAATAATTGTATCAGGCCCACTGAAAGCCTCAATGCGAACCCCACTTTTGTATATATGAAAAGAAAATTATTGATTTTATGGGCAAAAAACCCCTATTTTTAAGTTATTTTTGTAGTAAAAATAAACGTTTCTTGATTTTGAGCCAAGATGTAGAATAATTATTAACTTTTTGCACATCTTTTTTTTGATAATTATTATTGTCATACTTTAGGATTTATCATTTTAGCAAAATAAGTAATGAGTGATATATTTTCTGCTTGGAATTCTAAAAATACTGGTGGGGTAGGTAATGTGTCCCCGTGGGTGGGTACATGAATTTAACATTAATTCAGCTATGAAAAAGGTCTTTACTTCATATTTGATAATTCTCATACATAGCACCTTACTCAAGAAAAAAAATGACTACATTAAAATAATGTTTGGGTTTGGCTTAAAAAGCCCAGAGCCCTGAACTCAAGATGGGGTAATTTGAAATGTCCCCGTGGGTGGGTACAATTTTTTTGTATTGAATTTGGAATAATATGGATTTCATGATTTATATTCTCTTCTAAGTATGGCCATACCACAACGATTTGTTATGAACCAAAAAAAAGGTTCATGATACATTTTACTCGAAGTCAAGAGCAGAGAATAATGGCATGTCCCCGTGGGTGGGTACATATATGAATTTATTATACGCGCATGCTATATGAGAGGTGCTATAAGTGGGGTGCTATAAAAATAGTCATATAGGACGCGTCCTATAAAAATGTAGTTGTCTAAAAATAGCTCTGACTCAGCACTTCCGCTGTCTCCGCGGAGATCCCCGCGGAGATCCCCGCGATCGGTAATCCACCTGTGATTATAAAAATACATAATAAACACCACACCATTAAATAGAGAATTAAATTCTCTATCAAATGATGTAAGGTTTATTATTGTAGCTCAAGAAATGGCTACGATATGAACGTTTTAGTTCAACCAAGTCAGAAAGTAAACACTGCATGATCACACAGTCCTGACAGCTCACTCACACAGTCCTGACAGCTACAACAAGCCTACTGAAGGTGCTCTCAGCGGGGCAGCTGGGGCTCTCTGAGAGTTCTTTAATACTTTTTCAGTGATATCTGATGATGATCAAATTTTATGCACATATAATAAATATAGAATGGAACTCGCCAGCAATAATCGAAAATTTATAGGACTTGATTCGTCCACATAAGCACTCTGCCTACGGCATCGTGCTTATGTGGACGAATCTCGTCCTATAAATTTTCGATTATTGCCGGCTCGTCCCATTCTCTCTATGTATGCTTGAATACTAGTGTATTGGAAAATGAAACTCTTGTGTTTATTTAATTTTCATGCATATCTATGTAGGGATGTAAATGTTCTACTAATGTATGATAAGGTATGATTCATTATATCAAGAGCAGAGAATAATATCATGTCCCCATGGGTGGGTACAGTCCCCGTGGGTGGGTACATATATATATATATGAATAATAGCACAATGGGAAATGAAACTCTTATGTTTATTGATTTTTCATGCATGTTTGTATAAGGATGTAATTGTACTACTAAAGCATGAACTTATTTTTATGTTTTAAGGCTCTTGGTGGTACAAAATCCTATGTACCCACCCACGGGGACACCTGTATTTGTTGCCCCTTAATTTTAAAAGAGCATAGCAGAAAAAGTTATGAAGATTAGTGTTCCCAAATCATACAAGTTATCACTGAAAACGTAGAGTACATGTAACCAAAATATAAATGATTTTTGACTAATTCTAAATTTTGAGGTTTTTTTTGGCATTGTCACAGATTTTATGGAATCAACCATTTATGAACGTTTGAGAAATAAATAATGATGTGTTGCCATGGTAACATCACTGCATCTGAGGGGCCCAAAGACGATTTGTGGAAAGTGTCATTTCTGAAAGTTCACCCCAGGAATTAACAAATTCATACCATTCTTTTTGTGATAAAACCTTCATGGGACCATAGTTTAAGGTATGATCAATGTCCCTGCCAAAAAATGAGTTCCTAAGTATCATATTCTTGGAGAAAATGGTAGAAATGTGTGGCCGTCCTACATGTAGGATGCTGGGTCTATATGGGTATAAAACATAATAGCATTGGATCTGCTCATTATCCTAAAAACTTAGACCAGGAGGCATAAGCTGAATTTGAATGGGAACCCATTCCCACCATACAACAATCGTCATTTGATGTGTCTTATGTAAAATTACATGCATTTTCTGAATCTGAAGAGAAAATTTGCTGATAAACCCTCAATCATTGTCAAAGTGGGCCGTTTCTATGGTGACTGGTGATTTTTTTTTATTATATTTTAGCAGAAAACAGGTTTTTAGTGTCCCATTTCTACACTAGTATCAGGAACTTGGGGTCATAGATGGTATCTATGAGGGCTATCTGCAGACTTCAATCCAGTGAACTTGGCCAAGGTCAAAGTCACCGGATATGACCTTCAAATACAACAAATAGCAAAATTCTGGAATGTGACATCACTTTTTCTCTTATGAAACTAGGGTTGCAGGGGAAAATGATAATCTTATGTATAAAAAAAACAACCAACATTAGGAGAAAGAAAACTGGCCCCTGCCCAGTGTCATTGCAATGTGTGCTGCCATGGTAACTATGACTTAGTTTTCAGCTTATGATGCATTTTCAACAAAATTTCTTGTTTGACCTTGAAAATGGTGACCTTGACCTTGACAAAGGTCATTGACAGCAATTCTAATGGCAGAGCTCTTAGAGCCCTATCACTTGCTTAAATTTTGTAACCCAGGAGTAAATACTTCTAGAGATACAGGCTAGTATATGAAATTTTGAATTAACCACAATTTACTTGAGTAGAAAGTAAGTCTAGGTTACCATGGCAACACATTGTCCAATGGAACTGGGCATGTCCAATTCTTATTTCCCCTCATGTTGGTTCATATTTCAATACATTAGATTATTATTTTTCCTTATTGCCCTATTTTCATAAGAGAAAATCAGGAGAAAATACCATGTCACATTCCAGAATTTTGCTATTTTTGTATCTCAAGGTCATATCTAGGCTCTTTAACCTTGGTCAAGGTCACTGACTCAGGGTCCTCAAATAGCCCTTACATCTATCTAACATCAATATCCCCAAGTTTGGTCACATTCCTGATAACAGTGTAGAAATGGGGCACTTAAAACCCATTTTTTGCTAAAATGCCAAAAAATATCACTAGTTACCATAGAAACGGCCCATTTTGGCAATGTGACCAGGCTTTTCAGCAATTTTGCTCTTCAGATTCAGAAAATTCATGAAATTCTACATGAAATACTTCAAATTTAGCTTGTTGTACAATAGGTAGGGGTGATTCATAAATAACGGCTTTTTGAGACTTTGGTCTCTATGCATCCTATTGATTCCCTATTATAAAATACATGATTTAATATTAAAAAAAGTTCTCAAAAATGTATAGTGGATTGACCCACCGTCCTACATGTAGGATGGCTGGTATCTTCGGTCCTATGCTAGGTAGAGGTCTGAGATTTGTTGTGTGATCTCAGGTCTATGAGCCTACATCAGATATTTAATATGAAATTTCTAGCAGCAAAACTCCCATTTTGGGTCTAAGTGGGTTAATTTCCGGCTAATTACCATCATTAAGACATGAATACGTTTAAAAATTACTTAATAAGATAAATACTTAATAAGATAAAAGCCGTTCAGTTTGCTATTCAAATTTCTGTACTTTCTTTATTTGAACTCGCAGTTTTTTGGCGGACTCGAGTCTGTCACTGACACTATCAGTCATAGAACTAGTTCTCTGTGTGCTGTGCTGTACTGTGCTGTGCAGGAAAATTGCTCACGGTTTTGAATCAATTTGTTGCCTTTTCGCAGCTTTACATCTTTTAAAAACTCAACTAATGCTTTGATAACGGGTAGACTTCGATAATTATGAAAGGATTTTAGTTTATTTCCTTATTATATGTATATAATATGTGTATTTATGTTATATATGTATTTATATCAGTTATATGCTTGATATTTCTCTTTCTTGGTTTGGCCTTTTGGTTAGAATAAACACTTGCTTTGCCGGGTTCATGGCCAAACCTTGTCTTCGTTATCTATCATTATTTATGGTAAAGCAGAGTCCCCCCAACATGTTCTATTTTGACCATGACCAAAAGTGATATCAAATTTTTCTTTGTAATGGTATTGGTGTTACTAGATTATCTGTAATAAAGTTATGCAAAGACAAATAACTCAGCTTTTTCATGTATATCTCTTGAGATATTGATTTAAAGTATGCAAAGTATATATGACAAGATGGAGGGGTGATACAGAATGGGCCATATTTATATTTCTGTTTCTCAATTCTAGGACCTCATTATATTGAGAGAATAGTGGAGAATCACCCAGTAATTCATGAAGAAGTCAGAGAGAGTCAGCCGGTATTTTACAATATCTTAATCATATGCAATAGTGCTATGCTAATTCATGTGTAATGTTTCTGGCAGATCAAAGAAATATATGTATTATTTTTATAAATATACCTCGGTACATACATATATATAGGCTTCCAGGATCGCTTCTAAAGCCTATTCATAAAATATTATGCCCATCACTCTGGATGGCTGACGCATCCACATATACCAGAGACCCAATTATTCAATTATGTAAAAATGCCGTCCTCGCAGAAAATGGATGGCCACCACAACATATACTACCTATAGCCATGGTCCTCTCCATTTCTAGGACCGGATGTGATTAATAAAGAACCGGACGTGTTGGCTAGCCCTAAATTCAGCCGCCCCCTCAGCTTCAGGTCAACTGTTAATAGCCAGTAGAATCACGTGCCAAAGACAGACTAAATATCAAGGAATGGCAGCCGAAATGTTAGCGCTGACAGAAAGAGGCACATTCTATAGAAATAATCGAAACCAACAGTCCATTCTATCGGCCAAAGCTGGTTATTTATACTCAAATACTCCATCAGCTTAGAATTTGAGTAGTACATACATTTACTCTGCTATATATAGGTAAGCTTAGTTAGTTGGATTGCATAGGACTATTTTGTGGGTTGGGTAAGGCTGGTACGGTTTGGTTTTATATTAGTCTGGTAGGTGTTTGCTCCTAGGTGAAATGCTGAAAGGATATGTCACTTTCAATGTTACGTCATCCTTAGTAAACAAAGTAAACAAAGATGTAATTTATAAATTACTCCTAATTTCCTATACTCTGAACCTCATAAAATCCAGAAAGAATACCTTTTCAAAAGATAACACCTTTATTTACAGTTAACTATTAATTCATAATTATAATTCATTAATTATCATTAACTAGTTATATGTCACAACATATTGCAGGAACCTGTATATTCTTAATCAAGAATAATGCTATAATAGTCACTATTATCGACTGGAAGAGCTAATAATTAATTAACTTGGAAGCGTTGAAGAATGAAGAATGAATAAGACGGACACAGGAGTGCTGGCGAATACTTCAATGCAGGAAAAACCCCTTTATTACGACAAGGAAAAACAAATTTTTCTTTCTCTGGTTCTGGCCTGTTAGCTGCTTCAATGCCGACTGTCAAACTGACGAGGTCCCGATTTCAAATAGCCCTCGGTAACCAAGGTTGCTTTGACTTCCGGTTATACGGCCATGATACACAGTCCGTTCATCAATTATACCACACAAAAGCTAACCTTATGTACCATAGATTAAGAAAAATCAGAAACCAAATCACTAAAAAAATAGCATTATTGATTTTTAAGACTTATATACTACCTGTACTAGATTTTGGATCGATACTTATTGATCTGTCATCTAAGCAACATGTTAGAAGAATACAATTAATTCAAAATAAATGTTTGCGTTTGATACAGAAGTAAAGTGAAAAGTAGGGGTGCAAATAACAACATAAATACAAAAATGCTGCACACAGGTTGCGAAGTGATTCCATGATGCTTTACGCGAACCATTCGAATTTTAAATCTTTTTTGGGAAAATAAGAATAATAATCCTGGAAACATAGAACATAATTATAATTTAAGGGATCAGGGAAGGGTTGAAGTGGATAAATGGAGGAAGGAAAGTATCAGAGGGAGTTCGTTGGGAAGAGTTAAAGTCCTGTGGAACTCACTACCAACAGATTTAAGGGAATTGAACAACAAAAAGATGTTTTCTAGAGAAATAAGGAAATTTTATATAAATATCTTCATAGACTCTGGGGAAATCTGGAACTTACCTTGAACGACCATCCATAATGTTAGATTATGTCATATGTCATTTATTGTACACTGGCACACACTGTTACTAGTGTAAGATGCTGTATGCTGTATTGCTGAAGTGTCTATTTTGTATTTTGTTTTTTGTTAGTTGTAACAGAAAATAGGTGAATTGAGCGTGAAAATGGGAGACTGTAATATATACAAATATAGTGAGAGACCGTGAGTTTCGTTGGGTGACCCTTTTCGAGAAGAAATCTACATTTTTGAATATCAAATATATACATAAATAGGAAAATCCCTTAGGAATATTTGAATAAGACACAACGCAGGGGAGTGGATATTATTATTATTTTGATTTTCTTTTTTCTTTTATTTCAATAGCTTATTCTAGACTGAAAACGACCTACCTTGATCAACTTATTGTTGTAAATGCCTATTGTGCTAGGCTCTTAATATTGTTCTTACCCATAATGATGTTATATATGTTATAGATACAGATACATGTAAATTGTCGAATAATGTTTCAGAATATATATTTCTATCACTTTTTGTAATCCGCCAGCAAACTCTGAGAACAGTGTAAATGTTACATAATGTTTATTTCCTGAATAAAAATATTAATTAAATTAAATAAAAAAAATAAGTTCGAACTGAAGGAATTAGCAGCAGCATCCAAACTATCAGAGTAATCAAAACTACCGCGAGAAAAGTACCGCAATAGAATTTAGTCTTCGTAGCCATCTTTACACAGTTGTGCAGTTAGGCAGTTACGCAGGTCGTGCGGAAATGGGACAATGGGCAGACCTAACATTTAGTGTAGGCAGCAAACTCATAAGTACTATATGCACATATCTGAGTATATTTGGTATTGCGTTGATTCATGGAGAATAATTGTACATTTCCTGGCAACTTCACCCATAGAATCGCTCACCTCCTCCTCTTTTCCCCTCATCTCCTTCTTTTCTCGTACCTCCTCTCCTTCCCCCCCCCCCCCCACCCCACCTCTCCTTCTCCTTTGTCACCACCTTCTCTTTCTACCCCTTCCTCTCTACCTCAAGCGCCTCCACCCCTCTGTAGTGCCACATTTTAATAGCCTACAAGCGGCTTCGCCACTTGAGCCCACACAGGTCTATATCATATAGATGCCCCAAACGAAAACACTGACAGAAAGAGGTTTAAAATGATTATGTATAATATGCTTTTGCTTAGTTATTTGCTAAACGAAAAAATATTTTACAATAATCTTAAATCTTGATCATTTATATTATCCATTTTTCATATTCTTACATGTAAAATGTTTGACAAATTGACAAATGTTTGACAAAGTATTTTTCAATTCAATTCAATGTTTCGATTTCAAATAATCTTAAATCCTGATTATTATTTTGATTCTTCACTTCAATGCAGTCAAATTCAAAAGCATGCTATCGTTTTAATGCATTGTGTAGGCCTTGCAATGAATTAATACTATTTTAAAATATCATCATTAGTTTAGCAAATAAGAAAGGAGAGAGGGAGGGAGAGAGAGAGAAGGTCACAGAAGGAGAGAAGGGGGAGGAAAGAGAATGGGAGAGGAGAGATGCAAAGACACCTGAGGGTTACATAAGCCTATGGTGAAGATTGGTGTACAGCACTGACCCTGTCATGGAGATAAAAGTCAGTGAGTTACGTAATTCGCTAAAGAGTGACGTGACATCATAGGTTGTTTACAAACACTCTCGCGCTCTTGGGAGCGGAAGGCTCTCGGATTTTCCATTTAAAACATATTTAAAACAGGGCCAGTTGTAGACAGAAGGGTTTGTAGGAAAAAAGAGGTTTGCACTTATACCTATGGTGGGAATTCTTACTAGATAAAAAAAACCATGTTAATAAAGTCTCGCACCATCCCACACCGCTCTGACTGTGCAGCCAGTGGTCCGAGACTTCGTTCAGGAGGAGCCGTATATTGCGTTTAAAGAGAGTTCAAATACAAGTTTATCGCTGGTTGGTGAGCATGTTATTGGGTTACATGGGCTGGAGTTTGATGGAAGGTCACACAGGGTGTGAAGGGATGAAAGTGACCGAGAAGGAGATCCGAGCATTGACCTGGACCGATCTCTGGCCCTGGACAGCCATGTGGTCAGCCTAGATGGATGGCACCAAATGATCAGGCTGAACAACCATGCTAGCTTACCCGGGCGAGAAGCTGGACATTCTTTTTTTTAAACATTCCATTGGTTTACTTATGATATAAACGGATAGGTGGTGCTAAGTAGGTCCTGGTCTTGTGGCAGATTAAAACCTCTATGTTACGGACATGCTGACACGTCTGCCGTTATTGATATAAGGATATGTTATACATGTTTATCTTTCGGTGCTCTAATCGATGAAAATCAAATCTTCTGAGAAATGTTTAATCATATTGTATGGTCAATCTGCCACCGCGGAATAAACTAAGAGAATTCTACTCATTGCCATGGCAACGACATTTATACATATGGAATGAAATCTAAAGTGTGTTCATGGAATGATGTTGGCTTTGTGATATACGATTTTATTTAGGGATTATACCACAATGGTTATGGCATGAGAATGGTGTACGGTCCCATATACCATTCCCATATACCATATACCCACTCGGCCTGCGGCCTCGTGGGTATATGGGACCGTGCACAGGAGGGTGATTTTAACTATGTCTATTGGTACTAGTCATATTAAATAATAGGAATGAATTCTGTCTAATAATAAACTATACTTCTAGCTCTATTCCTGTAACGAATTCTACTAATAACAAAGTATAACACAACTCACATAGTCATTTCAATATCCAAGGTTTGTATTGTCAAAGTATGAATGTATATCAAATACTAGGCAAGTACAACCCCAGACTGAAAGGCTAAGGAGAAGGTCTTGGTGTGTTGGTAGAATGTAGACTGGAATCAGAGTGTCCCAACAACCAAAACCATGCTCCTTATGTACCCCTCAGCCTGGGTCATGTGACCAACCTGGTTACAGTTACATTTTAATGTAAAAGCTTAATGGAATACAAACATAGAATCTAGGGAAAACAACAATATTTCAAGCTTGAACAAGGCTCTGCCACCCTCTTTAATCCCTGGGTCTGGGATAGCTTCCTAGGCGCCCATAAGGGGGATTAAGAATGCCTAGGGATTAATACCCTATGCAAGCCTAAAGCTAAACAACTTTAATATTCATATAATTCCCTAAATCGAATCATTTATATTTACTAATAAACATCTAAATATTTAAAACATTTTATCAGTGTACACAGGAGGGTGTACATGAGGACGTACAGGAGGGGGTACAGGAGCATGTAAGGGAGGGTGTACAGAAGGAGGTACATGGGGACATACTGGAGGAAGAACAGGGGATGATGGAGGAGATACCAGGGGTACAGGAGGAGGTACAGGGGACATACCAGTAACTCCTCCATTACCTCCTCCAGTAAACTCCTCCAGTAACCACATATATATATACCGCTTTCCAGTACCACCTCCAGTACCTCTTCCAGTACCTCCTCCAGTAACCTCTTCCAGTACCCACATATAACCCTTTTCAGTAAATCCTCCAGTACCACCTCCAGTAACTACACATACCCCTTTCCAGTACCTCCTCCAGTAACTTCCTCCAGTAAACTCCTCCAGTAACCACCCATACCCCTTTCCAGTACCTCCTTCAGTAACCTCCTCCAGTACCTCTTACAGTAACCTCCTCCAGTAACCACCCATACCCCTTTCCAGTACCTCCTTCAGTAACCTCCTCCAGTACCTCCTACAGTAACCTCCTCCAGTACCCACATATACCCCTTTCCAGTAAACCCTCTAGTACTCACACATACCCCTTTTCAGAACCTCCTCCAGTACCTCCTCCAGTAACCTCCTCCAGTACCCACATATACCCTATTCCAGTAAAACCTCCAGTACCTCCCCCTCCAGTAACCACACATACCCATTTCCAGTACCTCCTCCAGTACCCTTCTCCAGTAATCTCCTCCAGTAACCACCTATTCCCCTTTCCAGTACCTCCTCCAGTACCTCCTCCAGTAACCTCCTCCAGTACCCACATATACCCCTTTCCAGTACCTTCTCCAGTACCCTCCTCCAGTTCCTCCTTCAGTAACCTCCTATACCCCTCTCCAGTTACTGATGTACCCCACCTGTAACTCCTCTCCAGTAACTGCTGTACCCCCACCTCCTTCTGTAACTGCTCTACAGCTGTATTCCTGCTGTATTCTCTTCAGCACATTACCCTATCACCTCTACAGGAATTATTCTTTACACATCATTAGTCCCCGTTGGTTGGTCTGGCGAGGACCGTTAGAAGGGCATAGAATGGTCCACCCCGCCGCAGCCAGGTACTCTAAGCCGGAAGATGCGCCCGTGGAGTGGCCTCTGCGGAACTCGCAGCTTCCTGTCTGTCTGCACAACAGGTCACATGTGTTAGTGTGTCTAATATATAAGGACTTAAAAAAGAAGTAAATAAAAAATCTGAATTGGCAGAAATGATGGCAATATTGTTTTACCCCGACAGTGAAGTTTTAGTGTATGTGAGTCAATGAATGGCGATTGCAGAAGCCATGAGTGTTTACGTTTGAGCAAGCAGGGCAGACCTGGCCAAGCAGAAGAGGTATGGAGGCAAAGGGTTTGATTTGGAACCTAGCTGTCAGAACGGAATGGAGTGAAATAGGGACAAATGGCTGGTTGAACCAATGTCTACAAGTTGTGATGTGCGTAACCAAGTTTGTTTGTGTTTATACATGGCCCTACCAGCCCAACCAACAAAGCCATTAGATCCTTTGTTTATGGTCCTCACTTTTGATTAAGCCTGCCGGAAACAAGCCTCGGCTTCGCCTCGTCTTGTTCCCGGCAGACTTAGACAAAAGTTCAGATCATAAACTCAGGATCTAACTGCCTAATACAGCAATCCTATTGCAAGGGAGATAGCGAGGCAGGGAGAGATCATAGGGAGGGGAGAGGAGAGAGAGTGAGGGGGAAGAGAGGGAGCGAGGGAGAGAATGACAGAGGTGGAAGAGGGGGAATGGGGAGAATGAGGTAGTGGGAGGGGGAAAGAGGGTATGGAAGGAGAGATGGATCATAGAGACAGTGGAGAGAGGGAGGCAGAGTGAGAGGGGAAGGGGAGAGAGAGAGAGTGGCAGAGTTCAAGATGGAGACAGAAGGAGGACGAGAGAGAGGCAAAGAGGGGAAGGGGAATAGGAGAGACATAGAGAGAGACAGAGGGAGGGAGGGAGAAGAGAGATGGACATTTTAAATATTCAGTGATGTTTGATTTATTTGTTCATACTTTTGACCCATTAATTACACTTCATTTCTACTTTGCATCTCCTGCACAGTAGAAACGAAGGCCTTCAGGGTGATCGCAGGTTTTAGCCGATATTTGTGAACAAGATACAAAGCTGATTTTCTTCTTTTTTTTGGAAAGCTTTTATTGAGGGGTGCCTGGCCACTCTCACTCCGGAGGTGATCTTCGTAGCGTACTAGGTATTGCTACTTACAAATTTGTACATCGGTGCAGTACTTCCTATATTACCTTTATAAATACATTATACAAAATACAAACATAAGTTTCCTAAGCATTAATAGTAATAGATTAATTTACAATCTTCGAAATACATTATATCAAATTTGTGATAGGGTGGGGATGTTTAATAGGATGAGATGAAATGGGGTGATGGGTGATTCAATACAGTCTAGTGAGTATAACAATTCTGCAGTCATGATGAGGATTTGGTTATGAACAATCGTAACACTCATGAGTTTATCATTGTGTAAGGTTCTGGTATCTTCACTATATACAATATACAGATTAATAGGTTATACCTGTCGGGTATCTTCTTAATACATGGTTTATACAGGGCACCAAGCAGGTGGTCAGGAATAAAGTCATCGACAATAACATATCAAAGCTAAAGGTGGATGATTTGTGTCATTATTTCATTTACTGTCCAGCGGTAAAGGTCTTTTGGGATTACTTAGCTAATCTTTTTAGACAGAGCCATGTCCTTAGAGACGTCTTTTACTTCGGTGTAAACGATTGCAGTATTCTGCTAGGGTACTTGGGCAAAAGCCGTTATAATTTGTTCTTAAACTGGTTCTTGTTAATGGCCAAAAATTACATTAATCGTCAGAGATTATTTTATAATAACTCTTTACGTGTTAAAGCCTTCTTAAGCGAGGTCAGAGTCAGGTATAGAGCTATAAGCTACAATGCAGCTTTTACCATTTCTTTTCGTAGATGGGTCGACAAGGTCGACAGGTATATGAAGGCTGTTTATGTCATTCTGGAAAATATGTAAACAAGAGAAAGCAGGTTGGACCATCTTAGTCTTGAATCCTTGTAAATTTAGGTAGTCGTCAGTTGTCGAAAGCTTTTAGATATAAGTAAGTTTTTTGCAAACCTTCCAGTTAAAAGTGGAAAGTAGTTCTTCAAAAAAGGTTAGGCATACGCGAGAGCGATAGATTTGTATGAGCCTCGAGGGCAGGTACCTTGAAAAAAAGTTATTTTTACACACAAAAAAAATAAAAAAACAACATATCAAAGCTCCATAGGACAATTAGTATACTACACGTAGGTGTAGGTGCAAATGTAAATGTAAATCAAGTGATAGAATTGGAAAAGGGAATGCAAGCCAAAACAGACTTACAATGAAAATTGTGTGATATGGCTGCGAAGGACATACAATTTCTTGAGTTTCCCCAACAGATCAGACTTACGACGCAGAACAAAGTATTTGCGAACAGCCATTGCAATTTATACAACGAACCCACTGTGTAACTTCTCTGTATTTACAATTCCTTGGTGGCTATAGAATACTTACAAACTCTACACTTCTGTGGTAGCTACCAGTCCGCAAGGAATTTCGTTTCAGTTTCTTTTTTCATAGATGTTTCCAGTGGAGAACCCAATTTATTGAACCCAACGTATATCGACCACTTGAAACAAATGGTTCTCATAACTTAATTTGGTTTATTGACTAATTGCTCTGTTGTCTATGAAAAATACCCCCCCTTTTCATATATATACAAATAGGGTATAATTATGATAACATGTATCATGCGTATAATTTCATTATTTGACTAGCTGTTTGTATTATTAGGGGGTGACTATTTCATAACTGTTCTATTGTCTAGTTTTAGTCTATCAATTTCTGAATTTAGCGGTAATGATAAATGTTTGGTTTAACATTAAAAGCATCCCTAGAACCCTTTTCTATATCATTTATCTTTAGCGTAGAATAGCATCAGTTTGTGTAGCACCATGTAATCATTATCAACGAGAATACAGTAAAACATGTTATATTCTTGACGAGAAATATATTTTGTTATGTTTTGGTCGAGTCATTTTGGGTGAAAGTCAATGTTCAGCAGTGCTCTTGAGAGTTCCCCTCCATTATTATCTAATATATAAAAGGCGATCGGCGACGTTTTGTGCAGAGGGGGAGGGGAGAGGGAAAAAGAGGATGGGGGGAATCGGAGAGGAGAGGGAAAAAGAGAAGCAGGAGAGGCGGAGGTGGGTAGAGAGAGAGATAGTAGAGGGGAGGTGAGAGCTAAGAAGGAAAAGAGCGAGAAGAGAGATAGGCAAAGAGGGGGAGGGGAATAGGACACGTCCTACCCATTCTTGACCATACCTTTCATGGAGAAGCTACCCGGGTGTTGTTTCATAATGAAGGAGACATAGACAGATTTATTTGGAAGATTTGCGAATGGTGTTTCATAATGTGAGACATTCGCACATTCACACGACCATATCCACAGCACTTTGCAGCATATTCGCAGCACAACAGTGTGCACCCAACCATGACCGGGTGAGGGTGGGTAATGGGACTGGCCATGAGTGTTTGTCTTATTACGTAATACCTGTGATATCAGACAGGGAGGCGACATGGGCTGCAAATAAAGTTGCTTGTGAATGTGCGAATGTCTCAAATTTGATTATGAAACGGAATTTGTTCCAAATAGGATGTTTTTCTACTTAATTCCTATGTCCCTGATTTTGAAACAGGGCCCTGATCTTAATTGTCCAAAGGACGGTTACTATGCTAGTGATATGATAAGAGATGATATGAGCGAGGTAGGCAGGGAGATAAAATTGTCCCAGTGTCTATGCACGACGACCAAAATCTGAGAAGGCTGAGGGAACGTCAGCAGAATTGATGTGATATGATTTAGCTAGCAAGCAAACTTCGCTTCCCAAGGCAATGACCCGATATTAATCACTTGTTCTATATCTAAACACATTAATTTATTCTGTATTTTAGAACGTCATTTGTATCTTAAATGAGGGTTTTTTTTGAGGAATTATCAGGACGAATCATGCATTTTCTGACCACCAAGTATCCTAGCCTTTGCTGCTATGGTTTCACATAGTATCGCTCACTGGCTTAATTTTTTTCTCGGCGATTCGATATCAAACTCTTGAATAAACAGTAACAGCAGCACAATGCTGCAAACTTCGGTCTATAGGTCAAACAATTAATACATTTGGTCAGATTTGTTTTGTGGTAAAATGTTTGCTTTCTCATTCTGAAACTTTCTTCCAGTTGAGGGTGTGCCATTTGGTTTCATGAAAATTCTATATATTTTCTTTTAGATACTGCCTATAGTATGAAGCGATCTTTTTCTACTAGGCCCGAGGCCACACTTGCCTCTTCCTCAACAGCAAGATAAAAGCTACAATCGCCTTGTCTACTTTTGGCTCCGAATATTAGATTAAATCATGGTTGACGAAAACAGAATAAAATTCCGATAAAGTAAAATGAATGATTACATAATAATTATGATATTATTCATTGCATAGTGGCGTACGATCATATCCTAATTATTCCCGTACAATTAACTCCTGCCTTACATTTAGAGTTATTGATTTTTCTCTTAGTAATAGAGTTAGTTACTCTAGCAAAACTTTGATTAGAAACAACATTGTCTCGTTGCTTTATGATGATACAGGACATGTCTTGTGGCGTATGGAAAGTAAGCACTATCGTGGTGGACTTCAGATCATAATACAAATTGCCCTCGGTTGTTTTACGCCATATGGGATATGTCACTGGAGAATTAGTCATACGTCGAAGGAAAAAGGATTTTGAGATCCATCATATTGAAAAAGATGAGATTAAGTGAATTCCAACGATGAACATATCCCACAATTGAGAGCATTCCTATAAAGAAAATATTAATTTTGCGACTTATATGCCTCATTTTTCTATAATATACTATTTACTTTCTACTCAAATACTGTTTTACCTATTCCGAATATCCCAACTGGTTAATGGCTTACATATATACGACAAATAGATTATTGAAGATATTGAAGGAAACTGGGTCTAAGATTGTTTTTTTCTCCAGCTGGGAGAGAAAGATTAAGAAAACAGACCAAGAGCTTGTTGGAAGGAGAGAATGGAGGAAAGAAAGGAGATATTGATAAACCCTGTACATCACTGTGGTTAACCATTCCAGTATCAATGACTTTCATAAGAATGGCTGACGTTCAATAAAAAAAAGTACAGTGCGAGACCTCAACTCTGTGAGTTTTAGGCAAAGCCTGCTACCAACACGAGGCCTAGATCTCTGAGGTTGACCTCCAATGCCATTTTAAAAGAGGGTTAATTATCAAGAGATGGCGTAACAAGCCTGTGAGATTGTGTCATAACTATATCCATAGAAGTGCGACGAGAAGTGCGAAGATCTAGTACAGTACTATTGGTCCAGCGCATGTGATGAGTCTTTATTAGTAACTTGTTTATTTATAGAAGTAATCAAGCTCACTCACTCACTCATTCCTCAACCAAATTATTATCTCTATTTGCTTTATTCCTCGACTCTTTAGTCCAGTGTGTAGCGGCTGCGAGTTGCGTCTTGGGGTGACGATTATGATTATTCTTCAACATTATTATGGATATTTTGTTTTTCAAATGACCAGTATTCCCCAATCTGACCCATTGCAAAAGCCACCCACCGTCCCGTCCCCCCACCCGTCCCGTCGCGTCCCGTCCCGTCCCGTCCGTGTAGGCTGACTATACAGCTCTACACGGCCCAACAAGTAGAGGTTGAAAAAATAAAAATCTGTGCCCACGACGAGCCTTGAACTCCCAACCCTCAGGTCTGGAGTCCAGCGCTTTGCCTCGTTGCTATCAGCGGTAGTCGGGAGTGCACTCCTTCATTCCAGGAGTCATGCGCCTAGGGTGACTCATGCCGAGTGAGTCTTTAATAGAAAATGTACTACAGGTAATAGAATTTGTGAGTTAGCTAAGATTTTTCTTCATAATCCTGTCTAGGGGATCCATATCTACAAGAATCAGTCACTGGTTTGGGGCCTGCAACTTGTTTTCTATGCAAACAGGTCGATATTGCCTGACTCCCATACATGGTCCTTGCTGAACCGGAAGGGTCTGATGTCACTCATGAAAGGCTAAGAAGTAGGCCACGGCCTGAGCCGCGGGATTGTGACGCTTCGTCCAGAAGTATCCGCACCTGATAGTTTAGTGTATGGTAACGCTTTTGCATGGTTAGTTCTCGGTGAAAGTAAATGAAGACAAATGGATATCAAGCCTCCCTTCCGAAACGTTCAATCAGAAGCTACGCTTTGTTGTAAACAAACGCGGATGGATGCCGACCATCCAGAAATAAAGCATGAGAGAGTCTCTCCAAACTGAGGGAGAGTCTCTCCAAACTGAGGGAAAGTATCTCGCTCCTAATCGCTAAATCCCATTAAAATCTCATATGGTGGCTGGCCTACTCCATGCCTAGAAAGACATTAGCGCAGTAGGCGTCCACTTACTGATATACCAACCTAATCTGATCTGAGAGGCTGTGAGCCTAGCCTGGACTGATTCCATTCCTGCCGCCTTCTCCTCCAGGACGAAGGCAAGAGATGTCTACATTTTCGTCTTGTTTATCTAAACCCGATCTGAGCCTCCCAGTATTTATGCAATGCGTACGGGTCAAAAGCATCAGCTGGATGAAGAATTACCTATCTGGTCTGTTTTCTTAACCAGGGTCAGAGTAAAGAGGCAAATCAGGTGAACTATGGACTTTGTCAGTCAAAATGTGATAATTCAATAATATTCAATATTATTAAGTCAATGCCAATTTATGTACCTTAATTAATGAATACCCACAAGTTAAAAGCATCAATGCTTGCATTATTTTATTTGAAGGCCCAAACATATAGTAAATAGATTAGATGACACTGGTAATTCTGACAATGCCCTTTTGTCAGAATTAGCAGCGTCAACTAATCCCTAAACATAATAGTTGCTTCCATTTAGCGGGACTAAATGCAGGTAGTCTATATTACTTCGTCTATTAATAGCGCTTGGCAGGCATACACTGATTGAGGTCAGTTTGAATCTGACGCTCTCCCGCACCTACATGCTAGACTTGCACAGACATACACACACACAACGTGACAAGTATACTTATTGTGAACACAAATAAGGATTATGCTGTCCAAAATATCACCATATCTTTAGATAGATACATACAATTACAGATATATGATACATGGCTATTTCAACTAATTTGATAACATTTGGGCCCCTAGCCTCCCGCCCCCTCCAATATCATAGGCACATTTCACATTGTTATTAGCATAGAAATATGGTATGTGCTCTGAAAGCGCTTGGCAGTAGAGGGTAAAGTTACTCTCTCTAAATGCCCTTATCAATGCAAAGATTGCCAATTCCATTTGCTGTATGATGTCCCAGAATTTGAACTGTGGACTTTGAAGTTCATGTTTCTCACACCTGATTTTAAAGGTATACAGTTCAATGAAAACAAACGACCAGTCCAATTGCCATGAAACTTTCAGGGATTGTTCCTTACTACAGAAGAAACAAATAAATGAAAAATAAGTCATGTTACCCCGTTGGTTGTTTTTGGTAGAGTCACTTGAAAAAGAAATGGTGGTTTACTGTGGGAACTCCTGAGAAAATGTGTGTTTTTTCAACGTTTTATAGAATGATAAAAAAATATCCAGTCCAAATTAGTTAAGATTTGCTACACTTTATTTGAGGTCATATCCCACTAATTAACAAAAAAATCATATCTTTCCCCAATTTAAAAAAGTTAGAGACCTCTAAAGTTGACCATGTAGTCCACTTTTCATAGCTGGTCTGGCTAATGCCATTCATTTCAAATTAATATTCGTCATTGCACAGACTTTTAACTCATTTACATGGAATGTCTCATCACCCGAAGGGGTTTTTGCATCAATATGATTGTGATTATACTTCCCACAGTGAAAAATTAAATTTACACTTTGTTTCTGTGATGCTAACTTGCTCAAGCCATTCCAAATCAGGACCAAAGTCAGGTTGTGGCAGGCAGGCTACTTGATCAGTTAAGCAGTCAAGAGCATCAATATGATTGTGATTATACTTCCCACAGTGAAAAATGTTTATATTGTCATGACAATAAGAAAACCTATGTGAAAATAATCAAAATGCATTTTCATTAGACAATAGACACTAGGGGGACCACTGCTATTAGATTTATATAGGAACTAGCAAATACCCGTGATTTGCTAGTGGGACAGTGGGGCCCACATCTTCCCACTCTCCTTGTTCCCTCTCCAACCATCTTTCTCTTACAAGTTGTCTCTGTAAGTTAGTATCTCTATTAACATTCATATCTCAAATGGAACCCTGTTAAAATGTTTTTTTGTCACTGTTGTATTGTTGTTGCCTCCCATTCCCTCTCCCCCATCCCCCATCCCTCTCCCTCCTTCCCCTCCCCTGCCCCTCTTTCCCTCCCCCATCCCCCTTCCCCTCTCCCCCCGCCCCATATACCTCCAATGGAACCCTGTTAAGATGGTTTTTTGCCTCCCATTGCCTCTCCCCCTGCCCCCACAATGGACATTTCCTGAGTTCCTTTTGGTGGAAATATGGTGAAATATATCAACTCTCGTCCAATAGTGAAGCAACGACTTGCCAAGGTACCTGTCCATGACGCCATGCTTTGGGTGACCCAGAAACCTGGTGTAGGGGCACTGATAGGTTTGTTTTCAGGCAGCACTGGGGGCCCAATGGGGGTGCTCGATGTAAACCCATTTCTAACCCCTTTTCAACCCTAATTTGTTAATGAAACATAGTGGAATGGCTCGGCACCATTTTTGGCAATGTGTATGTGAAATATAATGGAGATCTGGACAGCGGTTTCAGAGAAGATAGGGGTTTAAGGCTCGAAACGCTTATTTTATTAATATAGAGACTAGCAAATACCCGTGCTTTGCACAGGATTTGCTATTGGGACAGTGGGGCCCACATCTTCCCACTCTCCTTGTTCCCTCTCCAATGATCTTTCTCTTTCAAGTTGTCTCTGTAAGTAAGTATCTGTATTAACATTCATACCTCAAATGGAACCCTGTTAAGATGTTTTTTTGTCACTGTTGTATTGTTGTTGCCTACAACTCCCCCCCCCCCCCAACAGTGGGGCCCACATCTTCACACTCTCCTTCCCTGCCCTCCCCTTCCCCCTGCCCGTCCCCCACACCCCCTATTGCATTAGACATGTTCCTCCGATCCCACTCTCGCTGCCGATCCCTCTCCCGATCCCACTCCTGATTCCAAGAGAGAGTATGAGACTCCTGATTCCAAGAGAGAGTGAGAGACTCCTGATTCCAAGAGAGAGTGAGAGGGAGCAAGAGGGAAACAGGGGAGAGATGGAGGGAGAGAGGAGAGAGAGAGTTAGAGGCTGATAAAGAACTAAGTGCCTTTGTCTGCACTTTGTCTGTGATAAAAGACCCTGTCCCCCTCCTCCCCTCCCACTTTCCTAATCCTGCTTACTATTATGTACTGTGAGTTCCTTTTGGTGAAAATATGGGGAAATATATCTCCCATCCTGTAGTGAACAATGATGTGCAAAGTTTCAGTCCGCTTCACCCAGGCGTGGATGAGCGGTCATCTGAGTGCTGCTTAGCAACAGACAACATTGCGTCATGACCTCAATCCAACCAATATGCAAATTGCCTCATTCTGGTGTAGGGGTGTTACGAACCTCCCTCTTGTTTGGGTAACCTCTGGATACCTCCGGGATACCTCCGGATCCCGCTAGGAGGCCGGGGATCATCAGGATTCTATTATATGATTATATTACTGTTTTATGGAATAATTCTTTGCGATTTGATATTACATTATTTAGACTTCAACTAACATTGAGGTTATATGTTTCTCTTATTACTCTGAACTATTATATTTGATGTGTATTTGTATTTCATTATAATATTATGTTCCTTCTTGATATTGAGATACCTTGTATTGCTTAATAAACTATACATCACCTCTCTGAGAACCTGTATGTAAAAGCAGGTTGGGAACAAGGACCCCCTTGACGATCACCTTCACTTATAAATATCGATAGTACTTAAGCCTGGAAGAGATCCAGAGTCGAAACACAGAAAGTGCAACACTGGCAAATCATCTCAGTGGAAAGAACATAGGCAAGATTCACAACAGGGGCACTGGTAGGGGATTGTTTTCAGGCCCATGTAACCCCCTGGATGGGGGTGTTCAATTTCAACCCATTTATAACCCATTTATAACCCTGATGTCCTTCAAAAGTGTTAATGAAACATAGCGGAATGGCTTGGCACTATTTTTGGCAATGTGCATGTGAAATATAATGGAGATCTGGCGAGCAGTTTCTGAGAGGATAGGTTCTTCTCAGGTTCAAACACCATTAAATTAATATAGAGATGACCATGGCTAGTATAGTGCAACTAGGAGCCACTAGGGCCGTACTTTTGGACGAACCCCTATACCTTTAAACCTAGGCACAAATATGCAACAAACAGGCATCGGCAACACCCCTCTGATGTAGCAGGCCGGTAAAGAATGGTTGATTCAGGTCACACCACATATATTTCTATATGCTGTGTATATGGTTTACATATGCTAGTATACTTAGACAACAGATGGCGCCACCCATTGTGCTAGTGACCGCTCCATTGACCGCAGTCAGTTAGTCTCCTTGCAGCCACCTTCAAGAGCACTACTACCTTGTTCTTTTTCTGTCAGTTTGGATTATTAGAAATGCCTTCCTGCAATGGCTGCGATTCCACATCAAGCCTTGTGAAAAAACGGTTTGTGTGTACACAAAGAAAGCAATAAAATATTGCAAAGATAAATCATAGAAATATAGACATCACATATATTTCTATATATTCACATATAATCATAATATTTACATAATTATTATTTTTTGTATGTAATTAACACAATGAACTTTTTCTATTTAAAACCTGGGAATGCTTGACGTAATTCAAATGGACTTATACATTGATCTAGAGAGGTTGAGAGGGCATTCTGTGGCATCGTAAATGACCATATATATGAGGTGACGGTAAAAAGCTGTTTGGGTGCCATTTTGAGCATGTATCCTTTCTCTGAAATAAAGAGACTGGGGCGACACCTATGGGAATTGGTTGGTTTCTGCAGCACCTTCAGGTCACAACTGAGTCACGCTCTGTCAAGTCATCAGAAAATGTACAATTTGCCTTCACCAATCCAATCTAATGTTCCACATTTCAGACAAAAATGAGGTTGAAAATACAATTCAACATAACTAAACAGATGATTTGAATCAATGCTATGATAGTACTGCAAGAGTAGGTGGTCTGGCATAAAGAATCACATTGACCTGAGACGTTTCCTTTCACATGGCACAGAAGCCGTAGGCGAGTGTGTTATATTGAAAAGAATCATCAAGGGTCAATGTAATCCTTTATGCCAGACCACCTATGAGATGCAGTTCTATTTTTACTCCATGGTGGTGTTAAATTTATTATGAATTACAACAAATAGTCCTTTATTTACTTACAAAGTTTCGGCCATTCTCCTCTCACTGATGCGGGTGACAAAGCAGTAGTGTACATCTTAACGTTGCAACATTGGACGGGAACCAATCAAATGAGTCTATTTTGCACACCAATTTTGCACACCCGCCCATGTGGTACAAAACAATGTACCACATGGTATGTACCACACACCTCTACATACAAATGTTATGTGCTACACACTTCACCGTACAGTAAAATACAAGTATACGCATATGTACACATATATACCTAGTATTGACCATTTCTCAGTCTACTTTAGCAGAAATTACTGAATATGTTGAATTGAATTGAAAAATACTTTATTTGCCTGAGGTTATAGAGGTACAAGTATGAAAGTTAGACAAATGGTGACCAGGCTTCTGGATAAAATCCAGGTCTTCCAGCCGCCACCTCATAATAAGAAAGACATCTATACTAACGGAGAGACTGGCTAGAGACACATATTAACAGGGCAAGAACAAGCTAAAGTTGTAAAACAAATTATTACGTTATAAAGCAAGTTATAAAACAGATAATAATAATATCAAAACTGACTAAGACCAGTTCTTATGATACATAGCACCATCAGTTAATTATAGACACTCATTGTATTTACGTACACACAATTGATTCCATCAAATCCCATGTTTTTCTAATATTATAAAACATCAATATTTTCTAAATATTTTCTAAGTTCTTTCCTAGTTTCAATTTCACGTGCTTCTGTGGATAGTGCGTTCCAGGCTATTTTTGCTTTGTAGAGAAAACTATTTCTGTATTATATAGATTTGGGAATACTAAGTATTAAATTTCTCCTGTTTTTTGCATGGCTTCTGGTCGAAAGTGATGTTTTATCTAAGTTGTTGTCCAAAAGTGATAGGTGAAAGGCACTCTCCAGGATATGAATCTGTCTTCTTTTTTCTATTTGCTGTAACGAATATTTAAAAAGAATTAAGATAGTGTTAGAAGATAAATGTAGGTATTGTGATGAGAAGGACGATTTAAAACACTTTTTTGTTACTTGTACCAAAACCAGAGCTTTCTGGGATCAATTTATGTTAAAATTCATGGGGAACGAGGTGTTGGGACCTATTGTAATAACCGATCTTCACGCCCAAAGTGTTCTACTAGGTCACATGGGTAACCAAAGACATAGGATATTTTTTAACTGGATTTTGTTGATGGCCAAAAATATGATCCACAGGCAAAAACTATTTTATAACAACATCATAGAGTTTAGAGCCTTCGTAAATGAAGTTAAAAGGCATTACCGAGCCTTGTCATACAACGCTGCGTTCGATAAAAGCAGCATGGAATGGTTCAATAAGGTGAAAGTCTTCATGAAGGAGTTTATTAAAATTTAATAGTTTATTATATCCTTATCGTGTTCAAAGGTACATGAATTTTGAAGTAACACGTGTGTGTTTATAAGACTCCCTTCATGGTCTTCTGTTATTTTTTATTCACTGGCATGTTGGTGATATCGTTCTAGGTTGTAGGTAAAAAACAAAAAAACAGTACAAAAAGTACAAAAAAATATAAAAGTCCAAGATTACAGCAAAGAAACAATTTAGTAATGTATACGCCACGATGGCAGGAATGCTGAATAAAATCTTTTAAAAAAAAAGGAAAAAAAAGTCTGTAGTCTCTTGAGCATTGTACTGATGTCTATTGTCCATTTCCTGGCGATCAGACCTATGCATGCTGTATGTTTACATAGATTGATATTTACAGGCTGCATCAATTAGATCTAATCTGGGTTTAAAGTGCTTGAGGGGTGCTTAGCCATTCGTTAAGTCGACTCAGTTTTACTGCTCCGTATACATACATATTATGTTGCAGTATCCGGTTTGAGCGATGTTTGGTTGCTGACATATATCTTATCTTATATATCCTTATTGGGACTGAGCCAAACTGGAATGGTCACATTGCCGAGATGGTTGTTATCCGAGACTTCACTGTATTTTTCTAATCAGCTGCATCATCGGCAATTACAACATACTTCAATAGGGATAAAGAGCTCACCCATTCCATATTGACTTGATGTGCATGCGCTCTTCCCCAGAACTTGTGGCAATAACAACATACACAGATTCCCTGTCAGTTTTAATGTCTGTACAGCGAGCCTCTAATAAGTGTTGTGCATAAGAGTTGACCAGGGGGGGGGGGGTGTGGCACCAGTAGGACTAGCGTCACAATTTGATTGGAATGAAGGGAAGTCTTGGGCTATTTACTTTCGTAAATATGGAATGTTTTTGTACGTTGACATTGCCCACCATCCCGCCCATCTCCCGTGGCTAGTGGCATTAAAATCGTTTCGTTTTTGTGTTAAATTCGTGCGGGAATCATGCGGGAATATGCGATGGTCCCGCACATATGAGCTTTGTTTACAAGCGTGTTACCAAAGTTACACGAGTAGGCTACGGCCGAGTGCGAGGAAGAAGGGTTAGGCTAAGCATTGGAAGCTGGTAGACATGCGTTGGGAAATCATGGTATGTGCATTACAAGTACAATATAGACCGTATAAACCCCAATGTTTTCCTTCTTAAAAATGTTGAGGATGTCAAATCTGGCATTGGTTTTTAACCTGGATGAAGGAAACATAGGAAATCGGGACATCGAGCCAACTCTCCTAGACTAATTTCACAACTCCAGGTGACTGGTGGTGCGCTCTTGTGCCTATGGGAGAATCAGGATTCCCTCTATAGGGGAAGCCACTGCGCCATTTCGTCAAGAATGAACACGTGTAATGTTAGTGTTTATTGAATTACAAGATTCTGCCTTTGTCACGTACTTCAGCTTTGTGTTATGCCTATGTAATTAAGCCTGTGTGATTAGCAGATTAGGCTGGATTAGGTGGGCCCGATACAGATATAAAGGTGAATCTACTAGTGAGTACTGCCTTAATTTAATTACGACCAAAATCGCCCATCAACAGACGATGTCTATTTATCACATTGGATATGGATAAAATTTCCATTGTGTCATTATTAATATAGCCTTGAGAATGGGGTGGGGGAGAGACAGGCCCAGTGACAAGTTCTCGATTTTCTATGACATGTGAACTTGCCTTTACAAGATACTGAATTATGTGCTAATGAGTTGAGCATTTCTAAGTGAGGGACTTTGTTGATCAGGAATTGAAAATAAATGAACCAAATACATTTCTACACAAAGAAAACAAAGAATAAAGAAAACATTACTTATAGGTATGGAAATCACTCTTGGGAACAGTCCAAGGAAGCTGCATTCCGTTTTACCATATATTGAGGAATTAGATAACGAGGTTATTTGGCTAATGGTGGTCTCTTGGCCCAAGAACAAGTTCGAGGGCTTTGCCTGAGCTCTTGTTCCGGCCAGGTGATCACTCAAAGCCAAACAACCAAGTAAATGCCTTTAGTCGTCTTTTGTGGGGATGCTGGCAAACAAAAAAGAATTAGCAAAAAAGGTTGTTTTTATTATCACATGACCATTCTGGTGAATCCCTTAACCCGTCCTGTACCTGGAAATGGTGTTTAGCAAAACGTAACCGGCAAAAGGGATGTATCCAAAATGGATAGCAACAAAGGTGGTGAGCAGTGTGAATGCCAGGCAAGCGAGGTGAGCCTTCAAACTGAACTATTTCTTTGAATACAATGCCAAAAATTTGTCATGTTTTAGAAAAAGGGTCTGGCAATCTTTTCCCAGATTCAAGTTTTTGTCCAGATGTGTACACGCGCCCCTCTCCAGCATTAGGATGCCCAATGCCATCACCACAAAAGTCAACTAAACCTAGTTTGATACTCGCTCCGCTGATAAATGAGATAGTAATACAGCGGTTGCAGAGATACCAGCAGCCTAAAGACTGCCAAACACCCAAACTAACAAAATATTGATAAAGAATTAGCAATGACTCTATCAATGTCCCTCTTACACTCCAAGTGGGTACTCAAATATAGGAGAACAGCATAGGACCGCCAGTCCCCCATCACACAGATATCCTCCAGGGGAAGTCCAAGGGAATGTAGATGAGAATACCACCTCCACTGGAGGGAGCTGTGGGAGGCGCCTCACCGCCACCTATCATGACACTGAGACTCAGTGTCATGATAGGTGTCAGACTACCCGCTTTTCCTTGCAAAGCATATATTGGTTCTCATAACAATAGAAACTGTTGCACAACCAATCAGTGTCCTTCACATTTAAGTATGACCCACTCATCTGATTTCGCCATTTTCTCAACCTTTTCTCCTATGCAAAACTTTCTAGGTAGAGAAAAGGTTAAAGAAATAAAGTATAGTGCAGATTAACATTAATCACATACTTGTCCATATCAATTAACCAGTCAAAATAACATTAGGCTTCCTGAACACTGCCATCACGCCAGCATGCTTCTCTGCACACTTTAATTCCAATTCCAATGTTCACCACCATACCACTGAAGCAGTTATGGTTTCTTCCACTACCACTGCTAGAGCTGTGTCCAGCCTCACCAAAGAGGGACACAAATGGACATTTAGGTAGGAGGGAGGGAGGGGAAGGCGGGTGGAGGGCAGTGTCAGTGAAAATGAGAACAAAAATCCATATTTATACAAGTAAATAGCCTAAGATAGTGGGGGAGGAAATTGGTGAATATCATAAGAATTGTGCACTTCGCGACACCTTTTTTAAATTTTGCATGTTGATAGTATAGACCATGAGGTATTCAAAAACCACCGGCTACATGCTAGGAACCCCTCTGGTGGCCGGTAGCTGCAAAATTCAAAATGGCCGACCAAAATATCAAATGTACTATAGCTCCGCTTCTATACTGACTGTATCGTCAAGTATTCAAAACAATAGGACCCTATCTCAGCACTTACAATCACTATATCTATGTATGATACCAGTTTGATTTAAGGTGTGTGATTTAAATTTTGCATGCTGATATTATAGACAATGAGGTATTCAAAAAGCACTGGCTACATGCTGGCAACCCCCCTGGTGGCCGGTAGGTGCAAAATTAAAAATGGCCGACCAAAATAGCATATGTACTATATCTCCGCTTCTACTGACTGTATCATCAAGTATAATGCCACATTATAGATGTTTTTGAGTATGAGGAATTCATTTATTCAAGTTGTATTAACCTTCAAGATCATTTTCATGGTCAAACCTCAATATAACCACAACTGATAAACCTTCATAAACTGAAGATGAGATTAAGCACATTCCAATGATGAACTTGTATATTCTTCCTGTTTGAATTTTTTTCTTCTCGATAGACACTCACTAGTAAATTACCTAAATATACTTCATGAGACGACCATATATTTCTGTAGAAACACAATCATATATTCAATGCAGAGACTTGAAATTCGATACATATATAATTCATACAACACAATTAGCACTAAACACATACAAATTGAGAACATTTCTACAAATTGTTCTTATTGGTAAAACGTTGGGATAATATCAATTTTGCGACTTTAGACTCATCTCTCTGTAACACATCTCATATTATATATATAATATATAATATGTTATATGTAGCACTCAGCATTGGGCCCGTTTGTATCTGATTATTCAAGACCTATTACATGTTGCAGTAGCATCTTTTTGATGTATAACTTCTACTGTTATGGTTTCAAATGGAAATGCAACTTGCAAAAAAACATCTTAACAGGGTTTCCATTTGAAACCATAACAGTACACTTCATACATCGAAAAGATGCTACTGCAACTCTTAATTCGGCCGGCAGTAAAGTGGGGAAACTATTAATTGAAACCAATTGCGTGAAAGCCATTACGGTGAAATTACCTTCCACACACTGGAAAACACGTTTCTAGACAGAGAGAGAGAGCAGCGGAAACTTCAGATCCGTAATTGAATGATATTGCAATTCATTAAGGGTAACTGATTAGATAGCCAATTGTGTGAAGAATTTAGAATCATTCCAAATTCAGGGTATGATAAAAACCTGTTGCCACGTTTCTGGGAGTGGCAATGATCTTTAGTTACCTTGGCAGAAACTAGAATTAACACAAGCCAGTGTGGGTGTGGGTGTGGACGACTGGACAACTGGACCTTCAGAACCAAACCTTACACTGCTCAATGGGATCCTAGTGGTGTCGTCATGAACATGGGTAGACAATCGAGTTCACTGGGGGATTTGATTCAAAGGATCCATCATATTTGCAAAAATGAGATTAAGTGGATTCCAACCATGAACGTTGCTGCTTCTTCCAGGACAGGAAGTGATGTCACACGCATTGAAATAGCTTTGCAGACAAAATGTTTTCACTGTTTTTAGATCTTTTCAAGATTTATTGTAACTTCTCACCACTGAATAGCATATATAGCGTCAAATTATTCCATATATGGTGACCAGAAACTTTGGAACACTAGTGGAGCGATGGAGAGAGAGGATATCTATTTTGCTATTGCATTGTCTACGGGTGGAATTCACTTCCTGTCCGGGAAGTGATCCAAAACGCAATTAAAAAAGCGAAAGCAGGTGATGGCGGCCATGACACTTACAGGCCCTATAACCCTGGGAGAGAATACACCCGTGGTATGTTCTATATTTATTACACCCCTGAAACTTCATGTAACATCTGCCATAGTTTTTAAAGAATTGAACCATCTAAAAAAGATTAAATTGTAGTGGTTGACTCACCACTCATTAATGCCCGCTATTTTCACTCACTCATAGTTCTGTGTTCTGTTTACTTACATACCTGGATATAGTTGATTTATTTCCATTCTTCATTAATATACTTTTACATTGATATACTTTTACATCAAAGATTCAGATCACATTTTTTTGTAGAACTTTTTATTCGTAAGCTATAGCTTTATTATTTCCAGTGAAATTGGGACCACTGGGACCTTTTGAAAGTGTTCTTAGGTTTATTTTCCTTTTGTTGTTTATTTTTTTGTAGAACTTTTTATTCGTAAGCTATAGCTTTATTATTTCCAGTGAAATTGGGGCGAAAAAGATCGGCGATTTCCCCAACGAAATTGGCAGCGCATTAATACATAATTGGACTTTTGGTGATCAGGCATAGCTGCCGAACCTACTTGTTGTATGTGCCAAGGGTGGCATTATTTTCATGTTATGTACCACTTTGACCAAGTGTGTCATACAATGCTGAAGGTATAGGCAACTACATCAAAGGGGTGTAATAATGCAACTTCTAGAACAGTACGAGGACAGAACCAGTAGCAAAGATTATAGTACGTTAAGATGCGGCAGTCAGTGACCGCCCATAGTAACTAGGCGACAGGTAGCGCCGCCAAGCAGCAGGCGTCTCGGCGGCCGCCACTTCGGCAGCCCTACCATACCCCTAGCATGGCTACACACACAGCCAGAATCACAATCTCCCAATTCTATTCAAGTGATATCTTTGGTATTTGAGACAACATCAATTGGTGATATTTGTTCACAAGTTACAAGTGTCACAGCTTAATCCTAAACATACATCTTCAATGTTAATTGTTGAATCCACTGACATTACAGCCACTGATCTAGGTCTTTGTGGTTATATCTTGATAATTGGTTTAATTTATCTAGGAATCTAGGGCCCAAGATGTTCATTTTAAACATTTGTGATGTGTCTCAGGATAACGAGTCACAAGTTGCCAAAAATTCTGAGATATCATTATATTTGACCTTAGAAACGCAAGGATATATTTAATACACTGTCTTGAAATTTTGTACATGTATTCATGGGACTTAAGGCATTAAACCCCCAAAAGTTTGGAACATTCCTCAAAAGAAAACCTGTGAATAAATCACTTGGGAAAATATAGTTTTTGCGACTTGTGACTCATTTCCCTGAAACGCATCACATTTAAATGGTCATTTACAAAAAATAGAAACATATTTATTTGGTGGTGGCCTTGCTAGCTCCCAAGGGAACTTGGGAATGGATGATTATATATCTGCAGAAAGCTGTCATTGCTGCAGTTTGTTTGGTATATATTATAACTTTCTATCGTAAATAGTTCATATCCATTTTATTTGAATTTCTTGGCAAAAATAAGTCTGTGGGAACCCCACTTTCAAAGTTCTTATACCAAAATCCTCGCCGCTATTGTGATAAAAGGGCTATTTCAGGCTAGAAAATAAGTAATATGTATGGAGTTTGAATATAATACACAGGCGGATTTAGAAAATATATCAATTCTCCTAGAAAAAAAATGTTTGAATGAAATGAAGTCACAATTGTCAATTGTGACTTCATTTCATACAAACATCTTCATTATTATGAAAAAACACAATTTTTATGTAAACACTAATTTACACTGATCTAGACATTGAAAATATAATTTTGGAATATTTGTGTTGCCGTTACAACATATATTGTCTTCAACACAATCTAATATCCTATAAGTAATGATTAATATTTAATTACATTCATTTTTGTCGTGTAGGGAAGATATATGACCGATTTTCATGAGAAGTAGTCATTTTCACGAAATGCAGTTGAAAAAACGTCAAAAATAGAATTGTTTATATATTGTTGATTTTTCTTGTACATATTACCATAATACCCAGCTGTTGCTGTATCAAACACGCCTGACAGCCAGAGAAATGTACGAAGACATCTTTACATATGTTTACAACTTAACCTAACTGCTATTCATGATGAATATCCAGTATACGTTTCTTATTCTTTAGCTTCTAAGCTGGGAGGATAGTAAATAGGCATGACGTACGATGATGCATTTAACTTCCCCACTCATCAAGCTGGCATTTGAATGATTATTTAGCTACTACCCCTATACATTCCTGCGAATCTAACATAGGATGTGGAAACTATGTGAAAAACACTACTTTATAATGTATTAGATATATATAAGGGCTGAATATTTACTGTTGATATAGGCACATAAATGAGCGTGACGTACGAGGACGCACACATTTTCCATAGGCTTCCCCTCTAGGTAACAGAGAGAAAATGATTTTATAAACATTAAAATGGCTAGAATACATTGACAAGTAATAAAACAGTTGTAAGACGTTCATACAGTACATTACGCTACGATCTAGCTGATACTACAAATCATTTACATGTAGTATTTCTTTGAAAGAGCAGTCAGATATTCACTGTAACCTTGCGTTTCTCTGGTATCCTTATACTAGGGTGTCAGAACATGACCAGAATAAATGTTTAGACCTATATCTATAAAACATACTCATATTCATACACATATAAATACATATCTGTATATCAAATATAATATATAAGTACTACCATGTACAACAATTTCCCCCAAACATAAGCTAAAAATAAAGATAGGATGATAGTACTAGTGGAGTGCTAGATATCCCTCTATATAATAGAAAGAATGAATAAAATGGATAAGAATAAATGAATAAAAAGAATGGAATGGAATGATAGGAAGGGGAAGTGTCACTGAACCATGCTAAAACACCCAACTGCTGTTTACATCAGGGGACAAAGGTTTTATGGTAATTTATTGTCATTCCTTCCCTCAAAACCCAACAAACATTGGACCCTAGAACTGTTTCTCTATGTATGCATATAGCCACCAAGCTGACAGTGTGACGCCCGCCGTGTGGTGGCGCTACCCGTCGCATGATTACACGCTCACCATAGACGCATGCAGGACTGCCGCATCTTAACGTACTATAATCTTTGCCAGTAGGAAACCAACACTGCACACTTTTTTGTTCAACTAGGGCCAGGGCCACAGGACCTTTCCACTCCTAACCTGCAATACCCTTGGGGTGGGGAGTCAGCAGTGATTATACAAATGACTACTTCTGTAGGGCAACCTGGATCAAACAAAGGCGTCTAGGCGAAAACTATGCTTCTAGAGAACAATGGCAGCTGAATTCTGAAACATCAAGACCTGTGTCTTCGATGTACCAAAACTCATTCTGCTACTCGGGCATAATTTGGTGGAACAACCTACAGCCCCACTATAAGAATATAACAACAACTTTGGCTTTCAAACAACTGACAATCTATTGGGTAATACTTTAATGCTGCCCAATATACTGGCACACATATATATATATATAATCAGTGTATGCCCTAAACTGAGTTGATGCACAATTTTTGACATGTCTAGATAAGAGCTATATATTCAAACCTTATTCTGCTATAATCCATCCCTGTAAACCATCATCATTCATCCTCTTCTCAATCTCAGAAGAATTGTAGGTGAGAATTTAGTTTACGATCACACACCATTATTTGTTATTATTATAAGATTTTATTTCCATTTCACACATACAGTCGTACAGGTTAAATTGAAAGAAGATGAATGGAAAAGGAATATTGTCTGTGATAGTCACAGCTCTTCCGAATACCCCGTCGTTTTTTGGAATAAATACTGATACAATAATGGCAATTGGTGATATCAGTTGACTAGTAAGCTATATAGTACATGGTAGAATACATATGCATGACAAGAATAAGGTACAAATAAGGCGTACAAAAGTGTACGTATATATATACAGGCGGGTGTGCAAGCACCCTCTCCGACTGGTGTTGGGGCTTCAAGTTGTAACAACAAGTAGCTATGTAAATACAATTTTTATTTAGGTTTTGGAGCTTTAGCATCACTGGCCAGTATGCGTTTGTATATTTGGCGGTTGTTACCGCAACTAATAATAGTAACAACAATAATACGATAATGATAATAATAACAATAATAATATTCGCAGTTGTAGTACTTACTTTACCTTCCCCAGTCATGAGGGTTACACCTAGCATTTCATTTCATCAGGTGCCGAGATAGTGTTGGAAAGCCCTGTAGTCTGGCATACTTCTTATGTTGTCATCGAGGTTGTTCCACAGGGTGGGCGCCTGGTACATAAACGATTTCCTGAATTTCTCAGACTTTGGTGTTGGGACTATTAACATGGGACCTTTTGAAAGTGTTCTTAGGTTTATTTTCCTTTTTGTCGATTTTTTCATCTGTCTTTGTATGCTTTCTGTAGTAGGTGCATTTGTCTTCTAATGTGTGGTTGTTGTAGGCCCACTTCTTTGTGCAGATGTTCGACATTTGTCCTTTTTTGTAGTCTAAGTGCGAGACTGATAATTCTGTTTTGTGTTGTTGCTATCCTATTTAAAGTCTGTTTTGGTGCGACGTTGTATAGTGTGTCTCCGTAATCTAGTATCGGTCTGATGGTCATTTTGTAGAGCATTATTATTGTGTCTTTTGATAGTGCCCTTGATACTTTTGTGAGGGCTTTCACTCGTGATTGTGCTTGTGTGACCCTCCTGTTGACGTAGTTTTTGAATGATAGAGTATTGTTTATGTCGACACCGAGGTATGTGTATGATGTTGTGTTTTCGAGTTTATCTTTGTTTATGTGTATACATGTGTGGCGTGTTTGTTTCTGTGGTGTTTTTTGCTTTGTTTTGTATTGTCATGACTTGGCTCTTTTTGATGTTAAGGGAGATCTTGTTCAGTTTGCACCAGATCCCCACCCTGTGGAGGTCACTTTCCAACATCACATGATTATCGTCGTCATCCGACCCCGATGCGTACACCACCGTGTCACCTGAGGTGAACCCATTCACAGCAACCTTCTTTTTTTTGTCTGATAGGTAGTTTACAAACCATTCTAGCGCTGAATTTGACACGCCAATCTCTTGTAGTTTATATAGATGTAAACCTAAAAATTCAGGGTGCAGAGGAAGACCGGGTCTGACCCGAGCCGCATTAATTATGGCCACGCCATTCCATCAACCTGAATAAAATCTGATGATATTTGTTCACATTTTATGCACATATAATAAAATTTGATATAGAATGGAACTTGCCGTCGTGATAAACAATTTATTGGACCTGATTTTTCCACGTAAGCACTCTGCCTACGGCATTCTGCTTACATGGACGAATCTCGTCCAATAAATTGTTGATTACTGGTGGCTTGTACCATTCTCTCTATATATGTTTAAACAATTTCCACTATCATGCTTTAACATAATATCCCAATATCAGAATCACAGAATATCATATTAATTATGAATCACAAAAAGATAATATCACAGTATAGAAATATTGCAAGTACCAATAACAGCCGATATTGTAAAAGAAGAGTCGGGACTAACCCGGGAGCAGGTGAAATTTGAATGAAGGGGTGGAACCTAATGGGGCGCGGTTGCTGAGAAACTTGAATTTGATTGGCCCAACACCAATGTGTCACTGCTTAACTAGCGACGGGCGCGGGGTCAATGTTCCCTGACGTTCTTTTAGATCAGAACAATTTCCATTTATTTCCATTTTCAACTAGAGAGTAGGGTTTATCATTAACGCAATACTTCTGTTCCCAATCAAAACATGTAAACTTCAGGAATCGTTTTCCAAAAAAACATATATATATTATATATATATATATGGAGAATCAACAGATTGAGACAGACAGTCTTGGTTATCTAAAGTTACCGGCAAAGAAAGATATTTACTTAGAATGAAATAGGGAGATATAATAGAACTAGATAATGCGCAGAAGTCCCCTGTGGTGATTATTCATTGCATCAGAAGCCTCGGAAGAAATCCTAAATCGATTATTCAACCATCAAAGGGAAAAAAAGATTGAATAAACATTGATCACTTCCTACACATTGTGTACACTGAATTCCAGGCAGGTTTGGACGCAGAGAAATTTGTCCCTTGATCTGATCAGATTGCCAAGTCTTACCTTTCTTAATCCATCCATTGGCGTCCCATCATTGGAGGAGAACCAGCTGTAGAGGATTGCAACTGATTCCATTATGGACAATCTTTTTGCCTTGATTTATAGGGAAGTTGTGCAGTAAAGGAGGGGGGGGGGGAGTACCAAGATCCAAGGAGTGAGGAGCTTTCCAAAGCGTCGCAAAATACCCTTCTCCAATAAGCATTTCAATTTCAATGTGATTATTTTATAGAATCAGTTGATTAGACTAGTACTGATAGTTTCTAGATCTATGCGTTGAATGTATGAATGATGTCTATATCTCATAAATAAAGGTCAAGGAGGCAATAGAGATGATTTTTTTCACACATTTAATTATTAATGTACTATCGGTATTGGATGGTACACTAAGAAGCCTTGATATTAAAGGAAGTACGCAGTAGTTTACCCAACATACCGATGTTGTATTCTATTCTTGATGTAGCCTAGTCTAATACTCTGGTTTGTTTTGCGAGTAGGTACAACCATTGCCTCTATGAATACAATATAGACGGTATCCAGACAGACAGGACATCTGTTCAAAATAATGGGGAATTCCAAGAGAGCATCCCATTTCCCTGGTATCCCTGCGAGCACAGACATTGCTTTATGCTCGATATTTCATGTACTTAATGGTAAAGTGAATTCAAGGTATTTCTGGGGGAAAAAATGGGACAAGTAGATTTTCATCGGTGATGGCATCAAGGAACGCAGAATTATTTTGATTGTTATGCATATATTAAGAAAAGGTCTTTTAATATATCAATAATAGATATTATAATATATAAACCATGAATATTATAACCAAACACAATGAAGAAGTTCAGCAGCAGTTACTAATGTACCAGCTATTACCAATGTTTATATCTAGATGTTTTATGAGGGAAACTAACATGATATGTTAGTTTCCCTCTATCCTTAGTATCTATGTAGGATAAATTTGATGTGGAATGCAAATGACTTTCCGTTTAGGTAACATATGCCAATATTGAATAGCAATGATGATACATATATAATTATTATTAAAGGAATAATGACCGACATTGGAGGTTAAAGGTATACAGGACAGTTCAATGAAAAAAACGACCAGTCCAATTGTCATTAAACTTTTAGGAATTGTTCCTTACTACAGAGGAAACAAATAAATGAAAAAAATAGTTATGTTACCCGTTGGTTTTTTTGGTAGAGTCACATGAAAAAAACGGTGGTTTACTATGGTAACCTATGAGAAAATGTGTTTTTTTTTCACGTTTTATGGAGTAATACAAAAATGTCCAGTCCAAATAAATTTAGATTTGCTATACTTTCTGCTATACAGTCTTTTTACTCATTTACATGGAGTGTCATCTTCAGCCGAAGGGATTTTTGCATCAATGTGACCGTGATTATACTACACACAGTGAAAAATCTTCATTTGTCATGGCAATTTTTGAACCTAAAGAGGACGAGGGCCTGTGAGAAAATGATGGAAACTAATTTTGAAAAAGACAATAGGCACTAGAGGGGACCACAACCCTACCTTTGTACATATGGTGACCACAGGTCATTATCACACAACCAGGCTCCACCTAGGGGCTTGGGTTCAGACGGTCCTGTATACCTTAAATAGTGCATTACACAATCATTGCCCTGGGATCGTTCATGGCAGTGACTACATGTGCATAATATATATATACAATATTATGTATTATTGATGATTATTATATTATGTGAATTACTGTTATTGTCACAAATAATTATACTTGATAAATACCTGCCTAGGTTTGAGGTATCTGAGGTGCCTATGTACTATAAGGTACAATGAATCTGGATGACATGGAGTCGTCTCAGATGTGATGTATCATAGAGAAAAATCTATATTGATACTTTTGAATATGGGACATATTTTCCGAGCCATATTTGAAATGAATGTGATATGTGAGATGCCATTTCAAATCCAGTGTGTCTTTTTCTGTATGACATCGTGTTTGGGGACTATCATCTTCTTCCATTGTACTTTCATGGGATTAATTTCCTCTCATGACTGCAAACTCTCCTTATCTGGCAGACTGTGAGATAGAAATCCAGTTGGGTGAAAGGTTCATTTAAAATGGCTCAGACATGATTCATGTTGAGGTTTTAAAGCAATGGTTAAACAAGGACTTTATAGTAAAAGCTGCATCTTCTGCTAATTCACCTAAAACTGGTAGAAATAGAAATATACACGTTGCATGGTATGGTTTATTCTTTGGGAACCCATCTGAAAGTGAAAAGGATTATTAGAGGATTTTGGCCCTTTTGGCTCTCCCAATTTTTTTTCTAATTATTCAACCCTTTTTCCATTTGCAGGTGCGTTCTCTGAGGCCATTGGAAAAATATCTATTTATTTAGTGGATTTCATGAAGTGCGAGGAAAATAGTCCATGCCAAGTACACATGACATCAGGTTATGAGGGGTCTGTAGTATTTTGAAATTGGTAAATATGTATCATAGAAAAGTTGGTTCCAGAGATTTTTCCCTTATATAATTATTTTAGACCAATAATTGTGAAGTTAATTTTGTCCATGTCCATGGTTTTTAATGATTCCGAGCATTGTTCCTGCTTTTGAAAGTCCACCTCAAATGAATTAATAGCACTGGGTCATTGCATAACCATGACTACGAAGAAGCTTATGCAATGGACCATTGCCTTTTGGCTGAACTAACCATTTGTTAGGCTGATTTTGAATAATGAATATTGAACTTAGAATCAGACCCTTATGCTGCCAGCGGTATGCCCTGTTTCAATAACTAGTGTGGTTGAGAGATGAGAGAGTTTACATTATTAAATATAGGAAGTGGAACATTGTTAATTTCATAAGGGCAGGATTCTGACAGGGAGTCAGGGTATGTGAGGAAACAGGTCCCAGATCTATGAATTGCCTTCTACACCCAACTCTCAAACTGAACCTTAGAAATTGATTTAAAATAATAGGACTTCTATTGAATGAATCCTATGTACCAGGCGATCATATTCAGTGATCCTGAGGCTATTTTTGATGATGCATTTCGAGCATTTGTTCTAAATGATTTGTATAACTCTAATTAGACTATATATTATGAAATATTGTTAGTATAGTTTTCAAGAGAAGTTGTTTTCAAGATTATTACACACAGATTATTGAGCAGTTAGAAAGGTGCAGTTCAGGGGTGCATTTTGATCTGAACTGCACACGCTATCAGTTCGGGCTTCCATGGTTACACGTGACAAAAAGACGCAATCCGTTTGGTGCAGTGTAGGCCTGACCTACAAATCTGTAAAAATGTCCCCGACTGCGTAACTTAGGCCTACAAATTGCGGTGAATCAAGCCTCCTCAACCTAAACTATAGGCTAAACAAGTTAAATTTACTTTTCAACATCCAAGTACAGTGTGTAATAAATAGCAAATGGCACTCTGTTCGGGTTCAAACTGATCTCGACACCATCAGAAAACGGGAACTCACCCCTTCTGGGTTTGTGCTATTTTCTGATGGGTCTCAATCAGTTTGAACCCTCCATCGTGACATTTGTTATAAGAACTAGCTTCTCAGTAATGGCTTTGATTGATAATGCTGTCTTTGTTTTAGTGCTTTTTCAACCTCTGCGCAAGTAGTGTGTGCACTGTATAGAGACAACATTTCTAAACGATAATAATAATAATGGGCTGATATACTTCTCCAATTATATTTCCTATTGATATAATGTCATTGACCAAGTTAATAGGCGACCCAGGCGACCCCTAGTAGGTCCAGAGCATTACCACAAGATTAATTTGGGTGTGGTGTCTTAGGCTATGTACTTGTATTATATAAGCATGGAATCTTTTTCTCATTTTCAATGCTGCCCACCACCCCGCTCCCCTCCTACACTTTTGTTTTGGTGTCTAATAATACACATGCCTCACTCCCTGAGCGAGGCATGTGCTTGGCTGTTACGATTTGGCTATTCTATCAAGTTTGCATACACGCTATGTTTATAGCAGCAATGGCCATCAGTTTGAATCCTGAAAGGTCTTTTCAGATAGCTAAATCTGCTTATATCTTCATTGATATACAGTAATGATGTATCAATTCCGGCGAAAATTGCGGGGAAAACCTCTTGAGATGGTTATCATTGTAGGTAAAATACGTGGAGGAGCACAATCGTGTTGGCAAAAAAGGGGATAATTATCACATCTGTTGACGGTTCTGTGTTCTGTGTCCTGCCGAAGGCAGCTGTTTTTCAAAAGTGGTTGTCGCGAAGAGTCAAGTGGTAACCACCCCTTGCCCACCACCTCAGCAGATGCACCTTGCTTGCTAGTCTCTCCATAAGGACTTACCTGACTAGCATTGTATTTTTAAAAGTATCATTTTAATTCTTTAATAAAGGCGACCACCCAGTTGCCAGGGATATTGGTCACCTGTATTTGTGTTATTTTATGCTGTGTTACAATTACTCTTACATCAATAATACATTTTCAACTTTGAAAAGACTTTAATAAACTTTAACATTTATAAAACAATTTCATATTATATATGTCGAAAAATGTTTTCATTGCAATTTCACTGCCTTCTAGATACCCATTATGTACAGACAAACCCCTGTCATAACCATCAAACGTTATACTGATTAAAATTTACTACACAACTCTATCCTCATTCTTAACATCGTTATCAAAGAAAAACACACTTAGCCAATGAGATCACTGCATTCACATTGTTGATAAGTAACCATGGTTACCCAAGCTGCACATTTTTAATATACCCTCATGAAATCAGTAAGTCAACCATTCCCTGAAGAAGGATCGCCACGAATCTGAAACGTTGGAATCACAACTCAAAATTTATATCTACCATCTGAATAAAAAACATCTAATAAGAAATCGCTTAGGTTATAGTGTTGGTGTTCTCTCGACTTATAATATCAATGATAAATTCTTTATTAGCAAGATTAAGACGTAGGCCTACACATTTGGTAATGCTCGTTAGATTTATAATCTGGTTTTCCAGTGCATGCCATGCTACAGAGCTAGTAGAAACTAAAAGAAACTGCAGACTAATAAAGCTTCAGTACACAATAATATTATACCCAGGTTAGAGCATTATGGCAGATAGACAAGATAGACTGTAACCAGTGGGATACCGATAACCTTTCAGGGCTTGGCAATCCCTCCCCATACTAGGGTGTCACCTAGTGGGTGGGAGGGGGTTACCTAAAGGGTACCCAGGAGTACCAGGCGAGACACAAATGACTCTCACTCTACTACTTATAGAGTCTGGATTATGTTGCTCTCACACTGCTTTTATCTATAGATTTTGAGCATCTAAATGAAGCCTCCGAGTGAATATGAGCACAAGCCATCAAAATAGTTAATCTCGGAGGCAATGCGGAACCAGTCGAGGATGTTTGGCTTTTCTTTCCTATATATTGCCCGGGGGGTTCCTTTTTATGAGAGCACTAGGAGTTGATAATTATGTAATTAATCCTTAAGTTTGTATATTAATGTGCCAATTAATGCTCTGAGCGCGCAGGAACTCTTTTCTTGATAAACCTGTCTATTTTATATTTATACTTGGATTTGTCTGAATACTGAATAGATACATGGACAGTGGACATTTCCAAATATTGACAGAACACTCATGATGCATTGATCACCGAATACGTCATCACAGATTTCTAGATAATTTGTCAGACAAACCTTCACTTTTGCTCCACGAGTTCTGTTGTTCTGATCACAGAAAACCGGGTTCTAGCCGCGAAATTAATTGCTATACAATCCTATACTATTATCCAATACAATAGATCCGATATTATATATCAATATCAAATTCATGCAACTGTGTCGTTGAGGCACATCTTCAGTCTCTTTACTATTGAACGCCATTAGGTCATTTATTCAGTATTTATCGGTATTTGAAAATGATTCATTGATATCTGAAAATGATTTATTGATATCTGAAAATGATTTTCAGATATCAATAGATCATTCTCAGATATCAATAAATACTGAATAAATGACCCAATGGTTTTCCATACAAATGAGCTGTAGAAGACACGCCCCTTGAACTTTAGATATCTGAAATTCAATGCAAATGAGCCTTAGACAAGTAGCCATCTTTATTGATATCAAAATTGACTTTTAGATATCAAGAATTGCATAGTGTCACTCCACTCACTTAATTGGCATAGATTTCTTGACATCGAAAAATGCTTTTTTGGATATCAATAAATGGACTTTTTGATATCAAGAATTGGATTTTAGATATCCAAAAATGCCTTTTCTGATATCGGAAATGCAATTCTTGATATCCAAAAAGGCATTTTTTGATATCCAAAAGTCATTTCTGACTAGGTTGAATTTTGAAATTGAATTATTGATATCAATAAATGCAATTCTTGATATCTGTAAATCCTATTATCGATATCAAGAATGAGCCTTAGACAAGTAGCCATCTTTATTGATATCAAAATTGACTTTTAGATATCAAGAATTGCATTGTGTCACTCCACTCACCTAATTGGCATAGATTTCTTGACATCGAAAAATGCTTTTTTGGATATCAATAAATGGACTTTTTGATATCAAGAATTGGATTTTAGATATCCAAAAATGCCTTTTCTGATATCGGAAATGCAATTCTTGATATCCAAAAAGTCATTTTTTGATATCCAAAAGTCATTTCTGACTAAGTTGAATTTTGAAATTGAATTATTGATATCAATAAATGCAATTCTTGATATCTATAAATCCTATTATCGATATCAAGAATTCAATTTTTGATATCAAGAAGGTATGTATTTATTGATATCAATAATTGATTTTCAGATATCAACAATTCATTTATTGATATCGATAAAAGCATTATTGATATCAATAAAGGAGTTGATCCATTTTCTGACATCAAAAAATACTGAATAAATGACTCAATGGCGTTCCATACTTTTCCAGTTGACCCTTTTTTTTAAAAAAAAACCAAACCACCATATAGTATTGATAAATATATAAATTGTTTTTAATGACATGAAGATAATATATATTATATAATATTATATCTAATGTATCTGAAACCATTTTCAAAATATGACTCAAGGCAAAGTTCCCTCTTTCGTAGTGAATATTTTGCTTCCTCCTCCTTCCTCAATGTTACATTCGATAACTTTGCTAGTGCTAGATGATGAGAACTCAGATCAAGAGATGAAGGAAGTTTGAAGGAAGAGTTTAAGAAGAGATGAAAGATGCGCTTGTGCTAAGGGAGTCACATCATATATATTGATCAAGATATTTATATACCGGCCTTAATGGCTGCACTGAGGCCTTAATTGCACAGAAGGAAATTGGCCTTCAGTAATATTGAGTGAAATTGTTTGGAGTGAAGTTCAAATTACATACATAAGCTGAACACAGTTGTTTGATCAGGGAAAGCGTTTTGGCTATCGCTGATGGAAGGTGATACAGTAGGTGCACTATCATTATGCAAACTGTGTCCACATACGAAGGCAATGTACAGTACTTCAGTCAATAATCTTATTGAAAGTCGTGCGTCTGCACAGCCAGACTATATGCATGCCTTCCAGGTCTTCTTCTCTTCTGCGAAACTAAAGTGCGATCTGAGGTATTGAAGATTTTCTTAAGGAAGTTTCTACTACGCCTAAAAGGTTTTCTTAGTGGAATACCGTTAGTATCTACTCCCAAAAGTAGCCATTATGGTGTTGGGTTTTCACCAATAATGCCCCCTTGTATTGGTTTGAACTTTGGCTTCCTCATCTCATTGTCAATGTGATTCTGATTGTTCTAAGTCCCTATAGTGATTTACGAGTTGAAAGCATATGAATGACTCTAGGAGTTAATCTGAATTTGTACGAAGGATCTCATAATTTAAATAATTATATAAATACATGTAGAGACCATTGCAAGCCTGAAGTCATGTGGGAATGCATGTATATGTCTATAATCTACACTCTAGCAGCACATCCCGAGGAAATATTCGTGTTGTACCCACATTTCCATTGTTCTAAAGGAGAGTGCGGTTCCCTTTTGCTCCGTTGCCATTCAGATTAATCTTCTCTCACAAGCAGCACCAATCTATCGATGAGAGGTAGAACGCTGATAAGCGATATCAGGAATGACTTCTGATGATAAGCTGTTATTTCGGAAGCGAGCTGCCCCAACGAAGAACTCGAAAGAGCGAGGACCTGCCGAGCCGCCTATGGGGAGGAAAAGAAAAAACACCTTTTTCTATGGCTTTCTCGTTGGTGGCCAATGTTGCGTGACTTAAACGCAACTTACTTCCCAGAAACCAGCCTGGACTGGTTGTCCTTATCATACATTAACATTTACTGAGAGATGATCCTTAGAAACTACCAAGGCGTTCTCACTACTTAAAACTCAGCGAAAACTTGCCAGAAGTCAGTGGTTGAACGCCTACTGCGTTAATGACCTTCCTGGTCCTGGAGTATGTCATCGTATAATGAAATTCTGATGACTTTTGTAGTTTGGAGCAATCCTCTAGGCTTTCCCTCAGTTTGGAGAGACTCTCTCAACTCTGAGCCTAGACTGAATGTTAATTACTGATAATTCGTTCAAGCGGCACTGAAAGGACCTTGAACTCTACATCAGGAAGGCAGAGTGGCGACACAAAATTCACCCTGAGTTATCATAAAAGTGATACTTGAGGTATGAGGCACCTGCTACGCTTTGCCCGGGGTGATGCATAGAGCACGGATAGTGCGCAAAAATCACCCCAAGACGTTAGGAAAAGATGGTCTGTCTGCGAGAGAATAAGACATTGTCATGATTTGTAGCAGTGATCCCAAGGCTATGCTGTTGCGACGATAGGGTGCACCCACCAGCAACCTTTTTATCCCTACATTCTCTAATAAATGCCCTCCACGGTAACATAAGCCATTCTTAGGCACTTAATCATTCCATTTATGACCAAATATTAAAGTTTGTAAGTCCTCCTAAATCAGTGGAGAAGAAATGGAATTTTCTACCCAGGATATTCTTAGGCGAGATGTATACATTGAAGATTTAAGTTTTGTAGGTAGAATAAAACAGACCCACGAATGTCAAGGCAGGTAAGAGTAAATCCCTCTCCTCTTCTTCCTGCAAAAATCAGATTGAATTAAAGTCATATAATGCCAAATACGATACGTATTAAGTGTTTAGGCTGGCATCAGCCAAATTCCAACTCAACTCTTCTGATCGATGCCCTGTGAATAAATCATCCTGCTATAAAAGGATGCGATCCAATATCCTTTATCCTATAGGAAAGAAACTAGTTCAGGACACCCTTGGGGAAAGAGCCCGGTCCCCGGGGTAGTCTAGGATTCACGAGGCTGGAAAAACCTGAGGCAGTGTCGAATGAATCTTTTGCAGAAATGACAGAGTGATTCCATTGAAACGCGACCAGAGGCAGCGCCAATTTCACAGCTGTATATTTACCAGATTCACGAGCTTAATTCCCATGATATCCCCGCTGCATTGTGCGCTTGGAATATGGTGGAAGGTGCAGACTTCCATCGACACATTATTGCCATACTCGATTATGGGTGCAACTGTTTATGTTTAAAACAAACAGGTTTAAAACATGCTTTGATAATTTTCATGATAATCGTGTAGAAATCAACCTAGCATAATACAAAAAAGATAAGCTCAGATACAGTCTAATAGTTGAGAGAGGACCTCCAAACAAAGGGAAAGCCTCTCGCTCAAAACCGCAATATGGCATTGGAATCCCATTAGGACGCCTATACTTCAGGGCCGGGAAGTTTATTAGTGTACTTAGGCGTCAAATCACTGACAGATCACTGATGTACTTTAGTATGTGGTTATATCGAATCGGCAGACTTGACCTTGACCCTACTGGAAGTGCCAGTCGCTTAGTTACAAGCTTCGCGGGCTATGCTCGCCACTTTCAAAGCTACTAGCTGCAGTTGTCGAAATTTGTTTTGCTTGAGATTACTATGGCTATTTCAGGGGCGTCGGAAGCTAATTCGAAATGGGGGGGGGGGGGGGGGAGACAAGCTCTAATTAAGTTTGACCTTTGGTACCCCACTACACTGAGAAGTATGCCAGTATTATATTACGATCATGATATTGAGGTAGGGTGCGGGGAGACCACAATACATTTCAAATTAGGTCTAAATCTCCGTCACAATGTGCATGAATTCTTGTTAATTGTAAGCTTCACATTATATTATTGAAATGGACACATTTTGTACCCTACCAAAAATTCACAATGATAAAGATGAAAAATTGAGGGCAAAACCTTTGTCCATACAGAACATTGCCATATGGCAATAGAGGCAAATGGTAACCTAATGCATACAGATAATAACTGACATTAGGGGAAAGAAAAAAAACATTTTTGGTATCATTATAATGTCTGTTGCCATGGTAACGAATTAAGCCTCACTTTTCATTCTATGCTAAATTTTGTGTAAATCTAAATTACATACTGCAGTCTATATCTTTTGAACAATTTATTTCAAAGCTACATAATTTATACATGTGAAAGGGCTCTGAGAGTACTTTCATAATATATATTTTAATTGATCTTTGTCAAGGTCAAGGTCACCATTTTCAAGGTCAAACATCAATTTTTGGTTCAAATTTGAGTATTATGTATGTATCTTTGGAACTATTTATCTCTTGGGTATACAATGTATGCATGTGATAGAACACTAACAACAGTTCCATCGGACATCTTGTCAATGACCTTGATCAAGGTCAAGGTCACCATATCCAAGGTCAAACATCAAATTTTGGTTTAAGTTTTAGTAATAGATGTGTATCTCTGTAACAATTTATTTCTAGGCTACATACTTAAAGCATATAATAGGGCTCTAAGAGCCCTTCCATTAGACATCTTGTCAATGTCATATGTCAAGGTTAAGGTCATGATTTTCAAGGTTAAACATCAATTTTTGGTACTAATTGAAGTTTTTGGTATGTATCTCTGGAACTATTTATCTGTAGGATGCATAATTTAATCATGTGATAGGGCTCTGAGAGACCTTCCATTAGATATATTGTCAATGACCTTGATCAAGGTCAAGGTCATAATTTTCAAGGTCAAACATGAAATTTGGGTCCAAATTGTGGTATCAAGTAGGTATCTCCAGAACTATTTGTCTCTAGATTACATAATTTAATCATGTGACAGGGCTCTAAAAGGCCTTTCGTTAAATATCCTGTCAATAACCTTAGTCAAGGTCAAGGTAACCATTTCCAAGATCAAACCTGAAATTTTGGTCTAATTTTTACTACTAGGCATGTTTCAGTTGGCACTGTATCTTCAGATTCCATGAATTGAACATGTGACTTACTAGATATTGTTCCCTTAATCAAGAGCTCTGTATTGGTAACTATATGGAGGGTATCATATTATATTTATGGACCATAAAGCAACATAGACAGTATAGCAGGGGGGAGGGTTATTCATGTGGTCCTTTAGCCCGACCCCTCTTCCCATGAGGCCGCCAGTGGCCTCTCCTTAGTGGGCACTGGGTCTAATAGTAGTCATGGAGCAAGATAATGGGGTCAGCATAGAGGGTATTAAGGGGGTTATGGAGTAAACTGATGGTCTCGGAGCAGTGTAGAAGGAATAATGGGGCCCATGGAGCAGTGTAGAGGCTCTAATGGGGATGAAGGAGTAACATGGAGGTTAAAATTATTTATGGCCATGGAACAGTATAGAGGGTGTAATGTGGGCCATGGGGCAGCATAGAGGTTATAATGGGGGTCATGGAATAACATGGAGAGTAAAATAATGTTCATGGAGCACATAGAGGGTATAATGGGGGTCATGGAGCAACGTTGAGGTTATAATGGGGGTCATGGAATAACATGGGGGATATAATTGGGGTCAAGGAGTAACATAGAGAGCATAATGGGGGTCATGGAGCAGCATAGAGGATATAATGGGGGTCATGGAACACTATAGAGGGTATGGTCTATTGTTAGAGACTAAGTCCTATTCTGTAATTATTTTATGGAATAAAAGTTCAATATATTATGCGGGTCGTGGTGAAGCATAGAGGGCATGATGGTGATGGAGCAGCATAGTGGATATAATGGGGTCATGGAGAAGCACAGAGGGCATAATGGGGGTCATGGAGCATTATAGAGGGTATAATTGGAGTCATGAAGCATCAAAGAAGGTATGATAGGCGTCATGGAGCAATATAAATGGTATAATGGGGGTCATGGAGCAATATAAAGGGTATAATTGGTGTCTTGGAGCATCATAGAGGGTATGATATAGGGCAATGGAGCAATATAAAGGGTATAATGGGGGTCATGGAGCATCATAGGGGGTGTAATGGGGGTTATGAAGCAGCATGCAGGGTATGGTGGTGGTCATGGAGCAGCATAGAGGGTATGATAGGGACCATTGAGGACTATATAGTGTATAATAGGGGTCATAGAGCATCGTAGAGGGTATAATTGGGGCCATGGAGCCCTATAGAGGGTATGATGGGGCCATGGAGCACTATATATAGAGGATATAATGGTGGTCATGGAGAAGCATAGTGGATTTGGTGGTCATGGAGTAACATAGAGAGCATAATGGTGGTTATGGAGCAGCAAAGAGGGCATAATAGGGGCCATGGAGCACTATAGAGGGTATAATGTGGTCATGGAGCAGCATAGAGGCTGTGGTGGTGGTCAATGATAGCATCTTAAGAAACAAACTCCAACAAGATTTGGATGAGGTAGGGAGGTGGTGCAGGGTTAATAAAATCTCAATCAATGTCAGCAAAAGCAAGGCGATGAACATAACTCTCAGAAAAAAGAAAGAATCAGATACCAATAAACTGAAACTCAACTCAACGGAACTGGATTATGCCACAGAATACCGATACCTGGGCTTAGAAATTGATGAAGGCCTAACCTTCAATCCCCACATAGTATCAAAGATTGAACAGGCAATCAAGAGACTTAAAGCCACGGCCAAAATTAGCCGTGCCCTTACGAGTAAAAACACACTCTTGATTTATAAAACCATGGTATGCCCGGTGTTTGACTTCTGTGACGTATTCTATATTCCGGCCCAAAAGAGACATTTAGACAGCCTACAAGCCATTCAAAATTCATTCCTGCGACTGGCATCCAAAATTGAAAAAACAGAGAGTGTAAAGGACCTCCACCGCAAAATGAAAATACCATTCCTCGATGAGAGAAGAGACTCACGCCTTCTCCTACTAGCCCATGAGATGAGCTGTGATGACAAATACCTTGACAACAGGAAAATAAATCATCGTAATCTTGCCAATGGAAAAACATTGAAAATCACTATGACGAAAACCGAGAGAATTAGAAAATCATTTTTAGTCCAGGCACCATCCCTATTCAATAAACTACCACAGCCGGTAGAAACTGCCCCACCATCCCTGACCTCAAAAGATACCTTGAAGAAAACTTCTTTTCATACTCGGGAATGGAGGGCCCAGCACAGCCAAATAACAGTGAGTGATAAGGCCCTTGTTCATTCTTTCTCTCTCCCCAACACAAACTGCTGTTGCATTATTGTATTTGTATATTACTGATATTACTGTTTCTGTAATTATAAAGACGGGGCAGTGTTCGCCAGAATGCTACCCGCAACTGTAAATACATAAAGGGAGTGCGGCCAGGGGGTGAGACAGTGTTCTCCAGAATGTTACTCACCGACTGGCTACAACATCTCCATATATTCACATAAATCATAAAGATGTGCAAATTACCTGGAAATTAAAGGTGGAAGACGAAAAACTACCGGTACTTATGCTATACAAGGAAAATGTCCACAAAACTATTGATTATATGAAAGCTTATAATAATCCACTCAGAAAAGTGGTGGATTCAAAACTCACACAACAAAGCAAGTACATCTTGCTCTATGGCACCTAACTTGCCAATTTATTGTCTTATTGTTTTATCTTGTTTGTGATGTTATTGCTGCCATATTAGTTGTCATACTAGTGTAGTCACTTCATTTAGCTATCTATCAAGTACTACGGTACCTGTTTAATAACGTAAAGTCTACATTTTTCCAAAGGGGACCCTCAGGAAGAGTTATGGTTTCATAGAGGAGCGGCACCCCCTTTTTCGGTGTAAAATTTGATGTGTTATTGAGAATGTACACTTCCGGAAATAAAGCATTATACATACATACATACATACATACATACAGGGAGCAGCATAGGGTAAGAAGGTGGTCATGGAGCAGCATCGGGTAAGAAGGTGGTCACAATGTAACATGGAGGGTATAATGGGGGTCATGTAGTAACATAAAGGGAATGATACGTATCATTGAGGACTATAGAGAGTATAATAGGGTCATGAAGCACTATAGAGGGTATGATGGGGGCCATGGAGCACTATAGAGGATATATAATGGGGGTCATGGAGCAACAAAGAGGGGATGATGGTGGTCATGGAGGAGCATAGAGGCCATAATGGTCATGGAGCAGCACAGAGGGCATGATGGGAGCCATGGACCAGCATAGAGGGTATGATGGTCATCATTTTAGCAGCATAAAAGGTATAGAGATCATCATGGAACGAAATTGAAGGTATGATGGGGGTCATGGAGTAGCATAGAGGGTATAACAATGGTCGATGAGCAACATCTAGAGGATGTAAAGTTGGTAAATGAGCAAAATTTGCGTGAAAGACTAGAACGGGAGTTCAAAACAATCGTCGATCACAGGCATGTTTGTAACAGTACAAAAAATGTAACGAAATCTTGGACACAATGAGTACCATCGATTGGAGATCCTTACTATAGTTCATTAACGTAAGGACAACGCATGAAATATAGCTGCGTGGACAGTTATGCGTATTTTCTCGTCATTATAATATATTATCTGTTAAATTCTAGACCAATAAAAATATTTAAAAAAAGAAAAATAGGGGAATATAGAAGGGTACATGCATATAAACAATTACATTGATTTATCACAATTAAGGTTTACTTAAGTCCCCCATTGTCCTCATGAGGATTGAGGAGATGGGGGAAATACACTATCTTTGAAAGTCCCTCTGTTTGACTTAATAACTCAAACTAATCATAAAAATATATCTTGCAACAGCATTCTATTTCTATAATAAGCGAATGCAGGACTAGTTCTGCACGCTTCATGGATACAATTGCATAAGACGAGCAGGAGCCCAATGGGGCACTGGGGAAAAGACTGATACCCACAAGAAAAATCCCTGACAATACATCCTGGATTTAAAAGAATACCTCCTGGACATCTTAAGTGCCGGATTGAGACTCTCTTGGGTTGTTTGGGGGAGAACTAGACAGTAGGATCTATAGGATTCAGAGTGGGTCTTTCTATTTTCTTCTCAATGTATTACTTTCCTCTCACACTCCAATGACTTTAGGACCTAACACTAGTTTCCGTTGGATTTTACCATCAGCAAATCGTTGAAAAGAAAACATTAACATTAACTAATCCATTACACAATCATTATAGATTTTCAAGGTAAAATTGCCATGTACTTCTTTCTCAGTGGATCCTTTGGGATCCTATTTACAAATACGGCGCCCCCAGCTCGCATCTCAATTTATGCCGTTTGCGCTGAGCCTTGTTTTAAAAATGTGGCCTGGAGTGAAAAACCGACGGCAATGCTTAATATGTGACATTATTTGCTAACTAACTAAACTGTAAAATGAAGACAACCATTAACGTTTGTGATTTCACAACAATATCCAATCATGTCGCCATAGGCAACGTTGCCTCGCACATTTATTCGTTTAGTTTCGATTTTAATTAAATCCTACAGACAACCTGCTGATAAATTGGCAATAGTATGTATCGAGTGTATCAATATCCCTTATTCATTCCAGCGTTGAAAAAGAATATGTCTCAAATGGTGAATGGCATTATTAAGATGCAATGATGTGAAGATAATACGATATTTAGAACACTGGTTTCCCAGCAAAATAAAATCGTCCAAAAGTGGCTTTTCCCCTCAATTCTATCTTTATTTGATAGTAGGCGCTGTGGGATCAGTTACATTTGCATTTCCTAAATGTTGATGGAAGTACAATTCCTAGTCAATTCAAGTCTGGCCCAGTATTATAGGGCGCGTATAGCTTGGCTCGAGGGGCATTTAAAACTATTTTGTAGGATAGCGTTATAAACATTATTGTGTTGTTTCTTTCAAGAAAATCGCATTACAACGATTTGGAAAATTTCTGCGTCATAATCGCGTGTATACTGTCAAATATCTTCTCGTAATTACCAAGAACATACGATTTGATAGTTATTCAGACGTTTGACATAACGTATTAAGAAATTACAGAATTAGGTAGAAAACATAAGTGGTTGTGCACAAACAGTATTTTTCATAGTCGTATCTCTATTTGCAATAATATATACAAACAAATCTGACGAAGCCAATTGCAAAAATATAGTGCTGACAATCTGAAATAGAATTTAGAGGTCCAAAATGTAACCAAATCAATGAGAATCATTTTGACATTGAGTAATGTTGGGAGTGAACTATATGCCAACTGTTTTCATCTCAGATTTATCTACAGGAAGTTTCGTTGTGCATTGCTGTGCCATTTTTATCTAAGTGGGTTGATACATTGCAGGTATATTTGGAGATCAAAATGTAACCTGTGGGTCCCATGCGAGTACGACCAATGCATTAGTTAGGAATTGATAATGGCATCCCATCATTTCAGTGTCGAATTGGGAAGTTCTATGTAATTCCCCTGGCATCTGTGTGCTTATGTTAATTTCCTGTGCAGCAAGGCATAGAGCGAGGTCAAGCTACCAATAATCCCAGGCTGTATTTCAAACCGTTGATCACAGGGTCAATCTATACCATATGTTATGTAAAGCAAGCTTTGGAACAAAAATATTTAATGTATGTGTTCGTAGTACATTCATTCACTCGTAAAAAATGTGTCAGCAGCAGTTTATGATCGCTGAATATATAAGAGGTAGTAATTTCGACTTTTTTTTTACTAATTCAAACGTGAGATAATGACATATTTTCATTTTCGTGATACAACACTATGAATATGATAGTCAATGGCATTGCTGACAATGCTGCCCATATCTATCGCAAAATAATTAATAATACTCGGGTTAGAAGTCATATTGAATGTATAAGCGCATACGATATATGTATACAAATATTACAATCAATCCACTTTTGGTTTAATAGCTCTACTTCTAGGACAAGTACTCACAACTCTCAATAGAAAAGGTATATTTTGTTAATTACATATATTATACAGATATGTATGTATACATGTTCAGAGTAAAACTATTACCTTACTCTGAGGTGTATGTAAATGATGTGATAATACAATCTACATTTATATTGATGGTTTTTGTGTGTAGAAACGTAATTGAAGGGTATACAATGTGCAATACATTTGCTTTATTTCGATTCCTACTGCATGAAACAATGCTGAACTATAAGGTGATTGTGCAATACTTTTAATCTTGTCAGGAACTCATACAATTCTCAGTTTCAAGAGCAAGATCGACCTTCGACTGAACAACTTCTCTGGGTTCTTCCATTATTCTCTTACTATAAAGTTCGTTCTCACTGAAACCCATAACGTTCCGCCTGCCAACCAAATTAGTTTGCCATATACTGATAGCTCACCACATGATGATGATTAATGGCTTCGAAATCTTACATCGACATATATATTAATATCAGTATCAGTGTGGATAGCAAGGGGAGGTTTCTATTGGCACAGTAAATCATTACAAGGTCATACGCTTGTTCGAGGTGGTTATCTCCACTTTACTTCATCATGCTCTCGATAATCATCACAATAATTGCATCTATTACGACAAAACAATTTCTTACTTAGTGTATATTCATATATAGTGACCTACAGGGCTGAATTTATCAATATTCTGCTGCTGTTATGTGTGCATAGAGGACGTTGAAGTCAAATCGTCCGAGATATAACTGCCACGGCTGATCGAGTGATAGTAAGTGAAGCCACCAGAGTAAAGCATTTCAGTGGTTCTCCGAAAAGAACAAAACAAAAATGAGAAAACCCTAAGTTTTTTACCGATGCTAATCAGAGTAAAGCTTTAACATGGATGTATTCATACTTCTGTCCATCTCAGGTATAAGTAATACTAATTAGATATGGTTACTAAAATCATTGATACATCATAGATTATATATCTCCTGATTTACATACCATTAGATCGACCAACAATGATAAATGCAGGCAGTTGTCTGAATTCCCATCATGCTTATCTAAAGTCACACAGAGGAGTACGACACTATCGAAAGTCTAAATAAACTGTTATCTTAATAGAATGTTGTTTCCTGGGAAGGCTATGAGGTCATTTACAGATAGAAAATCTGAGGTATGCCTGCACTATAGATATATTTCAGATGTTCGATGGGGTGTCTCAGTATATGGTTACTTCCGCCTGCCTAGTTCATCCAAAACAAGGTCCATACACATGTGTATTTCTCATTTGATTAATCTTTGCATATTTACTATATTGCATTGTTGATAATGCTCCTTGATTTTACATAATCAGATTTGCAATTCAAAGCGATTCATTAGTAGAAAGAAACTTGAGTGTACATATAGTTTTTATTGACTTACATTGACTTAGAGTCACACATGTTTTCTCACCCTTAAATGTTTGTAATTTTACAATTTTATAATAATCGTAAGGCTTTTTTTTTGGTTTACAGTATCTCCTAGGGGGTGTTTTAATTGGCCCAGGATACTCTCCGGAACACGGATAACATATCCATACATCCACGAACAACGTTGTAAGGTAAAGGTTTAGGAAAAGAGATACACCTAATTCCATGGGCCGCACTTGTATATAGATGGAGAACAGTTATATATTATTATACATCATTGTTGATTCGGCCAAGGTTGTGATGATGGTAAGAAATAAATAGCGAGAGGCAGCTTTGGGAAATTAAATGTTTATTTAATTTTTTATAAAATTTATATAAATGATTTTAAGTAATAAAAGGAGGGTATATAAATAGATGGTTGTTGAGAGTAAAATTGGTAAAAAGTTGATGAATTGTAAAATAAATTGTTTGTAGATAAAATTGATTTGAATGATAGATATAATTAGTATGGAGGAATGATAATGATTAGAAAAAGGTGTGGGTGGGTGGGTTAAATGTTGTATGGTGTGTGTTTGAAAGTGAAGTGAGCGGGGAGCGGTGTGAGAGTGGTTAGTACGGGGAGTGGTTGTAGGGGGCGTAGTAATAGGTGGAAGGGGATTGGCCGCAACAATGCCCTAGCATTACCTATACAGTCATGCTAGACACATTGTTGATTCGGCCAAGGTTGTGATGATGGTAAGAAATAAATAGCGAGAGGCAGCTTTGGGAAATTAAATGTTTATTTAATTTTTTATAAAATTTATATAAATGATTTTAAGTAATAAAAGGAGGGTATATAAATAGATGGTTGTTGAGAGTAAAATTGGTAAAAAGTTGATGAATTGTAAAATAAATTGTTTGTAGATAAAATTGATTTGAATGATAGATATAATTAGCCAAAACTGCCAATTTGGTTATGTATGAAGGGAAGTGGAGGGTGGGATTTTGATATGGTATTTTAGTAATGGGGTTTTGATATGATGTTTCAGTGATGGGGGTGTTTTAGTATAAAATGGTTTTTTTTTTTTTTTTTCTGCTTATAGCAGTTATGATATTGATAAAAGTTTGTTGGTCCCTTGGGACAGTCCTTGAGGCCTGAGGGCCGAGTCTTTAGGTATATAGCCGAGTGGCTTTATGGTAATGTGATTTAGGGGTACGGGAGGAGTGTGATTATAGGATTTAGAGTCTGTTGCCTGCTTGAGGTCAATCAATACTAAGGATGCAGGGGGTTGCTTATGGCTTTTGTTATTGCGTGATTCACTTTGGATGCATCTGTGTGTATGTACTTCTTATATGCATCTGAAGCCCAACCGATATAATCCTGTATCTGGAGGGTTGTACAGCCTGCCGCAAAGGCATTGGTAGCCGCCGCTTTGCGCAGACTGTGAAGGGTATATGGTCGTGGCTCTACTCCCATAGACACTAGGAGGCTCTTCCAGTATCGGGCCACGTACGTGGCTGGCATGGGGTTTCTCGTTCCTGGGAACATGAAACAAGCTTCTTGCTGATGTCTTGTGGGTAGGCGACGTAGCATCTCCTTGATGGCCTGAACTACGCACATGGTCTTGTCGGCTGATGGTTGGAGTGTTACCGTCTTACACTGGTACGCCGACTGTAAATTCTTTGCTGATTTCACCTTAATAATCACACATCCGTTGGTCAATACCACATCGGCCCTTGTGAGGTGGATAATGGGCCTGAACTTACTCAGAGTAGGTGCCAGCACCTCCGATTGGCGTAATCCCGCATAATATATCACGAGTAGGGCGGTTTTCACCGTCTGCGCCGTGTGGTCTGAGGTTATATTGAGGAGTGCTGCTCTAATAACTTCGGAAGGAACTGGTAGCCTTACTCTGGGTACAAATGACTTGTCTCTATCAAGGCCCTGTAGGGCCCAGCGAACGCGCTGGTGGTCCAGCGACCTGGTTGGGAGATTATTTAATTTAAAACTCGTTCTGAGATGAGATATATGGTTCCTAATTGTTTTTGGTGCGGGGGCAGTTTGGTGTAGGTATTCGATATATGCACAGATTGTTAGGTAAGAGGGGTTTGTGGCATCCGCCCCTACCTGTCTGGTGAATTTTTCAAACCTCCTCACTGCCGCATCCCTGTTTTCTCGGGTTCCCTCCGCCCATGCATCTCGTTGCCTGCTTGCTACTTTCTCCAGTAGTGGTGCGAGGAGTGGACCTGTAATGCGATGAGAGGTACATTGTTTTAAGTGCATAGAGGCAGGGTTCAATTTTCTTTATCGATTTTTCATTGATAATACGATCAGCAGCATGTCTATATTTATCGTGAAGGTGTGCGCGGCTGAGATTGTCGGCCAATGTATTTTCCACGCCTGGTATGTGTTCATAGCTAATTTTAAGGTCGAAAAGGGCCTGAACCATCCAAGCCAAGCGCGCGGCCTCCAGTATTACTCGGTTTTTGCCACGGCCAGTCTTGAATACCAAAACGCTTGCTAGATTGTCACACAGTATCAGGATGTGGCCTCCACGATCCTTTTCACTAACTAATGTATGCAATGCTATGGGGATGTTTGCTGCCTCCAGTTCTGATATATTAGCTACCCCTTCATCCACTGGGGCCACTTGGGCGCTGTATGCATTCAATTGGTCGGCGCCTCCCACCCCGGATAGGCAGGCGTCCACCACTATGGTCTTGGTGGGGGCACTAGATGGAATAACAGCCCTCCCGTTCCATTGTTGGCAGAACCCACTGAACCATTGGAGATCCCTTTTCATATCTGCATTTATATTCACATATTTCTTACCCTGCATGTCCCTGAGGGCCTCCAGCAGCCTGCTGACGAAGAGTCGGGCAGGACCCACACATTTAGATACGTGAATAAGTGAACCTATGACAGATTGTAATTCTCGCCTGGACATCGAGCGCCTCTTTAGATATTTGTTTACCATTGCGAGTATCTGTTCGATCTTTTGTTTATTGATGCTGAGTGTCATGTCGGGTGCATTTATATCGATGCCTAACCATCTGACCACGGCAGCTGGGGGCTGTCTTTTATCTTCAGCCTCGGGCAAACCTAGTTCGGCGAATAACTCGATGGCTCTGTCATAATGGCGCTTAGCTGTTTCATTATCCTTTGATATTATTATTAAATCATCGAGGTACATTTTGCTCGTGATGCCCTCCCTGGCCAGCACGCCCACTATCGCGTCCGCGATCCGCTGCATATGTGATGACGATGAGCGAGCGCCAAACGGCATGGTTACATCTAAGTAATAACTCTGGTTCCAATGGATACACAGCAGAGGCCAGTCCATGGGATCGCTTTTAAAGTTTTTATAAGCTCTGCTTATATCGATGGTACTCATGAAGGCGGATGGTCCGAACTTGAGGAGTTCTTCCACAAGTGAGTCGACAGTAGGGAGAGTGTGCACGCGCTGTTCGCCCCACAAGCTGTTCTTTAATAGGAATGCGTTTACAGATTTCTCTTCCGGAAAACTTAAGTCAATAATAACGCGCCGAGAGTCAGTGTCTCTCTTTTCCCTGGACATCAGCGGAGAACAGTGGTACCAGGTATCAAACGGTGCTCGATCGAGCGGGCCCACAAGTCCCCCCAGTCGCAATTCTTTATTTACAAAGTCGTCGATCTTTTCACTAAATGCATTTGCACTGGAGTGATTTTCGCCGCTGTCGAGATGGGTAGTGGGGCCGAGATAACCCATGGGGAACCCGTAGGCCACTAGATCATAGAGTTCTTTCTCGTCAGAATTATTGGAGAGGTATTTCTTCCAGTTAGGTAAATTGAGACTAGTAGGGAGTTCAATTTTTGCAGAGAGGGCGTTAGGCATGCCTGTACTGCGCACTGCTGAGTAGATAGCCTGGTGGTTACTATACTTGGAGTCTATGCACATATTCGGCCACTCACTATGTCTATGACTTGCGTATGCGGCGGGCGAGAGATCTACTTCTCCCTTGTCCCTTTTGCCAGCACAAATGTCCCTTATTCTGACAAAATGATCACCATCGCTTATTGTACTCACGTTCCTATGATGTGGAGCCGTGGCCTTCGTTGGCGAGTCTGTATGGGGCAGGTAAGTGACAGCAGTCGACGCGGTGACAGCCGTCTTGTTTACTGTGCGGCCATCTTTGCTGGTAGTCTCGCCATGCGCGTGGCTGCGCGAGACATCAACACTGGCACGTGCTGGGGGCGTGGCGCCCGTGCCCGCGTAGCTTTCTCTGGGTATGAATGGCGGCGCCTCCACGTTCCACTTGCTGGAGACGCCGTCTAATCGTTTTTTGTAGCAGAGCTGGAATAAGACTGAGATGAAACATTAGATCTGTTGTTATTGCGAGGCGCATTGTAATTCTGAGTACCACCGTTCCTATTCCCTCCTTGATTGTTACCGTTGGCATGGTTTATTTTTCGCATACAGTCTACAATGGAATGAACACAGCTTTTTCCGATGGAGTCACAATACGTGCAAATATGGAGGTGATACAAATTAGCTTCAGTGTGGCTGCTGCTTTGCCTACAGCCAGAGCGAGAGTTGTATGCCCGGCACACGACCTCTGTCTGACCTGAGGGGGACCTGTTAGATTGCTGACTGTGACTGGCCTTGTTATTGTTACTGACTGAGCCGCCATTGTAAGCCCCGCTAAGTGCTGACGCACTGCCGTGCGTGAGACAAAGCCTCACACGCTCATCTTGAATGGCATGCCGGTCTTCCCACACGATAGTCCCATTTTCTATAGAGTCCCATATATAGTCAGACCATCTCCTTACCGCCGCCCAGGGCCGGTCAAGGGAGTCTTTGATAACCTTCCTCAAGTGATCATTGATGTCATGATAATCTCTACTATCGTAAGCCCGGGGGTCATCTAATAGTGATAAGGTGGCATCCACATATTCCATAGCCGTCATGGTGGCTCGGGCCTCGACCTTCTGTTTAACTGTGGACACACCTTCACGGCTAATAAACATATAGGGTTTAGCGAAGATATTAGAAGAGAGCAAGTCTGACATTATGTGCGTCTTACCGTGGAGGCCCGAGGACTTTCTTTCCTTCTCTATTTCGCGCTCCAGGAATCTGTCTGCGTCGAGCTGGCGGCGAAGGATTTCGGGAGCATTGACCTCGGACCTCCGACGGCTGCGTTTCTTGTGTTTCTTTTGGCGTGGTAGCTCTTCCTCGGATTCGCTGTCCTCAGAGGAGTCCTCCGAACAATCTTCTATCACAACCTTCTTACTCCGTTTCTTGGTTTTGGTTCTGTCTTTCTCAGTCTGTGTATTCGCTGCATGTCGGGCGACTACTGCTAGCTGTTGGGCCATAGTTTCTACAGTGCCCTTTAGACCGGTCATGGCCGCCTCCATGGATTTCACCTGTATGTCCAATTCACGAGTTGTGACCGCCTTAGTCTTACCAGACTTGGCCTTCGGTGGGGGCACGGTCTCCGTCTCGCTAAGCTCCTCATGTGAGACCTCCTCAGGTGGGCTCGCACCGCCGGCACCTACGTCTTTCATTTTCTTTGGTCTCGAGCGTCTGTGTCTAGGCATAATGTCTCTAGGTACAATATACCTGGAGCTTCTGGTACGTTCTCGAGCTTTCTTAGGAAGTAATATGCTCATTTGGTGTTACTGCTGTCGTGAAAGAGTCAGCAGAGAACTCCACTCCCAATTTAAATGTTGTATGGTGTGTGTTTGAAAGTGAAGTGAGCGGGGAGCGGTGTGAGAGTGGTTAGTACGGGGAGTGGTTGTAGGGGGCGTAGTAATAGGTGGAAGGGGATTGGCCGCAACAATGCCCTAGCATTACCTATACAGTCATGCTAGACACATTTTCATATTTGGATGACTTTTTCAAGGTCGGATTAATAAAAAGATTGGGCCCACAAATTTATCACACCGAGCAAACTATATTAACGCAGCACTCTAAGTTAACATCGGTCAAAAACAAAGATTTCTACTTTTTATTCTGTTTTTTTCCAACCCACCTAAAAGTGATTTGCCCAATATTTTGGAGGACTGTGTTCAGGACTGTTTTCCTACAGGGCTTAATAAAAGTCCATATTTTCATTCCGGAATCCGACAAAGTCATTTCCTGCGGTAGCTTTACTTTAATAGTATCCTTCTCTCGGTCGATTCAACTTCAAATTCATGCATAAACATACAAAAGTAGCAGAATATTGATAAATCCATTCCCACGAGTCATAATATGAGTTAATTTGGTGAAATTCATGTTGTGGTAATAGCTGAGATGCAGCTTTAAAACCAAGGCAAGTGCTTTTGCAAATGTTTTACTAGGGACTTTCAAGACCTAGCGGAGAAAGGACAAACTGCAACTTGAAGAGCGATGTAGGAGTTTACTTCCATCTAGGAACGTGTTGATCTGAACTTCCCTAGTTGCATCTTGTAACATCAGAACCTTGCAGGCCAGGAATGTGCCAGTGTACGTGTGTGCATGGCTGTTGCTAGCATACATGAACATGCTATTTTTCGCAATAATTTCTCTCTTTGATTCTTAGCAGTAAAGAATGGATGATTTGATTATTGATAATGAACATTTAAATCTGTTGCTGTATTAAGAAATGAGTTCATTACTTTTTCTCGCAGAATGATTATTATCTTTGTATTTTGCTGTTCTACCATTAGAATTTGGATAAGAAAGTTTTAATAGTGAAAATTGTTAGCCGCTTGATATACCCATTCCAACAGTGTTATCCTAATCTTCTCAAGCTCATTCAGGATGTCTTAAGTTACAGAGTATGAAGTGGAGCCATACCTGTAGTCTGGGCTCACATCCTCCCAGATCCTCTCAGAATGGTATGTCGGTGATTGGACGCCTACTGCGCTAATGGCTTTCTCGGTCCCGGAATAAGGATCCTAATTGGATGGTAGTCACCGCCTAAGGCAGATACTAAAAAGATTAATAATGGCATTTTGGGGTTTGGAGTGAGAGGCTTTCCATCAGTTTGGAGGAACTCTCACAACTCCTCTGAGCCTCTAGGGATTGTATATTAAAAAGTTTTGATTCCAGCAACCCCAAAATAGTTGGTTTTGCACCAAGGAGAGCAAGGCACCATAAAAGAAGTATAAACTGACACTGGCTTGCTAAAGAAATAATAGACACATTTGTGTTTGTAAGGTAGTCTTGAAACCTAAAACCAATGGTTCCACAATGGAGGATCTTAAAGCAGTATTAGACAGAGTTTTGTTTGCATATTTTTGCTCAAATGTCACCCATGTTAACGTAAAAGTCAAGACGTGAGGCCGAAAGGCACGATGTAATAGAGAAACCTAGAACCAAACACATGGGTTACAATGAGACTTATTGTTTTATGAGTTTTATGAAGACACAACTGATACCAATCTGTATTAATACAACCAATACATCGGTGCCCATATTTGGGTAGCCAAGGGGCGGTTTCTTAGCCCCGCTTATTCTCATCATCGACCAATCAGGTCACTCCTGGGCGGCGCCTATGACGTCACGCTACAAACATAAACATTGACATTCGTTCACCCAGATCCGCACTGAGTGGACAGTTCATTTGAAAATTTGTTAAAGTATTTGGATTTTCTCAACGTTTTGGTCGATATTTCTTCGAGAAGGGGAAACCAAAATTATGTGCCAGACCACCCATGTACCATCGTTGAACGACGAATCTACGAATTCTCCAGTTGTTGTGGATGTTAATGAACTTAACGGAAGAATTGGTTCATAGGAGACACTGATGAAGGGCTTAATGTCGTCTTTAGAAGCAAAGAAGGCTGATTTTGTTGATTCTCCGGGGGCTTCTGCATCAAGTGAAAGCTCCAATACCATTGTTTTCAACGGTAGGGAACGTGAAGCAAATGTGGACAGTTCCATTTACGCGGTTGGCGGAGCCCATCGTACACGCGGCCGTGCCAGAGACCGATCGAGGTCAAGATCGAGAACACGCCACTTCGACCAAACAAAGGATCTTGAGAAAGGTGATACGATTGATTCATTTGAAAATTTGCTATTGGTCAACTTGAAACTAGTTAGTAAATTGGTGACTGATGCTAGGTCCCTCGATGAGATTCAGGGCGTGGTCAATCACTGCCTTACAATGTGCGAGAAGGCGGGGTCGCAAGTTTATACGCTAAAGGCCAGCCTCCTCTACGACCAGGCCGTAAGGGCTAGAGCAAGGTGGGTTTGGCTGCCTTCCAAAATGTTCGCCAAGAAGAGGTGTTGCGTTGCTATGCTTTCGAGAACTTAAAGAAGATTTCTACCAGCAAATCAACTAAATCTAAGAAGGATAGGGTATGCTTCGGGTATAATAACCCTGGGGGTTGTTCCGGGGGTTGTTCCGTAAAGAACTGTGACTACCCTCATAAGTGTTCGAGTTGTGGATCCTTTGATCACGGAGCTAAGGCTTGCACGGGCTCAAAAGGCTCGAAATAGGATGTGGAGGGTCGTGATTCCCTGTGGTGTGCAATTATTAAACCTATCTAGGCATAATGCTCAGGTTGAAATAATTATTTTGGTATATGAACGAATACTTATTTTGTTCCTTCTGTTAGGTGTTTGGAATAATCTTTATACACATAGTTATACATAGTGGGCAAAAATATTTGATTTCAACTTTTGTTACCTCCTTCTGATAAATAAAATATGTTATGATCATATGTAAGCATGTGGTACAGCATTTTTACACGGGCACATCTACGTAATATATAGATTAGGCAAACAAAAAATAGGTGTGTTTCCGATTTATCTGGCTGAAAACTAGGTAGGGGGGGTGGTAACTTTTTTTTTTTGTTTGGAAACCACCTCCCAGGAACTGAAAAAAATGACTTTTTCATAACAATAGTTGTTTTGAACATGGGAAATGTGCTTTTTGACAGTTTTGGGTTAGGAAAATCCGTTTTCCTGCTTTTATAAGCTTTTTTTGTCAAAAAATCCAAAAAAAGTAAGATATGATGGGGAAAAAATCAGATATGGTAAAAAAAACTTTTAGGTAGGGTAAGGTTTTTCTAGGTAGGGGGGGGGGGGGGGGGTAAATCGGAAACACGCCTATTTTTTTTTGGCCTTAAGAAATCTATAACTTTGAAATGTAAGTTTAACCAACATTTCCCCACGGTAGGAGTTAATCATTTTTCTGGTTGACATGTAATGGAGTATACAGGTGTTCGGTAGAAAGTGTACCAATATGATTTATTGATCTATAGATCCCGCAGACGATTCATCAGTATATATCAGCAGCAGGCCTAGTTGTTTGTGACTGATGTTTGAACTGAAGCCAAATTACCAGGCATCTGTCGGGTTTCTCACAAATCAGGAACATCGAGAAGTAATCCTTTCCAATCTCCTTAAACTGTCTTCAAGAAAGCCATCCTAATCATGCTGAAGCAGCCTGACTGGTATGTCAGTGTGCGGATCTTACTTTCTAGACGATATGTCGTATCGGATTTGACAAGTCATTTCAGGAAAATGTAAGGGAGGCATTTAACTCCTTCCACTTCGGGTAAGAGCATCACAGGCCTATAAAGGAGCAATTATTTAAGGAGGGGAATATTTCTACAAGTATATAGCATATTTGTCATGTCTCAAACTTTGTTGCTGAGATGTATAGCAACGGTCTAAACCAAGTATATATATATGCATTTTCGACTCATATACAGCAATCAAAACGATATATTTAATTCATCTTTAACCGCCCAGCAGTGACTATTGTTTATTATAATATCAACATCATTGAATCAACTAACATACAGTACACTAAAACAAGATGGTTGTTGAAACTGTGTTTCATTTCGAGTAAAGTTTAATACACAGTTTACATATTATATACAAGTATATATTTTCTTATATTTGTATTGATCGAATTTTCACAAATTGTGATATTTCTCATTTGTATTGACAAAGATGATTCTGTATCGGATGGAAATCTGGGGGTTACAATTTTGGTATTTTATATTTTTAAAAAGTACCAAGAGAGGGAAGATAACGATAGAAATTAAGAGTAACATGAAGGCGAAATCAAGAATAAAATAGAGACACTCATATAAGTGCAGCAGCATAGGCTAGATAGGTATAGTTTTCATAGAAATTGTATATTTGTATATATTCCCTGGGACATCTTCAAGAGATCGAGTTCATAAGTTTAACTTCCTCGGTATTATGTCACGAACTGAGCCTGTCCTTCCTTCTTTTCAATCAAGGGGTCAGATGCCTAGTTATATCTGATGTGGTACGGTAATTTGACTAATCAGGAGCAAGCACGATCCCCTGTGTTTGACCGCTTTGACGCATTAACTGATACACCGCAGGAATCCCTGCCGCACTCGATCTGCCTGATTGTAAGTCTACTTTGATGCATTTGGACAAACGAGCAGGAGCCAGGGCATGCGAGAGAGAGAGAGAGAGAGGAGGAGGGGAGACAGTAGAGAGGGAGAGACAGAAGAGAGAGATGAGAGAGACGGAGATGGCAGAGAGATGGGGGGTGGGGAGAGGTAAGAGGTAAAGGATGATACGTGGATCAGGTTGTGAGAAAATGTCTACACAATCGGCAGTTGTACACATTTAGCAGGTTAATAAATAATAATTCTAGGTTGGTGAGTAAGTGACAAAATTCTCAAATAAACACAAGTCCATCAGATTTTATTTGAAGTTGTTGATTTATTTGAAGATTACTCGACCTTACATGTTTCGGGCCGGGTTGGGCCCTTCATGAGTAAATAATAATAAATATTAGTTATATCTGTCTTTGGGATTGCCTTAATTTATGAACGGGAAAGAGACCTTTACAGCCAGGCACACAAGGCCCCTAGATATAAATAAATTAACTAGTGAACTATGGGAGGAAAATTAGAACATTTCTTTAAATCACAGGATTTAGACACTGACAAAATTGATCAAATGTGCCCCATGAAAAATTTAAAGCAAAACCAGACTGGTTCACAAGTCAAATCATAAAAGAGAGGAAAGCTAGAGAGATAAAACCTTCCAAAAAGCGTGGAAAACAAACTCTGTAGAGGACTGGGGAAGAGCACAAATATCTTGTTTTTTAACATATTTTATTGTCAGGCTTTAACAACAATTTTGTACACTCTCACCACAGGGGTGATTTTCGTAGTGCCCTGCTACTCATTCGGGTACATTGAGGTATTTTTGTCAACCCAATACAATAAACTGATCTCATGTTTTTACAATTTATCAACACATCTTATCGTGTATTAATACAGCCAATATAAGATTTAATAAATATGAAACGTGAAAAGGATAAAAGAGATGAGATGTGGGGTGTGAGAATAATGAAAAAAGAAAAGTGCCTGTCTAATTTATCAAACAGTTTCTATGAACGAGGTGAGATGGATGAAACAAACTGTACATCCGTTTGACGTATTAATAAATCATCAATCAACTCAAAATTAAGGAAAATGAAAAATGAATATCGGGTTCACTATATGAAGGTTTGTCTATCTTATAATGGAATAGTTGTAGAATTATTGTAGGAAAATAAGAAGAATAAAGAGTAAGCCTAAAAGCTGTGATCCTAAGATCTAGAATGAACGTTTATTGTACTCTAAGCATACAGATGAGTGCTTGGTCCATGTGGCTGTCATTCATTGGTTGAATATTATTAGGTTAGAAGCTACCTGAGCCTTCACATGTTACCGTAATTACTGCAATAAATTCCTGGGTAATGGTACCTTATGGATTATGGACATGTTACTTAGGATAATAAATATAATAATAATTAATGATAATTTTGGTCATAAAGTGGTTGCCCATTGTTGCGTCATTATTTCGTAATATGATGTAACAAAAGAACAAATTAAAAGTGCCAAATGTGGGATATCACTAAACCCCTCATAGCGCCAGAAAAAACTAAAAAAACAATCTCTCATTAGGACAAAATATAAAATACTTTAGGCGAAGACCAAAATGGTTTCAGAGATGTTCAATGGTCCTGTTGTATAAGAAAGTCCTCGTTTCCTATCGCATCTTTTTGACGTACGAGGGACTTACGAGATATGACAGACATACGAGGAGTGGTTTGCATAACAACCCTTGCAGCAATTTCGTAATTTGTATTAATCAACACATCGCATCTCCTTGTATCTTCTCGTATATGAGGTTTGAAGAGTTTATTACGGTATTTGAAGTTGGAATCAAGTAGCTTTAGAAACCAATCATGAATGGTGTTGCAAGATTAGTATTAATGCTCTGGCACATTTATATATCAACATACATATTCTCATATGTAATCACAATGGTCTTGTATTGTCATGATACCTTATGAATGGTTATGATCGATATAATAATGCGTAATGGTTAGGTAATTCTTTACATATATCACATTGGTAATACATTGGACATTCCATCATCCATTTTCTCCCATGCCTCTCCCCCTCTCTCTCACTGTCCCTACACTACCCCTCTCCTCTCCCCTGCCCTCTTCTCTCTCCCCCTCTTCTCTTTGTATCTGCTTCTCCCTCTCCCTATCCAATTTCCCCCACCCTCTCACCTCCCCATCTCTCTTTTTCCTCGCTCTTCCCCTCCCCGTCTGATCTCTCTCCCTTGATCTCTTTCCCCCACTTCCCCCATCCCTCCCTGTTTTTCCTTCTTTGCCATCCCCCTCTGTGCTCTCTCCATCCCCTCTTTTTCTCCCCTTCCTCCTCCTCTCTCTTTCCCTGTCCCTTTAATACTATGACTGAATGGTTTATTCACTTCGAGCGGGAAGATTACCCCCAATTGATTTAATTATAAAACTTAAACAGTCTCATTTAGTTATAAATTCAGATATCAATATATTATGTATACATGTATAATACATGTATTATGTATTCAATTATATATGTGCATACAATATACATATATACAGTAATCAGTATGTGTAAATATGTGCACATGTATACAGGTGTGTGTATGTATGTACACATGCGTGAGTGTATAGGTATATGGTAAATTCCACCAATTTGACAACATTTGGACCCCCAACCGTGGAAAGTGATAAAATGGGCTTAAATCAAATTGATTACCATTAATTTGATTTTTTTTGACTGGATGGTTCTACCAACTTGTGGAACCACATTTTTGGCATTTTTAGCCCATTTTTTTTTATTTTTTTTTAATTTCAAAATCCCATTTTGGGGCAAAAATCGTTTTTTTAAACTGCCATTAGTCCATGGAATTGCTAAATTTCTAAATAATCTTCAAAATTGAAATTTATTTTATATGTTGTGATAGTAGGTTACGTGAACATTATCTGTGTAAACAAAAAATGAAAAAAAAATATTTGTTGGCCAAAAGCCATAATAATACAAAAAATGTGGGTACCCCTGGTGAAGATTAACGACATCCCGTTGTAATAAGGTGGAATTTAAAATAAAATATGAAAATTATCCAATAATCACAAATAATGATAAAACTCACAGGATTTGATATGTAATGAACATTAACAGTATTGGTTAGAGTTTTTCTTGGACCCTAGCAGACAAAATGCATGGCACCAGCCTCATGTGGGAACCTGGGGTGATGAAGATTAACGACATCCCTAGATTTTATGTTTTTTTGAGGAAGCAATTTAATAATGAACTTTAAATTTGATATTTATCATTAATTCTATGCAATAGAAGCCTATTGTTATAACTCATTGTGTCATAATATATTAGTGTACCTAACATTTTAATTATTAATGGCCATATGCCTATACCTTCACCGTAGCTCCTACCTCCATGGAGGCTACCTCTATAATGAGTAATCCCTCATCCCCATTGGTCTAGCCACGCCCACCAATGAGGGTGGTAGGCTGACCTGATGGTAAGCCTCCCCTAGGATATAAGGGGCTCTCTGACCCCTTACTCATTAGTTACCTGCCGGATTCCAACTAGGTTATACCATCCCATTGTATACCTGTACCAGGAATAAATTTATTCAAACTTCAATACTTCGTTACCTTTTGTGTTACACTAGTTGTAACACTATAAACATCGAAAATAAGAATTTCCGACTAGGTTTTACTTGCTTATTATGGCAAAATGTGGTTTTAAAGACTAACGACATACATGAAGATTAACGACATCTAGCTGATCAGAAATGAACAAAATTTAATGCATGAGCAAATCCACCATTTGGTCGTCATTTAACCCTAAAATCCCTAAGGATTTTGCCTGTAATTACTTAAACAGAACAGGAACAATCAATACAAGTATTCAAGTCAACTTAAAAAAAGTAAACCTGGGTAATGAATCTTATATATATTCTAAAGATAATGAATTTTTCTTCTAGTTAGAATATTTTCACAAACTAAAAAGTGTTATCACCCTTATGTCGAAACCTATCAAATACAAAATAGTTCAATACATTATATGCATATTTGTTTTATCTATTTCAAATTTAAATCCTCATTTATGATGAAATATGTACCATTATTCGTCATGCTACTTTTGACATTTTTTTCATATTTGGGATCTATTTTCGACCCCCCTGTAAAAGAATTCCTAATGATCAGAATGGTTCCAAACTTGGCAGTTTAATGCGCATATATATGAGGTTGATAGAAAATAACAAATCAACTGATGAATGAAAAAATATTTTTGGGTACCCAGGGGGTGTCTAGGGGCCCAAATGTTGTCAAATTGGTGGAGATGGCCATATATATATGATGGGTAATATACATATTATATGTATGACTATGTGTACGTATGTATATATAAATTTGTACTTAGATGTTCATGCATGTAGCCCATTGCAATTTTATATAGCGTAAGTCATAGCTGGAGACAAAAGTAATGGAGGAGGCTTAGGAGTAAGTGCTGGAGGAGGTACTGGAGCAGGCACAGGAGTAGGCACAGGTGCAGGTATTGGATGAGGTACGGGAGGTGGGGAGGGGCAGTACAAGGCCAGGTACTGGCTGAGATACTGGAGGAGGCACAGGAAGAGGTGGTACTGGAGGAGGTACAGGAGGGGGTACTAGAATAGGGACTGTTGGAGAGACTGTTGGAGGTACCAGAGGAGGTACTGGAGGAGGGACTGGAGGTAGAACAGGAGGGGGTACTGGAGGAGGTACTGTAAGGGGTACTCAATGAGGTACTGGAGGAAGTACAGGAGACGGTAAGGGGTGTTGGAGGGAGTACTGGAAGAGGCACCGGAGGGAGTACCTTCTCCAGTACCTCCTCCAGTACTCCCTCCAGTACCCCTTACAGTAACTCCTCCAGTCCCTCCTCCAGAACCCCCTCAAGTATCCCCTCCAGTATCCCCCAGTGCCTCCTCAAGTACCCCCTCCAGTATCCCTTACAGTACCCCCTCCAATACCCGTTACAGTACCTCTCCCAGTACCCCCTCTAGTACCCTTACAGTACCTCCTGCAGTACCTCCTCCAGTACCCCTTACAGTACCTCCTCCAGTAACCCCTTCAGTAACTCCTCCAGTACCGCTTACAGTACCTCCTCCAGTACCCCTTAAAGTAACTCCCCCAGTAACTCCTCCTGTACCCCTTACAGTACCTCCTCCACTACCCCCTCCAGTACCCTTACAGTGCCTCCTCCAGTACCCCCTCCAGTAACTCCTCCAGCACCCCTTACAGTACCTCCTTCAGTAACCCCTCCAGTAACTCCTCCAGTATCCCTCACAGTACCTCCTCCAGTAGTACCCTTACAGTGCCTCCTCCAGTATCCCTTCCAGTAACTCCTCCAGTACCCCTTACAGTACACCCTCCAGTAACCCCTCCAGTAACTCCCTTAAAAATTAGTGAAGATACAAGTGTTCAAATCATCTACGACATTCCATCATAAAGTCGCCGCACCCACCCACGCTTGGTCGTGCACCATACCATTGGTGCCTACGACTAACCGTGTGTTATGGCACACACACGATTACTCGTAGAAATCACACAATCTCAATTTTGGAATTGTGCAGTGAAATCGTCCCTGAAATTATTGTGCATGTGTGCGCCAAAATTAAGACCCATGATTAGTCATGTAATTTGGGGCACACATGTATGATTTGTTGGACCACTGAAAAGAGATCGTACGACGAATCATAGGTGTCAAATCGCCCTTGAAATCGTCTATATGTGTGCACCGCTTTAGGCAAGCACGAGATGGGGGGGGGGGAGGGGGGTACAGAGAGCACAGAGAGCATAGGAGGAATCGGTCGAGAGAAGAGAAGATGGGGAAGGGGCGAGATGGATCTCTAGTGAAATAGGATAACGAAGAGATCAGTGAGGCTGTTAAGGTTACATTTACCCTTGCGCGCCTCTCCTCTACACTTGCCTGAACATATTCATGTACACCCACACAAACCGCTTCTGCAAGTACCTCATGGCCACAAGCGATTCCTTTTTTTCGCTGACAATGTCGCCAACTATGATTTCTGATATTTATTTATGTCTAAGCTGTCACTGCCATCGGCATCCCTGCGAATGCAATGCTGATATATGAAATATTGATGACCTTAGTTAAAATCCTGATGGTAAATTCGGAGAAAAACGCCATAAATCATCCCCCGATATTACAGGCTTGTATTATGTTCAGAATTGTAGTATTGCTCTGAGCCTATGGGACCTCAGAGTCAGCACGAGCGTTAAAGGAGCCCACAGATCTACTGTCTGGTCGGAGGGGGATATCTACAGAAAATAACATTTTTTAGCCCCTTCTCCCTAAGTGTTTTCTATCAGCTTTCGTTGGGGCTTTCGTTGGATTACTGTGATTGATTTATGCCTGGGCTAATTCCATAGTATTCTATATTCAAACGCCATACGGTACTGCTGAAGGTACAGATTATATTATATACCGTATATATATGGATCAGCTCTTGTTAACATTATGTATAATGGGCAGCTCTACACATTTATTACACTTTAGATAGAAGAGAGGAAGGCATGATGGAAACTATTGATAAAACATTGGCAAACATTTCCTCTCACTGCCAAGTCAACAGACTACATTGAACAATCAGTTTCACATGTTACTACAAACTACATAAGTGAAGTTTTATCGTCTCAATTAAAAAGACTGGCATGGAAACTCGCAAACTCTTCAGATTGAAACTATCTTCACAAGTTTGACTTTTCCCTGACCAGAAGTTACTAAGAGCAAGGAAATAATGATTTTGTCTGGCTTTCCACTAAAGCACCCAAGTATCTAGTGATGGAATGGAAACCTCCAGCTTTTTTACATTTTTACACCATCAAGCTTGTTATAGATTACATTAAGTGGTTTTCAGGCTTTAAATGATATGTCAATATTTCCATGATGATCTAAGGCGGGTGCATTGTCCGCAGGCACAAAGAGGTTGTTTGGATCAATAACTACCTTATAGGGATATATGGATTTTCCCCTACCTCTGCTGCATCCATGCTGTGGTATTCGTAATTTGATATTAACCAGATGATATTCCAATCTCCCCCTCCTCACTCAGTTAGGACACTAAATTATCACAGAGCTAAATTTGTGAATCTGAAACCAACGGAAAGGAACGAATTGAATTGTTATAGATCGCAAGCAATCACTAGCTCTAGTGGAGGAGCCCCCTATTATATATCTCAGCCCAACACCCTTAGTGTTCTTTGGCTGAAGTTATTTATGGCACTCTAGTCACATGAACATAACTTTAATTGCCATGCTTACAGGGTGTGCTGAAATGTGGAGCCACAACTTATCAATAGTCCTGAAGCAAGAAGGCTCACGATTAAGGGACAAAGTTTCTAAAGGACATGTGCATTGTTATTTTAAGACCAAGACCAAGACCGCGGTCGTAGACCCAAACAATGCAGTACATGAAAAGCAGGCCATTGCTGATTAAGTTTTAACACGGACTCAGGGCTCCTGATATTCAGGATTTGGAGTTGCTTCCCTTTTTCATCCCATTCCAGGTCATCAATATACACAAATCAGTAATTCAATTTTACATTTTATGGGACATGTGCGTGTGTTAGTGAGAGAAGATTGAGAGAAGATGCGATGTAACATAAATGAACCACTGCTGGATTAGCCCTCCCCTTCCTCCCCCCCCCCCCCCCCGCGTTAATTTGAATGAATTGAAAACATGTAAAACACCAATCACATGATGCAATCCACAATTACACCTAAACAAACCGTAATACCTCATTAGACACCTCTCCCTCTAATGTTACTAATTTATAAACTAATTATTAAAGGGATAAACAACTCTCGACGGACCAACAAGATAAGTGGGAGTCCAGAAATATATTCAAGTCGATGTCAATTATTATCAAGGCCTATTGCTAGAGGCAGGGCTCACCTTTCCCCTGATGACGTCATGGTCACTGTCACCACACTGAATATCCGTTCCGCGCTGCGCGTACATCACAACAATAGCAGATGCTAAGTACCATTGGTTTTATCATATGGCTTTGTTTCTCCAGATTTCTAGCTCTAGGAGACATATTGAATAGCCTAAGCGTAGTATTGGTGTATAGTATATGCTGCAAATCTACGTTATTTTGTCACAATGCCTTCCAAAACAACAATCATAGATGTCTGTGGTACAATTTTTGTAGCACGGACATCCTCTAAAACCTGCACGTACATCCCACTACAAATTTTTTTAGAAGTTATCTCTAAGTTCAAACAGGTCTATGACTATATCATTTTGTAATCAAGACGATATATTGGGGTACTAAAGGTGTGTGGGATCGTGCACTGTAATGGATGGTGTAGAAAAGGAGATACCTAAGGAAATGTTTCGGCACCATTGATTGGCCTATTCCAAAAGGATGTACGCGCAGCGCGGAACAGACATTCAGTATGGTCACTGTGATGGTGGTGTATAGTAGTCATTGGGACATCACCGAGATTGCTCCTTAAAAGCATGAGTAATTCAGGGGGCCTTAGGCCTGTTGCATAAGAATATGCATATTGAATACATATAATAAATTGCTGCCTAGTTATGCCTGCTGGATAACATGGTATAAACTAGGATAGCAAATCATTTATCCTACCTCATCTTCTTTTTTCATATCTCATAGCCTCTTATTCATAATGTAAAATCAACTCTTTTTCAAAATGTGTCTATATTTCTTTCTGATGACCTTAAACAGATGCCTACCTAGTGCCTTCAGAATATATGAAGGCACTAGGAATTCCTACCTTAGAAAAAACTGTCTGTATAACAAATTCCTTCCCTAAACTTCCCTCACCAACTACTGAGTAAGGAAAAGTAGCTAAAGAAGGAAACATTAACTTAGTACTTGTTAACAGGACGTTTCTAGATTATTATTATTCTTTATTATACACGCATTCAATACTGAGGCCCCGACAGCCGCACATTACTTGTAACGTGGTATTGGACTAGTACATTACCGGCGCGTTGTCATGGCGACGCAAGTTTGGTGGCGCAAGATTGCCAACGCAAGGTTGCCGACGCAAGTTTGCCAGTGCGAGTGCTTTCTTTCTCCATGTTTCAACTGTTTCTAGTTCCATTTCTCTTATACGAAACCAGATATTATGGTAAATTATGTTATTATCTTTTTAATTAAGCACGTTTTACATTCAAATCTAGGCATGTATAATAATCAACTTATAGGACTCGTTGCCACACGGACGCGTAAATAAAGGACTCGATCTTCGATCTCGTCCTTTATTTACGCGCCGTGCGGCAAATCGGCAAATAAGTGCTAAATATTATCGGAGATGCATATGTTTAACACATTCTAATATTTCTTTAATTGACGAAAGAGGCTTATTATTTTTTTTTTTTTTTTTTTTTTTTTTTTTTTTTAAAGATTTTATTTTATCTTGGGTTGCTGACTCCCCTTTTCGGGGTTAGTTCTGTCGGTCCAAGATTCAAAAATCACATGTTGTATATACATATATGTACAGCCTTTTGCATAGCATCTCTTACTTATTTCATAGAACTAGGTACCAGAGATAAATAACAGCATTTACAGTGAGACTTCTAGAATTATGTTTTCCTTGTCACATTGCCACTTTCCATTCAGTTTATACTGAGGAGTGTTTGTGACTCAGAGATATCAGATGTGTTAATTTACTTCAAGCCAATATTTATATCACTTGCCACTCTAATTCATACTGGTTGAATGTTGTGATTTAATTTTACTATGCCGATTCACACATAAGATTTACTATGACAACCCTCAGAGAGTAATTACTTATTATAACAAATTGTTTCAGAGGCACTTTCCAATTTTCATATTTCTTGATTTTCTGTTCTAATAGCTTTGCCACAAGGAGTAGAGAGGATTCTGAACTCTGTGATTAGCTAAAGAATTTCTATGATAATTGTAGAAAAGATAATAATCCTATAGATCTTGGAGTTGAGGTTAACGAAGTTAACGACCTGAAAACATATACTTGATTAGTGAGTTTTAGAGAAATAATGTGTTTAGCCAATTTTTCTGGTTTGCTTTGAAAGTTTCAATGGTTCCTATTATTACATGTGTACCAATATATAGGATATTGGATTTAGATCTGATAAAGATACAAAATAAGCATGAACATAGTAAATAGTAAAATAGACAACATCCTAGAAATAGATAGCAGATAATTATATTGTTCCGTCAATAGGTCCAACAGAACATAAAAAGACTCTCATCATTACTTTTATAATTCATCCCTATTCCTTTTAGTCGATTTCTTGTCATTATCTAACACCTCCGAGCATATTGTCAATAGTATTATGGCTGTTCCAACATAAAAGACAATAGGATGCATGAACCCAATCAAAATGTTAGCTAGCACCATGTTATGTGTGTACTTAAGGCTGCATTCTCGGCTATAACAACAAACACACACAACCTTACCAAATGTACGTGAGTTCATTGTTTGACCCATATAACTGAAGTTGTTAGTATACTGCTCTCTTAGCTTTTGGCCGATGTTAATTGAGAGTGCAGCTTTAAAGGCATGGTTTGAGTTTAAAAAAATATTACCCTTATACCTTCTATTCTGATATTAGTATGGCTATCCTTTGGTTCATATTATATACAACCAACATCATTGGGTATTATCATTAGTAGTAGTACTTAGAATTATTATATAAGAGCATGTGAGTATGGTCAACGTTCATGTAGTGGTCACTATAAGACAGGGTATGATATTCATAATACAATTATTATTATCATTATTTTGAACTTGATCGATGAACGGTAGTGAATAAAAGGAGACGGGTAGATGCTGCACCTATGGTTGGGATATTTTTTTATTGTCCCGAATACAAACAAATCAAGAAAAAAAAAGATTGTTTTACAACCTCCGTCTACGAATGGCCGACGCCAATCACGCTGATATACACGCCAATACACTGGTCGCGGGAATCACCTTAGTAGCGACAATACAAAGACCTTGCTGGATACTGTGGCCCAACCTGAGTATGGTGGCTCCACATAACATTATATATACATTCCTACGAATGTGTCATAATTTAAATCAAACATGTTTACATAAGACCTCAAGCTTTTTGTTGCCCTTAAATCAGGGATCACCTTCATAATGATCTTTCGCAGACTCAACTTCAATAAGCCATGCATTGCCTTTGGTGCTCAGATCCAGTATTCTCAGAGCACATATTCTCCCAAGCTTCGATATTGATGTATGGTGTTTACTCTGGATATACTTTAATTTTTGGTAGAGCTAGACGAGTAACAGATTCCTTGTCCAGAAAGTGTAACCGCGAGTGGAGTGCTTTTGCATGGGGAGTGGGAGGAAATACAAATTTGCCTTAAATTAAGGCCAGTGTGGAAACTATGCGATGTTTAGTAGCAGAATGACAAAACATAAGACATGCATGTGGCAATACATGAACTCACCATAATCTGTTGTGATACTCCAATTTTCTTTTGTAATGTCTGATAACTTGTGACCCTTTGTATCACAGTAATATACATAGTGTCTGTTCTTAATAGGACACTGACTTCTGCTTATTCTGAGTGAGGTGGTACTGCATTTATTTCTACAGCATACATATTTCTATGTGAGTGCAAGCCCTCAGTTTTGATCTATATGAGTCACACTGGTGTACCGCAGCTGATTGGAGAGGACATTCAATTACTGATGTATGAAGATTTTTAGGGGGATAGCGTTTGTAAATAATATACATTTATTTTTCTCTCGTAAGACTCTTGCTCTTGCTCAGTACATTGTGGGACCGTTCGTTGTAATGCATACCAATTTTATTTTTTAGTGATCCTTTGGTCGCGATGTATGCAGGGCCTTGACCCTACTAAAGGCCATGTGTATTTACAGCATTGAAGCTGTGAGTGAAATGTGGTGGCAGTAGTATGTGTGAAATGTCTGTAACCTAAGTTCTGAATATCATAATTGTTGTGGGTTGTTCTTACTTCACAGAGTTCAGCATACACAGTACCATGAACATGCACACATAGGCACACAAGAAAGAGAGGTATGAGGCTGCTGTCCTCCATCAGTCTGCAGTCACCTGGGGTAACAAACCCTAGCAGCCTGCAGACAATATATTAATGCAGTCATCCTATATACTGTGGGTGTATGTAGTAGATTCTACTAATTATTTTTTTGTGAATGGAAACCTAGTTTAAGTAAGGAAATCTATGTTCACACTCTTCTAGAAGGAAAGAAGGAAGTATCCACGATAATCATGAATGGAACCAATTGACGAAATGGAAACCTGATTGGGCATTAAGACGCCAAATTAAATGGGGAACCAATGGCATACAAAAGAAAATGAGAGAACCTTTCAAATGTACATCCAGTACTAGTTTAAAAAATAATGAAAGAAAAATGAAACCTACCAACTACAGTTATCGAAGGAATAATATGGCCTAACAGCATCAGTTGGTTTGAGGCAATATTGCATATAATAATAAGATGTAATGATATAATATAGGGGTAGCTGAGCTGTGAAGGTATTAAAGTTATTTCAATAGAGGCTATGTTAATTAATGAAACTCTCACTCATTATAATATAATAATGCAAGACTGGAAGCCCTTTACATAACTAAATCACCAATGAATATAAAATAGAAGAAAATTAGACCTGTTTCACATATAGTTGAATAGACAGGATATATTAAAATAACCCAAAATAGCTGACCAAATAAACACAAATAATAACCATTGTTACATTGTTACAACCATTTGTATACCTGGCAATAATACCCTTTTAAACCAATAATTCATTTTTGGAATTGAGTATACATAAAGTGTTATATGTAACAAAAAATATTTTCTGGCCAATTGTAGGTGTGTACACAAAATTAATGCATATATTCCTTGTTTTTGTGTCAGAGTAGGCCTACCGGTAATTATAGGCCTGGTTATGTTGTGAGTGACTGTATGCCTATAGTAGGCTAGGCCTACTATTGTACAGGCCTAGCTGATGTAAATATGTGATTTTTTATGAAGTGCGGCCGGTATAACGCAAAATTACGCCATGTTGCCGGTGTGTGATAGAGAAAAGACTGATATAAACTAACCGAATGGCCTCTTGCATTTATTCAAGGTATTTGCAGATCGATACAATGAATATTGGCTTAGTTAGGGGCCAAGATATGTGACCATGTCTGGGTTTTTTTAACGGTTGCATGGCGTTACAATTGGAGCAATGTTGACATTGACAGCTATAATATTGTAGTGTGAGAAACACCGCGGAATTTGCCATCACGACTGCCAAAAATGTATATGAAAGGCCAGAAAATCGGTGTTAGGAGTTAGGATGACTTATTCCAATGCTTTACCTTGCTATGTATTTGATAAATAATCCTTTATTACGATTAAACAGACAATTACGACTGCTCCCGTCAAGTCTAGTTTTGTTTTTGCAATGCAACCCGTTGGGGGAATCCCTGCTCTTATGGGTAGGCATCATTGTTGTTGTGGCCTGATCACGTGACAGCTCTTGACGCTTCTGTTTTGGCTCTTCTGTCAGTCAGCACTATGTTTGTCTATTTAGCAGCAATGGCTGTTGGTTTGAATCTTCACAGGACGATGTATCGAGCTATACCTGAATCTAGCAGCGCTTATGTGCAGTATTGACGTATAGATTCCGGCCAAAATTGCGAGAAAAACGTCTTAAGATTCTCATTATTATAGCTAAAATACGCAGATGAGCACGATCATGGGGCAAACAGGGGGAGAAGTATTTTTTTTCAAAGTAAAGTAATTATTATCATAGATAATTGATACTAACTAAATATCAAAACTAACGTGAAAATACTTGATGAACTATATTGGACACTATAAAATAGTGAATATGTCAGTTAGTTTGAATCTTGCAAAGTGAAATTTGCATATAATAAAAGACAATCTATGTGATATTCAAGGGAGTAATACTGTTGAAAAAGTTATATTTAATTGAAAGATAAGTATGCTTATAGAGTAAATGTATTGAATTGAGATGAACAATACTTTATTTGTCAAACGTTATACATATATATTATAGAAGGAGGACAAATGGTAAACAGGCTTCTGGATAATATCCAGTTCTTCCAGCGGTTACCTTTAAAGAGAAGAGAGAACTTTCTAGACTAAGAGAGTGACTGTGTAATAAGTACATACAAATTTAATATGGAAAACGACACAAAACAAGTTATAAAACAAATAGAATAAAGCTCATTTAAACCATCTCACATGAGAACAGAATATAATATCCTGACTCTGCTTGATGTAGCACCTTTATTGGAGGTTATATGGTAATCAGACAGACAGTTGACAGTCTTATGGGCGGAGGTGGGCAGAGGTGGGCAGAGGTGGGCAGAGGTGTTACATAACACGGCCATGAAGAGTTGGTGACATATGAAGGGTGTGGAAAGACCAGATGCTTAGTGAGATAATCAGTCATTTAATCTTTTTATACATACACCCCTTCACCCCTTATCACTACACTGCAATGAGTTAACAGATTCCATCTGAAATGAGTCCCACCTGTGCAAATAAAAAAGTTTTGATAAAGAAACAATCATTATACAAACCTAGTAATTAAACATACCTAAACATTTCTCCATTAATTCAGTAATATTGGATACATTCTTTAGCAGTGATAATAAGAAAGATATCCCATCCTTGTTGCAAAGAGATCAGGGGCCTGTTGCATACAAACTCTGTACTTAACTTAAGGTATTCCTTGTTAACTTATTTATCCTTGCTTAGGTAAGATACTTTTAGGTATACAAGTTAGCATTGTCTGTATAGCAAATTACTCCTCTATAAGTAGCCGCCAAGGAAGGACAAAATATAAACATGAATACATGTATACCATACTTTCGCTTTCTGAGGGTAATTAACCTTTTGTCTACGAGAGAGACGTATGACCCATTTCTATGTAGATATTACTGTTATACAAAAATAGAAATTGAGTTTCATATATATATATATATATATATATATATATATATATATATATATATATATATATATATATATATATATATATATATATATATATATATTAACATTACTTCCATACATTTATTAACAAATTGTAGATCTTTAGGCGACAGTATCATTTAGAAATGCCACACTTAAGGCAAACAAGGGAGGGAACGAACAGGGACTAGGACGGATGCATATTGTGATATATTACTCTGGCTTAGTTAGGGACATAATGACATAATCAAAAATACGGCAGGTGCTCCTGGACCTGTGAATTTTTCAAATTAAGTAACCACTGTTAGATCTCCTTTGAGCTTTTTGACCATCAATAAATAACAACGAAAGTTCGGTCGTAATAAATTCATGGACAATCTAAGCATTCTTGCCATTTAGGAAAACTTTCCGATTCAAAGTACATGTGTTTTGATATACAAATCAGATAATTATTCCAATTGTTGGAAGATCTGAATCGATTGCTTCTTGTAATCATTACCTCTAGTCTTCTCTGTGTAATATTACCGTCCCTATATCAAATTCTTGCAAGGCAACTTGTTAACATTAGATTTCCTCTTACCTATTAAATGATGCAACATCTGGTCGCTGTTTTTTCTCGAAGATTGCACTCAAAAAGGGGAATCCGCCACAATAAGGAACCACCATTACATATTTTATATCGTATAATCAAATTATTATCGAGCACTGAATATATGTAATGTATTAGGGCTAGCGTCTGCTCGTGTGGATACAAAATATGGAATATTATTTAATTACTTTTGTCATATTATAATCCTTAGCTTGATTGTCATAATTTTGAACCATGCGTCGGTGATGGTTTTAATTCTTCATATTACATATTTTATATCACGTATTTCATTATATGGATTGCAAATTCTTTTTTTATGTATATTATTGAATTATTAGAGTCAGCAATTACCGAGAACATTGTACCCGTTACATAACGTTTTTGTCTGAATAAGAAATATTAAATACAAATATCTACACATGTACACTGCGAATAGAAACATTTCAGTCATATCCTCTGCTGGCCAGACAATATCCATGCATAATCATTTTGCGCAGCTATACTTGCCAACTTCAAAGAAAGATGTTGGTGTGTGTTTCCGGACGAAGGCCTAGTCAGAATAGGATGTGGACGGGCATATTACCCAATAGAGACTAAGACCATAATAAAGTAAACGAATCATGTTATGGTGCAGCTGGTTAGTGTCCCAGTGTGGGCCGGCCCACCACTGGTGTATGGAGATCTGATAATGCTAGGGCCTCCTATTGGATTAATGTTGCTTTTATTACATACCTTGGCGCCCCAGGCAGCTTTAGAAGCATATATGCCGGACTCGTGTTTTTGTTATATATGCGATATGGCAAGTCTGTCTTTATCAAATTTGAATTTTGGAAAGTAATTATGTGTTTGCTGGTGGCAATGGACCTGACTAAGCTCTAGACAATTACATAGATTAAAGTAACTCATCCTCACCGTATGAAGACAATTAAAATAAATATCCTGGGGGCTGTTTTTCATAATAACTCCAATATTTCAAGGCGGCCGGAGCGGAAAAAGTGGTAGAGTTTACTAGTCATACATTTTAAAGTATGTGTTGGTGGTAGCTGTACATACAACCCATTCATGACTGGTGGTAGAGGACGTTGCAGAAAATATTCTTGCCAACATGCTGCAATGATATTCAGTTCACAGTGAAAACTGCCTGGTATAAGCAAGAGTGCTATATTGTATTTTGTTTATAATAAGTATTAAAGAGTGTCGGATAGAGGCTTTATGAAATATTAGAATGTATAGAAAAGGTTATCTGAACCGTCTTTGTTGCTATAATATAGGGAGGCCTATGGCACGGTCTACATGGCAATGTTTACATACGTGTGTGTGTTCGTTGGAAAGGACACAACAGGTGAACGTGTGCGTTAGAGAGCCGGGAAGACAATTGGTGTTGTCAGTTGTTATCAGGAGATGTAAGGGGAATGATTTGAGTCTGTGAAAATTGTTCTCCTATGTCTGTGCTTAACAGTTCATGTTTGTAAGTGATACAGATGCAGTAAAAAAGTAAAGTATTTGAAAGCAGGGATATAAAGAGAATACAGTGACTATATATATATTCATAATTGATACAGTGACTGACCAGTGATACAGTGCTTAATCTAGTGAAATATTTAAAAGCAGTGATATGAAATGAAAACAGTGAAATGTTACAGGGTGTAATGTAATAAACCGTTCCAAACTGTTCAGAACTGACCTGTTTCAAACTGTTCAGAACTGTTCAGAACTGTTCAGAACTGACCTGTTTCAAACTGTTCAGAACTGTTCAGAACTGTTCAGAACTGTTCAGAACTGAACTGTTTCTAACTGTTCAGAACTGTTCTGTTCCAAACTGTGTGTGGTGGTGCAGGCCAGTGAGTGGCATGTATGTGTACGTTGGAGAGAAGGGCAGTGATGTAGGAAGCAGGGGGGGGGGTGCCATAGGGGCCTCCCCCCCACCCCGCCCCACCAACGAAAATAAACACAAGCTTATGCCTCTGGTCTGTATCCCAGAACCCCATTTAACTCACTTTTCTCGCTTAATTCGATCTTAGCGTCTCTACTTCTTTCCCCGAACTGATGGAGTAGGCGTTCTAATGGGACTATAATGGCGTTTTGAGACGTAGAGCGAGAGGCTTTCCCTCAGTTTGTAGAGACTCTCTCAACTCTGAGCCTACACTGGATAGATCTGTTGAAAGCGCCTGTGATTTGATATTACTTTTCTATTATCAATTTTAATTTTATTTGAGCAGGAAAAGCAACAAAATGAGCAATAATAAAGAAGATGTTTTATTTGTCAAGGACGCCTTAAAGGGGATAAAACAGTGAGAAGGGCGGCGGTGGGTCAATGACCTTGAGGGAGGTCAAAAGGATTCTTCAATAATGCATAGAATGGTGAAGGGGGATTGAATGTCCATTGCTGATGCGGTCGAGGCAATGTGTCGGGCAAGGAATATGAGGGTGTGAAAGGTAGGCAGGTAAAATATCAAGGAAAGATTTCGAAAGAACTCGATAACCATGGAAGATAAAGAAAGAAATTAAGTCCAATAAAACGGTGGTTTCCGAAAGGAAAGATAGGCCGAAAAGGGTGAAAACATTTCATGAATGGGAAAATCCTAGTCATTATATGTATACGGGTCCATGTTTTCAATTCAAATTTATGTTGCCGCTTCTAAAAAGGCATTGGTATGGCAACATACTTTTGTTTCATTTGAGTGTTAGCAATTGGAATAACCAAGTAGATCAAGGGATTGTTACATTAGAAATCCTTCCTTAAAATGGCCCTTGGTTATTAGGCATTAATTTACTTTATTGATTCAATAGACATATTTTTGATATGTTGAACTGTATTTTGAACCTCATTTTTGTTTTAAATTTGGGCCATTTGAGAGGATTGATGAAGACGAATTGTACATTTTCTGGCGACTTCACCTATTGACATTTGATGCCAGTATGCAGCTCCTCTTTATTTGTTATTAATGACACGTCAGGGAAACATACTGAGGTGCTTCAAATGTTTGATGAATTCTTTTCTTTTCGCCAATGAACTAATGGAGCATTTTGTTTTATTTTGCAGGTATGTGGAGATTCTAGTTTGAGCCCGGCCAGTTCTGCGTAAGTAAACAGAACAGTTTCCATTGCTAAGTTGGTTTGCATTTTTAGAGGTTCTTATCATGAGGGTTCATTCAAATCAACATGAAAATAATATGCGATATGAATTGAAACTATACGGCTAGACAATCTAGACTCACTGTGGCCTCTCAGATAGCTTCAGATAGAATAAGAATGGTTTGTCAGTGATTAGACGGAAGTTGATGAGATTCTGGGATGTTTTTTTTCTCTATAGAACCCTGCTGCGTCTTACAACTGATAGATCCCTGGTCGGCCGGGATCTATTGTTTTTGGAGCCCTCCCCTGTCGCTTCCGGCGATTCTCATCTCGTCTAGGCACGCCGTGTAGTGTTGGTAGCGCTATTCAAATTGATCTGTTTGTTAGAAAACGTGAACGTGTTGATAACAGGGCATAACAATGATTTAATGCTTACCGGGGATAATTTGGACAGTTTAAGTGAAAGCCGTTGCCTCCGCCATGATGTCTGTTGACAAGTGAGCAAGGCGGAAGTTGGCACCCGGAACCGCCGTAAAATTGGAAGGATTTTTCCAAAACGGAACGGGTATGTGAACTCTTATATTTCGAAAAACGGGGCCCAAGGTGATAATGTGTTGTAGCCTAGAATTTAGAAAGTTCTTAAACAAATGAAATACTAGTTTGAGACGGCTAAAGAAGTAGTTGGTGTGTGTATATTGTTTGGCGCAGCTAGGGTCGTTCCATCTTCTTTGCGTGTGCCACAAAATACGGATCCATGCAAGCACTTCCGGGTCAGGTCATGTACAGAGTATGGCGACTCTCATGGCCTGTCATGTTGTTTTTCAACAGGAATAAATAAGGTTTGTCTATCCTTTGTTGTCTCCCAGAAATTGAATCTCATCAAATCACATCTAAGAGCAATAATTCCTTTGGTTTTGTCTGTTCCTGGGTCCCGTTACCTCAGGGTTACGGGCTCAGGGTTACGGGCTCAGGGTTACGGGCTCAGAGTTCTTGAGCAAGCCCTCGAAATTCCCTGAGGCAACGGAACCCGTGAACAGACAAAACCTCTGGAATTATTCTTAATTGGAGACAACTGCGCTAATGATTTGCCTGGTCCTGGATTATAGGCGTCCTAATGGGATTATAATAGAATGTTGTGGTTTGGAACGAGAGGCGTTCCCTCAGTTTGGAGGGACCTTATCAACTCTGAGCTTTTATAAAAGTCCACTCCAGGGTTCAGTTTAAAAGACCACTCATATGCTGGGCATACACATTCAAGAACTCACAATTCGTACGAATTGGGGACTCACGACAATTCGTAGACAAATTCTTAACGAAACTGGGCAATTTGTATGAGTTTTTCATGGCCCACACATGGCCCACACATGGCCCACACATGGCCAACACATGGCCCACACATGGCCCACACATGGCCCACACATGGCCCACACATGGCCCACACATGGCCCACACATGGCCCACACTTTCCCAAATTGTCTTACGAATTGTCTTGTCTTAAGTAATTACAATTTCGTGGTGGGGATTAGGGATGGGCGGATGACTAATTTTCCCGTGACAGATCACTTGTTAAAAAAGAAATATTAAAAAAAAATGTTAATGTCGGGGATGTACAGAAGGAGAAATCAGCATTATAAAAGCAAATTCTTTTGTTGATATTCCAAAAATTAGTGAAGTTACAGTTGTTCAAAATTACCTGCCTGTCAGAATTACTAACATTTTAGGACAAATCGTAGAATCGCTTAAAACTTTTGGACATATTTGATTGTTTTAAGGGTTTAAGAATTGTCGTAAAACAGTGCAGAGTGGTCTTCACTCTAATTCGTACAAACTGGGAGGTGCCCTTGAAAATGTTTGTAGGACCGATTCGGCTCTGAATTTGGTAGAGTGTGGGCCGATATTTTGCCTAAGAATTGTCTTAAGGACACACGATTTGTCGTACGAATTGGAGGTTTCTTTGTAAGAAAGCCGACACATTACCAAACTCAAGTAGGTCTTCTTAATAATGATTTGGAATTTTTACGACTTGTCTTAAGGCCCAATTCGGCTCTGAGTTCTTGAATGTCTTAAATAGTGATACAAACAACAAAATTGGTATAAATAGTCCTTAGGACCCATTTTTTAAAAAGAAAGCCTGTTAGCCATCAAATATTCTTAAATGGCAGTCATTTTTTCAAGACGGCGGCCATTTGGAACATGGAAATACTATTTTCGCCATAACATCTGATAGAATAGGCCGATTGAAATGATCTTGGTGTCAAATTGTGGTTATTAACATGCAGAAGCAGAATAGCTATTGAAGATTTCAAATATGGCGACCATTTGAAGCATGAAAAGACTATTTTCGTCATAAAATCTTACAGAATAATACAATTATAATCATCTTGGTGTCAAATTTGATGGAACCCTCTTCTACACTCACATGAAGGTTTAATAGACACCATAAATTCATTGTTGTTTCATCTAATAGTTACATAAATATCAGCTAAAACAGCAATCATAATATGCATGTTATATATATGAAGTCTGATTTCTTGGTCTGTAGACTACTGAAGAATATGATACCTAAGGCATTATAGTCAAACTAGGTTTTTCTCCTAAAATGACACTAATCAACATCTTATCCATAGGTTTCTAAATGACCAAGAGCTAAGGTCAAGGTCAAGGTCATTATTTTCAAGGTCGAAGTGCAATGCTGATGCACCTGGTCCATAATGCATTTGATCAACTTACATGCATTCATCTTGGATTTTACAAATACGACAAATATATTGCAGTTATAATGCTCCAGATTCAATAACCTAGAGCGTGGTTCAAGGTCAAGGTCAAAGGTCTATATACATCATTATAATTGGCATGTCTTGTTAGGTCAGCCTGCAAAGTTTCACCTACACCCAAATTTCTTTCTTTTTTTTGCGAAGAATAGAACGAATTCTCGTAAACTGCTTCAAGAACATGACATCAGTATTACATATGACAGGATGCTGGGAATATCTGCACAGCTAGGAGATGCAGCTGTCAGCAAGTATGTGAGGAATGGTGTAGTGTGTCTACCACCAATCTTGCGAAAAGCGCTGTTCACCACTTCTGCCATGGACAATATTGATCATAATCCAACTGCAATAACAGCAACAACCAGCATTTCAATTTTTCAGCATCCAACTTCTGAGGATGAAGGTGAAAAGTGTGAACCACTCCGGTGTGGACAAAACAAAGTAAGAACAGGAAAGGAATTTAATTTGTTCAAAGGTATTTTTATACCAAGATAATGAAGACCAATGCGATTCCATGGGTGTTATGTTAACGAATAAAGTTCAAATGTCAGTCCCTGGGGATCCGTTCGTCTTACACTATCAATGATTCAATAGCCCTGATTCAATTTGCTTCGCACCTTGCGGAATTCTTTACCAAGCAAAGTCGCGGTGAATCAGATATGATTTCAAAATTGAATATCTGGAAGAAGGAAGGGCTGACCATCCATGCATGGTCTAGAAGCATAGCTTCGTAAACTATCAGATTGCATGGCAAATGTACTTTCGAGCCGTGTGGGTGTCTCATACTATGGGACCTCCCGATATATAACCAATTGTCCTGAATGTTTATATTCTTCATTAACAATTATTCGGTGTAGTACGTGTGTGCTGTCACATCTAAACATCAGGCATCTAAACGGTCAGGTCGTCAGAAAATGAACAATCGGCAGCTCTACACTCTTTATTATTTTCTGCTAAACTGTACTGTCGGTATATTTTGCAAGGCGTTCATTCAAAAGATAAGTTTGTCTATAGGCCTATTGATCTGTAATTTGAACCACACTTTTGTCTTAAATGAAGACAAAAATGAAGATGAATTGTACATCTTCAAGCGACCTCACCCAATTTACAAGCAGTCATCGCTAGTCTGCGACATGAGTCATATATATCCTTGTTACCGCATGTGAACCACTGTGGTATAACATGCAATGCATGCATTCACTTCTTCATCAAGGACTCATGTCTCTAGCATCCCAGTATACTCCATATCAATATCGCCATCCGGAATGCCATGTTAATTATCTACGCAATGGGCATTGGTCTAATACCATGGCCTTATTGAAGGCTGTCCCATCTTTCCACCTCCCGTACTTCACTGCAATTATTCGAATCCAACCTTGCCTCAATATTATATACACGTACCTTCTATTCCTATTTCCTCCACATCAGAATATACATATGGGTCCGGGCGCCAGAATATGTACACTTCGCCTTCACCAACCATCTCAAATAACCCGGACAATATAATTTACTGAATTTGTAGAGCTGCCGATTGCACATTTTTTCAACGAACTTCTTATCTCCCACCTTACAGCTCACAGCTCCTATTTCATCTCCAACCTATCAACCAATCTTCTCCTACCAGCTGTATGGTAGGTCTGGCTATGTGGGACTAATTTATATAACATTCATGGACACTGCTATATAGGTTTAGCGTTCCATGCTGCATTCATTGTATACATAGACTTCCATACAATAGATATTTTAGGTTTATTTTGATGTATTCATGTTTGACACACTTGCTTTAATGTTCATGGTTGTGTGTTTGGTCCTTAAACCTAGTACCTATAGAGCCTAATAACCGGGATTTTGTTCTTTTATTATTCAGATTTATTATCAGTTATAGGTCGCTTCTGTGTTTAGGATTTTAAAATATAAATCTTACTCTATATAGCTGACTCAATATATCTTTCGCCATATATAACGGCCTTAGCTAAACAACACAGTTTTATTAATGATTTTACACGGCTATCTAACCACATACGAACGATTCCTACCACACCTGTTGTTGTTGTTGATACTTTTTATTATTTCATAAGGTCGTTGGGTCTAAGCTCCTTAAAATAGAGAGGATTCCAAGCCCTACCAGACACAATGGTTTACAATAAAATAAGGGTAACAATGCACCACCAAGTCAACGACCTGACGGTGCTCCCTATTTCTAGTGGTTTTCACTTTAATGAACCAATATATATATAACAGAAAGAAAGGGGCATCAAACATTGAATAATGCCGTTGGAGGGTAAGCGGCTTAGGTCTTACTCTAGATCTATATGATCAGGGACATGCTAAAATCTGCTCAGCATGGTAACATAGGAAGCGTTCATGAAAACATGAGACAAGATAAACCAAAAAGATAAACCAATAAGAGAGGAGATGGAATAAACCACTTTGGACATAAGGGCAGAGAAGGTCCTGAAGGGGGTTGATTCATCTGAGCCATATTACTGTCAACCACTAGTTGCTATGAAAAAATGGGGTAGTTCAGTAAAAGAAATCTTGGTCAAGCCAAATAAAAGTTTCTTTGGCGGCCGTGGTAAAGTGTTTAGGGATATTAGAGTTTTGGAGATCTGTCCCCATTTCATTCCAGTACACTGTTTTTTTGTAGAATACTGATCGTCTTATCATTTCAAGCCTGTGAATAGGGCATTTAAAAACAATTTTACCTGGATGGTGCTGGTGTGTGCGAATTGGTCTTTGGTCACTGGATGTGGAAAACAAAATGTCCCACGAATGAACCTAACACTAAAAATTGTACAGAATGTACAACATATAGAGAATCACTACTATTGTGTTTACAGAAAATTAGGAAAATCATTTCGATGAACTGAGTATGATACACGTATCACTTGGTTTTATTCATAGAAAACTACCCTGAAACAGATTTTGATGACGTTGATGGAGATATCTTTTTGAGTGAGACAGGGGAGTTGTAAATTTAGCAATATCGCGGCGATGAGGAGAGCCTCCGGGCATGCTCATGACCAGCCCAAGCCAATTATGACCATCTCTAATCCCCTATTTGTATCTATGACCGCGATCTTGTGGTAATGTGATATTTAATTTAACTAGCTTGAAGCAAAGGAAATTTTAAGTGTTTTGTATTTAATTACTTACAACAGATGAGGCAGTAATTGCATCAAACTAGACGAGAGTGGAGGAAGAAATACAAAAAAAGATCTCACGTCTTATTGATAGACTTTTAACCAAATCACTGCGAAAGGTGAGGCAAGTTACTACAAGGAATTTCTTTTTATTATTCTATTTATCTCCAAGTCTTTGCCCCTTAAACCGTCGAAAACTTTCCGATTGTCTCATCTGATATACATGAGCCCGGAGTCGAATGTCCAAAAGTTATTCATTCGGGGAAATTAGATTATCAAGATATTGATTCGGCTTCATGCTCAATATCATTCAAAATTCCAAGGTGGGATACCTAACTAATGTGATTCTCACAAGTTTATCGATTGCCAAAGTCGCATTCCCTTATCGTGTTACCTATCACTGATGTCTGTCCATTCCAATAGCTTTTCTCTCAGAGGAAATTGGATAGATAGACATCCTTTTGGGCTTAGGTATGACGTCTGTTCCCTCATCAAATCATCTGCTGACATCGATCGGATGAACCTGGCGATGTTGTGACAGAGGGCAGACAACTTACTGTCACAACAACTTAGCACATCTTCATAGTCTCCTTCTTCAATCTCTGCGAGTCTATCCTTCAGAAATGTTTTGACAGTATGTATATCAGTGCGGTGCATTATTGTATATGTGCAGAGAAGGCAACACAGAGGTTTTTATTTCCCCATCAGTCCTCTGTCGACTCGCTAGAAAGTTTGTAATGCCGGGCACATACATTCAAAAACTCAGAGCCGAATTGGGCCTTAAGACAAGTCGTACGAATTCAAAATCATTCTTAAGAAACTTATTTGAGTTTGTTAATGTGTGGACCTTCTTTACGAAGAGAACTCCAATTCGTATGACAAATCGTGGGTCCTTAAGACAATTCGTAGGCAAAATATTGGCCCACACTGTACTGAATTCAGAGCCGAATTGGTGCTACGAAAATACTCAAGACCACTTTCCAATTTGTACGAATTAGAGTAAATTCTTATGTTATATTAAGACAAATATTTTTTTCGTAGAACACTCTTAAGGCCCTTTAAACAATCAAATATATCTGAAAGTTTTAAGAGATTCTACGATTTGACCAAAATTCTTAGTAATTTTGAGAGGAAGGTAACTTGGGAAGTCTCTAAGATCACTAAATTTTGGAGTATCAACAGTTTGTTTTTCCCTTTTATAATGCTCATTTTCCCTTCTGTACATCCCCGACATTTTTTCATTTTTTTTACTTTTATCTGTGATGTGTCAGGGGAAAATGAGTCCACGAAATCATAATTCCTGAAGAAAAGACAATTCGTAAGACAATTCGGGAATGTGTGGGCCATGTTTGGGCCACGAAAAACGCACACAAATTTGTATGAATTAGCCAATTTTGATAAAAATTCATCCACGAATTGTCGTGAGACCCAAATTCTTACGAATTGTGAGTTTTTGAATGTGTGGGGCCGGCTTAACACTTGTGCAGTTTTTTATTTCCAATTACTTTGTAACTTTCCTAATGTCATTTATTAAACAATCATGCGCATTCCACTCGAAAAAAAGTATGTGTATCGTATACGTGTATGTTGAAAATTCTAATTGCTTTTTCTTTTAGCTTTTAGATACTTCATGCCGATTTCGAACCAAAAACATAGACGTGTTTATATTTATATTTGTCTATGCTAGGGGCATACAATAAATAGACAATGGAACTCGGTACTATAGTAATTGCATATTTATTGGACTCCATTGTTGCGCAATCTCGTCCAATACATATCCAATTAATGCCTAGCACCTCGCTCCATTATCTATATATATCGTTCAACCATGGTCATATCATTTATTCATGGGGACAATTCAAATATTTGCTTATTTTAGTTGAGTTTTGCGGTTGTAGTTTCATGGAGTGATCTGGGTATTTCCATATGAAATGGAATATTTCAATACTTTCCTGTTGAATTCTGAACAGCAATTTGAGGAATGCATCATTAACAAAGAGCAAACCTAGGTGCCATTAGTGGTGAGCTGCAGTGGATTTAGTTGCCTGAGTAACATGTTTTTACATCAGTAACATTGCGTGTTTGACTTTTAAGCCCTGTTGCATTTACTGGGCGGATAATTAAAAATACTTCACTCGGGTGATTGTGTCTAATTTGGTGTTGGGATGTTCATATTTCACGAGGAGGCGCTGCATGGAAACATGAATATTGGAATCGGCTGTCCCAACGATAAGGGTACAGTACTCAAAATATATACAATTCGCAGCTCCACAGTAAATCCGGCTAAATTCGACTGAAAAATGATAAATACTAGGAATATCGATTGTATCTGATATTGCGTTGAATCAAATGATCAAAATGTTTGTTTATATGGAACTGTACATTGACCCCCATTTTCGACTTGAATTTCGTTTATTTGAGAGGATTGGTGAAGGCGAATTGTATATTCTCGGGCGACCTCGCCCATGAAGTCCTTCTGATGATTCTTGTCTATGAGGTACTATCCATTACTACTCGTGGGCGTATGAACACACCTACGGTTCGTGCTGACGCCGATCTGTACTTTGGATTTTCAGGAAAGAAACATTGCACCCTTGTGGACACAGTGTCTGTTTTTGAGAGGCACTTTTGAGAGGCACTGGAACGAACAAAGCTCTCTCCTATTCTACTTGTTGCAGATGTTGTTTGCAATTGATGTGAACTGTCCATTAAGCGATTGTTTCCCCACTGTTTTCTAATCATTGGAGGCTAGTTTCAAATAGCCCCCTCAAAGAGGACGCCTTAAAAGCAAGCGGTTAGAATGCATCAATGCTCATGTACAGTTTCAGAACTACTTAACGCGGATCAAAGCTATCGCTACTTTTAGTCTGTCTCAAAAGTGAAAGTGATTGGGTGCACGAATTCAACCTGAGAATCCTAGCCTGTGGATTGTTCGTTTATCAGTAAGGACTATCAATTTCCCTTTGCTACAATTGCACAATTGTCACCGATCAAGGAAATGAGAACCCATGCATTCTAGGCTCACACCCTCAGATCAAATAAGAATGATATGTCGGTGATTGCGCCTACTGCTCTAATGGCTTTCCCGACCCGGAAGAAGGTGTCCATAAGTCATTTTGCGGGTTGGAGCAAGAGGCTGTTCCCCTCAGTTTGTTGGGATTCTTTCAACTCTGAGCCTAGTCGGAACCAAGTACAGCGTCCTTTGTTTCAATAAAGCCACTGCTGGCATCCCACAAATATATGTGTTCAGTGTTTTAATCTGTCAATTACAATTGCTCAATTATGGACAGAGCTTTGGCATAGGTCTTTATGCCAAGAGATATACTACTGACAACCATGGAATGAATTGCATGTTCTGCACATTAAGGAGTTCCCTGTACATATCAGGATCGATGATAGCTGCTTTGAAGCTTCCATTGTTAACACAGAGAACTATTCATGATGACAAATGGTATCTCATAATCCAAGTGCTATAACATTTTAGTGCACCACAATTCCTGACATTATCATTCCAGTTGCATATATTTATTATTTAACCCTATCTCTATTAGAACACTTGATTCACCGGGCCTAACCTCAGTTATTGATGACGCATGTGCGAACAAGTTACATTCTAATAATAACTCCCAACAACAGATATTTATAGAAAGAAGTTTCACATGAAGTGATATGTTTCATTCGTCAGCATAAAGTATTATCTCATCCTTATTCTAATATGGACCTTGATATGACATAAATGATGGGTTACAGACAAATGGGTCACAAGTCGCAAAGAATGGAGTGTGAGATACTGTTGTTCTTTGATGCGGATTTCAAGGATATTACATTTAGCCTATCTAATAAGTACTTTTATTATATGCGCATGCTATATTATGGGAGGTGCTATAAGTGGGGTGCTATAAAAATATTCATACAGGACGCGTCCTATAAAAATGTAGTTGTCTAAAAATAGCTCTGTTAATATGCTTCGCGGAGCTTTGGCTCTCTGCGAAGCATGCAAACAGATCCCCGCGATCGGTACTCCACCCGTGATTCTGGTACTATGATTATAGAAATACATACTCTGCACAGAAAAAAATGTGGGTTAGAAAGTTAGTCAAAAGATCGAAGATTTTAGAAAAAAGTTAGTCTTTTTGACTGTGCTTATTTGTCCGAACTTTCTAACCCTATTTTTGTCTAACCATAGGCAGATTGACTAAGTTGGTTGAAAAAGGTTAGCGTTTTTGACTAAGGGTTAGCATAAATATTACAGTAGGTCTGTTCAAAATTATACTACAGATTTGTTGGTGCATTGCACTCACCCCAAATATATAGAATTACATGGCGTCCCTGTTAGATGGCAAGAAAAGTTCTCTATACTGTTCCACAAGGGGGAGGGGGTAATTGCGGACGCATTTTGACGCAGAGATAATTTCTGAAATCATACATTTTTAGACCAAAATTTTATTTATACAAGGCAGTTACAGGATATCACTTTGCTAGCAAAAGCATCCCCACTTGTACGACAACTTTTAAACTGCTTCTCTCAAACATTATAGAAACACATCAGTTTTATAGAAACAAGTATACAGGTACCGGTAATGCATCAAATTTCACCTGTCCATCCTCAGAAATTCAATATAGTCACACACGAAACATGAAAACCTAACTGATTCAACAACCTTTAAAATGGCACCTAAAGTTGAGGCATACCTAATATGTTGATACGTTAGAAAAGACCCAATCAAACTTTATATAGGCGGTTCTGAGATATTGATACATGGATATCATCTATCATGGAAGGTTCTGAGATAACCCAACATCGATATGATCTATCATCACACGTCAAAAGAAAAATATCTGTACTATTCACTTATAAGAAAGAACAACGATTAGATAAGACACTTTCTCAGAACATAAGGAAGAGCATTAAAGTTTTAAATGCCGACCCTAAGCATAAAATAGAAGGTTCTGAGCTAATATCTATATCAGAACATCAATTTCACTGCGAGATGGCAGAATAAATTTTCCGCATCGCTTTTGTGATGTTATTTTCTTTAATACCAAAGAAGAAGTGCTGAATGAATCTACATGTCTTCTTGACTTTGTTATCATAATTCAGGTTAAAAATGAAAACGGCAGAAAAATAAAGTGTAAAAGCCTTGAGGAGCTCGTTTGTTGTCACCATGGGGGTGTTCTCTGCGATCAGCATGAAAGACCCTGCATCTCTGATTTCTGTCAATGGTCGGTCGCAACAGATCCTTATGTCCATTGAGTCATCCTGAAATTAGAATAAAATTATAAAATATAGAGATTCAGAAGGGAATCATAGGTAAATAGTTCCTGTCATATATGATACCATGTTTGTTTATGCATATTAATCCAGAGATATTGCAAGATACCATATCTACATGCAGAAACTTTCATTCTTTTGACCCAATGCATCTTAATACGTCCAGACTTTTCACACTAGTATGTAGGTTAACATAGGAAATCTCTGAAATATTCTTAGTACCTTGTTTTTATAATTATGGAAAATATACTATTTTACAACTTATAATATTGCCTTAATTTCCCCTCCACTATGGGATTTAAAAAATAACTTCAACACACCTGTGCTAGACTGAAGAAGTCCTCTGGTGATTCTTTCAAGAGTGTTGTCAAAGCAAATATGGCCGCATACCCAAGTATAGCTGGAAATTTAAATAACCATGATGAGATTAATTAATTAATTAATTAGGCTGACGTTATTGGAAGTAACAATTCTGACCCTCCTTTGAGTAGAACATTGGATGAGGTCATGTGGAAAAGGTCAGGGAAAAAGTCATTGATCTCATCAGTAATTTTGGCTGTCTCTGCCTGGAATTTTCATTATTGTTTTCAATATTAAATATTGGGCATTGTGTCGCCAGTTCTCAACCAATTTGAATAATTTAAATATCATATATATAGTCATTGGCAGTGGTTCACCAAAAAATATATCATCTATTAATCTTACCCTGCTTTTCATGGGGATCTACGGCCAATAGTGCTTGTTGGCGACATGTTGTCTCCAGGTTGCTTCTGCCTTTCTTTGACATCTGCAGAATGGCCGATCCATAGGTGTTTAGCTTCTCCAGAAGTGTTCTGTCCATGTGTACTGGTGGTGCCATACGCACTAAGTCCTTCATAAACTGGAAGATGGAATATGATCATATCCAGTTAAAACTCAAAAATACTTCCATCGTTTTACATCATTTGGAAAGAAAATATGATTGCAACGTCAATTTACTGACTCTGAGAAACATGTAAGACCAATTATGTACGGCACTTATAATTAATAACATACCTCTTCCTCAAGTTGCAGGGCTGGGTATTTCTGTAGCATGTCTTTGATGGAGGCACCCTCCATAATCTCCCACCTCCTGTCAGGGAAGGTGATATCCATAAGTGTAGTGAGTAGTGCCTTGTCTGGGTGACGTTTTTTCCCCTCGGACTGGAAGACCTGAAAATTATTCTTTTATTATATAGGCATATTGATCATTTAAATACACTTGACTATTTGTAAATAGATATTTCATCCGAAAGTGCAAGGGTCACTTGCACTTTATTACAGATTTAGAATGAGGATTACCGTCTGAATACTTTACATTTACTAGAATTCCAAGTTTGGGCTGTAACTGTCATACATGATAAAAGTTTAAGTACAATTTAATTGTTTTAATGCTGACACATAATTCAAATTTGGCAAAAGGTAGAATTAGTTGATGCATAAATAGAAGTATCCAGTGGTGATTATTTAAATACAAGTACACACCTGCACATGAGCACGTATTGTGGCCTCACTTTCTGAAGTCGGCCGCTCACTGGGGCAATAATTCTGAAAGCCATACCTTGCGGTGAAGGCTTTGTCTCTTGAGTTGCCTGACTCCCCATGAGGTTTCTCCGATTCTTAAGAAGAAAAAGTCAATAACTGTTAATATTTCTGAATATATTAGGGTAAAAAACTTTCTTTCATACATTTAATTGTGGATGAAATTATAATTACTTAGGAGTGGGAAATCATCATTATTTGTACCTTTTCCTGTTCGTCTACCATATTAAATGACTGATGTTATACAACTAAACAAACTTCATAATCCTTACCATTGAATTCCTTTACACGCTTCCGTATTCTGTCTTGCACATCTGGCATACTTCTGTCCCGCCTCTTCCTTCTATTCTGGAAACAATCTTGGATCATGTCCTTCCAACGTTTCTAGGATATCAGAAGAATTAGTCAGTAGAGATGAAAATGTACTTAAATTCAATTTAAGTCAAAGAACAAAAATGTTTAATACTCTAAAGCAAGTGAGACTAGATATTCATTATGCATATCTCAAGTCCTTCTGGAGCTCAATTAAAAATCCAGTCAACTAGAACATAATTGCAACACTGCAATGCAACATCAATAGAAGCATACTTAGTATCTAATCAGGCTAAAAGTACAGTCATATCTCAGCAATTCAAGAAGTAATATTAGTCAGTTCAGTCCTAAATCACGGGAAAGTTATAACAATAAAAACGATTGATTATTGAGATATGACCATACAAGTCTAGACAACGCAGAAAAATAAGAATTAACAGTCTTATCCAGCACAAGCGGTGTAATACAAATGATACCATGGAACAGTTTAACATTAAGTCCTGAAGTGGAATGTTTTAACCATTAATAAAACAACTAGTCTAGGTGCATACTATTGCATCTTTGATATTCCACGACTTTGCCAGGTAGGGATAAAAAGAAACCAAATCTGCCGCCAGGTATATGTAGGATGTGGGGTAGCTTTTGACAAAATAATACAGATTTATAGGCTAGCAGAAAGAAATTAAAGATATTAAAATAAATATTGCATTTTTAACAGGCTATGTAAGTATTGTTTCCAAATAAATATACAGTGAAATTAAATACCAACTACTACCGATATTGAGTTTCAAACAGAATATTTTTCATTTCAGTTTCTATATTCTATTTCAACAGGTTAATGCAATTATAATGAAATACATACTAGATTCCCCTGTTTGTTACTGCCGTGTACACTGCATTTGTAACACACTTCTCATCACTCAGTAGAAGTTTTTCTTCCGAATTTAATTTGACCAGTACAGGATTAGGTAAAAGGTTCTTGAAGTCTTCCGAGAGGTGCAGCTGCTTGTCACTAACATACTTCTTTTTATATATAGTGCATCCCCTGAAAAAAGGTAGGGAGTTATTCAGGGGTATTTAGTTCCATTAGTTAATAATCTGACATTACCACTGTCACTGTATTTGAACACAAAAATCATGACCCTTGTCAATTTAACACAGCAAAAGAAAATGGGATTGACAACAGATTTACCTAATAAGGGCAGGTTTTGTAGGACTCTTGTAGGACTCTTCCTCGGCGTCCTTGTTCTCAAGCTGATTTTCAATGGTCGTGTTTAACACTTTGGCATCTTCTTCCATGGGGCAGGTGTCTTGCCTCTCTTCCTTGTCATCATGGCCTTGCATCTCAACTTTTATCCTATTGATGCCATTTATCAAATGTTCAAACATGCTACTTTCGTAGTCAACAAAATCTCCCACCTCCTCTAAATACCATAGAATGTGGTATTGCTCGTCTGCTGCCAGGGAAAATTTCTCTCTGATTCCCTTAGTCAGGAATGGGGGAGTGGAAACGAGCAGTTTCTTCCTGTTTTGCACTGTTACATGGAACTTGAATTGCTTACTGATAACAAGAAGAATGAAGACAGTCAGGTATCACAAAAAGTACCAAACAGATAAACAAATGTCCCCGTTTCTTGATCAATAATTAACAAAATACTTGGAATCATTTGAAAAAACCATCATTCACTAAGTATTGTTATTCATATATTTTGAATTTAAATCCTTCATGTAAGTCTTGTAGGTCAATCTAACAAATAATACAATGTTTTGGTACACATCATGTTGGAGTCATTCTCAATTAGTTAATGTACTTAAGAGGGATTCCTAGTTCCTCTGATCCGGGTAAAGTATAAAACCCCAAACATGATTCCCTACTCAGGTCTTTCGCTTGCAGAAGCAATAACTGAAGACTCTTTTTGATCAAAGGACAGTGGTAGTGTCTATTATATCCAACTTGTTCTAATCTCTGACATATAAGGTATGTTAAACCTTGGAACTCTATAGCATGGCGTGGTTCCGCAAATGAGGCTTCTTCATTTCTATCTAATCTAACAGCAGTACCACGAAGGTATGATGTATTACCAATTGTCAAGCCAGAACCCACTGAAATTACACTCTCTAAATCATTGGTGATACCTGCAGTGACAAGAGATCTAACACGAACTGGTAATTCCTTCACTTTTACAATTCTGACTTTAAGAATGGCTGTTTCTTCCATGTAGTATTTCTCAGGGACAGTGAAACTTGTTGCACGAGCACACTGGTGTCTGGTTGCTAGAGACTTAACAATGTTTTTGCTGCATCGACTGGGTTTCCATGAATCACCCAACTGCTGGTGCTTAGATTCAAAACGGACAGTCCATACATGTGACAATGGTCCATACTTCAGAATTTGGTCAGGATAATGAAGTAGGTAATGGTCTTTCGGTTTCAAGGGTTTATCAGGCCATATGTTCCTTCTTTGGTGAGTAAAACATGAAATGAGGCCACGTAGTGTTTCAACTTGACAAGGTTTGAGGGCTTTTGCAAAGAGATATTCAACGATTGTACGCAATTGTAGATATAGACCCCAAACATCATCTCCTTCTGGCACTAGGTGACCTAAAATAAAAGGTAGAAGTCTGAATAGGCACCACATCTTGCAAAAAGTCTGCTTTACCTCACCATTGGTTTGAATGTGCTCAGGCTTGTTAGTTTTATCAACTCCATGATACATGAAGGAATCTAACTGGCCATTAATATCTTCAATAGATGTGTATCTTGCTTGAACGCAGTGCTTGATAGTATTGGAGGTTATATTCTTTACAACACCTTCTAAAACGTCATGAGCAATGTCACTAGGCAAACCAGTTGTGCAGTGAAAATTAGCAATATCAGCAAAGATGGATGATCCTTTGACACCATACACTGAAGACAATACAGGATGCTTTGTTACTAGTTGGACCTGTTGATCGTGTGATTCTGGAGATCGTTCTGTTCCAACATTTTGCAACTCAGACTTGTTTATCATGCAGAACCTGCATGGTAGATTTGCAGAAAAGGATTCCATGAATCCACCAATTTGATGGGCAGCAAGGTTGTCAGCCGCACAGAAAATAAGGTCACACTTAAAGGTATGGACTATACCTTGATGAATAACTTGTATTCCATTCTGAGCAAGATTCTGCAAGTCATTGATTAAGTTTTGACTGGTGGTTGCAAGTCCATACTTCTTCAAGTATTCACTTTTCACTAAACTGACCAGATGAATGCTGTCAAGCTTTGACCTCTTTGAAGCAGGAGCATTAGCCACTTGAAAATATGTTCCCATTATTTTCTGTTGTTTTGAGTATACTCGGAGTGGATTGGTCAGGGTAAACTCATCTAGGTATATGATGATCCCAAGTGTGTTTGGACGACATAAAATATCATGGTTTTTATAATGTGTTCCATCAAAAACATCACGCAGTACACCATCTGTGGATCTATGATCCTTCTGAACATCTTCAAAAACATCATCAAATGACAAGAACCATTCTAAAGTCTCTGCTAAAGGAATATATTGTAGGGTTTCTGGCTTACCTTGATCATTTTCCCCTAGCACATATTCAACTGGTGCTACATAGTGTAACTCCGTTTTTGCAAATGACTCAAGTTTGTACTGGCTATTCAAAGATTTGCAACATTTGCTTAAATTAGTTTCTTCTCGAATAACATTCAACAGGCCATCTGGTGCTGGTTGACCAGTTTCTTGATAGAATCTATTTACTTTGTCAGTAATTTCATTTGCACACATTGCAAGGACATCGCATATTTTGTTTGCCACAGCTGACACAGACTTTGATGTTAGATTATAGTCTTCTCTCAAATGCATGAGTATTAGGCCAATGTCTTTTAATTGTGTATTTTCTCTTATGTTATGGTCAGCCCCTCCCTCATCAACACCCCTTTCAATGTGCTGCTGAGCCACCACGTCATCATCATCATCTTCCTCAGGCATTTGTTCTACATCATCAACTTTGTTCATAACATCTCGGTAAAAGTCAGTATGTTTACCACGGAGGTGACGCCTGAGAGAATCTACATTTGTGAAACTTTTTTCACATGCTTCATACCCACATTGCACTGTAAAATCCTGTGAGGTACTATGGAGCCGATAATGTTTTAAAAGCCAGTTGTATGACTGGCATACAAATAAGCAAAAGTCACAGGCATACATCATATACTCACTTAAGAATCTCGGTCTTTAATTTTGAATCGTTCTCCTCATCACTGTAGATACTTGTATCTGTTAATTCATTGTCGTCGTTTAGAGTCAAGCTGTAAATGAAAGTGTGAATAAGAAAATATGTTATCTCATTTATAAGGATATGATTAAAATTTAAAGATCTTGTGTAACTTATTATTGGTAAGGCATTGTCCTGATGCGCTAAAAAAACCCCAGCAAAATACCTTAAAATGGCATATATTTAGAAAATAAATTCGGGGGGGGGGGGGGGAGGGAGGGGTGCTGAAGTCTGTTGCATGAGGCATAGTTAAATAAATTCCGTTCCGCTAAGCTTCCGTTAACATGTTACTGTTGCACCAGTCGCCCCCGCTCCGCTAAGTTATGTTAGCGGAGTGCCTTTGGGGCAGTCCGCTAACTTCGCTGTAACTTTTGCCGTTTTAGATCAACTAAATAAAAAGGAACCAGCCGTAACATCATTACAAAATTTGCACGAATTATAGATTCAACTCTTCCCTTTCAGAATCTAAAATAATTTTTAAAAAGTAGTGAATAGAAGTTTAGTAATCATTGACGACGACAACAGACATTTTCTGACGGAAATATCAGTGCCTCTTGCCAGCTTGCCAGGTATGTGGACTGCATAAAGCAATGTTATACTTATGGGACCATAACACATGGTCTGACACCCCCACCACCAACCCCCCCCCCTCCCCCTTAATTTATGGACGGCCCAGAGCACAGGTTAAAACCAACGTATACGGTCGTTGTTAAAACATAGTTGTGAGAAGTATATAAAAAGTAGGCACACCGCATGGCATTACATAATATGATCCGATTTACTCATAAGACCTAATTGTACCATTAATCACTGCCCCTCTCTCTCCCTATGTGATGTAGTTTTTTGGCATGGGGGGGGGGGGGGGGGGGTACGCACATCAATAACCTTTCAAAGTCTCTGGGAAACACCCATTGGTAACATCATACATTCAATGAATATTTTGTTTCAGAATCGGCATCACACTGTTTGACTATCTTAAATTGTAAGCGCATTGTGTAAAGGAATTTAGTTCCGGGTGGACGATAATCAGGTAGCCATTGATGCAAAACAAAACCCTATATATTTCCCTTACATTTCATAGCAAAGTGAGACAAAAGTAGGTATCCATCATTTCCATACTTTGTTCTTTGTATAGAACCCAGTTTAAAGGATGGATGTCAAATAATAACACTAGATACTTTGGATTACTCACTTGTAACATTCCGTCGGTGACACGTCCATGTTTGCAGAGCTGTAGTTTCCAAAAGGGCCACTTGGTGGTGCACACGGCGCGCTATGGGCACTTGACTAACTTATTGTCTAACCCCCATTAGAAAGTTAGACAATTTTGACTACCCCACGTTTTGACTAAGTTTTTCGTGAAATGACTAACCTTTTTTTTTTCTGTGTGAGTCTTCTTTAATATTTTTCCAGTGATATCTAATAACATATGATCAAATTGTATGTACATATAATACATATAGAATGAAACTCGCCTGCAATTATCGAAAATTTATAGGACTTGATTCGTCCTATAAATTTTCGATTATTGCCGGCTCGTCCCATTCTCTCTATGTATATCTTTGTATGTTTGAAAATATGGTTACTGATATTTCTAAAGTTTAGTCAAATAAGTAAAGTAGTTAAATATACTTCCTTAGCATGACCTCCTTTAAAGCGAAGAGTTATATTGTATACACGGTCTTGAAAATTGATATCTGTACCTATCCTTCTAATAGAGGACTAGGTACCCCCAAAATCAAAACATTCCTGCGAAAAAATTCTTAGATTACAACATTACGACTTTTGAATCATTTTCACATGACATGTCACTTTGTGTATGCATTTTGGGAAACATGAAGAAAATAGTCTCTGACTGTCTTTGACAGGAATAGTTTTGATGCTTCATGCTTCTGATTAGGCGCTGAATTATGGATTATATTTAAAGAAATATCAAATCTTGTTATTTTCCTGTACCCACCAAACCTAGTAGGAACACTTTCTTAAACATCTGCCGTAGTTTTTGAGGAATTGAGTTGTAATCAAAATATTAAAATGTAAAACATTCTGCAGTGATCTGTAGCGAGTGAGTTGGACACGCCAATTGTCAGTCTGCTAAACTGTCAGTGAATGTGTCAGTGCCCCTGTCGGTGTCTGAAGCCACTGGCATTGAAGGTAGCAAGTAATAAATAATCATTTCGGGGGATATTTAATCTATATCGATGGATTTATTGTTTAGATGTCTTTGTTGTAAATCTGGGTTGATTATTACTAGAGAAATCAGAGGGAATGATCGGTGATTTTTACGGCAGAACTGAGGAGGCTTTACAAAATCAAAACTAACGAACTTGTGTCTGACTAGGTAGTAGGTGAAGTATAGGATCTTTGGTCAGGGCGGATCTACATCGACATACTTTAGCAAAATCCAATATCTAAATGTTATCATTCAATAGAACTTTTCATTTTGAAGCAATATCTTTATTATTTCCAGAGAAATCAGGGTGAACGATCGACGATTCCACCATTGGAAGTGGTGGCACATTAATACAGAATTTGACTTCCAGTGATCAGGCTTAGCTGCCGGACCTACTTAATTGTTGTATGCACCAAGGGTGGCATAATCTTCATGTTATGCACCACCTTGACCAAGTGTGGCATACAATGCTGAAGGTATATGTGTTAGTGTTTTCTGATGAATTATAAGAAAATGTCTGCAGCCGTTGCAGTGGGTCAATCTAATTACAGCATTCATTATAGCCTGTGACAGTTGTTTTAATGGTTAAGAATTACGAAAATGCCTTGTCTGTCAACGCTTTGTGGTTCCCAGACGGGATTAGATGCTAGACAAGCTAAGGTTGCCAGCTGGATGCTTATGAATGCTGAGCGAATTTAGCATTCTCCCTTCAAGGTTACTTATATAAAAACAATGCTAGACTCTTTCTAAACCAATCACATAAGGTTATTTCTCTTATTATTAAGGAGGATGGGTATAAAAGGCAGGGAAGGATGGTAGGGAAATCAGACTTTGAGATTCCAGTGGAGAGTGAAGAACTAAACAGGAATTGTTGCTACTGAATGGGTTGGTCCCTGAAAGTTCAGTAGAGCAATTGGTTTGATTCTTTATTTTCTGTTGTATTCTTCCTGTCCTTCTCTACAGCCTTGGGTACTGTGAGTTCCATTTATTTTACCAATTGTATTGCATTATTTGTACTTTATTTCAAATATTATTGTGATTTGACTTGATTTATGTGTGTATATTGTGTATAGCCTAGACCAGGCGCTCTAGTGCTGAATATTTGCCTCCCCCATTAGAGTGGGAGAAGAAAGTTCCTCCCCCATGAGAGGGAGATGTATTGAAGGATTATTATTGATATTTGTGTTTATTTGTGAGAGAAAGTACATCTCTTGCCTTCTATTGGTAATTATAGTTTGGTCTCCTTACACATTGAGTCAAGTATTTTGGGATACTTTAATATATCCAGTATATTCAGCTATATATGACACAGGTCTACCTTTATGCTTATATAATCAGGTATTGAATATTCATTGGTGACATAATTGATTTATATTGCATTACTATGTAATGAGTGAGAGTTGGGTTCATTAACATAGCCTTTATTGAAATATCTTTACTACCTAGAGAGCTAAGCTACCCCTATATTATATCATTAGATCTTATCTTCATGTTATGTAATATTACCTAACAGCAACTGAGACTATTAGGCTATATTATTTCGTATTATTGTTTATTTAGAATATCTATCATTATCATTGTTATCATCCTAGACTATCATATTTAGATATCTATTGGTATTAGTCTCTATTACCCTTAGTTATTATTACGTCATCATATCATATCCTATTTGCATCTCCCCATATTAATGTGTATGATTACAGGTTAATAAGTTAGATATTATCATTATTCTCACCTCACTCACATTGTCTTATATATATTGTCATTGTTCTTTATCCTTCCATATACCTTTATACCTCCCCTGTGCACGACGGACATTGTTAAATTCCTTTAATAAATCATCATTACATAATTTAATAATTACATAATATATATAATTTAACACAGCACTTACATATGCAACTACATCACAGGGGTGTAATAAGAATGGCATGTCAGTGATTGGACACCTACTTCGCTAATGGCTTTTCTGGCCCGGAAGTAGGTGTCCCAATCAGATTATAATGGCATTTTGTGGTTTAGAGCGAGAGGCTTTCTCTCAGTTTAGAGGGACTCTTAACTCTGAGCCTAGACTGGAATCATCCTGACCATCACAAATGCAACAGTTTCCCTTGTTGCCAACCGATGCAGCTCTAGATAGACAACAAAACAATTCGTCAAGATGCAAGATGAATGTGTGATAATGCACAGGCGTATTGGGGTATATTTTATGCAGTGAGACCGGGGTTATCATTTGGTGCAGGTGCAATGGCGTAATGTTGAGTAGAGTACGGGCCCAGGTGGGGAGAATCTAGAAAGGTTCCCCCACCCAGTATGTGCCATCAAAACAAGGTAGGCCACTAAATCCAAGCTCATGAATATTTATGGGGCACTTACCTCTCCAGCCAATAGGTTCTGACCTAGCGCGCGGGTCAGGACCTTTTTGCGGCTCGTACTGTCGGCTTGCACCTTTTGTAGCTGGCCGAAAAACCTTATCACCTGGAAGAGTCTGCACGCCTAATGGGAAAAGGCACGCGTATGGGCATAAGAAACTGTAATACTCGCTTCAAATTATGTCAGATTTATGCAGGGTAAACACAATGAAAGAGGGGACTATGTGACTTGAAGAACGACAAAAGTCATGAATGTCAGTCCCGATGGAGAAGAACCGTTGGGTATCGTCTATAGGTGATGATCATACTTTCTGTAGCAATGCATGCTGAACGTAGAAGCTATAGGTCTTCTTCCTCTGCATGGTGAGAAATCAATGGAATTAGCCATGGCGTTGCATCAATGTATTTTGATGAATATATAGTACGTAGGGTGAACATGTCCGGCAGTATGTATCCGCTCGACTGATGCCCTATTCAAATACTGCATATAACAAGCTAATTAAGACTGATAACACAATTTACTAGCTGGTAATCAAGAAGAAAAGGAGCGTTGAGCTGATGTACCATCTTATTATATATTCATGTTCTTTGCACTTGACAGGGTAATTAGGTTCGCTGGGATGCAGTAATTAATGTGTCAAACTAATCCCCAGTCCAAGTATCCGGATCCTCCTCCCCGCACTCCCCCCAGTAATTCCGCTATAACGTCCCACCAAACATGACCAAAGAGCCTCTCTGTTAATTCATTAAGGTGGAACAAATATCTATATATCATGCATGTGGAGGGAAAATGAATTATCTCGATTCTCCTTCTCTATTACAACTATCGCTGGTCTTTCTTGGTGATATTGGATTGCTATATAATAGGCAGATTTTTTTTTACAGACTTTTATCTTGATTAATATTATTAAATGATTTTCTTCTGATAGCTTGTTAGCGGGTAGGTAGGATTCTTCGCTCTATATTCTCCCTGTGCAGTCTGGGCAAAGAGCCTCTTAGATCAGATGAAATCGGTATGTCAGTGATTGGACACCTACTGCGCTTTCCTCAGTTTGAAGGCACTCATTCTCTCAACACTGAGCCTAGACTGTGTCACAGAAGGAATATACACAAATTTCTGAAAATAAAATTCCTGAGATATACAAATTACTTGAACACAAAACTATGGTTGGGCAGATAGAATCGTATCATTCTAGCTCTTCTGCGTAATAAGAATCATCATTCGTTCCATCATTCGCTATGGGACGCACAACCGGTGTACAAGGGCGAATTTATATGTTGTGCGATAAAGTTACATTTTTTTGTATCTGTTAGCTGTCCTTCTGCCGATTAAATGCTGTCACCTGCGAATGAATTGCGTCTTGTTTCCAACTGGCAGAATCATCCTCTATTATTCCTCATTCGCGTTTTTTCTCTCTCCAGCGACCGACCTTTTATGCCTCATCTCATGATGAAAGGCCTCACTTATACCTTAGATCCACATAGATAGAAACCTTTAACGTGCATCGGTGTGGATGGATGGATGTCTGTGTGGGGTATCCAATTTGCATATCTCTTTGTTCCCCAGTTTATATCGATCATCGGGCAATGTATGGGAGAGTAGGAGAGGCCCATCATCTTCAGCTAACTGCTGGTCGGTAATTATGATTTCATATAGTGATATTGCTAATAGAGGAAATGTAATCTGATCTAATGCGTTGATGAAATGTTGAGGAGTTGTGTTTAAGTGTTCGCAGCTGTCTGTGCAACAGTACGCCTCTCGCACAAATTGCTGTACAGTCATGTCTCTCCTCATTCACATAATGCAGATTAAGTTTTTATGGCCCGGCGGTATGTCAGGATTATGTAAACTTACACATGTGCATGCGCCCATTCAACCTCAAATAATTATTCTGAACAATAAGACATGTATGTTATTGCCAATAATTGTGTTGTGTCAGAAAATTGATATTTTTCAAATGTGTGTTTCCACGAGAGCTATTTGTAGGAATGGTTTCACTTTATAGGTGTATACCGCTGCACCGAATAAATACATGTATTAAATTCCAGGACTACGTACGAAATATATCCGTGCATTTCTACGGTTACCCTAAAGAATATATCTGGAACTATAGTAATTCTTAGTGAATTGTAAAAGTGGACCAAAGATAATATTTTTTAAAAGATTTTTATTTCTCTGGATTTACAAGTCAGTTCAGGACAATTATACTGGGCTTTACATGAATAAAACGAAATAGGGCATCCAATTAAGTAATGATTTGCATTTCTTTGTACTATTTTGGGACTTTTAAGTGATTACAGAACACAAAAAGAAGACTGACAAAAGGTGACGTGCATAATGGGATGCGTGATGTGCATAATCGGGATCAAGGATTTTTAAATGATCAGCATGCAAAAATGGGGCCATCTTATATTAAAAGGAGTAGAATTTCCATTCCAATAAGATATAAAATAATGAATTTATGTGGGGATAGAAAGGTTTTGAGGACTTATGGATTTAGGAAAGAGAAATAAAAAATGGGTTTCAGTACTACATGAAAATGTCTACATTTTGAAAAATGAGTACAATATGTTGATACATCTATCTCACTGTACATTCATACAATAGAAACCAAAATTCACATGCAAGTAACTATAATAATTATGTGATCGTATAAATCAAATGTTTAGGGTTCATAGCTTGTTAAATTAAGTTCAGGGGAAGGAATTTGGTATGAAGGGGTCAGAAATATTATGCACATGATGCTAAAAAACATGACTTTAGTTGAAGGTGCACAAAAACTGAACCAGTGAAAGTATTTTGGTGCAATCGGTATCCACACAAAGTTGAACATGTCAGGAACATATTTAAATGATAATTGAAACTGTTGCAGTAAATTTGAAATATAACCCATGATCAGGAAATCTTGTATTATGCACATAACAATTGTCCAGTTCTGGGCGAAATGACCCATATGTGTAATGCCTTTTTTTCATTAATTGAATGAGACAGCTTCCCCATCCGAATACGCTCTTGTAAGAGAGACACATGTTAGATATTCTGGCAGGGAGTGGGCACGGCTCATATTCTTATCACTGCAGTGGATACCTTTAAAAGTAATCTGAGTCTTCACCGCCATCTTGGTCATCTCAGTTACACGCCCGTTGCAGTCATCCATTTTTGGTGATTTGGTTTTGGGTTCTAGCTTTATAGCATGACCAGGCTATTTGTAGCAAAAGCTCGAAGCCATGATTTTTATTAGTTCTTCCATGAGAAAAGAATTTGGGAAGGAATACTTGTGGTTGATTCAGCTGCGAAAGATGTCAATTACTTTAGGGTGGGTCTTTCTCAGAGCTCCACTACATAAAACGTTGTTAAAGGTAACCCTCAGATGCGTCCAACATAACTAAAACTAGAATAGAATAATTTAAGAAGTTTCCTCTGTAAGGCAACACAATGTGATAGCTAGCCATTTCTTATTCTATCAGTCTAAACTCAGATTCAATAGTGTCTCGCTCCAAACCGAAAAATGCCATTATAAACACATTAGGACGCCTACTCCACGGTCAGGAAATCCATTAGCGCAGCAGGCGTCCAATCACTGACATACCATTCATATCTAATCTAAGAGGCTCTGAACCTAGACTGTTATGTCAAAGTAGCTCGTTCAATTTTAAATCCAACATATACATGTGATCCGTTTTAGGAAAATATGGATTTTGAGATATCACCATATTTGAAAAGAGGAGATCAAGCCGATTCCAATGATAGTAAACACTAGGACACCTAATATGTATTTCCATATTTTAAATTTGATAATTTGGATGGGTACTTACCAGTAAAGTAACTAAATATACTCCATACGAAGGCCTTCAAAATGCGAGGATATATATCTAATACAATGTCCTAAAATGTGTTACACGGATTATCTCACTATAATTGCTAAACCCTCTAGATATCAGAATCAGAATAAAACAAATTTTAATAAAGAGATCTTGTGAAAAGAAAACACTTTGAAAAATATCAATTTTGCCACTTGTCTTATTTTCGTGAAACATATGTGTAAATACATAATAGTGTCTTCTGGTTGATTAAAGATTAATGGATTGTGTAAAACTAATTTTTGGGGAAATTATGGTCAGGCTGTGGTAATTGGCCTCATGGTTGAGGAAAAACTCTTGGGGGCTACTAGAAGCTTGAATTGTAATATCCATAGCTTTAGTGGATGGCAATTGCGTCAGCTTACTCCCCCCCCCCCCCCACACACACACACCCCTCTACACAAACCATTCTTAGCCTTCCTCTGAAATACCCTTTAGGCAGGAAGATTCCACTCATTAAACCCCATTATTACACAAGATTGCCTCTTCCTATGAGCAGCTTTGTCGTGTCTGCTTCATTTCCGACTGTAATGTGTTCACCTTCGGGCCAGACGGTGTATCTCAGCGGTAGTCCATTTCCATGTACTCATCCCGAGCGTGTATCATCTAATGGAGACCTAATAAGAAAAAGACAAGGCAAACGCCCTGACACACAGACACACACCCACACCCACACATGATTCTGCTTCTGTAGACAGGAGTAGATGCGAGATGTGTAAGAAGCAATTGTGTTGAGAGATTTTGATGCTGCGCCCTTCCCATTCCTAAACTTAATTAAGGTCCTTTCGCCATAACAATGTTGGAAAAATTATGAACAATGAATTATAATTACTAACGCGGCGAGTAAAAAACATCGTTCACCGATTCATTAATGTTTATAGTTATAGAGCGACCCTCTCTGGATCGTCTTGGGCACCTGAGATAACTGGGTGATAAGGTGTTACAGCTCATGGCGTCATGGTGGGACACCCTGGAACAAACTATATGTGTCACAGTAGCAAAGGAATGAAGAGTATTTATTTTACTAAAGTGATGAAGATATGATAATATCATACGATGTGTTATAGACGAATGAGTCATAGGTGGGAAAATGTATATTTATCAAAGTGCTTCATTCACAAGAACCTTTTGTAGGAATGCTTTCATCCTTGGGTTGATTGACCCTGTTAGTCCTCTGAAGGTGTACCCTGTGTATCTATTTTCAAGACTGTGTACTGAATAAATATGCTTTTCAACGGGCATCCTATGGGAATATATTTCACTATTTTACTAACGATTATCTGCACATAAATAAGATTAAGATCGTTGAAATCCACATGATCTCAACTTTTTAGATCTATGATAGCATCTCAAAATCCTTTTTTGCGACTTAAGACTCATATTTTTTAATGCAATCATTTCAAACCGAACGAAAACCATTGCTTTCACCAACTGCTGCCGCTATCTCTGGATTATTAGTCGGGGAAGGTATGTATACAGCAGTTATGTGATGTTTGTTTATACAGGCCTAGACTCTTATGAGAAACCCAAGCTCCATTGCCAAAGGCTAAGTATCATTAGTGTTCTGTTGGCACAAATGTTCGTGGCAGAATATGGACCTGGGATAGATACTCTGATTGCATTTCTGGGTTAGAAGTTAAGGCATTTGAGTATTGAAAATGTCTTACGCAAGGGCGTTTATCATTCTTGGCAAGTGGTATGTGTATAGCCTGTTTGGCCAGTTCAAACACCTGATGCGTTCAGTCATAGGTGCATAAATGCATAGTAGATCTTGCCCTTCCAATCAAATTGCATTTATATGTATTATTTTGAGTAGGAACATGACAATTATTCAATGCAGGTTACCATGCTAAGGGGGAATTAATTCAGGTGATGAATTGCACTTTACTTTTGAGATCAGTCCTCCATAGCAGTTTAACAGTAAATATCCAACAATGAGGTCAGTATCACACAAGAGGGAAAGCAACATTTAATGTATGAATATCACGCAATTGGTATCAGTCAAAGCAGAAGGCACCGCCTGGGGCCTTTGTAGTAGCCATGCACAGTGGCTTCAAATTCCATTGCATGATCTTGTTCTGGAGATACTGAAATAGTTACAGGTAGCACAACGTATCAAGTACTCCAAATAAAATGTATATTTCAACATCTCATTTGGTGACGTAACGTTAGTATAATTGTATTCAAAAACTGTACTCGACTTTAGTTGACATCGATCTGAAGGTCATAATTTCACTGTTGTTCTTGCTGCACAGCTTCATAAATGTCCAAATTTATATTACCCATTATCACTCTCGGTTTCCTTCGGCCGATTCGACTTCAGACTTTCGGATAAACATGTTATATAACGGCAGTAGAATATTGATAGACTCAGTCCTATATATAGGTCAAACAGTTGTTGTTGCTTTTGTTGTTGTAACATACTTCGGTACAATTAGTCAATTTGGTTTGCCTTCTTTGTCGTAATAGCTGAGAATGCAGCTTGAACAAAGGTGTTAAAGTAGAAGATAAGGAATATCTCATGGTATTCGTAGCTGATGTGGCAATCAAATGCAATTTAATCGACAAATGCATCAAAACATTGTGTTTGGCGTTATATAGCAACATTCTGAAATTCAACCTGGTGATTTATTCAGTGCCATTTTGGAATAAATGAATAACGGAGCAAGTCTTAGAGGGGCAGTAAGATGTATGCAGGTTGTGTTAGGTACAGTCAATTCTTATCTTTCGAATGAACCTGATTGTGCCATGGTTTCTAGAATAAATATCAAGGATGAAAGTATTGATGTAAATAAGAACAGTTGTTTGGAGTGGTCCAACTCTGAGGTTTTGAAATTCTTTTTGATAAGATGACAAGAAATCATGCATGGGTAATTTCGGGTGTAGACATTGAAAATATTAGTATGTCATTATATTTTGACGTGGCCAAAGCGTTCAAATGCTTGAACCACATGTTCCATCCATTCTCAAAAAGAAGTTGGAACACTATAAAGTAAATCCATCTATAATAAAATGAATTTCCAAATATTCGCTCAATCGTAAACAACAAACAAGACTGAAAAATGTTATGTCAGACTCATTATTCATTGATGTTGGCGTACTACAAGGCAGTTCAATACTAGTCTCTTTGCTGTCCATAATCTATGTAAACGTTTTACCTGAATGTATACAAAAATATCAATTACTTGAATTATGATATAACACGACGATATACGCAGATGATGTTTAACTGTAATAACAGTGACGGGACAAAATATTAACACTTGTATGGGAGCATCTTAACAAATCTTTAGTAAAGTTTATAACTGAATGCATAACAATCAACTCAAAATTAATATAAAAAATGTCAAGTGCAATGCTTAGGCTCGAACCTACTAAAATTGAGGCGGAACACTATAAAGTTTGAGAAAAATGTAAAATATTTGGGCTTGTTATAGATTGTTGCATGAAATTCTATCTGCATTTTTCTGAAGATGAGCGCTGTAATACACCAAAAGATCAATCAACTGGCAAGACAGAGATTTATTTAACAATGAAAGCTGCCACATTCCTTTTTAAGGCCCATGTATTATTTTTTTTAAGAAATTTTATTGAGCTGGTTTCGATGGTTACATTGATATTCTCACAGACTGAATACACTAACTGAATACAGACTAATCATACATGGACCTACTAGCAACAATATTATCAATGAGCTTCAAAGCACTCTTAATAGAGGCATTGGGCTAATTAATACTGAAAATATGCTACTGGTACATGAGCTTATGAACTCAATGCAATGATTCATGTGATCCGTATAAAGTGACAGAGAGTACCTGGAAACTTGGGCTACTTGGGTGTAAAACTTGAGCGACTGATGAGCGATTTGGCCCTGAAGTCGCTGTGTGGATTCCAAGTTTAAAGAGGCAATATAACAATAATCAGGCTGATGTTCATTTATGAAGATCTAGAGGAACACCAAACAATTAAGCCACAAAACCCACGATTGGCCGCGGGCAATAATGTTATCCTGAATGAATACAGGCCCTCTTTTTTGGAACCGTTTACCATCATCAGAAAAAGAAAAAAAATGGCCACAACAGGCAAAATACCTGAAAGACAATGATAGGTGGATGAACATTTGAAATAAATTGTTATACATTTGAAGTTTAGCTGAACCGAAATATTATTGCAAGAGAAATCAGAATGGTGTGTTTTGCTTAGTAACTGGAACTGTGTGTTTTATCCAAGGCCGTATTGATATTTTGATCTAGTAGAAATAACTATGTGTTTATTTTATATGGGCAAAAAAAACACAACAAATTGTTGTGTCGAGCGAGCTGTTGACTCAAATGAGCAATCTACAGAGATTATTGAGTGTAGTGGGTTCCGATAGAAATACCTTGCGATTATATTTAGATACACTATAGAGACTTGTATCACTCTAAATAAACTATAGCTGTAACAAGTATGGTAATAATGAACAACTGTCTTGTAATATGTAATATTAATATGATTTAAAACTGTACAATACACCTTCCGTGACTAAGAAGGAAGCATATTGCTCTAGCCAAATATCTGCATCAATGAATATGCTTTTTAAAAATTTCTCAAATTTCTCAAATCTATTTTCATGACTGACAAATATTATTAATCAAACTACCCTCCTCCTTTGGAAGAAGGTATAGGAGCAACCTAACCCTTTGTTTCTCCAGTGCACTGCACATAGAACGTTCATCAATCTCTTTTCCAGAGACCCCATGTCAATCTCGAAGTTGGGTCAAATCAGACTCCACTCCTTCAGGCTCTTGTGCGGTGTGACCCTCCGTCTCTATGGATTACAAACCTCCATCATGTCATTGGGTATCTATAATATGAAGCATGCAGAGAACACGAGTCTCCTCCTGCAACACTTTCACTTGTGTACACAGTTTTACTTATGATGCCAGTGACTGACCAAGCTGACCCGCCAGGCAAGCCATCTCCTGTTGGTTATTAGCCAACCTCTGCATGCCATCCAACGGTTCAAACTTTGCGTTACTGTTTCGAATGTATGTTTGCAATGTGGCCTCCACACTCCTGAACATAGTTGCAGTGTGCGTATTGACCACCTCCCTAGCTGTGTGAGAAGCCTCCTCCTCAAAAGACGGTGGGAGAGGGAGCAAGGCAAGATGAAGATGTGGGCCCAACTGTCCCACTAGCAACCCTGTGCGTAGCATGGGTATTTGCTAGTAACAATTCATAATTATGAACGCACAAAACTGAAATTAAAAATAACACTGGGCAAAATGTTGGTCTAATTGGACCCCTGAATGATATATCAGCTGGGAGAATACCTGAATATCATGGATGGCTGCATTACCGCATGGATATACTCTACACTCTCCCGCCCGCCGTATCCACGCAATACGAAATTGGATACTAATTTCTTGTCCCCACTTTTGATACGATTTTTTTCGTCACAGCGTTTTTCGTACCCGCGAAGGGTAAATCATAACCTGGGAAAGCTAAAGGATTAGTCTCCTAATCCCTTAGACCCCTACGGCCGGCCGGCCGGCCAGTGCCAGACAAGCTGGCGTGACCACTGGTGTATGACGGCCACTAGAGTAGAACCAAACAGTGAAAAAGAAAATACCCATGCTTGGGTTCGATCTAGCAACCTTAGGATTCACAGGCGAGATTCTACACCACTACACCACCGAATTTGATGAAGACAGATTTCATAAATGATGCATATGAGTAATTCTTCCGAACGGGCGGCATTTGATTTCAGAAGCCTATTTTTTAAGAAAAAATAAAATTCATTCAATCTCTACAATATTTGGTGTACATATAGCGGGGAATATCAGCATAATGCAGGTGAAGTTTGGGAAGGCTTTGACCAATATTTCGATCCTAAACCTATGATTCAGATACCTATATTTTCCCTATTATTTTGCCTTATTTCAGCCTCATTAAGCCTGATTAATCAAATTATTTCGTGTAAAAATGAGATATATTACTCACTAATTTGTCTAGCAAAATTAAATAAAAATTCAAAGCTACAGAATGGATGTTTGTTGGTAAACGACGACCTGGTTCTACTCAGAAGTTTGACTTGATTTTGTAAAAATATTCATGTTATTACTATAAAATCATTGTGTTGGAAGAGGAGGATCTCTCTTTTTTGTAATAATTATGGCGTAACGGCGACGCTATGGCGTAACGGCGACATCGGTACATAAACTCTCCTGACTTTAACAACACCAATATGCAATCATATTTATATTTTTCATCGTTTTAAGGCAGGCTTAGATAATTATTAGGAAAGACGAAATTTCATGAAAATGTTTTTTTAAAAAAATTATTGTAGATATATCACATGTCGTAACGCGACATAAAATATTCCGATAACAGTTCAAGGACTTTTTTGTGAGGTATTATAAAGCTTCAGGGATGTTGTGGGCTAATAACGTTTGGTTTTATCTAAATATACATACGTATACATCTTTCCCACACAACAAACTAAATGCAGTTTGATATATTTAGTTACTCTTGGCATATTTTATTGTTTAGAAGTCAATATATGTCGTAACGGCGACACAATTATTCCAAAACAATATTTTCCAATTCTAAATCAGTTCAAATTAATGAATACATGAATATTGTGTTTTTTCATAACAATGAACGTGTGTGCATGTGTAGAAACCGTTTTTGTTCAGCAGAAGTAATATATTTTCTAAATTAGGCTGTGTATTATATTCAAATTCCATAATTATTATATATTTTCTATCCTAAAAAAGCTGTTTTATAACAATGGTGGCACAGATTTTAGCATAAGAGCTTTGAAAGAGGGGTTCCCACAGCCTCATTTTTGCCAAGGAATTCGAAAAAAGTGGTTATAATCATGTGTGGTCATCCCAAATACACAAAATCTCTTCAAAGTAGCTTCAGCTTCAAATGTAGTTCTCAAAACTCAATACGAAAAATGGAGCGCGAATACGGAGCATATCATATTTCGTCTCCGTGATTCAAATGACCATTGTTCGTATCAGAAGTTCAGGCAATTTCGTCACCACTGTTCGCCAGTAGCGTTCGCGGTGCTCTGTAGACAAAAATCGTCTCACTGAAGAAGAAAAAACTTGCCGCTCCATATCGCCCGGGTACGGCGCGCGGGAGAGTGTAGGCACATTCTATCATCAGCAATGTGCATTGTGAGAGAATGATGTTAATAGAAAGGACTAGCTTGCTCAAGGTGACAATCAGATATACTTTTTTGTATTCACTTACAGGCCAAGACATTTAACAAACAGAATTCAAATGTAAAAACGTATTTTCCTCCATGGACGTGCTTCATACGGTGCCTAGATAAGTAATAAACGTACCTCATTAGGAGATCTACTTACATAAGAGCAAAACTATATTCTTGCAATCTAAGCCAAATGCAAAAACATTGATTACTAAGAAAATACGAAACAAAATGAAATAATCAGGATCAGAGGATCGCACATATTGTTCTAGATTCCTAATAATCATGAAAGACTACCAGAAAATTATATCATTGTCGTACTTCATATGTACATCCCACTCAATTCCTTTCTTCGACGAAGGATAAATAATACAAATTCCGAGCATATAAATCAAAGAACAATATTATGTCTCAGGTTTAGAAATGTTTTTATTTTTTTTTTAAATTTCAAAATGCGACCTCCATTCATGCTTTAAAGCAGTTACAAAATTATCTCTGTCATCTTCTGTTCTTAACTCTAGAGACAGGCTATTCCACAGGCGTCTGCCTTTTACAAAAACACTGCCTCTATATATATCTCTCACCGTGTGATTTCACAATGTTTAACATTTTCCTTTCTGTTTCTCAACAAATGATTCACATTTTTTTTTTTTTTTACACATTTCTTTATTCAGGAAGAAATAAAGGCATATGCCTATAAAACATCGTAGTGACTAGGGCAAGTCCCTATCTCCCGCCACCCCCTGATTGTAACAACTTACAGTTACAGTTTCTTTGCCAGGCATTTAATAAAGGTTCGTACACATTTCGTACATTCCTTTTAAAAAAAGAGTTTCAGTGTTGATATTCCTGCTCGCTGGTAGAGAGGGAGCAGGCATTAGACAGATCCCTTCCATAGGATAGTCGGAGGTCCTTATTCCAAACTTTTGTAACTTTTTCTTTAAATTTGCTCCTATACAGAGTTTAAGAAAATTCCCAAATTCAAGTACTGGGAGAATATAGGTTTTTACCATCAAACCACATATATCTTCGTTCATGAATTTACGTTATATTTAATTATACTGTTACATTGTTATACATTGTATCTGGAAGCACACTACAATGAAATAATCTTATCCTAGCTTCCTCCAACTGAGCTGAGCTATCAAACTGTCCCACCTCACTGACTTAACAACTGACAAAGCTAAATATTTCAACTGTCCACGTTTTAACAAAAGCCCAATGCTTGCCCTTGTGGGTGCTTGTGATACTCAGTAATGCCTATTGCCTATCTGTTTACCTATTAGCGTGTGGTTGGACATCGTAACAACGGCATTGGTCTGAATATGTAGTATGTTTTAATATTATATACAGGAAGTACCAATTGACTAATGGTTAGTGTGTATACTGCCCACTTGGGGCTCTGTAAATCATCAAGTGGTACATCATCAGTATGTGCGTTTGTTGAAAGCCTGGCTAAGTCGTAAAACCCATCCACCTGTTGTGTGGGTACTAGAGTAAACCCGAAACAACTCTTATTCTTGGGAAGGGGAGGGCATCCGTGCTCGCATTCACACCGGTATTAAGAATGGAATATTGCCTCCTCCATTCTCAACAACCCATCCATAGGAGCTCATCCCCAAGGACAGTGCTGCTGCGCATCTTGCACAAATCCCAAATTGCCTTACATTAGTTATGTCTATAGGATAGCTCAGATGCTGGAGTGTAGGGTCAAATATATTATGCTGATCTGGATATATATTGAAGGCCAATACTAAAACCTTGAATCTGGTAGTAAAAGTGACTCTATGAGTAGCTACACATAGCAACACTAAAGATGCATATCAGGTAACATAAACGAGTGCATTTGCAATTGCTTTATCCAAGAAGTAGATTAAGGCCCTTTTTAACCATTTAGATACTGAACATTTACTTTTATCTCTCACCAAAACTTCTGACCATAAAAAGGATTTACTTGAAGTCAAACATCGGACACCCTGTTTCTCATGAACATAGGAACATAAGAGTTCTCTTTGCATTCCATGTAAAAGTAGCCTAATGTACTAAGGACTATGATCAAAGAGGATCGCTGCCTTCCTGAAGGATTCATGAAGAACTTAAGTACCCCTTCCTCGCACCTGTGCTACGGTTGTGCAAAGGCCTTGCCTACGGTAGGGTTAGAGAGAGTTTCTATTATACATATCATTATATGCTGGCAACTATGATTATGCTGTCTGATGTGCACAGCATGGATATTTAAGTACCTTAGATGAACATCTGAAAACAGCAAAATGAATCTTTGTGAGGGTTCTTTGTCACAAAGCCCAGTTTTGAATTGCAGAATAGGAATCTGTAGGATGATCATGTAAGAGTAGTTTGTTTCTCTCCTTAATTATCCCATTTTCAGTTTTGAAAACAACATCAAGAGTAATTTAGGAGCTCAGGGCCGTCCATGAACTCCCCTAAACCTTTGAATGCCATTCACTAAGATTGAATGCAAAAAAAAACATTTTATTTAAAAGATTCCAGGCATCTAAATTTAGAAATGGATGCCTCGCTAGGCCTACTTTGAAGATTTGTACTCTAATGATTTAAGGAGAGACATAATTCATCAATTTAATGACATTGGGAGTACTTTTCTTCAAAGTTCTGAACCTATGCTGCACTGATTATTGATGTTGGCATTCACATGCATCAACAGAAAGACAGACATTTCCTTTGCATTTGTGTAATAATAATCGGTTATTCGGTAAATTTAGACTCCTTTGGATTGAGGCCAATAACACAGTCCAGACTCACAGCTTCTCAGATCAGATAGGAATAGCATGTCAGAGATTGGACGCCTACTGCGTTAATGGGGTTTCCTTGGCCTTGAGTAGGCGTCCTAATGTGATTATACTGGCATAGCGGTTTTGAGCGAGAGGCCTTCTTTCAGTTTGGAGAGACTCTCTCAACTTTGAGCCTAGACTGAACACTTGAGAGCCGACTGAGAGATGAATCAAGCAGATGGCTGCCTTATTTTATATTTTATTGGATTCTAACCGATTAAACTGATCTGGGGTACACGCTTTGGTCATGCTGAAAAGGCATGTTTTCCAGTTGATTTTTCGTGCTATTTATTGAAGCGGCCTTTGTTTAGAAACAATAGGATGAGAATCAAATGTGCATGAAGTGCAGTAACTATAAAACCCCTCAACCCCTTCATAGGAGCTGTTATTATTATCTATAATATTAATTCTGTAAGAGAAAAGTGTAATTCCCCGCATCTCCTCTGCAACCGCTGGTGGGATTGCCGCGTTTATGCAAAAATAAGGGTTTCAAATTCAATTTACACCCACTTCTTTTACGCCCACCTGTTTATGTCAGACCTTCCATATTAAAGAACGCATTAGTAACTAGACAACCAGCGAACATGAGTAAAATAGGTTCAATGCTGCGTCATAAGAAAGAACGTGTTGTCATAGCAACATAGTTCAACTTGAAAATAGGTTCAAGGCTGCGTCATAAGAAAGAACGTGTTGTCATCATAGCAACATAGTTCAACTTGCATTCTAGGAATGAACGAAAGTCAAATCCTCCTCGTCCTCCTCCCTGTTCCTCCTACATCCTCCCCCATCCTCCTCCACCCTCCTCCTTCTCATTCTATCCACACATAATTTACACATACGGGGCGGTGTGCTGGATTCCATGGGAATGCCTTGAGGCAGTCAATTGGGACAGTGCAGAATTCGGCGGAATGCCTCGAGCTATTGGTCATTGGACATTTTTTAAACAAAACATTTGATAAATTTGTTTACTTTTAGCAATTATGGTGAAATAATCAAGAGAGATGATCTAGATATGTTAAATGATGCCATAATGTGTATATTACCTAAATATATTAATTAGGTTTTCCCTAAATCATAAAACCTCAAGTTTATCACCCGTCTTGAACGATCTCTAGCACTCAGTATCAAACTCACATTGCCTCTGAATCTGTATCTGTTACACAACAGTGACCAAAAGAACCATTTTAAAAGGGTTCCATTTGGTACTAAGTTACAGAGAGAAGATGAAACAGAAAGATGTTGGGAGAGGGAACAAGGAGGGATGAAGATGCCCAACTGTCCCACTAGCAAATCCTGTGCGTAGCACGGGTATTTGCCAGTTATTATTACTTGCAAAAACATAACTGGAGTCCATCTTTCTAGCTTTCAGAATTGTATGACATTGCTATCTATAGGGAGATTTGAGAACTCTTACTTTTTTTCTGAGCATTGTAGATGAAATAATGAAACTGTTCCTTCTCTCATTTAGATGTATTCAGAATCTTTATCTTGATCGTTAAATGATTCCATATACGTAAGCATCTAGGTAAAGGAAGCGAAATATACTAATAATTAACACCTTGATCATATTCTGAAACTGTTTATATGATAGAGTCCATAACGGAAATGAAATATTGGGATTGATATTGATATATCCCTATGAAGGGGATGACTGTGAGATACAGGTAATTATAAATCTCTGTAAATAGGGGTTATTACAAAGAATATCCCTGAATAAGTGAGCTGCTGACATGGGAATAAGAAGACTGGTGAGTCACACATGATATATGTCCTCAATGTGCATGCATCACAATAAGTGCATGTTTATACCTGAAGCTAAATGACGGTCCTTATGAAAGCACTCATATGAATCAACTAATCCATCAGTACATGGTTTTAGGGAGTTTTCCCTTGTGAGCGTTCAATAGTCGTTGTCAGCCACTGTTTCTGTTTGCCTCTTTCCCTCGAGGTCAAATAAACGTACAGGTCTTTTCCATACAGCTGTGGTCTGCGCAAAATACAGATGGGGGACTGTAGACCGGAGGACACTGGGACCTGAATCTATCAAAATGTGTACAAGCTATACGATAGTGGGCTGCCTTCTAAATCCAACTCGCCACTACTCTTCCCTCCACCCATTCTCTCTCCGTGTGTCTCTATCTCTCTCCATGCACTATAGTCTCTTGCACAGACCCCACTATCCACAGGACTCTCAGGCGGAGCGAGGGTCCAGGCTCATGGACTATTTCCACTACTCTCCTCTTCCCCTCTCTCTCTATCTCAACTCTATCCATCCCTACCTGTCTCTCTCTCTCCTTCTCTACGATCTCTCCCCCGCTCTCTCCCCTCTTTCTCCCTGTCCCCTCCCCTCTCTCTCTCGCCACTCTCTCCCTCTCCACTGCCTCTCTCTTCCTTCCCCCTCTCTCCCCCTCCCCTCTCCCTCTCTTTCTCTCCCCCTCCTTCCTCCCTCGTATGTCCCTGTCTTTCCACTATCTCCCTCTCTCCCTCTCAAATGCCACACAATGCCTGCAATTTCATGTTGTAACATGCCAACCCTGGCTATTTGCGCTTCTCACTCCTCTCCACCCTGCTTCTAGTGATGTGACTGGGAAACAAGACAAATGTGCTTCAATTGCAGTGATCTCTGGCTGGGAATGCTGCACTATCCGAGCGATATTAAATATGTATGGTCTCAGATTATCTATAATGAATAGGCCGCGTGCAAAGAATCTGCTGAGATTCGGAAGGAGGCGTTGAAACGCAACAGCTCTTATTCAAAACCACCTGAATTAATATGATCACATTCCTATATATTTGTTTCCTTTATATATGAGTGCTTAAATTGTGGATATCTTGTATTCCATACTAGTCGGAATCAAGAGAATAAATCAACCATACAATCCCTGGAAAGGCTCGTTAATTAGGATAAATGTGTGTAGACATCAATAAAACTATCAGAAATCTACTGAATTCTGCCGGAGCTCAGAGTTTTACTCTGAGGCTCGAGTTTAAAAAGGTTAGCATATAAAATGAGGCGACATATAACCCGTGCCTTTTTAGTAGGGAAATAAACTACGAATTCAAAATCATGTGACAAGCCTGATGTCTGAGCGCTAAAATATTTGCTGATAAGTCTTATCAAATTTGATAAAAGAATGGGTTTATCCACTTATCATCCGGCGCTGAAACATATTAATTTTTGCATTTACTGATGAAATCCACAATAGCAATATCAGACACCCTCAGATTTAAGATATGCTACACTCAGCTTCTCTGAGAAGGGATATATATCTTAGGGACAGAATGTGGTAAAGCTTTCAACATTGTTGAAAGGACCCTTCGAAGTTAACATGTAAGTTCTAGGCTCAGTTATATTATATCCTAGTCTACTTGTAGATTGTTAAAATGTCTAGGGTCGACCAGGTTCGTTTCGGCCTCAAGAAACTTTCATTTTTAATAATATATAAATGTATGTCATTATCAAAAGATGAGTGAATGATGGGGCAGAGGCTTGAAGCTTGAATCCCTCCGTCACATTTGGTGCTCTAGCCTAGAGAGTTTACTGCCATGGATTTTGCTCTTTTATCCTTGCCTTCCATCTCCCTTTCCCCCTCTGTTGGAAGCTTACATAGACCCTGCACTTCCCGGGTCGGACGGTGATCCCCATAACGCGCGTTACCTCATCACATATGGCGATTTTGAGGCCCCATTCAAAACTGTTTGGTAACACTTAGCACCTTTTCCCTTTATAAAAGTTATTATTTTGTATGTTGTTGGGGGCATAATACAGCGAGGAATACTGCATTTACTTTAACTTAAGCTATATATAAGTAGAAAATGTGTAAAAGCTGTTTTTATTTTCATGGGTGATCCCCGTAACGGAGAAGTGATTGCTGTAAAGTGTTAATTTTGTCTTAGTATTTAACTCTGGTTTACTTTAAGAGTTTAGGATATAGCTTTGACACGATTTTAAGAGAAATATGTATTATTCATTATTGATTTACTCATATTTCGTTCATTAATATTATGGGTAGATTCGGCATAGGGTGTACCTACACATGGGAGCATAGACAAAAAGTTGGCCAGTTGGATTTCTATTGTTTTACTGTCTCATTGGAGACACTGTGTCTGGCTTGTCTTTGTGTCTTCCCACCGAGTTTCTATTGTCTAATTAATTAATGGTACAGGGTTCGCCCCTGTTTTCGCACCCTTATATGGGAAAGACAACCTCATTTAATGTTTAAAATTCCTTTGTTATAGTATACTTCCTGTAATTATTATACTGCATTTCGGGATTGGGTTTTGCTGCCAATAAAAGAGAGGCACAACCCAGTTTCAGCAATCATTGCAGTGATATTACATTGAAACGGAATACACATCTTCATATTCAAGCTCTTGATTTTGCTATATTTATTGAAAGGCCTAAACCGCGCTGAAAGTTTATTACCATGAATCACAGATAATTTAAGAAGACATTAGTTAATGTGACTGCAATTTCTGTAACTGTAACTGTATTTAAAAACACTGTAATAACCTTCCTTGTATAGTCTATTATTATTATTATTATTATTATTATTATTATTATTACAAGTTGAACCGCACTAACTGTACATATAATCACAAGAAAAAAGGGCATGTTCCATATGTTTTAAAACAGTTTTACGGCTCATAGGCCTAGGCCTACATGTAGGCTGCTATATTTAAAACTAATATCTCAATGACCATGACTCGGATCCTTATTTTTCAGGTAATAATAAATACACTTATATAAATAGGTAATAATCAATAGTCCACGCGGGAAAAGTGGTGCGAAGGACGCGTTGCTAACGTAGCATAAATTACTAACGTTGGAGAAATTAGGGGACGTTACGTCCTAAAATATTGCGTCCTTGCCGGCATAGTTGTTGACAAAAAAGTGTCTGGATGAAAGTTATGCCAGAAGTGTACTAATAATACGAGTTCAGGAACATAATTTATATCAAATAAAAGCTTGAACAATTTCCTGTTCAATAAGGGATGCTGTTTGGTGGTCAGTCGTACAGCAAGACCTATACAGCGAGCGTAACCGCGGATACAAGTGACGCGAAATCTGGAAATATTGAGCCAGTTTCCCTGCGGACATGTGTTCTGTTGTTGACAAAAATGTTTGGATGAAAGGTAGGCCAGAAAGACTAATAATACGAATTCAGGAACATATCTTATATCAAATTAAAGCTTGGACGATTTCCTGTCCAATGGTGTGTACTGTCAGTCTTGTTAAGTCTTGTACATCGAGCAAAGCGGCCGATTACGAGTGCTGCGAAATCTGGGTATAGGCCTACTAAAGTAGGCCCGGGAAAAAAGAGAATCCGAAAGTAGTGCACATATCTTTACACGGGTGTTGTTCGGACAGAATGTAGTTCTGTGTTCGAATCATAATTAAACAGTAATAACCTGTTTTATTCTTGATAAATGTAAATATGCATTGAATCCCACCTAACAACCATTCCCTCCCTCTGAATTAATATCATATTAATCCACTTTATCATGAAAAACGGCGTTATTAATATTTTTATGATGATTATATATACAGTTAGTAAATTATGTAGGCTACTCATACATTTTTCGGGTGCAAAAGGGTTTCCAACCCAAAATCATATTGATAATAAATGAGATTAGACTTTGGTACATATAGAGCTGGTGGTGAGAGTGGAAGGGGGAACGATTAGACATTTATTCAATTCATAATTTAATACTTTGTCAATGTACTAAAGAAATTTATAATTTAATGGCCTATATAGAAGATACATGGGGTTGCGGGTATTTTCGAATAATAAAAAAAGAAGTTAGTTGGTTTATTTAAGGGATTATTTTACTATGCCATTTGGAGCCATTCATTCCACTTCTTCACACAGAAAATTGCATAGAAGTTAGGAATATATATATTTAAAAAATCCACTTTACAGGCATCAACCAGTTGCTTCATGGGCATCACCACAATCAATACTGGTTGACGTTGCCTCATCACCACATTGACTTTATAAATACCTAAACTCAAATGTAAACAATGACCACTTTTAATTGCATTGGCCATATGTGATTAGGTAACACGCGTTACGGGGATCACTGTCCCACCCGTGTCTACTTGACCAAGTCGTCTTGTGCAACTATGACACCAAACTATCTTTTTATTTCTTTTGTGAATGATTGTGAGTTTCACATTAACGTATTGTGACTATTACAAGTGAAGCAACGCTACTTATTGCAAGTAGTACTGACACTGTGCGAGTGGTGTGAACTTTGAGCAAGTATTATTTAACCAGACCTATTCAATTTGGTGGCATCTAACCAATATTAGTCGCGATGCTCGTTGCAATCCCAAATTACATCTTGCGCACAACCCTTGAATAAGTAATTATTCGGCTCTGGAATGAACCTGTTCTATAACCATTTCCTATTTCCCATTGTACCTCACACTCATAGTTGCAAAAGATCTTCATTAAAGGGTCAGTAAAGGGGTTCATGGTCACTGATATGTCAACAAACGTTATGGAGGCATAAGTACAACACCCCAGTCAGAATTTTTATTTTCGAAGAACTTCGAAAATAATGGTGTTTATATGACAGATGCCAATCATTGATTAGGGATCTTGATCAGATATGACAAAGATCCAGTATTATAACACATGTGAAATCAGATGACATCAGTTTGCCTGCCAGAAACTGGTTTGATTGACAGTCATCCCATTCCCATCCATGCAGACTTGATTGACAATTATATTAAATAGCCCGATGTCGATGTCAAATCGATCGAGACGGAGGGTCAAATCGTACGACACCCTGAAGGGGTGGAGAGATGCTAATCGTTAGATATGGGGTGGGGGTGGGATGGGGTTATGAGGTATGATTTTGTACTCTTTATTTTAGTCATAATTGAAGGGCAATATAATATATTTGTTATTATCAATTAAAGCCATCTTCAAGAGGCAAGTAGCCTATGCTGTGAACAGTTATAATTTATCACTATAGGCCTATCAATTTTTTTTTCTTTCAACTGATTTAGTACACAATATAAAAATCATGTGACATAACCTGATGTAAGGGGTAAAGGAAATTAAGTAAGGACTTACTACATAAACTTAGTCCAAACATAATATTAGCCCTCCCCTCCCTATACACGATGGCCAGGAAGTTACTGCAGCAAGACATGTATTTCTTGGAAGTAAATTGGTTGTATTTCACCAGATCTGAACACCTTTAGATTGTGTTTATATTTAACCCATTCCAACCGAGCGGGGAATTTGCGATGTTGCTAAGAGGCGAGAAGCGTTTTTATCGTCATATATGTGCTTCAGCAACGTCAGTGAGGACGTCATAGCGCTGTGGGCGAGACAATGCCTGACCCAAATTATATCATTTCATCAAGAATTGTATGTCTACATTAAAAAGGGGGGTAATTGAACTATTATAGACTTTAATTTGTGAATATCGCCACAATATTTAACATCCTATGGAGTTCCCAATTAGCATCGCCGCCAACATGTCATATATTACAGTAAATTTGACATGCAGGGGCCCGCAGCTAGGTGCCCATACAAGTGCCCGTCGCTGGATATCAAGGGAGGTGGTTGTAGAAAAACTTATACTGAGTCCCTGCTTTTGAATAGGAGATCCTGTAATTTTGCACCACTGGGGAAAATGATTAGCGTTTCATTAAAATACCCTGGCCGAATTCTGATGGGTACGACTGCCATTTGTTTACTCTGGCCATGTGCTTTGTCTGCTACAATGTAGCAAGTAGGGCACTGCTTCGCACTTATTTTCACCGCATGTTTACATGATTTGTGACGTGTTGCCATGGAAACTTCTTTTTTAATACTGAAGGCAACTAAGACCTTCAACCTTTATGGAAGAAAAACTTGGATTTCTTTATCAAGAATAAAAGTATAAGAGAAATAACATTGTCACGTGTTCATGATACCTTAAAGCAATACGCGCCCATACGACGGGAGTGCATGAAGGCAATACTCGCCCATGCTACGGGAGTGCCTGAAAGCAATACGTGTCCTACCGATGGGAGTGCGTGAAGGCAATACGCGCCCTGAATGGGTTTAAAATAAAGGATTGTCGCCCTCCTCGAAGGGATCGTCATATTTGCAAACAACTACCTTAAAACCATCAAGTAGTGACTGCACTGTTGTAAAGATTGTAAATAAAGTGAAATAACATTCCCAACTAGCCTAAAAGGCAGGAGAAGGTTCCTGAGCGGCACAATATGAGTTGATGATAGGGCGCGTATTGTACATGATTTAACCATTACTATGGTCAATAAATGGCCACAACATACATTTGGCCAAGCCAATCACAATATTGTTAAGAAATTTGTTGAATAAACTGACATAATATGACAAAATAGTGTTATGTTTTTTGTGCAATATTTGTACTTTAAACAATAGACAACGCCAAAATACATGACATAGCTAGTAAACTGATATGCAAAAATCCACTTGTGCTTCACCACTTTATTATGCTTTGATCTTAGTTCAAATGTAAGTTTTTTTAGGTAAATATTTAACATTTTCAGTCTAAGCATGTCTAAATTGCAGTAACTAAAACTTGACATCGCACACAAGTATTTGATTCTGAGAAAACGTTTCCTTTGGAAACGCCAGGTAACTACATTAAGTTGACACTAATTGTTAAGTTAAATAGATAAATAGTTAACTAATCATTAGTTAACTTAATACTTGTTTACCTCCATTTATGTCTAACTTATAGTCACTCACAGGCGCATATTGGGTTCAATATTGAGTTCATATTTAGTTGAAAAGGTCTGTTTAGCACAAGAGGGCACTGAGTGTCTTCTGTGACGTCGCAAGGTATTGCCTGACACCTCTCCCGACTTGTATGTTATGTACATTGCATATTCATTGCACGATTTCGCTACCTTGTGACATCTATAGACTAACAGTGTCATCCTGAATGGAGTGTTAAACTGTGGAACTACATTTTCACTCATGTAAATGGGCAAAAGCCACTAACTATTAGGTTACATTAAATACCACTGGAGCCGCTACATTAGTATAATAGCAAAGAAGTTTGGGGGTTTACTGACACTTTAAATATTACCATAAGACCCATGTGCCACTAAGATGGTGACTGTGCTTAACCATCGGCTCAGTGGGTACTGGCTTAATTATGATACCAGCTGCAAATGACGCTCTCCCACACACTCAGTAACTTGAAATTAGTATTAATTATTAGTATTCTCTTAGAATATTGTTGATGTGTCGAGGCTTTCTGTTCTGATGTTTCTCCAGCCTCCATAGGGCCTAGCGTCTGCATCCGCACATCCTACCATGTTGACCCATATATCAGCTGGGGCCCTGTCCATCCTGCAGCTTTATTACACCCCTATGGTTTGGTTGCTTATACCTTCAGCATTGTATGCGACCCTTGGTCGGTCCTATACCTAGTCGCGCCAATCCCTTACCGCGACGTCCTCTTCGCGCCCACCTTACCGCTACGCGCTCTATGGGCCTGGGCGGCCTGGGCGGCCTGACCCCACCGCAACCCGGCCTCACTGCCCAGTCAGAACCTATGTTACCGTATACTGTCATAGACATAATATATCACCATAGTGTTCATATAGGAACTAATGAGGGTGGGGATAGATAACGGACGTCACAAGCCTGGAAATGGCATTGAATTATCTGAAAATCAACGTCAGGGTGGAGTTAAATTGCGCGTCATTCAGGGAGGGAGGCCGTCACCCTGCCCCCCCCCCCCTCACACACACACACTCAAGGATAAAAAGTGTACGCTTTTTTGTTCCAGCCTTTGAAAAGTCCCCCCTTTCCGCAAATTTTCAAGGCATTGTATACCCCCTTTGTGTGGCAAAGCGTGGAAAATCTGATGCTAAGAAAGACCCCTTTTTATGATTTCAAGGAGTCTTGCTTAACATACCCATTTTACATCCCCTTTTTGTGGCAAAACGCGGAGAACTTCTATGCATGTCTATTCTCAATAAAAAATGTATGTAGATGTATGTATGTATGTATGTATGTATGTAATAGCTTTATTTCCCATTTTATATACAGTTACATTCGTATAAAATAAGCGAAAATGGATTTCATGTCCTTCTGTGACATGACATAGGTTTTCCTGGACTTCCATTTCTTTTATGAATCAATTTTATTTTGTTGAAAAGTTAAATGTTCTTGCTGTTGGAATCTCTCCGATCTCGTGGTTATTCATACTATATTACCGTATATTACAACATAAGAATGACAGTAAAATATATTCAACGATATAATTCTTATTACTAACATTCATAGCATTATTTTTCTAACCTTTTACTTCCTCAACCATATGATAATTTATGCAATTATGCGGCTGTAACGAAAATCAAATTTCATTCAACTGAATGAACATCAATAATATATATACATGTATAATCACTTCGAAAATACTTCAACCTGCATATAAGACCTTATCATTTGTGTCTATATCTCATGATATTTGATATTAATCTAGTGAATTATAGTATATAATGGTAATAATGGATTGACACACCATTGTACGATAAGCCTATTATGATGATTAGCCGTCCATAGTTCTAACAAGGGGTTGCCCAGAACTGATCAAAATCACAATCAAATCCATGCATTTTTTAGGCCTAAGTTGTAAACGGGGTTCTAAACTCCTAAATTGTTTTCATTCGTTGAGGTTTGGTATGAGATAAGATATAAATAAGATTTTTTTTAACGCTGCGGGTTTGTAAATGAAAAATGACTTTTGACTTTTGGCACCTGAGTGTGTGTGTGGGGGGGAGGGGGCGGGGCCATCACAGTGGCCTTGGCATGGGCCTCTTTCCAGCGCGAATACATTGATGGGAGCGTGTCGGCCGTCGGCCGGGAGCGCAAAGCAGGTCTGCGGTATGCCTAAGAGTTCTTGCATAAGCATTCTAAAACTTACTTCCAAACGTTTCTATCTATTTTGGATTACTTTTACTAATGGGACTGATGTGAGAGAAACAGTGAGGGAGCTGCATGGTTTCATTTCAAAACGTGCTTGAGTTAGACTGTGGAAGGTGGAGCCTAATATAATGCTTCAGAACTTTAGCTCCTACCATGGGACGTAATGTCCAAATATGGATGGACTCCAGAGATCATTAATTTCTGGCTGATCAACATTTGCAATGGTTTTGACTCTGACTGCCAGAGGGAATGGTTCTAATTCCCCCTCAAAGCTCCACTCAGAATTTCTTGAAATGTACCTGTATGTTTCAAGTCCCCCACATGCTTTAAAAAGCGCCGTTGCTAGGGGCAACTGAATTCAATACCCTCTACTGGTCTTTACAGTTCAACATTTGAGAAAGACAGATTTGTTGATTTTGTATCTAAAAGTTGGAATTAACAGATGCTTGAACGACTTTAAGCTTAAAATCACATCTCACAATGTCAGAATAATATAGCTCTTTTTATAAGGTTCTTACAAAGAAATTACAGAGGAAATACATACACTTTCATGTACCTATCTTTAATTTTCAAGGTGTGGGCATAATGCTAAATTGTCTGTATATTTTTCTGAATGATTTTTTTTATTGTGATGGCAGATAATAAGGGTGGTTATCAGGGGAAATGCATGGGTGATATTCAGTTTGACCAGAGTTATACAGACATGTATGATTATAGTGCTGTTATTTCTACCTGTTTTTGCATCGTTGCTAGAGAGGTATTATAGATACTTGATACCTTACAATACAAGAAAGATTTAATATTGAATTATAATCAGTGCATAAAGTCTGTAGAGAAAAATCAGTTTAGGGTTGTCATTATTTTATTATTTAGAGAGTGAGTCTATAGAGAGGGTGAGAAAGAGGGCGGAGGGAGAGGGGCAGACAGAGATTGTGCGTGGATATCAAAATAATTATGTTTGAATCAATATGTCCAATATGAAATAAATTGCACAAATACTAATTTACTGTAGTTTATAACTTTAACTATAATTTACTATGGTTACTAACTTTTCTAACAATCGATTATTCAACTTGTTTATAAGGAAGGGTTGATTATTTCCCTATATAATAAACCTTGCAAACCCTAGGCCTGCATGGCAAACAGAGCAATGTGTTAAAATAACATTCAGGCAATAAAGAAGAATAAGTCATATGAAGTTTCGGGTATTCGATCACAGATCGAACATATACAGGTTAGATTTGTTAACAGCAGTTCAGCAGTTACAGGCTAACTGATCAGTCAGGGCAACCAATAACAATATAGCAACAATCGTTTTAACATGCAAGCCTAAACATGTTAGCTACCCCTTAGCTTTAATACATGTAGGTGGAACAACTAAATTAGTTGTCGCCAAATAAAAGGGTCGCCAAATAAAAGACTACAAAACTACGAACATGGTCATTTTCAGTTGAGTTGCCTCAATCCTTCAACTATTAACTAAATTAGTTAATCATTTAAGTTCTCATTTAGATTTCATATTTGTTGCAAAATGAAATCATATAAAAATATCCTTTTTACACATGGTTTTTACCTTTGCGTTATGGCACAGCACATTTCTACTTAATGTATAGAGATTTATTTCCGACCCAAACAATTACTAAATTTGCCGATAAATGGTTATTTTTCTTCCTGGTACTGAGATAAATTACTAAGGCTTACATTAGTAACAGTTTAGATGACATCCTGCAAATTTTGATAGGGATTATAAAAGTATAAACGCTAAATTAAACAAAATCTAAAAGAAGGGAAATCTAAAATAATAAATCATATATATGATGGGCCATTCAAAAATCAGTCAGTGCCACGCATTGTTTCGCGGAAAGAATTACTCTACATGGTTTGGCGTGTAACTCAGAAACTATTCAAGATTATTTCAAAAGAAAAGCTGTGTGATATAGCTACACATGCCCACTCAAATCTGTAAAAAATAACACTATTATAGGCCCATTTCTGCGCAGACACTATTATGTTTTAGCATGTATCACAAAACTATTCAAGATTTTTTTATAACAAATAATAATTACCTAAACGATTACGATTCTTTGACATTCAGCTATCGTTGATCGTTCATTGTTATATGTACAATACTTCCAGTATCGCTGGTATAGTCTAGTGTCTAAACATAGGCGTTTGTCAATTTCGTCGCAAGGCTAAAAACAAGAGGTCAATTTAAAAACCGTTCATAGTTATGCTTGTGCAATGGTTTCTCTATACACATCATACAAGGACTACTTCAGTTGCTTGTGATCCACAATTGCCTTTAAATTTCCTGGTAATTCGTTCCAAAGGGATCTACCCTCATACATCAATGACCACTTGTACCTTTCTGTTGTGGGAAAGGTCAGCACAATATTTGCATTCATATCATTTCGTAGTAACCTCTCTTTATTTAATAGATTTTGCTCTGCTCTATATACCTGTGTACCATGCTAATCATGTTTGCTTTCCTGCGAAGATGTAATGGCAGGAAGTTGGAATCTCTCATCTTGGCATTAAAATATATTCCTTCATTGTGACCATTATATGCTATTCTTATTGCATATTTGGTCGATTCCACAAAATCTGTGACATTAGGTTTTTCACCCCTTACACTCTTATTTGTCAATTTACACATTTCTAACCCAAATAATTGTATTAGGCTCACTGAAAGCCTTTATGCGAACCCCACTTGATTTTATGGGCAAAAAACCCCTATTTTTAGGCCATTTCTGTATTGAAAATAAACGTTTCTTAATATTGAGTAAAGATGTAGAATAATTATAAACTATTGGCACATTTTTTTTTTGATAATTATCATTGTCATACTATGGGGTTTATCATTTTAGCAAAATAAGTAATCAATGATATATTTTCTGCTTGGAATTCTAAAAAAAACTGGTGGGGTAGGTAATGTGTCCCCGTGGGTGGGTACATGAATTTAACATTATTTTAGCTATGAAAAAGGGCTTCAGTTCATAATTGACAATTCTCATTCATAGCGCCTTGCTCAGAGAAAAAAATGACTACATAAAAATAATATTTGCATTTGGCTTAAAAAGCCCAGAGCCTTAGACACAAGATGGGGTAATTTGAAATGTCCCCGTGGGTCGGTACAATTTTCCTGTATTGAATTTGGAATAATATGAATTTCATAATTTAAATTATCTTCTAAATATGGCCATACCACAACGATATGTTATGAACAAAAAGAATTTCCAAAATACATTTTACCTTAAGTCAAGAGCAGAGAATAATGTCATGTCCCCGTGGGTGGGTACAGTCCCCGTGGGTCGGTACAATTTTCCTGTATTGAATTTGGAATAATATGAATTTCATAATTTAAATTATCTTCTAAATATGGCCATACCACAACGATATGTTATGAACAAAAAGAATTTCCAAAATACATTTTACCTTAAGTCAAGAGCAGAGAATAATGTCATGTCCCCGTGGGTGGGTACAGTCCCCGTGGGTGGGTACATATATGAATATATGCTTGAATACTAGTCTATTGGAAAATGAAACTCTTGTTTTTATTTAATTTTCATGCATGTGTATGTAGGGATGTAAATGTACTACTAATGTATGATAATGTATGATTCATTAAGTCATGAGCAAAGAATAATGTAATGTCCCCATGAGTGGGTACTGTCCCCGTGGGTGGGTACAGTCCCCGTGGGTGGGTACATATGTAAATGATCATTAGCATAATGGGAAATGAAACTATTATGTTTATTTTTTTTCGTTCATGTTTGTATAAGGATGTATAATTGTACTACTAATGTTTGAACTTGTTTTTTATGTTTTAAAGCCCTTGATAGAAGCAAATCCTATGTACCCACCCACGGGGACACCTGTATCTGGTGTCCCTAGATTTCAAAAGGGCACAGCATAAAAAGTTATGAAGATTAGTGTTCCCAAATCATGTCATATATTACTGTATATGCAGAGAACATGTGAGCAAAAGATACCTGATATTTGACGAATTTTAAATTTTGTGATTTTTGGGGGCATTGTCACAGATTTCATGGAATCGACCATTTATAAGATCTATCTAATTTATTGGTCAAACCTTTAGTTGTGGTCCCCCAAAAGGGAGAAGCATATTCACATATCTGAAGAATGTTAGTCTTAAATATGAGCATGTATAACTTTGAATTCATATATTTTCTCCTTTTTTGTAGTGACCCTAGCTTCCAATACACAGTCCTTAAAGTACCAGAAACATGTAAGAGAGGACGCTTAGACTTTGATATTCTGTTTCAAGCTGTAAATAGGGCCCTTGTCGATGTTTCATGAGAAGTGCCCATACATATATGTCATAATCTCAAATAGTCCCCGAGGTATAAGCATTATATATACCACCTTTTCGCGCGGATTTAAATTCACACAGCAAGGAAATCTCACACCTTGTTTATGCAATAATTATACCTTTCACGTCTTACAGAATCTTGCAGGATTAATTTTCGCGCATTCATGTACAATAACATTATTTTGCAAAACTACCCTACGAGACCCTGCCTCGGTCTACAGGTCACGGGAAGGCCCGGTGCCTTGTGGCAGGCAAGCGCGCAAAGCTTGTTCGCGGAAGTGGTTGGTAGCGGTAGCGTCTGTGCGCGGTTCAGTCTGGGTGCGGTTCGGTCTTGGCGCGGAAAGGTCGGCCCCCCACTTGGTCAAAGTGGGGCATAACATGTGAGTTATACCACCCTTGGCGCATACAACAAGTAGGTCCTGCAGGTAAGCCTGATCACCGGAAGTAAAAAATTGTGTACTCATGGGCCGCCACTTCCGACGATGGAATCGGCAATCGTTCAGCTAATATCTCTGGAAAAACTAAATATAAAGCTTCAAAATAAAAAGTTCTATCGAATAATGGTATTTAAAAAATTGATTTTGCTAAAGGATATCCATGTAGACCCGCCATGAACACAGATTCTAAAGTTAACCTAGGCAGTGCCAAGGTGCGTGTATATCACCATACAGTGCACAGTCATCATCCAAGGAAGGGCCAAGTAAGAGTGATTATTTTACCTGTCCCACTGGGGGCCTTATATACAACATCAGTAATAAAATACACATAAAATGGTAGTAAGGTGATGACAGGTCTGTCCGTCCCCATCCATCCCATCCGGCGTTATAGAATCTGGGAGGGGTGAGGAAGTGATAGACAGGGTGGACTGAGTGACCCCCAAGAGCAAAGAATAAATAGTTCCATCCAGAAGGGCACCTGGGACGGATGCTGATCCATCCCTATACCTTCAGCACTGCCAGACCGCAACGATGGTAGAAAAGTTCTGACGTCAAGGATTAAACTAAAATGTCTACGATTGGACTGGGTTTACCCCCGAGCATGTTAAAGAATGTCCTTGTTCTGACCAGAAAAAAAAGATTTCAACTTTGTCAATGTCCGCTCCTCACCGCAGAGATAGAACTTTCTAGACAGGATCGATATTATTTCCTTCAAGCCTGAAAATCCTTTTTGTATATGATATTCCCTTGTAATAGGGTTGTGTTGTGTTATATTAGCCTAACATTTGTCACTATTGGGCCACCCAGAATAAATTAGTTATAATGACGGCGAACTATACTTATATTATTATCATTTACTGTCCGGACAATTCCGATAACTTGTGGCTAGTAGTGGTAACAACCACACTTATAAGGGTCGTTAGAAAATGTACAATCGCCCTACCATTTACGTAAATGAGGCTAAATGAGGCTGAAAACTATATTTGGTCTTGGGCTGATTCGGAAAATCTGTTCGGTTATATTGAATTTTATTTTGACCCTCATTTATATCTTAAATGTGTGTCATTTGAGAGGATTGGTGAAGGCGAATTATACATTTTCCGACACCCTGACCCATGTATAATTATATTCTATAATAGAATGTATTCTATATTTCCTATACGTCTATATAAGTGTCCTTTCACCAAATCAGTAAATCCTCATCCGTGCATATCCCGATCAACCCTATGTCCGTGCATATCCCGATCAACCCTACACTCTGTGTAGAGTTAATCGTCCCTCAACTTGCTGTCACACTCTGCCACAATGAAGCCCAGGGTGGTGGCGCTGAAAGGGAATAATTCAGATCATGTGACAAAACAGATGTTTGTCGACATCAATCCTTTTTGTCGTGAGTCGCTCAACCATTAGCGACTACTTGTGATGCGTAAACAAGCCAGGCACATAATCGATTGAGCATGTTTAATCCCACCTACAGGAGGACTGTGCCGGAGATAGGAAAAGGCAAGATGAAGCTTTTCTCTGAGGATTTCCGTCTTCACACACAGCACTTGATGTCTCTTTTGCTGTTGACATGGAAGCATTATCCTGTCATATTGAAATTGAAAGTTTTAGGCAACGCATATTGTATGTAGTAGTGTTGTACTTAATGTGTTCATTGTTTGCCGAGCTTATAGACTGCAGGCGATGAAGTCGATAATCTCTTCACATAATTTCTATGGTTTTTGTGGTTGCTGCAATTTTCCAAATACCATGCAGCGTTCTTTAAATGGGAGCAGCTTCATTTAAATGTCCATAAGAATACGAACTATCACTTGAAATCCCTTAAAATGCGAAAGTAGTATTTTCTTTTCGTTTGAGTGGCGTCCCTAAAACTGCCTTCATTGGACGAATGTTATATCAGCAGTAAATATTGTAACAGAAAATGTGTGTTTTTACTTGGCCCCAACTCCATCTATTACATTTGATGTGCAATTGTGAGTTACATGTTAAAATGTATCTCCTTTGATGACATTTTAATCAGAGTGACGTAAAGTATGTACATAGCAGGTGATCTTCATGAGTACCCTTAAAAGGTACACAAACCTAATTGTATCAAGATAATATACAAACACATTAGACGATTCTCTGGACATCTCTTGGATGCCAACCAAATTAATTAATACACACATATATGAATATGATAGAAAAATAGAAAAAAATAGAAAAATAGAAAGAAATAGAAAAATACAGAGCACACCCGAATGAAGCATAGTATATACACACACGTTTAAAACTTTAAAACACCGAAATACATTCGACTACTATTCAAAAAACAACTTCGCCCTCCTCAGGTATGACAAGCTATTTATCACGACAGGCCCCAGAGGCAAATTACTGCAATAGCGAAACGTCTCATAAGCTCAGGAAATAATGAAGTAAAGGGCTGGGATAAAAGGAAATGTTCTACTCTAAAATGCAAAATTCTGCCAGGATATATGATTAATGGGCTTCTAGGCTGGCTTATTAAGTCACACTGTAAGATACCTTTGGATGGCCGCCAGTCCTAAACACTCTCACGCGTATAATATAGAAAAGGTACCCATCTGCCAACCTCCCACTAGATGCAGAATTACCTGATGCATCACTGAGAAAACCATGCATAGATAGACATTCTCTTATTCTTCTTCATGTTGCCAAATGCTGGGGCCTGTTTTATAAGCTTAGGAAAGGAAATCAAGGTAGGGTACAGGGAATCAAGGATAACGGTGCAAACACATAGCCCATTTCGAAGCTGATTTGGGTCTTGGTGGTTTACATTTTTTAAATTGGGGATATAAGGCTCTGGCCCTGACTAGTCGGTGGCCTTCTACGACTAGTCAGGAACATATATATATTGTAGGCAAAAAAAGAAACACTCCTGTGTCCCCTATTTGACCTTGATTGGTTATTCGTAATTAATTGCATAATTGGTGATTTATTGATTTTATTAGCATAACAATTGTAATGTGTAATGCTAGATATTGGTGGCAGAGTGTGTTGGGGGCATTTGCACCCCTTTGTGTTCATCTGTATGGGTATATATGTGGCCTAGTGACTCCAGGTCCCACGAGCTGGGATGAGTGTGAGAGCAGGGCTGGGAACCTGGATGAGTAGGGATGAGTGAGCTAGTGAGCAACCCGACTCAGGTTACCTCTTGCTCTGGTTGCCTGGCTCCTGAACATTCACGGTTCTGTGGTTCTGTACCTGCTCAGAAGCATGTGATTCTCGGCCCATTCACATTCTGTACCTTGTCTAGCCATGATAAGCTCCTATAAAAGGAGGGTAGAATTGTTAGCTACATGCCACTTCTTGCTGTACCTTGGACCTGTTACCATTGCTGTAGGACTGATCCCTTTACTATGGGGAGTCTGGCCTTTGCCATTTTGGGGTGTTAGCCAATCCTTTACAGAGTCTGAATATCCTAATAATAATTTATTATTAGGATATTCAGACTCTGTTGCTTGGAAATGTACCAGCATGTGTGTGAATCCTATATTATGGGATATATGTATATAATGTATGTATGTACTAATGTATGTATGTTTATATATATATCTCAATGTAATAATATGTGTAGCCATATATGTGTATATCTCTATATATAACACAAGCATAAAAATCTAACTCAGGCATGTAAGTCTTGTAAACTGAAATAACTGAACAAAAATTTTGTATCTTTTACCGAATAACAAAGGTACAAAATAAGTACCGAAGATGATTGTACCGCTAACATAATGAAGCTGGACAAACTATGTAAGAGTAAGAGGTTATAGTGTAGATGATGAACCAAGTGAACATTTAGAGGTGCTGATATTATATTTAATTGTTGTTATATTCTAGTAGTAAACGATGTACCAAGGTATGTCAATCTTAGTGTTATGGGAACATAGTAGTAGTAGTAGTTAATAGTTTCTATCAATAAAAGTAAAAGTAACTCTGGGTTTCTTGGAAGAGCTGTGAGGGCACAGAAAGAATATTATCCATTTTCCTGTCTATTGTAACTAACTAAACTGTTTATTGAGGAAATAAAAGCATTTATATATATATGTGGACTCTGTACTGATTATGGAACATACCTCGCTGTAATACCTTTGTACCATGTGGTACCTGAACATTTGTGAAAACTTTATAGGAAAGAAATAAAACCATGTGACACCTGAAACTTTAATCTTCACCCTGTCAGGTTGATTTATTACCGCCCCTCGCCCACTCAATGAGACATCTTCGCTCATGACCTTGATTAAATGGATAATTAGTGCTAATTACGGTTATTCGTGCTAATTACGGTAATTAATTATGAACTTGACCGATTGCGATGCTACCTATTCCCAAGAGGGTCGAGAGTCAATCACAGATCAAATTGGGCAAAAGACCTGTCAAAATACAGAAGTCTTCAATATATTCTATTCTATTACCTAGAGGTATTTCCAGCAGGTATATATATATATATATATATATATATATATATATATATATATATATAATATATATACAATGCATTTTTCTTCCTACCAATCGAATTAAGTGGGAAAGTGCATAGGAATTCCAACACAGACTTGTGCTTTCCTTAGCTTATACAATAGGCCCCAGCAGTCCTAAATGATCTAGCAATGTAGTCTTGTCTGGTCTTGTCTGCTGCCTAAGCATCAACACATTCACTCTACTGACAAGGGCGCATTGCTCCTATCATGCGTATCCCAACCATTGGTAAGCCTGTGCCTTTATGTTTGGCTGAGTTGTGTCCCAACATTCGCAATTATATGGAAGACAGTATCATATGTGTAAATGATTGATCATTTCCTCCCATGAAATTGTTGGTCCCGGTTTGCCTTCCTTGGTGCACAAATTTAAAGGATTGGCTTTAGAAGGATAGTCTATGTGAGCGGTGATAAATTGGTTGGATGCGCATTATAAGGATTGAATAAAGAGAACCGGAGAACACAATTCTTCCAATGTTCCTTACTTATTAAAGCTGCATTATTAGTTAACAGCGATTAAAAACTAAATCGGGAAAAATTAACTGTATTCATGCCAATATTTCTATTGATCACCACTGCCCCCTCCCCTATGTCGGCCCCAATATAACCGATCCCTAGTCTGCTAGAAAGTTCTGTGCTAAATCCAGCAAAATTAACCGCGATAATTGCGCGTCAATACCTGACTATGTTCTGTCACGCGAATATTTCAGAAGAATATCGCGAAATTTATTTAGAAAAAAAGTGCAATGATGTTTTCTGGGTTACTGTGAAAGGTAAAGTTGACCCTTTACCTGTGAAGGTACGGTGCCCCTTCATCTATGAAAGGTAAAAGTTCTCCTTTACCTGTGAAAGCATTGTGTCCCTTAACCTGTGAAAGGTGCAGTTACCCATTTTACCTATGAAAAGCATCTAGGCAACTAGCTGCATGAGGATAATCTCAAATTGCTGATTCCCTATTTCAACGTTTTGTAGTGTCTCTCTGCGGTGCTCCACTAGTTCAACCTCTCCACTGTAATAGCTAACAAATGATGTTATATGGTCAATGTTAATACTCTGTATTGTAACGCATAGAAACTCTATATCTCAGTATTAAATGGTCACGAGATGCTGACGCCGGAAAACAGAAATCATGTTCTTCTAACACTGATTTGGAATAAAGGGATGGCAACAGCAAACTGAAACATCCAGAATGCTAGTGAATTGCGTATACAAGAGGTAACTTACACTAGAGTGTATTGCTAGGAATAATTACAAGGTTAAGTGTCAGCACATTCGTCATTGAAAGAGAGAGAGAGAAGGAGAGAGAGGGGGGAAGAGAGGGAGAGAGAAGAGAGTGGAGAGAAGAGGGAGGGGGAGAGGGGAAGCGAGGGAGAGAAGAGAGAGAGAGGAGAGAGAGAGAGAGAGAAAGAAAGCAGACAAAGAGAGGAAACATAGAGAGCAAACAGAGGGAGCGCCGGGGGAGCGCAGAGAGAGACAGAGGCGATGAGACAAACTGCTGTATATTAAGGCTGCAGTTATCAAAAATAATATTGCATGCTGGTAATCTCAGATGTTATAGACTCACACTCGGTTATTTTGAATGTCAGGTGCTGCGGGGTACGATAATAGGCTCTTACAGTATTTGCACAAGTGTTGATACTGTCAGTGTGGGCTTGCAGCACGGACCCATGCTATTTCACTAATGACAAGTGCTGCTTAATAGTCGGTGTTCCCGGACAGTAATGCTATTTGTCAAAGGATGCAATATCGGTCTCTCATGCATACAGAACTTGCACTATTGATTTGATCAGATACATCATTATTGCATACGATTGTGATCCAAATTACAAGATTTCATCATTTCCTGTGGCTACAATATGTATGTTATAATTGTGTTATCATTTCTACATCACCTTTTATCTTTTTTAAAAGTAATTCAGTTAATTTAATGTTCGTAAAAATATCGAAATGTAACTGAAGAGGCGAGTCAAAGTAACAAATAGACGTTGTGATGTAACCACATGGAGGAGATTTTTGTTACGGATGGACCATTTCTGGAGCTATTGGTGATTCGAAAATGATTAAATATATTACCCTTGTAGTGTAAGGATTCGGGTCTACTACACTATGAGTGTTCGGAAAATCCAGTTTATGAAATACGAACCTACATTCCCGCATACCTATCCATCAATGACGAGAATGTGAGATTAAGATGAAATAAATAAATAGATACTTGAGCCGGTGGGCGAACAAGGGGCGCATGCGTAAAGGTACAATCTCTATGAACTATGAGCTTAATCTACAATCACACGACTGTTAGCGAAGCTAGCCAATTGGAGATTGGAGATGGAAAAGGCTACAGCAGGGCACCTGTTGCATTGAGGCATTCTAGCATTGTTCACACCGTTGCTACATCTGAGTATTTACCCAAAACATGCAGTCTCACTGGCTTCATGGATTGGCATCATAACTTCATGTATGAGAAAAAAAGATTCATAATAGAGCGAAGAAGATATCTCTATATCGGTGGGACCATGGCTTCGAGCCTGAGTTAATATCAGGTCAGTGTATTTAGAGTGTGTATTTTATTTTTTTTATTTCACAAGCTTTCGAGCAGCTCGCCCTTCGTCAGGTGATAATAAAAAGCTTCATATTTGTCAGCTTCCTGTTCGATTGCACCATCCACGATCAGTTGTTAAAATTTAATGATTATCTGAAAAATGGAGCTCGTGAATTATGATACGCCCCTAACATATTGTCATCAGGTAGAGATCTGTTTCATTTTTGATTAAAAGGACCATTATCAAACTACTAAAATAAGGTAAATCGTTATTACAACCAGGTATTAAACAGAACAAACCGATGGTTATGTTTTAACTTATCACAAATCTATAGCATGCAAAACAGTACATAGTATTAATTTTGGGCCACATTAGCCGTTTCTATTCCTACTCTATCTAAACGAAGAGAAAAACAATTATTTCCACCACGGTCACGTACAAAATATCCCTTTAGAATTCACTGCTAAGTCCTCCCACACATCCCTGACATATGACATTTTATAGGCAGTCTCTGAACTTTCCAACTGCTCGTCCAATCGGACATTCTGCTCCCAAAAGACATGGCGCAATATCTCTGTAGGGAGATTTCGTAAAATCTCCGGTCGTCAGCATTTGCCTATTACCACCATCGTGCTTGGCACGATGACTGAGGCAAATTTTAGTTGTTATACATTATAGATGTTAATATCCAATATCCCACACCCGCAATCAAGACACCGCTGGTAAAAAGACTATTTGAAGGCTTCACTAATCCTTTCGAAAAAGATCTCAAGGTTGCCGGTTCCAGGTTTCCATGAGTTATCTCCGTGAAACTATCCTAACAATCATTAATAACTATGTCAGGAAGTTTAACGGTACCTTGTATGAAGAATAATAAACATTGAAATTGATGCTAATTGGGATCTTGATGGCGATATATGCAAATCAAGCTATTATTCTGTTGTGTTAAGAAATAATTCTGATAAATAAAAGATGCTTTTCCTTAAAGAGAAGATCTTGGGGTTTTGGTATTATCGAGTCATATCTTTTGAACCTTTTATATAGGAACAAAACTGCCTGATGCGCGATCAGAATGCAATTTTGTTTGTTTGTTACGCTCACTCACTGATATCGCTATGCCTACATGTAATCTGGAACTTGGAGAATGCCCGAGGATAATTTTTCTATTTATTATACTTTTCCTGATATTTATGGCGAGAAAATAGTGCAAATTCGATGGAAATTAATGGGAAGTGTAACGAGTATTGCCTGCTCTTTGTGATTAGAACCCAATGCTTTAGCCTATGGCGTTCCATATTAACCTCATATGCCTCTCATAGGCCTAGGGTGACTCATGCCAAGTGGAGGAAAAGTCGCCGAAATCGTTTATTCTACAGTTGTGTGGACATCAGCCTTAGACTAGGACTAGGCGAATAGTCAGGGTAAGCGTATTCCGGGACTGGAATTGTTCGTCACATGGGTTTTTAAAAGTTAGATGCAAAAAAGGGGCGACCTGCCTATATCCTTGTCTCAACCTATGGAGGTCAATGCGACTGCGCAATCTCTCAGGAGAGTTACCTTGACGGCAACATAGGTGCCACCACTGAGTCGTGATTCGTCTAGTTGTTTCATACATGTCTCGGTCTTAACTAAGGTTTTATTTTTCACAGAATTTAACAGAACACATGGTTTCTCCCTGGGTTTTTTTTATCAATGATGTAGCTGTTTCTTGTTTTTTTATCAAAATTCTGTTTCACATTTCTGTTGTTGCATTAAACTACCAAAATGTAACTGGAGATAGTGATACAGGTCAGGTTCTTATTTTATGAACGATATTTATAGTTATAAAATAATCATAGATCATAATCATAAATATATATATTCATGTTATAGAAGTTCTGAGGAGGGTACTGTTACCTACAGAGTCCCACAAGGAACAATCCTAGGTCCCCTGTTATTCACCATTTATATAAACAACCTATATTCAGTTGTCAAACATGCCAACATACAACACTTTGCAGATGACACCGTAATTTTTCATCACCATTCAGATGTTACATCCCTCCATACAAACTTACAACAAGACCTCGATAGTATATCTACTTGGTGTGCAACAAACAAACTGTCATTAAATGCATCAAAATGTAAAACAATGTCCTTTTCTCTTAGCCACTCAAAAAAGTCAAAGCTGATTACATCACTACACAACCTCACCCTTGGTAACACCACGCTAAACACAGTGCCTGAATATAAATATCTCGGCTTCATTTTAGATGACATGACGTATAAACCACATTTAAACAAAATCCTGAAGTTAATAACCTCAAAAATAAAACTACTATACAAAGCCAGACACTTTCTCACACAAAAAGCTAAGCACGACCTGTACAAAATGGCCATCCTACCTAACATTGACTTCTGCGACTTTATAAAAGTGGGGTTTCTTATCAATATGGTTCTGAATTTTGTCCAACCATTCCATAAATGCATTCTGGGTAGGATATCCTATCTCTATGGCAGTCAGATTTAATCAGAAATGCATACTAATTTTCCTAGTCTGTGACCTTGAACCTGGTACAACTTGATGGTCATATGTTACAGATTACGGAAGCCCAGAATTGTCACTAAACATTATAATATGCTGCAAAGTTCTGCACTCTGAAGTGCTGCGCAGCACAGTGCTGCACTCTAATTGCTGCTCAGCACAGTGTTGCACTATAAGATGCTGAACTAACATTCTAATGTGCTGCAAAGTGCTGCACTCTAAAATGCTGCACTCTAATGTGCTGCACTCTAAAATGATGCATAACACACTGCTGCACTCTAAAGTGATGCACTGTAATGTGCTGAATTAACATTCTACTATGCTGCATAGTTCTGCACTCTAGAGTGTTGCTGTGTGCTAGATAGTGCTGTGAAGCATAGTGCTGCATGGCACAGTGCTTCACTCTCATACGTTGTACTCTTCTGTACAGACTAGTGCTGCACAGATTAGCGCTGCTCTGTACTGCACACCACAGTTCTGCACTCTAATGTAGGCCTACTGATCAGTGCTGCATAATGCTGCACGATGACTGGAAACCGGCCCGGCGATCGGCCGTGGTAATGTGAACAAGCCTTCAGAAACTATGGAAGACGGTATTGGTCCATACCAAAAGACGGGGAAAAAACGGAATGGCTTGGGATGGGGACGGGCCCAGTGCAGGAAGAGATCGGATTGCGCATGGCCATCGGAACGGAGCACGTAGTACGGCATGGAGTACGGGAGGGGAATATGTGGAAATTACAATAAATTTCTATAACCTCTCATATCAGGAGCAATCTCTTTTAATGCTTGTTGTCAGCGTTTGTTCGATCATAATTATATATAATGTTCTCCCCCGTTCTTCCCCATTCTCCCCCGTCCTTATATTTTGTAATTATATTCGCAAAGTTATCCAATAATTAAACAAGGCAACGCAAACTTGTTTTCACATTTCTTTAAATCACACCAGGGAATGAAATCGAGTTATTTCAGGCGCAATAGCCCTTGGAAAATTGATTCAAATGCAGGCCTCTTAGGTGCAGTTATTTAGGGGAAAACAAATCAACACTCATCCACCATTTCATAGATTGCTTTGTTGACCAATTTAGAATTGAAATAGATGAAGAAGGCGATAAAATAGAATGATTTTTCTCCGGTATCAATAGGAAATCTCTTCTCATCCCCAGACCTTTAAAGTGCCACCCTCCATTTTTCTTTTGGGATCTATCTAGGGAGAGCGAACTGTTTATTAACATTTTGGAAGGTTTTTGGACTTTTTTCTCCGTCAACTATTTATGAAATATTTCCGTTTCTTCTTTTCCTAATTAGAGACATTATTTGGATTCGTGGATATAAGATAAGGCTTGGCCGTTATATTAACAAATGGAAATTGTTCAACGTACAAGGCTTATTGCCTCTGGGAGAAATGATCATATGATGTGCCGTGTATACACACAGCTTACCATATTGCATTGACCAACGTTGAGCCACAGTCAGAGCAATCGAGCTGGAGATGCTCGCCAAAACAAGTGTGCCCCAAAAAGAATATCTAAAATAGGGGAAAGATACTTGCTATCGTAAGACCTCCGTTATTGCGTTTAAGTTGCTGGATTGGGCTGGCTTGATAAGATCAACGTCTGTTTCCTATCCAAAAAGACAAAGGAAACGAGAAAATAGGACAGTGAGAAAGATAGTGCACTGTTTCTCTGAAAACATTTCAATTCATTATCGTGTCTGTCAAATATCCCATACTCAGTCTTTGTCCATGATATGCTATACAATTCCTCAGGGACTAAATAAAACAACACCCACGTCGATTATTCGGAAAGTATGGCGATATAAATCCTTCTGTTCTCAGTGTACCGAGAGACAATGGGACTTTTTTTCGGAAATTGTAGCTGACTTTAGGTCTGTAGTTTCCTTTATATTGTAAAGGGAAGGAGAAGCAATCGATATAGGAATTGTGATAATTAATATCAATTAGCCGGATAGTATATCTAGCGAATATTTATTTATTTTTGAGGGATGTATTCCACTCAAGCCGCCTGCAGAATTCTCAGTTGAAATCAATTAAGATCTTCTGTTTCTTGTTTCGTCCTTTTCCAACCCATCTAAAAGTGACTTGAACAAGACCTCGGCGGGTTTTGTCCGGTTGTTTTGGCTACAGCCTAGGGTTTCATAAAAGTACATACTTTTCTGAGACCCGCCCAAATCCTTTCTTACGATGGCTTCACTTCGGTCGGATGTGGACATCGATTTTGGTGGAATTTAATCCTTTTTTATGAATTCATTAGACGCTCCTACGTTGAAACAAACAGAATGTTTTGGAATAGTTCCGCCACATTGTTTTGAGACAATCACATTGTGCAAGTGGAGGTTTTGCATACATGCGTCATGACCATGTACGAATGTAGGCTCGACTGATGTAACTCTTACCACATTTGCAATTAGCTTATGATAATGTCAGGAATCCTGCTGGGACCTAGCCCTTAAGGTTATGCATGAGGGATTCATGTAAATCTGAATGATTATGCATTGTAATGACGATAATGGATACTTGAATATGTACATAGAACGACACTTGGCTTGATGGGTTAAGCAACCAAAGGAGACTCTCAGTGCCGTATTCAATTGTACCATGACACTTTGTTTATATGAATGTCTACTAAAAATAAGAGACAAATTGGAAACAAGAGTACTTAGAAGTCTCTTCTCCCCTCCATCTGAATTCATGTTCTAAACTAAAAATTATTCATCCTGTTTTTTTATGAGAACATTTCTTATATTAAAGATAGCTTTGCACATTTGACTTCGTACTATCTGCATGTGTTTCCGAGAGAGAAATATTTACTTCCAATTTACACCGGAAATCAGAAAATCTGGATATCGCTGCTTTGAGTGAGAGAAATCTTCTTAATCGTTGGTTAACTTAAACGAATAATCCTATATATGTATCCCAGTATTGTATCGCTTTTAAAAATGGAAATATGTTCAGTTACATAATTGTTATGAAAAATTCATGCACAAACTATTGAATTTCAATATGTTTGGCAAGGGCATGTTTCTCCATTTAGTTACAGCATAGATGTGGCATTAGCATTTGTATTGGGAGGCAGATGAATTATTGTTTACGGATGTATGGCCCAATCTTCCGATTCAAGATGTTGGATCCTTTGCGGGAAACCGGAAGCCAATATGCGTTCCTATTAGGTCAGGTAATGTCAATGACTCGATGGTTTCCGGCCAGTATCATGGGCTTGTTGAGTCTTCTATTGATAACTTTTTGTATGCGCCAGGTTTCATGATGAAGACTGAAGAGTTTCGAAAGTGTTTCCTCGATTTCCATTCGTGAGCCCAATGTTTGCATTGCTAATGGCGTCAATTTCAGCTCCCATCGTTGCAGTGGGATCACATTGTGGGACGATTCACACCGATTTGAGTGCTTGAAGATTGGGGTCATGTCACTATTGAAAGCTGTTTGCTTGTGCTGAATACGCCCCTTTCTCTGACAGAGTTCCTACAGGTGTGAATGAGAAAAGGGCTCATTAAAGAAGCGAGGCTCGCCAACTGACCGACTATAGCGATCGTTTAAAAATAAACACTAAAGAGTAAGAATCCCCCTGACCACGGGCCCCGGAGTAGGAAATTGTGTTAGGAACAAAAATTAGATTACCTCAGGTCCAATAAGCAGGTCTCAACATTGTCTCAATTGGCTGGCTAATTATGTCAGTCAGAACTGTTTCCGCTGGGTGTCGTTATCTAGATCTCCTGTGAATTCCTCCCTTCAAGGAAAGACTCTTAGAAAGAGGAGATGCAACTCGGAGTCTAAGTTCTTTAATTGCTATGGATTACAGGGGAACGCATGGACTTATATCTCCTTCCTCCCATAGCTTCTACTGCGGAAATGGTGTAATTTGTTATATAAGTAAATCAAATACTGCAAGAAATACTCCAGCTGTTTTTTGTGTTAAAGTTGCAATGTCTGTGTTAACATCGGTACGAAAATTACAAAATGCTTTTCTAATTTCTGTTCCGTTCTTTCCCTATCCATGTGAAAGACATTTGACCTGGAATCTTTAGACGATTTACTCCTGTTGTCCCTGTTGTTTTTGATACAGGGCTTCATAAAAGCCCCCATTTATATTCCGATGGCCCACCAAAATCATTCACTTATCATTCACCGGCCGATTCAACTTCAAATTCATGTACATTATATTTAATCATCGCACCACCAACATATTAATAACCTCAGTTCTATAGATTAAACAATGGTTCGACCTGGTAAGATTTCTTTTTGGGATAATATCAGAGAATGAATCGATATAATATACAGGAAGAGCGATTTCTACGGAAAGAGGTAGATAAGAGGAGTTTCTTTGTCTTTGTCATCTAAGCCCATAAAAAATATGTTCGAAATGTTCTCAAATATCTCAAATTCTAACACAAAATGTTCAACATGAAAATATTCCTAAATTATGAATGATAGTAATATCATCGAGTAAATGTATGTAGATAATATATCAATTCATTAATTACAAACTCTTACAATTATACTTCTTTAAGACTATTTCCCTCCCTTCCTCAATTATACTCCTGTTTTGATCTATCATTCTCTGGTAAACCTCAATATAGCCAGGCATACAGGCCCAGCACAATATATACCACAATAAACACGAGCATAAACAGCTGAACACTCTACAGTGAGTCGTGACGTGTTTTGATCAGAGCAAATGTGCACAAATCAGATCGTGCCCGCAAGCTTTAATCCCCAAGGCACTGAGCCTATTGCCCCGAATGATTGTTCGCCAGGCAAGGAGCCAACCTGGGACAGCGAATCCCCACACAAGCATCCCGCCTCTAAACAACACAGGGCTCCTTCTGTGGTACGCTGGAATCAATGGCTATTTCTATTCAAAGCGTTCGCATTATCTCTGTTATTATATTTCTTAATCTGCTTCCCACCCTTTTGGCTTTGTTTGATTCTGGAACTTGTGCCCATCCACTTTAATATGGAATTGTTTTTGTGGGAAGGAAAACCTGCCATCAGTAATTCACAAAGCTGTTTATGCTATTGAAAACATGGGATATTGTTTTCGGCAGTCAGATCTAAAAATAACTTGCCGCCACCATCGCTTGTGACGTTTTGAATGTTTATGAACGTTCAGGTATCTGGATTGGCAGAGACAATGACGCCAAAGATGATCATCGAGTTCCGATCAATTCGTTCAAGACATGAAATCAAAATTTGCATCCTTAAACATATGAGGGTGCATATATATGGAAGTATATAGGAATAGCGATTGAAAAACATGTAAACCAAGTGATGAACTGCTATTTCATTGTTCTTCAGAACTGCAAATGACATCCATTTTCAGTTGCAATGAAATTACGATTATATTTATCTGTTTGGCAGCCTGATGCCTAGAATCTAGTTTGCATTCTATTATCCATACCCATCATCAGCCAAGTGTGGCATCGCCCAATCAGCTGATGGGATGCTAGATTAAATAGAACAGAGGTTAACCAAAGTTCCTCTGTACTCTTATTGTGAGTGATTCTGGTTCATTTAAGGCCGGCTTATCAGTTAACATCGGTAAAAAACTACTCTAATGTTTGTTTTGTTCTTTCCAAACCCATCGAAAAGGCATTTGACTTTTGGAGGATTGCGTTCAGTTGTTTTTGCAACAGAGTTTCATGAATGGCCACATGTATATTTCAGAGACCCACTGAAATTCTTACCTTTGATGGCGGCCGTTTTCTCTCGGCTGATTCGACTTTGGATGTATGTATAAACTTATATAACAGCAGCAGAAAATAAATAACTTCAGTCCTCCTATGAGGGATGATAGGAATGTCATTGAGCTATACACGCAAATGTACATGATTTCACATTGGTTGTTACTCTGACTGACATCCTAATAATGTTGGTGAGGTTAACAGAGAATGTATCAATGGGAAACTAAATATATGCAAATAGTTTTTATAATGCACTTGTCAATTGAGACCCCCAACATGATATTTAAATTCTCACTGAACTAAGCCTAAATATCTTGTTCGTCGGATTTATGTCACAATATGACACAACAGTCTTTAGGACACCTATGCTTCATATTTAATGATATATGTATTCATAATAAATATGAAATATAATTCTCGCTATCTCGATTACAGTTTGTGGTGTGTGAAGTTAACACCAGTGATAAGTGTTATCCACACCACTACCCAGAAGCCATCAAAGAAGCTTCCGGATTCAGTGTTAAAACAAAACATTTGTTAAACAATGGACTCCTGTCTCATTATATTTTTATCAATTAGGAACATTCTAATATTTGCATGTTGCCAACATCGCGGCGATTCTTCTGATGTGTAACATCAGTTTATACCTCAACTACATACTTTTCTGTAAGTATTGGAGTATGCGGAACCGTACAGCTGCATTTGACCATAGCTGGCCGTAGTGGAGGAAGAATGTGCTGCATCCCGATTAGTTCCAATGTTAAACATTAGGCAGCGACTAGTATAGACCGAATATTGGTATTTGAGATAGGGAAAATTGCATTCAGATCAATGTATTCATATGATCATATGAAATGATCATCCTTTTATTATAATAGGACAGGCAGGGGCTTAAGTGCAGGACATAAATACAAATTATTTAAGCATGTCCCGATATGATACAGCCCTCCAGGGTGTATTATTAAATATGGAATTATTGCAATTATGAGGATTTGTAGGTCTATCAAGTCTATGACAAAACAAGAATGCATTAAACCCTTGGATACTAACTCTTGTGGAGTTAGTAAGGACGCACATAGATGAAATTCTGCTTAAACTATATTGCCGATCAGACCATCTGCCATTATCTGGGCACAGCTCTTTATACCCCCATGCCTCAGCTATTGGCCACTAGAGGGCGATGGAGGGGTAGCTACATACATACATGCATATATATATATAATATATATATATATATATATATGAGCAAATCCACCATTTGGTCGTCATTTGACCCTAAAATCATATTGTGCTTATTTGAATGGACAAAAATGATTGGAGACATTTTTCAATAGTTTTTTCGTGTCCGCCCACCCAAAATACATCAGAAATACCCCCTATTTACCTAATTATTCCTAAAAAATTAGGGCATGGGGGCCTAAAAACTGGATTTTATGGCCTTAGAAATGAAGAAAAATCAAGGGAGGCCATATAAAATGATGGAAATAAATCAAAATATTTAGTCAAACATAGTTTAAACTTATTTTACCATTGAGCCTTGACCCTGGCTACTGCATGATCTGTTTTTTATTTGTTAAATATGGATTTTTGGTCTATTAAGAATGAAAAAACATCTTGGGAACTCTAAATGTCAGCGTCACGTGTGGGATATAAAATCCAGGCCTGGAAAAAATGTAACACCTTGGGGTGACAAATATATATTATTTTGGTCACTTCTACATGGACTTGATATATTAAAAATAAATCAGTTCGGACATCAATTGATATTATGGAAAACTAGGAACCAAATTATGAATTGGGAAGCTCTGCTGTCAGCGTCACGTGTGGAATATTACTCTACCCCATTTAATAAATATTAGAAATTAATTATTAATAATATGCATATAGATGAGATGCCATACATACTTCATTTCAAAAACCATAAATCCACCCAGGTTCTCCTTAATAGGAAGGTAGGGTAGGAAATGTGTCAGCGTCACGTGTGTTTTCCACACGTGACGCTGACAGTGACGCTGACAGTGACGCTGACAGTGACAATGGCACTAACATGTGTTGTTGGGACATAATAAAGAGAATCTTTATCCCTAAGAATTCTGCCTCTAAATATTTGAACAGAACCCACATTTACCTTAAAAAAATACCAATACAAGTATTCAAGTCAACTTAAAAAGAGAACAAAGGGCAGTCAATGTGATATATTTTTTTATACAAATTTAGATATAATCGGTTATATATCTGTATATATGGGCACAGGGTAATGAGCTGCCACCCTTGCCGCTGCCATTATCATTACCATTACTGGAATCGTTATTTGACCATAACTTTCCTCCTAATTGGAATATTTTCACAAACTAAAAAGTATTATCACCCTTATGTCGAGACCTATCGAGTACAAAATAGTTTAAAACCTTATGTGCATTTTTGTTTTATTTATTTTTAATTTAAATCCTCATTTATGTACAAATATGTACCAATCTTCAGTGCCCTTATGATCAGAGTTCCAATCACAGACTCTATCAAGCTGCCCTGACTACAATATTCATCATTAACCTTCCCAATTTCGTCTATAATATCAGCAATACGTGTAGTTTATATTCGAAAAAGAATAAATCAATTGAAGCAATTCTAAAAAGTTAAGAATTTTCAGACCTGGATGGCCAAATGACGACCAATTGGTGGAATTGCTCATATACACACCCATGGATACATACATCACCCATACATACATCACCCATACATCACCTAATCCATCTATTAATACATACATTATACACCCATGCATACATTCATACACCAATACATGGTCCATTCCTACGATATAGGCCCAGTGGCCTGAAACCATTGTACACAAACAAGTTCCTTTAATGTTTTCCATAGTTAGGGAACTTAAAGTAGAGTAATGGAACCTTTAAAATCTAAATTTGCTACTAAATTGATCAAATAGTTTAATGTCTTGGTTAGGATTTCCTATGTTTTTACATCTAACACTAAATTGGCATTATGTACAAGGCAATTCGGCAATGGGACATTTGTTTTGTTTAGATTAAGCAATTTATTTAGAAAAAAAGGGCAATTCAACATGTGTTTGGCAGTTTATGGTGCAAGAACTCTCCTATTTTCATATAGGAATTTCTAAATTTAAAACAGCTTCGTTATTCAGCTATAGGCTTTTTCAAACATTACCTTTTTTCATCTACCACGGTTCTCTTCATAAGAAAGAGGTATAACAAAAAACAATTCAGATAGCTTTGTTATCAGCTTACCTTGAAGATTCAAGTATTATTTCTGCTAGGGATTATATTTCTATTTTCTAAACCAGGTTGAAAATGTGGGCGACGAAAAAACGTTATAGAGCTATTTTCTGAAAGATCTTGCTTTTCAGTGATGGAAAAAGTGAGAAAAAATTAAATTTAGATTAAGGATAAGAGGTTTCTGGATAATATTTCCTAAAAGCCCATATTCTCCTCTATATAGTCCTGAAATAAATTACATCCAGAGTCAATTATCTAGAAATCTATGGCCGAAAACGTTCATTTTAAATATTTAAATCAATAAATCCATGTTTTACGACTTGTGACTCATTTTACTAAAACACACCACAAATGACTTGTGGTGTGTTTTAGTAAAATGAGTCACAAGTCGTAAAACATGGATTTTGATATACCATCCTATTTGGAAAGATGAGACCAAGCCAATTCTAATGATTGTAAACATAAAGGCATCTAATAAGTATTTTTATCTTTTCAGTTTGATATTTTCATTTTTGAAAAAAAACGTTTGCAATATTTCTGGGTGCAAAATTACCAGTAAAGTAGCTAAATGTACTCCATAGGATGATCCTACAAACGCACTGATATAATTGATGAACTATCCTGAAATTTAGTATATGTGTTTATACAACCACAAGGACTAGATATGCCAAAAATGAGGGATCTGGGTGAGCAGAAAGCTGATCTTCTTGCAATTCATTTGGTATGTGTTACAACTTTCTACTGTTAATGTGATCAGACGTAAAAACGTGCGACCTAACATCGGGTGTTTTCCCACTCTATGCACACGTCATTTCTGTTCAGGGGATATGGATGATTTTATATCAGCAGAAAGCTAATATCATTGGGGTTTGTCTGGTACATCTTACAACTTTCTATCTCAAATTGTTTTGCCTCTATCGAGAAAATACGACGTGCAACGTAAAAACGTGCAAAGTGCGACGTAAAAACAGGTGTTTTCCCCTTCTATGCACAAGACAGATCTGCTCAGACCATTCATATTGCATACACAACAAGCGAATTGGTTGCCCAATCAATCTATGTTAATTATAAATGATTTTTTTCTATAGAATGGAAAAATACAATCAGTGAATATGGCGAAGTAAAAACAGACATAATTAGCCATTTTCCTATTGATTTTTTTAAAACAGGCATAACATCCTTACTGACAGTCCTATTGAGACACATTAGGTAACAAATGTTAAGAGATTGGTTTGAACATATATCAAATGATCTTTATTCTTGTATAATACAACAAGTTCATTGCTTGAAAGTGAGCAGCATGTGCGACATACAAATTTTAAAAAATCCTTTTTAATTTGTTTGTGTCATAATTCTGTCAAAAAGTAAGTTGGGTTACTAAAATGCATTAAAATTTGAACCTTGCCCCTGAGTAAAATTAATCAGACATAAAAAACACAAATTGATGTAAATTTCTGAATCACCAAGTCCCAAATGTTTAATCATTGACATTTTTCTATGAAAATATTGATTTTAAAGGGTTTTAACACATGAAATATCCAACAGCCCTATGATAATGTATACATCAGAGGAATTCCCATGCCAAGGGGAATCTGATAGTATGATTTGTTTTAATATCAATGAATATTACACTGAGATATGAGGCATAGAGGGGCCAAAGGTAGGGAAAAGGGCACTGGGCCCATTTCGTAGGAATGTATATATGTATACACCCATGCATACACTCATGCACCCATAGGCCATAAGCAGGGACCTCAAAATGTGGCTAGAAAATGATTTTCGTTGTACCCAACGGGGAACTAAGTGAACTTTGCTGATTTCTATGTAAAAAAACCCTGCTGAATCCGAAAATCAAACTTCCCACTTCGAAAGCTGTGGACATCACCACGTAATTTACAGTTAATTATATGGAAAATAGGTTAAAATATTAAAAACATAATATTTTTAGGGTACTCATACAAAACGTTTTCAACCTATTTTTAATCAATTTCTGAGACATCCCATGACTAGACTATTGTAAGTATACATGTTTTGAATATGAAATAAATACATACATTATTTACCATAAAAAAATGAAAATAATGGGAAAATAATGAAAAAAATATATTTTTGCAATATTTGAGTATCTCCATCATAATTAAAATGTAATGAAATCATATGAAATATTATCCACAGAAGGTCAAGGATACATACAATTGGCAAGCCAGATCATAAGTGAAAAAGTTACTAAATTAGGGCCAGTGAAAGTTCATAGTATAGTGACAGCTGTATGTACTCCAGTACAAATAAGCTGCAATATCATGACACGATGCATTATTAAGTTATACATTGTTCTTTATCTTTGAAATAAAATGATTTAACAAGCAGCGGATAATTTAGGAGATATTCTGGAATATTTGAATTTCATAAACAAACATAAATTAATGAAAAAATTGTGAAAACATTGAAATATAATGTAGAAATGGGGTTTTTCTTAGGTTTGACTGAGACACATTCAAGGGAAAACTACATTTTCCCCTTCGAACAGCTTTTATATTATTATCATGCACTTGTAAATCCCCCCCCCCCCCACACACACAAGGGTATGGGCGAATGGTGGGGGGTGGGTGTTAGAGAAAATTTGCCACCACCCAGCCAGGGATTTCTCTTAGTATCAAGAGGTGGCTCAGGGTTGTGCATAAGGGCCAGGGCGTCACTACCGGGGGGTGGGGGGGGGGCACTTTTGGTGGCAGCCTAAAAAGGTCCAAGGATGTAGAATTTTTTTTAATAAGATTTATTTGCATTTATACACTGTTTGGAGTCAGAATGACGAGAAAATAAAAAAGAATACTTGGTTGTTGTTGTAATAGTTTTATTTCCAGAATTTTTTTACACATCATTTCTAGAAAATGGACAATCATGTTATAACTTAATAAAGATACAATACAATTTCCTTCTGCGGATTTACATTCGCAGCTCTTCCTGGGCGTCCGTAATCACTGCCTGGTTTACTAAATATTATATTCAAAGGTTTGCATTTTTTTACCTTTATCATTTGTAAGATGTCAGGGCTATTACTATTACACAATCTTTATATACCACAATTATCAATCTCCTTAAGAGTGAACTGGAACACGTAAATATACATTCCCTAATCTTAGGGTTATCCCACTGAACCGTACAGTACAGTACTAAGCTCGTACAAATAGTTCTATTTTTTACACATCAATTCTTCAAATTAATAAATGTACATGGACTTACAGGCCAACGTTAGTTTATTTATTGATTAGTAACTTGGTAATACAATATCCAAACTGCCAGATACCACAATCCAAATTTTCTTTTTATTTTAACTATTTATGACTTTTTATTACATAAACACCTATATTCCATTCAAACCGATATAATAAGAAGGGTTTAAGATTCTTATTTGCATATATAATGCAAAAAATGTGCCCAAATTTCTTTGCCAAAATGCCCAGGGCATTCCCCCATAACTCTGAGGGTGGGCGTGGGGGGATGCAATTAACAAGTACATATTACATGAAGGTAGTTGTTATAACTACTACCTTATAATTTAAACAACCCTTTGCCTCTTAATTAAATTAAATGCAAAGACATCATTGCTGCATTAAGTTAAAATGATCAGAGCCTCTTTAACGGTATGTTTTTCTATTTAATAATACCCATTTTAAATATGTACACCTTGGTTCAGTAGGCATTATTATTACGATGTCCAAGGGCGATAAGATGCTCAAAATGTTTTTATTCTTTGGTGGTAAGTGCTTCCAATAGCATGAATACATGTACCAACTGAGGGCTATGGGTTGAATGTATTTATGCATATCTAAAGTTATCTTCATGAGTATATTTAGCTAAATATAAAACCGATTCAAATGCAATGAGTCAATCTAGAATTTTTCTTGAAATGCCAATTTCAAGTATGGCTCTTATAAGCTTTACACATGTTTTCAACCAAAATAGCTATCCTATGCATATAATATATGCCTTATTATGCATACCATGCGTGCGTATGCCTACAATGAAAGAGAAATACCCTCTGGAAATAGATACAGCCAGAGCCAGACTCCTCTATTCTTTTCACTGACTTAGGACAACCAATTTTAGGGTTAGGGTTAATTTTTAGTATGGAATCAGGGTAGGGAATACATTTTCGGGACAAGGATTAGGGTCTATTCCAGGGGCTATGTAGGGTCGGGATTCGGGATTTAAAAGGGCCTTTGCCTTTGGGAAAGGAATTCAGAGGGAGATTAATTCTTTTCCAGGTAAGGATTGCAATAGAAAAACGGGATTGCAAATTGAAAACCTGCGAGATTTGGGAAATGGGGCTAATAAAAATGGGAAATGATTCAAGAGGGGGTCAATCTCTTTACGCTGTGGAATAGGTTTAGTGAGATTTTAGGCTATATAGCTTATACATATCTTTATTTCTTGGTCAATATAGAGCCATTAGATGCATATCAGTTCTGGGCCAAGTTGGTCTACCCTGGTCCAGTTGGGCGACGTTGACGTTACCTCCAATCGTGTGCTTTTCTCAAGTGTTTGTTATTATCATTTATTCTCCATGAGTTGTATATGAGTAACATATTTGTATATAGCTAGAATACAGGTCAGGAATGTGTGCGACACATACAGCTGTGTATATGAAATGTATAATAATCATTTGTAATGAAGTGGAAAAATGGATACAAATTGACTATTTTCTCTGTAGGTTTAGAAAACCTCAAATAGCATAACCCATATCCTTAGTACACAAACGTTTAATAAACTAAATATTTCTTATAACCAACCACAAAACTCCTCTTAAATGTATTGATGAAGACTCAATAGTCAGTAGCCTTCATTTCCATCTCATCTCATCATTATGGAACTCATATAATATCAAGAAAACCTCACCAAGTATAATGTAATCATATACAAATTTGTATTGTATTATACTAGATAATCGATGTTTACCCTAACCCAGTTAGGAATTAATGGTAATCACATTCTTCCCTGCAATGATTGAATTGCCGCCTCCCCTCGAAGGTAGGGACATACCCCTGCCGCCTCCCCTTCAAGGGAGGCGGCAGCGTAAGGATGGGTGGGACCCTTGTAAGGGTGGGCTGCTGTAGCGGTTACATTTCTTTCATTTGATATCAATTTGATGTCATCTATCGCCTATATCTATATCTATCTGTATGAAGTAATAGTTATACCATATCAACTACATCACTTAGAACGATTTGACTATAGGGCAGGACGCTTTGACTAGGCACAGGACGCTTTGACCAAACCCCCTGCAGAATGTAAACAAACTTTTCTGGACCATGTTATTGCGTTGTTCAGTGACTTTCTGCTCCTGTCAGTCGAATTCAACGTGTTTTCCAGCAAACTAACATGCTCTACTCCATAATTTCTCTGTGAATTCATTGAGATCCCCCTCAACCTTCTCATATACAAGAATTAAATAAGTTGCGGCCGTCTCTGACTCTACATGGACCAGGCCATGGTGGTACAGTCATGTGGGGCAAAGCGGGACCCCTGATTGGCCGAGAGACAGGAGGCCATGGTGTTGCATGTAATATGCTCAGGAAAAAAATACCCGATTTGGTTTGCTATTTTCTCATAGTTGTCCACACTTTTGAAGGTGGGAACAAGGACAATTCAGTTTTAAATGGAATAATCACAATTTTCAATGCTTAAGATTATAGTTCCTCGTTGGGTGCAACAAAACTGATTGATAAACAGCCCCTGCTTACGGCCTACCATGCATACATTGATTCATTGATGAAAAAGAAAAAAAAAGAATTTCCCAAAAATTTGTTTAGTAGGGGTGGGGGTGGGGGCAGGGCAGAGGGTGGGGGGGGGGGGGGCAGTAGGCTTCCTATCATCAAAAGATAGCCTAGATAGACTCCATTATTGAAAACAAACAAATTCCTGAAATGTTTCAGGGAAGGGGGGCATGCATATATCTACAGGAGACTTGTGACATATACCCCACCCTCCATCACCCCTATCCCTCCCATGAGCCCTCCCCACCCGCACCCCCGGGAACCCCATACCCTAACCCCTACCCTAACCCTACCCTCCAACACTAAAGGATTTTGACATTTCTAGTATAGGGTACAGTGGAATTAGAGTACCCTATAACGTTCAGCAAGGCAAGTTCAGACTTGACACTGTTGAAACACTATATAGGGGGTGCTAAATCCCTGTCAGGTTCAAAGGTGACACACTTAGTGTATATATATATGGAGGAGGTTCGTTACTTTAGATCTAGCCAAGCCCATGCACACTGAAAACCACCAAAACTCTCTTAGAAACCAAGGTATAGACTGGGCACTGGCAGACATTCCCCGACCCATCCAGTTGATATTGCTGTCAACTAAGGGAAATCTCCACCTGGGTGGGGGAATGTTTTCTCAGACATTCCCTTGCCATTCCCCCACTTCCCCGGGGGTGGGGGTGGGGTTGCAATTGACAAGTGCATAACTGTGAAGCCTAATTGACCATATTTTATTCACATGTATAGAACTGCCGAGTGTACATCTTTTGACAACCAGACAACCGGACCCATATATTATATATATATATACATACTAGCAAAGTACCGTTCGGTCACCCTCTTTCCCCACACTTCCCCCTCTCCCTGTTTTCCCTCCCCCTCTTCTCTGTCTTTCATACAGGTTTTTCTCTCCCAACTCCGATTCCCCACCCCCCGTTTCCCTCCCCTCTTCCTCATGCTCCCCCTCCCCTCTCTCCCTTCCCCTACATCCTCTCCCTCACCTCTTTTCCCCTGTTCTTTCCCTCGATCCCCCTCTCCTATTCCCCGCCCTCTCTTTTCCTAACTCTCCCCCTCCTACACCCTCTCCATCCCCTCCCTCTCCCCAATACCCCCACCCTCTCCCTCCCCTCTTCTTCCCTCTACCACTCCTCTGCATGTAGTTAGGTCCCCCTGAAAGATTGTGGGAAATGACGTAGTGTCTCACAGGGGCTTTCCCAGGCTTTAAGTAGAGTGTAGAGATCCCAATTTAAAAAAGGCTTCTAAATCACATTTTCACCCCAGATACCTTCACAAACCACATATGCCCTCCAGACAGGGTCAACGGACCTGTAGAGACCAACAAAGTAGATGGGGAGACCCCAGATTCCGAGAACATGTGAGACAAAGAAATCCCTCATTTCTACCTCTTTTCGTCTACCCATATATTATATGGATAATAGGATGCTCAGAATGTTTTGTAACGTCTGCCGAAATTATTTATACTACTAATGACCAAAATTGAAAGCCAGGGATGAGTCGATTATGGAATTCCCTTTTAACTACTTAAAACAACATCAAGAAACTATTAGGTGAAGAGTGGCTGGTTTCAGGCTATGACATTGAACATAAAGATGAGGAAATATCACGTTAACCATTACCTTATTTAAATCTTAGTCTAACTCAGCGAGATTAATACATGTGATTCTGAGAGACTAGTGCCCCTGACAAGTCACATCTAATCAAATCGACTTTATTTGGATAGAAGATGTTTGCTGATAGTCGTGCCAATGTCAGTTCCTAATGTCCTTCATGCTCACGACTGGAATACTATGAACAAAATAAACATTACAAACAATTCAGTCTCTGAATTGGTAAATATACCACTCCTCAGTTTGAAATAATTCTCTTGCACTTGATGGACGTGAAATGAGATTTCCAATGGCACAATCCAATTACAAATGTTTAAGAATCTTGTATTTTTACTTTATTACTTATTACTTTATCTGCTTTATAGTTCCCAGGATTAAATACAAAATGCAAAGTGATTATCAGTCATATTTCTGCCAATATTTCTGAAAGGTGTCATCGTATTACCAGATCGATGCATATCGTAAATAGATTCATACATCATCGAACCTCTTTAATAGAAATTTGATATCAGACTAGTGATTCTAATATGTGCAATATTGCTTTTCCTCCAGGACATTCTCTTCCCTCATTGACATCTTGGAATCTTCCCCTGATGACTAAGTCTGACCTTTTAATCTTGATGTGGCATTTTGATTCGTCTTCGAATCCTCGACTCGATTTCAGACTGTAAACCTTTTTATCTTTTCATTTCAGTGGAGCGCCTGTCAGATCGTTTTACCTATTCCTTACATCCTATTCATCATGTACATCAAATATAATTCTCATTCTTTTCTCACTATAATTCCAAATGTTCGACAAACATTTTAGTATCAAACCCATTCCAATCAATAAGTTATGAAATGGTTATATAACTATATTTCAATGTGGCAATCCTTCTTTCCTTCTCATTTGGATGGAAAGTCCTTTTGCAATGACCTAAAATTAGTTGATTCTTACGAAGAACCCCCTCTGAATTACAAATTATGTTAATTGTACATTAATTAAGTATAAACTATTTTTTTCGAATCTATGAACCATACAAAGGTTTGCAATCATTCTTTTTTCATTTGCATGATATACTTTGTGTCCAACTTTTATAATTTTACGTCACATTTTCAACATGCTATGTCCAATTGTTTATCTTTAACTCTAAACTTGGCAAATACTGAAGAACTTTTGAAAAACACGTTCCAAGTTGTTCAACATCATCAATACTATAGCCATACCCCACCGCAATCAAACATGGCGTATAGGCTCTTTGTAGCATGCTTATCAGCCTTTGAAATCATGGTCATCCTCCGTCGATCCGGACGTATTTACCCTCGAATATTAAAAAGGAAAAAGCTGTGGAAACGATGTCCCTGGGGAAAGAGCGAAGTGACCCTAGATCTCAGTCAAGCCTTAACCGGACTGTGTAGAACCCCTGATCTCGAGATGAGTTATTCGGGAACAATTTGCTCTATTTATAACTTCAGTACCCCATACATCCAGCAATGGATCTACATCTACAATGAAAAGACGCTTTAGATGGCCAGACAGATACTGATATAATTCTATATGCCTGATATAAGATGTAATCCTGGTCTAATGGTACTCCACCCCATGAGATTCACTTCTCATGTTTACTCACTTCGGTGTCATAGATGTTCGAGTAGAGCATCTTCTCTTCTGGGGTCAGAAGAGAGCGATGGTAATAGAAGCTAATAGACGGTGGGACACAATAGAGTTATATTGAACAGAATAGCAAAATCCCAAAAGGAGCATAAACAAAAATGCAATCATTATTATTCTACTGCTGTATTATGTACAGGTCTGACATACAATTATTTAGCAGCTTTTTTGATCGAAAATTGCTTGAATGTTTTACCAAGATCATAGCTTGTGTAAATGATCTATGAAAACCAGCTGCATGATGGGACTGATGAAAACTTGCATTATAAGAACATGTATAATACATGGATATTGACATTAGGCCACTAATAAATATTCCATGCCGAACATGGCATGTTTTCTATACACTTTACAATGGCATACATGTGACATACTTCCATGCGAATCTAGATTCAAGATGGCGGACATGCAAACCCCCTATTAAACGTACTACGTTCTCTGAAGAAAGAACAAAACACAAATGGATACACGTATGAGATTGAACAGTTGTCTAGCTACAAATATATGGGCCTTGCAAGGACTAGTAATGCATGTCTGGACGTTTTTCTTTTTCTCTCTCCGGGGAAAGGATACATTTGTTAATCTTGAATAAGCAAACAAGACGGAAAGAAGTACACCCCAAACAAGACCCTTCCAATGCCTCGGGAGAGGTTGATGGAGGGCCTAACTCACTAAACATCGCAATTTAGATCAGCAAAGGCGAATTTATAGTTATTTGTGCTTGGGCAGGAAGAAAACTACCCATTATTGATGTTGAAGGGGAGCAACAGCGGAAACGGAAATGAGCCGATCAATTTCGGACGTGACGACTTGAAAAATTATTGCTCCTTTTCTGGCTGACAAGGAGAACAACTTTCTACACGCTATTCATGGAAGCAGGAATCACTTAGTGTGGATCATATGAGATAGCGTCAATGTGAACATCATTTACACTGTCATGTGATACTGAGATAAGACTTTGTTGTTTCATATGATATACATTCCCACCTGATAGACATGCATGATATGTACACAGATGTATACACGTGTATATACGCGTACATAAGGAAAGCACAAACAGAACTTATTCTACATTCAGATAGATGACTACATAATAGAGAATAAGAGGGAGACACATCTACACACACAAATACATACAAGTGGCCATTTCCACCAATTTGACAACATTTCGGTCCCTAGACCCGCCCCTCCCCCCCCCCCCCCCCCCCTGAGTACCCAAAAAAAATTTGTACATTAACCAGTTGATTTGTTGTTTTCTATCAACCTTATATATATGCGCATTAAACTGCCAAGTTTGGAACCAATCTGATTAATAGTAATTTTTTTACACGGGGGTCGAAAAATTGATCCCAAATATGAAAAAGATGCCAAAAATAGCATGCCGTGATCACAACTATATTCCGTCACAGATTTTTTTTTTTTTTTTTTTTTTCTAAAGATTTTATTTACACTTGGTTACCAACTCCCCTCTTCGGGGTTAGTTCTGTTGGGCCAAGTTACTGTACAATCGGTTTTTTCTGTGTCCACTTGGTTGCGAAAATATAGGTTAATATACAATTATAGTGTGTTATTCGATGACAATTTTGTCAGTATCTCAAGTTTTAAATTTAAGAAAGAAAGATAAAATACATGTCTAAGCATAAAACCAGTAGATAATGGATAAGGTAGATCAATAATTGACTTTCTTTCACTGTGCCACTCAGACACTATAATGTGGAGTGTTAGTGATATTTGGGTGTAGTTCAAGGTAGAAAAACAGGTTTCATTTGCCACTCAAACTCATTATGGTCGAGTGTTATGATTCTGTTTCTATTTTTTATGAACGAAATATATGGGTCAAATATTTTTAGAATGTACAATTGCAAAATTTGCTACCTATGCACATTATACTGAATGGGTATTGTACACAAATGAATGAATCCTTATGATTCTGGTATCATTGGAAAGCGGACATCCTAAGCTTTACGAAAATGTATACATTAGTATGACCAAGACACGGCAATGGTGGTCACTCTAACCTTGTATTCATCTCTTTTTAGTTTAATTTTAACCTGTGGTTGATTGGATCCTTTATCTATCAAGGTAATTAATTGGCCCAGTTGGGATAAGCCAATCAACCAAGGCCCTGTGTAATCACTGTAAACCATCTAGTATATAAGAATAAACATGATTTATTATTATATGGCCGGCCTCATTCTACTTGGTTTGGTTCTGGCTTTGAAACATACATCTCTGTGTGTTGCGTTGATTCATTTCTCGCTCAACTGCTGACCCTAAATATCTATTGGAGAATGACCCTAAATTCTTCAACGTTATTGTGACATAGAAACTTCCCAAATATATGATTATTATATGCTCTAATTCCAAAGTAAACTAAAATATTCACCTACATTCATTACCATACAGGAGAATACATAGGCAAAAGTGCATGAGGGACTTCTCGCGGGTGTAGAGATTTCAGTGAATGAGCGTAGCGAATGAACGAAATCGCGTAGCCCAAGGGAAATATGAGATGACAGATCGTCCTGAATGCACTTTTGCATTTATTATCACCTTAATAGAGGTTGGTATGATACATTTCCCGACATTTTAGCTGGAAAATGGTCGGAATTTGATGAAAATCGATGGCAAAACGTCCACTTACGCTGCCCCTCCCACCTTGTATATAGTTCTGGGTCTTTGCTATTGGTACATATCAATGCGCTCAATGCTGGGTTGTGACAAGTCCTGCAGAATGTAGTTCTATTTTGAATAGTTTTTTCGCTTAATTTTCGGTTAATTACGATTGTTAAGACATGAATATGATTTAAAATACTTAATAAGATGAATTTCGTTCAGTTTGATATTCAAATTCCTGTACTTTTCGTAGTTGAACTCGGCGTTTTTCGCCGACTGGAGTCTGTCACAATACCGTAAGGGAGGCATACTGTCAGCAGCCACACTCATGGTGCTGTTCGAATCAATTTCAGTCATTTTCTCACCTTAGAATCTTATTAAAACTAAGTTATGGTTTGACAACAGGCAGCCTTCAGCAAACATGAAAGGATTTTAGTTTATTTCCTTTATTTGATCAGAATTTTTCGTGACGCCTTCAGCAGGCTACTGTAACTAAGCACACCGATCTAGGTCTACCGATCATTTTGTTGACAGTTGCCTGCTCTCACAAGTGCCTTCGGCGGTGGTTAGTTTCTACCTACACCTATGATCGATTATTAGGTAAAGTATAAAGAAAATAGAGAAAATAAGTTCTTGGGTTATTTTCCTTTAGCTATGATCGATTAATATTATGCGTATTCTTTGTGAAGAAGGAATTATTTAAGTAGAAATGTAAAAAAATACGATTGGGACTATTTTGTTCATTAGGTGTGGGTAATACAGCGGGGACCGCTCTCTTTGATATGATGCTCAGTGCTTAAGCCTATGGGCGTATCAAAGGTATAATAAATTGAAGACTTTCTAAAACATATTCACTTTTTAAAAAAATTAGTTTAAGGCCAATATCCACTTGAACCATCTTGGTGTTTAAAATCCATTTTTATTTTAGGCTTAAATAGGCACGCTATTGTGACATACAGACTTCCCCAGACAATTTTGCATTGCAAATCAACCAATGGATTATTAGAATTTTTTCTTCAAATTATTCGGCAGCCAGCGTCATGAAATTTGAATGAACACGTAACACTGATTTGACATCCTTTACACACTATTTCTCATAATTGGTGTGATTTTCTTTAATATTTAGGCAATAAAACAGTGGTTTGTTCCCCTCTAGAATTTAAAATACTAATGCCAGATATGTAAAAGTGGGGTATTTCTGATGTATTTCCGTCGGGGAAACTGACAGAATTGATTAAAATATCTCCAGACCAAGATTTCTCGTTAAAAATGCAAAAATCTATTGTATAGTCATATGTCGACCGTCGAATTACTCATATAATGTATGCAAGCATGCATGCATGTATATGCTACTCAATGAGGAATTAAAATCTGAGTGAACATAACAACATGATTTAATTTTGCAGGGCAATGGGGGAAAACGCATGCATGGATATATAACACTGACAGATATCATTAATCACACCAGTTATTTCGGATTGTTTCCCCATATTTTGGCATATTTCAGCTTCGGTGAATTCCTAAGTTTCTTCCCACCCTTTGCACGGCCCGGGCCGGGACTCGATAACAAACCACATGGTATTACTACGATAAAAGATCCCTCAAATCAATAGCTCAGAAAAATGACTTTCAGATACATTACCCTTGGATAATACAGGCCTTCTGTCTCCATTCTTGAAAGGGAACGATTTTTGCTTTGGTATTTCCTAGGTTGGCCGTTCTGATCGTCCTGTTTCCATATTTAGATAATCAATAGTTGGAATATTGAATCTTTTGAGGTAGTCCCCCAATATTTCTAACGGAGCTTCCATGAGAATGATACACTAAAACCTGCAATCGTGAAGCGAGGCCTTCGCAATGGGAAACGCGCCTATATAATCTTGAAAATTCTGTGAAGCAATCGCATGGAACTTTATTATATATCGAGCAGATTCGAGGGTGAAGGAGGAAGCGATGTATACTTTTAGTGCCCAAGTGAATCACAATTTATAGAGCCGTACAGTACTCTGCGATCTCTTGGAACCAGGGGCCCGTTGCATAAGACCTCCTTACTGTTTACGAGTTCCCTTCTTTAACTGGTAAGGACATTTTAGGAAAGGAATTTGCTATACAGACAATGCTAATTTGTATTCTTACAATGGAAATTTCCTACCTAGGCAAGGGAAAATATAGCTTTGCAAGGAACATTTTATGTAAGGATATCTGCAACAGACCTTTGAGAGGTAAAGCATGGCAAGTATACGAGTCAAACCGTCAGAAAATGCTGAGAAATGACATAACTTACTAGGTATCTGATTATAATATTTGGTCATGTGTTGATTTATAAAATCTGTTCGTATAATATCTAGAACTATATTTTGAATTCCATTTTCATCTGAACCTCATGTTATCTGAAAGAATTGGTGGAGGCGAAGTGTACATTTTCTGGCGGCTTTATCCACATATGTATATCAATGCAACTGGATCAAGATTTCTGGTGCATTTTACCACACACGCCTATGTGGGAATATCGAATAATCTGTAACATCAGCTTGAGCGTGTATTGCGTTTGTGTGGAAGCTCTCTCTCACTGACGGTCTTGATGCATCCTGAGAGACTAGAATAAGAACAAAGTAGCAGATATTGGACGTAGGCAAGGCGCAAGTACTTTCTATGGCCCGGTCCAGGGTATGTGCTGCGGTGGGATATTGGGCCACTGGGGCCAGTTATGAGGTGATTGGCAGTCCTATTTATTAATGATGAAGAAAGGCTTTCAAACTTTCATAGCTACTACATGTTCACGGCTTTCCCCTCCCCTTATAGGAACAAGACAGCCCTCGAGGAGCATTCAATAAGGTCCTACCTCGATTATGGCGAGGCATAGTGCTGCCATTGTAAGATTTTCCACACGAACTAAAGGAAGTATATTTGAACACGAAGCTGCATGGCGTTGAATACGGAACTTCTAGCACAACGTTCCTAATCCCTTTTCAAACTTTATTTCAAACTTCATAGCTCACCTCTTGATATCAATCTGGTGTGCACAGGTCGACAGCCAAAGTTAATATGGCGACAAGTCCGTTGTCCGGGGTTACTGCCGCCAAGGTGAGAGTTCTAGTTCCGGTTCCGTATATACCACTATAAGTGATCCTCACATATAGTCAGCAATATATCCCATCCTCAAACTTTCTTTGATGTATAATAGAGGAATGTAAATTACTCAAATTTCCTTCAAATTGTTGGGAAAGCACAGTAGTAATTCAGCCAAGTCTTGGATCGCTGAGTCATCAGATCCAAGTCTGAAGTGCTTTCAGGTTTTCATAAACCAGAGTATTGACTCGGCTGGGATTGAAAGGGAAAATCGTAGTCAGAACATCGTGAACAGTTTTGTCAGCAATTACCCTAGGCATTTGATGAATGAATCATCAATGAAACACCATTAATTGGCTAGGAGCGCTGGCTATGACCTTACTCCTAATGTCTAAATCACATCACTTTGTTGTTTCTTGTTTCTGCTCTCTACGAAGGGATATATCTTACATACTGACCGAGGTGGAGGTGTATGTTTGTTTTGTTTTTATTGACAGCATTTCATCTTCACAGCATTAATTCGCAGCATATCTCAGTGTTAACAATGTACACATGTGAACATGATTTAATTCAATATAAAATTAGAATTTAACATATTATTCATTTCCACACAATAAATGAGGTACACAAATGGAGTACGTGAACCTTCGCGCATTTGACAATTGGTGCAAGACCTGTCAACGACAGGCTTCAAGCTTCTTTCAGTCCTCGCCCATTAGTTTAAAACATCGTAAGAGTTTTCAACTCCTAACTTATTTCCAATCCATCAGACATACATGAATGATGAATGTAAACAATAAAACATACTGTCAAACCTTCTTCCCAGCGAAATGTAGGGACTGAGAGTCTATTTTATCATGAAAGGGTTTGATTAGTTTATTGATACATAGCCTACCAACACGATCGTTTTAACTAGAATGTTTGCAATATACAGATTAAAAAATATTTAGCTTTATTGCCTTTAAAAGTAGTTGCATGAGGCTATCTGTCTTTCTCCCTCTCACCAATCTCTCCTCTCCCATTCTCTTTCCCTTCCCTCTTTCTCTCTCTCCCCTCTTCTTCTGTGACCTTCTCTCTCTCTCCTTTCTTATTTGCTAACCTAAAATGATATTTTTAAATAGTCTTAATTTGTGATTATCATTTCGATTTCAAATAGATTTCCAGTGTTCATATTTGCAAGTCTGACTTTTTCTTTATAATAAAGATATCGTTCCCATTTTTTTTTCAGGATATACACAACGCAATTATATAATTATACCCCATGTAAATATTAATCTTTGCTTTCCTGATTGTCGGCTCAAGTGCCGAAGGCGCTTCTATCAACAACATCTGAACTTTGCACAGACTCCTCTAAACATATGTCATGTTTTAGACGGTTGCCTGCTGTGAGCTACCTAGTTCACATGAAGATGATTTGTATATTCATGTGAACTGGCTTTGTCTGTCTCTAATAAGCTAACTCTGCGTAATGTCCATAACACTTGAAATCCTTCATTGACTAATACGTTTAGAACATGCTGAGAATGCTTCCCTTTGACTTTAAAATATTGTATTTCTAACTTTAACAATCAATTTAAATGCATGGGATATGGTTTGCCAGAAATAGGTCACTTCACTCATTGATCAATTCCCTCAAATTACTCACAACATTTTCCACAAATTATAGCAAATTACATCATCAAAAAGACTATGAATCAATCACTTACCATATCCATGAAAATATAGTACTAGTACTTATAATTATACATCGTAAATTAGCAGATTTGAGTAAATGTGTATAGCTACCGATTTTACATTTTCAGACAATCTGACCCACCTCCCAAGCTTGTTTATGTGTCAGTAATTACACCCCTAGAATCGTTGCAAAGTGTTCTAACGGGTGATAGCTCCAGCCAAGGGAATATTACGTACATTGTAGAAATATTCATGTAATAATCCACCCTGTGTGGTGGCTGCTGTGGTGTTGTTATCGGAACAGAAACGAAACAAGGCAGTACGCCGAGATTCTTTTCTGTGCCAATAACAGCCCCACAGCCTCCAAACAGTTCTGGAATTTGCCGACATTTTGCTGGTGTTTTACAATCTTACCATACAAAGGACAGTAAAACCCTAAACAGTTTAAAACATCATTGAACAGGAAATGCTCAGGACAGTACTTTATTGCTCTAGGAGCTAACCTACAGTTGGCAAATATTAGGACTAAATAGAAATAAATATGATCTGTAGTGGGTCTGCCCAACATCATCATCGCTGCTGTATACCACCATTTCTACAACTAGCAGCAGCAAAGGGTATCTCTACTAGAGCCGGACGTGGTACTCCGTTCCGGCCAGTTCCGACAGGAGGGACACCACATCATCATCAAGCCATTACTACAGACACAGGCGGAGGCATACATCTGCTCTGCAAGGGGATCTGGTATTCGCTTGGAACTATGGACTTGTGCCACCCCACGGACCAAGATATGACTGTTGTTCAAATCAAGCTATCCTATGGTTGCTTTGGTATTGTGCTTCTGAGTCAATAAACTCGTATAAACACATTCACCGTTGTTTATTTTTCTTTTATGGATTTCGCGACTCGAGCCTGTGGCTCACTACAGATCCTAATATTCAGTTCATACTTGTAAAGGGTGCCAATGTGCTAACTAATTAATTTCAAAGAATTTCTACTAGCTAGTGCCTATCTCTCTATTAGAGTTCAGAGAAGAGGCGACCTGATAAGAACTAAGGACTCTACTTGCTAGGAGTCAAATGTTAAGTGCCAATTCCCATTTCCTAGTTACTGGCAAGACGAGTGAAAGACTTGAGCCCAGGTATTCTAATGAGATCATGTTATCACAAGGTATGCTGCTGATCACCTAAAAATATTCGTCCTTTCTACATTCGCCAAAATAGATGAATCGTTAAGAATTGAAAGAAATCTAACTATAGTATTTCCATTGTGCCTGTGCATTTCCAGTCAGACTCATTGCTAAATAAATGTAGACCTTATGTACCAAATTCATTACTAAGAAATGAGGATCTTATGTACCAAATTTATTGATAACTATATAGGTTGACCTTGTGTGTCAAAGTCGCTGTTAAATCAATGTGACTTTATACCAGATTTGTATTAATGTGTCGCTGTTAAACGAAGGTGAACCGTAAGTACCAAAGTTATAGTTCTCAACTTCTAGTTTTATCTTCGACACATGTTATATATTATAACACAGGCTTTGTTCATTCTTAATAAAATATTTAAAAAAAAGTAATGTTCCTTTACCAACCATAAACGTTGAAAACACGTAAGGTTCTGCAACCTTCCGATCATCAATAAAGGGAACTAACAGGAGAACGCGATGGTACGATTGTGAGTTCACTCCTATATGGACAGCCAGGATTCTCTGTCCATATAGTTATGGACAGCCAGGAGCTGGATACATGTATATTAGCGAAGGACATCAATTATTGCTATACTCTCCCCTCTTTTACTTTTAGCCACTTGCCCCGCTTCCTCTGCTATCCGAACCCTTTTCTCCTTAAGATCCACCCTGCCTCGTTGAAAGCCTATTAAAAGTCATTAGATGAATTTCTCTGGGAGAGCTCCAGCAAGGCTCACGACCTACCCTTAATGAATGGTGATGAAGAAAATATTTCCACAGTCGCAACACGTGTGAAAAGCTAGCAAACAACTTATATTTATTTGTGTATGGGAATGCTTGTTAAGCAGAATCTTGAAGAAATAAAGAGGAAAAGGGAATCTTTTGATTCGAGCTTTAATTATTTGTTTTGGCCAACCAAAGGTTCTAAAAACGTTCCCACTTGGCACTTCTAAGCAAAACTGTTTTCTTCTGTAGTTGAAGGAGAGCTGATTCGCCAGTTGGCCAAGTGACAAATCATTTGATTTGTGCATATTAAAAGGGTATTGAAGGTCTTCTAAAATAGGTACCATTGCCCAATGTTCTCACCTCATTCTATCTTTTCTAATGAAGCAAGTAAATATACTTTTTATATTTACCAATAGATCCTTATACAGTACTTAAACCTCCAGTATATACATGGAAACAGATGTTCAGCTCTAGACATTAAGTAAATTCTACAGCATTGGGCTAAAAAAGTATACATACTAGCTGAGAATATGTGGTATTGAGTTGAATAAAAAGAATCTTTCCAGTTAAGTTGAATTGTATTTCGATCCTCATTCTTCACCAATCTGAATTATTTGAGAGTATTATTGAAAGGGAATTGTACATTTGCTGACGTCTTGACCCATTGTACATTTTGCGTCTTCTCACGGGTTACTGTGTGTTATAATTATTACGTTTTGTCCGCACATCTTATCCGTTATTCAAATAAAACTCTTTCTATTCCAGGTATGTATGGGGATTTACTTATGAGAGGTTCCAGCACGGAATTGTGAAAGTAAGTTTTGTTTTAGCTGTCTAGGCTTGGTAAGGACAATTGCCGCGGTGGGATTACTGCTTTCTTAGATAAATCTTGGAAGGCATTTAAATTGTATAGTACAACGTACTAGACAATATACTTTGTATACATGTTTATCAACACAGAAAATAACATCCCGTCGCACTATAATGTTCTTGAACAAAATAAACTCAAAGTCTGTCAATAATAAAGTGATTATCTAATTAGATATGTTCGAGCAAGCAAATAGCTCTGAGCCGTTTTGTCGAAGCTTCTGCTGTCCTCGAGTGGATATGGTTGCCACTCCTGCGAAATTACTTCAGATTCCGTTTACTAAGCATATACGTCACGGCTGCATTCCGATTCTGGAGTAGCAAGAAAACAAAACTCTACCAACATAGATTAAATATTAGCGCTGGGAGATCTCATAAAAGACGATTCTCATGGTTTGATGGGTGGTCTACAGCTGATAGCAACACTATCATAGAATATTAATCCTGTTTCTTGGGAATAGAAAAAGTCAAAAATTGCAAATGGTTGGCTGCATGCATTTGACTGTTCGGACTAGCATAGATCAAGGTGCATATTGTAGCAACATTTAGAACTCCCTTGACATAAATAATTGCCTGTTATCGAATGGAAACTATCTATCTGGGGGAAGATGGCTCATATCGTATATATATGTGTGTATAATTGTATAGAGAGGATACTTGCTGGGACCTCATTACACCTCGACAATTGCATCAGCTGCGATGTAAGAGCCTTTCTTTGGGAATCAAAGATAAATGAGTCTAACGGTTCTACACCACTCGTGGGGCTATATGATTTATTCGAGCAGAGCCCTTCTATAGCTTAATTCCTAGACAATTTTAACAGCTTCTTTTCGAATTAATTAGTTTTACATGGACTCTCATCGATTTCATGACGTATGTTCCACACTCCAATACATATTTCTAATATGTGCATATTTCCTTGCATTGATAATTAAATATACCTCTATTTCTCTTTTAGATACTGGCTAGTTTATATAAATCAACAGGAGATCAGACAAAATATATGTTATTATAGAAAGATATCGTCGAGTGTCTATATAAATGTGAAAGTCATATTAGGATGAAACAAATGGAGAATATAAATTGATATGAAAATCGATTGATTTATATGAATCTATGGGTTTTGATCTGGGTTCATTCGTGGTTAAAATATAGTTCTTGGTTAAAGAATAGACAGAAATATTCTAACTTGACACCCAATTAGATATACATGTATGTTTAATTGGGTGACAAGTTAAAGGGGGTCTCCACTGGCTGCGGTAAGCTCTGTGGTAGGCTCTGCGGTAAGCTCTGCGGTAAGCTCTGCGGTAAGCCTTGCGATGTTTATGTGATGGTTCTGTAGGTGGAGAGGAGTGGCAAGGTGGCCAGTGAACCATATAGGAGGACCTCGTCACTCCTCTCCTCTAGAACCATTGCAACACCATCGCAAGGCTTACCGCAGAGCTTACCGCAGCCAGTGGAGACTACCCTTTAGATTATTTCTATGTAACTTTATAGAGATTTTTCACTATCGCAGTAGAATGGCAACACATGAACACAACCATTTATAAATAAGGTTATGCATCTTTTTTAATTGACATGTTTAAATGTGTAACCAATAAAACGGTTTCCTTTTAAAAATGGGAAAGCTCATAAAAGGAAGCTGGGTGAAAAAGCTCAATGTTCTTTTTGCTGTATGGCATCATTATATACCTTATATGTGGTGGCTGACATCCCGACCCTGGAGCCAACCTCCAAATCGCTCAATGTCTGAACTCTGTGGCCCGGGGCAGGCGGTACAAGGGTGGCCCCAACGACTGAAGGCTTGTTAGAGAAAGGCTGATGGACACTGTGTTAGGAGTAAAATAGAACCACTCAACGTGCAAACATCGATTTCGCCCAAAACCTATGCCGCCTTTTTGTCAGAGGTAAAAGGCAAGCATGCTCCTCTATGCAACCTGTTCATGGATGATCCCGGATAATCATATCAGACACTAGGAATTCCTGGCAGGTTTCCAGGATTCCCTTATAGTTGGGTTATCTCCCTAAAATAATAGCGCAAGCCTTGGCTAGAAGGTAGATGGCATCCATATAGAGGGAAGGTGGTGTGTGTGTGGGGGGGGTGGGGTGGGGGGGGGGGGTGGAGAGGGGGATGGAGAGCCGGAAGATAGAAGGAGAGAGAGGGAGGGAGGGAAAAGTCCATATTTCCCTGCGGCTTTCTAGCATTCTGTCCACATTGACTCGACTGAGGAGAAGTTGCTGCTACATTTTATTAATGTGCTCAAGAAGTTGAAACATCTCATTCGACCTCAGCGAAAAACAGATCGTTTGATGAAATCAAAGTCTCTCATCTCAGATGGAGAGCAATATAAAAAGATGAATAGTAACATTGTAAGGGACGGATCGAGAGGTGTCCTTGATCTCAACCACCTCTGCAAAGTTAGCAGTCATCTTCTTTCTGATACCAGCTCGGTAGATATACCAGCTTGGGAGATATACCAGATTGGGAGATTTTCTAGCTTGCTAGTTATAACAGCTTGGGAGATATAGCAGGGACAGTTAAATCTAACCAACGATGTTATATCTGTTTTTACCATATGTCCTATATATTATCTTTTTATTTGTTTATTAAGGATTCTCTGGAAAACCTTTGATTATAATAGATAGCGGGCTACCTATTTCTGGCCTTATATATTATTATTGTTATAAATGTATTTGTCTGAAAATAAACAATAATTGTTTAACAATGTATAAAGGCCAAACGATGCACCCCCTTCAAATTACCTGATGTAATATTATACTGCAGGAGGCATGTAGTATTTCTACTTACATTTCCCGAGGGCATAAGTATCAATGTAATGGCCCATACATCTTATCATCCGAGGAACTGTCATATGATAACGCCATATATCGGTGGCCTGCGAGCTGTAGGCAGCAGCAGCATACATGTAAGCAGGGGCAGCCTTGTCCGGACCAACTTATCCCAAGGAGTAACCTTCATGTCGTAATTGGAAGGAGAGATATCGGGGGAATAAAAGGTCAACAACTCACGCCAGATCAATCTGGGAAGCCAATAATAAGCCTGTATAGGGTAGATCTATGATAGCGTTGCTGGAGAGCCACTCCCTGACCAATTCCACCCAAGTTGCTGATTCATGTATGGGGGAACAACAGTCTTTATTTTTCCTGGTGACCATTTCTGCAGCAAAACAATGGCACATGGATATTGCTTCTGCACAAGCAGTAAAAATGGATCTAATTTTATTTTTCTCCCCTTCCCTATGCGATCTGTGAGGGGGATAGTTGACCTCAATCCATGGAAGCAGTCTGGAAAAGCTAAAACGATTTTTATAAATTCAAGAGGATTGGCTTGGATTTTGATACAAGTATTGTACAAGTCCCCAGTCAGAAAGCAATACCTACCAGTGTGTTTTAGATTCAGTGGTTTGCTCCAAAGGCCACCTATCCTCGGGTGACTTTGTCACCCAGGTCTTCGGATCACTCAGAGCTCTCTCAAATCAGTGAGCTATTCCTAGGGTGAGGCCATGAATCAATAGCAAAAATGGTTTGCAGAATAGCATCCGTGGTATAACATCCAAATATCTCGGGCCACAGTAGATTTCTGACTTCGGCCATCTGTGAATCTCTGACAATTTCCAATCAGAGCAAATATAAATATTAGGGCAAGTTTGGTCTTGCAGATACAGCATTCACTGATGAATCCTTTTTGTTGGAAAATACCTATAATCTTGTTGTTATTTAAAGATTGTATTCAGGCTTAGATACTTTACAATAGTAATATGCTCAGTATTTCCTTCAAATCCTAATTATAGAAAAATAGTTCCCAATACACAAGTTAGAAGGTGCATAGAAGTAATACCATTAATCAATTTTTATTTTAAGTGACAGCAAGCATCCTCAGATTTCAATATAAAAAGAAATACTTTGTTATTACATACAAATATTCTATATAATAAAAACTCCAAATATACGCGATCGAGACGGAGAGTCAAATTGCATGACACCCAGAAGTGGTGGAGTGCGATTTGACCCAACGTCGAGATCGATTTGCAACCAAACAGAGGGCTATTACATATTTATTACATACTAAATCAACAAGAGAAGACAATTTTAATGACATTTGACCTTGGTTTCCCTCAAGTTTGTAGACATCGATCTTGAACTGACATGACAGCAGCAGAAGTCATGATGGCGGAAGTAATTTATATCATTGCGCGTTTAGACATTTCACTACCATGGCTTAAATGTGACATACGCACTAGATTTTTCTTTAATATAATGCTTCTACTTCTGATTTTTTTTGGAATTAATATAACTTGAACTGGACAGGTATATATTTGGTTTTCAATCTTATGGATCTCGATATATCGCTTGAAATTCTTCAGAGGGGTGACTACTTTTTCTCTCCCTGGTTACCAAGTCATGAGACCGTTCACAAAAAATGTCAACAAACCGTAACTTTTGTCTTTATTTAGACAATAAATAAGCCATACATATCATATTACTCAAATTACTTCTCAACATGGTAAATAAAACTTCCACCGCTGATGTTAGCTCCGGCAAGCATGCCATACATGTCTTGCTGCTTGTTGCTGTTTGAACTAGCAAACGTATGGCCGTGCCGGTGTGATATCGAAAAGTGACCCCGTCGAAAAGTGACCTGTTGGTCGATTTTCGACATCGAAAAGTTATATCATGAATTCAATGGCAAATCTCTTCATTATTGAATTCAGCATTGAATTGTATCATGTATATAACCAGTAACTTCCAAAATGTGTTTAGTGTGACATGAATATATTCTGTGCAACATAAACATGCTTACATCTTAAATGTCTTTTGCTGGTTAAAAATTGTGACTGTCCTGCTTTTTGTATTGTACTTTGCAATCATATATGCCATATTTAGAAATATACATTGCAAAACATTTTTTTAGACAAACAAGCATTTCTTGTTACAATATTTTGGGACTTATTCGGAAAATACAACAAATAAATTACATACAATGTCATGAATATTATATTTATTTTATCATTTATTTTCCACTTGCAACACTCAATGTCAAGTAAATATTAGTAGAACAACAAGATCTCTAAGCCATAAAATCTCTTTCTTACTTATCCTGAATCTCCATGCTACAGCTTGTACATTGCCACATACCAATTTTCATGATAAACTGCGGCAAATTAATCCCCAAATTTAGGGTTCACTTTTGCTGTTGCAATTTCATCCTTCACCTTTGCATGCTCCTTTTATGTCTTCATATCTTCCTCTATCTCAGATCCTTTCACAGTCATATCCTTGTTCCTGTCCTGTCTCCATCTCTTCTGCCAGCACTTTGTCTGTCTATGATCCTTCCAGTCTCATCTTCAGAGCATCATCTCAATCTCTTCTTCCAGCACTTTTTCTGTCTTTGATCCTGCTTCTGTTTCGTCCTCCACCACATCGTTGTCTCCTGTCTCCATCACTTCCACCAGAACTTTGTCTGATCTCTTCTGCTGAGACATCAAAATGTGACACATAGAAATAGAATAAAAGACTTCAAACTGAAACTCAAACTGCCTCTTCCTCTCACCCTTCTGCAGTCTTCTCCACTGTCCTTCTCCACTGCATATTCCTCTTCTGTCACTGTCTGTTCTGTTAATTCGTGAGAATGGGTCGGGTACATTCGATTCTCCATACATATGTGAGCTATGTAAACAAAAACATGGGTTCACTGGAGCACAGCAGAACAACTTCCTTGGCTAATTCCTTGCCTTCACTGACTTGACAATGCATACAAACCAATGCACATGTTTGGGTAAGTTACATAGTTGATATTTGTGGGGAAAATCTAAATGTGTCTGATATGTACATGCTTAGATGCATTTTTAACTCATTTGTTTCACTCGCTAAGGATATGTAATCCTGACACTCTTTTAAAAAAGTTGTTAGTTAACTGCAGTCGTTCAGGTGGCAGGGTTGGGTATATCACTCACTGAAATTCGCATGCAACGTATCCCACTCTTGATACGTTGCAGTGTGATATGTTATTTCATATAAAATGTGTAAATAATAAATAATCATATGATCAGTATACAGGGCATCCATTTAATCCGCCATCCTTGGGTTTGTAACACAGCAAGGTAGCCTTAGTGTACTTGGATTGTAGCCAAATATCGTTAGATAATCTGTGCCCCAGGAGATCATCTCTCATCTAGATTATACATTACCCAGATTAGTCCACGTTCCGGGTCAATAACCAATGATCCAATGAGAAGAAATACTCCTTATAACGGGTTCAGTTGATGTGATGTTCTGAGGGAAAATTACTTCAGACCATCCCGATATTGATTAAAAAGGCCCACTAGGAAGATTCTAATTTAAATTGCCTGGAAGATGGCATGATTTTTGGATAATCTATAGTCTATTGCAATAGCCACGAATCAATGGAACCAACAACTGGGTTTGTTAAAGTGGGGCTGTTTATTTGGCGTTGGGATGAACTCTAAATAAGAAATGTTGGCGTGGACTAAGGAAAGAACGGTTTCTCTCGATAGATCCCCCACCCTAGCCCCTCCCCTTCCCCAACTTGGCGCGGGAAAAAGCGTTGTCAAGGGCTCGAAAGTAGCCTTCAACGCGCATTACTAAATTAGAAGACGTAACGATATAATTATATTAAATTATTGCATCCTCGCCGGCATCTGGTAGGCCTATTGACAAAACATACTTTCCTTCACATCTTCCACATTTATCCATCAATATTGACTGAAATAAATATCTAGGCCTATAACACTGTGGGTACACTAAACGTTTGTGCCGCGCTGCACGTACATCAAATAACGGTCAATGCTATGTTCAATAATATTTACTGCAAATTTAAGTAGTTTAGTCACTGTGCCTGTCTAGAGAAAAGTCACAGCTATCCGTGCAGCTATTGAATGTAACTTGTGTAGATGTACGTGCAGTTTTTGGTCGACGCAGGTGCAGCATGCTGCTTTTCAAACAGGTTTGGAAAGATACGCACTCAGTGGCGGTACCAGCGGGTACTCCCCCCACCCCCACCCCTAGCCCCTGTTTCCCCCGATCATTTCCAACATGTTGACAATATTAGGCTCCTGGGCACCCACAGAATCGCCCAAAATAAATTTAGATTTAAAATATCAGTGGATTCAAGAGCCATGTATGGAACCATTATGATATGGAACCATTATGATACCAATATGCCTCGAATGAGAGAGAAATTCTTACAGAAAATAAATATCTAATTCTTGTATGTAACAATATTTTCATTTGCTATTTAACAGATAAAAGGTTCACGTTAAAAATGTTATCCATAGAATAATATCTAGTATATAAAGCTCAAGAAGGGTTTGGCCTCTACAGGTCCGTCGACCCTGTCTGGAGGACATTATATGTGGTTTGTGAAGGTATCTGGGGTGAAAATGTGATTGTGAAGCCTTTTTTAAATCATGATATCCCCACTCTATTTATAGCCAGGGAAGAAGGTATGGTCAAACCAATGATCATGATACCCAGAAGCAATGATCAATGAGCTCTTGAGCCAATTGATCATGCGACCCAGAGATGCAAGGGAAGGGTATGTATCAGAGAGGGGAGGGAGAAGAAGAGAGAGAGGGAGAGGGAAAGAGAGAAAAGGAGGAAGGGAAGAGAGAAAAGGAGGAAGGGGAGACAAAAAGAGGGGAAGGAGAAAGCACAGAGGGGGATGGCAAAGAACAATAAACAGGGAGGGAGAAGGGGAGAGATCAGTTTGGGAGGCGGAGAGCGAGAAAAAAGAGAGGTGGGGAGGTGAGAGGAGAGTGATCAGAAGGGGAGGGGGAGAGCAAAGATGCGGAGGGAGAGGGGGGGGGGAATCAGATAAGGAGAGGGAGAAGAGAGGAAGAAGGAGAAGAGGGGGAGAGAAAAAGATGGGAGGGAGAGGATGGGGGAGTTGAAAGGGAGAGATGGGGGAGATTATAGGACTCGTTGACAGACGGACGCGTAAGTAAAGAACTCGATCTACGATCTCGTTCTTTACTTACACGCTGTGCGTCAACTCGTCCAATAAGTGCTAAATATGGAATTCATCCATAATGTCATCATGGCAGTGGTTTCTTTGAGAAAACAAGTTTCAAATTCTGATAGTGATGAGGTAACGTCAAGGTAATGATGACTGTAAAGCGACTGAATGAGCAAGACCATATTATATAGGGTTACCAAAGGTGTATGGGATCGTGGACTGTAAAAGGTGGTATAGAAATGGAGATATCTAAAGGGGTACCCAATTGTGTCCCAAATCGTGGTAAAAAAACACAATCGGACAACTTTTTTCGACCCACACAGACCCAAAATCTGACCCGATTCAGGGAAAATGTGAAATTGTGGTGATATCAACCCACACTGGGTAGATTTCACCACGATTTAACTTACTTCTTTTTAAAAATCAGTCACAAAGCAATTTAAGAGAATCTATGCATCTGTTTTAGCTGAATCCACCACAAATTAAAACAGAATTTATTTTTGAGGGGATGTGTATAATATAATGGCTCACATTTTCTTGAATACCGACCAAAATATATGCATATTAAAATATTTGTAGACAACAAAATTACCTTTTATTTGATATCTCTCAATATCTTAGAAGTTACAACATTTTGAGTTTTTGGTAAAAAAAAAAAAAAAAAGGTATAGTGTCGGAAATTATTTTTCCCAAATAAAAAAGGCTATTTTAGATAAATCAGGGGTCCAAATTCTATGTCCAAATTGTACGACTAAATATCGGCGAATCGGCGGTGAAATCGGCCCTGTGACTTCCAAATCGGGGAACAAAAAGTAACACGATTGGTCCTATACGATTAGTCTTAGGATCCTACGATTAATCGGGGGTTGGAATTCAATCGTAGACATAATCTTAAGGCCAAATCGGCCGTAGAATGAGCTCTGTGTGGGTACCCCTTTAGGAAATGTTTCGGCAGCATTGATTGGCCTATTTGTGTTGATGCATGCGCAGCGCGGCACGGGCACTTGTGTGCATTCCTCCCTCTACTCTAAGGACAGTGCAATATGACACTCTCGTCAATTGCAATGATAGTCAGCATATATATGCATTTCCTCACGAGAGAATCAGTTTTGGTTTTGAATCCTTTCACAGGAGCTGTCAATGCTGCAGGCATTTAAAAAATTGTTTAATCAAAGATATGGCTTCTTGATACGCAGAACGAACTGCTCAATACACAATCCAAATGAATAGATTGATTTATTCAGGCTTCCAAATGTTTACAGGACAGTTCAATGAATAAAGAACGACCGATCCAACTGACGTCGAATGACGCCGACCTACTTATACCCAGACCGTAGACCTACTAAATTACATGTCCTGCAACCAACTAGTAGGGCTCCTCCACTAGGGAATTTTTTGTCACTGACATTGTGTTAAGAAAAACTTCCAGTCCGTCTGTGACAAAACTTTAAAGCTTGAGACAAATATTTTAAGTGGAGAAGGTCCTTACAACATTGTCTTAACTGTACAACTCATCCCGCCGACGTTGTCTTAGCCCCTGAATCGCCCACTCCTCCACTAGCAAAATCTATCAGAGACAAAGTCACTGACAGGAAAGTGGTTGTCTCCAACAAGCATTTCCTGCCAGTGACTTTAAAACAATAGGTCTTCCACTATATTCAGATATCTGAGACAAATTGTCTTAGTGTTTCCATAGAAACGGGATAAACAATACATTTCACATTTTTAGTTTATTTTCGATAATGCCCGTTGCCATTATGCATCGATTTTTTTATCTTAATTTGAGTATTTTGAGTTATATAGGTACAAAATGTGAGAATACCCATACTTTAATCACACCTGTGAGGCTCAAGAATAGTCAGGGTTTTTATAAAGGTTTAGAGTTGGGGGGAATTCAATGGTAGTAGGGGGGACCATTTCTGTTTTGAGGCCCTGTGTGCATCACCGTGCTGCTTGTGCAGTGGGGTGGGGGTGTTGGGGGGGTGCGGGAGGGGAATTAAAAAAGTTGTTAAATTAATATGCTAACTGATAGTAATGTATAGAGGGCATCTTGAGTTTTAAGAAGTCGAATACATAACAGGGCCATGGCTACATATTTCCATTTTTACTTCGTTTAGGGTTGAAATGACAAGAAAAAATAATAGAAAATATGACAAAACAATGTCCATATGGGCGGATACCAGAATCCATATTATGAAGACCTCTTATTGATATACTGTAAATACCAGGTACTAAATATGTATATTAATGCCCTACTAGGAACCTAGAGTCAGACTTGCATGGAAATGCGTCTTTAGGTAGAAATGTTTTCAGAAATGAGTTTAAACGCAAGAATAAATGATGATTTATGTAATGATATCTCATTAGCAGACTGTATACAGTACTTCATGAACAGACACATGTAAGTTCAGAGAGGTCCAGACGCTATATATAATCATTTTATTTTTTAAAAAGTGATCACAGAGCGGGTCACAGAGTAGCCGGGCAGCTGAGGAAAGTAGGCGAGGATTTCCGGGTCCTGGCTACTTACACAAACCCTGATAATTATTTAAGTTGCATGTTGTAATTAGGCCTACACACACCTTTTATATATCCCCTTTTAAATATTTTGGATGAATCTTCAATGAATATTTATTTATTTGATTGAATTTCGACCCACAAAGTCCTCATTTATCACATTTATAACAGCAGTACCGTTTTGATGTGACATGAGGCTTGCACGTGCATTGTAACAAGGCATGTGATTGGCTGAGGGATTTTAGAGCACTAGGTCAAACGTGAAAAGTTGTCTTTGACAACTATTTGAAGCTACTCCACTACAAGACAGCATGTCTTGTGTCTCTGAGACATGAGACAAGTCTTTTCGAAAATCAAAATGATTTGATTTTTTTGACGTTGCAAAGACAAGTGAAAATTGTCGGTGACAGTGTCTTAGTGCGCTCCTCCACTAGGAGATTTTCTGTCAGAGACACGTTAAGACATGGAAATACACCTTGTCTGAGAGACATAAGACTTGTCTTTGACAAGGTTTTCCCTAGTGGAGGACCCCTATAGGAGGTAAGACAGGGTTAACAGATAAGATGCACGTGCAAACCCAAAAGCATGCACTGAAAGGGTTAGACAAGACGTTGGTATCCTATCTCTCTAGTGTTATTGTACGTAGTATCTCTTTGTCTAAGGTAATATTTCTTTCTCCCTTTCATATTTCTTTAATCTGACCACCTTAAATAGGACTATGTTACTTAAACTATACTTAGTGGCGTCTAAACATTGACATTTATTACGTGGGTTTTCACTTCATTTTAGTAACTGACATGGGCGTTGTAGTTTTTGTTTTCATAGGCCATGATGTATTTAACAAGATTTATATTCAGATTTTATATGAATAACCATTTTTCAACCTTTACTCATTCATTGTAACCACGCGCATGCTCGGAAGAGATCACACTTTCCAGCCACGGTTGGGAACCCTAGCTTTTTTAACAAGTAAGGGATCCAGTACAGAAGATAATATCCTCAAGTTAAAATAGTAGGATCATTTTAATTAGAAAAAATTTTGCCCCCAATTTTTTGGGGGGTGGGTGGGCCCCTGTACTTCCTTACTTCCGACTTCGATGCTTATGCATAACCACAAATAAACGTCGCCCTAAAGGTAAGCTAGTTTATTTGGGGGTTATGCTTCGCATCTCCGTCTTCAGACGGAAGTCCAGGGGAGATTTTAAAGCTAAGCAGGTTCCCAACCTACAAAACTACCAAACAAGAAATTTCTATTTCTAATGTTTTTATTTTTCTGTATATCAGTACTCAAAGCCTTAGCGGTACAACAAGAAAATACAGAACAGGTAAACCTGTTACCTTCCAACTAACAGTTAATAGTAAAGAAGTAGACTTCGTCTGTCTTACTTATTCAAGTTACCTACTATAGCTATGGTTCTAAGTATAACCAAAAGAATTCATTTCTTTTTCTTAGTGCCCTTCATTAGCACATGGGCCGTGTCCTTTTTGGACACTATGGGCTTGTTATAGAACTTGGTGAATGTGTTCTCACAGAGAGGGGCCAGTCAAGGGAAAGGGCATAGCGAAAAATAGAGCATCTTCGAAACTTTCCAGGCCATTAAATAGATTCCAACAGAATTCAAGGCCCAAAAAATGATGACAGGATATAAAATTCGCAAGGCCGATTCCGAAAGTTGTTAAGACAATAAAAAAAAAATGTAAATAAATCTTATATCATAGAAGTAGCTAGGTCATCACAATTGTGAGATGTGTTGAAAAGGTTAATTTAAGCTAAGTTAGAAACGCAGAGCTACAGCCTAGATAGACAGTGGCTTTTTTTAACGTTTTATGGAATAATAAAAAAAACGTCCATTCCAAATTAGTTTAGATTTGCTACACTTTTATTTGAGATCATATCCAACAAATTAACAACAACAAAAGAGTTGACCATGTAGTCCACTTTTCATGGCTGGTCTGGCTGATGCCATTCATTTCACATTAATATTTGTCATTGCATAGACTTTTAATTCATTTACATGGAGTGTCATCATCAGCCGAAGGGGTTTTTGCATCAATATGATTGTGATTATACTTCCCACACAGGCAAATGTTTATTTGTCATGGCAATAAGAGAACCTATGCGAAAATGACACAGAATGAATAGGGGGATCACAGCCATTAGATCTTTATGGGAATGACCATGGCTATTATAATTCAATTAGGAGCCGCATAGGGCCGTATTTTCTGACGCACCCCTATACCTTTAAAGAGAGTTATACAGGTTGTTGTTTAGATCAGATAGAGACAACAATAGAGTGGGTTTCCTGCCAAAATTATTTAAATCTTAGTGAGGCTTGGTGAGACTCGGTGAGGGAGAGAGAAAGGGGGAAGGGGGACCCGTGTTAGCAGCGTGACCACAGAGGGAAGACGGAGAGAAAGAGGTTATACAGGAGAGGAGGTTAGTATAGTATAGAGAATATGGTCGATTCTCATGAAAGGGTTCCAAATGGGAAAATGTCTTTTTTACTAGTTTTCTTCAATTGGATCTTTCCTATGTGGTCATGCCTCATAATTAATGGTTCTATGCTATTGGACTCTTTATTCTGAACAAATGCATACCCACTTTACCATACCTACGATGAATATTTTGGAAATTAGAGCATTAAATATGCTGGAAATAACCCTTCAGACCAATATTGTTGCGGTTCATAGGGGAGGATTACTGACTACTTTGGGCCATCTCTATGTAAGGCTTTAACATGGTAGCGTGGTAGCTTAACAAAAGAGAGCAAGCAGAAAGTCCAATCCAGTATAGTCCTTTATTCCACCATAGGTCCACAGTTCATCATCCAGGGAGTGGTCAACAGAGAGTGACAAACTCACATGGCCCACACTGGGCCTTATATACAACACAAGCAATAAAATAGACATAAAATAGCAGCAAGGTGATGACAGGTCTGTCTGTCCCCATCCATCCCACCCGTCCCTATCCGTCCCAATCCATCCCATCCGTCTGAATGGCATGTGGGGAGAGGTGAGGAGTGATGGATGGGTCTGCCTGTCTGTCTGAGATTGATGGGCGGACTCAGTGACCCCCAAGAACTAAGGTCACAGCCCTATCTACCTAGGACGGGTCGTCCCGTCCTCTTACAATATATTGAATATATCACCCTGATAATTCATTAAGATTACATGGAAATATCTATTTATTCATTCATATGTGCCAACACGCTCAAGTAGCATAATGCATAACAAAATTATGCACTAAAATTTTATATTAAATTCATAGAGGAGGACAGAAATTTAAACCTATTTTGGCCGTCACCGTCCGTGACGCCAATAACATGAGGTGGTGTGACAAAATATCATGCAAAAAATGATTTCTGAATGCTTGATGAAAGATGGACACATGGGTGTATTGAAACAGGAAGAAAAAATTTGATCAATACTTCTAATTATTCAAAAGATCTATGTTTCCAAAGTGGGGAAGTTTTTTTCCGGTACTTCTTTTTTGATTTTCATAATGATCCCATGTGTGTAGGTTCGTTTCCCATATACCGTTCGAAAGGGCCTGTTTTCTTCTTTAAAATCATGTAAAATGATAATCATTTTATTTGTCTATAACTGAATGAAATGACGACGAATATCTGTGTGACCATCACCGTCCGTGACGCAATATATTTTAGGGTATACTTCCAACAATTTCCATACATAAGAAACGCAGTTTCAGGGTATAGAAGAGTAGGGTATTGCGCCTATACTAGAAATTTCATTTCATTCCAATGAACTTTCTAAAAATACCCATTTGGAACCGTTTCATGAGAATCGACCATATAGGAGTAGACATGTAATCACCAAGGGCGTCCTCTGGTGGCACGGGGTGGCAGGAGTTATTGCCGGTGGTAGAGTACGTAGTGGTACAAGGGATAGGTGTATTGGGGCGGGGCTATATGGGGAGAAGGAGGTGGAGTGGGAGGAATTACAGGGGACAGGGAGTGGAATGAACAAAGATTGATTGATTGATTTATATTTCCAACAAGTCAAACAATCAGCAGGATTTTCTTGATCTAGGGGAGTAGTTTTCATAACCTGTTGATACTAGCCATTACTGGCATGTTTGAGATGAGCAGGAAGACAAGTGGTATGAACCGTTTATTATGATCCATACCACACTCATTTTCCTAGACTTACTAGTTTGTTCAGTTATTCTGGCATTATCATTCTTTTTTTTGTGCAGATTCTTTATTTTTTGTTCCTGCCATTTACAATTCTAAACATAAATCGTAATAACAATTGTAACAATAGTAAAACTTTTTTCCTTGACTCTTGTCGGTGACTAAACTGACGTTAACACTTGAATACCAATCTTTACAAGGATAATCTCGCTTTTAGTTTTCGAAGCTATTTATAGCTGAGAAAACAAATGAGTCACTATGAAATGTGCCAATCACTGATACTGGATCTACATCTGATAATATTCTTTAGCTGTCTGTGAGGTGTTTAAGGATGCCTTATCTAATCCTTTTGATCAGGTCCTATTTATCCCACCCAGTCATAGATTTCACACCTAGACGTTATTGAAGGCTGATTGACAGCCTTTCTAGGTTTAGCCAAGGGAGTTGATTGGCTGTTAGTTAGATGCTTCCCCAACCATGATAGGTCTGCAGAAGGCCCTCCCACCTCCCACACCATCCCTCTGCCCACCACCCCCCTCACCTGCCTCAGGTGCTCAAATGAACACTGCTGCCCAACACATTTTCTAAATTTTAAAAGAAGTTACCAACTATTTAGCCTAGCCTAGCCTAGCTTACTACTTTTTTATACAACCAACTTTTTTTACGACCATTTCTTTTTACAACCAACTTTTTTTTTACGACCAACTTTTTTTTACGATCAACTTTTTTTAACTGCAATTTTTTTAACAACCAACTATTTTCTAACAATTTTTTTCCCGACCAACTATTTTTTAACAATTTTTTTTCGACCATGTTTTTTTACGACCAACTTTTATTTTACGACCAACTTTTTTTTAACAACTTTTTTTTAACGACCAACTTTTTTTTAACGACCAACTATATTTTTTAACGACAATTTTTTGTTCAACCAACTTTTTTTACAGCCCTGGCTATTGCGTTGCACACGGGTTCCCTCTTCAAGAATCAAACTACTGTATAACTATAAGTTTACATCAGGCACAAATGATTGCGGCTGAGAAAATCGTTTCCAGTGGAAACACCAAGTATATGAATTAAGTTGACACTGATTACAAAGTTAAATATGTTAACAGTTGATCAAATCGGTGCATAACTTGATAATTGGTTAACTTAGTACTTGTTATGAGACAATATGGCATTATGAATTCATCAAATAGAATCAACGCAATTTTTTTCAGTATTTTACGATGTAAGATATGGCTTGTACTGATGTTAACACTACATCGTTATTTCGTTCACATGATGGGATGGGCCTGTATTAATGTGAGGGGTGTATATATATAGATACAAGTAGTTTGATCTCTAAGTAATATATTACACAAACTTGTTCTCATGCTTATAGAAAGGCCTGCAGGAAGGGGAATGGAGTTAAAAATTGCCCATGTTTTCATGTAAGTCTTTTACAAAGGCGTAAATGAAGGTATATTATATGAATGGGGTTGAGGAGAAATATAGTGGTGTAGTGTTCTTCTTACACAACCCAGGTTCAGACTTATCAAAGAACAACCATAACTCAAATGTTGTAAGCACAACCAATAAATATAAGTAGTATAAGTATATATAATAAATATAAGTAGACAAGCAGGAGCATTTCTGTGTCCTCTCTACATACAAAACAATTTTAGGTTGCAACATCTCTAATGAAATAGGCTCAAAGTGGAGACAAAATGTGATCCAACTCCTGGAGAAATAGTTCAAAAGTGTGAGGATTAGCCTTCTGCCAACCACAACACATATATATCACAAGAGTAAATAATAGGTAAACTAGGTCTACTCAACACTATTCTGGAACACATTTGATGGAGAGAAATTTCTCAAGTCCGTGGGCAGTCCATCATCAGATATATATATCATAGTCAGAGTTCATTAGTCTCTGTCCATGGCATTTTCCGGTCATCAGGTCCTGGTGATCCATGTTGAAGATAACTGGAACATCCAGGTAGGCATATCATGGGCATCTTGGCACATCATGGGCATCCCTGAAATGGCAGACGTCACAGTGGTTTGGATCCTTGAATCCCCTCGCTCACTTTTTCCCCTCAGACTTGGGTAGTCCAAGGTCTCTTCTCACAGTTGTTATTTTCCGAAGACAGACAGCACCCATGCTTCTAGCAATTTTGAAGCTAGACACAGACTGGAGTTATGATAAGATAAGATAAGGAGTTTTTCATTTGTCGAGATCAAGAGTACAGGAGTAGGTACAGTTGACGGATTTCCTGTCAGACTCAGACAATCTGAAGCCCAGCTCCTTCTGCTTTTCTCTGAGTGAACATTTCACAGTTTCAGCAACATTTCAAGCAAGTTAAATTGCCATTTCAACCTACTTTCCACATTTCTGTTCTGTAAAAGTCAGCACTCACTGGAGGCTCAGCTCGGGCCAAACCTACGACTCAAATTTCCTCATGTCCCCGGAAATTCTACTTCCGCAGAGTCAGAGTCCGGTCCGGCCTGTCATTTCTCAGACTGAGTGTGGTGATGGTTACCCATAACTTCCTTGAAGTATTCAAGGGAGCCACCAATCTCTCCCACACTCGATCTCTATACCTCGATACGGAACTCATGCTGCCTCTTTAATTTCTTAGAGGACAGCCCTTGCTTTGAGGTTCTGCCAGAAGAGGGGCCTGAATGGGAGGCTGATGCAGAGCTAGCAGAGCTGGTGCTAGGCACTGACTCCACACTGTCTTTCTGGTCACTCTTCCTCTCTGCAGGTTTCTTGCTACCTGCAGCCCGGTCGCTCCGAGCTGGGCGGAAGAGAACTGGTTCTGCTTCCTCCTTGCCCTTCGGGACCGAGATCTGCCTCTGTCTGTTTCTTTCTCACCCTTGTCAGCCTTGCCAGGGCTTTCAGGTGAGGCAGATCTGTTATAGGAGCATTCATGCTCACTTTTCTAGGCTGTGACTGCTTCCTAGGAGATTGGTGAAGGCCCTCAGGCTGCCGGAGCTTGCGTGAGTAAGCAACTAACAAAACTTCAAGCGTTTACAGTAAGTCTCCCAAAAAGACGAATTGTATAAATTGTCACGCCGCTGATCCCACACATACTTAGTCTTTGGGTCCCCTTTACCTTTGGGTTTTGCCATTCCCTCAGGCTTTGGGTTCTCCTCCATCTCCTCCTCCACAGTCCCAGTGTCCATGGGCTCAGGGTCGGGAACTACAAGAGCTCCGACTTCTCCCTAGCCCTCTAACGGTTTCCCCAACAGCAGGTTGACAGCACCTTCCTCCAGCAACTTAGCCGCCTTGGCTTGAGTCACCGCCTCGCCATCCAAAAACTCGAGCCATCACGTTTTTGGACTGCACTTCAGACCCCAAACTGTGCTGTCAGTTCTCCTATCATGTAGCATGGATGAGTCAGAATAAGGGTTTTAGCAAGTCATGAACCCTTATCAATGACCTCCAAGACTCTGTATGGGTTAATTACGTCCATGCAAAGTATTAGAATACATTGACAAGGCCTGATGGCCTGCTCTCTCATAACTAGGTACTACCCAGTTCTCCTACAGCGGGGACCATGTTTTAGCATCGTTGGCTGTGCTGGTCCTCTGTTGAGGCATCACAAAGCAATTTATCCTAGATTTATTTGATTATCCAGCCCAGCCTGAAGCAACACTCTATTCACTATGAATAGATTCTGGCCGTACAGCAAGTTCTGAGTTGTCACAACTCGCAGGGCAAGCCTGGGCTCAAGCGACACTCAGCGTTCAAATCAAATACTTTCCAGAATCCAGGATCTCCCAGTCATGTAGAAGTAAATCTACATGTTGTGTGGGACAGAGCAACTAAATTTGGCATGTCACTCATCAGACTTCTCGTTGTGTACTTTTAATTGAGAAAGAAATCAGCTCAGAAATTTCTCTCCGTGTACCATTTCAATCTGTAGGTAACCAATCTGGAGCTTTCTGCGTGCATTGAGCTCTTACCAGGCTAGGTGAAGAAGAATTTGATGGCTTTTGAGTAACAACTTGTTGCTTCCTTGGCCTTCCTGGTTCTCTTAGGTGGCACTGGAGGCATGGAAACATCCATAGCTGGTAGTTTCTTAGGCTGACTAGGCTTCCTATTCAACACAACAGGGGGTGCCTCTGGCAAGACAGATGTATGTGTCTTAGTCTTTGGCCTCCTGCACTTCTCCCATAGACTGTAACCACTTTAGTCTTATCTGCTATAGATAAAACCTTCCTGGGCCTAGCTGGCCTCAGCTTAGTGGCTGTGGGTCCTGGATCAGCTAAAGAAACCGCAGATTTATCAACAGACGTCCCTTGTCAACCCCCTCTCTTCCTTTGAGGTTTCTGCTTCTTCCGAGAGGTTTGAGGAAGATCTACAGCACCTCCTCCCCCTCCTTTCCTATCGGACACTCTGGGGTCTGCCTGTACTGATCTTCTCCTTCTCGGACCTCATAGGACATTCCTTCTCTGCCATTTTTCAACCAGCTTCCAGTCTTAGAATATGCTCAACTGCCTTCCCCAGCTTCTGAAATTCAGGTTCACAATGCAAGCTGGCAGCATGCATCGGACCATCCTCATCAAAAGCCAGTTTCAGGTAGTCTTGTCATAAGACCTTCAGTGGCTCCAGTTCACAGGTGGTACTTCCTACAAACTGTCACTTCTTTCTATTTTCTCACCAGCTACTGGATGAATTGTAGACAGGTGCCACAGCAATTTCTCATCACCTGGTACATAAGTATGCAGGATACCCAAGGCAAAACCCTTCAGCAATTCCTGGTCTGACTCGCATCACCAATCACCAATCTCAATGCTTCTGAGTCACTGCTACTATCCAGTTTAGCAAGAGTGAGAGGTCTTTGCTAGGTGACTAGATTTCTCAGTGTCACCTTATACCCATTCTCCCATCATCTCACCTCAAAGGATTTCACAGAGGATTCTCTTGCTTGTTCTTGGATTCTTTCCCACACTGGATGCAGCTGTATACCATTTCCTATCCAAGAATAGCAATCGCACATCACCAGTCAAGACTACATTCATGGGCCCGATAAAAGTCAGCCCAATATTCTTGTGTTCAGTCATCTTGCAACCACTGAGCATGAGACCTGTAATCTTGTCTGTCCTGTAGCTCCGAACAAAGCATACTCCAATAAGTGATAATGAGTGTACCCTCTCCCATTACACACACCATACGAGCCGAAACCATAGGTCGTGCACGAGGAAAGGAATCATAGAATTTCTGAGGAAATATCCATGACCACCCACTCCCACTGGGACATACCATCTCTCCTGGACTATTAGATAATCCAGAATCTCCAAAGTTCTCTTTTGCAACACTGAAACTTTCTGCATTAGGGCAATCTTGTGGGAGATCATCTCCTTCACAAGAATTAACCCCTCCACAGCTTGGAATCTGGTCTGTCCCCACCTTACTTCCAGGGGCAGTATCCAAATCTTCCCTCAGGAAAGGTATTTCCATCCGGCAGCGAACTAGTATCTCTGGATTTCGGTTGGGGTTGCACTTTTGGCTTGACCTCCTCCCTACTTCCCAGTACCTAGGCCTGACCTCCAGCTTCTGTACTACACATAGATTACCTTCGGACTGTGGTACTATGAAGTAGTTTGTCCATCGAGGCTTACAAGGTTTCCTTAAAATCCTGGCCTGCTCTTTTAAGAAAATCCTTGGAAAATCGTCCTTTCCTCCTACCCTGCCAGGATTGCAAAGCCTGCATATGCAATGACTGTACTCAAAAACCTTAGAGCAATGACTGTACTCAAAAACCTTAGAGACAGAAGTAGTTATTGGCACAACCACCTACAGCATCCCCAGAGGCATATTTCCAGTCATTGCTACAGCTTCAGAAGCAACCCATAACAAGAGCTATAGGAAGTCCAGAGTCTTTTCTGTTCTGCTACCCCATAGTTCAAATAAATGAACGAGAGATTCTGTCCCATCATCTTGCCATCCTTTCAGATCAAGCAGATACCCAGAAGTGAGCTCGGTGCCTAGTGAATTGTGAATCACAGTGCTACCCATTGGCATAGCAAAGATCTACCACTAGCATATAGCCCACTGCCCAGGCATAAGCTTGGTCTTTACCAGAAATCCGAAATCTGAGATTCCGAAATCCGAAAATCTACCGTCTGAAATCCGAAATTCCAAATCCGAAATTCCGAAATTCCAATCCGAAAATCTGAAATTCCAAATCCGAAAATCCGAAATTCTATCCAAAAATCCGAAATTCCAAATCCGAAAATTGAAATTCCAAATCCGAAAATCCTTCTTCTGAAATCCGAGATTCCAGATCCAAGGGACAACGCATGGATTTCTCAGCTAGACAAATCCAAGCAAATCTCAATTCCTCCGGGAGGAATTCTCTTGGGACAACAGAAACAGAGGAGTTGAGGCTAAGAATTGGTCACGGCACCAATTGTAGTGTTCTTCTTATACAACCCAGGTTCCGACTTAGCAAAGAACAACCATAACTTAAATGTTGTAAGCACAACCAATGGTAGGTTTATTCTCTCAGCCCTCCGCCGGCCCCTTGCCTGAAACTAGGCTCAGAGGGCTCCTAGGTAATTCAGCTACCTAAGAGTTCATAGTGTTTAATGAAAACATACAGCATACATATACAACAATATCATGAAATAGTATATGTTGAGGGATGAAGAATGCATCACAGACACTTATACACATATTGACACATTATGGTAAATAGTATTGAACTCCATACCTAAGTCAATAATAGTAATAGTTACATTGATCATGTACAGCTCCAATGTATGAAATACAATGACATCTAGAGTATCAATTGATTATCACTACAGTGGCACATATAATGGCACATACTGTATAATGTGTAAGTAGGTTTACTTGTTAAACCTATTTAATTAAGGGATTAAATAATTAATATTCTAATGAGCCTCTCATTTTGGATCCTTATTGAACTTTCATTTCCTGGTAAGCTGAGTATGTTTGACCACAATTGAGTCAGAGACAGTTACCCCTCCGCATATCCTCATTCCTCAGTATATATGCACCCTTTTCCCTGTAACAGATGTGAAGAGTACACCAGCTGTTTTTCTCATAAATCTGAGTTGCTCTGAAGAATACATATCCTGGTTGAAATAGTTTAGTACATAACCTTTAAGTTGGCAATTATTTCGAAATTTGTAATTACCACCACTAAGACCACTAAGACCACTAAGACCCCTACCCCGAAGAGTCAGGAAACTCCTCGGGCCTCTGGCTCAGGTAAGAAAGATTCCAAGAAGGGAAAAGGCAAGCGAGTATCTAGTGAACGCGCTTGTTGGCTGTGCATGGAGAAAAGACAGGCTGGTTGCCCCCACTTAAAAGCCTTTGTAGTGTGCTACAGAAAAGTGGTAAGGCACCCGACAGTGGGAAGTCAGGAAAATAGAAAGGGTCCAGAAGTATCAAACCGCCCATAATATATTTTTTCCTGTGATAAATGAGTTGCTTGTGACTGACGTTTACCTTACAGATTGTTGAATGATCCTCCCCTCCCACTCTCCTCCCCCCGTCACGCACACCACCGTGTGTGCGTGATGCACACTCTATTGCATCACGCTAGGCCTGGCGTTTAGGGTGCCCTCAGGGCTCCAACGTGGTGGCGCAAATGGCAGTCGGCAAGTCCCAACGCATCCCCATAGGATTACTATAGGAATATCCAGAATCTATTTTAAAGCCTAGATGGATTATTTCTTCGGACAAAACTTGGAGAGGACATAATATAATTGCGATTTCAGGGTAAGGATGTCGGCTATAGTTATGTTTAATAGGAAAACGGCATGATCTCCGTGAGTTCTCTATAGTCTTGGGTCTTGACTGTTTAGGCCTGGGGCGACGGATATGATTCTAAATATGCCAGCTGCGCCCGCCTTTCTCAAGGCAGTTATTGTCGCCGATCGTCTAGAAGCTTTAACGAGACCCAACTCTGTTGTCAACTCTGGAGGGGGAGAAATTCCTACCCCACGCTCGATGGAGCAAGGAGAATCCTATTGCTTTGGGTCTAATAGACAGCAGAGGAATGCAGTTAGGGCAGTCCGAGGTGGAGACCTGTGGTGTTGAGGGTGCTGACCCTGGGGCACCAGCATGGAAGACAAACTCAGAGTCAGGGGATCCAACAAAGTCTGAGTGTGGGAGAGTCACAAACGGGTTGGCATCACTATGAGGTCGGAGGTTGGGAGTGGCACTGCATTGCTTGCAGTAAACTAAACTGTGGGTGGCGAGATTTTTTTTTTTTTTTTTTTTTTAACATATTTATACAGCCATAAGTGATAAGGATATACAAGGCTCATGGGGGCTATTATTTAGCATTGTCCATGATTTTCCGCCAGGGGCTGTTAGGTGCAGTCCTACTACTATAGAAGGAAAGGAGTGGTGCATAAGTAAAGGTAATAAGTAATTAGTGTAGAAGGAAAGATGATAGTTGTTAATCTACATGATAGGATCAGTTATTCTGTCCGTCCGTAGCAGTGTTTTTTAATCGTCTGCCATATTGCTTTCAGTCCTGGAGAGTTCCTGTGGTCATGGGATGTTCATTTAATTCTGTGGGTTTCCCCCTTGGGTAAGGTTGTGTGTGATTTGATTTTGTGACTGAAATGTTTGCGGTTGTCTATGTTTTTTATGTCTGGGGGTAGTTTATTCCATGCCTGGGCACCATAGTACTTAGGGGCTCTCTTAAGTGACTCGGTTTTTGGTCTGGGCAGAGGAAAGTTGCGTTGTGAGGAAGACCTAGTTTGTCGCCGGGATGGGTTAACAGGCTTGTGGGAGAGTTGTTCTTGGGACCTGCTATGCATAATTCCCAGAATGAGGTGGTCTCTACGGTCTTATAGGGGTAGTAGCCCCAGGGATGACCTTATTCCGGACACGCTGTCAAACTTCCCAGCATGCGAAATAATCCGAATAGCCCTGTTCTGAAGTCTTTCTAGCTTATCTCGGTTCTGTTGGGTAGCAAATTAATAAAAGGCTGAATTGTAGTCAAAATGTGGTATTATCATGGTTTTATAGATTTGGAGGCTGGTTTTCTTATTGAGGTAGGTTCTGATTTTTGAGAAGGTGTGGATTTTATAATTTACAGTTTTGATTACCTTGTTTACCTGGGCTTGGCAGTTTAATCTGGAATCGAGTACTGTCCCTAGGTAGGTGTAATTGGGTACTTTGTTTAGCATTTTGTTGTTGAATTTTAATTTTGGTTTGTGTGCATCTAGTTTGGGGGCTCGCTTGCTGATAAACATCCATTTGGTCTTACTGGTGTTGACAGTGAGTTTGTTTGAATCGCAATAATCCTTTAGCGTATCAAGGGCATCTTGTACAACAAAAATAGTAAGGGACCAAGGATGGATCCTTGTGGAACACCTGTTGTTAGTTTGAGGGGTTGTGAAGTGCGTTCGTTTGCAAAAACTCGTTGTGTTCTATTCTTCAGGTAGCTGTTAAACCAGTTTAGTATGTTTTGTTGAAAACCAACTTTTTTTAGTTTCCCCAGAAGGATATTGTGATCTAAGGTGTCAAACGCCTTCTTAAAATCGATAAAAACTGTTATTGTGAATTTTGAGTTGTCTAGGTTTGAGGCTAGGTCATCTAAGAGACTACATAATGCTAGGTTGGTTGATTTCCCTTTCCTGAAACCATATTGGTCTGGGTGTAGGTAGTTTTGTTCATCTAAGTGGTCATAGGTTTGATTGTGGACAATTCTTTCTAGTAGCTTACCGGGGACTGGTAATAGGGCCACAGGTCTGAGGTCACTAGGGTGTTTGGGATTGGTTATTTTTGGTAGTGGGGTGACAGTGGCCTCTTTCCAGGCATCTGGGAAGATCCATTTGTCTAGGGATAGGTTTATGATATGGGTCAGTTCTTCTGAGAGTATCAATAGGGCGTCCCTCAGAACCAGTGAGTTTATGCCGTCTATTCCGGATGATTTTGAGGTGTTAATTTGTGTAACTAACTTAATAATGGTTTCTTTGCTTACTTTTTCGAATTTTTGCATAGGTTGCAGTTCTTCCATTTCTGTCTTTTCATCTGGTTGTGTTAATGCATTGGTATGAGGGCTGGGCTTGCTTTGGATTTCATTTGCAAGTCTGGGCCCAATATTAGCAAAGGATTGGTTGATCTGTGACGCAGTATCTGCCTCTGGGATTTCGCTTCCATCATCTTTTTCAAGTGTGAATTTGAATTTCTGTTTTTTTTAACCTATTAGTTCATTAACTAGGCGCCAGAATCTTTTTGGGTCACTTTTGTTGCTTTCCAGGTTGCCTGTAATGAAGCTGGATTTAGCGTTTCTAATGGCTTTCCTTGCCTTGGTCTTGATTGCTTTGGCCAGCGACCAGTCATCTGGGTTTTTTGTTTTCAGGGCTTTAACAGTGAAATAATCCCTGTCTTTGATTACCTCAATCACTTCATTGGTTAGCCATGGTGGTGAGTTTGTGGGGATTGTATGGGTTTTCTTTGGGCATAGGGTGTCCACATGCTTCATTATGAGTTTGTGGAGGTGAGCCCATGCATTATTTGGGTTGTCAGAGCCAAGAATGTGGGATGTGTCTGATTGATCTAACCATGTTTTTAATTTGTCCTTGGTGTAGTCTCTGTATGTTCTACCCAGTATCTTCTGTTTGTGGCTTTTAATTTTTTCTTTTTTCTTTAACATGAAGACTGGGTGATGCAGTCACATGCTTGACATTTGAGAAGATAATGTCTAGTAAAGAGCTTTTGTTGCTGGTGCAACGGGTTGGGGTGTGTATAAGTTGTTCTAGGGTATGGTCCCTGGCCCAGCTCTGTAGCTCTGTGCCTATTGATGAGGGAATTGATAGGTCAATGTTCATGTCCCCTAGAATTATAATTTCGTTTTTCTCAAGGTTGCTTACTTGTTGCAAAGTTTGCGTTAATGTTTCAATGAAGACCTTTGGGTTTCCAGAGGGAGGCCTGTATAAATTGCCTATGAGCATCTGTTTTAGGTTTGGGTGTTTTAGCACCACCCATTGTGTCTCAATATCTTTGTTACATGTATTCAAGTGTTGAAGGACTGATCCGTTTACATTCAGATCATGCCTGGCATATACAGCTAGGCCCCCTCCTCTCTTGCTTCTAGTATTTTGCTTACAGGTCCTGTCTGCTCTTATTATATTATAGCCCTGGAGAGTTATCAGACTATCTGGTATTGACTCCTTGAGCCATGTCTCAGAGAGCGTTATGACCCCCACCCCGGAATGGGCATACTCAAGGTTGAATTCATCCCAGCATCCTGTGATGCTTCTAACATTGTGGTGAACAAGGGAAATGCCTTTGCGTTTCCCAAGGTCCTTGGGTGTAGCAATGGTTGTGTCTGTATGTGTTTGTTTAGGTGCGATTGTTTCATGTTTGGGTTTAGCTTTCCCTTTGTTTCTTGTTTTGATTTTATAATGTGCTTGCCTCTTAGGTGTGTGATGATTATGGATTTGAGGTGTATGCAATGCCCAAGGGGGGTGAAACCCAGTGCTCTGCCAATTTACCCCTGTAGGGTTGTGAGAGATTGGCCTTACTATTGGCCCTCTCCCCTGTGGTTTTTATTGGCAAGTCGGGGTGGATGTCGTGATTTGAGGGTACATGAGATTTGTGTTGAAGAACATATCTGTCTTGTAGTAAGGGGCTGTCTTGAGTCTATTTGGCTGTCAACGCTGCTTGATTCACAGGAAAAATTGGAGAAGGATGGGGAAATATAAAAATAAAAATGAGGGCCATTGCAAAAGGTATCGCAGCGGCCTTGTTATTTAGTGACAGGCACCCCCTGCTGGGCCAAACAAAAGGTATCGTTGTGCCCTTATTTGTCAGTTTTTATAGGAGATATTTCCATAAAAATCATTCGCAACTTTGATTAATAATGATAGCACCATTTTTGCTTGCCAGTTCATAATTCATTCCAGCTCATTTCTATATTCCCAGATGTCTGGGTACCACAATAGATTGATAGATAGTATAATTATCTGTTTTACATACCTTAATTGGCCTGGGAGGTGGGGTGTAACAATGGTTGTGAGCATATCCTTAACACCATGCATTACATTCATTTGGTTTTAGCTTGCTCGTCTACAAAATGTATCGTAGGCCAGATTCAATCTGTTTATCAGAGCACTGTTGCTGGTCTACAAAAGGTATCGTAGGCCACAGTTTATCTGTTAATCAGAGCTATCTATTGTTTGTTTTGGCATAAGCTGCTTCCATGGTTGAGAGATATTTGTCAATTTGCAAAAAATATCGCAGATTGTTCTCTCCCCATGTGATATAAGAGACTATAGGCGAAGATCCTTCTCAAGGGTGTAGTTTGCCCATATACATCTTGCGATGTTATTGGTCCAGTTTGTGGTGCCCTCGGGGGCTAAGTGGCATCCATCCGGTAGGAAGTGGTATCGATGTGCAAATTCCTTGCTCCTCTTTCTTCGATGGACGTGTGTGGCCAGCCAGGGAGTGACGGCATAGTTGGCCTGATTCATTGTTGTGACTTCGTCATTTAGACGTAGAATCAGTGAGTTTAGTTCACCTTGGCGCAGGTTCGGGTTTGGTTGCCTGTTGTAAACTTGCAGGTCAATACCAATGACCTGCGCAAAAGCGACTACCAACTTTGGTGATAGACCTTTGGTTTTCTCGTAAACATCGGCCATGTTATCCGCAATACTGTTGAGGGCAGTGGTAGGGTTATCATATCTCAGTGTTGTTATCTTGCTGAGTTTGTCCCTTTTTGTAACTTCACAGATGCCCGTTATGAACAAAATTAGGTCTGCTTTAAACTGTGTGATGTCATTTTTTGCTCTGTGTAGAGCAGCATGGTGATCGGCTCCCTTGAATGTGAGTACCCTTGTATTGGTACTTCTGAGGCCGATTTGGGGTAAGCTAAGTTCTAAGCCGGCCCCCCTCGAATCTGCTATAATAAGTGTTTTCCAGCTGGTAGGAGGGAGTCGGTTCCCAACTGGGCAGGCTGCGCTCGGGGGAGGACCAGTAGTTGTTGAAGTTGATGTCCTTGGTTGCTGTTGGGTGGTTGCACTGCATATTATATTGCCTGGTGTGTGCGTCATCATTTCGTCTTGTTTCGATTTGCTGCAGTGGCGGAAATCGGTATGATGAGTGCCATACATTTCCAATGGGCGCCCGTTTGGTACATTCATAGCTATTAGCCTGATTAATGTAGGGCAGCTGAGCTGTTTCGTAGTGAGGTGCTGCGTAGTGGAATGTAGGCTTTAGGTAGTGCAAATCGTTGTACTGATTTGTATTATGGCAGTGGTTGTAATCTAGTGTAGGTTCAAATAGTGTGCCAGATTTTGAATTAGTATTTACCACAGGGCAATTATAGTATAGTTGCTGGTACTGATGCTGCCTAGTTGGATATGGAGGAATGGGGTTGTGGCCATGAGCGTGGCCATGAGCATTGTTGGGGCCCTGTGTTTGTTGTTGATCTCCAACTCTAGTTGTGTGCCTAGGATGGTTGGACACTTTCTGGTTAGTTGGACCATGTGTCCTATTGTTTAATTTTCGTGGTTGAGGGCAACTTGAGTCCCCTGTGGGCTTAAATCCTTCTTTTTGCTGTTGTTTTCCAGTATGTGGCTCAGCATTGGCCCCTACCTTCGGTCCCCGGAAGTTAGAGTGGGAGCCCCATTCATTCCCAGCATACTTTGAGCTAGGTGGAGCTACATTTGTGGGCCCGCCTACCTTGTGGGCCTGACAAATGTTCGTTGCTGGATTGGTTGGCTGCCTGATGTTCGTTACATGATTGGTTGCCTGCACCTGGGTTGATGCTCCTCCCCTTTCTTGGGACTGGTCTCCAGACGTTTCCTGATTGGTTGGTGGTAGGTCATGACCCACATCTGGCTCATCCTTGACTTCTGGCTTCCTTTCACCCGGAAGTGGTGACCTTTGGAGGTCAGGTGTGGATGTAAACATGGCTTCATGCCCCAGTCGTTCTCTTGTGTCCATCAGTAACTCTCCAAGAACATTTGATCCACTCCAGGTATTTGTGTAATCTTTTATTTGATCCATCTGTATACCAATCCCCCAATGCTTATCTTCTGTGGCTTCATATAAAGGCTTGTTTCCCGTCGTCATGAGCTCATACCTTAAGGCTGGGTTTTGCTCAAACTTTGCTTGTAGTAAATCAGTCATTAATTCTCCCCGCATATCATTCCACCCATCAGGTTTCATTTGAGTAGCTAGTGACTTTGCCTCGTATGGGTCTTCTGTGTTCATGATTTTCTCAGCAATAGTAAAGTTACCTGCGGCTAGGGCTTTGTTGTGCTGGTATCCATGCTCAACTGTGAGATAGATATAACCATTATGTGATAGGGGTGCGGGAGCCATGTTAGAGAGGGGGCTTAGGTGTGATTGGAAGAAAATCCCTTGGTCCAGATCCTGTGTTTTCATAGCGCTAGGACGTAGATGGATCGGTAATGTGTCTAGGCTTTTCAGAGGCACTTTTTTCCCTTTTATTACTAGCCCATCTGTATGTATTTTTGACGGGATTCCCATTTTCCTTGCCTGATCAGCTGCGACGTTGGCCCCTTTCCTTCTATTTTTAGTTAAGGTTCCAACCATGTCGGCGATTTGGACTCCCTTGTTGTGAAGGATAGCACCCCTTTTTTGAGGGAGTATCTAGTAAAGATGATCTTAACTTGTTGCTGGTTGTTTCTATCCCTTTTGTGCCAGTCAATATCTTTTTGCGTAAAAGTTATGCTGTGTGTCCTGCAGACGTCCTCAATAAAATCCCTGGGGTGGATATTCTGTGGTAGGTTTTCTAGCCATAGTTCATTACGATGGGCTGTGTTAAAATTATCCTCAACCTTCTCATTTACCTTATTGATAAGATGACGATTGTTTTGGATCATAGTTGCCATTCGTATTAATTCCTTTTGAAGGTCTGTTATCATATGTTTAGCAGTGCGCAATTCGTTATCCAGGACTTCCCTGGTTATAAACTTGTCTGGGATATTTCTCAGCTGACCGTCATGGTTGACCATTGCCTCCCTTAGCTTACCTAGTTCCATCCCTATGTCTGAATTGGCAATAACTGTTGTGTTTTGGGGGGATGCAGGGGGTGAGATATCTTCGTGATTATCTTGTGCATCCTCATGGAACTCTTGGGTTAGTATTTCCAGTGCAGGTTGGTCTGTATCTAGTATTCCTTCCTCAGTAATAAGATCATCCAGGGTTTCTTTTTGCAAGATTTCGAAGCGATTTCTCAATTCAGCCATTTTGTTAATCAGTGGCCTAGGGCGTGGGAGGCGCGTAATGTTCCTGCTAGATCTGTGTGAAGTTGGTGGGGTGATTATCAGATGTGATTTGCAATCCAATATCACCAGGTGTACATGTATTCATTTACAATATTTTGGCGTGGGAAAAAATTAATTAATCCGCATTAAACCTGTTAATTACTGCAGCGTTGACATGAGCTTACTACTCAGCGGCCATCTTGAAAACCATGGAAAACTTGAGATGCGGGTCACAGATCTGACAAAGCCAACTGCTGGACCAGACACTGTATTCCCCATTGACATGGTAGTAATTGTGGATAAATGGTATGTACCAGTCACTGTGAACGCTGAGGGAGGAGAATTTCTATATGACACAGGCGCAACTACGTTGCTGGTGTCTGCTAAGTTCTATTAGTCTCTAGCTTGTAAGTCTGTCATGTTTGCTTTACGGGTATGGGCCAAGCCACTTGCGAGCAGTGCACCTATGATAATGGGATATGCGGTCTTTAAGATCGCAGGGGGTTTATACCCAAACGCCTGCCTAGTGGTCAAGGTTCTGGACAGCCTGGAATGGGGCAAGATCAAAGTTTATTGCCACAGGAAAGGGGTGGTGTCAACTACATTTCTCAGGGCAGATGTGCAGCTGATCGCGTACAAGATACGTCTCTTGTCGGTGGATGTGAAACTGTCTGAAATGTTATGGAGTCAGAACAAGCCAGAGGAATTGCTGGAGATCAATGCATGGGCAGCAGCTTGTCAATGACACAACTCGTCACATAATAAGATTGTTGGAGCGAGAATCAGAACCCACAAACCTGTCTAGCAAGAGTAACAAATTCTCTTTTTTTATTTAAAAAAAGGGACGTTTTTCAAATCTCATGTAAACAGACTGGCAAGCTAGATAGTTATGGTGCGTAAAACAAACAAGAAAAAAAATACTAATCTGTTCAATCTTCAGAAGTGTTTTTTAATAACTACTGAAGATCACTACCAAAAAAAGTGATAAATAAATAAATAATTACAAACATGGCCAATGTCGCAAAATCCACCTCCATTTTTGGCAATTGAGAAATACCCATGATCATCCTTAACTCTGAATGCATCTATAACTGGATGCTTGAATGGTGGTTCTATGATGAATCCTAACACATTGGGCACGGGCACAAAGACATGAACCTCTATGAGTTCCCATTACATATATTATTGTTCCGGGCATTTGACCGACTTGCCTATAGTGATGTGTGATAACAGATTGTGGGGAGAAAGTTTCTTTATTTGATTGAGGCAGCATTTCATGGTTTTCTCTTTCCTGTACCCTTACAACTGGCATGCACCATTTCCTATATGGCAGTGTTTATTACACAGGATTCAATGAACACAAGACACAAACATTTATGAATACCTTCTTCTCTGGGCTGCTGGCAAAGGACCTGCAATTTTTTTTATATTCTACCTTACATAGAATGTCCTATTCGTTTAGTCTGCATAGTCTAAATGCTTCAATGCTGCTTCTAAATGCTGCAAAATTGCACAGTTTAATTCCATACCTTATTTTCTAAGCTCACTAAACAAAATAGACACCTCGTTCTTACACACTTAGACAGTGTGTATAGTGTTTGGCATGTATATATATACCATAACGTCTCGGGGCTCCAGTCAAGGATGATTTGTTTCTTTACTGTACACAATCACTTTATTCTACTTAACCTGAATTTGAGGGGATGTAAAGTTCAGCTTAATCGAAAGTTCACCTAAAGAGCGTTAAGTAAGAAATCTGCAGGGACTTTTTACGAAATCAGTTTAACCGAAATTTGGGTAAACCTTGTTCAACTTATAAATGGAGAACATGTGGAGTGGGTGCATGGTATATTTCCTCATATTGATGACTGTACATGTATATATACATACGTATATATTTTCTCTCTATATATATGTATGCCTATATTATGTATATAATATATGAAACATAATAATATTTTTGTGTAGCTTAAATTCCACAAAGGTGCTCAAAACATTGTTATTAAATAAAGTTAAGATATCTAGAGAGAAGATATGTATTACCCATGCACGCCATATGTTATCTGTAAATATTATAACAGATTTTTCCACTTTCCCTTCTCCCAAGCTCAATGAGAGTTTAAGACAATTGGAGAAAGTTTTGATATCAACTGACCACCCAACTACCCCTGCATGAAAAAATAATCAGACAATCAATAAATACTTGTTCAAGGTTGAAACCTTTCTTAAGAAAGCTCTCTCCAGGGATTCAAGACCACATGGTTCAAGATCAGAGAAACCGAACATTTAAAGTGTTCCATCCTACATCCCTTCATTAACCAACCTCTTTAGTCACTCTGGATTTGAAAATATGTTTTATCATTTAAATCTCACTTTGTATCTCCCATTATCATGAATCATTTCATATATCTGCTACATCGAATCCTATACGAACAACATGAACTTTATATGCTAGTTTGTACAGGCAGGAGGGAGTTGAAAACCGGGTTACTGCACTACAAAAATTGTGTAAGGGCAGTGTCTCCATTTGATACAGAAAATTAGACACTAACTAAAGGCGTACCCCAAGGCAGCTTGGTAGGTCCCTTGATTTTTCTGATTTACATAAATGATTTACCAAATTGTATTGAGCTAGTAAGAGATAATTTTAGAGATGTATATGATATTGATATTAACATTTCGATATATGCAGATAATACTGCAGTAACAATTACTGGATATGATGTAAATGTTTGTGTCACTGTTGCTTGACTTGTTTCTAACTCCATAAATAAATGGATTGACCATCAAATTGACCATCAAATTGACCATCAAATTGACCATCAAATTCAACATCAAATTCAACATCAAATTGACCAAAAATGTCTGATACTTAGGATATGTAATCGATCCCTTCTTATGTTTTAATGAACACTTTACAAAAATGCGTTTCTTACTTCAGGCTAAAGTAAATAGGCTTAGATCTAGTCTTGATGAAAGAATTACTGAAACTGCGGTGAAGAGTCATATTTTTTCCATTGCTGAATATGGGAATATTTTTTATAATATGGCTAGTGTGAGTTGTATAATTAAAATCTAGAGTGTTTTGAACAGAGCTATAAGGTTGGTATACCGAAATGGAGAAGATCTTAACCTAGAAGATATGTGTGGAAACCTGAAAATTCTAAAATTTAAAAAAAAGAGTGACATTGCAATTCAAAATTGGCAAGGTCGCCACACATATAGGGACCAAGGATTTGGAATACGCTTCCAGTAAATGTTAAGAAAATGTCTTGGCCAAAGTTAGATAATCTGAAAACTGGATGTACCAATTTCATGATTGCATAAGAGGAGACTTATGGCATCAGAAAATGTATTATTACTACTAAAATGATGAGAAGTGATTGCCATAAATGGCGAAATCGGTGTTAATGAACGATGATGTGCAGCGCTGTGCTGTGCTTAGTAGACCTGTGCAGTTCTGTGCTGCACCATACAATGATGTGCTGAACAATGATGTGCAGCAATGGGCTGTACTTTATAGCGTTGTGCTGCCCTGAACAGTGCTGCGCTGTACAGTTCTGCACAGGACTGGGCTGCACTCAATAGTGTTGCACTGAACCATGCCGCTGAATAGTGTTGTGCTGTGCTGCACTTGGGTTTGGACACAAGAAGCATTCTGGCTGCTCGCGCACATGGCATGAGTGTATGTTGTTGACATGTCTGCAGGTCGACATGGAAATGTTTATTAAAATTCTATTTACATCTGTGTGCGGAAGGTTGATTGCCTACTTGATTGCCTATTAGCAGTCAAGATGTACGTATCTTTCTCTGTCTGCCTGACTATAGGCTACACGGTTCCAGGCAGTTTGTAGTAACAATTGGGGGTTTGTAATAGAAGCTGTTAATGAGTATGGAGAGTATTGAATGATACATTTATATAGTAAATAGGCAAACACAATAGTCAACACATGGCACAATAAGTGACGGATGAGAGTCCGCCCCAAGTTTATTAAAGAAAAAATGTTCAGTCCGATCCGTTCCGTACCGAGTGGGAGAGTGCCGGAACGCGGGAACCAGCTGGTTACCTGGTTACTAACAACAGAGTTCAGGCGTCAATGCAATCAATATACATCATATATTTAGTAACATATAACAGTAGACTTATTGTGATTTCTATAAGTATTAGTATGTGTACATGTATGCTTACACATATGAGAAGTCTAAATATGACGGTCAAAGGGGTTAGCAAGGGCTAGGTTTGAGTGCAGTAGAAGCAATCTGTAAACAATGCTTAATTTATTTATTTCTTCTTCTACTAATTAACACTACAAATGCCCAAGACTACAAGCATCTGAAATGTCCTCTAGTATATAGTACTGCCCCGCCTCGAGAAAAAAACATTACTGCAGACTACAACTTCAAGTTGTATATCTAAATAGTAGTTGAAGTTATAATCTCATGGATGATACAACGTGGCAACTCTTATACGTGGTACACTAAAGTGGGAGAGAGAAAAAAGTAGCCCTCAAGCAAGATATGCTGAGAATAACATGAGCAGACAAATATGTCAGAAGTGAATGCAAAAATGCCTCTGTACACCACCTCTGTGACAGGTAGAGGGTGGGTCTGGTTTCAGTTATTCGAGCTCTTTCAATGTGGTAAAAAAAACCATGGGCAGGATTCCCATTTAGAACACCTTTTAAAAAGATAGCCTTGTTTGCTGACTTTTTCTCCTCGTGGTACCACCCTTCAACAGTGCACATGTGGGTGGGTGTGTTGCTAGGTTAGACGCGTTTTTCTGCCTTCTTTATTCATAAGGAATGTTTTAAAACATGATTATAACAACAGGTAGCTAGCCATTATTTGTCAGGAATCAAATTTCTATGTTGGTGAAGTCTCTAGTATAGTAAATGTACAATTCGCCTTCAACAATCCTTTGAAATAACTCAAGTTTCATATAGAATTGAGCTTCGAAACACAGTTCGACATGGTTCGGATTTAGTGTCACAAAAACATATAAAAGAGTCAGGCGAAAGGAATTACTTGATTTGACTCTTTTAGGAATAGCTTGACGCAAATGACTCGTTTATCATTATTTGTATACATACAATATATTGTTACATTATTTCATATAATGCAGTTATTACTTGAGTGAAATTAATGCAAATAACCCATATATATATTATAGGTGTACTAAATAGCTTTGATCACCTAGACATCTATATATTCGAATACCACCCTAATATAATCTAATGGATGTACACATATCCGGAATTATAAATCATTATTACTAGCCTGCATGATGGCGCATAATAATGTAATAGCTATCTCTGAAATCATTGACAACATCACTAACAACTGCAACAACAAACAATCAACAATAGCCCTCTTTATCGACATGAAAAAAGCTTTTGACACAATAGACCATTCAATTCTGACCAATAAACTCTCGGCCATAAACTTCCACCCAGAAACCATATCATGGTATTCCAGCTACCTCAATGGAAGATCACAGAAAACAAAGATTGGGGATACTCTATCCCCCCAAGCCTCTCTGTCCACAGGCGTCCCTCAGGGGTCCATCCTTGGCCCTCTCCTATTCAACCTCTATATCAACTCCCTTCCCTCCTACATCGCCTCCACTAACCCCTCTCCCATCTCCTGTCAACTCTATGCTGATGATACCGTCCTATACACTTCTGCCGAAACCATCGACGATGCTGCAAGGGTCCTCTCTATGTCTATCCCACACCTAGAAAACTGGTGTGGAATAAACAAACTGACGATCAATGCACAAAAAACTAAAGTCATGGTACTATTCCCTCCCCCAAAACCCAGAACCCCTCCCCAGAGCAGCCCACTACAATTTGTCATCAATGGCGCCCCTATTGCCATAGTAAACGAGTTTAAATACCTAGGGTCCACAATTGACGACCACCTTAAATCAACCCAACAAATTAAACTGACTCTCCGGAACGCAAATGCGGCTATGGCCACATTTGCAAGAATCCGACCCTTCCTTTCGCAAAAAATAGCCTTCAGAATTCTTAAAACTACGATCCTCCCACACCTAGAATTCAATTCCTGCTTTCTGGACATGGCAAATGCCACATCTAAAGAAAAACTGGAAAGAACTCTCAGGAGAGCAGTCCGCATTGCCTCTCTATCGAAGAGAACCAGCAATGTGGACAATATTATGTCCAAATACAATCTCCTCCCCCTACAATCTAGACGCACCCTCCAACTCCTCCTCCTTATGCACAGAAGGGCCCACAGCGGTCCCCCCCCCCCAACCCATCTACCTCTAACAAAACCAGAGACACTAGGGCTTCCTCCATCTCCTCCTGATCCCTCGCCCAAAAAGGGAGGCGTGCAGACGCACGCCTGCCTACTCTGGAGGTACACTTTGGAACGAGCTACCAAAGGCAATAAAAAATGAACAAGATTCAAGATCATTTAAAAACAAAGCCCTAATCATGCTAAATTCAGATCAGTAACATAGCTCTCTCTTTTAGGCAGACACCAACTTAGTATTGCTGTCTAATCACTCTCTGCTACAACAACACTCTATCTATATCATACATCTCTAATTCTTTCATTGCACACTGTTGGAGGTACGAAGTTACCTCTCACTGCATTGTATGTACTATAACAAATCTGTAAGTCATCATTACCATTATGTAAACCTTGTTTGTAACCACTGTTTTTTACCATGCTCTGTTCTATATTATACCGTATCGACTAATTCACCGGAAACGTAGTATTATTTCTAACCGGATATGTTAATCTAAAGTAGACTGCAGCAGCAGGTGGAACGCCACAGAATCTGTATTGTTTTACCTGTTCTCGACTATATCATGTGTATTTGTTTTGAGAAGCTGGATAAGTAAAATCAGTAAAAAAAAAAATAAAAAAAAATGTATATCATTAATGCATTATAGTCGACCCAATTATATCTATGCAAAGTTGAGGAAGAAACTTAAACAAGTACCCCTCTTCTTCCAAATGTTGACTTGAGAGTATTTTAATCCTATCCTAATCCTAATCCTATCCTAATCCTTCATCTTACGAATGACAGAAAATGCGAGTTTGTATACAACCCCAACCACCGCCAGTGAAAAATGATGCACCACTGGGCAACGTCCTGTGTACAGTTTTATACCTTTTGCCCCATCATTCACATCAATAGTCTAGAAGGCGACAGCTCAGCCATCTATATATTGTCCTTTTACCTACAAGCCTCGACAGTCGGTGAATCTGTCCCTCAAGGCATGGGATATGTATAACAAGTATTTCCCAAGAACTAGGGATATGCTCAAGTGTCTCAAGTCTTTTCCATCATCTACAGCAGGGCATCGATTTATTCTGAGTAAAGTTGCAAGGGTCTCCGGTTTCCTTGGGGGTTGTTTATCCTTGCTTTATGTATTCGTCCTTTCATTGTTTATACCAAAGGTACTTCATTACCGAAGTACAAACGTGTCTTAGATGTTTTCGTTTGCTCGCTGGTAGGAGGTTTTGATTCTGCATGAAGCATAGAAGAATGGAGTAGATCACTGCAGACCGTTTGTGGACTGGGAAACCTGAGCCGTTCTGCTCAAGCCATGTGTCCCTTAGAGGCACGTTTTTAGGCTCTGTCTAGAGTCACTGTGCTATCGTAGTACAATGATTTTGAACGCTATTCGTTTGGTGAAAGCTACTCGTAACTCGCGTAACTCGAGATCGTATTATTGCTTTTCTGTATTGTATACCTGACAATACAATGGAAAAGAGTATCCTACATTTCGTCATATAACAACATGAAGAATAATTATGGGTTTGTAATGTGGGTCATATATATAATATATAATATATATATATATATATATATATATATATATATATAATATATAATATAAGGTATATAATATAGATATGAAAGTGTGGCACTGTCACATTCAACTATAAAGGAATTGGGCTGTAATTAAAGAACAGTAGGCACGACTAGAGGATACAAAAATACAGGTGGAGAAATATTATTGTTAGAGCAACTCAACAAGGAGGTAATAGAAACGACATACTTTCAGGTTACACCAAGTTCAGGTATGTGAGGTATGTATGTTTTACTGTTTATTTCCAGTCAAACATGATAATACAATTATTACGAAGACATAACCTATTCTTGAAATGGCTGGCTTCCTTCTATCCTTCTATGGCAGCCATAGTTCTTCCAGGGGGTCCCTGCTAAATTATTCTTTCAAATCATTCTTTCAAATCATTCTTTAAATCATATATTCCCTAAACCACTCAAATAATCTACATGTCGACCTGTCTCTATATACAAAGACTGAAGTTGTTTATATGTGTCTGTCAAAGTTCAGAACGTCTTGTTGCTATCAATTCACGTAAAGGTGCGATGGAAGGCAAACTAATGGGAAAGAGATGGCGACACAAATGGTTTTCCAGTAGTGGTGAAGGTCTTTTGGGAGGCAGTTTCCCTTACATCAGTAAGTGAGATCTATGGGTGTTGTGCAAAGGAATATATTTCCTGACACGTGAGTTGGAATAAAAGGAATATGTTGTGACAGGGAAATCCTTTCTCTTACCTATTCTGCTGAGGTAGCGATTTGGTTGGCGACAGCTCCTCGGTAGTAGGCCAGTGAAAAATGCAGGTATAGATTACTTCTACGGTCGGAACCTCGCGGCGAACATTGGTCAGAACGTCGGAAAATGTACAATTCGACTTCAACAAATACAGTTCAACATAATCGAAGATATCAAGGCATCAAGGCAACTCTAAATATACCCATATATGAGAGTTGACGACATTATGTTTGCAACATAAAGACACAACACGGGAATGAATCCGGCGTTAAGGGCGTGTGTGTGTGTGTGTGTATGGGGGGGGGGGGGGTCAGCTACACTACATACATTGTTATATATATTCCGATGTTATATATATATGATCGTAAAAAAAAGACATACATGGGGTTCAAGATAACTGACTAGATCTTTTGAATCAAGGCAATAATAAATATACCCAGATATACCTAGTATTTATGATTGATCAACCTAATTGGACAAAGGTTACTACACATATTAGTCAGTAACCACATTCATATTCAATCAACCTCATCTCATCCCATTATTATATCATTCTCTATGAGCTAACATAGCTCGAATATACGCCTTAATATGAGTTAACTTATGATGTATAAGAATCGAGTGAAGTATATAACTTAATTAAGGAACATGATTTGAAATGTACTACCCTACGGCCATATGTAACATGCATGGTCTTGATGCCTAAGAAAATCACTATACTGTGACTGGTGTCAGGCCAACTATTGAATAAAAACGTTTCCCCAAAAATATTTGTTTAGATGCCAATTGTATATCTTATGGTGACCTGGCCTACATATATACAGGACGGCAGATTATCTTTCATGTAGATGTCGAGCAATTAACTATTGAGCATAACCTTTACCATCATTATTGTCTTTACTTTTATCAACCGGCATATTGGTATGAATTGGTTTATTTAGTTTTGTAGTGTGTTTTTATATAGATTTTTATTGAAATGCATCAGAAATAGTTGTCGAAATAGATGCTTATACCTTAAAATCATCGCTGAGCAGGCGAGTCGTTACCATCAATAAACTACTTATTACCTATACTACTCACTGACTAAGGGATGTATACATCAATCTCGTGTATCTCTCTTAAGGAGTTTATTCGTTGAGTAGGTGAACTGGATGGCTAACAGGAATGAGCTCCTGATTTAGATACGAATCTGGCTCGGTATCTAACTGTTTGCCCATGGTAGCCGAGCCCACTAGGGTTTTCTATTTTATACTAGTGCTCTCTGATCTTAGCAATTGTTTTTCCCATTGTTTTTTTTTAAATAGATTGTATTGAGCAAAGTTTCACAAGCTGTGATAATTCTCATCCGTCAATTCAAAGCAATATAATATGTGATACAACCCTAAGATGTTCATCATGCAATATACAATTTAATGAAAAGTAGTAATTAATTAACATATATACAATTGCATTTAGCGCTTCTTTAAACCTTTACTTAACATGATACGATACATTAGCGTATTTTACATCACAACATTTCAATACCCCACATGACACATTTCCAACACTTTTTGTTGCCCGCTAAAATTAACATGAATAACAAAGTCCACTATATAACAGATTAAAATCAAATGGGTCACTTGTATTAATTAATCTACGTCACACCTAGATTGAGAAGAACTATTCCCTTGACTGCTTGTGCTTATCTGCATTTATTTGGTAATTATACTGGTATCATATTATTTGTATTTCTCAAGTATTTGTTTCTGTAATATTTTCTAATCAACCATGCTCTCTTACATGATTGATTGTAAAACAAGGACCTGCTGAACATGTCATTTCGAGGAAATGCATGTTTTCCCGAATAAAACGAAACTTAAATCAAATCAAATAAAAAACTCATCGGCCCTCACGTCGACACCTGCTAGCAATATTGTCATCACTTTAATCCAGCATACTAGAACAATTATCCGCAAATTGATACCCGCAAATTAGTATTCAAAAGTGGTGGATACTTTTGAATGTACAGTTGTAGTTGATGGATTTTTTAAAAAATAAATGAATTGTATTTGAGTTCAGTGTCAATACATTGATATTCTCGCCCAGCTCCGCTTTTAAAAAAAATATATCATTTCCTGTCCATGAACTGCTTTGCATTTGCAGCGTAACGGCAGCTGTGAATGTCATAACATCTCTATCTCTTGTTAATCTTCATATTATTGTGTCGGCCTTTGCTTGATTTGCTTCACTTCCTACTCCACAGATAGGAAATCTCATTAAGCATTATTTTCTTCTCTTGGTGGAAAAAAACGACCGTGGATGTACGGGCTTCTTCTTAATTAGTGTTGTGAGTCTTGACTTGTTGTTATGCTTGTTTCAGAACAAAGAACACCCTTTTAAAGAAAGCTCAAAAGCGGAGTAATTAGGCGAAGGTGCCAATCGTGGTGGTAACGTGATGGTAGTCAGATCACACACATTTATTCTTATACAAACGTTTTCACATAAGGGGCCCTGTTGCATACAAAATCGTTAAAAACCTGAAAACCTTTCCTTGCTAATCTATTTTTTGTATTTACTTAGGTAGGAAATTTCTCCTGTAGGAATACAAATAAGCGTTGTCTGTATAGCAAATTCCTTCCTGAAAGTATCCTTACCAGCTGCTAGGAAGGTAAAGGAAGTTAAGTAATTATTTTTTATGCAACGGGCCCCATGACCTTGTATCGATACGATAGGATGTAATAAGACTGGCATCTCAGATACGAACCGAGTTGCATCGTATTTTTATACCACGACCTGATAATTATATGTATAGCTTTAAAGCTTGAATCTCAATTAACATCGTGTTGCGATTCTTGCCTATGTTCTTTCCAATGTCTGAGTGGCCATCGTTGCACATCTGTGTTTCAGCTCCGGCTTAATATTAATCGATATTAAATAATGATATTTCGTGATCGTATAGGTTTACTTCCGCGAGAATAAATATATTATGAATATCGATAGCAGGAGATGGGAGGAAATGAACTAAAGCGACTGGATTATATTAAGGATAAAGGACCAAGGGTTGAAATAGTCTATGTTCCAAAACGCAGCTCCGAGATATAACATCAAGAGTGAAATACTTCTTTCATATGTTCCCTTTATTCCTCCTTGTGAGTTGGGTTGAAGACCTTGCTCCTCAACCCGATTTATGAACAGATACATCCAAATAATGAATGATTTTCAAACCTAGGAAACATTATGTTTGCAACATAAATCAGGAATAATGGAATCAATAACCATAATATATAGTCAAAACTAAGGATTTTCTACAATTCGACTTCAAATTCGTGTATGAACATAAAACAGCAGCAGTATATTGATTGATAAATTCGGCCCTATAAGTCATAATGTGACATGGTCGTAATAGCTGAGAATGCAGTTTAAATATTATGTTTTCCCTTTTTGCATGCGTGTACGCAATTCCAATGAGATTCTTCTGCTCAGGCCATACCAAGCTATAGCTGCCAGGATTGGTTGTAGTGTTTTCCATATGACGTATGTGCCAATATAATGTATCACAATAGTCGGCTGCACAGTCAAGACCATCGTGAATATTTTTGTATGAGATTGATTTATCTACCTTTTATTGCATAATTCTTTTGTATGATTTAACTTTATCGGATTTCTGTATTTCAGTACCTTTGCGTTACAACATTATATTTCATGTTTAACTATTTGTGACATACTGAGAAAACTGTGCGCGTGATAAAATGATGTCAATAATTAGATAGAACTGTACGCAAGGTTGGAACTACAAGTGTGATTCAATGGCTCAAGTTATAACTTTCTTTTGTATCCAACAAGCGGCCGCAGGTCGCGCGTTGGATACAAAAGAAAGTTATAACGAGAGCCATTTAATTACACGAGTAGTTCCAACCTTGAGTACAGTTCTTTCTTTATACTACGACTTGGAAATATTAAAAAAAAAAGGCCATTCTTATGCGTACAGGCTGGCCGCATTTCCAAGACGTGGCCATCTTTAGTTTTGATCATGCCGAATCATGGAGTAAGCTCGTCTCTGATTGGTCGACACAGCGATGAGGTCACCATATCGATCATTACTGACCAATCAAAAACGTTTTTACATTGGCGGCCACGCGCTCTTTATTCAACGCATACAGAAATGAACAATCTATTAAATGGGCGTATTCTTCCCGCTCAAAGTGAATAACCCATTCAGTCGTAGTATAAAGAACATAAACAAACAATTTACAAGTGATCATTTTTACATAGTGATCATTTTTACTCCGTTAACTACTTAATGAAAGGAATGAAGAATTGACTGAGATCCCTATGTCCAACAAATGAATATTCATTTGTGAAAAAAGTGCCAGTGAAAAAAACCATTCACATATCACTTCGTTGTCGCAGTTTATATGGTAATAAAGAGATATATTATATAGAGAGCACACCGAAAATATGGTTTGTGGAATAAGATCTAAGAATCGACTGGTGGCACTCAGGACGGGGTATTGTTGTTCTCATTGCCCGTCTCAGTCACCCCAACCCCTTGTCCCCCCCCCCTTAGCCCCGCTTATACCAAGGAGTAGGGCACACCCACAGCAGGTACTTCATGATGACCCTTTAAGGGTCCGGTCGCCTGGAGGGGTACAATTGGTAGGTCAACACAGTGAATTCTGCAGAATTTAGGGATATCTGACTCATTTTGGTATTACATTGATTCAAAAGATCTATTTTGAGATTTTCAGCTAAGTATTTGTCTGACATTTGGATTATTTGAGAGGATTCGGAAAGGCGAATTGTAGAACTTCGGGTGACATCACCCCTAACTGTAACAGTTGTGTTCAACCCTTCATTGAATATTGCTCGCACATACAACCATTCCCTATGGGGAGGAATGGGTCAGATCCTAGATGTTGCGATACACTGGTGGAAACAAAAGCAATTAAGAGAGTGCAGAATGATATGTAATCATTCACTCAACCATGTCCCTGTAGGGTCCCTGCTCAGTAGGAGAATCAGTTTAATAATGTCAGTTGTAAACCTACCTCCATCATCTACAGACCTTACTACTTATACTCATACCAGGATCATCTTCTAGCCTCAATACCTACATTTTTGGTACGTATAGCAAATGGCATTCTGTTCGGGTTCAGAGTCCCGTTTTCTGATGGTGTCGAGATCAGTTTGAACCCGAACAGAGTGCCATTGGCTAGTTATTACACAGTTTATTTGAATGTAAAAAAGTAGATTTTATTTGTTTAGCCTAACATTTAGCTTGGGGAGGCTCAATTCAACACGATTTGTAGGCCTAGGTTACGCGGCTTGAGACAACGTCATTTGTACATCAGGCTTATGCTGCGCAAACCAGATTGCGTTTTTATACTCGCCTAACTTTTGCCCCAATATCCACTAAAAAGAAACCAGAGGTTGGTGATTCAAGGGGGAGATTGACCAGGGCTTTGTTGCACAAAGGCCTTGCTCGTTCCTTGATCTTACCTAATCGCATTCGTTCTTTGGTCAACCTACGATAGTCCGTTGCACAACTAGTTTGTGGGTTCACGTTTGTGAAAATCCATTGTTTTGTTTGTTTGGATTGCCTGTTCAAGCACTATTATTAGAATAATAATGGGCAATCAATGACATGCATGGAAGGGTTAAAAGATTGAAATAGACCATGTTCTGTCCACGAACGTGCAGCCAAGGACAGAAATCGTGGTTGATCTTTGGTTAAGAACAGTTAAGAGTAAAAAAGAACAGGTTCTGTTGCACAAGGGCTGATCCTACTCTTTCATACTCCTACACATTCTTTAGTCTCATACTGTTCGTCCTACCTTTATACACAATACGGTACCAATGGGTAACCTGTATAATTCAGAGGAATTCCATCTTATGACATCATAACCCATGTCTTTTCCAACCTTTAACTAGGATGTATTGATCTAATTCACGTACAGACACGCACACATGTATAACACACACACTAACATACACACACAGTCACTCACACATGTGTTACAGGAGAGGGGAAGGTAAGAAAGCAAGTACATTAATTTGAGGGAATAGACACGAATGAACAGGAGTGAATGGGCTGCATAGCAACGAATAGCTAAATGTTTTAAAAATGGAGAATCACTGTGCAAAACACATACAGTATTGTTTATATTCATTCGTTCTTAACCAAAGATCTACCAGGATTTAACTCTTTGGCTGCACGTTCGTGGAAATTCATTGTGCAAAAAAGCCCAGAAGACGTAGGAAATCCAAACATGCACCAGGGAGGTATACCAATATTATGGAAACCTGGACAACTACCCCTGAAAATGGTGGCCAAAATTGCTAACAGTTACGAAAAATTAAAATTGTGGCCGAAACAGTCGGTCAAGCGGCCGATTTTTTTTTCTGAAGTTTACCGAAATTGGAATCAATTTTTTCTGCAGAAATTTTTCAAATTGTACCCATCGAAAGTACCCGTCAAGTAAATTTACTCCTGATGAAGGGCAAGTAAGCCCGAAAGCCTTGAGTTAAATAATAAACAACATCAACTTTATTTAAAGAGCTTCTCTATTTCATCATCCATTCCACCCTCGGTTCCCCCGATATAAAGCGATCTACCTTCCCCCTAAGTAAATTTGTATTTCGTCCGTTTTTATTTAACGGCGGCCAATAAAATATTTTCGGCTGCACTTTCTTTTTTTTACGGAGAGAGAGAGAGTGAAGGGTACATACTTTCATTTATTACCTCAAGATGTTTATTTCACTGCCCTAAATTCGCCGAAATAATGTCTGAAATTATGTCCGAATACTTATGCTCATTACTCAAAAACTATTTAAGCCTTTTACACAATTTAAATTGTATTAAATATCCCAACATATTAACTCGACTGTCCTAACACCATATGATTATTGAGCTAATATTTGTACCTTTATTTGCAATTGTTGGTAAATACCAAGCGCATATGACTGAGTGTAATGTAAAGTCCTGGATGTAAAAACAAACTTGAGTGGGAGGAAGAAGTGAAAAGTTTGTCATTGATTTTCTTCAAATTCCAACCGTTTTTCAGCTTAAATGTTGGGAAACGTATCATACCACCCTCTAGAAAGGTGATAATGAATACAAAAGTGCATTTGGGACGTTCTGTCATCCCATATTTCCCTTGGATTCTGTTTGTTTGCTATGCTCACTCACTCGAATCGCTGCGCCCGCAGGAAATATGGGACAACAGAAAGTCCCTCATGCGCTTTAGCCTATGCCAAACATACATGCATACATACATATATATGTATTATACATACATAATTATTGAGTATGTATGCACATTCATGTCATGTTTGTACACATGTATACACATTTGTAGCCCCTGGATATGTGGAAGAAATTAATTGTTGATGAGTAAATGATGAATGAGTAAACAATGAATACGAGGCCGGAGCGACCACTGTCACACCTGACCAATCCCTTGTGTCATGACCAGGCCATGTGGTTATCTCCCCTCCCCTCCCTTTCCACATGATCAACTTTGAGATAACGATTAGACATGGATAGCGACCTGTACTTTGGACTTTGGGAAGTGACCCACGAGTGTGTGGTGGGAAGAAAGTTAGTTAGCCTCTGAGTCGTTAGGAGACGTGGCAGATGTATGTCTGAATGAGACTTATGAAAATGAATCCTCTAAGTTTGTATCAGGATTTTACAATACAATTGGGCAATTTCGTTCATTTAACTGCCTTCTATGACAGCAATGCAACAAGTCAATATCTTAGAACTAGACATATAAATGGGCCAGTAATCCTATTTCTTTGTTTAGTTATGTAATTGTGTGATGAGAAATAAAATTAGTTATATATATCTGCCAGTATAAGTATAATTATTACCTTTCAAATGCAAGGATATATTCAAGATATTGTCTTAAAATTTGGTATATTTTTTTTTATTACTATTACGGCCAAACATTTACAGAAAATAACAAAAACGCACATCAACACTGTTGATAAGTTACTGCGTTGCCATCTACATACATTAATCTCACAGACAAGCATTTGAGATAAACCAAATTATTATTATACGTTTAGATAACTTCTACATTGAAAATTGTACATTTTATCATATAACACTACAGATTCTATAGTACATTCTCCTCTTTCGTCTCCAGAAAAATTATGAGTCTTTGTCGTTACGTACATTACATCATCGCCAGTCCTCATAAGGACTTTTTACATCGCATAGGGAACAATTAAAATATTAAAAACCATTTCTTCTCAAAAAGAGTTTACATTCATTTGTGGCTACAGTCCTTTGTTAATTTGACATACTCACAGCCTTACTTGGTCATTCAGAACTTCAAATTTAGACTGATATAATGCTTTAAGGTCTCGTGCGAAGCTATTCTTATCAGCTTTATCTCTTATCGATCTTTCCATACTATTCCAAGTCACCAATTCCTGGTAAAAGCAAGAACGCCAGCTCCTCTTGCTTTTAGGAATGAATAGTTTGAACCGAAGTCCTTGGTTGTTTCTTACTATCAGTTCATTGACTAATTGATTTTCATACATTTCTTTCTTATTGAAAAGGTTCTTAAGCATAGCTATTTCAGTTCTATACCTAAGTGGTAGGATCTTGCCTTTTTCCAACAGTTCTTTTTTTGTAAAATCATTATCGAAACACATTCTTAATGCTCTGTATCAGGGTTTTTGCATTTTCGTTAATAATGTTAGGTTTGTATGCATAAAAAGAGGGCTAGCGTATTCCAACATGGGGATCATATATATACATTAATATATCTTACAATATCATAAAGCTCCAGATTGAGAAAATACCAAATTCAATTGATTTTTGGGGGTGGTTGTCCAGGTTTCCATAATATAATAATCTCCATTCATTATTTATTATGTATTATTGTAAGTTCGGCAGCGAAGATGTTAAGTTAGAGATGCTTTTACTTTCTCAGCCTTTCAGAACCGAAGTAATCGAATAGTATCTATTAAAAATTTGGCAATCTGATAACAAACAATTGTAGTCAAACAGATAGTGGGGACACTCGGCCTGAAGCTTATGTGGCCATACAAAGCACTAATTCCCCACAAATTGTACCCCCATTGTGAATAGATCTCATGATAGACATTATTAACGTTAATGGATGAACAGAAGATTCCTTTGCAAAGAATGATTTGAAATTGTATCCCAGAATTTGACCTAAGAACAAAATCTGCTAAATGCTCTGGCGTGAAAGGCCAAGATTAACTTTGATCATTGGAGACAAGGAATATTCAGGTATCCATTTGGAGAGAATGGAGTCTCCTTCTTTCACAAAACCTGGAAAGAATAAACAAAAGAATAAACTGTTGCGCCAAGGGAGCTTCCAGCATTTAGGTGCCTAAATTTGAGTGCGCCTTCCCACTGTGGAACCACCATTGGGATCAGCCTACTTGATCATTGTAAACGAATTGAAAACTTTAATTTTGAGAAAGAATCTCTCCCATCATATTCAATTTAAGTCAGAGGTCGTTGCAACATCACATTGGGAAGTCCTCTTATTCCTCATGGAAATTCATTCAATTGTTTTAAGCTTCGGCGTATTTATAGAATAATTCATCTTCTTTGGTACGAATTCAGCGATAAATATAATGGAAACGTTAAAAGCGAGAATATGGGTCTCAGCACTATATCCGCGAACATTGATTTCCCTAGCTGCCACATTTTAAAGTCTGTGTCTTTCACAATTAATATCGACTATGTGTATTTAAATGACACCAGAACTAGAAAACCTAATACATACTGTCTCTTTCCTCTTGTCTCTCTCTCCCTTCTCCTCTATCTCTATTTCCTGGGTATGATCATCAACTGCCTCCCTCTCAGCTCTCCCGCCCTTGATAGAACATATTAAATGTGTTGATAAGGGCGTAAAGCAACCAGTCTCACTCACTCACTCATAATTTCACGAAGGTACTTGTGAATTATTCCTCAATGTCACAGCTGCAAACAGAGCCCAACATGGCGTTTTATATTTGTTCTAGGATATGAGTCTAGGTTGATTTCTTGACAGCCCAAACTTAAAACCTTGGAATGGCCCAACTGAAGTAGAGTCAAGCCCTATCGTCCATGCGCCAACGCTTGAGTCAATAAGGAAGACCGATAACTGGTATCAGGGCAGACTAAACAACTTCAACTTTCGCCTTATTTCACAGTGTTCCCTCGTAATTGAAGCCACATATCCTGACATAGCAATCAGGCTAAGGGATTCTGATTGGGGAAATCGGCCATCGCAAGAGGGGGAATGTATGGACACTATTCTGAGCGTTCATTTGCATGGAGTTATGGGAGTTGTTGCGTGTGTTTGTGAATCGATTTCTTTTACAAGTTTTAAAGTTCTTTCACATACAATTAGCTCACCTATATTTATTAACTCCTCTATTTCTGTCCGATGCCATATCTTCGTGTTTTATATAAGTCTTGTACCTATACATATAGACGCTCTTCCAATAATGAATATAATCATATTTCAAAAGATGAGATCAAGCGTATTCCAATGATGGTAAACATCAGGACATAGATAAGTACTTCTATGTTTGTGTAGCATGGAAAAGGAGTTAGCGATATTCTTGATGGCCAATCACTAGTAAAGTAGTTAAATAAACAGCTTACAGAATGACCTCAGACAGATATCCAATATACAGTGTTGAATTTAGTACCTGTGGAAAAACATTTAAAAAATATAATTTGTAGCAACTTTCGAATCATTTTCTGTGACACATCACATAATGTACTTTATTACTGGGCAAGAGTCATTCCAGTCAAGAAAACTGATGTCCCCTTAATGCGGTGTGTAAAGCTATTTCTGTCCTAATGCTTGTATACAGGGGCTGTCTTTACAACGTCCACTTTGTAATGGATAGAAGTTGTTCCTGGCTGCCCCTTGCGTATAAATCCCCCAAGAGGGATGCTTGAATGCGTTATTCACTGTGCGAAATCAGCCACCCAAGCCTTTGTAAGGCCACTACTACTTAATGCCACGCTCAAGTTGGTTAAGTCAGTGGAACAGCTTATTTTTAGCCGTAGGAGAACAAGCATACAACATGTGCCAGAAAGGTTAATTGTACGTGGTCGAGGATAGCCAGTGATTGCTCATCGCTGCCAATGGAATTTCTTTTTCAAGATTCTAGACCCATTCATACTGATATGAACGAATGCATTACAACCCTGTTGTTAAACATGATCAATTGGATCAAATGGAATCAAATGGAATCAAATGAAATCAATATATATATATCTCCTATGAATTACATGAAAACTCTGTAAATTTTATACGTAGTTAATTCCTATTCGACCAACCATGAATCACTTCGGATAGCAGCAAATGAAGATGACACATGCTCAGAGAACCATAAATCATAAAAGTACTTCTGATCTCTGCACGACAGCAAGGCCTGATCGTGGCCATCATTTGTTTACATTCTGCATGCATAAGTAGGTAACGTAATCGCATTACGTTACTACTTTCATAACCTTTATAGATGGTGACATTTCTCTCATCAGCACCGCTGAGTTTCTATATAAGTATTAAATATTGAGCATTTCTTGCATAATTACCTGCAATAAACATAAATATGCTGCTATGAAATTAACCCATTTAAACCGTGACTTTCAATATTTATTCAATTAATCTGAAACTTAATTTGGAAATTTCTAAAAAAGCGTTGCTAAGATACAGATTGGGTCGAAAACGACCCCTTTAGGCATATGAGTATTTTTATTCTTTGTTATTTTGGAAGGGTCCACATTCTGTAATGTGAAATCAGTTGCCATGGGAACCGATTTTGAGGTGGAAAATGAACATTTTTTGAGAAAATAGCTGTATAATTTGAACTAATGAACATAAATGGATAAGCACATATTCATATAAAAGGTATATTGATAGATAATCTGATAATGTCCGTTTTCGAACATTTTTATACATTGTTGTTGCTATGGCAACCGTTTTTAAGGTGAAAATATGTTTTTAAGGGGAAATGGCCAAATTATGGCCACATAATTTGCTCTATTGCACATACATTGGTAACCAGGACCTCATATAAAAGTTTTTCTGATGCAGAAGTATGTGAATTATGTTTTCCAGGGTTTTGCAAATTGTGTTACAATAGCAACCAAATTTGTCCTCAGATTCATCTGCTTTATAGGCTTATCTACCTTAATATTGATACGGGAGAATACAAGGAGTGGAGAGGAAAGTTTGTTTTAAAAAATGTTCATTTCCATTTGAAAATGTAGATGATAGATGGAATTCATTTGTGTAGTGTTTTATATAACAGTATCTGGTTTCCATGGCAACCTACAAAAAGCAGACCAAAAGGTCAGAAAAATTACATTTTAGTGTCCCATTTCTACGCTTTGGTCAGGAATGGCACCAAATATGGAAATATTGATGGTATGTATGAGAGATATGCAGCTTCATTAGTAAAGATTTTATGGCTATTATTTGGCCATTTTCCCTTAAAAAGCTTATTTCCACCATGAAAAAGGTTGCCATGGCAATGAAAATATGTGAAACGTTAACAAAATGGATAACTTTGAATTCTCTATCAGTAGAGCTTTCATATGAATATGCTTATGGATTTTATGTTCATTAGTTAAAATTATGGCTCTTTTACCCCTAAATTTTTCATCTTCAATCAGTTACCATGGCAACAATTTCTAATTCCAGAATTTGGAACTTTCCAATATGATAGAAATTAAAAAATCTACCTCTATACCAAAGTTGATGCCTTTGTACACAAATTCACATTTCTTTTACTTGGTCAATGCCATGAATGTATGAACTTATATGAGTACGCAAACGTTTTTATACCCCCTATAGTATTAAGTTCAGCATCCAATAACAATATGTAAATTGATTCTAAGGTGGTTACTATGGCAAAACGCTATGCAAAGTTATCATGAAATAGAACATAACATTTTATTGGTTTGGGCTCCAAAATTAGAGAACATTTCTGATTTTGAGGGATTTCACCAATAAATGATTTACTATGATTTTCGATGGCTAAACTCCAACATTTAGGGCAATTCTGATTATAATTTGGTTGCTATGGCAACTAAATCATTCAAAACAATAGTAATCATACACCACATGATTCAGCATCAAAAGACCTTTCACATGAGATCCTGCTTACTGATGTACGTTCAATAGAACAAATTGTATGGCCATTATTTGGACATTTTCCCATAAAAAGCCAATTTTCACCTTTAATTTTTTTTTCGACAAAATCTTTATTCAGCGGTATGTACAATATAACCAGACAAACAGTCTCGCTCCAAGGAGCGGTTTTCCTCATGCCCTGAACTTATTGGACTGATATTCAAAGCCGAAATTGAGGTGGGTGATACACATAATACATGCATTTCGATGCAATCGAGATGTTAAATTTTACTTTTTTTTAAAAAAACAGTTTTACTATTGAACTAGATTCGTTATCCCTAGTTGATCTCGACATAATTAAGAGAGTCTAAGTATATACGATTAAATGAAAAAGAAAAGATATATGAATGAAATGAATTATATGTTTGAGATGAGATATGGAAGAATGAGATGATGGTTAACTAAATATATGTCAACCCCAATTAATGATGTTGCCATGGTAACAACAATATTTAAACTGTATTTAAACCAATATTTTCAGATTCTCTTTTAATAGAGCTTTTTATTTTTATAGATATCTACTCAATGATCTACATTTATTAGTTTAAATTCTATAGCTATTTTCCAAAAAAATATCATTTTTCAATTTAAATCAGTTGCTATGGCAACCGATTTCATACTTCAGAATATAGATCCTTCCAAAATGGCAGAGAATAAAAGATATACCTCGGTGTCAAATTTGGTGATTTTGTCACAAAATTCGCATTGACTAACCTTATTATTAGCTGCTGGACTATAGTCATTAATGTTGAAATTTTTCTACCCCTTATATGCCCAGAGGGGTCGTTTTTGACCCAACCTTAAACAAGCTTAATTTGTTCTGTATCAGATTTTGATGATTCTAGTTTGAGTGTAAAAATGAATGCTTGAGTTATTGGGTAGTCCATTCTATGCGTTTATTGTCTACTCTTACTTAGTAGTATAATGCAATATCTAATCATCTTTAATCATCTTTTCTGCTCAGACATCTTTCTTTTGCAGCAAGCACACAGCAGTGATGGTCACGTGACCTTAAATAGCCCGTTGTCAATGGTAACCCTAGTCATGCAATGTAGAGAGGATAAACTTCCAACACATCTCATAATCATTACATATGTTATTTGATTTCAATATAATAATGCTGATGAAAAAAAACATATTTCCTGGGTCAAAAACGACCCCTATAGGCATATATGGGTTTAAAGCAGCCCTGCAGTTTTGCAGTATACTGATTAATTCATATAGGCTGCATAAGTTAATGCCTTCCCTTTTGGATTCTCAGTGTCTATTTTCCGATTTGAGAAAGTGGCTTCTCGTGAACACGAACAGACTAATGTGACACCTGCTTATTAAGGTAATACATATTAGGAGCTACTCGATGCTTTTGTCTAGGTACATGGTGAGTTGCTCAAATACACATTCAAAGGCTAAAATGAGATCCCAGACATCCATGAACATAATTAGATATTCAATAAAGCCAAGCAAAATAGGACCCGAGGAAGATATATATATAATATAAACTCATGCAGATAAAATTTCCCAATTCCATATTGGCAATATCCAGGGGCAGTACTTATGTCTAGATGGTAATGAAAGTAGGCAACGAGAGAAAAGTATACATAAATTAAGGTAATGAATAGTACATTTGTGAAAGTTTCAGGTTTCAAGTCTTATTATGAGATTTCAGTCAAGTGAATACTTGACTGAATACTTAGTGAAGACCTTCCCGATTCAGAGACTGCCGACGATGCCTACGTAATTAAAGCATGGCCTTGAAAGGACTTCTGAGGGCTGTTGCACAACGCCTGTTGGTTGCAAATTTGTGGCTATAAGGCTTGCTCGTGGCAGAATTGTTTTGACTGGGTCCACACCTCCTATATTTAGTGAAGTACGTACACCCACGAAAGTGCATACTTGCAACGAGGAAGGTTTAGGATGAGGCATTGTGCAACCGAGTGCTAGTTGTGGCTATTCCTGCTCGTTCTTGGACCCTACGAGGAGGTTATCCTGTTCATTTGTTGAATTTCGTCGTGCAACAGCCCTCTGATCCCTGCGCAATTTGTGATTCATTATTGTTTCGTGGATAGTACATCACGATGGAGAGGTAATGGTGTGACTTGCTTGCCTCTCAAGTGAGGGCATTGGCTACACAAACAATATAATCTTGTGTAAGACCGAACAGACTGCATTCATAGAATACATGCCGTTTTACATAATGGCCCTGGGATAATAAACATGTAATATATCAATGGCAAGGGTGTTGTCTAACTACTGGCAGATACTGGCATAAGCGCCCGTTGGTCGGATCACTCATGAAGTCAGTTTATGACAATGGAATGAGTGAGTGAGTGAGATTGGTTGCTTTACGCCCTTATCAACACATTGAAAGGTTATATCAAGGGCGGGAGAGCTGAGAGGGAGGCAGTTTATGATCATACCCAGGAAATAGAGATAGGTAGAGAGAGACAGAGAAAAAGACAGAGAAAGGCACTCTATGGTCTTACCCAGGACCACTTATGACTATGGTTCAATCTCTGCATACAGCGGTCACCAAGTATTGCCTTTATGGGGAGCATGCTGTAGGGTAAATGAATATGTCTAAAGGGATATATTATTTCAGGACACGCCGATCGTTTTTCCAATTATGAATAATGGGAACTGCGTTCATTTTGTTATAATTACTGCTTTTGAATGGGCATTTACTTAAATTGCTCACAGAAAAAAGGACCCTTTAATACAATCATCAATTACCCATGAATGAAGACATTGAGCCCCTTCTTGTGCATCTGTTACTGGTATATAATCCGGATTTTATCCGGCGCCGTCACTTCCGAGGGGGGAGACTAGGAGGATAGCTGCTCTAACGCGAGGGGTGGTAATTGATAATATATTGGCACGAGAACCCAATTTGGCTTAGAACACATCACTTCGCTCTGAATCTTAGTAGCCCACTCTGCCTAAAGCAATATTGATACACTACTTAAGTGTTAGCATCCACATCTATCACTGATAATCTGTATATTTAAAGCAATGGTGCTCCAGAGCTTTAAGACTTATGCACCTCCGTATAAGAGCCTGCTAACACCTTATCTAATCTGTTTGTCTGCCTAACCTCTTTAGGACATAGGAATTTTGGCAGACGTACATACATTACTAGTCCCTTTGATTTCGCTAAGGCGCAACTGACATTGAGAACAAGTTATAAGTTTACTAATTATTAAGTTAATCAATGATTTAAAGGCAAACGCTACTATTCACTGCCACGCCCCCCTTTTCCATGTACCAAATATGCGGGCATTTTACGGACTATTCCTTTAGCATTGCAGTCTATGAGAAAACGGCCCATTTCCTCACATTTTATAGAATAAAACAAACAATTAATGGCTACTCCTACTGTCCCAAAATTTTCTACACATATAGTTTAGGTTATATACTACAGATAAAAAGAAAAAAAAATATATGTCATCGCGTTTAAAAAAAAGTTGTAGCTGTCTGAAATAGACATGTTTGGGAAATACTGCTAGCTGTGGGTACTCTCAGTTGTACCCATTTACTATGCAAGTCTATTGGGGAATGCTGCATTTTTCTTTCACGGTTTTGGGAATAAAACAAAAACAGAAACTCCTATTGTCCCAAGATTTTCTACACATATAGTGCAGGTAATATTTTAAATATATAAAGGAAAAAAATGTATGTCATCACGTTAAAAAAATAATTGTAGCTGTCTGAAATAGACATGTAAAGGAAATATAGAACACTTTGAAAGCAGCAGATTTTTGAGTTGTTAGCCATGTTTCAACGCTCTGTAATTCAGAAACGAGCACGGCGACCCATTATTTTTTTTCCAGTTTTATGAACACACATACTTCAAGAATCATGTACTAAAGTATCAGAAAAATGACATTTAATTTTGATGGGGAGAAAAAAAATTGTTTTTATAAAAAAAAAGGTGAAAAATAGCGCGTTTTTTCGAGTTTTTAATTTAAAATTCGCATCAGGTATTTGTTGTTTTCAGAATAGAAATAACAATTCACTTTATAAAAAAGAGGCATAGAATTATTGGCCAAATAATACTCTCTCCAAAACTGTTAACTATACTTAAATTGAGTGAATATAAATAGCAAATATGAACTATCAAGTCGAGGTACTGCAAAATGAGTCCCCCTTTTGGTCCTCATTGGTTATTTTGATATACCAAATTTTGAAGCACTGTAATTCAAAAATGAGCACGGTGACCCATTGATTTTTTTCCATCTTTATGACCAGAAACACTTCAAGAATCAAATACCAAAGTTTCAGAAAAATGACATTTATTTTCATTTTCCACTAGATAGTAGCGTTTGCCTTTAATCGACTATTTTTCTATCTAACTTTATAATCAGTTTAACTTAATGTTTGTTTATACCCTACGTTTCCAAAGAAAACAACTTCTCAGGATCAATTATTTGTGCGCGATGTCAAGTCATAGTTACTGAAATTTAATCTTTCTTAAACTGAAAATGCAGAATACTTACTGTCATATACAGGGTTTCTGAGGTCAGTAAAAGGTGTGTTAAAGTAATTATGATTTTGGGTTTTTCAGGTGCATCTCTCTGAAATTAGTAGAATGCACTTAAACATCACTCAGAGTGAGAGAGAGAAAGAGAGATGGGGATACTGGGTGGAAGGCTAAGGAGGGAGGGAGCTGGAAGGCAAGGGAGGGCATGGGCAACCAACCATGACTGGGTTAGGGGCAGGCCTGGTTTGTCTTATTATGTAATAACCAGAGGGGGGCAGGGTGGAGTGGTGTATGGTTGATGTGAGAAATGGGTGGAGTAGATAAGCCTTCTGCAAATATGCGAACTGATCAGACAGATGATTTCACACTGATTGTTACCTCACACCTCCCACAATCAGCTAACACATTTATGTGGGATTTAAACGATAAAAAGATGATTGACAGAATGGTACTCAATCCACTAACCTTCTCAGTTCCTGAGAAGGTAACAAGGAAGAAAGGGTCCCTGTGGAACAATGTAAATTCAACTACCCGCTTATATGCAGCCAAGAGAGAGCAGTGTGTCTGCTGCATCTATGGGAAGTTTCCCAGACGATAATATGTAAGTGGCCCTCAACTAGAGGAAGTTAACTAATTGCTAACACTAAATAACAGCTCTGCTAAACAGCAACTGAAAATTGCGCTGAGCAGTCAAGGATGGAAACAAGGCACCATGTATATCAATGTTTTCATGGCACCAGCCACAAGATTATTGTCGAAATTAATTAGATATCAACGCTTATTGGACGCTGCTTAGTATACTTAGGGTTCCTAATCCAGGCATTGTTCAGTTTTGCTCGCACAAAGTATTTAATACACTCAAAAGATTGCTTTGATGTTCATAGGAAAAATATTTTTGAAGCAGAGGATAGATGAAAAAGTTAATTGTTGTTTATTAAAAGCCATCATGTTTCCGGGATGGTCTATTATCGATATAGAAATCACAGATATATTTTAAGAAAAATTAATGAAGTTCACAAGAAGTTCACAGGATCTGAGAGAAATCTGAGACATCCTTCCTAAATTGGGAACACAATTCCAGTAATGCGAATCCTTTGACGCTATGATTTCAAAGGAACTTTACGTGAGGCTCAGACTGACTGGGGATGAAGTGGATCATATTTTATTTTTTCGTGGAGAAAAGTGATGGCTTCAAACCTTCCCTAGAGGCTACGTTTATCAAGTGCACCTCTAGATACATCTTGATGACTGTTGAGACCTATGGACACAGGTTGGGTACCCTTAATGGTTTAAAAGTTCGAATGCCGGTTCAAGCTAGGGGCTTCATCCCAGTAATCAAGAGGATAAATCGGGTTGCAGTCAACTGTGATTACCAAGCTGAAGCCACTAATTTATAGCAGAACTTCACAAGAGTGCATTATGGTTTGAGGGCCATGCGCAGTCAAGCCGTATGATCGAAGACTGATAAACCCGGTTTAAATAGGATGCGTTGTTAATTGTCTCTTAACTTTAGTTCCAATCTATAAATATGCCCTGGTGGAGGGCCCATATAACAGTATGTATTCCCCAGGCATCTTAAGATCATGAGGACCCTGCGAGCGTCGTAAGGTTCTTTTAAAAATTCAAATGTACTTTAATGGAGCCAAGGCGAATGAAGGTTAGTATACATGCTTCAGTCTTTGTTTTGACACATACTATCCTCCCTAAATGATAAATACAGCCTCCATATGTAGGATATTAGTCTTACATAATTAGAGGCATTGGCACAGAATTCCCTAAGTGATATTAAAAGGTTAGCAGAGCTTCCATTTCAGGCCATCAGTTCTCACCTAGCTGCAGCTAGTGAAGCCCCATGTATTTGGAAGAATGTAAAATCATTGTGCCCTCCGCTGAGGGCTCATTTGTTCATCAACTCTAGTCCTAACTTGGACACCACTGCCTGTTTCCTTCATTATCGATCTCCTCTCGAGGCATTAGGCCCAATGTAAGTGGGCTAAAACTAGGTTCTTCCTATAAGGCGAAGGGCTTTCAAAGGTCGTTTTGGAACTTCAATGAAATCGACCCTAAAGGGATCCATTTGCCATGGCGAAAGCCAAAAGCGATACAAACATACATCTCAATTTATTAGATGCAGGTGTGTCCTTGGTCGCCCTATGTATACAGTGCCCTAGTTGATGGCCTTCGGATTTTGAAACCATGGTGCTACTTCAGTTACTCAATCAAGGATGATGTTAGCTAATTGATGTAAAACTTATGTTCCTCTCTTAAACTAATTGATTATGCCCCACTCAACACAGTCTAGGCTCAGGGTTGACAGTGTCCCTCCAAACTATTTATAAGCCACTCCCTTTTCATTCATATATACCCTTTCCATTCATATATATATTCTAATCTGATGTAATGATCGGTTTATCATCATTGATGTAATGATAGCCTAGGCTCAGAATTGAGAGAGTCCCTCCCAACTGAGGGAAAGCCTCTCGCTCCAAACTGCAAAATTCCATTAGAATCCAAGTAAGACGCCCACTCCAGGGCCGGGAAAGCCATTAGCGCAGTTGGCGTCCAATCACAGACATACCATTCTTATCTGATCTGAGAAGCTGTGAACCTAGACAGAACTCGTAATCCCCTGCAATACTTCAAGGGATTTTTTTCTAGTTCTATTATCCCTTAGGCTTCTATCAGTTACACTATTAATCTGTAAAGTTAGGGTAGTAAGCAGCGATAACATAGAAATAGAAAATAGGACACTTCTGGCTAATGCCAATATAGCCTTCAAAATTATGCGTTCAAAATACGTCAGTTTTCTCCCAGCTGTTTGGTAAATGGATGGACGGCATCATAGTATAATACTACTTAGAATCAGAATAATTCGGCAAACTTATGACTATTGTGACACAGACATAGATCTTCACAGACACAAAAGGGTATCGTCGTTGTTCAAATTTCCTGTGATTTCTGAGAAGGCAACATTTCCATTGTCTATTCGTGAACTATATACTTCAGGAAAGATAATTATGTTTCTAAGGTAGGTACTTCATACATCAGGTTGTGTCACTTGAAAAAGAGGTTGTGGAACAGGCTGATTCCTCAATAGGCCGACGAAACGTGACCAGGCAGTGAGAAGTATCAATATAACTAAGATAACATGAACATTGTAAGTAATTAGTCCCCGTTGGTTGGTCTGAGCTGGCCCATTATAGACGCACAGAGTGGCCAGCGGGACCGGTAGTGGCCACTGGCCCTCTATGCCTATATAGAGAACTTCCGGTAAGCCCGTGAACAAGAGTTAAACAGGGACGATTGGGGGGTTTAATGATCAGATCTCTTAATTTAAGATATTTCACATGAATTTAGAATCTGTGTATAGGATCGATTTTGCAATTCCTCCTGACCTCCTGACCTCCCGACCTCCCGACCTCCCGACTTGACATTAACAGCCCAACCAATTAAGGGGGACTAACTTGGCTCTTTGACGGTATAAATTGAGTATAGTGCTGAGGTAAATATTGTGAATAAAGGGTAAAGGTTTGAGCTGACCCTGTAAGTAAATGCTTTCTGACAATTTCTAGGGTTTGGGGAAAGTGATACTAAGAGAACAAGTTGATAGTAACAGCCCAACCAACGGGGACTAAAGCCATGGTCCCGTCAGGCTTAGAGTCCAGTTCGGACCATAAATTATATTGGGAGTGGGGGAGGCGGTGGGTCCTGGTTTAGCGGCTATTTAACGAATCCTTTTGTGGTTTAGTTTGATTGGATTCCAACGTTTCGGGCAGCATATATATGCTATTTATCAAGGAGGTTCATGGGTGATGCTTTCTCTGGGGTGCAAATGTGCACTCTGGTTGCTATTGGTTAGTATTGTCCTTTTGGGGCCCAGGTAGGGAAATATCTTATATATAAAAGAAGAAAATAGTATTTACCCGTATATATAGGCTATATCACATTATAAGGTCTGAGAAAATATCAATTCTACATTATATTTCATTTCCCATCAATACATTTAAATTGAGAAATCTAAACGGTAACATGTATGTATATCAAACCCCATTATAGGTTCAAAACCTTGGATACAATACCAATTCAACAAATCCAAGGAATTTCTCTTTAAAATCAATATCATATTTGGCTCCTCCAATATATTGGAGGTGCACCCAGTCAACAATTATGATACATCTGGAGGAAACATTCATTATATATGGGCGTCTAAAATGAATGGGTTTTTGAAAGATCTGTTGTTCAACCTACTTAGCGCCTCCACAGTCCCCATGTGTGATATTTGCATTGCTAAGCTATCGATCATGAATAGAATAAAACCATTTTTCCAGGTCGAGTGCAAGGTGCCATAGAACCTTGACACTGGCTTTTCACTATTTCAACAAGGCAATGGGTGAGGACATCCATGGAACATGACAAGTGGGATCAATGCCACTAGGGGTCGTAGTAGTGTTAATTCTGCTATGGCGGAGCCCTGTGGTCGCGGCCATTACGCAGACCGACCACTGGCTCCGACCACTTGGCTAGAGAGATTGATCATTAGTTGGGAAGCCATGGAAACATGTCATGAGGAAAGTAATTACAACTCAACCCCTGCACCAAGATTTGGGGTTGGCTGCTGTGTTGCCAGCACAATGCAAGCAACCATTGCGTCCACACTCATGTAACATCCCTTGGGGGGTTCTTAACAAGTAATCTGTTGATATATGTTTGGCCACCGAACCGCCCTTATCACATTCCATATTTCCAGTGTGCGGGACGCTTCTTATTGCCGCAGTGCCTATATCTAGCCAACATAGCAATATTGCTGTGAATGCTGCTTGCCATGAACGTATGAAAGGATAACAGTCGCGTAATCGAAACGGCAGCGTTTTTCTCTTGAGATAGCAAATAAAAATAATAGTGCGAGTATGACCCCGGTATCCGCTGGTGATAAACAAAATCATTACAGGAGAAAGTGGCCATAAACTGATATCTGAGCAACACCTGTGGCCAGTAAAGTGTAAATTGGCAATTACCTAGCGCTGCTGGCTGGCTGGCCAGTATTATAGCGTTATAGCTAGTCCTTGTCCATCTAAACACGAGCATTAAATCGCCGCACGTCATGTGTTATCCCTACACTAAGGCTGAAGGTCCTATTAATGTACTGGGATACGCATTAGGTTGGGTCTGGCATGACATCATTTAATTATATAAATCCATGAAACCCAGGAGCCGTTATTTGATGCTATACTGGGAGCAGTATGAAACATTTCACAGGGGTAAGACCTCTGAGGTTATACTACAACACAAAAAGTGAGTGCATCGGTCCAGGTATTTATTTTTTTGTTCTGGCTCCTGGCTTATTTTAATAGGGAGATTTTCATGCCTCACCTTGGGGTGGGGTGGGTTACCAGCTGGATTGTAATTTAAACATGAACCAACTCATCAACCCTATATATATGCGTGAGAGCAAGACATTTGAAGAGCAGGTTGAGAAGAACTGGTAGAACTGTTTTCCCGCTGGTAACAGCGGGAAAACATGGAATCTCTTATTCCATAAGCTAGTCGACCCTTTTGTCACACTTGTTTCTGTACTTGTATAACCCAGTGATGAATAAACAATTTTCTAATCTAATCTAATCTAAGAATCAGAAACTTTATTTTGAAAGACCTTGCATGCTTTATGAATAAAACATATATTCTCCCAGTGCTGGAATTTGGAGATATTACTCTTTTTTGTTTTTGCAACACTTTTATTCAGGATCCCTGCCAGCTGGGCTTATACAATTGGACACATTACTATTGATTGAACCATATTACTATTAATTTAGCCTCGAATCAACAAGCTCGTCGGGTACAAGTAATACGAAATCATTGCCTGAGACTAATATGCAGTGTACGAATTATATAAATATTTGTATTTCCATTTTAAATACAATTACATAATCGGAAATAGGCTTCGACTTTCTGTGACAACACAGTTCTTCCAAGAAGGCCTTCAAGATAAATCAATATAATTTACATTTTTACAATCATCAATTACAATTCAAACAAATACATACGTAAATAGATTGATATGATGTACTACTCCATTATACAATACAATGTCTTTTTCTTTTTCTCCTTTGTTCCTTTTGTTTATAATATATCATAAACATTCTTTTTGTATTATTTGTTTGTCTACAAGTCTTACTCACTTGAATTCTGTTTTTTGTACTTGCCAAATAGCAAGATTTACTATTGCAAAAGCAATAGCGTTAATGTACATTAGTACAGAGGACATCAAGGAAATTCAAATTTTAACTTACATAAAAGCTGTGGTTTATCTCCCATGTGTTATAGAAGACTATAGCGATGTATACATCTGTTTTGGTGGGAAAAGAGCGAGCAGGACCTGCAACATCATGGCTATGACATGCGGGATCCTGCACGACTCGTAGTACACCATTGGAGGAAAGAATGTACAAGAAGGCGTCTACTTGGTAGAATAGGTCGATCTGGAACGCATTACTTTTAACAAGTGCCTTTAGCACTTGGGATATAGCATGTTTGATACGTAATTTCCCCTCTCTTTCCCCTCTCCCCTCCCCCTCTTTCTCTGGGTATATTCTGAGAAGAAAATGGAACGATATCTTCATTATTTTGAATGTTTGACTTGCCAAATTTAACACTGGAAATCTATTTGAAAACAGAAATAATGAGGATTTAATATTAATTTTAAAAAGAATGTAATTTTAGGAAATAAAAGAGAGAGGGAGGGAGAGAAAGATAAAGAAGGAGAGGAGAGCGAAAGCAGGGTTGAGGGTAGGGGAGAGGGAAAGAGTAAGAGGAGAGATGAGAGAGACAGATACAGAAGGGTGTTATGGATAAAAACTTGCACCACCCCCATACACACCTATAGATAGTAGTTCCTTGATTACAGTAGATAATTCAATCTTATCATTAAAATTCCTCAAATGGTTCTAAGATTTTATAATATTTTGTTTAACAATTTTCCTACTCCTCCTCCCCCTTTCCCACTTCCCCACTACCTGTTAAATACATCTCCCCTCCAACGCTCATGATACATATAAGTCATTTTTAATTAAAGAAAAGCATTTACTATATTTTCCTCACCTTCAGAATGCTATGAAAAACATAGACAACATTTGCAAGACTTTTCTGAGAATGGCCCTATAACAGCTTGGAAATATATGTCTATATATACATGTATGTATATACACCCTAACACACACTCTCTTATTCATTCACTCTCTTTAAACTTTAGACTTCATTCATACTGTTGGTGTATGCAACTGTACCAGTGCTACAGGTGACTGGCAGTGGCAGTAACAGGGGTGCCAGGGGTGGTGTTTCTGGTGGTCAGGGGCAGGCACAGCCTGTATAGTGTACTTACACACCCAGCACGCAGAACCCGAGAGTGCCGCTCACGGAAACCACCAAGTGGACAGGCTCTCGCTGACTCTCTGTACGCCCAGGGACATCCCAAGGTTGAAAGCCAAGGGACGTCTCTGGGCGTACAGACCGTTCGAACGCTAAAATCTGAGTTGTTTATTGGTTTTAGTCAGTGATAGGTCAGCACGTAGCAGCCAATGGGAGGCACGCAAACTCGCTACAGGGTAACAAGCGCGGTCTGTAGTACCATAATTGCACGCAAAATTCTCCAGAATCTGACCCAAAATGGACTAATGTGGCCTAGATCATGTGCACGACCCGACAGCTAAGTAGGCCGAAGTAACGATTTATAAGAAGTAGGTTACTATACAACCGATAGAAGATAAGAAAGCATTCTCTGTTAATATTAAGAGGCTGTGTGAGAATATTTTTAATTGCTCAGAGGAAATATGGTCAGTTAATGGATTGGATTTTCGGAGAAATGACTTCACAATAATCGTATTATTATCAAGCATTGAATATAAAACATATTAGGGATAAGGGCTGTTTTTGTCTGAATAAAAATATTGAATACAAAAATTCCTCACTATTAAAGTGCATGCTGGGATGGATTCAGTTCAAATCTGACATACAAAATCAATATTAAGCAACATTTATACCGAGAAATGCAAGGAGGAGCTTTTCACCAATTTGGGAGACGCTTGTGTAAATGGTCTATATAAAAACCAAATGCATGATGGGAAAGATAAAGTCTTCTTTTATGGAGTCATGGAGTTCCGTACTGAACATAACATGTTTTCTATAGCCTTTACACTAGCATGCTAATCCAGGAAGTATGCGGTACGAGAAATGTGCAGTTGCACAATAAATATGGTCTGTGATCAGGGGCGGTACCAGAAGGCAGGTCTAGGGGGGGGCACACTTGAGGTCAAAATCTATTGAATTTGCTTGTCTTGAATGTTATTGCAATGCATATCAGTTAATTTGCCTAATGACAATGAAATAAAGCCCCCACAACTCTAATTTTCTAGCAAAAATGACAACCCAATTTTCTTGCTTCACCTTAGAACTTTTTGAGAAAATAAAATTAACAAAATTAATTGTCTCTATTGAGACCTTCTTGAGTCCTCAAATTTGAAGCATATATATAGGTTTATTTTGTCCAGAATTTAGATTTTACTGGACTCTGTCATGTTTCCTTTGGGAAACGGAAATAACTGAAAACCCTGAATTGTACAAATTATGAACAAATCATAACTGTAAACTGTTCACCCTCACTGATTCTTGTTTGAATACTAATTTTGAGACCGTCTGAAATTTAAAACCCTGTTGAGACATTCTGAGTTTAAAAATGCTTTTGGAATAGAGGCCCTGAAACTAAATTATGTAATAGAAAGTAAGTAAAATATAGTTTAATGTTAAGAAAATTATTAAGCTAAAATGAAATATGGGGTTATATTATTGGGAGTGTTGTACATAGAGTCACCGGTTTGAGGGAAAGTGCAAATTCTGGCAGTGCTTTAGGGGCCCTTTAGGGGCCCTCTGCCCCTCTGAGTTAGGGGGGAACAGGGACCTTTTTAAGGGGTCTAGGGGGGCCGGTGCCCCCCAGGCTCCCCCCCCGGTACCGCCACTGGTGATTTAATGCCAGCACATAGGAAGAAGAAATATTGATGGATGGGTTATTTTTTAAGAATATGAATTGCCATGATGAGTAGATAATCAATGAGTTTGTTTTGATGGCAACTGATACCTTGGTAGCATATTCACATGTAAAGTAGGTATGTAAATAATATACTGTGTGCTCGTTCTTCTCTGTACAAAGAATTTTGGTTGGCCTCCGCATGGTAGTAGGGCTGTTTTTCTACTGGATTACACAATCTTTGGCAGCAGAGCCCTTGTTACTAATGTGTTCCAGCCTGCACTCAGAATAATGATGTATGACTGTACTGCATTGAAGATGATAAGCGATGCTTATTTGAATATATGCACAAGTAAAATATGTACCAAAACTTTTGGCTAATATACCATACTTTGTAACCATTATAATTGGTCCAATGACTTTCCCTCTGGTAGCAGCAATTTGTTGGCATATACTCCTGTAATCAAAGTCCCGTGCCCTAAGGCGCGCCATAAACATATTTTTCAGCATATTTTCTTTAAATAGTCTGCAGTGTCATGGTGTAAAAAAACCCATCGACTGCAGACAACCAGTTAGCATTGTCATCACAAGTACTTGAAACAGGTTAATGAAAAATATCTAACACCCAACTGCAACAATATATAACAGACTGCAATGGCCATTTTTCAGTGGCCACTGTTTTGCCTATGATTTGGGGTTAACATTTCTTCATACTATGCTGTGTGCCTAGCAAATAAAAGTATTTAGATATGGATAACTTTATAGCTTGGACATAAATATTTAATGGTGGATATCTATCGTGAGAGAAATGTGTGTATATATATATCGTATTGACACCTCAGACTATTCACCTTGTTGCCTATGGTAACAACGGACTCATAGAAAGCCCAGCTGTCGTCTAGAACAGAGGTTGAACAATTTTTGTTAAAAAAAATTTGTATATTCAGGATGCTTTTCTGATTACAGGATGCTTCTCTGATTACATGTTGTGGGTGTTTCCAATGACATAAGAGGCCAAGTTGTTTGTGGCGGAAAGGACAGCAAAAACAAGAAAAGATTAGTAAGAAAAAATTGATAGTTGGGCATCGAAAATCCTCAACCGTATGAGCTGTAACTTCACGAACGGTTTCGACAATCGAGAAGGAGCAATTAGCCTCCTTGGCGAAGGTTGAGGAAAGTCAAATTCCAGATCGAGGTACACAGGATTACCTTGTCTTTGTGGAGAAATGTGTCAAGGCAAAATCGCAAGAGTTAAAGAAGTCTGCGTTATTGGTCAAAACATTGGAGGTGGAAGAGACTCTTCGCAAACTATCACTTACCGGTGGTGTTGGCAATGGCGGCCAGTCAAGTTCTCCGAAGCAACCATCGACTGATTCCATAGTTAACTGTCGTCCAGAGTTCTATATTCCTGACGTTAGATCATACAGAGATTTTACATATAGGCACATGATCCATGGTTGTGTCCGTGTATTGGAGGAAATGTAAGATTCTGATTCACCCGTTGCTGGCTATGTCGCCCATCTTAGATATGTTACTTTCAAGGCGGCGAAAGAACGATATCTTGATTCTGCTATTCTGGATTACAAGAGAAATGTCACTTCACAAGTTCTATCTGGTCAGTTAGACAATTGGCCTAGTGTCGACACTGAGAGCGACTATATGCACTTATGTCCGGAGAATATGCGTAGTTTATATTATCCATCATCTTCGTATCGGAGAACCGGAAACCAATATGGCGGATCTGGCTCTGGAGATAAACAAAAGGGCCCCCTGTCACCTCATCACGATTTCCGCAACAGTTGGGTGAAAGACGCATGCTGGAAGTGGAATGATGGTAGAGATTGCTTTAACTGTCACTATTCTCATGGTATCTGTGGATTATGTAAGGGTGCACACGGTTTCAAGACATGTGAAATCCAACTGAATTGGCTTCGCGAACATGCCATTAAACCGGAAGTTGTCACCAGAAAAAAGACTGAACAAGGCAAACTCTCCGGTGCCGGGGGTTCAATTTGATGGCAAGATGGCGTCGCCGGTCTGGTTTCCGAGCCTTCGACAGCTAAAGAAAGTTCATTATTCATGGGATTACCGACTATTTCATCAAATGAAGTGATCTCAACGACCAATCTTGCTGAACTATACAATTCTTGTTTAAATGTGGCCTCCCACGGGGTTGTGGACGGTGTAATCCGTCAATTTAGACCTGCTGGTTGGGCTGCTTGGCTGTTGTATGGCGATCGCCTTGACGAAGACTCTCATTGGATTCTAGATGGTGTTTTCAACGGATTTCGAACTGCCAGGTGACTTTGTATGAATGTAATAACTACTTGTCTTGTTATAGTGATGAAAATGAGACAAAACTAAATGCCTTGATACGAAAAGAACTGTCAGCTGGTAAACTTTCTATCTCGAATTATAGACCAAAATGTGTCCACGCCATGGGTGTTATATCCAAGCCTGATGGAGGTATACGACCCATTACCGATTGCAGACAGCCTCTTGATTACTCTATTAATAATTAGGTATCGGAGGTTTGTTCTACTTTTGCCTTTGTCACCCTGGATCATGTCATGCAAGATCTGAAGAAAGGTACCTTCATGTGCACAGTTGATTTGAAATCTGCCTACCGAAGTGTCTTAATTCATCCTAGCAATCATACATATTATGGCCTAAAATGGAAGACCGGTCATGATGAGGGCTATTTAGTCGACAATTTCATCTGTTTTGGGGCTAAATCAGCTCCATACTGTTTTGCTAGAATTACGGACACAGTGACCAGGATAATGAGACGACATGGCCATGTCTGTTACTCATATCTCGACGATCTTCTCCTCTGTGCCCAGTCCTACGAGGAATGTGTGAAATCTCAGCAATTTTTGATACGTTTGTTGGGAGATTTAGGCTTCTATGTATCATGGGGGAAAGTCACCAACCCTTCTCAAAAGAATCGCTATTTGGGTATATACATTGACAGCAGGAACATGACTCTCAGTCTACCTGAAGACAACGTGTTGAAGCTAAAAAAGGAACTAGAGTTCTTTGAGTCAAGAAAGTTTGGGTCTCGTGGACAAATACGTAGATTGGCTGGCCTCCTCAACCATTGCAGTAAAGTTATTCGTGGAGGGAGGTTGTATTGTCACCATGTTATCGATCTACTAAAACCTCTTGCCAAAAAACGATGTGTACACCTAAATATTGGCTTTCATAATGACCTAGAGTGGTGGAGGTCGGCTGTGGATAAATTCTATGGTACAAGGGACTTGTCAGTGAAATCAGACATGAGTAGTAGTCGCGCCGGCGAGGAGGTCGCACATACATTTACTCCGCTCCTCTGAGAACGGTCACATAAGGATCTAATTGAGTTCAATATTCACCACACCTATATCATCTTCACCCATCATCTGCACAAGAACTGAACTATGACTTGATGTGTCGGATCGTGTGATCCTAGGGACTTTCAGTGAATTATTTCTTTGATATTGGGACATTACGATTTGAAATAACCGTCACCATGTTTGAGGACGATGAGGGATTGATCCCCTCGGCGAAATCCAAGTTACTTTTCGCCTTTCCAGATGAAAAAACCGAGCATAAGGCAAAACTACGTACAAAAGGTGAGCCTCTTGGCGATTTTGATTTACGAAGAATCCATACCAAGGAAGAAATTGAGATTAAAGAAGACCCTTGTTCCATAGAAGAACTGAGACGTTCGCTCGAGTTTACCCAGCTGGACCAAGCGTATTATAAAACGTTGATTCAGAAATTGATAGAAAAGGACAGAATAAGATCTCAACAATACAATGCCATGGAACATGAATTGCTTACAGTACAGCGTCAAATGAAACGATATGAAAACACGTCTATTCAAAATGAGGTAGACAACAGAAAATGCAATTTCTTGATATCGGGCGCACTAGAATCTAGGCTTGAGGATACGGAATACCTGGCATTGCATATCATTCAACAGATTGACCCCCGTTTCAGTAAGAAAGACATGGTTTTTGCTAGGCGGATTGATAATAGGTCTAACGGGTCTAGGCAAATAAGAGTAAAAATGGGTGTTGAACAGGCAAGAAACCGAGTATTTTCCAATCGTTCCAAACTGAAACATTCGAATGACTACTACAGAGTGTATATTAATCCGGATTTACCAACTACGGTACAGGAGCGCAAGGAAATGCTTTCACAAGTACAAGCACACCTCAGATCACAAGAGATTACCGACTGCCCTATTTACAGGGATAGAATTCGATTTGAAGGAATAAACTACAGGTACGACGAGCTAGAAAAGCTACCTGAGGGAAAACGATTATCAGACGCTAAAACCAAGATAATTAACGGCAAGCTCTACTTTCACTCGGCACATAGTTGGTTGAGCAACTTTTATCCGTGTAAGTTAGATATTAATGGCTTGTTATTTCATTCGATTGAGCAAGCTTACCAATTCGCTCGGGCGAACGCAGAGAATAAAACAGACACAGCGAAAGAAATCTACGAATGCTATGACGCTAAGGAAGCGAAGAGGCTTTCTCATAGTGTTTTCACCTCTCCGCAATGGGACATAGACAAAATAAACGTAATGAGGGTTTTAATAGAAGCCAAGTTTACACAGAATGAAGATCTGAGAGAGAAGCTAGTTAAAACAGGGGATATGCCCTTGTTTGAGGCAACTAATTGTCCATTTTGGGCTTGTGGCGGCTCTATAAACTCAGAAAGTGTCTCCAAAGGTGATCACACTGGTTGGAACGTTGTTGGTAGATTGATTTCCAACTTTAGGAAATTCCTGCATGAAGGCAGAGCCTTTGTTCCCCCAACCGATTTAGTGGACGACGAAGGGAAAAAGATCCCTCTTGATGGAAGCAAGTCACCAAGAAAAAGACCCCCAAAACAAGCTGTTGCTAATGAAAATGTTGAGGATGGTTCTGAGGCAAAAATGGATACGGTTGAGGAAGAACAATCTTCTGAAAATACTGAAAAGGCAAAAATACCAAATAAAGAACCGCCCAAAATTCAGAGATCTACAGGAGGGGGCAAGCCCAGTAGAGGAAAAGGGAACCGCGGCAGTGGGAGAGGTAAATCATTCACTAGCAGCAATACCAACAGGGATGTTAGGAAACGATTCAGAAGTGGTGAGGATTACTTTAATCCGTCAAAACGCACCTCAAGTCAATCACATGGATATGAACATACCCCAAGTCAGTCACATGGATATGAACAGAGTTATGCCAGTATATTAGAGCAAGCAAGGCCCTCACCAATTGAAATGGAGCGTAGGCTTCTTGAATTTAACCGACTTCAAGACTCGCACCTATACTCACTTAGTACTCTGCAACAGCAAGAAAGCGCGGCACAATATTTCCCAGCCGAGTCAATCGGAGCTGTATAGTATCATCATGAAGACCGTAATCATTACCGATTCGAGGGGACGAAATTTGAGTGACTATTTATTTAATCCTGATATTATTACATTTGCATACAGTGGTGCTAAGCTTGATCGCCTTTGTGAGATGGCCAGGAACTTATATTTTGCACATCGTCCTGATAAAATGTTGATAGTCGGCGGGATATGTAATTTCTCGGTCAAAAACAGTCAAACTAAGGAGATTACCCTGAGCTTCTATAATGAAAATTCACTAGTTGCCAATATGGAAAACCTCTTCCAGGAAGCACTGGAATCGCTCCAGGATATTTCTCACAACTGTGAAATAAGTTTTGGTGGCCGGATTGGGATGGATTTGGCTAAGTCAAACTTCAGGCATACTCCCTCTATTCACCAGCCTATGATAAATCGTGCCATCGTGAGAATCAACAAATTTATTATACAGATGAATCGAACCAGAGGAATCCGACATGTTCACCTGCTAAATAAGGTCCATCCTAGGCAAGGGGATAGACATCGCCATAATTTAAATCGCCTACCGGATGGAATCCACTTGGACTCGACCGTACTGGCTAGCTGGGCCAAACAGATGGAAAACTATCATTATGACAGCCTCAGTCAACTCAATTGAGCTATGCCGTCATGCGACTAGCTCTTATTGTCCTGTAAACAAGAAACAGCTGTTGAAATTCATCACACAAGTCTACTTTATAGCCCACCTTCCGTCATTCAATATTACAAGTCAACCCTTCCTTATTACCAATCAAAGCAAACGACCAATTGTGTACTGCGTCCCCCTATATGTGCTGTATATTGGGAGAAACCTCATGATCCGAGGAGGTGCCGTCATGCGACCCTCTCTCGATCACTTGGCTATCTCGATTCTACTCACATGTAATCAAATATACTGGCATATTGGACATATACCTAAGAACCAAATAACCGACGCTATCATCTCCACACACGATTGGAAATTTAGTACAAGCCTCCAAGCCTGGACATTTTCGTATGTACAATGTGTTATATATTATGTAGAGATTTGGGTTAGGATTGAAGGTGCCGTCATGCGACCCTTTATCCCACCACCTGCAATTGATATACTCGACTTGGAGGCGACTCGTACCTCAATATCATCTAGAAACTGTTTCCTTCTGAATAATAGCTCAATCTGCCTAACATTGAAAAATAATGTGTGTAATTGACAAAAGTAATCCTCTTAAAGACTGGTCTGAGGTAAAAAAGATACGTGGAATTAAGATAGTGCAGTATAACATTCGCTCATTGTTACCCAAAATAGACACCATTCGCACAGAAGTAATGCAAAATAAAATTGATGTAGTTCTATTCACCGAGTCGTGGTTAAATAGTAGTATACCAAATAATCTCATATCCTGCCAAGGTTATAATATTCTACGACTTGATAGGAAGTCAGGAACCAGAGGAGGGGGAATTTGTTGCTTTATTAGAGATGATTATAACTTTAGTTCGAATGAAGAATGTAATATTTCAAACGCGAACAGTGAAATACTGAGTCTTTATATATATAAACAGAATGTCCCTCGTTTCAAAATCGTGGTATCATATAGGCCTCCGGCTGGAAATGTACAATCGTTTATGACTGACTTGGGAAATTGTATGAAATCGCACACAAGTATAAAAGATAAGAATATTGTTGTATGTGGTGACCTTAATATTGACTTACTCGAGAAAGATAACAAAACAAAAAGATTAAAGGAGTTTGCAACCAAATTCCATTTAAGTATTAAAGAAACTGATATCACAAGGTTCGGCCTACAGAAAAATTCTATACTGGATGTATTCTTGATTAATGCTAAAACAGATGTTTATGTTCAAACCTTAAACTACTCCCTATCGGACCACCAACCAGTTGTTGCAATATTTAAAAAAATACACACCAAGATTAAAAGGGTAGATTTTGTTGGTAGAAATTATTGCAACTATACCTATGACAAATTACATGATGAACTAAATGCCTTAGATTGGAATGTTCTTGGAACGATCAACTGTGTTGACGCGCGTTGGAATATGATTGATGAGAATATAAAAAGATGTGCGGATAAGCTAGCTCCCTTGAAAAGGTATACTGGTGTTATTGAAAAGCCAAAATGGTACACTGTCGAGCTCTCGAATACACATAAAGCGAGAGAAAAGGCTTATATAAAAGCAAGAAAATCAAAAAATATGATAGACATTAGGGCTGCACGCCAACTTAGGAACAATTGTAATAAAATGGTAAGGCGTCTAAAATCACAGTATTATAAGAAAATTCTTTATGCAAATAGGAAAGACTCCAATAAATTTTGGAAAATTGTCAATGAAATAAATGGTAATTACAAGCAGAATATCAATAGTCTAACCATAAATGAGGTATGTATTGAAGGTCAACAAATGGTTAATGAGCTTAATAATTATTACTGCTCAGTCGGTGAAAATCTCAATAATAATATTATAACGATCCCAAGAGATCGATACATAGAAACAATTGTCAATCCCTGGACTGCTCCGGTAGTTAATGTGAATATGATAATGGAAAGGATTACAGAAATTGAAATCGCAAAGAACTCAGGCTCTGGTGAACTAAACAGCAGAATTTATAAAGATGCTTTCATGATTGTGGTGACATATATTACAGATTTGATTAACTTGTCTATACAAGAAAATACTTTTCCTTCGAAATTCAAAATTGCAACGGTTGTACCGATCCCGAAGATTAATGTACCAAAGGAACCATCAGATACACGACCTATATCATTAACTCATATCTGTGGCAAAATAATTGAAAAAGTTTTAGCTGATCACCTTCGTATACACTTGAATGCAAATAATATATTAAATAAATATCAATATGGTTTCCAACCGGGCAGATCGACTACTGAGGCCCTTACTGAATATATCACTGATGTCAATTGTGTATTAAATAATAAGAATTTTATGATAACCTGCTTTATCGACTACAGCAAAGCATTCGATACCATATCACATGACTTAATGATTGAGAAATTATCGGACTGTGGCCTACCAGAAAAAATTTTAACTTGGTTTAAATCCTATCTAACAAATAGGTCGCAAATGGTGTCTTGTAACAAATATATTTCTGCAGAAAAGGGTATAAAATATGGAGTTCCTCAGGGATCGATCCTGGGACCTCTTATGTTCTTGGTTTATGTCAATGATATTAAACACCTCGATTTGAAGGTTAAAGTCATACAGTACGCTGATGATACCCTGTTATACATAAGCGCCGATAAAATTGACGACTGTATGAAATTGTTGCAGAAAGATCTAGATAAATTCCAGAAATGGAGCAGGAGTAATAAATTGTTTATTAACACAAAAAAGACTAAGGTGATGCTGACTGGTCCAAAGAACAAAATTAAAGACAAGGTCATCAATCTAATGTTCGAAAATGTGACACTGGAACAAGTAAAGACCTATGTATACCTTGGTATAGCTTTGGACGCTGGCATGAATATGACAACGCAATTTATTAACCTGACTCAGCAGGTAAATTGTAAACTGCAGATTTATAAAAAGATCAGACCTAATTTAACCAAAAATGCAGCCATTATTATAGCAAAATCCAAATTACTATCTATATTCGATTATAGTATTTTTACTTTGACTCCCCTGACTGTAACCCAACTTAATAAACTCCAAACCCTCCAAAATAGAATATTAAGGGTCGCACTGAAATGCGACTACCACAAACCCAATGAAGAACTCTATTCCGAATGCAAAGTAATGACCATAAGAAAAAGAATAAATCTTAACTTGGGAAAAATTGGCCACAAAGAGGTTTATCTTAATAATAGGGCTAAAATCCATCCTAGGAATACCAGGCGTGCAGCCGGACCAACACTTGAGTGCTTTCCACTGAAATCAGACAAAGATACTAAGAGTTTAAAGAATAATATAGCTTCCACCTGGAACAATATACCTGAACGGATCAGGAATATTCAGGACCACAATCTCTTTAGCTTAACCCTAAAGAGGCACATTAAGAATGGCTAAGTCTCCTGTTTGCATTGTGTCCGCCCACCAACTTACCCCATATTGCGATGGGTCCGCCCACCTACTTACTTCCTGATATGCCTCGCTGTAATTAGCAAATGTAAATATAATTGTAAATACAAACACTCTAATCTCCCTACCCCTCTCTCGTCCCTAGGTAAAATGCCTGTATCGTGATTGCTACTTATACGAATCACTTATTCGTATAACTCAACTGTTCTTGAAACAATTGTATAATGAATGTACTTATGTAAGCTGTAAATATAAACTATTGGTCTATCTAATGCGCCTGTTATATGTAGAGGTAAAATGTACAAATTATGCAAAGGCATCAGCCTCTGCCAAAACTGCGGGTTCTGATACCATTGTCCTTGCTCGTAAACTGATGATGTAAATACTTATAGTGTGCCACTAAACAGGTGACACACCCTATGAACCATTATACTGGGTTTCGTCGAAAATTGTTATTTAAGATACTATTTATATTCTGTATATTTCCCAATATCGTAAGATGAAGATTTGTAATATGGTAAAATTTTCCTGTTCCACAGGATCCTGACACATCAAGATCACTCGCTTCACGAGACAATATTATATAATAGCCTGTAACCATCACCCTCATCTCTCATTATTTTTTAACAATTTTAATAAATTTTTCTATATCCTTGTTAACTTAAAAACTTAACTTAACTTAAAAATGTATGGATTATAAAACTTCAACGTCTGATAAATTGTAAATAAGGTCAGGTCATGATGAAAAACACAATTATTTAAATATTTTTGTGAAGAGTGTAACCGCCTGTTTTCCTGAATAAAATATGTCCAAAAAAAATGGCATAGCCCTCGTATGTGATAATGATGAATTTGTGGCCTCGTTCAAGGATCTGGCTTATGTGGGAGTTTTCCAGCCAGGAAACCTTGCTTGCGAGAATATAATTTATATATATTGAATTTTTATTCAGGAAGTAAACAGTTACATCGTGAAAAGGTAAGACAATTCTTCAATTTCATGTGTGCATCATGAGAATTCATCTCAGATCTTCATTAACCAACCTGTGAAAAATGTCCAGGTGTTCAAATGCCTTGTGTCTCTCTCTGTGGTGTTATTTCATTGGATAGAATTCTTTAGAAATTCAGGAATTTGTCTGATGTGTCCTTATAAGAAGGTTACAGTGTTTAACATGAGAGAGGGCTCCTGACGAGACTTGTGTAAATATCATTAGGACGATTTTTTGGATTTGTGATGGGAACAACTGCTTTTTAGACCCTGTTCTCATTTAAGTTTTCCAGAGATTCGTGCTTTGGATGAGAAAGTATCCCTTGTACGTCAGAACGCCCTGGCTTCCAGTACCTTGTCAGTCAGATCGTCTCAGTGGAAGAAGTATTACAACTTCTGTGAAACGTTTAAGATTGTGCCTCATCCAATATTACCTGAAAATGTTTGCCGTTTTCTCGTCTGGGCATCTGAGAAGTTGGCATATTCATCTTTCGAAAACTACACATCTGCTATTAACCATTTGGCAAAGCTGGACGGCTCCCCAGACATTCGTTCAGATTTTCGTCTTAACCCTTCGGGGTCTGAAACGTCTGTTGGGTGATGTGAAAGCCCCAAAGGATCCCATATTCCCTGATGAATTGGTAAAAATATTTTATCAAATGGATATGCAGTGTGATAGAGAGGTAGCAGTTTGGTTAGGCCTTCTGTTATGTTATCGTACATTACTTTATAGATTGGACATAAATAATTAATAGCAGAGACAGCTCCACTATAGTCTCATTCAAGTACAGGCATTACAGTGTGGTTTTAAAAATGCAAGGAATAGATATTTAATCAACCAAATATCAGAACATCTTCAGGTTATACAATAATCTGCATGAATTTAGGGCTCTTGCACTTTCCTAATGTCATATATTGCTATAGCTCTGCTTATAATTTAAGAAATATGTGTAGGTAAGATATATAAAAGCGAGGAGGCCGGTTAAACTGTGTTTATTCAATTTTCTTTTGTTCAGCGATAAAAATTGTAGTACATTCTTCTTACATACATTCTTCCTATATGTATGTATACATTCTTCTAGAGCTATATTTGTAGTACATTCTTCCTATTAGGCTGGTGGGCGAGAAACTTTCCTGGACGGTAGCAACTGCTTGAATGGCCGCCTCTCCCACCAGCTGTAGTCACATGGGTACCAAGTGCGTCCATATCCCTCTAGGGGCGCCAAGGGTAGTCTGAGTGGATACTAATTAAGGAAATAGAACATAGGTTTCCAAAATTAAGTGCAATCTTTACTACGGATAACTTATGAAATATGTGTAGGTAAGATATGAGTAATTCTCCCAAACAGCAGGCATTTGATAACAGGAGGCCAATATTTTTGAAAAAATAAAATTTGCCAAATCTTTACTTTTTTTAGTGTACATATAGCAGGGTATATTAGCATAACACAGACAATGTTTGGGAAGGCTGTAGCTAATATTTCGCTTCCTACACCTATTCTCAGAAATCTCTATTTTTGCCTATTATTTTGCCTTATTAGTTTGCTGGCAAAGCAGGGCTTGGTTGTTAATAGAATTTTGACTACCTGTTTATCAAAATATTCATTTTATTTCATTCAAATAATTGTGGCAAAATAGGAGGATGTCTTTATCTCTAATAATTATGGCGTAACGGTGACGCTATGGTGTAATGGTGACATTGCCATAAATGCTCACTGCAATTCAACAGCATCTGTATTTATTCATATCTATATTTTTTACCAAATTCAGACAGACCTAAATAATTATAATTAGGGCAAAATTACATGAAAATATATTCTAAAAAAAATATGGGAGATATTTCACATATCGTAACGCAACATAAAATATTCCCACGCCAGTTCAAGGAATTTTATGTGTGGTAATAAAAGGTTTTAGGCATGTTGTGGACTATTAACCTTTCTTTTTATCAAAATATACATACTTATACATCTTCCCTCCACCGAAAACTAGGTGCTATTTGATATTAATAGTTACTCTTGGTCTATTTGATTGTTTTAAAGCCAATACATGTCGTAACGGCGACATAGATATTCCAAAACAATATTTTACATGTCTAGATCAGTTAAAATTAGTGACTACAAAAATATTGTGTTTTTTCATAATAATGAACATGTGTGCAGGTGTAGAAAACGCGGGTACCAAAGTCATCGCTTCCTTAATGCATGTATAGGGACATAGATTTGTCTGCTTGGTCTCGAGTAGCTACAATACATGGGGCTGAGATGGTCTTACAGTTTTAGATTATTTCATAGATACATACATTATAATATCATTGTCAAAATTTATGTCATCTCGCATGATTAAATGATGAGGGGTCTTTGTAAAGATAAAGTTACTTTGCCTTACAAATGTGAAAAGGGAGAAAACGAGCACGTCTGCAGCCACTATTCCTCTATCACCTGTAGATCTAAGGTAGTTTACCATTCTTAAAATTTCAGATCACAACAAGAAGGGGCTCTGTTCAGTATATGTGTCAAGTATTTAACCTCTGCCCTGAGTATTATCTTTATTATCTTATTGTCAAACACTTGCCCGGGGAGAGATCTGTCGATCCTAGGAGAAATGACTTTGCACTTGCATATATAGTTGTGAACCGATTTAAAGGAATTACCCAGGAACTTTATATATACAGCAGCTTTGACTTTTGAATATTCAACCCTCTGTGCAGGAGGTGAGCACTCTACCAATTTGGCCACAACGCCTCTACTGCTGATCTAGAGCATCTTTTAAAGGCATGGGTCCTGTGCGGATGAGTTGCCCACAGGCTTAGGCATGAAAAATGAAACAGCAGCTCTGCGCTGGTTTTGAAAGTTCAACGATAGTCCTATTTTCATATTGACCTTATGTACGACAAAATTAAAATAAAGTTTCAATATATATATAGAACCCTCTGTGCATAAGGTGAGCACTCTACCAATTCGGCAACAGCGCCTGGTTCGAGAGACATGGCTTAATTCTATTGAAGAATTGTGGGTCATTCTCCGAAATAGTTAGGGTTAGTGATAAGCGATCCACGAGTGTTGTGGCGGTAAGAAAGTTGTTTAGCCTTCTTGTCGGAAGGGGGCGTGGCAGGTGTATGTCTGAATGAGACCAATCAATGAAAACACAAAAATATGAAAACTTTCACCTCATATTTTACACTATTCTTGCTCTGAACGCATGGGTGCTGCGCAGAGGAGGTTTTTTTTTGTTTTTTTTTTAAACAACTTTATTCAATATGTCAACAAATCTTCTCATCTCTCAGGGTCGATAACAATATTTTTACATCGCACCTGTTTTCTCGGTGTGTACCTAAAAAAAATATCATAGGTATGTGTTGCAGGAGATAACAAGGGAGTTCACATCGTGTTTTGAGGCTGTAGGGGCTTCATAACGAAATGCTATACACCGTATTCTCGTGCCTGCGCAGTTACCTCCTATGGCTGCGCACCCCAAGTGACGGGTCAGAAAAATCTAGGTCAAATGACCAGCTATTTGTTTCTACCAGGACGGCAGGATATCAGTACATTGAATCTTTATTTTAAAGAATAATGCTTCTGCTTATAATCATATTTCATTTCATATAGAGCATATTAATAGTAACTAAGTACTTGAGTTATCTGGAGATTCAAATAATTCCCTTTTAGTTGTGATGCTTTACTTTCTACATTCATCTCAGTTGTAGTTGTAGCTATGAAAACATAACGTGTATAGGAAGGGAGGGGGAATCCTTTCTTCTACTTTACTGAAACCCCTTGCCAAATCTTTCTTTCTGATAGGAAGAAAACTTTGATATGTTTTGGGTTGAAATTCTAACTGATACACATGGCCCTTGGGTCTTGAATTTAGAATGTAACAACTCAATTGTGAATTGTCAGTGTGTCTCTGTCTCTTTACTAGGGATCACTAGGAACATGTTGGCCGATGTGCACTAGAGCAGGGGCCGGGGCAGGGTGGTCAAGGGCAGGGTGTTGCACTGGTGAGTGTGTGGCTGGGGACGCAGCCATGAAGGAGAGGTAGCTAGAAGTGGTCAGCAGCGTCAGCAGCATTCTTGCCTCATCTAAACATAAACTTTACTAGTTGGAAAGGAAATACCTAATATGATAGACATGAAGAGAGCCACAATACTTTTGAAACTTTTGGGGATTATGATAATGTACTGTATGTGTTGTGTGAATGAGAGAGGGCCAGGTAATCAATGAGTTCTCTTTTGCGTTCTGCTGCTTTTAACATAAAACTACATTAAACAAATTAACCACTTTTCAAATTTCGTCCAACTTCTAGAGATGTTTGGAAGTGTTTTAGAACTATGTTGTCTTTGAAAACTGATGGTTTTGCAGCTATCTAATGTATTTAAATGTCTGGTGGAAAACCAAACTTCTGCAAGGTTAATCCAGTGCATTTGACCAAAGTGACGGGTTTCTGACCCGTCACTTTTAGTTACTCCAACGAGTTTAGAGGAAGAGAAGGCCGACTGAGGGGCCTATATGGGGGGAACCTAGGACGAGCTTGTTTTCGATTCTTATCACTCATTAAGGGCTAATGACAGATAGTGGTGTGTGGTTTTCTTGGAAGTGGGCAGATGTGGTTACTCCACATGTCTCTATCTTCAGCTGCTTTCCAATGGCTGTTGCATGTAGGCCCAATAATTTTGCTATTTTGCTACCTTCCGATCTGGTGAAAATGATGGGACAAGTTTGAACAGCTAATTCAAACTATTATACACATGTCCAATTAATGAATCTTCTTTCACCAGATCGGAAATTTATATAAATTACAAATATTCATGAGAATTTAAGACCTTAATACTCAGCTAAATAGATTTGGGTCATATTGGTCCTTTGAGATGGGGAACATATCATCTGAAAGCTAAAGACAAGGGGATTCACACTAAATGCTTACCATATAGATATCATAAGAAACCTGGCCACAACCTGGGCCCAAAGTAACCCTGTTTTCTTGTAAGTTTAAGTGGGTCAGGGGCATTTATGGGAGTTTCAGAAAATGGAGTTTAGAGCTGAAAACAAGCTCGGGACTAAAGGATTGCCGCCTGGCCTGTGGTTTCATGCTGTGTGGCACTGGAGGACCCTGATGTGGGCCTTGTGGTTAGATAAATTATACCCGATAAGGTATACTTTCTGCCTTAGAAGTTTAGGGCTTTGGACCTGGCCCTCTCTCCCTATAAACTCGTTGGTTACTCATCTGCCCAACAGCAGCGGAGGGGGTCAGGTGAAGCCTTTAAATACCAGCAGCAGAAATCACAGACACTGACTATATAAAATTGTGCTTGATATATTTCTAATTGTTTATCTAATTACTTCTGTAATTGACTTCTCTTATTGTTTTCTGTAGTTGCCTGTAATTACAGTATATTGTATAACTCATGTATATTTCAGTTCATGTACTGGCGTGCACGCTTCCTATAGTTGAGTTTAATAAACTCCCTTTTACCCACATCGTTTTTGAGTTAAATAATATGATATAATATAATATAATATATATATATATATATATATATATATATATATAATATATATACCTTATTACTGCAATAATTTCCCCGTCGTTTCACGCATAGAGCACGATGTGAAACAATTAATACCTTCACATCATTTCAATGGAGGTCACTGTCCCAGTGGTTTTTGTTGCTTTGACCCCGAACACAGGGACCTTTTTTCGGATGTTATTTTTTAAAAAAAACTCTTCTTCAATCAAATCAAAAAAGGTCCCTTCAAAGTCCAACAGATCCAATGGATCTATATCGGACGAGAAAATCAAATCTACATGAAAAAACCGGCCTGGAATCGGGTGCGATCGATAATTTCTCAATCAATAGCCCCAATTGGCATCATTAGTTCTATAATTGGTAACAAGAATGCCTTTGCCACCTAAAATGAAATTATGAGGCTGGGACGAATGGAAATTAAACTTTGCATTCACATGCCACAAACTCTCGAGAATCGGTGAATACATTTTGGACACCTTTCCGATAATAGCAACACAATTCATTCGATTTATTCATCCCATTGAAAAGATACAAGGGCCTTATGAATTGGTTAAGATATTTATGATTCGCTTCTCACGTTTCAGTTTGATCCATTCTTATGCAAATTGTATTGGATTATTCGGAATGCTATTTTGATCAAGTCAGAACCTTTTCCTCTATTTTCTGCAACTGTGATGTGTTACAGAAAAGAATGGGTCTTAAGTCGCAAAATTGATATGTTTCAAGTGTTTAATGAACAAGATCTCTTTAAGGAACGTCTTCATTTCTGAGATATCTGGCGCATTTACTTGTGTGAATACATGTATCAAATTTGAACATATAGTGTATTAAATATATGATTGGGTTTCTGAGGTCATCCTATGGAGTACATGTGTATACTCAGAAATATTGCAAACTTATTTTCTAAACATAAAGAACCATCATAAAATATATAAATACTTTTTAGATTTCCTCAATCCTCGTTGGAATCCAATTAATCACATCTTTTCTAATATGATGGTATGACCATAAACATTATGTTTCAAGAAACCCTCCTCGTATCTTCGTCGCTCTTGATAACAAAATATACTTATGATATTTAAACAAAAGACGTGAGGGGCGGGTTCATACAACTGACACTTCTGATGAAGTATATGTGTTGGTCAAGTTAACATGGCAACCCTCTGCTGAAATTGTGAACTAATAAGGACCGTGAGGCAATCAAACGTCCCTCTTGAAAACTTCAGGAGGACAAATTCTGTCATTTCAGGTTATGGAGGTGACAACAAAACCTTTCAGGGTTTTTCCCCCCTGGACTCCCCACTGGACTTTTAGGACACTTGTGGTTCGAATCTGATAGTAAGGAATAGAACTAGTATAAACCGAGAACAGATCTTGACCTTTACTCTAATTATATTAGTAATAGAGGGAGAAAAAAACTTTTCAGTGTAGTCTCCCAGCCACTCAGATCAGACCAGAATGGTATGTCAGTTACTGGACGTCTACTGTGCTAATTGCGCTCCTGGCCCTGGAGTAGGCTTCATAATGAAATTCTAATGGTATTTTGCGGTTTGGAACGAGAGTTATTCCCGTAGTTTAGAGGGACTCTCTCAACTGTTCCATGAGATACTAGATTCCTTAATCAGGAAGTTCAACTATCTCTGGTGGAAAGGTTGGAAATGCTGGTGATAATAAACACTGCTCAGTTACTTGAGCTAATAATTAGGGAATTTGGGCCGTTAGGTCCAGTAAATTGGTTTCATTTTGACTGACTTTCTGAAGACTTCTTTAAATAGACATTGCTTGCGTGCAGGGAATGTGTGGAAGATCCCCCAAAAGTACTACCTAAAGGTTTTGCCGTAAGATCCGAAAATATATGAAGCGTTCACATGTGTTTTATTCATAGCATCTCTTTGTAGGAATGTTCATATCTTGGAGTATTTAAAGCTTTAAGTCGTATGAATACATGCATCAAGTTCCAGGACAGTGTTTTAAATATATTCTTGTGTTTCTAAGGTCATTTTATGGAATATATTTAGCTACGTTACAAGTAATTGTCTACCCTAAATTAGTCCATTTTGGATCCGATTTTGGGAGAATATTCGTGCAATTGTAGTACCACAGACCGTGACTGTACCCATGGTCTATATGACATTTTCCCGTCCACCCATTGGCTAACTACCAATTTCATGACCCAACGTCACATTTCACAGCCTCCCATTGGCTAACTAACCCAAGCCCGACCCACAGTCTATTTGAAGTGACGGGGGGCTCCCATTGGTCCCCGCTGGAGACACCAAGCGCCTGCCGCCATGCTGGAGAATAACACCTCGACCCCCTTGGGAACCTGGTTACCCGTGACAATGAGCAAATGTTTTACCGTTGATAACAGCGATTATGCATCCCTTGCCTAAAAGCTGTCGATTAAACAAGTGAAAACCATTGAAACCACTTTTTCTTGTCCTTGAGGAGGACTGAACAAAGATGTTAAGCATGTCGATACGGTGTTTACCTTTAGACGACTGCCACAACATCTTACGGGAAACCCGTGCGCAATGTGTTAGGTGCGGAGAAGCATCTAGTGGCGCCATCTAACCTCGCGGCCACTACAACTGCTTGCTCGCGTTGGGGACACATTTTCTCTGCATGGAGTGTGGTGGCATGGCCAACTGTGAGAAGGTTGTGTTTGATGTGTTAACCGATGTGACGTTAGTAAAGAATGACTTTTTGCTTGTTATTTATGGTTGATTGTGTTGGGTTAGGTGTGTGAGGGGATCGGATCCATCATGGACTAAAATCAATAAACAACTCAGATTTTTTCGTTTGAACGGCCTCAGGACGTCTCTAGGCTTACAGACCGTTCTCACGCAAAAATCTTCGTTGTTTATTGCTATAATATATTTTTAGATTTCCTAAATATTAAAATCGTTGAAGTCCACATAATCTCATTCACTAAAATGCAATACTAACACAATATGATCAAATAAAATAGAATAAAAACTAAAGGTATTGAGCCTACACTTTAGAGGATAGACTGCCAACGCTGAATTTGCGTCAGTCTAGCAGGGTAGCAACATGCTCATACAGTATGAACAGGGTAGCAACATGCGCTCAGTAATCAACTGGTCATTTACCTGCAGTTAACACCATGCAAATGCTTATTCTCCCACTACTCAACTCCTGCTCCACCTTCGAGTGGCTATTTTTAACAATTTTTACTTTAACACCCCTTTCACGCCAACGTCTCCGACGCTAAACTAAATATTGACCTCAGCGCAAAAAAAACATCAAATGACCAAGACCACAAATACTATTCTTTCCCAAACATCTGACCAATGTTATTATGCTCGTGCCTCATAAAAACTACTTTGCTTACTGCTGATGGTGCTGCTGATGGTGCTTCCCCTGCCTGTCCTTGTTTTCCGAATTTTGCCCACCTAAAGGGTTTTTCCCCAGGCTGTTTCACAGCCATCGATGCAGCTTTGCGGTGGCACGTAAGGGATAAGAGCAAATCCTTGTTGCTCAGAGAACCAGAGAGGACCAAATGGCGAGGTACACCTTCTGCGAACAGTATGCCAATGCCTTTTGCGTTTTGCTCAACTGTATTCTTCTCCTTTACGTTCGACACAATGTCAAGTTTAAACCTGCATATAATGGCAGCCTTAGATGTGCCTGGTAGATGCATGCACATAGTTTGTTTTCTGTAATGTACAACATCGGTGTCATCAATGTTCTTAATGATTCACTTAGCTCCTAATACGGGTCACTGGCGAAGCTCAATGAATCAACAGCTCATGCTCAGATTGCAGTGATAGGACTATTTGTCAATCATCGTTGCTGCCTCAATTGCGATATTTCCTAGACATAAATTGCCTATTCAGGTCTATTGTCAAGCCATTAGCCTGGAGCTAGAAGTACCACGTTTCATCACTAATACATTGGTAGATCATTTATCCCATAAGTGGCCTACACAAAACAGCATTTAAGGGGCTTCAGACGGACCTAGTTAAGCCGGGTTTTTCCATTATGTTAGTGAAACTATAGTAGGTCTTCAATTAGGGTGCATACACAGGTCATTACGCAGATCTGGGACCTGCTGCTTTGAATTAAGAGGTGAACGCTTATATATATTCTGGTTCAAATCATCTGGATTTAAAATATTAATTTTACAGCTTCTTAATGAGCTGGGAATGCGGAATGATATTTGTTCATACAATCAATCGACACATCGATGCCCATATTTGGACACTGGGGTAGTTACCTTATCGATATGACCAAGCCCCCTTTTCCTATCAGCCAATAGGACCCATTCCATTACTTTGAATTTTACTCTGATCTAATTGTATTATTGGGGAAAATAAAGCATGCTTTGCTTGGTTCAGGCACTCCTGAGTCGACCTTATTTTATATTCAAACACAGGCATTCAAATGTCATATTTGAACAACACTAACGTGGCTTTATCAGATTTCTACTAATGGAAGGACGCAATATAGGATTGTAAGGCATTAGTTATGTATGCAAGTACGATGAGACTATCCCCTAGTGATAGATGGGATATGGGTATAGTATTAGGTCAGAGGCAAACCTGATAATTTTTTACACATTGCCTAATTATGACATCGTACCTAGTTAGCTTTAATGAAACAAACAATTTAGTTATGATGTATTCTATGAGTGGATTAACATGCTCACTTAATGGAATGAATGTTTAGGCCAACTTGGATGATAAAAGATGGGGGTATAACTTAGACGCTCATTAAGAAAAGGCGACAAGTGTTGACAAGTGTTCAAGGGAATTATATCTATATAGGTGATCCATCAGGTTCGTTTGCAGCAAGTCTATTATACATAGATTTCACTGACGTCACGGCCCTCGCCATGTCTGGGGTCAAATTAGATGCCTATGTATGCTGCGATACTTGACTATACCGTTTTCTGGCTATTTTAACCTTTACTAGTTTTCATCTGCCTCAACAATACCTTCATGATAGGTTAGATAACCTGCCTTTAGTTTAGTATTACTCAAGTATCCAGTCTTGTGAGGTTTATCAACTTTGTTTTGATAACCGGCCGTAGACAGCTAGTGTAGCGGTGACCCAGGACATGGCGGCCAGTTAGCTGGGAGGGAATTCGCCAAAATTTGCACGAATCGTGCACTTGGTGACAAGTTTTTGAAATTTGGCGGGGTGTTAGGTATGGGTATTAGGTTTTCAAAACTCTGTGCAAACAGAATGTGATGGCCCCCTGGTGGCTGTTATGCCCAAAAAACAAAATGGCTGCCACTGGGACATAACAATGTCATATCTCAGCCCCATTTAGCACTAAATCCATGTGTAATACCACTTTGACCATGTTTTAAGGTATGGGGAATCTATTTCCAACATTAGTTTTTTGTTTCAAGGTCAATTTCAAGGTCAAAATCCAAAATGGCTGCCCCTGGAAAGAGTAAATATCATATCTCAGCTCCTTTTGTTACTAGATCTATGTATAATACCACTTTTAGTATGTTTTAAGATATGAGGAATTTATTTCTGAGGTCACATTTCTGTTTCAAGGGCAATATCAAGGGCAAAACCTAACATGGCCGCCTCGGCTAAAAGTAAATATCATATCTCAGCTCCTGTTTGCACTAGGTCTATGTATAATACCTATTTCAGTATGTTTTAAAAATATCAGGAATTCATTCCTGAGGTCACTTCTGAGTTCCAAGGTCATTTCTAGGTCAAAATCCAAGATGGCTGCCCCTGGAAAGAGTAAATATCATATCTCAGCTCCTCTTTGTACTAGATTTATGTATAATACCACTTTTGGTATGTTTTAAGGTATGAGGAATTTATTTCTGAGGTCACCTTTCTTGTTCAAGGTCAATATCAAGGTCAAAATCCAATATGGCTGCCTCAGGGAAACATATATATATCATATTTTAGCTCCTGTTTGTACTACATCTATGTATAACACCACTTCCAGTATGTTTTAAGGTATGAGGAATTCATTTCTGAGGTCACTTTTCTGTTTCAAGGTCATAATCAAGGTCAGAATCATTGAATCAAAATCCAAAATGGCCACCAGCTAGTAATGTAAATATCCTAATTCAGCTCCCATTACCAGATCCATTTACTATCTCATTACTAGGTCTATTTATAATAATGTCCCTTTATGTGAGTTGTCAGAAATTGGGAATCCCTTTTTGAAGTTACAAGGTCATTTTCAAGGTCATTTCCAAAGTCAAAGGCTAACGGTAATGTTCTGTTTGAAGACAAAAGCTATTTATGATGGGCCATTTGATACAGCCACCCATTGAGATAGTAGAAAGATCAGGTTTCATATCATTAACTACTTTAACACATTATTAGTGCAGCCTCCTTCACACTTGCATATGTGCTACAGCGCAGTCCAGCTCGATGGTACTTACATGCTCCCTTACAGTGACCACACATCCACAATGGAGGAGCAGTGTGCATGCCTGGCTGACATCTGCCAGATCAGTCCAATATGGCATCCACTGTTTGGTTCTAGCATTCCATTCCCAGCCCCAATTGCTAGAGTCTGGAATCTCAGGGGTTTTAAAGAGGGCCTGCCTCCAGACAAAGCCTGCAGTGAGCATGGCATGCTGGAATAAAGCATTTTGAGTTGGAGGAATCGTTTCCAGGCACTTGAGGCCACGGGTGAACATCAGCTTTCTTGCTTCATTCACTGTGTCTGCACTCCGATTTTGAAGGAATCCAGAGTCAGGCTGGTTGGGCCTTGGGTGATAGCAATGAATGTGTCAGTGACCTCCGGAAAGGCACCCCATGCTTTCCATGCAGTCTTTTTACCAATTCTAAACATTGCTGATACAACATCACACCCTGTAAATGCATGAAAGAATGGAAGTGCCTTCCAATATTCAGGTCCCAATATTTGTGAAATGTGGTGGATTGGTATATCTTTATATGATTTTCCTGTTCCAAATCCAACCCACAGTTCTAACAGGCCAATCTAATGGAATGGATTGATGGCCAGCACAACCACATCAGTATCCACTGTCCTGAGGTAGGCTTTAGTGTGACCCTCCTAGGCAGCATGTAGTAAGTGGAGCATCATTCATGTGTCAGCTTCTTCTTGCTGGCAGGGGGACACCACACTTGGCACGAGTTTGGGATTTGAGACTTGTCTCTATATATGTGTCCCAGACAGTATTGACTCTTGTTGTGCTGCCTCTCATCTGACTCTGCAAGTATGGCAGCACAGGCATCTGTGTGTACTCCCAAACACACTGGCATGCTTGGGTACACAGATCATGCCGATTCTCATGCTTGAAAAATTCATCTATGTCTGATTCAGGGCATGCTTGAAGGGAAAAAAGAGCTTGGCAACAAGAGATGTATTTGCCTTAGCAGAACCCAGCTTATCATTTCCCTTCTTTAGATCAACAGGGGGTCTTTTGGAGAATGTATACAGCTTTGCTCTTGGAATGACATCAGACAAAGGCTTAGAAGCTTTTTCAATTCTGTCCCTCATGAATTCCCTGAACTTGGCTTTGCCAATCTGAGGAGATCTGTGAGGGAGTTGCTGATCTCATGGTCCATTATCTCACCAGTATCTAATGTGATGAGCTCTGGGCCAATTTCCTTGGAAGGTTTGACCACTGTACTATCCTTAACAAGGTTGTATAGAGCTTTGAGGTGATTGAGGAACTTCTTCTGTTCAGCTACTGAGGTCTCCGGATGTTCTAAAGTTTCTTTGTTGTTTGCAGCAGAGAAGCACTTTCAAACTCATTAATGACCCGAAGTACTTCAGGTTTTGAAAGCTCAATCTCCTCTTTGTCTTCCTGTTGACCATACAGGCCTTTTGCCCCACTATCTTCCTTCAGAAATTTGTGTTCCTGGCTCTGATCCAATTGCATTATTGAGAACATTGTGTCCCCATGTTGCACAACAAACTTCCCCTCCATGAATGCCTCATAGATTGAAGGATGGGTTTTTTAAGTTGCACCATGTCTTTCAAGAATACTGGCATCCAGCGGGCATAATTTGTGTGCGCAAAGGCGAAAAACCATGGACACATATCATAGCAGGCATTTAGAGTTAGTGGCCAATTACCAACCTGCTGACCCCGAACAAAATTGCAGTTAATGAGCGGGTAATCTCTCAATGTTGTCCAGTAGCAAATTGTTGGAGCATTGTTAATGAGACGCTTTCCCATGTCTCCATGGGTTTATGAGGTCCATATCCCTCAGAGCAGTAATCATTGTATGCCTGAACTTTGAGTATATGGAGCCAGGTAATAGTGAGCTGGTATGCATACATGTATGCTTGACATGCTTGCCACCTAGCAGAGAAGCTGCAACACCAGTATTGAAAATCTTAGCAAGGGAAAACATGCATTCCCAGCCTGATCCAGCCAACGGCTTACCCCTACATTCTTGAGATGTCATTTCAACATGGAGGAATCCCATAAAACATAAATCTTTGACTCACTCACCTCATTTGGGTATTGCCATTGACATTTTTTCTGTTGTGCATAGAGAGGACAGTCACCTTCAATCACTGGAATCTGGCAGGATTCACAATCTCAATTGCCTTCTTCACAACAAGCATTGCATGTTTCTGCATAGTCATTGATGAGGCCTCGTAGAATACAGGAAAAAATCCAACTGTGGCCCTTGGCCTGACACCTTCTGAGTGTTGGCCATGGGAGAAGAACCCAGAGTATGTCAATGGTGTTTCTTGAAGCTTTCCATCTTTTTCTATGAGAACCTTGTGAAGATGGTTGAGCCATGCCTCCTCAGGCACACCTGCTCTTGGATTATTTGTAAAAGCTGTTCTGACTGATCCATTTATACATTTTGAGAGAGTGATTCCTCCAGCATATTCATCAATGTATGGGACAGTGATGAAGTCATCAGGAAGCTGGATAGTTGATACTAAAAGTGGTATTATACATAGATGTAGTGCAAACAGGAGCTAAAATATGATATTTATGTTTCCCTGAGGCAGCCATGTTGGATTTTGACCTTGATATTGACCTTGCACAAGAAAGGTGACCTCAGAAATGAATTCCTCATACCTTCAAACATACCAAAAGTGGTATTATACATAAATCTAGTACAAAGAGGAGCTGAGATATGATATTTACTCTTTCCAGGGGCAGCCATCTTGGATTTTGACCTAGAAATGACCTTGGAACTCAGAAGTGACCTCAGGAATGAATTCCTGATATTTTTAAAACATACTGAAATAGGTACTATACATAGACCTAGTGCAAACAGGAGCTGAGATATGATATTTACTTTTAGCCGAGGCGGCCATGTTGGATTTTGCCCTTGATATTGCCCTTGAAACAGAAATGTGACCCCAGAAATAAATTCCTCATATCTTAAAACATACTAAAAGTGGTATTATACATAGATCTAGTAACAAAAGGAGCTGAGATATGATATTTACTCTTTCCAGGGGCAGCCATTTTGGATTTTGACCTTGAAATTGACCTTGAAACAAAAAACTAATGTTGGAAATAGATTCCCCATACCTTAAAACATGGTCAAAGTGGTATTACACATGGATTTAGTGCTAAATGGGGCTGAGATATGACATCGTTATGTCCCAGTGGCAGCCATTTTGTTTTTTGCGCATAACTGCCACCAGGGTGCCATCACATTCTGTTTGCACGGAGTTTTGAGAACCTAATACCCATACCTAACACCACGCCAAATTTCAAAAACTTGTCACCAAGTGCACGATTTTTTTCGAATTCCCTCCCAGCTAAGTAGGTTTCCCCAGCCTACTGGGTGACGTCATGTGAAATCTAGGTATTGGGCGGTTAGAGAGGTTATGGTCGTGAGTCAACAAACGGGGACTAAGAGTGCATAAACCATGATTCTGGTGCAGTTGTATGCCTATGCAAGAATTTGAATGCGAATTGAATGAGCAAAAAAGCCGGTGAGCGATAATAAGTGAAACCATCACAAGAATGTATTTTGGCGGGTCCCCCGAAATACATGTATATATGTGGATTTTTATCCTATACTGCAAAAGCAACTGGACAAAATCCTCCAAACATTTTTTTTTTATTATTATTATTTCAAATTAGGCCATTTACATTTAAACAATCATAACAAAAAATGCATGTCCACTCTGTTGATGTCTTGTTGCGTTGCCTCCAATAGTTCTAGTATTAAGTACCATATTACAAGTTTACATAGCATATGTATACATTCCTTGTCTGATAAATTCCACAGATCACCATAAGCTGTTCAATTACTGAATAATACAAACTTTGTTTCTTCTTCACTCATATCTTTACATATTTGACACACGATATGTTTATCCATCCATTCTGCTTATATACCCAATTCATAATCGCTGTTGTATAGGCTTTTTACAATGTTATCGCCTGAGCCCTGATAAGGGCATTTGTTTTAGCTAAAAACATGTGGAACCGATATCGTCTATCAACACTCCTAGATAATTAAAATTTGAAGTACAAGTAATGGGTTTTCCATCACAATTGAGGACAATTCCTTCTAACTCTGGCTTCTTCCCTTTGTAAAACAGTTGATATTTCGTCTTACTAACATTCAACTTGAGACCATTTTTCTTACACCACTCATTATACATAGCTATAACAGATTGCCCTTTCTGTTGTAACACACTACCTTTAGTACCCACGATCGTAATTACAGCATCGTCTGCATATGCTATAAGTTTTCCATCGAAATTCATTTTATTCAGGTCGTTACCAAAAATGTTATAGAGCAAAGGCCCCACAATACTTCCCTGAGGTACTCCATTCGATACTACTTGTTTAGTCGAGCAAAGATTTTCTTGCCTCAAAACTTGCATTTGATTGCTCAGGAAATCTGCTATTATGTTAACATACGGGTCCAATACCTATGTTTTGGAGTTTTTTTGATCAAGATAGCATGTGGGATGGAATTAAAGGCTTTTCTTACATCGAAATAAATAGACAGACAACATGAAGTATTATCCAACGCATGGCCGAATGACTTTAATTTGATAATTTGACTTTGAAAATATTGTATTCAGGATCATATACATTTCCATACATTAAGCAAGAATATTCTCAATATAGTGTAAAATACCAAGAGCTCAGAGATTCGGTATTATAGAAGTCAGAAGTATGAAGTCAGAGATCGGTTGAAGTTTGCGTCAGTTCGGCTTAGGCAAGGAGTACCTGAGACTAGCTTTATTTATACTCCTAGAATGGCCTTAATTAATTCATGAACATGGCCTATAGATATTTCCGCTGCTCTGTCCTGTTCTAATTGGCTGAGGGAGAATTCTTTTCTTCCACGTGAACTGACCCCAGCTCCCCATCATGCTCAGGTCATGCGTTGTCCACATGTTAGATAGGGTTCCCTCACCTCCCCCTCGCCTCCCGTACGTAAATTCTCAAGTAAGAAACAATCAAGTGAAATATAGGAATTAGACATAATACTAGAGTCATTTAATTTTTGGACAGATTTAGTCTAAACAATGAGTGGATGGGTATTTTAAAACATATCATTACTTGTATGTATCGTTAATATATGCCAGCAGATTTGATGTGATATAATTTTAGAAGGTATACAGTATGCTCATCCACACTTCCATGCACTCTTTGATCTTATAACATATGTAATTTACTAATACACTAAATATCCACAGTCGAGCCATCGATGCTCATATTTGGGCGGGAGCAGACACGTGGACATTGACCACGCCCCTTTCCTTCTCGTCCAATCATATTCGTCGCGCTCAGCTATTATGACGCGCACGTCACGTGTATAAACAAGAGCACGTTCCATCGTCACTTCTCTCCTCATCGCTGCAACGCTTGGACGTGTTTGAACTCAAATTTAATTTTTTGTGTTGAATCTTCGGATTTTGTGCCAAGATGAATCCTAAGGGCAGCAAGGCGTGTGGAAAGTGCAATACGGTTCATAAACCGCCTGTTGGAGAAGGTTGTGAGAATGCTGCAGCTGATCCGATCACCGAGTCCGAGAAAGTTAACGGTCGTATTGACGGTTTGGAAGCAATGGTCCGCGGCTTGGTCTCGACAATGGAGAGGAATATTGTTGCTATTAATTCTTCGTCGGTTCCTGTTGCTTCTACTTCGGCAGAAAGCAATGATACGGTGACATTCAAGCCTAGAAGTTCAAGTGTGGAAAGTTCGATTTACGCGGTGGGCGGTTCTTCTGCTAGAACGACGCGCGGTAGATCGAGGTCCCGATCCCGGCCACGCCCATTTGATCAGCGGAAGGAGCTCGATAAAGGTGAATCCATTGAGTCCATAGAAAAATTGCTGCTATTGAATTTAAAACTCGTTGCCAAACTTGTCGACGACGACAGGCCCTTAGAAGAGATTAGTGGGGTCGTCAACCATTGCATAACTGTTTGTGAGAAGTCTGGATCTCAGGTTTACGCTCTGAAAGCTAGTATTTCGTATGATCAAGCTGTCAGGTCCCGTGCGAATAAGGCGGGGCTTGCAGCCTTCGCAGACGTCAGACAAGAGGAGATACTACGGTGCTACTCATATGAGAACTCTCGTAAAGCTTCTGTTACCAAGTCGACTACGTCAAAATCTAAGAAGGACAAGATATGCTTCAAATTCAACAACCCGGGTGGGTGTGGCAAGTCAGCATCATCGTGTGAGTTTCCTCACAAATGTTCGGCTTGCGGATCGTCTGACCACGGTGCTAAGTCGTGTACGGTTAAATCAAAATAGGATGAGGCTAGTGAGAGAGAGTGTGTTTTTAAGGTGGGTCCATGTGTAGAAAATGTTTTTACAGTGCCTGTCATCGATTGTGATAATATTGTTGATGTTTGTTATGACCCAGTGAACGTTGTTCCAAATGACCCGGATGTTGATTTCGGTGGCCATGGTGACCCGGAAGTGGCCTCTGTGGAAGGAACTGTCATGGCCGCCAAGGTGGACCTACCTCGTTCGAACATGACTTTGACAAGTGATTATTTCCCTCTCTCACTCTCGTTTCTGCCTCAACAGGACTCCAACCAAACTAAAGGTATTTATGGTGATATTCGTGATATTATTGCGGACTTTGGTGATAATGGTACCAGTTTGGAGGATGATATCGTATTATTTGAGGCTCCAGCTTCTCCTAAGGGTCGAGTCGTAAAAATTTTCGCATCATGTGCTCGTGGTGAATGTAACTGTGAACATATGTTGGGAGGTGTTAATACCCAACTTAAACCGTGCAGATTTGCATATTTACTCTTTGGTCTTGATATTACTGCTGTTAATATGTATCTCGATGTTTACCATGGTGTTGTTGATGGTTTCGACGTAGTAGATCAAGAAGTCGAACCATATGATTGTGTAAACTATAAATCGATTCTCGAACCAGCTGTCAAAGGTAAAATGGATGATATTGTTGTGAAAGAATTAAATGAAGGTTTTATTTCTCGTAGTGATATGTTACCTACATGTATTCACTCTTTAGGGGCTGTCCCTAAATCTGATGGGGGTATTAGGCCCATCACCGATTGTAGTAGACCCATCGGTAATTCGGTTAATGACCATTGTGCATCTTTGGTTCGTGAATTCTCTTATAACTCTATTGACGATGCTGTTAATCTCATTAATCAAGACAGTTTTATGGCAGTCGTGGACATCAAATCTGCCTACAGAGCTGTCCCTATAAACCCTGATCACCGTCGTTTTTGTGGTTTCAGATGGGAAATCGATGGTAAAGAGAATATGTATGTCGATAACAGGTTGTGTTTTGGCTTGCGAACTGGCCCTTGTATTTTCAATCACATATCTGATTTTTTCACTGCTTGTATTTATGAATATTTCAATTGTCATGCTGTCAATTTTCTTGATGATTTCTTTGTCTGCCATGATAACTATGAAATGTGTACGAGCAACCAAAATGCTGTGTTGGCTTGCTTGAGATTTATGGGGTTCCATGTGGCTTGGAAAAAGGTGTCTGCTCCCTCAACGAACTGTGTTTACCTTGGATTCAACCTCGACTCTTCTACAATGACTATCTCCCTTCCCCATGGAAAAGTGGAGAAGTTGGCTCGGTTGATAGATGAGGTTAAAAGCTTAAAATATATCTCCAAAAAGCAATTGGAGCGTTTCTGTGGTTACATCTCCCACTGCTCTGCTGTGTTCAAGGGTGGCAGGACTTTCTGCAGACGATTTTTTGACTTATATAAGGTCATGCTTACCAAGAGGATATCCAAGATTAATCTCTCTAAGGACGCTATGATGGACCTGAAATGGTGGGATTCATTCTCCAGGGTGTTCAATGGTGTGGGGGTTCTCAAGCCCCAAGAGTTCCACTTGCCTATGGTGTCAGACGCTTCTTCAAGAGGGTTTGCTGCCTTCTTGGGCAATGACTGGTTTGCAGGTACATGGAAAGACTATGTTATACCCTCTGAGATGCTTCTTGAAAATCATATCTGCCCCACCCCATTGGAGGAAGAATTAGCCAGCAATATTAATATTCAGGAACTGTATCCTATTGTTGCTGGGGTGAGACGTTGGTCCAAGGAATTAAGGAATAGGGCCCTGGTGTGCTTCATAGATAATACCCAAGTGATCGCCATGCTTAAGAATGGGACCAGCTCAAGCACTCAGTGCATGCAATGGTTATATGAGCTTTACTGGATGTGCTTCATATTTAATATTGCTTTAATTCCTAAATATATTAACACTCATAACAATGTAGTAGCTGATGCTCTCTCTCGTCTTCCCTACCTAGGGTTAGATGCTCCTGTGCCTGATATATTAAATGCAGCCAATCTCTGTTGTATTAACTCTGCTAAATTTATGTGCTGCAGGCTTGGAGGTGTGGATGAAAAAAGTGGACAAATTGAAGGATCTATCTCTTGCTTCGTCAACCAGGCGACAGAGGGAGAGGCAATGGAACTTGTTTAACTCCTTCCTACAGGACAATTCTTCCACATTGCTTCCTATTGATGTGCCCAAGTTATCAGCCTTTGCTGCCTATTTATCTTCATTTATGAAGCATAATTCTATTTCTACATATCTATCTGGTGTGATATCCTATGCTCGAAGCCAGGATTTGGACTGCCCTTCCTTATCCCACCCGTGTATCAAGTCGGTGTTGAGGGGTATCAAAAAACTGCCAGGATCTTCCCCTACCCCAGCCTTACCCATGACTCTAGGAATTCTCTCAAAAATGTTTTCTCACTTGGATACCAGTGAGAATCTAAATTTACTGTGTTGGACAGCATATCTGTTCATGTTTAGATCGCTTCTGAGAGTGAGTCATGTTGTGTGTTCTCCCCATACTATTCGTCGTGGTGATGTGAAATTATCTGCTGATTTACTGACTGTGAGGATTGGATCTTCGAAAACTTCTGACGAACCATATTTCATATATTTGAAGCCTATTGCCATGAAATCTCTGTGCCCAGTACATTGGGTGAGGAAATTGTTGGATCAGTCATTGTCCAACGCCTCCCCCTTGTTCTCCTGTTCGGATATTCCTAACTTTTCTTATGAAATGATTTCAGCCAATTTAGCTAACCTGCTGTCTTCAGCTAAGGTGGGCCCTGGATATTCCACCCACTCATTTCGCCGTGGAGGAGCTTCTTTCCTCTCCTCTCTGGGCATTTCTCTACACGTAATCAAGTTGAAAGGACACTGGAGGTCTTCTGTCGTGGAATCTTATGTGATTCCCTCTCCCAAAGACCATATAAAATGTGAGGATGATGTCGTCGCTGCAATGAAAAAATTCTCTTCTTCTTAGGTTTGGCTTTTGCTGAATAATAAACCTAGCATTGCTTGGTTTCCGGCCAACCCTTGTCTTCGTTCATTCACTGTATTATCATTCCAGCCATCGTACGACCAAATATCCACAGTCGAGCCATTGATGCTCATATTTGGGCGGGAGCAGACACGTGGACATTGACCACGCCCCTTTCCTTCTCGTCCAATCATATTCGTCGCGCTCAGCTATTATGACGCGCACGTCACGTGTATAAACAAGAGCACGTTCCATCGTCACTTCTCTCCTCATCGCTGCAACGCTTGGACGTGTTTGAACTCAAATTTAATTTTTTTTCTTTACTTGTGATTGTATCTGTTTGCTGAATAATAAACCTAGCATTGCTTGGTTTCCGGCCAACCCTTGTCTTCGTTCATTCACTGTATTATCATTCCAGCCATCGTACGACCAAATATGCGTCATATACAACTGCCCAAGGTACACTATCCTAGACTTGTATTTGTTGGTCTCTCAAACATGAACAAACAAGGGGGTGGAGGTGCCGGCCATCTTGTTTGACCGCCTAATATTTTTATTGACCAATCAAAATCAACAAAACAAAACAAAAATTTTCATAGTGAACTGTAGGGTGGTGTGAGCGAGAGTGACCTGACCGGTGCAGGCGAGGTAGTGGAGTGGCTTGACCACTACTCTCGGGGGAGGGGGGATCTCATCCCAACAAATAACCCCATTGACATCTGGTGAGGTAAATGTGCATCATTTGTCGGTCTCTCAAACATGAACAAACAAGGGGGTGGAGGTGCTGGCTGTCTTGTTTGACCGCCACACCCCACAACAAAAAAAACCCACAAAAATCTGTTAGCAGCAGACATGTATAGTCTATGAAATAGCAGCAGACAGATATAGTCAATGAGTAATAGCAGCAGACAGGTATAGTCAATTGAAAGATGAAGAAATGGTGTCCTCGAGATTCCATTTTTTTACCAAAGGTTGAGCTAGATAGAGGAGTACCGCCCAGGATTTCCAGTCCCCAAGAATTCTGATGTCATTGAGCGGCACCCCTAAACTGTACAGGTGGGAAGCCCCACCACGACGGAGTGAATGAACTCCCACTGAGTCTTGATCCAAGCCCACTACTCTGGCAATCAACTTCACAAGGATAAAAGATCCGTATAGGTAACAGGTACAATTTTCCCCCCAGATTCCTTGTAGAACATATAAGAATCAGGGGGCATCGGCATGTGGCTGAAGTGGTCCTTCAGGAGAAAAACCACGCAGAAACAGGGGTTTGAGCAATACACGAGGGGAATAGAGAGGGTCCGCTCGCGGTATTGCAGTCTTTGATGACCTCACGGTGACAATCAACCCATGACTGCACCACTCGATGTCACTACGGCGTATAACATGCGTGTCTAGATCTGCTGAAGGCACAACATTAGAGTTTCTCAGAAGAGTACAATAGCAGAAGACTACGATGGTCCATTGAGTGCGATGATGAAGAGTTGAAGGCAATAGCAAATAAGCAGTACGAAGGTGTAGAACAGATAATGGAACTTTGTACATAACTTTATCGCCCAGCAGCCTCTTTGTACCAGACAAAACCATCTTCACTAAATAGTAATGTCGAAAGTCCACATCGTGGCCATAAAATTTATGCAGAGACGAAATGGCCGAAGATGGTTTTGTCTGGTACAAAGAGGCTGCTGGGCGATAAATGTATGTAAAAAAAAATTCGTAGTGAACTGTAGGGTGGTGTGAGCGAGAGTGACCTGACCGGTGCAGGCGAGGTAGTGGAGTGGCTTGACCATTACTCTCGGGGGAGGGGGGATCTCATTCCAACAAATAACCCCATTGACATCTGGTGAGGTAAATGTGCATCATCACCATATTACTCTTGCTATACAGTACTTCATATCGTTATAATTTGATTCGTCCTGTACATAGAAAAGTGCATTCTTCGTAGTCGATGATCCTAGCGAGGAACGTCTATTCTAATGATATTGTGGGCATACAGAAACTAAATCCCCACCATATATTTAATGAATTTGACCTCTCCGATCAGAAAAAAATGGTATGTCAGTGATTGGAAGCATAATACGCTCATGACTTTCCTCGCCCAGGTGTAGGCGTCCTAATGGGATTCTAATGGCATTTAGCGATTTGAAGCACGACAGTTTACCTCAGTTTGGGGGGACCCTCAATTCACTGAGCCTAGACTGATCTATTGCTACGCCTTAACCGCAGTGCTGATGCTGTGAACTATCTATTCGTTGACAATATAAAAAATCAGGTGTATTGTGTAACAAAAACATTTTTCTTATAAAACTATTGAATAGGACTAATTATTCAGCAAAACTCCCTGCATGAATACATGGATATTGAGACCATAGTTTCTAAACAGCAGTTTAATTCATACAGACAGAATGATAATCAGTATAAGGGATAAATCTGCGATTGCAGTAAGTGAGCATAATATATTGTGAGAAATCAATGGCAATTTGCCCAGAGATTCAGTGTTCTAGTATTAATGATGAAGTCAGAGAAGTCGGTTGGATGGTTGTCTCAGGCCAGGCAGCAAGGTGTGTCCTTAGCTAGCGCTGGGGCTTTATTTATAGTCAATCAGGTTAATTATTCATTAGTAACAATGCTTTCTAGCAATGCTTTCTCTGGCTTGTGCCCTTATGATTGGCTGAGAGGGATCCCTCTACCCCATAAATTTGACCTCTCAGCTCTCTCCCATGCCAAGGTCATGCGGTGTTCACATGATAGTTGATCCCATGCTCTCAACCCCCCCTCCCCTCCCATTACTCTTGACCCAAGCATGAAGCCTCCCCTCCCCCCCCCCCTTGCCCCCACCCACTAACGAGTTTAGCACAGGGAACACTAGATAATTCTATTTCTGGTTGCTAGGACAATCAAACAGTTACACCCACAACAACAGGTGTCCAGCATTGCCTCCCTCCTCCTCCTACCCAGGTCCCGCATGGCGGTGGAGAGGTGGGAGGGGGGACGGCCATTTTAGCTGGTAAAATCAACCCAAAAGAATTCAATTCTTTACAATATGATAGCGAATCAATGAAATCGCGCAGCCCAAGTGTAATATTATGGGACTTGGAGATTGAACCAATTTTGTATTTATTATACTTATAGTTCGCCTCTTTCGTGACATGTTTTACATCCTCCCTTCCGGTTAGCTCGTAATACGCATACAGGCTTTATTAACTGCTGAGTGTGGTATGAGTGCCAATCCTGTAGCCCATGGCATTGCATATTACCCACAAGAAATGAAACAAAAACACAATAGGATATGTCTTGATTTTAGCAGCATAACACATAATATTAAACATTTAAAATCGATGTCATACAGCATTAATTCAGTCCTCCAACGATTCACTAGTGTTTTATGTAGCCTACATATATATATGTATGCTTGGTGAATCGATCGCTCTCATATATATATAGGTCAGATCGTCAGAAAATGTACAATCAGCAGCTCTACACATTGACTAAATTCTCCTAAAATCGAATTAAAAATGATAAATACTATGTATATTTGAGTATATTTGGCATAGAGTTGACCCAAATGATCTGTTTGGTTATGTTGAACTGTGTTTTGAGTCTCATTTCTTGTATTTAATTTGGGTTATTTGGCAGGTTTCTGAATGTGAATTGTACATTGTCTGGAGATTTCACCCATATATGACTTTGCTTAGACAATCGATCTACGCTATAACACCATGTAAACAAGTAGGGTACATCTGTTTAATTAAGAGTAATTACACAGTTAGTACGGAAGTATGTAGCGTCATAGTTCAATGTCTAAATCCTAATATAAAACCTACTGGCTGGACTGTCTCAATGAACACGAAATAAAAATATTGCAAACTATTATCTCTGCTGACGAAATTTTTTTTGTGCTTAACAATCAAAGAACTGAATACTAGATAAATGCATATTTCAAACTCTTATGTTGGCTTCAAGTTTCATTTATATAAATGTAGTTTTATTAGATTGAGCGAGGTCATCCCCAACTGTGATTTAATTGTCTAGATCTATGCATGCATTCTTTCGTTTGCATCGGATGCATGCAGTCATTAAACTTGAACAGATATTGGTATACAGTGGAAATTATCGATATACATGTATATGCACAGGATGCATTGGAACTAAAGAGCCTTGTCCACTAAGCCGATTCTCATGCAATTCTCACATAATTCAGTCCAAAAGAGTCCTCTACGGCGCAAAATCGCATGAGAATCGGCTTGGTGGACTGGGCCCTTTAGACCCACATATCCTGCCAAAGGCACAACATTAATCATAGGAAATGAGGGAATAAAATGGGATCATGAAACATGAGTCAATATGAAGCCAGAAGTACGCACATCCAAATCGTCCAGATACTCGGACGGAAAGATTCGCTAAGTATTCACTAGATTATACATATAAATTATGTTGGTGCCAGAGCATGAACCCCAATAACGGCAGTACATTGTTCTCTATATATCGAACCGTGGAGGGTGTTCACCCAGACTTCTCTCATGTCAATTATTATACCTCTATTAAAAGCATACATCTCCTCCGATCTTTGTCGCCATGGTAATTTGCCTTTTAGGTGTTATCACCTAATAAATCATCATTTGGATGAATTATGCAAGACAAGCGCTGGCTAATTCATTTCATCCTAGGTTTCGCTAGAGATCCTGATATTATCTGACTCGTTTGCTACCCCCTCTCACAAGGAGGACTGGATGAGCTTGATTACATTTCTCGCCCAAGCTCCCAAGAACGTTGGGGAAGCCAGAAATTATTCATATTCACACATTAGCGTCTATCGGAAAAAATTAAGGCAAGATTTTAGTCAGAGCCTCGAAATAGCTGATCAATCTGTAATCCTTTGGCCCTTGATAGATTGAAATGACTGTAGAACAACCGTTAAGCCTTCTAAAGTTGTGAGTGAATTTCACTAATGGATTGGAATAATTTGGTTTACTGTGCACTTTGGGGTGGCACGTAAGTCGAATTGTTTCAATTATATCAATTGGCATTGGAATATAACATATGTGATATGTTACCTAACAGTTACATGCAACGAGTTAAGGGATAATTACTGCAAGCCCAATGTTTGCTTCTATAAGATTTTCTTGCATGATTAACCTTCGACCTGTGATTCGGTTGTTCATCCCGCATATTTTTAAGTGACTAGCAAAGTACCCGTCCTCCGGACGGTCCCCCTCTTTCCGCACACTTCCCCCTCTGCCTCTTTTCCCTCTGCCTCTTCTCTGTCTCTCCCTCCCCTCTTCCTCATGCTCCCCCTCACCGCTTTCTCTCCCTTCCCTCTGTCCCTTCCCATACATCCTCTCCCTCCCCTCCTCTTTTCCCTGCCCCTCTTCTTTCCCTCCCCCTCCCCCTCTTTTATTTCCCCACCCTCTCCCTTTGCCTCACTCTCCCTCCTACACCCTCTTCCTCCCCTCCCCCTCACCAATATCCCCACCCTCTCCCACCCCTCTTCTTCACTCTTATGGATAATCTATGCATGTCAAATATATACATAGAGAGAATGGAACGAGCTGGCAATAATCGAAAATTTATAGGACGAGATTCGTCCACATAAGCACGATGCCGTAGGCAGAGTGCATAAATGTGGATAATCAAGTCCTATAAATTTTGGATTATTGCCGGCGAGTTCCATTCTATATTTATTATATGTGCATAAAATTTGATCATATGTCATCAGGTATCACTGAAAAAATACTAAAGAAGTCTCAGAGAGCCCCGTTGCCCCGCTGACAGCCCCACTGACAGCCCCGCTGACAGTCCCGTTATTAGCCAAGTTATATTGTTGACTTAAAACGTTCATATCGCAGCCATTTCTTGAGCTATATCAATAAAACTTATACCATTCAATAGACAATTGCTCCATTTAATTATGTGGTTTTTATTATGTATTTCTCTAGAGCCAAAGCTCCACGAAGCATATCAACAGAGCTATTTTTAGACAACTACATTTTTATAGGACGCGTCCTATATGAATATTTTTATAACACCCCACTTATAGCACCTCCCATATAGCATGCGCATATAATAAATATATATATAAAGAATCCACCCATTAGGATTATATGAATTAGACACAATGCTGGGATTGGATTTTAATTTTTCTTTATTATACTTTAAATTGCCTATGTGCCAGGCTCTTAGAAATTGTAATTAGTATATTATTTGATGTTTATAACATCTGTAGTGAATATCTTATGATCCTATATAAATTGCTTGTCAACAGATTATTACTATAAATGAACTCTTTTTTGTATAATTAGGTCAGCACGTCCTGAGAAAACTGTAACTTTTACATAATGTTCTATTGCTGAATAAAAATATTAAAATACAAAATACTCTCCCACTCCTCTGCATGTAGTCGGGACCCCTTGAATTTTGAATTGACGCTGTAGCTTGTGGCTAATGACATAGTATCTCACAGGGGCTTTCCCAGGCTATAAATAGAGTGTTGATATTCCGATTTAAAAAAGGCTTCAAAATCACATTTTCACCCCAGATACCTTCATAAACGACATATAATATGTATGTATGTATGTGTATGTATTACTTTTATTTCCATTCAAACATTTACATTGTCAAGGAAAAAGGGGAGAAGCTATACACAGCCTTCTCTTTAGCTCCTTCTGAGAAACATAAAAGTCCCGCAGCTCTTCCAGGTATCCCTTAGCAAGGGTGGATTTAATAATACGTTATGCTTGCGGTTATTTGGTGATTTGAGCTTCAAAAGCTTACATTAGAAGACATACAATTATTCAATCAATACAATACAATCCAGAGCATAATCTGGAGTTTGCGGTAACAGTAAAAATTAACAATTTTAATTAGATTAGAATTAGACATCATCAGCAACATTCTTCGGGAGGAGAATGTCAAAATCGATATTTATATTTAAGAGTGGCAGTATATTTACATTTACATGCTGGTTTTGACCAGGTTCCTATTTCATAGACCTCAGAAATTTACATTGATTTACTAACGGTATTATAAACATATACAGACAGGTTGGACAGAACTCTACAGATGAATAAGATGGTTTGTAAAATGACAAATTCCAAGAATATGTGAGACAAAGAAACCCCTCTTTTCCTTATATGGAGTTCCACCTCTTTTCATAGAAATCGCTCTACCCGTATATTATATGGATTTAACTGAGATACCTATTTACCATTTGTTGTGAGTTCTCTCTCACTAACAGGTAAATGAAAACTCGTGAGCAATGCTACTTTTAATACTATGCATACCAACACATCTTTAACCAACATTATTTTTTTTTTATTTTTGCAACATCCATTTATTTCTTTCACATGTAGACAGTTTTCTTCATTTGTGTTACATCAAGGATAAATATACCTGTTATACATTACTCCACCCCCTTTGCAGAGGGGGGAAGGGACCTGATATATTTTTTTATTTTTGCAAATCCGCTTCATTTCCTTAACCTGCCGTCTTGGCCTCTACAACGCTACAACAACCTTTATTTGGGTTTATCATTTTGTGTTATAACCTTAGGTTTCACCATATGAGTAATCTCCCAAACGGGCAGCATTTGATTTCAGAAGGCCATTTTTTAAGAAAAAATAAAGTTTGTTCAATCTCTACAATTTTTTGTGTACATATAGCGGGGAATATCAGCATAATGCAGGTGAAATTTGGGAAGGCTTGGACCAATATTTCGATCCTAAACCTATGATTCGGATACCTATATTTTCCCTATTATTTTGCCTTATTTCAGCCTCAATAAGCCCGATTAATCAAATTATTTCGTGTAAAAATGAGATATATTACTCACTAATTCGTCTAGCAAAATTAAATAAAAATCCAAAGGTAGAGAATGGATCTTTGTTGGTAAACGAGGACCTGGTTCTAATCAGAAGTTTGACTTGATTTTGTAAAAATATTCATGTTATTACTATAAAATCATTGTGTTGGAAGAGGAGGATCTCTCTTTTTTGTAATGATTATGGCGTAACGGCGACGCTATGGCGTAACGGCGACATTGGTACACAAACTCTCCTGACTTTAACAATACCAATATTCAATCATATTTATATTTTTCATCATTTTAAGGCAGGCTTAGATAATTATTAGGAAGGTCGAAATTACATAAAAATGTTTTTTTAGAAAAAATATTGGAGATATATCACATGTCGTAACCCTACATAAAATATTCCCTTACCTGTTCAAGGAATTTTATGTAAGGGAATAAAAGGTTTCAGATACATCGTGGGCTAGCAACTTTTATTTTGATCAAAATATACATATATGTGCATATTTTCGTCAACAAATACTTATTGCTATTTAATATTAATGTTTTGTCTTGGGGTATTTAATTATTTTGAAGCTAATAGATGTCGTAACGCGACACACATATTCCAAAACAATATTTTCCAGTTCTAGATCAGTTTAAGTGTATGATTACATGAATATTGTGTTTTTTTCATAATAATGAACGTGTGTGCATGTGTAGAAACTATTTTTCTTCATCAGGAGTAATATATTTTCTAAATCAGGCTGTGTATTATGTTCAAATTACATAATCATTACTTATTTTCTAGCCTGAAAAAGCTCTTTTATCACAATAGTGGCGAAGATTTTGGCATAAGGGCTTTGAAAGGGGGGTTCCCACGGCCTCATTTTGGCCAAGGAATTCAAATAAAATGATTAAAATCATGTGTGATAATCACAAATACAGGTTGTAGACACCCTAGGCTGGAAAACCAAATGATGCTCGATTGGGAGAATTACTCATATACTCACATAATGAATATGTAAATTTATGAATATAAACCGCTTACATTTTTTTATCTGGAAGTATAGAACAATTATAAATTATCTATGCTCTAAGGCACAGGATATTGTTAAACAATGTTACATACAGAACGGATCATGCCAGTTAAATGAACAACATATTTCGTCCTGGATAACCCCACAAAAACATGTAACTATATCAACTGCCATTATTATTGGTCATTAACTTCCACCTCCCTTAAAACGTATTCCTACTTCTTATATAGTGCCATTATGATAATACTCAATTACAAAGGACACATGAAAATGACTCAAGCATGAAAGAATAATGTTCAACGATTTGTCTCTTCCATGTGTTTATACCACCTTATTCATAATATATTGAATGATATCCGTTTCATCACCATTTCAAGGAATTATGAGGAATATTGTATTCTAGAACAAAAACACTCAACCTATTCTTCTGCTCCAGAAGCTGCCTGATATATGTTGGCCAGTCCTTGGAGTAATATCACATTAGCTCTAAGACCAGTCTAACCTGTATCCAACCACAACTGTCCAATTACTCTATAATATCTCCTTATTTTTGTGTCTGTGAAAGCCAAGAGCTTTTCAATAATGTTGGAGACTTTAGTGTATAGGTTGTCTTGGGATTCGTTGCCTGGGGAATATATTTTCTGAATGAGTTCTGCAGCTCTTTGCTCTGTCATCATCTGTTGTTCTAGGTAATCATTCTTCTCAATGTTATCAGGTCTTTCCGACAGTACCATGAGGTTGAACTTCTGGTCCTCCAGCATGACTCCCTTGTTGGTACTTACATCCGCCTTGTTGGAACTTACATCCACTTCAACTTCATCATCCACCTCGTTGGATCTTACACCACCTTCAACTTCATCACATTTCTCAAGCAATTTTTCACGCTTCTCCAGCAATCCGAATAGGGTTTTAAAGTTTTCCTGAGTTTTTCGGTGGTATTCCAGAGACTCGACCCTCATTTTTTCCACCAGTGCCAAGAGGCCTAACTCCCCAGGGGGTTCTCCCTCTTCACCCATAGTGGTGGAGGAAGGAGGAACGAAAGAGTGAAAGTCTTATAATTATATATCACGAGGTGGCGCCTCTACTCTCTTTGTATTGTTTTTTGCTTACAGCCACCGGTCGTTGACCATTTCACCCTCGTGCATGGCCACCTTATTTATGATAATCCCTAAGTCCTAAGGTATCACCAAGAGTTCCTTTCTAATGTCCGTGCTCCTTGCAACTTTTTATGGGTATTTACACTGTGTGTATTTACTTATTACTCTTCCCTGAGTTTATCGCTGATATGCTTGCATGAGTGGTCAGTCTGGTGGGCGATAATCCTTTATATTAACCAACATTATTAACCGATTATGACAAATGAATAGAACATGAAACTATGTGAGACGCAAACTTGAATAATATTTGAGCACCCTGCTGTGTCCAATTTAATACAATAAATTTCGCCAACCATGAACACAGATGAAAAAAGAATATAAAATTATAACGGCAGGTGGAGAGAATAAACTAGGGGTGACCTGGGGCCTGTGGTATAAGCTAAGGAAAGGAAAATACTGTCTGGGAATTCCTACACTTTCCCCCCATCATTCGGTGGGTAGGAATGTTGTCACCATTGTGTGCAAGTTATTCCTACCAGCTCAGAAATTCACGTAAGAAGGCAGTTTTTCCTTCATGCAAGTGAAGGAATTCACACAGAAAAACTCTTTCATTAGCTTGTACAACAGCCCCTGATGGTGAGCTAGCAAGTAGGGAGAGTGCATACGGTAGTAAAACTACTTCACTCGTGTTGAATGGATAACCAAAGTATAAGTATTATGTATAAGGTGACATGAATACGTAGATATTCCTTTGATTTACTACTAGGAAACAGCGGTAGGCGGTAGGAGGGCCACAAAATTGGAGATGTAGCTTCAAATAATGTTTAGCTCTAAATATATTTGTTGTGCTTACACGTGTGCTACGAGTGATCATGCAAGGACATGTGTAAAAAGGGATGGTGGATAGATTCTGGTTTTTTTTGTATTATCATATTTTAACCAGGTGAACATAAAGAGTAGCCAAAGCCCAATTAAGCATGTTTTCCCCTGTTTCTGGGGCCATTGGTTTGAGAGTTTATGTAGCGCACATAGCAAAGTCTTTGATTGGCTGAATTGAGATTAAATCTTGTGTTGTGCTGTAGGTATTAATTCTTACCGAATACAATTGGCGGGTCCCTGAAAAATACATGTGGACTTTGGTGAAGCCCTATAGCGAAAACAACTGGACATTATTCTCCAAAATAGGTTTGCTGGATAGAATGGAATGAGATTGAGAAAATCTTGAGTTTTTAACTGACGTAAACTGAGAATGAACAGGTTGTTTTGGAAGGGCTAGTATGTGCATGGCTCCCTGCGATTGGACTGACACTAGAACAGAACGCCAATAAATACACAATTTAGACATGTAGCCCTGTAGTATACACATACTCAATCTAATTTTTATTCTCAAACATATAAAGTAGCTCCCCTGAAAAAGGGAAACAGAATATCTTCAATAAACAACCCCTAGAATCCCAGCTGTTATATATATAGGTGCAACATACATGCAGTTAGACAGAAACAACAGAAATATCTCGGTCAGCGGCGCGGCTCGAGTCCATAATGTTAAGCGAAGCCTGGATCCCCACCCGGAATACATCAATGCTGCCGACCATTGCCAACTACCAACCAGGCTATGACAGCGGGGGCACTTCTACTGGAGTCGGAGACGACCAGTTCCAGCCGCTTCCGTCAGAGGGCGACATACGCCATCGTTCCGACAGCACTGCAGACACCCTCCGACGGATGGTAGGTGGAGGATACTACTACCTCCGCAAGGGGATCCAGGCTTCGCTTAACATTATGGACTCGAGCCGCGCCGCTGACCGAGATATTTCTGTTGTTCAAATTAAGCACCCTTTGTTCAACGACAATACCTTTGTAACTGTATACCTTTGGGTAATAAAACACGGTTCAAATGAATTTCCTCGTATTGGTGATTCTTTCCTGAATTTCGTAAACTCGTGCCCACGAATCTGCAGTTCACTACAGACATATAATGTTACATGAACCTGTGTAATCATTTAGACACTCGCTATGTTCCTTCTTGGTACACCAAGCTTATCATTAAAACCATTAAACCTTATTGCCGGGTAATACGTGAAAAGACTAAAACATTCTCTCACCAACTAATTAAATGAGCATTTTGTTTTACGATGTCCAGCTCTAACACTCCAAGACGACTGTTGTTTATCTCATGGAGCTCAAGGTATTGTAATGCAAGTAAAATATACTACCATCAAAATGAAGCACATTTTATCTATGACAAAGATTTATTTATCCCTGTCTAGTGGTAATGGTCGCTTCTTCTCCAAAGCACCAGGTGGAACTACCACTGTGGGCTTGTTTCTCTATAATATTGCTGAGTCTAGTCATGCGCACTTCTACCTCTTATTGTTCTCTGGCAACATTTTACGGTGTTATTGGTTAACCTTAATGTATAAGGGACTGGGACCTTAGTGCCTGTGCTATTGTAAATGATATTAAATCTTTTGATAATTTGTACTTCCATTTGTATACTTATACCATGTGGTACTGTGTACCTGGATTGGTTTAGTGGTCCGAGAACAAGCTTTGGACAGTTTCTGCTTGCCTCTTGAGTTGAATAAACAGAGAAACGTTGAGGAAACATTCTTTGGCTTTTATTCTATGCTAAGTGAACTGGGTTTTTAGCAAAGAACACTACACCTGTATGTTATGTTTACACTTACATACTATGGAACTAATGAGAGCTGAGGCAAACAATATATATGCGGGAGGTAAACTAATTTACTCTAACATACAGAGGTTGATACGGAAATTATATTTCAGTAGGCCTACATAATTATATCCATTTAAAGTTGCCCTCCCACCTGTCCCCTATCTCAAATTTCCCTTATTTAGATCACAAATATCTTGCCCCACCCTATCCAAAGAGTATGGTTCTCTTTCATTATGTTGAAGATAAATATTCGAGTTGAAATATTCATTTCAGTCTGATTTGAGTTCGCCAAAATTTGACCAATGTAGAGACACAGTATATGAACAGCATGCTTACAGGCCTACAGTGGTGGGGCTATACTATACATACGGTACTATCGCCCTGTTACCTTAGCAGTAACGAAACGGTATTTATCTGGTCCCCATTTGTCCCCAATCAGTTCGAAAATCATTGAATTCAGATATTTATTGAAGTTTTCATTAAATAAAGAATGAATAATAGTGAGTTTGGGAACTAATCTGAATGTAAATTCAAAAGAACCATTCAATAGTAACACTTGAGAATGCAGCTTTAATAGAGTAATCTATTATATATGTGACTCGCTCCATCAAAATGAGTCCCATGTCGGCCAAATCGATTTTGGAGTTAGCTATTGGATGGGTAAGCAGCAGGAAAGAGGTTTCCAATGATGTATAGAGCTTAATTTTAGGCCTATTGGGTATAATTCTATGGTTGCGGTGAGTATTTAAGGGACGCGGTTACTGGAGGAGCCGGAAACTGAGATACAGCCTGTCAAAGTTCGGCGAGTGACCTTATCAAGCGATTTCTATGAAATTTGGGACACACTTTACTAACTGCCATAGCCATAACATATACCAAATTCAGTTCATTTACTTAGTAACTTATCATTTTATCGCGCGATGAAAATTGGGTGAAATTTGGGCAAAATACATTTCTAGGAGACTTTTGTGGGATTTATGTCGGACGCGTTGTCATGCAAAATGACCAGTTCATATGATTGGATTTTTCTCAGATTTGGGGCAGGTATTATAGACTAGTAGGACCACAATATATAAAAAAATCAGTGCATTTCATTTAATATTTTTTATTTTATTACCCTGTTAACACGAGTATAATAATATTGTACAAAATTCTTCGGTGCAGTGCTTGCAATATATACATGATAACACACCTATTCATTCTAACAAAACAAAATGTACAACAGTATTCACCAGTAATAAAATCAGTAATAAAATCAATAAAATAGCAGTCAGCCCCTACCCCTACCCCTACCCCTACCCCTCCCTTTACCCCTCCCTGGCCGGCGTTGCTCAACATTTCCCCTTCCCCTCCCCCTACCTCTCTTTGCTGGAGGAGGTGCAACCTCCCCATCCGAAGAAGATTCTGAAGATTCCCTTACCCTGCCCCTTCCCCTTACTGTTCCTCTACCCCTACCCCTACCCCTACCCCTACCCCTACCCCTACCCCTACCCCTAGCTTGAGGTTCCTCTTGAGGTTCCTCCTCCTCCTCCTCCTCAGAAGATTCATCACCACCTAATTCTAATGATTCATCAGAAGAAGATTCCCTGTCCCTTCCCCTTCCCCTTCCCCTTCCTCTACCCCTCCCTCTTCCTCTAGCCCTTCCACTTCCCCTCCCTCTACCTCTTACTGGGGCGACTGCAGGAGCCTGTACAATGTAGCCATCCCCCCCCCCTCCCTGGCCCTTCTTCAGGTACAGTTGGTTTGGGGCACATAATGTCTTTGGTTTCTTCGGTACAAAAATCACGAATAGAATTAAAAAGATACCACTGTCTGTATGCAGACAGTCCAGGAGAAGGTACAATGGGTGGGTTGTCCTGAGGGACATCACCCACATCAACAGTAAGCATTTTAAAAGTACCACTATCTTCAGGGCCTACAAATGGCCTGAAAGAAATAACACCAGGTTTGTCACTAGAAAATTCAAAATGATGATACCCTTTGATACCTGGAAAAGATTTGGAGAAAGGTGACAGGAATGCCTGCCAGTCGTACAATGGAACAAAAACAGTACCCCTTTCATCACCTACAAGTTGGGCCTGGTTGACCCCCCCTGGCGTACTGCGCTGCACACTGTCTTTTAATTGCTGAAGAGAAGAAACGTTGTCCCGACGAAATTGTTTTTTCAAGAGACCAAAGCACCAGTCGGGGGCAAACTTAGTGTGCCCAGTAATCAAAAAGTTAAGTGTAATAGACCTGTGCCTTCCAGTAAGGACACGCCACATCAAATAGGCCAAAACATACCGGTTCTTGTTCTGGCCACTACAATTGTCACAGTTAAGATCTAAATCGTTCTCCCCCAGACCATAGTTTTCAAAGTAATGATTCAGATAAGAAATAACTGCATTTGACCCCTTACTGGTGCAATGGCTCTCATCTATAAGGTAGTTAACTTGTCTAGGCATTCCTTCCATGCAAATACCGAACAGGCCTACCTTCCTCGGGGTGAGAAAATAAAGGGGACCTGGTTGCATCGGGTAAGAAGGTAAATGCACTTGTTGTGCAAAGTCAAAACTGAGATGTACTCGAATGTCACATGAGCAAGGGGCATGTTTGCCAAGGAGGGGTTCACCATTGTCTCTGTACGCTTCTTTTGCATCAGCACAAAATTTCTGATAAAGAGTTCTTTCGGCGGTTACAGTGTCTAAATGTTTCTGCTGTTTCTTTAACTTGGCAGCTTTCACAACATCAGGTAAATTACTACTACAGGAAATGTCTCTGTTATTACGCTGGCACTCCCAGCAGAGGTCTGTCATGGGACGACTTGTGACTATTTTAGGAAGATACTTGCGCCATAAATGACCAAAAGTGGAGTAGGCAACAGCCCTATTGCCAGTCTCTTGCATGGCTTGTGTGTAAAGACGATGAACTTCAGCTTTTGTAGAACGGCAGGGGAGAATTAAGATGTCGTCTCTGTGGTGAGAAGATACTCTGCCTGGCAAGACAAGAGCATGTATTTCGGCATAAGATGTGATGAAGTTGATAGTGTTCTTCAGGTCATCTATTGGCAAAGACCTCACAGCACGGTGACCACCACCCTGTCGTGAACGAGTGACCAGACCATCCTCAGCGAAGGATTTTAGCAAAACTGTCAGCAAGTTTTGGTTAATCCTAGAAGTGAAGGGAGAGAAAAGAAATAGAAAAAATAATTAATAATAATTTAATCGTTGACAAAGGAAGAAATTGAACATAATGCAGGATCTTAAAATGACAATACCAAAATATTGATTCTTAGCAAATAATCATGTTATTATGAATAGCTATCTAATGTTCAGTATTAATGGGCACCACAAGATTCATGATAACACTCACTTGTAAAGGAATTTAAAGGTAGCTTTGCAAATAGGCTTGTTATGCATCCTGTAGTGGCTCTTTGGGTGTTTTCTCTCTCCCTTCCACTGGCGCCCCTTCTTGGTTGGACTGCATCGATCACTGTTGTCAGTAACAGTATTGAAAACACCAAAGAGTGTTGCCTCGCTTAACCAATGTCGAGCTCATCTGAAACGACAGTATAACAATAATGTAAAAATGAATTTGTGACTGACTAATATCACCGACACCAATCTTAGTCTGAGTCCCTACAGTTATCCTACGTAATTAGTTATCCTATGTAATTGGGTAGCACGTGTCCTCATTATTTAACAAGCTACAGCTTAAAATACTGATTAAAATACTGAATGAGTATTATACAGGCATGTATGGGCAATGAGGCAATAGAGAAAAACATTACTTTGAAATTACCTCGATCGATTTGGTCATGTTCCGACCGATGAGAGATGCGCTGTTCCACAGTGAACTGGTCTATGCATGGCCCGCCGTTAAACAATCGGCAGTTACATCTGAAATGGACAAAATCCTAGATTTTAATTTGCCCATAATGACACAAACAAACAATGTATTTTTAACCCTACATTCCACACGAGACGAGTAAGGAATCTCAGACGTCCCAAGTAAATAGCTACTCCCCAGATCTCGAGGGCCTTAAACTCCCCACGCACGAACAACACCATGCGACTTAAAACATACACCAATTAAATTTTAGAACCTCTAAATATACCCACAAGGTATCTAGCACATATAACAGCATTGGATTATAGATTTGGAATGATTTCCAGGGATGTACATAGCATAGTTTTCAGATCGCGTCCCCCAGCATGTCAACACACACGATAGAAAAGATGGCTGCAGAGCACCAACACTTACCGAAACGTGGAGCACTTTTCCCGTTCCTTGTCCACGACTGCCTGCATGTGATCAATAATAAGAATAGGTTCTGATGCTTCCTCAACTTCTTCTTCGTTCGTCTCCGGAGTTTCAGGCTGATCAGGGACGTCTGGTTCTCCATCTGAGTCAGATTCCACCGTCTCTGTTTCCTCGTTGAACACAAAATACTCTTCGATGAGGTTACGCCATTCGGCGTTGTCGACAACACCTCCCAAATTGGCTCGAGCGATGCCATTAAGAGCTTCTGCGACGGTGGCCTCAGCTTCCATGTTTAAATAATAAACCTTGGTCCATTTAAAACTTTGTTGGAGAGTAAAACACGTCTTGTATCGTCTGGAATCGAGGAATAACTGGTCGCTTCGATTCAAATCCAAGACCACGCTAGAAGATGGCGTCAGCCGGAAGTTGATCTTTCGGAGCGGCTGGACCAATCACAGGGCTGTATCGACCCCACGTGGGCTCCCTTGACGACCCTAGCAACCATTGTTTACGCCGAATGCACTTGGAGAGAGCTCTGTGATTGGTTTACTTACGCGGCGATTCAAAAGGGAAGAATCCCATTGGCTAGAGGAGATTCGCGGCTTTCCGAGGATACCAAATGTGCTGGGGTACCCTACGATCAAATGTCCACGGCGTACCAGTGAATTTAGTGAAAAATAGCCTTCGGCTCCTTTGTTTAAACCCATCCAACCATGTTAGGAAAATGTTTACCGGCCGTTATGAAGCGTAAATTATTGTTTTTGGTACAAAATATTTTCCAGTCTCAAAAAAAACATAATAAAGATTAATATTACGGGAAAAAAAGTTTTCGACCGAAAAAGTCCTATACCACCTTTGGAGCCCTATATCTCAAAATGAAAGTTGCCGACATGGGACTCTTTTTGATGGAGCGCATCTCATATATGTATGTATGTATGTATGTATGTGTAGTGTCCAGTTATTTCCCTTGTATCGTAGTGGCTATGAGACTAGATAGAAATAACGACACAACCAGGTTCTTATGGTCCTCACCAGCCAAATCCTTTATTACACCTCAAAACACCTGCCGCGGTTGGAGCTCGGTAAGATATGACAATGCAGAACAACATAAGGGTAAAAGGTGTTTACAAGAGAATATGAAGAAGTACAAGAGTCAATACACAAAAATAATATAAAATGCAGGGTAAATGAGTACATTCGACGTCTGTCGGAATACACCATTACCAACACCACTTCAGCTCTGGGTTAGTCCCATAAGGAGAGCATAAGGACACCCGGAACCATGGTGCCGGACAGAGTCAGTACTGGCCTGACTCCCGCCGGCACCACAATGCCCCCCTCCCTCTTTATTTTTGGAGGCGGCGACCGCACCAGACCCTAAAGTGGCTGGACAATAAGGTTGCCTAAACATATAAATGCTTAGCAAAAATTGGAAGTAAAAAGAAGTAAAGAGCAGTACATGGAAGAGAACGACATACAATTTATAATACAGCACACTGTCACAACTCCAATGTATACACGATTGTTCTTGGTCTACTGTGACTGGTTATTAATCCTTGAGTCCGTAACATAGAGTTCTTATTGGCACTACCACAGGTCATTCACATTTTCACGTAAGTGTCCAATAAATATGACTGGAACTGTAAAGTCACCGACCTAGACAAGTTCTTCTTTGCTGCACTTCCTTGAACAACCTCTTGTTTGTGTGGAAAAGTTTGTTTTGGTAAAATTCCTTTTAGTAGAAACAAGTCCATTTTTGTAGAGGTAAGTCCCTTTTTGTAGAGGTAAGTCCCTTTTTGTAGATGTAAGTCTATCTTTTGTAGAGGTAAGAAAAAAATAATAATGCACTCATACTGTTACACTCTTGTATATAAAACACATAAAGAGAACATTCTTTTCTCTTCAATATTGGCTGACATATTGGCTTGCCAGATTTTAACAAACCCGACCAGGGGAGTTGGGAACCCAAGATAAAATAAAATCTTTAAAAAAAAACAAAAAAACATACTCCCATTGCACTATCCATAGAAAATAGACCCCATGGAAGAACCACTGGCCTCTCCTCTCCTCGATGTTCCAATCCTCCCCTGCCCCGCTTAGTAGCTGACACTTGACTTCCGGCTACAGTGTGTATGCATACTCGGCCGTCATCACAGTCCACTTTTAGGACTTCTAGACAAAACTTAGGACTTCTAGACAAAAACTTGAATCGAGGGAAAGATTACTGGACCCTTTTTCTAAAACATGAGAACCTTTTGGGCTTTGTTTTTAAAGAAATGACCGAGTTTAGAGCCCTCAATGTTATTCATCTCTACTTGTGCAACAGCCCAGTATGTCCGCCATCAAAACAAAGGGGGACACTTAAGTTTGGATGCCTATAGTTGTCATTATAAGAGCATGTAACTAAGATTTAGTACCATATACCTTTCCAGGTAAGTTATAGTTTTACTTTGGGATATTAGACGTTTTACCAGTCAGATACAAAGTGAGATAATTCAACTCAAGATATGATGATACATCGGGGTACCATGCTTGTGTGTACACATGCCTGCACTGGTCTGTGTCAGAGTGCATGGACCGGGGCAGGTACCCGTAGTGCATGCCATGACCAACGCACCCCTGGCCGTAGTGGAGTAGAAGAGCACACACACAGAGTTGCACTCTTGTGCTCCTAAACACAGACATGTATGTACTCAGGACATATTTAGGCATTTTGTGAGAAGTAATACCATAGTTAAGACCCTGACATTCATGAAATTACTAGACAGACATGTTTTAATCACCAATGCTCAAAATACAATGGGCATTCACATCATAAACACCAACTTTCAGTATGATAAAGCCAAAGCGGAAGTAGCCTGTCAGCTAGTAGGGGCAGGGGTGGTGCTTCATAACATACTCCCATAGGCCCAAGCATTAGCGGCCCAGAGTAAGCTTTCCATGGGGGCTAGTTCTGTGCACTATCTTTCCCTTTGCACGGTAACCTCTCCTAGAAGTCTCCTACATCGTCCTCACTTAAGTTACCCATTTTGAGCAACTGAAAGAAATCCAACTGATTCTCCAGTTCATTGACCCGGGCCTCCAGTCCGGGTACCTGAGCTGCCGCATCTCGTACATATCCCAGGTCACCGAACAACATGAGGGCAGCTCCCACATTAGTTCGCACCGCGTCCATAGCAACAATCACAGCGTTCTCCGTATTTTGGATTCCCTATTTCATTCCGCTATCAATCATGTCCAGGGCTCGGGTGACCTCCTCGTGCGGGGGCAGTCCCGGAGCATCCGGACCCCTGGCTACCACGGGGCGTATCTCCTCCTGCTCAACCACTGGCTCAACCGTTGCCGTGGCCACCCACTGAGGCACAACACTAGCGGACAGTTTGGCAGCAGCTGTCTCCATCTGCTGTGCGCTCCCAAAGGCAGCAGCTGGGGGGATCCTCCGTGGTGCGGGTACAGGTGCCACAGGAGAGGGTGGGGCGAGTACTGGCCCCCTTCCCACCCAGGCATTCCTCTCTGGAGCTGTAGCTGGCGGACACCCCACCAACTTTTTGAAGCGAGGCAACATCGCTCTGGACTACAAAGCCAGGATCTGCTCCCACTCATTCTGTCCCATCCTGGTAAACCACTGGCATCCGTAAGTGAGTACTTCCTTGGGCATACACTTATATCCAGCCACCAACGATTTATTGCTTATTTTCTTGGGGTCTGGACGCATGCCTGCACCAGTAACTTGAAGAGTTCGCACTTCTTAGGTTTCAATTTCAGACCATAGCTCCGGATCCGGTTAAGAACCAATTCCAGATTTCCCATTGTCTTTTTGAATGTGGGCCCGAAAATGATTACATCATCCAGGTAGACTAAACAACACTTCCAACGCAGCCCTTGGAGCATTTGTTCCATCATCCTCTCAAATGTGGCCGGAGCATTGCATAGTCTGAACGGCATAACCCGATACTGAAACAGCCCCACAGTAGACACAAAAGCTGTCTTCTCTTTACTTTGCTCATCCAAGGCTATTTGCCAGTACCCACTTTTCAGGTCCAACGCAATAAACCACTTGTTTCCTCCCAACACTTCATGGCACTCATCTATCTGGGGAAGCGGAAAAGGATCCTTTTTCGTGACCTTAGCGGCCTATAGTTGGAACAGAACCGGTCTGTTCCTTCCTTCTTGCCCACAATCACTATTCCCGCTCCCCACAGACTGGTGCTGGTTTCTATTATCCCTTTTTTAGCATCTCCTTAATCTGTCTTTCAGCTGATTCCCGCTTAGCATGCGGCAGACGCCTATATCCCATTTTAACTGGAGCCGCATCACCAGTGTTGATGCTGTGCAGGACCTTTGTTGTTTAGCCCAGCATTTCTCCTGGCAACCGGAAGCATTCTTTATAATTCCGTAACCGTTGCAGGAGCTTGGTTCATCGGACCGCTACCTCCAAGTCTGACTCCCTCACTAATTTTTTCAATGGACAAATGGAACTTGGTTGCATCAGAACCTTCGGTTCCAATAAGTCAATATCCACAATAGGAGAACTATTCTTCTCCCACACTTGTCCGGCAGTTAAACATAAGACAAGCAGGGATCCGGTAGGATTACATTACAGGGACACAGAACCACCCAGTCAGTCGGCAATCAACAAGTGATCCCCAACCACATATTTTCCTAATTCCAACTCGTCTGGCTCAAAGAAAAGGTCTTCATCCGCCGTCTCCAGGTCCATGCCGCTACAGACATTAGTAAACGCATCTACAAAGATCCCCTCGCTATTATTGACTGTAAGGGACCCGCTTTGCAGTGTCTGGCACCACACGGTTTGCTCACCATCCTCTAAAGTGAACCTGCCCGACCAGTCGGAATTACACCGATGTATATGGATAAAATCCATTCCCAGTATACCGGCCTCCTCTCCCTTTAACCCGCTCACCACCAAACAATTCAAGGCATACCATATGCCACCAATCCCCAGAGTGATCCGTACACACCCATGTGTCTGTAAATGATGGCTGGTTCCAGCAAAGCACATCACACGGCACGGTGTTAAAAAGGGCCTTACTGTCAGCTTCTTGTATACCTGCTTCTTGAGCAAAGTACACTACGCACCCCAGTCCACCAAGAACTGCCCGGTCACATTCCCCAGCGTCACATCCGCATACATTCTATCCGCCAGTAGCGGACCATCCCGGTCGGATACCCTTATGTCAAATTTCCGGAGGTCACAGACCATTATCTTGCTCACTTCTGAGGTATAACCCCGATACTCCACCTTGAGTATCTGTCCATGCAAACAAGCATGCTCCGGCGCACCCATGTGCACTGCCATCACTGAGCATGTTGCCCTCACCAGTCCATTCTTCAGACGATCTGTGCAGATCATCCTCCCCACGCTACTATCACAGGCGTCCCCTAGCCAATATGGTCCTACAACCATGATAGGTCTGCCGAAATGTAAACACAGTGTGTGGCTACGGTAATTCCTAAGTCACCAACCAATCAGGTTGCCATTCCCATTCCCCCACTTGCAGGTTGCCATTCCCATTTCCCCACTTGCATACTTGATAGAGGGCGTGAGACTTTACACAAAGACCCATTATGTCATGTCACGCCTCGCTGCTCATTCTCCCTGCAACCTTAGTTTTATCTCCACCACAGTGGTCAGTGCTGAATATGACATGCTCTCCTCTCACCAATCTCCACCATAGGCTTATATGAAAACCCACCGCCAACTGACCACACAGGAGTCGTAACTCCCACCAGCCTATCGTGTTCCACTGACACCAAACTCTCTACTATGAACCAACAATTACAAGATTGCATTACTTGATTGAAGATAAACCAGGAACAAAAACGATGGACCAGGGCACTATGACCTACCCAGAAAATATGATTATTACACAAGCCAAACAATTGTATTTTATCTACCATCTGATCCAATCAATTGATAACAATCTCGCGAACCAGTTCAATAATCTTCTCATCTCAAAGGGTCACTTCTATGCCCCTTCTGTGTAATAGCAATATCGACTGACTATGCATTATACTTGTAAATGATAACAAAAAATGTATAACACTAGCATGTATTATCTAAACCACCATGTCTTATATAGATACTTTCTATCATATTATATATGTGAAGAAAAAATTGTATGTTTTGCTGCGGCCACAACTCTCTCCCACCCATTCTGTGCGACTACATCATTTTGTACTTCAGCACATCACCTGATTATATGAATTTAGACGCGATTTGATGAGATTATGGGATGTATTTTTTCCCTTTAGACCCCCGCTGCATCGTATGATCACTGGTCTGCCGGGATCTATTGTTTTTGGAGCCCTCCCCTCGCGCTTCCGGTAACCAATTGCCTGAGGGAAGTTCGGGCAAGCCCTCAAACTTCCCTCAGGCAACGGTACCCGCGAGAAGACAAAACCGAGGGAATAATTTCTTAAGTAACCGTCAGTAGCTTTTACACATTCAACTCTCCTCCCTTCTTCTTCTTCTTCTTCTTCTTCTTCTTCTGCCTGTCTGTCTGTCTGTATGTCTGTCTTTGTATATTATTAAGACTATAATATGAATATGAATGTCCCGATATATTGTCTCAACTTACTGACAAATTTGTCATTAAGAGTTTACATGATGATCCTACAGTTCATTGTCACCCTACCCACATTTTTGAGATATCAACTTTCTAAGTTTTTTATATTCTATAATTCAGTATAGTATTTGACCCTGAGAAACGTGAACGTGCAGCCAAATTTTAAATGTTGTAATCGCTTATGAATCTTGATTAAAAAATACATTAATGTGTTCACCTTAGCATTAGGCTTGCAGAAGCAAACCTTATGCCTCGTATTGTTGGCAATTCCCATGACAGGCCCTGCGATTAAACTGAGTCAACATTGACTCCAAGGCAGGTCAATAACCGTTCTTGGATGCTCTCACCCGCTTTTGTATGCGTGCATTTAGAGGTATCAAGGCACCTGCTATCAGGGAGTCCCTTTTTTATGACATTATATTTCCTAAGTGTAGGACTCCTGAATATGGATGCTGATTATTATCAGTAGATAACATATTCTGTGTGGATGGCAACTGCGGACAATAACTATTTCCCCACTTTTCCTAGTTCTGTGACACAGATACAGCACGAATACATGAGTTCTTCAAGGCATGCACTGGAAGAAGATGAAAGTCTGAAATGTTCTTTCTAAATGTACTAAGAAAAAAATAATTAATTATTCTTGAATTGAACTGAATTGTATTACAATATAGAACCAACCGATTATGACATCATTTGCATTATCATGATTTGATTACTAAGTTTTTATTCAGGTCACATTTTACAATATTGACTTGAACACCCATTAGAATGACCTTTGTTCACGCTGGTCGCAAATGATAATCATATGATATTATTACAGGACAGACTTTATCAATTCATTGAGAGTTTGTATTACAATGAACCCCTTAATTTAACTGTTGTAGTTTTTGTAGATATGAGGCATATTGCTGTGGAAGGTTTACAAGAGATGTTGGCCTTGGCTTGATATTCAGAGGGGAGTACACCTTGTATTTGTTTCTGCTTGAGTGTGAACTGAACGCCCATGACACGAATCAGAAGAGGCCATTACCTTCACATATGTCATCCCAGGCAGACAGCTCCCCTTCCCAGACTTTCTGGCCGGCCCTGTGTATGTATACATAATGTGGTAAAGAGACAGACACTGGCCAAACCCTGGGGTAAACGCTTCTCTGAGTCCCCTAGACGTAAAAGCATATATATATCTGTGCTGCTGTTAAAGACATATATACCAGGACCAATATCCATGCATAATATTATATAGCCTATAGATGACATCTTCTCCTTGCATGCTATGGTATATTGTCCCTCATTGTCTTTGCCAAATACAATTATATAATAGAGTTCCAAGGCCACGCGGCTCCTAGCCAATACAACTGTGTATGAGGCTGAATGACTCCCCTGTGTCTGTTCGACTAGTAGACTTTCATGTTTTAGATAGATAGACGATCTAATTATTCTATCAAAATAAAGCGGGACATGCGTTTCTGGCGTCTCAGGTTTCTGAGCCAGTCTCATAGAAAGGTTCACTCCCCGTCCATTGGATTCTTCCGATGAATGGTGACTTGAATGGGGGAAAAGCGGGGTTAGTCGACATTGGGCCTAAAGATCATTCTATCTATCTTACCAATCGCCACACAAAAGGGAAGGAAACAAGAAGGATTATTCCAGTAAGTAGGTGCTGAGCTATATATACTCGTCATCGCCTCGTGGTCACAGGACCGATGAGCTGGGACTGCATGGGTGGCTTGCGGGGAACGGAGGAGGAGTGCAGGTCATGTCACTGGAGGAACTGCAGGTCATCTCCGTCTGATAAACACGTCACCAGGACTGGAGAGTCGAGGCAATGTTGGTAGAGCGATAAATTGACTGCGAGGGCGCCATGGACACAATTGCAGTTCATCCAGGCCTCGATGTGCTGTGATTTAGGTATAATTCACACTCATGAAGATATATAAGGGTCAGAATATAAATATGTAATCGGCAGCTCTACACATTTAGTAAATTCTGCTAAATGTGGCTGTGAAATGTTACACTTGTACTAAATCATATACATGAGTATATTTGGTATTGTATTATTTTACAAGATATGCTAGGTTAGGGTGGACTGTATTCTCAAAATAGTTCTTGTCTAAAAGTTGGGTTATTTGAGAGGATTGGTGAAGTCGAATCCAACATGCTCAGGCGACGTTACCCATATGCATTATAGCAATTTAGGAGTCCTTTTCACTAGAAGACTGTTTAGTTTAGTTTAAGATATATCTATTCAGGAGACAGCATTACGCATTTTCATTGCTATTCTCAGCCATCGCTGATGGAGACAAATATGAGTATAATTTTTAACAAAACTATACAACTCTCTAACATATAACCATCAAAATATTAATCTTTAGTCATCAGGACAGATCTAGTAATATTCAATTTATCTAGTACACCGACAAAACCGAACAATGTACACATACACCAATATATTTAAGCAATACATGAATAATTCATACATGCTTAGTGATTAGAATAATAAAACATCAAGTATAAGTAGGGTAATAAAACACAGTAAATCATTAATCAGGGGACATTAACATCTCCAACCATCTTTTTTGGTTCATCGATCTTAACACTAAGTTGTTTCTATTAAGGATATTCAAAGAAATATTCAGGCAGGAATTCTTTAGACGTATTCAAACTGTCTATATGACTGAAAAAGGGACAGGAAATGGAATGCCCTTATTTTTTTTGTTTTTGTATCCGTAGAAGCAATATCTTGTTCGTTTCATTTCCCAGTCCCGAAGTCTACAAATAATAATGCAAATTCTATGATCTCTATTTAGTTCCGCACCAAATATAGGTTGAAAGCGAAATCTTTTAAGGTATTGTATCTCCCTGTGACAGTTATCATAGATTTACTAAATATTTGCTTAAGTACTTGAGCCCGACCATTAAATTATTTTTAAAATGGTTGTATTTTTCTTTAAAAGGGGCCGACATGTTGTCTTGCCAAAATTAATCCGCGAATTCAATATTGCATGACATGCTAGTGTCCCATAGAATCTATAACGTATATCTCAATTTGGTCGGTTTTCTTAGCTTTATTTCTCTATGATTGAAAATATATAATTATATGATTCATATACATTTGAACATGCTGGATTTTTTTCGTTGCGAAATGTACTGATACCTTTGTCAGAATACACATTCATTCATCAGTCAGTGAGGACGAATTTATTAATTTTCAGGTGGTCCTAGATAAAAAACCAAAGCATCAAATTGAGATTTTGTGCCTCTATACCCAAGAATTTATTGTGTACTCATACATTCGAAATTCTACACTATATGGAGGAATATAGTTTGGATGAAGAAAGTATTTGTCTCTTGATGATTTCTTTCAGAGCTGCTTACAAACATAGCAGTTTGCTTAGTTTGATATTTCAAACCTTGGTCCTTTGGCTACATATTCCAGATGCTATAGATAGACTGATATCAGTCTACATTTCCAGTGGAAACGCAAATTGCTGAAATTATATTGACACTAGTCATCATTGACTTTAAAACGCAAAAACCGAAAAATATGAATCTATATACATTATAACACATTTACTGTAACTGATTCTTGTGTTTACTTTAATCACTGTCTTGGGGCTATAATTACCTAAAGCAGATATTAGAGGATTAATAACCTCTCTTTTGGTCACCTTTTCTGCATAATCCAGTGGCGCAGCCGGACAATTATAAATCAAACAGTGCACCATCTGCCCCTTAATGTCGGTCATTAATCCTTTAGCATGAAACTATAAAAGATGAAAGATCAAATAAATATAAGAATATGAGGCATGTTCAACCCTAACCACCAGATATTATATTTGGCCAGGACTGTTCCTTTTGCATTATGCTAGGAAGAAGGACGCAGATGTCCTTGTATGTGTTAGGGCATGAAGTTTCATGTGGCATACAAATCAGGTCATGCCGGGATGTGATGTACCTCATTCCTCCCTCCCAACACGTTTACACGAACAAACCTGATCTCTCTGCCGATGCTTCTCCAATGCTCAGAGCAAGCTACGACAGCTCGATACCCCACACATGATATTCAGGCAGTGCAGAACAAAGCTCAGTTTGGATTCCCGAGATTTGGATAAATATTTATTGGCATGAAATCTTGAAAGATTTGCTTGATTGATCTTGGTTCTCGGATGCGCATAGATCATAAAATGTGTCACTTTGACCTTGATCTATGGACAGGCTTCTCACTATTGCAAACACTGTCAGTACGGCCAGCGGTCACATGATTCATGCGAGTCGTGTCACATGACCAGAGTCTGCCATGTTTCTCTGAAAGGTTTTGTGTGGGCAAGCACTGTATGCTTTCAATTAGTGCTCCCACACTGCGTTTGCACATCCTATTCCACGGTTTCTATATTGATGAAATAATTAAGTTGGGGAGCATGCCCTGGTATAACATTGGATGTGGTTCGAATGCTTTTGTTCTATTGAGAGGACCCTGTAATGCTATTCTTAATCATTTGGTGAAGAAATATGACTTTCAAGATTCAAAAGTTAAGAAAATTAAATTTGTGAATAGATACAGCGATGTGTGTCTAACTGTGGCAAGGTTTATTCATGGATTTGGGAAGGAAATGAAATGGAGGATCAGATGATATGTTGCTGCATAACCAATTGATCGTGCAATAACCTTTCGGAATGGCAAAAGGATTATTAGGGCTGCTAGGTAATGCCATGGGATGCACTGACACAGACACATGTTTAAATTAGAAGTCAGCCTCTCCTGCACTCATTTGTTTAGAGACAGAAAGGGAATGTGCCTCTTAGGGAAACAGACCTGATGGATACATGTACCATAAAAAATGATATATAATTCTTCATAATTTAGTCATCCATCTCCCCTTTTTTAAATTGAAAAATAGGTACATGCAAATGTTCTGCACAGTGTAGGTCTTCCAACTGTCACTCGAATTTCCACCAATTAACAAGCCTCAGAACCAGGTTCAAATTGAGAAAGTCCCTCCCAACTGAGGGAAAGCCTCTCGCTCCAAACTGCAATAACAATCCCATTAGCAGGGCAACGAATAGCGCAGTAGGCGTCCATTCCCTGACATATGATTCTTCTCTGATCTGAGAGGATGTGAGCCTAGACTGCAACTAACCTTTACTATACTAACTCGTTAACTGTAACTATTTATATCATGTACTAACACAAATTTAACATATTGAATGACATTTTTTTTATCCAAATTTACAGATCTCGCAGGAGAGTGTATCATTTTAAGTGAAGATTATGTTATTTATACAAAATGTATATTCATTAAAATTGAAATATTTCACCGAAAATGTTGACAAGAGTTAAGAATCGATTAAGTCACACAGTGAGACTCTTATTTAAGGGATCTCCATCATTAGTTATACTAAGAGAGCCTCAATCCCTAAGAGGAAAAGTAACACTCTCTGGCCAGTGGAGTCCTTACATTTCATACAGAGTGTAATGTGAACAGTCACATTTGGGAACGCCAGGCAGGGATAAAGCTATCCTGTGGGGAAAGTATATATCCAAGGTCTGCCACTCTTAAACACGGTTGCTACCAAAGTTAATGTGATTAGCTTTTCCTCATGTCTGATGTAGAGGGGGCTAGTTCCCTGCCCGGAAGTGAGGCTTTGATGTAATTTTGTGCGATGTGGAGGCACTCGTAACCTCAAGGTTTCTGTCGAGGTGCATGCGTGGGTGGCAGACAACTAGGATCAACTTGCCTGCCCTCAAATAACGTTTTAAAGACTAGGCACTGTATGCACGGTGGTGTAGTAAAACAGTTTAAATGACCCCACAACGCTGACTCGGAGATATTGTTCATTTCCAGGGCTTTATATGGGCACATGTCTGACGTTGATAGAGCTAGTAATCCTAGATGGCTTGTAAGGACACCATGAAAGGAAATAGTAGATATTTAGTTGCTGAATAAAAGCAAAAGAGGCATTCAGCGCTAGGTAGCTAGTGGATATATTTTCTGAACTCTTAGGAATGATATAGCAATGTGTGGTGTCTGTGGTCAGTATTGCTAGCTGGCCTTGGTACAACTCCTTCCCTATACAGGCACCAGGTGTAGTGACTATATAATCCACTGGGGATTTTGCAGGACAGTGCTGTATATACAACCTCACCTTTAGGAGTTAGCGTTTAGGAGGGCACTCATTCCTGAGAATTTAGATAGTCGGAAAATTTCCCTAAGGGGTCTCAGTAAGGGGAAAAAGCTTAGCACCCCACAACCTAAAAACGAAAATTTTAAAAAATCCTACATCTATAAGTTAGCGACACTCTGGAATGGGCTTCCCCAGAAACCCAGAGAGATACCAAATAGGAAAGAGTTTAAAGTTTATTTAAAGAACACCTACACCCAGGAATTCGACCAATATTTAAGAGAAGATAATATCTAGTGTTTGGATTTATCCTCCTTAAAATCGGAAAAATTTATAACCTGTACAAGAGTATAAATTCTGATCTGCAATATTGTATTTTGTGGGAGGGGGATATAGGCGTGTAAGACCTATGTGCATGACCAAGACATTGGTAAAACTCGGTTCATCCGAGGGGAAGGGAAAGGGGATAAATGTATTTTAATGTTCATTGTTCTTTTACCCCGATATTTTCCTCAAATCAACAGATTTTGTTCCTCTCCAGTACAAGAGAGTCCATTATCGATGGACCAGTATAGGTCCTCGCTCTGTTTGAAGTTAATCTATGAAATGAGAGAAGAAGTGTTGGTACCAATCTATGTGATATTTCATTTTATGTTCCAACCACACCGGTAATAATAGGTTAATCTTGTAAGCGTCTTCCTAGTCAAAGGGGACGTTATCAGAATAATGTCAAATCGTATATCAAGGAAATTTTACTTTTTCGGTCTCAAATAACAATTTAAGATTTATGTCAACACAAAGGACCCATGGGCCAATGAACATCTATTTTCACCAACCTGAGAAAGATACATCATCATGTCAACATATCATGCAAGAAGATAAATTCCAACATCTCCCAAAATTGAAAAATTAAAAACAATGAATTTTCGCGGACACTCATAAGTAATGGAAAGCCATTATTCCAGAACAATGATGGACATCGACAAAATATATAAAATTGTTTATAGCTAAATCACTACATGGACCTTCGCTTGACATTTAATATTAATACTCTCCGCTAAGATCACATCACTTTGTTAAAGTTATAGTATTATCATGATGTTAGTACCTAAGCATCATTTATCTTATTACATTTCATTTTCCAAGGGCCACCATGGAAGATCACTGCTGTGAGGCTCAGCCCTATTCTTGATTGTACCGTCTTAATTGCGAATAAAAGTTTTATATATATATATATATATATATATATATATATATATGTATTATATAGGCTGAATAAAGATGGAAAGCTGGCAAGGACCAAGGACCTGAGTTGAGTCTCATTTGCTTTTTAATACGATCAAGCAGAATAGCAGACACTACAAATGTATACTTATCCTATATACATTTCAGGTGTAGATGTTCAGTGACTCATATGGTCAAACAGTGAGCCAGCAGGTTGAGCAGCAGTGTGAACAAACTGTGAACAAACTACTTTGAAATGGCCTTTCTGGGTATTTATTTTTACCTTTGTCTCCCTCGTTTGATATAAGTATAGGCGAGCTGTCTTGAAGCCTTCAAATCTTAATGTATGTATGAATTTTGTATAAATGCAGATAATCATATCTCTGTTAATACTGCAGGAATTCAAAATTGTGTGATAACCTTTTTGATCAGTGAATATGTCCAAATCAGGTAGTCGTCATAATATCGGAAATCTTGCAAAACCTGTTCTTATGGTTCTTCTAGTAGTATACACATGACTGTAAGGCATGTGCGACAGTCTATTCTGTCCATTAGAGCGTGCACTGTCGCACCAGTGGTTGGCCTGTGGGGACTGGTATTTTTTGGCATGCGAGAGAAGTGCTTTGCATGAGTAGTAGGAGAAAATAAATTTTGCTTGAAATTAAGGCCAGTTTGGAGACTGTGACGATCAGTAGCTGAATGACAAAGCGTAAGACATGCATGGTGCAGTAGGGGAACTCACTTTAATCTGTTTGAAATTGAAATAATAAACACCTTTTTCATGTTGCTTATTAGTTAATTTCCCCGGGCTGGATGTTTTACTACATGTTCTCTACCTCTGGGTATGATGTGCCCATCATTAGGGTAGCCTATTGTAATACAGGAATATTCAAATAATTTGATAGCCACTGTAATTCGCTGTATATTCTTGACAGTACTATGAATATTGATGTATTCATTCAATTTATTATGCTAGTAGAGATGCAGCATAGCACCTGTATAGCAACAATGTTTAGGGTACACCCCACAGCATAGGTATATCCTTACAGTCATGAATAGTGCCATTATCAAAAATGGGTGTGAGTGATTGGGATTGTGCATTATTTATCAAAATAAAACAAGATTCAGTCCCATAGGCATGTGGCGTTTCCCCGACTCAATGTGACATGGAAATACCTTATAGTTATTGAAACCATAAGAGAACTTTAAGATATATCAGGAGAAAGTGGTACCTACCGAAAATTGAAAGCTTGGGCGATTGTCAACACATGGAAAAGATTTGGTGCTTTTGTCACAAACGTCCACATTAATTTGCTAAGCTGCCCTACTAGATAAAGGTAAACTACCCTCACATTTTGATGCTTATCTTTGCATAGCTGTGTGTTGAGGGGAAAATCAAGGGGATTCATATGATGTTTTAAGGCTGTAGGGCTTTGAGAGCAAAATCTGGTCTTATGTAGGCCGTTCCTATGGAAAGGGGGCGTGACATCAGTTTTGGTTTTGCCTAGCGGCTTTCAGCCGACAGCCGACACGGGACACATTTTCAATTGGGTAGACTGTTCACCAGGTTGAGGGTCACTTACTATAGCAGTGGACTGGTTGTAACCATAACGGATATTATTTCAATGATTGATTGATTCATTTCCACACATAAATCGATAAACATATATCTATTGTTGTTGTTTGCAGACTGCTTCTTGATTTCTGCGATGCAGGTTGAGTGTGTATAGTGTATAGTGTTTATTTCCAGATTCGACATGACAAATACCTATAATAACAATAATAATAATTCTGGAAATTGGTCTCCCTTTCTATGGTGGCCTTAGCTCTTCCAAGAGTGTGTTTGTGCAAAGACTCTCTAAAATTCTAGAAAGCCTTAAGTGTGTGTATGAAAGGATTAATTGTTCTGTTTGTGTTTGCACAAGCTAGGTTACTATTAATAAAAAGAACAGCAGCAGTCAGTGAAACAGCAGAGACAGTGAAGCGTTAACAGTTGGAATAGAACAGGGTAGACTTGTCATAAAAATGGCTTTCTCTGGTTCTCTGGTTCTAATGGTTCCCTGTTCATAACATATAACATAAATGGATAAACGTATATCTTTTGTTATTGTTTGCAGACTGCTTCTTGATTTCTGCGACGCAGGTTGAGTGTGTGTATGTGCAAAGACTCTCTAAAATTCTAGAGAGCCTTTAGTGTGTGTATGGAAGGATTAATTGTTCTGTTTGTGTTTGCACAAGCTAGGTTACTATTAATAAAAAGAACAGCAGCAGTCAGTGAAACAGCAGAGACAGTGAAGCGTTAACAGTTGGAATAGAGCAGGGTGGACTTGTCATAAAAATGGCTTTCTCTGGTTCTAATGGTTCCCTGTTCATAACATATAGCACATATATAATTATAAGTTCTAGCAGGAGTACCAGGCTTGACAACAAGCACCATTAGGAGTAATCCTTGTGCTGATTCTTTTCTACTTGTGGTCGGTAGCCTCATGACCCCTTCAAACACAATGATGGTGCTCTGTACTTCAAATATTGCCATATATATTGGTATATACAGTGGAACCACGCATAAAGACCACCTCTCTATAGAGACCACCCCTCTATTAAGACCAGTTTCTTTCAGTCCCTCTAATGAGACCACCTTGCTATTAAGACGGTCTCAATGGTCTCAATAAAGAGGTTCTACTGTATTATATAATTAAGCTGAAAAGGTTTCAAGAGATTTCACGGCTATTGGATCTTAATCAGAAATTCCACTTAAGTGACCAACTAAGTGATCCAACATCTCTTATATTTCCTATATGGATACGTAATTATGGTTTCAACAAAATCAGGGACCATACTGTACCATCGCCTATCCCCAAATGTTAGCATTGCTATTCCAAACATGATTCAATCACGCTCCTTCAGCTCATGTGCGAATAACTCTTTCGAGATTTTGCCTAAAAAACAACAATAGATTGTGTATCCATTGCTTTACCCTAACCACTATTCGATTAGTGTTCAGGGGAATTCTTCTCCTCAGACCAGGGAGCTATTAAAATGTACCTCGCTGCAAAGACTCTTAACTTCTTCTAAAAAGTTTTAAGAGAAAAAAATCTATTAACCGTTACTTTTTAAACCTTAGACTCATTTCCTCAGGGACAAGCCTGCCGACCTAACAGGACTATATTTCACAGTAGATAACCAAACGTGGAGATTTGACAAATCCCTACGCCCATTCCAACAAGGTTTCATCAACCCTTGGAGAGTGCTGATCGACTAGACTATTCAAATAGAATCTACACGCCCATATTATTATAGAAGATAGTTAAGATAGTTCATTGCCCTCCTGCCTCGGGTAATCAACTAAGTGTGAATGTCGAATGAGGATAATTCACACATGTTGGCTGTACCTAAATCAAGTTTAAAGCTGCTTGAATGACCCTAGAGATAAGGGTGTTAACATAGGAAGAAAGCAGATGGTTCAGACTTACTTATTTGTTGGATTAATACTTAAAGTTGCACTCTCAGTTAACATCGATCAATAGAGCTCAATTTTTTACATTTTGTTCCTTTATATTCATACTCATCTAAAAGTCATTTGCCTAAAATTGTTGAGGATTTCCACTGGTCGTTTTTGCTGCAGTGTACATGAGTGTACATGGCTATATTTAGGAGACCCGCCAAAATCCTTTGCGATGGTGGTTCAACTCATTATCGCTTACCGCCGCTGTGTTGCCTCTCGACCAATTAGACTTAAACTTATAAACTTATAAACATAATACATATTGTATAATACATATTGTATAAACATAAATAATAAGCACATAATTATAAGTAATTGTATAGACATATAACAGCACCAAAATATTGACAACTTCAGTCATATGAATCACGAAAGCCATTAGCGCAGTAGGCGTCCAATCACTAACATGCGAATCTTAGAGGCTGCACGCATGTAGACTGGGTGACCCTCAGCCTGTAATTTACGATTGCGGTAGCAATATAAAGCTGGACATGGCATTGACTATATATATATGAGCAATCCCAATGAACAAGCCACCGTGATGCGCTTTTTCGCTCTTTTAATGTGGTCATGGATTGGCTTCCTACCTGCAAATGATACAGCGCGTGCAGAATTCTAGCTTTGCCTACATAGCCAATTGGGATATAAGAAGGACTGAAAAAGTTATTGCAGTGAATATTATTCTTTGCCCAACAGCTTAGAAAAAATGATATTTGGTTACATAACTGCTCGTAACTAGTATGATTGGGAATATCATAGTAGATACTAGTAGGTAGTATTATCTAATGATAAGTATTGTGTGCATACCTGTAAGAATTGTGGCCTGGTGGGGCTTCATTGTGTTGGATACGTGTATGTACTGTAAATACTATATCAATATCATAAATAGTTTAACATAAATTACTGTCAAAAGTTTTATGGGCCTCCCTTAGATTTTCGGCATTTTTAAGGCCCTAAAATCAAGGGGTTTATTTACTCCAACACCTAAATTCATAGGAAAAACTCTGCAAATAGGGGTTGGGATTTCCGATGTGTTTCTGCCGGGTGGACACGATAAAAACTCTTGAAAAATGTGTCCGATTTTTTTTTCATTCAAATAAGGAAAAGACGACTTTAGGGTCAAATGACGACCAAATGGTGGAATTACCCATATATGACCTACAATTTAGCAAGAAAGTAGTGCTCCAAATAATTATTCCAAATAATTATTCCCAAAAATATTTAGTCGAACATAGTTCAAACTTATTTTACCCTTGACACTTGACCCTAGCTACTCCATGAATTTTTATTCATTCACTATGGATACAATGTGTTTGGTACAATGAAAATAAAAAAATATGTTGAGAACTCTTAATTAATATTAATGCCACCGTAACGTGTCGTATTTAACCCTAGAATAAATATAGATTTGACTATTCCAAGATGGGCCAAGTGGAGATGTTTTATATTGTTTTCAATGTATTCTCCAGTATAATAATGAATATAGTTTTCTCGAAATTAGAGCATACAATATATATTTGGGAAGTATTCATGACACCGTAATGTGTCGGACATTTTAGTCAATAGAAATTAAAATATTTAGACTTGAATAAATAAAAGTATGGCTGAAGGTAAGTCATCATATAGCTCAAACATAAACAGCCACATAATCCCGCTGCTGTGCATTATTGCACCTCAAGAGTGCTAAAACATGATGTCATGTTGCGGCACATTACGGTGACATAAGTTATGTGACGTAATAATTATGTGACATTATACACATATGGGCAGAGGGTCAATCCCCCTGTGACCCTTGCTGCTGCCATAACCATTACCATTACTGAATCGTCATTTCGCTGTAACTTTTCTTCTAGTTGGAATCATATTTTAACGAACTAAAAAGTACTATGACCCTTATGTCGAGACCCAATTTCGTCTATATTAGCAGCAACATATCTAGTTTATGTACGAATAAAGTTATGTACGAAAAGGTTCAGCAGTGCAATGTGGCTGTGTGATATTAACAAGGGCTAAGTAAACCTACCTTTATTCCTATGTCACAGAATTTACTCTAGCCCCCTCCTGTTCATAACCAATGTGCTACGGCCAACGACATGCAATGCAGTTGTTTATTTAAACTTTAATAAAAATATAGACCTGCTTACGTTTTGTATAAAAAAGTAAATTTATCATGCGATCTCATGTAAACCGGTTTCACATTTTACTTCACAGACGGTTCACAAACTGTAACGATGGGCATTGGATTCAGGATCTCCTATTTCCATGGCAACCACCAGCATTTATATCTCATCCAAGTCCCCGATTGTTGCCATAAAAACAATGAGGCAATCACGCTTGGACAAACGTCATCTGATGGATCTATACAAGACTGATTATAAACACTTAAAGATTCATGTTCTTATAACCATTATGCAACCTTTTCATTCTCAAAATTAAGGTCTCAATACACAGAATTATTAGTACTTATGATGAATTCCCCTCTCTATAATAATTAGTAAAATGTAAGGGTATCAAATCACACTTATTAAAAGATTGTGCTAATTTACAATCATATCATGCGTGATGATAGATTGATTTAAAATAGTTTGGCATCGCAATCGCTTTACATTCAAGGAGTGAAGTAGTCTTGTTGTACATTAGTTACATTTCTGCTTCCACTGTTTCTATTGTAAAATGTCTGTCCATTTTCCATAACAGTTAGGGGGCCATTTTGGAGCCCAATCTGACTGACCACTGCTACCATGTTGCCAACATTGACTAATACTTTACAACTGTGTGATTGTGTCATATTATTCGCAATATTATTTCATATATTAGAGACTTGAGTAATTGCCAGGATTTATCAAATCCACTACTAAAATGTAGTTCCATGAAGCCACTATATATATCAATGATGAAATCACGTTTCGGTGTTTGTACCTCCAAAGACCAAGCGTGCAGAGAAGATTTAACGAAATCTTGGATCTCTAAGAATGAAATGTGTTTAAATGTCATCTAAAACAATCATGGGAACGAATCAAGTTGGCATTTTGCAGCTTTATTGGCGTTCCTGAAATATGTTTGCAAACCCTGTGCATCGCAATGTCTAAAATTGTTAAAAACTGCACTAAAGTGCATAATAATGTTCGATGTTACAAGACCGCCTGATTAATCCAACCGCATAGGAATACAATTTCAAAGATGTTAGGTTATTAATTAGAGCTTTAAAGATCCAATCAATGGTGATCATTGTCTCAAGATCCCGGCGAATCAAGGCAAAAAATAGCGAAACTTAATTAATGGGTTCTGAGGATGAACAAAAATGCTCTGACGAAAACAGCTCTGGCTCTGGATAACTGAATAAACTCGGTTCTGAGCTGTGTTCTAAGCTGAGTCTGTGATAGATCTTGGCATGCAATCGTTTGTTAATGTTTAATGTGGCGTAGGAAAGAGAGAATACATATGCTCAAATCTCGCAAAATCTTGGCCACAGTTCTCGTGCGTTAGAGGCCCCACGTTCTTTCTTATGACGCATCATTGAACTTATTTGACTCACGTTCACTGGTTGTCCCGTTACTGCGTTCTTATGGAAAGTGAGACGTTAACAGGTGGGCGTAAAAGAAGTGGGTTTAAATTAAATTTGAAGCCCTTGTTAAAACCTCATTTGTTAGTGTTATGGACCTGGTGAGGCAGTGTAACTAGAGTGTGGAACTCTTGAAAAAAGAGACGATAGAGAGTCACTCTTCAACTAGCACTTGAGTTGACTGGTCTGTATTAACTGACAACACATGGTACCAGGGTGAAAAGAAGACAAGAAAAGTGCGGAAAAGTGCAGATCAGCAGTCATCAATGGTATAAACCCACCCCAAAGGTTGAATCTCATCTCTGGAAATGTTGCAAATAATTGGGAGTTGTTTGAAGAACAGCTAGAGAGCTATTTCAATGCAGTAGACATCACGGAAGGCAAGAACAAATGCCTGCTCAGGATCTTACTCAACTGCATGGGCATGGATGCTCCCAAAGTTTACAAAACATTTGAGTATGCAGAGCACGAGGACAACAAGAAATACAAAACAGTGATGGCTAAGTTTGAGGCGCATTGTTCTCCTCTAAAGAATCTCATAGGAGACATGTATTCCTTGAAAGAAAGCAGGCTGACTGTGAGAGCTTTGAGAACTACTTTACTGATCTGTGTTATTTGGCAAACTCATGTGAGTGGGAAGCACTGGAGGATGATCGTCTTTGTCAAAAAGTAGTGAGCGGAATCAGGGATATGTCACTAAGGGAGAGACTACTCCGGAAAGTGGACTTAAACTTGCAAGATGCAGTTAGATTGTGCAGGGCTTTGTTGCACAACGCTGCTCGTATCCCAATCTTTGCTGTTCGTTCGTACACTGTCTAAATGCCTTGTTCGTTCCTTAATCTTACCTAATCGCGTTCGTTCTTTGGCCAACATACGAGAATATGTTGCACAACTAATTCGTGGGTCCACATTCGTGAAAACTCATAGGAACATAAACATACCAGAGTGGGTTTAATTGTGTTGTTGGTTTGAATTGCCAATTCAAGCACTATTATTAGAATTATTAGTGGCAATTAACGACCCAGCAGAAACATTGAGGAGTTAAAAGGTTGAAATAGACCATGTTGATTTACGTATTGATTTAATTCACATACACACCCACACACATATATCACACACACACCCCTACCCACCTAATCACCTACACACATGACGTATGCATGGCTTGCAATACAGGTACTCACTATATGATGGACATTGTGTGATTGGCGTGTACTAGTGGGTGCAAGTGGTCCATTGTAAACAAATGACCTTCTTATCATTGGAATATATTTTGAATATTTTGCTTTTGGGTGGGGGACAGGGATTTCCAGACCATCACCCCAGTCTCTCCTCCTAATCTTAACAGTTTAATTGACTAAAAATCTCCTGATTTGTAAAAGAATGTTTTTGCATGTGTGTTACAGGGGAGGGAAAGGTAAAAAAGCATTAGCACATTAGGCCAAGGGAACAGAGACGAACGAACAGGAGTGAATAGCAAAGAGCAGGCATTATACCCACGAATAGCTAAATGTTTTAAAAAATGGAGAATCACCGTGAAAACACTTACAATATTGTTTTTATTCATTTATGAGGGGGTATCAATGAATCAATTATTTATATATGTGTTCATTATGGCTAGGAACAGACTTAGGACACCCTTAGAGGTGCACCTAAGTTTGACTTGTCCAACACGATTTTCAAGCAGTATTTGGTATATATCTCCTCACGAATAAGCACAAACGTGAACCCACGAATTTGTTTTGCAACAGCTACTCGTTGGTAATCTGTATTAGTCTTCAGAGGAAGGGAGGGTGGAAAGGTGGGAGGGCATAATTAATAGTTGCATGAGATTGGACCCAAGATCACCCAAACTCGACCAAAGACCTATTATTAGAAACAAAAGCAGCAGTCAGGGACCTCTATTCAAGGGGAAATTTATACAAATAAAGAATGGGGTTGGAAAACACCTGGCATTCTGATGTCATAAAAAGGAATTCCTCTTGCGTCTACTGGTTACCTGTTGGTCATTACCGTATTGCATGTATAGGTATGTGCAAGAGTGTGCAACTTGAGAATGTGCATGAGTGTGTAGAGTTAGGAGGGGTGCTTGTGCAACAGAGCCTGATCGTCTCTAATCCTGGTCATTCTTAACCATAGATCTATCACGATTTAACTCTTTGGCTGCACGTTCGTGGGAATTCATTGTGCAACAAAGCCCAGATCAGCTAAAAGTGTCAGCCAAATGGAGGCAAGAATGATGGAGATGGTGGGACTTCAGTCTCAATCGTTGATGCTGTCAATAGGACTCACAGTCATCATGACAGAACACATCATAATGCTGTCACCAACCAAGGCCCAAGCCAAGGAGGAGCCAGGAGGAAGCAGACCATTGACTGCAAAAGGTGCGGCACAAAGCATCTAAGAACGGCGTGCCCAGCCTGGGACAAGATATGCCCAAGATGCAAGTCAAGAGGTCACTTTGAGAAACAATGTTACAGTAAAGTGGCTGCGGTGAGGGCAGACATTGTGGAGGAAGCAGACAAGCAGGAGGTCAACGCCATCAACACGTTCATCATTAGCGCAGTAAACAAAAGCACTGCACTGAAAGAGATACGCCTGAGTAAGTCATCACAATCAAAATGGGTACATTACTTGAAAATAAATGACTCATTGATTACTGTAAAATTGGATACAGGAGCAGGGGCGAATTTGTTAAACATGCAAGATTATGTAGGGTTAAGAAATGCTCCAGCACTAAGAAAGGTTAACATTAGATTAACTGATTAACCATGAGATTCCTGTCAAAGGTGGGATGATACTAAGAGGCAAGGTGTTTCAGGAAAGGGCTCCGGTGGTTTTCATTGTATGTGAGGGATCCAGTTTGCTGGGTGGAGGCACCTGCGGGAGATTAGGTTTAATCGAGAGGGTATTTGATAACAATGAAATAAATGAGGTCTCATGTACAGGTGTTGGTGTACAAAATATCAAGGAGGAAAAAACTGTACACAAAATGGATCAATGTTTTGTGCCTGAGCATGGTAAGACAGAGCTCTCAGCTATACCAGTTGTATATGATATAAAACTTATTGAAGAGGCCAGGCCTGTGGTATATCCTCCTAGACGCATTCCATTGGCAATTAGAGATGATTTACAGAAGGAATTACAGCGTATGGAACAATTAGGGGTCATTGAAATGGTCACTGAACAAACTGAGTGGGTAAACTCTATGGTGGTAGTGATAAAGCCAAATGGGTAACTAAGGGTATGTTTAGATCCAAAGGATTTAAACAAAGCAATCAAAAGAAAGCATTTCCAGCTGCCAACTCGAGATGAAATTTTTGGTGAATTACATGGGACTAAAGTTTTTACCAAACTTGATGCCACTCAGGCATTTTGGCAGGTGAAAATAAGTGAGGAATCTCAGAAATGTACTACTTTTTCCACTCCATTTGGAAGATGTTTGTACAAATGATTGCCGTATGGATAATGTAGTGCTCCAGAGATATTTCGCAGAAGCATGGCATATATTTTTTAAGATTGCCAAGGAGTTAGAACATATAATTGATGATATCTTGGTTTGGGGCTTGACCAAGGAGGAACATGATGTGAGGCTGGCAGCAGTCAAAGATTGTAAAACAAAGGTAACATTCTTGGGGGAGTCCATGGATAGTGAAGGAGTTTGTCCATCAGATGCACAGAGGGTGTTAGGTTTGCGTGAATTTTGTAGAACGTTTTGTACCACATTTAGCAGCAAACTGTACAAATATTAGGAAACTATTATGTAATAAGGTTGAATGGTTATGGACGGAGGCTCACCAGAAAGAGTGGAATAGCATAAAACAGGTATTATCAACAAAACTGGTACTAGCATATTAAGATGTCAATAAACAAACTAAGGTCTCCACGGATGCTTCTCATGACGAAATCGGGGCGGTGTTACTCCAGCTCCATGGAGAGAGCTGGAAGCCTGTAGCGTATGGGGCTAGATCATTAAACCAGAGTGAATGCAGGTATGCACAAATTGAAAAAGAAGCACTGGGTTTGGTTTACGGTTGTAAAAATGTCCTCAATTTTATTTACGGGCTCAGAAATGTAATTCTGGAGACAGACCACAAACCTTTGGTTCTGCTATCACAGAAACCGATGCATGACATGTCACCAAGGCTAGAGAGACTAATGTTAGAACTGCAAATGTACGATGTCCAACTGCAATGGTCCCCAGGTAAATTTCTGTACCTGGCTACCATGCTACCATGCTAAAGTAGGTTAGGTGAACAAGAGGTATTGTATCGGGGATGAAATGACAGCCCAAGAAAACATGGTTTATTCTAGTATCCCAGCCTTACATGAACAGCTGGAGAAAATCGCAAGGGAAACAGACAATGATGAAATGTTGTGTCCAGTTAAAATTTGTATACTGGAAGGATGGAAGACTGGGGCTTGTCCAGCCTATGCTACATTCAAAGACGTGCTGGCCATAATAAATGGCATATTGTTTAAGGGAGATTGCATCGTTATGCCGGTCAGTATGCGACAAGACATGTTGAAACGCTTACACACGGGCCACTTGGGGGTAGAAAAACTGCGCAGGATGGCCAGGGAGGTTATGTATTGGCCCCGCATGAACAGTGATATTGAAAACCAGGTTTTGAACTGTCCCATATGTCTGAAACATAGGGTCAGCCAACAGAAGGAAACCTTCATGAAGGACAAAACTATGTGGGGTCCGTGGCAAAAAGTAGCGGCAGATTTATTTTTCTAGAATAACCAGAACTACTTAATAGTAATAGACTATAACAGCAATTATCCGGAGATAGCAATAGTCCGGCAGACGAGGGGCGGAATGTTAAATTGAGTTCTAACGAGATTTTATTGTTGATTATTGTAAATTAAGGTATGCCGAATCTGAATCTGGCCACTTTTGACCTGGCAAAATTGAGGATATTTTTTTACAAGGGGTCAAAGGTCAAGGTCACCAAAAATGTGGAAAATTAAAAAAAATATACATTATTGCATCCCATTTTGCAAAAATAATGGCTAGAATGTTCTAATTTGGCAGGTTCCATAGCCCATTCAGTAAATACAAAATTGGTGACCTTGATCAAGGTCAAGGTCATTTATTTCAAGGTCAAATGCTGAAAAATGGCCTTTTTAGTGCACTTAACGTGTCTGGTTATACATCATGTATGGGATATTTCCTAAACGCCCTTGTAACGGATGAAAGTGGTGTTTGTTTAGGTGATGTTTTCTTCTGCATTCCAGTAAGTGATCATATCCGGTTTGACCGGGTTCCCTATTTAACCTGTTGACTAGGTGATAAGTGTCAAAGTTTACGATTCTCAGTATCTTCATCTTCACCATTTCCTTGTTACGCTGGAACTTGCACCTGTGTTTAATTTGTAATGGTGTCCCTACCCAAATGAAACCTTGTACGTTTGCGTGTATCATTGATCAATGCGGCCTGGACTTAGATGGTAACAATTTCATTCTTAATGGTATTTGTAGAGGTTTTAAAATTGTGGACAATTGTACCGATTTATACTATGGTTTACCTAACTATATAGTTCTATTATGGAGCCTTGGGTGGATGACTAAGACACTCACTCAAGAGTTAAAATGAGCTAAAATGTTGGTTAGTACTTATGATACATCTGCCTGAGACCGATCACTGATTGTTCGCGGCCTGCTATCTCAGTTCATCACTGCATCCATTCACTTTTATATATATATATATATATATATATATATATATATGAATTTTTCTTCCAGTTTGTAAAATTCAGTTACATGGAATAGATTATACAGCGTAGGTCTTCCATTTTGCCCTTACATGTTTACTTAAAGTTGATGATGCTTTGGGTATGGTACAACGTGATTGTTATGGTGCAATAGTTGATAAATATTACTAACGCTTATATTAATAGTACGAAAAGCCCCTGTGTATCCCGTGTTTCCTGACTGTCACATGTCTGTCCTCCGTTTCTTCAGTGCTGGCCCCACTCTCCCCCAGTCTGTCCTCCCTCTATCTGTCATCCCTATCTCTCCTCCCTCTCTCTCTTTACTCACCTTTCTCCCAACTCTCCCAACTCTCTCTCCTGCCTCTCTGTCCCACTCACTCTTCCACTCATTCTCCTCTCCATCTCTCTAGACAGGGTGCTCTCAGGACACAGATGAGTACCAATATTATTCTTGTGCCTGCCACAAACCGGTTCATTGCAGAAACGAATTCAACTTCTTTAAAATAGATATTTAGGAAAAGCCAATACCCAGGTAACCTCACTTGAGATCTATACAAGCAATCCCGAAAGTTAGAGCCTTGTACATACAGTGAGTACAAACCCTTTCATGGGTTTGTGTACAGCATTCAATGTTGTACACAACAAATAATTAGTGTGGATACATATTTATCCTGTGTTTAAACCTTTTATTTTTAATTTGATTACTGATTTTGTATATATATATATATATATATATATATATGGTAATGGTGAGGTTATGTGTCGACTCGATGTATACCCTCCAAATGACTTTCAGATGAGTAGGAAAAGAACGGACCAAAAAGAAAAAAAATCTTTAACTTTTGATCGAAAAATAACTTACTATGATCACGTCTTAGATCGAATTGTTCTCAATATATCTTTGTTATTGATCAAGAGAACCCCCATGTTTTGGCGCCTTGTGTCCATGATGATATCCTGGAATGGCTATAAATAAGACCACATTCACCCTACGGACAGTTGCACCCGAGCTTTCTATCATTAATTAACTGTTACTCTAAACATTTAATTAAGGCGTCCTATAAGTTAGATGATCACATAGGATCGGGCCAGGGGGAACAAGGACGTTGGCAACTAGGTAAGGGTAGAGGGGATGCTATCGCGGCCTTGTGTACAGATTGTGTGGTCAGACGTCCACCCTAATGATAGAACAAGGCCAATATTTTCCTTGCCAATTTCCCATACGTCCACTGACCAAGGGCATTTGTCTTGTCCGCCCAAGCATCATGTGTCTGCGAACCTCATATCCTATAAGCTTATAATCCAAGCCAAGATACACCCTTGCAGCCCAGAGACATGATTCTATGCTGCAAGATACAATTTCCATCCGGTGATTATCTATGATTGAGACTTTGCCTTCTCCCCTCCCAATGACAGAGGGAAAGCTGCTTTCGGAAATGCAACATAACGTCCTTATCCACTCATTATGAACACTCTGGCGTACACATGCTCACATTAAATATTCGAGACAACGTTTAAACTGGGTAGAATATCATGATCCAATAAAGGACCTTATGTCATGGCAGACAAATCAGACAGCGTTGTGAAGTTTGACTGTATGCTTATAATGTGTGATCAAGACCTATTACCATACTGCTCATTGCATCAGTCTCGCCCGCCCTTTCTCGTCTGTCCCACTCCATCAATCCCTACTACCCATCCGTCAGGACAAATCGCATCGCCCCACCCTGCAGACGACGCGCTTACTTCCTGCCAATTCTATTGCAATCAACGCCCAGGGTAGGACTGTAACGAATGACCACTATTAATCAAACTTGCGAAATATACACCTACTGTATGGATCTCCGGAGATAATTGCGCTTTCAACAAGAGTCGGAGATAAATATAGAAATATTAAAAAGATCTAGCTTTTGGTGGTGGTTTAGACCAAATGAATTATCAAAAGTCGCCCAAGTTGTATCTTTTCTCCTGCAATCACCAAGATGTCACATTGAAGGGATGGTTAGGACGATTTTAAGATGATTTTTCTAAAAAAAACACACAAAAAAAAATGCTTTACATGATGGGATATTTCCAGGAGCAAAACTTGGCCTCTTAAAATAAAAATACGAGATTTCGTTAGCACAACGAGGGCAGGAGCAACGTATGCCTAGAGCAGGATTAGGTCCTCATAGTTATATTTTGGCAAATACTGATTTTCCGATCAGCGATCATACGATGATGCGAATGATACAAAATATGTCCCCCTATCGCCAGACGTTGCTTCCATTCCCAGACGTTATCGCCAATGTCTGTCTGTGCAAGCGGGCAGACAAAATGTTTCCCTCAACAAGCCAAAAGTAAAAATAGTGCATCAGAGCCTGATCGTTTCTAATCCTGGTCGTTCTTAACCAAAAATCTACCACGATTTAATTCCTAGGCTGCACGTTTATAACTCACTCTATAATAATTAGTGGGAACATAAACAGAGAATGGAAGGCAGTGTCAACGGCGTCCATAAGTCCGCTCTTTATTCAATATGAAACAAAAGAAAATATTTCCAACGAGGAGTACAAAAATGCCAAACTGCTGTAATCTCGTTCTCCTCTTCCAGTTCCACCCATCTCTCTCTGCCTCATTCTCTCCTCTCTACCTCTTGCTCTCCTCTCTCTTTCACCCTCTTCACCCTCTCTCTCCTCCCTCTTTCTCTCCTCTCTCCCTTCACTTACCCAAGTAACTGTCTCTGAATCCCGCCTCATGGCCAAAGAAGCGGTGAAGGGTACACACTGCAGAGACATAGTTGTTGATAGTAGAATAAGCCAGTGACCTTCCAAGCTAGACATCAAAATGGGCGACCGTCCTGTCAGACACAGGAAGGGGTTGAAGGTCCTTATCATGGCAGAAATCTATAAATTTCCCCCAATAGCTATTCCTCGTCTTGAGCGTATTAACTGACCATGTATAGGCGACGGTAGAATTCCACTCTCTATCCAACATTGAGAGATCCACACTGAGAGAGCGCCTCACTGCAACACAAGGTAAAGGGAGCAATGTCAGAAATATCATCAGAAAAATAAATTCTCAACAACATATCTGGAATGCAGTTGTCAGAACCTTTCACGTGTCAAGCAGTTAAATGAGTGTTGAATTTTGTGCACAGCCAAAATATCTCACGTAGTAACAACATACTACTGTGATTCTTACTGACACCTTTGTTTATAGCAGCCATGACTTGAGTATTGTCGGTATACACAACCACATGCACATTGGACCAAGAAGCCCGAAACCTGATTAAGGCCAGCTTAACTGGCAGCAGCTCCAACACATTGACATTCCTAGCATTCCTGACATAACCCAATGCGAGTGGTCAAGACTAAGTAAGTCATGGTTGTGAGGGAGGGAAGAACTGTTGAAAAATCCTGCCTGCCAGTCGATGCCCAATTGAAGACCGTAGCCTTTCAGGCAGGAGTCTGTATGCGGAGAAGGACCTAGTCCATAATTGTGAGCAATCATCAGCTGTTTCCCATTGAAAAAATGGGAAAAATCACACCACCAACTGATATCCTCCTGGGAGGTGGCTCAGATTCTGATTCTAGGGTTACCAACAGGGAGACCTTTTAGCTTGTCGATTAACCTTCTGGAGAATGTGCGCCCTCCTTTGACTACCTTGGAAGCGTGCACTAGAATCCCACAGAGACGTTGAATCTGTTTCCTAGAAGCCCTAGAACGTCCACGGAAGAAATCAAGCTCAGATCTCAACTTAGCCATTTTAACATCCGGTAGTGACACTTGCATGGTGACTGAGTCGAAGCGGATTCCCAAGTACAGGACTGAAGTGTTAGGGGAAGAGCACTTCTCCCAAGCCACCTTGAAACCCAAAGAGCCTAAGATTTTCGCTAGGCACATCGGGGCCTCCTGGCACTCGTGAAAAGTCTGGCCAAAGCAAATAAAGTCATCCAGGTAATTGATAAAAGTACTGTAACCCCTGTGCTGTAGGCATCAAACTACAAAGTTAGACAGCTGGGTGAAGATATACGGTGTGCACTTGAGGCCAAAGCATATGCGCATTTCTGTGACATAATGATCAACCCCATCAACAGGCCAACTGATGTCCTGGAAAGTCCATTGAGAGGGATGCACCAAAACAGTTCTATATGCTGACCCAATATCTAAAGTCGCCATAAAGCAGCCTGGTGTAATCATGTCAATAACATTGTCAATTGTTTGTAAGAAAACGTCCTGCATGTAGTCTCCACGAAATTGTTAATAGAGCAACCCAATTGCTGGCGACAATCCATTATCGGCTGCTACTTCCCATTGGATTTTGGCACAGCTCCAATGGTGTGGAGGCAATGTGGTTTAGAGAAAGAAAGGCGGTATTTACCATCCTGGATCTCAGAACTAATTAACTGGCCGAAATAGTCCTTAGCGGGGCCTAGCGTCGCCAAAGAATAGTTGTCTTAATAATAGCTTTGTACAGAAGCACTCTGGGGAATAATCAGCGCAGTGGCTAAATCCATCTTCCATGTCGAACATGAGATCAGAATCACAAGGTAAGGTGTAGTCAATGTAGTGTGCGGACACAGCGGTACCACCAACACTATAAACATCAGGCGATTGAGCAGTATTACAGGCAAGTCGGGAGGGTCACAGGCGAGTCGGCGAGGTGAAGCACTGAATGATTGAGCCAAAAACCAAAGAGACTATGTATCACTGCCCTGGCAAGTAGAAGTATTGGCAAGAACACGGCCTAGAACACTTACATTTGGAGAAATGAGGCCGTATAGATGAAGGTTTGGTAGAAGAAGAATATATCAAAGGCTCGGACCCCGCACCTTGCAGATAGATGACACCATTTTGGATCCGGTCACAGAGAGTCTCGTTGGTGGCGAGAACATGGCATGCGGGGCACTTTGCAGCTTCAGTGCAACCCACCGCGCGGTGTTTGCCTTAGTATTTCTTACAGATATGCTGCCTCGGACAATTCTCAACCTTACATGCCCGAATATTGAAGTTGGAACAGCAAAATCAAGCTTCGTATGGTTGCGCTTTTTCTTATCAGGCTGCACATAACACTCAGGGCAGAGCAATTTACCTTGGTCTGCCTCTTGTACTGACAATTTGGCAAGGGCTTTTGTGAGAGGATCATTGATTACATCCGAAGCAAGAGTTTTAGAAGACGAGCCTTGGGTAGACTTGGAGGACGAAGAATCCTTTGCTTGACGGAAGCCACTGCCATGGGCCTGGGGGAGCTCCAAGGCCGCTAGGCGGTTTAGCATGGACCCCATGACATCTGCAGTTGTAGTGTTCTTAGAGTCATGTTTGAGTGACTTAGGCGAAGCTCCAGAAGATCCAGCTGAAGAATCAACCTTAGATTCCATGTCCCTGATTTTCTCTAGAAGCTGAGCCTTCTCATGGACAGACTTTTTCACTAATCACTTGGACCTGGTATATGTGTCCTAAAGCGATGTTAGGTATTTGTCATCGTCACGCTCAATGCCATCAATGAGGGAAGACATGGCAGTATTAGAAGTATTGGGCCTCACAATATTCTTGCAACGAGCACCAAAAGGCGCTTTAGCAGAGCAGTGCTTCTCCATTATTAAAGGTAACACAGGCATGATACTCGGAGAAAGAAAAAATTTGCAACGAGGAGTACAAAAATGCTGTATTGAAAGACAGGCGCAATACTGGCTGGTAACCGTGGCTGGGAACTAGGTAAGCAAACAGCAGTGGGAATATTCAGGGGCCCTATAGTACATCGCAGTTATAACCTTATCTATACATTATATTATGAATATATTATCTCTATATTAATAAAATAAGGGTTTGGAGCCTTAAACCCCTATCTTCTCTGAAACCGCTGGCCAGATCTCCATTATATTTCACATGCACATTGCCAAAAATGGTGCCAAACCATTGCACTATGTTGCATTAACAAATTAGGGTTGGAAAGGGGTTAGAAATGGGTTTACATTGAGCACCCCCATCCAGGGCCCCCAGCACTGCCTGAAAAAAAACCTATCAGTGCCCCTACATCCGGTTTCTGGGTCACCCAAAGCATCATTGCTTCACTATGGGACAGGAGTTGATATATTTCCACCAAAAGAAGCATTGTCAGAGTTGAATCAGTTCATAAACTATTGTTTGTGATGGTTTTTGAAGTTTGTGGTATGAACATACTAAGTTATAGAGACAACTTGAAAGAGAAAGATAGTGGGAGAGGGAATAAGGAGAGATGAGGATATGGGCCCCACTGTCCCACTAGCAAATCCTGTGCGTAGCGCGGGTATTTGCTAGTTTATATAGATAAACAAATAACAGACATTCATTGTGCAACAAAGCCCAGAAGTATTAAAGCTACATTCTCAGTTAACATTGGTTAAAAACTAAATTTCTCCTGAAGTTACACTGGCATCTAAACCATCTTTGAACTTCAGATGCAGCAACAATCATGGCAGTGTAGCGGCATGAGAAAGCTGATGCTTTATGGACTGTGTTTTGTACATTTTAACATCTTGGCATAGAGTTGTCGCCTGCTAGTTGTTGTCCTCCACCTTAGTGAAAAATGAGAGAACCCAGCTACAGTGTTGTAATTGAAAATATGCAAATTCTGATCTGATATATATGTACAAGCTTTCATGCATGGAAGGAGAAGGCTGATTTTCTTAATAGCATTCATAAGATGTCTCCAGGGGGGACTTATTCCAATAATTCACCTAGAACGGGCCTAACAATTGTAACTTGGGGATTGGTAATCAAGCACCTACTTATGACAGTATGCCATCAGACTAATACTCTAATACCTACATCACTTTATGTGATTGCATCTGTCCCGAAGGGGTTATTCAGAATGGAAATGAGGGGCCTAAACTTGTATACTCTCTTGTATTTTAGTTGAAATCGAGACCCCCTTTGAGGGCGGTTTATTGTGCGAGATCCTAGCGTTGGCTGGTCGATTTACAGTAAACAACCCTGACTGCATCTTTAGATCCCATGAATAAATATGTGTACTGGATTGTGGCTTCATATGATGGGAGGGAATAGGGCTGTTAGTACACATGAGGGCAAATGATGCCAACTATAGTGTACCTTCTTTGTGGTACTATACAATGAGGTAACCTGTAACCTAAAAAAGGGACAAGCAGAATCTGTACTTCACATATCCCACCATCATTATTCTCTCGTACTACTCGCCTTTATCGTCGATACGCCACACACGTATGAGAATGATATTGAAAAAAGTAAAACTTTGCCACAAACATGCTACATACAATCCTATCATGCATGTAACAAAGTCAATTATGGAGTAGATTTATTGACTTGGGGAATGATATAGGATTTATTATCTCTTGGAAAAACAGCTCCTCACTGTGACTACAATGCAGAGTGGATGATAATGAGGCGGCTGGGTAGTTGGGTCTCTGGCTGCATAGCAAAACAACAGATGACACAGGTTCCATGAGGTTCAAGCAATGAGATTCATTCATTCTCGTAGCTGCGGTAGTTCTCATTCCCCTACAGAATTCTCAGTCTGAATACACTTTACCAGACTGCTGTTGCTTAATAGCCCACATGGAAAACTGGTTGAAACACAAAGTAAGATTTTAAGATTTCGAGGCAACAGAATGAAATTATGCTTGGATTTATAGCAAGATATTTTGTTTGATTATATATGCTAAAATATGTATTCATCATTAATGTGGCAGAATGAATGTAGAGAGTGAATGACATACACATTATGAACCTTTAACACCTAGTATTATATATATCAAGCATAGAACATTAATCGGCAATAAGTATAAATGCCTAATCATGATTTCATAACCCCTAATAATAGGCTATACTAGTTTGTGCTTTGTAATGGCATAAACAAAATTATTGTCTTTCCATCGTCAAACTCATGAACAAAAGGCAGTCCATAACTAAAACCCACATCTTTAAAATGGGTAGGGAAAGGTACATTTTTTAACATAAATGATGATTACAATTAGAAATAAATGATAAAATTGTATGCATAATATTTTAAATAAGTGTGTACTTGATTTGTACTTGTAATATTCCAACTAGCAGAAAAGTTACAGCCAAATAACCATTCAGTAATGGTAATGTCAATGGCCGTGGCACAGGTCAAAGGTCATTGACCCTCTGGCCCATTATGCACATACAACAACCCATTATATCTAGAATATGTGCAAAAATATCATAACATTGCTTTCCCCTCGTTGTCCTGTTAAGTTGATTTGCATATACTTGTTTTGGTTGTTTATGAAGGTAAATATAAGCTATATTTAGGTATTTAGAGGAAAAATTAACAGGGAAAGATTTAGAAAAAATAGTTTCAACCCCCCCTCCAGAGCCCCACCTCCTCTAGACCCCTATTATGGCGACATGGTCGCCCTCTAGACCCCCGTTATGGCGACATACTCTCTTATGCCTGTGGCCCTAAACTTGATTAGTTATATAAAATTGTATTTATTTATGTGCCCTGATGTTTATTACATATTTTAACACTAAGAGAAAATGATTCATGCTATTATTAATTCATGTATTAACGAATGCTAGACCCCCGTTATGGCTACATTAATATTCCCACCATTTCTTCTTATCATCCTTGCCCCATTATTGAGCTGGGAAGAATTAGCTGGAGAATTTTCAATGAATATAATGGATGTACTAATCATATACAATGTTATAGGTAATTATGGTAGGGGTGCTTTCATTTTAATTTCTTCTAGGTCTATATATTCCAAAAATAATTTAGACCCCCGTTACGGCGACAGGGGGCTTCCAAATAAATCAACCTTACATTATTTCATCAAGAAATTAATTAAAAAGTTAACTATAGTGATTTTTTAATCAAACCAACATAATATTTCAGAATAATGAGTTTTTCCCCGATATTACTGGTTTATATTTTTTAAACAGTGGTTTGGATATGAAAACATTCGTTTTTCTGAGAGGTGATGGTACGAAAATAAGCATTTCGTTGGCCTCATGATTAAAAAAATTGAAGAAGCTTTGTAGGATACCTTCCCCCTAGACGATATTTCTCCCCTGGATCAACAAATACCGAGGAAAATAATATCAGATGAGTAATTTAGCCTCTGGATGAGCTGTTGTTTTTCAACCCAAATGGTGCACTTTTGGTGGAATTGCTCATATATATATATTATTATTACTATTATTATTATAAAACTTTTATTCAACAAACATGTACATTTCTGTTTAATGTAATACTGAAGAGGAATGGTCCCTCTCAATGTAATAATACGCCGAGATCTTCCCGGTATCCCTTTAAAATCAAAGGATAAGGTTAAGAGGGATATAAATACAATGAGAATGTAGATACATATTCATAACTCGATGACCATCCTATTTCTTTCTTTAATTGCTATGTAATTGTGTGATGACAAATCAAATTAGTTTTATATAATTATTCCTACCCACCTAAGTCAGCAGGAAAAGTGTAGGAATATGTTGTATTCCTAACCACCGAAGTAAGGGGAACATCCGTATTCATAAGCTAAGAAATGGGAAATTGTCTATGGGAATTCCTTCACGTGATGCGCTCTATCTAGGTAGAACGGAAGATCAACGGTTGCGTTGAACGTAGAACAGAATAGCAACCGTTGCAAGAATTCATTGGGTAGAAAGTATTGGACACACCGTGTACAGTTTTCAGGTGTGTATACGGTAATGCCGGGCCCACACATTCAAGAACTGACAATTTATACGACATTTCGTGGATGAATTCTTAATCAAATTGGCCAGTTCGTACTAACTTGTTTTAGTTTTCGTGGCCTACACATGGCCCACACATTCCCGAATTGTCTTACGAATTGTCTTAGCACTTTTCTTAAGGAATTACGATTTAAGGACCCAAGATTTGTCATACGAATTGGAGTTCTCTTTGTAAAACCCAATGCACACAGTCAGGATTCGGAGGCCTCACAACTAGTCGTAGGTTCAAATTTCTAAAACGTGAAATCGTCCGACTACTCGGGAGCAGTGCCACGTCAATCAAAAATATAGATTAACGTGGGCAGCGCCCACAATCTCACTGGCTGAACCCAGGATTAGGCCTTGAGGAGGTCTTTTGCTTATAACTCTGAGAATAATGCACTGCCATCTTAGATCAAATAAAAACAATTTTTGGGCACATTATTCCCCATCGATTGATACCAGTCACTTAATTCTAAATCTAATAAATATTTTTGTATTGATTAATTAATCATTTATTTGGGAAATCTTGACTGTGTGCATCGGCCTTAAGAAAGCCCACACATTACTGAACTCAAATAAGTTTCTTAAGAATGATTTTGAATTCGTACAACTTGTCTTAAGGCCCAATTCGGCTTTGAGTTCGTGAATGTGTGCGCCGGCATACAACCAACGCAACAGAATAGGCACTTAGCCATTTGTACTTGTCGCTCTAATGACCTCCATTCCCTCCTATTTTAGTCAATTCACGATCGGACTCAAGGAGCCTCATCTCTTGTCGCCATTAGCAAGCTCAAGCTAGATAACAAAAGGAATACGTCAGTTACGCAGTATTTTATCTAAGTTATAAATTGGACCCAAGTTGGATAATCTCTAGTTTATTTGAGAACAAATTGCCCACAATAGAATTCAATTCCTCAGGGGAAAAGGGTGCAGGGAAAAAAAGGACAATTTGTTCAGAATCCCAGGCTCAAATCCTAGTCTATACACTGCCTGTATAGTTACCGATTTTAGAGGTTGTGAAAGTATATATTATAGTTTCCATTTTATTCAACCACCTCTTCTCTGGTTAAACATATTTTATATGCTACAATAAAAAAGTTGTCTTATCGTTATTAGTAGTCTTCTACCACTTCGAAACTTAATATTATATTATTGATTAATAAATCAATCAAATATCACATAATCGGTGTATTTACTTTGTTTGTGTTTTCCAACATTCGAATGTATGTTATATTAAATGGTTGTTGAATCATACTTATGAAATTATACCTATGTGAATCTACCTTTGCATAATTGTCTTGAATATACATTTCTCTCCTTGCATGCATATCGTTTCAACAAATTCTTTTACACAACTTTTGGTTAATTTGTGTGTGAATGTTCTGATTTTGTGTATTTCCCATGCTTTCATATTGATTATATCAATATATATCAATATGTCTACCAAATTTGAAGACTGCCAATGTTGATTTCTCTCCTTGCATGCATGCCAGTTTTGAACTATATTTTCTTACAAGAGATATTTGTGAGATTGTTCGGATTTTGTGTATGTTGAATGCGTATTAGTGTGTGTACGAAATTATATTTCTCTCCTAGGAGGCATGCCATACTTTATGGGTTTTATTTGACAACTTTTGGTTAAATTTTGTGTGGAGGTTCTGATTTTGTGTATTTTCTATGGTTTAATATATATATATAGTAACATATAGGGCGACTGCCTATGTGGGTATAAATGTTAATGTGATGTGTCGCCACCTTGTGGTCAGTTTTGTCTAACCCTCACTCTGCCTCTTACAGTGGTCAGTCTGCTGCTGACCGCCGTTCCGTACACACCTGCACCTAGGAACTTTTTCTGAGTGAGTGAAGTTATTAACTCTATAATGCCTAACTGTGTGGGCTGTAACCGTACTCATGTTCGCCCCTGTGGAGCTACAGTGTGCAAATATAGGAATTCTGCTCATAGGAAGTGTAGGGAATTAGGTGTCGACCCAGTTACTGACTGGCAGCTCTACTTACCTGATATTGATAGTGACGACGAAGAAATGGCGTCGGCGGCCGGTGGCATTCTCAACATGAAAGGTACAGCAATTAAAGTAGAGCCGGGGTCCACTGACACCACTAGGTCGGATATCAGGGCATTAATTGATTTAAATGTTCGCCAGCAGTCTCAGATAGATGATTTGTTGAGGAGTTTTAAAGACTTTAGTATCAAGCAAAATGCACCGGGCACCATTGTCACAACGCCTGTCACTATCTCAACGCCTATTGTTACCACCTCTGTCACTAATCCAGTCTCTACTGTATCCACTACTGTCAGCAATCACAATCCAACTGTCACCGCTGTCAGCCCATCTACCGCGGCCTTGTTGGCTGGGGTTGTTGCTAGGCAACCTACCACGTCTGCTCCAGCTAGTAGTGAGTTCTCACCCCTACTTTCCCAGCTGTCCCACGCCATTGATCCTCAAGCAGCTATGAAATCAAAAGGTATTATCCTCCGTCCTGAGTATTACTGCCAATATATTGCAAAAGGTGTTCCTCTACGGTCGTTGGACCATACTAAGCTTTCCAAGGAAGATTTATGGTATGGTCAGGTGAGAGTTTTGAAAGAGCTCTATGGTTCGGGGGTTGACATCTCATCATATATTGAGCATATGTGTTTCACCTCCCTTCATGCGCAACACAATGCCTTCAACGACTCGGCCCTGGTCTCCTGGAGAGAGTGAAGTGTTTATCGCTGCCGATCCAATGGGTGTCGCTTGCAATCTTCATGCCGCTAATATGCGATCTCACCCTGGTTCTTCTGATGACTCATCCCGTGGTGGCCGGCGTGGCCGTGGCAGGAGAAGGGGCAACAAACTGCAAGTTCCCGATGATTTCCCATCCGACTTATGCTACCATTGGAACTATGGTTCCTGCCAGGGCAACTGTGGCCGAGACCACGTCTGTCGGAATTGCAGGAAAAATCATCGTGCTATTTCTTGACCTACAACTAGCAAGAAGGAGTGACTATGTGAGATGGGCCGCCAATGTTGTTTTCTCGTGCCTCCCGAGAGCTCACAGGAGACTTTGGACATGGTCTCACATGAGACTATTTGTAATGACGTCATCCTACATGGCGGCACCCATCCCTCACCTTCCAAGGGAAACAATGACAACAACAACAGTTCTTCTCCTAGCTTACCCCCTGCGGATGGACTGGGATCTACTTCCACCTCTGGTATAGACTTGTATGATGATTGTCTTGTTCTGTTACCCGATGTCGATTCAATAGACTGTGAAAGTGATTATTCCTCTGAAATTGACCTGTATTTTGTGTGTGACACTCCGCTCCCCATTGAACTTAGTCATGTCAATAACTCATGTGTTCCGGTTTCTTACGTTTTGACTGATGTCACCTCTGTAGATAACTATGTTGAACCTATTGATGCTTGCTCGTCCCCAGAGGATGCAGTAATTGATAATGTAACTAATTCTGGGTTTGTCGATGATGTTGAACTATGTACCTGTACCATTTCTAATGATTGTACTGATGTTATGTTCCACACTGATACTATTCCCCACCGTGGCTATGTTGATATTACACATTGTGATTGTATTAATGATGCTTCTGTTTGGGTACGTGTGAATGATTCTCACTCTATTGGTGGCTTGTCGTCACAAATGAATTACTCTGTATGGGTTCATGAGTTGAGGCACGAAAGTGATATCTGGTTGAGAGACTACTTATTGCAAGGTATTTCACAGGGGTTTAATATTGTTGATGATGATGCTATTGTTCCCCCCTATTTTTGTGACAATTATGCTTCGGTGCAGCAGAATGAAGCTCATGAATTTGTCTCTGAATTGATTAAACAGGAGATGAGTGAAGGGAAATTTATCTATGCTGACTGTGTTCCCAATTGTGTCCACGCCCTTGGTGCAATCCCCAAGGGTGATGGCACTTTCCGACCTATAACGGACTGTAAGCGGCCAATAGGCCTTTCCATCAACAACTTTATGGATCAGACTGCAATGAAATTCTCCTACACGTCAATTGATGAAGTCTCTGCATTAATGACAAAGGGGTCCTATATGGCATCGGTTGACATTGCTGCGGCATACCGCTCAATCAATATTAATCCTATAGACTGGACTCGCCAGAGTATTTCGTGGAACTTTGAGGGAACGAAGGTACCTCTTTTTGATACTCGGCTGAGCTTTGGTATCCGATGCGCCCCGTTTGTGTTTACTCAGGTGACTAACTTTGTCCTCAGGTGCATGGTGAGGAGAGGGTTTGACAGACTGGCTGTGTACCTTGATGACCTCATCGTGTTTGGTGATGACTTCTCCCAATGCCAGATTGCCCAGTCTGCTCTCATCAATCTACTAGGTGCACTGGGTTTTAAAGTGAGTTGGAAGAAGTGTGTGTCCCCGGCAACCAGCATTAAATATCTTGGTCTCCTGTTTAACTCAATTGATATGACCTTATCTCTCCCCACAGCCAAAATGGAGAAGGTGAGATCTGAACTTCTGTTCTTCAAGGACAGGAAGAAAGCCTCAAAGCGTCAAATACAGCGACTCTGCGGTCTTCTATGCCACTGTGCCAAGGTGGTTAAGGGGGCTCGCACTTTCACCCATAGGATCATAGATCTTCTCAGGGGCCTTAGACAAGAAAACCCCAGGATTCAACTGACTGACGACTTCAGACTCGACTTGTCATGGTGGGAGCGGTGTCTGACTCGCTTCAATGGCATGGAAACTGTCATCATGTCCAAAGGTAATCTGGATCCCTGATTTGTCACGGATGCGAGCCTTAATGGCTATGGTGCTGTCAGTGGTGCTGACTGGGTTGCCGGATTTTTTTACTGTGATCTCCTCCCAAGGGGTCTGAGTCTGTTAGACCCGCTTCACTGCCACTGGGCCAACATGTATGTCCCGTTGGTGGAAGCTACTGACAGTCACATCAATTTACTGGAACTTATCGCTGTGTGGCAAGCTCTCCTTCGCTTCGCTCCCATGTACAAGGGAGAGCTCCTTCACGGGTACACAGATAACACCCAAGTGGTGTTCATGTTGTCCAAAGGTGTTAGCTCCAATAAATCTTGTATGGTGGTTATCCGTGAAATATTCTGGATATGTGTTGCTTATAATGTGTACATCGCTATGCACTACCTACCTGGTACCGAGAACATCACTGCTGATTTTTTGTCTCGGATCCACCATACTAATTCATTGAGTGAGTTAACCAACTTCTCCTTATGTTGCAGAGCAAATATCGATGTTGGACGCCAAGCTGTCTTCGGTCATGTCCAGAGCTTGGTCTGTTAACACTCTCTCAACTCCCAATGGAAGTCCTTCATCACTTTTTGTTATACTATGGGGGTGGAACCTCTGCCAGCTGATGTACTGACAGTCCTTAGATTTTTGGTACACCTGGGTGAGTCCAAGAAATATGTGACAATCAACAATTATCTCTCTGCTATAAATATGCTCCACAAGTACCATGGTCATGATATCGACTTCCGCTCTTACTTTGTCACTAAAATTGTGCTCTCTGGCCTGAAGAATACTCTTGGTTGTGTATCAGCTCCAAAAATCGGATTGAGCATTCAGAATTTAAAGGACATTTACAGTGTTATGCCTAAGGATTCACTGAGCATAGTCTGTTGGACGGCGGTCCTCTTCGGATTCAGAACCCTCCTGAGGAAATGCAACTACTTACCTGGCGGCCCCAATGCTGATCACCTCCTGTGTCGTCGTGATATATCTTGGTCGTCTGATGGCTTGGTGGTTAATGTGGCCTCTACCAAGACTTTGAGGCACAGAGAAAGGGTGTTGAGAATTCCTGTGGCTAAAGTCGCGGACTCTCACTACTGCTTATATAGCTTACTACAGCTACATTTCTCTGCTGTGCCTGCTAGCCCGGATGACCTTCTGTTTCTCAAGCCAAGTGACAGTTATGTCCACTTTGTACATGATAGTCCTCGACATAAGGATCATAACACCTTTTATTTGGTGAAAATATTAATTAATATTTAATTAATTTTATTTTATACATTTTTATTCCAATACATTTCATACATAGACGATGTTACAATCCCGTACCTAATTTATCGCATCAAGACAGGGTAAAGCATCCTCTAAAGCTAGGTTTTCCAGATGACATTAAATAAATTGTTTTATAGTATAGATCAGCGTCAATTACAGCGTCAATTGTCAGTATAATCCGATAGTGGTATTAATAAGTATTACGTTTTGTCTTGGTATCTTCTTGTCTTGTTGATAACTTGACTTGCTTCATCTGTGAGCATTTATTATACAACACTATTATATTTTGAATTAATTTTAAATTCATTTACATTATATAAGTATATGTTTTAAGCTGAACTGCTTAAAATGGTATTCTGTATCAAGTATAACCTTACTTTATGTTATGAGTTTCCTGATTTGAACCTCTCGTACATCGGTCTATCATTAAGATTAAGATTAAGATACATTTATTTTCGACTTGTTGCTTTCAGGAAGCATATCTCCAGCAAAGGGAGGATCACACGTTTCCTGTTTTTTTTTTTACATGTTCTCCTAACAGTCCACAATACTCCAGTTGTCATTGACGAAAGGAGCTCACTGTTATAATCAATTAAATAGGATTTTACTGTTGTTGAAGTTTTTGTAAAGGCGCATTAGATCTTATGTAGAAATTTACCTCAGTATTGTTACCATGATTTGTCATAAGGCTTAGTGCCTGATTAAGTCAAATGGACAATGAGTACGCTATTCAATGAAGTGTTGGTCTGACCATATCAGAGTTTTCTTCGCTAGTGATTTAAACAATTTCTTGTCTGGATCATTCAAGATAATAAATTGACAATATCAATAGTATGGAGTATTAACTACAAGTTATAACCCTTAGAAATATCATTAATTTACAGTTTGGATGATCGTATGAAGTAATACCCATAATTATGGAGATTTTTTAATGTTCTCCAAGGAACATTGCCACATTTAATTAGTGAACCATAATAATAAAACACTACGAAACTTACTTGTGTAAATCCCTACTCCACCACTCTTTAACTCAAGTCTCTTGTATTATTGTACATTTTTATACAACAATAAATCATTACCCACTCCGACTAAAAAGTTTCAATTCACCCCCTCCCCATGTATATCGTTATCGTTATATTGATTTTCACTTTTCCTGGGTTCTATGATTCCCAGTTTCCGTCCCCCTATACTTGAATTTCCCCTTGCAATGATTCACGATTCAGGACCTTATCCTCTTTTTTTGTTAAGAATGGATCGAATTCAAAATGGTATTTGTTCTTTAAGTAACTTTTTTTCTTTAATTCCTTTCTTGATGGCATCATTTGAAACTTAGAATCAAGCTTATTCCAAAGCTCAGGCATACTATAAAAAACGATTTCTTGAAAATTTCATTCCTGGGGGGAGGAAATAATATATAAGTTTTTTTTCACTAGATAGTCCATGCGGACGTACTTTTCTGGTGTCAATATTTTCATCTACCCTCGTTCGCATAAACGCCCTTTCTAAAATGTGCATTTCCCTCCTTGTTTGTAAGGTAGGAATCTTCGATTCTGTGTGTATTTCTTCCGTATGAATCCATAGCATTAAAACTGTCATGGCGGCAGAATGCTTCCGGTTGTTGATCCACTGCCGCCTTTTTCGACTGACTCAAACGTATATTATGTATCGAATTTGAAGACTGCAATGCATGAACACATCTGTTAAACTCATGACACCGTTGGAGGCCGCGAAACCTGCGTTCCAATGCGAGTATGCGATCACTGTTGTCGGCGCCCGTATGGGGGCCGACTATGTGAAGGGCCCAGGCTCTGATCACTGCCGCTACTGTGGGGCAGATGGGGCCATCTCCACGAGAAAGTTGTGAAGAGCCACTCGTAGTGGCTAATGCGTTTCACCTGGGCAGGGGCTCAGGAGGTTGTGTGAGAGAGCGCTCTGAGGTCACAACAAGACCTGGAACCTCTTCTTCGAGGAAGAGCTTGCCCTTTAAGCGCGCCTCACTGGAAAGCTCTCCTACAAAGTCATCAACTGTGGCTGATACAGCACAAGGTGGTGAGGGTGAAAGCTCTGTAGTTGAAAGCCCAGGGGCGGCTAACAACTCAGCTTCTTTGGGAGTTAGTGGTGTGGTACCATTCGCTGAACAAGGATTCGGTAGACCAGGCCACAGAGGACCAGCTGCTGCACTTGGATGGCGATGCCGAAATGTTCGGCGATGCTGACAGGGACACTGTGGTGCCACCTCACGACATGGACATCTTCGATGATGCGATTACATGTCAAAAGTCCTAGAATGCTTTAATGCCGGGACGGCAGGCTATCAGTGACCTTACGGGTTGAAAAGTTTTTACCCGTAGGTCTGGTGTATGCAAATAGCCTTACTTTTAACAATACAAGTTTGTGGTGTATGTCCTCGACTCTGTCGGGCCGGATAGGCTTATCTGTGTGCCTTTTTAGGCAAAATTAGGCCACAACCCAAGGGCGAAGTGAAGGCGTCATCCTCATATTCATGTAACAGGAGCATTGAAAATTAAAAAACCCTGTCGCACAGTCTTGGGCAGAAACTGATCTCCACGATGTCTAGGCAGACACTACGTAACTAGTTCTCGGGACCTTATCCACTCCAACTAGTGAGGGGGCAGTGTAGTGGGTCTCCCCATTTACAGCACGGTGACACTGCTGTACCATCCAACCTAGCGGCAGCAGTGACCATTTCTACCAGTTTCAAACACAAATATCGGTCTCCTGCCAGTCCCGCCAGGAGGCGGCCAGTCCCGCCAGGAGGTCCCGCCAGGAGGCGACACATGATCATCTCAAAGTCGCCACCCTTTCACGGGCGGTAGGAAAAGTCTACATCTCCATCATTCTTTGAGATGAGAATCCGGGTATTTACAGGTGGCGCTATGATCGGCGGCAAGCGCTCGGGTGAATACAACAGCTGTGTCCCGTAGGCGCTAACGCTAAAATACCTGTTTTCAACCCCTTTGAAATATTACATAAACGGGTCAAAATGCTATGATCTTACATGGATATATCAAGTATTGTTCATACATAGTAGTCACTTGTTCCATTTTCCCGACAATTGTGTATAATTTAAGAAATCAAGGGGGAAAGTTGGAGATTTTAGGCTTGGTTGCTATTGTTGTCAAGGGCTGGAGTCCCCCACGACCTGGCCCACTGCCTGCCAGTGGAGGAAAACTAAATAATGGGTAAAATCTAAGAATTACTATTGTTCTTAGGCAATAAATGTTGTGGAAATGTTTTTGATGTCCATGATAAATACATTTTATGATATGGAATTAATATTACATATGATTAATAGTTCAAACTTGAACAAAATCAGTTCATTCCCAGACTTGTGGATGCACTGTCATGTGACCAGATGAACGGAGGCTGTCTCAAAGAATCATAGGATCCCGCAGTCGCTTAACACAACAGACTTGGGCCGCACTGTGGATTAAGTTTTGGGGTCAATAAAATTGGTCAAACAAATTTATCGTTTGTTTATTCCTTTCACAAAACTTTCGACTCAAGCCCACAAATCTGCGGTTCACTACAATTATAATGATAAGCAACTGTGAAATTGCGAATTTATTGCGTATTTAAATAGAAAAATAGACCCGAAATCAGTGATGGGGACCGGAAGTGTGAAACTGTCAGAAAAGTAAACAAAACAATGTGGTGAACAGAGCTTGTTGTCCGACCCTAATTTCCATTGAATTTTCACTATTTTTTCACCAAGAACATCGGGGGAGGTATACTAAATACAAAATTGACTTCTGGCAGTGTAAGAGGTGGATATCTCCCTTGGGCTACACAATTTTGTCTGGTGCTACGCACCTTTACGAAATTGCTACTCCCGCGGGAGATCCTCTTACTCGGCCAGGAGTCAATTTTGTGTATTTATATGCAAATACTAATATTCCATATACGTTTTTCTAAATCGTCTCTCCATAGTGATCCATAAGTTTGTAAGTAATATGATGAATAGACAGGCTAAATATGGTATGAAGCAATATGGAAAATATCACAAGAAGTGACCGGAAATGATACACTTTAAAACACATTTCATGATCTAATTCATAGTAAGCGATAGAACGTTTGGCCGGCCCAAAGGTGCCTTGCAGATGACATTGATCGATTACCAGTGACTATTGTCGCGTCCCTAATTTCTGAAATGTCAGAACACCCTGATACGCCAATACCCATTCAGTCCCGATAAGAATTTCTGGGGTCTTTATCAAGAGGCAATGTTGGCATATGGCGCTCCTGTCCACAACAGCAGCCAGTCTAGGACCTGACAAGCCATAGTATCCATCCCGAAAGTGGTCAACAATCAAGATGAATATTATGTATGACCGGGCTCACTTTACAGACACCCTCGTGCTCTCAGGCAGATATCTCCCAACAGGGTTTTGTATTGATCTGACTTGCCTCGAGACAGTATTGGACTTACTCCCTGCTCAACTGATAACAAACAAAACAAACAGTTCTCTGATGTGATGGATCCCTATCTGCCTTTCACTCAACTTTGATCATTTGTCTTTCTCCAAATGATTGAATTGTTTTCCTTGCCATTCGGCGTCTACGTTCATAATTTCGGCCCTCCCCAGAGAGTGGCGCATAATAACTTTCTCAATTTGAAATGTTGTCCATAGTAGGAGGAGCAGTTGAAAGCTGTCTCAACTAACATCGGTCATATTTTAATTTTTTGTTTCGTTCTTTTCCAAACCCATCTTTTTTACCAGAATTTGATCCAGTTGCCTTTGATACAGGCCATTGTAAAAATCTCACCAAAGTCCCGAGGACCAATGACTCGCCGAAATATCAACTGAGGTGACTTTACTTAATACTATCACGCACAGGCAGCCTTTTTCTCTCTCGACCGATTCGACTTTATATTCTTGTATAAACATATGATAGCAGCAGAATACTGATAAATTTAGACACATAGCTCATAATAGCAATAAAAGAGTTTTCTTTTCGTGATCCAAGCCACTCCAAATGATCCAAGCCACCCCAAACATGGATGTCTAATTATAATTAAAGTATTTAAGCACTGATGATGTTGGGCGCGGCGAAGTTCAGTGATCTCCATTGTAGCTGGGTATTAATGTTCTCAATATTCTAACCAGCGTTCTATGGATAAAAATACAAAGGGAGGGGAATATGATTACTTACGGTATGCGGAGAATGAAGATAGTTGGAGGAAACTCCCACTGACAGGGTGGCAATACTCATTTACTCGTTCACATGAAAGCAGCCACAAGAATGCATATCACGCGTTCCTTTCCCTATCAAAGGCTGATGTTCTCTTGCTTGAGAGCAGGCTGTGTACAGGCCCTATCACAATCTATTGATGCTAGGTTGCGCCATGTGAGAGACTCCCTTCACTGCTATACGCTCCCCCCCCCCTCCTCCCGCAATGACCAACATAAACCCTCTAGTCCTATTATTCCGACCATTTGGGAAGCAAGTCTATCTATCCTCTATGCATTTAATGCAAGACTGCCAAGAGCGATTTAGGGTCTTGTTATTATACCTGCGTTATGAAATGGTATACGTGCACCCAGAGCAAACACAGAATTCAACGTCTTGTAGCTCTAGGACTCAAGAGATTTAAATGAAAGCTAAAGTATAATCAGATCGTATAGGAGTTCATTCCCCTTATCTTATAACATGGACAAGGTAAAGGCCGACACACACAGTCACGATTTCAGATGTTCTCACGATGTTGGTGTTCACAACTGATCTAGGGTGGAATTTTGTTTAAATCGTGTCGATTTTTACTGCACACACACTCAGGATTTCAGGCAAAATGGAGTGAAAACCTGAGATCGTGGGAAATGTGCACACACACTCAGAATTTCATGAAATAATCTGGCCACGATTTGGTTTGCTAGTTATTGGTAAATCCAAATATGTGATAATGATAGACATTATGTAAGATAAAGGGTTGTAGTCTTGCGAGATCTGAACAGATCTGGATAATTCTAAATTCTCCATGGAGATGACAATTGTGCGGTTTTTTTTATGTAAGTATCTTTTATTGATTTTTTTCGATCATTGATTTATTTCTTTACCACTGAAGAAGGAGACAACCCATCTCCGAAACATGTATGGTCGTGAATAAATAAACAACAACAAAAAAACTTTATTAGATGGCAGTGCATTACTTTCAGGGTTATAAGCAAAAGACTTGTTAAAGGTGTAATCTGGGGTGCAGCCAGTGAGACCATGGGCGTTGCCCACGTCAATCCATATTTTGGATTGACGTGGCACTGCTCCCGATTAGCCTAGTCGTGAGCATTAATATATGAGCCTACGACAAATCGTACACAGACACACACATACAAGATTTGATGCACGATTTGGCAGCTAGAATATTTGCAATCATCCCTCAAATTATCTTCATAACAATGACTTATATTAAAGGCGGATTACTTTCCCTAGAACTATGGAGAAAGACCATTTATATATTTAGGATCTTATAAGATCTCAAATCCTCAATCCGTTTCTGTTAATCCACGATCAGCTCATTGGAGAGCAGCTGGTCTAGACACAAATGGTATAACTTCCCCATATCTGAGGAGAAATATTTACAACAACAATAATGTTTACGGCGTAACATGTTTAGATTCTATATATCTACACATCTACAAACGGATACAGTATTTATCTGACTTCTTTTTATACACTTACACTTTCTATTTTTCATGCAATCCATAGAGGCGAGGTCGGTGGCAAAACCCTAATATATATAATGTAGATAACGCCCCCCCCCCCCCCTAGGAATTATTCTGAAGAAAGATGCACAAAAAACATATGCGTCACTTAATTCATAATAATAATATATATATATATAATATATATATATATATATATATATATATATATATATAGATGATGTAGCATCGAGTCAAGATGCACCATTTTAGTGCCTCGAGTATTGTCCCTGCCAGGCCCTCTGGCCCTCTGCCGACAATACTATGAACTATGTCTCACGCACTTGACCCAGCAACGGAAGGTACTATAGCTAGATGTTGAAAAAATCTCACCAAAGTCCCGAGGATATATCACAGCGCTTTTATCATGATCTTGCCATGATGGATAATCTCACCCACGTGACTCCCTCTCGCGAGAGTGTGCGTTACCTTGGTGTCATAGCAGCGTGTGGCAGACATGTTTGGAAGAAACGACCGGCGTGAGTCCCGCTCGCGGTTTTGTCTTATCCGCATACTTCCCATTTGATCTGCGGCGGGGATGGGGTGTCGGGTGAAGTGTGTAGGTGTGTGTGTGCTATTCGGATCCTGTATATTCCTTGGTAATGGAATACACTTGTCAAAGGAGAGAATACCGCCCACTGATAGAAGATACTGGCTGCTGGAATACATGTATGATTGGTGAGATACGGTGCATGGGAAGCCCCAGCCGCCATTCCCAGGCGCTCATTCATCACCAAACTACAAAGCGCCACTGGCGGGGTCAGGTGATACCAATGCGGTCCTTAACCTTGTCAGTTTTATTCCTTCTATTTTTAATCGCGGGATCATGGCCAAGGGCACGACGACGGCGATAAACTTAGGGTGTCCAAAGGTCACTATAAACCTCTCGGGAAACATGGCTTAGTTAGCTGTGTTTGCGAATGAATATCATGCCTGCAATCTTTATGACCATAGGTGTAGGTATAAATGACCTTTCCCCCAAGTGTTTATAGAGATTTACGCTTAATATGTATTTAATATGATTAATTTGGTAAAATTCTAATTTTTTGGTAAAATTGTAATAGGTATACATTTGGGTGACAGACGAAAAACTGTTAAATAACCCCCAGATGTACCCTCAGAATTCGATCAATACACGTTTATAAACAAAGAACAAGTATCTACTATAGAATGGATATATAATTAAAGATATTGACAGTTTTATTAGTCTAAATGTGATAATGCCCAAGGCTGTAAAAAGCAACCGCACATTTATAGCCATCCTTTACTACATTGTTTTACCAGGCTTTTCTTTCGTGTAACGTCAGTAGCCTATCCCGAACATATCATATCCAACAAGCCATTACCAAATGAATTCTTCATTCGCTTATTCACGATCGATCCAAGCCGATGGACCTTTTTATTCGTCTGTTGCTATAGAAACGTGACGCTTTGGCCCAACGTGACGTTATAAAGCCTGAATACCCGCGTGTGATTGGATGCATGGGAATTAATTAGTCGGTGCGTGATGTCCTTTTTTAGACTTCCGTCTAGTGGGACACAAGGTACACACTATACATACCGGGCTTCACTCTTTCCGGCTCCATGTACATTAATAGTTAGGTTATACTCACACACGTATATATATATATATATATATATATATAATATATATATATATATATATATATATATATATATATATATATATATTCTCCCGGGTATATTGTGGCAGGACGTATAGAGGAAAATGGTCAACTGTGTTCTTTCTTCTGCAATCTTTCCTTCTCAGTAGAACTCGCCTTATCATTGGTCAAGGCCGACAATCCCTGACCTCGAATCTAGAAATGACAGGGATCGAACTGATGTGTTTCACTTGAATATCGAGCGATACCCAATGATTTGTTATTTACGGTTATGAAATAGTCAATGCTCAGATAAAATGCGATATTTCTAGAAATAAAATTATTTCATGACATTATAGTTCTCCTGAAAATAGGTCATGTAAACGTCCTCACTATATCCTGTGAATTCCATATACCATGGGTATGAACTATACCAGCTAGGCCACTATAGAATCTTTATACCGTGTTTATACCGTGCAAATACATACAACTGCATTCCTGTTAATTAATAATATCTAACCTCTATACATTATATTTTAGCTTGGTCTATTCTGATTCATGGGGACAGAGTATAAGAATGTATTTCTATAAATGTATTGGTACAGATAGGTGAAAGAGCACAATTATGTTACCTTTCTAAACCTTGAATCGAGGGACATTTAAAGGAACGTGTCCTCTAATGTGTGCCTGTTGAGGGGACCTCAGCTGTTCAGAGGGAGGCTCAGAAGAGAAGGGCGCTCTGGGAAAAAGATTTCAGCGAGATCCAGAACGAGATCTAGACATTTTATGCCATATGTTCGCCGCTTTTAGTTTTAGTCAAGAGAGAAGTTCAGGATCGTGGAACGTGATGTGAAGCCAAAAATAGAAGTCACATAAACGCCAAGTTATACATAGTTACACAAATTATCGACTTTAGAAAGTGCCTCTTGTTCGAAGCAATGCTAGTAATAATTCACATAGTAATAAACATTGAAGTGGTAGTGACTAAAAAAAAAAGGCCCACATGTAGGTACTGAAATGACACATGATAATGTGAATGTGGATTTTCGTCGCCTGTATACACGCACTCTTTGTATATACTACACACCAATGCTTTCACTGTATGAATACATACATACATCTTTAGGACAATCCCCTAATGTACAAACATATAAGCACCAACAAACCGGGTCTAATTCAATGCAACTGAATGTGTAATTTGGACTTTTGCTTGTCCACTTACTCCTAACCCATGTTAAGTATGAGTGTCTGTTAGGTACCAAAATTAATACCACTCTAAATTAGCATTATACCCAAGCGACGGGCTGTCAGTCTCATACAATAATTCATTCCTATTTATTCTACGGGTGTTTGTGTGATTCCGATTTTATTACTCTCTTGAATAAAGATTTGCTTGTTGCACGACATCAGGTTACAGATAAACATGACTATATGTCTGAATCAATCGTTAGAACAGGATATAGGAACGAACACCCATCAAAACAAAATGCGATTATAATCCCGATAGCATCAACATGACAGTATTTCCATATCGGCAATTATTTCTGCGCAAACCATTCCCCAGTTTAGAGTACCAGACACCAAGGACTTCCGAACCTTTCAATTGATAACAAACCCAGGATCTATAGTTATAACTTGTTCGAATGGTTCTTGTCAAGAAATGACAGACAGTTCTTTTTGCAACATGTTTTTTTAAATGCAAAGCATGAGGAACTTCAAAAGTTTGGGTAAATCTTTGATACTTTGCATTATATTATTTATCTTTCAATGCATAAATTGTCGTTTTGCAGAGGACAAGGACGACATTGTTTCGATGCATCGTTATTTACCATACATTATGATGAAATTAATAGTAGAGTTGCATACAGTGCCCTATGGATAATATAGAAGGTAAATGGGATATTTCCTAAAAATATATGGAGTGGGACTTTACCATATCAATGACAAATAATGATTGCTCTGTTTTCTTTTGTAGTTGATTATGTCAGGCATATGTTGTCAGATTTGAGGAGAAATTCATAGAATTTTTCAATACTTTATAAGCTCCTAGTCTAAGGCATACGCACGGTATAAGACATGAGAAAAACATGGGCCTTACAGTTTAATTAAGTTCAAACATCAGTGGGTTTGTTTGGGCTTCTATGGGCTTCAATTACAGTATATATCTCTATGGATAACAATTTTAGATCTCCTCTTTTGAAATATGATGATATCTCAAAATCCATATTTGCGACTTATGATTCATTTTCCTAAAACGGATCACAATTGTCAACAATAACACAAAATTAAGGGACGCCAATCCATGATGTTTCCCTACCACGCGTTATATGGGTAGGAGTATCCAGTGCTGGACACACATAGTATAGAATGAGGAAAATCAATTTCTCTAGAATGACAAATGGCAGTGTTTATTCAATATTAGTTCTGACCCAATTACTACACTGGGGTTTGCTGACTTACACCAGCCTCTGTACCATGTACTTTTAGCTTTAGTCACGGTTCATTGAACACTGATGGCAATCCATATAACATATGTGATGTGTTACAGAAAAAGTCGCAAAACTGAGCCCTGTAATTGGCTTTTTAATGTTTCTTCAAAAGATAGGTATAAATGAATATTCTTTAAGATTAATAATTGACAAAAGTTGAAGTACACAGTACAAACTAAAGATATGTGCACATATGTCACTCGGGATGTCACTACTTTGAGGATATGCACAGATACACCACCGTACTGCGTATAAACGCAGATACACCATTCAAATGAGGATACACATGCAGGGATCCTCCCACTGCAGATACACGGATATACATCCTCCCACTGCAGATACACGGGTATACTTACTACTGCAGATACACGGGTATACTCACTAGTGCAGATACACGGGTATACTCACTAGTGCAGATACTCATAGTGTAAACGCGATTTTTTTTCCAGTGTTGGACAGCATATATATAGCAAATGAACAAAAGACAGCACATGTGCCCACTTCCCTCAATATTTATTGATGTGTTTTGTTAATCAAATTGTCATAATTTTTACATTTCATTGTCCCACACTTTGTACTTTTGGTAAAACAAACCCATTCACATCCCTAAGATTTGTTTTACATTTTCTAATGATTAATCTGTAGTATGGTACTTATTTCATGAAAGGTGAAACAGGCATTGTAGATTTGATTTTAAAACTTTGGTGCATTCATATCTGGCCATAAATCAAAAAGAACTGGGCAAAATAATCAATGATTTTAGCAAGATGTCTTTCCCAAAGTTACAGAACAGAAACAAAGTGAAACCTATCTTTTACCAAGATTAGTTGAGAACACAACTTTAATGATTTTGTAGTATAACTACTGGCACTCTACCCGGTCACAGGGATAAACATGTTGTGAGTTAGCCTGATTAAGACCTGACACAAATTTTGAATTGCCATAGAAAAGTTGCCCTTGCTGTGATTGGATGGAACCAAATTATCTAGGTTAGGTCAGTATCAGGACACACACATGTGCAACACAGATTTGTGTTTGCCTAGAGGGGGCGCAGATATTGTGATTACCGAGTTGACTCGTCCCTAAGACAGTCCATGTATGGGGAGTCCCAGACCTGTAGTAGGGTCCTACAAACAACACCAGTCTAATAGGGTCTATTCACTGCTGCATATGGCCGTGCATATGGCCTTGAGTATGGTGAGCAGGGAGGCTGGCCGCCAAACTATGCATAATAATATATATGGTCAGTTCTCACGAAATGGGTACACGGGGGGGTATTTTTGGCTAAAATTTCAAATGCATTGAAACTTTTTGCCATTGGCACATATCATATATTGAAGGGTTCAAAATAAAAATTGGGAACACTAATTTTGAAAACTGTGCATTTGGTCAGATATTCATTTTCTAACGTTGCCATACCAATGCTTTTAGATAGAAACATGATAGTGGTAATGAAGACCATTTTTTAGATTTCAATATTTTTGTTAATTATTCGTTTGTTAAGCTAACGTTTCAACTGAAACATTGGTTGAAAATTGGATTTTTTTTTCATTTTTCTATTTTTAGGAACTACATTTGAAAATCGTATTATTATTTTGACACTTAAAATCAAAGGACATGGCCTTGTTCTATACCTTGTCAAATATTCATGATTTCTCAAAATCAATATTTTTTTATTGATTCTTATAGCAAAATGACATAGCTTTCCCATTATATTACATGTCATTGGTCTCAACTAAAGTTATTCTGTACCATTATTTTGTGTTGCCACCCCACTGCTGCATCGGGGTGGCAACACCACCTAAATTCAGTCCAAAAATAGCAGAAAAAATGTTAGATTGAAATTTAAAATTTTATGGCATGAACCTCTAAACAGATGCTTTAAAATGACTAAGTTTCATTAGATAATCTAAAATTGTTTAGGCACAGTTTTGAAATGAATGTCGTTGGGTTGGCAACGTTAACACTTCCCCAACATGACCTTTTTTTAATCATTCAGTTCTCATTGAAACAGTTTTTCGAGTATGTGATTAGTCAATATTTCAATTTAAAATAGAGTTGTTGGAGATTACATTCCATGAACAAATTCTGACTAAATATTTATTTTTCATCCTTTGGCAACCACTTCAAAAGAGCGCTGGGATGGCAACGTTAAAATTCCCCAAATCAAAAAGTGAATTTAAAGAAATTGAAAATATTTTGAAACATTATATTTGTTATGTATGAATAGCCAACAGGTGTAAGCATTATTACAGACACATATTATAATCATTTGATGTTCTTTGCAATGCTGAGTAAACTTTATTTGACAAAATATATTTTTTCTCTTCAGAAAAGTGTGTAATTTAGGTAGTTTTCAGCATATAGGGCGGCCATTTTTTATTTTAGCTCGGTAAAAGTATATGTCCCCTCAAAGGTCTATATAAGGTGCATCGTTTGATATAATATTTACTCATATACAAGAAAATGATTTTCATGTAGAGTCCAAAATTGCCTGTGTGCTCTTTTCGTGAGAACTGACCATATATATATATATATATATATATATATATATATATATATATATATATATATATATATATATATATGCCTGTCTTAATGTATACTCTTGACAAAGAGGTTATTCGCTTGAATCGCTAGACGCCATGGTGACTCCAGTAGTGGCACCAGGTGCCGCTAGGTAAATCTAATCCCGAGGCGTCACCGCCAGTCTGTCTATTCAGAGAAAGGATAGTTGCTCAAAACGGCACACAATCACCTTTTTACACTGATCTGATACATCTACTCATTTCTGTTGCCACAGAACGCCCTCTAAACATCTCTAGATTAATGTATTAAAGTTACACAGTCATCGTAGCATGAATAAAGGAGTAATAAACGTTTTCCTTCCCATGCTATGTGTTGGCCCTTCTCATACCACTAGTCTACACTAGCAACATTCACCCTCACTCCGCCATTTAAGGTTCATAGTCTAGTGGTAAGTCACTCGCACAGAGAGCTGAGGATTGCAAGCTCGAACCTTGGCCAGTACAGCTACTCTATCTTTTATCACATAGATGGTATGTTATTCCACAGAACTCCAGAGACCTTGGAGTTCTGTAGCAAAAGGGATGGCGGGTTGGATGGTGTGGTTTGTGAGTTTAGTGGTGATGGGAAAGGCAGGAGAAAGTACATATCCATATAATGTTTTACACATAATTACCCATCGGTAATCAATGGGCTATCGATTCTACTAAAGGAAAAATTAGGCGTTCAGGCCAGCGCTAGCATATCGCCATTCTTCCTGGACCCGATTTTTCTATATCCACTGCTGCGGCTGTACTCTTGGATGCGTTTATGAGTGTTGAGATAAGCTGGCTCTGATTAGCTAATCACTGCTGACGACACCATACGCTCGGGGCAGCTGTGCGTATACGTACCCAAATATCAAAAAGTTTTGATATCGCTGAGTATGGGACCGTGGCTGCTGAGTATGGGCCGCCGACCATATGCATGTTTGAATGGGTGCGCGGTCAGTCGCAAGGGTATATCCACCGTATTTAGGGGCTATATATACTCAGCAGTGGCTAGACCCTATTAGGGACGATGGCTAATCTAATAGATTTGCTCCAGCCAGAAATATCAATTAATAACTAATGTAATGTATTGTATCATAGGGGGTTTATTGAAGGCATTTACTGAGCACAGTCATATCTGTACTTAATGTCTTTCGTTAATGTTATATTTAAACAAAGATTTCGTGAAATATTGTAAAATATTGCGTAATTTTCATGCACTATGAATTATTCATTTATATCTGTCATCTGAAAATTTACAATTGGCAAGTCTAAACCTTTTAGTACATTCAGCTATATTTGGTAGGAAAATGATAAATACATATGTGGTGAACTGCAGATTCATAGGGCTTGAGTCCCGAAATTCTTGAAAGGACAACAAATTACAATAATGAATAGTGAGAGAGCTTGATTTGAACAACAGCAGTATCTTGGTTCACTGGGTGGGACAAGTCCATATAGTCCATGGGCCAGGGCCTCAAATTTTGCATATTAGTACCATCTCGGGGGATGGATTCTCACCTATCCCAAAAAATAGAAGGGGTCATGGGCTTTCATATGAGCTATGATACGCTTTTCAAATGAGTAGCTTATTGGCCACCAGGGGGCGCTGAAGATGAATAATTTCGGTTTTTACCCTATTTATGGTTGAAATATTATCCGTACAGCTTCATGCATGTAAAACCAATTAAACAGTGTAGAATTACCTATCGATTGATGTATAACTTATGATGATAGCATTGTTAACTGATTTTTAATGAAATTTTGAATATTAAAAAAAAAGCTGTTTTGGAAAATTTCCTGTTTTTCCATAAAAACACTTGACTTTTTCAGCATGAAATATTTGATATATTGCCAGGCATACATTAAATCATTTATTAGGCATATTCTGCTAAATGATGGAAAGCAAACAGCTTGTCTCTATTCTCAAAATCATCAGAGATACAAATATTTTACATAAAAAAGCCAAAATCATAAAACGGCACAAAAATCAAATAACTGTATGTTCCATAGTCATCATTCTTTAAAAAAGAGTTGATTTGATATTACCTGCAGTCTAGAGACTATTCTCTTTCCTCATTCTCATCATCTGATGTATCTGTTATAGTTTCAAAAGCATCAGAACCTTGATTACTACAGGATTTTAGACTGCACATGTCAGTACATGCCATGCCATTACTAAGGCAAATACCTTAGTGTGCATGTTCTTCTACATGTACATGCCAGCAGGGACAATACTGCATTTGGTGCCACTGGTCCAGAGATCCCGTCTATATCCACTTTTTCCCTACCACACTGACCTATAGTCATTTTCCAACCATGGCAGAAGGGCAGTGGCACTGGTTGTACTGACAGGCTCCTCCTCCATATGGCCGCCTGATAGTTTGCCCTCATTTATCAGGAATTTCACAAGCTCCTTTTTGTTATTCTCATTGCCGAGGAACTTTCTCCATTGTTTGACAACATGGCAAGTGAAGGCCGAATCCCCTTGTTGAGCAGATTACGCTCTGCCTACCGTCTGCAGGAGGGTGTCTGCAGTGAAGACACTATGATGAAGTGCTGTTGTCTCCTGGCTGAACTGGCCAGAGCAGACTATCGCGTCCAGCTCTAGTAGAGGTGCTCTTCTTTGCCGTTGGCTTGTTGAGGTGATTGGATACGGCAGCGATGATGTTACTGGGCGGACCCACTATACATAATATATTTGATATTGTGTTGGATCAGAACATCTGTTGGGTTATTTTGGAATACATTCGGAACCTATTTTTTGTTTTAAATTGGGGTTATTTGGGACCATTGGTAAAGGCAAATTGTATTTTTTAGGCGACTTCACCCCTATACTTTATAGCATATTGTAACACAAGGAACTGAATCGATACCATTGACCCATGCATCTTTTTATTCAATTGTGCGGAGATTAGAATGACTTTCAAAACCCTCTATAAAATGCCTTTCAACAATAATAAGCATGTACGACTTACACCAATAATTCATGTAAAACGATCTGCAAGGTACACCAATCTCCAGTATACCTTCAGTATCTAATTTTGAACGTTTATTATTAAAATGATACTATAGTAACTAGTAGTTTGTAGAGGTGGAAGAACTGTCTATGACAGAAACTATTAACCCATTTCCACACAGTTATTATTGTTAATATCTATGTACGAAAAAGTGGAAATAAGATTCATATAATACAGAATGTTTTTAAAAGATCTCTTAATTTTTTCTCATTGACAGGAGCCGACCGCTGCTGGTGGTGGTGCAGCACCCCTCGTCTGACTGGATGGAAACTTTGAGGGAACATGGGGCTGCGCGATGTGCTGGAGAACTTCGCCAGTGGCACTACTATGCATGGCGTCCCCAAAGTAAGTAATGATAATGATGTAATTTGATTGGGTAAATATTCACTCAAGAGGTCATCTCCGATTTGTTTCTTGTTTAAACAAACTCAGATTTGAGTTGGGGATAAATCTTTTATTGCTTGCTGACGTGACAATATTACATAACATGAAAAATGGAGTTCATAAAGTTGCTGTTATAAGGTCCATTGAAGTTGCATAATATTACGTAATAGTTTAATAATGTCACGTCTTGCTGGTTACATACCCAGAATTTGTAACCTTGTTTAAACAATGGGAAGTCCCATGTTTAATTAATTATTGAAAATTGCATTATACAGATCAAGGTGTCCCTTGGGCGTTCACCTGACACGGCTATGCCGGGTATAAAATGCTGTGTATCAGATATAAATAATATGTATTTGATAATTAATAATCAATTAATTAACCAATTAATTAATAGGGGGTCTGACCAGGTCGGCCTTAATTAGGTCATTGACCGGATGACCTTGGCCTATATTTGCACTGACCTGGCCTTAAGTTTTCCTTTGCTTGAACACAAGAAGCTAACTCTGTGTCCTTTCCTTGACCTATGGTTTCTTTCGTGGAGTAAAGGAGGATGGTAGTGGGAGAGAAAAACTTGCGCGTTGCGATTGCACGTCCACTTGCTTGTGTGACTTTGCTGAGAATGCGTTTGAATCTCCAGCGAGCCGTTTGGGCCCAGAGTAACTCTCCTGTGATTGGCCCAGTTGAGTTGTTTCAATGGTTAAGCCCAACGGACGGATGTGTCAACCTAGGCCAAGGAGACTCAGCGTTTGGTTAACAACAGGTTGGACACAAAAGTCCTGCACTTCTAGCATGTGTCAGGTATTCCAGAGGGAAAAACACAAATTAACCTATGAACCTTTAGGGGGCTATCATTATTTACCTCATGGGGGGTATAAGAATTATGGGTGGGTCACAAAAACATGGCATCCTCTGATGGGGGGGGGGGATCACAAAAACATGGCACCCTCTGATAGGGGGGTCACAAAACACACCAACATCAGGGTTGAAAAAATCCTGTGTCTTAGTAATGTTTACTGAGGCAATCCTCTCACCGTCTTAAGTGATGAATCGGTTCAATAACCATGCAGATCTATAATAACTTTCACTAGCTAATTGTGGAACAATCTGCCCCCAAACCAAAAAAGCACATCAACCTTTGAACAGTTCAAGAACACACTAAAAAACAATAACAAACACAACAACTGAAGGCAGGTCATGCTGAACCTTCTAGCTGACCTACAAATCACACAAATCACACAAAACAAAAGACAGGTCACGCTGAACCTTTTAGCTGACCTAGAAAATACACAAAATATAACACCTAGACCACACACACACATGAAACACACATACCAAGCACAGGCCACGCTGAATCTTCTAGCTGACCTACCCAACACACAAACCACAACAGCCCAACAATGCTCCAACAAATCATATAGCCCATATGACCCAAATAAATGTCTAACTCATCACCCACTGTATTGTATTGTATTGTAACAGCATTGTATTAATATTGTGTTAGCACCAGCTATCATAGCACTAGAATTAGAAAACTAGAACCAGTGTGAGACCGTAGTTAGACACAGCAGTGGACAGAAAACAATGGAATTCAGCAATGAATATATACCCGTGAGACCATGTCTAGGTTAGAATTGATTTGCGAATTGACTATGTATCTTCATTGTACTTGACTACTTGTGAAATGATTTGACTTATTGATTTGTTGTATAAACATTCTAAATAAAAAAAAAAAAAGCTAAAGTACCATGAATTCCACAAAATATCTTCTGCTACTGCAATTTTTTTTCCTCAATGAATTCAGTGTTTCACATATCATTTCTATGGTGTGGAGGCACTGAACCGCAAACAGTTTACACCACAAAACTGTTTAAAATTGGAGAAGGGTTGGAGCAGACATAGAAGAATTCATTAATATGATAAAACAACCAGTTTTCATTTTTGAAGGTGGGCTTGTGAGTAGTCGTGTGGGGATGAAAACAGCACAAAAGACCCAAATCCAAGGAGTGTGCAAAAAACTAATGATACCCCCTTTGGGTTGAGTTGAAGAAGTTGGCATCTTGATGTAACCATCATTCTGCCCCTGTTTAAATATTCGGCAATACAATCATTTCCACTACTAGAAACAAAACTTCAACATTTATACCTGATCCATATATACTTTGAAAACATGTGACATAAATATACTGCAAAACCAAAATCAAATTGACTCATGCTCGTCACTAATTTCGGAACTAAGACATCCACATGTTTCAAGTGTTCAGTGTGTCAAGTGTTCAGTTTGATTTTTGTAGTCTTCCATGAATTTTTTAAACTTGAGCACTACATCAGGACAAAAGATGTCTTTTTCCGAGGAAGTAGGAAGGAGGAAGTCCTTATGCTTTCTGTCCATCTTTGGGTGAAGGAGACCTTCTATGTTATGATTCAGGGCATTAAGTTGAACCATGACTGCTGACTTGCCAGAAAAATCATTTGGAAAACATTCAATTGCTTTCTCCGGTTTGGTTCTTTTGTTTAGTAACTCTATATAAGATTTTCCTCATCTTATTTTCTTTTCCAACTTGCTGACTTCCTTTTATTTTCCTTCTTGCTGTTACTTTTAGTATGAGTAGGCTTTAGTGAATTAAACACTCTTAAAGACATCTGCCAGTGCCTCCTTTGATTCCTCTAGCTGCCCTCAAAATATGCTGCATACTTTTCTTGTTCAATTAGTCTTCTCTAGTATGGTCATTTTCTCTCATGCATTTCTAAACTTTCTCATTACATATGTATGGTCCTGTGCTGTCAAGTTCATGATCCCAATATTGTGTTTCAAAGATGCTGGATCAGGTGATCTACCAGGGCATTATTACTTTGTACCACAGCCCATGCCCTCTCCTGAGTCTAGCCATTACAAGTACAAGACATATAATGAAACAATCAATTGTGTACATAGTGAATCTCAACCAATTGATGATTTTCAGCTTCGCAAATAATCTCTCTTTGAAAAAGGAGAACTTGACTTGAAATGACAGCCAAAGTTAAATCTTTTGCTAACAATTTTCTTGTAAGGAAGGATCTTGTAATTGGCCACTTGCAGTATAAAAAAGAAACAAAGATGAGAAGAGAAATGAGAAAAAATACCAAGGGTAAGGATTTACAAGAGGAACAAGATAGTGAAGCTTCTAGGGAGAGTAGGACAAAAGGTACAGAAGGTGATGACAATTCTGACTCGGACAATAACCTGGTTTCAGATTCATGTGAACCTGAAACATAGATGAAAGGGTAAATGAAGTCACCAAAGAGGAGAATGATGCTGTAATTAATGAATCTGAGGATGAAGTTATCTTTATGCCCAGACTGTGACATGTCATGTCAGATTAGCTGGAACATGGTAAATCAAAATACCAACAATAACAATAAGAGTGGCTGTTGCATTATAGAATGAAAACTTCAATCAAGGTATGGGTAGTGAGCCTAAAGTTAAGCTTGTTTTGGAATGGGAAAGGCTAACAAAACTTGGATATACCTTGATGGCTTGATAAGTGCATAGACAGAACTAACCGCAGTTATGTATTTCCGATCATTCTTCACCAAGTTGGAGGCAGGAGGAATCCCAAGGGTCGGATCGCAGTGTACACCTGAGGGATTTCTATGCCAGAAACAAGGTGGAGAACGATCAAAAATACATAACTAAGGTTAGTTCGAGATTTATTTGACCTCTTCCAAAAGATTTTAAATCCTGGATTGCTTTGAATTACAGTAACTTGTTGCCAGAAAAACACAGCAAGGGCATGGCATGGTTCCATTTAGCCCTTTTGTTTATGATGGTTGTTGTGAAGTTGATGATGGCCACCACAGTTTCAATGCTTAGCAGAGGATGTAGCGTCATGGCATGACATGTCCCTATGACAATGCTGGCCTACTTTCAGAATAACCAATGAAAACGCAGAAAGATAAACTGCGTCATCTCTTTCTTCCCTAGGGACAAATGAAACATATTTCTTCCTGATTGCTCGCATATAACAAGCCTATATTAAGTCTTAGGACACTGTTCCAGAGGTGAAATAATATATACTCTGGGATGGTTAGAAAGAGAGAGACAACCCCTTGCTGTACTGCAAGAAATAAGGATGCCAGCTGCAGACAAGACTGGTCAGTCCTGTTCCTTCATCCGGAGGGTCCAGAAGTGGTCCTGGCAAGTGGCATGTCTAGGTGTTGTTGGATCCACTCCAGTCCCTTTGGAGCATGTGGATCAGATCCTTCTCCTGATACATGAAGGGGCCTGCCCCTGGAGGACTGGTGGTGCAGACTAGCACCAACAGCTGCTACTATAGAGTCCTCCACGTCGCAGGATCGCACAACTGAATCACGCATGCAAACATACATTATACATGTACTTACTTGAAATAAGTCTAACATAGTCACCTTCATTCAATAATATTCAATAGCAGCTACTTCTGTACTTACATTTATGCAATAGGTATGTGGCATGCTTTCATCTACTTTTTTTTTACTGCAGGTGTGTGACTGGTGAGGGGGGGGTAAAAAAATATGGGATCCTCTGATAGGGGGGTCACAAAAACATGGGACCCTTGGATGGGGGGGTCACAAAAATCCATATGATTGACTGCCAAAATTCTTATACCCCCCCATGAGGTAAATAATGATAGCCCCCTAAACATCACACGAGTAGATGCTAAACATCACACATGTATCTATGCTAAACATCTGGCTAAATGTAACATGTCCCTAATTAATTCTAATAAAACAGTAGGGTTATGCGATTTTATGTAATTTTTCTTGATTAGACTGACCTTATAAGAATCCTGTTGCACTAACCAGAGTGTTTGTGGTTTCCCATTAGCTTTAAAATGATGCCACACAACCACTGCTATGGTTGAGTGAAAGGAGGTGTTAAAACAAAAATATGACACAATGAGTATAACAACATGTCACATTCTATGTGTGACATGTGCTGTTGTACTGGTTCACAGGAGCCTGATATTTTGCACAGAGAATTGTACACTTCTAGGCATTTTCCCCTCTCTCTCCTGCCTCTCACCTCTCCCCCACTTTCCCTTATGACGACTTCGTTTTTTGCCAGGAGTGATTATAAATTACAATGACAGGCTTATAATGTACAGGGGTGATTATGAATTATTATTCTAAACTCCTTATTTTGCTGTAAGAATTTAATCATCCTTTTCCCAGTGTACAATATGTATATGAAAAACGGTGGAATAAAAATATTACAATACAATAATACACCAAGGATATTAGATAGTGGCAAGGATATTAGATATGTACGATCACGCGCCATCCTTGATAGCGCTTCTAATATTAGTGATCGGTGAATATGAAGTACATAGCCGCATTTGTCTGAGCTTCACTTTGATAGTAAGCACTTCATATTTAAATCAATTGGCAGGGATACTAATTTAGTATTGAATATGTATGCATGTGATGTGTTACATGAGTCACAAGTCACAAAAGGGATATTTATCAAACAAGTAAAAGGTAAATGATCAGGTTACTCCTAAAATATGGAACAATACGGAAAATGTATCTGTTTATGGATTAATAAAAACCTTTTTAAATTAAATCAAAGGTTTACAGTCTATATCGTCAATGATGTTCATACCAAAGTTGTATCAGGCTCACATATTGTACTGTAATTAACAACTGGTTCTGTAATATAATGGATAGAGCCTTTGCTTCACAAGTGGGAGGTCGGGAGTTCAAATCTAGGCTGTGGATGCCTTTTTTCATGACGCTAAATGTAATCAAATCCAGGACGCTAAACGTCACACAGTAAACGTCACACATGTGACGTTAAGCGTTTTTGAAAGACAGTAAAAGACATGAGATGCTAAACGTCACACCAAAACAACTTATTAAAAGTGGGGACAAGATAAACGTCTTGTTTTGTGTATCATTGTAAGATTTTTTACTTTACAGTGGACTTGCCAATAGTGGAGGCCCCCTATAATTTAACATAATTGTTCCCAGTTAAATCAACCAAGGAGTCTCTATTTTCCTAATCTTTTGTACTGTAGAGTGGAAGATTCAGATACAGAAAAACTAATATTTCCCCAGTTTGTGATGAATTCATCAAAAACAACAATTAATTCAAATAATGTGTTTGGGTCTAACTACATGAAAAAAGGTTAACACCATTTGCGACTCTTATCATTTTGTCTTATATCACTGATTATCATGTGTGATAGACAAACAAAGGGTGAGTAGCAGCCATCCAGTTGCATCTTAATATTCAAATCCGTATGGCATTGTCATGAACTATAAACCATGTTGCCAGCTATGCCATAAGGCAGTTCAAGGATACTTCTAGTAAAATATTTTTCTGCATGGGAATGGCTGAAATATAACCCCCATCTAAATATTAATAGAATAGCGTTTGAAGCTGTAAATCCCCTATCTTCTCAGAAACCGCTGGCCAGATCTCCGATATATTTCAGGTGCACATTGCCAAAAATGGTGCGGAGCCATTCCGCTATGTCTCGTTAACACTTTTGCAAGACATCAGGGTTCGAAATGGGTTGAAATTGAGCACCCCCATCTAGGGTCCCCATCGGTGCCTGAAAACAATCCCCTATCAGTGCCATACACCAGAACAAAGCGATTTGCATATTGGTTGGGTCTGTGTGTATATATAGGTCAGTGCAACGTTACATACGACAACGTCACAAAACCTTTCCTGTTGCACCGGTCTCCTTGCTAACCTATAGGTCATAGATGTCATAGCATGGACACTTTTTAAAATGTTGTTTTCTACACTTTATTCCCGATTTTGTTAGTTATACCTGGTAATGTTACTTATAAAACAAAAAGTCCAACTCAAGTACGAAGAACTTGGGGGATAAGACCAAGACTTAGCCTAATCTTCTAAGAAGACGGTTAGAACGGCAGCTCCACAAGCCACTAAAACAGACTATAGGAAGAAAGATGACAAGGCGACTCGTCCAGAGCACGCTTGTTGGTTGTGTGGGAAGACGACACACCTGCAAGCTGATTGCAATCACCTGAAGACTTTCCGCGAATTTCTCGCGAAAGAGAAGGGTGCAGAGGTCAAGGCCCCCGGCCAGAGTAAAACTGCTCTAGGGAAATTGAGATGGGTCTCGCTAGGAAGCGGTGTTGAGACCCATGAGTTTGACGAAACTCTAGATGGGGGAGAAGCCTTCCCATAGCCCGCTGGGGCACAAATGACACTCCTGAAAAGTCATACCATCAGGAGAGGTCAGGCAGGCAAGTTGAATGCAACGGCGTGGATACTGTTGATGCTTAGGGCAGTGGCCCAGAGACGCCAACGGTTCAGTAAGCAACGTCCGGGCAGTTCCTCGTGATCGGGAAAAAGGTTTGTATGCTTGTGAGGCTCACACTGGCTCGGCGCTACTTGCGGATAGCTCTACTGTGGGTGGGGAACGCTGTGTTAGAAATTTGACTAGTTCTACGGCCGGCTATCTCGAAATCACAGAAAAACTACTGTACAACATACAGATTGCGATGATTGTGGTGCCCACAAGGCTGCTGTGGCATGTCTTGCAGGGGGAGGGGTGGGTGGAGGAGCACACAAATAATGACCCTGGCGCAATGCACCAGACTATTCATGAGCAACAACCCGTGGATGATACGGCAAACCGTATCACGGGATTACTGGAACAAAACCAGGAACCCACAAATCATGCTAGCGAAAGCGATGAATTCAGAACAATCTGGAGAATAAAGCAGATTTGTGCATGGAAGGTGGGTTATTAACCTATAAATGGAGAAAGCCTTCCACCGGACATGTCTTCGCGTGGATAGTGCTGCCAATAGGATAGTGCAGGATAGTGATAGCCTGCCAATGTTCAGGCGGTGTCATCGGCCGGGGTCAGCAGGACATTTTGGGCATAGGTTCTTTTGGCCTGGTCAATCAGGGACATAAAAACATGGATTCGGCTGTGCCCCAAGTGTAATGTGCGAAAACACAAAAAGGAGTGAATAGGTCGCCATTGCAGAAGGCTATGGTTGCCTGGACAGGTTTTCGCAATTGGATCCTACGGTTTTGGGCACCAAATGCTATACAAACTGATGGGGGACCAGAGTTCGACAGAAAACTCTGCAACCTATACGACACAAAGAAACAGACCACTCTCCCTTACAGGCCGCAGACCAACGGACAGGCAGAAAGGTTTATTCGTGTCCTAGTGGAACAGTTATCATCTTACACTGATTATAGGGTGGATGATTGGGATACTTATATCCCATGCATTGCGGCAGCCTACAATAATACAGTAAATGCGAGTACAGGCTGTACCCCACACTCCGTAGTTTTCGAAACCGAGGCGTATACACCAGCGGATTTGATTCACGGTGTACCTCGTGGTAGCTTGGTTTCATGGAGGATCTTTCATAAAAACTTATGGAAGTCGCACAAATATGTGCAACATACATTGAAGACAACGTCCGTTGCCCCAAAACGCAATTTTGATCTGACAGCTAGAAACTGGTCATTTGAAGTGGGGGACTGGATATATCGATATTACCACCAAAAGCTGCGCACAAATATGGCGCGAAATGGGATGGTCCATTTAAAATAACCCAAGTATTGGGAGGAAACTCCTATGTTGTGGACAGCAATGATTACTTTGCCTCCATTGGCAACAACTAGCTGGGAAAATTCCCACTACGACAAAAAAATGCTGAAATCAAAGATAGACAAGTATTGACTGCTCTCCAGCATAATTACCCAAAATTCAATTATCAACCCATCACACAGGCCAACCTCATCAAAATCATTAAAAGTATACCCTCGAGTAAATCATCAGGTATCGCTGATTTGTCAGCTAGGCTATTGAAAATAGCCCTACAAGCCCTATCTCCTCAATTTAAAACAATTATAGATCAGACATTTGAATTATCAACAATCCCCAAGTCCTGGAAACAGTCACAAGTCACACCCTTATTCAAAGCTGGAGTCGTCACTGACCCAGGTAACTACAGACTAATATCAATGATACAACTTCCAGCAAAGGTATTAGAAAAGGTTGTGCATAGTCAATTAACTGCTTACCTAGAGGATTACAACTTATTATATAAATACCAATTTGGCTTTAGAGCCGGAAGATCCACACAAGATACAATGGTCACATACTTGTCAAATGTTTACCACGCCCTCAATGACAACACTGTAAGGGCTGCCTATCTTGATCTGAGAAAGGCCTTTGACACAGTTAATCACACCCGACTATTAACTAAACTAGGAAAATATGGTATCAAAGGAAAAGAACTTAACTGGTTCAGAGACTACTTAGCAACTAGGAACCAACAGGTCTTTGCAACAACATTCTATCACCACCACAGCCAATTAGTTGTGGTGTACCTCAAGGTACGACCCTAGGTCTTATACTATTTAACTTATATATTAACGACCTGCCCCGAGTCACGAAAACTCAACGATACAATACTATAAGTCTTAGGACCAGATTCCCCCGAACTAACATCAAACCTACAAACTGATATAAATAATCTTGGACAGTGGTGTGAGATAAACAAAATTTCTCTGAATTTAGGTGAATCAAAGATCCAAACGATCTTTCCCTGCCCCTCGCTCAGATCAAGGTGGGTAGCCCAAAACCAAGCTCTGTTGCATCAAATTACCCTGAATGGTACAATCCTAGAAGATGTTTTCATGTATAAATATCTGGGTACAGAAACTGACACTACTTTAAAATTCAATGACCAAACGCAAAATTAACTAAGTATCTTGTATCCATATTTTGGATTAAACACTGCAGACGCTTACATTTACTTCAGGCGGGCCATCATAGAGCGCAGAACCCTGACAATATTGATTTAAGATCCAGAAACACCAGAAATTTTATTGAAGGAAGGAAAATACTAAAAAAAACTATTCCAAAATCAGAACAAAGCAGGAAATCAATCTATAATAGAATCACCACAAGTTGGTACAGGTTACCTATGCCCACCATACCCTAGATTATAAGACCTTTAAAAACAATGCAAGAGAAATTTACATTTGGAGTGATGACTATTTGCTTACCCAGAGGATTGGTGTTGAGAATAATACCGAGATACTTAGTCACTTGACTGGGCGCTGTGCATTTTTTCCAAGAAACAGCAAAACCCAATGAGCCGAGAATTTGGAATAATAATGCTTGCCCTCCCTGATCTAATTCAGTGCGGAATAAATCAGAAATAAAACTGTGAGCCGGTCCAGTGGTAACAGATAAATAATTGCGTCGATCATAAGATGGTACATAACCTTCATCCACAATTAGAAAACCATTTTCTATACCATAGGATAAGTATTCTTTCAGTATTAGGTCATTTTCATAAGAGAGCTCGTGCCGCCAAGCGTAGACGTTCCAAGCACACCGCAAATCGATCCTTCACGTCTGACAGCTCAGGGAGAAGTGAATGCTCAGGTAGCTTCTGTCGCCTGCGTCCGCCGCTCTTTCAGTAGTGGACACTAGGTGGCAGCTCCTCTCGCGTTGATATCCACAATGGGAACATTATATCACATATATGTATAATTATAAAATCTTTTATACCCACAACCATGACTAATGATCATCGAGTGAAACCCTTCTGTTAAATTTTAGGCACACATATTGTATATCTAATTGTAAAAGAAAACTACCTCTGTACATTTGTAGACAATCATCAACAGTCAATGACTGAGATGACATTGTCACTCTACATGTATACAAGCAATGTAAGAACCACCAATGGAGCTGGAATACTCCCGCACGCTGGAGCACTCCTTTGATTGGCTAGAATATTAGCAATAAAAGTTTTCAAATATCAAATATCAAAATCTTTAAAAAAACGGCAATGTCAAGCCCTCCCCCCTCCCCGCACCTTGGTTTTACATCACAATTCAGAAATCGGAGCTAATTTACAGTGGCACATTATACTAAGAATCGTGTTAATCATGTGGGAAAGGATAAGTACATAATGGTTTACCTTAGTTTATTTTGTAGCAGGGAACTGATAGTTCAAACCTAAGGTCGACCATGATAAAAGTACTAAATAACCTAAAAATCACCCAAAAGGAGTTTTGTTCTGTGCAGAATATAATTCATGAATAGAAACCATCACAGGGAGTTCAGAAATACACAAAATATGAAATGTATTGTTGACAATTACTTTGAAAGTAATACACTTTACTTTGGACAATGCTACAAAAAAAGGAAATATTGTTAGGCTCTCAGTGATTTACTGTAGATATTTTGACATTTTGTCTGATATGTTCAAGGTTATCATTTGCATTGATCCCAGGTAATCTTGATATTAATGTACTCAAAGTATCCGGATGCCCGAACAAATAAATTGTGGACCAACCGCAATTCAAGCGCAGAATACTCTCCATTACAAATTTCAATAGCAACCCTTGCGGTAGAGTCCTAATCACATCGCAGAAATGTTTCAATTGCAACACATATTCAACATGCTGAAAAATTGCTGTGACAGTCACATCACATGAAACTCAAATTTTTTGCTGCAATTCAACCGCAATCCATCCACAGCTGCAATCGCAGAACAGGTCTCCACTGCTACAATTGGTCTGCACTTGAACTGCACTTGAATAAAAGTTCCTGATTTTCTATCCAGTGCTTATCACAGAGCTTATTGCAGCCAGTGGAGTCCCCACTTTAGTATTCTACATAAAATCGAATAACATTTTATGTAGACATTTAATACCAAATGCCCTTGACTCAAATTCACTAAAAAAGATCTATATTACATTTGCAGTTGGAATACCGATTTTAAGCACGTGGGTGGTCTGATATGCCCAGAATAAAACACAGTAGCAAAGTATAAAAATCATACCATTTTCCTTTATTACCATATTCCCAGGCACCGCACTGCTAGGTGTGCTTATATAGTATTATCAAAGACACACAGTCTGTCAATAAGGCATTAAAGTGTTCAGTAATTACTTCATGTGTGCGGGAGAACCATTGATCAAAGGTGTGATATTCAATGACAAAGATATGTATGGACCTCTCTCTTTATCTTTATCTTTAAGATACATGATTTAGCATGGTGACGCTTATATAGGATTTGGCCTTATTACAAATGGCTGACATTAGACACATTTGTGATGTGATACATGAACATGAGTCATAAGTCGCAAAATTGATGTTAAAAAATGTTTTATTCACAAGATCTCTTTGTAGGACTATTCTCATTTTCGGGGTATGAAGTATGAATATATTTCATTATTTTACTAGTAATTGTTCACCCAGAAATATTGCAAATATTTTTTTAAAACATAACTAATATCAAAAATACAATATAGAATTCTGGGGATGTTAACATAGTGTATACTGACCAGCTTTTATGTATTCTTGATAATAGTCTCTCAAATACCTCCTAATATAAGCCCTTGGATGCAAGGTTTAGGGTGCGAGTACAGCCTGACTTCATAGCCATTCGAGCAAGAGTGACAGCGTTCTTGATACCACCGACCTGTTACCTCATGTTTTTGCTGAATATGTATGGGTTCCCCCTCGGGTATATATGGGCCTGAATAGTGACACAAGAGACACACCCAACCATCCTAGTGCCGTCATGTACCCAAGGACATTGATTGTTTCATCAAGAAGGAAATTCAGAGTGGTGGTCTTACTGGAGCATATAGCAAACCACCATTCAGGGGTTGCTTCCATATATCCCCAATCATGACCCGACCTGAGCCGAGTGAGGCAAAGAAATTTGTGGAGAGCTCTGCAAAAGCTTCTAACGTACCATACAAGCAAATGCAGTTGCTCCTCTGAAAGCTGTTGCATGTCTCAAAATGTATCAAGCATGCAAGACTATTCATTGGTCAGCTTCTCCAGGCTTTGAGAGATACGAAAGGAGGGCCGGTGGTAGTTGATGACCTGGTATACAGAGACTTCCAGTGGTTCACTGATTTTGCCTCTAACTAGAATGGCATAGCACTCATCCCCACACAAAAACCCTCCAGGGACGTCCCGGTAAATGCTACTGTAACCGTGATAAGTGGATTGGATGGCCTCAGCGCATATGAGGTACAGGTGGCACCATGGGGCGATGGAGTCAGGGATAAATCACACCTGCAGGCTGATAATACAGTCATTGCGCTGCAAACACTTCTCAGATTCACAGACTGAGGTGGAAGGGTCACAATGCATTGCCAGGACAAAGTCGCTATGAATGTTCTAAGATCTAGAAAATCCAAGGACCCAGTGATCCTGGATATAGCCAGACACTTGTGGATGCTCCAGGCCTAGCAGCAGATAGAAGTTGTTGGGGACCTCTTGCCAGCTTGTCAATAACATGGCGAGAGCACACTCACCTAGAAAGCATGCCTCAGCTGGTAATCAAGAACTGAAAAATCAAAAACATAAATTTGTGCAAATATTCAATCTCTATATTTTGTACCATGTTGTGCCATCTATTATCCGCAGATCTGAGGCTACAGTAGCTGCTGCTGAAAGCTACAGCCAGGCGGCGGGAAACAAGGGTGAAAGGGACTGTAAACAATGTACATATATTTAGTACCTATCTCTCCGCCTGAGGTCACCCGCCACCATTAAGGATCACCTATCTGCCATCAGGGAGCACCTCAGGAGGAGGGAGATTCCAACAATGCCATGCAATTATCACCAAGTTTGCCCGGCATTGAATACGGTCGAGAGAACCACATCATACATACCACAGCCGAAGCCAGTGGTGCCCATGGAGGTACTGAGACAGGCCAGGAACTTTATGTCTCGACACAAGGAAGGGGTATCACGTAAGGTGGCAATACTCACACTATACTATGAGCCTTGAGGCAATCGGAAATTGCCCTGAGGACAGTCTTGTCATTCAACCCAAGAGGCAACCTTAAAATTGCACCGACAGAAATAACTGCCACAATAAAGCATACTTAGAATGCCCAGAAGCACAACCAGTCCCAGACCAGACACTTGTGTCCAACAACTGTTCTATCCTGGTGCCCAGTCACAGCAATCCACATGATGTATGAACTAGCCCCTACCATCAACTCAGCGCCGCCTTTCTTGTGTTTTGGCTCTGACCAAGGTCCAATGCCAGTCTCATTCATCAAAAACCTGTGGAACTTAACTGTGAAACAGTTACGACAGCCTAGAGGGAAGTTCACCCTCCACTCTCTTAGAAAGTTTGCAGCCACACAGGCCTTCTTGCAGAGACAGCCAGACCTCACCATACAACATTATGGAGGGTGGAGGACTAGAGCACATGCAGCATATTTCAAGCAGCATTCATAACTCTCTTGCAAACTCCCTTCAATTCAAATAACCTCTTCTCCCCTCCCTCTCTTCTCAAAATCCCCACCCAACCTTCAAATTTGCCTGGCACCTTGTACAATCTTTATATATATTAATTAATTTTACAATGAAAATTTGATTAACTAGGTCAATTAATTAATTAATCCATCTACTCAAAATTATTTTATCATTAAATTAATGTTTAACCACATCTTATAAAACTTCAATAAAATTATTATTTCTCCAGCCACCTCTCATCTTTTGTGTTCAGGGTTCAGCAATGATGAAAGCATTCCAACAAGGAGATCGTGTGATTAAACACTCTGAATATATTAATTTTGCAACTTATGACTCATTCTCCTCTAACACGTCACACATAGTAAAAGGATACATCTTAACTCAATATATATTTATATATCATGTGTTTTGTACGTGTCTGCTGCAATGGGCCATTCTGGTACCACACTTAAGAGTTGGATCGCATATCAAAGGATACATTCATGTGAGGGCCTCCTTCTTATGGTTTTGCACTCAGGTGCTTTGTCCTTATACATGGGATGGCTCCTGAACTGTGCGTTTGTGTTATTGACATCTATTAGGAGCAATAGTAATACACAATATGAAGATAAATGGTTACAGAATCTATGGTTTTAATTCTATTGAGCTGGTTCTGTATGTAGGTGGAGATGAGTGGTGTGCTCCTCCCTACATGGTATACTGTCCTATTGATTTGGTTAGAACCTGCATGAATTACAGAAAAGTAAAATTAGCACTTATAGCATAGTGAGTGAGTGCTTTACGCCCTCATCAACACATTGAAGGTTATATCAAGGGCGGGAAAGCTGGGAGTGAGGCAGTTTAGGATCTTACCCAGGAAATAGCGATAGAGAAGAAGGGAGAGAGAGATAGAGAAAAAGAGGCAGAAAGGCACTTATGATTATACCCAGGATCACACTTATAGTATATTATATATATAGTTTTGTATATAATATGCTACATATTGAGTTTTCCTAAATATAGTCCCCTTATGAACAGAATTCTCAAGATAATTCTGGTCTGAAAGTATTTAACCAATAGATGCTTTGAAACAGTAGCAAGCCATGAACAAGGGAATGTTGGCTTGGTTTGACATTGAACCCTCGCTCTGTGCTAAAAGTATTAGTACAGCGCCTGAGCGCCCTTGGGAGCCCTTTCACCGCCCAGGCAGTCAGGCCTCACTAGATGAAAAAGACACATTAGATTGTATGTCAGATGGGAATGGCTCTAGGGGGCAAGAATCCAACTTTTAAAAAGCACAGGTGAAATGTGTCCTTCTACCCATCGCAGAGCTTGTATTAAAGCTGTATTCTCAGCTATTATCACAAAACAAATCTTGAAACTTGAAACTATTTTTCAAATCAAATCAAATCATATGTTAACATCGTTGGAATCCCATCTGTTCAAATATGATGTACAATAATATGATACTGAAAGGGCCTGGACCATCTACAAACTGTAGGTCTTCCTGGTCGACCGTAAAGCATATAAAATAAAATCAGAAAGATAATCTTAATTAATCTCACAATCCATTCTTTTTTATTATGACTCAATTTTCTGTGACACATCACAAATATATGTAGTGAACTACAATCACAAATTTTACCGTAAGTTATGACACTTCTCGACTAAGCGAAAGTAAACCAGACGTGCTCTGTTTCCGTATAGCTTTATTTCCCCCTCAGCACTTCAGACTCAGGATGCAAGGTCAGACACGGAAGGACTCATGCTCAAGCATTTAAGAAATTATGTAATGTGGGAGAGATATTCTATTTGATATAACGTGTCGATTTGAATTAGTGTTTGAGTTTTCCATCTATGAATTAATCGGGATTTATACAAGAGAATGATAATATCTGCTGAGTTTATATTTGCTCTATGATAATTGATGTCTCGATATCTTATATAACTCGACTATAATTGATCATCCTGTTAAATGTATTGCCAATAAGAATATTTAAAAAAAAATCAAATATCTTCCGTAGACAGGTGTGTGATATATGGTCTGTGCCCTTCTACACAGTGTGGTGCATACTGATCATTTTCTAATCAGTGCTTTAATACATTGAAATATAATGAATACTTCAACATAGGTTGTTTTGTCTTACAGCATTTTTTTTGCTTTTTTTTTTTTCTCATTTAAGCTCCTGGCTAAATATAAATGTATTACCAAGGTGCTGTCTCTCCAGACGTCTAGGATATCTGATTCCAATCTACTTAGCCAAGAATAGATGTCAGCTAATACTTCGATACTGACAATAGTATACTCAATCATTTTTACATGAGGGGATAAACTAATTGGCCAATGCATAGGACATTTGAGTCAGAGAGCTACATACTTATCTTAGATCTCGTGAAATAAAAGGCATTTTTGTCTATAGTTGCATCTATCTCTTCCCCTCCATGTATATGCGAATTTGGTAATACATTCCCATGAAGCTTATCATCTGATTTGCTGATTTAGGATCGCTGATTTAGGATTGCAGTAGGCTAAGTATTGTCATAAAATGATCTATGCCAGTGCCTTTCATGAAGAATATATCATTAACTAACACATTTAGGACATATATGCGTGATGATATTACATTAATTACATGTATAGAACCAATTTTATACGGTATATTTGATACTTATAACATTGTATCCAGGGGGTGTGTGGCACCAGGAGGACTATCGTCACAATTTGATTTGAATGAAGGGAAGTCTTGGGCTATTTAATTTCGTAAATATGGAATGTTTTTGTACGTTGACATTGCCCACCATCCCGCCCACCTCCCGTGGCTAGTGGCATTAAAATCGTTTCGTTTTTGTGTTAAATTTGTGCGGGAATCATCGCCGCTATGCGATGGTACCGCACATATGAGCTTTGTTTCCAAGCGTGTTACCGAAGTTACACGAGTAGGCTACGGCCAAGTGCGAGGAAGAAGGGTTAGGCTAAGCATTGGAAGCTGGTAGACATGCGTTGGGAAATCATGGTATGTGCATTACAAGTACAATATAGACCTATGAACCCCGATGTTTTCCTTCATAAAAATGTTTAGGATGTCAAATCTGGCATTGGTTTTTCACCTGGATGACGAAAACATAGGGAAACGGGACATCGAGCCAACTTTCCTAGACTAATTTCGCAACTCCAGGTGACTGGTGGCGCGCTCTTGTGCCTATGGGAGAATCAGGATTCCCTCTATAAGGGAAGCCACTGCGCCATTTCGTCCAGCGTTTTGCTAACAAAAATAGGAGTAATTAAGAGATGTTATTTACTGTGGTCATTACAAGATGACCATGTTCTGTTCTTTTCAAACCTTTAATTCTAGCTTGATTAAACAGGGGCGAATGATTTCCTCCATGGCCATCACACTATCTTCCTTCCCCGTGTCCTAAGTATACATGTGCCGATGACAAATTTACAATTATATATATATAGGCGTCCACTCACTGACTTACCATTATTCGCTGATCTAAGAGGCTCAGATCCAGACTGTAAAAGAGAAGTCTAAACTAAATCAAATATTACAAGAAGCGTATTTGTTTTCCCGGGGAACTGATGACGCATTCACTGATTATATGGATGATTATATATATATATATATCATATCTAAATATTATAAATATATATCGTATTTTTATTCAGACATTAAATAAGGTACATCAGAAAAGGAAAAGAACCATCAGAAAACTGGTCTTCCGGGACCCCCTTCAAATAAATACAGGGGCATACGTAATTAATGTGTGAAATAACAACATAATAATTAGTTATAATCAGGGAATTTAAAATAATGATATTCTCTCTTATTTACAACTTTATAAAATTAGTAGAAAATTATGAGACTGACAACACATAGTGTCTACCCTTTCCAGCTTCCAATAAATAATTCTGCGTCTGATTAAAATAGCGAGTACATGAAAAATGAGATACAATAAACAGTCTTACAATTCAACAGCAATCTTTGGCAAAATCATATAAGAATAGGTATCGATGTAGCGATTTTATGAAAAAGCCTTGAAGGTGTCTTATACAGTATAATAACATTATGTGTAGGTGATGCGTCACCGGGTATATCGGCAACGCCCTCATTAGGCCACGCCCCCTTCACCACAACAGTGCGACAGGGCGACGTCATAATAAGAGCCTTCCATTCCCACAACAATGTGTTCCTTCCCCCCTCACTTGCTCTCCTGATCCCAAACTGATCGCATGCACCATTGAAATTTTTCTTTATTGATTATTATGTATCTGTTTATGGTGTAGTAAAACTACCTGTAATGGTGGTTAAGGCCATCCCTTCCTTCACTGTTATTCATTCATCATCTAGTGGCAGCTGCAGTGGCAGTACCCGGATATACTATACAGTAAAAAGTATTTAGCCCACACCCAGTGGTAATGGGTCTGCCCTTAGGAAAGGGTCAAATTCTAAAGAGAATTTATTTTTTAGGTAAGATTTAAACTCTGTTTTTGTAGGAATTAGTTGAACCTCGTCATGAAGATTGTTCCATAGTGACGGGGGTTGAAATACAAATGATTTCTTAAACATTTCGTTATTCGGTTTAGGTGTTAACATTTTTTTCCCATTTTTCAGTCTTCTAAGTGTAATGTTTCTTTTATCTAGATACCTGTCTTCTCTGGTTTTGTTAAAAGCCAGATCAAGTATATGACTCTGACGCCTGCTATTGATAGTCGGAATTTTTAATTCAGTATGGGTTGCCTTACTTCTAGTATATTTAGGTAAGTGTAAAATAATTTTCAGTGCCAGGTTTTGTAAAATCTGGATTTTTTGTAGGTACTGCTTAGGAGCAGAGCCATAAAAGATATCACCATAATCAATGATAGGTAATATCATCATTTTATAAATAAGAAGGAGTCTCTGTCTGTTGCAGGCATTATATAGCTTTGATATGGCTTTCACTCTCAATATGGGACTTCTTCGTAAAACAATTCTTAAAATTCAAGTGTCTATCAAGCTCAATCCCCACGAGTTTATAGGCATCCACCGCTTCTAATTTATGATTGTTTATAACATAGAGATGGTCATCAGAGTTTTCAAGTGGTTTATTGGTGCTAATAGTAAGTGATTTACATTTGTTGATATTAAGGGATATTTTGTTAGACTCACACCATTTTTCGATCTTTGTGAGGTCATTTTGAAGGGAGTCTACCTTGGGGGTGCCTAAATCTTTCTCATGGAAAATAACTGTGTCATCTGCAAAAAAGCTGGATGCTGCTGGCTTCCATTAACTGACATAAATCATTGATATAGATAATAAACATTAACATTCCTAATGAGGTACCTTGAGGTACACCATAGGTCACAGGCTTCAGAGAGGACAGGCCCTGGCTAATGACAACTCTCTGTGATCTCTCACTAAGATAATTATTAAACCATTCACAAGAACTTGCACAAACTCTGATATTTTTAAGTTTTTCTAATAATATTTTGATGATTCACACTGTCAAATGCTTTCTTAAAATCAAGAAAGATCAAATTCATTGTTTTTTTATTGTTAGTACTATTATACATGGATTCTAATGAACGATCGTGTGAATCAACAATAAACCTGCCCTGTCTGAAGCCAAACTGGTTATCATTCAAGAGATTGTTACTTTCAAAAAAATGGTACAGTTGGGTTTGAATGCACCTTTCGAGTAATTTGGCGGGGAGATTGATGACCGAAAACGGAAGGTAATTACCTGGGGATTTTTTGTCCCCTTCTTTAAAGAATTATTGTGCAATATCATGATAATGCCATCATAATTTCATTCCATAAATATTTGAGCTATTCATAGTAATTCTTGTAATCAACTCCATTCCATAATTACAACCTACTCAATGGCGTTGCCCAAGACATTAAGTACTGCCTATACTACAACCCAGAGATTTCTTTTGGAATCTGACTTGCCACACGGCATTATTTCCCCACCAGTAAAACCCATCCTTCCACCACAAATTGTCAAATTTCTAGTGAGTGATTAAACCTGACACCTAGTGAATGGCAAGCCAGTGGGGAAAACCGGAGCTTCGAAGTAATTGGTTTGGAATAAAATGCTGAAGGTCTGATCATTTCTGGCACAAATGCATTACCTCAAGGCAATGCTAGACTTGTCTAGTTCGTACAGATTCTTTTCTGCAAGAATTTGGCTCAATGTCAAGACAGCTGGTTTCTATCAGACATGGGTTGCTGATAGCACAGTTCTTAATTACCCTAGTCCCCGTCCTTTTATGAGTCAATCGGATGTGGTGTAACAGATATTTTGTCAACCTACTTCCCTCTCATGGACTTTCAGAATTCACTGCTCATTTAAAGTTGCAGTCCCATCTGTATTTATGACCAACAGCTACATTTTTAAGCATTAGAGCTGAGGATTGGAGAACAAAAAAGGACAAGTGCCCGCTTACTTCAATATTTATTGATTTTTTTGTTTGTGTTTTTTTAATCAAATTCTCATAATTTTTACATGTCACTGTCCCACACTTTGTACTTTTAAAACAAACCCATCCACATCCCTGAGATTTTTTTTACATTTCCTAATGATTAATTGTAGTATGGTACTTATTTTATGAAAGGTGAAACAGGCAATGTGGATTTAATTTTAAAATGTTGGTGTATTCATATCTTGCCATAAATCCAAAAGAACTGGGCAAAATAATTAAGGATTTTAGCAAGATGTCTTTCCCAAAGTTACTTAACAGAAGGCCACAAAACATAGTCAATGTAAAGATGACGCAAAGACGATGTAATTGCTGGGATGCACATCGATGAGGAGGGTTATCGGTGGCTGCATTGTCTTGGCATCGACAATAGAAAAAGATGTAATTCAAAAATGTAATTCATTTTCATGCTTTTACATATGGAATCTCATCAACAACGCATCAGCAACGCATTGGCAACGCATTGGCAACACATCAGCAACGCATCGGCAACGCATCGGCAATGCATCGGCATGGTAACAGGATCGGCATGGTCTTTACCTCCATTGACAATTCACCAATGCAAAATCACATGGGCGGGAAATATCAAACATGTTCATCAGTACCCTTACTGATGCAATTTTTACATCGCCCACTCATCCCCAGTCATCGCTGGCTATTGCCAAAGGCATAGTGATGACAAATCGATGCAAAGATGATGCAATATATTTCACAAAAATCTTATCGACTATGTCATCACCAACACATTGCCAATGATTTTGTCGACAGTGGCCAGACCACTTTAGCCTGATTAAGACCTAACACAATAGATAACTTGCCCTTGCTGTGATTGGATGGAACCAAGTTATCTAGGTTAGGTCAGTATCAGGTCACATGCATGTGCAACACAGTTTTGTTTTGGATACAAGGGGGCACAGTGATCATGATTACTGAGTTGACTCGTCCCTAATACACTGTGCAAACGCAACCTACGTAACTTCCGTTTCACAGCTACAAAAGTGGCAGCAGGTCAGTTTCCATTGTGTTAGAGTGGGACTGATTTTGACCGTTTAAAGGTGTTGTTCTAGAGTGTCATGAGTTGTGTAAGTTGCTATGAACATGCTAGATACTGGGGACCATTGGTAATCTACGATTAAGGTGACGTTTTTGTGTTATCTGCCTTAAAAGAAATCCAGGAGTACCCGCGTAACTTCAATTGATGTAAACACAAGGTACCTACGTAACTCTGATGTCTTCTGACTATTTTTTAGTGTTATTATAGCTTTAATGCATTTGTAGGGCTATGAAACCTACAGGTGAACATGTTTTATAAGTAATAAGGCTGTATTCTGCCTTTATTCGTGGCCGATGTGCCTATCATCGCCTGTACTACCGATCCTCGCTAAACATGTCCCGGGTACCTACGTAACTTTTGGGGACCTACATAACTTTCGCGTACCTGCGTAACTGCTCTGTAACCTTGCTTTTGCCAGTTCCTAGAATAAATTAGACTACATGGGGATTACATATGAGTAATTCTCCCAAACGGGCAGCATTTGATTTGAGAAGGCCATTTATTTAGAAAAAATAAAATTCGTTGAATCTCTACAATCTTTAGTGTACATATAGCAGGGTATATCAGCATAATGCATGTGAAGTTTGAGAAGGCTGGAGCTAATATTTCGATTCCTACACCTATGTTTCAGATACCTATATTTTCCCTATTATTTTGCCTTATTTCGGTCTCATTAGGGGTCTCCGGTCCAGTTTTGTCCCTAAATTGCCCCTGTAACGGACAATCCTACCAGCGGATAGGGTCTGAGGTCGACCCCTAAAGGACTTGGAGGGTTGTGGTTAGGAGGGAATAGCCTTATGGACATGTGATAGAGAACTCGCTATCGCTCGTCCTCTATCACAGGCCATAAGACTTTTCCCTCCAAACCACAACCTTCTAAGTCCATATTATGGCCGATTTATCAAATGATTTAGTGTAAAAATGAGCGATATTACTCACTAATTCGTCTAGCAAAATTAAATGAAAAATCAAAGCTAGAGAATGGATGTTTGCTGGCAAACGAAGGCCTGGTTCTAACCACACTGTAAAGTCAAACGTCTTCATATGATACACAAAACAAGACGTTTTTGTTGTCCCCACTTTTAATACGTTGTTTTGGTGTGACGTTTAGCATCTTGCGTCTTTTACCGTCTTCCAAAAACGCTAAACGTCACATGTGTGACGTTTGCTGTGTGACGTTTAGCGTCCTAGAATGTACTACATTTAACATCATGAAAAAACGTCTTCCACAGCCCAGATTCAACTCCCAACCTCTCACATTTGAAGTGAATGTTCTACCAATTGCGCCACAGACCCAGTTGATGAATGATGTACAATTTATGAAACATATTCAATATTAACATGAACATAATGGACAATATACACTAAGGACTCTAGATTTGATTTGAAAACCTTTTGATTTAATTTATATACAGGTACATTGTTCCATATTCTCAGCACTAACCTGATCACATGCATTTGGATTAATATCAGCATTAATTTACGTTATTTTTCCTTGTAGGCCTATCTAGATGAGAAATTCTCTAATTATCAGAAGTGGTTGGAATCAATGTTTGATTCTATAAGCATTTTCTATGCTGTTATAACATCTATAACATACACAATAAAATGGCAACACTAATCATAGTGATATTCAAGCTGTCCTGAAAATATTCATACTATATACATGTGGAAATGTAGTAGACCTGAATAAAATATTTCTAAACTAAACTAAAACATATATGGCGTGTCACAGGAAAATGAGCCACAAGTCGCACAAAAATAATATTGATTTTTACATCAAACTGATTCCAATGGTGGTAAACATTAAGCACATCTAAGATGTGTTCCTATATGTAATGTTTCATATAATAACCAACCTCCTTGATAAAGGGCCATTGAAGCCCGAAACGTCAGACCCCCAATAAAACAAACCAACAACAAATACCCCCCTTCTGTCCTCACTGTTTTGGGTTCCTTACTCCACCTTGATGTTTCATATAATATATGTTTCAAAATGTTTTGTGAAATAGTTCTGTGTGGGCATGCATGCAATTACCAGTAAAATAGGTTAATATACTATATAGGATGACCTTCAAAACGCAAATATATTGAAGACAATGTCCCAAAATTTGGAAAATAGGTACAGGTACTTAACAAAACAAAAAACCAATGAAGAGATCTTGTGAAGAAATCCCTTGGAAAAATATCAATTTTGTGACTTATGACTGATATTCCTGTAACAAATCACATATATTTAATTAATGGATTAGTATCCCTCCTAATTTATTTAAATATGAAGTGCTTACTATGAAAATGAAGCTCAGATTCATACGAATGCAGCTATTTACTTTATATTCACAGCGGTTCCATACCTTACCGCTTCAGTTTACTGCTCACCTGCATTTCGCGCACATGTCTACCGCTCCCCTCCCATACCGCTCCCATGCATCCCGCGCACCTACCGACCGCACTCAAGCGTTGCGCTCCCGGCCGACCGCCGTCACGCTCCTATCAATGTATTCGCGCTGGAAAGAGGCCCATGCAAAGGCCTCCTGTGACAGCCTCCCTCCCTGAATGACATCCAAAAACTGACGTTCACAGGACAATTAGTCACATGTCGCAAAATTGATAATGCAATTTATTCACAAGCTCCCCTTATTGGAATGTTCTGACTTTTGGACGGTTTAGCCCAGTCAGTCATATGAATATATTCACACAATTTCAAATGATGACATATATGTCTACCACTACGTTCGCACAGTATATGAATGATTAATAAGTACATGTCAATTGATTAATAAGTACATGTCAATTGATCAAATGTGATTAAATACATACGTTACATGATCTGCCTGACCACATATACTTATACCGCCATACACATAACCATGTTACTTACTACATCCCAATAACCCAGAGAAACAACATCAACGATTCCTACATATCTCAATACCTATCAGTATCAATGTATTCCATGTAAATATTCACCTGCCTAGGTACGATTACATGTTAGCATAATGTGAGAGGAACTTGTTGGTATATTTACTTGGAATACATTGGATTGATACAAAAACATTGTGATTATATATGTGAGAATATTGATATGTTCATATGCATTTTCTATTGGGGGAGTGGTTGTGTGTGTGTGGGGGGGGGCATAATGACTAGAAGGATAAGGGTAAATTCATGGTGTAATTTAGACACCCGCCAAGCTTTCAAGGCTGACCACTCAGTGGACAAGAGTAGTTGAACAATTGTTCCTTGGATTGTTTTCATATACAGGGGTATTCAAGCAATTGTGAACAATGTATTGATCTAACATTTATCACCCATGTGTTGCCCCTAATATCCCCTTATTAAAGATGGGGCAATGTGCCAGCATACATAGACATGGCAAGGAGGTTCTGCTCTTTGATACTAATCAAGATTTATTCAGATCAACGAGCTTAAATTTCTTTCCAGTTAGAATTAAGATATTTTTAGTTTCTGGCATTACCTGATTATGTTCAATGGGATCTATTAACAAATCATATCAAATATATACATGAACCATGTTACCTCTCGCATAGATTTGTTATGCTTCAGTAACAACTTTCAGCTCATCTATCTATCCTCTTTTATCTAATTAATTACTGGTACTGGGGGAGGTTACAGGAGGAGGTGTATATAGAGGGGTAACATGAGGAGGTTCTGGAGGAGGTTACTGGAGGGGTTTATTGGAGGAGGTATTGGAGGAGGTTAGACTAGAGGAAGCTGGAGGTTACTGGAGGAGGCTACTGGATGGGGTTACTGTAGGAGGTTAATGGAGGGGGTTACCGGAGGAGGTTATTGGAAGGGGTTACTGGAGGAGATTACTGGAGGGGGTTAATGGAGGAGGTTAATGGAGGGGGTTACTGGGGGAGGTTATTGGAGGGGGTTAATGGAGGAGATTAGTGGAGAGGGTTACTGGAGGGGTTACTGGAGGGGGTTACTGGAGGAGGTTACTGGAGGAAGTATTGGACGAGGTTACTGGAGGAGGTTACTGGACTGGTAGAGGGGTAAATAAAAATCATAATGAGAGTGAAAATTTAATAAGGAAAATCAATAGTTTAGAAGTTATGAGGTTTGAAAGATGAGAAGATTATAATGGTAGAAATACAGTGGTAAGGTGAGTGATAATAGGGAGGGTTGATAATTTTAAAGAATTTTTAATGGAAAATGGTAGAGGGGTAAATAAGAATTCTAATGAGAGTGAAAATTTAATAAGGAAAATCAATAGTTTAGAAGTTATGAGGGTTGAAAGATGAGAAGATTGTATGGTAGGAATACAGTGGTAAGGTGAGCAATAATAGGGAGGGTTGATAATTTTAAAGAATTTTTAATGGAAAATGGTAGAGGGGTAAATAAGAATTTTAATGAGAGTGAAAATTTAATAAGGAAAATCAATAGTTTAGAAGTTATGAGGGTTGAAAGATGAGAAGATTGTATGGTAGGAATACAGTGGTAAGGTGAGCGATAATAGGGAGCGTTGATAATTTTAAAGAATTTTTAATGGAAAATGGTAGAGGGGTAAATAAGAATTCTAATGAGAGTGAAAATTTAATAAGGAAAATCAATAGTTTAGAAGTTATGAGGGTTGAAAGATGTGAAGATTGTGTGGTAGAGATATAGTGGTAAGGGTTGTATGGGCAGTTAGTGTCCTACCTCACAGGTGTCCAATCTCCCAGTGCCAAATGAGTGAATGAATGAATGAATGATCTGACCCACCTCACACCGAGCACTGGCAAGGCGAATTGTACATTTTCTGAAATCTGACCCATATATCTATGCATATATATGCATATATTATGTGATGTGTTACAGGAAAATGAGTCACAAGACTCCACCACTCTAATGTGCTGACTTGACCTCTTAATGTGCTGAAAAGTGCTGCACTCTGAAGTCTCCTACATGCCAATAAATTATTCAATAAATTATACCCTCATCCCTCACACCCTTATCCCTCATACCCTCCTCCATCACACCCTCACACCCTTCTCCCTCACACCCACTTCCCTCATACCCTCCGCCCTTATACCCTCCTTTCTCATACCCTCCGCCCTTATACCCTCCTCCCTCACACCCTTCTCCCTCATACCCACCTCCCTCATACCCCCCACCCTCATACCCCCCGCCCTCACACCCTTCTCCTTCATACCCTCTGCCCTTTTACTCTCCTCCCTCACATCCTTCTCCCTCATACCCTCCGCCTTATACCCTCCTCCCTCAAACCCTCCGCCCTTATACCCGCCTCCCTCACACCCACATCCCTCATACCCTCCTTCCTCAGTCCCTCCCTCAGACCCTCCTCCCTTGGGTCCACCTCCCTCACACCCTCCCTCAATCCCTCCTCCCACACACCCTCCTCCCGCAGATTGGCACCCTCAGACCACAGATTGGCCCCCTCCTCCCTCAGTCACCCTTCCCTCAGACCCTCCCTCAGACCCTCTGCCCTCAAACCTTACAGATTTGATTAAGTCAGATTCCAAGCTGAATTTAATTCTGTTCATGAAGAAAAGCTAATACATACCTATCCTCCGTTTTGCATCACTTAATGCATATTTTTTCAGAGAATATCACTTTTGGATTTTGCTATTATATATGTGTGCCACTGTCTTACTAGATTCAGGTTAAATAGGATTATTACAATTGTGATGTGTTCCAGGAAAATGAGTCACAAGTCGCAAAATCAAGTCTGGTTATGTGGAAATGATCTATGTGGAAATGAACATTGTTTTTGTCTCTCTTGGGTTATTGGAGATGATTGATGAACGTGAGTTGTACATTTTCTGAAGATTTGATGCATTAGGACGCAAGTGGAGACGCAGAATTGGAGACGCAGAATTGGAGACGCAGAATTGGAGACGCAGAATTGGAGACGCAGAATTGGAGACGCAGAATTGGAGACGCAGAATTGGAGACGCAGAATTGGAGACGCAGAATTGGAGACGCAATATCGGAGACGCAATATCAGAGACGCAATACCACCCAATACTGCCTTGAACAATTTAAGACGCACAATTTTTTGTGCGTCTCCCATTACTGAAATGGAGACGCAATTTTGCGTCTCTCTCTTTATGTAACGCACCCCTGGTGTGGGAATGTCACATTATGATATGACATGTAGAATATCTCCAGCATTTTGTTAAAAAACATTTTTCTGTTATTTCATCCTTCCTAATAATTCTTTAGGCCTATCTGAACGTGGGGGCGGGGAAATATGAATAAATACAGATGCTGTAAGATTGCTGTGAGTGTTTATTGCCGTAGCATTGCCGTTACGCCATCATTATTATTATTAGAGATACAGATATTTTATCCCAGTAGTTGTATTGTAATAACACAGATATTTAGACAAAAAGGTAGTCAAACTTCTGGTTACAATCAGGTGCTCTTTTGCCAGCCTACATCGATTATCTATCTCTGACTTCTTCATTTAATTCTGGTGACAGAATTACTGGATAATTGACCGCATTCCTACACTTAACTATATTATTTACTTAATTGGGTTTAATATGGCCGAATGGAATAATGGGCGTCTAGTTTTCTTTAATAAATAAATCAATATTAGTATGAATCTTTTTCTGCTAGGGTTATAATATGTACGACACACCATGAAATATAGGTACGTACAAAAATATTTTATGATACTTTGGATGGTAGCTACAAGCATGAAGAGTATGGTGCCGTATAGGGGGTCTGATGGCCACCAAGTCGCCATTTTATTAAATGGGCTGAATCTACTACTGATTAGAAGAAAGGGTAGTCTAAATATTTGTCCCCTAGCCCCCGAGTATGGGGCGAGGGCAGCTAAGCAGAGTGAAGAACCGTTTCTCTAGTAACACAAACCACCACATAAGCACATCTCAGCTGTGTTTGTGGAACACTGTCTTAGCCCAGGCTCTGTACCTTGCAACCTTATTCATAAGGGTATGAGATCGGTCCATGTTTATATTATGTATGTATGGGGAAGGCAAATTGGTCGATTTCATCAATATTACTTGTCAAAAGATATGTCATATCCAGTTTTGGAATCGTTAGCAACTTATTCCAACCACTGATCAATTACCAATAGCATTGCTTCCGCCTGTACAAACATAAAGCATAATGTTAAGTCGATCTTTACACTAGAATTTAGCAACTCGATCAGTTATATCAACTCTTTCTTTATAATTTTACCCAATAGACTCATATACATGTGTATACCAGTATTCTATGTTGCTAGTGTATTGCATTGTAACATTGTATAGCAAGGAGAGCAAGCTGGACCACTGTAATCCAATTAGTGGTCAATGGATGATAGTGATTGTTGAGAAAACAATACCCATCCTGTTCAGATTTACACTGGATTTACAGACGAATTAAGGATTTATGGGGATGCGCGTCCACTGTGTGGATGCATACATATTTCCTAAGTATGTGGATTTAGTGAGGATTGGATTAGGATTGAAAAAGTAAAACCAAGATTTTTTTTCCAGTGCCTGGTGTTTGAATGTGCGAAAGCCTATGAGCCTACTCCCTCATTATTAGAAATATAAGAAATATTCAAGTTACTCTTCAAACTTTCAAAAGTTCATGTGTATACATTTCTCATTTGGACCCATACATGTAGAGATTTCATCTAATTACGTCGTCAGTTTGTGACGCTACTATTAGGGGGAGAAGCGTGGGAAAGCAAGGTTCACGGCAAGGTTGGGCGCGGCAATGTAGGGAGCGGGTCGGAGTGCAGTGAGCGCGGTGAGGCACACCACTTGCATGGGCGTGAGTCGCGGTAAGGTAAGGTGTCGCGAAAAGTACAGCGCGGAAAGATTTGGCGCGGCAAGGCTGGTACCCATTCACAGCTCACTTATATTAGAAGCATGATCATGAACGGTGCGTGATCGCGCATTAACATAATTTAAGACATATGTCTAATATCCCTGGTGTGTAGTCTATATTCATTTCATATTCATACATACTGGTAAGGTCACCTAGAAATGTACAAGTCTCTGTGTGAAATGTGGGGCTCTGCGAACCAGTAGAGCAGCATGTGTCACACATAGCCCTACATAATGTGACACTTTGTTAGAGCTCATTGTGTCACATTTTCACACCTCATTTCGCTCAACCATAGCAGTGGATGTGTGGCATGATTTTAAGGCAATGTGGGTTCACAATGCAACAGGATTCTTATAAGGTAAGTCTAATCAAGAGAAATTAGACAAAATCGCATAGTCCTAATGTTTTATTAGAATTAACCAGGGATATGTTACATATGGCGTGACGTTTAGCATCTACAGGTGTGATGTTTAGCATCTCCAAATAGTTTTGCTGCTTAGATTTATGTGCAGAACGTCTAAAAATGCGTCTAACGTCTTATGAGGACGTTATTGCGTCCTCTGTTGATACGGTAGGAAGACACTAGCGTCCTATTCTGTGTATCAACTGAAGACGCCACTCTAATACAGTTTTTAGAGTGCAGACATTTGACTTCAGTTTGTAAAAATATTCATTTTATTACTATAAAATCATTGTGTTGGAACAGGAGGGTCTCCTTTATTTTGAATAAAGCGTAACGGCAACATTGGTACACAAACTCTCCTGAATTGAACAATATTTGTGAGAAAAAAACTATGACTGGGGTTTGATTACCTAAAAATGAATATTATGAAATCTCTGTGGGTTAAAGAATACTTGGCTAAAAATAACCCTTTAAACAAATATAATTTTGGTTGACAACAGGCTAAACAGCACCCCTGCTTTTATTAAGGGCTTTGATAAGCAGAAAGAGTCAACTCAATGAGTTACCTAGGTACATTTCCACGCCAGTTACTATGGTACTTGCCTAAAAGTCAGTTGAAGTTATGGAGGTAGCAGATTTAAGTTACGGAGGTACTTGGCAATATTTTGTTCTTAGATTTACAAGAGAATACAAATATTGGTACATAATTGAACCAAACACAACTCTTAATAATCCCTAAAGGAAGAGATCTGCCGATTCAGAATTTGTAGTAACAGTCTTATATTGCACGGATTCACTGAAATAGAAAAAGTTTTGAAATGGCCCATCGCCATTTTGTACCTGCATAACTGCAGTCACGTAGGTAGGTGTTTGCACAGTGTAATAGAGGGCTTCCACTATCAGCAAGTAGCTGCCAGTTTGTGTTACCAATAGAGGGGCCAACTATTGGCCGCTCTATTGGCATTCCTACTTGGAATAGTGGAGGAGGTGGTGCAAATGAGTGGCAAGTCATCGGCCACAACTTACACTCATTGGCCAAATAATCAAAACGTTTTGATTTCTTTGGCCAATAGATTGTTATTGACCGTTCATTAGCCTCTATTGGCTGCTAGTTACCACAGTGCAACAGCTCATTACCCATTGCGTTACAGCAGCAGCAGAATATTGATAAATTCAGTCATAAGAGTACATTCGGTAAGATACTTTTGTTGTCGTAATAACTGAGAAAGCAGCTTTAAATATGCGCGGAAAGATTTGGCGCGGCAAGGCTGGTACCCATTCACAGCTCACTTATATTAGAAGCATGATCATGAACGGTGCGTGATCGCGCATTAACATAATTTAAGACATATGTCTAATATCCCTGGTGTGTAGTCTATATTCATTTCATATTCATACATACTGGTAAGGTCACCTAGAAATGTACAAGTCTCTGTGTGAAATGTGGGGCTCTGCGAACCAGTAGAGCAGCATGTGTCACACATAGCCCTACATAATGTGACACTTTGTTAGAGCTCATTGTGTCACATTTTCACACCTCATTTCGCTCAACCATAGCAGTGGATGTGTGGCATGATTTTAAGGCAATGTGGGTTCACAATGCAACAGGATTCTTATAAGGTAAGTCTAATCAAGAGAAATTAGACAAAATCGCATAGTCCTAATGTTTTATTAGAATTAACCAGGGATATGTTACATATGGCGTGACGTTTAGCATCTACAGGTGTGATGTTTAGCATCTCCAAATAGTTTTGCTGCTTAGATTTATGTGCAGAACGTCTAAAAATGCGTCTAACGTCTTATGAGGACGTTATTGCGTCCTCTGTTGATACGGTAGGAAGACACTAGCGTCCTATTCTGTGTATCAACTGAAGACGCCACTCTAATACAGTTTTTAGAGTGCAGACATTTGACTTCAGTTTGTAAAAATATTCATTTTATTACTATAAAATCATTGTGTTGGAACAGGAGGGTCTCCTTTATTTTGAATAAAGCGTAACGGCAACATTGGTACACAAACTCTCCTGAATTGAACAATATTTGTGAGAAAAAAACTATGACTGGGGTTTGATTACCTAAAAATGAATATTATGAAATCTCTGTGGGTTAAAGAATACTTGGCTAAAAATAACCCTTTAAACAAATATAATTTTGGTTGACAACAGGCTAAACAGCACCCCTGCTTTTATTAAGGGCTTTGATAAGCAGAAAGAGTCAACTCAATGAGTTACCTAGGTACATTTCCACGCCAGTTACTATGGTACTTGCCTAAAAGTCAGTTGAAGTTATGGAGGTAGCAGATTTAAGTTACGGAGGTACTTGGCAATATTTTGTTCTTAGATTTACAAGAGAATACAAATATTGGTACATAATTGAACCAAACACAACTCTTAATAATCCCTAAAGGAAGAGATCTGCCGATTCAGAATTTGTAGTAACAGTCTTATATTGCACGGATTCACTGAAATAGAAAAAGTTTTGAAATGGCCCATCGCCATTTTGTACCTGCATAACTGCAGTCACGTAGGTAGGTGTTTGCACAGTGTAATAGAGGGCTTCCACTATCAGCAAGTAGCTGCCAGTTTGTGTTACCAATAGAGGGGCCAACTATTGGCCGCTCTATTGGCATTCCTACTTGGAATAGTGGAGGAGGTGGTGCAAATGAGTGGCAAGTCATCGGCCACAACTTACACTCATTGGCCAAATAATCAAAACGTTTTGATTTCTTTGGCCAATAGATTGTTATTGACCGTTCATTAGCCTCTATTGGCTGCTAGTTACCACAGTGCAACAGCTCATTACCCATTGCGTTACAGCAGCAGCAGAATATTGATAAATTCAGTCATAAGAGTACATTCGGTAAGATACTTTTGTTGTCGTAATAACTGAGAAAGCAGCTTTAAATATGTTTGCAGTGCCTTATATGGGGGGCCTCGTCATATTATTCTATTATCTATCGGTCACTCTATTGGCACTTGCCGATAGTGGAGGGCCTCTATAGTATTTCGGTGAAGCAATTCTTACACAGTAAATATTTGGGAGAGGGACGGGGTGCGGGGGGGGGGGGGCGGTCTTTTTCACACCTAAGTTGCTTTTTGACATTTTTATTGATGTGGCAATGGATATTATCTTTATTATTTGATGAACAGAATTGTATTGCAAGAAAGTATTGTCAATATCATTCTAAGAATCAACACAAGATACCTAAGAAATGCCATTTTTCAGCATAATTTGGCAGATTTGACTGAAAGTGTGGAGTTGGCGATTGTACATTTTCTGCCAATTATAGACTCATAACACCGTCATGGCTCTAAATAGCAAATGATTATGTACAAAGGAAATTTGGAGATGAAATCTGAAGATCCATGAGCAATGGGGCCTATAGATATAATTGCTATGTATATTGCAACCTCGTTTATTGACCTGAGTGATGTTTGTGGTCGATAGGAGGATTGGGGCTTTGGGTGACTGGTATAATGATGAGGATACCGGTCAATTCGCCAGAAAATATACAATTCGCCCTCATCGATCTTCTCAAATAATCAAAATTAACGTCACAAAAGTGGTTCAAAATATACTTAATTTTATTCTGAAATGACATGCAAGGTGGTCTCCTAATTCGGATCTGAGGTCCAAGTTCCAGGTTACAAAGTTCCATTTTCAGAATTCTTCATTGATGTGTTCCAGCTCGCTCGGTGTGTAACTGTTTCTACATTTGTGCTGTTTCAGGTCATCAACGCTCGTTCGTCACTTGCTAGATGCTTCTGGGCCATTGTTTGTATTGCCGCTGGAGCCATGTTCTGTATGCAAATGTCCGAGGTGAGAAAAAAAGGAATATTTTGTCCATTAGCGTCTAGTGTACTCATTATATATATAAAAGAAATAGGATAAAGGAATAGGTCATGCATTAGATGCTATGCTACTCACAATATATGTATAAAGGAAAACGGTTGTCCATTAGATGCTACGCTACTCATAAATATGTAAAAATAAGAAATAGCCTGTCCGTTAGATTATAGGCTACTACTGCTCGGCTACTCATAATATAGTATAATATGTGTAAGTGTAATATAATATAAGAAATTGTTTGTCCATTAGATTATAGGCTACTCATAATATATACAAATTAAATAAGTTGTCCCTAAGATTATAGGCTACTACTGCTAGGCTACTCATAATATATTTCACACTATGGGATATCATATATCCTTGATTAGAAGTCCGACTACAAGCCTGGTCTGAATAAAGGCCTGGGAGGTTATGTCAGTTATATTGAAATAGAAGCCGGCGGTAGAGGTAGGGGAAATATATTACAGAGGTCAGATAGTGCAGAAAGTAGTCTTCCTTGTAGATATTGAGATGTAAATCCGTCCCCGATCACATCCTAACATTTGCAATGAAATACAACAGATTTTTTAAAAACCTCTGATTTGATGGTCTATAATCTGATTTCATTTTCATCACGAATCTAACAAAAGCTGGGTCTTCAATATAAGCCTGGCTTGAATAGAAACCCACAAGCAAACTATTTGAAATAAAAACCTAGGGTGATGGGGATACACTAGTCCAAAACTAGTGAAATTCCCAATAACTCCTTCTATCAACTCATTTGTATTAAAATGCAATACCTAATCTCAATATTCATATCGTAGGTATTTATATTGAATGGATTGCATAAATTTTGTAATTTGAATTGTGAACCAATCCATGCATGAACATTCATTATTGGCAAACTATATTAAACTATATATATAGGCAATAAAAATACATGCAATATTAGTTAAACACACTTTTAAGGGGACAGAGAGAACATAAAGCTAATACTATTAGATACCATTAAGGGTTGTCTTCTGTTTATGTCCTTAATATATTTTCTAATGTTGATCATGTATTAAAATACCTCTTCTTTCTATCTGCAGGTCTTGACTCGCTTCTTTTCCTACCCTAAAAAGGTTACAATCGAGGTTGTTCCAACTCCAGTGCCCTTTCCTTCTATCTCCATGTGTAACATGAGAAATCTAGATGTGTACATCTTGAATACCCTGAATCGAAAATTCCTTGAAGATCCAAATCCGACCAACCATCTCAATTCCTCTGAATCTGAGTTCATCAGACAATACATGAACATTACCGCTAAATATGCTCCGTTGTGGTATCTATACCAAGAGGTATACCCCCATGAATTTCAGGAGGTATTTTCTAGGACCACATACAGTGCTAACATACCCCAAGAAATCATCTCTTCTGCAGCTGTTCAACTAGAAGAATTTGTTGTCAATTGTTACCTCGGAGGTCATACCTGCAACCGCAGCCGAGATTTTGTGAAGTTTTTTGATCCATATTACTTCAATTGTTTCACATACAATGCGCCACAGACAGGAGAGACTGCACTGTCAGAAGGTATTGAGAATGGCTGGTCATCGATTGTTTTCTCCGGTTCTGGCATGTTAGACAAGAATAGTGAAATTAGAGTATTACCCGGGTTGCATGAGTCTCGCAGTTCCGTATCTGCAAGTGAAGGTGTCCGAGTTGTAATTCACCCTCCTGGAACAATACCTTTTCCGTTCACAGAGGGCTTTGATGTTCCTCCCGGTTTTTCAGCTTCATTTGGTATACGTCCGAGGAGGATTAAAAGAATTGGACCCCCGCATGGGAACTGTACGGACTCCAATCCATTTGGCATGGACGGGACCCTCGCCGACCGAGGCAATTCCTACCGGATGATGTCCTGCCAAAAGATGTGCCTTCAGAATTACATAATACAATCATGTGGATGTAAGGACATAGCACTGCCAGATATACCTGGAATAACTGAATCACCTTGCCGTCACACAGCCGATTTTCCTGACGATTGTATGCACAATGCGACTGAGCAATGCCTTGAGCATTTCTTCAGCCAATACAGACGCATACAATGCATTCGCAACACCAAAGAAGGAATAACAAAAAACACTACACTGATGGATAACTGCTCTTGTTTCCCTCCCTGTGATGAGATCCTATACGATGTTTCGTATAGCCTTTCTAAGTGGCCAGCATCTGGCTACGAAGGTGATGCTGCCTATTTTGATGTCTTCTATATCGAAAATTTCAGGGAGCGCTTCAAGAGGACACCCAAGTTTAATATGGTTGCGTCGTATTTCTCTGATGCTACCAGAGAATTTACCATGACCGACTTTGCTCGCCTCAATGTATATATAGCTGACTCTAACGTGATAATAACCCAGGAGTTGGAAGACTATACCAGTACCCAATTGGTTTCCGACATAGGTGGCCAACTCGGCCTCTGGATTGGCATTTCAATCATTACTCTTGCTGAAGTCATTGAACTGGTGTGTGATTTATGTCGTTTGGCATTCACAGCGAAGCGGAAAGAGCCAAGGCGTAATCACTATGCCCTTGGTAATCGTAACAGTACAAACCATTGCAATAACCTGTATATTTCAGCTGTGGATTCCCAAGACAGCTCAGCTATGATCCTAACCGGCCACCATCGTGATGGTCGGCACGGTAGATAGCTGACGGAGTACGCCTTCCCAACGCCTCGTGTGAGGCAGCATTGTGGGCTACCGGTCCGTTAGATATATCACAAGCGACAAATTTCTACCCATTATGTAACAATGGTATATTTTATATATGTATATATATAATGGGGTGTGGGTATGTGTACACGAAAGGGAATCTTTATTTGGTTGGATAGATTGCCAACTGTCCTTTAAAATAATCCCAAAAGAAATCTGACACGAGAATGATAAATAATAATGATATAAAATAATATATATATATATATATATATATATATATATATATATATATATATATATATATATACAAATGTCCATTGTATGAATGTACAACTGCGATTGTAAGCCTATAAGAGCCGTTTATAAATACCGTGTCATATCTGGAAGTGATATATCATATAGACCCGTAGTATAATATATAAGGATTTACGTCATGTTATGTAACTTTGATGACATTTGCATGGCAAGATTGCTGCTGCCTTGGAACCGGCACAGGCAAAGGGAAAAGGCTAGTAAGAGAGGTAGTGCCGACGGATCAGATAATTCATTTGAATCGTTTGGTGTAGGGGGATTAAGTATACGAACTGAATATAACCAGTTTTGCATGGCTACCATGTCTTGGATTTGGCTATGAATATTCATTACGGACGTTCATGGATATTCACCACTCATCTCATCCCCTTCAGCCATGTGGGTTGCCTTTTAGGATAACAATTGTGCATACATGTGATTTCTGTCCACTTCCAAGTGAAAATAGTTCGTTCCCAATCGCTGACTATTACTGACTCGATGATGAATACCCACTCATATCTACGTTAGGATATGCATGGTCTCTACGCTGAAACCTAGTACTAATCATAAATACCGATATATTATATCATAAGTTATGTACATGAAATTATAGCAGAGGCTTACGAGTGCTCGGGTACGGTCGTCTTATTTACGAAAATCCAAATAAAAATCCAACAAAAATGTACATCGTTATCCCTATAATTCTAACCAGTTATATTATAACCCTTCCTCTGATGTAATATTTGGTCAGTAATGATGAAGAACATTTCATCCTTTGAGAGTGAATGTTGTTATATGTTATTATGTAGCTTTAGATTGAATTTAGGACTTGAGAGAGACTCCCGAGGATTTTGTGCGTTACACTGGTCGTATAGGCATTATATTCATTGTATCAATTGATATTCACATAGTCCAAGGATTGACAAACCAACCCAAAGCATCATGACGATCTAGTATTACATCGACGACAGCGATGTAGTTCGGTAGAGAAATTATTCATGGTATAGTTGTATTCCTCATTCATGTTGCCAATATTATATACATAGATGGAACATAGCAAGGGGGAAGTCTGTACACTTGTTAGTGACCAAGGGAGTGCGGGAAGTTAGAGGGCGTTAGCCCGAGATCCCCCGTGCTCCCGAGGTCACTGACAAATGTACAGACTTCACCCGAGCTTTGTTCCATATTTATTACACTCTATTGATAAATAAAAAATATAAATAAATCAAATAAAAGAAGTAATTTCAGTTTTCAGGCTTAGCTGGCGGACCTACTTGTTGTATGCGCCAAGGGTGGCATAATTTACATGTTATGCACCACCTTCACCAAGTGTGGCATACAATGCTGAAGATATAGGCAGCTACAGCCCAGGGGTGTAATAAATATATATGGCCATATATATATATATATATATATATATATATATATATATATATATATATATAATATATATATATATATATATATATATATATATATATATATATATATATATATATGTGCTTGAATGCTATCGCATGAATGTACATACTAAGTAGTTACAATGGTTTGTATCTTTAAATAGATTACAAAAGGGGCTGATCACTCATCTGCATGAAAGTTTTATTGTTTTATTGCATGAAATTTTATATACATTTGCAGACACATCTTAATAAAGACCGTGAGGCGTAAGTTTTTGATAAAAGAAATGCTCATGGCATCGAAATATCGCGAAGGAGAAAGCTCTTCTAGATGAATTCATTGAGGAATAATATAATTGAAGGAAATGCATGCTACTATGTGCTATACTTATGTATTGTTGTATTAGGTCGATGTTGTCAATAAGTACAAAAAGATGAATATTTGTTTGCTGCCTGTTTGAACATCGGTTATCTGCATACAGAGATGTTCTATCTGATCATAGAAGGTGTTATATATATACTACATGCACACTGTAGTCATGGTCGATCGGACCATGTATGCATATGCTTATCAATAAGGAGCCATCTTTTGTGGATTATTATCTATGTAATGAAAGAGAAACTACCCCCAAATAACAGTAAATACATACACACTTGTGTGTACGATGATTTAATACTCAATGCTGCGTTGCTGCTGATGATGATTAGGAGATGTGGTGGAAGTCATGCATGTCAGATTTATGGAGTGAATGAGGCACAGTTTTATCAAAGGAAGGCAATATTTTCTAGTTATTTATGATACCTTATGTAAAGCCATTGCATTTGCACCTAACTACCTATGAGACAAATAAATGAAATATAGATAATATGAGGCAACGCTACACCTGCTCACTATTATATACATAGGTGCCTCAGTAGTGGGATACAGGTATTATTTAAGATCTATATGATTATTATTCGATTCTTTAAATAATTGCCATGCATTCGATCGTAATTCTTCCCACAACATACTTTAACTAGACTTAGTCATGAACATGTATACTTGTAATCCGAAGGGGCAATAGCCACGTAAAAGACAAAGAACAAGCTCAACATGAAGGAGTGGATTCCTGAGACAACACAGTTCGAAGTTATCTCCACAAAAAAATCATTATGAAATTCAACATCTAGCCATCGATTACACACTGGGAGTACACATGCTTGGGAGTAAAATGCAAATGCAATGTTTTATGTAGGTTCAATAAACATACAAAGGATTTTTGTAAGTGATAACAAGGTGCAATTTGTTTTCACTTTTTTGAGCAGTGGTAAGATTTTTTTCTGACAAACACTATTAATGATAATGTTATGCTTAGAGTGTTTCTCGTTCACCCATAATTATTACAAGATTGGCATATTATGTCTCCATATGTGTTGTGTACGTTTTATAGCTACCTTTTGTGTACCCCATTCACATTCTGAAAATGCTAATAACTTATTTATTAATCTATCTAATTATTATAGTTTCTCTGATTCCTGAAATTCCTTATCTGTTCTGAAATAGTCAACAACAAGTTTATCAACTTATACTCGGTGCTTAACTAGCGAATAACTTAATTGTGGCACGACAAGATTGATTCATTTCTTCGTATTGTTTTTGTATACCTTTAGGCCCTGAGAATTTTATGGATATGGGTCAGATCTTTAGAAAATGCACAATATACATTTCTACACATCTATCTAATTCTGCTAAATTAGAGTGCAAAATGATAAATACTTAGTATATCTGAGTGGATTATGTATTGTATTCATTCAATAAATCTGTCTGCTTATGTTGAACTGTATTTTGAACCCGATTTTCATCTTAAATCTGGGTTATTTGAGGGGATTGGTGAATGCCAATTGTACATTTTCTGAAAACTTGACCCATATCATGAATCTTTCATGAACAAGGTGGGAAAGGACGGGAAGATATATATATATATATATATATATATATATATATATATATATATATATATATATATATAGAGGGGGGGGAGTTTAACGGTTACATTTATGACATAAAGAAGGGAGAAAGAGTTGTATGAATGCGTATAGATGTATGTAATGAAGTATTTTGATATATTATTGTAATTAGTTGTTGCAGATTTGTAACTCCAGTACCGGGATATAATTACACATTATAATACACACAGTCCGTTGTATATTAATTTAGGTTTCCCAAATACAAAACCGAATATCAACTTATTCTGACATCACGGTTGGTTCAAGAGGTCTTCAGATGCATTATGTCATTATCCTTCCCACACGACTGCAATCAATCATCTGCTAAATTACTCTTCATGTATGATTCCCTCTTTTCAGGTAAAATCAGTATTATCGTACCGTCTTGAGTTCGTCAGACGATGGTGCAAGCATTGAAAAAATGATTCAATCATATTGTCGTATATAAAGACTTGAACGATTCAGATGTAAAAGGTTCTTTGCTGTATATATATATATATATATACATGAAGTCAGGTGTTACGTAGTGTTACGTAATGCGTTGGCTTATCATGTTTATTATAGACTGAGATCCGTATGCAGAACATGCATAGGTAATAACATGAATGTGTGGTTAGGTTACCAGTTTGTCCTTTAAAGGGTGGTCTCCACTGGCTGCGGTAAGCTCTGCGGTAAGCCTTGCGATGGTTTGTGCTGGTTCTGTAGGTGGAGAAGAGTGATGAAGTCATGCCTAAATGGTTCACTAGCCATTTAGGCTGGACCTCACCACTTCTCACCATCACAGCACCATCGCAAGGCTTACCGCAGAGCTTACTGCAGCCAATGGAGACCACCCTTAAAAGTAAATGCCAGTGTTTATTAAAATATGAATGAATCTTGGAATCTTTTTAAACTCTGGATTTAGAAAGAACATGGTTGTGGGAACCCAAAAAGCCGAAAACAAATTCATGTCAGTGGATTAGTTTTAATTTCAGGGACCACTGGAATTTACTACTGTTCACTAGAGAAGTCTGTGGGAAAAACGGGTATTTTCAGCATTTTCCCCAATAGCAGACGATTGAATCATACATTTTTTTGTAAAATTTGCATATACATAGCTGACATGTTATTCTACCCTCCCAATTAAAAAAAATACGGGGTCATCAAACTAAAAAAAAGTTATTTAGCTTAACTTGTATCACGATGAGTTCCCCCCCCCCCCCCTCTCCATTGAAATCAATAGTAAATGGAAGTAAACTCATCCCTTAAACATAAAATAATATGATTACATCCTGGGTTTTTTGGCTTTTTGTATTCCCCCAACCATGTTCTTTCTCAAGACGAAGTTTGAACAAAATATTGTGACTTCTATTATTTCATGGATTAGTTCGTTGAATTCCTGCCTGCTGCAGTGCTAACGACGCTGGCATTTACTTTTAACCCTGATTGATCATTGCTAAGGGGGTCAATGGAAGCTTTATTGTTCCTGATAGTAATATTTGGACCCAAACCCTCTCAATTTATGTGCATTAGTAATCTTTCTGAATGGTTCCCATTATAATTGCTCATGGACTGATTTCTCTTCTCTTGTATACATCGACAGAAAGGGTCAAGTTTATGATATATACCAAGTTTTCAACAATTTTGCTACAACAATTAAAGGAAAAGGATTGTTTGTGTTTTAAGGTGATGGTCCTCTCTTTCTGAAAAAAAATGTTTCTTTTGTCCCTGTTTCAGTTTTTGGCATAAGGATGCATTGTTGGATCGATTACACATAGACATTTTTGGTATTCACGGGTGAAATGTGAATTTACGAGCTAGTTTGTGAGCTGATGGCGAGAAGAAGCATTACTTATTTACCTTCGAAATAAAAACACGTCTTAAAGCTGCATTCTCAGCTAACATCGATCAGTATGTAATTTTACCAAGATTGTGAGATTTCACCATGTTCTTTTTGCTACAGGGCTTCCTAAACGTCCACATTTATATTTCGGCGCCCCACTGAAATCCTTTCCTGTGGTGGTTATACATATTATCGCTCGCGGCGCTCACTTTTATCTCTGGCTTCACAGTCCTGTATTAACATATAACAGCAGCACAATATTTATAACTTCAGTCCAATAGGTACGTTTTTTTCCCCAAATACTGAGAATACAGCTTTCGAAATAATTGAAAGAATAGTCATGGTATGGAGGAGGTGATACTCTTCATAATCTTGTTTAAAGAGTTTTATTTCCTTTAAGAAAATCAATCAAACATGCTGTTGTGGTGGTTTCATTACATAAGAACAGAAATACATTCAGTAGGTTGAGCCTCCATATAATTATCATTTGCCTTAGAATCATGTTAATATCTGATACAGGGTTCTGCTGGCAACATTGCTACCGTGTGTGGACTTAAATGATACAACAGAAATCTTTCCATCATTACGTGATTCAATATGATTTAAAAATACAAATCTTTTGTCAACTAAAATAGGTGCATATCGTCATAGTTTATGAAGGTAAAAGCCTTGAGGCAATGGTGAACATTGGTTACATACATGATTTGTAGAAAAAGTACATGCTGGGGCGTGTTAAGGGAGCGGGTACGTTGTGAATTGTACATATGATTAATAGGGCAAATAAAGTCAGAAATCCCAGAAAAAAACTGAAATTTGATGTGTTTGTCATTCTTATTATGTTCGTTTTGTTTGAGCTGATCAGGATAGTATCTGTCATGCATTAAAGGAAAAGGCCGCTCTCAGTACAAGGATAGCCTTATCCCTAGCTCTTTAGGTAAAATTACTGTCAGTTAGGTTCAAATAAATAGGTAAATAATAAGAGTCGTGGAGGGCTTACAATCTTGGATTATGTTGTTTAATGAGGGCAGACATCTTCGGAGGATTCATGACACTAATGAGAGAATCCTGCCTGCCGCTGCCCCAGCCATGCTGGCCGTGGAGCATGGCTGGAGCACCATGGCCATTTTCCTCCTACTGGCATTTTTGCAATGAAATGTAGCAGAAATAGGCATGTTCTCCTTAGATTTGAATCTCTACATGCTATTCCCGGCCAGATTTCACATTTAGAAGTTTGATTTAGTGTTCCAAATTCTTAAATTATGTCCCAACATTGAACCGGAAGTGTTGTCAGACATTCTATTTCTGCTATTATCACTCACAACAAATCTCTTCCGAGATCACACAGGCTTCATATCAAACCATCCAGGGTCAAACAAACTCACACCAGTCCTATTATAACCTGTTCCACACTAGGCCTACCTATTAGCAAAAAAATGCTTATTAGTGATCTAAAGTGACGAATACCGGAATTAAACTTCAACCAAACAACGCCGCCCACATCCCACTTGTCAGGCCTAGCTGGCCAAGGCTTAGACAGATGCTTCAGCCTTGATGATGCCAAAATCAAGGAGGATTGAGGGTTATTCAACCAACCCAAAATGGCAATTGTCACAAATCTTGAATCAGGTCTATTTTGGACATTTCAATTGCTTCTATCAAGGTTCTAATAAACACTAGCGATATTTCTATGCCACAGGTATGTTTTTATTTAATAACAAAATGTATTGTGGCACCATTCTACTAAAGGCAGTACTTCATTTTAAACATAGATAATGGCCAAACTTCGTTGGCAAGGTATCACATTCAGCAATAATCTGAATAGTTACTTCATTTTGAATTGAATTGAAAAACTATTTCAATTAAAAAATAATTTATTTGTTGAAATGGCTACATTTGAGTTCTTCCAGCTGTTTCCATTAAGTTAGTTACAATCGTTTTGTCAAGATTCTGGAGAAATACTGTACGGCTACCGGGTCATATGTACCCACAGACAACCGGGTCCCCTCTACATTGTAGTGCCACTCCTTTTAGACTATTAGGGCGGTTCAGTAGTGTTGTTGCTATTGTTGATGACATAAAAGTGAAAGTCTCCATATCTAAGGTAGTGTGTGCCAACGGTAGGCAATTATGAGCCATTACAGTAAGTATAAAACAGTAATTTCAGGAAAGGATTGTACTTTCACGCTGGAATGACCTGCACCAATTATAGGTTGTGTTGGTCGCAGCAGTTCATTCATGCACCTCAGATCAGTTAATTAGGTCAGTGGAACCTCACTTTTGCTCGGCGCTAGTGGTCATTAGACACGATTTGATCAGATTCTGGAAGGTTTTTTCTTGCCTATAGACCATGTTTGTGTGGACGTAAGTCCCTGAAGTGTGGTCTATAGAACGGCAGTATTAAATCTCCATAGAGGGTGGCACCACCTATAGTACTTGGCGATGTTAACTGGATAAACTTCCGGTTCAATGTAGGAGCACTCAATACCTATTTTGATTGAAATAAATAATTGTACAGGTTGGTAAACCTTCTATTTTGGTATTAAAAAGTTGATCTGATCAAATCGTGTCTAAAAGCACTATTACCCTCGGTGTCCACGACCACACAGACCACAACAAACAGCCAAACCTCAGGGTAATAATGCTATAGCAATAGTAAACAGTTGTACTAAACAAGCGCTTTCGGCACTTAAGCCCACATTTGGTCAAATAAAGATTCATATTTACATGGTATGGTATATCAGTATACAATCACGTTGGGTATATCCGGGGAAAATTGGAATGATATCTCATTTATTTAAAAAAATGCCAGACCTGCAGAATTAATACTGGAATTCTATTTGAAATATAAATTAATGAGGATTTAAGATTATTTTAAAATATCATTTACGTTTATCAAATACAAAGAGAGAGAAAGGAAGAGAGGAGAGAGACAGCAACTCAGAAGGATACAGAAGGAGAGGAGCGAGAGAGGAAGAAGGTAGGGCGACAGGGAAAGAGGGAGTACAGAGAATGGGAAAGGAGAGATGAGTGAGAGGGAGAGAGCCAGATAAGCTTGCTTGATCCCTTCCCCATATTAGTCAGTCGCTTTGATTGTAAATTCAGTAGATAGCTTTATTTTTCCTTACTTTTTTCAAACGTCAATAATGAAAATTTCCCAAAAGGTTACATAGTTTTGGGTTACAAAGTGAAACCCAGAAGATTCTGAATCAATCCATATCCTCACTGCTTCTGATGGTATCCAAAAGACATCCACTATATCCGCTTGGTAGTGAGGCATGACATGACATCATGAACTATGGGTACATCCTTCAAGGGGAGAGCTGCTGGGTAGCCAGGCATGACGTAATATACCATTGAGGGGTTTTCCCAATGCATGCCCCTGGTCTAGTAATGGCCAACTGTGGTCTGTTGTGATGCCAAAAGAAGGGAATCTAAGTGAGGTATTGAAGAAATTAATGGATGATACAAGACCATATTTTCTCTCCAACTAAAACGATTCTAACGGGATTTTGGACTTGCGTTAAGCTCAAGATTTGGTGAGTGGTTGCAGTGGCTGCAACCACACGCCCAAATTTCAGCTCGATGCCAGTCCAAAACCCCTAAACAGGTAGTGAAATATGGGTATGAAATATAAAACATACAATACACAATATTAAGTTATCGAGTACAAAACATTAAGCAAAAATGTTTACCCTTCTTTGACTTCTGAGCGATGTAATGTAATACTAACATTTAAAGGCTTAGACAAAAGTGATCTATTCAGCTGATTCAAGATTCTTGATTTAACTGAAATGTGTATTTTGTAGATATTTTGGGGATTTTTTTGTTTTTACCTTCTGTAAGTAGTAGGAGTTTGCATGCGGAAATTTCTGTATTAATTGGACTACTTAGGAATTGTGAATACAGGAAATATTTTGCGTTCATTTTATGTGATTATTGCTGATTCATTGCACTACATACTTATCATTAATTAATGAACTATTATGAACTAATTATAATTATGAATGCAGCCAACTATATATGCATTATGTTTTGTGCTCTTTTGCACTTCATTATTACCGATATATTTACAGATTCATAATTAGATGAAACAGCAATATATTTTGCTATTATTATTAGCACCTTTTTTGTGAGTATTGCTGGTTTATTGTTCTACAAACTAATTGTGGATGCAGCAAAATATTTGCGTTTCTTTTGCTCATTTGTTATACTTTATTATTGCAAATTCATTGGACTACATAAGCAGATAAGATAGTATTTAAAAATGAACATATTATAATTAAAATCCATAAGTTGGATTTTTCATATAAGTGAACGGACGATGTAAAAATAGAGAAATAGCCACAGTTTTGTTTAAAACTACACTGCAAAGGCACCGTTTACCACAATGTATCCAGTCTAAACGATGTTGAACATGTTTGCATGTTCAACCCCGTTTACAACACATTTGTGTAGATGCTTTTTGCACTGATTACGATTTTACAATCAAGCCCCGCGCTCCGTCCACTGTGCTAAACGATCTGCTAAATGTTTTTAACTGTTGAAGACGTTCTTCAAGACATACCATCTTCAGTACTGTTCAGTCCAGGTTGCCATTTCCAAATGCAAAATATTTTTCTCTACACAAATCAGGTCGTTCAGTTCCAAGGGAAATGATAAAGAGAAACAGTGTGATATATGTATTTAGCAGTATGAAACTTGTATAAACGGGGAAAATAATATTAATTAATCAAATGATAAAGCGTTTAAGTTGTGGGGAAACTTTTATATTGGTCTATAGATTCAGCGTTGATGTTATGTTATATTAATATTGTATTTAGTAAATGAAACATCAGATGTATTTTCCTCACTTATGGCCCATATGATATATTATGACACTGCGGTGCCCCCTCCCCCTGCTCTGGTTTGATAATATATTACGAAAAGTGTTGAAATGTATCAAGAATTACCCGACGGGCAAATGGACGCGATTCTACGCGATTTTTAATGCGCAATCATCTCGCCATAGTTCTGTGATGAGAGTGGACGCTTTTCACGCAATATTTAATGCGCAATGATTGCGTTATGATCACGCTAAAAGTATAACGCAATATTAGTGCAAAAGTTAGCAAGTTTGGCATGTTGAGAGCGATATTTATATACTACAGATCGCTTATATTAATTAATAGCATCTGAAATAAATGAGACACTTCATGGCAGTTTCATTGTACTGCCCTGGCAGTGATAGTATATTTTCTCTCACAGAAAGGTATGAAGGGTATAATTATTCCTTCAAGATTTCGAGAAGAGTTCAAACCTATTTATATGCATCATTTTGTTTTCATCAATCCTACCATCCTCTTTGTGAGCATGAAGCATAGCAGTCTTTCATCTGATGTGTTTCAGTGGTTGGATGGTTCTGCCTCACCCAAGGACTAGGGACAATCTATATGTACAGTCATTAGGGTAGTTTGATCACAGCATTTTTCAATATCAAACAGGTATATAACACACATAGACTATAGATATATATCATTTATAACACTCCTATGTACATGACGTGGAATATCTATAGCAGTATAAATGCCATACAAGTGTATCAGCAGCACTTTTATTGTAAAAGAATTTGTAAATGCACTCCAGTTGCCATTTGGGCCACCTGGTGAAAACAGTACTGCCACCTGGTGGAAACAAGTGACATAATGGCTAAGGGTTATTTCGAAAATATATAATAGAATTGTTTTCTATGCATAGATTAGGCTGTGAGACCAAACAAAAAGAATTATCCCGCCCTACATGAAGTTACTGGCCAATAATGATTCAAATTGACTTCAGGAAGCCAGTACAGCTTCAATGTCGCACACACCTACATTTGACACTTTGCTTTCACACCCCAATATTCTCAACTATACAATGGCAGTGTGGGCTCAGTTTGATACCCTTTTAAAGCTAAATGCAACCCCCAAATAGTGGTTAGTGTATTCCGAGAGCAATTGTACATTTCTATAATGACACACTGGATTTTTTGCATGAAAATCTTTGCATACTCTTTGAGGCTGACAATGAAATTTATTTAATTCATATAATGAGTATTTAGGCGTGATTTTGTATGCGCATTATATGCGCAATTGAGATCACACCCATATTACTGGCTTTTAAAGAAAACATGTATTTGTAGATAAATTGGTTGAGTAACACATGTTTAATACAAACATAAATGTGTAACGATTCTACTATACTATATGAACATTTCCATCGAGCTCCGGGTAGCTCCAGATCCGGACACCTCCGGATCCGGCCACCTCCGGGTAGTACCTCTGGACGCCACTAGGAGTCTACATTTCAACTCATTATGATATTTATACTTTGTATTACTTGATTAATTTATTATTAATTAACCATTCATATTATTCCATCCGGATTTTAACCATGATGGTTATCACATATTTCTCTAATTATGTACAAGTTTGTACTTATTTCATCATTATATTTATTTAGTTATTCCTGATTTGTATTGCAAACATAGTCTGTTCTTGTGTTGAATATTATTGATATACCCAATGTATTTGTATATTAATCGGGTTGAGGAGCAAGGTCTTCAACCCAACACACAAGGAGGAATAAAGAGAACATATGAAAGAAGTATTTCACTCTTGATGTTATAGCTCGGAGCCGCTTTTGAAACATAGAATATTTCAACCCTTGGTCCTTTGGAACTTTACTTTAATCTGGCCACTATAGTTCCTTTCCTCCCATCTCCTGCTATCGATATTCATAATATATTTATTCTCACAGAAGTAAACCTATACGATCACGAAATATCATTATTTAATATCGATTAATATTAAGCCGGAGCTGAAAGACAGATGTACAACGATGGCCACAAAGACATTGGAAAGAACATAGGCAAGAATCGCAACAAATGAATATGAATGAGAATTTGATCCAACACAAGTGTAAGACTACAAACAACATAGGAGGAAATAGACGCAATGAATTTCACATAATGATAGCTAATGGCATGTCCATTTCATTGTGATTCAAAGCTATAAGTATCACACTTCACTAGTTTGCGTCCAATCACAAAATGATCCCAGTGCCATCACACTCAATTGCACTCAGTGCCTGTCGGGTAGGTGAACTGCATTGGTAATTTATTGATATTTTAATTCTGCGAAACATACAATGTACTTGGTGTCTTGTTGTTTGAAGTAGGGCTCGAAAGAAATAACTTGGATATCTTTTCACTGATTGTGAGTGCAGTAAACAATTATTATCTAGTTGATTTTGAGAGTTTGGAGCTAAGATTTGAGAAGGAGGTGGGGGTGATACACGACAATATACATATCAAATATATAGACTGTTCTATGTAATTAAAGGTGAAATGTAACATTACTTTTTAATTAATTGATTAATTAATTATAAATCAGACTTCATTGAAGTTGGTAGTTAAATAATGTCAGTAATGTCTTCGTTGATTTGAGAGTTCAAAGCTGTCATTATAACATTACTACCCTTCTTTTATTTCAAGTTAATGTCTCTTAATCTAATTAATTTGTCTCTTGATTTTAACCAAAGAAAGCCTGGGCAACTACATTTGGTTGCCCGTCGCTATTTCTGGGGGATTTGGCGTCCCCTGATGTTTGTTTTCAAACTTCTTTGCACAATATTTAAATGGTCAATTCTCATGAATTCTCATGGGGTGGAGGGTTGGTTCAGAAGTGATTTTTTTTCAACCTGCTCAAAAGTGTGTTCGTTGATAAATAAGGTACTCAGGGAATAGTCCCTGAGAATCGCTACTCAATTGGATGGATATTTATCACTGGGCATCAATTTTAACTTCAAGCTAACTATTTGTTTGCGCCTACATTGGGGTAAGAATGGATATTATGTCTACTAACACTGTGAGGAGTTAATATAAAATTAATATAAGGAACAAGTGCAGAATATACTCTAATGCCATAATGGTAATAGTTGTTATACATATATAGCGCTAGTGAGGGGTAGCTATAACACCCTCGCATGGATAGGCAGAGCTAAGAATACACATTATTAGCGCTGCTAAAGCCTAACCATTGTTTTAGTATCTAGGTCAACCTTGCCGCCTGGCTTGGTATACCTGAGTTTTGCGCGCACCCTAGTTTTGCATGACCTAGTAATATAGGTTTGGGCAGCTATCATGGCCGTTCATGGACTGTAACCCCCAGGTGAGTAATATTTATTCCGTAAGATATACACTAAGTTTTACAAATCTTGATTAGATATTTTACTTGCCTAGCAAGTTAGAATGTTTTTCGTTTTACCATTGATTGTTATATTCTGGTCAATGCTTTGGTGTTATTAGTATTACAGCTGCAAAGGAGGACTTTTTAGGGGAGGTTGTATAACACTCTGTAACTGATGTAAACACGGGTTAAGGAATAACTTTTTGGGAACAGGGATTGGGGTGTATTTTGGGTCTGGATTTGCGATTTAAAAGGGGGAGGGGCTACAGGAAAGGGACCCAGAGCCAGATTCAATGTAGCCAGCTAGGTAGGGACTGCAAATTGAAATAGAAAAACGGGATTGCAAATACAAAAGCTACAGGATTCGAGAAATGGGGCGGAATGGGGCTTATCAAAATTGGGAAATGGGATTCAAGGTGGGGGACGGCCGGGGGGGGGGGGGACTGGGGGGGGAGAGTATTCCATACCCTCTAAACAACGCCTCTATGTCAGGAAACCAGTTAAATTAGTTTGGGGATTAGTATTGTTAGGATCTTGCATCTATCTTGCATTTAACTTCAAGGGGTTTTCTAAGTCGGGAGGTGGGGAGGAGTTGTCAAATTGTCTAAATTTCTTTCTCTCACTTCCCTTTCTCTTTCCCATCTTGGAAGTACAGTCAAAGCGGCCGTTCGCCAAAGCAGCAGATGTGCAAAAGCGACTGGGGTGTTGCTGACTTTTTTTTTACTTACATCTGTTCGAAAATAAATGTGACTTTAGCCACAGAAACTAGAGCCCCTAGGCCTAGTAGTAAGGTGGTAGACGTAGCAGGGGAATGGGCAGGAGTTATGTTACTGTATTACTAAATCATCAAGGACGGGCAAGGCACTGGGAGAATGGGCGAAATTATAGCGCCTACCAAGGCACCATGGGACCGAAATTACATGATTGACTAATTTAGTTGTTATCTGTTAGCGGATATGGTGTGTAATGATATGTGTATTTATTTGGATGTAACAAGTAAGAAACAGGCCGCTTTGACTGCCCCCTACCCCCACCCCCATCTTGCATTCTCTCTCTCTCTCGCTCCATGGCACTTTCTCTCTCTCTGGGTCTCTCTTTGCTCTCCCCTCTCTCTTTTCTCCGCCCTTCCTCTCTCCTCTGCTTTCACTGCCTATCCATTTCTTATTTTTCATTCCTCACCTCAAGATCACTTTCTCTTACCCTCTTTCCTCATAACAAATTTAGCCCACTTTCTCTTATAAGAATTAATCCAAACCAATATCTCATACTCAATTGGGTATTCTTCATTTCAGTTCTACATTGTTGGCGATAGCAGTATGACATACATGCTAACTATACATAGGCCTACTACTCTCCTGGAATTGACGAAACAAAGTATCTTGAAAATTGTGAGATGTAAGTAGATGTGCATTGTCCTTTTAAAAAAAACTGAATACGAACAGCATAATGATAAATTATACCACCTCTGTATATTTTGTAGGTTATATTAATGTAAAAGCAGTAATTCCTCTCACTCATACACCCCTTCCCTCACTCATACACCCTTCCCCTCACTCATACACCCCATCCGTCACTCATACACCCCTCCCCTCACTCATACACCCCATCCCTCACTCATACACCCTTCGATCCCCTCACCCATGCACCCCTTCCCCTCACTCATACACCCCTCCCCTCACTCATACACCCTCCCCTCACTCATACACCCCTCCCCTCACTCATACACCCCTCTCCTCACACATACACCCCTCCCCTCACTCATACACCCTCCCCTCACTCATCCACCCCTTCCCCTCACTCATACATACCACCCACTCACACACCACTAACATACACACTCCACCTCTCACTCATACACCCCTTCCCCTCACTCATGCACCCCTTCCCCTCACTCATACACCCCTCCCCTTACACATACACCCCTTCCCCTCACTCATACACCCCTTCCCCTCACTCATGCACCCCTTCCCCTCACTCATACACCCCTTCCCCTCACTCATTCACCCCTTCCCCTCACTCATGCACCCCTTCCCCTCACTCATACACCCCTTCCCCTCACTCATGCACCCCTTCCCCTCACTCATACACCCCTTCCCCTCACTCATACACCCCTCCCCTCACTCATACACCCTTTCCCCTCACTCATGCACCCCTTCCCCTCACTCATACACCCCTTCCCCTCACTCATACACCCCTTCCCCTCACTCATACACCCTTTCCCTCACTCATGCACCCCTTCCCCTCACTCATACACCCCTCCCCTCACTCATACACCCCATCCTTCACTCATACACCCCTTCCCCTCACTCATGCACCCCTTCCCCTCACTCATACACCCCTTCCCCTCACTCATGCACCCCTTCCCCTCACTCATACACCCCTTCCCCTCACTCATACACCCCACCTCTCGCTCACACACCCCTCACTCACACACCACCCACTCACACACCACTAACTTACACACCCCACCCCTCACTCACACTTACACACCCCACCTCTCGCTCACACACCCCTCACTCACACACCGCACCCCTCACTCACACACCCCACCCCTCACTTACACACCCCACCACTCACTCACACACCCCACCACTCACTCACACACCCCACCACTCACTCACACACATCATAGTCTCGATGTTTGTTTAATGTTTTAAATTGCAAGATAGGGATTGTAAATTTTGCAACAGAAATGCTTGAACCCACAAATGCATATCATAATTATGGGTATCAGCAAATAACTTGCATTCAAAAGAAGAATTAGTTTCATACCATTTCTGTTTTACATCCTGTCTGAAATGCTAAATTATTCATTTTGTAGGATACAATCAAGTGACACAAGACTACATGTCTACTCTACCACCACATTCGTTCTGCAAAACTACCTGAAGGTGCCTCAATGGACATGGGTGATCCAAGATTTATATTGTGAAGAAGTAAAGGTCCAGAAGCCAGGACTTGAACATATTCAGAATTTAGTTTGTCTTTTAGTTTAGCTCTTTTTAAAATTGGTAGTATATAATCGCAATCCATTGTTATGTTATTTGTTATTTTATTAGGCTAAAAGAAAAATCAATATTTTTGGCCTGTCATAACAGTTTGCATCCCTAGTAGAGGTTGATAACCATTCAATGGTCAGGATTATCAAAATATCTTGCAGTCAGTTTGATGGTAATGAAGGTTTTGATGATCATGAAGGCTTTTGAAGTACAGTAAATAATCCAAGTCCCTTTTTATTAAGGACACTTCAGGTCAGTCTCTTTATTGAATATTTTCTCAGGATTGAGGCACATTCAAGTATAGGCAGTGTGAATGACATGTATATCGTAATGCCAACTTGTACTCAGTAATCATCATCAACCTTCTTAAATGTGTGTTGAAACTTGAGTTATTCGGTTATAAATAAATGATAAATCATTTCACCCCATCTCACCCCTCCCCTCCTCCACTCACCCCCTCTCATAGCATCACCCAATCTCAACCCCCCTCCTCCACTCACCCCATGTCATAACCTCACCCCATCTCGCCCGCCACCCCCTCCCCCACTCACTTTTTTTTATCTCTAATCTCTGTGAGGATATATATAGCTTTGTGTGTGTAATGACCAGTCATGCAAACATGCCTTTAGCATTAGCAAAAATTGAATATCTGTATTTATGTATTTGTATTTATATTGTATTTAAACTGTTATTAATCACATGAGAAGGCATTTGTTCGGCATCATGGGTCGTTTTCAAGCCTTCTCTAGCTACTGTTAAAGCAGTAAACAGTATTACATATACATGTACATATGTTTATGTAATAAAGAACTGATTAAAAATTACATAATTTGTGTTCCCTCCTCCTTTGTAACTAATCTTGCCATACTGATCACATAAACTTGATAATATTAATTTCATCGTCCCCTATCTATCCCCAATAGAATTCTCCAGACCAAAAGGATTTCATAAATGGTTTTTTCGATCAAACATTCCCTATATACATGTATATATATATTTTTCAATTTCAACCAATTTTTAAGCAAATATTTTCAATCAATTTTTATCTGATTTTGTTCCCTATTATCTAAACGTTTTCTGATACGCTACTGAAGACGGTTTTAAATGCCTAGACGGTAATATAGAAGCTAAACGTTTTTGAACATGGTAACGGAAAAAAACCGTCTTCTAAAAGGGGACAAAAAACCGTCTTCAAAAACGTTTAGTACGAAGACGGTTTCACTTGCAGTGTAGCAGCCATTGTGGACCTAAAAGTGAAAAAAAAGTCAATTACATTTTTGTATCTCTGGACCATTCTCAGAAAGGTCTTGCATTTCAAGGTTGCATTAAAATGAGAGGCGTGGGGGTTATATTTCCTAAAAAATATATATTCCCCTCTATACAATCTTAAAGAAATTGGCACTCAGGCTCAAATATCAAGGAATCTAGTAGTCCGGGAGCCGGATGGTTGTCAAATAATGTCAAATAAAGTCATGGATGTCAAATAAAGTTTTTTTTCTTTGCTGTTTCATGTAGCCTAGGGGTAGGTCATCACAAATCAGGGGGGTGACCATTCCCAACACTTGAGCAATTTTCGATATTAACCCTTTGATGCCGGTAATGCCAATATACCCAAAATACAGGATTTTGAAGGATTCATAGCATTTATTTATTTTGATCTGGATAGTGCACTTTGTGACATCTTTTTGAAATTTGGTATGCTGTTAGAACAGGTCCTAAGGTTTTCAAAAATCACCAGCTACAAGTTTGGGGAGACCCCTGGTGGCCGGTAGCTGCAAAATTCAAAATGGCTGCCACCAAACATCAAATGCACCATATTTTGGCTTCTACTGGCTGGATTTTCAAGTGTAATACCACTTTTCAGATGTTTTTAAGTATGAGGAATTCATTTCTGTGGACTATTCAGTTTCAAGGCCATTTCAAGGTCAGAATCCAACATGGCTGCTCTCATGAAACTAGAATGTCATAGCTCAGCTACAATTAACCATACATCCTTTTGTAACACCAGTTTTAATGTGTTTTCAGGAGTGAGGAAACTATTTCTGAAGTCATTTCTCCCTTTTAAGGTCATTTTTCTAGGTCAAAATTCAATATGGCTGCCATTGAGGGGCAAGAATGTAATATCTCAGCTCCTAACTGCACTATTGTTGTGTTAGTGAGGTAGCTTGAGGCCAGATTTGAGACAGATGAGGATAGATCAAAGCGCCAAATTTACCCCACATGCTGTCCATGCACTTTATGATTTCTATATGAACCACTCTAATATATTATGGTGGTCATCTTTGATATCCAAGGTCAACATCATCTAAAAGCCTATATCTACCAATATCTCAGCTTCTAAGCCACCCACGGGGACCATCTTGGTGTCTAAACATACATTGTCATGACCATACCGCAACCTAAAACTGTCAAATTACGAAACAGTCCAATGTATATGGGTCCACGATCGTGGAATATTCTAAATGTGGCACAGAAAAGCCTGAAATGGTCGTCTCCGAAAAACTTCTTAAAACACTCTGACATACGAATTATATTGTGAGTGTTCGAGATTGATACTAGATAAGCTATTAACAGCAAATTCGAAAGTAATATAACTCGTGAGTGCATGTTGCTCTCTTAAGAAGGTTAATAGTGGTTAATAAGTTATGTCCTAGGGAAACTTGAAAGAAATATATTTGTGTAGTGATTCGCTCTCAATATCGGAATAAACAAGTTAACAAAGCCCAATTCTCTGTATGTCTGTTTATTCAAGACAGTCCATTCAACGGCACCTTGGTCCAGCACGCCGGACAGAGTAAGGAACTCTGGCCTGTACTACCAACAGGTAGTATCAACTTTAGAACATAGGAAATATGTGTAGGTGACCCATCACCGTATATATTGGCCGAGACCTTGGTGACTGATGCGGTAACCACGCCCCCCTTATTATGGACGTCATAACACACGCCCCTTCCATTCCCAATACAAATCCTCACTCAACGCCCATCTCCTGACCCGCACGCACATCAGAAATTTTTTCTGTCTATATTGCTGTATTTTTGTTGGAATTTTCTGCAAAATGGGCGTACTATTCCTTGTGATCATTGTAAGACAGTACATGATGGTAAGACAGGAAAGAATTGTATGAGAGAGAAAAACACTGACATACCTGAAGAAATGTCATCATCCGAGAAGGCTGATTTGTTGACGGGGCGTGTCAACGGTTTGGAAGGCATGATGCGCAGCATCTTGGCGACCGTCGAGAAACTGGACAAAAAGTCTGAGACAGCTGATTCTACTGCATCAAGTTCATCGTCGGAGGTTATGATTGATAATCGCAGCTCCAGGTCCATGTTTAAAGATGACAGAGAGTCCAGAACTTGTAATGACAGTGTGGAAAGTTCTATTTACAAATTACCTGTGCGTCGGAGGAAGGCTAGTTCTTCACGTAAGAGAGTGGGTGCATTCAACCGGGAGCAATTCCTTGACAAGGGTGAGGTTATAGAAAACTTTAATTCTCTGATTTTGTTGAACCTGCAATTATTGGAGAAGATGATTGGTGATTCCCGTCCCTATGATGAGTTGTCAGGCGTGTTAGCTCACTGTATCACGATGACGGAAAAGAACTCTTCGTCCATGTATACTCTCAAAGCCTTGTTGATGTATAATGCTGCTGTCAGGACTCAGGCCAATAAGAAGGGTTTGGCGGCGTTCGGTGAGACTAAACAAGAAGAGGTCCTCCGCCATTATTCTTTCGAGAATTCACACCGAGCTTCGTCTACAAAATCCACAATGGTATCTTCGAAGAATAGGAATGGGAAGGATAAAGTGTGCTTCAAATTTAACGGACTGGGGTGGCCAAAAAATCCTTGCGATTTCCCCCATCGGTGCCCGTCCTGCGGTGCGTCAGACCATGGCGCCAAAGCGTGTGTGACGGCGAAAAACAGCAAATAGGATACGGAGGAGAGTCGGGTAGGTGACAGCAGCTGCTATGTTATATCTGAATCGTCTCTTGTATTGGAGGCTGAAATGAGAGTTAATTTTTCGAACTCTTTCTCAGTTGAGGTTGGTAACGGTGGCAACATGAATTCCATCGTCATGGAAAGTAACAATAGCTTGACTTCGACAGTGGATTATTCCCCCGACTCTCTCCCGGTAAATGAATTTCAATCTATTTGTCACGATGAATGTAAGTACAAATCTGTTTGTGATAATATTTCCAAATTTTATTGAGATGGTTCTTATGATAACGTAGAAGGAGTGATTTTTATCACCCCAGTTTCTGCTAAAGGCCGTTCGGTCAAGGTGTATGATAAATGTTTTCGTGGTAGTTGTGATTGTGTACATATTTTGGGCAGTTTGCCTGTCCAGTTGAAGCTGTGTAGAATTGCTGCTTCACTTTTTTATCAAGGTTGTGATGTATTTGCTAAATATCTTGATGTTTCTTTATATGCAATCGATGGCATTGATGTAATTGATACGCCAATAGAGGCGTACAATTTGCCAAACTATGCTTCTATTTTAGAAGACTCAGCTCGTACTAAAATTGTTCAGAATGAATTGCTCGAATGTTATGTTTCTATAGTAGAGGAGAAACCCACATGCATTCACGCCCTTGGGGCAATTTTTAAACCTTACGGTAGTGTCAGGCCTATTACCGACTGCTCTCGTCCGGATGAAACATCAATTAACTTTCACTGCTCTTCCTTGATTCGGTCATTTTCATATAAGAACATTGACGATGCCACAGATATGATAAATTCAGGAGACTACATGTGTGTGGTGGACATAAAATCAGCCTATAGAGCTGTTGCTGTGAATCCGGACCATCATACTTTTTGTGGTTTTCGTTGGGTCATTGACGGACAAATATTTAACCGATAACCGCCTATGCTTTGGCTTACGTATTGGTCCATGTGTTTTTGATAATATTTCAAATTTCATTGCCGATTCTATGTATAAATTGTATGATGTGCGTGTGGTAAATTATCTAGACAACTTTTTCCTGGCGTCAGATTCCCTCCATAAGTGCTCCCTGGCCCGCAATACCCGCATATCCTTTTTGAGGTCCCTAGGTTTCTATGTGGCGTGGCTAAAAGTCACCATGCCCGCTACATCATGCACATATCTTGGCTTTGAAGTGGATTCTATCAGCATGACAGTTTGCCTTCCTCAAGGGAAAATTAACAAGTTTCGCCTCCTCCTGGACAACATGAAAACGGCTAAATACATTTCTAAGAAGGACTAAGTGGATTCTTAGCCCATTGCTCATCAGTATATAAAGGTGGGCGTACTTTTTGTCGCTGCATGTTTGACTTATATAAAGTGATGTTGTGTAAGAAGTTATCCAGATCATCAATTTCAGACGCCTTCAGGAAATATTTAGACTGGTGGCACGCCTTTTGTAAAGTTTTTAATGGCGTGGGTCTTTTATGTAGGCGTGAATATCATCTACCAATGGTGTCTGACTCCTCGAGTAGGGGCTTTGGTATTTTCTTGGGATCAGACTGGCTGGCAGGAGCCTGGGGCGTACACACTGTCCCTTGGGAAGATTCAACATGTGAACATATTGTCAGCGGCCCTACTGAGAATGTTAAATGGGACAATATCAATGTCCAGGAACTTTTCCCCATATTATTGGGCGTGAAACGGTGGAAAGATTTATTCAAGAACTGTATTATTCACTGCTTTATTGACAACACCCAGGTTGTAGCCATGTTAACGACGGGCGTCAGTATCAATCATACCTGCATGCAATGGTTATACAAACTTTACTGGGTTATGTCTATCTACGGAATTGAATTAATTCCTCATTATATTAATATAATTAATATTATATTAATTTTTTTATCACGCCTCCCTTATCAAAAAGAGCCTATTGATTACTCTATTCTGAAAGAGGCTGGACTGTGTTGTTTTAATGATGAGTGTCATTGTAGGTATGAACAAATGGATGACGAGGGTCAGAGAGCTTCAGTCGTCGTCAGTAGCCCCGTCAACTCTGCGTCAGAGGGAACGCCAGTGGAGCATGTTTAAGTCATTCTTACACGATAATAAACTGTCATCTTCAACGATTCGTCTAGACACCCTATGCATGTACGCCGCCTATCTCTCCAGCTTCATGAAAGTCTCATCAGTAACTACATATTTGTCTGGTGTTGGTTTTGGTGCCCGTTTGAGGCTCCTTGACTGCCCGGCGTTATCTCATCCAGTTGTGAAGTCAGTTCTCAGAGGTATTGCTAGGATTCCCAGTGCATGTCCCATGCCAGCCGACCCTCTTCTACCTACTCATCTCCGGAAAATGTTTAAATTTGTTGATACTTCTTCATTGGATCATATTAAGAACTGGGCCATGATCTTCTTTCTATTTAGATCATTACTGCGAGTTGGCCACATAATATCGTCACCTCATGGCTTAGCAAGGAAGGACATTGTCTGCTTGCCTTGGGGCGTTGTAATTAATGTAAAATCATCAAAAACGACATCTACGCCTTTTCAACTGCCTCTAGTCAAGTTAGGCAAGCATCCCTTGTGTGCTGTGTATTGGCTATCGAAATTCTGGGCGTCATCACCACTGCCGCCATCAGCCTTATTTTTTAGCCTCCTCCAAGAACCCCAGCCCTTCATATGAAGTAGTCAAAAACTTTCTCTGTTATTTAGTGCGTAAAGCTGGGTTAGTGGGCATGTATTCCACTCAATCATTGAGGAGTGGAGGAGCCACCTACATGTCTTCTATTTGCGTCAGTCTCTCATTAAGGCAAGAGGCCATTGGGTTTCTTCCAGCGTGGACGCCTACATCACACCAGACTTGGAATTAAAGCTTAAAGTGGGTCCTTCACTGCAGATATGCTTACTTCTTGATCCTCTTCGGTTTGGCCTGTGTTTGGTGAAATAAACTACATGTCTATGTGGTTTCAGGCCATTTCCTTTGTTGGATCTTCTTATTCACATATTATATAGTCAGCAAGTCAAGGGACACATATGTGTAGGTAACCCATCACCGTATATATTGGCCGAGACCTTGGTGACTGATGCGGTAAACACGCCCCCCTTATTATGGGCGTTACGTCATAATACACGCCCCTTCCATTCCCAATACAAATCCTCACTCAACGCCCATCTCCTGACCCGCACGCATGTCAGAAATTTGTTCTTATATCTTGTATCTGTTTATGGTGAAATAAACTACATGTCTATGTGGTTTCAGGCCATTTCCTTCGTTGGATCTTCTTATTCACATATTATATAGTCAGCAAGTCAAGGGACACATATGGTGTATATAACATTATACACAGATAAGAATAACATCAAGTAGAATAAAGAGCACATATCTCTATGAGAGTAATATGAAAGGGGTTACATATGACAAGGTAAAGGGGAATAGAGATAATAGAGATAATGTATGGAAATACATAACACCCAAGCGCAGGGCGCCTCTATTGGTAAAGTAGTAAAGTAGTAGACTGGACCTTTATGGTCATCCACCAAGTGGAATATCAAGAACATAGGTAGAACTAACCGCAGTTCTGTCTGTCTGATTGTTCTTCACCGAGTTGGAGGCGGGAGGAATCCCGAGGTGCGGAGCGTAGCGTAGCACCGAGGGATTCCTACGCCGGAAACAATGACAGACAGGCATAACTGAGGTTAGTTCGAGATTTATTTGACCTCCTCATTTTAAAAATTATAGTATATTATAGTATAATTATAGTATATTTGAGTATCTTTAGATGAGTTGAAAAGCTATATTCCATTTTCTACTGTGCGCAACTTGGAACTTTTTTTTGCCATTTTTTTTGCCACTCTTCTGCGACGTTGTCTACTTGCGACGTCATGCAAGGCAGCTGTCATTTATTGCTGTCAGTTATCAATGATGTGCGAACACTGGATTTTACCACTGGATTTTACCGAGACGTCAACAAACAGAAATAAGGTAAATTGAAACACAAATCTTTATTATTTCAATACATTATAGGACAACATTAATAATCTTTCAGTTGAATGAACTAAGAATGATTGTCTATCGGGACTTTCTCTGGTGACAGACGGAGGTTAGAGCACATGTTGTTTCTAGAAGAGACGTAATTCATGTTAATATTCACATTTCCCTGGATGGTTGCCTTTGTAAGCAAGCCCACCGCTCTTTCTATAGCAAATTGTGGGTCTAAGCTGGCTAGGCTTGAATCATTTCTTTTTGCTGTTTTAGCGACCATACTTGTCTCCTCAGTTGTTTCATTTTTTCTCTTTGATGTAAGGACGTTTGACATCTGTCTTTGTTGTTTTGCGGAGGCCATGGTATTATTACTAAGAGAATTTACATTTTTGTGCCCTGTCAACTGACAAATAACTGTAGGGGCAACACCCTATTCCATTAGATTTTGGCAATTGCGTTTTCTTATCGAATGATTAGTAATCTCCATTTGGATGCCTGCCTCTTTGGCTATTGTGGGAATTATCTTACAAAGGGTGTTCTTGCCCATCGCCTGATTCTTATACCAAACATCGTCTGAAACTAACATCCCCTGTTTAATTCCTAAGTAGAAGGGGCTATCTGCGAAGTGCATTTCTTTTGGCTTTTTTGTACTGAATTTGTTATACAATCTGTTGCCATCATTGGTAGAGTAGAGCCTTGGCTTGAATGGTCTTGGACGTGACCCTGCTTCCCCGGTCCTTGTCTTTGTTACCTTTTCATTAAACTCTAGAAATTCTCGACCCTTCTCATCAACTTTCAGTTCAACGTCACCCCAGGCTAGTTGTCTCGCCTCATGCCAACCTCTACTTCCAAATCCAGAATTGAGATAATAAAACAATGTGTCCTGCCGATTTTTAGCATTATCATCACCAAACAAATTCTTTTGCCAGAATAAATCTAACATTTCATCAGTAATAGCCTCAGCTCGACGTGGCTTGTTACCCAATACTTTTGCTTTCAATTATTTTCTTTTTCCATTCAGAACTTCTCTTGATGACGCAAAGTGTTCACTGGTGATGATATTTTCACCATACCTTGAATCCCTCAGATACCTAAAGAAATGAAGAAGGTATGTTACTTTTTGAAAAATATATACTATTTGATTATCACTATATTGACATGTATAGAAATAGGGATTTATTTAACTCAATGTCCTGCTTAATCTGTTTTTCATTCCTCAGCCAGTCCTTGAACTTGGTAATTATCTGTTTTATCAAAAAGATATGATATTATAATTATGTGCGGAATTATATCTCAATAATATTTGGCACAGCTACTGAATTAGATCGCCAATTATTTACCTGGCTGTTTTCTTGTTTGTGTTCTTGTTTCTTTGCTCTTTTATTTACTGGCGCAATTCGTCGTCACTTTTCATGAGCTGCTTCAACTCTCTTTCAGTGGGTCCTGTACTGCTAGCCTTGCCATTACCTTGTGCAAGATCGTTCGCCTCCTGTGGATTTTCTACCACTGCAAAATTGTCTTCAGTTAATTCCTCCAGGATAAAGTTAGTCAAAATATCGAAAGAAATAACTTTGTCGTCCGCTATGGCGGCCATTGTTCTTGCGCTGTTGTTGTTGCACTGTCTGGACGCTGGACTACTTTCACATTAACCAATGAAAATGCAGATAATTGCGTCATAAAGTTCTACTAGCTTTGTAACCAACTTTAATTTTGATTTTTAACTTAGGTTATAAGGAGAAGAAATAAAATATAATATAATGTTGAGTAAATGAGTTGTGTCAGATGGACCTACGACTAACAATAAGAATGAAAACAAATAAAATAAAATGAAATACAATACAAATGACCTTTAACAGTGTTTTTCTTCTTGGATATACTCGCAAGGGGTTCGATGGACTTAATTATAACATGAGATGGTAAAATTATTAGTTAATTACCTAAGTCTAATTAGTGTCGGTATTGTGTACACAAGTATGGACGTTTTGTTGTAATCATACATTGGATATACTTCCAAGTATTTCGGTCAAATGAAACAATGTATTGAATGATAGTAACTATAATGATAACCACAACTACATCATCACCATGAGACTATACTTACAATGAGTGTACTCCTCATTGTATTACAGGGATCGAATAGAAATATTAAATCCTAATTTACACCATTTTTAAGATATTATACTTCCAATGGGTGCATGCCACATTGTGATACGATTACTGAGTGATATTATTTGATAACCTTGGTGTACGATACAGTACAGGATTTAGGAAATGAAAAGATTTAATATCATTGTTTTTGCTGCAGATATTTTTGTTCTTGCTGCCAGAAAGTCATATTCCTCACATAGACTGTTTTTAGAAAAAGCGAGAGAAGATTCATGCTGGGGTTAAACCATATGGTTAGATAGCAACAGGTTGTGTCCCGTTCATAAGTCTCAGCCGCTACAAAAAGGTCATCCGCAGTACATGATCCAGAGATGTTTTCTTAAATCGCTTTAAGCCTGCTACCAAATGGTCATGCTCAGTACATTTGTCTTTTCTTAGTGATACCAATGGGTCATTCTCCGTACATTCGGTAGTATGTGTACAGCGATAAGTATATGCGTTGTGATTTTTCAGTTAACTACCAGAGTCATTCTCAGTACATTATTATAATAATATAATATTAAGATTAACAGCAATGGTGATGACAATAGAATCATGTTAATACCGATATCTGTTCGTTCAGTATTAACGATCGACTGAGGAAAATCCCAATGTTTGTTATAATTACTTGTGATTAATTATTCTTCTGTGTAAAATAGTGCTAATTTCTGCCTAAATTCTCGCTGGGTCTCTATACTCTGCAGCTTGGTAGGGAGGGCGTTCCAGATACATTTTGATTTATAAAGGAAGCTATTTCTGAAAAGGGAAGAATTTGGATGTTCCATTTTTAATATTTTTCGATTTTTAGCATGACTTCTGGTTGGGAGTTTCCTCTCGTCAATATTTGTATTATTCTTGGCAAGGTAATAGGCACATTCAGCTAAGTGTATCTTCCTTCTTAGTTCATTGGAATGTATATTTAATAATTTCATTTCATCGTTGACATTCTTTCTCTTGTTGAGATCTAGAGTAGCTCTAATGGCAGTGTTTAACAGAGACTGCAGCCTTTTTATTAGGCTTTTATTTGAGCTATCATAGAAAATATCGCCATAATCGATATTTGGCAACATTATCATCTTCAAAATATCTTTTTTCACTTTTTTAGGAAGCATATACCTTGCATTTGATAAAAGTTTTACCTTCCATCGTACCTTATTAATTATTTTGCTTGTGTGTGCTTTGAAATTTAGCTTATTATCGATTTCCAGTCCTAAATAGCAGTAATCCTCTGCTTGGGCTATAGGTTCATTACCCAGGATAAGTTGTTGTTGTATTTCATTTACACTTTTTGTCATCTTTTTTGGGTGAAATACTAGGTATTTCGTTTTTGATACATTCATAGAGATTTATTTACTTTACACCAGGTGTCGATTTCATTGAGGTCTGCCTGAAGATATTTAAATATATTTGTTAATGATTTGTCACTATATGATATTACTGTATCATCAGCATAGTGTTGGATGACTGAATTTTTTACCACCTGGTGTACGTCATTTATATATATTGAGAACAAAATCGGTCCTAAAATTGTTCCTTGAGGAACACCAATTGTAATCTTATCTTGGGTAGACGTTTGGCCATTGATTCTGACACTTTGGTATCGATCTGACAAATAATCTTTAAACCAGCTGATTTCTTGTTCATTTACACCTATTAATTTCAATTTTTGTAATAATTTCGAATGATGGACGGTATCAAAAGCTTTTTTAAAATCGAGAAATACAGCCGTGGTGATGTTTCCCGAATTTAAATTCTCATAAAAAGGTTGCAGAAGGTCTATGTGTGCATGGTCTACCGAATGACCCTGTCTAAAACCATATTGTTTTTTGTAATATAAATTATTGTTTTCTATATAAGAAGAGAGTTGTTTTTGTATACTTTTTTCTAAAATCTTTGCAGGCATATTGATGCCTGAGATGGGTCGATAATTATTGGGAATATTTCTTGGTCCATTCTAGGGGGGTGTAGGGGTATGTAGGGGGGTGACTGTTGCTGTTTTGAATGCTAAAGGTACAATTGAAGTATGTATTGAGAGATTGATCAGGTATGTTACTTGTCAGATAAGAGCCATGAGACAGTTTTTGAGTATTATTGCAGGAATATTAGGGACTCCTGAGCTCTTATTATGATCCATTTTTTTTATAATCTTTAGTATTTCTTGTGAGGATACTTCTTCGAATGAGAAGTTTTTATTTGCAGGTTGTGCTGTCGTTCCAAATATGGTATTTTTGCCAGGTTCTGGGATTTTTGCATGGGATTTAACTTCATGTGATTTTTTGGATTTTTCCGGGCTGATTATTCTGTTTATTTTCTTCCAGACTAATCTCGGATTATTCTTATTTTTTGTTAGCTCTTGTTTGAGGAGTTTGGCTTTATTATTACGACATAGTGATCTGATTTTATTTCTGAGTTGTGCTGAGCTGAGGAGTGTTTTGTCCTTATTTTCACGGGCCTTTTTGAATTTAGAATCTCTTTCATTTATCAGTTTGGTAATGTCAGGGGTTAACCATTTTGGTTTCCTCCTGACTTAATGGAATTTTTGTATGGGACACATTCGATCTAAATAAAAAGTGATTCGATTTAAAATTATATCCCAACAATTATCAGGATTTCTACTCTCATGATATTCAGTCCAGTCTTGATTGACTAGGATTTCATTTAGAATTTTTTGGTCTAGGCAAGAAGTATATCTAGCCATAAAGGAACTTGTTTCGTAAGTGTTTCTATTTTTTTTCATTGTTATAAAAGTGGGCAGGTGATCAGAGATAAAGTTTTCGATAATCCCTGCTGAATTAACGATATTTGAGTAAATATGGTCTATCAAGGAAGAGGTTGATAGTGTCTTTCTTGTTGGAATTTTTACATGCTGGGCTAAATCTTATTTATCGAATATAGAATTCATCTCGTGTTGCATGGCTATTGACATCTTATCGTCTAGGAGGTTAATATTCATATCTCCCAGTACAATTAGATCTGTTATTGTATCAAGATTTGACAGGGTTTGGTCTAATTCTTGGAGACCTTTCATTATGGGGGCTCCTGGGGGTCTATATACGTTACATATGATATATGGTTTTGCACGATCCTTCTGCACCCTTATTATTTGCAATTCAATATTTTCTGTGTTTAAAGAGAGGTCAGAGAACAGGTTTGAATCAAACTGGTGGTCGTCTCGTACATAGAAACATAGGCCACCACCTCTTTTCCTACCTGCCCTGTCCTGCCTTGTTATGTTATAACCGTCCACCATTATGGCCGAGTCATGAGTAGTTGTGGTCAGCCAGGTTTCTGTTAGACAGAATACATTTACATTCAAATCAGCTTGGAGTACACATTGTTTAAAATCATCTAGGTTACTATTTAGGCTTCGGATATTCCATCCTACAACATTAAAGCCTTTTCTCGTTTTAAAACATTCAAACGAGTCTAGGGTTGACTCTGACATAGAGAAAGCAATATGAACGACCTGATAAACTTCTATCAGGAGAGATATATAACAATGACATTCGGGTGTGGGGGCAACGTCATAGAGAGATTTGATATAAGGTAAATAATAATTCATAAGAATGGGATAGTAATCATACAAATGTATGCTATATTACAAGTTACTTCGAGCAATGACTTTGTATCGTGCTTCGGCTAGTTTACATTCGCGAGTGAGCGATAACAGGGAACCAAACCATCTTCGGGTTAAAAACATGTGATATAAAAATCTGATCGGGAAAATCTTTTCGGACATAAATGAGATATACTTATACCGTTTATAGAGATTCTTTTAGTTTCCTGATCATCTCTCCTTGGAGTATCCTGCCAGTGAAGCGCCTTGTTGATATTTTGGATGTTTCGGTAAGCAGGTCTGGAAAGCGGAAACCAGCTCCCCACTTCCTGTCCCCAGTTACCTCGTAGAATTTAACAAATTTTTCTTGTTTCAGCCGATATGAAAGTTCCTGATTCTGTTCAAATTTGAGTTTGATTAATTCGTTCAAAAGTTTTTCTTCATTCTTAGCAAAGTCTGGGGTTGGTTTTATTTCCTTTTCTTTGGCGAGTGCCTTCACTACGAAGGCTGAACTTGCCTCGGTGATTTCTTTTGCCGCTACGTTGTTTCCCGCCGCTGAAGGCATGTTCGACGGATGTATATGATTCCCCTTTGTATTTTATGGTTGCTGGGTAAAAATTTGACATGTAGCTATGGGTCCCATAATATCCTATTTACTTGCCTTCATCCAGGGTAAGTTTGGAGGCTGTTTCTGGATTTGCTTCATCCGGCAACTGGTGTAGGTCTACCACACAGTATGATATATCATCCCATACAAGGTGGTTGTAGAATAATTTAACATCATGTCCTTGTTTCAACATTAAAGACATACAATTCTGGATTACCTTCTTCTCATGAGGGAAGATCTGCAGACCTGTTTTATTTATCCAGACTCCTGTATAAATATCATTGTGTTTATTTAATTTGAAAATATTGTCAATGAGCAGTTTTCTAGGTTCAGGATCTGTGAATTCCACTAGGATAGGTCTTGCTTCCCCATCCTTGAACTGTCCGATTCTGTATGCCTGTTTGATGTCGTCATCTTTAAATTCGGTTGATATTATTCCCATTATTGTTTGAATTTCCATTCCAGTGTCTTCGTCTGCCCTTTCTTGGAGATCTTCAATAATTGCTATGTGAGTATTATAGTCCTCCTTATTTTCCTTTCTCTTATCCTTACGTTGGTCTTGGTAGTAAGTTCTCTGTTGGAAATTGGCATTTCTTTGTGCCCCTCTTCCACGAGAATGGCCATTTTTTCTCCCTTGGACACGCCAGTTTTCTTCATCCACTATCTCTTTTGTGTGGTTGGGGGTATGTATGTTCCCATATGTTTCCATCCAGATGTGGCCTGTGTTGTTGATGTATGTGTGTGTCATGAATGCCTTCTTGAGGAATATCCTGGGTAATTGCCAGGCTTTTCTGGATATCAATTTGTTTCAGTCTCAGCTGGTCCAGGGTCTGTTCGATATCTCTGTGTTTTGTATTCAATTCCCTTCTTGTTTCCAACATTATTTTTGACAAAGATTGGTCGATTTCTGGTTTTATGGATTGTAAAAATCTGTCGTTGTTGTGTTGTAATCTGTCAAAATGGGTATGTATTGTGTTTAATTTGGTAGTGACATCATTATTGTGGTCTTGTATATGTTGATGCCCTTTGTCATTGGAGTCGATGATTTTTGAGACTTTATTGTCCAGAGATTTTGTGTGGGTAGCTATGCTTGCAGCAATTTGTTGAATCATGTTATTTTGTTTCTCCATTTGTGCTTGGAAGGCTTGAATCAATGATACTTCTTCAGGATCATGTCTAGAGTAAGGTTTAAGCTGCATACCTTTATCACTATTTGGGTCTGTATCATTAGGCGCTGATTGCTGCAGTGAGGTCATACTTGGTACATGAGTTGGTTGCTGCAGTGGTGTCGCACTCTGTACATGAGGCGCTTGTTGGCTATTCATGGTTGTATATGAGCGGGCGAGCGGTTGTAGCACACTCGGTCGTAATTGAGATTCTCCTTGAGAGGCTATTTGCTGTTGCGAAGTCATTCTCTGTACATTAGACATTTGGGGAGGGCCCATCACATATCCTGGAGGAGGTGGACCTACATACACATTCGGGTGTTGATACATGTGTTGACCGTAATGGTGGTGATTTTGAGATTGTCCCGGCTGTTGGTGATAATTTTGATTTTGGTCACAATGTGCAGATGGATCATTTGCAGCCATGTTTATATTTCCTTTATGTTTAATTGAGCAATTGATTATAGTTTCTTCACTCGCGGTGTAATATAATGTCTGTTGTTCTAAATCTAGGTCTATGGGTATTGGTGATACCGAGATTGGTCTGTTGTCGGCACTTGTTGCTATGCGTTCCGGGTTTGGTGTCGAGGAGGTATGTTCCATAGATCGGACATTTGGAATCATAGCTTAAATAATGTTTGTAATTATTATTTTTCACAAATTTTTAGCATCAATGATGACTAATAGTCTATTTTACACTCGACAACTGTTCCTAGGGTGTAATATTAGTTTACATCCATCTTTTGAGTTGTTTTGTGTCACTTGGGCGATAATTCCATGACTTCCCGTTGAGCAATCGTGCCATGGAGAACCAAGACGGCGATTACCTCCAGCGTGCTCCGACGCGGTGTCGTATATTCTGTTTAACGTTCCAATATGGGTGGTAGTCCAAAATTATTTGATTATTCGTGTTCTCTGCTTGTTCATATTTCCATTTGTGACATTTGAGTGAGTTGCTCCTCGTTTAACTCAACATATCATGACTGATGCTGCCCCACGTGTTGAACTACGTCCAGTGCATCATCCAATCCTGGTAATATCCAATCCTGGTAATAATCAATAAGTGTCTCTGAGGTGTACAAAAACAGAGTTCCTACTGTTGGTCATTCATGTCAATCACAACGTCCGTGTTTGGTGGATCCGCAGGGGCATTTTGTTCATTGGTAAAGATGGTATTTCCCTCACTTCTAGGCTGGATCAGGGTAGTCGGGCTAAACAGCCACGGGGGAATAATGTCGTACGGAATCGCTCCTACCCTCACAGGAGATACAGGTGGAGGAAGTGGTGCCTGCAATGGAGCTGCTTGTAGAGTACGCAGCAGGTTGCTCAGCGTCATCAAATGAGACAACTGGGCTGGATCCAAAGACAGACCCGGAACAGAGGGTGCAGCAGGAGTTGGCACAGCCGGAGTGGAAGTAATGGAGGTAGTAGCTGCCGGAGGAGGAGCAGAGTGCTCAACTTGCTTCTGGCCATCTGTAGGGGAAGAATTCCCTGAGTCCCTGTCTATAGTTCTTAACTGGACACGGGTGGAGGTGAGGGGAGGGAGGACCAGCTAGGACCACTCCTTTAGGTAATGAGGCCCGCCATCCTGATACATACTGTTACACTTCGTCGCCTCTGTTACTGTCTGGTGTTCAGCTTCATCGCCATTCTGGGCTGTGAACAAGGGGGTGATGATAAGACAAGGGGAGCTGTCCCCCAAATCTGAGTTCCTCTATCCTAACCCAGCTGTTGTTTTAATGAGGAGGTGACAGATTTCGAGATGTTTAATGGAATTCCGTCTTCCACCCTTCCCAATCAAAGAAATGTCACCGCAGTACGGGTATCAAGTTACCAACTATAGCATGGACTGCAGCCTGAAATTTTCCTCCTCGAGCTCCCGGACTCTGGCATCACTTTTCGACAACGAGCGTCAAAGTCCTTCTACCACAGTGTCTTGATTCCTGAGGCAAAGCCTTCTTGGCAAGTTGTATCACACGAAGATGTGTAAAAAGTGGTTCGGACGGGTAGAGGGCAACACCTTCTTGGCCTTGTCACAAGCATCCTTCCGATTGAGGTGTCTAGTACTTGGAGACAACTGGCGAGAGGACAAATCCACACCTCACAGAACGGGGCGTGTTCCTCACAAAAGTGGCGAAACAGTCTCTCTCTCGTGGAGTACATCCGGACACCATCAGTGTTAAGGGGCAGGTATCGGCATACTAAAAATGGACACCTGTGTCCGGGCTGCCACAAACAGTAAGCCTCCACCACCTTTTGATGTTTCCCCGGATCCATGGTGTCTTTCCTTGTCAGTTCCGGCCAAATGCGTTTCTCATAGCGGGACATCTGTTGGTCTTGGATTTCCACATCCTCATGATCCGATTCTGGACAGGTAATCACCCCGGATCCGGGCTGATCAGACCAAGGATCCAGGGGGACTACCTCGGTTGCAGAATCTAGTTCACGGCGGAATTGATCGATACCACCACACTTGGACAATTGAACTCTCCTCCACTCCGCCCGATGAAAATGGCGCTTCTTTATTTTCTTGGAGGAAGGCTTTGGAACAACAGAGGGACCATTCCCGAACCCTGAGCCACTTGCAGAGATGTTAAGAGGCCCACTGGCAGTCTGGCGGACCCTGGACTTCTTATTCCCAGCTTTCTTTTCAGCTGCCTTCTTCTCAACTGCCTTCTTCTCAGCTTCCTTTCTTTCTAACTCAGCCTGGTGATGTTCTTCACGCCTAATGCAAGAGGCGGACCGGACAGCAGCTTTCTTCGGGGAGGCAGACTTATGGGTGGACCTTCTCACAGGGCTGATACTGTGGTCCGATTCAACATCCATCCCGGATTCGTCATCATTTCGCTCCCGTAGCGGCCGGATCTCGTCCCCCAAGGGTCAAGTCTCGGAATCCGGATCGTCCCGATTGCCATCTGTCTTTTTGAGGTTCTGCGGATCCAAAAATACAGCCGGATTTTTATCTCTGGACTGTTTCTTGCAGGCAGGAGGAAGATTCCAGTCGTTGGATTTTTCTTAGGCCTTCCCCTGGGTTTAACCCCAACAGTAACCTTTGTCTTCTCTTTTCTCTCTGGACATTCAGCACCAGCTAGAACTTTTCCACCTTCCAACTTCAGGATTTCACACCCAGCCTCCTCTTATTTACGGAATTCCAGCGCCTTATGCAGGTTTATCGCCTGAATAGGTCCGTCCTCGTCAAAGGCGGGTTTCAGATAATCAACCAGATTACTCCTGACAATTCCTTCAGTCGTTTCCAATTCATAGGTAATACCCCCTATGAATCTTTGCACTTTGAAAGGCCCATCCCACTTGGGACCATACTTCTTGTTAGCCTTAGGGGGGACAGTACCTATACACGATAGCCCCTTCCCCAAAGCGCCTTGGACAAGCACATCTGTCAAAGACTTTCTTTTGATGCACAGCAGCAACTCCATGATTGTCTCTGACAATCTGATGTCCAGTTCTCAATGACTGTCTCAAATTTTCCACGTACACCATTCGACAAGGGAAATCCAGCCTTCCGGGTTCAACTCCATGGATTAAATCCACAGGAGTCACAAGCTCAGTCCCAAAGACTACTGAATTGGGTGTACACAACATACTGGCATGCACCGTACCCCTGCATGTGCTATACATGGAGCGAGCAAGTCCCAATTAGAATCCAAGTAGTCCGTCAGGCAAGAGAGCTGCTCAACCAGAACCCTATTAAAACGCTCCACCTGACCATTCGACTGAGGCCTGTATGAGAGAGTGATTAGCTTCTCAACCCCCAACATGTCTAACAAACTCTGCAAAAGATGAGACCTGAATTCCGGCGCCCTGTCTGTTTGCAATGAAACAGGACAGCCGAATCTCAGAACCCTTTCTCTAAACAGAACTTCAGCACATCTTTCCGCCGTGTGGTCCGGCATAGGATATGCTTCTGCCCATTTCGAGAAATGGTCTGTAATCACCATCATGTAGTTGTTACCTCTAGGGGTAGTCTTAAATGGACCTATAATATCCAAAGCTATCCTACTCCATCATTCACCATGGATTTCCTTCTTTAAAGGTCTAATACCCCGCCCGCCTCTAGACTTTCTCATGCTGCACTCAGGGCAAGCCTTTAGCCATCTTTTCAAGTCATAGCGCATTCAGGGCCAAAAATATTTCATTTTTGCCTTCCAGCTAGTCTTTAAGTCGCTATAATAACCTTCCAACTGAGAACCATGCAAGCAACGGAAAATATTTCCCTCATAGAGGCAGGGATTATCTTCCTGGCATATGTGTGTCCAGTATTCCTACGCAGCCACTGCAGACATATGACACCCTGGACCATCTCTAAGTTCTCTCTGTTACGGATGTATGTACAGAAATCCTGTGGCTCACCAGACAATTGTTCCTTGCTGGGAACCGGACTGGATGCGTCCAACACAGCCATAACTTTCTTCAAGAGGGGATCACCCTGTTGAGCATCCCGGATTTTGTCTTCCAAGGAACCCAGAACAGCCACAGCCTCCACATTTCCTGGTAGGAATTCATGACAATCCGTCCGCATTAGCATGTTTCTTCCCTGCTCTGTGAAGTATCATACTCTGCTCCAAGCCATATTCTTGCAATGTGGCTAACCACCTAGCAAGCATATCCGTTGGATCCTTAAAATTCAGGAGCCACCAAAGGGAAGCATGAGCAATTACAATTGCCCAGGAGATAGTGTCTAAACTTATTCAAGTAAGATAGCACTGCCAAAAGCTCACATTTCATAGCACAGTAATTCTTCTGTGGTTTAGTGAGGCTGTTACTAGCGTACCCCAATACGACTTCTTTGCCGTCTTGCATCTGTGACAACACTCCGGCCATTGCAAAGCCACTGGCATCGGTATCCAAGATGAAATAATCTTCCTTTCTAGGATATCCAAGAACTGGAGCTGAAGTCAATAAAGCCTTAGCTGTCTTAAAAGCTTCATCACACTTATTGGTCCACACTATAGGTTTACTATAGCGTTTCTCATTCCCAGCATCCGTCACTATCTGTTGCAGAGGAGCTACAATTCCACCAAAGTTGGGTTGGAACTCCCTGTAATAGGAAGCAAAACCAAGGCCTATCCCCAGTTTTGGGGATAGGCCATTCCTGCACGGATCTTAGCCGGATCCGCCTGGATTCCAGCCACAGAAACAATCCTACCCAAATATTTGACCTCTTTACAGAAGAATTCGCATTTCTTAGGCTTAAGCTTAAGCCCATATTCCCTAATGCGTTCTAGCACTAACTTCAGGTTATCCGCACATTCCTGGACAGTCTTTCCAAAGACCACCACGTCATCCAGGTATACTAAACAGGCTTTCCAATGCAATCCATCCAACATACGGTCCATCATGCGTTGGAAAGTGGCAGGGGTGTTACACAGTCCAGGCCATCATCTTAAACTGGAACAGTCCCACACTGGATAGAAAAGCAGTTTTATGTTTACTGTCTTCATCCATTGCAACCTGCCAATATCCGGACTCTAGTCTAGTGTGCAAAACCATTGGTTCCCACCCAAGGCTTCAACACACTCATCAATTCGAGGAAGAGGGAAACTATCCTTCTTAGTCACGGAAATCAGCTGGCGATAGTCTACACAGAATCTCTGTGTTCCGTCTTTCTTAGCAACCATCACTGTGGGAGCTCCCCACGGACTACTACTATGCTCTATTCTGCCTTCTTTATACATCTTCCAGATTTCCACCTCTGCTCCATCTCGCCTAGCCACTGGCAACCTACGATAGGCTTGCTTCACAGGGATCGCATCCCCAGTGTCAATCACATGGCGGACCAAGTGAGTGCAACCAACTTTGGTACCAGGTAAGGAAAAACAGTCTTGGAAATCATAGAGCAGTTTTCTAACCAACTCTTTTTCTTCTTTTTCAGACAGATGAGTTTCATTCACCAACTTCTCTAACGGATTTTCCGGACAAGGAGGGACAACTATATCAGGAGCCAGAAGCTCATCATCCACAATAGGCGAGTCTGTCACCTGTATGGAATTAATGATAGCTGTCTTAATCATTTCATTCTCTTCCTCATCAGGTAGGGAAGCATCAGACACTAGTCTGACTAAGTCACAACACTCACTCACAATTTAGTCTCACGGTGGAACCGGACGTATTGGAAAAACCTACCACGGACGAATTAATGTTACCCGATACATATGTATTAAGGCTTCCCAAGGCAAAGTCTTTTAGCAATCCCTGATCAGGCTCGAACATCAGCCCATCTGACGTGTCTGAGCCTCTACCCAGGTCTATTTTAGCAAGGGTCACGGACCGGGGTTGGAGGACCATAGGTTCTTTCAACCTGACTTCTCCCCCATCCACGAACTCTCTTACCTCCACAGCCTGAACAGTGGACTGTCTCAAACTTCTCTTTATGTGTTTCCATTGCTTACACATGACAGATACTGTTTGATGCTCAAGGAATAGCAATCCAGACCAGTCAAGATTACATTTGTGGACGTAATAAAAATCCGCCCCCAATGGTCCGTCTTCTGGTCCCTTCAGGCCAGAAACTACCAGACATTTAATCATGTATGTCCGAGTCCCTATCTCCAAAGTACAAAGCGTGCTCCCATGAGTGGTTATAGGCAGACCATTCCCCATTGCACACACCATTTGGACCGGAACCAAAGGTGGTTTAGAAGAAAGAGAATCATAGAATCTCTTGGTAACCATGCTAGTAGTAGCTCCAGGGTCTACCAGAAAATCACTGCCTAACCCCATTGGGGCATACCATCTCTCACGGACAATCAAATTATCCATGATCCTTTTGTTGTTGTTGTTGAAACTTTTATTAGCCTGTATTTACAAAAGCGACACTATCGGCGGGAACTAATCTCCCAACATAGGGAGGATCTAAAGCCCTACCGTAGTAATATTATTTTATTGTATAAGCAAAGGTGACAATGTTCCCTAAGGTCGACGACAGTAGGGAGGCCTTTGCAAAATTTTGTTTTAATTTTATTTAGATTTGTGCAAGTAGCACCACGCGCAAGTTTAAGACATAACAAATATATAGATATATTCAATAAATATTCATTATAATTATACAATTTTAGAATACAATTGCTCCACGCAATAATTATTTACAAAGTAAAGGATATTATTAATACACTGTTAAATAATGGTGTAAATATACATATAACATACGACAAGAAGCTTGCATCGAGGCAGAGCTTCCAATATTTGGTACCTATAAAGTCATTACCGAAGCAGTACTGAGATTACAAGCATATTACATTATATGAGATACATATATTCAGATGAATTTGAATTCTGTCATACTCATACGATGAAGAGGAGAAAACAATGCGAACTAGAAAACTAGAAAAAGACTAGAAAAACTGAAGAGGAAGAGGGAAGAGGGAAAACTGAAGGGGAAAGACTAGGGCCCATACATACAAACTGACAGGAATTCAATATAAATAATTTTGATCATTCCAAATGGATGTTCGTTTAGCTAAATTTGTAAAACTAGTAGCAGTGTCAGCTGTGTGCAGAGTTACATCTAAAGAGTTCCAGTAAAATGGTATCTTATAGTAAATTGATTTGCGTATCTGCTCAAGCCTGGGTACCGGGCATTTAAAAACGATTCTGCCAGGTCAATGTTGTCTGGTCTCTCTACGCATCTGGGCAACAAATTTCACATTGGTTTTTAGGCGAAAGCCCTGTTGTAAAAGATGCAGTCTTCTTCTTTCTCTTAAGGGAAGCAGGCTGAACTGCTGATGAAAGTCATCTACATTTTGGAATCTATTACTTCTAGTTATTATCCTAAGTGCACGATTTTGGAGAATTTGTAGTGATTTGAGTTTAGTTCTATTGGCCGAGTCATAGAAAATGTCTGATTGGTCAAAAAGAGGTAGTATGGCAGTCTTGTATATTTGGGTGCTCAGATTTACGTTCAGCCTGCTTCTAAGATGCTTGAAGAGCCACAATTTGTGCGAGACTTTTCGCCTGATGTTTAATAAATGCTTCTTAAATGATAGGGGGCCGTCGACGACCGTCCCCAGATATTTATAGTCTTCAACATCCTCAAGGCTCTTGGGGCCTAATAACAGATTATAATTGAGAGATTCAGTCCTCCAGGTGGATCTCCAGGAAGGCCCCCCAAAGAAGGTCATAGACTTTGACTTATCTTCATTTAAAGAAATCTTGTTTTGCCTGCACCAGAGCATGATATTGTCCAGATCTAGTTGTATATTTCTGGTTGCTACATCGATAGTTTGGTCAATTCTACTAATAATGGTATCATCAGCAAAAAGCTGTAAGTTGGAATTTTTGGAGTGGTTATGTAGATCATTAATATAGATTGAAAATAGTATTGGCCCCAAGGTAGTACCTTGGGGAACTCCACACGTTATGGGTTGCATTGCAGAGGTTACATTATTTACTATTACATGTTGGTGTCGACCATGAAGATAATTTTTGAACCATTCTAGCTCGCTACCTATGACTCCTATTTTTCCCAGCTTTGTTAGTAAAATCTGGTGATCAACGGTATCGAAGGCCTTCCTGAAGTCCAAGAACACTGCAGACCTGTTTTTCGTTTATGGCTCCATAGACTTCATTTAAAAATGAAACAACCGCGTCGCCCGTAGAGAAACCAGACCTAAAACCAAATTGCTTGCAATAAAGAATACCATTGGTTTCAAGATGAAGCATAAGTTTTTTCTGAATAACTTTTTCAAGAACCTTCGCCGGCAAACAGATGCTGGTGATGGGTCTGTAATTTCCTGGCTTTTTCGAATTTCCAGCCTTGTATAAAGGAGTTACCCTACCCAGCTTCCATTTATCAGGGATAAGGCCAGAGATCATGGACAACTCAATTAGATATTTGAATTGCTCTATTAGAGTAAGAAGGATCTTCTTCAATAGAGGAGTCTTCAAATGGTCAAGGCCTGATGACTTGTAGTGGGGGAGAGAAGAGATTATTTTACCTAAATCGTTAGTAGTAATTCCTTCAAACTGAAAATTCGGAAAGTTGGCCAATGGCCCTTCATTCTCTCTAAACAACTCAGCCTCATCCTGTGTGAGTGGATCAATGACATCGGCTAGCTTGGTGCCAATTGAGGCAAAATACTCGTTAAAGACATTAGGGACTTCATTCGAATTTATGGTTTCTCCACTGTCATTATCAAGAATAATATGATCAGTATTGCAGGCTTTTTCAGGACTAATCATGGGTTTGACCTTCTCCCAGAATTTGTGGGGATTATCAGAGCATTGTAAAAGAGTGTTTTTGATGTAATCATTTTTGAGTGTTTTTGCCATTTTGTTTACCTGCTTTCGGAGAAGTTTAGCTTGATCCAATAAATCTGTTGATTTATATTTTTTTGCTAATTTAAAGAATTTATCCCTCTGCTTCATTAATGTGAATATCTCGCCATTGATCCACTCACACCTGGTACGTACATTTCTGAACTCTCTGACAGGACACATTCTATTTAGTATTTGATAGATTAAGGCCTCCATATAGTCCCAGCATTTGGTTGGATCGCGAGTAGAATAATACTTGGTCCAATTATGATCTTTTAAAATTTGTAAGAATATATTCTCATCAAAATTGGTGTAGCTCCTGGATTTAAAGGAGGTTTTTGTGAGAGCAATCTTCTGTTTTTTTCTAACAATAAAGATGGGGTTGTGGTCAGAGACATTGATATTTAGGACTCCAGAGTTAGATATATGTTTAGAGTTGGAGTAGGCATGGTCAATAATAGTGGCTGAGGAGGTGGTGGACCTAGTATATATATATAGAATTTTTATTCAGTAAATAAAACTTTTACAGAATTGGACAAGTACATCTACGGATAGATCTTCCAGAGAAGCCCAAGTAGGTGAAAGTAGTAGGTGAAACAATGTATTGGGTTAATTGAAAGGTTTGTGCCATTTTGGCCAATTCCTTATCAGGGAGAGATCCATCACCATAGTTGATGTTAAGATCCCCCAACAAATAGATTTCATGATTTGAGGGCAATTTGGAGAGTATCGCCTGCAACAATTCAATAGCTTCAGTATATTTGCCACTAGGTGGTCTGTATGTATTAAGGATTATCTTTTTTTTGTGATTGGGATCATCAAGTAAAAGCACTTGGATTTCTAGATGGTTATTTGAAATGTTGAGGTCATTAAATTTCTCATAATCAACATTTATGTTTTCCTTAACATAAGCAGCCAATCCGCCTCCCCTTGCTTTGCCACTAGCACGGTCTAAACGGAATAGTTTATACATTTCGATATTTATTTTGTTATTAAATGTCCTGCCAGAGAGCCAGGTTTCTCCCAACAGTAAAACATCGACCCCAGACTTGAGCAGGAAGGTCTCAACCTCTTCAAGGTTTCTCATAAGGCTTCGTATATTAAAACTAGCTATTTTAAATCCTTTCATACATTCAATTGAGTGGAGCAATTGGGCTTGATCATTGTCATATAACATGACAGAGATCAAAAAGAGAAACGAGAGAAATAGCGGAAATAACATTTATATGTTTCTTCATTTAATTCAGCCACCAATAAGTAGCATCAGCCCCTAGCTATAATAGATGATTCTATATTATCTTTATACAATAATCTTTTATACCAATGTAAGAGAGGGGGTTGAGCTGGGGCTAGTATATACAGAATACAATTGTTGTTATTAATTACAAAATGGAAATGAAAGATATAAGATGAAAGGATATAGGGGAAAAGAAATACACTATAGCATATATTTACTTACATGCTCTAATATGTGATAACACTGCAAATTGAATCAGTATAAGGAAACAAGAAGGAAAGACATAAAGCGGTGTGGGGGACAAACCTAAGCACAATTTCTATAAAGTATAATAATATAAGGCAAATAGTCATTATGCTGGAATTGATAAGGTATTTGGCATTCATTGTATTAGATTACAATAGACCTATCAACACTGTGTTCATCGCACATCAGATCTGAAAGTGGAGAGTCAGGTAGTAGAGGGACCGATCAGGTCGACAGCACTTATGGTAGGTTAAATGTTAGTTGAGTGAGAATAATTTAACCAACCTCAGATCATGGATGATATAACACTTGACCAGCTGGCATGTAGTACTTGCGTCGATGCAGGAGAGTAATATGAATAGGTGTGTATTCCAACCACCATCGACGACAGTGGTTGCACAACATACTAAAGTCCATTCACACAAATCTGAATCATTTTATAAGGCAATAGGCACGGTAATCCTGATATTTTCCATTGATTATCATTAGGACGAAGTAAGGTAGTGATAAACAGGTACGATGTGACTATAGCTAGGGTTGATAGTAGCTGTAAAGATATTTATAAGTCAATCGGTAGAGATCAAAAGAAGTGGGTGAAGAATTCAAGGTAGGACAGTAGCTTGGATCAAAACATAGGTGGTGGGAAGGCAGAGAGCTGGGGTCAATATGTGTGACAGTGAGACCAAGCCCCCGTCACAGTCACTATCGACGATAGAGACAGATTAGGGAGCAAGGTATTATCACTAACTAGAGATCACCACATATTTATCTTTTGTCTAACCTTGAAGATCCTCCAAGCCCAATCATCCAGTAGCTCGGGGGTAAGATGACACCCATCCCTAGCCAGTCGAGTGTACGCATTCCTATGGTGGCCATTATCGTTCGGGTGTATGCAAGTATTGGTGAACGGTGTAGGTAAAAGCTGGCCCTCGTTGCGATTGAAGATGGCTTTATTTACGACGGTAATGGTTTCATTAAGAATGACTTGATCGGGGTTTGGAGTCTCCTGATGGTTATAAACCATTAAATCCATGCCCACCAATGGACAAAAGATGATCTCTGTAGAGTATGGGTAGACAGCTCGCTCCATTTTATTCTGAATAAACTCCATATTGGTAACATAGGCTTGTTGGGCCTCTATTGCAGACTCATAGATGAGGGAGACAACTTTAGAGGTTTTGTCTTTCTTGGTGAGAGAACAGAGGCCGGCCGCAATGAAAATATATTGCGGTCTAAACCTTGCCACTACATCCTGGGCAAAATAGGAGGCGAGTTTCAGGGAAGCTCCTGAATAAGAACGAACTATGAATGACTCAGGTTTTAGGTAAAAATTTAAATACTGGTAAAGTTGACGAATTCGTGAGTCCCCCACAATGCAATAATCCTTCTTCAAAGGCGCCATAGAAGATGGCGTCTGGAAAGCTCTTCTTTCACGCTCAGAAGTAGTTTACCCTGTTGGTTCTCTCCTTCAAATTGACGGGGATTGAATAGAGCGTCGCCTATTCGATGACCAGTGCCCCAAAACTTTGAAGCAGTCATCTCAAAATAGGCCGTATAAGGTGTAGATATCAGCTTGCGCTTGAGGTCATTGTGTTGGCAGAACTTCTCCAATATGAGTGCTCTCAAAGTATCAACACGGCTATTAGCCCATTCAGGAGAATCATCTATTTTGTCAGCCATTTCTTTGATCTTATAGGGGTTATCCACTAGTAACAAAGCAGCTGCCTGGTCAGTTTGTTTTGCGGCGAGAAGTTTATAGTATTGGAACGCTTGTTCCACTGAGGAGAACATACGGTTATCATACCAAAACTTCACAGGAAAAAAGTTCGATGCATAATGATGTTCACCTTGGTAACCAATTGCAAGGCCTTGGCAAAACTCTTGTGACTTCACAACTTCTGGGCGGGCACCATTGGGAAGATTTGGGAGGTCACTCCAGTAATATCTTGATTTATTGTAGATAATGTAGTTAGAACTCAATGTAGGTTTGGCATTGGGTTCGAGTTTCTCCAATTTTTTGAAGCACTTGCGCATGAGAGCTGATCTACGCCTCGTATCGTCGGCCAGATCTCTATTTATCCATATGTTAGGATGGGGGCTGTTTTGTTTTATCTGTTTAGATAATTGCAAAATCTGGTCCCTGAGTTTAGTCGATGTGAGTACGACCAAAATAGGGCGCGTTTTCCCAGCCTTAAACCTCCCCAAACGATATGTAACATTTATATTGTTAGAAGAGAAATTTGAGAGCGTAGGTGAAATGATATCGACCACTACATCTGGAAGGATCTCATTTTTGTTCTCAGGTACACTATCGACGAGTACATTACAATTTCTCGATTTTGTATCTAGAATGCCAACTTGCTCATTCGTGGCGAGAAGTAGTTTTTCTGATTTCGCGATGGCGATTGAATTTTGAGAAGCGATTGCGTAGGTATGTACCTGCCAGGCCTGCGAAGATTCCAAGGTTTTCTTCATATTAGTGAGGTCGTTGATAAGCCCTCCCAGTTTGATATTCTGATCATCTAAATTAGATTTCACTGTATTAGAGGAGGTAGATAGCCAATCACCGACCTGAGCTTCGGTAGATTTTTTGAACGCATCAAAGTTGGTTGGGAAGTGCCTATCAATATCAGCGGTTTTTTCTTCAACGGCAGTTTTAACTGCTCCAGAAATCTTAGACTCAATCTCAGCTGAGGAAGTATGGTCGTCTTCAACCACTTTTAATCTCGTTTCCAAAGATGTTAATCTCTTACTGAGATTCAATCGGAGAACAGTGACTGCGGTACATAGGCTTTCTACCTTTTTCTCCACCGCAGAAGTAGAGTCTTGCTGCTTTTTATGCAGAGAAGTGTGGAATAATTTCATCTCGTTCGCAAGGTCATTAAAGGAGGTTAAATTCCTGGCAGAAATAACTGTAGTTTCAGAGGGTGCGGACGATTTATCTAACATATCAGATGTATCTGTCTCGGTCGATAAATCGGCCGAATGTTCATTGACAGGTGGGAGGGAATCATCCGATTCAATAGACGCTTCAGAATTTGTGGGTAATTCAACAGATGCGACTAATTCCAAAATGGCAGTGGGTACTAACTCTGGGATAATAGAAACCCCCATATTAGTATCTAGATCAGTCCGAGTTGGGGAGCTCGAATCAAATGTGGCCATGCTGATTTCTGTTACAGTGGTGTTAATGTCTAATTCAATGTCAAATTTTGGAATTTGGACAATGTCTTTTACAGAGGAGCAATGCTGGGATAAGTCATTTGAAATAGGCGATTTGGAATGAGAAGAATTGAGGTTTAATTGCGTTGAGTGTAATGGTACCTTTGACTTGTGGTTTGAAATGTGACGGTTGCCGCGGTTGTTAAGGACTCGTAGGTTGTATATGCGTTCTGGTATGGGCGATGTTATAGGTTTGAACATCGCGCGGGAAATAAAAAATCCGAAATGCGGTCACAGAGTCAATAAATCAATCCGTAATGGCTAAATAATGTTCTATGGGTAGTCCAAGGAGGTTAACACACTTGATCCATGTAAACAGAGTAGGTGGAGTATATAGATGCTTGGATATTTCCGCTATTTAGTGATTATAGTTTGACGGTCCCACTTGCGCGTAGTGGCGCCATCTTGCAATCTGAAGCGTCTTTGCCTGTTGTACAGAAACTTTCTGTATCTGTGCCGACCTGTTGGGGTTTTGTCCCACCACAACGATCTGACCTTCAACAGTTTGGTACCCGTCTTGTCCCCATCTCACATGAGAGACAGAATCCGGGCTATCCAGGGAATCATTCTCACCTAGACAAGTGTTCTTTTCTGACCTAGGATCTCCTGCTTCCAGAAGCGCTTGTCCTTGTGACAAAGCTAACTCCTTACTAACAAGTGCCTGAGCAACACCCCCAGTTCCTATACTACTAGCCAAATCCGTCCGAGCTGTAGTACTATGAAGCGTCGTCCTGTCGACCCTTATATCGCTTCCTTGAGGGCCGTGAGGGGTTTTCCTGAGTCTTAGAGGCGGGTACCTTCATAGACTCAGCCAACTCCTTAAGCATTTTTGTGGTCGGACAATCAGGAGAGATATGTCCTTCCTTCCCACAGAAGTAGCACTTCTTGGGTCCATCTCTTCTCCGTCCAGAGAACTGTGCAGAAAATGACTTCTTCCAGGGCTGACCGTCTCTGACAGCCGGCACTCACTCATATATAATGGCCCTGCTGGGTGCCAACCCAGGTAACAAACTGACGTTAACTTAACGGCGATTTAACCCACAATTTAAAGCAACTATACGTTAATGGTTAACGTTAATCTTAACGTGAATGTGTGGACTCAACTTTGCGCAATATTAACGTCAATATTAACGTGAATTTTACCATCCATTGTGCGCAATATTAACGTCAATATTAACGTGAATCTTAATGTTAATTATGCGCAATATTAACGTCAATATTAACATGAATCTTAACACCAAATTTGCGTAATCTTGATGGCAATATTAACGTAAATCTTAACTTTGATATTAGTTATTATTAGCTTAAATTAGGGTAAAACTATAAATTTACGCTATTTGGGGATTTGATTTCATACATTTTATTAACATTGATATTCGGTTCATAGAGTTTGGTCAATTTGTTTCATCACGTTTTTATTTATCCTCAGAAAATCATCATTTCATCATTTTCTTTTGTTTGCTGGGTTTCCTAGGCCAACTGCTAACATCCTAATGGGAGTTTTAAGGGAGTTTGCGGTCAGGAGTCAAATGTATCCTATGGCTTTCCCTGTGTTTGAATGGATCTTTGTCATCTCTGAGTATAGACTGCATACAAGTTTCTATAAAGAATAGAATACAAATAAACGATTTTTCAATTCAGTTTAATTTTAGTTCAATTCAATATATCGATTCTTAGACTATTTAATTAGGTCCTAGATATTTCTCTGAGTTAACCCTTTCTTTCTCAACATGTTTCTGTGTGTATGCAATAATTCATTAATCGACAGTTGGAGCCTTGCTGGGCCTAGCTGGTCTGTAATCACAAGAATGTTTATTCAAGGGCTTATGTGCACCGCTCAACGGCCACTACTACTGGCTGAGTGGTAACTACCATCAGATACTCATGCCTTGTGCCCTACATGTAATTAATATAACTTCCTGTATTTCCCGCCTGTAGCATCCTCATCCATAACCGTTTTCTGTACTAAGGCTATTAAACAAAGGCTCTACTTAAATAAGGTCTACATAGTCGTCTTTTAAAACTGGGTAATAACAGATGTTATAAGCTCCAGCAAGGTGTCTCTATATGTTACAAGCTTATAGTTGGTTGGCTTAGCGACTTTATACTTCAAGTCATGATGCAAAGATCCCCTTTGGTATGGTAGCACCTTAGGGCCATAGAAAAAGATTTATCCTAAGTCACAAGTGATATCAGCCCCGTTTTCGAAAAAATGACGTTTTTACAAAATGGCCGCCAAAAATTCAACCAACATCCTAACTTCACTTCTATTTGACATAGAGAGACAAGATTAGTGTCAAAACATTTTTCAGGGTCAAAGAATGTGATAGAAAGGGTTTTAAGTCTCAAAGAATGATAGTTCTCATTTTAAAAAGAATATTAGAGGTAAAATCTGAAAAAAATCAAATGAAATTCACTAAAAATGTTTTACTAATTTATTAAGCAAACTCCTTCCTTGTAGGGTAAACACACTCTTTAGTGACTATGACTGACTGCACAACATATTTAGCCTACAGCTGAAAAAAGTGGTTGAAAAAGATCATGTTTAGCTGAATGATCCACAACGGCAAGAGCATGATCCCAAGCATCCACATAGAGATAAGCAGGGCTGTTTCTGCTTGCAGAATTTACATGGAGGTCTACAATCTGTCTTACAGTGGCAAAGAGCTAGTTCAGACAAATCCTGAGAAAATGTGTTGTATTATGATAGAACCATATAAGGGAATGGTATGAACATAAGGGTGAAAAAAGTCTGCCTTCGACACACAAGTGATAGCGACTATGTTGAAAAGTTTTGTCAAGCACCCATGAGGAAAACATGTTCATAAACCACCTTAGAGTTGTGGTTCTACATTTACTACACAGTTGCTACCAAAGTAAAGGAATAATAATAAAAAAGAATAAAAGTTTTTCTTGCAAATAAACAGTAATGTAGGCCTACTGTCAGCAGGCAGGTCAGAAACTGTGTAAATTCGCCTTAACTTTAGGCCATGTTTGACTAGCTAAATTGAAAGGAATTAATCTTAACAGAATTAAAACTGTACATGAGTCATAGATTCAATTCCACTAACAAAATCTAAAGTTATTTCATAAATCTAGTCAGAAGAAGCTAAATAATGACTGAAAATGATCAGACATTTTTTGATGAAATAAACCAGAAGTAAATGACTGTCAGATTACATCTTTAAATCTCCTACATAAGAATGCATGGCAAATGCTACATTGATGCCCATACAAAGGGGGAATACATATTTTATCATGTGGAAAAGAGAGCTCTTGGAGGTGAATCTGTTGAATCATGTTGCCAACACCATAGAGAAGATGAGACAATAGCTGGGTTCCTGACAAGCATATTGCCCCATATGTGTCCTCTTTGAAGAGAAATGCACCAAATGTTTTAAGTACATATCGTAAAATAATCACCAAATAGAATTATGTTCTATGCATTTAGCCCAAGATATTATACCTGATTATGCTGTTCATAAGATATGTAGTTGCTGTGTATCAGAACTTGGTGGCATTAAGTCAAAATCTTTGCCTTTAAGAAAAAAAGAAAACAACCTTCATCTACTCTCTTAATATTGTCATCAGATACACTATAGCTTCATTACAAATTTCTTAAACGCTGGTGAATGGGTCTCAATCATCTCAGTAGTAGGTAAGGACAGTAATGTTAGCTCCAGCAGCAACTGCCATGTGGAGCATACAGCCTCCTTGTCTTTACCAATGAAAGCATGTGTCAGCACACCCTGTGAGAACATGAGAGTATTGCCATGCTTTAGATGGTCCAGGATTCGATCCAATTTCATGTAGAGGAATGTGCCTGACAAAAAAAAGAAATCCCTTATTATCCCTACTATCCCTACTACTCCCTCCCTTTTCAAGAACCTAAACTAGCTCGAACATAGTTGTCTACCTGAAATTGCAACAAACCCCAAAAGCAATCTACAGTGCAACTACATTCTCTGCAAGTGCAACAAAAGCAGATATGCCTAGCCAACAACATCACTTTCGTTGCTTCAAACAACAATTTGACAATGACCAGGTACAGTGGCTGCAGCAATGTATAGAATGGGTGCTATTGCCATGTTACTTCTACCACTACTGCTACTCAGAAATGTGAGCAGACAACATTCAATTTTCACATGAGAATGGATGCCCCAACAGGGTTGGAAAAGTTCTGTGGCCCAGTTGTCCACACCACCCAGGTCAGGAATGCAGACAACCAAAAATTAATATTTGGGCGTCTGGACAACCAGGTTTCACCTTTCATTGGTGTGAGCCAACAACCATGCACACGTAACATTGTCATTTATGTATATGTCGGACAACCATATTTTGAAAAGTGGTTGTCCTCAGGACAACCACCTTTCGAAGCGATTTTTCCAACCCTGCCCGAGTAAGGGGAGGGGTAATGTAGTGTGGTGCCAGTGCCAGTTCCCCACTTCAGCTCCCACTACTTCCTGCTAAGTAGCGGCCTTATCAAATCAGACATGGGCCTCCTTTATTAAGATCACGATCAGGGTATCCCATTTAATAGCATGAATGATGGCTGATCAGACACCATGGTACTGGTATTTGACCAGGATTCATGATCAACATCACCTATATACTATCTCAGATTCTTTCTGTCACATAGCTATCCAAATATTGAGATATCAAAATATCTGAGGGGGAGGTAGAGATGGGAGGGAGAGCAACAGAGAGGGAGAGAGAGGCATAAAGAGAGACAGGGAGGCAGAGAGCCAGAGAGAGAGGGGTGTGTGTGGTGGTTCAGGAGGGGGGGGGGGATAGGGGAGAGAGGCATAGGCAGAGCGGGAGAGAGAGGCTTCCCATGTACTATGAGTGTGGGACTGAGGTCCTCCCTATGAGTGAACAAGCGTGTTACATAACAAATCTACCATTACCATTAGCAGAGAGGAAAAGGGAGTGAACGATCATGGTAATAGTTCAAAGGGATGAGCTGTAATAGGGGAGTTACCATAGGTGCTATGGTGAGTGGTATGTGTCATATAGACCCTTGTAATAGCTTCCTGGTTGTTGCAATGGGAGCAAACATATCAGTAATGGAGAAATAGTCTCTACAATGCAACAATTTGTTCCAGAAATAGAAATCTCTGGTCGGTTATAGGAAAAGGTGTCTTAGTAATGTATTTTTGATATGCTTAGTATCTGCTCAAAATGAGAAAAAGTCTGAAATATTACATATATTGTACAGATTACCACTATTGGATGCAACAAGCAGTTAATCATAATCAATGAAGAGTGCATTTGCCCTACGAGGCAGGAGTTTGTCTGACTAGTAAAAAAAACGTTTTTATTTCATTTTTCATTTTTTTCAGATTTTATCTCAAATATTCTTTCTAAGAGGATAAATATTGTTCTTTCAGACTTTAAACCCTTTCTATCAGATTCCCTGGCCCTGAAAACCTATGTTTAGACACCAACTTTGTCTTTCTGTGTCAAATAGAAGTGAAGTTAGGATGTTGGTTTAATTTTGTAAAAACGTCATTTTTTCAAAAACGGGGCCTGATATCATGTGTGTCCTAGGATAAATCTTTTTCTATTGCCCTAAGGTGCTACCATACCAAAGGGGACCTTTGCATCATGACTTGAAGTAAATGGCCTATTTTGAGCGCTAAGCCCACCAACTATTATACCATGTACATGTAGAGAACATCCACAACAATAATTATGCTTCTTAGTTTTGTTTCCTCTTTCTTCTCTTAACAGCTACAAAGTAAATGCATGGTTTTAAGACAACTGTTTAAAGTTCAGTGAAAATAGAAAGCAGTAAGCCCATCCTGTGCCCCTGAAGCTATGAAGCTTCCCCCATGTGAAGTCATTGGGCTTTATGATTGGGTTTATTCCAAAACAACCGCAAGAAGTATTTCAGATAGAAATTGATCAACTTCGTCTGAACCAATATTTAGGAGATTCATGACGTACCCACCTTCTCTCAAAACCAAACGGCACCCAGCAGGATAGAAAGTTAAGTGGCGTCCTAGTTTGCTGCGAATTGGCAAAAATAATGTTAAACAGTATTGAAGGCAATTTAGTGTAATTCAAATGTAATTATGCTACTAACATGGAAATTCCACTCCTAGAACCAATGAAATGAACAGATCATTGATATGTATAACTCCAACTCTTTGGAACAACACCGGCTCTTGGCTGCATTAATGTAGACAGATCCTGTAAGTAAATAACAAAAATGATTAATTACATAGCATGTGATATAAGCATCTAGTAGGGAAAAGTTTCTATTAATGACAAATGACAGACTGAACTTTAACATGATATGATATAACCAAAGCATACTGTTGAATATTGTTAGAGAAATGAATAAAAGGTGACTTACTTTAGCAGTCAATTTGAAGTGTTCTTCCCTCCTTGGCGGTTGGACAGTAACTAGGGCTCAAAGCCAGTGGTTTACCCCTCACCCATACCCATCCACCCACCCACTCACCCCACCCGGCCCCACCCCACCACCCAATGGTGGTATGCCATGTGCTGAAGAGTGGTGTTGTTTTTTTTAAAACATATCTTTATTCAGGTAAATAAGTGCTGGCATATGCCAAAGCAATACGATGTAAGGCTCGGGTAATCTGATATTCCGCCTAACCCTGAATTTTCGCTTAATCTTTAACAGTTAAAAATAGAGTGTGTTGAAAGCATTACATATAACAAATCCAGTTAAGTGGTGGTGAGATTAATAATGAGATGAGATGGGTTTTGTTATTCAATTAGCACATTTATTGTTTGTCTGTAGGTGGTGAAAAGTATAAAAAGATCTGTATCATGTGTATTGTACATGATTTATCAGTATGGAAGAGATTTTCTTCGGAAGTATTTAGTGCTAGTGGAATAGAGTTGTATTTTAGCAAATCTGAAAATAATTCTTCAGCCAAAGAACTACAAAACTCATATCAATTAATTTTCTTTTCTTTTACAGAATTATAAATGATATGCCTATTGATTTTCACAAGTTACAAAGTATATCTTCAGACCACTCATCGGTGGCAGCCGCCATTGTGGTCAGTGTGGTCAGCGTGAATATTTCCAGCAATTAATGACGTAAATGATGACGAAATTATTAATGTTCCTATCGAAACATATCAACTAACTTTAATTCATATAATTTCCTACATAAATACCAAATCTCAGTGGCAGAAGTTTATTTTTAGCTGTCGCCAATGTGACGTTGATGCCTTGAGGCCTCACCAGCCAGTTCTCCTCCCCTCTCACCTCACTCTGGTTCCTACCTTTGGCTTGTACACACCTGTTGTTTTTCCCCAACAAACTTTTCAACATGGGTATTTGTGAGGGGTGTAGCTAGGAACATAAATGGCCTGGGAAGCTCACTCGTCCATACAAGAAGCATGCTATAGAGAAAGCTATTTCTACTGGCAATAAGGAAGAGGATTGGAGACTTTATTTGGAGGATTTGGACTTGGAAGAGAGTCTTGGTTCTGACTTAGATATGGAGGGTGCTACGGGCCCCCGCCTCATACTTCTGCCTTGGACAGTGCTTCTATACAGGCCTTCCTACAATCTCAGGACAAACAGATGACCGCCGTGCAACACCAGACAAAACAGCTGGATTTGTTAATTTCTACTTTCAAAAATTTGTCTGTTCAGATGAAAACCCAGCAGGCAGGCATGGGCGGGTCTCGGAGTGGTCAGACCGGTCCTTTTGGTCAGCAGTCAGGTCAGCAGTCAACTGGCAATACAGGTCAACAACCACCGCCACCACCGCCACTGCCTCCCCCTCCTCATGGCATAGTTACTCAGCCAATGACTAACGTCTTGCATCATGTTGTGTCAGCCATTGACCCGGATTCTGAGCGAGGATTGAAAGGTATTGTGTTTCGTCCTGAGTACTATGTACAGTATAAAGATAACAATGTGCAGATCAAGAGTTTAGATCACAAGAAACTCAATTACCACTCTTTAATTTTCCGAATGTTGCATGTTCTGCAGCACTTGTTGGACAGTGACGGTGATTATAAGGCTTACCCACATTATCTTCGTTGCCAAACACGCTGTTCCGGAGTCTTATTTGGATTCCACCTTTACCAAGTATGATAAAGCAGTAGTTGATAAAGTGGTAGACGGTAAAGCTACTACTTTCTTGTTTGATCCCATGGCCATGTCTTCCCATTTCCATGCTGTCGCTATGGCACCCAAGTTTCTGCAATCACTGAATGTAAACAACTCTGTGCCTGCTATGCAAGGATTATCCAGAGAATTTTTTTTTTCTGGAACTACAGAACGTGCAACACTAATAATTGCCCCAAGGAGCATGCTTGCTGCATCTGTAGTCTTAAACACGAGGCCAATAGGAATTTGTTAAGATAAAGACTTTTTTGCCATCTCAGTGTTTGGTTTTGGTATTTTCATCATTCTACCTTTGGATAACGATCTGAGATTTATTTCTCTATTGTCAATAAACACCTGTTTTGAGCTTAGCCCATGAGCTACTTCCAACAAATGCTCCTCTCTTCTTTCAGAAAGAGAATTAATACCTATCTTATTTTGTAGTTGTGTTACACTTTCTCTTTTATTTAGTTATTCGTATTTGTGCTATTCGTATAAACAAATTTTGTAAAGTTTGTAATTTATTCAATAAGTTTTTGGGTGATACCATATAAATACAGTCCCCATAATCAATGATAGGTCTGACTGCTGACTTATAAGGAGTTATAACATCTTTGGTAGATAGAGCACCCTGTATCTTCATTATTGCTCGCAATCTTTTTGTAACCTGTAGAAGTTTCACAGTAATCCATGTTATTATCACCTAACTTAAAAGAGTATTTATTCATTGTAAGATCATCCTTTTTCTTAGGCAATATTTCCATTGATTTCTCCTTTTTATTTGGAAGTATTTCCAATATGTTGCTCTTGTTTACATTTATTGAAATCTTATTTTTCCTGCACCACAAACTAACCATATGAAGGTCATGTTGTATATTATCATTTACTATTTGTTTAGATTTATTAGAAGTGTATAATACTGTAATATCTGCAAATAACCATATGAAGGTTCTTGATATTACAGTCTCTAGATCATTTATATAAAGTAAAAAGAGTAATGGCTCTAGGCCAGTTCCCTGAGGGACTCCGCAAGTAACGCCAAGCTGACTAGAAAAGACACCATTTATATTAACCATCTGGAACCTATTTGAAAGATAATTAGTGAACCACTCTACTACACTTTCATGTACGTTAAAAGTTTTTAATTTGTGGATTAATATCTGGTGATCAACAGTATCAAACGCCTTTTTGAAATCAAGAAACACTGAGCCCCGATCTTGAATATACTCGACTAGGCTATAGAATAATAATGACATTTTCAATTGTCACAAATAGCTAATAAATGAATAAATTTACTGTGTTTAATTTTCTTTTATTGATTGAGCTATAGACGAATGTTTAATACTAGAGATGATTATTTATTAGAGCCATTTAACAAGGACATTGGAAGAATATAAAGTTGGTATATTATACTGATACACTCAGACAAAAAGAAGGTTTGCCAGTATTAATGATAAAAGGTCGACGTAAGGGAAATCAACCCAGGGCATAGGAGGGAAGGGGCATATATTCATTTTTTGTATATTTGGGGTTCTAATGTTTTGATGATGACATTTCATGTCTGCTACAGTTTGCTATAATGTAGCAAGTATGACACGCTGCTTCGCGCTTACTCTCACCGCTTGTTTACATGATTTGTGATATGTTGCCATTGAAACTTTTTTTATTTCTTTTCTTATATCGAGGGCAACTAATTCCTTCAACCTTTTATGGAAAAAAACTCGGATTTTTGTATTCAGAATAAAAGAATATAAGAGAAAAAACATTGTCACGTGTTCATGATGCCTTAAGGCAATACGCGCCCATACAACAGGAGTTAATTAAGGCAATAAGCGCCCAACCTACAGGAGTGCTTGAAGGCAATAAGCGTCCTCCTGACGGGAGTGCTTGAAGGCAATACACGCCCTGAATGGGTTAAAGATTTCATTACCATCAAGTTCACATAAAATATATTTCAATAAGTTTTAGCACAAGTTGTGGGACATCTCTTGATAATTATGTTCACTTACTATGTACTATTCACAACTTAGTTTCATGGTTTAAAGATTTCATTACCATCAAGTTCACATAAAATATATTTCGAAATCAATATCAGTATGCTGCTTCAATCTATGAAAATGACTATGCACAATGAAATGGTGCTAAGGACGTATTGACTGTATTAAATGCCACTCATTAAATCATTAGGTCATTAGGTCATCAAAGCACTACATCATATCACTACATCATTAAATTAGGTCAATATCATTCATCTCATATTATTCCGAGCTATTATCTGTTAACTCTGAGAATGAGAATGTTCTAGATTGTATCATATGAAATTGATATATTAGTATAATTTCAGTCAATGTTCATGTTCATTCTCAATATCATATAGTTTCTTCTAGACAGTTCATTGAAGTCGCAAGTAGTAGCTGTTATTCTACATCATTATTCTTTATCACTTTGCAGTCTTTGAGGAATTTTCTTCATGTCTGTTAGATTTAATTACCTTCAATCTGCCATACTATATTCCCAGGTTCATATATAAAGGTATATATAAAGGTATATAAAGGTTATCACCCCTATCAACACATGGTCCCCCCTCACCTTAAAAAATATTGATACATGTCAGTATGTACTATGTGTCACCTATGTTAGTTATAATAATAATAACTTACCTCCGACCAATAATCATCAATCAGATGAGCATTCCGTCAACGCTATACTAATATCAGATTATTGGTTTGAGGTGTCATTTTATATCACTATGTCCAGATGATGTTATTGTAGGCAGCAGCTATTCTATCAGCCGTCCTTTGCTTGATAATCTCTGATAGATGGCAGCCATCTTCTGCTAATAATGAATCCAAAATTAGTATACATGTTTGTGTTGACCAGTAATGGGTTTTTTTCTTTTTGATTTATTATGATGAACCCACTCTCCTATGAAGGGTGCAGGTAGTTCATGGTTTCTATTGAGTTCTTTTACTATGATATAAAACGATATAATTGAATGATTCAGTTGCCTTTGCGTTTCGGTATTGAAAGAGATAAACTTTATTCCTTTCAACTTGAGATCTACTCCTATTATTGTTGAAAAAAGGATTTTCGGTTTTTCCAACTGATTCGGCACCATGCCCAATAACTCTGCTTGAATTACAGGAAGGGCCTGGTGTATTTCTTCTTCAAAGGATGCCAATGATACATGTTTTAACAAAACCGGTTGATGCTTATTCTTCTTTGTTCGAACTGTGACATTACAGATCCCCGTCATGACAACTGTACATTTGGGTCTTCTAAATCTCACAGTGGTTGCTGCTCCTGTAGTAATTCTCTGAAGCGTTAGACCTATAGTAATCACTCTGATTGTGAGCTCAGGTAGCCTCGATTTTACCTTGGACTCAAGGTCAAGTCCCCTTGAGTCTGCAATAATCAAGATGTCCAGCCTTTCCATAGTCATAAATTAGCAAATCACACTCTACAAACCGGTTGGAAGGTCCTATTTTATATTATATTCCTTTTTCAATATTTCCTTGACTTTGCCAAGGATGATACCAAACTTTGAAGTGAACTGAGTCCAGCTTAATTCTCTCACCATCATTGAACTTGACAATAGAGTACCGGAAACAGGTACCCCACTTCGTAATTGTTGTGATCTTGTAGTACTCATAGGGCAAGTCGCCCGAAAGCTTGAGAAACCAAATAAAACAACAATCAAGTTTATTATGCTCTCTCATCAATTACATCAATTATTTAAGCCAACCTCCCCGATATACAGCGAGCCCCCTTCCCTCTACTATTTTTTCAAGCAAAGATTTGTGGTTTTCCTCCCATTCAGGTTTGACAACAACTTGATCACCAAGCCTCTTGGCGACGACCGGGCTTGCCACTTTTCTGATATGTTCAGCGAGTTGCATCTTTCCGGCTTTTTTTGCTTTCAATGATTGAAAAACAATGCTCACCTGATGAGTATGCCGTATTATTGAAGAAAAACTTTGATGGATAAAAATTTGAACAAATACTATGAACTCTCTTAAATCCAATTCCCGTTCCTTCTTCGTCAACAACTGTTGTCATGGCATCTTCAGGCCTGCACCCAGGATGTAGTAAATGTAGGTCATGAATGGTGAACGAATAATCGCCCCATTTAAAATGATTCAGGACTAATTCTGCTGACTTTTTTTCTCAGGAACTGTGAATGTTAGTGGATTGCGTACCATTCTGTTAATCATTTTTATCCTTTAATCCATCATCAATGTGTGATAAGTTTGTGGCGTTGTGTTAGGTGTTAGTGTGGAGGCATATCTCATCCATATCTAATTGACGCGATCAGTCCTAAGTTTTGCACTGATATACCAGCAAACAAGTACACTTCACTCACATCCTCACATCCCATTGGCTGTAATGATTGTTTTGATTAACAGCTTGTCACCCCACGCCACCCTCACTTGACCACCTTCAGTGTAGCAGTGGACTCTCCATGAGCTGGGCTATGGAGGGTGGCCTGTTTGCTGTGATTGACAGGGAGGTAGAGAGTATCTGTGGGTGAGTGCAGTGGAGGGTATAATTGTTTTGTTTATGTGATTGACCAAATGACTCCTGACTAATTCTAAAGGGGAATTTGCATGGCCAGTGATTGTGAATCTGTTCCATTGTGTATTATTATTGTGCGTCACCACCACAGGTGAGCCAGTGGGCCACGCTGACAATTTGAAAAAAAAGGAATTTTTTAAAAGAAATTGATTTTTTTTTTATTTATTTATTTTCATTTATTTATTTCTATCTCGACTTTTATGATGGACTAGCTCGACCTTTTTTTACGATGGACTAGCTCGACCTTTTTTTTTTACGATGGACTAGCTCGGCCTTTTTTTTTACGATTGACTAGCTCGACCTTTATTTTTTACGATTGACTAGCTCGACCTTTTTTTTTACGATGGACTAGCTCGACCTTTTTTTTTACAATGGACTAGCTCGACCTTTTTTTTACGATGGACTAGCTCAACCTTTTTTTTTTACGATTGACTAGCTCAACCTTTTATTTTATGATGGACTAGCTCGACCTTTTTTTTTTACGATGGACTAGCTCAACCTTTTTTTACCTATTTTAGCCTCCTAGTATCGAAAGATACTATAGCAATTGGCAGTAGTATGTCGTCTTGTTTATTCTTTAACATCGTGCACAAATAATTGATCCTGAGAATTCGTTTCCCTTGGAAACGCAGAATATTTATACATTAAATTAAACTGATTATAAAGTTAAATAGAAAAATAGTTGATTAAATCATTGATTAACTTAATAAACTTATAACTTGTTCTTTGATAACATTAAGGCAAACAGCTACAAAGCAACTCGTAATTACCATCATTCCTGTCTGTACCCATTTTGTTGAACCAAACTTTTTCATATCTCTTGTTGGCTCTCAGCTTTTTAGCATTTGCTACCACCTTCTTTTTCCTTTGGTAGTGTCGAACTCAACATAAACAGCTCTTTTATCATGTATCCTGGCTTTGTCAATACGATACGCTGTTTTAATGTACTCGAATTTGAACGTATGGTCGATCGTAACCAACATATTCATTATTGCATGACTTGTTACTTCTCCATAAGCGTAAATGTCACGGTTTTTCGTGATAGATTTCATGCGTTCACCGTTGTCTTCCATCCATTTTTCATTCATTCCTTCAATCACTAAGTACTGTTTTTCTTCCTGGGGTGGGCTCTTTATTTCTTTGTGCAAAATCATCCAGCTTAGATTTATTTTTCTTCGCCAGGTATAGAGTCTCTCCGCTTCAAGAGCTGTGATTTTCTCTAAATTACTAGCAATATCTCCTTGCAAGATATTAGCCATGTTTGTAATGTCGTTTTCTAGGGCAGGAATCACCCTTTCAAAAAGGCGACTAAAGCCATTAGATCATTCGGCTGTGTTGCTTTGGCCGAGTCTACGGGCCCAGTAACAAGTACCTCCCGGAAAGAAAGACTCGGTAATTAATCCTTTATCAGAACTGACCAGCACAGAGTATGCAACGATGATGTTGGGCGAACCCACTATATACACACAGAATTTACAGTTAGGCAGAAAAATAGTAGTGTAGACTGAATGAAAGAGAGCGAGAGTGGAAATATTTAACATAAATGTAGACAGCTTAAACGTGGGAACAAGGCAGGATGATACCACTATTGAGCGTTGCAAGAAGCATTTTTGCCTGCCTTCAGAAAGGAAATTAAAGTCAAGAAATGGCCATTGCCTCTATCGTAATTGACTTGGAGATCTGCGGAAATGATGAAGTCTTTAATTAGTCAGCTTAAAGAGAATCATCGAAAGCGTGCTTGTGGGAATAAAACTAGCATAGAACAAGGTTTGATTCACACAGGAGAAACATCTCAGCCTACATTTCTTCTTAGCGATATCTTTTATTTGGCATCTTAGACACAGCCGGGTGCAACGGCCACTTTTGTATCAATTAATTGCGAGTGCTTAGAAGTTAGCTTCTGAATGGAAAGCCCATATCAAAGACCATTTCGTGGGTGCACATAGTGCTTCGTCGTGCAGAACATTAATGAGAATTTATTTCCCAGTGTGAGATATGTTTCAAAGACGAGGGTCGGTAAAATAATAAAAAACAGAATCTGTTGCAACGCATGAAAAACATAAATGGGTCCCTGGAGTATATCGCAGAGTTTTTGGTTTGCCTATTATTATTATAATTATTCGTCAGTCCTATGTACCTAGCTCAGAAGAAGTGTTGCTATATGTTAATATATATGCGTTATAGCCCAAACCATTGCCACAAAACATCACTCCACACTTTATAATGTGTAAAGCTTGTTTCTATCTTTATAAAAATGAATTAACTATCCCAAGCAATTTTGAGTGATGACGCAGTGTAGCGTTTAACCAGTAATGAATTAAGAAACTATCAAATGACTTTCATACATCATTCTAATGGTTTAATTATTAGGTTATAATATCGGTTGAATAAATAACTTTATTTCATTCAAATTCAAATCTATTTGAATCAAATTCAAAATTAACTGTATTTCATTCAAATGAATTAAGAAATTATAAAAATAAATTAACTATCCCAAGCAATTATGAGTGATGACGCAGTGTAGCGTTAAACCAGTAATGAATTAAGAAACTATCAAATGACTTTCATACATCATTCTAATGGTTTATTTATTAGGTTATAATATCGGTTGGAAAAATAACTCTATTTCATTCAAATGGTTTCCCCAGAGGAGCAACACTTATTATTAACTCTTGATGAAATTTTTTTTTTTTTTACAAATCTTTATTGAAACCTATCCTGCCATCTTGGCTTCTACAATGCTAAAGGACATTTTAAGAGTTAACTTGTTGTTCCTCGCTAGGGATGTACGAGATGAAATAACCAAGTAAACCACCAGGTGGCGTTACCATATGTAAGGCCCAGCCTTTGTATTTCTTACCATATACTACCCAGCTTTCGACACACATATACAGTGTTAATCTTTATTTTTATTATACCAACTCAATATTTTCGGTTATATCCGCCTCCAGATATCTCCAGAGCTTGTTCTCCTCCTTGCTAACTTTTCTAAATTTATGCGACCTTATTACAACTCTAAACCTTATTCTTAACTGATACAGTGCATTTTTGGCATTTACATTACCATCATCAAACAATTTCTGCCTGTGAATAAATGCTTTAATTTGGAGGAATATCCAGTTTATGATTTTCAAATTGAGATTAGTTATTTCAATTCCTAATAATATATTCCGCAAATCCATCACAAAAACACCTCTTCTCTTGTGTATTATTGGTTCACCATTTGTATTTACATTCAGGTGTCCCGAATCATAAATCATGCGATAAACAATCTTCCACAGGCTAGTAGTTGCCTTACATGATACAAAAAAGTGGGCTAGATCATCTTCATCAGAGCAAAAGCTGCATTTTCTATTCTTTTTAATGGTTATATCGCATAAATATTTATTACAAGTTATGATCTTATGCAGTATCTTATACTGGAAGGCCTGTATCCTAGTTTCAGTTGACACCTTGTAGGGTAGTTTAAAAATTTTCTTCCAAACTAAACTCTGAAACTGCTGGTCATTTAACCTTAAGATCTCCTGCCAGCTGTTTAACTTCTTCCTTTTAACATTCCTTTTCAAGACTAAGTTATTATACAGTATCTTTGAAAAACATGTTACAATATCGATTTGAGTACCAGCAATTTCAATATTCACCGTACCCCTTTGGGGTTTATCTCCCTGATGCCTTAAGGCATTCAACCACTTCACAGGAATCGCATCTTTTAAAATTTTCCAATGGGCCCTTGAAGGGTAAAAAGCGTAGTTCTGTATCAACTCATTCATAGACATAATATCTTTATGTTCATTTAAGATGTCACCAACAGCCGATATACCTCTGGCTTCCCATTTTTCCCAATATAGTTGTTCACCTTTATTCTTGATCAATCTATTATGCCATAACCTTTCTCGCAAGATTTCATCAGCATCTTTAGGCTCGTAACGATAATAATATCTATTCCATATTTCGAATAAGTCCGCATAGAATTCATTCAACGCTTCTTTGGGCCTGGACCTCGACATGATAATATTCCCCACCCTTCTCCCATGGAACTCTTCCAGGGCTTTAAAGCTTGACGAATCATGTTGGAGCATCAGTTTTTTTATCCACATTAACCTATTGGTTTCATAAATCTCCTCTAGGAGTCTAAGTCCTAGGCCACCATTCTCTATAGATTGAGTTAAAAATGGGGCACTAATTTTACAATGCGGACCTTTCCATATAAAATTCAATATAATACCATTTATCTCTTTTATGAGAGGTTTACCGAAGGCAATACATGACAAAGCATGTTGAAAAATAGGCATAAGAAACACATTACAGATAAGAACCTTACCTTTCAAGGTTAAAAATCTATTATTCCATTGGCTTATAATCGATTTAACACGAATAATGCTCTCTTCACTGTTTATCTTATACAGGGTTTTTTCATTTCTCGGATACATTAATGTTATTCCCAGCACTTTCATTCTATCCACGCATTTGATTTCTTTCAACCTAGGGTTACTTATTCTAATTCCACCAATATTAAAACCTTGGGATTTCGTGGTGTTCAATTTTAATCCTGATGCTGAATAAAAATCATCAATTATCTCGATCGTTCTGACAAGAGATTCTTCATTACATACAGTTATCGATATATCATCAGCGAATTGGACAAGCTTCGATTGCGTGTTTGCTAACTTAATACCCAGAATATTCTCTTCTTTTCTTATTCTCTCAGCTAGCTTCTCTATAACTATTGTAAACAGAATTGATGAAACAGGATCACCCTGCTTCATTCCTCTTTGGATATCAATCCAATCTGATGTCGTTCCATTATTAATAAAAGTTGCTTTCGAGTAAAAAAATAAGGCCTTGATCCATCTAATAAACTTATCATTGATATTATGAGCTTCAAGAGCAGCCCTCATAAAGGGCCATTCAATGGAATCGTACGCTTTAGAAAAATCCAGCGATGCTATTAAACCCTGTTCTTTTTTCTTCTCTAGTACTGAAATAATATCATCTAACTTTCTAACAGCAGTTCCAATATGTCTTCCTTTTACAAAGCCGTATTGATCATTACTTATTAGTTGAGGTAGGAATTGCGTTAATCTTGTAGCTAAAACCTTCGACATGATCTTATAATCCACGTTTAGTAGTGTTATGGGTCTCCAGTTTTTTATAAAGGACAAGTCGCTTCCATTTTTTGGGATTACACTTATAATACCTCTTTTTTGATCCGCTGTCATTTCACCCTCTTCAAAACATTGCTTCATCATTGACATAAACATATATTTGATCAACTCCCAGAAATATTGGTAGAATTCGATTTGAAAGCCATCACAGCCCGGAGATTTATTTTTCTTTATGGCCATAACTATAATTTTTGTCTCTTCCTCTGAGAAATCTCTACTTAAAAAATCATTCTCTACGTCATCAATTTGGACGAATTCCTTTCGGTCTGAAAATTCATTTATTTTATTTATGTCTACTCTTCCACTTTTATATAAGTTTCTGTAGAAGCTTTCTCCTTCTTTCAATATTTCTCCTGGGTTACAAGAATTCTTGCCATTAATATTCAACATGTTAATTACCTTTTTTTCCGCTCTGTATTTTTCAAGCGCACAAAAATATTTCGTGGGTTTCTCCCCATCCACAGACCATTTCACTCTTGATCTTATCAAGGCACCTTCTGCTTTTTTTAAATCAAGCTCTCTTAGTTCTGTTATAATGGTATTTCGCTCATGAACCTCTTGTGGATTTAGCCTTTTTCTCGAATCTAATATTTTTAACTTTTGCTTTTGAGAATTATATTTATCTCTTTTTTCTTTTGCAATCCTAGATGATACTTTTATAGCCAGGTCCCTGACTCTTAATTTAAAAAATTCCCATTTTAGCTTATGGCTTAGAGGCTGCTTCTGCACATCATTACATATCTCTTCAACTCCTCCACAAAAGATTTCATTGTACAATAATTGAGTATTGAATTTCCAGTACCCTCTCCCCTTTGGGATTATACCTGTGTTCATATACGTTATTACTTCCATATGATCCGAATGGATACTCGATTTTGTCTCACACCTTTCTATTTTATTCCCTATATTTTCTGACACAAAGGCGTAGTCTAATCTTGACGATTGTTGGGCCCTGTACCAAGTGACAGGACGAAAAATCAAGTGATAGGACGACCCTCAGGGTCGTCCTAACTCTGTTCGTAACCATTATGGGCCTATGTATAAATAATTTTTTCTTTAATTTCCATGCATGAATGGTAAAAAACAATATTGTAAGTGTTTTCACAGTCATTCTCCATTTTTTTTTTAACATTTAGCTATTCGTGGGTATAAAGCCTGCTCGTTGCTATTCATTCCTGTTCGTTCGTCTCTGTTCCCTCGGCCGATCACACCAATGTCCACCATATAGCGAATCCCTGTATTGCAAGCCGTGCATACATCATGTGTGTAGGTGACTGGGTGGGTAGGGGTGTGCGTGTGTCTGTGTGATACATGTGTGTGGATCTGAGTAGTAGAGAGGTATTTATTCAACCCGACTACTTATGTGAATTAAATTAATACGTCCTGGTTAAAGGTTGGAATAGACATGGGTTGTGATGTCATAAGGTGGAATTCCTCTGGATTATACTGGTTACCCGTTGGTACCGTATTGTGTATAAAGGTAAAATGAAGAGTATGAGACTAAAGAACGTGTAGGAGTATGAAAGAATAGGATCAGACCTGGTGCAACACAGCCTGCTCTTTTCTACTCTTAACTGTTATTAACCAAAGATCAACCAGGATTTAATTCATTGGCTGCAAGTTTGTAGACAAAACATGGTCTATTTCAACCTTCCAACTCTTCAATGTTTCTGCTGGGTCATTGATTGCCACTAATAATTCTAATAATAGTGCTTGAATTGGCAATTCAAACCAACAACACAATTAAACCCACTCTGGTGTGTTTATGTTCCTATGACTTTTCGCGAACGTGGACCCACAAATTAGTTGTGCAACGTATTCTCGTAGGTTGCCCAAAGAACGAACGTGATTAGGTAAGATTAGCTCATTGAGGACGGGATGCTGCCTCAAGGCAGCATTTTCAAAATGGCGTTGGGGACGGGATGCTGCCTGCAGGCAGCATGACGTCCTCTCCATTAAGGACGGGATGCTGCCTGCAGGCAGCATATTTTTATATAAATTGAAGTGGGCATAACTTAATAAAAAATAAACGGATTTTGATGAAATTTAAAATATATATATACAAACACACTAGAAATATCTTTATAGGTATGTTGTCATGGAGACAATAATGATGACGTCATAACTAACATACGTAAATGCTGGAAAGTGAATTTGGAGCAAGGTTGCCGCCATATTGCACCCAATTGTGACCCATTATTTTAATTATTGAAGACCAAATTCTAGAAATTATGAAAAAATATGATCAATAACTGTTTATACCTATTAAACGATGTACATATGACACATATTATTTGAAGAAAATATTCTTAAAGTGTTTTTATACCCTAAACCTCATGTTAAACACCCGTCCTGAAGCCCAAAAAGGGGGGGAAAAGGGCCCCCGTCCACCAGGCAAAATATGTGTAAACTGCCCCCGTCCTCAATGAGTTAGGGAACGAACAAGACATTTAGACACTGTACGAACAAACAGCAAAGATTGGGATACGAGCAGCGTTGTGCAACAAAGCCCAGGTCAAAAGGAATAATCGTAAATGACAGTATACATAAGAATAGAAAAATCGTGCATGAGGACTGCCATGTTTAAACAGTCAGCAGGGAATTTATGAAGACCCTCCCATTGGACAAAATTGGTAACAGGACATGGGCGGTAGAATCAACTGGGCAATATCATCGTGAACAAAAATCTTCCGATCAATATCAATATTCCTACGCAAGCAAACAATTTATGGATACTCAGATAGAATGTACATGTGCGTGATAATCTGGGAATCTCTGCTGTTAACCAGAGGCGAGATTATACCAAACGTTCTAGACCTCCAAGGTTTGCTGAGGGGGATGTTGTCTACAGATATTGCCCTCCGAAAGCAAACAAGAAGCTCAGACAGAAATGGGACGGCCCATTTAAGATTCGCAGGTTCATAGGCGGTACCACTTGTGAACTTGAGACAGCTGAAGGCTTGCTGAGGTATCATATTGATTATCTCAAGCCTGCTTTTGATGAAAATGGCCCTATACAGGCATAGGGCTCCAGAGTTTCAGAAGCTGGAAAAGGCAGGTAGAGATATTCTCAGGCTGGAAGCTGGGAAGGTAGTAGCGGGAGCTGAATGTCCGTCTGAGTCTGTCAGGGAGAAAGTGACTATAGGTGGTAAACCTAGGGGTAGGCCGAAGAAGAAGGTTAAGCCCGCTTCGGCCACGGATCTTTCTCCTCGGACTAAAGGAAAAAAGAAGAAGGGTCCTGTTAAATTAGGGAACCAAGTGTTACCTACTAAGAAACAGACTCTTAAGAATGTTAGACGTGGGCCTGGCAGACCAAAGAAAAGGGTGACGGGGTCAGGAATGGCTACAGTTGTTCCTCCTGTTCCACCTAGTATTTGTGTTGAAACCAAAAAGACGTGCGGTAGACCGAAAAAACTGCGGTCATGCCTGTTGTTCCTTTAGGGCCTGTTAAGAGAAAGGTTGGACGTCCAAGGAAAGAACCAGCTCCAGTGGTTTCCTTGCCAACCTCTCTACCTAAGAAAAGGGCACGGAGAAATCTGTTCCCTAATGTGAGGGACACCTCCCCAGTACTGATAAGGGCCCAGCGCACGCATAAAGCCCCAGTTTGGTTTAATCAGTAAGAAAATTGGTATCCGGGGGGAGAATTTCTGAACTGGTTCTCTCCCAAAATCAAAAAAGTACACAACGAGAAGTCAGACTTGCAGTTTATCTGTACCAGATGATAATTGCTTGTCACCATTCGGCAATTTTTGACTGGGAGACGGACATGAGTCTTGGAGAGTATTTGGTTTGAACGATAGAGAAAAGCTAGGCCCAGGCTTGCCCTGCGAGCAATTGTAGCTTGGAACTTGCTGTAAGGCCGGAATCTATTTATAGTGGATAGGTGGTTGCTTGAATCTGTCCTGAGAACCAAAGAAATTTGAGGTAAACACCCTGTGAAGTCTCAGCAGGGAAGAACAAGTTAGCCGGACTGGTCAAACACGTCTGCGCTATGGCTCTGAAGGAGCACGGGAGTGGCTGGCCTGCCAACAGTGGTGGCAGACTGAAGCACTAGGCGTGGTCACTGGTTTCGCCGGTGTGTTTCACTCCTTTCAGTCGACTTCCGGATTTTGTGTAAGCAACACCTGAGACAGAAAAGAAAAGCGAATTGTAAGTTTTGTAAAGAGATGAACTTATTGCTTTGCACTCTATGCTGTTGATATGTGGTTGCAAGAAGGTGACAAGAGTTTCTGGAACTGTGTGCGCTGTATTTACTGAAATATTAGTGTCAGAAATGACTCGGTGGACTGGCGCCAAGCGCGTAGTGGCCATCTTGGTATGTTTTGTGTAGCAAATGAATGGGCAATGGGTGTTTTTACGCTAAACAGACCATTTCTTGTCAAGTCCCGGTGATATTAACAAGTGAAACTCAAACTACATATTGGTTGATGAATTAATGTGTTGTCTCAGAGCTTAGCTTATGACATATGTATACCGGTAGTAGAATTTTGGGCCCATGTTCTGGGTCTGAAATGTTGTCCCTTTAGCCGTGCTGTGTGTTGTGCTGTTGCTAAATGTTGTTGTTTTTCTGTCCTGTAGAGTATTACTACATGTTTGGAAAAACTTGAAAATGTCGGACGCAGACAAGGATTTGGATTTGTCCGCGTCAGAGGGAGAGGAGCTGCTGACAGACGAGCAGGCAGCTAAAGTTCTGGACTCCCTCATTACGGCAGCAGAGAAGGAGGAAATGGCTAAAGGTGAGGCCGAGCAAGAGGAGTTCGATTGTGACAAGGATGTTCCAACACCCGCCCCGTTCATGCCTTCTTTGGACAAAGAAATGGAGGTTGAGGAAACTACAACTCCCCCCAAGTGTGTTTGGACCAAGATCGCCACTGAGAAGCCTGCTCAGGTGCCCAAGTCCATGGACAAGTCCGCGGACAGAGGCCGGCCTTCCAGGTCTTTGGAGAAGGTGAAAGTGGATTTAGGGACCAAGGATCCCAAGCAAAGCCCCAGGGGCAAGTCCGAAAGGAAAGCTAAGGTGGAGGTGTCACCTCGAAGGTCACCAAGGAAGCAGTCAATCCCCAGAAAAAGCTCGAGGGATCGAGAGTCTGGTGCTACTACCCGCTCTCAGTCTGACTCCCCGACCAAGAGAAGTTTGGACCGGAACCGGGGTCGAGAAGAGGCCAGAGACGGAGCCGGGCCAAATGAGAAAACTGACTCTGCCTCCCAGCCCAAGGAGACAGGTAAGCCGAAACCTAGTGGGTCCGGCAAGTCTTCTACCAAACGGAATAAAACTGGCAGCACCTCCAAGGGAAGCTCGGCTTCAAAGACCCTTCCTAAGATTCAGAAACTTAAGAAGGTACATGTGTACAGGTCCGAAGCCAGGCGGGTTCAGCTGGCGGCTTTTGGTTCATTAGCCAAATTCAAGTCAGTGATGGACTCCAAGATGGAATCCAAGTTTAGACCAGCCCGGATCTGCACCCAAGCAAGCCCCCGAATCAGACGACGAGTCCAAAGAATATGACGATGACCGAATGTCCCGCTACGAGCGAGTCATTAGGCCTGAGGTGGTCCGGGAGGACACTCTAGACAAAGGGACCTTTGGTAAACTGTCTGGAGTCCACAAGCTGTGGCAGGTCGGATTCAGGTGCCCCTTTGTGGTATGCAGGTACCAGCCTATCAATGAAGGGGGCATCAAGAAGTACAACACGAGAGAACGCTTTTTCAGGCACCTCTGTGAGGTACATGCATCCTACTCCCAGGTGTGGGTATGTCCCCATGAACACTGTGCACAAGTGCTGGACTGCCGCGGGGAGTTGGTGCAACACTTCATGAATGGCGAGGTGCTCCAGCACAAGTTCGGTCGTCCAAAGTCCCTGGACAAGACCAATGCTGTCATCCCCAAGATAGTGAACAATTCAGCCTTCTTGCAGATGACATACATGTCAGCCCAGCACCTGAGGATGATGCGGAGGATGAAGTTGGCCGGGCCGCCAGGCCGAGGTCCGAAACTTCTTCTTCTTCTGCTGTGGCATCTGGGTCTAGTTCGACCTCGGGGAGCAACAAAGTGAAGGCAGGTGGAAGGTCAGCTGCCAAAAATGGTCCTCCCAGACCAAGAGGAGGCACTGAAGGTGCCCAGAAACGTGGCCGGTCAAGCTCTGGAGGGGAAATGCTTTCATTGACTCTTCCCGCCGCTAAAAAGCAGAAAGGCTGCAAGGCGCAGGAGGAGACGGACACCTTGTCTGCCCAACTGCCCGGGAAAGTGGAGACCGAGAAACTAGTCTGAGCAGCAGATACAGAGGTCCAGCAGTGCGTGCTGACCCTTTGCGCTGCTGCCAATGCTGCTCAGCAACAGTTCTCGGACTCAATGGCCACCCTGACTGAGCCATTTAAAAAGCTGGAGACGGTCCAGAGACAGATAGGGGAAACTGCTACTCTGAGAGAGACTATCCGTACCCAAGCCAAAATCATCCAGACTCGTCCGTGGCTAAGAAAGATGGCGAAATTCTTAACCTGACGGAAGAGAATGCAAGTCTGCGTGGTGAGTAGGCTGAGTTTGGCCGTAGCTCCTCCCCAGAGGGTCAGGAGACAGGAGAGGTGGATCACGGACCGTTCGGACAGCTGCTGAAGCTGGTCCTAGTACCAGCACTGTTGTCTCGGAGTCCGGCGACTCTGTGAGCCTCAGCTTGGACTTGGCACAATACAATTTATTGTCGAGTTTGGTGGCCAAGCTGCAGCCTGTGGCACCAACACATACCAATCCACCACCAGTAAGACGGACGGCCGCAGTGGCACAGGGTGGCCACGACCCCTACGGCCTTGTTAGAATGTTTGATTCACCCGAGGCCCTAGTTTCACCTCTTCCAGGGGGAGGAACTACGGGAGCTGTTGCTACGGAGGCTGTTGTTCCGGAGAAGGAGCATAAACCCGATGACGAGTCTGCGGAACCCAAAGACACCCCTATGGATGCGGAGTAGATAGTCTTCCTCCTTGTTAAGCCTCCGCCGGATGAGGCCTCAAGCACTTCTTGTTCCTGTTCAAGACTCCGCCGGGAGAGGCGTTGAACGTTTTTCTACCTTGTTACCTGTTTCCGTCCACGGGCTCCTTTCACAGACCCTGACAACATTCTGCTACCCACGGACTCCTCCCTCGGATTCCTTACACATCAACACAGACATTTTAAAGTGAGATAATTTGCATTTACTGTTGTTTTAATCATAATAAACAACATGTAATATAAGGAGAAACTTAAGTTGGACTTTTTGAAAATTGTCTACACCTTTTTAATACACTGGATTCTGTAAGCTAGTGAGGACACTATATGAGCATTTCCACCAAAAGTGCAACATTTGGGTTAAAATACAACAGCTCCTCCAGAGGCTAAAATATTTATCTGAGATTATTTTCATTGGTATTTTCGGATTTCGGATCCAGGGAAAAAAAGTCGCCTAGGGGGAAGTATCCTACAATGTTTTTTTTGTTTCTTTAGTCGTGAGGCCAAGAAAATGCTTATTTTACTGCCAGAATCACCCATAAAACACGCAGATTTTCCTATCAGAATCACTGTTTAAAAAATACAGCCAGTATTTTTTGGATAAAAACTTATAAATATTCTCGATATAATGGGTTTTATAGGCATAATGGGCCAGAGGGACAATGATTACTCTGAAATAATATGTTTTTATGGATAAAAAATCAATATTTTCAACTTTTCAATCCATTTCTTGATGATATTATGTAAAGTTGATTATGGGGTACCCCCTGTCGCCGTTAGGGGGCTCTAAATGTTTTTGGAACATATAGAAGAACTAAAAATGTTTGGTGGTATAAAAAAAATTGAGGCCGCCTTTATTAAGATTTTTTTATACCACCAAACGACCTGTAGGGTACGAGGTCTAGCTGAGAATGAAGCTTCAAACAAAGGTGGTCGCCCCTGGCAACCCCGGCAAGACATTCAGGTGACACTACAATATTTATACCTGTATTGACTATCGGCAATACACACTATAATGGGCCAGAGGGTCAATGACCTGTGACCTGTGCCGCTGCCATTACTATTACCATTACTGAATGGTTATTTTCCTGTAACTTTCCTTCTAGTTGGAATATTTCCACAAACAAAAGAGCGTTATGACCCTTATATCAAGACCTATTATATATAAACTAATTCAAAACATTATGCTTACAATTTCATTATTTGTTTCGAATTTAAATCCTCATTTATGTAGAAATATGTACCTTTCCCCTGTGCCCTTACCATCAGAATTCAGGTCACAGTCTCTCCCAAGCTGCCCTGACCACAATATTTATTATTAACGTTCCCAATTTTGTCTATATTAGCAGCAATATATCTAGTTTATGTACGAAAAAAAATAAATCAATGCAAGCAATTTAAAAAAATTGATAATTTTCAGCCCTGAATGGCCAAATGTGGCATTTTTGGTGGAATTGCTCATATGCTCCTATTTGTATTTGTGTTTACTCTGATTTACTACCTTCGGATGTGTATATTCAACCTTTTATGTGGATTTTCAAGTCTCTTTTTATTGTGTTGTTTGACATAATTGTCTTTTTGAGAGTGTGTTTTTTACTACTTTTTGCCGAGTTTATAATCTGTTTAAACTCTTTTTCGAGGAGGGGGAGTATTGTAGTGGGTCTGGTTATATTGCTATATTACTTCATGGAGGTGCTGTCTGCTGTGGGTTAGTATGCTTGTACTACCCCAGTGGGCAGTGCCATTGTACATTACTACATATCAGAATATGTGTAGAGTCTTTTATTAGCAAAACACTTATGTTGTTCTTATTATTCACCTTACTGCTATAACCATTTACCACCTTATTCTTGCATACTTTATGTACCAACGGGACGACAGTCTGTGAGTTTGCACTAGTAAAGTGCTTCTTAATCCTTATCTTTATTGTCTATTCACTGTATGCTCTTACACCCATTTCATGTGTGTCTCTAAGTAAAGAGGTCCCTGACTCGCCTGGTCAGAGTTAGGACAGTTGTGTCCCAAGTCAGCAATAAAGTCTGTGCAGAAGGTTAACCCTTGTTGTGTCTTATTTGCGTGCAAGCTGATCGGATCCGAGGATCACTACAATAATACATTATAAATATCATATTTTATATTATATTCCATCACAGACGGTGATGGTACATTCATTATTCATTGTTGTTTATTTCATTTATAAAAACGAGAAAATGATCATATTCTCATATGATCCCAAAGATAAGAGCCCTTTCGAATGGTATATGGAAAACAAATCTTCACCCATGGGATCATTATGAAAATCAGTGAAGAAAAACGGTGATGGGCAAAAACTTCCGCATTTTAGAAACTTACATTTTTACATTAATTAAAGTGACATTGGCAAAATTCTTTGTTGTATAGGGTAATAGAATATCAGATTGTTGTAGATATCTTGGAAAAAATCATTTCATCAGAGATATTTTGTTTTTGCCACTGACCCTGTGGCTAAACCTATATATCGAAATTGAAATGTTACTCGATCATTTCAAGTCTCATGGGGATGAAAATTATTAATGTTTTGATATTACGTTGGCAGCCCTTGAACTATTATTTCATTGCGTTATTATGGGTCAGCGGCCACGCTCCTATATATAATACCTTACATTAGCACACCCTCGTCACCTACGACCTAAACTGCAGTTACCAGCATTCAAAATGGCGGAAGGTGGGCTCCCATTAGAACAAACAATGTTGGTTTTTACCTAACAAAAGCCGTTTTCAGTAGCTGTCATGTTCCGTGGGTGTTTACTATAGTTGCATTTAGGTTTGAGTGTTATCAGATACATGTATCTGGCTTATAATACAGTGTAATCTAGGTGAAAAACATTGAGTGGTATACCCGTAACTGCATTATACAGTTACGGTCATAGTGGAAAACAGTTGGGGTCATACAGTGTGTTATTCCAAGTACAAAATATAAGTAAACTTCAACCCTGGTACATTATTTGAACCCATCACAACGATGTCATACCTAAAAGGAAGAGATCTATCAATTCAGTTTATTATATAAAGTATTTTTAAGCAAGATTTCAAAGAAAATCATCAGTGCCAACAACAACAACAATGCTGGTAACTGCAGTTGGGGTCGTAGGTGCCGAGGGTGTGATTAGGCGTGAGAATATCGGGGGCGCTTTTTTTAGTAGTAGAGACCCGTGAAAGCTACTGGCCAGTGACGGCCAGCTAACCACCATATACCGTTGCGACCAGACAGGCCAATTTGGGTGGCAACTTGAACCCGTTCCATGACCAGGGAATTGTAAATGCAAGTGATGCCTTATATTACCGTCCTTGTCCCTTAATACAATATATATATATATACCATTTTGAATCATAGACATTATTGACACCTCTTGCCGATTATAATATATATGTGATATAAAAATAACGGCTGGATACTAAATTTTCCTGGGCTATAATATGGGGTGGGGGTGGCGGATTGGGACTTGGAGAATATAAGACAGACACATTTGATTATAAACATTTGGCGTCACCAGGTAGCTTTAAAAAAATGACGGGAGTAATCATTTCTCAGTTTCTTAGAAATTAGGATGATACTCACCATTAGTCAGGGAATATTAAACAAATCTGGGAACAAATTCCTTACCAAACAATTTTTTCACCAATGTGTTGGTAAAGGTGTCTACTAACATATATCAAAACATTTAAACTCAACTCCCGTAGGAGAACCCGTGACAACTGAAAAAAAAATGGCCGCCACTAAAACTCTGAAACTCAATAATCAAGTGTGAATACACTTTTTCTAGGTTTTAAGGCATGGGGAATCCATTGGAACATGAAAAATGTTGATACAGATGTTATGTAACGTTACGTAACATTGTGTAACCTCATTATCTATCTAATTATCACCTATTAATTATAATATCTCATTATTAAATTCGCTAATTATACTTAGCTATCCAGTACTGTGCAAGTCTACTTATACATGCTAAGCCATAGGTATTACGTAAGGGCTCCGCCCCCTACTCTTCCACACATCCTGTATGGACATATGTACAGATGCTAGATCATTAAATCAGTTGCTTAGTTCTTCTCACGAAGACCACACGTTCGTTTGCTATTCTTCCATTCATACCTTAACACTGGCGGACAACCCGCTCGATCTTGGACTTATAAAATCTCACATGAACAAGCGAGTTCTTTCCTGGAATATGGAGAGATTATTTGAACATTTCATCAGATATTAAGCATGGAAGATGCTCCGAATTCGCCTGAGTTGCCATTGTTCGACAGACTGAAGAAATCGGTGGAACGATTGGCGGCCATCCCTCAAGCGATAGTGACGAGAAGACAATTGAGAGAAAATCGTGGTAAAATATTAAATCAACAGCCTAAACAACTTGTTTTCGAGGAACATCCCTACGAAGTGCCTCATGCTTTGGAAGATGAGCAGGAAAGACAAGAGATAAATCCACAAGCAATTCCGCTACCCCCTCCTCCAGTACGTGAACAGATAGAAGAGCCAGAACAAGTTCAACAGGAAGGAGTAGTGTTTAATCATTGGTTAGACGATATTATTAACAGAAATGTGCAGCAACTAGCTGGGAATAATATTGGTCAGGAAAGATTAGTTGAAGACAATCCAGTCGACGAGGAGAGAGCCGGCGACCAAGCGCTAGAGGAACATTTAGCGCCCAACCCCGACGACGCGGTGAATGATCCAGCGATAGATCACCAAGGTCAGGCTATCGACGATGAACAGCAGCCACAGGTTGGTTTAAATGTTGAGAACAATGTAAATGAAAACGTGGTAAATGAAGGGGAAGTTCTGGAGGAAAATGACCAGAATCAACGTGAAAGAGTGTTAACACCCCAAGCTGTCGTTGAACAGCCTCCTGTAGTTAATCAAGGACCATATTATCCATTTGAAACACCAGGATTAAATGACAATTTTGTGACACCTTTACAGACCCCAGCAAAACCAGTAGTAAATCAGTTCATTCCTTTACAAACACAGAAGCCTATTCTCAGAAACTTTCCCCAGGCTCCAGTGTTCAATGTGAATGGACCCAGACCTCCTGTGTTTACACATACCACCCCTCAACACGTAAATCAGCAGCCGCCTCAGTCGCCTAGGCAACAACCTCAGTCGCCTAGACGAGACCCCTATCAGCACCAGTGGGATATGAATCATCAACAAGGACAGATAGGAGGCATGCAGGCAAATCAGTACGGTTTGCCTCCCCAGAATCACCAATATTTTCCTCAAAATGGTGAGAATATTGGAGGAAATAACCAATATTTTGCTCCTGTGCAAAATGCGATTCCACAGCAGCAGGCCCAGAATATCGTTAATCACCAGCAACGAAACGATATCCAGCAACAGCCACAAAATAATATTCCTCTTCAGCAACAAGTTGGTTACCAAGCTCCCCAGCAACCAAATATTAACCAGCAGAGCCCTAGAGGATATCAAAATCAGGGGAGAGGCAGACAGACCCCTCCTCGTCAACAACAGCGACCAAGGCAACAAAATTATCAACCTAGGCCGCAACAACAGAGGCAACAATACAGACCTAATGTGCAGCAACAACAGCAACAGCAAGGGTTTGTACAACTGCCAAATGTACAGCAAGGCATGTATAGGCCCCCACCCCCTGCCTATAACCAACCCTTGTACGATTTGGTAGGAGAAATCAAGCAAATGAGGCTTGATCAAACAGCCTTTTTGGATGTGTCACTACGACGACAGGCAGAAGCGACAGGATCCACTACTTCTGCTGCCTTGTCAAAACAATATCGCAGAGCCCCTGTGATTTTTGAGAAACCTACAGCAAAAAGGCCTGTTCAAGAATTCTTTGAAGAATTCGAAAATTTCACCACCCCGATTAAGGAAGATAACCAGCTGATGGTGACCACGTTGGTTCAATACTTATCGGGTAGGGCGAAAACTTTTTATAGTCAGATTGTGGGTCTATATGGCGATACCATATCCTTTAACAGGATCAAATCAGATTTTATCACAAAATTCAGCGAATTATCACTTTCTGAGGTGTTAAAAGATTATTCGCATAGAAAACAAGGGCGACACGAGTCAGTAGAAGACTACGACAATGACATGTTGCTGCTGTTATCCAAGGCAAATTTGCCTACACATGTTCAAATACGATTCTATGTGACCAATTTGCGTTCAGAATTGGCTGGGAGGGTTGCTGCAGAGTACCCATCTTCCCTTGATCAAGCCTCTAAGCTAGCAGCTAAACATGAGTGTATGATGGCGACAGATAGAGCCCCTAGAAATACACCAATGGAAGAGGCCATTAATATGATGTATTCGAGGAAAGATAAGCACAATTCCAAGCATAATGATGACAAACATAAGGGCGATAGCTATCGTAAATCGAGGTCTGATAAATATCACGAATCTCGAAGCAAAAACGAGCATGATAGGTCTCACAGCAGACATAGATCGAAGAGCTATAACAATAGCAGCAAGGAGCGATCTAGTAGTCGACATAAGAGCTATGAAAGGAGTTCCAGCAAGGAAAAAGGTGATAACAGCAAGTATCAACGCTCTAACAGCAAGGATAAATCTGTAGGCTTCGAGAAAAAAGAGAAGTACAGAGACAAATCAAAATCGCCGAATTCCAGTCAGAGAAATCTGACTCCTTATAGGCAAAAGTCATCTTCTCGTGAGAGAGAGGGTGGAAAAAACGAATAGGCTGTGTCTTGGTGGGCGACCGACACAGCTACGACGATATAGTTGACGAAATAGGAACGACCTTGGACAATTCTAATGAACAAGTGTGTGATATACCTGACATTGAAGCGACAATTCCTAAAAAGAACAGTGTATCCGGATTCAGGGTGACCAAATGGGCGGGAAGCAAAAAGAACATTATATCTTCTACCGATTCTGAGAGAAAAACAGATTGTCAAGCAACTTTAAAGCTGAGAAAACCAAAGGATAAAGGTAAGAAAGTTTTGGTTACAGCTCCGATTGAAAAGGGTTGCATAGACATCGAGGTAAAAGATTTAAATATGCCAGTTCTCGTTGATACAGGTGCCACTGTTTCTTGTATAAGCTCTGCCTTCTTTAGGAAAATGAGGAACAAAGTTCCAAATGATAAGATTTTGAGGTGTAATATCAAAATATTTGTTGCAGATGGAGGTGCTCATCACTGTTATAAGAAAATTGAGATTGAATTTAGAATAGGAGACCAACAATTCAGACACAGGTTTATTGTTTTACCAGCTTTGCATAGAAGCATGATATTAGGTGTTGATTTTTTGAGAAAATTCCGAGCAAAGATTAAGTTTCATTCGGGTGAAAAACAGCATATGTTCCCTATCAGAGCAACACGTACGTTCATGATAGCTCCAGGAACAGAATACACAACTGTGGCTGAAATTACTTCACATACGGATATGTTAAAATCAATCGGTGTCACTGAAAATCTGCAAAGGCAGAGACCTGTATCGTTCTTAGTCAAGCATGCCTTGGTAAAACCTTTTAGTGAAAATAAGGTACCAATTACTTTATTTAACGCTTCAAAAGCTTCCTCAACGATAGAGAGAGGCACGGTATTGGGTATGTACACTCTGGCTTCTGAAGACGATTTTCTTTCTCCTAAAGAAATTGAACAAGTGAATAGTTTAAAGGCTGAAACAGCTGGAACGAGCGATAAAATTGTTGATTTCCAAATAGGTGAGGAGTTAACTGGTGAACAGAAAACCCAATTGCTAGATTTGTTGCAGAAAAATGAGAGTGCGTTTGTTGGCAAGGATAAAAAGTTAGGTTTAACGACAGAATATGAACATAAAATCGAATTGAAGCCTGATTTTAACCCTGTCATGAGACAACCATATCGCATGAATCCTGTAATGTCTAAAGTAATGGGAGGAATTTTAAGGGAACAGGTCGAGCAAAATTTAATAGAGAAGTGTGTCGACCCAGTTGAATTTAGTTCCCCATGTTTTCTTGTTCAAAAACCTACCACAGCTGATGGGAAAAGGGCCTGGCGTCTTGTTATTGACTATCGTCAAGTCAATAAATCAATAAAGGATGAAATCAGGGCCTTCCCACGTGCTGACGATACTATAGAAGCAGTTGGACAGACCCAAGGAAGATATTTTTCTCGCTTAGATGCTTTTGCTGGCTTTCATCAGGTCGGTTTAAAGAAGGAGGATAGATATGTAACAGCCTTTAATTCTCCTCTGGGTGTCTACAGGTATAAGGTTATGCCTATGGGTTTAAAGACTTCTCCCAAAGCGTTTCACTCTTTAATTGAACATGTTTTACAGGCGGTTCCAAATGCTTTTTATTACGTCGACGATGTAGTAATAGCATCTCCAACTTGGGATATGCATGTAAGGGACATTAAAAATGTATTTGCTGCCTTTGCCAAGGCAAATATTAAGTTTAAGAAGGAGAAATGCTCATTTGGTTTGACGAGGGTCCCATTTTTGGGCTTTATAGTAGACAAGGATGGAATACACCCAGATCCAGCTAAACTGGATGCTTTACAATCTTTCCCCCGACCAAAATCGGTGAAACAGGTTAGGTCGTTTGCTGGACTTGCCAATTATTATAGGGTGTTTATTCCAAATTTCAGTCAGATTATGAAGCCTTTATATGTACTTACAAAGGCAAAAGTGAAATTTGTATGGTCAACCGAGGCTGAAAATGCATTTAATAAAATCAGAAATGCGATTCTTGAAGATGCTGTCTTGGTATACCCTGACTATTCTAAAGAGTTCATCTTGGCCTCGGATGCTTCTAACCAAAGTTTAGGGGCCTGTATCAGTCAAGCTGATATTAATGGTAATTTACGTCCCATAGCCTTTGCAGGAAGAGGCTTGACCCCTGCTGAGCAGAAGTACAGTGCCACTGAGAAGGAATTGGCTGGATTACGTTTTGCTCTGAGCAAATTTAGACATTATGTCATGTCTAAACATTTTACCATTTTGACTGACCATGCAGCTCTTACTGCTATAAATACAAAGAAAGATTTAACAGGGAGGATGTTCAGATGGCTCGATTTTTTTGGGCAGTTCGATTTTTCTGTGAAATATATCCGGGGAAAATTGAATATCATCCCAGATGTTTTATCTCGAAGGGAATACGATCCTAATATTCCCACTGTTCCTCACGTTGAGATGAGGAAATCCGTGTCATTTAACCCCATTCATGCAACAAAATTATTCGACCAGGATGAGAAATGTGAGAATAATCCAATCATGTTGTATAAGACAAGAGCCATCCTCAAGAAGGATGTAGCTGTTCACGAATTAGATAATAGTGTATCACAGGAGCAAGTCTCCTCTATCTCAGATATACAGTTACAGGATTCTGTACCATTGACAGACAGTAGCACGGATATCTTGATAGCCCCAGTACAAACAAGGGCTCAGACACGTGCTAATGATCCTGTAAGTGATGACGACGATAAACAGGATGGAGTCCCTCCCCCAAATAATGGTAATCAAGCTGTTAAGCCCCCTAGGAACAGCAGATGTGGTAATATCCCTAAAGCTAGAAAAACAAAAGCAAGGCCTGTAATTCGGCCAGGGAAAAATAACACAAAGACCAGGATAGGGGAAGAGGGTCGTGTAGGTAAAGAAAACATTGATAACCAGCTTAGAGTTCCATTCGATAAAGCTAAACTGAAACATGACCAGGAAAACGATTTGTTTTGCACTCTGATGACTGATTATCTCGAAGGTAAACAATTGCCAAAGAATCACGAGTTGACTCGATTAATCTTAACAACTCATGATATGTTTTTCGTTCAAGATGAGATTTTATGTAGGCTTCCTAAAAGGACCAAGATCACACAATTGGCTAATTGTTTCCAAATAGTAATTCCTGGGGTATTACAGAAGCCTTTGATTCGATTTGTTCATGCTAAATCATTAGCTGCACACGTGGGATATGCTAAAACTCTTTCTTTACTTCAAGCGAGGTTTTATTGGACATCGATGGCTAAAGATACTAAGATGCACGTAACTTCTTGTCACGAATGTTTGATGTCTAAAAGTGTTAAGCATCCAACCAGATTGCCCTTGAAGATCAGAGAAATGGCGCCTGCACCCTTTAGCACGCTAATGATAGACGCGATGGGACCTTTGCCTAGAACGCAAAGGAACAATTGCTATATCCAGGTGGTGACGGACCAATACTCGAAATTTTGTTTCATCTGGCCGACTCCTGCTATTACAGCAGAGAGGGTCGCTGCCGAATTCCACAAGTATGTAATCGCTTATGTGGGCGTTCCTAAGATTCTTAGAAGCGACAATGGTGCCTGTTATATAGGCGAAACGTTCAGAGACAAATGCAAGGCTTGGGGAATTGCCATGTTTTTCGGCAAAATCAATCGATAATCGGTTGTCTAAGAACAATGGTCTCTAGGAGTCAAAAAGATTGGGATTTATTTTTGCCAAATATCCAATTTGCATTAAATGCTTCAGATCATTATACAACCGGTATCTCTCCATATCTCCTGGCCTTTGGGAAGAATCCAATAATTCCTGCAGAGGCCCCACTGCAAAATGATATCTCCCATACCCAACCGATCATTGACCAAATGTTACAAATAATGAAGACGAAAGCTGAGGCTGCTGCTATTGCAGAAAAAACCAGAAATGACAGAGAGAAGAAGATGAAAGATCGACACGATGAAAAGAGCAGGCCCCATACGTTAGATATCGGTTCAATTGTTTATGCTAAGGTCCACCGATTGTTGGTACCAAATACAGCAATGAAATTGCAAAATCGATACGTTGGCCCATTTATTGTGTGCGGATTTCCTTCTCCTTATACAGTAAAAATAAGAAATCTTGAAACAGGGGCAGAGGTAAAGAGACCTGTCCATGTTCAATTCATAAAGAAATCAAGTGCTGCAGATAACAAGTTAGTTGATCTGTTGAAACGTAATATTCAGACATAAAAGGATTCCGGATTAAGTGATACATCCGCATGTAATTTATATGGCTTGTGAAATTCTATAACCGGAATTAGCAGGGTTTGCTTCAAGTAAGATAGATGGCACTATTATGTAAGTCCAGTAGGATGAAGCGATCTATTGTATTATGCAAGAAGAGAAGGATATAGGTGGTGCAATGGTTCCTGGTAGACGCCCCTTTTTACTATATATGGTTAGGATTGATATTCGCTAATGAAATCAGTCCTCAGCCTCAAGCTGCGATTGGTCAAGATTATCCAGTGCTTGAGTTGGTCATCTTATATATGTCCAGCAAATTCAGGCCCTTCCATCCAGTGGCTGTGTACCATCGGGGACACCCAGACCGATTGTTTTATTTTTCACGTTTCGTGAGCTGCCTTTATTACAATCTCAACGATAGTTCATCATGTTTCTTTCAATAATCTGGTAGGTGTCATTCGTATCTTGATTTATTTCATTTGTTATTTCACTGTTTATACGAACTGCCCTGAACGCCTGGAATTTACACATGGATATCACGGATTATTTCTTTATGTGTTGAAACGTTTATATCATGCATGACTTCGATATTTGGTGGTGGAACTTAACGTAAATACTAACGTCAGCCACTAAAAATATTATTCAAAAGAATAGCCCTATCCACGTATAGGATATGGGTTATCTGATTATGACACTTATGTTAAGTCATATGTATATATTTTTTTTTTTTTGTACTTGTTAGAAAGTATACAACGACTTTTGTTTTCTCTTTTCTCGTATTATTCAGGGTAGCCTGTCTACTCTCTTGGACGAATGCAGAGTATCTGATCAAACAGAATTATGGAGTGGCATTTGGAGAAATGCACAAACCAATTTTGATCGATGTGGAAGAAATATTTGTACATGTGTCGGTGCCGACAGTAATTTTGCCCCCTAACAATACAATTTCGACACTGGAAAATCAGTACAATTTAACTTCAGAAATGAGAACGATTCGGACCAAAATTGAATTTTTGTTAACTCGTGTCTTTGACACAGCTCTAACATTATTTAACAAGATAGAAAGCATGGCTAGTTCACATGGTGGTAGGTCTAGACGAAAGGCTTTATTACAGCCTGTAGGTGATTTGGTTTCTGTTGGCCTGGGTTTGGCTACTGATCCACACTTGTCAAAAGTGGAAAATAAATTGGATGCAATGATTAAAGGGTTATCATTTGGTGAAATATCGAATGTCAAAAGGGATAAGATTATTTTGAGTCTGACTAAACAGCTAAAGTTGTTATTTAGGCACGCCACTAAACACAACAGAGAGGTGGGAGTTTTGTTTATTAATTCGTCGAAAGAAATAACAAATCTGACAGAACAGATAGATAACTTTGTGCAAAATTTGACTGCAGAGTTGACTAACACCATGGCATTACATGCCATGTTACATGAAACCACTTTGAATCTGTTGGTGTTAATCGAGTATATCGATACGGCGAGGTCACTCATCAGGGGCTTAAACAGATTAAATCAGGGTGAAATACCCGATATTTTCTTGCCTTTGGGAGGCCTCAGAGCATTATTGAAACCATTGTCTAAAGAAATTGCATCAAAATTCCCTTTGGCCACGATTTTGGACGATTCGTTGGACCCCTCCTACACTAGAGTAGTGGAATATCATTTCTGGAACAATTCTCTCTTGATAACAGTGCCTATTATTCTTAAATATAATGACGACTTGTGTATAGCTTACAGACCTGTGCGATTCGGTGTTCCGATCCACACTAGTTCTAATGATTCAACGGGGTATACCGTACTAGACACTGAGATGCCTTATCTATTGGGTAAATGCTCAAGACTAGGGATATATTTTGAGTTAAAATCGCATGATTATGAGCAATGTACTCAGCTGAGTCGCTCTGTGGTGTGTTTTACTCCCCCAGCGAGAATTTTGGCAAATCGCAACACCTGCTATTCGGCAATCTTCAGAGATTTGGCTTCAGATATAGGAAAATTGTGTACTTTCAATACTTTGTTAACTCACAAGACACCAGTTTTTCACCTGGCGATTAACAAAATCCAACATTTGGTAGTGGGCAGAGAAACAAGATCAACTCTCTCTTGCCTTCAGCGACCCAGAACGAAAGTTGCGATGAGTTTATTAGCTATTATCAAAATTCCTTGTGATTGTTCATTAATCTCTGAATCGGTGGTAATATCTGCTCCAAGAGATGGGTGTATTCCTTGGAACGACACAAATATTTTTGTAGAATCAGGATTTAACTTGGCTATTGCCGTAATATTTAAAATTCCATTCAAAAACTTAACCGGTGAAACGAAACATGGTTCCAGAATACACATTAACCTTCCCTCTCCCCAAGACATGCATGCAGCCTTGTCACATTTACCAGCTTCCTTGATAACATCAGGAATTAAAGTAGAGAGGCTAGCGAATGAGCTACTGGTGGCGGATAAGATTGCTAATGACAGATGGGAGACTTTGAAGAAATCTATAAATACAATGTCTACCCATCCAGCATCCATAAATTTGGCTTTGATCATTAGCATATTGGTAACGATTTTCTCTGTTTATTTGTTCTATAGGATCCACAAATTGGCTATCTTATGCACATTTGTGAGGCCCATTCAGGCGTTTAAACTGAATCTCTCAGCGCCAGTTTTTGAAGATATAAATCTGGGCTTCGACATACCCACCCCACAGCCAATCACAGAGGATTTGAAACCCTACTTTCCACCAAACCCTATCCATGCTATATTGAAAATTTGTGCAGTAATAATTGCCTTCAAAATTATATTATTTCTCTGGAAGCATCGTCGATGCATATGTAACTACTTCCCTCGATGCCTAGTCTGTAGACGATGCACAAGAAACCAGAAAGATGAAACTGCTTCTTGGATTATGCTCAGATTGTATTCTGATGATCATTTGGTCACGATCAAGTTAATGCAAATTCCTTTTGAAGTAAGTGCAATCGTGGGATCTTCACCTGCCCCGCCGCTAAGATTAGGCAAATTGCACGTTGGATGGTGTTGTTGTTGCTCACTTGATATCGATCTGCGATGGAGAGCAGCTCTATCATTAAAAGTGCACAGAGCAACGAAACAGATCTTGCTGCCTAGCAAGGTCAAAGTAGATCGACGATACCATCACGACCTGGCAGAGCTGATGAACCCAGCGTCAGATGCAATGTACGTTCTGTTAATATCCTCCGGCACTAGTTCCTACCAGATACCTTGGATAGACGACCCAAATGGGTCTAGTGTCACCATGTAAGTTTGTATAATCACTTTGTTTTGGAAACCATTGCTGTTCCAATTTATTTAGTTTGTCTGAAAGATTTTTCTCATGTTTGTATTATACCATTTTGTTGTTTGTTTCTTGCTAAAAAACTTGGAAGAAATTTCTCGCTTCGAGGTTTCATTTTTTTTTCTCAGGAGTAGACATCTGGTTTTACTCGATCGAAAGTATTTTCTTTTTTCTGAGCACTTTTTCAATTGACTTTGGCACCCTGGCATTGATATTGATATATAAAATGTATTTATACTACCCAATATTCTATGCAACCTGTTATTGGACTGTAATTGATGCTTTCTTACAGGAGTACAGCTGCCTATTTGTCTGCGAGAGAAAATGGTACTGAGGAAGAACTATTGGTAGTGCCCCATAGATCAAACGTGGAACGGATCTAAGATGAAAAAATGAACATTTTATTAAATCTGATAATTTTAATAGGCACTTGGCTCGCCCCCATTGCCTGAGGTTTGAGTATTATACCTTTCCTCTGATATCTTTTTCATATGAACTTTTCCTGAGTTGGACTCAGTCGACGATACATATCAATTTCACGCAGCAGACAAGCATCATTGTCTGGCATTTGTATATTGTTTATTCTCGCAGATGTATTTTGTATTGTTATGTTTTTAATTTGTATTCCCAGTTGAAGAGAATTCATTCACTTTTAAGCAGCAGACAAGCGTCATTGTCTGAAATATACCTTTCTCGCTCTGGTTAGTTGTTTTGAAATGTGTAGGTTATATTTAGAACCATATACTATTAGTAGACACTTCTCTGTGTTGATACAAATCACGATTAGTTGATATATTACCCCATCGGATGTAAACATAGACACCGAGACCACAAGCTGTGGGTCATGATCGTGTTGTGACAGGAATTGTCGCCAGACGACTGATGTTTTGTCTACGATTGATTACTAACGATAATACACATGTAATGGCTGTACCGACAGAGTATTTTGTAATTCTATACGCCTATAACGAGGCATCACAGACACGGGTGTCAGTTGCTGCCTGAGGTCATATTTACTCGCGATAATTGGACATAGGTTTCCTTTAAGAATCGATTATTATTGATCTAAGAAAACGAATGTATTTGAAAAAAATTTTTTTTTCTAAAGATTTTTAGAAGGAAAAAATAAGCTATGATATGTTAAGAATCTAGCGTTACTGGGACTGTTTTATTCACCAGATCCTCGGGATCACCATGTGGTGCATGTATTTGTTTACGTAGGAGGCACGTAGCCTCAGTGGTCTAGATGTATAGTGGACCTATATACTACCCCTAGCTATTATTATGTAACCCAGTACAGGGTATAGCTCAGCCGACGTTGATAATCTGATCTGGCTAGTACCTTACTAGGGACCTTACTCGTGTAGTATAGACGGTAAGGGATTATCAACTGATTACTGTTGATATTAGTTCTCTTGTACTCTTTAGAAGATGATTTTTTTTTCTATGTTTTAAGTTTGATTAAAACAACAGTAAAGGGTGTTAAGCTTGGGAAGAAAAATTTTTTTTTGGGTGAGGGTATTGAATATACAAATACTCTTGCTCAAGGCAATATAAATTGCCTGTTTGGAGAAGAATGGTAAGGAATATAACAGAGCTCTTCTCAAAGTCGTAGATAGCCGCTGTACGCGATGTGTCCAGCAGTCCGACGACGATCCGAATGGTTAATGCGCAATTTATCCGCCTCTTATACTTGGCGATGTGTACGGTCCAAAACGGACTTGACGGTGGCGCCATCTGCATTCACTGTTTGGACCGCCCTATTGGGAGTTTAACATAGAAATATTTTACTAAAGGAAAATGTCCTTTGTTTGCACCGTACCATTGACGTTTTAACCTTGAGAAATTTTTTTTTCTCTAACATGCAGTTTGTCATTACGAGATTGTTGTTATATTTAACATTATGCCTTCTTGTTTGGACTGAACTACTGGCATTTACCATTGATTTTTACCTATATATTCTTCTTGTATGTTTTTGTGAATTGGACTTCTGCTTGAGTATTGTATTCTACTTTATTTTACCCAACAGAAGTATGAAACACTTGTGTGTGTATTTTCTTTGAAAAAAGAAAAAGTGTCGGTACAGACACAATAATTCTTTATTAAGAGACTATTTGTACCTTAATTAATGTATGTTACATGTTCATAACGACGTTGATTTTAAGGAATTGTTGACATGTTTTCAAAATATTAATTTGTGTATTCTTTTTATATTTTTTCTATTATTTTTTTTTGTTTTTAAGAATACCGATATGTGCATATTGTAACCGCGCATATGACTTGGCTTGGATAACTAGATAACAGCACAGCTATTCGAAAATTATTATTTTTCTATTTTTCTTGCAAAAATTCCTAAAAATTTTTTTTTTAGGGTACACCCTCATTCGATACTTCGTATCTGATTGAGGGCGGGGGGGGGGGCAGTGTTATGTAACATTACGTAACATTGTGTAACCTCATTATCTATCTAATTATCACCTATTAATTATAATATCTCATTATTAAATTCGCTAATTATACTTAGCTATCCAGTACTGTGCAAGTCTACTTATACATGCTAAGCCATAGGTATTACGTAAGGGCTCCGCCCCCTACTCTTCCACACATCCTGTATGGACATATGTACAGATGCTAGATCATTAAATCAGTTGCTTAGTTCTTCTCACGAAGACCACACGTTCGTTTGCTATTCTTCCATTCATACCTTAACACAGACAATATTTAGCAAGTTAATCTACTGATACTGGGAAATTAACAAAAGATGCTAAAAATATCCCCCCGAATGTACCCTCTGAAGTAAAAAATCTATACTTCATAACTTGGGGTAGAATGAATATGTAATCAAGTGTGAATGCACTTTTTCTATGTTTTAAGGCATGGGGAATCCATTGAAATAATAATAAATTTAATATAGACAATATTTAGCAAGTTATTCTATTAATACTGAGAAGAAAAAACAACAAAATACTGTGAAATAAAGTGAAAAATCTAATTCAGATTTATGGAAGCATTCATGATCAATGACATTAGAAAACATATTTCTGCAGTCCAAACTGTAATGCAAATGTTTTTAATCATAATAAATGACATGACATGTGATACCTAAAATAAAGAAAAAAAGGCAAGTTGTCTATCTGAACTTCCATCCCAGGTTCCCTGGAGGAAGGTGAACATCTTTCCAAGTTCTTATTAACAGCAGAAGTAGGTGGTAGTATTTGTGATCTGTGAATTCATAGTAATTATATTGCTTCTATTATTGGAAAACATCTAAGCTTTCTTTTGTAATTCAGGCATGGTGGAAATGTCTAAGAAAAATCCCTTTATCATGCCCAAAATACTTTCTCAATGTAAAAGAAGCAGTCATGCAAAACAAAATATCTCTGAACCTTGGAAAATCCAAAATCCAAACTTTTCTAAACACCTCAGTAATGAGATCGAGGTGGACAAAAGACGAACTCGGTCTGAAGCCAGAGAACACATTGGTTCTCAATGGACAATCGCTTCTAGAAGTTGATAACTACAAATATCTGAGAATAGAAATTGAAAATACCTTAAAATTCAATTCCCAAATTCAGAATCTAATAAATACTCTAAATTATAAAAGTTGGCAAATTGCAAAACTAAAAAATAAAGTTCCAACCTCCACCCTATTACTAATTTACAAAGTTATGGTTTTGCCTCTAATAGATCAATCTGACATCTACCATGATTCGCATACAACTAATTTCACCCACTAACTACAAATAATTCAAAACAAAATTTTGCGAACAATATACAATCTTCCAGCGAGAACCAATGTGGATAACCTCCATGTCACAAAGGGAATCCTTCCTCTGAAGCATAGGCGACGATTACATTTATTGCCGGCGGGCCACCGTCTGGCGCAAATTCCAGGATACCTTGATTTACATGCAATAAACACACGTAATTTCGCAATCGGCAGGAAAACTTTAAAACAAAAAATTCCAAAAACTGAACAAGTCCGTAAGTCGATTCTACATAGGATACCTTTCTCCTGGAATGCGCTCCGGACAGAGGCCCACAAAACCAATGACGTATCTGTTTTCAAATTAAGAGCCAAAACAACCTATATATGGAACGACAACAACTTTATAGACTGATTTCACTGAATTCATTCATGCTTACTGCACATAATTCTGATAGCCAGCAATATAATTATTGTAATCTTGAGAGAGTGTTACGAATAAGTTAATAAACTGTACGCCATTACCTATTTAGTTTCAAATTGTAAGAAATCTCAAACTGACAAATAGCAGTCATTGACGGTTGCGGTATTGTTCACTGCTATAATAGTGTAAATCCAGAGAAGGCAGAGAAGAAATTTGATTTAAATGAACAGATATAAGATATAAGTACATAATAGTACATGCTCAATTAGAAGGGCAGTTGATGCAGCCCATGACTGATTACTCCATCAAACAATGTGAAAAAAACTTTTAGAATTCATCATACACACTGGCCATACAGAAGTATATTCATTTCTTTGTTCTAATTTACTCATGTGACACTTATCAAATTGATAGGCCTGTGAACCGTGTAGGAAGGAGCTCGCCGCTCCTCTCGACCTACACAACCAGCTCAACAACAACACTAATATTCTGGAGAGGCAACTGGAATTTGTTTCACATAGCTGATGCAGTAAGGGATGGAAGCATCTCTGATATGGAATACAAGTCTATTTCTTTTTGCCAAATATGCTAAGCTAAAGATTTCTTCAGATTTTAACAATATCTTTGTAGTTTGAGAACAAAGATTCTTTTTTCTTGGCCAAGAGCAGTGCCTCAGAACCTCAGAATATATATATATATATAAAACATCAGAATACATAGTTCCTCCTGCTGTGATTGACCCCTTCAATCCATATTTCTGTAGGATTTATGTATGGAATTAAATTAGTATCATAGCTTTCACATTACTGGGAGTGACATTCAGAGGCAATTTCATCAGCTGGGTATAGGAGGGCTCTTCATCATCTTGCTGGTTGTCTCAGTAAGTTAGGAGCTACATTCTCTTGAATTGGCATATCCTTCAATCATGCGCACCACAGCATTAAGTGATGCATATATATCTTTCTGAGCCACCCTCTAAATGATGGCTGCCATCCCATGACCTCAAGTGGAAGAAGTCCATATGTGTGCAGAAACAATCAAGGTACAAAATAGTTCACAATTACCTGTCCTTAGCCACTGATTAAAAAATGCACAGCAACTGAACTCTGAGAACCAAAGTGTGAAGGGATTGGAAAAACATTGGAAGAAAGAATCTAGAATAGCAGAACTTCAGACCATTTTTATCCATGTGGTAGTAGACTATGATATAAAATCAGGTATTTTGGGGCAGGAGAAAAGGCGTTGTTTATCTTCAATTTTCCTTGAATGTTTGTATAGCAAAAGTAAGTTTATATGTTTACCAATGGCAGAGGTTCCCAAAAGTATATAGAGAAAGCTGGATAAAATTCTCCAATACATTCAAAGGCAACAATTCCGAACTATATATCCTCCTGGCCCTGAACACCTAGTACAAAATTATTCACTCCAAATGCAGAAGTTTCATCTCTTCTTCCAGAAAGTTAAAATTAACCTGGAAGTCCTCCAGCTTCTGGCTATTGCAATGCTGATGATGCAAACAGCTCACTTGCTAATGATGAAAGTAAGAAAGGCATGACAGCTGTCTTACACTATAAACAAATTGACTCTTTTTGGTCCTGATTTTTTTTTATTTTGGTCCTTATCAAGTCGCACTTAAAACTATCAAAAGCATTTGCATTACAGTTTGAACTGCAGAAATATATTCCTAATACTCTTGGTAGTTTTTGTGTAACATCCAGGGGCCTCACAACTCTGGGAATATGGTAGCTGCCAGCATTCCGGATAATAGCCAGTTATAACACAAATAATTACTCCCCAGTGACTTATAAATGAGTGAATTACATAATACAATGTACAAAACATCATATTATAGTGTTTCCCAACGTCGGAAAACGCAATATATGCAGTCCAGTGTTCCCCTTAAACCAGGTTTCTTGTAGTAGCAGGATTTTGATTTTTCCAGTAAGTAATACATCATTTATTTCACCTATCTTATAGCCTTTCAGGCTGCTCACAAAGTCAATGTCAACCAATACCATTACGTTCACCTAGTTTGGTCATTTTTTTTGAGTCTTGATAAACTTTAGAGTTGCATGAAAAAACATGCTGCATGTACTCGTTCATAGGAAAACGCTAATAACCATATACTGGAAATATTAATTGTCAAAGTGGTTGATGGCGGCCTTTTGGATTTTGGGCTCTCATTGGTTTTCCCCGCACTTTCGCGAGGGTCGCCCTCACTCAATTTATTATTTACTCTTCATAGATGTCAAATCCACTGAGAAACCAACCTCTGCTCTCAACGGTCAGAGAAGTACTCCAGATGACCCAACTAAAATCTGTAGAAGACTGTAGAAGACGAATTCTGCATTTGTTGATGCCCTGACTCAGGTAGTCACTATGGTAAAGGTAAAGCAATATAGTATCTGCAGCTACAGTATGGCCGCCCAGTGAACCTACACTTGTTGGTCTCATGCATTACCAATCGGGACACTCTACACCTACTCAATCAGGGTGAGAGGGGGAAACAGTGAGATCTTCTTCCCAATATTACTAGCATCTACATATATGTGTAGACTTTCATGGCTGATGTAGCCAATGAGGAGCATGTGTATTCCCGCTTTGATATGTGTACCATGTCACATACTCGAAACTATAAGTCCAATCTGCTTGTATAAGCTCCAGAACTCATATGTCCTTCGCAGCCCTATCGCACTATCTTCATTGTAAGTGTGTTTTTGCGTGCATAAGTAAATCAGCTCTGTATCTGTTTTGCAAACATCTGTTCAAACCTACGATCACCCTGAAGGGCTTCATCTCTACTTCGCAGGAGATGCAATGTAGAAATGAAATGTAATTTATGGGCCAAAAGTATAAACAAGTAAACCAAACATCACTGAATATTTAAAATGTCCATCTCTCTACTCCGTCCCTCCCTTCCTCCCTCTGTCTCTCCTAGCCCTTCCCCCCTCTTTGTCTCTTTCTCTTCCTCCTTCTTTCTCCCTCTTGAGCTCTACCACTCACTATCCCGCCTCTCCCTGCGTCCCTTCCCCTCCCCTGTCTCTATGATCCATCTCTCTCTCCCTCACTATCTCTCTCCCCCTACTTCCTGTTTCTCCCAGTCCCCCCTCTTCCACCTCTGTCATTCTTCCTCTCTCCCCCTCCCTCTCTCTCCTCTCCCCTCCCTATGATCTCTCACTGCCTCGCTCTCTCCCTTGCTCTCCCCTTCCCTCTCTCTCTGCCTCTCCCTACCTCCCTCTTATTCTCTCCCCCTGGTCTATCTCCCTCCTCTACCCCACACCCACTCTCCCCGCACCCATGTGGTCTATGATCTATCTTTCAACCTTGCTCTCTCTCCCCTCTCTCATCTCTCTCCCCCCCCCCCATCTCCCTAGGATGTACAAGAGGATGTACAGGAGGAGGGGGTGCAGGAATGTAACTCCCCCTCTCTCCCCCCCCATCTCCCTAGGATGTACAAGAGGATGTACAGGAGGAGGAGGTGCAGGAATGTAACTCCCCCCCCCCCCCCCCCACCCCCAATACTTCACCAGTACACTGTAATGCGCCGTTTACAAAATTGTACTCAAAACCGTCCATTTGAAGTGCTACTCACTGCTCCGTGACCTCAACTGATCTAAACGTTTTTAAAGACGTTTTTATTTTGGTAAAACATTTGGAACAACAGTGCGTCGTCACCTTTTAGAGTGGCACAGGGTTTCTTTGCAGCACTAATTTTTGAGAGATGAGAGAGGGGAGAGAGACCATGATATCGTGGAAAAATAATTTTTGAAATTGTAAAATACAAATTATTTTAACCTTGGAGCCTATGGAGAAATCAGAATTCACTGAACAATTTAATAAGTACACAATGTCATCACCGTCGGAATGCACGACCAGCTAAACAAACCTTTATTTAATAAGATCTAACCATTTTGAAACATTTTGAAACATTTTGAAACATTTTGAAACATTTTGAAACATTTTGAAACATTTCTAACCATGAAGGAAATATATCCTCCTCATACTTTTCCAGCAATTTGCTTTAAACTCTATAGGCTAGGTTAAGAAAGGCTATTTCAATATGGCCGACCTGAAGCAAATTTGAAACAAAAACCATCAAATTACATAATAAATACCACGTTTGAACCAAAAACAAGCAGACAGCATCATTAGTTAGACCTACAGCTCAGTTTGTCATCCATTTAAACTTTAAAATCGATCAGACCTAAGAAATAAAATATTCAATACATTTTAAATACAAAATATTATTTTAACCTCGGAGCCTATGGAGAATTCAGAATTATTACAGAAGCTATTACCCATGTCTTTGAAACCTTTTTTCCCTTACACAGAATTCCTTGAACTGTAAAGGAAATATATGGCATGTGAAATATCTCCAATATGTTTTTCAAATAACATTTTCATGTAATTTTGACCTTCCTGATAATTGTTTAGGCCTGCTTGAATTTGGTGAAAAATATAAATATTAATAATTATTATTATAGATGTTGTTAATATTCAGTGCATTCAGATAGGACTATGATTTTTCCACCATTGGGTGGATTATTTCAAGCCTCAAGTCAGGATACATCTGACAATAAAAAAATTCTCGAAGCACTGCTGCGTGACGGAGCGCACATGACGGCAACGGCGATGGTCCAGATGACGTTGTCTAAATGATGTTAGTCAACTATCCTGAGTCCTTCACGATTCTTTTTCCCGCACCCTCTCCTAATGCAAAATACTAAATATTTCATGTTGAAAATCATTACATTTAAACAATAGCGTTACTTCATATTGATGCCACATTTTATTCATTGTAGAATAATGTGTAATATGGATTTAGCAACTTACAGTGAAGGTGTGATGGTTCTTTGCAAAATGGCTGCCATATCTCTTTGACATTTGCTTTCAATATTTATAATAAAGAACTATTTACGGTAGTATTTGGAAGATAGTATTTCTATCCATTCAAATATCAAGCAACATAAATACCAATTCTCATTATTCCAGGACTTATAGTTTTAATTATATTTTCACCCAAAGTGCCAGATATCACTATTTCCTATTATTATACAGGCATCCAATACTGAGGCCCCGACAGCCGCACATTACTTGTAACATGGTATTGGACTAGTACATTACCGGCGCGTTATCATGGCGATGCAAGTTTGGTGGCGCAAGATTGCCGACACAAGGTTGCCGACGCAAGTTTGCCGTGTGCGAGGGCTTTCTTTCTCCAACATTTCAACTGTTTCTATAGTTATATTCCTCTTGTACGAACACCAGATATGGAAAATTATGTCAATGTATCTTTAATTAAGCATGCAAAACTAGGCATGTATAATAATCAACTTATAGGACTTGTTGCCGCACGGAGCATAAATAAAGGACTCGACCTGCGGTCTCGTCCTTTATTTACGCTCCGTGCGGCAACTCGTCCTATAAGTGCTAAATATTCCTAATATTATCAGGTTTAGGCCTACCAGTGATAAAGTCCCGTACATTGCCCACTGTTTCCCTGTCTAGACATTATTTCTTCGAATTTCTTACATGTAAAATGTGTGATATGAACACCCGGTGTGAACAGGAAGGAGAGAGTGGGGAAGGGAGAGGGAGGGAACAGGGATGTCCAGAAGTATCCGCACCAGATAGTATCCGCACCAATGGCCATCCACAGAAACAAAAGCTGGGTAGCATGAAGGTAACAGAGCCCGTTCTTGAAAAACAGAATAATCACCTGGAAGAGCAGGAAATTCACCTGAGGAAAGTGGTGACTGCAAAACCGCCAGTTAAAGGTCAAGTGTAATGGAAATTGTAAAATTCGAGATAAGGGTTGATTTATATGAGTGGTGGTGGTATCAATGGCATCCAGGGTTGAAAATTGAAAAAAAAATCTGTTAATGCCCGTTTTTCACAGCTTTCTTATTAGTACACAAATGGGGCTCAATTTGCCTTAGTAGAGGGTGTGTATTTGCACCCCACCGCTGTGACGTCATCCATGTCCAGGCTAAGGCCTTCTTTAGCCTGGCTAAGCATTGTCGCCTAGCATTTAGGTGTTAGTTGGAGTTGTATGCCTTAATTTACGGATGGCACTAATGAGGATATTGAAAAAACAATGTTTATATTTTGATCATAACCTATCTTATATTTCAGAATTATTTGAACAAGGTATAGGAAGCATTTGTGTGTACATGTAGGGGTAGCAACCAGAGCCATATATAAATTATAAACATCGCCGGGTATATTTTTCTGGAATTTGGTGTATGTACCTTAAAATGTGTGCGAGTATTAAGGAAATGGTATTCCATAGGTGACCACGACCCAGCGACAGTTAGCAAAAACACAGACTGATAAAGTAGAGGCAAATGAAATCTGCCAGCATATATACTGATATTTCCTATTATTTTCATACGCAAGTACCAGAGCAAAGTTGTTATAGATTAATATTCCTTTAAATAAGTAAAACTCATTCCTAAGTAATACATGATTGATACCATATAATTTTTATTACAATAATCTAAATTTTGGTACTATTCTTTTTCAGGGTTTTTTTTATAAAGTTTTCAGAGTACAAAATTAACTTTTTTCTTTACCCGCAAACATGGTGGGTGAAATAAGAGATTTACCCGCCCACATAGAAATTTACCAGCCCGCAAATTACTGAAGTTTAAATGAAATGATGAAATGAAATTATGAAATATAGCAATGAACATAGCTTAATGAACATAGCTTCAGTAAAATAGCTATGATTTCGCAAGGATAACCCTCCCTGCATTGGACGATAGAACTAGTGTGTCTATAGCTCTATGCTCACACCTACTAGTCGCATTGGGACATGGATGACGTCACAGGTCGCTTGACCCATGCTAAGATGGCTACTCACCCTTGCCGCACTGGGTTGCATTGGCCTCAACAATGGCAGTGCTTAAAAACCTCCCACTGGTTTGATTTATTAGGTTGGAAGCTATAACTTTGTAGATTGTTTCAAAATCTTCCCCCGAATGCTTCAAACACCAAATAAAAATCTTTACACTTGACCTTTAAGACCAAAGCCAACGGAAGACATGACAGGTGTCTCCCGCGAGACCCCCAAAGACTATGTTGCGAAGTCCAAGCAAGCGAGTTAGTAGGAAACCAACCAGTGCTTGGGATCTCTGAGATAAGACGAGAGTCTGTCTATTTTTCCTCCGACATTGTCCAATGAACAATGGGGGGCGGAGAAAGTTAATAAAATTACACAATGAGATGTTTGCCGGGGAACACAGGGGAGGAAATTCTCTTGTGTGAACTGGCCCCTATACAGCAATAGTTGTGCGAAGCAGAAGGTGGAAACTACTTGCTTGGTTCCCTAGCGGACAGTACCTCGATAGGACTGACAACAGCCATCTTGGCTTGTAGTAAGAAGTCTGAAGCTAAGCAGGTTACCCCCTAAAATCATCCAAAATTGAGAACAACCTCCGGAGGCGGGAGTTGTACATGAGACAAATAGTTTTGATGTGAAAACATCACAAGTCACGGCCTAGGCCGAGCACGATTGATGAATAATCAGGTAATTTGTGTTGGAAAACAACGTGATTCCTAGAAGTGGAATGGCCACTCAGAACTCGTATGATGCTGCTCCCATGAGAGCAAGGTTGTAAGATGACCAAGAAGTGGATACCACTGGCGGCGCCACCTTTAGGAGATCTTTGCTGACATGTCATGAACTGGGCGGAAACTGCCCCGGGGACAGTCAGTCAAGCAAAGAAAGTTAGAAGCGACAGGTGTGAAAGCTCACATCAGATCGATCGAAGACTTATTTACAAGACAAAGGAGAAATCCAAAGTTTTGTAAGTACCTGGACTCATTGTTCATTTGTTGGTGAACATTCTGATAGATGTTTTTACACATTGTCATATGATTTACTCAATATTAAATGATGAATAAGGTTTCGCCTTGAAAGAGTGGGCTCCTCACAGCTGCCATATGCTCCCGAGATAACCGAAACTTAAAGTCCATGATTGTGTTATCTCTTTCCCATTGGGAAAATTCCATAAACAACTGACTCGATGGGTTCCTACAAGTGGACTTTATCGGTCATTTGAATATTATTATTGAAACTTTATTTTTCCAAATTCTTTTTTTACATATGGACTACTCGGAAAAATGGGTCACATATCTCTGCCTTGACAGTTCTTCCGATAGAACCCTCTAATTCACTACAAGAACATAAGTGTTTCTATAATACATACAAGAGAAATACATATAAAATAAATCTAAATTAACATATCATCTTACCACATCTATTGTGGGGGCTATGTAGCCTTGCAGTAGGTTTTAAACAATTTTAAAGAGGGTGTAAGTCTTACAAGCTTACAAAATGTTGTGTCGGCAATTTACATGCCACCTCATGATTGGAATAACAAATCATGATTATACAATTTACAGATTAAAACAACAAACTCCTGCAGCCAGGAGTGGGAGGCGACCCAGGAAGTACCTTCCCCCCTGCCCACTATTATTCCTTCAGCATATAGTCCTTAAGATAAGTTTTGAATTCCTTTAAGTTATAGAGTTTTGGATTGGTTGGTATGCTGTTCCAAAGGGTGGGTCCTTGATAAATGAGGGATCTTTTGATTACAGTACTAGTCTGTTTTCAGATTTGGTACTAATAAGGTTTTTCCCGAATCAAGGCTCCTAAGGTTAATTTTCCTGTCATCGATATTTTCCTCATTTTGACTTAGTTTAAAAGCATATTCCAATAAATGTGCCTCTCTCTTTTTATGGAGTAATGGTAATTTTAGTGTTCGGTGTAAATTTTGAACATTAGTTTTTTTATCCAAACCCTCAGATATCCTCAAAGCTGTGTTCTGTATGATCTGCAGCTTGTCTAGTAAGTTCTTTGGAGCAGCATTGTATATGGTGTCTCCGTATTCAAGAATGGGACTTATGGTGACCTTGTACAGCATTCTAATAGTTTCTGGTGAAGCTATCCTTTTTAATTTTGACAGGTAATAGATTTTGTTTTTGGCCCTATTAATTTTTTCCTGAAGGTGATCTTTGAAAGTTAGCTGATGATCAATATTTACACCTAAGTATGTGTAATTTTCTGTTTGTTCTATTTCGTTCTTTCCTATGAAGATTTTTGCCCCTTCTAGACTTTTTTTGTTCCTGGCCGTCATCAATGTCATAATCTTACTTTTCCCCACATTTAAGGAGATTTGGTCTTGCTTGCACCATAAATCTATTCCTGCTAGGTCTTTCTGAAGGTGTTCTTCAGCTAAATCCCTATTTGAGTCTGATGTATACACCACTGTATCATCCGCAAAATGTTGAACTCTACACTTTTGCACCACTCTAAGTATGTCATTTAGGTACATTATAAAAAGCAGTGGTCCCAATGTGGTCCCCTGGGGCACTCCACAAGTAACCTTTCTCACTCCTGATATACACCCATTTGCCACCACCCTCTGTTTCCTGTTGTCTAAGTAATCTACAAACCACTCGAGTGCTCTGTCATTGATGCCAAATTTGGCCATCTTCTGAAGCAGGATCTTATGATTCACTGTATCGAATGCTTTTTTAAAATCTAAGTATGCTAGGTGGGGGGTTTCTTTTCTATTCAAGCTGTTATAAACATCAGTCATTAATAGGTTGTGGGCGTCTGAAATCGATTTATTTGGTCTAAAACCAAACTGGTTTTTGTAAAGCAGATTTTCTTTTTCCAAGTAGTCTGAGACCTGTTTTTGTATAACTCTCTCTAAGATCTTTGCTGGGAATTTGATAGCACTGATTGGTCTGTAGTTTGTAGTCTCCAATCTTGAACCTCCCTTGTGGAGAGGGGTTATTGTGGCCTCCTTAAATTTCTGGGGGACCTTGCACGTTTTTATTGAGACATTACAGAGGTGGGTCATGTGGTAGGATAGAGCAATAAAGCATGGTTTCAGAGTTTGTGTGGGTAGTTGTGGCATGCCCGATGCTTTATTTGTACCTGATTTTAGTATTTGTTTCACTACGTCTCCCTGGGTTACCTCCTTGAATTCAAACTTCACTCCCAAGCCCAAGTTTGTCTCCTCACAAAGCTTTCTCAGAGAAGTCTCCTCCCCGTCATCTAAGGGTGTTATTGATTTTGAGAGGTTGGTGCCAACATTCGCAAAGAACTCATTGAACACCTCTGATACAGTTTGGTCCTCGACCACACTACCTTTGTGCACTGTTCTAATGATAGTACTAGTCTTTACCTTTTCCGGTGCTATAAGAGGTTTGACAATGTCCCAGAATTTCTGTCCATCTCCCTGGGCCCCCCTTATTTGTTCTTTTAGATGCTCATTTTTCATTCGCCTTAGTTTAGAGTTTATTTGGTTTCTACAAACTTTTGCCGCCTTCCAGTCCTCACTCAAGCCTGTTCTCCTCGCTTTCTGGAATGCTTTATCCCTGATTTTCCTTTCTTTTAGGATTTGAACTGTAAACCAATCGGGTTTTACTCGCACATTTTTTAATAATTTGACAGGACACATTTCATCAATTTTTTGTGTGATTTTCCCAAGCATAATTTGCCAGCACTTGTTAACATCCTGAGACATAAAGAAGTGTTCCCAATTCTCATTCATCAGATCATTTTGTAATTTGTTAGTGTTCAGTCCCCTTGTATTCCTAGCTGTAAAGGTCTTTCTCTGGAAATTGTTCCGCTCTTTTTTGAGTGTCAGGAATATGGGGAAGTGGTCACTGACATTATTGTTTATTGTCCCCTGTTTGTTAATGTTTTGGCAGTTAGTGTAAATCTGGTCTAGTGTATTTTGTGATCTATGTGTTATTCTTGTGTTTGATGTTATTTGTGGTTTGAGACTATGTAGTGTCATCAGGGCTGTGATCTTGTCTGTTTGTTTCTCACCTGGATTTGTGTTTAAATTAAAATCCCCTAGTACTATTACCTCTTGGCTAAGGTTTATATTAAGCACAAGAATTTTTGTGCTTGCATCAGACTCCCATTTGGGGGGCGATACGTGTTTATGACAATCACCGCTTTCTTGTGTTGTTTTTTGCAAACAATGGTTTGCGCCTCTAATTCTTTCGTCATAGCATTCCAGCTGCTGTATGTGTGGGCATCTACTGAGAATTCATCTTTTACATAGGTGACAAGCCCCCCTCCCCTTTTTCCCCCTCTGTCCAGTCTTTCCATCTGATAACCTTTGATCATGATTTAGCCATGTTTCTTGGATGGTTAGTATGTCTACTTTTGCTTCTTCTAAAAAGCCTGCTATGTGGTCGATTTTGGGGAGGAGACTTCTTACATTCCAAGACGATATTTTTAGGCCCCTCATGGAGCCTACCTCACTTTCGTCATATTCTTTTGATGTCATTTATGGGCTTAAATTTGATTTCACTGCTCTTTTGGTTGAGTTTACAATAGTAATCAGCCCTATATCTACATCTACTTTTTCTTTCATTTCTATTACAACTATCCATGCTCTGCATGGTAACGTTCTATTCTGCTGAGTAAATAGTTATATATATATGGCTTGGACGCCCGCACTACGCTGGAATGAAGACACAACGGAGGAATGGCCTTGAAACCTTCAACAGGAGGTTTTATTTTCACCATAAACAGATACATATATAAGAAAAAATTTATACGTGTGGCGTGGGCGGAGGAGCGGTTGAGAGTGGAAGGATAAGGTGGGCGTGGAAGGATTGGGACTGTGACGTCATAGGTAAACACAGGGTCGACGTCATAAGCGGGACCAAGGGGGGCGTGGTTACCTAGGCGGCGTAGTTAGGGGCGTGACTTCTCCAATATAATCGGTGATGTTTTCACCTTCACATATATGGCTTGGACGCCCGCACTACGCTGGAATGAAGACACAACGGAGGAATGGCCTTGAAACCTTCAACAGGAGGTTTTATTTTCACCAAAAGGGCCAAACCGAAGTCACTTGTGAGAAGAAAGATGCTCAGCAATGAATGAATCCACCTTAAGCTTGGTGTCCAACTCGGGCGTGATGTAAGAATCCACACATGAAGAACGCCAATTACCTCGCGCTTTAATGTCAGAAAGCTTAACGCCCATAGACGCCATATAAGTGGCGCCACCTCTCCTTGAAGATTGAGGGCTGAACAAGCCTGATATGCCTGCACGTAGAAGAAGAGCTTGTAGAAACTTAGAGAATAGTAAAGCTGAAGGAGATAATTTTTCAGCAAAAACACATTTTTTCAGCCAATACACAGTGCATAAGGCGCAATCACTAAGCATAACCACTGGGATAGTGAAGGGAGATGCTGAAGTTTTTGAAGATTTTACCGTGACAAGCACGCCCCAGGGAGTCACTGAGACGTCTTCACGGAGAAGAGAGTGCGGAGAGGGAACTATATGGCCAACTCTCAGCAAGGTCCTGAAGAGGAAGATAATCATGGTCCACATCCTTGACTCTGACGCAGAAGAATAAATAACTTGACGAGACATCAAACGAAGGTGGCGTGGCAAAAGCGCTTCAGAAGGAACTGGAGACGCCCCTGGTAGACGACTGACACCTTTTAACACTGACTTGATTGCTGGATGTGACATGGGAGGGCAGTCGATGAAGCGCAGTCGCGCGCCAAACACCACGCCACTCAGGTAGGTCGATACAGAAGAAACTTTCATGAAGGTGGCGAGGAAAGCTGCGAACATACACACCACGTCGACTTGTATAGGGGACGACGGGAGGTTGTTATCACATATAAATTTACTAAATAGACGCCACTGGCATTCTCTTTGTTCCAGCGTCGACGGCGCCACAGACGATGCTTGTAATTGATGGACCCTCTTCATCCACACTGTCATGCCTATCATAACGACAAGGATTATCAGTAAAACAACACAGTCCAGCTTGAGATAATATAGTAAAGTCAAAAGGCATTTTCATATAGGGAAGGTGTGATAAAAAGTCTGCCACCACATTATTCTTGGTGTTAATGTATTGAGGAAGAAGTTCAATATCGTAGATGAAAGTGATCCAATACAGTTTGTATAACCACTGCATGCAAGTCTTATTAGAACTCACGCCCGTAGTTAACATTGCCACGACTTGTGTATTATCTATGCAGCAATGGACTCGGGAACCTCTCAACAAGTCCTTCCAGCGTTTGACGCCCACTAACACCGGGTACAGCTCCTGCACATTAATATTGTCCACACGAACATTTTCAGTAGGGGCGTCAATTAAGTGACAACAATCTGTATCTGACCAAGGCACTACACATGCTTCCCAGGCGCCTGCAAGCCAATCTGCGCCGAGAAATGCGCCGAACCCCTTACTTGAAGCGTCAGACACTAGGGGAAGATGAAATTCCGGTTTATTTAATAACCTCACACCGTTGAACACTTTGCAGAAACCATGCCACCACATGATATCCTGGCGGAAGGCGTCTGATATGGGAGACCTGGTCAGGCGTTTGCACAGAAGAATCTTATATAAGTCAAATAGACGCCTACAGAACGTGCGCCCTCCCTTGAAAACTGACGCACAGTGGGCCAGATACCCACACAAACACTCCAAGTCCTTCTTAGAGATGAATTTGGCGTCTACAACAGTCGATAGCAGACGACGAAGCTTGGTTAGTTTCCCATCGGGCAGACTCAGGGTCATCCCAACCGAGTCAATGCTGAAGCCCAAATACGTGCACTTAGTACTGGGCGTAGTAACTTTCTTCCACGCCATGTGAAAGCCTAGATAACGCAGGAGGACAATGAGGGTGTCTCTGGACTGGGTACAGGAGGGCAAATCGGGAGAGCATAGGAAAAAATCATCTAGATAATTAACCACACGTATATTACATAAATTGAACATGGTAAATGCAATGAGGTTAGAGATACTGTCGAATACAAAAGGCCCAATTCTAAGACCAAAACATAAACGATTATCAGTTAGATATTCTTCCTTACCATTTATAACCCATCTGAAGCCACATAAGTTACGATGACTAGGATTAATGGCGACGGCACAATAGGCCGACTTAATATCAACCACGCCCATAAATGAACCTTCTTCTACCATATCAGTTGCATCGTCAATACTGTTATAAGTAAAATTACGTACAAGAGAGTCACAGTGAAAGTTTACAGAGTCAGAATCGGGCCGAGAACAATCCGTAATTGGTCTGAGACCCCCGTCAGCTTTGGCGACTGCTCCTAGGGCGTGAATACATTTAGGCTTGTCCTTCACTACAGAAACACAGCCTTCCAAAAGCTCATTTTCGACTATCGTATCCATCTTGGAACGAGCAGGTTCCTCAAGAATAGATGAATAATTAATACAGTTGTACGCCTGTACTGGTGAATCTACGACGTCAAAGCCGTCAATAATACCGTAGAAAACTTCTATATAGCGATCAAAAACTGCACAACCTTGAAGGCTTAAAATTGCCGCAAATCTACACGGCTTCAACTGCACGGGAATACACCCGAGCGTATGCACACAAGTGCAAGTACCATCAAAACATTTACTAAAAACCTTCACCGAACGATCGTTCGGGGAAATTGGCGTGGAAAACACCACGCCATCACAAGAAATATTACATTCATCGCGATAAAATTCGGCAACAGCCTTGCAAATATAATGGTAATCACAATCACTATCACAAGAAGTCTCAACATCACCTGTATGGAATAAACCGGGGGGAAAATCCTCTTGCAGCGTAGTGAAAACACTACCCACTAAGTCCTTGACGGCCATCTTACCTTCTAAACTCTCCTCCAACGCCGGAGAATCAGAAACTTTGTTTAAAGCAATAACAGAGATGGCGCCACTACCCCGACTTACCCCTGCCGCATCCTATTTAGACGCCTTGGTCGACGCAAAGGTCTTCGCTCCGTGATCAGCTGATCCGCATGAAGAGCATGGGTGGCCGTAGTCGCATTGAGATCTGGTACATCCACCAGAATTAAACTTGAAACACGTACGTTCCTTGGTAGACTTGGTTTTTGAAGAAGGTTTCGACGCAGCTGCTTTGCGTGAATTCTCGTAGGAATAGTAGCGCAATACCTCCTCCTGGCGTGTATCGCCGAAAGCGACCAGACCTTTCTTGTTGGCTCTTGATCTGACTGCCTGGTCATACGCCAATGACGCCTTGAGAGTATACATGGATGAAGCATCTTTCTCGGTCATGGTGACACAGTGAGATAACACACTAGACAATTCTTCTACAGGGCGTGAGTCAGCAATTAACCTTTCCATAAGCTTCAAGGACAGCAGCAAAAGTTCATTAAAGTTTTCAACTGTCTCACCCTTGTCGATGACCGATTCGCGGTCGAAAGGCCCGGACCTCTTCCTAGAAGAACTGCGCCGACGACGGTGAGATGACGAGCCCACTGTATATATGGAACTCTCTCTACTGTGCGATGGCTCTTCATCCTCCAGATCTCGACGAGACCTCCTGCCTTTATCTTCACTGATATGAACTTCACTGTCGGAGGAGCCCACCGATGACTCGGGCTTCTTTTCTAGCGCCTGGACTGCCGTCAGGATTCGACTAACCATGTTTTCCAGACCTTCTACACGCCCAGTAAGTTGACTTGTTTTCTCTCCTTCTAGCTTCGCCACCTCAGCAATCAATTTACGATTGCAATGCAATCCTGTCGGAGCATCATGCTCAATTCCGCAGGGCGTGCAATATCTACCCATCTTAAAATCGGAACTTGACTCAAAATCACGCCAAAAATTTATACGTGTGGCGTGGGCGGAGGAGCGGTTGATAGTGGAAGGATAAGGTGGGCGTGGAAGGATTGGGACTGTGCCGTCATAGGTAAACACAGGGTCGACGTCATAAGCAGGACCAAGGGGGGCGTGGTTACCTAGGCGGCGTAGTTAGGGGCGTGACTTCTCCAATATAATCGGTGATGTTTTCACCTTCACATATGTAAGCCACCATATACCATATTATAATCGGATAAGCCAGTGTCAAATTTGGTGGTCCAGTTCCTTTTAATAAGGACTAATAATAACAGTAATACTTTCACTCTTTCCTCATTCATTTGAGATCATTTGGCCTAGGAGTTGGCCTATCATTAACAGTCACAGTGTATTGTAGCATTCATTTGTTCATTGTTTGATTTCTCTAGTTATTTCTAGCAGAAATATGTTTTAAAGAGAGAGAGAGAGATCTCCCATTCATTTGAATCTGCACTGTTCTTTTGTTTGAGACCAAATCATGTCATTCAGGAATAGTTCTTATGATTCAAAACATTAATTATTACATAGAAAACAGAGAGAATTACAGGCAAAAATGAGGGAAAAAGTAGAGGAAAACCTGCACATTTAATTTACACTTTTATGATTTTGTAGAGCAGATACGCTGAATATAATTTTATCTGAAAGTAACTTTCAAATAGTTTGAGTGTTTCAGTGTCTGCCCTTGCCTTCCAACAAGCACACAGTGTTCTTAAGCCACTTTTTTATATACATGAGACAGTCTTTGTGCCACTGCCTGCTGCAATTGTGGTGTATAGTGGCAGCCGTTGTCCGCTAGTTTTGAGTATGGGTTAACATATTTCAGTTCACCGGTCCTAGGGTTTTTTCTCTTTGGTAATATGCAAACTATAACATTTTAACTACAATGGTGATACATGTGATGGTACGGTGAAGCACTCTATATTGTAAGGTTTGTAGTCTGGTTTCTTTTGTAATTTTGTAGGGTAAGCCGAAAATTTCTTTCCAGGATACCTGCTCAAATTCCTGATCCGAGAGACCTAAAAGACCTTGCCATTTATTTAGCTTCTTAAATTTTGGTTTTCTTTTGGATATTAGAGCGAAATATATTTTTGTACTACTGTCTTCCAATATGTTGATCTTCACACCACCTATGTCAATAATTATTTTGCCAAGATCAGTAGCTTCAGGTTTATTTGTAAGGGCATTCAACCAAGCAGGGGGTATTGCCTTTCTTACTATATTTCTGTTCGATTCTAGGGTGTCTAACTTAAAATTTTTCCTCAAATCCATGTTGGACATGAAATTTCCAAGCACATTTATTAAATCTCCCACACATATTATTCCCTTTTTCTCCCATCTTTCGTAATAAAGCATCTGACCCTTATGCTTGATCAACCTGTTCCCCCAGATTCTCTCCTTTGCAATTTCAGCAGGCATAGATGGCGACATACAATAGTAATATTTATTCCACACTTGAAATACCTCTTTATAAAAACCATTTAATAGTTTTTTGGGCATGTGTCTGGCAAGTTTAATATCTTCCAGCCTTCTTGCAAAAATGGTATACATACTCATAGCTCTGAAATTCATAGTTGTTGACTCATGTATCAATCTCTGAATCCATTTTAATCTGTTTGTTTCTACTATTTCATGAATAAGCCTTAGCCCAAGACCACCGTTTTCACATCTTTGTGATAGAAAATCGGCACTTATTTGCCTGTGGGGCTTCAAAACAGTTTGTGGGCGCCTAGACAAGGGGACGAGAGACTCTCACAAGTGAGTTGACATGGTTTGTGTTTAGTACCCATGGGGTGCTTTCACCAGCTGTAATGGCTGATGACAATTCTCCTGCCAAGGCAGCACCCAAGTGTGTGGTGTCTGCTAAGAACAGGAAGAAGCGCACGCAATTGTGCAAGAGGGCTGGAGTTTGGCACGCAGGCAACTGGCCTCCTCCCAGTGGGAGACCGAAGCTTGTCCCGAACGGGAATCCAACTCTAAGATGGACTCTGATGCCCTTGAGGGCAAGAATCGATGCGGAAAGCGTAACATAGCTCTGGTGCGAAGGTTCCAACCTCATGGTGTGGGACACAATCCTGTGGTGGGCATCTGTCCACGGAACAATGCAGAGCATGAACGAGTGGTCGAGGAAATCACTGAACGCGAGTGGTTTAAAGAGTACCCAGATTACGTATCTGGGTATGGGCAGTCTTTGAGGGAGTACAAAGACATCTTCAAGACAACCACAGATCCAAAGTCTGTAATGCAGGCTGATCTCCGTTATACACAGGAGAAACTGCAGATGGCTCCTCATCTTTTTTAGGAAGACATGCGGTGTCCTTTTCTGGTCTGCCGGGCAGAACAGAAACTTGGGTGTCTACCTTTGTTGTTTGGGAGAAGACTTTTGTTCTTGCGACACCTCTGCAAGGTGTTACTCCCATAACACCAATGTGGGTGTGTCCCATTGGGTATTGCAATATATCTGCCGACCGTAGGTCCGACTTAGTCACCCATGGGTCTCAGAAAACCCCACAACTTGTCCCAGGAGAAGGCGCCCCTGAGCGTTATGTCCAAGTTGAGAGGGACTAAGCTGAAGTTAGTTCCGAATTGGGGATATCATGCTACACTGCCCCAATCCATAAATTCGAACAACAAATTTACGGCTGAGGCACAACGCCAAGGGTTCAAATCCAAGTACCCTAAGGAGTTTGAACTGGAAAATTCCGTTAAACAGAGTTCCAAGGACACCAAGAAGGCCAAGGCTACAAAACGCGATTCTACGGATCATCCCTCCAGCCCTTCTAAAGAGCAGACGGTCTTCCTGGCTCCCCAACCTTTGGAGAATGCCTGGGATAGACCTTCAAGATCCCCTGTGTGAGTGGATCCCAGGCTGAAGTGACTAGTTTTGCTAACGGTCCTAAGTCGCAGAGTAAAGGTACTGCGACTAGGGTGGTTTCAGCTGCCCAAAGAAAAGTAAACGATATTCCAACTGCTGAGGCATTGGAGGCCAGCCATGTGCTGATCCCCACTCCTCTTCCCCTGGTAAATCATGAAGCCATTGCGTCCGAATATCGTCAAGCTGCGTTAGCAGATGCCATCACTGGTTTCTGCAGGGACATCAAGGACTGTTACAAGCCCTTGAATGATGCCCAGCGGCTGGTTGTTAATCGCGACCAGATCAACCAGCTTTGTTTGGACCTGAACAATTTGTTGGTAAAGATGGTAGAGCCCATCCGTGTACTCACCCATGAGCACAATAGTGCTCACAAGGAGAACCACGCACTTTGGGCTGAAAACAGCGTGTTGCGGCAACAGCGGCAGGCTGAGCCGGCATTCATGGAATGCGTGAGTATGAGTAGCGAGGGACAGTCCACCTAGGACATTGTCCGTGCCACTTGTGCATGGTCAGCCAAAATCGCTTGGTTGACACAGGCTGTGCTGGGAGTCAACCTCACGGTTAGCTCCCCTCTGCCAGGTTTCTTCTCCTGTCCAGTGGGAAGGGGTCGATGCCTAATGTGAGGCTTCACCGGGCTGGCAAAGTTCACCACTCCTAAGGTGGACCGGCAGCCAACAGTACAATCTCCCGCAACGGCGGCAGCCTTCCCCATACCCAGGCCTTGCATTCGCAACAGTCCAAGATGGAGACAGACGCTGGGGATGAGTACGCGGCGTTCGCACAGCATGAGGCTCAGCTAGCAGGCTAGGCTGGAACTTCAAGCCGAACGGGCTGTTGATGAAGAACGCCTTCACGTCGAAGCTCAAGAGCTCGCAGCGGCACAAGCTCATCAGGTGGCTGCAGACAAAGCTGATGCTTTGCAATTGCAGCTGGAAGATGAGCGGATAGTGACCACGGGTTGTCTGGCTGCAGAAGCTGCAGCTGAGGTACGAGCCTTCTCAAGGTACAGGAGGAACAGAAGAAGTACCAATAAGAACAGTTGGCGGCTGACCTGTGTGACAAGCTGTCGCGGATCGGGCTGCAACAGTCTCCCTCCACATTCTCTGTAGTAGACAGTACGGACCAACCCATCTACCAACAGGGAGCGGTTCTGACTGCGGTCAGGGACCTCTCAGCCAAAGCTGATGATGCGAGTGTGAGACCTCCGCTGTCGGCCGCGGACTGGGGCCCAGGCCTCAGTAGGGCACAGCTCGCTTCAATTCTCCCCGTGGTGAGATTATTGACGTGCTCTTAGCTAAAGACCCGTGAAGAGTCACGTTTTGTGTGGGCCGTCGGTCGGGTTCTGGCCAGGCAAGAGGGAGGCACGGTGATCAGACCGGGGGACTGAGTTTGTCCTTCAGGAGCATGTCTCTTGGGAACTCCCCTACTCAACCATCGGCTCAGGCTGATATAACAGGGTGGGGAAGAGATTCCACAGAGCTTGTCCTGTCACATTTTGGCGAGGATGAACATGCTCCAGTTGATAGCCCAGGGGTGGCTAACAACTCGGATTCTTCGGGAGTCTTCGTGGCCCCACTCGCATCAGGCGAGGTGGACCAGGAAACGGAGGACAAGCTCCTCCACACGGATGGGGAAGACTCGTTGGACGAGGCGAATAGTGTCGAGCTACCCAACGACATGGACCTGTTTGATGTTGCGGTATCAGTCTTGCGCTACAATAGTGTGAGAATAGTAGACTTCACAGGCCGCTAGGAAGTGATGCGATCCTTCCTTAACGGGCTGAAAATTTTTACCCAAAGGGCTGATGTCTACGATCAGCCTTACTTTTAACAATAAAAGTTCAACCACTGATTTTATAATGCTTAAGTGTGAGTTGCCAACTTGTCAGACCGGATAGGCATACCATTGGCCACAACCCAAGGGCGAAGCAAAGGCCTCGCCTTTGTACTCGTGCCATGGCAGCTTAAACAGTATATAAACGCCCGTCACACACTAGAGTCTTGGGCTGAAGTGATCTCCATGATGTCTAGACAGACACTATGTAACCAGTTCTTGTGACCTCCTCTACTCCAACTGGTGAGGGGGCAGTGTAGTGGGTCTGCCAAACCATCAGCATGGTGAGGCCGCCGTGTTATCCACCCTAGCAACAACAGGGAACAACTCTACCAGAGCCGGACACGAACAGCGGTCTCCGGCCAGACCCGCCAGGTGGCCACTCCCTAACATCGTAATGCCATCGCTGAAGACACCCTTTGATGGGCAGTAGGAAAAGGCTACACCTCCAGCTTTGTGGGATCCCACAGTTGCTTAACAGAACGGACTCAGGCCACACTGAGGAACGAGATACTTCTGTTGTTCAAATTAAGCTCTTGCACTTTACGCTTGTAACTGTGTTTCGGGGTGAATAAAGCCTGGTCAAACGAATTTATCCTTGTTTGTTGCTTCCTTTCACGATATTCGTGACTTGTGCCCACAAATCTGCGGTTCATTACAGGTTATGGTTAAAGAACAGAGACAATTTATTTAAATTAGCAAAAAGATCTAAGAAGGTTGACGATTTCAATAGAGCTACTGTGGCCAGACGTAACACTGCAAAACTTGTTAGGAAGGCTAGGCAGTCGTTTATCATGGAATCTTTAACATCTTGTGAAAAAAATAGTAAAAAGTTCTGGTGTAGATTGAATGAACTACTTGGGGAAAAAAAATCAATAACCCAACACAGTTATTTACACGAAGGTAAAACCGTAGAAGGTCGAGAAGCAAGCAATGTACTTAACAATGTCTTTAAGAATATGGGCAATGTTGATCAAAACTACACAGGCAACCATTTAGATTACCTAGAGAATGATTTGGTCTTGAATGCCTCAACGAGGATCTTGATAAACAGAAAATTGGTCCTAGACAACTTACAGAAAATGGATGACAATAAAAGTAGTGGTTTCACCTGGGTTAATGCTAGAATTCTGAAGATCTTCCTGATTAATATGATCAATGAGACTACGTTGCTACTAAAAAAGTGTATCCAACATAGTTATATTCCTCATGATTGGAAGGAGTTCTTTATCACCCCAATACCAAAAAATAAGAATCCAAGAGAGCTAATAAACTTGAGACCAATTGCAATTGTCCCCTTGCCATCCAAATTATTAGAACATTTTGTATGTCAAGCGTTAAGATATCATATGGACGTTAATAACTTGTTTTTAAAATATCAGGGAGGCTTCCGAAAGAACCATTCCACTAATAGAAGTGTTTTTGAGTTTTTGGACCCCATTCTTAGAGGGATGGACGAAAAGAAAATAACTATTGCTACCTATTACGACGTTGCGAAAGCATTTAATTGCATCGACCATGATATCCTACGAGCTAAACTTGGAAGGTACAAGGTTAATCCCTCGATTATTGGGCTGATAGAGAACTATTTACAAAATAGGTTTCAGAGGACAAGATTGAACAATTTCATTTCCGATTCCTGTGCAATAGAAATTGGTGTACCTCAGGGTAGCCTACTAGGACCGCTAATTTTTTTAATTTACGTTAATGATTTGCCCTCCTGCTTAGAGAGAGTAAACTATACAAGAAACGCATGTGAAATTAATATTTCGGTGTATGCCGACGATACGGCGGTTACGGTCACAGGAGGAGATCCTCAGGAGTGTATGAGAGTCAGTCAGTTAACTACCAATGAAATCTCAACATGGATGAAAGCTAACAGACTGAATATAAATACACAGAAATGCCAATTACAATTGTTAGGTACTAATTTAAGACTAAAAAGGATCAACCCTATCAACTTGGGGGAGGTATTTATAAACGGCCGAGCTATAGATCGAGTAAAGACTGTGAAATATTTGGGTTTCTCTATAGACTCTACCCTGAACTTTAACCAGCATTTTATTAAAAGTAAAAATTCGATTCAAGAAAAAATTAACACGCTTGGAAAACTAAGGGGTAGCTTAAATAAAGAGATCACTACGACAGTCGTTAAAGCTCATATATTATCACTGGCTGAATACGGGAACTTTCTGTACACATTATCAAACACTGTACATATTAACAAATTGCAGAGTGTACTCAATAGAGCTGTTAGACTAGTTTTTTATAACAACAATAATGACTTCTCTACTGAAGAGATGAGAAACAGCTTGAAAATAGATACTGTACGAAAGCGAGGAGATATTTCCCTGATAGGGCTGATGTTTAAATTTAATACAAAATAATGCCAAGAGAGACCAGATTGGCACAGGGCGTTAACCTCTCTCAACCACAATGTCAGACCGAAAAATATAACAGGTCACCCCATGTGAAGGAACCAAAGCTTTGGAACAGATTGAGTAAATTAAATAAAGAAAAATCTTGGCCTGCTTTAAAAGTATTTTTAAAATCAAATGACAGGTGGAGAGAGTGAATAATCTGTGAAACCCTAGAAATCCGGTCTCCCCTTGGGGGTTCGTATGTTGTATACTGAAATGACTTGCACTGGATGTGAGTAAAATGAATCGAGAGCTACCAAGCAATTTAGACTTCATTGAAGTCAGATAGAGATACTTGTATCAACTCACAGTGTTTATGCTGACGATTTAGGTATTTTATCTTGCGACTGTATTATTGTATTTTAAATGCCCACAAAAAATGTAGAAAATTGGATGAGTATGTATATGTCTTTTCCTTGGTCTATAACTATAATGTACCAATATAACTTAACCATATTTGATTAAAATGAACGCTAGAGGGAACCATCAGTAGTAATAATTCAGAGTAGATGTAATATACGGCGTGTTGGTAAATAATCTGACACCAGAGGGAGCCACACGCGTATAGATGTATTTGAGAGTTATAGTAGATGAACCTGATACTTCGGTAGATGACTGAGGTTGTAAATGCTTAATGTTAAATAATTAAAATTTATCCTAGATGTATGTCATTAATAGTCTTTCATGGCAATGAGAATTATCACGGTAATGTGAAACTTAGACAATAAAATTTTCTAAAAAAAAATTACACACGTTATTTACTCTAATCTAATTTCACAGTTATATACTCGGTGAAGAATATTATTATACCTTCTGTATTATTACTTGTCTCTATACAACTTACAAGATTACAAAGTTGCAGTTTTAATTTCAATATTCTCTAACAAACTCCTCTTTGTATGTCTCTTATTCTGCATAACATATAACAATCCATTACAGAGGTCGTTAACCTATAGGATATATCATTAACCCAAAACCCATTGCTGTCAGCTGTAGGGATAAATGCATAGCCAAGTCCATTCTTCAAATATTTGTTTTCAAGAGTGAATTAATTATCATTTTAGGAAGTACATTGATGGTAGGAAATTACCTTTCTTTTGAATATACTTTGACAATTTAAATTCAAAATATCCAAATTTCATTTGAAATTCACTTTAGCTTGGAAATGTCAATTGATTTGGTATAATTCCATGTATGTCTTTCTGTCTAATGCTTCCTCTGTCATGAAAAAGATAATTGGTAATATATTGTAAGGAACACTTTTATAAAAGCCCCACATTCATTCAGAAGACGAATGTCATGAACACAGGTAGGATTTTATATATATATATATATATATATATGTGTTGACAGAAATCCATCCTAACACTACACAAATTGCCTCTTGACGGATCTCCTGCATCGAATCAGCTCTCTCGTCTGGGATCTAATCACGTAGGGGAAGAAGACAATTTAAGATGGGATTGTAAGAAGTTTTTATTTGAGGGCCTGATAAGGCACCTCTTCTAGCTATCGGTCTACAGTCTAGACATAGTTTCACTGCATAGACCCTTGGATTCCCATTTAAATTCTTTATCCAGTTCCGTGACACATTGGGGCCTGCTGTATAAGCTAAGGAAAGGATTTGTTTGTGGGAATTCCTTCATCTGTAGGAAGGAAAAAAATACTTCCTACAGGCCCTCAAATAAAACTGCATACCACAGGCAAAAGTTGTTTTACAAGGGTTCTCTAGAGTTCAAACATGTGGTTGCCGACTTGAAGTTCAGATGCACAACTGTATTTTACTAGAATCGCATGAAAAAAATTGACGACGATTTAAGCAAAGCATGGAAAAGGTTTTGTAACGATCTAGAAGTTGATGAAGGTAACAACCCCACTATCATTGTCTAAACTCCCCCTCCCACTTGTAATAATTAAATCACAAAGCCTGTAGAGAATGCCATATGAAACTTACAACGGTAATATATTCATGTCAGAAAAGTAGTGCCAGACCCCAAATATTCTATTTTTGTATTTATAACAATGGCACCGTTCACAAGAAATGTCAACAAACTGTAACTTTCGTCTGTATGTAGACAAATAACAGGGCAGTAATAAATACAACATAGGCTATTAATCATATCACTTGTTCACATGAAAACAAAACATCCTCCACTGATGGAGGCACCAGCAAACATGCCGTACATTGCTTGCTCACTTATCGCTGGAACACAGGCCATCCCACCTGTCCTGACGGCCATTAGTCAGGGAATATTAAAAAAATCTGGGAACAAATTCCTTACCAAACAATTTTTTCACCAATGTATTGGTAAAGGTGTCTACTAACATGTATCAAAACATTTAAACTCAACTCCCGTAGGAGAACTCGTGACAGCTGAAAACGAAAATGGCCGCCACTAAAACTTTGAGAGTCCATAACTTTGGGTAGAATAAACATGTAATCATGAGTGAATACTCTTTTTCCATGTTTTAAGGCATGGGAAATCCATTTGAATATGAAAGAAGTTGATACAGACAATATTTAGCAAGTTAATCTACTGATACTGAGAAAAAATGAACGAAAAACCCTAAAAAATCCTCCCAATAGTCAGGAAATATTACAAAAATTTGGGAACAAATTCCTTACCATAATATCTTTCCACCAATGTGTTTGCAACAGAGTTTACTAACATATTTCAAAACATTTATTCAGCTCTTGTAAGAAAACTTGTGACTGCTGCAGAAGGCAATCCAGAAATAATTGAAAATGTTTGATATTGTCTTCATGAAGGGTGAAGGGTCAAATTAGTTTTTTATGCTCTGACTCTGAATTGCAAGCATTTGTTTTGCACCAATACTACTCATTGACTCTGAATTGAAAAGAATCATTATCCCTTTATTTCAGTTACAACAAAAATAAGAGATATCATAAAAAATGTTGACCTAGAAAAAAGAAGAAAACAGAAATAATAAACAGCAGTAGGATAACAATACTGCTACACCAATGCCTCAGGAGTTAAGGATTCAGTCTTCTTCAGACATAATCGTCATGTATACAATTGCTGCATCTGATACCTTTGCAAGTTCCATATTCAGGGATACATTTCACACCATTCTTCCTGCTGCTGCACCATCGGTTGCTGCAATCTCCATTGCAATTACAGCTCATGAACTGAAGTAGCTCTTCAGGAGCCATGGGTTCTAGAGTAGGAACTGGCTCATACCCATGAACCCCTATGGTCCATCCATAGTCACTTGGGTCCAAAGACATGTTTTGTAGCAGCATCAAGTCCCTGGTTTGGAGATAGGCATGTAGAGAATGTTGCGCAGTTGCACCTGCTGTTGGAGGTAGATCATGCCAGCTGTCGCCTTCCGTGAGAATATGTTGTATCAAATTGTACCCAAAGTAGTACCTGGTGAATGGTAAAGTAAGTCATTTTCCCATGGCCTGCAATTGCAGAAACAGTGTCACAGCCACTAAAGGCATGGCAAAAGAGTAGGTAGCGTTTCTGTCTTTCAGAGAGAGCTTCTCTGATCCCCTTGACATCATAAGAGCCCTTTGATGTTGTTAAGAATAGTGGTTGGTGGATACTTGAGCTATGGTGCACCAGCAATATCAGTAAATCTGTGTCTTCCGCCCGCACATTTCATATATTCATATTAAAACACAGCACCGTACAGGAATAAATCAACACAGCAAAAAAGGTAAAGTAATTTTAGCAATTTAGCAATGTATGTGCAGGTGACCCGTCACCGATTATATTGTCCGATGCCGTAACCACGCCCCCCGCATCCATTGACGTTACGTCATAATACATAACATTCACTCCCCCTCGTCCATTCCTCACTCCACACCCATCTCCTGACCCGCACGCACATCAGAAAAATTTGGTGAAGGCAGGGGATTACATGTGTGTGGTTGATATTAAATCTGCCTATAGAGCCGTATCAGTTAACCCGGACCATCGAACATTTTGCGGTTTTCGCTGGAACATTGACGGAGAGGAAAGATACCTAACTGACAATCGTTTATGCTTTGGTCTGCGTATTGGACCATGTGTTTTTGATAACATTTCCAATTTCATTGCTGATTCAATGTACAATCTTTTTGATGTGCGTGTGGTTAATTATCTAGACGACTTTTTCCTGGCGTCAGATCCTCTCCACAAATGTTCCCTGGCCCGCAACACCCTTATATCCTTTTTAAGGTCCATAGGTTTCTACGTAGCTTGGCACAAAGTTACCACGCCTGCTATGTCATGTACGTACCTGGGGTTTGAGGTGGATTCAACCAACATGACAGTTTGTCTGCCTCAAGTGAAAATTAACAAGCTTCGCCTTCTGTTGGACAGTGTCAAAGCTTCAAATTACATTTCTAAAAAGGATTTAGAAAGATTATGTGGGTACTTAGCCCACTGTTCATCTGTATTTAAAGGTGGTTGTACCTTTTGTCGTCGTATGTTTGACCTATACAAAGTGATGTTGTGTAAGAAGCTGCATAAATTGACCATTTCAGATCCCTTCAGGAAAGATTTAGACTGGTGGCACGCCTTTGTAAAGTGTTTAACGGCGTGGGTCTATTATCTAGGCGTGAGTACCATCTCCCTATGGTTTCTGACTCATCTAGTAAGGACTTTGGCATTTTCTTAGGATCTGACTGGCTAGCAGGAGCCTGGGGCGTACATACCGTTCCCTGGGCAGACTCTACATGTGACCACATTGTCAAAGGCCCGTCAGAAAATGTGAAGTGGGACAACATCAACGTCCAAGAACTTTTTCCCATATTATTGGGGGGTGAAACGATGGAAACATTTATTTAAAAACTGTAGTATTCACTGCTTCATTGACAACACCCAGGTTGTGGCTATGCTTACGTCGGGCGTCAGTATCAATCGTACTAGCATGCAATGGCTATACAAACTGTATTGGGTTATGTTTATCTACGGAATCGAATTAATTCCACATTATATTAATACGAAAAATAACATTGTAGCTGATTTTCTCTCTCATCTGCCATATCAAAAGGAACCTGTTGACTATTCAATCTTGAGTGAAGCAGGATTGTGCTGTTTTAACGATGAATCTCGTTGTAGGTATGGACAAGTGGATGACGAGGGTCAGGGAACTGCAGTCGTCGTCAGTAGCACCATCCACTCTGCATCAGAGGGAACGCCAGTGGAGAGTGTTTAAGTCATTTCTTCACGCCAACGGTTTGTCTTCGTCGCCTATTCGCCTAGACACTGTGTGTATGTACGCCGCCTATCTTTCCGGATTCATGAAAGTGTCGTCAGTTTCTACATATTTATCTGGCGTTATATTTGGGGCTCGCTTGAGGCTCCTTGAGTGCCTGGCGCTATCTCATCCTACATTGAAATCAATCATCAGAGGTATTAGCCGGCTTCCAGGAGCAAGTCCCAGGCCAGCCGACCCCATTCTGCCGTCTCATCTCAGGAAAATGTTTCCTTTTGTGAACACTTCTTCACTAGTCCATATTAAACTCTGGGCGATGATCTTATTTCTGTTTAGATCATTGCTACATGTGGGTCATATTATATCTTCTCCTCACGGATTATCAAGACAAGACGTCGTATGCCATCCCTGGGGCGTGGTAATTAATGTGAAATCTTCTAAGACTACTTCCACGCCCTTCCAGTTACATCTGGTTTGGCTAGGCAAACGTCCTTTGTGTGCTGTATACTGGCTTACAAAGTTCTGGGCATCTTCACCCTTATCTTCTTCAGAGCTTCTATTCGCCACTTCAAGAGTACCTAGACCATCTTATGAAGAGGTCAAAAACTTTCTGTGTTATTTAGTGCGTAAAGCTGGCCTATTGGGCGTGTATTCTACTCAATCCTTGAGACGTGGTGGAGCCACATATATGTCATCCTTTCAGATATTAAGGCGAGAGGCCACTGGGTATCTTCAAGCGTGGATTCCTACATCACACCTGACTTGGACTTAAAATTGAAGGTTGACACTTTCACTGCTGACATGCTTACATCCTGATTCTCTTCGGTTTGGCCTGTGTTTGGTGTAATAAACCCCATGTTTATGTGGTTTCAGGCCATACCTGTGTTCATCAATTCATTCTCCAATATTATAGTCAGCAAGTCAAGAGACACATATGTGCAGGTGACCCGTCACCGATTATATTGTCCGAGACCTTGGTGACCGATGCGGTAACCATGCCCCCTGCATCCATTGACGTTACGTCATAATACATAACATTCGCTCCCCCTCATCCATTCCTCACTCCACGCCCATCTCCTGACCCGCACGCACGTCAGAAAAAAATTTTCTTTTACTTATGTATCTGTTTATCGTGTAATAAACCCCATGTTTATGTGGTTTCAGGCCATACCTGTGTTCATCAATTCATTCTCCAATATTATAGTCAGCAAGTCAAGAGACACATATTGACAGTATGTTTGAAGAAATCTAGTTTGAAGTATGTACACAAATTTTATTGACCTCAACGGAGCCATCTGTAGCTGCCACCATTGCCGCTTTCACAATTGAGGTGTCTGCATCCTTGTCACACTGCCACACGACGATCTGATTTTTCTGGAACGTTGACGAGAGGAGATAGATAAGCTCACTCTTGTTATGAGTATTGTCCAAGAACTTTGCCTTTTGTGTGACATGATTCATATGGGGTTGAATCTGAAGATCACAGCAGGAGTTCTCATCCTTCCCCTACTCAACCCACCTTCTCACTTTGCTGCCTTGAATGACTTTCTGCTCAATACAGTCACACCAGTTGCCAGACCAATCATGGCAAGAGTAATGGACAACATGGTTTCATAAGTGTTGAATTTTTCTAAGGTCTCCTTGTAGCCAGCCGAAGTTTCCCAGTTGCTTTATTAGTTGACAATACAGCCGCGCACCCTTGGCATATTGATGATGCCCTGCAGCAGAGAACTTCAATAGTTCTGGCATATTTAGTGTGTATCCCCTATGGTAGGTTCCAATTTCCTTGCTACTTTCTCCTGGCGCCATATTCTAGCATAACCTCTATTATCACTCACACAAAAGTTATTTGTACACAGAACAGAGACATCCCTCAATACAATTTTGATGTGAAATCAAAGATGCATTAATTCATAACCTGGATTGACATAAATTGATCAGTTCTTTCTAATAATGGACATGAAATATAAAAAAACTTTGGAAAAGGTTGTCTGCAAGAATGTAGTCAAAAGGATCCTCTAGGTGGCAGCACTAACAGTGAATTAGGGAATTAAAACAATAGGGGCAAATGTCCTTTTACTCCATATGGGCCTCCGTTCAGAATAATGAACAAACCTTAGTTTGACCCCCTACAAGCTATGTACGGCATGACTTAACCATTTCAATTTTTACAGAAACGTGCCAAGGTACTCAAGACTTTCAGTGGCTGTCACATGTTTTCTGATGGGAGTTGAATGTAGATGTTTTGAAATATGTTAGTAGACACCTTTGCAAACACTTGGTTGTAAAAACCTTTTGTTCCCAGATTTTTGTAATTTCCTGACTATTGGGAGGATTTTTTAGGGTTTTTCGTTCATTTTTTCTCAGTAACAGTAGATTAACTTGCTAAATATTGTCGGTATCAATTTCTTTCATATTCAAATGGATTCCCCATGCCTTAAAACATGGACAGAGTGTATTCACACTTGATTACATGTTTATTCTACCCAAAGTTATGGAGGTTCCAAGGTTTTAGTGGCGACCATTTTTGTTTTCAGCTGTCACAGGTTCTCCTACGGGAGTTGGGTGTAAATGTTTTGATATATGTTAGTAGACACCTTAACAACACATTGGTGAAGAAATTGTTTGGTAAGGAATTTGTTCCCAGATTAGCCTTTTTTCTCATAAAATTCCCTGACTACATGGCATCTCTGGCTGTCATGTGCTCCACTGTCACACATAAAAGCATGCAAGGTGGTAACAGAAGGCCGAGGTAAAGCAAGATGCTGGATGTTAGACATAATACTGGGTAAACGTCGTTCCCTTGAGGTTTGTTAGGGCTAGTTCCACCCCTTTCCCCTTAAAAAATTGTTGGAATTTTCTAGCCACTTGTTCATTTTGCCATATGATATTTTATTCTACTTTTCACAGCGAAAAAGCCTTTAAACATTGTTGTTCTCCATCTTTAGGGGGGCAAAGCAGACACTTTTGTCCTATGCTTCTCCCACATATATTATACAACTTATCAGATGGGACCCCTGTATCACTTCTTCGAAATCACATATGTATGTAATAATAGCTTATTATTGGTATGGATGACTCACAAATATAGGCCTACAATACTAACAGGTTTTATTATACATTTAATTTACATTTAATACATTTAATGTGATTTATCATCACATGACCATCACTTGAATGAAAACATAATGACATCATGTCTTTGCTGTCCACGGGGAGAGAGAGGGACGATGGGAAAATTGGAAAGGGGGAGGGGAGGGAAAAAAGAGTAGCGGGAAGGGGGAGGGAAAAGAGGAGGTGGTGTAGGGGAGGGGGAGAAAATATAGAGGGGAGAGGGAGAGAGAGAAGTGGGACCAGGGGGGAGAGAAAAAGAGGAGGGGAGGAAGATGCTAAGTACTGTGTAATATCTTGAAACTGGGTTCTCAGTTATTGCGATAAGACTCTTTTACCAAATTAACTCATATTATGACTTAGTGGAGTGTATTTATCAATATTGTGCTGCTGTTATAAGTTTATAGAAGAATTTGAGGTCGAATCTTTAAATTCTTACGTTTAACTTTTTACTTTTGAATGTCGTTTAGATGTGAACGGAACAAATTGTAGACAATCTTTAGTTTTGTATCGATGTTAGCTGAGAGTGCAGCTTTAAAAGAAGACCATCTCAACAGAGGAAGCGGTCAGGTCAAACATGTCTGCCAGCAGTTGACCTTGGCCCCTGACCTTCACCTTTAACGACCCATTCCAGGACTCGAGGCCCGTTTTACACCACTCTGGTCCTTTTCATGTCTCGACTAATGTAATAAAAGCTTTCATCTGTCGAAGATAATGAAAATGTGGTCAGAACCTGTTTTATTGACGCGGTTTCACATCTGCAAAATGCTCATAAAATATAGATGGCCAAATCTGACAGAACTAAGTTAATACGTGTATGCCTTTACTTAAATATTGAGTTAAAGAAATGAAACAAAAACAACATCGAGGTCGAGTTATGCGTCCAAAATAATCTAAACAGCAGCCCCTGTTGCATAAGAAACACTTAAATGTTCCTTTCTAATACTAACACACTTATTACAAGTATATGTAATTATTCTGAATACAGGTACAATATAGCTGATGGCGTCGATGACAACTGCAGCCCCTGCATAGTTGTACGATAACTATATACATTCAATTCATATGAGTATAGTGCCAAAGCATTTTTGTGGATATATTTATAGAACGTATAATGGGTTAACTAAAAGATTATACTGCTTTCCGTTACAGATATAATCACTCTTCCTATATCCAGACATAATATCAAATCATTTTCATCATTAGTATTTATATAAGCATACATCAATTCAATGTCATCATTGGATTGATTGGAATAATCCATGGTAAAGGTTTCTATGTATTTTTACTTGATGTTTGATAGAATGATATACATGTGATCAATGCCGAATGAAAATATTGTAACAGTACACAATGTGTATTGCTGAAATGTATATTAAATGCAAAATAGAAAGATATGATGGTCCAATCATCAGACTATTTTCCCATCAGGCCACCGAATGCTCCCGTGAGAAAATCGGTTAAGTGGGTACGGGGCTTTAGTTGACTACGAAGGGCTTTTAGAGTGAGCACTATTCCGGCTCACAGTCAGCCTGTGTGTCCTTCAATCGCATCACCGGAGGATTGTCAGGCAAGAGAATCAACATTGAAGCGTCTTCATTACCGAATATCCTGCTGGGGTTTAGCTCTATACCGGACTGTCGGTCTACCAAGAGGGAAACCGGCTGGTGGTAAGTCCTGCCGTCATCCCTGTATAGTGTGAACACCTCCGATCCAAACAGCTGATTCTAATTGATTTTTTTCTATTGACGTTGAGGGAAGGTTTTGATTGCGCAGTGCCCTTTTTTATAGACTCCGTGGGAGACGATTGAATCGACTGGGCGAAGGAAAAGGCTGAATATACATTACTGTGCCCGGTAGGCCGAATAAGTGTCCCCTCCTTTTTTCATTGATGATTCAATTGGAAGACCTGCTGAGTTCCCCGACAGTTATTATAGCTTATTCTTGGTCCCTACTTTAACGCAACGGAGAATGGGATTTCCTCAATTAGTTTTTACGCTGGCATTAACTAAGAGTTTTCAGTAGGGTCTAAAAGAGTATCAGCATGGACTCTAGAACTCGTACAGACAAAAAGGTGACTTTTGTGTACACATCAATCATGCGAATATAGAAGCAAAATATTGGGTTCCTGTTGGCTGTGTTCACCAAATAGGTCTTTTTATTACCTCCCCTGTGTAGAACCCATTTTTCAGAATGGCCTCACGAAGCCGAATACGGAAGAAATTAGATCATATATTTTCTCCCCAAGGGTTGGATAGAGAGCCACTGCGACAAGGGAGTAAGTAGAAAGGGGTGTCTGGGTCTAGATCAATATCTCATACCTAGGATAACGACATCGAAGGCGGATCTATGACTTTCATACGAATTTTCAACTTCTCTGAAATATTCCTTGAATTATATATCGTGACACCTGGGCCCTCGCACATAAAAAACTTTAGACTTTAGACAATGTCTATAGGCGAAAATCTTCAATAAAATCCCCGGCTTCAAGGACAATCTTGAAGCCCGATTTTGTTTTTGTCTCCACTCTCTTCAATTTTTGTCCTTATTTGCGGTAGTTTTCTGGCGGCTGGCGGTAGTTTTTCGTATAGAGATTTGCAGCAGGTGCGCAGATAATGGAGAGACAATCAAAATGTGACAATTTTAAGTAATTCCAGACAATATATATCGCGTTCATAATGCAGTTTGTCTGTTGTCTCTGTGACAATTTTGAGGACAAAAGACCAAAAACTAAGGACAGCTCCGATAGCTGTCCTTAGGTGGTTTTGTCTAAAACATGTTGAAGTTTTTTCCACTAAATTCACAAATGCAGTTCATTTATTGTCTCTGTGACAATTCTGAGGTCTCAGTGACAAAATTGAGGCCGAAAGAGAAAAAACTAACGACAACTCAGATAGCTGTTCATACGTGGTTTTGTTGTTGAAGTTTTGTCACTAAATTCACAATTTGGGACATTACAGAATTAGGGTACCATGATGCTCCAGAAATGAAATGCGTGCACAACCAGAGAGGAAGTAAAATGTTTGATCTAAAAATAAACCATGCCAAAAACTACCACCAGCCACCAGAAAAAATTATCTCAAATTAGGACAAAAACTGAAGAGGCAATATATTGTCTAATTTTCAGAGACTGGAGACAAAGACAAAGAGATTGAGATTGTCCTTGAAGCCAGGGATTTTATTGAGAGTTTTGCCTAGACATAGTCTAAAGTCTTGAAAGTTTAAAAAAACTATATTCATCATCAATTACTTACTTGTTTGCCCAGGCTGAATTTAAATCTACGGCAAAATTGTCTCCAAATTATAAATTTCGAGACAAAACTTCAACATTTCGAGACAAAACTGCCTGAAGCCCCAAATACATATGCACCATTTGGCATATTTAGCATTGTTATTTGCAGGGAATATAACATATATAAAATATACTGTACAGGTTGGGATATTATAGTAAACAAGTATGTATGGAGATTCCAAAAATATATTTCAACAAAATATCTTTATTTTCTAATTTTGTTGCCATGGCAACAGTCAGATTTTGGTGAAAAAGCATTTTTTCAGATCAGGTCATACTATTTGGGGACCTAATTGTCTACATTGTGTACATTGTGACACCATTTTGAAATTTGGCATGGTGTTAAAGATAAGATAAGATAAGATACTACTTTATTTATCGAACTCACATTACATAAGAATAATCACACATATAAAAGACAAATAGGTATACAGTCATCTAGATTAGATCCAGTTCTCGCACAGGGCAGAGTTATAATTTTTACAGGTAAGGTTAAATAAAAATAAAATAAAATATAAAATAAAATAGAATGTAAATAAAAATAATAACGAGCAAAGTAAATAGAGACTCTAGGTCTCCAAAGATCGAGGTTTGCTTGGCAAGAGATGGTACCGTATGATACGATATAAAATACAATAAAATAATCAGATCTTATTCGGATATAATCCTAGACATTATAATACATTTTCAATCTGCTTTTTAAATTCAAACTTCGAGGTTGCCTTGTGGGCACTAGTTGATAGCCCGTTCCATTGAGACTGGGCTTTGTAGAGGAATGAATTTTTGTAAAATGTTGTTTTTGGGATCTTATTTTTGAAATTGTTTCTGCTTTGAGCATGACTTCTTGTCTAAATTTGTCTCAGATCAAGATTTTCTTCATTCTGGGATAAATAAAAGGCAGCCTCAAGAGTGTGTAGGTTTGTCCTTTTTTAGAATGCACATTAAATTTTCTCTCTTTTGCAATGTAAATATATACCTTATTGCAGTATTCAAGAGAGTGTGAAGTCTATTAAGAAGTTTTTTACTTGCTGTTTGGTAGAATATATCTTCTGATTCAATGACTGGTATAATCAACATTTTGACTATATCAGTTTTTATTTTCTTATTGAGGACATAGTTAGATTTTCTTAATGAGTTTACCTTCCATCTAACCTTATTGATAACACTGGTTGTGTGATCGTTGAAGGTAAGTTTCTCATCAATTACTAATCCCAAATACTTGTATTGGTTCACTTGGGTGAGGGTTTCACTTCCAAGCTGGAGACAGTGTGTGGGATTTTCTTGCTGTTTTTTTCTGCCTATGTTAAATTGTATGTATTGGGTCTTCATGGCGTTCATGGATATTTTGCTTAACTTACACCATGTATTTACATGGTCCAAGTTTTTTTGAAATTCTTGGTACAATTTTGTTTCATTTTTGCTGCTGTTAAAAATAACCGTATCATCAGCATAATGTTGAATAACTGAGTTTTCAATTATTTCATGCAGATCGTTAATATATATGGAAAACAAAATTGGCCCTAACATAGTTCCTTGTGGCACACCAAAGGTTATAGTCTCCTGCTTAGAATAAAGACCATTCACCCTTACAATTTGTTGTCTGTTCATCAGGTAATTTTTTAACCAATTATTCGTTTTTCCTGTTATTCCAATAAGGCCTGAATTTTCAAAAAGGCACCAGCTACAAGTTGGTAGACACCCCTGGTGGCCAGTAGCTGCAAAATTCAGGATGGCTGCCCAAAACAGTAAATATGGCATATCTTGGCTTCTATTTGGTAGATCTTCAACTATAATACCACTTTATTGATGTTTTTAAGTATGAGGAATTCATTTCTCAAGTTCATTTTATGTTCCAAGGTCAATTTCAAGGTCAAAATCCAATATGGCCACCACTGAGTAACAAGAATGTTATCTCATCACTCGTATATGCATTCAATGGGTGTACATATTGATGAATAAGAACAATTTTTTTAGGATCAAGGTTGTGAGGAATCCATTTTTTATTTCACTTTTTGCTTTGTAGGCCATTTTGAAGGTCATTGTTATGTAACATTACGTAACATTGTGTAACCTCATTATCTATCTAATTATCACCCATTAATTATAATATTTCATTATTAAATTCGCTAATTATACTTAGCTATCCAGTACTGTGCAAGTCTACTTATTCATGCTAAGCCATAGGTATTACGTAAGTTGCTTAGTTCATCTCACGAAGACCACACGTTCGTTTGCTATTCTTCCATTCATACCTTAACATCATGATTCAATATGGCTGCTGCTAGGAACCACAATGTCATATATCTTACATATATATGGGTCTGGGTGGCGTGAGTCACCATCAAAGCTGCCTCCCTTCTTTATATTATTATTATTATTATTCCCATCTGACTAAGTTATGATGACGTATATGGGATATATAACTAGGATAGTGGTGGTCCCATGACACAACCGTCACATGACTCCTTCTACCCATGAACATTCAAGTTACATGCACAATGGTTCGACGGACATACATACGTATATGAACTATTATGAAAATATTTTCTTTAATAAAGGGTGGCGTTAGTAACCATCGAAGCTGCCTACCTTCTTCATATTATTATTATCATTATTATTCTGACTAAGTTATATAGTGCAACCCCTCAGAGCTGTTACTATGTTCTCAGAGCTTTTACTAAGCCAGGTTTCAGAATTTCCCATTATGCTGGGATTAAGTTTTAAAACTTCATTTTTGAATAGTTCAAATTTACCAGGTAAGCTTTGAGTGTTTAAATGAGCAATTGATAGACCCTTTCCTAATACCATGCTTTACCACGAGATATATACAAATAAATATATATGGTCAATTCTCACGAAATGTGCCCTATAGATAGGTCTGTAAAGGGGTCTTGAATTATTTTTTTCAAATGGGCTTTATACTTTTGTGAGACAGGGTGGACATATTGGAGGTTAATAATCTCAGTTTGCTACGTAATTGGAAAATTGTTTTTTGAGTTACAGTCATTTAAGTCAAGGGTTCTTTTTAGGGGCGTGATTACGTCGCAGGCACAATTTTTTGCAAGATATTGATATTTCAGATGATAAAATTGATAATTAAATTGTTTTTCGTTTTTGTCCTAGAAATTAGGATCTCAGTGAATAATATTATCAATATAATTAGTACTTAGTTATTTTTCAAGTTAGTTTTACAGGAACAACAAAAAAGGGCCTAGACAGTTAGAAACAGGTTTTACATACATGCCCCTTTTACATTCATCACCATCTGAAAAATATTTTACCAATAACAATTATTTTTCATAAACCTAACCTGTGATATATCCCCCATGTATGTCAAACCTTTTTTTGTCCTCAAATTGTAGCATTTCCTGATTGTAAGACCAGAGAAATATGCGACGTAATCACATGGACTCCCACAAAATGCGTGATTACGTCGCAATTATCATTTCATTAAAAAGTATTAATTCTAATTGTAGTGGGTCCGCTACCCGGAATACAGCGAGGCTGTCGACTATCGCCGAACACCAACCAGGCTACGACAGCGGGGGCACTTCTACCAGCGCCGGAGACGACTACCACCAGTTCCGGCCAGTTCCGTCAGGGGGCGACATACGACCACTGTGCAGACGACACTGCAGACACCCTCCGACGGACGGTAGGCGGAGGATACTACTACCTCTGCAAGGGGATCCAGGCTTCGCTTAACACTACGGACTCGAGCCGCGCCGCGGACCGAGATACTTCTGTTGTTCAATTTAAGCACCCTTGCTTCAGTGACAATACCTTTGTAACTGTATACCTTTGGGAAATAAACCAGGTTCAAACGAATCTCCTCGTATTCGTGATTCTTTCCGGAATTTCGTAAACTCGTGCCCACGAATCTGCGGTTCACTACATAATCATTTTTCAAAAGACTATACACACAAATATATCCTATGCATCTTCTAGACATAGTTACTGTGTGTACTATTATTGTTTACAATTCCATTATTTTCAATAAATATTTCACCTGTTTTTAGATGTACACATTTGTGAATAATGATTTTATAAATATATTTTGAATATGAAAACAATTCTAGATACCTGACAAGATGTCACAAATAAATTAATATTTTCAGTATTTTGTGAAGATCTTGTTAGTTTCTTTTTATAAATTAGACAGAATTCCGTCTCTTTCCTTGTATACATCTGTATACATATATGTATATGTATGTATACATGCATACATACTTATCTATAGGTATGAATGTATACACGTATATATACACACATCTCTATGTATTCACATGTACATACAAAAACATGGTACAGTTGTATATATACATGTGCTTATACATATATATAGCAGTGTTTGATGGGGGAAAAGGAATGATTAAGTAGCACCAAATTAATAGAGAAATGTTCTTGGATGTTGTTTTAGACCAAAACATTATATATGAGCATCTTCGACGCCTACTGCACAAAACAGTGTTCAACTGCACACAGATTGTGCAATATATTTATTCTAGCAAATACCCGTGCTACACATGGGATTTGCTAGTGGGACAGTGGGGCCCACATCCTCATCTCTCCTTGTTCCCTCTCCAACCATCTTTCTCTTTTAAGTTGTCTCTATAACTTAGTATCTGTATCAACATAATACCAAAAATGGAACCCTGTTTTGATTCTTTTTCTGTGTGGTCGGGTAAATCTCTGATTTTACCTGCTCTGATTTCACCCACCAACTTAGCGGGCAAAGAAAATAAATTTAATTTCACACACTGTACAGAGTGCTGAAGACTGAGGCAAAGAAAGAAAGGGTGAGAGAGAGAGAGACAGACAGACAGAGACACAGCTGAGGTGCATTCTGTCACCCGCCCACCCAGCCCCCCTCGATCTCTCACCCGCCGATCTAATCCCACGCCGATCTCATCCCCCTGCCGATCTCTCACCTGCCAATCTCTCACCCACCTATATCATCCCCTGCCGATCTCTCACCCGCCGATCTCATCCCCCTGCCGATCTCTCACCTGCCGATCTCGTCACCCACCAATCTCATCACCCGCCGATCTCATCTCATTACTCGGCGATCTCATAACCCACCGATCTCATAACCCGCCGATCTCATAACTCGCCGATCTCACCCCCGCCGATCTCTCACCCGTTGATCTCATCACCCGCTGATCTCATTACTCGCAGATCTCATACCAGCCAATATCAAGCCCTGCCGATCTCACCCCCGTCGATCTCATTCCCCCGCCGATATCTCACCCACTGATCTCTTACCCGCTGATCTCTTACCCGCCGATCTCACCCCCGCCGATTTTGCGCCCGCTGATCTCATCACCCCGCCGATCTCATCTCATTACTCGGCGATCTCATAACCCGCCGATCTCACCCCCGCCGATCTCTCACCCGCCGATCTCTCACCCGCCGATCTCTCACCCGCCGATCTCTCACCCGCCGATCTCACCCCCTGCCGATCTCATCCCCCGCCGATCTCATCCCCCGCTGATCTCATCCCCCGCTGATCTATCACCCGCTAACAAAATTGGGAGTAAAGTGTAGAAAACCACATTTTAGAAAGTGTCCATGCTATGACACCTATGACCTCTAGGTAAGCACGCACTAACCTATATACACACACAATATGCAAATTGCCTCATTCTGGTGTAGGGGCACTGATAGGGGATTATTTTCAGGCACAGAAGGGACCCTGGATGGGGGTGTTCAATTTCAACCCATTTCGCACCCATTTATAACCCTGATATCTTCCAAAAGTGTTTATGAAACATAGCGGAATGGTTCGGCACCATTTTTGGCAATGTGCATGTGAAATATAACGGAGATCCAGCCATCAGTTTCTCCCAGTACCTCCTCTTGTACTGCCTCCAATTCCTCCTCCAGTACCTACACCTGTACCTCCTCCAGTACCTCCTCCTGTAAGTGATCATGCATCTCATCCCATTATATATACTTTCACCTCCTGTACTGCCTCCTAGCTGTTACTCCTCTAGTATCCATTTGAAAATGATCCTCCTGTGTCTCGTCCAAGACTCCTCCAATATTTCCTCTGGTAACCTGCTCCTGTACCCACTCTAGTATCTCCTTCAGTATCCTCTTCCAGTAACCTCCTACAGTAAACTAGTCCAGTAAACTCCTCCAGTATTCTCCTTCAGTAACCTCCTCCAGTAACCTCCTCCAGTAACCTCCTCCAATAAACTCCTCTGGTAACCTCCTCCAGTATCTCCTCTTGTAACCTACTCCAGAACCCCCTCCAGTGACCTCCTTCAGTAACCTCTTGGACCTCCTCCAGTAACCTCCTCCTGTAACCTACTCAATTAACCTCCTTCAGTACCTCCTCCAGTATCTCCTCTGATAACCTCCTCCAGTACCTCCTCTTGTAGCCTACTCCAGTACCTACTCCAGGTAGCTCCTCCAGTAACCTTCAGTTACATCCTCCAGTAACCCCCTCCAGAAACCTCATCCAGTAACCACCTTCAGTAACCTCCTTGAGTACTTCCACTTACCTCCTCCATTAACTTACAGTAACCTCCTCCAGTAATCTCCTCCACTGGCCTTCTCCAATAACCTCCTCCACATACCTCTTCCATTAACTTACAGTAACCTGTAACATCCTCCAGTAGCCTGTTCCAGCAGCCTATCCCAGTAACCTCTTCCAGCAACCTCCTTCAGTAACCTTGTCAAGTAAGTTGTCCAGTAACCTCCTCCAGTAACCTTCAGTAACCTCCTCTTGGACCTCCTCCAGTAACCTCCTCCTGTAACCTACTCAATTAACCTCCTTCAGTACCTCCTCCAGTAACCTCCAGTAACCTCCAGTACCTCCTCTGGGAACCTCCTCCAATAATCTACGCCAGTAAACTCCTCCAGTGCCTCCTCCAGTAACCTCCTCCAATAACCTATGCCAGTAAACTCCTCCAGTAACCTCATCCAGTAAACTCCTCAAGTAACCTCCTCCAGTAACCTACTCCAGTAAACTCCACCAGTAACCTCCTCCAGTAACCTATATATATTACTCCATTAACCTCCTCCAGTAAAAATAGGCTGTGGGCACATTTCGTGAGAATTGATCATATATATATATATGGTCAATTCTCACAAAATATGCCCACAGCCTATTTTTAACATTATTTGCCCAGTAAGTAAGTGGCTTTAACACTTATAAGAAAGTAAATCATTTCGCTGCATTGGTGTTGAGTTGAGGATTCCTATCATATATACATTTGTATATGTGGGATCAATATTTTTAGCATTTAAACCCAAAAAACTGTGCTTTTCAAATATTTCCGTGATTACGTCGCAGGTGTTTAGGACACTCTCACATTAGGAAAAAATACACAAACAACCTTTTTGATATCACATAACAAAGAGGGCGCAACACTCTTTTCAATAAGGCATTGGAGAATGTTGTGCGTTATTTTAAAGACAAACCACAGCCATTCATAGAAATTCAATGGAAAGTGGCTAATGTGTGGAGTGATTATGTCGCAGTAGTAATTCCTTGTGCTTTTTTGCATAAAGCAACAAAATCAATCCAATATGTGACCAAAATTATCCATTGAGTAAAGGTTTTGATTCGTAGCAGTTTCCTTATTCTTCTCCCGTTATCCTATGAATAGCTGAGACCTTATGCATGGGAAAGGTAATGCGTGATTACGTCGCAAGACTTAAAGATGCATTATCAGCTGTGGAAGATCCTGAAATGAAATGACTATCCTTGAGATAAACACCTTAAAGATATCATATCTTCTGGAGAAACGATTTAAATGAAGAAAAGCTGATTAAAAGAAAAAAAATCGGTATCGGTTTTTGCTCTGTATACCACTGCATGGGTGGCCTGTAAATGCCCATTCAAGACAGGAGGGGTAGTGGGGAACCCCTAGTCACCTACATGCGTGTGCGCAGGGTCTATTTTCATAATAGCTTTCGATGACTGCACCTCAAACTAAAGACTTCTGCACCACTGAGGTTATATGCTAGGTTTTCAGTACAATTGGTTGTTCAGGCTATAATTGGTTGTATTCGGAATTCTGTATGGACTTCACTGAGGCTAAGTTCTTACAGTGGTTTAATTTTAATTATGTCTAAACAGCATTGATTTCAATGTTACACATATCACTATTTAGGCCCTGAATTATCTCAAACTTAGGTCTAACATGGAGCGGGTCCAGATGGGTCATAAACCCCCTTTCAAAAGTTAGTTGTTGGGGTTGTTGCCAGTGATCTACAGTTTCTGCTGTTTATTAAGAAAAACGATACCTAAATAGTTTCCCTTATATTTAACCTTGAAATATAAACGCAATCTTTCCTAAATGATACCACTTATAGGCTTAGAGATTATGTATAGAACAGGAAGCTAAAAATGGTATTATAGGCCTACATTGAGAGGATATAATTCAGTTATTCTGTGTTAATTGAAATGCATGTAATAACCTAGAAATAGTTTCACATTCACAATTACTAAAGTTATACTCTAAAGAGCTACTGTAAATAATGCCATTCTAATATATCCAGAGATAAAGGGGGGGGGGGTGGAAGAGTTCAGATATGTCTACTCTCTTGAAAAGGGGGTCTTTGAAAAGGGGGTCTTTGAAAAGGGGGTCTAAAATTTCCGGATATAATGGGGTGTGTGAAATTAGGGAATGAGCCTAGGTATTTGTCTCATATACTGAGTGGGGTGGCCGGGAGGAGTACCAAATATAGCCAAACTGTTCATAGGAACAACGGAATTCCATAAACATCCATTTATCCTTATACCCTAATCGCTCACACCTCCTCCCTCATACCCTCCTCATCTATACCCTCATCACTCACACCCTCCTCCCCTCCTCCTTCATACCCCATCCCTCACACACTTCTCCCTCACACCCTCCGCCCTTATACACTCTCCCGCGCTCCGTACCCGCGCGATACGCAGCGGCCAGTTTTTTCGTCTTCAGTGAGACGATTTTTGTCTACACAGCAACGCGAACGCTACTGGTGAACTGTGGTGACGAAATTGCCTGAACTTCTGATACGAAAAACGGTCACTTGAATCACGGAGACGAAATATGATATGCTCTGTATTCGCGCTGCGTTTTTCATATTGCGTAATAGCTTGAGGGAGGTGAGCATGGCTTTCACGCAGCAGCTTGGCCTTATATATGCTAACACAGTGTTGGTCCCAGCACTTGTCCAATTTTTTTAACCGCCCACCCTATTCTGATATAAATAGCAGCAATGACTTGTTGTCCACTCAATCGTCTAAACACCACACAACTGGCAACACCCACCACTGCGCCCTAGGCATATCAAACTAATTAGATCCTCAAAACAGTGGTATTTTGGGCCAAATGCCACTTTCAATTCATAATTTGATCAAACAAATTTAGGTAGACTAGGTCTATTCCTTTATCAAATATTATTAAAGTATATATCAAACATTATATATTCATGGTTGGTGGTATTCTATGACCCGAAATAAACTTTCCACAAGTTGTGAAATCACTGGTAAAATTAAATGCATGACTACATCGCAGATTTTTTTTTTATTTAAAAAATAAGGCCATTTACATTTAATACAATCATAACAATTACGCATGTCGACTCTGTCGATGTTTTGTTGCGTTGCCTTCCAGATTCTACTTTATTTTAAATTCATATTACACATTTATAAAGCATATACAATTTAACTAGTATTCTGCCGATTCATCTACAACCCAACAAATTCATTTGAAATCACGAGCATCATGCTCCATATCTTTACATATTATTAAACAATACAATACAATTCGTCTATTCATTTTACTTCTATATAGCAGCTGATCGATTCCAGTCTTGAATGGGCACTTACAGGCCACTCATGCAGTGGTATGCAGAGCAAAAACCGATAGCGATTTTTTTTTACTTTTAATCAGTTTTTCTTCATTTAAATTCTTTCTCCATGACATATGATAGCTTTAGAGTCTTTATCTCAAGGATAGTCATTTCAATTCAGGATCTTCCACAGCTGATAATGTATCTTTAAAATGAGTGTATACAATGAGCGCTATAGCGAGGGGTAGCTATGTATATATATACCCATGCATATGGTATATTTTTAGCACCTTCGCATGGATAGGCAGAGCTAACAATGCACATAGTTAGTGCTAGTAAGGCATTGTTTTAGTTTATAGGTCAACTTGTGGCTTGTGTTTACCTTGTTTCACGTGACCTAGTAATAACTAATATGCCTGCTATATGTGGCAGACCATCCATGCTATCATGGCCGTTCTTGGACCATACCCTGGACCTGGCCGACTATGCTGGACAACTGAATGAAAAACACAGGTGAGTAATATCTATTGCATAACATTATTATACACAGTTTTTACTCACCATTGAACATTAGATTTCAAATAGTTTTTCAGGACAGGTGTGATATCGAAAATCGACCCATGAGTCACTTTTCGATTGCCGAAAAGTGACCAACCCCATTGAAAAATGACCAAACAAAAACAAGTTTTACTTATACATGATGTATATGGTATCATATATTTATGTATATATAGGCTGTCATTATCTAGGCAAAACTACGCCCACACCCGCACACATACTTGTCCCAACAGACACACACACCGAATACAGGTCTTTTTTTACAGGTATCTGTATTATATACTGGTAATAAAGAGACATGGTATCTTTCCATGCAGAAATGCACAAAGGTTATATTGACGTTTTGTTTCATTTCATACCTATATGCTCTTGATCGATTTTAATAGATTAGACTAGATTACTAGTAATACAACCCTTTCCCATATGCTCCTGATCGATTTTAATAAAGTTATTCCCGTTTTAAACATCGTTTAAGTAAATTACTATTAATACCACCCTTTCCCATTCCCATACAAATTACTGACACCGTGGGTCCCAAGCAATGTTTGGCGGACACAACTGCTGTCATTCCCTGTGTCGGCACAGGTGTTAGCGCTTTGACAAGCTTGTTAGGTGACCGAGCTTGCTGCAGTGTGAGCGGCAAGGAGGTGTCAGCGCGAGAGAGGTGTCAGCGATGGTCCGAAAAGACTCACACGTAAATTAATGCTATGCATTACAATGATATTCCAAACAGGCACATTCAGAAGATTTTGACCTCAAGTGTGCCCCCACTAGACCTGCCTCATTTCTCCTTCCTCACCACCTCCTCCCCTGCCTTGCAGCCCCCTTCCCTCCCTGTCTCTGTCTCTCTCACTCTTCCTCTCTCTCCTGTTGTCCACTCGCCCCCTCCTTCATATCTTCCCCTTCCTACTAAAATAGGCTACGCTATGACTTCAGTAAAGTGAGGCAACCCCTTCATCCAGGTAGTATTCAGTATGTATCATGATCATTCCTCCCCCTCTCCTTCCCTCCCTCTCTATTTTATATCTCACTCTCTCATCCCAGACATTCTCCCACCACCTTCTGCCCTGCCATACCCTATTCTTTCCATCTCCTCATCCAACTCTCCCTATGATTGTTTATTTATTCATCTGAGATTAAAATAGATGTATATTCTATTTCAGTATGGATTAATACCAATACATTTTATTTCAGTCCCAAGAGGATGTATGGGACATCCTGACAGCGCTGGACAATCAGCTAACGATGAGGGGGAAGGCTAGCCGAGCCCACCAGGCAGCCATGACAAGGATTGAGGTGTGTACATATTAAAGAGTAATGAAAACCTGTATTAGTTGGTTAATATATCAATATTAACATTATAGTTTGATATATCAATATGTTTATGTATGTGAGTATTAGCTAAGATGATATTTTCAATAATTTGAAATAAAGTTTGCAAACATTGTCCATGTGAATTTTTTAATTTCTAAGTAACGCATTATGATATGATAGTTTCCATAGATTAATATGCATATCTTCCTATTTCAGGGAACCAACTTCGAGCCTGAATCACTCTCTGGGAGAAAGACACCTCCAAGGTTGGTGGTCGCCAACAACACCGGCTTTGTGACTGCCAACAGGCGCACATTCAAGTGCTCAGGAGTTGCTGAATGGCTCATCGACCTGCCACAGGCATACTATGCCTGGGACCTGGCCTACCCCAAGCAATACCAACTTCTGGGGTGGCTGCAGAAGTATTCCCTTAAAGAGCAGTCCCCCTTTCACAAGTCAGCGGCGTTTATGAAGTTTGAGGAAACAATTTATGGGTAGATAACTAAGTATGAAGCCACAATTCTGATACTCTGCATATATTATATATGCAGGGTATATTATATAGTATATGTATTATGATTATGTCAGACTGTCCATACTCAGGTTTATGTGTTTATTTGTATATGGTGCCCTTCCCCTCCCCATCCACCCTTCCCCTCCCCATCCCCTCTATCTATCCTTCCCCTCCCCATCCCCTCTATCCATCCTTCCCCTCCCCATCCCCTCTATCCATCCTTCCCCTCCCCATCCCCTCTATCCATCCTTCCCCTCCCCATCCATCCTTCCCATCCACCCTTCCCCTTCCCATCCACCCTTCCCCTCCCCATCCATCCTTCCCCTCCCCAACCACCCTTCCCCTCCCCATCCCCTCTATCCACCTGTCCCCTCCCCGTCCACCCTTCCCCTCCCCGTCCACCCTTCCCCTCCCCGTCCAGCCTTCCCCTCCCCATCCAGCCTTCCCCTCCCCGTCCCCCCTTCCCCTCCCCGTCCACCCTTCCCCTCCCCGTCCACCCTTCCCCTCTATCCACCCTTCCCCTCTATCCACCCTTCCCCTCTATCCACCCTTCCCCTCTATCCACCCTTCCCCTCTATCCACCCTTCCCCTCCATTACCATTCCCCTCCATTACCCTTCCCATTACCCCTCCCCATTACCCTTCCCCTCGTCCACCCTTCCCCTCTATCCACCCTCTATGATGAGGATATGTTTCCTTCACATTTCAAAATGGTTAGATATTATTAAATATAGGTCTATTTAGCTGGTCGTGATATGATATATGATATGAAGGGTATTAGATCTGTCAAGAACTAACTAGTATTGGATCTTTGGTAATTAGATTTGTACGTAATAATGAAGTACAGATATACATTTATAATTATATATGTGTATGGGTTTGATTTACAGATATAAGTCTAAACATTTAGTTTTATTATGTGCTGACACCCTATAAGGTGTCAGAACATAATAATATTTAATGGTACATTAAAAACGTAGATCTAACTTGTTTCAGTCATGGACAATGTCATTTCGAAATTTTATATCAATAATCTACTTTGTTGAAACAATATTTTCTGATATTTATGATCAAAGATTGTGTGTTTAGGTAATTGTTGCATGAGTGTTGCATCGTTTCCTGAGCACTTCTATAGCGTTGACATCCAGGGGATGCTATAGTGTTATTCCCATAAGTGGTGTGAGGACGGTTGGGTATACATATAGATGCCTGTGACTTTCATAATATTGGGTGCCTGTTTGAATAAATGTTGTGTAAATAAAAAATAAAGATATGTATTCATATATTACACATTAATAAAATGTAGGAATTGTTAATGAAATATGTGTTATGTTGTACATTTATAAGCGTAATGCGTAATTAGCAGAATAAAAGATTCTTTTTTAGTGAAATATTTTTTTATTTCGTCCAGTATTATATTTCAGTTCTAACCAAACTATAGAGGCGATATAGCATATAATCGCCGATATAGTATTATATCTGTTACCCAAGATCTCTAATTTGTTGCGATTATTGTTCATAATTCTTGATAAATGTGCATCATCCAAAGCAATATTACTTATGATATTATGTATTTTATAATGTATAATTTAAATGATTTCTATGACGGAAATTGTCAATTCTGGTTTTTATTGTGCTAAGTGTTATATCGTATATATTACTGGACTTTGAAATGAATAATAAATAGGTAAACTGTATATATAATGTAACCATTGTTTTGTTTTCTCTTGCTTCAATTTCGCTGATAATAAAGCATCTTTTTTTTCATACAGCATGGTACAGTACAGTACATTAATTGCAATATAATACCGGATATAAACAAACCATTAATTAAAGCGAATATTTTCCGTTTTCACCCTGCCGCCCCCCATGCGAAATTCACCGTCCCCGTCCCCCCCTGAATCCTGGCCCACCACGCTACCTCTGCGCTAAAAATAGATTTCTGAGTGCACGAATCGCTGATACGAAAAACGCTGCGCGAATCACCGATACGAAAAACGCTGCGCGAATACGCTGAGACGAAAAATTTCGTATCAAAAGTGGGTACAAGAATTTCGTATCCAATTTCGTATCGCGCGGATACGTTGCGCGGGAGAGTGTACCTTCATTCCTCACACCCTTCTCCCTTATACCCTCCGCCCTTATACCCTCATTCTTCACACCCTTCTCGATCCCTCATACCATCCGCCCTTATACCCTCATCCCTCACATCCTTCTCCCTTATACCCTCCGCCCTTATACCCTCATCCCTCACACCCTTCTCCCTCATACCCTCCGCCCTTATACCCTCATCCCTCACATTCTTCTCCCTTATACCCTCCGCCCTTATACCCTCATCCCTCACACCCTTCTCCCTCATACCCTCCGTCCTTATACCTTCATTCCTCACACCCTTCTCCCTCACACCCTTCTCCCTTATACCCTCATCCCTCACACCCTTCTCCCTTATACCCTCCCTTATACCCTCATCCCTCACACCCTCCGTCCTTATACCTTCATTCCTCACACCATTCTCCCTCATACCCTCCGCCCTTATACCCTCATCCATCACATCCTTCTCCCTTATACCCTCCGCCCTTATACCCTCATCCCTCACACCCTTCTCCCTTATACCCTCCGCCCTTATACCCTCATCCCTCACACCTTTCTCCCTCATACCCTCCGTCCTTATACCTTCATTCCTCACACCATTCTCCCTCATACCCTCATACCCTCCGCCCTTATACCCTCATCCCTCACACCCTTCTCCCTCACACCCTTCTCCCTTATACCCTCCGCCCTTATACCCTCTGCCCTCACACCCTCCGCCCTTATACCCTCTGCCCTCACACCCTTCTCCCTTATACCCTCTGCCCTTATACCCTCATCCCTCACACCTTTCTCCCTCATACCCTCCGTCCTTATACCTTCATTCCTCACACCATTCTCCCTCACCTCCTTCTCCCTTATACCCTCCGCCCTTATAACTTCATTCCTCACACCCTCCTCCCTCATACCCTCCGTCCTTATACCCTAATCCCTCACACCCTCTTCCCTCCTCCCCTATACCCTCCTCCCCCACACCCTTCTCCCTCACACCCACCTACATTGATACTAGTATCGAATGAAGATTTTAATTCTGTTCATGCAGAAAAGCTAATACATTCTCCTTTTTTCCATCACTTAATGGATTCCCTTAGTGTGACATGTTAAGAGAGCCTCATATTGACAATAGAGGGATTTTGAAATGAGCTGGTAATGCAACTTTAAATAACACAACTACATCGCACATTCCCCCCCCCCTTTTAACTAAACAATATAATCTTTGAAGAGCTATAAGATAGGTTTGGTCCGTAACATTATGTGTCATGTTCAGCATAGTGAGAATTGCTCACATGTATGGGATGAGATGCATGGAGGAGGTACAGGAGTAGGTACTGGAGGAGGAATTGGAGGCAGTACAGGAGGAGGTACTGGGAGAATATGGGAAGAGTAATACAATCATGCAGAGAATTAGAATTCTATGGAAGTATAAATATATTGCACAATCTGCTTGCAGTTGAGCATTGTTTTGTGCAGTAGGAGTCCAATATGCTCATATAATGTTTTGGTCTAACACGACAATCAAGAACATTTCTCTATTAATTTGGTGCTACTAAATCATTCCTTTTCCTGCATCAAACACTTCCACATATGTATAAATACATGTATATATAGGTATACATTATGTATATGCATACAACTGTACCACTGTACATTTGTATGTACATGTACATACATATATGGGTCAGATTTTCAGAAAATGTACAATTCATCTTCCTCAATCCTTTCAAATAACACACATTTAAGACAGAAATGAGCTTCAAATGCAGTTTAACATAACAGAATTGATACTTTTAAATCAATGCGATACCGAATATATTCAGATGTACCTAGTATTCATCACTTTTTGGCCTAATTTTTCAGCATTTTCTAAATGTGTACAGCTAGCAATTGTACATTTTTTGGAATTCTGACCCATATGTGTGTATAGATACATACATTTATATCTATAGATATGTATGTATACATGCATGTATACGTGTATATATGTATACAGATGTGTACAAGGAAAGAGACGGAATTATGTCTAATTCATAAAAAAGAAACTAATAAGATCTTCACAAAATACTGAAAACATTAATTTATTTGGGACATCTTGTTGCGACGTAATCACGCATTTTTGGAAATCTGCGTGATTACATCGCATATTTCTGTGGTCTTATAATCAGGAAATGCTACAATTTGAGAACAAAAATAGGTTTGACACCCATGGAGGATATATCACAGGTCATGTTTATGAAAAATGATTGTTATTGGTAAAATATTGTTCAGATGGTGATGAATTTAAGAGGGGCATGTATGTAAAACCTGTTCAGAACTGTATAGGCCCTTTTTTGTTGTTCCTGTAAAAATTAATTAAAAAATAACTAACTACTAATTCTAAGGATAATATTATTCACTGAGGTCTTAATGTATAGGACAAAAACCAAAAACGATTGAATTATCAATTTATCATGTGAAATATCAATATCTTGCAAAAAATTGTGTCTGCGACGTAATCACGCCCCTAAAAAGAAGCCTTGACTTAAATGTCTGTAACTCAAAAACCAATTTTCCAATTGCGTAGCAAACTGAGATTATCAACCTCCAATATGTCCACCCTGTCTCACGAAAGTATAAAGCCCATTCGAAAAAAATAATTCAAAACCCATTTACAGACCTATTGGGCACATTTCATGAGAACTGACCATATATATAAAAACTTTTATTCAATTCACATGTACATAGTGTCCGAGACCCTGAGTTCTTCCCGGAATCCCACCATGAAATAATAACTATAAGGACATCACATAACAGTATAATGAAGATTACACATCAATCGTTAAATATACAATATATGGTTACGGCTAGCTATCAATTTGAGAAAGAGAAGTGGCATTGTCCTTTGAGTGTCTTTGAGTCCGCGTTATGTGCCAATAGTATGCAGATTTAAATTTATCTCTTCTCGCTGACTATTAATTACATGAGTATAAGAGAATACATATTGTTACAGTAAAGTGCAAGGTGGTAAAGTTACAAATACAGTTTCTCAAGAACTACAATAGAATGGTACAGTCAGTTGAAGTGCTGTGTTTTTACATTACAGATTTACCTGGCAATCATTACATTAACAGTTTAGGTGAAGTAGAATTTAACAGAGGAATAGGTACATGTTAAACATATTTAAAGAGATCTTACCTTGGGTTGATAAAGAACCATTGACCCTAACACTTTGTCTGTTTGAGAGGTAGCTTCTAAACCATGTATTTTCATTGTTTCGTATTCCTATTTGTTCTAATTTTTCTAATAATTTGGTGTGGTGCACTGTATCGAAAGCTTTTTTAAAGTCTAAAAATACAGCAGTCGTCATTTTTCCCTCATTTAAGTTGTTATAAATAGGTTCCATGAGGTCAATATGGGCTTGACTGACTGAGTGACCTTGTCTGAACCCATATTGTTTAGGATAGTATATTTGGTTTTCTTCCAGGTAGTTTAATAGTTGATTTTGTACAATTTTCTCTAATATTTTCGCGGGCATACTTATTCCCGATATTGGTCTATAGTTGTTTGTGCTATTTTTTGGTCCAGCTTTATGGAGGGGGTGACCACACAGTTTTTAAAGGATTCATGTATCGAGGCCTTAGTGAGGGACAGATTCATTATGTGGCTCAGTTGTGGGGAAAGGGCTCTCAGGCACGGTTTTAGTATTTTTCCCGGTATGTAATCTAGTCCTGATTTCTTATGTTGATCTAGTTTCGAGATGAATTTTTCAATGTCTTTGGGCAAGACAGGCTTAAATCTAAAGACAGTATCTAAATTTTTACTACCGTTTCGGCATTGTATTCCCTGCATGGTCTTTTTAGCGTCTTCCGATGGTTCCGGAATTTTCTTTGCAAGGGATGGCCCGACATCTAAATAGAATTCATTGAATATGTTTGGTATTTCGTCTTTACATATTTTCTTTCCTTTTGGATCCGATATATGTATGTCTATGCTATTTTTATTCTTTTCTGGGCTGATTATTGTATTAATTGTTTTCCACGGGGCTCGGGGGTTATTGTTATTCAGGGTGAGTTCCTGTTTTAGAATAGAACATTTTTTGTTTCTGGTTAAAGTATTGACTCTTTCTTTGTTTTTTAGCTCTTTTGCTTCTATTAATAGATCTTCTATTAATTGATCTCAACTGTCATCCACTCTTGTTTCTTCCGGACTCGGTGAAAATTTTGTATGGGACACATTTTGTCCAGGAAGTACGTTATTTTATTTATCATTAATTCCCAACATGAGTTAGGATCATCATTGTTATATAAATTTGACCAGTCTTCATCCATCAGAATTTGGTTTAGAATTTGTTGGTCAAGTTTAGTTGTGTTTCTAGCTTTGAATGTGTTATTTATGTATTTTGTTCTGGTTTTTTTTATCGTTATAAATGTGGGATAATGGTCTGAGGAATTATTTTCAATTATTCCAGAGGACATGACAAGTTTTGAGTTAGTATATGGTCTAATAGTGATTTGGATGATATGGTGGTTCTAGTCGGGGTCTTGATATATTGGATTAGGTTATATTTTTCAAAGATGGAGTTTGTGGATTCTAATGGCAGATGTATTTGTATCCAATAGATCGATGTTTAGGTCTCCAGTGACTATTACTTCGTCTGTATTACTTATTTGAGAGAGTAATTCATCTATTTTTTCCAGGAATACATTAATCTGGCCCCCTGGTGGCCTATATAAATTGACAATGGTATAAGATTTCACTCGATCTTTTGTTACGGTTACAACCTCTGATTCTATATCTATGCTCATTATTGATAAAGTGTCAGGATCAACCTCATGCATTTTGTGAATATACATACAGAGGCCTCCCCCTCTTTTCTTACCTGGCCTGTCTTTCCTGACCAGCACATAATCATTAACCTGATATGTATTTGCATGCAGGAGCTTGTTTGTGCTGGAGCCAGGTTTCTGTGAGGCAAATGACATTATTATTATTTATTGCTTGTTCTAAACAGTATTGGAAATTGCTGAAATTTTTGGGTAGGCTCCTTATATTCCACCCGACAAGATTGAAGCCTTTTTGGGATGCTATTGGTAAAAAAGATTGTTGAACATCATCCGGTAATTGGTTCCAATATATAGGTATATTGTACACAAAACTTTTTTTAAACATTTGGTTTTTGGGGTGGGGTACTTTGAGTTTTTTGCCTTTTTTAACCCTTTAAGGGCAGAGGGTCTGATAAGGGAGGTTGTCTTTTAAATTGTCCCTTATTGTGGCCGTACCAAGCATTATAAAAACGAAAAAATCTTTTTAATACGCCTAATATTAGTGAAGTTATAGTCTTTCAAAGTTGCCTGCCTGTTAAATTTTGAGCTAAACTACTTAGCCTAAGTGACTTTTTAAAAGGAGATAGATGATGTAAAAGGCAATGATGTCCAGACAGTGAAAATTAATCAGGACAATGCCACATAGTCTTTTTATCACCATTTTGCTGTAAGAAATGCGATTTGTACTGAGTAAATTGCACATGAACCTAAATTTTCTGCTCTACTTGTTATGAGTTGTAATTTAGAAATTTCATGTTTTATGTCACCAAAGCAACCATTTACCAGGTATACACCTTTTCAATTGAAAAAAACGGGCTGTTTGGTTGCCATGGAAACCATTCTAAAGGAACCATTTTCAAAATCCATCAACTTTTACGACCATTCATTTTATTCAGCATGAAAAACTGAATGAATGGCATTTTTTAAAAAAAATAAATTTAGATTTAGTTTTTTTCCAATTTAAAAATGAATATTGCATAAATAGAGTTATAATTCTTCCAATTTAGCCACAATCTATTATGGACACCAAATTTTCTGCATCTACCAGGCACAAGAACATTTTTTTGATTATTGGTCCTTACAACATTTGGAACACATTGACATAGGAGGAAGAGGGTAAAATAGCAGGTTTTATTAAATGAATAGCATGTCTTATAGGCAATATTATGGGGAAAATGACCCAAATAATAGTGCATAAATGCACTACTCGCCCTGATAGGGTTAAGGTTCCTGAGGTTGACGTTACGAGTGTCAACTTTATCAGTTTTAAGGGAACAAAGGTAGGTTCTTTCAAGCAGATGACTATTTCTTCTAGAGTTTAGAGATGGGATATTAAGGGATTTGCGGATTTGTTTAGTGTTTGTCAGTTTTGGAAGCCCAAGGGCAATTTTAAGGGAGGAATTCTGTAGTGTTTGTAAACGGCTAAGATAGGTTCTAGGTGCAGAGATATAGATCGTATCTCCATAATCAATGTGGGGGAGAATTATGGATTTAAAGATAAGTAATAAGGTGTTCTTATCACATGTACCATATAACTTGGACAGTGCTTGTACCTTTGTTCTTACAATGTTGATTTTTTTCTCAAGAAATTTCTTAAAGTTGAGTTGGCAGTCCAGCTCTATACCTAAGTATTTATAGTATTTCACAGAGTCTAGTTGCTGCTCATTTATATCATAAATTGTTTGTTGCTTTTCATTCTTCGTGCCAACAGTGAGGGTCTTACACTTGGAAGTATTTAGAGAAATTTTATTGGCGTCACACCATTCTTTAACTCTATTAAGATCAGACTGAAGCAAAGCATTTTTATCTCCATCTCTCTCTCTTTGTTGATAAAGAACCGTATCATCGGCAAATAATTGGATGTTACAATTAGAAATACACTTCCATAAGTCATTGACGTAGAGAATAAAAAGAACTGGCCCAAGGGAAGTTCCCTGCGGGACACCACACAAGACTGGTTTTGAGGAGGAAAGTTGTCCATTCATCGATACTTGTTGAGTTCTGTTTTGAAGATAATTTTCAAACCAGTTATATTCTGAATCTTTAATACCGTATTAATTTAATTTTTTAAGCAGTAATAAATGATTAACAGTGTCAAACGCTTTTTTGAAATCTAAAAATATAAGGTCTACCATTTTCTTATCATTGATACTATTATAATTTTTTTCTAATCTAATAACTCATGAGCATCGACTATAGATTTGTTCTTTCTAGAACCAAATTGTACATTACTTATAAGATTATTGGCTTCTAAATAGCCTGCCAGTTGAGTCTGAATACATGTTTCAAGAATTTTGGCTGGAAGCTTATTGCAAGAAATTGGCCTATAGTTACCGGCTTGGGTTTTATTACCATCTTTATCTTAATAGGAGTTACAATAACACTCTTTAGTCTTTAGGTACTTCAGAATTTGTGATACTTAGGTTATATAGGTAAGAAAATTGTATACTTAATGCTAACATACACGGTTTCATTATTTTGGTAGGAAGGAATTTCATGCCTGAAGCCTTATAGTTGCCAATCTTACATAGGGCCAGTTCGACAGCTATTGGGGTTATCTTAGTAAATAAGAATTTAGACTCAATTTTGGGTCCCAATTCAAAGGCATCAGTCTCAGGATTGTTTTTTATTTTGTCGACCAGATTTGGGCCAATTGTGACAAAGTAGTCATTTACATATTCAGCTGCCTCTTTACCTTTGGAGAGGCGTCCCTCAGTGTCAGATATGAGGGTTTCCCCTTTCAGTGATTTGGGGTTGCTCCCGGAGATTAGTGGCTTTAGAATATCCCAAAGTTTCCTTGGGTCAGTTTTATTTTCCTGAATTTGGTTCTTTATATAATTATTCTTGGCCTTCTTTATTTTGGCATCTTAGACGTCGGGCTTCAGACCAATCGTCGTCCGTACCGGAATTTTTGGCTATTTTAAAACATTTGTCACGTTCTTTACCCAACTTTATTAAATCTTTAGTATACCATGGGTTGTTTTTTTTGACTTGATTGAATGATTTGATGGGACACATCCTGTCCACGTATAATAATATAGTGGAGTGGATGATGTCCCAGGCCTCATTGACATCTCTAGTTAAGTAGAGTCTGGTCAAATCCAGATCTTTAAGGATCTCCTTTAGAATAGGGATATCAAGATTTTTTGTATTTCTTGCTTCAAAGGTTGTTTTTTCATATCTTGTTCGGACTTTCTTTATTTGAAGGAAAGTAGGGTGGTGATCACTGAGGTTTACATTAATCATTCCAGATTTATCTGCATAGTTACTATTCGTGTATATGTGGTCGATAATGGATGATGATGTTTTACTTGTTCTGGTTTGGACCTTGACCTGTTGCTGGAGATTATGTTTCAAGATAATGTTTTAAAATTTTTCTGCTCCCGCAGAATTACTTTGTTCAATATAATTGGAGTCGTAATTAAAGTCACCCATGAGGAGGATGTCATTTTTCGTGTTGATGTTATTGAGGGTTTCCTCAAGTTCATCAAAGGCAATTTGGAGACTCCCTTGTGGGGGCCTATAGAGGTTTATAATTAACTATTATCAAGTGGCATTAATCGCAATGATGACGGAGGAACGAAGTCAAGCCAGATGTGCTGCACCGAGGTCGGGATTCTTTATTTGTCCCAAGAAAAACAGAAAACAAGAAAAAAATTTTTACCACCATTCGCCAATATGGCTACCGTGTAACTGAACACACTGACGCGACAGACCAACAGAGCGGGAGCTGTCGCCCAGCAACCAACAAACATAGCAGTACTGTGGCCCAAAGGTGTTGGCCTGACAATATAATTATACATACATTTTTTAGACAAATATACACCATAATTAACTATTATCAAGTGGCATTAATCGCAATGATGACGGAGGAACGAAGTCAAGCCAGATGTGCTGCACCGAGGTCAGGATTCTTTATTTGCCCAGCCCAAGTATAAGGGTTTTTAGAGCTAAAGTATCCCGAAGTGGGTAAAGTCATGTTGATAGTGCAGAAGAGAATTTATTGTCAATGCCTATGCGGTATCCTAAGGGAGTAGACAAATATTTCCATATGGCGTCGCTAAACCAATCCCCCAGAAGTTGAATATCTGGTACCGGTATGCCACTCATATACATAAACACCACCGCACCGCGTCTCAGGCTATGTAAACCCACATCCTTGAAGATCTCTGCCTGAATACACCATTTCTTAAATGAGCTCAAGGCGAAGGTGTAAGATACAGGAGTTCCATTGGCATACAAAATCAGGAGATCCTCCGGACTTGCAGGACAACGCAGGAAGAACTTCTTTAGTTGTGAAGCTAAGCATAAGTCAGAGTTGCAAAACGTAACTGGACATTCCAGCACCCTCAACCCATATTGATTGGTCTTTGACGATGGCACAGTCACCTTTAATCCCCACTCCAGGAATCTTTGCGCTTCAGAAGATGTAAGTTCAGGTCACCAGAAAAGGCATGACATTTGCGAAGTAGTGTCCTAAAACATAACAGTATACCCAACCAGCAAGCGAGGCATTTGTCCGATGTCAAGTCTACTTTCTGGAAGATTCGCCTTAAGTCCTACGGCAACAGGCCTTCTTTGGGATTAGACTTAGTGCCCAAGTTCCTCTTCAAGCCTCTCATAAGTAAATTAAGGCAAAAGTCCTCTCTTAAGTTACCACCATGTAACTTGCTTAGATGGTTGATCGCCGAGAACAAATTGTCCAATGAAGAATAGCACAACCTTGTCGACGAATGCACTAAAAACAGGGATAAATTGTCTGCAGTAACAGGTGTAGGTGCCATTTTGCAAGCATCACAGAAATCATAGTATTGATTCCACTGGGAATTATGTGTACGACGTGATGACTCTGCCAGGGCTTGCTGTCTAATTTGAACCACACAATGTCTAAGCCGCTCTGCAGAAATAAGAAGGACATAACCGAATATTATATTTCACACAAATCCAAAATATGTCCTGGAGAATATCAACCTCCAAACTATTTCTAGGTTTACATTGTGATACAATACTATTGACCTTTACAGATAAACCAACAAAATCAACACTAAATCCCTTCAGAAGGAAAGCTAACTCCTGTAAGCAATGACGAACAATGCAAAGTTGAACCACCTCATCTACAGTATTATCTGGAGCATTAGGAATAACCAATTCTGAATCATTGACATCACTGATGGGATTAAGCCCCTGCCAATCATAGCAACCAGTAATTATCTCGCGATTACATTTGGCTTCAAAGACACCAGAAGTAATACAAAATGTTACACATTTGTCAGTTTTAACATCAGAAAAGTCGAAGGTACCATTAAAAAAATCAGCACAATGAATCCACCAATGTAAATCAGCAAGGAGAGGTTGTGTTACCCTACGTTTACGATACTTGCATTTTAGCATGAAGTTCAATTCAGCAAGAATACCCTTACTGTGGACTCTGCCACCTCTGATAACTCTAGCTGCATGACACAAGATACCTGCCAGTCGGCGAAGTTGTTTAACAGTGGTCCATTTCCGATTACTAAAGAAATCCAATTCTTTGACTAGTTTAATAACCTTTTTTTCTGAAAGCCTTAGTTGACAGTTAGCTGCGTCAATATTGATACCTAGATAAGTACAGATTTGTGATGGACTAGACAATTTTTGCCAACAAATGTAGAAAGCTAGGTCTCTGAGTAAACTGATAACCGCTTGTTGACTATCAATACAACCTTCATAAGTTGGGGCCCAAATCAGGAAATCATCTAAATAAGAAACCACTTTGTGGCCTCTGGCATTGAGTATTGTACACACAGAGTCAGTAATTCTGCTAAAGCAAAATGGGGCAGTCCTAGAACCGAAGCACATAAAATTATCACACAAAAACTCAGTGCCCCGGACAAAAGACCAAGACAAACCAAATAATTGACGTTGTGAAGGATGAATGGCAACTGAGCGATATGCTGCTTTTATATCTACCGAACACATGAATGAGCCTTTCTCAATGTCTTGTACAATCTCGTCGATCTTAACATATTGAAAATGAGAGAAGACTTCTTTGGTATAATTATTGATTGACAATTTGTCCGGCCTCCTACAGACCGTAATCATTCTGATGTCACCAGAGGGTTTATTTATCACACCCACAGCATGGATACAATCGGGAGGTTCCTCAACGATTGACATCTTACCCGAAGAGAGCTCAGATAATAATGAAGATTCCAGTTTTGACTTGTTCTCAGGCGGGTGGAAACAAGAGCTGGCCAATTCCACCAATTTGACAACATTTGGCCCCCAACCGTGGAAAGTGATAAAATGGGCTTAAATCAAATTAATTACTATTAATTTGATACATTTTTTTGATAGGATGGTTCTACCAATCTGTGGAACCACATTTTTGGCATTTTTAGCCCAATTTTTTTTTTTTTATTATTTCAAAATCCGATTTTGAGGGCAAAAATAATTCTTTTAAACTGCCATTAGTCCGTGGAATTGCTAAATTTCTAAATAATCTTCAAAATTGAACTTTTTTTTTATATGTTGTGATAGTACATTATGTGGACATGATATGTGTATAAAAAATTGCAAAAAAAATATTTTTTGGCCAAAAGCAATAAAAAACAGAATTTTTTTTAAATGGGTACCCCTGATGTCTCTTGCCGTCACGCACTGTGCTTAAGGTGGACTAAAAAAATTTTAAAAAAATTAAAACATCCAATTATGATGAATAATGATAAAACTCATAGGATTTAATATTTATGAACCATCAACTGTATTGGTTAGAGTTTTTCTTGAATACTAGCAGAGAAAAAACATGGTGGCAAAAAGTGGTGGAAACAGGGGGTAATGTCTCTTGACGTGACGCACTTTTAGGGGTTTTAGAGCCATATAAAGCATAATTTTAATGATAAACTTTAATTTTGACATTTATTATCAATTTTGCTTATTAGCAGCCTATGTAGATCGATATTCATAAATTCTGAGTAGTTTTTACATGATTTTTATGGCAAAATGCTTGAAAGTCTTGCCGTCACACATTTGTCTCTTGCCGTCCCACATGTGTCTCTTGCCGTCACGCCTGCTGTCACATAATATCAGAAATTATATCTCTAACATATATACATAATATTAGAACGTTTATCCTTAAGATTTTGCCTCTAAATACTTAAACAGAACAGGAACATTAAATACAAGTATTTGAGTCAACTTAAAAAGCTAAACAAGGGTAATGAATGTTATATATATTCTAAATATAATGAGTTATATAATGTCTATAAATATATTATAATGTGGGCAGAGGGTCAATGACCTATCACCCTTGCCGCTGCCATTATCATTACCATTACTGAATGGTTATTTGGCTGTAACTTTTCTTCTAGTTAGAATATTTTCATCAAATAAAAGGTGTTATGATCCTTATGTCGAGACCTATCAAGTACAAAATAGTTCAATACATTATGTACATAATTATTTGTTTTATCTATTTCTAATTTAAATCCTCATTTATGTAGAAATATGTACCATTATTCGTCATGCTATTTTTAGCATTTTTTTTCATATTTGGGATCTATTTTCGACCCCCCTGTAAACAAATTCCTAATTATCAGAATGGTTCCAAACTTGGCAGTTCAATGTGCATATATATAAGGTTGATAGAAAATAAAAAATCAACTGATAAATGTAAAAATTATTTTTGGGTACTCAGGGGGTGTCTAGGGGCCCAAATGTTGTCAAATTGGTGGAAATGGCCAGCTATAGTTTTTACAAAAGTAAGATGGAATATTGATGTCTGGGTCGACTAACTTGAAACCATTTACTACCCCGTCAAGCAAGTAGTGGCCATCCAGGTCAACATAGTCGGGCGAGAAGAGCGCGTTAGCCCACCTGCCAGGCTTAAATTGACGTCTCACACCGTCCAACAATCCCCAATCACAAATAGAATTAGCACAGTCAAATAACAAACGCAGATCTTTACTTTGTATGACATTACTAACCGTGTTCATTTTGGGATCGGGTAAATAATCCAGATTGTTTGGATGCGAAGACAACAAAACCTGACTAGGTCCGCCATCTTGTCATGGTGAAGCAGAAGCGGAAGTAGTCGGTTCTTGGATGCAGACGATGGTGTCGCAAAATGGGTCTTTTCCCACTCCAGCTGAATTTTACACCCTTTTGCCATGTGATTTTCGCCACATAAACCACAACAATGGGAATAATAGCAATTCTCACATGTTCTGCCGTCATAACACCTCCAGCAGACTCCTTTAGGCCAAGCATCTATGTCGAACCTCGGAGACTTGACTCCCTTCTTGTTAGAAGCTGACTTCCGGTAATGGTGGGGACTGCCGAATCATGAAAACCTTTCCTTTTTCAGCAAATCACGAACTGCAGTGGTATTGTCAGTGCTTAGATGCTTGGACTCCGCCATCGTATCAACCCCATTCCAACGAGGCACCAAACCTTCCAGAACACGAGTAGTAGTTTCACGTTCATAAGCGACAAGAGCTTCATTAACAAATGACTGATGGTGCGCCTTGTACGCTATGAACTGTAAATGGCTAACATAACCACGAATAATGTCAACGTTAGCTCCAGAATCCATAAGACAGCCTAGTACACCTAGACCACCATAGATAAGATCACGGTATGACATCTTATCCCACTGCCTTTTATCATCAATGTAAGTTTCAGGATGGAACCTACCCAGATCTGGTAATTTACTGGACCTCGACTGTGGCTGTGACGGCTGCTGATGACCCAGACTGTCAACACTGTCACTGTAAGGCGGGCGGCCAAACCCGGATTGACGACCATCGGGAGAACTCTTGTCACTATCCACAGAAAGAAGACGCAATTTCCCCTCCGCCTCAGCAATTTTCAGAGACAGATCCGATTTAACCTTCTTCTGATCATCTAGGATGGCGATGGCTTTCTCGATGGCTCCCAAGTACTCCGGGGAACCTTTGGCAGGTAAGTCAGCAACTTGCTCACCTAAAATGTTCGCCAACCTCGATTCATTCATGACCGAAGCTGGTCTTACACAATTTCTAGATGAATGTATCTTTTTCTGATCCTGCTCGACCCAACAGTTTGGCTCTCGATGAACGTTGAGGCAAAAAGAACAGTTGATCAACGACATGGAGCTAACAGGATTATCGAACAAAAAATTTGTACCACCATTCGCCAATATGGCTACCGTGTAACTGAACACACTGACGCGACAGACCAACAGAGCGGGAGCTGTCGCCCAGCAACCAACAAACATAGCAGTACTGTGGCCCAAAGGTGTTGGCCTGACAATATAATTATACATACATTTTTTAGACAAATATGCACCATTACAATCTTCTTCTTCATATATTGTTTAGTAATTTCAAACACTTGGATTTCTATATCCTTAGTCAAACGGTTAAGTTTGAGGTAATCTGTATCATTTTTTTTCAGGGAAGAATGGATGTAGGAGATCAATCCCCCTCCTCTCCTCTTTCTAGCTCTATCTTTTCATATAATATTATAGTCCAAGATAGATAAGCAGCTATCGTCAAAGTTATTGTTCAACCAGGTTTCTTGGAAGCAGAGAATTTGTGGTTTTGTGTCAAAAATAAGTTGATTTATTTGGTCAAATTTGGGTTTCAGGCTTCTAATATTCCAGGATATTGCCTTTAATCCTTTTAGGGCTCTAAATGTATCTATACTTTCTTCCATTGGGGTGTTGGGGAATAGATCCCTTAGTGGGACATGGTGAGAGAAATAATTTTGATGATTTGATAGGGTCTTGACAGTATGGCTTGGGGGGTAACATTCTCGCTTAGATAATCGTTTGGGGTTGGATAAGAGTGAGTGCGAGATACAAAGTATTCAATCACTTAGTGTAAGCATGGTACCTAGTCACTTCTTCATAAACCCTGTTTCAAGGACAGTGCAGTACATATTACATGTATACATTTCAATGAGAAGAGATCAGAGTTCAGTTAGTTCAAGTAGGTAAAGGTTTTATACTTAACTATTTGATAAAGAGTATCCATCTTCAGGAGAACAAGGGGGAGAGTACCCGGCCTGTATTAGGGCCACCACTGAAGAGGTCGGGCTCATGAAAGCGCCAGTTACTTAGTAGCTTTCCCAACACAGACCAAGTACTCATTGAGTATCTAATTAACACCCCCACAACAGTAAATCTGGTTTTAATCTAACCATGGTGAGAAGGTAAAGAGAAGGTCAAAATTCAAGTTCAAATCTTAAATCCGCATATAATTATATATATCCAAATCTAAATTCAAATCTCTAATTGTCAGTCAGATTTTTCCGTATGCTACTATAATTTTGTGGGCTACTTTCTCCTTGAGTAGGGGTGTGTAGTGACAACCATCTTGGTCGAGGAGACTGTATGCTGCTGTATAGGTTGGCCGTTTGGTTGTCCGATGACGTCTTCCTGAACGATTCATGTGGACAATTTGGCTTATGTAAGGGGTGGGGACTTGTTTCTTTACGTTTTCGCTCTTGATTAGGTTGTTGAATACCAGCATCTGTCTGTCGAGAACCAGTTGATCCTCGGCTATGGCTGCGGTTTTGCTTGCTGTAAGGACATCTCGTAGCGACTGGGAAGTTAGAGCTAGATGGGCGTTGTAGGCCACAAGGTGGAGCCCTATGGCGGTGCCGAAGATTATGGTTGGAGGAGGGTGATGTTGAGGGAAGTATTGGGTAATGAGTTCCCGAGCACTAGCCATATCACTTCTCACCTTGTCTTCCAACTTTATATCCTAGGTACCTGAGTCCAACCTCTTTTGTACTAACATCCTTGTACGTAATATTGCAGATACCTGCCAGCATCATCACAACATTTGGCCGAGTTAACATGACAATTTTCTAGAGAGTATCTGCCCCCCTAGCAATGTATACTTGACTGTTTATATGAGGAGCGATGGTTCTTAGCAGTGGGTCAAGGCCGGCGCCTCGAGAGTCACATAGCAATAATAATAATAGGTCGATGCCTTGTCTGTCCATCCTAGAGAAACCCCTACCTTAGGGGGATGCACCGTTGGGATGTCTCAATCAGATTAATTCTCCTTTGATAGTTCTTTCTTTAGCTCATTAAGTATGTTTCCGAATTTATTTTCTCCGACGAACGTTGCTCGTTTCAGGGGGACGCGGCCGCCATTTGCAATGAGTACTCCGCGCACTCGGCGGCCGATCTCCCATTTTTTTTAGGCAGTAACTTCATAGAAACATTTTATATCCTCGCGTAGTAATTCTTTTTTGAGTTTTTTTAGTTTGTTCTTCGTTAGCTTTCCAGTCAGCTAGTAGGTGCGGGTCAACTTCCGGTGTGAGATCTAGTGTGCTACCTAACCTCTTGGCCTGTAAAGGACTCGCTACGCTACTGATGGCCAGGGCCACTTTCGTTTGTTTCAGATGAAGAGCTTTAGAATGTTGGTATGCGTGTTCGACAGAGTTGTAGGACACATGGTTATATTTCACTTTTGAGCCATAGAAGTTGGAATAGTGACTGTGGACTCCATGGAAGCCCAAGCCGCCATCATCCACGGGGATATGTGATATGTCAAGTGGCCTGCAGCCCTCAGGCATGTTGTGGAGATCGCTTGCTGCGTATGACCTAGATCCTTTTATAATGTGACCTAGAACCACTTCGGCCTCGATGCCGCGCAATTTAAGTAATCAATGGCAGTCTCTGATCATCTGATAGTTATAATCACTCTTGTCGGGCAGATATTTATTAAACCAGACATTACATTGAGTTTTCCTCCTTAATTCCCTGGATTGATTTAGAATAACTTTCTTTTTCTCCGGGTCTTCTAGGTCGATATAGATCACCCTGGTTACGTTGTTTTTGGGGAGGCCAACATGATATACAATAACGATGTTGACTTCAGAAATAGTGACAACTTGGCATAGGTTATATAGAATAACAAATAATAAACAAGAACAATAACTATAAAATAATACATAGGGCCCTTATAGCAGTTAACTGCAGTGGGCTGGGGCCTGAGGTATAGGAAGGCCGCAGGCCTGTACTCAAGCCCATGCATAAACATACACATGTTTATGCATGCATCCAAATATTTATGCATCCAAATATTTTATGTGTGTAGTGGTAATGGTTAATTCCCCTTTAGTAGCCGATCTTTGGATTCTGCTGGGGTTGTGGATAGTGTTTAAATTACTGTTTTGAGCGGACCTAGTAAATTATTTTAGCGGATCAAAAAACTTATTTGAGCGAATCAAGTACATTATTTAGCTGGCCGTCCTTTGGGCATTTCCGCTCATTGACTTACCTCTTCACCTAATTGTTTGTTGTCAATTCTGCGTTCAGTTTGGAACGTGTATAAAGTGCTGGTCACCCAAAAGTCTTTCTCTACTGTTTCAGATGGAAATATTAGCCACTTTTAAGTAATTAAAGCCTAGGCCTCCCCATAACATGACGACAGTAGACATCGTGCAAGTGATGTTGTGATACAATGGCCGCCTCCCCGACGCAACTGGGCTAAACAGGCCAGGCTGTAAAACTGCTGCTCTAGGGGTTGCTTCACTGTTGGTGGCACCGACTGGTATAATGTAAAGGAACTAAAATCCGGAAGTGTTTTGGTTTGGGTGCGTGACATTAGAGCCCCGGGACACTTTGGCCTATGGACCATAGCACCCAAGGAGTGGGAGCTACTAGTACCTTAGGCACTACCATCAGGGCACTACTATCTCAGGGCGCCAGTGTTTGGGCTCCGTTGGTTTCATGTAAATAGTGGAAGGTTTGTTTGTTTATGGAACGGAGAGTGCGGCCAACATAACCGACATTGTGAAGTTATATTTACGTGTAAAGGTTTGATTTTGGTTTTACAGAGCTAAATTTAACTAAATATGAGAATGTGACTGTTGGAAGTATGTAAAACATGATCATTTCGGCGGTAAAGACTTGCATTGGAAAGCGGCATGTTTGCCGTGTCTGTTCCGTGTACCAGAAGTATAATAGTAACCCATGTTGTTGAGCAGATCGAGTAAAATATCGCAGTTTGTCATGCCGTAAGTACATCTAAAACTATTTTTAAAGTGTCTAATATTTGTTTAAAGTGTCTAATAAGTGTGTTTGAACACTAGTATTGAATCCAAAAATCGGCAACTAAAGGGATTAATTCCCTAGGTTAGGTGTCTTCGGCTGTTTATAGTGCCATAACGGCCTTGGCCGTTATGGCACTATAAACAGCTGAAGATACCAAACCGAGGGAAATTAATCCCATAATATTATACTAGGTAGAACTACCACTCTGGGAGTCCTTACGTAATGTGGGTCTCAGTTCTCTTACATATTACCAAAAGGGTAGAAGTCATGCGCACTTATAGTCCTTTTATATTCTCACCCAAGATATTCAGTATTGTTAATCAAAACATAATGTTCAAGGAACTCTGGCCTTAGTGCCTCTCTGTATATTCTACGGAATCTTTTAATTAACTGGTAACATTGTATTTCTATTCCATATGGTATATGACACCATATGTGGTATTTATTACCTGGATTGGTGTCATTTTAGTCCCTGAATATCATTTGTAACTCAGTTCCACAGTATTCCATATTATTGTCTATATATTAAACATAAACAAAATATGAAAAACAAATTCTTGTGAATAGAGGTTGAGAAGTCATGAATATATTGAATTACATTTGGGTATTTGTTCAATTGACTGCATTCAACTGAAGCAATGGACTATGTCTCCAGACTGGAGGGTTGTAACTTCTCCACGGCTCAGAAACTGGCGGGAGGCAAGCCCTTGTACAGTAAGAAGAAGAAAAAGAAGTGTAAGAAGAAGTCAGAATAAGCCCTGATCTTTGCGCTTCTTTATCGAGTTCCTTGTTGGGAACCACGGTTGGTGTTACATGTGTAAGCACCCTCTGCCGCAGTGCAGGGTGCTATGTGATTTTATCTGTAAGGGTAGTTTTGTTGGCTGCCCTTTTAATAATAAAAGCTCATATACTGAGAGTGTTTATCTCGTTGTTATGGATGCCTTGCCTTTGTAAGGTTGAGCCACGCCTTTCAAGGCTTGCATTGGCCTCTGTAGACTCGGATGGACAGTTGCGACCTGTAATACAAACGCAGAAGGTACATTGTGGAACACAAACGGCAGTGCAAGTCAGCCTGCCATGTGACTGCTGCCACAACTTAAGGAGATCTCCTTGGTGCCCGGGCGGACCATACGTCAACTAGCTATCACATCTGTGTTCAACCTAGTGAGGGGGCTGTGTAGTGGGTCTGCCATATCATATCATCCCTGTTGCCTACCACACCAACACCATGCTGCATCAACGGAGAGCACCTCTACTAGAGCCAGACTTGACACACAATGCCGGCCAGTTCCAGCAGGGGGAGGCACAATACAAACATTCATACATATAAAGACACCTTCCTGCGGATGGTAGGCAAAGCATACCATGCTTCGTGAGGAGACCTTGCTTGAAACTATAGTTTTGTGCTTCCGAATATCTCCGAATAGGTCAGGATATCTGTTGTTCCATTCAAGCTGTTCAATATTGCTTTGACTGGTGTTTGAGTCATAAAACCCAGTACTAATGAATGCCTCCTTGTTACTGTTATTTCTTCAAGAAAGCCTTGGCTTGTACCCCTACGAATCTGCGGTTCACTACATATACATTTGTTTTGCAACTTAAAAAGGTGTATACCACTTTAAACTACCGGAATTACCTTCGTAAATTGTACATAGGCTGAGAACTCATTTGATGGAGGACATTGGAATCTATTTCGTTTTTGTGATCTATTCCTTGGAGTTTCCCAAAAGAATTACTTTTCTGTCAGACCCAGCCCTAAAGCTGAAGCTTATTTGGTCTGTAGGTAGTTGTCAACAGCAGTGACGAGACCAGATTGGACATCACCTAGACCTTATCACTTCCTAGACTCCCCATCGCTAATCTGCTCCCAGACAGTTACCTGCAGTACCATATATGTTTTGTTGCATAGGGAGACAGAATTAATAAATATACAGAGAAAACTAAGACGGATTAAATAAATGAGGGTGACAGAATATATAAATTCAGCTGCGGAATTATTAAATACATTGACAGAATTGAAGATGAATCTGAGACTGAATTAAAAGGTACGATGACTAAATTATAAAGTGATGTGACAGAACTACAAAATATGGAGACAAATTAATTAACAAATTAATTAACTAAACGCACACATCAAACACATCAAACACCACACTGTGACAACGCGAAACTATCGCAATACACTCATCATAGTTAAGCATAGAATAGGACTGATATTTGACCCCTTGAGCTTTTCAAAGGTCACCAATCTTTAAACAGATGATTCTACAATTATGCCTCCACCACTCCACAGATTTTGAAAGGTCTAGTGTAAATATTGTTTAAGCTATTAAGAATAAACATGTAACAGAGCTTAAAAATAGCCGCCATCTTGAAAATTGGCACCCGCCAGATTTGGATGTGTTGTAATGCCCAGCAGAATAGCATGGTCCACCCCGTGAGCAGTTGTTGTGATAAAAAGTTATCCAGCTGTATAAAAATTATAAAAAGAGAAAATCGTTTCACTGATCGCTTCTGATCATTGCTTCGTGTTTCTATATAACTATCCTCGTCAATCATGTATTGATCATTTCTTAATCAATACTCGTGTCAGCCTACATCAAACCCTTGTAAATATTTAAACAAGGACGATTTCCTCCTCGACTGTTACAGAACATATCAATCAGAGGAAACAGCTAACCAGTCACACCATCCGCCAAAAATAGATAGTCTGCATCTGTTGATAAAAATGTCACATAGGTTTGCAATAAGGCTGACATTTCACGATTGATGGAGACGACTGACATACAAGAACTTGCTGTTTTCATCTGACATTGCTTGCCGGGTTAATTTCCAATGTTGGCTCTGGGATTAAAAACAATCTGATCCGAAATGTTGAAGTTTGTGGTACAGTTTCAAAGCGTGGGTCACGTATGCAGGCCGTTGTTATCTCCCTTTACAATAATATGAAAGGGTGATAGTAAATTTGACAAGGAATAAAGTTCCATACGTATATTTTTCTTAGATGCCCATTCTATTGTGCATTTATCAAATTTGAAAAATAGTTTTTATCAGTGAAGTGTGTGCCTTACTTCGTGTATATGATGTCTATATTTACATTGTACCAGCAACGAGAGTGGAAGGTTAGGATCTCTCAGAGTGAGGCGGTCTACAGACGTTAGGGCCCAACAACGCTAGAGCCCACTTTCATTCTGACATTAGGATCCACCCTCCTCGGACGCCATCCTTGCTGGGCCCTAGCGTCCGAGGAAGGGTTGGCTCCAGCGTCTGAAATATTTGCTTGTAAATATGTAGGCCTTAGTATCCGAAATGAATTTTAATATCGTTGGAGGTGTTTGCAACTTTGACAGTTATTCTCAGTAGTAACCCTGGTAGTATAGCATCATAATATTTTAAACAAATATTCAAAACAAACAAAATTTATAGCATCATAATCCCCTGGCCGGAAAATGGACCCCTTTCCCTACAGGTATTATTCGCGGAAGATTTAGCATATTTTGGAGATTGTAAACCCAACGGCCTAAGCTAATCTTTATTTCGTCCCCCACCACCATCCTTCTCCACACATGCACGTAAACATCCCCCTGCCTTTCATTCTCTCTCTCTCCCTCTGTCTGTCTCTCTGGCCTTACTGATTCAACAGCAGTAGATAGAGAGCAGCTCCAGCTTGCTATCACTCACTCTCTCACCTGCTCCTGTCCTTCTCGCACTCACTCTGCCTGACCTGATGCCTATGAGAATAAATCTTGAGACTACCTAGCTAGTCATTAGACAAGGAGGCACAAGGTCTGTTCCTACAACTTTATTTCTTCACTTATATATGAGGTACATCATCACTGTTTCCCTTAGTTGGTCAGGCGGGCTGAAACAAAATATTTGGTAGATGATATCATTATCTTACACATTTTTTCAGGTGACATGAAATATAAGCAGTTTGTATCAATATGTATAATTAATTATTAAATAAATCAGATTTATATGAATCAAGATGGTACTATCCGAAATTTAACGTCCGTACTGCCCAGTGACCTGTGCATGAGAGAGGTTGAGTCATGTGCTTTTCCTCCTCGGTAGAGAATAGCTAATTTTAAGTGGCGCTCCCGTCTAATGAGTGAGAATTATAAGTAATTCTCCCATTTAAAGTATCACCGACACCACCTTCTATCGATTTTAGACTGCTACCATAATCTGTCAAGACTCGTCTTGCGTCACCTGTTACATCACTCATTAAAACATCCATAGGACAATAATGTTAATTAACCCTGATCCATTGAGGTGCCCACCCCTGAATTAGGTTTAAAAGACTTCCTAAACTGCCCATTAGGCGGATCAAAATGCTAGGCGGTCAATGTCCAGGATGGTTAATTATGGAAAGCGGGATGACCCAGTCCGCAATAACGGCCGCAAATGGTACATGATACTATGGAAAGCGGGATGACCCAGTCCGCAATAACGGCCGCAAAAGGCACATGATCCGCATTTTACCGTCATTTGTCCGTCCATTTGTTGGCCGTCAGAAAATTTCGGCCGCACATAAAAGACGGGCCGTGTGTTGCCGTTTTCGGCCGTTTTCTCGGCCGTTCTCGGCCGTTTTTTCGGCCGCTTTTTTGCCTTCCTTTTTGCTTGTTTTCCGGCCCCATTTTCCCTTCCTTTTTGTTGTATTTTATGATGGGTTGATGGTTCAATAATACATATTGTGCAAGTTATAATAAAGCTGGGATATATTGTGATGCCCTACTATCAATTGTACTTAGATAGATTACAGGGCTCTTATGAAAACCAGTGTAAATTGAGCTGTTCCCTGTAAGAAATAAAAATATTTGAACAAAAAAAGCTTAGTGCATATAGTATCTACCAATATCCCACTGAACTATCTCCTTTATTTGAATGTTTCCATGTTCGAAATATATGTGATCCGTTTTAGGAAAATAAGTCATAAATCGCAAAATTGATATTATTCCTAGTGTATTTATCACAAGATCACATTATTGGAATATTCTGATATTTAGGGGGTTTAGTAATTATAGTCATGTATATTATTATAGTCCATGTAACAAAATTTCGGGACATTGTATTAAATATATCCTTGGTTTTGAAGGCCTTTGTATGGAGTATATTTAGTTACTTTACTGATAATTACCCATCCAGAAACATTGCAAACTTTTTTTCCAAGAATACAAATATCAAACATAAGATATAAAAATACTTCTTGAATGTCCCTCATGTTTACTACCATTAGAATCGGCTTGATCTCCTCTTTTCAAATATGATAATATCTCAAAATCCATATTTTGCGACTTATGGCCCATTATCCTATATAGATAGACACTCATACAGATGTGGGCCATTCGTCCTAATAAGACCCTTTCTCTGGGGCATATATAAAATTGTGGGGCATTTTCAGTGCCCCACAAGTAATTCCCATTGGAAAATCATCAGGACGCCCTCTAGACTATTCTCTGAAATTATGAAATTGTGGGGTATTTACAATGAAATTCTATATACAACTTATTTTACCACCGTATTGTATTTAAATATTTTTATTTAGCCAAAACATTATATGCAATGCACAATATTCTCAATCACAGCTAAACAAAACAAGATAGAAATTTCATATTTCTTAGGGATTTACATAATACTATAATCGGCTTATCTACCACTCTATAATCAGATAATTAATACATGAAGTAAGACGCGATATGAAGAAGATATAAAATATAAAACGAGTTCAGATGTGTAGAGTATCAGGATACCGGTTCACAACCAAAGAAATATTTGGGCAAAAAGTATTACAATTACAACGTACATTCCAAATAGTCTCTTTTCAACGGTCAACAAAAAACACCAGACATTCAGTAGTGGTGTGACTTCTCCCTCATACCCTCCGCTGTTATACCCTCCTCACTCACACCCTTCTCCCTCATACCCTCCGCCGTTATACCCTCCTCACTCACACCCTTCTCCCTCATACCCTCCGCCGTTATACCCTCCTCACTCACACCCTTCTCCCTCATACCCTCTGCCGTTATACCCTCCTCACTCACACCCTTCTCCCTCATACCCTCCGCCGTTATACCCTCCTCACTCACACCCTTCTCCCTCATAATCTCCGCCCTTATACCCTCCTCGCTCACACCCTTCTCCCTCATACCCGTTTTTTCGGCCGCTTTTTCGGCCGCTTTTTCGGCCGTTATTTCGGCCGTTATTTCGGCCGCTTTTTCGGCCGCTTTTTCGGCCGCTTTTTCGGCCGTTATTTCGGCCGTTATTTCGGCCGCTTTTTCGGCCGCTTGTTTGCCTCCAGTGACCTTCAGTGGCACTGGAGGAGGTACTGGAGAGGATGGGAGCATGTATTGGAGGAGGCACTGGAGGAGGTACCAGAGTTATGGGTACTGGAGTAGGAGGTACTAGAGTATCTCACCAAAATACATATATGGGTCAGATTTTCAGAAAATGTACAATTGGCAGCTGCACATGTTTAGGGGATGCTGCATAATTAGGCTGAGAAATGAGGAATACTGGGTATATCAGAGTATATCTGGGACCGCATTGATTTAAAGTATCAGTTCAGTTATGTTAAACTGCATTTTGAAACTCATTTTTGTCCTAAATGTGGGTTATTTGAGAGGATTGGTGAGGGCGAATTGTACATTTTCTGAAAATCTGACCCATATAAGAAAAAAATCATGAAACTAAAAAAACGACATTTTAGATCCCAATGAGGTGGATTTAACACCCAAAATGTGTCCAAGTCTAAGGGAAAAAGCTTTGGCTTTTGAGGTCCTAGCCGTTTTTTCGGCCGTTTTTTTGGCCGTTTTTTCGGCCGTTTTTTTCGGCCGTTTTTTCGGCCGCTTTTTCGGGCGCTTTTTTGCCTCCAGTGACCTTCATCTTGGCCTAAGGTTAACTCCAACATCAATCTATAAAATGTCCTGCCCCGTAAATGTGACTGGGGAAAATAAGTAGATCTTAACTTTGAGTACATTTCTTTCCTTATACTATAACTATGGAAATAATAGAAAATCATCATCCTTACACTTGCATTAGGCTGGCAGAAGCACTCCTTCCCCATTACATTACTCACTCCCCATTACCCTCACTCACTCCCCATTATCTGCAGGCACCCCCCCCCCCCCACCCCCCCCACCCCTGATATTCCTTACCCACTCCCCAATTACCTGCATTCACTCCGCCATTACTTTCCCTTCTCCACAACCTCAAAACTAGCAACACTCCCGCATCCCCTCTCAACACTCACTGTCTGTTCTCTCTCTCTCTCTGGATGGATGGATATCTGCTAACTTATTACCGCCATTTCTATAGCTTATTACATACTTATCATATTAATGTAGTTACATAAGAACATAGTACAATGTTCTGGCTCTCCTGAAGAGAGATTCGTCCCCCTTATACTAGGTGGGTTTAAAAAGTTAGATTCATCTTCAAGTTATACATATTGTGCTCTCAAAGAGCTAAAGACATTCGCACTTACTTATTTGTATAAGTTTATTACATTCTCCCTCTGCAAATTTCCATGTTTTAGCCATGTGTAATTACTTAAGTAAACTGTGAGTGATACATTCACACTCATTTCCTAATCTATTAATTCCTGTAGTATTTTCTCTGCAGTTCCTAAATTACAGCAATATTTTCCATCTGTAGATCTATACTAATCTGATTTCATAATCAGATGGGAATGGGAATGGGATAAGCTGGGTTACAGCATACCACATTAAAATTAACAAGTTATAAGTTTATTAAGTTAATCAATCATTTAATGAACTATTTTTCTGTTTAACTTTATAATCAGTTTAAGTTAATGTATATATTGTGCGTTTCCAAAGGAAACGAATTCTACGGTCAACTATTTGTGCGCAATGGCTAGATTATGAATATCAGACATACTGTAATCTGAAATGCCTTGAATGTCTGTATTAGAAGAACACAGGAGTGGAAGTAAAATTCAGTTTATTAACAACTAGGAAAGTTGCACGCTCCCTGTTTACAAAGGAAGTTGGATAAACATGAAAGTACAATGCAAGGGAATTAGACATAAGACATCAAACAACATATTGTAATCTAATAATACACAATTGTCTTTTAGTCTTTGCAATTCCAAGCTTGTCTGTCTTCAAGACTTGAAACCCAGAAATCCCAAAGGGTGTAGTAGGTGTAGATCACTCAGATTCAGTCATGGGTGGTCCTCTCTAAATGGGTTCCTCTCAAAACCTATACAGTGGCCTTAAGTGGCAACTTGTCAATCAAACCAAGATAGCCAATAGAATACAACAAATGTCAACCAATAGTCCTGATGTCACACTGGCCTTCAGGGATTTACTGCAGAGATGGTAGAAGGTTGTCAATCAAGCAGTCCTTGCATAAGTGCAAAGTTAGTAGTGTTGGCGTGAATTACATCACACAGAGATGGGCATCCAGATATCCTCCCAGATAAGTGTCCACACTCCTCACACCAATCCTCAACCAAAACCTCAAAATGTATCACATGAACTTGCTACTCAGGATGATTGACAGAATGGTACCCAATTCACTAACATTCACGAATTTTTTTTTAAAAAAATACCGTAGAATGTAAAAAGGGGTAGTGCAAATTCATCCTCTATGACCCCCCCACCCCCCACACCAACACCAACACCCCCCCCCAAAAAAAAATGTGCCCCACCCCCCAACTGTACGTCATAAATCACGGCCGATGTCACGGCCGTAAAAAGTGACGGGAACTTTGATGGAGTGGGGTGCGCCGAAGACGGCCGAATTTCTGCGCATTTGTCCTTGACCTTGCCGCATTTTCGGTACGGAAAAGATTTTTGATACATAGCGCCCGAAATCGCGGCAGTTTCCTCCGAATTAACGGCCGTTATCTAGTTAGATTCGGCCGTACTTTAATTTCCGTGTAAACGGCCGAACTTGCGGCCGTTTACACGGCTAAAATTAATAATTTCCTATAGTAATCCTATGGAGGGCCCGAAAATACGGCCGTTATTACGGACTGGGTCATCCCGCTTTCCATATGATACGCATGTTCCCGTAATTTATCCGTGCATTTCTTGGCCGTGAGAAAATGTCGGCCGCACATAAATTACGGGCCGTGTGTTGCCGTTTTCGGCCGCTTTTTGGCCATTTTTTCGGCCGTTTTTTTGCTTTCCTTTTTGCTTGTTTTCTGGCCCTATGTTCCCTTCCTTTTTGTTTATTTTCTTTCACAGAAATCCACCTAATTTCCAGAATTTATTTTCTTTGACGAAATCCGCCTGAATTAACCATCATCTCTTATACCCAGGGCAAGCCAATCTCCAACAATTACGACCATTCTTCAACTCGTGTATGTGTATCATTTGGATAATGATAACTTTCCAATATCCAAAATATATAATTCAAGTTATAAACCACTATAGCAAAGTACCCGTCCTCTCGCTCCCCACACTTCCCCTCTCCCTCTTTTTCCTCTGCCTCTTCTCTGTCTCTCATACCTATTTTTCTCTCCCAACCCCATCTCCGATTCCCCCTCTCCCTCCCCTCTTCCTCATGCTCCCCCTCCTTACTTTCTCTCCCTCCTCTCTCTCCCTTCCCCTACATCCTCTCCCTTCCCCCTTCTCCCTCCCCCTCCCCCCTCTCCCTCTCCTATTTCCCAACCCCAATAAACAATACAATAGAATACAAAGGTGTTTGAGAGAAAATTTAAATTGTGACTCATTTTCGTGTGACACATCACATATATGGCTGAGGCTAAAAAGCTGTAAAGTAGATTGACAGAAACTGGCCACTTTCTCCCACTTACCATTTATTAGATTAGGTAGAGGTGTCTGAACTTTTAATTTATTTGAGATCAATTGAGATCGAAATATAGTCCTAATTCCTCAGTGACAGAATATTTAATGTAAGTCTCCATGGTATAATGATATACTAACCTAGAGTGTTGTTTTTCGTATTCATTTCATAGCATACAGACAGGCAAAACAGATTCTTAAAAAAGTGAGGCTGAGTGCTTACGGGGGTCGACATTTTGCAAGAGAAGGAGGAGGAGGAAATAAATGTAGGCCTATAAATGTAATCAAACAACTGGTGTACAAGGACGATTTCTTATAGCCTATAGTTTTCTCCTAAAACGCTCACTGGAACTGGAAACATAATTTACTTCCCATTTTAATTAAATCACTGCTTTTGCAATTATAAAAATCCAGAGAAATCCAGTCGTTATTCTGTGTGCAGGTGTGAAGTCCTATAGCACTACACACTGGAGGGACCAGTCAGTGGCCCTTGTTTGTGGGCCCGTTTGGGTCTGGGTGATGGGACGCACATGTGGCGGTCATCTGTTTATGGTTTATATGGTATGTGATTGGTCAATAGTCCATTGTCTGGGGTTGATTCCGTGTGCAATTCTGAATGTACTAAGTTTCTCTCCAGAATCATTTAAAGGGTATCCTGGGATGAAATAAAATCCAGAAGTAAATCCGCCCAGAATATATTTTTTCCTGTGATAAATGAGTTACTTGTGACTGACGTTTACCTTACAGATTGTTGAATGGTCCCCTGCCCCCACCCCCTCTTCAGCCCCCTCTACCTAGTGTCTACTCTTTTAAGTTGCATACTTCATACCTCACACTTCACTTCAAAAAGTCATAGTCATATTTTCACTTGACGATTTGGCGCTAGTGGCTTCCCCTTAGAGAATCCTGATTCTCCACATTGGCAAGTCCACATCCCAATCCACATTGGCAAAAGGGCGCGCCACCAGTAACTCAGAGCTGCAAATACTGTCTAGAAAAGTTGCCTCGCTCACCCGATATCCTATGTTTTCGTCATCCAGATCACAAACCAATGCCAGATTTCACTTCCTCAACATTTTTAAGAAGGAAAAGGTCGGGGTTCATAGTGTCTATATTGTACTCGTAATGCACATACCCTGATTTCCCAATGCATGTCTACCAGCTTCCAATGCTTAACCCTTCTTCCTCGCACTCGGCCATAGCCCACTCGTAATGATGTCATAGCAGTGGGGATTCATCCACACAGCCATAAACAAAGCTCATATGTGCGGGACCATCGCATATCGGCGATGATTCCCGCACAAATTTAACACAAAAAGAAACGATTTTAATCCCACTAGCCACGGGAGGAGGGCGGGACAGTGGGCGGGATGGTGGGCAATGTCAACATACAAAAACATTCCATATTTATGAAAGTAAATAGCCCAAGACTTCCCTTCATTCCCATCAAATTGTGACGATAGCCCTCTGGTGCCACACACATCTAGATACGTAATAACCACAGGGGGAAGAAATTTCTGGCCTCGGAACCTTTCACTGTTCTTACGAAAACATATGGTCCGCTGGTCCTCAAATTAACCAAGTTTGGAACAAAGCCAGTGGCGGTACCAGGGGGGGGGGCTGGGGGCCCCCCCCTTAAGTCAGAGGGGCAGAGGGCCCTAAAAGGGCCTCTAAAGCACTGGCAGAAATTGCCCTTTCCTTCAATAGTCTAGTTGCTTATGTCAAAAAAATGGCTCCCGTGTGGAATTCATGTTAATTTTTGCAGACAAACTTTTTTTTGTAGTATTCAATGAGTAGAATTCAAAAATCGATGTCTGCAATTTTTTCAAACAATTTATCATGCCTAAATCCAAGATGGCGTCCAAGATGGCCGCCCAGACTATAAATGCACATAACTCTGGTTCTAATTAACATAAATGAATGATTTTGGTGTCCATTTCTATGTTTTCCATGTCAGGGAATCCAATGAAATAAAAATAAAATCCATGGCACATGATGCCTTTCCACTAGGGGGCGTTATAAGTCATTTTTCACATATTTTCCTAAAAAACAATAAGAAATACTTCTAACATCTTTCAATTCGTATACACAAAAACTTTAGTCATTTTATGCTTTAATTTAATCTCTTGGTAGTTAATACAACATTGGTAAATGATTTTCTATGATTTTTTTTCAATAATACAATATTATATTTCCAGGGAATTCAGCCACAAATATGCTTTTTTCCAACAGTAGTCCATTAAACATAGAGTTTGACCTAAGACAAATTGCAACAGGTTTCTCAATGGTTTTGGCTAGTATGAGTGCTCGTTATTAACATACTAAAAGTCTAGAAAAATCTGGATGGGGGAACATGCCAAAAATCTCAAAAAACAAAATGGCCACCTCTAAAACTTTGAAATACCATAACTCAGTATAAAATCAACATATATTCAAGTGTCAATACACTTTATTAATGTTTCCAGACATGGGGGATCCAACAAAACAATAAGGAAATCCATATAATCAATATTTATCAAGTTGGTATATAGCCAAATCATCAACCCTATATATTTACTATTGAATATAGGGTCGAAAGTAAGCCTCGGTAAAAACGGGGCAGCTCAAAGTTCTCTAGTTTGTCCAGACAAAATACTCAAGCAACACCTGTCATGTATATGCCCTTAATCAGTAACATTTTGTGGTGCTTACAGTACATTCCTGGGAGAGGATGTGCTCCACAAGACAGATAACTAGTTGGTTTATTATCAGCAAAACCTCTCCATTCTCTTCTCGATATTGAAACACGCCGCTCCGACTTGTTGACGTCTCAGTGCGCATGCCCAAAAGTATGTAAATGAGCCAAAAAAATGGAGGTCACGATTTAGGTCACGGTTACAACGGTAGGGCAGGGGAAAACCATGGGCTCATCTCAGTTGTTGTTTTTTGCCATTTCATTCAGTGGAAACAGAATGGCTCATTCGCCGTTTTTTATGTGTGGAGCAGATGAAAACACTGCCCGCACTTGATGAATTCTTCACATCCAGTATTGAAAGGTAACAAGTGGGGACATAACTTAATAAACTTCGATTTTATTGTCTTTGTTAGGGGTTAGAAACTTCTATGACTCTACACAAACTACAGCAAACCTAGCCACCCTGTCTCAATCGACTCTGATGCAAAGCCCAGTAACAAAGCTGCGCTCACAAAGCTAGTTGGTATACTGATACATGAAAGAAATGCCCAGAAAAATGCCCTGCAAATATATCCTGTGAAGTGAAAAATCTAAGTCACATTTAGTGAGATTGTACAAAGGCATACATGTATGACCAAGGATATCTGATAACATCTTTCCACTAAACAAACTGTCATAAGCATTGCTGTGGTACCTGAAATAAAGAACCTACCACAGGAAAAAACAATTAACCATGCACTGTGTATATGGAACCTGACATGACATTCTGATTTCACCAGTCTGGTAAATAGGGCCTGACCTGTTTGCAGTCACCATTATGGCCACATGCAGCAGTGCATAATCTGTGTTAGGAACACTTAAGATTGCTGCAGTAGCTTTTACAGCTGCAGCAAATGATCTGTAGTAGTTGGTCAGGTGCAGGTTAGTAGACTTTCATCCACAATTATCTGTTACTCCCTTCCAAATTTGAATTTGGTAGCATACGCTTAGGCTGGGGTACTTATTAGCAGCTGATATAGATGGTAGGACCTGTGCCCAATGCACGCACATACTGCGATATGTTACGCCAAAACAGCACTTTTAGTGCGAATTGCCACTCGGACCGCGACAGACGCTCTCCAAGCGCTGTCACACCTTGCCTGGCTACCCGCTCGGGACACGTGCGGCCACTATATATAGCGTCGCTGTGCAATATAACAAGCAAACAAAAGTGAGACATGTCGCGCGCCAAAACAGCGCTATCTTACAGCGCTGAGCGCGCATCAGAACAGCATCGGTAGACTGAAGTCACATGTACATGTATATAATAGCCTATAACATTGATTGCAATGCCCACTGAAGTGATTAGGTTAAGATGTGGGAATGGGCAGATATGTTGCATGATATTTGAAGATATAGAAAAGGTAATATCTTCCAGATAAATTCTATGATTAATCTTTTTGTAATATAAACTTTGAAAGTAGCCTAAACATCAACAAAATATTGTATAGACCTAATAGAAAACCTAAAAAGCTTCACGGGATTTGTTCTGCTGAGATCTATACCTCCCCCATCCTTAATTTAAAAAGATTATTCGAAATAAAGGAAAACACTATCAAGTGTGTAGCCTAGTAGGCCTACTGTTAGCCTAGATTTCGTAGGCATAGGCTAAAAATTTATACATTTTAGCTATCTAGAGAGCCTTAAATATCTAAGAATTTCTATTATATATCAGGAGGATTCCGTCCCGCTGCATATTGGGAGATCAGGGGAATTAGTTACAAACCCTAAAATAGCAGGAGTTATGGAGCCGCCACTCCCCACACCAAAAGAAAAGACAGGGACCTTCAATACAAAGTCAAATATTAAGAGTGACACCAGTTGCACTGAATTTATTGCGTCACGAAAGCTGACGTTCTGTGGCTGCATGACGTCTTCCTTCTTCATGCAGGCCAGTTTGACCGATGTCACGCCACCGACTGAACAGGGGAATTTGCATTGCCACCAGGAACTAAAGAAATCGATCCATGTTCAGTATGAAAAATATGCCCAGATATTATTCCTTGAATGTAAATTGCCATTTGGCATGATAATACTATGTAAAATCATGCTGTTTTTACGTCAATTAGTCTATTTAACCATTAAACGATCAAGATTTTTGGTAACAATAAATGCCTCCAAATACCTTGGAAGAACAGCTCTGAGCTGAGAGGTAGCATCCTATTTCTCACCGATTGATTAATTTTGTAAATGTTGAAGAGAAATAAAATAGGTCTACAACAAGTCTTTATTTTTACCGATTATGCAGTCATAATGCATTTATAAACGTTTTATAGAACAAATAGTAGGCATATGGCTGGAAATATTTTGGTTATATTTTAATGCAATAAATGTGGCTAAACATGTGTAGGCCCTAGGCCTATGTCAGATTCAAAATGAATGTGTGCACTGTGATAGACATGTACCATGGCACATGCAAATCCCCTATTCCTGGTAACTAATCATGTGGGGTGTTGGCAATGCTCTAATATCAGATTGATAAGAACAGGTCCTTCTGATCGGTTTTAGAATGAACATGCAATAATAGGCTACTAATATTATATGGTAATAGCCTATTCTACCTTGTTTGCCAGAACAGCGATAAATGCGACACGCGACGATTTGTACAGGAACTAACAGTTACATCATGTGACCTGACCTACATCTACACTACAATGCTGTGAGGAATTTTACGTTGGGTAACAACATTGGGAAACACATTGATTATTACCCCAACAGATCAAATTATACATAGTCATTGTACCTGTAACACACTACAGATGCATCACAGTATTTTCTAGGGGATTTACTCTAGTATGCTGCATTTGAAGAAATTTACCGGTATTTTGATTGTAAACACATTTAAAATGGCTGCCCATTCTGCGATCTTCACCTCTGAACCAAACCAGCTTTGATATGAATTTAGAGTGTAAAACCTACTGCCGATATGAGCTATCTATGTATGCACAATGATTATGTTTTGTTTTTAATAGGAGATCGCTGGGGGAGCATAGGCTAAAAAAACAAAGTGGTGAAATTGACAAGATGAAAATAGACCTAGGCCCGACCGGCTAGGACTGCGGGTGCAATGCAGGGAAGGACTAGGACTAGGCCGACTTGACCTAAGTCAATGTAAGTCTCAGGCAATGATTCTATTCCAACAGATAATCTAACTATTTTACCCAAGGACGAGGCAAGTGTTATATTGATTATGAGGAGGCAGCAGATGGCACGACCAAGTCCAAGGTGTCCTTATTGAATATTCCTTTTTATTGATTAAAGGGAGGAGGGCTGAGGCCCGGTACGGTAGCTTTCTCAGAGCACACATGGTCTCTCCACTACTAGTAGGCCTACTGGCCCTGGCCTAGGTACCTCCGACGCAAGCAACGATGGAGTTGCATTTTTTGTGAACAGATAGGCCTAGGGAACAGACTTGCTAAACGAATGTGCTTCATCTTATTTCTGACTCATGAAAATATTCACATAGCCTAAGTAACATAAAAGGATATCATGCTACCTCTGCGTAATTTTCTTATTGGTAGAATCGGCGCTCCCACGACGCAAATTCAAATACGATTTATTCAAAAACTACTTCGATTAAAATCATCCCGCTTCATACATATGCTGCCAGTAAGTAGTTCTTGGGGATTCTAAAAGGATTTGTTCAAATATTCAATCTTGACGAAGATATGGCGATTTTAAAACGTCCCGGGGCGCCTCGATCTTAGGGCGGGGCGCTTAGTAGATTACTAGAGGCTGGGAATTAATCACATTTTCACCGGTATCTACCTACATATAAAAATGCATGCAACTAGTTTTGTTGGGTACATTTTAAAATATACTGATTAGAGTTTAGGGCATGTCTATAAATAGCCTGGTTGTTGGCGTCAGATTCTGACCTTGAGTGAAGGGCCTACTCTTACTGGGAATAATTTGCCGAACCTATCACTGACCATGGTAACAGAGATTTTGCTGAATCTTTTATATTTCTACAAGGATTTTTCAGCGCTCTTCCCCCCCTACCCTCTCTCCCCCACCCATATAAATCAGCATGTTACTCGTCCATGTTATGTTAGGTAGGAAACACTAAGTTTTAGATTTGTTTTTATTCACAAATAGCATTTCGCAAAGGTTTTTGAAATTCTTTCATGACTCAGAAAAACTTGGAAAGTACTCAACATAAGTTTCTTATTATTGGAACGTTTCTATTAAATTGTCAGTAATTGACAATTTTCATATATTTATGTATTTATTGGTATTTATTGCGTTTACACAGTCACAAAATCTTGATCTCAAAACAAGGTAAAGATGTAATTATAAGATCTGATGTCATCTTGATAATTCAGTAACATGATAGTAATTAAAAGAAAGTAAAATTATATAGGCTTAGCCTACTCTTGTTGGATATTCGAAATTTAAACTAAAATATGTTAGCTTGTAATTTTAACCAAAGGATGGACTCAATTTGACTCAACCCCAACGTTATAGTCAAGATAGGCTGCAAACAATAATAAATTTATGTATTCTTGTGGAACCCGACATCTGATGACATGGTATTACTTTACTGGGATGGAAGAAAATTAAAAGTTCTAACTGTTTGCAGGTATAAATGCATAGGACTAACTGGAGACTGGCCAAGGTAACCACGGTTTCACCGCTAGGAGCCCTTACCCAATGAAGAACAATTGACAGGTATGTTTATCGGGGACTATTCTTATTAAAGTAGGAAGAACTGATTTTCATATAAACAGAATTCTTCGACACCACATTATTTGAAGATCACATAGAGCCTCCTGACGTGTAACATGAATTTACACTTTGACTCCACCCAATTACCTTATCTCTCTTCTTTCATATACATCTATATGGTAGATTCCAGAATATTTTAGTGTGATTTTGATGTTTTTAATGTTTTATTCAATAACGTTGACAATTTTGGTTTTATAAACTTACATTTTGCCTTTACATTTACAGTTGTTAGCTTGATATCCAGAATAAATCCCATCATTCCTCGATCAGTAAATTATAATTGTATGATTAGTATTGAAGATGGAAGTCAGCTCAACTGATAACAACTTGTTGTAATTAATGTTTCTGCATTTATTACGCGATCCATATACTTGTATGAAAAGAATCCATACAAATATACGCTTCTGACAAATACACATTCAAACACTGGCTGGAAAATACACATTTTGTATTCTTATTGTCAACCATTGTCTCCTAACGAAAGGATTTTCTATTTATTTAATTTATATTTAGGTATTTTATCTCAGAAAGGATGTATCAACGAATAAACAATTCCATATGAATACATCATTGAACTGATGTATTAGTATGGAATGGTGTATTTGTTGGAAATGCTTATGGGATGTTATATAAAGGTGCTTATGTTTTAAACATATGTTTGCATTTAAAGGTATTAAAGGTCGCTAAAGTCGGTAAAAAAACGCTCCATACATATACATCTATGATTTGGAGGCTTGTATCTGGAAAGAATAATGGACACAGGTTGTGGCAAATTTACAGTCATATAGCCCGGTGTAAATCCTTTCTTCCCTGTAAGCTTGAAAACGATCAAAGTATTTTTGTATTTTTACCCAAAATCTCAAAATCGCACTCTTCATTTTCATCTTGCCCTCATCACCCTGGGATGTTGGATACCCAGGCAAAATAAAAGCTTTTTTTAAAGAAATTGAAATATTCTTCCTCTTCCGCCCCCCCCCCACCCCCAAGGTCCTAATGGTTTCTTATTTTATTACAAGCACTGGGAAGATAATGTCAACTATTCAAGTGCTTAGCTCCTTGTCAATGATGTTTAATTCATGCCCTGACTTTATTTATAGGACCGCATTCTCGAGCTGCTGGAAACAAATCAACTAATCATGGAGGAGCTGCAGGCAGCCGAGAACACTGGTTTGGACTTAGTCATTTGAGTTTGATCAGCGATAGCCAATATACACAGGAATATACTCATATGAACCTACTTGGCATGGCCATTTGAGTAGAGTAGAGACTTACCAGCCTTAAATTCTGAGGAACTGTGACAACTAATACCACCACCCAATGGCACAGGATCCCAGCTTCACCACCACAAGATCAGGCATAACCAATGCACCAGGGAGCTGTACAGTGGTTGTTTCATCCATGACGATAGGATGACAATATTTTATATAAAGTTATCACGTTTATATAGACAAAATCCAAGATGGCCGCTGTGATGGAAATTATCATTATTAGGGTTCGGTTGCACCAAATATATTTAACAGATTTTGGCATGTATAGTTTGTCTAAAGTATATTCCTGGTCACATATAGTATAAATATTTAATCAAAACTTACAATATTTAGTGAATAATCAACATAACATATTTTTCTATAGTATTTCAATGGAGACGAGAATTTCGATTTTCACAGATTTTCGTCACAGATTTGTCTATTTCTAAAGAAGAAGGAGGACTCAATTTCATTCAAAGTGGTTTCCTGAGGACGATCATGTGACTTAATATGTCTTCTTTTCTTTAAGATATCGTTTTTGTGCAAAAAAAGATATATTGTATATATTTTCTGTTATTCATGTATGCATGTAGTATATTGTACAAGGTTAAGGTATTTTGCTGAATGTTATCGATTTTATATTGCTCAAAGAGTGATTGACAAGTGGTTAATTTTGGAATGCAGTAGTTTTATATTTTTAATTTTAAAAAAGTGGTTGCGTCTAGGCATATGATGATATGATATGTCCCTTCCTTGGAGTGATATGTGAGAGCAAATCATTTTGACTGCTATTGTTTGTTAGATTTTGTCTTATTGTTTTTATATAATTATTTCATTCAATTTGAATGCTTTAGCTTGTTTTCCGCAATATCATAATCAAAGAATAAACTGTATATAATGTGAGAGCAGTAGAATATAAGGAGTGTAGTGAAATACCCGTTATTATGATCTGTAAATCACTGTATATTATGTTTCTTTATGGATCTGTTATGATCTCTGCCTCAAATTTATGTATGCATGCTCTTTTATTCGAGTTCCAGGGTTTAAATTTCCGTGATTGCTATATATATAGACACTGCTAAGTCATTAATACTGTAGATGATCAACAAATGTAGCGAATTTCTAATTGAAAAATAAATAGGATTACTGTATATAATTTAACCATTGTCTTGTGTTCTCTTACTTCAATTTCGCCTACAATAGCTCATATTTTTTCATACAGCATGGTACGGTACAGTACAGTACATTAATTGCAATCTAATATCGGATATAAACAAATCATAATTAAAACAAATATTTTCCGTTTTCATAGTAACACCATCCCCGTCCCCCCCTGAATCCTTGAACACAACGCTACTACCGCGATATAAGTGGCAATATAGACCGCGCCATGCGCACTTTAGTTCACCGCGCAATGCGCGGTAGCATTTCGCGCTCCATTGAGTAACATCTGACGCTGTTCTGTTGCGTGAAAATCGCGGCCGAATTTCGCGCAATTAATTAAAGAAAAAAATGCATTAGTGTTCACTGGGTGGATGGACATGCATGATGAGGAGAGGGAACCTTTTTTATACCGCAGTAATTTACAGAAGTAGAATATAGCATTCTCCACCTTTCTCTACATATCAAGTAGGGGTGCTTTGTTATCAGAGAACACTTCAGCTTGTCTTTGGAGCATTGGCAGAAGCAGATATAGATCCACCTATGTTGCACATAGCAGTTCACAAGCTTAAAGAATTTAATGTTATATCACATTCTGCTATTGCATGGATAGCAGCAGTGTTCTGCACTCCCAGTATTCTAGATTTGTCCTCATACATTATATGCTCCAAATGCTTTGCTCTTTTGCCTTTTTTGAGACATGGAAAGATGAAAACAAACCACCTTCAAATCTGAACGTCTACAATGATACTGAGGTGTTGAAACCAAAGTTGTAGGTCAATTGACACCAAGTGACCTTCAATTGTAGTTGTTTTCCTTCTGAGGATTTCTGTAGTATCCTCTTGAAACACAGGTTGGAAGACTTTTCCTTTCTATTGACTCAAGAATTATGTTTCTATTATGTTTCAGCATCAACATTCAAGTATACATGGTTTTGCTTTTACTCAGGGTCTAGTTCTGGCTATAGGGTTCCTGTTCATGAGAATGTGGATTCAGGGATTCTATAGTCTGAAATAGGAAAGTTTTGATATGGAATAGTTAATCTCAGCTTAAGGTATACACAGGAGACAGGTGTTATGCTGCTATTGGGTCATGCCCTTTACCCTTGATTTCAAAGTACCACACATGTGCATGTTTACTGACCAGTTCAGGTAACAGTCAAGCAAGGCAGGATAGATAATTTTGTGTAACTACATTGAAACCCTGTTATAACTTATCTGAAGTTATCATACAAGCATATTTATTCCAGATTCATGATATTACTTGCAGCAAAAGTTTTCAAAGTTTCCAGTTACCAATCATTGCATTATATTCTGACCACATCTTTGCATTTAGAGAACAAAGCCCCTAATCTTGGTAGAGTAAAAAACCTCTTCTCTCTGTGGATCCTCTAGTAGATTTATTGTGTAGAATATGAATTTATAGTGTTAAAAGGGGCTTAGAATCACCAATCCCTTCAATTAAATGGTTGGAGAATTTATATATCATATAATATCATATATATGAATTATCATTCCCTTCTCACAGCTTAAAACTATTTCCAAGGGTAATTTCCCAAACTGGGCAGGAATCTTCATTGATCTTGTTGCTCATATTTAGATTATTGAGGCTATTATATTCAAAGCATCACACATTAGTTGTGTATTGTGAACTATGTCAGTGAGAAGGGGCAACTAACCGGTATTGCGGCTGTTCCTCCTCCAATCATATACCCCAAAGATTTTGTGCATCAAATGCTATTAGAGAAAATGATACAACATACAACAATGTTGAATCTATGATGCAGTACACCTGTATGCCTAAGACAAGCTGAGGTTTACACAGACTAATATCACTAGATTTAAACTTGGAAGAGGGTTCAATTGTAGTTCACAATTCCCTCATGTATCTACCTAGTGCCCTCTGGCTCTTACTACAAATTGTTTACTTCCTTCAAAGGATTAAACTTGGAATGTACTCCAGTTGTGACCCTGTAAGCTGCCTTATGCAGGAGGGAAATTGGTATTTCTTGAAGTATCAGAGAAATACATTATACTATTCTTTTTACATACACCATTCAAAAGGCTTGTCTAACCAGTTTTTATTACAGAAACTCATTTCCTAGTGTGCTTGATCATAAATGCTTTCATACAAAATGAGGTGAATTTCATTTTCACTTCACGGGATGCATTTGCTGGATACATGTCTTCTCTGTAGCAGTATACTAACTTGATAAATATTATCTATATGGACTTAACTATTGTTCCATTGGATTCCCAGTGCCTGGAAACATTAAAAAAGGGTATTCAGACTTGAATATATGTCAATTCTACACTTATAGTTATAGCGTTTATAAGTATAGAGGCTGTGTTATAACGTATTGTAACATATGCCCTGTATGCCTAGAAATTTTGTTTCTCTTCCTCCTCCTGCCTGCACGCAGTCCAGAGTTGTACTGATTATTAAGGTCCGTGATTGGACCAGAGCCTCCAGGTGCTCTGGTCCAATCAAGGAGAGGCGTCCCAATGTAGGGTCCGCCCTCCTGGTATTTAGGGCTTATCCCTAAGCCCAGAGACTCACTTACCATCTGATACCAATACCAGCTGTATCTCTGTACGTTACCATCTTACAGAATAAATGCAATAGAAACATCATAGATCTTTCTTCAATCTTCTAATAGTGTTACACCAAGTATAACATATTGGTAGAGAACCACTTCGATTTTGGTGCCACTCATGCAAGGTTTGAGTCAGAACAGGAACGCCTCAAAGCTCGACAACGCAGGGAAGAGCAGAAGAAAACAGCTGACGAAAAGGCCGAAAGAAGGCGCTTAAAGAAGAAAATGGCCACCACCGCCAAGGACGCCGTCACAACCTCCGCGGCACCCGTCGTCACGACGGCCGGGAGCCTTAATACTCCCACCACAAGCGCTCCCCCTGCAAGCACACCGGCCTCTACAACTGCTCCAGTACCTCCAAAGGTAACACTGCCTCAGGACAACTGGTCAGGAATAGGGCAGCAACCAAAGACACAAACGCAGGGTGAGAGTGTGCTTAAGACGGAATTGTCCGAAATGACGGAAGCACTCACACACGCTTTTGACCGTCAACAATTCGAGGCCAGAGATCATTACCAGGCCTGCAGAGACGATGCAGCGGAGCATAGCAGGCGTCAAATCGCGTCCATAGATGCTCTGGTCAGCGCTATCCAAGATGCCAACATGAGGTATGATAGGGAAGAGAGCAGAAGGGCCGCTGCCGCCGCCCCGACCAAGTCACCGGCGTTCCCTAGCGTGCCCACCGCTCCCATGTCAGGGCCGCCGCCCGCCTCCTCAGCCGCGCCTCCAGCATCCAGCGCAGCTGCCACCTCACACGACAGGACCGTTCACGGATACCATTACCCTACGAACGGTATTTACACGCCAAGAGGACAACCTCAGGTGACTATGTCTCAGGGATCCACCCCCACTAGCTCGATTCCAACGCCCATATCCGCCCCAGGCGTCTACGTTCCGCCACATCACTATATCCCAATGCCGTCCATGCCTTTATCCCCAACTCAGCAGAAGCCTTTTCAGCCCCAGCCTTCCCTTTCTTTCCATTCTCAGACGCATTCATATCAGCCAACAACTTCTCCTCAGCCAAGCTATGCCGCCTATGATGCCTCCAGACTCCCCCCTCCAAGTCATCAAGGCTACCCTAATCAGTACTTCAGGTTTAATTCCACAGTGGTACAACCCCCACCCAAATTTGAACAGCCAACCCTCTATCAGTCCGCCAACGATTTCCTGGATGATTTCAGGATATATATCGCAAATGCTTGTCCCAATGACCCCACAGCCCTCTCCAGAGCTATATTTGGATTCCTAGGTGGATGCGCCAGAGTGTGGTATAAGAAAGCCATATTCAAACCAGGCCAGCCTATTGATTTTGAGGAATTTGCGTCAAGATTCCTGACGAAATTCGGGGAAGAGGACCCAGATTTGGACGAGAAATCGTACAGAAAAAGAGTCCAGGGCAAATCAGAGACAGTCAAGGCTTACTCTACTGACATGGAGAAGCTTCTGGCCAACGCCCCCATACCCGAGACAGTCGCCATACATTACTACATCGATGGTTTGAGACCAGACATAGCCAGGGCCGTGAGGCACGACCGCCCCAAGACCTTGGAGCAGGCTGAGCACTCAGCAAGAAGAAGAGAGTCTTATAACCCTCCCATCCAGAAGACTGAGAAGCTCTCAAATGTATCTGGACAGTATAAGAAGTACAACCAGAAGGGTAAATCATCTTCTTCTTTTTCTGGAGCCAAGTATGACGCCAACAATCGTTCTAGGAAGGATAAGCACGAAGCTAAGTCCAACAACAAAGCCAGCGATGAGCCCCACCATGCCCATGCCTCTGCTGACGGCCAAAGCAGGAGCAGAAGTCGGCCCAGCTCATCGCACAGCAACCGGTCTACTAGCCGCCCGAGAAGCCTCAGTGCCCACTCCAACACCTCAAGATCAGGCAGCCAAGACTATAAGAAGGTAGAGGGACGCGCTGCCACCCCTCACAACAAGTCAATGAGATTCCAATCTCCAGGAAAGACAGCCCCAAAGCAGGAATAGGGTTCTGACCGTCAGGTACATTCTGTGCCTGGCGCAGAGGCGAGAGTTCGGGTAGGGAAAGGACAGAGATCTACGGATCACAGAAATCGCCCTCCTGACGCGCCTCTTTGCACTGAGAACTCTCTGACGCCTCAGTGCAACAGTATTATACAGTCAGAGCCTAGGCCTCTTTCCAAGACGATCAAACTATCAACCACAGACAAAGGATCGGGTAAGAACACTTTTGTTTCTGTAAAAATTGAGAGAGGTTGTCTAGATATTGAATTTGGCGATAAAACAATTCCTGCCCTTATCGATACTGGTGCTAGTTCGTCTTTCATATCTCCCAGATTCGCCAAAAGCCTAGAGAAAAGAGGCTACCCTATACGATGCATAAATGTACATTCAAAAGTTTTTTTGGCATGTAATGAAGCGCACAACTTGCGCAAGAGAGTATTTCTCGCGTTCAAGGTTGCTGGTAAATCTTTTTCTCATTCGCTGCTAGTCTTACCATCTTTAAATTGTCCTCTGATACTAGGAGATGATTTTCTGGACGCCACAAGTGCCAAAATCAAATACAATGGTCGCATTAAACACCAGCGAACCATCCGCGCCAGAAAGTCATTTACCATCCCAAAGGAATCAGAGTATAATTTGCGAGCATATGTTCTATCTCACGTGAATCTCTCGAAGACGATTGGCACGACGGAGAATCTAGCGACTAACAGGGACTGTCGTTTCTTAGTAAAACACGCCCTTGTCCATCCTCACAGCAGAAAGAATGTTATCCCAATCACCCTTATAAATACCTCCAGCTCTTCTGTGCATGTACAACAAGGTGAAATTCTGGGGCTATATCATGTCGCTAGGGAGGAAGATTTTCTCCCCGTCCCCAGAAAAACTCTTAATTACCTGAATTCTATTTCAGACAATCTTCTTGTAAATCGTCAAAACGCCTCATTAAACTCATCTTCTACGCAAGCAAGACCTTTTACATCTTGCAAAAACATCATTTCATCCGAGGGAGAGCTTTCTAACCGCAAAGCCCAGTCCCCTGTCACAGGTGCGACCCCTCCATATGTGGTCTCAAAGGATTTAACTGCTGACCAAGCTTTACTAATGCAGGATCTCCTTTTGTCATACTCAAACGTCTTCGTGGGAAAGGATAAAATGATTGGGAAAAAGGCCGATTGTGTTGTCCCCATTGATCTTAAGGAAGGTTATACTCCTTGCAACAAGCTCCCTTACAGAATGACCCCTGAAAAGAGGAAATATATGGAGGAATTGTTGGAGGAGCAAGTTAAGCAAGGCGTGTTGGAAGAATGTACCGAACCTACGGAGTGGAGCTCACCAGCCTTTCTGGTGCAGAAACCGCATTCAACAGCACAAGGGTCAGCCAAATTTAGGGTTGTCGTGGACTACAGGTTATTAAATAAAGAAATACGCGATATGGCTTACAACTTTCCTAGGGCTGACGACACAATCAGTTTGATAGGCCAGTCCAACCCAGTGTACTATAGCAAGTGCGATATCTATTCTGCCTTCTACCAAATTCCCATCAAAGAAGAGCACAAGAGTTTGACCACTTTTGCAACCCATGATAAACGCTATAGATACACCGTCCTTCCCATGGGACTTAAAACCTCAGCAAAAGCTTATCAAAATGTCATGGATATGTTACTAAAAAGATGCAAGTATCGCTGTGCCATCGCATATGTCGATGATATTTGCATATACGGCTCTACCTTCGAACAGCATCTCAAAGATCTAGCGGATGTTTTCAATTTACTGTTATCAGCAAACCTTAAACTCAAGCCTGAAAAATGTCTGTTTGGGGCAAAAACCATCGATTTCCTGGGTTATCGCCTGACGGGAGAAGGCCTGAAACCCTCCCCTGATAAAGTGGAGACAGTTCATTCCTTCCCCAGGCCAGTGTGTTTGTCTCAGTTGAGATCATTTAATGGTTTGGCTCAGTTTTACAAGAGATTCGTCCCAAACTTCGCCGAACTAATGAGGCCCCTCTACTATTTGACTAAGCAAGGAAGCAAATTCATTTGGACTGATGATTGTGAGCGAGCTTTCGTCACCGTTAAAAAATCAATATGTGAAGATGCTACCTTAGCCTTCCCAGATTATGACAAACCCTATACTGTGTCCTCGGACGCCTCCCAGACCGCGATAGGGGCCGTGATATCTCAACCTGATCAACATGGTCAGCTGAGACCCCTAGAATTCGCTGGCAGAGGTTTAACGCCCGCCGAATTAAATTACCACACAACTGACAAAGAACTCCTTGGTCTAATTTTTGCTATTAAGAAATTCAGACACTACATCGAGGACAGGCATTTTACTTTGCTTACCGACCACGCCGCCCTTGTCTCCTTATTTAATAAAAAGGAGCATAACTCAAATGGACGCCTGGCGAGATGGCTTGATACCTTTCAACGCCATAACTTTGAGGTGAAATTTTTGAGAGGTAAGTTAAACGTGGTAGCTGACAGTTTGAGCCGCAGACCCTACCCTCCCACCCCCGAAGAAGAAAGCACTGCACTCACGCCTGGTGGAACAGTGTATATTCCTCTTAAGCAGGTTAGATTCTCTGATGTAACCATAACAAAGACATATCATGACAGTGACCCATGTGAGAATAACCCTATATTAGCATATAAACCACGCTCAATATATATTTCTCCCAACCCCGATAGAACCCCCAATCTGGACACAACCCCCGTGGAAACCCTGAATGCGCTGACGCGAGCCCAGGCCAAGCGTCAAGTAGGCGATCAAGCACCCATCAATGACCGCCGGCCGCCCCAGGCAGCCGCGCCCGTTGACAAGGTGAAGGATAAGCCTAAGCGGAAATTAGTAGCCCGCCCCCGCATCAATAAAGCTAGATCGGATGAAAGAAGGCAGAAAATCAAGAACAACCTTGTTGGTCTTGCAGAGTCTGCCATGTTATTTCTCTCACGAACTCCGAACCTCACTCCGACTAGACAACAGCTCAAGAGGGAGCAGAGGCGTGATTTTTACTGCTCCTCCATGCTGGATTATCTAGAGAAATCGATATTACCAACAGACAACGCTCAAGCTCGGGTAATATTACTGCAGCAAGACAATTTCATAATTGTCGACGACATCCTATTTAGAGTCACTCAAGATATCTTTAATAATCTTGATAGGGCCAACTTGCAGGTAGTCATTCCCCAGATATGGACTGAGGCGGTGATAAGCGCTCATCACGACATGCCACTGGCGGGTCATCTAGGCACAAATCGCACCCTCAGCGTCCTAAGACCAAGGTTTTTCTGGCCTTCTATGGTAAGAGACACCACCAATTACATAGCAACATGCCATAATTGTCTCCAGGCCAAGAAGGTGAGACGCCCGCTTGTTACCCGTATGACCCTAAGGGACCACGCCCCCGTGCCTTTCAGTCACATCTGTTTGGAGACAATAGGACCAATACACAAGTCTGCAAGTGACATGCGTTATATTCACGTAGCCGTCTGTTTTAGCACCAGGTATGTGGTAACCTACACTACCACCACAAACACCAGTGCAGAGGTCGCAAAAGGGTTCATGGCTCATTTTATCTGTATTTATGGGCCACCATCTCATCTATATACAGACAACGGCCCGACATTTACATCTGAAGTTTTTAAGACCGCATGCCAACAATATGGAATCACCCAGATCCATGGCAGCGCCTATAGGGCATCTACACAAGGCATAACAGAGAGATGCAATTCTAGCCTCCTCCAGGGGCTTAGAGCGTATGCTGATAAAGCCCAGAACTACTGGGATATATATCTACCATACATCACTTATGCTCTTAATAGCTCCGACTCATTCTCCCTAGGCGTCAGCGCCCACCTCCTCGTTTTTGGTCGTCAAGCAAAAACGCCTACTATGGCCGCTTTAATGGACCACAAGGAGACGGCCTCGCTGAAACAACATCTAGGCGATATTTTACAAATGCAAAGGAAGGCATTTGAAAAGGTCAGAGCCAGGTTAAAAACCTGCCAGGAAAAGATGAGAAAGAGGCACGATACCAGGGCTAAATTGCACGGTTACGAGCCAGGAGATTTGGTATACCTGTATGTCCCAACTTTGCTAACTAAACAAACATCCAAAAAGTTACAAAAATGCTTTACAGGCCCTTTTATCATCACCGACCAGATCTCCCCTGTTTCTGTTAAATTAAGACGTCTATCTGACAGCAAGGATTGTCAGACATCCGTGCACGTGGAAAGACTCAAGAAAGTCAGATCCACCAATCCTGCCTTTTTCAGACGTTTAATAAATAACCCAGCAGAATATTGCGACCCAGAGAGGGTACTGAAAGCCCCACTCACAAAGGCAGACAGGCTGCTGATCAAGCCCCCCGCACTGATCAGAAAACAGCCGCATTCAAAACTTAATAAGAAGTCAACCAAAGGACGCCACAACCTCTGCAGTCTAAATACAAAGCCACAGCAGCTGCATTCCTTTGATTTCTTATAAAGCCCAAGATAAATTTAACGACGTATCTCTTAAACCACCCTTATACTTTAAATTTTTAATCATTCTAAGGGACAAAGCCCATGCTCCAATGATTTATGACCCCACATCCTTGCTAGTTCAATTTCTAGTTTCTGCAGCATCCATGCCCCATCAGAAGTTCCCACCGGACAGCTACAATCACAGAAACGACCAAGCTTCTCACGATCAAAGCTATTACCATTTACCAAAGCTCCTCTCGCATGAAATGTGTTCTCATCTTTATTAGTAAACTAGAAACCCTAGCATCGTATTTGCTCTAGAATTTACATCTTACTGATTCTGGTTTTTATTTCAAGCACGGTAATCAGAACCTGCCAGATCAAGTATTATATTTACACAGGCACAGATCTATCTATACAAGGTTCGGCGTGTGTTTAGCAATCCCCAGCAAACGCAAAGCCACTCGATATCTGTCTTAAGTCCGCCTCGTGTTTCACAGCCCGAGCTAGCTTCAAAGCTCCTATCTGATTACTATAGCAATACAAACGGCCAAGCGTCGACGTAACGCCGGCCGACCATGGGAGTAGGCCCCGCGCCGCCCATCTCCGGTTCACCAAGATGAAAGCCTATACTGTATTTATGCTAAACCAAGCTGGACTTATCTTTTTAAGCCGGCAAAAACTACTCCATGCCCTTCCGGGCGCAGATACATCTGCCAATCTAAACCTAATCTTAATCAGCGGCCAAGCATCTAACGCTTGGTCGCCCTTATGTTATTATCAGGCCACCAAGCCTGCATGATATATTTACAAGCTTAGTGGCTCTTAGCTTTATCGAGTCAAGCCTTAACAGGCACCACATTTATATCCCAAGCCTTGGATTACACAAGCTTAGATATATGCTAAGGGATTACGCCACCTGGCATTTCCCCCAAGGATCCAGTTATCTGGACAGACCTTACTGCTAGTTTTATCTTTAGGCATGTTTATGCCCCCTCAAGCATATCAGGTACGACTGAGTATAATTCCCAAATAATCTCTGGCCAGAGCTTTAATCTGTAAGCGCTCTGAGGAGGCCTATCACATGTCGCACCTTATAGCTTTATTTTTCCTGAGCCATGTCCAGCTGCCTGCCGGATTATGTTAGCCAGCGCGAGATTGCCAGATACACAATGTTGATAACACACACCCATAGCCCCTTTGATCTAATTACGACGAGCTTTAATCACAGCTTGCAAGTCCAAACAAAGCCGGGCGAGAGAGGGGAGGCTTGCCTCCGACCTAGACGTCTCTCTCACCACGCCCACTTTTGCCTGGACCTATCAGCCTTCAGAGCGCGAGGAAGCGAGAGCTTGTTGGACGTAGGAGGGCTGCAACTATTGTCTTAGTAAGCAGCGCCTTTCCGGGTAGTCATCCATGCTACTTACCGCCCCGCCCACATCTCGCGCCCTGGGCCTCCATCTTTAATAGCCTAAGTCAAAATTATCAGTCACTCCCCTTCTGAACTCCAGAGTGACCACACCACCTCCAATCATCAACATTGGCTAGCTGTCGGCTATTTGGTCTAACGTTGAACTCGCTGCCAAAACAAGGCAACATAATCATGGAAACTATAGGGTAAGCATCAACAGACTGAAGGAATCTTATATGCTGTTTTTACCACTGTTATTTCTTTGTAACACGTATGTATTTTAACGCGACTTTTGATCTGCCCTACCTTTCATCTTTAATGTTTTGACTTTGAGAGCCATGAATTCTAAAGTATTTGTATGGGTATTTCAGCATCCAATTGATAGTGTTTTTGATATGTTGTGCTAGTGATACCAGCGCAAGGCTACTACTACGCTAAAATTATGGCGTCATATTCTCAGAAAGGGACCAGGTCCTCCTTAACGGCCACGATAGCGTGGATTTTATCCTGGCTATCCAATTTAACTTGACCTGCCCCCCTCAAGACCCTAGATTAGCTAACTTGACAAAGCTTATGGACAAATCCGCCTTTTGGAAATTCTCAAACGACCACTCTTCTCACCTTTCTGAACTCCTACTCTCCACCGACTTGCAAATTAATTCAACTCTTGCCGACATTAGAACGCTAATGAATGCCCCGCTATCACACCAGCAGGCCAGTAGACAGGCCAGGGAAGCTGTGTTGCAATTCATCGGCGACGTACTAGAGCCGGTGATAGGCACAGCGACCGACCCAAGGGTTAGCGCCGTTGAGGCGAACTTTCATCACCTTGACGCCTATCTGCGTCAGGACGCCTCAGCCGGCCACAAGAGAGACAAACTCTTGTCACAAATCGTGAAAAATCACAACTCCCATATACGTGCCTATAACCTCCAAGCCAAAACCGTCTTCTCTTCTATCAAAAACTCCTCCCGCTCTATTTCCTCCCTCACTAAGTCCATTAACGACCGTTTTTACACCATTTCCAGAGGTATAGAAGGATCTCTATTTAACGGTTTCCTCTTTCAAGCGGCCCAATACCAAATTTCGATAAGAAACATTTTCCTGTCAAAGTTAAATAGCTTTTTGGACAGTATAAAGGAGCTCGCTCTGGGCCGCCTCCCTTATACTTTAGTTACCCCAACTAAGCTAGCATTCGCCCTAGCAGAATTGGAGAAGAACATCAGAACGGGGGATAATAACTTGAATATCCTGGTAAAAGACCCCAAGTATTTTTATAACTCTAGAATAGCCAGATACGCCTATAGTAAAGATAATCTGTTCATTCACTTGTCTGTTCCTATCTCAGCGGGCCCGGCCGCCTTTAAACTTTTCCAAATTACACCCATTCCGGTCCCAATACATACTTCTAACTTAATTCAACCAGGATACACCTTAATCTCCTCCCTACCCCGCTATGTGGCTGTAGCCCTTCATAGCAACGTTTATATCGAGCTAGATGAAACCGACCTCTTTTCCTGCTTGGATAATGTGGTCTTGTCGTGCGACAACACCCTCGCACGCCGCCATGGGAAGCACCCGACATGCTCCATCGCGCTGCTAAGGGACCATGTTAAGGACATAGACACATTATGCCACTTTGATCTTTTTCCCCACCTTTTCGCACCCACAAGAGCCATCTCTCTCGAACCTGCCAAATACCTTTTTACCACCTCCATCACCACCTCCACCCTCTCTTGTAAAGCCTCACCCCCAGCCTTAGTCAAAACGCTAATCTTCTCTGTGATACACGTCCCTTGTGGTTGTGTGATAACCAACAACAATCACACACTGGTTAACCCGTCTACAGCCTGCTCTATGGGAAATAACCCTCACGTCATTTCCTTTTCTACCGTAAACTTACCAATAGTTCACAAATTTCTACCTCCAAGGAAAGACTTTACAGGTAAATCTCTGTCCATAGCCCCAATCAACCTTATTCTTCCAAATTTAACCCAGAAGGCTGCTGACTTCGCCGACGTCAACGCGGATATCTTAGCAAAAGGCCTAAAACTTGAGATAGTTGCCAAACAATTGGCAGCTAGTTCTCCTACTTACAAACCATACAACTCGGCCCTAGCATATAAAAAAATAGCCTTGCATCCGTCTTTTATCACAGTAACCACAATAATTTCAATAGCCTCACTTGTTATATCGATCGGTGCCTGCTACAGGATATCAAGAATCTTAACGGCCCTCTCACTGGCAGCTGTCACCAGGGCCTCCCCAGTTATCCAAGTAAACAGCACCCACCGAGCTGCGCCCGTGTGGTGGGGAGCATCTCCAGTAACAGCGCCATCGACTAGCAACGACCAACGCCCCTGGCAGACGTCAGACCACGCTCTAATCTCTCTAGGATGCCTCCTCGCCGCCTACATACTAGTCAAAATCATAAGGTGGTGCAGGAAAAATCGCCTACCAACCTCCCTAGCGAACAAAACCTCTATTAACCCAGCCGTGGTGCTTAAAATACACAACAAGTGGAAAACAACTGTCCTTCCCCTAGCCCCTCTGCACTATGATCGCAACATTTTACAGACCAACACAGCGCCAAACGTAAAGCCTCCTACCATGCTCCATTGCATGTCAAAGGAGGTAGAATTGGCCTGGGATGCGCCATTTGTAGTCAGGGTGGGGACAGCTGTTGTTCCTTTACCGATGCCTGATGTCGTGAAAATACCAATTGCGCACAGGTATCGGCTGTACAAAGCGCTGCGGTCGGCGACCACCACATTCTCGTTTGCTATACTGGAGACCGACGGATCCTTCCACCAGATACCCTGGGCCACCATGACGATGGCCGGCGGTCTCACCAAGCAGCCCGCCGAGCTCTCAGTCACCCCAGCGCCAAAGGTCTTCAACAATTACGCCTCCAGGAATGTGTTTAAGCAGTGCTTGTTCGCTCCTCCTACAATCGAGTTAGAGATATGATTCTCGTGAGTTTCTATCCCTTCTTCTTCCTCTCAAAACCCAAATGTTCTCTTTTTACCTCAGCTACCAAAAGGTCTGCCAGCAGCAGTCATTTAAATATTTTTCTATGCCTTAAACTTTTAGGGTCTTTTCGTTAATTTAACGCCACACCAGTGTCTATTTGTTAAAACATTGATCGCCTCATCATTAGATTTTTTAAACCACAGATCTCTCTCAGTTTTGACCAGTTGCATTTGCGTTCCTACGAACCCGTTTCCATTTTTGAACCTGCTACATAAAATTTTTTTTTTTTATCATGTACATGTTCTGGACACTTATAGCTTCTCTCTGTTTTTGTTTTCCTTCTTCCCAGCCTCAACATCGGAGTGTTGAATTTTACCACCGGGGAGGATACCTAGTAACATTTGCACTTAACATAAAAACAAGAGAACTCTCTAATCTTAGTATTCGCCAGAAAGTAAAAGAACTTGGACTTTAAAAAGCCTCCGCCCCTTTTAAAACTTCCCTTACTCAACTACTTCGCGTCTGGAGGAACGGAGACCACTGCTTCTGTCGACGACTGCGACTACCTCTTCTAACTGCTATTTCAATATGTCACTCTTGTATATTTGTAATGTCTACCTCTCGGTTTTCAGTTGAGTCTAAGTACTGCTAGGTAGCATTCTGAACTTCTTTTAAAGAGGGTATTTACCTTATTCTCCTCTTATAAATTTTAATTTTTATAAACTTTTATCTTAAAAATTCTGGCCAGAAAGCTTGCCTATCCTTTTCTGAACAGAAAACTTCTTGTAAATACGTTACAGGGTTTTTGTCACCCGTGATTTACAGGCCGGAAGATTATTATCTTCATAATGAAGGACACGGTTACCCCCAGAAATATCTAGTGATCAGCTCCCACCTTTGCCGCGTAAAAATGCGCTTATTCTCCCTCCATAATAAGGCCTTCCTAAGCTTATAAAGTAGCTCTAAAATTCCTCCCAATATCGCTAGATATGCTTAGCATCCAGCTATAAGGTAGACAGAAGCTCCGAGCGCTCTGCACAAATGCTCCAACCTCGGCAGCCATCATACCTTATCTGGGTCAGTCTGAAGTGCGGCGCAATCACAGCGACTTAACGTTTAAGCGCTCACCTCGTGAAAAGATAACGGTCTCCTTCATCAATTAATTTACCACGCCCGCAGGCCTGACGGCAAGGAATGTATGGACGAGCCTGCTCTTGGCGTCATCTGCACCTGCAGTGACGTCATCTGCACCAAAAAGGCGTCCTTTGACAATTTTATTGACTAATTGAATTATTAATTTCAGGGCAATCTGAGCATTTTTAACCTTACTTGTTACCTTTAACTCGAAATCTATTACGCAACATTATTACGTAATTTTTTATAATTGTAATTCACCTTCGGATTGATTTGGGAATTAATAATTTTCTCTTCTTACGTAACATTACGTGATCTTGCTCAATGGCTGAAGTTAATTATAGTGAATTTAATTTGTGGTAAATCTAATTTAAATATTCCATGTTCAATTTTATTTTCATGTCCAATTTTATTTTTCATGTTCAATTTTATTTCATGTTTAATTTTATTTCTTGTTCAATTTTATCTCGGATTACGTAACATTACGTAACATTATATAATTAGCCCAATTTCTCAAACCATAATGGCTCTTAAAAATTTTACTATGTTGTTTTCGTTTTATATTGCATAACCCCATGATTGCTCATTAATTTTGCGTTGCGTAGTTGGTACGCGTAGTTACGCAATTAAGTGGCTGCATCATTTAATTAACCAATTGCGCCTTGTCTCCCTAATTAATTGTTCTTATGATCTATCGCGTAACCTATTACAACCAATTACGTAACACCGGGTTTTTCTCTTCGTCTTATTACGTAATATTGCATAGCACTGTAGCTAATGCACCCCATGCAAAATTCGTCGTTTAAAGGGTTTTTTTTAATTGCGTAAACAGTGGAAAAAAAAATTGGATTACGTAATCTCTCTTAAACCTCCTTAAGCCATGCACCTTTATCTTATTTAAATTGGGATTGCGCAACCTCGTGCAAGCTCATTCTTTAAGGTTTCTCGTAGTAAGACTCGTGCAGATGGATATAATTAATTTTAATTATGTAAATTTCCAGTTAGCTATTATATAACATTATATAACTCCAGGCCTCATGCAACAATTATGTCATCTTTTAATTAATATTTAGTCCTCAGAGAGACTCATAATAATTGGGGGATAATATGTTATAACGTATTGTAACATATGCCCTGTATGCCTAGAAATTTTGTTTCTCTTCCTCCTCCTGCCTGCACGCAGTCCAGAGTTGTACTGATTATTAAGGTCCGTGATTGGACCAGAGCCTCCAGGTGCTCTGGTCCAATCAAGGAGAGGCGTCCCAATGTAGGGTCCGCCCTCCTGGTATTTAGGGCTTATCCCTAAGCCCAGAGACTCACTTACCATCTGATACCAATACCAGCTGTATCTCTGTACGTTACCATCTTACAGAATAAATGCAATAGAAACATCATAGATCTTTCTTCAATCTTCTAATAGTGTTACACCAAGTATAACAGCTGGACCAAATTACTATGCAGAAGGACCCAAATTTGTGGCTGAATTCCCATTAACCAACTATTCTAATAGTAAAAAACCATAAATAGTGAACTGCTAATGTTATATCAACTAACAAGACTGAATATTTTGCTTTAATGAAATGAATAAAGGATTTGTGTATAAGAATTAAAAGATATTTGAAGTATTTCTAATCATTTTTCAGGGAAATATGTGAAAAATGACCTATAACTCCCCCTAGTGGAAAGGCATCATGTGCTTTGGATTTTATTTTTATTTCATTGGATTCCCTGACATGGAAAACATAGAAATACACACCAAAATCACTCATTTATGTTAACTAGAACCAAAGTTATGTGCATTTATTGTCTCAGCTGCCATCTTGGACGCCATCTTGAATTTCGGTATGATAAAATGTTTGAAAAAATTGCAGACATCGATTTTTGAATTCTGCTCATTAAATACTATAAAAAACGGTTTGTCTGCAAAAATTAACATGAATTCCACACGGGAGCCATTTTTTTGACATAAGCAAATAGACTACAAACCGGTGACTCTACATGTAGAATCCCAATAACCCCTTATTTTATATTAGTTTCAATTCTTTTAACATTAAACTATATTTCTTTTAACATTAAACTATATTTCTAACTAAGTTTCAGAGCCTCTATTCAAAAAGCATTTTTAGACCCAGAATGTTTCAACAGGGTTTTAAATTTCACACAGTCTCAAAATTGGTATTCAGACAAGAATCAGTGTGGGTGAACAGTTCACATTTGTTCATCATTCGGACAATTCGGGGTTTTCAGTTATTTCCTTTTCCCAAAGGAAACAGGACATGTTCCAGTAAAATTCAATTTCTTGACAAAATAAACCTATATATGCCTCAAATGTGAGGACTCAAGAGGGTCTCAATAGAGAAAATTAATTTTGTTAATTTTATTTTCTCAAAAAGGGTTTTTATGAAGAAAATTGGGTTGTCATTTTTTTTTTTTGTATTTTTTTTTGTTTTTGCACAAACTTTATTTCCAACGTAAACATGTATAAATTGGCAAGACAGTCGTACATGGTAGATACAAACAAGGGTAATATGAAAATCAAATACATTAGCATCCTTGCATAATGTTGAATGACCGCGCGTGATTACATAGAAAGACACTCGATGGCGATAGCGTTTAAAACCTTCGGGAAAACGTTTTTGTCGCTTGTTCATAGGTGGCAGCACAGTTAGAACTATCGGGGGTATATATTTAGGGGAAGGAGCTATCTTAATTCAGCCTTGTATGGGAGGAGAAAGTAAACACTAAAGTTGGTAATTCTAGTGCTATTTTAGGCTGTCAATTTTTTCTTGTAAGTCATCTTTGAGTCTTCTCCACATTGCTTTTTTTTCCTTTTGGATGTTACCACTGGGGATCGAGTAAATGGTTACATTACATCTCATCTTTAGTTCCGAAAATACATTCAATAAATTGATTTTACCTTGGTCAAACAACCTTTGCCTATGTATAATAGCTTTGACTTGTAAAAGAATCCAATTTATAATATTTACACATAGTTCGTCACCCTTGATGCCAAACATTATATTCTTGAGAATAACAACGATTTTACCTCTGTTTAAAGACAGAATGTTTTTACCCCTTTTGTCTGTATTTAAATATCCTACATCATGTATCCATCTGAGAATGTTCTGCCATATACTGGAGTTGAGTTTGCATTTTACAAAGAAATGGACAATATCGTCCTTTAGATTACAGAAATTACACTTTGGTGAGTCGATTATTCTAATATTTTTTAAATGAACATTGCATGTGATTATTTTATGAAGGATTTTAAATTGGAGTTCTTGTAGTCTAGTTTCAGATGTGGCTTTGTATGGTAAGATAAAACATTTCTTCCAGTCAACCTGATCAAATTGATTATCGTTCATTGATAACAACCTTTGCCATTCATCAAACTTTTCTTTCTCCATCTTCCTTTTTTTGATTAATTCACAATATACATTTTTTGCATTACAGCTTATGAGATTTAAGGGAGTACCATTGACATAAAAATCAATAGAATTTTTTATCTGTACACCTGTGGTCTCCTTGATAACCTTTAACCAATTTTTAGGGATGGCATTTCTAATTGACATCCTTTCAAAGAAAGAAGGTCTGAAATCGTAGTTAAGGCCTATCTCTGTTGTAGTCATGAACGAACCATTCTCTTTTATGAGGTCACCTATAGCTGTGATTCCTTGATCTTCCCAACTCTTATAATATATCATTTGCTTCTTTCCGCAAGCTTTTCAATAACAATAGTGAAGAGGGAGGATGATAGGGGGTCACCCTGTGTCATCCCCATGTCCACCGAAAACCATTGGGAGGAAAATCCGTTGTTCATAAAGGTCGCCTTTGAATCTTTAAAAAGGGTTTCTATCCATGTTATGAATAAATTATCAATGTTATGCGCTTCCAGAGCTTTTCTTAAAAAGGTCCACTCTATGGAGTCATAAGCTTTGGTAAAATCGAGGGATGCAACGACCCCACTCTCTTTTTCATGTTCTAAATAAGAAATAATATCATCAATTCTTCTAATGGCGGTTCCAATAAATCTTCCTTTCACAAACCCAAACTGGTCTTCGTTAACTATACTTGGGAGAAAGAGATTTAACCTTGAAGCGATTGTTTTTGAAATGATTTTATAGTCAACATTAAGTAAGGTAATATGCCTCCAATTTTTTATGTAAGAAGGGTCATTCCCTTTCTTTAGGATTACACTTATCATGCCACGTTCCTTCAAGATTAGTCAGTTGATCCTGGTGGATTGGGGGAATGATAGAGAAGACGGGAGCGGGAGGGGGAGAGAGGAAGGGGGAGGGGAGAGACACAAAGAGGGGAGGGAATGGGAGGGGAAGAGGACAGGGGAGGGAGATGAAGAAGGGGAGATACAAGGGAGATAGAGAAGAGAGGGTACAAGGCAGAGAGAGAAGAAGAGGGGACGAGAAAAGGAGGGAGTGAGATTTCTGTTAAAGTAATATAGGAAATTTGGCTGCTCTCAATTAAACTTTTAGTTACTGCTGAAATATGGATACTTTATTAACATCATTCATAAACATTAATCAACTTTTAGACATTCAATGCTATAATATCGGTATATGGGAGGTGAGGGGGAGAGTGAAAGAGAATAGGGAAGGGAGAGGGCGGGGGAGAGGAAGGGGGGAGGGAGGGGGAGAGATTCTACCCAACAATTCCTACCCATTCCTGACCATACCTTTCATGGAGAGTCTACTTAATGGTATAATGACTTAAGCCCTCTCAGGGTGTGCATATAAAAAATTATGAAGGAAGGAAGTATCATTGGGTATTACAAAGCATGTCTAGAGGCTCACTATGAAGTATGATAAAAACAAAATAAGAACTACAAACAACTATCGGTAAGTAATGATTAAAGATGCATAAACCAAACCTTCAGATCAGATAAGAATGGTATGTAAGCCTACTTTGCTAATCGGTCTCCTCACCGAAGACTCAGCGTTTTAATGGGAATATAATGACATTTTGCGACCTTAATGGAATTTTGATGGCACTTTGCAGTTTGAGGCGAGAGGCTTTCCCTTCGTTTGAAGGGACTCTCTCAACTTTGGACCTAGACTCTTTCCATGGTAATAGGCCTAAGTGACGGACAAATGTGCATAAATTCGGGCGTACATTAGTCGGCCGTTTTTTTCGGCCGTTTTTTCGGCCGCTTTTTCGGCCGTTTTTTCGGCCGCTTTTTCGGCCACTTTTTTGCCTTCCTTTTTGTTGCATTTTATGATGGGCTGATTGTGCAAGTTATTGCTGTCTCATATAGTATCTACCAACATCCCACACCACTATCTTCTTTATTTGAATGTTTCCATGTTCGAAATATATAATATATTACAAGGCTGGCTAACGATGCTAGAATGATAACACAACAAGGGGTTGGGCATTTCGAGCTGAGTTAACAACTCCCCATTTATTAACAAAAATAACAAGAAAAATTTTAGACCTTCTCAGAGCGTGTCTGAAGGCAGAGTGAATGAGTGAGTGGACACCGGCTAGCAGCGGGCAAGAGGGTGAGACCCAACTGCTGGTGGCGCCACCTTAATATAACGATCTTAAGTTCCTAAGATACATAATATTACAAGGCTGGCTAACGATGCTAGAATGATAACACAACAAGGGGTTGGGCATTTCGAGCTGAGTTAACAACTCCCAACCCCCCAGCCGAAGGAATTACATATCTAGATATTAGTACTACTGTAAGAATTTAGAGCAGAAGCCACAGAGCGATCTTTTATTAGACGAGTGTGGGTATCTGCAGAAAGATAAAGGAGGACACTTAAACTTTTCCAATCTCCACAGACTTTAATGTCGTGAAGTGGAAGACCTAGGCGACTTAAAAAGGTCGCCGACCCCCTGCGAAGACTATGGGAGGTAAAATTACCTTTTAGTTTAGCCAAATTCACAGAAGATTTAAGTAAGGTAGAAAAGAAACTGTACGAAACAGGTTTCTTGGTATTTGGGTAGCAAAAAAGATAGTCGAACGATAACAAAGGCACCCTAGAGAAGTAAACCTTTAGCCATCTAACAGGGCATAACACTGAGCGAGGGGAAGCTATAATAGGGATGACAATCACTCGTTCTTTAAATTGAATCGTCTTAGACGACGTTACAGTTAACTCAATACCATAATCCGTGAACACTACATTAGAGCGCTTAAGCATATGACAGGACTTGGTAACATGTGATTTACGTAATAAACATCGAAAAGATAAGCAAACCATACACCAAAAGACTAAGGTGTTGTCATTAGACTTGTCTAGAACCCCAAAAATAGTTAGCAAATCTTCAGGTAGGAGAGGGTCTGCATGTAAGACCGAATCCCCCAGCAGTCTCCTAACACCTTTAAGTGTGCACTTGAGGAGGAAGGCACCTTTAGCCTCCGAGCGACAACCGTAAAAATCATGTAAGGACCACAAGGCACTAACGTAATTCGCTATTGAAGAATAGGCAAGTTGTTTTGACAGGTAGGTAACATATAAACACACAGTATTAACAGAAGCAGGTAAAGGAGAAATATCATAGGTAGAGCAAAACCTCAAGTATCTCAACCACTGGGACTTCCGAGTGGCCCAAGTATTATCCGCCCAACATAAGGCCTGAAGGCGACGGCAATCAACTTCCAGGTTCCCGATTGAGGCTGTGTGAACAACAAAATTGAAACATAGTGGGTAACCCAAAGGTACAAAAATTAGTACAAGAAGATACTCTAGATAGGGAATCGGCAACTATATTATCAGCCGAGCGAATGTAGCTCGCTGAAAAATCAATATTATAAATAGCCGAAACCCAAAAAAGCTCACGCAATAAGGCCATAGCAGTAGTATTACAGCTTCTGCCAGTCATAATCATTGACATCACCTGGGTATTATCAGTATAAAAATGAACCTTAGAGTTCTTGAATAAGGACAACCAGCGTTTAACAGAAACCAAGATTGGCCATAACTCCATAACATTAATGTTTGAAGACTGTACATCATCAAAGGTAGGAGGAAGTTCACAATGCATACAAGTCGTGTTATAATTACACCAAGAACCAAAGAAGAAATCTGAGTTTACATAACCACCAAACCCAGATAAGCTTGAGTCAGTACAGACGTAATGAGTAACATCATTAATACTAGGCATCTTAACAAAACCATTGAAAGTAGGCAGAAAATGTTTCCACCAAAGCAAGTCCTGCTTATACATAGGTGATAGTTTGATACGTCTGGATTTTTTAGTAGCGCGTAACAGAGAGTATAGACGGCGACAGAAGGTGCGACCTCCCTTGACAACAACAGCACAATGCGCTAAGAACCCTGTAGTTCGTTCCAGGTCCTTTCGAAGACAAAAGTTACCGCTAAGAAGATCATTAACCGCAGAGATAGCTCGGTTTATTTTATCTTGTGGTAAGCAAAAACACCAATTATGCAGGTCAATAATAATACCTAGGTACTTCGGGTCACTTCTAGGTTCAATTAACTTATTAAAATTAATATTGAAACCCATAAAACGCAAAAGCCTAACTAAGGTCTGTTGACGTTGAGCGCACTCTTCAAAGGAAGAACCAGCGACAAAAAAGTCGTCAATATAATTTAAGCAACCTATACCCATAGCTGTCATAACCTTGGCAACAAAACCACTAAGAGTATTGAAAATAAAGGGGGCTGAACGTATACCGAAGCAAAGTATGTTATCTTCAAAATACGTGCTCACACCATTCCAGTCCCAAGTAAAACCTAAGTTAGATCTATGCGGAGGAAATATATTTACAGCGCGATAAGCGCAGGAGATATCAACCACACTACCATAACTACCAGGTTGAACCAAGTCCAACGTATCATAAACTCTGTAAAACTCAAACTTTGGAGCTGTAGTAACCGTATAATTATTAACCGAAAGGAGAGGTCTAGAGCAGTCAGTGATCGGGCGGAGACGACCGTCTTTCCTAAGTACCGCACCTAAGGCATGGATGCATTTCGGTTTGGACTTGGCTACCGAAACACACCCATCTAACAGCTCATTAGAGACCGTTCGGTTCATCTTACCAATAATTTCAGAGTCCAAAATGGACGAGTAATTTTGCATTTCATAAGACAAGTCACAACCTTGATCTAAAATCTTAAACCCTCGACAAATACCATCAAGGATAAATTCATTTAGTTGAACATCAAGATTGAAAGAATCGACAATACAGGCGAATCTACAAGGCTTGAGCTGCGTTGGGACCCAATCCAAAATATACAAGCAAGCACAAGTACCGTCATAACAACGATCAGTTAAATGTAAGAACTGATCAGAATAAATTCTCAGACTTTTGATATAACCAGCGGGAAAATAACCAGACCGCATCAGTAGATGCATGTCAAACTCCCCTGCAACATTATTAGTATAAGGGGAAACAAAATACACATGACTATCGTCAATATCTGCAACGTCTGGAGTTACAATAACACAAATATTGTGGGGGCTGCCATCTTGGATCACGGAATACGAGATCTCGTCTTGACCCGGAAGTGTGACCTGACCACCAAGGTCTCGACACACAAAATCACAATCAAAATAAGTGGGGTCAGAAAAATAATCTTGACATACAAAACCACTGCGAGAAACGCAACAAATATCAGGCAAAACGCTACCCGAAGTTAATTGAACAGTATCTGGGTCCCCAACATTATAAGTAACTCCATTCGAAACAGTAAATTCAGAAACAATAGTACCAGCCCCAACCTATGTGTCATGGCGCCCTGCAGCACCACCGGCAGAAGATTTACAACTTGATTTCGCATGATTACCAGAACACAGAGCGCAAATATGGGGAAACTTGCACTCTGTGCTACTGCAATTGTCCCGGTTGAAGTTCCAACAATAATAAGTAGGACTTTTCCTAGTACCTGTCTTCTCATTAGAATTAGAAGAGTTAGTTTTTGCTTTCCCTGGTTGTTTCCTAGCGTACTCTTGACCCAGGAACCGTAGAGCAAAACCCATATGGCCCGAAGTGTAAGCTTTAGGACCAATGGTGACGGCTAAGTTTCTCACCGCCTCGTCGTATTTAGCAATGCCCTTAGTCTGGTAAGCCTGGGTCCCCGCCTTTTCACTGATAAAACAATTATGTTCTAGCATTCCTACAATATCGTCCCCTTTCCTGTACCTTTCTAACATTAACGCACCATGACAGTACAACAACTTTTCGTTTGTCATATATTTTGACCTTTCTTCCTTAGGGAGGAAGCGGGAAATACGATACCTACGTCTCTTGTTGCTGTCGGCAGAACGAGAGACAGATTTGCGTTTCTTCTTAGCCTTCTGCTTGCGTCGCCGTCTCACACTTGTTCCAGACGAGGAGGAAGTAGACGAGGACGAACTTGAATCAATATCAGACGAGCTAGAACTTGGAGACGACGAATCCCTAGTCTCCCTCACTCTAGCCCGACCTCTAGCCTTCGGGGAACGGGTAATGGACCTGGCACGACCAGCTCGTCTTACTGGCGAAGTATCAGCGGTTTTCTTACGTGTGTGTACAGGAGCCCCCTCATCGTGGTCATGGTCAACATGGTCATTATCACGGTCCCGAACCAAATCCAACAACATATTTTCCAACCGGCCTAACCTATCCTGAGTGTCTGTAAAGGAGGTATGCACTTTGTTCACCGACTCCCGGAGCGCGGTGACCTCTCTACGAGACGTTTTATCAGCCGCCTTACTTCCACCCGCACCTCTCAAAGCACCACCTTCAGGGACATGGGCAAACATGCTATGTGACAAGCGTCCCTTTGAATCCGAACTTTTACTGCGTTTACTGCTACGGCCACCGCTAGCAGAAGAGTTGAGAGGTGGGAAGTCAATAGACCACTCAGGAGGTTCTAATATGGAGTCCATTGGTTTAAAGGAGGACCTACCAGTTTTTGGACGGGCACCAGCCCCAGTCGGTGACCAAGCTGACCAGTCGATAAGCCTAGACGTGTCGTTATCGACCTCAAACTCTGCCTCGAGCTCCTTTTTACTTTCCAAAACAATTGACTCATTGTCTGAAGAGACATGAGTACACTTCTTGCCAGTCGGCGGAGCGTGTCTGGTATTGCAAGTCTTGCAAAACCTCTGCTGCTTCATGGTGAAGCGAGGAGCGGACGAGAAAAATTTTAGACCTTCTCAGAGCGTGTCTGAAGGCAGAGTGAATGAGTGAGTGGACACCGGCTAGCAGCGGGCAAGAGGGTGAGACCCAACTGCTGGTGGCGCCACCTTAATATAACGATCTTAAGTTCCTAAGATACATAATATCTATGTGTATAGTTCATGTATAATATTATAATCATAATATTATTATATCATAATATTTATATAATTACATGGAAGGTGGGGTGGGGAGAGAGGGGGGGAAGGTCCTGGAGGCCTATACTGTACTGTAATAATGTGTCCTGATTAGGACATAATCTAGAGATGAAATTAGGTTGAAAAAAACAATTGTTGTATTACTAAATGACATATTTAATATTATTTAATATTACCCTCCACCCGAATCTTTTACTTCCTAGACTCTCCATCTCCCTCCGCTTTTCCGGCCGTTTTTTCGACCGTTTTTTCGGCCGCTTTTTTGCCTTCCTTTTTGTTGCATTTTATGATGGGCTGATAATAATTGTAATATTATTATATTATAATATTTATATAACTACATGGAAGGTGGTGTGGGGAGAGAGGAGGGGAAGGTCCTAGAGGCCTGTACTGTAATAATGTGTCCTGATTAGGATATAATCTAGAGATGAAATTTGGTTGAAAAAAACAATTGTCGTATTACTAAATGAAATATTTAATATTACTCTCCACCCTAATATTTTACTTCCTAGACTCTCCCTCTGTCCTCCCTCCCTCTCCTCTGTCCCTCTCCCGTTCCTGCTGTCACGATCCATAATGCCATTATATAACGTTACGTAACATCACCTAATGATTTACAATTTTGTATTCAAGTATTAACATTACATCACATGACAGTTATTTTCAGTATAATCTGCATAATGATACCCTCCTGTACCTCCTCCTGTAACTCCTCCTACATCCCCTCCTGTAACTCCTCCTGTACCTCCTCCTGTAACGTTTAACTTTAAATTTGTGGTGTTTTGCATTTCTTAATATAACCCACTCCTCCCCTCCACCCACCACCCACCCACCCACACACTCACATACCTACCCTAGTTGGTCCTATCATTATAATCTTCTCTCCTCCCCTCCCCTCCCCTCCCCTCCCACCTCACCTCACCCTCTCTTTCTCTCTCTTTCCCCCACTCACACTCTCTCATTCTCTTTCACTCTCTTTCCCCCACTCACACACACTCTCTCTCTCTCTCTCTCTCTCTCTCTCTCTCTCTCTCTCTCTCTCTCTATCCCTGTCATTTACCAGCCCCCGCCCTGCCCCCCCCCGTCCTCCCCCCTCTCCACCTCTAAAACAAAAAGAGTAACCATGTGACGGCCGATAAAAGTGACGGCAACTTTGACGAGGGGTGCGCCGAAGACGGCCGAAATTCTGCGCAATGTGTCCTTGACCTTGCCGCAGTTTCGGTATGAAAACAAATTTTGATACTGAGCGGCCGAAATCGCGGCAGGATCCTCCGAATTAGCGGCCGGAATTCTGTGAAATTCGGCCGTACATTTTTTTACGGGATCTTGACGGACATACGGCCGTTTTCACGGCAAAAAATAATATTTTCCCATAGTAATCCTATGGAGGGCCCGAAATTACGGCCGTTATTGCGGACCGGGTCATCCCTCTTTCCATAGTTATGTATCCAGCAGGTAAATGACCGCGGACTTCAGTGTGAAGATAATCAAATTGATAAGCTTAGCGCTGTATTGATCGTTTCCACTATCACTTGCAACTAGAATAATTATGGTCAGGAACAAAACCATAATAGAATATTGCAATAAGGATGTCCTTAGCTTTAGGAATTCTAATTTAGATGTCTTTGCGTAAGACGCTGATTTGTAGACTCAGATCCTATTAAAACAGATCAAATTTACAGGAATTGTCAAATAAAACATAATTTGCGATTTTGAAGTAAAATAAGCCGGATAAAAGTGTAATTAGTTCCTCTAGCTCATTTGAGTATAATCAATTAGATATTAATGGACTTGCTTGAAATTGGTCTGTCTGATTTAAACAATAGAACATTTCTAAAACATTAGTGTTTCTGCCACACCTAATTGACATTTGATGATGCCAAATATTTCTTTGCTTTGCATTATTCTTTCGTTATGATGTCTGTTACCATCGTACATTTGCACCACACACGCACCTCCTTTTACTGTCCCACCCTCTTCTTCAGGATATGTCATATCCTCCTACTCCTCTCTTCCTTCACATCATTTTCATTTGTTATTTTTATTATTCTTAATCAAAGATTTTCATTATACTATATTTTTTAATTATTACTCATCAAAATATTACATATTTCTCTAGAATAAAGTTGTAATTCTCCTACCAATGACTTCTCTCTCTCTCTTCTCTCAGGTGTACAGTAATGGGTGTTAGTATTTTTTTATTTTTTTTAGAAAAATTTTATTGGTCAAAGTTTCACATCAGATGCGATAATTCTCATTTGAAAAGTATGCGGTATGACTAGTTGATTTGTTGATAAAATACCCTGGGCAATACTATGGTGACGCCAGTTTCTGTAAACATTCACATTAAGGTAGTCAATCTGAACCATCTATACAACATACACTTAGCAGCTCGAGGAATGTATGTATTATAATAGTATTTCGATTTCCACATACTCATATTATAGGACATTACAGAGGTTTGGCAGGACAAAGACACTGACTTCTACACTCGAAGAAATGGTTGGGAATTCGCATGGGGTACCTTTACTTCTACACTACTTCAGCGCGATTTTTCTTGTTGCTTGTGATACTTTAGGCAGAACTGTGAAAACCCAAACGCTCCGGAAAAGTACACAGGGCCCCTGTCAAATAAGCAGTGTGAGGGTTTCCCCTGTGATATCTAATGGCAATTCACATGTTGGTCCCGTGAAAGCCCAGCCACAGACCTGTACCCCTGACTAAACAATAGGGTGGAAATAGGAATAACAGCCATCCACTTATACAAGACCTAGAAACAAAGGATTCATGGTGTTTGGCGGGAATTATTGGCGTGGATACATCAGATGCCATCTTGCAGTCACAGAGGGTAGGTGTCTTATATGCTGAATATATTGTATTGGAGTGAGGTACCTTCTATTAGAGGAGACCAAGGAAGAATGGACTGGAAGATTGTAACATCACCACTCACAGGTGGATCTTCCGGCAAAATGAAACATCCTGACTTCTGCATAAATTAAAACCACACCACATTTAACGCCGATTTAAATTATTTTGCTGCCAAAATGATGCTGAAGAAATGCGGGACATTCTTCGTAATAATTCAGGGTCAGTAGTTGGGCGAGAAATTAATCAACGCAACACACAGAGATGTATGCTTCAGATCAGTAGGATCACTTAAAAGAGGTCGAACTAATCACTGCTCTTTATTTTATACTAGACAGATTAGAACGATTACACTGGGCCTGCGCTGATTGGCTTGGGTCTCTCTGGACCAATTAATCAACAGGTTAGATTAGAGATCCAATCAGCCACAGGATAACAATGACAGGAAAATATTAAAACGAGGTTCAGAGTGACCACTGCCACTCTGACCAATCTCTTTGGGTGGTGACCCGGTCACGGGGTTATCTCCCCTCTCCTCTCCCCCCGCTCTTAATCAGTATCCCCCCTCCCCTGACCTGGTGGTCAGTCCCTCCCCTCCCTTCCCATGTGATCGACTTTGAGATAACGGTCAGACCTGGACCTCACCTGTACCTTTGGACTTTGGAATGATAAGAAATCCGCGAGTGTTGTGGCGGTAAGAAAGTGTATGGAGCCTTCTGGCCGGTAGGGGCGTGACAAATGTGTGGCTGAATGAGACTACTTTAACTTAAATATTAGACAATCTATGCTTGTCAATTTTACAATGCAATTCATGCTTTTGTTCAGCCGTCAAGGCAAACTCCGCCTGCAAAAATGGTATTCAGCACATCCAGATAAAACGAAGAAGAAAATTACAAGGGAATTAATTACCACCATTCTTGCGAGGAAACCTAAAATGTGCAGTTTTTTGGAATGGAAAGACCTTAAAATCGTATACAAAAGATACGCCAGTCTTTACTTCTGCTGCTGTATTGAGACTGAAGACAATGAGCTCTTGACATTAGAAGTAATCCACAGATATGTAGAACTTTTGGATAAGTACTTTGGGAGTGTTTGTGAATTAGACATCATATTTAACTTTGAGAAAGTATACTTTATGTTAGATGAACTGCTACTCGGCGGTGAAGTTCAGGAGACGTCCAAAAAGGATGTACTCAAGGCTATTGCAGCACAGGATCTACTACAAGAAATGATGAACCAAAATGATGAAATGATGATTTTCTGAACATAAATAAAGAATTGCATGAGGGGGGGGGGCGGCAAATATTAAAAGTAAAATTCCAATTCTCATGCGTAAAAGTGCGTCATTATGTCTGCGAAAACCACTACCCTTTCCCGGGAAACCCCATCGTATATCTGTAGTAATGTGTGCGGGAAGCGCTGCACTTTCCCACAGGGCCTACTGTACTTTCCCACAGGGACTACTGCGTTTTCCTGGTGCTGCATTCTACATGGGGGATAAAATCGCAGGTCCACAAATATTACACGGGAAAATTGGCATCCCAGATTTCACGGGATACCTTGACTTTCGCATGGGGAAAGCGCATTCCGCTATAACAGTGTACCTATGTGGCACGTTTTGGTTTACTTCTATGAAGTTTTGTTTTGAATTCTGAATTCAAGTTTTTATATATATTCAACACTGTCAATTACATGCGTTTCTATCCTGGACCTTAATATTAAAGCTACACCCTCAGCTAACGTCAAGCAAATACTAAAGATGTTCTACTTTTAAAGTTTATCTTTAGACATGTAGCAATGAATAAAGTTCATACAACACATGTAGACACAAAAGCTTGCTTTGCTATCTGTATAGACAAGGTCTTTTTTTATTTCTAAGGGCCTCCATTTTCCCCCTTAGTCAGGTTTCTTATGTCCGTTAAGTTGCCCCTGTAGGGTTATGATGGAGAAAGTAAAAATTATACATTTTCGGAATCGTCAGGACCCATAGATAATGAAAACCCATGTTGCCCAAAATATGTTGGCCATCTTGGCCGCCATATTGGATAATCCAAGATGGCCGCCATTCCAAACCTATTTATGCCCATAACTATCTTATCACTGGTCATAGAAACTTGATTTTGGTGTCTGCACCCAGGTTTTCAAGACAATGAAGATATCTATTTGGGTCTGTCATGTGTCGGCCATCTTGATATCCAAGATGGCCACCATTCCAAACATTCTTTTGCTCATAACTTCTTAATATTTTATCATAGAAACTTGATTTTGGTGTCCATACATAGGTTTTCAGGGTCAAGGAGTACAATGAAGTTGGCTGATTTGGTCTGGCATGTGTCGGCCATCTTGAAATCCAAGATGGTGGGCATTTGGAGAATGACTGTTATTGTAAGACATCTCAAATCCGGTCTGTGTTTTCTGGTTTTTGAACATCCTATTCATGGTTTTACCTATGATCTTTTGATCTGGTATTATTTGAATGTTTGACAAAGCTTCGTGCAAAAACTTTTTTAAGATGGCTTCTCCTAGCAACATCACAATACAATGGTTGTCATAGAAACCTGAGGACCCATATCATACCTTCTATGTTACTGCATGACCACCATTATACCCTCAATGTTACTCCATGACACCCATTATACCCTCTGTATAAATGTTACTCCATGACCATCATTATACCCTCTATGCTGCCCCATGAACCCCATCAAACCCTCTATGTTTTGCATGACCACCGTTATACCCTCCATGTTACTCCATGACACCCATTATACCCTCTATATACATGTTGCTCCATGACCATCATTATACCCTCTATGCTGATCCATGACCCAATTATACCCTGTATAGAGCTTTGTGATCTCTATTATACCTTCTATGCTGCTCCATGACCATCATTATACCCTCTATGCTGCTCCATGGCCACTATAATACACTCTATGTTGCTCCCTGATCATGATTATACCAGCTATGCTGCTCCATGACCATCATTATACCATCTATAGTGCTCCATGACCCCATCAAACCCTCGATAGTGCTCCATGACCCACATTATACCCTCTTTGCTGCTCCATGACCCACATTTTATCCTCTATGCTGCTCCATGACCAAAGTTATACACCCTATGTTACTCAATTGCACCTATTCTTCCCTCTATGCTGCCCCATGACCCCCATCATACCCCCTATGTTACTGCATGACCACCATTATGCCCTCGATGTTACTCCATGTCACCCATTATACCCTCTGTATATATATATGTTACTCCATGACCATCATTATACCCTCTATGCTCATCCATGACCCCATTATACCCCCTATGTTACTGCATGACCCCCATTATACCTTCTATGCTGCTCCATGACTCCATTATACCCAGTATAGAGATCCGTGACTTGTGTTATACGGTCTATGCTTCTCCATGACCACCATTATCCCCTCTATGCTGTTCCATGACCACACTATACCCTCTATGTATACTCCATGACCATCATTATACCCTCTATGCTTCTGACCCCCATTATAAACCCCATATTACTCCATGACCCCTGTCATACCCTCTGTGCTGCTAAGGGTATTTCTTTTTGATTTTAACATCAGACGCCTATCTGTCATTATAAAATATGGGACCGGTTATTGTCTTTAAAGGAGAAGTAAAGTCCACTACATATTTTGTTTGGTGGTGCTAGGGAATGTAAACAATCAATTTTCAAAAATGTTAAATTTTTAGAAGCAACAACTTCAATGTAAGATGGTCCTAAAGTACACAAATTCTCAATTTGAATTGCGCTATTTTGTGCGCCATTGACTGGTGATGCCACCTAGCTGGTTAGAATCAGAAAAACTAGTGTGATGTCACTCTTGAACCGTAAGGCGGACCCACACGAGAGTAAAATACACCAGCACCCGGCCTGCTGTACTGTGGGACTGTACTAGAGAGTGCATCTCCCTGACTTTCTGTACCAAAACAAAGTTTTCACTCATCTGTTACGTCATTAATGAAACAGTATATATACACATACTTTACATCAAAATGAAACTTGATTAATCCTGAGGCCAGGTACGTATAGATTCTGGCAATTCAATCATATACTATGCCCAAATAAAGTGACCTTACACAACCCAAATTCGCACGGCGATGGGATTTGGTCAGCATCTGTTTATCTCTGCTTGGTCACAGGCAACGGTGCTGTAGGTGTTCGATGCGGCAGCGGCCAGTCAAAACGGCGATAGCACCAGCAAAAAACTATCATTAACAACAATTTAGAAATGATTTCGAAGCAAAATGAACCAGTCGAAAGCCATGATCTTGCCGTTTTGATCAGTAAATATTGTTTTGTATTTTCGTTGATGTAAGCGGTAGGCCAGAAACACTGGGAGGCCCATTCTATCCTATTCTAACCATCCCCGCCAGCCCAACAAATGGGGACTAAAGGTATATAATTTTACGTATTTTGAAAGAGTAGAGCCCGAGTAATGACTGTATGAGTACAACAGGAGTGCTAAGATACCATTTCTCACCCACTGCAGCAGGCTTGATCCATGTACTGTAGCTACAGAACCTCCCGTCCATGCAATGTATGTAGGGCCGACCTTATATATTTGAATTCAATATGCTTATCATGAATATATTTATGCATCTGACTGAAAGTCTATCTTTTCTTGGGGGAATTGGAATGGGGTTTGGGATTGTAGATTTATGTCAGGAGAATCGAACTCAGAAGAGGAGAAGGGGAGATACAGGGCCGTGGACACTGGGTGGGTCTGTGCTTAGGCCTACACCACCGGCTAGAGGCCAGAGGCCTGCCCATGAATTGAATTTAAAAACATGCAGTGATTTCTAGATTTCATGGCTTCAATTCAATTCAATTCAATTCAAGTATTCTTTATGAATTCGCCTATTTATTTCCCTGATAAGAGTTTTCATAGCGTCAATTTCCCAGTTTTTGCAGTCCTTACAAAATTCGGGCAGATATTTGCCTGTTTTAAGAGAGTTTATAGTGGCAATTTTGCAGTTTTTGCAAAATTTATGCTAGAGGGCTGAGCAGAAATGCTTCCGTTTCATGCAGAAATCATGAGTGGAAAGTCGCCTAGTCACATAGGCATGGTTCTGTTTGGGGTTCGAGCGGAAATTCTTCTGTTATTCACTTTTAAACAAGATTTTTTTACACTTATTAGACAGCAATTTTACTTTTGTTTGAGTCACACAGACTTGGGATATTTAATTGTTGTTATGACGGTTGCCAAAATTTGGATCAGGAATTTGCTCTTTTGTTTGAGCAGAATTATTGCATTGCATGTTTTTACCCAGAGTTTCACAGAATTTTTCAGTTGGCGCTTATAAAGATTGGGACAGAGATTTGTCTCTGGCGTACAGGTGAAGCGACCAGATGCGCAAAACTAAATAGTTTGGATACTTAAGAAATGTAGAAATTCTGGGCGTTGTTTTGGTAACTATTTTTGTTTTCATGCCAAGAAAGTATTTAGTACCAGGGGCATCTGTGTAAATAGGTGCTAGAAGAGAACTCATATTTGTTCTCAATAAATTTTCATGTGGGCGTTAGACATTACGGTCATGCATAAATTTGGGCGTGAATTCTGAGTTTATAAGTATTTTTAAGCGTTTTTGCATCAGTATAGATGCGTGGGCATTAGTTAGTGGTAGTACAGACATTAGATGTCTGCATATAGCTCCAGAAATTGTGGAGAATTTTGTATTGCTCATGGCGTTTAGCCAGGAGTTTGAAAAAAATGTGGGGTTTTGCGGTCATTTCTATATGATTCTTGAAAAATCAAACAACGTAGAGCTGTCATCCGGCTGAAATACATATAGTATGTATTTGACTCACAGATTGGTAACAAGGTTATATTAAGAAAAGTTCAGCCTCATTCAAGAAGAACAGAATATTTGTCTTAGAGTTTTTACAGGAAGAATTTTAGACAGAGTTATCACGGTGAGTTGGTGCAAGTGGAAATTTGTAAGTCGCCATGGCGACAGGGGAAGCTAACACATACATGCATACAATTATGTTTGATATTTGTCGAGTTCTCCTCCTCCCTACTACTGCTCCTTCCGGAAATCCGGTCTACTAAGCTTGTAAACTAGTGTGATGTCACTCTTGAACCGTAAGGCGGACCCACACGAGAGTAAAATACACCAGCACCCGGCCTGCTGTACTGTGGGACTGTACTAGAGAGTGCATCTCCCTGACTTTCTGTACCAAAACAAAGTTTTCACTCATCTGTTACGTCATTAATGAAACAGTATATATACACATACTTTACATCAAAATGAAACTTGATTAATCCTGAGGCCAGGTACGTATAGATTCTGGCAATTCAATCATATACTATGCCCAAATAAAGTGACCTTACACAACCCAAATTCGCACGGCGATGGGATTTGGTCAGCATCTGTTTATCTCTGCTTGGTCACAGGCAACGGTGCTGTAGGTGTTCGATGCGGCAGCGGCCAGTCAAAACGGCGATAGCACCAGCAAAAAACTATCATTAACAACAATTTAGAAATGATTTCGAAGCAAAATGAACCAGTCGAAAGCCATGATCTTGCCGTTTTGATCAGTAAATATTGTTTTGTATTTTCGTTGATGTAAGCGGTAGGCCAGAAACACTGGGAGGCCCATTCTATCCTATTCTAACCATCCCCGCCAGCCCAACAAATGGGGACTAAAGGTATATAATTTTACGTATTTTGAAAGAGTAGAGCCCGAGTAATGACTGTATGAGTACAACAGGAGTGCTAAGATACCATTTCTCACCCACTGCAGCAGGCTTGATCCATGTACCGTAGCTACAGAACCTCCCGTCCATGCAATGTATGTAGGGCCGACCTTATATATTTGAATTCAATATGCTTATCATGAATATATTTATGCATCTGACTGAAAGTCTATCTTTTCTTGGGGGAATTGGAAAGGGGTTTGGGATTGTAGATTTATGTCAGGAGAATCGAACTCAGAAGAGGAGAAGGGGAGATACAGGGCCGTGGACACTGGGTGGGTCTGTGCTTAGGCCTACACCACCGGCTAGAGGCCAGAGGCCTGCCCATGAATTGAATTTAAAAACATGCAGTGATTTCTAGATTTCATGGCTTCAATTCAATTCAATTCAATTCAAGTATTCTTTATGAATTCGCCTATTTATTTCCCTGATAAGAGTTTTCATAGCGTCAATTTCCCAGTTTTTGCAGTCCTTACAAAATTCGGGCAGATATTTGCCTGTTTTAAGAGAGTTTATAGTGGCAATTTTGCAGTTTTTGCAAAATTTATGCTAGAGGGCTGAGCAGAAATGCTTCCGTTTCATGCAGAAATCATGAGTGGAAAGTCGCCTAGTCACATAGGCATGGTTCTGTTTGGGGTTCGAGCGGAAATTCTTCTGTTATTCACTTTTAAACAAGATTTTTTTACACTTATTAGACAGCAATTTTACTTTTGTTTGAGTCACACAGACTTGGGATATTTAATTGTTGTTATGACGGTTGCCAAAATTTGGATCAGGAATTTGCTCTTTTGTTTGAGCAGAATTATTGCATTGCAAGTTTTTACCCAGAGTTTCACAGAATTTTTCAGTTGGCGCTTATAAAGATTGGGACAGAGATTTGTCTCTGGCGTACAGGTGAAGCGACCAGATGCGCAAAACTAAATAGTTTGGATACTTAAGAAATGTAGAAATTCTGGGCGTTGTTTTGGTAACTATTTTTGTTTTCATGCCAAGAAAGTATTTAGTACCAGGGGCATCTGTGTAAATAGGTGCTAGAAGAGAACTCATATTTGTTCTCAATAAATTTTCATGTGGGCGTTAGACATTACGGTCATGCATAAATTTGGGCGTGAATTCTGAGTTTATAAGTATTTTTAAGCGTTTTTGCATCAGTATAGATGCGTGGGCATTAGTTAGTGGTAGTACAGACATTAGATGTCTGCATATAGCTCCAGAAATTGTGGAGAATTTTGTATTGCTCAGGGCGTTTAGCCAGGAGTTTGAAAAAAATGTGGGGTTTTGCGGTCATTTCTATATGATTCTTGAAAAATCAAACAACGTAGAGCTGTCATCCGGCTGAAATACATATAGTATGTATTTGACTCACAGATTGGTAACAAGGTTATATTAAGAAAAGTTCAGCCTCATTCAAGAAGAACAGAATATTTGTCTTAGAGTTTTTACAGGAAGAATTTTAGACAGAGTTATCACGGTGAGTTGGTGCAAGTGGAAATTTGTAAGTCGCCATGGCGACAGGGGAAGCTAACACATACATGCATACAATTATGTTTGATATTTGTCGAGTTCTCCTCCTCCCTACTACTGCTCCTTCCGGAAATCCGGTCTACTAAGCTTGTAAACTAGTGTGATGTCACTCTTGAACCGTAAGGCGGACCCACACGAGAGTAAAATACACCAGCACCCGGCCTGCTGTACTGTGGGACTGTACTAGAGAGTGCATCTCCCTGACTTTCTGTACCAAAACAAAGTTTTCACTCATCTGTTACGTCATTAATGAAACAGTATATATACACATACTTTACATCAAAATGAAACTTGATTAATCCTGAGGCCAGGTACGTATAGATTCTGGCAATTCAATCATATACTATGCCCAAATAAAGTGACCTTACACAACCCAAATTCGCACGGCGATGGGATTTGGTCAGCATCTGTTTATCTCTGCTTGGTCACAGGCAACGGTGCTGTAGGTGTTCGATGCGGCAGCGGCCAGTCAAAACGGCGATAGCACCAGCAAAAAACTATCATTAACAACAATTTAGAAATGATTTCGAAGCAAAATGAACCAGTCGAAAGCCATGATCTTGCCGTTTTGATCAGTAAATATTGTTTTGTATTTTCGTTGATGTAAGCGGTAGGCCAGAAACACTGGGAGGCCCATTCTATCCTATTCTAACCATCCCCGCCAGCCCAACAAATGGGGACTAAAGGTATATAATTTTACGTATTTTTAAAGAGTAGAGCCCGAGTAATGACTGTATGAGTACAACAGGAGTGCTAAGATACCATTTCTCACCCACTGCAGCAGGCTTGATCCATGTACCGTAGCTACAGAACCTCCCGTCCATGCAATGTATGTAGGGCCGACCTTATATATTTGAATTCAATATGCTTATCATGAATATATTTATGCATCTGACTGAAAGTCTATCTTTTCTTGGGGGAATTGGAATGGGGTTTGGGATTGTAGATTTATGTCAGGAGAATCGAACTCAGAAGAGGAGAAGGGGAGATACAGGGCCGTGGACACTGGGTGGGTCTGTGCTTAGGCCTACACCACCGGCTAGAGGCCAGAGGCCTGCCCATGAATTGAATTTAAAAACATGCAGTGATTTCTAGATTTCATGGCTTCAATTCAATTCAATTCAATTCAAGTATTCTTTATGAATTCGCCTATTTATTTCCCTGATAAGAGTTTTCATAGCGTCAATTTCCCAGTTTTTGCAGTCCTTACAAAATTCGGGCAGATATTTGCCTGTTTTAAGAGAGTTTATAGTGGCAATTTTGCAGTTTTTGCAAAATTTATGCTAGAGGGCTGAGCAGAAATGCTTCCGTTTCATGCAGAAATCATGAGTGGAAAGTCGCCTAGTCACATAGGCATGGTTCTGTTTGGGGTTCGAGCGGAAATTCTTCTGTTATTCACTTTTAAACAAGATTTTTTTACACTTATTAGACAGCAATTTTACTTTTGTTTGAGTCACACAGACTTGGGATATTTAATTGTTGTTATGACGGTTGCCAAAATTTGGATCAGGAATTTGCTCTTTTGTTTGAGCAGAATTATTGCATTGCATGTTTTTACCCAGAGTTTCACAGAATTTTTCAGTTGGCGCTTATAAAGATTGGGACAGAGATTTGTCTCTGGCGTACAGGTGAAGCGACCAGATGCGCAAAACTAAATAGTTTGGATACTTAAGAAATGTAGAAATTCTGGGCGTTGTTTTGGTAACTATTTTTGTTTTCATGCCAAGAAAGTATTTAGTACCAGGGGCATCTGTGTAAATAGGTGCTAGAAGAGAACTCATATTTGTTCTCAATAAATTTTCATGTGGGCGTTAGACATTACGGTCATGCATAAATTTGGGCGTGAATTCTGAGTTTATAAGTATTTTTAAGCGTTTTTGCATCAGTATAGATGCGTGGGCATTAGTTAGTGGTAGTACAGACATTAGATGTCTGCATATAGCTCCAGAAATTGTGGAGAATTTTGTATTGCTCAGGGCGTTTAGCCAGGAGTTTGAAAAAAATGTGGGGTTTTGCGGTCATTTCTATATGATTCTTGAAAAATCAAACAACGTAGAGCTGTCATCCGGCTGAAATACATATAGTATGTATTTGACTCACAGATTGGTAACAAGGTTATATTAAGAAAAGTTCAGCCTCATTCAAGAAGAACAGAATATTTGTCTTAGAGTTTTTACAGGAAGAATTTTAGACAGAGTTATCACGGTGAGTTGGTGCAAGTGGAAATTTGTAAGTCGCCATGGCGACAGGGGAAGCTAACACATACATGCATACAATTATGTTTGATATTTGTCGAGTTCTCCTCCTCCCTACTACTGCTCCTTCCGGAAATCCGGTCTACTAAGCTTGTAAACTAGTGTGATGTCACTCTTGAACCGTAAGGCGGACCCACACGAGAGTAAAATACACCAGCACCCGGCCTGCTGTACTGTGGGACTGTACTAGAGAGTGCATCTCCCTGACTTTCTGTACCAAAACAAAGTTTTCACTCATCTGTTACGTCATTAATGAAACAGTATATATACACATACTTTACATCAAAATGAAACTTGATTAATCCTGAGGCCAGGTACGTATAGATTCTGGCAATTCAATCATATACTATGCCCAAATAAAGTGACCTTACACAACCCAAATTCGCACGGCGATGGGATTTGGTCAGCATCTGTTTATCTCTGCTTGGTCACAGGCAACGGTGCTGTAGGTGTTCGATGCGGCAGCGGCCAGTCAAAACGGCGATAGCACCAGCAAAAAACTATCATTAACAACAATTTAGAAATGATTTCGAAGCAAAATGAACCAGTCGAAAGCCATGATCTTGCCGTTTTGATCAGTAAATATTGTTTTGTATTTTCGTTGATGTAAGCGGTAGGCCAGAAACACTGGGAGGCCCATTCTATCCTATTCTAACCATCCCCGCCAGCCCAACAAATGGGGACTAAAGGTATATAATTTTACGTATTTTGAAAGAGTAGAGCCCGAGTAATGACTGTATGAGTACAACAGGAGTGCTAAGATACCATTTCTCACCCACTGCAGCAGGCTTGATCCATGTACCGTAGCTACAGAACCTCCCGTCCATGCAATGTATGTAGGGCCGACCTTATATATTTGAATTCAATATGCTTATCATGAATATATTTATGCATCTGACTGAAAGTCTATCTTTTCTTGGGGGAATTGGAATGGGGTTTGGGATTGTAGATTTATGTCAGGAGAATCGAACTCAGAAGAGGAGAAGGGGAGATACAGGGCCGTGGACACTGGGTGGGTCTGTGCTTAGGCCTACACCACCGGCTAGAGGTCAGAGGCCTGCCCATGAATTGAATTTAAAAACATGCAGTGATTTCTAGATTTCATGGCTTCAATTCAATTCAATTCAATTCAAGTATTCTTTATGAATTCGCCTATTTATTTCCCTGATAAGAGTTTTCATAGCGTCAATTTCCCAGTTTTTGCAGTCCTTACAAAATTCGGGCAGATATTTGCCTGTTTTAAGAGAGTTTATAGTGGCAATTTTGCAGTTTTTGCAAAATTTATGCTAGAGGGCTGAGCAGAAATGCTTCCGTTTCATGCAGAAATCATGAGTGGAAAGTCGCCTAGTCACATAGGCATGGTTCTGTTTGGGGTTCGAGCGGAAATTCTTCTGTTATTCACTTTTAAACAAGATTTTTTTACACTTATTAGACAGCAATTTTACTTTTGTTTGAGTCACACAGACTTGGGATATTTAATTGTTGTTATGACGGTTGCCAAAATTTGGATCAGGAATTTGCTCTTTTGTTTGAGCAGAATTATTGCATTGCATGTTTTTACCCAGAGTTTCACAGAATTTTTCAGTTGGCGCTTATAAAGATTGGGACAGAGATTTGTCTCTGGCGTACAGGTGAAGCGACCAGATGCGCAAAACTAAATAGTTTGGATACTTAAGAAATGTAGAAATTCTGGGCGTTGTTTTGGTAACTATTTTTGTTTTCATGCCAAGAAAGTATTTAGTACCAGGGGCATCTGTGTAAATAGGTGCTAGAAGAGAACTCATATTTGTTCTCAATAAATTTTCATGTGGGCGTTAGACATTACGGTCATGCATAAATTTGGGCGTGAATTCTGAGTTTATAAGTATTTTTAAGCGTTTTTGCATCAGTATAGATGCGTGGGCATTAGTTAGTGGTAGTACAGACATTAGATGTCTGCATATAGCTCCAGAAATTGTGGAGAATTTTGTATTGCTCAGGGCGTTTAGCCAGGAGTTTGAAAAAAATGTGGGGTTTTGCGGTCATTTCTATATGATTCTTGAAAAATCAAACAACGTAGAGCTGTCATCCGGCTGAAATACATATAGTATGTATTTGACTCACAGATTGGTAACAAGGTTATATTAAGAAAAGTTCAGCCTCATTCAAGAAGAACAGAATATTTGTCTTAGAGTTTTTACAGGAAGAATTTTAGACAGAGTTATCACGGTGAGTTGGTGCAAGTGGAAATTTGTAAGTCGCCATGGCGACAGGGGAAGCTAACACATACATGCATACAATTATGTTTGATATTTGTCGAGTTCTCCTCCTCCCTACTACTGCTCCTTCCGGAAATCCGGTCTACTAAGCTTGTACACATAGATATTTTTGTGTCTGAAAGAAATCCTAACTTGTAGACTGTAGTTTATTTTTGGACGAAAGTCGAAATTCTCTGGAATAAGGTGCGATGCGGTGAGAGCTAGTGGAGGTGCGTAGGTTAGAGATAACTTACCTGTAAGAAGATTCATTTCCACTGGTTTCCATGCTTTATGAAATTCTATTTGAGTGCTAGTAGCCAAATTCATACATCCATTTTGCATTGATACAAAATTTTCAAGTTGGTTCAAGGTTAACATGATACTCCGTTTGGCATACACACACACACATTTGAGGAAATTAGAGAAAATTCTCAAAATTTGGATCAATACTCTGAACAAATTCCTTGTGAGAATGATCCTGTAAGCACAACTCCAGCAAAACACAATAGTAGTCAGGTAGAGAACTGCTCGATGGACTTGAAATTCCTTGCAGTTGGAGTGAAATTGTCAACAGGTACCACTGCCAGCCACCAGGAACCAATCTGTATGATATTGCCAGTCCCTGAAACCAATGGTAGAATGTTGTAGAATGTTGATGTAATGACCACTTGCCCATTGGAAAAAGCAGCCCAGTAACCCGGTCTAATGGCAGACCAACAAACCGGCCATGTGACCTTAATAAACCGATGACGCTAGTGGGGTAAATTAACATGCAAATGAGTCAATAGACCAATCTTCAATAACCTGGCAACAAGCTGGTCATCCTATATGCATGACCAAGCAATATATTTACCCAATAACCCGGCAACAAGTTGGTAATCCAATGGAACCGCAACCAGCCAGAAATCCAATGGAACCGCAACCAGCCGGTAATCCATTGGAATTGCAACCAGCCGGTCATCCTGTATGCATGACCAAGCAATATATTTTCCCAATAACCTGTCAACGAGCTGGTCATTCCAATGGAATGGCAAAGAGCCAGTCATGACCCATGCAGTTACATATCCTGACTGCTACTATCACTTCATGTCAGATATGATGAAATCCATCAATGCTTGGATGCTACTCACTGTGTTCATTCTTAACACCAGAGTAAACAGAGATCCAAATTGAAAAAAGTATAAAGACTACTATTCTATTTAATCATCCTGCTTAATGGGTTTCCTCTTACCTTTTGTCATAAACATAGACACTCTTAGATAATCCTTGCTGGTGATATGGCATTAACCTACTCCAAGTCTTAATGAAATATATGCAGTATACTGTGGAGAGACATGTCAAGCCCATCTAGTAGCCATAATAATTATACCTACAGCTGTAGCTAGTTCCCTGTTGTGCTGAATTCAAATCAGCTACAATATGATATCCAAAGGACCAGCCAGCCTGGATGTAACTTTACATGTGTCACTGTACATATATGCTAACTGGAGAAGTCTCAGATCTTCAGCACAATACAATGTAATCCACACTTGGTTCCAAAGATAAGTGTGCACACACTTTTGTGATGTCATCAGTCTCTGTGTAATGTTCAATAACCTGGCAATGGCAGACTTTGGAATACGTTTGTTCAATAAAGTCTATGTTCAATGGAATGCCAATGGCAGATTTTGGAATAAGTTTACGTTCAATGGAACAGGAATGGACCAGCTTATGTAAATTGGGATTGGGATCAATACCCAGAAAAACTGGGCTATAGATCTGTCATTGATCTGTCATTACCGGTCTATTAACTTTTCATTTCTGTATGGGTGAGCATGGCTGACGCCCAGAAATCGTTGAAGGCTGATGGCTGAGTCCAGAGAGAGGCAGTGGAAATCGCCCAACTAGTCTCCAGGTGTAGGGGCAGAAGCCCGGGTTGAAAGGTCCAGTGATCACCAGATCAATGGAAAATCGGCCGTAGCTCTGTTCAGCAAGAGCTCCTGGTCTGGACTGAATGACCAACAGGATGCGGCCCCCTTTTATACCCAAATTCCTAGCGTAGAACTGGTAACGTCGGAGCAAATCAGCTAAAAGTCAAATTAAGCCATTTCGACGTGCCAAAATCTGTAACTATTTAGAGTTTTTCCATAAAGAAGGTTTGGTGGTGACCATTTTGTCAGCAAATGTCTAAATTTTAAGTTATAAGCCATTTAAAGTTAAAACATAGAAGGGCGGGGGAAATAAATAAAGTTGAATAAAAAGGGAAAATAGCACTATATTCTTGTAACTCCAGCTCATCCACTTAGACTTAATTAACTTTTGATGTATCCAGTGAAGAAATAACTAGTTGATATGATATTTTATGTATTCATTCATTTTTATTTCATGGTCGATCAAGCACTATTGCTTGATAGCTAATTCTTTCCCAAAGTTTTTCCTGCTAACTCATATCAAATTAAATATCTCATGTTTTCTGCTTTTTCAAAGTATACCTCTCGATTTTGAGCAGTTTCCCCCCACTTCTACCTATTTTCTATTATCATCTAAATAAAAAGCATGAATTCATGGGACCAGCAATATGACAATGCTATTCCAGTCCCCGAACACAACACATGTCAATTTTTATGGAATTTAACAATTATATCTGCTTTCAAACTAGATAATCAAATTAACTTGATGAAACTCATGCATATAAATTCAAATATTTTTACGATTTTATAATAAATATTCTATTTCATGGGTTGTTCCCGAACACAACAGACACACAAATATTGCAAAAATACCTATAGATACCTATTATATTGCCATTGCCTACGTTGTATACATTTTATACCCACAGGGGTATCTTATTTCGGATTAATTTTGATTCTATTATTCATATTTCCCTTTAATTATCAATTTAGTCATGCTGCTTAAAGACCCCAGTCCCCGAACACAATACCCCATTTATAAGATAAAATCCAAACAGTAAATGGGAATATAACAAAAGATTTATGTTCAGAATTGAGAGAAATGATTAGAATAGTTTACTTTTTCATTATTATTCAATTTTATCATTTTTTGGTCATAGCATATTTGTACCCGAACATAACACCCCTGTCCCTCAACACAACACAACACCCTGTCCCCGAACAAAACACCACCTTAATTTAAGGGAAAGAAAGTAGTCATTTGGAATATAACCAATTATTTATGTTCAGAATTGCATACACAATTGAATAGAATACTTTAGTTTTCAATTTTATCATTTTTTCATCATAGCATATTTGCACCCGAACATAACACCCCTGTTCCCGAACACAACACCCCACCCTGTCCCCGAACATAACACCTCCTTAATTTAAGGGAAGTTAAGCAGTCACTTGGAATATAACCAATGATTAATGTTCAGAATTACATACACATTTGAATAGCATACTTTAGTTTTTCAATTTTATCATTTTTTCATCATAGCATATTTGCACCCGAACATAACACCCCATCCTGTCCCCGAACATAACACCCCTTTAATTTAAGAGAAAGTAACCATTTACTTGAAAGATGACCAATGATATAAGTTTAGAATTACGTCCACAATTGAATAGCATTGTATACTTTTTCGTTTTTGTTTAATTTTATCATTATTTCATCATAGCATATAAATTATGGACTTTAACATAACAGCTCCCTCCCGAACATAACACACCCTCTCCGAACATAACAACCCCCTTTTCTATGTAAAACTGAGCATTTAATGGCAATATAACCAATAATTCATGCATACAATTGGATACACAAATGAACTGTATAGGATTTCTTATTCAATTTTTATCCTTTTTCCCAATTGTTTGTATTTCCCGAACACAACACCCCCGTCCCCAAACACAACACCCCCGTCCCCAAACACAACACGCCAACCCTTCCCCAAACACAACAACCCCTTTTTCTAAGGGAAGATAAGGAGTCAATGGAAATATAACCAATGGGTTATATAGAAAATTGGGTGCATAAATGAAGGATTTTGTCGATTTTTGCATTACTTTTCAATTTCATTATATTTTGGTCATAATCTCTGTTTCCCCGAACACAACACATACTCAGAAGGTGGGTTTTCTGCTAATATGGTCAAAGTCAACATGTAATCCCTATGTGCATTGGAAAATCTGTCAGTGCATGCAAAAGTGTCACTGACCAGTCACAAAAGTGCAATCCGCTCAAAAAAGCAGTTTTGCACCTAGTTTTGCACCTGATGCACTCCAAAAATATGTATCAAATATATGTATACACATCTGGTATCAATGCACTAGCTATACATGCAGTTGAACTAATGAATGAAATAATCAGAGTTCCACCCCATATAAGAGTAGTTCCTATCTCCCTGTCTCAAAAATATTATTATATTTCATAAGGCAACATATGAAAACATTTATGGTGAATACAGCGTTTTTCAATGTAAATGTTAAACTGTTATAGGCCTATGAACAATAAGATACTTATGAATTAAACCTCTACCTAAATGTCCTGTTTATTTGTATGAATAATGATTATGAATGAATAACTTTTATTTGGTAACTCCCTCCCTCTCCCTCACATAGCACTAGCAATGATAGTGCCTCACTGAGTGCATTATAACTGTGTCTTTTACACCTGGTCAGTAGCACATCATTGGGAGCATCAAAAGCACATTTATAAACCAGATCCATGGAGCGTATTGTGTCTATATGAGTATGTATATATTCATCTGTATAACCTAAATACTCTTAACTCTCACTCTCACAAATAATAGTTCAAACCAAATCTGCGCCCACAACTATATACATACCATATAATTCTACAACACAATGAAACTACAACAGGCCATAATACCTGCCACTGCTCACTCACCTGCATGGCATTCACACCTAATGTCGCACATATCTGACACTCCATTCTCTGACACTCACACTCAGTCTTTGACATTCATTCATAGAAACCCCTCTCCACTAGACTAAACAGTGTAATGGTACCTCCACATTATCCAAATATTACTTCCCAAATCAGGTTATAAAGAAAATAAACGATCCATACAGATATACATGTGTATGGAATCATGAAGGGAACATTCATTGCAATGTCGCCGTTACGCCATAGCGTCGCCGTTATTATTAGAGATAAAGCTATTCTCCTATATAAGGACAATAATTCTATAGTAATAAAACGAATATTTTGAAAAAAAGTTAGGCAAACTTCTGCTTACAACTTGGTCCACTTTTGCCGACCTACATCGTTTCTTTTCCTCTGAATTTTCATTTAATTTTGGGGGTCAAATTACTGGGTAATTCATCTCAAACCTACAGTATATCATCTGATAAATCTGGTTTAATATAGCCAAAATAAGGCAAAATGATAGGCAAAAATGAGCTATCTGAAGCATAGGTGTAGGTATCGAAATATTTGCTACAGCCTTTCCAAACTTCGCCTGCGTTATGCTGGTATTCCCTGCCATGTGTCCACCAAAAATTGTAGAGATTGGAGGAAATTGATATATCACCTCCTGAAATCAAATGCTGCCTGTTTGGGAGAATTACTCATATATCGTTATGTGTTTCAGGTAAAGGAGTCACAGATCATAACATTATTTTTCCAAAGGGATTTATTCACAGGGTGTCCTGTTCATTCGAAATGTGATGTGTTACAGAAAAAATGATTCACAAGTTGTAAAAAATTAATGATATTTTTCAAAGTGATTTTCTCACAAGATTAATTGTTAATGTAAATGGCCAATAAAAATATTTAAAAAAAACTTTATTTAAAAAAAAGATCCGTTCATTGAAATGTTCAGATTTTTGGGGGTTTATCACATTCAATTATATGAATTGATGTACCGAATGTCAGGACATTGTATTAAATGTATCCTTGCGTTTTAAAGCTCCTGCTTGCATCAAATTTATTTTAACAGTAATAAATATACACAGATTCACTAGACTAGACTTAACCATAATATGCTAAGTTAAAGTTGGACATTTCACCTAATATTATGCATAACGTACTTTATGTTGATGAATTAAACATTTACACAATTATTAATACAGGGTATGGCCCCGGCCCCATATAATCATTATGCAATACTCTGTCTATGAGGTGTATTCCTATATTAATTGACTGATATTTGAATTTATTTCTATGGGCCAGGTCTCCGATAAAGGAGCCCCATCTTTTATATAAGTTATAATATATTGAAACTATGAATTATTAATGCAGCTTGGGTGCTAATAATCATCCACAATACAGGGTGCATCTTTCCATAGGCTGACCATTATGCAAGTTGTTCTTACCAGGTGGCGGCACTGTTTTCACCAGGTGGCGCAAATGGTAACTGGGGTGCATTTACAATTTTTTAAATAATAAAAGTACCGCTAATACACTTGTGTGGCATTTATACCACCACAGATTTTTTTTTAATAATAAAAGTACCGCTAATACACTTGTGTGGCATTTATACCACTACAGATATTCCACATCATGTCCATAGTAATGTTATAAGTTATATATATCTATAGTTTATCTGTGTTATATACCTGTTTGATATTGAAAAATGCTGTGATCAAAACACCCTAATGAGTGTATATATAGATTGTCCCTATAGTGGCTGGGGTGAGGCAGTGACAACAAACAGCTGGGATACATCAAATGAGTCACACTATGCTGTCAGGCTCACAATGAGGATGGTAGAATTGATGAAAATAAAATGATGCATATAAAGAGAGGGCAACACATGCACTGTCCTAAATTATCTTCGAAAACCTTTAGGGAATATTGATACCCTTCATATATTTCTCTGAGCAAAAATATACTTCTCCAACAGCACAACGGATGTGCCTCACTGAGTGCATCATAAGTGCGTTTTTGAACCTGGCCAATAGTGCATTATTGAGTGCATCAGAAGAACATTAAATACCCTGGCCAATAGTGCTTCATTGAGTGCATGAGAACCGCATTTATAAATCAGGTCCATAGAGCATTGTAAAATCAAGTTTGAGCCTCACAAACGTTTACGATTTCCACTAGTAAAGCACCAGGTCAGAATCAGGTGTATATGTTCAGGTAGAAATCATGTTAGAACTGCTCTATTGCACATCGGGTTAAGATGGGTAAATACCATGAAATGTGAATAATCACAAATGTATTTTCATGAATATTTGAATAAAAATGCACTTTATCACTGTGAGAAGGAAAGGCTGTCAAACTCGGAATTTCTATGTTTCAACTTTATGGAACCATGACTATGGTCGAAATTGGAAAAAAATAAAAATTCAAAGTTTAATGTGATATGGGACTATACAATAACAAGAGACCGAAAGCAAAATATTTTCTAGGTAGAACCTTTATTGTGGATTTTATCATTTTATCAATAATCTCCATAAGCTATTAGGAGAGTTCTGAATGAAAAGACAGAAAATAATAAAATAAATGGAACAAAATTAAATTAAAGAAAAGAAGAAAATGCAGAAGGAGGTTTTTACATATATATATCCTTTATGAAGAATTAAAGAAAAACAACAGATTAATAAGTTTTATATAACTTTTCATTGAAACAAAAACGAATTATGCCAGGAACGTGCATTCAGGGACATTTTCTAACATAAAAATATGATTTTGTTTGCATAAAAATGAATTTGTATATATATTGGTCAATATGCCCTTATTATACACTTGGAAAGGTACAAAATACTGAAAAATCAGTAGTGTAGGAGAACGAATGAATTATGGAATTAAAATGGGTGATTTTTGCAAAATGGACATTTTCGGGAGCCCCACCCAGAAGGGTCAGTCATTAAGATATATTAACATAATCAAGAAGGTTTGAGATAGTTCATTAAGATTTCCTTCAATTCCTTCCCAAAAATGAGTTGCTTCGATGAAACTACCGTTTTTCGCTTTTAAAATAAGCATTTGCCAAGGTAACAATTTGCCGATTCAAAATTATCGTTTTTATCAAAATTCCGCACCATTTTGTTCTCATAGAGGGGGCATCGTCGGACATTTCCAAGATGGCCAACGTGGCGAAATTCACCGAAAATGGATATCGCCGTGTCAAATAACTCTTACACTTTGGCGTTTTGAAAAACTCCTTTGACGTTTCTTTGATCTAGGGGTCGGATTACGTCGTATAGGCGGAAGGATTTTTGAAATATTTCAATATTTAATGATTTTGGATTAGGTTAAAAATTTCAGTGCATTGTCTATGGGAGAAGAGATTGGAGAGATTTGGCGACTCTCGAAGAGTTTATTTAGATTTCCCGGTGAGACAAGAACCGTCAAGGCTTCAAAATGGTTGTCATAAGAAGGACAAAGGATATATTTAACAAGAATATTCGAAATTGTTGTTTAATATTTTGGATTTAAGCTGTTTAAGCAAATTTTGCTTGAACATTTTCTCTATGAAGCTTTAGCACTGGCATCATAATGTCAGCTTATTGCGTGTTAACTTTATGCTTCAACGGCTGGGATATTAGGTTTTCCAAGCATAATTCAAGATTATTGTTCATAATCGAGGTGAAATTAGTTTATTTTGATGAAGGTTTCACTTGTTTTGAAACTTTTAACTCAGGTAAAGGTGAGATATCGGGATTTTCAGTTGGACGATGGCTAGTTCCAAGATGCCATATATATATATATATGCCTGTATTATTTTCATGATTTACCACTATTTATGAGGTATATTTATGCAGCTATAAAGCACATGTGTCGGCTTTTAGAGCCAGTTTACTGTCCTCAGAACGTTGGAGCTGTTAACGCGGTCATAAGTTAATAGTGATTTACAATAATGTTTACTTCACAGTAAGAAATTCTCGGTAATGCAGCCGCGACAAAATTTGTTGATACCCGAGACTTGGGGAAGTACTTCCGTTGCCTAGAGGTATCGACGACTTGTAATTATATGGTTGGACTTGTAAGTCTTGAATTATAAGTTGGGTTATTCTAACGTCATGCTTTGTTCATAACTGGTTCACTAGTTTTTCTAGGAACCAGAAAAAGGGGTTCTGTAGAGCGAACCTCAGGATTTTATATTGAAATCATTTGGTGCTGGAAGGCATATATTTTACAAATGGAGATATTTTGAGTTATAGGAATAGATTTAAAATGCTTTTCTTGGTCATGGATGGTTGGTCTGGTATTTGCAGCAACAATTGGGGTAGCTGTGACTTCTTGGATTAGTCGTCTTGGGTTGTATATTTCTTTCTAGTGGAGATAATATTTCAAAATTTGTATTTCTTTGTGTGAAAGATGTGTCTTTTAAGTATGCCACAGCAGCACATGGTGCTAATATTTTATGGTGTTGTGGTTGACTCAGAAGTGTCATATTAGTCTTCAGAGTTGGGGACATATATAATGGCCAAGGCCAGCGAACGGACTACATAAAAGTGACTTCTATTAGTCAGGCTATATCTCCAAAATGACAAATCCTATCTATTTTCTTCTTATACCCACTTCTTCAAGACATATTGTTCTATATGTGAAGATGATTTCAAAGGTTTGGTGACATTCCTTGTTTTGATAATTGACTGATATTCATTTCAGTCATATTTTGTGTCTCTACAACGCTTTTTTTCTCTAAGATATAATGATTCTAAACATTTCGAAAGCTGGGACATATCCCTTATATCTCTCCTTACATATCCCGACCCCCCCCCCCCCCCCAAATATATTCCCACATGAAAACATATGGTTGTCCTTTCATCTCATCAAGGAAACAAAAACAGGACTTTGGCTAATCTTGTCATGTGCCTACAACGCTTTTAGATACGTCCGTATTTTGACCCAAATAAGTCCCAATTTTTTAAAATTACATTTTTGTAATCTATAAATGATTGATGCTCCCACCGAAAAAATAATAAAAAGATGACCCATTCTTTTGGACTTTGCCTTTTACTCATGGTAGTGTTACACAGGGCGGGAATACACATTGTAGTGTTATGCATGATGATGTTACACATGTTGGTGTAACACATGGCAGTGTGACACATGGTGGTGTAACACATGGCAGTGTGACACATGGTGGTGTTACACATGGCCGTGTAACACATGGCAGTGTTACACATGGTAGTGCTATACATGGTGGTGTTACACATGGCAGTGTTACACATGACAGTGTTACACATGGTGGTGTTACACATGGCAGTGTTACACATTGTAGTGTTACACTTTGTAGTGTTACACATGTTGGTGTAACACATGGCAGTGTTACACATGACAGTGTTACACATGGTGGTGTAACAGATGGCAGTGTGACACATGGTGGTGTAACACATGGCAGTGTTACACATGGTATTGTAACACATGGCAGTATTAAACATGGTGGTGTTACACATGGTGGTGTTACACATGGCAGTGCTACACATGGTAGTGCTACACATGGCAGTGTTACACCTGGCAGTGTTGCACATGGCATTGTTACACATGGCGGTGTTAAACATGGCAGTGTTACACATGGCGGTGTTATGCATGGCAGTGTTACACATGGCAGTGTTGCATATGGGAGTGTTTCACATGGCAGTGTTTCACATGGCTGTGTTACACATGGTGATGTTACACATGGCAGTGTTACACATGGCAGTGTTACACATGGCAGTGTTACACATGGCGTGTTACACATTGCAGTGTTACACAGGGAGGTTACATAAGGATGTTACACATGGCAGTGTTACACATGACAGTGTTACATAGGGAGGTTACATAAGGATGTTACACATGGCAGTGTTACACATCGCAGTGTTGCATATGGGAGTGTTACACATGGCGGTGTTACACATGGCGATGTTACCCATGGCGATGTTACCCATGGCGGTGTTACATATGGCAGTGTTACACATGGTGAAATGGTTGACTGTATGTGGGGCAATGTGCCCAGTGGTTGGCAAGGGAAGATGATGTAATGTTGAGGGTTTTAATGGCTAAATTCACTCAAAACGCAAAGCATCGTGAATTCCTAGTCTCCACAAACAATAAGCATCTCTATGAATGCACAGAAAATAAAAAGTGGGGTGTCGGAAAGGATCTGTGAAAGGCTAAGGAAATCACGGGGACACCCGAAGGCTTCCGAAACGTGCTCGGGAGAAAGCTTGAGGAGGTCAGGGCCGTTCTTCGATAGTTTTCTGATAGATAAACGTAAACACGAAACCGACATGGATATCTCGCCGATGTACGGAAAACAAATTACAGCAAATCTCTTCACAGACTCTCGTGGAAGAAAGTTAAAATCTAAACTCAATCCCATTCGGACCTATCTAAACAAAACACCTGATTTTGCATTCAACACGGACGTATACCCGGGTGCTAAGCTCGGGCGTGTTTATCAGAAGGCAGATGAATTTCTCTCCACACATGGACTGTCGATAATATATCTAATGGCAGGTATCTGTGACATCACAACCAAGAGAAAAAACAAACAGGGAAGAAATGTTTTTACCTTCCTATGGTCGTCTACTGACACTTTAATATCCCATATGAAGACAGAAATAACCATAAACACTGACCGTTTGAGAAGGCTTCATCAAGACTCACCAATAATTATATGCCCTATCATCAGCAGATCTAGAGAAATTTTGCTCTAATCTGGAACAAGACAAACAACAAATCTTGAACGATGCCATAATAGAAATAAACAGATTTGTACAACAAATTAATCAGGAAAATAATGTCACAACACCATGGATCTCAAGGAATATTCATATGACAAATGGCCAATCTGTTAAACACAACTATAACCTTCTTGAAGACGGAATTCACCAGTGTAATGACTTAATAGATAAACAAAGCTGCATATTATGGAGAAACTTAGAGGCAAATATTCTAAACTTTATGAAAAACAACTATTTCATTAAAGGCTTAAAGCAACCTGATACCGTTTGAACAATGTCTACTAATATGACAAGAAATATTTAATTAACTTACCTATATTAGTTCTCTGTATGGACAATGAAGCCAACCAAGTGAATTTATTTTTGTGATATAAGTATTGAGAATGACTTCTTGGTAGCAGAAACACTTTTAGCTATACCTATATTAAGGCTATGTTGACCATAAATCTTGACTCGAAATGTATTGAGCATGACCTTTTGGGTAGCCAACCAAACAAATCTATTTTAGCAAGAAATGTATTGAGCATGACTTCTTGGTACCTTGATATGTATTGTTGATTACTTCTGTGAATGTACGGAGAATGACTCTTTGGTAGCAGGGGTTATATATTGAGCATAAACTTGGTGTATGTACGGAGAATGTTTGCTTGGTAGCAATCTTGTAATATGTATTGTGGATTGTCGATTCATAGGCATGTGCCTTATGAAGGGTCATTGGTGCCACCTCTTGGACACCCCCAGCATCACAAACCTTCCCATAACTCCTCTCGCACCTCTTCCTCCCCTCAGCATCCTTCCGCTTACCCCTTCCTCATCCTCACTCTCACGCTGACCACGGTGCAACCCACACGCACCTCTTCTTTTGTCTTCAAACTCCTTGGCGCCTTTCTCTACAAATCACGAGATGGTTAAACCAAAGACGAAGAATACTCCTAAGAAAGGTACTCCTACCTCCAAGAAAGGAAAAGGAAAACCAAAAGGGGTTACAAAAGCCAAGAAGGCACCCACCAGAAGCTCTGTCAGAATCGCCACGATGCCTGAGGTAGAAGAGCTTATGGTTGATCAAGAAACGCGGGAGATACAAAGGACGCCGAACGCCAATGGACGCGACCATGAGGCTAGGCTAGGAAAGTTGGAGGGTTCAATGAAGTCAATCGATAACAAATTGGATTCTATGATGGAACTAGTTGCCAATCAAAGATCTGGTGCCGAATCCGTCTCATCTTCTCCGCCTCCTGTATACCCAGTTGGGCAGTGTGTAATGTTTCCAAAGCCACCCGCACTAAGATATCAAGAGAACCACGACGGCTTCATAGAGAGGGAATTCGCAAGGGAACAATACAACCCCCCCAAGAACGATGGTAAGGTTCATTTTGCTGCCGACCTACTCACTGAAAAATTAATACCGAAGCCATATATGTACTATGAAAAGGATGGGATCACCACGATGAAACAAAGGCTTGAAGTCAGACCAAAGCTGGAACCACTTGATTACATATATGGAGTAGTTGCGATGGTGAGAGATGTTCGCCGCACTGACCACAGTCAAGACCATCTCATACTAGCTCACCTTCAAGTTATTATTGCTGATGCCCGTGTTATGCCCTGGCCAGTGGTCAGAAAGTTTAGCCAATCTTTATTTGACGACGTTGAAAGAGGTCGGATAGGTTGGGGTGATTCACATAGGATTCAAATGGCGCGTGCCATGAATGCCGCCATTGGAGAGACCAGGCACGCGACATCCGCCCACGCTAACAGCGGGGGCCAAGCGTCCACGAGTCACAAAAGGGCGGGAAACCAGCCTAATGGAAATAGTAAGAAGGCCGCGTGCCAGGACTTCAACTCTACCAGGGGATGTAAAATGTCATGGGACCACACAGATAATGGCATAAATTATTTCCATGGATGTGCCTATTGTTACTCTGTTACAACCCGAGTGTTTAGCAGACACAGTGTAGTTAATTGTGAGAGACTGGAAAACGACTTGGGTAAACCCTCTTCCTCAGGAACAGCAAGGGCGCCCAGACAACCCATGACGCAACATATGCACCAGCAATTAGCGGCCGCAAAAAACGGCCGATCCCCACACGAACAATAAATCGTGCGGGGGAGAAGTTAAATAAATGTGTGAGTGAACCTGTGCCCTCTGATCATACACACACGAAGGAAAATAGCCCCCCATCCAAAGCTCGCGGGGCCATGACACAGAAAATTCAACCGCCCATCTTACATGTACACAATAGCCCGCGCACAAGCGCTAAGTGGTGTGCGCCTTCACAGGATAACCAAGATGGCCATATAAACACCAACAGGGAAAGGGATAGGGTAAGAAGGAAAAATAATTTGCCTGATCTTATTGTTCCAATACCTCAAACAGCTAAATGTAATCTACCCGCAGGTCTAGACTGTCACCCTGCCTCACCAGATGAAAGTCTAGAATGTGCTATGGAGAACCAGGCCCCACAACAGGTAGTTATCCCAGACTCAGGCCCAGACTTCAATAGCATTCGACGCATGTGTGAAAGCGATGTCGCTGACAACAAGATAGGCACATCCCCTGAACTATTCTCTTCATATAGACAAAACAATTGGCCTGCTAATATGTCTGCGGTGGGAGAAGATCAGAGTCTGGCGAAAATATATTCGGCGGTCCAGAAAACTGGCCTGCCAAATGCCCTTGGTGCTAGAATGAGGGTTCCGTCAGACTTAAATATTCACGAATGGGAGAAACGCCTAAAAGGTATACACGAGGGAGAGGAGCTCCTTGATCTATTAAAATATGGATTCCCCCTCGGTTACTTAGGCCCAGTAAGCAACACACTGGATGTACCTAATCATCCTAGTGCTGTAAAATTTCCGGAAAGCGTGGACAAGTTTATCCGGAAAGAGCTGGAGAAGGGCGGGTTGGTAGGCCCATTTGAACATCCCCCTTTCTCCGACTGGTGTCATGTTTCGCCCCTAATGACAAGACCAAAGCATGAACCAGGAGATAGACGAATCATCTCTGACATGACGTTTCCACACGAAACATCAGTCAACGCATTTATTCAAAAGAATGCTATATTCGGGAAAATCCGAACACATGGTCTCCCGAGTATAGATGCAATTTCAGAGAAGACCAGAGAGATAGGCGCCGGAGCACACATGGCGTCGGTTGATATAAGTAGAGCTTACAAGAACTTTAGATCCTGCCCCAGTGACTGGGTTCTACAATGCCTCCAATGGAAAGACAAGTATTACGTGGAAACTGCTATGCCATTCGGAGCGCGCTGCTCGAGCATGCACATGCAGCGTGTTTCAGATGCGATTGCGGCCATGCTCTCACTGGAGGGAGTGTGGGTCAAGGTGTACTTGGACGATATAATAGTTGTCTCCCACTCAAGAGAAAAATGTCAGGCAGACCTTGATATTGTGACAAAACTCCTCAAAGAGCTTGGGCTCCCAGAGGCGACGGAGAAAAGACAGGAGGCCGGGACAACTGTCACATGGCTCGGGGTGACAATAGATAGTCAAAGAATGACACTCTCGGTCCCAAAGGAGAAGCTCAATGATACCATCAAACTAATTAGAAGTATATATGAGAAAGAGACTCTCTCAACGAAACAAATGCAGTCAATCCTAGGAAAACTGCTCCACATTGCTAAATGTATAAAACCGGCCAGGCTATTCGTTGGAAGGCTACTAGAGGCGCTCAGGGAAGCTAAAGGAAGAGACATACCAGTCTCAGCTTCAGTCCGCGCCGACCTCAAGTGGTTCCTGGAGTTTTCTGATAAATGGAATGGGGTCGCCATTATTCCAGATATCAGACCCATAAAGGAAATAGCAGTGGACGTCACTACGACTGGGATTGCTGCCTCAGATGGAACCCTAGCATATGAAGTGCAAGTTGCTAGGCTGGGCAATGGGGTACAACAAAAATCAGAACTCGAGGCAGCGAACATAGTTGTGGCACTACATTCATTCGTATCAACAAATGACATAGGTTGCAGAGTTAATCTTATGTGCAAGGACAACACAGTGGCTCAAGTACTAGAAACAGGGAGAGGACGTAATCCTTTCCTACTTGAGTGTGCCAGGTTCGTGTGGATGCTACAGGCATCCATGCATATCGAAATATGCTTCAACAATACCAACAACAACCTATCTGACTTGTCGTCCCAGCTGGCCAGGGCACATATTTCAAAAAGATACAGGGTCCTAACCATAAATAGCCTAAAGTCGTTACATGTTAAATTGTGTCAACCTAACATGTACATATTCAGCCACATCTACCCTCTCTTGTGCTCTAGATCCGGCGATCCAGTCTCTTCAGACCCTAGCAGAGATGAGGCAGCGGTCCGCCCGGGCCGCAGGGACCGACGCCAATAGAAAATCCGCAGCCAGCACGTTCCTGGCTTTCCTCCGGAGGGGAGGGGATGACATCATGCAACTCAACCATCATACAATCTGCGCCTACGTGGAATACCTGGCTCTACATATAGAATGCCCGGCGACAATAAAGAACCAGCTCTCATCGATCAGGGAACATCTCAGAAGGAGAGAGATACCAACCGCCCCGCTTGACCATCATCGCGTCAAACTCTCACTTGATGCTGTGGAGAGGGACTCAGCATATAGACAACGGCAGAAAGAACCTGTCCCAATGGATACGTTCAGAGAAATAGTCAGGATTGTATCCACGCAACAAGAGGGAGCCGCACTTAGAGTTGCATTACTCACTCTGTTCTACGGGGCACTACGACAGTCAGAAATTGCACCTGCCACCATAAAGTCCTTCAATCCAGTCAAAAACCTCACTAGAGGAGACGTCAATATACTGGAGGACAGAGTGACTGTTAAAATAAAACATGCTAAGAACCTGCAAAAATATAATCAGCAGCAGACCAGACAGCTCTACAACGTCCCAGGTAGCGAGTGGTGCCCAGTGCATGCTATCAAAAATATGATGAGGATAACCCCAACATCGTCCCCACAGGACTCCTTCCTAATGTTCCAAGAATCACGTGCCCCCATGCCCGTGACATTCATAAAGAACGCTTGGGCTTCAGCCCTCAAGACTTTGGGAAAAAGTCACCTACCACTGTCCCTGCACTCAATCAGAAAAGCAGCTGCCACTCAGGCATACGCTCAAGGACAACCAGAACTTAATGTGCAACGATACGGAGGGTGGGCATCCTCGTCACACAGAATTTATATAAACAATGACACATCTGCAACAGTCCATAACTCCCTGGCACAAGCCCTTCAATCCACCTAAAACACCCTTAAAAACAATTACCCTCCCTCCCACTCCATTTCTACCTCCTCGGAGGCTTGGCATTTTTATTTCGTATTTTTATTCTTATTATTTAATATTCTTCTGTATTTCATATTTCATTACCCGTAATTACTCAAACTTATACATAATTTCACCAATAAAATTATAATTCTCCAAGCCAACGACTTCTCTCATATGTCCAGGTGTGCAGTAATGGTCGATTCATAGGCATGTGCCTTATGAAGGGTCATTGGTGCCACCTCTTGGACACCCCCAGCATCACAAACCTTCCCATAACTCCTCTCGCACCTCTTCCTCCCCTCAGCATCCTTCCGCTTACCCCTTCCTCATCCTCACTCTCACGCTGACCACGGTGCAACCCACACGCACCTCTTCTTTTGTCCCACCCTCCTCTTCCCTATTTACTAAGGATATATTATATCCTCAATCCTACTCCTCCCTCACATTTTTATTTCGTATTTTTATTATTATTATTTAATATTCTTCTGTATTTCATATTTCATTACCCGTAATTACTCAAACTTATACATAATTTCACCAATAAAATTATAATTCTCTAAGCCAACGACTTCTCTCATATGTCCAGGTGTGCAGTAATGACTTCTGTGAATGTACTGAGAATGACATTTTGGTAACAGAAACACTATGCCTGAGTGGTTTAGTCCCGGGTAGAGTTGTGTCATTAGTGATCATTTATAATGGGTATCTGAGTGGTTCAGTCCCGGATAACCCACCAAATGCAAACTTAAGACATCTTGAAATATTATTATATTTATTCAGGGATGTCGGCGCGAGAATATCTTATTATTGGTACTTCAATGTTCACCGATATTGGTAGACATATCCTTCTAGTCTTGTAAATATTGTTGCATGTTACTTGTTCTAGTCTATATATTCATGAAAAAAACTAGTGAGTTGTAGAGAGCTACATGTCTCTCTACAAACATTTACGCTATTCTATTCATCATTAGGTATATGATAATATGTCTCTATCTATCTCATCATTATAGGAGTTCACTAAAGGTTATCTCAATTAATACAATCATTAATGGGTGACCAGCATGGTTTTGACAAAGATGGTTTCAGTATTATAAGTGTCAATGTTAGAGGGCTCAAAACTAATCTATTTAATCTTAAAAATGGAATATCTCAGTTCAACCCTGAAATTGTAATATGTACAGAAACATTTCTAACAACTTATGACAGGTCTATTGATTTTGAAATACAAGGATACAACACCATAATTCGAAATGACAGAGCAGTATTGAATGCTGATGGATCAATCAAGGGAGGTGGAGGTGTAGGATGTTATATAAAAACTTATAAAATACAAGAGAATATGTCTAAATCTAATCCAAACATTGAGTTGATGTGTTGCACTATTTTATTTGAGAACAAGAGAAACTTACATCTGTTACGGGTATACAAACCAGCTGATGGTGATAGTAATTCATTTAACCACGAGCTACAAAATACCTTGTCATCTCAGATACTACATTATAATAATTGTGATATTGTTGTAGCAGGTGACTTTGATATAAATATATTTGATACAGAATGTAGACATGTAACCTCTCTCACTGACATAGCTCATGAATTTGGACTTACCCAACTTATAAAAGAAACAACACGTTTTGACATAAGAAGAGGATTACATCTCTGAATCTTGTATTGACCTTATATTAAGCAAAGAAGATTATGTAAGCTCAAGTGGTGTGATTGATATTTGGGTAGCTGACCATCTTATGACCTTTGTTACACTCAAAAAGCAAAAAACAAAAAAGAAAGGTTGTAGGGTTGTTGAATACAGAAACTATAAGAATTATAGTACACAGGATTTTACTGCTGCTGTTAGATGTATAAATTGGAACTGTATAACTGACATGAATGACCCACATCAAGCTTGGGAAAAATTTCTATCTATGCTAGGTGATATCCTAGACAACATGTGCCCTGTTGTAACAAGAAAGATTACTCTGCCAAGAGAAAAATGATTAACTGATGAACTGTTAATAATGATTAGAGAAAAGATAAAGCCCTAAAGAAAGCCAAAAAATCAAAAAAGCATGAAGACTGGCTACAAGCCAAAGGAGCTAGAAACAATCTAACCAAACTCTGTAGAAAAGCAAAGAAGAAATATATAACTCAAATAAGTAATGAATGTATTGATGATAATACAAAATTCTGAAAGCTAGTAGACAATTTGTTACCCAAAAAATCAAAAAACAAAGATCAAGAGATAAATATTATTGACAGTACCTCAAATGTACCTGTACCTGTAACTGAAGTAGCCACTAAATTCAATGAATTTTTTGCATCTATAGGTGAATCACTAGCTGAAAAGATCAATGCCCAATGGACCTTCATTGGCCATGAATGCATTAACTCCTTGGAAAATATAAATACTTCACCAGAAGAAATACAAAAATTAGCCAGGGAAATCAATTTAAGTAAGTCTAGCAATATAAAACATATTAAATCTCTAGTGTTTAGGGATGTCTTTATGAAAATACCTACAGTATTATGTCATATATTTAATTTAGTATTCTCCTCTAACTTTATACCGGATTCTTGGAAGACTGGAAGTGTTACCCCTCTACCCAAGGGTGGAGACCAATCTATTATGTCAAACTACAGACCCATCACACAATTGCCACTACAGGCAAAACTGGTGGAAAAAATTATTCATAACAGACTAATTTCATTTTTTGAAAATAATAATGTGATTTCTGACAAACAAAATGGTTATAGAAAAGGGAAATCTACTATAGAAACAATAGCTGACCTGACTGACGACATACTCAATAATAGGAATAATGCTGAGACATCGTTTGCAGTGTTTTTTTACCTGGAAAAAGCGTTTGATACTGTGAATCATAATATTCTACTGTCTAAACTAAGCAAATATGGTATCAAAGGGAATCTGTTATCCCTGTTGGAAAATTACTTATCCAACAGGACCCAAGTCACTGTTTATATGAATGTTATCTCCACTGTTAGGAAGATCAGTTATGGTGTACCCCAAGGCTCTATTCTTGGCCCACTATTATTTTTAATATATATAAATGATGCTGAATATAGTCTCAGACATTGTAAAATTAAGCTATTTGCTGATGATACTGTCATATATTGTCATGACAAAAATATTATTGACCTAAATAGGAAGGTAAGAAGATGCTGTAAATTTTTGGAGGTGGTGTCAAAGCAATAAGCTGACTTTGAATGTAACTAAAACAAAGTGTATGCACCACAAGGGACAAAGATCAAGAGTGGGACATATACAACCAAATATTACTATAAATGATACCTTGCTGGAAAATGTAGAAGAGTATAAGTACCTAGGAATAACCCTAGACTCACATTTGAAATTCTCTGCTCAGGTTAGACAAACTCACAAATCTGTAAGCCATAAACTTTACCTTTTAAGAAGAATATCAAGGCTTGTACCACAGTATGTTTTACTAAGAATTTTTAAAAGTCATATTTTACCATTGTTTGATTATGGAGACATTACCTATAGTGGTTGTAATGCAAATGAATTGAATGCTCTCCAAGTCCTTCATAACAAATGTATAAAAGTAGCTTTAAAACAACCCATCCTCACTGATACACTGTTAATTCACAGACTGGCTAATGTGCCCAAGCTAGAAAATAGAAGAAGAGCACATATTTTAAATTTTGCCTTCAGGAGAAGCAAGAAAGAAAGATATTTAAATAATGAGAGAAGAAATACAAGACAATGGGATGGACCAATACTTCTATCCCAAAAACCTAACACAGCGAACTATGATTTGAATTGTATACAGCGAAAAACAGCTAAACTGTGGAATAATTTAGACCCTGAAACCAGAAACATTGACTCATACGACCTTTTTAAGGCCCTAACCATGGCGAAAAGCTTGTTACCCTTATATACTTAAAAGTGATCAATGTACTCCTATTCTTCATCTATCATCCTTCATCTTAGCTATCTCCTAGTTCTCTATTAGATAGTCTCTTTCACTATTCAGCTACATGAGAAAGGTCAAGATTTTTTAAGGTAATAGCCATCTTACCAGACTTAGCTAGACTAAGACTGAGGCTGTTCCCTACCCGTCCAGCACACTATCCTGCTATGTTTATAATATGTTTAATGTCTGTATTACAATGTTATTTTATGTGTATTGGCTGATAAATACTCCTAATAAAAAAAATAAAGCTAATTCCAATGCTGATTTGTCTCTTAATAATTTAATTTGTATAATGACATTTTAATTGACCTATTATTGCTGACCCTATCATAAAGAATAAAAATGGTTTATGATTGTTTTTGTCATGTTCTCAGTTCTTACATGTCTGAGGGTAAGCACCATCATTCCTGACCATTTCCATTTCCATTTCCAATCATTTCCTACCATTTAAGAGACATTGTAAAAACTGATTTCCAGCCAATGTCTCTACGATGGGAAGTGTCTCTACAACGCATTTTGAGTTATTGATTGGCTCCATGAGTAAATATTTTTTTATAACTGTTTGTGTCATGTTATCACTTCTGCCATGTCTGAGGTTGAGCAAAACCATTCCTGACCATTTTCAATCATATCTGACTATTTCAAAGACATTGTAAAAACTGTTTTCCAGGCAATGTCTCTACGATGGGATGTCTCTACCACGCATTTTGAGTTATTGATTGGCTCCATGAGTAAATATTGTTTATGATTGTTTTTGTCATATGTTCACATCTGTCATGTCTGAGGTTGAGCAAAACCATTCTTGACCATTTCCAATCATTTCCCACCATTTCAGAGACATTGTAAAAAATGTTTCCATGCCAATGTCTCTACGATGGCATATGTCTCTACAATGCATTGTAAGTTATTGATTGATTCTAAGAGTTAAAATTGATTGTCACTCCCAATATTTGCTGAAATGGTTGACTGTATGTGGGGCACTGTGCAGGTCGAGAATTAGCTAATTATAAAGCTAATTTGTCTCCCAATAATAGAATTTGCATATTGACATATCATTTGACCTTTTTTTGCTGACCCTGTCATAACAAATAAATATGGTTTATGATATATTAGGTCATGGAACCTCTCCTGACATGTCAGAGAGTGAGCACAATCATTTCTGACCATTTTCAATCGTTTTCAACCATTTCAGAGACATGCCAATAACTAATTCCTAGGCAATGTCTCTATGATGGCATGTGTCCCTACAACGCATTTTAAGTTATTGATTGATTCCAAGAGTTAAAATTGATTTTCATTTCCATAATGTTGTGAAATGGTTGACTGCATGTGGGGTAGTGTGCAGATCAAGAATTAGCTCATTTCAATGGTAATTTGTCTCCCAAAAATGAAATATGAATATTGAAATATTAATTGACCCATTATAGCTGACCCTGCCATAACAAATAAATATCCTTTATGACACTTTTTGTAATCGAATCACTTTTTACATGTTTGAGAGTAACCACAACCATTCCTGACCATTTCCAATCATTTTCAACCATTTCAAAGACATGTCAATAACTCATTCCCAGGCAATGTCTCTACGATTGCAAGTGTCTCTACAACGCATTTTGAGTAATTGATTGATTCCTAGAGTTGAAATTGATTTTCACTCCCAATATTTTGTAAAATGGTTGATTGCATGTGGCGTAGTGTGCAGGTCAGGAATTAGCTCAATATAATGCTTATGTGTCTCCCAATAAAGAAATTTGCATATCAAAATATCAATTGACCTATTATTGCTGACCCTGTCACAATGAATAAATATGGTTCATGACTCTTTTTGTCATAGTAACACTTCGTACATGTCTGAGAGTGAGCACAACCATTTCTGACCATTTCCAATCATTTTCAACCATTTCAAAGACATATCAATAACTCATTCCCAGGAAATGTCTCTACGATGGCATGTGTCTCTACAACGCATTTTGAATTATTGATTGATTCCAAGAGTTAAAATTGATTTTCATTTCCTAAATGTTGTGAAATGGTTGACTACATTTGGGGCAGTGTGCAGGTTTGGAATTAGCTCATTTCAATGCTAACTGCTGTCCCAAAAAATAAATTTGCATATTGACATATCAATTGACCTATTATAGCTGACCCTTTCATAACAAATACATATGTTTTATGACTCTTTGTGTCAAGGAATCACTTTTTACATGTCTGAGAGTGAGCACAACCATTTCCGACCATTTCCAATCATTTACAACCATTTCAAAGACATGCCAAAAACTCATTTCCAGGAATGTCTCTACGATGTCATGTGTCTCTACAACGCATTTTGAGTTATTGATTGATTTCAAGACTTTAACTTGATTTTCACTCCCAAAATTTTGTGAAATGTTTGACTGCATGTAGGGTTGTATAAATAGCGAGTGGAAAAATAACTAGAAGGGGAACTTTGCCTTGATGGCCGGCTGTCAAGTGACCGCCCTATTTATTAAACAAAAAATTTTTCACAGGTGAATAGGAGTAAGTGAAGGTGTGGTGAGGTTGGTAGCCGAGGAGTAAGTGACTGCCACCGGTGCGGGAACCTGGCAGGTAGAGAAGACCGACGCTAGGTGGCGACAGTCCGACCAACCTCATTTATATAAATATATAATGTGAACAACATATATTGAAACATAAATAGCGAGTGGAAAAATAACTAGAAGGGGAACTTTGCCTTGATGGCCGGCTGTCAAGTGACCGCCAAACCACCCAAATTGAAAGTTACTCAGTCTTAGCACATCCAGAAGAGCAGTCGAGTCTGGTGGTGACGAAATTCTCGATAGTCAGTTTCCTGTCATCAGGAGTAGCTAAGTACAAAAACACAGCATGAGAACGCCAGTCACCCAAACATTTGATATCAGCCAAGGGGACACCAATAGAATGCAGATACATAGTGCCACCCCGACGAAGGGAGTGAAGGCCCGCTTCAGCAGGGTCGAGGCCTATGGACTTGACCAGTCGTTTCAGGAAGGTAAGAACCTCACCGTATAAGAGCGGAGCCCAGCTCTTACCGGAAGGCTTCATGAACAGGGGATCGTCTGGCTTGCCAGGCACAAGAGACATCATCCAACGCAACATGCTGACCACATCCAACGCACCCACTAGCGTACTCATGAGGGGAATATTCAGAGTCCGTTGCCTGGCCTGAATAGTTTTAGTGGAGCGCACAGTAACATACACCAAGTTGCCCTTGAAGGAAATGTCACGCCTGAGGAGGATATGTCCAGCAAAGGTCGAATCACCCACAAGATTCGACTTGCGAAGAAGGGAGCGGAATGATAGGGCAATCACGGTCCAGCAGATCCTGTCATACACGGAAGAATCAATAAAACGATGCATAGCCACAAGGTTGTCAACCCCTAATGGCCGCTTTTGAGTCACTTGGTCGCCCAGCGTATTCCTGATGCCCGCCATGCACATCTTAACCATGAAGCTCTCACGGAATGTAGGCTCAAAACCGTACACTCTATGCAGTCCCATAATGGCAGATAAGTAGTTGTTAACCGTGGAATATTTGCTGGATAAGCTGATCATGACGAGGAAGCGAACCACAGTTTTCTCTGAAGCAGGGAGAGGGGTCAACTGGTGGCTGGCACAAAATGACAGGAAGCGCTTCCACTGCGAGCTCCGGGTGGCTAAAGTATTGGTCGAGTAGGCCGAAGCAATAATCTTGGAAACTTCCACATCCAGGGCTGCTAACGGGGCATGATCTGGAACATATAGAGAACACATCCTCTGGTAAGGCCTTGGTATCATAAATGCGGGAGAGTGCATCAGCCAGGTAGTTATCATGAGTGTTAATATACTGAACAGATAGGTGGCATTTAAATACGGAACAGATCCAGAAAATATGCCGCAGTAAGGCCATACAGTTAGAGTTGATACTATGGCCCTTGCCCACCATATGCAGGACTTGCAGGTTGTCACTATGGCAAATAATATGGGAGCCTGGGAAGCGCGGGGCGAGGCGAAGTAGGCCGAGCCAGACAGGGATCAACTCAAGGAAGTTGATGTTCAGACCTTGAGAAATGGATGAAGTGTTAATGTCGCACCAATGGCTATGGCCCGCAACGCAAGGGCTTATATCTAAATCACACACATGCGGGGAATAATAACCAGCAAGCCAGTCATCGGCCGCATAGAGTCCAAAACCCTGCATTGACGAGTCTGTTACAAACCACGGGCCCTGCCGGAAGTTGAAGTCAATTATGGGGGAGACACCATTGAAGTCCGCAGCCACAAGGCGCCACCACTGCAGATCCTTAGTGAACTCATCATTCAATCTAACTCTGGGGTTAGAGTCTACTGGAAGGCCGCGTAACAGGCTAACTATACGGCGGGAAAATGTCTTGGCACCACGAATTACTTTAGCACAGTGGGCCAGCACACCACACAAACGCTGCAGTTGGCGCTTAGTTGCTCTGGAACGATGCTCGAAGAAGTAAAGCTCGGCGTGCAGCTTCAGGACCTTATCATCTGGGAGACAAAGGAGCATATTAACCGAGTCCAACTCTATACCAATATATGTAGTGCGGCAAGATGGGGCAATCACCTTCTTCCATGAAATGTGAAATCCTAGTCCCAACAGCAGGCGGAAGAGAACTGTCTGGAAGAAGACACATTCATCACGATTCTCAGCTAATATGATGAAATCATCGATGTAATTGAAGATACGGGAGCACCCCCTGCGCACCATGCACCTGGATATGAAGTTGGATAGTTGTGTGAAGATAAAAGGCGCGCAGCGGAGCCCGAAGCAGAGACGTGTATCAACCAGAAACTTGCCTCCGTCCTTGAAGGGCCACCACAAGCCCTGGAATGTCCATTGTGAGGGATTAATAGCTACAGTCCTGTAGGCCGAAGAGATATCTATTGTACACATGTAACAATTACGGGTCATAACACTAGCCACCTCTTGGATTGTATGGTATTTAAAGGACTTGCAAGTACTAGACACGTAGCAATTAATAGAGGAGCCCAAGGGGCGCTTACAGTCAGTAATGGGCCTATAAGCTCCGCCCCGCTTGGGAACTGCACCAATAGCATGTACACAACGAGGGGGGGTATCAACAACTTTGAATTTCCCTGCATCTAATTCAAGTTGAATTAAGTCATTCACAAAGGCAAAGGCATCAGGCTGAAGAACTGAGGCGTAGTTCTCACAATTATATGACGGTATCGTAGAAGATTGGTCGACGATATCAAAACCATCAAAGACGCCTTTGAGAAGATAACTACGAAGAAAAGAGTCGGTTTCATGTCGTAGTTCATCAGACCAAGCAGTAGGGTTCAACTGTGACCTGAACCCGCCGATGTAGTGGGGAGAAGCATAGTGGTGACTCAGATCATAGGGGTGACTGGCGCAACTCATCAACAATAGTACACATGGTATAATCAATGCTAGCAAAGGACAGATCATCAACGTTTGCAAACAAGACATCAGCATCATAAGGTACATTGTCAACATCAGAACATGACAAACTATCATAAGGGTAACAGCAACCCAGTACATCATCAATATGGTCAACATCAACACAGTCGACATCACAAACATCATCGCAACTACTACAAACAAAACAAGTACATGTGACAGCGGGGAGAGTAGAGCAAGCAAAGGAATCAACGGTAGTACAACCAGGGTGACGGACATGATTACAAACATCAGGGGAAGATAATGCGCGAACATGATTATCAAGGCAAGTATCAGTACAAATAACTTTAGGACCCACGGGAAGTACATTCTCATAGCGTGATGTAAACAAAGCACAAGAGTCCGAGTCACGAGAGGCGTCGATAAGTCCCTGGGGAGAAGATACGGCATTGCAATCGGTAGATGACAAGCGTAATAGATGCTCAGCTCCAGGAACATGATTGTTGTTAACATCAGAGAGGTGGCGGACTTGAAGAGGACGAGAGAATGAAGATTTTGTCCGAAGTGGGCAAAACACACGGGTCTGAGGAATGGCCGCCATGACAGATCCCGCTCTCGCATACTCTCGTGGGCGAATGACGTCACTGCCGGGAATCCCGGGGTTTCCTCTGGGGACACCCCACGGCACGATGATCCAGTTTGCACAACCGGCAATGATGCTTGCGAGTACAACTAGAGGCAGTATTAGCACAATTGCGATAGTTCCAATCGTAACACACATCGTCTGGGAAGTCCACAGGAATCCTAGACCTCCCTGATCTGCGCGTGCCAGCCCCAGTAGCAGATGGAGTAGACGAGGCATGCTGCTGCGCACTGGGTTGTTGTTGTTTACCCAGCTTACGCAACAACGAACTGAAGCCCACGGCCACACACAATGGGTCTCCGGCGCTGAACGCGTCCAATCTACCGTTGGAGACTTTGTCTACCATCCTATGATCATACAAGGCATATGCTTTGTCTTGGAAAGTGTCATTAATGCCCTCCTCTGTCAAGAAGCTTAGGTGATCAAGATAACTGGCAATATCACCGTCAGACTCCAACAAGTGCACAGCCACTCTGACCATCCCATGGACTAACTCACGATATGAAAGCATGTTGTGATCCAAATTCTTAACAGGGGTCTTATACAGTAGATGCTGGACATAATACTCCGGGCTCCGTCCTTTATTGCAACGGCAGGATCCAATGAGATGGCCACATCGTGGAGCGCGTTGGTCAAGCTAGGGTCCAACACTCCGGACAAGCCACTACCCATAACTTTGTCAAAATGGCCGCCGGTCGCACCTTCACCACCGCGACCTGTATTACCGGCAGGCACCAACTTCAGAACTTTCTTGAATTGGTCTGACATCACGTCCATCTTGTCCAACATATCGGAAATCTCAGCACTCTGACCAGCATTAAGACGACGGAGTTCGGTAATATCCAAGGCTGCATGAACTTCCTCCTGCTCAGTAAGCTTTTCCAAGGTAAGAACGTCCAGGTATTTGGCCCAGTTAACCTCTAACTGACCAGCTTCTTTACATTTTGCAACAGCTTCGGTGCGGTATTTACACACAGACACCCCCGGTCTAGGGTGGGAATATCCGCACGCTCCACACTTACCCATGACTAAACCAAACGAATACACACAAAAATTTTTCACACGTGAATAGGAGTAAGTGAAGGTGTGGTGAGGTTGGTAGCCGAGGAGTAAGTGACTGCCACCGGTGCGGGAACCTGGCAGGTAGAGAAGACCGACGCTAGGTGGCGACAGTCCGACCAACCTCATTTATATAAATATATAATGTGAACAACATATATTGAAACGTGCACATTAGGAATGAGCTCATTTCAATGCTTATTTGTCTCCAAAAATAAAAGTTTGAATATTCATATATGAATTGATCTTTTATTGCCTACCCTGTCATAACAAATACATATGGTTTATGATTTATTAGGTCATGGAATCCCTTTCTACATGTCTGAGAGTGAGCACAACTATTTCCGACCATTTCCAATCATTTTCAACCATTTCAGAGACATGTTAAAATCTGATTCTCAGACAATGTCTCTACGATGGCAAGTGTCTCTACAATGCATTTTGGGTTATTGATTGATTTATAGAGTTAAAATTGATTTTCACTCTACAACTTTGGGAAATGGTTGACTGCATGTCGGGAAGTGTACATAATGAAAATAAAATCATTTCAATGCGAATTTGTGACCCTCTGGTTAATCTTGTGCCTTGATAGTGTTATTGACCTAATATTGCAAGCATTGTCATAACAAGTAAATCTGGTTCAGGGTAAATTTTTTAATAGAAACACTGCCCACATTTCTAAGAATGACAACAACCATTTTCGACTATTTCAACCATTAGCAAGCTTGTTATAACTACTTTACTGGACATTGTATCTTTGCATGAAAATGTCTCTACAATGCAGTGTCTCTACAACGCAAGCTGTGTCTCTACAACGCAACATTTTTATTTCGTTAATAATTCCTTTGGACCCTATTGGATCCTATCACCTCAATTTTGGGGGGATTGATAGACCATGGCCATACCTACAGTTTAGATGCAGAAACTTGATCATAAGCAATATTTCGATCTTGTTATTAAAAAGAAAAGAAGGTCTAATTTGTATCAGAGAAAAATGAAAATGATGTGAAAAGTTCGATTGCTCCTAGTATTTAACAAAAACTGCCTATATTCTTTATACTTGAGGATCATGCAGGTACAAGTGTCCACCTTTCGAAAATATATCAGGATCTTTGGTATATTGAAGTTATCTGGGGTAATTAGAGGTAATTAAACTTCAAGGTAGGGTGGGCATCGTAGAGACATTGATTTTGATTAATAAGTTTGGATAGCCATAACTCAGTGGTTTTTTATTCAGTCTTGCAAAATTGAGAATCAACAGGCCCAAACTATCTACTTTAGACCTGCAAAAGGCGGATCAATTCTGACAACTTTTGTCTCATGGCCCTGAGTGGATGAAATGTAGTCTGTTCGCTGGCCCTGGTCATTATATATATTTTTTCATATATGTTTAGAGCTAGTTGAGTGGGGTAAGGAACTTCATATAAATCCTTAGGTCTTTTATTTGAAAAAGATAAAAGGTATGCAGTTTTTCTAACAATACTAAAGGTTTTATTTTGTGTAAAAGTTGTAGATACTGTTGTGCCTAGCAAACCGACAAACGAGCGGTTTGGTTGCTAAAGTTTATAATTATTATCATTATATAATTATTCAAGGGTTTTATAAGAATTTGTATTGAGTAACTATTTTTCTATTTTAGATTGTTGTACGATCTCCTCCAGGTGGTTTTTCTCAGGTGTAGGGAGCCAGAAACGCATTGTTCCATCTGGTAGGTGGTCTGTGACAGTGGAAAAAAGTAACAGAGCTGAAAATTTGTTTTTTTAGAAGTTTCTTTAAAGGGCTCTGCAAGTTCAAAACAGGTACAAAATTCTTCATACAGTAGTATACACATTCAAAATTCATCTGGTCGCATTTCGTGTCCCACTGTATCCGACTTTGGGAATGCTACTATTATTAAACTAGAAAGGTCTTTATAGCCGTAGCATTTTCAGGGGGGAGGGGGGCATTATGTTATACTGTCAGGTAGCGGCAGTACTCATAAAGAGACACTACTCAATAGAGAGTGGCCGTTCCACCAGGTGGCGCCCTAGGCAGTGCGGTACCGTGGAGGAAGGTATGGGAACTATACAATTCTCTTGAGTGATGATTTGGTGAAGGTGGTAACAGAGGGGGCTCCATCATGATGTTAAATTGTGGTTACACAAAGTGGCGTACTGCAGGTGCCACCTGATGTCTGCCTTTGCATGTCTGTCTAAAGACACTTTGTTATTGGTAGGTTACCCCTAGAGATGTGAGGAGTCTTCCCATGAAGATCCTCCTAGGTCTGATTACTTGTGCCAGATAGTTAATTATTCTAATCAGGGACTGCATCTCTTTAAGCTTAAGGCTATTGTGTGCAAGTAGAGGGCATGGGTATTACCAATTCTTGTCTGTCTATGTCAAAGAATATTCCCAGCTATATTATGGAAGGGGCGGGGTCACAAAACTTGTTGTAGCTGAGTGGCAATCCCAAGGTTCTAAATATTTGGTGGGTCATGGCAAACTGTCCAAACATGCTGCCCTGCTGGCAGTGGATTATCAGCAAGTCATCTGAATAGAACAGTGCCATTATCCCTTTTGTTTTCAGTTATCATATTATTGTTTTCAGCTGTCATGTTGTCATATTATCATATACTAGCAAAGCACCCGTCCTCTGGACGGTCACCCTCTTCCACTCACTGTCTCTCTCTCCTCCTCTCTCCTTGCCTCCTCTCCTATTCTCCCCCTGTCTCTCCCCTGTCTCTCCCTGTCCCTACCCCCCCCTTCTCCTCTCCACTGCCCTATTCTCTCTCCCCTCTTTTCTTCTATATATAGATGCTCTTGTCCCTCACCTTATCGATATTCCCCACCCTGTCCCTCTGCTTCTTTCATTCTCTCCTTCCCTCTCCTTCCCTCTCCCTCCCCTCCCTCTTTCCTCTCCCCCTATTCTCTCTATTCTATTCTCCCACTCCCTATCTGATTTCTCCTGTTCTCTCCCTCTGCTTCTTCGCTCTCCCCCTCCCCCTCTGATCTCTCTCCCCTCACCTCTCCCTCTCTTTTTCCTTGCTCTCCCCCTCCCCCTCTGATCTCTCTCCCTCTCTCTCCCGTTGCTAGGGACTCTGCAGGACGCGTTGCTAGGGAATCCCATGTTGCCGCAGATGGTGGGACATGAAGGCATGACCTCAATAGGGAATGGCGTTGTCCCAGAAAGTCCCAGAAAGGCTCTCCCAAAGGCTTTCCCAAAGGCTTTCCCAAAGGCTTTCCCAAAGGCTTTCCCAAAGGCTTTCCCAAAGGCTTTCCCAAAGGATTTCCCAGGCTAAAAATTTTGTTTGTTTACGGTCGCCACCCATGTGACAGGTCTCAACCAATAAAAGAGCAGGAAGAAAAAAACATTTACCGTTGCCATCACTTCATTTTTGTTGCCCAGGTTGTGCAGACCGATAATATTTTGTTGACATTGATAACATAAATATTCTCAGAATAGCCCGATTGTTGGATCTACAAATATATCGTTATTTCTAATAAAGTGTTTACATGTATCTTATTTACCAAGTTACTAAACATATTCTATATGAGTTATACAGTAGTAAAAGGTGAGACAAACCAATATATTATACCAATATAGTTCATATATTCACTATATATTCAGCATGTGACATTAAAAAAAACAACCCTCCACCCGCGCCGAGCTCTCACACGCAAACCCTTATACAACATATCATTATTACATCATTCTTCACATCGTTCATAGACAAATGTCCAGAAATCACATTTTATACATCTATGTGTAGGCTCATAGCATGTCTAACTTGAAGATACACCATTTGATGTGCGTCAGCCCAGACCAGTCTCTCATCCTTAATTATATCCATAACAGTAGATGACTAGTCCAGTACATTTGCCCAGGGGCTGTTTATGGCGTCTTCAGACACTTGGCAGATGTGAGTTACTATATCCTGTAATATATCCTGATCTATAGTGTATCCAGGGCCAGGCCAGTGACCCAAGTTAGGTGCCATGGTAAGTGAGTATGTTTTCTCTAGTGCACGTTTTTGTGTTAGGCATGTCAAAAAGTGGTCGATAAGTTCCTTGGGATATTTGGCATTTGAGGGTCATGATTCATAATTGGTCTTACCCCCCCCCCCCCCCCCTCAGACAAATGATAAACACAAGGTACATTAGAGTAAATATGGTAAAATTGCTTTGATATGATACATTGAAGAATACCATGTTGTTCTCTGTAATAAATTTAGGCTCAGCAGTCGGGTGAGAAATTAATCAACGCCACTCACAGATGGGTATGTTTCAAGGCCAGAACCAAACTAGTTGAAAGAGGATCCGTCTATTTATTTGATGACTTATATACTAAACAGATTACACAGAGGTTGGGCTGATTGGCTTATCCTGAATGGGCAAATTAATTGCGTTAACATATGCAGGATCCAATCAGCAACAGGTTAACAATAATTGATAATTGAAACTGAGGGTTTTTCTTGCTCCCCCCCCCCCCCCCCCCCCCCACACACACACACAAAAAATAAAAAAATATAGCAAGAACAGCATAGTATCGCGTATGAGGGGGGCTATATTCTCCAAGTATGGCCGAAAACAACGAGGCCGTAGGCCGAGTTGTTTTTTGGCCATACGAGGAGAATTCTTGCTTTTATTCCATGATTCTTAACTTAAAACAACTTTATTTGCTTTAATTTCATCAAACTGAGTTGTCTGCATTGTCTCGAACGGTCGTGACGTCACTGTACAATACAGGGAGTTTATTTTGTCCACCTTGTGAGCGGCAAGTATATCGATTATATTGTACGCTCACGGCCAAATCATGGAATAAAGATCAAGGTTGATAGAGTAGGTCCCATGTATGACATAGCGTAGAATGGTGGCTACTGGGTGTCGCTCGAAAGGCCGTTAATAGAGCTTCAAGAGCCTTTTTTTCGTTTCTTTCTATCTTCATTTGCCGCCGATGTACAGGCCATCCATACTGCACCGAAATGGAAGTAGAAGCTGTGAAATATTACAAACAACATTGGTGGTTCATGGTATCCCAATGGACTATGGTTTGTAGACATTTGGGCACTTTCGAAGGGAAGGAGGAGTGCGCTAAATAGGCTGTACAGTACTGTGCAACTCAAAGTGCACCAAGGAGCTATGTGTGTCATGCCAAAAGTGACCGGCAATGGGGACTGGAAGCCAGATAAAAATGGAATGTGTGACCCAAACCGGAATGGATGTTTGCCGTCACTCTGTCATGTAGGAGGATTACTATTTGTGATGTTAAAACCATGTGGAAGGTGTTTAATTAACCTAAATTAAGAAATAAAGTTAAATGACATTCCTAATTATCCTAAGGAATGTAATGGTAAGGTTTTTGATGGTTACAAATTCCTTTCCACCTGATGCCAAAACCAAAATACGGACCCATGGAGCTGGCCCTGTCGCAACGTAACGTTATTCACGTTTGATGGGCTAAATATTGATGTAAGGTTAGTAAACAATGATGTTGTTGTTTGTGTTTCATTGCTTGTATGCATGGGATCCTTGTATGTATGGGATCTGACCCATCATGGACTAAAAGCAATATACAACACGGTCTGTATGGCCAGGGTCCCTCAACCTATTACCTTGGGACTCCCTGACCGTACAGACTGTCCCAAACGGCACAGACCTTGTTGTTTATCGCTATAATAATCAGTTTCCCCCACCCACTGGCCTGCTGGCCATTCCTGTCCCCCTCCCGCCCACGTGATAACAATTAGCGATATTGTGGGTGTAACCAGGGAGTAAACTTTTCTGAGGAAAACAATTCATGAGTGGTGGCGGGAAGAAGGATGGTTAGGCCCATGAACCAGTAGGGGGCGTGGCAGATTCTTTTTCGATGTTAATAAAAACCTGACTCAATTAAAAAGCTGTGGTCGAGTCAAAGACAAGGCCCCACTTTTACAACATAATATATATAAAACAGATGTAATATTTTAAAAACATTTAACATTTAAAGAACAGATATGAAACAATCATATAGGTTAAGTCCAACTTATTTGGAAACTAATTGTTATTTTAAATTTGTATATACAGTCTAATTATATATTTTCCAGCGACTCCACCCATAATCATCATCCCCTAAAATAATTTACTCAAGGTGAGTGGTTCAAGGCCGGAACCAACACTTTACCATCTTGGACAATTACACAGGATGTTTGGTAGCGCCAGCTATTAGGTGTTGGTCGATTATTGCTTAAACAAAGCTTACCTGAGTACTTGAGTAATCTTACTCCCATCAGGGATTTTTATTTGTATGTTGTTTTATTTGTATGACGTTTATTTGTATTTACAGCTTACTCCTACATAACTTGTGTGAGCAATTTCCTATTAATGGGCAGTTTGTTTTGTTTTTAAAAATATTTGACCCATTCTCACGAAAGTAGTGCATCCCCCCATTTTTTCCATTTATTGGTCAATATCTTGGTCGATATTGATCTTAAATACATAGGAATTGATTAGCTAAATCCGGCTTGGCATAAGCATTATGAAAATGTATACTTTTGTGTATCTGTGAGGTATATTTTTATAATTATGTACTATCAAATCAAGGAAAACAACCCATTAATCACTACCAAACTGACAGTTATGTTGGGAAAAAATATAGTTGAATCAATATGCATAGATAACATTTGTGCCATAGAATGGATGATGAAAACCAAATGAAATGATGTATTAAGTTTGAATATATTGGCAGAATTTATGCTCTAAAGTCAATTAATGTGAAAATGGCTAAATTGAGGTGTAAAAACGTCGCCAGACAAAATAGCTGTGCTTTCTTAAATAATTAAATTAATTTTGTCAAAGGAGTCTGATTTCATAAGTATAGGATGGCAAACACATGTATACCACCATTGGAAGATTCTCAGACCTTAGGTGACTCTGATCATAATAATTAGTGGAAAAAACGTCGCCACTGGGCGACGTTTTTTCCACACTATGAGGACGTTTTTACATAAGAATAAGAGCTAAATATTGGCCAAATTTGATCCTTTTTCATTGATTTACCGTTATATGATCTTAAACATTGTGGAAAATGATCTCCAGTAACTGTCAAGGTTTCAATAAGTGAGTTATTTAGACTTTAGATTGGGCGACGTTTTTACAATTTTCACTCAATATATGACTTGGTAGTGTAAAAACGTCGCCCCTATTTGAATCCTTGTACTCAAGAAATGATTTGTTTTTGATGTTTATATCCTGCCCAGTTTTGAGGAACAGGTCCTTAGGTAGCTTAAAATAACAAAATAAAAAAGATTGATCATCATATTTCATGTAGATGAGTGATTATAATACATTGCATGGAAGAGGTACAGACATCAAAGAATGCAACATACTCTTGTCACCATTCTTTGACAAGAATGCGCAGATATACCAAGGATATATTTAATACACTGTCCTGAAATTTGGTACAGATATTGCCATGATCATTAGCACAAGGCACCCTAAACATGAGAATATTCCAACAAAGAGATCTATTGATTTAAACATCTTGAATATCACCACTTTTGTGGCTTGTGACTCATTTTCCTGAAACACATCATATATGACTCTACTACATGAAAACGTCACCGTCCTTGGGTGGATATTGTCATGAACGACAAATTTTCAAAAAATAATGCTAAAATGGTCTTAAATGGTGTGAGTCATGTATTAAAAAAACATCAAAAATAACAATCAAGCTTTATATAATTGAATAAATTTGACATTGATTGGGCAACGTTTTTTCAATCAGAAAAAACGTCGCCCAAATTTGAAGCCTTAAATGTGAATAATTTACCAAAAATCTGGCTAACTATTCATACTCAGGGGTAATAGCTGATATCTGATTGTATTATAAAAGAAAAAAATAGGACGATTTGAGAATAATAAATAAAAACACTGTTAATTAATGAAAACATTTAGTTAGAGAATGGTGATAGAAATAATTGATGATATACAAGTTAAATAAGAGAAATGATCTTTACTAAGAGATATAGGGGTGGGCGACGTTTTTTCACCAACTTTTCTATACCAAACTTTGATAATCTACTGTAAAAAAACTAATGGTCCAATTTAATGGCAAACTCAGATATATTACAGCCTATATATTACCTTTAATCCTACTAACTTTCAGATCGATCAAACAAAATATAATTTTTACCCTTTTAGGATGGGCTGCACCATTTTCATGAGAATGGGTCATTTATTGAAAGTTTCCACTGCTAATAGGAGATTTGCATAACCGCCATCTTGAATCTCGATTCACATGGAAGAATGGCAGTTGTTTGTCGATGTAAAAGCTATGGAAAACATGTTATGTTCAGCATGGAATATTTTCTCAGGTAAATAGCCTTGTGTTTTACATGACAATGCTTCATCTTTTCCATCATGCATTTGATTTGTATAGATCATTTTACACCCACTATGCTATTGGTAAAAAGATCCTTGCATTTTTCGATAAAAATGATGCTAAATATTTGTATGTCAGATTTGAACTGATCCCTCCCAGCATGCATTGTAATAGATATGTGCAGTGAGACATGCACATCCCCTATTAATAATGGTTATGCCTGCATATAGGATTTGGCCTTCATAGGTTATTCATGTGTTTGTAATACTGTCAGAATTTATATCTTTTACTATTAATATTAACTATTTTAAAATGGACAAATTTATTTAATCAATTCAGGGCCAACACACATGAGTATCTACCCAGCTTGTGACCTATCTAGCCTCGTGCCCATCTAGCTTTCAACAGAGATTTCAGCAAAGCCTTTCAGACAATTTATAGAGCGTGGATATCAAGTATACGAAGGGCTGAGAATAGATCTATATTGCTTTTCATGGAGTTTTTGTCCACCAGAACGCGAGTGAATGAATGAAAATAGTTTAGAACTATAACTTCTTGATCAATCAACTCTCTCTTCACATTGGAGAGGGTGAAACACCAAGCAGGATACATTAGCGTGATACATAAGGCATGCATACAAGATTATCCTAACTGCATCCTAGTGGACATTATATAGGCAAGCAACATATACGCCGTGAACCATCATGGCTCTGAAACATCAAATAAAGTCAACAATGATCCCCTTCTGGTCTCACAGCCTAATATCCGTGCTTGGATAACCACAGGAAATTGAAACTCCAACTTCTTCCGGCTCCAGGCCTTTGGTTCAACAATTGGTTTCATGGCTTTTCAAGTGTTGTTCTGCGGGGACAAATTTGTTTCATCCATCCACGCGTCAGAAGCTATTATTTAAAAGTGCATTTGCCTTGTGTGAAAATAATGACGTTGGGGAGCGAGTGAAAACAGGGCCTTATAGTACCAGATTATGTCCATTATGAAACATTGGAATCTGACTAGATTTGAATTAGTCATTAAGTAATGATGTTCTTTATTTTCTATTATCTTGAAAAGCTTGAAGCAAAATTGGTTTCTTTCCTCAGTCCAGGAGTGGCAGCTGCTAGTGGGCGCCTTGCGAATGTAATTTAGATAATGCTTAGGCCGTTTTTGTATTATTGTTGACGCGTTAAAACATTATATGGATATTTTGTATCCTCCCCGGTATCCTCCTGCCTTTCCCTCACCACAAACCATCGGAACCCACCCGCCGCCCTGGCCATGTAGAGTGAGAGCTCTACACGGCTCAATGAGTAGAGGATGAAAAAAACATAGGAGAGTGCCACAGCACTGAGGCTCGAACTCGCATACTTCCCCTCACAAAGCCAGTGCTCTAGCCACTGAGCTATGGGATTTGGTTGTGATAGAGAGGCTGAACTTTGCTAGTGATATGAGTAGGGCCAACGCATGCGTAGCGGTGGAAAGTGACTGAAATTGTTTGTTCTACAAGTGTACGGACATCGGCCTTAGACTAGCAGTAGGGTTATAGGAGGGGGAGTCTGAATCCGGGTCTGGAACTGTTCGTCACATGTGTTTTTGAAAAGTTAAATGCGATATAGGTGGAATCCCTCTCTATCCTTGTCCCAACCGTAGAGGTCTGGTGCGCCTGCGCCAACTCTCAGGGGAGTTACCTGGAAGGCAACTGGTGCTGCCATCTTTTGGGCACTCTTCGTCTAGGATCACAGGTGAGAGAGAGTTCCTCCAAACTGAGGGAAAGCCTCTAGCTCAAAACCGCAAAATACCATTAGAACGCCTACTCCACACCTCTGTTGCATAAACAGAGACCCACTCAACACCGTAGCCAGATTAGTGTTTTGATTGGTTTCGGAGGTGTTTTTTAGGCAAACACACTTCCAACACAGCACAGATATTGGAGCGTGTCCAAAGTGAGTTGGATATGTGTTGAAACCAATGCAGCACCAACACTGTGTCAACACTATGCCAACACAGTACCAACACAGAACGCCTATTATACTATCGAACTTTCAAAATAGTACCAGTCGAGAACCAGTATGATGCCAACACAATACATATCTGTGAAAGGATAAGAATAATGAAGTGGTATTTGTTTGCACCAAGATCTATTAACCCATAATCACAAGGTCAAAGCAACAGTGGGTACAGCTTGTTTTGAACAACAGAGGTATTTCAGTCTGCGAGCAGCACAAATCTGTAGTATTAAGAGAAGGCCGGATTCCCTTGTGGAGTGGTTGTATGCTCCAACTAATAGGGCTCCTCCACTAGGGAAAATCTTGTCAGAGACAAGTCTTTTGTTTATCAGACAAGGTGTATTTGCATGTCTTAACGTGTCACTGACAGAAAATCTTCTAGTGGAGGAGTGCACTAAGACACTGTCAACGACAATTTTCACTTGTTTTAACTTGTCTCAGACAACGTCAAAAATATCAAATCATTTTGATTTTCTAAAAGACTTGTCTTGTGTTTCAGAGACTGAAGACATGGTGTCTTGTAGTGGAGTAGCTTCAAATAGTTGTCAGAGACAACTTTTTACGTTTGACCTAGTGCTCTACATTCCCTCAGCCAATCACATGCCTTGTTACAATGCATGTGCAACCCTCATGACACATCAAACCGTTACAATCATGTACAATGTGGCGATCAACTGATTTCAATCATTTTTTTTTGCTTTCTGGGGTGTTTTCTGATATTATAAGTAATTCTCTTTCCAATTCATCTCTCTCTTTCAGTAAATGGCTGATTGTTTAGTTATTCTACTTATTGTTTTTTTACATAGTTTTTCATATAATCAAGCCTCATGTCAAATCAAAACAGTACTGCAGTTATAAATGAGGACTTTGTGGGTCGAAATTTAATCAAATATATAACCAGATTTGATTTTTCCAGATAGGGATTGCAAATAGAAAAACGGGATTACAAATTGAAAACCTGCGGGATTCGGAAAATGGGGCTTATACAAAATGGGAAACGGGATTCAAGGGAGGGGTTCTTCCCTACCCTGAACATTGTAGCAGTAGGCCTTATAACTAACATCAGTCTACTCGTTGTAGTTGCTTTAGATTTGATTTGCTTCTTATTGGTTTAAAATCACTATCTTATTTCGGTACAAATGTATGTTATTATAATAATTTATGATGATCATAATCTAATTTTGTGATTAAAATCATTTGGCCTTTGCGGGTCTGTATATTTCTGTGTGGGCAGGTAAATCTCTGATTTCATGAATAACCATTAGCCTGTATATTCTCATGTAATCTATACACTGTTATATAAAGATACGTTTTGTTTACAGTACTTATTAAAAATTTAAACTTCATGTCCTTATAAGGTCAAATGCATTGTTGACCCGTTTCCATAGAAACGCTAAGACATTGTCTCAGATATCTGACCATAGTGGAAGACCAAGTCACTGACATAAAATCTGTGTTTGTGACAATGCCTCACTTGTCGGTGACTTTGTCTCAGACAGAGTTTGCTAGTGGAGGAGTGGGCGATTCCATGCCTAAGACAAAGTCGGCGGGATGGTGTGCGCAGTTAAGACAATGTTGTAAGGACCTCCTCCACTTAAAATATTTGTCTCAAGCTTTAGAGTTTTGTCACAGACGGACTGGAATTTTTTCTTAGCACAATGTCAGTGACAAAAATTTACCTAGTGGAGGAGCCCTATAACGTCCGTAGGAAGGTGTCTTCAGTGACAAAGGACATGATGTCGCCTCCTGCTGGAACTGGCCAGAACTAGGTAGTATGTCCGGCTCTAGTAGAGGTGCCCTTTGCTGCCGTTGTATGGTAGTGGTATTGGTTGGTAGCATTGATATGATGGGCGGAGCCACTACACAGCTACCAAACTAAACCCCTTATGGACATTCCAAAATAAACTACCAGACTTCCACTTCAATGTGCATGTCTATCCTGGAGGTAAATTCAAACTAATCTGTGACCGAGCTAATGACTTCCTACAACTACACCAGTTTTCTATGATATTTCTCATGGCCGGAGTCTGTGACATCACAACTAAGAAAAAGGACAGATACGGAAATAACATGTTCTTCTTTAATTGGGAGGCTTCCGACCCACTTGTGGAATTTATGAAATCAACTATCGCAACTAATGTTGGTAGATTACGAGGTCAGTACAAAAACGCTCCAATAATAACATGCCCCATCATCGGGGCTGATTTGAAGAGGTTCTGTTCTAATTTTACTACCGAAAAACAGTCGATACTGAATGAAGCGATCATTGTCATCAACAAACACATACAAGAAATCAACACAAATTTCCATGTCATCACTCCGTGGATTACACGACAAATTCATATGACCAACGGAAGAACTGTCAAGCACAGCTATGCACTCCTGGAGGACGGGATCCATCAATCACAAGAACTCATTGACAAACAAAGTTGTACCTTATGGAGAAACGCTGAAGCGAACATATTATTCTTTATGGAAAATGATTACTTCAAAGATCTGACTTCTAGCCTATCTAGGATTGAGTTTTCTAAAGCCTAGTTTGCCTGTGTGGTTTAGTCCCGGGTATTAACGCTAGGACTATTAGTTACCTATACACTGCTACTATTCTTAAAGTAAGAAGAAAAGTAAATTAATAACACCTGTCTATGATAGCCTGTGTGGTTCAGACCCGGGTAATGATAATATTCTATGATCGAACACCTATCTATGTTTGCCTGCGAGGTTCAGTCCCAGGAAAAATATGTCTAACTGTTACCTATCAACTATTAATAATGAAAGAAAGGGTAGTCTAAACACCTACAACTCTGTATAATAGTGATGCCGACGATGGCTTTGTACCCATGCCTTATGTACATTATTAGTTCGCATGATCTCTATGTAACGTCAGTTTTATTTTATTTTGTTTGTCTTATCTTATCTTATTCTAGTCTCCTGAGGATAGTCTGAAAAGACCTGTTAATCCTTCTAGTCCAAGTTTTAGTCATTTATTTGTACTTAGTGAGTTGTAGAGAGCGCCATTGACTCTCTACATATTTCCCTACTTGCTTTATTCATTATTGGGTGTGTACTCACATACTTTCATCATCCTCATTATTATAGGTGTACTGAGAACAATGTAATCCCTAGTTATATTTCTGATGGGTGACAACCCAAACCCTGTAATCGATGGATTCAGTATCATAAATGTAAACGTCCGTGGACTAAAAACTAACCAATTTAATTTAAAGAATGCTATTAGCCCACTTAACCCTGATATCGTTATCTGTACAGAAACGTTCTTAACAAAATTTGACAGATCACTAGATCATGAAATGCAAGGTTACAATGACATCTTGAGAAATGACAGAGCAGTACTAAACAATGATTTATCTACCAAAGCAGGAGGTGGTATTGGCTGCTACATCAAAAACGGTATAACATATAAAGCTGTACAAAATCTCAACAAATCAAATGCTAATATTGAAACATTGTGTTGCACCATTTTGTTTGAAAATAAGAGAAACCTACATATTATAGGGGTCTACAGGCCTCCTGATGGAGATCGTAATTCATTCCTCCTAGAGCTTCATGATAACCTATCTTCATTTGATAATACCAACTGTGATATTGTAGTAGCTGGTGACTTTAACATTAATATGTTTGAAACAGACAACCAATATGTTATCGGATTGATTGATGTTGCTCATGAATTTGGTCTCACACAACTAATTAAAGATACTACTCGGTATGATGTAAGAATAGATAGGGACTTAGTCTCAGAGTCTTGTATAGACTTAATCCTTTGTAAGGAAGATTATATCAACTCTAGTGGTGTGATAGATGTATGGGTCGCCGATCACCTTATGACATTTGCTACTTTGAAAAAACAAAAATCTAAGAAGAAGAAGTGTAAAATAGTAGAATACAGAAACTATAGAAACTATAACTCTACTGACCTCATTAACGCAGTACGTTATACCGACTGGGACTGTGTATTGGCTATCGATGATCCTCAAAAATCTTGGGATCAATTTCTTTTTATGCTCACTAATATTTTAGACAATTTATACCCTGTAATGAAAAGAAAGATAACTCCCCCTAGGGAAAACTGGGTTACCGATGAACTACTAATATCTATTAGAGATAAAGACAGAGCGCTACGTAAAGCCAAAAAATCAAGACGTCATGCCGACTGGTTGGCTGCAAAAAATATGAGAAACCATGTTACAAAACTATGTAGAAAAGCAAAAAGAAAATATTTGTCTAAATTAAGCAACGAATGTATAGACAATAGCAAAGATTTCTGGGCCTTAGTCAACCAAATCCTACCCAAAAAATCAAAAAACAGTGATAGAGAACTGAATATAATAGACGGTCATTCAAATTTGCCTGTTCCTGTCACGGAAGTAGCAACAAAATTTAACGATTTCTTTGCCTCGATAGGTGAAACTCTTGCTAGCCAAATTGATGCTCCGTGGAACTTCAGAGGGCAAGAATGCCAAAATTCAATTGATACCATAACAACCTCCCCAGAAGAGATATTGAAGATTGCTAAGGAGATTAATACAAATAAATCCAGCAACATAAAACTTATAAAATCTATGGTGTTTAGAGATGTTTTTATGGCGATTCCATCCACTCTGTCACATATCTTTAATAGAATCATGTCTACCTACTTTATACCTGACTCATGGAAAAGGGGCACGGTTAGCCCTTTGTTCAAAGGGGGTGATCAGTCGTGTATGTCGAATTATAGGCCTATCACACAACTACCTATCCAGTCGAAACTTCTAGAGAAAATTATCCACAGCAGATTGATAGAATTTTTTGAAAACAACAATGTTATTTCTGATAGACAAAACGGTTATAGAAAGATGAGGTCGACTCTTGATACAATAGCAGACTTAACTGATGACATATTTAATGGAAGAAACAATTGTGCCACAACCTTTGCCGTATTCTTTGACCTGAAAAAGGCCTTTGATACGGTAAATCATCACATTCTCTTGTCAAAGCTAGAAAAATACGGTATTAAGGGCAATTTATTGAACTTACTGCGCAACTACTTATCAAACAGAACCCAAGTCACCTCTTGTAATGGCACTTTGTCAACTGTTAAAAATATCTCGTATGGGGTACCTCAAGGTTCCATATTAGGTCCTTTACTGTTTCTAATGTATATAAACGATGTTGAAGACTGTCTTGTGCACTGTAAGGTTAAACTATTTGCTGACGACACTGTTATCTACTGTACTGAAAATAATGTTAACTCTCTAAATGCTAAAATACAAGAGGATGTGAATAACTTTTTCAATTGGTGCCAGGCCAACAAGCTCACACTTAACATATCAAAAACCAAATGTATGCACTTCAGAGGCCCGAGATCGAGAGTAGGTCATGTCGAACCAAACCTTTTTATAAATAATACCCAACTAGAAAATGTAACAAATTATAAATATCTAGGCATCACGCTGGATACTGCACTGAAATATAACGTACAAGTTAGAGAAACCCACAAGAATGTCAGTCACAAACTTTATTTATTGAGAAGAATTGCCAAGATGGTTCCGAATTATGTCTTAATGAAAATTTTCAAGGCTCATATCTTACCTCTATTTGACTATGGTGATGTTATCTATAGTGGATGTGTAGCGGGTGAACTGGACAGACTACAGATCTTACAAAACAAATGCTTAAAGGTGGCTCTAAAACTACCTAGGTTAACTGACACTCTTTTTGTTCATCGCTTGGCCTGTGTGCCCAAACTAAATGACCGTAGAAAAGCTCATGTACTAAATTTTGCTTTTAAGAGGAGTAGAAAGCCAAACTTTCTCAGCAATAACAACCGAAATACTAGATTATGGGATGGTCCTATTCTTTTGACACAGAGACCTAAATCTACTTCTTATGACTTTCACTGTGTTCAAAGAAAAACAGCAATACTATGGAATAACCTTGATGCTGAATCGAGAAATATCGAATCTTATATAAATTTTAAGGCCTTAACCAAGGCCGAAAGCTTGGTACCATTGTACTTATAATGTCACTTACTACTCCTATTCTTCATCCATCACCTTTTCACCGTAGTTTTCTTATACCCACCTAGATAGCCCTATTTTTTTCCATGTGTATGCTACAAGTTATAGTTATGTTTTACCATCAGGTAATGGCCAATCATACCAGACCTAGTTTCACTAGGACTGAGGCTATTTCCTACCTCTTGTATACAGGTGATATCTTATGTATATTGACTTTGTTATGTTTACTTATACATGTACTTGTTCCTGTATCGATTGACAAATACTCTTAATAAATAAAATAAATGTACTTTAATATTGATATTTCAGGCAGTTAATAGGTTTGAGCAACGATCCTATAGCAACGATCCTATAGCTACACAATGTGTAGCTATAGCATCGTTGGTTTGAGTTCCTAGCATCCACCACTATTTGATACAAACAGCTGACAGACATCAAGCCAGCAAGGATGAAAGCTTGCCCCTAATTGACCCTTGTCCCTTACTGATGTCTGCATAGAAGGTAGACAGGACCCAGGGCTGTATCAGCCACATAGCCTCACGGCTATATACAGGGGCATTGCAAGGTAATTATTAAATAACTAGCAAAGTACCCGACCTTCAGACAGTCCCCCTCTCTCCCTGCACCTCCCCTCTCCCTCCCTCCTTTTCCTTCTTCACTCTCCCTCTTCCCCCGCTGTGCTCCATCCCGTCCCTCTTATCTCTCTCCCTCTCCCCTCTCTCTTCTCCTCCCTCCCCTCCCCTCTTCTCCTCCCTCCCCTCCCCTCTTCTACACCCTCTCCCTCACCTCTTTTCCCTCCCCCTCTTCCTTGTCTCTCATACATTTTATCGCTCCCCTCCCCCTCTCCGATTCCCCCAACCTCTCCCTCTCCTCTTCTTCACTTCCCCTCTCCTCCTCCTTAGGGATGCATTGCCAGGGAAGTGGAACACATTGTCAGGGATGAAGGTATGACATCATTACGTTTTCGTTCAAGAGGCGGTCAAGTGATGGCTCATGTGCTCCTCACTTTTGACATTTTTCCATACAAAAGGCCATAAACAGAGTTTAGATATCCCTTTAATTAAGGGCTTTAAAATCACATTTTCGCTGCAGATAACTTCACAAACCACATATATCTGGAAAGGGTAAACGGAACTGTACAGAGTAGAAAAACGGAGCATTACAGATTCCAGGAACATCATTCCATCTCACCATTTCCCTCTCACTGTCCCCCCCCCCCCCCTCATCTCTCACTCTCCTTTTCTCCCCCTGTCCCTCCCCTGATCTATTCTCTCTCCCCCTCTTCTCGCTCTATCCTCTTGTCCTCACTCTATCTGATTTCCCTCACCCCCTTCCTCTGCTTCTTTCATTCTCTCCTTCCCTCTCCTCGCTCAACAGCACTATCATATGGTACCGCAACACCCGGGTCCACTATCCAATTAACTGCAGGGGGCTAAACACACCCGGTGGCTGCATGCGCAAAGACGCAGGGTTCATCAGCATATTCGGGTCAGCAGACATACCTCTCTCCCGAGTCGGGGAAGGAAATGTCGGGGGCATATGACCAAATGACTGGAAAAAAGCATCCCACGAAACAAATGGAGTCATGGGCACGGTCGCCATAGGTGGTTGAGGTAATTCTTTAGCCTTCCAACACCACCAATGTCTCCAATTTCTTTTGCAGCGCATTCCACCGAGTCACATTTCTCACCGTGAAATCGGGATCATCACCCGACGGGCACTGAGTGCAATTGAATGTGATAGGACTGCAATCATTTTGTGATTGGCTGCAAACAAGTGAAGTGTGATACTTATAGCTTTGAATCACATTGAAATGGACATGCCATTAGCAACCATTATGTGAAATCAATTGCGTCTATTTCCTCCTATGGTGTTGGTGGTCTCAACACTCATCCAATTTTATCTGCAAATAATGTATTCTTCAAAAGTCAATAATAGGCCTATGGGTGTGATCTCAATCACGCATATAATGCGCATTCAAAATCGCGCCTAAATACTCATTACAATGCAGCCACAATTACAGCACCTGGCACTGCTTACTCACCTAGCATTCACACTTACTGTCGCGCATCTGACACTCAATTTTGAAGGAATTAATAAAATTCCGAGGCATTGGTGGCGCCCCCTAACCTCACAGCCTGGTAACCTACCTATCCCATAACTCACCACTCCTTCTTCTTACTTCTGTCTCCAAACCTTCAACACCATATAATAATACATAAATTGATCACGATTCCGAAGGTATGAGTACAGTGTCTCGTGGAGCAGGCAAGCACACCCTGCCCCGTATTTAATGTGAAAGGTGCATGTAACGAGAAAGATGCTCATCAGGCTCACAGCGTGACTTTCTACCATATCTGTGCCTATTGTCATGCGCTCAATCAGGCAAACAGACATAATCATTCGGCGGCTGACTGTATGAAGAGAACCAGGTCTAGGCAGCCACAGAGTAGGGACCATAGCCCCGCACATCAATTCCCGTACCCACCACCGCCACTACACCACCCGCAAGGCCAGCCACAACATGCCGCGAGCACCAACTACGCGCCACGCCCGACACAGCAGACATATTACGGGCAGCCAAAAAACCATTAGACCCCGCGAGAACCCACTCGCGGGAGGATAACATGGATACACACGCAACAGTGAGTAAAGCATGTGAAAACGATGGCGAAAATGACTTGATGATGTATATAGTTACCGTGGCCATTTATACAACCACGTGTCATGTTTTTGTTATTGTTGTGGAGAGGAGGCAGCAAACGGAAGTGACTACGAGAACCCTCCGGCCTCTCAACCAATGGGAGAAGGGCTTACATACGCATTGGCCAGCAAGCCAATGGCAGACACCGTATATGAAACCAAGATGGCAGCGCCCAGTAGAATAACAAGGAGCGGCGAAGAACAGGAAAGTGAAAGTCTCATGAATGTGTTTAATCAATCCCTGCAACTAGATAAGGTGTTATATAACAATGGGACAGGTCAAAGTGTATATAGTGACCACCATACCACGGTATTTGAACAGATTCGCAGTGTATGTGCATCTAAACTTGGCCGGTTTAGCGACGAGGCTACGCCAGGCCCATATGAACTAGCGTGGTACCGCTCGGAGTACTGGCCAAATCCAAATAAGGAAGTGTTAGATAGCCAACTCACCCACATATACGATAGTGTCAGGTCGTCTGGACTGCCCAACATGATACGTGATAAGCACCCACTACCAACAAACCTGAATATAGAGATGTGGAAATACCATTTGACAGTCACAGTGGATGAACCGGAACTACTCGACGCGATAGTAAGTGGTTTCCCATTAGGCTATCTAGGCCCCATCACTGATAATACTGAGTGTGACAACCACACATCGGCCTTAGAATTCCCTCACCAAGTACGCCAATATATAGACACAGAGATAAATCAAGGGGCAGTATATGGGCCATTTCAAGTCGCACCGTTTAACGAATGGCTCCATATTAACCCGATCAATCCCGACCAAAATCAGACCCGGAGAAACGCAGAGTGATCTTGGATTTATCGTTCCCCCAACAATTATCTGTCAACGCCTACATCAGGCAGAACTTTGTACTTTGGCACGACAAGGAAACATACCCTCCCCACCGTAGAGATGCTCACCAACCATCTGACGACAAGCAGAGCAACACAATTTTTGTACACTCTAGACATCGAGAGAGCCTACAAAAATTTCAGGGCGTGCCCCGGGGACTGGCCGCTGCTGGTGTTCAGATGGGACCAATCCTACTACTTGGACATCAGTATGCCCTTCGGGGCACGACACAGCAGTCTCCATATGCAGAGAGTGGCGGAGTGTATAATGAGCATAATGAGAAAAAGACAATACCACAGTTTGATGTACCTGGACGATATGCTGGGGTGGGCGGACTCAAAACAAGAAGCTATGGACAGTTATAACTACGCATTACACCTGCTGAGATCACTAGGCCTCCCAACTGCCGACGCGAAAACACAACCACCATCGACAAGAGTAAAGTGGTTGGGGATTGTAATCGATACAGACCGTATGACAGTCAGCATACCAGAAGAAAAGGTGAAGGAGGTACAAGAAGAGGCCAAAAATTTCGCAAAGCGACAGCACACATCGAGAAAAGCACTGCAGTCGATAATAGGCAGAATATTGCACCTCGCAAAATGCATACCTCCGGCAAAGATTTTTGTGCGCCGGCTGCTAGAGGCGCTAAGAGACAACAAAGCACCTACAATTAAGGTCACTCTGTCAATGAAGAAAGATACACAATGGGTGATAGCATGTGTAAGCAATTGGAACGGCGTCAGCCTTATACCAGCTAAGCAGGTCAGCAAATACATATACATCGCGGCCACCGAAAAGGAAGCAAAAGCGGCATGTGAGAACCGATATACCACATGCAATCTGCAAGAAACAAACAACAAGAAGCTGGATAGATTAGCACAGGCCACACCAAACATGGTACACACTCTGTTACAAGAAGGAGATAGAGGAAAGACAATACAGCTGGTCACAACACAAAAGGAAACAGCTGAACTGCTGGCTCAAGGTTCAAGATACGAACCAAATATGCCAGGCCCGAGAGCATTATGGTTGCTCCAGGCATTGAACTATATACGATTTCAAGTTAGAGTAGAGGATAAGGATAGTGTAGAAAATAAATTAAAACGCGCATACAAACATGTTCAGTTCAAAAGGGCACTTATACCAGAAGTATCGTCAATTTCAGACCCGCAAATGGTACAGCTGCTCACGGATGCCCAGGACGCACAAAGACTGGCCAGGGCCCCAGGAACAAACTCTAACCACCGCACAGCGCTAAAGGCTTTCTTTGCCTTTACTCACAAGTTCGGCCTACAACCCCACACAATCTCAGTACCACATTTGTGTGCTTATGTTCAATATCTACGCTCCTACTTAAAGTCGCCAAAATCAGTCCAAAACTATATATCAGCACTCAAGGAATTCTATAGACGCGCCGATATACATAACCCCGCGCTCACTTCACACAGGTTGCAGTTAGCCCTCGACACGGCAACAAGGGACAAAACACATAAAGTAACCCAACGCAAACCATTGGACATACAACAAGTAAGACGTATAGTGCTAGAAGGACGACATTTCCCGGCCCCAGAACAGTACACCTTGGCTATACTGATAATGTACTACCTGGGACTGAGACAGTCGGAGGTCGCCCCACACCATGCAAGTCAATTCGATGCAAGCAGGCATACAACGAGGCAGGAGGTCAAACTAGGAATTAATTCTGTCATAATACACCAAAAGTGGGCACAAAACCTACAGAGGTTTGACCAAGAACGCAATCTCACGATACCAGCATCGCAGGACCAACAGATGTGCCCAGTCAGGGCGTATAAAGCGGCAATATTGGAGGCACCAACAAGATTTGAAGGCCAGCCACTGCTGGTGTTCCCACTCACATGTAAGCTGATTACAAATGCAGATATCAATAGACATTTCAAGTGGACACTCAGGAATATGCAACTACAAGAATCGGAGTACTCACTCCACTCCATTCGGCGCACTGCCACCACCCACACGTTTGAAGCAGGTGTAACAGAGAACGACATACAAAGGTTTGGTCAAGCCAAGCATATCAGCACTACATAACTACCAAAGCCGCCACGAAGGTGACGTCAAAGCTTGTCAACAATTTGGCAAGAAGACAAGTCGACGCCAACACGCAACCAAAGGTCTCACCAAGCACCAAAAAGGGCCTCGCCCCAAAGAGAGCGACCAGATCGCGAAATGGACTTGGGTCTCACCCTTGCTCAACAGAATAAATCATCCACAAAAGGGACTCGGGCATTAGCCCCTGCTTTAATTTTAAAAGGACTAGGGCATTGGCCCCTGCCTCACCACAGGTTCCTCGAACCTAAGTTTATCAATTATCATCTTATTCATTTTAACCCTAATTACAAAAGGACTCGGGCATTGGCCCATGCCTCAATGTTTCCATGAAACACATATCCTATTACCAATACAATAATACCAAAAGGACTCGGGCATTGGCCCATGCCTCAAGGTTTCCATGAAACATACATCTTATTATCAACACATTAATACCAAAAGGACTCGGGCATTGGCCCATGCCTAACCTCGGTTCACCGAACCAACACCACTCAGAGACTCGGGTATTGCCCTTGCTATAAATTTACAAAACCACAACTCATTTTACCAACCACATACTACCAAAGGCATTCTTGGGGGCTTGGCACTTCTCATAATTTATATTCATAACATAAATCAATTCTTATCAACATTTTATTATAACAAATCAACAAAACTTTTATTATATAATTTTATTCTCAAATAAAATTGTTGAAGCCCAAGACTCGCCTCAGGTAATCATTTCATATTTTATAATATCTGGGAATGTCCACGAATGTTGAAGGAATTAATAAAATTCCGAGGCATTGGTGGCGCCCCCTAACCTCACAGCCTGGTAACCTACCTATCCCATAACTCACCACTCCTTCTTCTTACTTCTGTCTCCAAACCTTCAACACCATATAATAATACATAAATTGATCCCACCCACCCACTCCTAATAAAATCCATAACTGGATACCCGGCTGTAATTATATCTAATAATTTAACCAATTATTTAACTATAATTCACTTAAAAACTCTCATTTATATCTCACTTCTCATAATTTATATTCATAATATAAATCAATTCTTATCAACATTTTATTATAACAAATCAACAAAACTTTTATTATATAATTTTATTCTCAAATAAAATTGTTGAAGCCCAAGACTCGCCTCAGGTAATCATTTCATATTTTATAATATCTGGGAATGTCCACGAATGCTCTGACACTCATACTCACTCTCTGACACCCAGTCAAAGAAACCCCTATACATGTATTAATGTATATTATTATTTATTAATGTATAACTATAACCGATAATATCATTGTGTGATATTTTTTATTAATGATTTGAATAATTCATAAGATAAGAAAATCTTTTATTTGCCAGATAGTTCGATAATACAATATGAAAATGCCACTGGTTCTCACCAGGTGGCGTGGTACTGTTTTCACCAGGTGGCGCAAATGGGAACTGGGGTGCATTTACAATTTCTTTTACAATAAAAGTGATGTTAATACGCTTATGTGGCATTTATAGCACTATAGATATTCCACATCATGTACATAGGAATGTCATAAGTGATATACTTCTATAGTATAGGCTCTCATAGAGGATGGTATAATGGATGAAAATAATTATATTTATCCTGTTAGACACTTAAGTGTCTAACAGGATAAAAATAATTATTAAGTAATTGATGTATTACCATGGAGAATAAATTATGAGTACTTTCGAATCATATTATTCTGCAAAATAAAACCAATACAATGAAGTGAAAATTGTGCATGAAATATCCCGCCCAAATGCCATAAGAATTTGCTAATTTTTGCACCAATATTGCGCTATACCCATAGCGTGACCATCTCGCATTCATTGCGCAATAATTATTGCTCAAAAAGCGTCCACTCTCATCACAGAACTATGGCGAGATGATTGCGCATTAAAAATCGCGTAGAATCGCGCTTATTTGCCCGTCGGGCACGCCGTTTAGCCAAATTCCCTTGTCTGTAACGGGGCATTTCGTGCTGGCGCTGAATAGCCCGCACATCCCTTTCCGAACCAACAAGATTCACCACCCTAGGTCTGTTCTTTTTCCTACCAGACTTGACTTCTACAAAATCAGCATCATCTTCCTGATTTTCATCTACTTTATCCGTGGCCGGGGTGGTATCCATACACTCCGACTCCTCCTGTTTCTCCCCACCCTCAAAGACGTACTGACATGGATACCACTCATGATATTTTTCCGAATCTATGTAACATTCTGAATCCAACGGTAAAATTCATTTTCTTATGCGATGTATAGTTCCTGAGTTATGAACACTTTTGTAAGTATTCATTGATTCAAATCTAGCGCCGATATGCGACCACGGATTTTTAGCCTGTGACGTCAGCGGAGGAAGGGGTGCGTGGCCTACTTTCCTCCTGGCTCCATACAGGAGCATCGGTACCATTGGTACAGCATGCGCCGACTGTAAACAAAGGGAAATCTCTGTTGTTTTCTGTGTGTTTAAGCAAGGATTACCATGGTTAAGAGGTGCATAGCAGCTAACTGTAGCAATATTAATGGCAATGGAGTGAGTCTGTTTAAGTTTCCAAAAAATGAGGAGCTCAAAGCGAAATGGGTAACTCAAGTAAGGAGGACTAGGGAAGCGTGGGGTGGGCCATCTGGGTTCTCTGTTCTATGCAGCGCCCATTTTACTAATGATTGCTTTGCCCAGGGCCCCTCCTTACAAGTGGAGTTTGGATTCGATGTTCAGCACAAATGTAGGCTAAAAGAGGATGCTGTACCTAGTATTTTCCCAAGACAAGTTCCCTTGGAGGCTGTGGACATGCCTGCAGACCCCTCTCCCCCACCTCGGAAAAAAAGGAAGAGGACAAGTACTGCCGTAGAGAAACTTGAAATGAAAAGGGTAAGGGTTTATCTGGACAATACATAATCTATGGATATAAACGCTGATTTCCAATGGATGATTTTATACTGAATTTAATATCTTTGTTTTGTATATAATAGATAGAATCCTATGTGTGGAAAGTATAATAATAGTATTATAAAAATCATATGTAAATTCGGGTAAATTCGCAATGAAGTTGTTCTAATACATGCTGTGCATGCTTCTCGTTGCCTTGTCTGCTTCATCAGCAGTCTTCCTCTTGCCAGGTTTCGGGGCTTAGACTGTACCTGGTGTTCTTCAAGAGGTGCCCCAGCAGAGCTGATCAGGCTCCACTTAGCGACTGCAGGTTTCCAGGGGCCGCGCCGTAAGTGAACCCCCTTCCACCTACAGTCATGGCCATTCCAGATGTTATCCTCCAAGACAATGCCGTTCTTTTGAAGTTGTGGTATAGGCTATAAGCGCTATGGTGTGTGTCCAGGCTTGTCTCCTATGCTGTCTCACATCCATTTCTGGACTGCATTCCACAACTTAACATCCTGTGCAACCCCATGGGTGTTCCGGACCGTGTTTCATGCCCGCAGAGCCCACCGGCAAAAGCTGCACAATTTGAACCCAGTCTCTCCCGGTGTCACTAGTCTTTCCCAGTAGTCAGCTAGCCTATTCCTAGTCGTCAGTCAGCCTTTCCCAACAGTCAGCCGTAGCAGGTTCGGTTGTTCTAATACATGCTGTGCATGCTTCTCGTTGCCTTGTCTGCTTCATCAGCAGTCTTCCTCTTGCCAGGTTTCGGGTGTACCTGGTGTAAAACTATAAAAATACATCTCTTTGTGGTGTTCAGGGAAATGAATATTTTTATACTTGGGATCAGTTATCAATACTAAAGTATTGACAATTACGTTAAAGATATATGTAGGCTATCATACACTTTTGATTCATTTACATGGGCATAAAACCTGTAAATTGAATGTAACTTGTAAGAATTTCATATCATAATGATAATCATTTTACACAGACAGTCGCTTCTCTACTAGAGCCAGGGCCATCCATCTCAAATGGACCAGAAGCTTGTGATGAAGATACTGGGGATAACGATATAGATGTTGCAGCTGCAGCTATAGGTGTGAGGACTGCCAATGTGTCCTGTCAAACTGATCCCTGCTACACAAAGCCCCGTCAAAAGTCATCAAAAGTGCAAGTTAGGATCTTGGATGGGATTGCCAAGGGTGAGGTTTCAATAATTTATGATTTTCATAAGTAAGTAAATGTCTCAAACAATTGGTGGGGGTCGATCCTGAATCATTTTAACAAATATCATATACATGTATAGATAATTATGATATACATAAATATGGGCATTTCCATTAACTGATCATCATGGGGAATTATGAGGCCGAAAAATATTAAATTGTCCCTAGTATCAGTATCCTGTTCAAGCACAGATTAGACTTGTATACTACTGATATAGATATTATACAAATATTGATTTTAATTTAATTGTTCTGCTGTATTCAAATCGTAATAGATTCTTCATTCCAAAATAATTTGGGCTTTTCATTTTGTATACAGCTACACAGGTAATCACACCGCAGATGGAAACCATACACACTCAATGCTCTATGCTAAAACCTGAAGCCCTTGATTCATCCATGAGTGAACCGGAGATAGGTGATGAGGATAATCCCAGTAAAGATCCAGACTGGAAGCCATCAAAGGAAGAACAAGAAATGGACGATGAAGATGATGTTTATAAACCTGTTTTAAGTGAAGATGTTCCTCCTCAAGATGATGAAAAGTTCATTATCTTTAAGAACTGTCTCCAAGGTTTATTATCATGGTGCCATTGCCCCAAATGTGGATGCCAAGATATCGCCACATCCATGTTCATCAAAGGAACACTTCTAAGAATAGAAATTGTGTGTGACTCCTGTAAAGGGAAATCCACATGGTACAGTCAGCCATTTATTGGTGGTATCGCAGCTGGGAATATTCTATTGTCAGCTGCAGTCTTATATGCTGGGGCTACAATCTCCAAGATTTTGCGCGTCTTCAAGCATTTTAAATTAAGAGCTATCACCGACAGAACATTCTTCCGCCACCAAAGAGGTATTTTATTTCCTGCAATACAACAAACATGGCGGTATGAGCAGGCATGCTTGATCGATCTTCGAAAGGCCATGGGCGACCCCCTCATTGTTGGTGGAGATGGCCGTGCAGACAGCCGAGGACACAGTGCCAAGTATGGCACATACACCGTTATGGACCTGCCTCACAACTGCATCATTGATTACAATGTTGTGCAAGTAAGTTGTGGACTATTCATGCATGATTATAATAAATTGATTTTCAGAATATGTTTCAAATACATTTCTATTACCCTAGAATATAAACCGTATCAATAAAGTCAGACTAAAAGCAAACCTTCAGATTTTATAGTAACCATTCAGTATAACATGATGTCAACCTTATTGCCACTTTCATGTACCATAGCAATTTTATCAATGATTACAGAGTAATGAATGTGGAGGAAGTTACCACATGGAAAAGGAGGGTCATGTGCGATGTATGAAGTGGTTTAAGGAAATTGACCTCACTATAGACACACTCATCACAGATCGACACAGGTATGTATAAATGTCTCAATAATACTGCTAAGGCTGGCTATTTATCTAAATGTGGCCAATTTGGGATTTATTTTATCCAGGACAAACGAAAATTACAATCAGCAATTTTCTCATTATCCAGAGCCTATATAAAAGTATTCTGTCGTTTTTCAAGGTCCATTGCAAAGTATGTTCGGGAGACTCTACATATTACCCATCTGTATGATATATGGCACATGGCAAAAGGTAATATTTTTTCATCAGGAACAACACTTTGGTGGTGGTCTGAAATGTAATTCACTTTAATGTTTTAATGCTAATTGAACGTGGCAATGTCGGCTCCCTTCCCCCTCGAATGCTACCATGTAACTGAAGAACGTTACGTTCTTCAGACGTAGGTTTCCAAGACCTCCTTAGTCCCTTGACGATGTCAAAAAAAAAAAAAAAAAAATTAATGTTTTAATGGGACAGTAAAATATTTTGTTGTTCTCTGACACAAATATATAATTGTTTTTCATCGTATTCCTAATCTTTGCAGGCCTCACTAAGAAACTGGAAGCACTAGCCAGAGAAAAAGACTGTGAAATGTTGAAGCCCTGGATTCGCAGTATTGTTAACCATCTGTACTGGGCAGCTACGTCATCAAAGGATGTGCGGGAAGAGGAGAGGGGAGATATGATTGTGGCTAAATGGTTATCAGTCATAAACCATGTACAGAATATACATAGGGGCCACGGTGATCTATTCACAAGATGTAACCATGGACGACTTAGGGGAAGAGACCGTAACAAGAAGTGGCTCCCAAGAGGTAATATTAATCAATTTCTCACATGTGCATTTTGTATGGTTCTCCTTGTGCGACAACTGATATATTCTTAATTATTCCATGAAATCTATTTTTTTATATTTGCTTAAATGTTAATAAATTAACGTTAATTACAGGTGGCCATGTTGCAATCAAATTTGAAGTCCTTGCTATGAAGACTCTCTTCCTGAACGACATAAAGAAATTGTCAAGTGTTTTCCAGACTTCGCCACTTGAAGCTTATCATAGCTTACTTTCTCACTTTGCCCCAAAGGAGATAGTCTTCACAAACGAGGGAATGGTCTGCAGGTACAGATGCATAGAAAAACTTAAATTTACATAACTCCAGCTAAAAGCTTATCCTTGTATATTATATATTATCATAGATTCATTATTACATCATTAGGAATTGATTTTCGTAATAGGTTAATTTGCTAATTTTTTCTAGATATACTGCCATTGATAAAATGCTTTTGTTCATTTTTAGGACAGCCCTGGCAGTCATGCACTACAATGAAAACGCAGGAAGGCCACAGGCAAAGACTAAGGCTAACATTCCTCGCTATAAACTTCGGTTTCCTAAGTATAGACATGGGGAAGCGATTGTCCAAAAGCTCCTTGTGGATCCAACGCATGGTAGGTTAAAATACCCCTATTATAGACAGATTATATAGCTCAACTATTTGAATATTGATAGTGATAGATACAGTAGTTGATATGTTAGTGTATAAGGGCAACACAGATTTAAAATTGCGTATGGTATTTACCAATAATCTATCTATAGATACATACTTTATAACGATGAAGATGAAAATGTTTTAAATTGATCCTTTATTTTTTTTACAGAATATGTAAGTAGGCTGATGCAGAAGACAGTGAACATCTGCAGTAATCGAAATACAGTGCAGGAGAGGGGACCAACACCGCCCACTTTATGCTCCCAATATCCAAGACCAGATATGAACTTATTAGTTAGCCAGCATATGAGCCGCTTCAATATTAATAATTCTTAAAAGTCAAGAGAATACATCTTATATATCCAAGGGTGGATACTGGAATTCTCCATACTCTGCAGATGGGAAGTTGTCTCGGATTTTGTTTACAATGCAGGATGGCAAGGGGACTCGTATGTTCCTGCCTAGGTACCCCCAGTGCCACCTCACAAACTGCCTATACGCTGTGTACCTGTAACGCCTGAAAAGATAGAAGTTATGAATTTGTTGCATTACATTTTCTTCTGACGGTGTTTTCATTTCTAGACTGAATGATTTACCTAAGTATTCAATAAAGACAGACAGACAATTCAATTAGACATTAACTTGATTATTATTTGATATTTTTTTCTTTGAAACCTTCAATCATTAATCCATAATGATAATTATGCATATGCATAGTATTTACTTTTTTCAATCGAATTTGGAAAGGTTTATTTAAAACTGATGTAACTTACTCGTGAATACCATGGTCTCCATAATGGCCATGATCCTGGTGGTATCCATAATATGCCACTTGAAGTGCATATCGGTTCAGGCACACAGCTGCAAAGCCTTCATGCAGGGTAATACATTGCAGATCCCCCATTTTGTCCTCAAGTTTCTGGATCTCCTTGCAGCAAACAGACTGCACTACATCTGGCATTGATAGGCAATGCCCACACTGACACCTTGAAAACGAAAAAGGAATTGTTTATTTCCATGACTTGAAATTGAAGTAAATCTTGCAAATATTTCATTAAATGGGAGGGGGCAGGAGTGAGGGAGAGGGGGTGTCGAAAGGATAATAATAAGGGTGAAGATAAGTGGGGATAGAGAAGTGGGAGCATGAATAGAATGGGGAGAAGGAGTGGAAGAGCAGGCAAGGAATCTGCCGTCGAGAATATCATTTAATTGTAACGATTTTCAGGATTTATTTTTGAAGATTTGTGAAGATTTACATGATGCCTGATATTTTTATAATGTGAAAAAATCATTTTTATTTTGTGTTCCTAAGTTGTCTGACAGTGTACAACGCGTAAATAAGAGTTATAATGTATTTACCAGGGATTTACCCTGTGTGTGGTGTAATATAGTAATGATGAAAGAATGAATGTGTGAATTGCAGGTCAAGTACTTGTTTAAAGAAAAGTATGCCCATGTTCAAACATCAGTTTCATTAAACTTTATAAACATAACTTAATGAATTGTTCTATTTTGTAGCTATAGAGTTTCATAAAGGGACTGTGTTCTGGGAAAGAATTGTCACACAAACATAGATCGAGCTATACAATAATGCATGCACAGAAATCAACTCAGATACCAGTAGGCCTACTGCAGAGTATGACGGGGGTCTAGTAGTCCATAACACGGCCCAAGGCTCAGCCACAGTGGGATAGTGGGTCTGTGGAGAGACTAGGGGTCTAGCTGAGGATCGCATATAGCTAGCTCTACACACGGGACCGATGCAAACATATGAAAATCAGTTTACACTTAGCAGTCATACCAGAAAAGACATTGTGAATATTTAATGAATCTCACCAATTAGTGTTGTTTAGTCGTCCTTCAGGGTCACCATTACTATCGTCTGAGTCTCCATCACTGCCATCTGTTTGGGACTCACTGCCACTACTTGCATAGGGCTCAAACCGATAAGGCTGCAAATTACCCAGGTTTTCCCCCAAATCCAAGTAATCCAGGGGGTTCTCTCCTGTGAAAAATCTTTCTGTTTCCTCATCAGAGCTTGATAAATCACGATTATCTGCCTGGTCAGTACGTTCCACGCTGCTACTGCTAGTCGCCATCGTTGTTTACCTATATGTGGGGGCTACCCTAGGCCACCCCTGCGTTCATCCGCTGACGTCATCAATATGGCGGAGCGGTGTCCGTGGAAATGGCGTCGTCTGCTATACAGCCCCCAATTCCACCCGTTGTTTTCCCTCTAGACACCATATCAAGTTATATCTCCAAAACCTGTGACGGGATCTGGTCTAAATATAACCAATTGTATATCCATGTCGGTGCGTCTTCAACACCAGTGGGAGCAGGCTCCGGATTCTCAACAGCATCGCCCGGGTTAGCATCAACAGCTGCTCCGTCATCAACTATTTCACTCTCCTCCTCCTCGGCTGGGGGAGCCAGGGTGGAGCTCGGGCTATCTTCCACAACAACTACCTCCGAGCCATTAGGCGGAGGGGCAGTATTAGAGGCCTGAGCTTCGGAAGGCTTCGGCTTCAGTTTTCGGGGACTCGCTCTCTCCACACTTTTCGCCGCAGGCTTCTCAACAGGTTTCTGCTTACACTTCTTAACAGAAGTTTTCGGCTTGACAGAAGCCGCCAGCTTCTTCACCTCAGCTAACCTCATAGCTTCCCAGGCCTTCCTCTCCACTTTTCTCTTCTCAGTTATTTTCTTCACTACAACAGGTTTAGGGGTGGACCCTGTCTTCTGCATTGTTGGAAAATCAACATCATAATCCTTGGAGCCACCAGGCTTCTCCCCATCAGCCATTGCTACAGCGTATGATAGGACGCTGTTCCTATCAACACTGTTCCGATCAACTACTAGCAACCGTCAGCTAACCAATTCACAATTTGTATAGCAGCAACCAGGTATAAAGACAATTTGCAGAGGAACAAGCAAGCAAACAATTACTTTATTCCACACAGGGCAAGAACATACAGCGGGACACGACCAACTAGGTTGATCAAATTCAACTGACTGACTGGTTTGCTGTGCCCACCTCTCGTTCCTTCTCATGAAAACGAGGTCACCGGGTCTAAAAATAGCCCTCCAGCAATGTCACCACCCGCGATTCAACTCGCGAAATGGACTCAATTGGGTATATACCAAATGAGCAATACTCTCATCTCCACCCACTTTATTTCCCAATAGGTCTGGCAGCCCGAGGAGACCAACTGGCCAGTCAAACCAGTCACACCGTAAAATTAGCAAAGCTAACCAGTATAGGAATAACCCAATATAGAATCAGACCAGACCTCTATACGCGAGTTCCCGTACCTAGCCCGATTCCACATCAGTACTTCTCGTTGTGTCATTTTTTAAAACCTCTGCACCAAAACAGTTCACATCCGAATCAATACCCATCCCATACCTATTAGGAGCTTTCACGACCCGGAGGGGTCTCCTAGACAAGTAATCGGACCTCAATAAGTTATCCATAGTATTGGCCAAGGGTAAATCATTTTCATCTCCCTCTATAGCTGCAGCTTCCTCCTCACCCGAACCAGCAGATTCCCCTCCTGGGTCCCCAGATACCTAACCCGGTGGCTCGAGCGAAGCACACAGAGGAGCCTGGGGAGGTCTACCCCTCCTTCTAACATGATGCACAGTCTTCCTAGTAGCTTTTGCAGTAGGCGCTTCAGACCAAGGCAACAATTTACCAGTCGGAGCAACCCAAAGAATATCCCGGCCCATGGCTCTCTGCTTTTGGTATTCAGGGGCCCGATGCAGATAATCTAGCATTATCCAACTCCTGGGCCGGGCGTTTGGGAAGGTGCAGCCGTGTCCTGTTCAGTCTTTGTGCAACAAAGGGTATTGGACTATCAAATTGCTGTCTCCCCCTTTTTACACCTACATTTCTATCTGTAGTGCGGGCAAGATCCCAGAGCCCACTACCTGCCAAAGAACCATGATCTGATCCTAATGGCAGGACATCGACATGGTTCTCCAAGGCATCAACAAATTCATCCTCCCTATGACGACCCGGTCTACAACTCTATGATACTCCGGGGGAGCATATAACCTTGGCCCCGCTGGTGGAGGTAACCTGTAATCCGGAGGTATGTTCAACATTACTTCCCCTGCAGGAGGGACAATTATATTCGCTGGTTGAAGTGGGGGCAATGCGTTAGCCACCGCCTCTTCAACCTCTTCTTCAATAATTATGTTCCACATTTTCTACATTTTCATCTACCACTGCATTATCCAGAACCCCATGTTGCTCTACAGGTAGATCAACCACGGCCAGACCATCAAGCACTTCTTCTTCTACTACTTCAAGTTCCGGGTCCGCCGCCACCGGAACAAAATCTTCTTCATCTCCATGAGCCCCGAGAGGCCCCTGAAGATTAACATCATTCACAGCATCATCGGCCGGAATACCATTCCTCTCAGCCATAAGGCCGGAGTACTATCCCAACTTACAAAGAATGTACACGAAGGACACAAGAAACCCGAATTGGTCACGGCACCAAATTGTACTTGTTCGGCGACTTAAGGTAAATAACGACAAAAAGACAACACAGATCTCCGAGTCCTTGCTAGCTTGGGTTGTTTTATTCTGGCGATAACTTCCTCTAACCACAGTAAAGGGAACACCTCAGCTTCACAGAAGAGAGGCTCATGAATGAATAAATAGATGTTATAAATGGTGTTTAGAACTAAAAGTAGAAGTACAAACAACAGCTAGAAGTAGAATATGACATTAAGAACAACAAAACCCCAAAGCGACGTCTGGTATTAAAAGCTCCCTGCAGCAGGAGAACCAAGCCAGCCCGAATCCAGCCCGGCCGGCCGCACCCGGAGAACCGGGTGACTAGGCTGAGGGCCCGGGTACTGGCTAGCAGTGCCAGGGCAGAGCAGGGCGACCCACTCCAAACCGGCACTACCGAGACAAGACAAAGGAACCCCTCTTCACGTATATTATACGGATAATAGCAATCCAATATCAGGGCAATTGAATGATGCAGCAAGGAAAAAAGTTCATGAACTGAAACAAACTGAGTTGGTACAACTTGAGGAGGAAAATTATAACAGACGACAATTGAAGACACAACAGAGAAGGGTCTTTTGGTAAAGAGCCCAAAGACGAAGAAAAGGGAACAGCCATGAATTCTGCCTATAATAGTTCTGAGTGAAGCCTGAACTAGTTGCAACCCCAGATATTCAGGAATTGATGTCTCGCCGACCTACTTTCTCAGACCGCTGACCCACTAATTTACATGTCCTGTAACCAATTAGGAGGCAGGACGGGATAAACAGATAAGATGCATATGCATACCTAACTTCGGGCATGCTGTGAGAGGGTTGGACAAACATGACACTTGGAGCCTATCTCTCTATAGTGATAGTGTATACGTCTATGTTTTCTATGTATTTCTATGTTATTCCTTTCCTCTTTCATATTCATTTAATCTGTGCACCGAAATATAGCTCTATGGGAATTACACTATTAATAGTTATGGGTAAAGGTAAATGCCAGTGTTCAATCAAAAAAGAAGGAATCATGGAATTTTGTTTAAACTTTGGATTTAGGAAGAACAAGTCCCAAAAACCAATGAAAACCACATGTCATTGGATTAGGTTTTATTTCGGGGACCACTGAAATTTACCACCATTCACTATAGAAGTCAATGAGGAAAAGGGGTTTCACTCCCATTTTTTCCGAATATCATTTTTTTTAATCATGCAATTTCCTTTAAAATTCTCATAATACATACATAGACATTTATAATATATTTTCGCTTGATACGCTGAGAACTATTGTCTATATGGATGAAATGCTATCATTAATTAAAAAAACAAACAAACAAACATATTATTTTACCCTCCAAATAAAGAAAAACAGGGCGCCATTGAACTAAATAAAAAGTTATTGAAAATTCATGCTTTTCCATTATTGACCTCCATATATATAGTGAATGGTAGTAATCTTCAGTCGTCCCTAAAGGCTGGGTTCCACTGGCCGGCTACTACTCCTGCTACTCCTCCTGCTACTTTGAAAGTCTATTGCTCCTGCTTCTTTAGAAGCAATTAACGTATCGCCAGCGCGGCCGTAGGCACGCCTCCACTGTCACGTGACCCACTTTTGGGCCTTGGACCACAAACAAACCCTCCCTCAATGCATAAGAGATGGGAATGTACCATTTTCCTGAGGCGGGGAAGTGTTAAAAGGAGGCAAAATAATTTGAAGAAAGATATGTTTACGGTCTAGGAACATGTTGGAGGTATATACACATCATTTCTTTAGACATGTATTAACTTAATTTTGTTTGAGTAGCGTTTATTTCAAGGTAGACATGTCTGAACTTTTTATGTATTCAAGATGATTTTTCATTTTCTACACCATACTCAAACTACTATCCTTGTGATATGAAGGTTGGCAAGCAACCCTATTGGTTGAAGGGGTGGATATCATAACCACATCACATACTTACAGTATACAAATACCATTGAATATATTAAACAGATTATAACAGAGGCACTAGGGACCTGGACCGGTTTTAAATTAACTATATCAGTTGGGTTGAGATATCAACATAGGATATACTTAGAGCGATGGTAGAGACTTGGTCGTTAGCAATGTGTATAAGGTACACCTGGAGGATTGCTCAAAGGAAATAGGAATATATTTGAATTATAACTAAATATGAATAATACGCACAACAGCTGTTATACCTTACTGGGATCTTGTATTTAGTATAGTTCACAATGGCTGAAGGAACAGTTAAAACCCAGTAATATGACCAGAAATGTCCCTAGAATATTAATTAAATGGCTGTTCAATACACAGCATATCACATATATGAATTTTTTAGAGCAAAGTAACATATTACTGAAATCTCTTCGTGATCGTATACACCAACTAGCCTTAATTAGACCAAACCTCACCAAAAAATGTGCAGTCACAATGGTTAAATCTAATATTCTATCTATTATAGATTACAGTGCCCCTTTTATTTGTCGCTGCAACCAAAAAACGATTACAGCCGTACAATGATTACAGAATAAAGCCCTAAAAATCGCCCTAAAATGTCCCCCAAGAACGCCTACTGAGTTCATTCATTCATCAACAAATACTATGAGGGTTGTGCATAGGATTGGGTTTTTATTATCTAAATTAGCGTTTATTTCTGTCAGTAAAATCGACACTGAAATAACTCATCTCCATACCAGACCAACTTGATTATTTGACGCCCCCGTCCTTCAGGTTTTTATTCCTAAAAGAGAAGTAGATAGACTATCTCTCCACTATCAGACTGCCAATGCTTGGAACAAATTGCCCATCCGACTACGTAATATCCAAGATAAAAATGTTTTCAAAATCTATATCAAGAAGCACTTCCTTGAAAAGACAAATTAAATAATCGTAAGCTCACTCAGCTTCCTCCCGCCGCACTCACGCCTCTTTGTAAATTATGAACATTGTACTGTACTCATCTCCCATTATTTATCTTCTCATCCCGTTCCTAATATGTGACTGTATATTAATTATTTAAACACTTCTGAATTTTGTCATTAAGTAGTAATTTCTCATATATAATGATGATTTCACCGTTTAGAACTATTGTACCCGATGTGCAATAGAACAGTTCTAACCTGATTTTTACCTGGAAATTTACACCTGATTCCGACCTGATGCTTTACTAGTGGAAATCGTAAACGATTATGAGGCTCAAACTTGATTTTACAATGCTCTATGGACCCGATTTATGAATGCAGTTCTCATGCACTCAACGATGCACTATTTACCAGGTTATAAAATATGGTTCTGTTGCACTCACCTAGCCTCCTTCAATGCTCTATAGACCTGATATATTTTCTATAGCTGATAAATTGCATATAGAAGCAATATTTGAGTACTATTCATATTCCTAATACATTTCTAAAGAGTTTGGCATATATGCTTTACTCCTGGGATAGCAATACATCTTTTTTACACTTTAAAGATATACACTTTGACTGCTGCATAGCCACTCCAAACATAGCCCTCCTGGCGGCAGGTACAACCTCTGTGGATAGTTCCTTTCCATTGGCCAAGATTCCAGAGCCTCTCGGCTGACTAGGTATAATTATATGTACAGTTATGTGGGTGTTTTGACCACAACATTTCAAACATCAAACAGATACATTATACAAATAAACCATGGAAGAATATCATTTTATGATACTCCTAAATATATATGATTTCCAATATGTATAGTTTATAAATGCAACATAAGTGTATTAGCACCACCTTCATTATAAAATAAATTGAAAATGCCAACTGTTCACTAGTGGCACCACCTAGTGAAAAACTAGTAATGCCTAGTAGTGCGAACAAGTGGCATAATGGTGAGCCTATGTGTGATGCACCATCGCCCAGTGAAGGGCAAGCAGTGTACTAGTGAAACTAGTTATTATATATAATGAAATTGCAGTTTAACATTTAATAATTTTCAAGGAAATAGCGGATATAATTATAACAAGCAGATAAATTATTTCAAAAGGGAGGGGGTAATATTGACAGCGGTAGTTCTATAAAGGTTTCAAAATCCGGTTGTGGAGAATATATACGATGTGTTTCAGCAAAATGAGTCACAAGTCCCAAAATGATATTTTCCAAAGCGCTTAAAGTTATATGAATACATTTACTAATGACAATATATTTAATATATCCAAGTATTAAGTTCATGTCAAATAAACAGGTTATTTGAATAGGTGTAATTTACTGGTGTTTTACATATAAGATAAGATAAGATAAGAAAATGTTTTATTCGTCAGATAGTTTGATATCACAATACGAAAAGGACAAAAGGGTCTACATGTCTATATAAAAAGTTAATTCTATTTCTGCTGACAGTTACCATTAATTTCGAAGGCCTTGTCCTATACTCGACTTAGGGTTTGGATTATAAAGATAAAATTAGACAAATAATGAGAGAATACAGAATATCAGATGGACCTACGACTATCAAGCGTTGAATATAATAACATTTTGTGAGCATTGCATTGGATCTACTTCCTAAATGCATTACATGTTTTAATAAGAGTAAGAAAATAACAGTACAAATACATGCTTTTTGTATGAAAGCCTGCCAATATATAGGCGATTTTGACAGTCAGTTTGGAGAACATATGAGGTAAGAAACATGTACCAGCGAGGCAGTTACCTGAGATTTTTGATAATTATTGAATATTATATTCAATTCCTTGAGTAAAATAATTCCAATTCTTGTCATATGAGGTAAGAAACATGTACCAGCGAGGCAGTTACCTGAGATTTTTGATAATTATTGAATATTATATTCAATTCCTTGAGTAAAATAATTCCAATTCTTGTCTAAATTGTTTTTGGGTATCTATGTTTTGTATAATATGGAGGTATCATTACATTGTTTAGTTTCGTTGGGAGGGGTTTCTATGAATGAGTGTCAGAGACTGAGTCTGAGTGTCAGAGAGTGGAGTGTCACATATGTGCGACATTAGGTGTGAATGCCATGCAGGTGAGTGAGCAGTGGCAGGTATTATAACCTGTTGTAGCTTCATTGTGTTGTAGAATTTTATGATATGTATATAGTTTTGGGTGCGGATTTGGTTTGAACTATTATTTGTGATAGAACAGTTAAGAGTGTTTAGGTTATACAGATGAATATATGAGATTCTCAAATGAATACAATATGCTCCATGGATCTGGTTTATAAATGTGGTTCTGATACTCCCAACAATGTGCTACTGACCAGGTGTAAAAGACACAGTTATGATGCACTCAGTGAGGCACTTTTGTTGCTATTGCTATGTGAGGGAGAGCGGGGGAGTTACCAAATAAAAGTTATTCATTCATAATCATTATTCATACAAATGCACAGGACATTTAGGTAGAGGTTTAATTCATTCTTTACATGCCTGTAACAGTTTAACATTTACATTGAAAAACGCTGTATTCACCATGTATGTTTTCATAATGTTGCCTTATGAAATATAATGATATTTCTTAAACAGGCAGAGATAGGCAATGCTCTTATTTGGAGTGAAACTTTGATTATTTCTTTCATTAGTTCAACTGCATGTAGCTAGTGCATTGATACCAGATTTATTTATATACATATATCTGATACGCATTTTTGGAGTGCATCTGATGAGGCACATTGCATCAGGTGCAAAACCAGGTGCAAAACTGCTTTTTTGAGCGGATTGCACTTTTGTGACTGGTCAGTGGCACTTTTGCATGCACTAAGGGATTTTACAATGCACATTGGGTAATTGCTTAGCAACTGATATCGCCTATGAGCAGATGGCCTTTAACAACGCTTGATGTTAGCGAAGAGTTTTCTTCTGCCTTTTCAGTGTATATGTGAAATAATAAACGTTATAAAAAAAAAATATATAAGTTCACTGGCCTAGCTTTTTCAGGCAGAGGAAGTCGCCCAACCTGAGGCTAAGGCTTTGGCTTGTCTAGCCTAAGATATGAACATGCCATTACAAACCTACAGGGTTCCAATGTAATACTTTAAATTATGTAATTTAACTACAAATAACTACTATTAACTACTTTAAAAAAAAAACTACTTTACACAATATACTAAGAAGTAGGAAATGTACTAAATTCAAAACATTTAATGGGGGGTGACATCGTGGAATCAACTAGCCAAAAATGCTAGGAGGAGGAGATAAGTGCAGGCCTATAAATGTAGTTAAACAACTAGTGTACAAGGATGAATTCCTTAAAGTTTTCGCCTAAAACGCAGACTGGAACTGGAAAACATGATTTACTGCACATTTCAATTCAATTCCAGCTTTTGCAATTATAAAAATCCGGAGAAATCCAGTCGTTATTCTCTGTGTACATGTGTAGTCCCATAGCACTACACACTGTAGAGACCAGTGAGTGACCCTTGTTTGTGGGTATGTTTGGGTCGGGGCATTGGGACGCACACATGGTGGTCATCTGTTTATGGTTTGAAGGTATGTGATTGGCTAATCTCCCCACGCGGTCAGCGCCCGGCGATACGTTAATTGAAGGTAACCGGAATGGGTGCTACTGGGATGTTACTTCCACCGCTACTTCTAACGCTACTCAGAAATGTGAGCAGATGACATTTTATTTTCACATTGGAATGAACACATCAAGTAACATGAGGCGTAACATAGAGTGGTGCCATTGCCCTACTTCAGCTCCCACTATTTCCTGTTACTTTGGCTACAAAGTAGTGGCCGTTGAATATCAAACATGTTTGATAGAAGTGGGAGCCCTCTACGCTTTGAAAATCCGCGGAAAGTAGCATGGCTATGTTGCGGGAGCCAATAGCACCCATCCCCGTTACTCTCAGTATAGTTTTTTTTATTTATCATGATTTACAAAGAAATTGGAAAGAAGTATATATGGAGAACAAGGTCCTGTGTTCAGGTACATTTGTCTATTGGTATATTGGAAGATTATTTAAAAATGATCTTGTATACACATGTCTCTCAAATAAATAATATTTCAAAATCCCAAAAGTTGTTATGACACACGAGTAAATAAATTTGATAAATAAATTAGTTTCTTGAAGTTTAGTTCTAATATTTGAACAATCTACGTTTACCCTATGCATTGCAGCTGTTGGGTCTAATTCAGGGGTAGCATATGAAGATTTATATTAGATGTTTTGAAAAAGTTAGAATTTGTAACAGAATAGATAAAAGTGATTGTATAATATCTTAAAAGTCATTATTTTCTAACTGATGGTTCAATATGTTTTTTTCTAATTGTCCATTTTTATGCTTGGAATATAAGGATATGTGCATGTATGTTCAGTTTCTATGTGGCATTATGGAAACATGAAGGGGAGATGTTAACAAGGAATGCATAACTGAAGATTAAATTTCATAATAATGAAGTAGTGTGAGAATCTAAGGATTCTTTTTTCGCTAATGTTGGTGTCTTTTCTTATATATATAGTATGTGCTAGAAAGTCGGGTTGTAGGGAAGAAATCCCTTCTCTCTGCCATGCTTTGCTATGCCCAAGTTGCACACCCAGATGTGCAATGTGCGTTGAAACCATCTCTCAGTATCTCTGCAGTCCCCTTTCTCTCTGCATTCGCCACTCGTATAATGCTCTGCACTATAACCAGGAAGCCGTGTGGTTCCCTGACTGCACTATAGGAGTGCAGTGCACTATAGGAGTGCAGTCAGGGAACCACGGTTCCATTCCTGACTGCTCTCAAGTATACCGAGCTCATGTGTACTGCTCACATGTATGCCGCACCTTAGCCTACCGCACCCCGGCCTACCGCGGTTGCGTGACCCGCTCCCGGCCTTACCCACGTGCCTGCATATGGGTCAGATCGTCAGAAAAAGTAGGTAATCATCAGAAAATGTACAATCAGCAGCTCCACATATTTAATAAATTCTGCTAAATTACACAGATAAATGGTGAATACTTGATATATTCAAATATATTTGTCATTAGCTGGGAGGGGATTTGCCAAAATTTGGACGAATCGTGCACTTGGTGACAAGTTTTTGCAATTTGGCATGGTGTTAGGTATGGGTATTAGGTTTTCAAAACCCTGTGCAAACAGAATGTGGTGGCCCCCCGGTGGCCATTATATAGGAGCAAAAACAAAATGGCTGTCACTGGGTCATAACAATTATTAATGTCATATCTCAGCTCCCTTTAGCACTAAATCCATGTGTAATACCACTTTGGCCGTGTTGTAAGGCATGGGGAATCTATTTCCAACATTATTTTTTTGTTTCAAGGTCAATATCTAGGTCAAAATCCAAAATGGCTGCTTCTGGAAAGAGTAAGTATCATATCTCAGCTCCTGTTTGCACTAGACCTATGTATAATACCACTTTGACCATGTTTTAGCATATGAGGAAATCATTTCTGAGGTCACCTTTCTGTTTCAAGGTCAATATGTAGGTCAAAATCCAACATGGCCGCCTCAGGTAAAAGTAAATATCATATCTCAGCTCCTGTTTGCACTAGGTCTATGTATCCAGGTCAAAATCCAATATGGCTGCAGACTGGAGATGAAAATGTCATACCTCAGCTCCAATTAGCACTAGATACATGTGTAATACTATTTTCTTTAGGTTTTCAGTAACAGGGAATCAATTTCTGATATCCTTAAGCCATTTTCAAAATTAAAACTTTTTTTATGAGCTTAGTCCTCTAATTAAGATGAAGGTGCATGAGACTAATCAAACCTAAAATGTGTAAAATAATATAATTATTACTTATATTGACATGACATTACACACAGACAAGTTTGTGTTTCTTTTTTTCATTCTTTTGGCCTCACACCTAATATAACAACATATATACTAACTTAAAGCCAGAAAATATTAAGAGACATGTTGGATTATTGGTTTCTATAAAAGACTGTGCAGTCTTTCAACAAATACCTCAGCTATTAACAAAATAAATGAAAAAAACACCTAAACTTGGCTGAAATATTGGACTTATCAGTGTTTGTACATTAGGTATTTCCTTTGATATATTCACAAATGATACCATCCGAAACAGTGAATCCCAGGCTTCAACCACATACCAAGTCTTTAGTTGTGGGACGACTTTTGACTGAATGACAATCAAATTAGTAATCATGAAAAAACACAAATTTGAAGACCAGTTGGCAACCCCTGTGTGCTCTCTCTGAGGTCAGGCTGATAAGGTCACTCTCTCAAAATGTCTGAATGGATCAGTCAGACCAGCTTTTACTAATAATCCCAGAGCAGGTATGCCTGAGGAGGCATGGCTTAACCAAAGCTTCAAGAAATACCAGTGACATACTCTGGGTTCTTCTCCCATGGCCAATGCTAAGAAGATGTCAGGCAAAGGACAACAGTTGGAGTTTTTGCTATAGTCTATGAAAAGGCCTCATCAATGGCTATGCAGAAACATGCAATGCTTGTGGTGAAGAAGGCATTTAAGTTTGTGAATCCTGGCCAGATTTGAGTGATCGAAGGTGACAGTCCTCTCTATGCGCAACAGAAGAAATGGCAATAGCAATACCCAGATGAGGTGGATAAGTCCAAGATGGTTTGTTTTATGGGATTCCTCCATCTCAAAATGTCAGCTCAAGAATGTGGGGATGAGCTGTTGGCTGGATCAGGCTGGGAACACATGTTTTCCCTTGCAAAGGTTTTCAATACTGGTGTTGCAGCTTCTCGGCTAGGTGGCAAGTATGTCAAGCATACACACTATGCATACCAGCTCACTTTTGCCTGGCTCCACATACTCAAAGTTCAGGCATATGATGATTACTGTTCTGAGGGATATGGACCTCATGAACCCATGGAGACATGGGAAAGGCGTCTCATTAACAATGCTCCAATGATTTGCTACTGGACAACAGTGAGAGATTGCCTGCTCATTAACTGCCATTTTGTTCGGGGCCAGCAGGTTGGTGATTGGCCACTGACTCTAAATGCCTGCTATGATATGTGTCCATGGTTTTTTGCATTGAGTGGATTCAAAACATCTGTTTGGTTATGTTGAACTGTATTTTAATCCGTATTTTTGGCTTAAATTTGGGTCCATAGGGAAAGGGCTACACTTGTCAAAGAATCATTTAACCATAAGGGCTGAGTCATACCGTCATATTTACTATCACAGATATGGTTGATTCTCATGACTCGTCTTCAAATGTGAAAAATTACTTGGACATTGAATAAATGATTATGTTTTGGTTTTACATAATTTCTATTCATTTTATCATAAGCAGGTTACTAAGACCTTTTAAGGGAATCCTAGTTTTAGGGGGATGTGACCAATATTAAGGGTACCACGGCCAAATAACTACCTCAAAACTATCCGTTTTCATAACTTAGAAGCTAGGAAAAAAAATTTCCATTTAATGAAATTGAATTACTAATATTTGATAATTGTTTTAAGCATACAATATAGGCAAGGGTTAGACGTTTCTGTAGAAATAATAAAATTTGGAAATAACTATTTTTCCTAAGCTCCTACTTATGATTTTCCACTGTGTAGTTTTATGTAGACATCAGTGGCTCCAAGAAAAATAAATTTCAAATGACAAAAAAACATCTTGTTTTATTTCATGAGGTGTGTTATATATAAATAGTGTTGCAAAAAAATTCAATGCTGCTTCCACGCAAAGTAGCAAATGACAGGGTCAAAGGAAGTGAGTTTGGGGTATATTTAGCATAGTTACCCTTACACCCTTATTATTTGAATATTTTCTGGTCCTTTAATATTTAATTAATGAAACTTCTCCCGGAAAGACAATGTATGTAGGGCTAGGTATGAGTGCAAAGGAATTTTTTTTCAAATCACTCCTGTAGGGGGTACATCTGTCAATATTGTCTGTGTCATTACCCTTAATGCATGGTTACCCTTATGCTCCTGGTGGAGAGTGTATGAACTAAGCCTTGAGCAGCCATCTATTGGCAGAAGACAGCATTTGACCTTAACCTAGGCTTGCAGACAGCTGTGCTTGCAGACACAAGGATTAAATCATGTAAGTAGTTCTTTTTTTTTCATGAAAATGGACATGGGTTGATGTTTTTTACTTTTTTCTTTTATTAAGCTATGCTGTCAAGACATCATGGGCAAGTTAAATTAAATCGTTAACTTGTTACCTTTGATAGAAATGCAAAAATACAAAAGATATCGATTAGAATATGTCAGAAACTATTGCAGGGGTGCATTCATAATACATATGGAGGCTGCATTTGTTGATTATTAAGGGTAACTCTGGGATGTAAGGGTAACAACATGATTTATATAACAGTCCAGGCAGTCAATTGCAAGTACATTCACAGATGCACATACCTGTGAGTGGTGTATTTGTCAGTCACTCAATATATAACAAACAAGTGGGTGGTGGTGCGCCGGCCGTCTTGTTTGACCGCCCAACATTTTATTGATATTTAATAAACAAAACAAAAACAAAACAAAATTTTGCGTGTGTCCAGTATGGTGGTGTGAGTGAGAGTGACCGGTGTAGTGGAGGTCGAGGGCAGCAGCAGCGGGACTGGTCAGACCACTACACACGGGGGAGGGGGCATTTCGGCCCAACAAATAAACCCATTGAACATCGGGGAGGTAAATGTGAATCATTTGTCAGTCACTCAATATATAACAAACAAGTGGGTGGTGGTGCGCCGGCCGTCTTGTTTGACCGCCACACCCCACAACAAAAAAAAAGAAAAAAAAAAGTAATCAAGAAATTTTTTCTCAACCAGAGAAACAGCAGACAGGTATAGTCTTATAATTCTCAACCGAGAAACTGCAGACAGGTATAGTCATATAATTCTCAACCGAGAAAAACTGCAGACAGGTATAGTCACATAATTCTCAACCGAGAAACTGCAGACATGTATAGTCATATGAAAGAAGTAGAAATGGATTCCTCCAGATCCCACTTTTTTACCAAAGGCTGAGCCAAATAGAGGAGCACCGCCCAGGACTTCCAGTCTCCAAGCATCCTGATGTCACTGAGCGGCACGCCTAAACTGTAGAGGTGAGATGCTCCACCGCGGCGAAGGGAGTGGACTCCCACTGAATCCTGATCCAATCCAACTACTCTAGCTATCCACTTCACAAAGGATAAGAGATCCGAGTAAGTAACGGGCACATACTTCCCACCTGATTCCTTGTAGAACATGTAAGAATTGGGTGGCTGTGAGATTGTGTGGTTGAAATGATCACGCAGAAGAGAGACCACACAAAAGCAGGGGTTAGGGCAGTACAAGAGCGGAATAGACAAGGTGCGCTCACGATACTGCACGGTCTTGGACGACCTAACCGTAACGATGAGGCCTTGATCACACCACACAATGTCGCTACGCCGTAGAACGTGAGTGTCCAAACCAGCCGATGGGACCACATTGGATTTACGCAGGAGGGTGCGGTAGCAGAAAATCACAACGGTCCATAAGGTATGATGGTGTCTAGTAGGCGGCAATAGAAGATAAGCCATACTGAGGTGATGTACAGACAGAGGCACCTTATAGGAAACCTTGTCACCAAGCAGTCTTTTAACCCCTGACAGCACCATCTTGACTAGGTAGTAATGCCGGTAGTCCACGTCATGGCCATAGAATTTATGCAAGGATGAGATGGCTGAGACGTAATTATTCACCGTAAAGTATTTACATGTGCGGGCCTTGAATTCCTTGTCCTCAGGGTCGACAGAGCCAAAGCTGAAGACACTGCAGTAGCCACTTCACTATCGAGCTCGAGCACGGAAACTGCAACATAAGGAAAGGTCACTGATGTTAGCAAGTGAATTATCAAATGAGATCCGTGAAAGCAGGTCAGGCACAACATTATAAACCCCAGGGACATGGCGGGCAATAATGTAACAATTCCTCCTGGCTAATGACCAAAAGATGCAGCGGAGAACTTTCATACAGCTATGATTCACTGAAATGCCCTTGTTGATCATTCCAACAACCTGAGTGTTATCAGACCAACAGAAAAGTCTGGTCAAAGACAGGGTCGATAAGCAACGTCTGACAGCTAGCCAGACGGGAATCAGTTCCAGGAGGTTGATGTTTACGTCAGATTCAGGGAACTCCTCTAGGGGAAAATTAACCCATGATGACTGAAGTTTAAGTCAGGCAAGTATCTGGGGAGTAAGTTTGACCCAAAATAACCAGCTAACCAATCCAATGAAGGTAACACAACGCCAAAGCCGTTCAAGGAAGCATCGGTGGCGAAATGATAATCAGAGCCCAATCCACGAGGAATCATAAGGCACCGTCCGTTAAAGGTTCTAGCAAAGTCTAACCACCAGGCAATATCCGCGACAAAGTTATTATCAAGATATACCCTCTTGGTAGAAGGGGATAGCCCTCTTAGTAAGTTCATCAGACCTCTGGAGAAAGTCCTGCCTCCCACTACCACTTTACTGGCATGTGCCAATAACCCAGACAGGCGTTGTACCTGTTTGACGGTTGCCCGGGCACGGCCATTAAAATTCTCAAGCTCAGACAACAGGTTGAGCAATTTTTTGCAAGGCAAGGACATAGTCATGTGGATAGAGTCAAATTCTATGCCAAGATAAGTACCACAGGTGGAGGGGCTGGAACACTTGGCCCAGGCAACATAAAACCCAAGCCTTCTGAGGAGCTTAATCAGGAGCAGTTGCTTGTTCTCACAGTCGGCAAAAGACTCTCCAACAATCAGGAAATTGTCTAAATAATTGACAATGCCTGTGATACCCCGGCGTAAAAGGCAACGTATCACAAAGTTGCTTAGCTGAGTGAATATGAAGGGGGCTGAACTCAGGCCAAAACACAGATGAGTGTCAAGTAAGTACACAGGGTCCCTATCATCAAATTGCCATCGCAACCCCTGATATTGCCAATGATTGTAGTGGACAGGGATACTGCGATATGCTGCCGAAATATCAACACTGGCAAGGAAACAGCCGTGTGTGATAATGTCTGTAACGTTGTCGACTGAGTTGTATTTGAAGGGAAGTGCAGTCGAGGACATGAAATTGTTGATGGACGAGAGTAGTGGACGCTTGCAGTCAGTTATAGGGCGAAAGGCCCCATTCCCCTTGGGAACTGCCCCAATTGCATGCACGCAATGAGGCCGCTCAGAGACTTCAATAAACTTTCCATCGAGCAACTCAGTGGAGATCAATTTAGAGATGAAGGCATGACTGTCTGGGAGCAACGCAGATTTGTAATTCACACACTGGTACGACGGGATGGTAACAGCGTCGTCCACAATTTTGAAACCGTCCCGAACACCACTAGTGATGAAACTAGCAAGACAGATGTCAGTTTCAAGGCCAGCTTCATAATACCAAGCACTCAAACACAGTTGCGATTGTACACCTCCAACAAAGTGGCGCTCTCCAAAAACACTATAATCACATATATCAAGTAGTTGAGAAACAGGCGAATAAGGCAATATACATTCAGGGGTACGAGCATCAACAACATCAGCTAAACCCAAAATTTCCCAAGGCAGGGGAATACGATCAACAGCCATTGGGATACCAGCACCATCAACAACACAGGAAACTGGGTATACATAATCAGCACATTGGTATAATTCACAAACACTATCATCGTCCAAATCATAACAAGAAACTTCAGAAATAGTATCAGAGTCACAGGCGACAGGCACATGAGGCCCATAATCCCAGGGGGGATCAGATACAAAACAATCAGGAACCCCACCCGAGGTAGAAACCTCATCGTCACAAGAGACAGGCACCTGAGGCCTACATATTGACCCCAATACATCATCGTAAACAGTGTGAACAAACCCAACCTCGCACCTATGCACGCAAGGGAAGTCCATGGAAGTACCAGCGTAACCCGTAGCATACAGCTCAGATTCCTTACAACAGTCAGTACAGATAGTAGAATGGCTTACTGAAGGAATAGGCGAAGATAAGTCCGAGGAGAAGGTGTTAATCGATTCAAATGGAGGACGACGAAGGTCCGAGTTGACCGCAAACAAGCTAGCACCTCCATTTTGAACCAAGATCTCGTCAGATGCGAGAGTTGGATTGGACACATGACGTCACTTGGGACTCCCCTTGGTGCGATCTGGGCAATCAGGGGACCGGTGCTTGGATCTACAAATCCGGCAGATGTGATCCCTGGAGCAATTCCCCACACAAGACTTGTAGTTGTAGTCCCAGCAGATATCAGATGGGAACCCATCCGGGTATCTGCTACCAGCAGGGGAGCTAGAAACTTTGGCTTTGCGCTGATTCGGCTTCCCGGGATTCCCCCCCTTCTTCTCAACACTAACACGTGCATAGCTTTGGTGGAAGGCAAAAGAAGAAGCGACGGAGTACCCGGGGAGGAAGCCCGGGATATCCCCGTCAATCACCGCATCAACAACAATGCGATCGTATTGGATATAGGCACTCTCAGAGAACTGACCCTTGGCAGCATGACGTGTTACAAACTGCAGGTGGTTGAGGTATCCCATGTAATCCCCACCAGCGAGAATCAGACTATTCAAAACTTTTGTCATGCCGTAAACAAGTTCTGTAAAGGTTAGCTTGGAATGGTCTAAACTCTTAATAGGAACGCCTTTTTCCACATGTTGCGCATAGAACTCGGGCCCAAGGGACAAACCTTGTTCACGTCGAGCAATGGAGGGGTCAATAGCCAAGGTAAGCCTTTCCAGGGCACTGGTAAGAGGAACACCGACTACATTGGCTGCCGATCCGAGAACAGCTGGGTTTGCAGTGGACGAGGGCAGGCCGACACCCACTGTCTGTACAAACGTAGGGGCAGGAGCAGGAACAATGACACTGGTAGGAGCACCGGTAGGAGCAGCTGTGACAGTAGGCGCAGTCCATGGAGGAGGAGGAAACACATGTGGCGAGGTCTGAGCAACGGTGACAGTGACAGGTGGAGTCAATGGAGAAGGCGGAGAAGGCACAGTCGCTTTAGGCTAGCACCAACACCACCACTAGCCTGACCGAATAACAAATCAAACTTAGCAACCAAAGCAGTCATCTGGGCGTTGCTAGCAGCATTGGCAAGTAATAGAGTGTCCACAGACTCCTTAGTAATGGGGAGCTCATCATCATCAGGAGGTAAGTCGTCGTCGTCAATGTTAATCAGTTTAGAGAAATCCAAGTATTTCACAAAGTCCTCCTCAGGGCCCCCACGTTCCACTGACTTTGCCTTTGCATTCACTACAAACTCACACCTCGACCCCCAGGGCCCAGCATGTTTAATTTTGCAACCCGACCTGCAAAATCTCCACTTAGATGCGTCTGCCATGCTGAATAGAACCTAGAAAATTTTGCGTGTGTCCAGTATGGTGGTGTGAGTGAGAGTGACCGGTGTAGTGGAGGTCGAGGGCAGCAGCAGCGGGACTGGTCAGACCACTACACACGGGGGAGGGGGCATTTCGGCCCAACAAATAAACCCATTGAACATCGGGGAGGTAAATGTGAATCAAATATGTGTAGGTGAAGGATCACCAAGTATATTAGAAACGGCGCCAGGCAACGCCCCCTCAGCCACGCCCCCTTCTCGCATGCCAGGCAAAGGTGCGACGTCATAATGTCAGTCCCTTCCATGCCCACAACAATATGATTCCTTCCCCTCACTCTCTCTCCTGCACCCAACTAGACTGCACATACCTTGAAATTTTTATTTTTCTTGGTGAATTTGGTTGTTTATTTGAAATCAAGATGGGAACAGCTAAACAGTGTGAGCCATGTGGTTGTGCCCACGAGCCGCCGACTGGGCAGTTATGCAACAGGAGATTAATTGCTGAAGTGAAGCAAGTTGAAGGAGAGAAAAGTGCGGCACTCACCGAAAGGGTTACGGGCCTTGAAGGTATGGTCACGAAGATCTTGTCAGCCGTGGAGGGCCTTGAGAAGTCCAATGAGAAGAATATTACTCCTGAACCTTCTGAGGCTTCGTCTTCTGATTCTGAGGTTAAAATCCGTAATTCCAGGACTTCTCATCGTGACACAGTGCATGAAGATAGATCTCCGAGCAGGGAAAGTTCCATTTATAATGTGGCGACATCCAGCCGCCGTCGGTGCAGCTCTTCAAGGAAGCGCTTGGGTCCTTTCGACAGGGATCAACACCTTGACAAGAGTGAGAACATTGAGACTTTTGATAATCTGTTGTTGCTGTCCCTCCATATGTTGGAGAAGATTTTGGTGGATTGTAGACCTTATGAAGAGTTATCTGGTGTATTATCCCATGCGATCACCATGTCGGAGAAAAATGCCTCCCAAATGTACACCTTGAAGGCTTCAATGTTGTACGACCAAGCCGTACGAGTGCGTGCCAACAAGAAGGGACTTTCGGCATTCAGCGACGTGAAACAAGAGGAAGTGCTTCGGTATTATTCCTATGAGAATTCCGGGAAAGCGGTTGCTACGAAGACAGGGTCATCAGTTAAAGGATCCAAGACTTTTTCCAGTAATGGTAACAAGATTTGCTTCAAGTTTAACGCGGGGGGTTGTTCCAAATTACAGTGTGAATACCCTCACCGTTGCTCAACGTGTTCGTCTTCTGACCACGGGGCAAAGGCGTGTGGATCGACCAAGATCGCCAAATAGGATGAGATGGAGAATCAGAATGGTGCTGACATCTGTGTGTTGCCGTGCGAATTGGTTACTAAGGTGTGTGATTCTTCTTTGAAGAAGGTAATATGTGATGGCAACATGGAAGCCAATGTTGATGTTGTGTTTGAACCGAATGATTCGACAGATGATATTCCTCCTGATTCTCCCCTCGTGAATGACTTTTCTGCGACTTGTGACGGTAACTGTAAGTATGTGAATGTCTGCAATGCTGTTAAAAATTTTTGTTGTGGTAATAATATTGTATCGCCTGATATGGCCGTCTTCTCTACTCCTGCGTCTAAGAATGGTAGATCCGTTGATGTATTTAGTAGTTGTTTTCTAGGTAAATGCAATTGTGTACATAAGCTGGATAAACTTGCTGTTCAGCTTAAACCTTGCCGGTTTGCGGCTATTTTATTCCACCAGGGGTGTTCTATGTTTGAACGTTATGAAGATGTGTTTAATGGTGTTATTGATGGTGTTGATGTGGTTGACACGCCAGTACAGGCGTATGACTGCGTAAATTATTTTTCTATTTTGGAAGACGTAGCTCGTGTAAAGATGGATAAAATTGTGAAGAACAAACTTCTGGAAGGTTGTATTTCTATTGTTGATACGAAACCTAAATGTATTCATTCCCTCGGAGCTGTCTTCAAACCTGATGGCAGGATTAGACCAATTACTGACTGCTCAAGGCCTGATCGAGACTCTGTAAACTTTCATTGCGACTCATTGGTTCGTAGTTTTTCTTACAATAATATTGATATGGCGATGGACATGGTTTGTGTAGGCTCTTATATATTTAAGCTGTCTCTACACCAGTCCCGATACCCTCTCCCGATACTGGCGATTGCCATTTTGTTCCTGATAGTACAGATTTCCCCGATACGACCTCTCACGTCGGGACCCGTCGGGAATGCCTCTACACTGGCGATGTTCGTCGGCCGACTGTCGCCGACGCACACAATATTTCAAACAAGTTAGAAGTGATCGGCGACTGTCGCCGACAGCTGCCGATAGCTTCAAGTGTCGGGAGGCCGTCGGGAAAGCCTCTACACCACCCCCGACAGTTGGCCGATAAAAGCATCGGCAAGTATCGCCAACTGTCGGCGATGCACAATCGGGAGTGGTGTAGAGGCAGCTTAAGTCTCATGGGCCTTGACCAAAGTCAAGAACACAGCATTAAGCTGCTGAAAGAGGACAGTGGTCCTAAAGGTCTTAATGGCCAAACAGAAGAAAAAAATCATCATTGAGTTTTCAAAGCCAGAAGTTCTTCGAATGAGTTTGAATATTCAAGCATCAATATGATACAATCAAATGGCATTGAACACCCAGAAACCCCTGAGCAGGAAAGATTCCCTGAGCTGAGCAGGAAAGATTTCTTAAGGAGGCTGGCCACTATTTCGAAAAGTCATTAGATTTTCCCCCAAATTGCTACAGTTATAGTTTCAAGTATCCTGAATTCGAAAATGCTATTTATTAATGACCTTTCCATATTCATTTCTCCACTGTGGGCCCAATCTCCTGCAGGGAGCTTTACTATGGGTGGATATGGGAAAATGTCATAATTCTACACATCTTCGAAAATTTCACCAGGAAAAAGTAATCAGATTTCTATCAAATTCACATATCATATTCTCATAACAGTTTAGATTACAAAACAGTCAAATAAATTGGGGGTCCCCACTCTTGGTTTTTGGTAAACAGCTTTGCAAGTGACAGGTCAAGGTTGAGTCATAGGTCGAGTTTGCCGAAATTTTGACTGTTTACATTGTTGTTTGCTGTTGTCAACTCTATGTTAGAGAGGCTAGACATAGAAAATACTTTCCTGGTCGATTCTACAGCCTTTATATGTCTTTTATTTATTGATTTGAACAGAAATTCCCATGTATTAGCCTGGAACATGGGCCGTCGGAGAAATGTAAACAAGAAGGTAGTGTGAGATTTAGCCGTAAAATTTATGTCGTAAAATATGCCAGAAATGACAGGAAATCATTTATACTTAAAACAAACAACATAAATCTGTTCATATTTCATTTCTCAATATGATTTGTGATGAGTTGTCTGTGAATTACTAGACTAGATATGTCGCAAAAGAGAGAATATGACGTCCGTATAACGGCAAATTCCGAGCAACAAATCGCGCACCCTTCCCACCGCGGAATAGTGGCCAGCCTCCTTAACAAAGTGAACTCTCTTCTTGAGCTTGTGGATCAGGGGATAATTATCAACCCGGTGACACTGGACACAGGAGAATACATGGACCCTGAGTTTAGCAAGTGTATGCAGGAGTTGCCAACACTTGGAAAAGCAATGTATTCAAAATTTGTAAAGGAGCGGTTGAGGACTGTACAGCACAACTCTCTGATGTCATCCCAAAGGCAAATCTTTATACATTCCTCCAGCGACCTGCAGTGAATTTGAAAAAAGGCACAGACAAACTCGCCTCAACTAAAGCTTCTGCAGCAGTTGTAACACAAATGTTTGTTTCTCTTCAAGCTTGCCCTGAATCAAACATGGATGATTTTTTCATGCATGAAAATGCAAGAGAACCACCTTCTTTATCCAATAAAGGCAAGTTGCGAGCTGGAAGTAAATCACAAATTCTTGGCTGCTTGCCAGGTATGCCTGCACACGGTAGAAATCTAAGTGTCAAAAATGCTTCAGTTATCATCTTAGATATGCCTGCTGTAGTTCATATCATAAAACCACAGCGAGCAAATGGGTTTGGTGAATATGCTGCAATGCACCTCCTGCCATTCATGGAAAGCCAAATGAACTCATGTACCACAAGAATTGATGCAGTCTGGGATTGTTATCCTCAGGATAGTTTAAAGAATCAAACAAGAGTGAAACGTCTTAGTGGAACAGCTGCTCGACTGATGCGAGTTTCTGGAATGGTCCCCATCCCCAAAGGAAAAGTTTGGCAGCAATTTCTGAAAGTCAGTGAGGAATTGTTCAGATTTCTTTCCGATGAGCTGATGAATGTTACCTCAACATCTGAGTACTCTCTATTTACAATAAAAGGTGAAGTTTTTAAACTCATGTGACATCGCTCCATCTGACCATGAGGAAGCAGACACTCATATGATGCTGCACCATGCTGTCCTTCATGGTCATAAAAATGCTTTCCTCGAACAGTTGACTCTGATGTTATTGTATTGTCTGTTCACTTTTGTGCAGAATTAAGTCTGGGGCTTAATGAGTTGTGGATTGGTTTTGGAAGTGGCAAAGCGTACACAGATGTTCCAGTTCATGAACTCTTTTTGCTGCTTGGACCTGATAAATGCAAGGCTCTACCATTCTTCCTTGCCTTTACAGGTTGTGACATGACATCCAGCATGCTAGGCATTGGGCAGAAATCAGGCTGGAAAGCTTGGATGAACTTCCCAGAAGTAACTGAAACTATGATCAGCCTAATTGATAATCCACAAGAATTGACAGAGAATTCTTGCCACATGCATCACCTTGAGCAATTTACAGTGCTCATGTATAGTAAGAACGATTTCTGTGCAACTGTCAATGAAGCACGACGTCTCATGTTCACCCATAGACTTAGGTCGATAGAAAGTATCCCACCAACAAAAGCAGCCTTGTACCAGCATGTGAAAAGAACAATCCTTGTATCAGCTTTCATTTGGCACCAAGCTTTGAAGAAGCAATTGTATCTGCCAGATCCTGCACAATATGATTGGGAGTGAAATGGGCGCCTGAAGACATGGGCCCCATATTGGACAGACTTGGGAGATGCTAGCACATCCTGTGCACTTATGCTTCACTGCACCTGCATGAAAGCATGCAAGGGAGGTGTAAATGTTTTAAATCTGGATTGTGGTGTACAGCATTGTGCACATGTCAGGGTGGCTTCTGCAACAATCTTGAGTGATGTGATCAAGCATGATAATGCCTATAGATACTATCAATCTTGCACAAAGGTAGTTTTTTTGGTTCGGGTTTACATTTGCATGAACATAGATCTAGATATAATGGGTATAAAATGGTCAAATAGAATAGATACTTTTATTAGCACTTAAAGCTGTTGTTGATTTAAAGCTGTTGTTGTTTGCTTCATGTCCTATATAGCATAAACAATTTACATGATTTTACATGCTTATGACTATAGACAGCTATACACATGGGGAGCCTCCTATTTGGTATGCACTGGGTGGGAGGGGAAATAAAGTTGGGCAATTCGGCCATGGAATTTGAATCCAGGAGGAAGCTCTTAAATTCAAAATATCAAAAAGTTACTTTTGACCTTGAAAATGGATTTCTAAGGGCTAAAGTAGGGCCTGATAGTCATAATTATATTGTTGCATTAAATTTTTTGGTGTTCATAAAAACTGTCTGGTCCTTTTCCAAATGGTATAATTGTATTCCTTGACCCTGAAAATGTATGTTTAGACACCAAGATTGTGATCCTAAGTGTCTTAGAAGCTGAGATATTGGTAGATATAGGTTTTTTCATGATGGCATCAGGGAAAATCCAAGATGGCCGCCATAACCAATCAGAAGGAAGAACTTCCTATAAACAATAAAAAGCTAAGGCTGTGTGTAGCATGTAAGCAAAATTTGGCATTCCTATTTTAAATGTCCACTTCTATCTCAAATATGGCCTTAAGCTGCCTCACAATGATAGGAGCAGAGATATGACCTTGTCATCTATCATTTGCCATCATGTTGAATTTTGACCTTGAAAATGACCTTGACAGAGGAAAATGACTTCAGAAATAGACTCTGCATACTCTAAAACATAGAAAACCTAGAATTATACATGGATACGGTGTTTACAGGAGCTGAAATATGTCATTTTTTTTTCACAGCGGCAGGCAAATTTGAATTTTGACCTTGAAATGACCTTGAAACCCAAAAAAAACTTCAGAAATGGATTCTCCATACCAGCAAACATAAAAAAAGAGGTATTACACTTGAAGATGCAGTCATTAGAAGCTGAGATACGGCGTATTTAAAATTGGTGGCGGCCATTTTGAATTTTGCAGCTACCGGCCACCAGGGGTGTCCGCCAACTTGTAGCAGATAGTTTTTGAAAATCTCATAGCCTATTCTAACACCATGCCAAATTTCAAGAAGGTATCACCATTTGCACGATTTGTCACATATTCGAGGAATTCCTCCCCAGCTATATATGAGCGTTGTCGACATTAAATCAGCCTATAGGGCAGTTGCTATAAACCCTGATCATAGGACTCTGTGTGGATTCAAGTGGTTTATCGAGGGTAAAGAACAATATTTAACAGACAACAGACTATGTTTCGGCCTCAGAATAGGTCCGTACATTTTTTATCTTATTTCTAATATGATAGCAGAGTGTATGTTTAATCTGTTCAATGTACATGTAGTAAATTACTTAGATGATTTCTTCCTATGTACCCTGCCCTCCTGTACCCGTGCCCGGGATTCCCTTATTGCCATCCTCCGCTTCCTTGGTTTCTACGTGGCGTGGCCTAAAGTGACTACTCCCAGTAATACCTGCACCTACTTGGGCTTCAAGATAGATTCTTCAAAAATGACTCTTCGCCTCCCACATGGAAAGTTAGAGAAACTCCGAGTCATTCTTCATAATGTTCAAGATGCCAAGTTCATTTCAAAGAAAGAGTTGGAGCGTCTGTGTGGTTATCTCGCCCATTGCTCATCTGTTTTCAAGGGCGGGCGTACCTTTTGTAGGCGCCTTTTTGACTTATACAAAGTGTTGTTAGCAAAAAGATTAAATCGTTCCTCGATATCAGACACCTTCAGAGAGGATATTAAATGGTGGAACTCATTTTGTAAGGTGTTTAACGGGGTGGGTCTGCTTGTCAGGCCTGAATACAAGTTACCCAGGCTTTGGAATTTTCCTTGGGGGTGACTGGATTGCTGGCCCTTTTCAACATCACGTTGTACCTTCGAAAGACACAGAGTGCCATCACCTAGCATCTGGCCCCCAGGAGAATTTGAAGCATGACAATATCAACGTCCAGGAGTTATATATCCGATTCTCCTGGGCGTGAGGAGGTGGAAAGACATGCTTAAAGGTTGTCGCATGAAGTGTTTTTTGACAATACACAGGTTGTAGCCATGCTTACTAACGGCATAAGTTGCAACAAAACCTGCATGCAATGGCTGTATGAACTGTTTTGGACCACATTTATATATGGCATCGAATTGTGTCCTTATTACATTGACACAAAGAATTACGTGGTAGCTGACTATTTATCTCGTCTCCCTTATATGGATGAGGCGTGTGACTTTTCTACCTTAACTGAAGCTGGGTTGTGCTGTTTTTCTTCATACATGGACAGGTGGATGAAGAGAGTTGCCATGCTGCAGGCCAGGTCGGTCGCACCATCCACCCTCAGCCAGCGCCACCATCAGTGGAGGGCGTTCAAGGATTTTCTACACAAGAACAGTATTGTGCATGTACGCCGCATTCCTCTCTACCTTCATGAAATGCTCATCAGTGACAACTTATCTCTGTGGCGTGGTATTTGGAGCTAGGTTACGCCTTATTGACTGCCCAGCTCTCTCTCACCCGTCCATAAAATGTGTACTCCATGGTATCAGCCGCCTACCAGGTGCGTCGCCCATGCCATCGGATCCAATCTTACCTGTTCATTTGTTAAAGATGTCTCAACAAGTGGATTTTTCTTCAACTCGTCAATGTATTCTGTGGACTATGATACTCTTTCTGTTTAGGTCACTTCTAAGAGTAGGACACATTGTCCCTTCCCCCCATGTGCTTCGTCGGCGGGACATATGCCTGACTGCATGGGGCATGATAGTTACAGTAAACTCGTCCAAGACTTCATCAACCCCATTCAAGCTTCCCATTGTGAGTCATAAAGACAATGCCTTATGTGCTGTTTTTTGGCTGCAGAAGTATGTATTATCTGCCAAATTACAATCAAAATCTCTTTTATTCTCTACTAAAGCCAGGGCTAATCCCTCTTATGATGAATTTAAGAGTTTTCTTCAAGTGTGCTGTGCTAATGCCAAAATGTCGGGTGTTTTTTCACCTCAATCCTTAAGAAGGGGAGGTGCGACATTTATGACATCAATTGGTGCGTCGATGTCAGACATCAAAGCCAGGGGTAATTGGCGTTCATCTTGCGTCGATTCATATATATCCCCCTCAGTGGAAACTAAGCTAAAAGTGGACACCTTCATATCAGATCATCTCTCACTACTGTGACTCCGGGTTGGCCTTCCTTGGTGAAATAAACTACCTTTATTGGTGGTTAAGGCCATCCGTTCTTCACTGTCATCATTACTAGTTAAGTTGCAGCCTGCAGAGTCATCTAGATATGTGTAGGTGAAGGATCACCGAGTATATTAGAAATGGCGCCAGGCAACGCCCCCTCGGCCACGCCCCCTTCTCGCATGCCAGGCAACGGTGCGATATCATAATGTCAGTCCCTTCCATGCCCACAACAATATAATTCCTTCCCCTCACTCTCTCTCCTGCACCCAACTAGACTGCATGTACCTTGAAAAATTTGTCTTTTATTACATTTGATGTATTTGTATGGTGAAATAAACTACCTTTATTGGTGGTCAAGGCCATCCCTTCTTCACTGTCATCATTACTAGTTAAGTTGCAGCCTGCAGAGTCATCTAGATATTATCAGATATTAAAGTATCATCTCTAAATTTAATGGTGAAGGGCTTTTGTAAATCTAAGTATTCAACTTTAGAGGAAAAATATGAATTGTTTGCACATTGCAAGTATGTTTCTATGTGAGATAAAAGAAATATGATGATCAACATGCTCTCAATTTAATTGTGCTCCTCTTTGTTGTAGGAAGCTCATTGTCAGCTTACCATTCAGTAAATTACCCAAGGCAAGAAAGTTAGAAAGGGAACAAGATGAGGCACTTGATGTTGCAGAAAAAACTGTATTGTTCCTCAGAGGACCAGGGACATCAAAGGAAAGACCAGGGACATAGGAGGAAATAGCCAGGACATCAAAGAAGGAAGAGGGACCTTGACAGGGGATTAGAGACCAGTGATGTCCAAGGAGGAGTAACCAAGGTTATCGCGAGGGCAGAGATCATTGATATTGGTGGAGAAAGCTGAGATGTCAGAGAAGGAGAGAACTAATAGCCATCAGAAGAGGAGCTACTTGATAAGCTTGAGAGACCTGAGACATCAAAGGAAAATCCAGGGACATCAGGAGAAAGGGAAGGGAAGTTGAGGGAGAGACCTTGGATGTCCAAGATGAGACCAAGGAAGTTGGAGGAGAAACCAGATGAGGAAAAGTCAGCTAAGTCAGAAGAGAGACCAAAAATATCAAAGGAGAAACCTAGCATATCAGTACTGGGAAATGGGAAGTCAGGGAAGGGACAAAAGGTGGTCAAAGGAGAAACCTGGTACATCACAAGAGACACCTTGGGCATTGATGCTACTGATCAGTAGTGAGATGTGAAAAGAGCAAAGATCTCTTCACGAAAGGAGTTGTAGCTACACCAAAATAACAAACTGTGTCAATCTGCAAATTGTTAGACACCACACCACAACAAAATAGGATAAAGGCATTGCTACCTATGACCATCCAACTTGCTCAAATAAAGCAGGCACCAATTGAAGCTAAAATGAAGTCATTTGAATCTACTGACAAAAGGTACCATGGAACAGCTTCCCAAATAGGACAGGATGCAGGCCTTTCCAGAGATTACATATTCTGGGCTAGGAAGACGTCATGCAAGGGTAGAAAAACGTAGAGGTTACCAAAAGAAAAGGTCCTCACCAGAGAGGATAATTGCTTCACATTGCCATCAATCAAGTAAAAGGAGAACAAAAGTTTGCTCTAGCAGATACCTTAGTACATCTGCACCAGAAGTATGTGACAGAGAACTGTGATGATATCATTTGTTTTGCAAGCTTCTGCTGCTCTCAACCACATAACATCAAGTTGAACCATCACTCACTCACTCTTGACACATAATGTTAAAAGGCAGGTCTGCCTGTGTAAAGAGGAAGGACATTTCAGACAAGCTAAATGGTATCAAGCACAGTCACATAAGTATCGATATTGGGAAAACGTTACTAACACCAATAATGGCAAGGAATTTTTCAAAGTGAAACTTGTAGAGAAAACCCAATCTATGGATGACTTCAAAAAGGAAGTTATGACTGCTATTCCTCCCATTAGGGAACATTGTCTGTGGGTACAGATTCAGTACCTTGAAACAACTAGGATAAAATCCAATTTAGCTGAAGGAGATGTGTTCCAGCTAGACTTTGCAGCAAATTGGAACTGTAGCTATCTATGCGGAATCTATGGAGCCTATTATCATGAGGATCAAATTATCCTCCACCCAATTGAAATGGGTGCAACACCAAGGTAATGATGAACATTTTCACCAAGTGCCAAACTTGGAGTTTCAAGTGTCACTACACATGCCTTTCCTACAACACTGAGCTTTCTGAAGGTTAGAAGGGGGTTAGAGGGGGACTGAAAAAGTTGGCTGACAATGCTGTCAAGTACTGTATATACCCGTGTATAAGCCCCAGCTTACATTCATTACAGCTTTAGAAAAGGATGAAGTTTTAAGTGCTGAGAGGGAAATTATTTCATGGAATGCACAGTATTAAGATGGATTGGCAAGATGCATATGGCAGCTAAAGCTACTTCCTTTTATAATCAATGTTGCTTCGCCAATGGAATGTTCCAGCTAACTTCTACACCATTTGGCCCTTGCAGCCAGAGTCGTCAAATATATATTTAGTAGCATAACATAAGAGGACTACAAATATTTACTGGTACACCATCCTTATTACCCGACTAAAGTTGCAAAAGTTCAAGTGTACACATTTCTAAGTTGGACCCATACATGCAGAGATGTCATCTAATAACGTCGCCAGTTTGTGACCAACTATTGGGGGAGGAGCGTGGAAAAGTTCCATTTCTCAGGGGAATCATAGGTGTACTGCAAGGTTGGGCACAGCAATGTAGGGAGCAGGAAGGGTTGAAGGGGGGGGGCGGTGAGGCATGCCAGTTCCATGGGCGTGTGTCGTGGTTAGGTAAGCTGTCGCGGTAAGTATGGTGCGGACAGATTTGGCGCTGCAAGGGTTGTACCCGGAACCACACAGCTTCCTGGTTATACTGCAGTCATTGAAAAATTCTTTTTCTGGGCATAATGATCGTCATAATTTACATGATTTATTTTGTAATCAGAATGAATCAATCTTGTGCATCAGTACCATGATTAATCTGTGATGGTATATTAAAACCCATGGTCCCTGTTAACAACATTGGAACATAACTACCATGTACATGATAAGGTAATAGATCGATTCTAAGGCTAATTCACATGCTAACTTAAGAAATATCCCTAGAAATAGAACAAAATTGCGTAGAGTGTCATGTGCATTGCGTAATTTTAATTCTATGCGTTACAAGGCATTCACATGCAGACTTTGGGGATTAGGAAGTCACTCAAGCGCGCCATACTGCAGGCTTATGCTAACCTTCAAAATGCAATGATATATTCAATGCAATGTCTTGAGATTTAGTACACATATTTATCTGACTAGAAGGAATACACCCTACAAAAATACGAACATTCCAACAAAGAGATCTTGTGAATAAATTACTTTGAAAAACTTTGAAATTAAAAAAAATGTGCGGGCACAGAATCAGGTGATTTATATTGATTCAAACAACTTGATGCGGCCACCGAAAATAATGTATGACGGAAGAACTAACTGTGCGATTATAAACATGAAAGCGTCACAACATCATTTTACATTTGTTATACTGTTGTTTCAAATGAGCTTGAGATGGCAGTCTTAGGCGTTTTCAATACTGTTACTGACAACAGTGAATGATGCAGTCCAACGAAGAAAGGGCCCCAATGGAAGGGAAAACGAAAACACCCAAAGAGCCACTACAGGGTGTCTAACAAGCCTGTTTGCAAAGCTACCTTTAAATTCCTTTACAAGTGAGTATTATCATGAATCTTGTTGTGCCCATTACTACTGAACATTACGTAGCTATTATTCATAATAACATTATTATTTTCTAATAATCATTATTTTGTATTCTCATTGACAATCCTGCATTATGTTTAATTTCTTGCTTTGCAAACCATTATTATTTTCTATTTTCTCTTCTTTCTCTTCTCTTCTAGGACTAGCCAAAACAAGCTGACTGCTGTGCTAAAATCCTTCACCGAGGATGGTGTCATCACTTGTCTATGACGTGGTGGTGGTCAACATGCTGTCAGGTCATTGTCAGTAGATGAACTGAAGAATACAGTAAACTTTATCGCATCTCATGCTGAAATTCATGCTCTTGTCTTGCCAGGCAGAGTAGCTTCACACCATAGAGACAACATCCTCATTCTCCCCTGCCATTCTACAAAAGCTGAATATCATCGTCTGTACACACAAGCCATGCAAGAGACTGACAATAGGGCTGTTGCCTACTTCACTTTTGTTTATCTGTAGCACAGATATCTTCCTAGAATAGTCCCATGTCGTCCCAAGGCAGACTTCTGCTGGTGTCGTGAAAGCGGCAAAGTTAAAGAAACAGCAAAAACATTTAGTCACTGTAACAGACAAGAGAACTCTTTATCAGAAATGTTGTGCTGATGCAAAAGAAGCATACAGAGACAATGGTGACCCCCCTTCATTTCAGAGCTCATGTGACTTTCAAGTGCATCTCAGTTTTGACTTTGCACAACAAGTGCATTTACCTTCCTATCTGATGCAACCAGGTCCCCTTTTATTTTCTGGGGTGGGGGTGGGGGGAATGTGGGGGGGGGGGGGGTAACTAGGCCCAACTTGTAGGTGATGAAAGGGGTACCGTTTTTGTTCCATTGTACGACTGGCAGGCATTCCTAAGTAATATTACTTTCAGGCCTTGTGTAGGCCCTGAAAATAGTTGTACATCTACAATGCTTACTGTTGCATCAGCAGACAGTGGCATCTTTTTAATTCTATTCGCAATTTTTGTACCGGAGAAAAAAAGGACATTATGTGCCCCAAACCAAGTGTACCCGTAGAAGGGCCAGGGAGGGGGGGGGATGGCTACATGGTACAGGCTCCCGCAGCCTCCCTCTACCTCTTACTGGGGTGACTGCGGGAAGAGGAAGAGGAAGAGGAAGAGGAAGAGGGAGGGATAGAGGAAGAGGGAGGGATAGAGGAAGAGGGAAGGGACAGGGAATCTTCTTCTGACAAATCATTAGAATTAGGTGGTGAAGAATCTTCTGAGGAGGAGGAGGAGGAGGAGGAGGTTGTAGGGGAGCCTCAAGCAAGAGGGAGAGGTACAGGCAGAGAAAGAGGGACGGGAAGGGTGAGGGAATCTTCTGAATCTTGAATTGAATTGAATTGAATTGAATAATCTTTTATTTGTCTAAGTAATACAAGAGATAGACAAACAGGTCTACAGGCCTCTGGGAAGGTCCCAGCTCTTCCAGCCGTTACCTTTGATGGGGAGGTTGCACCTCCTCCAGCAAAGAGAGGTGGGCAGAGAGGCAGGGTAAATGTGCAGGAGGCAACTCAAAATGAACGTCGGACAGGAAGGGGTATGCTCATGTTATCAGGGTAATAAACTAAGGCCCAAAAAAAAATAGGTATGTTTCCGATTTATCTGGCTGAAAACTAGGTTGGGGGGTGGTAACTTTTTTTTTTTTGCTAATTTTTTTTGTTTGGAAACCACCTCCCAGGAACTGAAAAAAATGTCTTTTTCATAACAATAGTTGTTTTGAACATGGGAAATGTGCCTTTTGACAGTTTCGGGTTAGGAAAATCAGTTTTCCTGCTTTTAAAAGCTTTTTTTGTCAAAAAATCCCCCAAAAGTAAGATATGATGGGGTAAAAATCAGGTATGGTAAAAAATCTTTTAGGTAGGGTAAGGTTTTTCTAGGTAGGGGGGGGGGGGGGGGTAAATCGGAAACACACCTATTTTTTTTTTGGCCTAAAACATATGAAATGAAATGCACTGCGTTTTTTATATAATTGTGTCCCTAGTAGTCAATAATACCTGTCCCAAAGCTGAGAATAATCCGGTCATATGAACTGCTCCTTTTGCATGACGGCGCCCAACATAATTCCAACAAAAGTTGCCCCAATTTTACCCAATTTTCGCCGTGTGCTAAAATAAAAAGTTACATAGTAAATCAACTGAATTTTGTGTATGTCATGGCCCTGGTAATTAGTAATATGTGTCCCAAATCTCATAGAAATCGGCAGATAAGAAATGCCCGTAACCTTCGAAGAAATGTCCCACAACTTTGACCTTGAATATATTTTTTCAAATAACTCACCGCAAAGGTATAAATATACCTGATAGGTCTAAAATTAAGCTCACTATATCATTGGAAAGGTCTTTCCTGGTGCTGACCCATTCAATAGCTAACTCCAAAATCGATTTCGCCGACATGACTCGTTTTGATAAATCAAGACACATATTTAGGCCTAATAAGTTTTAGTCCCCGTTGGTTGGTCTGAGCTGGCCCGTTATAGATGCATAGAGGGCCAGTAGTCACTACCGGTCCCACTGGCCCTCTATGCCTAGAGAGCTTCCGGTAAACAGCCCAACCAACGGGGGGGACTAAAGCCATTAGAGCCTTCGTTTATTGTCCTCGCTGGCCCTCTATGCCTTCGGGAACCTGTCTCGGCCTCCGGCCTCGACAGGATTCCCGTGAGGCATAGAGGGCCAGCTCGGACAATAGACTCAGGCTCTAATTGCCCAACAGAAAATCGCACCATCCTTCAAGGATCATCTCAGATGTTGCCAGTTGGAGGTACATATTAGCATTGACAGTTATACAAGACTCCTTGAAGTTGCAACGGGCCCCTGTACTCGGATATTTCTCATAAGACATAATAATGGTTGATGCCAGCGATTGCCTTTATTTCCATTGTAACCTGAAATCTTTCATGTAAAGGAGGAGCTGTGTTATGATAAGTAGGTAACTTAATGTAGATTAGGCGCCGGGTTTAATTAATGTATTGCATTGTCTTGTGGGCATGTGTCTATGGCTATAATGTATACATTTTAATAAGCTGTTGTGAGAACACTGTATATTTCGATTGCGCTTGACTGAATACACAATGTTAAATTATAAAATAGTATCGACGACCGGTGATCGCATACATTTTCGATTTAACTTGAGATCTTTCAAGTGACGGAGAAGATGTTGGGATATTTACGCTTCGCTCTCGTTACCAAAGCCTTTAGACTGGCCATGTCGGATTTAATGTTCTGCTTCAAATATTTGCAACACATTTACATCCCGTACAACCTTGAAATAAACGGGAGATTCCAAGGAAACCAAGCTAATGAACCTCAAACAAATATGGTGGCTGTAATCCTCTCCAAACAAACAAACTAAGATTAAATTTGCAACATGAACTGAAGATACGGAAGTCTCTCTCACTGTTTCTAAAATAATCCGAAAAAGTTAAGGCAGTGCATCCACATACGATATCTGAAAACAAGGAACAAGTGCATATATATATATGCCGTTTTTATAACTAACCGGCCGATGGAGACAATTGACTCAACGCTGCTAATTTTAATATTAAATTTTCATCAATTATTATTGTCAGTACATATTTCATGTAATACTTCATTATTATGACAATTGTGACTGACAACTCCTGAATCTGAACAATTTTACTATACATATTGGGTGCTTTCTCAGGCCCTTTTGCGATTTAAAAATTGCATCGATACACAATCAAATAAACCGGTTTCAAAGCTATACCTCTATATTGGTCGTATTTGAACCAACATTTCATACATTGCTGTGTCAATCTAGAAAATGATAGAAAGAAATATTACTGCGTGCATATTGTATTTGTTTAAATTATATCTGATTTCAAAGATTTTCTCAATGATTAAATGAGATAGAAATACAAAAGTCTCGTGGTTGAAGATTACTCTCTCCGATGATGATATTTCACAGAATATAATCACCATAATAGGAAAACTGCAGTATGTTGATTTATCACTGCGTACAAGCATGTCGCAAGATTGAAAACTCGTGTGAACTATTGCTGCTTCTTGAAAGGTGTTTTGCAAATATTCTCTCAGAGAAAGCACCTGCCTCAGCAGTATTGTACATCAAAGTTATGGAGACGAATCAGTTCCAGATGAAATAATGTGATCACGTCCTTAATCTAGGTCAGTATTTGTAACATGATGCATTGTCCCTCGATTATATTTGACAGTATACGCGTTTACAGCTTGCTGCAGACTAACTAATCATTTATAAATACCAATGCTGGGGTACACTGCACATCAAAACACTGTAATTGGTGATTTTAAAGTTAAAGCTGCATTCTCAGCTGTACAAAAAAAAATAGTTCTAACCAGATTTACCCATATTATGACTTATAGGACTGAATTCATCAATATTATGCTGCTGTTAGTTGTTTATATATACGAATTTTAAGTGAAATGGCGCAGGTGAGACACAAAAAGTGAAGCCACCGCAGGAAAGGATTCCGGTGGATCTCCTAAATATAAATGTGCACTTTTTTATGAAGCCATGTGGCAAAATCTACCAGACAAAACCTCTGGAGAAATAATCTTCAGATGGGTTGGCAAGGAACGGAACAAAAGGTAGAATTTATTTTTTTATACCGATGCTATTAGAGAGTATACAGCATTATTAGTTGGTGTCCTATATCATTTGAGATTTAAGAAACCATATTCAAATTGGAAAGTATTCTTTTAAATCATTAGAAGAGGACATATATATTATATATGGCGATCGATATTCAGGTTCTTGATTCATGATCACGGTTTGGAAATAACCTTTGGGACACATTATTTCAATGTTGAAACGAGAGCTTGCCCTCCCCTCCTATCCACTCTCCTATCCATTCGTCTCACCTCTTCTCTCTAAGAGCTCTCCATTCTATTCCGATGCTTTTGTTTTGAATGTTCAAATACCCAGATATTGTAATATAGCTCTCGACTAAAAGGGGTATGTTGAACTTGTTCACGGAGACCAATGATATGTATGTGAATTTGTGTAGGAATCACTCACATCACCTTCTCTCATAGTAGAGCTAAATGCATTATTTCGCATCAATTCCTCAATTTTCCCGATAATTACCTAACAATGCGTATGATGAAACAATTATAAAAACAACAAAGCAGAATCCATCTTATTAAATGGAAATTCTTTTTCATCAACCTTTTTTCAGTTGAGGGGAATCCAAGAATCAGATTTCAGTAAATTAACCAATCCTTCTTCATTATGAAGCGATTGGAAGATGAGCTCCGGGTTAACAGTGCGTTGACACACCAAGTCCTCCTTTGGACTGCTGGGGCAGTCTCAAAATGAGTAGGTCCCAGTTTACCTAGTATACCAGGCAAAGGTCAGTTTCGTAGTAGAGGCCAGACCTGTGTTTAGAATTCATTGAGTAGTGGTCAGCTATTTGGTCAGTCCATAGGAAAGTGACCCCATGGTAGCGATCTAAATGTAAATTGGTTTTCCTAACAGCGTATTTCTGAGCAAATAGACACACTGCCTGACTTCTTTACACAACGAATTCTGCAGTTGAATATTTGTAAACCTTCCTCTCTGTCTAAGGTGATTTTTGCCATAGTATCTTTTGGTGTGTTTGTCATGCTGGCCGGACAATATCAAGAACAATTCATGTTCCTTGGTTGGATTGATATTCATCGGATCTGGACAATTCTCCTTCTCACTATAAACTAACGTGTGGGCCTTTTTGCCCAATGGATAACACAAAGTGTGCTACTGTGCCTTGTTGGTGTAGTACCATCGGAAACGGGAATATGGAAATAGAGCTAGTTTTTCTTGAGATGCTTGATTACCTTGCTACACGCTTATTTGCCTAATTCAGTCGAAATTTGTGTTTATTCTCAGCCTTGGATTGCTTTCCCTATGACCTGCCCATCACATGGGTATTTGCTTAATCGATTAATTGCCCTCATGTTTGTGAGGACATGTCACGAAGCTAACTTGTCATCCAAAGACAACACTCTGTGAGGAACTAATGAATTTTACAGATTAATGACATCTGCATGGAGAGACGTTCATTTTCGCATTACTCACGCAGTTACTACAGACTTGATACAACGAAACAAGACCATTAGTGAGTCATTAGAGGCTCTAATAGTTTAAAAATATAATATTGCTATTTACTTAATGATGGTTAATAATGTTATAATTGGCTTAGATGATATTACGTAATGTCACTCATACATTATCACACGTACCACAATGTGATATGTTTAGATTACATGTTCTTATTCAACAAGAACATTATAATATAATGAATTATTGTCAGTGATTGCTGAGAATATTGCACTGATCTCTGAGAACATTTTATAACGCAGATAAACGTAATTGCATATGATTCAAGTTGTGGTAAACATATTTCTGCATCTATATATCACATTGTGATTCCAACTTTGTCACAAGGAATATAAATAGTATGAGTCACGGGTGAAGAGTCAAAATGGTAAAAAATGGCAAATTTTGGCATGCTTTTTGAAGACCAGGTCACATCTGGTCTAAAATCAGAATGACTGATCACCCAGATTATTTTATAAGGCGGATAGTCACATTCCATTGATGACATAATGTATTGTGAATATTGAATTGTCAACTAATTGGCTCTAGAAAGTAGTAAAACAAATTAAACCATTGTAAACTGAATTGGAATACTAGTTAAATGGTGAATATAGCTCAAAATATACCCAGAGTAATGACATTACTTAAGAATGAAGCATAGACCTGTATGCTTAGTTGGTTGCCATGATAACATCAGTAATTTCAATTCTAAAGTTTCAAATCTCAAGTTTGGCCCTAAAATTTTAAGTATATCAAATTATAACTTACACATTCCAGATTAAAGGGTAGAATTGTATCCATACAGGTAGAGCGATTTCTACGAAAAGAGGTAGAAATCCATATAAGGAAAAGAAGGGTTTCTTTGTCCCGCATGTTCTCAAAATTTGTCGTTTTACAAACCATCTAATTCATCTGTAGAGTTCTGTCCACCATCTCTGGAGGTTTATATGTGATTTGTGAAGGTTTCTGGGATGAAAATGAGATTTTGAAGCCTTTTTTAAATCTGAATTTTAAATCTCTACACTCTATTTATAGCCTGGGAAAGCCCCTGTGAGATACTACGTCATTTCCCACAACCTACGTCCAGGGGGACCTAGGGGGAGCATAAGGAAGAGGGGAGGGAGAGCGTGGGGGGGGGGGGGAGGAATTTTGAGCTTTTTCGATATTGCTTGGCGTCACTTGCTCTCCCCTGATGAATTCCTTTCAACCTCTCAAAATTATAGTTGTTGTAAGTATTATTAAGTCTTCATTGTGTTAAATGATTGGCTGCGGTATCAATGGGAAATACGAGTAATTAAGGACATCCAATGAAACATAAAACATCTAACCCTCTTATCTAAACAAGATCAAACAGCTGCGTTCACTATCACCACCCCTATTTTTAACTTGGCCAATGGAAGGTCCGTAGATAATTAAATGTATCTCAGGTTTGTTATCTAGTCCTAATCTAATTTGCTTCTTCGAGTCCTTCGGAATCCTATAGCTCATGCACATTGTGACGCAGCTAGGTATCCATTTCTCATCTCACTCCTCCTCACCACAGAAGCAGATGGAAGTTAGATGCTTTCGTAATTATCAAAATGAGTTGAAACTAATGATTTCTCATGGACTTTATTTGACATTTTACATGAATAGTAGATGCTCTGTAGTTGTTCAAGTTAACAAATTACACAATGCATGATGATGGAAAAATGGCACTTCTCTACCATTACCTTACGTTTGTATTAAATCACAACTTGTCACCATGCGAGCAACATGTATATCCACGCGGTGCATTTTGTTTTGAGAAAATACCTGTGTAGTGAACTCAGATTTGTGGGTTGATTGAACTTAACAGGGATAGAGAACAACTATATAACAACTACAAATATCGCCAGGACTTGTGTAACTAAGAGTTAAGGTTGTGACGAAATATCTGCGAGAATATATAGGGATTTTCATCATATTGATACAGCAAATGGTCCCTTTATTAAAACGGTAGATTCTTACAGGATTACTCCCAAAAATGGAAATGTGCGACAGCTGTCCCTATACCGAAAATGAGTAATCCTAGATCGCAGAATGATGTTATACGTCATCTGGTGGGGAGAATTGTGGAAAAAATTGTAGTGGAACAATTGATGAGCTTTTTGACTTATAAAGGATTATTAGTGGACAACAGATAGGATATCAAAAAGGATGATCTACTACTGATGATTTGGCTGAGTTTATTATGGATGTGAACAGGGCTGCAAGTTTAAAGAAGGTAACTATTGCTTTTTTTCAACTTCAGTAAAGAATTTAACTTGGAGGTTCCAAATCTGATTTTAAATAAATTGGAAGATATAGGGATAGAGACAAATTTACAAAACTGGTTTGAATTTAACTGATCGCACACAAAAGGTGAAACTTGATGGTATGGTCTCTGATGTGTCTATTCTAAATTATGGTGTACCCCAGGGATCAATCCTTGGGCCGATTATGTACTTAATATATGCTAATGACCTGAAACATTTGAAATTAGCAACTAAATACTTGCAATACGCTAATGATACTGTTTTTTATTATTCTGGTAATAGCCAATTAGAATGTGAAAGAGTTGTCAACCAGGATTTGGATGTTTACCACAAATGGAGTTTAGGAAATAGACTACTGGTTAATAGTAAGAAGACACAATTTATGGTGTTTGGGGTGGATAGAATTAAAGATAAAGATAGGCAATGTTAGTTTTGACAAAGAATACATAGAAGTGGTTAAAGCATATACCTACTTACAAGTGACAATCGATGAAAGAGCGCAAATAAAACAACAATTTAATAGTTTAGTAAAGCAACTAAATGATGAAATTGTTGCCTTTAGACAAATTAGACATAATATTAGCAATATTAATTGCAAAATCAAAGATGTTATCTATATTATATTATAGTCTGCTTAGTCTGTGCCCACTAATCCAAACTGATTCATGTAAAGTACAGAAAATACAAAAATTAATAGGATATTGAGGATAGCCCTTGGTTGCAACTATCGGGTGAGCAACGTCAAGATTTTGAGGTTGACAGGCACTATGATACTGTAATGACGGCGCCAGGTATGAACGCAGGCTAGTGGACCGGGTGATCGTAGCTTCGTAGCTCAATACTTGGACCATAATATTGCGAAAAATTGGACAATGAATATAGCTGGACTATAATTGGACCTATTGTGATTCCAGTAAGTGTCATTTCAGTGATTTATAGCAACACAGAATATCAACCCTCAATGCTTCCCTGATATTGCCCATGGATATCAACACACCACCAGTAACAAAGCCAAAATTACCTCTCTGTTTACGTCGATTGGGGACCACTCTAACCAACCCCCCACAACATATTCAACCAATAACATCCTCAAGGGTCAGCAGAAGATGAAATTCACTTACTAATCATCAAATTATGACTACACCTGAAATGGCGTCTTTGACGCCTGAATCTGACAATATTGCCCTCTCAGGGTCAATAGCTAGGACGGGACCTACCGCGGACAACAGTCTAACATTTGATTCACAAGAATCGCGAGGAGAAACAGCATCTAATACAGGGTCCAAAATCTTGGAAGACATAAATGAAGACTTCAGTGCTGCATTGCTAAATATTGCCCCCCAACCGCTTGTATTACCCGAAACATTACCTGATTCCTTCAAGGAATGCATTAGCGCCTTAGCAGCTAATTTGAAGCAGCACAACGAATCATTAACAAATGCCCAATCAGCATTACTGTCAGACAGGCTAGCCGCCTTCTCAGGTAAATTATCTCACCACCAACAAGAGAATAATCGTCGACTAGATAATGTTGAAGGGAAATTGACCGAACTAGGGGCGATAGTGAGCAATGATAACTTAAATAAACTGGTACTAGACTCAAGAAAATCCTAAATTGATCCAGAATTAGCACAGATAGATGCTAAGATCAACACAAAAATCACTGAAGCAGTAAAAGATTTGAAAACACCAAAAGAGTTATCTGAATCATTAACAAACGCAATCGCAAAAATTGATAGTTTGGAGAAAAAAAATGAGCAGCTCTATCAAAATCATTACGCAATGAAGAAAAACTTCACCACCAATTATCCCTCACAAGTAATCGCTGTGAGGCTCTTGGCGTGAAATCCAGAAAATTTAACCTTATACTAGAAGGTATCCCAGAAGAGAAAAGCGAGAAAATAATTGATCGGATTGTAACCATCGTCGCCTCAACTATTCAAGATTTTGACGCGTCGGACATAGATGTGGCATACAGACGAGGGAAATTCAACCCTAATTACGTCCGACCTGTCATGGTATCATTCGCAATAAGTGCTTCAATAAAAGATCAAATGCTCAGGCTCGCCCCAAGAATCAAAAAACAATCCAATACCAAAACCCTGTGGATAAATTGAGATCTCCCTCAAGAAATGAAGAATAAAAACGCGGTGATCAGACAGTGCGGTAAGTTGTTCGCTACGGTTGATTAAACGGTAACGCCCACTGTGAAATCGACACACATAGTGTATAAGGATACCACGTATTACTACAATGACCTGGATACCTTACCAGAAGGAGCTAGGCCCATGAATACGAAAATAAAAGAATTCACGTTAGTAAATGGAGTGGGATTCCAGGGAGAAAGGGTTTACCTTTCTAATTTCCTTCCCTGTAAAGTAATGATAGACAATATTCAGTTCACTTCGTCTGAACAAGCATTTCAATATGCTAAGGCCATCGATCGTCAGACCAACAAGAATTCGAAACTATCCCAAGAAATACTACTGGCTACTACGGAAGACGAGAGTGTTCATGTGATGAAAAGTAAAATTCAGTTTTATTTTTAAAAAAGAAAATCATTTTCGTTTCCAAAATCATTTTGAATTTCAAAATCATTTTCCATCTCATTTAAAAACTAAAATTCCTTTTGTTTTAAAGTATGTTTCAAAAGACACAGGCGTTTTCATTTCCGTTTTGAATTTGATTTCCGTTTTCATTTCCATCTTGAAATGGAAATGAAAATCTATGAACGAGACTTAGAACGAGATGAGATCTCACGAGATTTCGAGCACAAAATGGCGGCCGCCATAGGTGCCGCCATCTTGGATTGGTTATGCTTCTATCCCTGTTCCTGTAGGCAACTGTACTGCCCCTTCACAGTACTACGTTAACTGTATTAGTACAGCAGAACAGCCTCTAGTACAGCAGAACTGTATAGAGATAGACACGGCTATCTGGGTCAGATTTTTAGAAAATGTACAATTGGCAGCTCTACACATTTAGGAAATTCTGCTAAATTAGACTGAAAAATGATGAATACCGGGTAAATCTGAGTATATTTGGTATCGCATTGATTTATAGTATCAGTTCTGTTGTGTTAAACTGCATTTTGATGCTTATTTTTGTCTTAAATGTGGGTTATTTGAGAGGATTGGTGAAGGCAATTTGTACATTTTCTGAAAATCTGACCCATCTATGTTCCTGTTCTCTCTTCCTACTCCTGCCCCACCTCAACCTTCTCCAGGGTGACTGAGGGAGTGTGTGTGTGGGGGGGGGGGGAAGGGGGGAGAGAGAGGATGAGGACAGGAAGGTAGGAATGGGAGGAGGAAGAAGGAAGGATCGAAGCAATGGAGGAAGAAGAGGAGAGGTGAAGGCGGGAGGGGGGGGGGGGGGCGATAAAAGAGGAGGGAGACACTTTTTTCTGACCAATTTTTTTACGACCAATTTTTTTACGACCAACTTTTTTACGACCAACTTTTTTTACGACCAACTTTTTTACGACCAATTTTTTTACGACCAACTTTTTTTTACGACCAACTAAATTACGACCAACTAAATTACGACCAACTTTTTTTATGACACTTTTTTACGACCCAACTTTTTTTTAAGACCAACTTTTTTTACAACTAACTTTTTTTTTACGATTATTTTACGAAAGATCTACCTGTCCACACATTACTCATTATTATCAAGGAGGGGGAATAAAAGTGGAGGGAGAGCAAGGGAGGTAGTCAGGGAGGGGGAGGAGAAGGAAAATTGATAGATGTATAGGTGAAACTAGGTCTGGTATGATTGGCCATTATACCTGATAGTATAATCATAACTGTGACACATACCATACACATAGCACATATATACGGCTAACTAGAAGACTAAAAGAAAACTATGCTTATATCAGTCATTGTCATCTCTCCTCTCCCTCTCTTCTCCTCCCCCTCTCTCTCTGTCCCTCTCTCTCTCTCTTTCTCTGTCCGTCCCTCTCTCTCTCCCTTCACTTCCCCTGAGGAAGGAATCAAAGATGGCGGCACCTATGGGGGCCGCCATTTTGTGCTCGAAATCTCGTGAGATCTCATCTCGTTCTAAGTCTCGTTCATAGATTTTCATTTCCATTTCAAGATGGAAATGAAAACGGAAATCAAATTCAAAACGGAAATGAAAACGCCTGTGTCTTTTGAAACATACTTTAAAACAAAAGGAATTTTAGTTTTTAAATGAGATGGAAAATGATTTTGAAATTCAAAATGATTTTGGAAATGAAAATGATTTTCTATTTAAAAAATGAAACTTTCCATGGGTGAGCACTCTCGTCTTCCGTAGGCTACAACCTTCCCCAACGTGGAAACAACGCGATAGGAATACTACAAGGTATTGTGAAACAGAAATTTATCCAAATCGCTGACCTAAAGGATAAACTAGTCAATAGCACATACACCAATTTCTTTGAAATGACTCTAGACAAAAAGTGGGGCACCGGCCATGAACTGACTGACGACAAATTCGACCCGCAACATGTCAATGGAAACGAGTTCGGAAAAATACTCCTAGAAATTAAAACTGAACTAACCTAATTACTGACTTATATTCATAAACCATTAACCTGGTAATTTGACCCTGTCTCTTCCAGCTATATACCACCATGTCGACCAGTTTACTTATAATTGGAAACTCCCGCATACAACACATCAAGCCATACCTAAGACCGCACTTGCCAAACCTGTTGTACAACAATACCAAAATCCTATCCTTTTCTGGAGCATCCCTACGCCTCTCGGCACATATGGCAATTGATACCATCAATCGAGAAAAACCAAATATTATTTTATTTACCTCTGGCTTAGGTACAATAACCACCAAATCAAAAGGTAAAGTTAGTCTGACCCGAGAATCACCGACCGATGCAATGGAAGCTTACCAGACGGACCTAGAGATGGTAAAACAACATGTAGAGCAAGCTTTATTCCCACGAAGAGCTCACATCCTATTCTCCACAATAATAGGTCTTCCACTTGCCTATTACAACAATCAGCAATCCAACAACCAACAGGTTCCATTAAACACCACCATTCAAGTAGTCAATCAAATAATCACCAAGTTTAACCGCGAAAACGGCCTCCCTACCGCTCCTCTCCATGATCATGTCCATCATAATTGTAAGACGAAAACACAGAACTATTATTGTCGCCTCTCTGCAGATGGTTGCCATCTAGATGTGAAAGGACATCTCCACTGGGCCAAGCAAATCACCAGATTGATTAATAAACTGCTATAACCGCAAGTAGAAACATTATCTAACTTGACACTCATTTTCCAATCATATTGGTTATTACAATACTATCCCTCTATGCTCTGCTTCATGGAAGCTCTGCATTAAAATTTTAATTAAATTTAACCCATACCTATCTCTCCAAAATTCAGTAATCAAAATCACAGCATTCCCCAACTAAAGAAATTTAGATAACATTAACATAATAATTACATAAGGTACAGCGATGTACAAGTACCACTACGGCCCCGGTAGGCATCCTAGAAATATCCAGTCGACAACAATCAATGTGTCAATCATTTCCACACACTATGCCAATCCGAATTGAATAGGCGATTTTTCAAATTGACAGTGGCTCCATATAAAGAGCGGTGGTAACAACAGGAACTCCAAGCTAAGCGGGCGGCCACACAGTTGCCCTATGCCTTAGGCATAGGCTTCTAACTTTCACCTTCTTTCTCTCTCAAATACTAGCTTTTGTTATGTTGTCTGCTATCCAATTTTAGTAGATGATATGTTTAGAATAATTTTGCTTAACGGCAGCTTGAATTATCCGCTAGATTTTAAAATATAGCAACTTTTGTTGGAGGGTATCAAGAAAAACAAGCTATGCATGGGGATTACGGGGAGTGAGGGGGGAGTGGCCGTGGGGTTGAAGGGTCCAGGTGCAGCCTTCAGTCGGCGGGGGACTGGAAGCAATATGTGCCCTGCTAGTGATGTGAGTCAAGGGGTCCACGCATGTGCGCAGTGGTAAAAGTTCATCCCGTACTCACGGCTAGCAGCTGGTACAAGAATATATGAACTGCCCTATTGTTGACTGAAAGCCACAAGCAATTACAATTGTCTACTTATGTCCTGTTTATGTTATGTTCAACTGTACTAACCCTTTTCACTTTATACTTGTTAATGTCAGCGGTGATATATACATTCATAATTATATGACTGGAGAGTTTAGGTACAGCTTGCTTACAATTCTATCCTTACTATAGTCGGAGCGCAAGAGACCAAAACCGACTCCTCTAAGTAATGTACTATTACCAATATTACCTAAGGTTTCAGTAATTGGTACCATACCAACAGTATTTGTATAACTCATTAATAAGAATTCTTAATGAGACCCACAGGGCATTCCAGGTTACTTCAGGTTATTCTAAGTCTAAGTCATATGACAACTCCAAATACTAACCAATGCTACCTCAGGTATTATTGTGCAACTTATATATACCAGATACGGTCCATGCGACGAATGGGGCACACTAGCCCTGTACTGGTGTGACATGGACTCGCGGGGCACATTAGCCCTACACTGGTGTGATTTGGCTTCATGGAAGCCTTATAGTGAGCAATGTAAATACTGTTTATGCAGGATATATTATATCTTATATTTATATACTATGCGCGACCCTGTAATGGTATATTTGCCTTCAGGGAAGCCTAACTGTAAGCATTATATACATTATATATGTATACCTTACACCCTATGTATACTCCATGCAGATTACTCCAGTCATTGCGCAAGTACAATGCGCTATTCTAATGATATGTCTCTCTCGACTTGTTGACTATATGAAGATCTAGGAAGGATAACACAAGGCAGGTATGGCCTGAAACCACATAACATGGGGTTTATTTATACCATAACATATACAATAGAAAAGAAAAAAAAATTCTGGCGTGCGTGCCGATCGGGAGATGGGCGTAGAGTGAGGAATGAATGGGGGGAAGGAACGATGCGTACTATGACGTGATGTAAACACACGCGGGGGGCGTGGTTACCGCATCGGTCACCAAGGTCTCGGATAATATAATCGATGATGGGTCACCTACACATATGTCTCTCTTGACTTGTTGACTATATGAAGATCTAGGAAGGATGACACAAGGCAGGTATGGCCTGAAACCACATAACATGGGGTTTATTTATACCAAACCAGGCCAAACCGAGAGACCAAGATAGCATATCTGCAGTGAATGTGTCCACCTTCAGCTTAAGTTCCAAGTCCAGCGTGATGTAAGAATCCACACTCGATGATAACCAGTGTCCTCTCACCTTAATATCTGCGAGATTAACACCAATAGATGACATATAAGTGGCTCCTCCCCGCCCAAGGGATTGTGTAGAGAATACGCCCTGTAGTCCAGCTTTACGCACTAACACAGATAAGAAGTTTTTGACCTCCTCATAGGAAGGATTGGGCATTTTTGCCATGGAGAATAATAGTGAAGAGTCCGATAGAGGTGAAGACGCCCAAAATTTAAATAGCCAATATACAGCACACAAGGGGTGTTTACTTAGCTTCACCAATGGTAGGTTGAAAGGCTTGGAAGTAGTTTTGGATGATTTCACATTGATTACCACTCCCCACGGAAGGCGCGTAATATCACTCCTCGATAGACTATGAGGAGATGAAATAATATGGCCCACACGTAATAATGATCTAAACAGGAATAAGATCATAGCCCAGTGTTTAACTTGAGTTTTTGGAGTAGTATTCACGAAGGCAAACATTTTCCGGAGATGAGACGGTAGAAGAGGGTCGGCAGGCGTGGGACTTGCCCCTGGAAGTTTACCGATACCTCTGAGAACCGACTTGATGAATGGATGAGACAACGCCGGGCAGTCAATAAGTCTCAAACGGGCACCAAAGATAACGCCAGATAAGTAAGTCATCACAGAAGAAACTTTCATAAATCCTGACAGATATGCGGCGTACATACATAGGGTGTCAATCCGAATCGAGGATGATGACAACCCATTGGCTTGCAGAAATGATTTAAACACTGTCCACTGGCGTTCCCTCTGACGCAGAGTAGAAGGTGCCACTGACGCAGATTGAAGTTCCTTGACTTTGGTCATCCATTTGTCCATCCCTACAATGAGATTCACCATTAAAACAACACAGTCCAGCCTCATTCAGGATTGAATAGTCTACAGGCTCATTTTGATACGGGAGACGAGATAAAAAATCAGCTACAGTGTTATTTTTCGTATTAATATAATGAGGAATTAATTCAATTCCATAGATAAACATAACCCAATACAGTTCATATAGCCATTGCATGCATGTACGATTGATGCTGACGCCAGATGTAAGCATGGCCACAACTTGGGTGTTGTCAATGAAGCAATGAACACTACAATTCTTAAACAAATGCTTCCATCTTTTCACGCCCAGCAATATGGGGAAAAGTTCCTGCACGTTGATGTTATCCCATTTAACATTTTCTGAAGGGCATTTGGCAATGTGATTACACGTAGAGTCAGTCCATGGGACGGTATGTACGCCCCAACCTCCTGCTATCCAGTCAGCTCCCATGAAAATGCCAAAGCCTATACTAGATGAATCCGAAACCATAGGGAGATGACACTCACGCCTAGACAATAGACCCACGCCATTAAATACTTTACAGAAGGCGTGCCACCAGTCTAAGTCTCTCCTGAAGGCGTCTGATATTGTAGATCTATGCAACTTCTTGCACAACATCACTTTATAAAGGTCAAACATACAACGACAAAAAGTACGCCCACCTTTAAACACCGAGGAACAGTGAGCTAAATAACCACATAGTCTTTCTAAATCTTTTTTAGAAATATATTTAGACACTTTCACATCATCCAGCAGATTGCGAAGCTTGTCAATTTTGTTCTGAGGTAGGCTGACTGTCATGCTGACTGAATCCACTTCAAATCTGAGGTAGGTACATGATGTTGCCGGCGTGGTAACCTTATGCCATGCTACATAAAAGCCAAGGGAGCGTAAGAAGGATATAAGGGTATTGCGGGCAAGGGAACAATCATGGAGGGAGTCAGACGCCAGGAAAAAGTCGTCTAAATAGTTTACCACACGCACACCAAAAAGATTGTACATTGAATCCGCGATAATATTGGAAATATTATCAAAAACACATGGTCCAATACGCAGAACAAAGCATAAGCGATTGTCAGTTAGGTATCTTTCCTCTCCGTCAATGTTCCATCGAAAGCCACAAAAAGTACGATGATCCGGATTAACTGATACGGCTCTATAGGCAGCTTTAATATCTACCACACACATGTAATCTCCTGCAGATACCATAGCTGTTGCGTCATCAATATTTTTATACGAAAAAGAATGTATAAGAGAGGAGCAATGGAAATTAACAGAAGTTTCATCAGGACGCGAACAGTCAGTTATAGGCCTAACACTACCGTCAGGCTTAAATACTGCCCCTAGGGCGTGAATGCAAGTAGGTTTATCGTTAACCACAGACACATAACCTTCAAGAATTTCATTAGCAACGATTTTATCCATTTTTAAACGTGCTGAATCTTCCAAAATGGAAGAATAATTTGGTGGTCATACGCCTGAACTGGCGTATCTATCACATCAATGCCATCGATGGCGTAATAGAAAACATCAAGATATTTAGCAAAAACAGAGCAACCTTGATAAAATAATGAAGCAGCAATTCTACACGGCTTCAACTGGACGGGCAAACTGCATAACAGATGTATACAACTACAACTACCATGAAAACATTTATCATACACATTTACCGAACGACCTTTATCAGATATAGGCGAGAGAAAAATCAAGCCTTCTTCATCATCACATATACTATCACGATAATATTTAGCAATACGGTCACAAATCGAGGTATAAACACATTCATCATGGCAATTTCGTTGAAAAACATTTACCGGGAGAGAATCAGGGGAAGAAGTAACTGTCGAAGGTATGGAAATGTCGTTCTCGATGACTATGGCCTCCATATTGCCATCATAACTAGACTCCACCGGGGGAGAGTTCGACAAAATATCATACACTTCCGCAGCTGACACAGGAGATGATTCAAAGTCAATCCGACAGTCACCACCACCTACCCGATTCTCTGCCGCATCCTATTTGCTTGTCTTCGTTGTCAAGCAACTCTTGGCGCCGTGTTCTGACGACCCGCAGGAAGAACAGCGATGAGGAAACTCACAGGGGTTTCTCGGACATCCCAAACCGTTGAACTTGAAACATACTTTATCCTTAGTATTCTTGCCCTTAGCAGAAGTAGTCGAAGATTTAGTAGAGGAGGCTCGACGGGAATTTTCAAACGAATAATGACGCAGAACTTCCTCCTGTTTAGTTTCACCAAACGCCGCCAAGCCTTTCTTGTTCGCCCTGGTCCTCATAGCGGGGGAGCAATTTCAAAGAATCGTGCACTTCACGACACCTTTTTTAAATTTTGCATGTTGATAGTATAGACCATGAGGTATTCAAAAACCACTGGCTACACGTTGGGAACCCCCCCTGGTGGCCAGTGGCTACAAAATTCAAAATGGCTGACCAAAATAGCAAATGTACCATATCTCCGCTTTTACTGACTGTATCGTCAAGTGTAATACCAATTTATAGATGTTTTTGACTATGAGGAATCCATTTCCGAAGGTCATTTTTAGATTCAAGGTCATTTTCAAGGTCAAAATCCAAAATGGCTGCTGCTGTGGAACAAAAATCTCAGATCTCCACTACTGCCAGCACCATACACTTGTATAATACCATATTTCTATGTTATATGTTGTCAGCAATCTATTTTAGAAATCATTGATCTGTTTGTAGGTCACTTTAAAGGTCAAATTCAAGGTCAAAATGCAATACGGCCGCTATTCAAAACAATAGGACCCTATTTCAGCCCTTACAATCACTATATCTATGTATGATACCAGTTTGATTTAAGGTGTGTGATTTAAATTTTGCATGTTGATATTATAGACCATGAGGTATTCAAAAACCACTGGCTTCATGCTGGCAACCCCGCTGGTGGCTGGTAGCTGCAAAATTCAAAATGGCCGACCAAAATAGCAAATGTACCATATCTCCGCTTCTATTGACTGTATTGTCAAGTGTAATACCAATTTATAGATGTTTTTGACTATGAGGAAACCATTTCCAAAGGTTATTTTTAGATTCAAGGTCATTTTCAAGGTCAAAATCCAATATGGCTGCAGCTGTGGAACAAGAATCTCATATCTCCACTACTGCCAGCACCATACACTTGTACAATACCATATTTCTATGTTATATGTTGCTAGCAATCTATTTTTGAAATCATTGATCTGTTTGAAGGTCAAAATGCAAAATGGCAGCCATTCAAAACAATAGGACCTCAGCACCTACAATCACTATATCTATGTATGATACCGGTTAGTCTATGATTTAAGGTGTAAGGAATCCAATTCTGGGGCCCTTTTTGCATTTCAAGGTCATTTCTAAGGTCCAAAGCTATTACTCTTTATTTTTTTTAGTTCAATATTAAGGATAAAAAAGTTTAAATTCTGCAAAATTCTTGTAGCATCCACCCTGACATTTGCACGATGGTGGGCACCTCAATCCATCTTTGAAACATTCACACCTCCGTTTACATGCTTTCATGCAAGTGCAGTGAAGCATTAGTGAACAGGTTGCACTAGCGTCTCCCAAGTCAGTCCAATATGGGACCCATGTCTCGAGGCATCAATTCCATTCCCAAGCATACTTTGCAGGATCTGGCAGACATAATTGCTTCTCCAAGGCTGGATGCCAAATGAAAGCGGACACCAAAATTGTTCTTTTAACATGCTGGTACAAGGCTGCACTAGGGGTATGCTCTCTAGGGACCTAAGACAGTGAGTGAACAGAAGTCTTCGTGCAGCATTTACTGTTACCCAGCAACAGTTCTGACAGTATATGAGCACTGTAAGTTGCTCCATGCACTACATATGGAGGGAATCCTCTGTCAGCTCTTGCAGATTTTCAATTAAGCCAACCATTGTTCCAGTTACTTCAGTAAAAGTTCATCCAAGCATTCTGTCCAGATTTCTTCCCAATGCCTAACATGCTAGATGTTATGTCACAACCTGTAACGGCATGAAAAAATGGAAGGATTTACAATTATCGGGGCCTAGCTGCATAGAAAGTTCATGAACTGGTATATCAGTGTATGCCTGTCAGCTTCCAAAGTCAACCCACAACTCAATAAGCCCCAGGCTTTGAACTGTTGTAAAGCGGTGGACAGACAGTACAATGACATCAGAATCAACAGTCCAGAGGAAAGTTTTCGTATGGCCACCAATGGAAGCATGGCACATGTGCAGCCTCATCCGTGAGTCTACCTCCTCATGCTCACATGGAGTGATGTCAGACAATTCTAATAGCTTGTTAGACAGCACAAGTTCTCCCTTTATTGTCAAGAGCTGATAATTGGATCTGGAAGTTGCCTTCACAAGCTCATTAGATAGAAACTGGAGTTGATCTTTATTCTCACTAACTTTCAGGAAAGCCTGCCAATCTTTTCTGTTGGGAGATGGTGACCTTTTCTGAAACTCTTGTTCTTTGAGCAACTGTCTCACCAAGACGTTTCACATGTGATTGATATTTTAGATAATCCTGAGGATAGCAATCCCAGATGGCATCTATTCTTGTGGCACATGTATTGATCTGATTTATCATGAAAGGCAGGAGATGTAAACCAGCATATTCATCAAAGACATTGGCTCACTGTGGTTTAATGATATGTATTACAACAGCCATGTGTAACATTTGTGTCACAACTGCTGCAGAAGCTTTCAATGATGCCAGTTTGTCTTTGCATTTATTTAAGTTCACTGCAGGTCATCAGAGGAAGATATAGAGATTTGCCTTGGGGATGAGATCAGAGTGGTGTGGTACACTCCTCAATCTGCTCAATTACAAATTTTAAATACATGGCTTTTCCAATAGTTGGCAAATCCTGAAGGCAGTTCCAAAGAGTGCATGTCTGTTCATAAGGATTGATGATTAGCTCCTGATCTACAAGGTCAAGCAGAAGTTTGAGGTAATTAAGGAATTTCTGCTGCTCACATACAAAGCTTTTCAGGTGTTCAATGGAGTCAGAGGTAGTTGTATGGATGCTTGCATATTCAAATTTCTCAATCACCCCAAGACCCTCAAGAACTTCTGCCTTTGAGAGTTCAATTAGTTTTTTCTTCAACCTGGCCATAAAGGCTTTTTGGACCACTGTTCTCTTTAAGCAACTTAATACTATGCTTTTGGCTTTGGTCAAGACCCATGGTATGAACTCGAGTATAAAGGCAAAACAAGGGCAGTATATGCAATACAGGTTTGTGTAGCACCTATGATAGTCTTCAGTCAGAGATAGAAATACAAGTTCTCTTTCCCCAACTCTGGAGTACTAAAGAATGACAGGTGGTGGTTGTGCTGGCTATTTATAAGTGAGTGACTTAATCACCCCAACCTCATGTGTCATATCTGTATATTGATCCTTATATTAGGGCTGAGATCAAAAAAAGTGCAAAAAAGAAACATAGACTTCATTATGTACAACACCATATAGATGCAATGCAAACAGGACCAGAGATATGACATTTGTTGTACCCTGTAGTGGCCATATTGGATTGTGACCTTGGAAATACAGTTGGAACAGAATAATGAGTTAGCAAAATGGATTCCTTGCAACCTAAAACATAGGCAAGCTGGTCTATGTTTATGGTGTAAAGTGGAGCTGAAATATGACATTTTGGTTTATCAGTGGTGGTTATATTGAGGTTTGACCTTGAAAATGATCTTGAAAGTTAAAATAACTTGTAGAAATGAATTCCTCATACTCAAAAACATCTGTAAAGTAGTATTATACTTGACGATACAGTCAATAGAAGCGGAGATATGGTACAAATGCTATTTTGGTCAGCCATTTTCAATTTTGCAGCTACCGGCCACCAGGGTGGTTGTCAGCATGTAGCCAGTGGTTTTTGAATACCCCATGGTCTATAATATCAACATGCAAAATTTAAATCACACACCTTAAATCAAACTGGCATCACACATAGATATAATGATTGTAAGTGCTGAGATAGGGTCCTATTGTTTTGAATAGTGGCCGTATTGCATTTTGACCTTGAATTTGACCTTAAAAGTGACCTACAAACAGATCAATGATTTCTAAAATAGATTGCTGACAACATATAACATAGAAATATGGTATTATACAAGTGTATGTTGCTGGTTGTAGTGGAGATATGAGATTCTTGTTCTACAGCGGCAGCCATTTTGGATTTTGACCTTGAAAATGACCTTGAATCTAAAAATGATCTTCGGAAATGGATTCCTCATAGTCAAAAACATCTATAAATTGGTATTACACTTGACGATACAGTCAGTAAAAGCGAAGATATTGTACATTTGATATTTTGGTCAGCCATTTTGAATTTTGTAGCTACTGGCCACCAGGGGGGGGTTGCCAGCGTGTAGCCGGTGGTTTTTGAATACCTCATGGTCTATACTATCAACATGCAAAATTTAAAAAAGGTGTCGTGATTTGCACGATTCTTATGATATTCACCAATTTCCTCCCCCACTATCACAGCCGCATCATACATTAGAGAAGCTTTTAAAGTATACATAGACGATGAGTTCTTCTCTGTCATCGTTATACAGTGAGATAGAACGCCCAAAAGTTCATCGTGAGGGCGTGAATCACCAAGCATGTTCTCCAACAACTGTAGGTTCAACAATAATAAAGTGTCAAAGTTCTCTATCACCTCACCCTTATCGAGAAACTGCTCCCGGTCGAACCAACCAACTCTCTTCCGAGATGAACTCCTCCTTCGACGCACAGGTATGCCATAAATCGAACTTTCTACACTCTCATCACGATGTCTGTCCTCATGATCCTCATTAAACATCGACCTGGAGATACGAGAGTTAAACATAACCTCAGATGAAGAACTGGAACTAGCAGTCACTGGATTGTCGGACTTCTTATCTAACTTCTCTACCGTAGCCAAAATCGTCTTCATCATGCCCTCTAGGCCGTTGACACGCCCCGTCAACACATCAGCCTTCTCCAAAGCAGACATTTCTTCAGGTATGTCGTTATTCTTTGGCCTCGTACAATTCTTTCCCGTCTTCCCGTCATGAACAGTGTTACAATGACTGCAATGACCCATGTTGACTAAAAATTCTGACAATATCGCAACAAAACAGCAGAAAAAAATTTTCTGGCGTGCCTGCCGATCGGGAGATGGGCGTAGAGTGAGGAATGAATGGGGGAAGGAACGATGCGTACTATGACGTGATGTAAACACACGCGGGGGCCGTGGTTACCGCATCGGTCACCAAGGTCTCGGATAATATAATCGATGACGGGTCACCTACACGTATTTAACATAACTTATCAAAGCTTTAAGCTATCTCGATACTTCTGGTATGTGGCTACAATAGCTACAAAATACAACTCCAGTTACAAAATTGTCCGACAAAGAAATTAAGTGAATATCAAGGCTTCATGGAAGCCCCAAGTAAAAGTAAAATTAAAAAACTACATTATTAATAATTTTAGTTGCCAAAAGGCTTCATGGAAACTAATAACAATGGTCCTAAAGTGATTATGTGAGGCAATCCGATCCCCAGTGTCACTCCCAAAGGGTGTTACCAAACGCAAGCAATATACAAAATGAAGAGATATCACTCTCACAATCAGAATCATTTGATAACACGAAAGGCTTTGAAATACTAAGTCTGAATGTCAGAAGTTTACTCAGTAAAATCGAAGAAATCGAAGCTCTAGTAGAAACTATTCCATGTCAGGTTCTGTGTCTAACTGAAACTTGGTTGAACCACAAAATCTATGACCATTTAATAAGCATTGATGGATATTCCATCCATAGAAACGATAGAAATACCTAAAAAAAACTGGTGGTGGCTTAATAACTTATACTTTAGAGCCAGTCAGTGATGAGTTACAGGTTTGCAACGGGGACATTGAAATTCAAGTAACTAAGTTACAACAAAACAAGATTAAAACAATAACAATCCTTAATGTATACAGGCCAAAGTGTTAGAAAAAGTAGTCCATACCCAATTATCAACATACTTGAATGATTATAACTTGTTGTACGACTACCAATTCGGTTTTAGAACTAGAAAGTCAACTCAAGATGCTATTATAACATATTTAAATGAAGTGTATCAAGCATTGAACAAAAATTGTGCAGTACGGTCCATCTACCTTGACCTGAGAAAAGCCTTCAACACCGTAAATCACGTAAGACTACTGGAAAAACTAAAATTATTCGGAATCACGGGAAAGGAACATAGATGGTTTAAAGACTATCTAACGAATAGAAGTCAACAAGTTTATGTCAATGACATCCTTTCTAGCCCAAAAATAATAAGCTGTGGCGTGCCACAAGGAACTACTCTCAGCCCAATATTATTCAATTTATATATAAATGATTTACCTAGATATATTCGCAACTCCAAAATTCAAATGTTCGCGGACGATACTATAATATATAATTCAGACCCAAACCTTGCACAGATAACTAACGATCTCTAGTCTGATCTGAACTCAATGGGCCAATGGTGTAAATTAAATAAAATATCTTTAAATCTAGATAAATCAAAAGTACAAACCATCTTTCCAAGGCCAATGCTCAGGTCAAGGTGGATCTCCGAAAATATGGGAATACAACCCCAGTACCATGTGTCCCTTGACGGTACAATTTTGGAACATATCACAACTTATAAGTACTTAGGTATTGAGATCGACAGTGCACTGAAATTTAAGTCAATGATTCAGAAGTTAACAAATATGCTCAACTACAAAAGTTGGCAATTCACTAAGTTAAGAGAAAAACTAACTCAAAAAACACTGTTGTTAGTTTACAAAGTGATGGTGCTGCCGATCATTGACCAAGCAGATATACTGTTAGAATCATGTGGAAACACCACCATCCACAAACTCCAAATACTACAAAACTGTATTTTAAGAACTATAATATCGAATACCGTCTAGGACAAATGTTGATGAACTGCATATTACAAAAGTACTGTTACCATTGACGACGCCTCCACCTGCTACAAATGGGCCATTGCCGGGCCCAAGACCCAAGAAATATTGATCTTAGAACAATAAATACACGTAATTTCAGAGATGGTAAAAAAATCCTGAAACACGATATCCCAAAGACTGAACAGATAAGAAAGTCGATATACCATCAATTACCATATTCTTGGAATAGGCTCCTGGCAATGGCTCATAAACAAATTGATTATAAATGTATATGTCTGGAATGATGAATATTTTATATAAGTATGCCTGAAACATCAAGCAAAAGAAAGATAGAATTACCCTTGTGTATTATCTAAAGGTGCCAAATTGTTGTTACTAGTCACATGCAAAAATAATTACTTAAGACATTCTTGTAGCGAACCTCAGCAGTCAATGACTGAGAGGGAGTAAACCTACATCATGAATACAAAATTATGCTAATGAGGTGCCCGAAGACCTCCCTATTGTTCGGAGAAATCCTCGATTGGCAGCAAGTCTGCAAATAAAAGTATACCAAACCAAACCAAACAGGCCACCTAGTGGATCTATTCCAGCCGCAGTTGATTCTTTATTGTCGTCTTTAAGTAAATTAGGCAGCAAAGGGGAACTAATAGTAACAGGTGACTTAAACATTAATTACTTCGAAAATAACACCGCTCTAAGGCAGATTATTCATCTCCCAACCAGACAAACCACAACAAGTTCAACCTTAATAGATTTAATTTACACCAACACAAAGTTTATTTCGAAATGTGGAATTCTGGACCTGAATATAAGCGATCATAAAGCAACCTTCTTAATCATAAAAAAAAACAAAGAAGAATATAAAAAATCAGCTTCAGATGTCGCTCATATAAGAATTTTAACGAAACCCAATTGGAATGTCTGCTCCTGAGCTGCAACTGCGATGACCTTTTAAAATCACTAAGCCCAAACGACTGCTGGAACAATATGCTTCAGGTTATAACTGAGAAAATTAACATACTCTGCCCAATGAAAGAGATGAAAAATGTAAAGGCAAAAATTTGAATTAATGAAAAATAGATACCAGCTCTTGAAGGCTTCATTGAAGCTAAAGAACCCCCAATTACTAGACAAAGCAAAAGCAGTGAGAAGACGAGTCAACCAGATTTTAAAGCCAGAAATTTGAAAAACAATTATACAAGATCACAACTCGAACTTAATAAAGATAACCCAAAAAAATTCTGGCAACAACTAGGACCACTCATAAATAAAAAACAAAAAGCCTCAATAGATATTAAAATATCAAAAGATAATATTCAAGTTGATTCGCAAAAAGTCCCTGGTGAATTCAACGATTATTTTGCCTCAATAGGTGACAAATTGGCAAACCTCATACCAATACCAAGTGCAGACCAAAAACTTAAGTACTCGGGTACCCTGAACGCTCAACAGATAAACCCCAGACAAACCACTTTTACTTACAACCCAGTTACCTTAGCAGATCGAAAACAAATAATAAAGAATATACCCTCTAGTAAATCATCTGGAATCAAAGACCTTCCATCCTGGCTGCTGAAATCCTCCCTAAGAATACCAGTTGGCTTCCCAGTTCAAACATATCATTGACCTAACTTATACTCAATCAAGCATACCATCTAGTTGGAAGGTTTCCAGGGTTACCCCGTTATTTAAAGCAGGTGACATCACTGACCCAGGCAACTATCGTCCTATTTCAGCTATCCCACTACCAGCTAAGGTTATGGAAAAGGTTACGCACAGGCAAATCATGTATTATTTGGAGGAGGAGTGTGGTCATGTGGTTATGTGGTCATCAATACGGTTTCAGGCAAGGGAAATCGACACAAGATGCTTTATTAAAGTATCTGTGGAGTGTCTATGAAGCCCTTAACGATAACCTCGTAACAAGGGCAGTCTACCTCAACTCAAAAAAGCTTTTGACACGGTAAATCACCAATGCCTCATTCAAAAACTCATGACATTCGGAATAAAAGATAAAGAATTAGATTGGGTTAAAGATTACCTTGCAAACCGACATCAAATGGTATCAGTTAACAAATTAACCTCCTCTGAAACAAACATAACCTGCGGGGTCCCCCAGGGTACAACCCTGGGCCCCTTATTATTCAACATATACATTAATTAATGACCTCCCCAACTATATAAAAAATTCAAAAATTCAGATGTTCGCTGACGATACCATAATTTATCTTTCAGGGAATAACCCAATAGACATAACGAAAAAATTACAAGAAGACCTTAATGCCATGAACTACTGGTACATGGATAATAAAATATCGCTAAACCTAAGTAAATCCAAGATTCAAACCTTTTTTAGAAATTCGGTTCTGAGATTGAGGTGGACAAAAGATGAACTGTGCCTGAGGCCTGAAAACACATTGGTTCTCAATGGACAATCGCTTCAAGAAGTTGACAATTACAAATATTTAGGTATTGAAATTGAAAATACTTTAAAATTCAAATCACAATTTCAAAAGCTAATAAACTTATTAAACTACAAAAGCTGGCAGATAACAAAATTAAAAAACAAAGTACCAACATCAACCCTTTTGCTAATCTCTAAAGTCATGGTCCTGCCACTACCCGATGTGCAATAGATCAGTTCTAACATGATTTTTACCAGGACATTCACACCTGATTCTGACCTGGTGCTTTACCAGTGGAAATCGTAAACAGTTGTGTGGCTCAAACTTGATTTTACAATGCTCTATGGACCCGATTTATAAATGCGGTTCTCATGCACTCAACAATGCACTATTTACCAAGTTATAAAATGCGGTTCTGAACCTGTCAAAGATGCTCTACTAACCAGGTTATAAAATGCAATTATGATCACTCAGGGAGGCCGGTTTCATTCCTCTGTACATTAGCAGAATTTAGGCTGATAATTCCTTCACAAAAACACATACCCCTATATAATACAGAGAGTTTATACCTAGATGTGTTACCATGTCTTTGCATGAAAATACATCAGTTATTTCATCAATATTTCCATTGTGTTAGGCAGCCAATTGCCAGGCAGCACCCCTAGAAGGGTTGTTCCAGTTGTACACAAGACCTTGGTGGCCCAGTCTACTTGGCCTAATGAAGTATGCAATGATGGGGGGTCATTCGTTTCGTCCGCGAAACATTTTTCCACATCAAGCAACTAAAGTAAACAAATAAACTATAGAGGTATATCACTTATAACATTCCCATGTACATGATATGGAATATCTATATTGGTATAAATTCCACATAAGTGAATTAGCGGCACTTTCATTGTAAAAGAAATTGTAATTCCACCCCAGTTACCAGCTGCGCCCCCTGCTGAAAACAGTACCGCCACCTGGTGAAAGCAAGTGGCATAATGTCCTATGGCAAGATACATCATGAATGATTTGTGGTGTTATGGCAATTAATTAAAGGAACAAATAGGATATTGTTTCAATGTATTTATAATAAGGCTGCTACAAACAAATAAATTATAATAAGTCTGCCATAAACAGTAGGCTCTTGTCAGTGCAAAACGGACGGCCTGTTAAGAATCTGCCACGCATATCAATGTTCATGATCATAAAGAAGACAAGGGCTATTCCCATTATTTCGAACATATGTAGAATTGCTTTTCTATGTATAGATTAGGCTCTGAGACCAAACAAAAAGAATTTATGATATCTTTACTCATATATACTTAGACATCAATAATATAGATTGACACACCCACCTCTTCTACCCACTACCCATCTGCCAGGTACATGTGTAAGTGATGATTGCAAATCGATTTTTTTCATAGTTATTGTGGTTAAATGCATTATAAGATGACCCTGTGAAGCATCGTTATGTTGCAATTGACAAGAGGATTACATGGCAAGTTTAGAAAAATCGCTGATCTGTGACAAACTATACCAATTTGGTACATTTGAGTAGCTTACTAGTTAATATTATGCTGAACGGGAGAGAGATACACAGAAAAAATGGGGAAAATGCAGATGGGACATGTGTTAGAGTGAGAGAGGAAATATGGGCAGAACCAGGGGGGGGGATAGAGAGAGAGAGAAGAAAAGAAACACAGACACAGATATGCTTCCTATAATATGTATTTCACACCGACTCACCATATACAAAACATCAAAACATCCTTCTTCAATCAAACACTTCATATAGTAATCTCTTGTTGAAATAATTTAATTGTAGTATGCAGCATGTGTATTTACACCTTATTTAGATATGCATTTTGAAGTGCTTCAATAGACGCACTTTGCATCAGGTGCAAAACCAGGTGCAGAACTCTTTGTTACTATGTAACTTTCCATGCATTGGTGGAATTACCAATCAACATTATGAGTAAGTATCTCCCTTTCGAATTGGTTTAAATATAAAGTGCCTACTATCAGAATAAAGCTCAGATTAGGGAGAATGCAACCATGTTATTCATGAGTGTGCACTGGAAAAAATCGCGTTTACACTTTGAGTATCTGCGTCGGAAATCTGGTGTATCCGCACTCCGCACTGTGTGAGTATCTGCGTGTATCTCCAATTGAGTTTGTGTATCTGCGTGTATACAAAGTGCAGTGGTGTATCTGCACTTGTGAGTATCCTCATGTATCCTCAAACGAGTGGTGTATGTCCATCTATCCACAGTGTAGCGGATTAATTACTACACAAACATCCAGGCTGGGGTGGGCTTATATTTGGGATGCATGGAGGTAACCATCCATGCTAGTGTCACAACTAATGCATATCCAAGGTTATCCTAAGGAGTACTGTGTATTTGATTCTTTTACTACAGCTAGTGAGAGATTAATTATTTACATGTATGTGGGCAGTGGTACAACGTTTGTGCGGCTGTCCCCCGTGGAGAGGAGGGAGAGAGGAGTGGGGTGGGAGGAGAGAGGTATCAACCCGGCTGAAATAAACAGGAATTATAACAATGAACTTTACTATTCACAGTAGGTCTAACCATTGAAGAAACATTTATCTAATTTAATTCCTGTGATATATAGAAGTACCAACTTCATAATAAGATTAGTTGCCTACTTTGAGAAAGACTTACAGTTACAAACCAAATACTTATTTGTTGGCAGGGAGAAAGGGAGGGGAGAAATGGTAGAGAGAAAGGAGGGAGAATATTTGCAAGAGAAATAACAAATACTGTAAACGTATTTACTTTTGCACAGATAAATTGACCCTTGAACCTTGCCACTCCAGAACCGTTTCCCCCAGTTTCCCCCAGTTTCCCCCAGTTTCCCCCAGTTTCCCCCAGTTTCCCCTTTCCCCATATACCTTGTCGTCCCACCTGCCTTTCACACACAGACATCTTTCCTCATGTATGTATATATTTGCTCCACATTAAGCACGCCTCATATTTCAAAAATCATTCAAAAATGATTCAAAAATCATATGAAGGTCGACGAAAATTGGATGATATAAATATGTATGTGTTTTGATTGCTCCTGTCGTACAGGATTTACATAATGCAAAGAGAATGGCATATTGTATGTGATGTCAAAAATCAGTGGTAATATGAAACAAATCTCTTTTATCATAAGCGAATGAAATCTGTTTGATGTTCTTAATTATTGGGCCTATAAAAAAAAAGAGTTGTGACTTGTTGTCACGTAAATGGTAAAGTTTGTCCTGAAATGTAATAGTTCGTCATGAAATTCTGTATCGAGTATAACTTTTGTAACCTAACTGAAATGATATGTGTTAAATTAAATATGTATCTCCTACAAAAGGTATATATACGTATACCTTTTGTAGGAGATGAGACCTACCACATTGTGGAAATCTTCCTAATAAAAATGTTTTAAAAAAAAATCTGTTAGCGGCCGCAAAGAATACATAGTTTTCACCCATCTCTCACACCATGAATAATGTAGGTATATGAAAACAATTAAAATCAAATGCAAGCTTAAACTCTTCTCTTTCCGATAATCTGTGGGTTTATGCAATTTGATGATGTTTTAATGCCACAAAAAGCGGTATTTTTTTCCGCAACGATTGGGTTTATCAATACGGATCTGGTACTGATCTCTCTTGCGTTTACAGAGGGAATTCTTTTGTTATTGTGTAACATAGACATTTCAACTCTGCAAGGACTTCATTATTATAAGTAAGAAATACATGATTTGTGCATTTAGTTCATATCTAATCTATTTCATATGGTAAGATATCAAGCATCTATAATACCCCACTACCAATGATTGCGAAAACAGGCCGAAAAATAAAATAGTGATGTGTTTCAGGAAAATGAGTCATAAGTCGCAAAATTGATATTTTTCAAAGCATTTTTTTTCACAAGATCACATTATTGGAATGTTCTGATATTTAGGGAGTGTGTCACTTATAGGTATATCGATCAATGTACCAAATTTCAGGAAAATCCATGTAATATATCCTTTGGTTTTAAAGGTCCACATATGGACTAAATTTAATTACTTTACTGTTTATTGACCCAAGAAATATTGGAAACTTTTTTTTTCCAAAGATGAAAATATCAAACTTGAAATCTAGAATTAATTATTAGATTATAAGACTGTTAACTACAATTGGAATCGGCCTGATCTCATTTTTTCAAATGTAATGGTATCTCCAAATCTATTTTTTGCGACTTATGACTCATTTTCCTGAAACACATCACTAATAGTAGTTACAGTTATAGGCCTATATAATATACTCATACAATTGTTTCATATACCGACAATAAGCAACATGGCTGTATAGCTTATAGGCTGCACTACTCAAATCTGCAAAGATTATTTTATTAGTATACATATGTCCGGCTATGTAATACAATTTCGATTTTGGAAAAAATCTTGGATAGTTTTTGAGATACAGTGTCTGTGCGATGATCAAGAGAAAAGGTGGAAAAATTAAGTCTATAATAATGTAACCTTCGCCGATATGAGTGGACATGTGTAACAATGAATTAGTCATTGTGTTTTGAATGGCTTCCCTACCATTATATGGGTAGTCTATAGCTAAACTATCAACCCTATACCTTGCTACTATGTAGGCTATGCTTGAATAGCCAAACCAGAAAGACAAACCAACTTCATACATCCAAATCCAGCATGGACAGTTTGTGTTTATTCAGTAATAGGATTAGTTTTGACCCAATTACTTCACTGGGTTTTGCTGACTTACACCAGCGTCTGTACCATAAACTTTTGGCTTTAGTCACGGCTCACTGAACACGTGTATCGGCAGTGGGAGACTGGAGATACACGGCGATACTCCCACTGCAGATACACTGGAATACTCACTACTGCAGATACACGGGGATACTCACTAGTGCAGATACTCATGGTGTAAACGCGATTTTTTTTCCAGTGGTGAGTGGGAAAGAGAGAAAAGAGAGAGATAAGGACAGAATGGGAAAGACCAAGGAAGCAAGAGCAAGAGGGGAGGTGGGGGGGGGAGTTAGAAAAAGGGAGGAAACAGGCAAACAGAATATGTGCGACAGAGAAAGAGAGAAAAAAGGAGCAAGCATTGAGGGTTTAAGTATTACAGAATAAGAATACACTACATAACAGTTTCAACTGTACCTGACTGTCCATTGTGACGGGCTTCTTAAAGGTGTTAAAGCTTTGCTAAGAGTGTGTGCCTGCATTATGTGTGTGCGTCAGGGTTACCCTGCATGGGAGTGGATTCGCACTACATTGACACCCCCACCTCATAAAATGTGGTAGTTATCGCTTTTTTTAAATCAAGTATGGCTGGTGATTTTTTTTATGTACTCAAGGTTTAGGCAAGGCGATGATTTGTAAAGATGGGATCACGGGGATTCAAGGATGGTAAACGTTAACCCATCTATAATAGGCACTTCTATATATTTCTATGTATGAACAAGGTTACCTAAAGTACTTGATGGTTAATTATCATAATAAAGTATAGTTAAATATCCTTCAGATAACCACAGATATATTGAATAGTCTTGGAATTAATTTGGCAGATGTATTCATACTACTAGCAGCGCTAAGCATGCCTAAAATGATTTTGAAAAGACGATTTTCTTTATTTGTGGCTCATTATCTTGTGACACACCACATATGAGTTTTGCAGTAAAGGCCCAAATATTTTCCATCTGTTCATGACTTGATAGAATAATTCAACTGCATACAGATAAAATGCATTTACACCCGATTTTGATACATAACTTTGATATGCATTTTGGAGTGGATCAGATGATGCACGTTGCATCAGGTGCATAATCAGGTGCAAAACTGCTTTTTTGAGCGGATTGCACTTATGTGACTGGTCAGATGCACTTGTGCATGCACTGGCAGAATTTCCAATGCACATCGGGTAATAGACCAAGCAGACATCTATCATGACTCCCATACAACAAATTTCACACACAAATTACAAATAATTCATAACAAAATACTAAGATCAATTTACAACCTTCCATCGAGAACCAATGTAGATGAATTGCATGTTAGAAAGGGCGTTCTTCCCCTAAAGCATGGGAGACCACTGCATATTCTGCAAGCGGGCCACCGTCTGGCGCAAATTCCAGGATACCTAGACCTACGTGCTATTAACACGAGAAACTTTGCCTTTGGCAGAAAAACTCTAAAACAGAAAGTTCCAAAAAATCGAACAAACTCGGAAATCAATTCTATATAGAATACCCTTTTCCTGGAATGCGCTCGCGACGGAGGCCCACAAAATCATTGATACAACCATGTTTAAGACCAAAGCAAAAACCACATACATCTGGAACGATAATAACTCCACATACATCTGGAACGATAATAACTTTATTGATTGACTTCTGACTTTCCCCCTTTACCACTGTACCAAGTTTTTAGAGCCAATTGTTAGTATAATGACATTTGAGAGTGTAATAATTAATCACTCAATATCATACTGCACGCCGATACCCATTTTATTAGGAACTGTAAGATATCAGAATTTGAATAATAGTAGTGGGCCGCTTCCAGTCATTGACGGTAGCGGTATTGTTCACTGCTACACCACTGTAAGACCAGAGAAAACTGGCAAACCTCCCATCCAGCTGGAGAATTGTCTTCACAGAATATTATAAATAAAACCATTTCAATATCAATGAGCCTCAGGCAACATATGAGGTATAACCTGTGTATTATTGGACATACAGAAGTGTAACACCTTCCATTCAACATTCAATATCACATGCAATAATGAAGGTAGAGGAATATTATGGATATCAATGGGAAGGACATAGCCCCATCTTCATGAAAAATATATAATAGATTACTAATCTTTAATTCCTGTTATGCTGTGCCGATGTTACCTCCGTCTGCAATGCAGATGAAGGTAATGTTCCCTTAACAGAAAAGACTTAGTGACCATACGGAAGATATTGGGTATTTTTCTAACTGCCAACATGGTTTTCGTCCTGGCAAGAGCACACACTGCTATTTATGAATGTGTGTCTTTGTTCTAGTGAATACAGACTCAGGCTCTGATACTGCAGCTATCTATTTCAACCTATCCAAGGCATTTAATCCTATTAACATCGAGATCTTGATGTATAAACTTAAGTTGCTGGGTTATGATAATCAAATGCTTGATCTTGTTAGAAGTTATTCTATGGACAGGGAGCAGGTTACTAGGTTTGGTAATTTTGTCTCAGACAGTCAAAGGTTGAGTACAGGCATGGCGCAGGGAAGTATCTTGGGGTTTGCTTTTGTATGTACATTTATATTAACGATCTTTGCTAGCAAAATTATACCAGCAAGATGATTATGTATGCGGATGGCTGCGTCCTTCTCCATTCTTATAGTTCACTTGACCATCTTAGACAGATTCAGCTGGATATAAATACTTTTGGATCTTGGGTTGGTAATAATGGTCTGACTGTAAATGAACCAAAAACTAAAATGCTAATTTTTAATGGCAGAAAGAAGTTAACTCAACCAGATGAATGTGTATATTAACAATCGATCAAGGTTGATACTTTCAAATACCTTGGTTACCAGCTTGACTCTCATCTTAATATGGTGTATCACATCAATTCAACTTGTTATAAGGCAAACCTCTTGTGCAGGCGCCTATGTATCGTCAGACAGTTCGTATCGAGAGAAATTGCTACCTTAATCTATATAATCGAACCATCGATGGAGGTATTCCGGAGACCCTTGTTCCACTCCACAGCCACGCCCCCTCCCTGTGACGTCATAATGGGTGTGTGGCGACTGGCATCCTATGCCATTGTTACGTCATACGCACATCATTCCAATATACACACTTTCCTCCTGATTCTGCACTGTGCGGAGGTGTTTCCCGTTGTGGAAAAAAAGAATTTTGTTCTTACCTTTATTCTATTTATTGTAACTGTATTTGATTGGGAAATAATCCATCGCTGTTAGTTGGTTTCCTGGCCACTCCTGCCTTATCATTCATCATTCACTTAGTCAAGGTCTCAACAGGCCACCCGGTAAAAAGCCACCCGGCCACAAAGCCATCCGGTAAAAAGCCACTCGGTAAAAAGCCACCTGGGAAATAGCCACCCGGGAAAATGCCACCTGGAAAAGAGCCATCTGGTAAAGAGCCACCCTAGGTAAAAAGCCACCGCGGTAAAAAGCCACCCATAGACATGTTGAGAAATGGCAAGAATGTAAAAAATTGCATAAAAAATATCTCTGCCTACACCAATGCGTACATTTAAATAATTTAGGTATTTTCATATGCTTATTATTAAGTAAATCATTTATTTGTGCTTTATAAAATCCTACTGAAGCCCAGCCTAGTTTTAAGATATATATTCCGAATCAATATATCAGGTAATACCACAAGGACATTCATAGAGAGTTTGATAGGGTATGGAGATCGATCCTTGGCAAATATATATGTAGAAATATGACCAGAAATGTCCATAAATCAAAAGTGTTACAGAACATATAAAATCGCATATATTATATATATGAGTTAGTACTAGACTTCTCAACTAAATGTATCATAGGAGATTATAGAAGAGGAGGATGAAAATGTAAAATTAAATAGAAGGACTGCATCCCAAGCTATATAGCATTTACACCAAAAGTACTGATAGGAAAAATATATAATAATATTATGGGTAGATTCGGCATAGGGTGTGCCTACAAATGGGAGCATAGACAAAGGGCGGGCCAGTTGGATTTCTATCGTTTTACTGTCTTATTGGAGACACTGTGTCTGGCGTATCTTTGTGTCCTCCCGCTGAGTTGCTTTTGACTATTAATTAAGGGTGATGTTAACGTGAGGTTATTGTTTAGGTTATTGTTGTTGTAATAGTGTTGGGATTATGTTGTGGATGGGGAATGATATGAGGTGAGATGTACATTCAGAGGTTGAACATAACATATTGTTGTAAAATAGTACAAGTGTTTAAAGGAAGGTTTCTTTAATCAGTTTTTTGAAAGCTATAGTGGGTTCTGAGTTTGTCTGATATTGGGTGGTAGGTTGTTCCAGATACCAGCCCCATGGTAGAGAAAAGATTACTAATTATTATTGTTGTCTCAATATTATGTATCTTAATTAAGCTGAGACCTATTAACTATGAACATGCTTTTGGTCTTCTTTATGTTGATACTGAGTTTGTTGAAATTGTTCCAGTTAATAATCTTTTTACAATCTCTGTTAGTGGATTCTATCAACTTGTCATAGGACTTTTCGACATTAATCAAGACAGTATCATCACCATAATGGTTTGATATCTCCAAGGTTGTTAACATCATTTATGAATAGAATAAAATTTATGAATAAAACAAACAGTAATTTACTGACAACGATTGCAAAATGAGGTGCAAATAATTGTTCTATTGTCATAAGACTTTAGGGGAAAGACACAGAAATATGTTAGGGTATTTAATACAATTTAAATTTTGGAAAAGGCTCAAATATACTTTTAGTAACGAGCATATATGTATTAGGAGATCGTTTCAGACATCATAAGAATTAGGAGATCATTAGGAGATCATTTCAGACATTATTTCGGCGAATCATAAATAGGCACCAGGATAAGCGTACATATTCAATGCATTCAGGTACAATATCATATCACCGAAGGATGGATTATTTCAGGCCTGTCAATTATACATTACAATAGCGATACTAGCCTTAAGATTATTATACTAGCCTTATATATTCTTGAAATAAACCTAGAAAGGGTATACCCCAAGGAACCTGTGACCAACACTTTTCCTCCAGAACCCTGCCACTCCAGAACCTTTTTCCCTATTCTCCCCTTTCCCCCCATGCATTTTCGCTCCACCTGCATTTCGCAGATTAGATCAACTATCAAAATAGCATAGAGTATTTTGTCAAATCAAATACAAGCTGATATTTCAGCAGCTTTAGCACCATATCTGGGTAAAACTTATGTGTTCATACACCTCCCTAAATGATTGGTTCACCTTTTGATGGTGTCACTTTTCAACATAACACATGTCATAGAGCGTCATATGCAGGGGGGCGCTTACAGTAGAGCATGGAATGTGTTTAGCGCCGTTAAAACACATTATATAGTGTCTGTGCGACTATCAAGAAAATAGGTAGAAATAATAGGTCTATAATAACGTAACTTTCACAGACTAGAGTGGACATGTGTAGCTATACAATACAGTTTTTCTATTGAGAAAATGTTGGATAGTTCTTGAGATAGACGTCTAAACATTTGGAGTGATTATTTCCGCGAAACAATGCCTGACGGGGGTTCAAGCGACGGGCTCGTAGAGCGGAGCATAGCACACAGTGCAGTGGAATAGGGTAGAGCGAAAACGTACAAACAGTTCTCAGAGTGGAGGAAATAGGTAAACTCCTTATGACTCCACATAGGCGGAGAAAGGTATGTGGAGCGAAGAGGTGTAGGGGAAACGCAGTGGCGGAAATAGGTATAGAATCCAAGGAACCCATACATACCATGTGTATGTCTATACGATCAGAGTATACATGTATATATGTACTTTCATCCCTATAAATTTTTTATATGAAAATGGTTCTGGATAGCTGACAACTTTCACACCAGAAAGTGGGTGGAATGGGTGGGTTTTTACCTAGGTGGGTTTTTACCTAGGTGGGTTTTTACCTAGGTGGGTTTTTACCTAGGTGGGTTTTTACCTAGGTGGGTTTTTACAGGGTGGCTTTTTACCGGATGGCACTTCACTGGGTGGCACTTTACCGGTGGCGTTTTACCGGGTGGCTTTTTACCGGGTGGCAATTCGCCTATATTCATATAGTTATGAAGCAATACAGTAAACAAACACACAGGGTGGCACAAGGAGTGACAGTCTGTGTGACCGCCCAACAACCCATTAAACTGAAGCCAACCCAGAAGCAACACACTTATCCACATCCATGAGCCTATTTAAGGGTGATGATAAATAAATCAGCCCGGCCATGGATCTCCAGTGGCCCATGAATTTAATATCCTGGAGTGAAACCCCTAGCTTTTGGAGAAACATGGCGTCACTCCGCCAAGGGAGTGAAGCCCAGTATATTTGGCAGTGTACCCAATAGAAGACAGTAGAGTCTTGAAGAATACCAATAGTTTGTTGTACTTCACAGGTACCAACCCTGTAGGAGAGGGCCGGCGAAGTAAGGGCATACCGGGGTCAGCTGGATAAATGCTCAAATAGGAATGCAGTCTAGTGTAGACGTCAAAGATGTGATTGGTACAGAAATGAACTGGTAAGTACAATTTAGTGCTGTCCTGGCCATGTGTCTTAGGCGAGCAGATCTTAAACAAAACAAAGTCAGGAAAAAATTCAACATCGGATCTCAGCACATGGTTAGAGTTATTACTGGTGGACACCAAATTACTATTCCTGGGAAGGGTCCAAAAGCATATAATAATGCCAAGCCAATAAATGTCATGTAGGGGGTCTTTTGGCATCCTGGCGTACATCCTAGACAATTGGGACAGGGTCAGATACAGCCGATGCACATGATTAGGGGCCAATATCTTCTTAAGCCTGGCCAAGATGACTTTGATCAAGTAAATCTCCCAAAAAGGTGTAGGATGGCCAAGCAACTCATGCAGCGTGATGATAGCACTGAGATAGTTATTTATGGTTGTGTAGACACATGAGTCACTCAGTTGAACCAGAAACCGAGCAACCATAGTAGACTCAGCAGGACAGGAGGTCAACCCATTGTCTATGGAGAACATAGTGTAGCGACACCACTGAGATCCTCGAGTGGCTAGAGTGTTGTCAGCCCAAGCTGAGCAGAGCATACCACTTCAGTCAGCTTCTTGTCCTACAGGGAGAGGCGTAGTGCTGCAATATAAGGAGAAAGACTCCATAAAGGCAAAATTACAGTCCGGAGAAATCCTTGATAACATGTCAGCACAACAGTTGTCAACCCCTTTAACATGGCAAGCCGTGATATAAATGTTGTGAACTACAGAAGTCCAGAAAATCTGGCGTAGGAGCATCATACAAGAGTTGTTCGAACTCCTGCCATGGTTGATCATCGAAAGGACCAGAGTGTTCTCAGTAAATAGGACTACATGTTGATCCGACATATGAGTTGCAAACACTGTCAACCCGAGCTAGATGGGAATCAACTCCCACAAGTTAATGTTGCTGTCTACCACCGACAAGGCTGGAATTGGCTGATTAATCCAGTGACCGTGCTGATCGATTTGTTTTATGTAGTCTGGGACATCACTAGAGTCAAAGTAACCAGCTAGCCACAAGTTACCTAAAACAAAACCATACCCAGTGGAACTAGCATTGGTGTAACACACGGGTCCTGACCCAAAGTTATATTTGATAATAGTGGCCTTACCGTTGAAGATCATGGAAAACTTCAACCACCAGTCCAGGTCCTCCCTGAACCCGGCTGAGAGTCTAATTCTCTTTCTATCAGACAACCCTTTTAGTAAGGCAATGATATGGTGAGAAAACGTTCTACCTCCCCTGATGATACGCGAGCAGTGAGCTAAAATACCAGCAAGCCTCTGTAGTTGACCCTTTGTAGCTTGAGTCTTATCACAGAAAAATTTCAGTTCATCAAGAAACCTAGTCAATTTTTCAGCAGGTAACCTTAGGACCATTTCAATGGTGTCTTATTCCACACCTAACTAAATACCTGTGACCAGCCAAGCAAAAAGGGGACTCCAGGGCCAAATTTTGAAATTTGGGTTTATTACAGATTCTGAATCTGCGTGTACTCCTGAGTCAATAACCAAAAAAAAATAGTTGAAAATTCCCAGAATTTGCCGAGATATTTTTTGTAAAGTTATGTCAGTTTTCAATAGATGATCTCAAATAGGTTGGGGAAGTGACTCATTTTCCTGTGACACATCACATGTACACAAAATAAATATCTATTTTTTTTTTAAAAAAATGACAGGGATGTACAGAAGGGGAAATGGGCATTATACAAGTGAAAAGAATTTTGTTGATACTCCAAAAATTAGTGAAGTTACAGACTTTCAAAGTTACCTCCCTCTCAGAATTACTAATATAAACATTTGTGACAGTGACGTCATGAATATGATGTGACTCCTAGCGGGAATACCAGGAACTATAACTCCCGCGGGAAGGTACCTTTCTGCTTGGCGGGTCACGCCTGGTGCAGACTGAAGGAGTAGTACATTTTTTCCACACAATGTGGAAACCCAAGCTACGCAATAGGTTATATTAGAGTACGCTGACATGATTGGCATTCATCAAAGGAATCATTTACACAAAGGAAATCATCTAGAAATTTAACAACCTTATCATAACCTCTGTGGTACATTCATCTCACTAAGAAATTGGTAACTGAATTGAATATATAAAGCGCGCACCTCAATCCAAAACACAACCTGGTATCTACCATGAATGTAGTTTTGCCATCTAATACCCATATAATACCTTGTACAACACGATGATTGGGGTTAACCGAGATGCTGCGGTATGCCGCCATTATGTCTACTGAAGATGAATAACAACCTAGTTCAAGCAGTGAGGAGACATAATCTAAAGTAGTAAACCTGAATGGACGAGCAGTAACATTCATATGGTTATTAATCAAAACCCCAATGGGTCGGCAGCAATCAGTTATAGGACCCATCTGGTTTATTAACAGCTCCTAACCTGTGTATACACAATGGTTTACTAGATACTATTTGGTATTTACCATCACAAACCTCTTCAAGCAGTAGCTTATTGATGAAGTCAAAAGCATTGATAAGTTAAAGTCAGAACAGAATCTTAATTGCAACAATCATAGGAGGTAAGCTCCTGAACAGAGTCAATGATATCAAAACTGTGTACAATGCCTCTAGCAATATAATCTTTGAGTATGTAATCGTTTTCAAAATGCAACTCTTGAAGCCAAATTTCTGCGTTCATCTGATTTGCAATACCACCCAGTACAGTATCATTACACATAGGCCCCCTGAATAAGGGGAAATCCTTACATACTTGAGTAGGAACAAAATCAATGTGTGATTCAGCGACATAGACACCCACGCTATCAAAGTATACATTGTCAATCAACTGATTATCAAACAAGGTACCATCAATACATGAACATGAGCAAGACATTTTGCACAAACAATTGGTAGCATCATTACACAAGTAGCAGTAGTACAATCTTCAAGTAATAGTTCATTATCATCTTCAGGGACGAAATAATCATTAGCATGGTACGGTGAGTCGAGGCCTTCAGGGGACTCACATTGTTGACAAGTAGCGATGGCACACTCTCGATATTGAGCAGTGGAATCAGCAGAAAGTTCAAGAAATACATACTCTTCGGGCATACCAGCATCAAGGGAAATGAAGTTAGAAGGTAATTGGTTAGCAGAACGGTCAATAGATGGTGAAACTTCATCACCATCAACAGGAGAGGACATAGTTGAAGCAAGCGGATAAACATCCGGAAGTGCATGGCTGCCATGACAGGCAGGGATGCCCCAGTTCCCCGAAGAATGCTGAGGTCAATGAGAGGAATCCCTTTTCTCACTGGGACACCCCAGAGCTTTATGCTTCTGCTTGCAGATATGCCATAAATGCTCTTTAGGACAATTATCCACTGTACATGTGCGATAATTCCAATGATAGCAATTGTCGGACGGGTGGTCCTCAGGGATATATATGGAATTTTTATTCATCATCAATCAAATGATACAGAAAAGGGCTTGTGCCTCTACAAGTAGGTCTTCCAGCCTGTCCTAAATGAAAAGTGTAACATAGCGTAGCAAATAATTTAAGTCAAGACTCAGGTACATCACTCTCTGTACTGTTATTTATGGAATATGAGGTTAAACATGAAACCTACATTATTATCTGTGCCACCAAACTAGTGTGGTCTTATCCTATGATTACTTGATATTTATAATACTATACAATCGTTGACGACAATACTTATTTCCGACACATTTAGACATTAAAGTTGTACAATAATACAATATCCTGGAAAATAGTGACTTGATTACTGTCACTAAAATTACAATACTGTCACAGTCATTCCGGTAACTACATCATTATATCAGTATTAATATATTTTTCTTTATCCAACAAACAGCAAAGTTGTTTTCTGTTATGTATTTTATACAATAAGTTTCTTCAAGTGTTAAATTCTTCAAAATGTAATTCCGGTCAATATCTTGGGAAGATTATGAACAACAATAATTTATAATTTATACAGTTAATATAGAAGACTTTTGAAGAAAAGTCACGCCATGAAATCTAACGAAATGCGAATCGGTACAATTTGTTAATATTTTTTTGTGACTGGTTATCAATATCTCGATCTTAATATAGGTATTATACACCTTTTTTAACAAAGCACTCATTCTTTTAGAAATGGGTCATTATTGATATAATATTGTTGACGCAGATAAGACCTAAAGTATTTCCTTGTCTTCAATAATTGTGTTTCTGGTGGCAGACTATTCCATAGGGTTGGCATAGAGTAGATATATGATTTCTTAAATATTTCATTCTTTGGTAGATGAACCAGCATTTTCTTTCCTTTGGCAAGATTTCTCAGATTAAGGGCTCTGTTATCCATATTTTCCTCTCTCCTAGACCTCAAATATGCTTGATCCAAAAGATGGTTCTCCCTCCTAGATTGTAGGGATGGCATATTTAGATCTATGTATCTGAATCGTACTGGATAGTTTGGGAAGCACCAGCATGATCTTTAATGATGAATTCGGAAGAGATTGTAGCGTCAGTGTTATAAAATACATCTTCGTAATCAATATGTGGTAATATCATAGTCTTATATAAGAGAAGTAACGTGTTTTTCTCACATACATTATACAGCTTAGACATTGCCCTAATCTTCACTTTTATTATATTTATTTTCCGGTCAAGAAATTGTTTAAAGTTCAGTTGGCGGTCAAGCTAAATTCCTAAGTATTTGTATGAGTCAAGCCTATCAAGAGATTCAAGCCTATAGCTATTTATGGAATACTCTGCCAAATTTTGTTTGGTTGGTTTGGAGCAAATAGAAACCGTCTTACACCTCTTTGTATTTAATGATATCTGGTTCAATCTACACCATTCTACAATATTATCAAGATTAATTTGTAAACTGTAGACCGCCCCTTCACTGGTTGACCTGCAATCATATAAAACCATATCATCGGTGAATAATTGTGCTTTATTATATTGTATAACATCTAACAAATCATTTATGTACATAATGAAGAGGATTGGGCATAACGAGGTGCCCTGTGGCACTCCACATGTTACAAGAAATGTCCTTTGGGTCATTTGGGTCAAGTAATCCCAGAACCATTCCACAGCCTTACCCCAAACCCCATACCACTCAAGCTTTTTCATTAATAGTTTGTGATTAACGGTATCGAAGGCTTTTCAAAAATCAAGGAATATCAAGTCTGTTGTTTTTTGCTATTAATGTTATTGTAGACTGTGTGTAATAATTTATCGTGGGCTTCAATAATTGATTTGCCCCTCCTAAAGCCGAATTGTCCTTCGTTTAGAAAATTATTTACTTCAAAGTAGGCTGAGAGCTGGTTCTGGATACAACTTTCTAAAATCTTCGCCGGGAGTGATATACAAGATACAGGTCTGTAGGGGCAGCTTTTGTCACCCTCTTTATAAAGAGGGGTGACAATGGCATCCTTAAATAATTGTGGAATCCTGCAATATTCTATGGAAAGGTTGTGTTGCGATTCTTGCCTATGTTCTTTCCAATGTCTGAGTGGCCATCGTTGCATATCTGTGTTTCAGCTCCGGCATAATATTAATTGTTATTAAATAATGATATTTCTTGATCATATAGGTTTACTTCTGCGAGAATAAATATATTATAAATATCAATAGCAGGAGAAATGAACTAAAGCGACTGGATAATATGAAAGTTAAAGGACCAAGGGTGGAGTTATTCTATGTTCAAAACGCAGCTCCGAGATAGAACATCAAGAGTGAAATACTTCTGTCATATATTCCCTTTAGTCCTCCTTGTGTGCTGGGTTGAAGACCTTGCTCCTCAACCCGATTAATGAACAGGTACATCAAGTATATCAATGATTTTCAACACAAGAGATCATTACGTTTGCAATACAAAACAGGAATAACTAAATAAATAAATATAATAATGAAATAAGTACAAACTTGAACATAAATAGTGAAATATGTAATAACCATCATGGTTAAAGTCCGGATGAAATAATATGAATCATTAATTAATGATAAATTAATCGCATAATATATAAACTGCAAATATCGTCATTGGTTGCAGTGAACATCCTGGTGGAATCCGGAGGAACTACCCGGAGGTAGACAGAGACAGATGTGTCCAGATCCTGAGCTACCCGAAGCTCGATGGAAATGGAAATATAATATATTGGAATTGTTACAGTTGTAAAGAAAGGCAAATTGTTTACTGAGAGCTAACATGCAAGGCTTCAATATTTTCGTCAGCAATGAACTAATATCGGATGCTTTTTTGAGGGAAAGTTCTACCGCTGCCCTTGTTATAGGAGTAAATTTGAAAGTTTTATTGTTTGTTTTAAGATGTTTATTCAGCAAAGCGAAATTATGTAGTGTGTACACTATTCTCATTCCATGCTGATATTAGAAAAATGTTACAAAAAATTATTCAGTCGACACAGCGACAGCTTGACAAATAGAGCCAATTAGGCATGATTATCATGCAAAAATAGCTAAATTATACAAAAGAAAGATAGAAAAATAAAAATAAAAACCATCACCTAGGGCAGCATCCTTTAACAACATTCCTAGGAGCATCGTTTCACCCTCAAATATCAATCAAAATACAAAGGAACAAAGTAAGTTTCAAGAAATAAGCTGATATTAGCCATCAAGACTGAAAGGGTGATTTCATACAAGCATAAACCTTTGACGACATACTAATAAATCAACCGGTTATTGGGCACTAATTTGTAGTCATTCATATTAAGCCCTCAGGATTTGGAATCTCCCATACATTTTGGGTATTTGAGAAGGCATTTTTACATATGTTCTTTATTTGATTTTTAAAAAAGGTATGATCATTATTCACCTTTACTTCTCTAGGAAGGGAGTTCCAGAAACTTAGAATTTTGCCAAAAAGACTCTTACGAATCCTTTCTTTGTGCCAGGGAGTTAATATCACCCTATTTTCCCTCATGTTGTAGTCATGTTGTGGAAAATCCTCCTCAAAGTTATGACTATTCCAGAAAACATCAAAGAATTTTTGTAGTTTTCTGTAACATAACGGAATAATTCCTAGACTGTTATGTAATTCTACATTATTAATCCTGTAAGCCCCTCTTCTGGTTTTAACACCAATGCACAACCGAAGACAATTATTTTGAGCTACCTGGAGTCTTTTCAGGCCCTTTGGACTACCTAAATCCATAGTTAGAGTACTTGATTCTAGCACTGGAAGGATATATGTCTTAAATATTAGGAGTGCAATGTCTCTACTAATATAGTGTCTAATTCGCGCCAGCCTTTTGTACAATAAGTTAGTTCTTACACAAACATTGTTTATGTGACAAGACATCGTTAATCCACTATCAAGGAGATATCCGAGATACCTAAAGCTTTGGACATTATCAATCTGGACCCTATTATTATATATTATGCCATAAAAGGTTTGCAATTTGGTCTTAGAGTTGTTAATAGTCAAACCATTTTTTTCTGTCCAGGTCTTAAATTTGTTCACATCTTCTTGGACATTGACCAAGTCTCTATTAGATCTTATACAATGGAGAAGAACACAGTCATCAGCGTATAAAATTATTTTCCCAGCAAAGTTTATATCAACTACATCGTTTATGTACAAAACAAACAATAATGGTCCCAGGATACTGCCTTGGGCCACGCCAGCATGAATGAAGAGCCTATCAGACATATTGCCATTCAGACAGACCATCTGTTCTCGGTTTGTTGAATAGGAATTCAAAAGAGATATCAGCCGTGGACCAAAGCCCAATTTTTTCAATTTATGCATCAAGATTTTAATATTTATTGAGTTGAAAGCTTTAGAAAGATCAAAATATGTTGTGACTGTATCTAGGCTTTGGTCTTTTTCAACAACTAATTTCATGAATTCATAGATGGCAGTGTCCACACTTTTTCCCACCCTAAAACCATGCTGGGATGGGGCAAGATAATTTCGATCAAAAAGGTAGCCGGAATTTTTTTCTGACAGAATCTTCTCAAATATCTTACTGGTCATGGGGGCTATCGAGATGGGCCTAATATCATTTATGTCTTTTGAATTTTTCTTTTTTGGAATCAGGGTGCAAAGTGAAATCTTCCATGACTGTGGGAAGGATCCAGAAATTCGAATTTTGTCAAGTAGGGAGGTAAATTTGGTTGCACACGATAGCAAGGCAAGTTTCAAAAAAGATGTATTTACATCTAAGATTCCACTAGACTTGGTTTCATCGATATTCTGAAAATGTTTTACGACATCGTCCCTGGAAATTTCCCCATCCCACTCAAAAACATCAAGGTTATTCACCATGTCTTCATTAACTGAGAAAACTTCGACAGAGGATTTCGGCATTATATTACAGAAATACCTATTGCTGTAATTTGCAGCATCAAGACCCGTTAATGTGTTCCCATCAACATCAATAATATGTTCAATCGATGTCTGAGAAGCCCCTTTAATACCGTATAAGGTATATAATTTTAGGGACAGATTAAGTCACATTCGGGCTTGGAGAAAGCGCCTGTCGTGACAAATCCTTTCTAACCTTCTAATTTTTGCAGAAAACCAGATGAGTTGTAGTCGGGCTCGGAGAAAGCGCCTGTCATGACAAATTCTATTCTGACTCAGCGGTTCATATTGATTGGTAAAGGTTAGGGAACAGATTAAGTCACTATCGGGCTCGGAGAAAGCGCCTGTTGAGACAGATCCTACCTTTCCTTATGATTAATGCGGAAAGAACTTTAATTTACATATTTAAATTTTGCGATATGAGGTAATTATCAGAATCGACACTCTTTCCTTCAGTTGGGGCGTGCAGTGACAAGCGTCTGCTGCTAGCATACCATACATGGCTGTATATGTGGGGGTTTTAGTTCTCTTGTGTTTGCAACCAGATCTGTTCATATGTATAATATTACCTATGTAGGGGGTGGGTACTCCTTGTGTCCCATTAAAACGTTTCACCATTTTATTGTAGACGACAACTTGTTTGTTAAGCAGTAGTTGATCTTCTGGCATAGACACCAGCTTATAGGAGGTAAGGAGTTTCTGAAGACTTGGTGATTTAGCTGCCAGATATTGGTTGTATATTATTAGATCAACCCCCATGGTGGTACCAAAGATAACCATGGGAGGGATCATGTTAGGTGGAGATAGTTCACATATCCTAACCTTTGCTGCTGTCATCTTCATCCATGCATCTTCTTCTAGTATCATTTCATTGTTGAATCTAAATCCAACTTCCTTGGTGGTTTTATCTTTGTAGGTCATGGAGTCCTTTGACTTGTTCTTGGATTTGTACTTCCCAGTACCAGTAGAGCTGTTGCAGCGGCCTTGACCCTGACCCGCGGAACCAGAGTCTGTAGGACAATTTCTTATGATCGACATTTTTAACCTGAGTGGAATTCAGACAATGTTGGTAACCAGTGTTACGACGGACCAACTCGGGATCCACAGTAGCATTAATTTGAAGAAGAGCAGAAACAACTGGATCTGCCAGCCACATCTGTCCCGACGGAGAAGCACCAGGAGACCGCTGTTGACCGAGTACAACTGCTGTTGACCGGGGGGTGACTGCTGTTGACCAGGGGGTGACTGCTTTGACTGCTGTTGCCCGTGGCCCTGAGGCTGTTGACCAGGGGGTGACTGCTGAGACTGTTTCTGCCCGGAGCCCGGTGAACCACCAGGACTGCCACCACCAGAAACATTACAAGTCATAGCGGCCTGGAAGTCAATCGTAAGTTGAGACATTTGAGACAGCATAGTTTGCATTTGGGCACTCTGTTGCTGAAACCGTCCACGGACCCAGACTTGTTAGCCGCTTCAATGGCAGCTGTGTCCAGGTATAGACACCAGGAAGATATCTCCCCAGTGTTGACTTTTGACTTATCACATGCCTCATGATAGTATTTACAAGTAGCAGTTGCCGAAGTACCAGGGTGAGGATGTTCATGTCCACATGCTGTACAAGCCACCATAATTAGAGTTCAATATAATTCAAAGCCAATCTTGCTCGAGAAGAAAAACACAGGTGTATCCAACTCAAACACAGTTGCGGGAATGAGGGGTTGGCACGAATGCGTCCCTGACAACAACCCGGCAACCACATTCAGGTAACGGAACATAAATATATACACGTTATATCTTTGACAACATATAAGGTTACATATACTGCCAATTTTAGAGCATGGTTGAATAGTTATTGATTTAGCAACCCAGCAGAACTCTAGAAGGTTGCAAATAATACAACAAATTTTTTTCTTAGAATCATAAACTGCCATCGCACCAGAAGAGGTGCCTGTAGAGTTAATAATATTACCCTCCATTCCATGGTGAAGTTGTTGCCACTATGTTAAATGCGAATGAGTAGATTAATGAACTTATTTCATAGTAGTGGTGACATGCTAACTGGCATGAGAGGCCCTTATGGGTTGAGAGACCCCCTAGAATATTGAGGTGGATGGCTGGGTCAAGGAGAGTATTAGGAAGGGTATGTTTGGTAGAGTCAAAATTATTTGGAATGCTCTGTCCCCCCGGATTAAAGCACTGGATGACCCAAAGAATTTTAAATTTGGCCTCTAAATTTTAGGAGCATTTATTCAACAATGTGGAAACTAAGAATGGGGTGTGGGCTCTCCCGGGTGCTCTCCTTGGCCTCGGGAACTGTCCCTGATGCGTGATGGATTTTTTTTTAATTGTGTACTTTTTGCTCCTCTTTGTGATCTCCATACTCTTGGCCTGCTAGTATGGGTATAACATAAGTGTATAATGTCTGACAGTGGTCAGCGTAGAACTATGGACAGAAACAATGAATGTGTGTCAGGATTTTCTCATCAGCTGATCAGTTCGAAGCAAGATATATATGTAGGTCAAACATTAACCTGATTCTTCCTTTGTATGCTATGGACATCTGTGAAATGCTATGAAATACATGAATACATGTATGTTCAGAACTGATATACTCGGTTTGATATTTTCTGTACCTGATTATATTTCCTATTTCTTGTGGCACACAATCAACAATAGGTTTTATTTTGTTGTAGCAACAGCATGGAAGACATTTTCTAGCAAGTATCTAGTTTGGGTGGAATAGAGTGGTATTTTAGCAAATCTGAATATAATTCTTTAGGCAAAGAACTACAAAACTCATATAAAGTAATTTTCTTTTCGTTTACAGAATTTTAAAAGATATGGTTATTATAGCAGGCCACTTATAGCAGGCTGCCTGCAGGCAGCCTCCCGTCCCCAATGGGTTAAAGAACAGATCAGCCATGTTTAGCCTACCGCCTTTGAAAGTCATTTACTTTTACGGCATTTGGCAGGACGGGTTTAATGACATGCTGGACATGGAATTTATTCAGGTACTATCCAATAATTTGATGAGCTAAAACTTAAACCTCATTGTTTGGATGATAGATGACTTGATGCATGACGTAGTAAACAACAAGGAAGCGTATCGATTATTTACTCAAAGGTGTCACCACAAAAAACCTGACCATCATTTACTTGAGTGAACAAATATTTTGCCAAGGAAAATCGAGCAGAACGATAACTTTGAACAACCATTACAATGTGCTGTTTAAAAACCCTAGGGATGTTTTACAAATATCTCAACTGGACTGCCAAATGGGCATGGAAGGACTACTTCACGAAACAAAGATGCAAGCAGCAGGCCTTGGGGGTATTTAATTGTTGACTTGCTCCACGGAATCATTCAGAGTTTTAACTTTGGACTAGCGTGTTCCCTGAAGAAAACCCTGTGGTTTACAGTGATTAATAACATGCTGCCTAAACACCCATCGATGAGTGAGTATGGAAGTCGCTTGGAGACTTATAGGCATTGGTATCAGCCTTTTGCCACCAAGTATTCTTTGTGGGGCAACAGGTTTTTCTTCACAGGATCTAAGGATTCAGTGCAGTCAAACTCGGCTCCTAGAGCGAAGGCATTCCTGCTGTAGAGCACACTTTTCATTCTCCTAAATGCGAGGCCGCTAAAAGAAAGCTTTTGGATTTAAGTTACTCAGTGGAGGCTATGCTGAAGTTAGTTGAAAAAGTTGATGAGTGCAAGTCTCAAAAATCCCAGCTAAGGTCAAAAGTAGAGGGGCTCCAGAGAAATATAATTTCATCCTTGTGCTACCATTGGGCTCAACTGCCCAACAACCCCACCTTGAGTGGTTCACCCCATGCTGGATATGCATTTAGCTCAGCTCCTGCTGCAAGTTCATTTTCGGAAGTGTGTAATGGACCAGACAAGGACAGCGATGACTCTATCTAAAGAAAAAGCCTATTTGACATTGCTTCTTTCAACTCCAACCAAGATCCAAGCAGAGGCTTTACTATCGACCGCTACAAAGAAGCAGGTAAAAGCGCTGAGTGAAATTGTGTGGAACTTGCTACATTTACCCCTGAACCCCAACGCTAAAAGAGAGGTGAGCAGAAACAAAAAATTACTTCAAAAGCTGGGGTCTAATAATCAAAGTTAAAAGACAAGAGCTCAATTGATTCAAAAGAATAAAGGAAGGATTATTAACAGTTTTCACCCCATTAGAGAGCATCTTTTAAGCCTTACATAATGCGGAAAATGGTGCTCATTCTGTACCGACTTTACAAAGCCAATCAAAATGGCTTGGGATCGGCTCCAACATCTCAATTACCTTCTCAACCCCCTGCTGCTGAGCCTGCATCTGAGCCTGCCTCCGAGCCTGCATCTAAGGCAGCTAATAAGCCTGCTTCTAAGCCTGCTTCCACGCCCATGCCACCTCAGAACTTGCTCCTGCTCCTGCTCCTGCTCCTGCTCCTGCTCCTGCTCCTGCTCCTGCTCCTGCTCCTGCTCCTGCTCCTGCTCCTGCTCCTGCTCCTGCTCCTGCTCCTGCTTGGGTTCCTAATGTTTCATAAAAAAAAACGGACACACGGCGCAGGCCTTTCTTTTATTAAACCACCTCAATTGCACAATATTAGAAAAAAAAACCCATTAAAATGACCCATCGCACCCTTCTGGATTCGGCACTGTGTGACAATTGCACAAAGAAGCCAAATATAACAGATTAGAGATTGAAGACGTGGAAAAGCTTTTGGAGGGCGGGGAAACAAATACTATTTACAACGAATCTTCTGCGCCTAAACCCAAATGATGCATGGTTGCAGCAAAAAAAACCTATCAGATTGACGCGGATAGCACCCACTTAGTCAGGCTACAAGATAGTAATGATTCCTACTGATATTTCCTTGTAGCCTTTGATGTGTTTACAAGGTATGGGTACACCCACGCTTTGAAAATGCTGAAGGGAGTGGAATATCAAAGTTATATTCATTAATTTCATTCTATTCTTGTAATCATGTCCATCTTGTATTCATTTAAGTCTATTCATTTATGGTAAAACATACACCAAGTGTATGCGCGCATATCATAGCACGTTTCTGTGAGTGTCCACTTTCCCTCTCCCTCTCCCTACCTGTGATTTCCCTTCAACCTCCCATACACTAATGACACCTTTTCACAACCAACATCACCTTCGCCCCCCTCCTCCTCCTCCTCCTCCTCCTCTCTCCCTTTCCCCATTCTCCTTCTCCCCGTTCTCCCCTCCTCCTCTCCCCAATCTCCCTTCCTCCCCGCTCTCCCTCTCCTCCCACCACTACCCACACCCTACCCCACTATACCCACAGGTCCCCTGCAAACACACACGCCCTCACCCTCCCATGTCCCACACACTAATGATCCATTTCAACCATCTGCCAATCAACCCCTGCTTGGCCTACCGGCCAATCAACCCCTCAGTGACCTAACTATTCAACTAAATGACCTAGTTGCTCATCTAGGAAACCTCACCTGCTTGAGCCTCTACTTTTACCCCCCTTGGTGACATCTCAAAACAACTTGTTGCACTGACTATTGGCCACAACATACAAAGAATGCTGTTGGGACCGGTAACAAGGTAGGCTAGCCTAGATTTAGAAATTGATGGAACAAGCTCTCCACTACATTCAAAGCGTTTGATTTCTTTGAGAAATAAACTAGCTTCGTTTTTACCCTGTGATTAAACATTAAACGAGGTAGTCCACAAATGGGATTGCTCATTCTTCTTCATAGCCTACTTCAAATTAGGTCTCTACCCTATCTTAATCTATTCACCTATAATGCATATTTATTGAAGAATATTTAATTTCAGAAATAATACTGTACATGTACATTAGTTACAAATGTACAATTCAACTTCACAAAAACTTCCAAATAAACCTAATTTTATATGCAGTCCAAAATATTTTCAGAAATTGTCTAATTAACTCAGTTTGTCACAATTGGTGGGAGAGAGAGCACAATTGGTCACAATTGGTGGCAGAGAGAGCGTGCAGCTGAAAATGTACAATTCAACTTCACGAAAACTTCAAATTAAAACTAATTTTAGACAAACACATGGTCCAAAATATTTTCAGAAATTGTCTTTTGTCACAATCTTTTAACAATATAATATATTGTTTAATATATATATATATATATATATATAAGTAGTTTGGGTTATTTCTAATCGCATATTTCGAACATAACTTGGCAATGAGTAAAGTTGCACTTGAAAGCAAGTCTAGGCCCATAACATCAAACAAAAAGATTTCCTATGGTTTGTTTGTTTTTTTTTTTCACGTTTTGAAAGTCTTTATTCAATAAACATCAAGACAGGTCTCACAAATGCAAGTGATTTTCGTAATGCCCTGACGCAATGTGTTTCAAACTTATCTTAGCAGGGATAAACGTAAATTATTGAATGAGGTTTACTGACATATACATAAGCAAATTTTTTGATAAATTAACAAATCATGAAGTAATGATTACTTGGTGAAGCTTGGTGGGTTAGTGTTGATGGGATGAGAATGGGTGTGATAGCTACTGACTATTTTGTATCGTATACACTATTTTGGGAGGGAGTATGGTGAGGTTGGAGTAGGGGGGGAGTCAACCGGGACTACTACCAAGTAATCATACAGACCGTAGTTATTATAGACTTGACAAAATTATGGTGAGAATAACACTGACAATACAGAATATCGCTTGGTGTGTTTTCAAGACACTAGTTGCGGATAACAGACACTAATTGCGGATAACAGCAGGATGGGGTAAGGATTTTGTGTCATATAAATACATCTTGTGTCGTTTTAAGTACATAGTACAGTTGAGTAGCTGATACATTTATAGTCGAAATGAGATTTAAATTAGATGAAGCAGTGAGAGGTGAACTTGTATTATTTACAGGAAGACAGTTCAAGATCAATTACATACATGTGTCCTAAACATGAGGACTAATATATACAGCTGGGTATTTTGGACAAGATCAAAGGATACAAGATCATAGATCAGAGGGGGCAAAGCAACCAGTACGGATCAGGATCAGTACAGTGTAGAATCAGGTCAACACAATGTTTCAATCAATCATGACAAGCATAAGGGAAGGGAGGATTTTGAAAATCACCATTACCTACATATCATTTTATGTATATTTATTATGAGACCAGAGTTATGAATTTATTTTCAACCATGGCGAGATACGTCACGGTTGGGGTGTTTAGGGAATATGATTGGGATTGGCTTGTATAGCAAAAATATGCCGTTTAAGGGCACTACAGAAGTAATTCCTGTCACGAGTGTTTCTAAGTTCTGGGGGAAGATTATTCCATATACTAGCAAGTTGATTTGTTAGACATTTTCTATCTCTTTCAGTTCGGGGAGCAAAGCCCTCCAAAGTAGGGGCATCAGCTTGTCTAGTGGCTCTGATTGGGTTTACGCCACGACCTTTTACATATACATCATCATGGGCCATTTTACTAATATTAAACTTTATCCTGTTTTCTAACCTCATCACCTTTGTTGTGGTGTAGATTTCATCAGTGGGAGTTAAATGATCACATTGCAAGGCAACCCTCAGGACCTTATTTTGGAGAACTTGGAGTTTTTTCATTTGTGTAACAGTAAGGGGGGTGAGACAGAATAGACTATAGTCGAAAATGGACAGGAGTTTTGATTTAGCAATCGTTATAGCAGCAAATTTTGTTAAGAGAGGTCGAATTTTCCTAAAGATGAACAATTTATGATTCAGTTGGCTAACCAGATTATTATATTGTAACGCCATAGTAGTACTTGGGTCAAACGTTATACCAAGATAAACATATCTTTTCACCTGTTCTAGTTGAACATTATTGAGGCGAACATCTACCACTACCTTATCCACCTTGTTCTTCCTACCTGAGACCATAATTTTAGTTTTTTTAGCATTCACCTGCAACTTATTACCAACACACCAGTCATCAAACTTCCCTAGGTCCTCATTCATAATTTTAATACCATCCTTTAGGTCTGGGGTTGCAAGATATAAGATCGTATCATCTGCGTATTGCAGTATATTAGCCTTTAAATTTACATATTTTAAATCATTAACATACAATAAAAATAGCGTCGGTCCAAGGATAGAACCTTGTGGTACTCCATAGGCAATGTTCTGTGTGTCTGACTCGTTCCCATTCATAACAACTTTTTGCTTTCTGTTGGAGAGGTAAGAATCGAACCATGATATAGCTCTAGGGGGCAATCCACAATCAGACAATTTTTCCATAAGAATTTTAGGCACCACAGTATCAAAAGCTTTACTTAGATCTATAAAGCAGGTTAACATAAAATCATTTCTATAGGATGATTTGTTTAAGTCAAGGAGATATTCCGCTAGAGCTTCCGTGGTCGAGTGACCCGATTGAAAACCAAGTTGTTGTTTGATCAGTTCCTTTCAAACCCATCTAAAAGTCATTTGATAAAAGCTTGGAGGATTTCTTCTGGTTGTTTTGGCTGTGGGGTTTTATGAAAAGCCACATTTATATGACCGGTCAAAATCATTTCCTGCGGTGGCTTCACTTATTATCGCTCATCGGCGGTAGTTTTCTCTCGGTTGAATCTACTCTTTGAATATGGTTACAAACGATTCTTCAGCTATATGTATATATACTGTCAAAGTTTAGGCTCAAAGCCGCTCAGATCAGACAAAAACGGTATGTCAGTGATTGGACGCCTACTGGGCTAATGGCTTTCCCAGCCTTGTAGTAGCCACCTTAATGGTCGGCTATTCTAATGGCATTTTGCCGTTTGGAGCGAGAGGTTTTCCCTAACTTTGGAGGGATTCTTAGGTCTGAGCCTGGACCAGTCCGGAATGAAAAACACATGTTAAGAAAAACCGGCCTTTTTCTAATTTTCAAACACATGATTTACAATGAATCCTAAAATTCATTATTTTTCTCCCCAACAAACTTTCTAGTTTACTATGAGCATTGCAACCGCTTTATTCCACCATAGCCATAGATTCAGATTCTCCAATCTGGTAAAAATGTAAACAAACCTTTACCATTCCCAAAGCTTGAACAGAACCTGACAAATGTTTGTTTTCCATGACCTTCCTCAAGCTGTGGAACAAAAGGTGACTTTGCGTTTCTGTTTTGCATTTGGCAGAGTGGCCAGCTTTTCAGGCAATGCGGGTAAGAAGTGAAAATTTGGCAAGAACCAACAGAAGTGGAAACAGATGTCAACACATCTTGCTCCAAGCCATTACTCAGAAATGTTCCATAACCTGCATTGAGAAACTGCTTTGAAAAAGTTTCCTTTGGTTTGTTTTCTGGATGTGTTCTTTTAGGGCACAATAAGATTATTTCACTGTGTGGGAGCAATAATTAAGATGAAGATTGTTTAAGAGTGGAATTGGGTGCTTTACACCCAGTTTACACCCTGTTTTACACCATACTTATATATAGAGAGAGAATGGAACGAGGTGCTAGTAATTGAATATCTATTATCAATATTCAATTACTAGTACTGAGTTCCATTAAATATTTATTATATGCCCCTAGCATAGACACATATTGATATATAAACCTTTCTTTTTGGTTTTAAATCGTCATAAAGTATCTAAAAGCTAAAAGTAATCCCAATTGTAGTCTATATTGAATAAAACCTTTTAAAAAAAAGAGAAAAAAAGAAAACCCAATTCTAATTTGGATTGGTACATATATACCATAAAAATACTTTTATTGCACCACACTTATTGCACCTCTCAAATGGAATGTGCATATAATAAATAAATTTATGGTATGTTTGTTTATTACATTTGTACAACCACACGAGGGAGCCGAAAGAAACAGGACTACAATGCAGGTACTTTTGATACTAGGTGCTAATGAGCAAAAAATACTTCACTGGTCGTGAGAGTGAAGTATATTTGTTATACTTCACTCTCACTCAAATTGTGGAATAATGCGCTATATATATCATTCTGTAATCATTAAACTACGGTATTTTCTATACTTTCTTCCATTCTTTTCCGCCTTTTAAAAGTCATTTGAGCAAAATTTTGGAGGATTCTCTCTCATTGTTGGACCAAGTCCACTGGAGTCCCAAGCTCAGTCGCAAAGACTACCAAAAAAGTACTTGCATGCACATTCCCCCAGTAAGCATGAACTATACATTGAACGAGTAAATCCCAATCCGTTTCTGAATAGTCAGTCAGGCAAGAAAGCTGCTCAACCAAGACATGGTTGAACCTCTCTGCCTGGCCATTCGACCTAGGCCTGTAAGGGAGAGTGGTCAGTTTCTTGACTCCCAACATATCCACATATCCAACAAACTTTGTAACAGCTGAGATCTAAATTCAGGAGCCCCGTCTTTCTGCAGTGAAACCAGACAACCAAATCTCAAAATCCATTCCCTGAATAGAACGTCTGCACACCTTTCCACTGTATGATCTGGCATCAGATAGGCTTCAGCTCATTTCAAGAAATGATCCATCACCACCATCCCGTAGTTGTTGCCTCTAGGGGTAGTCTTAAGTGGACCAATAATGTCCAAGGCCAACCTACTCCACCTTTCACCATGGATCTCCTTCTTCAATGGCGTTATGCCACATCCATCTCTCGTCTTCCGCATATTACAGGCAGGGCAAGCCCTCAATCATCATTTCAAATCATACCGCATTCCAGGCCAAAAATATTTCATTTTTGCCTTCCAGCTGGACTTGAAATTACCAAAAGGGCCTTCAGAACCATGTGTTTTGTCCCCAGTCTGAAAGGATATAAACGTGAAATAGGAAAAATACAAAATATCCAAGACTTTTCTTTTTGGAATATCCAATACCTTTTTGTCAACTTTCTTTTCCTTTTTGCCAATGTCCTTTTCCTTTTCGGATTATCATTTTCCTTTTAGGAATATACTTTTCCTTTTTGGAATATCCTTTTCTTTTTGGAATATCCTTTTCCTTTTCCGAATATCCACTCCTTTTCCAAATATCCACTCCTTTTCACCCAAATGTACCATGATGTATTCCTACCCCAACATGGGAGGGAGAAGGAGAGTGAGCGAGGGAGGTGGGGGGGGGGTGAGCGGGAGGGGAGAGGGAGAAAGAGAAAGGAAGAGAAGATGTATTGGATGTGTTATGTAACACTGCTACACTACAAAGATAGCTGGTGGGCCCCCACTCAGGGGTAGTGGATAATGTTACGTAACACTGAGCCACTACTCATGTGGGTTAGATGTTCAGAAAATGTACAATTCATCTTCACCAATCCTCTCCAATAACCCAAATTTCAGACCAAAATAAAGTTCAAACTACAGTTCAACCTAACCAAACAGATTGCTAGAATCAATGCAATGCCAAATGTACAGGTATTTACATAATATTGACCAAATTGCAGCCTAATTTAGCAGAATATACTAAATGTGTACAGCTGCCAATTGTACATTTCTGAAAATCGGACCCATGTCTGCTTTTGTATGGGTAGAAAAGGAGTGTCCCAGGGAGGACACCAATGAGAAAAGATGGCCAAATCTAGACATAGGAGTCACAGCAGCTAGACATGGCTGTTCATGTAGGGGAAATAGGAAAAAGGTGCAGTGATATACTTTTCGGTGGTGAATATCTAAGGGAAATAGTGGAAAAGGAGGCTGACATGGGAAAATCGACACTGACATGGAACTTTTTGTTCTGGAAATAGTAAAATCTTCCCGGAAATAGGAAGAAAGCAGTTGGAAAAGAACTATAGTATGTGAAATAGCATGTACCACAGAGGAAAAGTCTGTACCGATTTCATCATTTGTACATATGTCTACTTTGGGACGCAACACCATGCAAAGAATGAAAAATATCACTCCTCATAGAGGCAAGGATTATCCTCCTGATGTATGTTTGTCCGGTTTGTCCGGTTTGTCCTTCACCCTTATGGTGGCAATCGATACCATTGACTATTCCAACTCACACGATATTGTGTTGACGGGAGGTGAGGTTTTTCGGGGTTTTTTACATATCTTTATTCAGGGAGCTTGTTTACTATAAGATATTTTTAGTAATCTGGGATGATAATAGTTCTAGAAAGGATGTTTAGTCTGCTTTTAAAGTTCAAAGGAACTTGGATACCCTTTAACTTGGCGTCAAGGTTGTTCCACATCTGTATCCCAGTGTAGGTCATTGAACATTGGTACATGCTGCAGTTTGGATGGTTTACTTCAAAATTCAGACATCTATCTTCCCTCAGACGGTAGTTCCTTTCCAGTATGCGTTTGTCAACGTTTGTCAACGCAACGTGACTGCGGGATTAACTTTTACCACTGTGCGCATGCCCAGCATGACTCACCTAGCTATGTGGGCCAAACCGGGCTCCCTCCACCTGGTCTCCCGGTGGACATGCAAAGGTGTGTGTGTGCCTCTGACCATACGGCCGCTGACCCACTGTAGGCCGTACACCTACGCTTACTTGTTTTTGTTGATACACTGTTACGAAAGTTGCCATATACTAAAATCTAGCGGATGAAATGTCCTCTTATTAAGTATGACCAATCTTAACATGTCTCTTTACCGACACTCACCGACTACCTACTACCGAACTGCCTTATGTGACCAGATATATATATTGTTAGACTCTCTCCCGACATGCATTGCCCTTACCTTCTCAGAGGCCAGCTAGTGATCAGCCGAGTCAGACATGTAAAAGATTCAAAGACTTGGATTGGTTTTTGGGGGGATTCAAGGAAAAAACATAAGTATATTGTATGCCCCATATCATCAATCGTAGTGGTTGCTGTAGTAAACACTACAAACCTAGCTGGACACGATACAAGGCCTCTGGAATAACCAAGATTGACACCGGTGATAAAAAGAAAATGGCGCTGAGCAGAGGTTTGTTGGCCACTATGGCTGAAATGAAACCTGAGGACCTATCTGCTTGTGGCGATACGGAATATAGTCCCTTGTTGGAGAAGGTGTTGACGGATCAGAAAGATAAGCTCACAAAATCGGACGGTTCTTATAAGACTTTGAAGCTGGAGATGGAGATCAGTGATATTCATCTTCGACTTAGTTGTGTCCACGTCTCCGAAAGTGGGGATAGTCAGCAGAGAATGGGAAACACAAGCTTCATTGGTGACCAGGGTGCTTCTGGTGGCCGTAATCAAGATGAAATGAGTAAGCTAAGACCAGAATTCTATTGTTCAGGCAGAAATATACGCAGTTGTTGGTTGTGGAGCTCTTGTATAGCATTTATGTAAACTTGGAGATAGAGTGCAGGGTTACGTAGATCACCTCGCTTATATATTGTACAAGGCTTCCATGACTAAAGTCTTGGAAGGTGATTTGTCTGACTGGCCCGCCATTGATGTGGAATCAAATGCTTTATACCTGGATCCTGAGTATCATGTCCGACCCAATGTTTACGTTTCACCAAGCAAGCCGGAAGTGGCAGGTATGGGTCGCAGGAAATATTCTCGCATCTCGTTGTCTGCTTCGGACCAAAAATATCCATATGACCCCTTCTATGATTGAAAATCTTGGCCAGATGTATATTGGAATTGTCCAAGTAAAACATACACAAGGTGTCAATACCCAGGTTATAGGTGACATGTGTGTGGTTTTTGCAATGAGAATCACTGCGCTGAGGATGTGCATAAAGATCGCGACACCCTCCTCACTCACTGGAAACCGGAAATGCCATAATGGTGTCATGGCAGCCAACATGTCGAGTCAGAGCCATGGAGGCTAACAAATTTTGATAATTCTTGTGTCACGGATCAGAACTTTGAAAATCTGGTGAGTTTGGCATGCAAAATTACAGACAATGACTTGCTTCAAAATATTCGATGTCAAATGAAGACTCTAGGTTGGTTAAAGTGGCTATTTTTGCATAAAAGATGGGACCCCGATGCACATTTCATCTTGGACAGAGTTGTGAATGGTTTTCATCCTGTGGACCCAGGCTCTATTATTCAACCATACTACTGCAAAAATTATAGCGCTTGTTTTGTTGCTGAGGCCAAGAAAAAGCTAAATAAATTATCTGAATTATCTCAAGGAAAGCTCTCTGTGGCTCTGCAGAGACCTTGTTGTGCACGCCATGGGAGCAATACCCAGGAAAGATGGAAATTATTGTCTGATTTTGACTGTAAACGCCCACTTGAAGCTTCAGTAAATGCTTATACGAATAATGTCTTTGCCACCTTCAGTTATACAACCATAGAGGAGAAAATATCAGTTATTTCGCCTGGAGGCTTCATTTCAACCCTCAACATTAAGAGTGCATATATAGATCTTTGTTGATTTCGCCGATGGATAGAAAATTCTTTGGCCTAGGATTGACTTTTGATGGGAAAAAATGTTTTCTCAATGATAATTCAATCTGCTTCGGAGCTCGAGCTGCTCCGTATATATTTACAAGGGTGACAAACATTGTGGCTCGAATGATGAAGAAGATGGTGTGGATATGCTACGCCTACATTGATGATTTTGTCTGTGTAACTACCACATATGAGGAAGGTGTCAAGGCTCAGTTAACTTTAATAACATGCTTGAGAGAGTTGGAATTCATATTTTTAATTTTGCACGAAATATGGCCTTGCTCCCTTGCCTGTGGACTCTATTAATCTGAGCAGATATTTAGCCAGCTAGGTGTCAACTCGTGCTTATGTATCCATCAACAATGCTCTGTTGGCTGTGAATTATTTGTCTAAAGCACATGGAAGGTCTGATATGAGGCAGGACTTTGCTGTTTCTTCGGTTCTGGCTGGAATAAAACATCGACTAGGAGTAAAAGCAAGCCCTAAAGATCCGCTATTGCTTGCAGATTTAGTCAAGATTTTTCAGAAAGTAAATTTAGCCAATAATGTGGAGCTGGCAATGTGGACAGGGGTTGTGTTGTGTTTTCGAACACTTTTGAGGAAGTGTCATATATAAGTCCTCCTGATCCTCATATACTCCACAGATCTGACGTGTAATTTACAGAGTGGGGTGTCATAATTCAATGCAAGTCTTCAAAGACCAACCAGTTTGCCTCCAGGGTCTTCAAGTCTCCTGTGGCAGCATATGGAGGAGACCTGTGTTTAGTCACTTGGCTGCGTCATTTGTTTCAAAGATGTCCAGGTGGTGATGCTTCTACATTGATATCGACTGACAAGGGTCCAGTGCCTTATACTACTGCTTTGGCATTATTAAAATCCTGGGCGTCAGATGCAGGCTTGAACAAGGACGTGGGAATGCACTCATTAATGGGGCAGCGACTTATTTACATCTACAAGGAGTGCCGCTTGAGCAGATAAAACGAGCAGGCGATTGGGCGTCAATGGCCGCTTTGGACTATGTCTGTCCTCCACTGGATCATATGGTACTAGTTGAGAAAGATGTGGCTGCTTCATTGTCTTAGTATTTCACCCATTGATGGATCCTGCTCACTCTTCAATACCCCCTTTGCCTCTGGTGTTAATATTCATATACATTATATTATTTTTCCATTATGGCTGGGGTTTGGTCAATTCCCTGCTTCTCGAAAGAAGAAGTTTGCACGTAAATACTCCCCTTGCTTCTCATTCTTCTTGTCTTCACCTTTTGTGTTTCCATAGCATTTGACTTTGATTGACTTGTTAAGATTGACTTTGTTAATCTGCTTATAAATGCTGGAAGAGTTTATCGACACTCACCAACTACCTACTACCGAACTGCCTTATGTGACCAGATATATATATATAATATTAGACTCTCTCCTGACATGCCTTACCCTTACCTCCTCAGAGGCCAGCTAGTGATCTGGTGAGTCAGATGTGGAAAAGATTCAAAGACTTGGATTGGTTCGTTGTTTTTTTTTCTCTTTTTTTCTTTATGAATAAAGAAGGGGGTTTGGTTGATTCCCTGCTTCTTGAAAGAAGAATTCCGCACATTAATTCTTGCCTTACTTCTCATTCTTCTTGTCTTCATCTATTGTGTTTCTATAGCATTTATAAAGTTTGAAAGATTGTTAAAAAGAAGAGGTGGAGGCCTTGCCATGTATGTGCATAAGTCTCTTGAGGTCAATGATGGAGAAAATGATTATCTCACAGTATCTAACAAGAACATAGAAATACAAGTTATAGAATTGCCCAAAAAGTTTATGAAAACAAAGACCATTTTTAATGTTTATAAACAGCCACAAGGATGCATGGTGGAGGCAATAGCCCAGCTTGAAACTGCATTGAATGCCATAGACTCCACTATCTTAGTAATAGGAGATTTTAACTATGATACCGATGTAATTGAGTTAAGTAAAACAAAACACGCTGACAGGTTTAATACATTGCTTGGCAAGTTCAACCTGCATCACACTATCAAGGTACACTCCAGGATCAGTAAGAATTCCACGTAAAAAATTGATCACATATATACTGATTCAAAAAATACTAATGCTAGCAGCACATTAAATATCAATATTAGTGACCACTTACCAACTGGTATTTCTACAGATTAAAAAACAAAGGAATATGTATATTCAAGAAACTTTTGAGGCTAGGAACACGAAAAACCTTGATATCAAAATTTTACAAGAAAACAAAGCCCTACTAATCCTGAAATCGGGTCGGTAAGGTCACTCACCTTAGTCATCTTAACACCTACTGTATACTGTCTAAATCACCTTCTGTAAACCCTAGTCTTCTGTCTATTATTTCTGCATCAAACACCCATTAGAGGTACCAATAATCACGTACCCGGGAATGTCACCACTGTTTTCTAGTTTTGTTACCATTCGTTATACTGTTTTTCTATATTGTTTCAACTTTGAAGTTTCAATGTTTTACATTTATTGCACTGTACTATATTACATCACATCTAATTCACCAAAAATGTAGTAGTTTTTCCTATCATTATATGTTAATCCAAGTAGACTGCAGCAGCAGGTAGAACGCCACAGACTTGTATTGTGTTACCTGTTCTCGACTGTATCGTGCATATTTGTCTTGAGAAGCTGGATAAATAAAATCATTAAAAAAAAATATTAAGGGACCTGGACTGGGCTGAATTTTATCTTACTAGGGATGTTGATGAAGCGTGGAGGTTGTTATACTTACTATAGGATTATATTTAAACAGAATGTGCCCTATACAAACTTTTAAAGAAGTAAATAGAACCCCAGAATGCTTACTGGCTTAAGTGCCAAGTGGAGTAAAGCAAGGCGACAGAGGTGTTGGTTAAATGAAGAAATTAAGAAATCCAAAAATAATTATATGAAAAGACAAATTGAGCTTACCAGATCAGACCCATATAAGTTTTGGGATATCATTAAACCTATTATGTCAATAGAAAAATGTAAGAATAGGAGTAATGAAATTATAGTATCAACAAAACCGGATGAAAGACTTACTGGGAAGCAAGAAGCAGAAGAATTTAATAGATATTTTGTAAATGTTGGGCCCGACCTGGCAAGGAAAATCAAGGAAGATTCCTGTAAAGGAGGGAATGTAGCTGATGATATAAAAAGCAGATGTAACTTCATAAATATAACCAACATTGCTGATGAACTATCTCTATCTAAGATTGATAATTATAAAGTGTCTTGCATAAAATTTATGTATGAAACCATGTATGAGAGCCCTTAGTAAACAGTTTGCTTATCTGTATGATTTATCAATACAAACAGCAAAGGTACCAGTCGATTTTAAAACTGCAGTAGTTACACCATTAGGGTTGTAGAAGTAATACAGGTAATTATAGGCCAATCTCTTGCATAGGTTTACCAGTGTAGTGACTGAACACTAACTCAGGTTCTTGGTCCTTGTCAACAATTACCCTTTATTCTCCACACACATAAACATGGCTCGGGAGGCCAGTACTAAACAGAGTAGTGAGTACTGAGCCTGCCTATCCCTTGCCACAGAGGGGCAGTAGATAAAACATACATAGGGGTGTCACATTACAATATATATGTTACACAGAGAACACAGAGTATAATACAATATAGTAGTAATTAGCAATATAAGCTGCAGTGCATAAGAAGGACATCTGTTGGTCCATATAGGAGTATACATAAAGCACTGTGGCAAACCCCTGGTGGAATAGACTGTAACTCCATACCCAATGTAGCTGTATCTACATACAAATAAGAAAAGTGTTAACATATACTATACTATACTATAGGCGAGACTGTTCTGGACGAGGTAGGGTACTATAAATTCCTGGGGATTGAGATTGACAAGCATTTAAATTTTAAAACTTTCCTGGAAAAAAAGATAGATACATTAAGAGTTAAGATAAACTCTTTATCGTAACTCTATGAAGTATGTGACGAAAAAAGACTATTATTAATATTTAAAACTAATTTATCGCCACATATTGATCATGGCGATATATTTTATCAAGCGGCTTCACAAAAATATCTGGACCGATTACAGTCACTGCAAAACGCAGCCATAAAAATCTCACTGAAACATCCCAAATATAAGAGTACAAAGAAATACTAATATGGCATCATTGGTCACTAGAAGACAGAGTCATATCCTTGAGTTAGCCCTCAGACAGTCGCTCAAAATGGATAATGTTGATATCAGAGCAATCACTCTCAGAGGTCTAGCTTCTGGGAAAATATTGAAAGTACCTTAACCGAGAAGAAGTGAACATTTTAAAAGATCATATTTATAAGATGTCCATATTGTGGAACGATTTGCCACAGAAGTCAAGAATAATTAAAACCAGGAAGGATTTTAAGAGGTGTCTAAAATATATCTATCCCAAGGAAGCCGACCAGTATCTGAAGGTTGGGGATACCCAGCCCATGCTTTAACTGTGATAAGATTGCTGCAAAACTATTTCTGTTAGGCAACTAGGGACGGGGATATTGGAGGGGAGCAAATAGGCATGTAGGACCTAATAGGCATATAGGACCTATGTTTTAAGGCTGGTAAGGCTGGTTTAGGACGGTAAGCACATGAGGGAAAGATTGCTGGGAAAACTTGTTGAATTTGTACTTTTTCTAACAAACCAAACCATTATGAATGAATTAAGTTCTAATAATTGTTTGTTTAATGATGTGAATCTGTAAATCCTAACAGTATAGTTTGGATCTTTCATGTTTTATAAATTACGAAATCAGTCTAGAAAACTACATTTAAATATGTCCATCATTGATTAATTTATGATTATGTCTACTCATCAAACCGATTGATCATCACTCAGTAGATGGATTGATGTAGCCAATTAAAACTATACTATTAATAAGAATTGAAGACGAGATACAGAAAAATAACAACTGAGTCTAAATTATTACAGACCATTGTGAAAAGTATTAGAGCATTGTTCAGGATATTGATATTTAAAGAGTTATTACTTATGAAACAATTCCTTGAACAGTTATTACTCATGAAAAACTGACAATACATCAACAAAGCAGCTAAAAGGATAGTCATGACAATGAAGAGCAGCTCCTTCTACAGCCTGAAGAACAGCAACTACATAGTACAAGAAAAATATAAAAATGCAAGAAAAAAGCAGAGAAAGAACATTGCCACGTGATTATTATATCTATATGACGGACACTTCCTAATATTTATAACGGTTTACACTTTCGTATTCTTTATATTCGCTTTGTCTATATCATACATCCAACTATATTTAATGGATTGCCTGGACGATCTACATTAAAGAAGGTCTTGTCCATTTCATGTTTTAATTTGATGTATATGTAAACTGAATAAAAGTTTCATAATAATAATAATTGTAATGTAATTTATGCTGTGAAAGATCAGATGATAGTTGTTTGATCTCAACTACCATGGTTACATTTTGAGATATCAAAGTTTCTGTCTGCGTTGTTTGAATCGTGGTGTTGGGATTTTTAAGTTCAGTCATCATATTTGTTAGGATTAACTTGAAATTGCGAGTGAGAACTTCCGGTGGCTACTCTGAGTCAATAGGAGTGAAGGGGATCGCTCCCCATTTATTTTCAGGTTTTTTTCTAGGAAATCATACTTGAACAGCCAACGCTTTCAGTATATGACTATAAGCTAATCAGGATTGTGACTATATCCAACACTTCGACAATTACCCTTGCTTTTGGTTGACACTCATCTTTTGGTGCCCGGCTAAGCCTTCAGCATTGCTAGCGAGGTAGGGAGAATCTCAAACATTGACAGAGAGAGACACACAGCAGGACCTTCACCACTGAATACTTGCTTTTACTAGGATATGAAGCTTTGATATTCCAGCCATAACACCTTGACACCTTGAAAAGCTCAGTATATGACATATAAAGCATTTTAAAGACTTTTTGTTGAAGTTACCGAAAGGTCAAGGCCACCAGTGTGAGAGCCTTACTTCCGGTTAAAACGTCCTTGACCCCCAAAGAAGCGACAATACACAAAGATCTACCACGCTGTTTGTACAGTGTGGATACACAGGAAACAAACCGAACTTTGCATCCAAAAATATGTAAATCTCTTTGAAATGGAACTTTGAACTTTGAAAAAAAAGAACTATTAATTGTGTTAGTCTAGTCCAAAGATACAACTTTCAGCGTAACTGTAGCAAGGGGCTTTCTCGCTTGAGTCCACCATTTTGAACAATTTTGAAAAAAAGATTTGTGAGTGATCAAAAGTGTACGTCAGTGGGGTCAAAAGGTCAGGTGTTTGATGCTCAGTGTCAGAAGTAGGGCCTACTGGGGTCTGAGCTGGTTTTGGTTCAAGAGTGGTGTCAGAATCAATATATTGAAATTTATTGTGGCCTGATATGCCATTGATATGCTATCGAATTATCAACCGTCTTTGACAGTCATTTAAAATCTTGTGATTCCTAATCCAAGCTATAGTCAGGATTAGGTACATTTGGTGACATTGACCCTGCTTCTATAGCTGGAGATTCAGGTTTTGCAGGTGGATAATTACCTTAAATTTTCTCCTTTACATGAGGAATACTCTTCTAATAGCTAGTGGTAGTGCCGGTGTTGTTGTTGAGTCAGCAGTGTTAGTGAGCGATGATAACGGAGGTGGATGAGGTGTTTGATTCATTGAAGAATGTCAGTTATTAATGTCACTGTACCTTTATATTGTATCAAATGAAGGTATGAGTAGACTCCTAGCACTTAGTTACTCGGATTCCCTTGGTTAGATATAGGTAAGTTAAGTATACGTCCATAAACAGAGTTTTCTCCTGCACTTAGCTAAACGCTGCCATGTCGACCAGTGCCATGTTACATCATCAATATATTCCTCTATGCTCTTGTTAGGTTAGGTTAGGGATCGCTTAATCAATGGTGGCTGTTACTGCTACATGTGTGGTTTTGGAGGTGCAAGAGGTTTAAACATAATATTATTGGCCTAAAATGAATAAAAAATTAAAAGAAAAAAGGGATATTTCCTTTCGACTAGAAGATCTCAGAACCAAATGTAAGTGTCTTGCTTGCTCCGGGTGGTTAAATACAAGTTCAGAGCAGTGCTAACCTACAATGGTATTACAAACGTGATGTGCTTCTCTCTAAAATTGTTACTCACTATAATTCTCACATCTGTAGCTATCTGTGCTTATAATTTCCAAGCGCAAGCTACAATTTCCAACCTGAACGATTCTCTCTCCTCCTGAACAAACACGGTCAATTCCAAAGTTTCTTCAATTTCAAGCCTCCCTCTACAACAGGTTTGTCCTGTGTCCTGCCTGGCTTCTCCACCAAAACGTTACAAACATTTTGCTTTTTTCCATGGAAAAAGTCAAAATGACTTCTATTCTCAATTGAAACCGTTGCAATGCCACTCAGTATCCTTTGCTTTACACTCTTATACCACCGTCTATTCTCCTTCACCAATCCTCTCAAATAACCCTAGTTTAGGACAAAAATGAGGATCAAACAGTTCAATTGACATAACCGAACTGTCTTTTTAAAATCAATGCAATACCAAATATATTTTTGGCATTTTACATTTTTACCCTCATTTAGGAGAATTTACTAAGTGTTTAAAGCTGCCGTTTTTACATTTTGTGACGACCCAATCCTTTAATTAATAAACAAGGTCCCTATATAAATTTCTCATGCCATATTCAAAATAACTTATGACATATATGATATGAATTGCAAAGATGTTCAGATGCCATACTGAAGTGTGGAAAGCCATAGGTCTATGACAGTTCTTTGCCTGGGTCCTTACCTTGTCAAACAAACAAGGAAAAACGCCCAGACTTTGATCTTTAATCTGACAAAGGCAGTTTAGATGGAGAGCGGTGAGATTACGTCGGGTCTCTGGGACACACACATTGGATGTTACTCGTTTGGGTGTCGATGTAGCCATGGCAACCAATCCAGGCAACAAGATGGGTATCGATTGAGTATCTTTAGAAATGATGTATGACCATGTATGACGTATTTCTTCTCCATATTATATAGAACAAGTGCTTTCGGCACTTGGATTGTAGAGCCAATATTTTCTACTTCATAACAGGAATCCGACCATTTACTAAACGTTTTGGGGGAACAATATAGGAGATATTCTTTTTATTGCCACTTCTTGGCCAAAGAAAAATAAAGTTTAAAATAAAGTTTAGAATAGCTCACAATGGTTGAATCCAATGAAAAGTGAATCCATGTATTCATGTTAAATATAGGAGACAAAAAACTATTTGCATTTTGTATTTTCCCCTTTGTGATTAAAGGAGCTGAGACTAACTTTTTTATAATAATTGTTCATTCGAAATTTAAAAGAAAAAGTGAAAGAAATACAATTCATGAAAATATTGTATACGAGACAACACAGCTCCTTTCCTTTCCAATGGTTATCATGCAATGTCATAGATAAGTGTACTTCATCTAAATTGTTCATTTTTTGAAAGGTTTGATGATAGGCCAACATGTCCCAACTGACGGTGTATTTCGCAAATATAAATAAAAAATATTTATTAATAGGTTATTCATATTTTTCTTGTGAGATTATGAAATTTCCGCAGGGCACTCAGACAACTTTTAAATATCCCTGTCAGATTCAAATTTTTGATACTGTGTAGGGTAATACAACGTCTATATCTATCTATTTACCGCTGGTAAAACACTAAAGTAACCCGATCTCCTTGGTGAGTGAAGTGAGAAAGACAGACAGACAGAAAGAGTAGAAATTAACCTGAGTAACATGGCAACTGCCGTCCAATGAGGGAAAAGTACCAGAATACTACAGTCTGCGGCCATATTTGGGTGGCACGTCCTTCGTACAGCCATACTATGGAAGTTCATAAGTTACATTCAATACCTGAGGCTAAGCGGGAAAGCTTTCCCCTCACACCTAGGACGCTTTGACTAGAGTAGAAAAGAGTAGAGTAGAATTTAACCCGAGTAACACGGCAACTGCCGTCCAATGAGGGAAAAGTACCAGAATACTACAGTCTGCGGCCACATTTGGGTGGCACGTCCTTCGTACAGCCATACTATGGAAGTTCATAAGTTACATTCAATACCTGAGGCTAAGCGGGAAAGCTTTCCCCTCACACCTAGGACGCTTTGACTCACAGCACAGGACACTATGACCAATGATACAGTACGCTTTTGATCAGGACGCTTTGACACCAGGACGCTTTGACTAACATTCCCATGGAATACACTCCTAATATCATGTACCTGAGTTATGCTGCAGGCTTACAATAACCTTCAAAACACAATGATATATTCAATGCAATGTCTTGAGATTTGGTACACATATTTATATGATGAGAAGGAATAAACCCTAAAAAAATAGGAAGATTTCAAAAAAGAAATCTTGTGAATAAATCACTTTGAAAAAATTATAAATTTATAAAATTTATAAAAAAAATGTGCGGGCGCAGAATAGGGTGGTTTATATCGATTCCAATTCCTTGATGTGGCCAACGGAAATAATTTATTACGGAAAAACTAAACGTCTGATTATAAATCTGAAACATAGCTGTCTCCCTAATAGTCAGGCAGTTATGTTGTAAAATTGACAAGCCTAAATTGTCTAATTTTGAGTTAAAGTTGTCTCATTCAGCCAGACATTCGTCGCGCCCCTACCGGCCAGAAGGCTACCCACACTTTCTTACCGCCACAACGCTCGCGGATTTCTTATCATCCCAAAGTCCAAAGGTACAGGTGAGATCCAGGTCTGACCGTTATCTCAAAGTCGATCACATGGGAAAGGAGGGGAGGGGCTGACCGCCAGGTCAGGGGAGGGGAGGGAATACTGATTAAAGAGTGGGAGGGAGAGGGGAGGGGAGATAACCCTGTGACCTGGTCACCACCCAAAGAGATTGGTCAGAGTGGCAGTGGTCAGTCTGAGCCTCGTTTTAATAAGTGTCTGTCATTTTTATTCTGTGGCTGATTGGATCTCTAATCTAACCTGTCAATTAATTGGACCAACGGGACCAAAGCCAATCAGCGCAGGACCAGTGTATTCGTTCTAATCTGTCTAGTATAAGAATAAAGAAAAGATGAGAATCGGTCTCTTCCGAGGCTGGTACTGATTCGAAGCATACATCTCTGTGTGTTGCGTTGATTAATTTCTCGCCCAACTACTGACCCTGAATTATTACGAAGAATGGCCCGCATTTCTTCATTGGCGACCATGATTAGGGACTAGTTAGTTGGTCAGATCAGTAGCCGACCTTGGAAGCAAGCAAAAGTAGTCAGGTGAGTGTGCCTTTTTCAAAACTGCCATTGTATTTATGGGTGTTGTATGTTTGGGACTCTGAGCTGGGCTTTTATTGGAAGGTGCATTAGCTGATCACACAAGTATTATCTTACTTTATCCTGTAGAGATAGTATTTTAGACATGCCACCGGCGGAAAGAATTGAGTATGTGGAAGAGTTCCCACAATACCTCCAAGCTGAGGATATTTTCCTAGAGGAGATATTCAATGATGGTTATCCACAGATCGCAGAACCTGAGGATTGGAACGACTGCGTAGGCACCTCTGAAAGTGTGATTCAGATCAGCATTGAACAGCTAGACACTATGTCTTACCATTGGGATAAAATGTAATGGGTAAGAATAGGGACTAAAGAGATCAAAATTGTTGTTTTTGGAAATACCTGCACAAAAATTGTTACGTTGGATCTAGGCAAAAATTAATATTCCAAATTCTCTATATAGAAATAGAATATTCCAAATCAAGCAGGTAATAGTAATTCATCTTTACACATAATCAGCTAATTCAATTACCTCCAAAATGGTGTTGACAACACCCATTAACTGGGAAATCACCGCCGAAGAGGTAAATGCACTCAATGATGCTGATCGTAAAGCGCACTATGCGTCAATAGAAGTAGTTAGAAGGCGTATGGAGAGACATGCAACCTTGCTGGGTCCTAACGATGGGACCAACAAAGAATCACTCAGAGAGTGGTTAGAGGGGTTGGACAGAGTTAGAATCACAGTAGGAGCGCATGATAACATAGCCATAGAAGCAGTTATATTGTTAGCGCAGGGATCATTAGCACGTTCCATCGAATCTTATGTAGAAGCACAGGGAGCGGAACGCACATGGGAGGGTGTAAAACAGGAAATAATTCGCTTGTTTATGGGAGAAGAGGAGACCACTCAACTTAGAGAGAAGTTGAAGGGGATCCATCAACTCCCATACGAAGACATACGATTTTATGGCCGTAAATACCAGGAAACAGTTCTAAGGGCTTATGAACCAGGCATTTTGGCCTTGCCTGTAATTCAGTCACAATTAGCTTGAGATTTTATACGTGGGCTCACCGATAGACAGGTATGGTGCGAGGTATTCTCAACCAGACCAGAGACTTTGGGGGAAGCAATTGACCTGGCAACAACGGCAGCGTATACCCATACGTTAGCCGATGCTCCAGCTAGAGGTGAAAGGAGAGAGGAACCTATGGAAATAGGCGCCTTACTCCCAAAACTTCGGACGCCAACCCAAACTCTGACTCCACCGACCTCTACTGGGGAGACCAATGTTGGAACAAAAGCTATGATGGACGAATTAAAAGCATTAAGAAATATGGTAGAGCTCTTGGGGAGGGAAAGATCTCAACCTTCATCGGTAACAGTTCATGCACCACCAGTTCAGAACCAGACTCAGTTTCCCTTTGTGCAACCATCCTATTTGCCTACATTTCCGCCTTATAGCGTTCCAAACCCTGCCCCGGTTGCCAATTCTAATCAGGTAGAGTCACAACAGGGTCAGAAAAGGAAGGGAGGGGCACAGAAGGGGGGAAAAAGGTTTAGAGGTAAGAATACTTGCTATGAATGTGGATTGGAGGGACATTTTGCTAGAGAATGCCCTACTCGATTCGCACAAATGAGAGCGGCTGTACGGCCAGACATGGAAGAAGTAATGGATAACAAAATGCAACCCGTTATAGCGGCTATACAAGCCCTGACTCCCAGAGTTCCCACAAACCCCTTTGTTCTCCCTTCGGGGGAATAAATTCGCCGGATAAGCGGTTTCGTGTGGCCCTTCCTGTGGCGGGAAGGAAAGCACAAGCACTTATCGACACCGGCGCCACTAGAAGTTTAGTTAAGTATGATTTGTGGAAACATTTCAATAAGGTAAACCACCGACCGTTAATTTTGGAACAAGGTGAACAATTACGGTCACTGAGTGGTCACGCTTTGCAGTCAGAAGGCAGGGCGATAATTAAGGCTGGGGGTAGTCATCTCCCTGTATACATTGTTAAAAACCTCCAACACGATCTCCTACTAGGGGACGATGCTCTGGACATTTTGGATTCAGTAATCTGGCACAGAAAAAGAATCATACGTCTAGGAGGTAGAGAATATAAAAGTCAAGCGGTAGAAGAAGAAATAGATTCTGAATTTGCTTCCCTCAAAACAGAGGAAGAAATCTGGGAGGAAAGATACCCAGAAGTTTTTGGCAAAAATGGTAAATTAGGCATAGTAAAAGATGTATACATGGAGATTGACACGGGGAATTCCACGATCAGAATTCCACCCCCCAAAGCCCTGTCCCTACCCTCTCTCAACTTAACCTATAGAAAGTTCGAAGACTATCCTGAGCTGAAGCAACAACTCCAGTTCAACAGCAGAATCGACGTCCCCCTAATTTCTCTGACCGATATTCCCCTTCCTCCGACGGTACAACCTTTTTCCTTCTCCGCATCTACCACATGGGGATTCGCGACCCTCATGCTCACCCTAGCAATCGTGATTGGATTGATAGGAGTGGTGGTGTATGTGAAGAGGAAGAGAGACGGCTCTTGCCTCCCTCTCTTAGGTAAACGTCCTAACCAGAGTCTAAATAGACTACCCAGTAAACCTTCTGCCCCTCTTCCCTCCTTCCCCAATGTCTTTTCTAATTTATACCCATCCCAACAGCAACCCGCTGAAGAGATTCCACTGCAAGATTCTGAACCCCAGTCCCTTGGCGGTACTGACGATCTCGAAAACCCGGAGACCCAACCCCTCCAAACTGACCCCTTATCCTCCTTTAGACAGAATACACCCCCAAAACCCCCTCGATCGATGGATATGAAACAAAGATCTGCAGTACCCCGTGGAGTAGTGTGTTAAAACAACGACTCAGATGAATATGTGGTGTGAGATAAAATTAAGCCGATATAATGTTAGTCTTAAGTGCAAATGTGAGCAGATTCTGATTTTAAAATGTTTTGTAGTGCTAATTTAATTGGAATCTAATGGTAATAATTACAAAGGAGGTGTTGTCACGAAAGCTGTTTAGTTTACTCTAAAGCAGGCCTAGTGCTGGACTGTGGACAAAGTCCTCACCCCTTTCATAGAATTTAATTAATTGGTCTAGTCACCAATTCCTACCTAGTAAGTACGCCCGGTGTTAGCTTGCAGTGGGACGCACTGTTCTGCTCAAGTTAGGGCGAGAAAGCTAGCTGTTATGTGAAGGAATAAGCCACCACTTGAGAGAGGACGATGAAGGACCCGTTCTCTGAAAGTAGGGTGAAGCAAAGATGGGAGGTTGTCACGTTGTTGATGGAGTAGTGATACCACGGAGACCAGCCTAGGAACGGTCGGTAGTCGCTAGACCGATGTGCACACCTCAGCGGGCCATTTTTGGGTCGAAAGAAGGGCTGAAAATATAAAAGAATCTTGTCAGTCTTCTAGACCAGAGGAGCCAGGCTCCCAAAGGAAATGTATAAGTATGTACCAGTGTCGCCACCTTGAGGATGTTCACGGCGACAGGTACCTAGAAAGTGTATAAGATACATGCTGCCACCTTACGGACGTTAAGTAGTGATAGGCAGCCCAAAAACGAGTAAAAATATAAGGCAATATTCAAAGACTGCGTGAAAATGCCTGAGACGTTTCTACGGGGAGAACCCATAGACAAGAAAAGCCGAGATATTGATGAACAATACATTAAACTCAAAAGACAGTGCGGTAATATGCCACCTAGTGAAAACTCTTAAGAGACTGTGTTTACAAATTATCCGAGGCGGGTTCGCCGTGCTTCAGTAATAATTTTACGCTAAGGCATTGTAAAATCTTTAGCTATTATTTTGATTTAGGGGAGTTGATTTTTCCTCTGTACTTCTCTAGATTGTCCTATTTTTGCATTTTTCAATTGTATAAACATGTAGGTACTTACGGGAGAAAGGGAGCCTCGATCCACATAGGGATGGCCGCTGTGAATTCGTCCGGCGGGCCAAAGGTTAAAAATCCAGTGGTTAAAAATGCCGGATCGAGGTGCCCCAACGTAAATAAAGGTCTCTCATGTGGAATTAGATATAGGGCATCAAAACTTCCAAATCTAATGAAGCACGAGGGTAGAATTTGACTGAGGATGGCAGTGGATTCGTGAGTGGAAGAAAAGTGAAGCCCACTTATGGTTCTAGGTCGGGGGTTCCGGTTCGGCAGAACTCGGTCAGCCAAGGGGGTCGCCGCTCGGTGATACTCGGGGTTGCTCGGGGGTTGTCGGCCAGAAACTAAAATGAGGGTTGCGTCGATGTATTGTCTGCTCCTTAGAGTGGTTCGGAGAACTATGTTGTACACAGTTCTCCAAACCAAATGAGATTGGGATGTATGTAAAATTGACAAGCCTAAATTGTCTAATTTTGAGTTAAAGTTGTCTCATTCAGCCAGACATTCGTCGCGCCCCTACCAGCCAGAAGGCTACCCACACTTTCTTACCGCCACAACGCTCGCGGATTTCTTATCATCCCAAAGTCCAAAGGTACAGGTGAGGTCCAGGTCTGACCGTTATCTCAAAGTCGATCACATGGGAAAGGAGGGGAGGGGCTGACCGCCAGGTCAGGGGAGGGGAGGGAATACTGATTAAAGAGTGGGAGGGAGAGGGGAGGGGAGATAACCCTGTGACCTGGTCACCACCCAAAGAGATTGGTCAGAGTGGCAGTGGTCACTCTGAGCCTCGTTTTAATAAGTGTCTGTCATTGTTATCCTGTGGCTGATTGGATCTCTAATCTAACCTGTCAATTAATTGGACCAACGGGACCAAAGCCAATCAGCGCAGGACCAGTGTATTCGTTCTAATCTGTCTAGTATAAGAATAAAGAAAAGATGAGAATCGGTCTCTTCCGAGGCTGGTACTGATTCGAAGCATACATCTCTGTGTGTTGCGTTGATTAATTTCTCGCCCAACTACTGACCCTGAATTATTACGAAGAATGGCCCGCATTTCTTCAATGTGATAAATTTTATATTCAGATTGAAAGAATTTTGAGGGAGCTATGTGCTATCTAGTAGGAGCAATATTTTTGAGTTTTTACAAGTTATTATATTATTTATATCGTATGTTCGTTATTTATATTGAACGACTTGATGTGGCCAACGGAAATAATTTATTTCTTAAGAACTAACTGTTTGATTATAAATCCTAAAGTATGGATGTCTTCCTGACAGTCAGGGGGTTCAGTGATAATTTTGTTTTTTTTCCTTAAAACTATCAAGACCACATTGAAACACCATTTATTGAGATATCATCTTATTAAACTATCATGAATTCTCCAACCGGTTTGTGTCCTCACCGATATAAGTTACACATTAACGACACATTATGTGTCGCCTCCTAAACATTATGTGCTGGAGAGTTACACATTTACTACACATTATCAGCATATATAAAGGCGTGCGAAACCCTCTTGTATTATTCCTGAAGAAGCCCCCCATCTGGGCGAAATATTGGAATAAAAGAGAACATTTCTAAGATGCCGACTTGAGTGATTCTTTATACCAACAGAATCATTTTATATTTAGATTGGAAGAATTTTGAGGGAGCTATGAGCTATTTAGTGGAAAGCAACATTTTTGTTGACAGTAGAGCATACTTCTCTGGTGTTGCCCCTCGTAGTTACACTGTTGCAAGTTGCCAGATTGCAAGTTGCCCTTTCAGCACTCGATTCATCCACTTCTCCCTTCCTTAAACCAACGAGATTCCCTTTACAGACTTAGGACAACGAATTTACGGACTTAGGACAACCAATTTAAGGTTAGGTTTAGGGTTAGTTTTAGTATTGATTTCTGTAAAAGATATATAAACATTCATGACAACCAATTTACAGACTTAGGACAACCAATTTGAGGTTAGATTTAGGGTTAGTTTTAGTATTGATTTCTGTTAAACATATAAACATTCATATATTATTTTAGTATATAGGAATATGATATAGAATCAATTATTTAATGTGATGTCCGGTTGTGTCTGACTCCTGTGTGTATGTGACTGAGGTTGTGGTGAGTGTTCATGAGTGAGTGCCTGTGTGTGCAATGCTCGCTGCCTCTGCCTGCTGCTCCTCTACCCAAAACCCATCACATGTACATATGGCCTGGGCATAGGGTCTGTGCGTACTCTGTGCATGATCTGTTGAGTTGAAACTTCAAAGTGGGATACATTTTCTGGGTCAAGTCGCATTCAACAGATCCTCGTACACTGGGTGACATCAGCACCCGAATAGGTTCACGCACTTTGTGGTTAGGGGATTCCCCGCATACATGCAACCTCATAACTAGATGTCAGCTTCTAATGGCAATGTGACAACTACGTATGGTAACAATTTTTACGTATACTTGGTTCGTTGTTGACTGTGTAATTAACTATACTCATAACTAAGTCTTTAAATGATATCCCATTTGCTTTCTTTATGTGTACTGATATACTGATCATAGACTAATCATTGTGCCCAATCCTGCCATTCATTTACCATTGCGCCACTTATCACACCAGATGGCACCACCTATAACACTAGATGGCAGCATGAGCCAGCCCCTCATTATTACTAATTCCTTTATGTTGAAAACCTTAGTAAAGCAAATATATAATATGTATGCACTATATATATTAATCATTCTGTAATTAAAAACATTTTGGATATCATTATTGTATATTCTAATTGTGTATTTAATGTATGTGATATTTTAGAGAGGGTGTAATAACAACACCCCTCCATCATGCACATCCATATTGTATAGTATCCTAAGTGGACCCAGGTTTCATCATCTACTTCTATCATTGCAAGGTGAGAGCTGGAAAGGTCTGCGAACATGCAGGGCCAGTGCTGATAATAAATGATTCCTTTTCCATTTTTTTCCTTTATCTTTTTGCACTTAATATATATGACAACGATTGTATATGTGAAATGGAAGTAAAATCTTATAATAATAACACAGCCATGCCTGCACCAGCCATGCTAAAAAATGTCCTGCCAATTTGTGCAGCCCCTTCATATCCAGCTGCAGTGTAAGTGCAGCCGGATGTGCAACCCTTGCGCAGCCATTGCACATCCAAGCCAACTGCAGCCAAAGTGCAGCTGGATGCGCAAGGCTGGCTTACACTGGCTGCACTTTTCCCTGAATCCAGAAGTAGTCCATGGCTGTGCAAGGGCTGTGCATCCTAAGTGCATCCGCGCAACCTGGGAATGTCCATTTTGATGTGTTTGAGCGAATCAGTTTTCAAGTATATTATAATCATTATAGTGTATGATGATACTGCTTAAAATAGTATGATGAAATGCATCAAGAAAAAAATGTAATTTCTGTACTGAATAGTAGGAAATTGATAGCTAGACAACACATGAAAACAACCTGTTAAATATTTTGCGGTTTTGTTAGTTTGGCCTTTATCTCATTCTATAATATTGTTCAGTATATATCTTGTATTAAAAATGCATATTTAGTAAGTGGGATGGTAGGTCTACATGTCTTATTATCTGTTGTTTTGTGTTCGGACTGGCCAGTCGCACGTAAAACGCTCTGTGTTTTTTTCCGAGCACAGCCTGCTACACCAAACGGATATTACCCAAAATTACATCATTAGTCTTGTCTTGGAACCGGGAACCTACTCATGCCTTTAGACATATGATAAGTGACTTTGTTGAGGAGTTTTTCTCCATTTTTCCTGAAAAGTTTGGCCAAAATTCTGAAGTATGGCGAATAACAATGGAGCTTTTGCACCAAACCCGGTGGATTATCCAGCCTATTAGGCTCCCCATCTAGCACAAGTCAGATCAAGAAGATCGATTTACATAACCTCCCTGCATTGAAACTGAATGACACTGAAAAACCTACATTAGAGGGTACTGTTGCTTCATTGAAAATGGTGCACTCTGCGATCGAGTTGTTAACAGCTCAAATGAACACCCAATCTGAACTTGCTCCTGCCTCAAACAAAAGGATTAGTCAGCTCGAAAGTGCATTGGAAAATGAGCACATATCGCTGGACAATCTAGAGGACCATGTTGTCAAGCTTGAAACCATTCTCTATGAAAAGAGGATCGGGATTGATTGGTTACCTGAGAGTGATGACAAAACAAAGGAGGTACTTATGGTCCAGGCATATAATAAATTGAGTCAGGCTGTCCCTGAGCTTTCCCTCAATGATATAGGAAACATCTATCGTTTGGGGTTGCAGAGAGGCCCCCGTCCAAGGACGGTAAGAGTTATTCTTACAAAAGAATGGATGAAAGATGCTTTATTACGAAACTGTGAGATCCTAGCGCATAAAGAATGAGGTGATGAGGTGAATGACATGCCTGAGATTTCCAGCTGGCGCAGATCTGACATGGTGGCTATTATGAAAGCAGCCAAAGGACAGATTAGAGATGATGTCAGAATCAAAGGCGAGAAACTTATAGTGGACGGAGTCCCATACGCACACCGTGAATTAGACCTGCTTGATAACGATTTGTTGCTCCAAAATGTCAAGACAAAAGTATATCAGAACAAAGTGTTATTCCAGAGCTAATACTCCCCGCTATCAAATTTCAAAGAATGTAACATTAACCAACATGATCAGGATTTCCGATCAGCAGAGCATGCGTTTCAATACACTAAGGCGACATATTGCCAGCCTAAACTCTGCGACTTAATTTTTCCACGCTCCTACTGCAAGAGACGCTCGAGTCATCTCAAAGTTGATTACTAAAATAACCCCAGAATGGGAAAGGGACAAAATTGAGAAGATGCGAGTAATTTCATATGCCAAGTTCCAACAGAATAAGTCCCTAAGAGAGTTCCTAATTAACACTGGTAATAAACCACTCATCGAGGCAACCAGGGACCCCTTTTGGGGAGTGAATGCAACACTGGATTCCACCTATTTGCAAAGTGGCTACTATACAGGGCAAAACCATTTGGGTCAAATCTTAGAGAATGTGCGCACGGCCATCAACTCAGGCCAAAACTGGCAAAATGTTCTGTATACACCCATAAAACCTCCAGGTCTACCGCCATGTGATGTTATGCATCTGAGTGCCACGCCCATCTGGGCGGGCCATCATCAACAACAACAACAGAACTATGACTTCAATCATACTGCCAGCCAATTGTTCCAATCCAGGCCAGCACAGCCACAACACATGCCAATGGACTAACAGAATATGAGACTCCAATACACTCCCAATTATCCACCTCAGGTCTGTTTCCCAGGGCCCACTGTTCCTGCACAAACCTTCGAATATCAACAGGGCGGACAGGTACGTCCCAACTACAACTACCCTCCCCCATTAACGGGTAGCATTGGCAGTGTTGGTGGTTCTTAGATCACACCTACTATTCAATAACTTGTTTCTATCGTATTCATCATGCAAACTCTAATCGTCATGGATTCCAGAGGGGATGGATTGTGTAAATACTTAAACAACCCTGATATTTCAGTCAGCTTCAGAAAAGGAACATGTCTTGCAAATGTTTTTAGGGAGTTGGATGATATTCTATCCTCCCACCACCGCTACAATTCAGTGATTATTTCGGCGGGCATCAATGATTGCACAAACCTAAATCGGAAAACATGGACTGTTACGCCTGCGTCTGATACTGCGGATTCCCTTAGCAAGTTGGTAATTGACCGAATTGACTCTGGGTTTAGCTACCTGGTATCTAAATACCCGGGAACGTACATCACAATGGAGGGTAAAATCCCGATGGTACTCACCCAGTATAATCAAAGTTCTTATGTAAATGAACGACAACAGCAGATCATATACGATGCAATATCTGCCATTAACCAGCACACATATTCCCTGAACAATGATCGCCTAACCACAACTCCCTGTATAGTCTTCTCTGTATAGTCTTCTGCGTGGAATCTGATATTGAAAACCCACCTACTGACCGATGGTTTACATTACAGTGAAGAACTTAAACTGAAAATTGCAAAGAAAATTGAGAGATTTCATATACTGCGTAGCCAACCGCTTCCTTGATCATTTTCGCATACTCTGGTGAGAGGAACTTATTCTCCGCCAACCCATAATGCCGCCGACCGACATGCAGATACCGAGTGGCTGCGTGGAACTGATCCACCGGACAATTATTCTAAACAAACTGAGTATACTGGTGATGTCGGGTATGCCAAATAATGTATTTAATATATGTCACAATTGCTTCAATGTTAGGCATTATGCTGTTCCAAATCTGCTCTGTACAACTTATCATTGGCTTAGAACTTTCTGATGTGTATTGAAGTTAATCAGCTGACTAACTTAAAAGGTTTCAGGATTGTTCATCTAAATGTCCGGTCGCTGTTTAATAAGTTAGACGAGATTAGAATGTTATTATATGATACCAATATTGATATTCTGGCATCTCTGAATCCTGGCTAAAGCCATCCTTACCAGATCACATGTTTGAAATGAAAGTTTATAACATGTTAAGATTGTACCATAGACTGAATGGGAATGGGGGTGGGATTATGATCTATACATTGAAAAATATAATTGTTGAAGAAATGTCTAACCTATATATCTGATACATAGATGGAACTGACCGCAGTTATGTATTTCCGATCGTTCTTCACCGAGTTGGAGGCGGGAGGGTTCCCGAGGGTCGGAGCGTAGCGTAGACCCGAGGGACCCCTCCTGCCTCCAACGAGGTGAAGAATGATCGGAAATACATAACTAAGGTTAGTTCTAGATTTATTTGACCTCTTACGAATGATTTTAAATGTGCTGGAATGGTTTTAATTACGGTAACTTGATGTGAGAGAAACACGGCAAGGGAGTGGCATCGTTCCAGTGGCGCTTGAGTTTATGACGGCCGTCGTTGACGCCGGGCGTGACGTTGACGATGCCATGACAACCCTGCCCTACTTTCCCTCTAACCAATGAAAACGCAGATGGAGAAACTGGGTCATCTGTTTCGTCCCTAGGGACGAATGAAACATATTTCTTCCCGCTCACTCGTATATAACACGCCTATACAAAGTCTATGGGCACTCCATTCCCGAGGTGAAATAACAATATTGAGACAATGAGTGTTAAAATAAGGCCTCAGGGCCCAGCTAAGTTTGGTCTAATCTTAGTGTATCGTCCCCCGGCGGGGAGCCAACAAGCATTCGTTGAACACTTATTTGCTACCTTTAATGATATTAGGGATAAGGGACTCATTATTATTCTTGGGTGATTTTAATATAAATATGCTTACTCGAAGTCCAAATTCTGACCGTATGAATGATTTTATAAGAAATCTAGGTCTTACTTCACACATTACCGAACCAACTAGGTACACTCCAAATCACTCTTCATGTATCGATTTGATGTTATCTAACTTGAGGTTTGCTGCTTTTTCTGCACCAATTAATATAAACCTGAGTAATCATATGGGGACTGTACTGGTTTTAATGAAGGAAAGGGCGATCACACGCAAAAAGAAATCAATGGGTCGTAATTATACTAACATAGATGAAAATTTGTTAATGAACCGCATTAGAAATGTTGATTGGGATCATGTTTTTAATGGTGAGAATGAAAATAATGCAAGAAATATATGGGACAATATGCTTAATGTATTTGAAATGATCGTGAATGATATGTGCCCTATGAAGCAATTTCGGGTGAGGGAGAATAATGAGCCTTGGATGTCATCTGAACTGGTACGAATGATGAAATTCAGAGATTATCTGTTTAAACTAGCTAAAAACAGGCAGGATAATCAGACCTACCAACATGCCAAACTGATACGAAACGAGGTTAATCGAGCTGTTATTCGTGCCAAATCTAACTATTACCAGAATGAATTAAATCTCAATAACCATAATCCCAAGAAATACTGAAGATGTCTAAAGAAAATTGTAAAGGGCTCCAATGATGGAATTGAATTTGTCCGCAATGGCGATGGTGTTGTACTGAATGAAAAGGATAGTGCAAACTATATAAACAACTTCTTTTGCAATATTAGCTTTGAAACTGAGGACAGACTTGTAGATACTATGTTACAAATGAATGGTGAACATATCAGAATTGGTAATGATCTTGGTGTTGGTGAGGTGTCTGACTTAATCCAAGCTATTGATGTTTCTAAATCTTCGGGGTGCCTCAAGATTCCAGCCAAACTGTATAAGGTCATATTGTCAGCTATTCCGATAGAACTGACCCGATTGTTTAATCTATGTATTGGTACCAGCTCATTTCCAAATGGCTGGAAAACTAGTATAGGGTGATGTTAGTCTATGTAAAAATATCCATCCGATTGGACAAAGTCATATTTGTGGCAAGATTTTAGAACAATTGATCTATAACCAATTATATTACTTCTTTGAGGACAATAATTACTTATCTAAACACCAACATGGTTTCAGAGAGAATTGTTCTACCTCCCAGGCTGTAAGCAACCTTTGTGTGGGATATCAATATAGCCAGTAACAATAATGAGTATACAGTGTGCTGTTTTATAGATTTTACCCCCGCATTTCCGTCGATAAACCACACATTGCCATTGAACAAGTTGATGTATTATAATGTTGATAACACAATTGAATTATTAAAGAACTACCTCAGTAACAGAAGCCAATGCATCAGGGTGGGGGGCTCTATCTCCGATAAACTCAATATCAAATCCGGGATAATTCAAGGATCGATTTTAGGACCCTTACTCTTTAATATTTATATCAATGATTTACCCAATATTCGCCGAAATTGTAAGATAATAATGTATGCTAATGATGTGGTTCTTTACAAGTCGGGTAGAGTAATGGTGGATGTTATTAGTACCATGGCTGAGGATGTGAAAAATGTGTATGTATGGTCGATTAGCAATACGATGAAAATTAACGAAAAGAAATCAGAAATGATGATATGCGGAAACAAAACTATGTTAAAACGTCAAATACAGCCAACTGAGTTAAGGGCTGAAAATTTGATTCTGAAAGTTGTATCACAGTTTGTATACCTTGGGGTGTTAATTGATCGTGAAACTAACTTTGAAGCAAATGCTAGCATGATTATTAAAACCCTCAATGGCAAATTATATTTTCTCAGTAAGATTCGAAGATTCCTAACTGACCAAGCAGCCCTGCAAACTTATAAGACTATGATTTTACCAATCATCGATTTCTGCCTGTACTGATAAAACAATCACTACCATACAACGACTTCAGAACCGAGCCTTAAGCATCTGCCTTAGGTCAGAACCTGGGACACCTACTCTTGTTTTACATAGAAACTCTAACTGTTTAGTAATTAGTAGATTTTGTAGGAGATATATCACTCAAGTTGTCATCTTTGAAAGTATCATTTTATTCATCCAATATTTCGCCCTATAGGGGGGGGGGGGGCTTCATCAGGGATAATGAATTTTCGATCGGAATGCTACATATATAGGAAGAATGTGTTGATAATGTGTTGATAATGTGTCACGGATCCTGTACTCGATTCTGATAGGTGCAACACATTAATGTGTTGTGACACATAATGTGTTGCAGGGGGGTGGGTCAAGAGGAGCTTCTGGTGTTGATAATGTGTTATGAATGTGTTACGGATCCTGTACTCAATTCTGATAGGTGCAACACATTAATGTGTTGTGACACATAATGTGTAGCAGGGGGTGGGTCAAGTGGAGCTTCTTTCTTTCTGGAGTGGGTGTGTTTGGAGGGATGGGTATTTGGTTTCGCGCAATTGTTGATTGACACAAATATTAGTTTGTAAGAGTTTTAATAAAGCTGTCTTCCTTTGTTGATATACATTTTTTTTTTGGTTATATGAAATATAGTATAAATTGAAACCGAATCTATAGTTTTAAGTTCGGTAGAATTAATGGTAGAACACTTAGTTTAGCAATTAGAACGAAATGTGATTTTCCGCTTGGTGGTGTTCATTTGAGTTCCAAGTATCCTGCAACGTTGAGAATGGGACCTAATCTTCTTCCGATACTTCTGTCGAGCGTACATGCTATATGGTGTATGTAGTAATAGATCTGGTTGATCTCATGAGGGGTGAGTGTCTTCTCGTTGGGGGTTTGGTAGAGGGGAAAGAGGGGGTTGGGAGTTGTGGGACTGGTCGGTAAGGTTGCGATGATTTCATTGTCCAGGGTGATAACAAGGTTAGGCACCTTTTCTTCTTCTTCTGTCTTTTCACGTGGTTCTTGATCTGGTTCTGCCTTGTCGGATTCGGTGTGGGTAGTGGTGGGAGATGGGGAGAACATCAGTTTCCCTGTAGGTTTTGGGGAGGATGGAATAGGTCTGGGGGCGGGTTGTAGGTCACTCATTAGTTCATCTGCTGAGGTCTGTTGGTCGAGGCTGAGGTGGGATAGTTCAAATATGGTTGGGTCATCGGTGTGACGGGATACAATACGTTCTGGGTAGGTGATTTCTGTTATCGCTTGCTCCTTCTCGGGGGGATTTGGGTTTAGAGGGGAGGGGACATTCTGGCAAATGCTGTGTGGGTTTGTTCCCACTCGAGTAAAAATTTGAATGTGGGATTTGGGACTGCTGCTGGAACACGGTAACGTAGGCCTTTGGGGGCCGTGTCACCGTCTACGCATCTTTTTAGGAATTGGGTGTGGTGTTCTGCTCTCATTTGGCCCTGCAGAGCCCTGCGAGCTAGCCGAAAGTACGGGAAGACATGGTCAGGGATGCGGGTGTTTTGTTCAGGAGGGGTGGATGTCGTGGCACTTGTGGGGGCCGAATTGGATTGTGTTGTGGTATCATTCTCTGGCATTGTAGCGGGCATGTTTCACTGATGATTCTGTTTCTTTTCGTTTAACCTTGATGTTCGTGTTCTGGGTTGACTTGTTGTAGGGGAAGAGGTTCCCTCAAAATGGGTATGGATCCCGTAAAGGATACAGTGTACCAATAGAAGTTTGGAGACTTGTGGTGAAGGGAAATGGTAACACAAACATACCCAGGTTGTCGGTAAATCGTTGATGGCAGCGATCCAAGATAGGATACAGAGTGACTTGGTGAAAAGTAGATTTTGTAGGAGATATATCACTTAAGTCGTCATCTTCGAAAGTATCATTTTATTCATCCAATATTTTGCCCTATAGGGGGGCTTCGTCAGGGATTAGTTTAGTAATTAGCCGCATAATTGAACTTAATATTGCAAAATGCGCATTCCATAAGGTTATAGAAAAACAAGAATTCTTGAGACCAAATGTACGTACATGGCGAGATGGGGCACTGATATTTTTACCACCCAGACCATGTTTGGGTAAATTTAAAAAATCATTGTTGTATAGCATATGTACCACTTGGAATGACCTACCTAGAGACCTCAGACTTGTAGATGACATTATGGAATTCAAGAAGATTGTCAAACACCAATTCTTGATGAACAACTGAGGTTTTTAAGTAACCAGATATCCTAGAACTGTGTGATTTTGTTATATTCCTCTCTGACTATCAAGCTCTAGCCACTCAATATTTGCTTGTGTATACAATCACTCTTGTCTAAACAGATGCATAATAAGTGTGTGTATTTCTGTGCTGATTATAATGGTATGTTGTTGAGTATATTTCTCCTATTGTTTATTGTTTGTCTCTGGCCAGCCAAACTCAGGCAAGGGTGGTATATCACCGTATGGTGAGTCGTGGTTATTTTACTGTCAACCTATATCACTTGAAACGAATAATGTAAAACTTGTAACCGTGCCTGAATAAAGACCAGTACCAAAAAAACAACTTATAAAACAAATATTTTATTTTATTTTCATCATTGGTAGCTCTTTAGCCACACTCCAGCAATGCTATAACACTGATGTGTATTGAAAGCTTGTCCCCCACTGTAGTCTGCTTTATCGTCGACGGTGGCGATCGGTACTCCCCTTATACGGGGTTGATGTATTACGTAACACATGCATACATGTAAACAAACAATGTGGGGACACGCAGAAATGTTTGAGTGGTAAAGGAGTTCAAAATAGTTTGTTAATGGAGGGGAAAAAAGAGATATCAATAGATCCTGTACATCCCTATAGGTAATCATTACAGTATCAATACCTTACATAAAAAGAATAAAAAAAAGTACACTGCGAGATCTCAACTGTGTGAGGTTTACCCTTGTTCTGGTAGCTGTCTATCCATGCTCCATGCATACATTTGGGTCGTTTTACATATGAGCAATTCCACCAAAAATGCGTCATTTGGCAATCCAAGGAAAATTCATATTTTTTTTAATTCCTTCCATTGATTTATTTTTTATCGTACATAAACTAGATATATTGCTGTTAATATAGACGAAATTGGGAACGTTAATAATGAATATTGTGGTCAGGGCAGCTTGGCAGATACTGTGACCTCATTTCTGAGGGTAAGGGCAGAGGGGAAAGGTAGATATTTCAACATAAATGACGATTACAATCAGTAATAAATAATAAAAATGTATGCATAGGCCATTAAGTATATTGTTGTCTTTGTTGCATTAATGTCTGGGGTCTAGAACAGAATATATATAAATGTCCATTTTTAGTATATTAATGAATATGATCATAGATGCCTCTAAGACATGATTAAATTGAAGGTTTGAATACTACCATATTATAGCCCTAGTATACACAGCCACCTTGCAATATCACTCGTTTTTGTTAATACAAAAATGTACCAGAGGTAATATCTTGTTATCATTATTAAAATGTAAAAGTGCATAAATGTTATTCTGATGAACAGAATCAAATAAATGATGATTGACTGAAGTTGCCACCGTTGTGTTTTTGTTGTTCCAGCTCCGACATCCGTTTATAGAGGCATTAACATGTCCATTATATAGATTACTCATGAGCCGAGAAACGATGACCTAAACATTTTCCCAACTTTCTTAGTATCCTTAACCCCACTATTAAGCTCGGAAGAATTAGTTGGAGATTTTTCAATGAATACAATGGATGCACTAATAATAAACAATGTTCCAGATAATGGTGGTAAGGGTGGTTTCATTTCAAGTTGTTCTAGGTCTATATATTCCTTAAAGGCCGGGCACAAGATCCATCTGCAGACCGACCGGTCGGTGATTAACGTCTAACTCCTCCCCACACCCCTTATATGGCTGGGATAAACTTTGACCCTATCCCATCACCCCCCGCGCTACTAAGCCTTTGTTTTGAGTTTGGATGGAGAAGTAGTGGCCGTTATTGCAGCTTAGTAGCATATAGAAAGAGGTACACTTTAATATCAATTAATATCTGGCGATTGCAGGTCTTTAATTACGAAAATAAAGAGGTTGGATTGCACTGAGTATCTTGGGTAGTCTAGAGGGTACAACCGTTGGTAATGTTTGTTCACCAGTTACAAGTGTCACAGCCTAATCTGCCCCCTCACATTTAGGCACAAGACCATGTTTATCTAATTATCCATGCCAGTTATAATGTCAAAGTAAATCATTGAATACACTGTCTGACATGGCTTTAGACTCTTGTCTAAGACTACACTCTCCCGCGCGCCGTACCCGGGCGATACGGAGCGGCAAGTTTTTTCGTCTTCAGTGAGACGATTTTTGTCTACAGAGGACCGTGAATGCTACTGGTGAACAGTGGTGACGAAATTGCCTGAACTTCTGATACGAAAAACGGTCATTTGGATCACGGAGACGAAATATGATATGCTCCGTATTCGCGCTCCGTTTTTCGTATTGCAATAACGTAGGCCTACCACCAATTTTTACACCTTTTCTAAATAAGACTAAACTTGGAACATTCGCCGACCTCTGAAACTACTGACCTCCATTCTTGGCCTCACATTAGCTTGAATATCTGTTGATATGAGTCCACACTCTGTGGATGTGCGATATAGTGAGCGAAGGGAGGTGTTAAAGCAAGTGTGGTCACCTGTGCGACATTGCTACTATACTGGCTTAGTGTATTCATAAAAACCCCATTTTCCACACAGATGAATGGTATTAGGCTATATGTCAAGACTATAACATGCACAACCTTTATGTCTCCGATCAGATTTAATGACCCTATTATGATTTTAGGCCCTGTAGGAAATGTATAAAACGTCCTCCGTCTGAAAAAAAAATTGCGCAGACTTCCTGTTTTTTTAAAAAGTATTTAGGACCTACGAGGTTTTACTGATACTTTAAGATGATTCTAAGAATGTTATTTCTGTCCGAAATAATTAAAGACATCTCTTATTGAAATGCTGAAAATAACAGGTCGAGAATATTTTCAGAAAATCTCCTAGGGAGACTAGTCCTGAAGACCTATGTAATCACAGGTAGTTCTGATTGTAGCTTTTATTATTCGATTCATTCTTTTTCCCCTTTTCCATATTTTAAAAAAATGTAGATGTAGATGTATATTAATGCCCTAAGTAGGTAATTAGAGTCTGACATGCCTGGACATGCGCCGATATCGGCCTATGTATTTCCATACCACTACAACATGACTGAAGGTAGAATACTAGCTCAATTAATAAAAACATGCAGAGGATATTGGGTTAATTAAGTCCGATCCTAAGTCACAGATTTTATCTAGTGACCGTTTGGCTAAATGCATTTATAAACAAATATCCCTGAGACAGAGTTGCTGTAAAAACAATAGATCTAATGTGAGTTTGTGCTTATCCTTGAATACCAGATCTGTCACGAACTTGTCTTATAGATCTATGCAAAATATGCATCCTTTATGAAATCTGTCTTCATATCTTCATCAAATTCGGTGGTGTAGTGGTTATGATGCTCGCCTGTGAATCCTAAGGTTGCTATATCGAACCCAAGCATGGGTAAGGTTTTTTTCTCTGTTTGGTTCTACTCTAGTGGCCGTCATACACCAATGGTCACGCCAGCTTGTCTGGCACTGGCCGGCCGGCCGGCCGTGGGGGTCTAAGCTTTCCCAGGGTATGAAAAACGCTGTGACGAAAAAAATCGTATCAAAAGTGGGGACAAGAAATTCGTATTCAATTTCGTATTGCGCGGATACGGCGGGCGGGAGAGTGTAGGTTTAGTGTTTCAAGTTTGTATATAATTCCTGTCCTATCCCATGTGTGTTGCCTTGTCTGTAAGGTCAGTTCACTTCGGACCTGGGGCTTGGTAGAAGTCTTTTCTGGGCATACACAGGACTATTGAGAGATACACTCCTGAGCTGTGTGGATTTTGAATGTATATCTAGCCCCTACAATAGTTTGGCATTGAGTCATTTGGAATATATCTAACCCACCTTCTCTCCCATACATGGGCCATCAGTGGCAGGAAAGGGATGTGGGTGAGAGGGGAAGGGCAGCACATGGAGTAGCCATGTGCTTGGTATGTATGTATGTACACACGCTGCATGGTTACTATGGATACCTACCTGTCAATCATTCCCTGGCTAACGGTTCTCATATTTACAAATTTTTCATGAAAAAACTGAATTTACACTTCTCTATGGATATGACGAAATCAACTATTTATGAGGATATGACCTGTATACATTCATGTATATGTTCAGGAACTTTGTAGGTAAGTGGTTCATTATAATTCATCTTATCTGGAAGAATATTACCCCTAGTTGGTTATGAGTCTATGGTTTGAATGTATAGGGAGGACTGCTGGGCAGAGCCATAGGCGGTTTATATATGCTGTGCCCGGCCTTTAAATAATTTAGACTCCCATTACAACGACAGGGGGCTTCCAAATAATCCAAATTTACAAAATATCACCGAGAAATTAATTGGAAAGTTGAAAATAGTGTTTTTTTTAACCATACCAACATGTTATTTCAGATTAATGTGTTTTACCCAAAAAATACTTTTTTTACACAGTGGTTTTGATTGGAAAACCCTAGTTTTTTATGGGTTGTGCTGGCAGGAAAATAAGCATTTTCTTGGCCTCACGGTTAAAAGTAAATAAAAAAACGTTGTAGGATACTTCCCCCTAGGCGATTTTTTTCCCCTGGATCCGAAAATAGCCAAGAAAATAATCTAGGATAAATATTTTAGCCTCTGGACAGCTGTTGTTTTTCCACCAAAATGGCGCACTTTTGACGGAATTGCTCATATGTGGGAAATTATAAGTCTTTGGTGGTCAGGAGTCCGAGTTTCAATAACCTTTCATCTAATGACAACGACATTTCTTGAAAGCTAATAGTTAATGCTGCATTTTACCTACGGTGTGTAGACATGTGTGCATAATAACATCTTGATTTAAAAGATTCTCAGCTATTGTACAAACACAATCTAACTAAATTTACTCATGAACTCATGTTCAGCAGGAATTCATACATACACATCTCAGCATAACTCTATGACTTTATTCCATAACTATCTATCATCTGAGTTGAACTATTGCTACACATTCTTGCCGCAGTCTGTATATTTTCCACACTTAGAGAAAGATGTGTATAACACTGACATTGACCAATCTTCTTTTGTTTCAGTACAGGTCGTTAATAAAGTTGGAATTAGCCCTGGCGTATATTCCTTGGCATTGTAACGCTCTGCCGACTCCCCCTTTTCTCTCCCTCTGTCTCCCTCTCTCGTTATCACTCTCTCCACCCTCAGGCTCTCACTGTCTTTCTCCCTCTCCCTTAAGGTGGCCTTCCATTTGTCCGGCAGCGGTTGCGGCAGCGGCAGCAGTAAAAATCGCGCACATTGAATTATGAAGGGACCCATCCATTCACACGGTAACGGTAGCGGTATCAGGTGCGGTAGCGGCAGCGGTAAATCCTTTCGCTACATGTAGCGAAATGAACCGCAGCCGCACACCTTCCGCACAGGGGATTCCTATGATAATGACATCACAACCCCTAGAGGCTGGCGCAATCCAAGGAAACCCCTTCTCTCAACATGCCTCAAAGGAAGAGAGATATAGTGTAAATATGACTATAGTAAATCATATTACTCGGAATGACTCTATTACTAGCAACTCAGTCAGGGATTGTACTTGCCTTGATATTGTATATTTGATATACCTTGGAAATACACATCTTTGATACTGAATTGACAATGTGAGTTGTGTCATACTTATTGAAACCTTCAGTGATCAGGCGGATAGGTCTAAAGTTATATTTGATTAGTAATTGCTAGTAATAAGAGTTTATTCCTAGTAATATGATTTGCTATAGTCATATTTACAATAGGGAACCGCACTCCATTTTCCGCATAAATGGACAGGCATTTTCCGCATTCCGCATCTATTTTCCGCAACCGCATTCCGCAACCGGACAAATGGAAGGCCACCTTTAGGCCTATCATTCTCTCCACCCTCTCTCTCCCACTCCCTCCCACTCTCTCTCTCTCTCTGTTTGTTTGTTTGTTTGTTTTAATTTTTATTGTAAGCTCTCATACATGTATGATATTTTCAGCCTATGTCTATGTTTAAAAAACGTTACCTTGATATACACGTTAATTACAACATCAATTAGAAGCAGATCATACAAAATTAAGAGTCTATTATAGCAATAAACCACGAAGATTTTTGCGTGAGACCGGTCTGTAGGTCCAGAGACGCCAACGAGGCCGCAGGCCGAGTGGCGTCATAATTAAGTCCATAATGGATCAGATCCCACCATCATCAACTCTGCACACAGTAACTACAACTGCCCCGGTACAAAATTTAATAATAAGCTTTCTTCAAGGAACTTAGGCCACACAACCTACTCACCGTCTGCTGTTAGACCCTTCGCACAGAATGTGCCGGTTTTTACTGCGCAACCATACGCGAACGGAAGGGACATCGGCACTTATATGTACAACACCTATCACAGCCGATAAAATGTAATTTAGGGAACTCACACACAACAAATGCAACTACGACTAATATTTGGATTAAAAGCAATTGACACATCAACATAACTTTGACTTCTTAACACCGGGTCCTAACAAACAACCAACGTACTGTGCTACTCACCCCTTCCGTTTACTACCCAACGTTCCGCTTTTACCGACTACCACATTCAAAACATCAGACTCAGTCTATCGTCAACAGTCAATATGGCGGGATGGAACGTTTTCACGACCGGAGATTCTGTTGAACACTTTGCGAATGGAAAACACATCCCAGGAACAATCGGTCTAATGCTACAGACTGACAAGGACTTTATCTAGAAATTCCAACCGTCAGATGGAACTGACAGCAGCTGTGTTTTTCAAAACACACTACGTCCATTTGTAAACACAGCCGACGAGGTACCCGACTAAATGCTAGAGCCATTAACACTAGAGGAGCTGGAACAGTTGATGGCCAACGATCATGCAGCTGCATACGCCAAAAACCAGGTTAGTAATTTACTTACACCCATGTCATGGTTAAATCTTGTGTTGGTTGTCAAGAAAGACAGAAAAGTAAAACGTTCAACTCATAATTACGGTCAGACAACCATATGTAACACCGTCACGGACCAGGCTTTCTCGGACCCGGCCCACCGTCGCCATCTTTAAATTTAGGCTACTTGAAATGGGCGGTGACAAACACTACGTCTGTCTGCAATGGTAAATGCAAAGCTAAACTATTCATTTCATTCCTTACTTTACACAGGTACCCAAGGCTACAAATCGAACCATTCAAACAACGGGTACGCCGCATCTATTGAAAATCGCACCGAAACAGCTACACACCCCAGCACGCCAGCAGGCCTCCAAACGCCCACCAACCGTACAGCTGATACAAGTTAGTAGTCTTTAAACATGACGAACATTTGATAACAAGTGTAACCAGTATTTGGTAGATATTAACTTTATTTACAAATGCTACAGACACGGTCCACATGAACTATACAGACAAACCGAACGACACGTCCTGACTATGTTAAACAAAATATCCATTAAATCCCGGTTTTCGATCGGTAGTTCTTCACCAGTGATATGTATGGATCTGTATGAATATGGGGATGCTGCTTGGTGTGATCCTTAAGTTGAGGTACCGATATATATATATCTTAAAGGTTCCAGTGCACACTAATTAATAATCAATTAGCACTTACATGCTAATTGATAATCCAAATTTTGTGGTTGATGATGATCGATATTTACTTAGTGATAATTGATACCCAATTATCACTTGGATGCTAATTAATAAAGAATAACACAGAGCTATGTTTCACACATGTAGTCCTGTTGGGGACTCATGCACTACTGTTTATTTTTAACCATGGACACTGTCCCAACAATGCCTCCCTAATTTGCATAGGCAGCTGTGCCCTGCTACCTTGCCCACTGGCCACTAGGTGGCTACCAGGGGGGACCAATGCGTTACATAACAACTGCATTCTGTCGTTCATAACATTAATTATAATAACCAATGTCTTTGCAGCAAACAAACTCTGCTGACGAATTCCAAGGTGTTAACAGTGACATGCAGACTTCCCAAGCTACAGACAGAGAGCATGGGCCAACACCTCCAAAGGTAAAGAAGGTCGCACCACAGCGGAAATTCCTAACGAGAACACCACAAGAACTAGAGGCGTTAATGGCGAAGTGCACATCGGCTACACAGTAGTATATTTTTAGTTTAAATGGTGTAAATACAGGCGGTAAGGGACACATCTTACTTGCCTATTGTAGGTGAAACGTGCTGTTTAGGCTGCATTATTTACTTAAGTATGTCACGTTAATTAACACTTCGGTTCATTCTTCAGACTGGTTGGACTACCACAAGTACCAACTCAACTTTGGTGACATGACGGACAATGAACTGGCTGATAAACTACAGGTCTTCTATGGAGAAATATGCAAGTCAACTGGAGAAGAATACAGTGTCTCCGCCCTCAACTCAATCAGATCGGCTATTCAACGTCACTTGAACGAACCACCTTACAATAGCAACATTAATCTGACTAGCAACTAACACTTCATATGTGCAAACAAAGTCCTCACAGGTCGTATGAGAGCACTATCAGAGAACGGCCAGGACATCGACAGGAGTCACAAGCCTCTGTCAGCACGCCATTTGAAACAGATCTATTCTTCTGGCGTCCTGGACCAGAGCACGGCCCAGGGCCTGCAATTAAGAGTCTTCATGGAAACAGTTGTACATTTCGGTAGAAGAGGTCGAGAGGGCCTCCACAAACTAAAGAAACAACAAATTGTCTTCAAGGTGGACGATGGTGGGAAAGAGTACGCAACTCTAGACCACATGCCATTAGAGAAAAACCACCAACCCTCAAACAATGCCAGGAGGAAGCACCATGACCAGCGAATGTATGGTACAGGCGGTCCTAAATGTGTTCTCAACAATCTAAAGAAATACATCAGCAAGTTGCATCCGAAGTGTGACCGCTTGTACCAGCGACCAAGGCCCAAACATTCACAAGAGGATGACATCTGGTACTGTAACATGGGCGTGGGGGAAAACACAATTGGAGGGTTCATGAGGTTCATCTCTACTGAAGCTAACCTCGACCACAATTACACGAACCACTGCATCAGATCAACTATGGTGACACTACTAAGAGGGGCTAGCTATGAGGCTAATGATATTATCACCACCACTGGTCACATGTGTACCAGTTCAATCACCAATTATTCATCAACTACAGACGGGAAACGACAGAATCGGCCAACAAAAGGGACGAGGTCAGTGACACTTCATCCACAACTGCACCGAATGTCACTACACCTACTGTCTCAACCGCCACCACTAGACCCTTGCCTGATGCCCCACCTGTGATGACCACTCCAACTCACCGTCCACACACACAGTCTTCCAACCAAAAGGTGAAACCTAAAGCTAGGAGAAGCCTTTCTCTGACACCCAAAAAGCAGACGCCAACAAAGGAGAACAATCATATTCAGTCTAACATGAACAGTGATGAGCCAATTGTTATCGGCACGCCTCCAACATTGCAACCACAGGTACTTCAGACCATGCAGATGAAGGTTGCCTTTAACAGCGATGGGCAACAAACTGCCATCGACGTCAGTGACACTACCACAGCCCTGGACGACAGCCGCAAAGTACCAGACGTGGAAATGCAGCCCTCACAAGACCTACATTTACTCCTTTCTCAGGTGAGCACCTAACACCAAAAAAAAATAATAATAGAACGGTGTAACAAAAATTTAGTAATGACTTCACATAATAATACCAAAAAATTATAATAAAGGAGCATCAATACCAACCCTAGACTGAAATGTCGACCTTAAAAGACAAGCATGAACACTATTAGACATTCTTGCCTAACACAAACTTTCTTGGTGTGTATACACGTAGACTGATGTAACAATGTTCTACTAAAATTATAAATTACTACCTCATGTCAGCAAATACAAACTAAGGTGTTATTTCTTACTTTGAACAGGTTACTGCAACTCAGAGTTCGGACGATGATGACATAGACCTGACGCAGCGCCACTCACAGGCAACACCTCCACCTCCTACTGACGCTGAGGTAGAGCAGGAAGAAAACGAAATGTTCGAGGACTTGGCGGCTGTCAGACAGTTGACACAGTCCATAAGGGAAGAGCAACAACAACAGAGGCCACTACAGGAAAGATATGGAAATGACACGAACCAGAACAAATACAAGTCGAGGAATATCTGTGTTTCTGTACCAGCTGCGGCAACGTCGTCCAGCAACCAAGAAGTAAAAAAGAAAAGAGCCGAACGTGTTGTGGACAAACTATTCGCTGGCTCAAGTTTCAAAGACTGCAAGGTCACAGTCATCTTCCAGTAGACTAAGATACACAGTGTCATACGACTTATATTCCTTATGGCATGCATTAAAGACTGGCCGAACAATAGGAACTGACAAACAATGATAAAGCAGACGCACAAGGACTGGCTGAACTCATCGATTATGAACAATGCAATTTTTACATCATTAGGTGATAATATAACTAGTTAACTTCTTTAGTGTGAATATACACTATGTGACGTTGGACATTTGTACGGTTGCATTTGCAACAAGGTTAGGTAATTTTATGTTTTTTAAATTATTTCTTTGGAAACCACATTTCCAAAAGACCACTGTCCATACATGTAGAGTTTACACATCATGCACACAAGGTTAATCAATCAATTTCTCAACTGGAGTGGGAAAAATCTTCATTTTTTAATGTAGCACCATGTTCTATGCACTTGTTCGTTAGGTAAGGACACAGGTAGATTTATACATTAAAGGTTATTATTGAAACCGTCTGGTACGGTCGTATTTTATTAAATGTCCTGTCTTTTATGATTTTACTGTTTGCTAGTCGCCAATTGCACAATGTGTAATCAAAAAAGGAATGAAAATAAAGTTACAAACGTCGGAACACTGCCTCTGTCATTCGATTTAAATTCCACTAATGGGAAGAGAATATTGTTAGGTCCACATCCCTCCGGGCCATTACTTAGTGCCCTACGTGCGTCCTTATTTATGTCATACAGTTAACAGAAAAACAGGTTACCCACATAATTACTTAATTAACTGACAAAGCCAATTAACGCAATTTTTCACAAAAGCGATATGAAATGTTGCTGCGCTACAACACGGCTCAGAAAAGAGCAGACGCGCACATGTGTCATTGGAAAGTAAACACTTGCAATGCAAAAAACACTCAAGGCGGGCCACACCCAGAAATTATATCATGACTCTTATGCTACTGGCAGGTTTAGATTTGGATGAGTCGCGGCTCACACCACAGCAGTGAAGCGATGAGCGTCTGATGTGAGAGATGGCGGCACTGCGGGGTGACACGCACTACAAGCATTATGACACGTACTGCCGTCAAATGGTGTGGCAGTATTACTAACGTAAGTGATCTGCCCAAAACGTGTCAGTGGGGATACACACGGGTACAAAATGACTTTGCAGATGTCTTTATTTGACTCAATTAAACGTCCGCCGCAAATAAATGCAATGCCAAACACCTGCATGGCTGCGTTGCCTGACTACCGCTCCACTGTGGCCAGTGGGTGCCGACATGCAGCTGTAAGCACTGCTGAGAGAAATGGGTGTGTCGCGCATGGACCAATGGGGACAGCGCAAGGCAGTAATTAGACAGGGTTTGCGGCAGAATGAAATTAGCCAATCGCAGTCCGCGTCACCGCGTATCAGGCGAATACGAACCTAGGCAGCCAATAGGCGTGGCGCAAATGGTAAAATAGACCTGGACTACAGTATGGGTCTGGGATGAGACAATTGCATGCGAAATCAACCAAAATCTGATCCAAAATGGACTAATTAAGGAATAATTTCCGAGGTTTTTTCTGCTCGCGGTGTCTATAGCGTCAGGGAGTTCGAGGGCGAAGCCCGAGAATTCCCTGACGCTATAGACACCGCGAGCAGAAAAATCCGAGGAAATTATTGCTTTTAGAAGAGAATTGATGAGATTTCCTTAATGTTAGAGCAAAAAAGATAGACAAACCTTCTTTATTCCGTCCAAAAACATCCAAAAACATCCAAAATATCAAGCAATCCCATGCGAGTCGTCAGCCTTTCTATGAGACCGGAAGTGAATGCCCTGCTTTAATCGGAACCTATATAATACCGCGACGGCTGACCGAATGAAGCTTTAGCCACTACAGCCAATCAGAGGAGCGTATTCGCTAATGTTTATGTTCCGCCAGCCGGCCTGTTTTTGCAAGGTTCCGCTGCTTGCTATCCAAAGCATCGGACACCGCGTTAGTCGAAACCTACATGATACCGCGACGGCTGGCCAAGTGAAGTGGGCGGGGCTTAGCGGAGAAACAGCCAATCAGAGGTGCGTATTCGCTAATGTTTATGTTAAGCCAGCCGGCCTGTTTTCGCAAGGTTCCGCTGCTTGCTATCCAAAGCATCGGACACTTCCGGTTCTCGAATGCCGTGTTGCGTGTGTCTAGGGACTTAAAATAGAAATAAATAAACGATTTGAATCGGTAGAAATGATTTAAATAGTGTTTGAGCCCGATAGCCAAGATTTAGTCGACGGGAATCCAGCAATAAATGAATGGCGAGTTCAGAACCTATACGTGCGACCGGAAGAGATGTGGAGACCCTTCGGCATAGCCACTCATGTGCACATTCACTTGGCGTTGCATTGTGTACGGTGGCCTATATAGCGCACGGAGGATTTCATTCGAAAGTGACCCGCAACTAGCAACTAGGCTTCTAAATTAGTTTCAACCACATACGCTAGATGTCAGCACAAACTTAGGGAGAAGTTGATCTATGGAGTTGATCTATGGAGACGAAAGAATTGATCTATGGAGACGGAAGTATTGATCTATGGAGACGGAAGTATTGATCTATGGGGAAGTCTTGATCTATGGAGACGGAAGTCTTGATCTATGGAGACGGAAGTCTTGATCTATGGAGACGGAAGTCTTGATACTGATCTATAGGGACTGTTACTGCTCTATAGGGAGTCTTGAGACTGAACTATAGGCTTGATACTGATCTATAGGGACGGTTTTATGGGGACGGAAGTGGTTTAGAGGGAATCTATAAAGAAAAAAAACCTCCAAGAATCTCATCAGATCGATTCTAAAGTATAATAAGTGCATGCGAAATCGGACCCAAAATGGACTAAACAGCAATCATCACCCTCCTCCTGTCCTCACTACCAATTTCTTCCTTTCTTCCTTCACGACAACACTCCCACCAACCTCCTATTTCCTCTGTAATACCACTTCAGGCGACAGCAATATCAGTGCTTTACATCCAAGGGCTCCTAAGGGGGGGGGGTCCTGTGTCCATTTGTCACTGGTATTTGACAGTTGTCACTAAGATAGGGAACAATCTATTGCAAGCATCTCTCTTATTTTCATCCATTTTATAAAAAGTAACAACATCTATCAATGGTTTGGGAGGGAAATGTCTTTCATTCCCCCATCAAAGTATTCCATAGATCTAGATATATCTATTGCATAATTCAACTTTGGCCACATTTCAACTCTTCTGGTCACTTTTTTTAGTAAATGTATAAAGAAATATATCCAAAGTAAATGGTTCAATGAAAAAATGATTGACAGATATAAATAGGTCATTCCCCATCAAAGTATTTCATGCAACTTAAATTAGGTCACATTTCAAGGCTTCTGGTCACTTTTCTTAGTGAATACATTGAGAAATAAACACAAAGTATATAAGTAATTCTCGCAAACGGCAGCATTAACTTTAGGGGGCCATTTTTTTAGAAAAAAATAGAATTTGTTGAATTTCTACAACCTTTGGTGTATATTATGGTAAGGAATATCAGCATAATTCTGGTGAAGTTTGCGAAGGCTGACGCAATTATATCGATTCCTACACCTATGCTTCAGATACCTATATTTTCCCTATTATTTTGCCTTATTAAACCTGATTAATCAAATGGTTTAGTGTAAAAATTAGATGAATTACCTGCTAGTTTGGCTAGCAAAATTAAATGAATAGTCAAAGTTAGAGAATGGATGTTGGCCGACAAAACAAGATTGACTTGATTTTGTAAAAATATCCATTTTACTACTATAAAATCACTTTGTGTGAATAGGAGGGTCTCTTATTTGTAATAACTATGGCGTAACGGCGACATTGCTACACAAACTCTCCTGGATTTAACATCAGTACGGTATTTAATCATATTTATATTTTTCACCATTTTCAAGTAGACATGAAGAATTATTAAGAAGGTGGAACTTACATGAACATGTTTCATTTTTAGAAAAAATATGTCGGAACGTGACATAAAATATTCCCATACCAGTTCAAGGAATTTTATGCAAGGGAATAAAAGTTTCAGAGACAGCGTGGGCTAGTAACTTTTATTTTTATCAGAAATATTCCAAAATGATATTTTCCGTTTCTAAATCAATTTAGATTAGAGATTACTTAAATATTGTGTTTTTTCATAATAATGAACATGTGTGCATACATGTGTAGAAACCGTTGTTTCTAGCCTTTTCTAGTCTGAAAAAGCACTTTTATTGTAATAGCGGCGAAGATTCTGTCATAAGAACTTTGAAAGTAGGGTTTCCACAGCCTCATTATGATCAAAATTTTTAGTAAGATTACCATAGTGTGGAGTACGATCGAGGTGTACAATACTCACTCAGTGAGTGAGTAGTGTTCACCAAGTACTCCACACTATGGTAATCTTGCTTTTATTCGACGATTTCGTTATAATCATGTGTTATCATCCGAAATACTGGTTGTAGACACCCTAGGCTGGAAAACGAAATGATACTCGATTGGGAGAATTACTTATATGGTTCAACGAAAAATGACAGACAGATTTCAAGAACGTACAATCAGAGTCAGTATGAATTCCAAAGGAGACATACAGTGTATACATATATATATAGCTTTCAGATATATTATCAAAGGAGTGACAGGTGTTATCCACCTTACACTACCTACACCACTGTCACAAACAAAGAGGGATCTCTCCTCTACACAAAAACCTAGTGCCTGAGCAAATGATGAAGACACTTCAGAACCATCTATTGTCATTTCTGCATAGAGAAAAAGTTTGTCGTTGTGTTTGGTGTAAAATGCCTATAATGTCGATTTGTCGCGCTAAGGATGAGCATTTGTCCCTTGTCCCCAGAATCCCAAGTCGATTTGTCACTCGTTTGTCGATCATAAGAAATGGTTATGTTTGACACTTCGATTTTAGGCATGATCAGGACCCCTATCCAACAGAGACAATATTATTTTATCCCAAATGAAATACTGATACTTAATCTCTCGTTTGCTTTTGTGTTCTAATGGCAATAATACTTGGTATTGAGTGGTAAATATAGAAAGGCAAGGGAGAAAGGTGTACTTGGAAGTTGAAGATGCCAACTGAACAATCAGTGTCCTGTAGGGACGACACTCGGGGGACCTGACCTTGTTGCTGTCACTTTAGCTTTTTACACTCATTCACACGCCAGTGACAGACGGCCACACTTGTCAGTGGCAGGATCGTGACAGCTACCCAAACAGTTCAAACGCTCTTGACAGCTCATCCCCTGGTATTGACAGCAACACATTTGAAATATTCCGAGGGGAACGTTCTCCAAAAGCAACCCAGCCTCCGACCTGGATATCCAGCCACTTATTTTCCCTTGACGAACTGGCGCCCGTTGGATAACAAATCCTTATAATATTTTCCTGACTTAAATGTATTCTTAAATGTCTTCTTTGCTAAGCAGCTTGTTAGGAACCTTTAGGTAAGAAATTTTCTATACAGACAATGCTAGGTTTTGTTCCATCAGTAGGAATTTCTTACCTGAGAAAGGACAAATAGCTTAGCAAGAAACAATTGAAGTAAGGATGTTTCTTATGCAACAGGCCCCTGGGATTTTCTCCAGGTTTTCATTCTACATGACCTAGTATCAATATATATTCGCCAGATCATAAAGATATATCATTTAAATGGCATTGCCATGAGGTTATATCTCTTGAAAGGAAATCTATTCCATTATTTAGAAGCAAGAACTAATCACAATAAACGTTCAGCCTATGATAAAAGGATGTTAAACGAAAATTGATTGGCAAAACAAGAATTCCTCTCGCCCATTGGCCCATAGGACAAAAAGGGTGGAAGCTTCTGAATAGGAAGTCACTTTTCAATCGATGGGGCCCATGAACGCCTCCCTGTGACTTCTTATCAACAAAGCAAAGACAATGACAGACAAGCATTTTCTGATGTTCAAGATAGGCAATTCAAACAGGGTTTAAGTCTTCGTTGGAACAAATTAAGGCTTTCTAGCCTGCTTTTTTAGCCTGCTTTGATGGGAATGGCGTTATTTTTTTAAAGAAATCTAAGGTTCAGACGTCAGAATAAAACATCTTTCAGTTGATACAGGTGACAAGGATTCGTCCTCTTAAAGTCTCTGTACGGCCTAGTGTGTCAGCTTAATTCAATTAATTCAGCCTAACGGCTGGAAGAACAGGATATTTTTCAGAATCCTTTAAAGATAAGAGAACTTTTTAGACATGAGAGTGACTGTCTAGTAAGTACATAAAGATATAACATGGAAAACAACATAAAACATGCTCATTAAAATTGAAGTGTGATGTCAGGTTCTATGATTGTCATAATAAAGACACCCTATTTCATTTCATTAGTCAAGAACTTCAGAGGAACAGAGCAGATTCATCTTACCACCTTCTCACAACAAAGACTGACCTTGTACTCAGCAACAAGCCAACTGACCTAGCCAACTGACCCCATGCCAGCAAGAAGAAGCTGACACACAATGATGCTGCACTTACTACATGCTGCCAAGGAGGGTCACACTAAAGCCTACCTCAGGGCAGAGGATAGTGATGTGGTTGTGCTGGCCATCAATCTATTCCATGAGATTGGCCTGTTAGAACTGTGGATTGGATTTGGGACAGGAAAATCATATAAATATATACCAATCCATCATATTTCACAAATGTTGGGACCTGAATATTGTAAGGCACTTCCATTCTTTTATGCATTCACAGGGTGTGATGTTGTATCGGCAATGTGTAGAATTGGTAAAAAGACTGCATGGAAAGCATGGGGTGCCTTTCCTGAGGTCACTGACACATACATTGCTATCACCCTAGACCCAACCAGCTTCCCTCTAGATTCCTTGCTTATGCAATGTCTCGAGTGTTGGGCTGTGCTCATGTGTAGTCAAAATTGCAGTGCAGACATAGTGAATGAAGTAAGAAAACTCATGTTCACCAATGGCCTCAAGCCCCTGGAATCGATTCCCCCAACCAGGAATGCTTTATTCCAGCATGCTAAGTGTGCCCTGCTTACCGCAGGCTTTGTCTGGAAGCAGGCCCTCTCTAAAAATTCCTGAGATTCCAGACCCTAGCAAATCGGGCTGGGAATGGAATCCAAGAACTAAAGAGTGGGTGCCGTATTGGACAGATCTGGCAGATGTCAGCCAGGTATGTTCACTGCTCCTCCATTGTGGATGTGTGGTTACCTGTAAGGGAGCATGAAGTGCCATCGAGCTGGACTGCGCTTTAGTACATTATGCAAGTGCTACAGCGCAGCTATGCACTTATAATGTGTGAAAGTAGTTAATGATATGAAACCTGATTGTTCTACTATCTCAATGTGTGGCTGTATCAAATGGCCCATCATGAATAGCTTTTGTCTTTAAACAGAACAATATGGTAGCCTTTGACTTTGGAAACGACATTGAAAATGACCTTGTAACTGGAAAATGACTTCAAAAAGGATTCCCAATTTCTGAAAAGTTACATAAATGGCTATCATAAATGGATCTAGTGCTGAAATAGCTGAAATAGGATATTTACATTACTGGTGGCCATATTGGATTTTGACTCAATGATTCTGACCTTGATAATAACCTTAAAACAGAAAAGTGACCTCAGAAATGAATTCCTCATACCTTAAAACATACTGAAAGTGGCATTATACATAGATCTAGTGGAAACAGGAGCTGAGATATGATATTTACTTTTACCTGAGGCGGCCATGTTAGATTTTGACTTAGATACTGACCTTGAAACAAAAAGGTGACCTCAGAAATGAATTCCGCATACCTTAAAACATGGTAAAAGTGGTATCATGCATAGATCTAGTGCAAACAGGAGCTGAGATATGATATTTACTTTTACCTGAGGCGGCCATGTTGGATTTTGATCTAGAAATTGACCTTGAAACAGAAAGGTGACCTCAGAAACCTTAAAACATGGTCAAAGGGGGATTATACATAGATCTAGTGCAAACAGGAGCTGAGATATGATATTTACCTCTGCCTGAGGCGGCCATTTTGGATTATGACCTACATATTGACCTTGAAACACAAAGGTGACCTCAGAATTGAATTCCTCATACCTTTAAACATGGTCAAAGTGGTATTATACAAAGATCTAGTGCAATCAGAAGCTGAGATATGATATTTACTCTTTCCAGAAGCAGCCATTTTGGATTTTGACCTTGAAATTGACCTTGAAACAAAAAAAGTATGTTGGAAAAAGATTCCCCAAGCATTAAAACATGGTCAAAGTGGTATTACACATGGATTCAGTGCTAAAGGGAGCTAAGATATGACATTGTTATGTCCCAGGGCAGCCATTTTGTTTTTTGCGCATAACCGCCACCAGGGGGCCACCACATTCTGTTTGCACGGGGTTTTGAAAACCTAATTTCCATACCCAACACCATGCCTAATTGCAAACACTTGTCACCCAGTGCATGATTTTCTCGAATTCCCTCCCAGCTATCTGGGCATTTTGCTGACACTTACCCGACGGGCAAATTAACGCGATTCTACGCGATTTTCATAGCGCAATCATTTCCCCAGAGTTCTGTGATGAGCATGGATGCTTTTTGCACAATATTTATTGCGCAATGATCGTGGGATGGTCGCGCTAAGGGTATAACACAATACTGACGCAAAAGTTGGCATTTCTTATGGCATTTCCAGCGGGATATTTGTATACAATTGATTCCTTATATCAATAGCATCTAAAATAAATCAGAGAGTTTCATTAAACACTACTGACAGAAGAAGCAATGGCAACTCTTAAGAAATAAGTCAGGACATGTATTCCTAACATCTCAAAAGAGTTTGGCATGTTGCCTAACTCCTAAGATAAAAATACATCATTTTCTTTAACCTTTAACATCATCCTCGATAACTGGTGCACATCTACTGGACGCTGACATCAGTGCATTCCATGTAATGGAGTGGTATAGGTCTCCAAGCTGACTAAGCACAATCATATGTACACTTATGAGGGTGTTTTGATCAGGACATTTCCAACATCAAACACATAAATTATTCAAATAAATCATGGGGGATATCATTTATAATACTTCCAGATATATATGATGGGCAATATTTATAGTATTGTTGTAGCCGTTGTTGCGTCCCAAAGTCGTCATCTGTACGACCTGTGTAATATTACAAACTTTTCTTCTTTTTTTGCACATATTATGCATAGCCAAAATCCATAACAAAGACACCTTTTCCTATTACAATCTGGATATTCCTATTCCTGGAACAAATAGTTTCATGGCACTGACTATTTCTTCATTACGGAGAGCTTTTCACCTAACACAAGGAGTCTTTTTACTATGACGACTCCCCTATTACCCATGACCTGTGCCATCTGCTGCTATGGCACATCGCACAAGGGGATGACAGTGATCACAAGGGGATGACAGTGATCGGACTTCAGACTTTTGGGTTCCTTTCCTTTCTGTCATGTCTGTAGCTACCTACCTCGCCGATCCCACGAGTCTGCAACCCAGTTGCTTAGCAACGGCCCCTCTAACTGTGTCACCCACAGTGTCACCCACTGTAAGTGCACCAGCACTCTGTAGATTCACTCCCTCTCCCTGTCTCCCCCTTTCTGTGAACATCTGTCTCTATATATCGATCTGTCCCTCTCCCTGCCCCTCCCTCTCTCACCTCCCTCCTCCCCCTCCCCTTCCCCCCCCCCCCCCTCTCTCTCTCTCTCTCTCTCTCTCTCTCTGAGATGAGTTGAGGCGCCCCATAATGTTTCAATGAAGATTTAGATGCTGGTGTAGGAATACATTGAGGTACATTAGGGTGAAAAGGAATGAAAATAGCATCAGATGGTGGATTTGCTGATATCTCTCTGAGAGGAAGAAAGTCGCAAATCCAAGAAAGTATCTCTTCTGATATTAAGATATCCATAAGTCATGTTGATTATGTGTTGAAATATCTTAGAAAAGGAAAATGATATTTGAAAAAGAAAAGTGTTGGATTTGTTGGATATTTACTATGACGCATTTTTATCCTGACAGTTTGGGGACAAAACAGCCGTCATTACTTCACTAACACATAAGGAGAAAGCCATCGAGTTCTCTGCTGGAATATCATTCTACTTAGTTCAGACGAATGCGGACGAACGGACGAGTGGACGAATGGACGAGTGGACGAATAGATGAGTGGACGAATTGCATTGTCTAACAATTACAACAATAAGAGATGAATCTTGGTCTCAGCTAGTAGCCCATTTATTGAAGTAGGTAGATGTGGACTGCTTGATGCCTGGGCTGCAACTGCTCTTACCCTAAAATCTCACCCCTATTTATACCCCCAGAGATCCGTCCTCACTCACAATGTGAGACCCTGCCCCCTGGTGGCGGACGAATGTACCCTATACATCATTTGTCCATCCCAGTCCGTCCCACACTACAACACTACCCTCCCCTTTATAAATTTTGGACCCCAAAATTACAATTTTTCTGTCTTCATAGGCATGGACGAATTCCTTTCTTCTTTGGTTCGTCCCTCCTCTGTTCATCCCTCTTTGGTTTGTCTCCCCTCTTTTCTTCCCTCTTTGGTATGTCCTCCCTCTTTTCTTCCCTCTTTGGTACGTCCTCCCTCTTTTCTTCCCTCTTTGGTTCGTCCTCCCTCTTTTCTTCTCTCTTTGGTACGTCCTCCCTCTTTTCCTCCCTCTTTGGTACGTCCTCCCTCTTTTCTTCCCTCTTTGGTTCGTCCTCCCTCTTTTCTTCCCTCTTTGGTTCGTCCTCCCTCTTTTCTTCCCTCTTTGGTTCGTCCTCCCTCTTCTTCCCTCTTTGGTTCGTCCTCCCTCTTCTTTCGTTCATCCTAAAGTAGTAGATTCGTACAGGGCATTTGTTCCTTTCTTCACACTGCTCAATATTCCCCTGCCTAGCCAGCAGACTCGTCCTGGTACCTGAGAGAACTGCTCCTCCCTCTACCTCCAGTACCACTGTGTGTAAGCCCGATTCCAGCAAGTTGGGTTTCCCAATCACCTCACCTTGGTAATTCACTCCCCAACCCTAGCCTGCTGATTCGTCCAAGTAGGCTCCCTGAGGGGACTATCACCTCCTCCCTACTTCCAGGTAGGTTACCTGAGGGAAATGGCACTCCCTCCCTACCTCCACCTGTCCCACCTGTCCCACACAGTGATCGAGTTTCCTTCGTCCAGCTCGCTCCCATCCAGCCAGCTCGTCCCCGTTCGTCCCATTCGTCCCTGTTCGACTTCATTTGTCCCTGTTCGTCTCCATTCGTCCCCATTTGTCTCCATTCATCCCTGTTCGTCCCATTCGTCCCTGTGCAGCCAATCTGTACAATTCATTCAACCACAGCTGATTCATCTACAGGTTCCTGAGTGAACTGTTCCTCACTCTACCGACAGTGTGTAAGCCCGATTCCAGCAAGTAGGGTTTCACAATCACCTCACCCTGATGATTTCACTCTCCAACCCTGGTCTGCTGATTCGTCCAAGTAGGCTCCCTGAGGGGACTGCACTCCCTCCCTACCTCCACAGGTGCCACCTGTCCTACACTGTGTTTGAGTCTTCTTGTTCTCTCCACCAATTGCGTCTGCAGACTGCAACATCCAATACAGGGCTAGGACGAGCTAGGACGAGCTAGGACCAGAAATTTTACCCGCTAGTACTTTTGCTTGCTGTACTAATTTGTTTTTGTTCTTATAGTTGTCGTTTTTCTCACCTTGAATAACACTGCATGCCCACCAGCCACCCACCCTTCACTCCTCCCTTCACATTAGAATCCATGGGTTAGTGTTTGATACCTGACTGCCTACCTGCCTAGTGTGTGTGTAGCCTTGAGGCAAGGCTACACACACACTAGTGGCAGGCAGTAGCAGGCAGTGGCAGGCAGCGGGAGGGGCAGTGTGTGGTACTGGGCTATGTGAGTGAGTGAAGGTGCAGTGTGTGTGTGAGAGGTGCGACAGGGGTGGGAGTCTAAACCAATCTTTATATTTAAAATTGCAACTTTCCTGTACCACATTATACATAAGTCGTCCCCTGAAAAGGCCTCATGAGGAACAAAACTTGCCATTCAGACGATGTAATGGTACCCATTTAGATGGGAAAACATAAAAAACAGGTCGATGGATGGGAGTTCTGTCTAACTGAGAATACCAGGTGTAATGGAGCAACGAAAGGAAGTTTAAAGGTGGTCTAAATCCGCCCTGTAGGGGGCGGGTCGGTTGCGCTTGGTCGAGCTAGGACGAGCTAGGACGAGCTAGGACGAGCTAGGACGAACTAGGACGAGCCAGGACGAGCCAGGACGAGCTCCCAGGGCAGGTGCCCTCATCTGAAAAGTCAATTTAGCCCAAGGTCCTTAACAATGGTCCAGCCAGGCAAAATCCTTTCCTGTGACCCTTTCCTTTTCTCATCCTGGTTGGCTCGTCTCTGTCTAGCCAACTCGTCCCCGTCCAATTCGTCCTCGTCCAATTCGTCCTCATCCAATTTGTCCTCGTCCAATTCGTCCTTGTCCAATTCGTCCAACCATAGCTGATTTGTCCACAGGTTAAGATCTACAACCAAACAGGAATGGTGAATGAATTCAGATGAAAATCAAGCCCTATCAAATGCCTGGGGTCTCACTTTCATCTTCTGAAATCTGCTTGCCTCCATCTGTGTCTGGTCGTCCAGCCAACTCGTCCAGCCAACTTGTCCAGCCAACTCGTCCAGTTCCCTTGGTTCTCTCCTACTCCAGACAGCTAGAGAGGGTGGGATTCATCTGAAACGATCCCACCGCTGCCACCATTGTTGTAGCCGTCATTACTTCACTAATACATAAGGAGAAAGCCATCGAGTTCTCTGCTGGAATATCATTCTACTTAGTTCGGACGAATGCGGACGAACGGACGAGTGGACGAATGGACGAGTGGATGAATGGACGAGTGGATGAATTGCATTGTCTAACAATTACAACAATAAGAGATGAATCTTGGTCTCAGCTAGTAGCCCATTTATTGAAGTATCTTGAAAGGTAGATGTGGACTGCTTGATGCCTGGGCTGCAACTGCCCTTACCCTAAAATCTCACCCCTATTTATACCCCCAGAGATCCGTCCTCACTCACAATGTGAGACCCTGCCCCCTGGTGGCGGACGAATGTACCCTATACATCATTTGTCCGTCCCAGTCCGTCCCACACTACAACAGTATATAAATGCAACATAAGCGAATTCTCATCACTTTCTTTTAAAACAAATTATAAATTCCAACTGTTCACCAGTAGCACTACATGGTGTAAAGCTAGTACTGCCACCTGGTGCGAACAAGTGTCATAATGGTAATACTATGATGTGATGCACCATCCCCCAGTTACCTTTGTGGGTTTTTTTTTCACATTTGGATATTTTTATTCAGGATGATAGGCAACAGATACACTCTCACAAATTCATGTGGTTTTCGTAGAGAGCTGTTGCAATTGTCTTTTGCTTAATATTTGCAGAGCAGGGAATTGTGTTAATTACCGCTATTTAATGACGTACATTCTTCAATAACGATAAGAGTAATGGCTTCATAACATACAACATAGATATTTTACATAGGTGTAATGTGTATATAATACGTTGGTCATTCATGAATTTTTGTTGGACTTGTGTGCGTTACAAGAAGATGAGATGAGATGGGGTGAGGGTTACTGTCTATTTTGATTTGTAAATGTCTATTCGAGGGCGAGGGAGTAGGGTGGAGTTTGGACAAGAAGTGATACAAACAGGGAAGGGATAGGACTGAATACTTGATTCATGAGTGACCTTTGTGAAGGGTGTCTCCTATATAAATATAATAATATCTTGATAGAATTAGGCAGATAGATAGGCGAGATTACATGAGTCAAATCAAAAGAGATATGTGGAGGAACTGTCAATCAAATAATCAGTATCAGTATGTCTCGGTAGAGACATATTCAGTCAACCAATAAGACGGATCCGAGTAGTCATATTTACAAACAGAATCTGGTATACAGGTATACAACATTTATACATAATTCATTGTTATACATTGGTGATGCATATATGATGAGTGGGGGTATAGCAATAGCGATAGTCAATCAGACCCACAGGCAAGTATTCATTCATGTGTTTAGTTTAGTTTTAGTCCTTATTATTCTTCAGCAAAAGAAATAAATTATTATCTTTGGTGACTACTCTATCAAATATTCTTTAACATGCACACACTTTATATCTACAGAAAGCTGAGGAAATAAGGAATTCAACCATATGCATCATTCTGATCTCACTAGTAGCAGGCGTGGGTTAGTGCCGCGCGTAACTGACTTGGTGTCAGAGAATGAGTACATGGGTCAGATTTTCTACCAATGTACAATTGGCGAATTCCGGACTTTGGTTAATTCTTTTCATTATATTTCTGCGAATAATTGTCGGAATAAAAATATCTTTGCATGGTTGTGTAGGAAACACTTGTAGCTTTCTGAAAATGTTAGTTTTATGTTGTTGCATACATTATTTACCAAGCTGTTGCTGTCAAAGTGCCAAAACATGGCAAAACGGGTGTTCTTTTTCATTTTTTTTTTTTGGTTTGCTTTTAAAGTGAATAAAAATGCGATTTGGACAAAATATCAACTTGGCTTTATGTTGTTATTAACCAATGGAACCCATCTACCGAATATTAACGACCAGTGTTTATTTTCCTTCAAGTGAGGTTGTTGGGAAAAAATGATCATTTCTAACTGTCACAGTATTCCTTGGTATGTGAGCACTATATCCTGAAATTTTCATGGTTGTATTCCGTACGGTTATGTCGTAATATTGGTTTAATGAAGGTGTAATGAAGCTCTGTTGCTAATTTATTAGTTCCTATGTCGGACAACACCTGTGTTATCCTGAATTTTCATAATCGTTTTAAATACGTCCAAATGTCTTAAAATTAATATTTCTTTGCATTTATCTGCTTGGTTATACATGTATTTGTTAGTTGTAATCGTAATTATATATATATTTTTTTTTCTAACTTTTATAATGCTAATTTAGATGTCGGACAACACTTCTAAATTGTTTGGAGCTGTTCTGCTTAGACAATCGTACATATATATGTATTATTAGCATATTTTGATTCCCCTTTGGTGTCCCTTGAACACCCTGTAAATTATCATATATATTGTTGTAGTGTGGGACGGACTGGGACGGACGAATGATGTATAGGGTACATTCGTCCGCCACCAGGGGGCAGGGTCTCACATTGTGAGTGAGGACGGATCTCTGGGGGGTATAAATAGGAGTGAGATTTTAGGTTAAGGGCAGTTGCAGCCCAGGCATCAAGCAGTCCACATCTACCTTTCAAGATACTTTAATAAATGGGCTACTAGCTGAGACCAAGATTCATCTCTTATTGTTGTAATTGTTAGACAATGCAGGTCATCCACTCGTCCACTCGTCCATTCGTCCGCATTCGTCCGAACTAAGTAGAATGATATTCCACAGAGAACTCAATGGCTTTCTCCTTATGTATTAGTGAAGTAATGACGGCGACAACAATGGTGGCAGCAGTGGGATCGTTTCAGATGAATCCCACCCTCCCTAGCTGTCAGGAGTAGGAGAGAACCAAGGGAACTGGACAAGTTGGCTGGACGAGTTGGCTGGACGAGTTGGCTGGACGACCAGACACAGATGGAGGCAAGCAGATTTCAGAAGATGAAAGTGAGACCCCAGGCATTTGATAGGTCTCGATTTTCGTCTGAATTCATTCACCATTCCTGTTTGGTTGTAGATCTTAACCTGTGGACAAATCAGCTATGGTTGGACGAATTGGACGGGGACGAATTGGACGAGGACGAATTGGACGAGGACGAGGACCTCAGACAAGGACGAGGACCTAGGAAAATCCATGCTGGGGAATCTGTGAGGCAGAAAGAAATGTGGAAGAATGCCCTCTGGACAATGGTTGTAGATCTTAACCTGTGGACAAATCAGCTATGGTTGGACGAATTGGACGAGGACGAATTGGACGAGGACGAGGACGAGGTGCCCGGACGAGGACGAGTTGCCCGGACAAGGAATTTGTTGGCCGGACAAGGACGAGTTGCCCGGACGAGGACGAGTTGCCCGGACGAGGACGAGTTGCCCAGACAAGGAATTTGTTGGCCGGACAAGGACGAGTTGCCCGGACAAGGATTTGTTGGCCGGACGGGGACAAGCTGCCTGGAGGATGAGTCGTCCGGATGAGGACGAGTTGTCCAGACGAGGACAAGTCATCTGGACATGGGCAAGTGATGAATTGGCCCATGTGAGTGAATGAGAGACAGAATGAGGACGAGGATGTGAGTGAGGACGAACAGGATGAATGGAGACGAATGGGACAAACAGGGACGAGCTGGCTGGATGGGGGCGAGCTGGACGAAGGAAACTCGACCACTGTGTGGGACAGGTGGGACCTGTGGAGGTAGGGAGGGAGTGCCATTTCCCTCAGGTAACCTACCTGGAAGTAGGGAGGGAGTGATAGTCCCCTCAGGGAGCCTACTTGGACGAATCAGCAGACCAGGGTTGGAGAGTGAAATCATCAGGGTGAGGTGATTGTGAAACCCTACTTGCTGGAATCGGGCTTACACACTGTCGGTAGAGTGAGGAACAGTTCACTCAGGAACCTGTAGATGAATCAGCTGTGGTTGAATGAATTGTACAGATTTGCTGCACAGGGACGAATGGGACGAACGGGGATGAATGGAGATGAATGGGCACGAATGGAGACGAACAGGGACGAATGAAGTCGAACAGGGACAAATGGGACGAACGGGGACGAGCTGGCTGGATGGGGGCGAGCTGGATGAAGGAAACTCGATCACTGTGTGGGACAGGTGGGACCTGTGGAGGTAGGGAGGGAGTGCCATTTCCCTCAGGTAACCTACCTGGAAGTAGGGAGGGAGTGATAGTCCCCTCAGGGAGCCTACTTGGACGAATCAGCAGACCAGGGTTGGAGAGTGAAATCATCAGGGTGAGGTGATTGTGAAACCCTACTTGCTGGAATCGGGCTTACACACTGTCGGTAGAGTGAGGAACAGTTCACTCAGGAACCTGTAGATGAATCAGCTGTGGTTGAATGAATTGTACAGATTTGCTGCACAGGGACGAATGGGACGAACGGGGATGAATGGAGATGAATGGGCACGAATGGAGACGAACAGGGACGAATGAAGTCGAACAGGGACAAATGGGACGAACGGGGACGAGCTGGCTGGATGGGGGCGAGCTGGATGAAGGAAACTCGATCACTGTGTGGGACAGGTGGGACCTGTGGAGGTAGGGAGGGAGTGCCATTTCCCTCAGGTAACCTACCTTGAAGTAGGGAGGGGATGATAGTCCCCTCAGGGAGCCTACTTGGACGAATCAGCAGGCTAGGGTTGGAGAGTGAATTACCAGGGTGAGGTGATTGGGGAACCCAACTTGCTGAAATCGGGCTTACACACAGTGGTACTGGAGGTAGAGGGAGGAGCAGTTCTCTCAGGTACCAGAACGAGTCTGCTGGCTAGGCAGGGGAATATTGAGCAGTGTGAAGAAATGAACAAATGCCCTGTACGAATCTACTACTTTAGGACGAACCAAAGAAGAGGGAGGACGAACCAAAGAGGGAAGAAGAGGGAGGACGAACCAAAGAGGGAAGAAAAGAGGGAGGACGAACCAAAGAGGGAAGAAAAGAGGGAGGACGAACCAAAGAGGGAAGAAAAGAGGGAGGACGAACCAAAGAGGGAAGAAAAGAGGGAGGACGAACCAAAGAGGGAAGAAAAGAGGGAGGACGAACCAAAGAGGGAAGAAAAGAGGGAGGACGTACCAAAGAGGGAGGAAAAGAGGGAGGACGTACCAAAGAGGGAAGAAAAGAGGGAGGACGAACCAAAGAGGGAAGAAAAGAGGGAGGACGTACCAAAGAGGGAAGAAAAGAGGGAGGACGTACCAAAGAGGGAAGAAAAGAGGGGAGGACGTACCAAAGAGGGAAGAAAAGAGGGAGGACATACCAAAGAGGGAAGAAAAGAGGGGAGACGAACCAAAGAGGGAAGAACAGAGGAGGGACGAACCAAAGAAGAAAGGAATTCGTCCATGCCTATGAAGACAGAAAAATTGTATTTTTGGGGTCCAAAATTTATAAATGGGAGGGTAGTGTTGTAGTGTGGGACGGACTGGGACGGACGAATGATGTATAGGGTACATTCGTCCGCCACCAGGGGGCAGGGTCTCACATTGTGAGTGAGGACGGATCTCTGGGGGGTATAAATAGGGGTGAGATTTTAGGGTAAGGGCAGTTGCAGCCCAGGCATCAAGCAGTCCACATCTACCTTTCAAGATACTTCAATAAATGGGCTACTAGCTGAGACCAAGATTCATCTCTTATTGTTGTAATTGTTAGACAATGCAGGTCGTCCACTCGTCCACTCGTCCATTCGTCCGCATTCGTCCGAACTAAGTAGAATGATATTCCACAGAGAACTCAATGGCTTTCTCCTTATGTATTAGTGAAGTAATGACGGCGACAACAATATATATTCCACTTTGTTCAAATTTTTTTTATTATTTTGTGATCATTTTACAAAATTTGTCAATTTTGCTATATTTTCAGCTTTAATCGGTCAATTTGTCAATCGTTTAATCGGTCAATTTGTCCGTGAAAATCAGAAAGTGACAAACTGTCACTTTCTGGGGCGCGAGAAGGTGCGCAAGCGTGATAGTCAGGCACGGTTGAAGGTGCAAAAGAGTGCGGAGGAGAAGGCCCACGACCGGGCGATGAACCGTGAGAGGACGGCCCGTTGGCGTGCACGGAAGAGGGAGGCGTCGGCATAGGCAGCGTGAGAGGACGAAGACCAAGAAATGGACAAAGACCAACACCAAGACGATCCTGCCCCTCATCCTGCCCCTGAAGATCCACCCGCCGAGCCAACTGGACGGGTGTCCAGGCGGCTCTTCGCGCACCACGCGCCCACCGGAGAGCAGCGTGGCCGTGGCCGTGGCCAGACCAGACCAGACCAGACCAGACGGAGAACGGAGAAGGTGCCCGCCCCAGATAATGGTATGATTATATTCAGTGTCCAATCGATGTATGTGTACAAGTATGTTATTTAAACTGTATTCGGAAGCTCATTGTGTCGTAACTTTTTGTTATTTGAAAGAACTAATGAAGGCCAATTGTACATTTTCCGAATGTCTGACACTTAGACATTTTTTGTTGGTGCTGTTGCTTTGCCTAGGTTTGTTTGTTATTTTGCTTTTATAATTGCCCCTAACACAAATGTAGGTCCAGCAGTACTGAGGGCCCACCACCGGATACCGACTCAGAAACTACATTCATTCGTCCCGACCCCCGCTCTCGCCACATGCCCCGCAAGAACCGGCTGCGGTACAACCTGAAGGTTGAGCGTGAGGCAAAACATGTGCTGAATAAAAAGGTGTGGCGCATGGACAAGGAGCTGCGGCGTCTGCGGCGTCAACTCCAGGCCCAAACTCCATCCCCAGCGAAAACAAGTCACCAGACATATGAGGACTTCCAGCGGGAGATGCTTGAGGAGGACGACACCGACCTGGAACCGCAGAACCAGGGTGACCTCAGCAGCCGCGCCTCATCTCCTGTGTGTGGGACTGCAACACCTACGCCCGGCACAGATGATGAGAGTGCAGCTGGAGGTCTCCCTGGTCCAACACCACCTACTGCAACCCCAGGTCAGTCCAACTCTCGTAGTGCCCCACTTACACCCAACCCCACTCCTCCAGCCCCACGTCCACATGCACCGGACAGCCACCGAACCCTGGAGCAAAAGGCAGCGCTTTACGACACCATCATGGGCAACGTCCGGGCACTTCCAAAGAAAGAGCGGACTAAGGTTGTGGCTGCACTCGTGTCTCCCGAGAACATCAGGGAGCTGAGGGCAGCCTCCCGCATTGCCTGTGACACTGGTTTGGACACGAGGACTGTCGTTGCCAAACAAACCAGTGAGCCATCGGCAAGGCACCTGATGTTTGAGAGTCAAAGGCAGCAAATAATTGACTTTCTCACCCGCCCAGAGAACTCCATCACACTCCCGGGTGTGAAAGACACAAAAACCATCGACGGGGTCAAGTACCAAAAAGTGGTACTGACCGAATTCCTCCATGTACTTCACCGGAAGTACATGTTGGAATTCGGTCCAGTAAGCTGCAGTTTCTTCACTGGTGTGCAGAGGGACAACACCTGGATCCGGCCAGTGTGGAATAATAGTGAGCAGGTGTGCCTGTGCAAGAGGCACCAGAACTTTGCCCTGCGCATCCAGGCAGTGCCAGAGCTGAAGTTGCCACCCATTGTGGATCGCCTCATTAGGCAGGTCACTCCAGCGGAACTGGAAGCAAGGCTTCGGGCAGCCACGCTTTCAGCCGTCATCAAGTACAAGACCTGGAAAGCGGTTGATGTGGCCTATGGGAAGGACGGCAAAACTTCCAAGAAACTCCAGCTGGTGGCCGAGGAGGAGGAGCGTGCTGCCTTCATCGCTGCGACGACCGCAGAAATGAAGGAGGTGGTACCCCATTGTGCTCGGGTGTATGCCCAGTACAATGCAGTGCGCACCCTCCGCGAGAACCTGCCCAAGATTCAGTCACCATCCAGATGGACTTTGCCGAGAACTAGATTGTGACGCACTTCGAGGAGGTGTCATCTGCCTACTATGGAAATGACCCGATCACAGTCCATCCTGTGGTCGTCCACTGGCGTGACACAGAAGAGGACAAGACCAAGACCGACTCTTTTGTGTTCGTGACGACAGGTGCCATGATGTGGGTGCGATCTTTGCTTACATGAAGATCTTAGCACCAGAAGTTCAAGCCAGGCACCCACACATCAGGCACTTCCATTATTTCACAGATGGCCCCTCCTCCCAGTACCGCAACTGCTCCATGTTTGCCCTGGTTGCCAAGCATGCAAACCACCTGTGTGTGGAGGCCACATGGTCCTACTTTGAGGCAGGGCACGGCAAGGGGCCTTGCGATGGACTCGGCGCAGCAGCCAAGAGAACTGCCACCTATGCTATCCACAGGAAGCAGAAGGTGTGCTGCGCCGAGGACTTTGCTGTCGCCGGCAACATGGCGGAGGGTAATGTCCGCTACATCCATGTGCCGGATGTTGCTACCCAGCAGGCACGAGACGAGCTGAAGGCCCAAGCTCAAGTGAGGTCCATCCTGGGCACCATGAAGACCCACATGGTTGTCCCCGATCAGGTAGCGGCGTGCGTTTCCGCGAAACATCATGTTTCAATGCATGCTGCCTCTCTGGTGGGTCGTGGAAGTTTGGCTGCCCTGGGTGGGCCCACCACAAATTCCGCCCTAAAGGGCAACAGAAGGGTACATTATTTCATCCAACGATGCTTAACTCTTTCAAGCCCAGCTTCCCCAAGAAATTTTGGGTTAATTTTTAATTATTCCTATGCCTTTATCTTAATCAAAACAACAATTTGACACTGATTTTAGACATAAAAGCTATATATCATCTAAAAGCATTTTGGCTTGAGGTTCCAATTTTGAAACGGTGATGTATGAATTGTTGGTTACCATGGCAACACACTGTGTTTTTTAAAATTTAGTTTATTTCTTTGTTTTCAAACAAATATGAAGACTAATATTTGATGAATCATCTAAATAGGTATTGATCAAGATTGGTCTTGTCATTTGGAACATTTTGATACCAAACACTACAGGTGTTCCATACATGTTACCTTGGAAACGCCATATACTCCTAGCTAGCTCTGAGCACCTCTATTGGATTTATTTAAATACCAATATGCAGAAATGTGGGAACCGATACCCCTGTATTGAATACTAGAATTTGAATATTTAAATTTGATCCTTACTTTTTTCTTATGCAGAAGTCAGTCTAAATGATTCAACAGTTAAATTAGATGAGTCTTGCATGATTTCATGAGGTTGTTACCATAGTAACCAAATGGAAAAGCATGACTACTGAAATTAGTGAAATTGCAGTTATTTTAGATTTTTGGTTGCCATGGTAACCATTCTGGCCCAATTTCAAAACAATTTATATTTCTGAGTTCTCCTCATTTTCAGCTTTAACCTGATACCACACATGACTATATCAGATCATTTTTAAAAAATCATTTTTTTGCTAGGATCCTCAATAAATGTTATATACCCTAACCTGTTGCCATGGTTACCCCTATAGGATACAGGGGAAAAAATGATTCATACTACTAATTTCGGTCAGTTGGGCGAGAATTGAAAGTATAATAATATGAGGGTGAATGGTTCAGCAGAAAGTCTTATGATTCATTCCAGTCCAAAAATGATGTAATTGATTAAAAATCGGTTACCATGGAAACAATTATTGGAGTAAAACAGATTTTTTTTTTGAAAAATATTAAGGTACCCAAGTTCTTGAAATTTAGTGGTTTTGTAAGGAAGAATTAGTCAGATTTCCTAAATACAAAGAAGAAAACTGACAAAAATAAGCCCTAAATTGTTACCTTGTTTCCATGGTTACCATTCTATTCCTTATCTGTTACCATGGAAATAAATACTAGAATACTAATTGTCATGTTGCATGCTTTTAGATGATACCACATACACTATGTTGTGTTATAACACAAAATTTCCATAGATTTCCAAAATGTGCCATAGTTGCCCAAATGGGCAACAATTGGCCACATGGCTCCAGCAACAATTGTTGCCCACGGGCCCGAAGGGGTTAAAATAACAATTTATTTGCATTTACTAATTTACTTAAATTTAATTTATTTACACTTCATTTATTTGCAGTTAATCATATTGTGTTATGTACATTAAGATTGAAATGTTATCGTTTAACACACAATTTTAATAAACCTAATTTAAAATAAATTTGGCAATACTGTAAAGTTAATTATAAACTTTAGCCAACCTAAGTTTTAGTTTATACACAAGTTTAATTTGTTTGCTTACCAGTAACAATTATATTCACATACATGTGATCATCTGAATTAACTTAATGATTAATGGATTATGAACATGTACTGATCCCGAATATCTATTTTTGCTATGTTTTAGTGGTGCAAGTTGAGGACCCCGCCCCCCCCCACCCCGCCACAGAGCCCCCCAAGATCCCCCCGCCAAATCTCCCACCGCGGCCCGAGCTTCCAACACCCCCGGGGTTGTTGTCGAAGAGGGCGTGGCTCCCACTGTGGCCCATGCTTCCACCCCCGGGGTGGTTGTCGAGGAGGGCGTGGACGGAGAGACGGCTGGTCCCCCACCCCCACCTCCACCCATGTGTACCCCCGCCGAATCTCCAAAAGCGGCCCTAAGTTCCAACACCCCTGGGGTCGTTGTCGAGGAGGGCGTGGACAGAGAGACGGCTGATCCCACACCCATGCGTCCCCCCGCCGAATCTCCAAAAGCGGCCCTAAGCTCCAACACCCCAGGGGTGGTTGTCGAGGAGGGCGTGGACGGAGAGACGGCTGATCCCACACCCAAACGTCCTGCACCACAAGCTCTAGCCCTGAGGGACCAACAGGACAAGGAGGAGGAGAAGGAGGATCTGCCCGCTCCTATATCCACCGGTGCCACCCCGGAGGACAAGGAGGATCGTCCTGAGACCCCCCCTGTAGCTGCCAAGCCTGAGGATCCCGAGCCAGAGGACCATGAGGATTGTCCTGAGACCCATGTCCCTGAGCCCCAGAGTCCATGCCTGCAGGTGGGAGACTACGACAACAACTGGTGGCTGGGCCAGGTGCTGTCTCTGCTTGCAGATGAGGTCGAACTCAAGTTCCTGTGGCCTATGGGGAGTGATGATCAGGCACGGCAGTTTTACTGGCCATCGAGGGCCGACCAGATGGAGGTTCCACTGGAAGATATCATCTGCCAGGTCAGACCACCGACACCCCTGCATTCTTCTGGTCTGCGCAACAAAAAGCTGAAGCTCAGTGCCTCCGAGCACAAGATGATCATCAAGAGTCTGGAGGATGGTCATTTCTTAAACTAAAAATTTTAAATTAATTTAAGCTGCTCTTTTCAAAATTTCACAATTTAAAATTTCTGTTTGACTTTAAATATTAATATGGTTATAGGATAATTAAAATGTAAATGTAATGTGTACAGACAAATGAATATTTGTGAATTTAATGTCTTCTTACACATGTTGGCCATGTACTTGCCAAGCACCATGTTGGCCATGTACTTGCTGAATGGTCAAACAGATACACATATGAATATTTGTGAAATCAATGTCTTCTTACACATGTTCGCCATGTACTTGCCGAGCATGGGTTGTTATCCTGTGACAAACTATGGTCAAACAGATCCACATATGAATATTTGTGAAAGTAATGTCTTCTTACACATGTTGGCCATGTACTTGCCAAGCATGGGTTGTTATCCTGTGACAAACTATGGTCAAACAGATCCACATATGGATATTTGTGAAATTAATGTCTTCTTTATATATGGTGGTTACACATACATACTTGCCAAGCATGGGTTGTTATGGTGTAACGTGTACAGACAAACTATGTGTATGCTGTATACATGGGTCAAACAGATACACACACGTTATGAATATTTGTAGATTTAATGTCTTCTTACATGTATGTATACTGTACATGTATGCTGGCCATGTACTTGCCAAGCATGGGTGGTTCTGCTGTAACGTGTACAGACAAACTATGTGTATGCTGTATACATGGGTCAAACAGATACACACACATAATGAATATTTGTGGATTTAATGTCTTCTTACACATGTATATATGTATGTATGCAGGCCATGTACTTGCCAAGCATGGATGGTTATGCTGTAATGTGTACAGACAAACTATGTGTATGCTGTATACGCATGGGTCAAACAGATACGCACACGTTATGAATATTTGTGGATTTAATGTCTTCTTACATGTATGTATACTGTACATCTATGCTGGCCATGTACTTGCCAAGCATGGGTGGTTATGCTGTAACGTGTACAGACAAACTATGTGTATGCTGTATACATGGGTCAAACAGATACACACACGTTATGAATATTTGTGGATTTAATGTCGGAAATGGCGGTTATTGGACAGGATTGGTGAAGGCCAATTGCACAATTTCTATAAACCTGACCTCTGTAGACACATATGATACCATTGATGACGATCAATTGTGAATTTGTCTGTGATCTCACAACAATTTGAGCCTTTTGTTAATGATGTGATGTCCGCCATTTAAACTGTGATGACCGACATAAGGACAGTTCTTTATGGTCCAAATGCTTTCTTGTCAGCATTATTTAACATTAAATGAACTCTAGACATGTCCGGCTGGCTGGACAAGCAAGTTTATAAGTATGTCACTACTATTTTTGGCATTCAAGATAGTGGAAACATTAGAGTTTATGTAAACTATGAATGTTCTGAGAGTAATCTGTCCTGACATTTATGTCAAAGTTTTTGGTAAGAATTTCTTTTTATGGCATTGTTCTTCCACATGTAGGAGGAGGAGTTTAAAAAATGTTGGTGCAGGTCATGACGTCCGACATAATTAATGTATTGTCCGACACGATAACTATTAGTTCTCACATGAGGATGTGAGAGGTGCTGATTATAGTTTTTGCTCAGTTTTCTCGACTGGGTTATTTAGTGATGGTATTGTGCTGTCAAGAACAGCTGTTTTCCTAAACATTAAACACATTACTCACTCCCTCAGGGCACTTGCAAAGAGTGAGTTTAATGAATTTCACAGTTTTTACAACTTTGGTGTAGTCTGTGTGTCAACTAAAGTCATGTGAAACATTTCTGGTTGCTTTATATGGTTGTTACACATGTTGGCCATGTACTTGCCAAGTTTAGTTGTTGTATTTCGGTGGTTTTCCTCTCAGGAGGAGTTTAAAAAATGTTGGTGCAGGTTGTGATGTCCGACATAACTAATGTATTGTCCGACACGAAAACTAGTAGTTCTCATATCATGATCTGAGAGGTGCTGATGATAATTTTTCCTTAGTTATTTCGACTGGATTATTCAGTAATCATGTTGTGCTGTCTAGAACAGCAGTTTTCTGAAAGATTAAAGACACTTCCAAAGTAAAGCTATGTAGATGCATATTTGTGCATTTAATGTCTTCTTACACATGTTGGCCATGTACTTGCCAAGTTTAGTTTTTGTATTTTGGTTGTTTTCCTCACAGGAGGAGATTAAAAATTATTGGTGCAGGTTGTGACGTCCGACATAAGTAATGTATTGTCCGACACGAAAACTATCTACTGAAGATCATGATTTGAGAGGTGCTCAGAAGAAATTATTATTCCTTTTCTCTATTGTACTAGTTAATAATCATATTTTGCTGTCAAGAACAGCTGTTTTTGGAATCTTTTTGTAATGTTTGGCCTCCTGGAAGCCAAGAGTGAACAGTGATTATCATGAATTGATGTATTTTGGGAGAGTTTTGTGTATGCTGCTAATAAAGCCAATTCATACACTACATTTTTGTTAAATTGATGTTGTTCTTACACATGTTGGGCATGTACATGCCAAGTCCAGTGTCTGTAATGTCATTATTTTGCTTACAGGACGAGTTTGAAAATGTTTGGTACAAATGGTGATGTCCGACACAAAAAAACCTAATGTCCGACACAAAAATAGGGTCAACTTCAAACATCTCAGGACTAAATTAATTATATTTTTGGTCGAATTTAGACTCATAGTATTGAGGCACAATACTTAAAGTTTCATCAAACATGATTTGAAGCCAAAAAGAGCACTTTAGTGGATACAGGAAAAAAGTGTACAAAGTGGAAATAATGTAAACAGGATTCCAGATGATAACAGTTTTTAGACCTTTTTCAACAAGCTTTTTCACTTAGACTTATTCAGAGTTGAAAAATTATATTTAAAACACTCAAGGCCCATATATTGCTCTATCTAGTTCCCGAATATAAAGAAATTCGAGTGTGAATTGAGCGATTTATGAGCTAAAGTGCAATTCGGAGGTATTTGGATGGCGGACATCACATCGAAAATGGCTATTTTGTTTAAAGAGCTCTAAAAACTGAACGAATGGGAATTAAGCGTAATAATTGGTATTGTTAGAGAGCTGATAGTATAAGCCATCATAAAAATACGGTTGTCCGTGCCTCTCTCTCTCCCTTCACTTCCCCTGAGGAAGGAATCAAAGATGGCGGCACCTATGGCGGCCGCCATTTTGTGCTCGAAATCTCGTGAGATCTCATCTCGTTAAAAGTCTCGTTCATAGATTTTCATTTCCATTTCAAGATGGAAATGAAAACGGAAATCAAATTCAAAACGGAAATGAAAACGCCTGTGTCTTTTGAAACATACTTTAAAACAAAAGGAATTTTAGTTTTTAAATGAGATGGAAAATGATTTTGAAATTCAAAATGATTTTGGAAACGAAAATGATTTTCTTTTTTAAAAATAAAACTGAATTTTACTTTTCATCACATGAACACTCTCGTCTTCCGTACAGCGGACCTCCGAGGTCTCCCTCCGCAACCGAAATGGATACAACTTCAACTGACCCAACCCAACCCGTGATAGATTCCATATTTATTTCACCCCTTTTACATTGATATTACATCCAGATAGTCAGGGAATTTTAGGAGAAAAAAGGCCAATCTGTGAACAAATTCCTTACCAAGAAATTTCTTCACCAATGTATTGGTAAAGGTCTCTACTAACATATTTCAAAACATTTAAACTCAGCTCCCGTAGGAGAACCCGTGAGAGCTGAAAACAAAAATGGCCGCCACTAAAACTCTGAAACACTATAACTTGGGGTAGAATCAACATGTAATCAAGTGTAAAAATACATTTTTTCTAGGTTTTAAGGCATGGAGAATCCATTGGAACATGACAAAGGTTGATACAGACAATATTTAGCAAGTTAATCTACTGATACTGGGAAAAAATGAGCAAAAGATGCTAAAAAAATCCTTCCGAATGTACCCTCTGAAGTAAAAAATCTATACTTCATAACTTGGGCTAGAATAAACATGTAATCAAGTGTGAATGCACTTTTTCTATGTTTTAAGGCATGGGGAATCCATTGGAATATGAATAAATTCAATATGGACAATATTTAGCAAGTTATTCTACTAATACTGAGAAGAAGAAAACAACAAAAAACTGTCAAATAAAGGGAAAAATCTAAATTGGATTTATGAAGGCATTCATGATGAATGACATTAGGAAAGATATTTCTGCAGGTATTGTGATGCCTGAAATAAAGAAAAAAGGCAAGTTGTCTATCTAACTGAACTTCTGAACAATATTTAGCAAGTTAATCTACTGATAATAAGAACAAATTAATAAAAGACCCTAAAGAAATCCTCCCAAATATACCCTATTTAAAAAAAACTAATTCAGGTTCATGAAGGCATTTGTGACCAAGGGTATTAGGAATATATTTCTGCAGTTGTAAACTGTAATGCAAATGCTTTTGATGGTTTTAAGTGCAACTTGATGAGGACCAAAATAAAACCAAATGAGGACCAAAAAGAGTCAATTTATTTATAGTGTAAGACAGCTGTCATGCCTTTCTTACTTTCATCATTAGCAAGTGAGCTCTTTGCATCATCAGCATTGCAATAGCCAGAAGCTGGAGGACTTCCAGGTTAATTTTAACTTTCTGGAAGAAGAGATGAAACTTCTGCATTTGGAGTGAGTAATTTTGTACTAGGTGTTCAGGGCCAGGAGGAGATATAGTTCGGAATTGTTGCCTTTGAATGTATTGGAGAATCTTATCCAGCTTTCTCTATATACTTTTGGGAAGCTCTGCCATTGGTAAACATATAAACTTACTTTTGCTATACAAACATTCAAGGAAAATTGAAGATAAACAACACCTTTTCTCCTGCCCCAAAATACCTGATTTTATATCATAGTCTACTACCACATGGATAAAAATGGTCTGAAGTTCTGCTATTCTAGATTCTTTCTTCCAATGTTTTTCCAATCCCTTCACACTTTGGTTCTCAGAGTTCCGTTGCTGTGCATTTTTTAATCAGTGGCTAAGGACAGATAATTGTGAACTATTTTGTACCTTGATTGTTTCTGCACACATATGGACTTCTTCCACTTGAGGTCATGGGATGGCAGCCATCATTTAGAGGGTGGCTCAGAAAGATATATATGCATCACTTAATGCTGTGGTGTGCATGATTGAAGGATATGCCAATTCAAGAGAATGTAGCTCCTAACTTACTGAGACAACCAGCAAGATGATGAAGAGCCCTCCTATACCCAGCTGATGAAATTGCCTCTGAATGTCACTCACAGTAATGTGAAAGCTATGATACTAATTTAATTCAATACATAAATCCTACAGAAATATGGATTGAAGGGGTCAATCACAGCAGGAGAAACTATGTATTCTGATGTTTTATATATTGTTGTAGTTGGGGTTGGGAGGTGGTGGACGAGCGATGTATTGGGGTACGTTCGTCCACCCCCTGGGGCGCTAGGGTCTTGCATTGTGAGCAAGGACGGGTCCATGGGGGGAGGGAGTATAAATAGGGGTGGGATTTCAGGGTAAGGGCAGTTGGAGCTCAGGCAGGGTACGCGGTAGACCTCCCCAGATTGATTGCTGAGTAAATAAACGAGCCAAGATCGCCAACTCTACCTTTTGCTTTGTGTCTACATTCTTCGGAGATAGACGCCAACTGGCCCTGCTGGGCAGATCCCCATCCAACTCCATTTAATTAATACTCCAGAAGTCCTAGGTGGTGCGATCCCCACTCTAGGAGGATATAACTTCTGCTAGGTCCCAACTCCCATAGTAAGTAGTAGCTTCCCACATTTAAAATACTGATTAAGACGAACAAGACGAACCAAGACGAACCGAGACGAACCTTGGATGACTCTGGACGAACGAAGTAACAACCACAAGAATCATGTTCTCCACTAATTTATTTAACCGATCTTCCGAGAAAATTGATGGCGACAACAATATATATATTCTGAGGTTCTGAGGCACTGCTCTTGGCCAAGAAAAAAGAATCTTTGTTCTCAAACTACAAAGATCTGAAGAAATCTTTAGTATGCTTAGTATATTTGGCAAAAAGAAATAGACTTGTATTCCATATCAGAGATGCTTCCATCCCTTACTGCATCAGCTATGTGAAACAAATTCCAGTTGCCTCTCCAGAATATTAGTGTTGTTGTTGGGCTGGTTGTGTAGGTCGAGAGGAGCGGTGATCTCCTTCCTACACGGTTCACAGGCCTATCAATTTGATAAGTGTCACATGAGTAAATTAGAACAAAAAAATGAATATACTTCTGCATGGCCAGTGTGCATGATGAATTCTAAAAGTTTTTTTCACATTGTTTGATGGAGTAATCAGTCATGGGCTGCATCAACTGCCCTTCTAATTGAGCATGTACTATTATGTACTTATATCTTATATCTGTTCATTGAAATCAAATGAAGGCATGGCAAGAGGGAAACCTGAGCTGTTTAGCCAATAACTTTTGCCTGTATATGGTAAGATCAACATTCTTCTGTTCATTATACAGGTGACCATCATTAGAATATATCAGACCAATAAAGTGAGAAGATAGAGAATAGCACTTCTTCATATCTTCATGGACAGAAACCCCTTCAGCTAATACCAGACCTTGATAACTATTGCTACTGGTGTAACATCCCACAAATGTTGCTCCCCAATGTTGATGAGGCACAAAGAGTAGAGAAGCATATTCTGGAGTCAAGGAATGGGTAAACTGTCCCAGACATTACATGAAAAAGGATGTGATAAAAACCCTCAGAGGGTAATTTGAAATTAGAATTATAGATCATTCAATGTCAATGGATTCCCAACTTGTTTCAATGCATCAGGATCACTGGTAAACTCCACTTTTGGTGGTAACATTGGGTTTTGAGCCATGTTACTACCTTCATGCACTGTGTAAAACCATTTTACTCCAAGAAGCTAAGGAGTCTACCTTGGCAGGTACTGTTTAGAGATAGAAAACTGGTTGTACAAGGTCTACAGGAAATGTTCATGGGCTCATAGATAGATGTACTTTGATCTAGATACCACCATAGCCAATAGGACAAAAAACAGGTCACTTTAAAAATTTGTGTGATGAATATGACAATCCTAGCACTAAGGATATGACCCACCTAAGTTGAAACAAGGATCCTGCATGACTGCTTCTTTTACATTGACAAAGTATTTTGGGCAAGAAAAAGGGATTTTTCTTAGACATTTCCACCATGCCTGAATTACAAAAGAAAGCTTAGATGATTTCCAATAATAGAGCTAGAGAAGCAATATAATTACTGTGAATTCACAGATCATAAATACTACCGCCTACTTATGCTGTTAATAAGAACTTGGAAAGGTGTTCACCTTCCTCCAGGAAACCTGGGATGGAAGTATATTATGATTAAAAACATTTGCATTACAATTTGGACTGCAGAAATATGTTTTCTAATGTCATTGATCATGAATGCTTCCATAAATCTGAATAAGATTTTTCACTTTATTTCACAGTATTTTGTTGTTTTTTCTTCTCAGTATTAATAGAATAACTTGCTAAATATTGTCTATATTGAATTTATTAATATTTCAATGGATTTCCCATGCCTTCACAAAAAGCATTCACACTTGATTACATATTCATTCTACCCCAAGTTATGAAGTATAGATTTTTTACTTCAGAGGGTACATTCGGGGGGATATTTTTAGCATCTTTTGTTCATTTTTTCCCAGTATCAGTAGATTAACTTGCTAAATATTGTCTGTATCAACATTTGTCATGTTCCAATGGATTCCCCATGCCTTAAAACCTAGAAAAAGTGTATTCACACTTGATTATATGTTGATTCTACCCCAAGTTATGGAGTTTCAGAGTTTTAGTGGCGGCCATTTTTATTTTCAGTTGTCATGGGTTCTCCTACGGGAGTTGAGTTTAAATGTTTTGATATATGTTTGTAGACACCTTTACTAACACATTGGTGAAAAAATTGTTTGGTAAGGAATTTGTTCCCAGATTTTTTTAATATTCCCTGACTAAGAGACATTTTCAGAGAATTTAGGAGAAACGATTGGGCCTTCTGCAATGATCTGGGTAGCGAATCGGATACGCCACACTCGACTGACTGCCACACGGCGATCTAGCAGTAGACCCACATTGTTTACATTTTACCGAAACTTCCATCACCGATTGTTTCTCAAACATTCTGGTATTGATTAATGTACATTGAAATCTAATACATCTAGATAGAACAAGAAAGTTTAGATTAACTTCTAATTGGCCTAGAAAGCTGGAAAAACTTTTATTTGGCTGCAACTGACTGACAAGTAACCGGAGAGAGCCTTGTCTGACTCTCATGGTGCTGTCAGAGCTAAGTGGTGTATTCGATTCGCTACCGATTCGCTATAGGATCTTTGCTCATGGTGGGTCTACATTGATATACTTTAGCAAAATAACATTTTTTAATGCTATTATACGGTAGAACTTTTCATTTTGAAGCTTTATATTTACTATTTCCAGAGTAATTAGGGTGGGAAGTGGCAGCGCATGAATACACAATTTGACTTCTGGTGATCAGGCTTAACCAGGAATTTGTTTTTTTTCCCGTAACCTTGTACAATGTTATTGTACTCGAATACTCTCAAATTCACCTTTGCCTCATCTAAAAATGCTCTGAATACTACCTCGTTCTTATGGAATATTCTCTGACGATACATATAATTCTTGACTGCAGTGATAATCAAGTTTATAAAACGTTTTAATAAAATAGCTGTACAATTTAACCCTTTCACATAATTTCCAGAAAGTATTTTACTTCTTCTGACCCACTCTTCCATTCTTTGCCAAATTATATTTGGAAGCTCACAATGAATAAAGAAATGGCTAATAGTGTCATCACAATAATTACATTTCCTAAATTTTTTAAACTGAATCTGAGCTAAATAGCTATTGCAGCCTATAATCCTGTGAAAAATTCTATATTGTAATGACTGCCATTTTGCAATCTTGTTGCATTCATATGAAATTACAAAATTCTCTTTCCAAATTTCTTTCGTTCCTATAAATCTCTCTTCCCTTAAAGTTTAATTCCAACCATCTAGCTTTTCATATTCAGGTTTGGCTGATTTAGCCAGCTCTCTATACACATTTTTGGTCTCAAAATCTTTCACATCGCATGACTTTTCATTTACCTTATATATTATGTTTTTGTTTTTAGGCACAACAAAATTCTCAGTAGCATGAAGCCAATCCCTAGAAATAGCAGACACAAGTCTTAACACAAGTTTTAACTTCACTTACATCACAATAGATATCAAATTTTCTATTTACTCTTCAGTAGACATGATTTTTTTTCTTCATTCGATAGCTCTCCAACAATTTCTATCCCACTTTCCAGCCAATCGTCATTTCTGAGGGATTTCTCCCCTTTTTGAATAAATTATTTAGACCATAGCTTTTCCAAAAAAATCTCTAAACCTGACTCTGGCCTTCTGCTGTAGTATACATCATTCCATACTCTGAACACCTCTGTATAAAAACCACTCATTGACTTCTGAGTCATACATTTGCTCATTATTACATGTTTCATACTTTCTCGATAAAAAGCTTCAGATATTCCTATTTATTTTGGTTGATTATTATATAGCATTCTCTGTATCCATTTGATTCTGTTAGTCTGGATAATTTCTTCTCTGCTTCTTACATTCAACCCGCCATTTGCTTTGCTTTAAAAAATTACTGCTTATTTTGACCCCCCTCTTTCCCCACATCATATTTTTTTAATCACATTTTTGTCTAATTGGACAGTAATTGGCCAATACATGTTGCACAATAGACAGAATCAAGGTATTATTTATAACTGCTTTTCCCTTCAAAGAAAGGTATCTTGAGCTCCAAATACCGACGACACCCCTCATCTTTACCAATACCATTTCATTATTTGTTGATCCTTCTTTGTCTCTACAATAAGGATTAAATATACAAATGCCCAGTATTTTTATCATAGACACTAGGACGATAAGTGATGAGAAATGAGGGGTTGCTATTTAGATGGTGACACTCGCCACCCTTTATTAACAAGCAAAGCCAAAGAAAAATTGGTGCATCTGAACATGGCGCTGGCAATGGTTCCAATGGTGTCACATTTCAATTTGGTGGAAGAAGCATGTGATATTGTTATATGAAGACTTGGTATATATTGGCTATTGAATAGTTGTAGAAATATTGTATAGAATTAAGAATGTATTCGTTCAATCTTCCATAGAATGGCTTGGCTGCCATATTTCACAAAATGTGAAAATATGGTAAAGTGATTTAAGAAGTTCCAGGAAAGAGTCGGGTTCCCACCAGTGTTATATGAAGACTTGGTATATATTGGCTATTGAATAGTTGTAGAAATATTGTATAGAATTAAGAAGTATAAAGAAGAAGTCTAAAGCCTGTGATCCTAAGAGCTAGAATGAATGTTTATTGTAGTCTAACATACAGGTAGGTGCTTGGTCCATGTGGCTATTGTTCATTGGAGGAATATTGAAGTAGGTGAGGGTGCTACCTGAGCTCTTACATGCTACCGTAAATACTGTACTAAATTCCTGGGTAATGGTACTTTAATGGGTTATGGACATGTTACTTAATTGAGATATTAAATGTAATAATAATAATTAATGAAAATTATAGTCATAAAGTGGTTACTCATTGTTACGTCATTATTACGTAACATGATGTAACAATATCATGTGACTAACATGTGTGGTACGTCAGAGCCTTCCCGCTCCTGACGTCTATACACATATATCCAAGTATATATGAATCAATAGACACTAGGATGATAAGTGATAAGAAACGAGGGGTTGCCATTTAGATGGTGACACTCGCCACCCAACCCCCAATATGTAATAATAACTTTTTTTTCATTCTCGGTGTGGCACAGTCCACAATGCCAGGAACAACTTTTTTTTTGCACAAAACACAATGGGGCACAGTTCACAATGCCAGGTGTAGGTGAAGAAGGCACGCCATGCCACTACCCACAGGATATGGAAGCAAGTGAGGCAGAAGCAAACTTGGAAATATGGATTTTCCTGTTGATCGGGGTAGCTAGGTACATGACCAACCCGTTTTGCCCAATTTTTAAGCAAGGACATCGCTGGGCTATACAACAGAGGAGAGCCATCAACCATGAAGATGGGGTCTGATGGTACTCCAGGCAAACGTCTCAGATGAGAACAGAGGAGAGTATAGGCGCACAATCTGTAGTTGGAAACAAGGGGGAAAATTGGGATATCCACCATACGGTCCTTGTGCAGCAGGGTCTTGGACGAGATTACTCGCAGAGTGAGGTAGCCATCTTTGAATATAAGTTGGCTTCTAGTAAGAACATGGCAATCCCCAGAAAGCAATGAACCCGATGTGCAGAATTGCATTTCTAAGCTAGTTTTAACCTGGAAATGTTGACCCGATTTTGATCTGGTGCTTTTACTAGTGGAAATCGTAAACAGTTGTGAGACTCAAACTTGATTTTACAGTGCTCTATTGACCCGATTTCAAAATGCATTTTTTGATGCTCTCAGAATTCCGCTCAGTATCAGGTGTAAATATGCAGTTTTTGATGCACTCAGGGCATCACTTTCATTGCACCACAGCAAGTATGTTTAAGCTGGCATGAGTAAAATTGTTTAAATCAATTGGGATGAAAGTTATGCCCAGTATTGGGTTGCCTAAGATTGCTCCCATCTGCCTGAGATTTCCATCTGTTTATTCATCTCTTTTGCTGTCATCAGCCACAAACACAGTGAGATTTATCACCATATGTGCATTAGTATACAACAGGCCTGGGGTGCTCCATGCACCCATACAATTTCTGTATATGTCACAGGGGGTGTTTCTATTATGACACCATTTTAAAGAGATAAATTACAATAAGGAACTATTATAAGATATTTCTTGTGAAGTTTCTAAGTGTATGATAGGAATGTGTAATGTAGAAATGCAACGTAAGTGTTTTAGTGGTGCTTTCATTGTGAAAGAAATTGTAAATGCACTACAGTGACCGGTAGCGCCACCTTGTGAAAACATACAGTTCTAAGCACATGGTATATCATAAACAGAAGTAAAAATAAAGCATCAGAAACATCAGGGCAAATCAATATCATTTACACTCGACACAAGGTTAGAACAATTATGATCAATTCGATTTAAAAGAGAAGAGCATAAATAGGTTAATAAACCTATCGCACATATATGTGCGATAGGTTTATTAATATGTGATATATTCCAGGGAAATGAGTCGCAAGTCACAAAAGTGTTTATTTTACAAGATCACTTCATTGGAATGTTCTGATTCGTGGGGGGTCTATCACTTATAGTTATAATGATTGATGCTTTAAATTTCAGGACAATATATGGAATATATTCTTTCGTTTTTAAGGTCAACATAATGGTGTATATTTGTCTTTCAACTCTCCCACGACTACCGCTTTTGAAAAAAGCCGCCACCGGCTACTCTCTAAAATTGGAACAGTCGTACCCGTTATCACGGTCCTTCGTACATAGTAGAAGAAAAGGGAATTGCTGCTGTCTCTGCCAACGAAATAAATGCTCATTCAGCTTTGTGTCAGGTGTGAGAACTACCGTATATTAGTAAGCAACGATATTAGCTAGTGATTACTGGAACAATATTGTCTATATACAACGCTAGAGTCAGGTATAGCTCGATAGATCCCGTCGGGAAGATTCGAATGGACGGCCATTGCCGCGAAATATATCAACAAGCACCGAAAATGGTGTCTCCCAATACCGCCGCTAGCGCCACTGCATAGGCCGCTGCTCAGTGCCTACGCACTGAGCAGCGCTAGGGGTCGGGGTTGGGTGGAGGTGGTAGGGTGCGTGGACGGGACCTCGTCGGCAACTGTTTTTCTTTATTTATACAAGCAACTAGCCTAAAAGCCAGATCACAACACAACCCAATCCAGCGGTATGCTTTCTGGATGCGAGAGACCTGTGTCCAGCTCTAAAGCTACCATGCGGGTGGCATCACGCCTACTGAGGTAACATGGCGCCGACGCGGCAACAACACACTGGCTAGGCTCTGGCAATATCTGCTCCGCAGGACCTAAAAACACCAGTATATATACATCCAAATGGGATAATCTTATGGGCTGGACTATACACATACCCAAACAATTATACTCACTGAAAACCATGTGCAGGAAAAGCAGTGAATGTAATATAATTACTAATGCCAGTGGATCACCCCCATATATCGCCCACGGAGGCAGGGATACCGGTACACGCTCACAAACACCAAGCACCCTCTTCTAGTGCGCTGATGCTACAGAGGCTAACTACAAGTCTAGTCGATGATTCATTCAATTCTAGTGATTTACCACTCCCCAAAAATAGACGTCAACGACAAATCTCACCCCAACCATTATTGTCTTCAACCCAAGTGCCAAGGTCAAGGTCGGTAGACACAAACAGTGACAGTGATAGTAGTGTAAATCCTAACGCCTCACATAGTGACACTGATTCTGACAGTACTATAACTATAGCAGAGAACATTGAGTGTGACCAATCGGAGAAAATGGATCCTAATGAAGCTGATCAAAGTACCCCTGATCTGCAGAACGGGACTAAAAAACAAGAAACCACTGATGTAAATAACGTAAATTCTACACCAGGGGTCCCCATGTTAGTAGACCCAGTGCAATTACAAAATCTAATACAAGCGGCCATAGGCCCAAAGATTGAAGAATTAAAAACCCACTTCAATCTAAGCACTAAGAAATTATCAGATTCATTGACAGGGAAAATTGAGCAACTCTCTACCGATCTGACAACCCACAAAACCCAATATGATGCAAAGTTAGCGAACCACAATAGACGGTTAGTTAACCTAGAGGGAATTTTTGATAAAGATAAACTCAATGATTTAGTGACAGCTGTCGCCAAGCCAACACTAGATAGTGTAGATACTAAGATAACTACTTTCAAACAAGAAGTACAACAAACGATAGACGAATTTATCAATCAAGATGTCCCAGGAGACCAAGGCGATGATTTATTAAGCCAGCAACTCAGGCCGCCACAGCGACCTAATGAGGATAGAGAGGAGATGGATGATATAGTAGCAACGCAATACAAACAAGAGGGCATACTGGCCCAATCAATGCGAACACAACAAAAGATGCAGACTCAAATCAATCAGCTACTTGAAAAATGCGAGATACTGGATCTAAAATCAAAGAAATTAAACCTAATATTTGACGGCATCAAAGAAGAGCTAAAAGAAAATCTCCCACAAAAAATCGAAGCCCTGCTTGATGGACTCATTGAAAAATTCGATGAAGACGATGTTGATGCTGCCTACCGACTGGGGAAATACAAGAAAGACCAGACACGCCCAGTTTTAGTTACGTTTCAAATGTTACTATTAAAAGATGCGGTCCTCTGTCTTGCCAAACAGATCAAGGCACACTCAAAAAACCCGAATCTGTGGATTAACAAGGCCTTGAGGAAATGGACAAGGACCACGCCCCCACCACGCGGGGTGCTGGCATAGTTTACAAACAATACAGCGTAAACGACCTTCACCTTCTCCCATGCGGAGCTAGGCCTGAGGATCTGAAATCGCAAAAGTTTCCCACCACAAATGGGTTAGGCTTTCAAGGAGAGTATAACCATCTATCCAATTTCTTTCCCTGTTAATTTTGGTTTATCGAAATTAAATACGAGTCCTCTGAACAAGCTTTTCAGCACCAGAAAGCGCTAGTCAATAACACGCCGCAAAATACGAAAATAGCAGAACAAATCTACTGCTGTGACAGTCCGTACGAAATCAAGAAACTAGCCGCTGACATAAAAGTTACTCCAGACTGGACCAAAGGTGAGAATGACTGTCTGTATAATATTGTTCGCAACAAATTTGACCAGAATGATGACCTAAAAGATAAATTGATAAATGCAGAGAATGACCATTTCTATGAGATGACATACAACCGGAAGTGGGGGACCGGTCATCGATTGTTTGAGCGAGGATTCGACCCGCAAGTGCACATGAAAGGGGAGAACCAGTTTGGCAAGATATTGACCCGACTTAAAAACTCATACTAAAACTTTTTGCATTTAATTTCAGACCTAATCATCGACTATGGCACCTCGACCAATCTTAATAATCGGCGATAGCCGTATCAGAGACCTTGCCCCATACTTATACCATTATTTGCCGACGCCTGCCTATCACCGGATTCGAGTGCTGTCATACCCGGGAGCCTCACTAGGCTTGTCGGCACACATGGCGCATGAGACTATCTTCGCTGAAAATCCTCTGCTAGTTATCTACGAGGCAGGCCTCTGTTCAATCACGAGGAGAGATTCTACCACAAGGCAAGTGTCTATGCCATGTACCTTGACAACAACAGTCAAGAACTACGCAGACGACCTCGAGTACGTCCAAGAATACACCCAGCGAGCCATGTTACCATACCATTGTCCCGTATCTTTCTGTACTCTGACAGGAATGGATCTGGTGTGGTACAACACATGCATGCCAGATTATAAACACCACCATCAGGACCGCCTCAATGAAGCGGTCGTCCTCATAAACCGCAAGATCAGTACCAAAAATGCGGAAAATTATGTACCGACCCCGAATGTACATGATTTGGTACATCACAACTCCAGAGCAGGGAAGCTAAACAGATACGACAGACTTGGCGCGGATGGATGCCACCTCGATAGGGAAGGCCTGGACATATGGGCCAAACATATCGGTAAAGCCATACGCCAGATGAATGTTATTTGAGCTTACTCAAGTAACCACAAACATTACGCGGGGCAATGCTTCATTGAGGCAGCCAGTACTACACCATAATAAGAATAAAGACTTGATGTATCCCAAGTAACAAGAACAAGTTCTACTCCAAACCAACCGCACACTTACGAACAATCTGCAATCTACCAGAACACGATAAGTATCGATATCCTTATAAGCACGATAATTTGAAACTAAAAAATATATTGAAACCTGCGAACAATACTCCAGTTAACAAGTTAACTGAACAATCATTCTATCAACATTCTAGGATTACTCATAGCTGATCGTGTCTAATTCATTTTCTGAATCAACCATATCATCCAGGAATGACACATACACAATCAAGGAACCTCAGATCAAGTATAGACTTTAGCTCAAAGAGTTTATTTAATGAATCGGATATCGAGAGTATGTCCTAACTGAATCGCTCTCAAACAACAACTGGACTTAGCATGGATCCGTGTCAGCAATACGTGCTGTTACCGAGAGACTTTGCTAGTGGACAAATGGGAATAAATATGAACAGTCAGCAAAATATGAACCCAAACCCCAAGCAATCTGTGATTACGCAAAATGGAAGTGATAGATCATCGATCCCACAGTCAAATGAAGGGCACAGTTTCGTTCAACCACAAGTTCCAATGGTAGGCTATAGACAGGTAGCCATTCCCCAGCAGCAGGACGCAAGTGGAAATCAGATAAGTCAATATCTGCACCCCATTATCCTGATATCCCGCAGGACTTTATGGTAAAATTCATGGCTAGGGAAAAGAAAATTGATGAACTATTATCTAACATGTCGATAATTCAGGGATCAATAGAGAATTACGGCAACATTGCGCTTACTAACCAATCCGATATCGATACTCTGAATAAAAATACACAAGGTATCAAGAAAAGCGTAGGGCAGATGCATGATAATATGAAAGGTATCGTTGCGAACCAAGTTAGGTTAGATCAAACCAACACAGATATGAATCAAAGCATTCAAAACCTGCAGACAACAATTACAGATCTATCTCTAGAATTGGAATTAAATTCCAACTCTCTAGCAGCGATCAATGTTAGAACGATCGCGCCTCTTGTAAATACACAACAATACGCAACTCAAGCACCCATGCCCACCCAGCCAACAAATACAGCAATAGGGGAAAATCCCAGGGAAAAGAATGTGATTCTGAAAGGAGTAGAAGAAAGCGAAGGAGAAAATTTAAATGAAATTGTCAAAGATTTACTCGGCCACATAGAATTTAAATCAACCTTTTCAAACGCTGAACGACTAGGCGTCAAGCGAGAAAGCCTTGCTAATCCCTGCCATCGTCCCATCAAAATTACTCTACTAGCAATCCGCAATAAAATCGACCTATTCAGGGGCATGAATAGGCACAGACAGAAGCCGCAATTAGCTGGGATATGGGCACAAGGGGACAATACGGAGGAGGAACAGCTGTTTATGGGAGAAGCGAGGTCAATAGCCTTTGCAGCCAAAGCCCTGCATGGGCTTGAAGCAAGGCCAAAAGGTATGGATGTGTACATTTCAGGTGTAACCTACTCAAGACCAGATTTTGATAAACTACCTAAAGGCCTAAACAGAGTTACATCATCCACTTTCTCAACACCAGATGGAACAACCTTCCAAGGGCATATGAGCCCTCTTTCGAACATGTTTAACTGTCCAATTGAACTCAACGGAATTGAGGCCCAGTCAGTCGAACAGCTGTTTCAGGTAAAAAAAGCCGTTGCTTGCAAATCGCCCCCAGAACTCATCGAAAGATTGAAATCAATAAGGAATCCCTATACGGTGAAAAGAGTGTCCAAGCAAATCAAGGTTGACGAAGAGTGGGAGGGAAAATCCCAAGCAGTTCTATACGAATGTATGAAGGGAAAGTTTGTAGAAACCCCTTCTCTCAAAGACTTTTTGCTAAGAGATGACAAGAAATATTTCTACGAAGCTACCCACGATCCCCTATACAGCTGTGGAAGATTCCTTTCAGATTGCACTCTACTAACGCATGACCAGGTTGGAACTGATCGCAACTTATGCGGACAAATCCTTGAAAGGATAAAGAGGGAACTCACCACTTGAATCGCCTCAGCTTCTTCGAAAGATAAGTGAACATTATATTTCAATATCTCATCCACTTTCCACCTACTCTTCAATCTCACACATTCACCAAATTGATCATTTTTTCTATATCGGCATGGAAAAATTTAAGATCTTACTACTCGGTGATTCGAGAATCAAAGGTTGGAAGTCCAGGATAGATCAGATCCTAAGACAACAAGGCTTCCATGATTTGGAAATTACATGCTTGTGTGTGCCAGGAGCAAGGCTTCAACGCCTTGGAGAAGAAGCATTCATAAGATATCACTGGAAGCAGTTTGATCTGCTTTACATACTGGGAGGTGTAAACGAGTTCACCGAAAAAGTGAAATTTAAGAAAGTATACCCCCGATTCACAACCAAAGAAGCCTATACTAGCCATATCAACCACAAAATTATGAAGTTAATTTATTACACAAATGCAATGGCAAGAGCGGTTATCATGACCGAGATTATAGGCATATCTCTTGACATATACACCGATGGATGGGCGAGTAGCTCAGAAGATCAGGATCTCATACATGAAGCCCTAGTTGACATCAACCGTGAGATCCGCAGAATCAATAGAAGGAATGGCCTAATTGGCCCTCACTACGAGGGAATTGTACATAAAAAACGAAGAGGCTACACTTCACATAGATATATGTCGAAAACCAAGGACGGTGTTCACCTTAGTGAGACAGCCATCACCAAATTTATTGACATAATGATGACAACATTCTACAGGAATATTCATACCCTTTGCGAATAACTATTTAATTCAGTTAACACGCTTGATCGTGGCACAACTGACTGACTAAAACTCTGGCAACACACCCGAATGTGGCAAACCAGATATAACTTAAATCTAGACGCAAAAATATAATTTCCTTCTCTTAAAAAAGATTGCAATATATGACTCTGTCCATAATGCATAATATGAGTAATTAGAAACTCTCATCACTCTCATTGAACTGAACATGCTGTCCTTTTGTATATAGATCTAGCTACACTCTGAAGCAAGCAAACACTTATACACAGTGGCAATGCTCTGATCTCACATAATAATTGAACCATTTCCTAATCACTTGTACTAATTTAATCTCTAATAAATAAACTCCAAAACAGAAGTCAACCTCTTCCTATACTAAAATATCAATAGTCCGGTACAAACTTAAATAATACACCTTTCATCTTTTCCCCATTGTTATACCTCCAATGGTACGACTCAATCAGAACTAAGCCCCGCCCCCTTTTAACAGCTAACGCACACTTCCAATGGTATAAAAGCTACTAAACACACTTGTCTGTGGCAATAGAGCTTCTCCAACCCTTTTATTTTCTACCTCTTATACATATTTTTATTAAAACTTACAACAAGCAAACACCCCAGAAATCTCAATGTTAATTTCCCAATAGTCCGACTCAAACATTTCAAACCCTGCCCCTTAGATTAATCACTAAATCCACAAGGTTATTTTCCCAGTAGTACGACTCAAACACCTTTTAGCTCCGCCCCTTTCACCACCAACCGCACACTTTTAAGAGTATATAAAGGCCCAAAATGAGGACTATGCGTTATCGCCCTCTCTCCCAATGCTATATCTTCAATGGTATGACTCAAACAGAACCAAGCCCTGCCCCTTTATTCTCTTTCTCTCTCTCTCTCTCTCTCCACCTACCGCACACTATCTTATAATAATTTAAGCTTCTAAACACATCATGATTGTGGCAATAGAGCTTAACTGACCCATTCTTATCAACAATTGAATTAATAAAAGCACCAAATCCTATTGACGGTCGGGAGCCGCCAATATGGTCCCTCCAATCCAGACAAAGACTCTAGCGACCCAGGTTAGATTAGAACAGGCCAGCCGCCCGCCTGTTATCAGGTAATTGGCCCAGCAGTAAACTGCACAGAGGGCCAAAACATCTTAACTCTATCATCTACCTAACCTCCACATGGCTTTCAAAAAGGGACTTTCTTTCGCACACATAAACACCCAACGCTTGAAGGGTAAATTTGACTCTTTTAAAGCTGAAATCAATAGACTTAAACCCAATGTAATCGGTATTACCGAGACATGGTTACACTCAGCCCTATCAGATGATAATTATCATATCCCTCATATAAACTCAGTCATATAGGCATTAAAGGAAATCTCCTCCAATGGTGCAAAAACTATCTTGGAAACAGGAAACAATGTGCCCTGGTGAATAACCAAACTTCATCTCATATCACCATTAATACAGGAGTACCACAAGGCTCAATTCTGGCCCCCCAAATGTTCATCATTTTCATAAACGACCTAGTACACAATATAAATAACTGCAAACTCTCATTATATGCCGACGACACGGTTCTCTATATACAGGGAAGAAATATCGATACCATTTTCACCAATATGCAAAAGGCTGTTGACAACCTACATAATTGGTGCAGCATGAATCTTTTTGTAGTAAACACTGACAAATCCAACACGATGTATATCACCAAACCTAGAAACAACAAAAGATTAGCAAGCTCCAAAAAGATTACCTACCAAGAGTATGATCTAAAAACTGTTTCCCAATACAAATACTTAGGATATCTAATAGATGACAAACTGAACCATAAACCCCAATTAGCCCACCAGATCAAAACAATCGCACACAAGACCTATCAACTACAGCAAATAAATACACCAGCTGCCCTTAAAATATTCAAAACAAAATTGCTCCCCTTTTTTGACTACGGAGATGTTCTCATCCATAATGCGCACCAACCAATGATTGATAAGCTCCAAAGGTTACAAAACAGGGCTCTAAAAATTGTCCTACAACTCCCCCATGACACGCCAACAGACATAGTACATGCTACAGCCAAGGTCCCCCTTTTAAAACACAGAAGAATCATGCACCTCAGAACACTAGCTTTTAAAAGAGTCAGAAATCCGAAGTATAGAGATATCCCAAATAGAAACACAAGGAACTTTGATGCTCCCAGACTTAAAATACCCCACCTCAGAACAAATTTAGCTCAGAATTCAGTAATAACAAAAACAGCTCATGCCTGGAACGAACTATCCGCTAGACAAAGGAACATTGGTACCATGGAGGCCTTTAAATCAAATAAGAAAATATGGATAAATTCACTATACACTCAAATATAACCCCAAAACTACCCCTCCACTTTTTCCCACCAGCCTTTTCCTCTATTCTTTATCTATTTAATCTCTCTGTTTGAGTCGGACACATGCTTACTCCGACGTCCGCGCTCCTGAATGTACCCAGACATAACGCAGAGAAAGTACAACCTGCCCTTTGAACCTATCACTGTTCTAAGTCATAATTGCACAGTATCCAGGTTTTCTCATAAAATCCAGGTAGTATAGAAACCACGTACTATCTCTCTTCCCTCTAAAATTCGACTTTTATCCAATATCAAATACCACTAACACTCCATCGCCAATGATCTGAGTGGCAAAGTGCAATATTCTGCTAATCCATAATATCACTAACACTCCATCACTAATGATCCGAGTGGCAAAGTGAAACCCTTCTTCATCTAGCAAACCCTACAATTATTGTACAAAAACTGTATATACTGTATCTATACAAACCTTATATTCATGTACATCTTCCCTGCTCAGTCATGTAAGACTGGGACAGGCGAAAAAACCCGTAAGGGGACCTTCAATCCCCAGTATAAATAAAATCTTTAAAAAAAAAAAAAAATTCTAGGAACAATCCATAGATAAACTAGCTATCATATACTCAACACGAACAATACCTTATTTAATTACTGGCTGGCCAGTGAACAATTATTACCCTTAGCGTATTGATTATTTTGTTGAATCATGCTCTAGCCACTGAGATTATTGACCCAGATCTAATGTGCCCATGACTGTATATCTCTGACTCTCCCACATCACTTATATGACCTTGGAGACCAAAAGTAGTGTAACTAAGTGCTACTGGTTACTAAGTAAGATACGTTAATTGTGTTAGATGTTTAATCAAACGAGTGAATTCAATACGCATTGATGATTCTGTTGTTGAAACGCGCTCTAGCCACTGAGAGTATTGACCCATACCTAATGTGCCTATGATTGAATGTCCCTGGTTCTCCCACGTCACCTATATGACCTGGAGACAAAAAGTAGTGCTAAGTAAGTTACGTTAATTATGTTATATGTCTAAACAGACGAGTGAGATTAAATTGGAAATGAAACTGTGCAAGGGAGACTGACACTTATCTTTATACCACTCGTGGGATCTGGGATCTGTGAGAACTTATTAAATAACCCCTAAGTAAAAGTCTATCTAAATAGGAACCCCTATTTATATGACCTTATGTGATGAAATTGTGTGATATACTGGTTATTTACCCATCCAAAACTTGATCTCTCGAAAGCTCAATCTCTTGAGCTCTGAACTCACGATCCCCAGATCTTACATGGATAAGTACTATTTTCATATCGATGCCTTGTAACATTACAATGCAATGCACTGTTTAATACTGTTGTCATGTTCTGTAGAAAAAACCTGTAGTGTCATAAAAACAGCTATGTTCGCCATATGCTATCACGACTAGCATGATTGGTAAAGACCAGATATACCTGTCATTTACCTTGATAGCTTGATCTAAAGTATGATCCCCTGAAAGTTCAATCTACTGAACTTGATCTCATGATTCCTTAGACCCAATGCGGATAAAAACTTATTCTCATATTTACATACCTATATTGTGTTCCATTGCAATGTACTGTTTACTATTGTTGTCCTATTATGACAAATGTGATCGGTGACTTGACTTGACAAGTTTACAGCATTTAACAACATGTACTGAAACACGGACCCTATGGTCCTACAGTAAACTGTGCCACTGTCACACCTATAATGCACTCATCTATGCTATATTATGATATATTACGCTAGACATGATCTCACCTAGGGTGCCAGTTGTACTGTACTGTCACCCTACTGACACAACATTACCTTACTGATATTGTTCTGTTATACTTAATCCCAAACTAGTTATTGTTATGCTATAATGATAGCGACTCTAAGAGTGCAGATAAACATAATTTATTCAACCAGTTACACTCGCTTGTTATACATTTGCAACCTGTTGTGATCATAATTTCAAAACATGTGGGTAAATATCACCCTATCTTAAAATTAGGTCAACCTGTGTCAAACTGGGAGGTGAGTGACCCAGTACCATCTGACTTATCTAATATTTCCCCATCTTTGACTGGTCCTGTAGAGCGGACCGCCAATCTATACCATAAGCAGTATAGCGATCCCTGAAACACTAAAAAATGTAACTTATACGCTCGACAATGATAAAGGCTTCAATGCCATTAAAGGCATCAAAATAATGAGCCTTAATATACATAGCTTACTACATAAAGTACCAATTCTTGAAACAATGTTAGAACAAATTCCATTTGATGTGGTATGCATAAACGAAACTTGGCTGACTGATAAAATTTACGATGGTTTGACATACCAGGGTACTCAGTGTACCGACTGGACAGAAGTACTGGGAAAATAGGTGGAGGCCTAGCAATGTATGTTAAAAGCAAATATGAGGTGAATAAGGGCAGTGACAGCCTCCAGATAAGTACCCCCGACATTGAAATCCAGACTCTTGAAATAGTAATAAATAAATTTAAACGAATATTTATCTCCAATGTGTATAGACCCCCAGCAGGCAACTTGAAAGTAGCAATCGAGCAAATAATTGAAGTGCAATCCAATATATGCACCACGCATGATAAGTTCCTGACGGGTGACCTAAATGTGGACTATTCCCTGCACTCGAAAGCTAAGTCCTGCTTATTGTCAATAGAACACAATACTTCAATGAAGCAACTTATTACTCTCCCAACAAGAGTAACGAGTACAACTAAAACAACGATAGATCTAATATATACGAACTCGAACATAGTTAGTAAATGTGGGGTCCTTAACATCAACATCAGCGATCACCTGCCAACATTCGTAATACTCAAGAAACGGAGTGAAAAATACGACAGAATAACATTCAGCGGAAGAACATACGTGAAGTATGATTCAAAAAAGCTATCTGAGCAACTGGTCGGTCTGAACTGGGAAGAACTACTCTCCTCCAGAGACCCAGACCAATGTTGGAAAAACATGCTTCAAAATATTACGCAACTAATTGATAAAATGTGCCCAATAAAGGACTTCAAAAATGTGAAAGCCAAAAAGAAATGGGTGACAAATGACCTACTAGCCCAAATAAAAGCCAAAGACAAAATGTTTAAGTTAGCTAAAAAAACGGGTAATCCTGACATTTTGGACCGGGCCAAACAGTTGCGCCACAAAACAAACCACCAGGCTCGTACGCTGAAAAACAACCATATACGGCAGGAGATCGAAGCAAGTAGTAGCAACCCCAAAAAGTTTTGGTCAAAACTAGCCCCCCTAATAAATAGTAAGAATACTAAGGGGAACAAAAAAGCTATCAATTTAATCGAAAATACTATGCCAGTACCTCAGCCAAACGTCCCGAATGTATTCAATGAGTACTTCGCTACGATAGGTAACAATCTAGCAAACAAAATACCGCAGCCCCATAATAATACAATTCTAAAGGATAAAGTACAGCACCAACCAACCCTGAACGCAAACCCGCCCAAATTTACCTACATGCCAATCAGTGAAAGTAACCTAATAAAAATAATCAAAAACATGGCTTCTAGCAAGTCATCAGGTATAGACAATCTACCGACCTGGTTATTAAAATCCACCCTAATAGTTCTGGTCAAGGAATTTAAAGATATAATAGAACTAACATATAAGTTCTAAGATACCAGAAGACTGGAAACGGGCAATAGTAACCCCCATCTACAAAGCGGGCGCTGTCACTGACCCTGGCAACTATAGACCTATATCCACGATACAGTTGCCTGCAAAAATCCTGGAAAAGGTTGTGCACTCCCAGTTAACATCTTACTTGGAGGAACATAACCTGCTATATGCATACCAATTTGGGTTCAGATGCGGGAAATCTACACAAGACACTCTTGTGACCTATCTAAACAAAGTATATAGTGCACTGAACCAGAATGATGCTGTTAGATTGATCTACCTTGATCTGAGGAAAGCCTTTGATACGGTGAACCATACTCGACTACTTAATAAATTGAAACAGTATGGGATTCACGACAAAAAACACCAGTGGTTTAAGAATTATTTAACCAATAGATTTCAGCAAGTCCACGTCAATGACTGTACCTCCGGGAGACAACCAGTTACCTGCGGTGTCCCCCAGGGAACCACATTAGGCCCTGTATTATTCAACCTTTATATCAATGACTTACCAAACTATATTACAAAGTCGCATATCCAAATGTTCGCGGACGATACTATAATATACAATGCCAACCCAAACTTGTACCAAGTAACATCTTATCTGCAGAGCGATCTTGACTCCCTCAGCCAATGGTGTAAACTAAATAAAATATCATTAAATTTAGATAAATCAAAAGTCCAAACCATATTCCCCCGGCCGTCCCTCAGATCAAGGTGGACCAACGAAAATCTGGCTGCAAAACCGCAATATTGTATAACATTAAACGGAGCCATACTAGAGGATGTACCCACCTATAAGTACCTTGGAGTAGACATCGAATCAAGTCTTAAATTCAACTCTACGACTGTGAAACTGACTAATATGTTAAGTTATAAATGTTGGCAGCTATCAAAGCTTAAGGGTAAACTTAACCAACAAACAATGTTATTGATCTATAAAGTCATGATACTGCCAATCATTGACCAAGCAGATATTTTCTTAGAATCACACGGTGGGTCAGACCTACATAGATTACAAGTACTCCAGAATAGGGCTCTCCGTATAATCTATAGTATACCGCAAAGAACGAATGTAGATGATATACATATAGCTAAGCGAATCTTACCTCTGAAATATCGTAGACGCCTCCACCTATTGCAGGTGGGCTACCGCAGGGTGCAAGACCCGGGAAATTTTGATCTGAAGCAATTAAATACGAGAAATTTCTCGAATGGGAGGAAAACTTTAATACAAGTCACTCCGAAAACAGAACAGATAAGACGATCAATCTATAACCAAATCCCATATTCCTGGAACCGGCTACCTGCGGAGGCCCACCGTCTATTAGACCCGAAAATGTTCACAGCCATCGCAAAAACCAATTATATCTGGAATGACGAATATTTTATTTGAACTAATCAAGATGTCAAGCAATCATACAAGAAATTTTTAATTAGTCAAATCGGAACCGTGTTATCATTAAGAAAATATTGTAATACTCATTTTTGTAGCGAGCTTTGACAGTCAATGACTGAAAAGCCATATACCCTACACGACAAGACCAATGTATGCTAGTGGGGATAGGGAAACCTCCTGGGTCACCAGGAGAGACTCCTCTCATGGCAGCGAGTCTGCAATAAAATGTTTATCTATCTATCTATCTATCTATCTACTGTGACTTTTATGTGGCTTTTATCCCCCCAAGAAATATGGAGTATATTTAGTTATTTTACTGGTTTTTGCCCCCCAGAAATATTGTTAACGTTTTTATTAAAAAATACAAATCTTAAACTTAAAATCTAGAAATACTTATTAGATTATTAGACAGCTATCTCCAGCTAGCCGTTTCCACAGAACTTCTTCCTCCTTGCAGGTATTTTTAAATTTAAAAGAGGAGACTTGGTTAACATGCACAAACTTTATAGCCAAGGAAAGCTCAGGAAATGAGGAATTTAACCATGTACACCATTTCGATCTCACTTCAACATGGAGAGCGTTATCGCCGTGCGTAAACGTTATGCATACTTGGCATAGGTTAGCGATCAGAATGTATTCATGGTATTGGCATACTTCAGGTAGTAATATAAGTTCAGTTGAAGACGGGAAGGGAATTATAAAAGGAGGAATTAAATGCAAAGGAGAAATTGTGAAGTAATATTTTCATTAATTCAACATTCAACAAGTTTTGTGTAATGTAGAGGGGTTTCTATGACTCAGTGTTAGAGACTGAGTGTGAGTGTCAGAAGTGCGACAGTGAGCTGTGAATGCCAGGTGAGTCTGCAGTGCCAGGTATTGTGGCCTGTTGTGGCTTCATTATGTTGTATAATTTTATGATAGTTTTGTGCCCCGATTTGGTCTGAACTATTATTTTTGATAGAACTGTTTAGAAAGTCCAGGTTATAGAGATGATTAGCTGAGATTTTCAAATAAATATGATATGTTCTATGGATCCGATTTATGAAATTAATGCAGCTTATGATGTTCCCAACAATGCACTACGGACCAGGTGGAAAAGACACAGTTATGATGCACTCAGTAAGGCACTCAATGCTATGTAGACCTGGTGTGTCTGTGCAGATAGTATCGTCTATATCTGATATGAAACATCATAAGGCAGAGACAACTTGGTGCAAACCTTCCGTTTTTTATAATCATTTAGGCTAGACCTTTTATTGATACCGTAGCATGATTCTAATAATGTTATTTCTGCCCGAAATAATTATGAACATCTCGCATTAAAATGCTGAAAATAACATGATATTATATCAAGCATGTACATTAATGCCCTACTTGGTAGCCCAACATGCATGGGAGTTAGGCACTTCCATAGCATTACAACATCACTGAAAGTAAATAATTATACAGTGTAAATTATTAATGTAAACTAGTCTACGAGCCCCTGATATTTACATTAATATTTTACATTCATTATAGTCGGTGTGGACTCACTTAGATGCAAATACTTCTATATATCTGTATGTATGACAAAAAGTTAGCTATTGTTCTTGATGGATAATTACTATTATATATAGTAAAGAATGATTAAATATATTATAGTTAAATACTCTCCCTCCGACAACCTTTGAGATATATTCAATACTACTAGCAGTGCTAAGCACCCAAAAATGAGAACCTGTGACCCTGTTCTCCTTGGACCGAAGCAGAGGAGACTTCTTAAAGTCTCCTCTGCTTGAAGCACCCGCGATCTCCTTAATTTGTCCCCTGAGCGACCCAAGCGGTTTGGTCTCCGTGGAGGTATTGGGCTCCCAGGAGACCGCTTGTGCGCTCCTAGTGGACTTTTCGCACAACATACACAATGTATATATCGCACTCCACCTGGTGGATATGTCCTCAACATAATAAACATCGTCTTAATGCCCCATCTTCTTACCAGATGGCAGCACTAAACGCCCTGGAAATCGCAGTATAGCGTAATATAGGTATGGATACAATAACGTAACAATCCATTCACTATTCAATTTCTATCCAGTTTGTATATTTAAATGAAGTAAACGTATATGTATTTGCATATAATATGCAGTAATTGCTCCTCATCCTAACTCAGTTCACTTTCTCTATTAGCACCTACTTAGTCCACTGCTACTGCTACCGCTACCCCTTAAAATAATTAGCACACTGATACCTGAAACAGCATTGTTTATGTTGACATTGGAATAAACATGTCGAGTGGCAATCCTAATCTCCCTGAAAGACCAACAACTGTAATTCGCCATTATCTGTACGCTGGCAAGAGAAAGAGGCAAACTGTTGCTCTTCCTCTTGAGACTGAGAGCAACGATCCTACACCTACAGATGCGAGCGAATCGACCCCTGACCAACCCGTGGTGAAGCGGAGGACTGTCCACAATTTGAGAGCAGGTACTAAAAAAGTTGAGGTCATACCCGATTCCTCGGACAGCACTCACCGTGTAAAGAGGGTTGTTCACAATTTGCGCACTAAAACTAAGACGGTGCAATATGTGAACATTGTTCCCTCGACATCGTCATCTACTGCCAATAATTTCCCTCTTCTTCACACACTTTTCAATATTTGATCGTGCTTCATATGTGATGAATAGGTGATGATATGCTTGACAACGTCTCCCAATAGTTTGCTGCTTCCAATAATTTCCTTCTTCTTCACCCACTTCTCCCTCTTTGGACATAAGTACATTCTGTCCCATAGTGTCATCTTCGAATAATTTCACCCACTTTTCAATATCTGATCCGTCGCATGTTCAGATCTTGCCAGAAATTAATGAGTTCTCCCTGCCAAGTTGATCCGAGAGTCGGTCATTGGTTGCCATGCTTCATGACGTCTCCCAATAGTTTGCTGCTTCCAATAATTTCCTTCTTCTTCACCAACTTCTCCCTATTTGGACATAAGTACATTCTGTCCCATAGTGTCATCTTCGAATAGTACCATTATCTCAATACCTTACTTGTTCATTAACTAGACTGCATTAATCGAATAATTTCACCCACTTTTCAATAATTGATCCGTCGCATGTTCAGATCTTGCCAGATATTCGTTATTCATGTCTGCCAAGTTGATCATGTTCAATATTTGATCCATCGCATGTTCAGATCTTGCCAGATATTCGTTATTCATTTCTGCCAAGTTGGTTGTCTTGAAGAGAGTCGGTCATTGGTTGCCATGCTTCATGACGTCTTCCAATCTTCCGTTTTGTTTGTTTCTAAATAGGTTGTCAACATGTAGCCCTTGTGCACTACTGCTCATGTATGGCCAAGGGAAAGCAGCTCCTACTCGCGGGCTATTGGCCTGGCTCACCAGTAACTCCATCTTCCAATAATTTCACCCACTTTTCAATATTTGATCCGTTGCATGTTCAGATCTTGCCAGAAATTAATGATGTCTGCCAAGTTGATCCTCTTGAAGAGAGTCGGTCATTGGTTGCCATGCTTCATGACGTCTTGTATTATTCAACATACGTCCATCTTACTACCCGCCTTCCAATAGTTGTCCATATGTGACCGAAAGTACATTCTGTCATAAACTGCCTCCCTCTCAGCTCTCCCGCCCTTGATATAACCATTCTATGTGTTGCAAAAGGCGTAAACCAACCAATCTCACTCACTCTGCAACGTCTCCCTCAACGTCAACTTGATTCTCTTGAACAGAATTAGTCATTGAGAGAAGAAACATCTTCTCGACAATTGACTGTGAGACTGAGAGGAACGATCTTACAGCTATCGATCACTCTGTCCCATAGCATCATCTTCCAATAATTTGCTTCTTCTTCAGACACTTTTCAATATTTGATCGTTATTTTTTCTTCAACTTGATCTTTCCAGATATTCATGATCCCTTGAGGCTCGACTTGTCTGCCAACTTTATAAAATATATCTATTTGCTAACCCGGAAGGCAGTTGAATGTGTCATATGACATTGCTTGCAAACTCAAGCCCTCATTTCCGGTATTTTGTTTGTTACCATATTTATAATAGAAATACGTTATAATAATGTCCTATGATGGAGGGCTACAGCAGACTGGGCGAGCCTTCCACGACCAGCTGCACCAACTTGCAACTAAAAGTGAGCTCACCTTCGACCACACTCGAGTATGTCTGTTAAAACTTCCACTAAATTAAACTCTTGCATGGGTCAATTAGCAACATTGGCTGAGTTACAAACTCCCGCTGATAGTGCCTACACCGAGCGCGTCCAGGAATTAACAACTGCACCTACATACGAGATGGCCACTATGAGAAGAAGGCGCCTCTCAAATCATCCTGTATTAAGTGCCCCAAAGGCCATTTCTCCATGATGCTTCATGTGGTCTTCCAATAGTTTGCTACTTCACCAATTTCGCTCATCGTAATTGTCGCCTTTTGTTTGCCATGTTTCATATACTGGACCACTAAATTAAAAAATACTTTAAAATGAATTATTACATTGCAATTTTGAATCACCTGTTTAGATAAAAAAATCTTAATGTGACAGCACTAATCGTCATGTGACCTAAATGTGTCAGGGCGTTGATAATATATTGATAACCTATACTAACCATACATATCATTTTCCCTACTTATTGTCATTACTTATTTACTAGGAAATCAATATATTAATGTTATTGAAACAAAACTGTCTTCTACATTATCCTTATGTTTTCTTTTTATACAACCTTTATATATTATGTGTTCAGACAAAAATCCACAACATTAGACGGTTGAAGAAGGGTCGACAAGAGGGCAATGCCAAAAAAGTTGGGTATAAGAGCAATGCGAAGACTACTTCTGTCCCTCTCAGAAATTCATGATGTCTGCCAAGTTGATCCTCTTGAACAGAGTCGGTCATTGGTTGCCATTCTTCATGACGTCTTGCAATAGTTGTCCATATGTGACCGAGAGTACATTCTGTCATAAACTGCCTCCCTCTCACTCACTCTGTCCCATAGCGTCATCTTCCAATAATTTGCTTCTTCTTCACACACTTTTCAATATTTGATCGTTATTTTTTCTTCAACTTGATCTTGCCAGATACTCTTGAAGAGAGTCGGTCATTGGTTGCCATGCTTCATGACATCTTTCTTCTTCACACACTTTTCAATATTTGATCATTCGGATCTTCAACTTGATTTTGCCAGATATTCATGATCCCTTGAGGCTTGACTTGTACAGTTGTGAGAATTAGGAAGTTATTGGCGCAATACAACGAGGTAGATGGCGTTGTATGGTTGATGTTTGACGATGTCAAGGATGCCGATTCCAACATTTAAGTCACTGCCACTAACTTTTCCCTAATGGGGTTTACATTCTCTGTACTATTGAACCTCGTAACAGTACGTTTTTTCTCTACAGTTTTTTCTCATAGTGTCATCATTTCCTTCTTCTTCACCCACTTCGGATCTTCAACTTGACCCTCTTGATAAGATAAGAAAATATTGTAATACATATATATGACTGAAGCTCGTATTAAATAGTTGAGTTATTAAATAGTTGAGTTATGCATCCTTCCTCGGGAAAAAGTTGCCCCCCAAGACAAACGATTGTGGAATGATCATGATTCATTTAGGTATAACGCAGTATAATAATATATAATAATAATAATAATAATATAATATAATAATAACTTACTTACAAATAGTTGGGTCATGTTTCCGCCTTTGCACAACTGTATAAGATAATGTAAAGTCATGGCCTAATGTGAAATGTACCTTATTTGCTGCAGGACTTTTTTGTGGTGGCGGTCCCCAAAAAATTCCCTTATGGGAATTATGCCAAGCCATTGTTGTCCGCGGCCTGCTTGAAGGCCCTAAAGTCCTATTGCCGTTGTCAGCTCCTTCCTAATTAAAGTGAATGTTGCCATTGGGTCCATCGGTATTATCTTGGATGTCTGATTTTGGGTCTGTTTCAGGTGAAATAGGATTGCACAAAGATGGGATCACACACCCTTAGTGGTAGACTTAGAACATACTGGTCGACTGAAGATGTTCTGTTGCTCTGTTCAGTTCGCCAATAGAGTCTGAGGCTAATTTATTGTCAATAATTTGAGAGGAGTCCGATGACACATTGGTGGTCAAGGGCTAACAACTAGTGGATATTACTGTGAGTGTCCCTTAAAGATATTATGTATCAAGAATGTTTCAAATCGGATATTTGTACTAAGAAATGATATTGTGTGCTATTTGCTGTTCTCCTCGGTGTGTCATAATACATGTATAAGTATGTTGTCATGGGGACAATAATGATGATGTCATAACTATCATACATAATTGGTGGAAAATGATTTTGGAGGGAAATTGAGGAAGGCATTATAGTCTGTCGAAGTAATGTCCGCGTTCTCCATAGCATTATAAATTCTTATACTATTATACTATATACTATTTTCTTTGTATTGCGTGTAATAAATGAGATATTGATATGACAGAATGTTAACGACAGTTAATATCACAGATTGAGTTAACACAAAAAGCTGTTACAATTACATGAGAGTTCTAGCTGCAAAGAATATTTATTTTTTTATGAAATAATATTTACATTTTTCAGGGAACAGCCCATCATATTATTTGTTTGCTGTCGGTATAATAAAAATAAATCTGTATATACAAAAGTTCAGCCTTTGTTTCTCATCGGTTATTATAGGTTCCAATCAAATCAACTTTAATATAGTTTAGTTTAGTAATTTTTGTACAGACTACAACATAAATATTATTCTTAACAGAAGTGATTCGCATATATACTTTTTGCTTTTAAGAGTCACTAGCAAATGAAATATTTAACCAATTACAATTGGAAGTAAAATATATATCGACAAATATCAAACCATATCAATAATTAGCCCCATTTAATTTGAAATAAATAATAGTTTGTGACATGAATTGCACACAGTTAAGTCCAGCGTACAACCAAATGATCCATTCCTGACAAACATGACATAAGTCTCTCTAATCGTTATACACATTATTCCGGTGACCTGTTTTTAAATTAAATATTAGTTAATTGTTGATAATAGGGAATGCAGCTTTAATACAAATCATTGACAAAAGGGTTAGAGAAATCGCTCAGTCATAATAATTCAATCAGGCGATCCTAGAAACGTACCAAATACATAAGTAGACTGGCAATAGTAGATAACCTAATAGTACATGCTATTCGAAAAATAGAATGTACAACATGATTTATAATAACATTGGCCCAGTTTACTTAACAGGTAAGATATGGAATGAACGTCCAAGTATCAACAAAATTGGAAAGGGCTCCACTCACTGTTGCCAGGAGGCAGAATTCTAACATGTCAGTTACTAATGACATTTAGCCACATACGATCGAATATTGGTAGGTAACCCATTACATAACGAATAGGCATGTGCACGAGGAGATGAACCTATGTTAATTATTAATTGAGAATGCTAACGTGATAACTTACGGTAGATTGGGCACATGTCAGCTACGTAACATTCAGTAACATTGGATAAGGAGGTGATATTTTCAAATGTCACACTTGTACAGTTTATATTTAGATTAGAATGGATTTACAAATCTCAGGGTAAACAAAACATTTAAATAGAAGTTATTAGAAACCAACGTTGCACATCAAAAAGTATGGTCGTCCAATTCTTCAGCCGCATACTCTGGCTCATCTTCTGCCTCGTCGTCCAACACTTCAATGGCTTCTTCCTGATAATTGTCGTCCCTATCATCCCTATCTTGGGCGGAATATACCTCTTGGAGGGCAGTTGTTAATTGCTGGACGCGCTCGGTTTAGGCACTATGAGCGGGAGTTTGTAACTGAGCCAATACTGCTAATTGACCCATCCAAGAGTTTAAATGTTGCTGCTCACGTTCATTCGCTAGGAGGTGTTCAACCAATGCTGCTGTCTGTCCAGGAGTACATGAGTCATCGTAACTTGCGAAAGAGTCCAGCAGTTGATGCAAATGTTTGTAGTGCCTCATGAGCGCGGGGAATTCAACTCTAAGGGCGTCCATTTCCTCATCACACCGCTTCGTCCAGTTAGTGGCAGTGACGATTTGTTTCAAGATGTAGTAGGGAATATCCCAACATTCACCCACCGCCATCTGTACGTAAATGTTGGAATCGGCATCCTTGACATTGTCAAACGTCAACCGTACAACGTCATGTACCTCGTTGTATTGCGCCAATAACTTCCTAATTCTCACAACTGTAGAATTTATTGCCGTCGACAGTCGTGACGCTGTCTCGGTCCCTCCAGAAAGTGTTTTAGGCATATAAAATGAAACACTTTATACAAGATGGATCAATAAGAAATTAAGTTACAATGAGCTCGCCCAAGTGTACTTAAATCAGATTTGTTTAGTATTAGGGTGGTTTCTTTCACTACAATACAGTAAGTTACGAATTGAACACCTGAGGACGATTAGAATAAAGAGTAATGCTATATGAATTAAGAATTTGCAGTATGTATAATATTCAAACCCATACAAAATGCCAAAATGAAATACAAGAAAAATTGGACTCATTCAATTGAAATTCATTTTAATGTCCTGTACTATATCCTACAGTTATGAGGGTATAATAAATACTCTGTACAATCGGTATATCCTACAGTTATAAGGCTATATGAGAAGTTATAAATCAAGGGAGGTGTGAAGTGATTTGATATGGGGCTCTTTTAGTGGTGTTTGAGGGAATTATACCGGTAGGAAGAGCAAAAATGTAATATAAAAAGGATGTAATTGTAATCATACGTACTAGCTCCACGCTTCAATACAAGCAAGTGTCGCCTCTCAACAGCTTGTTGGTGCAGACGCTTGACTATGTCCCCAGTCAACCGTGCAGTCTGTTGACATACTTTACGTCATTAATTGCCCAGCGTTGCATTCGGTGGGTCCTCTCAAACTTCTGGAGTTGTTCATCGAGTCTGCATAATTGGAGAGATTAATTGTAATGAACACTAGGTGAAACACTATCAGAAGATGGACGATAGTAAGTAATATGTGGCATTGAATTTGTACACAGAGCAATGTGTTAGCAAATAGATATATTTTATAAAAATTAAATTGAAACGAATGTTATGCATCAAAAAATACGCACTTATCATGCTTATCTTTAGTCTCCACTTCCTCTGGACGAACTGGGGGAATGACAATGCGTGGGCTGCAAATATAAAAGAGTAATATTTTGGAAGTATGTACATTTGGGTATCGTGTATAATAAATATATTGAACAGTTAAGTATTTTTTTATGTAATAACAGTAATAAGAGAACGATTTGGGTGCAAGTGAACAAAATGACAACTTACCAAAGTGACAAGTATGAATTGAGTGTCATCGCATAGTTTTCTTCCCATGTAGCACCTGAGGCAATAAGGCAATAAATTGAAGAATGACATTTATTAAAAGATGTTTAGTACAGTGGTATAAGTTGTAAGATGCAATAGCATTCATTATTTAATGGACTGTATGTTATGGCCATTACATGGACACACTTATGCTTACATAATTAAGTAATTAATGGATTGAAGACAGGCATTTCAGCTATAAAGTGCGATCACGACGGTTTCATATATATTTCTGTACTTACCAGTATCGATGGGGCCAAAAGGTCTATTAAGATGGTTCATGAACTCGGTGCACCAAGATTCGATTAGTTCTTCAGTAACAACATAACCAGCATCTACCGAAAATGTAAACCATATTTGTATTAATATTATGGTTAGGTGCAACATATAACGTTAATGCAGTCTAGTTAATGAACAAGTAAGGTATTGAGATAATGGTACTATTGTTAAACAAATACCTGTTAGAGTTGTCTGTAGTCTGTCAAGCTCCAGTTGGGATTCATAATGGACTGTCATAGCAGTATCCATACGAGATTTCATCCTGTAACCTGCAATAATTGAATGTAGATAAAATGTGTATGTGGAATGAATGAATTGAATAATGAATTAATGTTTGTATGAAAATGACCATATCCATTTATAGTTTCAAAATATATACCGGCGTTGGTGATGTTCTTCTTGCCATAGTGGAGGAGTGCATCCACAAGTAAGTCCCGTCGGTTGGAGGATGTCATTTCCTTTGTTATGTAGGTGAAATTGCCCAGGTATGACCATAGCCGCTCTATATTTTCCCCATCGGAATTATGGTAAGTAGGTAAAAAACGGGGACTGTAGTTTACCTGTAAAGGAGTAAACGAAAGTTAGTGGCATATTGTGCAAGTGTAGTATTGTGCAAGTGTCGGTGAGTGGTGATAAAGTGCTTTAATTCATGGTGAAATAGGTTAAAAATTTATTCTGGTATATATTTTACATGCATATTTTACCCAGCCAAACTGATGTAATATGCATATTAATTGCAAAACATTCAGGTCGATAGTCCAGTTGCAAGATATTTTATTTCCTACCGTAGTAGAGCCTAAATGAAGTCACAAAAATGAAGTTAAGCGAATGTTAGTTACCTGACAATTAGCATCATGAGCATATCCATGGAATATGGGTACAGACAGGGAAATGCTCTCAGTGTTGATCCCCAGTCGCTGAAAAAAAAATAGAAACTATATTGCGGAGTGAAATGCTATTTGTTTTGTTGGGTGGGTTGTTTGGGAAATCAGTAGTTGTAGTATGATAGTATAGATAGGGTATTTATATTGATAAGAGGTATAGACAGAGGTTTACAAGTGTTAAACATTATTATAACGTATTTCTATTATAAATATGGTAAGAAACAAAATACCTGCAATGAGGGCTTGAGTTTGCAAGCAATGTCATACGACACATTCAACTGCCTTCCGTCTTGAAGACAATGGCTGATAATAGCAGCAGCATATCCATATCTGAAATGAGATTAACGGATTAACATTCAAATTACATTTAGGTCAATAATCCAAAAAAAGACGATGCCCGATTGAAGTTGGATAAGGCAAAATAATATAAATAGTGTCTTTGTACATAAGTGCGACCTAACGGAATTATATCTTCTAAGTTATATTATATAAGTGACGGTTATGCTATGTATATATCGTATATCTATTAAACTTACTTCTCCCCGGCATCCATGTCGACGAAACGACATGGGTAATCGTGTAAACAAACAGAACCAAACACACCAGATATATCCAGCTTGGCATTTTGTCTGGACGAGTTACGTGAGTCGCCGGCTCGGAAATCACTGCATTCCTGTAGAGAACAAAAGTACTGTTACGAGGTTCAATAGTAAAGAGAATGTAAACTACATTAGGAAAAAGTCATTTTTGTGTAGAGGATATCGTTTGTATAGAGAGGTAACATACTGCATTTTGGGTGGTTGCAGGAGAGCTCTCGAAGTATTCGTTAAGATTATTCCTCTCGAGAAAAAAACGGGAGGCATGTTGGGGAGGTGCAGAACTCTTGCCAGCCGATTTCTTCCGCACAAGGCGGAAGTTACCATCTAAACTGACAATTTTAGGCAGTGTCTCTTGAGTCTGAAATAGAAAAAACAGAAATATAATATAAATATAATATTCTCACAAAATGGGATCACCCATCTTTTACACTTTTCCATAATTGATGTTAATCTATTTATCAATATTTAGTACAAATTAAGCGAAAATATAATACACTTAATATGGTGGCAACATTTTGAAAGAGTCTAGTTGTACACAAAATATTCGTCGTCACGTCACTAAAGTAACTAGCTCCGCATTTGTTAATAAAAAATAGGGCAGGTTATATAAGACTATTGAATAAGAGTATTTAATTATCAGACTCTGCACTACTCACTCCAGAAATTTTTACATTGGTAGAATATTTTAAAAAGCCAAATTGCCGCCAACAACTAACCTCGTCACAAATGGGACAAACAGATCCATCAGGGTACGCTTCAATACAATTGCGCAGATGGCCCACCTGATATGTGAAGTGGCGATGTTTGGCCGCACATTGCTTTACCAGCACATGATACAAATCAACCTGAAGTATTGGAAAGGTGGTGTTATTAGTAGTAGAGCAGATTAGGGAAAAAATTGTGGGTTTAATGATTAAAGCATGAAACTTCTCACAGTGGTACATAAGAACTATTAGAACATTTTAGAACATAGGGCCATCGCGATTTTGCCCCCTAACGACTATGGCAGCCATTTTCCAAAATGGCCGCCTTTTGTAATGGATTCCTGTCTCCCACTGCAAAAATATCACTGCTAGAACTATTTTAACCTTACCTACCCCCCCTATATTGAACCCAAGGAATCCACCCATCTCATTGGTTTGTTGCTAGGGCAACCGGTTGCATAGCTACAGCCATTCTAATTGTTTATTTGCCTAGCAACATGTGTTTAAGTGGATTCTAGCTTGATTTCAACCATACCTACCCCCACTATATTGAACCTAAGGAATCCACCCATCTCATTGGTTTGTTGCTAGGGCAACCGGTTGCTTAGCAACAACCATTCCAATTGTTTATTTGCCTGGCAACACGTGTTTAAGGGGATTCTAGCTTGATTTCAACCATACCTACCCCCCCTATATTGAACCCAAGGAATCCACCCATCTCATTGGTTCGTTGCTAGGGCAGCCGGTTGCTTAGCAACAGCCATTCCAATTGTTTATTTGCCTAGCAACATGTGTTTAAGTGGACTCTAGCTCAATTTCAACCATACATACCCCCACTAAAATGGACCCAAGGATTTTGTTGCTGTTATTAACTTGTTACTAGGGCAACAGGTTGCTTAGCAACATGAGTTTAAAGTGTTTATTTGCCTAGCTACAGTTTGTCACCTGGATCGTAGGTCAGTTTCAACTATACCTACCCCCACCAAAATGGACTCGGGGATTTTGATATTGTCCTTTGGTCTAAATTCCTTGTGCACCTAGCCCCAAAAGAGTCAACATTGTAAGTATTGGAGCCTTGATTGGAGGCACTAGATCAAGTTACCTCAAAATCTAACTGATCAACAACTCACCACTCCATCCACTTAGCCTGCAGCAATGGGTTTTTATGATTATGAATAACTTTTTTCACAAACCCCCTTAAAGTGATTGCTAACATGAAGGATATACATTTTACAAATTTAAACATTCAAAATAAGATCATTCTTAAGAAATACGGTGGAACAATTAGCTCTGTAGGAATAATATATTATATCAAGATTAGACTGACCATAAGTAATTCATTATGACTGTATCTGTACTGGAGCCTTCGGTTGAAATGATGAGGTATGGAAAAGCGGATTGCGAGGCACTAGAACAAGTTACCCCAAGATCAAACTGTTCAGTGTCTCATCACCCCATCCAGATGGCCAAGAGCAGTGGATTTTACACAAATACCCTTAGGGATTAGTCAGTTTTTGCTTTTAGAGTTATGAACTAGTGCATAAAGATACATCAATACATCAGGGTATTTCATCAATTTCTCAAGAGTCATTTCATAAGAGAGGCATATCTATTATATTATATCGATTATCTGTTAAACATACTTGTTGTATTCTAAACAGATGGTTGAGGCATGGAAACTTTTTATCAACATCAAACATCAAACATTTAATTGTTTGATAAGGTAACGCAGAGCAGAGCAGTTTTTTTAAAAATACACTTCTTGACATGAAATGAATCACATTCCATTTTCATACAAGAATACTGTAGATGATCCTATCTGTCTGTTTCATAACAGTGCAGTTTACAATAGAGATATGTTTGTATGACATCAATTATTCTCATCAGTGCTCACAATCACCTGCACAATTGCACAGTGCTGTACAGGGCAAGGCAGCCTTTCGTCATTTACACTGTCCCTTGCAGCCACTTTTACAGCCACAACGAATTAGTTCACAGCAGATTTGAGAGGCTTGAGAAAGAGTGGTCCACTCAACCTCCCAGCCACCTCCATTCTCTCTTTTCCATCCCCAGTCAGCAGGGGAAGGGAGTTCAGGGTTTCTCAACATTGACTGTGACCAGCAGTGCCCAGCTTTGTGTGCTGGATCAGGGCAGCTTGAGTTGGTGGAATTGCATCAATTGCCCTTCCCTTTTGAGTGAAGAGCTGCTTTTGTGCTTTGTTCACAGATGTCTCTTTGCTTGTGCGATCATAAAGCAAAACTACAAATCTCTCCTAAAGTTCAAGAAATATTTCCACTGATGGATGGAACAGCACCAAGTGCACAGAATGCACTTGTTACATCCTCACATACTTTCCATACTTCCCATGCAGTCTTTTTCCCTCTGCCAGAAAATGATGATGGCATGGAACATTGGCAAGGCCTTACAATGCTCAGGGCCAAGAACCTTGGCTATCTTGTGTGCAGGCAGATATCGTAACCCTTTACCAATGCCAAATGCAACCCACAATTCAGGTATGTTGAGGCGTTGAACTGCTGTGACTGCAAGGACTACAACATCTATGTCCACTGTTCTCACTAAAACTTTGGTATGCCCACATGTAATGGCATTTTCAAGGTGCAAGAAGATCCTAGTATCTGCTTCCTCATGGGAGCATGGAGCAAGACTAGAGAATTCTCCTGGGTGGATGCTTATGAATTCACTATGAAGAGTTGTGATGACTTGTTTGCCAGGGTGTGTATTGGTTGATGCAATAGTTGTGACTAGATATGAGAAGAGCTCCACTTTGTTCTCACTGCATCGCAGAAATTCTTGCCAGTTCCTGGAAATTGCAGAGGATGGTTCTACTCTTGTGTGAATACCCTTTCCGCACTTATTGTGTGTCTCACTCTTCAGGCTTTCTGATGAATACTCATCCCATATGACATCCACTCTGCTGACCTGCTGTAGATAGGTTGTGACATAAGGAGTGAAAACATGGTGGGCATAGTCTGAGAAGTGCTTTGCAGCACTAGGTTGCAGCATATTAACAGCAGCTGCTCCATCAATGATGGTGACATCGACTGTGGGATTCTTGTTTCTGGTATTCCCACTTGTGATAACCGTTTCCTCTAGGCACCTGACCAAGTCTGACTTGGTGCCACTTCTAAGCTTGCCCATTTGTGACAATGAAGGAGGATAGGCCTGATTTTCATGTCTGAAAAAATTCATCCAGATCCTCATTCAATGTCTGTGATGAAATATACAGTCTGGAGAAAAGGGAACATTCACACTTGAGGGATGCAACCTGCTTCTACGATTTGGATTTTTCCCTAATGATGGTGACTGGTGACTGAAGAGATAGAGATTGTTTCTCTTGATAGGCTCTGTTATTTTCTTTGACTGGTTGACAAGGCGCTCAGTTACAAAAGTGTCATATTGCTCTTGTCCCATTTGTTCCATCTGACGTAACGATGACACAACATCAGCATCAACAATGTCTCTAGTGTCCAGGACAAGGAGATCTGTGCTATTTTCAAGAAATGGATTTCCTATCTCTTCCATGGTGCTGCACAGGGCTTTAACATCACTTGCACATTTTTCCTGTGTATGCATTGTCTCTTCATGATGCTGGAAATCAGTCCCTTTGTTCTCCTTTGTCAAAACTTCAAATTCATCTATCAGCTGTGCCATCTCAGGCCCAGATACCATCCAGCGATGTAGAGCTGCAGGGTTTTCAGTGAGACCGACAGCCCCACCATCACCTTTGACTAAGGAATTGTTCTGTTCATGAGCATGGTTGACAGCTATTGCAGAAAACCAATGGGTTGTCTTCTGTACAGTGAAGTTTCCATTTAAAAACTGTTCATACGCCATGGGATGGCTTCCTTGTAAAGCAACCATGTCTCGCAAATGTATTGACTCCCAATTGGCATAGTTAGTGTGTCCAACGGCGAAGAACCAAGGCACAAGTTTGGTTTGCCTCTCTTATTGACCGGATAAATATCAATATCTGGAGCTCCAAATGAAAAATGGTATTCCAGAACAGAAAGTGTGGAGCCGCTGCTATTTTGTCCTCACACCAGTCTTCTATCTCCATCAGGTTATCTCCCTCATACTCCATACAATATTCACCATATGCCCTCTGTAGTAGAATATACAGACTGCTTGCTGTAACCTGGTGGGCGTGGCGGGTACGGGTAATATGTGCAGCTTTGAGGAATGAATCTGCAGTTCCAGGGCTGGCAACTCCAGATTTTACTAGAGTCCCTGTCCATCCACTGCCTTCAAGAAGATCACCAAGTGTCTTGAGTGCAGCCAATTCGATGTGTAAGCCACCCATCATGATGATAAAATGCTCCTCACCATGGCTGTCAGGACAATTCCATTGTATTTGTTTTGCTAGGGCATACAATGGCTGGTCAACTGCAATCACTGGTGTCTGTCCAGGGTTCAGTACCTGCACTGCTTTCTTTATCACATCCATGGAATGTGGTATCATGGCTCCAGTTCCAGTACCATGGAATGAGGACTGTGAGGTGGTGGAACTAGGGTTATAGTCAATGTTGTCCACTGCAGCTGTGGTAAACAGTGCGCCCTTGAGTTTAGGGGGCAAACAGTATTCTCGTCATTGTATTCTCGTCAAGTGCAAACATTGCTACCCAGTTCTGTAGATATTTCTAAAACCCTGTCATATGAGATACAAAGTCCTAGCTGATACAGGGTGTCTACGAGGCAACACTTACGGGTCTTTGCATGTAACATCACCCCAAGATAGATGGGTAGTGGTGCTTCTCTTTCTTGCCTGTGCCTGGTAGCCTTTGTGGTGGTTTTCACCTTTGGACTACCAACACTGTTGAACATAAGTAGCCGTGAGAGAGTAAAGACTGGTTGGGGTAATGATGATGATGTGTACTGGGGTGTGATGTTTGGTCCATATATCAACATATATTTTTTTTTCATGTTTCATGTTTTTCATGTTTAGAAGTTCTCTTCTAATGATAACAGCTGCTTTGGCTAGATACATTCCATCATTATCTGCATCATTTGTGCATGCTTGTCTAAAAGCTGATCCAATGTCTTGGTTGGAAAGAGCATGACATCACTACCTTCCGTTATGGCTTTCATATCTGGAAAATAGTTCAGTATTCTCAGGTCTGTTGAATGTACACGTCCACTAACATTAGTCCCCAATTGTTCCAACCTAGTAATATAGAGGTGAACTAGGTTTGATAGTTTGAAAACGGGTGCAACATGAATATCAGCTTTAACCTCTTCAATGTAGGACATAAGTCCTGCCGGTGCAAGGCCATGGTTCATGATATCTGTACTAGGCTCTTCAGGAGGTTTGGTGGTATGTGCTCTATTATACAGCGTAAGTCAGGCATTGGGCATGGTACATAGCATCCAGGGAAGGAAGATCCCCAGCACTGAGTGTTGCAATAAGTGCATCATCTTTTATTTTGGAGGCAGCCCACCTCACCCTGCCATCAATATCAAAAGTTGATGCTCTGTGTAGGGTATCCCCTTCAGCAGCTGTGTCACAGAAGAAACATACGTTAGGAGTATTTGGGGTTTCCTTGCTCTTCCTTGGGTCCATTTTAGGGGTGGGTATGGTTGAAATCAAGCTAGAATCCACTTAAACACATGTTGCTAGGCAAATAACCAATTAGAATGGCGGTTGCTAAGCAACCGGTTGCCCTAGCAACAAACCAATGAGATGGGTGGATTCCTTGGGTTCAATATAGGGGGGGTAGGTATGGTTGAAATCAAGCTAGAATCCACTTAAACACATGTTGCCAGGCAAATAAACAATTAGAATGGCTGTAGCTATGCAACCGGTTGCCCTAGCAACAAACCAATGAGATGGGTGGATTCCTTGGGTTCACGATAGGGGGGGTAGGTAAGGTTAAAATAGTTCTAGCAGTGATATTTTTGCAGTGGGAGACAGGAATCCATTACAAAAGGCGGCCATTTTGGAAAATGGCTGCCATAGTCGTTAGGGGGCAAAATCGCGATGGCCCTATGTTCTAAAATGTTCTTAGGGTCCTCATCTACCACTGTGAGAAGTTTCATGCTTTAATCATTAAACCCACAATTCATCCAATTTTAGGCTCTAATCTGCTCTACTATAGTATTATATAATAAGGTCAGTCCACAAAAGAAGCAAAAGAAAGTGATTATGACGACACTGATTTATGATTTTTTTATAATTTTTGGAGTACAAGAATGAATACATTTCTTTACAAGAATGATTAGTTAACATTCACTTGTGTGGTTACACATTATTATAATATATCATCAATATAGAACATGGTATATGACCGCTTAATAGTGTCAAAAAGATTGACGAACAGTTCACGCCTTCGACAGACACGCCAAATTTTAGTAGTCCGGTTTCAGATTGTGGGGTTTGGGGTTTTACGAGTTTTATAGGAGTTGTACCAACGTTTACGTCTGTGACCACGTTGTGCTATTTACTTACGTGATTTCCATAGTTGGCAAAAGAGGACAGATCGTGTTGAACACTGTCACAGAAATTGCGCAGTGCAACACAACCTTCAAGCAGGAAGGACCTTGCCCGGCTCATGAAGCGAAGGTCGATTATGGTCGATGGAGTTACTGGTGTGCCAGGCCAATAGCCCGCGAGTAGGAGCTGCTTTCCCTTGGCCATACATGAGCAGTAGTGCACAAGGGCTACATGTTGACGACCTATTTAGAAACAAACAAACAAAATGTAATCATTTGTAAAGTACTGGGCAGCAGAAGTGCACGAAGAGTGGTGTTTAATGAGCGACTGGTGGATTATGATTAGTTTTAATAAATGAGAATGGGTTCGGAATGGATGACTTGTTTTATTGTAAAAAAAGGGGTTAATTACCGATTGCATCTATGACGATGGTTGTCAGGCGGAGCTTTTCAGAAGAGCAATTGGGATGCGTTAGTACAAAGTCCTTCCTCCAATTGAAGGGGACATATACGTGGCCCTGTGGAAATGGAAGAGATAAATATGCATTATCTTGATGCGGAGTAATTTTTGCAAGTGGTAAAAGGTGTACAGTTAACTGTTGTCATAATAAGAATTATATGATGAATTGTTTTTAAATGATTATATCAGGTTACGTAACAGGTCAGGTATTATTAAATAGGAATTTATTATATAGAATTATTATGAATATATTATTTAGTGAATATTACGAATATGTGTAGGTGATCCATCACCGGGTATATTGGGACGACACCAAGCAACGCCCGGCAACGCCAAGCAACGTCCTCATTAGGCCACGCCCCCCTTCGCAACAACAACAGTGCAACTGGGCGACGTCATAATGGGACCCTTCCTTTCCCACAACAATGTGTTCCATCCCCCCTCACTTACTCTCCTGATCCCAAACTGATCGCACGCACCATTGAAATTTTTTATATTTCGTGGTTATTTGTTGGATCGATTGTGTGGAATTTTATCAAGATGGGTAGAGCAAAGCAATGTGAGCCCTGCGGTTATGCTCATGAACCTCCGACTGGCCAGTTATGCAACAGACGGCTCATTGCAGAGGTGAAGGCGGTAGAAGGTGAGAAAAATGCGGTGCTTACCGAAAGAGTGACTGGTCTTGAGGGCATGATGGGCAAGATACTGTCAGCCGTGGAAGGTTTAGAGAAACGTGCCAACGAGAAGACAACATCTCCAGATCCTTCTGAAGCTTCTTCTTCGGATTCTGAGATAAAGTTCCGTAATTCCAGGTCTGCACTTCGTGATGAGGGTCACACTGACAGGTCCCCGAGTAGGGAAAGTTCGATTTATAATGTTTCTACCTCTGGCTGTCGTCGTCGCAGTTCATCAAGGAAGCGAGTGGGCCCGTTTGATAGGGATCAACACCTGGATAAGGGTGAGACGATTGAAACATTTGACAATTTGTTGTTGTTGTCCCTGCATATGCTAGAGAAGATGGTTGTTGATTGTAGACCATATGAGGAATTGTCTGGTGTTCTGTCGCATGTGGTGACCATGACGGAAAAGAATGCTTCCCAAATCTATACCCTCAAGGCCTCCTTACTGTATGACCAAGCGGTGAGAGTTCGGGCTAACAAGAAGGGGCTCCCTGCTTTCAACGAGGTCAAGCAAGAAGAAATTCTGCGATACTACTCCTACGAGAACTCCCGAAAAGCGGTCTCTTCCAAGTCAGGATCTTCGTCCAAGGGTTCCAAGGCTTCGTCCAACAGTGCTACTAGGATCTGCTTCAAATTTAATGCGGGTGGGTGCTCCAAAGCTCAATGTGAGTATCCTCACCGCTGTTCGACATGTGCCTCGACAGATCATGGTGCCAAGGCTTGTGGATCTACTAAGGTCACCAAATAGGATGCGATGGAGAATCAGAGGGGTGCTGACACCTATTGTTTACCGAGCGAAGTGGTTGCTACGGTGTGCGACTCTTCTGTAAATGAGGTGTATTATGATGGCAACATGGATGCCTGTGACTATGTGTGTGCCGAAGATAGTGTTTCGTCGGATGATACTCCTTCTGATTCTCCCCTCCTGATCGACTATACTGCGACTTGCGATGGTAACTGTAAGTATGTGAACGTCTGCAATGCTGTCAGAAATTTTTGTCTTGGTAATAGTGTTGATTCACCTGATGTATCCATATTCTCTACCCCGGTATCTAAGAACGGTCATTCTGTTGATGTATTTAGTAGCTGCTTTTTAGGTAACTGCGATTGTGTACACCGACTTGATAAATTATCTGTTCAACTTAAACCTTGCCGCTTTGCGGCTATTCTATTCCACCAGGGATGTTCTGTATTTGAACGCTATGTAGATGTATTTGATGGTGTTATTGACGGTGTCGATGTAGTTGATTCGCCGGTAGAGGCGTACAACTGTATTAATTATTCTTCAATCTTAGAAGATAAAGCTCGTGTAAAGATGGATAATATTGTTAAGAACGAACTTCTTGAAGGGTGTATTTCTATTGTTGATTCTAAGCCCAAGTGTATTCACTCTCTCGGAGCCATTTTTAAACCTGATGGTGGGATCAGACCCATCACCGACTGTTCCCGTCCGGACCAAGAATCAGTCAATTTTCACTGCGACTCATTAGTGCGTAGCTTCTCTTACAATAACATTGACATGGCGACTGACATGGTTAAATTAGGCTCTTACATGAGCGTCGTCGACATTAAGTCCGCTTACAGGGCAGTTGCTATTAATCCGGATCACAGGACCCTATGCGGCTTTAGATGGACTATCAATGGAAAGGAAGAATATTTAACAGACAATAGACTGTGTTTCGGCCTCAGAATTGGCCCTTACATTTTTTATTGTATTTCTACCATGATTGCTGAATGTATGTTAAATCTTTTCAATGTGCGTGTTGTAAATTATTTGGATGATTTCTTCCTATGTACTGAGTCCCTGTCCTCCTGTGCTAATGCCTGTGATTCCCTCATAGCCCTTCTTCGCTTCCTTGGATTCTACTTAGCTTGGCACAAAGTGACCACCCCTAGCCAAGTATGCACCTATTTCGGCTTTGAAATTGACGCATCCAATATGACTTTGAGTTTGCCACAAGGAAAGCTGGAGAAACTCAGGGTCGTTTTGCAAACAGTTCAGGATGCCAAATATATCTCCAAGAAGGACCTTGAACGTCTCTGTGGTTACCTCGCCCACTGTTCTTCAGTCTTCAGGGGCGGGCGAACCTTCTGCAGGCGGCTCTTCGACCTTTATAAAGTGTTATTATCTAGACGTCTATCCAGATCTGCCATTTCTGATGCATTCAGGGATGATATTAGATGGTGGAATGCCTTCTGCAAAGTGTTTAATGGTATAGGGTTCTTCTCCAGACCTGAATATGAGTTACCTATGGTGTCCGACGCCTCAAGTCGAGGCTTCGGTATTTTCTTAGGTGGTGACTGGATAGCTGGCCCATTCAAACACCACAGTATCCCTTGGGAAGATACCAGCTGTGATCATCTTGCCTCTGGACCTTGTGAAAATTTGAAACATGACAACATAAATGTCCAGGAGTTATACCCGGTCCTCCTGGGTGTTAAGAGATGGAAAGATGAGCTCAGGGGTCACCGTGTTAAATGTTTCATAGACAATACTCAAGTGGTGGCCATGCTTACCAATGGCATTAGCTGCAATAAAACGTGTATGCAGTGGTTATACGAACTATTCTGGATCACATTTATATATGGAATTGAACTATGCCCCTCATATATTAATACAAAGAATAATGTGGTAGCGGATTATCTTTCTCGTCTCCCATATATGGGCGAGAGTTGTGACTTTTCTACATTACGTGAAGCTGGCTTATGTTGTTTCTCATCTTATGTCTCTTCACATTTACATAGGCCTAGAGAGGTGGATGGACAGGGTAGCGGTTCTACAAGCGAACTCGGTGGCCCCATCGACTCTAGTTCAACGCCACCGCCAGTGGAAGGCGTTTACTGACTTTCTTCAGAAGTACAATATACCAGGGTCTCCAGTGTCAGTAGACGCGATGTGTATGTACGCTGCCTACCTCTCCACATTTATGAAGAGTTCATCAGTAACTACGTATTTGTGTGGTGTTGTATTTGGTGCCAGACTACGTCTTATTGAGTGCCCTGCTATGTCACATCCATCAATCAAATGTGTACTTCGCTGCATCAACCGTCTACCTGGATCTTCTCCGACCCCTTCGGATCCCATCCTGCCAATTCACTTGTTGCAGATGCACAAATCAGTGGATTTTTCTTCTTCCCGCCAGTGTGTCCCCGCCAGTGTCTCTTCCTCTTCAGGTCCCTGCTGAGGGTAGGTCACATCGTCTCCTCCCCCCATGTACTTCGACGTAGAGATGTTTGCATTACCTTGTGGGGAATGGTATTGTCTGTCAACTCGTCTAAGACGTCTACATCCCCCTTCAGTATTCCTGTCGTGAAACTTCAGGATCTCACCCTGTGTGCGGTATACTGGCTACAGAAGTATGTGTTATCTCACAGATTATCTTCAGAGACACTCTTATTCTCTACGAAATCTAGGGCTAATCCCTCTTACGAAGAGTTTAAACTTTTTCTTCAGACTTGTTGTGCTAGAGCCAAGTTATCTGGTGTCTTCTCTCCTCAATCATTACGCAGAGGAGGCGCGACTTACATGGCATCAGTGGGTTCTTCGATGTCTGACATCAAAGCTCGGGGGAATTGGCGTTCATCGTGCGTCAATTCTTACATTTCCCCGTCCATGGAGACAAAACTCAAGGTGGACTCATTCATTTCGGAACAACTTTCACAACTGTGACTTCGGGTTGGCCTTTTTTGGTATAATAAAACTACCTGTAATGGTGGTTAAGGCCATCCTTTCCTTCCCTGTTGTTCATTCACAGTATCGGCAGCTGCAGAGTACCCAGATATGTGTAGGTGATCCATCACCGGGTATATTGGGACGACACCAAGCAACGCCCGGCAACGCAAAGCAACATCCTCATTAGGCCACGCCCCCCTTCGCAACAACAACAGTGCAACTGGGCGACGTCATAATGGGACCCTTCCTTTCCCACAACAATGTGTTCCATCCCCCCTCACTTACTCTCCTGATCCCAAACTGATCGCACGCACCATTGAAATTTTTTCTTTATTGATTATGTATCTGTTTATGGTATAATAAAACTACCTGTAATGGTGGTTAAGGCCATCCTTTCCTTCCCTGTTGTTCATTCACAGTTATCGGCAGCTGCAGAGTACCCAGATATTCATGCTGAGTAATAACAGTTGAAGGTTGATATACCAGAGTAGTTAAAACGGCTAATTATACTTAACTAGCTAGGACTGTGCAAGTCTACTTATAAATGCTATGCAATGGATATTATGTAGGGGCTCCGCCAACTCATTACATATGCATGTAAGGCTGGAGGAGCATGTACTATTCTAGATAATTAAACAGTTGCTTCGCTCTTCTGACTAATATTAATAATATAGATGTTAATAAGATATTATGTTGTTAGCTTAAGATGAAAAGGATGACAGTTGCATAGGCATAATTACTCAGCAGAGCTCTATACAGATTACACAATGGTATTAATTAGATGTTGCTCATGTGACCACATTCAGGTAAAGTGCTTCGTCAATGTCAGGGCCTAGTGTGAAAATGGTTCCATGATCTATTGTTAAAAATGGCCTGATGTACACTCACTTCATAGAGTAGTTAAACACATACATCTATATCGAAACTGATCGATTAAGGGAGGTGCACCGTAAGAACAAAGTAGGGCACGTAATAATTACAATTGAAAAGAATTAGTACTGAATTACTACCAATGTGTTTCAAATTACACTTACAAGCCACTGCAGAGGCAGGTGAAATAAGTTTTCACGTGTATGGGCTTCCAAGAAGTGCTTCTGACAGAAATAGGCATTGCGCCCACAATCACCGCAGTGGATTAGGAATATATCCGTTGGCATGTCTTTGGGGCACTTAATACAGGATGATTGCAGAGGCGCCTTCTTCTCATAGTGGCCATCGAGTAACTCATCCCAGATGCCTTCCCAATTATCGGTGAGGGTGTTTTGCCGAACTGCATGTGTACGTCCTAAGATACAAATGAAAAATATTATTAGGGACATATGTAAAAAAAGTCAACAAAAAAAGTACATGTTTGCTTGGTTTAAATATGTTTTAACACAAGATCCCGGGCAACGAGGTTTAATGGCTGGGCAACCAGCTTTTTGGTCACTTCGGAGAGATCGGGGATACACTGTGAGTTCATTTGGACATTAGATTATCAAATGGATAATTTGGTGTGAGGGGGGGGCAAAAGATATTTGGTGACTGGCCTGAGGCCAACGCCAGAACAAATATAAACAAAAAAAGTAGCCATATTGGATATTTGGTGGACGATATTACAAAAAATATCACACAAAAAACTATCGTTTCTTTCCTTACCGGTAGCAGATCCTGAGTGACACGGCACCTGCCATCCGATGCGGGAAAGGTGCGAGAATATTACGGTTTGCTGGCCGGCTGTACGGGCGTCGCACCAGGACGGTAGTCCTCAGCTTTAACACCTACCGTTGGTCTAGTGTGCCCGGCGGCTGCGCTAGCTTTTTTAAACAGCCGTACTAAATGTTCTCGCGCGAGGCGGCTGTACCAACGATCCTCCACACAAAGACGGCCATGACTATAAATCTGTTTACATTCTGATAATTTTTTATGAGTGAACAAAGTTGAATTAGTGAATTTTGTGTAGTAGGAGCGTCAGGGCGGTCGAGGAAGAACTGCAAAGGGACAGAGGACTAAAACCTTTTCCTTATTTCTGTGACAATGTAACTGTATTGATTATCATAAATAAAAGCATTATATATATATCCCAAGAACAATTTGAGCAGCCTAATAAATAAGGAACAAATTGCATTTGAGCATAGTGATATGCATGTATTCGTCAGAACATACTTATTTCTAAATACATTCTAAGATTAGGCCTATATGCATGTGATTTCTACTGATTTTCTTAATCGTTGCTAGTACAATATTGTAATTTATACTTGACAAGGCTGTTATAATCCACCCTTTTGCAAAATAATGTTTTTGTACAAGAATGCAGTAAATGCTTATACCTTGGGGGCTATTTGAGATCTTCACAAAATTTGAAAAACATTAAATATCCGGTAAGGTCTATCTGACTTTCCTAAAGTTAACTATTCTATCAATTAAAAGAAATATGACGCTTGGACTTTGATATTCTGTTTCCACCTGTAAATAGGGCCCTGGTGGACGTTTCATGAGAGGTGCCCATATGATCTTTTTTAACCTTAGGCCTATATATTATAGCCTACAATTCAGTTCGACATATACTTGCAATAGATATGAATTGTTTTGGTAAAAAATGATGCATATAATGTATGTATTATTATATATTTATATTGATATCCTTACATGGCCTTACATATATACCTTCAGGACCTACCAATGTAAATGTACTAATTATCGACTACTTTGTGATTTTACGATGCAAATATTCCATACCTCAAATATTCATCTTATATCTAATTAGATTTAAAAATGTCCGCGTTTTTTCAGAAAAAAGGGGTGTTTTTAGGGCTGAAAAGTCAGCGTTTTTCATGGAAATCATGATCGTTTTTCAGCTCACAATCCGCCGAAAATGGTATGTTTTCTGATACAGTGATACAAGCATACAAGTGGAACAAGCATATATCCTTAGCCTACTATACGAGTGCTATACATAGGTGCATCCCCCGCGCGTCCAGGCCTATACCTACAGAAGCGCCACCTAGCGTATTATAGCAAGAATACCATAGTATCGCGTATGAGGGGGGCTGTATTCTCCGAGTATGGCCGAAAACAACGAGGCCGTTAGCCCTCCGAAGACACGATACTCTGTTATTCTTGCTTTTATTCCACGATTCTTAACTTATTACAACTTTATTTGATTTATTTCACCAAATTGTGTTTTCCGCATAGTTGACCGATAGTCTCGAACGGTAGTGACGTCACTGTAAAATACAGTACACCTTCTGAGCGGCAAGTATATCGATTATATTGTACGCTCACGGCCAAATCGTGGAATAAAGGTCTGAAAGTGCGACGCCTGTTGTTTTGAACCATCTTTTTAAAGATGACGCCCGGAGATGACGGCACATTTCACAAAAGATATCTCACAAAAGGTAAGAAGCATTTATTATATTTATTATTTACAATACCAGTAGAGGCTACTAGAGTGATTGCAAGGTCCATTTGCGAATACCACTGGTTTGTAGGCCTATTTAATCCAGTTTCTTCTTTTAGATTTTGTTTATGCAATCTTAGTTTGTTACTCAATCCAAAATGGCGGCATGTCCGTTAAAGTAAACAGTACCGTAACTAGCTACGGTAACCTAAACTAATCTACAAGGCAGTAGCATAGAAAATGTTGTAGGTCTTATTATCAAAGACACATGTATGTATGGGGTACATAGTCCGCTTCCTTATATAAAGCATTTATTGGAATATTATGTCTCGAGGCTAACTTTAATCTAAGTCGGCGTTCAAAATAAAAGCTTGCCCGGGCCATTTGGCAAGTAAAAATCGTGGCGGGCAAGTTATTTTGGGCACAAACTTGCCCACCTGGGCACCATGGTGCGTCCCTTCCTCCACCTGGTACATAGCTAGCCTAAATAAAATATGAAATATAAATTAACATTACTCTACAATCATTGTTTCGATATCTTTAATTCTCCACGTATTTTCTGCTGGAGAGGCTCCTATAAATGACCCTTTCTAAGTTTAAATAAAACATTAGATATGCCTTCTAAAGCCTTGAAAAATCAAATTAGAATACATGTACTGAGATCCATATTTGATCAAACGTCCAAAAATGTTCAGATATCCAACAAATTCCACCATTTATAGGACCAAAGTTTGCCAGATTAAATGATTCTCTTGCCGATTCTATTCGTTCATCAAACTTTACCTTGGACGAGTTTTAGAACATCATAGATGTGGTACAAACCCTAAAAATAACACTCCTCACTAGGCCTATTCAATTTTAGACTGAATATCTGCACGAAATAAAACTGGAAAATTTCGGCGGGGGGGGGGGGGGGGGGGGGCAACCATAATTTCGGGCGGGATATGAGGGGCTATATGGCCAAGGCACATTCCAGATTATATGACTTGTTAAACTTATTTTTATCATGATCGTTGACTGAACTGAACGGCCGGTGTCAAGACTTTTTTTTGTTACCAAACAATCTGGATTTTACATCATTGAAATCAATAGGAGGCGGGAGATGTGAGGAAGATTTGATGAGATGAAATCCCCTCTATAGAGTATAGTATACTGGAGGAATCTGATTGGGGGGGGGCCTTGGTTGGTTATGAAAGTAACAATCTGTTATATATGTGGGGGGAGACCCGGACACACATCCCTTTTTTCCGCTCTTAGTATATGTGGGGGGAGACCCCCCTCCCCCCCACACACACACTCATTTAATATTGACCACAAAAGATGTTAATTTTGCTCAAAACTCCAACCTATGGTGAGTCTTTAGGGAACCAGGTCCCCTAAGACAGGGTAAGATTTGTGGATCAAGAGATCTACAAAGGTGTGACAACTGTCATACTAATTAGTACATAACATAATAACTATATTCATAGCATGAATATAAAAAAAGATACTAGGTCTAAGCTCTATGCGTCTGCCTGTGTGGAGGGCCTATAGAGCCGTTGAGGTTGGGGAGGATCTTGTCTTGGTTGTTGCTACGGATTCTGATATTTACAAGTTCAGCTCAAAATTATTTCAATCAAAAGAGATGAATGGATTTCTGAAGGGCCTGTTCAAAAATAAATTTGCACAGACCATAATTTTTAATTATTTTGAATTAATACACAAATTTTTTTAATTCCATCGCACATACTTCATATTGCGGTTATATTTAGTTGAATACCTTCCCTGTCAATATTGAAAAATCCATCACAAAATCCTAACAATTTTCAAGGTTATGTGGATTTTCGTAAAGTTTGTTTATGAATAAATTTGCACTAACCTCAATGATTATTTTTTTAAAAATTAATATACCCCCTTTTGGACTGCCTTTAATTTCATCAGGCAGACTTCATATTGGGGACATATTTAGTTCAGTACCTTCCCTGTCAACGGAGCTATGTTCATTTTCCTAAGTCTTCACAAAATTACAAAATGCTACAGTTAAGGTGACTTCCTATATAAAATCTCTTACCTAACATCATTTTGAGTCGTGATTTCTATTTAATTTCTGATATTAGTGTGTTAACCGAATAGTCATTACATCATTGAACATATGTTGTGTATATATGTAATTCCCAGGATAATAAATATATTATAATAAAGTAAACTTTCTTATCCTTTCAGGAACTTTGGCGCTCTAAAGAACAATATGATTCATGATGTCTGAGGATGGTTTCATCATACAGCAAAGGCTTATATCATTCCACAACGCACCTGCCATGCTGATGGTTCTGCACTTTAATATAAACGCTACATGCAACTTCAACTTGACAGCCACCATCAACATTAATCTCAATTAACCCCCAAAATGGTTCAAAGTTCAGTTGGCTGAATAACAATTTTACTTTTAGGACAACAGCAAGTTAGCTGAGTTACATCTCAGAGAAATGTTAGAAAGATTATGAAACAGTCTCTTACAAATTATGTATCAAAGTAGCAGGGTGTATATGGAAGTTTGTAAGTCTGGTCTACTAATCTTATACATGAAGATATATTCAGGTCTAAAATAAATCCTAATTTTGTAACTTTATTTTTTGACAGAAATATATGTATTGTTGGGGTATTTTCATCCCGGTTATGTCGTTTTTGAAGATTCAGAGAGTTGGTATTACTGTAGGTGGCTGATTGTAGCAAAGACTTGTAATTAAAGGTTCAGACTTATAATATTATATTGATTATAAGTTTCAAAATTGTTATTTCCTTTCAAAATTTCTAGAAAGTCTTAAGAGTTATGTATGTCGTCACAGGATTCAGGTTTTTTGCATGACTTAGTCATTGAGTCATGGTATGTTTTTACAAATAGTATTGTTTATAAAAATATCGGTCATAGGTTTCAACACTGGAGGATTAGATTGTAACAAATATTGATTCAATTATGTATTTTATTGCTCTGTCTCGTTATTCAGGTGGTTACACAACAGTGTTGGGGCACTTGGTTAGTCGAACAGGACTGGGATTAGGGAAGCTTTCAAAATTTTAATTAATTTTTTTTAAATGTGGATACTAATTCCACGGTGTTGACAATCTCTGTATTCCAATATTTATTTTATACAAGGTGCTTAGCATTTTTGGGGGCTAACTTTAGAGATATAATATATTTTATATACCTTTTACTATTGAGATATGCTTTAGGGGTAACATGTTAAGACTTGGTTGAAGAAGGAGCATGCACCTCACATGATTTGTGTAGGGAAAAGTTCAATATTCTAAGCAACTTAAACAAACAGTCACACCCCTGACTCACACACCCCACCCCTCAAGCATACACCCTACCCCTCACTCACACCACCCTACCCCTCACTCACACACCCCTTCCCTCAAGCATACACCCTACCCCTCACTCACACACCCCTTCCCTCAAGCATACACCCTACCCCTCACTCACACACCCCTTCCCTCAAGCATACACCCTACCCCTCACTCACACCACCCTACCCCTCAAGCATACACCCAACCCCTCACTCACACACCCCACCCCTCAAGCATACACCCTACCCCTCACTCATACATCTGACCCCTCAAGTATACACCCTACCCCTCACTCACACACCCCACCCCTCAAGCATACACCCTACCCCTCACTCATACATCTGACCCCTCAAGTATACACCCTACCCCTCACTCACACACCCCACCCCTCAAGCATACACCCTACCCCTCACTCATACATCCGACCCCTCAAGTATACACCCTACCCCTCACTCACACACCCCACCCCACAAGCATACACCCTCCCCCTCACTCATACACCCGACCCCTTAAGTATACACCCTACCCCTCACTCATACATCCGACCCCTCAAGTATACACCCTACCCCTCACTCACACACCCCACCCCACAAGCATACACCCTACCCCTCACTCATACACCCGACCCCTCAAGCATACACCCTACCTGTGACTCACACACCCCACAAGCATACACCCTACCCCTCACTCATACATCCAACCCCTCTGAGCCCCTCACTCACACACCGCACCCTTCACTCATACAGCTTTCAAGCTGTTAACAGGTCTATCACACAGAAAGACACATTATAAAACTGTGCTGTCTGTAGTTGTTCCGAGAGTTGAATTTATTTAAAGTAAAGTTCTCAAGAGTTAGAGGAATTTAAACATCTATCCGTCAAACCAGGAAGAAATACATTTGTTATCTCCCTTCTTATTGTTGGTTTATAATTAATATGTATTCTTCTGAACATATATACTTGTATTGCGACCATGAGCTTCTCTGTTCTTCATGTCAACCCATTTCATCATTTGTTAATCGTTATAATAGTCTAGACACTCTAGAACCATCATTATTGCAACAAACATCTATTTCCGAGGATGGTTTGTGGTAACCTTCATCTTCACCTTGATACACTATTGATGTAACAAAGGATGTAAATATAATAAATGTACATATACAATCACTGGTTATAATGTTGTTTCTACCTTCTTTCCTCCATCAAGTAAATGTAGCATAGACTGAGAAGAACGATTGAACACAACTTCTGGCCCCATAATGGATATATTCATTACTTTAGTGCAAATTATAAGCAAATATTTAAGTTGATCCCAAGTAATCTGAGCCCCAACCGCAATACCCTACCTGCCCCAGGCATACTAAAATGTGCAGCCGGATGTGCAACCAAAGTGCAGCCGGATGTGCAAAAAAAGTGCAACCAAAGTGCAACCAAGCAAAAGTGCAGCCAAAGTGCAGCCGGATGTGCAAGGCTGGCTTACACTGGCTGCACTTTTCCCTGAATCCGGATGTAGTCCGCGGCTGTGCAAGGGCTGTGCATCCTAAGTGCATCCGCGCAACCTGGGATGGTTCCGGGGTAGGGGCCACATCATCCGGAATATTGGAGTCAGGGGGCTGAGATATATTACCCAGTGCAGGATCGCGTTCTTCGGCTGTAGGGGATGTAGGGGCTGTTTGGTGTGCGGGGGCAGGAGTCGCTTCACCAGCAGGCAACCATACGGTGTGGAAATGCACTTGGGTCTTGGCCACACCCCCTTCAAAAGTGGTCACAATCCTTTGCTTTGCCGTTGGAACAAGATCCGCAGAAAGACGAGAGGCAGTAGATGACGATGTCGAGGGAACAATGTTCACATATTGCACCGTCTTAGTTTTAGTGCGCAAATTGTGAACAACCCTCTTTACACGGTGGGTGCTGTCCGAGGAATCGGGTATGACCTCAACTTTTTTAGTACCCGCTCTCAAATTGTGGACAGTCCTCCGCCTCACCACGGGTTGGTCAGGGGTCGATTCGCTCGCATCTGTAGGTGTAGGATCGTTGCTCTCAGTCTCAAGAGGAAGAGCAATAGTTTGCCTCTTTCTCTTGCCAGCGTGCAGATAATGGCGAATTACAGTTGTTGGTCTTTCAGGGAGATCAGGGCGATCAGGATTGCCACTCGACATGTTTATTCCAATGTCAACATAAACAATGCTGTTTCAGGTATCAGTGTGCTAATTATTTTAAGGGGTAGCGGTAGCAGTAGCAGTGGACTAAGTAAGTGCTAATAGAGAAAGTGAACTGAGTTAGGATGAGGAGCAATTACTGCATATTATATGCAAATACGTGTGGTGCGCGGCTGTGGATTAGCTTTGCTGAACCAGAGCCGCGGCCACGTGCGTCTCAGCGGTTGTCGCTATGGGACTCTAGGGTTATGTAAGTTGTGTATTGGTGCTAGCTGCGCGGGTCGCGGTTGTGGTCTTAGTCACCAACAGAGGTCGTGCTGTGTTGTGTATCTGTATTTTTTAACTTTTTATTGCTGTATGTTGTACTTATCCTATGTATGTCTTGTACTTACATGTTATACACCCTTTTGTATTTGCATGTCATTATCATGTACCACTCTCTTGATATATGTTCGGTTGTTGTTGTCACAAGCCGTGATATCTAGCAACCCGGGTGTGAATAGCAAGATATTAAACATTGAGTGCTGGCGAGGTCCATTAGATCCTGTTGTTGTTGTTGTCTTTGATTAGATAGATTAAGTTCCCATAGTCGCTTAAGGCTGTCGATCGGACACTACAATTTGGTGCCGTGACCATTTTGGATTTTGCTCGCTGGTGAGTGAGACCTGTGTCAGCCGTCGGTAGCCTCTAACGAGGAGTGCCGATGGGGGACAAAGGGAAAGATGTTCGGCTCTCCACCGGAGTACCTGACAACCTGACGGCTGTGGATGAGTTTCTGCAGCAGACAAATCAGACCATTCAGAACTTGGAGAATCAGTTGGCTCAGTCAAGATTGAATCTCAATCGCTCGCAAGAGCCTCATGTTGATGCTAATGTGAAGGTGAAAGTGAGCATAGAAGTTAATTCAAGTAGCGGGGATGAGCATATACAACCGCCTGATTTGAAAGTGACCATGAGGAGGAAGTTGTCAAAGCTTCCTCGTATCGCTATGAAAAAGGCACCTGAGATTGTTGATATTGGCTCAGATGAGGATGAGTTTTTACATGGTAAACTGCCTCCCATGACTCCAGTGACTCATGCGGATATTGGTCAGTTGCAATCTGAATGGACTCAGGACCGTGCTAGGAATAGGAGCATGACCTATGACAGAATGGATAAACTCATCTCTACACAAATGAGTACTTTGGATTTGATGAACGATTCGGTATTGGAGTCTGCAAGGAGGGGGAAGGAGGCCCTCAAGAAAGCGGCTTATACTGAATCAGAGTTGACTTTATCTAGGAACGAAGAAGCTCGTTTAAGATCTGTAGTGAAAGATCAAAGTGAGAAATTGACTTCACTAGAGGCTAGGCGCACTTGGGAGCATAAGAACAATGAGCGCATGAAAAAGAATTTGGAAGAATTGAACAGCCACTTTGACTTTCAAGTCCCACAGCGCAGGTCTAGAGGTATTGCTTTTGCTGACGAAATAGAGAAGGTTAGCACTCCTATTCATGTGAATCCAGGTGGTATAACTAATGAGTCATATGCCCGAATCATGGATGATTTGCCTGACTTTGACCAAAAGAGAAGAGATCCAGACAATGTAACATCTGATCCACCATATTATACGTCAGTCACGCCGGACGCACCAACTGGCGGGCGGGCGTTTAAAGGTGATAGAAGGAGTGCTTTGGAAGCTGCGCATGGTTTGCGCGCTTCTAGTGCTAGTCCAGTTGGTTATGGAATTATGGGCGCTGTAAGGCGATCATTGCCGGCCGGTATGAGTGGAGTTAGGCGGTCAATAGATCCAGCCGCGGGTTACTTGCCTGAAGGTAAGGGACCTGCATTTGGTGTGCCTAAGTTTAAACCAACTAAGCCAATGCGTAACCCTAGAACTGTGAACTTCCCTGAATGGGATGGTCGGGAGGATTGGCGTGACTATCAAAGACGCACAGTAATGATAGCACGTTCAAACAATTGGGACGATGAGACATATAAAATACAACTGCTAACCGGAGTAGGTAAACAGCTGCCGCAAGCTATGATGCTGGAGCCGGATGATTTTTCAGTGGATGATCTCTTACAGATGCTTGAATATGACTATCAGGCGGAAAAGTCCGATAAGACGCGAAAGCGGGAATTTTGTAACTGTAGGCAGTACATGCTTTCGGTGATTGGGATGGCACGTTGCATGAAATGGCGGTAAAGACATTTCTTGATGGGCTGTTGGATGAAGGCATGGCGCACTATGTTGCACTGCAGGAGCCGACCAATATAGTTTCGGCTGCGGCGGCAACTAGATATAGGGATGTATTTGGTACCAGTGGAGTTTCTCGCACGTCGTCACACTCGCACTCGTTTACAAGCGGGGCGGGTGTGGCAACGGTAACTACTGTGACTAAATCAGAGCAGGAGTGGGATGATAAAGAAATGGCAGAGTTTCAAGCTTTTCGGGCGTGGCAGAAAAGGCCAAAACCGCAGCTAGAGGCTTTACCACCACCACCACCCCCGAGTCGGGTGAGGGAGGTAGAAGGGTTGCTTCTGAAGGAAATAATAGGAGAAGACCCGGTATGCCTCGCAAATGCTATTACTGTCAGCAGGAAGGACACATGTGGGCAGATTGTGCTAAACAAAAAACGCATGTTAAGTCTTTTGATGACTTTACAGCTCAGGCTGCGGCGATTAAAGAACAGTTGGCTCTGCTGTTAAACAAGGTTGGATCTTCTTAGGCGGTGAACAGGAGATCGTGACAAACAGCGCATTGTTGATAAATCGGGCTAGTAAACCAATTGGATCCGATGTTCTTGTGCCCCTTGATCAGCCGGGGGACGCCCATGGAGAAGGTGATCTTGGAGGTGGAGTGCACGAGGGCAACGGCAGAGGCACAATTGGGCGCGCCACATGCTCAGTGATGATGGTAAACGAAGGAAATCCTGAGTATGTATGCTCACCCGGGCAAATTCTAAAAGTATCTTGGGGAGAAGGTGCTAGGGTGGTGAGTAAGGTTATGGTGTGTGACTTGTGCGATTTTGAGATTTGTGTCTCAGACCGCAATCGCCCGCTTGTGGCTGAGCGCATGTATGCGGATGTGACTTTGGTGAATGTGACTGGACAATTCCTGATTGACTGGGGAGCCCAATGCACGCTAATAAAGAAGCGCGTGTATGACGAACTTTCAGTCAGGCCTTCTCTCATGTGGAGTGACGTGCTATGCGGGAACTGGTCATGATCGAAGGACACATGGGTGTGTGCGTCTGGCGCTGGAGTTGGGAGGCGCGTGGTATGCTCTCAATTGCCTGGTAGTGAGTGGTTTGGTTGGTGCGGAGGCTGGAATCATAGGGATGGATTTTATCTATCTCCATAAATGTAACTCTGATTGGTCTGGTTTATTCACCCTCGAGGCAGGTGAGCAGTCGATCATGTGTCGGGCATTGCAAAGTGGACCGATGACGCGGAGCGGCTGTGAGAGTGTTTTTATAGATGCTTTTTCTGCCATTTGCAACGGCTTTGGTCCAATGTCCCCCAATGAAGACATGTTTATTGAACCGGATGGAGCAGAGTTGGGATGCTATGTTGCAGGGAGTTTATTGGTTGCTGGCGACCGATGTAATTGCACGCTGTCTGTATACAATCCTACCAGTTCTCCTGTACTGATTGAACTGCAGACTGCAAGGGGGGGGGGATCTGATGAATGGTGACTCCCCTATTGTTGATGTGGAAATGTTGGAGCCTGAGGTTCCAATGCCTCCGGCTGTGGAATGTCCACTTGAAAAGTTGGTGAAAGGGTCTGATTTGTCTAAGGCGGAAGATATAGTCAGACTTAGACACCTGTTGACACAATATAAACATTGCTTCAGGTTACCAGGTGAAACACTAGGACACACTGATAAAGTGCGTCATGTGATCGATACAGGAGATGCTGTGCCGATTAAAAGTGTGTATAGACGCCTGCCTCGAGCACGTCGTGAGGCTGCTGAAAAGCAAATTCAGGATATGCTTGATAAAGGTGTTATAGAACCTAGTAATAGCCCATGGGGATCTGCAGTGGTGATTGTAAAAAAGAGTGACGGTACTGACCGTTTTTGTGTCGACTATCGTCCAGTGAACGCGGTGACTAAGAAAGATTCTTTCCCGCTACCAAGAATAGATGAAAGTATTGAAGCATTGGGTGGTAACCTATGGTTCATTACATTGGATCTAGAGAGCGGCTATTGGCAAATTGCCATGGATGAAGCAAGTAAAGAAAAAACTGCTTTCGTCTCGACTATGGGGTTGTTCCAATTCAAGGTGATGAGCTTTGGTCTATGTAATGCGCCGGCCACATTTGAACGAATGATGGAGCAAATGTTGGCTGGTTTAAGATGGAAATGTTGTTTAGTATATTTGGATGATGTAATCATCTTTGGCTCCAGCTTTGATGAAGCATTGTCTAATGCGGAAAAAGTCTTGCAACGACTAGCTGATTATGGCCTGAAATTGAAACCAAAGAAATGCGAATTCTTCAAACTTAATGTAAAGTATCTGGGTAGAATAGTCTCTCAGAAGGGGGTTCGCGCTGATCCGGGCAAGTTGGAGAAGGTTCATTCATGGCCAGTGCCGACTACTATCAAACAAGTCCGACAGTTCCTGGGGTTTGCCTCTTACTATAGAGAATTCATGCCTAACTTTGCTGAGGTTGCGGCTCCTATTCAAGCATTGGTGTCCGGAGCAGAGTTGAAAAATAATCGGCGGGTGACGTTCGATGAGAACTGTCATAAGGCTTTTTCAGACTTGAAAGACTTGTTAACATCTCCGCCTGTGTTGGGCTACCCACAGCCGACTGGAACTATTATTTTAGATACAGACGCCAGTGGGTATGGAATGTCTGGCGTCCTATCCCAGATGCAGAATTCTAGGGAAGTAGTTTTGAGTTACGCCAGTAATTCATTGTCCAAAGCACAGCAGAATTATTGTGCCACAAAAAGAGAACTGTTAGCTGTTTTAACTTATTTATCTAAGTTTCAACACTATATCATTGGCCAGCATGATTTTAAACTTAGAACTGACCATGTTTCACTTCGGTGGCTGATGAATTTCCGTGACCCGTCTGGTATGCTTGCAAGATGGTTAACCATCCTGCAACATTATGGTTTGCCCGAAGATCAGATTGTTCATCGGCCAGGCCGCAAACACATCAATGCGGATGCGCTTTCTAGACTACCAGTGAGAAGATGTCCTCGCGACGATTGCTTAGACTGCGGCGCGCATGATGCAGTGGTAGCCACAATGACCGTCAATTATCATATCTTCTCGTCATTGGCGGGTGATAGATTGAAGGTAGCGCAGGATGAGGATGATGTTCTGTCAAGGATTAAGTCTATAGTACAGGGTTTGACTCCGAAGCCAGACAATAAAGCTTTGTTGGCTGAGGGGGGAGAATTCTGTTACTATATGAATAGGATAGAATTTTTAAAAGTGGAAAAAGAATTGCTTTGCTTGGATTGGGAAAGCGACAACGGTGTTGTATATACACGTGTATTGGTACCTTTGTCTCTGAGAAGGGAGTTATTCCGTACTTTGCACGGGAGTAAGCTTGCAGCTCACTTTGGCAAGTTTAAAACTTATCAGGCGGCGAGGCAAAAGTTTGTTTGGCCCCGCATGAAGAGAGATATCGCCGATTGGGTGCGCGGCTGTGAAGTTTGCGCTTCTTGTAAGAGCAGAGGTGGTAAAGGTATAACCCCGTTGAAGGAAGAAGTCCATGGTGTGCACTGGAGCCGCATTGCGTTGGATATTATTGGTCCATTTAGGAGGACCCCTAGAGGAAATAGCTGCTGAAGCTTACCCGCTTCCTGATCACACAGCCGCTACCTGTGCGATGGCTTTATTTACTGAATGGATATTAAGATATGGTCCGCCAGTCTCTCTCCAAACAGATGGGGCGCCTGAATTTCGTTCAGCGCTGTTGAAGGAATTGTTGCTTCTGCTGGATATCGAGCAATTGATGTCTCTACCCTATAGACCTCAGGCAAATGGACAGGTAGAACACTGGAACCGTGTCCTTGTAGAACAACTCTCTTGCCTGACACAGTTTGAAGATCTGAATTGGGATTTGTTGGTGCCTTGTATTGCACATGCTTATAGGGGCCCTGTGCATAAGAGCACTATGTGTACTCCGAATCTGGTAGTATTTGGCACCGAATTGACCGTTCCGGCTGACATTATTTATGGCACTCTGACAGGAGATGTTGATTTTCCCTGCCGCAATGTATTTGTGGAAGAGATCAGGTCCTTGTTGCTAAGAGGGCATAAGTTTGCCAGGGAACGCCTGGGGCATTCGGCTGTTTACCAGAAAAGGTATTTTGATAGACGGGCCCGGCCAAAAATATTTAGAACTGGAGATGTAGTTTGGAGATATGCAACGTCTATGGCTCAAAAGAAATATGGCCCCAAATGGGATGGTCCTTTTGAAGTCATGAGGCGGGTGCAGGGCTCTACCTATGAACTCAGAACCGAGGAAGGGATTCTCAGATGGAATGGAGATTTACTCAAATTGGCTTTTGATGCGGATGGTACTCCTGTGCAGGCGGTAAATCTGCATAGAGCTCCTGAGTATCAAAAGCAGCAGGTAGCGGGGAAAGACTACTTGAGGATTAATCCTCAGGGACGTGTCATACCCGGCCGGCACGCTCCGACAGTGCTCCCTGCAGATAAAATTGTGAGACATGTGAAGAAGCGCGGCCGCCCGCCTAATAAACCATCTCCTGTGACTGACCCACCGTCGGGTGTGGCCGCGGGAGTGGGTGAGGGCGAAGCGGCTGTGGAATCTGAGAACTCTAGTGATTCAAGTGATGAGGAAGAGGTAGAGGGTTCACCATTAGCTAAGACTATGGGTAATCTGTTGAAGTCAGGGTATTTGGAAGAAAGGCCTAAGCGTCATAGGCAAGCCCCTGATCGACTTGGCTACGAGTGAGTGAATCAGTTGTATGAGGTGCGGAGGAAACAAAAAATGACACAACGAGAAGTACTGGTAGAATGATATCTCACATCAACATGGCGGGAGGATTTATTCCTCTCTGATGTGATGTTTGTGTGAAATAATAACAACAGTTTCAAGTTTACTATACATGGTTTTGGCATTGAAATTGACTTGGAAAACTAACTGACTGGTAGGGCATGTAGCCTCTCATTGTCCTGACACCTACTGGGATATCTGACTGGGCCGAAGCAATACACCCCACGGAAAGTAGGGAGAAACTGCTTAGTTATGTTTTCTTATAAAATTTTGTGCTATTGTTGGTGGCGTATTGGGTTCTGCTCGGGAGCCCAGGTGCCTGGATGTTGTGTGTGTATGTCTGCTAGGTAGCGGGGCAGGCAGAGACACCACTATTCACGGTACGTGCACTCTAGCGTGTACCACTCGGCGACAGGGCTGCGATGCTATATTTAGAAGGAAGAAAGACCTCTGATTGGATGGGGCGTCACAGGACTAGGTCACGGGAACTGGCGAGAGCGTGGGTCTGCAGAGTACGCTCGGATAGTGGACACGGCAGACGTGTTTCACTTCCAGTTGGAAGTTGATTCGTCAATGGGTGGCAGTGAGAGGAAGGAATCCGAAGACAGACCTTGTGCAGGTGGGGAGCAGGAGTCCAAAGCCGCGGACACGGCGGCTGTGACCCGCGCTGAGACCCGCGCTGAAGAACTTCCCCCGAAAGAAGACTGGTATCGGGAGATGACCGCGGAGATTGAGGCCGATTACGAGAGAGTAGAGAAAAAGAGAATGGAGCTGCAGGAGGCGCAGGATCGTCAAAATGCAGCAGAATGGCAGCTTCAAAGGAGTAGACGTAGGAAGTCTAAGCCTGCGAAGTCTGCCAAGATCGTGGAGTCGGATGAGAGTGAGGAAGAGGAGCAGTTGCCTCCCAAAGCCACTGCTGCCTCTAGGCCTAAGAGGAAGACGACCAAGAAAACTGATTCTGAAAACTGATTCTGAATAGCCCCTGAGTCTGAGAAATCAGGCAAACAGACTGTGAAGAAGGTTGAAGGTTCAGAGGAGGGAAAAACTAAGACTGCGTCTGCGTCAGGTAATGCAAAGTCAGCTAAGGACGAAGCAAAATCTAATGGCGGCAAGACAAAGTCGAAGAAGGAGTTTAATTCCCCCAAAGGTATGCCGAAGCAGGAAGTTAAAAGAGGGCGAGAGAAGAATAAGACCGCGGTTAAGGAGAGCGGGAGCAGGAACGCGAGTACTAGCTCTTGCACCTCTTCTACTGAGAACAGTGACCAGTCACGCGCCAGTCACACCGGCGGCCCTGGACTTAACTCTGTGGAGGATGTAAGGCGGGCTTTGGCTAGGCCGTCTTGGAAGAATGCTCCTAAGAAAACCTCAGACAGTGCAAACCCAGTTCGCCATCAGGCGCGCTGGCGGTTGAAGGATAAGTTGGAAGGAGTGGAGCTTAGCCCTACTAATATGGCTAATATTGTTCCGAAACAGGGGGATGGAGTTCTTGTGAACCCTGAATCGGATGATGAAGATGAGATTCTTGGTAGTTATTGGAAAAACGCTTCAATAATGCCCCGGTATGAGGATAAGTTCCATTACCTCAAGTCCCGTACCGGGAAAGCAGACGGCCATCAAGAAATTATAGACCTTATAATGGATAAGTTGAATGGTGCTCCTTTGCTGTGGAAACCAGGGTACAGGTGCCCATTTACTTGGTGTAGGTATCTGGGTAAGGAAATTAATCCTAATGGGATTAAGGTCTACCGCACACGGGAGAGGTTTTATCGCCACCTGTGTGAAGAGCATTGCCCGGCGGTGCATTTGTACACCTGTCCACACGCGCACTCCTGTAGTGTTAGATTGGATAGGCGTTCAGACCTTGTGCGCCATTTGGTCAACCGAACCACCGGCCATAGGAATGGACCAGACTGGGCAAAAGAAATGTCAGGTAGTTTCAGAGTTTTGGAGCAGGAGTCTGCAAACTTGGGTTGTGTGCGTTTTGCGCGGATGGGAAGGTATGACCTGGACCGTGTTATGACCATTGGCCGACATCGCGCGCAACTGGAGATTAGGGCCAGTGCCTCTGAAGCAAGGAGAGTTGCTAATAAGAAAGTGGTTGATGCTCCTGCTCCTGCAAAGAATGCTTGGTCTACGCCTAGACCTTCTCAGGCTACAATTGCGGCTGTCTTGACTGGTGCACGACCGAAGGACAGCTCTACAGTAGCTGCGCTAAATCAGCCAGCTGCTGCTGCCGGAGCTCCTGGTGAGATAGCCACTGATCGTTGTATGTTGGATGGAGCGGGTGTGGTTGACAGTGTCCCTGTGTCGGTCTTGCCATGCCTACCCACGGATGAGAGTTTGGCTACAGCCGCTATAGATGTGGATAGGAGCTTGAATAATATCTCTGTTTCTATCAATCAGGCTGTGAATGTTTCGTTGGAAGCAGTGAGGTCGGCTGTGCAAACTGCTTTGGCCCCAGTAGCCGACATTGCAGAAGTCAGAGCCGCGGCTGCAGAGATCCCCGCTATGCGTGCCCGCATTGAGGATCTTACCAGGCAGCTGGACTACTATAAGAGAGAGGATAGGTTATCAAGGGAAACCATCCTTGATCTGAGGTGTCGCTTGACTGCTTATGAAAGCAGTGAGGGTGAGCCAGAAAAGAAACGGAAAAAAGCTGAAAAGGTGAAGGAGGACGTTGAATCTGATGTTGTGTGGAAGTCGGACCTGGAGAAGATCATGTCTGATCTGCTCCAGCAACATGCTGCTTCTTTCATGAAGTCGCATGTTGCGACTCCTCAGGGGCAAGCTGTTCAGGCACCGCCAACGAATGAGGAAGTTATTGTGGCTTTGGTGCAGTCGTCCCCTAAGAAGTTGCCGCAGCAGCAGTTGCAACAGCAGTTGCCGCAGACGTTGCCGCAGACGTTGCCGCAGACGTTGCCGCAGACGTTGCCGCAGATTACTTCAACTGCGCCAGCGACTGCTGCAGTCGTGGAAACTACCCCACTTAAAGCGGTAGTGGTAAAGGAGTGTTTGCAGTCAACTCCAGCCCGTGATAGTTGGGATTCAGTAATGAATCCTAATGTACAGATGAACGTTGTTTCGCCTAGGCGTTTCAACCCTATGATGTTACAGACTATGGCCCAGTTGCCCGTTCAGCAGTTGCATCAACAACAGTTGGATAGGCAGTTGGAGCAACAGCAATTGTTGGAGCAACAACAGTTGCAGGAGCAACAGTTGCAGGAGCAACAGTTGCAGCAGCAGCATTTAGAGCGGCAGCAATTGGAGCAGTCCTTGGAGCAACAGCGGCATTTGCAGCGCTCACTGCAGTTGCAGCAGCAAGCTTTGCAGCAGCAGCAGTCAGGTCGGGCAGTGCCTCTGCCTATGTATAGTCCTCATGCGATGACAGGGTTCACGCCTCTGTCAACAAACAGAGAGCCTGAGGCGCAGCGGCGAACATCAGTCTTGTTAGGGGAAAACCCAGCTGTGGCACAGGGCTCTCCCGGAGTGCTTGGTCGAGTTGCGGGTAATGCTCCCATCGCTCCTCCTGGTTTTGTAGGTGTTACACCCGTGCCGGGTAGTAGCGCTGTGTCTCTGTCGGCAGTGCCCCCGCTCTTCTCTTCTCCCGTGAGGAAGATGAGCTTGTTGTTTAACAGACTTATGAATACCTCTGTTGTAGAGGAGGAGCCTGCGGCATCCGAGGACCGACCGGCCGACCGACCGGCGACAATGGCATAATTAATCAATTATGCTTGCATAAAAACCCAAGCAAGAAGCATCGCCACATTCCGCCATCGGCGATGCATTAGCACTGTACAACTTCCTCTATGATCGGGGAACCCACTCTATTTCTCATTGTCCAACACCCAAAAGTTACATGACTGCCTAAGTTAGAGCCTTAGGGAGAGATTGGACCAAGATTTTTTAGCTCTTACTGGTATAATTAGTGCATAACAGACCTCTCACATTCACCCTTTATCTGCATGAGGACGTCGAAATCAGACATTGTTGTGGTCCTTACACCTTGTGGCAATGTGGTAAACTAACAGCAAGTGCCAGGAATGGTTTCTCACCCTCCCATGAGGTAGCGCCACCGTATGATGTGTAAAACAGCGCCGCGTCGGCAATTGTTTTTCACGTTGACTTAACATTAAAATTACACGATTTTGGAGGAGGGTGGGCGGGACAGTAAGGAGAATGGTGGACAGGATGGTGGGCAATGTCTGCCTACAAAAACAAAAACGTAAATAGCCCAAGACTTCCCCTCAAACTCTGACGATAGGCCTTGATCTGGTGCCATCACACTCTCTGGACTGAGGAAGATAAAAATATGGACATTGACGAGGAGGAACTCTTGAAAGACGAAGAGAGCAATGTTAAAGGTGTACATGAGACAATCTAATTTGATGCGTCTGAATATAGTCTTTGGATATTAGTGGTCTTTTCGAGTAGTGATCATTTTAGACTCTATTATTATTATACAACTTTTATTCAGTAAACATATACATAGTATAAATCAGCGAATAGGGTCATTAATCCATCTCCACTGGAGATCTACCAGGTAACCCTTAACAAAAGATGAGAATACATAGAATAAGGTTTTAAAATACAAGATTTGAAAAATTAAAATATTAAGCATAATCCGCATAATAGTCCATGTCCTTTAGTGTCATTAAATTATCATAAAATACGTGAAGTTCCTTATATCCTGAGATCACTTTCAGGACCGAGTGTGACTGTTCTTTTTGTTACTCAATGTTCCAGTTGTTAATATTTGATGTCTTGTGTGGTAGACTTGATTCTTCACTGATGCATAGTATCGATAAGTTATTGAAGTTAAAATGCGAGAGACAATAGAAGCAAATATAGGTTTAAACGCTCATGACGTTTATCAAATACCTTGATCAATAGTGTATTTGCACTCCTATGTTGCCCTATACTGGGTCAGTAATCCTCCTTACAATATGTTAAACATGGCAAAAGAAAGGGCATTTAAATTTAATAAAGTCTCAGCTTTCTAAGCTGGGAATAAAATTCTTGCCTGTACTGGCAAATAAACAATTTGGCCTATACTGGCTCTAAGCAGAAATAACTGAGATCATAGCTGTACGTAATATCTATTAACATAACATTCTCATGATAATAACATCCTCTTAACGCTATACCGCTGTATCGGCCTTAGTCGTAGAACTTACGTGCCTACTTTACCCCCCACCCTATTCAAACCCCCCTTCCCACTACGATTGTCTACTGGCATGAGTAAGTCAATGGTTCAATCAAGACAGTGGTATCAAAACATGAAATTTCGTGTATACCTAAATATATCAGAATAATCTCTATGAACTCAAATTGTAGACAATACCGAGAAATCTCAGTCTTTTAGGTACTCATCTGATTCCTGAGGGTAGGTATTTTTCAACCAGTTCCGGAACGCTTCCCTAGTTTTTATCTGTCTGGTTTTATGTGATAACTCGTTCCAAAGAATGGGCATTTTATAGATATAAGATTTTCTAAATTTCTCATTATTAGGTTTAGGCACCTTTAATTTTTTACCGTCAGTAAGACCACGTAAGTTTATTGGCCTGTCGTCTATGTTTTGCGGCGACAGAGATCGCCTAAATGCCAATTCGAGTATATGCCCGTCCCTCCTAGTAGAGAGCGAGGGCATATTAGAGTCTTTATGGATACCCTTGGTACTCGATAATTTGGGCAACTTCAGGGCAATCTTTAGTGCCGAATTTTGTAAAGTCTGAAGTCTATCCAGATAATTTTGGGGCGTGGTTTGGTAAAAGACATCACCGTAATCTATATGGGGTAATATCATAGTCTTGAATAATAACATAAGGGTTTTTGTATCACAAATTCCATAGAGTTTCGAAAGAGATTTAAGTTTACCTCTGATAGCGTTAATTTTCTTTTCCATGAAAACCTTGAAATTAAGCTGTCGGTCAATCTCTACCCCCAGGAACTTATAACACTCGACCTCATCTAAATCAAACTGTCCTATTTTATATTTACTGGTACCAAGTTTCCCCGGCTTTAGATCAACCGTCATTGATTTACACTTTTTCGTATTTAGAGAGATCTTGTGTGCTGCGCACCATTTCACAACTCTGTCAAGATCACCTTGAAGACCGACATTTCCTGCGGAATTCCTAGTTCTACAAGAATAAATGACAGTGTCGTCCGCAAAATGTTGGACGCGACTGTGTAATATAACCTTATGTAAATCATTTATATAAATAATGAAGAGGAGAGGTCCCAAAGAAGTTCCTTGGGGGACTCCACAGGTAACATTTTGTACAGAAGAAAGGTGTCCATCAACGACGACTCTCTGCGACCTATCAGATAGATAATTTCGAAACCATTTAATTTGGTCATCCTGAACTCCTAAATTCTTTAATTTATTTATTAAAATATCATGATTAACGGTATCAAAAGCTTTTTTAAAGTCTAAAAATACTAGGTCTGTTAAATTTTTGTTATTTAAATTTTGATATGTGTAAGTAAATATACGATCAAGAGCGTCGTTGATGGATCTACCACTTCGAAAACCAAATTGATATTCACAAAGTAGTTGCTCCCTTTCCAAATAAGCAGCTAACTGTCCCTGAACACAACTTTCCAGTATCTTAGCTGGTAAATTAACACACGATATGGGTCTATAATTCCCAGTGATAAGTCTACTCCCTTCTTTAAAAAGAGGTGTGACCGTCGCTGTTTTAAAATCATCGGGCACTTTTGAGGTTTGTAAAGACAAGTTATAAAGGTAAGCAAATTGCTGACTCAGAGTCCTCATACATGGTTTAAGAATATTAGTAGGCATAAACTTTATGCCAGATGCTTTAAAGTTCCCTATTTTATTAAGAGCCAATTCAACAGCTGCAGGCGTAATGTCTGAGAATACAAATTGATTGTCACATTTGACTTCATCGTTTTCTAAAACCTCACCATGATTATCTTCCACTTTTATCTTACTTGCCAGCTCCGGGCCAACATTTACAAAGTATTTGTTGAACTCCTCGGCAGCATCAGATCCCTCCAACTTAGACCCTTCATTATTTGTTATAACTATATCATTACACCTATTTTTACACTTTTCTTTTGACACAATCGGTTTAATGATCTCCCAGAATTTGTGTGGTTCTGATCTGGATTCCTGTATTTGTTTCCTCAAAAAATTACTTTTTGATCTCTTAATCTCCTCATTGAACCTACATCTTTGCCTTCTGGCTTCTGTCCAGTCGACACTAAGTCCAGAGGCTTTGGCCCTTGTAAACGCTTTATCTCGGTTTTTTGACATTCTTATGATGTCTTTGGTGTACCAATCTGGGGTTTTATTTACATTTTTATAAGTTTTTACCGGACACATTCTATCCAGGTATAGCTCCAAGGTGGTTAGAAGAATCTCCCAGGCCTTGTCGACATCCCTAGTTGAATAGAATGTGGTCCAGTCCAGGTCACGTAAAATTTCCTGAAGTATTTTAATGTCCAGGTGTTTAGTGTTCCTGGCCTTTATCGTTACTCTAGTATAATTATTTCTGACCTTTTTTATCTGTAAGAACACTGGTAAGTGATCACTAATATTGCAGTTTATAGCTCCACTTTCGTTTGTGTCACCTAAATTTGTGTATATATGGTCAATCTTAGATTTTGATTTTTTACTAATGCGAGAGTGAACTTTGATAACTTGGTGTAAATTGTATTTTCCAAGAATTGTGTTAAAGCGATTAGCATGTTTAGTTCTACCAGTTTCAATTAAATCCGAGTCATAATTAAAATCCCCAACGATTATAATATCCTTGGTAGTGTCTAAAGAATCTAAGACATTTTCGAGGTGTGCTAAAGCCTCAACCATAGAGGCCTGTGGCGGCCTATAAACATTAATGAGAACCTTGGGTCTCATAAAACTCTTAGAAATCCCTAAAACCTGAATCTCAATATTCTTATTTGATACCAGTGATATGTACTTGGAGTGGACTCAAGCCAGATGCAGCAGTGGTTAGCCCAGCTGTGATGAGCCCAGCGGTGACGAGACGAGATGAGCGAGAATGGATAGATGTCCCTTGATAGTCTCTACCGCTGGTCAACTCAACTCTTAGGATACAGCTATATCGGATACAAACAATTTTTACCACAGCAATACATCGACCTATTACATGTGTGCCTCAAACGAACAGTTTCCAGAACTAGGATGTTACCGGACATTTGTGTTGTGCTTCTCAATAACCAGGACACTTGGATTCATTATTCACGGACTAAAACATTACCAAAATGGACAGAGTTGCTGATCTACATACTTCAATATATTTGTGTGTTTGTTCTCTCCATTGTTCGTGTGATTCCTGCAAACCCGGTACAGATTCCTATGTTTTTACATATTTATTCTGTGATTTTTATTGTTTTATTGTTTGATGGCGAATGTATTGTTGACTCTTACTTATTTTTTACCTACTTACTTGTGTATTAACCTTATGGTTTAGTCTTTTCTGAGTAAAAGCCTAAAGTGGTTGTGCCCTCCTTTCGAAAGAGGGGGAGGGGCATTGGGGTGCGCGGCTGTGGATTAGCTTTGCTGAACCAGAGCCGTGCCCACGCGCATCTCAGCGGTTGTCGCTATGGGACTCTAGGGTTATGTAAGTTGTGTATTGGTGCTAGCTGCGCGGGTTGCGGTTGTGGTCTTAGTCACCAACAGAGGTCGTGCTGTGTTGTGTATCTGTATTTTTTAACTTTTTATTGCTGTATGTTGTACTTATCCTATGTATGTCTTGTACTTACATGTTATACACCCTTTTGTATTTGCATGTCATTATCATGTACCACTCTCTTGATATATGTTCGGTTGTTGTTGTCACAAGCCGTGATATCTAGCAACCCGGGTGTGAATAGGAAGATATTAAACGTTGAGTGCTGGCGAGGTCCATTAGATCCTGTTGTTGTTGTTGTCTTTGATTAGATAGATTAAGTTCCCATAGTCGCTTAAGGCTGTCGATCGGACACTACATACGTTTACTTCATTTAAATAAACAAACTGGATAGAAATTGAATAGTGAATGGATTGTTACGTTATTGTATCCATACCTACATTACGCTATATTGCGATTTCCAGGGCGTTTAGTGCTGCCATCTGGTAAGAAGATGGGGCATTAAGTCAATGGTTATTATGTTGAGGACATATCCGCCAGGTGGAGTGCAATATATACATCGTGTATGTTGTGCGAAAAGTCCACTAGGAGCGCACAAGCGGTCTCCCGGGAGCCCAATACCTCCATGGAGACCAAACCGCTTGGGTCGCTCAGGGGACAAATTAAGGAGATCGCGGGTGCTTCAAGCAGAGGAGACTTTAAGAAGTCTCCTCTGCTTCGGTCCAAGGAGAACAGGGTCACAGGTTCGAGACACCATTAAAAATTTCTGTTTCTTAGCATTGGAGAAATAAAGAGACACAATACAGATCTACATTCCATTAAATTCTAAAATGACATACACAAACCGACCTTCTGCATCATGACCATTTTCAATTATTTTCACATCAAGACCACAACCCCGCTCTTAATTTTGATGATCCATGACCGAAAAAACATTGACCCGGCCATTGTCCTCGCCAAATATCTTCTGATAAATCATTGCCACTACAGCTAATTATAGTGACAAGTCCAAATCGTATTGCATCATTTGTTTTGATACATATGATAGCTTAACCCCGGCGCCTATTCAAGGCCCGACGCTTATCGGTAAATCATGCTCTGCCCCCGGCACTTATTCAAGGCCCGGCGCCTATTTAAGAAAGACAAAATTATAAAAAAAATATGCCAAATGCAATTTTCAAGCTCGGTCATATACAAACCTAAATCACATTATGATTGAGATGGAGATTAATAAAATAAACAATTAGAATTTAATCTATGAATATACCAACCAAAACAAAGTCTGGAGCATACTGTATAAGATACTCCAAGGCATAACTAACAAACTCTGCCCGAAACGAAAATACAAAGCTAAGAAAGAAAAACCACCATGGTATTCCAATGAACTGCTAAATCTAGCTCATAAAAGGGATTTCAATTTTAGGAAATATAGGCAGACCAAAAACGAAGCATTCAGAATTTGGGCTGTATACTTTAGAAACTTAGCCAATATCAAAACCAAACAGACCAGAAGTTACTACTTTAGAGAGCAACTTGACAGACATAAATATGATTATAAGAAATTCTGGCAAATACTTAATGACTATTTAATCCAAATAAATCCAAATAAATCTCTAAGGTTATAAACCCGGAAACGGACTCCATGGCATATGCCAAGGATGTCCCAAATATTATCAACAAATTCTTTGCTAACATAGACTCCAAAACGGTGGCACTTCCACCTAATTGTGTTAACAACTTTGAACTTGGACCGAAAGCTCCTAATGGCCAACTTATGGAACAAATACCATATGAAGCTATAAGTAATCAATCGCTGACTAAAATATTAGATAAATCGATATAGGGAATTAAACACCAAAACCGTAAGAAAGACGATATATAAACTATTAGATAGTCTATTACCTTACAAGTCATCTGGTTGTGATGAAATACCAATGCAGGTATTCAACTTACTGTTCAGGGCCATAAAACCGCAACTAATTTACTTACTCAACCTATCTGTCATACGATGTATAATGCCATTAAGGTGGAAACAAGCTACTGTGATACAAATACCCCAGAAAGGTAATGCTATACATCTAACCAATCTAAGGCCAATATCTTTTACTCACATAATTGGTAAAATCTTGGAAAAACATGTCAACAACCAAATACAAACCTTTGTGGAAAACAATAATTTACTATCTCCATACCAAGGAGGCTATAGGCAAAATGCCTCCACTAAGGATGTTGCAGGATGGTTAACCATCTTGCAAGCATACCAGACGGGTCACGGAAATTCATCAGCCACCGAAGTGAAACATGGTCAGTTCTAAGTTTAAAATCATGCTGGCCAATGATATAGTGTTGAAACTTAGATAAATAAGTTAAAACAGCTAACAGTTTCTCTTTCTGTTTCTATCAATCAGGCTGTGAATGTTTCGTTGGAAGCAGTGAGGTCGGCTGTGCAAACTGCTTTGGCCCCAGTAGCCGACATTGCAGAAGTCAGAGCCGCGGCTGCAGAGATCCCCGCTATGCGTGCCCGCATTGAGGATCTTACCAGGCAGCTGGACTACTATAAGAGAGAGGATAGGTTATCAAGGGAAACCATCCTTGATCTGAGGTGTCGCTTGACTGCTTATGAAAGCGGTGAGGGTGAGCCAGAAAAGAAACGGAAAAAAGCTGAAAAGGTGAAGGAGGACGTTGAATCTGATGTTGTGTGGAAGTCGGACCTGGAGATGATCATGTCTGATCTGCTCCAGCAACATGCTGCTTCTTTCATGAAGTCGCATGTTGCGACTCCTCAGGGGCAAGCTGTTCAGGCACCGCCAACGAATGAGGAAGTTATTGTGGCTTTGGTGCAGTCGTCCCCTAAGAAGTTGCCGCAGCAGCAGTTGCAACAGCAGTTGCCGCAGACGTTGCCGCAGACGTTGCCGCAGATTACTTCAACTGCGCCAGCGACTGCTGCAGTCGTGGAAACTACCCCACTTAAAGCGGTAGTGGTAAAGGAGTGTTTGCAGTCAACTCCAGCCCGTGATAGTTGGGATTCAGTAATGAATCCTAATGTACAGATGAACGTTGTTTCGCCTAGGCGTTTCAACCCTATGATGTTACAGACTATGGCCCAGTTGCCCGTTCAGCAGTTGCATCAACAACAGTTGGATAGGCAGTTGGAGCAACAGCAATTGTTGGAGCAACAACAGTTGCAGGAGCAACAGTTGCAGGAGCAACAGTTGCAGCAGCAGCATTTAGAGCGGCAGCAATTGGAGCAGTCCTTGGAGCAACAGCGGCATTTGCAGCGCTCACTGCAGTTGCAGCAGCAAGCTTTGCAGCAGCAGCAGTCAGGTCGGGCAGTGCCTCTGCCTATGTATAGTCCTCATGCGATGACAGGGTTCACGCCTCTGTCAACAAACAGAGAGCCTGAGGCGCAGCGGCGAACATCAGTCTTGTTAGGGGAAAACCCAGCTGTGGCACAGGGCTCTCCCGGAGTGCTTGGTCGAGTTGCGGGTAATGCTCCCATCGCTCCTCCTGGTTTTGTAGGTGTTACACCCGTGCCGGGTAGTAGCGCTGTGTCTCTGTCGGCAGTGCCCCCGCTCTTCTCTTCTCCCGTGAGGAAGATGAGCTTGTTGTTTAACAGACTTATGAATACCTCTGTTGGAGAGGAGGAGCCTGCGGCATCCGAGGATTCTGTTTATGTTCCTCAGTCGGACGCAGACCGTTCAGCTCAGGAAGACGGACTAGATGTGTCTGGTTCGTCTCATGTTTCTTGTGAAAAGAGCTTGACCGACCGGCGACAATGGCATAATTAATCAATTATGCTTGCATAAAAACCCAAGCAAGAAGCATCGCCACATTCCGCCATCGGCGATGCATTAGCACTGTACAACTTCCTCTATGATCGGGGAACATTGACACTGAGGTCAGAATTTTGGTGAGAGAAAAGGACAGGGCATTCAGGTATGTGCTTCAAACTAAAGCTATTGCAGATTGGAACCGGGCTAAAAAATCTTCGAAAAGAAGTTAGATGAGTCATTACTCGGAAGAAAAGAGAATTCTAGAGAGGTGATCTATGAACCAGGTGTTGGAAGAGATAGTAGGAATATAAGCGAGTTTAGAACTCCTATTGATTTATTAACTGGGCTGGGCGCTTTGATTCATGCAAATAAATTCTTTGCAGGTATAGGAAATGATAATCCCTGTTTTCCCACAAACCCGGCATATATCGGTCTTCCAGTGATCTTTGACAAACCTAGGTATTGACGAAGCAATCTGGATGTACAACAAAATTCTGGGTTCACCGAAATTGAAACCAGAATACTGAAGCTTGCTATGAGCACCTGTGCCTTGTTTTTCACAAATCTTCTGAATAGAATAATTTCAACTGGTCTTATTCCTGAGTCCTGAGTCCTGAAACAAAGTGCTGAGAGTGCCTTTTGGAAATGAGATGACCAAAAATGAACTGATACAAAAGTAAAAAATTCTTCCACTCGAAAACACTTCTGAAAGTGTCTGAAATGATATGATCGACGCCGTACGTATGACACTTTGTCTTTTGAACACATTAACCTCAGGAATCGCAGAGTGAATATGATGAAAATATCAAGACCTACACAGGAAAAGACTAGAGGTAGTATCTATTTTAAGAGAAGAAAACTGTGGAATATTATGCCAGATACGATAAGAGGTGATATATTAATAGGGATGTTTGATGTATTTTAGCGTAATCTCATTTCTTTCCGTCCACATTTGTGTTCGGCAGTATACAGTTACAATATTGATTATTATTCTTTTTAAAGGCGAGGTGCGAACACGTTCATGGTGGTCACTACGTTTTTTCGTTTTTTTCTTCTCGTCAATTCTGTATTAAATATGTAATTGCCTGTAATGTAATAACACAAATCATCTCAAGATTCCTACTTCCTGGAATAGACTCCCAACGGTGGCCCACCGAACCTTAGACACTAAGATTTTTAAGAACCAAGCTAAAACACTGTACATTTGAACGATGATTGAAGTTGAACATGATCTAGAAATGATTGCTTGAAATTGAACCATACTTGACTGAATTTGTTTACTTGTTCTTGCTCCGATCTTCTAAAAGCAAGTTTGATATACTTGAGTACATGTATTTATAGTTTCGTCTGCGTTAGTATAGATGATATTGGGCGGACACCTACAGATATATGAAATATAATATACAAGATAATAGAATGAAATAAGTGCCTTTGCCATGAAAGAGACCACAGTCCCACGAAGTCAAAGCAATACAGGGTGGCATCCCCTGCACCTCAAAAGGAACAATACTCATCTCATTTGTTGATGGAGGTTCAATCTGACATAGACTAACTATTCTATGCCAGATAGATTCAACATGTCTTCCATCCAATGCTTTATTATTTCTAGACTTTATATTGGTGGTTCAGACACATTGTGCAGCTAAGATATGAGAAACGTCACCCATGATTGTATCATTACTTTATTTATGTCCTTCTGCAGCTGAATAAGCCTGTAGTGAAGCAAAGGCACAACATCAAAGCTGTAGGAAAGCAATCAGCGCAAGCATGCAAATAGCTCGTTTGGTCTTAACTATATAGCTCCACTGTCCTACCGATCCATTTGATATCGATTAAAAATTACCTCTTCCTCGTCTGTTTTTGTCCAACATAATACAGTGCGTAATTTATAATGAAATAAGATTTGATTACAATCAATTGTAGTTTATACTACCGGTACTAGTGTCGCTGCTGTAAAATTGAATCGTGAATTATTGGAGACACATGGTCAACATTGATTATACGGTAATACCGGTAATTGGTATAAGTTGGTGCTCGTTATGTATATCTTTTTAGTATCTTGCAGTAAACATACATCCATACGTTCAAATGTGAAATTATGTAACAAAACCTGTGCCTATGGTTTCTATATTATATAATATATTTTAAATATGGACGCGAATTTGACTATTGTCGAATCGAAACTAACGTTTTACAGATTGTATTTTGCTGAAATGAGTATAAGAAGAAATGTTTTAAAAACAAAAGACGCCGCGCCAGGTTTTTAGGTTTAGACACTGATATATGAAGGTATATGAAGGTAGCGGTTTATTCTTGTATTTTATTAACGATTCCATAAACCCCAAAAATAATGATATTTGAAAGTAATGAGTATTATTTTGTCAGGCTTTTTCCATATAGTATGTCATTGTAATCACTCTCGATCTCATCAAATGCCCCAGGTTGTGATAAAAACAGCATTTTGTGTAATTCATATCATGAATGAAATACTTTTCATATCAAATTCATATGAAGGGTAGATTGCATTTGACGAGAAGTCACAGTGGCTAAATTCAATACGAAAGAAAGACTAAACCCCTAGATGAATCAGGCCAGCATCCAATAACATCTATCGATTCATCATAGACTTAAATTTCAGACCACCCTACAGCGAACGACCAATCAGCGACGCTGACACATGATGCCTAGCTGCTTGCCGTTGTTACAAACCACATAATTGGTCATTAGAGCAGGAACTGCACTTGCTATTTTTGCTAATCCCTTCAAGCGCACACTCAAGGAAAAAAGGTTATTTAGGGCTTCTACCCTTTAATATTCCATAATTTTATATTTTGAGTTTCTATCAGATCTGCTATTATATTCCTAATATCGAATCTACCAGCAACCGCCGCGCCCCCTATAGTGCTATTCTGGAACACTGACAGATCTGCTTCATTCTCTCTCACACACACCTCCATTGAATTACGCTCTGTATCATATCCTTCGCCATCTTACTTATTGGATTGATTATGTTTACCAACCTCTAGTCTCGTTGTGTTTACTATCATTGGAATCGGCTTGATCTCATCTTTTCAAATATGATCATATCTAAAAATCCATTTTTGCGAGTTGTGTCTCATTTTCCTGAAACACATCACATATGGATTACTTAATTGTAGGGTAAAAGTGTAGTGAATAAAGACTAACTCAGGTAGGGTAAAAGTGTAGTGAATAAAGACTAACTCAGGTTATCATCCTTTAATTACCAAACACCAGCTTTGGAGACCAGTATACTGAGCCAGTATACTGAGCCTTACCAACACTAGTCACACAGGGACTATAGTCCATAATTATAAGACAAATAAGATGTCACAACAGCATATTTATTATATGCACATCCCTCTTGAGAGGTGCAATGAGTGGGGTGCAATAAAAATATACTTATGGTATGCGTACCATAAAAATGTAGTTGTCTAAAAATAGCTCTGTTGATATGCTTTGCGGAGCCTTGGCTCTTGGCTCTCCACGAAGCATGTCAACAAATTCACACTGAGTGAAAGCTGCGTGAACCCACGCAATCGGTAATCCACCCGTGATTCTGGTACCATGATCATAAAAATACATAATAAGAAGCACACCATTATATAGAGAATTAAATTCTCTATCGAATGATATAAGTTTGATTAACATAGTTGAAAAAATGGCCGCGTTATGAACGTTTTAATTCAACAATGTCAGTAAATACTGCATGATCGCCCACACTCTAGGAACCCTCATCGTGGGGATACGATCATTGGCACAGGTAGGTACGGACAGTGATCCGCGTAATGCGCGTTACCTCATCACATAATGGTGATTTGGAGTCTCCCATTCAAAACTGTTTGCTAAGTTTTAGCACCTTTTCTATTCATATATGCTATTATTTTATACGCTGTTTGAGGCACAATACAAGGAGGAATACTGCATTTACTTTAACTGAAGATATATCATTAGGAAATGTGTAAGATGTGTTTTTATTTTCATGGGTGATCCCCGTAACCTAAATTTGTGATGGCTGTAAAGCAGAAACACAGTTTGTAAAGGATGCCTGTAAACTGTAATTATGCATTCAATAATTCAAAGTTTAAGCTCGGATATAATTAATTACATACCATAAACGATGAACATAAATGGGGAGAATCATCTTTAGTTTTTATGTACATTGTATTTAAGTTTCTCCTTATCGCTGTGCCCACATTAATACCTCAAAATCAGGTTGACACTACTGTATATATACATTTTCTACATTTTTTGGGCCCACTTTAAACACAAATAGCATATAAAATACAAATTCATTATAATATCCTGAATCGTTGAGTATTAATATACTCTAGAATCTTTTTATTACTCAGCATTTCATGCTCTCTCGTTTCACATATCTTTCAGCTAAATTCTCCTCTTTTAACATTTTTTGTATTCGTCTGATTAATAACTACAACTCGACCCAGTTCTCTCTTGACTTGAGTTGCCCTTTCAGTTTAGCCCAGTGTAACTTTTGTCTTCAAGGTTGATAATTTAATCTTCGAAATTATCTAGGATTTGAAATTATATTCATGGAAACGTATATTGTATACATATTGTAAAATATAGAAGTACTTATTGGATGTCCTAATGTTTAGTATCATTGGAATTGACTTGATCTCATCATTTCAAATATTATGATATCTCAAAATCTATGTTTTGCAACTTGTCACTTATTTTCCTGTGACACATCACATTTATAGGTTGATATTTGGGACAATCCTAGCTGGCGATCAGGGAAGGTCTGCGAAAATCGCCGACTGTGTGGTCTAAACTAACTAGCAAAGTACCCGTCCTCCGGACGGTCCCCCTCTTTCCCCACACTTCCCCCTCTCCCTCTTTTCCCTCCGCCTCTTCTCTGTCTCTCATACCTGTTCTTCTCTCCCAAACCCCATCTCCGATTCCACCCCCCCCCCCCTGCTCCCTCCCCTCTTCCTCATGCTTCCCCTCCTTGCTTTCTCTCCCTTCCCTCTTCCCTTCACCTACATCCTCTCCCTCTGGTCCCCCTCTCTCCCCATACTTCCCCCTCTCCCTCTTTTCCCTCCGCCTTTTCTCTGTCTCTCATACCTGTTTTTCTCTCCCAACCCCATCTCCGATACCCCACTCTCCTTCCCCTCTTCCTCATACTCCCCCTCCTTGCTATCTCTCCCTTCCCTCTGTCCCTTCCCATACCTCCTCTCCCTCCCCTCCTCTTTTCCTTGCCCCTCTTCTTTCCCTCCCCTTCCCCCTCTTCTATTTCTCCACCCTCTCCATTTGCTGCACTCTCCCCTCCCACACCCTCTTCCTCCCCTCCCCCTCACCAATACCCCCGCCCTCTCCCACCCCTCTTCTTCACTCTCCCACTCCTCTGCATGTAGTCAGGTCCCCAAGTTTGATTTGTTATTTTCATGAGTTTCCTAAAACCTGCTGTCCAAGTGAGGGTAAGGGGGCATTGGTGGGTCCGTTTATTTAAGGAATTATTTTACAGTGGCATTTGGAGACATTAATTCCAATTGTTCACAAAGAAAATTGCATAGAAGTTAGGAATATATATTTAAGAAAACCACTTTACAGGCAACAACCATGCAGTTGCTTCACGGGCATCACCACAATCAATACTGGTTGGCGTTACCTCATCACTATCAGAATTGTTCACACATATTATAGAAAAACTGCTGTTATCACAGTAAACAATGTTTATGATCAAATATCGTTTACCATCTTTAGTGATGATTCACATGCATGTCCGAACTTTATAAATACCTAAACTCAAATGTAAACAATGACCAATTTTAATTGCATTCCCCATATGCGTTGAGGTAATGCACTTGTCAATTTCAACCCCCCCCCCCCCCCGGTAGGTAGGGGAATGTCCTTGGCCTTTTGGGAAATTTGAGGAAATCCCCGACCCCCCAGGGCAAGAAATTCCTGTAAATCCCCGAGCCCCCTGGGGCAAATTTTTTCAGAGGACACTTTTTTTGGACAAACTAACATAGCAAATATATGAGATGGTTACAAAGAATGATTATATCTTAAATTAATATTGCAAAAATATAAGGGCCATCATAAAAAAAAGTCTTGCAAATGGTGTTTTTGGTTGACATAGCTCTGTAGAGCTGGAGAAAAAATATTTTTGAATTTTCATTAATCAGATCTGAATTCTAAACATCATCAACACCCATGCATACACATATACACCTATGCATACATTCATATACCATGCATACATCCATACACCCATGCATTCATTCATACATACATTCATTCATATATGTATTCATTCATATATGTATATATGATATATACTCATGTATATACAAATCAGCTTAGAATCAGCCATGTGTGGACCCCCTTGAGAGAGTCAACCCCTAACTAGCCCCCCCCCCAGTGTTTTGGACAGCAGCTACAAAGGCATACTGTATACAAACTGCAACCACTATCTATACATGTGTGGACAGCAACTACCTCCTATATAGTGTTTCATGAGTGCCATGTCTGAAGATGACTTGCTGAACTATATGGGAATATATTCCACTAAGTGTCATGTTTGAACTCTACAGGTTGCAACCACCCTCTATATAGTGTTTCAATTGTGTCAGGCTTGAACATGACATGCTGAACATGATGGGGGACTCTAATTCACGTGGGGTACCCCACTTCCATGACTCCAGCCCACACAGTGTTTTGGACAGCACATGCCCCCTATATATAGTGTTTCAACAGTGTCATCCCTGGACCCGACTTGCTGAACATGATGTGGGACTAATTCAAGTGGGGTACCCCAATTCCAGTGACTGTCATGTTTGAACTATACAGGCTGCAACCACCCTCTATATAGTGTTTCAATAGTGTAAGGCTTGAACATGACGTGCTTAACATGATGGGGTACTCTAATTTGAGTGTACCCTATACTAGAAATGTCAAGATCCTTTAGTGTTGGAGGTAGTGTTAGGGTAGGGGTTAGGGTATGGGGTACCAGGGGGTGGGGGGAGGGCTCATGGGAGGGGGTTGTTGAGGGGGTTAGGGTAAGGGGTGATGGAGGAGGGGATATGTCACAAGTCTCCTGTAGGTATATGCGTGCCCCCCCACACCCCTAGGAGTTTGTTTTTTCATCAATGGAGTCTATCTAGGCTCTCTTTTGGTGATAGGAAGCCTACTGCCCCCACCCTCTGCCCTATCAATTTCACATTTTTAAACATTGGGAGTGCTGAAATCGGCTCTGTTTTGAAATCGGCCCATGTCAATTCATGTGTGGGTCCCCCTTTAGCCAGTGCATCTTACCATCTGATATATGTTATGATATATGGGTCAGATTTTCAGAGAATGTACAATTCACTTACACCAATTCTCTCAAATAACCCAAATTTCAAACAAAAATAAAATTCACAATCCAGTTAAACCTAATTAAACAGATTGGTAGAACCAATGCAATGCAAAATATACTTGAATTTACCAAGTATTAACCAAATTTCAGCCTAATTTAGCAGAATTTACTAAATGTGTACAGCTGCCAATTGTACATTTTCTGAAAATCTGACCCATATATCTGATATATATATGTTTTATACAATGCTATATTCCTCTCTTGCAAACCAAGGTATAAAATGAGTATTGGCGGACATTCCCCTACCCATCCACTTTATATTGCTGTAAACTAAGGGAAATCTCCGCCTGGGTAGGGGAATATTTTCTCAGACATTCCCCTACCATTCCCCTACCTACCCGGGGGTGGGGGGTGGGGTGGGGGTTGCAATTGACAAGTGCATAACGGATCACTGTCCCACCCATGATTGGGTGGACATCGATCATTCAAATCATATAACAAGCCCCTTGTACAAATAGAAAGCCTATCACACTTTTGTACTAATCCATACCAAAATCAACCCTAAACCTAACAATTCGTCCTAGGTCAGTGACATGAGTAGTGCCTAGACTGACTGGGGAGTGCATAAACATAGTAGCATGATCACACAAGCCTGACAGCTGCTCAATGCGATTTTCTAAACACTTAATGTGTTTATTTGTTTGTTAAGTTTATCACCGGGTTATGATATCCACCCTCTCTTGTATTGTTGTGGTGGGTATAGTATGAGAAACTAAGAGCAATTTGCCCAGAGATTTGGTATTCTAGTAGTCAGAAGAATGAAGTAAGAGTTTGGTTGTAGTCGTCAGCTCAAGCCCAGGCAAGGAGTGCCAGTGGCTTGGCATCCAGCTTTATTTATACTTGAGCATTGTACTTAATTATTCACAAACAAAGGTTCCTAAAAATATTTCCCCCCTGCACTGTCCCATTCTAATTGGCTAAGGGAGAATCCTTCTTTTCCAGGTAGACTGACCCCAGCTCCCCATCATGCTGAGGCCATGCATTGACCCTTGCCTTCCCCCTTCCCTCCCTTAACCTAAACCCAAGCTTGCGGTCCCCCCTTCCCTCTTGCCCTTCCCCCCCTACCAACTGATTAAATTAGCGCATGGAACAATAATTAGATCGGCCAGGTGGTCAGCAAGTGATAACACCTCCCTCCCTCCCAGCCTGACTCAGGTGTGGCATAGCTAACCAAGCTGGAGGTCAGCGAGCTAATTGGGTCAATGATCCCAAGCCAAAAGAATGCAATTCTTTACAATAGACCAACCCATCCAGTATCTTGTAAGTCAGTCCACTCCTGGATCTGTGGAGCGTGTGGATCAGTGTCCCGGTGAAGTCCCGGTTAGGACAGCCCCCTGGAGGACTGCAGTGGTGCTGACTAGCAGCTACTGCTGGTATTATGGAGTTCTCCAGGTTAGGATTGCACTGCAATGCATTGCTGCTACACCCGCATTACACTATACACTGTTAATAGTCCATGGATTGCCATGTCAATGTACATGATTCATGTGCATTGTCACGTTTTCTCATGCTTGTCGCGGGAATAATTCATGTCCCGTGAACCCCTTTCTGAGAAACGCTTTTCTGCACATTTTTTAAACACAATGCGCACCCATGCGCGACCATGACTTCTCACCTTGCCCTCGCCACCACCAAGCCTCACCTGGTCTTCGCTGCATGGTTGACCAAGCTTTCTCCCTTACATCAGAATTGGTATATTCAATGTTTTTGCTCATCGTAATACAACTGTGCAAACCTAATGTTCATAATATATCATTAATCCTCATTAGCTTAGGCTTACCACTCCACTGGGCCTACCAATATAAATGCCTAGAACCGTGCAAATCCCATGATCATTCTCATCATAGCTTAAAGATTAAACTTTTTGAAATGTACCCACAAGTATGTAAAGGGAACCATAGAAGCTAAATCCTGTATTAAAAATATCCTGAACCTTTGATTTAGCAGATGACAAACATAGTAAATGATCCTTTCAATGATTGGCGATATGGCGGCCATATATGGCGTATTGGATTTTGCAAATCACTATATGTCATGTCCAGTACATACACGTAAACAATATTGGGGGAAACCAGCTTAAATTATCTTTATCAACTTTTATCAAAATATCACCAGAAACACTCACTCATTTTCAGATAACTCTGCCATATTTCCATGGCAACCACCATCCTTCATTTGGTACCTTTGACGACTGAATATAAGGCTAACCCTTATACAAAATACTTATTTTTATTTTTTTAACCTCCCGTTTTGGACACAATAAGTGAAATAACTACAGGTTAACTAACAAGGGGTTTGTTTTTTTTAAAGAAATTTTATTGGATCTTTTTTCATACAATGATAATCTCGCAGCATCCAAGTAAATATTATTTGTACAGAGTTATGTTACCTCATAAAGATTTTAATCCTTTTAAGTCTGTTTATCCATCATTGAACATGATTTTAGTTGTTCTGTTTCTACAACCTAGATATAATTATATACATGATAAACGCTTCAAATTTTTTTGTGCTTTTTTCCTCTAAACAACAAGGAGTTTGGCTACTCGAATAATAAAATACACGTAGCTAACATGTCAATCAATATACATTTTGATGCGATAACCATACTCATATGCGTGGTATCGTCTACACTACAAGTACCAGTCATTATTATTTCTGAGATGTTTCTTTATGTCAGACCAAGATTTTTTACGGATTTCCGAGGGAAGCTTATTCCATAAGATTGCCCCAATGTAGTGTGGTGTTTTTTTTACCTTTTCTAACTTTGGGGTGATTACCTTTAGGACTGGCCCTTCGTTAACACGTGTTGCGACTGGCACTTCTTTCAAATTCTCTTGCTTTAACTGCATTTTATACATAATTCCCAGGATCGCTGTTTTGTACCTCTTTTCCAGAGTCGCAATCCCACAATCGTCACATAAATCCTCTTTACTTCTTACGTCATTCGGGTAAATAATGCTGACTGCACGATACAAAACCCTTTGCAGTTTGTTTCTTATTTCCACTGAAACTAACGGAGAGAAGAGACTACCATATTCAAATAACGAGAGGATATGGCTTTTTACGATTGTTTTAGCCATAGGAATGGATAGGTACTGTCGTATTCGTTGCAACTGGAACAGCTTTGAGATGGCTGAAGCCTTCATTTTTACGAAATGTTCTCTGAGGGACAAATTGTCATCAACTTTTAATCCTAGATATTTCACGGATTTAGAATTTTTGATTTCATGCCCTTTCAAATAGACTTTACCTAAGGTGTTGAAGCGAATTTTCTTTAACCTGTTATTAGTTCCCAATATTTGTATCTGACATTTTTTTTCGTTTAAACTCAACATATTATCAGACATCCATTTGTGAATATTATTCATGGCAAGTTGTGTCTGAGTGATACATCGATCAAGGTCTCGACCCGTTATACTGAGTGCGGTGTCATCAGCATATAAAGTCAAATTAATTTTTAAACCTTCTTCATTTAAATTAGCAAAATATCTAGATACATCATTAATAAAAATCAAAAACAGGATTGGACCAACATGGCTTCCTTGCGGAACGACTCTGTCAATGTTAACCGATTCAGATAGATGTCCATTTAAGTCAGTACGTGATAACGATATCTTTCAAATAATTCATTACTAACCGTATGATCGAAGGATTAAAATTATAATAATCAAGCTTTCTTTCCAGTATAGAGTGGTTAATACAATTAAATGCCTTAGAGATATCGAAGTAAGATGCTATTGACAATAAACCATCATTAATACCTTCAACAATAGGGGTTAGAAAATTGAATAGACTCAGGTTAGTTGATCTATCTTTCCTAAATCCACCTTGCGAGGGACAAAAAAAGTTGTTATTCTCCATATGGTCGACAATAGCAGTACACATAATATTCTCAAGGATTTTGGACATGGTTGGTACAATAGCAATTGGTCTTAAGTTGTTAAATAATCTTAGGTTACCTTCTTTAGGAATGGGTTTAATCACATATTCTTTCCATTCTAAAGGTATAAGTCCAGTAGAGACACAACGTTTCATTAGTAAGGTGACATGCGGGATGAAGAGTTTCAGAAACATTTTCAAGGTTTTCATATTTATCCAATTAAATCCACAGTTTTTAGCAAGGTCAATTCCATTTATCAGCTGACTGATTTTTTCTTTAGTAACAGACATTCTTGTAACAACATTGGTATCAAGTGATTCACTTATATAATCCAAGAAGGAGTGGGATAAATTCCCATCAGCGCTTCCCAGTTTACTATAGAAAAGATTCAATTGATTTGAGGCTGTCATCCATTTCTTTACCATCATGAATATAGGACGAGGGCAAATTTCTTGAACGATGGCCAAATAAGTCTGAGATGTTCCTCCAAAACTTTTTACTATTTTTTTAGCAATTCGTCAGGTTGGTTCTAATAGCATCACGTTTTTGTGCCTTTACTAACCTGCTAATTTCCCTTCTTAAAGTGACTGCCTGCCTAAACAGCTCTTGAGAGTTTTGAGTTCTCGATTTTTTAAACAGCTTGTCTCTATTGGAGATTTTAATAAGTAAGTCGTGTGAAAGATTAAATTTACCTTTAGTCACGATCTTAATTTCTTCAATGGGACAGAACTCATTTAGATATCCTACAAAACACTCTTTCATGTTTTTCCATAGATGGGTAGGGGAACTATGTTCTTCACCGAAACAGTTTACATTTGTAGACAAATCCCTTAGGTGAATAGCTAGTTGATCTTCATTAATATTATAGTATCTTCTACCTCTTCGGACCTTTTTTTCTATAGGTTCCTTACCTTTTTTTAGTTGTGAGAAAACACATAAATGATCAGAGATGTTGTAATTCAAGATATTTGACATAAGTACATGTGGGTGGTCTGTGAAGACTACATCAATCATGGTACCTTTGTTACCCACATATCTGGTAGGTTTGTCAATACCCAGTTTAAGACCATAATCAGACAACATTGATATTATCTCAATAACCTTAGAATCATTTCTTTCCAGTAAGTTTATATTTATATCACCACAAAGATATATTCTATGATACTTGGTTAATTCCTTTATCCCAGCCAAAGAGGATTTCAGACTTTCAATGAAAATAGATTTATCTCCTGCTGGTGGGCGATACGTATTTAGGACACATATTTTACCCCTCATGCCAGGTTTGATCTCCATACATTGCAGTTCTATGTTGGGATTGCAAATATTAAATTCTTCATATATCCATTGATTTACGACACATTCACTTGAGGTGAAACAACAGAGGCCTCCTCCTGATTTCTTTACAAGTACATCATCAGAGTGACGATCGTTTCTACAGATATTATAATCAGAATCTAACAGCAAGTGAGAGTCCAAGTCAGAATGGTTTAACCACGTTTCCTGAAGGCATAGGATTTTTACAAACTTACATAGAATGACACTGTGAATTTCTCTCACCTTATTCCTTAGGGATCAAATATTTAAAGACAGTATTCCCATACCTTTTAGCATGTTAAGGTTTTTTACGCTAACCGATTCCATTTCGATTGAACATGGAGAGAATACACATTTCTTGACAAGCTTTCAATTTAGGTCTATGGACCTCATGACATTCCTTCAACCAAGTACCGAGATAGCAACAGAGACTAAAAACTAGAGGCATATCGAGTAAAAACATAAATAGCCATGCAAGGCTTATGTACATGGGGCAGCTCGCAACGTGAGAACAAGGACACTTTTTACTAGTTTCCCTTCAACCTAGAGCAACATAACGTTATACAGTGGACAATATCATCGGATATAACATATATACATATGTAGAATATTCTACTTACAGAAATACAGCTTTGTCGGTCGTATCTAGCATTTCCCTTAGCTTGCTGTCGCTCGAGAAGCGGTAACGTCCGCCATCTTGGAATTTATACATGTGTCCGCGGTTACGGTTAACATTCCAACCAAAATAATTTTACAATTACATAATACCTGTACCATAGGATGGAATTAATATACAAGCATACTTAAAAAATAAATAAATGTTTTACAACTTGGTAACAAACACACAACGCCGGATTTCTTTCGTTGTTATTTAGTGCGGAGACACTTCCGGCATGTAGCTTCCTGTTTATACACGTGTATGGAACAGCTGTGGCGAACTGGATAGAAGGGGGGGGCATATCTCTCGAGTTCCCACAGAGGAAATCACAAAGCGCTATGCTTGAAAACACTAATACCTGTAGCAGAGAGGTTATGTCAAGCCCCTCAACATACAGAATATTAGCCTGATCATTCGTTGAATTTCAAATTAATATCTAATTAAATATTAATCAATCTTCCAGTGTTATCAAAATGATCCGCTCCCAGAAATCACCTTTTTTTTTAACATCTTTATTCAGGTAAATAAGTGCTGGCATATGCCAAAGCAATACGATGTAAGGCTCGGGTAAACCCGGTATTCCACCTTACCCTGAATTTTCACTTAAACTTTAACAATTAGAATGTTATGTGTTGAAGATAGTTACTTATAAGTTGTTTAGGAGAGTGGTAATGAAAGTAATAATGAGATGAGATGGGGGTGATTAAGATGAAAGTTGGGAGTTACTATGCATGAACATTTAACGAAAGAATAAGTATCATATTGGTAAGATGTATCTAGTTCTTAGAATTCGGGAATTCGGATAGCATTTGCCAGAATGTCATTTTTAAGCCTGCTTTTGAATATTAGTTTATCAGGAATACGTTTGAGGTTGTCATTCATATTATTCCACAATCATGAGAATTCCAGTATAGGCAATCGATTTTTGGTAGCTGTTACAGGCAGGGTGATTGACTTCGAAGTTCAGGTCTCTGTTCTCTCTCATATGGTAAGCAGCTTCTTGTCTTCTCTCAATCCAGTTGAGCCTGGGGGAATGCAGCTGTTTTTGGAAAAATTTAACATTATTAAAAAAGATTCGTTGCTGGATAGACATAACTGAGGCCTCAGTATGGAGGAGATCGATATTATATCTACGTGGTTTCTTAAGAGCGAACCTTAATGCCTTGCTTTGGAGTACCTGGAGCTGGTTGAGACTATTCTTATTACAGTTAAGATAACATACATTACAACAGTCAAGGTATGTTAGTATCATAGATTTGATAAGAAGAAGTCTGGTTCTAATATCCAAGGCATGGCGATTAATGTACAAGTTGTATAGTCTGGTATTTGCCTTCTTGATTACTTGGTTAGCCATCTCTTCAGATTTTAGGCTTACATCGATGGTTAGGCCAAGGTAAACAAAGGTATTGACCCAATCAATAGAGTTATTGTATATCTGGAGCTTCGGCAAAGGAGCATTATTAATTTGGAATTGGCTAGTTGGTATTGGCATTGCCTTAGTTTTAGGAAGGCTAATTGAATTCTTATTGGCTAAACTCCAGTCAGCTATTTTAGAGGTATCAGCTTGGCAGTATGCCAGGACTTCTTCCTTGGTAGGAGCAGTATTCATTAAAACAATGTCGTCTGCGAAAAGTAGCATTTTACCGTTAATTTCAAAGTTGCAGATGTCGTTAATGAACAGATTAAACAACAGTGGGCCCAAAATAGAACCCTTGGGTACACCGCAAGAGATAGGGAGATAGATTGAGTAGAAATTGTTGATTTTGACTTTCTGTTGTCTATTTTTTAAGTAACTCTTTATCCAGACACAAAACCAGGTAGGTAGACAATAGTGGTAAAGTTTTTGTAACAAAAAATCATGATTGATCGAATCGAACGCCTTCTGGTAATCAAAGAAGACCAGACTGCTAGGACATTTCATATTAAGATTATTGAATAGGTGATATAGTAGTAAGTAGCATGTTTCGATTGTGGAGGCATTTTGCCTAAATCCACTTTGAAATGGAGATATAATATTATTATGTTCTACAAAAGATTGAATCTGATTATTAACATGTTTCTCCAATATTTTACCCAATACATGAGTGAGGGAGATCGGTCGGTGCGACATTATGGTGTATACATAGACAGAACTATCTGGGATTAGGCAGAAGTAGATATTTACCGATGTCAGTCAATGGCTGGTAGGCCTGCGACTGACATCGGTGAATATTCACAACGCCAAGAATCCAAGGGTTGTTCTGTGTTTATTTGACCTCTCCCACATAACTTATGTTAGATTAACATGATCTACAGCAATTTTGAGGAATAAATAGTTAAATAATCATGTCTTTAGCTTGATTTGCTCAGAAAACATAGCCCCAATATTAATGAAGAGCTGGAACTATCATATGGAAGATCAGAAAGCATACACACAGTGTACCAAAAACTATGTCAGCCGTGTATTGCCCACGAGTAATATTGCTTCAGTTACTGACCAGCTAAACAATATATAGAGCCTATGTTATCTCTATGGGCTGAGCATATCAAGAATAAATAAGTGTATTCTGTTCTTGCTGAAAAAATATCTACTTTTATGAACTGGAAAATACATTGATCTGTTTGACTGATAAATACATTGTTTTCTTTCAGATATTAGTGGACAGTATGCCCAACCGTTTCTTGCAAGCTGCGGACAGGTGGATACTGTGTAGTGAACTGCCAAGTCCTGCCCAGAGGCCCTGCTACCATGGATTTGTTCCAAAGGTATGTTATAAATTAAATTATCTACATGAGTTTGATACCATTTAAACTGTAAGTGACATGGGGTGGGTGCATAATTACCTGCAACTCAGTAATTAATTGTAAGCATCAAATATGAGGGTGTGTATACCGATTCAAATATACAAAAAAACTAATTTTGTAATTCTTGCAACTATCTCTATTCCAACTCTTATTTCCAAGATATTTGCAAATCCAGCATGAAGAAAATTAAGTACTGTAAATCAACAAACGAATGATATGATATGACATGTACTTTTGATTAGACATGCAGTGTGAGAAATTAATTTTCCCACCAATTTCGCTGCTGAATACAGACATTTACCAGCCTGCAGAAATTTACTGTCCTTCTCAAATGGAACAGAGTTATTTTCTTTTTTCTATTCCATGATTTGTAAATAGTTGTAATCTGTATATATATCTGTAATATTAGGCATATAAACTTAACAAACCAACCTCTCCCGCCCTTGATAAAACCATATTAAATGTGTTGATAAGGGCGTAAAGCAACCAATCTCACTCACTCACTCACCAACCTGAGTATACAAATGTTGTATACCTCATACAATGGTTTCTGATTTTATTACAAGCACTGGGTAGATAATGTCAAGTATTCAGTTGATAACTATGTCCCTTATTAATGATGTTTAATTCATGACCTGGCCTTATTTATAGGATGCTTTCCAAAGCTGCTTAACATGGAGGAGCTGCAGGCATCCACAAACTCTTCTTTGGACTTGGTCAGAGTTTGATCAGTGATGGCAATATACTCAGGAATTTACTCATATGAACCTACTTGGCATGGCCATTTGAGTAGAGGAACTAGACAATCAGGACTTACCAGCCTTAAATCCTGAGGATGTATGACAGCTATTTCATCAGAAAGACCTGTTACATAATACCACTGCCCGATGGCACAGGATCCAAACTTCCATAGCTTAGTATCAGACCGCACCAATACGCCAGCGAGCTGTACAGTGGTTGTCTCATCCATGAGCGGAAGTTCACCTAATCAAGGCCTCAACCTAAGATAACCAACACCTAAATATGTGAACATTAAAGCAAGAGTACTAAAACATGACAATTACCTAAAGAAATTGGATATACGGATCCCAGACAACTACAGTGTTCCCAGAAAATATACCTTAAATAGGAAAATCTTGCTATAGACTGGCAATTCAAGAAATTATCTCTGAACCATGCATTATTATAATACTATTGTTTCCTTATGGTGGCTTCTCAACAGGTTTTTGTATGAGAAATTGACGATCCTAGGAATTTGGTTTTAAATGATATTACTGTATGTATCTGATACAAGCTTTAAAAATTATGTTATCCATAGTTTAACCTCAATTTTCCGTTCAGTCATAGATGGACGATATTGCATTATATTTTTGTTCAATCATATATGGACAGGTGAGGGATTCTATATAATGCTGTAATGATATATAATTTTACAGTCAGCATTTTAAGCATTTTTGGCATCAGGTCTGTAAACATCTATATAAGAGGGTTAAGGTGGAACAATTTACCTCATATTAAGGATATTAATAAGGTATTCAACACCAGGTATAAATGGACATTTTATGTCATTATGGGCGTCAATTCAGGGCGTTTTTGTGACACGTTTTTAAGGCCAGAAAAAAGTGGAGACTTTTCTAATTAATTTTTGGTGTTTTTACGCACATGATTAGACACGTTTTCTGAGACTGGTCAGACAAAATTAATGCTTTCTGAGACCGGTCGGACAAAATTTATGCATCATATTTGGGTCAAAAATAGGTTAACACCACGCAGGTTTTAGGACTATAGGACAAATTTTGGGTGTGTCCAATCGGGTAACATGCCAAGTATTTTTACACTCAAAATTAGTATTTTAAGGGATGTCCAGGCGGTCTAGGAAATGACATTTTTTAGATTGAAGTTTTAAGAGATTTGGGGATCAGATTTCATGTATCTGGCTGACTAAATATAGGTTATTATAGTGTTTTGATGACACAAAGACAACATATTTCTATCTTCTAGGTATCGGCAGTCAGGCCCGAATATATCCAGCTGACATTTATTTTCTAGGGCAAGTTATATCAATGTTTATCAAAATTTCGTAATACAAAGTTCTTTCAAATATTTCTGGTGAACTTCCAGCAGTGGACCATTAGCTAAAATAATGTGTCATTATTTGTAACCATATTCTCTTGTCTCTTGTAGACTTTCATGTAATCACAGGAAATAAAGAACCTAATAACCAAATAAAAGACGTTCATGTGCATTTCCTAGCAAGGATGAAGCTATTATGTAATAAAAACTGCAAGATTATCAGTCTAATATCTCCATTACTTAGTTGTCTTATATTGGTTGATGAAATCAGAAGTGTTATATTGGTTGACATCAGATGGACATCAGAGATCCCCGGACAGCAGCTGGATATCAGAGATCCTCGGATATTAGAGATCTACCAGATTCTGATGTTCTTGATATCAGGAACAATACTCCTATGACATCAGTTTGATTTCAGTTCCTGATATCAGAAATGGTATTGGTATGATATCGGCTCAATATCAGAAATAGTATTGGTGTGATATCGGCTCAATATCAGAACTGATATCAGAAATAATATCGGTCTGATATCGGCTCAATATCAGAACTGATATCAGAAATAATATCGGTCTTATATCGGCTCAATATCAGAACTGATAACAGAAATAATATCGGTACGATATCGGCTCAATATCAGATCTGATATCAGAAATAATATCGGTGTGGTATCGGCTCAATATCAGAACTGATATCAGAAATAATATCGGTACGATATCGGCTCAATATCAGATCTGATATCAGAAATAATATCGGTGTGGTATCGGCTCAATATCAGAAACTGATATCAGAAATAGTATTGGTCTGATATCGGCCCGATATCAGATCTGATATCAGATCTGATATCGGGCCGACCGAATTTGAGGGTGCAGTCTGATATCGATCGATATCAGATCTGATATCGGGCCGATGGAGTGTCTGATATCGGGCCGATATCAAAGTGATATCGGGTTTCTTGGTGGGAGGTTGGTCACATGGATAGCATTACCTTTTTTAGATATTGGTATAGCCGTGGCTTGTTTCCACCTATTTGGCATTATTCCTCTTATAATCGATAGATTTAGTAAGTATGTCAATTGTGGTTTAATAACTTTGAACAAGATCATGTACACCTGCATTGGGATTTCATCGCAGCCGGACGATTTATGATAAGTTGTCTAGTATTTTGGACAATGACTGTATAGTGAGGTTCTCATGAGGTAATTGTTCTCTGATTTCACCATTTGGGGGTTTAGGGCCAAGTTCAAAGGTATTGGCGCTATTAGGTAGGAGTGATGCAGTTTTTTGGCCTATATTGGCGAAACATTTGTTAATAATGGCCGAAACATCCTTGGCATATGCCATAGTATCTGTGTCAGGATTTATGATTTTAGAGATTGATTTAGATTTATCTTTAAATGGTAGATAATCGTTAAGTATTTGCCAGAACTTTTTGTAGTCATACTTGTGTCTCTCTAATTGGTTTTTGAAGAAATTACTTCTAGCCTGTCTAGTTTCAGTATTAGCTAAATTCCTAAAATGCACTCCTCTAATCCTATGATTATGTTATGTTCTTAGTCTGTCTATATTTCCTGAAATTAAAGTCACGGTTATGTGCTAAGTTCAATAGTTTGTTCGTATACCAAGGAGGTTTCTCTTTTTTTGCTTTATACTTTCGTTTAGGGCACAGCTCATTAGTGATACCTCGAAGGTGTTTGAATAAAATATTCCAGGCATGGTTTGGATCAGTACTGTTATAGAACCTTATATGGGGCACACTCACTCAAGGAAGGGACATATAATAATAACGAAAAGTGGTTGAGTCTAGGCATTCAATGATAACATTGAATGCCTAGACTCAACCACTTTTCGTAAAATTGAAACTACTGCATTCCAAATTTCAGCACTTGTCATAATTATATAATTAATGAAATAATCCTCCAAATCTTAGGGTCTGAAAGATAAGTTATTGACCTAAATACCCTGAAAGCTACATGCTACTACTATTTGGACTTGAATGGTAATTTATACCATATAATACCATAGACCCTTGATATTTTAAATCTGATAGACATCTGATAGAAATCTGATAGACATCATCAGCGTTGGTCATGCCCTGCTGAGCCTGACCAACTCCATGGGTAGTGGTAGAGTGTTGAGTGTAGTGGTAGAGGTACTTATTTGGCAATGTTCGTGAGCCCCCTAGATACGGTACGGAAATCGGTAACCATATTTTTTGTTTCTTTTTTAAATATGGCCGTATGAAACAATTCCTTCGGTCCAAGTTGTAGAGTGGTATCACTGATATCGATAGAGAGTGATAATAGCGTAGTTTTAGGGGGAAAATACATTGGGAAAACGCAGATCCCCTCGACGGGCCATTGTATTATGCGAGATACCCGATTTACGGGCATCATTGGAAATGTCCTACGCTAGGCGAATGGATGCCGGTGTCATGACGAAAAGTGACCCCCATCGAAAAGTGACCCATGGGTCTATTTTCGGCAATCGAAAAGTGACCCACCCCATCGAAAATCGACCCCCTCTTCTTTTCTAACTTAATGTTCTGAAATAATATATTACGATGCCTGATATTGTATGTAGGTGTGTGGGTGTGTGGGTGTTGGTACAAGTATGTGTGCGGGTGTGGATGTAGTTTTGCCTAGATAATGGCAGCTTATATTTATACATAAATATATATGATACCATATATACATCATGTATTAGTAAAACTGGTATGATTTAATTATACCATACAAGTAGGGAGTCAATTTTCGATGGTATGTATACATGCTATATGATACCATATGTAAACATCATGTATGACAGGACCATGCCTGAAACTGTACCAGGTGAATAGGTGTAACATTTAGCGCGACAATATTTGGGAGCTAAAACACATTCCATGTTGTTATATTAGCTCCATGTAGCTTCATAATTGCTGATAAATGAACGCTCAATATGGTATAAAAGTTATGTCTATATATCTCTACATAAATGGGTGGGTCATTTTTCGATGGGGTGGGTCACTTTTCGATTGCCGAAAAGTGACCCATGGGTCGATTTTCGACATCCAAAATCGACCCACGGGTCACTTTTCGACGGGGTCACTTTTCGATATCACACCGGCCGTCTAGGTCAATGTGCACTTAGCTTGTCACCAGCAGAGTTTTGCCCACTCGTTTCAGATGACCAGGTGTATTGGTTTGAACTGCAGCATATTGGTTTGAACTGCAGTATTTCGAATTTTTCTCGCCTGTATTTACAAGCCAACAATGATTTTTTCATGAGAGGAAATGTCATGAGGTGGATAATCGGCAGGGGGAGCCTGTGATTATTGAGCATTGAGAGTGGCGCTGTTATATGAATAATGAGTCTATATGGATATAAAGAATTATGTCTAAAATATTGGAAAGAACTACAGTGTATAGAAAGAAGTCCTAAGGCTTTGATTCTAAGATCTAGAATGGTCTTTATTGTAGAACCGGTATACAGTTACATTGTTGATATAGCCCTATCAGAACTACTCCTAACATACTCTTCGACGCCATTCTCTCAACTTCTCTCGAACACTTGACACTATCGTGACTAAAAGAATTTTAAATTCGCCCAAAACTCCATACGGCACCAATTTATACCACGATGGGTAAAGGTACAACCCCCAAGGACATAAAAAATCCAAGGCGAACTCCAAGGAGAACGAAGCTAACCGAGAAAAATCAAGGTGATGACACTCAAACCGAGAAGGTCCCCGTTGGTGAAACGGGCCAAGTTCAAGATGGCGACCGTGACACAGTGAATCTTGAAATCGAGGAAGATGATCTCGCCTTAAATCAGGAAGCCGAGAAAGAGAAGGAGGAGAAAAGAGCTAAGAAGAAGACTAGACAATCCAAGCCACTAGTGCTGCTAAAGATCAGGATGAGGAGTATGAGACGGATGAGGAAGGTACCGACGAGGCTGACACCAACCCTGAGCTGACTGTCACAAAAAGGCCAAAGAAGACGGCGACCAAGGTTGTCAAAAAGCCCCCTCCAAAATCCACCAAGACAGCAAAAGTAAACAATAATGGAGCAAAGAACAGGACAAAAGTGAGTAAAACTGCACAGCAGAGCCAAAACCCTACGGACATGTTTTCACTAATGCTCACAAAAATGTGTCAGTCAGCCGTCGAAGTCTCTAAAGCCATGCTCAGGGCAACCCAGCCAAAGGGGGAAGCAGGCGTACTGACAGGCGCACTCAACAAACAGAAAGTGACGATGACAGCGAAACTGACAGTGGAACTGACAGCGATAGTGGCTACACCCAAGACTCATCGGAATCGTCTTCATCTGAATCAACTGATGATACAATGATATACAGCAAAAGGATCAAACAAAAGGAACAAGAGTCAGGAATATGAAAGATGTGGGTTCCGGTTTAGCTGGGAAGCGCAAAGGTGACCGTTGTAAGGCTTAGGTCGATTCGTCCCCTTTTTTTTCAGGTTTGCCGATGTACGCAGGTACAAATTTCTACAGATAGCCTTATAAAGCATCAAGGAATTGAACGGATATATTTCGCAAGTGTGAAAAGTTGAAGTTTCAAGCAAATAAGGCTTCGTAAAATCTGAGCCACGAGGAGGGTACTACGGTGCGAGAAGCGCCATATTGGATACGTACAAGATAGTGTGTCAGTCGAACAAGGAGAGCAAAATTATTTATCGTGCAATCTGTACGGTAATAAGTGGCTATAGACAGTGGAGAACCTATTCAGACACAGGAATTGGACTAAACAATAGTGATTTAATCATAAACAGTGAGTTTTGACATCGAAATTGAATCTGCCGCCCTGAGCATGCGCACTGGTTGCACGTGCAACGGCCATCTTGGATCACGTACATGCCCGGAGTAAAACTCGGTATATATAGGACTTAAAAGAAGCAAAAGCTTTTTTGAACTGACAGAAAGGTGAGAAAAGCTATTATAAAGACCTGTGATTGTTTAATGAAGGCTGAGTTGTGAAATTTAAAAGGATTGAGTGAGACACCCAAAAAGGTCTATCGCGCATGACAGTAAGGAACCGGATATAAAACCTAAACAACAACATCCGGCGAAAAAACAGCTATTTAGTGAATTTTGAACTTTGACAATCGAAAATACTTGAAATTCATGAAGCAGGGTAAAGATACAGACTCAAATAAGAGAAGGAGGAGTGAAGAAAACCCAGAGTCTAATAATAACAAGAAGCAAGTTACCAAAATGACTCCGATATCAAACGAAGATATCAAAAAAATGTTCGACCAACTGAAGGTGCAGATCGCCGAGACAGCGGCCTCACATACAAAAGAGGTTAAACTAGTGAAAGATGCTGTAGACAAGGTTGAAAGTGACAACCTGGTTCGAGATATACGGATGGACGAGTTGGAAAAAGTAGTGTCTCAGCAAGCTGAGGAAATGGAGTTAATGAAAATTAATTCTGTTAAGAAAAATGACCCACGTCTGGTAATGCTAACCCAAGCAACGATTGGCAGTGAAGAAGACGACATAAAAAGACAGATTAAGGAGCTAGAGCTAAACCTTATAGTCGATGGTATTCAGAAAGCTGAAAACGAAGATGTATTGAGCCTGAAAGTGAAAGTGAGTGACATTTTCGAAATGGCTAATGGGGGCGCTTAGAGGACTAAACTATGAAGTCCAAAGGATGGGGAAGGGTCTGATGGCCCCTACCTTGGTCACCTTTGCTACGGTGGCTGAGCTAAAGACGGTTTGGGACAAAAAAGCAAACCTGGAAAAGGCCGTGGATGAGAACAACAAACGTCTGTTTTGGATCAAAAAGGATCTCCCTCTAGTGATTAGGAAAAGAATCGCTAGAGCTAGACCTTGTGTGGCAGCAGCGAGAGAGTCAAGGAGATATAGTGTAGTAGTCAACGCACACGGTGACATAATTCTAGAGAAAAGGAGATACAAATATAACCAGTTAGAACTTCTACCGAAGCAGTTCACTCAAGCTTACTTAGCAAGACGAGAAGACAAATTTACTTTTGTCTTCTTTACTAGGGAATGTCCCCTGTCCAACCATCATATGGCTACGTTCAAGGCAGGGAAAAAATGGTTTAATTGTGTTGAACAATATCTTGCATATACCAAGGCAATACTCGACGATGATCTTCAGAAAGCGGAATACGTGATGGAGCTTGAGGATCCAGTAAAGTGTAAGATATCACTGGACGCCTTTGTCTCAGACGAGGTCTGGGACAAATGGGAATCTGACCTCATGGAAATTCTATCAAGAGGATTGAGAAGGAAGATCAGGCACAACGATCATATTGCGGACTATCTTCTGGCTACCAAAGAGAAGACCCTCGGGGAAGCTTCTCCATCTCAGTCCTACTGGGGTATTGGTCTTGGACTCCAAAACCCTGATGTTCTTAACCAAGAAAAGTGGGCCAAGAACGCGAATCTACTCGGCAGAGCTTGGATGGCAGTTAGAAGTCGCCTAGCAGAGAAAAGAGAGAGAGAAAGAGCCGAAGAAGAGGGTGCAGTCGGAGGAGATGATGAAGAGAAGATGGAGGTGGCTGCTGAGAAAACAGCAACATAGACTTTTGTCCGTGATATATATGTGTATTGTTTGACCCTTTTATGTTTCACAATGTATGAATACGTACCAACTTCAAAGCCTCAACCCAGGCTAAAATGGGTAGAAATATGTATAAAATCTAAACATATGAGTGTAACATACATGAATTGTGATTATATCCATCATGTTATTTTTATCAGGGAATATCTAAGGATAAAACTGGCAAAAATAAGAGTAAACGGCTGGTCAAACGGTAAAAGTCATAATTGTCGGTCCCTATTTTCACAACTTAATGGAGGGGAATAATATAAACTTCTACTCACTCAATGTGAATGGCGCAGCAAATATAATTAAAAGAAAAGCAATATTTAGACTGCTAGACCAGAAGAAAAGATCAATATTCGCATTACAAGAGACACATAGCTCAGTAAAGGAGGCCAAAATATGGAAAAATCAATGGCAAGGTATATCTCATTTTATTCACGGAAAAAGTAATGCTAGAGGGGTAGCTCTGTTGATATCTAAAGATCTCGATGTCCAAATACACAAAAAAGGTGGTGACGATGTAGGTCGAATAGCTTATATGGATGTATCGATTGAACAGAAAAAATTGTCAGTTTTCTCAATATATTTCCCCACTAAAGATAAGTATAAAGAGCAGGCCATAACATGTAAGGCTCTAAGAAATATAATTGATCTTAAGACGGAATATTCTACCGTTCTCATGGGCGACCTCAATTTAAATATAGTAGATGAAGAAGAGTTCTTAAGTCAGAGCTAGAGTCAACAAAGTAAACAAGAGGGATTAAGAAGCATGATACAAATGATAAAAGATTTTGAAATGTGTGATATAATTAAAGAGTTATCTCCTGAGGGGACTAATATGTCCACTTGGTCTAGAAAGAATTCACAGAGTTCAAGATTAGATTATTGTATAATAGATGCCACCCTTAGACCCGACGTAACAGAGGTAAAGAATGAATATTGTGAACATTCGGATCATAATTTGATACATTTTGCCCTAAAATCCTATGAACAGGCTAGAGGCCCAGGCCTATGGAAATTTAACAAACATCTGTTGAATGACGAGGGCTACATAAATATGATGAAGGATAAAATTGTTGATGCATATAATACAGAGGGCTTGAGTAGCTCTAGAAATAGATGGGACTATATCAAGTTTGTTATAAGAAGAGAAACTATTTGTTACACCAAACAAAAAAATTATGAGAGAAGAAAAAAAGAATCAGAGTTTAGAATCAGAATGAATATCCTTTTTCAAAAAGGAGTTCTGGATGAGAAAGAGAGCCTCGAATTAGAGGACATTCAAAATGATTTAAAATTTGAGCAATATATCAGAGCACAAGGTGCTATGGCTCGAAGCAGATCACAATGGTTGGTTGAAGGAGAAAAACCTACGGCGTATTTTCTTAATTTAGAAAAGAGGAATTACAAAAAAAAGGTTATATCTCAGCTTGAATTCGATGATCATATAATAACTAAACCCGAAGATATTTTAAAAGCCGAAAAAGATTTTTACCAAGATTTATATACTGAAAAACCAATGATTTTACCTGAATCCAATACCTTTATGTCTAACGGTGGTGGCTCAATCTTCGAGCAGCTGGATAAACAACTGCTCAACAGAAGGCTAGGTAGTGAAGAACTTAAGAAAACATTAGATTCCTTCGCAAATAATAAAGCTCCAGGACCTGATGGTCTGCCAGCAGAATTTTTTAAATGTTTTTGGTCCACCCTAGGCCCCATTTTTGATGAAGTCGTATATGAGTGTGTAGAAGAAGATAATTTGTCAAACGAAATGTATAGAGGTGTAGTATCTCTCATCCCTAAAAAGGATTGTAATCTCAAACTGATAGGAAGTTGGAGACCTATAACTTTGTTAAATACGGATTACAAATTGATATCGAAAACTCTAAGCATAAGACTAAAAAATTGTATAAGTAAGGTAATAAATGAAGATCAATACGGATTTATTAAGAACAGGTATATAGGTTGTGCAGTAAGAAGATTGGGAGATATTACCCAATTCTTGGAAAAAAATAAGAAAAAAGGCCTGTTTGTATCACTCAACTTCCGAAAGGCTTACGATTCGGTATCGTGGGACTTTTTATACAAATGTTTGCATGACATAGATGTCGGTGACAAGTTTTTAATGTGGATAAAAAGATTGTTATCTGGTTCTAAATCCTGCATTATTAACAACGGGTATACTTCAGAGTGGTTTAAAGTAAGCAGAGGCGTTAAGCAAGGAGATCCCATATCATCCTTGCTCTTCGTAATCGTCGTAGAAAAATTAGCAGAGAAAATTTGAAATGACCCAGAGTGTACTGGAATAACTTTTGGTGGTACCGATAACAGAATTATTCAGTTTGCTGATGACATGACGATCATTGCTAACAGTGAAAAATCCTTAGCAAGAATGTTGGAAATTATTAATGAATTCAGCAACGTGTCAGGTCTATCCTTAAACATAAGTAAAACAAGAGGTTTCAACATCGGTCAAATGGTATTATATCAACCTTTAATTAAGAATATCAACTGGGTAAGCTCCATGAAGATACTAGGAGTACATTTACTGTATCCATACAACAGAGAAATACAGAATAACATGAATTTTACATCGGTGCTAGACAAAGCTCATACTGTAGCCAGCCACTGGGGAAAGCGTGATATTTCACTGAAAGGCAGGATTGTAATTATGAATGTTTTAATCATTCCCCTGTTTCTGTATGTAGCCAATTTAATAGTAGTCGAAGAAAGAATGATATGTGAAGTGCAAAAACTGGTAGGTAAGTTCATATGGAGAGGCGGTAAACAAAGAGTTGCTAAACACTATCTAAGCAGAGAAATAGAAGAAGGAGGCCTCAAACTGCATGACTTTAGATCAAAACTAGTTGCAGGCAAATTAAAATGGATTCAAAGAATCATGGCCGAGCCAGATAGTAAATGGTGTGCTATTATAAGAAATACATTCGGTGATGATATAAAAGAGAGGCTAAAATGTAGAAAAATCTTGATAATGCCAGACTCTAACTTTTATAATGAAGTGTTCTTGACGTGGAACAGATTCTACAGTTCATGTGAACCTAAATGTAAGAAAAGCATTTTGTGTGAGTCTTTGTGGAAGAACTGCTGGATTAACTTAGAAGATGCGGTAAGCAATGTCAACCTCTGGAGAAGAAAAAACATAAATAAGGTAGAAGATGTTTTAACCAACAATCGAGTTAAAAATAAGGAAGAGTTTAAAAGTGATTTCGGTGTCAAAATTAATTATTTGGAAGAGATGAGTGTGAAAGGGAAAATACCTGTCCACTGGATTACATTAGTAAAAGAAGGTGAAATTGAAAACTATAAGGAAGAAATATTTTGCTCGATAGGTGTGAAACAAATAAATATTCTTACTGCCTCTTTCAGGGAGATTTATACTGCTGTGAGAACTAAGTTGAACCCACAAGACAACAGGAATGATGACTGGCTCGAAAAATTCTTACAAAAAAACATTGACATATCTAATATAGATTTCAATATATGGTATTGAGTTCCCTTTCAATGCACAAGAAATGTTAGACTAAAGTCGTTTCAGTATGGTGTAATCAACAAGTTAACGGTCTGTAATGTCCACTTGAACGACATGGATATTATAGGATCAAATCTGTGTAAATATTGTGATTCGGTAGACGACCTGTTCCACTTTTTTATCGACTGTGAGAAATCGTGTACCTTTTGGCATTGTTTAATAAATTGGGCAAAGAGAAACGAACATCTTGATAATGAAATAGCCGACAATATGAATGAAATTTTCATGATGTTAGGCATCCCAAACATTGAGGAAAAATACTGTGTATGGAACTATATTTTGATATATGCCAGGTTTTATATTTACAAATGCAGATTGTTTAAAAGCAATAATTTGTGTTTCTATGAATTCCTTAGGGAATTGAAGTTTAAACTTAAAACAATGCGAGATGGTGCTTTTGTTAATGCCTCGCATAAGAAAGATTGGAGGAGGTGGGAAAAAATATATGAAACAATGTAATAACATATCATTATACTTTTTAAAAGAAGTTGAGTGTGTCCAAGTTCTATAAACCGTCCTTGATATTATCGCTTCTGACCAAAACTGAATGTATATATATATGATCATGAAGAGTCTTCTAAGTCAAATGAGCGTGATATCGCCAAATCCGTAGACTTTTTCAATTGGTATTATGACCCCCCCCCCCCCCTTTGGTGATGTCGGGTCGATCCAACAGGTGCTGTTCCACGGGGATGTTTATAACCTTTTGTTCGACAACATGCTCTATGATCTGTAAAAGTGTTACTAGGATTTTTTTTAAAAAACGTTGAATCTCTATAATTCGTGAGTTAGTTAAACATATCTGTAGTACAAAAACAAAATGAAATGCAGAGTGAATATTAAAAGCTTTTATTTTCGCGATTTGGAAAGAAGTGATGTATAACTGTGTACACTTCTTATTGTTGACTCTGTTTACTTCTGGTAATAAAGACCCGGTGTTGGGGGGAAAAAAAAAGAGTCAGGAATATACCCGCTCTAGAAAGGTTCATAGCACAAAAAAAAACAAAAGGAAAAAGTGTAAATGTAAGGATGATGATAGCCTACTACATCGCCGCCACCCTGTCCATTCATATGATACAAGACAGCCAGCGGATAGTGAAACAGAGTCATCAGATGACTCTCTCCCCTCTCCGAGGAAACTCAGCCGAAAGCATAGGAGCTCAAAGGAGTAAAGAGGGCCATCGACAGCCAGTATGCATCAAAATCAGAACACAAAGGTAGGCAATCATATGTCTCGCCGGAAACATCTCTGCCCCCGGACATGTCTATAAAAATAAAGAGGGAGAAATGTGACTTGACAATGCAGGAATATACGTGCGGTTTTGCACAAATGGTTATGAACTATGTGAAACAAAATTCTGTCCCATGGTACAGGCTCAACCATTTATCTCAAGTGGCTGAGAGCGGCGCTGAGAGAGCAACCCATACATGGACCAGGGCTTGCTTCAATATGATCCTCGATGGACACATAGGTTGGAAGACATTCACAAAATACAGGTCAAAGGTGGCCTGGTTCCCCCATCCAACTAGCGCCGACCAAAAGGCAACCAGAGTCCCATGTCAGGCATATAATTTTGAAACATGTAGTCATAAATCCTCGCATACAGAAGGAAATGCAGGAAATGCAAAGGAAACTTCTGCCTCCCGGAAAACAACAGCAACTCGGCTGGTGAGTACAAAACCAAAGATTGCCAGCATATATTAGATCTCGGTAGTACAACCGATCCTTCCATGTGCCACGCCCATGTACCAAATCAAAACAAACAAGATGGCCACCTCATGGGCGCCGCCATCTTTAAATGGCAACCCACACGGGACCAAGCTAAACAATCTCGCGCTACACGAGAACAAAACAAGTATGGCGGACACAACCACATAGATGAGCAAGCGTGTGGTGATGATGATAACTTAAACGATCCAGGGATATCTGTGCCGCGTAAAATAGCCAGGACAAGCAGGGGTAAAAACACAAATCTATATGACAATGACTGTAACGCAACAATGGAAGCTGAAAGTGAATATAACAACAATGAAACTGATTTACAACTTCAATTACAGATCGAGGTGGAACGAGACTCTGTAACTCACGCTTTCGAGGGCTAACACCAACCAGTCAACACGCAACATGACCATGCGTGTGACATGCCCAACTTCATGAGGATGGTGGGTTACCCTGAAATATCAAAGGACGCAGCTGATGATGAAAATTGTGATATAGTTAGTGAAGAAATGCAACAAGAGAGGACTGACGAGATGGAACCCGTCCAACACATGGAATGGGCCCAAAACGCCAATTTCAACAACTACTCAAATTTGCCGTTCCCACACAGGACTATGGACCACAACATGGCATATATATATGATGCCACTCAAGCCAAAAACTGCCCAAATTGGAAGGGAGCAAGAACAAATATTTGCACAACGCTGGTTCCAAATGAGTGGAGGACAATCGCCACCGGCCACACAGCTGACCATATAGTGATAAACGGCATACAATACGGTTTCCCTCTACAATACACGGGCAGCCCTAGATATGACAACCATACAGTGGATAACCACACATCCGCACAACATCTTATACATGTGAGGGAATATGTGAAAAAAAAACAACAACACAACGCACTGGCAGGCCCATTCGATACAATGCCTTTCACTCCATGGTGCATTACAAGTCCGTTAATGACTCAAAGCAAGACCCTAGTGAGTGCCGCATAATCGTGGACTACTCATTCCCCGAAGGCAGCATGAACAAATTCATAATGAAGAATAAGTACAAAGCAACCCTTGCATACCACACCCTCCCCACTGTCATGGAGGCAGTGGACATCATCAATGAGATGGGCGGGTCTCCATACATGGCTGTAGTGGACTTAAAGAGAGCATACCGTCACTTCTCAATATGTCAGCTCAACGTTAGTGGCCCCTCACAGCATTTAGGATTGATAACAAATACTACGTTGACAGGGCCTTGCCTTTTGGCACGAGGGCCTCTTCATTAGTGATGCAGTTAGTGGCAGACTTTATAGTGGTGTGCTGTCATGGATGACAGACGTGTTTTTGCTTACGCTGTGCATAACGATTGATATATGCGGAGCGATGCTTGTGTTTCACCTTATCATTTCATCTTACTCATCCAACAACATGGAGTACGGTAGAAGCAAGATATACCTAGGAATATTTCATATATCCTAACAATAGTGTTGAATTATTATCTAGCAGTCTGAATGCCCGAATGGATGGACGACAATACAAGTAGTTACAGGTGCAATGCATAGGACACCGGTGGTACCCATGAGAGATGTATACAAACACTGACACTGGGTACACATACCGTACACCAAATAGGAGGATATAGGCAGGTGCCTGGCAAAAGGTGAGAAAACCTATAACCATAATGAATTGAATTACCTTCCTAACGGCATAAAGATAGTTCAGGTCAAAACGAAAAGGATTGCAGGCGCAATAGGATACCAGGGGGAACACTCCCACCTGTCTAACTTTAGTCCGGCACTATTTACATATGGGGGTCAAGGGTTTTGCACGGCAGAACACGCATATCAACACACAAAGGCGATGATGACTACAAACAAGTGGTGGCGAAGGCTATTTTGGATACACCATGTCCCAGGGCAGCCAAAAGGCTAGGAGGGAAGTGTGGCAAACGTGATTCTTGGGATAGAAATAAATACAGGATCATGAAGGAGATTCTGCTTGAGAAATTCAGACGCGTGGAACATGCTCAGTCCGCCACCTACAAAAGCAAGGCATAATAGCTAAAATGTATTTGGATGACGTAATACTCATCGGCAAAACACAAGACAAGGTCCAAAAATTAATTGACTACACACATGCCCTGTTTGAAAGACTTGGTCTCCAAGTAGCACATGAAAAGATGAACACTGCTTGACACCCTCAGGTGCCTGGCCTTCATTAACAACAAACAACATGCCTCCACCAAGCAAATGCAAAGCATAACAGGAAAAATAGTCCACATAGCCAGGGCTGTCACCCCCGCCAGACTCTACATGCAGAGGATGCTCGCAGCTCTGAGAGCCGCGAGGGGAGAGGACATATTCATCTCAAAGGCAGTCAAAGCAGAAATTAAATGGTTCTTTGCCTTTATCCGCAACTTCAACGGGAAAGTCATAATTCCAAGCAATGATGTCAGGATGACCATATGGGCTGATGCCTGCTACATGCATAACTTCAAACCAGCGGATACAGAGACATGCTCCATCAACCACCTAGAAGCTATCAATTGCCTGGTGGCAGCAAGACTCTTGACTGATGACCACCACAACGGAGGCTAAATACACATATATTGCAACAACACAGCAACTGTCCATGCATATCGCGGGGGAAAACCGCATGATGATACGCTAGCAGCCTGCGCAAGAGCCCTATGGTACCACTCCATGAAAAAACAAGTCACATCATCTTCTCTCACCTGCCTGGGGTAGAGATGGTAACAGCAGACGCCCTCTCGAGAGCCTCTCTTTCGGATAATGATTTCCAAAAGGCCCAAAATAATTAAACAACAGAAATTGAGATTGCGCAATTCTAATCATGCTCTATTTGATATTCGCAATTTTAATCATGCTCTATTTGATATTCACGACTTTTACTAGGTCGCACCATCAGACGCCTCGCTCAAGCAGCAAGATCTCGCCAGATGATGGTGCATCACCCGGGACAAAAGCAAACCATCACTCAGCGATCACAAGCTTCGTAGCCTTCTGCGGCGCCATCAAGGTGGACTATGCGTCTCCTCCAGCAGACTTCGCCTGCTGGTACATAGAATACTTAGCAAGAGTGGGGAGGGCACCTCCCTCCATAAGAAACTCAATCGGCAATATAAGGACATTCCACAAGATGTCGGGCATAAACGATGCCCACCTCTACACATACAAAGTATACCTGGTGCTCCGCGGCGTTGACTTAGAGATCCGCCATATACCACAACAGAAACTTCCTATCACCCCTCCAATGCTTCTTTGCATCATACAAAACACCCATATACTACAACACCCAACTATGTTTTGTCTAGCAGTCCTCATTATGTTCCTAGGAATGATGAGACAGAGTAACCTGTTCCCTAAATCGCACACTAAATCGCAAAGTGCGGCCCCTTCAAAAGGTGTCAGCCCTTGTTCTCATTCCCAGATAGATCGCCGATGCCAGTCACATATGCTAGGAAGCAGTGGCACCACCTAGTGGCAGCATCACACCTCGACACTACCAGATACTCAATGCACAGCCTTAGACGGGGCTGTGCATCTCAACTCTTCAATAAATCGCCAGCTTCCCTTGAACAAGTGATGCAACACAGCATGTGGGCCTCATCAGCGGTTCAAGCTTACATAAATCCATCAAATCCGCTCCAATCAATGGTCCACTCGGCCCTCAAGGAGATCCAAAGATCTCCCCTGGCATCTTAAGTGTCGCTGCTCAACATATATATTTATTTACTACAAACACTGATAATTTTATTTATTTCTATTTAATTATAAAATAGTTCTACCAGCGGTGATATACATCAAGAACTACCACGAACAATGATGATCCCTCCTGCAGATCTGAAATGATCTTTTACAGATCCAAGCTCATACTTGAATAAACTTTTTTATTAAATTGTTGTTCGCCTCAATCAATGTGATTACCCAGAAGACATGGACAATGTGGCTGATTCAAAATACCGCCAGAAACTTGCCATGATCAGGATTAGGGAGGTGTTTACCTGGTCGCCTCCCCAGATGAAGATGTACACCTCATACATACTCTAATGGAGTCACAGAGCAATGACCATACAACTTATTCAAGGGAATGTCTATGACTATGTGAATGTCCACTTAAGGAATATGCCGACTCTTTCCACTAAAATGCCCAGGTAAGTAATATTTATTGTGGAACATGATATTATGTTCACGTTAATTTGAGCAATTGTTGTCTCTAGGCTGGGTAGACAGTGTGTGGTGGTTCGCGCTCCAATGAAAATGCGCCCCGTATAGAGCAATATTTCAACTTCTTTGGAGGACTGGCCATGCCTCACACCCTCAACACTAAACTAAAATAGAACTCCCTTGAAGTGTCCCATAGAAACAATGTAATTGTATTCCTGTATTAATTCCCAATTCCACATTTGTTTTCAGGGCATACACAGATCAACCAACATACTGTATATGGAAGCAGAGCAGGTGGAAAGAATCCTACCTCCACAGTGCACCCGGACGTTAGATTCTTCTTCAACAAATATGGGATATATGCTACAATGAGACTCATTTGTGCCAACGATTGTGATGTTTAAAAAAAGAAAATAGGTGCTGATACGATACATATGGACCTAATTTAAATGGAAAAAAAGAAAGTAGGTGCTGATACGATATACATGGACCTAATTAATACAAGGTCTGTGTATGAACTACACAGACCTTCATTCACCATGTATCAACCTAATTTGAATTGGTTGAAAAAAAACTCATTTGCCAATGTGTTAATGTGCCAATCATATATAGCCAATTCATGCCAGTATTGCACCCAGTGTTGGGCCTCTGTTGGTTTTGTTTGATGATTTGTGGTCGAAATGAATGATCTTAACCTACCTGTATGTTTTACCCATAATAAAACCCTGTATAAAATGTTATTGAAATATATGTTCTGTTGTCCATAAGCATGATGTGTAATTATCATAATAAATCAGACTTTGGAAAAAAAAATTCGGTAAAATATTTTTTGTACATTTCAGTCCTAATATGATGATTGAAACGCAATATGATATCCATTCATTTAATTTCCCTGCTAACCCTATGAAGCTTTCCACGCTCTACTGAACCACACACCCTCCCACCCATGCTAGCTCTGGCTTTGTCATGGCCCACCACCCGCCGCCCTGCTGGCATCCACACCTCATTGTTTTATCTTGAAGAATAACGCCGTAAAGGCATGGACTAGTATATGGAATGCCATGGCACAAAAGTTGACATGTTATACCATGACAAATAACGCGTCCAGCATGTTATTACTCACTACAGTGTATAGGGCCGCCCTAAAGAGCACAAACCATACATTACACTTGAATTGGACAGTAAAGATATGATAAGATACTACTTTATTTATCGAGATTCATAATGTACATTAAAGAACCGACAATGCAAATAAAACATATAAAACGGATAAAACAGTATGTCAACATCTAGATAAAATCCAGCTCTCCCAGCCACTACCTTAACGTATGTTTTAAACCAATACACGATGTGCTTTGTTCTTGAATACCATCTCCAGGAGCTCAAATATATGAGGATGCTGCCCTTGCTTTCCAGGAAAAATATTATTTGTTAAATCTAAGCCATATTTAGAGGGAGAACTACTCTAGCAGTTCCAGGAATAGTTAAAGCTATTAAATATTCAATATACAACTATCCCCTTTGAGTCCTGTCAATAAAGGTGAAGATAAATAATCCATGAAAAGATAATATCAAGTAAATCTCATGCTTTCCATGTCGCATGCTCGCATGCTTCTCCGCTCTCCCTCTTTCACCTTCTCACCCTTCCCTCATTTTCCTTTCTCCCTCTTTCCTTCTCCCCATCTCTACCACTTTGCCTTTATCCCCATCTCCCTCTTTTCCTCTCTTCCTCTCTACATCTGTCCCTCTTTCCCCGATCCCTTTCCCTCTCCCCATCTTTCCCTCTCTCCGCCCTTTCCATTTATCCTTCTCCCCCCTCTCTTTCTATTCCTCTTTCTCTCTCTCTTTCTCTCTTCCCATCTCCTATTCTCCCTATTTGCCTTTCTCACTCTTTCTCTCTCCCTCTTTCCCTCTCTCCCTCTCGCCCTTGACCACTCTGTTCTCATCTCCCTCTTCCCCCTCTCCCTCTTTCCCCCTTTGCCTCCCTCCTTTTTGTGAGAATTTATAGGGGCGATTATGTTTATTTAAATGGGAATGGAAATATATTGGGTTGGCCTTTGACAGCCCTATCACAATAATTATTCAAACTACTTTCTCAGGATTACATCTCGTCTCCTGGGTCCGATGTAACAATTTCAAGGGCGGGTTTAAAATATATACCATCATAATGTGGAGTGGAATGAGATCTAGAAATATGATATTTCATTATTAAATGTAGATATAATACTTGCACATTGGCATATGTTCGTCCGTTCGTTGTATTTCTTTTTATTAACTCATCTTCAGGATATGCTGAAAGACTCTATTTTAGGAGAGAGAAAAAAAGCCACAGAAAACAGAAGGGCCCTTCTCCAGGGAGTCGGATTATGGGACTCATAACATGGTCTAGTCTATTATGTTGACCATTCCATGCACGCTTTCCGGATTCAAATAATGGACTTTTCTTAACTACCCCATGATTTGTTTCTGACAGATATACACTTCCAATCGATTATAGAATATTGAAGGATCCCTCTGCAAAAATAAAACCCGCGGGGCAAACATCCGCCTTGGTTAAGTGTGATGACAAATGCATTGGGATGTCCATCTGCGCAGCATTTGAATGAGAATATCTTGCTCATTCTATTCCCTTACATTAGAGATTTAACTGGATAAAGATTGAGAAATATGTACTAAACTGTTTAAAGTTACACACTCAGTTAACATCGGTCAGAAACGAAAGATGGTCTACGTTTTGTTCCGTTCTTTTCCAAACCATCTAAAAGACCACTTTTACCAAAAGAGGATTTATGGAAGATCCATTTTCTCTCGGCCAATTCGATTCGAAATCTTTCCGATTAAATCTTTTATTACACACTGACACGATCATAATTGTATATTCTAAAGTTCAAGTGACGCTGCGAGTCTTTTAACTAATAAGCTTGCGTCATTTAAGTTATGTGAAACCAAACTTATCGTGTTCAATTTGGATCAAGCAAACTGCACCCCCGAACGGCACCTTACAAATTGAACGCATGTACTAAGGGAGACAATCCATCATGACAATGATTCCATAGAATCCATAAAACCTGATATTAACGTTTCGTCAGTCCACCTCCTTGAACGAATCACAATAAAGATACACACTTGTATGTATACATGTATGTATATATATACATACATACACATACATACATACATGTACATACATACATGTATATATATATATACTTCATGCCATTCCCATTCTGCAATCAGGATGTCTGCCCACCTGCAGATGAATGCTATCTTTACTAACCCCAGTGATTGACTCTACTGTATCTAGGTTAAAGAGAGCTGAACGCTGCCCAAACCACTAGTTACAGTCATTACCACGAGTCTACCACATTGAGGGGGTGGATCTATTAGCTCTCTATGACTGTTCATCTCCGCTACGTGCTGCCGCAAGGGGACATAACAGGTCCCTGAGGTCTCCATCTTTAAATAAGTCACAATCTAAAGCTTCACCCTGTTGACCAGCTTCCTGTTTTGTTTTAAAGAAATTGTATTTGCACTCAATTTCGGGTTATCCCGATATTCTCATGAAACACGTGGAAAAGCTGATCTTATTACCATATATGGTACATGATACATGGAAAACCAATGAGAGGAGTAGGTTAAAAACGACTTCTTGAAAATAGGTACATTCAGAAAGGGAGTCGGCTAAGATGATGAAGTCATCCATGTAATTGAATATACGCCTACAACCTCTCCTAACCATGGCTCTAGCCATGAAATTAGACAGCTGCGTGAATATGTAGGGGGCACAGCGCAAGCCGAAGCATAATCGAGTATCAAACAAATAGCTGCCACCCTCTAGAAATGGCCACCACACACCTTGAAACTTCCAATGTGCAGGGTTAACTGGAACAGATCTGTAAGCTGCACTAATATCAATCGTACACATGAAACAGTTTGGAGTCATTACACTAGCAACCTCATCAATAGTGTGATATCTGAAGGTCTCACAGGTTGTCGACATATAGCAATTGATGGAGCTTCCAAGTGGCCTTTTGCAATCTGTAATAGGCCTAAATGTACCATCCCCTTTTGGTATCGCTCCAATAGAATGTACACAATAAGGCCCAACGTTGGTGTACACAAACTTGCCCTCTGATAACTCTTGGCAAATTAGTGCGGTGACAAATGAGAAGGCGTCAGGTTGTAGGACCAAAGCATAATTTGGCAAATTATAGCTACGGAATACAGCATCACTATCAATAATATTAAAACCATTCATAATACCATTAGTTATAAAGGTTCTGAGAGTAACATCATTTTCATAATACAATTCAGCCAACCAGGCACTAGGGTTTAGTTGCGATCGCAAACCACCAATAAAGTGAGTATAAGACATGTGATCAACAATGGTGGGGTATAGAGAATGATATAAGGCAGGGCTGACCGCGCATGGGTCATAGCACACGCTAGCAAAAGACAAATCATAATTGAAGTACATACAAGATTCGGACAAGGCACATCAAAATCAAAAATACCACATAGGCCCTCACCAAGGTCACCACACAATTCATGACAATCATCAGCTTTATCACAAGCACACAACACATTATGAGCAACATCAGTACAAATATTGGCATTAATAGTGTCAATAGGGAGTATATGCACACATGGCCCATTCGGGGAAGCTTGCGTACAATCAAGTTCGGTGTGACTGGCAGAGTCACGGTCGATGACAGACATGGGAGAGCGAGTACACAGACTCGAGTTGAAGTAAAACGGCGATATGCTGACTTCTGAAGAAACAATCTCACATTTAGAAGAAGTTCCAAGTTCCAGTACTGATTGGTGAAGATCATCGCAGGAGAGGGAGCGTGACAACACACCCACAAGCTGGAAATCCTCTGAGGAAGCATTATCAATATTGACGAGAGGAGAGAACAACAACTGGCCTTAATGCTCTTCAACTGGCCTTAATGCTCTTCGAGCTTGTCCCGCTCCCGGAAGTAAATCAAGTCCCTGGCCTGCTGCTCTGCATGGTGGTGGTGCCTGTCTTCCTCAGCGGCCTGCTCCTTAGCACGGACTGCTGCCTGACGGTGTTCCTCCTCAGCAGCTTGCTTCTGGAGGGTGGCTTGGCGACGATGTTCATCTTGCCTAGCCTGCTTGTGGAGGTTTTTCTCTTTGTGAAGTTTTCGCTCAAGGGCCCCCTTTGCCACACGTTTAATGCGAAGCTCGTCCACACAAACCTTCTGAAGGCGTTCATACTCCATGACTTACAACTTGTCTTGCGAGTCTACTTCCATCTTAGATTCCGTGGAACCTGACAGGGTCACTCCCGTTGTGGCAGGCCAACCAGAGGAAGGCTTCACCACAGAAGGAGCTGCATGAGAAACTGAAGGGACGACATCTGTGGAAGGACAAGCGCGGCCTATTCCACCAAAATATGGTCTCGGTCCCTGACGATCGGATGGAAGGAAGCCGGGAGGAGGGTTTCTTCTACCTAGAGCTTTTTCCACCAACTCTCGTACTTCCCTCTTTCATTGCTGTAGCCGCAAAACCGGGTCTACAGCCAAGGGAGTGGTCTCCATCTTTCGTGCATTTGGAGACAGGGGGCTTCGCTTGACGCTGCACTGCCTGAGCTCGCAGCAGAGTTACCTCCGCATGAAGCTCTTGGTTTTCCTGGCGAAGTCCGCAGACTTGTGTATCGAGGAGTTTAATCGTCTCTACCAGGAGAACCTGCTCGGACAGTGAACGATTCACATCGTCAACGAGCTGGGCAATTTCCGACTGGCTATCAACAAGATGGTCCACGTTATTGAGAGGCCTATAGCTGTCTGCGATATCGACGCAGAATCCTTCCGGTACCTCTTGAAGGGCTAACCAGAGGACTGCAGCGAGATCGGCCACTAACTGACGAGCTCGCGAAATGCCAGCTCTGTCCACAGGTGGGGGAGGTGCCTGGACCACAACAGTCTTCATCTTTGTGTGGACCTTGGTGTCCGACTCCAACTCAGATGTTAACGGTGCCGATCATTTCCCAGCCGCCGCTGCAGGCTGAGTGCAGCGGGACTTCTGTAGGACCGTAAGGCCCCCAGACGTCCCTGGCAATGCAGGGAATTCCGCTTCCATGTTGGCCACGGGGGGAATTTTGTACCGGGAGTCCAGGCGTTTACTGAAGGAGGTGGAGCAGGAACGAATTCCTTCTTGGCCTTCTTCTCGGAAGAAGACTTTTTGGAGTCAGATTTAACCCCAGTAGCAAACAACATTTGGGGTACATTAGGATCTTTTTCCTCCTGTGTTAGTTTGTAGGAAACATGTAGAAAACATCAAGCATATGTTTTTAGCAAAACATCCTAGGAGTGTTAGGATTTTATGTTCCTGGAACGTTTTTAGCTAACATTTAACTAACAGTCTGATATAAATGTTCAAGGAACATAAATATAAAGACTGAATGACAAGCTTCCTCCTCACATCTTTATCCTTCCATGAGAGCGGGCTAAAATTGCCTCAAAAACTTTTTTTTTTTTTCAAGAAACAAACGAAAAAACACAGGGAAAAAAATAATAATTTTCACTTCTGTCAGGCTCGACAACTGGGCTTCAACTGAGTCTGTTGGTCGCTATGAGCGATGAGGTAAACAATGTCAGGTCTCTAGCGAATATATATTTATAACCATATTTATCTCCGACAAATATCCTCCATAAATTTAAACACTAAACGACAAGCTGGCTCTCTCTCTCTCTCTTTATTTCTTCCTTCTCACATCTTTATTCTTCCACGAGAGCGGGCTAAAATTGCCCAGACCCAGGAGGAAATTGTTTGTTGATGTACGAGAGACGTTGAAGAATATAATATTATTAGAAGGAAGATAGCTCCAGAGAAATTTTACGATCCAAGTCAATCTTGTATGATGTAGTAGTATTTAAATACACCAATACTGCCAGGCTTTGCCAATCCCCAGCGATCTTAATATCCGTCAGATTCAGCCCTGACATGTGCATGAAAGATGCGGAACCTCTCCTGAGGCTATGTAGACCAACATCCTTATTGATATCACATTTAGACACTCATGGTTTCAACATCTTCAAGGCAAAATCGTAAGGAATCGGGCGACCGCCATTGAATGAAATCAAGGGAGCATTTTCCTCTGCAGGTGACGATTTAAACCAGACACTAAGCTGGGTAGCTAAACACAAGGAATTATTCGTATATGACACAGGAATCTCCAAGGTTCTTGAACGAAACTGATTCCTTTTTGACCTAGACACAACCACAAGAAGGTCCCAGTCGTACCATTTAACATCAGATCTGAGGAGAAGATGGTCGTTAAAGGATCCAGCAAACATATGACATTTTCAAAGCAATGTACGATCACACAACAGGAGACCCAGCCACACAGCCACCTCCTTGTCTGATTCCATATTCACCTGCCAGAATATTTTTCACCAACTCATCAGGGAATATATGGTCTTTTGGAGATTTTACATCACCCAGTAAACGTTTTAAACCTTGTAAAGTTAAATTAAGACGAAAATCCAAGCGGAGATCAGTAGAGCCCTCTATATCTTCGCCAAATGGTTGATGGCTGATGTCTAATTCTCCAAGGACGAATATGATAATTTATCAGAGGCCAATACCAGAAATATGCAGACATTTTCGGGTAATACTGGGTGAGGCAAGATTTTAACTAAATCACAGAAGTGGTAGTATTTCTTCGATTGAGATGATCTGAACGACAAGGTGCTGGAAGACAAGGCATTCTGTTGTATGAGTGAAACCTTCTCATCAAGTGAACAAATTTCTGCAAAATCAAATGAGAATAGGGTCTAGATAACAATTATTCCCATCACACATCCAGAAAATCGTTCTAATATTATTGGCACAAATCTCATCAGGAGCCCTCTCTCGTCTCAAACATTGTATCACTTTTTTTTGGGACACATCAGACAAATTCCTGAATTTTTTAAGAAACCCAACCAGTGGAATATTACCACCAAGAGGGCCATAAGAGTCTTGAAAACTTGTGCATTTTCCACAGGACGATTAATATAGATATGTGACGAATTCTCATGGTGTATGCATGATATTGTGTCCTCGCATGAAGGGTTGCCCAGCTGAAAGACTCCTATATAAGCCAGGTCCTTGATAGAGGCTACAAATTCATTGTTAACACACACTAAGGTAATGCTACTTATCCATATCTGATTTTACTGACAAGTCTCTAGTTCCATTAAACTTCAAGAGAGCCGATCTCCACCATTCCAAGTCATTATGGAAACCAATATTCAGATGAAAACGTCGCTTGGTGGCCAGAGGCTTTAGCATATCAATGACATGGTGACAGTACAATCTCCCACCTCTGATGACCTTGCTGCAACGATTAAGAAGACCAGCAAGCCTTCTTCTTTGACGACGAGAGCCAAACCTTTTGGATTAAAAAAATTCCAACTCTTTTCTCAACTTTAAAACCTTGTCTTCAGGCAAGCTGAGGGTCATATTCCTGCTGTCGATATATATGCCCAGATAGTGATTCTTCTGTGATGGGTTCCCCCAGGATACATAGAAACCCAAGTCTCCCAACAATTTCATCAAGAAAAGTTGGCTCTTCACACATTCCTCGTACGACTGGGCATACATCATCCAAATATGAATAACAGATGTGGCCATGTTTTCTCATAATTTTCGTCACAGTGTCAGTAATCCTAGCAAAACAGTAGGGGGCCGATTTTGCGCCAAAACAAATAAAGTTGTCGACCAAATAACATTCATCATGAACCGATTTCCATTTTAGGCCGAAATAAGTATGACTGCTAGGATGAATTAAGACAATTCGATAGGCAGATTTCCTCTATTCAAATCTTTCATCACCTGATCCAATGTCATGAAAGCAAATGTTGAACAAACCTCAGAAACATAATTGTTCACCGAATAATCAAGAGGTCGTCTGCAGTCGGTTATAGGGCGTATACCTCCGTCTGGCTTTGATATAACACCCATGGCATGAACACATTTAGGTTTGCAGTTTGACACAGAAAGCTTGCCGGCTGACAACTCTTTTCAGATCAATGCATCCAGTTTAGATTCATTTTCGTTGCTATAACAAGAGGAATCATTATCACATTCATACGATGAAACTTGACAGTTCCGATCAACTAGTCGAAAACCGTTGTAAACAACGTCCAGAATCCAATGATAGTCTTCGTCAAGGCGACTGCTGTATGACAACCACGAACCCCATCCTGCTGGTCTTAATTTAAACAGGAATGGAAGGAAGTTCAGTAAGATTAGTATCTGAGATTACTTCATTTGATGATACACACGGTAATCGTGACCATTCACGAACATTCGCAAACCATGACAAATATTCGTGAACACTCCCCATGGCCTAGGTGCCTATATATATATTCACAAAACATGTATCCGGTAAACTTTGTGTCCCCATCCGTGTCCAGCTCTGTTATTTATACCATCACACTGATTCACATCTAAGGACACAAAACTAGGCCAGATACACCCCACCTGGTGGTGAACGAGTCAACAACCAAAACCACCGGTGGTGCGTTAAGGTCACCTCCTTGCACATGGCAGGCAGCTTTAAAGCTAACAATCAAAACTGACTATTTGGCAATGTCTTATAACCTCATATTTAAACAGGGTACTCCCATCAAAGTTAATTCATCGCCATCACCAAACATCATTTGAGAACAGAAGCTAGTTGTCAACAACCAATCCATTATGGAAGAAGGCCTTTGACTCATTTCTTCGGAAACAAACACTTCCACCGTCTCCCGATGCACATGGCAGTATGTCTTAGCATGCTATAAGGAAGTGGCCAGAAGTCAAGTATAAGTATAAGTATCCCAGTTGTCTGCCCCATACACGAAAGCTGTTTCAGGAGGACACGATTAAACCTTTCTGCCTTTCCATTTGCCTGCGGCCTGTATGGGAGGGTGGTTTGTTCTTTGTGTTGTAAAGATTGCAGAGTTTGCCAAATAATATTCCATCGAACTCTGGTCCCACGTCGGTTTGTATAGCATTGAGTGTCTCTTAGTCCAGTTCAGTTGCGGAAAACTGTCCAGGCTACCAGAGTTATGATGTCCTAGCATGACCAAAATGTCCTGCTGATGCCAGCCCATGATATTATCTGACCAATGGCAGACGCTGTTCAAAAGGCAGCATGATTCGCGCAAAGACATTTCCAGTGGAGGGTTTCGCCCATTTATAGGTTAACACTCCTCCTTCCAGGCACAAATCCATTTTATGACTCCAGATAGTTCTGATCTCTATCTTGTCTTATAAATCTAAAACCTTTCACATACAACATGCTGTCTGTTATATCTTTACATAGCCAACTCTCCACTATAGCAACAATGTCGTACATGCCATTTAAGTACTTCATTTTCATATAATCCAATTTACTATACAGACTACACACATTAAAACATATCAACTTGAAACCTCTGCTCGTCGATACATCGACATTGCTGTCACACACTATGTTGACCCACAAACATACCTTCAGCCGAGCGCGCAATATAAAAATAGAATAATATACATATAATATGTTTCATTATCGCAAAAACTTCCATATACCTTATGAATCTTGCGGCAAAAACATTCAGGCCAACAGGAGTGAACCATATTATCCTACCATCCCAAAACTCAGAAAATAACACAGTTTATTACATACCCAGTCTCGTCATCACAAGAGGCCATGTTTGATTTTAACTACTTCTGCTTCTTCCAGTTCTATGTCATAAACTTATAATTTGCATAACAGCATATTTTTATATTACGATATGTCAGAACATTGTTTTTATCTCATATGCGTCTGGTATGCATCGGTGACAAAAATTGCGACACTATTTACAACACCTCCAAGTACCCACTTCTGCTACCAAGATGGCATACAACACTACAGATTCATCCACAACATGATATCGCATAAGACAAAAACAGTCGTACATCATCAAAAAATGCAATGCCTAACATTTAACTCGGTCATATTCTACCTCAAGTATGTAATTTCCACTGTAATTACCTCTTCTACCGATGAGTGCAAAGCTGATAACTTGTGTAAATTATCAGTTTCCAACGGCACGAGATTCTTATTGTTCTATTCGCATGTGTAGAACTTCCTAGACTTGACGAGTTCAACACCTCTGAACTGCCACTATGACCAGTCCTGGACCTCCTCAAGACAGGTAGGTTATCTTCGGCCAATGTCAATGTTACCTCCATGCTTTCCCCTCCCTTATCTTGCTGTACTTGCGATTTATCCTCTACTTCTAGGGCCGCATACCGATTTACCATGTCTACAGCCACTGTGGTGGGTTTGGCACTTGTCTTCCTATTCACATCGGCAGCAGCTGGGTGTATAAACCCTTGTGAATTCGTAGTCGCTTTCACTTTGTGCTGGGCCTTATGCCTCTTGCTAATCAACTCATTGAATCTACCCTCGCAATGAGCCTCAGTTACCTCCTTTCTGACTTGTTTGAGTAATTGTCCTAATATGTTTTTTCCCTTGTTTTTTTCAGGTCCTGTTCGCAAGATGTTGGTCTCCAAGAATGCACCATGAATTTTAGAATTTGCGGTTCATTGTCGCTTCAATTAAGTTGACATTACCTGTGCCTGCCAGTCTCTCAGCCAAAGCTGGGTTTTGGTCAAACTTGCAGCGAAGAATATTGAGCATAACTTCCTCCTCCATAGCCGTCCAATTGGTGGTGGCAGAGATCTTATCGGCCATGCTCTTTATCTCTCTCAGATCTTCATTTTCAATAATCGAGTTGGCTACAGAAAGTTTACTCAGTACTGTACACTTCTTGTGCTGAAAAGCTTGCTCTGCAGTACTGTACATCATGTCCTCATACTGGATTACGCTGGGCGAAAAATTACTCAAGAAAGCATTTTCACCTTGGAATGCCAGCCCTCCTTTAACCTCAATTATCTTAATCTTCTCTACAGACTACTTGTCGTCGAGTAGATGTAACTGCCTGTTACTATATACAACCCCATCTATCTGCACCTGGTCGTCCTTTGGACGTGTCGTCTCTGGATTCGCCCCAACTGACAAAGCGTTCTTGGCCAGCAACCTCATAGTGTTCTTCCTCTTTTTGATTTCAACTGTGTCATGCTCACGGAAATACATATTGTTCTTATTTGGCCACATTCTGGTAGGGAAACCTTTCTCGTCTCCAAAAGGATCTCTCTTCCGAATCAGCTCCTCCTTTTCACCCTTGTGGATCATTCTGATGATTATAGGACTCGGTCTTCTACGGTGTGTGGATTTAATTTCACAATAAGCTGTATCAACAGTACCATCCCAGATTTTAGGAAAAATACCTCGACATATCTTCTTTACTAGTGCAATGGTGTTTTCACCACTGGAACTCTGACACCCTTCCAAGGCCAAATAAGTCTCACGATGTTGCTGCTTCATTACTTCCAAGTCATCCTTGATCTTAGTAACTTGTGCATTCAGGTATAATGACTTACGATATTGAGCGCCAACTTGTTGTAAGTAAATCTGCTTTTTTGCAGATTTGACTTCTCATACTACTGACCTCCTGCCGTAGCTCTTGCTGAGTTGTGAGCAGAGATTTTATGATTCTGGTCTGTTCATTGCTGGTAAGTGACATTGTATTGATGCGGTTGTATATATTATCAATATCAGTGTCAAAATGAACTCCATCGTCCGCTAATTTCACTATGTCTGCTTCCATTTCATCCAGAGTTGGTCTGGATTTTTTCCCATCCTTGTCAATTGGGAAAATATGTTCAGTGTTCCGTTTCATTGCCTTTGGCGTCTTTGGCGTACTACTAGCTGAGGCCATACCAAGTGTGGCCATTGCTTCACTTTGTTTACTATCGTTGTCCACCATAGCTTCCCAATTGTCGCCCACACCATTCATTACCGTCAAACAAAATGTCAGTCTATTGTACGATATAATGATCGATCTGGTTCCAAATGTCCACACACACTTTCACAATCACTTATCTCAGCAATTAGTCTTGTTAAGACTTAGCAGGAATCAATGGTACACCCTGTATAGCCCGAATAATCCAAATACTTAGGCTCTCAAGCAAAATGCAGCTGCCATTTTGAATTTTCGCGCCACTTGTATACCACCTATACAACTGTTCATCTCTGCTACTTACTGCCACAGGGGGAAATAAGGTAGTTCCCTGAGGTCTCCATCTTTAAATAAGTCACAATCTTCAGCTTCACCCTGACATTGCTCTGACATTATTCACTTGCATATATATATATACATGTCCTGGGGTGATCTTGATACTGGAAGAATGCACAATAAGTCGGGAGTGGCCAGAAACCTAGCAGGATGCAAGGTTTATTTCACCATAATAAAAGTTACAATAATTACAGAATTAAAAGAGAAAATCTTTATCTTGTCGCACTACCTTTATGACGTCACGAGTGGGCGTGGCGTGGAATTGGGATCACCGGGAATATCTCCATTGATGGGTCGATTACATGTCCTGGGGTGATCTTGATACTGGAAGAATGCACAATAAGTCGGGAGTGGTCAGAAACCTAGCAAGATGCAAGGTTTATTTCACCAAAGGCCAAACACAGAAGAAGAGAAAAAATCCAGTTAAATATTATTCAATGCATTAACCACACGTTTTTCCGACTGTTCCTGGTCGGATGAAGAAGGAATTATATAAGAATTCACAATATCTGATTTCCAGTTCCCTCTGATTTTTATCTGGGCAGTAGGTACGCCCAAGGAAGACAAATAACTAGCTCCTCCCCTACAGAAGGAATGCGATGTGAGGGGAAGGTTCACCCTTGCCCTGATGGTAATATCCGATAGGTGAGATGATAAATGTTCGTAGTTGAAGCATGGATGCTCAGGGCAAGAAAACAGTTGGGCAAGAGCTGGTAGTCCAGTTGTCAAAAGTTTTTTCACCCAATACACAGCACACAAGGGCTTGGAAGTAGTTGGATGCAATGAGATATAGAAGGGGGCATGTGATGTCTTTGAAGAAGGAACTCTCACTTTACACCCAAGATCAGTAAAGGTGATATCTTGGCGTTTAAGAGTATGAGGAGAGTCCACGATATGCATCACTCTCAGCAACGTTCTGAACATAAATATATACGCCGCCCAACACAGTAAATGTAGAGACGATGAGGTGTCCAAATGACGATACATAATCATGAGTATGGCAGGTGTGATTGCAGGAGCCGGAGACGAAGAGGAGCTCGATTGGGCATTAATTCCCCTTAACACAGCCTTAATGCTCGGGTGAGATAAAGCAGGGGCGTCCAAGTCTAAGTGCCTGGCGTGCGAAATGACACCAGAAACGTATGTCGATACAGATGAATGCTTCATATAGGAGGCGAGATATGCAGCAAAAGCACATAGTTTACTAGGTGTGATGGGCGTGATAGGCGTAGAATGATCCTGGGTGAACTTGTCAAACTGACGCCATTGTCTCTCATGCTGCTGCCTAGTGGTTGGAGCTAATGAACGATTCTTCAGTTGGGTCACTCGATCTTTCCATATCGCCAACCCTACAATATTTTGAAGAAAAACAGCATAACCCAGCGTTTATAAGCACATCAGGCATAGAGTCACATTCATTTAAGTATGGTAGCCTCGATAGAGCATCTGCCACAACATTAAAATCAGTTTTAATGTAAAAAGGCTTCAAAGTTATGTTAAAAATGAAGCAAGTCCAATATAATTCATATAGCCATTGCATGCATTGGGTACTTGTGCTTGTGCCATTTTTAAGCATAGCAATCACCTGAGTGTTGTCGATATAGCAAATCACAGTAGAATTCTTGAACAAATAAGCCCAACACTTAACACCAATAACAACTGGGTAGAGCTCCTGAATGTTTATATTCGATGCTAGTTCACTCTCCTCTGGGGTAGGGTAAATATGGTCAGAAAACATGGATGCAGCAGGCATATTATGATTTTTCCATGGCCCAGCTGCCCAATCACCACCCAGAAACACGCCGAAACCTCTTGAAGAGGAATCTGACATCATTGGCACGCCATATTCAGGCTTATTTATCATGCTGATGCCATTAAAAATTTTTGAGAAGGCCAGCCACCACATAATATCTTTGCGAGCATCCTGGCTGATGGTAATCCTCTTCAAATGTTTAATTATCACAGCTTTGTACAAGTCAAAGAATCTCCTACAGAAAGTTCTGCCTCCCTTGAACACTGTGGCACAATGTGAGATATACCCACAGAACGTTTCTAATTGATGTTTGGAGAAATACTTTAATTCTTTCACTTCATTGACGAGGGTGCATAATTTCTCTACCTTCCCTTGCGGAAGAGAAACAGTCATATTCACAGAATCTATGCAAAAACCAAGATATGTAGAGTTGGTAGAGGGGGTAGTAACCTTTTTCCACGCCACATGGAAACCCAAGAATCTCAATGCACATATAATAGTATCACGGTGTATTGTACAAGCAGAATAGTCAACATCACAGACGAAAAAAATCATCCAAATAATTGATGACAGGAAATTTAAACAATACATTCATACATGTTGCAAAAAAGTTGGAAACATGGTTAAATATACAAGGCGCAGTCCGAAGACGAAGCATAAACGATTGTCAATAAATACATTGTCAACACCAGCTAAATTCGATTTAAAACCACAATACTTTCTATGCTCAGGGTTAATAGGTATAGCTCTATAAGCTGACTTGATGTCCACGACTGACATGTAGGAGCCCTCTTGTACGAGTTGAAAAGCATCATCCACGGACTTGTACGAGAATTTGGTCACCAACGATGAACAATGATCATTGACAGATACCCCCAAAGGTCTGCTACAATCTGTGATTGGGCGTATACCACCGTCAGGCTTAGGCACTGCGCCTAGGGCGTGGATACACGTTGGAGGTTCGTCAGCTATAGATACAAACCCTTCACACAATTCATGAGAAATAATATCATCCATTTTACTTTTTGACACATCGTCTAAAATAGAATTATAGTTCTCACATACATATGGCTTTACATCTGTATCAACTACATCAAAACCATCTACAATACCATAAAAAACATCGATATAGGTCGCAATGTCAGCATCACATAAACAGAACAATAAATATGCGAACCTACAAGGTTTTAATTGACCAGCATTACCACCCAGGCGATGTACACATTGACAATGACCTCGGGCACAACCAGTGTAAACATTTACGACACGCCCTTTTGGCGAAGCCGGGCAATCAAAAAGGCAAAAATCGTCAGTAAAATCACTGTCACATTCTCCAAAACTGGTCAGAATATTACGAATGTCATAATAAACAGAATCACCTTCGAAATCCTTAGTCTCGTCAATGGCCGGGAGAATAATAGGGAAGAAACATTTTGTCGAAGTCAAGTTCAGTTGAGATTGAGGGTCCATGGCCGCCATGACACTCTCCGATGTCTCCACTTCCGGCAAGTTACCATGGCATACTTCCGGTATGGAACAATAGCCGCCATCTTGGAAAGCTTCGTAACCCAATGATTTGTCGACATAAACATACTCATCAGGTAAATTTGCACCATCACAACCCGTTTTAACATTAAACACTTGTTTCGTCAATTCTCCACGACCCTCCTCATCCTATTTGTTAGCTTTAGCAGATGAACAGGAACGTACACTATGCTCGGCACTCCCACATGATGAGCATTTGTGGGGAAATTCACATGTAGTGGCAGTCTTCGGACAGCCACTGGGATTGTTAAATTTAAAACAGACTTTTCCTCTAGCTGCTTTGATAGGTTTTGAAGTAACAGCCTTCTTAGAATTCTCATATGAAAAATGGCGTAACACCTCCTCTTGTCTTACTTCTGAGAAAGCAGCCAACCCAACATTGTTAGCTCGCGATCTTACAGCCTGATCATAATTAATACTGGCCTTCAACGAATACACTTTTGAGGCCGACTTGTCGCAAATGGTGATACAGTGATTCAAGACCCCCAACAATTCACCAATAGGACGATTGTCATTAGCTAACTTAGCAACCAGCTTCAAATTAATCGACAATAGGTTCTCAATAGAATCGATAGATTCACCTTTTTCCAGATCCTTCTTTGGGTCAAAGGGTTGAAGTCGTGCCCGCGACCTGGAACGAGATCTATCCCTCCTAGAAAGTCTTGGCGCCCCGCCCACATCATAGATCGATTCAGCTGGGCTTGTCGCAAGCCTATTAAACTGCACAGAATCCTCGGTAGAAGTGGTTAATACAGAAGGCTTTGCTTGAAGAGTAGTTAGTATGGTACCCATCATAGTTTCTAAGCTGGTCATTCTAGTTGCCATCGCCGAAACTTCAGCACTTGTACTCGGAATAGATCCACAATCAGTACTGTCATGTACCTTGCCGCACTTGTCACACAACTTTCCTTTACCCATCTTGAACGAATAGATATAGGATCACACAACTCTCAAAAAAAATTTTGAAGTGTATGAGAAGGGTTATGATGTCACGAGTGGGCATGGCGTGGAATTGGGATCACCGGGAATATCTCCATCGATGGGTCGATTACATATATTTTAGCCAGACCCTAGAATGGGCTATCTGGATTACCAAAAGATTTGATCATATTTACTAATGTAAATTCAGAACTACCATCGATGAGTGTACAAATACTAAATGTTTCAAGTAGATCCGACAAAGAGTATTGACAAATATAATGGTTATGTAGTGGGTCCGCCCCCCAAAACATCACAACATCAAAGCTGCCGTCCAACTACACCTACAACCAGGCTACGGCAGTGGGGGCACTTCTACTAGAGCTGGAGACGACCACCAGTTCCGGCCGGTTCCTTCAGAGGGTGACAATATGTCATCGTGTCAACAGCACTGCAGACACCCTCCGACGGGCGGTAGGCGGAGGATACAACTACCTCCGCAAGGGGATCCGGTCTTTGCTTGACACTACGGACTTGGGCTGCGCCGCAGACCGAGATACTTCTGTTGTTCAAATTAAGCACCCTGTTTCAGAGACACTACCTTTGTAATGGTATACCTTGGGTAATAAAACCAGCTGAAACATATACTTTTCGTTCTTGTGATTCTTTCCCGAATTTCGTAAATTTGTGCCCACAAATCTGCAGTTCAGTACAGTTATGATTATTATTAGATACCTGTAGAGCAATGTTGATAATATTATATATTATATATTATATTATATAATATATTTAAAACTTTATTAAGATATTATGATAATTGTAAATGTTTATTGCGGAAATAAAATCTATTTTGATCCTGGCATGGTGGAGAGCTGGAGGGTCAGTCCATGTGATAGAGGAATACCTCTCAGCCAATTAGAAGGGGACAGCGCCAGGGAGGCATTGCTAGAAATTCTTTGTCTCTAATGACTTAATTAGTATGTTATTGTATAAATAAAGGCTCACGCCACGCCATAGACAGACCTTGCTGCCTGGCTAATTGACGATCAACCTCTGACTTCTGCTCTACTTGATACAACACCGAACCTATGGGCAAATGCTCTTAGATTCTTACACTGGCCTTACGCTGGACTTTGGGATATGTATATAATACTTTAGCTGTGTATGGCACTATTATACATTACAGATTCATCTCTAATGTTCGGAAAGAGTAGGGTATAGCACCCGTTAGCATTTTGCCTTTCAGTATTAGATGACAGTATACTACCCCAAAGCGTCAGGGAAAGACAATGATGAGCTGAATTAGACTTAATATGTTACTGTCAACATTGGAATATGTTCATTATCAACCATTCCCTCGCTGATGTTCATGAAAAAAGAGCATGTCCATTGTCATAAAACCTATGGGACTTAATAAGATATAATAATAATATGAAATTATCATCACGGCGTGCTTTTCATTTCATTGCAACAGGAAACTAATCGCACAGAACACTGGGGATTATTTGAAAAGACCCATAGCGCAATTAAGGCTTTGATCGATCTGTAAACAAATCTCTGACAAGTGCATTTGCAATGATCCAGCTGGCAATTCACCAGGTTACATCAGGGGTCTGGTATTTGGCAAGCTAATATTTCATTATCACTTACCTCAATACTTGAGGTTTTTCTCTGAAAGTAAACAAATCACTACTAGAGCGCAAGAGATCCATTAAAATTGGGAATGAAAATTTAATGGCATGCAAATGTGAAATAACCTAGAAAGTTGTTATTTGATCCAAATCGCTTTTCTCTGATTGGGTTGATTCATTGTCACAAATGCCTGAATATGTAAAAACAAGGTAAAATGAAACCGATGCTGATATCTAAAAGGATAAGGTCTGGGCATCTGTGGTCTCTGTTCGATCTGAGTGATTAATGTGCTTGTGTAGTGACTGAAAAACTAACTCAGGTCCTTTATCCTTGCCAGCTATCATCCTTTACTACACACACAACTCGGTTAAGTAAAACTGTCATATTATTAGTCGTTAAGCCACAGGCTTACTAAACCCAGACATAAGATTGCATATATATATATTTAAGCCTAATTTTGGCTTACAATATGGCGACGTTATGATAGAAGGTTTAAACTACCTATAAACCTTTGAGGGTGGTTTACCATAAGCCAATTTGATAAGCCTTAATTTTGCTTAGCGTTGACTTAGAATATGACAGAAGCCTACTTCTTCCATAAGCCATAAACGAGTTTAATAGTGTGTTAGCATAATAATATACAGGTAACACTGAGTACACGTGACATAAGACTTTACAGTAGCAATTACAAATACAAGGCTGCAGTGCATACAATTGACCTTAAGAGCTCTATATTGGGAATACATGTATACATATATAATTATATATATATATATATATACAGCACTGTCCTGCAAAACCCCTAGTGGATTATTCTGTCACTGTACCCAGTGCAGTTGTATAGGCCAGATAGCAATACTGGCCACAGACACCACACTTGGTTTTGTTCACAATGCACCCATTTCCGTCCTACCTATCCTATTCAAGGGTATTCCTATTCAAATCTATGAAAGTGGGCGAAGCACAATGAATCAAGAATAGTGATACTTCAAATTTTTCAAAATGGAATGCATGGAAAATGAAGCACAATAACCCACATGGTTGTGTTGTGAGAGATCAATGGCAATTTGCCCAGAGATTCAGTGTTCTATGTATAAAATGATGAAGTCAGAGAAGTCGGATGATAGTAGTCTTCGGCCAGGCAGCAAGGGGTCTAAAGCATAGCATGGCTTTGGCTTGGCCTTTATTTATAGTCAAACATGTTAACCAATTCATCAGTAACAATGGGTCCTAGCAATGCTTTCCCTGGCGTGTACCCTCATGATTGGCTGAGAGGGATCCCTCTACCCCATGAACTTGACCTCCAAGCTCTCTCCCATGCCAAGGCCATGCATTGTTCACATGATAGTTGGTCCCCTTGCTCTCAACCCCCCCTCCCCTCCCCTTACCCTTAACCCAAGCATGAAGCGTCCCCTCCCTCCCCCAGTCCCTTCCCCCCACCCACTAATGAGTTTAATGCCGGGAACACTAGGTAATTCTATTTCTGGTTGCTAGACAATCAAGCATGTATACACACAACAACAGGTGTCCAGCATTACCTCCCTCCCCCTCTCCACCCAGGTCATGCGTGGCGGCCAAGGCCCAGGCAGAGGGAAGGGGGGGAGAGGGAGGGGGCAGGGATGGCCATTTAGCTGGTAAAACTAACCCAAAAGAATTCCAATTCTTTACAGTGTAATCGATATTTTCCTGTTGGTCAAGCTTGACCTTTCACATCAGGATGCATATGTACTTCTGAAAACCATCTCCCCATGGAATTATTTATATTCCCTTAATCTACTTCTAACATCCTCTCTCGCTTCCCCTCCTCCACTTATTGTTTATTATGAGTGTTATCGTTCCTGGGACCTTGCATTTCATCAAGTAACGTCCAATCGTCTAATGCGAACATAAAAACTGCTGCCTGGAGAATATAGATCTAAAGCATGGGAAATATCTAGCAAGCTCTATAGATACATTTATTTGGAATCGATGTTAATGTTGAAGGAAAAATGGATAGTTGATATCGTCTGCCGTTATGTTTGTATCAACATAATTTTGTCCGTGCATTTGGGAGGCTCGGTTCTGTGAGAATCCTCATAAGATCCAGCGAAGAATCGATGGCACAAAGATTGCTGTTCATGGCTTGATGAATGGGTCTGTCTGTGGCTCCCATAAAACTTTGTCTTATCATTACCCAACTGTCCTGGCGCTGGACCCTGAATGACCTATACCCTATCACAAGGGAGTCATTGTATATCAGCAGATCTTGTTCTGTAAGCCAAGCCACATTCTCTTATTCAAATCTCTCTGCCCTCCCTCCCAATCGAAGCTTTGCACTCCATTGCCGTCGAAGACATTGCTGTCTGAAGGTCGGAAAGTCAGATTTCTTTAGGATATTACAGACCTTTGTTTTCTGTTGATGTATTGCTGCGATGCGGAATTGTACTGATGGAGAACAGTGGAAAGATAAATTGTATGGCTAAATTATCAGGACAGGCTGATCCTCGAAAACAGGCGACTCTTGCATAAGAAATCCTTACTTAAAATGTTCCTGGCTGAGCCATTTGTCCATGCATAGATAAGAAATTCTTATTGTAGGAATGATAATAGGCATTGTCTAGCAAATTCCTTCCCTAAGGTTTCCTTACCAGCGGAAACTTAGCATGGAAAGGTAGTTTTTGTTGTTCTTGTGCTGACTCTGTAGGTGGATAGCGGTGGCGAGGACCTATACATGGTTCACTGGCCTATAGTTTTGGTTTAATCTGATGTAAAGTAGCTAGGGAAATACATTCTTAAATACTGATATGTTATGCAACGGCCCCCAAGAAAACAGATTAATATGATATGCGTCTGCCACAAGGGGTACACGAGTGCATTATGCATGGTGTCATTTATCCTATTCAGAACCTCCCAATACCAGATCATTCTCATTACATTCCAATTCAAAAGTGTTAGGTTAGACGGTTATTGCAGTGGGTCTTACTAAAAACGAGATAGCCTTCTTGTATGTTTTATCATTTGAGGTAAAAAACAATTACTCATGTTATGAGATACTTCAAATTGAATAAATGAGCAGCATAAAGATAGAGTGAATGCCACAGATTGGGATGTTACTTAACGTGAAAAAAAAGAAAATATTCACGAGGTTCTGGTGCTGAGGGGGTGTTATTTTGACAGGAGCTAAATCATGGCGTAACCAAGATTTTGTCAAAATAACACCCCTTGAGCACCAAAACCTGGTGAAATAATGCTTTTAGTCGCGGGATGGTCAGGTCGATACAACTAACTACTCCCCTAACTACTCCGCCTACGCACACAGACACAAATTAAAATCTGCCACGAAATTGGGACTCACGATTACTTGTGGATCTAATTATAACCTGTGGAACAACATTTTTGACCATTTTACCTGATTTTTTTTTTATTACTATTTTTTTTACTGTCAATGTACCATGGAATTGCTGAATTTTTAAATAATCATATAAATTCAATCATTTTCTTTATTTGTCATGATAGTAGGTTACGTGTAGATGATTTGTGTAAAAACAAATCGAAAAAAAAATTAATTTTAGGGTGAAAGCCATAGAAAATTGGAAAAGAAAGAAGTGGGTACCCCCCTCTGTATCCTACCGTCGCCCTAGTTGCTTAAGAAGGAGAAATCTAAAAAAAAAATGAAAATTATCCAATGATGTTGAATAATGATAAAATGCATTGGGTTAAAAAAAGTATAGAACATCAGATGTATAAATTTAATTTTCGATTTTCATGACTCATAGGCAAAAAATAACATGATTTCAAAAATCACTGGAACAGCAGACTTTGTATCCTACCGTCGTCCTCATTTTAGGGTTTTTAGTGTATTAATTATTTAATTGATAATAAACTTTAAATTGGACCTTTATTAATGATTTTGTTTGCTTAATACCAGTCTATGTATATCAAGATTCCTACCGTCGCCCTTGCTGTCTCCTACCGTTTTTTGCTCTCAGATTTACCTTCACAAAATGTTATTTGGCAGTAACTTTTCTTCTAGTTAGAATATTTTCACAAACTAAAAAGCATTATCACCCTTATGCCGAGCTATATCAGGTACAATATAGTTCAATACAGTATGTGCATATTTTGTTTTATTTATTTCCAAATTTTATCCCCATTTATTTCCTTACTTTGTTAGGCAAAGCACAGAAGTGAAGCAAAAAATATATACCTTTTCCCCAGTTCGATTTGTGATGGATTTATACACATTTACTTTCATAATCATTTTATATCATTTTCTGAGTCTTTATCTATACATAATTATATAATATGATGGCAAATAAAATACAATTATTAACTTTGCTTGCATTTTATATTCTTATTCACATAGGCCGAAGGTAGGAGACATGTTATTTTTGGCAATTTTTCCATATTTGTGAGCTATTTTTCGACCCCCCTGTAAAAAAAATAACTAATAATCAGAATTGTTCCATACATTGTGGTTCAATGTGCATATATATAAGGTTGATAAAAAATACCAACTCAACTGATTAGTGTAAAATTTATTTTTGGGTACCTAGGGGGGGTCTAGGGGGCCAAATGTTGTCAAATTGGTGGAAATGGCCATATGCAATTACAGCAGCCTTTGTTTCAACATGTACTAAAATTATTCATAATATGGTCATAATACCAAGGCCGAAAATTAATGTTTACGCCATCTACCATTTCGTGTGGAACTATAATCCATTGCCGCCACAACAGTTTGTGGATGCTGCCACAACAATTGGATTGCCATGGCAGCATCCACGAACTGTCGTAGAGACTAATGTTGAAAGCACAAACATTCGTGACCATACGCACACAGCCAAGAATCACTATAATTATTTGGACTTAGAAAAAAAAACGGCATCCACGAAAGAAAAGAATTCGTGAACATTGAAATTTGTGGAGGTGTGGGTAAAAAATTGACGAAAAATGGCTCACAAACTTTACACGAAAACTCGTGACTTTTCACGATGAATCGTGGCAACCCACACGGCCACGAAATTTCAATCCACAAAGTTTTACGGTTTTTTGGCCACAAGCATTCGTGTGGGCAATTCGTGGGCCGAAATCGTGTCTGTGTGCATGGGCTTTTAGTCTGTGAAATACTTATTAACCCATTGAGGACAGGGGCAGTTTGCACATATTTTGCCTGGCTGACGGGGGCACTTTTCCCCCTTTTTGGGCTTCAGGACGGGTGTTTAACATGAGGTTTAGGGTTTAAAAACACTTTAAGAATATTTTCTTCAAATAATATGTGTCATATACATCGTTTAATAGGTGTAAATAGTTATTGATCATATTTTTTCATAATTTCTAGAATTTGGTCTTCAATAATTAAAATAATGGGTCTCAATTGGGTGCAATATGGCGACAACCTTGCTGCAAATTCACTTTCCAGCATTTACGTATGTTAGTTATGATGTCATCACTATTGTCTCCATGACAACATACCTATAAAAATATTTCTAGTGTGTTTGTATACATATATTTTAAATTTCATCAAAATCCGTTCATTTTTTATTAAGTTATGCCCCCTTCAATTTATATAAAAAATTGATGCCTTGAGGCATCAGCCCGTCCGCTGACCCAGGTAACAAAAAACGTTCTGCCAACGTTTACAAACGTTGACTGTCAATCACTTTTAGCAACGTTTTGCAATCAGCGTTATATAGAAGTTGTTCCCACGTTTTTATCAACTACGTACTTTTCCTAAACGTTTATCCAACCTCACTAATAATGAACCTAATATAACGTTTGTCTGCTAACGTGTTAAAAACGTTAAAACAACGTATTCATAAACACCTCAATTTCACTGCGGTGAAACAACGTAAAAACGACGTTTGTAAAACTGACCTTTTTTCGACAACGTCAGATTAACGTTTGTATAGCGCACGTTGGATTAACGTAAATCCACCTACGTTGGATCGACGTTCTGGAAATAAACGTCTTTCAGACCAATTGAAGACACTGTCAAAACAACGTTGTATAAATCAACGTTATTTTGACCAACATTGCATTAACGTTGTGATAACCAATGTTAGATTAACCAACTTCAAAACAATGTATGGGAACTCCACCTTATTTTGTCAACGTTAGATTAACGTTCGAATTTACAACGTTAGATAAACGTAAATCGATGACGTTATATAGACGTTCATGAAATAATCGTCTTTCTGACCAAGTCAAACAACCGTTAAAACAACGTGGCACAAAACTACCTTATTTTTTACCAACGTTTTAGTAGCGTTAGGATAACCAATGTTTGATTAACGTCAATCCATTGGTTCAATATAAGTTAGGGAGGCATGCCCTTCATTGACCAAGTCAAGCCAACGTCAAAACAACATATGCCCAATCAACCTTATCTAACATATATTGACATTAATTGGCGTAATCAGCTATACCATATACGTTAATTTGACTTTTAACAAACAATTATAAACCTCCTTCTTATCCAGTCAAACCAACACCACCAAAAATCGATTGTCAATGCGCCATGAATTGACCATTTGATAAATTGTTACCATTATTCGACCGTTTTCTGTTACCTCCTGTTATTATATGCATGCACATTTCACTTTACTAATCCGGTAATAAAAATTGCATTTCAACGTCATCTTGATTTGTCCACCCATATGTCACAATATTACTCGACCACCCACTCACCATAAATGGGCCAACCAGGATATACACACAAAAAAATGTAACTGTGTAATTATTCATTTTTTATTTTGACTTATACAAACACCATAAATTGACTCCTAATCAGCTATTCTATATGGGACATTGTGTTGAATTTTTGGCATAACAAATCATTTCCAATAATACACACATTTCCACATCCATTTATAATCACCTTCTATATATTATTCACTTTGTCCATTTTAACATATGTATATATATTACATCTTTATATATTTATACTTCGCATCACCACTCAAATAATAATCTCCTTCATTGCACACAGGTGGCTACACCATTAACTAAGCCAATATAACTAGTAGGCAATATCAGGTGGCGCCACCATCCACTAAGCCAATAACCACCTACTATACCCTATATGTCCACCCTTTCTTTGCCTTCACTCCACAAATAATAGTGCGCTACTTTGACGACAGGTGGCCAACACATTCACCATTCACATTCACTTCTATTATATATGCGCAATATATCCTAACATTAATGTGAAAATGGTGAACTTCATCGACGGCGATAGACAAAATATTTCCCCACTTTTCAAACTTATATCTTTCATCACTTATATATCTCTCATGCATCTCTTTTTTCTTCGATGAAGCACATTCAATTCATTTCAATATTTGTTAATCATTAGTGCCTATTACCGTTGTTACATCATTCATTTCTATCATCATGACGACAATTCTCCCTATCCTTAATAGGGCGAAAATACATTATCTGACCGTCACGCTACCTAGCTTTTCTGGCTTTGCTAAGGTGGGAACTTCCGGTTACGGCAGCCGCAACCTAATAAACAGTGTATGCCTAAACATTGTATACACATGCAGTCATTGCTCGGGCTCTACTCTTTCAAATACGTAAAATTATATACCTACGGGTAGCTGAGAATATACTCTTTTCATATTTTTTAATCACATGAAAATCTTTACATTTTTTGCTGGTATTATCACCGTTTTCGCGGGTGGCGGTCGGCGCGAACACCTTAGGCGGAAGCTTCTGTCTTAGCCTACTGGGAGATATTGCAGCCTACAGCGCCACTGGTGTTAAATTCGCATGCTATCTGGCGATCTGGGTTCAGCAGAATTCACAATGACAATTTATCAGCCCTCATAAATTCTCACTTATCCATACACACTATACTCAACCCTATATTTATATAAGGACATACAGATATGTTACACATAAATCTTTTTAAAAATCTAACGTCTGACAAAACTTTTCTCAACTTTTCGACCAATTCACACAATTGTAATTGCTTGAGATTAGCTAAGCTACACTATTAATCTGCTCAATGTCAAACGCTATCATTTCAGACCACCTATATAATTGTTAATATATAGGCGCCGTGATTGTAATTATACCACCACGGCCGGCCGTCTAATATTGTTATGGCGGTGCATTGTCGCCATTATCTTATAGGCGATATGGAACTGTTTATATTCACTAAATTGTCCCAACCTTCCCACGCTCACCATCAAACCATTTAATATTATTTTTTACATTTACACTTAAATAGTGATCAAATAATCAATTTTGGATCGCCATCGAAACAATCATCAGTCTTTTTTAATAGCATAGATCAGAGTATGGCAGGGGGGGGAGGCGAAATGAACGGGGATCAACATATGGAGTCGAATTAAGGTGATATCGGAGAAATGAAGACGTGATTGGGCATCGAGACACCTATATAGACAAACCTGCAGAGAGAGACATTTAGACAGAGCTCCACAACAGTGATTTAATCGAATACCTAGGCAATTAATCTGCCAACCTCTTCCATCTACCAAATCCGTCGGTACACATTATAATTTGTTTTTCAATATCTTTATATGTCTTATTCTTTTACAATAAATGATAGCCCATGCAATCACTAAAATAAATTAAATTCATACAATGGGATACATATCTATCTTTGGGGGTCGTTTGACGCTGAGTCAAAACTTGTTGATACTTATTAGGTTGATACTTCGGCGATCACCGCCAGCACCACGCCCCCTTAATCTGTAAGTGAGATGTCTCTCTCTGATATTTTGTCGCGTACTGATTCGTTGAAATTATAATGAAACTGACAGCTATAGCTAGCCCTCTACCTAGCTATTGTTTAACTTTTCCAAGTCAGCATGAATTTTGGATCACTCCTGCGAACGACAGCAACTTAACAACACCTCATCACTGGACCTCAACTTAACTTGAGCAAGTAAGCACATATAACTATTCATTGCCATCTTTTATTTAAATTGTGACTAGTTATATTTTTTATACATACCAAACTATTAAATCAGACTTTTGACCATATGAAATTAATTATTTCCTTATTTGACATGAGCATATCGATTATATTTTTATTTTATAATTTTCAGAATGCACCTCCACTATGGACGACTAGATGTTTACGCCCAAATCGACGAGGGGTGGCGAGCGGATCCGTAGAGTATCATGCCCTTTCAGAAGTTGAGGAGGAACATGCCAATGTTGCCTGGAAGATGGAAGCAACACAGGGGAACAACGTATTGACCCGATATGGGGGATATACGGTCATGATTGAGTTTGACGGCGAGGGGAAATTTCTTTGTGAGATTACACATGCGGCCAAAAACGTCACCATATGTCTTCAATTGCCAGCATAGAAAGACATTAATTAGGACTATATATATCTACTCTCCATTTAACTGTGCATTGGACATCACCATATGACATCCATTCGACTTAAATTTAACATATATACTGTGCATTGGACATCACCATATGACATCCATTCGACTTAAATTTAACATATACACTGTGCATTGGACATCACCATATGACATCCTTAATTGACTATTTCACCAGCTAGGAAGAACAATATATAGTACCTACCTATACCTGCCTTTTATACATCTACATTCTATACCTGTATTTCAATACTTTTGAATCCCCGCCGTGACTTCTTACCATCTCTCTACAGCTCTATGATAGCTGCCTTATCATTCTTGAGAAGCCTACATAAGTTTCCTTAATTGCTGTCATTCGCAGGAGTGATTAATATTAGGGCATATATATAGTTCTTACATCTTCTTGTACTTTTACTATTACATTATTAGCTACATGTATTTCATTTTTTTTGTCTTTGGTTGATTCCACTTGATCAACTTTTGTACCCATATGAAATATGTACAGTTTTGTACCCATATATGGAATATGCTAATCATTCTTAAAATAATATCATACCCATATATGCACTTGCATCTGAACCACTTTATATCCGGCCCGACTTCTTACCATGACTGCATATATGTAGTATATATCTGTTGCTATATGAAATATATGGGGATATGACTTTTTCAACTAATATCATATACACATGCACATATCCCCGCCGCGACTTCTTACCATCTCTCTACAGCTCTATGATAGCTGCCTTATCATTCTTGAGAAGCCTACATAAGTTTCCTTAATTGCTGTCATTCGCAGGAGTGATTAATATTAGGGCATATATATAGTTCTTACATCTTCTTGTACTTTTACTATTACATTATTAGCTACATGTATTTCATTTTTTTTGTCTTTGGTTGATTCCACTTGATCAACTTTTGTACCCATATGAAATATGTACAGTTTTGTACCCATATATGGAATATGCTAATCATTCTTAAAATAATATCATACCCATATATGCACTTGCATCTGAACCACTTTATATCCGGCCCGACTTCTTACCATGTCTGCATATAATGTAGTATATATCTGTTGCCAAGCTAATTAGGTCTCCTCAGTGAAGTTATTTTTGTACCTTTTCATGAATAAAAATAAATTAAAAATCAATTTAAATCATATTTCTCATTTCTCATTTCTCCATAGATCGAAGCGCCATATAATATTGTACCGATTCTCTTCTCCTAATTGCACGTAATTCTCCTCATGTCAAACGCACAATTTATTTTTCTTAAATGTTGAAATATGGAATGCTCCACCGATATATCGTTTGATACATATACCATCGCTGCGCCATATATGCATCCATGCATATGGATCTACCTCTCGCATCCCTTCTGATGCAGTCCCTATATATATCTCCCACTCTCAGCTCGCATCCTATTGCCCCGCGCCCCCTTCCTTCATCTTATTATACCCTGATCGAACCACTCTATAGCTGCCCTATAGACCGCCACCACATACCTCACCATATACTGCCCCTCTTGCACAAGACTATAGCGAGTCTATATATAGCCACTTCGTGCCCTTCAATACGGTTGGACAAATTGCGTGTATATTCCTCAGAGCCGAACTCCTGCATGTACTAGCACGCACGGTCACTCGTTCCTCGCACGTTCGAACCCCACTTGGACCAAAATACCTCACAGCACGCTGGACAATTGATACAGGCTGAGCTCGGCTTTTCATAAATGATAATTATATTTTACTATCCTATCTGATTCATGAGAATGTGACCGTACACAACAAAAACAGGCACTTCTCTCTCAATGGCATTTTAAGCTACAGCCATGCAAATGCAGAAAATCACTATTTCATCAATATTGACTTAAGACTTAAGCTGATCGACCTCTTGTTGAATATTTATATATATATGAATATTCACAAATCAAGAACAGCCTATATATATACCTTATTTTGGGTAGACAAATTATTCATCTCTTGGTCCAGTCCAGAAATCAGGTATGGAGGCTGCGATGTGGGCTATATGTTTTGGCATTTTCGGTCACAGATGATGAACCGAAAATCATTTAAATCATTTAAAACAAGCAAAGAGGCACCTAAATCAGTGTCAATTGACATGTTCCCTGTATGAAAATAAAAATATTTGACAAAAAAAAAAGAGATGATTAGCGCCCAATTATATAGGGACAGTCGAAGGAAGAGGAACCGTTAGTAAACATTTGGTCCACCCATCCGCCTCTATTAATAAGTTGATCGGTTATAACAGCTGCATTCCAATCAACTTATCACCTTTGAACAAATTCATTAAGCCTTTCTTCCCCTCGCCTCCTATTGCCCCGCGCCCGCTTAATTCCTTCATCCCAACTGACCCCTCGGGAACGCTCCACCGTCTCCAGCCAACAAGGGATTCCGAAGCACCTCCGGTTCCTCCCGCTGACCCTGTCTTGCCTCTCCATTTCCTTGTTCATCTCAGGGATGCCAGTCTTCCATCAATTAATCAATATCCATAATGTCCACCCTTCCAAAAAAGATCACAATCTCCATAACATTTTCAAATTTTCTTCTCCATTAAACCCCATTTTGTCAGTACAATTACGATATATCATAATACATAAATACTTTTGCATTGCTTAGTGTCAACCAGGACAAGAAAGACGGAGCATGTGCAGCATGTGCCGACGTTTTGGTCACCATATGGTCCCGTCAGTTGGGCGGTATAGTGGGCAGGACTCCCTCCATTAAATTACCGGGTCTTTCCCCAGCTCAAATTCCATCCTCTTTCTCTAATGGAAGCATGAGAGCGGTGACAGGTCTGGCACCCCTCTCTGTACGTCACCATGGTGTAGCAGCGAGGTATATATATATATATACGATTTTTATTCTGTATGTCTAGTCAGAATAAAAATCCTATATATACCTCCCTAGACATACATACATACATACATACATACAATCAGAAATTAATATACCATCTGCGTGCACTGGTCGGTCATGCACTTCTTCCAGGCAAACCAAAAATTATCTAACCAAACGAGATTTTCTACAAGTGTGTAGTTCAATTAAAAGTGTCTATTGTCCATATCTCCTTTTTTTCAGATAGTTTTATGCTACAGTGTAAATTTCATTTCAAAAGATCTCAACTTTACGATGCGATATTTACGAACTTTAATATATGCATATTTTAACTCTTTCCCAAACACAGCTTACTTAACTAGGTCACAATTAAGCATGGAGGAATGGCCCAAACCACTTGGCCGTCATCAATGTGATCTTTACCAAGAGATATAAGGAGAAATAAACACCTAGACAAAAACTTGAATAGAGAGAAACATTACCACACCCTTTTAGTTAAAGCTCAGAATGTATGGTTATTTGATTTAAAGAAATGACTAAGTTTCAAGCTCTCCCAATTATTCATTTTTATTTGGTCAACACTAGCCTTACACTCAGCATGTACGCCAACCATAACAAAGCAGCATCTATACCACTTTGGATGCCTATAGTTGTGTATTATCTGGGCATGTACAAAAGATCAAATATGATATCCTATAGGAGGTATAGCCAGAGTTTTACTTGATTAAGTTAGATGTTTACCCACTTTAGAAAACGAAAATACTGATCGAAGTGTATAGAGGGGGAGGATACACTGAGACATGTGTACATGTGTGCTGGTTGAGTTGCTGGGAGGGAGAGCTATTTGTCACCGGGGCACCAAGCCACTCCCTGCCGTACACTCACACTAGGCTTCATGCTTGTGCCCTGCAGTGACATAGCCCGGGATATAGCTTGATATACTCCAATATATCTCACACAACACTCACTGACACCCTTCAAAGCAGAACCTCATATACCACAATGTATTTCTTATCATCCTGTCTCATTCTGTGGGTGCAATTTCAAGTAATAGCATTGATATGATTCAATCTACATGAACGACTATTAAAACAGTGAGCAATAAGGCATTTCAAGTGTTGTGGAGGCAGTGAGTAGCGTGTGCGCGCTCAGTTTTGCCTCCAGTTGAGTTCCCGCGCACGGATTAGCTGTTGATGACATCAGCTGAAAAGGGTCTATCAAAATCGAGATGCCAGGTATACCTAGATCAGTCAATTCGTACCAATTGACCTCTCGCAGAGTGGCACTTAAACTCATGATCCCCTCTTAATTCCCCCTTATTTTATTTTGGCCACTTCCGACCCACAAACATGTGCCTATACTGACCATGCACCTATATAGATGGCTCAATACATAAATCATATATCCAGCTCCTACTCTGTGTACGTCGACTGACTGACTCATGCATGTGTCTTAATTATTACCCTTCAGATGCTATAGCTTCCATATGCCCTATATAGTCCGATACCTATCCCTACACTTTCCGCTCAGCCACTCATCGACGCTCCACACACAGTCCAAAATCTTATTCTTCCTTTTTTTCCATCATGAATTGTTTGATATATATTATTTTATTTTTCTTTTTATTTAACATATTTATACAGCCATAAGTGATAAGGATATACAAGGCTCACGGGGGCTATTATTTAGCATTGTCCATGATTTTCCGCCAGCGGCTGTTAGGTGCAGTCGTACTACTATAGAATGAAAGGAGTGGTGCATAAGTAAAGGTAATTATTAGTGTAGAAGGAAAGATGATAGTTTTTGGTCTGGCAGAGGAAAGTTGCGTTGTGAGGAAGAGCTTGTTTGTCGCCGGGATGGGTTAACAGGCTTGTGGGAGAGTTGTTCTTGGGACCTGCTATGCATAATTCCCATAATGAGGTGGTCTCTACGGTCTTGTAGGGGTAGTAGCCCCAGGGATGACCTTATTCTGGACACGCTGTCAAACTTCCCAGCATGCGAAATAATGCGAATATAGCCCTGTTCTGAAGTCTTTCTAGCTTATCTCTAAATATCTCTAAATATCTCTAAATTAAATCGTTTGGATCTATCGCTCATGCAGCTGCATACACTGGATATCAGTCACACCATATATATCCATTTGTGTCTGACAATGTGCACATATATGACAACATATGATGGGATTTTCTACTTGTGCTATATTTGACTGAGGGGCTTGTAATTCTCGGACTAAGGGTCTATATACCTCCTTTTAGACAATTCCCTAGCTACATGCCCCTACATTTTGGATTCCATATATATGATATTCCCCATTGACCAGGGGAAGTGCCGGGATCACGCGGCCATGCAAGCTATATATCCTTGTCGAAGCGATATACCACACATATATCATGTACGTGCATGGCCTCGATGCATCCGTATAGCTTCCACTCTGAGCACCGACTCTATAGCTGCTCCTAGAGTACATTTCTAAATCTTACTTTTCAATACTATATACTTTCCAATGGAAATGTGTAATTTTTGTTGTGTTGTCTTGTTTTTTGACAATTGTCAACACCCATTAAATTAACTTGACCCATGTCCCCCTGAAAACGGCGCGGGTGCCTGCCTGCATGGTGACGTTAATTAGCCGTACAGAGCTAGTGACTGCATGCGTGTACACTGCATATGCGTCTCTCAGTACAATAATCGTCTGGTATGTTGCATTGAGTCGGGCATTAATTGCGTTTATACTTAATTGCTCCAATACAAGAGCTAATGCATATACATTCCACCAATACTTGCTCCAATACATAACCTATAATGCATATACATTCCACCAAATCCCATATAATTGAAAAGTTAGGAAATTATATCAACTTACTGCATGATCTAATAAAAATATTGTCATTTATTTTAATCTCCCCCTGCATATTGACCTTTTTCGACCCTCCATGAGTTATACAATCCTATTTCCATACATGCTTTTATGTACGTGTTTTCAGGAAATGTGTATATAGTAGATACGGATATTCTTTATTAGTTAGTGCATGTTTGTATACAATATCATATATATAGTCTAACTACTTTCATTCCCTCTTATTATCGTCTGGGTATCGATGGACTGCATCGCCGCCTTCCGCGGGATGACATATATATCTCTAAATTAAATCGTTTGGATCTATCGCTGATGCAGCTGCATACACTCGATATCAGTCACACAATATATATCCATTTGTGTCTGACAATGTGGACATCGAATTTGTCAATATTTCTCTCTTTAACGTTTATATCTGACATTAGAGTTACATTAAGCAGCTATAGATATAGTGACTTTGATTGTTGGCAGGTCTCATATATTGATGAAATGGCTGCGTCAGGAGATATGGCAGCGGGCCGCGTGTCCTTGCATGCCCGCTATATATATCCATTTAACGGTCAAATTAAATTGTGAACTCGCTGTGGCAGCCTAGCTGTTGGCTTTCTGTATGTGGCCAATGTACACAATATAATTTCGATTATCCACTAATATACAATTAATCAATCATATATAGGCATGCACTGTATCTATCCATTAAATGTAGGCCCCACATATGAAATGTCCATTAGTACATTGGCTGCGCATGCAATGTTAGTAAACAAAGACACATATGGCCCATGCATGCGGTACATGTCATATATAGATCGTATAATGACCCAACCATTGCATCCCTGCATGCATCATCATATGACGTTCCTCACTATGTCTTCAGTATAAATCATATTTTTAGTCACCCCACTCGCTATGCATCACCAAATATTGTACCCATTCATTTTTCAAATATATAACTTTTCTAACCAACCTCTCCCTCAATCTACCTCCCTCATATCTCATAATAACCCTGGTGAACAACTTCATTTTAATCTTGCTCTTTTGACATCAACACATATAACAAGAGCCAAAGACTCCAAAACACAAAATAGGTCAGCAAAAAACAATTATGGCAAGAATCAAAACAAACTTTAATGATATGATAGTAATGATATATGTCATACATATCTCTCTAATCAGCACACATAGCCCATACTCGCCACAATGACGACTGCATGGATCACTATCAGTCTTTGGTTAAACCAATCCCGCCCACCATGTCAATGTAACCGTCTCCATGTATATGTGTCTGAGGAGTGTGCTCACGCCACACATCCTAAGCCACAAAGTTGCATTGCATCTCGATCTCTAATTATTCATATATACGACTTTCCTATGAAGTAGACAATTAATTGTAAAAAGTCGATGTACATATCTATATTTTCAAATTATAAGATGCGTTAATCTATGTTTGATTGATGCTAATACAATTTGTATTCAATTGAAGTGCCCCGGCTATAGCTAATTGGTCTTTGCGTTCATCTGTTGTTTGGCTTTACGTACCGAAATGTAACGGCTGAACTAATCAACTTATGTTTGGCCCATGCATACACTAACAGCTATAGATATCTGTGACCATAAAAGTCCAACATTTCAGTTAAGTTGTTTGTCAAACATATATTTGTATATGTTGCGTCCAACGGCCAAACTAGAGTTCTGCTAGCTAGCGCGATAAGCATATCTCTATAGTTCCTGTTCGGCATTAATTAGTGAAGCAATTACCGCCATGCCACGCATGCAGCATCGGTAAAGGGAGCGGTTATGTATCGAGCTAACTGGCGATCGATGACACACTGCACCGCCTGTTGTATCCATTAATTAATGAATGGAACTACCGACACAGAATTTCATGCCGACACAGAATTTCATGCAGCCTATGTATGCACCTATAGTCTTCAGTCAAGCTACTTATAACTAGCCGGCCGGTTGACCAAGGAAGGAATTATAGCCGTTTATATTTTATAGGGATAGAACAATGTCACGGCGGTCCAAGATGAAGTAATGGCAAATCTTAGGGAATTTCCAGCGGGTGATGCGTAATATGGGCCATGCACTCTGCCATCACAATTGCAATTCTTCTTCAGACAAATAAAATCTCTACACTTTAAACTGACTTGCTCGAATTTAACTAAGACTATTAAACATTAAACAATTCTTTAATTGCAATTCAATGTAGAGAAAACAATTTGCACTTGTACGAGCTGACTTTGACTATGTATAAACATTTGTATTCAACTTGATCAGTACAATTAAATGAAATGGACAGGAGCCGATCTGCCAACAGATCTTCCACCTCGATCCGCCCATCAAATATACATATACTCGAGGGATGCCAGTCAAAGTTGACCAAATTTATGGAACACCTTTAATTCAGTTAGGTCCAGACACCTACATTCCTCAATTCAACATCCAGCGATAAGCTTAACCGCAAGGCTAAGACTAAGGCTAATGAAGGTTAATGACTCCCTGAAACTTAGGTGACCACAACTGCCTTCTGAACCTGACTGGTATAAAATACGGGATTCTATAGTTTCCATAAGACACACTTTAAAGCAGTGAAATTCTAATACTATTTGGTAATGCCCTGTCAACCTTTTGCTCCACTAATTGTCGGTCGTTGCAATGATCCGTGGCTAAATGCAGCTATATAGCTGGCTTGTGTATATCGGTCCCATATATAGCTAGGCATATATAGCTGGCTGATGGGTCTTTACACAACTATTTCCCCAAAAAACATGTGATTTCGAAAATAAAGGAATTCTTAAGGGACGAGTGGGGTGTTGTGTATTATTAAAACAGCTGCATGTTTTCATCGTTGATCGCAACAATTAAGCAACTTGAGCAACTCATGGGTCCAAAGGTTGACAGGACATTAACATAAATACAAATAACATTTCCAACACACTTCAAACAAATTTTCCCTATCTTATGGGAACTATAGAATCAGGTACGTAATCTTCTACCCATTGGCAATTACTTTTAGCAATTATAGGGCCGGCCCGAACTCTCCTTAAGAAAAGTGAAAACAATCCTCTTTAAATGGTGCATTTGAGGCCATAGTTTGAATATATAGGCCTTGTAGTCTGAAAGATTTCCCTCAGTTTGAAGGGAATCTGAAATTTGAGCCTAGAAATCTGAATACAAAGTCTGGAGCTATTCTAATGTCTAAATTCTTTTTTCTGGCCATAGTTTGATTATATAGGCCTTGTAGTCTGAGTGAGAAAGATTTCCCTCAGTTTGAAGGGAATCTGAAATTTGAGCCTAGAAATCTAAATACAAAGTCTGGAGCTATTCTAATGTCTAAATTCTTTTGTGTGGTCGTCGTTTGATTATATAGGCCTTGTAGTCTGAGTGAGAAAGATTTCCCTCAGTTTGAAGGGAATCTGAAATTTGAGCCTAGAAATCTAAATACAAAGTCTGGAGCTATTCTAATGGCTAAATTCTTTTTTCTGGCCATAGTTTGATTATATAGGCCTTGTAGTCTGAGTGAGAAAGATTTCCCTCAGTTTGAAGGGAATCTGAAATTTGAGCCTAAAAATCTAAATACAAAGTCTGGAGCTATTCTAATGTCTAAGTTCTTTTGTGTGGTCATCGTTTGATTATATAGGCCTTGTAGTCTGAGTGAGAAAGATTTCCCTCAGTTTGAAGGGAATCTGAAATTTGTGCCTAGAAATCTGAATACAAAGCATTCATAAATTTTGTTTAATATATCTATTATATAATCATATGTCTAGCTGTCTTTAGTATTTCAAAATGCTCGATCATAGGTATATACCCATTCACTTCTTAAAGGATTGCATGGTCAGTTCCATAGGGGTGACAGTTGATTGACATGAATGGGCCAGTTGAGGGGCGGTACTAAGGTAGTGGGGTGTAGGTCCAGTCGGGGTGGAACAACTAATGACCTTTGTCTATCAATGAACACTGGAGGATGTTCCTTCTCATGATTGGCTATATCGTATATGCGTTGTGTGGAGTGTTGGGAAAAAGGCATCGAAATGACGTATAAAAACCGTAGGACCTGACGGTTGATGGTCAGTTTAAGTTGGCGCCCGAAACAAATCTTTGCACGTACACCACACACAATCGAGAAGCTATATCACCAAGAAAGACGCATCTTTACTTGCCAACTTGTCTGCGTGATTTTTGTGAGTATACTACTAAATCATCATCTGAATTATATATATAGTCTTTTACTTTACTTGTCATTTACTCGCATTTTGCCATTTACATTATATATAGTGACTAACTCTATCTTCTTGCATCCATCAACACAACAGGTTCCTGCATGGATCGTGTCAGCTAGGAAGAGTCCAAGTATACATATATCTTTCTACTGCCCCATCCTGTCCTCCTTCATCTAATAATCAGCGCAGACATCATAAAGGGACAATTCACGGCGCAGCCATATTCCTCAACAGTGAGTACTGCATTTTTTAACAATGTGTGACATCACATGTAATTGTATTGTGGCAATTCTGCCTTGCCGTACGACTCTACACAGGGTAGAGAATTAAGACCCCCTCTTGAATCCTGTTTCACATTTTTTATAAGCCCCATGCAATTCCCGAATCCCGTACGTTTTCAATTTGCAATCACGTTTTCCTATTTGCAATCCCTACCTGGAAAAATTAAATCTGGATCTGAACCCCTTTCCCCAATCGCGTATTGACCCTTTTAAATCCTGCATCCAGACCTAAAATAGGCCCCAATCGCACTACCGAAAGGCTATTCCGTACCTACCCTGTGTATTGGCCATTTATAACAGGTGCACATGGTATACGGGCGCGCTCCTAGACATACCATATCCCAAATGATTTCTTTAGTTTATCTCAAAATCAGACATAGATACATATTGCTAGCTTAAATGAATATTTCTAATCATCAATCAATTAGACATCTTTGGCAGCGATAATTGTGTCTGAGCGGACATATAGCCCAGTACGTGCCTGCGGTAGCACATGTGCTAATTGCAGCGTCATTTTGCCTCATTTAGTACATGTGTACCGCTTCTATTATGCTGTACGATTTCATTAGTGGGATATGTACAAAGTTGGTCTAACGATATATAGTTAATTATATCTGTAGTGAACCGCAGATTCGTGGGCACGAGTTTACGAAATTCCGTAAAGAATCACGAATACGAGGAGATTCGTTTGAACCTGGTTTATTTCCCAAAGGTATACAGTTACAAAGGTATTGTCACTGAAGCAAGGGTGCTTAATTTGAACAACAGAAGTATCTGGGTCCGCGGCGCGGCTCGAGTCCGTAGTGTTAAGCGAAGCCTGGATCCCCTTGCGGAGGTAGTAGTATCCTCCGCCTACCGTCCGTCGGAGGGTGTCTGCAGTGTCGTCTGCACGGTGGTCGTATGTCGCCCCCTGACGGAACTGGCCGGAAATGGTGGTAGTCGTCTCCGGCGCTGGTAGAAGTGCCCCCGCTGTCGTAGCCTGGATAGTGTTTGGCGATAGTCGACAGCCTCGCTGTATTCCGGGTGGCGGACCCACTACACTGCCCCCTCACTAGTTGGAGTTGAAGAGGTCCACGATAACTAGTTATGTAGGGTCCGCCGTGGCACTAAGGAGATCCTCGTGGCTCCAGATCCTCGTGTGCAGCGGGGCAAATGTTATGCCACTCCGCCGCACAGATCCTAGAGCCAGGCTTGCACTCGCCCCCAAGGTTCGTAGCCTTCATAGGCCTAAAGAGGCCACCGGACATGCCTGTCCGTCCCAGTCTCGCAGCGCGGTACAACCGGAAGCATACATTCGAAGCATATAAAAAAAATGTTCGTGCACGAGCTTTATTAATAAAAGCGAGACTAGTGAGCCATACTAGCCTTGCGGATAAAACCACCACCTGCGAGGAGGAGAGCTCCCCCTCGCTGTGAGATGAACCCACACGAGACAGCCGCCTCGGGGGATCGCAGTGCTGATCCCGAGCCCTATTGAGGGAGTTCTAGACGAACTCCCCTGCCTCCTTCGCCTCAGCGGCCCCCTCTGTTTTGGAGATGCCGTGAAGCGAAAGATTCCCAATAAGGGCTTCATCGAACGGGTCGAAACGCGAATCTGGGACGACAACTACGTTGTCTTCTTGTCCCAGATCGTCGTATATCAACGCCGTATCGGAGTCCGACTCCTGCAGCAGCTCGTGCTCTTCCCCGTTCGATATTTCTACCGACTTGTCAGAGCCCGAGCCTGCTGCCGCCAGACCGTCCACGGAGGTGGTACACTCGTCCGTGCGAGGCCATGGTAACGCGATCACGTCACCATTTCCCTCGACCCCTTCCGTACTCGTACCCGTGGGCGCTGTGACAGGAAGAGGTGCCGCTGGTACACTTGCCAACGGACCCTTCGTGGACGTATCCATCGAAGGTAGCGCCTCCTTCAACTTTGGGGAGGCCTCACCGCTCAGAGGCGGTGCCGGCCGTGCCACCAAAGTTTTTTCCTCTATAAAGGAGAGGCGCTTGGTCGCCGAGGAGACGTCCCCTCGGGGTGGCCTGTACGAACGGGGCGTGGAGGAAGCAGCCGGAGTTACTCCAGCCGAATCCTCTGCTTCCGCGGATTGGCTACCCGGGAGCATGTTAGGCCCCCACATAGCTGCTGACATCCGCGGGTTTGTCCCTGTGTCCGTACACACGCTCTGGTTCTCACGTTGCCGAGTTAAATCAGTAACGCTGATGAGCGTGCCACCAGTGTCCATAGGGATCCCCGCGGGGTCCACTATCTGGATGGAGGGAGGTTCTATCCCGTGGGATAGTGGAAAGGCCGGCCAGCGCGAATTGAGAGTCTCAACTCGCAGCCGACTCTCTGTCTCACGGAGCTCTTGAATCTCCCGATCCAGCTTGGCCTGCTGCCGTTCAGCTTCCTCCTTCTCGTCTTCCTCGCGGAAGAATGCCATGTCGCGGGCCGACTGCTCCTTGTCTCGCAGACGTTGTTGCTCGAAAGCCTCCCGCTTGGCCGTCTCAGCTAGTTGCTGACGAGCGGCTTCCTCCTGTTGGAGTCGTTGCTGTTCCGCTTGCCGCAGAGCAGCCTCCTCCTGTCGGAGTCGTTGCTCTTCGGCCTGCCGTAGAGCAGCCTCCTCCTGTTGGAGTCGTAGGTCTTCCGCCTGTCGCAGAGTTTCCTCTTCACGGAGTTTCCTCTCCAAGGCCTCTTTGACCAGGCGTGTCTCGGCTAGGGTCGTCTCACGTTTGATACGGAGCCGCTCTGCCTCAACCCGACCCTGCTCGAAACGACGCTGTGTCACCGCCTTTTCCTCCTCCTTTCGAGCAGTTGACCCCTTGTGGGGGTCTACCTCCATCTCTGTTTCCGTACTACAGAGAGGGGTCGCGTTAGCGAGCGCTGATGCCCCCGCGGTAGGGGGCACCTTCGTAGTCGCGACGCGTGTGGGCGCGCGGGCTGGAGTGTGGGTGGGAGTGCCACGACCTATACCTCCGAAAAGAGGTTTGGCGGTCTGACGATCACCCGGAGCGAAACCCGGAGGAATGGCCGGTTCTGCGCGCAAAGCTCGATTGAACTTCTCGCGGACCTCCAATTTCCTCTGTTCCAGTCGCAGAATCGGATTCTGCACTGGGGGAGCCGTCTCTACCCTTGGTGGTGGGGGAGACGCGGATCGCATAGCCCGTTGCGCGGCCTTTACCCGCAGCAGAGTGACCTCTGCATGCAGCTCCTTGTTCTCCCGGCGAAGTCCGTTGACTTGCGTGTCGAGAAGGTTTACCCTCTCCACCAGGAGTTCCTGCTCATTGAGAGACCTGTTAAGGTCCTCCATAAGCTGCGCGATTTCCGCTTGGCTATCAACCAAACGGTCCACGTTATCGAGAGGCCTGTAGGTCTCTGCGATATCCACACAGAAGCCTTCCAACGACTCTTGTAGAGCCAGCCGGAGGACCGCTGCGCGATCAGCCACCACCTTTCGGGTACGGGCGATGCCCGCCCGATCGACTTCGGGTTGGGGTGCCCTTGCGGCAGCCGTAGGTCGTGACTGACCCGGCTGAGGGTCCGGCACGAGTGAGGTGGCACTAGGTGCTCTACCTTCCGCGGCTGCGGGTGCGGGGCGACGCGACTTCTGTAGGACCGTAAGTCCTGTAGGCGCGGGCAAGGCGGGAATTCCTTCTCCTTTGAGGACGGAATTTTATACCCGTCTAGCCAGGCGTTCCTGTCGGGAATCGGTGCGGGCACGAGTTTCGGACGTTTCTCGGGCCGCTTTTCCGTATCGGAACGGTCCGATTTGTCCGACTTATCGGAACCCTTCTTCTTCCTCTTCGTCTTCCCCGTTCGTTTAGGCTTAGTGATATCCTTTTCCAACGGGTACTTGGAGGTGAAGTTTTGCTCCTTCGCGTTCCTCAGAATGGCTTCCGAGGTTGCAGAGGCAAGGTGGAGCGTGCTTTTGTATCCCCACTGTGGGAGATACGAAACGCCCACGCGCTCAAGAGCTGGCATAATTTTGTCGACAGCCTTTTTACGGGCCATCTTATGCGGCTCCTTTGACCCGTGGGCCACGATGTCGGAGCGACGGTCCCCGGTTACGGGACAATACCCAATCGGACACCGCCAAACCAGTGTCACGGGGGTATGCACTTCACACAGGTGTCTGGTGAAGAGAAGCCGCGATTTAAATATCTGCGGCTTACCGACAAGCGCCTCCGTTCAACAGAGCAGGAACGGGCACCGCGAACCCTCTTCGTAGAGGAGCATAGCCATTTGAAGCTTACGGTCGGCTTCAAACGTGTACGCTAGGTCAGCCGTTCGCAAGACCTACGGGGGTTAGTACAGGTTTCAAAGAACCGTTTGTACTCTTCCTCGCTCGTTTGCGGGGAGTAGAGAAAGAACCGGCTTCTTTCCATCTCCCCACTTGAGCTTCTTCGCCGCGGCGTTGAGAGCTTTGTGCCGGCGGTACTTGCCGGCAGCCGCATCGGGGTCTTTTAGGCCATCCGACGGGCTCGCGTCCGAGTCATCCGAGTGACTTGACGGCCGTCCACCTCACGTTTGAGACGGCGGTCGCGCTCACGACGAACACGCCGTTTGCGATTGGCTGCAGTCTCCTCGAAGGAGTCTGCGGCCGAGTGCTCGCTGTCATCGCTCATGAGGAGCGTGACCGCGAAATGCTACCCGACGGTAGAAGGGGGCTCGTCTCGGAGACAGTCCCCAATCCGCTCTTTTCCGTCTGCCTCGTCTCGTCCCAGAACTCGAAGTCCGTACCCTGTAATACAATGTGAAACACTCAATTCATGGGTCACAATGAAATCTCACACACGAACGGCCTAACCAGTAGTCCGCCGAGATAGAGGAGTACGGCAAACCACGAGTGTTCGCCAAAGTTAATTACCTCTCTCTTAGACTCGGGGCTCTTATATAGGGGGCCATCTGAATGAAACAACTCAATCGCACCCGAGGTGTTGACATCGCTCGCGAACTCCCAGGAGCCGTGTCCAACCGTTCCGGTTGCGTAGTTGACACCACTCGCCAAAGTTCGCGTGGTATGGCGGCCATATGAGCCGCCGGCCCGATAGGGACTGACACTACTCGTGAAAAGCGTTATCCGGTAGCATTCGGGTATCCATCCGTGCCCGGCATTTTATTAACGATATAGCCGGAGCCCGTACGGAAACACGAAACTGAACTAGATACGCCCCACCTGGCGACAGAAAAATCAGCAACCGAAACCACCGGCAGTGCAGAAAGGTCACCTCTACGCACATGGCGGCCTTCGAGTTGACAATCGAAACCCTCAGATTTAAACAACGAAACAGCTTTCCCCGGGAATCAAAAGTTCCCATCTACTATTTCATCGCTTTACCACGGCAACATTTAGTGAACATCAAGGATAGTTCCCAACGACCCAATCCCATATCGGAAAGAGTTTCATTGAGATGGTCGGTATTGGAACCAGCCTCCTCTTGTTCTCTCGATGCACATGGCGGAATGTCTTAGCACGCTATATGGAAGCGGCCAGATCTCAACAATCGTAATTCATCAATGGTAACATAATGACATGTTTTCATTTTCAATATCACAATGATCCAACAATGAAAGTTAACGTTTGCTGCTACTTACAGTGAACTGGATTTCTCCTTGCTCTGTGTAAAAGCCAAAAAATGCGGTCGATGTGAGCCACTTACGTGTGGCCACCAACTCGCTTCTCGCTTGACTGACTGTCTCGGAGGCAGATGCTCTAAGATCAGTCATGTGATCAACAGATCGCCTGAAGGTGGCGCCCTGGTCGGGTCCAGCCTCCACGAACATTGCTACCCGTAAACCGGATAACTTTCGTATAGTTGATCTATACGAATGTTGTACATATGTAAATACGTGGTCTTTAACCACGGTTAGTAACACCTTCGTGTTGAATATGTTAATCTGCAGCCCTAGACGGGCCGCTCCAAGGTACTATGGCAGTTTTTTTTTTATGATAAGGGAAACATACTTGGCTTCAGGTTTCTTACTGTTAGCGAACATGGTTGATTTCAGCCCGATATCGGTACTGTCCACATCATGGATCCATACTAGCAGTTTCAACCTATCCGCTTCGTACAGCTATTGCCGTATAGGGTTGGTCGTTACAGAGGTGTCCACTCTCCTAGCGTATTGACCAAAATGACTTCTCGTTGTGTACTTTTTTCTTAACCCATGTCTTCGACAGACACGACCGGGTTAACAGACCTTTTTGTTCGTCATTTGAACTAGAGGCTCTAACGGCCGTTCCGAGCTATCCGATCCCAAGCCTGACCGGACGCCTGGAGACTCGTTTGCCAATGCCTCGCGTCGCGACATCGGGCGGCCTCGTGGGATTCGGCACCTCCGAACCCCGTTGTACAAGCTTATCGGGCTTGTCTGCCTTAGGTACCAAGGGTTTCCTACCCTTGTCCTGCTGGTTCGGTAGATGAGTTGGTCGCTTTGGAGGGGACACGGTCTCCTTCGTACACCCCTTTTTGTGTTTTGGTGGTCGGCCACGCCTGTTCGCGAGATTAACTTTCCGGAGAAGTGTTTTCTCTAACGACTTAGCGAGCTCTTGGCCGGCCACGGCCCTGCCCTTCTCCAGCGACACCACATCTCTACCAGCAGCCACAAGCCTCCTATACTCAGGAGCTTGTTCCAACCCGGTCGTTTTGCGGAGCTCTCCCCTCTTATCAGGGTCTAGAACGGATTTCATAAGATCTCCACTCCACTTGACACCACCGGCCGCGGTATCTACGACATAGGAGTTGCCTCCTAATGCACGGGTTATTTTAAACGGACCATCCCACTTCGCACCATATTTGTTTGCCGCCTTTGGTGGGTAATATCGATATATCCAGTCCCCCACTTCAAATGACCGGTTTGTTGCGGACAAATCAAAATGGCGTTTCTGAGCGATGGCCGTTTTCTTCAACGTACGACGCACATATTCGTGTGACTTCCGTAAATTTTTACGAAGATCCTCGATGAAACCTGAGCCGGAGGGGAAGTCCAAGCCATCTCGAGGTACACCATGAATTAGATCCGCAGGTGTATATGCCTCCGTTCCGAAAACCACGGAATGAGGAGTGCAGCCCGTACTCGCGTTAATCGTATTATTATATGCCGCCGCGATGCATGGGATATAAGTGTCCCAATCATCCGCGCCATAATCCGCATAACACGAGAGCTGTTCTACGAGAACCCGATTAAACCTTTCTGCCTGCCCGTTTGCCTGTGGCTTATACGGGAGAGTTGTCTGTTTCTTTGTGTCGTAGAGATTGCAGAGTTCCCGGAATAATTCTCCATCAAACTCAGGGCCCCCATCAGTTTGTATCGCTCTGGGCGCGCCAAACCGCAGGATCCAATTGCGAAATACTGTCCAGGCGACCGTCGCCGCCTTATGGTTCGGTAAGCAGTATGCTTCTGACCATTTTGAAAAGTAATCCACGATGACCAATACACAAGTATTTCCTCTCGTGCTAGTCTTAAAGCCACTAAGGATATCCATCGAGATTCTACTGAACCTCTCTCTCAAGTCCTGTTGAGTTCATAATAGGAAGCTCGTAGCAGTGAGCAGACGATACATATGTATCGCAACCCTCCACGAGACCGTCTACCTGTAACCCTACATCTGACTCCATGATATAGCCCACGTCGTTCTCAGGTAGGGACACATCCACAGACGCGACCTTTACCTCGAACGCGGCCAACCGCACATCCTCCCGTAGGAATGCAGTCGATATCGCTCCTTTCCGTCGACAGAATACTTGATTCTTGCCTCCTTCCAAGAGCATCTTCCCAGGCCCCGTCATGCTAGTATCATAGTCTGGCCCAGCACGGCCTCCTCCCCGCCGCCTAGACCATCGACTACGAGACAAGCGTTCGGATACGAACGCCCTGCGATCTCAAAGTCAAAGACCGCATACCCCATCGTCACTGGAGTACCACCCGCAAGTGGTTTTACCCGGACCCGCGAAGCGAGCAGGTCGGGCTTGCGAGCTAGCGATTCATAGAATTGTTTAGACACTAGTGAGGTAGTTGCACCTGTGTCGTATAAAAATTCTCCTCGCCTAGTACCCACCGTGACAGGTACGTACCATCTATCCACTATCGCTACCACGTCGATAGGAATAGAGAGATCCCGGCTGGCCGCAGAACTAGTCAAATTCTTAACACAGCGTTCCCCACCCACGGTAGAGCTAACCGCGAGCAGCGCCGTGCCAGCGTCAGTATAGCGGCCGTCCAAACACATTCCACGATCGCGTGGGATGGCTCGAACGCTACTAACCGACTCCTTTGACCAAGGTTTTGTGTCTGCGGGCCTTGTCGGGTCCTCACCCTCCATCACCCCAGTTTCCTCCTTGTTCCGTTCTGCCTGCCTACCTGACCTCCCCAGATTGTACGACCCTCCTGGAGGTCCTTTGCCCGAGCGGGCTACAGAAGGGTTCCCCCTCTCGTCACAAGTTCCGTCGAACTTGCGGGTCTCGTCACCGCTTCCTTGCGAGACCCACGTCAATTTCCCTTAGTTGATTTATTTTCCAGGGAATTGAATTCCTCACCCGTTTCTTTCGCGACGAAAGCGCGAAACTTCTTTAGGTAATGACAATTGGCTTGCAGATGGGTAGTTTTCCCACAAAGCCAACAAGCTGGCTCTGGACGAGTCGCTTTCGTGTCCTTCTTCCGGTAGTCAGTTTTCGTGACTGTCTTCTTGGAAGATTTGGACAAAGTCTTGGTTTTATCCCAAGCCTTTTTCGTGCTACGGTCCGACTTTTTACTGTCATCCTTTCGCACGTCCTTCCGCATAGCCTGGAAGGCCGCGAAATCGGCTATTAACTCCGATTCCGAATCAGAATCCGGGACTTCGGTCGCAGTAGACGCCCCCGAAGTCTCGTCCGCTGACGAGTCAGAGTCGGACTGCGCTTCTGCTTCCGCAGCCGCGTAAGAAGCCTTCCGCTCCTTGTCCTTTCTCTGTCCGTAGAACTTATATCCTCTAGTTTTAAATTTAGAGGACTGTCCCGGCGTGGAACCCAAGACGCGCTGATATGCTTCTGGGCCACCTGCTCGCACGAAATCTGTTGCAAGATCTACGCAATCTTGCATAGACTTTGGGCGATTTGTTTGCACCCACATGCCCAGAAATTTGTCTTCTAAGCCCGTGCAGAAGATTCGGATAGACTCTTTCTTCATATGTTCGAGGTATTGTCCCTCGTACGCACGTTTGCACAAGGTCAGTAGAGCCTCACCATAGTGTTGAAGTGATTCGCCAGGCTGTTGAACACGGCTGCGGTATTCCTCCTGGCGTTGTTCTTCGGTCTTTGTGTCCAAGATGACACGAAGCCTCGTCACAACGTCACTTAACGTTAGGGACCTAGAATTTCCCCAAGTAGACTGGTTCACATGTCGTGAAGTCGCCATAATGAGTTCGCGCATCAGCGTTTCCTCCGGCCAACCACAAAGTTCGGCATAGTTTATCGCGGATGCGAGATACTCTTCCCAATCCTCCCCATTGCGAAAAGGTTTGAGATTTTTAGGTTTAGGATTTTCTCCCTTGCCCGTTGATCCGTATAAACGAACTTCCGCAGGGCGGTCTTCGTTATACACAACACTAGCTTCCATTTCGGGCATCATCGAACGCCTACACTTAGTAGGGCTCGTTGGTCCCGTCGAACGGTAGTCTGGTTCGTGACCAGTTGACAAACCCCGTTTGGGCTGTAAGTCGTTGTCCAACAATGGAATTGAAACATTAGTCAACGAGTAGTTGAGACCATTGTCCGAAAGGAGACGAATCTACAAAGTCGACTCTTCTTCCTGCAGTCTTGAAACCTGCCGGAGTGCTAGGCAAGCCCTGGGCTCGCATTTCCGTGCTGTCCGTATTCTGCGAAGGCAATTGCACTCGCGGATCCGGGCTACCTTGAGGCAGATATTGGGGGCAAACCGCATGTTCGTGTAGACCACGATAAAGCCGCTGCACACGCTTCAACGGAAGTTGTTCGTGCATTACCCACAGTAAGTCGAGTGTTCCTCGAATTTCACCTTCAGCGATTTCGCCTGGTGGTTTTCCCGTCTTGTCGTAAGAACAAAGAACGGTAGTCAACTGGTCCATCATGACCTTCGCGTCGTCGCTCTGTCCCAGCGGGACCGCGGTTTTGACGGTTACCGGCGGCTTAATGTCGGAAAACTCCGATCCATCCGCCTCACCTGTCTCGACGTTGAAACCCGCCCGCTCTACGAGCTTGCGAAGATCGTCCTTGTTGTAACACGAGCGCAACCCTAAAACAATAGCTACTAGTTTCTCAACCAAGCTTTGTGTGTCCGGATTGACGATCAATCCATCGGCACGCATATTGTCTATGTGTGCAACTACTTGCTCTAGTTGAGCAAATGAGTCATTCGCAAAATTTTGCACATCGCCCTGACGTCTCGTTAACATCTGAGCGAGAGCCTCGCATGCTCGCTGCTCGGCTTCAGCCTTGGCCTTGGCCTTGGCTGCCTCCTCGTCGCCAAGAGTCATCGTCTGACTCTTAGCATCGGGGATCCTTTCGGGAACTTCCCTACTTGGCCCTAGGCTCACGGCACCAATGTAGTGAACCGCAGATTCGTGGGCACGAGTTTACAAAATTCCGTAAAGAATCACGAATACGAGGAGATTCGTTTGAACCTGGTTTATTTCCCAAAGGTATACAGTTACAAAGGTATTGTCACTGAAGCAAGGGTGCTTAATTTGAACAACAGAAGTATCTCGGTCCGCGGCGCGGCTCGAGTCCGTAGTGTTAAGCGAAGCCTGGATCCCCTTGCGGAGGTAGTAGTATCCTCCGCCTACCGTCCATCGGAGGGTGTCTGCAGTGTCGTCTGCACGGTGGTCGTATGTCGCCCCCTGACGGAACTGGCCGGAACTGGTGGTAGTCGTCTCCGGCGCTGGTAGAAGTGCCCCCGCTGTCGTAGCCTGGATAGTGTTTGGCGATAGTCGACAGCCTCGCTGTATTCCGGGTGGCGGACCCACTACATATCTACTTAAGGCAAATGCAGCGTATAAGATGTGACGCTCTCTATGCTGTGTCTCTCTCCATGGTGTACTTTGCCAATGTGCGGATGCGGTCCATAGGTTATTATACTGCATATCGTCTTCATTGAGAAAGAATGAATGCGTTTCCCTATCAACTATTGGTTACACAAATAGTCATGTCTATCTACCTTACATAAAGTAGCATAATTTCTAATTTCATGGTCCTAATCACATCAATTCATCCCAGCAAATGGGTCATATTGATACCAGGTTGAGACAAAATACCTTATGCAGGCCGATAGAGATAGTGGCAGAGGAGTGGCAGAGGTACACTCACCCAATATAAGCGATAGCAGATGATTATGGAATGGGAAATTAATGTACATCTTTATTGACAGTTCAATTCAATTAACTCCATTATTTGTGAAATCAAGATTAGTCAAGCATGGTGTGCTTTGGCAACATTAAGTGGCGACTATAGTTCTAAAAAGACTTGAAAGAGGTACGATCTAAAATTAGTTATAGAGACATAATTGTCCCTATATGACATATTATAAGCGTGAGATGGCCATGTTGGGACTAACGATAGAAGCAGTCAAAATATATATGATTGACTAAATGATGTAGTTCAATCCTTGAATAGCTGAAACACATTCAGGCCACTTCAATTATGGTAGTGAACTTATATGGACATCTATATGCACTCCTCCCATTCAGCAAAATTCATAATGAAAAAGCACAATTATAATGCTGGCTAATTGCCCCTTTTGAACTGACTTCGGAGTTTCCATTTTTCAACCAATTTGGCAAGCCACAAATCAATCTATACATCAACCCTATTCCCCTACCGTAACCATATGTGATCAGTACACAATTAACTATGCCGGCGATAATTTACACGTGGCTATATATATATGTGCCAGTCGGATAGCTAGTGTTGGCGCTATAGTCCGGAGTTAACGACAGTATATACCTGGCCAGCCTCTCCTCACTGGCTTAATTGACATATCTATCACATTCAATTTTCCTAGTAGAAGCTGCCTTGTGTTTGGGTTTATTACTTATCTGCTTCGTAAATTCTCTGTGTGCGAATTGATATGAGTTTCCTATTTGGTAGACCAGGTACACATAAGCAATAGGTTCAATTGAATGGAGTGTATACATGTAATTATTTATGTATGTACGCATCACAGAGATGTATCTAGTCTATTTATCTCTATGTATCGTAAGATAGTCAATATATATGTATGGTATGATAGTACTATGTTATGACAGTGGCAAGTCAATGAAGAGTACGTAGCCCTTGCTAGCGCAGCCATGGACGCCTTCTTTTTTTCCTTTAGTTGTATCGATAGCCATAAGATCGATGGGTTTATGTGAAAACATTTTTTTTGTTCAAATATTTTTTATTTACATACAGGGAACATCTCAACTTACACTGTTTTTCATAAGAGCCCTGTATCTACGTAGTACAATATATAGTAGGGCATCCAAGGATATACCTTCTTTATATAATTCAATATTTATACATGAAAACACATAGTAGTAAGTAATTTACTACTTTCAGTATTGATCTTCATTCCGAACTCAAATAATGAGGTTGTGAATGAGATGAGGATGAAGTAATAATGGATATGAGATGAAGGATATACAGACTATTTTGATATAGACTATTTCGTCGAAGTGAGTAAGTGGAAGACAGTCATTACAGTCAAAGTTGATTTTGATCGAGCTGGGTATGAAATCTTTCTGCTATTATATAGCATACAGCACACAGTTTTTAACATACAAGGTAGTAATAGACGGTGACTCATGGTGATACAATAGCACAATCAAAGTAGATATATATGGCCAATTCCACCAATTTGACAACATTTGGCCCCCAACCGTGGAAAGGGATAAAATGGGCTTAAATCAAATTAATTACCAATAATTTGATTATTTTTTTTGATTGGATGGTTCTACCAACCTGTGGAACCACATTTTTGGCATTTTTAGCCCAATTTTTTTATTTTTTTTATTTCAAAATCCCATTTTGGGGGCAAAAATCGTTTTTTTTAACTGCCATTAGTCCGTGGAATTGCTAAATTTCTAAATAATCTTCAAAATTGAACATTTTTATTTATATGTTGTGATAGTAGGTTACGTGAATATGATCTTTGTAAAAAAAAATTGCAAAAAAAATATTTTTTGGCCAAAAGCCATCAAAATAATGAAAAAAAAAATGTGGGTACCCCTGATGAAGATTAACGACATCCCTGTCAAATAAAGTGGAATTTAAAAAAAAAAAAAAATTGAAAATTACCCAATAATCACAAATAATGATAAAACTCACAGGATTTGATAGGTAATGATCATTAAAAGTATTGGTTAGAGTTTTTCTTGGACCTGAGCAGACAAAATGCATGGTGCCAGCCTCATGTGGGAACCCAGGGTGATGAAGATTAACGACATCCCTAGATTAACGATTTTATGGTTTTTTGAGGAAGCAATTTAATAATGAACTTTAAATTTGATATTTATTATTAATTATGAGTAATATCAGTCTATAAATATCAATACTTAGAATTTCAGACTAGGTTTTACATGCTTATTACAGGAAAATGGGGTTTGAAGATTAACGACATATGTGAAGATTAACGACATACAAATGTGATGTGTCACGGGAAAATGAGTAACAATTACTATCGTTTAACGTTCGTAGATGGGGAAATAATTACAGTAGAAAGTTGTGTTATACACGAAACGAACCGCAAGGATGTCAGCATTACTGTGAATTTTGAATTATTAAAATCGGATGAGAATTGATGAGACTATGGCTCTCATAAATGCATCTTTATCTTTAAAAATGTTAAAATATGCAGTGGTCACGATATGCAGTGCATAAGACATTTTTGCCAAAATAACATTATTTTGGGGGATAATTTCTGAAATATTGACATTAGATACATGAAAGTATATATGGCATGAATCGTCATCCTCTGGCCGATGCATCTGTATATGTAGATTGTCTCTATTCTTAAAATTGACAAACATATAACAAGCTAAGGGTACAGAGCAGACAGTAAAAAGCTCTAAAATCGCTATTTTTTCATGATTTTATGTCGTTAATCTTCATTTGCTCCCCATAGCAATGTCTGTACATGAGAGTATCCTGAAATTAATATATTGCATTTATAACATTCAAAATTAATATATTAAGAAGTTTAAGACACAAGTCCTTACTGGAAAAAAACATTAGTGTCTGGTAAGATGTTATCACTTTTTAAATCGAATGGTTTTCTACTCTATTCATATTTATATTTTTATTACTTTGTTGGGCTCTGCACATAAGTGAGGCAGAAAATATATCCTTGTTTTCAGGCTCAATTTGTGATAGATTTTTATACTTTAACTGTCATTATTCATTTTATATTAATTTCGCAGTCTATTCCTACACAAATTATATGATATGGTGCTAGATAAAATGAAATTATTAACTTTAGTTGCATTTTATGTTCTTATTCACATGATATGTCGTTAATCTTCATGCTGTTTTTGGCCTTTTTCCCTATTTGGGAGCTATATTTCGACCCCCCTGTAAAAAAATAACTAATAATCAGAATGGTTCCATACTTGGCAGTTCAATACACATATATATAAGGTTCATAAAAAATAACAACTCATCTTATTAATGCAAGATTTGATTTTGGGGTTCTGAGGGGGGGCTAGGGGCTCAAATGTTGTCAAATTGGTGGAAATGGCCATATACACAAAACGTATGTTACTGGATAGCAGATATATGTTTTTATCCAACCAGTATAGGAAGAAGGCCACAATGCAAGAATTTATATACAATCAATATATACACATGCATAGGGGCAGAACGGCGTTTATTCTCTTTCTGCTGAGGCCAGATATTTCAGTTACTGGTTCGACAATAGGTGTTTCTTCAGAATTGTTTTAAATACTAGTGGATCCCCCTGTAGGCAGATATGTGAAGGTAAATTATTCCAGGTTACTCTAACACTATTATACAAACATTTTGCTTCTCCTTCTGTCCGTGCCTGCAGGGGTCTCATAGTCGGAGCATTCATCCTCCTCGTGGGTCTTACTGGATCTTCATAATTATTCATAACATATACTTCCCTATGCGCTAATTTACTAATATTGAATATGATTCTATTTTCAATGTTCATAACATTGCACTCTCTCCATAGTCTCTCGTTGCTTATCTCATTAAATTGTGGCATGGCAGATCTTAATGCCTTGTTTTGTAGTGTCTGGAGTTTTTTTTTATTACTTTTATTTATACCATATAACGCGAATAACCCATAATCGAATAAGGACAGTACTTTGGCTTTTACGATATCTAGTGCAGCCTTATTCGTTAAATTCGGTCTGATCTTTCTGAAAATGAACAGTTTCTGGTTTATCCCACTAATTGCATTATTTAAACATTATATGTACATGTATCCTTCTCATCCATTTCCCATCACGAACAACCCACCTCCCGCCCCAGTCAGGTTCAGAAGGCAGTTGTGGTCACCTAAGTTTCAGGGAGTCATTAACTCTTTAGCCTTAGTCTTAGCCTTGCGGTTAAGCTTATCGCTGGATGTGGAATCGAGGAATGTAGGTGTCTGGACCTAACTGGCCCGGGAGTGGCTCTCATAACTGAGTACAATTTCAAAATTATATCTAAATTCCCAAATATTGAGTTTTATGCCGACTGGTAGTACATAAGTTGGAATAGTTTCTTGCTCCTGGTATAATTTAATTTTGGTAGGAGAGGGATTGTACTAATTAAGCAGGGTAACTACGACATTGTTTGTTAAAAGGAGTGTATTACCCTCAAAGATATTACACGAAATAACTTAGAGTCGCATTGTAAAAAAACAAAAGTAGTCATCATGCACACGCTGGGGAAGAGCTAAATCAATGTACAATTGTGTAACTATAGTTAGTGGCGGTAGGTACGGGAGTCGAACCGCAGAGTTGCCACAATTGAAGTTCCATGTCTACTTTTACCCATGTGGCCATGCAACTACATGGAGGTCGGAGCGAGCATTTAGCTTCACGGACATTCAGTGTGGTCACAGTGCAGAGGGGTGTGTGTTGACATACATAGACACGGGCACTGTCCTACTGCTGGCTGACCCTGGCTGACCCTCCACCGCTCCATCACTCCACTATAGTATATGTCTCCCCTCCACTCTCCTCTCTTTCTAGTAGGAGTGCCTTGTGCCTGGGTTTCTTAATTATTTTCTTCTTCTCTGTGTGCCATTTGATATGAGTTTCCTGTTTGCATATCCCCTTTAGGTACACCAGGTAAAGAGTATGTTGAATTGAATGTATACACATACATATATCTATGTATTTATATATAGATCACAAACATATACTCTACTTGTGTCCAGACGTGTGTACCTGTATGTATCTATAGATGTATCTATACATGTATCTATGCATGTAAGGTATGATAGTGGCAAGTCTACACAGACACTGGCTGGTCACAAGTCACTGTAGTGATCAGTGCCGTTATGTTCCCTTGGAGGGTGCACATGATGTATATCAATAACTACATTCCAAATCATAACATAACAACTGATGATTATGACTAGCAGATACCGTATACATACCAATTACACTTATAGGCTAACTGTACGAGTGAATGTATGAATGTATCAAAACAAAAACACAAGCAAGTTCATTTGTTGACATGGGCCAATCTAAACACAAACACATGTCAGGCACTGTTGTGAAATTGCTCCCTGTTGACATCACATAGGCGGGCACATAGGGATGGATACAATTCTAGGCTAGAAGTATCATTAGAGGCTGATACAAAAATTATTTTTCGGAAGTTAGAACACATTTTAGGAAGTTTTCGGTCAGTGCGCCTCGATGTTGTCCTAGGGGCACAATGACTTTAGTTGGCCTGTATCAAGCCTGACAACTGTCCTATCGCATAGTATAACAACAGGATATACATATCGTAGATAGAATAGCTTCCAAGAGTTCTAACATTCTCACTTTCTTATTATACCATTTCCCCAGACACGCCCCTTTCATATCATACACTGAGGGACCCGCAAAGTTATAGTTAAGAAAGGGTCTATTAGGAGAGGTACCCAGAACAAATGAATGACAAGATGTTCTTTGTTCGTAAGGACTTACTCATTCAGGGGCCCAACTGATCTGGCTCACTTAATCAAAGTATTTCTAGACTATAGAATTATATAGCATATTGTATACATGTTCAAAACATAATTGCAGAACAAAATTCGAACATAGTTTCCTAACGATCCTAATGAGTTTCTAACGGTTCGAAATGACAAGGAATGAAACCAAAATTGAGAGGGAAATGATATATGTGTCAGTCTATGTTTCTGGCTATTCATACATTGATATTTGTGGCTATTATGGCGGGCGATTAGGGCGATTCTAGCCAGCGAAAATCGCCGGCTGCTGGGGCCTAATTCCATCCCTGTCTCTAAATATTTAAAGCATTGTATAATTAGAATAGAATATATAACTGTGTTCTTTAAAATAAAAGTTGAAAGCGCGCCCCCCTCCTTTTGAAAATGTTGGATCCGCCCCTTGTATAATATATATAGCCTGTCATACTAGTTATGGGAGCCCGCTGAAAGTATTATAGTGTTATCAAGATAACATTGTCAGCCCATCATGCCCGCTGTAATTTCTTATCTGACATACGTCAGAGAGCGGCGATGTATGTGCTGCAACTATAATGGCCCTAGCCATGGTCTTTAGAAACATGGTAATACTTGGTATTCATCTAATTGGCAAATTTGTTTCCTATAATTGTCTCTCAAACAAATTAGATAATATTCTAAACCCTCAATACACTGGCATCCATCGCCATTACATATAGTTGTGTGTACGTTGAAGTTCATATGAGAGTATGCTACGTTGAGCAAAACAAATGCCACATATGTATAGCGCAGGAAATGTCCGACTGGAGTCCCATGTATGACTTGGCTAAATATGTTAAATTAATACTCATCGAGCCTATAACTGAAATGGTTGAAGCACAAATTAGGGCATATACTTAAGAGTGTCCTTTGAAACTAGGTCACTAAAATTAGTGAGTGGCAGGGGCGCTCGATGCATATATAGGTTAACTTAATTAGTTGCAAAAAAGGGTATTGCGTCAGCCCATCCTTATGATAGAGTAGAAGTTTAACTTCAACTTAGATGGGCAAGCCGCTGAGCCTTCACCGCTAACTTGGTGTAGACGTGTAGTTAACTTATTCTACCGACTGGGCGTGACAATCAATCCTAGCTATATAGCTTCAACATGTATGTTAATCTGGAAGGCACTAATATGACACTTGCCCAAACTTTTATTTTCGCTAGGACGTTCAACAAAATTTCTGAACAAATTTCTGAAGATGACTAATTTTCGATCAACTTGACGTATATAAATAACATATATATATATCTAAAGAGCGAGTCACAACTGGGTGCTGCTCCTGTACAATGTTGACGACATTGCAGCGGAAAAATAGAATGCACATGCACCCTTGTTCCTACGTTTGATATTCATATAGTTTTGCAAGAAGACAAATTATCCATTTTTCCGTTGATAAATGAGGTCAATATTCTCAATTTGTGTAGTCGGGTCACATGACTAAATTGTGTCTCTGACACAGCAAATTCGGGTAAGTGACATGGCATATGTGCTGCACACTTCACTCATATATGTTTCCCATTGACATGCAGATGCGTGTTCAAACATGTATGGACACGCGGGAGTCGGGAGTATGCATGGTGCTGACATAAGAACAGAATATATTGTGCATTCATCGGGGCGACCGATTTTCGCCTTGACATTAGACTTAAATGAGTTGGTTCAATTGTATCTGCGATTTCCTTAATGGGATATGCGATAGCATAATTAAGGATAAATAAGCGTATAAGCCACATAGCATGAGGTTCGTCTGTCAGACGCTATAGCTCTCTCCTCCATAGTGTACATACACCAAAAAAGTCACAATTAAGAATTAAGATATTACATTATATCTATGATGCTCCTAGGCAAATTTAAGAAGATATATAGTTCAACATTGCACCAATTCTAGTCAGTATAAGATAGATTACATATGCAATGAATGAGCAATCTGCTCCGCATCCCGCACAAGGACAGAGTATAAATTGTCCGGGGAAATTAGGATATATATTTTGACAAATAGTTACAAGTATTCAATATTTTATATGTTGTAGGGTCGGTTAGTGATGGATGCTGCGGCTCTTAAGCGTCGGCGTTCAAAGGCAGTGTGGGCTAAGGAGAAGTACAAAAGTACAAAGAAGAGTGAAAGTATGTGTCGGCCCCGTTATTCTCTGGAGAATTTATGCAATAATGACTAGACCACATCTACTGAACAGTCGTCATCGTCTGAAAAGACATTTGATGATAGGTTGAGTGAAGATGAGCGTGAAAATGAGCTTGAGAATGACGATGAAAATGACCCTGAGAAAGAGACTGACGAAGAAATTAGAAATATTTGGCTGGACATAGACAATTTTGAGTTTGACGTGTCAGATGATGAAGAGAAGGAGGAAGTTGAGTCACTAGAGGATCAATTTCGAAAGTGGGTAATAGGATACAATGTGAAGCATAATGCTGCAGACGCCATGTTGAAAATGTGGCGCTCGAAAGGTATCACAGAACTGCCATTAACTACACATACCCTACTGAAAACACCAACAGACTATGAAATAAAGGGACTGTCAGGCGTATCATATACATATATATCCGTCCAGAAACAAATCACTCGCCATTTCCTACGGTATTGCGAAATTGACAGGGCACAGGTAGATGAGATTGAAATATCACTGAACATTGATGGTTTGCCATTGTTTAAAAGCACAAATGATTCTATTTGGCCAATACTGGTAGCTATTGTCAATATGAAACCAAACACTGTTTTTCCGGTGGCTTTTGCTTATGGAGGGTCAAAGCCACGTGATTTGGATTTCCTAAAAGACACTGTCAGTGACCTGAATGAAATCATGGAAAATGGCATAGACATATCAGACAATTTGCATCTGCCTGTAAAAATAAAATGTATTGTTTGTGATGGTCCAGCCCGGACAATGGTCAAGGGAGTGAAGTTGGTTGCAGGGTATTTTGGCTGTGACAAGTGTGAAATGAAGGGCAGGTGGAATGATAAAGTCACTTTCTGTCAAATTGACAATTTAGTTTTGCGAACAGATGAGAGCTTCAGAAATAAGCGAAATGAGCCATACCACTTTTTTTTTTGTTTTTAAAAGGTTTTATTCAACATATCCTGCCGACTAGGCTCATACAATTCTAATCAACGTTCAATTATCGTTTCCCTCTCTATTTTTTTTTTTTTTTTGTATTTTCGGTTTTCTCTTTCATCACATCCCTCCTGGACTAACAGGTTTTTATACGAAGCTAACAGTTATTATGGAGATATTAAAACACAATCATAACTCATCAAGTGTTACATGTTATTCTTCCAGTTCACGTATAAGTTGGTTCCAAAAATTTGTGTTCTTCTTCCCTTTACCTTGAGCAACATTGTTATATTCCAGGATCCTAAGATGCATTTTTGCTTCATTGACAAAGGCTTTGAAAACCATTACATTTTTCGTGGAATAATTTCTGTCTATATATATACCATTTCAATGCAGAAAACAACCAATTAATAAAATCTCTCTGAGGGCTCTTACCGCTGTATCCAAGGAGGATGTTAGTTAAATTCAACTCACTCGGTCTAAAACCTTTAATTAGGACACTTCTCTGAAACCAAGATCTTAAGGTTTTCCACAGGAAACTCTGGTTGTTGCAGTTAACGAAGAAATGGCAAATACCACTTAAAGAATACGCCGTTCATAGATTTGAAAATCAATATGATTGACTGCTTCCCTATTGACTACATGCACCAAGTTATACTTGGTGTCATGAAGCGCTTAATGGTTGTCTGGTTGCATGGCCCACACAATGTAAAGATGAGCAATGGCCAAAAAGAACGCGTGAGCGAGCATCTTATTTCACTGAGAAAATGCATACCAGACTGTTTTGCATGCAAGCCGCAGCACCTTAAAGAATTCGACCGTTGGAAGGCCACGGAACTCCGGCAATTCTTGCTTTATACAGGCAAAATAGTCCTTCTCGACATAGTACGCACCAAGCTGTATGAACATTTTGTCTGTCTGAAAGAAAGTCAAGAGAGCAGTACACATATGTACACAATCTACTGAGGTATTTTGTGTCCAAGGCTGAGGAGTTGTACACGGATAAATTCATGGTCTACAATGTTCATTCTCTCCTCCATATTACATGGGAGGCAAGCCTCCATGGCAGTTTAGATGAATGCTCTGGATTCATGTTTGAGTCATACTTGTATCAGATAAAGCAGGGTGTCCATTCTTGTCATAATGTCCTGGCACAAATCGTACGGCGCGGACACAAACAAGCAACACTGCCTATACCTCTGTGGGTACATAATGTTGAGTTGCAATTTGCACGGCCCAACAACATATATGCTCTAGATGATGGGTCATTTGCGGAAGCTGTGAATATGGAAAATGAGAACTAAGTGTGCTGTCGTGTTTATAGGAAAGAACGTTATGACAATCTCTTTGTTAAACCATGTGACTCTATTGAAGTAGGCATTGTTACCTGCAATGAAAGGGAAGTGCAGATGAAAGTAGTAGACCGCACAAAAATTAAGCATCAGGCAATACTACTTAGTGATGAAAATGACCGGTCCAAGTGCATATTCATGAAAGTGGTCCATGACGTATCTAAATGAGGAGAAAATGATGTAAGTGTTCTTTCATGTGTGAGATTTTAGTTGTATATGTTTGCAAGGGTGGCAGGGCATTATATTATTTTAAATGTTTCTATCAGTTATTTATAATTGATATGTGTTGTAAGTGTACCTTCAGGCGTGAGTTTTGACTTTGATATGTTTGCAAGGGTGCCAGGCCCTTATATTATGTTAAACGTTTCTATTATTTATAATTGATATGTGTTTTATTGTAATTTTGAATGGTACTATAATATAGTCATTTTTCAGATGTCACGCAAAGAGAAAGTCTTATTCGCTGAAGGGGACATATATGCAGCAGTGGAGTTTCGTGATGGATTGGCTACTGTCGCCATAAAGTGGATGTCACCTGACATATGTTATATTTATATTTTTATGTTAATAACAGGCTAATTATCAACAATTATAATCGATTGTGCTCGAATTATTGTGAATATTATGAAGGTCATTTATTAAAAGGTCTTGTGTGCTTCCTTTTCCCTATTAGTAGCATATATTAGATAAAAGATCGATAGATAAAGTGATCAAATGTGTTAATACATGATACGTTCCATTACATGATACGTTCCATTTGTAAGAAAATAAAGTGTACATATTGACATTGCAACTTTTTTACTTTGTCAACAGAGGAAATTTTGCTGGTGGCCTGGTGGTACCAAAGTTGCTGCTGCACTGACCGCGCTGCAGCAAGAGGACATCAAGACTTGGGAGAGGTGCAAGGTGCTGAAAACTTATGGGACTGCCGCCAACTGTACTTGAAGCCCGAAAAATGGAGAAGGATGCTCAGTACGAGTCCAGCGTGGAAAACGCAGCGGCAGAACCTCTAGGAAAAGGACAGAGAAGGAGGAACCCATCGAGAAAGCTGCGGTTTGGCGAAGGTGAGTGGTATACATAGATGATAATTATTTGCCAATTGATTATTGTGATCAGGACGTGATTGTTTGTCATTGTTAGGGGCCTTAATTGTTGACAATGGAATGGATAATATTGCACATGATGAATAGTTTTGTTTAATTGAGTCGAATAATTGTATCCATAGTCTAATTAAGTCTAATAATTGTATTTAGGTTCGCACAACGCCAGTTAAGTGAGTGTAATCATTTTATTTAGGTGTATACTTGTCTAATCTGATTAAAATACATTACAGATGATCAATCGGCAGTAAAAGTGGCAGGGGATAACGCGGATGAGGAGAGTGAGGGGGAGGAGGAGCATGACGAGGATAGTAATAATATTAAGGAGAAAATCAAAATGCCCAATACAAACAGTATTAATAGAAATAGACAATCAGAGGCACATTTGGACGAGAACACAATACACTCGCCACCATCGGTACAGTCGCCACCATCGGTAGAAGCGCAATTTCAAGCGTCCAATGTTGGAGTCATAAATGGAGACGCACCCCCAATGTCGTATAATGGAGTTATGTACAGTGCCACAAACTTGGCTGCGTCAAGCAGCAGAGCGAATTATGAGGCTACTTCCGGCTACACTCACCTTCGACAAAACTTTTACAATCCGGGCGTGCAACAATTTAGTTCCATGAACTACAGTCAGCTTCCGGGCGGGCAACAATCTACTTCCACGAACTACAGTCCGGGCGGGCAAGAATCTACTTCCATGAACTACAGTCAGCTTCCGGGCGGGCAACAATCTACTTCCATGAACTACAGTCAGCTTCCGGGCGGGCAACAATCTACTTCCACGAACTACAGTCCGGGCGGGCAACAATCTACTTCCATGAACTACAGTCCGGGCGGGCAACAATCTACTTCCATGAAGTACAGTCAGCTTCCGGGCGGGCAACAATCTACTTCCATGAACTACAGTCAGCATCAAAGCGGTTCAAGAGTAGAGAGTCAATCGCCCGCCAACTCTAGCTATAGTCCATTCTCTCCTGTTCCTTCGAGTAGTAGGACGACGACACCATCCTTTGCCTCTTCACCTATGAGTTTGTCACAGCGTTCTCCATCCGAAAGCATGTTCCAACACCCAATAGGTGAGAATTTGCAAATGGGATCATATTTGAAAAGATGATGGATAAAAAAAAATGAATAAGATGTACTCTAGATGTACTCTAGTTGAATTTTGCAGATAAAAGTTAGGCGTAGTGTCAATTAAAAAAGATTGTTTAATATTGATATATAGTATTATAAATATCAATAACATTTAGAATAATAATGATTTAATAAGTTAGAGAGTGGTAATGGAGTTTGTGTAAGTGACTTTATGAAATATACATGCATATGTGTCCATATGTTAAGTTTATCTATATTATATAAGATTGCCGCTGTGAGGAACGCATCAAACCGTTATTGGAAGAATATCATGACAAGGTGCTCAAACTGCTTGAGAATATGGCGACAAAGAGGGCAGGGCGGCCGAACCTCAGGGAGCGGCGGCGCCAGCCGCCGACCAAGAGACGCTCATATTGAAACCGGCAGAGACCGAATTAGAAATGCAGGCATTGGAAAATAACTTGGCAAACACCAATTTCCGAAAGGCCATGGTATGTTTGAGCATTATTCATATGGAAATAATTTATATATAGAAGCATATTTAAGATGTAATGACGTCAATCATTATAACAATTATAACAACAACATAGCAATTATGTATGACCATTTTTCGTGAACAAAAATATTGTTATGTAGACATAAAGAGCTATTGTATATGAATATGAAGAGAAGAAGGAAGAATATGAATTAATGAGCGTGGGTAACCCTACACGTCAATACGAGGTGTGGGCAGGCCTATATAAGAATATCCAAAATAAAAGTGATTGATATGTTTTGTTTATAGATAAAACACCTTCGAGCAGGTGCAGGTGTAAAACCAGGGTCAACAATATCGAACTGCTTGACACGGGCAGGCAATGGTGTTTGGGAGTTTTATAGCATACATGGCAAGGGGGGCAAAAAGATCCTTAAAAATTTGCGCCCGAGAGTGCTGGAAGCAATAAGATGTGAGTATATATATGTTTGATAGTCTTTTCACATTTTGTCTAATAGTGGGCCAATGAGGTGTTGGCAGTGTATGGCAGCAGGTTTTATTGAGATGGTCAGTAAAAAGACGTCCTCCTTTATATGAATGCGTCAGACGTCAAGCAGGTCAATGAAATGGTAGAATAGAATCAATTAAAAAAAAAAATAGGATGCATACTGAGTGTGCAGATCCACTGATATACAAACTGTTGCAGGACCTGCTAAAGGGTGCTGCATATAAAACTGGTGGCTCCAAATTTAATTCCAAAAAAAAGAAAAAGAATGCTGGAGTGGGCGCTGGACAGAATGATAATGAGGAGGACGGAGCGAATGGTAATGGCGGGGACAACCTTGGAACTGTGGAAGAAGTGGACGATTAGGATTAGTGTATGAAATAGAATGGTGGGCGAAAAAAGATTTCTAATATTATAGAGGTTTGCAGCAGTGCATCAGCATGGTGGCAATATGAGAAAGTTATGAAATGGCATTAGAGCGAACGAGATTAGAAGTTATAATTTGTGATTTTGCCACAAATTCAGTGAATCGTTCACACATTTTGCCACAAATTCAGGGTGCTGCGAACTCAAAATTTCGTCGCACTGAATTTCGTGGCAAGTCCAAATTATTTATCTGATTTGCGAATGTGTGGGTCTGGCCACGAATTTTCGTGGCTTCAAAATTAGTGTCTATGACAGATTGTGGATGCTGCCACGACAATCAAATATATTCTATTGTCATGGGTGAGCCACAAATTTCCATGGCATGTAGTCTGGTGGCCAGAGGAGCAAACTTTACTGGCGTCCATACAATGTTTTTGAGTGATTCTATATCTCCTGAATCTCTTGATTTCAGATCTGCCACGCAACGCTGTAACCTTTAGGCAAAAAAGTTATCAGCATTTGAAAAAAAAAGTTAAAAAATATTTTTTAATTCCGAAATAAATCAAATATGGTCTTTGAACACCTGATTTAACCATTTTTATTGAACCCCATGCTATTCTGTGTATATTTCATAATTGTTTAATGTTATGATTAAGATATTTTTACAGTTTGACCTATTCAATGACCTATTTAGTTGGGAAAATTAGGTCAAATACAGAAGTATGTAAAAAAATAATTTTTACCGATTATTTTTTCTTATGCTTACATATTCCAAGATGAAGAAAATGACATGAGATCCACACAGGTTGCTTTGCTATTTGTAGTTTTATAGTCATATGTCGACCAACTGGTGGAATTGCTCATATATATATGTGCATTGAACTGTCAAGTATGGAACCATGCTGATTATTACTTATTTTTTTACTGGGGGTTAAAAAATAGCTATGTGAATTATAGCATACATGCAAGTAAAGTTGATATTTTTATTTATTTACCACTATCATATAATCATGTATAGAAAAAGACTTAAAGCTTGGGGACAAGGATATATTTTCTGCTTCACTTCTGTGCATAGCCTAACAAAGTACCATAGATAGAAACGTAAATATTGTCAAAAAACATTTGATTTAAAAAAATTGTGGCAAGCCTGTATGCATGAATTCGTGACTGTGTGGCCCAAGTAGACACGATTTCATGAAATTTGCCTGAAATCGTGATTGTATGGACCAAACATTTTCAACACAGAGGTAACACACTTTCTGGATAGGATGTATGTGCCCAGTCCAAAACTTCCATAAGGTTCGAAGAAAACCAGATTGGATAACACCTGAAATTACCACTTTCATGAATGAAAGAGATCAGAAATTTAGAAAAGCAAAAAAAAGTATCAAATAAGGATTTATTAATAGAAGCTAAACAGCTAAGAAACAGGGTCAACACAATGACCAGGAATAAGAAAGCTACCATACTTAGACACAAAATAAATTTGAATAGAAATAATCCTAGAGCCCTCTGGAAAACAATAAATAGTGTTGTTTGCCCAGAAAAGATAAGAGTCACCAATAAAATAAGCCTAATAGATTCAAATAGAAAGAATATGGAATCAAAACAAGTACCGAAAATATTTAATGATTATTTTTTAGATGTTGGCCCCTCCCTGGCGAGGAAAATACCAGACCCCACAGAGGACAGCATCAAAGCAATGCATGGACTCCAAGCGGAAAATGGTAACCAAAATCACAATACGACTTTTAGATTTAAGCCTATTTCCCAAGTAAACCTAATGAAAATAATTCAAAAATTGACCCACACAAAAACTCGGGCCTGGAAAATATTCCAGGAAAAATACTTAAACCTTGCTTAAGAGCACTGGTCGAACAATTATGTCATATCATGAAGTTATCTATGACGCAGGGAGTAATGCCGGAGGCATTCAAACAATCCGTAGTCACCCCCCCTACATAAAAAAGGACCCAAAAATAATACAAACAACTACAGACCAATCTCTGGCATAAATATGCCAGCAAAAATATTAGAAAAAATTATCCAGAACCAACTAACATCACACCTTGAGGAAAAAAATTTACACTATCCAAAACAATACGGATTTAGGCAAGAACACTCAGTTAGTGAATTGAATATATTATCGAATGAAATAAGGAGAGAGGTCCATACTCTTGAAAGTGCCTTTTATTTAGCCCAAACCAATTCAAACTTAGATCTTCGAACTCTGCCCACTAGAAGCCATGCTAAGAAAAGAAAAAAATTAATAACATAACTTCCAAAATCCAACCTGTATCAAAACAGCTTCTCATATAGAGCAAAAACAGCCTGGAACTCTTTACAAACAGAAATCCAATCTATTGATTTGAACACCTCAGAAAACAAGTAGAATTATTATATAAAAATAAACAATGAGCTCAGGAGTGGGGGCCTCCCTCTAACACCCTACATTTGTATTTGTATCTGTATTTGTGTCTACCTGGAATATCGTGTTGTATTTTATTCAATTTTATTTTAGTGTCTGATATCTGTATTCAGTAAAAAGAAAACTTTAACACCCAAACTGTAAAGCTTCAATGGAAGTATATCCTATAAGCTGTTTTATTTAATACTTGGTATTTGTATTCAGTAACGTCTGGTTGAAGTAAATATAACCAGCTCTGATCTGAGAACGATCAAAAACAATATCACTCTGTACTGAATGAAATAAAAGATTATAAATCAGAAACGATAAATTATGTAGAAAGATATTCCATAAATCACTTTGTTCTAAGTGAAATCGAAAGCATATACCGATGTAACTCAATAATATGATGTTGTAGTGAACCTGTCACCACACCAATTGCAGTGAATCAGGTCTCACCCAAACTCAGGTTCAATCTCAACATGGCAAAGTATAACCAGACACAGTTCTGTTAGTATCACCAGGGAGAAAGTACTTAGGGGAGGCTGTGTACGTATGAATATCACATTGTGGTTCCATTTCCCGAGGAGAACTCGGGGTATAAAAAATTGTATTGAGATGACACCTGTGTCCTCTATGCTGACCTCAGATCAGATGTGCCTTGGAAAGGGTGGCTGTACTGCCCCCTTAGAAATTAGTAAACCTAGAATAGTAACTATTAATCATATCGTAGAACCTGTAATTAAAACATGTGAACACCGCAAAGCAAAATGCCCGGATAAGGGCGCAAATACTGAATCATAATGGTAGAAACAACTGATTCGAAAGACCTGGGTAAACTTAAGGGAACAACCTTATTATCCTGGAATATCAGGAGTATTAAGCAAAAAACTGACTATGTAAAACTTGTAATAGCCGATGCTCATCCAGATGTCATTGCAATCCAGGAATCCTGGTTGGGAAAAACCACTACTGATGGGCAAGTCCAGATAGATGGTTATCAGTCTTTTTGCCAAGATAGGGAATACAAAAGAAGGGGAGGAGGTCTAGTGACATATATTGAAGACTCATATATAGTGGATACAGAGAAATATAGACACCTAAACAGCTCAAACGCTGACACTGAAATCCAAATTACACAGTGCTATAAAAATAACTCAAAGAAAATGGTCCTGGCCAATGTTTACAGGCCGCCAGCAGGATCAGTAAAGAACACACTCCTAGCCCTGGAGAATGTACTACAAAATCTTAGCGGCAGAGAAGAGATATATGTCATGGGAGACTTTAATATAAACCACTCCGACCCATGTTGTAAAAGTAATGATGAACTGAAATCTTTGATGGCAAAGTTTGGACTGAGCCCTGAAATAAGTAACCCAACCAGGATATCTAGTAAATCATCAACCCTTATTGACCAAATATATATACTAATGCCAAATTTATAACCCATAGAGGTGTCATAGAAGAGAACTCTAGTGACCATATGCCAATCTTTATAGTCAAGAAAAAGGCGCGTAACAAATACATGAGGGCTACTTTTAAAGCACGGTCAATGGTAAACCTAGACATAAAAATCCTACAGGAAATCCTGGTGGACCTGGACTGGCGGGAATATTACTCGTTATCCTGTGTGGATGCATGCTGGAATTTTATCATAAATAGGATTGAGTTGTACCTGGATAGGATGTGCCCCCTGAAGAATTTCAAAAATGTTAAGGTAAAGCCCCCTTGGCATACCGAGGAACTACGAAGATTGACTCGAGTTAGGGATAGCCTATTTAGAAAAGCGAAAAAGTCAAAAAAGACAGAACACTGGAATAGTGCAAAAATAGCCAGGAATCAGGTTAACTCAAAGTTATTAAAATTGAAAAATGAGTACATCAGGCAAAAGATAGTGGAAAGTGGGGGAGACACAAAAAAGATGTGGGATACATTCCGCCCGATTCTTTTGCCAGAAAAACAAAAAGACTCCCCAGTCCTTAAGTTAACATCTGATGAAGGCACAAATATTACAAAGGAGCAAGTAGCAAATGCTTTTAATAACTATTATATAAATATAGGACCAGACCTGGCAAAACAGATTACCCCAGTCACAGAACAAACTAATGAGGTGCATACCCACACAAGTAACACCAAAGACACAACAAATAATATGTTTGTGCTTAGGGAAGTGGCACCGATCCTAGTTTGGAAGGCAATAAAATCAATTGATACCTCCAAGGCATCAGGGATCCCCTACATGCCATCAAAGGTGTTGAAACCTTGCCTCTGTGCACTGGTCGACCAATTCACCTACCTTTGCAACCTATCGCTTAAAACAGGTGTGGTACCTGCTGACTTTAAGGCAGCAGTGATCACACCCATATATGAAAATGAAGGCCCTAGGAACAAAACAAAGAACTATCGTCCCATCAGTTCGGTAAAACTACCAGCAAAAGTCCTAGAAAAACTCGTGTACCAGCAATTAACAACATACCTAGAAAGCAATGACAAATTCTTTAAGCACCAGTTTGGCTTTCGGGGGGGGGGGGGGGGGCATGTCCATCCAGGACGCACACCACAAGATGTTTAATTATGTATTTACAAATATCAACAGCAGAGTTAGTACGGCAGTCGCCTTCTTAGACTTTCATAAGGCGTTTGACACTGTAGATCATGTTATCCTCTTAAACAAGTTACGGGTTCTGGGGGTTGGTGACTCAGCTCTGGGATGGTTTAAAAACTACCTACATAACCGACAGCAGACTGTAATGGCTAACAATATAATATCATCTAATGAAACAATATTATGCGGGGTACCCCAAGGTACCACGTTAGGACCTTTAATGTTCTTAGCTTATATCAATGATATACATGAAGAGATAAGAGGGTCAGAAATTCAGCTATTTGCTGACGACACTGCCCTATACAATAGTCTCAATGGTGATAGCATGGAGGGTGAACAGACCTTGCAAGGCAACCTAGATAAGATTGATAAATGGTGCAGGAAAAATAAAATCTCCCTAAATATAAAGAAGAGTAAAATTATGATAATCCCCCATAGTAGGATAGCAAAGAACACAAGAACTTTCAAGATAGGAACCCAGGAATTAGACACCACACATGAGTACACATATCTGGGCTTAAAAATAGATGATAAACTAACATTCAAATTGCACCTGCAGTCAAAGCTAAATCTTGCAAGGTCAAAACTTAGATCCCTATCGAGACTACGGTATGTGGCTGGTAAAGAAACCATTCTCATGCTCTACAAGGTAGCTGTTCGCCCAATCTTGGAGTACGGAGATATTGTATATAATGTTGCACCTGAGCACTTACTCAAAAAACTACAAATTATCCAGAATAGTGCAATCAGAATAGCTAAGAAACTTCTTAAATGACAAATGTGGATGCAATACAACAAACCCTAAAATTAGCCCCATTATCAATTAGAAGGGAAGTACATCTACTTGACCTAGCATACCCACTAAGTAGAAACAACCAAAATATAAATAGTAAACCCAGACCCCTAAGAAGCACAGATGATAGAAGAGTCCTGAAAATAATAACCCCCCGTACTGAAAAGATTAAAAAATCACTCATTTATCTAATACCTTTCTACTGGAACAAAATGGAAATTAGAGGCTTCAGGTGCAAATCTAGAAAAGACTTCCGTACTTTCATGAGAACAGTCTACCTCCAGGAGACATGGGATGGGGTAGAAAAAGAGCCAAATGTAACCCAGAGCTGAGCCAAGAGGGGAGGGGGGTGGGGGGGGGAATAGAAAACAAGTATGAAACCATGAGTCCTGTACTAAACTATGGCTCACATACTTGGTTACTTTAGACCAGACCGTATATAAAGCGGAGCTGCCACGATCACTCGTGTAAATAATGTAAACCCAATCAGAATGGAACTGATTGGGAAGAGCGGGAAGAGGCAAAATCCTCACTGTGTACCTCATATACAAATTGTTTACATTGTAGCTAGAAACCATATTTTAAAGTCCGAGTACGCTATGAGGATCAATTGGAAGATCTGCAGGTTGCAGATATTGTACTCCGATTTCGATGTACATGTACTTTGAAATAAAACTATATATATATATATATATTCACCTCTTGGACAACCCTGTGACACCAGTGGTGTGCAGTAGTCAGTCATCAATGTCAGATTCATTGGGAGACTCACCGTTGAAGGCAAACTGTATAAAAGGGTAGTACAAGAGTAACATGGCAATATGATCTAATGTATAGGACAGGTTACAATAGCAATGTAGTACATACAGAGAAAAGGTATAACATACAATCTGTAGTTATTGTAATAGATATAACAGCAACCTGTAAAGCAGGAATAAGATGATACATAGACTTGGATAAAACATAGGATATGATCTACATCAGTGCCTCTAGTAGAGTTAGTTGGTATACACTACAAGCACTGGACAGGTAGGTGACCTGGTGTAGAATAGAGGTACTGAAGACAACTCTGTGTCCACTCTAAATCTACTACAATGTTATAATATATTATATTATTACTGATATTGTTGTTACTACCTCCAACATTGCCATACTATGTAATTACTCGTATTGTACTGTACGATTAACATAGCAAACCATGTAGTCACATTAATATAATACGTTTGCCTGTTAACACTTAATTATGTATTTAACTAACGTGGATTCTTAACCATACTCATACATAATATAGATGTTATAAACGCAATTAGCCTCTTAGTTTACCTTTAGTTCATCTTCCCAAAACATGGGAACGACTGGAAGAACTGAGATTATCCCAGAAGTCTGTCGACCAATTTGTCACTCTTTTTAATGTAAATGTTGCTATATTATTGACAAATAAAAGATTTTTCAATTCAACAAAATCATCCACGATTTGGTACCAACGATTAATCGTGAGTTGGAAATTTGTGGCAGTTTTGAATTTGTGGAATGTGTGCAAAGGGAAGTCCAACTAGAAATCCCTTGTGAGATGATTTTAAACTGTTACAGCGCCGGTTTGTTTCTCCTGACACATTTCATATTCTACCAGCCACTTTGTTTCGCAAAATTGATCTATCCACTTCTACATGCAAAATAGAGGCAGATTTTGATAGTCCCTACACTGAAAGACTAAAAGTGTTCATCTAATTGGTTAGTTGGATATTTGGTATTGCATTGAATCAACAAATCTTTTCTGTTATGTTGAACTATATGTGAGACGTCCGCTGAATCTAGGCATCTATCTGGAATGAACTCACAAACACGAAGGTTGGCCTGAACCACAAAGAAACATGGATAGGAGGTTTATTGTACCATCTATATATTAATAAAATAAGGGTTTGGAGCCTTAAACAGCTATCTTCTCTGAAACTGAGATCTCCATTATATTTCACATGCACATTGCCAAAAATGGTGCCGAACCATTCCACTATGTTTCATTAACAAATTAGGGTTGGAAAGGGGTTAGAAATGGGTTTACATCGAGCACCCCCATCCAGGGCCCCCAGTGCTGCCTGAAAACAAACCTATCAGTGCCCCTACACCAGGTTTCTGGGTCAGCCAAAGCATGACTCATGGATGGGCCCATCATTGCTTCACAACGGGATGGGAGTTGATATATTTCCATCGAAAGGAGCATTGTCAGAGTTGATCAGTTCATAAACTATTGTTTGTGATGGTTTCTGAAGTCAAGCAGGGGGAACCCGCCCACTAATTACCTCACAATGAAAGAGGGAGTGGGAGAGGGAGTGGGACAGGGACAGGGACAGGGACAGGGACAGGGACAGGGACAGGCAACACAACAACAGCACAACACTGAACAGTGACAAAAAAAGCATCTAAACAGGGTTCCATTTGTGGGATGAAGATACTAAGTTATAGAGACAACTTGAATGAGAAAGATAGTGGGAGAGGGAACAATGAGAGATGAGGATGTGGGCCCCACTGTTCCACTAGCAAATCCCATGCATGGGTATTTGCTAGTAAACATATAAATATAAGAATAAGAAAAAAATTGAGCGTGTGAACAGTGAATAGGTTTCGAGTGGGATTGTTATGATAGAATGGAAGGGCAAGGCATTATGAAGCGGGCATTACACTGCTACGCCAGTAACATTATTCACATGTTGCATTACATGCTCAAGCCGGCCACAGGCTGAATGTACGTCTGACCAACTATACGCTCCAGGGCTGCTCAATAGCAAGGCACCACCGGCGCGCCCTCCCGTTGGCGGCCTGCCGCAGGATGTAATATTGGCTTTAGCTGCATGTACCCGCACTGTGGGGTGGGGGAGGGGGTTCGTCATGCTGTGGTGATTATGAGTGGGTAGGGGAGGGGGTTCATTCCTTTTGTTTATTCATTCATTGATTTCGGAGAGGGTGAAGTAATTATTCTTGTAGAAAATCATCATTTTGGTGCATTTCCTTGTTGAAGTGTTTCTTCCTCATGCCAGCTTCTGTAACAAGAAAATCCAAGACAGTCAGCCATTTCAATGGGAGTATATTCATAATTAGTCCATTTTGGCTCAGATTTTGGCTATATTCACCGTGCAATATGAGGCCATATACCACGGCGTCATCATGGTATATTGGCACTTTCTGGCTGGTGATTGTTTATTATCCTGAGGCCCCCCTTTTGCCATGGTATATTTGGGGTTTTTCGTTTCCCATTGGTCCACACTCAAAGACCCCCACCCCCATCACAGCTCTCGTTCGCTGTATTACCGACTGTCAAAGGCGGCCATTTTTTGCTCTAAATGTGTGATAAAATTAGACATGAACAAATAATACATTGTTAGCAACCATATATTACCATTGTTTAATATAATTTGCAGTTTAGACTAAGACCTTGACTCAATATTCCATTTGCTGCCCAGGTTAATATTGAAACAAGCAGACAAACAGAAGATCGAGGCGAGCCCCGTCCGTTCAACCGTTCATAGAAACATGACTTACCTCTGAGGCAATATGAGTCCCAAATGCCCAGGTAACATAATCCAAAAGTAAATTCAGGCACAATGTTCCAGGCATAATAGCCTTTGCTTTATAACACTTCCTATGGTAATCCAGTCAAAGTTAAAACATCCATATTTCCTTCGAGAGATTTGTTCCTGCGCTTGAAGGCATGGTCAGGCGGCCGCCATCTTGCTTCAGTTCAGAACCGTCACATGTTTTGCCATTCAAATCGACAATCCAAGGTATTATTGAGTGTTCAACGGTCAAATCTTCCCGTAGTAGAATCTCCAGGTTGTATTCTTGGTCGTTGACAACGATTAATCAAATCACAAATGTATAAAGGATGTAAAAAGCCATTTTCCCCTTCGATAACCGTGAACGATCCCACACGTGTTTACGTTCTAGTAAGATGGCGGAAGCATTATGGAGACTTTCGGCATAGCCACTCTGTACAAGGTTCACTTGGCGTTGCATTGTGTACCGTAGTCTATATAGTGCACGGAGGATTTCATTCGAAAGTCTCCAAACCGACCTTGAACTCTGAACGGGCGCACGCTCAGCAAGCAGCGAAACCTTGCGATAACACGCCGGCTGGCTGAACGTGACTTCAGTAAATACGCACCTCTGATTGGCTGTTGTAGCTGTAGTTCATTCGGCCAGCCGTCGCGTTATCATGCAGCTTTCGACTAAAGCGGCAAGCTTATGGCGACCTTGACCTTGATCGATTCGGTTATTTTACGGTGTCAAGCGATTTAAAAAAGAAATAAATGAAAATTCTGAATTGCTAGAAATGATTTGAATATAGTTCTACCCCCCGATAGCGAAGTTTTAGTTCAGTGGTGATTTCACAAGCCATTTCACAAGCCATTTTTATGCTATAAGCGATCGGCGATTCTTTAGATTGTCTATTTTTTATGCTATAAGCGATCGGCATGGGCACTTTTGAAGGGAAGCATATGTGCGCTGAATAGGGTGTTTACTGCTACTGAAAGGGCAACACATGGTTATATGGGTCATGCCGAAAGTCACTCTGGCTACAACTGAGGCTGTATAGCGAGAGTGACGCTGCAAAACTGGACCCATTCCTGCAATCTAATTTCCGAAACGCAGAATCGAACCGAATGCAGAAAGGTTAGTAAAATAATGACTTGTTGTTTTTTGGTAATATAATGGTTTTGTAATGTTCTCTATTTGTATTTTATCTGACCCATCACCCATCTGACCCATCACTAAAATGATTATACCACTCTGGTTATGCCATTCGATTGGTGTTCGATTCCATATACCCACTCGGCCTTCTCTCTTCAGGCAATATAGACTAGATGATATTGAGCAAAATACCTCAACCTTGTATGTATGCAAAAAATTTAAAACATTCCAGTCGTTGATAGCAGCAATATGGATAAATGGTTATTATTCCCTCTGCTGTGCAGATCGTCCAGGGAGACGTTTAAATAAAAGTAGTAAAGATCAAACACAACATTACGACTGGAATAAAAGAGAATTCATCTAAACCAATATATATGACCAATTTTCATGAAAAGTAGTCATTTGCAAGAAATGCAGTTGAAAAAACTCACAGCAGTATAATTCACATACATACTACATTCAGAAATACATGTGTACATACAGAAGCACACAATTATACATGCATACCTTCATCTAAACCAATGTACAGCGGCATATAAAATGATTAAGGTATTTCACTGCACACCTTTTATTAATGAGATTGAAGCCCACAAAATAACCAAAATACAATGCTTAATTAAACATAATCGCTGACTCACTTTTATGGTACTTCACATTACAAATCATCTACAGTAAATAAAAATGTTCACTGAAGGGGGATGGGATAGAGGGTCAACGATAGACTTTTCTGACCTGACAATAGAGTTTTCTGACCTGACGATAGACTTTCCTGACCTGACGATAGACTTTCCTGACCTGAAGATTGACTTTACTGACCTGACAATAGACTTTCCTGACCTTTCAATGGATTCCTGACCTTACTTTTACTTGACGATTGATAGACTTGACCTGACGATATACTTTTCTGACCCTACTGCACAAATGGCTTTCCAGGCCCTGCAAACTCTTACATATTGTTCTACCAAAATTTTTTTATAGACATTTACGCAACTACTGATAGCGGTGGGCACAGAAAGTGATTATATATGAGCAATTCCACCAAAAATGCATCATTTGGCCATCCAAGACTGAAAATTCCAAAGACTTTAAGGCAGCAGTGATCACACCCATATATAAAAATGAAGGCCCTAGGAACAAAACAAATAACTATCGTCCCATCAGTTCGGTAAAACTACCAGCAAAAGTCCTAGAAAAACTCGTGTACCAGCAATTAACAACATACCTAGAAAGCAATGACAAATTCTTTAAGCACCAGTTTGGCTTTCGGGGGGGCATGTCCATCCAGGACGCACACCACAAGATGTTTAATTATGTATTTACAAATATCAACAGCAGAGTTAGTACGGCAGTCGCCTTCTTAGACTTTCGTAAGGCGTTTGACACTGTAGATCATGTTATCCTCTTAAACAAGTTACGGGTTCTGGGGGTTGGTGACTCAGCTCTGGGATGGTTTAAAAACTACCTACATAACCGACAGCAGACTGTAATGGCTAACAATATAATATCATCTAATGAAACAATATTATGCGGGGTACCCCAAGGTACCACGTTAGGACCTTTAATGTTCTTAGCTTATATCAATGATATACATGAAGAGATAAGAGGGTCAGAAATTCAGCTATTTGCTGACGACACTGCCCTATACAATAGTCTCAATGGTGATAGCATGGAGGGTGAACAGACCTTGCAAGGCAACCTAGATAAGATTGATAAATGGTGCAGGAAAAATAAAATCTCCCTAAATATAAAGAAGAGTAAAATTATGATAATCCCCCATAGTAGGATAGCAAAGAACACAAGAACTTTCAAGATAGGAACCCAGGAATTAGACACCACACATGAGTACACATATCTGGGCTTAAAAATAGATGATAAACTAACATTCAAGTTGCACCTGCAGTCAAAGCTAAATCTTGCAAGGTCAAAACTTAGATCCCTATCGAGACTACGGTATGTGGCTGGTGAAGAAACCATTCTCATGCTCTACAAGGTAGCTGTTCGCCCAATCTTGGAGTACGGAGATATTGTATATAATGTTGCACCTGAGCACTTACTCAAAAAACTACAAATTATCCAGAATAGTGCAATCAGAATAGCTAAGAAACTTCCTAAAATGACAAATGTGGATGCAATACAACAAACCCTAAAATTAGCCCCATTATCAATTAGAAGGGAAGTACATAGATCTACTTGACCTAGCATACCCACTAAGTAGAAACAACCAAAATATAAATAGTAAACCCAGACCCCTAAGAAGCACAGATGATAGAAGAGTCCTGAAAATAATAACCCCCCGTACTGAAAAGATTAAAAAATCACTCATTTATCTAATACCTTTCTACTGGAACAAAATGGAAATTAGAGGCTTCAGGTGCAAATCTAGAAAAGACTTCCATACTTTCATGAGAACAGTCTACCTCCAGGAGACATGGGATGGGGTAGAAAAAGAGCCAAATGTAATTTAACCCAGAGCTGAGCCAAGAGGGGAGGGGGGTGGGGGGGAATAGAAAACAAGTATGAAACCATGAGTCCTGTACTAAACTATGGCTCACATACTTGGTTACTTTAGACCAGACCGTATATAAAGCGGAGCTGCCACGATCACTCATGTAAATAATGTAAACCCAATCAGAATGGAACTGATTGGGAAGAGCGGGAAGAGGCAAAATCCTCACTGTGTACCTCATATACAAATTGTTTACATTGTAGCTAGAAACCATATTTTAAAGTCCGAGTACGCCATGAGGATCAATTGGAAGATCTGCAGGTTGCAGATATTGTACTCCGATTTCGATGTACATGTACTTTGAAATAAAACTATATATATATATATTCACCTCTTGGACAACCCTGTGACACCAGTGGTGTGCAGTAGTCAGTCATCAATGTCAGATTCATTGGGAGACTCACCGTTGAAGGCAAACAGTATAAAAGGGTAGTACAAGAGTAACATGGCAATATGATCTAATGTATAGGACAGGTTACAATAGCAATGTAGTACATACAGAGAAAACGTATAACATACAATCTGTAGTTATTGTAATAGATATAACAGCAACCTGTAAAGCAGGAATAAGATGATACATAGACTTGGATAAAACATAGGATATGATCTACATCAGTGCCTCTAGTAGAGTTAGTTGGTATACACTACAAGCACTGGACAGGTAGGCGACCTGGTGTAGAATAGAGGTACTAAAGACAACTCTGTGTCCACTCTAAATCTACTACAATGTTATAATATATTATATTATTACTGATATTGTTGTTACTACCTCCAACATTGCCATACTATGTAATTACTCGTATTGTACTGTACGATTAACATAGCAAACCATGTAGTCACATTAATATAATACGTTTGCCTGTTAACACTTAATTATGTATTTAACTAACGTGGATTCTTAACCATACTCATACATAATATAGATGTTATAAACGCAATTAGCCTCTTAGTTTACCTTTAGTTCATCTTCCCAAAACATGGGAACGACTGGAAGAACTGAGATTATCCCAGAAGTCTGTCGACCAATTTGTCACTCTTTTTAATGTAAATGTTGCTATATTATTGACAAATAAAAGATTTTTCAATTCAACAAAATCATCCACGATTTGGTACCAACGATTAATCGTGAGTTGGAAATTTGTGGCAGTTTTGAATTTGTGGAATGTGTGCAAAGGGAAGTCCAACTAGAAATCCCTTGTGAGATGATTTTAAACTGTTACAGCGCCGGTTTGTTTCTCCTGACACATTTCATATTCTACCAGCCACTTTGTTTCGCAAAATTGATCTATCCACTTCTACATGCAAAATAGAGGCAGATTTTGATAGTCCCTACACTGAAAGACTAAAAGTGTTCATCTAATTGGTTAGTTGGATATTTGGTATTGCATTGAATCAACAAATCTTTTCTGTTATGTTGAACTATATGTGAGACGTCCGCTGAATCTAGGCATCTATCTGGAATGAACTCACAAACACGAAGGTTGGCCTGAACCACAAAGAAACATGGATAGGAGGTTTATTGTACCATCTATATATTAATAAAATAAGGGTTTGGAGCCTTAAACAGCTATCTTCTCTGAAACTGAGATCTCCATTATATTTCACATGCACATTGCCAAAAATGGTGCCGAACCATTCCACTATGTTTCATTAACAAATTAGGGTTGGAAAGGGGTTAGAAATGGGTTTACATCGAGCACCCCCATCCAGGGCCCCCAGTGCTGCCTGAAAACAAACCTATCAGTGCCCCTACACCAGGTTTCTGGGTCAGCCAAAGCATGACTCATGGATGGGCCCATCATTGCTTCACAACGGGATGGGAGTTGATATATTTCCATCGAAAGGAGCATTGTCAGAGTTGATCAGTTCATAAACTATTGTTTGTGATGGTTTCTGAAGTCAAGCAGGGGGAACCCGCCCACTAATTACCTCACAATGAAAGAGGGAGTGGGAGAGGGAGTGGGACAGGGACAGGGACAGGGACAGGGACAGGGACAGGGACAGGGACAGGCAACACAACAACAGCACAACACTGAACAGTGACAAAAAAAGCATCTAAACAGGGTTCCATTTGTGGGATGAAGATACTAAGTATAGAGACAACTTGAATGAGAAAGATAGTGGGAGAGGGAACAATGAGAGATGAGGATGTGGGCCCCACTGTTCCACTAGCAAATCCCATGCATGGGTATTTGCTAGTAAACATATAAATATAAGAATAAGAAAAAAATTGAGCGTGTGAACAGTGAATGGGCTTCGAATGGGATTGTTATGATAGAATGGAAGGGCAAGGCATTATGAAGCGGGCATTACACTGCTACGCCAGTAACATTATTCACATGTTGCATTACATGCTCAAGCCGGCCACAGGCTGAATGTACGTCTGACCAACTATACGCTCCAGGGCTGCTCAATAGCAAGGCACCACCGGCGCGCCCTCCCGTTGGCGGCCTGCCGCAGGATGTAATATTGGCTTTAGCTGCATGTACCCGCACTGTGGGGTGGGGGAGGGGGTTCGTCATGCTGTGGTGATTATGAGTGGGTAGGGGAGGGGGTTCATTCCTTTTGTTTATTCATTCATTGATTTCGGAGAGGGTGAAGTAATTATTCTTGTAGAAAATCATCATTTTGGTGCATTTCCTTGTTGAAGTGTTTCTTCCTCATGCCAGCTTCTGTAACAAGAAAATCCAAGACAGTCAGCCATTTCAATGGGAGTATATTCATAATTAGTCCATTTTGGCTCAGATTTTGGCTATATTCACCGTGCAATATGAGGCCATATACCACGGCGTCATCATGGTATATTGGCACTTTCTGGCTGGTGATTGTTTATTATCCTGAGGCCCCCCTTTTGCCATGGTATATTTGGGGTTTTTCGTTTCCCATTGGTCCACACTCAAAGACCCCCACCCCCATCACAGCTCTCGTTCGCTGTATTACCGACTGTCAAAGGCGGCCATTTTTTGCTCTAAATGTGTGATAAAATTAGACATGAACAAATAATACATTGTTAGCAACCATATATTACCATTGTTTAATATAATTTGCAGTTTAGACTAAGACCTTGACTCAATATTCCATTTGCTGCCCAGGTTAATATTGAAACAAGCAGACAAACAGAAGATCGAGGCGAGCCCCGTCCGTTCATCCGTTCATAGAAACATGACTTACCTCTGAGGCAATATGAGTCCCAAATGCCCAGGTAACATAATCCAAAAGTAAATTCAGGCACAATGTTCCAGGCATAATAGCCTTTGCTTTATAACACTTCCTATGGTAATCCAGTCAAAGTTAAAACATCCATATTTCCTTCGAGAGATTTGTTCCTGCGCTTGAAGGCATGGTCAGGCGGCCGCCATCTTGCTTCAGTTCAGAACCGTCACATGTTTTGCCATTCAAATCGACAATCCAAGGTATTATTGAGTGTTCAACGGTCAAATCTTCCCGTAGTAGAATCTCCAGGTTGTATTCTTGGTCGTTGACAACGATTAATCAAATCACAAATGTATAAAGGATGTAAAAAGCCATTTTCCCCTTCGATAACCGTGAACGATCCCACACGTGTTTACGTTCTAGCAAGATGGCGAAAGCATTATGGAGACTTTCGGCATAGCCACTCTGTACAAGGTTCACTTGGCGTTGTTGTGTACAGTAGTCTATATAGTGCACGGAGGATTTCATTCGAAAGTCTCCAAACCGACCTTGAACTCTGAACGGGCGCACGCTCAGCAAGCAGCGATCGGCGATTCTTTAGATTGTCTATTTTTTATGCTATAAGCGATCGGCGTGGGCACTTTCGAAGGGAAGCATATGTGCATATACCCACTCGGCCTTCTCTCTTCAGGCAATATAGACTAGATGATATTGAGCAAAATACCTCAACCTTGTATTGATGCAAAAAATTTAAAACATTCCAGTCGTTGATTGCAGCAATATGGATAAATGGTTATTATTCCCTCTGCTGTGCAGATCGTCCAGGGAGACGTTTAAATAAAAATAGTAAAGATCAAACACAACATAGCTCATTACGACTGGAATAAAAGAGAATTCATCTAAACCAATATATGACCAATTTTCATGAAAAGTAGTCATTTGCAAGAAATGCAGTTGAAAAAACTCACAGCAGTATAATTCACATACATACTACATTCAGAAATACATGTGTACATACAGAAGCACACAATTATACATGCATACCTTCATCTAAACCAATATACAGCGGCATATAAAATGATTAAGGTATTTCACTGCACACCTTTTATTAATGAGATTGAAGCACACAAAATAACCAAAATACAATGCTTAATTAAACATAATCGCTGACTCACTTTTATGGTACTTCACATTACAAATCATCTACAGTAAATAAAAATGTTCACTGAAGGGGGATGGGATAGAGGGTCAACGATAGACTTTTCTGACCTGACAATAGAGTTTTCTGACCTGACGATAGACTTTCCTGACCTGACGATATACTTTCCTGACCTGAAGATTGACTTTCCTGACCTGACAATAGACTTTCCTGACCTTTCAATGGATTCCTGACCTTACAATAGACTTTCCTGACCTGACGATATACTTTTCTGACCTGACAATAGACTTTTCTGACCTGACGATATACTTTTCTGACCCTACTGCACAAATGGCTTTCCAGGCCCTGCAAACTCTTACATATTGTTCTACCAAAATTTTTTTATAGACATTTACGCAACTACTGATAGCGGTGGGCACAGAAAGTGATTATATATGAGCAATTCCACCAAAAATGCATCATTTGGCCATCCAAGACTGAAAATTCATAATTTTTTTAAATTGCTTCCATGCATTTATTTTTTCTCATACATAAACTAGATATATTGCTGCTAATATAGACGAAATTGGGAACGTTAAAATTAAATATTGTGGTCAGGGCAGCTGGGCAGAGACTGTGACCTGAATTCTGATGGAAAGGGCAGAGGGGAAAGGTACATATTTCAACATAAATTACGATTACAATTAGAAATAATTAATAAAAATGTATGTATAATGTTTTGAATTCATGTGTACCTGATAGATCTTGATATAAGAGTCATAATGCTCTTTAGTTTAAGAAAATATTCCAACTAGAAGAAAAGTTACAGCCAAATAACCATTCATTAATGGTAATGGTAATGGCAGCAGTACAGGTCATAGGTCATTGACCCTCTGGCCCATTATGTACATAAAAACCATTATATCTAGAATATGTACAAAACTATCAATAACATGGTTTCCCCCTCGTTTTTCTGTTCAGTTGAGTTGCATACTTGTTTTGGTTGTTTATGAAGGTAAATATAAGTATTCAGAGGAAAAATTAGTGGGGAAAAATTTAAAAAAAATAGTTTCAACCCCTCTCCAGACCCCCGCCTCTTCTAGACCCCCGTTACGGCGACATGGGCGCCCTCTAGACCCCCATTACGGCGACATACTGTTTTTGCTTGTTGCTACTATCTCAGGTATGACCACAAAAATTTTTGTATTTATTTATTTTCCCTTGTGTGTCTTACACATTATAATGCTCATAGAAAATAATTTATGATAATATTAATTTATTCATTGATGAAACCTAGACCCCTGTTACAGCGACATTAATATTCCCCCACAATTTGTTCATTATTCTAATCCTTCTATTTAGCTGGAAAGAATTAATCAGAGATTTTTCAATGAATACAATGGATGTACTAATCATGAACAATGCTATAAGTAATGGTTGTAAGGGGGGTTTCATTTTGAGTTCTTCTAGGTCTATAAGTTCAAAAACAAATTTAGACCCCCGTTACGGCGACAGGGGGCTACCCCATGAATCAACCTAACATTATTTCATCAAGAAATTAATTAAAAAGTTAACTATAGTGATTTGATAATCAAACCAACATAATATTTAAGAATAACGAGTTTTTCCCCGAAATTACTGGTTAATATTTTTTAAACAGTGGTTATGGATATGAGAACATTCGTTTTTATGTGTTTTTATGGCAGGAAAATAAGCATTTTCTTGGCATCACAATTTTAAAAAAATGAAAAAAATAGGTGGGATACTTCCCCCTAGACGATTTTTCTCCCCTGGATCCGAAAATACCAACGAAAATAATCTCAGATAAATATTTTAGCCTCTGGAGGAGCTGTTGTATTTTACCCCCCCCCCCCCCCCCCACACACACACACACAGAAATGATGCACTTTTGGTGCAAAGGTTTTCGCTTTTTTCAGTCACCATACACATATGATTGGACAGCTAATGCACAAATGGCTTTCCAGGGCCTGGAAAATCATATATATATATTGGTTTTCTGAAGTTGCTGAAGGCACCAGGGACGTTGGGCAACGGTCCGGCAATACAGTCTACATTTTCCGACGCCTTAACCCCACTCACTTTTTTCCTGCTTTCCGCCCACCCCAGAAACCGAACCCTTTTTGTCTCATCAAATAATTAAGGCTACGTTTTTCAGGGACCCTCGAGTCCCTCAGTCTCCACTACTACAACCAAACCTCTCTGACAATCATCTGAGAGACATGATGCTACTCCAAACCTATACACTAGTTAGATGATCATTCTATCCAGTCAAACGTATGGTCTGCTCTTAGAATTTTAGGTAAAATAAGTATGGAGCAATATATATCAATATCAAATCAACTGTTCTCAATCTTAGACCACCACTTAGATTACCGAGATGCTGAACAAACGGGGATGTCTCTATGTGCATGTCTCCCTGTGCATACATGTATGTATATTACACTGCATGCTGGGATGTATTCAGTTCAAATTTGACATACAAATATTTAGCAACATTTTTATCGAACAATGCAAGCAACCTTTCACCAATATCATAGATTGTATGAAATTTTGATAAAGAAAAAAAGAATCGGTGAACAAGATTCAAGAAAGTATTTGAATGAGAGTTAAATGAGACTAGATCTCACGAGAACTGACAAGATGGCGTCGCCATCTAAGATTCCGACCCCAAGTGAAGTACAAAGGTTTAGTCATAAAACCATATATATATGCAATAATGATGCTATGAATATTATGTAGGCCTATATGCTAGACAAATCTTGCCTACTCAACACACTCGCTATTGCGTGTGTGAAAGGCAGATTGTTCTCATACTTATGAGGAAAACGTGTTCATACTACCTCCTTGTTTGGTTGTATCATAATATTCTATGCTGAACATAATATGTGCTCCATAGCTTTTACACTGACATACACTTTCAATAATTCCATGTGAATCAGGATTCAAGATTGCGGACTTGCAAATCCCCTATTGACCCATTATACATTAATATTTCGCAGTATTACTCAAGGATATTAATTTGAAATAGTTTTAATACTGGGTTGCCTTCCCTCACTTAAATGCTAGGATACTCGAAAGGAACATTCTTTTCTTTTATAAAAGAAAGAAAGTTCCTTTTGAGTAAATATATTTTAAAGGTACCACTCGAGACCAAATCTGTGATCAATACACACCAGCCACTCATGGTCAAGTGTGACATTGACACTTCTTTCGAGGGCTGAAGAAGGAGGAGAGGCAGTATGTGTAATGGTCTAATGGAAGAAGACTAACGAACGTCTGAACTTCATGAGAAGAACGAAGCAACTGATTTAATGGTAACTAATGGTACAGGCTCCTCCAGGAGGGTACATGCATAATAATGAGTGGGCGGAGCCCTTACGTAATATCCATGGCCTAGCATGTATAAGTAGACTTGCACAGTCCTAGCTAGTTAAGTATAATTAGCGATTTAAAGTAATGTGATAATAGGTGATAATTAATAATAATATAAATATAATGAGGTTACACAATGTTACGTAATGTTACATAACACTGCCCCCCCCCCCCCCGCCCTCAATCAGATACGAAGTATCGAGTGAGGGTGTACCCTAAAAACTTACAAGAAAATTTTTAGGAATTTTTGAAAAATTAAAAATATTAAGAATTAATAATTTTTAAATAGCTGTGCTGTTACCTAGTTATCCATACCAAGCCATATGCGCGGTTACATTGTGCGCAAGAAGATATTAAATACATAAAGCAAATCATACGATTTAATTACCATTTTGTAAAATATTTTCAATAAATTCATAAAGATTTAAAAACGTCGTTATGAACATGTAAGAGTGTAAACTCAGAAAGTGAAAGAACTGCTAATACTAAGGTCTTAATCGCTTGAAAAATCTGGCTAATATCTTACACAAAGGGTTCCATGTCATAATAAAAATAACAAAATGACAAGGTCTGCAAACACCGCAAGTGCTAATCCTATGAAAAACCAAATTCCAGTGTTAAATTCCCAATAGTACGGTCCAATCTGAGAATTTTACTCTAATCACACATAATAAAAGAACATCGCGTATACCAACACGCGTGGAATCCTGAAATATATTGGGATCCTATGTTAAAGTCTAAATAGTCCGGTGCAAACAGGAACAAACTACGTCGTTCTAATTTTTCCTATGTTAAATTCCCAATAGGTCGGTCCAAACAGTGACACCAGCCGGCGCCACCGTCGAATCGGTTTTGGACCGGACACCTACCAAGTATAAATAGCTGGTCATTTGTGCGGTGAACCATTGAGAACGCCACCGCTGAGCCGAACACACACCCGTACTATGGGCTACAAAGTTTTTTCAGAAAGAGATTGTTATATTCTACTGTTGTCTACCTACACGCACATAGGCAAGGATCCATTGCCGAATGAGCAAGAGTATTGGTATATTCCAACTACCCGCTTCCCATTCCTGGTCCATAGCCTATTCCTTATTCCAAATTAGATTTTGTCTAATCTAGTAATATACAAAAAAAAATTTACCAATACATTTAGTTATCTCCTTTTTCAAATAAATACCCGGAGATAAATAAATTCAATAATCCCGCAAGGCCTGATATGTAATCAACTGGCCTCGCTTGCTGATTATGTAACAGGTCAACCCCATCCCCTTCTACTCCTACAAGGATGACGGTTCACCCCGTCGCTACGCTCGATTTTTCAATCGCATAGCAAAAATGTCTTCTTTCTGCATCTACTTGCAGTAGAATACATGCAAAATAATTACCCGTGGGTACATATGACTAGCTAAATAACACTACAACTTCAAGTAATAAAGCGACTGATCCGCTAGACTTAGTATTGCTGACGTATCATATCCACCTAGTCATAAGATCATATAAAGCTCTTGGTCTATGGTATGTCAATCCTACTCACGCTATTTACACCAGTAAAAAGAAACCATCTGTCCTTATTGGAAACAGATCTAGTGACTCCTTTAAGAGTCTGTACTACATAGTCGTCCCCTGTTGGTGTGATTACACCCTGGCTTATGGCCATCGCATCGTATCCTCAGGGGGTATCCTATTACGTATACAGTACTTAGTGCGCAGTAAATCACTTTACAGCCATATGCCACTGTCGTGTGGCGCTAAATAAACAAAACACTTGAGGGAACCATATGGGTTATCTCAATCCTCAATGTATAACTCAAAGTAGTTCCTCTAAACATATTAACTGTTATGTCTGGTAATTAGATCTACACTAAAAATACACATATACCAAGAGAGCTGAGTACCTACTCAGTGTAATCAAAGCAAACAGAGTCGATGATACGACCTAATCGTAGGCATTAATGGCCTCACCAATCCTGTATGTACATAAAGTCGTCATCGATCAACACATATAAATCACACACAAGTAAGGGAATAAAAAATAAAAGCAAGAAGAAATGCAATGAATAAAATCAGACAATAACGCTTGTCTGTTGCATGAAATGTCATTTAAAGTTATCGACTGAATTCCAAAGAACCCAGGAAAAAAAATTTTAGCTTGTATAAACAAGTAAAGTCCTTCCTCTCTTTCAAGAGAAATTAAAGTCAATATTATTTAGTAAAGGTGCCGTTGCTGTCCACCTTGACAAATGGGGGCGATCCATTTGCCATTTGAATCAAATATTAAATAAAATGTTAATGTCCTTGTAAAGTAAAATTATATCTGGCACTCCTAGGGTGATCCTGTCACATTCGTGGCGTGGGGAACTATAAGCATCTCCTCTTCTTGGCCACTCTCTCTTGCCGACAAGTACGCCGCCGTGCTCCTGTAAGAAAGCATCGACCACATACCAATGACAGGTTGCATAATACTTTGGGTATTTTGTAAATGATTATTTTAAAATTTCACAGTTCTTTTGTGCCAATATTTCCCATGAAAGCCACATTGCAGAAAGTAAAACATCAACATACATTAACAAGAAGAAAAGACGGATATAAAATATTCGTGAGAAAAGAACACCCTACACGTCTATAAGGGCAAGAATAACTATTGTTTCAGTCCATATATTAATTATATATAGACTTACATGTTCACGTTGGACCCGTTGGGGTCGTTGATCCACGGGATCTGGTAGGATCCGTTCTTGGATTCAATCACCAGGACATACATTGCCTCTGATGATGGCTCCATGATGGCTGCCAGTTCGCTTCTGTACCTCCTATCCACCTTTACGTTGGTTGGAAGCAAGATCTGTTTGTTGGCCCTATGGATCTTCAGGGATAGGGCAGCCTTCCAACGGAGGTCCAATGATAGATTGCAACAGCAGCACCAATTGACATGAGACTTTCCCAACCTTAGAGGTGGGGCTGGGGAAGATCCAAGAATAGAACTCACTTCAAATGGGATTTGCATTAAACGTATTGAGACCAGACTCTCATCCGAGTGCAATCTCAGAGTGATCCAAGAGGCTGATTCATCGTTTACATCTTTCGTACACCTTTTACACGTGAAACATCCAGGCAAATAATTGCAGATACATCTCCTGTTTTTCCACAGGAATCGCAGGATCTTGAAGGCAATAACTGCTGCAACTATTTTGAGAATTGCCTGTGTTGGACTTGGGGGTTCGTATGGCAGTAGGTCTTGAGTCATAGGTTGTGGGGTTGGGATATCGAAGCCCAGATTTATGTCCTCGAAGACTGGGGCCGATAGGTTTAATCTAAAAGCTTGAATGGGCCTCACAAACGTGCAAATAATTGCCAGCTTGTGAATCCTATAAAATAAATAAAATGAAAATATTGTCACACCAAGACTGATAATCAACGCTATGTTTATAGTGGCTGGATGAGTCGACATGGTACTAACTGACTTTTTCAGAGTTTCCCACCGATCATTTGCCATTTTGTCAGCCACTAATAGCTCGTTAGCCAGCCTCTCTGTGTTCATTCCTGACTCTATAATCGATTTGGGTAGATGTGACAATGCTGCATGCATATCTTGGGGTGTGGGCAAATTTAGATGAATTCGTGATCCATGTTTGGTTTCTCCAGTTAGATTTTTGAATGGAATTTTAAAAATTGCTGCTATGGCTAAATTAAATCCTGATTCAACAAATATACTGGTCTGATTCCAAGTAATACATCCATCCCTAGGGGCAGAGATTACTAAAGATCCACTAACTAGGGCACAGTCGCAAGGGACCTTGACTATAGCCAAAAGGCTCAAAGCCATCCTAGTTCTGGGTCGTTTGTGACAAGCCAAAGTCACTTTGGTCGTACGACCAACCAGTAGGTGTTGCATCCTATTCATAGTCAAATGAAAGAATGGGGTTGGTTTAGTCAGATATGTGTGGAATACACATAACCGAGCAATTTCAGAAGCTTTATCTTTAAAAATGGCCGAATAACAAGTTTCTTTTCCCTTTAGAATATGAGTTGGAGGAGGTTACACAATGTTACGTAATGTTACATAACATATGTGAATAAGAATACTGTTTGGTGTTGAAGGCTGGATGTTCATGAATATGATATAGGTCCTGATGATGGATCTCCAGTGAATTTTCAAACTCTATCTAGTTACCCACTTGCCCTGACACAGAAACAAAAAGTGATCTTCAAGTAAATTATTCAGTGGCTATTCAGTACCATTCTACAGTTGACTGTTGAGGAAATCGTAATGGTGTGATTGAATGAATTTTCTTCACAGAACTTGCTATCTTTATAAATGAGGAAATAGAATGGCTGAAGATGTATGTACGAAGTTAAAACATTTGTGAATTATAGATTTTGTAAATGACCGAATAATCTATTTAATTCAGCCGAATAATCTATTTTATTCGCGACTCAGGCTTTCGCTCAGGAACTGAATAAAATAGATTATTCTATTTTATTCTGTCAATCACAATAATGTATGATACACATACACAAAGGGTAAATTAATACACACTCACGGATAATATAGTTTAAACATCTATTCTTGGGGAGCAAATTTAATGTTTACTCTTTCTTTTCACTTCATATACAGACAGGAAGGGAAATAGCTTCTATTCTGGAACTTTACCTTGTAACCTGTGTGCTATATGTGAGTGTACAATGGAAAGAGCATGTATTGAAGTGCTAGTAGATACTGTGCCAAACTTTGGACCATCATGAGGCATACTATCCTAAGTAAATCCTTGCTTTCTGTGTGCGCATTTTTATGAATGTGATGTGTTACAGAGTCATAAGTCGCATAATCTATGTTTTATTAGGATTTGCTTCACAGAATCTCTTTGTGGGAATGTGCCAATTCCTGTAGTCCAGGCAATCTAGCTCCAAAAACCCAAAAGGTAAAAAAAACTAGAACAGAAATGCTGTTTTCACCATGCTTTCCCACAAGGGCACTGTATTAACATACCAAAAATGTAGAAAAGTTTATCGTTGGGAAATAGGGGAAAATAGCCATTTTCCAAAATGGCTGCCATGGAGTAAAGCCCCAGCTAAAAATCAATGTAACTTTTGATCAAAACATAGCAAATGGATGAATTTGGTGCCTATAATTTGGTTTTCAGGTATGGCCAACACACTGGTGATATTTAAAATCATGTTAGACATTTCGTAATAAGAGATATCCAAGATGGCTGCCACGGAAAATCATACATTTTTGGAAAAGTTCTTTTGATAGAAAAGTACTTTTGATAGAAACATGATATACAACCAATTTTGGTGTATATTTTTTTTGTTTTTGGACTTGATTCTGATGTCATTTTATTCAAATATTAAACTGCCATCTGGGCTCCTACAATGCTAAATATTTCAACAGCATATACTTGAAAAGGAAGGAACAAGACATTGGAACACATCGTACTATAACAGGAATTTTAAACCTGTTTCAACTATGACATTATCACATGATATTTCCACGACTAATCGGGTAATACACAGACATTGAGGTGGGATGGCCTATGATCTATTTGCTTTTAACATATCGATGGCCTCTTGTATGTCATCGTACGTTCTTCTCCATAACTTTTTTGTGTCATTGGGCGTTTTCTTTAAGCTATGCGAATTAATTACCACTTTCGTTCTCATACGCAACTCGTACATTGCTAGTAATGGGCTGATTTTGTCTTCCATAAACAGTTTTTGGCGATGTATGAAAGCTTTAATGGTTCGAACAATCCAGTTTATTACTCTAGAGTTTAAATTAGAGATTTCAAAACCAAACATTATTCCTTTTCTGTTGACCACAACACTATTACCCATTCTATGGATGATTTTCTCGTTAGCACTATTGGAGTATGAATTTCCATAGGAACTTAGCATTTTTACATTCAATAAAAAAGTGAACCACGTTATCCACTCTTTTACAAAAGTTACATATTGGGTCATTTCTTTGCTGAGAGTTTTTGTATATTATGGGTTTTCAGGTATCCCCAATCGTGGGATAACATTTAAAACATTTTAGATATGGCCTGATAACTCATATCCAAGATGGCCACCATTGAAAATCTGACAATTTTGGAAAAGCTCAAAACTTTGATAGAAACATGGTATGAGGACCAATTTTGTTGGCTATTATCAGGTTCTCAGGTATGCTTCCACACAGTGATGACATTTAAAATCATTTTAAACATTGCCTGACATATATCCAAGATGGCCACCCAAGAAACTTAGCTATTTTTTTTAACAAATTTTATTCAGGTATTTGTTCTGGCATAAGCAATAGATAGGCCAGGACAGCTCGGGTAAACCCGGTCTTCCGCTGTCACCTGAATTTACTAATCAGTCATTTTGAACAAGCAGAGGGAAATGAGAGTTAGATTGTGGTTACAAAATATCAGTGGTTGTAGTGGGGGAGGAAATTGGTGAATATCATAAGAATTGTGAACTTCGCGACGCCTTTTTTAAATTTTGCATGTTGATAGTTTAGACTATGAGGTATTCAAAAACCACCGGCTACACGCTGGCAACCCCCCCTGGTGGCCGGTAGCTGCAAAATCTTCCCTGTCTTTCATACCTGTTTTTCTCTCCCAACCCCATCTCTGATTCCCCCCTCCCCCTTTCCTCTTCCTCATGCTCTCCCTCCCCTCTCTCCCTTCCCCTACATCCCCTCCTATGCCTCTTTCCCCCTCTTCTTGGACGGTCACCCTCTCTCCCCACACTTCCCCTCTCCCTCTTTTCCCTCCCCCTCTTTTCCCTCCCGCTCTTCTCTGTCTTTCATACCTCTTTTCTCTCCCAACACCATCTCTGATTCCCCCCCCAGTCTCCCTCCCTTCTTCCCCATGCTCCCCCTCCCCTTTTTCCCTTTCCCATCATCCTCTCCCTCGCCTCTTTCCCCCTGTTCTTTCCCTCCCCCTCGATCCCCCTCTCCTATTCCCCCACCCTCCCTTTTCTTAACTCTCCCCCTCCTACACCCTCTTCATCCCCTGTAAGGTGTCTCACAGGGGCTTTCCCAGGCTATAAATAGTGTAGACATCCCAATTTAAAAAAGGCTTCAAAATCACATTTTCACCCCAGATACCTTCCCCAACCACATAATAATGACCTGCAGACAGGGTCAACGGACCTGTAGAGACCAACAAAGTAGATGGGAAGACCCCAGATTCTGAGAACTAGTCACCCCCCCCCCCCCCCCCCCCCCCCCCCCCTCGAGAACCCTCTTTTCTACCTCTTTTTGTAATATCGCTCTACCCTTATATTATATGGATGTAGAAGGCACTTAACCAGATTTTATAAACAAAAAGAGCAATACATGAGTAGTGATAGGTTTATTCTCCTGAAGATTTCCCGAAGCTGTTGTATGAGAGGGAAAATATTTTTAAAGCATTATTTCCCAATAGAGTTGAATTTCAATTCATTCTCTCTCAAAATGAATTTATATAACCCAAGAACTGCACACTGACAGTTGCACAACCACACTGATAGTGGTACAACCACACTGATAGTGGCACAACCTTACTGACAGTGGTAGAACCTCACTGATAGTGAAAGAACCACACTGACAATGGGAGAACCACACACTGACAGTGGCACAACCACACTGATAGTGGTACAACCACACTGATAGTGTCGGGACCATACTGATTAGTGACAGAACCACACTGATAGTGGCACAACCACACTGATAGTGGCACAATCGCACACTGATAGTGGCAGAACTGCACACTGACAGTGGCACAACCACACTGAATATGGCAGAACCATACCAATAGTGGTCGTTCTGATAGTGGCAGAACCACACTTAAAGTGGTAGAGCCACACATATAGTGGCAGAACCACACTGAAAGTGGTAGAATTCCACTGACTGTGGCAGAACCACACTGATAGTCGCACAACCACACTGATAGTGGTAGAACCACACTGACTGTAGCAGAACCACACTGATAGTGGCACAAACACACTGATAATGGCACAACCATACTGATTTGTGACAGAGCTACAATGATAGTGGCACAACCACACTGATAGAGCCGGAACCATACTGATTAGGGACAGAACCACACTGATAGTGCCGGAACCATACTGAATAGTGACAATCACACAGATTGTGGCACAACCACACTGATAGTTGCACAATGGCACACTGATAGTGGTACAACCACACTGATAACAGTGGTACAACCACACTGATACTGGCATAACCACACTGATAGCAGAAGTACCACACTGATACTGCCACAACCACACTGAGGGTGGCAGAACCAGACTGAAAGTGGCAGAACCACACTGACAGTGGCAGAACCACACTGATAGTGTTTTGGGGCAAGGATAAAATCCATATAATATCTAATAAAAGTGAGGCTGCCTATGGCAGGGAAAATCTAATTATAAACAATTGATATGAACAATCTCTAATGATTACCATTCCATATTAACATTAATATTTCCCTCTCCTTACCAAGAATTCAAATAACAACATTAGAGAATGGTTAATACAAAAAAGCTTCTTTCACTTATTTTCCCGTTAGGGGTCGGTTACAACAAAAAAGTGTAACCGACCCCTAACGGAATTATCAACTAACCTTTGTGAGTCCTCCACACTAAATATGTTAACCATTTCCATGAGTTTTTACATAGAAATAAATAGCATAGATACCACACTCAACATAAGGTTAAACATTAATTTCTCACATATGTTACAAACATGCTAGGAGGAATGCAAACATAGTTCAAATTAATTTTGTCAGCGTATTAAAACATTTATTATTTTCAAAGAGCAAGATAAAGGGGGAAAATGAATTTTCATTAGTTTTTCTTACATGAAATCACATTAATACCATAAAGTTTAAGTGTATGACAAGAAAAGAACATTAGAGGGATGTTTCAAAGGTAATTAGAGACAAGGAATACATTTCAAAATGCCCGTTAGGGTCGGTTACACAAAAACAAGGATATAGAATTCAAGGGCATCTCCTGCACACATTTTTCAAAATTAAGAGGTCAAACTTTGGAGAAGTGAAGGTAAACATGCCCTGTTTAAAGGATATTAAAGTAGATAATATTTGATAATATTTTTTTTCCTGCTTCTATGATAAAAAACCCGTTAGGGGTCGGTTACAAAACCGTTAGGGGTCGGTTACAGGTTGAGCATCATTCAGGAGAATCGACCATATATGGTCGATTCCAGAAATTTTAGTGCGATTTTGAGATTTTTGGTAAAAATAAAAAAATACTTTGATTGTTTTGATACTTTTGAGGAAGAAAGTGCATACATCGGGCTATAGGACTGTGAATTTGCCACAACCTGGATCAATTATTTCTCAAGATACAAGCCTCCAAATCATTGGAGCCTGTTCAAAGATTCCATATGAATACATGTATGATTCACATTTACCTCCCCGATGTTCAATGGGTTTATTTGTTGGGCCGAAATGCCCCCTCCCCTGTGTGTAGTGGTCTGACCAGTCCCGCTGCTGCTGCCCTCGATCTCCACTACACCGGTCACTCTCACTCACACCACCATACTGGACACACGCAAAATTATGGATTTGTATGGAATTGTGTATTTGTTGATACATCCTTTCTGAATAAAATACCTAAGTATAAATGAATCAAATAGTAAATCCTTTCATAAGGAGACAATGAGAATTCATAATTTGTATTTTCCTGAATACACAATTCCATACTGTTACATAGGCGTTCCTATTTAAACAGATTTACCTTGCTTAGATGGCATCAATAAATATGAATATAAGCCCTTGTAGTGATTTATTCATTAGTTAGACGTATATTTAAGAGAAATTCCATAACTACATATATGAGCGCTGATGTTGTCATCATTTATACAGGTAAAAAGTTGTAACTATACCATGGTGAATCAAGTATTTTACTGTGTATTCGTCGGAATCGTGTATTCGTATGGACTCTTTTTATAAAATTATAATTAACTGATCAAAGAGCTGATGTTGGAATCATGAAATTTGCTCTGGATATTAATTCAACGACCTTAAATATAAATGCCAAAAAGAGTTGATCAAATATGAAGAGTTTCTTTTTTATAGCAGTTAGAAGATGTATTTGTTGGAACGTTTTATTTTAGCCAAAATAACATTTCTTCTCATAATCACAAAAATATAAGCCAATCTGAAACTCAAAGAATTGGTATAGATAGGGGCAGATAGGTTCTCCAATATTGAATATCAAAGTCGATGCAAAAGTAATTGGTTATTTTATTTTTTCTCACTTTTGTGTGTATTCGTATGGAATGGTAAAAACGAAAATGGTCAATGAATGATATGAAACTCTGTTAAAAAATTAAAGCCGTATCTAGTATTATTGTTAGTAAGTTAATAAGACCAAAATTGACAAAGTTATTAAAAGAAACGTGAAAAACATCAAAATCGCACTAAAATTTCTGGAATCGACCATATATATTCTATATATAATGAGTTATATAATGTGTATACATGCATAATAATGTGGGCAGAGGGTCAATGACCTTTCACCCTTGCCGCTGCCATTATCATTACCATTACAGAATGGTTATTTGGCTGTAACTTTTCTTCTAGTTAGAATATTTTCACCAAATAAAAGGTGTTATGATCCTTATGTCGAGACCTATCAAGTACAAAATAGTTCAATGCATTATGTGCATATTTGTTTTATCTATTTCTAATTTAAATACTCATTTATGTAGAAATATGTACTATTATTCGACATGCTATTTTTGGCATTTTTTTCATATTTGGGATCTATTTTTCCGACCCCCCTGTAGAAAAATTACTAATAATCAGAATGGTTCCAAACTTGACAGTTTAATGTGCATATATATGAGGTTGATAGAAAATAACAAATCAACTGATAAAAGTAAAAATTATTTTTTGGTATTCTGGGGGTGCCTAGGGGCCCAAATGTTGTCAAATTGGTGGAAATGGCCATGTACTATATCTCCGCTTCTACTGACTGTATCGTCAAGTATAATACCAATTTATAGATGTTTTTGAGTATGAGGAATTCATTTCTACAAGTTATTTTAACTTTCAAGATCATTTTCATGGTCAAACCTCAATATAACCACCACTGCTAAACCAAAATGTCATATTTCAGCTCCACTTTACACCATGAGCCTAGACCAGCTAGTCTATGTTTTAGGTTGCAAAGAATCCATTTTGCTAACTCATTATTCTGTTCCAACTGTATTTCCAAGGTCACAATCCAATATGGCCACTACAGGGTACAACAAATGTCATATCTCAGGTCCTGTTTGCATTGCATCTATATAGTGTTGTACTTAATGAAGTCTATGTTTCTTTTTTGCACTTCTTTCAATCTCAGCCCTAATATAAGGATCAATGTACAGATATGACACATGAGTACTCCAGGGTTGGGGAAAGAGAACTTGTATTTCTATCTCTGACTGAAGACTATCATAGGTGCTACACAAACCAGTATTGCATACTGCCCTTGTTTTGCCTTCATACTCGAGTTCATGCCATGGGCCTTGACCAAAGCCAAAAGCATAGTATTAAGTTGCTTAAATCTCTATACCTTCCTCCAACGACCTGCAGTGAACTTAAATAAAGGCACAGACAAACTGGCATCATCAAAAGCTTCTGCAGCAGTTGTGACACAATTGTTTGTTTCACTTCAAGCCTGCCCTGATTCAAACATGGATGAGTTTTTCATGCATGAAAATACAAGAGATCCACCTTCTTTATCTAATAAAGGCAAGCTGCAAGGTGGTACTAAGTCACAAATTCTGCAAATTCGGGCTGCTTTTGAGATATGCCAGCACAGGGAAGAAATCCAACAGTGAAGCTTCTGTAATCATCTTAGACATGGCTGCTGTAATACATATCATTAAACCACAGTGAGCCAATGTCTTTGATGAATATGCTGGTTTACATATCCTGCCTTTTATGGAAAATCAGATCAATACATGTGCCACAAGAATAGATGCCATCTGAGACAGCTATCCTCAGGATTATCTAAAATATCATTCCCATGTGAAACGTCTTGGTGATGCAGATGAGCTTGTGAAGGCAACTTCCAGATCCAGGTATCAGCTCTTGACAATAAAGGGGGAACTTGTGCTGTCTATTTTTTTTTTTTTTATTAGGAGTGTTTATCAGTCAATATACATAAATAACAGTGTGGTACAGACATTACGACAATCAAATAGATAAAGCTGATAGTATACTGAGTCTAACAAGCTATTAGAATTGTCTGACATACTGATAGTATACTCAGTCTAACAAGCTATTAGAATTGTCTGACATCACTCCATGTGACCATGAGGAGGTAGACACACAGATGATGATGCACATGTGCCATGCTGTCATTGGCGGTCAGAAGAAAGCTTTCCTCTGGACTGTTCATTCTGATGTCATTGTACTGTCTGTTCACCTCTTAACAACAGTTCAAAGCCTGGGGCTTATTGAGTTGTGGGTTGGCTTTGGAAGCAGAAAGGCATACACTGATATACCAGTTCATGAACTTTCTATGCAGCTAGGTCCCGATAATTGTAAATCCTTCCATTTTTTCATGCCTTTACAGGTTGTGACATAACATCTAGCATGCTAGGCATTGGGAAGAAATCTGGACGGAATGCTTGGATGAACTTTCCTGAAGTAACTGAGACAATGGTTGGCTTAATTGAAAATCTGCAAGAGCTGACAGAGGATTCCCTCCATATGCAGCGCATGGAGCAACTTACAGTGCTCATGTACAGTAAGAACTGTTGTTGCGTAACAGTAAACACTGCATTCAGCTGATTCAGTTCACTCACTGTCTTAGGTCCCTAGAGAGCAGCCCCCGAGAGCAGCCTTGTACCAGCATGTTTAAAGAACAATTTTGGTGTTCGCTTTCATTTGGCATCCAGCCTTGGAGAAGCAATTATGTCTGCCAGATCCTGCAAAGTATGCTTGGGATTGGAATGGATGCCTCAATACATGGGTCCCATATTGGACAGACTTGGGAGATGCTAGTGCAACATGTTCACTCATGCTTCACTGCACTTGCATGAAAGCATGTAAAGGGAGGTGTAAATGTTTCAAAGATGGATTGAGGTGCACACCATTGTGCAAATGTCAGGGTGGTTGCTGCAACTTAAAACCAAAAAGGGCCCCAGAATTGGATTCCTTACACATTAAATCATAGACATACTGGTATCATACATAGATATAGTGATTGTAGGTGCTGAGATAGGGTGTTTTGAATGGCTGCCATATTGCATTTTGACCTTGAATTTGACCTTAAAGGTGACCTTCATACAGATCAATGATTTCAAAAATAGACTGCTGACAACATAAAACATAGTAAGTAATATAGTAAGTAATATGGTATTGTACAAGTGTATGGTGATGGCAGTAGTGGAGATATGAGTTTCTTGTTCCACAGCAGCAGCCGTATTGGATTTTGACCTTGATAATGACCTTGAATTTAAAAATAACCTTCAGAAATGGTTTCCTCATAGTCAAAAACATCTATAAATTGGTATTATACTAGACAATACAGTCAGTAGAAGCAGACAGAAGGTACATTTGCTATTTTGGTTGGCCATTTTGAATTTTGCAGCTACCAGCCACAAGGGGGGTTGCCAGTGTGTAGCCAGCGGCTTTTGAATACCTCATGGTCTATACTATCCAAATGCAAAATTTAAATCATACACTTTAAATCATAGACAAACTGGTATCATACATATATATAGTGATTGTAGGTGCTGAGATAGGGTCCTATTGTTTTGAATGGTGGCCATATTGCATTTTGACCTTAAACTTGACCTTAAAAGTGACCTTCTAACAGATCAATGATTTCTAAAATAGATTGCTGACAATACAACACATAGAAATATGGTATTATACAAGTGTATGGTGCTAGCAGTAGTGGAGGTATGAGATTCTTGTTCCACAGCGGCAGCCGTATTGGATTTTGACCTTGAAAATGACCTTGAATTTAAAAATAACCTTTGGAAATGGATTCCTCACAGTCCAAAACATCTATAAATTGGTATTATACTTGACGACACAGTCAGTAGAAGCCGAGATATAGTACATTTGATATTTTGGTCGGCCATTTTGAATTTTGCAGCTACCGACCACCAGGGGGGGTTGCCAGCATGTAGCTGGTGGTTTTTGAATACCTCATGGTCTATACTATCAACATGCAAAATTTAAAAAAGGTGCGTCGTGAAGTTCACAGTTCTTTGAAATTGCTCCCCCGCTATTGCCATTATTGGGTCATGTGTTGGTGGTAAGATGAAGTGTGATGGTGGAGATAGGTTATGAATTGGGTGACGGGTGGGGGGGGGGGGGGGGGGTTGACTGGTGTTTGAATAATTCACAAAGTTTGATAGAACTTAGTACAAGTTTTATTTTGGTCTGTAGTCAGAACAAATAATTTCAAGTTTTTTGTAATATTATGTTGTAATTATTATATATTCAACAGTCTGTCCACTAGTTTATGTTTTGCTTGAATTTTGTGTCAGAGGCCTGGTTTAGTGCAACATAGAGTGATGAATTCAGGTGTGATGTTTTTTGACATTCACCTCAGTTGATGGAGCAGTCAATGACATATTTTTTGCAATTGCACTTCATGCATCTACATTGCTGTACAGAGCTCTACATTTAATCATCATCAACAATTAATCTGGTGTTGGTGGCTTGCCCATCATTGCTGGATACATCAGACCTTCTTTCACTTCCCAACCCTAGTCTGTGGGCTGAAGGCAGTGGTTGCCTAACCATAACTGTCACTAGTAGACTGTGGAATTTGGCTACTGTGGAAGTTGGGGGTAGAGTCTTAGTCTGCACACATGCTGCCCTTCTCATATCTCTTTGATGAATCGCGTGGTAACAAAGTTTGTCAAGGGAATTGTTTTGGTCTCCCAGAATCAGACCTGGATCTTTGTTGATTTATACTTTTACTCTGGCTTCAGAAATATCCTCTGTTCAACTGTTGTTACTGTTGCCCTGGCAGCATAAGAGTATAAGTATGTATGTGTCATCTGCAACAACAATTGTTCTTTGTCAGCAGCAGCAATCATAGAAGTTGGACAACGACAAGGTCAGCTCATACCAAGATGTCACTCGATAAGTTGAGGAATCATGTTTTGTTTTATGTATTTCTCAGGATGACTTCCTTCCTCACTGCCAGAGGCAGTTTTGATCCTCATCTCAAGTGTCCTTTACTGAAGAGCCATCCCAGTACCAATCAACAAACAATAATGCACCATACTTGGCTTTCTCATAAGGAACATTGTTTTGAGAGAGTTGTAGGTAGCTACAAAACCTATACTTAAGCAGGTCCTGTCTAACTTTGTTCTCTCTCGCAGCAACTAGAGTCATCTTCCACTAACCACAGTTACATCATCTGTAGGTCAATCTGTACAGACTCTTTGTTTATCGACACAGCTCCTTGTGGTTAAATTGTTGTAGCCTGTTGTTTCCTTTTGTAGAAATATTCTACCACAGCTTTTCCCTGCATTGATTTTGCCCAACAACTTCAGCTTTATCAATGGTCCCAGGTACTGAAGCCACTTCTCCTGAGACAATGATATGCAATGTTTCTGTTTTTATGAAGGGGTTTATACATCCTGAAAGTTAACCAGCTTCCCTGTATCCCTGTCCCTGTCCCTAAATCCCTGTATAGCTTGGTTCAGTTGAGAGCAAGTAGGAAGAGAATTTCCCTGGACCAGTCTTTGCAACTCTTACATATCCCACCCACTAGTGACGCAACTAGTTTAGATGCTGCATATCAATACCTGTTCAATAGCTAGGACAGTTGAAAGACCACCCCCAATATCTGTAGACTCTCCAAGTATATATTATGGATATCAGGGTGATCTTCTTCTAGTCTTGCCATGTTCTGTAAATAGGAATGTAATGTTTTGGTATACATGCTGTGCTCTGGAGCAGCAATGTAAGGAGAACCTTTTTTGGATTGATGCAAGGTGGCATTTACAATTGACTGTTTTTTCTGCTCTCAGAAAGCCCTTGAGGGTACCATCTTCATTATACTGCAGCCAGGTATAGATGATGCAATTTGTATCACCAGGACAGTTGTCTGTGGAATTTTCTCCTGGTTCATAGGGACTCTCTAGCCAAGTTTTGTCTTTGCTTCTTCAAAAGACGTTTCAGTCACTTGATCTGCTGTTGATCAATTTTCCTTATTTTTCTTCTGCAGAGAAGTTAAATTCTTTTGAAGGAGGTTCTCATGTAAATCTTTACGTTGAGAAATGTTTGGAAATGGAAACCCTGGCATCTCTGAGCAGTAGAAAGTTTATGAGTGCAAGAAAATAGTGTCTAGGAGCTCTGGGCATTGCTTTGCCACTGAGCATGTGTCCTACAGCATTACTGCCATACACCATTCACCATACATGGAACATCACCATCAAATGGAACATCACCATACTAGACACCATAATTGGTCCTACTAGGTTTTGAACTTTTCCAAAATTATCCGAAATTCAGTGATGGCCATCTTGGACATGGGTTAGGCAATGAACAAGATGGCTTTAAATGTCCTCACTGTGTTAGGCATACCTGAAAACCCCATAATAGTCAACAAAATTGGCCCTTATACTATATTTCTATCAAAAGTTTTGAGCTTTTCCAATATTGTCAGATTTTCAATAGTGGCCATCTTGGATATGAGTTGTCAGGCAATGTCTAAAATGTTTCTAGATGTTATCGCAGCATTGGGCATACCTGAGAACCCCATAATAGACACCAAAATTGGCTTTATACCACGTTTCAATCAAAAGTTATGAATTTCTCCAATAATGTCAGATTTCCAATGGCAGCCATCTTGAATATCGGTTATTAGGCAATGTCTAACATGATTTTAAGTATCATCAGTGTGTTGGGTATATCTGAAAACCCCATCATAGACACCAAATTCATCTATTTGCTATGTTTCTGGCAAAAGTTACATGGACTTTTTGCTTGTTCACTTTTCCAATGGCAGCCATTTTGGAAAATGGCTATTTTCCCCTATTTCCCAATGATAAATGTTTCTACATTTTTAGTATGTTAATACAGGGCCGTTGTGGGAGTGCATGGTGAAAACCGCATTTCTGTTCTAGTTTTTTTTACCTTTTTTATATATTGACTAGCCTTTAGTTGCATAAATACATCAAATCAATTGTCTATATCAAATGTTGCTGTTTTAAAGTATTCACAACTTGTGTCAGCTTAATTCAATTAATTTCCGTTTCCTAGGGAAACGTTTTCAGATTTCAGTTACATGTGACCCATGGTCAAGTGACAATTATTACGTCATATATAAGAATATCTTGTTTTTAACGGATTTATATTCAGGACTGGACAAGGCATATTAATATGGTTTGGGCAAGCCTGGTATTCCACCATATCATGAATTTGTGTGTATGCTCAAATTATAACAGTACAATCAGGTGGTGTAGGTGTTCTAATTCAGTTAACAAGACTTCTTGTAAGGGTGGGGTGTAAGGTTAATGGGATGAGATGAGATGGGGAGGAGTGAGAAGGTGATAAAGGTGGATTGGTGGATCTAAGGAGTATTGTGACAGTAGTCAAAATCCATAAAGGAGGGAGGACACAAATCAAGGTTAATTTGGATTTGTCTGTTGTGAATGTTGTGCTTAAGGGTACATTTAAAGGCTAGGGTATCAAGGATAGATTTGAGGTTGTCGTCTAAGTTGTTCCAAGATAGGATTCCGGCATATGCCATAGAGTGTTGAAAGGAAGTACTTTGGGGTTGAGTTAGTTCAAAGTTAAGTGCATAATTTTCCCTTAGCACATAATTTGCAGTTGGTATTCTGTTGGGAATCCAGTTAATTCTACAGAAGTGTAATTGCTTAAATAAATGGAGGAATTTAGCATTATGAAGAATATTCTCTCCTTAACAGTCATTGCATTTGCAGTAGGTAGACGAAGCTTGTAACACCTAACCTGCACGACCGCTGAATGACAATCTGGTGAACCAGAGCTTTTTTTATACTCTGCTTTTGGGTTTAGAATTCCAGCCAGATCTCCGATCCCTTGGTCATGTGACCTCGATCCAGTCCATTTGTTTCCGTTGCCTGGGTCTTGTTTACCTGGTGCCTGGGATTGTGTAGTAGTTAGACTTGCACTAGACTTCCACTTGACTCATGTCTTCTTGGCATTGGGTCAGTGTGGGGAGAGGGGAAGAGGGGATAATGTGGGGCAGGCAGGGGAAAGTGGGGAGTGGGGAGGGATTTTGTGTCTAGTCTGTTTTTATATTTTATATAGTGATGGCTGGTTTTATAGCGGTTTCGGCTGTTGGGCCTCATCAGGTGCTTTGTTAGATATAGTTCTCTTCCCTTCTTATACTGTCTTGGGTAGACTAGATGAGGGACGGTCCAATGAGTTTTCATTGTGTGGTTTTATTTAATATTGTATTTTGGGGGGATTTTTATGTGGGGAAAGTAAAGTAATACATTATTATAATTACTCACTCATGTCATTCAAAAGAGTACAGGTGTCAGTGTGAGCCTAACCTCATGAGGATTAGTTTTTAATTCTCTTGCACTCTTTGAGAGCTGGATGAGAGCTAATGCTTATGGCGTAAGTCTGGTCCAGGATCTCAGGTGTGGGAAAAAAAATTTAATATGCGGATACAAACAACCCAAGAACCTAAGGGACCACCTAATACGAGCAAAACTAAAGAAAAAACTAGTCATTGCATTTGCATCAAGATGGAGTTGGTCTGAACCATAGTACCTGGGTTTTTTTAGCGCGAAACGTAATGCCTTATTTTGTAGTATTTGTAGGCGACTTAAAGTAGATTTCCATAGTCTAGCTATGTTAGGACCATAGACTTAATAAGAAGGATTGGCGTTCTAACATCAAATGCATGGCGATTGATGTATAAATTACATATGTAGTGGGTCCCCCCGATAACAGCTGGGTGACGCTACCATACCAACCAACAGGCAACGGGGGGCACCTCTACCAGTGTTGGACACAAACATCAGTCCAGGCCAGTCCCACCAGGAGGCGAACACAATCATTGCAAAGTCATCACTGAAGACACCCTTTTGCAGGTGGTAGGAAAAGGCTACACCTCCATCACGACTTGAACCCACAAATCTGCGGTTCACTACATTGGTGCTGTGAACCTCGGGGCTGAGGAGGATTTTGCCTGAAAGGATAGCCTTTGTCGGCTCTGTGATTGTGATGGCGGGGCTGCTGTCATGGCAGACAATACAAAGGTGAAGTCAGCTGAAGGGGTCGCTGATCCCACAGCCGCAGAGGCTGAGGCCAAAGCCACCGAGGCCCTTGCCCAGGTGCTGGCTAAGGGCCAGGATGTCGTGGACAATTTCGCGACTCAGGCTTTTGCTCAGGAACTGCTTGAGAAATGTTACAGACATGCATGAGGCGTCGCATACAGTTTCTAATGCCAGTCACTAAACTGGTGGCCAGTATTCATGATTTTCGGGTGTATTACGATCCGGTAATCTATTGTGCTTTACTAGAAAAAGCAGGATATTCGATTGACATGGGTGAGGCGGAGACTGCTGAGGCGGACTCAGAACCCACTGTTGATAAGTCGAGCGATGCTTCTGGTGGATTGCCAGCCGTGGACGCAGATAAGGTCCTAGCGGGCAGAGAAGAATCACAAGAAGATCGTTATCGAATAAGTGCGGAGCAGTCATTACTATTTTTTTCACAAGCTCTGACGAGTTTGAATACCACGGGTAAGTTACCTGCACGGGTCACAAAATCCTTGCCCAAGGAACACCTAGGTGAGCTATGGATGCTGAATCATTTTGTGAGTCGAAGGAATCTGGTTTGACTCTTTAGCGGTCTGAGAGATCATGAGATGTGTCCAGATATCCTTTGGGATTTCTTGAAAAATCAATTTGGTCCCGAAGTGCGGAGTTACCTTAGGTTGTCTCCTATGGACACTCCAGAAAGTTTTTCAGCCCCCGCACGAAAATCGTGACACAAGGTTTGATCACTGACTTCTGTGTACACCGTCTGTGTATCAAGGCAGATGGGTTGATTTCTCAGTCTTTGCCACCGCGACGAGATACAAACTTCTTGGACCGCAAAAGGTCAGGCTATTGCCGTAGGCGGTAGACGGTTGCTTATGCCAGAATAGGATGCAAGCATCGTGTCCAATGATGACTGTCTTGTGGTCATCCTTCTAAACTCTGTAGGTGGTAAGGGTGAGAGCCCTAAACCAAAATCCCTATGACCTTTCCAAAAAGGAGAGAACTGGGAGGAGTTTATGCAAGAGGAAAGACTGGAGGAATATCCGTCGCAGCAGCCAGGTGAATCACTCCAACATTATAGGGAGACACTCGTCAGCTTGTGCAAACAGGCTTACAAGGGTCAATACCTGGAGCATATGAAAAAGGAGAGTATTCACCTTTTCTGTGCTGGTCTTGAGGATAAATACCTTGGGATGTTGGTCCAGACGCAGCGACCTAAGTTGATGCAGGAGTGTGTTGATCTTCAGATTTCCTTCATGCAGGGGCCTCAGCAGCTTACCAGCGCTTGTTAGGGAATTCTGGTTCATCAACTACTCCAGCTTTTGAGAAATGAGCGAAGCGAGGATATAAGTTCTATGGCCAGAAGAAGCAGGGAGGAAAAGTTGCATTAGCTGCTTTGGAAACAGAAACGGATTAAGATTTATCCACTGAGTCTGTCACGGAGGAAGAATTTAATCCTGTAGTGATCAACAGTGAGTCGGACACTTATAGCAGACTTTGTGGCTTTCCAGGCATACAGGAAGGATGCTTGAGGCATGAACAATTTGACCTTGCATACGAAAAAGATGGCACCTACGCCATCTATAAGCAAGTTGTCTATGAAGGGTAAGGCTTCTGCAATACCTTACAATGGCGTTAAAAAAGATGGTCTGAGGAATGAATCCAAGAAGGATTCATCCAGAAAGGGGAACTTGGACCAGGCTTGTTGGCTGTGTGGTGACAAGGGTCAGATTCAGGCCAATTGCCCCCACTTGAAGTCTTTTTGTGAGACGTTCATAATATATAAAGACATCAGGAGGAAAGGCAGCCCAGACTACAAAGAGTGAAATTAGGAAGGGTGGTGAGTGGTCAGGGGTGAGGGGTGCTCTTTCCACCGCGTGTCTATGGGATGAGATGTGGCTGGCCGCGTTTGAGGTTAAGATTGCATTGCGTAAGATGCGTAAGATTGCATTGACATTGACTTGCCTGTGAACGAGGGTGGCTATATCATGGAGCCAGATATTGAGTTAATGTGAGATGCATTTGTGCAGGGTTGTGATACTTATGTGTTATCGGCCCCTTGTCATGGGTACGCTGTTATGAACTCTACGGGGCAGTCAATTGTTGTGCCACTGGCATCTGCATATGATGTTCCGGAAGGGTTTACAGGTACCATGATGATCAGTTGTGCATAACTGGTGGTCGTCTGACCATGTCGCAAGACGGATTGGGTAATGACAGAATCGATGAACTTGAGTGAATCATGGTGGGCATAGATATCACGGACAATGAAACCTTGAAGAAGTTGCATGAGTTGGTGTACAGGAAGAAGCACATGTTCAGGTTGCAAGGTGAATGCTTGGGGTACACAAATAAGGTGCTTCATGCAATTGACACAGGTGACTCCAAGCCTATTAAGTTGCCGTTTCGTAGGGTTCCCTTGGCAAAACAAGAAGCACTTGATTCACAATTTCAGGTGATAAGATAGTAGTTGCGGATGGACCTTGGGCCTTCCCAACTGTTCTAGTCCCCAAGCCAGATGGCTCCACTAGGGTTTGTGTGGATTTTCGGAGACTGAATAATGTCACATGCAAGGACTTGTACCCTCTGCCACGAATAGACGATTGTCTTGGGGCACTTGGGGGCCACGAGTGGTTTTGCACCCTTGATCTGGAAAGTGGCTATTGGCAGATAGCTATGGATCCAGCAAGTAAGGAGAAAACAGCTTTTATAACCTCTAATGGTCTGTATCAGTTTAAGGTTATGCTGTTTGGTCTTTGCAATGCCCCAGCCACGTTTCATAAAATGAGGATGAAGGTGCTCAGGGGGCTTAAAAAGATCTATATAGTCTACTTGGACGATGTTATCATTCTTGGTAGAGATGGCCATTTCCACCATTTTGACAACATTTGATACCTGGACCTACTCAGAATCATCAAAATAATATCATGAATTATCCAGATAATATGTTTTTGTTAATTTACCTCAGATATCAGTTGATTAGACTGCCAAGTTTGGAACCATTCTGATGATTACTTATTTTGTACATGTGGGATGAAAAGTATGGAAAACTATGGCATGGAAAAATCAATATTAACAGTATATTATTAACAGATTTTCATTAAATTTAGCCCATGTTTTATTCGATGCGAACTCAATGGAGTGGATGTCCTATGATAATTCCCAAGTAGAAGAGTACAATCACAATACAATACAATAAAAGGTTAAATGGAAAATAAAATAAGAGAATTCACAACGCAAAACTGAGTGGAAAATTAAATGTAGGTCTTCTTGGTGAGCATTTTCTAAGCATAGAAAAAAAATAAAAATCTTTCATGACATGCTTTGAGAGTCCTGACGTAGCACATAGTGTACAATTCAACAACAACAACGAACAAAATAATAATCTGGGTGGTATCTTCCAAAACAGCAATATAAAGACACAGGACATATCAACAAGACAAGGAAATATAAGTGAAAACGTAAGTCAACTCACTATTTAAAACAGATCTTGAGCAGTTTTAATTTCCTTTTAGGCACAGAATAGTCTATTGTTTGTCCATATTGATCACAACATCCGTGCTTTGGTTGTCCATAGCATTGGTTTGCTCATTTGTGATGAGAGTTCCCACAGACTGGCCATCCGTACTGCCTTGAGGTTGAGCTAGGCTGGTAGGGCTGAAAAGCAATGGAGGGCGCTCATACAATTCGGGTTCTGGCCTTCCCTGGCAGGAGTCCTTGGGGTTGGAACAGGAGCAGGTTGCATAGGAGCGGACTGGAGTGTGCTTAGAAGGTTGCTCAGCATCAAGAGTTGAGGCAACTGAGCCAGATCGAGGGTTAGAGCCAGAGCAACAGGCAAAGCAGCTGGCAGGACTGGAGGAACTACAGCCGGAACTGGAGCAGCAACGGGAGGAGGAACAGATTCCCCAGTCTTCTTAGGCTCGTCTGAGGGAGAAGAAGTAATGGAGTCATTATCCAACATGGATTGAATTCTGAAATTCTCCTCTTCCAACTCTCTGATCTTTGCGTCGCTCTTGGCCAACGACCTACGTAGACCCTCTACTACATACTTGGTTCTTGGATTGTTCTCTAAGATCACCCAATCCTTCCACTGATGCTTGTACCTCTCCTACGGACTGCAGAGGCTCAACAATTTCCCTCAAGAGCGACTGAAGCTCTGATCTAGCAGAGTGGGCAGCAGAGCAGACTTGCTTGAGAGCTTCTGCCACTACGGACTCGGCCCTGGCACAAAACTCCTTACTCTCTTCAACAGAAGGCAAGTTTTTCAGAACACTTTCTGACCACACCTGTGCACGCCTACACACTCTATTCGGAAGGGGTGGGCCAGAATCCTTGTCTTTGTCCAATGCAGTATCATGGGACCTTTTCTTTTCCTCAAAGGTGTAAGTGGAGGTAGCCTTTGTAGCGTCCTTAGCTACAGACTTTTTTTTTTTCCCTACGCCGGGTATTTATTCAACCACAATTTCACATCCATTAAATTCCTCGGGAGTCTACACATATATCTTGATACTCCTGCTCAACATAGACAAAACATGAATCCAATCAATCAGAAGTAGCCTACATAATTATCATTTTTTGCATAATCAATCTCTAATCATATTCATCATTCAGATTAATCTCAAATTAGATAGAACATAAATCAGCTCAGTCATTTTCAGTGCAGAATTATCATTTTCTCATAGTCGATCTCTTAATCACATTCAAAATATATCATACAAATGAGTCTCAAAATAACCGAAACTCTTTAAATATGTCATACAAAGTAATCTATCAAGTAAATCAAATATAAAGAACCAGACCATTCAATAAATTGGCAATATACTCAAGTCCATTTCATTGACTTTTGATAGACAATCTGTAGTCGAAATTTCAATACACATATTTGAATGCATGCAGCATCTACATATATTTCATCTGGCTTTTTATCTCAAATTATCCACTTAAAATACAGATAACCATTTGCATCTAAAAATACCTGATTCACCCTATCTCATCCCCTTTCTGCCAATTACCTCCCCACTCACGATAATTTTCCCTCTTTGATAGAAAGCAGAATGGTATCTCTTTGGGCAGAAATTGAAGTTTATAAAACTTATGGCTCCTCAGAATAGTGTCCTTTATCACACCCTGATATCTCCCATTGTTCCTACTCAAGTTCCTTTTGAACCATAGAGTCTTTTGCTGCTTTCGTTCTAGTTCTTCAATGTGATTTTCTATTTTCGACCGTACATTTTCTCCTCCATTCATTTCATTAATCTTCAGCAAAATCGGTGATATTTCTCCTTTTCCCATCCTTGAAACATCATATTCAATGTCAATCGGGACACTGATCATATCCAACTTGCAGATCTCATCCAACTTGCATTCTATATCATCTTTTCTTTCATCCACTTTCTCCGATTCAACTACATCAGGCCTTGTAGATACCTTTGATGTTTTTTCAGTGAAGGCATTGGTAGAATCAGAAAGTTGTTTAGACAATTTCGAAAACATCTGGCTTAACTCCACCAACATCGCCATCACCTCTGAGTTGGATATCTGCTCTCCCATAGTGTTAAAGCAATATTATTTCACAAATTACAAAGTTATTAATCAAATACACCTTTATGGAATCAGTAAGGCAGCTGATCTTTAATCTGTGTTGTCTAGTCGATTACCAGGTCAGTAGGTCAGCTATATACACACTGACTAGCTTGGGCGGAAGCAGCGTGGTACCTCCAGTAGGGTCAATGAATATCCCTAAGTTCTGCAAGCTAAACACTTCTATAATCCTAGCATGGACACAGCGTTGTAAAAGTAAAGTTCTTTCTGTTTTACACTATTCCAAAACGGTTGGTAGGGTCTCAAACAAAGGTAAATCCTGGGAAAACCCGTTTTATTAACTCCAGTCCTTCCATGTGCAGCAAATTCTCCTAACCTGTCTAACAATCACCTCCAGAGGGTCGGGACCACGATGGCCGTAGGTCAGTCGAAATATCAAACAGTCTCTTAAACACTGAAAATCTTTAGAATGCTCCTAGCTGAAGCGGTCTGTGAATTCTCTGTGTTATACTGAAGACGTGTGACAAAACTTGTGATGAATTTCCACCTCTAAATACAATCTATCCTGAAAGAAAAAGAGGAGCCCTACACGGGCAGTCTTGGGAACAAAATCTGAACCGGAAGTCCCCTTAGCTACGGACTTGCTACTTCCAGCAGTACTAGCGGCACGGGAGGAGGACCTGCTCGACTGCACCTCAGTTCCAGTTTTTACTGACCTATCAACAGAAGTTGATTTCCTTGTTCTCCTCATAACACTGAGGTGCTGACCAGACATGTACATTGTGTGGGTAAAGACATTGTTTGATCTTACGGAAGGCAGCACTTGTCTAGCTCTCTGGGAAGCGTCTTTCCTCATCAGGTGGTGTTGCACTAGTTCCCCGTTCATGAGGTGGTGGATCAGCCCCACTCTCCAATCCAGCATCTGGAGGCAGCTGGAGAAGGAGCAGATTCAGACCTCACAGAATGGGGCATGCTCCTCGCAAAAATGACGGAACAAGCGTTCCCGAGTAGCATATATACACAAACTAGGAACGGACAGCGATGTCCGGGCTGCCACAGTCTATGGGCTTCCACTATTTTCTGGTGGGTCCCCGGGTCCATGGCATCTTTCCGGGTCAACTCCAGCCAGATCCTTGTCTCGTATTGAGACATCAACACACCGTGTCCAGTACAAGACAACTTTCAGCTATCACATTGATATCGCTTCAGTTCATGACAAGCAAGTTTTAACCCAATTCAACTTACTTTGGACAGATTGGTCGAGAAATTGGAGATACTAAATTAAAGATACTGAATTGAATCTTCTGCGAAATTATTGTATGAACAGAACCCAAGTAGTCAAAATTAACAAGAATATTTCCAGAGAGGTTGGATTAACAACCGGGGTAGCTCAAGGAAGTATACTCGGGCCGATTATGTTCATTTTATATATGAATGATGTAACGAATATGAATTTTTCTTCTCAGATACAGCTCTATGCGGATGATTGTGTTATATGGCGACCCATTCGCGACCAAAATGACATAGACGAACTTCAACGAGATGTAGTTAAGTTTGAAAAATGGTGTATTCACAATGGTCTCAAACTGAACTTTAGCAAAACTAGATTCCAACGTATATATGGGCGTAGAAAAGATAGAAATAATATCCCTCGATAAAGCTTGTTTAACGGAGATTGAGGAGATCAAGGTGTTTAAATATCTTGGCCTTCTAATAGATTTTGAACTAAAGATGGAAGCTATGATAAATTATACAGTGAAAAGGGCATATTCTGAGACAACAAAAATAAGAAAAATACTCCCACATATAGGATCGAATATTGCCATCTCGTTATACAAGACGTTTGTCTTACCGATATTAGAGAACTGTATCATCTGTACGGATCTGGGTCCACAAAATGTCCATCAAAGACTTCAGAAAACGCAGAATAGAGGATTACGATCACTTTTAAATATAAAAGGGAACGTATCCAACTATGATATTCATGTTCGGTGCCAATTACTTCCTTTAAAACAGAGAAGGAGATGCAGAATATTATCTCTGACATTTAAGACCTGTCACTTCGTTGAACGGAGACTAGGAATGAATATTCGTGGGCATGAGGGTAGACGGGTAAATGAATACAGGTGGAAAAAAGAAAACACCTCCAGGTTGTGTATGGCAAAAGCCTCCAATTTATGGAATGCTATGCCATTGATTCTTAGGAATAATTTAGATCATTCGGACTTCAAATCAAAAGTGAAGGAAAGTATTTGGACTGAATTTGTAGAATTCACTAGGATTTTGTGGGCCCAGACCCGAACCATAGACTCGTGTTTTTATCTATTCTTATTTTATTACATACAAGTGAAAATACCTAAAAAAATGTTATCTAGATTTTATATTCTTCGGACCTCCCAATTTAGGGATTATGTACATCTTCAAACTGACTGACTATATATTGTAATCAATTGATCGAATGCAAAGACTGTCAATGCACTGATTGATCACCAGGTGGTGCCACGAAAGCTAAGAATCTGATAGTATCCTATGGTTCTGTCGTGTATTGTATGTACAGCTGATTATGTAATGTTCAAGTAAGTCACCAGGGAGCAGTAATTGTTCTATTCCGACTGAGTGATATAGCAAAATTTCAGAAGCTTCGACAACAAAGATTACATTAAAATTAAAGTTAAATAAGTAATGGTAATATAAATATGTAACTCGATGTACTATATTATATCTTATTTTTTCCTTTAATAGTTTAGACACGCTGAGAATTATTGTTGTGTAATTGATGAAATGCTGTCAATAAAGAAATACAAATACAAATACTTCCTTTTCAAAGAATACTGGCTCTCGATGTGCCGGCTAGCTTGTTGTGTTGTAGAGTCCTGGAAGCATACTGAGAAAGGGTGCAACACCACAGTGCCACGTACAGCGTGGTAACCGTAGTTCCAAAAACCGCCACCAATCTCAGCGCCAACTTTCCCACTCAGACTACTACTATCGCACAGCTATTCTAGCACTCTACTGCAGGTTGTACATTTGGTGCCCGCTCTGATCTTCCGCAGAGACAAATGCGGATACATTGTCCATAAAGCCCACTGTCCACTTAGCCGATTCAATAGCAATTTCAACCCAATTCCTGAGTTGATTCAAGCTTCCCGGGGAGTCTTAGTTCAGTTAGAACTCAAGTGTTCTCCCAGGCCAAGCCATTCTCAGTGAAGTTTTCAACAAGCTTTACAGATGGGTTGGTTCTTTCCGAGCCACTTAATCAATTCAATAAAGAATTTCTCAAATGTCTTGAAAGGGCAGCATGACTTAATCTGATATATCAGCCACCGACTTCTCGTTGTGTTTGACTCTTGTACTTTAATCAAAGTCCCATATTGCAATCGAGATGGGGCTTTACGTGTGTGCTTAGCCCTTGCAACCACTGGTGGGGAACTGTCCGTTTTCTTCAAAGGAGAAACAGGAACGTTTTGAACAATGTCCAAAATTTTCCTAGGCCTCCCCCTATTTCTTTTCAAAGGATTAGCAGAATCTGCCAAAACCAGAGGGATTGGTTGATCTTTCACAACTGAATCCGTCTTAGTTTTTCTCGGCCTGCCAACACTTCTTTTAGAAGGAACATCTACTGGAGAAACTTTCAATTTCGTTTTCTTTTTCTTAGGCTTCTTTCTATCAGCATGGACAACAGGCAGACTTTTGTCCACTGACTGTTTCTTGCTAGTAAAAGGAAGTTTTCCGCCAGTCGTCACAACCTTCTTAGGCCTACCCCTGGGTTTAACCCCAATAGTAACCGTTTCTTTTTCTTTTCTCTCAGGACATTCAGCACCAGCTAGAACGTTTCCACACTCAAACTTCAGAATTTCACGCCCAGCCTTCTCCAATTTACAGAATTCAGGAGCCTTATGCAGGTTAACTACCTGAATAGGTCTGTTCTCATCAAAGGCGGGTTTCAGATAATCAAAATGATATCTGACAATTCCTTCAGTCGTTTCCAATTCATAGGTAGTACCCCTTATGAATCTACGCACTTTGAAGGGCCCAACCCACTTGGGACAGCACTTTTTGTTAGCGTTAGGGGGACAGTACACTATATTCAATAGCCCCTTCTTTAAAGGGCCTCGGACAAGCACATCTGTCGAAATCCTTTTTCTGATGCACAGCAGCAACTCCAAGGTTTTCTCTGACAAACTGATGTTCAGTTCTTCGTGACAGTCTCAAATTCTCCATGTACGCCATTCATCAAGGAAAATCCAGCCATCCAGGTTCTACTCCATGGATTAAATCCACAGGAGTCAAGTCAGTCCCAAAGACAACAGAGTTGGGCATACACAACATACTAGCATGCACTGTACCCCTGTAGGCATACGCAATACACGGAGCAAGCATGTCCCAATCTGACTCTGAGTAGTCCGTCAAGCAAGAGAGCTGCTCAACCAAAACTCGGTTAAATCTCTCCACCTGACCATTCGACTGAGGCCTGTACAGGAGAGTAATCAGCTTTTCAATCCCCAACATATCTAACAAACTTCCTGACCTGAATTCGGGAGCCCCGTCTGTCTGCAACGAAACCGAACAGCCGAATCTCAAAACCCACTCTCTGAATAGAACTTCAGCACATCTTTCCGCCGTGTGGTCTGGCATAGGATACGCCTCCGCCCATTTTGAGAAATGGTCTGTAATCACCATCATGTAGTTGTTACCTCTAGGGGTAGTCTTAAATGGACCTATAATATCCAGAGCTATCCTACTCCACCTTTCACCATGGATTTCATTTTTCAAAGGTGTAATACCTCGTCCGCCTCTAGATTTCCTCATGCTGCACTCAGGGCAAGCCCTTAGCCATCTCTTCAAGTCATAGCGTATTCCTGGCCAAAAATATTTCATTTTCGCCTTCCAGCTAGTCTTGAAATCTCCATAATGACCTTCCTTCCAACTGGGAACCATGCAAGCAGTGGAAAATATCTTTTCTCATAGGGGCAGGAATTATCTTCCTGACTTACGTGTGTCCAATGTTCTTACGCAGCCATCGCAGACATAAGACACCCTGAACCATCTCCAAATTCTTTCTGTTACGGATGTAAGTACAGAATTCCTGTGGCTCACCAGACAATTGTTCCTTGCTGGGACCCGGACTGGATCCGTCCAATACAGCCATAACTCTCTTTAGAAGGGGATCACCCTGCTTAGCATCCCGGATTTCATCCTCCAAGGAACCTAGAACAGCCACAGCCTCCGCAATTACAGCATCATGGACACCACAATCGGGACAGCTAGGATTTCCTTGTGGGTACACGAGACAATCCGTCCGCATGCTTCTTCCCTGCTCTGTGAAGTATCATACTCTGCTCCAGGCCATATTCTTGCAATGTGGCTAACCACCTAGCAAGCATATCAGCTGGATCCCTAAAGTTAAGGAGCCACCGAAGTGAAGCATGATCAGTTCTTACATAAAAATTACGGTTGCCAAGGAGATGTCTAAGGAGTGTCTAAACTTATGCAAGTAAGAAGCAAGTAAGAATCTGATCGACATATTTGCTAGTGACCATCCTCATATTCTTACATCTGGGGTAATTAGTACCTCGATATCGGATCACTTTGCCATATTTATTAATATAAAAAAGAAAACTGCTCCATGTGGTTCAAAGATAGAAAAATGCAGACGATATGATCGATTGAATTATGAAGAATTCAGTGAGTATATTGAACAGAACTCTAGACCGTTTAATATATTTAGAAATGGGGACAGGAACACTGATGATGTATGGAAGACAATGAAGTCAAGTATAATTGAATACCTTGATATAAAGTGTCCTATAAAAGAGCGCCAAATTGTAAGTAGAGGTCTACTGGTATTAGATAGAGATACACTAAACTTGATCAAAACTAGGGATTTACTGTTTCGCAGGGCTGTAAGATCTGGGAACGAATATGACTGGCATAGAGCTAGAACAGCTAGAAAGACAAGTGCTCGATTAGTTAAACTTGCCAAAAAAAGAAAGATATCAGCCCTCCTAACGGAGAATGCTGACAACAGTAAGAAATTCTGGCGACTACTAAACAATGTAATGGGTAAATCATCGGCACTGTTGCCTGACAGCTTTCTTCATGATAACTCTGTAGTAGAAGGTCAGGAGGCTAGTAATGCCCTGAATAATTTCTTTAAGAACTTAAGTTCTATCACTGAGAATCAATGTAACAGGTATTTATCTAATGATGTGATCACTCTAGCATCTACTAGAATTGTGATTAAGGAAGGAGAGGTAAGAAAAGTGGTGCAGGCTATCAATACTAGCAAAAGTAGTGGAATGACATGGACTAAAATCCTCAAATTCTATCTGTCAAAAATTATTCCACAGTTTACCAGGTTACTCAACGACTGTATTAAGCAGTGTAGAATTCCACAAGAATGGAAAGAGTATTCGATAACGCCGCTACCCAAATCTGGAAACTTGAGACATTTCATAAACTTAAGGCCAATTGCCCTCGTTCCCGTACCGTCTAAGCTACTTGAGCATTTTATTTGTACAGCGTTGAACGAGCATATGAACATCAATAATCTATTTTCCCAGGTACAGGGAGGTTTTAGAAAAGAACACTCGACCAATAGGACTGTCATTCAGTTTATAGACCCAATAATTAAGGGAATCGATAATGGCCAGGTGTCTGTAGCTACTTTTTACGATGAAGCGAAGGCATTTAATTGCCTCGATTATAACATCACATTTAAGAAAGTTCAGTATTATAAGATCAATCCGAATATAATAAATATCATCAAGGAATACTTGTCAAATCGTAAACAGAGAACTGTACTGAATGGTCACACCTCCCAACAAGTAGATATCAATGTAGGTGTTCCACAAGGAAGCCTACTAGGGCCGCTGATTTTCATAATTTACATAAATGACCTGGAAAAATGTGTAAGCGATCTAAATACCAGCTTGAATGTGTCATTAACCGTGTATGTCGATGACACAGCGGCTAGTGTGACTGGGGCATCGATTGAGAATTGTATGGTAACAGCTCAAGCAGTCACCACCAAAGTTACCGCATGGATGGTAGCAAATAAGCTTCTTATCAACTCGAAAAAATGCCAAGTAATGATTATGGGCTCGAAAAGGAAATTAAACAAATTAAAGCAGCATCAGATTGGTTCTATCTTCATTGAAGGGAGTAAAATAGCAATGGTATCGAATGTTAAATACCTGGGTTATGACATTGATTGCTGTTTTAACTTTAACAAACATTTCCTGAAAATCAAGAACGCAGTGCAGGCCAAAGTCAACCAGTTGGCTAGAGTAAGATTCTTTATTGATCAGAAAGCGACAGTAAGCATATTAAAGGCCCATGTGTTACCCCTGACAGAATATGGTTTGATTTTCTTCAGGCTCACGAACGCAAGCATAGTATTAGTCTAGATATGGGTTTATTACTGTTGAACGAAGAGGGTACATTGCCATGTATGGCTTGATGTATAATCTAAAAAATCTTGATATGTATATCCAGGATATGCCCAGGCATACAAGGTTGGCCGAAGGTATAAACATGGTAACATTTCAACCAAGAACAGAGAAAATTAAGAAAAGCCCTAACTACTTAGGCCCAAAAATGTGGAATGAACTAACGGTGGCCTGTAAATGCATGACATGGTCTTGCCTGAAACAAGACCTAAAGAACAGAGAGGTTCTTTGAGAAACATTGCGTCAGACTGTAATATGTATTTCGAGTGGAAATGACACAAAAATCATATGTAAGTGCAGCATTGTACGCTGACTGACTGAGATTGATTAAGAATAACGATAAATGAGAAATTTGGGTTAGAAACTTGTGATTGTCTTTTATAATTGTTGGACTGACCCGAAGGGGTATGTATTTTAGGCTTGGCGAAAAAATGTAGAAAAAGAAGTAAAGATGGAGTAATATATGTAACGATTTATAGTAGCAGTGTAATACCATCGAAGTTATGAGAGAGTGTTGAATTCCTATGTATAGAAGTAGATCATTATGAACTTATATCTATTTAGAATCGATCTGATGAGATTCTGGGAGGTTTTTTTTCTTTATAGATTCCCTCTAAACCACTTCCGTCCCCATAAAACCGTCCCTATAGATCAGTATCAAGCCTATAGTTCAGTCTCAAGACTCCCTATAGAGCAGTAACAGTCCCTATAGATCAGTATCAAGACTTCCGTCTCCATAGATCAAGACTTCCGTCTCCATAGATCAAGACTTCCGTCTCCATAGATCAAGACTTCCCCATAGATCAATACTTCCGTCTCCATAGATCAATACTTCCGTCTCCATAGATCAATTCTTTCGTCTCCATAGATCAACTCCATAGATCAACTTCTCCCTAAGTTTGTGCTGACATCTAGCGTATGTGTTTGAAACTAATTTAGAAGCCTAGTTGCTAGTTGCGGGTCACTTTCGAATGAAATCCTCCGTGCGCTATATAGACTACCGTACACAATGCAACGCCAAGTGAACGTGCACATGAGTGGGTATGCCGAAGGATCTCCACATCTCTTCCGGTCTACGAAACGTAAGCACGTATAGCTTCTGAACTGGCCATTCATTTATTACTCGATTCCCGTCGACTAAATCTTCGCTATCGGGCTCAAACACTATTTAAATCATTTCTACCGATTCAAATCTTTTATTTATTTCTTTTTTAAGTCCCTAGAGACACGCAACACGGCATTCGAGAACCGGAAGTGTCCGATGCTTTGGATAGCAAGCAGCGGAACCTTGCGAAAACAGGCCGGATGGCTGAACATAAACATTAGCGAATACGCACCTCTGATTGGCTGTTTCTCCGCTAAGCCCCGCCCACTTCACTTGGCCAGCCGTCGCGGTATCATTAAGATTTCGACTAACGCGGTGTCCGATGCTTTGGATAGCAAGCAGCGGAACCTTGCAAAAACAGGCCGGCTGGCTGTACATAAACATCAGCAAATACGCTCCTCTGATTGGCTGTTGTGGCTGAAGCTTCATTCGGTCAGCCGTCGCGGTATTATATAGGTTCCGATTAAAGCAGTGCAATCACTTCCGGTCTCATAGAAAGGCTGATGACTCGCATGTCTTTGCCTGTTATTTTGGATGTTTTTGGATGTTTTTGGACGGAATAAAGCAGGTTTGTCTATCTTTTTTGCTCTAACATTAAGGGAATATCATCAAATCAAGGGAATCTCATCAATTCTCTTCTAAAAGCAATAATTTCCTCGGATTTTTCTGCTCGCGGTGTCTATAGCGTCAGTGAAGTTCTCGGGCTTCGCCCTCGAACTTCCCTGACGCTATAGACACCGCGAGCAGAAAAAACCTCGGAAATTATTCCTTAATTAAAACGTTAAACTTGTATATAATAGCACTGCTAACAGCTCACATTTCGTAGCACAGTAATTCCTCTGTGGCTTGGTGAGGCTGTTACTAGTGTACCCCAATACAACTTCTTTGCCGTTCTGCATCTGTGACAACACTCCGGCCATTGCAAAGCCACTGGCATCTGTATCCAAGATGAAGTAACCTTCTTTTCTAGGATTCTTTACGGAAGAGCTCACATTTCTTAGGCTTAAGCTAAAGCCCGTATTTTCTAATGCGTTCTAGCACTAGCTTAAGATTATCCACACATTTCTGGACAGTCTTTCCAAAGACCACCACATCATCCAGGTATACCAAGCAGGATTTCCAACGCAATCTGTCCAACATATGGTCCATCATGTGCTGGAAAGTGGCGGGGACGTTACACAGTCCAAAAGCCATCACTTTAAACTGGAACAGACCCACACTGGATAGAAAAGCAGTTTTGTGCTTACTCTCCTCATCCATTGCAACCTGCCAATATCCAGACTCTAAGTCTAGTGTGCAAAACCATTGGTTCCCACCCAAGGCTTCAACACACTCATCAATTCGGGGAAGAGGGAAACTATCCTTCTTAGTCACCAAATTCAGCTGGCGGTAATCCACACAGAACCTCTGTGTTCCGTCTTTCTTAGCAACCATAACTATGGGAGCTCCCCATGGACTACTACTGTGCTCTATCCTGCCTTTTTTATACATCTTCCAGATCTCTGCCTCTATTCCATCTCGCCTAGCCACTGGTAACCTGCGATAGGCTTGCTTCACAGGGATTGCATCCCCAGTGTCAATCACATGGTGGACCAAGTGAGTACAACCAACTTTGGTACCAGGCAAGGAAAAACAGTCTTGGAAATCATAGAGCAGTTTTCTAACTAACTCTCTTTCTTCTTTTTCAGACAGATGAGTACCATTCACCAGAGTCAGTTTTTTCAAGTGTGCTGTTTTGCTATTTTGAGATCTTGGAAAGGGGGAAAATTTAGAATGCTATGAATATATTTTTTTGGCCTTGGATCATAATATACTGGTCTTGACATTCTGGGAAAATTTTATTCCAACAAATTTGGACCTGTGGTTGTCTTTTTATGTCAGTTTTTAATTTCCTCTTTTATACAGTCACACGTGAAATCCCAATTTTGTTAGAAAATATTGAAACCATTTAATTTAACTGAAGGGAATGGCTTGTATAACCTATTACCTGTATGTTTAATGCTCATATGGGCATAAATACGCATTTATTATTACTTTCAATCCAAAATTACAACTGAATATATGTATTTTGGCTCTTATGTTGTGTCTAGGGAAGGGATCTTATGTGTGAAACACAATAATGCATCAGTTGAACAACCTTTATGAAATAAAAATACCTATCTGGCTTTAAATCACTACAAATGGAACCAAAATTAACTTATAATTACTTTCAACCTAAAGAGAGACCCAAGATATATATTTTGGGCCATCCTCTGTTATGATATTGAAGGGATTTCATGCGTTACTATGTTGGAAAACATAATACTAATTTAGTTGAAGTGTGTTTCTGAAATAAGATGGGCATCAAATTGCTTCATATCATATAAACTGGAATAACAACTAGTTTATAATGACTTTTAATCCAAAGAAATGGCTAAAAATATATTGACCATTGATGGGATTTCATGCGTTATTGTATAAATCCACACAATATTAATTTAGTTGAACAACCTTTAGGAAATAAAAAGTATCATCCCATTGCTTTAAATAATTACTAATGGCAGCACAATTAATGCATAATTCCTTTCAACCCAAAGAGAGAGTCCAAGATTTTTATTTTGGGCCACTACCTGTCATGATCATTGAAGGGATTTCATGCGTTATTATGTTGGAAAACACAACAGTAATTTCGTTGAACAGGCTTCATGAAGTAACAAAAGCATCAACTTGCTTTACATCATATCAAATGGATTTCCTGCGTTACTGTGATAGTTGGAAATTATTGAAGGTCACTGTGGAGGTTGTTACCATGTTCATATGCTCAAAAAGTAATTTATAGCTAATTTAGTCCTAGATGTATTGGAGAAAAGAAAAGAAACATGCAGAAAAATGTTCTAGGCATTGTGCAAATCATTTATATTTTACTTCATTGTTTTTTTCATTGAAAAATCATGCAAAAAAACCGTTTTCAGAATTTTAAGACACTAAATATAGGAACAGCCTAGAAAAAGTATACATGGAATGAAAGCCCTTGTTCATAGGAATGAAATGGGACTAATATCTTTAAGATCCAACGCATATTGATGATAATAGGGCAGCAAATATGATATTTAGGCAAAAGAGCACACTTGAAAAAACTGACCCACGGGTCAACTTTTCCAACCGATTTTCAGGACAAGGAAGGACAACTATATCCGCAGCCAAATGCTCATCATCCACAATAGGCGAGTCCGTCCCCTGTATGGAATTAATGATAGCTGTCTTAATCATTTCATTCTCTTCCTCATCAGGTAGAAAAGCATGAGACACTAAAGTCACAACACTCACTCTCCCGACTATCATGTCAGAGTTTAGTCTTACTGTGGAACCGGACGGATTGGAAAAAGCTACCATGGACGAATTAACATTACCCGACATGTATGTGTTAAGGCTTCCCAAGGCAAAGTCTTTTAGCAATCCTTGATCAGGCTTGAACATCAATCTGAGCCTCTACCCAAGTCTATTTTGGCAAGTGTTATGGACCGGGTTGGAGGACCACAGGCTCCTTAAGCCTGACTTCTCCCCTGTCCACAAACTCTCTCACCTCCACAGCCTGAATAGTAAACTGTCTCAAACTTCTCTTCACATGTATCCATTGCTTACACATGACATAAACTGTTTGATTCTCAAGGAATAGCAATCCAGACCAGTCAAGATTACATTTGTGGACATAATAAAAATCCGCCCCCAATAGTCCGTCTTCTGGTCCCTTCAGGCCAGAAACTACCAGAATCATGTATGTCCGATTCCCTATCTCCATAGGACAAAGCGCACTCCCATGAGTGGTTATAGGCAGACCATTCCCCATCGCACACACCATTTGGACCAGAACCAAATGTGGTTGCTGAGGAAAGAGAGTCAAAGAATTTCTTGGTAACTAAGCTAGTCATAGCTCCAGGGTCCACCAGGAAATCTCTACTCCCTCCACCTAACCCCACTGGAGCATACCACCTCTCACGGACAATCAAATTATCTGTGATCCACAGCGTCTTTTTTTGTTGTACAGAAATTTTCTGTATCCGTGCCGACCTATTGGGGTTTTGTCCCACCACAAAGATCTGACCTTCAACAGCTTGGTACCCATCTTGTCCCCATCTCACAGGAGAGACAAAATCCAGGCTATCCAGGGAAATCTTTTCACCTGGAAGGGTGTCCTCCTCTGGCAACGACCTAGGATCTCTTGCTTCCAGAAGCGCCTGACTCTGTGTCAAGGCTAACTCCTTACTAACAAGTGCCTGAGCAACACCCCCAGTTCGTATACTACTAGCCAAATCAATCCGAGCTGTAGTATTGTGACGTGGCGTCCCAGCGACCCTCATATCGCTTCTTATGAGGCCTGGCTGGGGTTTTCCAGACTCTTTGAGGCGGGTACCTCCCTAGAGACCAACAACCCCTGCAAGGCCTTACTCTTGGGACAGTCAGTAGTGACATGACCCTCTAAGCCGCAGAAGAAGCACCTTGGCTCCCATTCTCTTTTGGAACCATAACGTCCAGAGAATTTCTTCTTCCCTGCGGATGTGTCTCTGCTATACCCAGCCTTCTTCCTGGACTCCCTATAGGCTTCTAGAGCCTGACAAATAACAGTTGACACATCTGACTCCGAAGTGGAGGAGGTCGCATCACCATCATCTTGGAGTTCCGTTATCTGAGCTATAGCTGAGCCGGACTTCCATCGGGACCTGGTGTTTTTCTTCTTCACCACCAAGGCGAGCTCAGTCACCAGTTCATGTGCAGTTCTTGGACTACCACACTGGAGACGGTCTCCATCAGGCATCCCTCATAGACCTCGGCCCAATGTATGGCCTCCTGTAGGTCCAGGGGTTCCTTCAGAAGGACCCAATTCGCCTGCTTCAGGTTTAGCAAGCCATTCAGGTAGGTGCGAAGGGCCAGCATCCTAAGAGTACTGTCCATCTTTCTACTGAATGCATACGTTGCTCTGCGAGCAATCTCATTACCAAACTGCTGGACTGCTTGATAGTTTGTCGACAAGCATGGAATTCCGCCTGTCTCTTCACACAAGACACCTCACCAAAATTTGCGTCCATATGATCTACGAATTTCTTCCGAGCCAAACCTGTGGGCAAATCCCCCATATCCGCCAACTGCCGCTTGCATCCGCATTGCAACCGGAGCAGAAATACTTCTGACCAGTTTAATGGAACTGCCATGACCCTCATCTCAGCCAAATAAACGCGCCATGGATATTTTTGGTCCTACTGTCTTATGACAGGCAGACGCATGGTGTATTTACTCTTCCCCTCTCCTGGCGTATAACTAAATTCGCCAAAATCAGAGTCATCAGACCCATCATAATTCAATCCCTGTACCAGCGATCAATCTTTCCTAGCCATCAAAGATCGCTCTTTGCTCTTTCTGGATTTCTCCTTCTAAAAAAAAAAAAAAAAAGTTAACTTTTCCTTCCTTTTTTCGGCTGGAGAATCTGACCCAGAAGAAGTACTGGAGGGATCAGACGGATCGCCAGGGGCAACAGCTATGACCTTCTTTTTGGGTACGTAGACGTTTCCCTGCACTTGACCTCTTTCAAAGTCACCATCCGTCCCTGTAGCTTTCTCTTTCTTCCTCTCCTTGTCAGGACTCCTGGTCGACTGGCTATCTGTTTTAGTAGATAACTCGGTCATCTTTACTTCGTTTCGGTGAATGATTGGGATTGGTGCCTATATCGGGGGTGGGGTGCCTATACGTCAGGGGAGTGGTACCTGTGTCGGGGTGGGGTGTCTACATCGGGGCATTTTCCTTTAAGTCTTTTTTGCATCTCTACACATTACAGACCCTCTCAAAACTCATTTAATATGTTATTCAATATGTTGGGTCTTTCCTGTATAACTGGCTTTGACCTTTGGTGTTACCATATGTGATGTGTTTCAGGTAAATGAGTCACAAATCAGAAAAGTGATATTATTCAGTGTTCCTGTTACAAGATCACTTCATTGAAATGTTTTGATTTTTGCAGGGTTTAGCACCTATAGTCATATAGATCTACATACCAAATCTCATGACAGTGCATTAAATATATCTACGCATTTCTAAGGTAATCGTATAAAGTATATTCAGGTAGTACTAGTAAATGTCTACCAAAAAATATTCCAAACTATTTTTTCAAAAATAAAAATATCAAACTCGAAATATATAAATACATATTATCTAACTGATATGTCTAACTGTTTACTAACATTGGAATCTGCTTTATCTCATCTTTTCAAATATGATGATATCTCAAAATCCATTTTTTGCGAGTTGTGACTCATTTATCTGAAACACAACACATAATATAAGAAATAATATCAATTAACCCTTAAAACATGACATGAATAATTGCAAGATGGTCGATATAGCCAGCAGTACTGATTCCACGACGGCCCAAATGCTGGGCTACCTTGGAACAGCCATACAAAAGTTTGGTAATGGACAAATGTTCATGCGAGCGAGTGGAAACACAATAAAATTCAGGTCTGAGCTTACTCATATCATCCTCATATCCATCCAAGACATTCGCCGAGTGACTAGGAGAAACCAACATCGAATGATTGGGACTGCCGGTGCCCATCTCCCGTAGAGAAACGAAGGAAATACGGCGTGCTAGGTCTCGCACCTCTCCCTCCAGCTTAGTAGTGGTTTCCTTAGAAGCTTCCTCAGCTTTCTGCTTTTCAATGATAGACTTGAGCAAGGCATCATATTCCTTCGTTCCCCTTTTAGGAATATCGTCCTCCTTCGTGATATCGCTGTACATAAATACCATCTCCGAAGACAAGGCCGTTACTGCACTGCTGGTAGCCATTGTAGGTGAGTGTGAAATATTTAACCTCAAGCAGCTCGGTTCTCAGTGACGAAGGCCGCAGCCGTTACAATTTATCATGCGAGGCATGTATTTTACTATTTTTTTCCTTACTTTGCCGAGCAAAGAACCAACAGAAAAATTTTTTCCACAGTCCAACGTACAAAGTTCTCGAACACCTTCCAACTCCAAGCTGCTGGGCACACTGCCAGATATATCGCTGGTCGATTCACAAGAAAAGTAGCCTAGCCAATAAGCTTAGAGCGTTGATAAACAATGACAAGGGCAGAAGGCCTGGCAAAAAGGCTGTAACCTCATTGGTCCTTATTCGATTTATATACACATTTAAATAAATATATCACATGTATGTATGTATAGGTTTTTATTTCCGGAAGCGTACACTTTCAATAACATATGAAATTTTGACACCGAAAAGGGGGGTGGGCCTCCTCTATGAAACCATAGATCTTCCTGAGGGCCCCCTTGGACAAAATTGAGTTACGTTATTAAACAGATACAGTAGTATTTTATAGATAGATATACACACACATGTTAATACAACTTACTTAATAATCATTACGTAGCCTTACATACTATTACATAAGAAATTAACATCTAGATCTGACAACCCCTATACTTATTCCCCCATCGCTCCATCCTACTCCCCCCCCCCCCCCCCCCATATGAGCAATTCCACCAAAAATGCATCATTTGATCATCCAAGGCTGAAAATATATAATTTTTTATAATTTCTTCCATGTATTTATTTTTTCTCATACGTAAACTAGATATATTGCTGCTAATATATACGAAATTGGGAATGTTAATGATAAATATTGTGCTCAGGGCAGCTCGGCAGAGACTGTGACCTGAATTTTGACGCAAAGGGCAGAGGGGAAAGGTACATATTTCAACATAAATTACGATTACAATTAAAAATAAATAATAAAAATGTATGCATAATGTTTTGAATTCGTGTGTACCTGATAAATCTTGATATAAGGGTCATAATGCTCTTTAGTTTGTGAAAATATTCCAACTAGAAGAAAAGTTACAGCCAAATAACCATTCATTAATGGTAATGGTAATGGCAGCGGTACAGGTCATAGGTCATTGACCCTCTGGCCCATTATGTACATAAAACCCATTATATCTAGAATATGTACAAAACTATCAATAACATGGTTTCCCCCTCGTTTTTCTGTTCAGTCCCCCGTTATGGCGACATGGGCGCCCTCTAGACCCCCGTTACGGCGACATACTGTTTTTGCTTGTTGCTACCATCTCAAGTATGACAAGACAAAATTTTTTATTTATTTATTTTCCCATTATTTACACATTATAACGATATAGAAAATAATTTATGCTAATATTAATGTATTTATTGCTGAAACCTACGGCAACATTAATATTCCCCCAGACTTTTTTCAGAATTCTAATCCCATATCCCATTATTTAGTAGAAAAGAATTAGCTGGAGATTTTTCAATGAATATAATGGATGTACTAATCATAAACAATGATATAAGTCATGGTGATAAGAGGGGGGTTCTTCAAGGTCTATATGTTACGGTGACAGGGGGCTACCCCATAATCAACTTTACATAATATCATCAAGAAATTAATTGGAAAGTTGAAAATATTGATTTTTTAACCATAAAAACATTTTATTTCAGAGTAATCATTGACCCTCTGGCCCATTATGCAGATAAAACCCATTATATCGAGAATATGTACAAGTTTTTCCCCAAAAAATACTGGCTGCATTTTAGAAACAGTGATTGGCCATTTTTTAAACAGTGATTCTGATGATGTGATTCTGGCACCCAAGCAATACCGAAGCCCCGATTCAATAACAGCGTGATCAGGACCCTTTGAGCTAAGACACGCTGCTCGAAGGAGTCACAAACCAGGAGGAAGTCATCAATATAATTAATCACACGAGTATATCCATGTCTGATCATGCACCTAGTGACGAAATTAGAGATCTGAGTGAAGATGAAGGGGGCACATCTGATGCCGAAGCATAAGTAAGTGTCCACGTAGAAATGTTCTCCGTCACCCAGATCCCACCAGATGCCTTGAAACTGACGATCATGCTCCCTGATAGATACACTACGGTAGGCTGCAGAGATGTCGATGGTGGACATAAACAATTGCGGGTCACCAGCTTACAAGCTAGGTCAGACGATCTACAACAGAAAGGACGACATGTTTCAGACATGAAATTGTTCACAGAATCATCTAGGGGCCTCTTACAGTTGGTGATGGGGCGATATTTATTGCCAGGCTTAGGGACAGCACCAATATAGTGCACACAGACAGGCTTTTCGCTGACAGGAATGTACTTGAAACACTCAACCTGAATTAATCAAATCGGAGATAAATGCATGAGGCGCCAGTTGAGTAGTAGATGAATAATTACGACGATCATAAGACATATAGAAGTCATCGTCTACAATTTGGAATCCATTGGTGACCCCTTCATTCAAGAACGACACTAGTTCTAAGTCAGTTTCAAAGGCAAATTCATAATTCCAGGCCTTTGGCCTGAGTTGCGCATGAACACCACCTACAGAGTGAGGTGCACAAGCAGTAGAGGGAAACATTACAATATTGTCACATATCCCACACAGTTCATACTCAGAGTAAGCATTGTAAAGTTCCAACCAGTATTGGCAATCTTTGACAACCGGCGGTTGAGAGTCAGTGAATAAACATGGTACAAGCGGAGACTGAGCTGAAGTAGGTGCATTAGTTAGGTTTCCTAACAGTACTAACCGAATATCCTCCTTTGGAGATAAGGTGGGGGACTGGGAACAAGGATTAGAGGAAAAGGTGTGATGCAGAATGTTCGAGTCACATTTCACATGTGTTTAGGCCGCCATTTTGGGGAAGCCCTTCCAAGGTCTCATGCGAAGTCTCGTTACACTTTTGGGGGTGACATCAGTAGGAGGATTTCCCTCTGTTGGGGCATGCCCCAGCCTTGTGATCGCCCAAACACAAGCGACACACATGATCTTTAGGACAATCCTTGCGTGAGCATTACTTGTAGTTATAGTAGTAGCAATTTGAATCAGGGTAATCTTCCAGTACACCAGTAGAAACATTAGATCCAGCATTCTTCTGTCTACCAGAATGACCCACATCAGCCTGCTTCTTGACAGGCTTAGCGACCATGTTGGTGGCATGAAAGCTAACATAGTGTCATAGTCAAAGGTGAGGGAATCCCCGAGCATGACTTTGTCAACAATGGCTTTGTCATACTCCACATAAGCAGAGTTGATGTAATGCTCCTTATGACCATGTTTCACTACAAATTGCATATGATCAAGATAAGACATGGCACTGTCATCCCCAGCAAGCAGTAAAGACTTAAAGACTTAAAACATACCATACAGCAGACTACGAAAAGTTACCTTCCTAGGATTAAAGTTCCTCAATTGCACAGACCGATCACGATATTGTACATAGAACTCAGGACATAGTAAAATACATTTTGAGCATTTCTGTGAATCTGGGTCAATGGTAGCAATGTCTTACATGGCCAAAGTCAGGGGAGCGATGAGCAGAGAAGCAGGAGAGGCAGATGAAATGGCACCCAACTGGCCAGCACTGGCCCTTGCGAAGGCACTATTCCTATCCGTTCTAATGGAGGCCCACGAAGGAAGGGGGTTGGTAGGTCTGCTCATAGCCAGCTTGGGGGCAGTATTGATGGGTCACTTTAGGCATGGCACCGTTAGAGCCTGTTGGGTGAGTCTGGGCCTGGGCCCTAGCATGAACCTGAGCGACTAGGCTGTCAACGTCCAAGGTATTTAATTTAGCCATCAAATCTGCATGCTTGGAAGTAACACTGCCCAAATTGGTCATTGTCTGTCTCCTGAATCAGATCCAAGGTCCTCCTACTTCACAAATGCCTGCAAGCTGTCAGTATCTAGGAATAATTTCCAATCACTCTCACCTGTGCTACCTGCAGCTTTGGCAGCAGCCATGGTGGCTCCTTGTACTTGCAAGACTTCTGACCGCCCCTAGGGTGAACTTGCAGGCTCCACACTTTTCCATTATAAAATAAAGAAGTAAAGTTCAGTCCAATAGCTTTGTGTGTGCATCTGCCTTGCATGGTGGTAATGTGCGAGTGACAGTCAGACCGGCTATGTGTGATTGACAACCAAACTGAAAACAGCCACTAGAGGGCATGTGTTGACCTACTTTTGTGCCACAGGGTAGTGGTGGCAATTGGTGGTAGCTCATCCAGGGAAGCTACACTTGTGACATGTTCACTCACAAACCGTGGATGTTCGGTATCCCTGGAAGATCTATCACAAGTTGCAGATAGCTCCTCATCTCTTTGAGGAGAATAGGTGTTGTCCGTTCCTACTCTGTAGGGTGGAGAAGGGGTTGGGGACCCCACCAGTGGTGTTTAAGAGCAAACACTTGTTCGTTAAGCACCTGTGTGAGGTACACACCCCACCAATGTGGATGTGCCCGATCAAGTGGTGCAACGTCAAGGCTGATCGCCAGTTGGACCTGGTGGCCCACGATTCCCTGGTGCGGGCTTATGCTCTGAAGAGTGTTATGCCCAAGCTCAAGGGAGTGACTCCGTCATTTGTATCAAACTGGGGTTATTGTGGTACTCTCCACCTAACCTCCATGATGAACGCAAAGTTTACGGCTGAGGTGAACTCGCAAGGGTTCACTTCTAAGTATGTGAAGGGGTCAGAGTTGGAAAAGCCAACGAAAAGCTCTAAACAGAAAAAGATGTCCAAAACTCTGCTGACCGGCCCTCCAGCTCCTATTCAAAGGAATGTATGGAGCCAGCTCCTCCTCCTAAGGAAAATGCCTCAGAGAAGGGTTTCAAAATCCCAAAACTCCTTATGATCCGTACTTTTGGCATATATGCTATTACCTGCCTCATATCTGCCGGTCTCCAAGCAACTTTTCCATAGCTGGGAGGAAGTTTGCCAAAATTCATAAAAATTGAGCACTTTGTAACAAATTAAGGTGGCCCCCTGGCAGCCATTATGCACAAAACCAATGTGGCTGCCACCAGGAAACAAGTATTTCATATCTCAGATCCTGAGAGCTTTAGAATCATGTATAATGTATCTATGTCTTTATGTATGTTTTCATGTGTACTTTATGCTATTTATACATTTTTAGTACATTTTGGGTCAGATTTTGGTTGTTTTCCCGACAAATTGTATGAGTGCAGACAGGGGTTTCAGCGTGGTCTATTCAACCTCTTGCTTCTGTCATTGCTTCCCCTCGTGGTGCCATGGTCTGATACATGTTTCTCGCTTCCCATGGGTCCCCCCACCACGACCGTATGGCAGTGTCCGATTGTTGGAAAGCTCTGTTTTTGTCCTGGATCACTCTTGCACGGCGGCCATAGGTGTACCTACCATGCCATACTACCAAGTGACGAAAGTGGTTAAAGTTGAATTTAGCCTTTAATCCTGTGTTTAATTTGGGAGTGGCTGCATTATCTCTCGAAAGAACCGCCTTACTTTGATGTTAACGGCCGTATGCATTTTTTTAGGATAAACCTGGTTATAAAATAGTATTGGTGGTCGGTTGAGTGTGAAACAACCATAATGACCCCTTGCGACAAACGTTTGCACAATGCCTAAGGTGTTGCTGATGCAGCGGTGGCGCCATCTATGGGGAAGACATGGCAACAGAAACGGGAAGTCAAGTAAAAATGGAATGTGTGACCCGAACCAGAATGGACCTTCCTAACCCTTTAATCAACACCGCTATGTCTAATTCTTACTTGCCAGAAACGTTTGACACGGCCTAAATAAAGTGAAATATCATTCCTATATGGTTGAAGTGGTTGGGTAATGTTGGTTATGGTTGTGCCATGACTGATAGGGCACACAGATCCATTTTCCGTTCCACCTGCTGCCAAAACAAAAATACCGACCCATGGAGCTGGCCCTGTGGCATCGTAATGTTATTCACGTTTGCTGGGCTAAATCGATGTAAGGTTACTAAACAATGGTCGTTGTGTTTGTGTTTCATTGGTTGTATGTATGGGGTCTGACCCAAAATGGACTAAAAGCAATAAACCACCCGGTTTGTGGCCTTTGGACGGTCTGGCTGGCTGGCTGGCTGGCTGGCTGACCTAAGGCCTCTGCCTGTCCCTGGCCATCCAGACCGTCCTCACGCCACAAACCAAGTGGTTTATCGCTACAGTATATGGCCATTTCCACCAATTTGACAACATTTGGCCCCCTAGAACCCCCCCCCCCCCCCCTGGGTACCCAAAAATAAATTTTACATTAACCAGTTGGGTTGGTATTATTTATGCGCATTGAACTACCAAGTATGGAACAATTCTGATTATTAGTTATTTTTTTACAGGGGGTTGAAAAATAGCTCCCAAATATGGAAAAAATGCCAAAAATAGCATGTCTCCTACCATCGGCCTATGTGAATAAGAACATAAAATGCAAGTAAAATTAATATTTGTATTGTATTAATATTTTATTTGCCATCATATCATATAATTATGTATAGATAAAGACTCAGAAAATGATATAAAATGATTATGACAGTAAATGTGTATAAATACATCACAAATCGAGCTGGGGAACAGGTATATATTTTTTGCTTCACTTCTGTGCTTTGCCTAACAAAGTAAGGAAATAAATGGGGATCTAAATTAGAAATAAAAAAAACAAAACATGCACATACTGTATTGAACTATTTTGTACCTGATAGGGCTGGACATAAGGGTCATAATGCTTTTTAGTTTGTGAAAATATTCTAACTAGAACAAAAGTTACAGCCAAATAACATTTTGTGAAGGTAAATCTGAGAGCAAAAAACGGTAGGAGACAGCAATTCCCGACGGGCACTGAGTGCAATTGAATGTGATAGCAGTGCGATCATTTTGGGATTGACCGCAAACTAGTGAAGTGTGATACTTATGGCTATGAATCACAGTGAAATTGACATGCCATTAGCAACCATTATGTGAAATTCATTGCGTCTATTTCCTCCTATGTTATTGGTGGTGTGACACTTGTGTTGGATCAAGTTCTCATTCATATTCATTTTAGTTTGTATTAAACATGTGTTACTCAACCAATTTTATCTGTGAATACATGTTTTCTTCAAAAGTGAATAATATGGGGACAATGAAGCCACACAATGGGCTACAATATTTGGCACTGCACACTCACCTGGCATTCACAGCTCACTGCATGTCGCACATCTGACACTCTAGGCTCACGCTCAGTCTCTAACACTGAATCACAGAAACCCATACACACAACTAAACAATAAAATGCTACCTCCATATTAGCCAAATAATTATTACTTCTCAACTTCTTAAACTGTCACTTAAATGTTTATATTAGTAATTCTGAGTGGCAGGTAACTTTGAAAGTCTGTAACTTCACTAATTTTTTGAGTATCAACAAAATTCTTTCCCTTTTATAATGCTCATTTCCCCTTCAATACATTCCCGTGAGGTTTTTTTGTTTGTTTTTTAATATTAATTTTTGTATGTGACGTGTCACAGGAAAATGAGTCACTCCAACCAATCCAATTAATTTGAGATCATCTACTGAACACTGACATAACTTTACAAAACAACCCATATCTCGGCAAATTCTGGAAATATTCACATTTTTTTTTGGTTATTGACTCAGGAGGACACGCAGATTCAGCACTTGTCAATGTTTCATGAGAACTGCTCATTATATAACACCAAGACAACCAGAACAATATCAGAATAATACTTCTCTGATATAAATATTCACTGTCATGTGTGATCTCAATCGCGCATATAATGTGCATTTAAAATCGCGTCTAAATACACTCACTCAATTGCCACACTCATTATTGAAAGACAGGTGGCGCAACTGGTAACTGGGGTGCATTTACAATTTCTTTTCCAATGAAAGTGCTGCTAATACACTTGTGTGGCATTTATATCAATATAGATATTCCACATCATGTACACAGGGATGTTATAAGTGATATATACCTCTATAGTTTATTTGTGTAATTTAGTTGTTTGATATGTAAAAAAGTTTTGATCAAGACATCCCCCATCATTGCATACTTCATTATCTGAAGTAGGCTGGGCCACCCTGTTTTCAAGTAGAACTGGAAAAGCCCTTCCCAGCAATGCAGATGCCTAACAGGATGGAAATATTGATGAAATAATTTATGTAATACCATGAAGAATCAATTATCAGTAATTCCGAATGGTATTATTCGCCAAATAAAAATAAAAAAATAGGTTGAAATTGCGCAAAATTCATGTTCTATTATTCCACCTAAAATGCCATAAGAATTTGCTAATTTTTGCACTTATATTGCGTTATACCCTTAGCGTGACTATCTCGCAATCATTGCGCAATAATTATTGTGTGAAAAGTGTCCACTCTCATCACAGAACTATGGCGAGATGATTGCGCTTTAAAAATCGCGTAGAATCGCGCTCATTAAGTGTAGTAATGGCGGACACTAGGTAGGACGCGTCGCGCACCGCTCGTGGGAAAACAATCATTAGGAATATCAAAGAGACATTTTTTGCCTATTCAAAGTAGCAGATCTCCTGTATAATATCATTTGGATACCAATTACATGGCCGGTAGATCATCTAGATCGACCAGAAACCTGCATTCGATCAATTTATTCAGTGAATCCGACATGACAACGCTGAGCAATAGCAATGGCGCCCAGCAGCCACCCCCAATGCAAATGACAAGTGAAGTGGTCTCACATGGACAAAACTATATCCTTCAACCCCAGCAATCTGGATACCAACAAAGACAAATGGATTGTAATTACCAATCGCAAAACTTTTCTCAATCTCAAGGACCCTGTGTATATCCAACCAACCAAGGATCGCCGCAACAAAATATGACTGACCAAAGGCAACAATTCTCGCATCCACAATCGCAATCGCATGCTCAACAGACGGGACCCTCCCCCTCTCAAATGACAGTGCAAATTCCTGCAAACAGTCAATCTTCACAAGTATCAAACCAACAAACTCAGATAAGTACGATCTCCTTTCAAACTTTCATTAATAACCAGAACCTTCTCATACAACGTGTACTAGACAGAGAAGATAAAATGGAAAAATTGCTGAATAATGTGGCTAAAATGAACACAACGATTGACCAAGTTAAAGACCTATCTCTCTCTAACCAATCGAACATTGACAAAATCACAGGCAATCTCATCAAAATCACTGATTCTCATAAAAACATTGACAATAATGGTGCCAGTATTGCCGACAATTTGGCTATTTTGCATGGGAAAATAGATGATCTTTCGAACCAAATGTCATCAAATAAATCTTCTATCGATAAATTGAATGCCTATTCCCAATTCCCTCCCATAACAAGCAACAATAGTTTTATTGCGTCTCAAACAAACAATCCCACTAGAAACATTCAACCTTTGGGAAGTCTATTTAGGTCCATGACCGAATCGGACAACCCACAGCCTACTAAACCAAGGGATTTAAGGATTATTGTAAAAGGGGTAGAAGAGAGACCCGATGAGACTCTCGACGACAGTATTGTAGACTTGTTGAAGGCCCTAGAGATAAATACCACATACGAAAATGCTGAACGACTAGGAAGGCCTCGTGCACCTGACGAGGATCAAGGTTACCCAAGACCAATTAAAATAACACTTCCCTCTCTCAAAACGAAAATTGATATTTTCAAGAGCCTAAATAGAAACAAAAACAATATGTTGCTAACTAACATTCGTATTACATCAGACTCGACAGAGGAAGAGCAAGTCTACCTCTCAGAAGCCCGTACACTTGCCAATGCGGCCAAGACATTGCATAACTTGAATGCTAGACCTAAAGGCTTTGCCGTCTTCATTGACGGGACCACTTACGAAAGGGAAGACTTTAACAAGTTACCAAATGGCATCAATTTGGAAAATGCCTCCACAATAAAAACACCAGATGGTGTGGCGTTTCAATCGCATGCTAGCCCTCTCTCCAACTTGTTCCCTTGTCAAATTAAAGACCAAGACACCGATTGGATAGCTTCCTCATGCGAACAGCTATTTCAATACAAGAAAGCCATACATTCCAAGGCTGACAATACACTTCTGGAGCGAATTAAATCGGTTAAAAACCCATACGTCGCCAAGAGATTGGGAAACCAAATCCCCAAGATTGATTCTTGGAAAGCAATTGCTGACCAAACATTAAAAGATTGTATACGTATGAAATTCACTCAGAACGATCAACTGAAAGCCAAACTTCTATCCTACCACGTTGACTCATATTTCTACGAGGCAACTCTCGACCCATACTACGGCTGTGGAATCTACCTAACTGAGGCGCGTAACATTACTAAAGACCGCAAGACTCAACATAGAAACGTTTGTGGCCTCTTGTTAGCTGAAATACGAAAAGAAATCTCATAATGAACAAGCACCATATATTATTAATAGGAGATTCCAGACTCTGGGAGAACTCAGAAACTGGGAGAACTCCATGAACGAGATCCTATCTAATAATGACTGCAGGAACATCGAGCTGACATACATGCCTATCCCTGGAGCCAGACTCAGCCGCATAGGAGACGAAGCGATAAAAAACTTTGATTTCAAACAATTCGACCTAACCTATGTAATAGGTGGGATTAACGAACTAACTGAAAAAATCAAAGGTCGGAATATATTCCCACGTTTCCCCAATGCAAATGAAGGTATACAGCATATGTTGGATGAGATTCGCACTCTAAGCTGGAAGTTAGATGCAATATCCCATGCTGTGATCACCACTGAGATAATAGGTATCTCTCTTGCCAAATATACAAATCGCTGGTTTAATGACCAAATAGCTCAAGATACAATTCACCAAATAATCCGCGAAGTGAACAGATCAATCAGGAAAATGAACAGAAAAAACAAGATGATAGGACCACACTTCGAAGGCGTCATACATAAGATAAGAGGATCGATCACAGACCACCGCTACGAATCCAAGACGTACGATGGACTCCACTACAATGAAATCACCATCAAGAAATTCTCAGAGCTAACCTTCACAACTTTTGCACGAAACATCAGCAAGATACGCAAGTAACAAGCAACTTAAAATACAATGTAATTTTCTCTCTCAATCTCCTGGCAAACACAGTCTCTGTGGCAATGCCATGGATACACCATACTCTCACAAATCCGCTAACACAATCCTGTGGCAAAGCGTGATTAAATCAACTGAATTAATAACGATAGCACTAAGATATAACTCATCTATTTAATTTTGGTCCTCTCTAAACACAAAATATTGACCCTACTTGTGCTAACACAAATCACTGTGGCAAAGCACTCATGCATGCATATCACTATCCTATTACATTGCAATTATGTTATATTGTACCCTAAGTATGTTATGCAAACCGTATCACAAAATAGTAACACAGACGGCTGTGGCAGACTATAAATTGTATATTCTTGTATTGAAATCCTGTATATTCACTGACAAGACCCATTAGAAACACATTAAAAAATGTGGCAATCTATGGACTCTATGCTCAAAACTTTAGTTCAATTTCAATTACCCACTAGTATATTTACATTAGAATATTGCACCTTTTACCTCACCTACTTCCTAACTGTTTTGTGGCTCCACGAGCGGAGGCAGACCCCCCCCCCCTACCAATTATTATTACTAATTGTTCTAACATCCATCCAAAACCCTACCCCTAGAGGTATATCCGCCTACCTCAAAGGGAACTCACACACTCCTTCGGCCTGTGCAGTAATCTGCCTAAGGCCCAGAAATCACCCCCAATATGTCTCTCGCAAAAGGCCTTGCAATTAGTCATTTAAATGTACAAAGCATACAAAACAAATTTGACTTAGTCAAACTGGAACTTTCTACTCTTGACCCAGCAATATTAGGCATTTCTGAAACATGGTTACATGCTAAAATCCCAGACAACCAGATTAGTATACCCAAATTTAATATATTGAGAATGGATAGATCATGGACCGAAAACAACAACCCCCACCCCAAAAGGGGTGGCGGGGTAGCCCTATACATTAAAGACAGTATAAATTACACCCTAATGTCTAATCTCAGCATCAGCTCCAAAGACGTTGAGTGTATTTGGGCAAGGCTGAATTTAAAATTCACAAAACCGATTTACATAGGCTGCCTATACAAACCCCCTAAAGGAGAAACCGAACAATTAGTATCATATATGACCACTACTCTTGCAGAAATAACCACAAATAAAAAAGCAGAGATCTTTCTTCTAGGGGATTTCAATATAAATTACCTAGTAAACAGTAAAGATAGAAAGTTACTAAAAGATATGGAATCTAATTTTAATCTAACGCAAGTAATTTCCACCCCCACGAGATTCCACATAAATGCTGAAAAAACTCTAACTGGAACCTTAATAGATCATATTTACACCAACTCAGATATTATCTCTCAATCTGGAGTCTTAAACTCTAACCTAAGTGACCACGAACTAATTTACACAACCAGAAAAAAACACAAAACCAAATTTCAGTCCAAAATCAAATGGAGCAGAACATACAAGAATTACTCTGAAGAAAATTTCCGTTTAAATCTAAGAAACAAATTCAACTGGGAAAATTTTCACAACTTAACAGATTGTCAAATAGCATGGGACACAATTGTACTTAGAATAAATACCCTGTTAAATGAAATAGCCCCCCTTCGAAAAATCAAAGTCAAAACAAGTAATGACCCCTGGATAACCCAGGATATCGTGGATCTAATTAAAGAAAAAAATAGAGCCAGAAAAACAGCAGCCACATCCAAGACTGAAATGGACTGGCAGCATGCAAAGAATCTAAGAAAAAATACCAGCAATGCAATTAGAAATGCCAAAAGGAATTTCATTTTATCTGAATTGAATGATAAAGCCAAGGACCAGAAAAAATTCTGGGAAATCATAGATGTAATCTCTCCATCAAACAAAAAATCCAATACCATAAACCTGACAAACGAACAAAATGAACCCATAAACCCAGCAGAGATCCCTTCCTACGTAAATGACTTTTTTGTTAACATTGCTTCTGAACTGACAAAAGGCCTACAACCAAATTGGAACTACACCACCCCACCAACTCTTAGTAACTTGCAAGATGTCCGTACCAATATAAATGAGGTATGGAAGTTGATTAAAGACATAAATATTAACAAATCCTCATCCATAGAAAACCTTCCCACTAAAATACTAAAAACAGCCCTTCTAACCCTTACTAATGAATTTACCCACTGTATAAATTTATCCCTAAGCACCAATGTCGTCCCAAATGAATGGAAGTTGGCAAAAATAGTCCCACTCTTTAAAGGAGGAAACCAAAATAAAATAAACAACTATAGACCCATAGCCCTACTACCCACTCCCAGCAAAATAATAGAAAAAATAGTTCACAAAAGAATTTATGATTATCTCGAAACACATGAAATTTTAAACCAGAAACAATTCGGATTTAGACCAGGAAAATCGACAATAGGAGCTATCAGTAAATTCACAGATGATGTAGCATGGAAATTAGATACTAACACTGACACAATAGTTTCATATATAGATTTTAAAAAAGCTTTTGACATGGTCAATCACCAAATACTCCTCCAAAAACTCGAGCACATCGGAATCAGAGGCAACCTTCTGTCCTGGTGTCGCTCCTACTTAAAAGATAGAAAGCAATTAACCATAGTAAACAACCTTTCATCCCCTCCCATAGCAGTAAAAACAGGTGTACCACAAGGATCAATAATAGGCCCCTTACTATTCATAATCTTCATTAATGACCTTGCTCCAAATATCAAAAACTCACACTTATCCCTCTACGCAGATGACACTATCATCTACATACATGGAACCCAGTTAGATGAAACATTCAGGCTGATGCAATCAGCCATTGATGATTTACACAAATGGTGCACAAAGAACCTATTCCTAGTCAACTCTGCTAAATCTAACACTATGTTTTTCTCTAGGTCTACACGAAATAAAAAATTAGCTACAAACAAAACTATAACCTATGAAGGAAAAGAACTGAAAAGAGTCAATACCTACAAATACCTAGGACTCACGATTGACGATGAATTGAAGTTTAAAACTCAAACAACTCAACTCATAAAAACAGTTACGTACAAGATACACCAGTTACACAAGATAAGAAAATTCATTAATCCCTCTGCAGCCTTAAAAATTTTCAAAGCAAAAATCCTCCCTTTTCTAGACTATGGCGACATTCTCGTCCACAACACCCACAAACCCCTTTTAGACAAGCTGCAACGACTCCAAAACAGAGCCCTAAAACTGTCACTAGACCTACCTTTTGATACACCCACTGATTTACTTCACTCCCAAGCCAGAGTACCATTATTAGCAAATAGAAGGCTAACGCACCTTAGAACACTAGCTTATAAAAGGAAAAATGACCCAGATTATGCAAACCCCCACAATAGAAACACCAGACAAAACGAAGCCCCAACCCTGAAAATTCCTCAATTCAGAACCAGATTTGGAGAAAATACCACTGTAGTAAAATGTGCGAGGTCCTGGAACGAACTCTCGGCAAAGCAAAGAAACATAGGCACTATCGAGATATTCAAATCAAACCAGAAGTTATGGTTAAATACCCTATATACACCACTTCCAGAACAAAATTAAATACACCACTTTCTCATTTTCCTGCCCTATAATTTTAATTTTAATTTTACTAACCTCTAGCCAAAGTAAGAATAAACAGAAGAAAACAACACCTGTTCACAATGAACGAAGTGGCACGTTTCTCTTCACTCATCATACCCCACACTGTCCTAACTCTCGCACAACTATGCATGTACATAACCCATAACTAACGGGATGCACAAACCGAATAAGGTGAAATTTGAAGTCAACACATGTTCACAACGAACAAAGTGGCAAGGCTCTCTTATTCCCTTTCTTCTTTTCCGCAAGCATACCCTATATTACACTAACACTCTCAGTATATACTTGTACATAATCTTCTTAATCGGTTAGACTGTAAACCTCAACCGAGAAACAAATTGTGTAACCACGAATGGATATATGTATATAGATAAGCACCCAGCACATTATGTACAGAAACACGTCTGGGACAAGTGAAAAGCCCTAAACTATCTGGGACTTGATCTACCCAGAATAAATAAAAGCTTTAAAAAAAAAAAAAAAAATTTGCCCGTCGGGTTAAGGGCGATGCTAGGAGACAGCAAGGGCGACGGTAGGAGACAGGACAACATTTTGATGTAAGGATCATGTAAAAACTACTCGGAAACTATGAACTTTGATATACATAGACTGGTATTAAGGAAAGTCAATAATAAATGTCCAATTTAAAGCTTATTATCAATTAATTAATTAATACCCTAAAAACCCTAAAATGAGGACAACGGTATAATACAAAGTCTCCTTTTCCAGTGATTTTTGAAATCATGTTATTTTTTGCCTATGAGTCATGAAAAACTTAAATAAATACATCTGATATTCTATACATTTGTAACCCAATGCATTTTACCATTATTTAACATCATTGGATTTTTTTTATAGATTTTTCCACCTTAAGCAACTAGGCCGACGGTAGGATACAGGAGGGGGTACCCACATTATTTTTTTTATTATTTTGATGGCTTTTGGCCAAAAAATTTTTTTTTGCATTTTTTTTTTTACACAGATCATATTCATGTAACCTACTATCACAACATATTAAAAAAATGTGCAATTTTGAAGATTATTTAGAAATTTAGCAATTCCACGGACTATTGGCACTTTGAAAAAACGATTTTTGCCCCCAAAATGTGATTTTGAAATAAAAAAAAGAAAAAAAAAAAAAAAAGAAGCCCATTTTATCACTTTCCACGGTTGGGGGCCAAATGTTGTCAAATTGGTGGAATTGGCCATATGTACCCACTACACACTTGCTATACCTCCTTACCTAATACCCATTCCCAGGTAACAAATTGACGTTAACTTAACGTCGATTTAACCCACATTTTAGAGCAACTATACGTCAATGGTTAACGTTAATCTTAACGTGAATGTGTGGACTCAACTTTGCGCAATATTAACGTCAATATTAACGTGAATCTTACCATCAATTTTGCACAATATTAACGTGAATCTTAACATCCATATATACGTGATTCTTCGCACGAATCTTGCGCAATATTAACGTGAATCTTAACTTTAATATTAACATAAGATTAGCTTCAGACTTACGTTAATATTAACATCAATTTGGGCAAAAATATTGACGGTATTTGGGGTGTTGATTGCATATATTTTTTATAGTCGGTTCATAGACTTTTAGTCAGTTTGGTTCACCACCTTTTTATTTACACTCAGATAGTCATCATTTCATTATTTTGATGGATCATTTTCTTGTTAGTGTACTTCTTCATAGTCAAGGCTCAGAGCGTATCTGATCAGGTTAGCTCAGTATGCCAAATTAATAACCTCCTGCTGGCTTTCCTGACCCAGCACTAGGTCAACTGCTACTAGATTTATGAAAGTTGTGGTCAGGAGTGAAAGGTATCCTATGTTTTATATTGACTGCTTTCTGGGGTCGTTATTTAAATCCGAATAAATAAATGTTCCTTGAAGAGATTTGGGAATCCATCTTGCTTCTGCAGACAATGGTTAGAACTATATATCCAATCTGGGTGAGGTATTATATTGTATCAAGTACCACGGTCTGGCACAGGTTGACATGTGTACAGTAGAGATATATAGTCTCTCTCTCTCTCTCTCTGGCCCTGTGTGCAGTACTGCTGCTGGCATTTTAATATAACCAGAGCTATACATTAAATATAATGTATAGCTCTGCTATAACTGACTGACTTGTACTGGTTTCCCTGACTCCTGAGTTACTAACTGAATAACTGCCCCAAACTTCCTGATCCTGGGTTCTTACAACCCCAGTCAGGGACCCCATGCTTGTGCTATGTCCAACCTGTTTCCCAGACCCCCAAACACCTTGTTTTATTCCTTAGTAGAGAAAACGGTTACAGCTGAGGATGTTACAGGAAGTTGTCATGGTTACATGTAAGGCATATGGCCTAGCAATGTGATGACAGTGGTCAATAAGCCCACTGTAAGGCTACAGCCCAGCTGCCCCCATCAGCCCGGCGGCCCCTATAAGTAGTTAAATAAACATTAATATAATTACAGACCAACTAGGCCCACTAAGGCTCCAACGGCCGCTTTATGAAATATTGCATAAACACTGAAACATAGAGAAATATCTAGTATGTAATGAAATCTATGCATTGGAATTGTGTAGAAGGGACCGCCACGGCAAATAAAAAAACAATTAGCCTCGCCCTGGACGTGTACCCGACCAACATGCATAGGTTTGAAGTCATGACAATCATATTCACAACACAGACATTTTGTTATGGATTTATATGGAACTGTAGAGAGATATTTAGACCTGGCATTTCGTTATTTCTATGAATTCTACAATATCAGAGTAAACCATTTTCCATTTTTTTTCGTTTCTTCCTTCATTCACTTTTTTCTTTCATAGACACACATTTCAGTATGACTTACTTTCAGATCCTGTAAAACAATTCTTTTTAACATTAACTAACTGGTGAATCGACGTTTATATTTAATATGAAAGACATAATGCTTCAGAATACAGTAGCTAAACTCGAAAATCATTAACTGGCTTATTTTACAAATAAAAGCCATCATTCACAGGCGAAAGTTATTTTTTATGAAGGATATGATAGCCTAAATGTACATACAAGATATTAACGTATAGTTAATGTTGATAATAGGCAAGTATATTCATGTTCAGATATTAATGTTAAGTTACCATTAAATTGATGTTAATAATTTGATGTCAAAATGTCAACGTTAACTTGACCAGTAAGTTGAAGACGCCAATTTATTAACCCAAAGTTAATGTTGATAATATGCAAGTATATTGATGTTAAAATATTGATGTTAAGTCACCATCAAATTAACGTTGAGAAGTCAACCTCAAGGAAACTCACTTTAAGTTAATGTTTGCTAAACGCTAAAATAGTAACGTGAATTAAATTCACGTAAAATTAAGTTTAAATTCACATCAAAACTTTTACGTTGTTAAATTAACCTTCCATTGATGTTAACTAATGTTGTGCTAACGTAAAGTGTTACCTGGGTTGTATGTCCTGTGTGCCTGTATCATGAAATATATCTTGAAATTTCTAAACAAAGAGGCACATGGCCACATGGACGGGTTCATAGCTCCCCACAGATCAGATTCTATTCAATGATGGATGCTTGTCTACTTGGTCGCTATATTTGCAGATTACCATAAATCTGCAAATAAAAAGCTGTATATGTGGCTGAAATGCTGCATAACTATACATGTAGAGCGTAAAATGTTAATTATATGGCTTAAAGCTGCATTCTCCGCTATTACGACAAACAACATCTTGCCAAATTTAGTTTTATCATGACTTAAAGGACTAAAGTTGTGAACATTCTGCTGTTGTTATATGCTTTTTTACGAATTTGAAGTCAAAACGGACGAGCAAATAGGGCCCCCAGTAATGGATATAGTCATCGCAAGAAAATCGGCGGGTCCCCGAAATATAGCAAAAGCAACAAGACAAAATCCTGCAAAACTTTGGTTGAATGACTTTTAGGTGAGTTGGAAAAGAACGAAACAAAATATTTTATATATTTTGAATATTAACTGAGAGTAGAGTGCAGCTTTAATACTAAAGAGAAGAAGATAAGCACATAAAAATGCACACTTCAAGATATGTCTTAACGCTAGAATAAGTCCGAAATTGGATAAAGCACAATCCTTACTCATAGAAACATCGTTGTAAGTATTTGAATGTCATGTTCAATTTATATTAGCATTCAAACTGTCAGCACAATGTTGTTAATTATTCCCAGAGCACATCAGCAATCTAATGATCTTTGTCTAAGCGCGTTAGTGTTGATATAAAAAATAGATTCAATGGGAGTATGTCCCAGGTTGTGCAAGCTGTGTATAGCATGATTTAAATGCACTTAAGTATTTTGCGCATTTATATATTATTAAAAATCACAAATAACAAAATATTGGCTTTTAGCTAAGAGTGGCACCATAATGCCACAGAATTTTAAAAAACGTGTTTCTGTCTTAGTTAGTGCACACAACATATGCAGGGGGAGAGATCGATTAACTGCTTTACACTGGGCGTAGGCAGGCTAAAGAATGTTATCACCGCTCAAGCGTCAAATTTAGCAGACCCAGAATGCTAATAACTAGAAGATAGGATCTAATGCAGGGACAAGATGCTAAACATGCAGTCTACAAAGGGAGGAGGACAGTGTTATAGCCTTATGATAGAATGGATGGTAGGTTTTTATAAAGCTAATGTTAGGATGCCCCTTATTAGTATGTCATAATAGTATGTTCATCTCATTATGAGTATTCCTCCCCAGTAAACGAACAGAGAGTGAGTGTGGGAATTGATATTTTATTACCTTATAACATGTCGGATGCTGTATGTACAAAGGAAACAAATATCAACAATTAGGTTAATTAACCTGTGAGATTAATTACATGGCTAAGTTAATTAAAACTTACATGAGTAATTATTTTGAGTTATTGTTATTAATGTAGGCCAAGAGCCATATGATAAAAAGGGGGACGTGGAGGGTTGGGTAGAAAAAAGGGGGAAGAGTGAGGATGTAGTATAGGGATATGTATATGGAGCCAGGGGCGAGCCGAGGGTGACCGTATGGTATATCATTATATGTATGGCTGTATACTTCAGGCATTGTATGATGCTCGTGTATGCCAGGAGGAGTATTTTTAGCAGTCCTTCTGCTAACCTGCATTACACCAGGGGAAGAGATCGTTTAATGTTATATGAGATTGGTTATTATTGTTATTTAGCCAGTGCACTTGTCCATGTGCATATGACCACTCAGTGGCTGGCTATTTGACATAGCATTCACAAGCCTGGCATTGGTTCTTGACTGGTCAGTGTGCATATAAACCCGGAATGCATCTGATGACCACCCACATAGGCGTTTCACTTCCGTTTCCGAGGCTCCTGTCTCGAACGCCATTGTGGCCCCAGCCTGTGTAGTGACAGTGTGCTAGTCTGAACATTATTATCTACCAGGTGAGATTTCAAATGTCTGGCAATGGAGGAGGCAGGTACGGGCCTCTGAGACCCTTTAAATGTAAACATAGGTTGCACTGACGATATGGTTGGTTCCTGCAGTAGTAGCCTCCTTACACGTCTGACCACACATGTTGTTCATCGTCTGCAGCGCCTATGTTGATGGACCTCCTTTGGTACGAGCTCTGCATGTTTTTGGCTGCTTTTATGTGTATGGATAGATGGTGTTCATGCACTGTGACATCATTCCTCGTCAAGTGGCGGAGTGGATCAAATTTTCTCAGTGATGGAGGCGCCACTTCGGATTGACATAGGGCGCCATAATACATGATCAGCACTGCGGTGCCCACCATGAATGACTTGATGAGGGGCACCGGTATTGGGGCCTTGGGCCTTGGCACATACTGCTTGTTGCGCATTATTCCTTCCAGGGTCCATGTAACCTGGTGATGAGTGAAGTTTATGGTTGGCGAGTCACACATCTTCAGGTAGGTCCTGATGTGGGACACATGATTCCGCACTGACCTTGGTGACGGTAGTCTGTTTGCTAATTGCTGTATGTAGGCACAGATGTGCTTGACTAAAGTATTATGAGGTTCGAACAGCATCTCCGTGGCGAACGTCAGGTAGGCCTTAACCACCGATAAACGATTAGCCTTTGTCCCCTCTGACCAGGCTCTCTCCTGGGTCTCCTCTGCCTGCTTGATGAGAGACTCCATTGGTGTTCCTGAAAGTGAGGAGAGACTGGTCAAGTGCGTAGGTACAAGGGGGGCACATTTTAAGAGAGTAATGCTTAACCCATTTTTTTACATTTGTTATTTTCCGACTTCCCCAGGTGGGCCCTGCTAAGAGAGTCAGCGACATTGTTCATGGAGCCAGGGATATGGCCGTAGCTGAGTTTGATGTGGAATTTTGCTTGTGTCATCCATGCCATGCGGGCTGCTGCTGTCATTGCCCTGTTTCTACCTTTTGGGGTTTTAAACACATGGACACTGGCCATGTTGTTGCACAATATGTGTATGTGTGACCCACTGTCTGCCTCCGAGACAAATGTATGTAGAGCCACAGCTATATTTAGTGCCTCCACTTCAGATATGTTCTCTGACTCCATGCTGTAGGGACATATACAATGGGCATATGCGTATTCTCCGTCTGTGCCACCGACGCCCAAGAGGCATGCGTCAACAAAGTATACTTTTGTGGCGTATATGTCTGGTATCAGTGCCACACTGTTCCATTTGACGCAGAAGTCTTGAAACAACCTCGGAGCCTAGACACAAACAATCTTGCTGGGGGAATGCATCTGCTGACGTGGATGAGAGACACAATGAGAGATTGGAGCTCCTTTTTGGTAATCAACCTTTTCTTGAGGTACTTCTGCGCCATGCGAACGATTTCTTCCACTTTCTATGTGGGTAGAGATAAAGTCATATTCTTGGCATCAATGACTATACCCAGCCATTTCACGTTCTGGCTAGGGGGTTGAAGCTTGTCAACTGCCTCAACCAGACCTAATTCTTTGCGTGTGCTTCTGGCGCACCTGTATGCTTCCAGGGCATCTTCCTTGCTTGAACATATAAGTGCTAGGTCATCAAGGTACATGAAAGCACTGTGACCTTGCTGACCCAGCATGTTGACAATGTCATTTGCGACGCGCTGCATGTGAACGCTCGACCCTCTGCTTCCAAATGGCATCGTAATGTCATAGTACCATGACCCCTCCCACCCAAGGCACAGCAGTGGCCAGTCGAGAGGGTCACTATAAAAGTTCTTATACGCTCTGACGATATCTATGACAGCAAGGTGTGTCATGGGCCCATCCTCCTTTAGGTGTGTGTGACTAGGTCGTCCACTGTAGGCAGTGAGTGCTCTCGCTGCACTCCCCAAACCATGTTCTTAATGATGTATTTATTAACTGATGTCTTGTCAGGGAAAGTAAGGTCGATGATGACTCGCCTGGCGCCTGTGTCATTCTTGGTGCGAGACATCATTGGAGATGTGTGAGACCATTGCTTAAATGGGGGGGGGGGGGGAGTCGAACGGGCCTACCAGGCCATTGAGGTCGAGCTCCTTAGCAATAAACAGATCAATTTTATCATGAAATTTAATTGCACTGGAATGGTTCTTAATGCCAGAGTTATCAGTTACTGGACCAAGATATCCCATGGGGAAACCATACCTTACAAAGTCGAGAATCTTGTGGTCCTGTTGAGAGTCAGAGAGGAGGCGATCCCAGCCTTGTATGTTTAGTTTACTATGTAATGATAACTGCAAGACACGAGATTGAGTTATGGAGTGACTTTATTGTCCGATGGTTACAACGGTCTCCTTGAGACCTGTAGGTGGCAGCACAAGTATCGGGACATACTAGGTATTTCCACTCTCGCACCAAGAGCGTTTGGGAATCCAGTCCTTTTTACTTGAGTGTATGTTCCCATACACACTCCAATGTTTAGTTACACCAATGTCGGGCCAGTGTTGTGATCGGTGGCGTGCGAGCCTCGCAGGGTCAGTGTCTACTGTAGATAGGTGGCAGCACAAGTATCGGGACATCTCCCCTTAACCTATAATATAAAAATAGAAATAAACATAGTTATTTTAACATTCTTCTATCAGTCGTCTAGTTGGAATTGCGACTCTGGTACTCCTTCTAACATTGTCATTAGTTTCAATATCTGCTTAAATTACTCGCCTGTTGACTTTCTTTCTCTGCTCTCTTTTCAACTCTTTTTCCTATTTGTACTACTCCTCTAATCTTTCTCCCCATTAATAGTTCTGCAGGCGATTTTCCCTGACTCATTGGAGCTGATCGATATGCCATTATGGCCATGTATGGATCCTCTCCACCTTCCTTTGCTCTTGATAAAATATTCTTAATAATGCCAACCCCTCTTTCCGCTTTGCCATTTGATTGGGGGTAGCGTGGGGACGAGGTTCTGTGACTAAACCCATATTCTTGTGAGAATGTATTGAACACCTGGGCACTGAATTGCGGCCCATTATCTGTCACCAAGATCTCTGGGACCCCATGTCTTGCAAATAATATTATCGACTTTAGGTGCTCTGCTACTTCCTCGCTCAATGTTGACTTTAACAGTGCAATCTCCGGGTAGTTACTACAGTAATCAATCACCAATAGATAGTTCTTCTGGTTCCAATAAAACAGATCGGCCCCCACTTTCTGCCAGGGACCCCATTCTACCCCATCACTTACATACGTCTCCTTCTGTTGATTTGGCCTGTACTTTAGACAGATGGGGCAATTTAGAACCTGCTCCTAAATATCTCGATTTAGATTTGGCCAGTACATAACTTCTCTTGCTAAACGCCTTTGTTTTTCTATTCCCATGTGCCCAGTGTGAATTCTTTTCAACATGTCCGACCTCATGCTAATTGGAACCACTATCCGGTCCCCTTTAAATATTACTCCCTTTATCATACATAATTCATCCTTAAAGGTTGCATATGCCGGGCATGCTCCACTTTTCCATCCTTCCATGATGCATGTCTTAACCATACAAAGCATGTCATCATTATTTGTGGCCTCAGCAATCCTTTCCATTTGTCTTTCTGAGGCCGGGACACTTTCGTATATCATGCTCACCTGAGCTTCCATTTCTTCTACCAAATCTACATTTACTTCATCAATGTTCCTCACCTTAGCCCTGGACAGCGTATCGGCCAAGTGCAAAAACTTCCCCGGCGACCATTTAAATACCAGGTCATACCGCTGCAGTTTCAGCATGAGACGCTGCAATCGGGGGGACATATCATGCATTGGTTTCTCAGACAATGGAACCAGGGGCTTGTGGTCTGTTTCTAAAATGACCGACTTCAGCCCATACACGTAATTGTGGAATTTTTGACAACCATATACTAGCCCCAGAGCCTCCTTCCCAATCTGTGCATACCTGCACTCGCATTCTGTCAACGACCTGGCCCCATACACAACTGGTTTCCATTCCTCCCCATGCAACTGCAGCAACACCGCTCCCAAGCCATCTTTACTTGCATCTGTTGATACCTTTGTGGGCCGACCTACATCAAAATACCTTAAAACCTGTCTGAGGAGAGACATTCTTTAATTTTCTTCCATTCCTCATCATGCACATTGGTCCACATCCACGAGACCTGTTTGCTCAACAATTTTCTCATATTAGTGCACATTGTCGACAAGTTTGGGATAAATCTCCCGACATAGTTTACACATCCCAACACCCTTTGTACGTCCTCCCTCGAGGTGGGTGTGGCCATATCTGATATTGCTCTAACTTTCTCTGGGGAGGGGCTTACACCTTCTTTAGTCAAAAATTCACCAATGAATTCCACCTTTTCCTTTGCTATTTCGCATTTACTCCAGTTCATAGCTAACCCACTCTTAGCAATCCTTTCCTTCACTGCCTTCAGCCTTTCATCATGCTCTACCAGTGTCGCCCCGTACACCAAAATATCGTCCATGTATACCCGGACCCCAGGACAACCCTCAAATATCTGGACCATACTTCTGTGAAAAATCTCCGGTGCTGAGCACAATCCATAAGGTAAACGCCTGTAGGCGTACCTTCCAAACGGGGTGGCAAAAGTTGTCATTAATTGGGACTTTTCTGACAAACGAACCTGCCAGAAAGCCTGACTGGCGTCTAATTTACTAAATATTCTGGCCCCCTTCATCTCACTAAATAGCCCCTCCCTTGTTGGAAGCTGAAAGTGTTCCCGCTTTATACTTTTGTTCAAATCTTTCGGGTCCAAACAAACTCTGAGCACTCCATTAGGTTTCTTAACTGTTACAATTGCATTGACCCATTCTGTTGGTTCTAACACTTTCTTAATAACTCCTATCTTTTCCATCCTATCTAACTCTTCCTTTAAACCTGCCTTTATAGCTACAGGAACTCTCCTTGGAGGATATACAACTGGCCTAGCATCAGCTCTAATCCTGAGATCATACACCACTGGAATGGCAGACAAAGTTTCTGTCATGTCAGGAATAATACAACCAGACAAGTCATGTACTTGCTTTTCTTTACTCACATCGAGATTGTTATACCTTCCCGTCTTACATTTGTTATCATCAATGACACTTGCCAATACCGTATTTGGTTCTTCAATCATTCTCTTGACAAGTCCCAAATTCTCACATGAGTCTGCCCCTAGTAGGCTTGATCCTTTACACACAATAAACATGACGGGTACAGTACGACGGAATACAGTAACTCTCAATATAACAGCACCACGCACAAGTCATTGCAGTCATCAACATTCAATAGATTTGCACCCGCACCTGTATCTAGTTTTACTGGTATGCTATCATTTCCTATTTTCAACTCATGAATCCACTTAGTGGGCTTACTCAGTCTGATCTCGCGTGGCATTGCATCCACTGCGCCTATGTAGATAGTGTCTAGTTCTTCCTCGTTTGGCTCATCATCTTGGCTCACGTTGATTTCCGACACCTTGCTGTAGCACAGCTTTTCAAAATGTCCTCTACTTCCACACTTCTTGCACACATGCGTCCATGCTTTGCACTGTTTCCATACGTGTGAAGTTCCGCATTTCTTGCAGTAGTATTCCCGTTGGCTAGCACCCTTGGGTCGGCCGCCCGACTTGTGTGACTGCTGGGCTCCTCCCGTTGCCCCCTCGGCTCCATGTGGCCTCAAGTCATACCTTGTTATGGCATTCACTGTCTGAGTCAGTCCTGGCTCCATTTGTTTTACCTCATGCTGACTGGCAGCGGCAGCCCTGCACATACTTACTGCCTCATCCAACGTTAACTTTTCTTTTCTTAACAGTCTCTCTCTGACGGTACTGTCTCTTACACCACAGACCACCTTTTGACAAATGAGCTGATCCTCCATAGCATCCCATTCGCATGTGGAAGCCATGAAGCGCAGCTCCGTGAGAAACATTTCAAACGACTCACCCTGGGCCTGTGTTCTTGTCAGGAAACAATGCCTCTCATATGTCAAGTTTTTTCTTGGCAGACAATATTCCTCGAACTTTTCAATCACTTTATCGAACTTCTTTGCATCACCTGCTTCAGCATAGGTGAACGACTTGAATATCTTTTGCGCGTCTTGGCCGCCGATGTGCAGGAGCAGGGCAATTCTCCTCCCGTGTTTACACTCTGGGACATCAACCCCCTCTAAATACCACATCAGACATTCCTTAAAGTTCTTCCAGTTTGTGGCTATGTTGCCCGTTTGCAGGTCCAATCCTGCCAGTGGCTTTACTCCGTCCATGACTTCTTAATCTTTCTAACTCTTGATTTACTCGCTGGTACCATGTAATGATAACTGCAAGACACGAGATTGAGTTATGGAGTGACTTTATTGTCGGATGGTTACAACGGTCTCCTTGAGACCTGTAGGTGGCAGCACAAGTATCGGGACATACTAGGTATTTCCACTCTCGCACCAAGAGCGTTTGGGAATCCAGTCCTTTTTACTTGAGTGTATGTTCCCATACACACTCCAATGTTTAGTTACACCAATGTCGGGCCAGTGTTGTGATCGGTGGCGTGCGAGCCTCGCAGGGTCAGTGTCTACTGTAGATGGGTCTGTTTTGCCTGCACATATAACTGACTGTTTTGCCTGCACCAATAACTGACTCGAAATACTCCTCACTAACTTCGAGTGTAGGCATGTGTGTGCCCGCCTTGCTGCCATACACTTTTCCCCCTTGAATGAACACGGGGGCCCTAGGGTTTGTCTGATAACGATTGTCACGTCCAGTCTCCATTCTTCAATCCTGAGGCCGCCATCTTGGTTCTCGCTGTGGCTGTCGTTCTCCATGAGAGGTTGAGTGAGAGGGCACTTGATGGTGCCTGGGCTGGCCCCTGGATTCGGAACTGGGTCATGTTGACAACCTGTATTGGGGTCTATCCACTGCTGCGTATGGCCGTGAGTATGGCGCTGTGTATGGTGAGCAGGGAGGCTGGTCGCCGAACCTTGCATATGTATGCTTGCCTTTGTGTATATAATCTTCACAAAGAGGTTATTCTCCTTGAATCGCCGCAGCCGATTTTTTCATATCCACTGCCGCGGCCATACTCTTGGTTGTGTGTATGAGTGTGGAGATAAGCTGGCTTCTGATTGGCTAATCACCGCCGCTGACGTCACCATACGCTCGCTGCGGCCATGAGTATACACGCCCAAATATCAAAAAGTTTTGATATTGGTGAGTATGGAGAGTATGAGCTGAGTATGGGCCGCCACGCCCATGCGCATGTGTGCATGCTTTTGAGCAACGCACTGTCATACGCAAGGGTATATCAACTGGTGAGTATGGGGTCGGGAGTATGAGCCGCTAGCTATATGCACGGCTGTACTCTTCCCATACTCAAGCCATATTTAGGGCCTATACGCAGCAGTGGATAGACCCTATTAGTGGGCGTGGCGCACCAGGCTACCAGGATGGGCCAGCTATTTGTTTTTTTAATTGAATGTGGCTTTGCTCTCTGTTACTGAGTTAGCCTTGTGCTTACTTCCATTCTGTGAGGGGGTGTTATTATTCCTGGGCACATATAATCCATCTGCTTGTTGCTGTTGATGTTTTACACGAATGCACGGTTCCGTTCTGAGCATGCGCATTTGCCAAAAATGAGTCAATAAAGGCACATGGCTAATATGAATATTAATTAGTAGTAGCTGACTACTACTAATTAATATTCATATTAGCCATGTGCCTTTATTGACTAATTTTTGGCAAATGCGCATGCTCTGAACAGAACCGTGCATTTGTGTATCTCATATGCTGTGGTGCGTGCGCCTACCAACAGAGTCACAATATGAACAGGCATGCAACATCATAACATTAGAGTCCTTGTGGTCTGCTGAGTCAGAGCAGCTGTCCCTCGAGTTGTATGCACGGCATATTGCCTCTAGTGACTTGCCAGAGGTATCACGTTTGTTAGATCCACTAGACTTTGTTGTCTATCCGCTGAGGATGGGGCTGTGTAGCTAGTGCCACCGCCACTGCCACATACGCACCCTCTCATCTTGTATGAATACCCTGTCTGACCATCCTTCCACCATATCCCATATATCCACAATCGAATTTTGATTTGCATATATCCTGTGAAATTTTGCCTTTGAGATTTAGAAGAAGAACCAGAATGTTATGCCTTATTATGAATGTTATGCCAGAACTGGAACTTTTGTTAACAGGGATGATAACAGGGAACTAAGAGGAAACGTTGGACGAAAAATAAATGTTCATAGATGGAAGAAAGAGAATACATCTAGATATTTTATTTTATAACAAAAAACACAATACAATAGTATATATATGCTCTTAATATCAGACTGCTGCAATGTCTTTACTTATACATTAGATACCCGTGTTAAGACCAGGTGGCACCTGTAGTGCGAAAATGATATTGGCAGTTCGTCGCTAAACTGCTCTGAGGTGACATTTTGAAATTTTTATCTGACCATTCATGAAGATTACCAATACTGATTTACCAACCTTAATCTTAAATATAATTATGATGAAGCAATCTATTATCATTTCAAAATGATCATAAAAAAAAAAAAAAAAATATATTGTGTCCACCTCCGTACAGTGGGCCATGAGCGCTCAAGGCTATCCTTTGTAACTTGCCTCAAGTGATGCATTAGGTGGGGGTAGTCATCCTGGTCAGATAATCCATCTGGATCATCCAACAATGCTAGAAACCCGTCGAGTTATTCGTTATAAGAGAGCCCAGCCCTGATCTAACTTTTGGTCTGGACCCCTTCCTTATATACATACATATGATATAGGGTTTTGCTAATATTTTTTAATTATGGATGTCTGTAACAATATCAACCCTACCATGGAGACCGTGGGCGAATCACTGTCTGTCTATTTCTCGTTCTATGTAGTCATCGGCCTTGACCTGTCTCCTTATTACTCGCGCGCCTCTGTGAGTCAGTGACCCACTGGCCAACCCTTGACCTGGCCGAGGAGCCAGACCGGTGTCTGGCGTACTTGATGACCTCACTGGTGCTGGAGCCCTCAGACGAGTCTTTGCAACCTCTCTTTGACCCTTTAGATGATTTTGACCGTTCTGTGGACCTTGAGCGTCTTGAGGAGCCTGATTCACTCGAGGCTTGTGAAGAACCTGATGATAGCAGTTTCCCAGTTTGCTTTGATAATTTTGCTTACTCCTGTTTCACAGATGTCACCTCTCCTGTTACTCTTGATAGATCCTGCTGGAGTTATTTCACAGTTGCTTTCGGGGGCCTGGGTTCTTTGAATGTGATAACGGTTGAGGCCTAACTTGATGCCTTCCCCTCCTCTCCTGAGCCCTTCTGGACCCTCGTGTATTCCTCTGCATTTTGTTGAAATTACCTTCCTTTTAAGTCCAGTGAGAGGTTGGTAGATTGATAGGCTGGCAAGACCGCTTGCTTATGTATGTAGCAAAGGGGATTTGGGCCAAAAAGTTTGTTGAATATGTTTAAGGAAAGGAGTCTTGAAGAAGAAGAAGAAGAAGAAGAAGAAGAAGAGGGAGAGGGGTCAGGAGCGAGGGGACACTGGAGGAGAAGTGAGGGAGAGCGCACTTTGGTCAGCACGGAGGAGGCCTCTAGGTATTGCTAGGGGGCAGCAGGGGTGTGGGCATCACTCCCTCTGTGGTCACAAGGCAGGATCATAATGACCCACACTCACTCGCCAGTAATTACCAGACAATCGCTGAATGTCTGCCATCGGTGCCATCTATCAGGCATTGACTATGTTAAATGGTATCCATTCAGGATATTGTTAGTGTGTGTGTTATCATTAATAGCATTGTCATCAAGTCTCTGATTGGACCTCATTAAAGTTAAGCCATTATCATTCCGTTGATCAAATCCATCTTGGATCTCCCGGGTAGTGGTAGCGTCCGAAATTGGAGAAGCCATGATGCCAAGTCGATCCTGCTTAATTACCCCAATTCCCTTGATTATCTGAGGAGTACGGTGAAAACCCAGCTAGGAGTGGACAAGTACAACAGGTACAAGCGACTAAATTGGCAAGTAGAGGTTTATTCCAGTAGTCTCGTACATGGTAACGTACAGAGTATCAGCAGTACAATCACAAAGTGAACGTCAAGGTACGACAGTAGGGTGAAGAATGAAGCGGCAAGCATACAGACAAGAGAATACAGCGCCTTTTATAGGACCAGAGCCATGATCATAGCTCATCACACATGCAATTTCCCCTTCGGACAGGTCAGATCTAAGCAGCTCTGACCGGAGTAGGTCATCGAGCCAACTCCAATCCGGATCCCTTACCTGCCCGCAGCATCCATGCCCCATAAATCACACAGCAGATTTTTCTCTCTGTCCCCTCCTCCTCCCGACTCTGCTCCACTCACCCCAGAGGGGTCATTCAAGGAGGGGGGGTAAAGGTCATACCAGTATGTTCAAACTAATACAATCAAGTAAATAAGGATCACAAAGAAAAGGCAATAAATGAGAGGTCAAAAAGGGTCAAGGGAGACGAGACCCCGGGTTCTATGCTACTACAATATATATGGCAACGTAAATTGCATTTGACGCTTTTTCAATTAACAGAGAATGTGGTGTAAAAGTAGTTGATAGTTGTGGATTGTTTAACCATTAATAAGGGTTATGAACCAGATGCCAAATTCATGTGTTCATTTGGGCTCATTGATCAAGAATATATCATAATTAATTATTCCCAGAGCACATCAGCAATTTTAATAATGATCTTTGTCAAAGCGTGTTAGTGTTGATATAAAAAATATGTATTATAAAATGTAAATCTATGGAGAATAATTGTTGGCCCGGGTTCTCCACTAGTGTATGGAACTGCATGGGTGTTTCCCAGTGGGTGGCAGTACAATAGTCCAGCTGTTAAGCAATGCATTTTGGCTCAATTGTTCATTTTATGATAAAAGCCTGAAATTTGGTAGATTGGTAGTTGATGCATAAATTAATATCAGAGGTAGACCCAACTCATATGGTCCCAAAATCCAAGATGGCCACCATTTTTATGATTTTGTTTTGTGGGTCATAACTCAACACCACTTGGAGATATAAACTAAATGTCAATTAGGCATTTGTAGAGCTTCTACTCCAATTATTCGATTTTTGATCAATTTCGAAAAATTAACTAAAAATGACACTTTCGGGCAGGTTGCAACTTTACCTTCACGGATGTCATATTTTCTCCAGCATAAAAACTAAAATTCTTCTACAGCTAATAACACAAACAATTAGCTTCCATTTGGTATAAACTACATGCATTTCCTATGATAATATCTATTTTTTAATAATTGTTATAATAAAAATGTCTATTTAAGTTTTTCATATGTTAAAACGCCACACCATTTGACCATCTCTGAATTTTATCCGAGAGGTATGAATGTTGGTCAGGCCCCATGACAGCCATATATTTACATTCTCTAATAGTCTGCTGCTCCTTTGAGTAATATTTTACTTCTATGCTGTTTATCTAATAGGGATTTCATGTGAATAGTCATCATAGTATCATATCAATGGCAGAGATAATGCACTTGTCAATTGAAACCCCCACCCCCCACCCCCGGGGAAGTGGGGGAATGGTAGGGGAATGTCTGAATAAATATGCCCCCACCCAGGCGGGGATTTCCTTTAGTTTACAGCAGTATGAACTGCATTGAGGTGGGGGAATGTCCATCAACGCCAAAACCAGTACAATTTAAGGGGCCATTTTGGGGCATTTGATTCTCAAAATCCATCTTTTGCCACTTGTGACTCATCTCCCTGTGACACATTTGTTGAAAAAATAAAATGTATCAAATAAAGTTTAAGCTCCATTTCATCAGAAAATCTAATTACATATACCCATAGTTCCGATGTTCTATAGGTATAGCATTGGACTTCTCTGTACAGTTCTAGTATGTCAAAGGTACTGGGCAGCTCAGGCTCTGCTTAGTTCAGACATTCAGCTATTGTCTATATTGCATATAACCAGTATAGTTCAGGGGTGATAGTCTGAAACACAGCTGTGGACATCAAAATCCCTGCCATGTTCAAGGTTGACACTCTTCACACATATATTGAGGGAGGCTATCACCAACTTGCTGCACTAACCTCTGGGTTGTGTATTCGTCAATTGTTCTGTTGGCCATTGAGAACTATTGTCAAATTGTGAATCAAAAACCCTGTCATGTTCAAAGGTGACACTTTTCATGCATATAATATAAGGGTAGAGCGATTTCTACGAAAAGAGGTAGAAAAGAAAAGGTAGAAAAAAGGGTTTCTTTGTCCCGAATGTTCTCGGAATTTGTTGTATTACAAACCACTTTACTCATCTGTAGAGGTCTGTCCCCCCTCTCTGGATGTCGTTGTATGTGGTTTGTGAGGGTATCTGGGGTGGAAATGTGATTTTGAAGCCTTTTTCAAATTGCGATCTCTACAGTCTTTTTATAGCCTGGGAAGGCCCCTGTGAGATACTACGTCATTTCCCACAAGCTACTACCTCCCTTCCAGGGGGACCCGACAACATGCAGAGGAGTGGCAGAGTGTCCACCCTCTTTGGAGGACTTTGTATGTGGTTTGTGAAGATATCTGGGGTGAAAATGTGATTTTGAAGCCCTTTTTAGTTTTTTAATTGTGTTCTATACAGTGATTTTTAGCCCAGGAGAGCCCCTCTTAGGAATTAAAAGAGAATGACGTCATGCCTCTTCCATTGTCTGGGGCAATGTGGGATTCCCTTGCAACGCGTCCTGGAGAGTCCCTAGCAATGGGAGAGAGATCAGAGGGGGAGGGGGAGAGCGAGGAAAAAGAGAGAGGGAAGTGAGGGGAGAAAGATCAGAGGGGGGGGAAGAACGAAGAAGCAGAGGGAGGGGGTGGGAGAAATTAGATAGGGAGAGGGAGAATAGGATAGAGAGAAGAGGGGAAGGGGGAGAGAAAGACGGGAGGGGAGGGAAATGGCAGGAGGGGGAAGGAGAGAATGAAAGAAGCCGAGGGACAAGAGGATAGAGCAAAAAGAGGGGAAGAGAGAAAAAGGCTGGTGAGAGGAGAAGGCAGGTAGGGACAGTATGGGGGAAGGGGAGGTTTGTAACCTTAGCCTAGCCTGGCCCAATTATCCACTGAAAAACATGCCCCAGGGGGTCGGGGATTTACACAAAATTCTTGCCCTGGGGGGTCAGGGATTTCATCATATTTCCTCAAAGGCCAAGGACATTCCCCCACATCCCCGGGGGTGGGGGGTGGGGGGGGTGGGGGGGGTGGGGGTTGCAATTGACAAGTGCATAAAGAATCTGCATCTCCTCACAATTCATGGGTGCAACATTGCTTGCTCCTGCCATTATGGTTTGTTTGTGCTTCATTTCCTTTTCCACCCACCACAGGTCAGAAACATTTAAATGCTTCTATATCAATGAATTAAATAAATGTATAACATTCCTTATTTCATAGTTCAAAAAGGTCCCGCATATATATCATGTGCGCTGGTTACCTCTTATTGGTGCATTAGGCTTGCCATTATGAGTCATATATATTTTGCGGAAAAGAAGTCAATGAAGAAAAGTCACTCAGAAATCATGTGAAGCAATGGCCCTATAATACTTTGGTTTCATCATCAAAAGGTTGGAGGAAATAAGCTAGGTAGTTAAGTAGAAAATGATTTGTGTAATGTATTTATTCTTGTATTGGAATAAGTGCTGGCCTCATATAAGTGCCAGCCTCTAAAAAGGGGCTGGGCAGGGGGTTTGGATCCAGAATAGATAATGTAACCAAAGCAAATTTTAAGTTATCGTACACAATTTTACAAAGCTCACCATGGCCAGAAGAATGCAATGTGCCTGAAAGCAACTCTACCCATCTAAAAGAGAGATTACTGCAACAGATGCTATAACTCTGTGAAATCTTACTAGACCATGAACTTTTACTAGGATTTGATGATCATAGGGGATACACTGCACTTTTCAACTGAACAAAGTTTAGATGATGCAATTGCATTGGCAAAGGTGACACACCTTGTTTGAAATAAGATGTCCTTCAACAAGGACTGTCTGAAAACTTCTGTTCTTACTGCTCTGCTCACATTGGTAAATATGATTCTAAGGAATCAAATGTAACTGACAGCATGAAATACTGCTATAAATACTGCTATACTGCAACTGCTATTTCACAGCTACTATTTTTCAACAACATTAGGAGCAAAATAACTGGCACTAAAACCCATGATAATGCTGGTTGGACATCACCATTGGCACCAGCTAACCTAGCCATATTAGGAAGAGTAGAAGCCATACTGACTGCTTCACATGTTACAAGAACTCACCATACACATTAGGTGACAGCAGCCACACTTATTCTTTGCAGAAAAAGGCATGATGCCTTTTCTGACAACAGTGATACTAACATGAAGAAGTTTGATGTTTCAAAATTTATTCAAGTCATCCAAGGATCCATGAAGAGTTTGAAGATAAACCATAAGCAGTAAATGCCATGATTAAGGGTCAGGGTAGTACCATTGGATTGACTGCTGATCCAACTGCACTCAGGCAATGGATGGTAGCAGGGTCTGAAGTTGCTCAAACAATTGTTGAGTTTGAGCTCACTTTCCGACAGTGAAGGTCTATTAACAAAAGCCATCATGAGCAATGCCCAACTATCCAAAATGCTTTTGAAAGGGATGTTAAATCTCTCATAGAAACAATGGCGGAATTGGGAAACCCCTTTATGGAAGACACCAAAGAGCTATTATCATGCCAGACTATGTAGTTCAATCAGTTGAAAATGCAGAGAGAATACAACTGGAACAATACGATATATTTGAGCATACTGTACCGCTCCAAACTAATTAATATGAGATAGAATTCACCAAAACAATCTTCCTCCTTTTAAGACCCCATCCACAAGGTCCACTTCCAAGGACAAGCAAAATCTCATGTCTGAGAAATGACTGCAACTTATTTTCAAGATTATATATCTCTTGTCAATCATGGGATGTGAATGGTGAATTCTTAAATATGTAAACCTGGCTTTTCCACCATCTTTGTCATTTGGAGGATGAATTTGAGTAGGCAAAAAGTTCTGATCTCCTTACATGTCTTGCTGTAGGCTCCACAAGGAATGTCCCCCATATGGAAACAAAGGTTTTGGATGGGGCAGTCATTGTAAATATGATAAGCCCCGGGAAATCAAGGACATTTGATAAAATATGCTACAAATATCTTCCTTCTTTACATTACAAACAGCTGAACACAATGAAGTGTCTTGATGTAGTGTGGGATAAGTATCCGCCAGGGAGTTTAAAGCAAGGTACCGGGACAGTCATTGACAAGTACTGCACAGAAATAAATGCTTCAGTCGATGCAATCAAGAGGAGGCTGACACACACATCATGCTTCATTTAAAATATTCATCATCTGATGTCCAGAAACGAGTGCTGGTAACAACTGTTGATATAAATATTGTTTGCCTGTGCATTGCATACATGTTACATCTGCAACTGGAAAACCTGTGGGTGACATTCGGGAAATACTTTAGGTACATACCTAGCTATCCTTTCGATCGCAAATGGGTTAACCCCTGGTGAATACAATGCACTGAAGTCTTATCATGCCTTAACAGGTTGTGATAAGATTCATCATTCAATGGCAGAGATAAAGAATCTGCATATGGAAGCTGGAAGGAATTCACTGCCAACACAGCTGTTTTCTCCACTAAGTATGAATCTCCAAGTTACTGAGAATGGTTTGAGAAAAATTGGAAGATCTGTGGTTCTTCTCTATATTGGCACATCTCCTTCAAGTCAGGTCAATGAGGTGCGACAGACATTGAATTGAAGAATAACACTATTGAAAATATTCCTCCTCACCTATCTGCTCTCAATGAACATATAAAGTGGGTGACATACCAGGCATATATATGTGGACAGTGTTTTGTACCCAACAGAAGCAGAGTCCTGCAGGATTGGGTTGGTCATGGAGAGATGATAGATGGGCCCCTGTTAGACCACTCTTCCTGAAGCAGGGAGATCATGCGAAGAACTAATACACTGTATCTATAAGAAGGCAGGCAGGAGACTATACTGATGTCACAAAGCAAACCTTAAATGCACTGCACTGTATCTGTGCTGACAACTGTTCCCAATCAATTTTTTTTATTGCGATTTCAGGCCAAGACATTTAGGTAAGTAATAAGGCATATATATATGATCCAATAAGCAACATAATATGTTATGTATCTAATTGTGTAGCAGTGAACCTAATGTGAAATACCAATCCAAAGTGCAGCAGACCATAAGAGAATGTAAATACATGATTGTCATGACACCTGATAAAAATTTGACACTTATGTTATGAGATTCAGAGTTGGTGACATGACGCATTTAAACATAGGAAAAACTTACATAGACATTTTTATTACAACAATTATTAAAAAATAGATATTATTATAGGAAATGCATGTATTATATACCAATATACCAAATGGAAGCTAATTGTTTGTGATATTAGCTGTAGAAGAATTTTAGTTTTTGTGCTGGAGGAAATATGACATCCGTGAGGGTAAAGTTGCTACCTGCCAGAAAGTGTCATTTTTAGTTAATTTTTGGAAATTGATCAAAAATCAAATAACTGGAGTAGAAGAATGATATTGATATCAATAGAAAGGTAATTTCATGCTCTACAAATGCCTAATTGACATTTAGTTTATATCTCCAAGTGGTGTTGAGTTATGACCCAAAAACTGAAAAAGAAATCATAAAAATGGCGGCCATCTTGGATTTTGGGACCATATGAGTTGGGTCTACCTCTGATATTAATTCATGCATAATCAACTACCAATGTACCAAATTTCATGCTTTTATCATAAAATGAACAATTGAGTGCTTAACAGCTGGACTACAAAGTATGGTTCTGCTATTGGTCTACTTATATATTATCCTAATTGTGAGGTACCGTCGTTCGTCCTTAAAGGTTCCAAGAGATACTAATTAATGACCAATTAGCATCTACTTGCTAATTAATAGTTCAAATGTTGTGTTAAATGATCTCTATTATGATTGGTGATAATTGATAACCAATTATCACTGACACTCTAATTAATAATAGAAGATAACACGGAGGTATAGGGATCCCGACTTGATCAGATGATCGACCAAAGGTAACTGTTTTATTTACAACACCTGAGCCCTCGTCAGGTTTACATTTGCATGACCAGCCGTGCCCGGCTGTTCCGCCTATTGTCCAGTCCTTTCCTAAATACAAGCCTAAGACCAAGAAAATCAAGGGAGGGTTCTCAGCAGCCCTATACAACACAAAACCACATATCACAGAAACCAGTGGAGGGTTCAAAGCTGCCCTTTACGATAATGCAAAGAAAAGAATGAAGGGTCATATGTCAGATAAAGCATTCACAAGCCTAGCCTCAATATCCATCTTCCTATGCACAGGTGTATTCAAATAATCAAGAACCGAAAAGGAACTCCAATCCCCAATCGATTTGATATCAATGAGGGAGATACCCAAACTGTGGAGGAAAGCTGCCCCACTACGACGAAGGGAATGCAATCCTACATTCGCAGGGTCAAAACCCAACAACTTAGCTTTAGTTTTCAAAAACTGGAGAACATCTGAGTAAAGCAAAACAGTAGAAGATCCATTCTTCAGAGTTTTGTAGAACATATGGCTCGTTGGGCTAGCAGGGCAACGATGAAAATGATTCAGCAGCTGAGTGAAGATGTCAAACTTAGGGTTGGGACATGTCAGAACAGGTATAACAAACCTATCCCTACGATACTTCAATGTTTTTGAGGACCTAACAGTCACTGTGAAACCATTTGCGTGGAAAGCCAAGTCTCCATGTTGCATGATATGGCCTTTTTCTGAAGATGTAGTTGGTAGATAGTTAGACTTTCTAAGCAGGGTCCTAAATGAAAAAACCACTGCATACCAAGCAATCGCCCTCTCCCGAAGGAGGGGGAGGCACTGGACGAACCTGTGCTACACTCCCTACCTCTTCCATTCCCAAATCTGCCGATTCGGGTTGCGGAAGACTTACCACCGCTAGTGGTACCTATGCGGGCAACTCCACGAAAGTTGACGCCTCCCTCAGCTTTGGTGAGCCCCCCCCCCCCCCCCACCCGGTGGTGGTTCAGGCTTGGTCACCAAAGACTTCTCGCCGATGAAGGAGAGTCGCTTCATAGCCGAGGAGATGTCTCCCCTAGGCCTTCCTCACAAACTGGGTGTACAGGCAACTCTAGGCTGCTCCATCCTCTCACACGAATCCACGGTGTGGTTGCTAGGAGGCAGGTTAGGGCCCCATGTAGCTGCCGACAACCGTGAGGTGTGTCCCGTTTCGTGTTTGCTGTTTTCACGGTTTCGCGAAGCTGAGTTAAATCAACCACGCCCGTGATCACAGACCCATCAGTGTCCATTGGACTCCCCGTAGGGCCCAGCACCTGAATGGATTGTGTCCCGTGTGGGGACAGACCAGAGGTCAAAGGGAAGGAAGGCTGTCGCAAATTGAGAGCCTCGGATCGCAGACGTTCCGTCTCCTGAAGTTGCTGGATCTGACGATCCACCTCCTTCAAGGCAGCCTCCTGACAGTCCGCCTCTTCCTTGGCTTCGCGAGCCTCCCTCTCTTCTTCCTCCCGGAAGTACTCACAGTCACGGACCTGCTGTTCCGCGTGACACAACATCGGTCCTCCTCCGCAGCCTTCTCCTTTGCGAGGGCTGCCAGCCTCCAGCGCTCTTTATCGTCCTCTTGGTCCCTCTTGGTCCCTCTTGGTCCCGATAGGTTGAGGGTCGCTCCGAGTCGCACTTGTCCGATCCCTTCTTCTTGCGTTTACCCTTCCTGGAGCGTTTGGGCTTTTTCAAGTCCTTCTCCAAGGGGTAACGAGATGTAAAGTCTTGCTCCTCCGCATTCCGTATGACGGCCGTTGCAGTCGCGGCTGCGAGATGCAGTGTGCTCTTGTATCCCCACTGGGGGACAAAAGTCACACCGTTCTTCGCAAGAGAAGGCATCATCCGTTCGATCGCGGACTGCCTTGCCATCTTGTGTGGACCCGTGGGCCACTAAATCGGAGCATCGGCCCGCAGCTACTGGACATAGCTTAATCGGACACATCCACATAGGAGTGACCGGCGTGTGGACCTCACACAAGTGTCTGGTGAAGAGTACCCGCGATTTAAAAACCTGCGGCTTACCCACCTGCAAAGCAGAAACGGGCACCGCGAACCCTCCTCCTACAGTAGCATGGCCATCTGTAGCTTTCGGTCTGCCTTGTACGAATACTGAAAATCAGCATTGCGCAAGGTTTTCCAGGGGTCAGTGCATTGGACGAAAAAGTGATACTCTTGCACCGAGACTGCCTCGTGGTATTCGGGGCAGTCGTAGAAGCGGTCGACCTCCGATTGGTCTTGAAACGCCTCTTTTCGCTCTCGCTCAGTGGCCGGATGGACAGAACGGTTTTCTTGTCATCTCCCCACTTGAGCTTCTTCGCCGCTGCGTTAAGAGCTTTGTGCCGGCGGTACTTGCCGGCTGCCGCATCGGGGTCCTTAAGACCTTCCGAGGGGCTTGCGTCCGAGTCAGATTGACTGGACAGGCCATCAACATCACGTTTCAGTTGATCGGCGCGCTCACGATGGATTCGTTGTTTGCGATGGTCTCCTCAAAGTTTGAGGAGTCCGCCGCAGGTTTTCCATTGTCATCACTCATGAGAGCGAGACTCTGGACTGACTACCTTATGGTAGGGGGGGCTGACATGGCTCAGTCCCACTTGTCCTTCCCTTTCGGGCTCCTGTCGCAGCACGACCACGAATCTATAGCCTGGAACAAAGTAAACGAACGGCCTAACCAGTAGTCTGCCGAGAGAGAGAATGCAAGGCAGCCAACCACGAGTGTTGGCTGAAATTAATTGCCTGATACATCCCTTCCCCGGCCGTTATATAGGCGGCCATCCTGCCAGAACTACTCACTCACACCCAAGGTGTTGACATCGCTCACAAACACTCGCGGATCGTGGCAGTCGTTCGTGAACAGCCGCCCCGACACCATAGTTGTCCTGGCATGCCCGAAATGTCCCGCTGATGCTGGGCCGTGATACCGCCTGAACATTATCAGGCGTTGGTCAAACGGCAGCAGTATTCTTGCGAAAACATGTCCGGTGGAAGGTTTTCTCCATTTGTATGTTAACATACCTCCCTCCATACACAAATCTGTCCTATGACTCCAGATCGTTCTGAATTTGTCATTTTCACTGGTCAGACTTGCGGGCTCCTGGTTCTGTTCAGGAATCCTATGATACGGTTAGTGGTATCATCCACGAGTTGTTGCTTGTGAATAGTCTGGTTTATTGCAGTAGGGTCCTTTTCCGTGTGTACCTGCCCCCCCGCCCCCCGAGACATGCTACAGCAGCCTCATGAGCGCCACAATCATCGCAATCTATTCGCTTGCAACGATTATATGGTCTGCGGGAGAGGCCATCAGCATTTTCATGCTTCCTGCCCGGCCAGTGTTGGATAACACCTTTATTAGTTACCCCGTACTGCTTCTAATCCAGAAGCCAATGAGCCAGCATATTTTCCAGCTCCTTGAACGTCATAAGCCGCGTAAGGGACGAGTGGTCCGTACGAACTATGAAATCAGTGCCGTATAGATAGTGCTTGAACTCCGCACATAATATACAACCGCTAGTAACTCTCTGTACGTTGTACAGTAGTTCTTTTGCGATTTCAATAGCGAGTTACTCGCATATGCGATCACCCGCTCCTGCTCATCCTGAACCTGTGACAGGACCACCCCCATCACCGTGCCACTCGCATCTGTGTCCAGAATGAACTGGCCAGTCGCTCGTGGATACACCAATACAGACGTGGAAAGCATCATTGAGCTCACTATTCCATATAAGCTTATACCGTAGTACCTTATGACCAGCTGTCACAGTGTCCTGCAGCGGCCGTACGAGATCATTAAAACTCGGAATGAACTGACGGTAATATGAAGCGAAACCCAGAAAAGACCGGATATCCTTCACTGTCAATGGCACGGGCCAAGTTACCATCGCTCGCGTCTTCTCCGGATCCGCCCGTATCCCCTCCTTAGATACAATTCGTCCCAGATACTGAACCTCCCTACGAAAGAGGCAACACTTTTTTGGTTTCAACTTAAAGCTGTATGCCATCAATCTGTTGAACACCGCTGCCGTGTTCACAATGGCTTCGTGGACACTCGCGCCATAAATGATCACACATCATCCAAATAGACCACACAGGTCTTGCCATTAAGTCCCCGAGAACCTCCATCATCATTTTTTGAAACGTGGCCGGGGCATTGCAAAGACCAAACTGCATCACCTTGAACTGATACAACCCTGTCGCAGTCATGAAAGCCGTTTTCTCCTTGCTATCCGGATCCATAGCTATTTGCCAATAGCCACTCTCCAGATCTAGGGTACAAAACCATGCATTACCACCCAGCGCGTCCAGACAATCGTCTATTCGCGGGAGCGGATATGAGTCTTTTTGTGTGACGTTATTCAACTCTCGACGTTATTTAATTCTCCTGAAATCGACGCACACCCTAGTTGAGCCATCCGGCTTGGGGACTAGAATGGTCGGGAAAGGCCATGGGCCATTTCCCTCCTCGATCTTGTCCTCTTCTAGCATTTTTCTGACCTGAGAGTCCAGAGTATCCTGTTTTGCCAAGGGAACCTGACGAAACGGTAACTTTATAGGCTTAGTGTCACCCGTGTCAATGGAGTGAGTAATCGTACAGCCGTGAGGATTGGGCACTCCCACTCCCCCCGGTTCCGTATTGTGAAATTTGCCGCAACCTCAAATGCAGATGCCACTGGCGTCCTGCGTGGCATGACTATTGGAAGTCTTGTAGAGTTCATAATAGGAAGTTTGTGACAGTGAGCCCCTCGTCCGACTCCATGATATAACCGACGCTGTTCTCGGGTAGGGACTACCTTCCAAATATAGCATCGAGCCCTGGTCGCCAAGCGCCCTTCATGCTAGGGTGCATGCGACCAGAATGCATGCTCCCGCTAGTGTCCACACACAGCCATACTATCAGTCGCCTACATAGACTTCCGAGCAAAGCCCAACACCATATCACTGCAGCAACCAGCATCATCAGAAACCCAACCAAGCAGTTTCTCCCTACTTTCCCTGGGGTTTAATATTCCAGCCCAATCACATATCCCAGTAGGTGTCCGAACAATGAGAGGCTACATGCCCTGCCACTGAGTTATGCTTCTGATTCAACTGACTGCTTGCTTACCATGTATAGAATATAATAACAAATCGCTGGCCCTTTACATTCTAGAGAAATCCAACCCTCTCACCATGTAGATGTAATACACCAGTAATTGTGTACTTCTCGTTGTGTCATTTTTTACCATTTGCAAATTCACCTTCCAATTATTCACCCATAGCCTAGCCTGTCAGGGACCTGCCTATGGCGCTTAGGCCGATCCTCTAGATAGCCTGAGACCAATAGCTTATATTTCACCGAATATTCCACCTCATCCTCTAGCTCTGAATCACTGGAACTCTCAGAATCCGCAACTACCGCTTTCTTCGGCTTTGTGCTCTGATCGGGCGGTTGATCAGTCACCAGAGACGGCTTCTTAGGCAGGCGGCCACGCTTCCTCACATGTCTTACAATCTTATCCACAGGATGCACAGTGGGGGCATGTTGGCCGGGTATGACATGGCCCTGAGGGTTTATTCTCAGGTAGTCTTTACCCGCCGCCTGTTGTTTTTGATACTCAGGTGCTCTGTGTAAGTTAGTAACCTGCCCAGGGGTGCCATCAGCATCAAAAGCCAATTTTAATAAATCTCCATTCCATCTGAGAATTCCTTCATCAGTCTTGAGTTCATAGGTGGAACCCTGCACTCGCCTTACAACTTCAAAAGGACCGTCCTACTTGGGACCATACTTCTTCTGAGCCATAGGCGTTGCATATCTCAAAACAATATCTCCCGATTTAAAAACCTCTTGCTCTCCTATCAAAGTAGTGCTTCTGGTACATGGCTGAATGTCCCAAGCGTTCTCTGACAAACTTATGACCTTTCAACAATAATACTTTGATTTCTTCGACAAATATACTATGAAAAGGAAAATCTACATCTCCCGTTAAGGTACCATAGATGATATCAGCCGGAACTGTTAGTTCTGTGCCAAACACAACTAGGTTTGGAGTACACATTGTACTCTTATGCATTGCTCCCCTATAAGCATGTGCAATACATGGCACCAGTAAATCCCAATTCACATCCTCATATTGTGTCAAACAAGACAGCTGTTCCACAAGGACGTGATTCCAGCATTCTACCTGACCATTGGCCTGAGGCCTATAAGGTAGGGACATCAGCAGTTCAATATCCAACAAGAGCAAAAGCTCTTTCAAAAGGGCTGAACGGAATTCTGGCGCTCCGTCTGTTTGTAGTGAGACAGGCGAGCCGTACCAATCATATCCTTATTATATTTCTTTCTTCAATGGTGTTATACCTTTTCCACCTCGGCTCTTACAAGAGGCACACACTTCACAGCCACATACCCAATCGGCCATATCCCTTTTCATCCGAGGCCAAACAAATTTCTGCCTCGTAGCCTGATAAGTCTTGAATTCGCCGAAATGGGCTGCAAGCTTACTTCCATGCAAAGTACGGAAAAGCTCTCTTCTAAGCGACAGGGGCACAACTACACATGTGTAGACAACACCATTATCACTTTCCCAATCCAAACACAACAACTCATTCTCAATTTTCAAGAATTCTATTCTGCTCATATAGTAACAGAACTCCCCTCCCTCCGCCAGTAAAGCTTTACTATCCGGCTTTGGAGTTTGACCCTGTACTATAGATTTAACTTGACAAATTACAGTCTTCATCTTGCGCCACTCCCAGCCGATCACCCGCCAATGAGGAGAATATATGATAATCCACCGTCATTGTAGCCACTATGGCATCATGCGCGCCACAGTCAAGACAATCTTCACGCGGGCACCTCCTCACTGGTAGCAGGGAAAGCGAGAAAACACCCGACATACCAAATCCACTTGCATCTGCATCTAGCACAATTGTACCAGTCGGCTGAGGATAGCCTAATACAGGTGGAGACGTTAATACATCTTTCAGGTCTGTGATTTATGACAGCCATTATCGAATGCCACATGCCGATTATTCCTTAATTCCGGCCCTACTACCAAAGCTTGGATTGAAGCCGCAATTTCAGAAAAATTGGGCATGAACTCTCTATAATAAGAGGCGAAACCCAAGAATTGATGAACTTGCTTCACTGTTGTAGGAACTGGCCAGGAATGAACCCTCTCCAGTTTATCCGGGTCTGCTCGAACACCTTTCTGTGAGACAATTCTACCCAGATATTTCACATTCAACTTGAAGAACTTGCACTTCTTTGGCTTCAATTTCATCCCATAATCATCAGCCAATCTTTGCAGAACCTTCTCTGTATTGGACAGTGCTTCATCAAAACTGGAGCCGAATATGATCACATCATCCAAATAAACCAGACAACACTTCCAACGTAATCCTGCCAACATTTGCTTCATCATGCGCCCAAATGTAGCAGGCGCATTACACAGACCAAAGCTCATAACCTTAAACTGGAACAGCCCCATAGTCAAAACAAAAGCAGTTTTTTCTTTACTAGCCTCGTCCATGGCAATTTGCCAATAGCCGCTCTCAAGATCCAAAGTTATATACCACAGATTTCTGCCCAATGCTTCTATACTTTCATCTATTCTTGGCAGCGGGAAAGAATCTTTCTTGGTGACCGCATTAACTGAACGATAATCGACACAAAATCTGTCGGTTCCATCTCTCTTCTTAACAATAACCACTGCAGATCCCCATGGGCTATTACTTGGTCCTATGACACCTTTATCAAGCATGTCTTGAATCTGCTTCTCAGCAGCCTCTCGACGTGCTCTAAGTAGTCGTCTATACACACTTTTAATAGGCACCGCATCGCCATTATCAACAATATGGCGCACTTTATCTGTATGTCCCAGTGTTACACCCAGTAATCTGAAACAGTGTTTATACTGTATCAACAAATTTCTTAGTTTGACTATATCCTCCGCCTTAGATAAGTCAGACCGCTTCACTAACTTTTCAAGTGGACATTCATCAACCAAAGGCATTGGCACCTCCGGTTCGAGTAATTCCACATCAACAATTGGAGAGTCAGCATGTGCCGCCTCATCCTCTCTGGCAGTTTTTAGCTCCACCAGAACCGGAGAGCTAGTGGGATTACACACAGACAGCATGCAATTTTTATTTTTTTTGAAGATTTTATTTTCACTGGGTTGGCATTATCCCAGTTGGGTTCTTCTAATGCGCCCAGTTTACAGGAAATATATAGCCAAAAACATGAAGTAAGAAAAACAATGTATCTGAACATAACTACAGTATCCCTCAGGAAATCAGAGTCCGATGAATTTTCATTGGAAAAGTGTTCAATAGATTTACCTTGGTTATCACTTTCATAGAGTGTGCTCCAGGTAGTTGATAAACATACATTCGTAGTATTTAAACAGCAGAAAATTAGTAATAGTAGGAAATGCATAGGGATAATCACTGACACAAAGTGTGATCCGTGCAGGTAATAATAATAGCAAGGTAATTAGTCAATTTAATGTTTCCTTAAGACATTTGTGTTGCAGAGATTTGAAAGTTTCCATAGTAGCATTATTACGAATTTTGGGTGATAACTCATTCCAGGCAGTAGCTGTTTTATACAATACAGAGATTCGACCAACTTGAGATTTGAATTTAGGTATGGTTAGGAGAATTGCATCATTTGATCTAGTATTTCTGGCTTTTGTAAAGTCACAAAATCTCTCAATTTTACTTCTACGATAGGCATAGGTTTGAACATGATAGCTTCTTCTGTCAGAGAGGTAGGGAATTTTAAGCTCTCTGTGGGTTTCTAGAGTTGATTGTCTTCCTAAGTGTTGTAAAATTATTCGTAAAGCTTTGTTTTGTAATTTCTGGAGTTTGTCTAGACTGGTGCGGTGGGAATTGTGATATATAATATCACAGTAATCAAAAAATGGTATAAATTTTTATTTGAAAACTATGGGTCTGCAGCTTTAGTCAGGTAGGAACAAATTTTAAGAAGCAAAAAGATTTTGTGTGAAATAATTCTGAAGAGATTTTTGAGATGATGTTGGTGGGTAAGTCTATCGTCCAATGTATAGCCTAGGTATTTGTATGTATGTATCTTCTCCAGTTTGTTTCCACTTAGGGTAATATCAATATTTGGGAATTTGAAGTTCTTATTAACTAACATAATCTTGGTTTTGGAAGTATTGATTAGAAAACGGTTTTGTACACACCAATTGGCTAAATTCACAATATCATGTTGCATATTGTCAATTAGAGATGTTGGTGATTTGTCGGAGAGATACAGTACAGTGTTATCTGCATATAGAAGGTAGTCACAAAAATCAAGACATTTACCAAGGTCATTTATAAAAACCAGAAATAGTAGAGGCCCCAGGATCGATCCCTGGGGTACACTGGATTTAATCAGAGCTAGGTTTGAAGTTATATTATTAGCAATAGTTCTTTATTTTCTATTCAATAAGTACGATTTTAGCCAGAGGAGTAGATTACCTTTTATCCCAAGGAGTCTAATTTTGTTAAGAAGAATATTGTGATCAACTAAATCAAATGCTTTGCGGAAGTCTACAAATGTGAGAAGAGTTGGGAGTTTTTTTTCTAGGTTAGTAGATAATTGGTCAGTTAAAGTACTGATAGTGCCAATAGTCGAATGACCTGGCAAAAAACCAGCTTGATGTTTATCAAGAAGATGATGGTTGGTTAGGTAGGTTAAAACTCTGGTATGTATTATCTTCTCAATTAATTTACTAGGAGTTGGAAGCAGTGAAATGGGTCTGTAGTTATTTAACTGTGTGCTATCACCACCTTTGAAAAGTGGTACTACTGTAGCAGTTTTCCAGTCACAGGGGAAAATGTGATTTGATAAGGAGAGATTAAGACAGTGAGTTAATTCAGGTAAAAGCGTAGAGAAGGCATCCTTCAATACTCTGTTTGAAATGTGGTCTATGGCAGAAGATTTGTTGATATCTATATCACGAATGAGGGCTAAAACTTCAATTTCATTTGTAGTAATATCCGCTAGTTCAGAATTCACTTCTTGTACTGGGTATGTTCTCTGAATAGATGGATCATCATTCAATAAATTGTCAGTAATGTTAGCAAAATATGAGTTGATAAAGTCAGGTAAGTCTTCATTAGAGACAGGCGTATTATTACTATCATTAAGAATCAGATGCGATGATGTAGCTTTCGATGGGAAAATAGAATTAATGGTTTTCCAATATTTCTTAGGGTCTTTGGTGTCATTTAAAGTGTTGAGAAAATAACTTCTCTTGGCATTTCTTCTCTTGGCAGCTTCTGTTGGAAATCAAGGGAATTAAAATTTTTGTAAGAACGTGCTTTTTTAATAGTGAAGGATTTTTTAATTTTAATTTTGTTCCTGATCATACAGATAGCCTCATGGTCACTAATATTATGGTGAATTATTCCACTATCGGATACACAGGTTGAGTCAGTTAGTATTAGATCTATAATAGTAGAATTAATAATACCATTTCTGACAGCAGAGTGTGTGCTATCCTTTATGAGTTGTTGTAGTCCATTTTGTTGGGCAAATAAGGCAAGTCTTTTTTTATCTGGGCAGGAATTATTGGCAAAGTTTATATTGTAATCACCCATTATAAAAGTTTCATGGACAGTGGGATCACAGGGATTTGATAGTAAAATATCATTCAGTGTATTTATAAAAGAATCAACTACGCCTGATGGAGGACGGTAAATTGATAGTATGGTCATGGGTTTGAGGTTTTTTGGCAGCAATTGTATCGATACAACTTCAATATCACTTGTTGAGTGATCTAAATCTGGCAGTCTTCTATAGTCTTCTACAGTCTTCTTATATCGGTTGCCAGCAACCAATAAACTCCCTGCGACATAACATCCCAATTCAGATTCATCCGGTTCAAAGAATAATTCTTCATCCAAGGACATTGGACCCACACCACTGCAAATGGTGGAAAATGCATCTATAAAGATACTTTCTTAGCTGCTTCTCAACATAGGTCCACTTTGCAATGCCATGCACATTATGGATTGTTCACCGGCCTCGAGGGTGAATAAACCAGACCAATCAGAATTTATGGAGATAAATGAAATCCATCCCCAATATACCAGCTTCCATTCCGACCAAACCACTTACTACAAAACAATTGAGAGCATACCAAGCATCTCCCAATCCTAATGCCAATCGTACACAACCATGAGTCTGTAGGTCGTGTCCCGTCCCTGCATAGCATGTCACTCCATATGGCATAAGAGACGGCCTAACCAAGAGCTCATCATACTCCCACTTCTTCAATAAAGTACATTGAGCACCCTAGTCAACGAGGAACTGACCAGTCACATTAACCACGGTCACATCTGCATACATACGTTCAGCCACAAGCGGACGGTTGCAGTCTGAAACACATATCTCAAAATCCTGTAAGTCACACACCATAACCTTACTGACCACCCTGGCATCTTCTCCCCATTCTACTTTGAGAATCTGCCCGGGTGAGCATGCATACTCAGGATCTCCCTCTCTTACCAACATCACTGAGCATGAAGCGTGCCCAGCCGTGCCTTTCCTGCTATCCAAATGCAAACCATTCCCTTCACACCTGAATCCATGGGCATCCCCGGCGAGCAAAGGGGCAAAAGGACACTAGAACCGACTGGTTTACTAACTTGATCTTCAGACAATGCGGTGTGTGCACTATTCAAGACATCCTGTTCACTGCTTAAGGAGATCCGTCCCTGTTTGACACTTCACATGAGCTGTTTGCTTCTCACAATCAGCCCACATGTGTCCTTCCTCCTAACAATAGTAGCACTTGAAGGGCATTCCCGGCTTCCTACTATTGCAGTGCCTGCTGCTGCGGCTGAGGCCTTTTCTGCCAAGCTCTGAAAGCCTGAAACTCCGCCACCTCCTGTTCATTCCAACTATTACCCATTGGAGCCGGTACAGAAAATGCAGCAACTGCTACCCGGGACTTGGCAGGTCTCTACAGTTGGAAAGGACAATGCCCATATCGTGGCACGTGGGTCTGTTCACCCTCGTCTATGACGTCACGGCGGGCTCGACCAATCGCAAGTGTCGTGCCCCGCCCACCTTTGCCATGCCTATCTTCCAAGTCAGTTTGAACTCAGCAGCGGTAACGCTCACACCCCCTCGTCGTCTGTGAAAAAAAAAATTCTTTATCTTGTACTGATGTATTTGTTATTGGGTACTAATAAAGTGCTTGTGCATGCCCAAACGGCACTACTGCCTCTGGTTATTCTTCAGATCAAATATTAGTTGGAAATATTGAGCACCAACCTCCATTTAGAAGCACCACTACTTGCCTTGCCAAAAAATGTAGACTTGGTACCCCAGGCAAGTAATTGTAGATCTAGCATTAATGTGATGATATCTAAAGTTCTTACCTGTACAAAGGCCATTGCCAGCTTTCTCAAAATCACATTGTGCCATGCATTGATCAGTTCTTCAATAAAAAAAGTGTGACTGCAGATGCAGGTTGTTCTTATTCCTTTTTCAAAGGCCTTTTTCTTACTAAGTTCAACACCTTTTTTGAGTTCTAGTTGTTTTAAAAGACCAATCATGCTTAAGAAATAATATAGTGTTATTAATAGGAAACAAGTGCAGCACATCAACTCCATCAAGAAACATCACATTAAGGATGGTAGCCTTGGTGTGAATGTTTAGCAGATTAGATGTCTTTCTGAAGTACAATCTTTCATGTCTTCAATGTGCAATGTGAAGAAGATAAGGCATAGGTGTTGCATGTTGTGAACAGCATCCCAACACTTAAATATTGGACTATTACCCCATTTCCTGCCTCCATGGTTCCATTAATAAGTACCCTTTTGGAGAACAGCAGGGGTCCAGCTAGAGCTTTGCAAGAGCCAAAACAGCCACATTATATGTTCATAGTGTGAGGCCTTTAAAAAGAGTCACAAGTGGCTGATTATGCAATGGCTGATTTTGCAAGCACATTCTTCCATTGAAATCCTTCCAAATAGTCCCTGTAATCTTATCTCACTGTTATTTCTATGAACAGTCCACCCAACATGGATAGGAATCTTTCTTCTTCAGGGATGTGAACTTGAACAAGAGTATAGTGCTATGACTTTAGTATTGGTTATATTACTTAGGAATGAATCAATAAATGTCACTGTTTGGCTATCACTACTATAGTAAAGGAAGTATAGCACAACTCACATAGCCATTGCATATGTCAGGTGTGATATATATATATATGTCTTTCATAGGTATGTCAGACAAGAACTGTACAATAAAAGTGCAACTGTGAGGTGGAAAAAGTATGTAGCCCAATGCAGCACATTAATGTCTGATCATTATTGTTGTAGCTGCTCTCTTGTAGAAAATGGGCAAGAATTATGTATTTGTGGTGTGCAAATATACTGACACACATGGAGGCTTTGGATGCTCAGAGAGCAATTGTGAAACTTTTTTTATTTTATTCTTCTTCACCAGACACCTACCAATAATCCAGGTCTTCTTTAATTGTGCATCTATATGAGTTGTCCATTGTTTGTACAAGTTACATATCTAAGTAGAATATCGTCACACAGTGAGCAAAGTGAACAACATACATACAGCCAAGAGGGTTTGGGCTGGATTATCAATGAGGATTCAGTCATGAATTTCTATGTGGGCCATGTTATCTGAGGGCAGTGGGGCCTACAGTGAACAGCAGTAGGTGTGTCAAAGAGCGAAAGAGAAAGTGATACAATCTGGGCATCTTGGAAGTGCACTAAAGTCTCCTGTTGCCATGTTGAGAAGTGAGACAAGCTTAAACAGCCAAAAGGGCCTGATGAGTATATATTGTCAAATACAGTTGTTAAAATCAATCTGGTATTTTTTTAAATGATATAGTTGTATTCCTTGACCCAGACAATATATGTTTAGACACAAAGATGGTGACCCTGGGTGGCTTAGAAGCTGAGATATTGGTAGATATAGGTTTTTACATGAAGGTGACCTTGAAAATTCAAGATGGCCACCATAATATATTAGTGTGGTTCATATAGAAATCATAAAGTCCATGGACAGCATGTAGGGTAAATTTGGCCCTTTGATCCATCCACATCTATCTCAAATCTGACCTCAAGCTACCTCACTAACACAGTTTTATTGCAAATGGGAGCTGAGATATTACATTCTTGCCCCTCAATGGCAGCCATATTGGATTTTGACCTAAAACATTGACCTTGAAACTGAATATAGGCCACAGAAATGAATTCCTCATACTTAAAAACATCTGAAAAGTGGTATTACACTTGAAAATCCAGCCAGTAGAATATGGGGCGCCGATTGTAACATCCACTATTTTGTTTGAAAAAGTTACATTCTGTCACAAAAGACAAACATTTTAAAGCTCAATTAATTAAATATCTATTTTGTTCATTAACATCAATTTTGTTTCAACTGAAACTGAATGGTGTGGTAGAACAGTCGATTCTGTTCACAAAATATATTCTTTAGACAAAATACATCAATTCTTGGTACAAAAGTTTTTCTGTACATACAACTTATCAATTCTGTGTACAGAAGTCATTCTGTATAAAAAAACTCTGCAATTCTGTGTACAGAAGTCATTCTGTACATGAGACACATCAATTCTGTGTACAGAAGTCATTCTGTACATGAGACAGACGGGTAAATGTCATTCTGTACATGAGACATATCAATTCTGTGTACAGAAGTCATTCTGTACATGAGACATATCAATTCTGTGTACAGAAGTCATTCTGTACATGAGACATATCAATTCTGTGTACAGAAGTCATTCTGTACATAAATCTCATTGATTCTGTGTACAGAAGTCTTTCTGTACATAAAACTCATCAATTCTGTATACAAAAGCCATTCTGTACATAAAACTCATCAATTCTGTGTACAGAATTCATTCTGTATATAAAACTCATTGATTCTGTGTACAGAAGTCATTCTGTACATAAAACTCATGTCTACAGAAGTAGATGCACACTGGAACTCCAATAGCTATTCTGACAGGGTACCTGTATACAGAATGAATGTTTCTCCCTATGCTAATACATTCTGTAGGTGGGTTCCCTGTCACTCTCAATGGTCTATTGGTACTTGGTACCGGATAACCGGGTAACCGGGTAACTATCTTGATTGGCCAAGGCAGGAGCTCCTGATTGTTGGTCTATGATTGTGCGCCACTTTTGGATTTGCAACACATGTTTGGATTTGGAAGATGGCTTTACCAAAGCTAAGTTAAGTTATTTTTTTAAAAAAGAACAAACTATTACAAATTATTTAGTTTTTTTTCGTCTTACTTTTTTTTTCGACCAATTTTTTTTTCACGACCATTTTTTTTACGACAAAATATTTTTTTTTCGATCCAACTTTTTTTGACATTTTACAACCAACTTTTTTTTGTCCATTTTTTTAATGACCAACATTTTTCGACCAATTTTTCGACCACTTTTTTTTTTACCAACTTTATCACCTTTTTTATGACCAACTGTTTTCGACACAACTTTTTCCGACTAACTTTTTTTCGACCAATTTTTTTTTCTCGACCAATTTTTTTTACGACCAATTTTTTTTACGACCAAATTTTGTTCACGACCAACTGTTTTCGAACAAGTTGGTAAAAACACAGTGGTCGAAAAATTGGTCGAAAAAAAAAAATTGGTCGTAAAAAGAAAATTGGCCGAAAAAAAAAATTGGTCGAAAAAAAAAGTAAGTCGAAAAAAAACTCAATAATTTGTAATAGTTTGTACTTTTTAAAAAAATAACTTAACTTAGCTTTGGTAAAGCCATCTTCCAAATCCAAACATGTGTTGCAAATCCAAAAGTGGCGCACAATCATAGACCAACAATCAGGAGCTCCTGTCTTGGCCAATCAAGATAGTTACCCGGTTACCCGGTTATCCGGTACCAAGTACCCATAGACCAATACATTGAGGGTGACAGGGAACCCACCTACAGAATGTATTAGCATAGGGAGAAACATTCATTCTGTATACAGGTACCCTGTCAGAATAGCTATTGGAGTTCCAGTGTGCATCTACTTCTGTAGACATGAGTTTTATGTACAGAATGACTTCTATACACAGAATCAATGAGTTTTATATACAGAATGAATTCTGTACACAGAATTGATGAGTTTTATGTACAGAATGGCTTTTGTACACAGAATTGATGAGTTTTATGTACAGAAAGACTTCTGTACACAGAATCAATGAGTTTTATGTACAGAAAGACTTCTGTACACATAATTGATATGTCTCATGTACAGAATGACTTCTGTACACATAATTGATATGTCTCATGTACAGAATGACTTCTGTACACAGAATTGATATGTCTCATGTACAGAATGACTTCTCTACACAGAATTGATATGTCTCATGTACAGAATGACTTCTGTACACAGAATTGATATGTCTCATGTACAGAATGACTTCTGTACACAGAATTGCAGAGTTTTATATACAGAATGAAATTCTGTACACAGAATTGCAGAGTTTTATATACAGAATGACTTCTGTACACAGAATTGATAAGTTGTATGTACAGAATAACTTTTGTACCAAGAATTGATGTATTTTGTCTAAAGAATATAATTTTGTGTACAGAATGTATCTTTTTAAAACAAATGAGTGGATGTTACAATCGGCGCCCCATAGTAGAAGCCAAAATACGGTGCATTTGATGTTTGGTGGCAGCCATTTTGTATTTTGCAGCTACCGGCCACCAGGGGTCTCCCCCAACTTGTAGCCAGTGATTTTTCTAAACCTTAGGACCTGTTTTAACAGCACACCAAATTTCAAAAAGGTGTCACAAAGTGCACTATTCAGATCAAAATAAATGAATGCTATGAATTCTACAAAATCCTGTATTTTGGGTATTGGCATAACCGGGATAAAAGGGTTAATATCTAAAATTGCTCAAGTGTTGGGAATGGTCACCCCACTGATTTGTGATTACCTACCCCTAGGCTGTATGAAACAGCAAAGAAAAAAACTTTATCCGACAAAGCGAGGTTCAACCCTCTGGCTCCCGGACTAGTAGCTTTGCTCTGCCGCCCCCTCCCCCACCCAATGCCGCCAATGGTCGGTACAGCATGCTAGCCACAACAAAGCATGGCAAGCCTGGGTGATATCTTAATCCCTGCATATCGTGCTTTGATATCGTACAATTGGTAGCACGAGCAGAACGTACATTTCGTACTCCATCCCGTCCTATATCAACGATGATTTGTTAGAGTGTATCATATTTGAAAAGATGAGATTAAGTAGATTCCAACTAAAAAGTATTCTATAACTTATGCTATACTCCATAGGATGACCTTAGAAACGCAAGAATATATTCAATACACTGTCCTGGAATTTCGTACATATATTTATACGACTTCACACGCTAGATATCCTAAATATGGGAACATTCCGACAAGCAAATCTGGTAAATAAATCACTTTGGAAAATATCTATTTTGCAACTTATAAATCATTTTTTCTGTGACATATACTTTGTTCATTAAGGTTCAAAGTAGATATTCCATTCGCCAGTAATAAAGACCGATATGATTTCTTTTGTAATAAATTCTTTTTATTTTGACACTTTATTTATACAGATGGTCCGAGTGTCCCATAAGGTGACAGTTAAAGTATAAAATCTCAATATACAACCTTTTACATTACAGTCCGTCAAAAAGTAAATGTCAAAACCTCCACCTCAGTTCGTTACTTCTCATTTACTCCTTATACTACTTAGTAGAAAGTTTTCAAAGGACTTTTTAAATTTAAAATTCTGACAGATGGGTTTTCGTAATTTTGTGTATGATATTTACCCTTATTGACATATTTAATACTTAGTGTAAGCAATTACACCTAATTCAAGCCATCCAGGTTTTGGTACATTCAAGAATACCTATGTCATTTCAAATTAATGCGGACCTTTTTGCTATTTCGCTAATTCATTGGAGAACGTGGGTGATGTGGGGGAGGTATGTATGTAGCCCATTAATCCAAGGTTTTAACAATAGTAATCTACAAACACAATCGTTACAACTCAGGCATGTAGGTCAATGAAATTTACATCTATTAACCGGTGGATTTGGCATGCCGTATACACGTTAAATCAACAGTGACCGTCATATCTTTTTGTACTAAACTCATTACTAAATTATAATCATCTAATCAACAGAAATAAGGAATTATTATAGCAAAACTAGTCGTGTACCTGATCCACGTGAATAACTATGTCCAAATAAAGAAACCTAATTTGGAATCACAGCTAATGAATCATGAACTTCGCAAGACATTGTCATTTAGAGGTTAATAAATGACATAATTGGGACGGACCTAAATATCACCCCCTTCTGACACCGTGCCGTGACTGCACGAAACACGACCTTTTACTGGCAATTGCACAATGATACCAGTTGAATATTTTAATATCGCCTAACACGATGGTCTCGGAGTATCCCTAAGCCCAACTTTCGATTCTGGACTGGGATATTTCCCCACTGATAGTGCTGTGTAGCCTTGTTTACATTTTGAAATGTTTGGGAACAGGTCCACAGACCAGCAATGTATACATACACGCATGTGCCATCTCCAAGTGTCATGAGGGGGAATACCAAAGTGTCCCACACTTTCAGTCATTTTGCAACACAAAATGACAATTTGCAAGGACATGTTTTGCATAACACAAATCTTTACTTCTTACTTCACTCATATGAGCTTTCTGCCCTTTTATTAAGCTGAGCACCTTTTGAAGGAAGGTACACTGAGGCACCAATGAGTCCAAGAAGGAGCACAAAACATCGTCAAGGCAACGCCTTCGTATTTGTATCACCTTTTGAATCCATTCCCTCACGTTTCTTATTGTTCCCGCTCGTTGATAGATAAAATAGAAGATATTGCGATGTTAAGTTTTCGGATAGTACGCAATGATTATGAACAATTCCTTTTGCAAGAAATACTTTGGAATATTCCATGTAAAATAAATATCATTATCATAAGTCTTCGGTTAATGTAATTTGTTGTAGAAGAACTTGGATATTATTGTATTCATCAATATATCCAACAATTGTTAAACCACTTCCTTCAATGTTTCTTCAATTGTTTAACGAGGTCAGAGGAGAAGAGCAGATGTCGCTAGAAGGGAGGGCGTTGACATGTTAATAAGACATGTTAATCATGCTGGTATTGTTACGGAAAGCAGGTAACAAGTCGTAGGGAAGGTCTGTTGGTGATTCCATCGCTGTGTGTTTTCAGTGTTGCATTCATTTGTTTGTCAATATTTTAGGGGCGTTGCTATCATTTGGGTTGCTTCCATTGGGAAGGACAAGGTGGTGCTTTGTTTGTCAAACATGGATGTTCAAATGTGAGTGTCAAGGATAATGCGGTGTCGAGGAACTCCTTGGGATAAGTGAAGGGTTGTCATGGGGAGAAATCGTATCCAGTGTTTGTAGCTTGTCAGAGCAAAATCTGACTGCAAATCGCTTCGTTACAGGTACAATACACTCAAACATTGAAGACACATTCTTCCACATATTGCATGTATACATACGAGATAATAATTATAATCATAATAACTATAATCAGTATTGACAGTCTTTCCTGGTTAACAAGCTATCCATCTCATCCTGTGGGAACAAGAACATAGAGTGTGAACAGTAGGCATCACTACTAATGTTTCGTGAAGTATTCTCATTAGCATACATACTCTAAATTCCCAAGCAATCCAACCAATTTATGGATGTTTCATCAAAGTAGGATCGACAGAAAATTATTGCAAGTATGTACCCTTTCAACAGAACAATCATTCCATTCTTCAACAGTATTAGATACACCATTAGCTATAATTGCAGTGTGACTACGTTCACTTTGAAAGACTAAGTAGAATTACAGATTTTACAATTTTAAAGTTTTAATCCTCGGTCGAAATTCAAATCAGGAACTTCATAATTGAGAGGTCAAAAATGGAAGACCGTTTGTAATTCTACACCACAGAGAATACTTTCACTAGTCGTATGTCCCTTAATTTAGATCATTGTAAAGAAACAAAGGACATAACACATAGAAAGGCAGACGACTTTATGCAATTTTACCTTTGTGCACTAATTCTTTTTCTTCATACCAAAAATAAGACGTCTATATCCTTAACAGAAAAGAAAACGCACATTTTCAGATCAATCTATAAAATATACTTTCCGATCCGCACAAGAAATATTTCCCCAGCATGCGGCAATTTGCAGCAAATGTATTTCATTTTAAACCCCTTTCACAGGAGCTCACATCGTTAAATTGATTGAAATTAGTTGTTAAAGTTGTTTTCATTATTTTCATAGCTGGAACCTCATGAAAATAAGATTTAAGCCTTTTTCTCTTCTTTGTTCTTGTCTGAAGATGCATGGTGCGGGTGGTGTTCTGCCTCTTCATCTTTGAACTTCTCATGTTTGACCGCGATGAGATGCTTGAAGTACTCCTTAATGGGCTTAATGGTGTCTCTCTCCAAGATCATATCAGATGCCTTCTCACCGAGCATAACCTGCAAGAAGATTATATATACACTCTGAGTATTGTTTGTTTGTCTGGTCGAAGATTTGTGATGAAGGGGTCTGAAGGGATGGCAGATTAGTCATTCATAGAGAGGCCTATCTAGTGTATTGCCATAAAAAGTGTCTGCATTCTCTGCTATTACGATTTTAAAATTCTATATGAAAATATATTATGACTTATACTTCCCATGTTTCTTTTCCCCAAAATATCATCCATCATTTCAAAATTTAAAACTACATTATATATATACACTGCTTTAAAACTCAGGTATCATGACAAAATTCTTAACAAATTTGATCATATCAGGACTGAATTTATCAATATTCTGCAGCTGTTATGTGTTTATACATATGAATCGTCCGAGAGAAAACTGCCGCCAGTGACCGATAATACGAGAAGCCTACCACAGGGAAGGATTTCGGCGGGCCTCCGAAATATATGGACATGTGGACATTAATGAAGCCCTTTAGCAACCGGACAAAATACTTCATAATTTTGGTCAAATGACTTTTTTAAAAGTGTGAAAAGAACGGAAAAAAAGTGTGAAAAGAACGGAACAAAAAGTAGAACATATTTAGTTTTTGACCTATGTTAACTGAGAGTGTAGCTTTAATCAATAGCCTAGATTCTCGTATATGCTCAGTCTCAATTAAATCGCAATTAAGTTCAGAAGTGTGCCCTTCAACAAATATGGTCACATAGTCGAAGGTCCTTTTTATAGTTAAATGCTGTCCAAGGTATATTCCTTTGCCCACTTAATTCGGTTCAATTCCGAGGCAAAATTAGCTCCAACGACTGCGTCCTCTATCAATCCCTACGCTTTACTCGGATAAAATTGATTCAAATCATATAGGAAAATGCTCAAAGTTTGGATGCTTTCGTTTATCAGTCATTGTTTGAAATTGGTTATGTTCAACTGATGGTCCATTGCAATTGAATATTTGATAGTTGATTTGATATGACAGGTCGGAATAAGCCTTACGTCCCAATCGGTTTTCCAAAGAACTGATCAATAATTCCGACCTGTTGTTGACATCCATAACTATCTATCCAACATGACTGTGTAAGTTATATTAATATTGTGTGTAATGTAATCTAAAAAGATTTATAATGCGAAATTCTAGATGTCAGTTAAACCTAAGAATATTACAAAATATAAAATATTATATCTGAATAAACAATTTAATAATAATTTAATAATGATAATTAATCATGCAATGTACCATACCTGCGTGGCGTACGTGTCGCCGCTCATAGCGCTGGGGATGACCGAGGCATCGATGACTCTCAGACCTTTGATACCGCGAACCCTAGGAAAGGATGCAGAAGCCAGTGTTAACAGATCATGAACAGCTATGAACAGATCCACTTCAATACTAGGTGAAATAATTATAATATATCATAAAAGGTTATTTCCATTTTTTAAAATACAAATTCATGGGAAATGGTTCATGCCTTTTGTTTCAATAAATCATTTTTGTATATTATATGTATATCCTTTTTTGAAATATTTTAAAAATATAATTCAAGAAAGTTAGTTTTATTTCCATCTGTATTATATAGAGAGAGACAGACACAACATAGAGTTGTTCATGGGGAAAAGGAAGGAATATTTCATTAACAACAGATGCTTTCATTCCACCTGTTTGTAATTAAAGACACCGGAGAATCGTGTGGGATTAGTTTGATATTTCTCAGTTGTTTCCCATGAGGTAGTTAGGATCAGACAGAATATTTCCTTTGAGTGCCTGTATTTTATTTTTTTAAAAACAACTTTATTCAACATGTCAACAAAACGTACTTCCTCTGGGCCGATAACACTTAAAAATACATCGAGCCCCTTTTCGTTCCTTTATGTGAGACATTTATATGTGAAAATCGTACAAGTTTCATATTACACGTCCTATATGTTCATGTGGGTTTATATAGGGTAAGGATTGAGGTAAAAGTTGTATGTGGAAGAATTTTATCTCAATATACTGCTTAGATCAGCATGAAGCTTTCTCCAGGCTTCTTTCCATCCACTGGAAGTGTTTGACATTTTGTTATGATGTAAAACTGTTCTACATCTACTGTTAAATTCAGCTATAGCGTGTTCAAAAATCAGTTCCCTTTTGAAAAAAAGTTTCTGCCTATGAATAAAAGATTTCACTTGAAAAATGATCCAGTTTACAATTTTCTCTCTTGTGTCCTTGGTCTCCATACCAAAGAGGATATTTTCAGCTTTTAGACACACATTATTATTCAAAATTTTAAACATTGGTGTACCACTTTTCAAGGAATCAAGGTGACCCATTGAGCATACATAATATCATTCTCTCCCATAATCTTTTGGTCTGTGGACAGTCAACTAGAAAATGTCTAATGTTATCATCTTCATTGCAGAAAGAACATGTCTTTTTGTCTATAATTTGCTTGTTTTTAAGGAATTCATTACACGTGATCGTTCTGTGTAGGATTCTGTACTGAAAGTATGGAGGCACGAGTCCGGAGGGCGAGCGGCTCTAACTTTATACAGGCTCGAGGCAGAAAGCTCATGCTGACCTATGAATGCAAAACACATATTTTTACCTCCAAACTTACCTCATCAACCCCATTCCTCATCCCACCCCATTGCCACATTCATTCCTTATATACATTGTATGAATGAAATACCTATGTATATTTCTATATTATTGAAGTCTTCGCGAACGAGTTCACGATCTAAGAGAAAAGAAAACCACATACGCCCTGAGAAACATGTTTCACACATTGAAAAGGAAATCAACCAAGCGATCTACTGGCTTGACGCGCTTTCCCATGCAGTCATAATGACTGAGATTTGAAAAAGAAACAGGAAGAGGAAGTTAATTGCACCCAACCTTGAAGGAATCGTGCATAAAATAAGAAAAGGCCGCACATCATATAGGTATATCCTATCCAAGAGAAGAGATGGACTCCACTTCAATGATATTGCAACTGACAAATTCACATATACGATGCCAACCTTCTACACAAATATTCACTCAATATGCGAATAAACATAATATTATATTATTTCCCCAAATTTTGCAACTAACACGATGGTGTGACACGTTTGCATGTTCGGTAAATACCCCTATACATATGCAATCGCCAATTTAATATAATATTATCTTTCTACACATCAGCCACTATACTATGATAACATGCATTTGCGTGGCAAGTCATAGCATAATATTATATCATTTCACCAATATATCTTCTAATTTGTTGTTCTAATTACAGTAAGACATGGGGTAAATAAGTTGTTGTTAAGCAGCAAATAAGAATCTCATTATTATATCTAATCACTTGCCGAGCACTCATGGCAACACGCCTAGAAGCGTATAGCAAGCCAATGAAAGAACCCACAATGGTATATTATGTAGAATGAATGTAGAATGATTTTATATCTATAGTTGTACATGACAACGCCCGTATTGCGGCACATGGATGTGTTTACCTCCTGCCTATGACGTCACGGCAGGCGCGACCAATCAAAAGCGTCGTGCCCCACCCACCTTTGCCACGCCTTCCATTCTAGCCACTTTGAACACTGCAATGGTTCAGCACAAACTTCCGTCATTGGTTATGAAAATCTTTTTCTTTTTCTCACGTTATTACTTATAAGTGTAACTGTTATTGGGTACTTATAAAGTGCTTGTGCTGCCCAAACGGCACTACTGCCTCAGCTTATTCTTCATAATAAATATATATCGCCTCCACTCTACTATACACCGTCATCGTAAATCCACTGCCCGGCACACATGATTATGACTATCACTATGCATATCTGTACTTAATGATAATGTTGCAATGATAAGAGTATGTCTTGAAAATGTTCTAAATCCTACATCCTCTTGTGTGTATAAGCTATAAGATTGTAGCATAGGACCTCATTATCAGGATACTGTGATTAACCAAATGTTACGCACTGTATCTAGAGGAAATTGAAACTGTTGAATTGCAACTAAAACTCTAACTGGAACCATTCCATGGCATGTTTGCCTCTTTGTTATTATTACTATTATAGCAATAGACAACGAGGATTTTAGCGTGAGAACTGTCTGTACTCCCATAGACGTCCCAAGGCCGAAGGCCGAGGGACGTCTATGGGAGTACAGACAGTTCGAACGCTAAATCCGAGTTGTATATTGATTTTAGTCCGTGATGGAACACCATGGTGGCGCCACTAGACCAACGCGGTCTGTAGTATAATAAGTGCACGCGAAATCTTACCCAAAATGGACTAACAACATATATCCCTCCTTTTGGATGGGCAGAGCTCTGGTTAATACCCCACCTACCCCCTCTGAGAGATATATCCCTATACCCACAAGCTGGTCGCCAGCCTGTAAAGCCTTGCCTCCTGCAGTGAACTGCATCAGAGGCTTTTCTCTTTCTACATCAAAAACTATGATTCCAAAAAAGGAACTTCAATAGCCCATCTTAATACCCCGAGTCTCTATGGAAAATTTTCCCTTTTTAAACAGGAAATCTCAAAACTCTCCCGGACGTACAAGGTATCTCTGAAACTTGGTTACATAAGACAATTATAGATCATGAACTTGAAATACCAAACTCCCAAATCATACGTTTAGACAGACGATGGTCAGAGAATGACAACAACAATAGTCCCAACCCCAAAAAAGGAGGTGGCGTAGCCTTCTACATAAACTCAGCAATCAATTTCACCAACGCATCTGAATTAAGAGCAAGAGTTGTAATAATTACGAATGTTTATGGATTAAGCTAAACTTGAAATACAAAAGACCAATTTGCATAGGCTGCATATACAAGCCACCGAAATCAGATGATAATGATAACAATGACAGTTTTAGATTCCAAAATATTCAGGAAGCTGTAGATCTGTTGAACAAGGGCTATTTTTTAGGCAAGCTAGATCTATTGAATGCTTACAGATCTGTAAGAATTCATCCAAGTGACTATCATTTGACTGACTTGGCTTGGAAGTTTAGTAATGAAGATAGGACAACCTTTATGGTTGATACTTAGACTCCCTTTTGATGCATACCTATCCCCAGCTATTTTTAATGAACTAACACAATGTGTACGCAGAATCATGGCAAGGTATACAGGTCACTCAATAGTTGTACATCTGGACGATCTTCTTGTGCATCGAGGAAACTAGAGAGAAATGTCAACAGACCATGGACACCCTCAGGACACTAGTAAGGGATCTAGGCTTTGCCATAAATTATAACAAACTGGAGGGTCCATCACAACGTCTGTCGTTCCTGGGTATTGTGTTGGACACAGTGAACTTGTCCCTTAGTCTACCTCAGGATAAACTTCGGGACCTAGCAAACAAATTGAACAAGACCCTACAGTATGATAACATATCCAAAAAGGGTCTTCAGTCCCACGCAGGAAGTCTAAACTGGGCATGCCAAGTAATCTATGGTAGCCGATATTTACTAGATACTCTTACAGGGTTAGAAACACCATGGCACAGAAAAAGGATTACAAGCGATATGGGAGGTTTAAACTAGTTTAAACAGTTTTAACTCAACACGACACCACCAGGGCCAGCGTCCTCCTGTGTGTGGCCATGACCACATGTTAACCAGCACTTGTAAGCAAGGCAGCGCGAGGTAAAGACCTCACCCTACACGCATCATGGCAATCGCTAAGGAGGACTTTGAGTATGAGGCCTGGGCCGGAGGCGTTGGGCTCAATGAAAAGACAGTAAAGAAATTTGCTAAGGAGGACTGTGCTCATTACGAAGTCCTGCAAAAACTCACCAAAGAAGCTATTGTGCAGCTGGGCCTTACAATAGGACAGACCTCTGTGTTGATCAACTCTCTGCATGCATTCGGTAATCCACACATGCCCGCCAAGCCCACACCTGTAAAAGATCCGACGAAACCAGGAGATCAAGGGGGAAGCGGAGATGGAGAGGGGAGCCTGAATCATCACGAGCCGATAGAGGAAGACGATCTGGATAAAGATCTCGACAAAATCATTAATGCGGTCGCCCACGGGCCAGGGGGAGAGGCCGAGACCACCAACAAGCCATGACCGGCCGTGGGGGGGCCCATGTTCGGGGCAGACCCACGCATAAACCTCACCCTCCGGGCGGTGAGGAAGAAGGCACTTAAGATCTCTAGCTTTGTACCGGAGAAAGTGGCCTTACGACTGGCTGCTAAGAGGAAAGAGAAAATGGCTCTCGTGGAAGGGAAGGAAGGTACCTTCACCCTTAAGACAGATGATTCCCACCAAGCCTATCTCACCTTGGCTGAGTGGGGGGCCGCCAATCTACGCTTGTTGCATCAACTATTGGAGACAGGAGACCTGAAGAGATCAGAGGTGGATTATTACCATTCATACACAGTCACTATCTTCGAGCTACTGGAGCATTATGAGTGGAGCTCTATACTGGAATATGATACCCGCTATAGAGAGCTCCAAGCCCATTACGACTTCTCTTGGGGAACTCCTGTGATGTCCTTAAATGCCTCCCTACTGGTGGCAAGGAAGCCGCATGTTAAGGAAAAGGGAGGAGACCGCAGTAAAGGACAAAAGGAACACAGAGGAAAGAAGTCAGAGCCCTGCAGGCTTTTCCGCACCAAGGATGGGTGCCCTTATGGTGAAAAATGCATATATCAGCATATCAAGGGATCTGCTGAGGGCTCAAAAAACGGGGAGTAGCTAGTGGCGGTGGGGCATTGGTATATGAGACCTGGGAGCGCCTCTTGGCTCCAGACGACAAAGATCGGAGGTTTATATTGAATGGAGTTAAAGATAGGTTTCGTATAACCAATTCCGCCATACCCCCAGAAAGAGCGTTCATGGAGAACTATCTCTCATGTACACAGGAGAATGCCTCACCTATTGTGGAAAAACAGATAGCAGTAGAACTAGATAATGAGCATTATGTGCGTGTGAATCACCCTATGACTATAACATCAGCTTTGGGTGCAATCGCAAAGCCTGACAGCCACAAAGTGCGATTAATACATGACTGCAGCAGGCCTTTAGGTAAAGCTGTAAATGACCTTGCAACACACGAACCTTTTAGTTATCAGAGCTTTGATGAAGCCCTAGATATGCTCACCCCTGGCTGTTGGTTGAGCAAAATGGACTTACAGGGAGCGTATAGGTCTGTGAAAGTTCATCCGTTAGACTACCCAGTGTTGGGCCTGAGCTGGCACTTTGCCAACCAGAACTCTCTAAGTTACATGTATGACTCTAGACTCCCCTTTGGAGCTAGGTTGTCACCAGGCATTTTCAACACACTCACACAAGCCATCAAACGCATAATGACACGAATGGGACATCCAAAAATTGTGGTATATTGCGATGACTTCATGTGCATAGGAGAAAGTCAGCAAGAATGTAAAAACACCCTCAATGCACTAATGAAGCTCTGCCGCCAGCTAGGGTTCAGCATTAATTATGATAAAGTGCTTGGCCCTGCCAAGCAACTGACATTCCTAGGAATAATGGTAAACACAGAAAGCATGTGCATAGGATTACCACCCGATAAACTGAGAGATCAGATATCCCTGCTGAGAGAGACAGGAGCAAAGAGGAACATATCAAAGAGGGCTCTTCAACGCCTGGCTGGTAAGCTTAACTGGGCGAGAAGAGTATTCCATGGAGGAAAACATTATGTGCACCATATCTACGATCGCATTAAATCACTAACCACCCCTTGGCACAGATGCCGGGCAACACAAGCTTTGAAGTCAGATATCGCATGGTGGATCGATACAGCCATACATACCAATGGCTCTCTACCACTGATTGACACTCGCAGCTACACCCCGTGACCATTGATGCTTGCCAGACAGGGGGAGGTGGTTACCACATGGGGGAATGGTTTTATCTTCGGTGGGCCGATTGGGAGGGCATGAATGTGAAGCATATAAATTACAAGGAGGTGCTCACCCTGGAGCCGGCCTGTGCCATTTTCGGTCCCCGGTGGAAAGATAAAAATGTCATCGTGCACTGTGACTCCCGTGCAGCTGTCGGCATGATAAATAAGGGCCGTTCACCCGATGAGGACATCAACAGGTCACTGCGGAGGATTTTTAAAATGACCATGATGTATAACTGCCGTCTCACGGCCGTGCACTACCCGGGCCGGTGTAATGTGATAGCAGACTCAATTTCTAGACTGGAGGAGCCGGGAGGCAAGCGGAGGTAATACATTACCAGGACCAAGCCTGGGCCCCAAATACCAGGAGAGCATACTCCACTCACCGAAGAGCATACCTGAGGTTTTGTAATACATATGGAAAACAACCTGTGCCTGCTTCATCCCGGACTCTGTGCTTATTTGTGGCGTGGTTAGCACGCAAATTAGCTTATAACAGCATAAAGCAGTATCTAAATATCGTGCGAGTGATGCATGAGGAGTTGGGGCACACAAACCCTCTCGCGTCAGATTACCATTTGAGAGCCACCCTAAAAGGGGTTCATCGCACATTGGGCTCAAAAGTCACCAGCAAGGCCCCTATTACCCCTGACATGCTGCTTATTATTAGAGCAGCATTAGTGTCCACCAACGACAAGGATAAAGCTGTGTGGGCAGCCTGTTTAATAATGTTTTTTGGTTTTCTAAGAAAATCAAACGTGTTCTGTGACTCAACACAGCCTGAAAACATCACCCCTTTAATGAGAGGGGACTTTAGTTATGCTCCCGCAGGAATGTGCTTAAAAATAAGCTGGTCAAAAACTAACCAGTATGGGGACAGAGGCCATGTGGTTACCCTCCCTAGAATACGGGGACATGCGCTATGCCCAGTCAGAGCGGTGCACGCTCTCTTCAGGACAACACCAACCACGCCCCCTTCTTCCCCTGCTCTGAGTTTCATAGCAGGCACACACTCGACCAACCTATCATCTCAGGATTTCATCTTACGTGTAAGACAGACTTTGCAAAATACAGTGCAGGACATTAACTCCATCAGTTGTCATGGGTTTCGCAGAGGCGTCGCCACTTGGGCACATAAATCAGGACTAGATGCTAATTCAATAAAATTACTGGGACACTGGAGATCCGAAAGTTATCAAAAATATCTAGCCCCTGATACACAGGACAGAATGAACTTCTCCAAGGTTATGACGCAAGGACTCCCCTAAACTTTTTCTACTACCACTGGGAAAAAAATCGCGTTTACACTTTGAGTATCTGCGTCGGAAATCTGGTGTATCCGCACTCCACACTGTGTGAGTATCTGCGTGTATCTCCAATTGAGTTTGTGTATCTGCGTGTATACAAAGTGCAGTGGTGTATCTGCACTTGTGAGTATCCTCATGTATCCTCAAACGAGTGGTGTATGTCCATCTATCCACAGTGTAGCGGATTAATTACTACACAAACATCCAGGCTGGGGCGGGCTTATATTTGGGATGCATGGAGGTAACCATCCATGCTAGTGTCACAACTAATGCATATCCAAGGTTATCCTAAGGAGTACTGTGTATTTGATTCTTTTACTACAGCTAGTGAGAGATTAATTATTTACATGTATGTGGGCAGTGGTACAACGTTTGTGCGGCTGTCCCCCGTGGAGAGGAGGGAGAGGGGAGTGGGGTGGGAGGAGAGAGGTATCTACCCAGCTGAAATAAACAGGAATTATAACAATGAACTTTACTATTCACAGTAGGTCTAACCATTGAAGAAACATTTATCTAATTTAATTCCTGTGATATATAGAAGTACCAACTTCATAATAAGATTAGTTGCCTACTTTGAGAAAGACTTACAGTTACAAACCAAATACTTATTTGTTGGCAGGGAGAAAGGGAGGGGAGAAATGGTAGAGAGAAAGGAGGGAGAATATTTGCAAGAGAAATAACAAATACTGTAAACGTATTTACTTTTGCACAGATAAATTGACCCTTGAACCTTGCCACTCCAGAACCGTTTCCCCCAGTTTCCCCCAGTTTCCCCTTTCCCCATATACCTTGTCGTCCCACCTGCCTTTCACACACAGACATCTTTCCTCATGTATGTATATATTTGCTCCACATTAAGCACGCCTCATATTTCAAAAATCATTCAAAAATGATTCAAAAATCATGTGAAGGTCGACGAAAATTGGATGATATAAATATGTATGTGTTTTGATTGCTCCTGTCGTACAGGATTTACATAATGCAAAGAGAATGGCATATTGTATGTGATGTCAAAAATCAGTGGTAATATGAAACAAATCTCTTTTATCATAAGCGAATGAAATCTGTTTGATGTTCTTAATTATTGGGCCTATAAAAAAAAAGAGTTGTGACTTGTTGTCACGTAAATGGTAAAGTTTGTCATGAAATGTAATAGTTCGTCATGAAATTCTGTATCGAGTATAACTTTTGTAACCTAACTGAAATGATATGTGTTAAATTAAATATGTATCTCCTACAAAAGGTATATATACGTATACCTTTTGTAGGAGATGAGACCTACCACATTGTGGAAATCTTCCTAATAAAAATGTTTTAAAAAAAAATCTGTTAGTGGCCGCAAAGAATACATAGTTTTCACCCATCTCTCACACCATGAATAATGTAGGTATATGAAAACAATTCAAATCAAATGCAAGCTTAAACTCTTCTCTTTCCGATAATCTGTGGGTTTATGCAATTTGATGATGTTTTAATGCCACAAAAAGCGGTATTTTTTTCCGCAACGATTGGGTTTATCAATACGGATCTGGTACTGATCTCTCTTGCGTTTACAGAGGGAATTCTTTTGTTATTGTGTAACATAGACATTTCAACTCTGCAAGGACTTCATTATTATAAGTAAGAAATACATGATTTGTGCATTTAGTTCATATGTAATCTATTTCATATGGTAAGATATCAAGCATCTATAATACCCCACTACCAATGATTGCGAAAACAGGCCGAAAAATAAAATTGTGATGTGTTTCAGGAAAATGAGTCATAAGTCGCAAAATTGATATTTTTCAAAGCATTTTTTTTCACAAGATCACATTATTGGAATGTTCTGATATTTAGGGAGTGTGTCACTTATAGGTATATCGATCGATGTACCAAATTTTAGGAAAATCCATGTAATATATCCTTTGGTTTTAAAGGTCCACATATGGACTAAATTTAATTACTTTACTGTTTATTGACCCAAGAAATATTGGAAACTTTTTTTTTCAAAGATGAAAATATCAAACTTGAAATCTAGAATTAATTATTAGATTATAAGACTGTTAACTACAATTGGAATCGGCCTGATCTCATTTTTTCAAATGTAATGGTATCTCCAAATCTATTTTTTGCGACTTATGATTCATTTTCCTGAAACACATCACTAATAGTAGTTACAGTTATAGGCCTATATAATATACTCATACAATTGTTTCATATACCAACAATAAGCAACATGGCTGTATAGCTTATAGGCTGCACTACTCAAATCTGCAAAGATTATTTTATTAGTATACATATGTCCGGCTATGTAATACAATTTCGATTTTGGAAAAAATCTTGGATAGTTTTTGAGATACAGTGTCTGTGCGATGATCAAGAGAAAAGGTGGAAAAATTAAGTCTATAATAATGTAACCTTCGCCGATATGAGTGGACATGTGTAGCTATGAATTAGTCATTGTGTTTTGAATGGCTTCCCTACCATTATATGGGTAGTCTATAGCTAAACTATCAACCCTATACCTTGCTACTATGTAGGCTATGCTTGAATAGCCAAACCAGAAAGACAAACCAACTGCATACATCCAAATCCAGCATGGACAGTTTGTGTTTATTCAGTAATAGGATTAGTTTTGACCCAATTACTTCACTGGGTTTTGCTGACTTACACCAGCGTCTGTACCATAAACTTTTGGCTTTAGTCACGGCTCACTGAACACGTGTATCTGCAGTGGGAGACTGGAGATACACGGGGATACTCCCACTGCAGATACACAGGAATACTCACTACTGCAGATACACGGGGATACTCACTAGTGCAGATACTCATGGTGTAAACGCGATTTTTGAGGTCCACCACCTCCCCGACCTCCTCCCATCATCTCAGCTCCACGGAGCGGTAGGGGGTCACGAGGAGTCTGAGGCACCACTCAGAGATCATTACTCGGACATTGGGTTAATTAATTATGCTGATTGATATTTACTTCTGTAATTGATTTCTACTTCTGTAATTGATTATACCGATTGTTTCACTAATTAATTCTGTAATTGATTTCTGTATGTTCATGACTTCTGTACAACTTGAAAAGATTACCATTATGTAATTGTGTACCTGGCGCGCGCAAACAAATTAGTCTAGTTGAGTTGAATAAAACTCCCTTTTCCCACAACACGTTTTTGAGTTAATAGGTCAGATATTCAGTGGTGGCTGGACGTTATGTCACATTTCAATGGGACTGTTCCTATGGTAGACTGCAGACCATTAGTCTCGAATTGTTGAGATTTGGTTGTAACTTGTGGAGGAGTGGTGTAACGTGGTCGTCACGCACCGGTGAACACGGAGCAGGAAACTCCGCCTCAGTTTGTCCCTAAGAACGCATACACCCGCCCCCCCCCCCCCTACAACGTCAGGTTCTAATCGCCCAGTAACACCAGTGTGCATTGATGCATGCACAGAAGCAACAGGAGGTTATAATTACTATGAAGGCCAAACTTACCATCTACCATGGGATACATGGCCAGGGACAAAAGACCTTCACATCAATGCAAAAGAGGTGCTGGGCTTTGAACCTGCGGTACAACTATGGGCACATCAATGGAGGACCAAAAAGGTGTTTATACATGGGTTAGATTTTCAGGAAATGTACAATTGGCAGCTGTACACATTTAGTATATTCTGATAAATTAGGCTGCAATTTGGTCAAGACTAGGTAAATTCGAGTATATTCGGCATTGCATTGATTCTAGCAATGTGTTTGGTTAGGTTGAACTCTATTTTGAACTTTATTTTCGTCTGAAATTTGTGTTATTTGAGAGGATTCATGAAGGTGAATTGTACATTTTCTGAAAACCTGACCCACATATAGTTCTGATCATGGTTCCCGTGGAATAAAGGAAGAAAATGCCATATGGTTTCTCGCCTCCTTGGTCGTTAAGATCGTCTCCCTAATTTACGCCACCGCGAAACCTGAAACCCTCTCACTACTTTAACCCTTGTCGCCTGTTGTATGTGATGTGTTTCAGGGAAGAGCTACTCTATACTTTACCAAAGTGAGGGAGGGAAAAGGGTTAAAGCTAAGAGAGGAGGAGGGTCTCCAAAATCGGGTGGGCCGGCCAGAGCCACCAGCTGTTTTTTTAAAGGAGGAGGTGACAGATTTCAAGATGTTTAATGGAATTCCGTCTTCCACCCATCCCTATCAAAGAAAAATCCTCGCAGTACCGGTATCATGTTACCAACTATAGTGACAATACATAGTGACAACACTTCAGCAGTGGCATCCTTTAACCGAGGTTGTGCTTGGGATCCAGTGGCAATGAAATCTCTGCGGAGAGTATTTTGGCTCTCAGTGACATATAACTTTAGAATAAGAGCTTTTTATTACCCTGGCATTCACAACACCTTGGCAGACACTGCATCACGATACCATGAACCAGGGCGCCAGAGAAGTCATCTAACCTTCTTGCATCTGCTTTTATCTCCCACAGGGCCCCAAGCAGTGATGTTCAAACTACATGCTCAAATGGAGGTTTTCTTAGCCAACACTTTCAGCCACAACACCCAGAAGGTTTACAGGACGCACCATAAAACCTACCTGGTTTTTTGTGGGTGGTTAGGCAATGCACCAGTCCCAGCCTCTTCTACAATTTTGTGCCTCTATGTGACCCCTTTATCCAATTACCTGGCTTACAATTCTATCACCCAATACCTCAATGCTGTCAGGATCCTACACTTAGAGCAAGGACTCGGAGGGCATTGGGCACTCTATTGTGGTGGTTTCTGTATATTCTTGTGATGTCCGCTGGTGTTTAGTTCACCCGAACTACCCCAGTGGGCAGTGTATACGTGATAGCCATTTAACAGTATTTTATATGTAAATCAGCAATGAGTCGCTGGAATATCTCTTTTATGTTATCTGGGTTTTACCAATACGTTTGTATCAACTATCTATGATGTGTATCAACAAATATGTTCCATTTGTGTTCTAAGGTGTACTCTGTATTTGGCTTGTGGAAGATACTTGGAACCTTGGATCACCTGGCTGGCCAGGAGATCCAGGATTCTCAGACTCTGATAGATATTGAACTGCATGTCTGAAGTTTTAATAAAACCCATGCAACAGGTCGCAATTTTTTGTCTGTTGTTTTATCTGCGGTTAAGGGATTGAATCCGAGAGAATCACTATACGTTCTTAATTTTTCTTGAGGATGAACAGCAAGGTGAAATATGATAATGACCATGAATTGATGAGAGATGTATCTGAGAAACAGTATCATGGTGGAAATAAAAAGAACAATGGAAAGAAGGTAAGATAGTTACTTGAGAAGAGGATCGACGACGGCTGTGGGATCTCCTACAGCTCCCATTTTGCAGGTACCGACCGGGGCACGACCAGGGATTGTGATGTGGCGGATGAGGCACTCGAAGTAATGGTCTGTGAAGTTACCATGAGCTGCACATTCGGGCAGGATCTTGGTGTTGATCTTTAGATTCCAATCATTGAAGACCTTAGTGTTGGCCAGTCTACGGATGTACTGGATGCCTAGGTGAACGAGTAATTTGATTGTATAAGTGAAAGGGGCATGTTGTAAAAGCTAAGGAAGGAATTGTCTGTGGGAATTACACACGTATACAGGAGAATATATATATATATTATATATATATTATATTATATATATTGAAGGAATCTTTTTATAGGTAATATAGATTTCATTAAAGAAATACCAGAGAAATGTATATCAGCAGGAAGGATACCGAGTGAGTGGAAGACATAACAATCGCTCCATCGCCCAGTAAAATTTTGGAAAGGTATAACAAACTGTACAATTATCTGGAAGATTGTGACTTTTTTCATGAGTCGCAATATGGTTTTAGATGAAATAGATCCATGTTGGGGTTGGGGGGGGCGACACACGAGTATCTTGAACACATTTTCCATGCATCGGATAATGATTTCTGTTGCTTATCAATTTATTCTGATGTATGCAAAGCGTTTAATTCGGTACCCCATTCAACTTTAATAAGGAAACTTGAGAACATAGATATTGGACCTATTTATGTTAACCTAGTGACAGATTTCCTGCGTGAGACGTTACAATTTTTGAGGCAAGGAAATTTATGTTCATCTAAATAGATAGTATCCATCAGTGTTCCACAAGAGAGCATACTGGGACCATTGCTCTATAATATCTTCTGCAATGATCTAAATAAGATGAATTTTGAAGGAAAACTTATAGCCTACACGGATGATGCTTTGGTGACAATTGTAGGCACTAACAGTAATGACATCGCACTGAAGGGGCAATCGGTAATCAATGAATAAAATGTATGGTTAAGAAGAACAGGCAAGAGTTTAATGTAGGAAAGACCCAATATAAACTATTTAATAAAGGGAGAAAGCCAGAATTCGAAAAAAATCGTTCTCAATTGTAAAGGTAAACTAATAAGTCAAACCTCAATTCTTAAATATTTGGGTGTAACAATTGATGACAGAATATTGATGAACCAATACAGGAGTCAAATATATAATAAAGTTTGTGGTGTGTTAGCCAGTATTGGTAAAAGAAGAATGTATATATGAATGATAACATTTGTTAGCTTCTTTGTAAAACTGCCGATGTACTGCCAATCTTAGATTATACAAGCCCTTGCATTATATATATATATCGTATTTTTATTCAGACATCACAGTAAATACATCAGAAAGGGAAGCGTCCCTCAGAATTCTGTTCTTCCAGGCCTCCCCTTTAAATGAGGATAGAGTGAAAGGAAATTAATCATCACAATCATGTTTCAATTTAAATGTCAATTGATGTGGAGAAGGCGAGTTTTCCCATTATTTGAATTTTTATATTTTATATGCACTGTCTATGGGTGTCCATTACTCATTTCGATAATGTTTGTGCAGTGCGGAGGTTGTTGTGCGTATCTCTCACCCCTTGCCACTTTATAATATGTATAATGAGAATAGATTCAAAATAATCAATTTAAATTTAAACCAATATTGTTACATGGTCAGTAACTACAGTTGTTCAAAAAGATTTAAGTAGTTGTAAGTCTGATTATATTATGTTAACGATCCTCAGGTGCAACATTGCATAATACCAAGTTTGCTAGTAAATGAACAATAAGATATAATAAACATTTTCTAACAATTCAAACAGTGATCCTTGGCTCAATCATATGACTAGATATTGATGTAGCGATTCTTATAGAAAAGGACTTACAGGCCTGGCAATTGTCTCATGAAGTTCAATAATACATATACTAATGTCATATAGGACAAAGTTGTCTCATGTAGTACAGTGATACCCGTAATATACATTATATAGTATACAATATGAAGTACAATATAAAGTACAATTCTTTTAGCCTATACCCAACGGTGACGGGTCTCTACCAAGGTATGGATCAAATTCAAGATAGAATTTGGTCTTGAGGTAGGATTTGAACTCTTTTTTTTGTGGGGGGTATTTGGACCTCGTTCAGAAGATTATTCAAGAGGAAAGGCATTTGGAATACAAAAGATATTTTGAGCATTTCATTGTTAGGTGTGGGAGTGAACATTTTTTTCCCATTTGTGAGCCTTCTGAGTGTAATCTTCCTTTTGTCCAAATACCTATCCGATCGGGTTTTATTGAAAGCCTGGTCAAGAATATGACTGTCGCTTGCTGTTAATGGTTGGGATTTTTAATTCTATATGGGTTGCTATATGGGTTGCTTTGCTACTAATATACCTAGGCAGATGTGGAATAATTTTAAGGGCTGAGTTTTGTAAGGTTTGGAGTTTTTGTAAATGCTTCTTGGGGGCCGAGCCATAGAAAACATCTCCGTAATCTATTATGGGAAGTATCATCATTTTATAAATTAGTAGAAGTGTTTGTCTATTGCAGGAATTGAAGAGCTTTGACAGGGCTTTCACTCTCCCTCTAACAATATGTGACTTTTTTGTCAAGAATTTCTTAAAGTTAAGGTGTCTATCTAGCTCAATCCCCAGGAATTTGTAGGCATTAACTGACTCCAGTTTGTGGTTGTTTATACAATAAAGGTAGTCATCAGAACTTTCGAGTGGTTTATTGGTGCTGATTGTTAATGATTTGCATTTATTAATATTGAGGGATATTTTGTTAGACGCACACCAGTTTATTATGTCCAGTAATAAGAGTATTCAGAATAAGCTACAGAAAGTAATGCTCAGGGCATTACAGATGTCATTTGGTAAGAAATTGACAAGCGGAGAATTATTTGAAAGAGGAGAAATCCTACCTCTGGTATGGAGAAGGGAGATAGCGTTACTGAAATTTGTATTTAATAAGCAAGAGAAATACCGAGATAAGCAAGAATGATGAATTTTCCATGAAAATATCTAAATTATATTGGTCAAAGATAGGAGAAGGTATAGAGAAACATATAATTGAAATGTGAAGGTAATCTCTCTGTTTTTATCGGTCCCACATAATTTTAATGTGATATGAAAAACCCTTCTCAGGGCCACAGAGAAGAGAAGAAAAACTGCCTATGCTCAATGAATTATGTTGGAATTGTGAAGACTAATGAATATAATCAAACTATGAAATCTGAGGGGTGAAATGATCTATAATCAGACGTATGAGAAGTATGAGTATAAGGTGGGGTAGAATGATGTGTTACTCAAAACAAACCTGAAGATAGTTACCCCCTAGTGCGTTTACACGACTTCTCTAGAAAAATCCCTTTCGATAGTTAAATATATAGCTAAAATAGGATGATTAAACAGGTCCATTCTCTCTGAATTGGCTTTTGAAACGCAGACTCAGCATCTTATGTTGCAGAGACTTTTATAAAACTAAAGTAATATAACTAAATCACAGTACGTATTAGGTAAAAGCTCATCCTTTGTACGATCAGTGAGGGATTTTGTTTTGTAGATAAGACGTTGATACATTAATGAAATGTAACATTTCACCGATACTAATATGTCATAGCTTATCCAGTGATAGATTATGTTCTCGTGTGCTGCCAAAGGACCAGCAAAAACACTTTCCTGTTTACGAGTACAGCCCAAACCACTGTGTGAGGATTCTATAAAATTTTGTGATTGGGGGAAACATCTGCAGTGCCATATTGTCTTTCAGATTTTCTTTAGATCATACCATCAGTCCTGAGAGTTTTAAGATAGATGAACCAAAAGATAGAATGCTTGATAAAATGGACCACTGCTTGTTGTTGTTGACACCCCCATGATGTATTGTTGCTGTGAAATTATAATTGCACTGACATGGGACTGATTCAATTAATGCTTCCCTCATAGTCATCCCCATTGGGATAATATTATCCTGGCCCACATCCCTTCATCCTAAATTAAATTGCCATCACTAAATATAGGCCAATGGAGTCATCTCTGTTACTAAATTTCCTAATTGGAAGAAATGATCACCAGTTCCAATGAATGCAATTCCCAAATTCAATTTTCTGTATAGAACCTTCGCTAACAATAATGATATATCTCTCAAAACCATTGCCATCCCCACACTTATAGGCAGTGATGCATGAAATTAATTGGCCTTTTTCTTTTTTTTAAAAGAAGAAATCAATCAATTAATTCTCTTCCCCATCCATTCCAATTTAATACCAATCTAAAAATAGCTTTTAAAACTAGGTTCCTGCTCCGCGGACTGATTTGCCACTGCTATATATGAAACTGACCTTCCACGAGGATCTTGGCGTCGGCGTCTTCGGCCAGATAATTAGGGTTAATGAGGGGTTCGTCATTAGGATCGCTTGACTTGAGTCTGATGGTGCCACGGGAACGGGGCTGGAGTAGGACTGGGTAGATGAGGATGCCATCACGTCTGGTATTTTTACCATGAACTGCCTTCCAGATCTGTTACATGAGCAAAACAAGGAGAAAACATGGGTGAAAAGAGAAATGGGAAGCATCGAATTGCTTTGTGATAATGGAGAAAGAAAGAAAGAAAGAGAGAAAGCCCTTTTTACATGTTTTTACATCATGTCCCATGCTGCCAAATTGGCTGCAGAGAATGTGGGTGAGTGTTGGGCGGGGGCCGGGGGAGATTGAACAGCATGGAAGGAACCGCCACCCACGCACGCGCCTTATGTATTGATAAGCTGATTTTATACTCCAATTCAGTAATTTAATTACCTCAGAAACGTAACATTACGTAACACAATCCCTATGTACCTTAAACAACTACTACATCTTAATGTTATTGTATATATTTGAAAGAAAGAAAGAAAGAAAGAAAGAGCATTAGTATGTACACACGTTCACTACCGAGGCCCTGAGAGCCGTCCATTGCTATGGCTTACTGTACATTTCAAATTTCGGCCGAGAACCCAAATATTGTACCCGAAAACCCAAAAGAAAGAAATACCTAACTTTGGTATTGTAAGTTTTCGGAAATTCATCCCCGAAATTCCGTAAAAATATTTTATTTTAGAAATTCCGCAGTTCGATACAATTATTTGGGCATTTCGGGAACCTCACTTACCTAGGAGGAGGAATTAGTAGTAGGATGAGGAGCATGAGGAAGAGGAGGAGGAGGAGGAGGAGGAGGGGGAGGGGAAGGAGAGAGAAACAAAGAAAGGGGTTGGGAAGGGAGAGAGAGGAGAGAAAAATCGTTTATTTGTCAAAGAACTACATAATACGCATGACAAAAGGGTTGACAGCTAGGCTTATGGAAATAATCCAACATATACAGTACAACGTCCTAGTACTACTAGTTCTTGGAATATAAAGTTCTTTGACAAATACATAGACAAGAGTGACCAGGGGGACCAGGGGAGACGCATATTGCCCGAGGGCATAACAATTTCAGTGAGTGCGTGTGAGCGCACGAGCTGAGAAATCGCGTAGCCCAAGGGCAATATGCATCGGAGTGATCGCCCGAGGTCACTCTTGTGTTTATTATACCTTTTTCCGACATTTTACCCGAAAAAACGGTGAAAATCGTTGTACATTTTCACCGTGTACACTCGTGTACATTTTCTAAGCTGTGGCGATTTGCCGTAACGATAGATAAAATGTAAGTTGACTGGAGGGAATATTCCTTCCTTTATATCATTGTGACAACAGGTATAGGCTCCAATAACATGAAAGGATTTTAGTTCATTATTTCATTTGATCGATATTTTACCGCTCTTCCTGCGTTGACATGCACACCAATATCGCTATCCTACACCGATCATTTTGTGGTCAGTTGGTTGCTTGGTATATGCGTGCAATATGGAAAAAATGCGGGCAAGACGGGCTCTCTATTGCCTGCATTTTTTATTACGAGGCTCAGTGCTTAAGCCTGTGGGTGTATCTTACCAACTCCCAAAGGTATAATAAACAATCTTTCTCTCTTCTCTCTAACTCTCCTCCTCCTCCTCCTCCTCCTCTTCCTCCTGTATCATACTTAATATTTTAGGGTTGTGCGATATGGTTGCGTTGATATTAATTCTGGGCATATATTTTTATTTAACTATGTCGAGTATGAAGGAATATCACTCGGATATATGTAGATGAATAGTAGGGACTTGGTTTAGCTAGCTTGGCAATATGTGTAAGGCTCAAGGAAATATTATTGTATTCGAAAATGTCGAATAATTAATAATGCACACAACAGCGGTTGTATACCTTGCTGGGATTTTGTATTTCATACAGTTCTCAATGATCAAAAGAACAATTAATAAATACACAACCCAGAGGTTTAGAGCAGCAAGTTTCAATACCAAAGGAGAAGATTCTATTTATAATTTGTCCCTTTCCAAGGGGCAGACCCATCACCACTGGGTGTGGGCTAAATACTTTGTACCGTATAATATAATGTATATTATACTGTATAAGACACCTTCAAGGCTTGTAAGTCCTTTTTCATAAAATCGCTACATCGATACCTTATCTTATATGATACTGCCAATGATTGCCTTTGATTTGTAAGACTGTTTATTGTTCATGTACTCAAACTCAAACTTTTGACAACTGGACTACCAGCTCACGCCCAATTGTTTTCTTGCCCTGAGCATCCGTGCTTCAACTACGAACATTTATCATCTCACCTATCGGATATTACCATCAGGGCATTCCATCGCATTCCTTCCGTAGGGGAGGAGCTAGTTATTTGTCTTCCTTGGGCATACCTACTGCCCAGATAAAAATCAGAGGGAACTGGAAATCAGATATTGTGAATTCTTATATAATTCCTTCTTCATCCGACCAGGAAGAGTCGGAAAAACGTGTGGTTAATGCATTGAATAATATTTAACTGGATTTTTTCTCTTCGTCTGTGTTTGGCCTTTGGTGAAATAAACCTTGCATCCTGCTAGGTTTCTGGCCACTCCCGACTTATCGTGCATTCTTCCAGTATCAAGATCACCCCAGGACATATATGTAATCGACCCATCGATGGAGATATTCCCGGTGATCCCAATTCCACGCCACGCCCACTCGTGACGTCATAAAGGTAGTGCGACAAGATAATTCCAATGTCATTATGACGTCGCACTCCCAACCCTTCTCATACACTTCTCCTCCTGTTACTGCACTGTGCAGTCTAGGTGTTTTCCGTGTGGAAAAAAAAAAATTTTTTTCTCTTTTAATTCTGTAATTATTGTAACTGTTTTATTATGGTGAAATAAACCTTGCATCCTGCTAGGTTTCTGGCCACTCCCGACTTATCGTGCATTCTTCCAGTATCAAGATCACCCCAGGACATATCCAAAATATATCCTGGAGAATTTCTACCTCCAGTCTACCTCTAGGTTTACATTGTGAAATAATATGATTAACCTTAACAGATAATCCATCAAAATCCACACTTGACCCTTTTAGCAGAAAGGCTAGCTATTGAAGACTATGTCGAACAATCAAAAGTTGCAATATCTCGTTATCATTATTATCTGGAGTATTAGGAACCACTAAATCAGAATCATTGACACCACTGGTGGGACTGTTCCCCTGTCTTTCGAAGACGCCCATAACTATCTCTTGATCACATTCAGTTTAAAAAAGTACCAGAAGATATACGAAATGTTACACACTTGTTCGTTTTGATATCAGAAAAGTTGTATGTACCATATAATACATCTGCGCAATTGATCCACCAGTCTAAATCAGCAAGTACCAACTGTGTTATTCTCTTCAATGATATTTGCATTTTATCATCAGATTCAATTCTGCCAGAATACCTCTGCTGTGGATTCTCCCGCCTCTAATTACTCTAGCTGAATGACACAATATACCTGCAAGACGTCGAAGTAGTCTAACTGTGGTCCATTTGTGGCCACTAAAGAAATTTAGTTCTTGCACCAATTTGATAACCTTCTTATCTGGAAGCCTTAGCTGACAGTTAGATGAATCTATGTCTATACCCAAGTAGGTACATAGCTTCAAAGGGCTTGTCAGCTTTTGTCAACAAATATAGAACCCTAAGTCCCTTAACAGAGTGATAACAGCATGCTGACTTTCGATACAACCTTCATACGTCGGGGACCAAATTAAGAAGTAATCTATTCCTTTAGCGCAGCCCATAAACAGTAAACAAGTTAATCCTCAGAAGTTATTAATTTTTATATAAATATGAACATAGAAATAAACCATAACCCAGTAGTTTGACCAGAAATGTCCCTAAAGTATTAAATCAAATAAATCTCAAGGTATAGATTTAGCCCAGAACAGAAGAAGGACAAGGACGGAGGAGTAAGTTGTAGGTTTGTTTATTGGGGGGTCCGACGTTTCGGGCTCATTAGCCCTTTATCAGAAATGTCCATAAAGTATTAAATCAAATGCCTGTACAATACACAGCAAATCACCTATGAGTCATCATACAGGCCTGAAAGAATAAATCAGTCGCCGAAAAAATGTAATAAATATATCTCGGCACTTCCTCACAAGGCACTTCGGCGCTTGATAACGCACGATCGTGTCGGCGAACATTGAGAAATCAGTGAGCAGGTGATGGTTTTTATTTCTTGATGTTATTTTATATTATGTCGATATGTCGATATGTAATTTTTCCATTGAAAAGTCGCTTTGGTAACAAAGTATAATGCTAAAAATTGATCAGCACTTACTGAGAAAATTGTACTTGATACATAATTATTCAGCTACGTAGCTGAATAAAAATATTAAAATTCAAAATACAAAAATTTGTCTCTGCTCTCTCTCCATCCCCACCCCCTTCTCTCTCTCTCTCTCTCTCTTTCTCTCTCCTCCCTCCTCCTCCTACTCCTCCTCCTCCTCCTCCCTCCTCCTCCTCTATCATACTAAATAGTTTAGGGTTGTGCGATATGGTTGTGTTGATATTAATTTTGGGCATATAAATATACAAACAATAAACATGCTTTACGAATGATAAAATCGACCAGGTTTCTTTCGAATTTCTGAGAACATTTCAATGAAACTACTTTCAAATAAATCTCACCATACCAATCTTCATTGTTTTTTAAATAACGTTTGATATTAATCCAATTTTAATTTCTTATGTAACCGGTAGAAATGTTGCACCATCCCATGGTGGAGTGGATTAGGCCTAAACTTTTGCCCACTAAATAAATGGGAAACTGTATCTTACTTATCTCTGATAGTAAACATGGTAAATGTGAGATTTATTATGTTGTATATTAAGAAGCATTGGTGTTTTAAAACACTTTTAATGATCGTCAGCCCCTGCTGCCAGGCTACGCACTTTACAGTGCATAGGCCTATAGGGCTACTGACGGGGATAAGGCATTACGTGCTATCAGCACCAGCGCTTTTGACCATTTCACCATTGACTATGATCTATTTCAATGGATGTCCTGAGTAGATTTTACCACCAGTCAGTCAGATTGTTTAATATAGTCAAAGAATTTAGATACTAGTATTGAACCTCTTAGCAAAATATGTCATTCACCTATGCTTCAATTTCGACATAGACCAGAGTAAATTTACTAGTGATATTTTGGATGTTTAATACACTAAGTGGCGATTTTGGAAATTATTAGATCAATCACTTTAATCTGATAATCTGTGTGATCTGTGTGTGAGCTTAGATATGACATCAGGCAAGCCTGCCTTATCTATTCCACTTGATCAGGCATACATTTCTGCTCCGCCCATGCACCACCCATTTCTCACCTCCACCATACTCCACTCCACTCTGGCACATGTATGCTCCCTGCACCATATTGCCCCCTCTAGTTATTACGTAATAACCCTCACCCTTACCCAGTCATGGTTGGGTGCACACTGACATTGTGGCTCTATCCCTCCCTTGCCTTCCAGCTCTGTCCCTCCCTCCCTCCCTCCCTTCCTCCCTTGCCTTTCACCCATTACCCCAATCTCTCTTTCTCTTTCACTCTCTGACTCTTGCTATAGCAGTAGCAATCTGGCTTACCTAACTTAATATTTTTAATACATCTTGGGTCCTCTCATCCTGGATATCAGTGTGAAGAGTTTGCAGATGGGATCAGAAGCATGCTGGTAATGGCTGGAAAGGGGAGGGGATGGCGTTTAGGTATGAATTAAAGGGTAGACCATGTGTGAATTAAAGTGGCAAGTGGAGAAATAAGATACCTCATATGCAAAGGTGTTGAATGGACCAACACTATTACATGGAGTGACCAGTCATATATATGGGATAGGGATTTCATATTTTCTGTCTCCCCTTCCTCTCCCTTCTACTATCCCTCCATCTTGAACTTTACATTTTACTGACATCAATCTCCGTTTCCCTTGGAAACATGAACCGGAAATAAATAAATAAATAAATGTAAACTGATCACTGTTAACTATTTCTTGTTGCATAGGGCGTTCTACATCCAAGTTATTTGAATGGGTTGTATTGGGTTGTATGTACAGCCAGTCACTTGTATGTACAGCTAACTTAGGAGGGTACTACCAGAGCTATATATAATATTTGACTATATACTGTAAATGTATTTATTTTCGCGCAGATAAATTTTCGCGCACTAAGTACTTTCACACCTTTTCGCGCGGACTTAAATTCGCGCAGGGAGGAAATCTCACACATTCTTTATAGAATAATTGTACCTCTCGCGTAGGATTTATGTTCGCGCACAACGGTGGGTGCGTTAAAATAGCGAAAATAAATACTGCGCGAACAATAGTACGTTTAGTAGCTCTGGTACTGCTACAAATAACTTTTCCCCTTTCGCGCCTCGGGACCACGGTATGGACCCAGCTCCACAGGAACAAACACAAGAAGCATAAAATCATAATAATGTTTGTGACGTTACCTCGGTCCTCACGTTGTAGAAATCAGCCGTGTACGTGCCGACGTTGGCCACGACATGGAGACCAATCAGAGGGTACTTCATGTGCTGGGGCTGGTGACGAATGCGGACGTAGGCGAAACCTTCACGGAAACGTGGGCTCGCCTTCATACCTGAAATTGAAGTTTGAATCAATATTTTAACATCTTAACGTTATTATACTTTTAAAAGAATTTTATTGAGCACAATTTCAGTTTATAATACTGATATTCTTATGAGACTCATGAAAAGTTATTTAATAAATCATATACATTTTTTAACGTTAATCGATCCTTTACATCATATTTTTACTAATATCATCGACCCAGACATCGAAATCCTTCCTTTTGTAATCAAACATTTTGGTGGTCCAACAGAGCGTTCTGCCATCAATTATCAGGTATACACTATTCACTCAAAATACAAATGTAGGCCTACTCTCTGCTTATAGTTAGATACACTTGAAGTGTACTCATCCCAGTAGTTTTGATAGTATCTTGTATATTATTATATGAAATAATGTCATTTATTTTAGCTAAGACCAGGGCCCTCGCACATAAAAAAGTAGACTTTAGACAATGTCTAGGCGAAAATCTTTAATAAAATCCCCGGCTTCAAAGACAATCTAGAAGCCTGATTTTGTTTTTGTCTCCAGTCTCTGAAAATTAGACAATATAATTGTCTCTTCAATGTTTGTCCTTATTTGCAGTAGTTTTCTGGCGGTAGTTTTTTGCATAGAGATACAAGCTATTTTGTAAGATTTGCAGCAGGGGTGCAGCTAATGGAGAAACCGTTAAAAAGAGACAATTTTAAGTAGTTCTAGACAATATACATCGTGTTCATAAAGCAGTTTGTTTATTGTCTCTGTGACAATTTTGCAGTCTCTGTGACAATTAGGAGACCGAAACACCAAAAACTAAGGACAGCTCCAATAGCTAGCTGTCCTTGGATGGTTTTGTCTCGAAATGTTGCAGTTTTGTCACTAAATTCACAATTTGAAGATAATTTTGGTTGTTCTACATTGAATGCAGCTTATCTATTGTCTCTGGGACAAATTTGAGGCCGAACAAAAAATTAAGGACAACTCAGATAGCTGTCCTTAGGTGGTTTTGTCTCGAAATATTGAATTTGTCACTAAATTCACAATTTGGAAACAATTTAGGTTGCTTTACATTTCAGGCTGACTCGGCTGCATGGTGATGGGTTCCACCAGCAAAACGTGTTTTGTTTCTTTTGCTTCCCCTTGCCCTAGTTGGGTTATTGATGTCACGCTATGCATAGGTAATGAACACCAACCCTGTGTATACAATGTAAGAAGGGATGTCGATAGGTTTCGACTACCTATCCACTTCTAGGCAAATCTGTAAAATTCACCCCGCAAATAATGCTTTGATGTTAAACTTATGTGTATGTTTTCTATTTTCCTGAGTATCGAATTCCTACTTAAATAAGGTTTTTCAATGCTAAAATGGCCAGTTTACTAGGGCTATCTGTACACCGATGGCCTCTACTAAGACCGCTATGTCAGGTATACCCTAGGGTCCGAAACAAATTTTTTATGAGCGCGGTATTGTCTAGATTTGCTAAAAATTGTCTCGTTTTAATTGTCTCTTCTTTATGTGCGCGCCTGCTGGACAACAAGCTGGATGTGTAGTACCTATTTGTACCAATTGTATAAGGACAAATAAGCAATACCGGTACTATTATTATCATATTAGGTTTGTATGGTTGTGGCTATTTATAAAAGCGGCGCTTTGTCCAATTGGCAACATTTAGGGAGGACCAGCAGGCGCGCACATAAGGGAGAGACAATTAAAACGAGACAATTTTTAGCAGATCTAGACAATACCGCGCTCATAAAAAAATTGTCCTTATAGCTATTCTTAGGCAGTTTTGTCTCGAAATGTTGATGTTTTGTCTCGAAATTTATAATTTGGAGACAATTTTGCCGTAGATTTGAATTAAACCTGAGCAAAAAAAGTAGTCAGTGATGAATATAGGTTTTTTTAAACTTTCAAGACTTAGGCAATGTCTAGGCAAAAATCTTCAATAAAATCCCCAGCTTCTAGGACAATCTCGAAGTGTGTGCACATATTGTCAGATTGTCATTGTCCTTGAAGCCTTATTTTGTATTTGTGTCTGGTCTCTGAAAATTAGACAATATATTGCCTCTTCAGTTTTTGTCCTTATTTGTGGTAGTTTTCTGGTTTTCAGAGACCGGAGAAAAAAACAAAATCAGGCTTCAAGATTGTCTTTGAAGCCGGGGATTTTATTGAAGATTTTCGCCTAGACATTGTCTAAAGTCTAGTTTTGTTTTATGTGCGAGGGCCCAGTTAGGGCCAAACAGGGCAGGGCAGTCTTTGATTAATATTTATACTTCAGTTCATATATTAGTCGTCAGAAGTTGTCAGAAAGTGTACAGCTCTACACATTGAGTAAAATTCTGCTAAATAGGGGGTGTTGGGGACAAAGAGTTGGCTCTTCACCAGAGGCAAAAGGGGTTAGGGAAAGCGCAAACAGGGCTTCCCCTGTACACACACTCACATCCAGCTTTCTTCTTGCTGCTGTGAAATCACTAATTAAGAAATCGTTTTAGACAAACCCTTTTATATGACGATAACAACTGAGAAATCTAGCATCGGTTTCTGGTCAGAGCAAGGTAAATCATTTGTAAAAATTGAGCTAATTAGCCCCCTCCTCCCACAAACCAATACACACAAATGACCTGAATGAGGGCTGCCTGTGCCTCCCGTGGGTCCACCTCCTGGATCCGCCCCTGGAATCCATCCTTTTCATATTCCTGAAGATGCAAGGAATATACCCTAAGAGTGCTGTTGTTCAACTCAATGTAGCTAGACTGCCTCTACCAGAGCTATACATACAATACTATGCATTGTATGAATAGCTCTGCCTCTACGAAGCATCACTCTTAGGTTATTAGTCGATCTATGGTCCATAGTAGAGTACCTCCTGGCCAGTGCTGCCACCGTGTGGGGCATTGGCACAATAAAGATGATAAAAGCGGTCTCTGGTGGATATAAAGTTTGTAAATGGCAACTATTTCTCCCCTCTCATCAATGATCATCACCTACAGTGCAAATCAGTGGCTGGTGAATAGGTTGATAACTTATCGATCTCTAAACTAACTGAAGATCGCCAGGTTTATTGAAGAATGGAATATTTGCCACTGATCTCTGTTAAGTAACTCCTCCTCAATTGTCCTCTCTTTGCTACACTGTATTACTTGCAGCTTCTATAAATTGTGATTCATGTGTTCAAATGTTAGAAATATATATTATTTTGTATGTATTTCCGTAAGAAGAACAAGTATACAACTCTGTATCATCCAGCAGGGGCGATTAAAAAACCCCTGCCGGCTTTGGGCAAGTACATAATGCGACTAATAAAAGCACATTTTATACCATGCTAGCAAAGTACCCATCCTCCGAACAGTCCCCCTCTCTCCCACACTTCCGCCCTCTCCCTCTTTTCCCTCCCCTTCTTCTGTCACTTATACCTCTTACCCCTCCCCTCCCCTCTCCAATTCCCCCAGCCTCTTCCTCTCCTCTTCTTCACTCTCCCTCTCCCCGCTTTCCCTCCCTCCCCCCTCTCTCCCCTCCCCCTTCTTTCTCCTACACCCTCTTTTCCCTCCCCCTCTTCTCTGTCTGTCATATCTTTTTCCTGCCCCGATTTGCCCACCCTCTCCCTCTTCTTCACTCTCCCAGTCCCCCTCCCCCCTCTCCCTGTTGTTAGGGACTCTTGTGAGATGTGTTGCTAGGGAATCCCACGTTGCCTTGAATGGTGGGACATAGAGGCATGACCCAAATATCTTCTAGTTCCAAACAGGGGCTTTCCCAGGCTACATTTTCACCCCAGATACCTTCACATACCACATACACTCTAACAGATTTACGTTAATAAATAAACGATGCACAAAAGTACGGTAAGTACAATCTCATCGTGTTAGACTTTCTCCGGGGACTTTCTATGCCCGGGCATCATAGAAAGTACTACAGCTTGGCATTTGGTCGCTCAAGGGCAACGAAGCTTTGTGCAAGGCTTGGCTTGCTGCAGAAAGTATGACAGCTTGGCGTGGTGCTCACATACATTGCAGGTGGCAAGCACAACTATATTCTATTTATATATCTATAATGCCTTACCCCTACAACCTGAACCTGCCTCTCACACTCTCAGTCTTTCTTCAACGACTGGAAGCACACACCAAAAGTCAATGGAAGTATTACTAAGTATACTCGGGTAAGTATCATGTACACATTGTTTATTTTATTTAACATGCTCTTTAGCATTATTTCTCATCAATAATCCCCATTCAATTTCGTTTTAGTTTCAGAAGATTCTACAGGCAAGCTCCTTGCTTGATTGACAGGTCTGGGACATCTTCTCTATTATTTATCATCAATAATTCTTGTTCAATTCCATTTTAGTTTTATCTCATAGAACAAGAGCAAGAAACGGTTATGAGGAAGCCAAGGTTTGTGGGATGTAAGTATATTTATAGCTATTTATCATTAGTTGACCGGATGGTAATTACAAATCATTAAGCTCTGAGAAATGTACAGATTATTAGCTGAGTGGTATAGTAACAATATCAACCAGAAAGGACTGTTTATATTTTCAGGATGAAGGTAAGAAGACAGGCTTGGTAAACCTGCATGTGCGAAATTGGTAGGTTATGTGGGCTAAAATTAGCTCCGTCCTGGCTGTGCTAAAATGTTTGTAGGTCAAGGAGCTAAAGGCAGCATAAACCAGGCAGTCAGTCATTGTCATGCATGGTCAGGTGTTTCAGTTGAGTGAGGTCTTATGTAACATTTTTCTAGCCTAATTACCCAATGTATTCTTTCAACTTTGGAGTTGTGTCTGGTCCTCCTATTATGCATAAATGCTTTTCAATCTGTATCTACACAGTACCTGGGCACATCGACAAGGGCCCTATTTACATTTGGAAACAAAATATCAAAGACTAAGCGTCATATCTCTATTAATAGATAGAATAGAGATATGACAGGAAATGAATTATTGGTCAGTCATCGGAATTAGCTAAGCTCTTATACGTCATGTATTTAGCATAACATTCGAACAATAGAGTTAGAAGATAAGAAAAGCAACCGTTTTGCAGCCAAATAGGTGAGATTTATTAAATAAATACCTAGTATTGTTTTAAATATGGTTGTAGTACGGCGGCCGGAGATTGGCTATTTGCGCGGCGTGAAGAAATGGTAGAGAGATGAAAATTATTACTGCAGTAGGTCTATTTATTAGCTTTAAAATGAGACCAGGGCGGACAAGATCGGTTGGTTTGAAATTGTTCTGTGCCCGGTAGAGATGAGGGGATAATTTTGAATAATGTGAGCTGTTGGAAGAGACTCCGAAAGACTGCTTTTGAATGTAGGGTTGGTGTTTTGGCTGTTGCTTGGTGGCAAACAAGCCTATGAACTAACCAAAAATAGCCTCTTGGAGCTTAGGCTTTTAGATGGCACCTGAGCGGATATGATATGATGAGAAATGAGTAGGATGTGCGCCTGTGAAAACCGGAAAAAAAAAGAAAAACGTGATTATAATTATAAGCAATCAAAAAGTGTATGGTATGCAGCAGTTGCTAGGGTAAATATGATATAATTCTTTTCTAAATCACTGATTATCATGAAATACAGGTCTAGGAACTCTGTCAACGTTTCATGAGAAGTGCCCACCTATTATTATTTGATATATACCTGTGCTTTTCTATTTACAGAAGCTGGTACAAGGAAGAAATACATCAAAAGAAATGATGAATCAAAATGATGATTTTTAAGGGAATAATAAATTTGCCCTCCCAAAAGTCAATGAATGAATAATCAAATAAATATGTAAGCAGTATTTTCGTGGGCCAGTACAGGTCTACAATTATAAGAATTAACCCCCTCCCCTACCCCGCTCTGTGCTAACTGGTTGTAGTGAAAATAATCACCACAGCATGATGGGGGTGCTGCGATCGGCGGGACTGCGACAGTGCGACTATGTTAAGCTTTCTGATGGAGTACGATAGGCTTTCTAATCATATGTCGGGCAGTGTCCTCCGCAGTACAATAGGCTTCCTATTCATACGATAGGCTATATATTTGTACTACAGGTCACAGATCCGATATGAAAGACTGATGTCCACCTGATGCTCATATTTCCACGATGAGGGAACTGTACTGGGCAAAAAAACAGCTGGGGAGATCACACATTCCCAGAACATGCCTGACAAAAAAATCCTTCTTGAGCTTTATATATTAGACTAGCAAAGTACCCATCCTTCAGACGGTCCCCCTCTCTCCCTGCACCTTCCCCTGTCCCTCCCTCCTTTTCGTTCTTTACTCTCCCCCTCTGGCCTCCATTCCACCCCTCTTTTTCCACTCCCATTCCCCCTATTCTCTCTCCCCCCCTCCCTATCTCCCTCACTATCCCCTTCACTCTCTCCATCCCTCTCACTCTCCCCTTCTCCCCCCTCTCTCCTACACTCTCTCCCTCCTCTCTTCTCCCTCTCCCTCATCTCTGTGTCTCATACCCGGCCCCTCTTTTTCTCCTCCTTCCCCCTCTTCTGTCTCTCCCAACTCTCTTCTTCATCCTACCTTCCCCCTTCCCTCTCCCATGAGCTATCAAATGCATGACGTCATTACGTTTACTTTCAAGAGGCAGTCATGTGATCAGTCCTTTGTCCATACAAAAGGCTCTCCCGACAGGCTTCCCCAACTTTCCCTGGCTAAAAATATTTGTATAGAATCCATATAATATAAAGCTAGAGCGATTTCTACAAAAAGAGGTAGAAAAGAGGGTTTTTTTTAATGTTGCATGTTCTCAGAATTTGTTGTTTTACAAACCATTTCTTTTATCTGTAGAGGTCGTATGTGGTTGGTGAAGGTATCTGGGGTGAAAATGTGATTTTGAAGCCTTTTTTAAATTGCGATCTCTACAACTCTACTTATAGCCTGGGAAAGCCCCTGTGAGATACTACGTGATTTCCCACAACCTACGTCCAGGGGGACTTTAACTATATGAGTAATTCTCCCGTTAAGGCATCATTTGGTTTTCCAGCCAAGCTTATCTACAACCAGTATTTAGGATGACCAGACATAATTATAACCATTACATTTGTGATGTGTTCCAGGGAAATGAGTCATAAGTCGCAAAAATGATATTTTTCAAAGTGTTTATTTTCAAGATCCCTTTATTGGAATGTTCTGATTCTTGGAGAGTTTATCATTTATGTTTACATCGATCGATGTATCAAATTTCAGGAAAATGTATGTAATATATCCTTTCGTTTTAAAGGTCAATATATGGTGTATATTTAGTTACTTTACTGGTTATTGCCCCCCAGAAATATAACAAACTTTTTTTTTCAAAAATATAAATATCAAACTTAAAATCTGGAAATACTTATTAGATTATTAGATGGGGAGCATGAGGAAGAGGGGAGGGAGAGAGGTGGGGGGAGAATTGGAGATTGGGTTGGGAGAGAAAAACAGGTATGAAAGTCAGAGAAGAGGGGAGGGAAAAGAGGGAGAGGGGGAAGTATGGGGAGAGAGGGTGACCGTCCTACATGCAGAGGAGTGGGAGAGTGAAGAAGAGGGTATAGGAATAGGAGAGGGGGAGGGAGAGGGTAAGAAGAGGGGGGAGAGGATGTAGGGGAAGGGAGAGAGGGGAGGGGAGAGAAAGCAGGGAGGGGAGGGAGAGGGGGAAATCGGAGATGGGGTTGGGAGAGAAAAACAGGTATGAAAGTCAGAGAAGTGGGGGAGGGAAAAGAGGGAGAGGGGCAAGTGTGGGGAGAGAGGGCCCCCTGGGGACTGTCCAGAGGACGGGTACTTTGCTAGTACAACTATAAAACTAAAAAGTGCTTCAAAATCACATTTCCACCCCAGATACCTTCACAAACCACATTCGACACCTTCCAGAGAGGGTGGACAGAACTCTACAGATCAGTAAAACGGTTGGTAAAACAACAAATTCTGAGAAATGGAGGTCATTAAACCTTATAGTAGAGGTACCTGTCTTAGGTGTCTATAGCCTCAGGACCACACAATGCAGTCTAAAGTCTAAATACACATAATGTTCGTCCCGGGCGCACTCCAGCGAGCTGAAATTCATTAAGCTTTCTGCTTACCTCCACCCCAGAGAGAATAGGCCCAACCAGTGAGGAAGTTTTCGGCACGTGCGGGAGTCACTGAAATCGCATGATCAGTGTAGAATTCGGGTCCATCAGCCACAACGTGATCCTGTAGGTTGTCTCCCACTGGCAGGTCAGCAACGACAGGAATCTGCAAGTAGAACCATCAGCAGTACCATGAATGCATCAGTAGGAATATGGAAGGAATGCCTACATACATACATACATACATAGATACATGTTTCAAAGATCATGTACACATATGTATATAATATATAATATATCATATGACTCATTCTCACGAGTTTGACCCAAGCCTTCTTTTAGGGCTTGATGCTTAAAGGGTCAGTAAACGGGTTCATAGTCACTTTTAGGACAACAAACTTCATGCCGCCATAAATACAACATCCAAGTATCAATTTTTTTACCTCCATTTATGTCTAACTTATAGTCACTTACAGGCCCGAATTGAGAAAGCTTACTTGAAAAGGTCTGTTTAGCACAAGAGGGCACTGAGAGTGCTGTGTGACGTCATAGAGGCGCGCCAGAAATGTACATAATATCCCTACCTTTCCCCCCAATCTCACAGCAATTGAAGCAGTTATGCAATACAGCTAATACCTATTCAAGAACCAGTCATGAGAGGTCAATAATTGGGTTGGTACACCCTCCTTCTTTCTAGCAGCAATTATGAGAGTTGTTTATTATGTTCATTGCATGTACATTTCTAGATTGGTGCAACTTTATGACGTAGGCAAACAGTGGTGCCTTGAATGGAGTGTTAAAATGTGGAACTACATTTTCACTCATTTAAATGGGTAAAACTCACTAAATAATAACTTGGATTAAGTAAAACCGGGGTGGTTACATTTCAATAATAGCAAGGAAATGGATTTGCTCATAATATTTGGGGGTTTACTGACACTTTAAGGAAAGCTGACATTATTGTTATATCCTGTCAAAAATAGGTTTATTACATAGAACAAATCAAGTGCTTTCTTGCCATATATACTTTTGCTTACTTGATATTGATATTTCTTGTAGATATTCATTAAAAAACCTCCTGATTTTGTCCATTTTGCACGAATTTTACATAGGCAATCTAATTTGCACCAATGCCATAAAAAATATTAGTTTCCTGATAGTTATTTTGATCCCCCATTGTATCCACAACTGTCAAAGTCACATTCTGAACTATAAACGATCTTGAAAATAGTTGAATTTAAAATCAATTTATCCCTTTTGTTTATGGTAAAATAAAAATGTCCCTCCGTAGCTCAAGTTTGGTAGGTCACTACCAAAAAAAATCCAACCATATTTTTTGCCTCATTTATCCATGAAAATGAACCTTTAACCATTCTTTGGTTGAATCTAAAGAAAGAAATTGAGATAAAATACAATACCCTTCATGTAGAATAGGTTTTGTCTAAAATGGAAAATGGTAAAAAATGTTTGTCCCTCCATAGTTCAATGAATTAAGTCTACATTTTTTTATAATGATAGCAACCATTTGCAGTTTGCAGTTTGCAGTTTGTTAAAATATATGTGCTAGTTCTATGAAAGCATGTATAAATACATGGATATCGACATTGGAGTACCAATAAATAGTTCATCCTGAACATTGTATTCTTTCTATTTATATCATGATAAGGGGTTGTACACCCTGGAACAGAGTGAAATCCGACCATCGTATATCGTCGTAGCTGCACCACGCGTGAATTTAGGCATATTCATTTAGGGGCTTCCTATTGGTCAATGCCCGATGGACTGTACTACCTAGGGGAGAACCAGGTGAAATTTGATCTGATACAACAGTAATTTTTGTAATATTCTATGGTGAAATAATACTTAAATGATTTATATGTATTCATTAAACACATCTCATCTCTAAACACCTCCTTCACACAAGGTGGATTGTGTAATTTACAACTCAACACACGGTCATTGTTTTTCCATGACTCCCCCTAGTAAAAAATGAACCGCGACGTTGCGCTGCACGTGACGTCACGCCCATTCGTACGTCATACACTTTGAGAGTTGTCACTCAATATGGCGGATCATTGTACAAACTAGGTAAATAAAGAATTTGTTTCTGACTTCTTTTCAAAACATTAGATAATGATATAGAAATAGAATGAAACTCGAGCAGTGTCTAGGCCTCAAGAGAGACCCTCAGGTTGGTAAAAACTGGTGGGCATCGTATACAGCCTCCTAGAGACTGCTCTCATTACATTCTATATTAAAATCTTACATGGCCCTTTAAATCCATGTGAATCATGATTCAAGGTGGCAGACATGCAAGTCCCCTATTGAATCAGGTTTGCAGTTTGTTAATGAAAGACTTGGATAATAACAGGATTATATGCCTGGTTTTTCTAAGATCATCACAGAAATTTCAAAATTCATGAAATCTTATGATCAGGACGTATTTTGAGCAAAATATATGCTATGAAAGATGGAAATATATGAATATAAAAGGTAGAAGAAGATATTAGATATGCCTCAAGGGAAATATTAAGATTTTTGTTGTTGAATTATTGGCACATTTTAGCCAATTTTGTCCCTCCGTCGTACATACAAAACTGTTATATCACAATTTACAGAGGCATCCTCAACATATTGAATCTTACCACTATCTTAAGACTTCAACCAATGTTCCTTTATGAAAATATATGCAAAAATAGTGTACTAGAGTACTGACTTTCCAACCATTGACTTTGGAATTGAAGAGATTTTGATATCAAGATTTTAAAATAATAAGATTTCTTAAAAGCAGTTTATTTCAATATGCCTTCAATTCTTATCAAAATGTTGTTTTCTATGCAGTGTTCAGTATTTTCTTGTAGCCCTATGTGATTTCATAATGAATTTACCAATAAATAGACAAGGGCAACTAATATTTTTTAAGAAATTGTCAAAAATGGTGAAAAAGGTCCTGTTGGCTACGGAGGGACAACAAAAATAAGTATGTCAGAGGCTGTCAAAGAAAAGGTATTCTGTGCAGGGCATGACACATTTTGCCTATTATCTCTCATGATGCATAGTTTATGATGAAAGACAGACAAATAGTCCAAAACAAACTTGAAAAAATGACCATTTTGCACCTAGTGGCTTGGGTCCAACTCGTGAGAATGGGTCATATAATATATATAATATATATAAATTGGTTGAATCCCATGAAAACGGGACAAAACATGTTTTATTTTAAAAAGTCCCACCGTTAAGATTCTATCATGCATAGAACCAATTTCATCATGTGCATCAATAGATAACTTTCCCTTCCACATCTGGTGAAAATCTGGTGAAAATTGGTTCAATCAATATGTTTTTATCTCACTTTAATTTTTCTCAGGGTTTTTCAATTTATTAACAAACCCTTGGCTCTGTCCTATGTAATGATTTTAAAAATAAATATTTAAAATCTTTTAGTATGCTCTATAGAGGCAAAAGGCTGTATAGAATCCAGTAAACCAATGAAAAGTGAGATACTCCTTGTATTGTGTCAATGGTTAATGAAAACTCTCTGCCCTCTCCTAAAAAAAATTAAATTTGTTAGTTCCGAACATCATTTTCTGCATTGATAATTCTGTTGCCAAAAAAGAATAAGAAATAACATTTTCACAAAAGCATAAAGCCATCCACGTCCATATGTCCTACAAATTTTCAACTCTCTAGGTTCAATATTCAGTGTGGTACAACCTTCCAAACACAAAATATTGGGCTTTTTCCTTGTTAGTTCCAAACGCAACCACTCCCAAAGCAGCTTATGACGTCCTGTTACCACCACAGGATGAGAATAATACTACCATCAAGCCTAATTTGTTATTGGCTACGAACTACTACAAATAACTGCTTGTTGGTATTTGTTTCACTTATTTCGTTGTTTACATGATAACAGTGAAGATTATGGATCTCAAATATGTACTGTCAATTTATAAAAATCAAAAATGACTGCTATAATGTATCATAGTAAATTGCAATAACAGACCATGTAAATATGTATCACTAGTATACAATAATCATAAAATATCACATGATCAGTACACCTGTTTGCTACAAGATGGGGAGATGTTTTGGGGTTTGAAACTAATAATGTTCGGGACTAATGTTTGGAACTAACATTCGGAACTAACTGTGAGTGCAAATTCAGGGAAATGTACAAGATTAAACATTAGAAATCGATTGGAATATGTAGAGCATGATTGTATTGCATAGTTTAATCATTATATTGACCAGAAATTCATTGAAATATTGTTGGTAAAACAACACTTCAGTGTTCGGAACTAACATTTAAAACCATCTGGGTTTTCTACTATGTGTTTGCTAGTTCTGAAAGCCAGTATGATATATTTGGAATAAAGTATCAGTTATATCATTTATTATAACATAATTAATAGGAAAAAGGAACACAAGCTACTTGCACACATATACATTAAAAGAGAAAGGAATGACAAATTATTCATACATTTATATCAACCATATCATGTGAGAATAATGTACAGCCTTTATATGTTAGTTCCAAACTTCAGTTGTTAATTCCAAACGGCCACACATTTCTATTAGATTGTCACATTAAAATAGGAAAGATGGGAAGAAATCAATACTGGTAGTGATATTTGATGTCAGAGAAAGCATTGAAAAATAACTTTCAATATTTTCATCTCTAAATCATTTAGAACATGTGAGACCATGTACAATTTTTATATGTTAGTTCCGAACTTCACTTGTTAGTTCCAAATGGCCACCCATTTCTATTAGATTTAAATAAGAAAGATTGGAAAAAATTGATACAGGTCAGTGAGTTTTGCATATATACATATATGTATGAAATATATGACTAATCCTTCAATAAAAAGACTGAGAATGAGTTTCATATTTTGTTTCCCATTTAACAGTACATATCAGGATTGGTAATAATGCTCTCTGGGAAAATATGCCTATTTAAGGTAATAAGTGGTGTTATTTGATGACAAAGAATGAATGGAGAAAGACATATGAGCAATTCCACCAAAAGTGCATCAGTTGGGTTAAAATACAACAGCTCCTCCAGAGGCTAAAATATTTATCTGAGATTATTTTCGTTGGTATTTTCGGATCCAGGGGAAAAAAGTCGCCATGGGGGAAGTATCCTACAATGTTTTTTGTTTTTTTTATTAATCGTGAGGTCAAGAAAATGCTTATTTTTCTGCCAGAATCACACATAAAAAACGTAGGTTTTTTTTATCAGAATCACTGTTTAAAAAATGCAGCCATTATTTTTTGGGGAAAAACTTGTAAATATTCTCGATATAATGGGTTTTATGTGCATAATGGGCCAGAGTGTCAATGATTACTCTGTAATAATATGTTTGTATGGATAGAAAAATCAATATTTTCAACTTTTCAATTCATTGCTTGATGATATTATGTAAAGTTGATTATTGGGTAGCCCCCTGTCGCTGTAACGGGGGTCTAAATAATTTTTGGAACATATAGACCTAGAAGAACTAAAAATGAAACACCCCCTTACCACCATTACTTATAACATTGTTCATGATTAGTACATCTATTGTATTCATTGAAAAATCTCCAATTAATTCTTTCCAGCTAAATAGAAGGGTTAGAATAATGAAAAAATTGTGTGGGAATATCAATGTCGCCATAACGGGGGTCTAGGTTTCATCAATTAATAAATCAATATTAGCATAAATTATTTTCTATGAGCTTTATAATGTGTAAGAAACACAAGGGAAAATAAATAAATACAAAAAATAATTCTGTCATAACTGAGATAGTAGCAACAAGCAAAAACAGTATATAGCCGTAACGGGGGTCTAGAGAGTGCCCATGTTGCTGTATCAGGGGTCTAGAGGGGGCGGGGGTCTGGAGGGGGATTGAAACAATTCTTTTTTTTATTTTTTCCCCACTAATTCTTCCTCTAGATACCTAAATATAACTTATATTTACCTTCATAAACAACCAAAACAAGTATGCAACTCAACTGAACAGAAAAACGAGGGGTGAACCATGTTATTGATAGTTTTGTACATAGATATAATGGGTTTTATGTACATAATGGGCCAGAGGGTCAATGACCTATGACCTGTACCACTGCAATTACCATTACCATTAATTAATGTTATTAGTTATTTGGCTGTAACTTTTCTTCTAGTTGGAATATTTTCACAAACTAAAGAGCATTATGACCCTTATATCAAGATCTATCAGGTACACATGAATTCAAAACATTATTCATACATTTTTATTATTTATTTCTAATTGTAATCGTAATTTATGTTGAGAATATGTACCTTTCCCCTCTGCCCTTTCCATCAGAATTCAGGTCACAGTCTCTGCCAAGCTGCCCTGACCACTATATTTATCATTAACGTTCCCAATTTCGTCTATATTAGCAGCAATATATCTAGTTTTTGTATGAGAAAAAATAAATACATGGAAGCAATTTTAAACAATTATTTTCATCCTTGGATGGCCAAATGATGCATTTTTGGTGGAATTGCTCATATCAACATTGCAGCTTATTTTACATCAATCAAATGGCGTGAAAAAAAGATGATTTATTATATTATGGTAGTTCTGTTAGTTCCGAACAATTGTTAGTTCCAAACGGCAACAAACTTTGGCTAAATTGGCTAAAATGGCGTACCCCAGGGCTCCCTGTTAGCCCCCCTCCTCTTTAACATTTTTATCAATGATTTACAGGAGATGGATTTTCCAGGTCAGCTTATACTATATGCAGACGATGCGGTGATACTTTTTGAAAGCGAAAACCATTTAGACCTTCACGAAAAAGCACAAAACCTATCACAAAATACACAAAATGGTGTGACGGAAATTTTTTGAAACCTAATGTCAAAAAAACAAAGTATCAACTCTTCGGTAGCAGAAACATTCTGAAAAATTTTCAGGATCTTCTATGTAAGGGAGTGATTATTGAGAGAACTCGTTCGTTCAAATACTTGGGTACGATTATAAACGAAGGTTTATCTTGTAAAGAGCATTTTGATAAACAATTGAGGAGAATTGGAAGATTGGGGATATCTGTCGTAGAAGAAAATTTATGAACGATACAATATGTTGTCAGATCATGAAGACATACGTTTTGCCTATTCTGGAGTTTTCCAATTTTTTAATCCTAAACCTTGGTAAAGAAATGAAAAAGAAAATTCAAAAAACATGGAACAAGGCTCTTAGAGTATCTTTCGGGCATGACAAATCCAACCATGAACTGGTAAAACTCTCAGGGCTCTTGCCGCTTGAAAGTAGGGCAGAAATTACATCCCTAAAACTGATTTTCGACAGACAGGATAACTATAAAATGCTAGAGGCTGTAGACAGGCCCCTCCGAAATAGGCAAACCAAGATGTTTAAATTGAGGAGGGTGAGAAGCTGATAAGAGTGATTGGCACTTTTGGTATCAACCTAATTGCGTGCTCAGGCATCCTGAGAAAGCAATAAGGGGCATGGTGACAAGAGATAAATTTCACCATATAGATAAGTCTCTTTTTCGCTATGGATGAAGCTATTTGATTGAAAAGAATTCATGGAGAAGGAATATTTAATCTTTACATCAAGGGCATGATGTGAGAAAGGGTACATATCGTGGTATGTTAGTTCCAAAAGCTAGATAATGAAATTGTTTGTTCCAAATGCTGTTTTTGGCTAGTTATGGTGAAGTAAGTATCAGAGCTAGAAGTAATATTAGAGTTTTCCTATTGAGCCTCATGTCTTGGCTTGACGAAAATGTATTGTTGCTTTTTTTTTAAGCATTGATAGCAATCTTGCGCCACCAAACTTGCGTCGCCATGACAACGCGCCGGTAATGTACTAGTCCAATACCACATTACAAGTAATGAGCAGCTGTCGGGGCCTTGGTATTGAATGCATGTATAATAATGGGATTTAGTGCATCACTTGAAAAATCCATTTGGCCTTTTTTTGACAAAAAAAGACAAAACAATGAGTATTTGTATGTCATATGTGTGCCGAATCTATAAAAAAAAACTAAAAGCCTGATAGAAAAGATGAAGTCTAGTGTTATCGAAACATGTAAAACACATGAACAGTTATATCCCTGTTAAATATTCCATGCTGAACATAACATGCTGAACATAGTATTTGCATTGACATACACCTCCCATAGTTCCGGGCGAATTGAAATTCAAGATGGTGGACATGCAAATCTCCTATAGTTGACCTATGCTTACCTTGAGAGAGTTGAGATGGTTCCTGGGTCCGACACCAGAGAGCTGCAGGATTTTGGTGGTGCCTATAGTGCCGGCGCAAAGCAGGATCTCCTTGTTCACTCTGGCTGTCTGAATCTCGCCGTTATGAATGAACTGCACTCCGACAGCACGTTTACCCTCGAAAAGAATCTATTCATGCATGCAATTTGTCTGATTAGTATATTTTAATCATGTACAGAGAATTGTATGTCTTTTTACATGTATAATAGTAGGCTATATGCTCTATATGCCTCGGGAGTGACGGAAAGCATTTCTCTATTAAGTCTGAGCTAATAATATAATCGTCAATACTAATAATGTAATTTAATGCGTTATGTAATAGATGATAGAAATAGATCTCATGAGAGAACACATTCAATGTCGGAGCATATTATAATAGGATCAATGGGATAGCAATAAAGGAATAAATAGCCAGCTAATAGCTTTGAATGTTTACTTCTATAATCCCTTTCCAACGCCACATGGGATATATTTCTTTCTACATAAATATATATGTCGTCAGAAACTGTATAATTCGCCCTTGCCAATCCTCTTAAATAACCCATATTGAAAATAAAATGAGATTCATAATACAGTTCAACATAACCGAACAGATTGTTTGAATCCACGCACTAAAGTCACATACACCTGCTGGCATTTATCATTTTTCGGCTAAACAGGAATTATTTGTAGGTCAAGCGTGTCATAGGGGTTCTAAGAACTCGGGTAAACCCTAATATGTCAACAAAATCCGACCAGTGGTTGGACCCTTCCCGACCCAATACGTATGCAAATCAGTAGAATATAATGGTATCTAGAAGCGAGAGTAACACACCTTTGTGACAGTTGCTGATTGAAGAATGTCCACATTATCCCTGTGCTTTGCACGGCTAAGGAACGCCTTATCGGTTGACCAACGTGTTCCACGCAGAACAGTAGCCTGGTTCAAGCTGTAACCTGTAAAGAGTGCCAATTCTAGTGAGGTCGCCTAGAATTTTCAATTCGCCTTCAGCAACCCTCCCAAATAACCCAAATTTAATGTGTGTGTGTGTGTGGGGGGGGGGGGGGATGAGGTTCAAAATACAGTTCAACACAACCAAACAGATCTACTCAATTAAAGCAAAACCCAATATATTTATCATTTTCCCGCGAAACTAAACAGAATTTATACTTTATATAAAAGTTATACTCATGTGTAGAGCTAGATGCATGTTATATGCATTATATATATGTGTGTTGGCTTTCCATTCCCCATCATGAAAGCTAGGTAAAAATAGATGTTACCTTTGTGTAGGTAGTATAGAACATCAGAAAATCAGATATGATGTAACCTTTCTCAATGGAAATATAGTTGTTAACAAAACGTGGATAGTAGGAATATACTCTGTGTATTTGGATCAGAAATCTCCGTTGTGAGTATAATATTTATATATTTCAAAATGGAGACATTTCAGAAAAGTGGTACACAGATTTGATAAGGTTTAGACTGCATGTAGTTGAAAAACACACGTTCTGTTATATGAATTATTATGCACATTCCACTTGGTAAAAGGGTGCAATCAAAATATTTGTATGTGTACGATAGAAATTCGAATTGGTTATACGTTTAGCTTTTAGTCAATTTTAGGTACTTTATGACGATTTAAAACCAAAACTAAAAGTTTATCTATATAATAAACGTGAAACGGTGAATTTTTGTGGATTATGTTCTTGGAATCTGGGATTTTACCAGCCGTTTTTCTGTTCTGTACAGGTCCGTCGACCCTTTCCGAAGGACAATAAATGTGGTTTGTGAAGGTATCTGGGATCTGAGGTGAAAATGTGATTTTGAAGCCCTTTTTAATCATGGATCTCCACACTCTATTTATAGCCTGGGAAAGCTCCTGGGACAGCCCCTGGGAACTAGAAGAGAATTTGAACGAAAACGTAATGACACCATACCTTCAATGCACCACGGGACCATCGCAGGGTAAGAGAGGTGGGGAAGGAGGGAGAGGGTTAGGAGGGGAAGGGGGGGGGGAGAAGGGGAGGGGGAGAGTCAAGAAGAGGGAGAGCATGGGGGATCGGAGAGGGGGAGGGGAGGGAAAAAGGTATGAGTAACAGAGAAGAGAGGGAGGAAAAAGAGGGGAGGGAGAGGGTGTAGGAGAGAGGAGAGGGTGGGGAGAGAGGGGGAGGCAGAGAAGACGGGGGGGGGGGAGAGTGAAGAAGAGGGAGAGGGAGAGGTGCGGGGCGGGGAAGTGTGGGGAGAGAGGGGGACCGTCCAGAGGATGGGTATTTGCTAGGATTTCAATATTTGTCTATGCTAGGGGCATATAATGAATAGTGAATGGAACTCGGTACTAGTAATTGAATATTTATGGGACTCGGTTGCTCTGCAATCTCGTCCAATAAAGTTGCATTTGCTCAATAAAGGGAGCTGTGGGGACACCACTGAATAATAATAATAATATATTTCGCCAATATACTCATAAAACCTACCATATTGGGAACGTCCGTTGATGTCTCGCTTCTTTATTCCAATCTCATTGAATGCACGTGACATGATGTCGGTGACACGTGATGTTTCAACGTCAGTTACTGTCATACGACCTCCGAAACCATGGAATACTGCAGTACATAATCGTGGAATCATCTATACATGACGGTGATCTAAAAAGATTGCTATGACATTGTAAATGCGAATAGCAATATAACTAATTCTATTGTTCATTCATCTCAATAGGTTAGTAGGTTATGTGATTGGGGAAAGGTCCTCCTTGTTAGAGGAGTTAAAATATACTTGTCCAATTGGGTTACTGTAGGTTATACTGGGATACAATTTGGATTATTAAAACCAATTTGTGAATCATTAAAATTTAAAGTTGGGTTTGAAGACCTTATTATTGTGAAATAATAATTATTGAATACATATTTGATAGACTGACTAACATCTAGGAAGAGGAAGCATGCCGACAAATATAAATAACCTGGAACCCACCAGATTAGTTTTAATTAACCTTCGGTAATGTGCACACGGATTAGTGTTCATCTTGTCTTTGAAGGTGTAACATTTTATAGGGTCAATCAATTTTATCGATTAATCATTGAGCATTAAACTCGATTATAACTTCATCCGATGCAACTTCCTTTTCGGATAAAGGTACCAAAGTTGATTCAAACTTTCTATAAAAGTAACATTCAGCATAGATTTCCCATTCTGCAAATAACCCCAGGAGGTCAATTATTCCGCAAATAACTTGGGTGGATTTGCAATAGAATTGTCGCACATTTACTACCCCTTTTCATGCAAACATTGACAGTTCTAAAGCCAGCATAGATATATTATATTACAATTATTATTAGGAAAGGTTTACTTTCAAGGAATAGATAGATAAGGCGTTTGATGTGTGCATTGAAATGTGTCGTGCGTAGGACACAATACGCTTTGCTACCTGAGCATATTTTCATGCAGTAAGTAGCGAGTTAACGATTAACACGATAGAGAGTACGATATCAAGCGAGAGGGGGTTATTTGCAGATGCGAACATATGACTGAATGTTCACAGATCAAGGAAAAGATGACAGAATCCTAATGCTGGACCAGTTTCATCTTTCCACAGGAAAGGAATTCAACTTTTTGACTCAAAATCTTTGAAAAAGAACTCAAAGTATGATCTTGATTTATGTTCATAGGATAATATGAGAACAGAAATGATATTGATTTTCTCTTTTGTCCAATATTCTTTTCTTTTTCTATTATTTCTTATTCTTTCAAACGAATGTATTATTCCACCATTTCATGTTTTCCTATGAATATCTTCGGAAAAAGACCCAAGGTACAAGACGGGACATACATTGACAAGAAATTTAAATGTAAAGTTGCGAATGATCATCCATGCAACCATTCTCATCAAACAATGCTGTAGTTACCATTTGCGTCATCTGTCAAATAAATATCACAGAAAATCTAGTTAAATAAATGAAATGAATAAAACTACCGTAAATAAACCTAATAATTGGGCGAAACGTATGTATCAATATTTCTTCACAACAAGAGATAAATTGGAAACAGCAGAAGTTAGAAGTATCTTCTCTCCGTCTGAATTTCTTCACAGCACAAGCTGCTGATAATGTTTTTGATAGAAGTCTTGCTTGTATTTACTTTGGGAAGGAATTCCCGCTCATATTTGGCATGATCAAAAAACGTTGTCATGTTACAAAAGTTTGTGTAGTATTCGCTCTTGTCGTGACCATCTGGTGGTACACACATTTGCAATATCTTCTACTGACTATGCATACCTTGCAAAGGCGAGTGGTCAATATAATCACAAAAGTACCAAACCAATTAATTCTGTTTCAGTATTTCAATTTTTCGTGAAAACTGCTAATGGAATCATAATGCACAGTATGGGCTGTACATAAGCTCTATCTGCATGCATTCGTACTTATACCCATCAAATTAACCTTATTGGTTTTGATTTCATGCTCCAGGGTAATCAGAAGACCTTGTTAGTTGAGAATGTAATATGAGAGTAAGATCACACTGGTATTACAATTGGAATGTATTGAATTAGTTTCCAGTTTTACCAATTCACATTCGGTTTTAGTGTTGTGAGGGTTATATAATTACGTGTTAATATAATAGAGCATAATGGAATATCAGACGTTACATCACTGCATTAAAACATATAAGACCTTTGATTACGTGTAGAAGATATAATATACGTGTATAAATCAAGTTATTGGCTTCTGTGACCCCATCGATAGCTTGTAGGGATTATGCAGGGTACCTGTTCGGACGAATTCACCATTGCGGTTGTCCTCTGACTTAATGAAATATGGTAGCACATCTTTGTAAGCCCAGCCATGAGCTCCGTTTTTAGCCCACTCATCGTAGTCATGACGACTGCCACGAAGATATAGCATGTAATTAAGGTTAGAGCTGCCGCCTAAACACTTTCCACTAGGCCACTTGGCAACCTACAAACGAGTAAAAAGAACGGAATTTGTAATAGAATCATTACTATATTCTATATCTCTAATCATCAGCTAATAACGAATTATAAGATTCCTATTAAACAGCAATGGTTGTTTCTATAATGATAAATACATGGTAATGTAAATAGAATTAGGGGTGATGTATAATCGCAACTAAATTTCAGGGCTTGCAATTTCGTAATTTGCTTGTAGTTACTAATCCTATGATTACAATAAAATATAAGATGTGTAACCCCTTGGTAATGTGCTTGCAATCTAAATCGCAATGCCAAAGGGTACATCTACCAAATCGTAAATACATAATTCTTTTCCAAGGACTTGGTAGTTGTGATGGTGAGGTGCGGGGAGGGTCATCATAACGGCTCGAAGGAAGTTAGAATTGCTTACCAAAAGGCTTGTACTTATAATATGTTACAAAGCAGTTCTTGTAAACATATTAACAGGTTTTAAGCTTCTTTTTGGAAATAGATCAATTTCACCATGCAGGACCTGATGATACCATGAATAATTGAAGGTTTGTGAAGAAGTGAGGTTTGAGATAGTTGTTAGGTCGGGTGTTTGTGTGGGCGGGGCGAGTGGGTTGAGTGGGATGTCACACACCCTCCCACCTAATTTACTCTGCTGTATTATAACTAGCATAACAACTGTATGTTCTTTGTATTGGTTGTAAGGTACGAGGGTTGACTGATGAGTGGTTGAGAGGTGATTGTTTGGTTTAATAAGTATGTTAGTAATAAGTGCTTACGAATTACTAATGATTTAGTATTTTTTTAATATTATACACCACAGCACTTTCACATATCATCATCGATATACAATGGCATGGAGTAAGAAAAGCACAATATCCTCGTACTATACAGTGTATACCAACGCAACATAGAAAGTACGATATGCTTGCTGTAGGGCTCACTCAAGCTCGCCAATGTCACAGGTTGTATGTATTTGGCCATTTCCACCAATTTGACAACATTTCGGCCCCTACATCCCCCCCCACCCCCCCCCCCCCCCCCCCCCACCCGAGTACCCAAAAATTATTTGTACATTAATCAGTTGATTTATTGTTTTCTATCAACCTTATATATATGCGCATTAAACTGCCAAGTTTGGAACCAATCTGATTATTAGTAATTTGTTTACAGGGGGCGTCAGAAAATAGATCCCAATTATTGCCAAATATTGCCGTGATCACAACTATATTCCATCACAGATGGTGATGGTATGGTACAATATTCATTGTCATTTTTTTTTCATTTACAAAAATGATAAAATGATTATATTCTCATATGATCCCAGAGGAGAATAAAAGCCCTTTCGAATGGTATATGGAAAACAAACCTTCATCCATGGGATCATTATAAAAATCAGTGAAGAAAAACGGTGATGGACAAAAATGCCCCCATTTTCGAAACTTACATTTTTACATTAATTAGGAATATTAATCAGTTTTTTCTTTTTTTTTAATACACCCATGTGTCAATCTTTCCCGTTGGGAACTATTTCATTAGAATCGACCAAATACAGTATATCTGCCTAAAAGTAGCTCTATCCAAGCCTGAATGAACCTCATAATATTACTATACCTCTAATAACAAGTATCAAGTTAGGTAAGTATTAAGTTAAGAAATGATATAATCAACTATTTATCTATTTAACTTTACAATTAGTGTCAATTTAATGTATATACCTGCGTTTCCAAAGGAAACAATTTCTCGGGATCAAATACTTGTGTCCGATGTCAATTTATAGTTACTGCAATTTAGTCATGCTTAGACTGAAAAGTTGTTTGAATGTATTAGTTCTTTTTTAAAGCGTTGCCTTGCTATAGATCTTCTAGTATTCAGTACAGAGGTAACTTAAACACTAATTTAATGAAAGAACACTTTATTTCAAAGCCAGATTGCTACTGCTATAGCAAGAGTCAGAGAGTGAAAGAGAAAGAGAGATTGGGGTAATGGGTGAAAGGCAAGGGAGGGAGGGAGGGAGGGACAGAGCTGGGAGGGATAGAGCCACAATGTCAGTGTGCACCCAACCATGACTGGGTAAGGGTGAGGGTTATTACGTACTAACTAGAGGGAGGCAGTATGGTGCAGGGAGCATGTGCCAGAGTGGAGAGGAGTATGTTGGAGGTAAGAAATGGGTGGTGCATGGGCGGAGCAGAAATGTATGACTAATCAAGTGGAATAGATAAGGCAGGCTCGCCTGATGTCATATCTAAGCTCACACACAGCTCACACACTTTATCAGATTAGAGGGGTTGGCACTTTTGGCTACGAAGCAATTGTTCTCAGGCCCTAATCTCAGGCCCAGGCCCTATGAAATGAAGGTAAATAATGATTCAATAAGGCTAAAATATATATATATATCATGGCATAAAAATCGAACCCAACTTGAGATGGATATAGGATGACGCATTCACAAAACACTTGTGCGTTATTTTTCCGTTTTTCCTGAGTGGCGAAGCTGCTTGTCTTGCCGGACCATAAAGTATGATTAGCTTGTGGAAGAAAGTATGCGGGCATTTAATAAAACGACCTGGGGACATGATGATGGTGAAGGTCTGATGTCCAAGCGTCCATCATATAATTACGATATAGGTAGTTAGAGTGCGCCATGGCAGATAACTATGAAAAACGTTCTAATGAGCGATGTGTATATATCTGTATTCTGTAAATCATGAATATAAAAAGTTTTTAAAAAAACAATTTTGAAGGTCCCTTTAATTCAATGTCACCAATTTCTTAATGCAGCATTCTCAGTTAACATCAGTCAGTTAATATCGGTCAATAACTAAAGATTTAATTTTTGTTCCGTTCTTTTCCAACCCATCTAAAAGCCATTTGACTAAAATTTCACAGATTTCGCTGCGGTTGTTCTGGACTTCAAATTCTTGTATAATCATAAAACAACTGCAGAATTTCAGTCCTATAAGTCGAAATATGAGTACATTAGATAAGAATGTCTAAATCGTATTAGCTGAGAATGGTGCTTTAAATGTGCAATGGGCGAGAGAACGGAAAGGTATAAAAGGAAATGGATGTGAAGTTGGAGGAATATTCTCAGTCGCAGGACATATCAACCATTACCATTATATATATATAATTAATATATATATATATTAAAAAAAGTCACAATCTACGACAATTATAAAATTACAAATCACAACTCTAATAAATAAGTTATAGGTTTTTCCTTGATAAGATCCTAATACAGCACAGGTCAGCTCAAGGAGATAAACAGAAGGAAATTAACAAGCCTCACATTGTCAACATGTCCCTTGCAGGAACTCTTTTGCGGTACTGTTTTATATTGCCAGTCGAATTCTGTATCGACGGCATGGTCAGCAAAGATGGGTATGTCTATATCAGGAAATGAGGAAGGGTCCCCTCCCGCTTCCAGAACAAGAACTGACCGTTGGTCATCCTCTGACAGCCGAGAGGCTACCACAGAGCCAGATGTGCCCGCACCCACTGAAAATACAGCAGAAACGGTTGGTTATATAAACCTCACCAAATTGGCATTGGACTTATACAATACCCCAGCCGGGATTGGACTTTAGAAACATCAATTGATTAAAGGACAACTGAGTGTTTTAAGGTGTTAGAATCTAAAGGTAAATAAGATACGTATTTCTTCCAAAAGAGTGACCGACTAAAAAACTGTAAGTCTGTAAAACTGTCTCCTTAGAGATTCAACATTGAAGAAAGAATACTGGTCCGATACTGGTAAACACTTCAAAAACGATCGCTTAGCCTTAAATAAGTCTATTACTAAAGGTAATACATGGAGGTATGCTTTTGTGCGAGGCCTTTGTATTTTCTTCTGTTGACTTGAAAGTTGGAATCAATAAATTGGAGACGTATGAGCTCCAATTAATGATAATATTAATGATACGAGTACTGGCTGTTTCGGCCAAACCTACTTATATAAATGCGTTCCTTATTATTATTCTCACTCTAGTAACCAGGGGACCACATATGAATATGGGTTTTACTATAAAAGCTTATATTGATACTTATACTTATTAGCTGATACTTGCCTACTATATAATCATAGTCTTCTTTTAGTTCATGTGCTGCGAAAGCGTTGATGATATCTTCAGTGCTTAGGATACGGTAGGCGGCAAGCACTGCCCCTATGGCCATCAACTGGGGGATGTAACGGGCCACCATGGTCTCTGCTACCTACTGCAAAAGATACAAACAAAAATAATGTCAGCGAATAATTGTATTCTTATATCAAATGTTAGTGATATAACAGTGATAGGAATTCTCGGTGGGCAGTTGGACTGCTCGTTAATCTCTCAGGTCTCTTTGCTCATAGTGTCACTTAAGGTAGGGCTGCACCAGACCGCATGCTTATTGCGTCAATTATGCGATTTGTCATTTAACAATTATTATAAAGAACTTAAATTGCACAACCTATCTAGACTCCCCTCCGACCAGCTCCACTTGTTATTATATTCGGATTTAAGCCTTGGTTCCACTGCCCCGCTACTTCTCCCACTGCTGCTCCTGCTTCTTGATTAAAGAAGCGGTAGCAGAAAATTCACTTTTTAATCTTCACCTCTGGGACTCAGATTTCTTTCAAACTCAGACATGTAGTTTTTGATGCAATTCCCTTTCGATTGGTGAAAGAAATCGACAGTCTATGATCGAATTAAGGGAGAAAAGTCTGTTGGATAGGGCTTTGTTCTATATAGGTTCTCTGTTATAGAGGCATGGGTGGCGGTCATAAGCTTGTGTCTATTTTCGGTGAAAATGGTTTTTCGCATGGGCCACGATTCGTCTAGATAATAATATTAGTCAATGAAAATGATCTTTGGTTTGAATGCAAAAACCTCTTCTTCCGCTTACAAGTACGTTTTCACTTGTGGCTTGACGTGGTAGTGGATACCGGACTTAAGCTAGAGCCTCTTTATTGAACTGCATAGGTATGTAAATCATTTGCTGGAACAGTTCTGTAAGAGAAAAACTAACCCTTAACCTATAATGTCCTTGATGGAACTGTTTATGACACCTCTGAGCATTATGTCGAAAGACACTTGCTGCTGAGTTATACAACTATTTCAAATGCCAAACCAGTCTTTCTGTCCCTGGAGGAATAAGTGGCGTACAATGGTGGTTGCAATTTTTTCAACATATTTTATAGAGTTGTAGAAGTCTGTAATGATTTTTTTTTTAAAAAGTGACATGACCTTTCTTCATCCGGTGTATCATGTATACATTGATCCTCACCTGAGGCCTAATATCATTTACCAACCCACACAAAATGGTCTAAATTATAAAAAAAATGGACTTACAAGCAGTGATTTAAAGCTACATTTGCGGTTAGGATCAATCAAAAAGGTTTTCTACGTTTTGTTCCTACCTGAAAGTAATTAGACTAAAATTGTGGTCGAGTTCACCCTGTTCTTTTTGCTGCAGCAGGGCTTCATAAAGGTCCACATGTACATTTCTGTGGCCCGCCGAAATCCTTTGCTGCAGTCATTTTAGTATCGCCAATCCGCGCTCGTTTTTCTTTGGCCCATTTGACTTAAAATCTATGTATTTATATAACAGCAGCAAAATATTGCTAGATTCAGTCCTATAAGTCAAACAATGAGTAAATGTTGTAATAGTTACTTTTCATAATAGCTTAGAATGCAGCTTTAATGTTCACCCTCATTTCCATATTATTTCATTTTGGAATTTGAAATGAGAACGGTTCACCACTGTTTGCAATAAATGAATTTAAAATAGATCATCCTTTGTGGCCCTACGTTTATTTCAGGAACATCCTAGGTAGTCCTATAGACCTTTACTTTTTTACGATGCTAGTCGATGGTTAGTTTCCCTCGCCAACCTTCCGAATGATATCATAGGTATCAGCGAAGTTAAGGTGACTTCTGAGGTCAAGACAGCAGTGTTTTCATAAACTTTACATGCGTCACAAAGGCCTGATTAGATGACAATAATAGCATCATATCATCATCGGTAACCGCCTTTGGACAGACCCTCCAAGCCATACACCAAGGACGCTATGTCCTACCCAAGTAGTCATGCAGACAGCGTGTGGGAGTAAAGTATCTCCAAGAGGTTTTTTGTCTCTCCTACATGGCTGTTGCTAGGTGAAATATGAGGTTGTTTTATAGGAGGACATGGATATCATGTGAGGCAAAAGTGGGATGAACTTATGGTGTTCCGTTTACTCAATATTCAGAAGATTATGCTGAAGCCACAAGTGTGATATTGGATGATGAATTAGTTCAGCTGGATATTTGTAGCGAATATATACAGATTAAAAGTTTTTGTCTTTGATTGAAAGGTTCTTAATACATGTGTCTTCTGGGCTATTTTGGATAGTTGATTATATATATGTAAGATTAAAATGAGGATCTACTATACAGGCAGAATCTTGCTTTTGGTATCTCTATATTAATAAAATAAGGGTTTGGAGCCTTAAACTGCTATCTTCTCTGAAATCGCTGGCCAGATCTCCATTATATTTCACATGCACATTGCCAAAAATGGTGCCGAACCATTCCACTAGGTTTCATAAACAAATTAGGGTTGGAAAGGGGTTAGAAATGGGTTTACATCGAGCACCCCCATCCAGGGCCCCCAGCACTGCCTGAAAACAAACCTATCAGTGCCCCTACACCAGGTTTCTGGGTCACCCAAAGCATGACATCATGGACAGGTAATGTCCATTGTGGGGCCAGGAGGAGAGGGGCGAGGGGAAGGGGCAGAGGGGCAGAGGGGCAGGGGGAGAGGGGCGGGGGGAGAGGGGCAGGGGGTGGGGGGAGAGGGGAAGTGGGCGGGGAAGGGGAAGGGGAAGGGGTGGAAGGAGGGAGAGGGACGGGGGAAGGGGGGGAGGGGGGAGAGGGCCAGGGGGAGAGGGAATGGGAGGCAACAACAATACAGTGACAAAAAACATTTTAACAGGGTTCCATTTGAGGTATGAATGTTAATACAGATACTAACTTACAGAGACAACTTGAAAGAGAAAGATGGTTGGAGAGGGAACAAGGAGAGTGTCCCACTAGCAAATCCCGTGTGAAGCACGGGTATTTGCTAGTATCATTTAAATCATTTTAAAGCTGCGTTCTCATCTGATTTCCGTCACAAAATGAACATTTCTATTGTCCTCTATATTTCTATCGACCAATCCAAAGCATAGCATAGCACAGACAGGTTTTTCGATTCCGTGGGGTTAGTAATTTTCTCCTCACAGTCCTGGGCTTTGTTTGAAACCTTTTCTGAGGTAAAGCTACTTCTATGCCAAAGGTCTCATTATCTCCCAACTTATTAATTTTGGTGACCAGCCTAAATATCACTTTTTTTCAATCTGACTACCTGATATTTATTGTTCACTATACTGTCACGCATTGAATTTAAAGATTTCTTCTGTATATATATGTCTACACCATGCACAAAGGAAAATTATTATTGTATTTTATCTCCACATTATCTTGGCCCGACAGAACTAACCCCGAAAAGGGGAGTCGGTAAACCAAATATAAATAAATCTTTAAAAAAATAAATAAATATGTAGTGGGTCCGCTGTATCATAGCATCCCTGTTGCCAACGACACCAACACCATGCTGCGGCAACAGGTAGCACCACTACTAGAGTCGGAAGCAATATGCAATACCGGCCAGTTCAAGCAGGGGGACACACCATACTATACCAACTGTCATATACCTATTTAGTCTCGAATTCTTGGGATTTCGAGGTATTTACTGGTGAACTACGTGAGAGCGGACAACTAGATGGTTCCGGGCTGGTGACCATGGTCCTTGTTTAGCAACGTGATGGTTCCGGTCTGTTGAACACAGCTGGACCATTATGTTTGGGATGGGGAGATGCCAAGTTCTAATCGTTGGATTATGGGGTGCGGGTGGGATGTGGTTATGAGTTAATTTTATGATACAGTTGTGAGCAACACCCACCACGCCTGAACATAGGGATGTGTGACATTATTTAGTATACATATGTATTGTGTAGACATACAGAGAACGTTCAAACATAAAATTATCCCTCCCCTCCCTATACATGATGACCAGCATAGAGAGCGTGCGCTTGGAGTCACGCGACGTCCACCAAAGATTGTCCAAGTTGGTTTAGCCCAGTCCATTATGGTGGTGACAAAGGGGTGGCCGTTGCCTATGTTGTTGAAGTGTTGGTAGTGTCTTTATGCTTTAGAAGTTGCCCTAGGGATCGCAACGTTATTGTTTTGTGTTAAATTGGAAGTGATGGAGGATCCCAAGAATTTGAGACTAAAGCAATTAGATCCTTCAGTTGTAGGGGGGGTTGGTTGTCTGTTTGCCCGGGACGCACCTCGGCTAACGCCTCGGTGGGGTCCCTAAGCAAACAGACAACCAACCCCCCCCTCCAACTTCAGGTTCTAATCGCCCATCAGACACCTTCCTGCGGACGGTAGGCAAAGCATGCCATGCTTTGCAAGGAGACAGGACCTTGCTTGATACTACGGATTTGTGCCTGGAGGGCCCCAACATTCTGTTATTTAATTCAAGTTGTTTATTGCTTTGACCTGGGTGTAGAGTATATAAAACCCGGTGCAAATGAATATCGCTTCGTTACTGGTTGTTCTTTCTCAATAGACCTCTCCTCATACCCCTTATGATACTGCAGTTCACTACAGATAAAGTTACAAACGGATAATTTGACTTTATATCTAATGAAGCATATTACATTCTTTACTCAAGACTAAACCCAATTCAAGACATCAGTATGTATCAGTCAATTACTCCTCATAACAAGAAATCAGTTGCAGTTAATATTTTATAATGTATATAATCTATACATCTGTGTTACATAAAATCTCTCAGTTCAGAAAAATAAGAGTCTGTCTAAACAGAAACATGGCTAGGACGATTCTGAAGACGCATATATTATCCATACTCAAATATGGTATTATATTCCTAAGTATGGCTAATGGCAGTATAAGGAACAAACTCGAAAGACTCATGATTTGAGCCATTAAATTAACTTACTTTAACTAGAAATATTATTAAATAGAAATATTCAAGAACTTAGACTAGATTGCAAAATCAAGTCTTGTAAAAAGAGGAAAGATCGCTTTATTAGGGATAATGTTTGATAACAAACATGACCCCCTTTTTAACCAAGATATGCTGAGAGAAATAAGACCTGCGGATGGACAAGTTTTAAAAATCCACAAACCCATAAGAGAGAAATATAAACACACCCCTCGTTTTCTTGGCCCTTCGCTTTGGAATAACCTGGAGGGGAAAACTTTAAAAAAAAACTCATTAAAAAACAATAATCTGATATAATTGATCTGACTAGAATTGAGAAACCTGTATTGTCATTTACGTTTACCGAATATCTTTATTCGATCCAGTAGTGGGTCAATGAGGGGCCCTGACTGCTGACTATTTTCCTGAAGATGAAAAGGAAATGTTATGCATGTTATATAAAATGACTTCAAGTGAATCTGGATGCCATTAATACATGGTGTCAAATCAACAAAATCTCAGTCAATGCGGAGAAATGTAGCATAGTTAATTTCAAATTCAGGAAAAAAATAAAGAAAGAAACACTTAACCTCAAATTGGGAAATTCAGAACAAATACGGCTGCAGAATACAAATATGTTGGTTTCACCCTAGATGAATACCTTACTTTCAAACCTCATATCCACAACACTATAAAAAAAACAAGGCAAAAAATCTCACTGATGTACAAAGCAAAACGCTCCCTCACACAAAAAGCAAAAGTAGACTTATACAAAATGGCCATACTCTGACAAATTGACTACTGTGATTTTATAGATTATTCAGGCCCAAAAGCACTACTAACTAAACTACAAATACTACAAAATTCAGCCCTTAGAATTATCTCAAACAAATCACAATACGATAATTCAATGTAATACCACTACAGGAAAGAAGAGATCTCCATGTACTAAACATGGCTTACTACTTCCCGACGGGCACTGAGTGCAATTGAATGTGATAGCACTGCAATCATTTCGTGATTGACAGCAAACTAGTGAAGTGTGATACTTATAGCTTTGAATCACAGTGAAATGAACATGTCATTAGCCATCATTATGTGAAATCCATTGCGTCTATTTCCTGCTATGGTGGTGGTGGTCTCACACTTGTGTTGGATCAAGCTCTCATTCATATTCATTTATGTTTGTATTAAACATGTGTTAATTAACCAATTGTATCTTCAAATACATGTTTTCTTCAAAAGTCAATAATATGGGTGTGATCTCAATTGCGCATATATTGCGCATTCAAAATTGCACCTAAATACTCATCATAATGCAGCCACAACTGGACACAACACCTGACACTTTTCACTCACTTGGCATTCACACCCACTGACACTCAACTGACTCCATTCTCTGACACATGTACTCATTCTCTGACACCAAGTCAAAGGGGTTTCCTAAAGTTGTATGGTTATACAACAATTATATGTATTAATAGAAATATGACTATAACTATATAAATGACTATGCCTATGACTATATAAATTGGGTTAAATATATGGCCGAAATAAGGCAAAATAATAGGCAAAAAGGAAGGTATGTGAAGCATAGGTGTAGGAATCGAAATATTTGCCACAGCCTTCCCAAACTTCGTCTGCATTATGCTGATATTCCCTGCTATATGTACGCCGAAGATGGTAACGATTCATTCTCATTCATCCGCCAAGGAGGGCGGGTAACTTGGCGGTTTTACCCGCCCGCACAAATTTTTACCCGCATTTGGCGGCGGGCGGGTGCTAATTTCGCACTCTGAAACAATGTAATGGTACCTCCATATTAGCTAAATCCTTATTACTTCTCAACTTCATATCATTACAGAATTATTAAGTGGCAAAGCAGTATCCTCTTTCCTTCTCCTATTGTGTTCTACTTCACTTAACTGCACACGTCTTTCCTTGTCTAATAATTGAGAAATTATATCAATAAACTTACAAAGGAAGTGCAGCTAACACTATGAACTAGCCCCTAGACATGAGTGGCACAGCAATGTCTTCCTCCCATGTACTAAAGATGCCTGTATATACTGTACATCGAAAGCAATGAAATTGTTACTATCATACATATGAAACCTTGTACAAACGAAACCTGGGGCAAGTGAAAAGCCCTATTGCTGGGACTTGAACTACCCAGTATAAATAAAAGCTTTAAAAAAAACAAATAAAACAAACTTCTCCCACGGATTTAATTTACCCTTTTATAATTGCTTAAAAATTATTCATTATTTCATAAGTAGATATGCGTAACAGTTACACGGCGCAGTTACAGGGCGCACGGCGCTAACGCACGCCTGCTACTAGTGAGACCAAAATGATGCATATGGTTAAATTCCTTATTTCCTCACCTTTCTGTAGATATAAAGTGTGTACATGTTAAATAATATTTAATATGATAGAGCAGTTAAGATAATTTATTTCTTTTGCTGAAGAAGAATAAGAAATGAACTACAACTAAAATAAACATAACTGGGGGATGGTGTATCTCATCAGTCGTTTACCATTATGCCACTTGTTCGCACCAGGTGATAGAACTAGTTTTACACCAGGTGGTGCTACTGGTGAACAGATAGCATTTACAATTTCTTTTAAAAGTAAGTGACAAGAATATACTAGCGTTGCATATATACATGGTGGCCATTTTGTTTTTGCGTTTTTTAGTACTTTCCCGTGGACCATTTTTCCTCTACTTTAGATATGTTATTCAGCACATTAAGAACTACAGGAAACAACCATAAAACGTTTTGTTGCAATTTGTTCAGGGTAGGGCTATTTTTGAGCTTAGATTGACTCTACTATTTAACCACCACTGTTATCCTTGTGTATAACCACTGAAAATTTATTTACAGATATTCTAAACTCCCCATTGTCATAGGCAGTTGCCATGGAAACGGATTTTATTAAAAATGCTCAAGCATGCCAGCTGGGCACACATCAGTTTCTTGACAACCTGACCAACTGCTGTCAGCAAAAATATCGTGGTAGTGCTCTAAGTTACCCTTACTCCATATTTGGGGGGTTGTCTACTGGACTATATTATTATCTGGTAAGGAACCTTTAGAGAAGGAATTTGCTATACAGACAGTACTCATTGCTATTCCTATAGTAGGAAATTAAAAATAGGAGTTAGGTTCAGTTGTAAGCATATGCGAATATGGTTTTGGCCATTTCTTTGACTGTGGGGTATGTTTCATATAGTAAAACGTCATCGTATGTCACGCATCATCCTACATGTATCACGCTCATTTCTTAAGCTACTTAAAACAGGTAATAAATCCAAATAACTCTAAAGGAATACATTTTAATGTATCAACCGATAGTCTTCATTATAATAACGGATATCATATTTCATACCTTCTAATATATAGGAAAAATGAAAGGAAATACATTATTATCTATTAGTTAAAGTATAAAAAATTGAGAAGTTTTTAAATTAAAAAACGCAAGTTTAGGATCATTTTACATTATATATGTTCACCAAAATATATCAAATTACTATCGAAATCTGAATAAATAGGCCTGTTTTTGAAGGTAGAAAAAGAAAACTATTAAAATGAACCTACCGCATGGATGAAATGCTACTTTAAACATTTTGATATTGAGCGTGATGTACGATGGTGGCAGAGGTAAACTTTGCCAGGCCACTGAAGGCTAACTATCAAAGATTATGCTGCCGAATTTCGCAGAATTACAGCCAAGTATTATAGTAATATGCACAAGAAAAATCAGCAATAATATGAACAATGCTATTTTTGGGGTTTGTTCAACTGCATTTCGGGCAAATGACTACTTTTCATAAAAATCGGTCACCTATGTACTATTTGATTATTATAAGCTAAACATAAAATTCGGGGGTAATCAGAAGAACTGTAATAGTTACATAGAGATTATTCCCTTTTCCTTACTTTTGTTTTGATTTTCTACATTGTATAACGAGTTATGTAGCTGTGATATAGAATAAAAATCTAATATGCAAACTATTGCTGATAAATGGGGTTCAATACTTATTACAAGTTTATCTCAATTTAATTTAGTTTCCTTCACCCATCATTATGTTTATTATTGTTGTTGCGACCCTTCATTCCATCATACCATTCATGTTTCAATGGGAGATTATCCTTTCTATGGAATAATAATTGATGAATTCTCGTAAAATCCTCTCCCTAATATTTGCAGTATTGGGCGTTATTGTGAGTATGAATAACAAAAGCATACTGTTATTTCTCTTCATTTAGTACCTGAAATACTTCGCGTATGATAATAAGTGTATTTATAATGCTTTTTATTCTTGATGTTGTGTCGAAGGTACGGATAAACACCCTGCCGGGAAAGGGGGATAAAAACACTTGGAAGCCGATTCCCTTCGTGGATTCAGGTGAGTGTAATGGGCCCCAAAGTGGGCCTAGCTAGAGCAATAAACAAAATAATTTTGGAAGTCTGGGAGTAAAGGCGGTTCTCTTGTTGGGAGGTTTATATGCACATGTCTGAAATGGGGCGTAAATCCCCTACTGCTGCCCCTAAGAAAGTGCAAAATTAGTTCATTTTCTAATGATTTAAGATTTTATACATTGCATTGTAAACCTGCTTCCAAAATGTTAGTTCAAAATGTGGAATAGGTCTTGAACACAGCTAGAACAATTTTTCAAATCTTGGATCATCATAATGTAACTCCATCCACACTATCAGCAGAACTTGGAATCTCCAAGACCCGTGCTCCAAGACTTTGTGCAGTTTGCTCAGGTAGAAAAAAAAACTAGTCTTGAATTATTACTGGGGTTATAGTACAAGAAGTAACCTTCAAACCCTGAAGTTCTGGTAAAAGGTCTTTTCATATGTGGCAAGCAGGTGGACCTCAGGTGTGCAAAGACACTGAACTGTGGAAACCGCCTAGTTTAGACTGTTTCGCCCAGTGCTATCCCTGTACATTCACAGCATTGATAACATATCACCAAACAGGCGAAGTTTTCACATGCGGTGAACACGTAGTTCAGGAGCGGTACAGCATTTCACCTTACTACAGCAATGGATAACGTTCCATGAAGTTATACATATAAATGCACGTTGAAAATGATAATATGAGATGTGATGAAAGCTTTCAATTAAAAACACATGTTTACCAATTAACTCTGTCTAAACATCTAACGAAACTACAGTATATTTTAAATTTTCACTGCTAGGTATTTCCTGGAAGACCTGGATTAAATTCCAGATGGACATCTCCATTTTGGTCAAACTTATTGAACAAATACATATACATATTATTATCATTACTTTACGTAGATCTATAGAAGCTGCGGTAACCCAGTATGATATTCATTTTCCCATTCGACTCTGTTACAAACTCAACCGAACAGACTGCCTGACCCCGATTCCAGATATGGGTTTCCTTTACTTCCGTGCTCTGTGCCCTAAAAACCTATGGGGATCCAGTAGGGGTCAGTTCTGCTGCTCTACAGCATAGGTACGGTATTTACCCGAAGCATGCACTGTTTACAACCAAGATCCAAACTGGCCCAGATAGACATTCTCTCTATACGCTACTCTCTTTTGTAAGAAATGTTGCATTGTGAATATCAGTAGCCAGCCAGCTACCGAGTTTTGTATTAGAACGCTCTTTTATAACTGTGGGCTTGAGGTTGTATGTTAAAGATTACTTTCTTGTGGGCATTTTGATCATATGTATTATATTTAATTAAAAGGTTGTTATTTTTTATCATAGGGCACATATATAATTATATTGAACAGTGTATAAATTTCATGTCGTCGTACATTTCAATATTCTATAGAGAGTGTCTTCAGAGTATCGTCAGGTGTCAGAGGATTTGCAAGTCCGCCATCCTGAATCTTGATTTGCATGGTTGTATAGGAGTTGTATGTAAGTGTACAATATATAGAAAACATACCATGTTCAGCATGAAATATTTATGAGTGCTCCAATGTCAATATCCACGTATTATCCATGTTATAATAATAATAATAGATTTTTATTTCCATAAACGTTTACAAAGTTTAATACATGGTACAGACTAGAAATTGAAATGAAGTAAAATATGGAAAAAGGAGTATTATCTGTAAAGTATACAGGTCTTCCATTTTAAATAGCCCTGAATTTGGAAAAGGATCTATACTAGTTGACAATGTACTATGATATAATATGATATAATGCACTGAGATCGCCGGTATCTCAATGTTACTGTCAGTACCTACCTATCTATAAACATAGGTATGTAGGCAAGAGTATACAAATATATATGGGTACATACAAACAAAGTAGAAATACAATACAATAAACATGAATATCAATCCGGTGTTATATAGTAGTTAAAGTATCTCACTTATTCTTACATGAAATCAGCAGAAATTATATAGATAAGTGGGGTTGTACTGAGTTTTTAGGTATCTCTTGAAGGTCACCAGGTCTTGAAAGGACCTGGTGCTTCTGTCAAGGTTGTTCCATAAGGTTGGTGCCTGGTATACAAATGATTTTTTAAAAATTTTCCGATTTGGGGGTCGGTATTATTAGATTTGGACCTTTTCTCAAGCTTCTAAGATTCACTCTCCAGATGTCTAGTCTACCCTCTATTTTGGTATCTCTAAATGCTTTTTCTAACAGATGCATCTGTCGCCTGACGTGTGGTTGTTGTAAGCCAGCATCATCAAGGAGGTGGTCTACATTTGTTTGTTTTGGTAGATTATAGGCTAGCCTGACGATACAATTTTGGATAGATTGCAAACGATTTAGTGTTTGTTTTGGTGCCACATTGTAGATTGTTGTGTCGCCATATTCCAAAATTGGTCTAATAGTCATTTTATAGAGTGTCAGGATTGTTGATTTGGAGAGGGCTCTAGATATTTTGCTTAAGGCTTTTATTCTTGTTTGTGCTTGTGTGATTCGCCTTTCGATATATTTTTTGAAAGAGAGTTTATCGGTGTCTACTCCTAGGTATGTGCAGGATTGTGTTCTTTCTAATTTCTGGTCATTTATTAGTATGTCCGGAAACTTGTGGTGAGAATCTTTTGATTTTCGGTTGTGTATAGACATTACTTGGCTCATTTTAATATTAAGTGATATCTTGTTGGTCTTATACCAGGCACCAACCCTGGTTAGATCAGACTGAAGTTCATCATTGTCCGCTGACGCTCTGTCCCTGGAGGTATATAAAACAGTGTTGTCGCGAAGTATTGGATGTTATGTTTCCAAAGCACAGGTCCCCCTCCCTCCCCACACTTCCCCCTCTCCCTCTTTTCCCTCCCCCTCTTCTCTGTCTCTCATACCTTTTTTCCTCTCCTCCCCTTTCCGATCCCACCTCTCCCTCCCCTCTGCTTCATCCCAGCCTCTACCTTGTCTTCACCCTCCCCCTCCTAACCTCCCGTTCCCCCTCCTAACCTTCTCCCTGCCCCGCCCCCCTCTCCGATTCCCCACCCTCTCCCTCCCCTCTTCTTCACTCTCCCCCTCCCCCTTCACATGTGGTTGGGTCCCCTGGAGGTGATCTAGTAGTTTGTGGGAAGTGACATAAATGACATAGTCCCAGGCTTTCCCGACAGACTTCCCCAGCTTTCCCAGGCTAAAAGTGCTTGTACAGAACCCAACTAAATAGGGCTTCCAAATCACATTTTCAGCCTATATACCTGTTGTCCTCAGGAAAGGGTCGACAGAACTGTACAGAGGAGAAAAACGGCTGGTAACATCACAGGTTCCAAGGAAATCCTCTATTGGAATCACTCGCCTTGCTATGTATAGGCAAGACCTTGCCGCCATATAGCTGCGACGAGGCCACGCCCACTTGTTGTTTGTGTACGGTCGTCAACCACGTGACAGGCTCGACCAATAGGAGCGCAGGGAAGTTGGAACATTTTGTATAACTGCCACACCTTCTTCCACGCTCGGGTCGATCAGACCTATTTGCATGTGTCAACATTGGAAATTTTGAACTTTGGTTGTTCTAACCTTATTTCCTTCATGTTATTATTAATACTTGTTCATATAATATAATCGTTCAAAATATATATCTATGCTTAAATGCCTCCCACGACAGACTATATATTAAGAAGTATGATTCCAATTACTTTTAAAATTCCTAACCTAGGAGAAGTATTGTTCCATATCAACTGTCACTTTCTAAAGTAAATACTAATGTGAGGACCTAGGTTGATGGAGGTGGGAAATATACCTCAGAATTCATGAATGTTTAACCAGTGCTTCCTCCCATGTTAATCTCTGTTTAACATGGAAGTATTCTTTTGCAGCCTCAATGGAGCCATAGTTTCAATTCAGTGGAAATTCCATATAATGTATAATCACATACTTGCCTGTGTGTCATGCATGATTTAAACCTTGAAATCATAATCGTTTACCAATATGGATGTATAAATTTCGAGATTAAAAATAATATTTCAAAGGTTTAACAAGGTAATGCATCTATATCGATATGTAGGGGTCCGCCCTATATTGGCATCTCTGCTATAGAGCAAGGAGTGAACACCTCAAGTACCACCCAGTTCCGATAGGCAGCAACATGCTACCATCCATATCATCACCAATGCAGACACCGGCCTTTGGACAGCAGGGGGATCACACCATCCTCTACAAGGAAGCCAAGGCTCAAAATGAATAGTACTCAATACTGTAAAGACATGATGTGTCATCATTGTATAATTTTCTCCAATTTATAATTTAGTTTCCAAGTGATTGAGACACCTCAAAACACGAAGGGACACAGATGTTTATATTTGAAGGAGGTTTAATACTTTGGGGCGATCTACGTTTCGGTCTAACATTCGACCTTCATCAGGATCGATTAACTATAATTTAGTTAATTGTCATGGCCCAAGCTTGTTTTATCTCTATCATATTTACCTATAAATTCATCAAACTTCTAATCTAATAATTGGGGGGTTTATCGAATGAAGTCCTATACGTCACAGCATGAGTAATTTTGTTGGTGGTAATAGTTGTGAATGCAGCTTCAATTCTAGTGTATACCTGCAACATCGGAAAGATGGAAAATTTACACTGATCTCACAAATGTTCCCTCTCCCCTCCCACCCGTTGTACAGGCATCCAATGCACCCATCCAAGTCTCTGCACTACTCTTATTTGGGAAGGAAGATCATATATACTTTGTTAGCTTGGATCCCTGCATTCTATAGACACACCTACACATCACCTGGGTAACACATTTCTGCAAAGCATGTAATCACTAGTGAACCGAGAGCAGCAGCCCGCTTATAGACTTTCATGAGAACGGGCAATAGGGCATTGAATCATAGTATATAGGGTGAAGTCTCCTCAAAATGTACAACTCACCTTCACCAATCCTTTCAAATAATCCAAATTTGGTACAAAAATGAGCTTCAAAATGCAGCTCAACATAAGCAAACAGCTTTTTTGAAACAATGCATTTTTTAAATCAATACACTCAGATACAGCTAGTATTTATCATTTTTCAGCCTGATTTAACAGAATTTACTCAATGTGTAGAGCTTCCGATTGTACATTTTCTCACGACCTGACCCACATGAGTACAGATCTGATGGATCTGCCTATAGAGAGGCAGCAGCTTTCTTTCCAGCAATGGTTAATGGATGCAAGATCAGCAAAAACTAGGCAACCTAGGTCAGACTGGGTCTCAGGTCAGTCAGTGATCTAAACTAGTTTGTATGTTATGAAGCACTGAATTTTCCTCCCTCCCTGAATCTTGGCTCAATGCAGGAGGGTGTATAGATAAAAAAGAAATGTATTATTTCTTATCATTATTTTCTTTGTTGTTAATGTTAATAGCCTTTTGGCAGTATAGCATGACTATCGTGAGATATCCAAGCCGTTGTCGACAAGGGCCAGCGTACATGTATTGCTATATTCCAATAGAAAGCAAGTTTTTTAAATCATACATGTACTGATGAAAAGTGATTACTTATTTGACAAGAGCAACAATGACTCATGACGGAAGTTACACCCAAGGAATTGGCATTGATTAAGCGTAGCATCTCATTCCTTTGCTCAGTGTAATATTTCAAGTTGGCAGTGGAATGATATGGTTGAGGAGGGCTTAGTATAGTTTATACATTGAAGAAATACGTCTCTCACCTGGCCCACTTACCCAGCATTCGGTGCCTCGATCGCGAGAGCATGCAAAAACGCCCTTACCACAGGTGCTGCTGCATAAATTTAATTCCACCCACATTGCCCTTTTTTTACCCATACAGTCAGTGTTCGCCAGAAACTTCATTCATTGCATTGTTTCCATGTATATCCATGACCACCAGTACATCATCTCACTTTCTGCAAAATCTCCTATATTGATAGGGAATTCTTGGAATACATCTAAATATGAGATTTTTGCTTAACTGCTTAATATTTTAGCAGGTACACAATGTTTTATATATAATATATATATATTTGAATGTCAATTTTTCTACTCGCTTTGATTTGACCCCCATGAAATACTTCTTTATCCATATAATATAAGGGTAGGGCGATTTCTATGAAAAGAGGTAGAAAAGAAAAGGTAGAAAGAGGGGTTTCTTTGTCCCGAATGTTCTCAGAATTTGTTGTTTTAAAAACCACTTTACTCATCTTTAGAGGTCTGTCCCCCTCGCTGGATGTCGTTGTATGTGGTTTATGAAGGTATTTGGGGGGGCGGGGAAATGTGATTTTGAAGCCTTTTTTAAATCGGGATACCCACACTCTATTTATAGCCTGGGAAAGCCCCTGTGAGATACTACGTCATTTCCCACAACCTACGTCCAGGGGGACCTAGGGGGAGCATGAGGAAGAGGGGAGGGAGAGTGTGTGTGTGGGGGGGGGGGGGGGGGCGGGGAAATCGGAGAGGGGAGGGGGAGCATGATTTTCTTATCAAACTTGAATATATAATTAAAAAAGTTTCTACCACTCTACCAAATGTAAAACAAATGTAAAATATGGAAAACATTATTATGTAACAGCGACTTCATCATAAAAAATAAAACAAAATGTAATCCAAAATATATCAGGAAATCGGGGAAGATCAACACACTTCAGAGTAGTGCTGACAGATCATATAGTATCTCCTTTTTCTCCTTTATGTAACTATATGTTTAATGAGAAATAAAAGTTCTATAATGATAAACAGCGTTTTAAAAACTTGGCCAGATCCACATTAATCTGGAATGACCACTATTTCATATAACCACAATATATTGTTACTTATCCACATGTAAAACTTTACCACGAGTTCAAACTACTGTACTACCTTAACTATATTCATAACCACTGTATTTTATTTATCTGTAATATAATAGTTGGATGCTGACAGCCTTCATCGAACGCTGCAGTTTTGTTTCCAACTACACCCAGAATTGTAAGTTAAGCATGAGGGGAAAGAGTACACCCCGTACGCTGGAGACCTCCTCTTCATTGCAGTCACTGACTGAAATAAACGTTTTTCTATTCTATTCTATTCTAATAATGAGATACAGGTGGGGGAGGCAGAGGGAAGGGGGAATCGGAGATGGGGTTGGGAGAGAAAAACAGGTATGAAAGACAAGAGAACAGGGGAGGGAAAAGTGGGAGAGGGTTAAGTGTGGGGAGAGAGTGTGACCGTCCGGAGGACGGGTACTTTGCTAGTGCTTTTATAACTAGGAAGTGTCTGCGTTTTCTGCTCCAGAGGTTCCTGCACGCATCTCGGTCATGTCTTCAGAAGATGTCCAATTCACCTTCCCCAATTTCCTCAAATTACCTAAATTTAAGATACAAATGAGGCTTGATATACAAGTTCAACATACTCGAAACAGATTGTTCCTGACCAAATATACTCAGATATACCCATATAGTAATTTTCCATGTTTCAGTTTAATTTGACAGTATAAAATGTGTGGAGCTACCGATGGTACATTTTCTGATGCCCTGACCTATCTAATGCTATGCATTTAAAAGTACCCAGTGTCCTGGTGCGTACATAATATATGGCTGAACCAGAACCTCAGGTAGAGTGTTTTAGCACCTGGGGCTTTTAATTTGGACCCTAACGTCTCAAGGCCAGATCATTCTGTAAAAGTATTCAGTCTGACATTTTGAATTTCTATAGATTAGCCTTTCAGTGGTACGTGTATACAATTTCAGATAATATTATAATGCAAATCATTTGAACACAAAAATGAATATTTAAAGAAATCGAGTGGATGATACTGGATGCTATAGTTGTGACATTGATATCAGACACCGACCAGTCTGAGCTAGCAGCTAGAATTTCCTGACTTTTATCTGCTCCCTAAACTCAGCTGACTTATCCATCAGAGCCACTCGTTGTGGTCTCTATGAGCAAATGGATGTTTTATATTGGTGTTTACCATGGGTAGGAGGAGGAATGGGGTGCACTTCTGGATAGTGTAATATACCAGAGATCCAAGAAGAGACTCACCTAAGATCCAGATGTCCCACTTTCCAGGGCAGAACCATTAAAACTTGTACTTAGAACAGTACAGGCTTGAGATATATGTACCCAGTGATAGGCACTGTATATATGAAGTTTTGTTCACTGAGCTCTTCGCAAGGAGAGGATAAATAATGCAAATTGAAAACATCCCATTGTAAACCAAGGTTAAAGGGAATTGTCATAAAAAATATATGCGTGGCATTTCGCTTCATAAAAAGTTCATTAAATATATTATCAGGATTTATGTGCTCTGATATATCAGCTGACAGAAACTCTCTCAAATGGGGTAGGAGGGACTTAAACACCACGAAAGATGGTGAAATTCTGACTTATTAATCGTTCTTCTTTGTCAAAGCTCCATTAAACTCCCTTCTCATGTTCTAGTGATTTCGACATTTTCCTAACATCATTAAGTGACTAACTTAAAGCTGCATTCTCAGCTATTATGACAAAGAAATCTTACCACATTTAATCACAATTTTTGTGACTTAGGCCCATACGTCAAATGAAAAATTGAATCAGCCGAGAGAAAAAGCCGCCGGTGAGCGATAATAAATTAAGCCACCGTAGGAAACGATTTCTCGGAAATATAAACGTGGACTTGTATGAAGCCCTGTAGAAAAACAACTAGACAAAATGCTCCAAAATTATGGTCAAATAACCTTTAAATGGGTTGGAAAAGAACGGAACAAAAAGTCCTGATGTTAGCTCATAATACAGCTTTAAGAAATTGCAACTTTACCGGCGTTAGGCTACAGACACTATGACGTTGTTATCAAACTGGTCTCCTCACTTTCCTGCGAAGCCAATAATTATACCAATTGGGTTTTATGGAAGAAATTCCCTGCATAATATTCCCTCATACATGTGTATTGCTTGCAGGAGCTCAATATGCATTTAGTTACTGCCTTGAACGGTCTTGGGTCTATAACCAGCAGATATATATATATAAATATTTTTATTTCCATTTTAAAATACAATTACATAATTGGAAATAGGCTACAACGTTCTGAGATTTCCCAGCTCTTCCAAGAAGGCCTCAATATACAATTCTCATATAGTTTTCATTACATTTTCAAACAAATACAAATATACATTTCAATTAAATATTCAGATATAATGTGCCTACTCCATTAAAACAAATACAATGTCTCCTTATTTCTCCTTTTTTACTTTCATACAATGTAGTATATTTCCATGTTTTCATACAAGTCTTACTAGCTTGAATTATGATTATTATTATTGCTATATATAAGCAATATTTAATATGCAACTGCATATTTTAAATATTAATTTTCACAGAGTTTCTATGATTATACCAACTCTTTTTCACTTTTAAATTTCTATTTTTCTTTTCATATAAGACCTTTTAAGGTATATACGAAAATTTAACAAATCATCCACATAGTGACCATCAAAAAATACATTTTCATCTGAATTCCACAGAAGAGGAGCTTTATATAAGCAAGATCTTTTAATTCTCTCTGTATGTGGTATTGAAATTCTCATTTTTCTATTATTACTTCCCTTATTTGATCTTAAATCTTTTCTATCATCCTCATTAATATTTTCACCCTGTAATATAGATAACTTATGACATATTAACGTTTTTCCATAGACCTTTAATGAATGTACAAAAAACGTTGGTTGAATTTAGTTTAATGGTTAGAGAGATTTGGGTCAGAGATACCAGTACTGTATAGAGATATGACAGGCTTTCTAGGTCAGCTGCTCTGATAGAATTGAAGTGAATCATCACAGGAAACTGGTGCAAACCTGATGCTGACATAGGCATGTGGGCACATGGCACAGGCACATGTTAAAATCATAGTTTATATAGGCAGGAGAGAGAATTTAAAAGCATTTTCCAAATAATGTGAAACTTTATCCCTTAAAACATCAGATTACTTTCATGTGATGTGCACATGAAAACGAGTCATATGGAATTATTTCAATTATGTGGGTTTGTGACTTTTAACGAATTTTTGCACATGTCTCCTGGGTCGATTCATACGCAAACTTACATATTCTTGAAGGTGCATGTCTCTAGTTTACGGGGGTCTTTATTTTGAATCGATTCGAGCAACTGAAGGGAAACCAGAGACCAAAATGTGATGCAACCTCCAAGGGGCCAAGGGGAACATGTGGGCTCAGATTTTCAAAAACAATTTTTTCAAAAAGGGAATGGTCAATTTCAAAACGGGCATTCCTTCTTTTTCAAAACAAAGGATCCATTTGACATTGCAAAGTAGGTACGAAGAGTTACACTTTTTAGGCACATCTCTATGGCAAAAATTCTGAAAATGTTGACTTTTTTCTGGCATTATTGGCTGTGTTATTGCCAATCCGACATGTTTTAACGTAGTATAAAAATATCAGAAGTATCAGAATATACTTGCATTTCAGGGTTTGGGGGTATTCTCACTAGTAATACTTATATGAGGCATTTATACCTTATAGATATTACACATCATAAACTTGGGAATATTGAAAGTAATGAAATTGATAGTTTATTTGTATAATTTACCTGCTTGATGTTGAAAAATGTTGTGAAGAAAACACCCTCCTAATTCTAATATTATTACTATGAGTATACAGAGATACCTAGATTGATACACACCTACTTGGAATGGATACCTATGTCAGCTACCAGAGAGGACTGTATGAAGGGTCAGTCAAAGTGATGGAAAAGGATGAGAAACTATGAAAAATGCTCTTGGGCAAAATGCTTCTGTGAAGAAGCTATCCTAACACAAATCTGCTATTTAGGAGCTGATCAGTGGTACAAAAGATCAGAAGGTCTTGCAATCATATTATGATAGTTTAATTAAATCCAGAAATTTGTATTCAACGTCAAAAATAACCCTCTGCAAAGCTATTATATAGACATTGAATTCACGTTTTATTAACCTCCGTTTAAAAGGCGTTGTTTTCCTTGTCATTCCACGTCAGTAATGAATACCTATACTAACGTTTTTCAACGTTCTACAAAGCAACGTTAGGTCCAAACGTTGGTTTGACATTGGTTTGAGTCCAGATGGATCAACGTCAAATCAATGTAAAACCATGGTCAACGTCATTTAGATCGATTCACAAGGTCATTTCAATGTGGTATTAACGCGATTTTGTTACCTGGGTAAACCTTTAGATTTTATCATTTAGTTTTGGTTTGTTAAAATGTGTCTTGCTGTTATAGTGCTGAAAGCTATCTCCTCCTCAGCAGGTAGTGCATGGTACTGGTAGCGGCCAGAATGCACTGCAATTAGATGGGCATGACGCAATGAGGATTGTGACTATTTTAAGTCAATACATCCTGACGATAATACTCTCTATCCAGCTGAGTTCAACCTCAGTAGAGGATCACTTTATGTTGTGACTGTTACCTGTCCATCCCTATCTACCAATGATAATATTTCAGAGTGTTTGATTTTTGAGCAAGGTAACATAAGATGATCTCGGATACTATTCATCAAGGGGAACTCTTTTCATGCGATTTCCTTTCTTTCGTCTCTACCTTGAATGGTCCAGGGGCTATAACCATCTAAGGCAGAGACTAAACATATTAATAGGCTCCATTTCTGGCCTTCTGGTACACTAATGTCTAATGGCTTCGCGTCAGGATTATAGGCCTTCAGGGGCACCCGCAGGCCAAAGATGTAGGTCATTAACGGTTACAGATTGGATTGTGTGTTGCAAATAAGGAAAAATAATCATAATACCATATTACTTGTTTTTGAAAGATTGTAATACATATAAGAAGTAAGTGAAACATAAGAAGAGAGAGAGAGAGGGAAAGATGAGTAGATAAATACTAGACGATTGTGAACAAGATAACGAAACTGATATATGAGGTGTAAGAGTGGACGAAGCATATAGAGGTGGAAGAATGTGGAACAGATGACAGAAGGAAGAGTATGAGAGAATGGGAAAGTGTGAAAAGAGAAACAGCTGGAGAAGAAAATGAGAAGAGAAAGAATTGAGCAGAATAAAAGTAAAAGAGAAGAAAAAACGATTTTAAGATTCGTCTTCAGTTCCATTGCTGCTTTTTGTTGAAATAACCATTATCCCCAGAGAATTGATCCATGCGATGATCCTACACAAGGACAAGCTTGGCAACCACATCTTATATTCAATTTATTATACAAATAGAGGCAGAGGCTTTCCATCAGTTTGAAGGGACTCTCTCAACTCCGAGCCTAGACTTGTAAGCATGTCATTGAGTCAGTTGCCCAGACAGGTGTCTAGAACATAACCCTAAAATTAGAGTGGCATTCCTATGTATAAAGTCCTTTCAAGTAAAACCAGAGATAATGTGAATCACTTTATGTTCGTATTTTGTAGCTAAATGTAGCTATATATTATACACTTTGAAATCCTCACCCCATTTCTAGCTCTCATCAACTTACAGAGCTAATTAGTAAAATCTAAGATCATTGGAATAATTACATTGAAGAATTCATGGTCATTCTCCGATGAATATTTAGGGTCAGTAGTTGAGCGAGAACTGAACCAGTTAAAAGAGGACGGCTGTAATCAATTTTATTCCTTAAATGCTAGACAGATTACAACCATGGACACAGGGCCTGGGCTGATTGGCTTATCCTGGCTGGACCAATTAATTACCAGGTTAGATAAGGGATCCAATCAGCCACAGGATAACAATGAACATAAAAGATGAATTCGAGGCCAGAGAGACCACTGTCACACCTGACCAATCCCTTGTGTCCTGACCAGGTCATGTGGTTATCTCCCCTCCCCTCTCCCTCCCGCTCTTAATCAATACCCCCTCCCCTCCCTGACCTTGCGGTCAGTCCCTCCCCTCCCTTCCCACGTCATCAACTTTGAGATAACGATTAGACATGGACAGCGACCTGTACTTTGGACTTTGGGAAGTGATCCACGAGTGTGTGGCGGGAAGAAAGTTAGTTAGCCCCTGAGTCGGTAGGGGGCGTGGCAGATGTATGTCTGAATGAGACTCATAACAATAAATCCTCTAACTCTGTGTCAGGATTTTACAACATACAGTGACTAACTGCCACAAATATATAGCAGACTACTCACAGGTGATGGCAACGTCCTTACAAAATAGTTTCTGCTTCAAAATGGGAAGCCTGCAGTTTGGGGATGAATGAATATGGATTTTTTTAATGGACGCCCCCTGGATGTATGGACGTGCTCCAACACTATACTATAATCCAGTACTGGGTCACCTTGGCAGGGCTCGCCCTCAAGACTTGAAGATAAAAACATCTCCTCCAGAGACTCCCTGGAGATCTAGATGCCTAACCACATTTTGTCCCCATGGTAATACCCAACAGTATGAAATGCACGATATCATAGTGCAACCAATTGCAAAAGTGATAATTATCTATCAAATATATTGATAAAAAATATTAAGTAAATAAAATAAGATTAAATTAAATGATAAACGTCGGTGGTTAGGTATCAAAGTACAGATAATTGCAAACAATTTAATTATCACAGATATTATTAGATATATTTCAGTGATAAACATATAGACAAGAGTGACCAAGGGGGATCACGGAGATACATATTGCCCGAGGGTGTAGCGATCTCAGTGAGTGCACATGAGCGCATGAGCTGAGATCGCGTAGCCCAAGGGCAATATGCATCGGAGGGATCGCCTGAGGTCACTCTTGGGTTTATTATACCTTTATCCGACATTTTACGCAAAAAAACGGTGAAAGTCGATAGGCTTTGATTAACATGAAAGGATTTTATTTTATTATTTCATTTGATTGATTTTTTACCACTCTTCCTGCATTGCACGCCGATCTCCCGATCACCAATCATTTTCTTGTCAGTTGGCTTACGTTTTCTAATCTTTTTAAAACTCAACTAATGCTTTGGTAACGGGTAGACTTTGATGAATATGAAAGTATTTTAGTTTATTTCCTTCAATTGATAGATATTTTACCGCTCTTCCTGCATTGACACACACGCACACCATACGGTAGGCCGATCATTTTGTTGTCAGTAGTCAGGCTGAAAATAGCCACACTGTCTCACAGGTGCCGGCAATGTGGTTAAACCACCAACAGAATAAGTTTCTTTTAAATACCTTTATCTATGATTGATGTAGCCTATATCATACTTATATGTAGGCTATTTTCGGCCAAAAGAATTGTTTAAATAAAAAATGATTAATTACGATCGGGACTTTTTTTTCTATAAACGGGCAATACAGGAAAGATGCCTGTATTGCCCGCATTTTTCAATACGAGGCTCAGTGCTTAAGCCTATGAGAGTATAATACCAACTCCACCAAAGGTATAATAAAGGTGGTTAGACTTTGATGAATATGAAAGTATACTTTAGTTTATTTCCTTCAATTGATAGATAGTTTACCGCTCTTCCTGCGTTGACACTAGAAACTAGTGCAAACAATTGTAATCATCAAATATTTTGATCTATAACATTAATTAAATAAATTAGATATTTAAGTGAATAAACATAGGTGATTAAGGAATGTTAAATAGGAATCAAAGAGGTTGATATAGACGGGTTTGAGTTGATTTATCCTTGGTAGAATAGCCAAGATTGAGAACACACCTTGAACCTTAGCAGCCATTGCGCCGGAAACCACTCAACAACCAAATTAAACATGAACCGTTATGAGTAGGTGAATGACAAGAACAGTACCAGTGGTTATAAACCTACGCCGGGGTGAGTATTAGGTGATTTGCTCCATCAGCATGATATCCGTCTACCATGATAAAACAAGTAGTAAGCTAGGGTAAATAAGGGGTAAACGCTTTTATGTAGACATCTGTTTTACATGCTTACTAGTATGTATTAAAACTGCATTCTCAGCTATTACCACAAAAGAACTCTTATAGCAAATTCACTCATTCTTTGACTATGCGCTGTTATGTTTTAGATAATAATTTCACTTGAATTATAAGTAAAACCACCGCAGCAAAGGATTTCGGCGGGTCACCAAAATACAACAACATCAGGGTGAAATCTTCCACAATCTTGGTCAAATGACTTTCATATGGGTAAGAAAAGAATGGAACAAAAGAGCGAATAAAAGAAAATATTCAGTTTTAACTGAGAATGCTGGTTTAACAACTTGGTACTGTACTGCATGGTCAAGAAACTGGTCAAGAAACTGGTCAAGAAACTGGTCAAGAAACTGGTCAAGAAACTGGTCAAGAAACTGGTCAAGAAACTGGTCAAGAAACTGGTCAAGAAACTGGTCAAGAAACTGGTCAAGAAACTGGTCAAGAAACTGGTCAAGAAACTGGTCAAGAAACTGGTCAAGAAACTGGTCAAGAAACTGGTCAAGAAACTGGTCAAGAAACTGGTCAAGAAACTGGTCAAGAAACTGGTCAAGAAACTGGTCAAGAAACTGGTCAAGAAACTGGTCAAGAAACTGGTCAAGAAACTGGTCAAGAAACTGGTCAAGCATGGTCCTTGGTATGACCATAAAGTGCCTTTCTGTCTCTTTTCTCTGTCTCTCTCTCCCTTCTTATCTATCTCTTTTTCCTGGGTATGATCATAAACTGCCTCCCTCTCAGCTCTCCCGCCCTTGATAAAACACTCTTAAAATAAATGTGTTGATAAGGGCATAAAGCAACCAATCTCACTCACTCACTGGTCAAGCACTGGTCAAGCACTAGTCAAGCACTAGTCAAGTTTGACATTATGTTTTCATGGATTTCAACCTGCTTCTTAAAAGCGCTATCCCACTTTCCGTTACCTTAAGGATAGATTCATCATCCCCAACCTAATAGACTACAAGCTCAAGAACGAGCAAGAAATTGGGCATCATAAATGTATAAATGTTATGCATAGGAACAACTTTCTCTTTTCGTATGCAGATATTATTCCTGGGGTCCGTTGTATAAAAAATCTTTCCCTGATATTTTTCTTCCTTAGCAGATTTTCCTTGGTAAGCAGCTGGCAAGGAGCTTTTAGAGAAGGATTTGTCATAAGACAATGTTAATTGTCATTCCAATCTGACATTTTCAATCTAAGCAAGGTAAAAACAACTTAGCAAGAAACATTTTAAGCAAGGATTTCTTACACAAAAGGGTCCTGATCATTTACCTTGAAAATGATGCTTTAATACTTAATAATAACATCAATGAGTCTCAATGCTCATGGCGGTACTCTAAATGCCAAAATACCCCTGCGTTCTGTACAGACAATTCCACACCTCAGTGTGATGGGCTTCGTGATAGACTTTTGTGATAAAACCTTTGCAATGCAGATGGAAATAAGTTATCGCAAAAGTGCGTTGCACAGTGCTTCACAATTGACTGTTGTGATGACATGGTTTGTGATAGAGATTAGCGATAGGCGAGCCCGCATGATTATAGCAGATGAAACAAGATGGATGTCAAATACGTCTCTACTTTCCTATCTCAGATTCAGAGAGCTCTTTATCGCGAAAGTCTATCACAAAACCCATCGCAAAGCAGAGCACTCTACTGTGATCGCTAAAAAATATTAAACATACCAAATAATTGTGCGATTAACTCTGCTGAGCAATTCGTCGCAAAGCCTATCATTAAACCTATTGGGAAGTGGCACTAACTGCTGATACAGGACTATGTTTGTGATAAAAAAATGCTCCATTCTCTTGCAAAATCTAATTGCAAAGCATATTACGAAGCCCATCGCCTTCAGTGTGGGTTCCCCATTAGTGTTTTTTATTCGATTTATATCAATCCTGTTGTAATAGCCTATTTCATGGGCATATGGAAGGAGTACTTCGACAAGCAAGTCCCGCAGAATATATTTATATATTATGGGCTGTACCTCAGGGCTAGTAACCTAGGTAACTCATATATGGCACTTGTGGTAGGAGGAAAAAGTTAGGCGGCTTACACTGGCCAAGAGGGCCAGCATTATACAAAGACGAATCACTCAGCACCCTTTGCCACAGCAGCAGAACTATGAAAGAAAACACGAGATGAGGAGGTTTGTTAGACGATCTCGTCATCTTGGAGAAAACACCGTGTCTGTTCTAGATAGGATCCAAGTACATTTCTGAACCCTTTTTTACTAGATATTTCCCCTAAATTAAGTCTATTACATAAACATAGATTATTTTCATTCTCAAGAAATTCATTATGATCAAGAGGATCACTGTGGTATCCATGTGGTATATATTGTGTAAACAATTTCTTGATTCAAATTATAATATATGATATAATATATAGAAGTGCATAAATGATACACGTTAGTTGTATAATTTACACTGTAGCAATCGACTACATTAGCCCTTCCACTGGCAGTCATATACACAGCGTACAGGATACAGCAAATGTGCTCTCGATAGCAGTGAGATCGTAGGTGTGGAGTAGGGGTGAGAGTGAATATGGAACACTAGGTGTGGGGTTATCCGGTTAGCGTATAGTTGTCTGCTACAAGAGGGTTGGCTGCACCATTGTCATCCTAAAATAAGCTGCATCCAGGTGCCATCTTCCTGGCAGCACAGAAATATCGTGCTCACAGTGCTCTACTCCATATGATCTGTCTCTCTGTGCTCGAGCGGGCAGACAGGGAGGTTTATGGAAGAAGATGTAGTTATTTTTGAGATTATCATGAATGCTACATTCTGCCTCTCTCTCTGCCTTTATCATGAATACTACATTCTGCCTCTCTCTCTCTCTGCCTAATATCAAACAATCTTCCTCCCATTAAAACATGTTATACAGATCATGCAGACCTGCAAGGAACTATAATGGTACATGGTGATCCTCTGATGATTGTGCAGATATAGATTGGATCAAGTCGGTGCCACTGGTATCAATATCATAATAAATTATTATTTATATTATATATAACTATCATTGCAGTTACCTTGTTGATCATACGTCTCTATAAGAGTGCCTTGGAGTTGCTAATGCTTAACATCGGTATAGTTCCACTGCTTTCTAAGGGCAGGATCCCAAGCTTATGCAACTGCTCAATTAACCTGGTGGAGCGAGTAGCTTAATGGTGCCTCCTAATAGGCTAAATCGAGCTGCTCTCTCAGGTTATCAATGTATACATATATGCAACTGAGGGATAATTAGTCACACTAACAAACTGATCCTTTCCACCCCACCCATATAGCACTATAGATTAGACAAGAACCAAGGGAAGTCAGCTTCTCGTTCTCAAACCAAGACTTTCAGGCCCCATTGCCTATTAAAAAAATCAAGGCAACAGGATGCTGCAGAAAAACTGTCATTGGAACTTTAGGAGAAATAAACAATTATCCTGATATGGAGCATCGTTCGCTTCATTTTCAGAAGAAAATTAATTGTAAAAGTCAATGAAGGTTTAATTAAATCATTTTTCCAGGTGGAACATACATACCTAAGGAATTGACATGGGTTGCTTATAGCACCGACATATTCGCATACTAAAATGAATATCCTGATCCTTTTCCGAAGGTGTAACATTTGGAAACAAGAAACAGACATAATGTCAGAAGGTGGCTAGTTGGCATGAGAATATTGGAAAAGATCTATTGGGAGACTTACCTGGGAAATCCTACTTCCTAGAGACGACCGGCATCCCCTAACTCCACTAGGAATGTAGGTAATTTCTCCCCTCGCTTAGTTCCGAGCAAGTTCTCAACAGGGGAAGCAGCCGTGGGGATCTGAAAGGGGCTGATAAGAGCTTTCACAAGCCCCCCACATGGGACCTCCTTTAAGGGATAGGCAGCTGGCCGAGCTTTGGACCCAGATGGTAGCGCTGGGACAATGTATCCAGTATTTGTTGAGTCAGTTTTAAGATGCTTTAAAACGATAGATTCTAAGCACAATGGTCATTTCTGCGAAACAATGCATTCCGCCTTTGGAATATACTTCAGAAAACACTTCATACCATTATGAACAATTAATCTATGCCGGAGAAATAAAGGAAATTCATGAAGATTGATATGTTCCAAATCACTATAAATATATCACTTTGAAACTAAATTATACAGATTCGATTGAATAGTAGTTCTGCGTTCTTTCCCTTAGATTTGCCGAATTTTTCAATCATCTGTCAATTAGTGTCAGAAATAGTAAAATACCTAATATTTAGATAAAGATATTCTATCTGGCGAATCTTAAAACTACGGTAGCAGTTAATGAACATCGATTAAGAAATAAAGATTTACTTTTTATTATGTTCCTTTCCTACACATCTGATGATAGTAGTTACTGTTAGTCATTTGACTATTGACTTTTGTTTCTGAAGCATTACGGAATACAAATTCCATAGAAATTTTTCGATGTAGTGGTTTTACTACTATCGCTTACCGGCTCGGCCAATTCGACTGCAACTTAATTTTATAAACATGGAACAGCAACAAAATATCTATGAATGGTTGAATGGGTAAGAATTCTTTTTGGCAATAGCTGAGAATGCAGTTTTAAATACGCGAACATATTTCCCCAGCATCAGTGCCCAAAAGAATCTTCAAACCGATCCTCTTGATACTAATGATTTTTTCCTACATTTATTAATCTACCTCAGAAAAATAAACTCGAAATCCTACAACAAACAATCCTACCATCAATCAAGCCCGAACAGAATAAGAGAGAAGCACCAAGCGCTTAGCTGGTCATCTATAGCCTCCCAACCCCGACCCCCACTCGCAGACTCACTCATACTTACCTAACCCCCATCCAGCGCACTGCCTCCAGAACCCCCTCCCTCTCACACACCCATCTCACCCCCGGCTACAGGCAGCAGAAGCCCCAGCCTCCCTTCCTTCCACCTATGCCCACAGTTCTCATGCATCTGGTATCGAGTTCTGCTATTCTATATTTAACTTCCTTGTCCGTTTCCAAGGCAACCTCCATCCCCTGCTCGTAGGCACCAATGCCACCGGGGGTCAGGGAAGGGGAGCAGTGGGAAGCAAGGGGAGGAGCTGCCGACGTGAATGACTTCTCAAAGGACACAATGATAGCTTTGGAGAGACCGTGGAGGAGTGGTGAACCTACTGGAGGAGAGCTGGAAGTGTGTCGGGGGGCGGGGGCGGGGGGCAGGGGCGGGGGGGGGGGGGGAGGGTAGGTCACTGGGTGATAGGGCAGGCGCCTACAGCTGCGCCATTGTTATCACATACATTCATGTAGGTTGTTGGCTGAAACGGCATTGTTTTTATTACCTTATTTGAACGATTTCTTCATTAAAATTTGAACGAATTGATGAACATTTGATAAACAAAATTATTGATAGAACTTCAAATGTCAGGGAGAAACAAATAACTTCAACCAGGCTGAAACAAATAGCTTCAAATGAGAATATTTATTATGGTATGCCTTCTTAAACAAATAGATACCAGGAATATTTAGAAATGAATTGCCATGGGTGTCCTCCTGTGTATTTTGCAACTGGTGTATTTACAGGCAAATTTTACATTAGGAAAAAAAATTATGGTACAAATTACAAATATGTGAGGCGCTCCATCAAAAAGAGTCCCATGTCGGCAACTTTCATTTTGAGATATAGGGCTCCAAAGGTGGTATAGGACTTTTTCGGTCGAAAACTTTTTTTCCCGTAATATTAATCTTTATTATGTTTTTTTTGAGACTGGAAAATATTTTGTACCAAAAACAATTATTTACGCTTCATAACGGCCGGTAAACATTTTCCTAACATGGTTGGATGGGTTTAAACAAAGGAGCCGAAGGCTATTTTTCACTAAATTCACTCGTACGCCGTGGACATTTGATCGTAGGGTACCCCAGCACATTTGGTATCCTCGGAAAGCCGCGAATCTCCTCTAGCCAATGGGATTCTTCCCTTTTGAATCGCCGCGTAAGTAAACCAATCACAGAGCTCTCTCCAAGTGCATTCGGCGTAAACAATGGTTGCTAGGGTCGTCAAGGGAGCCCACGAGGGGTCGATACAGCCCTGTGATTGGTCCAGCCGCTTTAAAAGATCAACTTCCGGCTGACGCCATCTTCTAGCGTGGTCTTGGATTTGAATCGAAGCGACCAGTTATTCCTCGATTCCAGACGATACAAGACGTGTTTTACTCTCCAACAAAGTTTTAAATGGACCAAGGTTTATTATTTAAACATGGAAGCTGAGGCCACCGTCGCAGAAGCTCTTAATGGCATCGCTCGAGCCAATTTGGGAGGTGTTGTCGACAACGCCGAATGGCGTAACCTAATCGAAGAGTATTTTGTGTTCAACGAGGAAACAGAGACGGTGGAATCTGACTCAGATGGAGAACCAGACGTCCCTGATCAGCCTGAAACTCCGGAGACGAACGAAGAAGAAGTTGAGGAAGCATCAGAACCTATTCTTATTATTGATCACATGCAGGCAGTCGTGGACAAGGAACGGGAAAAGTGCTCCACGTTTCGGTAAGTGTTGGTGCTCTGCAGCCATCTTTTCTATCGTGTGTGTTGACATGCTGGGGGACGCGATCTGAAAACTATGCTATGTACATCCCTGGAAATCATTCCAAATCTATAATCCAATGCTGTTATATGTGCTAGATACCTTGTGGGTATATTTAGAGGTTCTAAAATTTAATTGGTGTATGTTTTAAGTCGCATGGTGTTGTTCGTGCGTGGGGAGTTTAAGGCCCTCGAGATCTGGGGAGTAGCTATTTACTTGGGACGTCTGAGATTCCTTACTCATCTCGTGTGGAATGTAGGGTTAAAAATACATTGTTTGTTTGTGTCATTATGGGCAAATTAAAATCTAGGATTTTGTCCATTTCAGATGTAACTGCCGATTGTTTAACGGCGGGCCATGCATAGACCAGTTCACTGTGGAACAGCGCATCTCTCATCGGTCGGAACATGACCAAATCCATCGAGGTAATTTCAAAATAATGTTTTTCTCTATTGCCTCATTGCCCATACATGCCTGTATAATACTCATTCAGTATTTTAATCAGTATTTTAAGCTGTAGCTTGTTAAATAATGAGGACACGTGCTACCCAATTACATAGGATAACTAATTACGTAGGATAACTGTAGGGACTCAGACTAAGATTGGTGTCGGTGATATTAGTCAGTCACAAATTCATTTTTACATTATTGTTATACTGTCGTTTCAGATGAGCTCGACATGGCACTCTTTGGCGTTTTCAATACTGTTACTGACAACAGTGATCGATGCAGTCCAACCAAGAAGGGGCGCCAGTGGAAGGGAGAGAGAAAACACCCAAAGAGCCACTACAGGATGCATAACAAGCCTATTTGCAAAGCTACCTTTAAATTCCTTTACAAGTGAGTGTTATCATGAATCTTGTGGTGCCCATTAATACTGAACATTAGATAGCTATTCATAATAACATGATTATTTGCTAAGAATCAATATTTTGGTATTGTCATTTTAAGATCCTGCATTATGTTCAATTTCTTCCTTTGTCAACGATTAAATTATTATTAATTATTTTTTCTATTTCTTTTCTCTCCCTTCACTTCTAGGATTAGCCAAAACTTGCTGACAGTTTTGCTAAAATCCTTCGCTGAGGATGGTCTGGTCACTCGTTCACGACAGGGTGGTGGTCACCGTGCTGTGAGGTCTTTGCCAATAGATGACCTGAAGAACACTATCAACTTCATCACATCTTATGCCGAAACACATGCTCTTGTCTTGCCAGGCAGAGTATCTTCTCACCACAGAGACGACATCTTAATTCTCCCCTGCCGTTCTACAAAAGCTGAAGTTCATCGTCTTTACACACAAGCCATGCAAGAGACTGGCAATAGGGCTGTTGCCTACTCCACTTTTGGTCATTTATGGCGCAAGTATCTTCCTAAAATAGTCACAAGTCGTCCCATGACAGACCTCTGCTGGGAGTGCCAGCGTAATAACAGAGACATTTCCTGTAGTAGTAATTTACCTGATGTTGTGAAAGCTGCCAAGTTAAAGAAACAGCAGAAACATTTAGACAGTGTAACCGCCGAAAGAACTCTTTATCAGAAATTTTGTGCTGATGCAAAAGAAGCGTACAGAGACAATGGTGAACCCCCCCTTGGCAAACATGCCCCTTGCTCATGTGACATTCGAGTACATCTCAGTTTTGACTTTGCACAACAAGTGCATTTACCTTCTTACCCGATGCAACCAGGTCCCCTTTATTTTCTCACCCCGAGGAAGGTAGGCCTGTTCGGTATTTGCATGGAAGGAATGCCTAGACAAGTTAACTACCTTATAGATGAGAGCCATTGCACCAGTAAGGGGTCAAATGCAGTTATTTCTTATCTGAATCATTACTTTGAAAACTATGGTCTGGGGGAGAAAGATTTAGATCTTAACTGTGACAATTGTAGTGGCCAGAACAAGAACCGGTATGTTTTGGCCTATTTGATGTGGCGTGTCCTTACTGGAAGGCACAGGTCTATTACACTTAACTTTTTGATTACTGGGCACACTAAGTTTGCCCCCGACTGGTGCTTTGGTCTCTTGAAAAAACAATTTCGTCGGGACAACGTTTCTTCTCTTCAGCAATTAAAAGCCAGTGTGCAGCGCAGTACGCCAGGGGGGGTCAACCAGGCCCAACTTGTAGGTGATGAAAGGGGTACTGTTTTTGTTCCATTGTACGACTGGCAGGCATTCCTGTCACCTTTCTCCAAATCTTTTCCAGGTATCAAAGGGTATCATCATTTTGAATTTTCTAGTGACAAACCTGGTGTTATTTCTTTCAGGCCATTTGTAGGCCCTGAAGATAGTGGTACTTTTAAAATGCTTACTGTTGATGTGGGTGATGTCCCTCAGGACAACCCACCCATTGTACCTTCTCCTGGACTGTCTGCATACAGACAGTGGTATCTTTTTAATTCTATTCGTGATTTTTGTACCGAAGAAACCAAAGACATTATGTGCCCCAAACCAACTGTACCTGAAGAAGGGCCAGGGAGGGGGGGGGGATGGCTACATTGTACAGGCTCCTGCAGTCGCCCCAGTAAGAGGTAGAGGGAGGGGAAGTGGAAGGGCTAGAGGAAGAGGGAGGGGTAGAGGAAGGGGAAGGGGAAGGGGAAGGGACAGGGAATCTTCTTCTGATGAATCATTAGAATTAGGTGGTGATGAATCTTCTGAGGAGGAGGAGGAGGAGGAACCTCAAGAGGAACCTCAAGCTAGGGGTAGGGGTAGGGGTAGGGGTAGGGGTAGGGGTAGGGGTAGGGGTAGAGGAACAGTAAGGGGAAGGGGCAGGGTAAGGGAATCTTCAGAATCTTCTTCGGATGGGGAGGTTGCACCTCCTCCAGCAAAGAGAGGTAGGGGGAGGGGGAGGGGAAATGTTCAGCAACGCCGGCCAGGGAGGGGTAGGGGTAGGGGTAGGGGTAGGGGTAGGGGCTGACTGCTATTTTATTGATTTTATTACTGATTTTATTACTGATTTTATTACTGGTGAATACTGTTGTACATTTTGTTTTGTTAGAATGAATAGGTGTGTTATCATGTATATATTGCAAGCACTGCACCGAAGAATTTTGTACAGAATTATTATACTCGTGTTAACAGGGTAATAAAATAAAAAATATTAAATGAAATGCACTGATTTTTTTATATATTGTGGCCCTACTAGTCTATAATACATGCCCCAAATCTGAGAAAAATCCAATCATATGAACTGGTCATTTTGCATGACAACGCGTCCGACATAAATCCCACAAAAGTCTCCTAGAAATGTATTTTGCCCAAATTTCACCCAATTTTCATCGCGCGATAAAATGATAAGTTACTAAGTAAATGAACTGAATTTGGTATATGTTATGGCTATGGCAGTTAGTAAAGTGTGTCCCAAATTTCATAGAAATCGCTTGATAACAAATGCCCGTAACCAAGGATGGCGCGCCGAAGGTCACTCGCCGAACTTAAACAGGCTGTATCTCAGTTTCCGGCTCCTCCAGTAACCGCGTCCCTTAAATACTCACCGCAACCATAGAATTATACCCAATAGGCCTAAAATTAAGCTCTATACATCATTGGAAAGCTCTTTCCTGCTGCTTACCCATCCAATAGCTAACTCCAAAATCGATTTGGCCGACATGGGACTCATTTTGATGGAGCACGTCTCATATTATATTAGTAGTGGGTCTGCCCTCCCCCCTCCCCCCCCCCCCCCCAAATACATTACATCGATGCTGTCGTCCAACTACACCAACAACCAGGCTACAACAGTGGGGGCACTTCTACTAGAGCGGGACAATACCATCAGTTCCAGCCAGTTCCGTCAGAGGGCGACAACACATCATCGTGCGGACAGCACTGCAGACACCCTCCGACAGGCGGTAGGCAGAGAATACAACTACCTCCGCAAGTGGATCCGGTCTTTGCTTAACACTACAGACACTACAGACTCGCCACGCCGTGGACCGAGATACTTCTGTTGTTGAAAATAAGCACCCTTTTGCAGAGACAATACCTTTGTAACTGTATACCTTGGGTAATAAAACAGCTTGAGACGAATACTTTTCGTTCTCGTGATTCTTTCCCGATTTTCGTAAACTCGTGCCCATGAATCTGTGGTTCACTACATTGGTGCCTTGAGCCTAGGGCCGAGTAGTGAAATTCCAGAAAGGATCCCTCCTCAAGCTTTCGCCCCACGATGGGTGAGCTTACGGAGGAAGAAGTCGCGGCAGAAGCCACGGCGAAAGCTGTGCAAGAGGCAAGCACGTCTCTCGCTTTGATGTTCACTAGACGTCAAGATGTAACGCAAGAATTTGCGGATAGGACTTTCGCCCAGCTGGATGAGGCCATAACCCACATAGAGAAGATGCGTGCGGATTTTATAGTCATAGAACCTGAAATAAAGGTCTCGGTTGAAAAACTGGTGGCCACGGTTTTGGGTTTTACGCTCGTACTATGAGGATGACTTGCTCCGTAAACTTTTCGAACGTGCAGACTATGCCGTCGATACGGAAAGCACACGGGGGTAACATGTCCCTCCGGTCGAAGCTCTATGATTCCAGAGATGGAATCGAGTGTTGTATATAATGAAGACTGTCCTGCGGAAATTTGTCTAAGTGGCTTGACGGGGAAAGGTGAAAGCCCAAAACCGAAAAACCTTAAGCCTTACCGAAAAGGGGAGGACTTGGAGGAGTACTTGGCATCCGCAGTTAATTACGCAGAGCTATGTGGCTGGAGCGAGGAAACACTTATGTGTGAACTCATTATGGCTACATCTCGACATGTAAATCAGTTGACTTGGGGATACTTGTGATCCCCTAACTTTGTGTGACGTTGTCACGCGACTTTGTATCATTCTGGATACGAAAACGGAGGAACAGCGCCTGGAGGAATACCGTGGTCACATACAGCAACCAGGGGAATCCCTTCAGCACTATGGTGAAGCGTTGCACACTCTGTGTAAGCAGGCATACGAGGGTCAATACCTCGAGCATATGAAGAAGGGGTCTATCTGTATCTTCTGCACAGGTCTGGAGGACAAGTCGGCATGTGGGTGCAAACAAATCGCCCCAAATCTATGCAAGAATGTGTAGATCTCGCGACCAATTTTGTCCAAGCTGGTGGGCTGGCCGCATATCAACGTGTGTTGGGAACCACACCAGGACCATCTGCAAAGTTTAAAACTTGTGGATATAATTTCTACGGTCAGAAGAAAGATGAGGAGTGTAAAGCTGCTTATGCCCAGTGGAGGTCAAGGCTGCTTCTGATGAGAATTCGTCAGGAGACAAACTTCCGAACCAATGATTCTGAATCGGAATCGGAAGTAATGGCTGATTTCGCAGGGTACGAAGAAGTTGTGGGATAAAACTAAGACTTCATCAAAATCTTCTTCAAAGAAGACTCTTTCATCGGCAGCTCTGCAAGCCGCTAAAACGGACTACAGAAAGAAGGAGGAGATCATCAACTCCTGAAGAAGGGCAAGTCGCCCGAAAGCTCGAGAAACCAAATATCAAGTTTATTATGCTCTTTCATCAATTACATCAACTATTTAAGCCAGCCTCCCCGATATACAGCGAGCCCCCTTCCCTCTACAGAAAGAAGGAGGGTAAGGCGACTCGTCCAGAGCACGCCTGTTGGCTGTGTGGGAAGAAATCGCACATACAGGCCGACTGCAATCACCTAAAAAATGTCCGCGAGTTCCTTGCGAAAGAAAAGGGTGTCAAGGACAAGGCCCTGGAACAGACTAAAACTGCTCAGCGAAATTGACATGGGTCTCGCAAGGAAGCGGTGACGTGACCCATGAGTTTGACGAAACTCCAAAAGGGGGAGATTCTCCTACCTTAGCCCGCTTGGGCGCGGAAATAACTCCTGGACGGTCGTGCCATCAGTGGGGGCCAGACGGGCAGGTAGAATGGAACAACATTAGTGCGGTTGATGCTAAGGGCAGTGGCCCGGGAGCGCCAACAAAGGACACGAAACCTCGGTCAGTAATGTTGTTAACCCTTTAGGGGCATGGAATGCATAAATGCCTTCCTGTGAGGGGGGCGTGGCATGCATTTATGCATTCCCATGATAGGGGCAAGGCATGCATTAATGCATTCCCGTCCATAGGGCGTGGCTTGCATTAATGCATTATCGTCCATAGGGCGTGGCTTGCATTAATGCATTATGGGTTGGGAAAATGCATTTTATTTCAAAACATAAATAGTTCTTCATTACTGTTCTTTTAACAAGAATTACAAGCATAAGCTTGTGTAAAGCGAGTTTTTAATTATTCGAATTATATAGAATTGTAATTATAAGTAAAAATTAAGTATATTTTTTTACTATAAGTATAAATATAGGTCGATTACATAATTATAATTATAAGTTTAATTATAATTAAAAATATGAATATATCAGAGCAAGGGGGTAGGGGTGTGGGATGTGGAGAGAAAAAGTACCATCGACCATATGACATATGAGTGAGTGAGACACAGAGAGAGAGTGAGTGAGACAACAAGAGATTTCGATTATATAATAATAAGTAATTATAAGTACACTTCAAGTACCCACCAAGTACCTTTCAAGTACCCACCAAGTACCCTTCAAGTACCATTCAAGTACCCACCAAGTACCCTTCAAGTGCCCACCAAGTACCCTTCAAGTGCCCACCAAGTACCCTTCAAGTACCCTTCAAGTACCCACCAAGTACCCTTCAAGTACCATTCAAGTACCCACCAAGTACCCACCAACTACCATTCAAGTACCATTCAAGTACCCACCAAGTACCCTTCAAGTGCCCACCAAGTACCCTTCAAGTGCCCACCAAGTACCCACCAAGTACCTCCAAGTACACTCCAAGTACGGTACACTCCAAGTACGGTACACTCCAAGTACGGTACACTCCAAGTACGGTACACTCCAAGTACGGTACACTCCAAGTACGGTACACTCCAAGTACGGTACACTCCCATATAGTACACTCTAAGTGCACCACATAGATACATGCATAGATACATGCATAGATAACACTTCTTCAAGTACACTACATGTATACATACATGTATACATGCATACATGCATACATGCATCCTTCAGTGCTCCCTGCCACCTAGTCCATGAGCTTGGACCCTCGCTCAGTGGACAGCTGAGTGGGCTGAATCCCCCATTATCGCCCACTCAGCTGGGCCAACGAAAACACCTTTAAAAGTTATTTAATGAATTATATAAAGTAACTAAAGAGATAGGAAGCTTAATATGACTCTTATTAAAGATCCCAAATGAACGATTCTGTTCATAAATGAACATTTCTGTGAACTTGGAGAAGTTTATTTTCACATGTCTGTTTTCATTTGTCCCCGTCCATAGGATTCCGTGGCAGAGCGGACTACACCGCTGATATGCTGCACCAGGGATCGTGGGTTCGAACCTCAGCGGAGGACAGGGACAATTTCTTTAGACAAAGCTTATAGTAGGCCTATGGGGGTGAGAGAGAGAGAGAGAGCGAGCGCAGTAGGCGTCCTATCAAGGGGAGCAGGGATCGGGAACGAGAGAGAGAGAGATAGGGAGGAAGAAAGAGGGAAAAATATTTAGTTTCCAGGGCTGAGAAACCATTTTTAAAAAACAAATCCAAGGCAATTTGCCCATAGGAACGCAGTAGGGGTCCAATCACACAATTACGCAAAGAGGATAGAGATAGAGAGAGAGGAGGAGAGAGGAGGAGTAGGAGGATGACACCACTTGTCAACCCTAGACCTTTTAGTACATATATAGTCTGTACAGAAGGACTATAGAAGGCCTCTGAGAAGGATTATGGGAGGAGGAGAAAGAGAGTGTTTGACGACGAAGTAGGGGTCTTATCACGCAATTGAACGCAAAAACACCACTTCAGCTGCAAAACGCAGCACCAAACCCTACCTAAGAATTATATCGCAGAATTAACTGAGAAATAGAGAAATAATAGTGACGTTTTCAAACCAACAATACATAGAGAACCACTGAACCGATTCTGTTGGAATAAACTTTTCCTGAAAGCCCAAAATCCATATTTTATGATTCTAAGATAAAACATATATATCTGATTTTACTACTGGCTAAATATTATAAATACGAATCCAATTGAATTTGTCCCCACGGTTGCTTACAGTACACGGTTGCTTACATGTACAAATCAATATTGAATATGAGGAAAAGCTGGGCTCTTTTATAAATCTAAACATGTTGCATAGAATCCTTGTAATATGGGGACATATTTTCAATAAAAATCTCCTTCAATGAAGTAAATGGGGGAAAAATATGATCATTCACATATGGTACGGTCGCTTACATTAAAATGTGCCCATGCTAATTTTTCAAGCAACAAACTTGATGCTATATCAAAGATATCCAATGAATATCAACGATTTTTTTGCATTCCCAAGACAATATAAGATTCTACTGTTTAACAAAGAAGGTAAATGCCAGATTCATGTTTTATTATGTGCAACGATATTTTAAATAGTTGTAGCACGGTCGCTTACATCTTCCTACCCAACAACAAATTATGAATCTACAAATATATAGGTGTAGTACTGTGGGTATCACAGGTAATCTTTACTGCTACATTGAGTATGAGTTACAGTCTACTCCACCAGGGGTTTGCAGTACAGTGCTTTATGTATACTCCTATATGGACCAACAGATGTCCTTCTTATGCACTGCAGCTTGTATTTGTGATTACTACTGTATTGTATAGTCATGTTGTGTATGTACTCTGTGTTAACCTGTATGCTATACACCCCTATGTGTATTGTGTATGTTTCATGGACTGACCCTCTGTGACAAGGGGTAGGCAGGCTTCAGACTGCCTCTGTAGTCTGGCCTCCCAAGCTGTGTTTGGTGTGTGGTAATAAAGGGTAGTTGCTGGCAAGGACCAAGAACCTGAGTTAGTGTTCAGACACTACATAGGGTGTTATCAACAAGATATCTTTTCATGAAATTATTTTTGATGTATTTTCACATGTTATTATTTATAAAAATTAATAAAATGCAGCCATATTCTTTATTCTATATGCATTCACAAATGAAGAAGTCTGATTTTTAAAGCAATTTATGCCTAAAACACACAAATTATCTACATTATAGTAGCCATTTTTTGTGCTACATATATAAAAGTGGTATACCATCGACAGCTCTTGAAGAGGGCAATACATTTATGCTAATATTACATTTACATACACAGAAATAACGTCAATATGGAACAAAAACCTTATGACGAAGGTTTGGTGGATAGACTCATATGTGATGTGTTCCAGGAAAATGAGTCATAAGTCGCAAAAATGATATTTTTCAAAATGTTTATTTTACAAAATCTCTCCATTGAAATGTTCTGATTTTCGGAGACCTTATCACTTATATATAGATCGATCGATGTATCAAATTTCAGGACAATGTATGTCATATATCCTTTCGTTTTAAAGGTCCTTATATGGACTATATTTAGTTATTTTACTGTTTACTACCCCACAGAAATATGGCAAACTTGTTTTTTCCAAATAAAAATATCAAACTTAAAATCTAGAAATACTTATTGGATTATTAGACTGTTTACTATCATTGGAATCGGCCTGATCTCATCTTTTCAAATATAATGGAATCTCAAACTCTATTTTTTGCGACTTATGACTCATTTTCCTGAAACACATCACATATACGCTCCCATGCATAGTGACGCACATTGCTGACGTCCGTTCTCAACAGATGACGCAGTTTTCCCGCGGGCCTCGAATGGGTTAAACACAGTTTTGGGTGGTTCCTCATGACCGCGTAGATGGTTCGAACAGTTGTGAGAATGACACTGGCAGGGCACTGCTTGCGGTTAGCTCTACCCCCCCCCCCCCCCCCCCCCACACACACACACACACTCAGGGGTAAAAAGTGTGCGCTCTTCTGTTCCCAATTTCGCAGAGAAAAGAGTCCTTTTTCACTCACCAAAGCGGAGCGCGAAATAAAAAATAAGGGTACCATTTTGCAGCTGAAGTCAGCAAAATGTTAAAAAGGGGGTATTTTTTGCAAGTGAAGTCCTCGGAATGCTGGAAAAGGGGTATTTCTGTACTCTCTTTGTGGCACAGAAAAGCATATAGGTCTATTTGTGACAGAACTTTTTCAAGGAAGGTAGAAACGAATATATTTAAATTGCGTAAATCACGGCCGCATATTTGGCGACGCAACATCGTCGTCGTAGAAACGCTCCCTAGCAACATGCCTGAGATATCATATATTGGAGTGGGGGATGGAGGTGGGCATTACAATACAATTCAAACTAGTTCTAAACCTCCATCATAATGTGCATGCATGTTAATCGTAAGCTGCACATTACCTTTTTGAAATGTACATATGATAAAAAATAAATACCCTATCAAATAATTATTCACAATTATAAAGATGTTAAATTAAGGGCAAAGCCTTCGTCCATACTGAAAATCTTTGCCTAACAAGTTTTGAATTTGAATTTCCTTCTCCAATAGAAACAAATCAAACCATATCACCCATACCTTATCAGGGAACCAAGTTCACTTATTGAATGCCTCTGGTGCCTCTGTTTAATAACATCTAATAAGTAGTTATGCTTCATATGGATGAGAACAAAATTAGCGATATTTCGTGATGGTCAATCTGCAGGGTATGATCATAAACTGCCTCCCTTTCAGCTCTTCCGCCCTTGATATAACCATGTGTTGATGAGGGAACCAATCTCACTCACTCACTCACTATAGTAAAATTGCTAAATATACTCCTTAGAATAACATCAGATAGCCTAACATATAGATATATATTCAATAGACAATATTGAAATTTGGCAATTGTTATCATGCTACCAGCAACACTAATTTTTCCGCGTTTTGCCAAAAAAAGGGGGGTAAAATGGGTATCATGTTAAGCAAGACTCCTTAAAGTCATAAAAAGGGGTCTTTTTTAGCATCAAATTTTCAGCGTTTTGCCACAAAAAGGGGGTGTAATATGCCTTGTCAGAAAATTCGCAGAAATGGGGTACTTTCCAAAGGCTGGAACAGAAGAGCGTACACTTTTTACCCCTGAGTGGGGGGGGGGGGGGGGGCGGGGCTCTACCATGAGTGGGGAACGCTGTGTTAGAAATCTGACTAGTTCTGCGGCCAGTCATGACCTCTCTATCCCTATTGATGTAGTAGCAATAGTGGATAGATGGTACGTACCAGTTAAGATGGATGCTACGCGAGGAGAATGTTTTTTACGATACGGGTGCTACTACCTCACTAGTGTCAGAAAAGTTCTATGAATCACTCACTCGCAAGCCGTCCTGCTCACTTCGCAGGTACAGGTTAAACCACTTGCGAGTGGCACTCCTATAACACTGGGATATGCGGTCTTTGACTTTGAGATCGCAGGGCGTTTGTACCCAAACGCTTGTCTTGTAGTCCAAGGCCTGGACAGTGAAGAAGCTGTCCTGGGTCAGGACTTCATGTGGCGCCTGGAGGGTGGCAAGAACCATGTGTTCTGTCGCTGGAAAGGTGCAATATCAACCACCTTCCTAAGGGAGGATGTGCGGTTGGACGCGTTCGAGGTAAAGGTTGCGTCAGTGGACGTATCCCTACCCGAAAGCAGCGTTTCTATATCATGGAGCTAGATGTAGGGTTACGGATGGATGGTTTTGTTGAGGGTTGAGACACATATGTGCTGTCTACTCACTGTGACGGACTTCCCATCATGAACTCTACGGGACTGGCAATAGTCGTGCCACAGGGGACGCCAGTGGCATTCGCATATGCAGTTGCAGCTAATTTCATGGGAGATTACTCTCACTTGGTGAAAGTGGAAGGGAAACTCAAGGCACGAGCCAGGGGGAGTAAGGTCTACTGACTCACCCGGCCGTAAAAATCCTAGCATTACTGAACTGGAATCAATCATTGAGGGCGCTGATGTTGTAGATACTGAAACCCTGCAGAGGGTGCGGCGAGTTGGTATATGCAAATAAGCGCGTGTTCAGATTGCAAGGCAAACAGTTGGAGTTCATGAACATGGTTCTGCACTCCATAGACACGGGTGACACTAAGCCTATAAAGTTACCGTTTTGTCGTGTTCCGCTTGCAAAACAGGAGGCTCTGGACTCCCAGGTCAGAAAAATGCTAGAAGAGGATAAGATCGAGGAGGGGAATGGTCCGTGGGCCTTCCTGACTGTTCTTCTTCTGAAGCCGGATGGCTCAACTAGGGTGTGTGTCGATTTCAGGCATCTGAATAACGTCACACGAAAGGACTCATATCCACTGCCGCGTTGATATGACTGCTATACTATCAGTCAGGTAGAGTAGAGGTATGTTCAGGCGAAGCCAGGCTAGAGGATAGCCTATATGAATATTAATAATAATAATAATAATACGTAACAACGTAGTCCCGTTTCTAGACTAATGAATCTCATTTATTCAGCTTAATTTATACAGCTGGTCAGTTGACCATGAAGCCCATTGCGCATGCGCATTAATTACATATTCCTCCAATCGGAAGGAATCATGTGGTACATATTTACATCTCTTGAGTAATCAACCAATGACAGGCCTTAACCAATCACCTTGCAGGTGCCTCATTAAGGCAACCAATCAGGTGGTGTTAGTTGGTTCACTGTCCGTGACCTGAGGGGGTGGATCAGTGGTGACGTCACACCAGTCTGACCCCTGGCTCCCCCTTGTGTGTAGGTGCGATATTACCATACATATATTATGAGTAATGATGCATAATGGAGAGATGGGTAATTAATGCCATCGATTAATGTTGCACAATGTTAGGCAATAAATGTATATAAGATCAAATGAGACTTGAGTAATGTTATACAATATTATGTAATCATATGTAATAAAAAAGGTGTGATTTGTGGTCGTGACATAATGCCCCCGACTTTTACGGATGTCTCTCCGTAGACTCTTAAGTAATACAATTGTCAAATGTTGAAACATATATACATGTTGCGATTATAAGATACATTTTGAGTATATATTTTTTTTTTTTTTTTTTTTTTTTTTTTTTGTGGAAGATCTGTTCCTTGTGAGTGTTAACTTGGTTTTTGCACAGTAGCTTTTTGCCTTTGGGCCGGGCGTGGCTGCTATCTTGCATTAAATACCAGTATGTGGACAAATAGATTTACCTAGTGGTTCTCACTTGATCATATTCATCTTCTAACTTTATAGTTAGTTCCTTATTCGCGGAACTTGGAAAAATACATCATTTTAGGTATCATAATTTGTTTTCCATGTAACTTGCGTCGGTTAGTAAAATAGCGCTTTCCTGACGCTTCTCACAGAACTTAGGTCTTGGCCGACTTATACCTGGCCTCCTTAAGCTTGCTTATGAGGTATTCAGACCGATCTACCGTAATTTGCATAAAACATCTTAATGAGAAAAATAGTAAGTGTAAAATTCGACATATTTTTAGAGTAGGTGGTAATATTCGTACTACCGTACAATACAATGTGATACAGTACAAATATAAAGGCAATCCAATACAAATATAATGCGAATCAAAATACAAATGTAAAATGCAATTCAAATACATGGTAAAATATACAGTGAACGGTTAAGGCAATTCCCTATTGAAGTGGCAGTGTCATAATTGTGAAACCTTTACTTTAGATTATTTTTGTTACCTATTCTGTAGTTATTACCGTAGGGGTAGCGATTAGGGTTTTTAGTAAGTCGTTCACTAAGGATTCGGTTGTGCTCTGAGGTTGTGTTTCTGCTATTGGATTTTCTTCCATGTCCTTGTCCTCTTTTGTTTTCTCCCGTATGGTGATCGGTGGGGAGTTTGGTGTTGACATAACTAGTCTTTTGGTTATTGTTTCGTCTTTGAGGGCTGGGATAATATTGAAGAAAGCTCTATAGGGCAAGTTCAGTTCAGTTGGTAAATAAAATTCCTGGTCCTCTCCGTTTGTTTTTAGTGTTAGCGGTCCTGACCAGCCGAACGTGGCCTTTGGCACTGGGAAGGTGTGCGCCTCTATCTGTAGTAATCGAGGGGCACTCACAGGCGTGATTTCATCCAGCTCATAGGGTAGGTCCAGAAGGGTAAAACAATAGTGGCTGGACCCGTATAATTTGAGGACAATCTTTGGTGTGGTGCGTCTATCTTTAGACAAGATTCCTACCTTCTTTTTACACCAGGTGTACATTTTGATTAATATTTTAATTGTTGCGTAAGACACAAAGATTACTAGAGCGATGGTAAATAGGTTTGTATTTTCTTCCTGGTTGAGCAGTTTGAAATATGCAGGTTTTCCTGGTCTATGGGGAATCGCTGCTGGTTCGTGTTTTATGTGAGTTATATTCCTTTTTACTAGTGCATCTTCTATATCTGTTATGTATCTATAGGCAGATGCTATCATGGGTGCTGCTCTGTTTGCTCTACATAAGTTATAAATTGATACTATTGTTGCCATTATTGATAGAATTGGAGTGATATATGCCCAAGCCTGATGATTCATTATTTTGCTCATAAGGGAATCATCCTGTATTACCGGTTGTAGATTTGGTATTTTTAGCTCCGTGGCGTTTTTAAGTAACGCGTCTGCGAATGGGAGCAGATCCATTTTAGATAGTGTGTCTAATCTGGGTGAGTTCTTTAATTTTGATAGGAAAATACTTAGATTTGGGGGATTGAAATGTATTGGGGCATGCCTGACACTGCTTGCTGTTATCAGCTCCGTGTTGATGTCCATAGCTCTTAGGAAAGGCAAGTTAGACGTATGAAGAGTATAGTGGAACGAGTCTGAAGTGTTACACGGTAATCGTGAGTTTGGTATAGCTATATCTTCTACGGTCGCTGTACAGAAGCATGGGATTCCCAATATAAAGGAGGCCCTAGCTCTGTGTCTCCTGGCCGTTTCCCCATGGCAAATGATCGTGTAAAATTCCTGGTTAGTTGTTATTAGATACTCGTCTTTGCTGATTGCTATGGCGTTTGTTTCTGGGCTCGCTAGGGGCTGGATAGAGAAGATGCATTTTGCGTTAATATTTTTCGTGTCGTCTAGAAAAATACTTACTAGACATGATGGTGACGACGAGTGTATACGCGGGGCTGTCCTTTGACATATTCTAATTGCCTCCCCTTGGCACGCATGTAAATCTCTTCCAGTCATTTCCAGAAATATCCTTTTATCCCTAGATACTGCTAGGAATTCAACTTTCGTATTTAAGGTGGTTGTACCTATGGTGGGAGTACTGTTGGTGTTTACTGGTACTGGAATTATTATTGCTTGGTAGATATCGAACAGAGCCTCAGTGGATGAGATTATTATAGGTATATGTATATATAGGTGTTTGTTAGAGTATAAGAAAACCAACAGTTTCTGAGAAAAATAATAGTCGATGTCAGTTACCGCTACTCTGGAGCCTGGAGATGCTAATTTAAGTTGCAAGTCGATCTTGGTCATGTACATTGCAAATTCCTTAGGGTCTACTATATCAGGGGTGAGTATCCCTGTGGCCAAAAGTCTTAAAGAGTTTGAAACGGATTGTAAGGATAATAGAAAATGCAGTTTGTTGGTTAATGTGGAGATAGCCTCCATTAGTACTGCGAGTTGGGAGCGTTCGTTTGCAGCATTTGCGTCGATCTGACCCAACCGAATAGTAAAGTTTTTGTCCCATCCGTCTAAGGTACTGGCCATATTATCTAGCGCTCCGTTCATTAATGATTGTTCTGATATATACATATTTCTAAAAGAGTTTTGCTGGTTTATTACCTTCTTGAGTAGTTTGGCTGTTTGGATATCTTGGCCTGCAAAGTTTTGAAGAACTATATCGATGTTGTACATGGTTCCTATGATATTATTAATATCATCCATTGTAGCTAGGCCAAAAATTCCTTTGAATAAGCCACTCAAGAATCCTAGGGGCGTGGCTCTCTTGTTTCTCGCCGCTTCCTGGGATATTGGATTTGATAAAAATAACTTAATTGAATCCATGGTTCCAGACGTCTGTGTGTCTATTTCCCTGATCATTGAATCTATAGTTTCCGCTTGTTTACACAGTGTCATGGATAAATCTTCAGAATATACCGTGTGGTAGGTTAAATCCTGTATCTCTTGTTTGTAAGAGATAGATTTCCTCGGCAGTGGGGGTATATTATATGGGACTGCGAGTATTAGTTCCGTGGTGTCATGTCCATTGACGATGGGCGCTGGTAAAGGTTCAAATAATAGGCCTACGTTTTGCCTTAGTGTAGGTTTTGCTGCCCCTGACAGATGGATCATCAGGTATATATACCACGGGAGGAGTTGTATCCTAAAAACAATTGTTCCTGATATAATACGAGTATGTAAAATGAATTGCAAATATAATACTAAGCTAGGAGAGCGTTGACTCTCAACCCAAATATATGGGTAAAGTTGCATACAAAATAGATTATTATGTATGTAAAAATGTATCATCTCTAGATGATAAAATTATTTATATATATATATATATATATGTATATCAACAATAGTCAGATAATTACCTCGCCATAGCGTAGTGTCTTGCCTATAGACTTATAGTCGGCAAATTGCTTAGTTTTGCTTTCACCTGGACGCGATGTTGTCCTATTGTAGGGTAGGAAGGAAGTGACTATCCAGCTTCTAAGACGTGTCGCTTATATGATGGCGACCAGTTGGTTGGCTAGGCCACTGTATTCATATTTGAAATAGCCGTCAAGGAGCTTGGATAAGGATGTGTATTCGTTAATTCTATGGGTGTGATTAAGCGTTAGTGTCACAGCGGCTCGCCAGCAAGTCCGCTGAACCCACATGTTTGTCGCGACAGTAACACATGGTCGGCTTTGTCACTTTATCTATTGTTTCCTATGTCGGTTGTCGCTCTGGATAAGCTTCCAGCATTGCGTATTAAGATAATTGTGGGTGGGGATTGGCGTCTCTTGTGATAGCTTACTTTTAGGTTGCAATTGCTTGTCTATGGCATGCTTTTTGGTCTGGCTTTAATCTGCTATGTTTTGATAGAACAAAGGGGGTAATGCTGTGAAGGAGTTCCGACCGTCTATGCTTGTTTAAATAAAGCTTAGGGATAATAATTTGACGGGCCGGTTGGGGACTGTAATCCTCCTTTGAATTCTTAATTAGGATTTTCTCTTGAGCTTTGAATGACTGGGACGAGGGGAAATCGTCGCGTCTGTCTTTAGAAGCTGCTCTTTTGGAGAAATTTTTCCTTTTGTCCTGTTCCAAAGCTTTTTCTGCTTTGGAGGCAGGCTTTTAATTAAACGTTCCGCAAAGGGATTTTCCTGTATGTCTTGGACTCGTTTAAGCCTGTCTACGTGGTATGGTCTTTTGAAAAGTTTGTTAGTGTGTATATCCTTTAAAACAACTGATGTTGGGGAAGTGAATTTGCACACTATATGTGGTCCTTGAAACGTTTGTTGAAGTTTCTTAGAAGTATGTTTGACCAATAAACTTGGCACCAATATGTAGACTAGGTCGCCTACTGAAATATTGGTGTATTTCGCTGTGCGATCATGTTGGTATTTCATTTTTAGTTTCTGGGATTTCTGTCTGGACAACAGATTCTCATTAGCGATAGTTTGTGCTATAATTGAGTCTGTCACATTTTGGATGATATTTGTGGTATCTTTATCCAATTTCAATGAGGAGTCCAGAATGGTTGCTGGGTGGCGCCCATAGATTATGTAGTATGGGCTGTAGCCGGTTGTCTGATTAACAGAGGTGTTTAGGGAATAGGTGATGTGCTGTAGGTACAAATTCCAGCGATTTTGTTGTTCCATGCTATAAGCTCTTAAAGCTGTATTAAAGCAGGAGTTGTACCGTTCGACTAGGCCGTTTGATTTGGGCCTAAAGGGGCTGGAAAAGATCTGTTTAATCCCATATTTAGCACATCCCTCTTTGAATATCTTACCCGTATATGAGGTCCCATTGTCTGATTGGATAGTTTCTGGTATCCCATGCTTACATATCAGATTTTGGATCACTCCTGAAATTGCACTGTCGGCATCGATATTCTTTGTGGGGAAGGTTATTGCGAATCTGGAATGAAAGTCTAATATACAGTGTATATATTTGTAACCTTCCTTTGTCTCTGGTAGGGGCCCAATTGCGTCTATGCATACTTGTTGAAAAGGACGCGTCGCTGGGTCTCTTATAGTCATAGGGGATTTTTGGGTCTTCTTCATCTTTTTAGATTTGAGACAGATATTACAGGTATTGACATAATTTTTGATGTCCCTGTTCATGAATCTCCAATATACTTTTGGCAACATGGCTGATATCATTTTAGATTGTCCTATGTGCCCCGGGATTGGGTCATCGTGGAACATATATAATATGTTTTCCACCCAATCCTCCGGTATGACTATTTGTAGGGTCAATTGTCCATACTTTTTCCACATTTCCAGAGAAAAATGCATCAGTATATTATCAATAACCAGAAAATGTCTGCTATTATTTAGCACAAAGTTAGAGATTTTGTCATCTTCTGGTAGTATCTCCTTTTCAAGATATTGCATCATAGCGTCAATGTATGGAGTTCGTGCCTGCTCTCTTTTTAAATTGGTTAGAGAGAATACATTTTCAGGCATTTTAGAAAGTATTTCCTCCATATCATTTAATTCCCTTGTTGCTTGCGCTTTTAATTCCGCTGAGTTATTTGGATATAACTTTGCTTTTTCTTTTGAGCGGGTAGTTGCGCAAATGTGTGGGATTGGATTATTTATTTCCCTTTCTGTTCAGTCGGTTTCAGAAAATGTATTTCCTGAATTTTGGGGAAGTTCTTCTGGCTTGCTGTTATGGCCAGAGGGAGTCAGTTCGGTATGATAGGAAATTGGCTTAGGCGTGGTTATAGATCTTTCATCCCACCCATTAGCCTTATCATTTATGACGTTCCCTCCCTGAAAATCAGGTGCAGCCGTCATAGAACATTTTTGCTTGTCCCCTTCCAGACCGAAGGAGACTAGGTCCTCTTCTTGATCTGGGAACAAACGTTGTCTTCCAGGTATTATGGTAACTGTTTGTTTGTTTTCGGCTGGATTTGTAAATCCAACTGAGGGTCTAGTTTGGTATAAAGGGTGATTATTTGGGTATTTCCATCTGGGTAATTTCAGATGGATGTTTGAACTTAGAATCGGGTTGTAATTATTTTCAGGATTGTCTTGAATCCATGACAGCTCACAATCACAGTAGTAGTGGTGAGTACTGTCTGATTTTAAAATCGATTTCTTTGGTTGGTTTTGATTTATTATTTTGACTGGTGGATCTGTTTGATCGAAGGATAGTTCCTTTTGTTTTGAGTCAAAATTTACACGCGTGGCTACACGGATTCTTTTAGGTTTTGGGGGCGGTTCTGTCATGGGTTTTTCCTCCTTGTATTCTCTTCGAGATAAAATGTCTGGGGCTATGTTTTTCTTTCCTTTCACGTGTTCGATTTTGAATGAGAACTGTTGGATCTCTAATGCCCATCTAGCCATTCTATTCTTGTTTTGTTTACTCGTGAGTAGGGGAATTAGCGCCGCATGATCAGTGTATAACTTGAACTCTTTGCCCTCCAAATAGTGCCTAAAGTGTAGTATGGAATAAACTACTGCTAAAGCCTCGCGTTCTGTTGTGTTATAATTTGTTTCGTGTTTCCTTAGGCACCTGCCTGCGAAGGCCACTGGTCTTAAAATACCTGCATCATCAACTTGACTTAGGACGGATCCCACCGAAATTGAGCTCGCGTCTGTTGCAAGAATAAATTGCTTGTCAAAGTTTGGGAAATGCAGTAGGGCATCTTCGCATATAGCCTGTTTCATAGTATTGAAAGCGTTCTCGCAAGACTTGTCCCAGTTAAATTTTGAGCCAGCTTTTGTTAAAGCATACAAAGGTTTAATTATTGTGCTAAAGTTCTTTATAAATCGTTTGAAAAACTGGCATAATCCGTTGAAGGATCGAACTTGGGATACTGTCTTGGGTCTTGGGAAACTTTGAAGTGCTTCGATCTTTGATGGGCAAGGCTGTATCCCTTGTGGGGTGACAACCATGCCTAGGAAATTTATTCTATCGAGGAAAAATTCGCATTTTGATCGCTTGAGTTTTAGTCTTCCTTCCCTTAAAGCTTGGAAGACGTTTCCCAAGTCTCTGAAATGGTCCTCCTGTGTTTTTGATAGAATCAAAAGATCGTCTAGATATGGGATCGCGCATTTGTACTTTAACTTATTTAGTATCATAGTTACTAGCGCACAGAAAGCCTGCGGGGAAGTTTTTAATCCCATAGGTAGCACTTTATATCGGTATTTCTTGCTATAGCTGCAGAAGGCTGTATAGTCTCTTGAATTTTCGTGTAGTGGAATTTGGAAAAAGCCTTGTTGGGCATCAAGTTTGGAAAATATGGTGGGTCTTAAATCCCCTACATATTCTAATGACTCGTCCGCCCTTGGAGAGATTAGGGCCTGATTTATGAGATTTGAATTTAGATATCTAAAGTCTGTAACGAGCCTATGTCCACCGCTTGATTTTTGCACCATAAAAGACCTACTAGACCATGGTCCAGTTTTTGTCTCTTCTATTATTCCTTGCTCTTCCAGTTTCTCACATACTTCATCGAATTTCTGCGCTTTCTCAAGTGTGGTGCGGAAAGGCAGCATGTGGCAAGGATTTGTGTTAGGTTTTACATGGAGTGCGTGCTCATATAGATTGGTCGTACCTAGCACTTTCTCTGAACCTACAAATATATCCTCGTATTTTGACAATAATGAGTTTAATCTCAATTTCCCTGAATCATCCAATACATTCTTTGGTTGGATATTTGGAGTTGAATCGACATATACACTGGAGAACTCGTTGATTTCTATATCAGAGTCTGCGTCTGAATCTGAGTGATTATCGTAGTATGATTCTTGTAGGGACGAGATTGAAGATGTGTCAGAAGCAACGCTTGACTGATCAGTATTTATAGCATCTATAGTTGTTTGCAATTCCTGTGGCACCTCAGAGATTTCCCCTGTTTTAACCTTAGTGAATAGACCTAGAATTTGACCTTTGTGTATGCGATAGGTAGATGCTGCTGTATTAAGAATAACCACCGGGTGTCTGTTTTTGTCATTAGGTTTTACCACACTTCTCTGTACTAAGAAGGGGACAGACACTTTCCTTAGCATATTATCAACAATACCTTTGTCTTCTATATCATTTATACACGTTATTTCACCTGTTAAAGCAATCTCTGAATATGGTGGAATTGTAATTGATCTGACGGCTCTCACCGGCATGTTCTCGGGAGATGGATCATCGTCAAATCTAATATGTGCTTTGAATTTACGGAAGAAATCTACACCTAAAATAATAGGGCGATTTAGATTGTTCATTACCGCGAATTGATGGGAGAATTTCTTACCCTGAATGGTGAATTCTAAGGTGGCTAACTTTCTGACATGTACTAGTCCGCCATCGGCGACATATATTTTCCAAGCTATACGCTTGACCTTTACAATACCTCTCTGTGCACATTGCATATACATTTTATAATTGATAGCTGAGACAGTGGCTCCAGTATCTACAAGAGCTGGAATATCGTAATTGTACCCAATGACACGTATACAGCCGTCTTCAATTTTTGCATTTATGGGAATTGCCTTACCTGTCTCTCCGTTGTGCTTGAGGGTTATTGTAGCCCGGTCGTCGATGCGTTTTCCAGTGTCAGTTGTCAGTATTTCCTCCCTATAGGATTTCTCCTCATAGTTCATATTTTCAAAATCATAGTCCTGTCGTTCCTTGTTTGTCACCATATTATTCTTGTTTTCCTGCCCGAGGGAAATTTGGTTTCCAGTACGTGTTGGCCCTAATACGTCTGGTTTTGACCGTTTCCCTGGTTCCTTTGGCGGAGGAATTCTTGAAATTCCTTTAGGAGATGGTCATCCGATCCTCCTAAGTGGGATTGCTGCCGTTGCTGTTGTTGGTAACCATTGTTGAATCCTTGATTCCAGGGTTGGTTTCCTTGCCAACTTTGGTTGTCCTGCCAGTTTTGGTTACCATTCCATTGCTGGTCATTTCCCTGGTTGTCGTTCCAGTTTTGGTTATTTTGCCAATTTTGGTTACCTCGGCCTTTTCCTCTCCATCCTCCACGTCCCTTTTTGCCGTTCCATCTGCCTCGGCCTTTTCCTCGGCCTCGGCCGCCTTGGTGGCCTCCCTGTTGGCCGCCTTGGTGACCACCTTGGTCGTTTCCCATGTGTTGGACGGCCTCTGTCGCCTCGACTTTTGGCTCCTGTTCCCTTGCTTTTGTGAGGGAATCTATTTTCTCGTGGAGGGATTTTAATTCTTCCTGGTGGGCTTTTGTTAAGTCCTGGCATGATTTTGCTACCAAGACTGAAAGTTCTTTGGCATCGATGGCTGGGTGAGCAGAAATTTTATCACCAGCCTCGGCCATTTTTGCCCACTTCACAGCTGCGTCGAAGGTTATAGGATTTTGCGCCATTACTATACTTGCATATCCTGGTTTCAGTCCTTCTACTAATTTCTCGATAGAACCGTCCTCATTTAACCCTCTGGCTGTGGTGATATCTCTTAAGTATAAAGCATAGTCTTCTACCTTTTCGTTCACACTTTGTTTTCTCAGTTTGCTTATCCTGAGATTCCTTTCGTCCGGGGTAAAGTACGCGATCATGGCATGGGAAATTAACCGATAGTTATTTCTATCGTTTCCCGGAGTTCTTACATATCGGTCAAACCACTGCCGCGCCTTTCCATCCAGATAGGTAGATAAATAACGGGGTAAAGCATTTGGATCGTTTTGGTATGCTTGATTGATGTAATGTACGTATTCCTGGAGAAATTGTGTAGTTGTTACCGTGAGCGTTGGCTTGCTGAAGATGTCTGGCCGCCGGAGGTTTGGGTCCTGGGCGCGCATTGCCACCAAAGCTTGGGCAAGCTGTGCGTTCGCCTCTGGAGGTGGAGGTGCGGCTTCTTCCCTTGCCGGCAATGCATCCCGTACTGCTTGGGCGATGTGCTGGGCAATTGGTCCCTCCTGGTTGGCTATATTCTGCTCGATTAACTGATTTAGCCGATTCCTAACCTCCTGCATCTGTGCTTCGTCCATTATGGGTGGATTTGGATTTAGCTCTTGGTCTGCCTCATCTAGCTGATCTTCAGCCAATACGTTCTGATCTTGTTGCACTGGTCGTCTTCTAGTGTAAGCTCGTACCTTTGGGGGATGCTTGACGACAATTCTCTTTCTCAGGTTTATAGTGAGGTCCTCCAGCTTCAGCTTATTTGGTTCTTACACCATTTGATATGACTGCTATACTATCAGTCAGGTAGAGTAGAGGTATGTTCAGGCGAAGCCAGGCTAGAGGATAGCCTATATGAATATTAATAATAATAATAATAATACGTAACAACGTAGTCCCGTTTCTAGACTAATGAATCTCATTTATTCAGCTTAATTTATACAGCTGGTCAGTTGACCATGAAGCCCATTGCGCATGCGCATTAATTACATATTCCTCCAATCGGAAGGAATCATGTGGTACATATTTACATCTCTTGAGTAATCAACCAATGACAGGCCTTAACCAATCACCTTGCAGGTGCCTCATTAAGGCAACCAATCAGGTGGTGTTAGTTGGTTCACTGTCCGTGACCTGAGGGGGTGGATCAGTGGTGACGTCACACCAGTCTGACCCCTGGCTCCCCCTTGTGTGTAGGTGCGATATTACCATACATATATTATGAGTAATGATGCATAATGGAGAGATGGGTAATTAATGCCATTGATTAATGTTGCACAATGTTAGGCAATAAATGTATATAAGATCAAATGAGACTTGAGTAATGTTATACAATATTATGTAATCATATGTAATCAAAAAGGTGTGATTTGTGGTCGTGACAGCGTATAGACGATTGTCTGGACGCACTTGGCGGTAATGGTGGTTCTGTACTCTAGATCTGGAGAGTGGCTATTGGCAGATAGCTATGGATCCGGATAGTAAGAAGAAAACGGCTTTTACGACCTCGACTGGGCTATACCAGTTCAAGGTCATGCTGCTCGGTCTTTGCAATGCCCCAGCCACGTTTCAGAAAATGATGACAGAGGTTCTCTGGGGGCTCAATGGCAAGATCTGTGTGGTTTATCTGGATGACGTGATCTTTTATGGTGCGGACGTGCACCAGACCATCATGAACAAGGGGTTAGTGTTCGACAGGCTAATGGCGTATGGCTTAAAGTTGAAACTGAAAAAGTGTCGCCTCTTTCGTAAAGAGGTTCAGTACCTGGGACGCATTGTATCTAAGGAGGGGATATGGGCAGACCCGGAGAAGACGCATGCAGTGGAAACTTGGCCCATACCTGTTACGGTGAAGGAAATCCGGTCTTTTCTGTGTTTCGCTTCTTATTACCATCAGTTCATTCCGGGTTTTAATGATCTGGTACGGCCATTGCAGGAAACTGCGATGGCTGGAGAAAAGGTACTGCGGTATAAGCTTACATGGAATGATGAGCTCAATGATGCTTTTGAAGCCACGAGAAAGGCTTTTGCTCTCCACGTCCGTCTTGGCGTACCCACAAGTGACTGGCCAGTTCATTCTGGATAGGGATGCCAGTGGCATAGCCATGGGGGCAGTCCTGTCGCAGGTTCAGGACGGGCAAGACCGGATGATTGCATATATACGAGTAACTCTCTCTCGAAATCGCAGAAAAAGCACTGGCAGTCGTATATTATGTGCGAAAATTCAAACACTATTTATACGGGGCTGACTTCATAGTCCTTACGGACCACACAGACCGTACAGACCGGGAGGGGGGGAGGGGGAAGGTGGGGGGAGGTGGGGTAGGGAGGAGCGCATGTCTAGTAACCCTAACACAGCAACTCAGAATATGCACAAACAACAACTCATGGATGATACAACCAGTCATATCATGGCTTTATTGGAGCAAAACCAGGAACCCAGATCCTGCTTTATGACTGCAGATATGTCAACCTATAAATGGGCAAAAACCCTCCACCGGAAATGTTTTCTCGCAAATCGTGCTGCCTTTTGAACAGCGTCTGCCAATGTTCAGATGATATCAGGGCCAGCATTAGCGGGGCATTTTGGTCACGCTAGGACGAAAGATGCACTACGTCGTAGGTTCTTTTGGCCTGGTCAAACAGGGGACATAAAAAGATGGATTTGGTTATGCCCTGAGTGTAATGTGCGGAAAACACAACATGGTGTTAATAGATCGCCATTAAAGAAGGAACTCAGGGGAAACGGTTTAATAGAATTTCTATGGACATCAAGACTAGCACGAGGGGAAACACTTGTGTATTGGTCATAGTGGATTACTTCTCCAAATGATCAGAGGCTTATTGCCTACCAAATCATAAGGCTACTACGGTAGCCTAGACAGTTTTCCGCAATTGGATCCAACGGTTTGTGGCACTCAATGCTATACAAACCGATGGGGACCAGAGTTTGATGGAGCCTTATTCCGTGAACTCTGCAACCATTACGACCGGAAGAAACAAACCACCCTCCCATACAGGCCGCAGGCCAATGGACAGGCAGAAAGGTTTAATCGTGTCCTCGTGGAACAGCTCTCGTGTTACGCGGATTATGCAACGTACGTTGAAGACAACGGCCACTGCCCAAAAGTGCAACTTTGATCTGACAGCTAGAAGCCAGTCATTTGACGTGGGAGACTGGATATATAGATATTACCCACCAAAAGCTGCGAATAAGTATGGCGCTAAATGGGATGGTCCGTTTCAAATAACGCAAGTTTTAGGAGGAAATTCACAAGTAAAGTTTGCGAGTAGTGTCAGCCTTGGACTCGTGGCAGGCGGCCCCCGGGCACCTGCCAAGACACAAGAAACATCGCGAGTAAAGTTTGCGAGTGGTGTCAATACCTTGGGAGCGATTGAGTAGTGCCAGCCACACGGTGGGCTATATAACCGCAGCTTGTGGTTGGCCCATAACCCGCATTGGCCCATAAGGACCCCGATGCGGCTGCCGGCAAATACCGCTGACACAAAGCGCTCTGCCAAAAAAGCTCAAGTGGGGGGAGGATAAGAAACCCTACCTCTCCATCCGCGCACGGAGAAGCCTTTCAAGATCCACCGGAGACAAGACAAGTTTGGCTAGGTTGTTTCATTGAAAGAGTACAAGGAACTCTTCATGCAATGCACAGACCTTTCTGCTGTGCAGGACGGAAGCTTTGGTGGGTACGCTGCAGACTTTCAAGTCAAGGCTACTCTTCACAAGGCATCTGTGCAAAGTGCACACACCGGTCACCCCTACTTGGGTTTGTCCGATAAAGTTGTGCAGCATTATCGGACAAACCCAAGTAGGGGTGACCGGTGTGTGCACTTGGGTTTGTCCGATAAAGTTGTGCAGCATAAGACTTCCGGTTCGCGCTCGATTTGAGAGAAAGGCCTTACGCTCTGTTAGAGCATTAATAACTCTTTTCTTTCAGATTTAAAGCTTGTAGACTTTTCCAATCACGGGGAAAAGGAAGATAAACCATCACGGTACGTGAAGAATATCAGCAAAAGTATTGTCAGAGAAAATTCACAACAAAACAGCCAGAAATTTCAAACGAATCGGAGAGTTCACGGATTATCGCTAATCGCCATCTTGTCTTCTCCGGGCTTCGACAGGAGTGAGCACATGGATTAACGATCGACAAGGAATATCTCTAGGATTATAGACATATACCCAAAGCTACAAAGGTGCCTAGGACAGTGAAAAATTAATTAAACACCTTAACCCTAAGTGGAGAAAAGACAGTTCGGAAGATTAAAGCTTGAAAATACCCTGGAGGAAATCAAAAGCCCTAGGATATAAAAGAGCGGGAGAATACCAACTGACTGGAAACGCTCACCAAACAGCCATAAGTATCAAAATAGGGAGCTAACCTTGGAGATTAGAAAGTGATAGCAAAAACATTAGACTGGTAGAAAATTGATTTGAATATAAAAAGATTAACTCGTTAATCCACACTGTATAAAGGAACAAGTACGCCATCTGAAGGAGTAATAGACTAGCACCAACACGGTAGGAACGTCAGTTAGCCGAGATTCCACCAGGTGGCCTCAGTGTTTGCACTGAACCGAGCCGGGTCGGAAAGGACTGATCTGTAAAAATAAACGTTTTTATTTAGAGAAAGGAAAAAAAAAAACCCCTAGAAGGACAAAATAGGGAGGTTGTAGAACTCTAGTGACACTGTCTTTATTAACCTGATATATTTGTCCATAAAATGAACTTCTTCTATCTGTCACAAACGTAAAATCTGATAACCGGAAGTAAACCGACGCCATCTTGCTAAAAGGCAAAAATTCGATACTCTCATAGAAATAACTAAGGGAATACCTGTCAGAAACCGTTGCAACGACAGCTCTTGCCGGAGCATGACGACAATCCCAGCCGAGGATAAGAGTCAGGGACAGAAGAGGGGGTTGGAAAGCTCTCCCGACCTAGGAGTACCGCAAACACAATCGGCGAAACTGAACAATAGCAGCAAAATAAAATTAAACATGTCGGGTGAAAAGAAAATAGGCAAAGGTAACGACCTGAACGACGACGGAAGCACCAATGATTCTGGTAAGAAGGATCAGAAAGGTGATCAGGGTTTACGAGGCCTCATAAGATCCCTAGCCACTGACCAAGCGGAATCAAATAGAGTTGCTCAACTAAAATATGATATGGTGCTCAAAAGATTGGACCAACTCGATACCTTGGAGCAGGAAGTTGGTATAATTAAAGAGGGTTGTCAATATCGTGACGACGAAATGGCAAGATTTGAGGAGAGGCTAAAAAAACAGGAAGAGAAAATGGTTGTCGTGGAAGAAACGATCGCAGCTCCCAAAGACACTGATTACTTAGAGGAACAGCAGACCAAGAGGGAAAAGGACCAGGAGTTTATAAGGAAGGCGACTCTGAAACTAGAAAAAAATATGATATTAGGAATTGATATTAGGAATTAAATCTGCTGAAGAAGAAACTCCTGACCGACTCATGGAAAAGGTAAACAATGTAATAGCGAACTACCTTAACCTAGCCGACATCATTGTGATAAAAGCAGTACGAGTAAGCACCAAGCCGGACATGCCCATAAAAATAGAATTGAAGAACCCTGAACAGGCAAAAATTGTCTACGAAGCTCGTTCAAGGCTCAAACAACATGATGAAGAGAATGTGGAGAAGGGCAAAGGAATGAATATCAGACGAGACACCCCCCATATTGTGAGACAAAGGCTCTTAAAAGTTAAATCGATAGCTAGTGCGGCTACTGCTCAGAATATAGGTGTGGAAATGTTTGGTACAAACATTAAAATAGACGGCACCTACTATAGGCATGATCAGCTAGATGGGATCCCAGCTAGCCTCCTCTTGTCAAACATCTCTAAGAGACAGAATGATAAGACAGTAGTCTTTTTTACTGCACAAAACCCCCTGTCGAACCACTACAGGGCAGAATTCAGAATCGATGGCCAAAAATATGAACACGTCGAACAATTCTTGTTCCATCAGAAAGCCAGAATCGCAGGAGACCCCATCAAACTAGCCATGGCTCTGGCCACTAAGAATCCAGTGGAATGTAAAAGATATATGGCAAACGTAGACGATCCCAACAACAGATGGAGAGAACATAGAGAGGAGATGTTGTTGAAGGCAATCCGTGCTAAGACGAGGCAAAACGAAATAGTCAGGAATTATTTGATCCATACTGATGATCGCACAATTGGTGAAGCTTCTCCTACCAACAAATTGTGGGGAATTGGAATGGGGTTGGACCATCCCCATGTGTTAGATTCAGACACCTGGCCCCCACATGGAAATTTGGTGGGCAAGGCCTGGATGAAGGTGAGAAAAGAGCTGGCCCAAGATCTAAATAGTCAAGAAGACAAGGCTATCCCGATGGAGGAAAGTGCTCCCTCTGTATAAAGGGCCCAGGAGGGTCTTTTAATGATGTGAAAAAACCCTCACAATGTCTCCGAGCTTAGGCAAAGAAAATTGTGAAGCGATGAAGTTTATAACCCTTAATGTAAATGGTCTGAATAACGTGACTAAAAGAAAAGCTTTGTTTACTTATTTTGAATCTTTCCCTAACACCATTGTTGCCTTACAAGAGTCCCACTCCTGTGCAGCGAAGGAAAAGATATGGAACTCTCAGTGGAAAGGACAGATCTTCTATTCCCACAGATCTTCTGCATCCAAGGGAGTTCTTCTACTAATTCCCAAAGAATTCAAGAACACTATCGTAGAATCAAGATCAGATGAAAATGGCCGTTGGCAGTACATCATATCGAACCAAAAGAACTGTCGAACATGTATACTCAATGTATACGCCCCTACGGCTGACAAGAATGAAGAACAGTCCGAGATGCTGAAAATAATCACTAAACTAGTGGAAGAAACAGACTATGATAACTTGATAATTCTTGGTGATTTTAATACTGATATTACTTATAAACCGACCAGTGTCTCAAGTGTGAAATTGAAGGATATGATTAGTAATCTTGATTTAAACGATGTTGTCGACTCTAAAAGTGTCAGCCAACCCAAATGTACCTGGTTTAGGCTAGAGCAAAGTTCTAGGCTGGATTACATCCTTGTATCCAATAATATTGCTAGTAAGGTTTTAAAATGTGACACGATTTATAGCACTCATTCTGATCATCTCGAGGTACACGCAGATATATCCATGTATAAACCAGAGAGGGGTAGAGGTTATTGGAAATTGAACAATCAAATTCTATATAATCCTAACTTTGTTTACGGAGTTGAAAAATTGTGTGAAAATGCTCCAAACGAAGCTAGCAACCCAAAAATAGCATGGGAATTTTTTAAGCTAAAGGCAAGAGAGTTGGCAATCAAAACTAGTAGCGATCTAGCCAGAAGTAAAAAAGCTCGTAATGAAAAGAATAGAAGTATATTAGCTTCCCTAGATTCTAAAAAGAGAATGACGAAAGAAGAAATTAATATAAGAACAAAAACCTTGCAAGATATAAGAGAATATGAGCTAGAAAAAGCAGAAGGTGCCTTAATAAGATCAAAAGCCAAATGGGCGACAGAGGGGGAAAAGCCAACAAGATATTTCTGCGCTCTAGAAAAATATAAATCTGAAAAAAGAGTCATCAATCTATTAAATGTGAATGGAATTAAGAACAAGAAAGAAGACATCATCTCTGAGGGTCAGCGTTTTTACTCTAATTTATATAGCAAAGATAGCACCGATGTCAGCGTAATGGATCAATTTGTGAATCCAGATCATTTCTCTAAGCTAGACGATGTAGATAATAAATTTCTATGCCGAGAGATTTCTGCTGAAGAAGTAGAAAAAGTTTTAAAAGATTTCAAAAAACACAAATCACCTGGGTGTGATGGTTTTGGAGCGGAGTTTTATCAATTTTTTTGGTATACCATTAAAGATATTTTTATGGCAATGCTAGAAACTTGTTTAGTAGAGGAGGAAATGACAGAAAATCAGAGAAGAGGAATAATAACTGTGATTCCTAAGAAAGATAATGATTTAATGTATTTAAAAAATTGGAGACCAATAACTCTCCTAAATGTCGATTATAAGATCATTTCCAAGGTTATTGCTAATGGATTATCCTTTTGTATTCCTAATATTATTAACGACGATCAGGTTGGATTTGTAAAAGGCCGCTTCATCGGTTCGGCCGTAAGAAAAATCGATGACACCCACTCTTGGTTAGAAAGCAATAATGAAACTGGATTAATAACTTCTGTCGATTTTTCCAAAGCATACGATTCCGTGGATTGGATTTTTATAGAGAAAGCCCTAGAAGCTCACAATATAGACCCTATGTTTATAACTTGGGTAAGAATGCTTTTGAAAAATTCTAAGGCCTCATTTACTAACAATGGCCATGCTTCTATACAATTAATTCTTGGAAAAATAGATTTCTTACTATGAAGGGTAGGATTATGGTATGCAATGTTTTCTTATTGCCTATATTTCAGCATGCCCTGTCATGTATGCACTTCGGTGAAGCACTACTCAAAGAAATAGAACAGATCATGTTCAAATTCGTGTATAACAGTGTCCATCACAAAATTAGTGTCGATTTTCTGGCCCCAAAACCAGACAACGGAGGTCTGAATTTAAGACTGATTAGGCAAATATATGAAACCAACCGAATAATGTGGGTGAAGCGAATAGTACTAAGCAGAAACAGATCTTGGTTTAAAACTCTTGAATCTTTCCATCAGAGAGACATAGCTGATATATTTCTGTGTAGGTATAAACCCAGTATCCATTTAAATAGTTTCTATAAAGAGCTATATGAGATATGGAATAAGTATTACTATAGAATGAAGCCAGAAAGCATAGACCAAATCTTAAAAGAAAGAATATGGGCTAATCGCTACATCAAAGACAAGAGCCAAATGCTCTATTGGGATGAGTGGAAACAGGCTGGCATAATCGTGTTGGGAGATATTTTTAACGAGAATGGTAACATGATGACTACTAAAGAAATTGCTATCAACTTCCAATTTGCTCCCTCGTTTTTCTCTAGACAATTACTCAAAAAAGCTATCCCCAATGAGTGGATCAGATGTATAAAGAGAGAAAGAAATCATGTACTAAATAACTCTGTTACCTTTGCAATTCAAGACAAAGAAATAGATCTTTGCGAATGCAACGCGAAAATAATATATAACCAACTGATATCGATGTTAAAACCTAAATGGAAGAAATTCCTGAAGTGGGAACAAAAGTTGAACTTGTGCAAGGAAAGTTATAATGAAATTCAATGGAAAAATGTTTTTACTATCCCTTATAAAGCTTCGACTGAAGCGAGAATTCATATCTTCCAATATAAGGTGCTGCATGGAGTTCTTACCTGCAACTCATACTTGAAGCAAATAGATGTAATCAAGAACGACACTTGCTCATTTTGTAAGAGTAAAGATGACATTTCCCATTTTTGGTAATGTGTCCCAGAACCAAAATCCTCTGGCAGTACATTAACTTGGATTTACAATAGCGGATATCTAAACAAAAATGGAGATGGCAATGTAATTTTCAACCGAAGAGGTAACAGCATTGTGTTAAGACCAAGAGATATTATATTCGGTATTCATATAACAAATATCAACTCAAAGGTTATAAATTGGCTTATTCTACAATTGAAGTCATTTATTTATCGACAAAAAATGTTTGACAAAGGTAGAGTCGATAGTCTCTCAGCAATGTATGAGTTAAGAAGGACAAAGGAGGACAAAGGTAGTACTGTATTCCTTCAAACACAAAAAAATAAGCCCTAATGAAAGGTCATTATGGAGGCGTATATCTGAAGACATAGAAGAACATATTGTCGAGCTAAAAAAATGATTTATTTTTCCTTATGTTTCCTTCCAGCCTCGCAAAATTAGAATTGTATATGCCCAGACGGCAGGTCTCAGAAATAAAGTCGGTTGCAAAAACAAAAAAAAAGTTGTGCAGCATCATCGCTCCAATCTGATAGCCCATGGCTCTCAGGCCCCGCACAAACTTTCTCTTGCTGCAGCGATCGATCACTTAATGCCCGCTCTTGCGAAGAACGGGATGACCTTTGTGCCTCAATGGGGGTCCAAGAGCACATTGCATATGTCAGCTGCAACCTCTGTGGCCGTGATTCACAACGCGACGGAACAAAAGTTCACGTCTCGCTACCCTTTGGAGAAGGACTTGCTGAAGAAGCCCAAACACAGCGCAAAGGGTAAGCGGAAGAAGAGAAGTCTTCTTCCAAAAACAAGGAGAAGGAATTCATTCCTGCGCCGCCTCCTTCCAAGCCTGCTTGGACAAAAGGGTATGTAATTCCATCCGTGGCAAACACGGAAGCGGAATTCCCCGTGTTGCCAGGGACATCTGAGGGCCTTACGGTCCTACAGAAGTCTCGCCATACTCAGCCTGCAGCGGCAGCTGGGAAACAGCCGGCACCGTCAACCTCTGGGTCGGAGTCGGACACCGTGGTCCCAATGAAGGCACCATAGGCTATGGTCCAAGCACCCCCTCCACCTGTCAACAGAGTCGGAACAGACAGGCATGTCTGCCGGCCTCTTTAGGCCATTAAAGGCTGCGACCCTGGGGCGAGCAAAAGAGCAGGCAGAGTGGCAATCCAAGTGCCATGCTTCACATGAAGGTCTAGGGTGGAAGAGATCTCCTTGGTGCCACAGCGGACCCTACATAACTTGTTCTCGTGGACCTCCTCAACTCCAACTAGTGAGGGGGCATTGTAGTGGGTCTGCCCCCCCAAATACATTACATTGACGCTGTCGTCCAACTACACTGACAACCAGGCTATGACAGCGGGGGCACTTCTACTAGAGCAGGAGAATACCATCAGTTCCGACCGGTTCCATCAGAGGGCGACAACACATCATCGTGCGGACAGCACTGCAGACACCCTCCGACGGGCGGAAGGCGAAGGATACAACTACCTCCGCAAGGGGATCCGGTCTTTGCTTAACACTACGGACTCGGGCCGCGCCGCGGACCGAGATACTTCTGTTGTACAAATTAAGCACCCTTTTGCAGAGACAATACCTTTGTAACTGTATACCTTGGGTAATAAAACAGCTTGAAACGAATATTTTTCGTTCTCGTGATTCTTTCCCGAATTTTGTAAACGTGTGCCCACAAATCTGCGGTTCACTACATATTCTATTATGAACCATAATCACTATTCTGTGCCACAAAGTGAGTAAAAAAATACCCCCCTTTCCAGTATTTTGCTGACTTTAGCTGCAAAAATACTCCCTAAATCAGCATTTTGCGCTTATACCTCGGCGACTATTTGAGATTTTTTTTACAAAATTTCAAAAACATTAGATATCTTGACATGTCTATGTGACCTCCCTTAAGCTGTATCATGCTGTATGCCTACAACTATTCTATCTAAATGTGCCAAATACATGAATAAGTATTTCATTAGCTCATACGGATTTGTTGGTCATAGTTTCTGGGCCGAGTTGGTTTGATTCACTGAGCCGACTCGGTCTACCCCTTGGGCCGAGCTGGCCTAGGCCGTGGGCCGACAAGGCTCAACTGCCTGGGCTGACGCGGTCTTGGGTCGACTTGTCTGGGTACCCATTAACTTAAACATACATTCACCCTGCTAATCACGCCTATACATTAGTGAAACGAGTAAGATGTGCATAATGAAAATGCAAGGGCGAGAGAAATAACCAGTAAGCGTAAGTCTAAAATCATCGCAGGAAGACATAAGATATGGGGGATACATATATTCCACTGCACCATATAATTGAAACAGGTCCCAAAAGATCGCATTCGCGGGTATTGGGTTAAATGATTGAGCGACTATACAGGATATTAATATCTGGTATCAAATTTTGCTTTATTTCATATTTAAGTTGTCAGAGTTGAGAGAGTCCCTCCAAACTAAGGGAAAGCCTCTCGCTCCCAATCACAAAATGTCATTAAAATGCCATTAGGAAGCCACTCCGGGCCACGAAATTAATTAGCGCAGTTGGCGGCCTATCACTGGCATATCATTCTTATCTGATCTGAGAGACTGCATGTGAGCCTAGACTGGTAATGTTTTCTGACTAGGGACCTGTCCTTCCAATTGTATGATAACATTGTTTAATAGTTTTCATCTGAAAACCAATATTAATATTCGCCTAATTCGTAACTTCCGTTTATCCATATTAAATTAGGAATGACAATGACACCAAACATGCGGGAGATCTGCCATACAAACATCTTTTACTGCCAAATTCATGGCATAGATACATGGCTTCTTCATGTCAAAATGACAGACAGATATGATATATATATATCACACATATATAATTTACCTGTGAAGATGCATAAAACTTATCCGATGATACCTTTTAGTTACTCCATCATGTTTTTTTGTTGTTTTTTTAAAATTACAAATATGGCCGTACAATTATGAATGGTTAACAAAAAACGCCTGTCCACCATGTGGATGTTTTCTTGCGTCGCCTCTAATCCTTACTCATCCAATATTTACCATTATTAATATTTAGAATTTCAATAAATTTCCAATACATGAAAAAGTTATTGTCAATAATTATGGCCTTTACATATAATATACTACAACACATCGAGCTAGTACTTAGAAAACAATAAATAAATTTCAGTACAATTGCAGTAAATGCACAATATCATCATCAAGTGATCTACATTCGTATCCAAACACTACAATTCCATAGTCTATGATATACGTACACAATCGCCTAGCCCTGATAAGGACTTTATATCTAAGATTTGGGGACAATTTATAACTACAGATACCGTAGTGGCTAGCAATCCATTGATTCAATGAGTCTTGACCAGTACCAGTCCTTTAACTGTTTACCAAACCATACAATATCATCAGAATTCCTGAATGTTTCAGGAAGATTATTCCACAAATCAATACCCCTATAATAGGCGCTCCGATGTTCAACCACTATATAGTGTATCAACCCTGCAGAAGTAACTATAAGTTATCTATATATTATATTGTCAATATGGACACGAATCGGACTATCGAAATTAATGCTTTTGCAGAATGTGTGGTTTATATAATGTCTATAAGGGAAACTGTTTTAAAATCAAAACACGCCGCGCCATGTGGCGGTTTTTAGGCACTTATATGAATAGCAGTCATGTATACTTGTATTTTATTAATAATTCCAAAAGAAGAGAAATTCAAACCTAAGAACACTCTCAAAGGGCCCCGTACTTATAGTGCCAACACCGAAATCTGAGAAATTCAGGAAATCATTTGTGTACCAGGCACCCACCCTTTGGAACAACCTTGACGAGATGTGACCAACCCGCCCTCTGTGGGCGGATAAGCCTACATCAACAATTTGTGACGTCACCCAACCCATCAGTGTCCACTCCCCATATATACACGACCCATACTTCTGGCCTTATTTTTAATGTTTTCCCCTGAAAGTGGCGACCTGTAATTCGCCTGAGAGAAACTTGACTTAGTTAGCTACCCTTTTGTCTGGAAAAACTACTGTGTTCATGGTCCAGAAATGCTGTTTTCAAAACATTCATGCACCCTCTATCTCTTGTCACTTACTCCTGCCATGTTTACATAGCTTCAACCACCCAACAGCTATACCCTTACTAGCCACTGCCACCCTTACATAACACCCACACTCACAGCTAGCTTGTTGACATGTAGGCTATTTATAGGGTGGGTGTTGTAGCCTACCCAACACGTTGGTGTTGTGTAGGCTACATTATTTGATACTAAATCAAATGGATATTGTAGGTAGGAGGGGTAGAGACAGGGTGGGTGGGTGAGACGATCTTTTATTTTTAAATATAAAAACAATCTAAAAGCGTTCAGATCTGGTGAAATATAACCAATTTACTTCCCACAAATAAATGTCTTGCTGCAGTAATTTTCTGGACGCCACGGTGACTCAGTTGTGGCCACCGAAAGGTGCCGCTAGGTACATCAATTCCCTAGGTGTCACCCACAGTCTCTCTATTCTGAGAAAGGTTACATGCTCAAAACCGGACACGAACACCTTTTTACAGTGATCTGATACATCTACTCATTTCTGTTGCCACAGTACGCCCCCTAAACCCCTCTAGTTCAATGTTTTAAAGTAACACAGTCATCATAGCATGAATAAAGGAGATATGGACGTTTTTCCTTCCTCTGCCATGCCAGCTAGGCTGTGTTTGTAACAGCTCTTTAGGCCATTCACCCTCGACTATGGGGCATAGCACAGTCAGTTTGTCACTGGACTTCAGACTGGAAGGTTGCATGCTCGAACCTTGGCCTGCTGTATGTTTCCTTTTTATCCCTAGGTCACATAGATGCTAGGTCATTCTATGTGACAGGCGGGTGGGTTGGCACGGTCGATTGTGATGGGAAAGAGCAGGGGAAACAAAATACCCAATATATAATTTAACAGATAAATACCTATTGTCTGGGCTAACGATACAACTAAAGAAAAAAATGAGCGTCAATGCCCACGCTAGCATATCGCCACTCCTCCTGGACAGTAAGATACGTAATATACCTGACTACTTCTAATAATATCTCACACTGACAACCTGTGAATAAAGGTTCATCCATATTTAATAAACTAAAACTCCTCATGAAAGCTCAAAAAATCTATAGATCCACAGATATTGCATGGCTATATCTGTAGCTATAACTAGGGAAACCAACAATAGTCGGACCGGGTACTTGCACGCCCATAGATCTGTATATATAGATGTGCACTTTTGTACACATTCTTTGTATCTTGTATCTTGTTTTGTATTTTGTATTCTGTATCTGATATCTGCTACCGTTCTTTTCTATCATTAAGTAATCAAAATTTCAGGGGTGTTCAGAAGAGCTGTGACAGTCACAGACAATAATATTCCTTTTCCATTCTTTACCTCTATGTACTTAATATGTATGACAACGATTGTATATGTGAAATATTGCCACTATTATGTCATTGTAATTGCTCTCTATCGTTTTAGTTTATTATCAAATAAAATGCCTCTGGTTGGGATGAAAATATAGCACTTTGTGAATGATTCGTATCCTGAATAAAATAATTTTCAAATCAAAATCAACACCTGAGTCTAATAATTTCTATAACTAATCTGATTTGTTCTGCAGGAGTTCCATTTCTGATGACAAATGTTCATGCCGGCCGGGTAAATCTGGGAGTATCTTGTACTTGCAATGGGCTTGGAGTGACCAATCAGAGATGAACACATAATGCGTAGGTTTTTACTTCTACGTGTGTACCATCCGGCTTGTGTATATACCCCCAGAAACCTCCTTTAGTTATAGGTAGCATTCTCCTACTCGGATCGCATTCGCCCTCTAAATACTTCAATATCACCACTAAACACAATTTACATACATGTACATTTTGTGTTTAGTGGTGATATTGATACTATTTGTGACAGAAAATTAATATCACCTTTTTGGGCAGTCGGGAAGCGTTTCAGGCATTCGCAGCAGACTCCTCTCCGAGTCAGAAGAATCCTGAATAAGGGGAATCAGGCTTAGTCGAAAGTTCCTATTTTTTTTAACTTACAGCTGGCTTCCTTGAACAAGCTGGCCTTAGATGAGCCATGGTCAGCGGCGCACGTCCTTTTCTTGTAATTCTCCAGATTATCGGCCATTCTGACAAGACTTATTTTTAGTCGTAATATGTCTGGGTTGTTGGAACTCATGTGAATATCAAACAAGTGATACTACTTCTAATTTTATGAACGGATTTGGACATGTGACAGCCAGTCGTGAACAACCTTTCAACTTGTATGTCGGTGTCTTGACAAAAATGCTATAATCACAATTATGGAATTTTTCAAACTAGATTTTTGGATATATATATAGATGTGTACACGCTTGTTTATTTTTGACGATATGGTGTCGAAGCGAGTACGAGGGACAACATTTTGCGCAACAAAAAACATAATTATATAATACAAGGTTGTAGGGAGTTGCAATTTTTATTGAACATCACCAATTAATCTTGAGGTTTTGAAAAAAAACAGGTTCAACAATTATGTACTAACTTTTGACTTTTCTAGGTAGTGTAGTAATTGGTTTACTGGTCTTCATGACAGCATTTGTCACACCATGGACGCAGCAATATAATTCCGCCGCTGCGCGTTAGAAGAATTCTCTATGAAAATTTAAGCACTAATCTTCAAACTTTACTGTTTCGATGAAATAAGCTCCGCTTGTTCTTTATAAACCACATCAAGTTTTACAGCTTGTTCGCCCACACCTTGTTCATATAATAAGCATACAAACTCGTTTCGTCCCTGGGTGCATTCGCTGTCTCTTCCAGACATAGTTATTGTTTACTACGTGGATGTCCGTATTTGAGGCCAGCCGTGTCGCCTGTCAAATATTTCTTATGTATTATTGTTATAAAGGTAACACATGTACCCAGGTGAATGTACCTTGGAATAGAGATGGTCACTAATGAGTGATTAGAACCTGAGATTATAGGGGGGGCCGGGTGTATGCGTTCTTAGGGACCAACCGAGGCGGCATACACCCGGCCCACCACCCTATAACCGAAGGGTCTAATTGCTTTAGTCTCGCATTGTTGGGATCCTCACACACACGGCCACCCCGCTCACCACCAAAATGGACTGGGCTAAACCCCTAGCACACACTCATTCCCGCTCAGTGTTCACCAGTGCAGAATGAACATGTTACACCACACATCCACAACCAACCACCAGATCCCAACAACTCGAGACTAAAGCGCCATATTCCGGGGGTGGGGGCGGGGTGGGGTAGCTGTTACGTAACGCCTGGCCTTCCCTACCAGACAATGGGGGAAACGGCCGGGCACGGCTGGTTATGCAAATGAGGTAGGTGTCAGGTTTCAGAAATAAAACACTTAGGCCTACCTTTGATTGATGATCTGATCAAGTCTGGATTCATATTTTTTCCACTATCCCAGGAACGTTCCCGGGAGTGCTCCCGGGGAAGTTCCTGGACGCGCTCCTGAAGCCCCCATTAATGCCCCAGGAATGGTGCTCCCCTGAAAGACCCTAGGAATGTCCCATAGACGTTGATCAACTGCGTGGCGTACAGTTTCCCACGCCGTGGGGATGACATAATCCGCATGGGGGCGTAGTAGTCCAGCGGAATCTCAGAAAAGCGTGTTTCGTGGTATGAATGATGTTTCATGGTGGATTCAGGTGATATAACATGTCCTGAGCAGGAATCAGCCGGGCACCACTTTGAAACTCTTGGGGAAAAAATTTTACGGGCCAAAAACAAAATGGCTGCTGGGTTGACCCTAGCTGTTGCCACTCATAAATGCACCATAACTTCCTTGTTATTGGTACTAGAAACTTGATCTTGGTGTCTACACCTATGTTTTGAGGGTCTAGGAAGTCATTAATGTGTCCAGATTACCAATATCTAAACTAGAAATGTGTAAAATTGAATCTGAGATAAAAAAAAATATTGTGAGAAAAATGTGTATTTTTTCAACAATTTTAATATTATTGAAAATAAAATTATTGATAATAGGTAAGTATACTACATCATCCGTAACAAAAAAAAGTAGCTATTATAACCTGTCCTTAACAAAAAAGTAATGCTATAACAGCCAAATAAATGCTATCAAAGCTGAACTAATTATAATACAGATTATATAGTCATATCAGTGTAGAGGAGATATCACTAGCAATGTTCAGTACACCAACTGCATGATTTCTTGGGTCTAAGGGAACAATGAAAGTGCTATGTGTGGTTTTCATTACCCTATTACAGATTTAGTGTCCTCCTTGTGAGTTGTCATCATCTTTATGCTCTGACCACCATCTATCATTGATGATAGGTTTACACAGAGCTGGTTAAATACATGGTGCAAACATATCTGACCGGATGTATCCATGTATGTTGTATCCATGGTGCAAACATATCTGACCAGATACCATACCATAGTCCTCATGTCTCAAGACTTGGTTGCCCAACTCTCTTAGCATCTCATCTGATAGGGCTTCCATGGATCTCAGGTAGTTTAACTCTGGATAGGCACAAAATACATCAACTGGAACTCAATACATTGCTGGTCAACAGTGAACAATGTTACTAACTGGTTAGACCTTTGTGTAATTCCCTAAGACCCTAGCATGGCTTCTGCAGGGGACTTCCTATCAATGAGGGGAGCAGGATTTTGTAAAAGGTTTGATGGTATATCCCATTGCAGTAGCCATCTTTTTTGATAGCACTGTATTAAGTGTGGACTCACCATGTATGATCCTACAAAGGAAAATGTAGTTGGTGTCTTCAGCATTAAGCTAGTGATGACCTCAGCAGCAAATATTATTAATGGGAGAAAATGCTGCCTCTGCCTTTCCTGGTTTCCGAGGCCCATTGTAATGTTTGTTGTATAGTTACTGGCAATTTGTTCCTATTTCAGTTTCCCTTTTCTTATATAGTCTTCTGATCGTTGGACTGTGAGATGCTTGGAATTGTCTGTGCACTTCTAAAGTTGGGTTAGATGTAAGGCTAGTGAATGGATGGATTTCAATCCACTAGTTGATGCTATATTTATGCCAAGGTTGTGAGCAACTGTTTAATCTAGACCAATAATAATGTCCATCAATCCTGGAACGCATTTCTCTCTTGAGGCAGCACAACCTTAAATTTTAGGACCTCCTTATATGAACAGGTTAGACCAAACACAGCACACTGTTCTATGCATGGTTGTTTTCTCTATGGATAGTTTCAAGGTTTATCTGAAGTGTTGTTGGTTGATTAGAACCCTAGTTATGATGCTGCCTATCAATCAAACTTAGTTTCTGTGATCCAAGTTGGGAGACAGTAGTTTGAAAGGTCACTACATGTTTTATTTTAATCATTCAGATATTGTCTGGATGATACTGTATCATTTATCAGGTGTTTTTGTTTTTAAACATATAATTCACCTGAGTCACATTATCCAGTTTTACGTTATTCTCAGTCCTAGCTGTTATAGAAATATGTAATACAATCAATCTAAAGCTATGATATATGTAAAGAATGTAATGTACAGAAACCTAGGTGGTGACAAAACCATACAAGAGAGACTCACTAGTTTCATCAAAACGAACATACAATATAGGTAAATATAGAGATAGACAACTGGTAATAAATTCCAACATAATATGTTTCCAAAAATAGCAAGGGTAGCAAAAACAAACATACAATTGTAGTGGGTTTGGGTATATAGAGATAGACATTAAGTACTTGTACTAGCCTAGTGGGCAGTACCAGTTCACTTGACCACATATAAGTAATTCTCCCAAACGGGCAGCATTTGATTTCAGGAGGCCATTTTTTTAGAAAAAATAAAATTAGTTGAATCTCTACATCTTTGGCGTACATATAGCAGGGCATATCAGCATAATGCAGGTGAAATTTGGGAAGGCTGGGGCAAATATTTCGATTCCTACACCGATGATTCAGATAGCTATATTTTCCCTATTATTTTGCCTTATTTCGGCCTCATTAAAGCCAATTAATCAAATGATTTAGTGTAAGAATGAGATATATTTCTCACTAATTCGGCTAGCAAAATTAAATGAAAAGTGAAACCTAGAGAATGGATGTTGGCCAGCAAAAAAGAGCAGACGTTTGACTTGATTTTTTTTTATAAATATATCCATCTTATTATTATAAAACAATTGTGTTTAATAGAAGGGTCTCTTTATTTGTAATAATTATGGCGTAACGGCGACACTATGGCTTAACGGCGACATTTACTATACAAGCCCTCCTCAAATTAACAATATCAATATTTAATTATATTTATATTTACGACCATTTTCCAGCAGGCATAAACAATAATTAGGAAAGACGAAATATCAGGAAAATGTTTTTTTAAAAAAATATTGTAGATATTGATAATGCATTCATGAGCGGGAAAACCTTGATCGAGCAACAATGCACTAGCCATTCGAGAGACACAAGATCGAGCTTTATTATTAGTTATTTCAGCACAATCAGGCAAGAAAATACATCATTCGCCTCGTAAATGATTGCTGATCAACAATAATTGGACATTATTGCAATATTCATCGAGGTAAAGTCTTATCTTTCGTTGGAAGAATCTCGTCAACCGTCGTAGTGATTTCAAACATGGCGGATGGCGGCAAATCGAGCGATGGCAGCGATGCCGGCCCCCTGAAAATCAATGACTCGGCTGATTTAATAATTTTCTCACAAGACGAAAAGGAAAAGGAATCCGAAGAAATCAGTGATCGAATTTTGCCTGAACACAAGAGCAAAATCAGTACAGAAAATAAGGATGATTCGAAAATGAAACGTCGAGAGGTGGGTGATTTTGAGTTAACACTAAGGGATGAAAGTTCCATCGTAGTCGTTGATGATGATAATAACTCCTCTGACGAAGAATCAGTATCAGAACCTAGTGGGCTCCCAAGTTTAAATGGAAGTAATAATGAAAGAGCCGGAAATTCTACTGACATTGTAGTAAATTCTTCAACAGACCCCAAGATTTTGATAGATTCATTAATCAAAGATGGGAAATTAGATGATGTCGATTCTGGTGTTTCTGGTGACCTCCCCGAAGGCGCACTGGGCGCCATTGATAATGATCTGACAGCCGTTAAAGTTGACACAAAAATAACCGAAAATAGAGATGAATACGAGATAGCTCTAGTTAAGAAAATAACTAAGAGAGTACTCGACTCTCTAGCTATTGGAAATAATGAGGAAATGCAATTTAAAGAAAACAGAAGACTGAAACGGGAAATCGACTCCCTCAACCTGAAAAATGACACGTTAGTTAGGAAGTTGGAAAACCAACTAGCCTGGGCCAAACTGAATTATGAAAAGATTGTTCGCCGAATTAAAGTGGCTAAGATAGTTAAAAACACAGGTTTAGGAGTAATCGAGAATCTCCTTGACATTGCGCCCAACAACTAAAACTAACCTTCTTATTCCAATCCTGGCCTTATTTTACTTTTAGCTGTCCCATTTGTTAAGAAAATTCAATCGTTTTCTAATGTTCCGACCTCGGCGCCGAACCTTCTCCATGGCGGTCATTTTGGAAGAACTAGGACACAGTATGCAAATAGGGTAGAGGAGAACACCCCAGAAAGCTATTTTTAGACATGCACGAGCGCAGAGTGGACCGAGCAGGGACACGCACTCCAGTCAGACAATAACAACGCAGCAGACCTAACGCTAGCTATACTGAGTAAGTACAACGTTTCTCTTCATTTCTCCCGTTAAGAAATCTTTTCTTGTTGCACCACATCTCCAGACTTTACTAGCATTTATTGGCAAACCATGTTCAATAAGTCAACTTTGATGACACAGTGAAGGCTAGTATTGGTGACGATTCTCTTAGTATTACTGACCAGACCTGTCCAGACCATTATGTATACATGTGCTTTTAGACATACTTCTTTTCGAGTGACTCTAATTATCATCCTGATGTACTGAAAAGGACTTATTTAGCATTGCATTGTTGTGCCATTATAGATAGATTGTCAGTATTGCACCCCTTGTGCATGTGGTTCCATGTATTAATTCCACAAATAATAGAATCATGCTGAGCTAGAGCGCCCAGTGAGCCATGACTAAAGAGTCCAAACTTTTGGTACAGCGACTGGAGAAAGGCAGCGTACTGAGGTGATAAGGAATTGGGTCAGGGGCTAAGCTTTACGCACAGCTTTCACTGCAAGCATACTAGTGGTCCAGAAGAAGGCTAGTTTAGATTCCTGTCGATCAAGGTGAAGGCATATAAAAGATAAAAATGTATCATATATGAGTAATTCTCTCAAACGGGCGGCATTTGATTTCATTAGAAGAAATAAAATTAATTAAATCTCTACAATCTTTGGTGTACATATAGCAGAGAATATTAGCATAATGCAGGCGAAGTTTGGGAAGGCTGGGGTCGCTATTCCGATTCCTACACCTATGTTTTAGATATCTATATTTTCCTTATTATTTTGCCTTATTTCGGCCTCATTAAACCTGATTAATCAAATGATTTAATGTAAAAATGAAATATATTACTAATTCATCTAGCAAAATTAAATGAAAAGTCAAAGCTAGAGAATGGATGAACGAGAGCCTGGTTCTAACCAGAAGTTTGACTTGATTTTGTAGAAAATATCCATTTTGTTACAATGAAATCTTTGTGTTGGAACAGGAGGGTTCCTTGTTTTTGTAATTATTGTAGCGTAACGGCGACATTGGTATACAAGCTCTCCTGAATTTAACAACACCAATATTTAATCATATTTATATTTTTACCAGATCCAGGCCGGCCTAAATATTTATTAAGAAGGGCAAAATTACATGAAAATATTTAAAAAAAATAAAAATAGTGTAGATATGTTACATGTCGTAATGCAATACAAAATATTCCCACACCAGTTCCAGGAATATTATGTAAGGGAATAAAAGGTTTCAGAAACATTGTGGGCTAGTAACTTTTATTTTATCAAAATATACATAAGTATGCATGTTCCATCCACAAATACTAAATCCAATTCAATATTAATGGGTCCTCTTGGGGTATTTCATTTCTTTGAAGCTAATATATGTCCTAACGTGACACACATATTCCAAAATGATATTTTCCATGTCTAGATCAGTTTAGATTAGAGATTACTTAAACATTGCGTTTTTCATAATGATGAATATGTGTGCATGTGTAGGAACCATTTTTCTTCATCAGATGTAATATTTGTTCTACGTGTGCCTGTGTATTATATTCAAATACTTATTTTCTAGTCTGAAAAAAACCACTTTTATTACATTAGGCTTCCCACAGCCTCATTTTGGCCAAAGAACTTTAATGGTTATATTCATGTGTGATCATCCCAAATACAGGTTATAGACACCCTATGCTGGAAAACCAAATGATGCTCGATTGGGAAAATTACTCATATGATATTAGTACAAATTCTACTGTTTCTTCGAGATTGGGTATGGTGTTAATATCCAAACGAATGTAATTTTGAATATGTAATTCAAGTACATTGGTAACAGAACATAATACATTGTCATAGAACATAGACCTGTATAATTCTAGAAAAATGTAGTTAGTTTTGTTAGTACATACAATCGGACATTTTATTTTATTTTATTGGAATATCATGTCAGAGTAATTATATCCGTTATCAGTAAAACAGTAGTGCTCTCCACATTGAGGTAGAATAACAGTGTTTGTGAAAAGAGGATTTGAGAAAATACTTGAATGTTTGAATGCCGACCTGTACTTTATAAATGGGATGTAAGCAAAAAAAAGGCTCTTCTGAAACTTTATGCATGCAATTACTCAATTAAATATTTGTATAATTAACATTTATCTACATCAAACCCATAACTCTATGCAGCTTTAACTAGAATAGTCATATTACATTATAAATGTTTAGATTTTCTATTAAATAAGATGCAAGGGCAAACAGCCATATATATATCTAAATATCAAGGTTATCATTTGTTATCATTCTCTGTGTGCACTGATCGCTTATGTCTTACTTTCTATTGTTTTCAGTAAGAAAATGCAGACTGGCAGGTCTACCCGAGGGAGAGGACGGTATGGGAGAGGGGCCAGTACATCTGGAAGGGGAACCAGGCGAAATACTCGGCCAAGGGTTTATCAGCCCACCGCTACTGATCTTGTTGCTTTCCGTGCATTACAAGAAAGGAGAGCAGCTGAATTCAAGGTATTTATAAATATTCAAAGCTATGCAAGTCATTATAGTTATGTAAGTCATTATAGTCCTGGTTCCATCTTAAAGTCTTACCAAATATTTTACATACGTGGCTGTGTGCATGCATGCACTATAAGTTTGGAACTAAGGGCTAGTCACCTATGTTATCTGGTGTGTGTCTTTGGGTCAGACAAGGTTGGTGGGGGGAGTGATGTGGTCAGCCAATGACAGGGGGTGCGCCAAGAAACGGGGTACAATGGGGTGGGAACTAGGGTACCATAGTACTAGTAGTCACTGAGGTAGAATAACAGTGTTTGTGAAAAGAGGATTTGAGGATTTTACAACAATAGATGCATGATTAAGATCATTTTTTTTGCCTTTGCATTTTCGTTTTGTTTCATGGCCACAGGGATTGTACACAAGACATATATTTGAAACTGATTTAATTGAGGGTGTGTGTGTAGGGCGGGGTGGGAGGGGTTTGGGGAATAATTCACTTCCACTACTATTTTTTCTTGGTCAACTGCCACCCATGAGTTAGATCTTTTTGAAGTGTGATAATATTGATTCTTAGGTATTCAAAAAGCTACATCCCTGGTCTTGAAAGCCTGATAAGTTGTTTTTGTCAAGTACATTTGCAACAGTAAATGGTATACCTATAACATATGGTCATTGGAGTATAAATATTTTTTAGATTACTTCTATATTTTATCTTATTGGATGGGCAATGACCCTATAATGGAGACCTGAAACAATGTAATTATTATAGCAAATGGCACTTCAAACTTCAAACTGAGATCCATCAGAAAATGGGACGAACACTGAAGGGGTGAGTTCCCGTTTTCTGATGGGCCAAGATGCCCAAACTGTTGACATGAACAGTTCAGATCAACCAAACTGCACCCCCAAACTGCACCTTTCTAACTGCTCATGTGTGTAATAATGATATTAACCGCTTTCATGTTGCTTATATTCATTAATAAAAAGGCATAATACAAATAATCTGTTATTTCATTGCCCAAATAGGAAATGGCATCTCAGTTGAGTGGACCAGAAAAAGATGAGCTCATAAGCATGTTCACAGAGAGAAATCCAACACTGGCATTCATCCTCTACGACATGCTAAATGGCAGAGACCCACAGCCTCCAGTTCCACCCCAGGGCGTGCAACCTCCATGGTGCAGATGCACTAACTGCCGGGAAATGGCCACACCAATAGAAAATGTGTGTTGTGGCCTGCTTCCCAGGAACTGTATAAGTCAACAAGCTGTAAGTTATATTTATATCATTTTACATTTTGTGTGGGTCTAATGGTGGAATGACTTTCAGTTTTCAGCTTTAACGACTGACTGACTTTTGACTTTTAGGACTGATTGACTTTTTACTTTTAGGACTGATTGACTTTTTACTTTTAGGACTGAGGAAAGAGAGATTAATAGGCTATGTATGTACATGTACATGTATATGAATGTATGTACCGTATGTATACTTGTATGTATGTATGTACATACATGTATGTATCTATACATGTGTATGTGTGTTACAGGATACTGAGTGAGTGATTCATCATTTCTCGTTATTGCTATGTCAGTTTTCCTTTCCTTACTGGACTTAACTGGTTTACAAAAGCACACAAGTAATTGCCATGCTATTTGGGATAGGACTGATGCATGAAAGTGCATTAATCCATACCCACGCACCCCTGGGGGATCGTCCTCTTGGACCCAGTTTTGGCTCCACCCGGTGGGAAAAAGTGGCAGCGGCGGCCATGCTCTGAGACACGCCATTACAACCGACTGACTTTCTAGTTTTACGACTGACTGACTTTTGGCTTTTACAACTGACTTACCTTCAGCTTTTACGACTAATTGACTTTGCTTTTACAACCGACAGACTTTCGGCTTTTGGCATTTACAACTGACTGACTTTCAGCTTTAGACTGATTGACTTTCGGCTTTTACAACAACTGACTTTCAGCTTTTGGCATTTACAGTTGACTGACTTTCAGCTTTTACAACTGACATGACTTTCAGCTTTTTACAACTGACTGACTCTGCTTTTACAACCACTGACTTTCAGCTTTTGGCATTTACAACTGACTGACTTTCAGCTTTAGACTGACTGACTTTCGGCTTTTACAACAACTGACTTTCAGCTTTTGGCATTTACAGTTGACTGACTTTCAGCTTTTACAACTGACTGACTTTCAGCTTTTACAACTGACTGACTTTCAGCTTTTACAACTGACTGACTTTCAGCTTTTACAACTGACTGACTTTCAGCTTTTATGACTGACTGACTCAGCTTTTACAACTGACTGACTTTTGGCATCTGGCATTTACAACTAACTTGACTTTCAACTTTTACGACTGACTGACAACTCAGGAACTTTCATCTTTGACTTTGAAGCAACTTTCGTCTTCAGAATTTGCACAACTTCTGCCGCTGACGTTTACTTTTAGTTTCCTCCAGGCATCCTTGCACTTCAAATTGGTACTCAAAATCTAATTGACTTCTGCTGCAAAAACCAAGCAACTAATCATGACTTGTAATCATTTATTGTATTGACCACTGGAAAAAATTAGTGATTATTTTAGTGTTAAAACTATCTGTTTAAACCGCTCATGCTGACATGTCACTGTTTATGTAAATCATAAGACCCTAAAATGTCATGCTAGACTTTTGACTTGTAATAGACTGCACTCAGCAAATAATTTGTTTTTAAACTGTCAGAAGTTCAGGCATAATCTATGATCAATTTCATATTTGGGATATAACAACAATGAAAACAAAGTGGCTATGAACTAAGTTGCTCCTTTCCTTTTCCTTTTCAGAGCATGGACATCATGATGCTTGACCCGGGAGTACTAGGCCTCGCAAACGTCCAGATGAATGAGTATCTCGCCGGAAATGCCCGCCATGATAATGAGGCACGCCGCCACACTGCCTATAGGCAATTTGTTTTCTGGAGGCATGGCTACCTGGGCCCAAATGTGCGGCGGGTTGTTCCAAGTTGTTGTGTGGAGCGAATTAGATCTGTGTACCCATCAGCAGATGGAGCCTACACCGGTTTTATACCAGGACGCCTAGTGTGACCCATGTGATTTAATATATTCTAAAGCTTTCTAAGATTGCCATATTTATGTAGCGTATGTATAGCTATATGATATAATAAACCCTGATAAAGATAAATTGCTGTGATTGTGTTTTATTTTTAATTACCAATTTGTATGTGCTTTGAGTTTTGGGTTTATTGAGGAATGAATCGGATCAATCTGCTTGATCTTGCTGACTTACCAGAAAAAGGTGTGAGAGGCCATTTATAATGTTTAGAGCAGTGTATGCCATACAGCAGTGTATGCCATCTTTAAATAATGACAGTTGGGCCATGAACATTTCAAAAGCACTGGTGCCACTGGCCATGAACAAATTGAGAAGTTGAATCAGCTGTCCCTTATAACTCAATAAACTCAATAAACCCTGGCATAGATTGCATGAAACTGGGTAAGATAAATGAATTCTATAAAGCTCAGGAATTACAGTATTCAGCCACTAATAGATCAATATCCTCGTTCGGCTCTTGTACAGGGTTCCTGCAGTGAGTAAAAAGTCAGTAATTTTGATTTTAGATTTTTAAAAAACGTAGTAGTGACTTCGTAATTTTTATGTGTAAAGTAAAAGGTCAGTAATTTTGGATCTGAGCCCTGCAGAAGCGTCAGTGTTGCAAAGAGCTATCATACTCCAATATTTAGATGATTCCTTTACATTCTTGTCAATACTGAAAATCCCAGGCTTAGCGAAAACATGGCAGCCACGAGCAGCAAGGCCCTGCCACGGCATGTGCAGCTACAACGCCCGCCAACACAACCACCTTTACGTAGGTAGACATTCGCATGGGGCTAAGTCAAAAACAATATGGCGACAGAAAGCATGGTTCTGACGAGGTCGAGGTGGTGAAATCGTGATATTTCCACTAAAAGGAATATCGTCAGACTTTAATATGTTCATAAACTATTGTTTGGTCGACATGGCTCATTTACGCAGATTATACAGACATTATTGTGTCAGCGCCCAACGGAAACATGGCGGCCGTACCGGGTTCTCTCGAAGCATGTGCGATCGGTGAAATCGTAAAAGATATTCAAATAAAAAGGTTGGTTAGATTTAATGAATATGGTTGGAATCGTGAGAAATCTGCTAATATATAGGCTAGTATCAACTCTTATGAGCCACATTGAATGATATGTCAAACACCAGACCTATAGAGGCCCCAGGACTTATAGGCCCCAGGTCGCGCAGGCCCAGCTCTGGACTTATAGGCCCTAAGGCCCGCTCGCGTTGGACTTATAGGCCCCGGGATTTATAGGCCCACAAGAACACTAAACCATACCAAAAATAACCCTAAACCTAAACCTAAATTGGCATTAGAATCAACTATTTCAACGATCAACTATTTTAACTTTTCGATCAACTATTTTGACTTTTCGATTGAGTTTTCTGACTTTATGATTGAGTATTCTGACTTTACGATTGACTATTCTTACTTAACGATCAACTATTCTGACTTACAATTCTGACTTTACGATTGACCATTTTGACATTTTCGATTGACCATTCTGACTTTTCGATTGACTTTTTTTGAATTGACAGCTATATTTGAATAAAACCTTTTAAAAACAAAAAAATTCAAAGCAAAAAAAGAACTTAACAATTAGGCTAATCAGCTGTGCTTCCCTCCTAGTATCGAAAGATTCTAAAGCAATAGGCAGTAGTATGTTGTCTTGATGACATTTTAATCCCAGCATTTTTTTTTGTGGGGTCGGGGTCAGGGGAGAGTTTGCCATTGCTGACTTATAATTTAAAAGTAAGTGAGTGGCATTTCTATTATAAATGTGAATATTCACCAAACATCACACATCAGAGCTTTTCACTTTCATATATCCTATTTTGAGGTGGCACAGGAACTGGTGGAGTTTGATAAATGACTCTATAACAGTTTTAACAGGTGATCAGATTGTTTCCAAAACTGAATATTACTATATGAATCAATCAACTTTACAACAATAACCATCTAAAAAGTAATTATGAAATTTGACTCAGGCTTCACCAATTTTCACCTAATTTTCATAATATTACCAGGAAGACACCTGGGCCTCCACCCACAAGAGGGTAACCCCCCCCCCCCCCCCCCACTACTCTTTCACTCTGCCTGCCCCGCTCAATATTTATTTTACTCATTGAAGGGTGTGAGAGGGGCCAGGCTGGTCAGGGGATGTATATAGTAAGAAATGTTAACTAATGTCAAGGTCATTGGAAAGATCTGAACAAGATTCTACGTCAATCCATTTTATGTGATGATTTTTCAGGCCCTTTGACTTAATAGTAAATTTTCCTGCGTTTTCTGATTTTTCCAAATGCCAGGTTTTTACAGGCCCCCTTGAAACCCTGTTTTGTTCATTATTGGAGCACAGTGGATAAAGTGTACCATGGAAAATTAGTTGGGCCATGAAATTTCAAAATGTCATTGCCCGACTGTCTACTATATTACACACTGTAAGGAAATATATTGTTATAGGATAGCTTATTTGATTGGTATAGGGGTGACGATCGTCACCCAGGTATGTTAGTTATGTGTTCTGGGGTTCATTGAGTCTGCTCCTAAATGTGTCAACACCCCATTACTTTAGGTATGGGGACGAGGGGACGAGCCATCACCCATGTTAAACCGTCCCCCTTCTTTTATGGTTATTTTATGGTTATTTTATGTGTTCTTCTCGAGTATATAAGGCTCACTGTGAGTCGTGTAGTTTTGTCATATACCATCTTGACCCTTCCCTGGATACTTGTACTGGATTTAACTTGGAATAAAACCTGACTGCTTTGGAAACTTACTTGCTCGCTTCTACTCTTTCTTAGCACGCTCCAACTCGCCAACCAAGGTCACTAAGACCCCATCTACCTCCTACGGGGGGACGACTAAGCTTTTCTCTAAGTAAATCGCCATGCTACCACGTTCTAGATCTACATAGGAATGGCCCATGAGTCTACTCTCTCTCAGGAATATTTGTGGGACGAGTCTAATACCGGTAGTTTAAGTTCCAATAGCTCTAATAGTAATCAATCTAATTCTTTAATTAATCAACACCCAAAGGAGGACGAGCTAAACCGCAACAATATAGAGGAATGAATAAACAATAATAGATGAAAAATCAAGGATCAATGATTTTGATGTTTTATTGAGATATCATGTCAGAGTGATTGTACCCATGCTTGATCATCTAACTTTGTCCTGTTAAACAGTAATTCCCTGCATATCAAATTAGAATGTAGCAGAGTTTGTGACCGTAGCAATTAGATAACTGTTGTACGATCAAGAAATGATACTCCACAGGTTAATGTATTGTAGTAATAATGGGGAATAAACTACAGTTAATGATATATATCGGTACATTTATTCCTGGTCTGTACTCCATGTATTTTTGGTTCCAAGGCGGCTTCTATGAGCCTCAACAAGCTCGTGGGTTGGTGCTGGGGAAACAGCAGCGATTGTTGGCCGTATGTTCCTTGGGTCATCCACACTTAACTGCATACTTTTCCTCAAGAGGCCTGGTTCTTCTTGAATCCGGGTGAGAATACGTTCCTGCATGGTGCCTATATAGTGGTACTCTTTGGGGACCTTGAGTGGGCTGGGACACCATATTTGGGACCTTTTGTTGAAGACTCGACGAAATCTGTATTTAAATAGATAGATAATGAGACATGAGCAAAATATTATAATTCAATGAATATCAAAGATTTAATCACTGATTTTGAGATGCTGCTAATGCAGTTTGGTGCATAAACGAAAGGTTATTAATCTTTTTAGTTTCTGCCTATGGTGGTTATAGATTTTGGAGGCACAGACCAGTCTTATATTTATATTGGGCAAATATAAAAACACAAATTCACCACATTTTGGTAATTTCACTGGCATTAAAGAGAATAAAGAAAAAAAATTGGGTGTAGACTTGTAGGAAATGTTTTACTTACTGTATGTTTCCATCCTTGTCACGTCTGTAGTCCCTATCGCTGTGCTTCATGAAGTCTATGCCTGCAAGCAACATCCTTGCCCTGTAGACAGGTGGGCTGAAACATAATTACCACATTTAGTTGCTCCTTATTTGAATTAATTGATTAAACGATATATTCCCCTTTGATAGTAAGGTATTTGTATTCCCAATTGCAAATTCTCTATAAATATGATTGCCCGGTGGTAACAGAATGAACTTTTATCTAGAAATACACACCTGAATGAGTGCCTTTTGCTGGCATACATGAGCATATGATGGTGGAACACTTCCAGCTGGCCAGTATGTCTGTGTACAAATAAAAGTGGCACAAGTTAGGTGAATAAAAGTTGTAAATGTTATCATTTTATTTCAAATGCACTGTGATAATCTGGTAGAGACCTAAAGTAATTGCTTGAAATAGTTGCAAACTCAAAGTCTGCATATTGTATTGTATGATTGGTAATAATGACCCAAACACCCAATATACATTCACTGTTGTCACAGGTCAAGGAGGGCATCGCCATCTTACAGGGCTACCCCAATAGCAAGGGAAGTGCTTTACTTGTTAGATGGTGACCAGCAGGCTTCCCCAGCTGGCTGCATGATGCCATGTGAAATCTATGTATAGCAGAAGTCAGTTATTAATTGGTATATCTTCCACACTTACCTAAAATTACAATACATTTCACCAGCTTTGAGAAGCCAATTCCTGTCTAGCACAGCTGCCGTCAGAGCTTTATGGGCCTCTGATTCGGCGATAAGCCAGGGTTTGTCCCTTTCTTCATCATCCAAAGGACCATGGTCGCATTTCCCGGTACCAGCTCCATCACCAGAGAGCCATTCATGTTTGTTGACAGTATGATGCAGTATACCCCGGAAGGTTGCCTATAACATATCAGAGATGGGGATGCTGTGAAAACATGTTGAGTTTATGGCATTATATTAAAGCAGTATTGAGCAAATGACTTGATATTGTAGATTATAGCTACTCAAAAAGATATGGTTCCCAAATTGGACGGATAATTTGAGAGATTGTGAGCATGTTCATTGTGAGCGTGAAGATTTGAATCTAATGTGGGCAAAGAGTCAATTGCATCAGGAGATCCGGAGAAGCAATCATCCCGCCCTCGGAAATTCCTTACATCACCCAACCCATCAGCTCATCAACCCATCTAGGAGAGACCCTCACTTATGGATTTGTTTTCCATGTTTTGCCATGTAATTTGAAGACTGTAGTTAGGCTGAATGGAAACTTGCCGTAGTTAGGTGGCCTTTTTGTGGGAGGAAGTATATCATTTATGGTTCATGAAACCAGAGGTCTTTTAATTATAATTTTGGTATGAAACTCGGGCCCATTCGAAATGCACTCTCATTTTGCACAGGTTACCATAGCTCCCAATGGTAGCAACCATGGCCGCTAACATGTGTAGCAGGTATTAGACACTAACAACGAATCCATATTTAGTCTTAGGTAGGAGGGTGGCAGAGGAGGATGGGGGTAGAGTCCAAAGTGAGAAAAAACAAAAGGAAAAGGAAAAAGAAAATAACAAAAAATATTAGCGGACAGAACACAAATATTTAAGACAAACCTTGAATTTTAATGGATCACCCTCAGCGTGTTCAGCTGAATACCAGAAGTGGTTGATGATATCTTTAACCCAAGGTTTGAGTTCCTGGCAGTTGGAGCGTGAGGCAATCTGAATTGATGAGGAAAGTCTTAAAATTGGTAATATGAGGGTCATTATTTTCGCAACACAATTCAAACTATTTTTGCAATAACTATATTTACAGTATAGTATATGTTGTCTCTAAATTGTAAATCTATTTTCTTTAAGTGGGTGGTAGCAAGTGAACGTTCAAGAATTCTCTCTTAAAAAAATCAAGAGATAACCAACTAAATTTTTACCTGATTCAGTTTTTTAAGGAAGTTTTTTCCACCATGCCAAATATCCCACTGATGCAGTATACCCCTCTCTCCTGTGATGAGGAAATTAAGCGTTTTTTCTTAAATATCATCTAATAGTAATAGTTATCAACTATTGAACTGGCTATATGTTACTGTGTATTTGTATCAGAGACTGTGTTATCAAGTTGCCACTATACTTGATAACAAGATTTAACATGCATGTTTATGTTCTATAATTGGAGTTGATTATATTAGCTCTTTATGTCCACCAAACCCCTCAGGGCGTATTTTCATATGTAGTATTACATTCTCTGTTTCTCGGTGGTCTATACATTATTTTGATAGTGTTTCTGCATATTCTAATTTGATAACATGAAACGTAGTGCTTGTGTGGAATTGTTTATCGAAATAAAAATATGTTTTAAAAAAAATATTATGGCATTCTATGATATGCCACTTAGATCTAAGTTAATACACTCTTAGGCATCCCCCAAATACTATTACTAAATTGACTTACTCATAATTGGCGGTATTTGTACATGTGCATCAGTCACCAGCTCAGTGATGTTGACTCCCTGATCTTGCAGCTCATTTAGTGCCTTCTTCAGTCCTGATGGCTCCATATTGGGAGATTTTAACCCTGTTTCGCGTTTGTCAACACAAGCAATGCTGAGTAATTTGTGGCTGTTCTCTTCCATAATGGTATAGGTGCAATACTGTGAAGAGTGGCCAGGACTGTCATTTCTGCCATCACCTAAGAAAAAATATTACCGTGTATACATATATATAATATAATATAATGAATTATTATAATATAATGAATGATTATCAATATCTTTTGTTAGTTTGACATCAATAGAGCTACATGCCAATTACAATGTGAAATTGGGTGATTATTGACTTTGACTAGAGTAGTAAATTCTCAAATAAACTAATAATAAAATAATAAACTGAAATCAGCAATATTTCGTAAGATAGTTAAGTGGCACACTTATTATTATGACCATGCAAACTTTTTGAAATGAAAACATCAAGTAAGGACATACCAGCTGCTATGACATTAGTCCCCTTCAGGGGGGCTAATGTGTCCGCCTGTACTTGGTTCCAGTATTCATTGATTACTGGAACCATGACGTTCAGCTGGAGTGGAAAGAACAGGTTTTCTCGTGGAGGTCGAAATCCCAAGAATTTCATTAGCAGTTGGATCTTGGTGAAGTTGTTGCCACTGAGCAGTGTGCTCGATGCCAACATCACATCTCCTAGGTGGTTACCCCGTTTTGTTAACGTTGGTTGTGAAGCCCATGTGTACTTGTGCCCACTGCAGCATGACTGGAAAAAAAATTGCAAATAGCCTTTGAAGTAGAGAATCAGCAAGCATATCATATGGCTGATATTAATCAAATCCGAAAAACTGTGAAAAATTCAATATCACATTGCTAACATGAAGAAGAAGCTATACAAAGTATATATCACATGTGTTAGAATGTCCCACTCACCCATTTCACATATAAGCATGTGCCAATGAAGGATTTAGTCACTTGGAGCTCTCCTTGACACTGGTCACATGATTGCCCTAGACATCTGTCTATCAGCTTGTCAATGCATGACACATAGCCAATGAATGGCTTGTCGTTTATATGGTCCTCAGTAGAAAAGGATTGATTATTATCATCATTGTCGACTAAATCAGGATCATGGTCCTCCTCTTCTTGTTCTTGTATACAGTGGACAAGGGAATTGTCATCAATTTCCTCAAGGGCGTCATCATCCAGTTCAAGGACACTATAGATATATTTTAAAAAAATGAAATATAACATCAATCATAAATATAATCATGTGCTTGGATTGCAAATAATGATTACGATATATAAAAATAATCTGAATAAAAACTTTAGCACAAGAACTCAAGTTCAACCTCAATGTTTTTGTCAAACAGGCAAGAAGAGACAGGACATGAGAGAGAGCCTACACTGATGAGGGGGAGAATGATGTGGTTGAGAGGTTGTGGGGTGGAAGAGAGAAGAGGGCGGGGAGGGAGAAGGAGGAGGGAAGAGCTAGGGTGGGTGAATCAAGAAAGGGGAGGGAGAAGAAGAAAAAAGGGGAGGGGGGGTGAAGAGGGGATGGAGGGGGAAAGAAAAAGGGGGGAGGGATAGGGTGAAGAATAGAAGAGGGAGAGAGGAGTCGAAAGGGGGAGAGAGAAGAGACAGAGGGTGAGGGGAATTGGAGAGAAGAAGAGGGGTGGTAGAGTGAAAGAGAAGAGGGGGATAAGGAGAGAGAAGAGGGAAGAGAGAGGAGTTGGCGAGGGGAACATAGAGGGTGAGAGAGAAGAGTGGGGTGGTGGATGTTATAAATCTTATCATATCATATATGCATATAAAATATAAATATCAAAGAAAACTCACTGTTTATTGAATGTACACTGCCTCATGAAGTCGACCAACGACAAGTTGGATGGGAGGTAACTTTCATCCTTCTCACACAGCACCTCTAACCCAGAGACGTTTAGGTCTTCAGAGCAACTTTAAAAAAAACAATGAGTCATGTTTATGCCAGAATATATCATAATTGTATGATTGAATAACAGTTAATTTGATATTGCCAAAAAAGAGAGATGAATCGAAGTATGTATGTCCTTTTTAGAATATCAATTTAAAGAACTCACTCCATTGAGTCAAATGGTCGCAAACGCATGGAAGGGGTGTTCATCCCTTCATCATCATCATCCTCAGCTTCAGCTGTGAACCTTAAGCGAACTCTACTTGATGGACCAGCAATATTCCTATAAATCAGAGTCATGAATGAATGCACTTGTATTTCCAATACATAATTATTTCCTTTAAGTGTGTATAATGACACATAGATTTTAACCATATTGGAAGCTTATGCTGATGCCTCAAATGAAAAGCTGGTTAATTATGGTTTAACCATATCTCAGACAATGGATTGTATATAGTATCTGGAATCAGTTTTTCGGCATTAAAAATTGAAATATGTCAGTTGTGTGGTATATACATAGGCTCCACGGTCAGGGCACAGCTAAGAGTTATTCATCTGATACTTCAAACAATATATAACAATACAAGTACATAACTACAATATTTCGAATATATATGGAAACTCACAGGGGGGAGACAGCAGGGAGATTTGTAGCCATTCTGTTGGCTCCTGAGGGACCAGGAGTTGAAGTAGGAACCTGAGACTGGTTATACCTGGAATTAATTGATTTATTTCATAATTTATTTTATCTGTTAAAGTGTATGGTTTGTAAATAACTGACATCGCCAAAATACTAAAAGAAGCAATCCTTTATTGCTTCTAGTAATTACAAAGATTCGAAATAGTTTCATAAGGTATCAGAACATGTTAATTCTTTCTAATAATCACAGATTTGAATTAGTTTCATTAGGTGTCAGAACATATGTGATCCAATGCATCGCATCTGAACAATAGTATTTATTTAAACTCCTACTTAAAGTAGATAATGCGATATATAGTTTTATATAAATATGCATGACAAGACCATGCATAGGCAAGATGCGTTTTATTTTTTAATTATGGCCACAACGAATAGGCTACATGTAGGGCCTACTCATATTTTATTGTCTTTTTTTAAAACAAAGACATGTAAAGTTCTCTCCCTCTTATTGCATATAAATATACTAAAATTTAGAATTCCCACTAATCAACATTTTCCTTAGTGCCCTACTGCTACTTTACTCATGATCATTTCTTCCCAGGAAGAGCTGCAATAGCAGAGGTCGACAACCATGTTCTGTCAACTCTGAATTTCACATTCACACTCAAAGTCATTCGATCCTGATAACAACATTGAAATGGAACATTTGCGAGACCCCAATATATATTGTTACATATATATATTTATATAGGCCCAGACAATTATTATTTAGTCGCCACTTGCATATTCAGATATTGAGTAATGATGTAGGTCTAGTCTCAAGCTGGTGGACGAGTCCACCGACTTGGCCTAATCATGCAATGGGTCACTGAGTGCTCATATGATTCCCAGTTGGGTTCCGACCAGGGGGTTGAGGGGGTTGAGGGTTGAGGGTTGAGGGAACCTACCCGCAATTTTAAAACATCAAAGCTGTGAATTGTGTGAAGCTGAGCCTGGGGAAGTCTTGACAATGCTTGTATTACAAAATTACAGGATGCTAGAGCCGTATTATTGTTAGAGCCACGATTCTGATGGCAATAGCTCCCAGGAATAACTAGAGAAAACAACACTTACCAATCAAGCAAGAAGATGGCTGCATCACGATCAGTACGCAGCTCCTTTTCTTTCATTAGGTCCCTCCATCTTTCAAGCTGATCTCCAATGATAATGCGCCCAACTAGATACTGTTTTGTACGTGCTTTTCGAGCTCGTTTCTTCTCAGATTCAGTTTTATACTTAGGCTTTCGTCCCATGCTTAGAAATTGAGTTCCAAAACCGCGTCGGCTTGTTTACACTCGGGCAAAACTGGGTCAGCTTACTAATGACGTCAGAAGGAATTCCCTCTATTGCCTAGTGCGCATGACTGACTCAGTTACTGGCCAAGTTCGCTGGCCGTTTTGGGCTCGCCAACCCTTTATGGATTGGCGCTACATTATGATAAATATCTCTTAAACTATGGATTACATAATTTTGACTTCACCAGGGATTAGTTAGGTAGGTTCAGATGCATGATACAGTAGAAGATGGTGTAGAAATTCCGTTACTCATGAATCTAGCCCAGAATAGCGAGAAGAGTCACTTTAAAATTATTGAAACAACCTACGTAAAAAATGATTGCTCAGGTGAAACAGTTGGGGATGATGGAAAAGATGTAAAAAAAGAGGTGAAAGTTGATCTAGTTGAACTCTCGACTAGTGATATTTACATAGACGAGGCAGCCATCCAAGCAGTAAACAAGCTTGATGACGAAATAAATAAATCGATTCTTGATATCCATAGCTGTGTAGAGGATAACAGGAATTTAATCACAAATATAGGCAAGGATCTAAACATAATGAGCGATAAAGTTTCATCATTGGGAACCCATATTGCTAACCTGGATAAACCTCAGAAAGCTTCATTGGCGACGGTAACCAACGGGTTGTCAAAAACAGATAGCTCCTGCCACCTCCTCATTGAAGGCTGTCCCGAAAGATGGCAGCACGGCTCACCCTCTTTCGCTCTGGTTCCAGACGGGATAAACCTAAGAACAATTGAGGAAAATTCTAAACAAATGGTCATGGATCTATTAAACACAGTGTCTAAGAAGAAAATAGACGAGAAATTAATTGCATATAGAGTGGGGGTTCCCTCTCGTAAGATCATTAGAGCCATATATGTAGAGCTTGACTCTCCCGAAACAAAGAAAGCTATACTCAATGCTTCAGCTGAGCTTCGTAGAAAAACAGGTATGAACATATGGTTCAACAGGTACCAACCTGATACCAAAGACCAGAACTATATGATGCTAGTTAATTGCCATAAATTACTGAAGATAAACAACTACAAGGCGGAGATTGTACTAGGACATATTGTTGTCCCGGGCAAACAATACAGGTCCTTCGCCTCGAATGATCTGAACCACCTACCTCCCGGTTGTCGTCCAGCGGACGTAGCCCAGATCCCAATTGATGATGGGGGAATCGGGTTTCAGGGTAAACATAGCGTATTTTCTAACTTCTACCCAACCAAAGTATCATACAATAGAACAGTATTTTCATCAGCAGAACATGCGTACCAGAGTACAAAGGCTCATCACTTTGGCCAACAACATCGTGCTCAGTCCATCCGTGAGGCGCCAACTGCTATGTTGGCAAAGAAAATAGGTAGCGCTGTTGATCGATCATTGACCTCGGAACAGATGCGTCAATGGGAATCGATCAAAGAACAAATCCTCAAGGAAATAGTCACAGAAAAATTTTCCCAACATGAATTATTACTGAAACAATTACTTGATCCCAAAATTGCCAAATATTACGAGATTACGTCCGATAGAAAATGGGGGATCGGCCGGAACCCACGAGGCGTTATGATTGCAAATGGCGGCCGAGTCCCCCTAAAAGCCACCACCTTCTCAGGAGAAAACAAATTTGGACGCATATTATCTGAAGTAAGGGAGAAGCTTAAATCTAAATGAGCTAGAAAGTTAAATACATAGTATAGCTAGATGATACAAGGAAAGAAGTAAGAAATCAATCATGAATATTCCACAAAAAGACTTATTAGTGTTGGGTGACTCGCGGGCTGCTGGCCTTGGATCCATCCTTATGAGATTAGAGCCCGATGTCAACTCAAGTGTATTCGTCGCACCAGGCGCGGACACCCCATCGTTAATAAGTAGATCAAATCACATCCGTATGCTTGAGAGGCCAAAAAATGTCATGATAGCCTCAGGCATTTGTAACATTACAGTTCGCAACCCTTATACCAAAGAAATCGGCCTTCAGTATAGGTGCCCTACAAGGATAGAAGCTGAAGCTGAAGAGGCCATGGAAGCAGCGAGGACTACTATTCTCCAGATGTCCCCGCCTAACCTGCCTCCTCCAAAAATTATGTTTTGTACCACTTTTGGAGTGGATTTGGTACAGTATAACCAGTTCAACGCGCAGACGAATTGGAAACTTCAGAAGATATTGACCCCATCCAAGTTAGAAATGATAGCGGATGATCAACCCTTGCTTAATCGTATGGTGATAGCGTACAACAACCAAATTAAAGCCAACAATTACAGGCATTACGTGCCCACACTGTATCTGGGTCAAATCATCCATAGACACAAGTCAGGACGTAAACACAAGACCACAAAACAACCAGAGTACATAACGGAGTATTTTAGACTCTCCGCAGACGGTTGTCATTTAACTGACTTAGTCAGAGAAAAAGTTGCAATCCAAATATTAAAGGCATATCACAAAATTTAAATATTATGACATGTAGCTTGGACCGGGTCTGGTGAGACAAGAGTTTTCTGGAGCCTGACTTCATCCAGACCCTTACCAAGTTACAAAGTCTTTTACCTAATCTAATCTAACCATGAAGGTGAAGTTTATCTTTCACAATTATTAGGTAACCTATAAACTCATCCCAATATCTAAACGATGTAAAGGTCCTACAGCTGACCTAAAAAATTCTGATCGTTTAATCACAAAATTGTACCTGAATGTGGTTGTTATAGAAGTGGATAATGGTAGTATTATGTGGAAATATGTATTTCCGATCAGTTTAAGGAGAATGTAATTTTAAGACTTTATCCGTATCAGGAGAAGTAGGTTCCTTGATTGGGTAAAAAATATGTTATTCAAGGTTTCAAATTTTCTCGAATATCATCAAGTGTTAATGATGTTTAAAACTCGGAAATTGTTTACTCTCAACTAGTGAGTACAGAGTTAAGTTGCTACTGCATGGTAGCGAAGGGTATTATCACGATGAGTAGTAAATGTTCTACTCCTCTAAAGCATGTTCTAATTAGGATTATTTTAAATAAGAACGATGAATAAGAAAATAATGTTTGTAATACAGAAAAATTATAAGCGCTCGATCTTGTGCTCGATTCGATATTTTAATTGTATTAACTTCAGCCTCCCTAAGATTGCGGAAGCATGAAGTATGATGGACAGCTTGTTGTTCTTAGTCAGCAGCCACTGACTATAAATACAAATGGCGTACTGTATATTGTTCTGATTAAGGTTATTAGATGTTTAAACAATGTAAAATTTGGGGTTGAATGTAATAACGTCGAAAGAGACTGCACATTTGTGCGGGTTGATATAGGGGAATTAAAACATGATAAGGGAAAACAAAATGGCTCACGAAGTAGAGGATTATGATAAAATTAATGGACTTAAGATCGTTTCATGGAATATTCGAAGTATTCTCAGTAAAATAGATCAGATTCGCCAGTTTCTAAAAGAATCGGGTACACAAATACTTTCCATTCAGGAAACCTGGTTAAACAAGAAATCTTTGAATTCTGAAATTGAAATTACCGATTATAATATAGTAAGGCTTGACAGGTCTACCAGAAGAAGGGGTGGTGGTCTGATCACCTATGTTCATAAGTCCATTAATATAAAAGGGGGGGAAAATTTGGGTATATCTAAGTCCAGCAATGACATTGAAATGCAAATAGTTGAATTGTCAAAAAAATTCATGAGGAGTAAAACTCTCTTCAATGTGTACAAACCGCCCCAAGGGGATATTAGTGAAGAGCTTTCACGACTTGACGAAGGTATTAACTCCATTGACTCAACAATGGACATTATTGTATTAGGGGATTTTAACTATGATTCTGAGGTTATTCAGTCTGGAAATACTAAACATGCGGACAGATTTAATAACCTATTAAACAAATATAACCTCCACCAGAGCATAAAGGTGCCATCCCGAATTAGTAAAAAATCAAAATCTTGCATAGACCATATATACACTAACATGAAGAATGTTAATGAATGTGGCTCTATAAACTTAAATTTAAGCGATCACATTCCAGTGTTCATCCAAATAAAAAAAGAAAGAAACAAAAAAGAAAAGGTTACTTTTGAAGCCAGGAACACAAAGAATTTAGATTTAAAAATATTAAAAGAAATACTACGAGATCTGGATTGGTCCAAATTTTATCTCTGTCGTGAGGTTGATGAAGCGTGGGAAATACTCTATAACACTATTGAATTATATTTGAATAGGATGTGTCCTATAAAACAATTTAAGAAAGTAAATAAAAGTCCCGAATGGTATAACAACAATATCATCGTCATGTCCAAGAATAGGGACAAAGCTTATAGAAAAGCAAAGGCGTCTGGAAGTGAAAATGATTGGGTAATAGCCAGAAAACTGAAATGCCAGGTTAATGACGAGGTGAAAAAAGCCAAGAGGGATTTCCTTACTAGTCAAATAGAATTAAATAGATCGGACCCCCACAAATTCTGGGAGATAATTAAACCTATTGTCTCTAAAGAAAAATGTAAAACTAAAAACTGCGAAATTATTGTAAAAAATAGTAAAGATGAATCTCTATCTGGTGGCAAAGCAGCCGAAGAATTCAACAACTTCTTTATAAATATTGGCCCGGAATTGGCTGGAAAAATAGATAATTATTCTCAACCAAATGATGTTAAGGTTGATAATTTAGTTACAGATGGTTTTCAATTTTCAACGATAACTGATATAGCAGTGGAAATGGCATTAGCCCGCATAGGTAATCACAAAGCCTCGGGCATGAACCTATTACCTACTAAGATACTCAAACCAATAATGTTAGCTTTAAGCAAACAATTTGCCTTTTTGTATAATCTCTCGATAGGGACAGCTAAAGTTCCTTCTACATTTAAATCAGCCATTGTCACTCCATTATTCAAGGAGGGAAAAAAATATGACACTAGCAACTATAGACCTATTTCGTGCATAAGCCTTCCAGCAAAAGTGTTGGAAAGTTGCGTTCAATCTCAACTTTCATCCTATCTTGAAAGAGAAACAATGTTGTTTAAATATCAATTTGGTTTTAGGAATGGAAAATCCATCAACGATGCTCTGCACCACCTATTCACATATACTTACGATAAATTAAATAATAATAAATTAACAGATATGGTATTTTTAGATTTCAAAAAAGCTTTTGATACGGTTAATCACAATATTCTATTAGAAAAATTAAAGACTTTTGGTATAAAAAACGATTCGCTTAGATGGTTCGAAGATTATTTAAATGATAGGACCCAGAGGGTAGTCGTCGATGGATCTCTATCTTCCATTCAAAAAGTTATCTGTGGGGTTCCTCAAGGAACATCCTTAGGACCTCTTATGTTTATATTATACATTAATGACTTAAATAAGGTGGTATTAAATAGCGAAATACAACATTTCGCTGACGATACTGTGATATATAATTCTAGAGATAGAAAAACTGATTGTATAAAGAGTCTTCAGGAGGATCTTGATAGAGTGGCAATATGGTGTGCCAGAAACAAGATATCATTAAACATTAAGAAATGCAAATCAATGACAATTAGTTCAGGACCAATGAAGAATATGGTGGATAAATATAGTATTTATACCCAACAACTCGAACAGGTTAAACATTATAAATTCTTGGGAGTAGACATTGACGAAAACCTGAATTTTAAAACTTTCTTAGACAAAAAAATAGCAGTTATCAGAAACAAGGTAAAGTCACTCTCCAAACTATACGGTATTTGTGACAAGAAAACTATGTTAATGATTTATAAAGTTACAATTTTGCCCCACATTGATTATGGGGATATTTTTTATCAGGCAGCGCTTATAAAGTATCTTGATAGGCTACAAGCCCTCCAAAACTCAGCATTGAAAATATCTTTAAAGCTTCCTAAATATACCAGCTCGAAAGCTTTACATCAGGAAGTAAAATTCCCATCACTTGTTACCAGGAGAAATGCACATCTGCTTGAGATGGCATTTAGACGGACATTATCGCCTGATAATATTGATGACAGGAAAGTAGCTCTTAGAGGACTAAGTAAAGGTACAAAACTCAAGGTCCCACAACCAAAGAATGAAAAATTTAGAAATTCTTACTTATACAAATTAACATCCCTCTGGAACGAACTACCTCAAAAACCAAGAGAGATAAAGACCAGGAAAGAGTTCAGAACCTATTTAAAAAATGTCTACCCTCAAGAATTCGATAAATTCCTCAAGGAGGAGTAATGTAATTGTGATTGTCTGATTATTAAATTATATAGCTATATAATTATTAATTATATGGTTGTGTAATTGTTAATTATTAAGCTACAAACCATCAACTAGTCATTGCTGGACAAAATCTTATTAGAGGTGGGGGGAAGGGGGGTTGATTAGGCATGTAAGACCTAAAATAGATGACCGAGATATCGGAAAACCGGACCATCCGATGGGGAGGGTACTGTAAACGTTACTGTAAAATTACTGTAAAATTGTTGCCTACTCATCGAATGTATTAAAATGATGAGAAGGAAATTATCGAATAATTTACCTTAATTAAATTATACTCTGTTAACATAGAAGACCTAAAATTTTCACCCACCCGGTACAGGATGGAAGGTTTGTTATAAAATCTATCTAGTTCAGGATAGGTTAGGTCTCTATTCTCTAATGAAGGAAAATTATATAAATGATGACAATTGATGACGGTCACGCTCCGAACATTGTATATCTAAAAGAATGTTAAACCTCCCTAGTACAAGGGATATTACCGTCTCTATATTCAAACGGGTAAACATGCCACTTGTTGATTATATATTCTGTAATAAAAGGTCTACGTATGAAACATCAAATCGAACAATAAATGACTGTATAATTTATTTATTTCCATTCAAGGATTTTGACTACAGGTACCATCTGAAGTAGTATTATACAGAGGAATTTTCCAACGTGACAATGAACACTCGTCAGAAATCAGCAAGTCACCCTTAATGAACAATGAACAATGACACTATACATATTACTATAGTGGGCCATAAGATCGCCACTTTCATGCTAAAACTTGATTACCAACATTAAGACAATGATGTATTTTGAATCAGTTCTTTTATTTTCCTTGGGCCTTCAGGAAGATCATTTCTGTGAAGAATGTGTCCAATTCGTAATTATATTCTATGTACATGTAATTATGAATAAAAGTTTTATATATATATATATATATCACATGTCGTAACGCTACATATATTCCCATAACAGTTCAAGGAATGTTTTGTGAGGTATTATAAAGTTTCAAGGATGTTAATAACTTTTGTTTTTATCTAAATATACATATATATACATCTCCCCCACACAACAAACAAAATGCAGTTTGATATATTTAGTTACTCTTGGGGTATTTTATTGTTTTGAAGTCAATGTGTAATGTCGTAAATGTCGTAATGGTGACACAAATATTCCAAAACAATATTTTCCATGTCTAGATCAGTCTATATTATTGATTACATGAATTATTATTATTGATTACATTTCATAATAATGAACGTGTGCGCATGTGTAGAAACCATTTTTCTTCAGCAGAAGTAATATATTTTCTAAATCAGTCTATGTATTATATTCAAATTCAATAATTATTACATATTTTCCAGCCTGAAAAAGCTATTTTATCACAATAGCGGCGAAGATTTTGGCATAAGGGCTTTGAAAGTGGGGTTCCCACAGCCTTATTTTTGTCAGAGAATTCAAATAAAATGGTTATAATTATGTGTGATGATCCCAAATGCAGGATGTAGACACCCTAGGCTGGAAAACCAAATGATGCCCGATTGGGAGAATTAGTCATATACGATTTTATGTGAGTCTTTCTTCTATATTCATATTTACCCTTCTATGTTACCTTTTATGTGTTTATCAAACAATAGACTATTGTTCTGCATTACCTCTCATGTCTGCATGTACCACTTTTACTGCCATTTGTACACAGCATGTACTCACCAATGCTTCGGACACCATATTTGTGTTGGTGAGAAAGGCAAGAGGTGGCTGGTCCGGATGTGGGAACGGATGACTCTAATGACTCTGGCAAGTCCACTTTGTCAGGATCTAAATATAGAAAAGTATTGACCCCACGAAAGAATTTAGTAGGTAGAGGAAATTTGGGTTCACCTATTGAAGATCCTTTTGTCCTTCAGGGTGCGGCCAGGCAGTTGGGGATTCGAGGCCCCAATACCCAAACAAGGGTCGCATTAAATACATCTGAAATTTCTGATATAGATCCATGCCATGAATCCGGATGGCACCTTAAAAGCCAGTATGGCTGAGTCAGTTGAAAAGGCACCGGTAGATAAGCATGATGGGAGTGGAACGGTGTTGCAGACCTCGGAACGGATGGGCGCCCAGTTGGGAACAATGACCACGCCCCCTAATTCTCAAGGCCACTCGGCATCAGAACAATTTAGAGCCTTTGCTACCCTACATTTAGAAGATCATGAGAGTAAAGGAATAATGGATCCCCAAAAGAAGTACATAACGGAGCTGAATAAAAGGAGTGAACTTTTGTTTCAAGAAGAACAGCGCTCTCAGGCTTTAACCGAAGAACTTAAAGAATATCTAGGCTGGAGAGGGTTGAGATTGAAGCGGGCAACAATATTTTGCGAGAAGAACTGGCTAGATTAAGGACCAGGAGTGATGATGTGCTCTATACTTGTACAATGGAAATTGATAGAATGGAGGTGGAGCACAGAAAGGAGGTGAACGACCTGAAGGAGCAGATTAGACAGTTACAAATTCACAATAGGTTGCTGGAAGTCCAGCAGGTGAAGGTGCCTTGTCCCGGAGCACCAAAGGACAACAGAGAGACTCAAACCTCATTCCATGGGGCCTCTTTCTGTGATGGCAGAGCATCGCCGTCAGGACTGACTAATTTGCAAAATCAGACGCAATGAATTAAACATAGATCGATTCCCAGACCCTATGAGCCTGTACCACCCACTAGAACCACCCACACAAGCAATAAGTTGGTGTTGCCTGGCGGAAAAGAGGACGGGGCAGATCAGGAGAAGGACCAAGAACCACCTTCTCATTTTGACTACCATGACACCTATGACACCAGGTATGCACAGCGATGACTAACACGCCAGGGCTGTTTTCGACTTCTCCACCGGGTGCAATGACCTGGTGAGCAGGAAATAGAATATACGCATGTGTAGTGCACCAGAGCCCGAACATGATTCTAATCCACCCGGTGACCTATATGGAGTTTACTTCAGTTGATTGGAGGATCAAATTATATTGACCTATTGCGCATGACCACCTAGTCCACCAGCCTAATTAGGTCGGTGGATTGCTGGGCCACCCGGTGACCCACCATACTGCATTAGAGCTATCCACCCGGTGCACCCAGTCCACCAGGTGAAGGAGTCGAAAGCGGCCCAGGTAGGGGCAATGTCACACGTTTTACAATGCCACAGAACACGCCGCCACTGGCGTGTAATCAGGAAGCACTAAGGAGCAATGGCAACTTCTGGGCCCCTCCTTTTTAAAAATCAGGGAGTGGCCCCCCTACCCCCCACCTACCTGGTATGCATTGAAAAAGTTTTGTAGCTGGGTAAAAATCCAAAATAGCCGCCTGACAAAAAAATTAGTGACATCCCTGGACTGCCCCAGCTATTTTCGCTCGCCAATTGACCAAGGTAGAAGGTGTAAATGCCGGTAAGAGTTGCGCGACCTGTAGGTGTAAGGCTATGATGTGTAAATGCACCACATAGTTTATATATAGGAAATATCTCCTTTATCTAAACGGTATGCATTTGAAGGCTAGACCGTCGGCACCCTCCGCTTCTTCCCTGGAAGAAGTCAGAATGACTAGCCTAATGACTCTATTTACGATCAAATCCGGTGTGCAGACAGACTAGGGTCCAACAAAATTATTGTCTTTACACCCCACATATTTATCCACTCGTTTGCAATGTTTTTCCTGGTGAGTATCAATGCATGGAATACTCCTTTTAACGTCTTGGCTACAACTTAGTGCACTCAGATTTTCGATTCCGTTATCAACACTGACACAGTCTGTAATAATCTATTGGGTGTCTTAAAGCAGGCATACAATGGCCGCCATGCTGCATCCTCCTTGCTCAACCCTTAGTTCGTCCCACTCACACCAGGGAGTGCCAGCTCTCTGCCCTGCCTCCCGCAGCAAATGTGCGGGAGGAGGCAGGGCCACCAAAACAAATGCATATCGAATCATATCGATAGCAGGGTGGGTGGGTGGTTAGTGATTGAAAATGAGAAAAAGAATCCATACATATAACAGTAAATAGCCAACGACTTCCTCTGCATCAACCTCTATCTAGTGGGGCCACACTTTCCTGGATAGATACCTATGTTTATGTATGCCTACCTGAATGTTATATTATATTATACCTCCCTGAAGATCCCAAGCAGGCTAGCCTGATTAAGTTTACAGAGAGTCAAATCGTCTTGTTGTCAATAATATTCTCTATCAAATAAATATAGCAATAGGCTCTATATAAGGCAATATGCTCTATATGAGGCGATATGATTGAAGAATTGTGGGTCATTCTCTGAATGAATAATTAGGGTCAATAGTTGAGCAAGAAATGAATCAACGCATATTATGATATATTTAAGGCTTTTAACTGCCTTAACCATGATATTTTAAAAGAAAAAATGATATTTTATAAAATTAACCCTACCCTAAGGTGCGTAATCCTAGACTATTTGTCAAATAGAAAACAGAAGACAACCTTATCGAATGTAACATCTGACTTATTGCCTATCAACAGAGGTGTACCCCAGGGAAGCCATCTCGGCCCCATTTTGTTCTTGATATTTATAAACGACCTGCCAAACTGTCTATATAATGTGCAATATCCAGGTTACTCTGTCAATATCACCTTATATGCAGATGACACCGCAATAAGTGTGACAGGTATCGATTACATTAAATGTGCAGAGCTCAGTCAATCCGCAGCAGGCAAGGTAAATAACTGGATGAAGGATAACCTGTTGGCCCTAAATGAAAAAAAATGTTTAACCCAAGTCATCGGTACTAAGAATAAGATAAAAAGAATAAAACGATCGAATTTATTAAAAATCACTATAAACGGGATTCAAATACCATGTAAGAAGGTTGTAAATTATCTCGGTTACAGAGTCGATGAGAACTTAACATTTGATTCTCATTTCACTAGGGTAAAAAACACGGCAATCTTTAAGTTAATCCAGTTATCACGTATAAGGAAATATTTAACAACTAGTATGGCCAAGGTAATAGTCAAAACACACATACTATCACTGCTTCAGTATGGTCTCTTCCTACTGGGATTGTCCCATGGGCAGATTGAAGTGAAATTACAACGAATCCTTTATCGAGCTGTAAGATAGATTTATCCATATGACATCAGGAACACTGAAGAACTCAGTGCTTTATGTAAAATAGACAAGCTGGAAAAAAGAAGCAAAATCTCACTGTTGAGAATTATGTATAGTATGAAGGGTAAGGCGGTAAAAGAAAGGGTTTGTTTGAGAGAAACCAGACAATATGCTGGTCATGTATTCAAAATCGATAAACCAACAAATGAGAAGTACAAAAAAAGCCCATGTTACCAAGGTGCACTGCTCTGGAATCTGGACTCTGGAAACTCAATTACCATCTTAGGAATGGAGAATGGTCACCCCTAAAATCCCATCTAAAGAAACATAACAACTGGATGTAATGGGGAGGCCGGTTCGTGAAATGAATGTCTATGTGAATATATATCACAAAATGAAATCGTCGAATGATGATCAGAAATCCATGATACTATGTCGTTTTTATCAATCGTACTACTATTGCACATTCAATATATCTTGCTCAGAAGGGAGGTGCCCATAACGAAAAATACAAAAAGTTGTAACTATGTACATAACTCGATAGTTGGTCACGCTTTAATGGCCCGATTAACATCTGGTGAAGATGATTGTATGTTGAAAATCGTAAAAGTTTAAATCTTTAAATTGTAACCTCATATGAATCTGTAAAATTATATAAGAGTTTACTTAAAATTGTTTTTCCCTTGAGTCTGTGAGATTATTAATGTACCTAACATTGAAATCAGCTCAATAAAATTTCTATAAAAAAAAACGCAACACACAGAGATGTATGTCTATAGCCAGAACCAAACCAGTTAAAAGAGACTGGCTGTAATCAATTTTATTCCTTATATGCTAAACAGATTACAACCATGAACCATGGACCATGGACAGGGCCTGGGATGATTGGCTTATCCTGGCTGGACCAATTAATTACCAGGTTAGAAAAGAGATCCAATCAGCCACAGGATAACAATGAACATAAAATATTAAAACGAGGGTCAGAGTGACCACTGCCACACCTGACCAATCCCTTTGTGTAGTGACCAGGTCACGTGGTTATCTCCCTTCCCCTCTCCCTCCCACACTTAATCAATACCCCCTCCCCTGATCTTGCGGTCAGTCCCTTCCCTCCCTTCCCACGTGATCAACCTTGAGATAACGATTAGGCCTGGACAGTACTTGTACCTTTGGACCTTTTGGGATAAGCGATCCACAAGTGTTGTGGCGGGAAGAAAGTTAATTAGCCGTTGAGTTGGTAGGGGGCGTGGTAGATGTATGTCTGAATGAGACTAGTTTAGATCAAGATTTTACATATGTCCCAATCTCTTTTGGTTTGGAGAACATTAAGAAACATTGTTCTCCGAACCACTCTGATGAGCAGACAAAACATCAACACGACTCCCAGTTTAGTTTCCGGCCGATAGGCCCCGAGCAACCCCGAGTATCACCGAGCGGTGACCCGTGGCTGACTGAGTTCCGCCGAACCAGAACCCCCGACCCAGAACTGCAAGTGGGCTTCACTTTCTTTCACTCATGAATCCACCTCCATCTTAGTCAGATACTACTCTCATGCTTCGTTAGAATCCTAGATTTCATGGCTGAATTCTAATTCCACATGAGGAAACCTTTATTTACGGTGGACACCTCAATCAGGAACTTTTACCAATGGATTTTTAACCTTTGACCCGTCCGACGAGTCCCCAGCGGCCATTCCTCATCGGATCAAGGCTCCCTGTTTACCGTAAGTACATACATGTTTATATGAAATACAATGAAAATGTGAGAATATAGAGAAGTACAGAGGAGTAAACTTCCCTAAATTAAAAATAAAAGCAAAAAAGATTTTAACAATGCCTTAGCACTGAAGTCTACACGAGCATTGGGAAGCCAGTCTCTGCTATTTTGTAAACACACATTCTCGTAAGAGTTTTTCACTAGGTGGCGTACTACCGCACTGTCTTTTGAGTTTAATGTATTGTTCATTAAGATCTCCGTCTTTCCTTGACGATGGGTTCTCCCCGCAGAAATGTCTCGGGCATTTTTCACAATGTTTTTGCACGCTGCCTTTCTATATTTACCCATTTGGGCTGCCCATCGCTACACTTAACGTCCGTAAGGTGGCAGCATGTATCTTATACACTTTCACTTCACAGGTTTGGCGTTGCCTTGAGAGTCCTCAAGGTGGCGACACCTGTACATATTACTACCCTGAATTTGGGAGCCTGGCTCCTCTGGTCTAGAAGACTGAACATGATTCCTTATATTTTTCAGCTCTCCTTTCAACCCAAAGATGGCCCTCTGAGGTGTGTTCCTAGGCTGGTCTTCTGGGTATCACTACTCCATCAACAGCATGACAACCTCCCATCTTCGCTTCACCCTACTTTAGAGAAGGGGTACTCCTTCATCGTCCTCTCAAAGTGGTGGTTACCTTTACACACACGGCTAGCTTTCTCACCCTAGCTTGAGCAGAAGAGTGCGTCCCACTGCAAGCTAACACCGGGCATACTTACTAGGTAGGGATTGGTACATAGACCAATAATTGATTCTACGAAAGGGGTGAGGACCGTGTCCACAGTCCAGCAGTAGGCTTGCTTTAGTATGTACTAAACAGCTTTCATGACAACACCTCCTGTGTAATTATTACCATTGGATTCTAATAAATTAGCACTACAAATTTTACAATTTTTCAGAATCTTCTCACCTCTAAAACTTAAGACTAACATTTTCTAATAATTTGGCTCTTTTTATCTCACACCACATGTTCATCCAACTGTTGGTTAATGTACTATTCCCTGGGGTGCAGCAGATCTTTGCTTCATTTCCAATGATCTGGAGGGTTTCATGGGCGGGTTAGGCTTAAAAGAACATACCGCCTTCAGTACAATGATAGCCTTATCCCTATTTCTTGAGGTAAAATCAATGTCAGCTAGGTTCGAACATAAATATGGTGAAAAATAAGAGTCCTGGAGGGCTTACAAACTTGGATTATGATGTTTAATACAGGCAGACATCTTCGGAGAAGTTGTGACGTCACTCATGATAAAATCCGGCCAGCCATGCTAGCATGGGGAGTGCACCGTGGTCGTTCTCCTCCTCCTACTGGAGTTTTTGCAATGATATATAGCAGAAATAAGCATGTCCTCATTAGATCTTAATGTCTACATGCTATTCATGGCCAGATTTCACTTTCTGAAGTGTGATTTTATGAAAGAGAAGGTGTTTTGTAAGGAGTAAACAAGTCTGGCCAAAACAGGAACTGACAACACTCAAATCGCCCCCTCTTATCGCCCACAATAACAAGAACCTTTCGGGACTATACAGGGTTCATTTCAAACCATCTAAGTTCAAACAAACCCATAACAGTCTAGTTATATCCTCTCTCACTCACTATTAGCAAAGAAAATGGCTTATTAGGGATCTGAAGGGAGGAAAACTTCATTCAAACTTTAACACAACCACGCCCTCAGCTCAATCGGCCGGTATGGAGCCAAGATTGGCTCAGCCTTGATGACGTCAAAATCAAGGAGGATTGTGGGTAATCTTCCCCAAAATGGCGGTAGTCATGAATCTTGAATCAAGTCTATTTCAGACATTTCAAATGCTTCTATCAACATATTAATAGATACTAGGGATATTTCTGAACTACAGGTAGGTTTTTATTCAATAAAAGAACCTATTGCGGTACCATTGTACTGAAGGCGGTACTTTATTTTAAAGGAGGATAGGGGGTCAGTTTGGAGGGGTTGGGTTTCAGGGAATTTTTAATGGTTTAAAAATTAATAATAAGAAAACTAAGAGTCAGATATTTTATGGAAGTAAGAAAAAGAAACAACATGACATCCCTGATTTGTATATTAAAGGGGAAAAAATTGAATATGTAATGACTTTTAGATACCTAGGTTTTATACTAGACCCGAACCTGAACATGTCGCAACATATTGCAGGAACTTGTATGAAAACTACCATTATATATATGTATCACAGATTAAGAAAAATTAGAAATCAGATCGCACTGTTGATTTTTAAGACATATATATTACCTGTATTGGATTTTGGATGTATATTGATTGATTTGTCAACGAAACAGCAAGTAAGGAGAGTGCAAATAATAGAAAACAAATGTCTGCGTTTGGTACAAAATGTGAAAAGTAGGATGGCAGACAACAGAATTAGTACAAAAGTGCTGCATGTAAGCTGTGAGATGATTCCACAATGCTACAGAAGAACAATTATAATTTTAAATTTATTTTGGGAAAATAGAAATAATAATTTAAATATTGGAGGTATAGAACATAATTATAATTTAAGGGATCAGGGTAGGATAGAGGTGGATAAATGGAAGAAAGAAAGTATTAGAGGGAGTTCGATGGGAAGGGTTAAAGTATTGTGGAATACATTACCAGCAGATCTAAGAGATTTGAGAGACAAGAAGATTTTTTCCAAAAACAAAAAAGTTATATACAAAGATATTTGTGGACTCTCGGGAGGTTTGGAGTTTGGGGTAAATGTCCCCTGACTCTCAATGAAATGCAGAGGTATATTCTGTATATTGTTTGGAGTTGTATTTGTGTTGTTTGTGGGAGGTAAAGGATCATAGGAAACCGAAATATATAGATATATACGTATGAAATGAAATATTGATCCATGATCCATGATTCTGTGTTTGTGAAATGACCCTTTTTGTGAAGAAAAACTACATTTCTGACTGTTAAATATATACATTAATAGGATACACCCTTTGGAATATATGAATGAGACACAACGCGGGGGTGGTTTTTATTTTTTTAGATTATCCAAACGAAAATATTACTATTACTATTCCTTTTTCTGTGAGATTTGTAGTAAATGCCTAATGTGCGAGGCTCTTAATGTTGTTCTTATCTGGAAAGATTTGTGATATATATATATAGAGATTTAGAAATTTTGGAAGAATTATGAAATATTATTATTATTATCCTTTTTGTATACACAACAGCATACTCTGAGAATAGTGTAACTGTTACATAATGTTTATTTGCTGAATAAAAATATTTAAATACAAATACAATTCAGTCTTCTGCACCACCATCAGACCGGGGTCCTGAGTCTTGCAGTGGAATCTCTTCAGCGGGTTGCTGTTGGGACGGGTATGAAGGGAAAAGACATTAGGGAAGGAAGGAAGGATGGGGGGCAGAAGGGCTACGAGGGAGTCTGTCAATACTAGGGGTACAACGTTTACCTACAAAAGGGAGCCATCTCTCTTCCTCTTCACATACACCACCACGCCTATTAATCCAATCTGTTGAATCACTACTACTAGGGTGAGCATGAGGGTCGTGAATCCCCATGTGGTAGATGTGGAAAAGGAGAAAGGTTGCACTGTCGGAGGAAGGGGGAGGTCAGTTAGGGAAATTAATGCGACGTCAACTCTACGGCTGAACTGGAGTTGTTGCTTCAGCTCAGGATAGTCTTCTAACCTTCTATAGGTCAGGTTGGGAGAGGGTAGGGACATGACCTTGGGGGGGGGGAATTCTTCTTTCGTGGAATTATGTTGCTCGAAACTGCGCACCCTCCAATCTTCACTATATAAGACGCAGCCACCATTACTGTAACTCGTGTGTGCTTGGTAAAATTTTATTAGCCGTCAAGTTGGTAGGGGGCATGGTAGATGTATGTCTGAATGAGACTAAATAATTAAATCTTACAAGTTTAGATCAACATTTCACATGATAATTACAGTGAATCAGTTTAAATTTTGCTGTTGATTTTACCTTGTCCTAATTTTGGGCTGAAAATTGGTGCAATTTACTTGAGAAAAACAGCAATCAATTTTCTCAATAACTCTTCAATTCAACCTAATATTTGTTATCGAATTTTACCTTTTCAAATAATAACGCAAAACAAATAAAGAGTTACTCAAATAAACCTGTGATTACAAAATCAAATCAGTCATCCTCAAATTCCGGCTCTATAGGCATACAAATATCTGGAAATTCAGGTTCAGGTACCCATCACTTGCCGATTTATTTAACTTTATATATTGCTTGACTCAAGAAATCCCCATATTTCTGAAAGTTAATTATGAGGTAAAATTACCCCCGGAGTGCAACATTTGACCCCTATTTATTTTTAAATCCGGGGCATGTGGGGAGACTTTTACACTCTCCAACAGTGCATTCTTTACCATAGTTCATGCGAATTTGCGGTTGATATACACGGGTGGTATACATTGCTAGCTGCATGGCGCCACCAAAGAAAGATGGCGGCCGTCGTTGCTACCTGTGTCACAAGACCGGAGCAAAGCGGCCGTCTCAAAGAATATAATTTTACTTTAGGCCTACCCTAATCTTTACTCAACCACTGGATTGATTTGATCGCCAAGTGGCCTTTAGCAACAGTGCCATGAAGAAGAACAACAAAATAAGAGTGGTATGCATTAAATTTATTCCCAAACACAGTATAAATTATATGACCGGGACTTATCTATATAGGCACCGTCAATATGAGCCAGCCATAATGTTACCACAATAGTCACTAACAAGAAATAACTGAGAAACAAGCCCAGTTTCACAAAAGCAAAGATTGAATAAAATAATCAAGACTATTGGAATGAAGCAACTTTATTTGTTTTCTTTCATCACAAATTATAGTGCATTGGAAGAAGAAAAAGGGGTAGAACGATATTAAATTGCACATTTGAGAACACGGTAACAACATAAATTAACAATTCATATCATTTATTATATATCTATCAGGAACAATGTAGGTGTAGGTGTATAAGATATTTTGTACAGCTGATTCTAACGATAGGCCTTTTAAATGGGTTAACTATCACAAAACAAACTATCCCTAGTGGGTAAATGTATGTCTAACAGAGAGGTGCATAGGAAAGGAAAAGAAACGAAACGGGCATAACCCGAATTAATAATAATTCCATAATTTATATTTTTTTAGCATCTATCCATACTTAAGATAGGATCCCTCCAAAGAGTGAAAATTTAGTTTTCCTTCTTTCTTAGTTTTCTTACATTAAATATTAATAATTTTAGAATTAGAATTTGACTCGACAATTTGCTGTTTTACCGAGTGATTCTTATGACAGTAGAACAGCATAATCAGGTTTCCTGCCAGAAATTAAATAATTTAGTACCTAATTAATACTATTTTCTCTATGCATTCATATACCTCTCTGCTTGTACGTACAAGTCGGAATACTGAAATTATCCTCTTTTAATTGATTGTGTTCTTTTTCAGAACTGAAAACAATTTAAATCATTGAATGGACAAAAATAACAATGTTCCATACATGCGATGTACAGTAAATCATATACTGCCCGGTCCATGTGTGACTACCATAGTATCCTTACATTTGAGATCCCTCATTTCAACATGAAGCAGTTAGCTTCACCCATGGTTAACCAATTATCCCATCTACATCCCAAATTGCCTACGTTGAACAAGAAAAAACTACAGGTTTTTCATAATTAATGCCAGTCTTTAGATAAAACCATACCTCTAGGTCATTTCCTAAATTTCCTTCAAGGAACTGATATTTCATAATTGTTGAAGATCTCATAATACATTATATATACGTTATACTTTCTTTAGAGGATATAACCTTATTTTTACCTTTGCACGGAGTCGTAGCACTTAAAATGCCCCCCCCCCCCCCCGAGTCCCACATAAGTATATGAGAATTACTGTTAAGTATATTATTTTAAAACCTTTAGAGAAACAGACCTTCATATTGAAATATGAACATGACTGAATTTAAGACTTTCTTCTGTACAGCCTGTGACATAAAGGACTAGGCATATTTTCGAGAAGACTGTTGCGCAATACGCTATTTTATACATTGATAGATCTGCTACACACATATTGCAGTATCAAGTGTGATAGCGGTAAAAGTACACTTGCTAACTAACCTTAGATGTTCAATATATTTCTTTTAATTTCCAATCAAGTTACAAATCCTTAGACCAGATTTGACCTGATCCTTTTTGCGTCTTCTTCCAGTCGGAAAATATCTTGTCAAGAAATGTTAATCCCTGCTTTCTGTATACACATTGAGTAGATTGTTCGTATGGGTGGATACTCTCACACACACATTCTCTTACACCATGTCAGGCCACCAATTCGTAATTAGACTTTCGTTATTCATAAGCGTTTGCAAAATAACTAGTAATATTCAAGAACATCATATATATGCACTCCACTGTTTTGTACTCCCTGTCCCAAGACAAAAAGTACATCTTGAATACTGAAATAAGGTTGCTTCTTTTTCAGGTGCGAGTCAACATAATTTTTAGTGATCGATTTAAATCTCACAGTTTAATGACACTTACCAATTCCAAGGAAGTCGATGTTAAACTGGGATTATGCGATCTTCATTTCGTCAGGCAGAAAGCATGGCTCTCCCTGACGACACTGAAGTGAAGCATAATCTATTAACAGAGACACATACGAAGGAACTAAATCATCCCTTATAATACGCAGACTTAAAAGCACAAAATAAGTTAACTTACCTCTGCGAACCATTTTCGAAACAAAATATATTCCAATTTAACTCACATAGTTCCATAGGTTCGTTATTGGTTATCATTCATACCAGAGCTATTCATACAATGATGTATAATTCTGTTCATACCAAGATCTCCAGTATCTATTCCCCACCCATTTGGTTGCAAACATAAATGGCGGATTTAGCACCCTTGAACAGCTGAACTTCATTTGGCGGTCATTGATAACGACACGACGTATTAGTAACGTCAATGGTAATTAATTAACCAACTGCGCCCAGGGCGTCAGCAATGGAATGATCATCCAATAGGGGGTTTGCATGTGCCACTGTGCATGTCTGTTACAGTGCATATTGGGGTAAATTCAGTTCAGGTTTGACATACAACTATTTAACAACATTTTGATCGAAAAGTGCCAGAATATTTTCATTAATATCATAGATATTATAAAGGATCTATGAAAACTAAATGCATCATGGGAAAGATGGAGGCCTACGTTATTGAAATATGTATAACACATAGATATTGAAATTTAATTAGCGCACCGATACATATCCCATGCTGAACAAAGCATGGTCTTTTTTAAATAGATTTTACATTATACTGTAAGTGCCATATTTCCATGCGAATCAAGATTCAAGATGGCGGACATGCAAGTCCCCTATTGGATCACATGGAATGTGAACAAAGAACTAAATCTAACAATACATATAAATTGCAGCCGTTTCCCCAGGTTAAAACCATAAAGTAGATTAGCCATTACACAATTGCGATTCCTTCCTCGCTGACATAAATCTATGTTTTGACACATCCCAGTCATATTAAGACATGCCAATAACACGTATGAATATACTAGCGGATCGAGATGAAGAAATCGACAGACGAAGGGAAAATACCTTATAGCGAAGAGGAGAACAACTCAACAAAGAATAAGACTAGAATGTATCTGATTTTGTTAATTATATACTGTTTTCACAATTTTATTTAAATGTTATTCCCATGGTCGATAGAGGTAAATAGAATTTATAACCCAGTGATTATCAGATATGGGAAACGTGATTGTGTTTAATACAAAATAACAACCAGTATTTTAACAGTATCTTAAGTAAAATTAATAAATAAAAACAAAATATGGCGCTTTCCAATACCGAATATCCAAATACCTCCCCTCCCCCCTCCCCCTTTACATCTATTTCTTCACAAAAATCCCAAAAGATCATCACATGTTAAACAGAATGTTTATCGAGAAAACAGATTGTACAAAACTTAAAAGCGGACAGAGGAATTGAGGAAGTCGCCGCCGAGTTGGTTCACTGTTCTAGCTGTGTTGTCATGTAGAGTGCCATTTGTACTGTAATTATACCCGTTGTATCTCGAACAATTTCACGTCAGTGTCATACCAGATTGGAGGGTCAACATTTCTGTAACAAAAAGAAACATATCAATTAGCTGATGAAGACTTAATTAAAACTTGGTACAAGATCAAAATAACGGAAGGACTGACTCACAATTTAATATGCCAGAATAACAAGGGGGGAAAGAACATTTGAAGAAATAACAAGAGATGTACGAGATTTCAATTATATAATTATAACCATAAGTCTTATTATAAGTATGAGAATAATTTGATAATAGCATAAGTCTCAGAATAAGCTTATTAATGAGAAGCGGAGAGAAAGAGAGAGAGAGAGAGAGAGAGAGAGAGGGGGGGGGGGGGGAAAGGAAAGTACCATATATGACAACTCATAAAATATCCTCATTATTTTTTTTACCTTGAAGGCATACATTCCAATACAAAATATTTCAACTCAGGAACAAAATGGCTGACATTTGCAATGTCATTGGACCATATGAAAACACCCAACCATATCATTGGTTAAAAGAATTGTGAGAGCCAGTATTGCATGTATGTAGTAGTACATGGAATTGGGAATTAAGCGGCGTAAAGTGGATTTGCCTACCCATTTTTCTTTTTCTTTTTTCTTTATTTCTGATTGTAAATTTCAGTAATACACTTTTGTTGATCTGCTCGATTTGTATAACTGTACTGGTAATTTCTTTTCTTTTTTTTTCCATTAGCTTTGACTGAGAATATTGTGTATCACATGGCTTGGCTAAATAAAAATATTTAAATACAAATTTTGGCCACCCATCGACGGCCAAAATAACGGCTCTGAGGACGGTCTCAACGGGGATTCGAGGTCGGAATTACGTCCTTGAGGTCAGTCCAGGACAAAGACATTGGTATAGAACGAATTCGCCTTTGACAAATCTCGTTCAAAAAGTAGCAAATCAACGCAGGCGTTTATGGGGGTATAAAACCTCTTCCCCGTCCAACACCCTCTAAAACAAAACCATAATCCAACCCCATCACTAATGGTCATCTACATCTGCAAAAAGTTTCATTCATCATGGAAACTGCAAAGATAGATACTACTCTTCGCCTAAAATAATACTGCTTATAACAAGTGATAATTTGGCAGTCAACATATTACAAACATATAAAATGCATCCCTAGTTCAGCGTATGTTTATCATACTTATTGAATGCATTCCAATTAGTTTTGGAACTATATACGTGGAATTGTAACAAAAGTGAGTCAGTACTTGTATATATACTTCTGTTACCTGATAGTTTACATGTAGAGCATGAACATAAATATTTTCTATAAACGTCTTTCACCTTTGTTAAATAGAACATTATTATCTTTCTTCTGACCAATCCGCAAATGGCAATCATTATAGACCTTATACTTGCACATTTCTAAATACTGTAAATATCTCCTTCAGGCAAGTATATTATCAAGATTAATATTATCAAGCAGTATATTATGATTTATCAAGATTAATAGTATATTATCAAGGATACATCTAAGGCATCCTCAGCCCTTCGCCTCACCAATAATACTATATAACTATGGGTACTGAGGAGTGAAAAATGCCTTACCTTAGGTAGATGACTCCCCACATGTAAGTTCTGAACCACATGGTAGTTCCGGAGTTGGCCTGATACTTACGTATCAGTATAGGATGCGGTACAGGCAGAAGGCCGACTAGAGTCCCATGTTGTAAAAATTTGAGGATCTCTGTCTCATCTGTAAGGCCTCTGCAAAAAGGAATAGCAGAATTACGAAAGGAAGAAAAAAAGTCTATCCTTTGTTCTGTGATTTATATGATCCCTTTGCAAATATTATAGTGAGTGAGTGAGTGAGTGAGTGACATTTGTTGCTTTACGCCCTTATCAACACATTGAAGGGTCTAACAAGGGCGGGAGAGCTGAAAGGGAGGCAGTTTAGGATCTTACCCAGGAAATAGAGATAGAAAAGAAGGGAGAGAGACAGAAAAAGAGACAGAAAGGCACTTTATGGTCATACCCAGGACCGGAAATATTATAGTCTGAGGAGACGTTTTTTAAAGGTTCATAATGTAGGCAAGTACTTATACCCCTTCATTCACCCCAAGGTACCTAATTGTTCAGAGTAGAAAGGGTGCGTTGCACGTGAATATACGTACTTGTCAATGCAGATCTTTTCCACTTGTGGCACGAGGACTTGTAAAAGTCTCATAATTGTCTGAAGGGGCAACTTCTGCTTCCACGAGGAAACCTAAAGACAGGCAATTAGTAAGTCATTTGTCAAAGTAAGATAAGATGAGATACAAGTTTTCAAAGTGGAATGATTTGACTCTCAACACTTCGTCAACAGTTGAGATACGAAGGGATGGATACGAACTCGTACAATAATTTCTCGCAAGTTGCTTTTTTAACCGATTTTTATTCAGGTCAAATCGGACAGATACACCCTTACATTAATACAAGTGTTTTTCGTTATGTCCTGTAACATTTCCTCACATACTATTCTCCAATAGAAGTTGAAGTTCTCGACTTTAAGTTATAAACAAGTACAGTAATGGTGATGAGAATATGATGGTTACTTTCTAAATTCTATCATTACATCAGTCTGTTATAGGGAGTGTTTGACTGGGACATACCTCGGTAACGTTTCTTGAACAAAATAAGTTAAAAACACCAATATCAATTCTATCATTTGTCATAACTCTAGACAAGTGAGCTGCATCACCTAGTGAAATTTGCCACGAAATAAAACTGTTTTAAAAAAAGTTACCACTGTTCAACTCTTACCCATTCAGGAGTAGGCACCCAACCGGAGCCCCCACTGTTGAGGGAAGAACCACGTTTTAGAGGAGCTCTCTTCTCTGATTCAGCAACATTTCTAGGTGCTTGGGGGTCTGTAGGTGTTGAGGGTACAGATGACTGGAATAAAGCACATAAACTCTAAGAGTAATTTATTATCCAAACATGGGTTATACTAACGTTGGTAGACACCCAAAAATGACAAATATAAAGGGGTCCATTTGGACATGTAGCACAGTTTAATCGTGCCTTTAACAAGCTAACAAGACAGTCATGTACGATGATATCTAGTGATATCAGGAGGGTAGTGGGAGTTGTAGCTGTAGTTGCAGTTTTATTTCCTTTTTTTAAAATTTAAGTATGGTTAGTTTTAATGAAGTACTCCTTTGAATGAAAGTATCTATCCAGTGAGTAATCCAAGGCAAAGTAGTGAGAGCAAATGGAAACATGATAGATCAAAAGAATGGGGAGATCTAAGGAGTGTTTATAGGATCAGTTATATAACTGAAGGTTGAGTTGGTACACCACCCCACCAAAATTAACAGGCTACAGATCAAAAGATAAGGCTCTTAGAGATGGTGGCACCCTAACAGATCAGAGGATAAGGAAGAGGCAATGTTCTTGGATGTACCGAACACCATGTAAGCCCTCCCTCTAAACCTGCCCCCTGTCCTCCCCACATACCATACATGGTGTTGGGTTAAAGGAGAACTAAAGTCCACTACATATTTTGTCTGGTAGGGCTAGAGCATACCTAAAATCGATTTCCAAAATGTTAGATTTTTAGACCCAACAGCTTCAATGTAACAGGGGCCTAAAGTACTCATATTCTCAATTTGAATTGCGCCATTTTGTGCGCTATTGACTGGTAGTGCCACCTAGCTGGTTAGAAGAGGCAAACTTAGTGTGACGTCACTCTTGAACTATGAGGCACACACATGAATGTCAACAAGCACTTGCACTCATGGCTCTCACACTGTAATTGTTTTCTTTATAGTGGTTCTGTGTGCTGCATGGGGGCACTGAGGAGAAAAGAGGAAATTAACTGACTAATACACATGTAAGTGAAGATGTAAGGCCAGTTATAGGAAGCCATGAAAGCTAGAAATCACTGCATGCTATTAATCTAAGTAAGGGGCAGGCTACCGGGAGGCCGGGGCGGTGGTATAAGCACAGACCCACTCACAGTGTATACTGTCCATGGCCCTTCTCCTCAATTGAGTTTGATTCTCCTGACATAATTCTACTGTACTGGGAGGTTGGTGGTATAAGTCAGGGATAATTAGGCAACTATACTTCCCCTTACAGTACTACATTAACTGTACTAGTAGATCTAGTACAGCAGAACTGTATAGAGATACCTACGCCACTACGGCACCAACCAGACACCATACTGACGGGAATGAACCCCCTTACCCTGTCATTGGATGACCGGGACATGCAGGCTCACAGCCCGTCCTTCCTTACGCTACTGGGCCCTTCTAGAATGGGGAGAGTGTAAATGGATACACACAGGAATCTACCCGTAATAACTGTGGTTGTGGGAGCATAGAGAACAAAGAATTTAATTGTGAATAATGTGAAACTGTGTATACATACATAGAAACTATGTATTATAATTGTGGACATGATTGACACACTTGCATATGTCCAGAAATAGGGTTTGTAGTGTGTTGGTGTGCTTGTTTACATTGGAGTAGGGGCCGAATAGATGAATAAAGGTGGAGGCTCCAAACTTAGCCATTTCTTTAAACACAATGCCCTAGTTTCTTATGTTTTAGAAAAAGGGTCCAGCAATCTTTCCCCTCGATTCAAGTTTGTGTCTAGATGTGTAGTTTTCCATATTTCTCTTAGAAACGTGGACGGTAATGACGGCCGAGTATGCGTACACACTATAGCCAGAAGTCAAGTGTCAGCTAGTAAGAGGGGCAGGAGTTCAAGAGTGACGTCATGACTACGAATTACTCAAGTCCTGTTAGAGGGCGTTGGTGTCTGCAATGGCGCCACTCAAATTGGCTAGAACCCACTTATTTTCACTGATTTCTCTTATAATAATTGCACATCAGATACCAATATGTTGGGAATCGATTTAGTATATGTCATAGTACTTCTAAACAAAATATGTAGTGGACTTTATTTCCCCTTTAAGCCGGGAATCCACACAGCAACTTCAGGGCCAAGTCGCCCATCAGTCACTCAAGTTTTCCACCCAAGTCGCCCAAGATTCCAGTCGCTCCATGTCGCCCCTCATGTGGCTCACTTTGGCTGCTGTGTGGATTCCGAAAATACTAACGTCTTCTAGCAACACCTCTAATTACCTCGGCAACTTGCACAGGCGACACAACATGAGCGACTAGATTTAACATTTTCATTCTAGTCGCTCAAAAAGGGAGCGACACGGGGGTCATAAACACCAAGTCGCCCATCGGGAGGTTGCCCAAGTGCATTTGATATGCTCCATATTGTGTGTGGATTCCAGTCAGAGAAATACCTTCCAGCGACTTGATGTGTTTCAGCCAATCACAAGCCTGGAAAGCTGTGAAGTCACCCAATCGCTAAGTAGTTGGAATTGTTTGGGCGATTGGAATATTTTTAGTTAATTTGTGAAAGATTGGCGACACTACAAAGTAGCCCTCCATAAATAGCTAGTGGTCACCAATTTGGACAGGCGACTTGCATGTTGTCGCTCATCTTGAATCCTCTAATAATGTGCAAAGTCGCCGCATATTAATGCTTGTCGCTCAATTAAAAAGATATAAAACAATTGGTAGAATTTTGTAGAATCGCTCATCGTTTTGGGGCGACAGTGGTTTTAGGCCTTTAGTAGTTACTACCTCCTCCTCCTTTTCCTCCCTCTAAAATCCCTGTGTACCACCCCCATGCTAACAACCCTATCTATGCATTTCACCACCACCAGCCACATGCCAACTGTCCATCATTGAATTCTAAGGTCAGCCTGCTTTCCACTGCCCACTACTGCTCCAGCTTCATGATTAAAGAAGCGGGAGCAGTAGCCGGAGAGTAACAGAGATGGGTGCTAATGGCTCCCGCTACATAGCCACGTTACTTCCCGCTTCTTTTGGTGGATTTTAGAAGCATAGAGTGCTCCTGCTTCTATCAAACATGTTTGATATTTAACGGCCGCTACTTTATAGCTGAAGTAACGGGAAGTAGCGAGAGCTGAGGCAGGGCAATGGCACCACTCTACATTACCCCTCACATTACTTGATGCGTTCATTTCCATGTGAAAATAAAATGTTGTCTGCTCACATTCTGAGTAGCGGTAGAAGTAGCCAGCCAGTGGAACCCAGCCTTTAGCAATGTGATATTTGTATTTATTTGTGACATGAGGGCCGGGCAGATCTTGTACCCCCAAAAGTGATGTCAGAAAGGAGGCTCAAAACATTAAAACATATAGTCACTATCCTCCTTAATAAACACACCATAATTATTTTAAAATAATTATCACTACTAAGATTGCTGAAACTATACATTGTGCATGATTTAATATTAATCTTTATTATTTCTCAGAACTACACACTATAGCTGACATTGAAAGTCATGCTGCTATCACGGCACCAGACATAAATATATATGTAGTGGGTCTGACCCCCCCCCCCCCACAAATACATCACATCGACGCTGCCGTCCAACTACACCTACAACCAGGATACGGCAGCGGGGGCACTTCTACTAGAGCCGGAGACGACCACCATTTCTGGCCTGTTCCGTCAGAGGGTGACAACACATCATCGTGCGGACAGCACTGCAGACACCCTCCGACGGGCAGTAGGCAGAGGATACAACTACCTCTGCAAAGGGATCCGGTCTTTGCTTAAAGGCCGGGCACAAGATCCGTCTGTAGACCGACCGGTCGGCGATTAACGTCTAACTCCTCCCCACACCCCTTATATGGCAGAGGGATAAACTGTCACCCCCGCGCTACTAAGTCGTTGTTATTGTTTTTGAGGGGGATTAGCAGCCGTTGCTGCAGCATTTGAGTATATAGACAGATGTACATATCATTTAATATCTGCTGAATATTGGTCTTTAATTACGAAAATAAAACTGGTTGGATTGCTCAGTATCCGTTGGTAATGTTTGTTCATCAGTTACAAGTGTCAGAATCTAATCTGCTCCCTCACATTTAGGCACACCACCGTGTTTATTCAATAATTCATGCCAATTACAACTTATAGATAAATCATTGAATACACTGTCTGAGATGGCTTTAGGCACTTGTATGTAAAATGATACATAATGCCAAGATATGACTTGGTATTCTACAGGTCAGTCCAGTTTCAGAGTAAGGTTCAGTTCAGTTTGGACGTGCTGCTTCATAGACGTATTTTTCTGGTCATATACAGGCCATTGACATGTATTGAGAGATACACTCATCAGCCGTTTGGATTTGGAATTTATTCTATCTAGCCACTGCAATAATTTTGCATTGAGTCATTTGGAATATGTCTCATGAAAATGAAATACTAGCATTGAGGGTTACTGCAAAGCAAAAGGATATTATTTATTGTTTGTTGGCTGAAAATGGATAGGATCTCAATCAAGTGAATACCCCTGGATATATAGACCCAGCATAACTTTAGGATAACCAAGGCCATTTAATATTCTACAAGTAACAACATGATTGTGATGAATGTGACCAATGTAGTATTACGGATGAAAGATATAATGCCTAAATGTGTGCTTGAGTTAGTTAGGATGTGTGTGAGAGGGGTGGGGCAGATCGGGCAGGGAGAGCCATGTGCCTTGTGTGTCTGTATACACACGCTACATGGTTACTATGGATGCCTACCTGTCAATCATTCCCTGGCTAACGGTTCTCATATTTACAAATTTTTCATGAAAAAACTGAATTTACACATTTCTATGGATATGACCAAATCAAATATATATGTGAAGATGACCATTATACATTCATATACACGTTCAGCAATTTTGTAGGTAAGTAGTTCATCATAATTTATCTTATCTGGAAGAATTATAACCCAAGTTGGTTATGATTCTACAGTTTGAATGTATAGGGAGGACTGCGGGGAAGAGCCATGGGCCGTTTATATATGCTGTGCCCGGCCTTTAAAGGGGAAATAAAGTCCACTACATATTTTGTTTAGAAGTACTATGACATATACTAAATCGATTCCCAACATATTGGTATCTGATGTGCAATTATTATAAGAGAAATCAGTGAAAATAAGTGGGTTCTAGCCAATTTGAGTGGCGCCATTGCAGACACCAACGCCCTCTAACAGGACTTGAGTAATTCGTAGTCATAACGTCACTCTTGAACTCCTGCCCCTCTTACTAGCTGACACTTGACTTCTGGCTATAGTGTGTACGCATACTCGGCCGTCATTACCGTCCACGTTTCTAAGAGAAATATGGAAAACTACACATCTAGACACAAACTTGAATCGAGGGGAAAGATTGCTGGACCCTTTTTCTAAAACATAAGAAACTAGGGCATTGTGTTTAAAGAAATGGCTAAGTTTGGAGCCTCCACCTTTATTCATCTATTCGGCCCCTACTCCAATGTAAACAAGCACACCAACACACTACAAACCCTATTTCTGGACATATGCAAGTGTGTCAATCATGTCCACAATTATAATACATAGTTTCTATGTATGTATACACAGTTTCACATTATTCACAATTAAATTCTTTGTTCTCTATGCTCCCACAACCACAGTTATTACGGGTAGATTCCTGTGTGTATCCATTTACACTCTCCCCATTCTAGAAGGGCCCAGTAGCGTAAGGAAGGACGGGCTGTGAGCCTGCATGTCCCGGTCATCCAATGACAGGGTAAGGGGGTTCATTCCCGTCAGTATGGTGTCTGGTTGGTGCCGTAGTGGCGTAGGTATCTCTATACAGTTCTGCTGTACTAGATCTACTAGTACAGTTAATGTAGTACTGTAAGGGGAAGTATAGTTGCCTAATTATCCCTGACTTATACCACCAACCTCCCAGTACAGTAGAATTATGTCAGGAGAATCAAACTCAATTGAGGAGAAGGGCCATGGACAGTATACACTGTGAGTGGGTCTGTGCTTATACCACCGCCCCGGCCTCCCGGTAGCCTGCCCCTTACTTAGATTAATAGCATGCAGTGATTTCTAGCTTTCATGGCTTCCTATAACTGGCCTTACATCTTCACTTACATGTGTATTAGTCAGTTAATTTCCTCTTTTCTCCTCAGTGCCCCCATGCAGCACACAGAACCACTATAAAGAAAACAATTACAGTGTGAGAGCCATGAGTGCAAGTGCTTGTTGACATTCATGTGTGTGCCTCATAGTTCAAGAGTGACGTCACACTAAGTTTGCCTCTTCTAACCAGCTAGGTGGCACTACCAGTCAATAGCGCACAAAATGGCGCAATTCAAATTGAGAATATGAGTACTTTAGGCCCCTGTTACATTGAAGCTGTTGGGTCTAAAAATCTAACATTTTGGAAATCGATTTTAGGTATGCTCTAGCCCTACCAGACAAAATATGTAGTGGACTTTAGTTCTCCTTTAACACTACGGACTCGTGCCACGCCGCGGACCGAGATACTTCTGTTGTTCAAATTAAGCACACTTTTGCAGAGACAATACCTTTGTAACTGTATACATATTTATAATAAATAATGGGTAATAAAACAGCTGAAACGAATACTTTCCGTTCTCGTGATTCTTTCCCGAATTTCGTAAATTCGAGCCCACAAATCTGCGGTTCACTACATATAGTCCATCTGGACAAATCATCTATTAAACATACTCGAGAAGACAAAGCCACAAACAATATTTTCAGGATGGGGGTGATTGGGGAAGAAGTTAGACATGTGCAAGTCTTTGATTTTTTTGTTTGATAAACGAAATCATGGAAAAATAAATATCAGTGAGGCCCTGGCTGTGCGCTCAAAGAGATAGGCTGAGGCACTTGATGCAATCCTAGGAAGAAGTAGAGAGGTTAGCCCTAGTTTGTTGAAAAAAGTATGAATTTATAGGAAACCACCTATTGAGGACTGTCATGTGTACTATACAGGGCTAGATCGTTTTTGATTGATTGGTCTTATTGTATGTCATTTTTTTCCTCTTTATGTATCGAAATACTACGTTATTATGTTTCTGATACTAAATAACTAATACGGACATCTCATACTAAGAATAGTGTATATATTACATGTTTGTGGCTGAATAAAAATCTTTAAATACAAATATTGTGAAAAGTATTACAAGCCCGTTAAAACTATGCTGGGAAAGGAGGCATGTAAGTAGACTTACAACACTTGCAGATTTAGCAGGCTCGTTGTCTGTCTGGCCGTCGGGAGCGCTCTCCTCGCGGGGGTCAGTGACAGGCTGGATGGATTCCGTACCTGAGGGCGAGGCAAGGGGCTGCATCAACTGGTCGGTAGAGTGAGCCGCAGTCTTCTCTGTCATTTTCTCTATACCTGAAAAAACAAGTAAAGAAACTTGTACATTAAAATTAGGGCTTTTGCTTGTATTTTAAACAATTTATATGTTATTAGTAAAATACCAGCTACTACAGGAAAGTGTTAGCAAAGTCCGAGCCAATAAAACAAGAGATTGTCGTTGCGGAACACATGATTTTGATCAGAGATGAAAATTCGAACAATAGTTAAAAGGGGTTTTCATACATGAACTGGTACTTCATTGATAAGGATATGATTTTTCTATGGTGAAAATTTCTATCAATTAACTTCAAGGTGCACATTCGAGGTGCACATCCCTCACAATACAATTAACAGACTAACTTTCAATAATTCGAATGAGCAGAGGCCCCTGATGAGGAATATTATAAATATTCGTAAAAGATCCATGACATCTAAATAATGCAAATGAATTAACTCTAATTTGTCGTATTCAACAGAATGCAAGATCATAATCACTCTGGATTATTATGTAAAGCATAGAATCGTTGAAGGCACAACTTGTAAGTACCTATTTTGAGGTCAAGGCTCGTGCGCACTCAAATACATTAGCAGGCGGTAATTTATTCTACATGTAAGGGATACTTATTTGCTCTTATAACAAATGTGTATTTTTGTGTGTGTGTAGTTTATATATGTTTGTGTGTAGTTTATTTACATTGAGAAAGGAAAAGTAGAGGTGAAAGGTATAGTTCAGCAAGAAAGCACCAAGATGGAGCTTGAAACCTTAGCAAGAACTGTATTCGGTAAAAAAAAAAAAAAAGGCATAGTAATACAAATCCATGTTGATCAATAAAAATATAATAATATTTCTTCAGTTCCATTTTGTAATTCAGATACAGCTACAAAAACAATTATTATAGCGATTCCAAAATATAACCTTCGCCCCTTATTTTTTATTCAAGACAGCTTGGTTCAAACAGTTGTTATAACAAACATCATTAGTTAAAACACAACAAAAAACGTTGGTAAACAGCTGGAGTAAAGGCACATGACATGCAAAGGCCAAAGTTTCCTTTCTAAGATTTATTTTTTAAAATACGCCAAAGAGCACCAAAGTAAGACGTCAAACCCAGGCCGACATGATCCAAAATATCCAAGTGATACATTTTTAGTAACCAACTGTGTAGATATATTCAAAACAGCAAAAAGCTATGGTAAGAAAAAATGTTCTAGAATTATTCGCTTGGGGATAGCTGGGAAATTCTTAGGGAACAACATCAGCAGAAGACAATATACAGGGGGCGCTTCAGTATATACAAATGGTTTTAATGAGTTATTCACCGTCTTCGTCACGATACCAACCTTTATTTGGGGGGAGGGGGGGGGGGGGAGGGGGGGGGGGGGAGGGGGAGGGGGGTAATTAAAATAAAGCAACCAAATTGTGATTAGAATTGACAAATAAAGAATAATTATGAGGTGAGACGAGGCAGAAAGCACCTAACCTGTACGACAGCGGTATGACACTATGTCTCATTGATCGGGTATGTAATAGTATACCCGATTTGGGGCGCAAAGCTTTCTTAGCTGGTAGATGACCATAGGTCATTTTTGCTGAGGGGGAATTTGTTAGGGGGGTGGGAATGGGAAGGTCTGATGTCGAAATACTGTGTTGTTTTCCTTTGCATAACCTATGAGACACAAAGTAATTTTGAGAAGTGCCACATGTCATTGCCATGGCTAGGGACAAACTATTCTCCCAATCTAATTGATCTGAATACTCTCGTGTTAGTATCGAAATGCATAAGAGATCATTTTGTAACCACTGGGGGGGGGGGGGGGCGTGGGCGGGGAGAGGAGAATTTTCAGGAGGGTGGGGGGCCATCTTTTTTTCTCACAGACACAGAACTACCATGAAGATGGGGGGGTCATGAAACATTGCACAAACTTTCAAGGGGGGGGGGGGGCAACATTTTTTGCACAAGACTTTAAAGGGGGTGGGGTCATACAATTCTGCACAAGAATTTTTAGCAATTTCTCCACTCCTTCTCCCCCCCCCCCCACACACACCAGTGGTTACTTATGAAGTCCCTAAGCCAGGAACATTTGAATGTGGAATAGAAACATTTGTTGGAGCAAAGCCCAGATAACAGTAAACACCCATCATGCACTGTACAGTCTGTATGTGGCGCAAGCTTCCCTTGTCTCCCCAAATCATATTATATATATATAGCATAGTGCAAAGCAGCAAGTGAGATACAGTTATACTCCCTATTACTATAGCTATTGGAGGGTAGTTATACCTAATGTCAGTACGAATCCTTATCATATAAATGTAGTAGCGGTTTCCTTTCCTTCCTCCAACATTAGGATTAATATCAATACTACATTTAAAGGTCAATCTGTAACTTTTGTGAAAATGTGTATAATTTTGGAGCATTCCTTTTCCATCATAGAAGCCTTATTCAACTCCCTGTTGGAACTGATCAAAAGCATGCTCGAGAACAGGAGCTTCTTCATTGAACTGGGCAGACTAAAGAATGGCCTCCCCAAGGTAAGTGTGCTTGCACCACTTCTTTTCAACATCTACACCAATGACCAACAAAAAAGTCAGGGCGCCAGACGTTTCATCTATTCAGACAACCTCGGAGTAGCGGCCGAAGACAATGACTTCTGTACTGTAGAAGGGAGGCTCACTAATGCTCTCAATAACCTAGCATCATACTATGAAGGAAATCACCTCCGTGCAACCCCATCTAAGACACAGGTATGTGCCTTTCACCTACAAATGCGAACTGAATGTTTCCTGGTTAGGCACCGTGCTTGAAAACTGTGACTATCCAATATATCTAGGGGTAACTCTGGACCACTGCCTCTCCTTCAAGACCCATGTTGAGAAGACAAAGGCAAAAGTCTGTGCAAGGAACAACATCATCAGTAAACTGCCTGGGACAAATCAACAGCTTTAGCCCTATGCTACTCAACTGCTGAATATGCTTGCCCAGTATGGAAACATCTGTCCATTCTAAGAAAGTCGACCCAGCCATCAATGCAACCTGTCACCTAATCACTGGACAACAAACAGCGTATACATACTTTCAAGTATAGCACCACCAGAAATCCGACGCAGTGCAGTAAGCTGTAAGAAACACAAGCGCCAGACTACAGATGAACGATCAAACCCCCTGTTTTACCAAACACCAGCATATCATGCTACAGAAGACATGCCACCTAGTGCCCACCAAAAAAAGTGGGCTGAATTGAAATGCCTCAACAGACTAAGAACAGGAGTCGGCCGTTTCTAAGAGACCCTTGAGAAATGGGGATACCAGGAAGGCGAGGAGGATGTGACCTTTGTATGTGGCATGGAACTCCAGCAATGAAGCACCTCAATGCCAACAGAAATTCCTTTAAACACAGGGAAGGCCATTATAGGCTCTGAGCCTAGACTGAGACGTTGAGTACCATGAGAAGTGCCTGCCTCAACAAATATCTCACTACATGAATGATATGAGCGCTCACTGAGCATGGAATACACGTTATGGCACATCATGACATGTATGGGTGGGGGTGGCTGCGGGCAGTTACAATGGGTAGAGTACTGAAGTGGCTATACTACTTAGACTGTTCCCGAGCAATAGCTTTATTGAATAGGGTCACATCTATTGTAGATGTAAGCCGCTCAATCTACCTATCAATAAAACACATTTTAACCGCCTCACCACTCCACATGGGTTCAATGCGAATTGCGTCAATATTATACATCCCAACTTCTTATTTCGGTATCTAGGGACTGGAACCAATTTCCAAAAGGTACGAATAAATGTCCATGAGTAGCTTAGAGAAGTAAGCTAACTAAATTAGCTTGGGAATGATGACTCCATAAGATTTAATTAATTGAACATAGGAAAACATGAAATTATTATATGCCTATCTGATTGCTTTAATGAGTATTTGCTATACCATGAGGCCAGCATCTATAAAATTTGATCATTTACTATACCATGAAGCTTACATCTATAAAATCGCCAATAGTGGTATAAGGAGAGACATCCAAATGTACAAAGATGGACCAAGATACCATGTGGTGTAACTCTTTCATTTTTGGCACTGACTCCGGGAAGGGAAGCATCTAGTTGAACAAGTGATCCAGACTCTCCAGGGCCGCTTTCGATTTCTTTATCCGGTGCACCAGGTGCATTTGGTGGATAAGTCAAATGCAGTATGGTGAGTCCTGGGGGTCCCCAGGATCCACCTACCTCGCGAGGCTGGTGGACTTGGTGGACATGCGCACTGGCTGTCTCTAGCGAGCACAAGCCCCTTCAGTTTTGCATATTTGTTAATGTACATAATGCACACGAGGAAAAGTTTAATTGTGTATTTCCTTTCATCTAAAATACTCAAAATACATGAATTCTCAGTTCTACATGTATGACAATGTTGGAGATAGATAATAACAAATCTCGGAAGGGTGCGGGTGTGATACAAAAGGATGGGTTTAAAATACTAAAACGCCAATCAAAGCATTTCGGACAAACCAACGAAAAGTGATTTTTTTTTATAATTTGGAGGAAGACCTTAAGTTTTGAAGATAATTTCTAATGACCTACACATGCACTCCCCTATTCTGAAATTAAATGAAAAACGCAAGGTTTTACCGCTGTTCTGGAATCCAAATTTCCAATAAATTGTTACTCTGAAGGACTCAAGCCCATTTTCTTTCGAATATTTTCCAGACCCAGCCAATACTAGTTGGGGCAGATTGTTACTTACATTTTAAATTCAAATTAAACAAAAACTTCCGTTTATTCGTGCACCCGATCGACAGTTGGTTGGACAAAAAATGAAGTGATAGGTAGCTCGGGAGCAGCAAGATGATGATACAGATGTTCGAAAAGATGAGATGATGGTGTTAAGATGTAAAAAGCACAGCACCCTCGATGGAGAAATCTTTTCTATGATTGAATTGTTACCTACCAAAATGTCAACGATTAAGTACATGTATTACCTTTCTCTTTGGTTTGGCCCCGGTTTGGGTGCGTTAGTTTCCCACGCACCATCGACTTAAAACCTGATCACAACCAAGAGCATACATAGCGAAAATATTATAAGTACGATGAAGATAACATACAAAGTACCATCAGTTATGGTTTGAATGATCAGGAACTGACACCAGATAATAAATAGATGTTAAGTACTCTTGCTAAGCCCCAGGCAGTTTGAAAAATAAAGGAAAATTAGATACTTTAATACTAAAAAAGTAAGGCGCTCAGGATTTTGCACTTCAATAAATGTACCCAACCAGTGACTAGTACGAGCAATCTACGGGCGGTATACACATAGAAATCAACCATTCAACACAAATTACACCGATGTGATATTTGGTACTGCTTTAGTAATAGTAGCTGGAACACTTGCATCAAGGGGTCCTACTTTGGCAATATGGAATAGTAGTGGATAAACTCCTCATTTCCAGAGGCAAAATGAAAACCCCATAAAAACCGATCGTGTCGATATCATTGTTGTAACAGATAGGCATGTATTCGTGACGTAGGGTGGTTAACTCTCGTATCGTAAGGAAAGCGTACTGTACATATGATTAAAATCAGAAGCTTATCAAAGCTGTGTAGGCAAGCTTCAAAGTTTATCCATATAAAGGCCATGCATTCTGTTTAACTCCAAAAGCAATCATTGTCTGGCTGCTTCTTCCCATTGAACCCCCATGTATATGTCAAATCGAAAAGGGGACAACCAGGATGGGGTGGCAAATGAAATGGTTTACATAAACTTCCACCCCAAAGTTTGGCCCTAGAGCATAACCGATTGTTATAACTGAAGTAAATGAAATCAAGGATTTGGAGATGAACGTTTTGCTAAGGGAAAATTCACAGACCAAATGCCCAAAATTAAATCAAACTCAAGAGTCATGTCCCTAGTCATTCGATCTTAGTTATCAATTTTGGACAAAGTGGCGTGTCATTATTTCTTGTATTAATTCAGATAAGGTCAAATCATACAAGAACAAACCTTAAACATCTACAGGGCCAATTCAAATTAAGCCAGATTCTCTAGTGCTGTTTTCAAGACATGAGTCTTAAGTTGGAAAAGAAAGTTAGAGAGCTTATTTTGAGGAAGTTAATCAGAGGTATAGGCATGGTGAAGCGAGACGAGTGAAGTGATGAATAGGGAGAGTGCTACCTTGCCATGTTATATGCGGGGACAGGTTACATACCTAACAACACGGTGGCCACTTGGTACTTCAGGTCCGAAACTATCTCAGGAGCCACATTTTCAGCGGCCATCTCCAAGAGGGACTTTGGGGTTTCGGGAGCGGGCTCACTATGAGTGGACTGTACCGATTCATTATCATCACTACACATATCATTGTCTATTTGATCGTCTACACGAGAACCGAAGGCACTGGCGGGCAGGGACTTGGTACGTGTGAGCATTTTTAACCTCTTTCTATGAGGTACTGACAGACTGCCTATACTGGGAATGGGGTTTCTCAACTCAGGCCGAACCTTGTCTGGCGAGTAAGCTTTTTCTAGTATCATGTGCCAAGGGTCATTAAAAGGATCACTGGCTTTGTTCTCACCAGGCTCTGTCGTTTGTGTTTCTGTGATATGGTCATGAACAAACGCAGTGTCGCTGTGAGAGTCCGGTCGGACTTCATACCTCGAGTACGGAGATGGGAATGCTAAAATGTGGGCCATAGGGTAAAACAAAAGAAAAAAACAACACATATATGACTATCACAACATGTTCTATACAAAGACATATTCCTAGATCATAGATACGTCTTTTGCAGAAGGTATTCTACAGTATTTGTATGTGTATCTTTGAAGGATATATGCAAAAGATGTAATGTAAAAGATTGTAATACGCCTTTACTTTCTATACCAAAGCAAATAAATATATTTCGTGAAAAACCATCGTTGGAAAAATCTACTGGTAATATTTAATTTCATTAGATGAAAAACAAAGAAATCTTTCAATGAAACAATATCACAAAAAATTGAATGGATTTGGTTTAGAAAAATGTTTGAAATGTTAGTTTTACAAGTGAGTGGTCGTTTAGAACATGAGGCGTGAAAATATTTGTATAGTAGGAGTACCATTGTGTGCTTACATGATGGAAAAGACAAAAGTCATTATTTCGTGGGAAAACTGTTACATAATAATGTTATGAAAGGAATACCCTTATTTCCTTACAAGATGTAACTATCATTAATGAAGAGATACCAGCCCAAAGATACACATGAGGGAAACGTTATTAGCCAGAGTCAAATTGAAAATTATTTTTCATGCAGGACATGCTAAGAATATGAAATATTTTGGTCAGCATACCAATACATTATATATGACCACACAGAATCGACCATGCCTATCTGTACAAGCCTCAGGAGGGCACGAAACTAGAATCGATGATTTGTGTTTGCTTTTCCCCAATCACAGCCTCATAAAATTTTGACAAAAACTTGATTGCAATCATCGTTCAAGTTCATATCTTCCTTTAGGACAATAAAAAAAATGGACACCAGGGAATGCTATAGGGCAAGACTTAACCATTCGAAAATACTTGTCCCAATTAAATACAAGGCACACTTCACTGAATGTCAAAGGGAATCTTTCTCCTGAAAGGGTAAAGCAGTCAACCTCCCCACATATCAAGAGTGCCTTTCCTCAAAGCAGTCCGAATCTATGATATGAATCATCATTAATAATTATAAAACGAAGGATAGTAAAATATTTACCATTCACAAATAACCCTCAGAGAAACACATGCTACCTAGAGGACGTAGTCTGTGGCTTAATATAAAAATATATGGGTCATATCGTCAGAAAATGTACACCCCGCAGCATAACACATTCACTAAATTCTGCTAAATGGGGGCCAAAATATGATAAATACTAAGTATATCTGAGTATATTAGTATTAGGTCGATTTAAAATTCCGTTATGTTGAACTGTATTTATAACATCATTTTTCTCTTACATTTTTTTTTTGTGAGAGGATTAGTGAAATCTAATTGTACATTTTCTGGCGACTTTATCCACATAAATACCGGGAGAAAACACTGAGAGAAATGAGGCACCCACACACAAAAGAGGCACATACCTGGGGTAGCCGCTAGGGAGACCTTCAGGGTTCCAGGCTCAGCCTCAGAAGCTGGTATAGAACCCTCCATGGAGGGAGCGTTGTCCGTCTCTTCAGCAGTTTGTTGGCTCGTGCCGCGCCGGCCGCGCTTATTCATGGCTCGCGCTATGGAGCAGTGGTCAATGGGCAGGTTGGCCAGCTGGTGGAACACGTTCCGCTTGCGAATGATTGTGTATACTAAATTTGAGTTTCCTGAAAGACAGAAACAAAATATATCTCAGCCAGTCACCCAAAGGAAAGAATACAGTAGACGGGGATGAAAGTGGAGTCGTGGCAAAAGAACAGAAATATTTTTGGCAACAGGAATAATGCTGAGGAATGATACACCCATAGGAATTGCTTCTTTTTTCTTTTTTTTTTAAAAAAGAGAAAGAAAATACTTCTTAAATGGTGCATTCAGGTAACCTTTCGATGAATAAACAATACATATTAACGCATGTATTTTAAGGACGTTTTCTATTCTATACCATATTAGAAAGTAGTTCACTCACAAATCCGAGGTTTTTGCCATGAACACATTACGTTGCTGCAGAGAATTATGAGTTAGGCAAGGTAACACGAATGACTGCTTCAAATCCTATACTATATGCAGGGATGAAAGTGGGGTCACAGCAAAAATACTGAAACATTTCTGGTAACGGGAAAAGCATCCATATGGGAATTTAAAAAATACTGATTTCAGTAGAAATACTGAAGACTTTCATCGCTGGCTCAGGATGTTGGCTCGTGCCACGCCGGCTCAGGATGTCAGAAAATGGAAGCACTGCACATTTAGTCAATTCTGCTAAATAATGCTGATGAATGACACAATCTACGCAGAGCTAGGTACATTTGGTATTGAGTTGATTTTTTGGTTATGGTGTACTTTATTTTGAACCTGATTTCTGTCTTGAAATGTGGTTGTTTGAGAGGATTGGTGAGGGCGAATTGTACATTTTCTGACAATCATATATATTGTATTCCTACTGACCATCAAACTGATACTGGATAATATTATTGAAGACTTCCAGGAGGAAAAACACCAGATGGTGATTGGTTGGACTGGCATACAGGAACCATGGTGTGCTGAATGCCTGTAACCAAATACAAATACTATTATACAAGCAGTTCTTCCCCCATCAAATTACATAATGTCCAAATTGTGGATGTATTCTTGCGTTGCCGTTAACATTTACATTATTACTCAAAGAGATTTACACCTCATTAACTACACATTCAAAACTTTCACAACTACTATATAGGGTTTTCTTTATACAACATCGCCATAGCCAGGATAAAGGCTCTTCAAGAAAGTATTTACTGCTATTATGTTTTTATTCATTTATTTATATTTCTACAGGTAAATCATTCCATAGTATTCGACCCCGGTAGTATGCACCTTTATGATCATAAACGAGTGGTAGCACCGCGAGGCGAAGGCCGTATCTAAATATCATTATACAGTGTCTCCGCGCTTATAATGATAAATCACAAGCAATTCCAAAGCTTCCCACGCTCATTTTGTCAGCGTGTCAATATCAGTGAATTTCCAGGCACCTAATGACACGACCTGGGGGGCTGTATTTATTGTTGTACATGGGCCAATGACGTATTTCACAAGTTTTACATTCAGATTTTATATCAATCATTGTTTTTAAACTTTAACTTTGTGAGTCAGTGTGAGGTGAGGTGAGGGGGATTAAGAAATCAGTTTAATCTTGGAAGATTTCAAGGCTATATAACAAATCTCAATAGAATACGAGCCCCATATTTATTTTTTACAAGTTCAAGGATTTTCCAGGCCCCGCGTCATCAATAGACTTCCATTGGTTGTACTGAAGTTAAATTCCACAAACTAAAGGGTAAGACATGAGGCTGTGCTTCAAGTTCAGAAATGTTAGCAATGAGTTTAACGACAGACTTACCTCCAGAAGATGTAATAACTTTGTGCTTGCCACCATAGACAGCGTTTTCAGGTATGGGGATACTAAATAATGGATAAATAAGAAAGATAACTTATTTTCGCAATAGTAATAAATAAGATAATAATATAAAATTTTCATATCTGCTTTAGAAGTTATATTACAATATGCAGGAAAAAGGAGCAGCCCAGTTCTGCAGTCAATTGGTCCTCTCGTGTTATTCGATTGAATTTTGTGATATCTCTGTTGGACAGTTGTTCTCTAAATATGAGATGTACAAGGTTTTGATCCATATGTAGTGACTTCCGTCTCACCACCCAAGTTTGATATCTCTTAATCTTAGCGAAGGGAAAGAAGACCAGACACACAGTCCTTTAGGTATCACGGGCTTTATTCTCCACACAAGCCATGTCCGACAGTCGTTATCGGACCCAACAGAGGTGACCAGGTATTGGCCTCACAAGACAAGTGGCAACTTTGGTACACGATCAATGTAGGTGTTTAGGGTACAAATGCTTGACAAGGTTTAACATGAGAATAGTAAGGTATTATAACACTGAGTCTTGCCGGAATGTCCGGAAGTACTCCCACACATATTATGGTGAATAGTTTGACTAGATAAGGAATACCCATGATGTTGTATTACTGGAACTTTGTCCATGTAAGAAAAGGCGGGGAATCCGAAAGGCTGTTTCTCAACCGGGACCATGTTCAGTTGAGGCGTGTGCACCCAATTATAGCAGCGCCCGGTCGAGCCAATCATTCCCGGACCACTGAAACCCATATTCACTACACATATATAATTTCTACTTAAATAGATTTGCCATGTAGATATCTTAGGATAGTCATGAATTGGGACAACTAATAGTCCTTACTCACCATTAACAACAATAGTAAGTAGACAATCAAACAGTGGCTGCAGTCTTTGATGTCCAGTGGTAATGATTTTGTGGAACACCTGAAAATACCAAAGAGAATCCTTTGCTTTCGATCAAAGTGATTTTGCTTGCTCTAAGCTCTTTGGATTTAGAAATATTCAATACCTGACAGGATCCTGAATGTTTATATTTGTATGTCTTCATGGGCAAATGTTGATTGATACCTTAAATAATTTCTACGCACATTTTTTTAAGAAGTAAATATTATATGTTTAGTCTAGGCTCAGAGGCTCTCAGATCAGATAAGAATGGTATGCCAAGGATTGGACGACCACTTAATGACTTTCCTGGCCCTGGAGTAAGGGTCCTAATTTGATTCGAATCGAATTTTGTGGTTTGAAGCGAGAGGCTTTCCCTCAGTTTAGAGGGACTTTCTGAACTCTTAATTAAGCTTCAATTGTGTTGTTTATCTCAACTCTCTAGACCTGAGCGTTTGAGTTGGAAATAATCGTAATTACATGTACGAAGAATCAGCTGAAGAACAACTGAAGAAGACCAAATTACGGGTTGAAACGTCTGACTAGCATTGTAACATTAGATGACAAAGTAAAGCAGCAAAACACTGAAGATTAAGGTTGTGGTGTTTTCCTTCAAAGAAGTGTATAAGTGTATAAGTGTTTACTCACAATAATTAGGAAATCTGCATGGGTGCCAGTAAAGACAGGGATGTCCATGGGTATTCTGATGGTGTAGGGCTTGTTGAGGCGCACACCGAAATTACGCTCGCCGCTCAGCAGGAGCAAGATGAACACACCAATGTGCATCAAGCCGACCCGGGCTGAAAGATGGACGCAGAGAATGGGTGTCAGGATTCTATGAATTCGGTTCCTATACTGACATTTGTTTTAATACAGAATGAAAGGATAGAAGAGAACGATTATTTGGAAATAATACGTATTAACTCTCATTTATTCAAACATTTAGGGCTGAGTGGGCAGGGGTGTCAGAAATGTCAGAATGTACAATTGCGATTTTGTGAGATTTAGGAAGATTGAAAAAAATAACAATAAGTATAAACTCATATTCCTTATGACTGTTATCATAGATGTCCCCTCCACCTAAAAACACCAATTATACTCACCAAGTTTCAATATGTCAGTTTTGATTGTAGGTGATACTTTTTTAGGGTATGCCCGGTGTAACAGTTCTAAATTACCCCCCGATCTAATGTACCCCCCCGGTAATTTAGACCTCAGGTTTAAATGACCCCCTCTAGGTTCAAATTACCCCCCTTTGTTTCTATGATAATCTTGAATTTTGTAAATTCTATTGATTTCATTACTTGCCTCAAATTAAGATTATGCTACAACCCCACATTTAAAATTGAATTGGACTATTGTAGATTGGAATTTACGATTTTTGCTCTATGTAATGCCTATAAGTAGAATTGTCACTATTATAATATTATGTCAATAACTTAATATCTAATAAAATGCTACAAGATGTGATGAGAACAGCACTCTGTGTAATTCATATCCTGAATTAAATACTTTTCTCAGATCACAATAATTCATTACTAAAATCTATTCAGTTCTGACTATTAGGTATGTACTATTACTTGTATTGTCATAATTTAAAGAATTAATGTTTTGATCAGTACTTGGTTATTTTCAAATATTTGGGGTATATTATACCTAGGTTTAGTTTCCCCCTTTGGGGTACTTTGAACCTGGTGGGGGTACATTTGACCTAGGTCTATTTTACCCCCGGTGGTACATTAAAACTGGAGGGGATATATCCAACCTAGGTCTAAAGTACCCCTGGGGGTACATTGGACCTAGGTCAAATGTCCTAGGTTAGTTATACCGGGGGGTACATCTGATGGGGGGTACATTAGAACTGCTACGAATTGTAATGGCACTTTGCGGTTTGAGGCGGGAGGCTTTCCCTTCGTTTGAAGGGACGCTCTCATGGGGGTACATTGGACCTAGGTCAAATGTACCCCCGGTACATTAGACCTAGGTTAGTTATACCGGGGGGTACATCTGATGGGGGGTACATTAGAACTGCTACACCTGTATCAAATGTAATGGCAGCTCATTAAACCCTCAATAACTCAGGATATAATGATTCAATTTCTAGATAAAAAATAATTCCTTATAACGAGTAAATGTTCCTTTACAAGTACACCAATTCATAACTATGTGTTATGAAAGGTTGTTATGTGAGACATGAAAACAAATGGATCACATTTCTCCAAAACGGGAGTGCTTTGATCAGTAACATATAGTTCAAATATAAATTCAATAATGCTGCAGTTGTTGCCATAAACAGGGTGAAAACATGTTTTCTGGTAACATATACATCTTGACCATCAATATAGCAACTTATTACCTATTTATCATGTTTAGTATCCCTGAGAAAATTGGTAATAGAATGCTATATTTGATACCAGGCATCCCTTTACATATAATACCGGGCATCCCCCAGTAAAGTACCTTATCTGTACCTCACAAATAAATCAGAAATTGTTCATATCAATAAGAGAAAATGATTTATATCAACGGAGAAATATATTTGGTACACAATTGATCTAGTTTCAAGTAACTCCTCGACTAAATATCACCTCACTTGGCCTGAGATCAACCCCTTCTCAAATATACCGGGCATCCCTCTGATAAGTATGGATCTGTATGAAGATGGGGATGTTGCTTGGTGTGATCCTTAATTTGAGGTACCGATAAATATGTATCTTGAATATTCCAATGCACACTAATTAATACTCAATTAGCACCTATGTGCTAATTGATAGTCCAAATGTTATGATAGATGATGATCGATATTTACTTAGTGATAATTGATACCCAATTATCACCTGGATGCTAATTAATAAGAATAACTCGGAACTAGTTGGATCTTGTCTTGATCTTATGATCGCCCAACGGTAACTGATCTTTATTTTTGGATACAACATACCTGTCAGGTGTGTACCTGATCTGCGTGCGCAGCCGTGCCCGGCTACTAGCTCTGGCGTCCCATGGGGAGGCCCAGGCGTTACGTAACCTTACGTAACACCTCTATATACCGGGCATCACTCAGTAGGGTACCTTTGATCTGGCATCTCACTGTGGCTACTTGAATGGTCACAATCACATGAAACTCAGTAACTACATAAGAAACATGTGTGATAATGGATCCAGGCTCTAAAATCAATGATTAAGATTCAATGTTATGGATCATACAAATTTTGAATAAAATTGTATGGTGGTTGAGAACATCAACAAAATTAAAGTTTTCATATCACATTTCTAATGTTCTCACATGTTAGGGGAGGGACGAGGCCATTTTATAGCAAAAGATACAGAAGATAAAAGCAAATGGGTAGCAGTTATGATAAGATTCCTACCATTCAGGGGATGCCCAGTATCATGATTCTGAACCAAGTTCAAATAAATTGCATGGAAATAAGGTATAAAGCCACATCCATATAAACAATAAGGCATAATATGTTGCCAAAGTAAGTTTTATGGTGATTTTTAGGTTTACTAGTGACTTAGTCAAGGGTACAAAGATTGAAGTGGGGATGCCCGGTATCATCCACCCAGACCAGGATATGATTAAACAAAGTATTTATTGTGTCTACATGCAGGGTTCTCGCCAGCCTTTTTGAGCGTAGCGGGCCGCTACGCTGTCTCCCGTCGCCGCTACGCTGCAAAAACGGCCGCTACGCTGTCTCAAGAGACAGCGTAGCGGCCATAATTTGATTAAAAAATACTAATCTTATCTAGGGAAATATCCTCCCGTCTCATCTTGGCATATCTCTTTCCCACTCTCTCCTTACTCCCTCCTCTTTCTCTGTGACCCTCCTCCTTATATGCACACTTACATGATTACATTCGATTCAATATTTTATTTAATGATCTGCTAACATGCATTCTACACTTAATACAATTATGTTTCAAACATTTTCGAAAGCTTTTCTAACCAACCTCTCCCTTTCATGTCCCTCCCCCTTAATACCCTGCCCCTCTCCTTGAGGTTATTCACTACTGGTGATACAATGTAATTGTATACTTATTGATTGGAATTGGAATGTTGATATTTTCAGTTTCTTACAGAGGGGTGTGTGAGATGGGGTGTAAATATGTTATGAAATAGTTCGATTAAAGTTGATGACATAAATGCACATTCAGGTAGCAAAATATATCCTTGAAAAAGGGCAAATGTGCCCGAAACGTCGGACCCCAATAAAACAGAACCAAAACTCAGATCCCTCTCCTGTCCAATCCGTTCTTGGGCTGAACCCCAATAATTTATAGGATATCAAAATATATACCTAGCTACCTACCTAACAAAAACTATTTCATGAAACGTTAATGTACAGATATCACTGACTTTCTTATCTTTATTATTACCATATACAACTTAAAGAATTCTCAGAAGCAGGGCAATATGAGTTCGGAGAGTTCCCCAATGTTACTTTAATCTTTAGAAGTAAAATCTAAAATGTATGTTGTATGCTCTTAAAATGAATCCTAAAATAGTGACGAGGCGGAACTAATGCTGTTTTTAAGAAAAGTTCAAAACCAATACTCTTAAATTCAACATAATATACACACAGAATGAAATCTCCTTTTGTGTGATTTTAAGATTATTTAGTACTTTCATCGTGGTCTGTTTTAGTGTTGAAATAAGTGAGAGGCATCTCTGAATATTTAAAGCATTGCAGAACAAAATCTAAGCAATTAATTAGAATATAACATATAAATATGTTCTTTAAAATTAAACTTTAAACCGTGCCCCCTCCTTTTGAAAATCCTGGATCCGCCCCTGATATTTACTATTTAATATGTATCTGTTATTTCTTAAATACTCAAACTTAATTTGGGAATGGCATATGTCAGCCTAATGATTGATGCAAATGTGTACTTACTATACTTACTGTAGGTAGTGTAAAGTAGTAAGGCCAATAATATTTTAATGCATCCAAAATAAGATGGTAATAAGAATGGTATTTTTTCTTCTATTCCAAATTATTAAATTGTGTAATGACACTATGCTATGCTATTAGAAAAATGATATCTCAAGGATAGTGTTAGGTTGACTAGGAAAATAAAGTTTAATCATGTAAACTATGAGTTTAACTTTAATGTTTAAGGGTTGACCTGATGGCCCTTAAAATCAGCAGAACGCACTAAAACAGCATCGTTTTGCTCAAAATTTTCCTGGGGGGGGCATGCCCCCAGACCCCCCTAGATGGTGTGTGGCCCCCGCTACGCTGTCAAATATTTCTGGTGAGAACCCTGATGTACCAATTTGTCAGTTGTACTTTGAATAAAACATTAGAAGGAACATTGAGACATTATATGAGGACCCTATCTACAGTAGGAATGCTATTTTTGTTTTCTCAGCTATTTATAGCTGAGAAAACATATGAGTCACTATGAAATGTGCCAATCACTGATACTGGATCTACATCTGATAGGTTTAGCCAAGGGAGTTGATTGGCTGTTAGTTAGATGCTTCTCGAACCATGATAGGTCTGCAGAAGGCCCTCCCACCTCCCACACCATCCCTCTGCCCACCACCCCCCTCACCTGCCTCAGGTGCTCAAATGGACACTGCTGCCCAACACATTTTCTAAATTTTAAAAGTAAGTTACCAACTATTTAGCCTAGCCTAGCTTACTACTTTTTTATACAACCAACTTTTTTTTTACAACCAACTTTTTTTTTACGACCAACTTTTTTTTATGACCAACTTTTTTTATGACCATTTTTTTTACGACCAACTTTTTTAACGACCAACTTTTTTTTTAACGACAATGTTTTTAACGACCAACTATTTTTTAACGACAATTTTTTTCCTGACCAACTATTTTTTAACGACAATTTTTTTCCGACCAACTTTTATTCTACGACCGACTTTTTTGAACGACCAACCATTTTTTTTTAACGACAAATTTTTTTTAACGACAATTTTTTTCCCCCGAACAACTATTTTTTAACGACAATTTTTTTCAACCAACTTTTTTTACAGCCCTGGATATTGCATTGCACACTGTTTCCCTCTTCAAGAATCAAACTACTGTATAACTATAAGTTGACATCAGGCACAAATGATTGTGGCTGAGAAAATCGTTTCCAGTGGAAACGCCAAGTATATGAATTAAGTTGACACTGATTACAAAGTTAAATATGTTAACAGTTGATCAAATCGGTGCATAACTTGATAATTAGTTAACTTAGTACTTGTTCTATCATTTATCAACAAAAAAAGATTTGTGGGAGATGCCCGGTATCAATTCAAAATACATTTGTCGCAACACCCCTGCCCACTCAGCCCTAAATGTTTGTTGAATTATGCATATGACATTTCTAATCAATAAAAACTAATTTAAAATGACCCTATTGAAAAATAATTATAAAATGTGCCTAGAAATCAAGTTCAAATGTGATGGTACCGGGCATACCCCCTTGGATTCTTCTTCACAGTAAGGCTGTATTATTCCTATCTTTAAAAATGCACTCCCAGCTATGCATGCGCAAATCTGTGCAATTTTTCCTTTTGCCACATACACCAAGTATATGATAAACCCAAACATGTCCTTGAATAACTAAGAATTCCGAACACAGTAAAAGCATATAAATACCAAAAGAAGTGGTGCATTATTCAATCGGTGCGCACCGAATGGACGTGTATTGAATAGTCTCTCAACCAGAGATTTCACAGGGATTTTCTCCCTTGTTAGCATACGTCATATATTGGAAATGAGGGTGCACATTATAATGCTGTGTGACGTTTATGGAATTCCGTTGGTCCTATGAACAGTTTGGCTATGTTTGGTACTCCAATTATCTTTAGAACTCTGATGCATACACACACACTATGCAGGAAAGGGTATTTTTAACTTTTACTTTGTGAATCATCTTTATTTCATTATTTTACCATCGGGACCTAAATAGTGATATATGTAACATTGAAATCAATGCTGTTTAGCCATATTTACAATAAAACCACTGTAAGAACATAGCCTCAATGAAGTCCATACAGACTTCCGAATACAACCAATTATAGCCTGAACAACCAATTATATACTGAAAACCTAGCATGTAACCTCAGCAGTGGAGAAGTCTTTAGTTTGAGGTGCAGTCACCCAAAGCTATATAAAAATAGACCCTGCGCACATGCTTGTACTGACTAGGGGTTCCCCACTACCACTCCTGTCTTGAATGGGCATCTACAGGCCTCTCATGTAGTGGTATGCAGAGCAAAAACTGATACCGAATTTGTTACTTTTAATCAGTTTTTCTTCATTTAAATCGTTTCTCCAGGACATATGATATCTTTAGGGTGTTTATCTCAAGGATAGTCATTTCATTTCAGGATCTTCCACAGCTGGTAATGCATCTTTAACATATGCTAGATGCTAGTTGGGTTGTAGCAAAAAATCTGAACTCTATTCAATGATGAAATGTCAGTTTCGGAACTCAAGATATTATAAAAAAAATCTTTTTGATAAATAATATCAGTTGAGATGGGATAATTTGATTGATAAAGAGAACCAATGTCACTTCTTCCACAGCCTTCGTCGACCTAGATGCTCACAGCAAGGAGAATAAGAAGGGATTGACCAGTTTAAAGTCGCTTGGGGTCGGTGGCGACGCCAAGGAATTGCACTGATTTTCGACCAATGAGCGACCAGTAAATATTCTGCCCGGTGTTATGACTTTCCGCCAGCTAAAAAGCGGCTGAGCAAAATCTGATAGTGGGAACTGAGTATGTCTGACTAATGATCATCCATAGAAGCTATAGGATCAATGATATGATACTGGGTGGGGAGGGGAGGACTAAAGAGGACTGCAAAACCATAATTTAGCCAAAAAATGATAGTGAAAATACTGATTTCCTTGGGAATTGATGAAATCGGAAATCAGCTGAAAATCTGACATTTAGCATCCCTGCTTATAGCAGGAACAATTTTCATTGAGCATGGTTGAAAACAACTTTTCAAACATATTAATAATGATTAGACAGCTGAATATACACAGATTGCTGATTCCTGATCATCTTAACAATATTTCCACACCATGCAAGTGCATGTATAATCCTCTGTCATTCTCATTCTGGTTAAACATAGCCAAGAAATCTCAGGAATAACCAATCAATCACTCCACATGGTGGTTGGCGTGGTAAATTCTCCGCAATGAATTTATTTGGAAGATTGCCATTTGGTGTGAATATTGGGATAGATACATGTATACATGTATACATAGAATACATGTACAGGATTTTAGTACCCCAGTTGCAGCGAAACTGGATCTACATCATAATAGGGTACAGGGCATACCTGGTATGAAATAGTATAAAATAACTGGTCTGGTAAACATTGAAGCATGGCCCTGCTTCTGTCTGTATTACTGGCAAAGTTGTACCAAAATTGCATCACTTATATGTTAAAGTGTATTTTAGATACTTTAAATCATATGTGGCAGATATATTTTCAGCCAGTATAGTACAATCTATGTTTGATACCTGGTATGCCCAAGTGACTCCTGAAGATTAAGACATTTGAGTATAGGACTGACATACTGTGATGATCACTGATAGAAGGCTAACTTCACTAAGTTGTCATATATAGGCATGAGAAATGAAACCAGGTGTTTAATACCTAGAACAGTTACTTGTTCTCAGAAGAGAGGTATAATATGAAAAAGTAGTGAATTCTGATGCATTTTTATCAGAATATCAACATTTAGAGCGATTTATTACATACAAAACTTACGAATATGTATACTAATGTATACATTTTCGTGAAGCTTAGGATGTCTGCTTTCCAATGATACCAGAGTCATTGGGATTGATTCATTTGTGTCCAATACCCATTCAGTATAATGTGCATAGGTTGCAAATTGCAGGGAATTTCGCAATTGTACATTCTAAAAAAATTTGACCCATTATATACCCTATAAAACTTACACTGGTCAGCTCTTGAGTCGTTGAGATGGTAGAGGATAGGAACGAGGATGTCTAGAACATCGCTACTCTTGAGAACATAGAACATGAACTTCTTGTTGATGTCACACATGCGCCAGAAGAGGACTAAGAGCTCCTGGTGGAACTGGACCTTCTTGCAGGAGCCAGGCAGGTAGGTCTGCATCAGCGGGTTGTTTAGCAATCGGGTCAGGCCCTTCAGTATGAACGCGAAGTCCTGCAATAAAAGAATCAGATGTCAAAGCTTACTTTTATATACATATATGTATTTTTATTTCAATATTATGAAATACAAGTTGTATAACCATAACAATAAGAATCCTTACAATATTATCTATAAACTACTAGCATTGTTTGATCATTAATGACGCATTGATTCGGATCGAAATTCTGAGGAAAAGATTTTAAGGTTGAATTTCTTTTAACCATAGGTCAGAACATATATTAGTAAACCAGCAGAACGCATTGATATATACAACATTGGTACTAATGGGAAAGACCAGTGTGTTGCGGCCTCGTTCAATGCTATCCGCCTCCTACAGAGGGCGGGTCAGCCGTGATGGGTCCAGGGAGTGGCGGATGCTAGTAGCCCGGCCCCCGCACCCAGATACAAAAATGACACGCACGCTCGTTCCCATTTCCGCGGAGATAGGGGTCTTATGGAGTAAACTTCGCATGTCCTTGAAAACCTAAAAAAAGGGGTCTTTTTTTCTGGATGACTTCGCGAAAATGGAAAAAAGGGGTCTTAAATGGGCAGGTAAAGAGTCTGTCCAGGCACTTCAAATGATCTTAGAACGTCTAAAACGCATCGACGGCAGTGCGTTTCTCTATCTGCATCAACATAGTTAATTTCCCAGAAGGGATATATAACTGCTGTTAAAACACGAAACTAGGATGTTACTATTGTAACTAACTGTAACTATTACAGGATGCAATGGATTTATCCTGTCTCTATGATAATGTTGGTTTGGCACTTCTGTTTTAAAGATTTGTTGGCCTGGGTTAGTTCTATTAGTAGGGTTAGGACCTGCGTTCTATACATGTTCTAGCTGTGTTTCTGTTACAGACAAGAAATCAGGAGAGTGCTGTGTGAGGTGAAGGACTTGACTTGTAGTCTTGGAAGTGGAACCCACCCCAAGCACTACCAATGGTCCTAGGGTGTCTAAATGGCAACTCAGACAGAAAGTTTTCAGTCATTTAGGGAATATTTGTAGTATAAAAATAAATAAATTATTGACTACTTTGTAATTGAAAGATGCAAATTGTCTGCCTTATATTATGAAGGACGTTATTATGAACTCAGAAAGAACAGTTATACAACTGTATGTCTTTTAAAATGTCAGCGTTTTTAAGAAAAAAGGGGTTAATTTTATGTCTTTTAAAATGTCAGCGTTTTTCAGAAAAAAGGGGTGTTTTTTAGGGCTGAAAAGTCAGCGTTTTCATGGAAAAAAGGGTACTTTTTCAGCTCAAAATCCGCGGAAAAGGGTATGTTTTCTGATAGGTGGAACGAGCCTATGTCCTACTTTTTATATCTGAGTGCGGGGGGCGGGGCTAGTAGGCACCTTGCGAATGTAATTTAGAAGTGTTTAGGCTGTTTTTGTATTACCTTTGGCACATTATGGATATTTTGTTTCTCAATATGCCTGCCTTTCCCATCACCAAGCATGCTAACCCACCTGCCATCCCTCATGTAGAATGACATAGCATCTACAAAACCCTGAGATAAAAAGAATTTCCTGTGGGACCCAGCCGAGGCTCGAACTTGCAATCCCCCACTCTCTAGGCGAGCGTTATACCAACTGAGCTATCAGCCTTTGTCAGGACTGCATGGCTTCATTCTAGTAGTCATGGGCCTAGGGTGACTTATGCCGAGTAGGGAAAAAGTGGCCGAAATCGTTTAATCTACAGTTGTGTGGACATCTGCCCTAGACTAGCACTAGGGGAATAGTCAGGGGAAGCGGATTCCGGGACTGGAATTGTTCGTCACATGGGTTTTTAAAAAGTTAAATGCAATAATGGGGCTATCCACCTCTTACATTGTCAGACCTTTGAGGGCTGTTGCGACAGAAAGGCTCTCGGGAGAGTTGCCTTGACGGCAACATAGGACGATAGGTGCCGTCATTGAGTCAGGCTTCATCTAGACAAAAAGGCTGAAGGGTATTTTATCTTCACTCAATGCATGAGAGGCAAAAGTGGATTGATTTTATTGTATGGACCTTTAATCCCTTGAACCTTTTCCCCGGGAAGCCCCTCCTAAATCAAGTCCTAAATCATTTAGTCCCTCCTCGTTCTACCAGCTGGCAAATGTCTTTTAAAGTCGGAAGAGTTGTCAGAGCCACACATAGATTGGTCAAAGGGAACTCCGACTGGGGGTTAGGATAGGAGGAAAGCCAAGAACTGGGTTTCTTTCCTTTCGAAAAGCTGTCAGGTCTTCTAATACCTCTCGCCTCTTAATGTTAGACGTCAGAGGCGGGCTTATATTGGTTCGACTTCCGAGGAAGATGTGAAGGTAGCCAAATCTAGTGACAGTGGCTCCGACATTACTGTCACTAAACCATGTGCTGCCATTGTGACTAAGGCAGAAGTGCATGTCACACCTTCTGAGAGTGGGATACGCCCCGAGCCAGTACCCAGTGCTTCGGTTGACCAGGTATGTAGGGACCAACTGAATGGTTTGAAGACATTACGATTGAAGACATTTGAAGGCCTTACACGCAGACTCTACTTTCACCAATACTAAGATGCAGAATATTGAGAGACTGCTGGGAAAGTTGGTCGCTATTTCCTCAAACTTCAGATGTTTGTTCCCGTCATAGCTAGAAGGCTCGGTCCACTCACCACACACAAGGCACTTGTGACAGGGACACCAGTGTTGACAGTTGATCTCCCAAGCCCACCCCATTGTAGGAACAGAAGCAAGTCTAGGCGTTCCAGTAATGGGGGTGTTCCACTGGTTGGAATAAGCCTTCAGCTCGATCGGTTTTACCTAGAAACCCCCTAGAAACTGAGCAATAATTCTGACCTATTGGTACAGAGCCCCCGGCTCCATCGGACCAGAATGTCATCCGTCGCAACCAAAGGGGTAAAAACGATAATCCGACCTGTTTGATTTTGATTGGTTTCTGATCAGTTTTTCATGGAACCAACGGGGCACCGATGGAGACGAGCAGACGTTCCGGGCAGTTGTGTCAAGTTGTGAGCGACATCGGAATGAAACTGAATTGTTCCGATATATATTTTGTTTTTTAAAACCGATGATGCATTTCATTCTGACCGAGCAGTTGAACTGTGTATAGGCTCGGATCTAGGTCTTAGTTTCTTGGTAAAAACGATGGTACCAACGGGTAATTCCGACCAGTGGTACAGGCCCATAAGTCAAAGTATCATTAAAAAATGCGGGATCATTCAAAAGAAAAACGTATGTATAAGCTTAAACGTTTTTTACCCCGTGATGAAATGTCCAAATCTATGTAGACTGACAAACTGTGGTATTGTCATTGGACGTCAGGGACATTTGGGCCCATATGGGACATACAATTCTGGTTTCTGTACTCCATGAAGGGGTTGTAAAGTATTTGAGCCTGAAGTAATAGGGTTGATTATGTGAGGATAAGGTTTCAAGTAGATCGGTTAATATGAAATATGAAGTAGTACATGGAATTGGGAATTAAGGTCTGTAAAAATGATTGGGCTACCGAATATGGGTACACAACGACGGCTGAAATAAGGGTTCTGAAGACGGTCTCGAGGGGGATTTGAGGTCGGAATCACGTCCTCGAGGTCCGTCCACAACTTGAGACCTAATAAAGAGCGAGGCACAGAGCGACCCTCACTCAAAAAACAGAGAGCAACCCTCGTTATCACACTTACCTCACAGTAAATACAAACATTATAATCATGTCACTACAGTGGAAATATTTAGACCCACCACATGTGAAACCATATTATTCATCAAAGATACAATTTATTATTTTAACACTAAAGGCCAATATCCACTATACGTAAAGTGCCTCCCATTAAGAGGTCCCGTCCCGACTTTCATCTTAAGCCCAGGTAGCGGTATTCCATGACATAATCCAGTTCTACTGACTTTTAGTTTTAGTTTTGTGATGTTCAAATTTGTTTGTTTTTGTTTGCGAAGTTTGATTGAAATTGGGTTAACTGTGCACAATTTCCCTACTGCATCCGGATCTTGTTGGCAGGAGCTCCTTTTTCAGGATCAACTCTGAGCGATCTGAGTGGAATAGCACAGTGTCATCGGCAAAAAGTTGTATTTGTGATCGGTGGATCACATTTGTAATCGGTGGATCACCTGATGCAGATCATTTATGTATACAATGAATAACAGAGGTTCCCTCTGGCACCCCGTAGATAACCCCAACTCTTTCAGAAGTGCTGCTGTTTGTACACTTTCTGATAAGTAATTTGAATTATAAATATATGTTGTTAAGTAAATTTTAGGTAAAATTGGGATACTGGCGAAAAAATGGAGAAATCCAGTAGATGTACCTGACTAATGGAATCAATAAACGTTTTCAAATCAAATCAAATCTTTAAACCAGTCTATGACATAGGGTGAAAGTTGAAATGATTCTAGTTTCTGGATGAGTGCACTGTGATCAGTGTCAGATGTTTTCCTAAAATCAAGCTAGACTAGGGAGACTGGGCTTCTGTTCTGTTCTGTTTTTTGACTCATAAATCGAGAAATCTCCTGTGTGCCTGTTCCAGTTACCAGGGATGCTAGTTGGGTTGTAGCAAAAAATCTGAACTGTATTCAATGATGAAATGTCAGTTTTGGAACTCAAGATATTATAAAAAAAATCTTTTTGATAAATAATATCAGTTAAAGTCGCTTGGGGTTGCCACCCTGGGGGTGGCGACACCTAGGAATTGCACCGATTTTCGACCAATGAGCGGCCAGTAAATATTCTGCCCGGTGTATGACTTTCCGCCGGCTGAAAAGCGGCTGAGCAAAATCTGATAGTGGGAACTGAGTATGTCTGACTAACGATCGTCCATAGAAGCTATAGGATCGTTGATATGATACTGGGTGGGGAGGGGAGGACTAAAGAGGACTGCAAAACCATAATTTAGCTGAAAAATGATAGTGAAAATACTGATTTCCTTGGGAATTGATGAAATCGGAAATCAGCTGAAAATCTGACATTTAGCTTCCCTGACTGATTCTTATAATATATCTTATATCACCAGGGTTCTAACCAGGATTTTTTCTCAGAGTGGTGCAAGTCGGCGAAACCAGCCATTTTGCGGGGGTATGGGGGGGGGGGGGGGGTTTCTCCCCCCAGAAAATTTTGGACATTCTGGTGCATTTGCGACTAATAGATATACTTTTTAACACTTGTATTTGAAGGTTATTTTACAGAATCAGGCTCAAAATATTTAGGAAAACCACAAACTATTAATCATGATTAATAGGTTCATGTTGTATCCAGAAATATTTCTCAGTGGGGGAAGCTGGCACATAACCTTGCGAGCGCCAAAGGCACAAAGCCCTTATCTGGGTGGTGTAAGGGGGGGGGGGAATTCCCCCATCCCCCCCCCCCCCAGGAAAATTTTGAAAACACAAGAAAAGGTTTAACAGATTTGGATACTAACTCTTATTGGAGTTAGTATGAAAGCATATATGGGCAGGGGTTGGGGACAGAGACAGCTACCCTTAAAATACGGCGTCATAATACATTCATTCATATATACATAAATACACCCATGTATACATACATACATTCATACATATACATACACCCATGTATACAGTATACATACATCCATGAATACATACAAACATGTATGTACATATATCCCCATGTATACATACATACATACATGTATACATACATACATACATGTATACATACACCCATGTATACATACATACATACATACATACATACATACACCCATGTATACATACATATCCATGCATGCATACACCCATGTATACATGAATACATGCATACATACATACACCCATGTATACATACATATATACATACACCCATGTATATATACATCCATGTATACATGAATACATACATACATATATATACACCTATGTATACATACATATATACATCCATGCATACACCCATGTATACATTCATACACCCAGGAGGAGGAGGAGGAGGAGGAGGAGGTCCCAGAGAGAGGAGAGAGGAGAAAGAGAGAATACACAATACCATACAAATACATATATACATAAATATTATGTTAATATATACCCTTTTCTAAGATTTACAGCAAATATTAAGAAATTGAGCAATTCTAAGATCACCTTAAGAGAATCGACCACAATATTAATTATTACAGCTAATATACATCACACAGCAATGATTCTAACACCCATATTTGTCTCTTCAGGGCTCGAGTAAAAAAGTAAAAAATAAAAAGTAAGAAATGGCTTCGGGCAAGTAAAATTTAAAAACAAGAGAGAGAGAGAGAGAGAGAGAGAGAGAGAGAGAGAGAGAGAGAGAGAGAGAGAGAGAGAGAGAGAGAGAGAGAGAGAGAGAGAGAGAGAGAGAGAGAGAGATTTTAATAGATAATGCATGATAGTCTCATCTAGGCGCATTAGAAGAACCCAGAGAAATACTGGGATACTGGGAGTGAAAATAAAATCTTCAAAAAAAAAAACATACTCAAGGAAAAATAAATTTGGTAGTAAGTGAAACGAAGAGGTTGATTCTTTAAGCCTTTTAACAAAGTTTGTGTCTGCCCTCCCACTACCTCTACTATATCAAATGTCACGCCTGCCATATAGAGGGATAAAATCTGACAGTCAACAGGGGACAATGATGACGGCCAACAGGTGTTGGTGATGATGATCACCACTTGTTGCCGCTTTGGCTCAGAGGGGTTAATGTCCCTGGAGACCCTGGCGTAGGGAGCTCGGCGCAGGGGAGAGCATGGCCGCCTTGCCCACACTTTTTCAGATAAGGCCCACACTTGATCAGATAAGAGTACTTCAAACGAGTGTGGGGAATAGGTTTTAAATGTTGATTTATTGTAGTGAAACAAAATTCCTGGAAAGTCATGCTTCTAAGAGCATTCCGCGGTACCGTTATATTAAATCTTGATCCAAAATTCAGCTCCACAGCATTAATACTTTCTGCAATCTGAACTTTCTTCTCAACCTTGGCAACCCTGGATTTGTAACCTGATATATCGACGGACACTTTCTCAGTAAATGTATAAAAAGCATTATGCTCACATATGCTTTAATAATTGATCATGGTGCATGCTGGTGCATTTGACAGAACCTACTAGAGTTTTCAATATATGTTTTGATGTTTATTCATTGGAACTATTCATATTGCAATTATTAATTGCTAAATTAATAAATAGCTTCATCAAAACAGGATTTAATGCAATGAATTTAGAGTAATTGTATAGGGTAGCATGAATTACAAGAAAGCGCTGTGAATTCAATTATATTATTAGTCTAATTGTTTTTTCAGTTGATGTTCTATTATTATATCAAGGGGTGTCTCACGACACAAGGATGCGAGACCGGATTTATTTAGTCCTTATTCTATTATTTAACCATTCTGATTTATATTATTAGTTGTTATTCTATCATTCAAACAGTCTAATTATTTGATTATTCAACCAGTCTAATTTCAGTTCACCGTTCCAGTGCACCGTTCCACAGTATGCCTTCAAAAAGTCAGAATTCAAAACTCTTGAAATCTATTCTTTAAGAATAAACCACATCTCTCAGGAAGACCTGCTTAGGCAGAGAGTATGTATCCAATTTCGAAATTTGCTATGTCATGATATAAGATCGAAATGTTATTGTCTGTTCTGAATAAAACAGTCATCCTTTTGATTACTCAGTGAAAGCATAAACCCAACCCAACTGATCATGGGTCTGTTTGTTTGTTTCTAACTACTATGACCAACAACTTGATTGCCAATTTTGATCAACCTTGCTTCTTTGGATACATAGCATTACCTACACATACATCAATAACCAGTAAAGTGATTAAATATATTCCATACAAAGACCTTTTAAACGCAAGAATATAATTATTTAATTCACTGTCCTGGTACATAAATTTATATCACTATTATTATGAGCGCTAAACCCTGCAAAAATCAGAACATTTCAATAAAAGATCTTGTAAAAGAAACACTTTGAAAAATATCATTTTTGCGATGTGTCTCATTTACCCGAAACACATCATAAATAATTATCATATATGTCACTTATTGGCCTACTAGACAAAGAATTTAAGAGACTCTGCTTTAACTATACACTTCATTGATTTGTATGGTACGGGCGATCGCTTTGACTGACGACAGGACAGGCAGCCCCACACCCCGCCATTGGAGCGACGGGAGGTATAGCCTCACATCCCGTCAAGGCATCGGTTCGTTTCACGGCAATGTAAACATGCATGAGAGTCTGGAGTCATAGACTATTTTCTTATATAATTAAAAAGCGTAGAGGCCTAATTCTGGATTTATTCACTATATATAGTTGTTTTGAGCATTGATCACTAAAACCAGCCCTCAATACGAATTAGAGTGTTTTATTTCTGCAATCAACTTAAATCTATTTGTTCAGCCCAGTCATTTTGGCACGCCTGCCATATATGGGTCAGCTGACCACGGGCGCGGTGACCTTGTGCGGTGACCAGCACGTAACCACCATGGCGCTTTGCATATGACCCAGTTCAGCGATGTCAACATACACATATTGACATGGGCGTGGCAAGTTGACCATGTGCTTTTTTCCAGTATCCTAGCATCTATCCGGAACTATATCTAGTAGGGGTCTTACACAGATTTTTTGGCGTGGCTGTAGAAAGGAATGCTTCGCATATTCATATTATTTCATAATTTTTATACATTATATCGTGTCTCGCATTCTTAATACTCAGAATATCAATATCAGTCTCCTTAATTTTCTGTCATGTTGTAACTGAGAAAATTTTTCTGCTTCTTCAGAAATTTTATCAGCGGACTCTTCAAGACTGTCTACAACTGACTCAAGTGTTTCACATTTTTTCCTCAAGTTTTCCAACTCCATGTGCTGCCTCTTTCGTTTCTGTTGTGATTACTTTTATACGGTGCTCAGATAGTTTTTCATGACTCTTTAATGACTCACAGTGAAAATTAATGACTTTTAAGGCCCTTTAAAACCCAAACTCAGAATTCATGACTTTTAATGACTTTTAAAGACCCGCGGGAACCATGGTAAGTACTCAGTCTTTGCCTGATGAGGGTCATCACACCTGAAACCATGCTGTGCCAAACACTATGTAAAATAGTGGAAGTGTTGTTTTTCCAGACACCCCCTACTATGGGAACAGATCAGATCATAAATATAACAGATACAATCTGCAACCAGACATAGGGAAAAACAACAATCTTAACAAAGAATATCAATCTGTGACAAATTTGTTGAGATAGACAACCCCTCCTGGATACATCTCCATGTATCAAAGAGGTTTCTAAGTTGGATGGGATTCAGCGTGACGTCATATTGGGTTGACGTCATTAGCATGGTAGCGACGACCCGAGGTGGACATCTGTGCTTTGTCTGTTTAATATATTTATACAAGTAAATAGCTTAGAGGCCGATATCCAGAATGGACTCAATGTTGTTTTTCCCTCTTATATAAATCTGCCCAGATTTACACATGAACAGTGCTATCCACATGTCCACTTTCTAGCTTTGTCCCCCTGCTGTGCGTGGACGGATGCCCCTAACCACAACACCCTCCTGCCCTCCTCCTCCTGGTGAGGCTTGCAACTCAAGGGAGGGGTACTCGGGCGAGGGTAGGGGCAAGGGTGCGAGGGTGTGGGCAGCCAGTTTTCCCCTGCACTGGTTCACTAACCTAGTTTTCTCGGGCACTGACCAACTCAGTACAGTTCCTGGTGTACCTTATATATGTTGTATGTAGACATACAAGTGCGTGTTGAGGTGGTTGAGTGACTCAGGATTATCATAGATGGATTCTGCCCTAGAGCACCCTCCATATCTTTCATGATCTTTGTTTCTACCTACAAGTTAAGAAGTAATATACAATTCCTCTTTCTCTAAGTATAAAGTGAGTCATTAGTCTCAGTATTAAAAGGCTAATCGAATCTCACTTAAAAAGGTGCTGTACTTTACCTATCAACTTGAGTTGAACCAGATTCCAGAATCAGCATATATTTTGACAGATTCTGTGTGATTATTGTATTTGATATTTTTACTTTGAAAATGCACCTCCCATTATCAGATTATGATGTTTGTGTAGGCCCTAGTTACATATTAGTTGATTTAAACTTAATTTGTCCTCACTAAATTAAAAGTAACAGCGGGAATACATGGAATTTAATTCCATAAGCTTGTTGACCTTTTTCTCACATTAATTTAATAATATTCTGTATCTTTGGTGATGAATAAACAATTTTCAAATCAAGTCAAACCTTGGGTGCAACTGACAGCGGGGGATTGGGTTACACCACAGGGACACAGAGACATATGCCTGAAGAGGTCATTCCCACTAACCTGGGGGGATGCCACCCAAATATGCTAATATTTTTCGATTTCTAAAAAGGGGTATATGAGAGACAAATACTATGGACACACTAGAAAAGTCCAGGGTTCCTTCAATCTGTTGCATTTTATGCGACAAATAGAAGCCCTGCTTCTGCCTGTGTATAAACATATAACACACCCCTAGTTATAGAGACTGGGCAATCCCCCTTAAACCACACTTGCCCGCTCGCTGGGGTGCGAGGAGACTCAATGAAAGCTAAGGTCCAGTCAACCTCTCTTCTAGACAAATTATTTGTCTCCGAGATCGCAGGGCTCTCACATCACATGCATTTTGTGTGACACGCATTTAGCCAATATCTCACTCTCTCACGCTGAAGCTTCAAAATCTCACGCATGGAATTAAATCTAGGTGAAACATAGTTATGTGTGTATTTCCGTCGCAAATTCATTTAAATGAAATAATTTCATTCAAATATACTAATCTCATCTAGGGAAATATCCTCCGTCTCATCTTGGCATTTAAATCGCATATCAAATACCGAAAAATCACCGATATTCAGACTATTATTCAGTTATACATTTCTGTGTATATTTTCCGTAGCAAATCAATCATGAGAGAACCCTTAGAATTGCGTTTGCGCACTGTCCTATTATTGACATTGATGTTTATATTAGTTGTGTCAGAGGTTTGTGTTGATGTGTACACGTCTTGGAAATTAATCCAGTATATTTAAAAGTTAAAACCGTGTCAATTTGGATGGGTTTTTTTATTCTGCTTGTATGTTACTCATATAGCTATGTACTTGGATTTTTTTCATGGTGTTACCAATGGGTTCGCGATGATCGATATTGAGGGTAATCCATATCTTGAAAATGAAAATGAAAAATCTATCTTGGATGTGATAGTATATTTACGCAGGGGCTGCGTTATGAACATAGGACATAGGACGTTGGCCCTTCCTAGTGACAAAGTAAAACAAATCATTGTGATTTTATTGGTATGCACCATGTTTCGTGGATGTGTGTAGAGGCTGTTGTGTAAGCATTGGAATGAAGCCCAAACAAAAGTCGCAACAAAGGATTTTCTTTAAAATGTAGTTTCCTACATAAACTGCATAAACCTTTAGTGGGGATGTTCCCATATTTTGTGTGTTTAGCACTTTAAATCACATAAACACAGTGTTTCAAGAACCACATTCGAACACTATTATTCAAAACACTAGTGCTGACTTCATAACCCATTCAATGGGAGCCTCACTGGCCATGTCTGGAGGCCGAGCTCCGGGACCGCAAGGCGCGACCAAGATTAATTGGATGCAGCTGCTACCTGAGATTCAGGGAGTAGAATCTTCCTTCTGGACCGCACTGTGAACCAGCTTTGGCAGCTACCAAAACGAGGGTCCATCTCGCACAGTTGAGATCTCGTACTGTACTTATGTAATGGGACTCGCACAAATGCCAATCTCCCCCATAGGCCTGTGCATCACCCCTGACCCCCTTAACGATCTCCACCACTCCACCAGAGGTTGTGCCACTGTACACAGAAGCACAGAAGACACACACTCTCTCTCTCACTACCATACCTGTTACAAACCCCCTCCCCCTCCCCCTCCCTAAAGTGCCTTCCTGTCTTTTCTGTGTCTCTCTGCCTTCTTATCTATCTCTTTTTCCTGGGTATGATCATAAACTGCCTTCCTTTAATAGGAATATTTAATATGGTTATATCAAGGGGAGGAGGATGAGGAGCGCAGGAGGAAGAAGAGGTATAGGTGGGTGTGTGTGTGGGGGGGGGGGGGGGGGGAGAGGATGTGGACAGGAAGGTAGGAATGGGAGGAGGAAGAAGGAAGGGATCAAAGCAGTGGAGGAAGAAGAGGAGAGGTGAAGGACGGGGGGGGGGGGGGGGATAAAAGGGGAGGGAGACCAACTTTTTTTCCGACCAACTTTTTTCCAACTATTTTTACGACCAACTTTTTTCAACCCACTTTTTTACAACCAAATTTTTTTCAACCAACTTTTTTACGACCAACTTTTTTCCCGTCCAACTTTTTTCAACCAACTTTTTTCACGACCAATTTTTTTTAAGAATAACTTTTTTCGACCAACTTTTTTTTACGAAAGAATGTACCTGTCCACACATTACTCATTATTATTATTACAAGTTGAACCGCACTAACTGTACATATAATCACAAGAAAACAGAGTGCATGGTCCATATGTTTTAAAACAGTGTTGTGGCTCATAGGCCTAGGCCTACATGTAGGCTGCTATATTTTTAAAACTAATATCTCAACGACCATCACCCCTTATTTTTCAGGTAATATTCAATACACTTATAGGTAATAATCATTAATCCACGCGGGAAAAAGTGTTGCGAAGGAAGCGTTGCTAACGTAACGTAAATTACAGGACGTTACGTCCTACTAAATATTGCGTCCTTGCCGGCATGCATAGTTGTTGACAACAAATCTGGCATGTCTGGATGGTAGTTATGCTAGGAGGACTAATAATACGAATTCAGGATCATATTTTATATCAAATTAAAGCTTAAACAATTTCCTGTCCAATCAGAAGTACAGCAAGGCTTGAAAAGCGAGCAAGACGGCCGATTACGAGTCCGCAAAATACAAAAGTAGGCCTTTTGAAACATACAGCATTCCAACTATTGAACTCCCTCCCCCCGCCTGCCCTATGCTGTCACCCACTGTCTCCCCGACTATCTCCCCTGCTGTCAAGACTCATTTCTGAATGATAAAAACTGGGTCTGCATTCAATATTTTATTTGTCAGGTTGTTTTACAACTTTATCAGCAAATGGAAAGTTAAGTGTAGGCTCATTTGATACAACACTACAGTGTAGGCCTACACGGCGGGAAAAACGAGAATCCGAAAGTAGTACCCATATCCATACGCAAGCGTTGTTCGGCAACAAAGTAGTTCTGTGTTTGAAGCGTAATTTAACAATAAAAACATATTTTATTATTGATAAATGTATATTTCATTGAACCATACCTAACAACGATTCACTCCCTCCAAATTAATAATATATTAATCCACTTAATCATGTAAAACGGCGTTATTAATATTTTTATGACGATTATATGTACAGTTAGTAAATTAAGGAGGGGGAATAAAAGGGGAGGGAGAGCAAGGGAGGTAGTCGGGGAGGGGGAAGAGAACGAAAATTGATAGATGTAGGGGGGGTGCAAATTTTTTTTCCATGAAACCCTCTTATATCAGTCATCCTCATCTCTCCTCTCCTCCTCTTCTCCTCCCCCCCCCCCTCTCTCTGTCCCTCCCTCTCTCTCCTAAATTAAAATAAACGTCCAATAAATTTTTGGATTCCTATAAGAAGTAGAAACACAATTGCCTCTACAATCCAAGTGCCAAAGGCACTTGTTAGTGTCTAATACCATACTCACCACCACCGCTAGCAGTGGTGGTGAGTACAGGAGCGTGTGGCCAGTGTGTAGAGTGTGTGGATTGGGGAGCTGTGTAGAGCTATGTAAACCTGGTGCACATTTACGAACATTGCTTCAGCCCAGTGAGAGTGCTTCAAGGTATTCCAGACAGCGTTGCTGGACCATCAATGCACTACTTATTCAAGACAAAGTTGCACAAAACTGATATACCTTGCCATCGGTCGCATCAGTAGTGGAAAATTATGTGATTGAGACGGAGAACAGGGAGAAAAGGACGAGATTGGTCTGAGTGATTGTCAGAAAAAGGTGGGTTGTCGCTGCTTGTCTAGATGTATAAAGAATCTGATATTACTTACTTCTTCTCTGTGTATCCTTGACATGTAATTAACGAACAGATTATCTGCTCCCCCAACCTGCATAATAAAAAGATATTAAGATTCAGTCAGAATGTAGTGGAATGCAATAGCACCCTACAAATCAGTCTTAGGGACGATGGCTAGTCTAATAGTTCAGTCTAAACCTCTCAAACAAAGAACCAGAACCATCATCAATTATATCAAAGCTTAATAAACAATATCTGGTGAGAAATAGAAGCATTTTTTACAAGAGATAATACCAACTTCCAAGTTCTCTCCCGTCGCTCCGTTAGCACCCTGATCGGCCAGGGCTCCAGTTGGGTCGTTATCAATAGTGACACAAAGCACCTGGAGACAAGCTTCAACCAGTGGCTCTCTATTCAAGGTAAAATATCGTAAAAATATTACTGTCAACATTAAAATTTTAATGTCTTGCTCTGGTAAAACCAGGGAGATATACCCCGGTTAAGCTATAAGTAAACAACAGGGAAATACAAGATTGCCTGAATAGTGTAATATTTTTGTTACGAAGCATGACACCTTATGGTTAAAAATAGTATGTACCTTAATGATAGTACAACATTAGATTAAAAACATTCTAACTAAAATATCATGGGTTAGCAATGGAAGGTTAATAATACAAGAATGAATGACCTATAAACCATAAGGTTTTAGCACGCTATTTAGGGTTAATCGACTAAAGCCTTCAGTAAAACTGAAGCAAAAAGTTAGGCGTGGATCTTGGTTTAAAGGTGAATCGTCTCATTATTTATTATAATTTTGAAAAATGTAATGACAGCCATTTAGATAGTCATGTTCGTCCTTATTATGGCTATGGCTATGGCTATGGCTATGTGAATCGAACCTTGCAATAATTTTACAGTTAACTGATACTTACTTGTAAGTTGAAGTTTAAAGCTGGAATTATGTTGAGGACATTCACGGTGTGTTCAGACTATGTGAGATCACGCATGCGCAGCTCACACATCAGGTTTTAAAGTTAAAACAACGAGGGTTTCCTAGTGAAAATAACAACAAATCCCATCCAGAATATGGACGGTAGATATGACAACCTTATTCAGAAACTTAAACAAGTTAACTGCCACTTCCCCATAACCCAGCTCTGCCAACTAGGCAGAGGGGCCGGAGGGAGGGCACATAGTCTGAACACACCGTGAATGTCCTCGACATAATTCCAGCTTTAAACTTCAACTTACAAGTAAGTATCAGTTAACTGTAAAATTATGTCTCGTCCATTCACGTTAGTGTTCCGAGACTCTGTGAGACTTCGTAGCTTCACTAGGAAACCCGAAGTACAGGAAACCCTCTGTATGAATGCAAACTTCTCCAGAGGGAGACTGTTATTTCCACAGGTTGCTTTTGTAAAACAAAGGACTTAGGGGAAAGAATTTCCCCAATTTATAATAATAATAATATAGACTCGAGACATAATTTTACTCCCGAACTACTTAAACTTAAATTCAACATTGAGCAAAACTCAACTCAACTTTAAGCATAACTTCGTAAGAACACGGTATTAACATACCTCACTACTTCTCTCTGACTTCGTACGCCTATCCTTCAAGATGGTATGTGTCACTGACTTCTTCGGATCATCAATCGTTTTGAGATAATATTTGGCGAACGTATGTGAGTTCCGCCATGAAGCCTGCTTGATTATAATATTCATGTTTAGCCCTAGAGCCAGAGCCTTGGACGTGACGGCGCCCCTCGTGCTGTGCCCTTTATACTTTTCAGTACTAATTCCTGCCAGTTCCAGCGTCTTTTTCGTCCAGTTGGACACCATGGACCTAGAGACTTCTTTGTGAGGCCAGATGTAGCTCAGTAACAGCTGATCTTGACCATCCCTGATCCCCTCAGTGCGTTCTAAATACTCTTCCATACAAGCCACAGGGCATACTAACAAATCTTCATTGAAATATGGTAAATTTAGAATATCCAATGGGTCACCAACCCAGTTATGTTTCAGCAAATGTTTCATATAAATTCTCAAACAGTCAGAACGAATTTCAATCCCGGAGACCGGTAGCCTCCAAACAGTTTGCCCCCGCTATGTGGAGGTGAGCAAGAAGATAACAGTAATTTTAAACGAAAGGTGCATAAGAGAAAGTTTAGCATTAGCACCCCAACTTCTAAATAGGTCAAGGACCAGATTAACATCCCACATAGAATCATAACGAGGTTTGGGAGGATTCTTGTAGTAAACAGCATGGACCAAAAGTCCAACATTCCTTTCTTCACCAATAGTGAGCCCTTTGGTGGTAGGGGCTACTGAAGCAATCGCTGAACGAGCTATGCCCAACGTGCCATGAGCGATTCCCGTTTCGCACAGAATTCTCAAAAAATCAGTATAATTTCTCATTGATGGATTGTACATATCAAAGTTATTCGAAACACAGTACTCCATCCACTTACAACGTCCTCCCTCCTGATTTTCTGCCAGGCCCTCGCTAGCAAACTAAAAGGTGGAAAAATATAGAAGAATTCATTAGCATTCCAAGCAAAGGTAAATGCGTCAACCATTTCGGCTCCCGGGTCCGGGCCCCAACTACAATATCTGTCAGGTTTGTTATTGACTTGTGAAGCGAACATGTCGAAAGAAGGCACACTCCACTCTGCACAAATTCGATCGAAGATTTCCATACTTAGCTCCCACTCTACATTGTCTGAGAAGTTCCTCGACTCAAAATCCGCAGATACGTTCAGTTTCCCAGGTATGTGTGATGCCACCAACCAGTTCGAATGTTTCTCAGCCCAATTCCAAATTTCTTTCGCAACACTTTGACAGGGTCTAGACTTCACTCCGCCTAACTTGTTGATATAGGTAACAGTCACCGTATTGTCCGACATGATTCTGATACAGGAATTCTGTACTTTGCATAAACTGAGAAGACCCAACCACACTGCTGCTAGTTCTTTCACATTGATATGCCATTGAAACTCTTCTTCACCCCATCTTCCATTAGCTTTCTGATTGTTCAACACCGCGCCCCACCCCAAATTTGAGGCGTCAGTAAATAAGAGTAAGGTCCGGGTCGATATACCTTACTAGTCTGTAAGTGGTGTTTACATTGTTCACCCACCAGAAAATATTTTCCCAACCCGATTTGGACGGGGTCATAAGTGCTGAGAAGTTTCCTCTCTCTCGCTTGAGGGCATCGATCTTGTCACACTCTAATTCCTTTACATGGTTCCCTCCATAGTCCGCAGCTACAGAGTAAGCTATCATGAGTCCTATGACTCCTGCTATCTTTTTGATTGAAACACACTCTTTGATAATGATGTCATTACAAGCTTTAATCATTTTCTGTCTTTTCTCATCTGTCAGGGTAACAGTCATGGCTATTGCGTCTAACCAGAACCCTAAAAACACTAACCTTGTGGAAGGGGTAAAAACCGATTTTTCTGGCTGAATAAAGAATCCCAATTTGTCAAGTAAGTTGGCTAGCTTCAGAGTAGAGATCCTACACTGCTCAAACGTCAGTTCCATAGTTATCGAATTGTCGATGTAGGGGACACAATTGGCTCCTTCTTGCCTCAGTACAGAGAACACAGGGTGGAGAAGTTGGGTAAAAAACCTCTGCGCACAGGCCAGACCCATAGTAAATAAGTAAATTGAAAGGTCACTCCGCCCCATCTAAAGCGTAAGAATTTCCTAAATTCTTGCCTCACTGCTACTGTAAAATAAGCATCGCTCAGATCTATGCTAGCTAAGAAAGCTCCCGGAACCATCAAATCGATTGCTGCTTGCAAGCTAAACATTTTGAAATGTTCATAATGAACTAGGACATTTAAGTCTAAGTCAATGATGAGCCTGAACTTGTTGTTCGGTTTTGGACATAGGAAAACGTTTGATGAAATGTTCATAATGAACTAGGACATTTAAGTCTGATAAGTCAATGATGAGCCTGAACTTGTTGTTCGGTTTTGGACATAGGAAAACGTTTGATTCTTCGGCTCTCTCAATCACTCCTATTAACTCTAACTTAGCTATTTCTTCTCCTAGAACCTTAATGCTGTTCCCCAACGAATTAAACGGAGGGGGAGGAGTGGATTGCCAAGGAATAATGTCAAAAGGGATGCTAGCCCCCTGCACCAAGTCTAATACCCACGGGTCAGAAGTGATTGACATCCATTCATGCAAGTGAAAAGCAACATTCCCAGCTCTAAAAGGTTTAAGACAAAACATAGGGGGACTTACCAGATTTACTTCTTGGCGTCCCCCCCCCCCCCCCCGCTGAAAATTCTGCTGTTGGCGGGGTTGATAGCTCTGGGCATTAGCGGCTCTCGGTTTGAATGCTTGTTGTTGCTGCTGTTGCTGGCCTTGGAACTGGCCCAGGGGCTGCTACCACTGTTGATTACCGGGGAAACCGAAGGGATGTTGTTGCTGCATTTGGAACATGTGCTGTTGCCATAGCTGATTTTGCTGATGCTCCGAGTTAGTGCCACCGCGGCCCCTACTACGGTCTCTGCCTCTACCTCTTAGTTGCGAACACTCCAGCCTCCTCTTGACTTTGAACGCTGTATCACTATCATCCAGCATATCCTTCAGATTTCCACCCATCAACCATTCCGGTGTGGATGGGGTCTTGTGAGAGAAGATGTTTACATACTTCTTATCAATATTGAACTTGAGTGACTCCTTCCGCCTGGAATTTGTCTCATGAGACAGGAATCCCAGCACTCTGATGGCCTTCTGGGTCTCCAGACCTGCTTCCAACAACTCAGGATGTTTAAATAACTCGGAGTACAATTTAGCATTCATGGCGATGAGGGCATGTATGGCCTTCTGCATGTATTTGAACCTTTTGTCCCTGTCTTTGGAGACCTGCGAGATAACACCAAACACCGAATCATCAATCCTCGGAATTCTCAACTTTTCCGCGTTTTCCGGGCGGGGAAACTCAGCCAAAATTTCCACCACTTTGGCCTTGCAAGGGTTAGGAATGTATTGCTCAAGCATGAGGAGACAAGTCTCTGAAACTGGTGGACCCACCTTCTCGTCCTCTTTCTCTTCGAGCTGACGACAAGTCTCCTTCTCCAGCGCAGACGAAACCTCCCCATTATCGCCGGGAGTTTTGTGCCGGGACCAGAAGGTCCCGCTAACTTCCTACCTAAATCCAACAAAGATTTGGTATTCTCCTTCTCACAGAATACCGTATCATCATACTCTGCATCATCATAATAGCCCTCTTTTTCATCGTCAACTTCTGACAAATCGTGAATCGCTTGCCTAGTGCGCTTCCGAACGGGCTCGTCGTCTGCCCCTTCGGGCTCTCTCCAACTCTGAGGGCAGAAGTCACGTGGTTGGAAACCCAACTGCGACCCAAACTGATTAGGAAAAGGCATTCTCGGGCCAAATCCCCCATTCTGACCAAAGCTCTGGTTTTGAAAATTAAAGTTCTGATTTTGTTGCATTTGTTGAAGCTGCATTTGCATAGCATTCACTGACTGGAGCAGGTTGTTCGAGACATCAAGTGCCGCACCACGTCCGACTCCCGCCAAAAGGCCTTGACGTTGCAACTTCGTGTCGGTTGGCTCCGCCATCTTGTCATTCGCCGTAGCCTCGGGAATTTTCTCCTTAGGCTTAACGCCATTCGGTTGGTCACCCTCCATTTTAGATGCCAATTTCTTAATCTTCGTGGAAGGGGCTCTTTTCCTACCTGGAAGAATTTTCGCGTCCAGAGAAATAAATCAAACAGTTATAACTCGACCCATAAGGTAACTGTTGCGGTAAAAGAGTGGTCGGAATGATCACAACTGATCCTCCACGCCCCAAAAGGAAAAATAAGGATGAAAACCCAAATTTTCCAAAGAAAAAAGGTAAATACTTACCCAACCTGTTGAAACGTGATAGCCACGGCTTACAGACGCACTTGGACTGATGTGTGAGCTGCGCATGCGTGATCTCACAGTCTCGGAACACTAACGTGAATGGACGAGACATTCGAGAATTCGAGAATTACACAATATCACAGATTCTAAGTTTATGTTTAGTCAAATCAACACTGACAACAGATATATCTAGGCTTTTTCTTCGTCATAGCAGCATTTTTTAATTATTTTTACCGGAAATTTCATTACAACGTTAGCCTGGCCATTGGGATAGCAATAGGCACAGCTATTCTTAAGTCTCTACCTCTGCCCAGAAACAATATGAATATGAAAATACAAGAACAGCTGAAGGTCAAAAGGTTTGATCATATAGTATGTCTTTTTGCGTTAATCATCAAAAGCCTCCAGTTATAAAACTGGAGAAAAGAGTGAGCGGAAGTTCTGATTAGAGGGTCCATCAGCCATGTATCCATGCAGACCTATGAATAGATGCAGGCCTATTCATGCATAGGCCTACACAAGATTGCATGTATAGGTAGACCTGCATGTATACTAAAATCTAGAATATTCCAAAACAGAAATAAGCAAATTCAACTAAACTTATGAAGCACATTCCTCATGGAGAAAAACAATTTTGATTCTTGATACTTTAGACAAGTAATCTTGAGGTATCTTAATATCGTACTGATTAGTTCCTGAACGATTATATCAGGGATATAATACAGAAATAATTAATTTTGAATATTAGGCCAATGGCTATTTATCGTCATGGTCGTCATAGTGTTATAGCCTAGGTAGAAAAATTAAAACATCGAACATTGCAAAGCTTTTTTTTATTCTCTTTAAAATGATACGTCAGTCATCGGTAAATCGATATTACAATAGCTAGGTTAGGTCGAGAAAAGGAATGACGCCAACAATGGAAGCCCAGACCAGAATAAGGTTTCAGATATATGTGGGATGTCAAGTCCTCCGACGTTGAATCCATTTCCTCAAAATAATTGTCACAAGGATGTTTGCACTCTAGTTCATCAGCAAATATATTTTGAGTAAATATAAAGTGAGTACAGACCTGCTATCCGTGAACATAAGGTGGTTGTAGGGTACGCCGTAGCCCACAGGGTCGTAGGCACACACTGAGTTGAGAAGGGAAGTGAAGAGGGGCAGGGCGTGGCGATTCTCAGTGGAGGTAAAGTACGAGATCCACTGGTTAGGTGACATATGGGCATCCGCTATGGAATAAGAGATCATACAGGTTGTTATCATATTATATTGAATTCAAAATACTAACCTTAAAATTGAGGTGCAAAATGTTGGTTATAAAGACGCTAGCAAAATGTAGGTATTTCAGTCTTAAATTGTATTGACGATCATTCTTTATTTTTAAAAGTTAAGGCAGGCCAAGACTAGCCGCGATAAGCCTCGAAATAGCCAGGCCTAGCGTGAAGGCCTGTTGCGAAGCTTATTGCGAGACGTACTGCGGTTAGTGGGGCGCTGGCTTTAAGGTATATGTATTATTCCAAATGATAAGCATCTACATTTCTGTTGAGAAAAGTACTAAAGAAAAGTTGAGTAATATGGGTTTACATTATGTCAACGAAGAGAGATTATAGAAGGCATAGTCAAAAGGAAATGTCGATTCATTTACGATTGATTGAATCGGAACTCTAATGGTGATAATAGTGCATCAGTATTTGTATCCTAAAATCAGAACCAGACTTTCGTTGAGGAGTTCATAACTGTGAAAAGTGGTGTCCTTGAGTGGTATATATTCAATGAGATAGTTATAAATCATACATGCATCATTCAGTGATGGTTTGTTCAGATGTGCTTAGGAATATAATTAGAGTTATTAATGACACGTATAGATAACAAGGACTTGGAATAACATGTCAAGAGGCGTGTGCTTAAGTTAAAATGATGGCCAAATTGTGTGATGAACATATTATATGCGTTATTACCTGGTCTAACTGAAGATAAAATAAATCCAAAAGCAATTAATCTAAACTGCGAAAAAATTATGTTTAAAATACAGTTGATTGTTATTGGAATATTCGGTAGTAGTATTGAGTACTTGGTAAGGATTGAAAAGCTAATCAGCATTAGTTAGAGTAAAATAATAAAGCTGGTGTTAAAATGTCTTTACACATGTTATCTTGTATATTTTATATCTGATGCGGCGAAGACTCTCCTCCCAGCTTGCGAATGACGCAAATTCCCCGAATACATCATAACTGCGGTTCTAACACAGTAATTTAATAATGCAATAAACTATTAATAGATGGTTGAAAGCTATACTACCAGATGGCAGCACAATGGAATGCCTTGGATGGCGAAATTAGAAACATGGATAGTATATCCCTAAAAAAAAACACTTAAAAAATAGTACTTCGACAATACAAAGACAAGGACATGACTTTGATTAAATATTTGATGTAGAGGAGACCCACTCTCAGGTTGTCCACTCCACTAATTCCATTTATTTGTATTGTTTTATTGGCTAGTAGCCCGTATATAGCATATTAAGTATTATAATTGATATAGGAAACACAACGTAGGATTTTACAACAGATGCCCTTTTCTTTTATTTTCATGGCATTTTATTTGAGAAACGTGCGGTTGTCAATTCCCACCAAAAGGGGTGACTGTAGTAATTAGTCAGGACTTTGTCCATAGAAAACATAAGCCCAGATCGGAAGCGGGAAGCGTTTTAACCTTGCAGAGTCAATACAATGAATTAATCTAAGTATTATATTTTCAGATGACTTTGCACAGGTGCAGTCACTAAAGCATTGACCATTTTACGCACGATCCAGTCTATTACTCAGATCTGAGAATGTTACATATAAAGCTACACGACAAACTTACCAATATTATCTGTTGTGCCGTAATGAACTGAAAGATGGTTCAACATTACATGCAGATGGACATAGGGCTTCTCTAACTACTACAACATTCACAATAACGGCAAACAATCCATGGATGTTTCTACACATAAATAAATTTGTACATACAAATACGGCAGAAATATCTGAGCCGCGAAAAAACATTATGCTTTCCAAATTATATCCACAAACTGTATTTGCGAAATAAAATTTATATTTAAACGAACGGGAGTACTATACACCATAATGCACCACAACACGAATGTGAAAAATCTTTGTGAAAATAAATCAGGGATGACAGCCTATTGTAATGTCACTATTGCAGTGAAACAAGGATTTGTTAATGGCTTTAAACTATTGAATGTAGTACTTAAATCTACGAATGTGCATGGTCAATTCTTACGAAATGGGGGCAATGGGTGTTTCAGATGTCATCTTTTCAACAATCCCAAAATTCAGGAAGCTTTTGTATGTTGATAAATAGGGTACTTGAGGAATCTTACCTGACGTTGGCACCTGCAGATTTTACCCAAATTTATTTCTTTTCAAAAGAATTTGCCTACCACGGGGAGCCACACCAGTTTGGTTTTTTTCTTCTTTCATGAATATTTTTGGCTTTATATGCATATCATAGTTACTACAATTGGGGGTTAATTTTATATATTGTTTAAAGACTGTACTACCCCGACGTAGGCACCTTGTGGTTTTAGCCCAAAAGTGCCAATAAAAATAATATCTCCTATATTTTTCACAGAATTTAACAAAAATTGCTGAGTAAATGTTTGGATTCCTTTATGAAGCACAATTTTTTACATCTGAATGATGGGAATGAAAAATAAACATAAAAAGTAAAATTGTATGCTCAGTGAACCTTGGAATTCAAAAATGCTGCCTGCCTCAATTTCGTGAGAATCGACCACATAATATTTAGGAGGAAATCCAGCCAAAATAGTTTTAGATTAATTATGGAGCGGCTATGCATTCATGCATTGTAGTTGATCTTTTCACTAAAATGGAAGCTCTTGAAGGAGGGATAGCAAAAACGTGAAATATGTGCACCACTGAAGGAATATCATAACCCATTCTTGACCAAAAGTATGCTAAAGTATGAGGATTCGAGTAAAATTGAGGGATAACATTCTATTTGATACTGATCCAGAATAAAGCAAATCCTGGAATTCTCCCTATCCTTGATAGCGCGAAAATAAGCTATCCGACCGTCAGGCCACCTGGAGGCGGAGATAAAGATAAGGCGGGAGCTTCCGGTTATGGCACCCGCAACCTTAGAAACAGAGTAGGCCTAAACATGGCCCATAACCCATAAACCCATACAGTCATTGCTGGGGCTCTACTCTTTCAAATATGTAAAATTATATACCTACGGATAGCTGAGAATATACTCTATTCATACTTTTTAACCCTGTGACCATTTGTACATTTTTTGCTGGTGTTATCGCCGTTTTCGCGGGTGGCGGCCAGCGTGAACGCCTTAACCAGAGCGGCGGCGGAAGCTTCCGTATTAGCCTACTGGGAGATATTGCAGCCTACAGCGCCACTGGTGTTAAATTTGCATGCTATCTGCTATCTGGCTAACTGGGTTCAGCGAAAACTGTCATCCCTGAAAGATTGTTACTTGTACGGGAGGGACTCTGATTTGAATAAATTAGGATTAAATATATATTCTGTGACTTACCAACTGGGGGTAAATACATAGTCTCTGAGAAACATGTCATGAGAAGTTTCAGTATTTCCATGCGGTTGTTATCAAAGGTTGTACTGGATGGAGGAGAGTGAGCAAAGCCTACACCAGACTCCCAGATGTATTCGCAGCTGTCTATTGTTGTCATGTCCTCCGGGTTGTCAGGTCCGGTTTTCCTGTTAGAAGCCACAGTAAAATCTGGGCAGAATAGTAAGTCCTGCATGGAATAGAAAAAAATGTAATTGTGTACCATTTAAGTGCATATAAATGCCAAACAAGGTGGAACGCACTCGAGCACTGAACCTCATAGATTGTCTGATAAACTAACCTTTAAGAAATATACGGACAAATTGCTATAACCTTTTTGATTATATGAACTTTGTAATAGTACTATCTGTCAATGTCACTTTGTATTATGACTGTTAAGTTAAGTCCTTTTATGAAGCACAATTTTTTACATCTGAATGATGGGAATGAAAAATAAACATAAAAAGTAAAATTGTATGCTCAGTGAACCTTGGAATTCAAAAATGCTGCCTGCCTCAATTTCGTGAGAATCGACCACATAATATTTAGGAGGAAATCCAGCCAAAATAGTTTTAGATTAATTATGGAGCGGCTATGCATTCATGCATTGTAGTTGATCTTTTCACTAAAATGGAAGCTCTTGAAGGAGGGATAGCAAAAACGTGAAATATGTGCACCTGTTAAGTTGAACTATATTATGTATGTATGACCTGCCAATTTGATAGTAAGATACTGAAACAGAAATATTTAACTATTCTATATAATAAGGAAAGTTCCTCACTTATTAAGCTTTATGAACTCATGTATACAAACTGAACAACCTATTCACATTATATAGGCTATGATACAGTTGATCAAGGTGCAAACCCCACTCATTATATTATAAGCAATAATCCTCTGTCTCACTAGTCATTGAAGATCATATGAAGTGGTTTTCACTTCCCATCAAGCCTCACCTCACGCGATCTGTAAATTCTTATAGCATATCTCATCACATAACATTTTATTTCGTCATTGTTGTATAACTATTATTTAATTCTTCATTAGTAATATTGTTCTTGTTGAAATGTAACTAAAGTAAGTCAAGATTCTAGGCACTCGTCGGAAGACCTGGCTAATCAGTTCTCTGTTTAACCAGACGTCGAACAACCTATGTAATGCAAGATCCACAATAAAAGAATCCTTGAATTGAATTGAAGTGAGGGGTTGCAAAGGGAAATTTTATTGAATGTTGATAAACAAGTGAGAAAATGTATCAGACGTTTCACTTTAGTTTCAAATTCTAGTTATAATATAGTCTCTAATATAGACTATAGATTTGTAAATATAACAATTATAATATACTAGCTGCCCCCGTTTATCACCGGGTAGGCCTAGACATCCCGTTCAATCCTTCCGCTACATTTTAAATAGGCAGAGGTGACGTAATTAGCACAAGTCTAACTCTAGTATGGAAGACGGCCGTGTACCCATGATCATTGAGTAGAGGCAGGTTCGACTGACTAAGATGACGCAGAAGCCACCCTTCCCACCCGTCCCCATGTCCTCCTCCACCTTCTCCATTATCCTACTGTGCGAGGCATGTTGCTAGGGAACGTTACTACGCCGACGACGTTGCGTCGCCAAATAGGCAGGCACATTTAAATTGCGTCACCAAATAACAACATTGCATCGCCAAATAATAATACGACGTAAGTCGGTCAAAGCTCATTTGAGCTAGAGCTTGAGAGACAGAGCGGGCGGAATTAAATAGATTTGCTTCTACCTTCCTTGAAAAAATTAATCAGGAAAAACAAAGGCTGTGGTAACCTCACTCGAAGCCAAAGTAAGATGCATGGAAAGTTTAGGAATTTTACATGCCTTTTTTAGATTTTGTTGATGTAATAGCACGATTAATTATGTGGATGACCTTTTCGTTATAGATACTTACGGAAAGGGCATTGAGAAGAGACTGAGCAAGAGGGGGACTCTCATCCTGAAAATCACAAAAAGAAAACCGATTAATAGATATCAATATACAGGCTGAAAACAAATTACACAAAAGAATTAATTCATTGAATAGTGGAAAAAATAGTGGGGTGAAAATACTCCTAACCAGTTGATCGTTGAATGTCGTGTTTAAGAGAGGTTAATGTAATTCTATCCAAAAGAACAAGGTTAATTAAAATTTCGGTCTTTCAATTTTGTTTGTTTGTTATGGAAGAAGTTTAATTTTTAAAGGAATATCTAATACTTACTTGGACAGCATCACTAGACTGACCAGGTAGAGTGGACCAGAAAAAACCTCTCCAGTCAGGGTCCTCAAATATGTAGGGGAGAATGCGAGTCAACAGACGCACACAGTTGGACACTAAAAAACGATAAGATATAAAATACATACATAAGATACATCATTCATGTGCAATAAATCTCCATAACAAAATTCTCCTCTTTGGTGTAACAACCTGGCCACACAAGTTGTGAAATAACCAGTATGGCAGTTCCCGGTTCCCTCCACAAAGATAAAAAATAATATCATTCTGAGAGCGAACAAGAACGAGAGGGAACAAAGGAAAAATCATTTAGTGATAAATAATAGATAGGGCAATACGTAGAAATATAAACTCCATCTTAAATTAACAAACATGGCATAAAGACTATTATTATAATATATAGCGGGGGGGAAGGGGGGAGGGGGAGGGGAGGGGGAGGGGGAGGGGGAGGGGGAGGGGGAGGGGGAGGGGGAGGGGGAGGGGGAGGGGGGATTAATTTTGACCAAGACAACTCTGATTTTCAAGACATCACTCGTTATATCACTGGTTCAATTATATAGGTGAATGTATGAACCTGCATAATCATGCCAGTTGATTATACCAACGAGTTTTAAACTGTTGTATACTCGTTGATTATACACATGAGAACTGACCTGTTTGCTGTTCCCTGGTTGTACGACAGCCGCTCTCAGATGCCTGAACCAGTTTCTCTACAGCTTTATAACATAACGTAGCTAAGTTAGACGGCGACTCTTCACGTAACGCACGTATCTCCGCCGCAGGGATGAGCGTGAAGACATCTTGAATGCATGTAATGCTGTCAGACCAGAACTGCGCCCAGAAAGCTTCATCCCCAGCTTCCACAGGCTGAAAGTTGAAATTGAAACATGTACATAGTGAACAAGAAGAAATGAATGTGCATAATTATCACCGGCTACATCCTCCAGAGACATTAGACATAATAGTATGTTAAAATGTGAGAATGAGATTTAGCTCAAATTACCATGTACAGAGAAGTATCAACTTCTAACTAATTACCACCCTGGGCTTGGTTTAACCAGAGATGTAGGCCTATATTATATACATATATGGAAGCTAGCTAGGGTTGGGTCAGTTGAAGTTTTATCCATCGAGGTTGCGCGGGGAGACATAGGGGCGGAGCGCAGCGTAGCCCCGAGGTCTCCCTCCGCAACCCGTGATAGATTCCATATTTATTTCACCCCTTTTACGTCGATATTACATCGTTTTAATGAATGAAAGACATAAATAAAAATAAAAAAGCTTATTTCTACACACAACTTTTACGCACAAGGAGCGGTCGTCGATCCAAGTTTGCCGCTCGTCCACGGCCTCCTATTTTCGCTCACTCGTACGCATCTAGTGCCTCGTCAAAGAACAGGAAATTTGCTATCAAATGATAGTTTTTCCAGCTTTCTAGGCCTATTAGAAGTTAATCTAACCTTTATTCTTCTATCTGTTGAATTATTGGTTGTCAATCCACGTTAAATATTACCAGGAGAAACGATTGTACATGCCACTGCACCACGTCTGTGTAAAGCAAGTGACAACAAGGGGCATGTTCGATTCACTACTGATTCACTATAGGATCTTTGTTCATGCTGGGTCTATATCTATATACTTTAGCAAAATAACGTTTTTTAATGTCATTATACCTAGAACTTTTCATTTTGAAAGCATAATTATGTAGAATAAACAGCTAGCTACAGCTGAGTGCTTCTCGTAGCCCCTACGCTCCTCCTTCTCAACCAACCTCTGCTGACACTGACACTGCCATCAGTGACAACACGGGGCATGTCAGATTCGCTACCGATTCACTATAGGATCTTTGTTCATGGCTGGCCTACATTGATATACTTTAGCCTAATAACATTTTTTAATGTGATTACATGGTAGAACTTTTCATTTTGAAGCTTTATATTCATTATTTCAAGAGAAATTAGGGTGAACGATTGGTGGCTCATTAATACACAATTTGACTTCGGTGAACAGGCTTGGCTGCCAGACCTATTTGTTTGTATCAGCCAAGGGCGCGGTAATTTTCATGTTATCACCCGCCTTGACCAAGTGGGTGATACAATGCTGAAGGTATGGGCAACTCCTCAGAGGGGTGAAATAATAGCAAAGTACCCGTCCTCTGGACGGTCACCCTCTCTCCCCACACTTCCCCTCTCCCTCTTCTGTCTTTCATATCAGTTTTTCTCTCCCAACCCCATCTCCGATTACCCCCTCTCCCTCCCCTCTTACTCATGCTCCCCCTCCCTGCTTTCTCTCCTTCCCCTCTCTTCTTCACTCTCTCACTCCTCTGCATGTAGTTAGGTCCCCCTGGAAATGACTTAGTAGGTTGTGGGAAATGACGTAGTATCCCACAAGAGCTTTCCCAGGCTATAAATAGCGTGTGGACATCCCAATTTAAAAAAGGCTTCAAAATCACATTTTCACCCCAGATACCTTTTTGGTTCCCTTCTTAAAGTTTCTGACCGATTCTGATTTTTCATATTTGAAATCGGGGCAGGTTTTTTTGGTAATTGTGTATGTGTGGGTCTAGCCCAGATGCATCAGGGGATCCCCCGATGAATGGGGAGGGCACTGGGACGGATCGGATGATCCATATAATGGATCATCGGGGCAACACTCGATTTGTGTTAGGATTTTAAAATATTAGTAATTCTGACAGACAGGCAACTTTGAAAGACTATAACTTCTCTAATATTTGGAGTATCAAAAAGATTTTTTCACTTTTATAAACCTCACTTCTCTAATACTAACAATAATACTAATAATACTCACTTTTTTCAGTTTATTATACATTTTTTTTTTACAAATGTGATGTGTCACAAGTCACCAAAGATGGATTTTGAGATACCACCATATTCGAAAAGCAGTTTCTAATGTTAGTTAACTTTAATATTTGTTTTAAAATCATTTTTTCTACATGTGATGTGCCACATGAAAATGAGTCACAAATCGAGAATAGGCCCCCAAATCGGCCCAGAATTGTGTATGTGTGGGCCAAGACAGGAATCGGGGGTCAAATTGGGCATGTTTGGGTCTGAAAACAAGTCCTGATTTCACATTTTTAATCATCGGTAGTGCTGAAATCGGCCCAATAGGCCTTACCCGGCTCGCGAGACCAGTAAGTAGGTCAGGGGGAGAGGTGGGTCAAACACGGGCCTGCTCGCACCCTCTCCCTATACACTCACTAAGACCCACCACACACAGCAAACACATTTGGCTACAGTTATGCCTGTTCTTTTTAAATGCTATAATATTGGTTTATATGCTATTTCTCAGACAACATAACTCGATGTATTTTATGTATAGGCCTACTATTCCTATGCAAAAATGACCTTTCCTCACGTCTTGGGCTCTAGATTCCTTAATATTTGTGCCATAGTGTCATTTTTTTAGAATTATATAGAGGAGATATGGATTTCGACGTGTTTACACCTCTATCAAACGTTCTTTATTCATACATAACCATTCAGAACAATTCAATTCTCATTCCTCGAATCCAACTCAAGCTTTCGAACATAGAAAATTCAAGGAGCCGTCAAAATGGAACCCTCCCTGTACTGGTTGGGTAGAGTTTATGTTCCTAAAAAATGAAGATTACCTTCAAAACTGTCCGCTTCGAGCCCCGAGAAGGCAGAATTTGGACGAGGCTGAACGAACCGCACTTTCCAGACTTCGCAAGGAAACCTCTATCGTTATCAAACCAGCCGACAAGGGTTCAGCAGTAGTTATTATGGACAAAGAGATGTACATAGCAGAAGGCCTTAGACAACTTTCTGACAAACAGTTCTATCTTGAAACCCCATTTAACTTAACCCACAAACACAATGAAATTGTGCAAGAGGCCATTACTCTAATGGTCCAAAAGGGAGAGATCACTGAAAAGACAGGTAGGTTCTTGGTCCATGACAGCCCCAGAACCCCACATTTCTACATGCTCCCCAAAATACATAAAAACAAATTCCCACCTCCGGGTAGACCCATCATCTCTGGCAACGAAAGCCCCACTGAACGCATCTCAGCCTTCGTGGACCATTTCGTAAATCCGATGGTGCCTAAACTCAAGAGCTTTCTGAAGGACACTACCCACTTCCTCCAGACCATCAATGCTTTAGGCAAGATACCTCCCAACTCCCTACTAGTGACACTAGACGTCACAAGTCTATACACCAATATACCACAAATGGAGGGGTGTATGGCAGTAGGACAGGCCCTACTCAAACACAGACCAGCACATAGCAACCCCACAAATGTCTCCCTGGTAAAACTTCTGAGAATAGTACTCACATCGAACAACTTCCAGTTCGATGGGAAGCACTACCTTCAGATTGGAGGCACAGCTATGGGCACCAGAGTAGCCCCCTCGCTAGCAAACATATACATGGGAAGATTTGAAGACTCCCATGTATACACATACAGGCTGCAACCATTACTATGGAAACGATACATCGATGACATTATAATGGTGTGGCCTCATGGCATGGACGAACTTCACACATTCGTACAACATCTGAACCGTGCCACCAAAAACCTCCAATTCACGTCGGAGATCTCCCCTACCTCGGTAGATTTTCTTGACACCACGGTCTACATCAACGGGGACGAAATAGAAACAACCCTGTTCTGTAAACCCACGGACAGTCACAACTACCTCCTATACGAATCCTGTCACCCAACTCATTGCATGAAAAGTATGCCTTTCTCACAATTTTTACGTGTCAAGCGCATCTGCTCAAGACCAGATGAGTTTAGGAAACACTCTATGACATTAGCACTCCATTTTAAAAGGAGACACTACCCAAGAGCCCTCTTAGAAAGGGCCTTAGCAAAGGCGGAAGCACTGGACAGGGATGACCTCCTGAAAGCCAAACCCGCCACAGAAACAAGGGATGAGAACACTGAGAAAAGATTCTATTTCATCAGTACATTCAATCCATCAAACCCAGACATCGAAGACAAGATTCGAGAGAACTGGCCACTAGTAGAGCGCACGAAAACCTCCAGATTCCTGAAAGACTGCGAACTAGTCTTTGGTCACAGGAAAAATCAAAATCTGAGAGATCTACTAGTCAAGGCGTCGACAATACCACCAAGGACCACGCATGTGACAGAAGAACACAAATGCAAACGTCCAAATCACTGTCGATACTGCCCGCTGATGAACACCTCAGGCACACTTTGGATCAGAACCCTGCAACGGAACGTGCGCAGTCACAAGCATGTCAATTGCAGAACCAACAATCTGATCTACATTATCACCTGCAAAACCTGCCAAATACAATACGTTGGTCAGACCAAGAACAATATTGTAACTAGATTTGGCGCACATCTCTTCGACATTGAAAAGAACAATGATACCACGGTTGCTAGGCATCAAAACCAAGCACACCCGGAAACAGGAGAGAAAGGAAACAACATCTCTATTTCTATACTCACTTTAGTCAAGGCAGAAGCGTCAAGCGATGCTGCCAGAGAAGTAAGAAATCGGGAAGAAAAGAGATGGATTTCCAGACTAAAGACTCTGGACTAACTCACCAAAAGATTGAGAATTTTCCCAACACGTTCCTAATAGAGGAGATATGGTTTCAGGAAATAAATTTCTCGTTGCTTGTGTAACCTCCCGTTCTAATCTTTTTCTACAACCGTGCCCAATCTTGCTTTGATCTTAATGATTAAATGAACCTATGATATTTCCACAATTTTGAATCTCGAACAAAGGGATGTAGGCCTATTCAATGTACAGTAACATGTTTCTCCGACTCTACCCATTGGGTAGGCTACCCTGAGACCTTTGTATTCGGGCTATACAGGCTCTTAATTATAATATTGATATTTACCTTCGCCACAATAATTAGTCAAATCATTAATCCGATTAGATCACATGTATAGTCTGTTTGAGCAGAGCTATCCCCGGTACAGTGCATTTCACTAATGCCCTCTTTCAGCATAAGTCCTAAGAAATATCCCAACACCATGGAATCAACATAAGAAATATCATGCTGCATCCAAGACATCCTTCATACAAATTAAATATCATAAAGTATTCAGGGAATATTATCTAAAAGGTCCCCAATAGTGCCCGGTATGAACATGAATGCTGGTATCATTTTTCTTTTAAAACTTCATACTTAAAAATGTACATAATCATTGAAAATAGAAAAAAGCAAGCCCCTTCCATAACATCATCGTTGTTCTGTGAATGATGACAAATACACCATTCATGCAAAAATAACTGTACATATAATAGAAATTAGTTTATTTGAATTGCATCTCTAATGCGCGGTATAGTTTCAAAACCAAATATATCAAATTTATTTGAATTAGTCATTAAACCAAACTGTTTTCCATGTTCAAAGACTTGTTTTCGGACTATATTCACATTCTCTCATTTAACACATAACGAAAATGAGGAGAAAAAAGTAAGGTTCCATTTTTTAAATGGTACTGGGAAATGGTACATTAAAAAAGGCTCATACAAGAAAATATATTCCATAGCCAAATAGCCAGTGAAGCAAACATTAGGAATACTGATTTAGAAATGCTAGTTGCTTGGAAAATGGTATTTAGGCCTAAGATGTAGTTTTAGCCTCCTATTCATGCATTGTTGGGATGATTGCTGCTTCATTACTCAATCATTTTGAAACAATGTGATATATTTAATCACTGATAGTTTGGTTGTGGCCTCTCGAGTTGAAAGGCTAGTCCAGATCTGCCAAGTTGGTTGTGGTTGGAAACGGGAGATCTCCCGTTTTGGGGTAGGTGAAAACGGGAGACACGATATCAGCTAGGGAATTTTTTTAAAAACTGGTAGTAACATGGTGCCTTCTAGGGTCATTTTTAAAAAATATTCCAGCTATCTGAAAGCAAACTGAATATCTCTTTTATTGGGACAAGGAGGCTGTCATGTAAAAAACATGATTTTACTTCTTATTAAATCTACTTTCTTGGTAATCCGTCCACCATTGGTAAGGGTAGAAGACTGTCTTTTCTAGCCAATCCTTCATGGTTGGTTGCAGAGAAAAGAATGGCTGGCATACCCCGAATTTTCCCATATGGGACTTCCACATGTTTGCGCTTGTATTAATTACTCCTTTCTTATGTTTGTTTTAAATTTATATATCAAATGGACTACCAAGATTAGAGGGGATTAACCCTTCTCATCAGTGTGTTTGCTGTACATCGTGTGATGGCAGTCATAAGGAAAATACAGGATCCTGCCTTTATCCTATTGTTGGTACCTGCAGGAGGTACAGGTGGTTTCTGCATTAAGTCGGAGATTTGAGTTTGTTGGTAACCAAGGCCAAGAGAGGATTTATGTGATTTCGGCATAAAGCGGAGATTTTGATTTGGAAACGGGAGGACGGGAGGAATTGCCAAATTGTCAAAAAAAAAGAAGGGAGATATCTTCCGCCGAAACGGGAGGTTTTGCAGCTCTGCTGGTCCTTTTTCCTTTAATATGTATGCAAGTAAAATGGAAATAAAACTATAAGAATACAAAATACAATGTGCATTTGCAACAGCCCATGTACGACCAAGGACTAGGGATAAGGATCCTGAGACAAAACTGTTTTTTTTTTTATAAATGTTGAGTTATTTGCTAGGTACAATAGGCCTGGAACTATTACAGGTCCCGATTGGCACCTCTTACATATCTTTTAGAGCGAAATAAAATGAATTTTGGCCATTTAGTCTCCCCTGTATGTATGCTTAGTCCAGTGAACTCTATACTAACGTATGGGACACGCTAAGCACCGCGCTGCCTGTTTGACCCACCAAGAGCCGGACCGGACCTACTCACTGGGAGCGCGAGCCGGGTAACCACTATTCATGTGTGGGTCCCCCATTAACATATCAATGTAATCTCGTCAAAAACAATGAATATATTTTTTTAAAACAACGAATACATAACCTCAGCTTGTGTATGTACACATATCTTATAATTATTAATATATCTTATATCATATAATTATCACATATAATTCTTAAGAATAAGCAGATTTTAACATTTCAGGTACCTTAAGAGATTACTCTTATACGGCGCTCAGATAGTTTTTCATGACTTTTTAATGACTAACAGTGAAAATTAATGACTTTTAAGGCCCTTAAAAACCCAAACTCAGGATTCATGACTTTTAATGACTTAAGACCCGCGGGAACCATGATATTAACAATATACCTATCTTATATCATGCAAAGTTTTAATTAGCAACTTAGCCAACAGTGCAAGTGCCTCAGCAGCTATTGTGTCAGTTGTAGCAGCAACTCCACCCATCACTGATCACCCTCATTCGTCTCACCTGCCCTCATAACTTGGAATCACCTTCTTCGTTCTAACCTTTCTTTACTGTCTCTTTTCTCTTCTGCATTTCCTTTGTATCTATGACTTCCCTAAGTAAACCAATCTGTGAGTTATATTATTTAAACAAAGACCAGAAAATAGGAATCCCTTGTGTCTTTGTATGTGATCTCAATAAAAAAAAATAATAATAAAAAAAAAGCGGGGCACTGAGTAGCCTAGGGTTATAGCGAAGCACTAGTCTATGGCTTAGATAATATAAAGAAGGATCTCTTCAGTTCATTTCATGAAATCATAGCCATAGTTATTAACATCAGGACCACCACCCACATTATTTGATCGCACACCAAACTTCAAATAGTCTACTGGTATAGTCTAAAATGGTCAAACTCAGATCTACAGATCAACTACAGATCAGTCTGATCATAATATATTACTAGTAATAATTAATCAACAGATTCTCAAAAGTAAGTTCAATATGTAGATGTTGGAGTTGCCCTCGACGAGAAGCGACTGTAGGAGGCAGATAGCCCACCCTCCAAATTCCTTCCATCGCCCAAGCCGATCGCATCAATTCCCATCCAGAAAGTATAACCGCTGAGAGATATTACGATGTGTATAGTTTGGTATGGTTAGGTTAGAAGAGAAAGTTCTCAATGAAAATAAATAAAAGAAAAATAGTTGGTGATGGGACATGTAGCCTCCCTCCCAACCTGTCAGTCAGCGAAGCCTTGAAGGGAGGACTTTGGGGCTGTGAATACGTCCGTTTTTGTGTGCATTGTCAGGCGTTTTGCTGTGCAAGGTCTGCAGCCAGTCTTATGGATCCTCTATAAGACTGCTGCAGACATGTATCAATAAGCCTTTTTATCTGTATTATACTTTTATCTTGATTATTACTCTGTGTTGTAATTCTTGTGTAGTTCCCCATTAGTCACTATGAGACTTTCCTATATTCTCTACTCTAGAAAAGTTACAGCGGGAAAACATTTCTTAATAATGTATCTTTAGTGATGAATAAACAATTTTCAAATTAAATCAATTTATTATCTGAGCATTTACGTTTGGGGGGAAAAATATAGGAGACTTTTGGCAAAAAAGAAATGGCTAAAATCACAAGGTGCCTACGTCAGGGTAGTAAAGTCTGGAAAAATAATAGATATGAAATTACCCTCCATCAGGGGTAACTATGACATGCATATAAAACCAATAATATTCATGAAAGGTGCCTACATCGGGGGACAATTTATTTAATAATCCTGTCACCACCCCGTCCCCAATGTAGGACCCACCCTAATGTAGACAGATTTGAAATCTCTACAAGTTACAGACCCTTTCAAAACTCATTAGAAAAGAAATTTTGGCAAATTCTCAGCCACCTTATTGACAATAAACAGGCAAAGAAAGACATAATAGTTAAATTACTCAACAATGACACCGAAGGACATGAAAAGAATATCCCAGATCATTTTAATGACTACTTTGCCTCAATCGGTAACAATTTAGCAAAAGACATTCCCCCTTTATCCACAGAGCAAGAGACATCTCTTCGATCAATTGAAGCCCCATCAACAAGACACACATATGCCCCAGTAACAGAAACAGATCTAGAGAAAATAATTAAAAAAATCCCCTCATCAAAATCGTCAGGCATTGATAATATCCCAGCTTGGCTTTTTTGAAAACTGCCCTATTAGCCCTAGTACCGCAACTGAAAAAATTGATTGACCTCACTTATGAAACCTCCCACATTCCTACTTCTTGGAAGCAATCTAAAGTCACACCACTATTTAAAGCAGGGACAGTCACCGACCCAGGAAACTACCGTCCAATATCTTCTATAAAGTTACCAGCCAAAGTTATGGAAAAAGTAATGCATGCCCAACTATCCGCACACTTATGTGATTATAGCCTGTTGTATAATAATCAATTTGGATTCCGATCTGGTAGATCGACCCAAGATGCTTTAATCTCTTACATGTCTCAAGTTTATCAAAACCTCAATGAAGGCAGAATTGTGAGGGCTGCCTATCTCGATATGAGGAAGGCGTTCGACACAGTCAATCATGACAGACTAATAGCAAAGCTAGAAACTTTTGGCATAACTGACAAAGAACTATTATGGTTCAAGAATTATCTCGCAAATCGCACCCAGTACGTAGTAGTAAACAAATTACATTCAAACAAACTTCCCATTACCTGCGGTGTCCCCCAGGGAACAACCTTAGGACCAGTCCTATCCAATCTATATATAAATGACCTTTCAAACCATATATCAAAATCTACAATACAGATGTTTGCAGATGACACAATTATTTATTCTACAGGCATGGATATGGAGTCAACAACTGCCCAAATACAATCAGATCTCAACTCATTAACCAACTGGTGCAAACTAAACAAAATTTCCTTGAATTATTCCAAATCAAAAGTTCAGACTCTCTTCGGATGTCCTTCTCTCAGATCGAGATGGGAGGCTCAAAATGCCGAGGGACCAACCCCACATTAGGTATTATTAGACACTACAGTTATGGAGGATGTAGTCCCATACAAATATCTTGGAACAATTATAGACTCAGCATTAAAATTTAAAGATCAAATATTGAAATTCACAAACTTCATGAGCTACAAAACTTGGCAATTTTCTAAACTAAGAGATAAACTTTCAACGAACACACTACTTATGATTTACAAAGTAATGGTGTTGCTGGTCATAGACCAAGCAGATATTTTTCTTGGGGCACACGCTTCCACCCCCTTACATAGACTACAAATATTACAAAACAGGATTCTGAGAATTATTTATAAGATACAAGCAAGAGATAGTGTCAAGGATTTACACATCGAAAAAAAGCTCCTCCCCCTGGCATACCGGCTAAGATTACATTTATTTCAGGCTGGCCATCGTCTAGCCCAAGACCCTAGAAATATTGACATGAGATTAATAAGCACCAGAAATTTTGAACAATCCAGGAAAATTCTGAAGCAAGTTATACCCAAATCAGAACAAATAAATAAATCTATACTAACTACAATTCCTTACTCATGGAACAAATTACCGACGGTGGCCCACCAAACAATAGATGTAAAGACATTCAAAAATCTAGCCAGATCCACCAAGATATGGCAAGATATATATTTTAAAAACTAAGAAAACTACATATGAAATTTTATTATTCATTCAGCAACTGTTACCAGATACCAAGTTCATAGTACACAATTGTAATCAAATCATGTTACATACCACTGAAATTTTATTTATTAAAACTTAACAGATAGCAGAGACCCGACTTCAGTCAATGATTGCAAGCGGGATTGTCCTCTGCTTAAATTATTGTAAACTGACTGTGGGATCAGAATACCTCCCATTTTGCTGGAGATCTCCCTAGATCGCAGTCAAGAGCTGAATAAAAAGTATTTCAATTCAATTTAATTCATTAATCTGATCAAATATGTTGGAAAGGGTATAATTAATGGTAAAAGTTAATTCTTATTGGTTATTAAGTCCTCACAGTGTTTTTATTTATTTATTAGAAACGTTTATTAATCGATACACAAAATAATATGAAGATATACAATCTATCCTTGCAGAGTACAGTGACATGTGTATAATTGGTAGGAAATGAGCCTCAGTTTTAACCATTTGGACGGTTAAATCTGGTTGAGTGGCTATTACCTTTTGGTTCGATAAACTGTGACTTGTTTATGCATGTAACAACACAAATAGAAAGAGACTAGTTAAGAGAAGGAACTAGGAGAGAACTACGATGATAGGATGAGGGGTGAGAGATAGGAGGATATTTACAGTTTTAAGAGAATATAGGTAACATACATTCAGCCTTGGTTAAGGCTGTGAAAACCTTATAATCATTTATGTTTCTTGTGTCAACATCGAGATTGTTCCATAGTAACGCAGTTTTTCTTTGGACACTTTGGTCATAAGACACAATGTTTGGCCTATTTGAGAACAGCACTGGTGCCTGCCACTGTCTGGTCTGTCTTACATATTGGTCAACAAAGGCTGGTTTTTTGCTTCGTTTAAAGGCAAGGTTTAGGATATGAGCCCTCCTTCTGTCCACTAACTTTGGTACACTGGCTATTCTGTGAATAAGTAGTGTATTTGTTAACTTTGGGAGTTTGAGTGCAATTTTTAGGCACTTGTTTTGTAAAATTTGCAGTTTATCAATGTGCCTTGCTGCACATCCGCTGTAGATAACGTCACCGTAATCTAACAATGGGAAAACACAATTTTTAAAACACAATTTTAGAGCCGCCCCGATTCTTGCGCATGCGCAGCAAAATAACATGCCACATAACGAGCTGGCACCAGAGGCAAGCAGCGGAACCTTAAAGTAACGTGCCGGCTGGCTGAAAGTGACTTCAGTGACTTCGCCCCTCTGATTGGCAGTTGTAGCTGGAGCCGCCTTAAGTGTCAAGATCAAAGAAAATATGAACAAACTTAAATCCAAACTAAAACTAACCCTAAGCCTAACCCTAAATTGTCAGTAAAGGCAGTAGTGGATTGTCCCTGGTAAAAACTGACTAATAAAAATAATTACTTGACTAGTAATAGCAGGAATGGATCCGCTAAGCCCCGCCCACTTCAGTCTGGCTTCATTCTGCCAGCCAGCGCGTTATCTTAAGGTTCCAACAAAAGCGCACCAGAGGCCCACTAAGGCCTAGACCACTAGTGACCGACCCGCCCTCTGAGAAGAGGCGGATTGCCACTGAACTAAAAATTGAAGCTGTCGCAGGATATCTCGGTCTTTCCCAGTAATTCCCAGTAATGTCTAGGTCATATGGATCGTCCAATCAAGCAACTTTAACAACACGTACGGCAAACTCGTTGGTGTCAATCGAAAGCTATAATTGTATATTACATTTTTTACTGGAGGAATACATATGTTTATGGTACATGAACATCAGGATCAGCACTTCTTTTGGTCCTATGGCTATTCCATTCAAACTTTTGCACACGGCACCACTGGCCACTACCACCATGCTCATGCTTCCCTCCCTGCTCTCACAGTAGCGGCGACGGCGGTACTGTGTGGAGCAGGTATTACACACAAACACTAACAAGGAAGATAGAGTGGAGGAAGCAGGGCGGGATGGCGGGCAGTCATTAAAAGTGAGAAAAACGACAACTATAAGAACAAAAACAGAAAATAAAATAATATCCTCTAGCGGGCTAAATTTCTGGATCAGCCAGAAGAGGTCCTGTAAGTTATCCTGTACGTTAATAACTAGGCCTAGGCTTGTTTTACTAAACAATGCAATGGCAAGGCCATTTACGGTCGTGCGTCATTTATTAGGGCGAGACAGAGCTAATCAATGGAATGATGCTATATTGACAATGATAGCCTAATGATAGCATGATCAAATGATCTCTCATTCATTAGCCAGGGTGCCTATCTCCGCGGAGCGGAGCTAGGTGGTGTTCTATAATAAGTTCCCATAGGCAACTGTTTATCTTTATTTATACAAGCAACTAGCCTAAAAGTCAGATCCCAACACAACCCAATCCAGCGGTATGCTTTCTAGATATGTAGGCATAGTCAGACAGTCATACTCAGTATCTCTCAGTCATTGAAAGGAACTAGGCCTACGCGGAATCGCTGGTTGAAATGACGCAGACTGTGAATAAACATAATAAATGACCCTTTCTACCGGGAAGACAAGTGACGTGGTCGAATTGAGGTCATTTGCGTGTTTATATTAGATTATTATTTGAGTACTTGGCATTTGCGAGCCAAAGCTAGCCAAGCCCACTTCGGTCTTTGCCTTTGGCTTTGCCAGGCCTAACCATCACCCATCTGCGTGGCCATTCATGGGAGCATACTGGCGATGAAATACAGGTGAAAAAGACTACCAAACTCCATAATCCGCGTAGCACAGAAGCGTCAGACAGTAATTAAACTTTAACTCTTACCTGGGTTTTTGTAGTAAGCTGAACCACAGCTTTTCGGAAATTTAATTTCGTGTCAGAATTGCCCATTTCGATGTTGTGGCACCAGCTGTCATTCCGCACTGGCGAAAATGGTCCTTCTTGATTGGTAGAAATTATTACGACTAACCGCGCCCTCTTACGGATTAAACTGTAGACATAGTTTCCCGCCACTACAGTGACATGTTACGGATAATGAGAACAGCGCCTATGGCCATGCATGGCAGTCCAACAGATCCGAAAATGGACTTGTAAATATGAATGGATATCCAAATATAATGTAGGCCTACTCCGAAACAATTCAATAGTAGGCCTGTGTTTGATGCAGAGTGGTGTAGTACATTTATAGTTAGTTTCCTCACTTCAGAATGATTTTGATGAAAATGATATCATTGAATCTGTTACCGGTATGTACCTATCTATGTTAATGATTAAACAGGCTTTGTGGGACTGACGTGCCTTCTAGAGGAGATAAAGAAAGTATGGACTGGAATACCTACTAAAGGATGGCACGTTTTTCATCCCTTTTGCTTAGGAGGAGTCAAGGAAAATCGTTTAAGGTGACTCAGTAGTGATTTTGATTATTGATGAATTTTTCTAAAATTTTTACCAATGATACTTGACATGAAATAATCATTATTGAGTGAAAAAAAAACATAGGTCACCAGGCTAGTTTTCATGCTATGGCGGTATGGAGATAGAAATGATAAATCATATTTGAGTAATTTTACTACATTTGAGTGATTTATTAACATAATTCGTTTAAAATGGTTCTGACATGAATTCAGACAGCAAATTTCACCCAGACATTCAACATATATATACTTATCATCAGATAATGTTTTTTTCCTCAGATCCTGAGGTAGCCCCCTGGAAGCCCCCTAGTGGCAGTATGGGGCACTAGGAAGATTGACTTTGGCTGATGACAATCAGCGTTTTTTTAAAAAAAACTGTTTGATGAATATTTTTTGAATTTAATATGAATGTAGATACAGTATTTTCCAACTCATACACAAAAAATCAGCATGGCTTTCCACGCTAAATTTTTCTATATTACAACTTATTTATGAGAAAAATTGGGAAAAAAATTCCTGATTAATATTTGATTTGAACAAAAATGGCTCCATAAATCTTGATGAAATTCTATATGGATACAGCTGTCATAGTTACTAACTCGCACACCAAAAATCAGCATGAATTTCCAGGCTGAATTTTTTATGTTACAACTTCATTATGAGAAAATTGGCTAAAAATGAGAAAATTCTTGATAGCTATAGATATTTTATTTATACACATATGGCTCCATAAATTTTAATGAAATTTAATATGGATGTATAGGGATCGTAGATACTAACTCCTACACCAAAAATCAGCATAAATTTTCTATCTGAAATGTTTATATCAATACATACATACTTCGTCTGCATAATGCTGATATTCCCTGCTATATGTATTGAATACACATTGCGTGAAAAATGGCAAAAGTTGTAACCCGCTACTCACGCTAGGCATTGCCGCGCACCCCGTTACATAATCACTACTGAGTCACCTTAACATAATTACTTGTGTATGCATTGCACCAAATATAGCTGTATTTTATTCTTTACAGAAGCTGGCAGACAGAAGTAGGCCTACTGCAACAAGAAAATAGTTAACCAAAATGATGAAATGATGATTTTCTGAATTCTGTGATGAATAGGCACGTGAGGATCTCTATTGCGCATTTGTGTACATACATATAGGATCATACACACAGCAATCATTAAAGAGAGTTAATTGAGAGAAGGAAAGAAAGACTGAGCAATCGATGACAGAGAATAGAATAAACATTCATAGCAAAGTTGGTAAAATAATAGAATAGCATCAGTGTTATCTGAAGAACTCTTTAGTGTATAATACTGAACATATTCATAAGTTAACATATATCATAAATTATTATATATTTGTCTATATGAGTATGACTAATTAGAAATGGTTGGGGTATTCGCATTGTCATTTTATCCTTTGTCACTTATATTCAACAAACAAAAGTAAAACCTTAGCAAATAAAAAATGTCTCCAACTGAGGATGTGTATTATATGTTGTATTTTCTTATATCAGGTACCACTACAGACGCTTTTATGTGCTTGAATCCCATGTTGCCAAGAAAAAAGAGAAAACTGATGAAACAATGAAAATAATGAAATACTCAATAACGATGAATTAATGAAAATATTACCCCATGCCCCATCATATTAGCATACGCAATTTATAGGCGCATGAAAAGCACATTTGGCCAATTCCACCAATTTGACAGCATTTGGCCCCTAGACCCCCCCCCCCCCTGGGTACCCAAAAATAATTTTTACATTAATCAGTTGATTTGTTATTTTTTATCAACCTTATATATATGTGCATTGAACTACCAAGTATGGAACCATTCTGATTATTAGTAATTTTTTTTACAGGGGGGTCGAAAAATAGATCCCAAATATGAAAAAAATGCCAAAAATAGCATGTTGAATAATGGTTCATATTTCTACATAAATGAGAATTTAGATTAGAAATAAATAAACAAATATTCACATAAGGTTATTGAACTATTTTGTACCTGATAGGTCTCGACATGAGGGTGATAACAGTTTTTAGTTTGTGAAAATATTCTAACTAGAAGAAAAGTTATAGCCAAATAACCATTCAGTAATGGTAATCATAATGGCAGCGGTAAGGGTGACAGGTCATTGACCCTCTGCCCATATATAATGTACATACATTATATAACTCATTATATTTAGAATATATATAACATTCATTACCCTTGTTTACCTTTTGAAGTTGACTTGAATACTTGTATTGAGTGTTCCTGTTCTGTTTCAGTATTTAGATGCAAAATTTTTAAGGATAAAGGTTCTAATATTATATATATGTGTTACCCGACACACCCCAACGCACTTTACACCGCAGTTGGTAGCGCGACAATTGACTGCGATCACCACGGGAGTCAAACAGCGGCAAGCGTTACTCGCGGTGACGCGATCCTGTTGCCGCGGTTGCCGCGGCAACATGTGAATGCGGCGACCGCAGTTAAGCACTATATGAACGTCGCGCTACTGCTGCTGAGGGACTGCACTTATGTATGTGCTGGGGGAGGGGGCGGGGGCACCGTGGCAGGGGCAATATTGATTCGTATTTATGATTAGCTATTAGCTATTACTCTTGTGAGTTATTATTGTTGAGTTGTGTTAATATAGGGCACCATGGGCGCTGCTATGGATTTTCATTACTTTTATATGATAAAAACAATGCAAATGTAATTGACTGATCTTGTTTTTTATTTCTTCCTGAATTATTCATAAACAGATAACACCAATCCAACAAGAGACAACGATGCAATTTCCAAATTTACAATCGATTAAAAAAGTTGAAACATCAATATGGATTTTTAATAAATGTCTAAAACAAAACAAAACAAAAACATTATAACCATATAGATATTACTTCTGACATACTCCTTCTGACTTCTGACAGGCCCCTGTAATACTTCAAGGGAAAAGTAGTTACATTATTTATATCCTTTCTGTATACCTTATTGTTTAAAGGGGTTCATGCAAACACAGTGGGTGCTGTAAAACAAAACCATCTGGTTTTTTTTGTGACTTCTGAGCTGAGATTTAAAACATTGGTATGGGAGATAAGGGCCAATATTCAGCTGAAGTATACAGTCTGTACAATGTGCTTAAAGTTGAAATGTAAAATGCGTAATAATTAATTAGAAATGACTCTACATTGAAATCCGTGGTTAGTCAAAAACCCTTTCAATGATGGTGGGTACAGTAAAAGGTTATTATCATCGTTGATCTTCAGAGCACAATGCTGAAATTTGCTACACAGATAGGGAAGATATGGGGCAATATGTGCATTTAATATACAGTCTGTGAAATGTAATTAAAGGGAAAACGCAACTACGCATACAATTAATTATAAATCCCACTCCATTAAAATTGGTGGTTCGTCAAAAATCTTTTCAATGACGGTGGGTGTAGTAAAATGTTATATTTCACATGTATATAAAGCTACCCGAATAACAATTCTGTTAAAAAAACCGCAGCCTATGAAGCCAAATATCATTAACTGACAAACCAATCCCCACTATCCATTGTTGATTTTGAGCGTATAAAGCTGTGATTTTAAACACAAATAGGGAAGATACGGGGCAATATGCACATCAAATACACAGTTGGTAAAATGAATTGAAAGATCAAACGCAACTACACATGATAATTAATTATAAACACCCTATTTATGTTGATGTTATGTTATCGAAGTATTGATCATGTTCCACAGACTCTTCCCTCCCTATATGGGTATTGTTTGCTGTGTGATTGTGGGCAGCTGCTGCAGCTTTCTCTTTTGCCTCCTTCTCCCGTCGGTTTGATTTGGATCCAGCACAACGCAGGTTATCAACTATTGCCCCACGGATCGTAGTATCCATGTTGGCCTTTTCAGTAGGGAATGCCAACTTAACAGCTTCTGTAACATATAATTATAGAAAAGCATCACAATAAGTCTGAATTCACACAACATATGAGCATGGAACCTGATATGAAACATGATTAATCAATACAAAAGTAAATTTATACAACTTGGAAATATTTGTTATACATGATATGTTTAGATAATGATTTTAATGAGTGTATTATGTGAGATAGAACCTTTCATAGCATTAGGGTATTCCGTATTCCGTATTCCGTAGATTTATGCTGAATGATAAAATTGCCTTCATGGTGCTTAAATAGCATGACTGGGACTAAACATAACAGTATTTCCTCATAATGTTTGAGAATTGAGATGAGATAAGTACTCACCAAAAACCACATTGTAGAGCCGATAATTTGTGAAGGAGACCTTCATAGCAGTCCCCCTAATATTAAAATGCTTTCCAGCCTCACAGTCCATTAGTCGGTTCATGATGTTTATGGTGAGTTTCGAAGGTGTGAGCCCACCAACCTGTGACAGGAGCTCAACCTAAAATAGAGAATTAGTGGTATATAGTGGCATATCATGTTTACAAGTAGTTATAATCGTGTGTAGATATAGTAGAATCATATAGAAGGAAAATCCCAATATCTTCTTAACTTAGATATAATAGTGAGGGCATAATGAAAACTATTCCTTGAATGAGTGTTTTATTATTCATTTGTTAGGTATGCTGTATGTATATAAAGCTACCTGAATAACAATTCTGTTAAAAAAACGCAGCCTATGAAGTCAAATATCATTAGCTGACAAACCAATCCCCACTATCCATTCTACATAAACATACTCAGGACATATATATAGGAGTGACTTACAATTGCTTTCCTGTTATTGGGATACTCCAACAACTCGTCCAAACCCTCCACAGCTTCCTTGGTGGTCATTGGTACTGGTAGGAGACGCATCCCATTACTTATTGTTGTGCCACGTTCTTTACGTTCCAGACGATCCAGTCTGCTACGCAGGTCCTCCATTCTGTCCTCCACTGTCTGTTGTAACTTAGCCATCATCGAGAACATTTGCCACTGGAATGCTGCAAATAAAAATAATCACAGTTATACCACTTTTGTTGCTTTGACCAATAGAGTATTTCCATGAATTAAAACCTCTTCAATAACATAAAATTGCTTACTGTCAGGGCCGATCTACAATACCAAAGAATTCTTTTCTTTTAAATGTTTCATTACATTAAAGCACATACCTAGGTTTCCCAATTGTTTACAATTACATCATTATGTGGGTTCTAATTCAATTGTCATTGAATCAATTCATTACTTACTAGCCATATCCATTAGTGGTCTTTTTACTGCACTCTCCGAATTTGATGTACTGTTTACTGAAGTGTTATGGACTGATGTTGGTGTCCTAGCTGAGGGACTACGATTGTTACTATCATCAAAACGGAGAATATGTTTGGATGCATTTACATGTGGTCTCTTCTGTTTCCCTGATGCTGGTGTTGTCGATAAGGATGACTGTTGCTCTTTACTTGTACCAGGCACTGCTTTTGGGGTTGATGTGGGCAATTTGGCATTTGCAAGAGCAGTCTTCTGTATTGGTATGTTAGTTCCTCTCACCTTTGGGCTGGAAAAGGCTGCTCTACTACAATCGTGAACTTTACCATGCGTTGCTTTGGTGGTTGATGTAGTAAATATAGGATTTGAGAGAGAAGTCTTCTTTTTACACTTCTTAGGCGTTTTTGTTGCTTCCATTATTGTCTTATGAGCTCTCTCATCATCATCATAGTCGTCATCTGAACTTTCATTATCAGCATCTATACAAGTCTTGAATGTTGGATCAGAATCTGAGTCATCTAGATCACTTGGATCTGGATTTGGTTCCTTCTCATCTGGTCGAACCAAAGACAACGATGAAGTCATGTTAGATGATGGTGTCCCAGGGGGTTGGCGGCCAGACAGAGTTGCTGGTGCATCAGGGAGCTCCATATCTATGATAACAAGAAAACAAGTAGATAAGGACTCTAGTGAGCATTTTGGTAAATGGATTCCCAGTGTAATTGTTTCTCAGTATGATAAAACTCTTATTTTAGTAATAAAATTACTCTCAAAGATTCTTTGTAAAACATTTTCCGAATAGAAATATTTTAGCTATAAAAAACTATCTGCAAGATGACTTAAAATCATCACTCACTAGTCTTTGCTGACTTGGCCTCCTTCTGAAGCTGCCTCCTGATTTCAGTTATGGCCTCCTCTGTAACGATAAAAATGATACATGGCAGTTCAGTGGTTTAATGTACAGTAATTGCTTCACCAACATTAATGTCTTATGAATATGCCTTTATAAAAAAATGTATTGACCATAATTATATAACACTATAGCAATCTATCATTTAATAACACGTCTTTAATCATTGCATTTTAGGTAATAGTCATCTCTGCATATCTTGATGCATATCTATCATAAATATCTGTAATGTATTTTTGTAATTATATATCCACTGTTCAAAAAATAATATTGCATGAAGGCACAAAATATCTTGCCTTACCATTGTTGCTCTCAGGCTGTTTCATGCGCCGTTTCAGTCTCCCATCCCCTTTGGGTGCATCATCTTCTTCTGTCTCCTCATCAGTAGATTCATTCTGCCAGTTATCTGGATTGGATCAATTACTTTTATTAGCTCTACATTAATGATGAACCTTTCATGCTGTTATATAAAGTTCTACATTAAATCTTTCATATAAAATACCTTAAGTACAGTATCAGTGCAACATCTATACTAATTATTAAAAACAATGAATATCAAATAATCTTACCACAGAACTCAAGTCTTTGGATTATTTTGAAGAACCTCCACTGGGCAGTTGGATGCGTCAGTTCCTCAATATCCTTACTTGGATCTACTTTATTTGGCCAGAGGAGGAAAGGTTTTCCTGCCACACTTTCCTTAATCCACAAAACAGGCACTCTGCGAATCTTGATCTCACCCCGCTCTTTCCAGATTAGCTTCTGATATTTTGAGTCAGCCATTCTGAAAAAAAAGACGTTCATTAAAACGTTGTTTGACATCATTATTAAGAAATTTAAATCCAGTTATAGCTGAAAAATCTGAACAATTATATGTATGCTAGTGTACCATAAGCTGCATAAAAACTGAGCACAACAGGGTCATGGCGTGGAGGTGCAGGGATAGAGATGTAGGATTTTAAGATTAAAGATTGTGTATTCAGGAAATATTATTATACCTCTGATGCTATTCTTTGCCATTCCTGTGATCATTTAACAATAAACTAAGCTTCTTTATGAACGAGAGGGATTAGAGCATATCCCCCTTCATCCCCTCCAACAGGTAACATCAATGCACGTTGGTTTAGTTTCTTGACTGAAATGCGCTTCATTGCAGTTTGAGAAAGAGAACTGATATGCATCATGTCATATAGTCCTCCAGATGAAGGATAGCTGAATAGTGGTGTGCACCTCTCCTTTTTAATCAGCTGACACATTGCTGTTTCATTCTGATATATTTCTGTGACAAGTGCATATGTTCCATCTTCTAACATATATACTCGTTCTTTAAGTTTGGTAGACAGCTCTGACCTGTTCCTACTGATCTCTTTTCCAATATCTCGATGTTTGTTATATTCATCCAATCGTTTGACAATCTGGGGTATAGGACAGAACCCACTGTGGACGTAGCCCTTGAGTTTCCCCAAGTAATTTTCAAATGGGAAAGCACTGAGGCAGTCCAAGGGTAAGTGATGGTAAGCCACGTCATCAGCCAAATGAATTAAACTGTGGACATTGTAGCAAATAAAACGATCCCCATACAATATAATAGCATTTTTTACAAAGTGTTTCAGCAGTGTACTGGCATAGGTGAGATTAGCCTTTTCCTGGATGAGTTCAGGTGAGAGGAGAATCCTCATTGCCACACTTAGACACATGAAGTGGTTATATTGTTCTTCAGGCACATTATCTTTTAAAGTAATGACACCCCCATATAACAAAAAGAACCGTAGTTCTGTTGCCTTCCAATTTTTAAGCTCATCCAAACCACGTGGACGTCTTTGAAAATTTGAGGGAATATGGGGCCTCATTGCTTTGAGCTGGGATGAAATTGCATTTGTTCTTGATTGCCCAATTTTGAATCTTGTGTCACCCGTCTTGTGTACCCACTGTCCTAACATTCTCTTTAGCACCCCCAAACACACTAGGTGCATGTAATCCAGTACAAATGAGGACACCATCGGTATGTTAAGAGTACTGGCACTGAGTGGTGATGGAGAAATCTGATGATTCTCATAAGCCATTTGTGCAAACCGTTCATCAGTCCTTTTAGTGGCATCACAGTCAAGTAAACGTACTGATCCATTATATACACCAATCACTTCACACCTTTCACAGGATGAATAACCTGTATGTCCAATTGTACACTTGAGAAAAGATCTTGCTGGAGCATCACATATAAATGCCTGCAAGTTCACTTCATAGTTCCTGCCACCATTTGTAAAACCAGTTGTGGAGATCTCTTCAAGTTCTTGAAGGAAGTCTGACAACTAAATATTAACGTCAGATGGTTTACCATAGCCTGTCCAGTGAGCTATACCAAATGGTGAATTTCCATTGATACTACCAAGAATTGGCCAAAGTGTCAAGCCACTACTATCATATAGAGGAATGCCATCAATGTTCACAGAGAGACTCAGCAACTCACAGGAGTCGGGGCATTTCTGGAGGTATGAGAGAAGCCCAGGTATAATCCCCAGGTAAACATAATTACCCCCTGCTTTTGCCTGGACATTAACAACTCTCATGGTTTGTTTCAAGGTTCTACTGTCTTTAGGTAAAAATGGTAGTCTCTTCTGTAACACAGTGAGTAGACGGCTGACAGTATTGCAGGGTACGTTCCCTTCAACTGCCCAAGAAGCTAGTTCTGCTGCTAATGATGCCTGTGTTTCAGGCAAGGCCAACAATGTGCGCCAGTCCCTGTCATCAGCATTGTTAACTTGGTTCTCATCAGATGAATCCAGAATTTCGGGATCCACACTGTCAACCAATGTATGACAGTCATCAATCACGTCACCCACACCATCACTTTCACACGAGGGAATATTGTTGTCACTTTGACAAACAGTCCCGTTCTGAAATTCAGCAGTCTCAGTGTGAGTTGATGAACCAGCCAGTGGGTAGGGGGAATCATCAGCTGCACTAGCACAGGCCTCCTGAAGCAGTTTGCGTCTCTTGCGGTATCCCACCATATATGCTGCTTTTGTGGTGCGGTCCATGATATCAGCCTGATATAATTAACATGTATAAAGATAACACAACACAATAACACAACACAATAAAATATTTAAAAAAAAACTAGATAACAATTTTAACACTAACATTGGATTATTTCTTAGCAGATTGGTCACGGGGGAAGTGAGTTTCTATTACATTAATACTCATTATTTTGCTTCAGATCCTTCAAGAATGAATTCAAATTATTCTGTCAAGTTCAATTATTGTTGAGTCTTATTTCAAATTTGTTGTTGCACTTCACATTTTGATCATAATAATGGAATATAGCCAGCCATTAGGGTCATTCTGGTGCATTATTGAAGGAGAATTTAATATAAGAAGAAAATGGTATTCTTGGATAAACATCAAAATTCATTCTAATTCTAATAATTAAAATTCATTCATTCAAAGCATGTCTGTGTCGTGGCCGGAGCACTGGCTGCCTAGCAACCAGATTAGTCCAAACTGAGCCCACCCTACATACCACACCTCCCAGTACTTTGTAGCATAGTGCAAGTATCACACTATCTCTGGTGTGTTCATTAACCATAAGTAAATCAACATAATTTCATGACAAATAAAACCTTTTTTAAAAATAGAACGTGACTTTATAAATATATAAAATGTAATATACATTGATAAAATTAGGTAAAATTGGGACTTCCATGTGCAAGCAAGTATTTCGAACGTCTATCATTTTGGCCCTTAACCCTATTTGTTGAACACCACCAGCCAGGGCTTGGGTGCAGAGCTGGAGATTTTCTGAGATTGAGGAAGAAAATGTTGGTTAATTTAGAACACCAAAATGGAGAATCTGAGGCTAGATAACTATCATAGTATTAGCAGAATCACTTTGAATAAAACAATTTAAAAAATATCAATTGTGCGACTTGTGACTCATTTTCCTGGAACACATCACAAATAAACATGTAAAAATAATTAAGATAGGTTTAGCAAAGTAGCTCGAGTTTTGCAAGATCGGCGCATCATTTTTCCCAATAAAAAATCCCTCATGATGCTGACAGATTGGCGCTTCTTTTGGTATAGATCAATACTAGGTTAGAACTCTTCCTGTACATGGTGTTATGCGATCATGTAAGGTATATTTCGGTAGGCCGAAAAAAATCATCCTTTTTGATTGTAATTAATTTTGAATCGGTGCCTAACGTCCATACAGGGAAAGCAATTAATGCTTTAATTCTGTATTGTGTACCAAACAACAAATATGTCAGCATCCTGGATTATTTTAAAGTATCCAAATCGGTTGAGAAATGGCCATACAGTGGCACAATATGTAACCCTATTTTTTTTTAAAATATTTTTATTGGCCACATTACATTACATTTTTATTAATTCATATTCACCTCAAAATTACGCATAACAAACACAGCTGTTATATTTCGTGCGTTGCCCTGTCATTACTACATTATTATTTAACAAGTTTCAAATTTGCTCACAAAACTCATCTCATTAGACATTACAAAATCAAGTATTTATAAGATTTAAATGGCTGTTCTAACCGCCTCGAATACATACAATCTCCGTGGAGAAACATTACGATCTATTCTCGATACTCTTAGTGATCATTACCTTACATAAACATTCTATCACGATACCCTATTCTAGTCGGCATGTACATTTCCCAGTCACACACTGCCCAGCTGATCAATTCAATTCAATTGGACTCTTCAAGTCAATGGTCATTAGTTTAGGTCGATATCGTCGCAGGGTAAAAACGGGAGGCCAAATAAAAACAACAATAGTAATTATACATCATTCAACACTTCTCTATATCTATTTAACAGAAAAATTTTCAGTTGCCTATGATCAGTGATTGCTTTGATATTTGCTGGTAACTCGTTCCAATTGGATATACCATTATACATGATGGATCTCTTATATCTTTCCGATTTTGGAAGTATTAGCTCCAAGTTGGGGACCATATCTCTTCGTAATACTCTTTCATGGTTTGTTAGGTTCATTTCTATCCTATATCTATGTACCAGACTAATTGTACTTGCTTTCCTTCGAAGCTCAAGGGGTAATAGATTGATTTCCCGCATCTTGACATTGTAGTCAAACCTTTCACTTTGACCAAAAGCAATACTTGTTGCATAGGCCTTTGTTTGTTGGACTGAAAAATGGGGAGGCATATTCACATATAGGCAGAATATAGGTCTTAAATATGAGCATACATAATCTTGGATTCATATATTTCCTCCTTTTCTGTAATTCACCCAGCTTCCAGTATACGGTTCGTAGAATGCTAGACACATGTTGATTTAATGTTAGCTTCTCATCTATTACACATCCAAGATACTTAAACATAAATACTCTGCTGATTTTGACACCATTACAGCTCACATGCAGACAATCACTCAAAACTCTTTTGTTGTTGAAACCGAAGTATTGCATTTTTGTTTTCCTCTCATTTATCTCCAGTAAGTTCTTCTTACACCACTTTACATATGTGTCTATGTCGATCTGACATTTCTTAGTTAAATCTATTTCGCTTCTGTCGTCAGATATCAAGGCTACATTGTCTGCATATATGAGCAATTTGCCATGGAAAAAAACATTTTTTAAATCATTTATGAAAATTAAAAACATAAGTGGCCCAAGGATGCTTCCTTGGGGAACACCAGCAAACACTTCTCTCCTATTACTAAGTCCGCATTTCGATCTTACATATTGCCTGCGGTCAGTAAGGAAATCATTCAACAATAGCTTCGTTCAGTCCAAGGTTATGTAACTTCTCAACAAGCAATTGGTGGTTGACCGAATTAAATGCTTTTCGTACATCAAAATACACAACACTCATCTTATGTCCAGTATTTGTTTTGGTGTACAATTCAGAAAGTAAATGGTAAATGGCATCGTTTGTTGATAGACCCCCCCCTAAATCCGAACTGGTATTTGTAAAATATGTTTTCGGTTTCTAGGTAGTCGTTCAGCCTAGTGTACAGAATTCTCTCCACAATTTTGCTTGTAGATGTAACCAAAGTAATTGCTCTTATATTATCTATTATTCGGTTGTTTCCTCCTTTAGGCAGTAAAACAATCGGGGATATTTTCCATTGCTTCGGAAATTGACTACTTTGTAGAATTCAATTTATTAATTTGGTAAAGGGGACAATTGCCGCTTCAAGGGAACTCTTCAGAGTATTATTGTTAATTTCCTCAAAACCAGATGATTTGCTATCATTCAGATCCTTTATAAGGCCTCTTATTTCTGTTTCATCAACACTGCCCACGAGATTTACATCACCGTACGCCCTATTCGATAAGTCATAATATCCCTTGTTGTTATAACCTATATCAGCAAAGTAATTATTGGGGTAATTGATAGCTTCAATGTCACATACCAAACCATTATCCGTATCAAAACATTCAAGATTGGAATGCGAATTGTTTTCTTTATTGCTATAGATCTTGCCAAGCTGTTCCCAAAATTTCTTGGGTCTACCTGTGTTATCGTTTACCTTTTTTATTAGGAATTGTCTTCTTTCCCTCAATAATCGAGATTTCACTTCTTTTCTTAAATCTTTTGCAGATTTAAAATCATCTAATCTTGCCATATTAAATGCTCTATCACGCTCTTTTATTAGGTTATGCGTTACTTCTGAGATGTATGAGATATTCTCTCTTTTCCTTCTCCTTATAGTTGTAGAATTCTGTTTGTCAGCCTTCACAATTATATTAAAAAAGTCAGACCAAATATCATCCACTACCCTATCGCCAAATACAATTCTATCCGTCTCTGTTTTGACCTTATCCTTAAAGCGGTTCATATCATCAGGGCTTCTTTTAGTCGTCCAAATATACTCTCTTTCAACTATACTCTTACGATTTCTTTTGAATAATAAACCTATAACCGGAAAATGATCCGATATATTCAAGTTTAAACATCTGCAATCGTTAATTGTCTTATTACTGAACATTAAGTCAATTAGAGTTTCGCTGACTCCTGTTACCCTTGTATACTCGGAATTGTGTAGTTTGAAACCATTTCTGTTCATAATATCGTTGAGAGACCGTTTGTGTGGGTTATTATTAGCCATGTTAATATTCATATCACCCACAAATATCGCATTCATTTTTTTAATCCTGATAACTTCAAGGATATCACTTATCTTTGCTATAAACCTTTCAACAGATCCTGTCGGGGGCCGATACAAATTTACCAGGAGAAATTTTCGGTTCATGCGATGTCTACACTGAAGTAGTTGACACTCAATATCCATATTACACACATTCAGATGAGCATATTTCATGTTATCAACCTCTAAAGCCTTTTTGCAGTAAACTGCTAGGCCACCACCTCTTTTTGGACTACCATTTATTATTCGTCACTCCTAAAGATCTGGTAATTATTATGAGATATATAGCTATGTCAAACACAGCTATGTAATTCTTCCGATCGGATGTTAGCGAACAGAGGTAACTCGATCTCCTTTGTCTATACTCTCAATTGGCGCGAAAATCAAGCAACCGACGCTATGTGAGAGAGGAAATGGATTGGGTGGTAGGGCGGGGGGGCTCCAGTCATGTAAACTTTAGTTCCTAATATTCCAATCCATCCATATTAACAAGAAGGATAATGTAATAACCATCGATCGATCATACAATTGAAATGAATTTTGTAATGTTAAAGTATACTTACTGGATGTTCCTGATATCCTTCCTCCAAACTTAAATATTCCAGGAATATCTGGTTGTTGGTGGGTTGTCTAGCTTTGTCTGGTTGTAAATGTAACTGGGAAAATGTAATATTGCAGCCAATATTCTGATAACCTCCTTCCTACAGCCTGGATATATACATATCTGATCCTTAGTGATGTTAATGGCGATATATATAGGGAGCATTGTTCGCACTGAATTATTTGTCTTCCCTGTGCTTGGCGTGTGCCGGGGGTGCGACTTGGACTACGGCATTAGCAGCTCCCTGGATGTCACACCTCATTGGCTAATCCCCCCCTCCTCCCTGAACCCGATGGGCTAGGGCCACATAGCGCATCATTTTGGCAAACTCTACTCATCACAAACCATGTTTGATAGGGGTTTGGCGTGTGTCTTCATACCTTTCTTTCAAGTTTGTTTTGTCTGGTCTAAAGTTTTGATCTGTGATAAATAAGAAAACATGTGTGCGGTCTGGTCTTGTCCATGTTTGATAGGGGCATATAGGGGAATGTATCATAATAGAATATCTGTTGTTCGTGACTGTTATTTTAGTGGTAATTTTTAAATACTTTGCATTGGGGATATATCATGTTTGTCTACAATAAAGAAGACTAAGAAAAGTATAATATCTATTTTGAGATTGATTTTAATGAATCATTGCAAAGGGATATTTTTTTCTTCTGTCTGAATTTATTTGTCCCATAATTAATGAGAAATTGGTGCCAATGGCTGTACGTCTAAAGTGAATGAAAAGACGTTTCCAGTTTAATCAGTGGGAAAAACGAAAACAAGATGGACCAATGACAGGAATAATCCAATAAAAACAAACACTATAAGAATGTCATATAAATATACATATCGGTAAGTGCAGTGAGAGTATTCCCCAAGATTCAATACCACCGCAGTGGTCAGTCCCATAGACTGAGCGCAGTGAAACCCTATACAGCTTCCTGGTTACACCGCACCGACACACATAGAGGCAGAGCGTTACAAGAGCGGCGAACGCGCAAAGTAAGTTCAATGCGGAGATGATGCGCTGGGTGATGGACTTGACGCACATTGAACATCTGGGCGTGCGACTCGGGTAGGGATACAATTTGTGACATTTTGTGACAGCAGACGTGACATAGACGATGTGACGAAGACGACAAAAGCGTGACGAAGATGACAAAAGCAATTTGCAGTAAGAATCATGTAAAAACTACTTGGAAATTATTAATTTCGGTCTACATAGATTGCTATTAAGCAAAGTTAATAATAAATGTCAAATTTAAAGTTTATTATGAAATTTATGCCTTGTAAGGCTCTAAAAAACCCTAGAATAGGTGTGATGAAGACGACATGAGCTACAGTACCAACCCCCTTTTGCTGCCATGTTATTTCTTTGCTATGATTCAAGAAAAACTCAAATCAATACATTTGATGTTGTATATCTATATAATCCTATGCATTCTATCATTATTCATCAAAATTTGATATATAATTTTTTTTTTTTTTTTTTTTTTTTTTTTTTTACGACAACTTTTATTGATCTTGCCTGCCATCTTGGCCTCTACACCGCTAAACATGTTTATGCATTATAATAAAATGAATATTTTTTACTTCACTGTAATATTTTCAAGAAATTTCTCAATCATAATTTTAACTACAAGGATAACAAATAAAAATTTAAACATAATTACTCCCTCTCTTTTTCTCTTGAGGTGTAAGGTGGGTAGATCGCGAATCGAAGCAGATCAACCAATAGCTTATTCTTGGCGTTATACCATGGCACCACCTGGTGGTCAAATAGGTAACCAACTTTGCCAGGGGGGTATTCATATTGTTGAACCGAAAAGTCTATGGATTTGGCGTTTTCAGACCTTGTTTGGCTCCTGTCGAATCTTATCACCTTCGCACATTCAATAAGAAATAACAATTAATTTATAAGCCAACCTTTTTAGACACTATACTATACGATATTAAATACTCAATCAATTGAACATTGTGAACAATATATCCCTATTTAGGACCTGTCTGACAACTGGATCAAACACACCATTTTAATACTGAAAATTTGTCCTTTTTTTCCTCCTGTATGGTTGATGGAGTTTTTTTTACCTAACTATTTATTCCTCCAGGCTCAAATTGAACATGGAGAAATAGAAAGGTTTCATCTTTGGGGAAGTAAACAGGCCTAATATAATACTGATATGCATCTTGTTTGGCTCCTAGGAGGGGAAAATTCTTAGCCAATCTCCTCAGTTCCTCTTGGGTTATTTCTTCTAGGTAATCTGTGTCTGTGTCCTTTACTAGCCCTTTCTCAGCGAGCATGACTACGTTAGTGTCCTGCTCATCACCTTGAATGAAGACCTCATTGGGTGCGACTCCTTCCTCACTCTCTTTAGTTTCCAGCTGCTGTTCATTGGGCATAACATCTTCATCCCTTTCTTCAGTTTCCAGCTGCTCTTTGTGGCCCAACAGGCTGAACAGCTGGGCAAACAGTTCCTTCTCCCTCTTATATTCTGCTTGTTTCTGTTCATATTCCGCTTGGGCCCGGTCTATCTTGGATTGAACCCAGTTGATTAGGCTAAGTTCAGTTTCCATGGCTCACTTGATTCTGCTGTGTAGCATGCTGCCACCTCGTGTGGGGTGGGGTAAGTGTTCTGAATGACAGATTGAGGGTAGATTTTGATTTTCAACAACAGGTGGCTGCACTAGCGTCTGTCACTATATCTGTTTACTTACTCGTAAGTCCTGCGAATATTCGAACTGCCAATAAACTTATATCTGTAAACAGGCATGCATGGGAAGACCAGGTCCAGACCTGACATGTACTACTTGTATTTTTCTGTAACCTAGTCATGAAATAAAAGAATCTTATTATTATTATCATTATTAAACACATGTGTCCTTCACTGATACAACCCCGGAAACATAATCCAGTCTTGCATAGCTTAAGTTCACTTCTGTATGTGTATGTATGTGTATGTATCAATTTTATTTCCATCTTTTATACAGTTACATTGACTAGGAAAAAGGGGAGAGGCTACAACTAAGCCCTCTCTTTACCTCCTTCTGCGAAACATTAGTCTCTCAGATCTTCCAGGTATCCCTGAACGAAGATGTGTTTTTACAATAGTTTATGCTTATGGTTATTTGCTGATTAGAACCTAATGAGATCGTACATTAAGTGACATACCGTCCAGATTATTAGTCTGGGATTTTTGTGATAACATCAAAATTAACAGATAGTAATTAGATACTAAAACATCCTTAAAGGTAATGTTTTATCGCAATTTACGATTACCATTTACGATAACAGGTTATTTACAGTTACATGCTGGTTTTTTGCCCAGAACTCCTAATTTAATAGACATTCAACATTTGTAGCGTTTGTACTAACGGTACTTTGTGTAGTATATATGGGTTTACAGACCATAATTAGTAATTTGAAGTTATATAATGATATATGTATACTCAATTTTGTATTGAGTTGAAGTACATTAACATTTGGTTTTCATTCTCTATTTTATATTCAGCCTTCCGACAGGCTGATCAATAAAACTCTTTATTCCTTCCTGTTAATAAATTAAGTATTGTTAAGTATTGTTAATAATTATTACTTGTTAACCTTCCTGTCCTTCTCTTGATCTTTCTAAAAAGAGTTTAAACTCCTCTTTAGAAGTACATATTTTCCCCTCTTTGGGTAGATTGTTCCATGAAAGTGGTAATAAATAGTAGAACGATTTCTTTATCTTTTCTGTTCGAGGTAGAGGTACTATCATTTTTGTCCCCTTATTATGGGACCTTAGGTTTAGGTTTCTTTCATCAATAAAAAGGTGCTTTTGCACTAAGTCGTAAGCTATTTCAAGAATGTGTTGATCCCTTCTTTCATTTAAAAGCTGTATATTATTTGTTTGTTGTAATTCAATTACATTCACTCTTCTTTTTAAACCAAACGCCACCCTAACATAGGAATTTTGCAAGACTTGAAGCTTGTCAAGGAGATTTTTTGGTGCACCTATGTATATAAAGTCACCATAATCAAAAAGAGGCCTTACAGCCACTTTGTAGAGGGTAAGGATATCCTGAGGTTTTAATGCTCTTTGTATCCTTTTTATCGCTCTAAGTCTCCCAGAGGCTTGAGTGATCTTTTGATTTAGGTGATCTTTAAAAGTAAGATACTTGTCTATGTTTAGACCTAAATACGTGTAGGTATCTGTATATTTCATAATTTCATTCCCAAGTTTAAACGAGAACATGTTAGAGGTGTCAGTTTTCTTTTTGGGAAGGATTTCTAATATGTTGCTTTTCGAGATATTAATAGAAATTTTGTTTTTCCTACACCATAAGCTAACTTTTTCTAGATCACACTGTAATTCCTTTTTCACTTCTGTACTTGAATTTGATGAGATTTACTGGTCAACTTTGCTCGATAGAGTCTGTGTGGGCGATAATCTGCCTGCTTGTGGATTAGCCTAGCTTGTTCTCCCTGCTCGACCAGGTAGCCGTAATGGCGCACTGCCTAGTGTAGCCAGTTCATAAATTTAACCTTCCTATACTTCTTATCCGTCTTTCCGTATTCACTTTAAACTGTTTCTCAATGTTCTTAGTGGGGTTCCTGGCTAATGCAAAAGTTGATTTTCACTTCAAATTCGTGCAAAAGTTTCGTTCTTGGTGTCAAATGAAAGCTTAGGGTCTGAATAACAAATTTGGTCCGAGTGGACATTGATCATTCCACCAGGGGGGCCGTGGGGGGCTATGGCAGTAAGGGCCTGACCCCCCTTTTAATAATTTAGTAAAATCGCTATAACTTTTGAAATAATAGTCCGATTTGAACATAGTTGGTGTCATAGGCTTTGAAATGAAGTGACAAAACCAGAAAAGTTCACATTGTGTAGCTAGGGGGACTGTGGGCCCCTTGATTTGGGGGTGAGGCTCATCCAACCTCACCAGCAAAGGTGGAAATATTGAAACTACTAGAATAATTGTAAGACTTCTCCAATTTGGACAGAACTAATATCATTTATTCTCTATTGAAGCCAAATAATATATTTGTAAATAGAATTATGATAGGGGGATCTAGATCCCCTATTTACAGGTGATAGGGGACTTAACCCATTATTACAGATGAGGCAGAAATCTTCAAAGTTTTATAACTTTTGGAATAAGTGTCTGACTTGAACACAACTGGTGTCAATCAGTTTGAAATTAAGAGACAGAACAATATTGATAGGTATTGTCCACCAGGGGGGGGACAATTTTTTATATCAGTGGGGTGGGGCCGGGTAGGGGGCTATGGAGCGAACTGTCTAAATCCACCGCTACACATAGTCAAAATTTAATATAGGTGGTGTCATTTAGTTTATAATGAGGAAAAGCTATCTTATATATTGACAGGCATTGCTAAGCTAGGGATCCCTTCTCCCCATCCTGTGAAAGGGACTAAATTTACCATTACATGATTAGGCATGATGAGAATCAGTTGCTTATATCCAATAAGCATAGGGTATAGCATATAATGAACACATAGAATACCAGCTATTAGCAAGTCTAGATATGGGGGCTGAATTAAGTTCACAGGCAGCTAAGTAAAGTAATTATATATAAACATAGCTATTTAATATTTAAATTAAGAATGATATTTGATTTCAATTTTTATTATTTCCCCCACCCCAACTCCTCTGCACTCCTTCCACTTTTTCCTTGTCTCTATGTTTTTATCATTTTCTTTTGAATACTTCATTATAATTGGGTTAATAATATCCCTGATAGTTTCAATTACCCCTGGGTTGCTACGGAGCTAACATGAATACACAAGAAACAAATTAGACATTATGTATAGTAAATAAAACTCATGATCGCTGTACAACAATGCCCCAGAGTGTCTGTCTCATCGACCCAACCTGTGTTTCTCTCCGCATCAGTGTTCAGAGATGACTTTTAAATATTGTTCTCTATAACCTCACAGCCTGGGATTTTGTCCCCCCTTCCAAGTCCTTGTCCTATTCCATCTTTTTCACTACAACACCTCAGCAACATTCCCTACTGCCCCCCCCCCCCCACCCCCCACCTCCTAATTCAACCCTGAAATCAATCATCTCTTTTTCTCCTGCCATCTTTATCCTACCATTCCATATCGCCCCTCTTCTCTTTCCATATCCCTGCCCTCCACACCCTTCCTCTCAGCCCTTCCCTATTACCTCGATTTGATGTGTTCTCCTTCATTAAGCCATCCTTGCCACTCTATGTCTTCCATTCCTTATATTGTTCTATGTCTGTGTTTTGTTTTCTCTACCCCCTACCCTTGTCTCTCCCCCCCCCCCCTCCCCATCCCCTGTTCTGCAGCCCTTCTTTCCTAATCCTTTCTTGAGTCATCCTTTCATGATTCATGATTCAATCTCTCATAATTCTGACAATCTTTTTGAATAAAATTGAAACAATTGAATATCAGATGAGCTTATTTCAGTCATAATCTGATAATCAAAGTCTAGAGTAAGCATTATTTTCTTATATTGTAATGATTGCCGAAGTGCAAAAGTAAAGCAATTAAACTGAATGCTAATAATGAAAACTTGTTGCATAAATGAAAGAAACCTTCACTAACCTAATTAACTAGTTGTCCTATACCTCTACTACTGTTTGTTCTACTTGTCCCCTTCCTCATCTCTACAATATTTGCTCTACTCTTCCCCTTCCTCATCTTTCTTCTATTGTTTCTCTTTATACCTTCTTCTCTCCCCATCACTTCCCCTGTTACCACTTTCCCTATTTCTCCCTTTTTATGTTGCCTGTTCTCACCCATGCCTCCTCTTGAAAATAAGATCCCTTCATTCCCTTTCCTTTGATTGAACATCCAGTAGACATCAGAACCTATACAAACACAAAAATTGGATATAAAAATAACCTACTTCAACAATAAAAGTCACTCATACAAAAGACCCTTGTATTGTTGCAGCATAATGGCTGTGTGTCATTGAATGATGGGATTAAGAAAATATTTATTAATTGAAAAGCATATTAAATATTTATCAAATATCATATTTATATGAGTCAAATGTATTCATATTGCTATATATGCACTACAACATGGTGAATATCTTTTTAAATTTTCTAACTTTGTACCAACATGCTATAATCTTATTTTTAGATTTCCTTAATTATATCTCATAGTCACTCTTAGATTATATTATATTTAGAACTTTTTATTAAGGTATTAACATGAAGAAACCTGTCAATCCTTTTGTCATACCTCATACATTTGTATATGGGTCAGATCACCAGAAAATGTACAATCAGCAGCTCAACAGATTCAGTAAATTCAGCTAAATTTCACAGAAAAATACTAGGTATATCTGACTATATTCGGCAGATCATTGTTATTTTACATGACAAAGGTGCTATAATTATGAATGTTTCCTTTACCTGCTCTGTTGAGGTGGCATGCAAATCCCCCCCCCCCCCCCACATCCTCTAAAAATTTTTTCCCTGGCCCCCTAGCTTATGAATATTTACAAATAGTTGTTTAATACCTTCATTGTCAATGACACCAGTTATGTTCAAATAGTACAATTTCCACCAAAGTTATGGTGGTTTAAACATATTCACCTGACCTGAAGTGGTGGATTGAGAACCCCTACCCCCCTTGTTATAGGGTGGGTACAGGGGCCCCTTTTTTAATTTTACTTGCAGATGGATGATATTCTGTCCTCTTTAGATATTCAATACCACCAGTTGTGTTCAAATAGGACTAGTATTAGTTAAGTTCTTGCAGTTTGAACATCTTCACTTGTAATGGTGAATCAAGCCTCGTCATCAAAATCGGAGGGGGGGGGGGGGGCAGCACCTAGACCTCCTTTACCATAATATTATTTGCAACTATATGATATTGGGCCTTCATTAAATCGTATTAACACATAATATTCCAAATTAGAGAAGTATTACAATTGTTCAAGATGTTTCATTATTTCCACCTTAGCTGGTGAGGTTTGATAAGCCCCTCCCCAAATTACGGGGCCCTACGGTCCCCCTAGCTAAACAATGTTAACTTTTCTGGTTTTGCCTCTTCATTTCCAAGCCTATGACACAAACTATGTTCAAATCGGACGATTATTTCAAAAGTTATAGCATTTTTACTAAATTATGGAAAGGGGGGTCAGCCCCCTATTGTCATAGCCCCCCACAGCCCCCCTGGTGGGATGATCGTTGTCCACTCGGACCAAATTTGTTATTCAGACCCTAAGCTTTCATTTGATACCAAGAACGAAACTTTTGCACGAATTTGAAGTGACTGCCCCTCCAGGCACCCCACTATCTTGGGTCACTTATAAAGTTATATCCGCAAGGTTATAACCAAGTGTCGATCCAGGCTGAAAAAAAAAGGGGGATTAGCTGAGAGAGCCTGAGCTCTACCTTTTACCACTTTCAATTCAAACCGGATGCGATCATAAAACAGGGAGGCTTTTTAATTGCAATGGGCAGTTAAATATGTTTAAGTAGAGTAGAAGTAGGTCATTGCGATTGGGGGTGACGTCAAAATAGGGTCGCAGCGGCTGCAGCGGCTGCGACCATGGTCGCGTCCAAAGTTGGCTTATAGTCGCATCCAGCTGAGTGGACAGTACACTATATGACAACCAGGTCGCGCCCAGGTCGCGGCCAGAGTGGCTGACTGCTATGGATATCTATTACAGTCCCGCTCAGCTTGAGACGAAGATGTGATGAATATAAACACATGCAGTAACCACAGTGGCACAGAGGTCTCCGCATCCTTGTATATTATTCTCCCCATGTGTCCCGTCGCCTCACACATCCTATTAGAACAAAATAACATATGTGAAGTGTTTCAGGAAAATGAGTCACAAGTCGCAAAATTGATATTTTTCAAAGTGTTTTTTTTCACAAGATCCCTTCATTGAAATGTTCTGATTCTTAGATGGTTTAGCACTTAGTCACATGTAACAAATTTCGGGACACTGTATTAAATATATCCTTGTGTTTTGAAGGTCTTCATATGTAGTATATTTAGTTACATACTGGTAAATACCCATCCTGAAACAGTAAAAACTTTTTTTTTTCCAAAATAGAAATATCAAACTTAAAATACAGAAATGCATATTAGGTGTTCTAGTGTTTACTATCATTGGAATCAGCTTGATTTCTTTTTAATCTCAAAATCCATATTTTGCGATTTATGACTCATTTTCCTAAAACGGATCACATATTGGTATTCTACTTCTAGAAAGTGCTAATAATTTTATTGCTACCTTGAAATCCAAGGGAGATTTTCCAAGAATATATAAATGAATACATTTAGCTTGCTGCCGAAAATATGGAGCAGTCCAGAAAATGTACCTGACAATGGAATTAAAAAACATTTCAAATCAAATATAATTTTTCAAATCAAATCCACCATATATCAACGTACACTGATGGTGGGGGATTGCAGCCAACCCCCTTTGCTAGATAACGAGTACTTAGCATCACCTCTCACCACTGAAACAACTGAACGTGACTTTGATATTTATTGCGGCCTACCTCTATACCCGCCACATCGCCACATTCGCCAATGGCGAAAGGAAAATCAGTTTGGTGCAAGAAATTTCAAATTGGATATTTGGGTTTAGCCACAGTGGCGCCAACAAACTATCTCGAAGAAAACGATATTTTCAATCATTCCATTGCTTTCCTGAGGTTTCTGTCTTACTACCAACGCCATAGGGCTCAAAAGAAAACATGATCGGACGAGTATAGAAAATCTCTAATATCTATAATTGGTACTAAGTGGTATATCTTTTCAATAATGTTGGATACATAAACAGTAAATATCTTCGTTGATTTTGGGAGATCAGAGATAAAATATTTGGGACGTAGGTGGAGGTGATATTATGAGGCAATATGCATATAAAATATACAGACCGTAAAATGGAATTAAGGCCGGGGAATCTATGACAAATCATTTCTAATTGAACTTTCCAATCATGTTTCAGTGGCGTCGCTAGCTATTTCAAAGTTGGGGCGGGGCATGTTTGGTGTCTTGGACCTTTTCCCCATATTTATGTATGCAGCATACAGATAGATGTTTAATTACTAATTACAAAATGTTATGCTGGGCAACCCATGCTTGGCCTATAAACCTCGCTGGGCCGAGATCCTTCCACTGCAGCTTGCTCCTAGGCTATTGAGCAATCTTTAGACTTTTTTCTTCTTTCAAAGATTAATTCAGAAAGCTGGATTATTTCTTTGACTATACAAGACCCCATATTCTGGTATCAAACGTTCCTAGCTTGGTCAAGGAATGTGAGATTGAAATAATACTTTCCACCCAGCGGCCGTCGTAATTTAATACCATGCAGTGTATACATACCAATTGCAGCGTCCTGTGTCATAAACTGACCCAAGCTGTCATGATTAGGTTTGTTTACTTAGTAGCGCCCTGGTCGCGCTCTGGTCGCGTCCTGGTGGGCACTAATTTCTCACTATTTCACTGAGATTTGACCACATAGGTGGCGAACTTGTCACTGAAATAATGCTAATAAGCTCGCAGCCGCTGCGGCCGTCGCGACCCTATTTTGACGTCACCCCTTGCTATATTACTGTAGTGTTCTTAAATTTATTCCACCTTAGGCACACAGCGTGACGAAGACGACAAGAGGGGGTACCCACAAAAAAAAATTCTGATTTTTGATGGCTTTTAGCCAAAAAATAATTTTTTTGCAATTTTTTTTACACAGATCATGTTCACGTAACCTACTGTCACAAGATATAAAAAAAAATGTTCAATTTTGAAGATTATTTAAAAATTTAGCAATTCCACAGACTAATGGCAGTTCAAAAAAACGATTTTTGCCCCCAAAATGGGATTTTGAACTTTAAAAAAAAAAAATTGGCTAAAAATGCCAAAAATGTTGTTCCACAGGTTGGTAGAACCATCCAATCAAAAAAAATTATCAAATTAATGGTAATTAATTTTATTTAAGTCCATTTTATCACTTTCCATGGTTGGGGGCCAAATGTTAAATTGCCTATGCTTAATTGGAGAAAATTACCAAATTCCAAAATTGGAAGGATATAAGTTTTCACCCACAAATACCCACGTTCATGAACTTTCTCCTTCTTCTGATCTCTGCTATTTTCCATGTCGCTGTTCTGACCTGCCTCTCAATCTGTTCCTTAAAAGAGAGGTTCTTGCTGATGGTTACACCCAGATATTTGAAGGATTTCACTCTTTCGACCTCAATCCCTGACATGACCAAGGGGTTGAAATTTCTTACAATCTCCCTTTTACCAAATAACTGGTATTTTGGGTTTTTTTACATTCATCTTGAGATAATTTCTGTCATACCACTCTTCATACAATTGCAGCGATGTCATAGCCTTTTGATGTAGAGTGTTGGGATCAAGCCCTTCCATCAAAATAGCCGAATCGTCATCATACAAAATCAGTTCTCCTGGAAAGTTATTGGCCACCATGTCATTGATAAATATGGAAAATAGGAGAGGTCCCAACAATGAACCTTGGGGTACACCGTTAGCAACCGACCCAGTACTACTCTCCATATTCTCACAACACAAATACTGACCTCTCTCCTCCAAGAAATCCTTCAGAATTAATATTTATCAAGAAAGTTCCCAGGCCCAATTTTTTCAATTTGTGCAGTAGCAAGGTGTGGTTTACATAATTAAAAGCTTTAGATACATCAAAATATATGGCCACAACCGCGGGTACGTGTACTCCTAAAGGGGTAGAGTGTGGCTCTGGGCCAACAGAACTGCTTAAGAACTGTGTGTGACTACTACGGACTATTATCAATTAAATAAAATAAAATATAATATCTTCATAATTACCCCACTTCTGAATAAAGTCAATTTATAATAAAGGAGTGTCTGTTTTGTTTAATGTGGTGCAACAACCTCAGGTGTCACTGTCAACTGACAGTGACATCTGACAGCGATAAGTGACAGTGACAGCTCTGGAAAGGTGGGTGGGTGGGAGGGAGGGAGTGCTGTACCCCCCTACCCACCCACCCACTTCCCCCCTTCCCCCTATAACTCCCCCCCTTTACCCCTTTAACCTCAATGTGGTGCAACAACCTCAGGTGTCACTGTCAACTGACAGTGACATCTGACAGTGATAAGTGACAGTGACAGCTCTGGAAAGGTGGGTGGGTGGGAGAGAGGGAGTGTTATACCCCCCACCCACCCACCCACACCCTTTCCCCCTATAAACACCCTTTTTACTTTCCACCTTGTAATGATTACAAAATTTCCCCCACCCTTTATTTTAATCCACCCATAAAGAATTACCCCAACTTACCCCATAATTCAGGCAATGACGTTAATATTTCACAATGAGTATTGAAATGGATTGTAGTATTGCACCACAGGAGGTTATACTACTACTAACACATGACATTGGAAGAGAGAGGGGTGAGTGAGTAAGGTACTTGATAATGATATGGGTTAAAATATGGAGCGAGAGTTCAAGTGAGTAAGCTTCATGTAGCGCGGTGCCTGTGTTTATACACAGCAAACATTGGAAGGGGTGAGTGAGTAAGGATTTCCGTTATTGTTGATGCGTTAAGGAACAATACAAATGGGGTGCGAGAGCGAGAGCGAGAAGTGTACCTGCTGATAGTTTGAGTGGAACACTGATAGTTTTAAGTAGACTAAAAGGGAAAGTGTGCTACATAGCAACGCGAGGGTGGTGGTAGTGGTGGTGGTGGAGGTGGTGATGGCTGGTGGTGCCTGGGTGTAGAGTGCTTGGTGTCTGGTGGTGGTGGTGGGTGGGTGGTGGTGGTGGTGGTGGGTTGTGTTGGTGGTGGTGGGTCTGGTTTTTGGAGTCAGGGTGGCGTGTGCATATGGTTATAGACTGGTGCCACATAGAGAAAAACAAATTTCTAGAGGCATTTTTTGTTAATGCTTGGTATACGGTGGTTTTATACTAAAGTGAGGGTGCTGAGTCCGAAAATGCTGGTTACCACCCTGAAATATTGCTCTTTCCTACCACCAGGGGGCGTTTTATGTCAAATCTTGGACATTTCTTCTTATAACTACCAGGAAATTAATCACAGCCTTATGCATGTGTAAAATCATTTGTAGAGGAGATCATCAGCTCTCATTTGACAACAATCAACAATCTTCTGAACAATTTGATCAACAATCTTTTTACTGTGCGATAAATATTACATTTTAAATGAATTTTCAAAAAATAAAATAAAATGCATTTTTTCACAAAGTGTGAAGTTTTTGAAAATTGTATGACAACAGAAGAAAAACTGTTGATTTTAGGCATTAACAATTATAAAATGGAATAAAGGCCTGTTAATGACCTTCAATTTGACACCATTTACAAACCAATCGAATCAATATTCATAGAGATATTGATTGTTGAAAATATTAAGTACATTTGATTTTCAGTGATCAATTACTCAAACATCAAAGACACATATTTTTGAACTTGCACAAAGTTAGCTTTACAAGGAAATGTGTTTTCATCAACAAAAAAGGCTTGGGATTGTGTTTGCATCGAAAGAAAGCATTACTAGTATCAGATTATATTTCAATGTCAAGGTCATTAGGATAATATCCTATATATATGTACATCTATACAAGTTGTTAGTATTTCTGACTCTGTTGAACCATGGAGATTTGGAACATTGCTGTCACCCATACTAATTGCTTTTAGCAGTTTTTGTTTTTGCAACCTATTGCTCTGGCACAGCACCAACAGTTAGTGGTACATGGTAGACTTGATTTCCTGCAACAGTGGGGGTTACAGCCAGCCTTGCATTGACAGGTGACCATGGCTAAGCAAGCTTCAGGAACTGGTTCCAAAGTCATAATGACTGGCATGAGGCATGAATCTTTGATGAACCATCCAAAATCAGAAGGATCTGGAATCGTTGGCTTGGGAATATGGGCCTTATTCCAAATGAATGCCTGATAATGAGTTCATTTTAAGTGTAGCTTGAGTGCATCAGATGTTGGTTGAAGCAATTCAGGCTTTCTGCATTTTCCAAATAAAATGTGCAGGGCTTGTCAACTGACTGTTGTTTCAGAAACTGTGCATAGATGGCAGAAAAATGTTTCCCCAGCTGACATTGTTGTAGGAGATGAAGCTTCATTTAGTCCAATTTCATTTAACAATGTGTGATGATCCAGGAAACAAGTGTAACATGTTTGTTTTGAGTGGCCAGAAATAAATGATGTTGTGTCAGATCCACTGAGTGCATGAAAGGCAGGTAGATTAGCATGGATACCATTTGGAAGAAGTTATGCTATTACTGCTATTTCATGCACTGGGTAGTACTTGTGCTTTTTGGCAGTACCAGCTTTGACCCACAGCTTTTGACAACAGATTTTGATGTAGTGAGCCAGAAGTAAAACTAGGACACCTGTGTCCCTTGATTGTAGAACTACAGTGTCCTTATTGCAGTAAATTGCATGAAGAATGAAACATGTGTCTGCTTCTTCATGATGAGATTCTAGCCCAGACAATGAAAGAGTAGGACAAGTGCTTTGAACAACATCTATTTCTTTGAATTCACCACTGACCACAATGGTCTTATTTTGTTTAAGAAGAATTTGTTGTCACAAAAAACACGCTAGATCTTCTTGTTTTTTGCCAGTGAGGGGAAGTTTTTCCTATTTTATGCAAGGGGAACATGACATCCTTCAACCATTTTCCAGATAGGTGCACATCCTTTGGCCCTCTCTATTCTGGTCAGGTTCTTTATGGATGTCTACTTATATCAATAAAATATGATGTGAATTTGATCGAATGAAGCTCCTGCACCTATAACTGATATCTTGAACATATCTGCCAGCTCACCAAATCTTCTAATGTTGGCTGGCTTGCCAATAGAACAAATAGGTGCTTGCTCATCAATCTACAGACACTTTTTACCTAGACATCAGCAAGTAATGACTTTCATTTTTCTATTGGGTTCAGCCAATGACAATGGAACAGGCATAAGTTCATGCTCCATTACCTTTGACATTTCAAATTTCCACCCAGCTTCAAAAGAAGTTATTAGGCGCTGCATGACACTTCTGTCAACTTCAAAATTGTATTTTCATCTTTGCTTTGGCCTTGTTTCTTCACCTTGTACAAATGGTCAAATGTGAGGGGATTGTTCCTTTTGAGTGCCTCATGAAATGAAGTACATTCCACAAGAGGAGTAGCAACAGACTTGTACAAATTCTCTTCCCCATTTGGCTTGGCTGACAAAAGTGACTTTTGGATTTCAATTGTGGCAAGGTCCTTAGAGGCAATGTTCTGTAAGAGCTCTGTTTGTGAAAATATGCGCATCAAATTGAGCTGGGTGTAGAGGCTGTTTTCATTTCTATTATCCTGTTTTTTTTCTGCTGGGCAAAGTCTCATTCAGAATGATGTCATTCTTCTCTACTCCATACACTTAGTATGTTTCATTACTGATGTGTGATTGCAAATTATATGACAGGGCCCACATATTCAACGCTTTCCTTAGTGATACCAACAATGCCACCCCCACATTTCCCTGTTGCATTTAGCCACTCCTGCACATGGTCTGCATCAACTTGGTTGAAGCATCTAGTGGATCTTTTAAAAGTAAAACAACCATTCTTGAATTCAGCCTCAACTTCTCTTGGGAGATTATTCATGTCAGCCACATAGACTGACCCTCACTTGGCATAATTTAAGTGGTCATAATGATGGAAATAAGGCAACATGCGGTTGAAAGATTCCAGATGAAGGTCCTATAAACCATCACAATAACAGTGTCAGCATGAGAAGAATTTGGGCATTTGGGCAAACTCCTCAAGAATATCCTGAATATCAATTTGTTTCTGAGATGAAGTCGCAGAGGTCAGGACGTACAAGTCGCCATATCTGAAAAGAACACCCATTTTCCCATGTTTTGGCATTTTGAGAGGGCATAGCTTAGTGAATAATCCATGCAACCTAATAAAAGTATACATTTTCCAAAGGCTAAAAGTGTCTTTTACAAGACCCTGCAAAGATGTCGTTATTCTGACAATTTTTCTTAGAAATATAAGCAAAAGAATGCACCAAAGTCTGGAAATCAGCAATTGAACATTTGTAGAAAATCTGACCCATATGTCTACAATACTACACATTTTACTGACCCATGGTCAATATACTATTTCTCTTTTTGTTTAACAAAATAAACAAACAATTTCATAATATGCAGTTGTGTATTTATTAAGTTGGATACATTAACAAGGGAAAATAAACTATGCTTGTGAAGATGTACATGTATTAAATCATCTCCATGAGATTGACCTTGACCTTGAGGAATTATCTGAAAATAGTGATCAATTTTTTTCCTGAAAATTATTTCCAAGTATTTTTGTTGATAAAATCACATTTCTTTGTAAAGCATACTTTGTGAAACTTCTAGAATAATTATGTGCTTTGATGTTTGGGTAAATGTTCACTTAAAATCAAATGGGCTTCATTTTTTCAACAATCAATATTTCTATGAATATTGATCCGATTGGTTTGTGAATGGTGTCAAATGGAAGCTCTTTAACAGGCCTTTATTCCATTTTATAATTGTTAATGCCTAAAATCAATAGTTTTTCTTCTGTTGTCATTCAATTTTCAAAAACTTTACACTTTGTGAAAAAATGCATTTTTTTTAATTTTTTGAAAATTCATATAAAATGTAATATTTATTGCACAGTAAAAAAAGATTGTTATCAAATGAGAGCTGATGATCTCCTCTACAAATGAATTTACACATGCATAAGGCTGTGATACATTTCCTGGTAGTTATAAGAAGAAATATCCGAGAATTGACATAAAACGCCCCCTGGTGGTAAGAAAGAGCAATATTTCAAGGTGGTAACCAGCATTTTCGGACTCAGCACCCTCACTTTAGTATAAAACCACTGTATACCAAGCATTAACAAAAAATGCCTCTAGAAATTTTTTAAGACATATAATATGTAGTTTGGCACCAGTCTATTAAACTTTATAGGAATGAGGGAGACTGTAAGCAAAATGAAATATATGTTTGTGGATTTATTTGTTTGTTTGCTATGCGTTGAAATACACATACACACACAATGATGATGTAATGTAATGTGATGATATATATACAGTTATAAATCGAGTAAGAAGGTAGGTAATGTTGTACCTGTATACAATATTATCATGGATTGGAAAGTTTTATCACCGGCTTATAACCGTCAACAGAAGGTTCATTCAAGAAGTTACACAGTTAAACCAATGGGGGAATTTTTTGCTGTTGGAGCGGATTCGCCTCCAACTTATATTTCCGCGAAATTTACAGGAAATGAAATAGAGTTAAAGGCGCGGTCTGCTTTGTGTATATGCAAACCCTTTAGCAGTGAAATTGCTATTGAGGCGCCTTGTTCGAATACAATTTCTGAGATTGAAGCGGATTTTAAAGATTGGAGGCAGTTGTCAGGCCGATTTAGAATGGGCTGTCACAATGGGAGAGACGCCATTTATTTTGAAAGGGAACCTCTAGGAATGGATTCTGGATTTATCTATACTAATAGTGTAGGTGTGAATGAGAAATACGCGCATTGCGTAAATCCTGATTTTGTAGTTGGTCGACATAAGTATGCAGAAACGAGAGTTGGAGAAGATATATTGTATCAGTCGTACCCATTAAAGCTACAATTGAGATTTGAAGTCAATACTCAGAGCTTAACAGTGAGAAGAAATGGTGAGCTTATCAATTTTGTATCTAAGAAGACAATACATTATTCGGAGGAAGATGCAGTTTGGGATACCCTTCATGCTGATGAGAAGAAATGGCATTGGTTTATTTTGTGTGCGAATGCTCCTTCACATGGAGCTAAGTATCAAAATCATTCAAGAGATGGTTACGCTCGTTTATCTGTTCATGAGATCCGCACATCAGTACCATCGCTTGAATTTATTTGTATGGAAAAAGCTAATTTAGTTAGTTTACCAATGCACGTAAGGAGAAATTTGGAAACAAGAAATAGATATAATGTGGAATTTATGGATGAAGATTGGTTGGTTAATGAAGGGCATTTTTCTTCCACGCAAGAAGTAAAAGAAAATGTTGCATCATACATGGGGATGTTGTGTTACATCCCATCTAATCAGACTGAACCAACCAAGACTATTGGACGAACAGTAGATGGTTATTATTATTTTACAGGGTATCCATTTTACGCCACAGCCCATAGGTGGCATGAAATAGAGACTGAAGGATTTATTGAGGATGATGAAGAGCAAAGAGATCCATATTCAATTTGAAATAAGGCTGACGTTATGATTGTGCAAGAATATACATGTAGGTTGGCATATATAAGGAGACAGTAGTTTAAACTTTGAGTGAACATTGAAGAGGAACTATAAGAGGACATACTTTACTGCACTTTATTGCTTTCTATAGCTGATACGCTGATACGTTTTGTTCAATTATTACCATCGGGGGTTAACATCCTGATAACATGGAATATAGTCAGGTGCCTTAAGGTCAAAAAAGCATAAAACGTTTATTTTTTGGATAAAAGCGCCAAATTTGCTGCATGTATAGACAAAAATGTGCTGATTAATTCTATCCCTTGCAACAAGTAATCATGTCACTCGAACACCCTAATTCAGCCTTTTTGCAATATTAGTCCCGGAGATTTGAGTGAAAAAGGGCTGAACCTAGAATTTTTTTAAAAATCTAATTGCAACTGAAGGTTTCTCAATGGTTATGGGTAGTCTCAGTGCCCCTTACCAACATACTAAAATTCCTGGAAAATCTAGGTGGGGGAACATGCCCAAAATTGAGAAAAACAAAATGGCTGCCACTAAAACATTGAAATGCCATAACTTGGGGGAATATTAACATAATATTAAGTGACAATACATTTTTCAATGTCTCTAAGCAGGGGGTATCTATTGAAATATGTATGAAGTCAATATAATCAATATTTAGCTAATTAAGACTACTAATACAAAGAAAAACATGAAAAGAATCCTCCCTTAAATGAAGCTTGTGAAGCGAAAAAAACCACTTAATTCAGGTTTTATAAAGGCCTTAACAACCAAAGATATCAGGAAATATATTTCTGTAGTAACAAATTTAATGCAGCATTTTTGTTAATTATAAATGTCACCAAATGCCTGAAATATAGACCATGCTATGGAAAAATATCAATATGTCTTTTGTGTAAGATAACTGTCATGTCCTCCTTAGTTTCATCATTGACATCTGAGCTCTTTGCATCATCATTATTGCAATGGCAAATTAGATGTTATGGAAGAAGTCCCCAAACTGCTGCATTCACTGACACTTGCAGTGAATAATTTTGTACTAGCTGTTTAGGGGAATGGCCCAATGTTTGTACTAATGGTAGATCTATATACAGGTTGGGATGATCCATCTGTGAACGTCCATCTCATTTTTTCTCACGAAAGGTGAACACCCTTCCATGCTTGAATTTGATGATATATTCTATGCCTATAGGTTTTTTTATTAGCAGCAGAAGTAAGGGGTAGTATCTGTAATCTGTGGTTTTGTAGCAGCAGCAGAAAAGAGGGTCAAGCAGCCAGCTGATCAACTAGCAGAAACCAACCAGCAAGTGCATCCCATGGTCTGACAAAACCAAACAGTGCCAAATGATGTGGCAGACACCAAGTTTGTGCAAGGAGCAGGTTTTTGATAAATAACATGTTGTTAATACATGTTTTCTTCCAGTCAATACAGATGGTACCAGTAAAATACACTCATGTACTCATGTAGGACCCTTGTTTCTCCTCTGGTGGGTCGTGTCCTTGGTGCTTGGATTGGAATAACCCTCACACAAAGTTAGCTTTGTTGTATTTGGCTTTCCATGAACACATGGTATTTAAAAAGATATCCAATATGTGACTGATGATATCTACCTTAAAGAACCTCTGGGAGCTAACAAACATTGTCTGTTGATCTTGTGCATAGACTAAGCTAAATTGATTAGCTTCCTGAAAATGGAAAATGGTGTTCACACAAAGCATGAGGGTAGTAACATTGGTCAAAATCCAATGCCGCCACAAAATCTGAAGTTTATCTGTGATCTTGATTGAAAAAGGTTGAGGGTCTATTGATGCTGAGTGAGTTCAAATTCATATTCTAAACTGTCCTCTGAGGATCACATCCTTTCCACAAGTCTCCGAAGTATGCTTCTCTACTATATTTACCCCATCAACATTAAGAGGCAATGTAAGTTCTTGCATAGAATGGTTTCTTTCAACACATGTGTACATGCAGTCATACTCAAAGGTTGAGGGCTATGTAGCTATTTCAGTCATTCTTTTTCCTTCTCAATATTGTGTCTCCATAAGAGTTCAATGAGTAGATGAGTGCTTGCTCAACTCATGATACACAAGTATGTGCATTCATTTATTCTAATTCAATCATGTTCAGGGGATGTAACTAGATTTTGTCACATCATAGTCTTCAACTCTTGCTGCAAGGAAAGGAAGCATTCCTGATATTGATATAGATTGACAAGTCTGGCAGCAGAAGACACATACAACATCACAATACATTGTTCTTCTGCTGTGGTTGGTGCCTCAATGAATTGGCTGTGAGGTTTATGTATAAAGCTCACATTGTTTTCACAAAATTACCATGAGTGACATTCAGGGACAGCTTCATCTGCTGGGCAGGGCACCTCATCATCTTGCTGCACCTAGATCATTTGAGCTGGTCTTCTCATCTTCTGGTCTTTTCAGAACATCACACATAAACAATATATTGGAAGCTCAATCAGTGAGATGGTGGGCCCTAAACATTCTTGAATAGGTCTTTCCTTCAATCATCACCAGAGCATTTAGTGGCACATTTATATCTTTCCTAGCAACCTTCTAGAACCAGTCATCAGGTTGTTGTATTAAGTACAGAAGGTTATATCAAAGTATATATAAATATATAACAATTGACTGTGCTCAGCCATTCATTTAAATATGGACAGCTCCTTCACCAAAGGAGTTGGAAGTACATTGGTATGATCTCATTTGGGGTATCATGTCTTCCTTAGCAAGATTGCGTACAAAAATATTGGAGCAAAGGTTTGGAATATGAAAATGATGGAAGAAAAAGATTTGGATATCAGATTGAGCATTCTTTATCTATAGGATAGTAGAGTGTGATATAATATGTACTGATTGTATTATCATGTATTGATGTCACAATGTTCTCTGACATGTCACAGATTCTGTGGCATGGGGACTGACATTGCTTAGATGGTTTTCAATGACAGAGCTTCCCAAATGGATATAGAAAAAGCTGGAGATGATTCTACATGTACAATCAGCAGCTAATAAATACCACTGCCATAGAATAAAATTAAAATATGGACGGGTGTTCCTTCCTAGAGAAAGCTGGAGATGGAAGTCCACAGACTGTATCCACCTACATTGACTCCTGCCTCTGAAGAGATAGTACAGAATTGTTCACTGCAACTGTCAGTTGAATGAATGCAGCAGTTTGAGGACTTCTTCCCCCAAAATGAATTGGCCATTGCAATGATGATGATGTCAACAACTCAGGGGCTAATGATGAAAGTGAGGGGCCATTGCCTACCATCTGGCCTATGATGCACAGGGTTGTCACTATCACTGCAGAAATGCAAAAGCTAAGCAAAGCAATCCATGAAGGACTCAACTCTCTTGAAATTGGGTGAGATGCTTTGAAAGACCAAAGACAATGCATTTAGCCAGTAAAGTATAAACAGGTATGTCAAAACTGGAGTTTTGTCTCAGACTTATGCTTTCACTCACTACGATCATCAAAATGGTCTGTAATCGTAGTTTTGGTGGCCATATTTGATAAATACTAACAAGGTTAATCAACACTATTAATGTATTTAAGGAATAAAGTATGGTAGAAACATTTATACAAGCTAAGGTGAGGGTTACTATCCATATATGCTCCAAATGGAAACGTATCATATTTTTTTGGTGGCCATTTTGAAAAAGTGTCGAAAATTGGTGTTCCAGTGGTTTTATTTCTTGTTGCAAGGAAAAATATTCAAAGGTATACCCTTGCCTACATGTGTACCAACTTTGGTACTTTTATCCAAAAAATAAACGTTTTGACCTTAAGGCACCTGACTAATACAAGTTGAGTGACAAGACTTCTATTTCAAATGTAAACTACAATAATCAAGTCAAGATTACTCGAAACAAACCAGGGGATGGCGTAAGATGGATTTATTTTCCATTTAGCGTTTTACAAGTGGAAATGTGTGAATATAGTGGGAGTGAGTATGTGAAGTTTGTGCACCTGTCTCCAGAGGGTGATAGAATTGCGTAAGTAGAATCTTATTATTATTATTGTCAGGTATAATTTAATAAAATAATTAGTTTATCAGTTATCTATTAATAGGTACTAATAGTTTATCAGTTATCTACTAGTAGGTACTAATAGTTTATCATTTTTCTAAGGACACGAAGAATTATTGTGATTATTTTTAATTACAGATGCGACTGTTTTAATTTGTCTCCCTTGGACCTGGAAGGTCTTGCTAAAATTGATTTCGAGAAGGGTGTGAAAAGATCGGCTACATTTGATCAATGTAGTGACACTCACTCTGTAGCTTCCGGAATGTCGACCTCATCAGCATCTAAGGTTAAAATCACTTCACTACAGATGATGCCCCTCTATACGTGGACTGTTGTGAATGGTGATGCGATTGCCCATTTAAAGCTTGATCAAGAGGATATGTTTCTAAAAGCGATTAAAATGGAAAAATTGTACCCTATGGAAAAATTGTATCCTAATGTAAATGTGACACGAGAAATATGCAGCCGGGTGATAAAGGAAAAATGGGAGATTATTCCTAGGTTGGAAGCAATGCCAGAAATAGATTTTCCTGCTGAATTTATAGATATTAGCTTTGAGGATTAGATTTTCCAGCTGAATTTATAGATATTACCTTTGAGGATTAGGTAAGAGGCCCAGATGTGCAGCTACAGAAAAATAGTTCATTAAATACTCACTAGGTAGAAGCACATAAGATATTGACGTGTTAGTGGTCTTGTTTATATTCTTTTGAAGAGGGACTATAATTAGAAACATATTTCAAACAAGGTCATATAGGAAGGGGCTTGTGTGTGTTTACCCTATAATAGTTGTTAGTCTGTTATAAAAGCTGTGTTAATGCATTTAAAAGTAGGTGAGATTCATGGCTTAGATGGTAAGTTGTCGGGATTTATGATCATATGTCTGAACCTGTGAGGGTTCGAAACTCGCCCTATATTATCATTCAGAGTTTCAGAGTTCATTGGAGCCGTGGATTTCACCTTTTACTGGAATAATAATGTAGAGAGGTAATTAAAAATCATAATTGTTTTAATATGTATCACAAACAGTCTGTGAATAGAAGACACGCAATATGTATCATACAAACATTGTCTAAGAATAAAAGACGTCATGTGTATCATAAACCTCATTTGAAAAATAAAAGGACATGTAAATACAATGTTATATTTTTGTATACTTCATTACCACACATGCAGCCGATTTATAAAAATAGATGGACATATGATAGACACCGCAAGTGAGCCAGAACCGATAGTTTCTTACTATGCCTGGGCAGCGACTAAACATTATAGTATTTATGCGAGGTTTATAGTGATTCACAAAGGTTAAGTTTTACCGACACCACCACCACCACTGACATAGTAACATCTTATCAGTAGTTTACAAGATTAAAAACCTGTAGCGATAAATTGACACAAGTAGTGATAAAAACCTGTAGCGATAAGTTGACACAAGTAGTGATAAAAACCTGTAGCGATAAGTTGACACAAGTAGTGATAAGTCACCGCCCTACTGACGCCACCAGTAATGTAAAATGAGATAGAAAGTGATTACCAACACTACACTGACACCACTAGTAATAGTAGTAAAATGTCATAATGTCATCACTTGTACTAAGTACAGAAATACCTTAGCTTATATAGTGATAGGACCAATATAATATCGCGTTTGATTAAAAAGAAGCTAACATACTCATCACTCGAAGCTTTAAAATAAAATAGTTAGCATAAGCTTTGAAGCTTCAGTACGAGCTTTGAAGTTGTAAATAAAATAGTCAGCACGATGTTTGAAGCATTAAATAAATAACCAGTACAAGCTTTTATCTCGTGCGAGAAGGGGGAAATAAAAATAGTCAGTACAAGCTTTATCTTGTACGAGAAACATTAAATAAAATCTCGAGTATCACGTATTACTTAAAACAGTACAAGCTTATCAAATTTGGACGGGTACAAGCTTATACAAGAACAAGAACAAGAACAAGTATCAAAAAACAAAACTCAGTACAGGCTAATATGGTTGCCTGTGTTATCAAAAACAAACATAATATTCCCCTCCGTCAGACGGGACATAAAGGAAAGGGAAAGGGGGGAAAAGTGAAATCCAGAAGTAGAGAAATACTGTAGTCCCCCAAAAAAGAGACTCCCTATGAATTTTGCGTGCAGTCCTCATAGACAGTTTCATCGTCCTGGGGGTAGAGATTGACCGACAGCTTAATTTCAAAGTTTTCATGGAAAAGAAAATTAACGCTATCAGAGGTAAACTTAAATCTCTTTCGAAACTCTATGGAATTTGTGATACAAAAACCCTTATGTTATTATTCAAGACTATGATATTACCCCATATAGATTATGGTGATGTCTTTTACCAAACCACGCCCCAAAATTATCTGGATAGACTTCAGACTTTACAAAATTCGGCACTAAAGATTGCCCTAAAGTTGCCCAAATTATCGAGTACCAAGGGTATCCATAAAGACTCTAATATGCCCTCGCTCTCTACTAGGAGGGACGGGCATATACTCGAATTGGCATTTAGGCGATCTCTGTCGCCGCAAAACATAGACGACAGGCCAATAAACTTACGTGGTCTTAAGGATGGTAAAAAATTAAAGGTGCCTAAACCTAATAATGAGAAATTTAGAAAATCTTATATCTATAAAATGCCCACTCTTTGGAACGAGTTGTCACAAAAAACCAGACAGATAAAAACTAGGGAAGCATTCCGGAATTGGTTGAAAAATACCTACCCTCAGGAATCAGATGAGTACCTAAAAGACTGAGATTTCTCGGTATTGTCTACAATTGGAGTTCATAGTGATTATTCTGATATATATAGGTATACATGAAAATTCATGTTTTGATACCACTGTCTTGATTGTACCATAGACTTACTCATACCAGTAGACAATCGTAGTGGGAAGGGGGGTTTGAATAGGGTGGGGGGTAAAGTAGGCACGTAAGTTCTACGACTAAGGCTGATACAACGGTATAGCGTTAAGAGGGTGTTATTGTCATGAGAATGTTATGTTAATAGATAGGACGTACAGCTATGATCTCAGTTTTATATTTGCTTCACAAGCCAGTATAGGCCTAATTGTTTATCCGCCAGTACAGGCAAGAATTATTTCCCAGCTTAGAAAGCTGAGACTTTGTTAAATTTAAACGCACTCTTTTATCACTTATCGGGTACACGGTTTGATTGAAATTCGCCACGGTTCCACAAAAGATTTTTCTTTTGCCATGTTTAACATAATGTAAGGATGATGATTGACCCAGTATAGGGCAACATAGGAGCGCTAATACACTATTGATCAAGGTATTTGATAAACGTCATGAGCGTTTAAACCTATATTTGCTTCTATTGTATCTCACTTATTAACTTCAATATCTTATCGATACTACACATCAGTGAAGAATCAAGTCTACCACACAAGACACCAAATATTAATTCCTATAAATCTTCAATAATAACAACTGGAACATTGAGTAACAAAAAGAACAGTCACACTCAGTCTTGAAAGTGATCTCAGGATATAAGGAACTTCTCGTATTTAATGATAATTTAATGACACTAAAGGACATGGACTATTATGCGGATTATGCTTAATATGTTAATTTTACAAATCTTGTACCTTAAAACTTTATTCTATGTATTCTCATCTTTTGTTAAGGGTTACCTGGTAGATCTCCAGTGGAGATGGATTAATGACCCTATTCGCTGATTTATACTATGTATATGTTTACTGAATAAAAGTTGTATAATACATTCCGACCCCTCCAACCAATAACGATAACGACGGGCTGGCAGGAATATTATAGTTTAATCCTCCATAATCAAATATACATTTTCTCAAAATTCAAAATCTGCTGACGATGTCCACTGCTCGGCGGCTCGCGGAGGAATGATGTTCCATCAACGAGGCTCCCACTTTTATACGAAGGTGACAACGTCGCCCTGGATACTCGAACTCCGGGCGCTTCCGGCTCTTCCGGTCGTCGGCTGTATGCGATGAATACTAGGGTTTCGTCTTTACACATCCCGACCCCTCCAACCAATAACGATAACGACGGGCTGGCAGGAATATTATAGTTTAATCCTCCAAACCGCCAGACCTAGATAGAGAGAATATAAAAGCAGAAAAGGTGGGCAAGCCCTGAGCAACTGAGCAAGTTGATCACATGTTATAAATGTTTTGTGAGCTTCTCATCCATCTGTCTCTTGATTTCCATCGGGGGGGTTATGTATTTAAACACACAGTTTGATTTCCATAGGCCTCTGCCTTTGATTTCTGACACTGAACAGCCGGAATAGGCCATATGAGTCGCTGATCCTCGTCGCAGCGAATGAGAAGAATAATTCCCCACAATATTAGCTTTAAATAGGAATTTTCTCAAAGTCATGGAGAAGCAACCGTAAGTTAAAAATGCACTGTCTTTCATGGGGAAGATTGGATCATTGAACGAGAACGTGAAACGTTTAAACAATTGCAAAAGCCAATACACAGGGCAGATATTACTGTCTGTTAGCTTATTAACGGGTATATAACTTGGTTTGTCCTTAGAAGAGGTAGTCTTGGAGGAACGTACACGAACTACCATGCCCCAACCATGGAATTGAATGTCTGACCACAGCATAGTATGTGGGGATTTAGTGACGTGAGAAACTCTCAATAATGTCCTAAACATGAATAATATTGCTACAAACACTGATAAATCTTGTATATCATCAAAGTTAATAATTTTTGCAATTTCCTTGAGATGGTGTGGAAGTAGAGGGTCTTTCCCACACGAAGAATCACCCGAAGATTTGGACAATCCTTTAAGAGTTAATTTAACACGATTGTCGCTCGTTGAAGGTGCTGAGATTCCGTATAGCCAATGGTAGAAGCAAACGGCTTGTAAATAAGATGACACCAACGAGCTCTTCATGTATCTGCCCAAGAAAGCGATATACCTACACATCGTGGTAATATCGCAAGGAATCGGGGGAATTAAATTGATTACAGAACCTTATGTAGCAATTCCACTGCCCAGCCCGGAGCTTCCTAGTGGAGGGTGCCAGCGATTTTAGCATCAGGTTCTCCGTCTCCTGGTCCAGCGATTTCAGATCTGTTAATGGAATAATTATTTAACAGATTAAAACAACATAGGTATGTACCGGCAAGCATCTCAGATAATTTTGCACGAGTGGTTACATAAGTCATTCTTGAAAGGGTATCAGCCACAAAATTGTTTTTTGTAGAGATGTATTTCGGAAGTATGGCAATATCATAGATGAAACAGATCCAGAAAATCTCTCGCAGCCATTGCATGCATGTCTTATTACAACTGGACCCATTCCTCAGCATGTACATAACCTGGGTATTATCGACAAAGGTTAAAATTGTTTTTCCTCGAAGCTTTTTTGCCCAACGTTGGAGGCCTAATAATAATGGCCAGAGTTCCAGTACGTTAATGTTAGAATAGTCGACACTAGCTTCCGATGGGGACAAACCTACATGTTCACACGATGAATTTAAATCATTTTTCAAGTCTTCGTGCCAGGCACCACATATCCAGTCATTCTGAAGATAAATACCGTAGCCTTTCCCTGATGCGTCTGACACCATAGGGTGGTCATACATGGGGTGTTGAATATATGCGACCCCATTAAAAACCTTGGAGAAATTAAGCCACCATTGGAGATCCTGAAGCATAATCTCAGACATAGGTAGGCGATTCACCTTCTTTTGTATCATCTCCTTATACAAATCATAGCATCTCCTGCTGAAAGTTCTACCTCCTCGGACCACTTGTGAGCAGTGAGATATTAAACCATTAACACTCTCTAAAGCTTTCTTCGTAATGTACTTTGCATTAACATGAGAAGACAAAATTTCCTTGAGCTTCTTTAACTTGTTGATTGGGAGGCGAAGAACCATCTCTGCAGAGTCTATCTCAATACCTAAGTAAGTACATACTTGGCTGGGGGGGGTCACCTTCCCCCACGATATATAAAAGCCCAAAAATCGTAATAATTTCACAATGGTGGCCTGTGCCTCGACTGATGCTTCTTTTGAATGAGATAGGGCAATATAGTCATCGAGGTAATTTATCACCCTGAGTTTAAAATTGTCGTTGAGAATGTGGGTGACGAAATCAGATATAAGATTGAAATAGTAGGGACCCAAACGTGAGCCAAAACACAATCTATTATCCACATAATATTGTTCATTTTCAAGTAACTTCCAGCTAAAGCCCATAAATCTCCTGTGCTGAGCTGAGATGGGGACCGAACGATAGGCTGATTTTATGTCGACTACAGTCATAAAATCGTATTGTTCTAAAATATCTGTGACATCTTGGATATTTTTGTATGCAAAATCATGGCATAATGAACTACAGAAATTGTTTACTGACCTCATGTCTGGGCGAGAACAGTCGGTTATGGGGCGAATATCTCCATTCGGCTTGAACACAGCCCCCATTGCGTGGACACATGTAGGTTTGGAAGAAGCTAAAGATACCATGCCTTCATTTAATTCTGCAGATACGATTCCATCCATTTTGTGTTTGGCCTCGTCGTCCAGAATAGAGGAATAATTTTTGCATTCGTAGCCTGGGACATCCTCGTCTACAATTTTAAAACCATCGACGATGCCTGTAAATACTGTCCACCACTCTGTAGAAACTTCTGGGCTGGATGAAAACATATAAGCGGCAAAACGACATGGTTTTAGTTGGGTATTAACATTGTCGATCGTATGAATACAACTACAGGAACCATCAACACATTTACGATACACAGGAATTATCCTTCCTCCCGGTGTACACGGTGCTTCAAAAATTGGTTGATCGGGACTAACATGTTCTATTTCAATATTATTTACGATTTTAGCGACATTTTCCTTATTTTCCGGGTTGTATTCTTCAATAATCACGAGTTCGTTAACCCGATTACCTTGTTTGTTGTCTAATACCTGGGCGCGGCCATCTTTGTTGCAGCCTTGACCCTGACCCCCACTGACCTTACGTGAGAAATCTCGCGGTTGGCGAGAGTTGCTAACCAAAATGGCGTCCTTGGTAAACGTTCGATCAACAAATGGAATTATTAACTCGTGATTTCCCGGATCCTATTTACTGGCTGCTTTCTGGTTCGTACAAACTTTTGCAGAGTGTTCCCCCGTATGGCAGCGTGAACATTTATGGGAATAAATACGGCCCGTTTCTGAATTGAATCGATAACAAAAACCTTCCTTCGCTGTGGAGGAGCGGGTCTTAGGATTAGCCTTAGTGGGTTGGGCCCGTCTGGTATTTTCATAGCTATAACACTTGAACATTTCTTCCTGATTAATTTTGCCGAATGCGGATAGGCCCGATTCCTTTGCTCTAACTCTCACTGCTTTATCATAAGAAATAGACGCCTTTGCGGTATACGTATGAGAAACCTCCTTGTCGCACATCAATATAGCATGGCTGATTAACCCGGAAATATCTTTACCCTGAGCGTAAAACATTTGCAAAGTTTTTAACGTTATCAAGATCAACGAATCAAAAGATTCAACTACTTCACCCTTCTCCATATGGTGTTCATGGCTGAATTTGTCATTTTTCTTGTCCTTCCTCTTCCTACGATTTCTCGTTGTGCGGACGGAAGACCTCGACGATGAGCTCGAACTTGATCGAGATTCACTCGACGAATCACTGGGGGAAGTAACGTCATATCTGCTCGATCTGTTCTTCTCCCACCCGATTTGGTCGCTGGATTCTTCCTTGGTGGCTTTCGTAGCGATTGATTCTGCTATGCCCCTCACCATACCTTCGAGCGCACTCATACGACCTGACATGTCATTCTGACTGTCAATAGTCGATTCAGGAATTTTCTCTCCGTTCTGAGCCATTTCTGCGCTAATGACAACCGATTTCACAGGTTTCCTCTTTACACACTTTTTACCAGTAGGCTTCTTATGTCTTATCTCACACCTGTTGCAAAATCGCAACATCGTTCAGTTATTCTGCTTAAATTCTGCCCGAATTCAAAATCTGCTGACGATGTGCACTGCTCGGCGGCTCGCGGAGGAATGATGTTCCATCGACGAGGCTCCCACTTTTATACGAAGGTGACAACGTCGCCCTGGATACTCGAACTCCGGGCGCTTCCGGCTCTTCCGGTCGTCGGCTGTATGCGATGAATACTAGGGTTTCGTCTTTACAATAATAATAATCGTTACTCGCGCCTTCCTTTTCATCTTTTGGTTGCATCGCTTCATTACCGGTCCCATCAAACGAGGTAGTTGCTGCGGGAGTGTTGTCATTTTGGGTTTGAAGGATGTCTGCGACGGGAAAGGGTGGGGGTAGGTTTTCGTAGGGATTGTACGTGGGGTTGGAGATGACAGGCATTTCGTACGCATTATCAGGTTCCGGAAGAGAGGCGAGGGGAGGAGGAGGGCCGAGAGGGAGAAGAGGTGGGGGAGGGAGGTTTTGGAGTGAACCTCTGAATGTGGACGATCTAGGAAGGGTTCGGCGACGGTCAATGGGGATACGGGGTCGGGAAGAAAAATGATTCATAATGGGGTTCAAGATGTAAGAAGGAACATTCCTTTCCAGGTATGGTGTCATGTGATGGACGGCTGTCGTTCTAGGGCTTTCTGACGCAGGGGAGGGGAGTGAGACCAAGGGACGCACGGGAGAAACTAAAGGCATTTCTCCTGTGTGCACATTATTGAACTCTTCATGTGTTCTCCTGCTACGTTTGTGACACTTTATATACCAACCAATTCCTGTGAGCATGATAGAAATTAGGGCTAATGTCCCGGCTGAGTATCTTACAATTTGATCAACCATATCATCATCAGAAATGAACTTCGATACAATATTTCGTATTTTTTCGATTATGACGCTCTCATTCGCGGTCTGGAATTTAAGAATAAAAATATTTTAGTTTCCCATAATATATAAAATATAGGTGGAATGATAAAATATAGGTGGAATGATAAAAATAGCGGTGTGTCGTATATAGGTTTAATGATATACATTAAATAATGTCATGTACGAGGCGAAGGCTAAGAAATATTATCATTTTAGCTAATACCGTACCTTCTGCCGCATAGTTGGGGTAATTAAAGCGATGGTAGCAAAAGGGAAGGAACTGGTGGTGGTGCTAACGGAGATGGTGGTGTCCTGTCCGACGTCAGGGGTGGGAAAAGCGGTGCGGGGGGTAGTCGAAGAAGAAGGTAAAGCTCTGGTGGTGGTGGCGGTGATAATGGGGTCAGCGTTAATGGTGTCAGTAGCGGTGGTGAAGGTGGTGGTGGTGGTGGTGGTGGGTTGTCCTTTTTCTCCCTCCTCCTCTTTCCAAGGTACTGTACTCTGTTGACAAAATAAAAAATAATTAGTACATACATACAAAATTGGTGCGTTATCCGGTGCGCTTTTTTCCGTCCGGGATTCCTTCTTAAACACGTGCGCACACGGAGACCCGCAAACTTGCGGACGCACGGACTTGTGGACCTGCAGATTTTGTAATCCTTGGATTGAAATAGTCTGTTAACACTACAAGATGCCCGAATCTTTATCATCGCGGATTGAAAGGGCTGTGGATGTTGTTCGGAAGATTGTTAGATTAGAAAACGCTGCAAAAGCTTATTTAGTACAGCTTTTAAAGCAGAAGAAAGTTGAAGACGAAATTACACTGCTCTTAAAATTACCTGTGTCTTTATCCAAAAATCTCGAATCTGATTATCCTAGATGTAATACCATGAAATCGATCACCTGTACTGAATAAAACGATGTCGCAAAAACAAAAAAAAAAAAGGGTAAGAACGCTACTTATTCTGTTCCCAGTAATGAGAGAGCAGAGGAAAGGGGAAAAGTTCAGACCACCACCACCACCACCGCCACCAAGAGAAAAGGCGCTGATACTGCTGATCTTGGTAATGTTGATCCTGCGATTGTTGACCTTACAAACTTTGTTGATCCTATGATTATTGATGTTGATCCTATGATTATCGACCTTACAAACTCTGCTAAAGAACTTTCATCTACTATCGCTAATACAGTTTTTCCTTCAACGACTGGTGGTCGTAATTTAAACAAGGACCTTTCATCGACTACTGTGACTACTATGGGTGCTGTGGGAGCTATAGACAAGGAACGAAAGGGTGTGACTCTAAAATCTAGCTCATTAACCAATGTCACCACCACCACCACTACTATTACCACTGCCAGTGATATTGTTTCCACTTATATTGAGCCAGCTATTTCTGCCGATGATGAGCCAGTTGATCTTAGCATAAGAAACATCGCATCTTTTCCAGTTATTGAACCAGCGCCTATGGCTATTCAACCAGCGCCTATGGCTATTCAACCAGCGCCTATGGCTATTCAACCAGCGCCTATGGCTATTCAACCAGCGCCTATGGCTATTCAACCAGCGTTTGTGCCTGCCTTTAAACCTATTCCTCAACCTAATCCACCAAAACATTTATTTTCAATGAAAGATGCAGAGAAAAGAGTTAAACCTTACAGCGCCACATTCTCATGTGATATTTGCGGGGATAATTTCAGGAACAAACATTGTTTAGCATATCATGTACGTCAGCATGAAGTAGGCTATTTTCCGTGTATTATATGTAAAAAATATTATAAAAGCGAAAGGACTCTATACGAACATAATATTAGGGGTTGCGTTCCCCCAAGATCAAAAAGGTCGTACTACTCCTGTGCCGTATGTGGCCTCCGTTTTGGAGGCGTGTCATATCTTATGAAACACTATAGAAATGCCTGCTCACCTCCAAAATACCTGCTCAGCTCCATCTTTTGAAACACTATAGAAATGCCTACTCACCTTCAAAATACCTGCTCAGCTCCAAGTAATTTGTAAGAAATGATACATATATATTACCTATCACTATATATATATTACCTATATATTACCTATATATTACCTTATATCACCTTTATATTACCTGATGTATATGTGTACTATTTGTCATTATAATTTTATTGTGAGACGACAGTTGTCACGAAGCATTTTTGGATTTTTTAATCCAAAATCTTACCTTGTTTTATATGGGGAATTCCTTACCTTATAAGACTTAGCACTGAGTTATATGTATAGGAAAGAGTTCATTGTCACGAATTATCTTGGATTTTATAATCCAATCTTACATTGTCTTATAGGTTTGTTTATTACCTTAAAAGACTCACCTCAAGTTGGAGTTTTAAGTTTCTTTCCTTGAAACTTTTGAAATAATCACTCTCATGGTTGTCAGGTTCTGTCTCTTAGAAAACTTGTTAGCTTAGAAGTTTACTTTATACTTGACGACAGTTATCATACATGTGTTGATTTGAATTTACCTTACACTGTCTTATGGGGAAATTGTCTCTCTCTCTCTCTCTCTTTCCCTAAAGGACTCAGTAGAGATTTGGGTTTTGAGAGAACTTATCCTGTGTATTTTTGATTCGCAATAGTTGTCATACACACCATTTTGGATTATATATATATTATATAATCAATCTTACCTTGTCTTACAGGGGAACTTGTATCTCCCCCCTAAAAGTCTCAGAATAGATTGAAATTTTGGATGATGAAGTATGAAGTATGAAGAATTTGAGATGAAGTATTTGACTCACTTAATCGATGACAGCTGATTGATGGGGCTGACTGATAGATTAATTATCTTGTCTCGTGGGAAATGCTTTTTCACTAGAATTTATTTGTCATAGCATTATGTACTTTATAATACTTTGATCATTTGGATTTATAGTACTTAGAATTTCTTGCTTGAGTAAAACCCGCTACATATAACACAAAATGGATTTGTTTATTTATTTAACTTACTTGTTCGTGTGTTGGGCAGTCCGATATAACGATCACGTTTGCTGACTCAAGATGTCGGATTGCGGCAGTGCAGTCCTCAAGAAGTGATTGCGGTATCCTTATGGCTGTAATATTCTTGTATTGTTCGTGTAAACGTGTGATGTCTTGGTGGCTTAGTGAAATTCTGGGATTAGATAGATCTACGTGAAGGATCCAGTCAGTATTTATCCCGGGATTGAGAAGCCTAGCCTCCGTTAGACCACTTCCACACTTGATTCTATGTTTTTTTGGTGTACAGGTGCAATAGGAACACAAATTTCGAGTTGAAACGGTGGATAAAATACTTAGTAAAATAAGTAAAACCTTTGAGGGTTCCATTTTGCCGAGTCTAAACGATCTACAGAAAGTCGGCAGAAAGAAAGAGTCTAGACTCTAGGCCTAGTTCGAAGAGCGTCCAAACGAAAACCTTAGTAAAAAGGCGCCAGGCTAGATAAGGATTACCTCTGTACACATTCAAAAATAGCAAATATCCTATTTTTCGGTTAAACATTTTATTTTAACTTTAAAAGTATAAATTATATTTTAGAAGATAAGGTGACACTATTACGTTGAAAATAAATATAAAATATGCATCGAGGTAAGGAAATCTCTTTTCACGAACGAATACCACCCTTTCAAAATGGTTTATCCTTTTGCTTGAAAATTGACATTTGATAAGGATGACTAAAAGAAATTTTACTAAACTTAAATCAACGCATTGGACGTTGTATATTCTGAAATACAAATATATGGAAAAGGGAAAACCAAGGCGGGAAAGACCTGTAAAGTCTGTTACGTCATGAGCCTCGCTTTGAATACAGCACCAAACCTCGCTTTGAACACGCCACGTTGACTGCGGCGCCATGATGGTATTCTTCATCGGTGATCGAGAAATGGGTGATACAACGACTGAAAATTATGATGGATTAGAACGGGGATCACCCGATCTGGGAGGACAGACACTTAATTCAACCTGTGGGGACTTGAATTCAAGAAGATGAACACACCAATACGGGGCTAAGTATCAAAATCAGTAGAATACTTATGTTGTGTATAGATCCGAATGAGTATCACCGGTATGTCACTCGCTAATTAGTGCATTTGAAACTCTGAACCTTCCATTTAGAAGCTCTAGCTCCTTTAGGCATTACATTTAGATTAACAGACACTTAATCTAATACATTAAGATTTCAATTCCAAGCGATGGATATTTTTAAATGGGGCTACGTATCAAAATAATAGAATGTATTTAAGGCAATGCGCTGTATGTATGTCACACGGGGGAAACTGGGTCACACATGTGTGTACATGTGAAATCCGGGATCATCTTGTTCCTGGTACCCACTATCTTTATCGCATGGTGTTATAGGGAAAAATACGCTTTTAAAGTCTAACGTTTCCAATTAAATTGGGTATTTACTGATAATATTCTTGCCGAGTTTGTTGGTGCATAGATATGTCAGATAACAGTGTTAAATATAGAAGAGATAGTGGTATATTTTATGCATAGGGTGTAGAGAAACACAGCTATTTATTTACACTAAGGGAATCTAGAACGAGCTTTAGGTTTATCTAAATATTTCTCTTCCTGCGTAATAGTGCTATTTGGTCTGGCGAATAAAATATACATAGCTCGTTGATATTACATTGCACAGATCGCCATTACATATCGAGTTAATATGTCGGCTTTATGGTTGTTGCTGCTGTTGCTGGGAATGACACCAACTACACTGCAAGTGAAAACGTCTTCGTACTAAACGTTTTTGAATACGGTTTTTTTGTCCCCTTTTAGAAGACGGTTTTTTTCCGTTACCATGTTCAAAAACGTTTAGCTACTATATTACCGTCTAGGCATTAAAAACCGTCTTCAATAGCGTATCAGAAAACGTTTAGATAATCGTTCACAAAATCAAATAAGGGAGAATAAATATTGCTTAAAAATTAGTTGAAATTGAAGATATATGTAAGATTTGATTAACAAGACCATTTATAGGATTATTTGAGTCCAGAGAATTGTTTAGGGGAGAGAGAAATTAATATTGAACAGTCACATATATTTCACTACTAAATACATGTGGTCAGCGGAGCCACTTTATTTATAAACAAATGAGGAGAAATGCAAATTAAGTATCAACTAGTTCTTTATTACATAAGGCTGTTACATGAATCAAATATTTAGAGCTGAAGTACACACTCACCAATCTCTTTGCATTAACTCACTATGCTTTATCCCAGAGATAGGAATACAAACAATAACATATTGAACTCTAGATTCTAGATGAATAGAGTTCATGAACATGGAGTACACCATGTTCTAGTAGATTAGGTTATTAGTAAATAAGTGCAACTTGCTGATAAATAAAGATCAAATCTAGATGTAACAACACCAGTAACTATAAGCATCAAATATCAGATGTCTTAAGATAGGAAGACATAAGATCAATTCAAGGCGCTCTTGGAAGAACTATGTTCGCAAAGAAAGTGACATGACCTTTTTTTCAATGTAAATGTATTGCAATTTGGAAATAAAAACACTTATATATATATTTTATACCCTGAAAGTTAAATACTGACACCATATACAAAGAATTTGAAAACAAATACATTTTATGAATGAATGCCATTGCAGAACAGTAACTAAGGGAAGGGGCGAGAAGGCATGAGGGTATGAAAGGGGATGAGTGGAGGAGGGGGAGGCATGAAATGGGGTGAGGGTATGAGAGTGGATGAGGGGAGCGGCAAGGTGGTCTGAGCTTATGAGAGGAGAGGAGGGTTGAGATGGGATGAGGGATGGGGGGATGAGGGGTGGGGTGAGATGGGGTGACGGCAGAAGAGGAGGGGAGTGGAGGAGGGGAGGGGCAAGTGGGTCGAGGGTAGAAGAGGGGGTGAGTGGAGGAGGGTTGGGGCGAGATAGATTGAGGGTATGAGGAGGGGTGAGTGGAGAAGGGGATGGGCGAGATAGGGTGAGGTTATGAGAGGAGGGGAGGGACAAAGTGGGATGAGGGGAGTAGATGAGGGTAGGGGTGAGATGGGGTTAGTGGAGGAGGGGTGGGGCGACATAGAGTGAGGATGTGATAAGGGGGGAGTAGAGAAGGGGTGGGGCAAGATAGGGTGAGGATGTGACAAGGGGTGAGTGGAGAGGGGAGGGGCAAGATAGGGTGAGGGTGGGATAGGGGGTGAGAGGAGAAGGGGTGGGGCGAGATAGGGTGAGGGTATGATAGGGGGTGAGTGGAAGAGGGGTGAGGCAAGATAGGGTGAGGGTGTGATAGGGGGCGAGTTGAGGTGTGGGGCAAGATAGGGAGAGGGTGGGACAAGGGGTGAGAGGAGGGAGGAGGGGGGAGATACGGTGAGGGTATGATAAGGGGTGAGTGGAGGAGGGTCGGGGCAAGATAGGGTGAGGGTGGGACAAGGGGTAAGAGGAGGAGGGGTGGGGCGAGATAGGGTTAAATATCTCCAATAATTGCTTCATTTTGAACGAAAACCAATATGGAGCACACTTCATAAAATATTTACTATCACATTTCCACTTAAAATTCAAATGATTATTTCAACTATTTACACAAAATTTTGACATCTCATGACCAGCAAGGGCTATAGGCCTACTTACATCACAAACCACTCAAAAAATACCTCACATGAGGTGAACAATAATCATTACATAATAATTTAGTCTTATTTTACTTAATATGATCCGCATCAATCAACAACTCCTTGAAGAATGGATTCTGCTCCGACATCCAGTTGGAAAATAGCATCAAGCAAAATACAAACTTCTTAACAAAAAAAAAGAATTTTATATAATTCCATTTTGAAATAAAAACAATGTGCGGTCGAACTTGTGGCCATGCATCCTCCTTTGCCAAGATGTCCCCCCACTGTCATTGGTTAAAGTCCAGCAGCCGACCTCTCCATATTCCATATTCTTGGGTGGTACTGCTAGCTCCACTCCCTGTTTGGGTTCATCTCCTTGGTTTCCTCCTGCTTTTGATCGACGCAATATTCTCTCTGAAAAATAATAGATTATACGTAAAGAATTTAAACAAACAGTGTGATGCCAAAATTTGTTCCAGGTAAAATTGATAAAATATGGTATAAAATAAGATTTTATATAGAAACAACTTATTTCACTATTTATTTTCCTTCTAATCCCCACCACCTCCCCCGCGTGCATTATTCTAAATTCCCCAAACAATAATCTTTTTGTGAATAGGAATGGTGTAAATGGAAATGAATTGAATCTTTTATCTTTTATAAGTAAAAAATCTTTTATAAGTAAAAAAATCAAATATAGGGTGACTCAATGCTCAACTCGGAAGGTAACTCTCTCTGCAAAATGATAGATTCAAACGCATTTGATTATTAATTTGTTAATCATAAATAGCCCGATATTGCTGGTCTAAAAATGATATATTTGAGAATGGTAATTATCAAACATTGAAGTATTTGATGCACACTTTAAGAGTAAGAGAGTATTATAACATAACATAACACCTGGATTGAGTTCTAGATGTTTTATAAAACAGTGTGCGCTATGCTGTCTGTAAATATTTTCCTAAGTATAGATATTTTATTTTTCTTATTTAGAATTGTATACAGCTAATCCTTCGTAAAATGGAAATTGAATCGTAGACATGCATGCACAGTGTACAATGAATGTCACAATTAATGGGGGTTCAATTATATATTATATGGGCGGCATTTGTGTGATTATTATGAAATTAATCATCCTTTCTTGAACAAAACCTTGGCCTAAGGTGTTAGTGCATTTAATGCATAAAGTTTTCTTTGAGCGTTTGACTCATTATGTGGTAGCACATCGTAGCGATAGCATCGTATTTTAATATATAAATATGAAACACAAACGACTGTATTATCAATTTAGTTTGTCTCTAAGAAGTCATTAAAAGTGATAGGAATTATTAAAATTGTAATCGTATTTATATTGAAACAGAAGCAGATATTTATTTTTATTGATAGAAACATGAGTTTATATTATGATTTATAAATCGGAATTGAAGGATAGAGAGATAGGGGAGAGCTGTGGATTGTATAAGTAGCACTGTAGATCGATGAAGTATTAGACCAATATATTCGTATTGATTGAAGCATCCCTACAGCCCTATTGCAGACGATTCATGGATAAATTATCAAATAATCAATAAACACAAAATCACATGTACATCTTTTAGATCAATGTGGCCAAACTTAAAGGGTGCAGACAGGGGGGGGGGGGGACTCGTTCATCTCCCTCTTTATTGGGGAGAGAGTATTGAAGAATTTCAGAGATGTCACCGACCGAACCCATGTTTTATCACATCAATCCTACAGGGTGTAAAGCTAAATATACTGAATAAATCATACAATTAATGAGAGGAGTCCGTTACTATTCGTGTTACATAACCAAACTATATGATATGTTATTCCCCTTTTTTAGAATGAGTTTGCAATGAAGTCATATCAGATACAATGCATCATAGCAATAATTACTGAAAAAAGAAAAGGTTGGATCTGAACTGAAAATTAAAACATAGATAAAAACGAATTGGCATATATGATAGCAAATAGTATCTATTGTTGTTTCTGTACAATGAATGGTGGGTTCGGTCGGTGACACTGTACCCATGTCTAACATAGAAATATCCCCCAAAGAGTCAAATTTTAGAATTAGTGTTTAATATTTAAGTCATTGATACCTCTGAACATTGTCTACACATGGGCAGACTTATCGCGCATTTCAGGAAAATTTGCTTTTGCCCTCTTCTGTACCACTTTCCTGGGAATTGACCACCCAATTTATAATTTTCGAACAGCTGTTAGAGTGGTCAATACCAAAAATTATACTTTAACCCAACTGGTGGAAGAAATATAGCACTGAACTTGACCAATATATCTATTTGTTTTCTCACATACATTGTGAGAGGTGGAGGTGGCAGAAGCATTCCTCACACCTGTGTGATTTGTCGCTCACTGCAACACTGAAATACAAAGAAATGCTAGCCTAAAATTCATTATTCACTTTCATTTGGTATTATTATTTCTATCCCACGCCGATCGTTTTGCATTTAGATATCAATTGATTATTTCAGACAGTTATTGACCACTTTAGTTATGGTAGGGGCGGTCATGATAGGGGCGGTCATGACGAGACCAACGTAATTTTAGCATGCCGCCTCCTGTTGAGGTGAGGCGGCGGGCGGTCATGTAAGGGGCGGTCGTCACTTGTACCCCTTTTCGTGTGGGGACGTTTTGACTGGCATTCCAATAATTGCCTATATTATAATCGTGTTGAAGTAGTCAATTGTAGCCCAAAACAATCACAGTACAACATATGGCCCAACACCCATGTTACATAATCACCTCGTTTTTTCCGAGCAGCCATACCAAGCCATAGTATTGCATTTGTTTAGTTTGGACATGCCGTGTGCATGCCGCCATATTGGATTGCATAACATTGCGTGAATTTGAAATGAGAAACTATAAAACCAAGCAGTGGACTTCATTAATGAGTTTGGTTATCACTGTCTTGTCATTGTAAGTGATGAATAGAAGGTCCCTTACCTGAAGGTACTTTTTGAGAAATCCGACTGTTGAAGCTGCTGTAGAAACACCAGATTTGAAAAAGGTGTCCATTACCTGTGAAACGTACGGTACCGTAGCCTTAGTGGTAGTTGTCCAAAACAAAAGGCTCACAGTAGGATATCACACCTACAGGTCTATACACTAGGTGGCGCATCTATGTACAATTTTTACGCACACTGGTGCAAAAAAATGATGGAGATAAGTATGGAAAAGTATGCATTTCCTGAAAGAGGAATATTTTTCTTTTGTAATCAAACACAAATTTTCGTAAGAATTTCTTCTACATGCATGTAGAAGAAATTCTTACGAAAATACAAAATAGGATACTGTCAAATGATCATTCACCTCACATAGTAGCACTTACCATAATTGTACGAGAGAACTTACAACAACTTTGGACCAGGTATGAATACCCTCATAAATTTGTGATATTTGTAATGTACATTATCATGTAAAGGGAGTCATTTGACTGATATAGCTATTATGAACTATAACAGCCTATACTTAAACAGCAACTAAGTTACCTGTATTTTCTAATATCATTGAACCAATCTACCTTCTAATAGTTACAAAACAAAAGGGTTTCACAAATGTTTTATCCGAGCTGTTAAAAGTAAAACAATTACATTTTTTCAGGACAACTCTTTGTGTTTTATACTTCATTGGGATATTTTTGGAAGAGGGAGAAAGTAATTCCATTAACAGGGCTTTGTATTAGCAATATATAAATCTGTGTGTCAACAATGGTTTCTATGAATACACTATCCTAGTAGAGCTGCTATGTTGCAAATTTAAGTTTTAACACTTGTCAATGACCCTTTCCCCTCACCCATACTCATTGGGGTGTGGCATCATTTTCGCACGTTTGAAAGCTAAGGGGAAACTTAAACAGGGCTTATAGTGTATTCAGAAATCGTCACGATTGTTACAAGGTGAGCATTTGATAAATCATGTTTTAATTATTGTATTATATAGCACATATTTGTATTTAGAAGGGAAACGAATTGGTAATTATTAATAAAGTAAAATGAACCTTTTGGTAGGGAAAGCTTTCTTTGAAACTGAATTGACTATGTGAGTTGTGTTATACTTATTGAAACCTTCAGTGATCAGGCGGCCAGGTCTAAAGTTATATTTGATTAGTAATTGCTAGTAATAGAGTCATTCCTAGTAATATGATTTGCTATAGTCATATTTACACATTGTTGAGAATTCAGTTGAACAAGCAACAATTAAAGTGGCTAGGATCGCTGAGAATAAAGATTGGAATTTATGTAAAATATATCAGGAATTAGATTCAGCTATGTCAGGTATTCTCAAACTTATTTCTAAGTGTTTCTATTTTTCTGGGATTGGCCAGACGCACGGCCAGAGGACGTCACTAAAATTGACGCCCGGGTTATTTTGGTCTCCCAGACCAAAATAATTTTCAATTTGATTATTGGGAACATACCTCATATGGGTTTATATGATCAAATCAGGAAAGCCGTTGGTTAAGGGGGTGCTATTGTATTAAATTACTATAACTTTGACCAAACTCTTATAAAGGAGTTCTGTGATCGGCAAGTGCTACTTTAAGTAGACTAAGGAGGTGAAGGGTGTTTTAAAGGAACATACATTGGTCCATTAGGACCATGCTCGGCCACAAAGTTAAGTGAAGCTAGTAGCCTAGGCAAAATTAATGTTGTTGTATCATTGTGAATAATCAGTAAAGACTGTTGTAAAATTATACTGAGATTAAATAAATAAAGATGAACCTAAAGGTGGGAATGCTAAGTATATAGGCCTCCATGTAATTATACATACAATTCTGAAGCCCACTCATACAAACTTCGCACTGCTAAATATATTATATCACATTCTTTTGCTGTATCATTTCAATGGAAACTGAAACACCACATTTCCTATGAGAAATATGTTTGTTAAGGAATCATAACCTTGGCTAAATAGTGTTGAAGATGCTCCGTATTGAAGAACGTCTTCAACAGTTAAAAGCATGTAGCAGAACGTTTAGCCCAGTGGACAGGAGCGCGGGGCTTGATTGTAAAATCGTAATCAGTGCAATAAGCGTCTACACCAATGTGTTGTAAACGTTGTTGAACATGCAAGCATGTTCAACAACGTTTAGATTAAATACGTTGCGGTAAACGGTGCCTTTGCAGTGTATTGGTGCTTGTAAATGGGGTTCAAGTTTGGATTTGTGTAATCAACCCATCGTCTCAGAATGTAGATGTGACGACGACAAAATTACATGCGAGATGATTAATCGTAACCCCATGAATCCCGGATTTTGTGCTAGACGGGACTTTTTTACAAATGTTACAAATGTTACATTTGTAGATATCAGGAAATCAACCACTATGTTTAACTGCTCATCAATCCCAGACTCTTTGTCATTCGATTTGATATCAGACTGTTTTCCTTTAAGCACTACAGCCGCAGGATCAACTTCTGAAGCAGCAGGATCAACTTTTGAACGCACTAGCACCAGCAGCAGCACTAAACCTATTGATTCTAGCACAGCAAGTACTATCACTAAATGTTCCAGTTTCAAAACTAGCAGTACTTCTAGCACCAAAGCCAATAGCATTACCAGCACTACACCATTTATTACAACCCGTGTAGACATCAGCACTACCTTGGAACCATCTAGTTTTAGCCTTAGCACTTGGTTCACAACGCCAACTATTGGAAGTTCCACCACTCCATCTGTATCATTCACTAACATTGGAATTGGAATCGGGGCTGGAGTTGGTGTGATTGTAGGCCTTATCGCGCTGGCAGTGTGCTTATATAAAATTAAGTTTATTCGCTACGTAATATTTTTTTATAGAGCCTGTCGCCGCGGTGGAACTGTTGGTGTCAACTACACTCATCCTGAAGCAGCTATGGAGTGGGAAGACATAGATCTGAGTTTGTCTACGGATTGTTGACTCCTTAACATAACACATAACAAAGTAAGTATTTTTTTCCAAGGTTTTTATTTTTGCCAAGACATATGAGAATATGTAATATTTAAATATTAAGACACTATTATAATTCTGTTTAATAACTGATTAAATTAGATGTACATATCATTAGTAAATAGTGTGACTCTTTTAAGACAATAAATTCATAGTTTGATTAACATTACTAGTGATATTAACCGCATTTGTTCCAAAATTCCACTGTTTGGTCATTTTTATCTTGATTAGCGCTAAATACATCTAAATACTGTTGCATCGACCAATTGTGAAAGTATTTCAAGTAGATATATAAAACACAATATTGTCCACATACTGCGCTTTTGGACCCCTGTAATACTTTTGCATTGTATTGATAGTTCTTTGTGTTGTTCACATAAAAATCGCTTAACAGCGGATCATAATAATCAGGATTTTGTCCTAGTGAATCAAAGAATTCAGCAGTTCCATTTTTGTTTGAGGGTAAATAGATAACAACCCAGTGTTCTTCTCCTTTACACGACTTGACGGTGTTCAATACATAATATTGCGAGCCTTTACTCGTTTTTAAAGGTAATTCATCTATAGTTAGCGCGCCTTGATACGCCGGAATTGATCTTAAACAGTTGTCTATGTTTGTATTGCTCATTCCTTTAACCCGATCCATCCTCAGTTTTCTACGTATACGTTTCTAGCTGAGTCAATTTTGACCAAACTAGGGCTTGTTGCGTACGCGATCAGTGTGATGGCCTCTGGTCATTTTGTCGCAAAGGAGACTGTTAATCGAGTATTGCCCCGTTTCAGAGTGGAGAGTGCTTCTTCTTGTTGATGCTTTTTTATATCAAATATATAGATGGTGTATCCTGATTTATAGTCTTCCTTAGACACATTCGGAGCCTCTTTTTGTTGCGGAGGGCGGGATTCGAACAAAGAAGCATAAGCCTCTGTAAAATGGTTGTTTGCGAAGTCAGGCTCAAATGGGCGCCCAGGTACAGATTTCCCGTTCACCTCGAAGTTTAATTTAATTAAATTAAAGTGCTGGAAATTAAACGGATTCTTTGTGGAATTTCCGTTGTATGCCGTCCCCGAAACCAAACAGATAATTAGCATATCGGGAATTAAATCTTGGAATATAGCATCCCTTCCCCATTCGTAGTTGCCTTGAGGAATATTGAACGCTTTTAATTCACTCCTAGTTATCGGGTATAGAGCCGGTGATTTCTCTATTTTTTTATTTTGAGCTTGCAGTAATGCCTCATTTATCTTGACAAACGGGACTTGTAATGTGATGTCTTTGATATGAACGGAATATGTCTTTGACGTGCGAGAAGGCGTTGTAGACTCACTCGTATTGGGATCTGGTGGTGAAGGCTTAGTCAATGGAGCGTAAAGTAACCGGAATGGATCAGTTGCTGGGTATAGGTTAACGCTCAATGGTACACCATTTATTAAAAGTCTACTTTGCTCTGAGATATCGCAATTCAAAGTTGACATCAGTTTGACTTCTTTTCCGTCTTCAGTCCATTCATGACGAGATGTAATACCGCCTCCTATCGCATCCTTGCTTACGTGTTCATCCATTCTTCCCGATTGATCTTTAACAAATCCGCCTATTGAAAACCAATTAAGGTGATCATTTACACCATAGCGTAATAGGGTGTCCAGATAAGCTTTGTACGCTAGGTTGCAAGATACACCTCCATTAACCTGAGTTTGCTGCAGACCAACTTCCATTCGATTAAAAATTGATATGCTAGACATATTAATGAGTGTACAATCATCTACACCGGATATCAAAGCTCCAGAATCAGTAAATATTTGTAAGGTTGATAAAAGTCGAACATTTTTTAGGTCCAGATAGTCTCCAGAATTGTTAATCACATCAAATGTAATTGGAGAATCACTCGATATTACTCCAGTTGGTTTGAAATCCTTAATGTATATGGATTTAATGCTTGTGTCAACAGGGGGGAGGTCAAATAAATCCAACCTTTCTGTAAAACCTTCATCCGCATTATTTAATATAAACGTTGATGCCGACATTTTTACCGTTTAAATCTTCGTTTCTGGTTAGTAGACCTTTTCTTTGCTTTCCCTTTTCTATGAGGTGCTCTTTTTCTTACTCCGGCTCTCTTAGTTTTACGTCTGGTGCTACTAGACCTTGTTTTGGAGCGTTTACGCCTGGAGTTTTTTCCGCTTGTCCTACCTCTTCCGCTCTTGGGCGAGGAATGAGACTTACATCTCATGTTTGTCGATTTCTTTTCTTCTAATAAGGCGGCCTTTGCTCTTTCTACTACCTGCTCAGAGGGAGTGACAACCACAATATCCCCGCTTGCTCCTTTTCCTGACTGGATTAATCTACGATTTGTTTTTTCTATGGGTTTTGTTATTTTCACCCACATGTCGGAGCTAGGTAAATAAGGCACAAAGCTCATTCTCTAGGAATTAACTGAAGTGTACACCTTACTTCCTCGCTGTCAAGTGATGGTAAAATTCCTTTTTCCGTCCTAATGTATATTCTTACTTTATCGCATAGACTTTCGGGTTTTACAGGCATGAAATACGGTATACCTACTTCCCCTGTTATACTCGCTATTCTAAGTAAGTTTCTGAATTGATCCTTGGATAAAGAATCATATTCTAGCAAGTCGCAATACACATATAAATCTTCCGTTAGCGACGTTACTCCTTTAAGCTGTATTTCCATTAAAGCGCATTCCCAGGCTTGATCCTTGAAATTAACATTCGATCTAAGTTCCACTATAAAATCCCAAATTGAATTAGATGGAAATTTATCCTTAGAATCTTTAGAGTTTATAAACAAGTACATTCTACTACTTTCTTTGAAGGTCGACTAGTTCTTCCTCTGGAACCCAAGAATTGAATCTCTCGGGCCAGCCATACCAACTGATTATGTACCCTGGCGTACCCTTCATTTTCTTTTTTTTAATAACCTTTTCAATTCTGTATGATGTATTATCGTCGACAATAACTTCCTCTAGTTCCTCTTCGTAAAATCGCCCATCTATTGGTTCGTTGTCCCATGCTTTAATCGTGTATTGGGGAATACCTTGTTTTGCTTCCCTACTAGTTATTATAAACAACTCATTTGTCCAATGCTCGCTATACTGTCTACTAAATGGGTGTTTTGCTATCGACACACGAACGACATCATCTATTTCTAAATTAAAGATACTTTTCTTCGGCAGTAGTCTCTTTCTCTTTTTTAAAAATGATTTTTTTTTCTGTGGTTCAAATTGAATGTCCCAAATATCTACCTCGGATGCTGTTAGAGCATTTTTAGGGCTGCGCTGTATACTAGAATGGAATGAAAGATTGTATGATTCTGTGACAGCGTCTAGAACATCAATCCACCTATAGGATTGTTTATAAAACATATACTTGCTAAGTTTCGTTTTCAACGTCTTTATTACTCGTTCTGCGAAGTTTGCTTTAGTTTCATTTCTTGTAATGACCTGTTTAATTTGTTTTTCTTTTAATAGGCTTTTTACCCATTTATTATTGAATTCTGTTCCTCCGTCCGATCGTAACACACTTGGTTTAGCTTCAGCGAAAATTACCTTTAAAGCCTCTACTGTCTCTGTACCCTTAAGAGTTTTCAATGCTACTGTCCATGTATAGCGCGTAAATACATCAATACATACAAGAAAATAAGCGTAATTGTCATTTTTATCCTTTAGTTTAGCGTAATGTGCTGTATCTGAGTCATACTGATAAAATTTATTAGGAACAACGACTCTCTGTCTCCTCCTTGGTTCTTCCGGTTCCTTAAATATTGTGTACGTTTCTTGCTCTTTTAACCATTGCTCAATGTCTTCGTACTTAAAATTTTTTGAATCCTCTTTGGATGCAGCGTACAATTTGTTTACGTCACTAAAACCAGCTGGATGTCTAGGATCATAATATACATCACTGAGATACTGCTCTATACTTTTTCCCATAGCGACGCCCAGTCAAAATGAAGTTTTCTTTTTTCCTTATGCAATGGTATACCAGGAGGAGGTTTAGGCTGGCTGTCCTTGCCTTTTCCTTCCTTAAATGTAGAGTCAGTCTGCGAAATTTGTTTAATTACTGAATTTTCCGTTTGAACAGCGGGTTTTGTCGGAAAACCTGACGAAGAAGCGGGAAGGGAATGCTCTGTTTGGGTGAAATCCACACTTGGTGTATTGTCTTGGTTTGGATCACAATTTCTCTGAGGAACAGATCCTTCCTCTTTCTTTTCAAGTTTTGAATCACTCTGCATACTTTCATGAGGTTGAGAGGATATATATCGATCATACGGTATCAGTACCATTTTCTTCATTGAGTAAGCTCCAATAGATTATCTCTGACAGGGTGAAAGATGTCAATGAAGGTCTGAAAGTGTTTTTTTAGGAGTTTTGCTTTTGTTTTAATGCTGCTTTTCCTATTTGCTAATCCTTTTAAAATGCGTCTGTTCCCATAAACCTCCTTCTTCGCCTGTGTATCTAAAGGGAGCTTTAACAAATTTAAGGCTATTTCACTTAATGCCTTTATTTGATCGTTCGTCGCCGAGGATATTAAAGCTAATGCCTGTTTTTTGCTAGGAGTCATAAGTAACAAATCGAGATACACCTGATTGCTTCTCATCAAATCAGACATTTCTATTTGGCATAAAGGGCATTTGTGCCTCCGTTTTGTATATCTATGTCCTTTTCTTCACCTCCCTCTTCCGGACCATCACATACATCGAGTGAAAACGGTACTCCTTCGTGTCTCAGAGGTAAATAAGCTTCCCTAGATCTAGAAGGTGTTTTATACCTTTCTTGAATCTCAATCCTTCTGTTATTTTGGGCTATTTGTTTTTTTAGGTCCGCCACCTCAGTAGTAAGCCTGCTGAGTGTTTCTACATGGTAACTACTGTCTAATAATTTCCTCTTCGCTGGTTTGCATTTAGGAGAGTGAAACGCGTGTTCGACTTGAACAATATCCTCATCTTCCCACGACCGAAGTTTAATCCCGCAATGGAAACATTGCACCTCGTCCTTGTATCCTGTGTAAAAGAATCCATTGCTAGTCAGTACATACTTGGAAATAAAATGTTTCCAATTTCTAAATGTTTCCAACCTGTTTTCATATTCAGAAAACATTGAATACATAGGCAGAAAAGTGATTTTACTGCTCTGGAACCTTTTACCCAGTTTTAAGCGCTTGATCCTTTACTTATTACTCCCAAATGCTGATCACTGTTCCTCGTTGTTATATATACAATATCGGATCCTCATCGGGAAAAACCCTAGACCAAAGTTTCATCTCTGAATGGTTGTGTGGTGAAAGATCAACAAGTAAATACGAATATGGGACGCTAACTGCGTCTGTGTACGCTTGTTTAAGTAGGCCTGACATACCCATTTGTGAGTCCAAACGAGATATTTGTTGAATATCGCGAGGATTCTTAAAAAGCACATTATAGTGAGTATTAAGGTTAATACCGCGACTCGATTTTCCCTGTGAAAATATGTTTTGCGAAATGTAAATGACAGTTAAATTTAAATGGTGACTTCCTTGAGTAAATAACTTTTCCGCTGCTTTGTTATTTACTACATCTTGCATAAGATCATCAATTATCCATAATTCTGGTCCTTGGTTTTTCGGGTATTTTAATATATCTTCCGGTAATCCCTGTATAAATTCAACGTCAATCATGTCATCAAATTTATTTTGCCATATTCCATAAAAGTACAAGATACGATTAAAGGATGAATTAAACATTTCCGCTCTATAATTAATCGCTTTCTTGACCCATTCCGTTTTTCCGCAACTTGATGCACCACTCAAACATATTGTGCATGGTGTGTAAACCACATATTTTGATATATCCATCACCTTCATTGCTGATGCTGACACTAACCTAATTTATCTTTGTAATCCTTTCTTATTCCCTCCCATATTTTCCGGAGTACATTGTTACCTATATGGTCTTTGAGTTCTGTAAATTGAGCGACTTTCTTGTTGAAGCCGCATGACCAGTAGTGTTCTTGAGATCTACAATATACCAATGGTAACTCATTGTAAGCCTTTAAGATTTCTTTTACCTCTGTATTGGAGTAAAATTTTAATAAACAAAGCCCCTTCATAACTTCGCACATTACATCATACCATTCGCTCTTTGGACGAAAACCTTTCATAATGCTAATTACATTTATTTTTAACTGTTGTGGATTACTACACTGAACAATGTCTTTACACCTAACCTCATCCCGATGAAACTGACATAGCATATATAAATAAACTTGCTCAATGTTCACAAATGTTTTCCCTTCCCATTTTATCTCGCACATATACTCCAAAGAAAGAGGGTTGCTCCGGTCGAACAAGAATGCAGTATTATCTTTCCATGGACATAGTTCTATATCTAACGGACGCGTAGACACTCCGTCTTCCAACACTTCCCTTTTGCAGTAAAAGTAACTAAACCCGCTTTGATTCTGTTCATACGTATATATTCCATTCCTTTTCGCTCTAAAGCTCCTGTTTACTCCTTCCTTTGAAATTTGTGATTCTAAAACGGATGAGTATGTGGAATATACATTTTCCATTCTGCTTTTGTTGACTCCCTTACAACTAAACTTAATCTTATCAGCGTCTTTTAAAACATACGTCTTGCTCGCTAGACATATAAGTTCGTCTCCTTCTGCCTCCAATTTGAATGAACCTGGTTTCCTTTGGTCTCTTTTTTCGTGGGTTGTACAACACTTCCGTGGAAACCACACCGGATCTAACTGATCATCACACCGATCGTATATTTCACTCATAAACTGACCTTTCAATTCCGGTCTAACCGCTTCTTCTAGTGTCTTGCTGGATAAGCCAAAATAAAGGCTATCAGTGTCCATTTCTCCTAGTCTAAAATTATTCCTGTGTATGTAATAATCCAAACAATTATAATAGAATTCTAACATTCTTTTTTTGGCATACTGAAGAATGAAAAATCCCAGGTATATCGGAAGGTTCAAAACAATCTTCCTCTTAGCCAATTCAATTTCGTATTGATTGTCACCTAATTCGGCCATTTTTCTATACAGCGGACTGTTAACTTTAAGCATCGCTGTGTTCTTTTTATCTGTGTAAAACACATTTCTGTGACGTTCCTTTGACATGATCATCCCTCCATAAGCTGAGTTACCGATTAATTTCATTGTGTCTGCGATTATACTCTGAGAAGGGTCAATATCACCCTTTAAACGAGCTTCTGTCACATCCGACACAAATGGTTTAAAACACTTCGCTTTGCAAAATTCAACCACTTGATAAACTTTCGTTACTTCTAGACCATTTTGAAGGTACCATTTCAATAATGGCGTCGCTAATAACAATCGCTTTCCCTTTGTCCCTGAAACCAAAAGCTTGCGACTGTCTTTGGGAAGTTGAAATTTCTCACAGTGTTTTTTCATGTGTTCTCCTATAATATCATAGCAAACCTCTGTTGTGCAAAATAGCAGGCACATTTCACCAAAATACTCTTCGTACTGTTTTCCCGCTGGTATGTTTATGTCGCATTCTACCAATCCAAATAAAACATCTGATTGAACCGCTTTTAAAATCACGTCCTCACTTACCCTATGCGGGTGTTTGGTATAAAATTCGGGTAAGTACCTTTGGCTAAACATTTTTAATTCGTTATTGGATGATATCTCTTCGTATAAAGCACTCCTTATACAATTTGATGTTGTATCCCCAATCGATAAGTCTTTGATTTCTTTCTTTTGTGCGTTTGTTTTTTTAACCCGATCTTCTTCATTCATTTTTCCTTTTAAACATTCACAGCCGTGGAAATAACATCCCAGTACCTCTATAATAAGGTTTAGATGCGCAGAGTACCCATCAACCAAAAAATTAGCTATCCTAACTTTGTTTCCGTTATTGCATGCGTGTTTTATATTTAATAACGGATCTTTAGCGTTTAACCAATCTAACCACACATACATGAGCATGTACTTCTGGATCTTTTCCGGCTTAAAATTGTACTCTTTCTCTCTTCTTATGTAAAACCCAGTTGGCATTTCTTCCCCAATAGCAGAGAGATAAAGAGCTGATGCATCATATCCCAAAATTCGCTGGCACAATTTAGATCCTTCTGATCTCAGTTTAGTTTTCCCTGTGATTAATCTTCTATGAAAAATGATAGATGGCCCTCCGATAATATTTTTGTTAATAACATTGTATAAGTCTCTATGTTCTGGAGGAATCTTGCAAAAAAAGGCACCTTCTTTCGTTCCTATGTCATACAGCATTCTTCGCGCTAATCCCGGAACTAAAATAGCTAATTTAAATGCATCAATTCCTCTATCAAAGTAAAATGCTTGAAGCTTAACTGTAGCCATGACAAAGCCTAGTGTATCAGCATTATTATACCATATTAAGAAATCTTTCATCGTTTTCATGTTCCTTTCTTTCCATACATTTTGCATTTCATTATATTCTTCTATAGATATGTTTGCCTTCTTCATGGTGGAATAAAACGCTTCATAAGGTGGAAGATTTGTGTCTCTTAACTTGTCCACATTATCCATGTATTCGTATGGAAATGATCCCTTCAAATATTCTTCTGGTATCTTATATGCTTTTAAAAATCTAGCATATGAACATCCTGGCGCCAAAAAATTAGAAATATCCATAAACCTAAAACGTTCATTTTGTACCACTAGATATGAGTTGTTGCGTTTAGCTACAAAATTTCTATTTTCTGATAACTTCATGTGTTTAAAAAACAGTTCTTTAATTAAATTAATATCATAATTTGACGAATTAAACCCAAACACTGGTAAGACTTGCATATATTCCACAAATCTTAATTTTAGTCTTTGTAGGTGACGATACATCATTTTCTTCGATTTAATTTCTGAAAATATTATATCTTCCATAATATTTGTTTCCTCTTCTTCTTCCTCCAGTATATCCATCGATATCACCATACCTTCTTCATCCACTTCTCTTTTTTCATCGTCCTCATCAACATACCATTGCTGTAGTTTTTCATCCAATGCTTGAATAACTAAACTCCACCTAACAAGGGCTGCATTTTTTGCTTTTTCTTGAATTAGATTTAACTTTTCAAACATTAATCTCAACAGCTCATCTAAACTTTCATGCACAAAACATTCTGGTTCTGTATATCCCTCAACGTTGCTACAAACGCTTACTGATATCGGCTTATGATTTTGTAACCAAATAAGCTTTTGGGAATTTTGTTCATGTATCTTTATTAGCACACTTTCAAAGTCAAACGTTGCAAACCATGGATATGTCTTTTCGTTTGTGCATATTCCTACGTCATGAAGAAAATACACCTCCTTGTAGTTCATATCTTGTCTGCGCTAGACAATTATTACGATGCCTCATTAATTCCACTTTTACATTAAATATCCGATGACACTCTCCGCATTGAAATTTGTGTGCGTACGCTTTAAAGTCTGTTATGTAACTCAGATGTTCCTCGTACATATTTAAATACAATATGCTCCCAAATGTTTCTCTGGACAGATACCGTAATAGGGCCTGCAAGTGTGTCACGAGAGCGGCCGAGATAGGCCGAGAAAGGGGCGGGGTGGTATCTGTCAAAATGCGGGGACTATACGGTCACTATGGGAGACAAAAAACATAATCTAATACATGATTTAGGATGGCCACTGTCTTAACCGTTTTTTGATTATTGGTAACTAACACGTTTCTAATGAATTCTAGGCATTTACATATATTATCTGATTTTTATATTTGGGAGAAAAACAGCTGTCATTTCCGATGTAATGTTATGATATAGGGGTCACCAACACGTTAGTCCCCAAGTGGGGTGCCGTCAGTGGGGGTTTCCCAACCTAGTTAAAATGAGGTCACGAGACTTGCAGCCCCTATATTACCGAATCGTCTGGTTGTAGGTCATACACATTTATACATGTTTGAAAACATTGTTCAAAATCTGTAAACTCTTCCATTAGTAATCCCTTGTACTCAATATGATTTTCCGGTAATGAACGGTTTAACACATTTTCATTGAAACTTCTCCATTCTGTGTATAGCCTTTTTGTTTCAAGTTCTACGTCCAAAGCACCCTTATGTATGCTAAGCGCTCTAAATGCGCAAAGTTTATCTTTAACAACAACAGTCCTATTATGAATTGTATCTAGACATATCACGCTTTTCTTCCTTTGTAAATATTCTGGACAAAATCCTCTTCCCAATGGCCAATTTGTTAACGTTATAAAGTATCCTACGTTTAAGATAATAACTGGTTTCCATTTGGAATTAGGTCTCATACGTCTAACAAGTTCATGCAAGTCTAAATTTCTTAGGCTTTGTCTTAATTTTTCAAACCATCTATGATTTGAAATATACATAGGTTCAGTAAACACACTCGCATTTGAAAACGGTATAAAATATCTCAATTCACCCGTTTCTGAATGTCGCAATAACACACCCAAACTCATGTCCACTTTAAACGCGTGATCTGTTTCATTTGATATTTCATCTATATGCGCATCTATCTCTTCTACACCCCCTTCTAAATCGTTCGTCGGAAAATTAAAATGCATCGTCATTTCTCCCCTTTTATGTGTTTTCAAAATATGCCCTCTGTTTGCATCGAATACTGATTGAATATTTTGATCTTCTCCCCATGGTGGGTTATTCCATGGAACATCTTGTAGGCCGTTTCCGCTTCCGTGTATGTGACCCCTATGAATATATAATTCTTTGCGATTGTTGCATTTCTTTCCGCATGTTCTACATTTATATATGCGTTGATTATGTAGTAATGCGTGTTTAATAGTGTCTTTCTTGTTTATAGGCTTATATCCGCATACTGTACAGGGCTTCTGAACTAAGCATATACTTTCGTGACGCTTCTTGTTGTATGCTCTACTAAACATTCTTCTGCAATACTGACAACTCATCATAGTACTTGCATTCTTCCTCATCTTCTTTTGGTTGGATGACTTCGTTAGTGAGGTTTGGTGGGATGACTTCGTTAGTGGGGTCTTAAATAAAAATAACAAAACTGTTTTGTTTATAGTATTTTTATATAGTATTTACATATTCACTGTACAACAACAACCTCTTTATATTTTATACCAACTCGTAGTATTTATATTTTATACCAACTCATAGTAATTATATATTCACTGTACAACAACATGAACAACAACAACAACAACAATATATTCACTGTACAACAAAAACAACCTCTTTATATTTTATACCAACTCTCCTTATGTTTTTACGTTCTTGTATATTTATACTACCCTGTATAAAATTTAGTAATTACTCATATTGGGAGCATCTAATGATTGTTATATCTACTCATTCACCGATCCATGCAATAATATTATCTATATACAAAACTAACTAACTCTAAATTTAAATTTCTCCTTTTGACACTTCCCGCATGTCTGGTTCAGTTGCTCTGACTTTTGCACCATTCTCTTACATTTCTTACATAGCCCCTGCAATTATTAACAATATTAGTTAATTATATCCTGCAATTATTAACAATACTGGTTACATTAGTTATATACAATAATTTGATACGTATTATTTAATGTTACTATAATATCTACGTATTATTTAATGTTACTATAATATCTACATCTATATTTCAAATTTCATGCATTTCAGTTCTAATGATCAACCAACTAACCGTACCATTTCATCTTTCGATGGAACACGCTGAACGCCCACTGACGCGGCACTCGCTTGAGAGCTTCCATTCACCACCTCCATTGGTACCACACAGTCTGCACCATTCGGCTGAACTTGCCCATCTAACGTCTGTGTGTCAGATGTGTCCATTGTATCAGGTTTCATTAACTTTGTAATACCAACGCATTCAGATCTGTCGGGCGGTGATAAATTAGACTCTCTTAATATCTGCAATTATTATTATTGATATGCTATTGCTTTTTTCTATTGATATATTATTGACATATTACTCACTAAATAACTATACTGACATATTACTCACTAGATAGCTTATATCAACTTTAACTGTAAACCATAACAATAATATCAAAATTTAACTACATACGCGATTCAGTAACGCCTTATCAATCTTCAGTGGACCATCTGTACCCCTAATTGGAATTTCTTCTTTTTTCTAAAATAACAATGACAATGGTTTCCAGTAATATAACTTTTCTAGAATAACAACGACAATGGTTTCCTGTATTATAACTATGTTTTGATAATAAAGAAGTAAAATACATGTGTGCAAAATCAATTTCATTGCTTTATGTTGTCTTAATTCGTTACTTTACTCAAAACAAATTCCATATGTATCGTTTTTACCTCAGGCACCGTAATCCCTCCAGTCTCAGTCGTTTGATCTAACACAAGCTCAGCGTTATCGTACCTACCCGTAAGCGTACTAGCGGGCTCGCAACTACTACTACTGTTATGCGCGAATAACTCTATATCAGGTATGTTGTCCAAATCTTCCAATGAACAACAAGGAGCATATATAATATCTGGGTGACTTGCAAGCGGTGGTGCGAGTGATGGGGAATGTGAGTGCTGATCTAAAGTAAATTGTGCCTGCAAGCGTTTATGTAGGTCTACGCTGTTTGGGACTTTTGTTGTGACGTCATCATTATTGTCACTAGGTGGAGTAAATCTAAGATCAATAACATCATCATACGACGGTATGATAGACGGGTTAGTTTCAGTAACAACAACATCGTCATGTGACGGTATGATAGAAGGGTTAGTTTCAGTGACAGGAGTAGCTGTATTGTTTAAAATACTCGTTACAGGAGTAGCTGTATTGTTTAAAATACTTGTTACAGTGTGAGCTGATACATTCGGTGTATTATTATAAGTTTGAACGTTCGTAGTGTTAGGAACATTCCTGCTGGTGTGGGTATAAATAGGGGTTATTGGCGCATTTAGAATAGCATGGGTTGACTGACTCACCGGTATTAAAACGTGATGATTTAGTTTATCCGCTCTAACAACTCTATATCTAGTAAATCTTAGATCTTTAGACAATAATGACGTCACAATTGGATGGCAATTCGCTGTTTTGGATATACCCGTTAGTCTAGCTTTCCTACTTATCTTCTGCTTTGGCGCCTTACGCGTTAAAGCGCTCGCTGCCTCCGCGTTAAATTCTGGAAGTTGCGGTAATTGCGCTGCTTGGGGTGGATTAGAAATGCTCTCCTCTACTTGGGGTGGATTAGGAATGTACTCCGCAGCTTGGAGTGGATTAGGATTGCGCTCGGTGTTCATACCTAAGCGTAGTTGGGACAATTTAGAAATGTTCTCATGATTAAATCCTAATTGGGTAGGTTTAGGAATATGCTCAGCTCTAGTTTGAATAGGTTTAGGAATATGCTCAGCGTTAGAAAGGGCATTAGGTTGAAATACTGATGTAGGTTTGACAGGAGTCCCACCACTAAGATTAGCTGCACTACCTCTAAAACTGCTTCCATATGCACTGACATTAACATTAGTAGCTGTAGAATTACTTCTACATTCGCTTACAAATGAAGGTATTAATTCTTCATTTGGTTTAGTAGAACATACTACGCCATTGCCTGTTAGGTTAGGTAGTTCATTAACCGGCTTGAATAGATTCAATAAAGACTGAGATTGAGAAGTCATTGGAGAAGACACTTCAGACTTCGGTGGGGGAGTCACTTGAACCCCGCATCGTCCCTCCTTCTGACGTGTAATATCAGTTACTGCTCTCTGAATTCTACGGCGTTTCATGATCTAAATACAACAACAATACAAAACTGTTATCCTCACTCAAAAATAATATTGCTACTTGTTTCAATGACAAATCTATGTAATAGAATATTAAAATCAAATTTCCATTAAAAACCAAGACTTACCTGCACAGTCTCTTGCATTTTTTGCAACACGTCGTCTTCAGACATGTCACCCACTAAAAATTTGGCAATGCAACTAAATAATATATTTAGGCGCGCAATGATAGTCTTATCCATGATCAGCCAATATTCTTGATAATGCACTACGTCGATCCAATGGCAATATGAATCTCCTTACTCATTCACCTCAACTCTCATTATATATATATGCCCTTCAAACCTGTTGTGAAACATTCTCTGTCATAATACTAAGTACTCATAATGTAAACGCATTGGTCTTATGCAAATATTTAATCCAAAACATCCTTGTACATCATTTATTTTTATGACACAAATTCATTTTTGTAAGCCTGTCTCAAGCACCACCACTACCGTCACCACCTTACACTCTCTTGACCTCGCTTACACACCACCACTTTTCCATTCTCATGACCCTATTTGAGCTTTAGATACTGTTAAAGTCACTTGGTTGTGTGAGTAGTACACACAAATGGGGCAACAAAAACATGCACTGTAAGTAGTACATGGAAAAAAGGAACCACCACCACCCACGCCCCACCACTTTTTCGTTCTCAAGGCCCCATTTGATCTTTTAGATCACGTGGTTGTGTGAGTAGTACACGCAAATGGGACAACAAAAACATGCACTGTAAGTAGTACATGTAAAAAGGACATCCATTGTTACGCAAAACTTAAATATCCCATTATATAAACAATATATATGAGTCACTGTTTATCACGTGATACCAAACTACATCATTGGTTACAACATTTGCATACTTGCTCCTTCAGGTACATCTCTGGTCTCGATGACATGTGACTACTACAGTGTACCGCTCACTCATTGAACTCTTCTACTGCCCTCCCTTATTACCACCCGACACCTGCAGTACATTACTTACTCGTTAACCCCTCATACATTCTACATTCCCTCTTATCCGGAGGTCGTAAAGCGTTCGATGGTGCAATACTGCACCCTATTTCAACACTCACCTTGCAATACTACCCAGATTATGGGGTAAGTCGGGGTAATTCCTCTTTAAGTTTATAGAAAAAAAGGGGGTAGGTGGGTGGGTGGGTGGGTGAGGGGTATAACACTCCCTCTCTCCCACCCACCCACCTTTCCAGAGCTGTCACTGTCACTTATCACTGTCAGATGTCACTGTCAATTGACAGTGACACCTGAGGTTGTTGCACCACATTGAGGTTAAAGGGGTAAAGGGGGGGAGTTATAGGGGAAGGGGGGAGGTGGGTGGGTGGGTGGGGGGGTACAGCACTCCCTCCCTCCCACCCACCCACCTTTCCAGAGCTGTCACTGTCACTTATCGCTGTCAGATGTCACTGTCAGTTGACAGTGACACCTGAGGTTGTTGCACCACATTGAGTAACACCCTGTGGGCGATAATACAAGGCTGCTCTGCACCACGGTTGGTTGTTCTACTATTCATAATTCATCATTGTTTCATTAGTTGTTTCCTTTAAGAATAAAATAGATGTTAAACATGCAAAAGATTCACAAAATATTTTGCAGTCATTTATTTCTCAGTTTGATGCAATTGTATCTATAATATAGTGCAATGAATCAGCAATGATCATAGCGCAAAACTTGTGCTCAAAATATTACACTTCTCACCACGGCGGTACTCTCTCACTCTCGCTTCCATATACAACAATAGAGGATTTGTATTGGACTTCCAAGATGGCGCTTAGAGAATAAACATATGAAGCCACATGCTTGAGTATATCTTTCCTTCACAAAACCTAACATCTGGCGACGAGGATAAAGAGAAGAATCCACAAACTGTGCCATGAACTAGAGCAAGATAGAGGAAGGCAATCTAGCATAATCAGGAGGTTTCAGCAGCAGAAACGAAGTAAGAGGGTTTCAATTTGAACCAGTTGTTCTCCCATGACCATGTGCTCTGAGACTAAGTAGGACAGCTCCTATTACTGCAACAAGTGTGTGTGCCTATCTTCAGACTAGTTCAGAACTGTTCCTGATAAATACTACATGAAAGTGGTTCTATGAGTGAAGGAGGGTAGTTGAGTAAACAACTAAGTATCTCAAGCATCCCAAGTCAAGCTTACCTAATTAGGTCAAGAGTATTACCGCGAGATTAATTTGGTTGTGGTGTCTTATGCTATGTACTTGTATTATATAAGTATGGAATCTTTTTCTCATTTTCAATGCTTCCCACCACCCCACCCCCCCGGCTGCCCCTCGACCTCCTCTCCTACGCTTTTGTTTTGGTGTATGCATACACATGCCTCAGTGAGGCATGTGTATGCATGCAGGGGCGCTAGCGGCGGTATTGGGAGACACCATATTTCAGCGCTTTGTTTATATTTAGCGGCAATGGCCGTCGATTCGAATCTTCCCAGGACGATGTATTGAGCTATACCTTGCCCTAGCATCTTTTATGTACAGTATTGACGTATCAATTCAGGCCAAAATTGCGAGGAAAATGTCTTTAGATTGTCATTGTTGCAGGTAAAATACGCGGAGGAGTATGATCGTGTCTGCAAAGACGGCAGTAATTCTCGTTTCCCCATCTATTGTGCCCAACCGTGATAACGGGTACGACTGATTTGGGAGTAAAGAATAGCCGATAGCGGCTTTTTAAAAAAAAAAGCGGTGGTCGTGCAGTGTCAAGCCAGCCAACTAGCCAGGCAGCAAGCTATAGGGGTAGCCTGCTAGTAGTGTAGTGTACTCTAGTCATCCTAGTCATACTAAGAGGGAAGGAAGCATATTGCATACTATGGAAAGCCATTTATGTACATATCCCCATAACTCTAAAACGGGAAGATTAGCATGCTGATCAGGAATGCAGGGGTAAGAATGGCCATAGAAAAAGCGTGTGGACTGGGAATTTTATTTGCTGTTCAGCCGCGGGATAGCCTCCAACACGCACTCTTCCTATTCTTCCAAAAAGTTACATTTTAGGAATTTACTATTCTTTTAGTTTCATACTTCCTGCTCAGCCATGATCAATGTCTGAACAGCATCATGCTTCTCCTATTCTTCCCCGGGTTGGGTGCCATTCCGCACAATGGTTTGCTGTTCAGCAATCATTCAATTTTTTTATATGTCACCCCGCACCTGTTTAGCTAGCGCTTTTTCTGATCAGGATTATCAAGCAAACCACTTAAACCATGCATTCAATTTTTCATAAACATCCTTCCCCCACCCCCTTCACCTGACACCCCTTCTTTTATGTACATATCCCCATAACTCTAAAACAGGAAGATTAGCATGCTGATCAGGAATACAGAAGTAAGAATAGCCATAGAAAAAGCATGCAGACTGGGGATTTTAATTCCTGTTCAGCTGTGGGATAGCCCCCAACCCGCACTCTTCCTATTCTTCCAATCAGTTACACTTTAGGAATTTAGGAATTTAATGACATTTCAGCAACATTAATGCGGTAGTAGTTTGGTTGGTAGAGCCTCTATCATCGGGAGAGACAAATGGTCCCCCTTCTTAATAATGTCTCTACATGATCTTTTCTCTTATCTAAAAGGTTGGCGAGAATTGGACATTATATTCCTGGTGATGTGTCGACTCTTCCATTCTGCCATAAATAATATAACCTAAGATACACATACATCAATGGTCCATTTTCGAAAGCTGTCAGTCATTTACCAGAGTGCTATAGTATACAGAGTTTTGGCTTAGGTAGATCGTTGGTAGGGGTTCTAGGAGGACAATTTAGAGCTATTTGTAATACATCTGCTAATGAAGGGAGCACAGAGGTCGATTCCACCAAATATTTTATTCGGTATAGAAGTGAAGAACAATATATTTCTATGTGTATGGCTTAATCTTACGCCACATATTTCTATTCCGCACCACGTCGCACTACTCCGTGCGTAATGGGGAAGGAAGTTCCTATGGCGCAGGTATTTTCAATGCCTGTTCTGACTGATTATCAGGCCCTATTCCGCGCTACTCCGCATTGACCTTGGTGGGAGAGCAATGATATAAATTAAACATTTTGGTTGAATAAGATAGCCCTGGCATTACATTTTTTTTAATTCTTTAAAAAAAGCTGTTCAGGACTGAATTTTGCTGACCAGTTCCTACCCCGCATCTGAGACTAGAGACATGTTGCTGATCAGCAGGGCAGAAGCCTAACCCATCCGCAATGGGCTCCTACTCCGGCCCTGTGTACTGCTGAACAGGAACTGTGTAAGGCTGAACAGGATTTTTGCTACTCCATTTTTACTGATTGTGGATATGTACATAAATGGCTTTCCATAGCATACTGTTCTGTTGTACTTATGAGTTCTGTTATGAGTGAGATCCCCACATGTTGTAACTTTTTATGTCTGTAGTATACCCATGATTCCCTTGTCTCTCTATTTTGTCCTACCTACCTCCAATTGACCTAACTTAATTTATGCATAGGTCAGTGACCCAGCTAAGCACTTCCAGTTCCAGTTTCCCATTCCAACTCTTTGCCCAATAATTTATTTCGCGCAACGTCCGTAGTTGTCGATATTTTTTTTCTTCTGCTCAGCCTGTCGTTTGCGTGTTATTGTCAATCATGGCAGTTGCGTTGGGGGGACTTCCTACACCCAAACCGTTTGACACGATTGGAGAGCCAGAAACTTTGGAGCAGAGATGGAAGGAATTCAAGCGGGAATGGAGACCTACCTGGCAGCGTCTAGCGTCGAGGACCCAGAGCAGAAGGAAGCGCTTCTTATCCATTTAGGAGGGAAGGAACTGGGAGAAATTTACTATATGAAGCCGGAGGATGACAGAAAAGCAAGAGCTGATCTGTGTGTATACCAAGTGGTGACAAAAATATTGGACGATCCCTACAACCTGAAGAAGAACATTCCGAAGGCGAGACAAAGCTTCATGGAAGCAACACCCAAGCAAGGGGAGACAGTAAACAACTTCGTAACCAGATTACTTGTACTTGTGCAGTACGGCAACTTCCCAGAGCCAAAGAATCAAGTTCGAGACAAAGTGTTATACCACATGAGGGACGCTCATCTTAAAGCCAAGCTCATTTCAACAGACGATTTAAAGCTAGAGAAGATGGTAAAGATTATTGGAACGTACCACAATAAGGACGCGATGGTTTTGGTGCCGGCAGGCAACACAAACCAAGTTCATAGCAAGAAGCCCCAGCCTAAACTGCAATCTTTGACGAAGAACGGAAACTGCTATGGTTGCGGAGCTACTGGACACTTTAAGAGTGAATGTAGAAGATCGAAGGACCACGTCTGTGAGGTGTGCGGCAAGAAGGGACATTTGGCCAAATGCTGTTACAACAAGAAAGATAAGAAGTCACAGCAACAAGGATCGAAACAAGGGAAACATGGAAAATCCAAGGGTCAAGGACAGAGGAGTAATCAGAGAAGCGTTGAAGAGCATGATGTTGATAATGATGATCCATCGACTGATAACTAACTCTTCATGACGCGTTTTCACAACCTTTGGCAAGGTTCGAAGAACGACGATATACTTACCTTTGAGATGAATAGTGTAAGCGTTCCCATGGTTGTGGTCTCTGGAGCACACCACAACACTCTGTCCAAGGAAGATTACGAAAGACTAAGCAGCAAATCAACAATCAGGTTGGAACCTGCCAACGCGAAGTTATATGCCTATGCAAGTAAAGAGCCGCTTCCAGTCCTAGGAAAATGTCATCTGAATGTTTCTGAGCCCCAGACCAAGAAGACGGTTGCAGCTACATTCTTCACTGTACCAGAGGCACAAATATCTCTGCTAAGCAGCCGAACATCCAAAGAACTAGGAGGGCTGAGGATTGGACTGGACAAGGGCGTCGGAGAAATTCCAGCAGGTCGTCAGCCAGGTTATCAAGACATGCGAAGGTGCCTACAATATGGCAGATGATATCGTCATCATGGGTCGAAATCAAGAGGAACATGATCGACGACTAACAAACGTTGTCAAGACGTTAGCTGACAACGGATTGACTCTCAACAGCGAGAAATGCAAGATAGGACTGCGGTCTATTACATACATGGGTCATGTACTCTCGGATGAAGGGTTAAAGGTCTCTGATGACAAAGTGAAAGCTATCAATGATGCCCCAGCCCCAAGAGATGCATCGGAGGTGTGAAGATTCCTTGGCTTAGCACAGTTTTATGCGAGGTAGACAATTTCGCCACCATCACCAGTCCGCTGTGGGAGTTGACGAGATCCGACACAGAGTGGAAGTGGGACAATGCTGAGAAGAAAGCCTTTGCGGATATCAAGAAAGCACTTGGCGAAGCCCCAGTTATGGCATACTACTCATCGAGAAAACCAACTAGGCTTACAACTGATGCGGCACCAGTAGGCTTAGGAGCAATCCTAGAGCAGCAGCAAGAAGATGGTTCCTGGAGGCCAGTACAATTCGCAAGCCGAAAAACTACTGCTGTTGAAAGTCACTACTCCCAATTTGAAAGGGAGGTGCTTGGTATCTTCTGGGCGTGCAAGAAATTCCACCTATACCTAGCAGGAATTGAATTTGAGATCAGAACGGATCACAAATCACTGGTAAAAGTACTAATGGCAAGGGCAAGTCCACCCTCAGCAAGGTTAGAAAGATGGATGCTGTACCTCCAGCAATATAGATTCACCATTTCTCACATCCCAGGGAAAGATAACCAGGCAGATGCCCTGAGTAGGCTACCAAGTGCCTTGGAAGAAGAGGACTCAAGCACTGAAGACCATGTTTTCTCTGTGGTAAAGGAGACAATTCCTGTTGCAATCAATGAGAGGATATTCGAAGAGGCATCGAAGAATGATGAGACACTTAGCTTGGTTAGAGATGCCATCACTTCAAAAGATTGGACGCATCTGAATGGTACTATGTGCAAGGCTATGAAAGATGAACTTTGGACAGCAGGCTACATTGTGCTGCGAGGAAGTCGACTACTGGTTCCCAGCGAACTGAGAAAGACTGTGATCGAACTTGCTCATGAAGGACACCAAGGGATTGTACGCACCAAAAGCAGGATTAGAAGCAAGTGTTGGTGGCCCAATATGGATAAGGAGGTAGAGAGGCGCGTCAAGACATGTTATCCATGCCAGCTGGTAGGTCGTACAGTCAGCGAGAACCTTTGTCACCTACAAAGATGCCCAAGACGCCTTGGTCCTATGTCACAATCAACTTGTTAGAAATCCCCTATGGTCACCATCTCCTTGTATTGGTGGATTACTTCAGCCGATGGCCGGAAGTCTGCTACCTAGCGAAAACAACTGCCAAAAATGTCATCAAAGCATTGAAAAAGATCTTCCAGACACATGGGTATCCAGACATGCTGAGAAACGGCCAGCCATTTGCTTCTCAGGAATTTGCAGAATATCTACAAAGCTGCAACATTTAGCACATCAAAGGAATACCGTATTGGCCGGAAAGCAACGGAGAAGTGGAATGTTTCAATGAGACACTTCTGAAATGCGTGAAAATTGCTGACATAGAGAAAGAAGAGTGGAGGGAAGCTGTATCGGATTTTCTCTTCCACTATCGTGTAACACCACACAGTGCAACTGGGCAGAGCCCAGGATATCTTCTCATGAGACGACATCTCAAGGACAAGGTTCCACGACTGACAAGTAACCTAACCATGGACACCTTGGACCATGAAAAAGCCAGAGATCGAGATGCTTTCCAGAAGATGAAGGGGAAACAGTACACTGATGAAAGGAGACACACCAAGACTAGTAATATTGAAATTGGCGACAAGTTGCTTGCCAAAGACTTGAACAAAAGGAACAAAACGAGCCCCAGGTTTGAAGCAAAACCATACACAGTTTTTCAGAAGGAGGGAAGTGCTGTGGTCATTGAGCGATCAGAAGGAATCCAGAGAATGCGAAACTCAAACCACCTAAAGAAGTTCCTTACTCCAACTACTGATGTTGCGACGTATCCGCATTCGATAAAGGCTGATGCAGAGCGCGATTCCCACTTTACAAACCCTGATCTGCTTCCCACCCCTAATGTTCCCAAACCTCACATAAGCCCAGAGGTCAGCCCTCCCTGGTCATGTCCCAGTCCCAGACAGACTGAATCTCACTCAAACGACTCTCATAACAGTCACACAGACAGTGCGGCAAAGACACCTGTTCGTACCCCAAGGGAGAGACGTGCCCGAGCTGACAGAAGGACTTCGTCATTGGAGCGATATTTTGAATGACTATCTTCAGCCAAGAAGAAGGAAGACCGATTTGGCTGGAATGACCTCCGGATGAAACAGATGAACAGTTTATAGAGACAGTTACCAAAATGACAAACTGACAATGAAGCAGAATCAAAAGGAGTTATATACATAGTGTTCTAAAACTTTCATGACTCTTATCAAATCTAAGAAGAACAACCTATTACTAAAATGAGTCAATTTTGGTGCTAAAACAAATCAGGATCTCTAAAAGAATTTGTTGGTGCTCTCTATTCAGTATTCATAATTGGTATATCTATGAGTGTTTTGTACACATGCATAAGGTATTATGGAGCCTTTCATATTTCAAAAACACGAGGGAAGATGTAGTGTCATAAGGCTATTCCGTTCCGTTTCGGCGGTACTCTCTCACTCTTGCTTCCATATATACCAATAGAGGATTTGTATTGGACTTCCAAGATGGCGCTTAGAGAATAAACATATGAAGCCACATGCTTGAGTATATCTGTCCTTCACAAAACCTAACAGTTGCTCAGCCACTTCTGCCCAGACTACTTGAGAATTTTGTTCATTTCACTTGACCGGTCCTGTGAGTCATGCACTGTTACGCATGTGTTGTGACACCCGGCTGTCACTTCACTTTATCATGGTGAAACGTTGGAGATGTGGTGGTGAGAAACATGACCCACCCACTGGTCAGAAGTGTACACGGTCTACGGAGAGGAAACCTTGTCTCCTCTGTAGACAACATTGACTGGGAGAAATGGTCTCCCCCAATGTCTAGTAGGAAAAAGAAACGCACTACCTGGGGCTCTAAAGTTTGTGAGTCTGTCCCTAAAAGCTCCTGGTTCAAGCGTGAGAAGCATGATTTCCTACGCCCACCTGCCGAGGCTTCTGTTCATAAGTTGGACGCCCAGTATGAGGTAGGTTTGACGGATGTGGGGGTGACTGATAATGATAATGATTTGGAACTTGACACAGCAGACTGGCCGCCCCTGGGTCAGCCCTTGCAGAATCGTGAAAATGTTTCAGCTAAACAGAAACCTGCCCGACAGGTCCCTGTTATAGCAAAGAAGCCTGTAGTTGCTGGTGAGGCTGATGCTTTAAGCTTGTACGCTTGTCGTGTAAGTTGACGGCATTGTAACTGCAGACTATCCCTTCCTCCTATGTCACTCCCGACGTCTAAGTAAGCGTCCTCTCCTCCTCCCTCGCTCCGCTGAGCTGAACAGAAGTTTTTCGGGTCTCTCAAGTTTGGCCTTTTTTAGTACATTCATTACCACCTGAATGTCCTTATCTTCGCACAATTTTACCATCTGTGTGTCAGGATGCCACCTAAATGAACTTCTGGGAGTTAGAAGATGCCAAAATCCACTACGAGGTCCGGACGTGTGATAACCCTGAACCCGCGCTTCGCTGAGCCTAATGGTGACAGATCTACAGCCACCTCGCCCAGCCAAGATGACAACGTAGTTCTATCTCTGACTGCCAAGAAGGCTAAGGGCCCGGACAGGCAGGATTTTGTGACTAGGACTGAATTCACTGCTGTGATGTCGGTGATGAACCAGACGGCTTTGGAGCATAAGGATGTATCGGCCAAGATTGGCAAGGACCAGCCACAGGGGGCGGCGGCAAGCCAAGCCCTTCCTTGTACGGCCATACAACCTGAAACTTCACCCGTCCGCCATTCTTGACGTCGCAGACGCAGTCTGCCCCCATCAACTTCCGCCCAAGTGTCTCGCAGGCCCCGAGTCAGCCGATTCCACTTTACAACGCGAAGCAGTACCCAGCAGCAGCTCTAAGCCCTCAGCAGCCACCACAGGCGTATGCGGCCACACAGCTTCCCATGATCCAGCCTATATTTACGCCTCCTGTAGAGAGATTACCAGACCCAACAGAGATCTCAGCAAACTACAGAGAATCTCAGTTCGCATATGATGCCCTCGACCGCCAGTACCCTACAGTTGGACATCCTCGAGGTATGTTGAAGTTTATAAAGCCGTTTTCCACACCAGAGGCTAGTCTTCCCCCTGATATGTATCAACTTGTCAGGAAAAACAAACGAGAGCTGACACTTCCTGAGTATTTCTGCGGTCTTTCGAGAATGATTTCTAACCTCCTTACTGTTGCTACTATCCCGCATCATATGACCAAGCATATGGAAGCATTAGCACAAGACGCATCGCAATTTGAGTGGGATGGTGTAAGGGCTTGGTCCCAATCTTGTTTGGCCCAGATCAACGAAGGCCAGGCAGCTTGGGGAGATGTGTATCATTTCCAGTTCGAATGATCCAGGCTATGCTGGGCTATGAAGCCTTCTAACTCCACTCCAAAAGGCTCCACTCCATGCCCAATGTATAACTTTGATGAATGTGCTTCCAATGGCAACCACGTATCAGGTGGCATTACCCTCATTCATGCCTGTGGTTTTTGTTTTTTCTTAACGAGAGGCAGGGAATACCAGCACCCCTCCAGGTCATGTAACAACAAATCTTGCATGCCTGAACGTGGCCCCACGCAACCAAAGAAGTCGGGAGCCAGCACTTGGCCAGCTTCTAAATCGTCAGCACCTAGTGCATCTACTAGTTACTCAAAAAACTAATTCAACAAGAGCATACGAAATATATTCAGTGTGAACCCGTGTTTAAGCCTAAAAAATTGTGTTCAATTAAATCAAAAATCATCGACTGTGTGCAAAAGGATCAGACGAGCCAAGACTCGTGCATCTTGTTTACATCGGAAGTCGGTCAGTCAAGCCGGCCTCCACCACAGGAGAGTGCAGCGCTCCCAATAGTTTCTTTACCACTAAAACAGGAGAGTTCTAACCAAAATGGCGCCGCTTCCGGAACTGGCCCCTATTCCAACAGTCCAGGTAAACAAATATCTGATTCTCTCATTACTACCTCGGAAAGTTACTCTCGACATGTGATACCATTGTGCCTACCTTTGTGTGATTCTTCTAGTTATATTGAGCCATCTCCCTGTGATGTTAGCGGGAAGATTGTTTGTTGTTCAACTGAATTATCTCCGGAGCACGTTATCGAACAACCTCCAGCTCTCGCTCCTACTGACGCTCCCTCAGAGCTCTCAGACATGTGTTGGTCACTTGATGATCATGATAGTTACAATTGTGAGTTTATTTTTTTTTTTTGCCAACACCGGGTCTTTATTCAAAAATCAGACAGAGGCAACAGTTAAAGAGCTTGACAATGTGTTACATCGCTCTTGTATCAATTTTTCTTGTATGCGTGTAGACCTTTTCGTTTTGTACCTTTTTCTGAAATGAAATTCGGGTATTTTACCTTGATTGCTAGCTTTTAAAATCTAAATAAAATCCGTTAACTTACTACTGCGTTTTTTGTTATTTGTACGACTTCCTACTGTCGTTGAGATTGCGTAACCCCTTAGCTGTTGTGTGTTTTTTTGTACGCGAATTAAAATTAAACCTATCTATCTCACATTTGGGATACATTTTATCTTGATGTCCTCTTTTTTTTTTTTTTTTTGTTAGAAAACATCATATAATCAGAAAGGATCAAATAACTATTATCACTACACATGTGTTACCAGGTTGTATGACTGTTCTACACTATCATAATATATACCACAATGGGTAAGGGCTACAATTCATCGTAGAATCTCTCCCATAGGTTAAATTCCTTTTCGTTAACTGGCCCAAATTTAGTGCAATCTTTAGTGCTACCTTGATTTCTCGTAGAAATTCGAAGAAGCACACTTTATTCTCGTGGAATAATCTTGTTCTGTAAATATAGAATTTGGCCTTTAGGAATATATAGTTTAACCTTCTATGTTTTACGTCGTTGGACGGAATGCCTAAGATCAAATGAGCGGCATTAATGTCGTCGAGTATTTCGCAGTCTAACCATCTGTTACGACTGGCCCAGTTGATTAGGGTGTGCCATAGGTTGTTCACACGTTCACAGTCAATGAAAAAATGGAAAACGTCGTCGACTTCTTCACAATAATCACAGATAATAGTGTTTTTAAAACCATATTTCTCTAGTTTGAGATTACACACAGTAAGCCAATTGTGAGTTTATTAATTCTTTTGGGCCATTAGGGTCCCCCCACCTCGAGTGGGAAGTTCCACACGTTACTACGGTGGAAAAAGATTCATTGACTCAGGTTCCCTGTGAAAATAATAACAAAGTTGCAAACGTGTTGGATTGGACATACCGTGCACGATGGCCGTTTCCTGTGGTTAGTGGTAGAGACTTTGTCAACATTTATGAATCGGTACGAAGCGTTGCTCGACCGGACATGTTTGGTGCAAGGGTTCCCTTGATTACAAAACTCAATGTAAAAGCATGGATGTGTGAGGCTAGTGATCATCATATGGACTCAACAATACTGGAGGGGATCTCCTTTGGTTTCCCTATACAGTACAGTGGCCCACCTCTCTTTAACCAGCAATGTCAACCAAACCACTCGTCTGCTCTTCAGTACCCTCAACACGTGAAAGAATACATCATTGCAGAGTCTGCACTAGGTGCTCTTTGTGGTCCCTTTCACAAACACCCTTTCACTCTATGGTTCCATACAAGTCCCCTCATGACGAGGCCAAAGAGTGATAGTGACAAGCGCCGTATAATCGTAGATGATCGTAGATGATCGTAGATGATCGTAGATGATCGTAGATGATCGTAATCGTAGATGTCTTTCTTTCCCGGATGGGGGTGTCAATGCATACATACCAAAGAACATCTTCAACGGCATGACTGTGTATCATAACCTCCCTACAGTTACTGACGCCGTCAGTGCCATTCACGACCTCGGCCGGGCGGCGTGCATGTCAGTAATCAACCTACAGAGAGTCTACAGATAGTTCCCAGTATGTCCATTGGACTGGCCTCTCTTAGGCATATGTTTTGAAGATAAATTCTACTTTGACAGGGTTCTTCCCTTTGGAGCCCGCACCAGCTCTTTCACCATGCAGAGTATAGCGCAGTTTATTGCTAGGGCTCTCCAAAGAAGGGGTGTGACAGCACTTATTTACCTTGACGATTTACCCCTGATCTCAAAGGACTTAACATCTGCAAAGGCTCACTTCCAGCTTACACTAGGCCTCCTGCATGATCTGGGAGTTGAGATAGCCCCTAATAAGATTCAGCATCCAGCCCCTTGTGTAACGTGGCTCGGAGTCACTATTAACCTACCTGACAATACGCTCTCAATTCCTTTGAAGAAAGTCCAAGACATTCTGTCTTGCTTGGCATCTACTTCTTCTTCAAAAAAGGTCCCGTTAAAGCAAATGCAGAGTGCCATCGGGAAAATTAACCACCTAGATAAGATTGTTCCCCCTGCAAGAGCTTTTATTAACCATATGCTCACAGCCCTAAGGGCTGCGAAAGGAGCCGACCAACCAACTCAGTCCGAGACGATCTGGCCTGGTTCCTGGTCAAGTTCAATGGGAAGACAATCTTTCCCTCCCGTAAGATCTCAAGAACCTTATGGGTAGACTCCTCTATTGCTGGTGCGGGTGGCACTGACGGCAATAAATGGTTTGCCTTTGAATACAAGACAAAATACATTTGTGACGACATAAACATCCTTGAAGCAAAGAACTGTCTTGCAGCAGCCCGCCTCTTATGCAACGAACATGATCATGGCAACATTGTCAGAGTGTGCTGCGACAACTCTGCGTCTGTTCAGGCCCTATCTGGGGGAAGGGCGAGAGACAACCAGCTTGCTGCATGCTCCCAGGCATTCTGGTTTCTCGCTGCGGAACTGAATGTTGCATTTGAATTTGTACATGTCCCAGGCATCCTAATGACACTCCCTAATGCCCTCTCCAGGGCTTTCACTGATGATTCTGCAAAACTGAAGGCTGCTGAAATTATTAAACCTGAAATACCATCTCTGAAATCCATTAGCATGCCCCACTCACTATATGATACTTCTTACTTCCTCTAGGAGTGCTCCAGTCTTCTCTAGCGGCTGCAGCCCAGATTTGCCAGAAACAGGCATATCGACCAGACACCACTGCAAATAGAAAATCGGCTGTGGTGCTCTTCATTGGTTTCTGCCACTATCTACACCTCGACTTCTATAACCCAGATGCTACGGAAATCTGTTGGTTCATAGAGTATCTGGTTCAACACAAAAGAGCCTCTACAACTCTCAGGAATATAATATCGAGCTTAAAATCATACTACAAGCTTGCTCTCATCGACTCTAGTGAGTTTGACTCCCAGCTTGTAATTACAGCGCTGGGGGCTATTGACAACACTCACCGTCACATCCCTGCTCAAAAGATGCCTGCTACCCCTGATCTCAGGTGTTGTTCTCCATGTGCCACAACAACTACTTCAAACAGCTCAGGGCTGCAATAGTCCTGATGTTCATCGGGTTCCTTCGGCAGAGTAACCTCTTCCCTAAGTCGTCGTCCCACTACGACCCCACATGCCAGCTGAACACAAGTGATGTCACGCTTTCACCTGAAGGCGTCCAGGTCCGCATCAAGTGGACTTCTTGCCGATGATTCCGGACAGTATCCTGTGTCCCCTTCAATCCCTCGCCGCTCTCCTCATCGGTGTCAACCAGGGCTCATCGTCCCCTCTCTTCACCTTTACAGATGGTCGTCCTATGCCAGTCAGCTTTATAAACCAGAAATGGTCGGCTGCCCTTCAATTTCTCAGACTAGACTCTGCCCTTCTCTCACTCCACAGTTTAAGGAGAGAAGGTGCTTCTTTCGCATATTTTAGAGGTGGTGCAAATTTAACGGACATTCGCTCACATGGTATGTGGGCCTCCGACGCAGTTCTTGCCTACTTAAGCCCTCAGCCGGGCTCATCATCTTCCGTTCATAAGGCTCTTAAAAATATACACAAAATATACTTATCCCTTCGGACTGGGCTTTATTGTATGCATTTTCTCTTATACATATACTGACATATTATAATCTTGTTAAACAATTCTTCTTAAATTGTTAACTCTCTGCAAGCTATGTCACCTGCTGTCTCTACAAGATTGTATCCACACACCACCAGGAGAAAGTTATGTCAAGCCCAACTTTGAGTATTAAACAACAAATATTAAAATGTCTGTGTTGTGTTGTAATGGTGCCGGTGTAGCCTCAGGTAAACAGCCCTCAGAGGGTGTTTACGTAGACCAGAAATGTCGCCAGGACGTATGGGGCATGACTATTAAGTTGAAAGCTATAAAGACCGAGTCCAGGCTTGTACAACATAAGTTGTCTAACATTGAAAACTGCTTGTCAAAGTTATGTGCCGAAAAATCAGCCTCATCCCCCTTCCGTAAACCTAAGAAGGAGGACAAGTTCCACCGGGGTCGTAGCCCAAGACAGCCCCCGAAAATATATTATTTTGCAGTATTGTGTATTATACACTGATACAAGCAGGCCAGATATTGATTTGTATATCAACCAAAAGGAATTTAAGTATATTTAACCTATTATTAGCGAGGTATATACCTCCCTGCTAATAGGGAGATTTAGCAACCACAACGCTAACACTAACGCTAACATATCTTTTATGAGGGGTACGTCATCACTAGGTGTGCTATTTTTAGCGCGCCTACATGAGATACGGACGTCAATTACGCTAAGAGGTGTGTCAATACGTTCCCAACGTATGTCTATTTCTTGCTAAAATGATGGTCAATTGTGATTTCATTTTTATGTTAAAATGTTCCTCAAGTATTGCTCTTGTCAACCGTGTGAGATACTACTCCCAATTTAATGAAATCATAGCAATTTCAGCCTATTAAAACCAACCCTCCACTATCCCCCATCTCCCGGGGAATGGACATAGCTGGCCATTCACTCTACCGAGCATGAGGCACTTGGTGGCCGACGTATATATTATTTTTTGACTGTCCAACCCCGTCGCGTACGGTTGCGTTCATGCATCAGCTAAAAATAAATGACTTGTGGCAGAACGTATGTCCCACCGTAACGTAAGTAGCTAAGGGATACGTTAGCGTTAGGGTTGGGGTTGCAAAATGTCCCTATTATGTAAACGTATCCGTATCTCTGATATACAAACATTCATTAAAAGGAAGAAATTAAGAAGTTCTGCAAACATAACATAACATATTAAGCAAAATTTTTCATGGCACAATGATATATTTTTGATACCAAAAAATGCGACGTAATTCACAAAAGAAAGATACGGATACGTTTCCGTAATTGAGATATATTAGGCTGATTTAGCAACCACAACGCTAACGCTAACACTAATGCTAACGTATCTTTTATGAGCACTACGTCACCACTAGGTGTGCTATTCTTAGCATGCTAGCTGAGATACGGACGTCAATTACGCTATGAGGTGTGTCAATACGTTCCCAACGTATGTCTATTTCACGCTAAAATGATGGTCAATTGTAATTTCATTTGTATGTGCAAATGAGCGGGAGGTGTTTTCCGAAGGATTCAGGTGTAACACACTACTCTCCTTCATGAAATTGTGTGCCTTTTTAGCCATTTGAAAACACCTCTCCACCTAAAAATATTTTTCTCCTGCCACTATGTACGGCCCACCCTATCGTGAGCAACTAGCGTTTACGTTAGCGTTGTGGTGTTGCGTTGTCAGTGCTAAATGTCCCTACTTGCTTGCGGAACCTCACTTATGGCTTAATTAGGCTGCCATGCATATAGTATTTCATTTATTCAATGAGTTATACAATTGCGTTCATATGCGAACATAATTGAATGCGTTGATATCGCATGATTATACCATGCATCTCTATCCCCAGAAATCCTCGTAGTTCTGTCTGTAGTAAAAGCGGGAAGGGATATGCTATATGGGAGAGATACCGGTATTTGCTACAAAGCTCTACAATGCACACGTGTAATCTGCCATCATTCGTGCATATCAAACTGGTATGCCATCTCGCGGACAGGTAGGACACTGACATCTCACCTGTACTTTGTTTGCTATACCAGCTGCGACGGACTGTTTTTAGCCGGTCGGAAGTTTTACCTTTCAATTAAGTGGTACTCATCAGTTCACACTGAAACTCGGTTTATGTGGATAGCTAGTGCATGTAAACAATGTATCGATAGCGTTTGCTGAACAAGTAAGTGGGCGCCCTATACATGTTAGATCGACTTCTATCTATTATAAACAGTTTTGAGATTTGACACAGTCATAGATCTTACGCGTGTAAGCTATATATAGGTTTGTCATTTTGCCAACTATGCACCCATATGTGAAATGATGTGAATATCATAAGCTATCATAAGGTGGGGACACTTTCCTTGGTGCTTTCCGCACGAACAGTCTTGTAGAATTGACCTAGTCTCCAGTGTAGAAAAGGTCCCAATCCTTATCGATATTGAAATGACGAAAAAAGGTTTGCAGAAAACGACGGATGTGTACTTATATGGTCTTGACCTAATATTCCATATTAGAAGTGACACAGTCTTGTCAAGACATACCATAGCTCTCATGATATTTACAGTAGTTGTTCCAGATAAAGGACCAGTATAGGGCCTACACTATTATGGTATCATATCACTTATTGCTATTGCTATTGCTAATATTATAAGAGAGAAACGTATATATGTCGAGATAACGGAGAATCGAATTTTGTTCCACATTCTAATTACCGTATAGCCTACAAAATCTAAGCGTTCAATCATTTGAACAGACAGAACCACGTATATTTCTTATGATAGAAAAGCATAACTATAATATGCGACATTAACTACTATAACTTCGTTATATCGGTAATTAGATTCCATACCTAAATTCCCCAACGTAACATTTACTTACTATTTGAATCATCCCATTATACCAGCTTCACAGCAGCCTTACGGGTTAGGCCTAGTATGAATGAGTCGAGCATTCTGGGATTTCTGTCTGTCTGACATCATTATATATATGTTGCCCAATTCGGCCTTAGGACAGTGAGATCCCGCCCCCTTAATTACTTAAGTTCACATACCGTAATAACTAGTACTAGTATGGATTTATAATGATAGTAGTATATAGAAAGGGTACAACGGCGCAGGTGCAATACTGCCGTATGTAAATTATCTAGAAGAATAATACAAGGCTGCCTCATTGAAATCGATGGTAACAAGAGTCTGTACTTCTAATATCCATAGGATTATAAGCTTTGACAGTTTCGAGAGATTTCGTGCACTACCGAATTTAATGAGAACCAAATACCACCAATTTCTAATAATTCCCCCCTTCATTTTCAAGGTGAATAACAAAGTAATGGCAGGAGAATTACCACCTCCAACATACGAGGAGGTGGTGGCATCCCCTCCTCTTCTACGCTATGCTCCCTTCACCCGGCAAAACAGTCTTCCTGACGAAGCCAAAAGAAGACTGGTGAAGGACGTGGATAAGTTAAAAAATGAAGCCTTTGGCCATCTGTCGGGGATCCGCAGAATGTCTAACGACATAGAATCTAGCTATGCTAGAATCAAATCGCAGAGGACACGTTTGGAGAGGGAGCTCTCGGAGTGGAAATCAGGCTTGATCCGTATCATTGGAGAAACATTTGACGAAACTTTGGACAATCTGCGATCACAGCACGAGACGACAGAACACAAGTTAATTTTGAACAGAGAAAAGGTTTTCCAGATCTTTGACTCCACTAGACAGTTATGTTGGCAAACGGAAGATCTGTCATCTTCCAGAAATCACCATGCCTTACTCATGTTGAAAAGGAGATTCGAAGATAAACTACAAGAAATCGAGGCATTAAAAGGTGATGAAATACTCCCAGATAATTCTATCCTCAAATTGCAGTTCATCAAACCGCAAATTTCTCCTGACTCTGTGAAGGAAATGGTTGGGAAAATCGGGTCCATCGGAGACAATGGGAATGAAAATTTGCCTGAAACTTCGATGCCAATGTCGGTAACAGGTTTAGCGAGAGAATCTAGTGTTGCAAGTAACGTAGTAATTGATCCCGAAAGAAGCCAAGTAAAACATGTCAGTGTTCTTGAAAGGAGGGAAAACCCTCTGCCAACGTCAGGTGGCGAATCTTCTCTAGAACCTGAAATTCCCCAGCAGCATGAGGAAAGTGAGGAAAGACAATCCGATGCACCTAATTCCCAAACAGTGACTTCTCCTGTTCCCATAGACAGTGAAATACCTGAGGAACCCATGGCCTCTTTCAGACTCCTTCACACAATCCAAACCAAAACCTTCAAAGACAAAGCCCGATGTCACCCAGTATCATTTGCAGTTGACTTTCATGGGAACATCATAGTTGCAGACAAGTTCAATAAAAAGCTCAAGATATTTACGCAAAGGGGCCAATTAATTCGAGAGATTGTTCATCCAGCTTTGCTCGCTCCGACGCATACTACTTTGACACTGGCAGGAGACATCGCAGTCAGCGATAGTGAAGCTGCAGATGTGAAGTTCTTTTCAATTCATGGAAATCTTATAGGAAGTGTTCCTCGGTTACCAAACGCTGGAGGCATAACATTCAATCTAATGGGCGATCTACTGGTAACTGACACTAGTCAAAAGTCTTTCCATGTTGTCGACGCCCAAGTGGGCAAAATCAAGTCCACTGTCCAGTACTACAAAGCAGAAGTAGAAGTCCCCAAGTATAGAAATTCCAAACAGTTTGGCACACAAATGCAGGAACAGAGATTCAAATATTTCCAGTGGCCACATTATATAACAACAGGACATAATGACGAAATCCTGGTCAGCGATAGAGGCGCATGTGATTACAAAGTCTTCGACGCCTCTGGACATTACACGCAGACTGTTGGTCAGCCTGGAACTGACCTAGACAACTTCTCCGACCCTTACGGCATCTGTACATACATGGGCCGCAATGTCCTTGTGGCCGATTACGGTAGTCACCAAATAAAAACCATAGACCTGCAGGGCAACTTTAAAGAACCCATTCTCAATGATGAACATGGTTTACACTTCCCCACCTACGTCACCTATACTGGGGATGGAAAGGTTATGGTCAGTGAGTATCTGAGCGGAAAGGTGAAGATTTTCTCCCAGGAAACTGAAGGGAATAGAGAGGAGGAGCCCTTACCCCCTTCCTACCTTGATGCCATTGGCCCAGGTGCCCAACAAGTTGATGGGGCAGTTGGTGCCAGTGGGGAAAGGTTTTCCGTGGGGCCAGATTCTTATTATTTTGAAGGCCCTAGTCCTCGTCAAAGTACAGACGCTTACAACTTTGTGGTTGATCCCTATTTTTACCAAGATCAGCAGAATCTTCGCCCGAGATTGCAGTCGCAGCCATCGTGGGAAACATCGATATGATGAATTAATCAAATTTGATTATAGAAAACTTTCCAATTATTGAGCTGCATGGTATTAGCTGATGCAATAAAAATGTTTTTTCACAAGAACTGATCAAAGTGAAACAATATTCAGATACAAATATATAGGATATATGTTTTATCCAAATCATAATTATTTCAATTACCATAAATACCTGTTGTTGTGTTGTCAGATCTTTAATTCTAACATCAAGTTTTATTTTTTATAAATTTACCACCATGATAATGTATCCTTATATTCTCCTAGGTTTTAGTTGCAATATATTACTGCCGAAATGATTAATTACCTTGTTCATATAATATTATATTACTATATGGTCACTCAATGTCTTAATTAATGATGTGCACTAAAGAAATGCGTTCGCTGGTATGGACAGGTTTCTCAGATATTATACCAAATGCATGGTTATTTGGAAGAATTATGTCAGGTTGCATAATATCAAAGTTGTGTAGGAATTTGTTTACATTTATTTTGGGATCTACATGTGCAGTGTTTGCTTTCTGCGGAAAATATAATATCAATGCACTAGAATGTAAGCAGATATAAAACACATGACACATTGAAATGACCACAACACCGATTTGGAATATAGAACGAATTTCGAATTTCGCCAGAGTAAACACTGTATATCAGCAGTGTAGTTTCCCCCTATAGTTGTGCCTTCGAGCATTACATAACCAGTTAGAATGGCACGTCACCTACTCTTTGTTATATGCGTACATGTATACCCACATATTCATTATATAATGCAATAAATTTAAGATGTAATCCTCTAATATGAAGGCACATTTAAGCCTTATATATATATATTGGTAGCTTATATCATTTATGTCCTGTTACATGTGCGGTACGTTATACATATACATGTATTTTTATTCATGTCCTGTGACATGTACGGTACATTATACATATATTTATATTCGTAATTGTTATTTCTGATATTCCTTTATTACTGCCCTAACATTGATCATTTATGACAATATATGAAGAACGGGTAAATGCCCTGGCTGGATCATGAAATTTGGGGCAAAATTAATTGTTGTTAAAAAATTGCATTGACTTATAAACAATAGTTATGATATTTTTTATCATTCCGGTGCCTGCTAAGATATCTGTAGTATCTTGAATTATAATACAGCTATCTACCGCTAGGTAGTAGCACATGTGAGGTGCAAAGCGCACGAGAGTAATGATCGCACCGGTCAGCGTCCACAGGGCGCAGTGAACTCCAAGCAGGGCGCAGGAATAGTGGACTACTTTCGGGCTTCAGTCAGTGTATGCCCTCGGGGCATCACACAGTTTCAGGCCTTCACTTATGGCGTACTGTGAAGGGTATATAGGGCTGGGGTTGCCGTTGGGGGGTGGGGGGGGGAGGGGGCTAAAGCTGGGGGTGGGGGTAATATATTAGATGCATGGAATACAGAAACTGCTGGGTTGGGGTTGGGGGGTTGGGGTTAGAGAAATCTGCAAGAAAAGGAGTCAAAGTAAATAAATACGTTTACAATAACTAACTTGTTGGTTTCAGTGCCATTGTTTGTTTTAATATTATTATTTGAACTAATATTTCAGCTGAAACAAAATATATCTTATATGGATCAAGGCATTTAAAGAAAAGAAATAATTATTATACAGTCAATTTAAAAATGCATTATCAGCTATGCATTCACATATCACACACATTTACATTTTTTGCACAAGTATCAATTCTATAAGGGTCAAGACGCCTAGAAATTTACAATTGCTGTCAGAATGTTAGTAAATTAACATGTCATCTGATCTTAACTCATAAAGTACATCTCAAATTTCAAGCTGATATAAATTATACAAAAATATTCTAAGTGGTGTGTGTGTGGGGGGGGGGGGGGCTGACGAATTAAAAGGTAAATGAGGTTTTTCAGCTTTAATTGAAAAAAGACCCCGTCCATACATGTGATGATAAAAGGCAATATAACAGCAGTAGTTTTACATAGATATGACATTGTATATTGGTAGACGTGGCTTTTTAAAAACTCCACCGGGTCCGGGATTCGAACCCATGTCCCCCACATCAGGCACAGCGCCAGCACTGAATGCCGAGTGCCTAACCAACTAAGCCACTGGGAACTCCTTAAAAAGGGAGGCCCAATGACAGAGTGTCTCGACAATCTTCATTCAGTACCCTGTGGGTAGACACATGCTAACATAGTTGATGTAGTTATAAATAATCACATGTATTGCATATTTTGGTCAATTGACCGACATGGTATTCTGAAAGCAAGGTGAGCTTGGACATATGGATATTGGTAGACGTGGCTTTTTAAAAACTCCACCGGGTCCGGGATTCAAACCCATGTTCCCCACATCAGGCACGTACATCCTGATGTGGGGGACATGATTTGTAGACCCCAAAAGGATTAGAGAATGTCTCTGTCAAATTAATCTTCATTAAAGCCAAGTTCCCAGTTTAACACTAAATTACTGTTCAATGGTAGTGCACCAGGAGATAAGCTAATTGTCATCACACGGAGTCAAATGACCGTTCCTACCCCCAACCACCCACATAAGGACTACAACATGCACCCAGCTCTTATTAGAATCCTAGTGACTATTGACAAATATCACTGATACCCCGGGAGTAATTAGATCCCAGGCCATTATTGGAATCCCATTTATTATTAGAGGTTATACGATAAGTACAGGCTACATTACAGGTACTGAGATCAGACATCCATCAGGGAATAACTATGACTTTGTATGCCCTAAGAGAATTATTACAACTTAGTCTGCCCTCATGGAATCATTACAACTGTGTATGCCCTCAGGGAATCATTACAACTTTGTGTGCCCTCAGGGAATCATTACAACTTTGTATGCCCTCAGGGAATCATTACAACTGTGTATGCCCTCAGGGAATCATTACAACTGTGTACGCCCTGAAGGAATCATTACAATTTTGTATGCCCTCAGGGAATCATTATGATTCTGTATGCCCTGTGTACAACGTTGTATGCCCTGAGGGAATCATTACAACGTTGTATGCCCTGAGGGAATCATTACAACTTTGTATAGGGGTCCTGATGCCTAAATTGACAAACTGACATAGCCATTTCTTATGATCGACAAACGACATAGACCCATTCTTAGAGTGACAAATCGACATGGGATTCTGGTGACAAGGGACAAATGCTCGTCCTTAGCGTGACAAATCAACATGATAAGCATGTTACACCTAACGACAAAGTAAGAGAGATGATTGTAATGAATTATTCCCTGTGCTTTCGTCTACAAATATAAGTTCAATCAACAATGAAACATTGACTTTCTACTTAGTGACAAATGACAAGGGAAATCTCTTAGTGACAAATGACAACACCCTTTCTTAGAGGGACAAATGGACACAGGACCCCCCCATCAGGAGCCCTTTGTATGCCCTGAGGGAATCGTTACAACTGTGTATGCCCTCAGGGAATCATTACAACTGTGTATGCCCTCAGGGAATCATTACAACTTTGTATGCCCTCAGGGAATCATTGTCATTCTGTAAGCCCTCAGGGAATCATTGTCATTCTGTATGCCTTGTGTACAACTGTGTAAGCCCTGAGGGAATCATTACAACTTCGTTTGCCCAGAGGGAATCATTACAACTCTGTATGCCCTCAGGGAATCACTTTGACTTTCTATGCCCTTAGAGAATCATTACAACTACTGTGTATGCCCTGAGGGAATCATTACAACTTTGTATGCCCTGAGGGAATCACTATGACTTTGTATGCCATGAGAGAATCATTACAACTACTGTGTTTGCCCTGAGGGAATCATTCCAACTTTGTATGCCCTGAGGGAATCATTCCAACTGTGTATGCCCTGAGGGAATCATTACAACTGTGTATGCCCTGAGGGAATCATTACAACTGTGTATGCCCATAGGGAATCATTATTACTTTCGATGCCCTGAGGAAATCATTATTACTTTGTATGCCCTCAGGGAATCAGTACAACTTTGTATGCCCTGAGGGAATCAATATGACTTTGTATGCCCTGAGAGAATCATTACAACTACTGTGTTTGCCCTGAGGGAATCATTACAACTTTGTATGCCCTCAGGGAATCATTACAACTTTGTATACCCTCAGGGAATCATTACAACTGTGTATGCCCTCAGGGAATCATTACAACATTGTATGCCCTCAGGGAATCATCACAATTGTGTATGCCCTCAGGGAATCATTACAACTGTGTTTGCCCTGAGGGAATCATTACAACTTTGTATGCCCTCAGGGAATCATTACAACTTTGTATACCCTCAGGGAATCATTACAACTGTGTATGCCCTCAGGGAATCATTACAACATTGTATGCCCTCAGGGAATCATCACAATTGTGTATGCCCTCAGGGAATCATTACAACTGTGTATGGCCTCAGGGAATCATTACAACTTTGTATGCCCTCAGGGAATCATTACAACTTTGTATGCCCTCAGGGAATCATTACAACATTGTATGCCCTGAGGGAATCATTACAACTGTGTATGCCCTGAGGGTAGCATTACAACTTTGTATGCCCTCAGAGAACCATTACAACTTTGTATGCCCTGAGGGAATCATTGTGATTCTGTATGCACTCAGTAGGCCAGCGGCCAAGGGCCCAAAAAGCCATTATTTAAGAAGTTACCCCTACCCACCGTATAACAAACTAAATTTGAGGTATTATGTGTAGAATTTCATGAATTTTCCAAATCTGAAGAAAAAAATTGCCGCAAAGGTGGCGAACATTGTCAAAATGGCCAGTTTCCATGGAAACTAGTGATTTTTTTGTATTTTAGCAAAAAATAGGTTTTTAAAGCGGGCTCGTCCCGCTTTTAAGGAATGGCTTGGCCCCGAGGACGGCCTCGAGGCCGATCGCCGCCTTCAACGTTGCCTTTAGATCTGAGGGGAAATCCGAGTGCTGCGCAATTGCGGCTGACGGGACGCGTCGACATACAGGTCCGCCGGGAGCCATCACTTTACGCTGCAATCCTAAAATGACATATACTTCTCACAGATCCCCCATGTTAAAATCGCCTATGTAAGCCTATCGTAGGCTTAGTTCTGGATTCGGTAGGCATAGGTAGGGCTTGGTGCTGCGTTTTGCAGCTGAACTGGTAATTTTGCGTACGATTGCGTGATAGGACCCCTACTTCGTCGTCAAACACTCTCCTTCTCCTCCTCCTATAATCCTTCCCAGAGGCCTTCTATATACTCTGTACTAAAAGGTCTAGGATTGACAAGTGGTGTCCTTCTACTCCTCCTCTCTCTCTATCTCTCTCTCTCCTCCTCTTGCTCCTCTTTGCGTAATTGCGTGATTGGACCCCTACTGCGTTCCTATGGGTAAATTGCCTTGGAATTAATTTTTTTAAAAATGGTTTCTCAGCCCTGGAAACTAAATATTTTTCCCGCTCTCTTTCTCTCTCTCTCTCTCTCTCTCTCTCTCTCTCTCTCCTCCCGCTCCCTGCTCCCCGCTCCCAATGATTGGACGCCTACTGCGCTCACTCTCTCCCTTATATAAGCTTTGCCTAAAGAAATCACTCCCGTCCGCTCTCGCGGTTCGAACCCGGGTCCCTGCGCTCAGCAGACCAGCGCTTCTACCCCCTCGGCCATGCCTCTCAGTTGAAAATCGCTCACCCAAACCTAGCGCAGTGTGCACGTGCACACACAGCACACACCATTTACCGAAAATAAACGTTTCCAATTCCTTTGAAATGTTCATTTATAAACAGAATCGTTCATTTGGGATCTTTAATAAGAGTCATATTAAGCTTCCTATCTCTTTAGTTACTTTTTATAATTCATTAAATAACTTTTAAAGGTGTTTTCGTTGGCCCAGCTGAGTGGGCGATAATGGGGGATTCAGCCCATTCAGTCTTAGCGTGAGGGGAGGCTATGTGCGATTGTACTGTCAGCAACGATCCTATAGCTATAGGATAAACATCTTTAAAATCTTATTTAATGAATCATATAAAGTAACTAAAGGGTTAAGAAGCTTAATATATCTCTTACTTAAAGTCCCAAATGAACGATTCTGTTTATAAAATAAAAATAAAACAAAAATAAATAAATTAAAAAAAAAATTAAAAAAATTAATTTAAAAAAATTTAATTCGGTCCATCAGTCCATCCTTCAGTCCATCCTTCAATCCATCCTTCAATCCATCCATCCATCACTCCATCCATCCTCCCCCCCCCCCTTCTCTCCCCCCCCCCCTCTCTCCTCTCTCTCCCCTTCTGTGTCTATACTGTACTTGTGTGTGCACGCTGTACTTGTGTGTGCACACTGTACTGTACTTACTGTACTTGTGTGTGCACACTGTACACTGTACTTGTGTGTGCACACTGTACTTGTGTGTGCATACTGTACTGGACTTACTGTACTTGTGTGTGCACACTGTACTTGTGTGTGCACACTCTGCACACTGTACTTGTGCGTGCACACTCTGCACACTGTACTTGTGCACACTGTACTTGTGTGTGCATACAGTGTGCACACTGTACTTGTGTGTGCACACTGTACTTGTGTGTGCATACAGTGTGCACACTGTACTTGTGTGTGCACACTGTACTTGATGTGTGCATACTGTACTGGACTTACTGTACTTGTGTGTGCACACTGTACTTGTGTGTGCACACTCTGCACACTGTACTTGTGCGTGCACACTCTGCACACTGTACTTGTGCACACTGTACTTGTGTGTGCATACAGTGTGCACACTGTACTTGTGTGTGCACACTCTGCACACTGTACTTTTGCACACACAAGGTACTTTTGCACACACAATGTACTTTGGCACACACAATGTACTTGGCACACACAATGTACTTGTGCACACTGTCGAAATTTTCTGGAATAAGGTGAGATGCAGTGAAAGCTAGTGGAGGTGTGGAGGTTAGAGATAACTTACAGTTTTAAGTCCAATGCACTTCGTAAGAAGATGCATTTCCACTGGTTTCCATGCTTCAAGGAATTCCATTTGAGTACTAGAAGCCCTTTTTCGTACATCCATATTGCACACACACATAAAAATTCCATTTGAGTGCTAGAAGCCCTTATTTCGTACATCCATTTGGCACACACACACAAATTTGAGAATTTTTCAAAATCTCAAAATTAGGATCCATTCTCTGAGCAAATTCCTTTGAGAATGATCCTGTAAAGCACAACTTGAATAATTCCAGTGAGATGAGGTGAAGACTCCATGAAAACCATTTTTGAAGACCAATTCCTATGATATTTTCAATTGTTGAAACCAATGGTAGAAGAGTCTTGAAAATCGTCCATCAAATCTCTAGGTGTAGGGGTAGAAAAAGGTTAAAAGGTCCAATGATCACCAGATCAATGGAAAAACAGCTGTAGTTCTGTTCAGTACAAAATCCTCTGGTCTACTGGCTGACCAGTTAGATGCGGTTGCCTTTTTATACGCAGTAGGGTCACGTGACCTGTCATTAAGATACATTAACATAATCAAGAAGGATTAAGATAGTTCATTAAGATTCCTTCAATTTTCCTTCAATTCTATGCTTAATAAAGCTTTAAAAATCGTTTTTAAAGGCATAGTTAGGCCTCTTTTCTTAAAAAAAGATATTTAGCATGATTTGGAACAAAAATATTGTGTATTTCAAGAAAAAACGACGAAAATGTAGATCGGCGTTGCGGAATTCTTTGAGGCATTCTTTAAGCATTCAGTGACCCGTCTGAACGCAGTCGTTTTCTCGATGGTTACACAAATTTGTGAACAAATAAATATGTCTGACCCATCTTTGCTTCAAAATAAACATTATTGTCGATTCAGATATTCTAAAATTGAAAATTGAGCGGATATTTTTGGTTCTAATTTCGCTATTCTATATTAAGGAATACGTCGAGATTCCAAGATGGCTGACCACTGTCAAATTCTGCAAATCATTGCAACGATTTGCGCATCGAATAATGATGAAAATAAAAGAGAACTTGCTTGTTTCACGGTGGATATTTTGTCCACACGTTGAAATCTATCATATTAAATGTTTCTGGAAACATTTTGGTCATTATTAAGAAAAATATCGGTGCCGACTATGACACCCATAGGGTTACTATTGAGTCATGTATTCGGCGATGTTCATTGAGCAGAAAATTATTTCTCTCTCTCTTTCTCAGTGCTGAGAAGAGGGCTTGTCAAAATGGCGATTTTTATCATGGTAGACGACGGCCACACGATGGTTTCTCATGTATTACAACTTAAATACTTCATTTCATTGTTTTAAATCTAGTTGATTTGAGATGGAACATGTCTGACCATCTGCTGTTAAATTCCCAGCAGTTAAATATCATTATGTTCGTTGGAATTTGAATTTTAAGATCGATTCGAAATGGAATTTTATTATCGGAATCGGACATAGGAGATTCAGAATTTATCTGGAATTTCGGCGAAATATTTTTAGGTCTGTACAAGCAAAGGGGGTCATATATCTTTCAAAATGGCTTTCTCATGATGTATCAAGGTTGTATTTAAATGGATTATTGCACGAATTTCATTTTAGTTTAGTTTTTTAAGAGATTTTGGCGATTTTAAGATTGCATTTTGATCGATAATTTTCCTTATGGAGATTTAACACTGGAACATTTTTTCACGGATTCCAGACACTATGTATGTGGGTCAGATTTTCAGAAAATGCACAACTGGCAGCTGTACACATTTAGTAAATTCTGCTAAATTTGGCTGCAATTTGGTATACCTATGAGAAATTTATTTCACGACGATACATATTTTTATTATTTACTGATGAAATGAGGATATTTTATGAGTTGTCATATGGTCGATGGTACTTTTCCTCTCCACATCCCTACTCCCTTACTCTGATATATTCATATTTTTAATTATAATTATGTAATCGACCTATATTTATACTTATAATAAAAAATATACTTAATTTTTACTTATAATTACATTATATTATATATAATTCGAATAATTAAAAGCCCGCTTTATACAAGCTTATGCTTGTAATTCTTGTTAGTGTTCCATTTCTACACTTTTATCAGTATTGTAACCAAACTTGAGAATAATACTGGTGTATCTAAGGGTTATCATTTCTGTTCGAATCAATGACCTTGCTCAAGGTCAAGGTCACCAAATATGACCTTGAAATGTAAAAATAGCTAAATTCTGGGATGTGACATCCTATTTTCTCTTATGAAAATATGGTAATAAAGGAAAATGGTAACCTAATGCATACAAATATTAACTGACATTAGGGGAAAGAAAAATAACCAGGCCTTACTTTTCATTCTATGCTAAATTTTGTGTAAATCTAAATTACATATTGCAGTCTATATCTTTTGAACAATTTATTTCAAAGCTACCCAATTTATACATGTGAAAGGGATCTGAGAGTACTTTCATAATATATCTTTTAATTGACCTTTGCCAAGGTCAAGGTCACCATTTTCAAGGTCAAACATCAAATTTTGATTCAAATTTGAGTATTATGTATGTATCCTAGGGAGTATTTATCACTGGCATACACAATTTATGCATGTGATAGGACACTAACATCACTTCCATGAGACATCATATGAATGACCTTTGGTAAGGTCAAGGTCACCATATCCAAGGTCAAACATAACATTTTTGTCTTGATTTTAGAATTAGGTATATGTATCTCTGGAATTATTTATCTCTAGGTTACCCAATATGAGCTCCATGACCACCATTATATCCTATATAGTGCTCCATGACCCTGATCATACCCTCTATAGGGCTCCATGGCACCCATTATGCCCTCTGTGCTGTTCCATGACCACCACCATACCATCTATGTTACTCCATGACACACATTATACCCTCTATGTTATTCCACAACCCCCGTCATATCCTCTGTGCTGCTCCATGACCCCCATTATACCCTCCATGTTACCACATGACCCCCCATCATACCCCCTATGCTGCTCCATGATCCCCATTATACCTTCTATGTTATTCCATGACCCTTACTATACCTTTTATATTGCTCCATGACCCCTATCATACCCTCTATGATGCTCCATGACCCCATTATACCCTCTATATTGCTCCATGACCCCTATCATACCCTCTAAGTTACTCCATGACCCCAATGACACCCTCTATGCTGCTCCATGACCACCATTATATACTCTATAGTACTCCATGGCCCCATCATACCCTCTATATTGCTCCATGGCCCCCATTATACACTCTATGATGCTCCATGACCCCTATTGTACTCTCTATAGTCCTCCATGATCCCTATCATTCCCTCTATGTTACTGCATGGCCACCATTATACGTTCCATGTTACTCCATAACCCCCATCATACCCTCTATGCTGCTCCATAACCATGACCATACACTCTATGCTGCTCCATGACCCCCATAATACCCTCCATGTTACTCCATGACACATTATACCCTCTATGTTACTCCATGACACACATTATACCCTCTATGTTACTCCATGACACACATTATACCCTCTATGCTCCATGACAACCATTATACCTCTATGCTGCTCTGACCACCATTATACCCTCTATGCTGCTCCATGACCACCATTTTATCCTCTATAGTGCTCCATGACCTCCATCATACCCTCTATAGTGCTCCATGACCCTATTATACTCTCTATAGTCCTCAATGATCCCTATCATTCCCTTTATGTTACTACATGACCACCATTATACCCTCCATGTTACACCATGACCACCATCTTACCCTCTATACTGCTCCATGACCACCACTGTACCCTCTATGCTGCTCCATGACCCTCATTATACCCTCTATGTTATTCCATGACCCTGATTATACCCTGTATAGTGCTCCATGGCCCCCATCATGCCCTCTGTGCTGCTCCATGACCACCATTATGCCCTCTATGTTACTCCATGACCCCCATTATATCCACTATGCTTCTCCATGACCACCATCATACCCTCTATAGGGCTCCATAGCCCCAATTATACCCTCTATGATGCTCTACGACCACCACCATACTATCTATGCTTCTCCATGACCCCCATAATATATTGAACTTTTATTCCATATAATAATTACAGAATAGACCATACCCTCTATAGTGCTCCATGACCCCCATCATATTCCCCATATTGCTCCCATGACCCCAATTATACCCTCTATGTTGTTCCATGATCATCATTTTACCCTCCATGTTATTCCATGACCCCCATTATACCCTCTATGCTGCCCTATGGCCCCCATTACACCCTCTACACTGCTCCATGACCATCATTTTAACCTCCATGTTACTCCTTGACCCCCATTAGACTCTCTTAGCCCCATTATACCTTCTACACTGCTCCATGACCATCAGTTTACCCTCCATCTAATTCCATGACCCCCTTAATACCCTCTATGCTGATCCCATTATGTTGCTCCATGACTACTATTAGACCCAGTATCCACTAAGGAGATGCCACTGGGGGCCTAATGGGAAGAAGGGTCGGGCTATAGTACCATATGAATAACCCAACCCCCTGCTATATACTGTCTATATGTTGCTTTATGGTCCATAAATATATTATGATATATTCCTCCATATTGTTACCAATACACAGCTCTTGATTAAGGGAACAATATCGAGTCAGTCACATGTTCAATTCATGGAATCTCAAGATACGGTGCCAACTGAAACATACCTAAAAATTAGACTAAAATTTCAGGTTTGACCTTGGAAATGTTTAACTTGACGTTGACTAAGGTTATTGACAGGATATTTAACGAAAGACCTTTTGGAGCCCTGTCACATGATTAAATTGTGTAATCTAGTGACAAATAGTTCTGGAGATACTTACTTAATACCACAATTTGGACCCAAATTTCATGTTTGACCTTGAAAATTATGACCTTGACCTTGACCAAGGTCATTGACAATATGAGAGCCCTATCACATGATTAAATTATGCATCCTACAAATAACTAGTTCCAGAGATACATACCTAAAACTTCAATTAGTACCAAAATTTGATGTTTGACCTTGAAAATCGCGACCTTAACCTTGACATATGACATTGATAAGATGTTTCATGGAAGGGCTCTTAGAGCCCTATTTCATGCTTTAAGTATGTAGCCTAGAAATAAATTGTTACAGAGATACACATATCTATTACTGAAACTTAAACCAAAATTTGATGTTTGACCTTGGATATCGTGACCTTGAACTTGACCAAGGTCATTGATAAGATGTCCGATGGAAGTGTTGTTAGTGTCCTATCACATGCATAAATTGTATACACAAGAGATAAATAGTTTCAAAGATACATATATAATACTCAAATTTGAACAGAAATTTGATGTTTGACCTTGAAAATGGTGACCTTGACCTTGGCAAAGGTCAATTAAAAGATATATTATGAAAGTACTCTCAGAGCCCTTTCATGTGTATAAATTCTGTAGCTTTGAAGTAGATTGTTCAAAAGATATAGACTGCAGTATGTAATACATTATTATAATACATTATCAGCCAATCAACCTTCGCCTGATGGTCCTCTAGCTATTACAGTCCATTGGCTTGGCCATTGAACCATCTTAAAAATTTCCATGCAAATTCTATGCAAAGAGATACGATGGTCGGATTTCACTCTGTTCCATGGTATACAACCCGAATTATGATATTAAAAAAATCTATGATTCCCTGAGGGCTTACAAAATCACAATTGTTTCCTGAGGGCATACAAAATCACAATGATTCCCTCAGGGCATACAAAATCACAGTGATTCCCTCAGGGCATACAGCATCACAATGATTCCCTCAGAGCATACAGAATCACAATGATTCCCTCAGGGCATACAGAATTACAATGATTCACTCAGGACATACATAGTCAGGGTGATTCCCTGAGGGATACAAAGTCAAAATGATTCACAGACGATTCCTCAAGGACTACAAAGTTTTCACTCAAGGAATACAAAGTTGTAATGATTCACTGAGGGAATACAAAATTATAAAGATTTCTTAAGGAATAACAAAGTTGTACTGATTCCCTGAGAGAATGCAAAATTGTAATGATTCCCTGAGGGAATACAGAGCCAAAATTATTCCCTGAGGGAATACAAAGTTGTGTTATGATGATAGACTATATTAGACGCGATTTCATGAGATTCTGGGATGTATTTTTCCCTATAGACCCCCGCTGCGTTGTACGACTGCCATAGATCACTGGTCTGCCGGGATCTATTGTTTTTGGAGCCCTCCCCTCGTGGTTCCGGCGATTCTCAGCTCGTCTAGGCTCCCTGGCCGTCGACTGGGTGTCCATCTGCCGGCAAACAGCGGTAACGCGCAATGCATATTCTCCATAAGCGGGTGCCGACATCTAGCGTCGACAACGACAAAAGTACGGATCCATGCAAGCACTTCAGGGTCAGGTCACATAGAAAGTATGGTGACTCTCATGGCGTGTGCTGATGTTTTTCGGCTGTAATAAAAAAGGTTTGTCTATCCTTTTTTGTCTCCCAGAAATTGAATCTCATCAAATCACATCTAAAAGCAATAATTCCCTCGGTTTTGTCTGTTCTTGGGTCCCGTTGCCTCAGGGAAGTTCTCGGGCAAGCCCTCGAACTTCCCTGAGGCAACGGAACCCGCGACCTGACAAAACCTCTGGAATTATTTCTTAATTAACTTTACCTGGCTTGAATACTGATAATGCTAGCTCGGTATTACATAGAGATAATTATCCAATATTGATTGGTCTCGATCTATGGTAATGATTCCCTTAGGAATACAAAGGCATACAAAGTCATAATGATTTCCTGATGGAATACAAAGATATAAGGATTCCCTGAGGAACACAAGGACATGGTGATTCCCTGAGAGCTTACACAGTTGTAATGATTCCCTGAGGGCATACACAGTTGGGTCAGTTTTTCCAAGTGTGCTGTTTTGCTATTTTGGGATCTGGGAAAGGGGGACAATTTAGAATACTTTGAATATAATTTTTTGTCATTGGATCATAATATACTGGTCTTGACATTCTGGGAAAATTTTATTCCAACAAATTCGGACCTGTGGTTAACTTATTATGTCAGTTTTTCATTTCCTCTTGTATACAGTCACACGTGAAGTCCCAATTTTGTTGGAAAATATTGAAACCATTTAATTTAACTGAAGGGAATGGCTTGTAAAACCTATAATCTGTATGTTTGATGCTCATATAGGCACAAATAAGCATTTATTATTACTTTCAATCCTAAATTATAGCAGAATATATATATTTTGGCTCCTTATATTTTGCCTAGGGAATAGATTTCATTTGTGAAACAAAATAATACATCAGTTGAACAACCTTTATGGATTAAAAATACCTTCATCTGGCTTTAAATCATTGCAAATAGAACCAATATTAATTTATAATTACTTTCAACCTAAAGAGAGAGCCATAGATATATATCTTGGGCCACCCTCTGTTATGATATTGAAGGGATTTCATGCGTTACTATGTTGGAAAACACAATACTTATTTAGTTGAACAGCCTTTATGAACTAAAAATAGCATCAACTTTGTTTAAATCATATCAAATGGAACAACAACTAGGTTATAATGACTTTTAATTAAAAGAAAGAGCTAAAAATTTATTTTGGGCCACCCTATGGCTAGACCATTGATGGGATTTCATGTTATTTTATATACCCACACAGTAATAATTTAGTTGAACAACCTTTATGAAAGAAAAAGTATCATCCCATTGCTTTAAATCATTACTAATGGCATCAAGATTAATGCATAATTCCTTTCATCCCAAAGATTAGGGCCCAAGATTTATATTTTAGGCCACCTTTTGTCATGATCATTGAAGGGATTTCATGCGTTACTATGTTGGAAAACACATAGTAATTTCGTTGAACAGACTTCATGAAGTAAAAATAGCATCAACTTGCTTTAAATCATTTCAAATGGAATCAAAACTAATTGATAATGTCTTTCAATCCAATAAAACAGCTGAAAATATATATTAGGCCACCCTATGTTGAAATCATTGAAGGGATTTCATGCGTGACTGTGTAAGTCAACACAATAATAATTTAGTCAAACAGTCTATATGAAATTAAATTCATCATTACTTTGCTATAAATAATAGCTATAAATAATGTCATGGTTATGGATGGGATTTCTTGCGTTAGCATGTAAACCAAAAGAACAATAATTTAGTTGAACAGGTTTTATAGAATACAAATGAGCTTCACCTTGTTTAAATAATTACAAATGCGATTGCAACTAATATGTTATTAATTTCAACCCAAAGAGAGATATATTGACATATCATTTGAGCCAGCCTATGTAACGATAATTTAAGGGCCTTCATGCGTTATACTTAATCACACACAATAATACATTGAATAAGTAATATGCTTTGAATCATTTCTAAGCGAATCGCAACTTATTTATAATCATTTTCAAACCAGAAATACAGCCAAATAAATATATTGGGACACCTTTTCTACTATATCTCGAGATATGTTACTGCCAGTTTATATAGGGCTTTCATGCGTTACTAAGGGACATTTTAAGGGTTATTGGCCTGCTATTTGTCCTAAATCAAGATTATCACCAAATTGTGTAGTGATGCCATAAGGGAGATTGAAATGGGACTAGAACATGGTTATATGAATTATTTTCTTTTATTTCTTTATCCTGTATGCATTATTTTTCAACCATAACGCATGAAATCCCTTCTAGTTGCAAAATAAGGGTTGTATACAATAACCTCTTCCTCACCCAAAAGTTTTGAAAATATCAGGTGGAAAGTTTTATACGTTAAAGCATACATGTATACCTTCTCCAATATACTGTTTTGTATACATACTTGCAAAATATATATTTCTATGGTAACGCCGCCATTCATGTAAAAAAAGGGATTTCCTGAGTTACTCTGATGGTTGGAAATTATTGAAGGTCACTCTGGAAGTTGTTACCATGATAGTATCATGGTGATGTTGTAATGCATTATTGGACGAAGCAAGAATTAAATATAATTATGATTATATTATGTAAAGAAGAGGCGCAGCTTGGGGAGACAACCGTTTATTTAAATTGTAGTAAAGTTGATTAAGAATTATACATGGTTGTAAGATGATATAAGTAGGAGTATGATAAGATATTAAATAAGGCGCCAAACCCCAAGCCACGAAGTGTATGTAGATTGAAATTAGAAGTGTCCGATGGACATGAGAAAATTTAGTGAGATGGGACCGATGGTCCAATTTGGGTATATTAAAAGAAGGTGAGTTTGTCCGATGGACGGTTAAATTATGTGTCATGGATCCAGGGGTCCAGACATTTATAAAATAATTTAATTTAGGGCGAGGCCCTGTTGTAGGAGTATGGGCGAGGCCCGAGTCAATAAGAATTTAAAATTTTCTTATATGAGATAGTAGTAGCGGGCGGTGCCCGGAGTCTTTGTGCAGTCTGAGAGACTTGTGTATGATAGTCATTAGCGTTGGCTTGTGCTTGTGTCTGTGGTAGGGGGTTGCTTTATTGGCCTCCCAGGTTGTTGACAAGTGCGGTGGACACTTTTTTCGCTGACTTTGCTGTGACATACTTCTTATATGAGTCTGATGACCAGGCACCGAACCTTTGCAGTTGGAGCTCCTGCATGCCAAGAGAGAAAGCATTCGTGGCCGCCGAGCGGCATAGGGAATGCAGAGAAAACACAGTGGGGTCCTTTCCCAGTTGTTGTAGAGACCACCTCATGTGTGTTGTGAGGTCCTTGGTTGTTATGATGTTGTTCGTGTCTCTGTAGGTTAGAAGTGGCTGTGCCTTAAAACGGGTAGGGGATTCCATGAGGGATTGCAGCCATGCGTCGATGACACATAGTTCTTTCAGTGGCGCCTGGGGTATTACCACCTCTCTATTCTGATCATGCCGTTCATATTCTTTGCCCATTTCTGTCGCATGATGAGCATGCCATTTGCGATCGTGATGTCATCTCTAGTTGCGTGCCGCTGAGGGTCAAACTCCATCTGCGTATGTGTGGTTATCTCAGATTGTCGCAATCCCGCGTAGTAAGCTAGCAGTATCGCTAACCTATATTGTTGTGGTGCTACAAAGTTGCTGGCATAACTTATTATACTTCTGATGGTGTCGTGGTCTATCGCCTGCTTCGGTTGAGGTATATGTGATTTTGTCCTGGTCACTGCATCCAGGGCCAAACCGACCCTATGAGAGAAGAAAGGGTGATTTATGTCGCCCCTCCGTCTAAAGTGTTCCCTGACCGCTGACACATAATTGTGGATGGACTTTGGGCTGGCGAGGTATGTCCTGAGGTACTCTACAAAGGCACATGCCTCTGCCGTGGTGATCTTCTCGGGCTGTATACTATAGACATATGTATATGTGAAGAATGCCTTCATTGCCGTCCGGTGGTTTTTGTTTGTACCTGTGGCCCGCGCCTCTTGTTGGGAGATCTCAGCCTTCTTAAGGAGCCAGCTGAGTCCTGGATCTGGAATTAGAGTTCGGAGAAATTAGGGACACCCTTTGTGGTCACTATGTGCTCTTCTATGCCCTTGAACCTTCCCTCTATGACTGCTATATCTTCCCTTTTGAAAATGATTCTGATGTGGCATAGTGCCTGATATAGCCATAATTTTCTCGCCCCACTCATATGTTCCTTGTTCTTTGAACCCTCCTTAAGTGTCTCTATGACCGTCTCGTCAGTTGTGGCTATTTGAAGGGTTATGGCCTGCATGCCATCGTTGGTTATTGTGCTTATGACCGTCGCCATGTTGTCAATCTCTGCCGACGTCTGGTCTTTGTAGCCTGCTGTTCTTATGGCTACTGCTTCTCCAGATCCATCTGTGGCCTTGATCCTATCTGGGCCACTTTTAATTGTCACAGTCATTTGCACACTCCTCTCCGGTATGAGGGCCACGCCGTTCCAATCAGCCACACACATCTGTAGCCATGTTAAGTCTTTTCTCATTTCGTCCGTGACCACCACCACCAAGCTTGTCATTTCTCTCAGGGCCTCCAACAACCTTCTGACGAATATTTTAGCTGCTGGTATACACTTCGAGATGTAGAGTGCGCGACCCACTATTGACTGCAGCTGTCTCCTGGTGATGCTGCGGGAGCTGGCTATCTTTATGGCCTCGTCTTGGACTTGTTTTAGCTTTTCTGTAGGCATACGTATTGACATCTCATTTGAGTCGAATATTACGCCCAACCATTTGATCTCTGTTGCAGGTGGTTGTGCCTTACTCTCAGCCTGCGGTAGGCCGAGCTGTCTGAGTATCCTGCTGGCGTGTTCGTATGCATCATGTGCTCTTGTCTTGTCTCTTTCCCACCCCACCATATCGTCAAGATACATCAGTGTGCTGTAGCTAGCTGTTGACATGGCCTTAGTCGTAGAGTTCGCCACTCGTTGCATATGCATGCTCGACTGTCTAGCCCCGAAGGGCATACTAATGTCCATATAGAACGATTCTTCCCACTTACACACAAGTAACGGCCAGTCTAGCGGGCAGGTGCGGAAATTTTTGTATGCACGCTCTATATCTAGTGTGTACATGAGGGTGCCCCTACCGGCCTGTATGAGGCTGCTGACAAACTGGTCGACTGTTGGCAAAGCGTGAGATCTTGTGTGTCCTAATACATGATTTTGCCTTATGTACGCATTTATTGAAAGGTCTTGTGGAAATGACATATCTAAAATAACACGTCTCTTACCCTCTGAACCCTTAGGTCTAGTCATGAGTTCACATGATTCCATTCTTTAAAAGGTGGCCTACACAGTGGCCCATACACTGCACCCATATGGATCTCCATGGCAATGTATTCCTTAACATGTGTGGGATAGTTTATTGCTGACGTATGGTTGTCTATCTCGGACGTGTCCGACACGGGGCCCATGTAGCCCAGTGGGAACCCATAGTTGATGCATGCTCTGAGTTCTTCGTCGTCCGCCACACACGTAAGTAGCCAGTTCCACATGTCCAGGTTGAGCTTTGATGGCAATGTTTTCCTTGCCTGTAGTACATTTGGTAAGCCTGTGCTCCTTAAACACTCGTAGATATGTACAATGTCACTGGCGAGTACGTCTTGATCGGTGCCCGGCCATTTGTTTTGCTTGAACCAGCGCAGGTCTACCGGAGCGGGGACCTCGCTATTGCTGATCGTATGCGGTCTAGCCGCACATATCTTCCTTATACAGTCAAAATTACTATATTCACGCACATCTTGAACATCAATAACATTTTCACTTGCCGAATATGTACAAATTGGAGGCATGTAGTCGGTAATTCCAGTTGCGAACTGTTGTGTACTGTGCAAGTTCATGCTCCGAGTGGGGGCCGCCATGTTTCTGGCCGTTATGTCGTCTGCGATTGGCTCGTTGTCCCGGGTGAGCGTCAGCCGTCTCCCTATTGGCTGACTCCCAACCTTGACCTCCGACCCATCCTGGCCCATGTGATCTCCGTATGCCTGCTGGCACATGTACAAACGTAAACATTGCATCTCGTGCTCGCAGTCATCGTCAATAGACACATTATAGAGCATTTCATGAAGTTGGGCTTTTGGAAAATCACAGTTTGACTCACGGTTTTGCTGTATTGCTGCATGTGGCTGACCCCGCGGCTCCTGCTCCGCGGGCGGGTCTAGGTTTTTGGATTTGTGGCACTGTATTGGTTGTATTGAGGCGTAGGTGGGCGTGGCATGTATTGCTGGTGGTGGGCCTGAGTCGCGGGTAGTGGTGGTGGCTGCATCATGTATGCCTGGTTTACTGGGGACGGATCCCTGCTTGAGATCTGTCGCATTTTTTGCCGCTTCATACACTCTGAGGCGGGGTGGGTATGCTTGCTGTTAATGTTTACTGACTGACAGTAGGCACAGATGTGGCTGAGTATCACCTTTTCTCCGTCGTGGCCATCTTTCTTTGCACATGCACCGCGGGTATTGTAAGTGGGGCATGGTACTGCCACACTCTCCGTGATCACGATGTTTACACTAGCCATGGACACTCTCATGCGTTCATATTGGATCGTATCCATATTGGCCCACGTTATCTCACTACGTTCAATCTTATCGAAGATGGAGTTGGTCCACCTTAACACATTAGGCCATGGCCTCTCCCTAGCATCTTGGCATACCTGGTTCAAATGCATCAGCAGGTATGGTTTATCACTCTCCTCTACGATGTTGGTATCCATTAACATGGTATCCCTGTCTCTGGCGAGTACCATGCCGTGTCTGTCAAGGAACATATGGGGGCGTGCGATAATTTTTCTAACCCTGATATCGTAAGCAGGATTACCTTTTACCACAGAGCTGGCGAAGAAAGGTGACGCCTGATCCATCTGTTCTTCCATGTACTGCTGTGTCAGCGGGTGTCTAGGGTGCATGAAGCTTGGTTGGTTATGTAACAGCATGGACGCCGCCGGTATGGGTGCTCCCCGGCCTCTTGCGCGCTGGTAGTCCTGCAGGCTCCCCGGCCTCTTGCGCGCTGGTAGTCCTGCAGCTCCGTTTTTTCTGGGGCTTTTTCTTTTTCGTCCTGGATTTTCTTATCCTCCTCCACTTTTAGGGCCGCCAATGCTTTGATGACCCTGTCTGTTATATCGCCTGGCATATCCCTCCAGAGTTCCTCCAGTTTTGTCTCAAGTTTGCCTACCCTGCCTTCCATTATTGCGCCGTCTGTATTCACCGTCGCAATGGACGCCGTGGGTTGGAGTTCTTCGTCCGAGTCTGTTTGAAAAGACTCTTCGGAGGTTTTTTCTCCCGTTGACTCTTGGTCAGATTCTTCTGCCTGTGGTTTGGCGGGATTTAGCTTCGCGTATCTCCTGGTGCTTTTGGCTATCGAAGACATATATATCAGTTTGCGAAATATTTTGTCTTTATCTTGTCCGTAAGAAAGTGTGTACCAAACATCCAAACAAAATGGAGAAAGTGTATATAAGGAGAGGTGGTTGATGGGTATTATGAGTCACCACAGGGTCCGGCAGGCGTCGCCACAAATGCCCAGGAATGGCTAGACATTCCCAAACATTCCCTCAGGGCATACAAAGTTGTAATGATTCTCTGAGGGCTTACACAGCTATAATGATTCCCTGAGGGCATACAAAGTTGTACTGATTCCCTGAGGGCATACAAAGTTGTAATGGTTCCCTGAGGGCATACACAGTAGTTGTAATGAATCCCTGAGGGCATACACAGTTGTAATGTTTCCCTCAGGGCATATAAAGTTGTAATGATTCCCGGAGGACATACAAAGTTGTAATTATTCCCTGAGGCCATACACAGCTATAATGCTTCCCTGAGGGCATACAAAGTTGTAATGATTCCCTAAGGGCATACAAAGTCATAGAGATTGCCTGAGGGCATACACAGTTGTTATGATCTATTTGACTGTCCTGTACATGTATATATATACTATGTATATATTGTATTTTATATGGTGCATGTATATCATTTATGTATATCTTTATGTATATGAATATGTACACAGGTATGTATGTATGTATGTATGTATGGACAAATATTGAAATAACGAAAGCATGGATATAATAAATGCAAATATGATATCATATATATAATAAAAGTAAAATTTAGCAATATACATAATGTAGTCCTCTTTAATCAAACACATAAGACAATGTGAGAATAATGATAGTATCTAACTTATTAACCTGTAATCATACACATTAATAGTGGGAGATATGCATATATGTGTTATGTATACTGTATATTATGTATACTATATGTTAGGTATATATGGTATGGGATATGTATACATGTATGTATGCTATTAATATATTGTATATGGTGTATGTATATCATTTATGTATATGAATATGTACAAAGGTATGTATGTATGTATGTATGTATGTATGGACGAATATTAAAATAACGAAAGCATGGATATAATAAATGCAAATATGAACCATATATAATAAAAGTAAAATTTTCTGCTGTACTTTTAATGGTAATCTGTATCTATCAGTCAGATTATTAATAATTAATAATCACCTTTATACAGGTGTTTGGTGGATATGTGGCTAAGTCAGTACTTCATGTACTTAACATTTTTTTCCGGTCAAAATGGGACTGGACTATTTCCCACTTTCTTTCACCCGCCAAGGAGGCCTCCCCCTCTGCCTCCCCCTTCCCACACCTGCCGCATCAATAGCTACACCTGGAGCTAGTCTAGTGATAAAACAATATTTGATTTTATACTAGACATATATATTCATATATTAGAAAAAGGAACTTAGATGAGAGTAGAAATGAATTATTGTACAAATATAAGCTACCACACCTCTAGGCTTGGTAGGTTTGGGTTGGCTGTGCTAAAGCTAATCCCTTTGTTGTCTACCTGGACTGGGGTAGCAACCTCACTTAATCTGGGTTGGTGAACATGTCTGAAAGCATGTTTGAAGCATGTTCACCTACCAAATTCATGATTATTGTTTGTTTATGGTTGTTCATATTATATAGAAAATGTACTGTAACCATATGGCAACCATAGTGCTTGGATACTGAGCTTCTGGGGTATATAGGAGGAGTGCTGGTTGAAGTAAGACAGAACCACTCTGACTAGAGACCTGATCTGACCAGAGAACTGCTGCTACTACTTCACCATCACCTTCTCCAAGCCTATATACTCTAGACTCTGTATCCCATAGTACTTGTTCATTAACTTTGACATTACTTTGGAAATACAGTTTGATTGATATTGGCATTGTGAGTTGTGTTACCTTTACTTTAGCAGTAAGGCTCGTCGATCAGAGCAATAGTTATTATAGATTAATTCTTATTTAAAGGATAAAGTCATTCCTAGTGATATGATTGATACAGCATTATTATATTTACATTGTTGGAGAAGCCGGCCAATAATATGAATTAATTTCTGTTATTGGAGAAGATCTTGTGAAAGTGTGTTTTACATGGAATGACATTGAGAGTCACGAGGACTACAGCAAACCTAGACATGACTCAGCAACAGTACGACGACTTGCAGGCACAATTGACCAAGGTGAGAGAGGACTCATTAAACCATAATACCAAGGTATTGAGAAAATTTCAAGAACTATTTGCAGAAGTTTCTAAAGAACGTCCTGAGGGAGCAGTAGTGAATAACACAACTACAGTATTGTTACAGTAGTGGGTTTCTAGGAAGGCTCGGGAGGCCTGGGGGCGTGGCTGCGTCCACGCGGGCAGCACTGGAATCCTTCAAATAAAAGCTAAGGGAGAGCCCGCCTCTCCCTCACTTATGAAATACCAGTCGCCGTGTCTGTATCTTCTTCTCTCTCACCGAATCTATTCAAAATTTAAACTATAGGATAGTCTTATGACTATTACCTTTATTTGTAGCATTAATACTGGGGACACACAGTATTATATCACTGGTGGAGAAGCCAATTAAGATCGTGGTTAATTGTGTATTGTTACATGAATTATCCCCTAACTTAAGGGGTGGAAACTTTGCTGAAATTGAGCAAACCTTTCCACTACCTGGTGAGTAGAGAAGCTCCAGTCAGGGAGGCTAAAAATAGCCCACATGGGGAAGGCAAGCCAGCTTTCTCTGGGTGAAAATGGACACCTGAGAGGAGTAAGGAGCAGTCATGTAGGAGGAAGATACAACATACTCCTACATTGGGTGACTGAAGGATAGACAGACATCCAGCTACACAGTGCAATACTGGACTGATACCAAAGCTTAAAAACAGAGTCCAGAGGATGGGAAAGTGAAATCATTACCATCGATTTCATATGTGTAGTGTATGTGTATAGCCTGGAGAACTTGGGGAACCATGAATGTCCATCATGGGAACCCGGAAGACTAGGGCCCCAAAGAAGCCTAAGCCGGGGTACATGTTCGCGGATGTCTGGAGACGCCTAAGGAGTGGGGGAAACTATTTGGCCAAGGTTCAGCTTCCCCTTAGTCAGACAGACGAGGAGACCGAGGTTCAAGATCAACCACTCCTGCAGGATCAGGTCAGAGCATTGCGTCAGGGCGTCCAACCGTCAACATCAAAGGATAAGGGCGTCCAACCTTCTACTTCAACCCCAATAACAGAAAAGAAAGTAAAGGTGGAAGGGGATGAAGGTGCGCTGGCTGTGGATATATTGGGAACTCCTACCAAAGTAAAATATCCAGAGTTAGAGGACTTGAGGCACTGGCAAAGAGAAAATGAGCTGGCGGGGGGCTTTGGTGCCGTAGGTCCCCTCAGACAGGGTCACGATGACGACGATGTGGATTCTGAGAAGTCCACACTGTCGGGATCAAAGTATAAGTCAGTGCTAACGCCAGGAAAACACCACACAGCTGGCAGAGAATCATGGGGGGAACCCAATAGAAAGGTTTATGAGAGTGAGGGAATCCAACAGGATCACTTGACATTACCACAAAATAATAACTATATGGAAGGTGATCGTCTGAACCAGTCCTCATTCTCGGACTTGGATCTGTCTAATGTAAATGGTGACGGCACCCTGAAAGTAAACAGGCCTGCTAGGACGTACGGGAACACCATGGCGTCAAAGGAAGATATTGATGGTAGGGGTTCAGAAGCATTACGTGCGACCGGTGGTGTGCCTGAAGCAAAATCTGCAGCAGACAGATTCAGAACTTACGCCACAATGCACCTGGAGGGAACAGGTTCAGTGCCACAGATGGACCCTCAAAGGAAGTACATTCAGGAACTAAAGAGAAGGGACGATCTGATCCTATTTGAGCAGAAAAGAGCTCAAGATCTAGAGTGTGGATTGCAGCAGTTTAGGGATGAACAAATCGAGTTGGAGACTCAGAACAATGCTGTAAGACAAGAACTAGATATGTGCAGATATAAAAGTGATGAATTAGTGCACACCTGTACTATGGAGTTGGACAGGATGGAGATCGACCATAGACAGGAGGTTAACGAGCTTAGGGAGATGATAAGGAAACTGCAAATAAGAAACAGACTATTAGAGGTTCAGGCAGTTCAACAACCTACGCCAAAAGTTCCTACAATGGACAGGCCAACTCAGACGGTGCAGAGTGAATTACCACGGCCACAACAATTCTCACGTGAGGACACAGGCCAACACTTTGATATAAATGATTCATATGGCAGTATTTACAGGACGGCCATACCTCCAGTTCCTTCAATAAGGGGACTAAACAACAGGCTGGATATCCCACAGAATACGCCACCGCCGGCGTATAATAGAGATCTGGGACGGGAGATTCCTAGGCCAACGGCGCCCCTGAAATTGGATGGATACCAGAGTGTTAGTAGACATAGTGTGTATGTGCCACCGCAATCCATAGGACGAGAGAGTTCTAGAGATCCTTTCCCAGTACAGGGAATAAGTCCAATAAGGCCAAGGCCCATGCGAGTTCACGTGGAAGAAGGGCCAGGTTACAACACACATGGACAGATAGGGTCTTGTGGGCGTCGGAACAATGAATACCTTATGCAACGCCAATGGGAGATGGCAGACCCTGACGATGACGAGTTTAGAAGAGGCAGAGTCAGACATGCAAGACAGATGCCCATGGGAGCTCACAGAAGGTCACGCCAGAAAAAGCAGATAGAGGATGACTCGGATGAGTGGGAGGATGATTGGCTAACGGATTCGTCATCGTCAGATGACGAAAAAGAAAGCAAAAATCACCTCAGAATGCTCAGCAACAGGGCGGTGAAGCAAGCGACAAAAGATAGTGCGTCAGTCGCCAAAACACTGGCGGCACCGCCCGAGAAATTCTCAGCGCCAACGACGCTAATGTCGGCGGCGCAGTTCTTGGCAGATTATGAAGAGTATACGGATTCGTTGGGGGCGTCTAGTTCACTGAAGGCACAGGGAATTAAGAAGTTTTTGAAGGGCAAGCCCCTGGACTTCTACAAGCAGTACAGGTCGAGAAATCCTACGTCAGGATTTGAGACTTTCAAGAGAAAGTTCTTGGAAAAATTCAAAAAGCTGTCTTATCACGAGCGGATGAAGGATTACAGCAGCCGCAGACAGGGCAAAGATGAGAGTCTACAAGAGTATGATGCCGAAATGGATCTGCTTTTGGCTAAATCTGGTGTCGATGACAAGACCCAGATGAAGTTCTACATAACGAACCTGAAGCCCAGCTTGTCAAAGAGAGTCATGGCCGACAATCCAAAAACGTTGGATGAGGCCATGGAGGCGGCGAATCGCCATGCAGTAAGTGATGAAGCCAAAGAGGAAGAGCAACAGGGCTCTACCACGGCTGTCATCAACTTGCTAAAGAATATGGCAGCTGGTGAAAGCACAGATGATGAAGATAAGAAGGTGTCTTTCAAGAAAAAGATTTTCAAAAAGCCATTCACAAAAAAATTCGTGAAGAGGGACAGCAGTGTAGAGTCAGTGGCGCCCAAAACAAATACATCAATGTGTGGGAATTGCGGAACATCAAGTGTCACCAAGAAAAAATGGTTTAAGTCTAAGCCAAAGAGTCAGCCAAGTTCAGGAGCTGAATCTCAGACAGAAGCAGAGGAGTCGGGCCATGAAGGTGCCACAAAATCAGAAAAGCGCAAGCAAAAACTTGCCAAGCGCGAACTAACGCCTGCACCAAGCAGGAAGAAAATTAATGTGAACAATGATGAAGAGTAGAATGTCAACGCGCCGAAGACGCACGACGGGAAAAAGTAGAGTTGGAAGATTGTCCAGAGTGGATGGTAAAGGGCGTGTAATCCCTAGTGAGAATTCTGTGGACCCTGCTGAAGGTTTTTATAATGTGGAGGGTGACTCTTATGATCTAGTCACTCTTTTTCAGGAAGAAAACGAGCGTGTGGACAGAATCAGGCTGCCAGTGGAAAACGGATTTGTGCGTGCTACTGTGGGTAAGTTTACCAATATTCCCTTTTTGGTTGATACTGGGGCGACTTGCACATGTGTAAGTGAGACTTTGTTTAAAGGTATAATTGCACAAATTGGGGACATCCCTATCCGGAAATTCAGGAAAAGAATCTTCATGGCTGATAATTCTTCCCGCCAAATAGACTTTAAGGTGCGTTTGAGGTTAACAATGTATGGGCGTACTTTTAGACATTGGTTTGATGTGGTACCGAATTTAACTTGCCCTCTGATAATGCAGGTTGATTTCATGAGAAGGTTTCGAGCACAGATAAACTTCAACTTAGATCGGAATGGAGTTTATGCTATAAGATCAGATAGAAATTTTAAAATCCCACCTAGCTCGGAATTCTATTTCACAAATTCAGTGGTGGCTCCTGAAGATATCTCTGATACAATGGGAGTCACTGACAATGCCAAGAGACAGGTACCAGTCCCATATTTGGTAAAGAGGGCGTTAGTAAAGCCGGACGCCCAAGGTAATAAGATCAGACTTTGTGTGTATAACTCAAGTACGGCTTGGTACAGTGTAAAAAAGGGATCAATACTCGCTCTGTATACTGTTGCAAATGAAGACGACTTTGCTCCGATGGACTATGACAAGGACATGAATGACTCCAATGGGAAGGGGTCTAAGGAATTGACGAACTTGGAAAATGACAATATAATGGAAAATAACACAGATCGACTTAGAAGTTTTTCAGACAGTGACACATCTACTGACTATGTTTCAGATTTAAAATCAGACAGACTGGACATAGTAACTGGAAAATCGACTGAAGGGGAATATTTTGAAAACAGACAATATAAGTTGGGCATAAACCTAGACTCTCAACAGAGGGACGACATTATCCAATTTCTAGAGGAAAGGGAAGATGTTTTTGTTGGGAAGGATATGAAAATAGGTAGTGCCAACGGTTATGAACATAGAATCGATTTGAAAAAGAACTATGAGCCTAAAGCAATGCACCCTTACAGATTAAATCCTAAAATGAAAGAGGTTATGAGAAAATTGTTGAAGGAACAAGTGGACCAGGGAGTTTTAGAGAAAACGGACGAGATCGTTGAATTTGCCTCACCAGCATTTTTGGTGCAAAAGGCAACCGGTCCTGACGCCGCCAAAGCCTGGCGCATTGTCGCGGACTTTAGGTTGCTGAATTCTATGATAAAGGACCAGGCCAGAACTTTCCCTAGTGCAGAAGAAACTATTGAGGCTGTCGGTGAATTAGAAGGCAAATACTTTTCCAAGATGGACGCTCAAAGTGGTTTTCATCAAATTAAAATTAGAGATAGAGATAGAAAACACACAGCCATAAGCACGTGTGACGGAATTTATGTTTATAAGTGCATGCCGATGGGACTGAAAACATCGCCCAAGGCTTTCCATGCTGTTATTGATAACGTTTTGGCGTCAGTGCCATCTGCATTGCCATATGTAGATGATATTTTGATAGCCAGCAAAACGTGGAAGTTACACATGGAGCACCTGACGCAAGTATTTGACGCATTCCGACGAGTCAATATTAAATTCAAAAGGGAGAAATGTTTTTTTGGCTTGGACTCAGTTCCGTTCTTACCCAGCTAGGAAGTGAGCTCATGTAGATCTCACTATGAGCTCAGAAACTTCTCATGTATGTGATATCAGAACTGTGAGGTCTGGGTGAGGTTTTGGTGATCTTGCATATGTGATCTCACATGAATGGTTTCAGTGTGATCTCAGTGTGAGTTCACAAGTTCTAGCTCACATTTAGCTAACAGCTGTGATATCTCAGTGAGCTCAGAAACTTCTCATAGATGTGAGATCAGAACTATGAGGTCTGGGTGAGATGTTTGTGATCTTGCATATTGGTAGAGTGCCATTTTTGGAGATATTCGACCCACTAGTTGTCGGCTTTCCTGTGCCGATGGAAAAGAAATAACCCCCCACAATTGTTGGCCCATGTCTCTAGTTTCCGTAGATACCAAGGACAAGTCAATCGGGCCAGAAATAAAAGCGTAGCAGTGTTTTTGTCAGGCCATGTCTGGTCGAAATATAAAATCTTCCATTATCGCCATGCCGAACGTTCCGCCGATCAGACATGGCCGATTGTGTCGCCACATCGTGGACGTTGTAGACATTGTTGAGAGTTGTCATTTGAGAGACTGAAAGAAGACATTACGGACTGTAGATGCTGCAAATTTCGAAACGTTCGGCGGAGATTCAGGGTGTTTTTAGAGCGCCCGAATTCGGAACAAAAAAAAAATTCGGGACCCCCAAAAAACGATAGGATGCCGTAAGTGGTTTTGACTTTTCCCGAATTTCTGACGGGGTGTCATCGGCCGATCCGTGCACAAAAAATATACAGACTTGACCGTCAATGTCTCTAGATCACGCAGGTCTTTGGTTTGAATCGATACGAGCAAGTGGGAGGCTATGAGAGACCAAAACTCGATGCAACCTCCAACCGGGCCAAGAGCAACATGTTTGGGCGATTTTTGTACAACATAACAAAAACGGAACAGTCGATTCGGGCCACTTTTAGGGCAGCTAGGGCTTAGATTTTCAAGTATGGCATGCAGCGGGGCCTGTTCCACCCTGGTGCCAAAGTAATTTTGATTCCAAGCATTCCTTCATATTCAAAACAAAGGATTCGTTTGAGATTGTAAAGTGGGTAGGAAGGGTCAGACTTTTTAGGTACATGTCTATGGCAGAACAAGTGAAAAATTCGACTTTTTTCTGGTGGCCCATAGAAATTTTGTGAGATATTGACCTAGTCCAGTTTTTTCCCCTCTTTTCAAATCTGGCCTCCAATTTTTTCTATTGGCATTATTGGCGACGTTATTGGCAATTTGACTGTTCTCACCAGGTGGCAGCACCATAGACCTTGGCTTTCACTAGGTGCCCTCACAGGTTACTACATGCCATTTACAATTTATATTAGAACAAAAGTCTCACTAGTAATACTTATATGAGGCATTTATACCTTATAGATATTACACTTTATAAACTTGGGAATATTGAAAGCAATGAAATCAATACTTTATTTGTATAACTTACCTGCTTGATGGTGAAAAATGTTGTGAAGAAAGCACCCTTATAATTCTAATATTATTACTATGAGTACTACTGAAGTACCCAGATTGTCAAACACCAAGTTGCAATGGATACCTATGTCAGCCACAGGAGAGGATTGTATTAAGGGTAAGTTTAAGTGATGGAAATGGATGAGAAACTCTGAAAAAGTCAAGCAAAGGGACTGCATATAATATGCAGTCTCTCCTTGAATGCTCTTGGGCGAAATGCTTCTGTGGAGAAACTTTCTACCTTAGCACTGAGCACAACAAAAACAAGTCTAGCCTTGTCATCTTATTGATTAATAAGAGTGAGATTGTGTAAGAGTATACTGTTAGTTCACAATATGAGGCCATTGTGACATTAGATATTGACCTCACCATGAGATCATAGTATGAGTGTACTGTGAGGTCACATTGAGAGATCATATTGATGCCACTGTGAAGTTACACTTTGACCTCACCCGTGAGGTCATACTATGACCTCACAGTGATAAATATTGTGAGCTCTCAGTGAGCTCACTGTGATCACACATTCTTAGCTGGGTAGGATTCAAAATTACTTCCAGAGGCTTGCAGCCTAACCAAGATAAGGTTGAAGCCATAGAAACTTATCCAGTGCCAAAGACGCCTAAGCAAGTAAGGGCGTTTAACGGGCTGGCTAATTACTATAGGTCGTTTATTCCTGACTTCTCAAACATTATGGGACCACTCTATCATCTAACGAAGAAGAGTGTGGACTTTAAATGGGACGAGAATTGTCAGAAGGCTTTTGATAAAATTAAGAAGACTATCTGTACAGAGGTTTTACTACATTATCCAGACTACAAGAAGCCATTTGAGCTCGCAAGTGACGCCTCTTCCACTGCGCTTGGGGCGTGCATCAGTCAAAGGGATAATGAGGGAAATTTTAGACCAGTAGCCTTTGCGGGTAGGGCGTTAACGCCATGTGAATTGAGATATTCAACTACTGACAGGGAATTACTTGGAATTAAATTCGCATTAAGGAAGTTTAGGCACTATCTCTTAGGAAATAGATGTACTATCTACACCGATCATGCGGCCCTGTTGGCTCTAAATTCTAAACGCGACCTATCTGGAAGAATGTACCGCTCTTTAGAAGAGATAATGGAGTACGATTATGAAATTAAGTTTGTGGCAGGTAAGCTAAATCTGGTCCCAGATTCATTAAGTAGACGAGATTACCCTCTCTCAATAAAGGAACAAAAGGAGAGATTGGACGCCCCAAAGAAAAAGGGCGTGACTTTCAATCCTATAGACGTGGTCAAACCATTCAATGAGGAGGACTGTTGCGAGAATTATCCCATCTTGAAAATCCGTAATAGGCCTATTCTCAAGGGATGGAAAGGTGGAACTGTTGGCTCTAAATTCTAAACGCGACCTATCTGGAAGAATGTACCGCTCTTTAGAAGAGATAATGGAGTACGATTATGAAATTAAGTTTGTGGCAGGTAAGCTAAATCTGGTCCCAGATTCATTAAGTAGACGAGATTACCCTCTCTCAATAAAGGAACAAAAGGAGAGATTGGACGCCCCAAAGAAAAAGGGTGTGACTTTCAATCCTATACATGGTCAAACCATTCAATGAGGAGGACTGTTGCGAGAATTATCCCATCTTGAAAATCCGTAATAGGCCTATTCTCAAGGGATGGAAAGGTGGAACCCCCTATCCCAGAGTAAAAGATGCATTAGTAAGATCAGTGTTAGTAGAGACACTTACTGACACAACGATACCTTTTATTGACATCAATTCAGGGAGACAGGAGGAAGTTCATCATTTGGCCAGTGTTTCTGTATGTGGGGATTCATGTAATGAGAAGGTAGCTGTGTTGGAACCGGTTTTTCAGAGATTTGGACGCCCTGCTGGTAAGAAAGAATCGTTTTATACTATAAACGTAGCACAGACAAGGGAATCTACTAAGCAGAAAACTGCAATATCTGAGAAATTGAGAGAAGACAGGAAAATAGCAGCTAAAATAAGAACCCCGAAATTCAAAACAAAAACGGTGAATAAATCAGGGATAGCCAAGTCGCACGCCCAGCCAAGTAGGGCTGTGTCTAAAAGAAAGGCGTTAGCTAATGAAGTACCTAAAGTAGACAGAGCATTTTTCGGTGACTTACAAGAAAAACTGGGTATGCCTCTGTCTCAGGACGAATTTATACAAGCCCAATGGGAAGACGAGTTCTGTTCTGGTATATTAGACTACATTGGCTCCAAAACGCTGCCTAAGGATGCGGCGAAGGCTAGACAGATTTTACTCACACATGATCAGTTTTTTGTGAATTCGGGTATGCTATGTAGACTGCCTACAGGCACGAAAATTAGGGATGCAGCAAGACTCTATCAAGTAGTATTGCCAAGCACTTGTATTCGGCCTGTATTAGAATTGTTACATGATAGACCTATGGCAGGTCATTTAGGGTCAGTGCGCTTATTGAGCGTAGTAAGTGCACGATTTTACTGGCCGTTAATGACAAAAGATATCGTTGATTATGTGGGGACTTGTGATCAGTGTCTAAGGAATAAGAAATCAAAACATCCATATAAATTACCTATGGCACTGAGAGACCCAGCACCGGCACCCATGTCTTGTCTGATGATTGATACTATTGGACCAATAACACAGTCAAACGCTGGCCGAAAATATATTCATGTAGTTGTGGATATATATAGTCGGTACTGTTTTGCTTGGGCAACCCATGCCATTGACGCCACGACTTTGAAACAAGAGTTTTTCAATAACATTTTGTGCGTCGTGGGAATCCCAAATAAGCTTTTCAGCGACAATGGTTCAAATTTCCGTAGTGTAATTTTCACATCCTTTTGTTAAGCTTTTGGAATACAGCAGGTATTCAGTAGTAGCTGGAAACCTACTACACAGGGACAGGTAGAACGCCAAAACCAAAGTTTGGTACAGTCTATAAAAATGTATGTACAAAAGTACCAGCGAGACTGGGATTTATACTTGGCGGCGGTAGTTTTTGCCCTAAATATCTCTGATTCTAACAGTTTGGGTCATTCTCCATATTTACTAGTATTCGGTAAAAATGCGGTGACGCCGCCAGAGGCGGCAATATTAAATGTGGACGAAGAAATTCGTCCTATTACAGCCCATTTGCTGGATATTGTAAATACTCAGTCTAAAGCAGCTTTACAAGCAGCTATTAATTTGGAGAAGGCGCAAGAGAAGATGAAGGCGAGGCATGACAAGGGAGCTAAAGATCACGATATTAAATTGGGTGACGTTGTATACGTTAAAATAAACAGATTACTCCAAAAACATACGAGTATGAAGCTGCAGAACGCCTACACTGGTCCATGGCTGGTGGTAGATATTCCATCTAAATTCACGGTCCGTCTAAAACAGCTCAGTACTGGAAAAATGATGGGTAAGAGCGTGAATATCACACAGGTAAAGAAAGTGTCTGCAGTCGAAAATAATAGGTTCATGGAGAGACTCATGGAAAAGTTTCCTGAAGAGCAAACTCAGATACAGCCGGTACCGACCAAACGTAATCCAGGTCGCAAGCCCAGGCTAACTATCAGTAAGGCAAAAAGGAAATGGTAATAACCCATGAGCTGGTTCTTAAGACAGATTTATGATACACCAAGACTGTATTCTGACGCCCAAAAATGGGTATGCGACTGGGTTCAGGGGAACTCCAGTGGGATATATAGGGCGCCGACTTATAACTCGTGACTAAGACTTGAAAATAACATCGGAGCAGGTAAAAAACATCGGCTCAGAGCGAGGTGGTATTTACAAAGCAATAAATCATGTAAGCCAGGAATGTAGTGAGCTGCGGGCGCACGCCACAGTATCAGACTAAGCGAGCAATAAAATAACCAGTACGCTTAGCAACATCTATACTGATGCTCATATATGGCGTGGTGATTCGTAGTCATGGAACAGACGAGAGTGTAAAATACTTAGGGGTTTAACCAGCATAAGACAGGATTCCGGACTCGAGAAGGGAAGCCATTCGACGCCATATTTGGGCGTGGGTGTCACACCGAATGGATGCCTAGGGAAAGTTGCAAGCTCTATTAACAAGTTTTTTTCATAGGGGGCAGCACCTGACGGTGTCTATATGGAGTTGGAATCTGGCTGGAAACGGATAACTTAGTGTGTTGAGAACTATTGGGAGAATTCATCAGCATACTTTCAGCAATATAGGGATGTTGGTTGTAAAATAAAGTTCTTCACTGAAGTTAAGTGAAGGTTATTGAATTTGCCATAAATTCTGCCATACAGGAATTTGGTCTCAACCTGCAATGAGATAGGCCACGCTGTGAGGATGGCGTTACAAAATACCTATATACACAAATATGGCGTGTAATTGTGGACGAGAGTCTGCCGTTACTTGCTGCAGTTGGTCCCGACAGTATGGTACCCTTATAAGGAGTAGATCTCTGTGCACCCTGCGAAGGTCAGATAGAGGTATTTTTCCAGTTGGCTAGTACGGGTTTGACGTTGAATAAGTGGGGGGGGCGTAACAGCTCCTCATTGCTTTCTCAAGTGCCGTATTAGGGTCGCAAGACCGGGCGGGAGATTTTTGATGCGCGGCAAACACGCCAGGGGAACCTGAGTGGCTGACGCTGGCCCCGCCTACCGACTTGGAATGTAACCACCCTAGACTGGCATGAGGTTTCTAATTCGCGCCGAGATCGAGCCCTTGCTGATCCGACTGTCACGGAGAGAGAACCGACTTTGTGAGGTCCAATAAGTAGTCCCAAAGAAACCAAAGTTATGATTCAAACACTGTGGTAAGTGATTTTGGGATTCAGATCTACCTTTGCACGTATCATATTTTACCCTGAAGAGGGTCTTGAAGCTCAACAAGTAAAAATAGATGCAAAACTTACTACGCGGATTCTAAAACTCATGGATTAGGAAAAGTGGCGTTATGCTCCCCGGGAGCATGGCGTGGTGAGGAATTTTTAGAGGGACCAAAAAGTTCTTATGTGAAATTGCTGATGAATTTTCTTGTTACGATCATATGCTAAGGGTTCTGATTTATTTCTGGTATTTTGCAGGATAAGTCTGTGCCTCCTGATTGTTCAGGCAAGGGCAGATCACTATGTTCTCCGGCAGAACTACGGAGCAATATTTAGAGAAATGGATCAGAAACTGGTGATTTCGGTGGAGGAGCACGCAATAGATTTGCGTGTGCCTTATGAGTTTCCTCCGCCGGCCCACCCGGATGTGCCACAGAACGTCTCGTATGAGTTACGTTTGGATACGCAACAGCTGTCCAGCGTCGAGACGGCATTGTTCGAGGCCAATAACATGCTGCATGATCAAATACTAAACGTAATCGAGAGTTTTCCCGTAGAAAAGACTAGGACAAAAAGAAACAGGGGTTTCCAGCCTGCTGGAAATTTCCTGAATATTGCTATTGGAACTGCGACTCAGCCGCAAATTGACACCCTCAATAATAACCAATTCACTATCATTAATGGGATTAAAGCCGAGGCGGTCAATAATAGAAATCGAGATAGAATTTTGGCTCTACTAACTACAAATAGTAATGAATTTTTGGCTTTCTCCAAGAGAAATGTGAAACAAGTCCGAACTGTATTTCACAATTTTTCCATGGAGGTTTTGGAATTTGCTTGAGCAACGGTAAATACCACACAGGGATTTCAGAATTATACAGAGGAAATTTTTAGAGACCAAGTGGCGTTGCTCGAACGATTTGTGTATATCACTGATCAGTTAAATTACAGACAGTCGGCTATGGAAACTTTAAAAGATTTGACGCAAATTCAGGAGGGTAAAATACCGGTTTCAACCGCGGCCTGGTCTGATATTCTGAGTTCGGTCAGAAATTTGACCGCGCAAGTGCGCTTACAAGCACCAAGCGCAACTCCTTTAGGCACATGGAAAGACTGGGCCAAAGTGAAGGAGGTTAGGCGTGGTGAAAACGACTTAGTTTTGCGACTGAGTATCAGTTTTACTTATTCGAATAATACCTTTTCAGTTTATGAGCCCGTAGTTTTCCCTATTCCTATGCATGTGCATGAAGGTGATGCTACTGGATTTACACAATTACAGGATTTTGGTCACAATCTAGCTGTTTCAGCGTCGGGGGACACATATGTGCTTCTGACGCATGAAGATATGGCGCATTGTCAGGAAATTGCTGATAGTATAGTTTGTGGCCGGAATTTGGTGTACTTTACTGCAAATCATTCAGCATGTATTTGGAATGTATTTATGGATGAGGCAACGTTGGTTCATGAATCATGCGTGTTCCATTCCTATGTGAATGCAGTGACTCCACAGCGTCATTTAAGCGCTGGAAATGATCAGCATATTTTAATTAATATGGGATTGTGGGGAGTTCTAGTTTGCCGTCAGGGAGGCGAGAAAAATGTGTCTCTGTCGGTATTTACATTTATAAATATTCCTTGTGGGTGCGCGCTAAGCCTTCCGGATGCTTCAATTTTGGCAGACAGTCCGTTTTGTGAAATTAAAATAGCTCAGGTAAAAATCAGAACTGGTTTTAATTTGCCTTTTGCAATGGCATTCAAAATTGATATAAGTTCCTACTCTGGTGCGACTTTGAGCCCAGGACTAATTATTTTTTTTTTTTTTTTTTTAAACATATTTTATTTCGAAGACAATTCCATACAGATTATGGTACGTTTCAGGTTTCGAAAGTCCAACATGCAACAAAAGTTATATACATAATATTTTAAGTTCGAGACATATTTTCTATAAGAGAAATAAGGAGAAGTTTGTTACTATATGTACATTACAGCGTTATAACATGTTTTTTTGTTTTTTTGGCCGTATTAAAAACAATGCATAATCAGTCCGTTAATGTATGAAACTACAACATTTCTTAGTCTTTACCAGTTGGTGTTTTAAGTCATGACTTGAAAATTCATCTCTTAAAATAGGCACAAAGTGCTCTTCCAAACTCATACATTCGATATTTATGATGCACAGGGCTCCTGAATTACCGCAAGGTAGCCTTTAGATATTTCTTCACATCACTCCAGCTCGGAATTTTTATATCAGGTGGCAGTTTGTTCCACATGGAGGGACCTGTAAATTGAGGCGATCTTGCTAGTTTATCCGTATTTGCTCTTAGACACAACAGATTTGGGCCCTCCGCGAGCCTTGTGTGCCTGGGCATTACTTGTAAATTCGCAGGGTCGCCCAGTCTATTGTGCATAAGGCCATGTATTGCTATTCGCCCTCTTATGTGTAAGTCTTTAACACCCAGCAACATTTTCATCTCTGCTGTTGAATATACATTGTTCATGAAAACCAGCCGTATGGCTCTGTTTAGGACGTTTTGAACCTTTTGTATGTTTACAATTGTGGCCATGTTATACAAAAACAAACCATAATCTGCTAGCGGCAAGATGTGCGATTTTACAATCAGTTTGGCCAATCCTTCATTTATAAAGAACCTTATTTTTACAAACTTATTCACCTTTGCCTGTATGATTCCCCTCATTCTAGAGAAATGGTCATTAAAGTTTAGACATGGATCTATAGTAAACCCTAGGTACTTTACAGTCTTGTTTTTAGCGATGGCATTGCCCTTTATATAAATGTCTGCCATATTTCTGATATTCAGTTTCTTTAGGCGATGTTTAGTCCCAAGCACTTGGATGACACTCTTCTTGGCATTTACTGCCAATTTATTGCAACTCATCCAGTACGATATGTTATTTGCTATCTGTTGCGTGCTGGTGAGACAAGAAGCCAAGTCATTTCCAGTTACACTGACAGCCGTGTCGTCAGCATAAATGTTAAGCTTTATGTTTTCAACGATATTCAAGTTTTCAATACAGCGTGGGATGTCGTTGACATAAATCAAAAACAGGAGTGGACCAACCAAGCTTCCCTGTGGTACGCCGTTCCGAATCCGTAAGGGTGTGGATAGAATGTTATTGAGGTATGTGTGTTGGAATCTGTCTTCCAAGTAATTTTTTATTATTCTTATTAATGTTAGATCTATCTTATAGTACTGTAATTTCCTCTCTAATACCTCGTGGTTAATACAGTTGAAGGCCTTGGATACGTCGTAGTATGTGGCCAGCGATATATTTCCAGTATCCATGCCCTTAAGAATCGGTTCGGTGAACTCTAACAAAGACTTATTAGTAGAGAAACCCTGTCTAAAACCCCCCTGACATTTTGTAAATAGGTTGTTTATCTCCATATGTGATCTCAGTGCAGTACAAATGAAATGCTCTAGAATCTTAGATGTCAAAGGTACAAGGGCGATCGGACGATAGTTACAAAATAGTCTGGTATTACCTCCTTTCGGGATTGCCACCACATTAAACACCTTCCAATCCTTCGGGATCATGCCAGTTCTTACACATGACTGTAGTATAGAGGTGAACAAATGACACTCTTTTATCAAGAAGAATTTTAAAAGCTTAGTGTTTACCCATGAAAATCCACAGCTCTTGTTTTCATCAACTTGTTTTACAAATTCTAGAACCTTTTCCTCACTAATGTGTATGCGAGTATTAGCTCCTATGACTACCGGTTCATTCAGGAATTCTACATAATCACCCCTAGCCTGTTCATTTACATGACCCATTCGTTCAAATACCTGATTGAGTGCATTACTGGCCAACTGCCCCGAAATTTCCTGTCCGTTATGCATGAAGGACTCTACTGAAACTGGGGTACTTTTCCCTATTAGGCTATTGATTTCCCTCCAGAATTTTTTCGAGTTATTTCGACAGGAGTTGAATTTAGCAGTGATACTTTCTTTCTTAGCATTTCTGATGGATCGACTGACTGTCCTTCTTGCTATTCTCGCGACTGTCCAGTCTCTCGGCAGGTTGGTCCTTTTAGCGATCTTAAATAGCCTATCTCTTTCTTTTATTTCAGAATGGATTTCGGGCTTAAGTACCATTTTCCCCCTTTTTACAATTTCTATCCTTTCAATCGGGCATATTTTGTCAAGGAATTCTGATAGATAACTTTTCATGCTGTTCCAGCCAGCTTCAGGGTTTGCCAGAGACTGTCTGACTATCTCAGCTTTGTCGGCCCACCCATCAAGGTGCTCTGACAATAACTCAAGATTTACCCTATCAAATCTACGTACAAGTTTTTCTGATTTGGCCTTAGGCGCTGTTCGTTTTTTAAGTATCAGATAAATTGCTGAGTGGTCTGACAAATTTACATTTAACACCCCAGAAGAGCTAATGTGAGGGTGGTTCGATATCATTACATCAAGTAGACTAGCACAATTCCCACCGTACCTGGTCGCTTCGGCGATGTATTGCGTCATGGTTACCTCGTTCACCATATGGTTAAACTCTTTTACACTCTCAGATTTTTTGTCTAAGATGTTTAGGTTTATGTCACCACATATTATGATGGGCACGTGTCTATGTTTTGATTTGATTTCCTCTACGACCCTATGTAAAGCCTCAATGAACACACTCTTTACGCCTGCAGGTGGGCGGTATGAATTAACCAGGAAAAAGCATTTCCTTCTACCAGGTTTTATTTTTAGTATTTGCAATTCAATATCAGAGTTGCATAAATTTTGATCTTCGAGTGACCATGGGTCCACAACAAAATCGTTACTAATATAACATCCAAGACCACCACCATTTCTTATAACGCCATTGACAACCGTCGATCTGTCATACCTGTACAGTTTGAACTCCCTATTTACTACTAGATGTGCTTCAACGTCGGCAGTGTTTAGCCACGTTTCTTGTAATGCCAGGATTTTTAAGTTTCCTTGCAACAGGGTATCATAGATCTCATTTACCTTTCTTCTTAGCGACCTTACATTAAGTGACGCTATGACTAATCCCTTTCTACAGGTAAGGGTGGCTGGATTATCCAATGCCATTTCTGTTCCAGGTAACTACCAATAATTCACATGTCTGACAAACCTTATCGAAGAGTGCTAGTACACTTTGTGAGAGGCTCAATAACATTTCCATATATCGGACACTAAAAACGGCAATAGACGGCATATATAAAACAAGGCACAGTTTCCCAAATGATAGGGTTAGCGACGACTGTTTGGTCATCTTGACTCAGACCGGGCAACTCGAATGACAGTGAAAAGTTTACAGCCCACAGCTCTGCGCGGAGTCTGTTTCTACTCACATACAACAACAAAATATAGCACATTGACACATAAAATATATACAACGGTGGAATAGTTTGAGACTTTCCTTACCCTAACCATATGAGCGAGTAGTGACGTCTGATTCGTGAGTAATCCAACCAAAATACGAATGTTTACAGCAAATTTAGGAGATTCTCGTGCCGCAACCACCATTTTGGATTTTTAGTACCGCAGTGAATACAACCTCTCACCTCATTGCGAGTAATTGGAAGTTACAATTGATCAGGATACAGTGACGTTCAAATTAGATGAGAATATTCTCAGACATAGATATACATTATGCATTATAGTAGGATACAACAAACCTGTAAAGGATAGCATCTACAGTTTTATAATACAGTGCGAACATAGTGACCATGCTGCGGCGTTACGCCGTGACCTCTGTGCACTTAGTGAACTGACCCATTTATGAACAGCTGTTCCCACGAGCACGGTGTGACTACACTTATACGGCACGTAAGTACTCATAAATCGATGATAAACTTGCTCCCAATACATTATAATCAGCAGTAGTGAAAGTGATAACTCATTGAGACCTTATGCAAAGAACTAGAAAGAGAAAATGTATGTAAATCATCTCAGTTATTTGTTATTTGATTTAGGCCACGCGTGGTTGGCGAGTTCATGTTATATGCCGCGCTGTCGGCTAAGTGCTAGTCGATTTGTTTCCTTTTTTCTTAGCCTCGTGTATCTCTCTCCTAGAGGCATTTAGTGTCTTGTTTGCAGATGTGTAGTCAAGACGTATAATTCTACTAGGTCTGTTTTTCGCAGGTTCACGTGGTGTGCTACTGTCCATAGGAAAGGCAGAAGCATGTGCAGATGGTCGAGCACCCAGTTTTAGAGTTGCGGGCCGGATTAGGGCTTGATTTTGTGGCAAGGGCTCTGTGGAAGACTGGTCCTGTATGTCCATGTCCGATTCATCGCTCGAGCTTTCGTCAGTGGAGACCTTATCGTCGTCATGAGGAGCCACGCCCCCCTCAACTATGGTCTTCTCCTCCCTTGACGGGTATCTGTTGAAGTAACGAGGATGCGGGTTTTCTGCACTTCTAGGTGATGTAGTACGTGGCTTCGTCGGTGCAGGTGGTGGACTTGTTGGAGTGATGTCTGCTAGATCAGCTTTATGTGTCTCCTTCAACTCATCTCTTATCGACATGAGAAGTTTCCCCTGCCTGTTCTCGCCATGCCATGTATGTGCTTGTAGTTTCACAGAGCCAAGGAAAGTGCCGCATCCCCACTTATAATCTGCAGTCGCCTCGACTAATTCGATGTCCTGGGTGGCTAGCAGAAGCAACCTCAACTCTCTGTTCTGTAAGAACTTGGCTTTCATTGTCGCTTTCAGGTAACATTCCTCCTTCTTTTTCCATTCGTCATCAGTTACTATCTTGTTACTGAGATCTTTGAGTTCAAATGGATCTCTCATGTTTATGATTCGTCTGGCCGCATTGTACTTTCCATTTTTAAGCGCCTTCAAATAAACAAACCTGTGTTCGACTGACGTAAAGTTTAGTTTTTTGAAATGGATCATGCAACCAAACATATTTCCCGGCCAGGCATAGGGCCCCTGGTAAGCAATGCAGCCCCCAACCTTTTGAACTTTCAGGTTTTCAGGTTTTAATTTATCAGGCAATGTATCCAGGTCTTTTATACCTATATTTACACCTTTTACATATACCTTGTCGCCCTTCTGTTTGGCATGAGGATCGATGTTCTCCTCTTGTGCACGTTTAGCTATCAACCTCATTAGGCTCCGGCTCCTCCTAACCTCCGGGTTTACATCGTCTTCAAAATTCCAAAAACGTATTACAGGGTAGGAGGTAGGAGAGAACAAGGATTCGTTGAAAAGCTTGCCCTTAGCCTTCATAAAGGCTTTTTTGTCGGCTGATGTGTTGAATATGACGACTATGGGGTCAGGCCGCTTGTTTTGGCCTTGATATCCACTTGTCAGTCTGTATACCTCATCGAAGTAGTTCTCATGAAATCCCTTCACTACTAGGGCAACTATTTTGGCACATGTTACCTCTAACAGTTCATTTCTTACGTCTTTAACACCGTTGAAAATTACTGACTTGTGTCTAAGGCGTGTATCAAATTCATTATTTAACTGTTTCTGGACCTGTAGCTCGTAAGTTAAGTTTCCTACCGTTGCTTCCATTTCTATCAACCTTTTCTCCAAAGATTTTGTTTTATCTTGCAGGATTCCTCGTTCAACGATTTCCCCTTTGTGGGAGTTGGCTAATTCATTCACGAAGGTGTGGGTGTTTTCAGCAAAGATAGTGACGTCGTTGTGGCCGTCAATCAGATCTTGAACCTCTGCGTGGATCGTGGCTAGATCCATAACCACATCTTCCTTACCCTGATTCTCAGATGAAGGTATGGTGGGCTTCTCTACACCTGGAATATCGTTCGATGGGGTAGGCAAATCCATTTGGGATGAGACAGTTAGTCCGGCAGATGTTTTCTTTTGATCTGGCGATCCCCCTGGACCTTCACTTGCAGCCCTCTTATGTTGCCTCTCGGCCATGACACATGATAGAACCGTAAACAAAGGGCAGTGGCGCGAAATATGAGACTCAGTTCCCCTATTATCGTTCAGTGATCTCCAGTCGGATAGACAGTTTCTGAATTATTTCAGCAAAGACAAAGTGAGATTACCACATCCAGGGCGTTTCAAGGTCCAGACGACTTAGGTAGGTGTTTCACAAGTTTTCAGTTGGTTAAAACCAGTGTATGTGCATTAAAATTCGAGTTTCAGTCCCACAAGCTCTATGTACGACTTCCCATGATCGCCGCCATGTTATATTTAAATTTGCCTAGCGCCAAGGATATAGAAAAAGCTTTAGTAAATGTGCCTCAAGAAATAATTCAGAGGGGTATCAGGACAAAAACCCTGGTTAAACATTTACTGAAGTCTGACAACAAATTGGCGTCAATGTGGGATAGTATTCACGCCAAACTAACGGACGTTGCAGCTCATCCCTCAATGCCTTATTTATCCCTGATAATTTCCTTGGTTTCACTAGCAATGAGCGTGTATTTGTTTTACAGAGTTAACCGCCTAATCATGCCTGCTACGTGGGCCACCAGGGTTCAGTCCATAAACATTTCTTCACTCAATGCTCAGCATATTGAATTGAATAGAGAGTTGAGCGTCACTATCGGACCTACGCCAGATATGGCGCCTAAGAATATCATATACGAGACGGTGAACATTTCGTCAGCTGGACCGTCATGGATAGAAATATGTATCTATGTGGCGGTAGGGTTATACGTATTAAAATGTCTATATTCATTGATTGTAAAGAGGACGTGGTGTAGAGGCACGCCTTGTCTCCCAACACCAGACAAAAGGCAAGCCGAAATGGCAAATACTCTCATCTTGCGCCTACTGCGCAAGGACGATATGTTTGACTTTGAGTTGACGCAAATAGGCCATAGTGTGGACATTTTGCATAGTTTCGTAAGTCCCAAAATTATTGCGGCAGAATTAGAAGCAGGATGTCGCAAATCTTTCCTGAAAGTGCGATGGGCGCACAACTTAGTGTACACCGCGAGAAAAATTCAGAGGGAGATTCAACTTCCAACAAGCCTCCCCGTCACAAATATCGACGAGGAAGAACTCAGGGCGGCCCTGGAAGATGGCGACACCTTCGCCATATTCCTGATATCAACGCCCTCGCGGGAGTTGACGGAAGTCCCCCGGAATAGGGGAAATGACGGACGGTTATTGCCTCGGGCCGATCTGCGCACGGCAGATCGGGTCGACTTCGTGAAGTAAGTAAATACTGAAAACCTTGCAAGCCCGAAAAGAGTTATATACGGGGTCTTCTTAAATTAATGATAGAAATTCCGTCAGGAATGGTAAAAATCAGAACGCCTAAGGTCAGAATATGAAGTTTTAGTAAGCTAATCAGAACGAAAGTGTGACGCTGACAGCAATGGCTGCAGGTCGCACAAAACAACATGTGCAAGTTTGTCTTAAGAGAAAACCTGGGAGATTGGTGGACTTATTAACGCCATAATCTGTTTTCTGTCGCACTTGATCTGTAAAAGAGGAGTCATTTTTCTAAAAGGTATTTTTCCTTCTGTTTTTGTACATTATGACAGTGAGGAAAGCGCCTTCGGCGGGGCCACTGCAAAGAAGGCCAAAGTAAATGTGTCCTGGGGAACACAGAAGGCATCTTCAGCGTTCGACAATCCGGGATATGAAGAAGGATGGGGCGAGGACGATTAAAAGAACAAGCTACAAGAGTTTACCGTCAGCAATACTGTCTTAGACCAACCCTTTTTGGTGATATTTATTTTTGAAGTATTACTTTTCTTTGGTATGTACTAGTTGGCCTCTGTGAAGCGCCTGACGCAAAAGTGGGAATTTTGCGGCATTATTCACATCGATTATAGAAAGATAGTTAGGAGGTATTTAATCTTGTAGTTGTTTTTCAGCAATAAGGGGTTGCGACAGGCTGACGGTGACAAGAGTCAACACGTATATCGAGGTCTATTATTATTATTTTTTACTCTTGTTGTCTGACGTACATACCGTCATATTTAATATATTAAGATTTGGAAGTCATGAGTCTACGGACATTAGAGAGACCATGGCTCCAAAGGCGTGTATTACGGACATTGGTGGTAACGCCAAAAACTCTATCAGAGGACTTTCTGTGAGTTTTTTTCTTTTTATACTATATTCACATTTTTACTTATCAAAATTGATTCCCTGACGTACCTACTAAACGGACTTGAGTTTAAAGAATACAGACTTTGCGTGTTCGGTGCGTCAGGAGAAAAATGACAGTATTTTTATAACTTTAAGTATTCTGCGTCAGAAGAGTTTTTCATATTTTCTTATGTACCTTGATTGCATGTTTTACGATGAGATTGACTCAGGACTTGTTCTTACATGTTATTTTAGTACCATCACTCTGAATATTATTTCAAAAATAAGCGAGTGTTCTTAGGGTATTTTTTTCCCCCGTATTTTAACTTTTAAGAAGGGGATGGACGGAAAGTCGTCTGGCGAGTCATCTCGTCAGGCGTGGCCGTGTTGGTATTTTCCAACAGGGATGCTTCCGTCGGGCATCAGAAGAATTGTCTGTCTGCCCAAGAGAAATTTTGCAGTTCTATTTTGCTAGAATTGGCGTATCTGACAGGGAGTTTTTACGTGTCTAGGTTTGGCAATAGTAGTAAATAGAACAGAAAGTCGCTTGTAGACGCGAACGTGGCCGTGCTTAAAATTTAGGCAGGGAGGCTTCTGTTCATGGGCGTGTACGCCAGAGTTGCGACCGACCCAGAATTTATAATGAAGGATTGGGATCCTACGGAAATTTCTCCGTCAAAAGTTGGGTAAAAATAAGACCCTATCTTCCTGGCGGATATTTTAGAACGTCAATTTTGGCACAATTAATTTTAGATCATTTCCCTCAGGGAAATGCGGCTGTAATTTGCAGTCGGCGCACAGAAATTTTGAGCAGAGATTCTCCTCTACATGACGGGGAATATAGAGATTTTAAGCACTAAAATTTATATTTGTTTTTTCTGGTCAGTTTTTGGTCAGAAATGGGGGACGTCAGTCTCGCGGTAGATTTAGGCTGTATAGCATATCAAAATTTTTAAGCAATTCTCGACTTGAACATTTCTTGCAAGCGAGAGGTAAAATAAAAACTGAGTTCAAGCGCAAAATTGGCTTGTTTTCAGCGTCAGGAAAATTATTCCACATTTTTAAAGTCAAAGATTTGGTGGCAATGAGTTAAAAACGCAAGTTATCACGACGTCATTTAGACGCCGGGGCGTGGTTTAAGAGGTTTTCTAAGTTGTCAGAAATAAGATATAACCATATTTGGCTGGTTTGCTACGTAAAAAGTTAATTTTTTTGAGTAAAAAGGTAGGAGAATTCTCTCCAAGTGTCAAATCAGGTATGTGCGATAGTAATTGCGTCGTGCAGAGTCAAGAATTACAAAAAGTACAGTTAAAACAATAGAATACATAGTGTTTTTGTGCAAATGGAACTTTGTAAGTCGCCGTAGCGGCGGGGGAATCTAAGACATACATGCATACAGTTGTGTTAGGTATTTGTCGAGTTCTCCTCCTCCCTACTGCCACTCCTTCCGGAAATCCGGTCTACTAATCTTATACACGTGGATATTTTCATGTCTGAAAGAAATCCTAACTTTGTAGTTTATTTTTGGACAGAAATCGAAATTTCTTGGAACATGGTGAAATGCAGTGAGAGCTAGCGGAGGTGCGTACATAGTGGTCTACTTACGGCTATTGTGTCCGGATGTACTTAGTAAAAAGATACATCTCCACAGGTCTCCATGCTTCACTGTTTAAAATCCTTTGAGTGATAGTAGCCCATTCGTACATCCAGTATTTTGCTTTGATACAAAATTTTAAAAGTTCCGCTCTAGGTATTCATAGAGCATTCCTAAAATTTGGTTCCAGGTTAACATGGAATTCTGTTTCACACAAACACACACACACAAATTTGAAAATTTTTCCTTCAGAAAAATCTCAAAATTAGGATTCGTTCTCAGGTCACTTCCTAGTGAGAACGATCCTGTAATCACAGCTTGAAACACATCCTATGGCACATCCAGTGATCAGCAGGTGAGAAGGTAGCAACAGTAGTCGCTGCTGGATGACTTGTGGATTCTTGAGAACTTGACGAAAATTCGACCTCGATAGATGGAATCAGGCGTCAGGATGAGGTCTGGTTCCGGTATCGGTAGTCAAGGGCCATGGCGCTTGCTCGAGGTACACTTGAAGAGTAGAATCTCTTTGGAATTTGAGAAGTTCCGATGAGATTTGAGAAGTCCCGAGAAAATGTGGGAAGTTCCGATCTCCGTAAGGGGAGTCAAGCTTGACTCTCTGTTGAAGGCATGGAAGATGTCGAGAATTGGTAACGACCAAGGCTGTAGAGGTAGAGGCTCAATGCTGGAGATGTGTAAAGTCAATGGAAAATCGGGCGTAGCTCCTCCTTGCACGAACTCCTGGTCTGATCTGAATGACCAGCGCGATGCGGGTCCCTTTTATACCCAGAGGAATAGCCTACATCCAACGATTTCCATTTTCGGCCAAATAAGCCTCAAAATCGCTTCAAAATTGGTAATTATTTAGAGTTTTACAAGAAAGAAGGTCTAGTAGTGGCCATCTTGGTGAAAATTGTCTAAATTCTGAGTTATAAACGATTTAAAGTTAAGACGTAGAAGGGTCACGTGACCTGCCATTAAGATACATTAACATAATCAAGAAGGATTGAGATAATCATTAAGATTCCTTCAATTTTTCCTTCAGGCGGTGACTCGCTTAGAGAAAACTACCGATTTCGGCCCAGATGGGCATTTTCAAAGGTAGTGAACCTGCTCTGAGAGGTATTATAAGTATAATTTAGGGTTCTATCGATTCAAAAAGATGTTATTTGTTGGATTTCCGCATAAATTTGTCCTCAAATAGGTTCATAGAGGCGGCATCGTCGGACATTTCCAAGATGGCTGACCTGACGAGAGTCAACGAAATTAGATATCGCCGCGTCGAATAACGACGAAAGTTTAGCGATCTTCAAAATTTTCTCACTGATTATGTGGTCTAGATGGATAGCGACGTCATATAGGTGTATTGGTTAATAAAATAATTAGTTATTTAGTTAATTTGAGATAGCCTTGTTCGTGCCAATGCATTTCCTATGGGGAACGACATTTTCACATGATCGGAGATTTTAGTGGCAAAAATGAAAGATTTCTGGGCAGATTCAGTTTGTCGAGAGTTCACATGAGGTGTCATGATACGGACGGATGTGTTATCTGTGGAAAGCAATGATTTATTTTTAATGAAATATGGAATTTGAGTCATGTTTGGAAGAATTAAAAGTAAAAGTGGTCAAAATCGCGCTCTATGGAAGTTTAACATGGACATCGTGTTTTTATGAACTGCGTAGTAGTTGCTGACGATTCAGCGATGGAAATGTCAGTTTAAGTTAATGATTTCCTTCTAAATTATAGTGTTTTATTGGAAAAAGTATTCTACAGATGTCATATTGATGGTAATTATTATAGAAACAGGTCCGTATGTAACGATATGGGAGTATACTCATACGTCATTGAAGATATATTTTCAAAATGGCGGACGGCATCACTTATGTCGTAGTTGGGTTTTCTGGTGATTATTGCTTGAAATTGTTCAATTCAAGTTACTCTGGTGAAGTTTTCCTGGGTCTATTGGTAATAGATTGGCATGTTGCGAGATCTTTTGCTCTAATTGCTCTGTGATTTCTTATAATAATTTCTTATGTCAACTGAAATTTCTCGGCAGATGGACATCGTGGGACAGTATAGTTACCGCGGTTTCTCGTCCAGTTCCTGCTACGTGGAGTAGCATTTGTGATAAGAACGCCCGATAGTTGGACGGATTTTGTAAAAATCGGTCCGGTACAGGACGGATTTGTGTAAATTTAGGCAGGAAGCTAAGTAAAAGTTATTCAATGTTTGTAATTACTTTGTGAAATAAGTTATGACTAATAGATAGTCGAGTAGGGTAAGAAACTCCATATTAAATTCTTGCCTTCGTTCAGGCCATATCTGTACTGATATGGTAACACATTTTAGAGAAGGTTTACTAAAAGTTAAATAAATTTTGACTAGAGTATTGATTTTCTAAGGTTTTTCTGCTCAACAAACGAACGGTTTGAGTAGATTTGTATATATTTTATCTTTATGTCTGGATGATGACTTGTGTTAAAGAATTGAATAGACACAGGTAGACATAAGGAAGTCACACAATGTTTATTTGCATTATTTATTATCTCTGTAGTGGTGTAAGGGAAAAACACAAATTTAGCAAGTTTTAAGTGTAAAAGGAATGATCAAATTTGACTCTGATTTATCTTGATGTATAGTAAAAATCAGGGTTCAGGACACATTGTGTGGACCTTTTTATATTGAAGAGGGGGGTAGAAGACTTTTGGAAAATTTTGTTAAAAATATTTAAAATTTTCCGGGGGTCGAATCTCGTGTACCCACTGTATCCGACCTTCGGGAATGCTACTTTTTATTTTAGTGTCTAAATTAAGGCAGTAGCATTCTAAGGGGGGAGGGGGGCATTATGTTACAGTAGTGGGTTTCTAGGAAGGCTCGGGAGGCCTGGGGGCGTGGCTGCGTCCACGCGGGCAGCACTGGAATCCTTCAAATAAAAGCTAAGGGAGAGCCCGCCTCTCACTCACTTATGAAATACCAGTCGCCGTGTCTGTATCTTCTTCTCTCTCACCGAATCTATTCAAAATTTAAACTATAGGATAGTCTTATGACTATTACCTTTATTTGTAGCATTAATACTGGGGACACACAGTATTATATCAGTATCGAGATATGCTACTTCAATAGCTCCAGAACAATTTACAGGTAGAAAGGGACAAGAGCCCGATAATTGGATTAGAAGCTATGAGAAATTTATGACAATTCAAGAGCCAGATAAGCCAGATATTGCCAAAGACTCTTTACTATTATACTTAGGAGGCGATGCCTATTCCTGGTACGTCGATCATGCTATAGAAGGTAAAACTTGGGCTCAGATCAAAACTTCTTTTCTGAAGTATTTTTCGGACTTAACAGAAGATAAGAAGGCGAGATTATTATTTACTCATATGGAAGAGGACGAAACCATTTCAGAATTTTGTAGGAAAGCGTCCAAAGCCTATAGAACATTAGATCTTACAGATGCCGAAAAATGTGTAAGATTCAAAGCTGGTGTGACACCAGAGCTTAGAGTAGAGATTGCAAAGGCAAATCCGACTAATTATGAAGCATGTTTAACTGCAGCCATGGAGGCTAAAGACACTTTGGATATGAAAAACATGCGTAGTACAAAGAACTCTGTCGAGCTTAAATTGCTAACTAAAATGGTTGATAATTTATCTGACAAGGTCCATACAGCCCCAACGGTAAACAGTGTATCAGCGTTACCTACTGCAGAATATAACGAATTATTAGCTTTGAGACAAATGGCAAAGTCAATGAATGGACCCATTGTGAATCAGGTTTCACATACGAATGACTTTCAAGTTCAGCTAGAAACATTGAAAAACCAAGTACAAGCTAGTTTAGTGATTCCTCAGTCATCTAATGTGCAAAATCCAAATTCTGAGATAATGAAAGAATTACAGGCGATGAAGCAACAAATGGCTATCAATGCCACTAGCCTGGCTAATTTTAACAGTGCACCACAGGAGATCATCTGTTATACATGCAATGGTAAGAACCATTATTCAAGAGACTGTGCGTTAAACCCAAAGAGGGGTAGAGGAGGACGAGGACGAGGACACGGTCGAGGACAAGGCCGTCATAATGGTGGCAATTACCAGCCAAACAGTAACAACGCCACTGTAGCTCAACAACAAGTTTCTACCTCGGAGGGGGGAAACTAATTTCTCCTTGCGACGATGGGGGTGTCGTAAGGAAGGAAGATTGTAGCTGCGACCCTAAGGGATATTGCCATAATATTCCGATGATAGACGAGACCAACTTAAGGCCTACTAGACTGCAAATTCACCAGATCTGCGTGCAGCAACAGCAGATGAAAAGCTCAGGTAGGTCCAATAAGTCACATCTTTTAGACAGGAACAATTGCATCAAAATGTGTGTAGGTGATGTATGTACCCCAGCCCTGATTGATTCAGGTGCTGATCGATGTTGCATGAGTGAGAAATATTTCCAACAAATTCAGAATGAAGGTAAAATATTGTCTGTTCAACCATCTCATGTTTTTGCTACTTTTGCAGGAGGGGGTACTATGAATGTAATTTGTGATGTCAAAACGGTTATCTCTATCGATGGGGTTGATTATACTACAACCTTTTGTGTCCTTCCTTCTCTTCAATACGATTGTATTATTGGAAGAGATTTTCTTAGAAATTATGGTATATCAATTCATTTTTCTAAAACCAATACAAGTATTTCTTCTGCCCTTCAAGTAAAATTGGGAGGAGATTTAACAATTCCTGGGGAGACGGAAGTTTTATTTGTGGGGAACTTAGGGACTGGAGCTCCTATTCCTCATGGAACTTTTGTCCGATTTTCAGGGATTAACGGGACGGATAATCCTTCTTTATTAACTGCTAAAACTTGTGTTAGAGTACAATATAACAAGGTGCCAATCCGCTTGATGAATACGGGTAAGGAAGAAATCTGCTTACCTCAAGGCGTGTTGGTCGGTTCAATTGTGTGCATGGGTAGTGACGAATGCATTGCGCTCAATTCCGTCGCAATGACCCAGGTGGCGCCAGTAACATCAAGCGAACAAGCCACTTCGGCTTTAACACCTACAGAAAGTTTTGTTCCACAGGTGAATTATTCCAGGTCAAATTTAACAGAGGAACAGAAAACTCTAATGAATAAGGTTTTAATGGAATTTTCTGATGCTTTTGTTGGACCAGATGGCCGTCTGGGATGTACAGATTGGGTTGAGCATGAAATCCATTTAAATCCAGGAGCTCAGCCAGTCCAACAAATGCCTTTTCGCATGTCTCCAATCATGCGAGAAAGACTAAGAACAGCTGTCCAAGACCAAGTTGATTCGGACATTGTAGAGCCAACTCAAGATGGTGCTTGGGGCTCACCAGCTTTCTTAGTAAGTAAAAAGGGAACAGATAAATTTCGTGTCGTATGTGACTACAGAAATCTCAATCTGGTCACAATTCCCCAGTATTTAGCCATTCCTAGAATTGATGACACTTTAGACGCAGTGGGACAAATCCGTCCTAAATATATCTCTGCCTGCGATCTTCAAATGGCTTTCCACCAAATAAAAATCAGGGAAGAAGACAGAGATAAGACAGCATTTTTAACCCCATTTGGTAAATTCAGGTATAAGCGGATGAGCATGGGCCTGAAGAACGCAGCCAGGTCATGCCAAGCTATAGTAGATATGGTCCTGAGAGGGTTAAAATTCAATTCTAGTCTTGCGTATGTAGACGACATAATTACATTTTCTAGGACTTTTGATCAGCACCTTGAGGATATGCGTTCAATGTTGGGTAATCTTGTGAAGGCTGGATTAAAGCTTAAAGCAGCTAAATGTGTAATCGCCGCACAAGAGGTTCCTTTCTTGGGCCATATTCTGGGAGAGAATGGGATCAGTCCTAATCCAGAAAAGGTAAGAGTAATAAGTGAGATTAAATTGCCAGATTCTGCTACAATGGTGAGACGCTTTCTGGGAATGACTGGATTTTACAGACGATTTATTCCAGAGTATGCCTCCAGGGCTCGTTGTTTATATGGCCTCACTAAGAAGGATAGAGTCTGGGAGTGGAATCAAGAACATGAGGAAGCGTTTGTAGATTTGAAAAATGCTTTGACCAGTGATAGCTTATTACTTTACCCTGACTTTAACAAGCAATTTGTCGTAACTACGGATGCCAGTGCCTTTGGAATGGGTGGGACCCTGTCTCAGCTTAGTGGGAAGGTCCTAAGACCAGTAGCTTACTGTGCTAAACTCTTTACACCCCCCCAAAGGAACTATAGTACCCTAGACAGGGAATTGGCTGCTATAATTTATGCTTGCTCCGAATGGAGAGTCTATCTGGAGGGACGGCGATTTCTCATAAAAACCGATCACGCCCCCCTTCAGTATATTTTGAACCCTAGAAGCAAATTATCATCTAGGCAAATAAGATGGGCAGCAGAGCTTAGAGGTTTTGATTTTAAAGTCGAACATCTTAAGGGTTCTCAGAATATCATTGCCGATGCACTTTCTAGGTTAGAAATAGATTCTCCAGACCCCCCAAACAATCCCGATTTATTTGATACTTTCCCTGAAATATGTGGCATTGCAGTAGAGGAACTATCCAGTCAACCTCCTGCACACATGGTTTGTATACCCAAACACATCCGACGTCTACAGAGAAATGATCCAGGTGTCTCCCATAAAATGGTAAGATTCAAACGAGGTACCAGTGATTAACTCTTATGAACAAAACGATCTTGATTATGTTGCTGTCCATGCTTTGAATTTATCCACAGCCCGACCAAATAATGTTAAGCGCAATCGGTACCGCCATACTGTGAAGCCTTTTGATATTGAATTTGATGGGATGGCCGGGTATATCAAGGCAGAGTGTGCGGCAAGCCCAACGAGAAGACAGTCTATGTCAGAATATAATTTTGTTTCTTAATGAACGCATTCTTCCTGACGATGAGAAGGAAGCAAAGGTGATTATAATGAGGGAACAGAATTATATTTTGCAGGAAGATATTCTATATCATCTCGATATCGCCATGGGACCAAAGACCAAGGTCCTGGCACAGTTGGTTGTTCCATTAAAATTAAGGGAAATTGTATTGCAAATGCATCATGATGCAGTACAGAGTGGTCATCTTGGGTTCCAGAAAATGATTGGTCAACTCAAGGACAGATATTTTTGGCCCTCCATGAATAAAGATACATTTGAATATTGTAGATCATGTGAGCTCTGTGCCAGAACTAAGAAGATGACACATCCCATTCGACCCCCATTGACTATTAGGGATCCTAGCCCTAGGCCATGGGAGGTTGTAAATCTAGATGCATTGGAACGACTTCCAGAGACAAAGTCAGGCATGAAACACGTTTTGGTAATTTGTGATTATTATAGCAGATTTGTCTTATGTATTCCCCTTCCAGATCTGACTGCGGTTACCTTTGCTAAAGTATTCTTTAACAAGGTATTATGCAGGGTAGGTGGGATCAGAAGGATAGTCAGTGATAATGGGAAGGCTTTCGCTTCTCATCATTTCGCTGAAATCTGTGCAAAATATCACATTACACATTCCTTTACAAGTGTGGCTCATCCGCAGAGTTCGGGTCTGGTCGAACGCGCCAATAGATCTATACTAAGCGTGATCAGGAGTTATGTAAATGAGTACCAGGACAACTGGGATGAATACCTTGATTCGGTAGCTTATGCCTTAAATACTACCAATGCATATGGAACTGGACAGACTCCTTATGGTTTGCTAAATGGGTGTGAGCCTTTATCACCATTCGAAGTTAACATTAACCTGGATTTACAGGAAGGTGCTTCGGTCAGTGAAAGGTTTGCTAACATTTTGCAAAACCAGGAGATTGTACATCAGAAGGCGGCAGATCGCCTCAAACATGTCCAGGAAAAGATGAAATCTAGGTATGACCAACGTGTAAATGACCCTCGACTCACAGAAGGAGATATGGTTTGGCTACATTGGCCTCGTATTAGGGAACCTCAGACCAAATTGAAGCTGGCTCATCAGTTTCATGGTCCTTATAATATCGTGAGGTTTAATACTGATTCAACAGTATTTTTACGAGAGGCCAAGTCAGGTAAATTCTTATCTAAACCTGTGAATATAATGAAGCTTAAGAAGGGTTTGTCTAGAGAATCGGTGCGAAAGAACTGGGTAGAATATGAGCAAGAGCCTGAAGATCCAGAAGACCTCAATGAGGGGGATATACCAATAGATAGTTTGGTAGACCCTACAGAGGAAATTGTTGCTCAAGAAGAACCAGAACCGACAGCCGATATTATAGACAATTCAATCGTTCCCCAACCTTCTGTTGATCCTGAGACTCTATCAGACGGTAATGTTTCTGAGGAAGAATATTCCTGTGATGAGCATTTACCTGATGAAGACGAGGAAGAAGAATTGCTTCGAGGTACAGACATTTCTCCAAAAGTTGCTAAATTCATAAGACCAGGGGAGGAAACAGCCTTTCATCCTGTAAAGTCTATTATTGATGTCTGTCGACCAAGAGGCCAGCCTCTGAAATATCGGGTTGAATTCAAAGATGGGGATAAGAAATGGGTCCCGTTGGAACATTTCAATGATGCAGCTAAAAAGCATTTTATTACTGATGAAATAAAAGAGAGAGAGGCAAGGGAAGTTCCCCGAACTCGATCTCGTTCTGGCTCGTCATAATAAGCTTAATAATTAGACCTTTTAGGTCCCAGAAGTATTATATTCGTATTAGGAATATTTATATGTATCATCTTTTAGTACAGGGTTGGATTTGATCCACCGCTGGTGCTTACGTCATGACAACGTGTATATAGATTATTATTGTATTATTATCATCTCTGACAGCCTGGTGAAAGATGACATATATGGTAGAAGCTAGTAGAAAAGCTTGAATGTTTAGACGAATAAATCTTCTGGCCCGAACTATGAGTAATCATTCTATCCCAAACATGGACTAGTATATTTCCCAAACAAAGACTTCGGTGGACAAAAGATAGACGTATCCTTTAGTTAACCAAAAAGCCCGATTTCACAAGTATTTATTATATTACCAAACTCAAGGATTATTGTTTTAGAGCGAAGGTAGCGTGCACGGAGTCCGACGTAGGCAGAAGTGTAAACGCTACCAAGCCACTCAATGTTTCTCTTTATTATTAGCGACAAAGCTTGAGCGTTAGCGCTCTGCTTCATCGTCGCCCAAGGTCAAGATGTACAAGCGCGAAAGGAACTAGCTTTATTTTATGATTCCCCACTATAAGGTGTGATATCCAGCATGTATTGAGAATTAGTATAAAATCAGGGTTGCCTGTAGGAAGGAACCATACCAGTACTTGTTACTGAGTGAGTCGCTTACTCTGGAGTTTGGACAGAGAGAAAAATTCCTAGATATTATTGCCGCCTCTACACTTTACACGTAAAAAAACACTGGAAACTGATCGTCATGGATCTTAGGGTAAGATCATGGTTACTGTTAATTTTACTAGAAGGCCGCAAAATATTGTCGAGATTTATTGGAATTTTAGTTTGAGACTTTTATACAATCGCATTTATTGCGTTATGCTATGGATATCACTCTTATTAGGAATAGTGGACGCTAGGATAATCATAATATGAGTACAGCTAGCTTGTTATCTCAAGAAGGAATTATATTCAATTTATTATGTGCTATGGCTTACGAAAGGTTTATTTCTTTATTCTTATAGGTTTTATGTGTGTGTGTGCTTATGGGAGTAGTTCAAGGTATGTGGCCCGATGTAATAGAAAGACATAATATTGGCGCGGTCATGAGGAAAGAACCAAAGTTCGCCATATTACCAGATGGGAAAGATGTCATTTCTATTAGGGTCATGTTACCGCTTTCCACCCATTGTGGACCCTTGTAACAACCTACCTAGTGATGACCAAGGTCATAGGATCCACGATTTTTGTAACAAGATAGAAACTTTCCTAGCGATGCAGAAAGGTGCCTGGTTTAGATTATGGACCAGAGTACAAAAACAGGAAAGAGATCTATGGAACATGTTGGTACATCCAGTAGCTGTTAATAAGACCAGATCATATAGAAGTGCTCCTTTAGACTTCATAGGAGATTTATCGCGGTCAATTTTTGGAACAGCTACTGTCAAAGATGTAATCAGACTGGCCAGAAACATGAATCTAATTAATGCTAATGTTAAAGCAATTGTGGGTAATGAAAATTCGTTTAGAAATATGACTACGGTGGCCATCAGTCGTACCTCAGCAATTATGAAGACCCTTCATAGAAGAATGGATACGGCTGAAACCAACATGCTCCAAACAAGGACATCTCTACAGAAACTGGCAGGTCATGTGTCTTCATTAGCACATGGCTGGCATAGAGGCCAGATATGGAATTCTTATTTTACTTTGTCGATTGCTTATATCGATTATCAAGTGGAACTTTTAAATGCTTACTCCATGGATATGTCTGACTGGCTGGAAGCAATAGAAGATCTACATCAAGGAAAGATTAGTGTACACCTTATTTCACCTCATCAGTTATATCATGTTATAATTAAATATGAGGTCCAGCTAGAAAAGAAAGGACGCCATTTATGCTTGAGAGATCCTTCTTATATTTATTCTGATCATCTTCTTACATTTAAATATACTATGACTGAAATGGTGTTATTTGTAGACATACCAACTGCTTTGGAGGAGTGTGTCTTTGTAGTATATCGACCAGTCAAAACCCCAGTTCCTTTGGATAATTATAGGAGTACAGGATATACCCTGATTCAGGATTTACCATATGCTTTATTTGTAGGTAAATCAGGCAGTACCTATGTGGAATTTTCCCAAGGTGACTTAGCCTTTTGCCATCATGGCCACTATTTTGAATGTTTCACTGTACCGGCAAGGAGAGAGACCCAGGATTGGTCTTGTTTATGGGCAGTCATTCAAAACAGAAATATCAGTGATTTTTGTAATTTTAAGTTCTCTGCCAAGGATGATTTTCCCTCAAGCATTGTACCATTATACCAGTCAACAGTCCTCATCTCTTCTTCACAAGGATATTTCTCTTTGGAATACTTAGGAAATAACACTATCAGAAATATTTCCTGCACATTTTGTTCTTTCGACATACCTTGCCAGGGGAAAGTGAGAGTGAATCACCTTTTCGCAGTTGCTGACATGCACTGTGGTGAGGAACAAGAACAGGTATTTATTACTCATCACATTAATTTACCCTTGGTTAAGGCATTCGATATTTCTCTTCCCAACCTTTCAGCCGATTCCTCAAACAATAACAATAGCTTCGAGCTGGAACTACCAGATCTCTCCATAGTGGATAATGGAGGTTTGTTTGAGGGGGAGAGGGAATTGGATGAGGTGGTAAATATTTTGAAAAATCAGCATATGGGAATTGTCCCGGTTTTGGAAGATCCAACTATGGTTTCAGTAAATACCTTTTGGGGATCCAAGGCTGGACTGCTTGTGGTGGCAATTCTTGCTGCTATACCAGGGATCTACGCCGCTTTAAAAGCAAGACGATTGGCAATAACAGTAGCCGTGTTGCAATTGAAGTTGGCAAATGCTAGATCAATAGCAGACAAGAAAGTCATAAAAATTCAGCTTTTGCCTGTACCTTCAATTATACCACCTGTCGAAGAGCAAGATGTCTTTTCTGCCTTTATTTCCAAGATCAAGTACCAAGACCTTAATTATATCTTTAATATTCTTCGTAATTGTAATCGTAGCATTAAAGAAAGTAGTATTTAATTGCTGCAGAGTAATGGCCAAGAGAACTGATCGATGCGGGCTTTTTATTATTCCCAAATCGAGTCAGAAATTAATCTCACATGTTGGCGTTACTATCTACTATAAGGTTCTAGGCAGGAATGACAATGTGTGTATTCCAATCATGGAAATGATCAACGAAGCCAACAGTTTCACATTCATGGCTATACCCAGAATTCTGGATATTAAGGTTACTACAGGATGCTTATCTGCAACCATTAAGATTAAAACAGCAGGAAAATTTACTTTTAAACGAGGAACAAGGTTGTGGGACAAGGATGTTCCAACTAGGATTGTGACCACCCAATGGATGGGGAAAAGACTAAAGAACATCATCGCGGCACATGATAATATGCAGGATGCCAGAATATTCATCATGAAGACAGATAATGGTTTTCAAGAAATTGTAGATCCTCCAGCAGTGGAAGTAATGACGCCACGATTTAATAAGAAAATTCCCATTGCACACAGACCTATATATAAGCCCATTCTAAGCCAGCCAAGGAAAATTGAAAGCACGATAAGGAAGAAAGATACGGTCGAGATCAACGATTCAGGTTTAGAGCTAACTACCTTTGAACCCTTAACCCCATGTTCGACGGTTCGAGATAAATTTGGAATGGTAAGACGATAACCAATTTTGAATATTATTTTTGGGATCTATCTTTATGGTGGTTTGAATATTTTGTAGGGTTGCCTATTTTTTTTTATTATGGTATGTTGAGACTTTGAACAGACAATTGATTTATCTTTATTCTGATGCCTTTGTTGATGTGATTATATATATATTACAGATGGAAACCAACGATATTTAAGTTGGACGGTTTCAGGAATTATGAAACCTATTTTGATAAGTTTATTATTTAAAATTTTGGGTACATGCTGAGCCAATATGCATATTTGTGATGTTCTTTTCTTGTCTAGACTGATGCTGACTATTGGGCTGAACTCTCCAAAGGACCCGAAAAACCCCCCAGAACGATGGTTACTTCAAGCCCTAAGGAAACATCATCTTTGCTCCAGGAGATAGACCTTTCCAGTGATGTTAGTATCGAGACAGAATGAACGACATTATTATACTTTTACAGCTCGTGCATCGACCAGGATTGTGTTAGATATTATATGTGATGGACTTTCACGAAAGACATTTTCGTCGTATAGCGTAGTATTTTGCAGATTACTTTATTTTTATTTATATTTATCTTTTGAACTTCATGATTCGATGGATGCTCCAGTCTTTTTGGGTTAGTAATACCCAGGAATAACCATATTTTGAATTACCAACTGAGTTGCACCGGACGTATAAGTGACAAGGACAATATATAATATTTTATATTGTAACATTGGATCATTGAGGTATGATTCTCTTCTGAACAAATGATATTTTGTTTTTCCAAGGACTTCTGGAATTATTATTGAAATAAGCGAACATTTGAAGCTGGCCGAAGCCAAACACATTGACATTTTAGACACAGGGAATCGTGTCGGAAAAAACCTCTCGCTCTACCATATTATTTAGTTCTCCATTTTTGTGATACGTTTGTCTTGTGTATTATTTATGTATTGTAGGCAGGTGTCAGTAATTTGGTTTTTGCCACTGATTTTGAATATGTTGCTCTATTCAAACTAATCTTATGGACCAGACATTTATGATTTGTTTCGATTAAACCTTAAGGTTTAACTTTTGTGTGTATTATTCGTAGTTCATTATACAAACACCAGTCACCATGCAAATCAGTAGGAGGTCCATGGTTGACTCGGTTATTTTGTAAATACCTTAGGCAAGTACTCGATAAGCGGTAGCGTATGAGCTATACCTTTACTGCTTGACTTCATATATAAGTATACATATTGAAACCGATTGTTTTCTGACAAGAAGCAGTCCATTTATGAGTTATTGTATTTGCTATATGTTTGTGATTTATATTTAATTTAGTGTTCCTTTTCCTCCACAGTCGATTGATTAATTCCCTTGAATAGTGGAAATTCAAGACTAGTGGGCGGGGAAGAATGATAAAACAATATTTGATTTTATACTAGACATATATATTCATATATTAGAAAAAGGAACTTAGATGAGAGTAGAAATGAATTATTGTACAAATATAAGCTACCACACCTCTAGGCTTGGTAGGTTTGGGTTGGCTGTGCTAAAGCTAATCCCTTTGTTGTCTACCTGGACTGGGGTAGCAACCTCACTTAATCTGGGTTGGTGAACATGTCTGAAAGCATGTTTGAAGCATGTTCACCTACCAAATTCATGGTTATTGTTTGTTTATGGTTGTTCATATTATATAGAAAATGTACTGTAACCATATGGCAACCATAGTGCTTGGATACTGAGCTTCTGGGGTATATAGGAGGGGTGCTGGTTGAAGTAAGACAGAACCACTCTGACTAGAGACCTGATCTGACCAGAGAACTGCTGCTACTACTTCACCATCACCTTCTCCAAGCCTATATACTCTAGACTCTGTATCCCATAGTACTTGTTCATTAACTTTGACATTACTTTGGAAATACAGTTTGATTGATATTGGCATTGTGAGTTGTGTTACCTTTACTTTAGCAGTAAGGCTCGTCGATCAGAGCAATAGTTATTATAGATTAATTCTTATTTAAAGGATAAAGTCATTCCTAGTGATATGATTGATACAGCATAATCATATTTACACTAGCCTATAGAGCCACACACTACAGCCTCAGTGAGATCGGACACAAATTTCGAGGTAGTTGGAAATATTTAAGTACCTCAGGATACTTTTAGAACTAACAAAAGCAGTTTGCAAAACTAATTATGTGTTGATGACCCGACAATTAGTTGTAAAACTCACGAAGCATTGGGGAACTATACTGCGGCAATGGGATACTGTTCACATGTGTGAGGCGTGATGTGGTGTCGACCTGCGGGCGCTGACCTGTGTAAATATTACTCTCGTGCATCCAAAGCGCATGTGTCAACACTTTTTTCAAGCAGTGACTGTCGACGACGGACATATTTTGAGCGGTGCTTTTGAATCTACTTTTGCTGTTTGTTTTGCAAACAGGTAAGAGGGTTTGAAATTTGTACTGTATTGTGTGTTCCCATCCTTTGAAAAGTTTGGAAGGTTCTCGTGCTTGAATTTGGTTTAATGTTTGGTTCAGTTTCTTCTTGTTTCTTATGAAACATTTTGAGTCAAACCTGACCGAGAACACGGATTGACTTTTTTTCTTGGTTTCCATTTGCTTCAACGTTTGGTGTGTATATTGGAACTAGTATGGTTTTTAATTATTTGTATTTTTGTATGTTGCAGGTCATTTTTTTTTATTTTTGCACAACGGTTTTATTTCCATTACACATGGTACATATCATAATATCGTGATGATCAATAGATTTGTGATACAGACTTAAAAATGCACTACCAGCTATGCATGCGCAAATCTGCGCATTTTTTCCTTTTGTCACATACACCAAGTACATGATGAACCCAATCATGTCCCGGAATATCTAACAATTCCGAATCCATTATGAGCATGTAAATAACCAAAGAAGTGGTGCATTATTCAATCGGTGCGCACTGAATGGACGTCCATTGGATCGTCTCTCAACCAGATATTTCACAGGGATTTCCCCCTTGTTAGCATACGTCATATATATTGGAAATGAGGGCGCATATAATGCTGTGTGACGTTTATGGAATTCCGTTGGTCCTATGAACAATTTGGCTATGTTTGGTACCATTACCTTTAGAACTCTGATGCATGCACATACTCTATGCAGGAAAGGGTATTTTTAACTTTTACTTTGTGAATCATCTTCATTTCATTATTTTACCATCAGGACCTAGATAGTGATATGTGTGACATTGAAATCAAGCTGTTTAGCCATATTTAGAATTAAATCACTGTAACAACTTAGCCTCAGTGAAGGCCATTCACAATTCCGAATGCAACCAATTATAACCTATGTCTGCTCTATCCATGCCGCTCTATCCATGCCTGGGTGGAGCGGACTGCCCCCAAACAACAGGAAAGTGTGTTTAGTTCCCTCTTGTTATAAACATAGTGAATCTGAGCAATAATTTGCTATATGATAAGAAGAATTGGTGTTTTAAAACACTTTTAAAGACCATCAGCCTCTGCTGCTTCTTACGGTAAACATGGAGCGTGCACCATGACTATCAGCGCCGCACTAATTGTCCATTTCACCACTGACTAAAGTCTGTTTCAATGGTTGTCTTAAGTTGATTTTACCGCCAGTCTGATTATTTAATATAAATATGGCAAAACATGTCATTCACCCATGCAGCAGCTTTTACATAGACATATGTATTTCTAGTTGTAATACTTTGAAAATTATATACACAAAGTGGCGATTTGGGAAATTATTGCATAGAGCGCTCTACAGTCCAGTCACATGAATGGGTTGTTTGTACAGCTAAATAAAAATAGACCCTGCGCACACGTGACTAGGGGTTCCCCACTACCCCTCCTGTCTTAAATGGGCACTTACAGGCCACTCATGCAGTGGTATGCAGTGCAAAAACCGATACCGAATTTGTTACTTTTAATCAGTTTTTCTTCATTTAAATAGTTTCTCCAGGACATATGATATCGTTAGGGTGTTTATCTCAAGGATAGTCATTTCATTTCAGGATCTTCAACAGCTGGTATAATGCATTTTTAAAACTTATTAGAACAGTCACATGAGAAAATACATAGGCTGACGCACAATAAGGACAATTGCCATTGACACTTTCAAACAAACTGTTGTTGATAGACTGATTAATTTCATCAAAAGCACCATAAGATGGAAAATCTTATTTTTTGTGGTGACTTTACATCGATTTTTTTTATGTTTCATTGAACAGATTACACTAATTTATAGCAGTCAATTAAACACTATATTCCTTCCTCGATAACTGAACAAAAAATTCTCCTTCTTCTGTAGGTTTCACCATATCCTCACATAATGAATATAACCATATAAATCGCTTCACATCTTTTCTTATCTGGAAGTAAAACCTTGAACTTATTACAATAAGATCAAACTCATTTTAAACTAGAACAAGAACTTTATATATAAAGACACTGCAGATATTAATTACTATACACTAGATTAAATAATCCTTATTAACCAATCCCTATGCGGGATCTGGCTTCCCATGTGTCATTACAGAATAAGGATTCACTGTACTCCTTCTTTTCTTGCTTTTGGAGTGTCTCTTTGACTGTCCTTTCATCTTTTACATCTGCTAGACTTTCTTTTACTAGATAAGCCCAATTTGAAATAATTTCTGACACAGTTTTGGAATCACTCTCCTTTTTCTCTAGATTAATTATCCACCTCTGACTCAGGCCAGAGGCTAGTAGAAGTGGTAATACCGGCAACTTTTTCTCCAGATAGTCCCCAGTAGTTGACTGTCCCTGTAGACAGAGTGGTTGTAATACAGCCAAGTCCTCAGCAGATATGACAGGGACTTCCTCAGTAGATACGACTTCTTGTTGCTCCAATTCTTCCAACTCTACAATTTCTTCTTCACATTTTTCCAGCTGTTCTTTTGCCTCCAACAGGTGGAGTAGCTGGGCAAAGCATTCCATCTGTCTTTCGTGGTATTTCATCTGTCTTTTGTGATATATTTCAGCCTGATCTGCCATAGACTCCATCAAGTCAAGTGCAGCTTCCATCATTCCTCCTTTCTTTAACAACTATGTATGTACTTCCAACTAAAAACACTAGGTGGTGCCACTGGTATAGCGCTATGTCAATAGGCTAGGCAAATATACTCTCAGCTGGGATCCCAGTAAGTCCTGCTTCACTGGCTAGATTATTATAACACACGTAATTTTCACAATGTCCTCACTTATTATATAAGCAACAGTATGTCTGAAAACATTAAGTTGATTATGAAAACTATCATGGCTAATGCTCCTACCTGGGCCAGGGTCAAAGATATCCAGGAAAAGTATAAAAGGCCTAGTAATTTAGATAACTTGTTGGCGCCAACAATTCCCAAAATTGTTTGGGACGGCCTCCCTCAAGGCTTGTGCACCAGAAACACCAGCAGGTTTTCATTCACATGATGGTTGCACTAGTGCGCGGCTGATTTGATGGAAGAAGCTAAAGCACAGTTTCCCATGCAGTCATCCCCGTGCTTATTGCTAGTGGTTCTGCTAAGGCCAGATGGATGGAACAAGGACGAAGGACAAGGCAGATCCTTCCAACTAATGCACCAGCTATATATGGGTGGGACGCCCGTCCATTCATGCGCTTAAAGCGGACGGGTCAAGGCAGAGAAGGAAGCGTGTCAAGTGCGGCCGTCGGCGGCGACACGCTGTATTGGGGTGGGTGGGTGCTTTTGGGGGCAATACAGGAGCAGGGGGTGGGGGTGGTGGATTTATAGGTAGCTTGCTATTATTCATGATTTATTAGGAATTATTAGATCTGGGTTATCAGATCGATCATTACTGATTTTATTTCTTTAAATATTTGTGTGAGTAGTAAAAGATTTTATTTTCCCTCAGATAATCATCCTTTCATCATTTTCTTTTCAAATGTTCTCCTTTCTCTCCAGCTTCTGTAAAGAAAAATAGCCATATAATATATTAGGTGCATACAGTGGTCACATTTGTGATGTTTTATAGCAAAATTGATATTTTCCAAAGTGATTTATTCATAAGATTTCCTTGTTGGAATGGTCCAATCTTTGGAGGGTTTAGCACTCTAAGTCATATAAATAAATATACCGAATTTTGAGACAGTGTATTAAATATATCTTTGCATTTCTGATGTCACTCTATGGAATACATTTAATGACTTTACTGACTATACCAATTGGAGGCTTGATCAGTTGGGACAAATACACATGTATTTTATAGGAGGAGGTGCAGGAGTCTGTGCAATGTGAAAGACATAACATTTCATAACCAATATATAACATGTCCAATGAAGCCCCCAGCGTCTGCATGTCTGGCCTTTGCTTGGTGCAGTCAGTCAGCTGGAACAGCGCTTGGGAGAGGTGTCTGCTACAGTCTACACAACAGGTGTGCGAAAATAATTGCTACTTTCACCTTGGCCTTAGAAAGATTTAAAATCCTACATTAACAGTTAAATAACTCTTACCTTCACTTTCAGTATGGCCGGTGTTTGCTCACATCAGAATCCTATCCTGTCAGACATGTCCTACACAATAATAAATGGTACAGGATAAAGGATAAAGATAGTATACCAGCTATGCATACCATTACAGCATACAGAATTGGGAAGTTTATATCAGTACATCAGTTATCCACGCTATTCTGTCTATTATTCTTAAGCCTTTTCTATGAGTCTATCCTCAGACGATAGCATGTATCATGTTGCTAAACAAATGGCTGAAATGTGGTAAAATTGAAAAAAAAAACTTGCCTTGAAATGAAGCTAAGTATAGCCTCCCATGATTGCAACCATCTCCCATGAACTGCCACAGCCGATTGAGCCTCCCTATACCAAAAGTTAGTAGAAGGGTGTGACCTACATGTCCTACCTGTAGGGACCAAGCCTACCTGCTGCACCTGTGTCGCCTAATCTTGAATGACTACCCGCTTTGGTCACTGGACTAGGGTGATTGGGGTTGGGACTATTATACTCTATGTAGCAACGCACACGGCTCAGGTCACGCACAGGTGAACACTCCCACTGTATAAACTAACCCAGTGCAAGGAGCCCACACATTCATATGAAAATGCTCACAGAGCAGCAAATTATGCTTCGATTTTCTTGCAATAAAATGTATTGGAATCGTTACATCATGCCAAATCGTTTGCTCTCTGAAGTAACACTCTTCTACTTGATCTAACTGTAGTTTTTTATGTTCGAACGTCGGCCACGCTCTGTGTCGTGAATTAAGTGCTTCCCCATGCCCACAGATCAGTCTATGTTTCACCCATGGGTTAGCATTGACAGAAGAGAATAAGGGGGAATTTAGGAGTTAATATGAACTATATGAGATATTACTATTAAGGGGAGAGACAGACGGGAGGTAATGATAACATGAACAAGTGGCAGTCAGGTATATGAAATCCGCAAGGTCACAGAAAATCGCTTCATAACTTATATCCCAGTAATCTACAGGGGCTAGAGTTGTGGGGTAGCCATAGACTCACAGAACTAACAAAATTAGTATAAAAGCAAGGTTGTCTATTCTTTTTATACTTCCAGACAAGTACATGTTCTGGGACGGACTGGTACTAGGATAGGGTAAGGTGACGCATCTGAAATAATAAACACCGTAGGGTTCGCACTGGCTTAGGTAATCTAAAGGTGAGAAAACTTTTCGTCCCGCTTTTCGCTCAGTTTTAGCGCAGGTGACGCTCATGTGTTCTGAGCTTGGCTTTCAGTCAAGAGCTTATGATGAGCGCCCCTGCACGGCCAGCCAGGTGTGGCCAATACATGAAGGAGATGCGGGCGTTGAGAGCTTGGCCTGGCCATAGCTGGCCATGGCCATGCTTACTGTCTTAATAAGAGCGCGGCCCGTTGTCGTTAGACTCTATGGGTTGCTGACAGCCCTTTGCTTAAAGAGAAGAATTTTCTAGGGAAACGCATCACCTCTGTTCTAGATGCTCTAGAACTAGGTGTGTTCTTCAATATGGAAGAGATTACTAAGAGGAGGAGGAGGAGGATCTCAAAAGGCAATTCCCTGCCAAGTATCAGGCATATTGCTCGGACACCGTGTCCTTCCCTTCAACCCCAAAGTTTTTGCTTGGTGAGAAGATTGAGGATGACTTGAAACAGTTGGATGCAGCGTTCAAACTCAAGCAAAAGATCTCCACTGAAAAGTCCAAGGAAGGATCCTCCATTCCAAAGGGTTGTGGGAGAGGCAAAGGCACGTCCTCTACTGCTCTGGCCAAAGGGAAAGGGCGTGATCGTGGTTCTTAAAACAATAAGGGCTACAATCGCCAGAAGTATGATGAGAATGAGGATTTTCATCGGGCCCTCAGGAGAAAACCAAGTGACGACTTCAGAGGTAATTAAAGGTGATGATGTTTTTCTTCCTGGTAAGTTGAAATACTGTCAGTCTAACTGGCAAGAAATTTCATCTGATTGGAATATTCTTGAATATGTAAATGGCATTAAATTGAATTTTATGTCTGTTCCATATCAGGGGTTCCTCCCTTCTCAGTATAGAATAAGTGGTGATGTTGCGTTAAAAATGCAAGTTGAAATTGAGAAATTGATTAATCTCCATGTGATAAGGGAAGTTCCTTACTCAAAAGAGTTATATGTTTCGAATGTTTTTGCACGACCTAAGCTGAGTGGCAAAATTAGGTTGATCATAGATCTTACTGAAGTAAACAAATACATTCAACAGGTGCATTTCAAAATGGATCATTTACAAGCAGCGTCAGAACTTTTTGATAGAGATTGGTTCATGGCATTGATTGACCTAAAAGATGCTTATTTCCATATTCCTGTAAGTGAAAACACTTAACAATATCTGAATTTTGTATGGAATAACAAAGTTTATCAGTATCAATGTATGCCTTTTGGCTTGTGTTCAGCTCCTTATATTTTTTACGAAACTTATGCGAGTGGTGTTCTCAGGAAAGTGGGAGGTTTAGGTTTCTGTTATATCAATGATTGCTTTATCACTGCTCCTTCTAAAGCTGAGAAAAAAAAAATAAAAAAAATAAAGCTGAGTGTGTGTTACAAGTGGAGAATCTGAAATCTATTCTTTGGAGATTAGGCTATTGCATTAATCATGAGAAATCTGCGTTTAACCCAGTGACGAAATTAAAATTTCTAGGGTTTGATATTGATACTTAACTTCTGAGGGTGTCTCCACCTGTAGATAAAGCCCGGGGCCGTGTTCCACATACAAGGCAACCAACAAACTAGCGGTCACCGACAATCGGTTACCAGAGGTCAGCGACAGTCGTGCATGTGGATACCGGGTCACCGACAATCGTCACCATTGGCGGTGGCTTGTTGGTGGCCTGTCGTAGACCCCTCCAGACAAGTTCTAAAATTTTAGAACTTGTCCGGAGGGGTGACCGATTGTCGGGACCCTAAATTTTTGTCGGGACCCTAAATTAATTGTTTTTTGTTTTTTTTTGCCAAACCAAAGGTGCTTATGATCTCGATTAAGGCTCCTGTTCACTTCTATGAAGTTTAGAGTATATTTGTACATTTATTTCTATCGTTTATATTGATTTATATAGAATTATTGCCATTTTTACCGAATATTTCGATTTGTGCATGGTTACGGGGTCCCTGATGTTGGTGAGTAGTGTGGAGTTAACTTGTACATTTATTTTTTCTATTTCTATTATTCATTATAATTATTTATTGGTATTTTTTTATGATTATTTCGACTATTTCAACTTTAAAAGTCTCCCAATCGTACAGTATGTTACACCACAATGTAGCATTATCATTTAACTTTTTTCCCCCGTACTAGGCATTTATTACTGCATAAGCATGTAACGTAGTTGGTAGGTTTGGTCTTTGCGATAAAAGAAATGTCCCTAAAGGGTACTTACATTTGGCCCTTGTGAGAGGAGTACCTTATACATCTTAGAGGAGAAAATAAAGGCCTTTCATTTGACCAAATACGATGTCATGCACCTTATGTGAAAGGAATAAAGATGATGTTGTGCAATTTTATCTTTGTTATCTACATTATCTACCTACGCCCTTTGTTATAACTTTGAGCATGTACACATTTGGGTTTAGCCTAATTTAATTAACATATAACGTATGAAGGTTTGTCTAAGATGTATTTGTGAGCAGGGCTCCTACACCTCGTTATAAAAAAGTCCTTATTGGCGACGTTAATCATAGCACTGTCCATTATTATTTAACTTAATATTCCTTCAATTAGATATACCGAATATAGGTTTTACTATATTTACACACATGTTCTTTGCATATAATATAATATTATGGATATTGTTAAAATATTTCTTGGTAGCCGGTGTAGAAGAGTCCTGGTTGGACACAAAAAAAGAAATAAGCCTAACGAGTGTCTGAATGATTTTTATAGTGATATATTTGAGATATGGAATCGATTCTATTATAGGAATAATGTCATGTCGAGAAATAAGAAATAAATATGGTATAAGGTGGTCATATTTAGGCAGAATAGAAACATTTTCTTCTCGTGGAGAAATAAAAAATTGTTGCTTCTCATACCTACCAGACCAGAGGTACCTGAGATAATAACTAACTTAGGTAGGCCTAAAACTTTCATCAAAATCAAAAATCTCGCACCCATACTTACTATAGAAATTCTCTTATGTGGCCATAAAAACGCTAATATTAAAATATTTTCGTCCATATGATGGGAAAAGTCCCCCAGACTACAACCTTAAAATATCAAATCCTTATAAAAGTTAGCCAGCTTGGCAGAACAATTTAATCTCTTGTGCTGACCAATTGTCGGTGACCAAAATAGTCACTTTTTGTCGTGCATGTAAATACCGGGGTAAATAATGGGTACCTTGCCATTGTCGGTCACCTCTGTCAGTCCCCCTAGGTGTACTTAATGGCCTCTGCAAAGTTGTGCAATATGGACCACTATTTCCAAAGAATATTGAGATGGACAAAGTTCTGGCTTTAGAAGCTAATGGGATAAACTCATGTATTTGACCAGGAGTTATAAGATTATGAGGATCTTAAATGGTGGACGAGAAATCTTTCCTCTGCGAGTAAGGAGAGAGATTTCATGTGTCCGTCAGTTGAGATTTTCTGTGATGCTTCGCTGGAAGGCTGGTCTTTTGTATGGGGCAATCTTCATGCCAGAGGTGCTTGGTCTTGGAAGAACGAAGCCTACATATTAATATTCTAGAAATCAGGGCTATCAAGTTAGGGCTGTGGTCTCAAGCTGCAGACTTAAATGATGTCTTTCTTGTCATTCATTCGAACAATACGACGGCAGTTGCTTACATCAACAAGATGGGTGGCACTCAGTCGCGTTTGTGCAATAATGAGGTGAAACAGATTTGGTCCTGGGCGGAGTCAAGAAACATTTGTTTATATGCTTCACGTATAGCAGGTGTTGAGAACATTGAGGCAGATCTACTTACTCACGTAATTGTTCGTTTAATCTTAAATTATTCCTCTCGGCATTCCTTTCTGCAGGGCTCTTATATCCATTACCCTGGGCCTAAGTGACTTCGGGATAAATGCTAGATACTATTGTATTGGTGCCTCATGAACTGAAAAGTGCCGCGTCTATGACACGCCTCAAAATATGCCCAATATGGGACTTGCATGTGACATTGTCTTACTGCTCATGTCTATTACAGTGCATGATTCAGTTCAAATCTGACAAACAAATATTTAGAAATATCTTTATCGAAAAAAATGCAAGGATCTTTTCACCAATATCATAGCTTGTGTAGCCTAAAGTATCAATAAAAACCAACTGCATGATGGGAATGATAAAGTTTTGATTTATGAAATCATGTAAAATACATGGTGGTTATTTATGTTGGTGTGTTAAGCCCTTAAATATGTCATCGATAGTATAGTTGTTTTACACTGACATACAACTCTCATAATTCCAGCAAAATCAAGATTCAAGATGGTCAACATGCAAATCCCCTATTCTAGCGCATGGAAATTGGACCCAGCCCTTCCCTTAAAGACATAATTCAGATCTGGGCATTACTTATCCCTATACCTTTTATGTCTGCCTTTAGCCAAGAAGGGCTAGTCCAGTGTAACTATACTTTTGAGACATGCCATTACGTCGGTGTCTTAGTGCTGGTTCACAAGCAAGACCTAAAGGTTTGAAACAAAATGTAAATAGTCAAGCGTAGTCTTTAAAGAAAGGGTAACTTGAGATTATGTGTGATCAATCTATGAATCAAATTAATAATGCCCAATAGTTGGTGTTTAACTTAAGATCTATTGTCAAGAGATTCGTCATGAATATTTTGAATGTTGGCATACATGTGACCAGAATGTTACGTTCGATACTAATGTAATAAGATGAGCTCGAGATAGAAAATCCTCCAAACATTAAACCAGTATGCCTTTAATCTATACAACTGCTGTATCTTATTATGTCAATAATTGTAAATACTGGTATTATATATATTGTAACACTGATTATATTGCTCTGTATATTACTACTACCCCCGAGCAATTTCGTGTGCAATGTATCTTGCTTTTTGCTTTTTCTGCCCTAAATAAATATTGGGTCCTACCGAAGGATAATATCCCTGCAACCCCATAAGTTGCCTCGAGAAAATCATAATTTTAATTCATCTTACTGCTTATCAGATAAGCCTCTCAAAATTCTAAAAAAAAAGTCAGAAAAAAGAAACGTTCATGTAAAGTATGGGTACAAATCCTCGTGTGTTCAATATGAATGTAATAGAAGATGATCTTGTGAAAGATTATATACAGTACTACATGGGCCGAGGCTACGACAGGCCTACGGTGGTGGCTGGGTCAAAGAAACACCACAACTTATTTAATAAATCGTATTCTTTGAGACGAGAATCCGGGTATTTACAGGTGGCGCTACGATCGGCAGCAAAAACTCGGGTGAATACACCAGCTGAGTGCCATAGGCGCTGACGCTAAAATACCTGTTTTCAACCCCTTTGAAACCATACATAAACGGGTCAAAATGCTATGAGCATACATGTATATATCAAGTATTGTTCATACATTGCAGTCACTGGTTCCGTTTTTCCGACAATTGTGTATAATTTAAGAAATAGAGGGTGAAAGTTGGAGATTTTAAGCTTGGTTGCTATGGTCGTCAAGGGCCAGAGTCCCCCAAGTACCGGCCCACTGCCCGGCAATGGGGTGAAAGTAAACAATGGGGGAAATCTCAGCATTACTGTCGATTTTAGGCAATAAATGTTGCGGAAATGTTGCTCATGTTCATTATGAATATATTCTATGATATGGATTTTAATATTATATATGATTAATTGTTCAAAATTGCACAAAATCAGTTCGTTCCTAGAAGTGTGGATGCACTGTCACGTGACCAGATGAGCAGAGGCCGTCTCTCCCTATAAAGTAACTAAAGAGATAGGAAGCTTAATATGACTATTATTAAAGATCCCGAATCAACGATTCTGTTTATAAATGAACATTTCTATGAATTTGGAGAGGTTTATTTTCACTAGGTCTGAGCGGTAAATGATGTGTGCTGTGTGTGTGCGATTGTGTCTATGTCAGTCAACCGAACTGAATATCGCACACCCCTCAGGCTATGAGTGACCACTGGGCCACAGAAAAGACCTTTTAGAACTTATTTAATGAATCGTATAAAGTAAATAAAGAGATAGGAAGCTTAATATGACTCTTATTAAAGATCCCAAATGAACGATTCTGTTTATAAATGAACATTTCTAAGGAACGGAGACGTTTATTTTCACTAGACCTGATCGGTAAATGGTGTGTATGTGCACACTGGGCTAGGTTTGTGAGAGCTATTTTCAACTGTGATGGATGGCCGAGCGGTCTAAGACACTAGTATGCTGCACAAAGGGTTCTGTGTTCGAACCACGGTCGAGGACAGGGACAATTTCTTTAGGCAAACCTCATAGCATGTGAAAGAGAGAGAAAGCGCAGTAGGCGTCCTATCATTGGGAGCGGGAGGGGAGAGAGAGAGAGAGAAAGAGAGAGCGGGAAAATATCTATTTTCCAGAGCTGAGAAACCATTTTAAAAAAACATTTTCCAAGGCAATTTGCCTATAGCAACGCAGTAGGCGTCCAATCATGCAAAGAGGAGGAACAAGAGCGAGAGAGGAGGAGGACACCACTTGCCAACCCTACACCTTTTAGTACATAGTCTATAGAAGGACTATGGAAGGCCTATAGGAGGAGAAAGAGACCGTTTGACAACGAAGTAGGGGTCCTATCACACAATAATACCACTTCAGCTGCAAAACGCAGCACCAAACCCTACCTATGCCTACCGAGATCAAAACTAAGCCTACGATAGGCTTACATAGGAAATAGGCTTACATAGGAAATTTAACATAGGCAATCTGTGAGTAGTATATATCATTTTAGGATTGCACCGTAACAAACTGGCTCCTGGCGGACGACTATGTCAACACGTTCTGGAATTGCGGCTGAGACAGATTCCCCATAGGATCTTGAGGCAACGCTGATCACAGCGGACGGTCACGGAAGAAGCTATTCATAGAAAGCGGCCCGCTTTTAAAACAGTAAAATCAATTATAAGGCCAATTTAGCCTTCTATCCACCCTTGGGTCCTAATAGACCAATCCATGAACCTTATGAGCTATACTAAGCGAAACCATGTTGTGCCAAATAGCCCTCCAGTGGGACTAGGACAATTAGTTTGTAAAAATAGAAATGATCCTCCAATGGTTTATAAATGAATGAATTATATAATACAACCTACTGAACATCATTCTATTAATTTTTTGTCAACGTCTGAAAACACATTATATGCAGTCCAGTGTTCCCCTTTAAGGTGACACAAGAGCAATTATTTCTACAAATTATGAAATCTATGGCAATGCAGACGTTATGCAAGTGGGGCGGCCGTATCTGGATGTGTGAAGTCTAGATAGTTTGTGTGAGGAGCAACTGGGGTGGGGGGCCAATAAAATAGAAATAGAAATGATCCTCCAATGGTTTATAAATGAATTAATTATATATTACAACCTACTGAACATCATACTATTAATTTTTTGTCAACGTCTGAAAACACATTATATGCAGTCCAGTGTTCCCCTTTAAGGTGACACAAGAGCAATTATTTCTACAAATTATGAAATCTATGGCAATGCAGACATTATGCAAGTGGGGCGGCCGTATCTGGATGTGTGAAGTGTAGATAGTTTGTGTGAGGAGCAAAGAACTGGCCCATGTGGCCGAAAGGGTTAGGGCATAGGGGTCTTTTGAATTGGCCATTTGGCTTAAAATAGGTGCAGCTGAAACTAATTAAAGACGGGCATCGGGGCCGGGTGCCCAGCAAGCTGGGCATAGGTCACTTGGTTCATGGGCATGTCAGCCTGTAAGATGAACTTGATTTTTAGCCATTTAAATGAACCCACTTTATTGAATTTCTTGGAGCTGACATGGTATCCAACAAGAGCTTAACTGATGTGCATAGTGTTGTCTTTTATATCCTCTAATTTGGAGGTTATATTACATTTTTTTCTATTGCTAAAATGGCATTTAATGTGGGGTCCTCCCTACGTCCATACACTTCCCTATGAGACAAAATGTAAACAAATGTTTCTGGCCCCAGTTCCGGTCCAAATTGACCGTGAGCCTTCATTCTGGCCTCGGTGGGTCAATGGTGAATTTCAATTCGGACCAAGTCTATTGGACATATATGCTGGCAAGCGGACAGACAGAGGGATGAGAGAGCAGAGGGATGAGATCCAGGACCGTGAAAGCCATTAGGAGGAAGAAGGAAATATCGGAGGAGGAGGAGAAAGCAACAGAGAAGAGAAATGAGGAAGAGAAAGAAGGGAAGGAGAAATAGTAGGTGACAGATGAGAGAGGTGAAGAAGCATATAAAATTGTCAGTTTGAGGGCGTAAAAACGAAAATCCTCCGCAGCAAGTGCCTTGAGCTGTCAGCCACAAACAACAAAACAAGTCTCAAGGGAAATTTTAATACGTCAACTTTCAACCTGAGTCCTCAGGCGTACCAATTTGTTTGAATGAGTGGCACTCTGCACCAAGCCTCGCTCAAAAACCATGAACGGTTAACATCAATGCAAAAAGTAGTGGGTTCAATCTGAATACCAACGATTTCCTTTTTTGTATTGCATAACAAGTGTGAAATTATTTCCCAGTTACCCGCAAAATATGTAGATAAAAAATAGTCAGAGGAAAAGCATGAGAGTACTTACTTATATATCATACATATTTATTTCCATTTCAAAAATGAAGTTCCACATCAGCGTTTTCAAATGTGAAGAAAGACATGTCGAATGAAGATCATGTAAACTCTTGAAATTTTAGGTAAGACATGTTTCTTTCCGTCTTAAATCCATATCAGAATAATATTAAGCACGTTACTTGACATACATACAAGATATATTTAAGATTATCTGATAACAACATGCTATAAAACTTGTGTGAATAGTTTTCTACAAATAATCTTTAATTTCGGCTGGTGTGAGGCGTCTGAAGCCACCCTTATCACAAATGCCTATCTCAATGTTATCTTCTGTCATTTGTCCCTCAAAACTTTCTCTTAGGGTCAAAATAGCTGTATGCACTGCGTCTTCAAGTTCTAGTTTATCTCCATATCTAAAAACAGAACAAAAAAACAGAATATTTACTTATTTGAAATCTTTAGTTTCGCACAGAAAGACATGGTTCTTTCATTGAATTGAATTGAATTGAGAAATACTTTTATTTATCATAAAACAGTTACATGAGTATGTAGAGATGAGTAAATTGGGTATAATATGTATGTCCAGGTTTGTTAACTCCCAGTTCTTCCTACAGTTACCCTACCCTGAAATTATAACATTTTACTATCCCATTAATGTTGAAGAATTTTAACATTTAACAATACAGACGTATTCTTTTTGTTACTAAACTCACGAGTATTTATATTGATTTAATTATATAAAATAGCAGTTCCTGTAGTGTTAAAAAGAAAAGAAAAAAAAGAATGAGGTTTTGAAAATTAATGAGATCGATCGATTTATTTATTTAAAAAAAATGCTGCAAGACAAAAGTGATAGCAAGATACTGACCGCTTTTCAAGGAAGGTCTTTCCATTGATGAAGTTCTTGCCCATTGCTGTGGCTTTCCAGGCGAAATATGCACCCTGAGATAAGAAAAACCAGTATGTGTCAATTCAAGCGCGACAATCCAGTGATGAAATAAACAAACAAGTGGTCCCTATACCTCATACTTTGTCTTTAAAAATTTGTCATTTGTTAACCATGTAGATATTATGTTCCACCATACCGTCCAGGAGATTTGGTTTGGTTTGGTTAGTTTCACCTCCGCTAATAGTAATTAAAAGTTAGCAGATATACTGCGTCCAGGAGAGTGTGTCACACCAGCGAGTGGTGGCTGGCCGTAATAGGCTTGAAACCCTTGTACAACTCTTGAAGTAACTAGGATCTTATAATATTGAGCAGATAATGAAACCTGAACACTGTAAACAATGCCAACCCACCCGCGTAGACGGACATACTATCAAACAGTGTGGCCCAATGTGCAAAAAATGAAACCTGTATGCAGGGCAGGGCAGGGTTGTAAGCTAGCAGAGGTGCTGGGGTAATCCCCGCTGCTATGTCATTACACGGGACACGTTCTGGAGTATGTAAATGGGCGAGGGAGTTGCGCACAGGCATGAAAACTAAAATAATGTCTGACATCTTTCCCTCGAATCTTTCCTTTCCTCAGCTTTTTTAACATAAACACACAGTCTTGCCATTCGGTCTCTTATGGCGTCGATCACAGCCCGTGCATTCAGGCATTTTGAACCAAGAAAAAAAACCAATCAGGTGAAACAGGTGTTGACGGTTGGAAATCCTGTGCGACACTGAAGAGCAGGTGGAGCTCAGCAGCCAACCATGAAGAGGGTGGTGCCCCCTAGTGTCTGTTGGGCGATTCCAACTGAAGAGTCTAATTGCTTTAGTCTCGCATTGTTGGGATCCTCACACACACGGCCACCCCCGCTGGCCACCCCCGCTCACCACCAAGATGGACTGGGCTAAACACTTAGAGCGAGCTCTCCATGCACCAGTGTTCAGCAGAGCTGAAAGAACAGGTTCCTCTACACCTCCACAGTAAACCAGCAGATCCGAACAATTCGAGACTAATCATGTATATACACTAGCAAAGTACCCGTCCTCTGTACGGTCACCCTCTCTCCCAACACTTCCCCCTCTTCTCTGTTTTTCATACCTGTTTTTCCCTCCCAACCCCATCTCTGATTCCCCCCTCTCCCCCCCCCCCCTCTTCCTCATGCTCCCCCTCCCCTCTCCCTACATCCTCTCTCTCCCCCTCTTGGACGGTCACCCTCCAGTGTTCCCGAAAAGACGTCGACGTAAAATTTCATTGGCCGACGTCTGCTCCTTTCACGTCGGCCATTTTGGCTGACATCGTCGTCACCTTCAATGTAGGCTAACATTTGATTTATGGTGAAAATTATTAATATTTTAATTACCTGCTTTACATACATAGGTCTACTGATTAAGCCACTGACTGGAATTTTATATTATGCAGAGCACATAATGAAACAAGATTCTTCCACACAGGAACTATGAAAATAGAATCTTATTAATTTGCATGTAGGGTCGAATTATACTCATGCTAGTATTAAGTGATCTTTGGATAAAGTAAATTATTTTCCCCTCAGTTCATCCAAATTTCTACGAATGATAAAACTATTATGGGAATCAAACTGGGAAAATTATGTTGATATCCAGCTAATATTTAACCTCCAAATTTATACTTAAATGCACCAGAGAATGGAGTTTCAGATTTCTAGAAAATGATGTTAAAATGTCCCCAGAAGGCATCATTTCATTGCTTGTTTTAAAAACATTCCGGGGGCATGCCCCTGAACCCCCCTAGTCTTTATTACTCCCGCCCTGACATAGGTGAAATAAGGTTTCGGCCATAGGTGTTGTGAAATAAGGTTTCGGCCATAGCCATAGGTGTTTTTTCATGAGAATTTACAGGCACCATTACAATTATTTTTGTAGGTAAAAAATGGCCTGCATCAGTGACCAATGGCCGGCGTGGAGCTTGTCCACGTCGGCCACATTGGCCGGCGTCACTAAAAAGTTTTCGGGAACACTGCCCTCTCTCCCCATACTTCCCCCACCCACTCCCTCCCCTCTTCTTCACTCTCCCACTCCTCTGCATGTAGTTAGGGTCCCCCTGAACGGTTGTGGGAAATGACGTAGTGACTCACAGGGGCTTTCCCCCCTCTCCCTCCCCTCTTCCTCATGCTCCCCCTACCCTCTCTCCCTACATCCTCTCTCTCGCCTCTTTCCCCCTCTTCTTGGACGGTCACCCTCTCCCCCTCTCCCTCATTTTCCTCCCCCTCTTCTCTGTCTTTCATACCTGTTAATCTCTACCAACCCCATCTCTGATTCCCCCCCCCATCTCCCTTTTCTTAACTCTCCCCCTCCTACACCCTCTCTCCAATACTCCCACCCACTCCCTCCCCTCTTCTTCACTCTACCACTCCTCTGCATGTAGTTAGGATCCCCCTGAAAGGTTGTGGGAAATGACATAGTTTCTCCAGGGATGCAAGTCAGGTAAGGCAAAATAATCTGAAGATTTTCTACGGTCCAAGGGGAGGTACATAAATGGGCTCATGTCGTATAAAAGGACCATGTGTGTATGTACACTCTATACTCGGCTATAAATAGAGTGTAAAGATCCCAATTTAAAAAAGGCTTCAAAATCACATTTTCTCCCCAGATACCTTCACTAACCACATGTTATGACATCCAGACAGGGTCGACAGACCTGTAGAGACCAACAAAGTAGATGGGGAAACTCCAGATTCCGAGAACATGCGACATCAAAAAACCCATCTTTTCTACCTCTTTTTGTAGAAATCACTCTAGCTTTATATTATATGGATGGATATGTACCATATATACGGGGTCTGGAGAACTCAGGCCGTCAAATACTCGGACCGTTGTATGCTCGGACCAGGGGGTTAGTGGACTCGGACCAGGGGGTTAGTGGACTCGGACCAGGCATAGCTTTAGGCGGAACACTAATTATGATAGGTATATAGTCATAGTAATTTTTTTATTAGTCAGTTTTACTACGGACACTCCACTACCACCTTTACTGACTTAGGACAACCAATTTTAGGGTTAGGTTTAGGGTTATTTGTTGTATGGTATGGTTTGGTCCGAGTCCACCAACCCGGTGGTCCGAGTCCACTAACCTCCTGGTCCGACTCCACTAACCCACCCGGTCTGACATCACAGTGGTCCGACTTCTCTAGGAAGCATATATACCACGTCTTTCCCTCAAATCTTTCTTTCGAATGCAGGGTTTGCTGTCATTCTTTGTTCAAGCACAGTAAGTATATACTGTCCTTACATTTTAGAAGCACAAATACCATAGCTATGTGTTGGGGGACAAAGCAAGTGGTTCATATGGTGTTTTTAGGCTGTAGGGGCTTCATAACAAAATTGCATAAGTAAGGAGGCTGTTCCAATAGAAAGAGGGCGTGGCATTGAGCTTTGGTTTTGCCTAGCAGCTTGCAGCCAACACGGGACACCTTTTCCGTCTAGTAATGCTGATTGGTAACTCTGGATATACGTCCATTAGAATAAAATAGTAATATATGTATAGTTATCTAGATGATATGTAAAGTATGTAGTACCCATGTAATTTGACTTAATTTCATTGAAGAAATATGTGGGGTTTTTTTAGACTAATTCAATATTGTATTTACCTTTAATATTTTAAGTATGTATCTTGGAATTATATGTATCTTGGAATTCAAAGGTACTGTCATTTGACAGATGCACCTCACCTACTTACTCTACAAATTATATTGCATGACTTGGAAATAAAAATACAGATGTACATGTATTTCTTTTCAAAGACGAAAACTGGGGGTATGACAATTTTTATCATTTGTAAAACAGTAGAAATACTGACTTTCATCTCTGCATCTATTGAGCTGTATGGTAAAGATTTTATTATGCAACATACCCTGGGCCATGCTAAAACCATGTAAACCCAGTTTAAATGAAATCTTAAAAAAAAACGCATATAAATCTGATCATCTCTAATTTGGCAAACTGACTCTTACCGACGGATCGCACTGGTACAGGTACGGCCTCTCCTCATCCTCGTCCCAGCCAGCAATCAACAGAGACACGCCAAATGGACGGACACCTCTGAAAGGGTAGCAACGATGGTTATATTATACAGACTGAAAGAATATAAATCACTAACACTGATTATATGAGGAAAATATAAAAGGTTTCCTCACAGACGGCTGCGTCTCTCTCATCCATGTATTGTGAAGCGTTGAGACTACTGAAGTAACTATGATATAAAATAAGGACAATTTTGAAAAAAATAAACATTTTGGGGAAAACCTGAAAACCTGAAATTCCCTGAAAACTGACATCTCTGAATTAGTCCTACCTTTGATTATTGATGAGGATCAGTATGGGTTCGTTAGGGGAAGGTATATTGGAGAAGCAGTTAGAAGGATCCAGGATACCATTAATTTTGTTAAGAAAAGAAGAGGTAAAGGTTTGGTCGTTGCGGTGGACTTCCAAAAAGCTTACGACTCCGTAAGCTGGGAGTTAATTGATAAAACGCTTAAAAAGTTCGATTTCCCACCTTTCATTTGCACCTGGATTGGAACCCTTCTTAAAAATTCATCTTCAGCTTTCACTAATAATGGTAAAAGATCTGAATTCTTTGATGTATGTAGAGGCGTAAAGCAGGGGGACCCTGTTTCACCTGCCGTCTTCACAGTGGTAGCAGAGTTGATGGCGAGTAAGATAAGACAAACGCAAGAAATCGAAGGTATAGACCTGGCTGGTTTTAAAAATTGCATCGTACAATATGCCGACGATACCACGTTCCTCCTCCAAAACGAGAAGTCGTTAGATACGGTAATGGGTATACTAGATAGGTTCGGGAGAGCCTCAGGTCTAAACCTCCATGCAAAGAAGACATGTGGAATCAATGTGAGTAATATGAGTTTCATAGGCCCGAAAGCCAAAACATTGCATGGGGTAATGTAATAGAAATCCTGGGAGTGAAGATTGTAAATCCTAAATGTAACATCGACGTAAACAAGGTGAATCTTGAAGTGTTAATTAAGAAAATGAATGGTATGGTAGGGTCTTGGACTAATAGACATCTTTCCATAAAAGGTAAGGTGATTGTTAATAATTCCTTAGTCCTCCCTAAAGTTCAGTATATCTTAGGATGTATAAATTTAGCTTGATGTCCATATGGAAAAAGAGATCGAAAAAGTCACCAAAAAAATTATTTGGGGCTCGAGAAAGGTTAAGATAGGCATGAAATTCCTCAAACAAGATATCCCGGACGGAGGTCTCAACTTAAGATGTATTAAGGAAATCATTTTGTCAAATAGGATAATGTGGATTAAGAGAGCCTTGAATAGACCAAATTCTAAATGGGTTAAAATCTTGGAGGCTTTCCATGATACAGACATAACAAGACTGTTCTTGGGAAGGGATAGACCAAGAAATCACTTGGACGAGTTCTATAAAGATATGTTCGACATTTGGTCAAAACTATTATAAGAAGACCCCAACCACAGATGTGCTCAACAAACTTCTTAATGATAACAACTTAATCAAAATTGGGAAAAAAAGGTTGAATCAAATAGCATGGGAAAATGCGGGGATTGTCCGCATCAGAGATATTCTCAGTCCAAATGGTGAGGTCATGTCATGCCACGAAATTAGTAGATCCTACAATGTGCCGTGTACTTTTCTTGATGTTATTCATATGTGCGATGCCATTATAAGGGATTGGCTGGTGTGGGTAAGGGGAATGGCGCCTCAAGATCAAACTTTGAAGTTTAAAGCCTTTAGGATAGACAATAAGGAGTTCAACATTTACAATTGTTCAAGTAAAGAAATTGTCCGAGAGTTGGTCAAAAGAGACCCCCCAGACTATGACAAGCTGAGGGCGTGGGATCATGTCCTTGATGAAAGATATGTAGATCCTGAAAAGGATATTCTTGTGTCCATCTTTAAGATTCCTTTCATTGCAAGTACTGAACCAAGGCTACAATCCTTGCAGTACCGGGTTATTCACAGGACTATATGCTGTAATTGTTACTTGAAAAACATTTCTATAAAAAACGAACCTGTCTGTAATTATTGTATTGAGGTGGATGATTTGCGTCATTATTTCATTTACTGTCCAGCGGTAAAGGTCTTTTGGGATTACTTAGCTAATCTTTTTAGACAGAGCCATGTCCTTAGAGACGTCTTTTACTTCGGTGTAAACGATTGCAGTATTCTGCTAGGGTACTTGGGCAAAAGCCGGTATAATTTGTTCTTAAACTGGTTCTTGTTAATGGCCAAAAATTACATTAATCGTCAGAGGTTATTTTATAATAACTCTTTATGTGTTAAAGCCTTCTTAAGCGAGGTCAGAGTCAGGTATAGAGCTATAAGCTACAACGCAGCTTTTACCATTTCTAGTCGTAGATGGGTCGACAAGGTCGACAGGTATATGAAGGCTGTTTATGTCATTCTGGAGAGTATGTAAACGATAGAAAGCAGGTTGGACCATCTTAAGTCTTGTATCCTTGTAAATTTAGGTAGTCGTCAGTTGTCGAAAGCTTTTAGATATAAGTAAAGTTTTTTGCAAATCTTCCAGTTAAAAGTGGAAAGTAGTTCTTCAAAATAGGTTAGGTGTACGCAAGAGCGATAGATTTGTATGAGCCTCAAGGGCAGGTACCTTGAATAAAAGTTATTTTTACACACAAAAAAAAACAAAAAAACATATGATACATGGCTTTGAAGCTCGTTTCCTCAGCTTGCCGATGGTATAGATTTGTGTTTCCGGTCCCCTGATGGTACAAATTTGGGTCGGTAGGTCGGTATATCTTTTATTTTAATTTAGGAGATCTAAGATTGTTAAAAAACAAAGATTTTATTTTAACTGAGTATACCAAGTCCCCTCTTTGGGGTGGGGGGTGGGGGGTGGGGGGCCAGTATTTGCCCCAGTATGGTCATACAATTTACATCTCAGACTCTTAAACTAGCATTACCACACCACCGCTCCTCTGTGTTTGACAGTCGCGCTACTCCCGTCACTGTGCGCGAATATTTTATGTTCACTTCAACTCACTCAAATTGATAGTTGAAATCGCTTCACAAAAGAAAGATTTACATTATTTGAAAGCTATTTTTCTCAGCTTTCTCATGGTGTAAATGGTTTTTTGATATTTGCATTTTGAAATGAGGGACACGCGGTTACGCGCGGCAAAAATTGCGGCGGTTTATTCGCTCAAAACTCCCCGCTGGGAACCCCCATTCCACCTATTTGGGGCGACGCACTTTGGGAAAACCCTTGTCGCTCAGGCTGGTGATGTCACAGGAAGCCCAAATTCGTCAGCCAATGAGAAAAAAGAATTCCCTTCAGCCCGGTATAAGTTGAGATGGAAACAACGAAGGAGAAGTACCAGCTACATTGAGCGTAAGTTGTTGTCTCATTTTCTCGGCCGATCCCCATTATAATTTTACTGCGCATACAAATTAGATATTAGAATCATTAAATATAGTTAATTGCGCATCTTTTGAGATATAGATTGTCAAGATCGGACGAGTAGAAGTACTGCGCATTTGATTTTTTAAAAATCATGTATAGGCGGCCCAGTGAAGAATGGCCGCCACCCCCGTCCACCATGTTTATCCATAGGCTACACTACAAACAAAACGTTTTGCTCATCAACTTTTGAAGTACTGGGGCTATTGTAAAGATCTTGATATCTTTATAATGCTCTTGATGTCAGTTTTCTTATTGGAATGATAAGAATATGATGTATGTCTTATCATTAAAAAAAATGGTATACATCTGATTTCATGAATTCATTCATGTAGGGCTATATTTATATCGGATATTGCATGATAAATTATCTCTATGTTTGCCCATGTTCTATAACTATTTATGTTGGAAGAAAACTTATTTTGCTTTTGCTTTTTTGCAGTCTCTAATATGGCAAAAAACAACTTGGGTCCCTTCTGCAATACTGCCTCTTTGACAACTAACGACCTTGTGTCCAGCAACATTTCTAGACTGCAACCATCACATTTCACCAATGGTCTGATATTTGAATTAAAGTCATACCAATATCTACACAGGGCAACGACTGACAAAGCACAACTAATAGAATGGGTAGCCTTGCTCATTCTCTCATCAATATGGACACCAATTATGTCATCACCATCCTATCACCTACAACTGAGATCAGCCGTGGACCATCTTCTTGAGAAGAAAGACGCCTTGAGACGAAAAAAGAAGAAAAATGATATCATCCAACTTTCATCCAGGATCTTCGACCCCCCATTTCCACCCCAAGAGAAAAGTGAAAAATGTATGTCACCATCATCCAGGCAAGCCATGGTTGATGTGCAACAGTGTGTGTTGGAGGAAGTTCCCTCTGATATCAATGATGGTAAAAAGTCTGTCAATTCACTGAGGCACACTATCATCAAACTGCAGCGAAAGAGAGGCAAGTTAGAGAAGTCCATCAAGAAGTCGGAGAACAACTTTAGGAACATCAAGACAAAGTATAATCCAAAGAATGTCAGGAAGCGGGAGAGCAGGTATAAGAAAGAGCTGAAGTCCGACCAAGTGAAAATCCAGGATCTTCAAGCTAAGGTGGATCAGCTGGAGCAACAAATATGTGAAAAGGATCGGAGAATCAGAGCCCTGTCAAGCCTTAAATCCTACTACAAAATCAAATCGGAAAACATATCACAAAATTTCAGTTATGGTGCTGATGATCATACAAAATCTCAATTAGAGGTGAATCAACTCAATCAAACTATATCTACTTTGGAGACAGAGTTGGCCGATCTGCAAAATGGAATGTTCAAGCCCAAAACAAAAAATGAAAAAGGGGTGTTTTGTGACAGCACAAGAGAGTGTGTCGTTGAGTTGGTGTCTATGAATGTGGCAGCAGACAAGGTTGGTCAAGTGATGGCGTCTGTATGTGATCATATGTATGGAACTGAACCCAAGATTAGTGACTTTCCTCAGAGACAGACAGTACAAAATATTGTGGATGAGTCACAATATTTAATGAGGAAATATTACATCCACAGAATTTCTACTAGCGAGTCTTGGGGGTTGCATCGTGATAGAACCCAACGTCAGAAAGTTAAGATTATGGAAAACAGCATAGCTCTCAATGATGGGGAAATATTACCCCTTGGATATGATGTTGTTAGCCGAGAAACTGCTGCTTGTATAAAGGAAACATCAGTCCATGGATTAACGTCATTAGCTAAGTGTACAAATGACGAGGATTTCCTTATTGCCATCTGTCAAAAGTTAACATTCTTCATGACGGATCGTGCAGCAAATGAAAAATGTGCTAATAATCTCCTCCTGGAATGGAGGAATGAAGTGGTAAAAGAAGGAACAAATGAAGAAGCAGGCAAAGTTCATGCCTTTTTTTGCATGGCACATGTATTGCTTGGTTTTCATACTTATGGTGTTCGTGAAGTATTGAAGATCCAACGTGAGGAAGAAAAACAGGGACATCTGCTTGGTCGTGATGCAAATGGAGCATTCTTTAGGTTTGGTAGAGAGAACATTAGCTGCAGAACATCGAGAATGGTATCAGAACTAGTGGGTCCTCTAGGAGATGAAAAAAACGGAGTTGCGGACAAGTGGCAAGCATACTGTAAATCCAGAAGTATAAAGTCTACAGTGACAAGCTACAGAGACAATCGCTTCAATGCTGTGTTTCAGTGTGCTGCCAGTACCATTCATCACAGAGAACATCTCCAGGATATGCTTAGCAAGATAACCAAACCAAACCTGAAAATAAAGTCTGTGATATTGGACTTAGCAGATGATAGAGTCATGACAATCGTCACAGCACTGGCAGTGATTGGGCTAAAGCTCACTTTGCCCTACTGGGACTTGGTTGTAAGCAAAAGTGTTCAGTACTTGGATCTGTTTGAACCAGTGCAGACCATGTTTACCCGGTTGAACCAGTGGCATGACAATATTAACATCCTACTCAATCCAGAAGAACCATATATTTTTGTTCAGTTCCATCCAACAAAAGATGCTGTTTTTGAGAGTGTATTCAAAGCTGCTGGACAATTAAGATCTGAGCTGATGGATAAAGTGTGCAAAGCAATCATCACAGGCATAATTCAATGCTGTGAGCGTCAACAGCAAATGAAAAACAGCGTACTGAACAGGCATCATTGAACAACCTTGTGAGCGAGAGAAATTTTGGAACGCTGGATGCCAGTCAAAATAGAAGGAGGAATGCTACTCTTCATTATCACACATCTTTGCTGATGCTGAAATACAATGGCTCAAAAATGCTGAAATGGCTAAGAGAAAACGAGGATCGAAAGGCACTATGGATGGTGGCAAGAACTGAGGGGAAAAAGATCAGATCAGAAAGGCAAGAAAAAGAAGCGACTGTCCTGAAAGAACTGAATGAGGAACTGTGCAAAGATACATCAAAGCCAAGCAAAAAGAGAGCAAAACCTGACCAACCCAAAGAACAAAAAGCAAGGAAGAAAAAAAAAACCAAAAGTGATGATCAAGATTCTAATGTGACTGGGCCCATATATTATTCAGTTGGTATGTGGGTATGTGTTGCCTATGATAATGGATGGTACATTGGTTCTATTTTGTCATTAACAGAACAAGAACTTGAAGTTGACTTTCTCCACCCTGCCCGAGATGAAGGGGCATTCAAACAGCCACGTCCTGCAGACGTATCATTAGTGGAAAAGATGTTTGTGGTAGCGGCCCTTGAACCCCCAAAGAAAGTTTCAAATGGACGTTTTTATAAGATTGATAACTATGACGAGCTTGTCTCTAAATATAATCGTTTCACAATGGCAACATGGGGCCATTAGATGCTCATTCTATGAGTAGAAATATGGCTAATTTCTAGTTCATTGTTGATTTTGATGACTGAAATGAATCAGATTAATTATTTATTTTTTATCAACTAATTATTCATGTATTTATTTAATTATTATTGTGTGTACCAGACAGTGCAGGAAGCTAGTCAAAATCAATTATATTTTACTCTGTGTTATATTCTACTAGAAAATTCGATTAATCATACTCTGTATCTTATTTTGATGGATTTTATGCAAAGACTGTTGTAATGGGGCTTACATCCAAGTGCCAAAATTACTGATAATGGCTGAAAGTGATGGGAACATGTATACTATGTATGTACCATTCAGAAGTGTTCAAATATGTAAATAAATTATTTAGTTAAATGTTACTTCTCTCATTTTATTGAATTTATACCAGTAACCAGAACACTCCTAGAGTGAATCCTCCAGTACAATCAGCTGATGCCTTATAGTCATGTTTACTTGGCTTAATCAATATTCAGTATGCAAATTTGAAACTTAATTACACAACTTAGTATTCTTCAAAAGCAATTGTTATATGTCTGACGAAACAGTTCTTCAGAATCTCCTACTAATGCTCATTGTACCTCGGACTTCCAAAGTAGTAGAAAGAAGACAAAATTAAGTCGAAATGAAAACTGATATGTAAATTTATGCTAATGAGTATTCAAAATGGCGTAAATTTATGCTAATTAGTATTCAAAATGGCGGACTAAAACACAAATAGGGTTATAATATGTAAAATGTCTGCATCCTCATATAAAAGAAAAGCGTGGCCCACATTTTTAATGGATATGACTAATTAATAGTTGACAATTACATTTATGCTAATTAGTATTCAAAATGGGGTAAATTTATGCTAATTAGTATTCAAAATGGTGGACTAAAACGCAAATAGGGTTATCTCATATAAAAGAAAAGCATAGCCCACATTATAAATGGATATGACTAATGAATAGTTGACAATCAACATGAAAATAAATTTATGCTAATTAGTATTCAAAATGGCGGACTAATTATGCAAATAGAGTTATAAGGTATTAAAAATCGGAATCCTTGCATAAAAAAACCCCTAAAACCCAAATTTTAAGTGGATATACTTAAAATTGTGGAAAATATGGCCAATTAATAAAGGACAATCAGGTGCAAAATAATAATTACAGTAATTAAGAAAGGTGACATTAATTACCCATTGTTCTTATGAAGTGGCCATAAAAAATTTGGTTGTTTTTGGAACCTTACTTTTAATGATTGCATAACAACCAATGCATGGATTTTCATAAAACAAAAAGCAGTATTCTTCTCCTCACGAGATCAAGACATCTGTAATGATTATAATATGATTAAATAATGAACTATTTTTGATGTGGTAATGCTACTTAAACAGACATAAACATTACTCAAATTATATATATTTTTTAAACATAAGTATAAATCAAGTATATTGTTTAACTATAAGTATAAATACAGGTCAAGTATATAACTCCATAGATTATAATATAAAGGGTGTGTGTGAGGGGTCGGGAAGAGAGAAAAAGTACCGCCAACTATATGACAACCCGTAAAATATCCTCATTTCAACATTAAATAATAAAAATCTAATGTCATTGTTGTGAACTAAATTTCTCATAGAGAAAAACCTTTATTGTTCCTGACAGTTGTACCATATAATCTTAAGACATTATCATAATGCTTGAACTAGTGACCGAATCATAATATCAAGTTATAATAAGCTTGGACTGATGCGACAATATTTAACCACAAGAGCAGCAATCTGCCTTGTCAAATCCCTTATTCTATCCATCATAGACTACTCTCTGTTGTTCCTAACACCCATTGGTATTGGTAAAACTGCTAAGCTACAACGTATACAGAACAAGGCCCTCAGAATAGCTCTGAAAGGCCAATATGACACACCTACGGTTGAGCTACATAACTCCTGTAAGGTTATGACTGTCAATAATAGGAAAAAATTCTTACAATTAAATCTAGCAAAAAAGCTCTCTCCATATGAATTCTATGTTAACGCCCCAGTTAGAGAGACTAGACGCGGAGAAACCATAACGCAGTTACATCCGAAATCAGAAAAAAGCAGACAATCAGTCAGTTATCAGCTCAGTCACACCTGGAACAATAGTGCCCAAAATATTAGAAACATGGATCCTATTGCTATAAAAACCTACCTAAAGAGAGAATACATTCCTAGAGAACCAGATTAGATTAGCCTACACCATAAGATTTCCCTGCGCATATTTAGCTAGGATACACCACTATTAGTCGGTAGCATGATGACTACCCAATAGCTCACCCGGTCTTCCCCCTCGACCGACATACCTAATGTACTTACTAACATTGAATTAGTATTTTTTTGTTTTTCTCTCTATCGAAATTGAAAGATGTATCACTGTAACTGTTATAAGGCAGGCAGTAGGAATATCGTCACCGCGACGACGCTGTATTGTCTACCCTGCAATAAACTCTGTTCCCCCAAAAAATAAAAAAAATACTTAAATAACAAGATGATGTTATCGTTTCAAGGAATTACGTTTAGCAGGCTCTTCTGCGTTAATCGTCTTAATCCTTCAGTATTGAAACTGAAGAAGGAAGTTAGGCAGGAAATTGGGCTTAAAGGTGTATCACTTAAACGCATGACATATTGTGCAACTCATGTGTAAACATATTCCCCCCTGCACCGCAGGTGAGCCCCTTCACCCTTCATGAAGGAGGAGGGGGAGGGGGAGGAGAAGGAGAAGGAGGTTTGAATGAGGAGGGAGACATAATACACCTGTGGAATCATAAAAGGCTATAAAATGCATGGAGGCTTGGGGGAGAGTCTCTGATGCTTCCTTTGATCAGTGCTAGTGTAATAGATCTATTTCAGACGAATCTGAGCTACTTTCCTGGTCAATTGGAATTCATTTAATGGCCTATCCGTATCTATTAATTACTCCCGTATCTATTAATTAATCCCGCAGTGACTCTTCCTCTGTAGATGTGCATAGGAGGGTGAGGGTGTGTGTGTATACCTTCTCTCTTACGGAGAGACAGGAGACATTGGGTCGGTTTTCAATTGTTTAATCGTTTAAACCTTTAACCTTGGATCAATGGATTATTTCGGGAGGGAAAACGCTCAATTCTGAAGGCCCTTTAAAAGGAAGTACCGCCTTTAGTACAATGATAGCCCTATCCCTACTTCTTGAGGTAAAATCAATGTCAGCTAGGTTCGAACATAAATATGGTGAACAGTAACAGTCCTGGAGGGCTTAGAATCTTGGATTATGTAGTTTAATAAAGGCAGACATCTTCGGAGAAGTTGTGACGTCACTCATGAGCCAATCCGGCCAGCCAGGCTAGCATGGAGAGTGCACCCGGGTAATTCTCCTACTCCTACTGGCGTTTTTGCAATGATATATAGCAAAAGTAGGCATGTTCTCATTAGATCTGAATCTCTACATGCTATTCATGGCCAGATTTCACTTTTTGAAGAGTGATTTTATGAGAGAGAAGGTGTTCTGTAAGGAGTAAACAAATCTTGCTAATACCGGAACTGACAACACTCAAATCGCCCCCTCTTATCGCTCACTGATACACCAACTCTTTCGGGACTATACAGGCTTCATTTCAAACCATCTAGATTCAAACAACCCTATGACAGTCTAGTTATAGCCTATGTCACGCAATATTAGCAAGAAAAATTGCTTTTTAGGGGTTTGAAGGGAGGAAAACATGATTCGAACTGCACCCCAACCACGCCCACACTGTCTTTGGTCGATGCCGGCTTCAGCCTAGATTCTAGCCTTGATGACGTCAAAATCAAGGATGATTCTGGGTAATATTCCCTCAAATGGTGGCAGTCATGAATCTTGAATCGCACCTATTTCGGACATTTCAAATGCTTCTATTAAGGTTGTAATAGATACTAGGGATATTTCTGTACTACAGGTACGTTTTTATTTAATAAAATAGCCTTTTGCAGCCCCAATGTACTAAAGGCGGTACTTCCTTTTAAGAAGGGTCAAACTGCCAATTTATACCTTGGATAAAAGGGTCACCGGCAGGGCCATAAACCCTCTGATCTTGCCCCATGAGCCAGAGGAGGAGGAGGAGGAGAGATATATATCAGAGGCCGCTACAACAGAGCGTAGATGAGGAAGGGGAGGGGGAGTCTGAGAGGGCATGCGGGAGGGTTATGGCCTTTTATGACTCCAAAGGTGTCTTATTTCTTCCTGACTCAGGATTAATTTCTGGTTAATTCCTAAAAGGAACTAATCATAAAGTTTTGCAATGGTTTCTTATCAAAATCAAGATCATCTCCATCTGTTCTCAATCGAATGTTCATGTATAGTCAAATCAACAGATATCCCATAAATAAAACATTAAATAGAAGCCAAAATGATCCTCTCTCACAAATCACTTTAGGATATTAACCCCAGTCACCTTTCATTCGAGAAAGTGGTACGGGAGGCGGAGAGGGTGTTAGGAGGAGGTGGTTGTTGTTGTTTTGCTTGTGGTGCTCCTCCTGGTCCTGCACCTTATCAACTTATCAGGGTAATGACTCCCATTCACCCCAGAGTTGGAGGTTGAGGTTGAGGTTGAGGTTGGGGCGAGAGGGGGGATACAGAGGGCCAGACATACAGAGACTGACATAGAGTGGAGAGGAAGGGAAAGAGATAGAGATAGAGGGAGAGGGAGAGGGAGAGGGAGAGGGAGAGGGAGAGGGAGAGGGAGAGAGAGCTTCAGCTGCAAACGCAGCACCAAACACAATAATGCCTACCGAGATCAAAACTAAGCCTAATGGCAATCATGATTGGCAATTACGGTCCCTGAAATATTCTGTTTGTCTGGTTGTGTGACAGCTTTATCAGCAAATGGAAAGTTGAGTGACGCCTCATTTCATGCGACAGATCAGAGGTCTTGAGAATAAATACACAGCGAGAAAACGAGAATTTTAAGGTAGTACTGGTGTTGTATTCATACACCACCGTTACTTCGGAAAGTAAGTAGTTCTGTGATCGAAGCTTAATTAATTAAACTATAAAAACCTGTTTTCTTATTGATAAATGAACCTATGCATTGAACCATACTTAACAACTATTGAATCTAACCAAATTAATATCATATTAATCCACTCAATCATGAAAAATGGCTTTGGTTTTAACTTTTTGATTATCAAAAGTTTTGTTTTCTAACTTTATAGGAAGGGGTAGAGTAGGAGTACTACTAAATACTTCATTATGCAATAAAATGTTTTGTACAAGATCAGTACCTATGTTCCGTTTGTGTATTGTGGAACAAGCTTACCCCTGTTGAGTGTATTCTTGCATTACATTTGCAATCTTTTGTACAAGCTGAGATGTGGGGATCTGTTCCTGGTAAGTTAGGAAGTATTGTTGTGATAATTTACGGGCAGCTTTCACGAGTACTCTGCAAAATAGACAGATAACATAAAGTAGCCATTAACAAAATGCTGGTGAACGTGTAACACTTCTCTAACTTGCTTACAAACATTGATAGTGTTAATGTCTGAAATGTTATTTAACTTGCCTTGCGCAGCTTTTATCGTATATTATTATTTCATTATCCGAGCGATGGAAAATGATTACTCATTTTTGAGACAGATTACAAACTGGGGAAAACTCCATAAAACAGGCAAAGAAGCACTCACCTATAGTCGGGGCCCATACCACTGTAGACTATGCCAATATTCTTGGTGATGAGTTCGACTTTGTGAATGGAATGTTCATCATAAAGGACCGATTTGTGCTTCTTCTCAGATGCAAGAACTACACCATTGGTTGCTGAAATTGTTGTGCAAATAAATTAATAAAACGTACTATAACTATTTCAAGTGAAAAAATTATATTTTAGCTGTTTGATAAGTTGACAAAAAGGAGATGTCCTGGAATTTAATCCAGGTTTTCCAAGACAATATCTAGAACCAAAACGAAATGTTACATTTTACGGTTTACTAATACTATATTATTATAGTCGTAGTTTTAAAGCTTAACAAGAGAGGATGGAGGCTAACGGAGTGTTTGAGTATACCAACACAAGCGTTAGCTAATAGGTGGGGTGTTTATACAGTGGTGAAGAGGGATATGTTTTCAATTTAGGCCCAAAAAAGGCAGGGAGGGGAATGTTCTTCTATGTAGGGGGTTGGTGGTGGGGGGAATCGGAAACACACCTATTTTTTGTGGCCTTATTGATTTGACCAGTGAAAATACAATTATTCATCCCTTATTTGGTCAAAACTCAGCATGTATGCCAACCATAACAAAGCAGCACATACCGCTTTGGATGCCTATAGTTTTGTATTATCTGGGCATGTACAAAACATAAAATATAATTATCTTATAGGAGATAAAGTCAGTTTTACGTTGTTAAGTTAGATGTTTTATCCAGTCAGGGACAATGCGAAAATACTGAAATTGTACAGGGCAAGGGTTCACTGACACAAGTACAAGATAATAGTCGTAATTTTAACAGTCTTTTAAAGGACCTCTCGGCCCCAGAGGGTCGGATACAGTCAAACAGTTGCAGTGGATCTGTTGGCTTAGAGGAATATTATCTGTTGTCTCTAATTACTCTTCATATCATGAAATATTATTCCTATGAGAAGGTCGTGAGAGATTTGAAGTGATGGATAAATGAATCAATAAACAGATTTATCATTTATCATTCCTTCATTTTAGAAGTATATTATCTGTTGCAGTTTGAACTAATTACTCATGAGCTGCATGAATTACATTATTTCTATGAGAAGGTGATTGACATTTCTGACTTTTTGATTGACTTTTCTGACTTTTTGACTTTAGATTGACTATTTTGACTTTTGATTTGACTATTTCGACTTTCTGACTGACTTTTCTGACTGTTTTATTGACTATTTTGACTTTTGATTAACTATTTTGACTTTTTGATTGATTTTCTGACTTTTCGATTGATATTTTGACTTTCTGATTGACTTTTTGAACTTTCTGATTGACTTTCTGATTGACTATTCTGACTTAACAATTGACTTTTCGACTGACTATTTCGACTGGTTACTTGTGCTGTATAAGTACCAATTAGCGGAAATGGTAATAAACGTGGAGACAGTGCCACTGGAAAGGGGGAAAGTCCAAGTCCAAGTCCTGGTCCCAGTCCCTATCTCTTGCTCACTGATTGACTTTTCTGACTTTATGATTGACTATTTTGACTTTCCGATTGACTATTTGACTTTTCTGACTTTATGGTTGACTTTTAGAAATAGTCAATCAAAAAGTCAGAATTGTCAATCAAAAAGTCAATCATAAAGTCAGAAAAGTCAATCGAAAAGTCAAAATAATCAACCATAAAGTCAATCATATAGTCAGAAAAGTCAAATAGTCAACCGTAAAGTCAAAATAGTCAATCATATAGTCGATCGTTAAGTCAGAATAGTCGATGGTAAAGTCAGAATAGTCAATTGTAAAGTCAGAATAGTCGATCGTGAAGTCAGAAAACTCAAATCGAAAAGTCTAACTAGTCGATCGAAAAGTGGAAATAGTCAATCGAAAGTGGAAATAGTCACTCAACTAGGTCTAGAATCATGAAATCAATGGAAAATACTAAAATAATAATTTCATTCTAATGCTTGAACTAGTTCCCGAATAATAATATATCCTTGCTGACCAAACAGCTTTCCAAACCTTATTTTCTTTCTTTGAGCTATATAAATGTGACAACATTAAAGTAAATACTATAATATTCTCATAAACAGTACAAAAGATGTAATATCCTATGGAAGCCATTTTAAACATCCCCTCCACTGTGTCTGGAATCTGTGAATAATTTTGATGACCTACTGATATTTACAGCTGATCAGGATTATTTTTAACAGATATTATCAAATTCGACGGAATCTAGCAAACTTATGAACGAAATTTCTCAAAGAGAAAAACATTTTTGACTCTTGATATTTCAGACAACCATCTCAATATACTTGTGTATCGTACTGACTAGTTCCTGAACAATAATATCAAGGTTATAATATAGAAATAAATAATTTTGAAAAATGTAATGACAGCCGTCGCTATAGCCTAGGCCTATGTGAATCGAACCTTGTAATAATTACAAAATATCACAGATTCTAAGTTCTAAGTTCTAATGCTTTGAGTTGTGTTGGCGGACCTTGTCGCTGTACACGCTGTGGCGGGCCTTGCTGCCTGTGTGATGGATGTTAACTGCCCGGGCACTTATGGCCACCGTAGCTCATTAGAGCCCCTATGGTCGTGGACACTACCGAAGCCATAATGATTAACCAGTGACTGAATATAAATGACTGAACGTCTAATCTAACCTTGTTTTCAACCTCATATGCCAGGATTATTGTGTAAAATCATTCAAAGCGCTCAGAAAGCAGTTTTATTTTCTTGGCTGGTTACGGTAGGGACCGTGGCCGCCATCTTGTTTTTGTATTGCCGAGCATGGAGGCTAAAATGCTTTGAAATAGGCTGATTATTCACCATCGACTGAATATAACAGCAGAAAGGTTCAAGTTTAGCATATAGTTCACATTATATGCAAGAATTATTCTGAAATAAGACTTCAAATCGCTCAGAAACGCGTTTAAATATTTGCCAACTGAGAATCGCGCATGCGCATACACTACCTCATCGCCCATATATGGAGCATGGTGCATGCCATATATGGGTCACGCCTTGCCATATATGGGTCACGCGTCACGCCTTGCCATATATGGGTAGTAAACAAATGCACACGGAGAGTAACAAAGTCTTCTCAGTATGTGATGGTATATCGAGGGATCGGCGATCTAATAGTCATATACAGTCAAACGTAATGGTAGTCTAATATCCTCCCCTCGAAATAACATGTGTGCTGGTTGTGTTGCCAGAAGGGAGATCTATTATTTGTCACTGGGGCACCAAGCCACTACCTGCAGTAGAACTTACACTAGGCTTCAGGCTTGTGCCCCCAGTGATATAGCCCTGGATATAGCTTGAAATACTACACTATATCTCACAATATTCACTGACACCCATCAAAGCACTCCCTCATACACTACAATATATTTCGTACCATCCTGTGTCAGTACATGTGTGAAATTTCAAATAATAGCGTTGATATGATTCAATCAACATGAACAACTATAATCAGTGAGCTAAGGCACCTTGAGTATGCTCGCTTTTGCCTCCACTGGAGTTCCCGTGTGCAGACCAGCGGTTGGTGACGTCAGCTGAAACTGGTCTGGCGACGGTCATAATATGAGTAAATCTGATAATGCAGCTTTAAGACGCCTGCTGTTGGGCCAGGAAAGTCATTAGCACAGTAGGCGTCCAATCACCAACATACCATTCTTATCTGATCTGAGAGGATGTGAGCTTAGACAGTGATAGAAACGAACATTTTTTACTGTGAACGTTCTCTGACCTGAAGAGTTTAATGAAGTAAACATTTCTATTAATAAGTCTTCAAGAAATTCAATATGAAAAACAACTACCCTACATAGGGTAGTCAAAGTAATGCAAATACCTTTGATTCCGACAGATGGAGCACCAGCAGCCACGGCAGCCAAGGCATACTCGATCTGAACGAGTTTTCCGGAGGGACTGGAATGGGAAACATCAATGTATTCAAATTAAGTCACAAAAACATACATGTACCACATACATTTTCTAAGCGGGGAAATCATATCCAACGATTTCACATGTGTATTTTATGTAATCGGTAAATCCTCATCTATGAAAGAAATGGGGAGGTATATTACATGAACATTAGTTATAGCAGACGACTTGCATGGGTACTGTCATTGCTATAAGTCATGTGACCTCTGATGATAGTAGTCTTCGGCCAGGCAGCAAGGTGTGTCCAAGCTTACGCTGTCCCCTTTATTTATACTCACAAGTTAATTATTCATTAGCATCAACTGGGTTCTAGCAAATGCGCTCCTGGCGATCTACCCCTATGATTGGCTGAGAGGGATCTTCCTGCCCCATGAACATGACCTCCCAGCGCTCTCCCACGCCAAGGTCATGCGCTGTTCACATGACAGAGGATCCCTTGCTCTCAGCCCCCCCTCCCCTCCCATTATCCCTGACCCAAGCATGAAGCGTCCCCTCCCTCCCCCAGTCCCTTCCCCCCACCCCTTAATGAGACTCGCACTGTAGAACACAGGGTGATGCTATTTTGGTTGCTAAGACAATCAAACAGGTAGACACATAACAACAGGTGTCCAACGCCCCGCTCTCCCCCGCTCCACCCAGGTCCCGCATGGCGGTCGAGGCCCAGGCGGAGGGGAGGGGGGGGGGGGAGAGGGGGAGGGGGGGATGGCCATTTTAGTGGTAAATTCAACCCACAAGAATTGCAATTCTTTACAATATGATACCCACAACTCACAACGAGGCGCAGGCCTTGCCCCTGCCTTGCCTGGGTGAACATGTTTTTTCAGTTGATTTGAGCCATAGTTTTGTATGAACTAATGATAAACATTGTACCACTGGTTGCCTTTGAGCCTGAATAAGCCACAAACAAATGCCGGGGAAGGTGTTAAAGCTATGGAGGGTTAGGGTGAGGTGGGTGAGAGGAGTGAAAGTGTCAAAACATTGCCGCTCCCGCCAACATGTTCAGTTTCGGCGTGACAGGGGAAGATATGCAAACTAACATTGGATGTTTCATGGATTAGTGAGGGCGTATTTATAATCTGTTTATCATAGTACGAATATCCAAAACTTATCACTATATGGTCCATTCCTATGAAATGGGCCCAGTAGTCTGAAACCATGTCTCCAAAAAATTCCATGCAATATTTTCCATAGTTAATGATAGGGAACCTAAAGTAATGGATCTTTTCGAACCTAAATTTGCTACTAAATTGATTAAATAGTTTTTATTCTACATGAAACAAGAGAGGAATGAGGCTGACGGGTGTTGGAGTATTTACCAACACAGCGTTAGCTAATAGGTGGGGTGTTTATACAGTGGTGAAGAGGGATATGTTTTCAATTTAGGCCAAAAAAAGGCAGGGAGGGGAATGTTTTTCTATGTAGGGGGTTGGTGGTGGGGGTAATCGGAAACACACCTATTTTTGGTGGCCTTATTGATTTGACCAGTGAAAATTAAGTATTATTCTATTACTTGATCATGAAACTAAGTACAATTACATTAAGTTATATATCGATTTCATTCATGATATATCATTTTGCTTGTGGCCTTAATAGTCAGGTGCCTTAAGGGTAAAACCGTTATTTTTTGGATAAAAGTATCAAATTTGGTACACATGTAGGCAAGCATATACCTTTGAATATTTTTCCTTGCAACAAGAATTAAAATCACTGGAACACCAATTTTTGACATTTTTTTCAAAATGGCTACCAAAATAGTCCAGTTGCCAATCTGGGATTTTGGGGCCAAGCATGTTTTATGGTATGTATGATGTTTTATGGTGGATTCTGGTAGTATAACATGTCCTGAGCAAGAATAAGCCAGATGCCACTTTGGAACTCTTGGGGATAAGCCTTTATGGGCCAAAAACAAAATGGCTGCTGACTGAATATGTCGCCAATTATAGATAACCCATAACTTCCTTATTATTGGTGCTAGAAACTTGATCTTGGTGTCTACACCTATGTTTTCAGGGTGTAGAAAGTCATTAATGTGCCGAGATTACCTGTATCCATACTAGAAATTATTAAATTTGAACCTGAGATAAAAATATTGTGGGAAAAATGTGTAATAATTTCAACAATTGTTCTTATTATGAGCACATATGGATACTCATCTCAGATTATATAAATGCATCTATCATATTTAATTCCTTTAACACATTAATTTGTGGTACTTAATTTTTATACTATTTATCTTATATGGCTGCCAAAACTACAATTACAGAAGCATTTTGATCATTGTGGTAAGTGAAGTATAAGCCTGAGACAAAACCCCAGTTTTTACATAAAGGTATCATGGTCTTCTTAATACATTACTCCTGAAATGCCTTGTAGGGTTTTCAAAGTATCTAAACCAATTCAACCTTGAGACAGTCAAGTCCTGCATGGGTTTTAAGTTACTTTTTCACAACTGCAGTGACAGAGTTCTTTACATCGTAGGCTGTAGGTCTTCCCACAAATGCAGGATACATATCCACAATCTGAATTGTAGCTGCATTTCATTAGCTGAGTGCAGACCTGGGACAGTGACAGTTGCAGTGGTCAAGGGCAAAGAGGAAAAGCATAAGTGCCTGCAAGGATTCTACTGACAGTTGTAAGTTTCTGTCCTTATGTTCTTTGATGAACACCAGTTCTGCTGGATGAGATCTCAGAATTGGAATGTGGCTCTGTTGTCTGCAACTTACAAAGTCATCAGCTTGATTATTTCTAGATGCGAAGACAACCATCTGCAATTTTGACAATGTCAGGTCAGTGACTTGATGGATATGGCAGGTCTTTGTAATATTGGTTGCTTTCAGACAGGAGTCAGCAGTACCAAATGTGGCTAGATTTGCATCTATAATAGCAGCTGTCCAGCCAGATTGTTCAAGTAGGTCACCAAGACAATTCCACAAATGTTTCTCCAGGTGTAGCCCCCAGAAATGATAACAAGTTTGTCTTTGCCATACAGATCCAGTCAGTTTCATTGAATGTATTTGCTGATAGCAAAGTTGGGCACAATCACAATCAAGAAGAGGAATCTGTTCTAGGTTTAGATAGTTTGTGGTTTCTTTAAGAATATCTAATTTAAGAATATCTAAAACAAAAAAATGAGTAACTAATCCATGCTTGATCATAGCTGGTGAGTTCGCCTTCTCAAAATAAAGTGGTAACATTACTATTATAGAAGGTGAATCAGAAGTTTGAGGCTGGGTTGATGCCTGGTAAGCTGCCCACGATATTGCCTGACCATTCTCAAGTTCTGTCACTGATAGCAGTGACATCTCCTGTTCAACCCAGCAATTTTCTTTCATTATCTCAGTAGTCAGGATAGGTTATTGCCTTGTGAACTGCTGATGATGAGAGCTATAGGTAGACATCAGGTATAGTACTGTGGTATAAGAGGATGGTAGAGTAGGAATGGAAGTTTTATTGCTTCCTGGTGTAATAAATATGTATCTGCTGTTTTACTATTCAAATTTGTAGAAACTGAATAAGCCTTATACCAGTTCCATGGAAGGACACTTGTGCTGTGGTTGAGGAATAATTATGGTCTATGCTATCCAATGCTCCAGCTACAAAGTATATCATTCTTAAAGGGGGACACTGGACTGAGTATATCCTATGTTCAGACATTGAGGAAAACTAAGATATTATGTTCTGCACACTATAATGAATAATCCAATAATGTGTGTGGCTGTAAAGCACCATTTAATAGAGAAGACTCTGTCTGTTATTTGGATAGTGTAGGCTGACATCTTACCAGGGTGCTATGCATAAATGTCAAGCAGGAGGTCTGGTAAACTTCCTTTTCAGTGGAAGTGAATGCACACAGACAGTATATATTGTAATCTAAGCTAAGCTTCTACCTGCTTTAGAAATGCAAACCTATAAAGCATATGGATGTATAACAACAAATAGTCGCAGCAGAAAAACATCAGGGAGCTCTTTCAATCGATTTCAACAGTAAAAACACAGCTAAACATTTATGTATTTACTTTTGAGAATTGAGGTCAAGTGTCAAGTGGATCAGTAGACTGTGACCAGTCTAAGGTAGTATTTCTATAGTGGTGTGTGCTAAGTTAGGGACTAAAACCTTAATTGCCTTAATTCATTTTATAAGGTTCCTTTAAGTTTTTAGAGTTTTTCTGTTAAATGTTACTGTGATATGTGAAACAAAAGCAGAGATTCAGGGCTGTCTATATTTGAAACTGTTGCATGCACAATTGCAAAAATTCTTTTTCATATTGTGTGAAGACAACCTATATCAATTAATTCTCTCCTTTTACTCAAATTTTGCACTATAATTATGCAGGTATGGAATGATGGTCTTTTATTCTTAGAAAAATACAGAGAAAATCCCTATTGCAAAAAATGATGAACTTATGAACAAAGAAATATCCAATGTTCATATCCAAGGATTAAGAAAAATATGGTTAATACAGCAATGTCCCTAACTTGGGGTGCAGCCCTATAGCTAAGTTGACCTTGAAGTAAAGTGGCCACTTTGATTGTTTAGTACAGATTCACTAGACCGTGACCACACATAGCTCAGCTCAGGAAGTGGTACAGCCCTAGTCAGTGTCATACAGCTACTAATATGGAGGCACCCAGTCTAAGGGTTTGGGAGAGCGGGAAAGAAATTACTTGATTGATTCTGACAATATCATTGCCCAGAAACCAGTATCATAATGTGAGTTCCCACTTATAAATCATAATTGAGCTGTATGCCCTGCAAGTGTTCCAGCCCAGTGTTTTACTTTAAGACTAAAAGGGCACACAATTGTATCTATCTCAAACTGGTTGCTATAATAATGTATTCCACTCAACATGCATTAGTGGAGTTCCTGACTAATGCAAAATTTGATTTTCACTTCAAGTTTGAGCAAAAGTTTAGTTTTATGGTATCAAATGACAGCTTAGGGGCTAGATACCCACTCCCTCCTGCTGGACAATAAGTATCAATATTATTTCGTCCCTTGATCCCAAACTTAATGACACCAGATTAAACATGTATTCCCAAAGTTATAACAGTTTAAACCTGTCTGCCTTATCTGTAATAATGGATCAGTCCCCCATCTCCAGGAAATAGGGGGTCCAGAGCCCCCCCTCCACCACCATAATATTACTAGCAAATATATTATAATGTTGCATCATTACAATTACAATAACACAATATAAGTTCAAATTAATTATTACCAATGTTCTAATAGTTTGACCATTTACACTTTACCTGTTGAGGTGGGTTGAGCCCCCTCCCCAAAACTGAGGGTACCTAAGAACCCACCTAGCTAAACAATACTTACTAATGTGGTTCTGTCCCTTTATTTCAAAAGTGATGACACCAGTTATGCTCAGATCAGACATTTATTCCAAAAGTTAAAACAGTTTAAACATTTCTGGTCTATCTGCGATAATGGATCAGTCCCCCATCCCCAGGAAATAGGGGGTCCAGACACCTCCCCCCCTTACCAAAGTGTTACATGCAAATATATTATATGGTGGCTTCATTGAAAATATAATCACACAAGAATTGTTCAAGTAGATTATTATCATCAATGTTCTATAGTACTTAGAATATTTATACCTTACCTGATGAGGTGCGTTGAGCTCCCTCCCTCCCCCCCCCCCCCCAAATTAAGGGGTCCAGCCCCCCTAGCTAAAGAATACTTACTATATGGTTGTGTCTCTTCATTCCAAAATTAATGACAACAATTATGTTCAGATCAGTATTTAAAAAGTTATAACATTTTCCTTTAATTATTGAAAGTGGGGTTAGCCCCCTATAATATTAGCCCCTCAAAGACCCCCAGTCAGATGAAGGGTGGACACTTGGACCAAAATTGTTATTTAGACCCTAAGCTTTCATTTGATACCTAAAACAACACTTTTGGACAAATCTGAAGTGACTGTCCCTCCATGCACCTTACTTATATGGTCATATTCTGCATTTGGTCGGCCATCTTGAAAAATGGCCGAATGAGGGTGTTCCAGTGGGTTTTTTTCTTGTTGCAAGGGAAAATATTGAAAGGCATACCCTTGTCTACATGTGTACCAAATTTGGCACTTTTATCCAAAAAATAACGGTTTCATGTTTTTTTGACCTTAAGGCACCTGACTATAAATAGGTGGAGTGTTTATACAGTGGTGGAGGGGGATATTTTCTCAGTTTATTGATTTGACCAGTGGAAAGACATGTATGCCTGCACCATTTGTCATTCTCAAGGATAAAGATCTTACAGAATGTAGCTGGATGGGGGACATTTAAGGTGACTCAGTAGTGATTTTGATTATTGATGAATTTTTCTAAAATTTTTACCAATGATACTTGACATGAAATAATCATTATTGAGTGAAAAAAAAATATAGGTCACCAGGCTAGTTTTCATGCTATGGCGGTATGGAGATAGAAATAATAAATCATATTTGAGTAATTTTACTACATTTGAGTGATTTATTAACATAATTCGTTTAAAATGGTTCTGACATGAATTCAGACAGCAAATTTCACCCAGACATTCAACATATATCTACTTATCATCAGATAATGTTTTTTTCCTCAGATCCTGAGTTAGCCCCCTGGAAGCCCCCTAGTGGCAGTATGGGGCACTAGCAAAATTGACTTTGGCTGATGACAATCAGCGTTTTTTTAAAAAAACTGTTTAATGAATATTTTTTAAATTTAATATGAATGTAGATACAGTATTTGCTAACTCATACACAAAAAAATCAGGATGGCTTTCCAGGCTAGATTTTTCTATATTACAGCTTATGAGAAAAAATGAAAAAATAATTAAATTCCTGATAAATATTTGAATTGAACAAAAATGGCTTCATAAATCTCAATGAACTTCAATATGGATGCAGCTATCATAGTTCCTAACTCTCACACAAAAAATCAGCATGAATTTCCAGGCTGAATTTTTTATATCAAAACTTAATTATGTAAAAATTGGCTAAAAATGAGAAAATTCCTGATGAATATTTGCTTTACACAAAAATGGCTGCATAAATCTCATTGAAATTTAATATGGATGCAGCTACCATAGATACAAACTCACCCACCAAAAATCAGCATCAATTTTCAGGCTGGAATTTTAATATTAAGACTTATTTGTATACAAACTTTGTGTGCATAATGCGTATATGCCCTGCTATGTGTCAATATACACATTCACTGGTGCGTGAAAAACGGCAAAAGTTGTAACCCGCTACTCACGCTAGGCGTTGCCGCGCACCCCATTACAAAATCACTACTGAGTCACCTTAACTTTCTCCCTAATGGTCAGTAATTTTATAGCCCCAGATGGTCCCTATTAATGCAGGAAAAAGACAGTGGTGGGAGCAGGGATGGGTGCAAATGTACCAAACAGTGTTGTTCAGTACACTCATTCCACCACACAGGTGGTCAGACACCATATTAGTGTGCCTACTAACACCACCACACACATGGTCAGACACCATATAAGGTGTGGTGGTGGTGTTGGTAGGGGCACTAATTCACACCTAGTATGCTATCAATACAAATACAATATATCAATATGTACAGTTTGTGAGAGCCCTGGCTTGTTAGGGTGTTAGAGCGTTGAGCTATGTGAGTAGGGTGTGTGAGGGGTCCCAGGTTAGAATCACAGTGAGGGACATAAAAAAATCATGTGATGTGTCACAGGAAAATGAGTCGGCGGATTGAACTGTGGGCTAGAGGAGACAACAAAAAACAACAAAAAACTTAATTTATACTGGGTTAGCAAATCCCAGACTAGGGTTTTTCACATGCCCCTTACCTATAAGAAACAAGTATTATTTCTGCCAGGAACTAAATTGTTATTTTCTAAACCAGGTTGAAGAAATGTGTGACGTAAAAATGCTATAGGGCTATTCTCTGAAAAGCCTTCAATTTCAGGAATGGAAATGAGGAAAAATGAAATTAAGATTAAAGAAAGAGAGGTTTGTGGACAATGTTTCCTAGAAGCTCATATTCTTCTCTATATAATCCTGAAAAAAATGACATTCAGGTTCAATTATCTAGAAATCTAGGGGCGAAAATGTGAAAAACACTACATGATAATGTATTAGGTCTATATGATGGCTTTATATGTATTGTTGATATAGGCTGATAAAGAAGCGTGACGTACAATGACGCACACATTTCCCATAGGTTTTCCCTTTAGCTAAGATAGAAATATTGAACTTATTATATCCATATAATATAAAGCTAGAGCGATTTCTACAAAAAGAGGTAGAAAAGAAAAGGTAGAAAGAAGGGTTTCTTTGTCCGGAATGTTCTCGGAATTTGTTGTATTACAAACCACTTTACTGATCTGTAGAGGTCTGTCCCCCCTCTCTGGATGTCGTCATATGTGGTTTGTGAAGGTTTTTGGGGTGGAAATGTGATTTTGAAGCCTTTTTTAAATCGGGATATCCACACTATTTATAGCCTGGGAAAGCCCCTGTGAGATACTACGTCATTTGCCACAAACTACATCCAGGGAAACCTAACTACAGAGATGCCAATTTTTTTTGGAATTTTATGATGAATACCGGGTCATATTAGTCAACAAAACTAGAAAAATCCAGCAGAGGATGCAATAGCATCATGAGGGGATTTAGTCATTAAGTAAGTAAGTAGTTAGTAAGGTAAGTCTAATCAAGAGAAATTAGACAAAATAGCATAGACCTCCTGTTTGATTAGAATTAATCAGGGACATGTTACATTTAGTGTGACGTTTAGCATCTACAGGTGGAGCATGAGGAAAAGGGGAGGGAGAGGGGGGAAATCGGAGATAGGGTTGGGAGAGAAAAACAGGTATGAAAGACAGAGAAGAGGGGAAGGGAAAAGAGGGAGAGGGGGAAGTATGGGGAGAGAGGGTCCCCGTCCGGAGGACGGGTACTTTGCTAGTATATATATAAGAATGACTAGAATCATTTGGCAAGTACCTAATCTCAATATTCATACAATGAACGGATGGGCAAAATATTACTATTTTTTAGCTTGAAGTTATTATTTTTATATTTTGTATGAATATTAATCAAGAATACACTGGTTTTCTGCCCATAACTTCTTCATTTTTAATCATAGACCCCTGACAGTAGGGTTCCTTCTCATGACGGATTTCGACTAGTTTTACCCAGCCAGTTTCATTACAATTAAATCCGTCATAATTTTTAACCTGTTATTGCTCAAAAACCCAAATGCCTACCCGTGGTATACGTAAATCGGTCATACGTAGACTATGTATAGGTAGCTAGTACGGTATAGGTACCGTAATTAAAATATTTTTTCACATCAAATCAAATGTTAGCCTACATTGAAGGTGACGACGACGTCGGCCACTTTGGCCGACGTGAAAGGAGCAGACGTCGGCCAATGCCGCAATGGAATTTTACGTCGGCTTTTGCCGACGTCTTTTCGGGAACACTGGTTTCAATAAATAGAAATTTATATTTGTTTGATATTGTAAATACAGAGTCAGCTACAGTTCTTGTCAAGACAAAATACAATAATAATAGTATCAATTATCGCTGTGCTAGCCTATGAGTATTATGACTCACGCTATGTGAAAAAGTTATGTACTGTACATTTCTCTTTTCACAATATATTTCTATATATACATATTCTTTAAGCCACGACACCATACTTATTGTGTAAAATGCGTCTTTCCATCAACACAAATCAAACGAGTGCTCTTGAGATTTCACTCATTATCGCCCAGAGAAAACCGGGGATGCAACAAAACCATTTCACCACGTTTTGATCGTATAAGCAGCAGCACCAATCGGTATTCCAAATTATTGGATGAGAATCTTTATCTAAAAAGCTGCTGTAAATATCGGCATGAATTATAGATCTAGTAATAAATACTTTTAAGATGGAAATTGGAAGTCGTGAGTGACACTCACAATGATCATGCAGTTTTAGACATGAGGAGTTATGGCGTACTCCGGGAGTATATCACAAAAAATCTCAAAACTACGCGGCTTTTGGAGAACATTGTAAAGAAACAGTTGGTTACAAAAGAATATGTAAAAATAAAGTGATATTACCTGAATGTTGTGAGAGAAAAACTGTATCGCTCAGACATTGTGGATAATTGAGACAAGCAGGCCGGTTCAAAACAACGAGATTCTTGATTGGCTGAAAAACGGGAGCAACACTACTTTTGGTGCACTGAGAGGGATATACCGAAATAAATCTATAAATAAATGTCAATCAAATAAAAAATAGATCTGGCTTTAGATAATTATTCTGTAATCATACATTAAATTAGAAATATCTGTATTAATTTACATGAGTATAACTATTGATTATGAAAATGAATTATGAATTTTCTTCGCCCTCTTATCATTTATTTAGTACTAGAAAGAGATCACATGTGCGCAGCCAATGAAAATCTCTGTAACGTCGGATTCGGTGGGCCAAGTGAAATAAACATGGCCGCCTCCAGGACATTCAACATGTTGCGGCTTCTTCAACACAATATTTTGCGATTTGAAGTGCGTTTACTTCAAGCTTTGAGTGGCAGAGGCCCTCATGGTAAGTATCCAGTAGGAGATGTGTATTATGAATTAAAGTAGTTAGAACCGAAGCCGTTCGATGCGTGAAACTAGTTAAGAATGTACACGAATTACTGCTCGCTCTGCCTCTGTCCTTTGGCTTTAATGGGCAGCGCTGCCGGGCTGCGGACGTTTAGGCCTGGGTACGTTTGGGCCCAGACGCTTGGGCCCCGGGCCCTGACGTTAGGGCCCGGCCTTGGACGGTAGGGCCCCGTACGGTAGGGCCCATGCAGGCCTTGGACGTTAGTGTCCAAGCCTTAAAGGTCAAGTGTAAAGATTTTTATTTGATGTTCGATGCATTCGGGGGAATATTTTGAAACGATCTACAAAGTCAAAGTTATACTTATAGCTTCCAACCTAATGCTAATAAATCAAACAAGTGGGAGGTGTTTAAGTGCTGCCATTGTTGAGGCCAATGCAACCGAGCGCGGCAAGGGTGAGTAGCCATCTTGGACGGGTCAAGCGACCTGTGACGTCATACATGTCCATGCGCGACTGGTAGGTGTGAGCATAGATCGAGCTATAGACACACTAGTTCTATCGTGTCTAATGCAGGGAGGGGTCATCCTTGGTAGAAGTGTCAAAGCGTCCTGGGGGAAAGCCTTCCCGCTCAGTCTCAGGTATTGCAGTAACTTATGAACTTACATATTTGTAGCAGCTGCTAAGTTAAATTTCGTTGACAATTTATTTATGCAGTTGAAAAAACGTCAAAAATAGAATTCGTTATATATTGCTGATAGTACATATTACCATAATACGCAGCTGTAATTCTCTAAAATTCGGCAGCTTAATATTTAATAATTACCCGTAACCTTTAGTGGCCTGGCAAAGTTTTCTTCCTCTATCCCACCATACATTGCCATCATCGTACATCACGCTCAATATTAAAATTATTAGAGTAGGATTTCATCCATGTGGTACGTTCATTTGAAGGATTTTCTTTTTCTACCTTGAAAGACAGGCCTATTCATTCAGATTTCGATAGAAATTTGATACATTGTGATGAACATATATAATGTACAACGATTCTAAACTCTTGCATTTTTTTAAATTAAAACTTTCTCGATTTTGACAGTTTAACTAATAGATTGACTGGTCATTACCTGTTTTAAGTGGCTTAAGAGTTAAGCGTGACATACAATGATGCGTAACGTACAGTGATGTACGGCAGCCCCTCAAGGGTGGGACAGTAGGATGCTTTGACCAAACCCCATCTTGAAAATTGGGAAAATAATTTAAAGCCTTAAAGCAGGGCTCGAAAAAACCTATGTTTACTTGCCCAGGGCAAGTAAAAAATTGGCTCCGGGCAAGTAAAATTTAAAGTTACTTGCCCGAGCGGGCAAGTGAAAATCTCTACGGCACCGATTTTAAACCCCTGTTGTGATGTCTAATTACAATGAAATGCCCCTGTAAATGTACAAAACTTTCACTAAATCTTCGCTGCAAATAAATTTGGGCAAGTAAAAATTCTGTCGGGCAAGTAAATCTTGGCTGCCACTTGCCCAATGGGCAAGTGAAGTTGGTAGGTTTTTTTCGAGCCCTGCCTTACTAGGCCTAAAGCTTCAAATACCCACAGGTTTTTGTGATAGTAAAAGTGTCTTCTTTAAAGGGTCCTATGTCCTCAGTCCTGAACGTATCAGATATTGCTTAAATATTTCACTCCCTCCCCCTTATAATTACCCCTGCCGCATTTAGTAATGAACCGAAAGGGGGTGTATTGCCTACAGCTGCAACTTCAAGAGTTTTAAGTTTGAGCCATCTCTTCCCTAAAGAAATATTACACTCTCACCGATACTGAATTGTTGATATTAGATGGGTATTAACATTTTAAATTGTAAGGGTGGGCTGTTGTAGCGGTTTCATTTCTTTCATTTAATATTAATTTAATGTCATCTCTCGCCTAGATCCATATGTATGCCTTACACAATGAAATAATAGTTATACCATATCAACTACCTCACTTAGAACGATTTGACTATAGGGTAGGACGCTTTCACTATAGGGCAGGACGCTTTGACTAGGCACAGGACGCTTTGACTGTCGGAGGCTTTGACCAAACCCCTTATTAGATGATCAAAATATAAACATTGTTTCATCAATATCCTCATTAGTGCTATCCATAAATTGAGCAGTACAGCACCAACTAACACCTAAATGCCCGGTGACAATGCTTAGCTAGGCTAAAGCAGGCCTTAGCTTGGACATGGATGACGTCACAGCGGTGGGGTGCGAATACACACCCTCTACTAAGGCAAACTGAGCCCCATTTGTGTACTAATAAGAAAGCTGTGAAAAACGGGCATTAAAAGATTTTTTTGTCAATTTTCAACCCTGGATGCCTTCGATACCACCATTACACATGTAAATCAGCCATTATCTCGAATTTTACAATTTTCATTACACTTGACCTTTAAACGGTAGGGCCCCTGGCTTGGACGTTAGGGCCCCCGCCTTTACTAGTATTCGTCAGGTCGTCCGGAAGCGATTTTTACAGGTGGCACTGTGATCGGCCGCACTGGCCGCCATATTGTATGGTGACCACGAACGCCACGCCTTTGAGTTGCCAATGCTAAATTGCTCAATTTCATATGCTCAGAAAACAGTCAGAAACTGGGTAAAAAATTCTAGATTCTTCATAGAAATGTACAATATTGCCAAGAAAATGTTTAAAACTTTGTAGAATTTATGAAATCCAGGATGGAAAACAGAATTTCAATGAGTTCAAAGAAATCAATACCACAATTAGCTCTGTAACTGTAAGCCATGACTTGATAAACCAGTATCAGATTGGAAGCAATGGTACCAATGCCTATATATATCTGGGGTTAACAAGTGATGATACACTGTCTTTTAAATCCCACAATATCGTCACATGATTCTGCTTATCAGTTATGTAATATTAATCCCTCTTCTTTTTTTATCTAGACCAGGGAACTCCAGCACTTGTGTTTGCCGATAGCCCGGCCCCTATAAAGAAGTCTGCACCACAAGATGGCAAATCCCTCTTAGATTCTATCTTCGATGGGATACTCTGGATTGCTGTGCCTAAGCGAAGGCGGTCTTTGGAGAGGCGACGCATACGGAAATTTGGAGTAGACAAAGTGTCCAAGTTCTTGACCCCTCGCAAGGATCTTGTATCTTGTCTGGAGTGCGGCCACTGGCACGAGCCTGCGACTGTGTGTGGTGTGTATAAATTACAGTTTCATTAAAGGCAAATGCTACTATCTAGTGGAAAATGAAAATAAATGCCATTTTATAAAAAATCAATGGGTCACTATGCTCATTTTTGAATTACAGTGGTTCAAAATCTCAATCAATCTCAATCTCAAAATAACCAATGAGGACCAAAAGGGGGGCTCATTTTGCAGTACCTAAAGTAAAGAGCTTGCCCGGGCCATTTGGACAGTAAAATTCGTGGCGGGCAAGTTGTTATGGCCACAAGCTTGTCCACCTGGGCAAGCTATAATTACAGCAAGATTCTGGTGATTATATTTTCAGCAGAAATCTTTAATGTCCCAGTTTGATTCCCATTGTTTTCAAAACATCATTGACGATATGAGAAACCCTTCAACTATATTCTCTGCTTCTACACCCTGCTATCTTTCATTTCTTCCACACTATTTCTTCATATCAATATCATTTCAACTTAAATTAGAAGTAATACGCGCGTTTTCAGATAGGGAGTTGGCTCTTCACAAGAGCTGAAAGGAGGTAGGAAGAGCGCTTGAGGCGTACATGTATACTTCCGTGGAATGTGTATTGGTGTGCTATGCCAGTGCCGCGGTCGACCCGTTTTTTGATGGTTATTCCACGGGAATAGTGTAGGCACTGGATATTATTCAGTAGGCCCAATTTAACTGGATATAAACGTTGTTTAACATGGGAGAGATGGCAGACAAACTGCGAAGTCCCTGTGTCCAAATGTTATATTTTTGCCTGCCACCTCCCATCAATGGGAGGCGGCCGACAGTCTCACTCCAACTCTTAAATTGATAGATATAACTGCCAGTTTCTTTAATCAGAATAAAAAAACTGAGAACCAATATGTATACATGGACTTGTAATGAGACAAGTCGGTGATGTATGCAAAAAAACGGGCGTTAGGATGCAAATATTGTATTATTTTGGGACTGAATAAAAAATGGTCTTCACAGCAGGCCATTTTGAGTATCGCGCCGAGCATGCCGGAAGTGACCATGTGGAGATTAGCGGTGGCGCATGCACTCTTCCTACCTCCTGTCACCTCCTCTGAAGAGCCAACTCCCGATCTCAAAACCCGCGTATTGTATGCATTGTATCCTATGTCTTGCTCCTATGTATCGATATATGATAGCCTACATAGCACCATGACCTTTCCCTTAATTAACTGGCATCGCATAAAAAATGAATATATACCAATATAGAATCAGATATATTTTTCTAAATAATAAAGGTATATATAGAGAGAATGGGACCAGCCGGCAATAATCGAAAATTTATTGGACGAGATTCGTCCACATAAGCACGATGCCGTAGGCAGAGTGTTTATGTGGACGAATCAAGTCCAATCAATTTTCGATTATTGCCGGAGAGTTCCATTCTATATTTATTATATGTGCATAAAATTTGATCATATATGTCATCAGATATTACTGGAAAAATATTAAATAACTATCGAGGAATTTCGAGGAGGTGGAGACTCTTTTGCTCAAGTCGGGAGTTGACATTTTGTTATTAAATGAAACTTGGCTCTCGGACAGGACTAACTCTAGCCAACTCCTTATCCCCAATTATAATTTGGCCAGATCTGACAGAACAGGAGGCAAAGCTAGAGGTGGCGGTGTGGCAGTTTATTACAAAGACAAATTAAAACTTGACAGCAATAAATTAGCAGAGCAGAACATCAGCAACCCCAACATTGAAATCCAAACCCTTCTACTAGAAGAGGAAAACCACAAAACTAAAGTTATTTTGAATATTTACAGGCCACCTAGCGGCCAATATACTGCAGCTATTGATTCCCTACAATCATTGATTAGTACCTTGCACCCAAACCATGAAATTTTTATTCTTGACATAAACATAAATTTTAATGACACCTGTACCCCTTCCAAAGAACTCGCAAAATTTGCGTCTGTAAACCAGCTAACTCAACTAATTGATAAACCCACACGAATTACCACCTCTACTGCCACCACCCTGGACCATGTTTACACCAACTCCAAATTTATATTAAAATCTGGAGTAATTGACCTCAATATATCTGACCATAAACCAACCTATATTGTTAGAAAGAAAATCAAAATGACGTATTCTAAGACTTCTTTCCAAACTAGATCCTACAAGAACTTTAATGAGGAAATATTCCTTCAAATCCTTCGTGATCACGACTGGACAAAATTCTATACGTCACGTGACCCGAATGAATGTTGGGACATTATGGAACAACAAATCAATCGTTTATTAGACAGGATGTGTCCTGTCCGAGAGTTCACGAATGTACGCACTAGATGCGAATGGATTAATGGTGAATTGTTTGATTTAATGAAACAACGAGATAAGTACTTTAAGCTGGCAAGGAGATACAATTCCACCACTCTATTTGATCAAGCAAGGGCCCTGAGGAGGCAGGTTAACAAACTAGCAAAGACTTTAAAAAATGAATTTATCAAGAACTCCATATTAGAATGCGCTGACAACCCACACAAGTTCTGGGACAAGGTCAAGCCCCTTATCAACCCTGAGAAAACAACTAGCCATGAACAAATAAAATTAACAATTGACGATTTAAATGTTGATCCCCAGGAAATACCTAACACCTTTAATGACTATTTTGCCTCCATTGGGTCCAAACTTGCTGAGAAAATCACCCCTCTTAGTCAAACTGAAGAAGATGACTACAATAAGAAAAATGTTCACCAAGCTACTCCAAAATTCCAGTTTAGTTCGATAACCACGACCTACTGCTGCTAATTAACAGTTGTCCCCAATACAAAGCATCGGGTTTGGCCCACCTAAAAACACCTCTTTTGAAATCAATCTTGAGAACCCTGATAAACCAATTTAAATACCTTATAGATCTTTCCTTGACTTCCAGCATTATTCCTACTAAGTGGAAGATAGGCAAAGTTACCCCTCTCTTTAAAACTGGTGACCATACAAATCCAGGCAATTATCGTCCTATCACCAGTATCTGCTTGCCAGCCAAAATCTTAGAAAAAGTGGTTCAGAAGCAATTAATGCATCATTTGGAAAACCATAGTATTTTGTTTAGTGATCAATATGGCTTTAGGCCTGATCACTCTACGAATGACGCAGTGACTTCTTTCTTAAACATTGTATATGAAGCTATAAACAAAAAACAATTATGTAGAGCTGTGTTTTTGGACTTCCGCAAGGCTTTCGATACTGTCGATCATAATATATTACTTCAAAAACTAAAAGGAATTGGTTTAACCGGCACTGAATTGAGCTGGTTCACCGATTATTTACGCAATAGGCAACAACAGGTCTCCGTGAATAGTAGTCATTCCTCTACCAATACCATATCCTGTGGTGTCCCCCAGGGGACAACACTAGGACCAATACTATTTTCCATATACATTAATGACCTGCCCCACCACACTAAAAATTCCCACCTTCAACTTTTTGCTGATGACACTATTATATGCAAAACAGGTAACAATATCACCACTATCTCCCAACAACTTCAGGAAGACTTGAATAATATTTTGATCTGGTGCAGAAAAAACAAAATCTCTCTCAACGAAGGAAAGTCAAAGATCATTACTTTTCTTGATAAACCCTTGCGGAGGTCCAAATGGGGAGTCGAATCCTCTGCTCACAAGCTTTATGTTGGCACAACTCAGCTTGAAGAAGTAAATGAATATAAATACTTAGGGACTGTCGTCGACGGTGCCCTTACCTTTAACAAACACCTTGCAAGCATACGGAAAAAAGTGTCACATAAACTATGGCTTTTTAAGCATCTCAGGAGCAGGCTTAACGTTCAACTTAGTGCCCAAATTTACAAAACCAGCATTCTTCCTCTTTTAGATCAATCAGACATATTCTACGATTCGGCCCCTAAATCAAAACTACAGTTTCTACAAATTCTCCAAAATCACTCACTCAGAATAATAACAAGATCAAATCGTTTTCAAAACACAGATGACTTCCACACACAGTTCGGCCTGCTCCCCCTTAAGCAGAGGAGGAGACTCCATATCTTGCAACAGGCATTCAGGCTAAAACAAAATGCAAAAATGCTTGAACCCAGAACCAGAGTCACTCGTAGACACAATCCTGATCGTATCTCATTTAGGTGTCCGGCCCCTCGACTTGAGCTAGTACGAAGATCTATCTTCTACAAACTTCCATTATACTGGAACTCCCTCGACACAAATATCCAAGCATCGATACAAGTAAAGCTTTTACAAATAAAATCAAAAGCACGGAAATTTGGACGGACAATAACTATCTTTACAAAACATTACTGTCTCCATGTCCACTCTCCCCCCCCCCCCCCGCCCCCCCGTCCCCCTCTATTTTCCCCCTCCTTCTTTTCCTTTCCCTCTCCCCCCTCCTTCTTTTCCTTTCCCTCTCCCCCCTCCTTCTTTTCCTTTCCCTCTCCCCCCTCCTTCCCTCCTCGGATTTTGACTCGAACTACGAACTTTGTATTATTGTATTTTGTATAGTTATAACCATTTTGTATTTTGCCCAAGAGGCTCTTTATATTCGCATTGTAATATTATCCTTTTGGTACTATTAGTATTACTATTTTGGTACCACATAATCTTGTCTCACTCAATATGATTGGGTGCTGTCTCTAAGCGTAATCTTGATTTAAATTATTGTTGTCTGAGACCTCCATAAGTAGGGGCCTCCTGTGTGTCGTCGACGCCATGGAGTACTGTTTACCCCTACAAATCATAAATCATGTGATGTCCGATAGGGCTTGAAACCCTCCCGAAGCTGGGAGCTTAGACCCATCGACATTGCCGTCTGGTAAATAAAAGTCTCAACAACAACAACTCTTAGAGAGCCCCACTGACAGCCCCGTTAGTATATTGATGAATTAAACGTTCATATCGGGGCCATTTCTTGAGGTACATTAATCAAACTTATATCATTCAATAGAGAATTTAATCCTCTATTTAATAATTATAGTACCAGAATCATGGGTGGATTACCGATCGCGGGGATTTGTTTGCATGCTCCGCGGAGAGCCAAAGCTCCACGAAGCATATCAACAGAGCTATTTTTAGACAACTACATTTTTATAGGACGCGTCCTATATGAATATTTTTATAGCACCCCACTTATAGCACTTCTCATATAGCATGCGCGTATAATAATAGTAATTACACTAACAGTGTTCTAACCAGACTTTTTTGCCCGATCAGTAGACAAGTAGTATGATCAAGAGTGCTTTATTGGTCGTTCCCGCTAGGGGTGACTCATGAGTCACCCCTAGCGGGTAAGACTAGGCTTCTCTACATAAGCTAAAGGCTGGGTTCCACTGGCCGGCTACTCCTCCCGCTTCTTTGACAGTCTATTGCTCCCGCTTCTTTAGAAGCCCTATTTTGATAAACCTTGCTTCTTTGGTCACTTAACATTACATACACATACATGCAAACATAGAACCTTACAGCCACATTTCTGAGCAGCTACTATTATTGAGGGGACCTAGTATCAGGGATGCAAGTTGTCCTTTAGTTGACGGATTTCCTTCAATCTCCTTCACTTCAAAATCTGTACATTTATTTCCATATGTCTCTCAAATTACGTATAAAAACCTTTAAAAATGTTGAGCGTTACTGGACTGACTGAATTGAATAGTATGTCCATCAACCCCAGAGTAGATCCAAACCTTGCATTGGAATATACGGGAGAGCTAAGTACCAGTGGCGACCTGAGTCAATCCCTGGTCAGCCAGGGTTCCGCTAGCAACTTGGTGGAGTGATAGCATCGGGAGTTTAGCTCAATTCCATTTAGCGGAGGGCACCCACCCTACACGACTACCGGGAGCAGGGGCAGATGGCCCGGCAGACGGTAGTGAGTCTGTGAGTGGTAACAACTGCTTAGTGCCTGCTTATCAACTTGTCTAGCTAGTTATTACGCGTTAGCGTTTATACTGTCGAGGGTTCTCACCAGAAATATTTGACAGCGTAGCAGGGGCCACACACCATCTAGGGAGGTCTGGGGGCATGCCCCCCCACCCCCCGGAAAATTTTGAGCAAAATGATGCTGTTTTAGTGCGTTCTGCTGATTTTAAGGGCCATCAGGTCAACCCTTAAACATTAAAAGTTAAACTCATAGTTTACATGATTAAACTTTATTTTCCTAGTCAACCTAACACTATCTTTGAGATATCATGGTCCATTCCTCCAAAATGGGCCCAGTAGCCTAAAACCATTGTGCCCAAAAAATACTTTTAATGTTTTCCATAGTTTGTTCTTGTGTATCAGGGGTCGTAGTAAGAGAGTATATTAAGTCAGTAATAGTATTGTGGACAAGTGGAGTACTGATGGAGGTACTCGTCCACGTCCAGTCAGCACTCGTCCACATATACAATTGTAGAAGTATAAACAAGATAAGGAGGAGGGTCACAGAGAAAGAGGAGGGAGTAAGGAGAGAGAAAATAGAGGGAGTGGGAAAGAGATATGCCAAGAGACAGGAGGATATTTCCCTAGATAAGATTAGTATTTTGTAATCAAATTATGGCCGCTACACTGTCTCTTGAGACAGTGTAGCAGCCGTTTTTGCAGCGTAGCGGCCACGGGAGACAGCGTAGCGGGCCCCTATGCTCAAAAAGGCTGGCGAGAACCCTGCTGTCAATATTTATGAGAAATATATCCTATACAGAAGATGGTGCCCCCCGACTGTTTAGGCCACTTTATCTCCACTTTTTCCCGAAATCTGTCCTTCATGTCTCAGTGTTTGCTATAGAGAAAAGTGTGCGACATTTTCATATTTAAATCAACTTTCAATTTATATCTCTGAAGTCCTTCCTATTTCTGTCTTTATGCCAATGGGTCACACCAAAGGGGTCATTATTACAATCATTGCCTGCTACTAAGGATTTAGCCCTTATAAAAAATTGGGCCTAGAATGCATCACTTATCAGATGTAGACAGCCCCTAGGGCCAGCCCCAGCCTGTTGCCCAGGGTATATGACTGGGTAATAAAAGTCATTGATATATGACAGGTGTCCATATGGGTCTAGTTGTTCTATCAACTTTTTTAATTGAAGGATGTACAAAAATAATTCTGATGCAGAAGTATTCTACTGATCATAACAATACTTTTCGTCTTTGTTTCATAACTGTGATGTTTAGAACTGAAAATACATTTATATATAGTTTGTAATGGGATGACTTCCATCCTCTCCTCCTCCTCTCCTCCTCCTCACCTCCTCATCACAACCACAACCACCACCACCACTGTCCTCATCCTCACATCTCCATGGGTTGTGGTATCTGCACACCTCTCACCCCTCCCCTCTCAGCACCCTAAGGTTCTACCTTCCCTCATCCATTCATCATCCTTCCCCCATCCCTTCCCTGCTTCCTATCTTATTTCCATCACAAAAGTAAATCATGAAATATCTCTCTCTCTCTCACACACAGACACACTTCCTCTCTCCCCCTCTCTATATGTAATTGAATCATTGCTGTACATTAGCCTCCACCCAACACAACCACTCTCCCTCTTTCCCCCTCTCCTCTCTCTCCCTCTCCTTTCTCGTTCACTCCCCCTCATCAGTCCTCTCCTCCTCCTCCTCCTCCTCCTCCTCCTCCTCCTCCTCCTCCTCCTCCGCAAATGTCACTAAAATCCCATAAGACGGATTTTTTTTTTTATCATTTTTTTTTCATCTACCTTGTCAAGGGTTGTGCTCCTAACCGCAAAATGCCATTGAAACGCTCCAAACCGCAAATCTCATTAAAATCCCATTAGAACGGAATTTTATTTTTATGAAAAAAATTTCATCTACCTTGTCTAGGGTCTTGCTCCCAACCGCAAAATGCCATTGAAACGCTCAAAACCGCAAATGTCATTAAAATCCCATTCTCCTCCTCCTCACCTCATCACCACCACCGCCATCATCATCAAAATGCCCCCACACAGATGGTGGTGGTGGTGGTGTTGGTAGTGGAGGAGAGGTGGGAGAGGGGCACAGAATGGGAGAGAGGGAGAAAGAGATAGGGCAGAGGAGGGGGAGGGGGGGGGGGCACCTATTTAAGGCCACAAGCAAAATGATATATCATGAATGAAATCAAAATATAACTTAGTCTCTCCCTCTCCCTCTCTTTCACTTTCACTCTCACTCACACACACACTCTCTCTCTCTCTCTTTCTCCTCTCTCATTCACCCTCCCCCCCCCCCCCCCCCTCTCTCCTCTCACACAATCTCTCCTCTTCCTCCTCCACCTCCTCCTCCTCCTCTCTGCCTCTCTGCACTGTCTCTCTCTCTCTCCTCCTCTTCCCCCTCTAGCTCTGCCTTCTCTTCCCCACTGTTCAGTCCACCGACTCATTTTCCTGTGACACATTGCATGAGGAGGTGACCAATTCCATGCTGCAAATATCCTTTTGTTAGTCGAATTATGTCTCTACAATGATTAAAATTCAAATTATAGTTAAAGATCATTGGAACACTTTATTTCAAACTTACTAAGTTATCCATTCAGTTGCTTGACCTTGAAGTTAATAATACATTGGCATCCACTAAATCTTTCCCAATGCCATAGCAAAGAGACCACCTGTGAATCCCTCTCCTCCTCCCCGCACCTTCTCCTCCACCTTCTTGAATCTTCCTCTCAATACATGTCTGGTACACTTGCACCCATCCCTGCCCCCACCACCGTCTTTCCTGCATTGATAGCGACCACCTGGGGCCATAAAATTACTGACCATTATCTTATCAGCTATTTAGGGCCAAGTGCGGTGGTGTGTAACTCATTAAGGCCCATTGGTACCTGAGAAAGATTAGAGATGACAGACAGCTTGTCCAGTACTTCTTTCAATTTTTAAAAATCTATGATTTACCAAAATAACTTACCATCCTAAGTATTCTACTAAATAAGAGACAAATATGGGTGTTTGAATCATTGTTGTGTGATGTATATTAGCAGTAATAATTAATATTGTTGGTTGTTTCACCACCTATTCCTCCCATGTCCTCTCTCCCAGTCTGGTTCTGTCACTCTCACTCACTCTTTCACACTCTCATTCACTCTATCACACCAGTGTGCAACATAACTCAGAGACCGAAGAGCCCAGGTCTCCATTGAATTTGTGTCGGTCTCTGATATTGATATTAGGCTGAGTCCGACGGTCTCCATTGAAACAAACTGTTAACAAGTGATAGAATTATCTTGTCTAAATTTTCGTATTCTGGGTTCATTTTTTTTTCATCACTTTTGATTGGCATGAAGGCAATACTTATTAATCTTAGCCACTCTCTTGGGCCAGGACCTCAAATTAAATGGGAAACATGAACTCATGAGGTCTTTATCTGAGGAGAACCTTTTGTCATGTTAAAAGTAATAATTTCTGTGATGTTAGGGGGAAAAAAATAATTTCTGTGAGTTAAATCACTTATTGACTTGTTAGTTGGTTGAGTCTACCTGGCCCTGTCTTAGACTGTCTTAGACTATCTTATTTTCTGCATGTTATTTACCATATTAATGCCCCTCTTTTTTTGGTCTCTGTAAAATCCTGTCGGTCTCCACTGCATGTTACAATTTAGCAGAGACCAACGGTCTCTGATCTCCCAATTCACTATGTTGCACACTCTCACACTCTCACACTCTCACTCACTCTCTCTCTCACTCTACTCACTCTCTCACTCACAATCTCTCACTCTTTCACTCACACTCTCTCTCACTATAACAAAATAAGAAGTAGAACTATATTCCCAGGACATTTTCATAACACCATAAAAATGTTGTTATTCTTTAAATTACACAGATCCATGGAACCTTTAAAAACCTTTATTTTGGATGGTAAACTGTTAAAACCTTTATTTGGTCACATTTGTCCTCTGAATGGCTTTTTATTTTGTATTATTATTATTATTATTATACAACTTTTATTCCATATCAGCATATACATGTACATAGTGATAATAAGAACAGGGCTATTACTCCCTCTCCGTTGGAGATTTTCCAGGTAGCCCTTAAATAAACAAGCAATGATTTTGACAAATAAATGTAATATCAGATGTGAGTTCACGATCATGAAGAAAAAGAAAATAATGTCTTTGAGTAAGTTCGTCCCCACTATTGGGTGTGTAAATAGTCTTTTTGTTGGTGTTGACGAATGTTAGTGTCAAATTATGACCAGTCCTGGTTTGGAGAAAACTTATATAAGTTATCTCCTGCTAAGTTTTTATGTGACTGTTTTGGAACTTTTCGGACGACGATAACTCCTTGATGTTTTTAGAGTTCATTACTTCTTTCTTGATGGTCTTGATTCTTTGTTGTCTTTAGTTGATTAGTCGATAGCGACTACTTGAAATCAAATTTAGACATTGTTCTTTCTTTCTCGATCACTAAATATAGCTTGTATCTGTACCTCTCAGTGGTAAGACATATACATTAGTTCCTTATTCTATAATTTAACAGTCCTCAATTTGATAGTGTTTTTACACATCATTTCTATATTCCTTAGACTACGATTCACTGGTTTATTCATACACAATTTATTACATACACCTATTATCCTTTATAGCATTATAACAATATTTCAGTAAAATACTGCTGTATATTTATTGAATCCTCCATAACCATGTTCTGCCCTATACTGGACAGTGTCAGTTTCGTTGGATACAATTACCTTTGAGCTTAAAAAATCATCATAAATAATAACTTCAGTTCCGTCCTATACTGGAAGGGTTTATTGGAGCGATTTTAAGCGTATACTGCACTTATTCCGTTCCGTCCTATCCTATACTGGTGGACTTGAAATTTTATAACGTAACATTTCTATAACTGATGGTTCGGTAGTTGTACATTCAAATAACAGTTCAATAACGTGTATCCCCTCCCTCCCCAGGTTTACCGATGTGCCGGCCTTAGCGATAGGACTTACATGCCTATTTGTTCCCCCCTCCCTGTTACCCTATTTAACATAGATTGTCCAATTCGACTTATATTACATAAATTCATAAGAGCCAAGTGTGTCCTTTATAAAGGTATACTACAGGTTAAGGCTTCCTCAGTTTTGAGAAACTGGTCGTTTTCCAGTGGGTAAACATTTTTTAGCCACTTTCTGAAGGCTTCCCTGGTTTTTATTTCCCTAGGTTGCTGTGGCAAATTATTCCACAGTACTGGCATTCTGTATATATAAGATTTTTTATAACTTTCACTTTTTGGTTGTGGAACTTTCAGTTTTTTACCCGTACTTAATCCTCTCAAATTTATTTGTCTATCATCGACATATTCCGGGTCTAATGATCTCCGAAAAGCTAATTCTAATGTGTGACTTTGTCTCCTAGTAATTAGTGAAGACGTTTCCGTTTGTTTATGAATGTCTTTTGTACTCGTATATTTGGGAAGCTTGAGTGCTATTTTTAAAGCTGTGTTTTGTAGAACACAGCTTTAAAAATAGCACTCAAGCTTCCCAAATATACGAGTACAAAAGACATTTGTGGCACAGGGGATAATTTTTTGTTTTTGAAGGTTTCCCCTGCCGAAGGTGGTATGCATGCCGCCATATTTTAAAGGAAAAGTTACTAAGTCTCTATGATGCCACTTGCATGCATATTTAAATTCAGACACCACAATTTTCCACCCACAAATATGTAGTTCTATCAACGCTGGTTTTTAAATGAGGGAGATACATTAGACAAAAAATTAATGCTGCCATGATGTAAGAAAAACACAATTTTCATACAGAATACATCAAAAGAAAGTAGTTTTGTCAACATTGGTGGAGGATTAAGGGAGATGTGAGCGAAACCATAGGCCTTCTAATTCACTTTTTTTCTGATGCTGACCATGACACAATAACGTACATCGTAACGTCTTCTAATTTACACAACATTAGTAACACACCATTGAGTCTGTCACAAAACCTACTTTAAACACTGGGTTTGGCAAAACAGTTGAAGCATATTTTTTAAAGGTTTTATTAAATTTTAGTCTCCCTAGACTGGGAACCCTGTTTTTGTAACTTTTCAACAGTGTTATGAAAATATTGTATGTGCTGGGAATGTAGGCCTACTCTTCATTTTGTTCTTTGGATAAGAATTGTGGAATTTCACCAGGCCACCAGAGCTTCTGGCGACCTTTTTGTTCCTTATTTATCACAGGGAGGATTGGTTGTGGCACAGGGGAAAACACAGGGAATTTGAAAACAAAATTTGTGTGGTCACCCTGAACAATGCATTTGAAAAACGTCAATTGATTCAAACAATCTTTCTGTCTATTAGGATGTACAAATTCCTTACATCATCATTACTAATTGATATATATTTATGTTAGGGATTGGAGTCAAGAAACACTTTGCCGTACCGATATGCCCACGCAGATGGAGCTAAGACTGTGTTCACCACTCTCTTTTGTTTACTTTTCTGAAAGTTTCTCACTTCGGGTCCCCCTTACTCATTTTCGGGTCTATTTTCCTATTTGAATACGCAATAAATTCGCAATTTCACAGCTGCTTATCATTATAATTATTATCATATCATTACATACGATGTATAACAAGTCTTTTTTTCTGTGAAAATAATTATTTAGATACAGAAAATAAGGACGCAAACATGGGCCTATTTTTTCAATAAAAATTCCGCCAGAGGTAAATATGATATGCAAATACTGCCCAGTGGGTGAGATACGGTATTCCAATGCTGTAGCCTTATGGCTTACCATACCTTCCCACCAAGAGGTATAATAAAACAGCAGAGGCCCATTGAACCCTATGTTAAAATACTTGTTTTCAACCCCTTTGAAACCATACATAAACACGTCTAAATGCTATGATCTTACATGGATATATCAAGTATTCATATATTGCTGTTACTTGTTCCGTTATGTCAACAATTGTGTACAATTTAAGAAATCAAGTAGGGGAACTTGGAGATTTTAACCTTAGTTGCTATGGTTGTCAAGGGCTGTTGTCACCCACTGCCCAGCAGTGGAGCATAAGTAAACAATGGGTCAAATCTCAGGATTACTGTAGTTTTTAGGCAAGAAATGTTGCTGATGTCCATGATGAATATATTTTATGATATAGAATTAATATTATATATGATTAATAGTTCAAAATTGGACAAAATCAGTTCGTTCCTAGATTTGTGGATGCACTCAGCACTGTCACATGACCGGATGAGGGGAGGCTGTCTCAAAGAATCTGCTGTCCTACCAAAAGTTTATTTATGTTTGCCGTTTCTGGGTAACACCAGAGATGCGCATATCCGGTCAGGTGATCAGTCAGCTTCCGGTTAAGAACCTCCATGGTGACGGCTTCTTGGCCCTAGGATTTAAATCTGTTTCATTTAGGACCATCAAACGGAGGAATTATCTTTTATTAGCTCGAAGAGCTTTTTTATAGGCACTCTGAAAGCTAAACCCAAGTCTTTTCTACGGCAGATCAGGTTGCTAATTGACATTCCTCTAGATAAGAGACCCCCCCTATTTATAGCGGCATGAATTGGCCATGAATCCTGTAAATTTCCATGCAGTTAATATACCCTAAGCGCCACCTTTTGGTCTAATTTTCGAAAATTTAAATTAATTTTGTCCTTTTCAAAATTAAAAGTGTTGTTTCTGGAATGTTGCACTTCTTTTGAAATCCAGAGATCTTTAATGGAATTTCTTATCTGCCTCTAATGCCTGCCCTTGCCCTCGCCGCTTGACCGCCCTCACCTAATTAAGTGATAACAGCCAGGGGTCACCCTATCTTTCCTCCACTGCCCATCGATGAGATAAGGCCTCCTCTAATGAGTTGACACTAATTAGGTGATAACAGCCAGACACTTGACAGATGTTATAACAGAGCTAGTGTAGGCATCAATTTTTTTAATTGTGTGACATATTATTGCAACTCATGTGTAAATATATTCTCTTTAACATAAGAATACTTTTGGTCTTTTTCCCATCATTCTATCATGCTTAGAAGCCAAGATAATATTTTATACATTAAACCCTCTGATATGTGTTTCTCTTTCACAAAGCGCCATCCAGTGGTCATGATCAGTGACACCTGTTGGCCGTCATCAGTGCCCCCTGTTGACCGTCAGCCTGCCCCGTCCTCCGCCAACCCCTTGTCGCCTGTAGCAGGCCGTTAGTTCTTCGTCCTACCATTAGGGGGGGCTGTAAAGCGGTGAGGGCCAAATTATCTCTCTTCGAGCTCATTTTCGCCCCTGAGGCGAAAATCCAAAGCTGTTAACTTTTACTTGTGTATGTAGACAGCATTAGTTTCATGTAGAATTTAACTTTTTCCTTTAATTAAAATGCGTTTCCCTTTGTTCATATATAGGGAACTGTTACGAGATGGTGCGCGAGGAAACTAAAGTTATGAGAGAAACAATGGACGAGGACGACCGATTGTTCAACGCTCCCAAAAGCGAAATAGTCTATTTATATGGAGAAGAGAAGGACGACCGAGAAATGTACGCAGGTAAATATATAGTGGAAATGGACAAAAAGCGACCGGAATGGTGGAGCTCTCATCAACTGACGAAGGGAAACAAGCGATGACCATGTCAAAATGAATTCCTGTTATTATGCTTATATCCTTGTACTCGTATATTGGCCTTTAATGATTTTTTTAAATTTCAATTTATGGAAATAAACCAGCTTAATTACTATACATCTTTGGGTTTTCCTTCCATGGACGAGAATCTAACAACCTTGAATGAACTACCAAAAGAATCTTTTCGTATGAACTTGAAGTTGTACGTCATTTTAGGTGTCTCGTATGTGTCTTACAAGAATTCTACAGTAAATACGCAACCTCGTTAGTTGCATTTTAGAAATCTCAAAATTTAGATATTGAAAATTGTGATGGGAATGTTATATACGCTGTGCATATTCCTCCCACCCTGTACTGACCCATTCAGGTGTCCTGTTACTAAATTACCATTAATGTATTCTAGGGACGCGGAGCTAGGTGTATAAACAACTTATAAGACCCTCCTCTCTCCACTACTTACTATGTAACAGGAACACCAACGTTTATGAAAAACCTCCAATATTTAACCCAATTCATTCCAAATAATTTCTACCATGTATACCAGCACGAACCTTGCCAGTCCAAAAAGACCCAAGTGCTTTTCTACGTAGGATAATGTCTGTTGAAGACGGCGACCGAATTGTTCGAAGGTCAGGATCGTGTAATGACTAATGAATAACGTTGTGAGATAAAAACACTGATTTCTTTTATTACACATAAATCATTCGTTTGTTTGGGAAGGGTTAATTTTCTTCCCAGATAACGGAAAAATTCTTGTGCCAGACGTAGGGCTAAGGTAATTTGTCTTGCAACTTTGCGAGAAACAAACGCGAGCTCAAAAAAGGAAAGAGACAGAGACATAAAATGAGATCAGGTAGGCCGAGGATGGTCCGATGTATATATAATATATACTTGTGAATATTGGAAATCAACGGGTAAATTAATGAGCTGAGATATTATGCCTATTGTGGGTTATAAAGTCTATGTGCATGAATAACTTATGTCAAAGATCCTCCTCCAAGCAACGAGGGATCTAGTTCAGTCAAATTATATGTAAACTCATAATAAACCTTTTCAACAACAAAAATGCATATTACACAGTTGCCAATCAGCTGTATATATATATATTTCTCTTATTTTCTTACCCGCAACTATGTCACATTGAAAAGGGATTTGCCTAGCAGAAGTAGCGAAATCCTACAGAAGAACTTCTACATATGAAAGGAAAGCGCGAGTTTTGGTACCTATCGAATAGCTTTGAGAGTACATGTATCTGTAAACTTAAAACACAATTATATTAGCAGGAGCAAAGCGATTCACATCCTCAAAACAATGGAACTCATGAAAAATAAGCGAGCAGACCAAAGGAACCTTTGGTCAAACAGCGAATGAATTACATACGTCGTCCTTCATATATATGAAAATGTTCTTCGATACACATGATTTAGAATTCCCTACTGTATTACCAAACATATTTAAAAGGGGCTGCACAAACGGGTATTGGCTTTGGGCACATGCATCCATAAAAAAAGATAAGATTTATAATTCCCTACTGTATTACCAAACATGTATATATTTACCATAGTACCTTCGTAAGTTTACCTTAGATGAAGTACAGTTGTTATTCGGACCAGTGTAAATGAAGTAAGTTTCAACCCCCAGTAAAAGGTCATGCCTATGTGTATCGATTTCCTTCTACATGAGGTAGTCTCTTAATTAATCGTATACACGCACGATGTTTAATGAAGATTATTTGGTGTCGACATAAATGTGTCGGTTAGGCATGATTATACAAATGTAATACGCAGTGGACTAGTTGAATCCATGTACAACAAACATAACGTCCAAAAATCGATATTAAAGGAAAGTCGCAGTGGCGCAAACGAAGATGAAGCTTGATAATTATAATAATAATAAAGGGGGGGGGGGGGGGGGTGTACACAAAGTTTTACAATAAAGCTGAAATGTTGGCAGGCACTTAGGCATGCAGGATTTGGACACAATTTTATGTAATGTGAAGCAAGTGATACACTGACGCAAACAAAATGTACATATGATGAAGTGAACAGGGACCAAACGATATGGGCATGTCATGGTATGAAATACTACTTGGGGGTTCTTGTGGGCCACCCACGATAATTGCCTGGCATCTATACAAGGGTTTCTGATGACCAAAGTGGGGAGGAGTTGATTTACATATACCCTGTTTGAAGCGTAGTAAATTTGTGGACTTATGGAAGCATCTAACTCTGGAGCTTCATAACTTTCTTAATATACAATAAATAAGTGCTACCGATAAAACCATTAGGGATAATATGTCAGGAGTCGACTATTAAACATATCAAGCTTTAAATTCTATATATAATTATGTCAAACATATCAGTGCTTAGTATCTTGCGAAATGATCTAAACTAGGTGCTAAATGCTTGTTAAGCCAAAAGACACCAACTGGGAAAGTTCTAATCTAAAATGTTATCTCGACTTTCGTCCAAGATAATCAGTATTTGCTATCTTTACTAAGGCCCATTACGGCCCTTTATTTGTCAATAGTAGCCAGGTGTTATCCGGGCAAACCACTGATTCTTTTACTACCCATGTAATTAGTTCACATATAAAAGGCAGTATGTTCAGTCTCGTCATCTTAAAGTTACTAATAATACACACACACACATATATATATTATATATATATGAGAACGAAGATATCCCAATGCACAGTAGCAACTCCTTCCATAGAAACCGTTTTTGTCTTGTTTGCCATCACAATTATTATTATTATCATGTCCAACATTGGGGGAAAAAATCAACGATAAAAGTTTTGCACCATTCGTTTTCACATACCTGTTTTGGGACAGAATTAGTTGGTATGGAAATTTTGGCATGTGTAAGTAAAGAGAACCGTTTGGAAATATATCCGACTGCCACAGATGATTGTTTTATAACAAGTATGGGATGCCACATCCTAGATGGCATCTTGTTAGCGGCAGTACCCACAGCTGCCGACTGACTGCGTTTAGGCTGCTTCGGCCCTGCGTCTTGAAATGCACGCCTCTGGTATATAAATGAGCACTAGTCTCAATAAGAGTAAAACGGGAAAAGTTTTATCTACAGAACTATCTTATCCGTACTTTGTGTCGTTTTTGTTTTTGACAATGTCTTCAAGCAATATGGGGCATGCACTTCACACTGATGCTATCATAGTTAGGATTGGATATAAATTAATCGAAAATACAATACGTAGCCGTAGAAATGGTAATGTTTCCAAGCCTTACCTCACAATGTACACATCCAGGACAAAATACCTTACTTGAAGTAATCATACCATGGCTAACTGCATGAGAACGGTAGAGAATATTGAAAAATGAAGCAAGCTGTACATTCATAGTTACATGTTGTATTAGCTCCAGCCAAAATTGTGTGCCGTTACCTAACTAGTTTAGAAAACATCTTTTAAAGAAACAAAGATAACAGCGCCCATATTTTCCAAGCACAAACCAGAAAAGCATTATTGTAACAGATACTCAAATGTGATATATATGATAAGGAGGAAAGTATTCGATAATTACACCCAAGGATATCTGACCTTCGAGGATTGAAATTAAAGGATTACAATAATTAAAGTTTTTTTTACAGCTATTCTATCTCTTCATATTTTTTTATATTATGGGTAATGTTACAATTTAGAAAAACAAATATTGATTTGATACTTTCACATGTCTAAGATATGGTTTTATCTGGTATGTGTAGTATTAATCAAGAACATTTTGCTCATTTATCTAACAGGTTTGGGTCATGCAAAAAAGGTACAGAAAATGTTCTGGAAAAAATAGGGTAAATTATTCATTTAGGCCATCTACAACCTGTACAGAATATTTCAAACTGATTTAAAGACAAAACATCTTGATGATAACAAAAATTTAATTTTGACGATATTTTGCCATTTAGATTTTTTTAAACTCAGTTTCATTATACATGGTGGAATTTAATGATTTTCCAAAAATACTGATTTCATTACAAATACGTTAGACTTAGGCCTGCGATTAGGCATCGCTGGAAATAGTATGGGTATAATAGACATGATTTTTTATTAATACGATGCAAGGTATTATTATAGATTGATCTGAATTGATATTGAGATTTCTGACATAAGGAATTGTTGGGCCTCCAATGAAAATGAACGAATGCAATCAAGAGGAAAATTATAAAAAAAAATTATTTGGGTCAATAGTTGAAGGATCAACTTCAATTACTTTTAAATAAGTCATACTTAACAAGACTATTTTGTTGATAAATTTCGGTTTTAGTTTTAACTGCATATGATAACCTCATTTCTTGCTAACAATCCATAAAAAGGAACAAAATGCAGATACTATTATCAAAATTTAAGCACTTCAAAAATATTTTGATAAATAACTAACGAAAATAAATCAAATGCAACTGTCAGGTTTTTTGAACGACTCCTCGGATACAAACCAATAAACTGAAAATTGTTTTCATTCAACCAGGAATCAAACCAATCAATGGAATTATTGCAGAATATGACATATTCTTTACTCTTTAAATCAAACCACATACAAACAACAAGTCTTTATATCCAAAATGGCTGTCTTCGGACTAGAGTAACAGTGGGACAAGTATTTGCCTATATTACTACATTCTAGTTCATATTGTTGATGACTGTAGGCAGGGGGATGATTGAGTGGCATATGCATGTATGCTGCGAGTCGGGTACAGAACACAGTGAGACCACAGCACAGTCCACTACAATCCAGCAAGGCTTTGATCAATAGCAGATAATCCAATCGAAAGAATTCATGATGTGTCACATTTCTACTTTGCATTTGACCTGTCCAGTCAAAGTTACATAAACCCTATTATTAGTGACTCCTCTTCTGGTTCCAAACACACGCAGACACACATTCCATATTAGAAGCAAGTGATATTTTGTTTTGCCATTTCCCACTATGTTTATTTTGTTGTAATCACATTAAGCTCTAGAAAACCATCTCCATAAAACAACAAGATAATTTTCTCGGCTGAAATTGATTGGAGAGGCGGTTTGAATATTATTTTCTCTTCATGATAGATTCAGGCATGTAAAACAACTATCCATCCAGAGAAAAAGAAGGCAGAAAGAGAGACTTTCCCACAAGTTTCAACAAGATGCGGTTTCCTCTACATGACAACAAATTATAAATAATCTTTACAGTAATCATTTAACAGTAAGTTCTGCATTTTGTTGCAGAATAACCAGCTGCTTGGTAACCAATAGACTCAACAATCACAAAACCTAAGGTGTAAACGGAGAATATCCCTAGGGACAGAAGCAGCTTTAGAGGATACATTTTATCTCTCGATGACTTCTGTGTTTTGATACTTATTATCATGTCACAACCATTAGCCCATTTTTTGTGGTCTTAACATGTCCATTAAAACCGAATTTACAGTTTGAAAGAGATCTCCTATCTACCACTAACAAGTGTAATATATGTACATCTAGAGTTTAAGGATATTGTGTGTATATTATAATATATAATATATATATATAAATATATATATATATATATATATATATATATATATAAAACTTCAGACATATCATATATAACATTTATAAATCATGTATACATTCATTATGCAAAAAGCTGTATAGCACATTTACATTAGAAACTAGCGTAAACGTGATCTACAGATAATAATTCGAAGAACAAAGGATGACCAGCTTTCTTTTTTGTACTGATGCAGTTCTGGGCTGGATCTGGTAAATATCGCTAGAAATATAGGGGTATTATGTACAGATTATCAATAAAAGAATTCTTTTTGCAAATCACTTTGTCAAGGCTGAGGACATCCAAATCCCTAAATGTAATGGTTGTGCTGTGTGTCAGCGGTCTAGAGCATAGTCAGAACACCCACAGATGGAGGGAATCGACATAAAAGAGCTTAGTACCCAAATGGGAATGAAAATGCACAATCTTTTGGGTCGGTTTCATAAAAAGTGTCCCATTTGTAAAAACCACTGTCAAATCATCGAGGAGGAGTATAAGTCGTCCAGGATAATAAGATAAGAGTCTCAAGGATGTCTTCCAACGCCATAATGCTTTATACTCCTCAAAGGGACAGATAGTTTTTATTTTTATAATATAACTCGATTGTTCAATTTGCTCCAAGTTGGGAGAAGTTTGTCTTCATGTACATGTACACCGAGGCGAAAAAAACGTGCCAGTGTCCCTGACACTAAAAGGTTATCTGAGAAACAAAAACATTTCCTTTGGGCTGAGGGTAAAGACAAATCACCAAGTAGGCCCCAAAGCTGTGAACGTACTTTTCAAAATGACTGACTCGCTAACAGTATCCCCAGAAGAGAGGACATCACAGTTTAATTAACTCTATACCGATGGCTTGGATACTAGTATTGTAGGCACAAATCTTTGTGTAGCCGTCCATGATTGTTTTACTACTGTACTAGGTCTGCAATACTTGTTCAGCTAAGACAGACATTATACACTGGTATGACATATATAACCCATACAATATATCATATATATATTCATGTATATATAATCTATATATCACATTGTCTCCGGAGTCAAGACATTGAATTCCTAGGTATATATATCATATGGTTAAATAGCACTCTACCTCTGACACCCATGTACACATATACACATAGATATATATATATATAACTGTTTCCAAAGGGAAAAGTCACTGACACGTGAAATCACAAATTCTGAAGGACATTTTGCTGTCTTGAAAGCTGAGATATTGATGGGTAGGTCACGTATTTATAGGGTCACCCGATAACGTCCCCCGACCGCTGACACATAGCATCCCTTCAATACTGTAAGAGACTTGAGACTTTGCACATCAATATATTTGTCACATAGGGGTTAGTAGTAATAGTTGTAGTAGTAGCTTTCTCTTTAAAACATCTCGTGATGACATCATGAAAAAATTTTAAATATGATTAATTAAGTAAAAATGATAGCTAAAAGGAGAATTTCCACCGAGAGTAACACTACTAGACCTAGTCCTACCGCAGCAAATCTAAAGTAGTTTTCTTTATATTTATGAATGTAAACCAGTCGAACTTTGAAGTCGCTTTGGGTGGAAATCCCACTTTAAGTGTTCGGACCTTTACACGACCCTTAAGTTCATGCTACACCTCTTGTCAAATAGTAAAAGTGGGGACCCTAAATCTGCACTGGAGTGTCCAGCAAAATTATAGGCATTCCATGCAGAAAAGTGCACTACACGCTTCTCTCATAAACATCTTATTTTCAATAATAGAGGTTGAAGCATTCATTAATATCCACATAAGAAGTGTTTTCCTTCTTTTTTTTAAAAACAAAACACTATTTACTTTAGTTGATCGGTTTGCAAAATATTATATACATCGTAACATCCAGAGTAAGTAAGGGTTGTGTGTTTTGTCCTGTCCTGGCCACAAGGTGCTCTTTTATGATCTAGGTCAAGACACCAAAATCTGTATGAATGGAGTTTCAATTGGCTAAATTTTTCTTTTATGAAATTGTTAAGAATTAAATATATATTAATAATAGTTGAGTATATTCGGTGAACTTAAGGAAAAGTACTAAAAGACAAATTCGTATTTAAATAATGACTTAAATTTCAAACCTCATTCCAGTTCATAATTCTGGCCAGTAAGTTAATTCAAATTGTACATCATTGTGCCACCTTGACCCATTTATTTGTTCTCCTTTTTTTCTTGAAATGGACAACATGGACGACCGAGGCTGGTACGCTCAATGAGAATGGATAGCGAATGTTTAAATACGGGGGATACCCAAGCCTACAAATAGACAACACCCCAGGCTTATATATTTGTGAAGGGCAAGAGAAGGGGTTTAATTGTCCGAGCCTGGGTGATAGTAATAGTACAGTTAATAATAGTGGAAGTAAAAATAATCGAATCCATTAGTTATTCTTCTTATTATTATAGCCATTCTCCAGTATTAGCACACAGATAATGAATGATAATTATACATCAGCCCGAACCACTCCATGATATATATATATATCTAATTATTTATATATATATATCTGTAATAGACTGAATGGGAACAGACTGCAACAGTGATTGTGAACAAGTATCATCACCCTGAGATCAGGTCAAGGTTTGGTTTGAGGGAATCACAAAGGTCAAAGGTCAAAGATGATGATAATAGCTCATTGAGGCTCGATGGGGCCCATAACAAACGTGCCACCTCCACCAACTCCTATACTAAGTCCGTGGTTCCTGCTATCTGGATTTTTAATTCCATAGTGTAAAGCATAGCAAGTTGAAATCTAGTCAATTCCTGATTTGTTTTATAGACAATCATCACTAAGACGTGGATAACATCAGTCATGGGTTAGACATTTTTTTTATCATGAAAGTAGATTCCTCATATTCTTCCCAGTATAACATTAATTGACGTTGAAGATCTCTATACATTCTCATAATTACCTGGTAGCGAGGAATGAAATGGAATATTATGCATAATAGCTCAATTTATGATGTATAGATTCGAAACCCTTAATGATCTAACAATCAATGGGAGGTTTCGCAGTTTTTTTTCCTATCGTAGAATTACGGAATCTGAATAGTAAATATTAGCAAGGAACCCCATTCATGGAATCTGATCTAATATGTCCTTTTGGCCAAGCAGGACGCCTCATCAAATGATAAAATAGCACAGCACCCAAGTTAGTTTGAAAAGTTAACTTTGTGTATCCATAGGTTAACGATGCAGTAGCTACTTGTTAACCAGGCCTCCGAAAATCCATTTAATAGAAATCAGAGACCTTCAAAGTCAAGATATTGGACCGTCCCAATATATAGGAACTTAGGATCTTGGATGGCACCTCGGCCACTTAAATGTTTTACCAAATGTATTTATTCTTTCTATACGGCAACGCGGAGCAGGTTTCTTTTTGTATTAGACACATGCTCCCAAGTGGAGTTATAGAACAGGCAATACACAATGAGGTTTGGCGATAGCGGCGGATTAGGGCCTTTTCCGAGCATCGCATGACTTTTCTTAAAGGTCAATGGTCAGGGGCCATTCTATTAACTGGCTGGACACACACACACACACACACACACACACACACACACACACACACACACACACACACACACACACAGTGATTTCTCCGTCGAATAGGCATTTATCTCCTTTTTTATATTTCCAAGAAAATATATAACTTTCTACAAGAAGTATATTTCTCTACATCAATTTGCACTACATTAACATGTCAACTGTCTATTAATATATTCATATATATATAAGCATGCTATATATATATATATATATATATATATATATATATATATATAATATATATTTATATATAATATGTATCAAGGTAAAAAAAGAACTGTATAGAAACTAAGAGTCATCTTTGATCAAAGCGGACATTTGGCATACACATCGACGAAATGGACTTCAAAGTAAATAGCGAGATGTCCATGTTCTCAGTTTAAGCACCAAGCCTCCCAACGAAGTTGAATATAAGACAGAGAGCGGGTCGAGTATCATTAAATTTTTCAAGGTGCGAGTATTTTTTTGTGCTCGAATTAACTGAAAATAGCATACGAAGTATTTAGGCGTTTGAATGATTTGTTTATATCGGTAGTCAATCTAGAATTCGCCTCTATATTAGCTCTGACAAATTATACTAGAAGTTTTTTTTGTTACTTTGGATTTTGACACATAAATATTTGTTTTTAAGTCTTACAGTATTATAATGGTATTCGATAAGCTCGAGGGTCAGCTGTCTATGTATATCATATATGCCTAACAATTATCAGTATCTTATTCGAATTCCTGCCCATCAGCCCAAATAAAAAATAACGTAGTTGAACATTTTTCACTTGGATAGATCATACCTAGTTTGAATCAGACATGGAAATACTTTGGCCTGCAAAGTACTATCTGAATGAAAGCCTGGTATGAACAATTTCCGTACAGTATATCTAATTTTTTATGTCAAAAAATAAGCCTTTTACCGCAACGAATAAATTGTAATGTATATTTAAATCACTCGTAATAAGTATCCTTGACGACTTCCCACTTTTTAAATAACGTATACTATACTATTCATTTTAAACACCTCCAAAACCCATCCATTCACTTAAATGACTTTAACAAAACACAGCCAAGAGGAATCTATAGAATGGTAATCAAGAGGACCAACCCTAAATATAATAGTAATATTAACACATACGCTGCGCCCGAAATTCTCACACCACATGACTTTCGCGTAAAAAAAGAACCTCACCATTAATAACAGTAATTCATAATGGGAAATCATTCATAAATACACAAAAGGAAAGAATCAAGGTTCGAACTAGACTAAAAATAACATAAACATACATTTCACATGATGACGACAAATTCCAGCGATTGAGGTGTTCCTCCGAATATATATTTATATATCATATGATTTATATACATGTTTATATAATAAGTATACCTAGGATTTGTTTATGATTTTTTTCCTTTCCGTGAATTTGACGATAAGGGTCTGAGATACACAGGAAAAACCCTTGAGAAGACGCTTTTGAATCTTGAAGCTACACGTACAGGCAGAGCGAATGAGCAGAGGGATACGTTCTTATGTGTGGGCCCCGGTGTGGGCTGTAGCCTTTCAAAAAGCGTAACATTATAGTACATTGTTGTAATAGTAATAGTAGTTGGTAGTAGTACAGTAGTAATAGACATAGTAGTAGTTATAGTAGAAGTACAAGCTGAATAACCCAGTAGAAAATCGTTGCAACTGTTTTGGATGCGGTCTATGAATGGTGATGAGTTCTGGGTGGTGGTGGTGGTGGTGGTGGTGGTGGTAGTCTATGTACATAAGAAGGTAAATAACTAGCAAGCTAGCGGCAGCTATGGCAGCAGCAGCAACAGCCTTCTCGATAAAGAGTTGAACCTAGGTATAACATATAGGGAGGTGTATATCATTCCTGTGCTATACACCTCCCTGTGTCTTGCCGTGGTGAGTAATAATTTCTGCAGGATCCGTAGCAGGCAAAATCGTAGATTTCCGTGGAATCCGGAGGGCGGAAATGGCTTCGAGTCTCGACTGGCTCCAACTACTGGTAGGAAAGAAACAACAGAAAAGTTTAAAAGTTAATATCAGAGGTATGCAAAGTATACCAGTTCGGCTAGACTTTATGATCAAACAAACAGGGACCCTTGTATAATTAAGACTTAGATGCACCCGTCCAGGGCGAGGTCAATGCACCACAGTGAATACTGTGGTTCTTTGTTCTCGCCCTGGATGGCTGCATCTAAGGGTTTTAGCATACAAGGGGCGGTTTCACTATCAAGGCAATAAAATACAAATTGAGCAATCATGGTTGACCACCCCTCCTGTGAGTCATTAGGGGTGACCTTGACAGACAATCTTCATCCCTAAGATGGCATTCATTTTATCATCCCTCATTTATTACACTACAATAAAAATGCATGACACTCATTTCCACCCAGGAGGTTACACCTGCATTTCCGTTTTTTGTGTTGGAATTTCATTTCCACTTTTACAAGGATATAAAGTGACCATAGCATAAAGCAGGCCTATTCATTTAAGCTTATAACTCTTATACATAACATTTTATAATAAACTAGGTCCATGTCAATTATCAAACAGGAAACTCCTTTTCCTGATGTAATCCTGTTTTCTTAAAATAGATAAGCTCTTTGCAACAGTTACAGTCCTAGGTCTTATCAGACAGCAGTGATAGCGATCTCCCTACTCCCTGCCGCTCTGGCAGACCCAATGTATATACATTCACCACAAGGTTTCAGAGGATAGGGCTTTAGAAGCTAAACTGCACATATGGGGGTTTTGTTATTTTGATGTGTGTGTGAGGGTGTATGCGTCGTTGATGCAAGTGAGTTGAGTCCCCAACTGTAGATGACCTTTAGTTTCCACCCCACAGAACTTGAGGGACTGGAGTTCTGTGGTTACCCAATATCCTGAACATAAAGCTTGCAGCTCAAAGTCACCAAAACTCTACTCTCATTGGAGTTACTAAGTCACTCAGAGTAATGTTTACTCTGAGCTAGGGAGGGACAGAGTGAACCCTTCCAGAGCCTTCCAACATATGAGGTACACCATTGACAACTGCTGCTTTTAAATCATTAATATCATGAAGGCCAGGCCTGGTTGTGCCAAAATGATCACAAGACATACTGAGGAAAACAAACTATGCTAGTAATGGTTCTAAATTCTGTTTATCATAATTGCATTTCTGATTATCATAGGAAAATAATTAGGCTTCCAAAACAATACTTGAATCTTAAATGCATAGAATATGTTCCAAGGAGCACACATGTTCTGAAACTGGAGACTGATATCAATCATTAAAATGGAGAAATCCGAGAGATGTACCCTAAAAAATGGGGGGTAAAAGGTTATTCAATTTAATTCATAATTAGGTTTGGGTTGGGGGACACTATACATAAGTCATGTTATTTATATAAAGAGAGATAGAAGTATTTTTTGTCAAGAAATTTCATTATTTCTCTTTCCAACCACCTTGCAGATGACTGTGTAGTAAATATGGCAGTAAGGGATGATTGATGTACTGCCACAAAAAAAAAAAAAAAAAAAATTGGTGAGATGAAATGGGATTAGTAAAATCTTAAGAGTAATATGAATATTACTTCAAGGTAAAATGATGATATAAGGTCTGTTCTTTAAAAGGAAATATGGAGCAACAGTGAGCTTTATATACATGTAGTTATGGCAACACACAAATTTAACCCATTCATGCATTCAATGGTTGCTTAGCGTATTTCCGTTCTATCTTATTAAATAGTCCTCATTTTAAATGTTACCATAAATTTCTATCTATGAAAGGGTAGTACAATTATCTGCTTAATTCAGAGGAGAGTAATCTATCGTCAGTATAGTGACTAGCTCAAAATGGGCTTGATCTGACCTAGGCTCTACTCAGCCAGATAGTAACAACTCCATTCTTAGCACCATATGTGTGAGTCAATAATAACAATCATTCTTGCCACTTAAAATTACTAGCAGAGAGGGAAAACACTTCTCAAATGATAATTGGATGATTTCTGAATTAGTTTGTAAAAAAAATAAAATTCGTTGGGTTGATACATTTAATTTTAATCAAATACTCTTCCTATGTCCAGTACCACATAGAGAGCCTCACAGCTGAGGCATGGTCCTACAGGATCCCCCTGCGCCGGTCATTTGATACCATGCTCTTATCTGGCAACAAAATGGTGGTGCTCAGAATCCGTAAGACCTAGGACTGGTTATATCAGCTTTCATTCACTCCAGGGCCGAGCAAGCCATTAGCGCAGTAGGCGTCCAATCACTGACATTTGAATTTGAATTTTAGCAACTTTGGGAAACTGAATTTCTGAAAATCTTAATTTTGGAAAATTGTTGCTACTCCAGGGCCAGGAAAGCCATTAGTGCAGTAGGCGTTCAATCACTGACATACAATTTGAGTTTGAAATCCCATATGTAAGGATTATCATATTTAGTTTATAGTATATCCTGATTTAGAATGTGATTGTCCAGTAGGTTTCACTTTTCCAAGTCAAAGATATTCGAAAAGAGCACAAAACTAATACATGGGCCTTTATCAGGTATTAGGAAATTTTGTCTAAAAAAATAAATCTTACTTGAATGAATTAATTTCTATAGGTAAACCATAAGGACAGCATATTTTTCCGAACCATATCAAGGAAAAGATAACTTTTGCCTAAATTCTTGCAATATTTAGGTTTTAAGAAAGAGAGAGAGAGAGAGAGAGAGAGAGAGAGAGAGAGAGAGAGAGAGAGAGAGAGAGAGAGAGAGAGAGAGATAGTAGGGTTCAGTCCCATCTCTTTTTTTCAGCATAGTATGTTTTGAAGATTGATTCTTGTCATGTTGTATATCACAATTGCGCTCTCTTTAAGATACTTACTTTTAACTCAGAAATATTGTTGTCATGGCTACCTAGTAACTATGGCAACTGAAAAACTTACAAAATTTGGCCACTTTTGGCTTAGAGTTAAGTGTCAGTCTTGAAAAAGTTTCTAAATATAAATGTCAAGATTAAGCAATAATTGGGAGCAAAGAGTAAGAGGTATCTAAAACCCCATAGAAAATTGGGACAGTTGCCATAGATACTAGAATATGGTTGCAATGATGTTCAGACTGTGAAATTAGCTAAATGTGGGTAAAAATTTGTGCGGGCGGGTAAAACCGCCAAGTTACCTGCCCTCCTTGGCGGGTGAATGAAAATGAGTTACACATGAATTGATGGATTAGAATAGAAACAAATAGATTCAACCTTTTCCATATGGCGTATTTTTTAACTGTGCCCCTAGACATATGAATATTTTTCTAGATTAACATTCTCTTAGCTGTATGATTTAAAAAAAAAGTCTCACACACTGTGGGCAATAGACAAACTGATCACAAGGTACTGGATATCGTTACAACTATAGTCCAGTGGTCGAAATAAGGAATAAAAATAGCTTGCTGAAACTTTTCCAAAAAGAATGATGAGGGAAGAGTTACTTTTAGGGTTTGTACCACATGTATGATGTCCTAAAACTCATTTAAGGTCACTTTTGATGAACGAAAAGAGTGAGTGATGGTTGTTTAATGCCATGACGACATCCAAGTGAAGTCATCTATACAATTTTCGGGAACTAATATTATTTCTAACATAAAATCGACCTTGATTCAAGGCGTATCTGATGTTCCATATGATTACACTTATTCTGTAGATCGATTCTGTAAAATATCCTCAAAACCTAACAGGAAGTAAAAAGTATATTCATTATCTACAATGCACGAGAATACACAATTTTAAGGGAATGGTTTGCAGAGATGTTTTGGTGGGACACGACAATTGTTGGCAGAATTTGGCTTGGATCTCAACATGCCCCTGTATCATATCGATACATTTAAAAACAGATGAATTTAAAGATTTCTGCTGAAAATATAACCACCAAAATCTATTTAATAATGGTCATATAATGGCCCTGGCAAGCTCTTATTTCGAACGCTGTATACTGTATTGGATATCGTTAAACTCTTCACATAAAAAGAGGGGAAATGTTTCAAAAGTCGTTGCTAAATTTCTTCCAAATATATGTTACTATATCATTTTGATACAAAGAAAGAATGGTATTTTATTATTTAATTGTGTGATTGAAATCACCTCTGACTTCTGTCATTAAAGTGTAATTTGTGGGCGGGTAAATTTATGTGTGGGCGGGTAAATATCTGCATTTACCCGCCAAGTTGGCGGGTGGAGAAAAAAGTTAATTTCGCACTCTGATGTTTGATTTGGGCCATTCAATCCAGCAATAGTTCTCCCCCATGGATGATGCTAAGGAGGTACATAATGTTATATACTAGCATTTTATTGATCAATGGTTCATGTAACAAATGGTGTCCCTTATGTTTGTGCAAATATTAATCTTTCATATAATGATTAGAATACACAGATATATCAACATTCTAATTGCCATGGCAACCAAATTATATCAGCAATTTGCATTGAAATTATGGACTTTCTTTCAAGATTCCATATGTACATCAACCTCTATTTGACATCAATATTCGATCAATGTCTTATTAATAATTCATTAAAAATTTTAAAAACAGCCATATACACTGTTTCTATGGAAACAAAGAAGATCCTATTTATCTATGGCAACATATCAACCGTTATTCCAGGCATAATCTATGTACAGTCTCTTCGAGGAAACTTCTTCCCTGAAGGAATTATATGCTACACATTACTATTGCCTCTGAAATCTGAAATGGATATTTGGTCTTATTTTCTTATTCTTGAATTATACTAAACTAATCGCTATTCTTAAATCTAGATATACTAAACTAATAATGAATAGTAGCTATGCACATTTGTCCTTGACAACTACAACAGAAACAGCAAACAAGCCAAGGGAGAGGGCAGTCGCCCATGTCTTTGCTTGGGTGAAATTGACGGGGTAGAATAAATCACACACCCCTCCCCCCCCCCCCCCCCCCCGCCAATAAAATGTTGGGGCATTTTCTGGTTTCCAAGCAATGACAAATAGCCCCTTGGTAAAAAGCCAGGCAAACATTACCCAAACCTCCAAACAAATCTGTTCTGCATCAGGTCATGTGCAAGCTGCTGTTTGTATCCTATTAGTTGGAGACCAGCCAGTGTATGCTCTGATTTTGGGAATAAAGAATGAACATCCAGAGAAATTCTCTAAAGTTCCGCCAGTTCTTGGAGGTTTCCACACAAAAGTGAATTTCATGGGAACAATATTCAAGCGATTTCAGGGATCAGGATTGCAGGAGCTTGTACTTGAGGCAGGATTAATTGAAGCAGGATCTATTTAACAGGCCTTGAAAGGAAAACATAACAAGCGTGGCATGTGATTGTACAAGTTTTCATATGAGGCACTGATACGTTTGCTTCTTCAGCACCGGTTAAAAGATCATCCTTTGTCAAATGATCTGGAGTGCAAAATACGTCAGATTACAGAGGGATTGTCAGAGGCATCAAAAGCTCTTCTTGACTTGAAGAAGTTTTGCAGCATCAATATCTTAGGGATCATACAAGAGATGCCTTTGATGATTTCAAGAACAACAACTCTGAGATGTGTGAATTTTGACTGTCCTTCTTAGAAATGGTTGAAACGCTGAGTGGCACAACCACTCAATAAGAACACAAAATTGGGATGGCTACCTGAATTCATTGCGGCTGATGCAACCCTGGATGGCCGCATGTGCCAATGTACATTAATTACACCAGGTACATGATGACAAACCTGAATGCTGAAGATTAATTGTATATGCGACAGGGTCTATTTTTCTCCTCACTAACAGGTCGGCCCTATGCCCAGTGGATTGAAATGACTATGAACAAAGGAAGGGTGACTGGATAGGCATCACCAAAAATGAGGCAATGGTTGATATTCACACAAAGGCTGTCCATAAGATATTGAAGGTAAAGGAGACACTAACAGCCCTAGCAAGTGAGCAAAAACCTTGTGAAAAAACCATGAAGAAAATGGAAACTCTAGAATGATGGCAGATGAAACAAACATTTAAGTGCAGAGCTAAAAGCTGACCTTTTTGAAGCTAAAGCTGATGGGGAAGCTTTTGTCAGCAATTTTATGAGGAAAGGGTCAAAAGTTTAAGGAAGCTAATCATGGATCGAATGAAAAAAAATCGTCATTTGAATTTTGCAAAGCCCCCAAAGGCTTCCCAGTCCACAGATGCTATGGAAAATCAGGCAATGTGTAAAATGTTGTGCTTAGCACAGACAAGGAAACTGAACCTCACTGAAGTCATGCAATACCGTCTTACTGATGTTCTACTTGCTCTATTCAGTGTTAAGGTGACTCAGTAGTGATTTTGAATACTGATGAATTTCTCTAAAATTTTAACCAATTGACATGAAATAATGATTATTGAGTGAAATAATGATTATTGAGTGAAAAAAAAATATAGGTCACCAGGCTATTTTTTATGCCATGGCGGTATGGAGATAGAAATAATAAATCATATTTGAGTAATTTTACTACATTTGAGTAATTTATTAATATAATTTGTTTAAAATGGTTCTGACATGAAATTTCACCCAGAAATATCATATCATATCATGTAATTTTTCCCCCTCACATCCTGAGTTATGGCCACCTCACACTATACGACTTACAACAAGTTGGGGGGTCTAAGACGGATTTTCCCGTCGGGAGGAGCAGGCAGGAGCAGTTCTAGCCGAGAAAACTCCAGATTCAAATGCTGAATCGAGTTGAGCAACACCAGGAGGAGAGAAGTTAACTGCAGTACCTACATGATATCATCTTTTGAAGATATTGAAGAAGTTGGACTTCTTGGACGAAGGTGGCCCCATCAGCATGGGCACCTGATTCATATGGGTGATGGAGATCTGAAATAAAGATATATGGATTGGATTTGAAAACGTTTTTATTTCCCATAATCGGGTACACCTATTGGATTTTATTTGTCCATAGTTTTGATTGTAGTTCGGTCTTATAGAATAGTTCTCACCAATCTTAAGCTGGAAACCCTCGTGTCCGTATTGCGTTCATGCAGTGTAATGCATATTCAATCGCCTGATGGAGTGATCAGAATACACAGGGCACTACGCATCACCAATACATGGGTTCAGCCCTGTTACTTTCTTTACTTTTGATTTTCACGCACTACGCATCACGCAATACAGACACATGGGTTTCCTGCTTTAGAGTGATACAGACAGAGAAAGTTCTGGGAATTTTAGGGCTTACCCTCTACAGATTTACAGCCCAAAGATGAGGGGGATCACCTATGGTGCAGGAGAATTTGTGCACCATGATAGTCACTGCCAATGCCCATCCCTCTCAAAAAGCTCATGACCTAATTGAGTTCTGAGCGAACTGGTGGTAACTATTGGTATATAATTAATACTAACTTTTATTCATAAACACTGCGCCCTTCCAGAATTTCCCATGTCGCAAGCATGATTTTGTGAGTCAAATCATCTCCCTACCACAATTAGTGATAGTTAAATTTCTTTGGAACACTTATTTGGAAGCACTTTTTCTTCTCAAAATTTTCATATCTCCTTATCCGTCCTAATAATTGATATTATTATATGTGATACATAAGAAATGCAGCATTCCAATGGTATACGTGGTTAAGGTGTCACACAATGTCACAAAGTGAAAAAATGCACGTAAAAATGGTAAATTTTGTGTGGTTGGTCATTGATATCACCACTTGTAGTGCATGTATTTGAACCGGAGAACGACAGTTTTTTTTGCTCTTTACTCAATATTGTATGGAAATAATCCTGATAGTCAGATACCGGTATTCAAAACTCAAAGCTTAAAAATGGTTTTTTTAAATTGCAAAAATTGTCAGGGCACCCCGCGGCTAATGGCCAGAGAAGGCCTTTTTACCCTGCTGGGCAGTGGAGATGATGGAACCTCCTGTCTGTCCTCTGTCTGTTTTACTCTAAGCACCAATCATTATAGTTGTTGTCCTTATCACTGTGTAATTCAGTTTCAAATCTTATATGTTTACGTCTATTATCTGTAATAATTCTAATTTAATTATGTCATATATCATATATCATAATTGAAATTCAGAAATTAATATTTTGTTTACTCAATATAAATACAATGTAACATGCCATGAAAATGGGGGTTGGGGAATGTAGTGTTCTTTACTACAACCCAGTTCACTTAGCATAGAATAAAGACCAAAGAGTGTTTTCTCAACCGTTCTCCGCTTTATTCAAACTCAAGAGGCAAGTATTATCCGAATCCTGTCCGAAGTTGGTTCTCGGACAACTACACCAATCCAGGTACACAGTACCACATGGTGTCACAAAGTATGTAAGTGGAAATACGAATATCAAAAAGATTTGGTACAATACACAATAACACCGGCACTAAGGCCACAGTTCCTTTTACATAATGGTTAAACTGATAATACTGTATATGGCTGCTAGAGAATGTAAGAGGTAGAAGTGGGCGTGACTTCTAAACCGAGTAAATATATAGAGAACTCAGCCCAGAGTGGTAGCTCCACCTGGTGCTTCGGAGAAGAAGTAACCATTACCACTACAAATTCTTAATTATTTATGGACCATACTACCTGTACAGAATATTCTAAACTGATTTAAAGACAAATACGTGTATATTGATCACCAAAAATAAATCAGACTTTAGTTATAAATGGTGCAATTTAGGGGAAGATGGTATAATCATTTTGAAGTTTTCAAGCATTACTGATCTTAGTACAAATACTAAAGTCTTGTATCTCTGGAATAAATTGACACGCTTTTAAAGAAAATTCTTATTTCCCAGAACAAAGAGTGAGGTCATTTTTTTTTTTTTTTATTCATTTCATTTTATTCATATAGTAATAGAAATCTATGAAAGTACCCTTGCTCGCCACAAAATGATAAGTGCACACCAAAGGATGTGGAATACAATTTTCTTGATCTAAAATTTTGTAAGGAATATATGACAAAAGCCGGATGTTTTTTAGTTTACCAATTTCCCTCCCCTGAAGTGTAATATTTATGTTTTATGTGAGTAAGATTGCTTGCTCGTTATGTTTGACTATTTTTAAATGACTTTTTTATATAATATTACATAATGTTTTTGCTGAATATAAATCTCTAAACAAAAATACTTACGGTACAGGGGGGCTGGAGCCAAGGCTCGCCATCTATTTGCATGGGGAATCGCTGGCGTGTCCGGATGACCACTTGACTGCACTGCGCTAAGCGGCGACCAGATGAGCGAATCCCAGCTTTTATTTGTCCAGCATGCATTGCACCTTCCAATCCCACCACTTCTATCATTCGGTCACCAACATCTGAAAGATGGATTGATTTATTGATTGATTAAATTCGTTTTTGTCTTTAGCAAAGTAGCACCATTCCTTTGAATTTACATGGCGGCGATTCCATCGCCTCGCTAGCAGTTTAGTCCATAGCTTATTTAATATTGGAGTATGAGCAAGTTAGGATGACAATAAAGTAAGTTTTATCATTGCTGAAAGGTAGGGCATACATACAGTAGGTAGTTTGTATGTGTATGGGAAGTAATGGGACTGTCAAGCATCGTCTAGACACTGGATTGTGTCTAGAAAGCCTGCGATCTTCTATGTCCAAGGATTAATGTCTTACAGGAGAGGTTGTATGAGCTTTTTTCTTTTATTTATTGGGAAGAGTTATTGGGTTCTTTGTCCCAATTTTAAAATCTAAATCATACACCGTACAAACAATATTTTCAAAGTTACAAAAGGTTTTATTCATGAAAACTAGAGCTAGGAATAAAACGCATTAACTGCCACCTACCATGACTTTCTGCCTGTGTAACGTCACAGGGGTTACACCCAAAGCCCCATGCCAGCAGAGCTATATAGTATCCGTAGCTCTGATGGCAGTGCATTGGAGTATTTATGTGGGAAACCACACATCCACATTGAAAATTAATTCGAGAGAAAGATTGCCAGCTTTTTGTAAAAGCTAAGAGTGTGTGGACATTGAATTTAAAGAAATGGCCGAGTATGTAGTCCCTACAGTTACAGTATTCAGGAGGAAGTATGGTGTGTCTGACAAAATATCATCCCTGACTTCTCCCAACCTGGGACAGGGACTGCTCCTTAATAAACCTTTACCCATATTATTTGTAACTCTGGCATTCAGTCAATGTTTAGTAACTTTCATAATCTTTACTGCATCCAATCAACTATGGGCCGTAGAACCTTCACATACATATAGGGTGTGGGTGCATGTGTGGTGAGGGAACATGTGTGTATGTATGTAGGGAGTGGAGGTAGGTGCCTGCCGCTGCCCTGGCCATAGCTCAGTCTGGCTGCACCCTACACTGGACCCTACACTAGTCTAGGCCTTTTTAAACTTATTCCCCGTTGATAGCTTTGTTTATAGGATTGGGGATCTCCTAGACGATTTGGCATCAAAAGTGGCCATATTTATGGCCTATATAGGTCATACCGCTTAAGATTTTAACCACGCCCCCTTTATTTAGAACTACCAGCTAATAACTCGACTCTGGTTCGATCGTGTGAAACTGCTACTTCCCGACTTCCAATCGACCCAAACAATGTCTCCAGGCCTAGGGAAAATGTATAGACTTAGGTTGCCTCCAATACAACAAGGTCTTTCTGGTATAATAAGTGAGAAATAACCGAGTCCCCGACCCCTATATGCTAAAGCATGGACAGATATTTTACCCTGCGTACGGCCACATGGCATCTTCGGTAACGCTCGGCATCGCATCTTCGGTATAACTCAGGGGAAAAAATCGACCAATCACAGGGCGCGTTACATCAACCTTCAGCTAGGCTCTCAGCCAATGGGATCACCCCTTCCAAACGTTACTCGGCGTGCCATGTAGACGGGCAGACGGGCCCGGCTACCATGGCTGCCATGGTGGTGGGGGACGGGGGACGGGGGGACGGTGACAGCGAAGGCTTTTTAAATAGCCTAATGTTTCATTATCAGGCAAACAGTATCATATCCTAGTTAATTTAAGAGTTCTTTGACTTTGTTGTTATCTGGTGCCACTAACCCTCTGGACAGAAATCAATCCCAATCACTGACATATAGTTTAGAAGCCCCTTACAGACTGAACTATATTTGCTATCACCTTGTTTCGGAATACAGGACAGATTTTAGGTAATAAAAGCCCAGTTACATGGATGATAGTCATGGAACTACAGATGGCTGTGACCACTTGGTCGTTTTTTTAGGGTTGGTGCGGATTGGTGGAGGAGCAAGGTTGGGGTGGGGTGTATGTATTACCATGTGCGCAACACGGCCCCCAGGGTTGGGGTGGAGTATCAAAGAGAGCTAATATACCTAGAACGACATTTATAGCTGTCTCTGCCCACCAAATACATGCTTATTGAGCTTATTCTCCGTGCTCACTCATACCGTATATTAGTAAGCAACGATATTAGCTAGTGATTACTGGAGCAATATTGTCTCTAAAAGAAGATATAAACAGATTTTCCACCTTCCATCCATGTGTTATGATTTGTACCGACCGGACATTGGCGCATTTTAGTTCCCGGAACGGCCGCTGCGGCGCCACTACTGCTGGCGGTACACATGCCTCACAGAGGCATGTGTATTATTAGACACCAAAACAAAAGCGTAGGAGGGGAGGGGGAGGGGCAGCCCGAGGGGGGGGGATGGTGGGCAGCATTGAAAAGGAGAAAAAAAGTTCCATACTTATATAATACAAGTACATAGCCTAAGACACCACCAAAATTAATCTAGCGGTAATACTCTGGACTCCTGTATTGAATCAATCACTAAATCATGAAAAGCACCTGAATTTGTGACTCTTCCTTGATGTCTTGTGAATAAAATTGATTTCAAAACGTGAAAAAAAAAAAAAAAATACTTTCCAATGCGAATACACCAAACCACACTCATGAAAAAATCTTAATTGGGGATTGTAACGTGAATATGCTCAATACAGCCTCCTCTGACTGAAAGAAGTTTTCCCTCTTTATCCAACAAAATGGACTCTCCCAGTTAATCAAAGATCCAACCCGTACAGTCATACGCAATGTTACACTAACCAGAACCCTAATTGATATTGTTCTAACCAATAGCAACTATGTATCTGATAGTGGAGTTATTAGCCATAATCTTAGTGACCATGATGCAGTCTACATAATTGGGAAAAAACTAAAAACACCGACTAAATTTAAAACTAAAATCACATGCACTTACAGAAATTACGATTGCAATCAATTCCAACAAAGGCTTAGAGACGATTTTGACTGGCATCACATCCTTACTATTTCAGACCCTGATAACTCATGGAATTTTATACTAAAAGCCATTAATACAACTTTGAATAATTTCTGCCCTATTCGGACAATAAGAGTCAGAGAACATAACAACCCCTGGATTACCAGGGAGATTAAAATCTAATTAAAAATTAATTATAAAAGCCAAAAATATTGCTAGAAAAAATGCGAAAAAAGTTAAAACCAAGGAAAGTATTATTGAAGCTAAATGACTGAAAAAAGAAACCAAAACCTATCTCCACGAAACTTTTAGAAATACTAATGACCCACGGAAATACTGGAAATGAGTGAATGCAATCTTCCCATCTAAATCATCTTCCACTGTTATAAGCCTTAATGATGATCAAGATGACCCAATTCTAAATGATGCCCTCCCTGATTATGTTAACTCTTACTTTGCTAACATTACGGATAATCTACTGAAGAACACAATTGCTATCCCATGGACCTCTACTGAGCCTGATGTCCCCCATGAACGTAACCAAATAAGAGTAAACAACATTGAATTGCTTCCCCTAATAACAAGTATTGATAATAATAAGTCTTCAGCAATTGAGAACATCCCAAATAGGATACTGAAAGATGCGCTCCTTACCATCCTACCTGAGTTCTGTCACTGTATTAACCTCTCGTTCTCAGCCAATATCTTTCCTCATTCCTGCAAAAAAGCCATGGTCATTCCACTCTTCAAAAGTGGGGATATCTCCCATGTAAACAATTACCACCCTATCGCTCTCCTTCCAACCCCCAGCAAAATTATTGAAAAAATCACCCATAATCGTATTCTCCATTTCCTAACTACTTACAAACTTCTTGACCCATTACAGGCAGGCTTCCTCCCAGGACAGTCTACTATTAAAACTATAAGCACCCTGACTGATGATCTTGCTATTGCCCTAGAAAATAAATCCCCCACCTTATTAACCTTTATAATCATCAATTTCCATAAAGCCTTCGACATGGTCGATCATGAAATTCTTCTTCTTAAGCTTTCCAAAATTGGTATCAAAGTTGGCCTTCCCTTCTGGCTCAAATCTTATCTAGCTAATAGAAAAGCAAAATTCAATAGTTAATAATTGTCCCGCGAACCTAGCCAACATCAAGACTGGCGTGCCTCAAGGATCAATACTAGGTCCGCTACTTTTCCTTATCTTCATTAATGACCTGGGTAAAAGTCTCTCTCACTCTAAATACCTACTTTATGCCGATGACACAGTATTATACCTATCCGATAAATCAGTGCCCAACCTAGCTCATAGAATGCAAAATGATTTGAACAATCTCTCTGACTGGTGCAAGAAAAATCGCTTCCTAGTTAATGAATCACCCGTTAGCATGTCCGATAACTGTTTAACCTTAGAAATGATAGGTAAATCTAGATGTGACTTAGCTGTATAATCCAAAGTTACTAATTCATGTACTAACGCGCCTCAGCTCAACATCCATCAACGTCTTAAAATCTTGCAGCAGTCAACAAGTATATATAACCACTTACAACGGAGCAATGAACAGTGTGATCTTTATCACAGTACCATTTTGACAACACAAATAAAACCAACAGAACTTTATCTCAGGACACCAAATCTAAAGGACTAATGACTATTACCACTCATTAAGCATCAAGAACTTTAGGAACTACAGTTCCAAAATGAAACAATCTGTATATTCTGTTATACATCCTAATTTCAATTTTATTTAAGGGTACCGAGGAAGATCTATCTGTAGAGGGTCTTCCCTGATTATGTATACTTCGTGTCATAATAAAAGTTGTATAATAATAATAATCGCTTGAAATGGTCCGTACCTACAAATACCTAGGCTTTATTCTTGATGATAAACTGACCAATCGGACTGATCAGCACCATATTAGAAACACAATCCACATAATATCACACAAAATGTATTTTTTTTCTAAGAAAACGCCATCTCTTTACCAAACCTACAGCATTACTCATCTTCAAAAGCAAAATTCTCCCTTACTTTGACTAGGGAGACATAATCTATGACAACTCACACCTTGGTAATCTAGCTCAACTGCAAAAGTTGCAAAATAAAGCTCTTAGAGCGATTCTACATACTAATGCTTACCATCCAACTGCAGACATCCACCGTGAACTTAAAATACCCCTTCTTACAAATCATATCATATTTACCTATCATATGCTATGACCCTGTGTCAGGTTCAGACCCTAGGCTACCCAACATAGCGGTCTCTGTAGAGGCCATCGATGAACAGATAGCCCTAGTAAACTGGCCATTTTAGCATTGGAAAACCTATAGGGAGTCAAAATGTATTGGCAGCCCTTCTTACTTTTTATATGCAGAGTAGGTGATCATTACCTATGCATAGCGACCTCTTTAGATGTGTTTAAGAGGTGTACTTCATATGTTGCTTGCATTATCTCGCTATTAGTGTTTGTACCTACTGGTCAAGCATATAATACCTGATTTCTTGAAGTCAATTCTCCAGAGCCTTCCTTTGCCTAGTGGCATTCAAATGCTGCAGTTACCAAATTAGCTGCTCTCTCTAGATCTGCCTCCTATCCATGCTCAGATGATAGAATGTGGTCAGAGGATATGCCAGAAGACTAACAGATCTCATAATGGATGTCCACTTCTATCATACTCATGAGAGCAGGGGCATCCATATTAAAGCAGTAAACTGCCTCCTGTGCATACTCTCTGACATCATAGTGTGTGAGGTGGTTGAAATTGTCCAGGTTGGAAGTGTGTGTGAGTTCATATCATATATATGTATGTATGAGGGAATCTGAGTCATGTCTTTCATCTTTATCTTGCTAGTATGCTACTAGTTTGGAGAAAATAAACATGAATTGACTTCTCTTGCAAATTCAGACTCCTGGTCCGGTCCAGAAGTATATCGCCAAGGTGGTGTACGGTGTAACTGTTTGGCTGGTTAGTTTAGTAAGATTATTGTACTCAGGATCTATAGCCTCCCCACTCCCCACCCACCCTCTCGCAAAAAGCTGTTGATTGTTTGTTGACAAGCGTTGTTCAGGCTCTGCTGGGCCTGATACAACTACACGAGTAGTTATTCGGTACTATTCTGAATACACCATGAGACAGTACGGGTAAACACCTTTTTGGTTCTTTTTTAAATAAGGCCGTATGAAACATTTCCTTCTGTCCAAGTTGTAGAGCGATATCGTTTATGTAGATAGACAGTGATAATAGCGTAGTTTTACGGAGAAAATACATAGGAAAACACATATCCCCTTGACGGGCCCTAGTATTATACGAGAGACCCGTGTAACGGCGGTAACTGAGCGGGAGACTTCACGCCAGAGCTCCGTCACCCACCCTTGTGGGAAAACGGGGAACTACGGCCAAAGGGTCTAATGTTTTTCTATGGTTTTTAACTGTATTACTTCAAGGTAAAAATATATAATATTGGTGCTGATTTTACTAAGTCATTTACAGCTATTTTAGCTACTCTGTGTAGAGTAGGTTATTTTTTCATGTTATATTATATTCACTGCTGTACTGGGAGCATTCTGCCCGTATACCCAAGCCAACACAACACATGTGAAGCAAGGATTTGAATCTCCTTACTGAGTTGTTTTTCATCCCCAAAGATGGCATTCGTGGTTAGTAATTTCATTATATCATCTGAAACTTGTTGTATTATGTATTATGTATGCTCTGTATTGGTTCATGTAGAGAAATATCGATTTGATGTATGTTTAAAGTTGATATCAACCAAGTATGTGTAGGATATGTGTGACCATGCTGGTTTGTTTACATAAGGAGTGGGACTGCTTAGTGAAGTTATTCTATGTCTTTGCAGTTTCACAGTCGGTCTAATCACCACTGTATGGACACTAGTCATTGAATAAAGATTTGGAAAGCAATCAGTAACAGTGAAACACGAGCCAGGCATTGATGATGCTCCAGCAACGTCCATTGCTGCTGATGGTGTGGTACTATAGGGTGGTAATGTGTTCCCAATAGTCCATGCATCTCCCTCAAGCTATGAAGCAGGTTCCTCTGGGGAAGTACATTCGACCAGCGATTGCAGTTAGTCTAATGGTAGTCCAGCAGTGGTTCCAGCAATGGTGGGAGTTTTCTACTGCAGCAACAAGTCTACATTCTTCTCATGTCTACACCATACTATAGTGGCTAGCCAGTTGTGAGTTACAAGGACTATATCTCAAGCCAAGGACTGTTACAAGAACTGTCACAAGGACTCCAAGCATCAAGTACACCACCAGTAATATTGACTTTAATTACATGTTCATCATTGAGGATCTTTCCCAGTGCAAGTGTCATAAAATCTGGTTAATTTCTATGTGCTCATGAGTATAATAATTCATTGATATTTCTTGTCTCCTTACAACTCTGGTTACATATAGCCATATCGTCAGATGTGCAGAACAGGCAACTTTTATAGTAATTTTGAATGTATGACTGAAAGTATATATATGTTGTTATACGTTGTGTAGTGTCACCTGGTCAAGGAATTTAAGTGTGATTCACCTAGTCAAGGTAACTAGGTATTATTCATCTGGTCAAGATAATCAAATCTGGTCAAGATAATCAAATCTGGTCAAGATAATCAAATGTGGTTCATCTAAGTCAAGATAATTAGGTTGAATTCATAAAGTCAAGGTAATATAATTATCACATTTTTGGTACACTTTACTGGTAACCTTATATATATCTCTCTGGAGTTTTTTCTCCCATAGGAAGGTTATTTGTCATGTGAAAAAGGATTCTGTGTACCAACAGGTATTTGTGTTAATTCATTCATAAAGGTGCTCTATTTTTTATTGCTTTGTCTACATAGACATGCAGCTCAGGTTTGCATATTGTTATCTCTGATGTTGGGTTTTGTCTCAGGTAATCTATTATAGGTATACAGCCCGAAATTCAATTCTGCTGCTGAATTCTAGGTGTTCAATACACAGAGACAGGTAAAATTTGATTGATATTTTCTCCATTTTCCCCCAATTATTGCATTCCACCCAGGGCGTGTTCATTATCCCAGTTCTTAAAGATGGCCGACAAGGAGGTAGGTGAGCTTAGAGAACGGCTAGAAACGCTCGAGGAGGCAAACAGGAAACTCACTGAAACCATAGGAGAGGAGGAAAATCACACATTGCGCCAACAGATAGCGGACAATGAGACCGAGATAACCTCTCTCCAGGAGAAAGTACAGGAAATTGAAAATGCCAAACCAGAACCAAGTTTGCCCGACGACGAAACACCAGACGTGGGGGACTTGAAGCGGAAGGCTGACAACCTAGATACTAAACTGCGTCAATTGAGAGATCAGTGCAAGGCAGAGACTGATACGTCAAAGATCTCTGAGATCAAGGCAGAGATAGACGTAAAAGACAAGGAGTTTGTGGCTGTCCATGAAACGATCCAGAAACTCAATAGAAAGTCGTCCCGTGACAGGAGGAATACACCGAAGATGGACGCACTGAAGAACGATGAAATCACAAATCGGAGGGACAAATTCGAAAGTAAGTACCAAAAACTGAAGGTAGCCCTCAAAGCAGCTCGCACCACAGCAAAGGGAGAGCTGGAAGAAGATGCAAATCTGAAGCATCAAAACACTATCGATGAATGTGTCACCAAGCTTCTTGGCACATTCAATGATGTCAAGGCCATGGGGACTCCTGCCCATGAAGTAGTACGAAAGATGGATGCTGCTTCTAACATGGCTGATGACATGGTGCGAGTGTTGCAAGAGTTGCTCATCATGGACGACATGAGCGAGAAAGGCAAAAGGTACCTCCTTCGTCAACCCCTAAGCAAGGACTACGCGAGATCAGTCTATGGAACCACCGTGTCTAGGGTCAGCAATTATTCTAGGACAACAGATGGGCTAGAGCTGGAGAAGCAAAAGGCAGAGGCAGAACTAGCAGCCAAAAAGCAGGAACTGGCAATGAATGCAATCAACAAACAGCGCCTGAAGCTTGAAAACTTGGAGAAGCAGAGGGATGTTAAGGCCTTAGAAGCGAAGGTTAAGGTACTGAGTGGCGATAGTTATCAGCAGAGTGATGTTTCTCATGTTGAGCCCACTCGGAACAAGCACATGACAGCTCCACCATACGAGTCCCCTCTTCGCCCCAATGCCAAGATCTTCAAGCCAAACGTGCATGAGTATCATGAAGAAGAGGCTTCGCACACCACTAATGTAAGTTCCGCGGCTGAGAAAACCATGCTCCAGGCCATTACCAACAGCATCCAGACAGCTCACCTTCCGGTCCCGACTCCGCCAACCTTCAAGGGAGACCCCTTAGAGTATGTAGACTTCAAAACTGCTTTCATGGACATGATAGCAGATCGCAATGTCCAGCCTAGAAGGAAGTTGTACTATCTGAAGCAGTACGTCGAAGGCCCAGCTAAGTCAGCTATAGCAGGATGCTTCTACGGCTCATCTGAAGAAGCATATGAGCAGGCATGGTCTACCCTGGACAAACGCTATGGTCGCTCGTTCATGGTGCAAGAGGCACTAGGTAAGCGCCTGGAAAATTGGCCAAAGATCGGGAATAAGGACGCAAAGGGTTTGGAGTCCTACTCTGATTTCTTGAGAACCTGCTTAGACGCCATGCCCCACATCAAGGGCCTTAGTTCTCTCAACGACTACAAGGAGAACAAAAGGCTCAAAGCAAAGCCTCCCGACTGGTGTGCCTCACAATGGACGAGACGAGTCGCAAGGTTTCAGTTAGAAAGTGACGAATTTCCCTCGTTTGGTGATTTTGTCGCATTTGTGCAGAATGAGGCCGCTATTCTCAATCATCCCCTTTGCTCAACACCTGGCACTGAGGAGGAGACTTCCTCCCATGGCCCCAAGCAAAGGCGAGATAAACAAAGGCACACTCAAAGTGTAACCCTTGCAACATCTTCTCATGAGCAGGCACCTCCACAAAATTCATCATATCAGAAACTGACCAATGAGCAGGGAGCTTCGTCACGAAGCCCACAACCATGTACCCTATGTGAGAGCATGGAACACCGCATATGGGGGTGTCCGGCTTTCAAAAGCAAGTCCGTAGAAGAAAGAGTGAAAATAATAGGCAATAAGAGGTTGTGTTACAGGTGTTTCCGGAGTGGTCACTCATCCAAGGAGTGTACCAACACAGCAAAGTGTAAGGTGTGTAAAGGACAACACCATACCCTACTCCACCGCGACAGAGTCAGCGCGACTACGAAGCTCACCGCAGCTAGCGAAGACACTCAGGTTGGAAAAGAGCAAGAGGCCTTTTCCTGTGAGGCACACACTGACTCCAAGAATTGCACCTCGATGGTGTTGCCAGTGTGGGTGTCCGTAGGAAGTAAGGAAGATGAAGTTCTCGCATACGCCCTACTGGACACACAGAGCGACTGCTCTTACATCAGCAATGATTTGGCCGCTAAACTAAGTGTTCCATCCCATGAAGTAAAGATGAAGCTCTCTACACTTACTTCCACCACCTCCGTAATGTGTAGGAAGTACAGCGATGTCAAGTTGCGCGGCTGGAACAGCACAACTCCTGTCAACATCAACACATGCTACAGTAGAGATTTCATACCCTGTAATCGGCAACACATACCATCGAAGCACACGGTGGCAGAGGTACCGCATCTCCAGAAAGTCGCCCAAGCTCTTCCTCCAATCCAAGACTGCGAAGTAGGGTTGCTCATCGGCTACAACTGCCCTCAGGCTCTAGCTCCTCGAGAAACAGTGACCGGAGGCCCACAAGACCCATTCGCCGTCAAAACCGACTTGGGGTGGAGCGTAGTTGGAGGCCCGACTGCGAGCGACCTGGAGGATGTCCACCATTGCCATCGTGTCGTCGCAAAAGAAGTGCCCTCACCAACACCAAAGGATGCTCTATACATCCTAGAGCAAGACTTCAACGAGAAGGAAGTTGACGGCACCAGTCATTCTCAAGATGACCTCAAGTTCTTGCAATGCTTGGAGAAAGGCATACATGTCAACGTTGAAGGACATTTGACTATGCCATTGCCCTTCAAGGGGGAGCCATGCCTTCCCAACAACTATGCATATGCCAAGATACGTCTTGAGCATTTAAAGAGGAAACTCCTGAAGGATGATCTCTACCGTGAACACTATGCAAGCTTCATGAAAGAGATGACCGACAGGGGTTATGCAGAGCAAGTCTCTCCAGCTTTGCAGCAGGCAGGTGTGAACTACATACCACATCACGGGGTCTATCACTCCCAGAAGCCCAACAAGATACGAGTTGTGTTCGACTGCAGCGCCAAATACAGAGGAACGTCCTTGAATGAGCAACTCCTGAAGGGACCAGACCTCAACAATCCGCTGATAGGTGTCCTCATCAGGTTCAGGGAAGAGAGGATCGCTGTAGTCTGCGACATTGAAAAAATGTTCTACCAATTCAATGTTGAACCAAAGGATCGGGATTGGCTACGCTTCCTATGGTGGGAGAATGGAGATGTTTCAAAGTCTCCAGCCGAATACCGCATGAAAGTACACTTGTTTGGGGCAGCATCATCACCAGGTTGTGCCAACTATGGCTTGAAATTCTTGGCACATAAGTTCCTAGATACATATCCAAAGGCATCGCAATTCTTGACGAGAGGATTTTATGTGGATGATGGGTTGAAGAGCGTCAAAACACCAGAGGAAGCCATAGAACTAATCAGACAATCAACAGAATTGTGCAAGCAAGGCAACATCAGGCTGCACAAGTTCTTGTCGAATGAAAGAGAGGTTCTACAATGCGTTCCTTCTTCTGAACGTGCCTCCGCAGTGTCGACCATCAACCTCGAATTCGATGACCTTCCGACTGAAAGGACCCTTGGTATCAATTGGAATGTGGCCAAAGACTCCTTCAGCTTTAACGTTGCCCTCAAGGAGCACCCTACAACTCGACGAGGCATATTGGCAACAGTTGCCTCAATCTACGATCCACTGGGGTTTGTAGCACCTGTCGTTCTTCCTGGCAAATTGATACTGCAAGAACTCTGTCGCAATGGTTCGCAATGGGATGATGTACTCCCCGAAGAAATTCAACCCAGATGGGAGCAGTGGAAGAGTCAACTTCAGGAACTAGAGCAGTTACTCATCCCACGCTGCTATAAACCGCACATGGCTGACAACATAACAAGAGTAGAGCTTCATCATTTCAGCGACGCCAGCCAAACTGGCTATGGGCAGTGCAGCTATCTGCGCTACATTACCAGCGACAACAAGTCCACTGCTCACTGGTCATAGCTAAGTCAAGGGTAACGCCTACCAAATTGACGACGATTCCAAGGCCCTATGTGCATGGGAAAATCCACCAGTGTATGCAAAAGTGCATCTGACCAGTCACATAAGTGCAATCCGCTCAAAAAAGCAGTTTTGCACCTGATTATGCACCTGGTGAAACGTGAGTCATCTAATGCACTTCAATATGTGTATCAAAGTTATGTATCTAAATCGGGTGTAAATGCATATGCTGCATACAGTTAGACTATTTTAACCAGATATAGATATGCAGGCTATTTGGGTTTTCACTGCACATTATCAATTAGTGTGCAATAGAAGTAAGTAATGACTTTTCATCCAACTCTTATACTTATAAATACTTTTTATTTTCCATTGAAGATCTATATTTCATGTAGCTGGAATATATATTATCTAGCAAGAATAAGTCTATGGAATATTGTATTAATATATTATGCCAGAGCTCATGATTACTTTAATTACGATCAATAAATGCAACATAATGTGAGGAATGAATTCAAGACGATTCCCGTTTCTGGTCCATGATAGATATCATCCATATCATCCATGATAGATATATTAACCATGGTCCATTATTATGGCCCATGTTGTATTTATTTGAGAATCTCACATATGAGTAATTCTCCCAATTGAGCATCATTTGGTTTTCCAGCCTGGGGTGTCTACTACCTGTATTTGGGATTATCACAAATACAGGTTGTAACTATTTTATTTGAATTCCTTGGCCAAAATGAGGCTGTTGGAACCCCACTTTCACAGCTCTTATGCCAAAATCATCGCCACTATTGTGATAAAAGGGTTTTTCCAGGCTAGAAAATATGTAATAATTGTGGAATTTGAATACAATACACAAACTGATTTAGAAAATAGATTACTCCTGCTGAAGAAAAATGGTTTCTACACATGCACACACGTTCATTATTATGAAAAACACAATATTCGTGTAATCATTCACTTAAACTGATCTAGAATTGGAAAATATTGTTTTGGAATATTGGTGTCACGTTACGACATCAATTAGTTTCAAAATAATGAAATACCCCAAGACAAAACATTAATATTAAATTGCAATAAGTATTTGTTGACGAAAAGATGCACATTTTGATAAAAATAAAAGTTACTAGACCACAATGTTTCTGAAAGCTTTTATTCCATCACATACAATTCCTTGAACTGGTGTGGGAATATTTTATGTAGCGTTACAATGGGATATATGTCTTTCCATTTAATTTTTCTAGATGAATTAGTGAGTGATATATCTCTTTTATACACTAAATCATTTGCTTAATCAGGCTTAATGAGGCCGAAATAAGGCAAAATAATAGGGAAAATATAGGTTTCTGAATCATAGGTTTAAGGATCGAAATGTTGGCCCCAGCCTTCCCAAACTTATTATCATTATGCTGATATTCCCTGCAATATGTACACCAAAGATTGTAGAGATCCAACAAATTTTATTTTTCCCCCATATGGCCCCCTGAAATCAAATGCTGCCCGTTTTGGAGAATTACTCATATTCATCTCTATAACCTAAATTTCTTAACAGATCTATCACAAATAATAGTTCAAACCAAATCCACGCACACAACAACCATACAATTATGAAACCACACCAGGCCACAATACCTGGCACTGCACATTCACCTGGCATTCACAGCTCACTGTCGCACTTCTGACACTCTAGAGACTGACACTTACACTCAGTCTCTGACACTGAGTCGTAGAAACCCCTCTACCCTAATGAAACCTAATGAATGTTGAATTGATAAAAATATTACTTCACAATTTCTCCCACGGATTTAATTCCTCCTTTTATAATTCCCTTCCCGTTCTTCAACCTGAATTATGCCAATACCATGAGTTTCGAGGAACATTTTAATTGCTACCCTATGCTTAGTATGCGTAACATTTACGCACGGCGGTAACGCTCTCCTTGTTGAAGTGAGACCGAAATGGTGCATATGGTTACATTCCTCTTGTCCTTAGCTTTCTGTAGCTATAAAGTTTGTGCATGTTAATCAAGTCTCCAAGGTATGAGGATATACATTAGAGACCTATCATCCTCAGATAGAATTATCATTTCTTTATTGCTTGTATTACTATCAACACTAGGCTTGGTCCTTTTTTCTGGCTATGAGTACGCAAATTAATACTCTTGAATATTTGAAATATATCTGGACAGTAGGTACAACAAATAAGACAATTATATTAAAGAATTAATTTAACTTAAGGTAAGTATCTAAAAGTTATAAAAATTACACCCGTCCAAATTCCCTGTTTTTTTAAATGAATTTCTAAATTTGAATCATTATTGGTCAGTAACTCCATGTAGGGCGGGATTATTCTTTTTGTTTGGTCTTAGAGCCTAATTTATACATAGAAAACAATTCTACCAGATATGTTCGAAATAATGGGAATAGCCCTTGTCCTGTTTATTATCATAAACATTGATATTATATGTGGCAGACTCTTAACATGCTATCCTTTTGTGCTGACTAGAGCCTAAAGTTTATATCAGACTTATTATAATTCATTTGCTTGTAGCAAACCTCTTTGTTCCCTTAGTTAAGAATTGATCATAATATCGCCAATCATTCCTGGTGTTTTCATGGCCTACCATTATGCCACTTATTCTCACCAGGTGGCGCACCTGGTAACTGAGGTGCATTTACAATTTCTTTTACAATTAAAGTGCTGCTAATACCCTTATTATGTGGCATTTATACCACTATAGCTATTCCACATCATGTATAGGAATGATGTGTAATTGATATATACTTCTATAGTTTATGTGTGTTATATACCTGTTTGATGTTTAAAAATGCTGTGATCAACACACCCTTATGATTGTACATATAGATTGTCCCTATAGTGGCTTGGGGGAGGCAGAGCCAACAAACAACTGGAACACATCATGCAGTCAGGCTGGCTCACAAAGAGGAGTAATGGTAGTCAATGGTAAAGTTGATGAAAATAAAATGATGCATAAAGAGAGGGCAACACATGCACTGCCTTTAACTCTCTCTGAAATCTTTTGGGAATATTGATACCCTTCAAACCTTTCTGTGAGCAAAAATATACCTCTCTAACAACACAATGAAAGCGCCTCACTGAGTGCATCATAACTGCGTTTTTGAACCTGGCCAATAGTGCATTATTGAGTGCATGAGAACCGCATTAAATACCCTGGCCAATAGTGCATCATTGAGTGCATGAGAACCGCATTTATAAATCGGGTCCATAGAGCATTGTAAAATCAAGTTTGAGCCTCACAATCGTTTACGATTTCCACTAGTAAAGCTCCAGGTCAGAATCAGGTGTAAATGTCCAGGTAAACATCATGTTAGAACTGCTCTATTGCACATCCGGGGTTAGAGTTGGCTGCTGCTGTTACGTCCGTGAAAATATCAACGCTCATCAAAGAAGAGCTAGAGTTTGCTGTTGACCAAGAAGTATTCTGGACAGACAGCAAGGTAGTATTGGGATACCTAGCGAATGATGCTCGCAGATTCCATATATTCGTTGGAAACCGAGTCCAATACATAAGAGAAAGGACATCAACTCAACAATGGCGTTATGTCCCAACAAAAGACAATCCGGCCGATATCGCCTCCAGAGGTATGTTAGTCAGAGAGCTACAGGCTTCACATTGGCTCACAGGTCCGAGCTTCTTGTGGGAGTCTGAGTTGCCGCCAACCGATGTGGAACGTGAGCTCACACTGGGCGACCCGGAAGTCAGAGCCAACGCACTACTTACAAAGAGCATTGAGGAAGTTCAACCTGATCTACTTGCCAGCCTAGCAAAGTACTCGGAGTGGAAATTCATGATCAGACTTGTCGCTACTCTCAGGAAATGGAAAGGTGGAGGAGATTCAGTGTCGAAAGAAAACCAGGATGCAGAAGCCAACATTCTGCGTCAACTAAAAAAGCATCATTTCCCGGAGGAAGTGATAAAGGTACAAAGGGACTCATTACCTCAGTCAAGCAACATCTCAGGCCTAAATCCAGTGCTTGATGAGAGTGGTGTACTCAGAGTGGGTGGTCGTCTTGCTAACGCTAATCTTCCAAGTGACGTCAAGAGTCCTGCAATCCTTCCTCGAGATGCCCATGTTACCAACGCCATAATAATGCATGTGCACCAGTGCACAAATCACCAAGGTCGCGGCCAGACACTCAATGAACTGCGGTCCCAAGGCTATTGGGTTATCGGTGGCTCACAGGCCGTGGCAAGAGTGATAAAGAACTGTATTGTGTGTAGGAAACTTCGACGTCCATTGGAGGATCAAAAGATGGCTGATCTTCCCAAGGAGCGAGTGATTCCCACTCCCCCTTTCACACACACAGGAATGGACGTCTTCGGACCATTCATGGTAAAGAGAGCTAGGTCTCAGGTGAAAAGATATGGACTTCTTTTTACCTGCTTCTGCAGCCGTGCAGTGCATGTAGAGTTACTTGATGACCTATCTACAGATGCCTTCTTGAATTCATTGCGTTGCTTCCTTGCTCTTCGCGGTGCTGTCAAAACCATCCATTGCGATCAAGGGACAAACTTTGTTGGTGCCAACAAAGAACTTCGAGATGGCCTAAAATCGCTAGATGCCAATGGTTTAGAGAGGTATTTAGCTGAGAGGCAATGCGAATTCAAGTTCAATGTGCCTCATGCAAGTCATGCAGGTGGCGTTTGGGAGCGCCAAATCAAGTCAATTCGAGCAATACTCCAAGACACGATTGCTATGTGTCCCAACCGTTTGGATGATGGCTCTCTACGCACACTGTTCTATGAGGCTTCATACATCATCAACAGTCGCCCACTCTCTCCAACCAACTTGACTGACCCAGCATCTGAACCTCCTATCACCCCCAATCACATATTACATCACAAGCAAGATATGATAAGGACTCCACCTGGAACGTTTGTGAAGGAAGATTTGTATGGGAGAAAAAGATGGTGCAGGGTCCAATATCTGTTAGAACAGTTTTGGTCAAGATGGAGGAGAGAATACCTCACCAGCCTACAAGCCAGGGCTAAATGGCAAAAACCAAGGAGGAATCTGAGGATCGGGGACATAGTCCTTCTGAAGGAGCCTGACGCCCCTCGATTAGAATGGCCTATGGGTTTAGTTATCAAGGCAGACCCAGACAAAGATAACCTAGTCAGAAAAGTAACCATACGAGTGGGCACAAGGAAACTTGACAAGGCAGGAAAACCTCAACGCAAACTCTCCGAGCTGGACAGGCCAGTTCAGAAAGTTGTCCTTCTTATAGAGTCTTGTTGAACACGCCAAGGGTGGTTTGCTTTATTGATATTACAAACCCGCCTATGTTTTTTGAAATCCCCTAAATTTTGGTAAACAGTTATAGGGATATTTGGTGGGAGTGTAACGGCGGTAACTGAGCGGGAGACTTCACGCCAGAGCTCCGTCACCTACCCTTGTGGGAAAACGGGGAACTACGGCCAAAGGGTCTAATGTTTTTCTATGGTTTTTAACTGTATTACTTCAAGGTAAAAATATATAATATTGGTGCTGATTTTACTAAGTCATTTACAGCTATTTTAGCTACTCTGTGTAGAGTAGGTTATTTTTTCATGTTATATTATATTCACTGCTGTACTGGGAGCATTCTGCCCGTATACCCAAGCCAACACAACACATGTGAAGCAAGGATTTGAATCTCCTTACTGAGTTGTTTTTCATCCCCAAAGATGGCATTCGTGGTTAGTAATTTCATTATATCATCTGAAACTTGTTGTATTATGTATTATGTATGCTCTGTATTGGTTCATGTAGAGAAATATAGATTTGATGTATGTTTAAAGTTGATATCAACCAAGTATGTGTAGGATATGTGTGACCATTTTTTACATAAGGAGTGGGACTGCTTAGTGAAGTTATTCTATGTCTTTGCAGTTTCACAGTCGGTCTAATCACCACTGTATGGACACTAGTCGTTGAATAAAGATTTGGAAAGCAATCAGTAACAACCCGATTTACGGGCATCATTCGAAATGTTCTATGTAATAGCTACGCTATGTAAACATAGGCGATTGGATGCCGGCCGTCTAGTATACATACATGTATAGTGATTTTACAGTTCATGAACATCTGATAAAATTATCAGTGATTGATCTTATCCAGGGACAATAGGATATCCTTTGCATTGATATTCACCCCTTTGAAATGTTACCGTTTGTGTGGTATCATTGTTGTCACCAGCAAATTAGAAGAATTTGTCCCTGCTGGAAACAGAATATAGGATATCCCATGCCTCACAGGCTACAGCTGTTCTGTGGCACAACCAAACACAATTCATGATTATTCAGATGAGGATTTATGACATTTTATACTTACAGACACTTGAACGTAGGAGGTTTTTGAATTTAACCAATATAGTGGGGTGCCTGGAGGGGCAGTCACTTCAAATTCGTGCAAAAGTTTCGTTCTTGGTATCAAATGAAAGCTTAGGGTCTGAATAACAAATTTGGTCCGAGTGGACAACGATCATCCCACCAGGGGGGCTGTGGGGGGCTATGACAATAGGGGGCTGACCCCCCTTTCCATAATTTAGTAAAAATGCTATAACTTTTGAAATAATCGTCCGATTTGAACATAGTTTGTGTCATAGGCTTGGAAATGAAGAGGCAAAACCAGAAAAGTTAACATTGTTTAGCTAGGGGGACCGTAGGGCCCCGTAATTTGGGGAGGGGCTTATCAAACCTCACCAGCTAAGGTGGAAATAATGAAACATCTTGAACAATTGTAATACTTCTCTAATTTGGAATATTATGTGTTAATACGATTTAATGAAGGCCCAATATCATATAGTTGCAAATAATATTATGGTAAAGGAGGTCTAGGTGCTGCCCCCCCCCCCCCCTCCGATTTTGATGACGAGGCTTGATTCACCATTACAAGTGAAGATGTTCAAACTGCAAGAACTTAACTAATACTAGTCCTATTTGAACACAACTGGTGGTATTGAATATCTAAAGAGGACAGAATATCATCCATCTGCAAGTAAAATTAAAAAAGGGGCCCCTGTACCCACCCTATAACAAGGGGGGTAGGGGTTCTCAATCCACCACTTCAGGTCAGGTGAATATGTTTAAACCACCATAACTTTGGTGGAAATTGTACTATTTGAACATAACTGGTGTCATTGACAATGAAGGTATTAAACAACTATTTGTAAATATTCATAAGCTAGGGGGCCAGGGAACAAATTTTTAGAGGATGTGGGGGGGGGGGGATTTGCATGCCACCTCAACAGAGCAGGTAAAGGAAACATTCATAATTATAGCACCTTTGTCATGTAAAATAACAATGATCTGTTGATAAATGCTGTGTCAGTATAGGCTATGTGTTTTACATTGAATTGAATTGAAAATTGTTTATTTGTCAGGGGATATATGGATGAAATTTCCAGAAAATGAACAATTCACAATCAAAAACTCTCCCAAGTATCCTGAATTTAATACAAAAATTAGACTCAAAACACAATTTGACATAACCAACCACTTCCTTTGAATCACCTTGATGCCGAATATAGTCAGATATACCTAGTATTTTTCTGTGAAATTTAGCTGAATTTACTGAATCTGTTGAGCTGCTGATTGTACATTTTCTGGTGATCTGACCCATATACAAATGTATGAGGTATGACAAAAGGATTGACAGGTTTCTTCATGTTAATACCTTAATAAAAAGTTCTAAATATAATCTAATCTAAGAGTGACTATGAGATATAATTAAGGAAATCTAAAAATAAGATTATAGCATGTTGGTACAAAGTTAGAAAATTTAAAAAGATATTCACCATGTTGTAGTGCATATATAGCAATATGAATACATTTGACTCATATAAATATGATATTTGATAAATATTTAATATGCTTTTCAATTAATAAATATTTTCTTAATCCCATCATTCAATGACACACAGCCATTATGCTGCAACAATACAAGGGTCTTTTGTATGAGTGACTTTTATTGTTGAAGTAGGTTATTTTTATATCCAATTTTTGTGTTTGTATAGGTTCTGATGTCTACTGGATGTTCAATCAAAGGAAAGGGAATGAAGGGATCTTATTTTCAAGAGGAGGCATGGGTGAGAACAGGCAACATAAAAAGGGAGAAATAGGGAAAGTGGTAACAGGGGAAGTGATGGGGAGAGAAGAAGGTATAAAGAGAAACAATAGAAGAAAGATGAGGAAGGGGAAGAGTAGAGCAAATATTGTAGAGATGAGGAAGGGGACAAGTAGAACAAACAGTAGTAGAGGTATAGGACAACTAGTTAATTAGGTTAGTGAAGGTTTCTTTCATTTATGCAACAAGTTTTCATTATTAGCATTCAGTTTAATTGCTTTACTTTTGCACTTCGGCAATCATTACAATATAAGAAAATAATGCTTACTCTAGACTTTGATTATCAGATTATGACTGAAATAAGCTCATCTGATATTCAATTGTTTCAATTTTATTCAAAAAGATTGTCAGAATTATGAGAGATTGAATCATGAATCATGAAAGGATGACTCAAGAAAGGATTAGGAAAGAAGGGCTGCAGAACAGGGGATGGGGAGGGGGGGGGGAGAGACAAGGGTAGGGGGTAGAGAAAACAAAACACAGACATAGAACAATATAAGGAATGGAAGACATAGAGTGGCAAGGATGGCTTAATGAAGGAGAACACATCAAATCGAGGTAATAGGGAAGGGCTGAGAGGAAGGGTGTGGAGGGCAGGGATATGGAAAGAGAAGAGGGGAGATATGGAATGGTAGGATAAAGATGGCAGGAGAAAAAGAGATGATTGATTTCAGGGTTGAATTAGGAGGTGGGGGGTGGGGGGGGGGGGGGGGCAGTAGGGAATGTTGCTGAGGTGTTGTGGTGAAAAAGATGGAATAGGACAAGGACTTGGAAGGGGGGACAAAATCCCAGGCTGTGAGGTTATAGAGAACAATATTTAAAAGTCATCTCTGAACACTGATGCGGAGAGAAACACAGGTTGGGTCGATGAGACAGACACTCTGGGGCATTGTTGTACAGCGATCATGAGTTTTATTTACTATACATAATGTCTAATTTGTTTCTTGTGTATTCATGTTAGCTCCGTAGCAACCCAGGGGTAATTGAAACTATCAGGGATATTATTAACCCAATTATAATGAAGTATTCAAAAGAAAATGATAAAAACATAGAGACAAGGAAAAAGTGGAAGGAGTGCAGAGGAGTTGGGGTGGGGGAAATAATAAAAATTGAAATCAAATATCATTCTTAATTTAAATATTAAATAGCTATGTTTATATATAATTACTTTACTTAGCTGCCTGTGAACTTAATTCAGCCCCCATATCTAGACTTGCTAATAGCTGGTATTCTATGTGTTCATTATATGCTATACCCTATGCTTATTGGATATAAGCAACTGATTCTCATCATGCCTAATCATGTAATGGTAAATTTAGTCCCTTTCACAGGATGGGGAGAAGGGATCCCTAGCTTAGCAATGCCTGTCAATATATAAGATAGCTTTTCCTCATTATAAACTAAATGACACCACCTATATTAAATTTTGACTATGTGTAGCGGTGGATTTAGACAGTTCGCTCCATAGCCCCCTACCCGGCCCCACCCCACTGATATAAAAAATTGTCCCCCCCTGGTGGACAATACCTATCAATATTGTTCTGTCTCTTAATTTCAAACTGATTGACACCAGTTGTGTTCAAGTCAGACACTTATTCCAAAAGTTATAAAACTTTGAAGATTTCTGCCTCATCTGTAATAATGGGTTAAGTCCCCTATCACCTGTAAATAGGGGATCTAGATCCCCCTATCATAATTCTATTTACAAATATATTATTTGGCTTCAATAGAGAATAAATGATATTAGTTCTGTCCAAATTGGAGAAGTCTTACAATTATTCTAGTAGTTTCAATATTTCCACCTTTGCTGGTGAGGTTGGATGAGCCTCACCCCCAAATCAAGGGGCCCACAGTCCCCCTAGCTACACAATGTGAACTTTTCTGGTTTTGTCACTTCATTTCAAAGCCTATGACACCAACTATGTTCAAATCGGACTATTATTTCAAAAGTTATAGCGATTTTACTAAATTATTAAAAGGGGGGTCAGGCCCTTACTGCCATAGCCCCCCACGGCCCCCCTGGTGGAATGATCAATGTCCACTCGGACCAAATTTGTTATTCAGACCCTAAGCTTTCATTTGACACCAAGAACGAAACTTTTGCACGAATTTGAAGTGAAAATCAACTTTTGCATTAGCCAGGAACCCCACTAATAATGGAAATATCCTTTTAATTGCTATAAATTCATAAAAATCAATTTCAGCCATAGAGACATGTACAATGTGTCATTTCAAAGAGCATTTCATACTCTAACAAAGATTTAATATATGTTTAGCTCTATCTCCAACAGAAACTTGACTGCTTCAAGAAATAGAGGCCTATTGCATTTTGTCGCAAAAGCGCAAAATGACCTCATTTTTCAAAAGGTGATTATACAAAAACTACTGCGCGCAGTATCAATCAATCAATAGATAATTATGCCCTACTCATGGTTTTATTTAACCTAAGTTGTAAACGCATTATCCTCAGAGTTATTGGCTAAAAACCTAAATAAGTCAGAAAAATTGGCGGCCATCTTGGATTTTCTCAGCAAATATAGGTCAGCCTGACCATCACTGATGGTCAGGCTACCCGTCAGGCTACCAATTCAGGGTGGATGCCACCCTCTAACATTCCATATTTCCTAAAGTGATTTCTAAGCCCCTTTTGAAATTCTGCCTCCAGTCTAATAGGACAGTTACTAAAATGGAGTGAAAACAAAGAAATTAACAAATGAACATGTTTAAACCCTGCTATGTACAGTTTTAGTCACATAGGACTATATATTAAGGTGGACAGATTGAATAAATATGAATGGAAGAAAGGAATATAACCTTAGAGAATGAGATACTACATACACTAGCACTAGAGAGATAGGCATGTTTGTCCAACCCTGGCACTGTATCCCTTTACTAGGTATGCACGTGCATCTTATCTGTTTACCCCGTCCTGCCTCCCTAATTGGTTACAGGACATGTAAATTAGTGGGTCAGCTGTCTGAGAAAGTAGGTCGGTGAGACGTCAATTATATTATACTTTACTAGTATACTTGAACATCTTACCTACATGGGTCACACTCTGAGCCAGTGATTATCCCAATGTCTTTGTCACTGTTATTGCCATTTCTGTTATTATCAATATCATTGAAATTGCTATTGGTACTGCTTCATTTCTACTCCTAAAAATTACATTGATTTATTGTATGACTTTATCTAATATACTGCGAGCTGCAGCTCATTTATATTTCATACTTGTGTCAAAGGAGCTAATCTCCTATGTAATTAATTCCTAAATTGAACCTGGGTACGTTAGAACAACCTGGCTTGTGCAGGAAATGATATCTCGCAGGTGAAATATAATCTTAAAAAAAAAAAAAAATGTTGATCTTCCAATTCCTTTTATGAATCACTATTACTTTTACTACTGTTGGGAATTAACATTTAGAGTAATGTATGTGATAAAGATATCATGATCAGGATGAATGAAGGTAATTGGGAGATAATTGTCATGCAATTTAATTAAACAGAATTGGGGGGAGAAATTGTCCTAATGGGATTCTTATGACATTTGCAGTTTGGAGTATTGAAATGACATTTTGCGGTTTGGAGCAAGACTAGAATGATGAACCTATTTTCCAACAGACGCCTGGGTCCCCTCTAGTTGTTACACACATCCCATTGATGATGCTCCCCAGGTCTCAGAATTAGGCCAGTGTTACGTAACTTTCGCTTACCGTTGTAGTGGACAAGCCAATCACTGCACAGTGGGATTGTGGCAAAGGGTAAACATGGAGAACCGAAAGGATGTTGGACACCAAAATCTAAGCTGTTTTAGTGTGATATTAAAGTAAATAATGGACGGTTGTGTTTGTAATGGACCCAGGATCTTTCCGAAATTCCAGGGCTCGAAAAAACCTACCAACTTCACTTGCCCATTGGGCAAGTGGCAGCCAAGATTTACTTGCTCAACATCATTTTTCACTTGCCCAAATTTATTTGCAGAATTATAAACGAAATCACACTGATCTGTATGTATCTTGTTTCATTGTAAGTAAACATCACAACAGGGGTTTGAAATCCACATCCTAGAGATTTTCACTTGCCCAATCGGGCAACTAACATTAAATTTTACTTGCCCAAAGACATTTTTTAGTTGCCCCGGGCAACTAAACATAGGTTTTTTCGAGGCCTGAATTCTGATGGGACTTTGGATGGGCAGAGAGCTTTGGTTTGGGGGTATGTGGCAGTATTGACCTCCAACCTCGGTTGGAGTAAAAACTGCCACATATGCTGCCGCCGAAACCGCTGGCCAGATCTCCGATATATATCACATCCACATTGCCAAAAATAGTGCGGAGCCATTCCGCTATGTTTCATTAACAAATTAGGGTTGGAAAGGGGTTAGAAATAGGTTTACACCAAGCACCCCCATCCCAGCACTGCCTGAAAACAAACCTACCAGTGCCCCTACACCAGGTTTCTGGGTCACCCATTCCAGTCTAAGGTTATTAAAGTGCTGTATTTCTAGCGACAAAATTGCGTCACCATACACATTACATGTGACAACGTCACCACAAACATCATACAAAATTACGTTCAGGTTACGCTCAGGGTTTGTGTTAGTAGCCGGGACCCGAGGAAAATTCCTCGCCTACTTTCCTCAGCTGCTCGCCTACTTTCCTCAGCTGTCCGGCTACTGTGACCTTTTGTCAGTACAGGACCTCTCTGAACTTAGGCCTACATGTTTGCATGTTTACTTTTCATAAATACTCAGAAATGGTCTGTCGCCTAACACTCAGTAACAGAGACCAATTTTACCAACGTCAACACCATCCACTGAATAGGGGAATTTGCATAGCCACTAGGAACTTAAGAAGTCAGTGTGAAATATAACCCTACATATTAATCACAGAATATAAATTGCCAATAACCCTTTAGGTTTTATAGAATGTACAGTAGGAGGCCTATAACAAGTGTATAATACCGATCATGTATTCATAATCCATAAACGTTTCATAGAGCAAATAGTCAATTGACTTTCACCTGATTTTGACCTTTTTACATGACTATATATTGACTATGACTATTGACATGAGTGACTATGGGCCTTTTGGCAAACTTTAAAGCTCTCGACTGACTTTTGACACATTGACTTTTTACTAGTTGAAAAAGTAAAAGTCAGTTCAAAAGTCAATAGTCAGTCAAATTGTTGATAGTGAGTCGAAAATCAGTCGAGATGTTGTATGTCAGTCAAAAGGTCCATAGTCAGTTGAAAAGTCGATAGGCAGTAGAAAAGTTAAAAGTCAGTCGAAAAGTGTCCTGAACTTTCGAGTTGTTCTGAACTTTTGAGTCAAAATAATTGAAAGTAAGTAGAGAGGCTCTATCAGATTCTACTAGTCAGTAGGGAGGCCAGACAGACGCTCTCTGCCCATCATTCCCCCAAGAAGGGTGTATGCCCTGATTTTCATTCACTCAGACTGCCAACATAGGATGGTAATACAGATCTGGAATCCGAGAAAATTTTGGTACATATTGGTGTAAAATGGTGTATTTTGGAGGACATTTCCCACTTTTTCCATTTATCCAAATTATCTTAATTCAGATGATAATCTAAGAACTTGCATCCCTGTTCTATAAATTATTTAGTAATGAATTCTTTGAAAAATGGTTGACAACAGGATTCTACATGTGACAGCAGTAGTCAGGTCTGACAGGTGCACAGATAACACAATTAAAACATATTATTTTTTTAATCCAGCGAGGATCCATTCAATACTATTTAATTAAGGTGACATTCAAGTAACCTGTGATAAATATTGCACATTTCAAGGGCATGGGATGAAAAATAATGATTGACGTTAAAAAAATTCACAACATAGAGTTCATCTACTAGGTCACAAGGAATTCAAGCGATTGCTTGCTGGTAGCGATTTGATCGCAGGAATATCTAAATATTTCTATATTCTTGAACCACAACTTGCAAGCAATCGCTAGGCCTTGCGATGGTTGCAACCTATCACTAGGGTCTTGTGACCTAGTGGAGGACACCTTTAATTATAATTATATAATTATAAGGTGGTCCTTTGTGAAAGTTTACCTTGGATGGCGAATGAAAGGTCCATGGAGGACATGCTGGAGGAAGAGATCTCCCTCTCCTTGTCCTTCTTAGCCGACTTGGCAGCCTTTTTCCGTTTCTTCTGACTGGGGTTCTCGCCCCACAAGTTAGAGCCTCCATACATGCTCGGAATGTTGAGTACCGCAATGCCTTCTAGTGCCGGGCCGTTAGCCAGATCCAAAGAACAACCGTCACACTGTAAAACACAAGTGCTTTTATTTCATTCATCATCTATAATGAAGTGAAGTATTGTTGAGCAGCCACCACACTGTAAAACATAAGTGTTTTTATTTTCATTCATCCATCTACAAGTAACGTTTAATCGAAGAGTACCTTCTCTCTGATCTAGAGACAGGAGAAAGTTTTTAATTGTTTAAACCTTTAATGCATTTAACCTTGGATCCCTAAATTATTTTTTCCCTACCGACTACGTCAAGTTGAAAAAGTTGTTTGTAAAGTTGAAATAGTTGTTCGTAAAGTCAAAATAATCAATTGTAAAGTCAGAAAAGTCAATCGTAAAGTCAAAATAGTCAATCGTAAAGTCCATCTTAAGTCGAAATAGTTGCCAGAAAAGTTAAGTCGAAAAAGTGGATCGTAAAGTCGAAAAAGTGGATCGTAAAGTCAATTGTTAAGTCAGAAAAGTTGTTGGTTAAGTTGAAAAAGTGGATCGTACAGTTGAAATAGTGGATCGTAAAGTCGAAATAGTCAATCGTAAAGTCGAAATAATCAATCGTTAAGTCAGAAAAGTGGATCATAAAGTCGAAATAGTCAAATGTAAAGTCAGAAACAACCAATACTTTATTTCTTTAAATCTAAGAAACTGTCTAACTTTTAATTAAAAACCGACCCAATAATACAGTGAAATATTCTTGACAGACTGCAAAACATTGCAGTATACTGCTTTTATTTCATTATTCCCTATATTAACACTTTATTTCCTGATACATATATAAAGAATAACCTTGGTTGAGTGTAATGGAATTTAATATAAATTGCCATTTTGCAAATTTAAGGTATATTTCAATACCAAGGAGGCTAGTCCAGCATTTTTATTAATACAAAATAACAGTTTATAAACAAAATAAAAGCCTTCCATCTTAGATGGGATCACATTATTCCCCTGCCGACTCCACCCACACCCAGATAGATCTTAGTATGGAATGGTCAGATCTTAGTATGGAATGGTCAGATCTAAGGAGATCAGTTACCAGGAATAGGGGATTTGTATGTGCCACTCTGCATGTCTATAACAGTGCAACTAGTATTACTAAAAATATTGATCGATTAATGGTAAAATAACTGATGTAATAAGCAGCATGATTTTACAATGCGTTTTCATACCAAATGGCAATTTACATTTGAGAAATGATAATGTATATTTAACACCAAACATGGGTCAATTTGTTTAGTTCCTGGTGGCTATGTAAATTCCCCTATTGAGTCACCAAGGCACAGACACAACAAACCCATGTGCTTGCGCTATCTCCTCCTACCAAATCTCTACTAAATCTGCCAGCAGCGACAATCCTTGTGTAGAGTAGTAGTACCCCGTTGAAAGGTATGAAGAAATAGAGAACTCGTGATTGACAATTCCATAAATTATTGATGAATGCAGTATGTGAAATGATGAACATGGGAACATGTGAAGCTTATATACTGTGGTATGTGTACAACCTACATGTGTCATAACGTTTTGGAATGTTCCAAAGGGATCTGGGTCTGTCATGTGGATCCTTCTAGATGGAAAGATCCACATGACAGATGATGCAATGTACATGAATGTTCTGGATCCCTGATGATGTAATGTATCTGAAGGTTCTAGATAATGCTAGGGCGATGGTTACCATGAGGTTACATGATATATACATATATTAAAAGTATTAATTAACCGTTACTACTATCATTATCATTAAAATAATCATTCATATTCATAAACATTAATTAGGTTATGCCTTGATATATAATGATACAAGGCCGGATATGACACTGTGTAGGGTAGTACCGTATTATGTACAATAGTCGCTCTAACAGGAGGCTTTGCCCAATTTGATATAATAACAAATAACAAGCTTACAGCTAACTTCCGAATAATGTAATGGAAGAAAACATCATTGTCACGCAGTCAACTTCTCATTTGATATTTTGTATTGATATTGTTATTGCACCTTGTTACATAAGTCACCCTGTTGTCTTGCCACACTGAATCATTCATAATATTTTACATTGACCAAAAATGTTGTTTTGTTGGGAAAACAAAGTTACTTAGACAATGTACTGACGAGGTGCTTAATTTGAACAAAGGAAGAATCTCAGTCCGTGGCACGGCACAAGTCCATAGTGTTACGCAAAGACCAGATCCCCTTGCGCTAGATGTATGCTCCGCCTTCTCTCCGCAGGAGGGTGTCTGCAGTAGAGACGTCACTATGGTGTTGAGTCGCCTCCTGTCGGAACTGGCTGGAACATAGTATCGCATCCAGCTCTAGTAGAGACGCCCTTTGCTGCTGTGACTTGTTTGGGTGTATATGGCCGGCAGCGACAATGCTGATGTTAATCGGGGCAGACCCACTATACACATTATTAGTTATAAGACAGAACCTTACTCATAACTGTATTACAAATGTAACTATGAGATCATTATAGATGCATATTGTGTGATTTACATGCACAGAAAGTTCCTGTATGTAGTTTAGGAAGAATTAGATATTATGTAATAAAGAATAATAAAGAAAGGTATGGTCTGGAAGTGGAAGACCTCTTTTTGAGAAGACTACAACCTTTTTGTCTGTACCGGTACCATCTGTTATGAATAAAGAATTCTCTTATCTTATTTTATTAGGCTGTGAGCGGCACATATAATGATAATACTTGCCACTGACAGAGCAAAGCGTATAATCCGGGCTTAATGTCTGTTAAGTTGACTGCCATTGAATCTATTCTTTGACTTCGGCTATGCAGGCAGTGTCCCAGACACCCATGTCAAGGAATGCAACACCCTGTCCGCAACGTTTCACAAATAAGCGGAGTGTCGGCGTCGGAGACGCGCGGACCCAGTCGCACCCAGAGGACCTGGTTTTCCGCCATTTTTTTTGCGCACGGACGCATTCCTTGACATGTCTCGCCTCCTTTTTCTCCCAGAATTCTAGTTTTTGTCATATTGTTCGACAGTCGTACCCTCCGGTCAACCTTTGTCCAGGCAATTATTTACCTGGGGGGGCCGGTTAACAAGAGCCAAGGCAAAATTATTTTTTTTGTTTTTGGGTGTTTATGGCCATACCGAAGTTAATTATTATCTTGGATACCTCCGGTTGACACATGTGAACAATTTACAGTACATTTGTACATTTATTTTAAGTTTATTTTGATCATTTCACTTGATTTTTTACTAATTTAGGGCCATTTTGGCCATATTTTACTGCCTATTTCGATATGTGGGCGTTTTCCTGGTGCCTGGTGCCTGTACATTTGTTTTTATCATTTCTATTGATTCATGATTAATTATTGGTATTTTTAGTGATTATTTCGACTTAAAAAGTGGAAATATGTATGAATATTTGTTAGTATTAAGTAATATTTTTACTCTGAGCATTGTATTATTGTCACCTGTGGCGACGATGTAATGATAATGTCTAAGAATTGGGGTTTCTTTTAGCAAATGCGGATACCTTTTAAATAATATGCAGATCGATCAGGAACAATAAGAGCAAGTTGGCAGCCATCACTTTAACAGTTTTACCTGGATCTCTCGATCCTATCGGGACAGAGCTACTCCATCAGCTACAGTCTATCACTTTAGCTACTTCATTACTCATGAGATGCATGAATCATATTATTTCTATGAGAAGGTGAGACGTATCGGGAGTTATGATTTACAAGAAGGAGTGAACTTTATAGGTTGAGCATGTTTATTTTTGGTTAATCGACGAAAGTCTTCAGTAAAACTGAAGCAAAAAGTTAGGCATGAGATGGTGTTTAAAGGTCTATCGGCCTTTTAAGGATATAACTTTTCCCAAGCTATATAGTTGAACATAGTCAATCGAAAAGTCAATCGTTAAGTCAGAATTGTCAACCATAAAGTCAGAAAAGTCAATCATTAAGTCAGAAAATTCAATCAAAACGTCAATCATAACGTCAGGCTAAAAAAGTAGAGTGGGAGGGGTGGTTTATGGGTGCACCAGCCATGTATACATGCAGACCTGTGTTTGGTTTGGTTTGGTTTGGTTAGTTTCACCTCCGCTAATAGTAATTAAAAGTTAGCAGATATACTGTGGTTTTATTATTTTATTCTGTGAAATTCCCTATTTCATGAAACAGGGTTTGGCCTGACAAAGTCAGGCTTCATTTAGGTTACCTAAATTTTGTCGTACAATTTGGTTTCCCGTAGGAAATCAAGAATATTTTTGTTCCCAGATTCCCGGAAAATACTCTGCAGTGTCCTGCGATTTTACAGGAATTTTATTCTGTTTCTCTTGGTTGCCTGACAATGTATTAAGAGATGCTCTACACTCAGTTGAGTGTTGCATGTCTGACATACAGGAGCCACTTCACCTTTTAGAAGGTCGAGTTCCAGTGCTGTAGCATCGTCTCGCAGTTGTCCGGGTGAGTGATATTCGGTGTACATACTCCCCGAGGGTGTTTATTTACTCCTGGATTCGATATATTGTCATTCAGAGAGGGAAACACTTTAGCAATGCCACTAGAACACTTGTTTTCAGTCTTTGTTGTCTCGTTATCAATGGCGAGGACGCTTGGTGCCACGTGGTCTGGAGGAGTCATGCTCCCTAGCACGGTGAGTAGCTCTGTAGAACATGCCTTCCAATCGAGCAAGGCACAGTATCTAGGTCATACGGAGTTAGCCAATGACCTCTGAAAACAGCTGAACCCATATGATGTGAAGTGGCGTGCTAAACAACATCTAAAGTCAACCGCAGAGTGGATCAAAATGGAAGAAAAGCTATTAGAAGAATTAATCAGAAAGAAATTCACCCAAAATGACAATCTAAAAATAAAACTTGCTGCGTTGCCTCACACAAGGTTTTACGAGATGACCCCAGACCGGAAGTGGGTGAACAGCTTGAACCTACCTCGCAGTATTGACAGACAAGGCAAACGATCCACTCTAAAATCAGATAGATTTCACTGGAAAGAATATCTGCGGAAATATACTAAGCAAGATCAAAGAAGATATAGACCAGCTATAAACTATCATTGCATTACTAGTAAGTGACACACCATATCTGCTCCTGAAATCTAGGATTCTAGCATCTGTCCCATATTATCCCTTAGGTAAACATGGACTCTATTATGATTATCGGTGACTCGAGAGCATGGCTCTCTAGGACCCCCCCTCCGTGGAAATATACTAAGCAAGATCAAGGAAGATATAGACCAGCTATAAACTATCATTGCATTACTAGTAAGTGACACACCATATCTGCTTCTGAAATCTAGGATTCTAGCATCTGTCCCATATTATCGCTCAGGTAAACATGGACTCTATTATGATTATCGGTGACTCGAGAGCTGGCTCTCTAGGATCCCCTCTCCGTGGACAAGTGGGTGACAATACCCAAATCGTCATCTCATCAAGCCCAGGCTCTACAATACTAAAATCAGTACAGCTAGCCACTGGAAAAATGCGCAGGTTTGCACCAAGGCAGATCTTCGTTGTCTCCGAGCTCTGCAATTTGACAAAAAATCGTACAACTAGGGCTCCTGAGGGGGGTGTCTAATTTTTCTTTTCGCTACCAAGAAACAACAATTGTCACTTGTCATTAAGACAATTCTTTTGTCGTTTGTCACTTAATTTCCGTAAAAATGACCCGTTTTTTGTCGGTAAGGACTAATAAGGTCTTTGTCGATTTGTCAGGCTAAGAAAGTGTTTTTGTCGTTTGTCACTTGATGCCCATGTCGATTGTCGATCCTAAGAATAGCCCTATGCGCACACCCATTCTGCCTCACAGCTTTTTAGTCCTATGTAAAGTGTATGCCTCAGTGCGACCAGCAAAGAAAAAGCAGTCCACTCACTGGTCAAGCTACAAGCTTCCTTAGAGGGGCATAGTGCGTGACTGCATACTGCACACACTGTCAATCACCATAGCTTTTAATTTAATAAGTAAAGCCATATAAAGGCATATATATGCCCTGTGTACCTTTATATCTTAGATATCTATGCAAACTTTCATCATGAAAATACCCTTGCACTGAACCATTTTTTTTCTACTGCACATTCCCAACTATATAAGTATTTATAAATTTGCATCTTGCATTTTGCAAATTTGCATGAGTCATAAGTCGCAAAAATTGGATTTTGAGATACCATAATATTTGAAAAGATGAGACCAAGGCGATTCCAATGAATGTAAACAATAAGGGCATCTAATACATACTTCTATCGTTTCAAGAAGTTTGCAATATTTCTGGGTGGACAATTACTAGTAAAGTAACTAAACATACTCCATATGATGATCTAGGAAACACATAGATATATTTAATGAACTGTCTTGAAATGTGGTACTTATATTCATACAACCACAAGGACTAGACGCTCCAAAGATGACAATATTCCAATAAAGAGATCTTGTAAATAATATGCTTTCAAAAATATCATTTTTACGACTGGTGACTCATTTTCCTAAAACACATCACTATTATATGTTCCCAGTGTGTCCTTCACAGTGCATGAAAACGCATCACAAAACTACCCTCATGCATCTAGGCTACTTTAAGTTACCACAGGGTGAAAAGCCACTATACCTGACACTTCACTCACCTATAGCTGGCATTTCACACTCACCTGTCGCTCATTACACCCCCCTCCCCCTCCCTGTATTCATAAACCCCACTGCGCTAAAACCAAACAGTGTCAATTGTGCATTTTAGCACTAGAGGGCGCTAAAGGCAAGCCTGTCATTATTAATAATTCTTCTATATTAAAAGCCCAACCCATGTAATATTTTGATATAATATGCACTATTGGAATTAATCATTATATATCTTGAATTGTTTTTGGTGATATTCTTCTATATTTTGTATGTGTAATCATTTGTGGGCAATTGTAGAGGATGTGTAATCAAAACACCCCCAACAATTTACATATGAATGTACTCTACCCCAGTGGGCCCACCAACTCCACAATCAACAACCTACACCACACAATGGGAGAATGATAGACACCTACACTCATGTGGACACTGGGGCAAAATGATGAATAAATGAATGTGTTTCCAAAGATGCTCTATCACTGTTTATATATTGTCAATTGTTGGGATACTCAGCTACTCTAATTGGATAATCATTTCACCTGAATGTTCATAAAAAAACTATTCATAACTTAATGAAAAGTTCCCCTAAATCGAGCTAAATATCATGCACACAAATGAGCATTTTGATATGCATACTGTATTGAATAAGATTGCTATAGATATATAGCTTTATGGTACACATATTACTTATTAGTTCTGTGTTTTGAGGCGCTACATTGTAGTGCTTTCTAACCTGCTACACTGTTGCCTGTGAAACAGCGCGACAAGTAGTAATCAAAAGAACTTGTGAAGGGGTGCATTTTCATGCGCAACAAGTTGTGCATTATAATGTGGTGGCCCAGTGCGAATGTGCGCAACGGGAGGCCATGTCGATTTGTCGAATTTACCCCTCAAGAGCCCTAACTGGGAAGGTAACGATTCGCCAAGTTGAGAATGAGGATATGAGTGACCACCTCACGAGGGATCTCCAAAACTCATATGATTATATACAGACACACTCTCCTAGGCACACCAACGTCGTCTTTGCCCCCATAACTGGGTTGAATATCGGACAGTACAATGCCAGAAGATACATCCAGAGAGGAATAGTTGATATACCTGCTGATCCACATCAGAATCTACTAAACACACAAATAGAACCTGCGATAGACATAATAAAAAAATTTCAACATTGATAATAATGAATTCAACCCCTGGACCCAGAGATCGATACATCGATACCACCCAAAAAATAAGACATTCACCCACAACTATACCAACTTGTTGATTGACGGCTGCAATCTATCAACAGCCTTACAAATCTATTGGTCGGAAGCCATCTTTCGAACCTACTCTAAGAATCTCTCAAACAATGATTGAATGATAACTCCAGCTCGGATTGATTATCCTAATTAGTAATTAGAAAATAGACCAATATTGCTTCAAAGTCTCAGTAACAAACACGTATGTATTCTTGATATTTTGCCTGCCGGAGAATGGCCATACTATGTATTCCATGTCTTCTATCAATTTAAAAATAAATTAATCTCAAGGTTAGAGTTGACGAAACCTCAATGTATGAAGGCTAAGTTGTTTTAGTGCCCAACATGAATTTGATGGTTATATTCTCTATTTAATATAAAGTATACCATGTACTGGGTCAATAGGATAGTTGATTATCTCTGATGTAATGTCAAGTGTTACCAGGACAATTTAAGGCAGAAATCTAACAATGTTATATTAGTGGATCTCATTATACAGTACTCTCTACTCTTCAATGTTAAACTAATGAATAGAGAAAAACCAAAATATGTATCAATTGTAGTGGGGAGTGGTCACGAAGGGATTCCCAATTCCTGGAATGGTAACTTGCTCTAGTGCCAATCCAGGTTACTGGAAGTCTGGAAGTCACCCCCGGAAGTCACCCCTCCTCATCGTATAGTTGGTTGAAGGTTGGACTCCTGATCCCCGGGACCCGTGATCCCCGGGACGCGTGATCCCCGAGTCCGACGCGTGATCCCGAGCCTCAGACGCCTGAGTCCGAGCATCGGACGCGTGATCCCCGCGGGATCGGACGCCTGAGTCCCGGCATCGGACACCTGAGTCCCGGGCTTTCTACCTGGGAATAACGTTTGCAAATTAGTCTAGATAAGTCTAGAAATGATTTCTAGTGGGATTCTACAACATTTAGCCCACGCTCCATCCAAATCAGAACGTATACCGCGGACCAGTCTAAAATGGACTATACCTCCCGTCCCTCGCTACGGTGCTCCCATCACACCAGTGATGGTGTGTGGAGGTGCATGTCCCGTCACAAGTCGACGGGATTGCCCATATATAGAGGATGAAAACGGGGGCATACTGAATATGCCTGTAGGCCTATACTACCATACTATTGAATATATCTTAAAATTTTAATGTGGTATGCTATGACCCAGGTTATGAAATGTTTGTTTACCCACCATGATCGGTCTCTTCCCACACTGCACCCTGCGACATGACCATATATGGCAGACCCTGTTTCCGTGTATTTCCCTGTTTCATTTCCCCGTATTTCCTCGTGATTTGAAGGTGCGTACGACACAGAAAATACTCTAAGTCCACTTCAGACTCACATAATATTCGCAATTTTTTATTGTGTGGACGGGGATCACGCGTCCGATGCTTGGACTCAGGAGTCTGGACTCAGGCGTCTGAGGCTTGGACTCAGGCGTCCGAGGCTTGGACTCAGGGGTCTGAGGCCGGGGAGCGCGCGTCGGGGATCACGGGTCCCGGGACTCAGGCGTCCGACCACGAGTTGGTTACCTCTGACTTATATTATGTGCTACTAGGAAATTATTGATGTTACTCTAATGATTTTCATCGATCGATAAATGTGATATGTAGAGTAATATCACAGTAACTAACAATGGTAGAGGAGATTGGTGATGACAGGGCTCTCAGTGTCTGCAATAGTAACTTGCTCTAGTGCAAAGCAGGCTACTGGGAGGCTGAAAGTCACTCCCCCCTTCTGCACTGAAGCGCATTAACTTCCAATACATTATTATATCAGACCATTTGTGATGTCCCTTCAACTACTGAGCAATGTTCTATACTACAACTAGTAAGTGAGAATATTGGAGTGTTACGATTGAAGCTTTGTTGCAATCATGGTGCCAGGCCTCTAGGTGGTTGGGAAGGGCACCTTGTTATAGTGCCCAACCCGGCTACTGATGGGCTGAAACTCATTATTGCCTCACATGGGCTGAAATACATCGCTCCCTAACACAATTGTACATATGTTTTATGTTATCGGTCAGTAATTTTTCTTCTCTTGTTGTGTGTTGCTTTAACCCCTGCATTATGCAATATGCCCCCTGTCATAAACACTTATGGAATTGGGCATGGGCAGCACAACGCTGCAATCCTTTAACGATTTATCTTCACTAAAAGGTATCAAAATGGTCTCATGGAACATTAGAAGCCTATTTAAACATTTTGACCAAATTGAACCACTTACAGTACTTACTTACTTACTTTTTTTTTTTTTTTGTATATCTTGAATATGTTTGAGTGGTCTGTGTAAACATGGCCTGTCGTGAATAGGACACGGTCCCGGGTGTATGGTTTTATTTTTCAATTTTTCAATTTTATCCTGTTTTTTGTGTGAAACCTCATTGGTTAGCGATTGGTATTATAAGAATTTTGTATAAATGGGTTCATAATATCATGAGTACGTTGTGAGATATTTCTATGAAGTGTTTTCTAATATTTTCTATTATTGATTTAAATCAGCTTTTCTGTGAATAGTGTACCTGTTGCATAATGTCTAGCTGAATAAAAATCTTAAAACAAACAAACAGTTGATACCAATATTGAAGTACTCTGTTTTTGCGAAACCTGGCTGAACAACACTGTACATGATAATGTGAGTCAGCTCAGGGACTTTAGTCTATACATAGATTTCACATGACGTCACCCAGTAGGCTGGGGTATCACGGTAGCCGCCATGTCTCGGGTCATCGCTACGCTTGCCGCCTATGGCGGAGGTATCAAAACAAAGTTGATAAACCTCACAAGACAGGATAGTTAGGTAATACTACACTAAAGGCAGGTTATCTAACCTATCAAGAAGATATTATTGAGGCAGATGAAAACTGGTGAAAGTTTAAACAGCCAGAAAACGGTATTTTCAAGTATCGCAGCATACATAGGCATCTAACTAGACCCCAGACATGGCGAGGGCCGTGACGTCAGTGAAATCTATGTATATCGACTGGATAAGAGGGTCAAGAGGAGGGGTGGTGGTTTATGTATGTACTTGAGGAATAATCTGGTAGTGGACTCAGAACAGTACAAAAAACTAAACATATCAATATTGAAGCACAAGTAATTCAAATTAAGAAAGGCTTTGCTAAAAATTGTACCCTTGTAAATTTATACAGGCCACCTCGTGGCAGTGCACAAACATTTATTGATTCATTACAGAACATTCTATCTAAAATTGATAATTCACAGGAACTATATTTAATGGGTGATTTTAATTTGGACTATAAAATGGTAGCAGCCTCTAAATCTACCCTATCTAAAGAACTTAAGAATCTTCTAAGTACATTCCTTAACTCAGCACATAAAGCAACCCACCGGAACTACCTTAAAGACAAGTACAGTCATTGACCACTTTCACTCTAACTCCCCCCGTGTTACCACTGCAGGTACTGTTGACTTAAATCTCTCTGATCACTTCCCAATTTTTATAGTGAGAAAGAAACTGAGAAATAGGTACAAGACTGAGACTTTCTGGGCGAGAAACACCAAATGCCTGGATCAGAGAGTACTTAATGAAATTCTGATAAATCTGGATTGGAGTGCCTTTTATAACAACTCCAACCCAGAAGAGTGTTGGACACCCCTATAGTTGGTGGGCTTAACAACTTTATACTTCAAGTCATGATGCAAAGGTCCCCTTTGGTATGGTAGCACCTTAGGGCAATAGAAAAAGATTTATCCTAAGACACATGTGATATCACCCCCCGTTTTTGAAAAAATGACGTTTTTACAAAATGGCCGCCCAAAATTCAACCAACATCCTAACTTCACTTCTATTTGACATAGAAAGACAAGATTAGTGTCAAAACATAGGTTTTCAGGGTCAAAGAATGTGATGGAAAGGGTTTTAAGTCTCAAAGAATGATAGTTTTCATTTTAAAAAGAATATTAGAGGTAAAATCTGAAAAAAATATCAAATAAAATTCACTAAAAAATGTTTTACTAATTTATTAAGCAAACTCCTTCCTTGTAGGGTAAATACACTCTTTAGTGATTATGGCTGACCGCACAACATATTTACAGCTGAAAAAAGTGTTTGAAAAGATCATGTTTAGCTGAATAATGCACAACCGCAAGAGCATGATCCCAGGCATCCACATAGAGATAAGCAGGGCTGTTTCTGCTTGCAAAATTTACATGGAGGTCTACAATCTGTCTTACAGTGGCAAAGAGCTAGTTCAGGCAAATCCTGAGAAAATGTGTTGTATTATGATAGAACAAAATAAGGGAATGGTATGAACATAGGGGTGAGAAAAGTCTGCCTTTGACACACAAGTGATAGCGAGTATGTTGAAATTTTTTCAAGCACCCATGAGGAAAACATGTTCATATACCACCTCAGAGTTGTGATTCTACATTTACTACACAACTGCTACCAAAGTAAAGGAATAATGATTAAAAAAATAAACGCTTTTCTTGCAAATAAACAGTAATGTAGGCCTACTGTCAGCAGGCAGGTCAGAAACTGTGTAAGTTTGCCGTAACTTTTGGCCATGACTAGCTTTTGGCCATTGACTAGCTAAATTGAAAGGAATTAATCTTAACAGAACTAAAAACTGTACATGACTCATAGATTCAATTCAACTAACAGAATCTAAAGTTCACTACTTCACACCTGAAGAAGGGCGTCTATAGCTCGAAAGCTTGTGTAATTAATAAAATCATAATCAACAACTTTTAATGAGATCCACATCGATTCATCATTTCCAACCTGGCCCTAACCGATATACAGCAATATTCTCCCCTTCTACCATCTAGAATCTAAAGTTATTTCATAAATTAAGTTTGAAGAAGCTGAATAATAACTGAAAATGATCGGGAACTTTTTTTATGAAATGACTGTCAGATTCCATCTCCTACATGAGAATGCATGGCAACTGCTACATTGCTGCCCACACAAAGAGGAATACATATTTCATCATGTGGAAAATAGAGCTCTTGGAGGTGAATCTGTTGAATCATGTTGCCAACACCATAGAGAAGATGAGACAATAGCTCTGTTCCTGACAAGCATGTTGCCCCATATGTGTCCTCTTTGAAGAGAAATGCACCACAAGTTGTTTCAAGTACATATCGTAAAATAATCACTAAATAGAATTATATTCTATGCATTTAGCCCAAGATATTATACCTGATATGCTGTTGATGAGATTTGTAGTTGCTGTCTCAGAACTTGTTGGCATTAAGTCAAAATCTTTGCCTTTAAGAAAAAAGGTGGTGACAACCTTCATCTACACTCTTGTGTATTGTCATCAGATACACTATAGCTTCATTACAAATTTCTGAAACACTGGTGAATGGGTCTCAATCATCTCAGTAGTAGGTAAGGACAGCAACTGCCATGTGGAGCATGCAGCCTCCTTGCCTTTATCAAGGAAAGCATTTGTCATCACACCCTGTGAGAACATGAGAGTATTGCCATGCTTTAGATGGTCCAGGACTTTAGATGGTCCAATTTCATGTAGAGGAATGTACCTGACAAGGAAAAGAAATCCCTTATTCATCAGCCTTATCAAATAAAAAGAGATAACCTAAACTAGCTCGAACATAGCTGTCAGCCTGAAATTGCAATAAACCCCAAATGCAATCTAGAGTGCAACTACCTTCTCTCCAAGTGCCACAAAAGCAAATATGCCTAGCCCAACAACATCACTATTGTTGCTTCAAACAACAATCTGACAATGACCAACTACAGTGGCTGCAGCAATGTATAGAAACTCCCTGGTGTCCGCTTTCTCATGGTGCAAGAAGCCATTGCATCAACATCAAAACTGGCTGGAGAGCTTATGCATTTCCCAAGTACAGTGGTGAAAAGTACATTGGCCTAAAACAAGATAGACACTGAAATAGTGGAATAACAATCCTTTATAATCCATTCACTACAACATCATTCAGAACAATATGATTCCATATATTTCATTCGATACATTCTACCTGAAGTTGCAAAAGCTTGAACCTTTTGGCCAGCTCCACAAAGAATTCCGGGTTTTTGAGGTCCACCTGAAAGCTGTCCAGTTGCGAGGCACTTTTGCTGAAAGAGTAACCCTCCTGAGATTGTGATTAAGTTTGTCTTAGTGTTGATGTCCCAAACAACGTCCAATCTATTGTTTCTCCAAAATCATGAAGAATATGTTGAGTGAAGACCTTTTGGGCATAATGTCCAATAGTAGAAACACTAGTAGGACGTAGAATTTGGACAAGCACAGCCCTTTCTAAAAGGTGAGTTCCATGGCTATGCTACTTCTCTCACTACTCCCCACTACTATGACAGTCTCTTGCTTCTGTTTCTTTAGAAGTGGGAGCAGGAGAATGAAAGTAAGCAGAATGGGTGCTATGGCCATGTTACTTCTACCACTACTTCTACTGCTACTCAGAAATCTGAGCAGACATCACAACATTCTATTTTCACATAAGAATGGATGCCCCAATAGGGTTGGAAAAGTTCTGTAGCCCGGTTGTCTGCACCACCCAGGTCAGCAATGTGGACAACCAAAAATCAATATTTGGGCGTCTGGACAACCAGGTTTCACCTTTCATTGGTGTGAGCAGACAACTACATATTGTCATATATATATGTTGGACAACCATACCCCTAAGTAGCAGCCTTTTCAAATCAGGCATGGGCCTTCTTTACTAAGATCACAATCAGGGTATCCCCATTTAATAGCATGAATAGTGGCTGATCAGCCACCATTACTGGTATTTGACCAGGATTCATGATCAACATCACCTCTGAATATCTTAATATCCAAAGAGATACTATCTTGAATTCTTTCTGTCACATAGCTATCCATATATCGAGATATCCAAATATCCGAGGGGGAAGTATGGGAGGGAGAGCAACTGAGAGGGAGAGAGAGGCATAAAGAGAGACAGGGAAGCAGAGAGCCAGAGAAAGAGGGGTGTCTGTGGTGGTTGAGGAGGGGGTGGGATAGGGGAGAGAGGCATAGGCAGAGTAGGAGAGAGAGGCTTCCCATGTACTATGAGTGTGGGAATGGGGTAGAGTGACAAGTGGTAAGTACATATGTGCTGAGGACCTCCCTATGAGTGAACAAGTGTGTTATATAACAAATTTACCATTGCCATTAGCAGAGAGGAAAAGGAGTGAACGATCAAGGTAGTAGTTCAAAGGAGTGAGCTGTTAGGGGAGATACCTTAGTTGCTATGGTGAGTGGTAATAGTAATATAGACCCTTGTTATAGCTTCCTGGTTGTTGCAATAGGAGAAAACATATTAGTAATGGAGAAATAGTCTCTACAATGCAAAGATTTGTTACAGAAATAGAAATCTCTGGTCGGTAATAGGAAAAGGTGTCTTAGTAATGTACTTTTGATATGCTTAGTATCTGCTCAAAAAGAGAAAAAGTCATATGTTGTACAGATTGCCACTATTGGATGCAATGAGCAGTTAATAATAATCAATGAAGAGTGCATTTGCCCTACAAGGAAAGAGTTTGTTTGATAAACTAGTAAAAAAACTTTTTTATTTAATTTTTCTTTTATTTTGTCAAATATTCTTTATAAGAGGATAAATATTGTTCTTTCAGACTTTAAACCCTTTCTATCAGATTCCCTGACCCTGAAAACCTGTGTTTAGACACCAACTTTGTCTTTCTATGTCAAATAGAAGTGAAGTTAGGATGTTGGTTGAATTTTTGGCGGCCATTTTGTAAAAACATCATTTTTTCTGAAACGGGGGGTGATATCACATGTGTCTTAGGATAAATCTTTTTCTATTGCCCTAAGGTGCTACCATACCAAAGGGGACCTTTGCATCATGACTTGAAGTAAATGGCCTGTTTTGAGCGCTAAGCCCACCAACTACTATTAGATAATATAAACCTCTACCTCAACAGGATGTGCCCCCTCAAGGAATTTAGAAGGGTACGTTCTAAACCCAAATGGATGTCTGAAGACCTTGTAAATACTATGAACGAGAGGGACAGGTTATTTAAGCTAGCTAAGAAAAATAATGATTAGGAACTATTGATCCAAGCAAAAAAGTTAAGAAATAAAGCAATCCGCAATTGCAAATCTGCAAAAGCTGCCTTCATATAATCAAATCTGGAATTTTTTGACAAAGACCCAAAGAAATATTGGGAGTTCCTGAGAGCAATCATTCGCCCTGAAAAATCAAAAAAATCAGAGGCGATAAATTTAGAAAGTAATAACCGAATGCTAGACTCCTCTGAAGTCCCAGACGCCTTTAATGACTTTTTTCTGAATGTTGGCCCTAATCTAGCGAATAAATTACCACGTAATATGGCAAATCCTCTTTCTTATATGGATGTCCCAGACTCACCGCCAAGACCTATATTTCAATTTTCTGAAGTCTCAACTCAGGAAGTCCATCAGATCATTTCAAAGATGGATATTTGCAAAAACTCAGGGATTGAAAATATGTCATCGAAAATCCTGAAATCATGTTTATTATCATTATGTCAACAATTCACTCATATCATCAACTTATTATTATTATTAGGGAGAATTCTGTCTGATTTTAAAGTGGCTAAAGTCACCCCACTTTGAAAGTCAGGTGGAAAGATGGCCTGTAACAACTACAGGCCCATCTCTTGTATATGCCTGCCGGCAAAAGTTTTGGAGAGGGTGGTACAATCACAAATCACAAATTATTTTGAACAAAATCATCTATTCAATAACGCTCAACATGGTTTCAGAGCCAATCATTCGATTAAACAGGCCCAAGCTGACTTTCTACAAAATATATACACAAACCTTAATACTAAATCTCTGAACAAAACAGTCTTCTTAGACTTCAGTAAGGCCTTAATTTGAAACTGTACACCATCAAATTCTCCTTAATAAACTTTCTGCTTATGGAGTACAAGGGATGGAACAACTGTCGTTCCGAATTTATTCAGCAAATCGAACACAATATGTCCGTATTAATGGACTGAATTCTAAAGAGGGAGTAGTGACCTTCGGTGTTCCTCAAGGTACTATCCTTGGGCCAATATTGTTCACGATCTATATAAACGACCTACATTCTGCTGTTTTGCATGCACATGTGCAACACTATGCAGACGATACGGTATTATACTATCATAATCAAGACGCTACCCACTTACATAATAATCTACAACAAGATCTAGATAAGGTCTATGAGTGGTGTATTGCAAAATAAGCTCTCTCTAAATATAACAAAATGTAAGACCATATCCTTTGCACTTAGCCACGTAGCGAAGAGGAAAACTCTTCATCCTCCCCTTAGACTCAGCCTAGGTTGACAAGTTTTAGAACAGGTTCAAGAATATAAATATCTTGGTTTTACACTTAACGAGTTATTAACATTTAAAGCTCATACCCAGAACACCCACAATCTGGTCTCAGCCAAGATCAGACTCCTTTTCAGAGCAAGGAACTTGCTCACATCCAAAGCTAAACATGATTTGTACAAAATGACCATCCTTCCAAATTTCGACTTCTGTGACTTTATCTATTATTCAGCGCCCAAAATTATGTTAAATAAGTTACAGTCCCAACAAAATCGTGCCCTTAGAATAATTTTTAGTAAAACCAGATATGACAATGTAGATCTTGAACATAAATTATTAAACATCTGGCCATTATAGCAACGTAGAAATAAGCATATTTCAGACATAGCCTTTTATCTATCTCAAAATTCGAAAAATATTGATGACAGAAAATTGCCAACCAGAAGTCACGCTAAGGGGAGGAAGAACCTGAAAGTCATATCCTCAAATTCAACCAAAATCCCGAATTCTCTCATTCAAAAATGTCAAACAAGATGGAATGCACTCAATTCTGATGCACATAAATTGTTGGACAAACTATCCTTTAAGAAATATACGGACAGACTGTTGTACCCTTTTTGATTTTCAATTTTATTAAACTAACTCTGATGTAAGGTATTCTTGCTGTTAGGAGGGGCAACTTGTTCTAGTGCTGCCACGCCATCTTGTTCTAGTGCCTTTCCTGATCAAAGAAGGACCAGTTATTCGATGTCATTATTGGCCAATTACATACTATTAGCACGTTGTATTTAAGCATGTATAATCAATTCTGAAAGTTTGAACCTCCAGAGGAAATACTTACTCCTTCTGCTGTTCGAGACCTCAATCTGTACAGAAAAGCTTCTCATTCAAATATATACTGTGTCTATATAACTTTTGCTGACCTACTGAACATCCTGTACTCATTAATCAGACTAATAATTATTTTCTTGAGTAGACTGTACACAAATTACTCTGTGTAGAGTTATCACTTCCCGTCAAATCTCTCATTAAGCATGTATAACCAATTTGAAGGTTAGAATCTCAAAGAGGAAGTATTTCACCTCTCTTCTGACCGAGACATCAATCTGTACAGAAAAGCTTCTCATTCGATTATCTAATTTGTCTACATGACTGTTGTTACAGCTGAACAACCTATGTTCATTAATCAGAGTAATAATTATATTCAAGAATAGATAGAACACTTATTACTATGTAAAATAATTCTTTGCATCACTAGTCAATAGAGATTCTATGAATTGACTCCACTTCACATCACATTTCATCTCTCATGCTTTGTTAATTCCTAAATCATATTTCATTATATAACATTTTGTTCATTCACTGTATAACTATAATTTAAATTTCCATTTTCATGTTATTCTTGTTGAAATGTAACTAAAGTAAATCAAGATTCTAGGCACTCATCAACGGGACAACACACAACCCTCCCTCACGAAGGCTACCATGCAACTGAAGAACATCACATTCTTCAGACGTAGGTTACTACGACCTCACTCTTACCCTTGGTGATGTCATGGTGACATCAACAAGGGGTGCTCTTGTTGCTTAGAATCTGTATCCAAGCCGTTTTAATGTCATTATTAATAAAATCAAATGAGATTAAAAAGGAATTTATATCCGAAAAATCCAGAAATTCCCAACATGAGATAAAAATGATTTTTTAGAGGCAAATAAACTCCTTCCTCCCAATGACAATGTCATTGGTTTGGCACTACATGGTTTCGCTAATAATAGCTCGTCCGCCCATTGACATCAACAAGTAATATCAATGACAGATAAATGAAGATGGATGAAATCAAGTTCACCCTACTTTTATTTTCCATGGAAATAAAAGATCTGATCAATAATTTTCACAATATACCAGATATAATGGTTTAAATTATGAACAATATGACACGTTGGTCCAGTTTTAATGGTAACCTACATGACTGGTGTGATATCATTGTAAGGTTTCCTACATTCCCAATCACACAACATTTATTTATTTGATTATTCTTCCTAAGATTTTTAAACCTAGTTGAAGAAAATAGATTTATAATGAAGCCAGCTGGCAGCCCCTATGTACCCCCTAGTTGCCTTGCAGCCTTACTATCGATTATATGTAAACAAAAAAAAAATAACTTGAATCGAATTGTCTATAATTATCAAAACCATTAAAGATTCCATTGCGTAGGAATTCTATTAAGAAGGGGTCAGTCTCATACTCTAATTCCTTGGACCGCACAGAAGGATTCTGTTGGGAGTGGATGCCACCAATGTAGTGAGGCAAGGAATAACACTGGGATAAGTCAGTGAAAGGCGATTGGCACAACTCAAGGACAACAGCACATAACGAATACCTAGTACAAGCAAAAGATAAATCGTCAAGGTTTGCATACATAATGTTACAAGTGTCAACAAAGGTACATTCATTTACGTCAGCAACATTGTGAGAATCAGTATCAGCAATAGTAATGGGAGTACAACCAGCAAGAGAATATTCATGATTACAGACATCAGAACACAAGCAAGTACTACTGTGAGCGGGGTAACATGAGGCGGTGAGACTTGGATCGACACACGGTGGAAGTACATCCACTGCACAATGCATACACAAATTTGTGGCAGTGTCTTGAAACGACAAGTCAGGAAAACAGTCCATGGGCGGAAGATTATCATTACCATTAGCAGAATTAGACGAGAGACGAGCGGGCAAACGGTACGGGAAGTGGTCTAGACCAATTGAAGTCAATAAAGGCCCGGTTGAACAAGGGACAGTTTCCGATGCAGTAGAATAAGGCAGAGCAGAAATGTTTGTCAACAGACCGCCATGACAGATCTCGCTCTCGCTCGTTCTCGAGGACGAATGACCTCACTGGGGATTCCCGGAATCTCGGGGCTTCTTCTTGGGACACCCCAAGGCGCGGTGATCTTGTTTGCAAACACAGCAATGATGCTTGCAAGAACAGTTAGCACTGGACTTAGCACAATTACGGTAATTCCAGTCATAGCAGATGTCATCTGCTGAAATCTGCCGGAATAACTCTTGACGTAGCACCCTTATTAGGTCAACCACCGGAAGAGTTCTGCTGTTGTTGTTGTTGGGGGGGTTTCACTGCAGGCTTGCGAAATGACGGAATAACCCCAACGGCTACACACAGTGGGTCACCTGCGACGAAAGAAGGCAAGTTACCAGTGGAAACCTTATCCACCATACGATGATTATAGAGGGAGTAAGCTTTGTCCATAAAAGTATCATTCATGCCCCCTTCAGTGATACAGCAACTCGCACCATGCCATGGACTAGTTCACGATAGGATAACTTGTTATGGCCAAGATTTTTTACTGGTACCATATTGATCAAATGCTGTACATAGTACTCAGGTCGGAGGGGCATACCTTTGTCCTCGATTGACACCGAAGGGTCCCGGGAGAGAGCCACGTCACAGAGTACATGGGTCAACTCACAATCTAGAAGAGGTCAACCCATAGCACCAAACGCCGAGCTGCCGCCGCCGCCGTGACCTTGGCCTTGACCACCACCTGCACCGGTAGGAACAAGTTTCAAAACGTCAGTAAATTGAGTAGATAAGGCATCCATTTTAGTGAGCATTCCATGTATCTCTGCACTCTGAAGAGAGTTAAGGCGCCGTAGCTTGTCCATTTCCATGGAGGCATGGTCCTCCTCTGCTTTAGTTAAGATTTCTAGGGCCTCAGTTTCCAAGTATTTGGTCCAAATTACCTCCAAATCCTCGGCTTCCTTGCACTTAGCTAAAGCGTCCTTCTTGTATTTACAAGAAGTGGTACCCAGCCTAGCATGAGAGTAGCCACAAGCTCCACACTGGCCCATACTGTGAGAGTAATCCAAACCACAAAAGTTCAAAAGTTTTTTCACACAACAAGAGGTAGCTGTAGGTGTGGTGTGGCTGGAAGCAACAAGGCAAGTGACCTGGGACCTAGGTGAGAGTGGGGTAGTAAGCAATACAAACACTAGGTGGCGCTGCTGGCCTACCTCTTGATTTATATGAATATATATAAAATATATATTATAAAGCGTACGGATGTCGTCATTGGTACATATGTCTACTTTGGGACGCAACAACACACACTGGTAGTGGTCTTGTATTGGACCAATGGGGCCATACATGTCAAAGAATGCGCCCGCTCATTTTGGGTCCGCAGGTGTGAGAGTGCGGACCCATATTTCCGTTGTCGGGCACCAAACCCTTTATACAGACTTAGGACAACCAATTTACGGACTTAGGACAACCAATTTACGGACTTAGGTTTAGGGTTGGTTTTAGTATTTATTTGTGTTTACGGACTTAAGACAACCAATTTAAGGTTAGGTTTAGGGTTAGTTTTAGTATATATAAGCATTAAGAATCAATAATATGTAATGCGCCACATTAGAGCTGGAGTCGGGACCAACATTGCTGGGCACCAGACCCAGTTCGCAACTTTTAAGAAGACAACAAATTTAAGGTTAGGTTTAGGGTTAGGTTTAGGGTTAGTTTTAGTATTTATTTGTGTTTACAGACTTAAGACAATGAATTTAAGGTTAGGTTTAGGGTTAGTTTTAGTATATAAAAGCATTAAGAATCAATAATATGTAATGCGCCATATTACAGCTGGAGTCGGTCGGGACCAAAATGGCTGGGCACCAGACCCGGTTCGCAACTTTTCAGAGATATGTGGGTCCTCAGGGTGTGACCCTGAGGACCCGGATTTTTTTCGCGCTGGGTTTGGTTTCATTGTCCATTTTCACTGGTGACTTAGCATCTTGAGTTAGAGTCTGGCTAGGTGAGGTGTTACTACACTCGCCAGCGTTGTTAAGGCCTTTCTGGCTTCTGTAGTTTGCAAATCCTTAAGGTTGTACAAGGGGTGGTGGACAGGGCATTTTTGTCCAGACCTACCTAGATCATAATAGTCTGTGTTGTTAATGGTGTTGAGTAAACCTTTCCTGGGTTTCTTTGCTCGAGGGTCAATTGTGACTAACGCCTCTGCATTGGCTTGGCTGGTGGATGGTTTAAATCCTGTCACGTCAACAATGTCTTTAAACTTATCTATTTCTTGCCGTCACTGTATTTTATGAACTCTGTTGCGACTTGCGGAAGATAAATATGTGCAGCTTTCCAGTGCCTGTCCAAGGCCGATTTGGTTGCATATTCCTAGCCTATGTTATCGCCTCGCACTCCCAGCGAGGCCTATCATTTCATAAGCAAATTTCCCAGGACTTTTTTGCATCCAGACGAAGCCAGCCCACAACTTCAGCAAGTCTTTAATGAATACCCATAATGAAATGCACTTTAATTTATTATGTCCGTCCATGCCGTATACCATTTAGTTGGCTTTTAATTCACGTTCGGGAGAAGTCAGGGATGATACTGTGTCTATTATTGGCCCATATTGACACATTATGTGAATTTCGGTAAACATTACTGATGAATGTTGCTAAACATGGACTTGACTTATAAGCAAAATTGACAATAATGAGGTGGGTTAGGCATACTGAAATGTGGGACATGATTAGTATATGAAATAAGAAGTCTTGGTAGTTATGCGTACAGTGTGAGGCGGGCATTACGGGGATCACCGTAATGCCCGCCTCACACTGTACACATCCGACTAGTCGCACGACTTACAACTTACAACTTACAACTTCAGACATCTCACACTAGCCGACTCAAATCGGGAGCCCCCTGCTAAAAAGGGCAAATAAAGTGGTTTTTTTATGGACGTCACCGTTACAACGCATGTTGTAACGGATAGCCCAACGCGTTTTTTTTCTGTTTTCTGAGTTGTAAGTCTTACGAGTTGTAAGTCTTACGACTCGCTGTGTCCGAGTTGTAAGCATCACAACTGGCACTCACACTGTACGATCCGATTCAACATTTGAATCTTGAGTTCTGTCGTCAACAACAGCTCAAAAACGGGCCTTACAACTGGAAAACTAGTTGTAAGGAGTTGTAAGGCTTACAACTCGTCGGATGCGTACAGTGTGAGGCATTTGGGTTGAAAAACAGCAGCTCATCCAGAAGCTAAAATAGTTATCTGACATTATTTTCTTCAGTATATGTCTTAATGTGTCACTGACAGAAAATCTCCTAGTGGAGCGCACTAAGACACTGTCACAGACAATTTTCTCTTGCTTTTACTTGTCTCAGACAACGTAAAAAATATCTAATCATTTTGATTTTCTAAAAGACTCGTGTCTCAGAGACTGAAGATATGGTGTCTTGTAGTGGAGTACCGGTAGCTTCAAATAGTTGTCAGAGACAACTTTTCACGTTTGACCTAGTGCTCTACATTCCCTCAGCCAATCACATGCCTTGTTACAATGCATGTGGAAGCCTCATGACAGGGTAGGGAAGACCCCCTCTTGAATCCCGTTTCCCATTTCTTATAAGCCCCATTTCCCGAATCCTACAGGTTTTCAATTTGCAATCCCATTTTTCTATTTGCAATACATACCTTGAAAAATGAAATCTGGCTCTGAATCCCTTTCCCGAATCCTGTAGGCCCTTTTAAATCCCGAATCCCGACATAAAATAGGCCCAATCCCGGTTCCCGAAAAGGTATTCCCTACCCTGTCATGAAACATCAAAACGTTACTGCTGTTCGAAATGCGATAAATGACGATTTTGTGGGTCGAAATTTAATCAAATAAATAAATGTTCATTAGAGGAAATGGTAAAACATCACCGCACGTCGTCACTCAAAGGCGTTGCAACGTCCTTCGTCAAAATATAAATTATAACTTTCCACGAATGATAAGATGTAATCAGTGATCACAGCTCCTTTACTTCTCAGGGTTATTAAAAATTACATATCCACGAAGATTAGACAGCTTAAAGGTACATTTAAGCCTACTTAAAAGTGAGCAGTGAGCGATTCGTTTTACGCGCGGCAACGACCCGCGCGGGAAGCCCGCCTATGGAAAGGGCTCAATAGAAATGCATGTGAGCGATTATTTGCCGCGTGCCGCGCGCGGCATGAAAAACCGCGTCAAACCTATTTCTGCAATGTTTTTGGCTGCGATGTTTTTTTCTGGGTGGGGTCCCTGATATGATCATCTTGAACAGCTATGATACAGCAAATTAATTGTCTGTTCATTTTCTGCAGCATCTACTCCCTGTTTATTCATAAAAAAGATAATAGATAGTTCAATATCCCACTGAAATGAAGGTTAGAAATCATAGTATTATAGACAACCCTACGTATACTTAGGACAAAGGCTCCATATCTCCCGATATATGGTGGGAGATCTCCTGCTATTTAATTTAAAATCTAAAATTGATTATTAAATATATAATAAAGACGGGCATTATCGAAAATATTGTGATATGATCAAATGCTTTTATTTGTTTATCCCGTTTCCATAGAAATGCTAAAGACAATTTGTCTCAGATATCTCAATATAGTGGAAGAGCTAGCTAAGACAACCCCTTTCCTGTCAGTGACTTTGTTTCTGACAGATTTTGCTAGTGGAGGAGTGGGCGATTCAGTGCCTAAGACAAAGTCGGCGGGATGGGGTGCGCAGTTAATTAAGACAATGTTCTAAGGTCCTCCTCCACTTAAAATATTTGTCTCAAGCTTTAGAGTTTTGTTACAGACGAACGGGAAGTTTTTCTTAGCACAATGTCAGTGACAAAAATTTTCCTATATATTTTCCTAATATGGAGGAGCCCTATATGACGTTTGAATTTATAATGAGAAATCTTGGTCTGGGGGATTAATCAATTTAGTTTGCTTCCCCGATGGGAAATACATCAGAAATACCCTACTTCTGCATATCAATATTTAAAATTTTAAAATTTTAAAATTTTAGAGGGCAAAAACCACTGTCTTATTGCCTAAATAAACTATGTGACATAATAATTATGTGACATTATTATGTACATGTATTGTGTGGATATATAGAGAACCTTTTCCCTAATAATTTTGACTCTAATTACTTAAATAGTTTATATTTACCTTCATAAACACCCAATACAAGTATTCAAGTCATCTTAACAAGGGGAAGAATGTTATATATTTTTGTTAATTCTAAATATAATGGATTATATGTGTAAATGGGCATAGGGTCAATCCCCCTGTGACCCTTGCTGCTGCCATTACGATTACCATTACTGAGTCATTATTTGGCTGTAACTTTGCTTCTAGTTGGAATATTTTCACAAACTAAAAAGCGTTATGACCCTCATGTCGAAACCTATGAAGTACACAATAATTCAAAACATTATGTGCATATTTTTTTTTTCTAATTTATGTAGAAATATGTACACTTCTTCTGTGCCCTTATCAGCTAGTTCCCATCACGCGAAGCTGCCCTGACTACAATATTCATGATTAACTTTCCCAATTTCGTCTATATTAGCAACATAATATGTCTAGTTTATGTACGACAAAAAATCAATAGAAGCAATTTTTAAAAAATAAGAATTTTCAGCCAAATGACGACAAATTGGTGGAATATCTCATATACCAAATATTACAAATACGCAGATAATAATAGAGAGCATCCAAGTCTCGTTGAATATTTGCTGGCTCACACCATTGAAATGTTCTCAAGATAAGCACCATTGAAGAGATGGCTAGTAATATTTGACAAGTTGGCGTATTAAGGGAATGAAAACATTCCATATATAATATTTAAAGATTGGCATTTCACATAACGGTGAGCCAGCCATAACTGCAATGCAGTTTAAAATTGGGATGATTAAATTTACAAGTAGAAAGAGGGAGCAGACAGGTTGCCGCCAGTCTGTCCTAGGTATCTGAATTAAATAAAGGATTATCAGTGGGGAAATCATATGAAAATCGTATAAGTCTATGTGACTCTTGCATTCCAATGATATTTGATATTTATTTTTAACCCATTCTGGTTATGCTAGGCCAATAGAAGATATATGGGGTTGCGGGTATTTTGGGATAATAAAAAAAGGAGTTAGTTGGTTTATTTAGGTAATTCTTTTACTGTGGCAATTTGAGCTATTAATTCCCGTTCTTCACAAAGAAAATTGCATAGAAGTTAGGAATATATATATTTAAGAAATCCACTTTACATGCATCAATCAGTTGCTTCACGGGCATCACCACAATCAATACTGGTTGGCGTTACCTCATCTACATCAGAATTGTTCACACATATTATAGAAACACTACTGTTGTAATGATCATAATAAAACCATTTTCCTGATCAAATATCGAATACCATCTATAATGATGATTCACATCCGAACTTTATAAATACCTAAACTCAAATGTAAACAATAACCACTTTTAATTGCATTCGCCATATGTGATGAGGTAACACGCGTGATGACGTCACTGCTGCTGTGTCCAGGCGAGTTGAAGTTGAAGGCAAATGGGTTTTCCACCGGTTGATTATTGATATCATTCTGATGTTGAGTTCTACTGAGATGTAGTGTGTTTTTGGTTTGACCTATGTATTTTTTGTTGCATTTGCCAAAAATAATGGCATGCACATGCTCATCACGTTGTATGATTCTTTAGACTTTACCAGTGGAATCACACATTCTCGTAACATTTCTGATCATGGGGCAGGTGGGGCAGTTATTTTTACCGCATTGGTAGGTACCTCTTGTTTTAATCGGTTTGGGGATTTCAGATGTTGTAAGTAGATTCCTTAGGTTAGGGATTCTTCTAAATGCGACTATCATTCTGTGTTCTAGAAGTCCCTCATTGTTCATGGAAATGACTCGGATATTATGATGATCTGCTATAATAGTATGTTACTGATTCGTTGGTGATCTGTGGGTACATATCTTAGGATCAGGGGAAATCTTTATCCATTCTGTTTCTGGTGGGTAAAGCAGGTCATGTCTGGGGATAATTTTCACTTTGTCAAAAGTCGACCATATAGAATAGAATAGTGAAGCTGTGTTAATCAAAACTCGGTGTTAATGTGTGTAACAATACAAACCATTATATCTATATTTTCGTGGAGATTTTTACATGTTGCTGCGAATGTCTCTGAAGTGCCGAACTCGAAGTACCATATCTTATTTTTCATTCTAGAAATAAAGAATAACATGTTATTCTTTGGAGGCTCCAAACAAGATAAGATATTCTACCTATGATTGATAGCGTAAACCCATCACGATTTTATATTTGTTACTTTTGTGTAAGATCGCTTTGATGCCAAATGTAATAAGTAGATATTACATACCGTAGTTGTAATGCATATTTAAGAAATTATCTCGATGTAATCTATCTAATACTTAGTCAAGAAAGATGATATCGATGTAATCGTATAAGGAAGAAATTATCTTAAGAGTTCTAAAGATTATTTGAGAAGAAATTACCTCTATGTAAACGGGCAGGAATACATTACCTTAATGTAATATGACAACAGAGTTGTACATCTGACTGTTATGATTATAAGATGTACTAGGGTATTCAGTGTTTGACTGTCTATTAGAATTCAGTTACTCAGGGATTAGTTGCAAGATGGTTATGGGGTTTATACTTGAGTAATATACCAGGTAGCTTGTTGTTTCTTAGGTGATTTCATTACAAATCACGTACTCCAACGTTGTTGCAAGAACTAGTATAAATATAGTTTATAATACATACATGACTCTTTTTTGTAAGATTTTGAACTCGACAAACAAATATATTATCATTAAGGCTCTAGGGAAAAAACTATTTAGAAAAATGCAACTATCTGCCTTGCCCTACGGATAATTAAATTGAAATTGAAAAACATGTACTAGTATTCTTCATTTGTACAAATGGGTTACGAATATCTGACCGAAGTCAGGTCTTCAAGTACACTGTCTGTCTACCATTAGGCAACATTCTAACCATATATTAAATTCGGTTCTAGGACATTACCCCCCGGGACATTTGCCCCCTAGTTCTTTTACCCCCCCCCCCCAGGACTTCTGTTCCCAAGGACTCCCCTCCCCCCCCCCCCCCGCTATATATATTTAGCAATTTTCTGTGTTCTAAATATATCTATATATATATATAGTAAAAATGGAAATGGCCAAAATGGTAAGCTATACGTATGTATACACATTTTAAAAGGCAATGTGTGGGATAAAAATAGGGAACGGAAAATTCATGATTATTAAGGCTATATATCCAAGGAAATAAAATATCATAAAATGCAACTACCTGAGTTGCCCTGTGGATAATTAATTGAAATTGAAAATTGTTGTCCCTGTTATTTATAAAGGGCAGAACATGTCAGGGGGTCTATTCTTACCAAATGAGAGGATTCCAATGTATATAAACTGTCGTCTTTGAAAGGTGCACAGAGTATTCAAGGTGTTCCTATTCAACAAGATTGCTCACCTGCTATTGAACTTTTCTGGATGTCGTTCACGCATCATGTGGAACCTATGGGCTATTGACGCATCCTGAAATCAATCAAAAGTCTTTTTTAAAAAAAACTTTTTCCAGGCTTTTCCAGGCCCATATCAAAGATTTCCCAGGCCCATTTCAATGATTTTCTATACCCCTAATTCAGGTTGTAGTTATTGTTGTACAAGGGCCAATGATGTATTTGACAAGTTTTACATTCATATTTTATATCAATCACCTTTTTCAAAACTTTAATTTCATTCTGTGTATGGTGGGTAAGTGAAGTGTACTGAGAATGTTCGAAAGTTTCAAGGCCATTTAATATAATCCAACAGGATTCAAGGTCCTAATGCCCAATATTCCATACTTTGAATTTATTTGTCCAAATTCCAGGCTTTTCCTTGCCCGTGGAGACTACACTACATTAGAAAGCAGTGAGAACAAGGAGGCTACCTACCACACCGATGGAGAGATAGTTATTGATGATGTTACAGGGGACAGGGTCACCCTCGACCTCGTCACCCTCCTGCTGGCTGAACTCTATCTTCCAACGGTCCATCATAACTGTTGTACTTCGGCTGACTTTGTGAAGGATCTTGGTTAAACTCTCTCCTTCATAGCCTGAAATATCACAATAGTTTGTTTTTGTACTGGGCTTTTTTTTATTTAAAAAGATTTTAATCAACAAAAATTTCACATTTGTGATAAGTTGCATTTAGCCAAATGCATATATATCATTACAAAAGCGGGACTGTGGTTATTCTATATCAAGGTCCTTCAAACGAAATTTAAATAAAAATCTAAACAGTTGATTCCAGTTTAGGCTCAGAGCCTCTCAGATCAGATAATGGGGTAGTTTCACTCGGCTCCATCAGTGCCAGATCGGTTCCATGAAAAACCGATCAGAAACCGATCAAAATCAAACAGGTCGGATTATCGTTTTTACTCCTTCATTGAAATCCATTTGGTTAAAGTAAAATCAAATAGACAATACAACTTGACTTATAAGCATTTGACACTTCGATAATTATGAGTACCAATGCTAATCAAAAACAATTTGCTATTTATAATCACCCCTACTAGACTGCGACCACCAGCACCACCACTGCTAACGCTTGTCCACTATCCCTTGCAAGTGGGACCTCTCTCACTGCTACTAGACGATGCACGACTCAGTGGCGGCACCTATGTTGCCGTCTCCTGAGATTTTGGGCTGTCGCATTTACCTCCCTAGTTTCCGACAACTATTATAGTCAGCTCGCCCCTTTATTGCGTCTAACTTTTAAAAAACCTATGTGACGAACAATTCCAGTCCTGGAATCCACTTACCCCAACTATTCTCCTAGACCTAATATAGGGCTGATGTCCATACAACTTTAGAATAAACGATTTTGGCCACTTTTACTACACTCGGCATGAGTCACCCTGGGTCTATGAATACCAGAATGAAGGCACCCACTGCTACTACCAATTCCCATAGCGCAGGGGTTAGAGCACTGGACTCCAGAGGAGAAGGTTGAGGGCTCGCACCTCACCCGGGTCCGTCAGCTTATTTTTTTCATCCTATACTTGGTTGGCTGTGTAGAGCTGTCAGTCTACACGGCCGGGACAGGGCGGTGGGTGGGTTTGCACTGGGTGAGGTCGGGCCGGGGTTCGGGGAAGGCTGGCGATTTGAAAAACAAAATATCCATAATAATGTTTCACCGTGTGCCAAGAAAAACGGCCTAAAAATATCTAAATTACATTCGCAAGGCACCTATACTAGCAGCCGCCCTTCCCTGGACTCTTCGCAACAACCGCTTTTGAAAAAAAGCTGCCTTTGGCAGAATAATTACCCACAGAACCGTCGCTCCCACCATCACGGGTCCAACGCATATACAGACAGATGTGATAGTTATCCCCCTCTTTGCCAACACAATCGTGCTCATCCACGTATTCTAACTACAATTATGACAATCTTAAGACGTTTTCCTAGCAATTTTGGTAGGGTCAGGTATAGCTTGATATATCGTCCTGTGAAGATTCGAACTGACGGCCATTGCCACTAAATATAGCCTAAACATATAACATAGCGCGGAAACTGGTGTCTCCCAATACCGCCGCGAGCACCACTGCTGTGCCCATGCCTCGCTCAATGCACAGTTATGAAATGTTTCCATGTTCAAGGTAGACGGGATTATCATATTAAAAAGCTAATAAAATATAGATTCTTCTGCTAAAATCTAAATATCTGCTGGTTGTTGGGTTGGTTGAACCCATACGACCTCTGCAGACAGCTCAAAGCAATACGTCTACAAACGAAAACACCACTATGGGACTGCTTGGGTTGGTAATACCTCTCACTGCTTACAATGAAGGTAGTGGCTTACAACGAGTTGGTGGCTTACAACAAAGTTGGTGGCTTATAACCATTTTTGATACCATACGAGAAATTGAAATGGGCTACTTTCTCTTAAACACATTTAACTGCCCATTGCAATTAAAAAACTATATGCCCACGAAGATTGAATGGAGAGATTCTGTGCAACCCGCAAAGCAACCCGCCATATTACAAATCATCAAAGTCCCTTGGAAATGCTGTAGGCTTATGAGCTTGTCCTGTAAGTCGTGAGCATTGTAACCACCAGAACTCTGCCCCGGGACCACCACACAGATGTTCACCTGATGATGCTTGTCCATGACATCCTGTCTGGCAGAGACATGTCAGATTATTCACAATTCTTGGCGTGAGAACGAGATTTGGTGGACTCCCGGCTGCCTATGGACTCCGGGAGCACCAAGTCCAGAAGTATCAAACCGCCCATAATATCTTTTTTCCTGTGATAAATGAGGTGCTTGTGACTGACGTTAACCTTACAGATTGTTGAATGATCCCCCCCCCACCCCCCCACCCCCACCTCTCCTGCCCCGTCCCCGCACACACCACCGTGTGTGCGGGGAGCACGCTCAATGCTATAAGCCTGGCCTGGGTGCCCTTAGGGCTCCAACGGGGTGGCGCAAATGGCGGTCGGCAGTCCCAACGCATCCCCATAGGATTAGTATAGAAATATCGAAAATCTATTTTACAGCCTAGATTGATTAGTTCTTCGGACAGAACTTGCAGAGGAAGTCATATCGTTGCGATTTCTGTGTAAGGTTGTCAGCTATCGGTATGTTTAATAGGAAAACGACACGGCCAGGTTGAGTTGTGGAATGTACTGAGACATGGCTGTGAAGGCCCGGGGCGACAGAAAGGTTCGAAATATGCCTGCTTGCGCACCGCCTTCTTAAGGCGGTCATTGGTCGCCTCTCGTCAAGTATACCATGTATCACACCCACTTTACTGTTTACACGTAAAAGCATGCCTTTTGATGTGTGCTCCCCGACATGACTCCCAGTACACATTTTATATAAAGATAAATACCAAAACTAACCCTAAACCTAACCCTAAATTGGTTGTCCTAAGTCAGTAACGGTAGTAGTGGAGAGTCCCTAGTAAAAACTGATTAATAAAAGTAATAACTTGACTACGAAAAATCTGTACATATTATAAATTGTGGGTATCGTTTGCTCCTCTGCACTCCGGGACCTTGAGGAGTGCAGAGGAGCAGAGTCCTGGAATCACAGAGTACATAAGGGATCAGAGGAGAAGGGGAGCGCAGACATGCAGTTGAGCACCGCAAATAACCTGACATATATGTGGTCCGGCGTCCTCTCCCTCTTTTTGTCTCAGAAGGAAGGTTTAATAGTTTTCCCACCTTTCCGCCCTTCTACTCACATTATAAAAGACATTTCCTCTCATAGGGCTTTTATGCTATATCCACTGCCATTGATATATGCATTGGCATTGTATACTTCTAATCATTGATATGATAACATGAATGTGTTATCTCTCGTATCACCTGTTTTACAGACTCAAATGTTTGTTTTTAAAGATGTTTATTCAGCAAGATGAAATTATGCAGTTACACACTATTCTCATTCGAGGCTGACGTTAGAAAAATTTTTAAGCATATAAGTACATTACGACAAGAAAAAGAAATATTACAAAGTGATAAGAGAAAAAGAAGGAATTTTTTAAATTTGAAAAAACATTTCGGCCAATCGAGCCCAGATAATAACACAGGGAAATACATAAAAACCACCACCGGGGCAGCATCCTTTTACTACATTCCTCAGAGATACAAGATACTATTTCTTCTTAGACATACACAAATTCATTCGCGAAGATTTTCAAGATGTATGCATACACGATCGAAAGGGCAGTCAAGGTGTTACCACGGAAAAAAAGGTGTCAATGTGCTATTCAAATCATCATAGATACCAGAGTTTACGAAAGGAGACTAATTAGACACCATGGGTTGTTTACAGTAGGTCAGGTATTGACCAGATGTTTTGGCTATTTGAGAAAGCATTAGCCACAACCGTTTTAACCTGATTTCTAAAGAAGGTTTGTTCATTTGCATTTTTTACATCTCTGGGAAGTGAATTCCAGATAGTCTGAATCCTTCCAAAGAGGCTCTTTCTAAGCTTTTCTTTTTTCCATGGCATAATAATCAGTCTATCTGCTCTCATATTATAGTTATGATGTTGTATGTGATCTTCAAAATTATGACAATTCCAAAAAATGGTTAGGAAACGCTGGAGTCGCCTATAACATAATGGCAAGATATGATATCTCCGATGCAGATCAATGTTATTAATTCTGAAGGCACCATTTATGTTGTTCACCTGATCTCTCTCAACTGAAGGAATATTAATGTACCAAGCCAACGAGGAGTTTATTAAACATTCAAATGTTTAGGCTGTGTGCTTGAGTTATAATGTTGACACAGTGCCCCAACATGTAACATAGAAGCCTCCCTAATATTGTGGTGGAGGCTTCTGGGTAGCAAGATCATAGAGCATTGAGGGATTTTCCCAGTGCCTGTATTACTTTTTTTTAAAGGTTTGATTCAGTTTCTATCCTGCCGTCTTGGCTTGTACACATGATTAAACCGTGTCCCTTACCATTTTATAGTTTTTTTTGTATTTTCTTCATTTTTCTTACACTTTTTATATGACTGAACAGGTATACACATGTTACATATATCATAGTATATTATATCACATATTACATCATGTGACTATATTTATGGATTCTCCGAGGAATTCTGTGGATTTCCCTGGATCTCCGGATCCCTCCAAGGTGTTCCTGTAGTTCCCCTGGTCGCCGTTTGGGGTCCTCACATCCAGAGTAGCTGATATTGCAGAAATATTACATTTTGCAAGAATTATAATAATTCTAAGGCATTGGTGGTGCCCCCTCTCTTATAGTCAGGTACCTAAACCTCCCTCTACCCTTTCTTCTTCTACCTCCTCAAAACCTTTCAAACCTCACATTATATTACGAAATTCCCACCCACCCACACCAAAATAACTCCTCACGGTACCTAACTGTAAGATAATCTTATTTATCATATATAATATTCATAATAATCTTCTCATACCTCTCAATCATTATATAATTATAATTTCCCAATATACTTATATAATTTCCCTGCACATTTCTAACAATTTATATTCAATATATAAATTCTTATCTACAAAAGATATTTTATAAACTCAGCAAAAATGTTATTATTATATAAATTTTATTCATAAATAAATTTGAAACCCAAGTCTTGCCTCAGGTATTTATTTCTTACAATTTCATTTAATAGCCCACCTGCGCGGCGGCCATCTTGGATTTCGTTCGTGCAAAGGATTATGGGAGGTGGAGTATTGCACGCACCATTGCACACGGTGCGGCAAGCGCTGACCATTAATTTAGCCTTTGGTAAACATTCCAACGAGATGCATGGGTAAACCTGTTGTTTTCCTGGATGTTATGATAATAACAAATTGCTCTGGGGGTATTATTTTCTGAAAAAATATATTGTCCTCTGTATAATCCTTAAAGAAATAACATTTACGCACAAATATTAAGGGATCTTGAGTCCAAAACGTGAGGAAAGGTCATTTTTGCATAGGAATAGCATTGCATAGAAATTTGAATATATCACAAGTAGATATGTGACATGTGTACGACCATGGGCGTATACTCTCTATAGGCCTAGATCTAATATTCATTCAAATCTCAAGATTATCACAGTTTTTAAGAGATTCCAGTTGTTTTTCCAAATCTGATTTAATAGGCAAAAGAAATAGGTGTGTTCCCGATTTACCCCCCCCCCACACACACACACACACATAGAAAAACCTTCCCCTACCTAAATTAAGCTAAAAGTTAAATTTAAATGATATGATAACTTATTCATATAATAAGAAATCGGGCATTAATTAGTTTGATGTCCTTATAAGGTCAAATGCATTGTTGATCCCGTTTCCATAGAAACACTAAGACAATTTGTCTCAGATATCTGAATACAGTGGAAGAGCTATTGTTTTAAAGTCACTGACAAGAAATGTGTGTTGGAGACAACCACTTTCCTGTCGGTGACTTTGTCTCTGACAGATTCTGCTAGTGGAGGAGTCGGCGGGATGAGTTCTACAGTTGAATTGAATTGAATAGAAAAATCTATTATTTGTCGGTAGTATAATAACATTTACATTGAAAGGACAAATTGGTCGACAGACTTCTGGGATAATCCCAGTTCTTCCCGTCGTTCCCATGCTTTTGAAGATAAACTAGAAATAAAATAAAGGCTAGTGGGTGTACAGGATATCAATGTAGGCTATAATCAAGTTAATCACTTAGTTAATTAATTACATAATTAACTATTACATAATCAACTGTTAATTTCCGCCGGTCTACTTTACATATAGGTTAATATTTTCTACCAGCATAGCTATGAAGTTTGCTATGATAATCATACAATACAGTACGATTTTTAACATAGTATGCCACTATGGCAAGAACAATAATAATATTAATAGGCTAATAACAATAATGCAATATAGTCGAGACTTAAATGGGCTTTATAGGCTTGCATATTGAGTACAGAGTGATATTTATATGATATGATATATTTTGGGTTATAGCTGGAGTTTAGTTAAGACAATCTGTACAGGACCTCCTCCACTTAAAATATTTGTCTCAAGCTTTAGAGTTTTGTCACAGACGGACTGGAAGTTTTTCTTAACACAATGTCAGTGACAACAATTTCCCTAGTGGAGGAGCCCTATATATGAATACATTGATGTGAACGCTATAGCAGACAACTTAAAAATACTTATCATATTCACTGCTTAATATTGTGTATGGTAAACCTATGTCTAAGCCTATCTATTTAACTGAAAAGGAGCAGACATGGGCAGGACAGACGTCAGGATCTTAGAATTACTATTGTCATTTTGAAATTCGCGCTCGACGGCCGCTGTTCCTTGCTTGGTCACGGTAGCCACTAGCCACAGTACCCAGGTCAAGGTACCTGTGTACCCGGCCGCCCAGGCTATACTACAATCTATCCCATAATACTCTGCACCGCGCCCACGTCCGGACATGCGCAGATGCCAGCGCAGGTGGGCTATTCGATCATCTGGGAAGTTCACGAATGCATTAATTATCGCGTACTATTTATTAAAGATTCATTCGTAATACTTCAACCATCTTTAATATTCAACATTGTTCTATTTATTGTATTGTTTGAATATATTCCATGTTCATTATTATTTCAATGTTTCCATGTTTTGCATTTCAAATACCTCGATGTATAGTGTAATGATTTTATAAGGTCTCTGTCAGGCCTCTGTCAGACCTTTGTATGGTCAGGTTGGGATCACCTCTCAACTTCAGCAAAAGGAGCTCAGGAATAAAAACTGGAATTGCAGATGTATTTTCTCTATATTCTTATTTAACTGGGAGATTACTTCTTTCCCCCACTAACCTTATTATATTCACTAGCAAATACCCGTGCTTCGCACAGGATTTGCTAGTGGGACAGTGGGGCCCACATCTTCACCTCGATGTATAGTGTAATGATTTTATAAGGTCTCTGTCAGGCCTCTGTCAGACCTTTGTATGGTCAGGTTGGGATCACCTCTCAACTTCAGCAAAAGGAGCTCAGGAATAAAAACTGGAATTGCAGATGTATTTTCTCTATATTCTTATTTAACTGGGAGATTACTTCTTTCCCCCACTAACCTTATTATATTCACTAGCAAATACCCGTGCTTCGCACAGGATTTGCTAGTGGGACAGTGGGGCCCACATCTTCCCACTCTCCTTGTTCCCTCTCCAACCATCTTTCTCTTTCAAGTTGTCTCTTTAAGTTAGTATCTGTATTAACATTCATACCTCAAATGGAACCCTGTTAAAATATTTTTTGTCACTGTTGTGTTGTTGTTGCCTCCCATTCCCTCTCCCCCCCCCCCCCCTGCCCCTCTCCCTCCTTCCCCTCCCCTGCCCCTCCACCCGCTCCTCTCCCCCGCTCTTTCACCCTCCCCCTCCCCTCCCCTCCCCTACCCCCCTCCCCCCACCCCATATACCTCAAATGGAACTCTGTTAAGATGTTTTTTTGCCTCCCATTGCCTCTCCCCCTGCCCCCACAATGGACATTTCCTGAGTTTCTTTTGGTGGAAATATGGTGAAATATATCAACTCCCGTCCTGTAGTGAAGCAACAACTTGCCATATGGTACCTGTCCATGACGTCATGCTTTGGGTGACCCAGAAACCTGGTGTAGGGGCACTGATAGGTTTGTTTTCAGGCAGTGCTGGGGGCCCTGGATGGGGGTGCTCGATGTAAACCCATTTCTAACCCCTTTCCAACCCTAATTTGTTTATGAAACATAGTGGAATGGTTCGGCACAATTTTTGGCAATGTGCATGTGAAATATAATGGAGATCTGGCCAGCGGTTTCAGAGAAGATAGCAGTTTAAGGCTCCAAACCCTTATTTTATTAATATAGAGATAATATATTCATAATATATTCTCGCAGAAGTAACCTATACGATCACATATAATGAATATCGCTAGTGTTTAAGCCCGGAAGAGATCCGGAGGCGATATCACAGACGTGCAACGCTGGCTCATCGACTCAATGGAAAGAACATGAGTTGAGGCTATAATCACAACACACAAAAAACATTACCCTCAACACATGAAAGGGCAACATAACAAAGTGATACGAAAATCATTCCACATAAGTGGCTGACTGTTACCGACCAGAACGGAAGTCTTTAAAGTGACCCCGTCAGTCAATGGTCACTTTTAGGACAACAAACTTTATGCAGCAATAAATACAACAGCCGAGTCTCAATATTTTTACCTCCATTTATGTCTAACTTATAGTCACCTACAGGCGCAAATTGAGAAAGCTTAGTCGAAAAGGTCTGTTTAGCACAAGAGGACAAAAATGGTGTTGAGCCATTCCACTATGTTTCATTAACACTTTGGGAAGGCATCAGGGATATAAATGGGTTCGAAATGGGTTGAAATTGAACTCCCCCATCCAGGGTCCCCATTGGTGCCTGAAAACATATTGGTTGTATTGAGGTTGTCTGTTGCTAAGCAGCACCCAAATGTCCGCTCATCCACGTCTGGGTGAAGCGGACTGAAACTTTGCCTACACCTCTAATTATAAACATTGTAAAGAGCAATAGTTTGCTGTATGATAAAAAGAAATGATTTTTTAAAACACTTTTAACGATCATCAGCCTCCGCTTTGAGGCATGGGGTTTGTCATGAGTTCTAACTCCTCTCTCTTCCTCCCCCTAGCCCATTTCAGAACGTTATCAAAGTGCCGTGTTTCAATGTTACATGTGACAACTTTCCCGTTGCCGGTCTCCTCGCTAACCTATAGGTCATAGGTGTCATAGCATAGACACTTTTTAAAATGTGGTTTTCTACACTTTATTCCCGATTTTGTTAGTTATACTTGGTAAGGGATCAGGAGTGAGAGAGGGAGCGGAAGCAGGAGAGGGAATGGGAGACAGAGCGGGACGAGAGTGGGAGAGGGAGACGGAGTGGGAGAGGGAGAGGTAATGGGAGAGCATATGACCCATTGGAGGAACATGTATAATGCAATAGCTAGGGGGAAGAGAGGGGGGAGAGAGAGGGAGTGGAAGCAGGAGAGGGAGAGAGCGGTAGAGGGGGTGGGAGTGGGACAGGGACAGGGACAGGGAACAAAACAACAGCACAACAGTGACCCAAAAAAAGCATCTTAACAGGGTTCCATTTGAGGTATGAATATTAATACAGATACTAAGTTACAGAGAGAACTTGAAAGAGGGAGCGGGAGCAGAAGAGGGAATGGGAGAGGGAGCAGGAGAGGGACAGGGACAGGCAACACAACAACAGCACAACAGTGACCACAACAAGTTATAAGTTTATTAAGTTAATCAATCATTTAATGAACTATTTTTCTGTTTAACTTTATAATCAGTTTAAGTTAATGTATATATTGTGCGTTTCCAAAGGAAACAAATTCTATGGTCAACTATTTGTGCGCAATGGCTAGATTATGAATATCAGACGTACTGTAATCTGAAATGCCTCGAATGTCTGTATTAGAAGAACACAGCAGTGGAAGTAAAATTCAGTTTATTAACAACTAGTTGTTAAGTTGCACGCTCCCTGTTTACAAAGGCAGTTGGATAAACATGAAAGTACAATGCAAGGGAATTAGACATAAGACATCAAACAACATATTGTAATCTAATAATACAAAATTGTCTTTTAGTCTTTGCAATTCCGAGCTTGTCTGTCTCCAAGACTTGAAACCCAGAAATCCCAATGGGTGTAGTAGGTGTAGATCACTCAGATTCAGTCATGGGTGGTCCTCTCTAAATGGGTTCCTTGTCAATCAAACCAAGATAGCCAATAGAATACAACAAATGTCAACCAATAGGATGTCACACTGGCCTTCAGGGATTTACTGCAGAGATGGTAGAAGGTTGTCAATCAAGCAGTCCTTGCATAAGTGCAAAGTTAGTAGTGTTGGCGTGAATTACATCACACAGAGATGGGCATCCAGATATCCTCCCAGATAAGTGTCCACACTCCTCACACCAATCCTCAACCAACGCCTCAAAATGTATCACATGAACTTGCTACTCAGGATGATTGACAGAATGGTACCCAATTCACTAACATTCACAATTCACTAACATTTTAAAAAAAAATACCGTAGTATGTAAAAAGCATCTAAACAGGGTTCCATTTGGGGTATGAATGTTAATACAGATACTAAGTTACATAGACAACTTGAAAGAGAAAGATGGTGGGAGAGGGAACAAGGAGAGATGAGGATGTGGGCCCCGCTGTCCCACGTAATAAAATACCAAAATGGCAATCACTACAATATAGAATTCTACACACAACTATAGGATGTAACAGCTATCTAAATCAGATTCAATTGAGAAAAAAAACAAGCTGTGAATTTTGTGGAGAGGAAGATACGATTTGTCATTTTTTTGTATCATGTGATGATCAAAACTCTTTATGGGAGCAAGTAAGGCTCTGGGTGCAGAGAAGCAAGTTACTGAAAGGCTTCAGGTAGGACGAATTAAATGAAACAAATATTTTGCTAGATTATAGTGGGAAGAGCCCACACCAAAATGTCATCAACTGGTTGTTAACTGCTGTGAAATGTTTTATTTATCGTCAAAGAATCTTCCATAAAAACAAAATTGTTTTCAGAGCCTTTTTGAATGAAGCGAAGATAGAGATGAGAGTATTGGAAATCAATAATGTCGTCCAAGGTAGAGTTTTATGGAATAAATTCCTAGCAGAGCTGGAGGGGTAATGTGTAAGAAATAATTGTGTGATGCAGCTCACGGTTTGGTGTTAACATTGTGTTAACATTGTGTGAATTGTATAAAAAAAATTTGTGTAAAAGTACTACCTAAGAGTCGGTGGAAGGTAATCAGTCCGTTATACATTAACGGACTGATTATGCATTGTTTTTAATACGGCCAAAAAAACAAAAAACATGTTATAACGCTGTAATGTACATGTAGTAACAAACTTCTCCTTACTTCTCTTATAGAAAATATGTCTCGAACTTAAAATATTATGTATACAACTTTTGTTGCATGTTGGACTTTCGAAACCTGAAACGTACCATAATCTGTATGGAATTGTCTTTGAAATAAAATATGTTTAAAAAAAAAAAAAAAGAAAATCAGAAAATCAGAAAAAAAACTAAAAAATATAAGGGATGCTATATGAATGTCATTAGAATTGTAAGAGCTTCATTGGCAGGATATATTGAATGAAACCTTTTTTTTTTAAAAAAAAATGAAAAAAAATGTTGAAATGAACGTTTAATATTTCTCTCATTGGATTCTATAACAAAGGAATGTATTCAATGACTTTTCCGTCAAAAGTCAGAAAAGTCAATTGGAAAGTCGAAATAGTCAATCGAAAAGTCGAAATAGTCAATCGAAAAGTCAATCAGAAAGTCAGAAAAGTTAATCAGAAAGTGGAAAAAGTCAGAAAAGTCAGTCAGAAAGTCGAAATAGTCAATCAAAAGTCGAAATAGTCTATCAAAAAGTCAGAAAAGTCAATCAGAGAGCGAGAGAATGAGAATGAGACTGGGACTGGGACTTACCCTGCATTCCAGTGGCACTGTCTTCACATTTATTACCATTTACGTTAATTGGTACTTAAACAGCACAAGTAACCAACGTATCAGGCCTTCTAACGGAGTTAAAGGAGAGGATGCATGAACCTTTTTCTCTTATTTATTCGGAAGAGAGTCAGTTCATTGTTCCAATTTTAAAATCTGAATCCAATACGAAAAATATTGCCAAAGTTACAAAAGGTTTTCTTAATGAAAATTATAGCTAGAACAAAAACGCATTGCCTGACACCTACTGTGTGTTTCTGCTGCAGTGACTTCACAGGGGTCAGAGCTATGATACATGCCTTACAGATTATACATGAGTACAGTGCATCGGCATTTTTTGTGGAAAAATACACATCTAGACAAGAAAGTTAAATCGAGAGAAAGATTACCAGACCCTTTTTGTAAAAGCTCAGAATGTGTGAACATTCAATTTGAAGAAATGACTGAGTTTGGAGTCCCCATATATATACGGTATTCAGGAGGAAGCTTGGGTGCCTCTAGTACAGTCCCACACTACAGCAGTGGAGCGAGGGTCCAGTGAAGTTTAGCCGCCAGAATCGTTGAGAACATTTGTTTCCTGTGATAAATTAGTTGCTTAGAGTTAACCTTATAAATTGTTGACTGACAGCCATTGATATATCCCACCGAAGGTTGGACTCCTGATCCCCGGGACCCGTGATCCCCGGGACCCGTGATCCCAGAGTCCGCCGCGTGATCCCGAGCCTCGGACGCCTGAGTCCGAGCATCGGACGAGGGATCCCCGCGGGATCGGATGCCTGAGTCCCGGCATCGGACGCCTGAGTCCCGGGCTTTCTACCTGGGAATAACGTTTGCAAATTAGTCTAGATAAGTCTAGAAATGATTTCTAGTGGGATTCTATTCGTAAGGAAATTGTAACAAGGATGATATAGCGAAGAATAGCGAGAATGTTTAGGAGTTTTTCTCTTTGTGTAAATAAAACGTCATTGAGCGATACAACAATCATGAAGTATGCTAGTGATGATTGGAATTAAATTCAATGAGTTCCTGATACTGGAAGCATAGCTCAACACTTCTATTATTTATTGGTATATTTTGTGCTCCCATCGGACGGTGACTCGGCGTTCCCTTGACGTGACCCCCTCTCGTCCATATCTAAAATTTTAGATTTGGACGGGAATTCCTATTCCGCAGCTATTTTCAATGCCTGTTCTGACTTTAGAAGAAATGTCAGGTGCCATTCCGTACCATTCCGCGCTATTTCGCACAATTACTCAGGAATGGGTGTCGCAGGCCAGGAGAAGCATGATGCTGTTCAGGAATTATTAATGGCTGAGCAGGGACTATGAAACTGGAAGATTAGCCAATTCCTAAAATGTAACTTTTTGGAATAATAGGGAGAGTGCGGGTTGGCTGCTATCCTGCAGCTGAACAGGAAATAAAATTCCCAGTCCGCACGCTTTTTCTATGGCTATTCTTACTTCATTATTGCTGATCAGCATCCTCATCTTCCCGTTTTAGAGTTATGGCGATATGTACATAAATGGCTTTCCATAGTAAACACACCTCCATTATCGCTCACGCGACACAGAAAATACTCTAAGTTCACGTCAGACTCACATAGTGAAGGTGCGTCCGACACAGAAAATACTCTAAGTCCACTTCAGACTCACATAATATTCGCACTTTTTTATTGGGTGGACGGGGATCACGCGTCCGATGCTTGGACTCAGGAGTCTGGACTCAGGCGTCCGAGGCTTGGACTCAGGCGTCCGAGGCTTGGACTCAGGGGTCTGAGGGCGGGGAGCGCGCATCGGGGATCACGGGTCCCGGGACTCAGGCGTCCGACCACGATCCCACTGTCCAACCTCCCATCACCACCCGGGAGACCCACGCTGTGGCCACGGCCACTAGGCTTACACTTTGTGTTGCTGCTAAGAAGGGTTGTCAAGTCTTTTGCCTGGCTATGTCTGCCGCCCATCTATGGCACAGCCATACAACGGACGCAGACAATAAGATTATATATTTTGTTACCTTTTTTAATGTGATAATCCTAGATTCTTTACATTTGTTTTGACGCCATTGACGAGCGTGGCTGACTGCTTGCCCTTGCGGAAGTGAACCCCGAATGAGAGCATCACGCATGCGCAGAGGTCACAAGCATCTATGGAAATCTTTATGTATGCTTACCGATGGACGTAATGGTGGACCATTCGAATCGATTTAGCAGATCGTTGGTCGTAATTTTCGAAGTTTATTACGACGATCTGTACAGTAATTCTGACTGGCTTGTTTGGTAGAGGTAGGTCCAAATAGACTGAATCTGCGGGCGGTTGTGGACGAACCCGGGGAAAATTTCGAAGTAAAGTGTTTTTATGCGGTCCTTATCCTAGTTCTGTTCTTTTGGAGGTATGGAGGGCCGTGTGTAATTTTTTAGAAGAAGCTGCGCTTTTGCCTGCAAAAGGTGGAAATGGCCCGATTGGTCCAGAAAGTAACCGCTTGAAAGTATTTATATTAGTAGTTTGGTTATATTTCTCAAGATCTGTATGCCTATTATTGTTTTTATATTTAGCTGAATCACAGCCGTCCCGTTCCCCCCACCCCCCACCCCCTTCCCTTCTACGCCTTTGTTTTGGTGTCTAATAATACACATGCCTCTGTGAGGCATGTGTACCGCCAGCAGTAGTGGCGCCGCAGCGGCCGCAACGGCTTGTCTCGGAACTAAAATGCGGCAATCGCGATCGATTCAAATCATAACACACCAATCGAAAGTGGTAAATGGGCTTATATCTTCTTTTCTAGACAATATTGTTCCAGTAATCACTAGCTAATATCGTTGCTTACTGATATACGGTAGTTCTCACACCTGACACAAAGCTGAATGAGGATTTATTTCGTTGGCAGAGACAGCAGCAATTCCCTTTTCTTCTACTTTGTACATACGACCGTGATAACGGGTACGACTGTTCCAATTTTAGAGAGGAGCCGGTGGCGGCTTTTTTCAAAAGCGGTAGGTCGCGGGAGAGTCCAGCCTCATGGACTATGGGACTAGGGGTGGCTTGGTTGCGATAGGGGCACCTACCTCCCGTTCACACAGCCTGCATGCTTACCATACACACATGTCTCCTCCTTGTGTCAGTGCGTGCACCCACGTACTCTGAAGGCTCTATGTTCTACCGCCCAGGGTTGCTTGGATGCAGTAAAGATTAATCAGGAAAGTTGCTAAACATGGACTTAATCTAATTGAAGCCAGAGTTCCAAATAATGGGCTAGGTTATATAGGCCTATTTATGTGACAGAACTGTGTCTGTCTGTGGTTTGGAGAAGTCCTGGGAGAAGTCAGGGATGATATATCCCCAGGCCGTAGAGCATGTATACACACAGTTTAGCTTTTAGTATGTTGCTGTGTCCTTATGATCTCATCATCTAATAATCAAGCTAACCCTTCTTCTGGCTTGTAACTACATATTCCCCCTGCTTATATGGAATGCCTGTGCCCACAAGGTTTTCGGTAAAAATGTTAGATATCTCTCACTGTCAGATATATTGCATACAACACCAGGACGGCATGTTTCATACACATCAATGTATTGTATATTTGGTGTAACTTTAGGTCATTTCTCAACTAGTCCTATTTAAGAACAAACACACCTAGAGTCCCATACATCTTTTTCCTAATTTATGATCCTAACAATTAACGCATATTGAGGACCACCGGTGGTCCTCAGTATGCGTTATTCGTACTCGGTACTCGTATTGAGGTCACTTTTAAAAAAGTGCTTCTCACACTTTAATTAGTCACACCAAAACTATATGAATACTCAATAATGTTACTTTGAACACTAAAAATAATATTTCCAATTTCATGCATCCTTTAAAGAAAGAGCTGGTGCAAACTCTGACCAATTAGCCAAGTCAGAAATGGAGGGGCAGGAAGTCGAAATAGTCAGTCGAAAAGTCAATTGTTAAGTCCTAATAGTCAATCGTAAGTCCGAAAAGTCAATCAGAAAGTCAGAAAAGTCAATCAGAAAGTCAAAATAGTCAATCGAATAGTCAGAAAAGTTTCTGATTGAGTTTTCTGACTTAACAATTGACTTTTCTGACTTTATGATTGACTATTTGGACTTTTTGATTGACTATTTCACTTTGCGATTGAATTTTCTGACTTTATTGTTGACTATTTTGACTTTCTGATTGACTATTTCACTTTCCGATTGAATTTTCTGACTTTATTGTTGACTATTTTGACTTTTAGAAATAGAATCGAAAAGTCAAAATAGTCAACCATATAGTCAATCATAAATCAGAAAAGCAATCATAAGTCAGAAAAGTCAATCGGAAAGTCAAATAGTCAGTCGAAAAAGTCAAAATAGTCAATCAAAAAGTCAATTGTTAAGTCAGAAAAGTCAATTGTTAAGTCAGAAAAGTCAATCGAAAAGTCAGAATGGTCAATCAAAACGTCAGAAAAGTCAATCGTAAAGTCAGAATAGTCAATCCTAGAGTCGAAATAGTCAATCGTAAAGTCGAAATAGTTGATTGACTAGGTCTAGAATCAAGAAATCAATGGAAAATACTAAAATAATAATTTTATTATAATGCTTGAACTAGTTCCCGAATAATAATATATCCTTGCTGACCAAACAGCTTTTCAAACCTTATTTTCTTTCTTTGAGCTATATAAATGTGACAACATTAAAGTGAATACTATAATATTCTCATAAACAGCATATAAGATCCAATATCGTATGGAAGCCATTAATCAAATTCTACCAAACTTATGAATGAAATTTCTCAAGGAGAAAAACATTTTTCACTCTTGATATTTCAGACAAACAATCTGAACAATAATATCAAGGTTATAATATAGAAATAAATAATTTTGAAAAACATAATGACAGCCATTTCTGGTCATGTTCGTCATACTTAAAGCCAATGCCTATGGTGAAAAATCAAAACATTGAAACCATGCAACAATTACTACACAATATCACAGATTCTGAGTTTGTCTGAACTCCATGGCTCTATGTTGGGAACAAATGACAGATCAAACAAAGATACCTTGAGAGAATGGCTGGATGGTATCAGTAGGGCAAAAGTCTATTGTGCGGCCAATGATGGTCTCACTTTAGAGCTTTTGGGCACGCTTGCCAGTGGGCCTCTAGCGAGGTGCGTGGCGGCGTTCCTACAGGTGCCTGCTGACAGAACCTGGGACTTGGCAAGGGCGGAGATTTTCCCGACTCTTCATGAATGAAGAGGAGGAACAACAGCTATGGGCCCGACTCACAGATCTCTACCAGTTGCCATATGAAGATGCAAAACAATACGGCTGCAAGTTCCAGCTGGCAAGAGCATATAGTATTGAAAATCTAAAACATGCTATTGTTCAAGAGATGTTGGTGAGGAATTTTGTGGGAGGACTTAGGGACGAGCAAATATGCCATGATGTATTCGCCGCTCGCCCTAAGACTCTAGCTGAGGCTATCACTCAAGCCTCAGCAGCCGCACATACTTTTGCATTGGCAGGTCAGCCTGCTTGAGGCGAAAGAAAGGATAAGCCGATGGAAATTGGGCCCATTCTAAACCAAATTAAACCAGAAATGTCTAAAACCAAAACAAATTGGATAGCTTTATCCGATCTGGAGTCAAAAGTAAGTTATTTGACTAAAATGGTAGAAAAGTTGGATACCAGTAAAACATCTAATCCAACTGTGATCGTTCCCCAATCTGGTACAGCACCTCAGTACCCTTTTCAACCACCCATGTTGCCCATGTACCCACCTTATTACAATCAATCCTACACACCCCCTCCGTTTGCCAGTTCTCAGGCAGTTAATAACTCAGGGAAGGGGAAGGGAAAAGGTAAAGAGGACGCAGGTCCAGAAAAGAATAAACAGGGAGGAGGGAAGAGGTTTAGGGGTAAGGGTGTTTGCTATGAATGTGGGGAAGAGGGACATTTTGCGAGAGAATGCTCTCAAAGGTATGCTCATGTACCAGCAGCGGTAGTAGCAGCCATGCATATGGCCGCTGCTACCCCTAGAGCTGGGAACCAGGGGGAATAGGCAGGCCGGATGGGAGATTTTGTATTTCTGTCCCAGTGGCGGGGATAGGAATGCTGTAAAGCTTATCTTTCTGTAAAGCTTATCACCGTCCCCTCATACTAACATAGGGAGAAACCTTAAAATCCCTCTCTGGTCATGAACTTGAAACAGAGGGACAGGCGATTATTAACTTGGGAGGTAGCTCATTTCCAGTTTATATTGTTAAAAGACTCTACCATGAAATGCTTTTAGGGGATGACGTGCTAGACATTCTAGACACTCACATTGTATTCAAAAGGAGAAAAGTCATTTTAGAAGGTAAAAGCTATAAGAGTGGGAAGGTAGGCGACTCTGATCTACATCCACACTGAAGCAGAAGCCTGGGAAGTAAAATACCCGACTGTTTTTGGAAAAGGGAAGCGGGCTAATCTAGGAAAATTTAAAGATGTGACAATACACATAGACACTGGAAATGCACGCCCGATTAATCAACGGCCATATCGCTTGCCCCTGATTAAATTAGTTGGAAAAATTAGTTGATAAGGAATTAGATGAGATGCTGGAACTGGGAGTAATTGAACCCAGCAGCTCAGCATGGGGGAGCCCAATATTGTTGGTTCCTAAGAAAGATGGGAGTAATAGGCCTTGTGTAGATTTTAGACAACTCAATTCTGTTACTAAAAAGGACGCTCATCTGCTCCCAAATATTCAGGACATATTTGATAGCTTGGCAGGATCAACTGTCTTTTCCACCATCGACCTAAAAAGCGGGTACTGGCAGGTAGAAATGGACCCAGAGAGTATTGAAAAGACCGCATTTGTGTGCCACAGAGGCCTTTTTTTACTTCAGAAGAATGCCTTTTGGTCTCACTAATGCACCTGCTGTCTTTCAACGGGCCATGAATAAATTGTTTTCGGAATTTATTGGAAAATTTTGCATGACTTTTATAGACGATATTGTAATCTATTCCAAATCTGAAGAGGAGCATGATCACCATTTGTCTCTGGTGTTTGATAAGTTAGAAGAATTCAGAATTACCATCAAAAAAAGTAAATGTATTTTCAAACAAGAGAAGGTAGATCTCCTCGGCTACCAAGTTTCCAAGGATGGGATTAATTCCCACCCAGATAAATGTAGTGCAATCAGGGATATGCTTCCCCCCTGAAGACGTGAGCGGAATTTGCTCATTTCTAGGAATGACTGGGTATTACCGTCAATGTATTCCAGATTATGCAAAGGTAGCTTATCCGCTAGTAAAGCTTACCAAAAAGTACGCTAGGTTTGAATGGTTGGAAGAGCAGCAAAATTCTTTTGAAACGCTGAAGGAGCTACTTACTTCAGACAGAGTAATGGCACAAGGTGTGGAGAGACCTGTTCAATATATCTCTAACCCATTGAGGAAGGGGGCAGTTTACACATAATTTGCCTGGCTGACGGGGGCCCTTTTCCCCCTTTTTGGGCTTCAAGACGGGTGTTTAACATGAGCTTAATTTAGGGTATAAAAACACTTTAAGAATATTTTCTTCAAATAATATGTGTCATATGTCCATCGTTTAATAGGTGTAAACAGTTATTGATCATATTTTTTCATAATTTCTAGAATTTGGTCTTCAATAATCAAAATAAAGGGTCTCAATTGGGTGCAATATGGCGGCAACCTTGCTCCAAATTCCCTTTCCAGCATTTACAAATGTTAGTTATGACGTCATCATTATTGTCTCCATGACAACATACCTATAAAGATATTTCTAGTGTGTTTGTATACATATTTTAAATTTCATCAAAATCCGTTTATTTTTTCATAAGTTATGCCCCCCTCAATTTATATAAAAAATTGCTGCCTGCAGGCAGCCTCCCGTCCTCCAGGCCACTTATAGCAGGCTGCCTGCAGGCAGCCTCCCGTCCTCCAGGCCAATTGAATAGGCTGCCTCCAGGCAGCCTCCCGTCTCCAATGGGCTAAACAATTCTCCGGGCCACAGCTAAATTGGGCTACCATTGAGAGAGAGGCATATGCTATTATGTAAGCACTAAACACTATCTTCAAGGTAGCGAGTTCAAAATTTATACTGATCACAAGCCTTCTTTCCCGAATAAAAACCAAGGAAAAAGGACCGACTCTCAGCCAATTTGAAGTCTGTGCCTTAGAAGAAGTAGATGAAATTCCTTGGGAATTTGATAAACTCGAGAAAGAGTAGATAAGACTAGACAGAGGGAAATGGATGAATTCCAACAGGGGGCGGAGGAGGAGGGAGACTATACCATAATCGATGGAATGCTCTTTACTCTGATCCCTCCCCCTGGTAAGCCAGCCTACCCCTGGCTGGTATTGCCACCCTCAGCCAGGTATAGAGTAGTGATGGGCGCTCACACCGAGGTAGGCCACCAGGGCATGCGAAAGATATTGGATAGGATCCAAGAAGCCTATAAATGGCCCAAAATGCGAAGGGATGCTTTCAATGTTTTGACCAAATGTTGTAGGTGTGCAGTAAACTGAGTCGGGCAGGCGCGTGTACCTCCTACAGCTATGCCTCTAGCAAAGTACCCCGGGCATATACAGATAGTAGGGATGGATCTTTGTGGTCCTTTCCCGGTTTCTGACCAAGGGAACAGGTATATAATAACTGTAATAGATCACGCTACAGGCTGGGTAGAAGTCAAACCCGTATTCTCGCTTCAGCCCCTTAAAAAGAAAGGATCCTCGAAATCTCTTTGTGTGTGTGATTTTAAATACCATTAAGTGATATTACAGGGTTTAAAAAGTTTTACATAACGTACCCTCCAAGGCAGCTAAAAATATAGCTGACTATTTGGCGAATGAATATGTTCCCCGGTATGGCCCTCCAGAGGTAGTCATAGGGGGCTAAATTCATAAACCAACAAGTGGAAGGGTATCTCAAATCTATAGGCACTGTAAGTAAGGCACTCCTATAGGCACTGTAAGTAAGGCACTCCACAAGTTTCCACCCCACCACAAACGGTAAAATAGAGAGATTCCACAAAACATTTAAAGGAATACTCAGAAAATTCATAAACGCTAGACCAGCAGAGTGGGAAAGCCATTTAGGCCCAACCCTCTGGGGACATAGAGTCTCCACCTCTTGTGTGACTGGTTTCACACCATATTTTCTAACTTTCGGCACCAACCCAAAATACCCTTTTTCTAAAATATTCCCTACTCCAGAGGGAACAGAGGATGCCATGCTAAGTGAGCGCCTACAGGCCTTAACAAATGCATTCAGAGAGGCCGCTGAGCGTACTGAGGCCAGTGTGGCTAACTATGAAAGATTGAGAGCCAGAGTGAACGCAAAAGATCTAAATATAGGGGATCACGTAGTGGTGTTATCAGGTACCAGCACTCCACTGGACCCAAAGTGGGATCATGGGTACATAATAACTGGTATCAGGGGTACCGTTATAACTCTTAGAGGACCCCAAGGTGAACAAAAACGTATTAATAGAAATAGACTTAAGTTGGTATCAGGGGAAATAGAATGGGATGTACTGACAAACTAGGCAACCAAGGGCGGGTTAAGGTAAACGTAATAAGGCTCAGAGACAGGCCCAACAAGCTAATCGAGCCAGAGCACCACCACCCAAACCCAAACCTCAGGCAGAGCCTGACCCTGTATTCATACCCATACCTCACACGCCTTGTACAATTCAGGTAGAGCCACAAGAGAAAGACGCGCCAGCAAATTAACCAGAGGATGAGCACATGCTAGTGGAGGACGAGCACCAAGTGCCACGCCCACCACAACCACAACAGGTACCACGCCCACCCCAGCAGCGGCCGCCACAGGAGAAAGTGTTAGTACTAGCTTCACCTAAGCCAGTCACAGTACGCCCACCCCTACCGCCCGCCGTTGTTGTGGAGATTGCTCCCCGCGCACACCACCTCCAGGTCCGGTCACAGGATCCAGGGCTAAGAGAGGGAGGGTCGAGACTCCAGCGAGACGCCCTCTACCCAAGGCCTTGACCACTACATCTGAATGTACCGAGAAAAGGATTAAGGTCTTCCACTCTCTAGGCTCGACAAAAAGAGAAAGACCTGACTCCTCTCCAAACCCAGTCTCACCTTCTTCACCTGCGCAGAGGCCTAGGAAGCTGCCCTGCATACCACCACCACCGTCACCCCCACCACAACCCCAGCCATGGAAGTTCGATCCAGGGGCACCACCAATGTTTTATGAACGAATTGTTCTACCGCCAGCGAATTCAGCTGGAAAGAGGATTTTTAACCGACCAGATTTTACCACTGGCCTATTTATCAGAAATTCTGTCTAAATTACAAGAAGGGAAGCATTATACCCCACAAGATAACCGTTGGTATTACAGGCACCTGAATGTTCGACTATTGCTAGACGGCGAGCAGGAGCTAGTATATCAGACAGTGATTCCAGCAGTTTCAGGCACACAATTCTTACATTATAGATTAAAATATTTCCCCATATGGTGCTGACCATCTGACGAGATTGATAGAGGAGGAGGTGGCCCTAGATAGCGTATCAAGCGCGTCATTCTTCCCTCAGCACTGTATTGGGTTTGATCCCCAGATTTGCTTGGCTGCAATAAAGCATCTAACCCCAACTTGTGAAACTAATGTCATCACGGGTAAAAGACCAGACCTTTGTAAAACGCAGATTCTAAAACGCGATAATTTGACTAACCAAGTGTTTAGAGAGGGAGAGTCCATTTCTTATGTAATTTTAGCAGTATATCAGCCTTTAGAAACTATCTTGAGGTGCCCTGGGCAGAAACCAGTGATTAAAACTTATCACAAGCATGCTAGGGTGATATTAGAAGTCGGTTGTCTCCTGGTTGGAAAGGATTGGCGTGTGAGCAGCATCCAACGCCATAAGTCCCACATAACTCTCCCCACTCCCAAAATTATGCCCCTCCTTCTGCAGAGAGCTGAGATACCTCTACTCTCTCTCACAGACTTCCCTAAGCCCATTCCCTCCGTGACCTTCTCCAACCCCTGGTCTGAAAGTTCTATCTGGGGTATAGCCACTCTCATCTCCACCCTCCTAGGTGTCATGACCCTGGGAATCCTCTACCTCCACCGCCGAAAGGGGCTCGCCCCCAGAGGCAAGGTCAACCTTCAGTGTTGCCTTACGAACCGTAAACCCAAAAAGAACGCCCCAGAAGAACCCCCAACCCTCACCCTTGAAATCCTACCCCTCCAAGATTTAGATCGAGAGGATGGAGTGCCTGCTCCTGGCGCTAGGACTGGTTCCCGCTCTCTTGAACACCTTCCCGCCCACCCCCCTACCTCACCATATTACGTTGCCAATTTCGGACTGACCAGGATGAAGTAATGAGTTTCAACTATTTTGTTCTGGGGAGTAATTTAATCACTTTATGAACTTGTCTTTATCTGTACTCTTTTTAATATTTACTATAAATATTTGTTCTGTCCTCTTCTCAGGTGCGAGAGAGACTGCAAAACACAGAGTAGTATACCTGGGTGAAATCCATTTCTCTCTCCGGAGAAAATGGTGGAATCCGTGGACAAGGATCCAGCCCGAGAAGGTATTTTATCCAACTCTCACTATGAGAAGTTGTTTTATACAAACAGAATAGGTCGAGTCAGAGAAGCCTGAGAAGAAGCACCCCAGGAACAGTGCTTCTTGTCTATCTCCAGCCATTCTGCTTTGAAGTGGTATTTTTCATTGAGGAGGAGTTGTGAAAACGACACTACAGGATAGTCGACTTGTGTTCTGTAGCTGTTCGAGATTTTTATAAATGAAAGTACAGTAGTGTTCACTACCCACCCGCCTCCACTCCATATGGCCAAAAGATGAGAGTGAGACGGGCGCCCGGTCGGTCAGCGACGAGGTCCAGCGGGGTCCTCGGCTGGCCAGACGGGCAGAGGAGACATCGGTGACGACCGTACTAGAGGACTTTTTGTGTAGTAGATCCTTAGAAGGGAAAAAGACATTTTAAAGTGTCCAGAAGCACACTTTTACACAGAGACTTCTCTTATCAATGCTTGACTTAAAGACTTTTTAGTAACCGGATGAAGGCATCATACATTAATGAACATTCTTTAATACTCTGTGACACCCGGCCTCTATATAAGCATGAAATTACTTTGTATCACTCACTCTCCCCTGAAGAAGACAACCACAATGTCGAAACGCGTCGGGATAAATAAATAAGAGAAAAAAACATACCGGATTGTCGTTTGTAGGTTTAATTCCTATATTTCATTCTTTAATAGAGCCAATTCCACCTAGACAGATTTCCGACCATCCAATGAGACATTTACTTATCTATCTTTATCCTCTTATTATTTTATAAAATGCTTGTTCTGTAATAATTGTACTTGTATTCTGTTGGGCGAGGACAAATGTAAAGAATTGCATTCTTTTGGGTTGGTTTACCAGCCCCCTAGCCACCCTCCCTCCATTCCCCCCCCCCCCTCCGCTTGGATCTCGGCCGCCACGCGGGGTCTGGGTGGGGAGGGGGAGGGGGGAAATACTTGGGCACTTGTTGTATGTGTAAACCTGTTGTCCTAGCAACCTGTCGGATCTAGTTATTGTTCCCTGTGCTTATCTAATCAGCGGGTGGGGGGAAGGGACTCTGGGGAGGGAGGAGGGGCTATATGCCTGGGTCAAGGGTAAGGAGGGGGAGGGGGGGGGGGGCTGAGACTAAGGACCAACTATCACGTGGACAATGCATGACCTTAGCATGGAGGAGTGCTGGAGGAGATGCCTGAGCGGACTCTTTAATGAAAGAGTCCACTCAAAAGACTCAAAGAATGCACCTAGAATTCAGGACTGTATTCTTCAAGCATGGGAGTCCACCCAAACCAATGCTGGGGAATAGGGGCTCCACAGCAAGTGGAGGATAAGTGTCCAAATAAGCAAGGTCTATAAAAATAGGGTTTACAGTTTCTAATAGGCAAGCAAGTTGTTGATCAGTTAGAAACAAACAAACAGACCCATCAGTTAGGTTTATGCTTCACTGAGCAATGAATCACCAATAGGGACATAATAATAGACATGTATAAATGACTCTGGTCTGATGATTGGCACTTAAAATTCAATCAATATGTTCAATACTAGGTGCCTGTTGTATAAGCTAAGGAAAGCCATATTCTTATGGCAATATCTTCCCCTGTAGGGAGGAAAAAAATCAAGTTAGACCACCTTCCTGCCCGGGCTCTCAATCATGATGATGTAATATGATATCTATCGCTCCAGTGAGGACATCTGGTCCAAGAATCATTCTACTGCAAATCTATTTACAAACTTTGATATTTTCGCTTCTTCAAGTCCCATGTTGAAGCAATAAAGAATGTGGAGTACAAAAAACTTCCTAGAATGGCCATCGGCTGCTATTGTTATCTCTGCCCATAAAAATCCATTACAATCGATAATCACGCAATATATTGGGCAAATTTTAAGCCCTTTGTAAAACACCTACGTTGGTCTGTACTTCAAAAGTCAATGAATATTAATCATACAAACAGTAACTTCTAATTTGGCATGAACATACACCAGACATGGGTGCACCCAGCAGATCAAGTCGATATCAGTCCAATAGACGCTTCGAAATGATTATAATCACTGACGGCGGCACTCAACGTTTTCTCCTGGTAAAGAATCGGCCGAAATAAAGGTAAAGAATAACGAAGCAAATTAACTTACCTCCACCCCATCGGAAAACGCGGGCCAAATCGTTGCCTGTTCCTAGAGGTAATACTGCAACAGGTGGCCTTTCTACAAAGTTAATTCGATCTGAAAGGGAAGCATCTGTAGCTATACTATGAGGGATTCTGTCCATATCCGATTGATTGATTTGTATGCCTTCGGTCTGTTGGAATTAAGATCTGACAACATCTAAAGCATGATTTGTTTAAATGTCAAACATTACAGCTGATAGCTAAATACATTAGGAAATGTTGTTCTTTTATATTTAGGCTTAATTAATTCAACTAAAATTCATAAATGTTTTTTAAAACGCATTACCAAAAAAGTGGTTATTGCGTTGGATATTATCCAAACATACAATTCAAATATTAAGTAAATCTACATGATCGGACGCTATTGAACCGTAAGTATACAATCTATAACCACTATACCCGCGCTCTACAATTAGAATACAAACTAAAATGATTTTTGCGCTGTAATATGCGAAACCATTAAAACAAAATGACACATAATTAGGACAATACAAGGTTCAATTCATTTATAGAACTAACAAAAGGTTTCACTGGTCTTAATATTAGATTTTTTACATTGAATTTGTCTAATTACGGCTGATAGTTTCTTCCAATCTCGCGGTCCTATATTATGAGGATTTGTTTTTAAAAAAACTTTTTTTTAGTCTTACCACCTTCAATATTGGTGCTGCCGAACCTCGAATGTTAAAGCTATTCTTATTCAGATTTGTTTAATTCAGATTTCTAGCATCATCTTTCAACACAAATATTTTAACAGGGCGACCTGGAAGACCCGTCTCACAAAATGTTCAGATAGATAGCTTTCTTTAACTCAGATATAAAATGGAACTTTCTAACCCTGATATAAAATGGAAATAAACTTATTACATAAATACATATTATAGCAAGAACAGCATAGTATCGCGTATGAGGGGGTATTCTCCGAGTATGGCCGAAAACAACGAGGCCGTAGGCCGAGTTGTTTTTCGGCCATACGAGGAGAATATAGGCCCCCAAAGACGCGATACTTTGCTATTCTTGCTTTTATTCCATGATTCTTACCCTAAAACAACTTTATTTGCATTAATTTCATCAAACTGTGTTATCCTTATACTCTCGAACGGTCGTGACGTCACTGTACAATACAGTGAGTTTATATTGTACACCTTGTGAGCGGCAAGTATATCGATTATATTGTACGCTCACGGCCAAATCATGGAATGAAGCCTATGTCTCAACGATTGCATTTTCTTTTCGTTTTAGGAGATAATATATTACATATATAAACTGTAACTCTTCACTAGAAACCATAATTTGTCTACCCATACCGATACATACACAAAAGGCCCAATTAAGAACTTTTCCTGCTTATTTCTCAGTGAATAAGTCCACAATTGTAAAGCGGTAGATAAGAAATAGAAATAGAGCGAGGTAGATATGAGGTGGAGAGAGGTAGATAGGCGTCTCTCAGTAACCTACCCATAGCTTCGAGTAGCCAACCGACCGTCCCATCCCCTCCACACACTAATACTCGGAAGTGTGGTACGTCCTTGAAGAACTGGAGTCTAAAATACCAGATTTTAAATCACATTATCATCAATTATTTAAAAGAGTTCTGAAACATAGAAAACATGGATGCAATCAACCTTCAAAAAGCGATATAAAATACGAACTAAATAGATAGAACGTACCAAGGGTGTATTCCATCGAGGTTGCGACGGAAGACCGGGGTGGGGTGAGGGGTGGCGGGGGAGAGGGGGGAAGGGGGCTTAGTGCAGCATAGCCCCGAGGTCACCCTTCACAACCAAGATGCATAACCCTATGAGAGAATACACCAGAGGTATGTTCTATATTTATTACACACCGTTGATAAATAAAAAATATGAATACAAAACCCCTTTATTCAAGATATCCTGCCCTCTAGGCTTCGACACAACTAAAGTTCAAGAATCAGTCTCCCTTATATTTTGTATTTTTTTTTGTTTTTTATATTTTCTTTTCACTCATCCGCATAGGGTCTCGTCCCTTTACAATTATGCGGTCACCATCTTTCAAATCCTATCCGCTACATGTATCATGGACAAAACCAGCGCACAATAAAAAAGGCAAAAATACAACATCAGAATGTTTCACGTCCTTCTCTGTTTGACCTTTTGATCTTACTGACATCATCCATCGAGAACCACATTTATCACATACAATCAACGAATACATTAAAGAAATCAATACAATTACATAGATGAGTAAAAGTCACTAAAAGATATTCCCCAGCTATGGGTCATAGGTATAAGGCTCTAGCCTCCTGAACATAGTGTTTCCATTTGATACCTTTGCCCCTCACCCTATCTAGCAATTTGTCGCCGTATTGAATTGCAAGAAATCGTTTACAAAGTTCTTTCAGAAATACAATAAAAACAATATCATTCTCATGAAACAATCTGTCTGTCTGTAATCTTTCGCTAATATAAACATCCAGTTGATAAAGTCCTTCTCTTTTCCCCCTCCCCTCACTCCCAGTAGGACATGTGTGGGGTGACAAGCTCTGAGGAAGCAAAAACAAGTGATCGACTATTGTTAAACCATCTCCGAACCTCATTCCAAAACACCATTACCTTTTCACAAAAATAGAAAAAATGAACAATATCGTCCTCGTCTTCACAATACGAACAGTCAGGGTACAGTTTTACATTGATGTCCCTCAGAACTTTGTTACAGCAGATATTTCTATGCAGGACTCTATACTGTAGCGATTGTAGTCTTGGCTCAGTGCATACTCTAAACGGACATTTAAATCTGCATTGGATCTCTTCAATAGAGGACATAATGCCCTCGACCCCCAGAATGTCTTCTGCCCATTTTTTCCATGATGTTTGGTCTATCTTCCAAGACAAAAGCACAATATGTATCTTTGATGCTGGCTTTATATCATATTGAAGGCATATACACTGACATACAACACTATTTCACATTATACACTTCAATGATGACATATACAATCCTCCCTTCCGTGTCTTTACCTTTGGACATGATTTTAGCGTCCAAGTCCATAGCATTAAGGCAACTCCGTTATAATTGGACCTACCATGGCTAAAGAATATTTTCCCTCTACACTGGCTGGCCCAGATTCTTTCGGTATCAGGTGTACAGTGCGCCTCTTGTATAGCGATAACCGAGTCTTTCAGTTCATGCAGATCACTAAAAATGGCCTTGGGTCTGGTGATATCAGCCAGTCCATTGACATTTAACGATACAAAATTTAATACCTTTTTTTCCTCATCTATACCAGTCCTAAAAATCCCAGTTTCACCGCTGGGAACGGCCTCGTCCGCTGTATTGTTCCTATCGCTCAAGTCCTTACTGTCCCCACAATAGACAATATTCGCCATATTGGTTCTGGAGCGGAAGTTCAGCTACACACACTCCTGACATGGTACATTCACCAAACCTTCCCGCCTTGAGCTGCCCTCTTGATCAACACTTCCCTTACTCTCTCCCATTGCTTCCCAAGGAGATTACCTTCCTTGGGCCACAGCTCTTTTAGCACATCTGGGTTTCTCAGACCCATACCTACACCCCAAATTTCATCTCGTGGGGACGCTTCTGCTAGGCGTTTGGTTTCCGTGCTGATAACACACTGCGCCACATAATCATTACATTCGGCCTTAGCCTTAAGACCCTCATAAACGATATCCGGGATTCTCTTAAACCATTCTTGATATGATTTAGTATCCTCCTTCTTAGCTTCATTTAGTACGCCCTTCAGAGCCATAGGGTTTCTCATGGGGAGAATAGAATGCGCTCTCGTATGTTCACCTAGTGCCCTCAGGCAGGAATGCGTAAGGTACTGTTCCATTGAAGAATAGAGCTGACTGTTCACAGTGAAATTGACCATGTGATGGCTGGAGAAAGGAGAGTCACCGCCGAAAAAAGCAAATGACTCTAGATTCTCTTCTCTTGCCAATGAAGCAGGATTCAGATGATCAGGTAGCGTATTTAGACAGTCATGTTGATAGACAGTCCCATTAATGTATATATTACTGTCATTCTGGTACACGTCGCCATATGACTGAGTGGCCCGAGCTTTCCTTACAATAAATTCTGCCTTTGCCACGCGTTCTCTTAGTGTTTTGGGAAGATCCCTCTTGACATACACCTTATTCCCATGCAGGTGAAGTCAAAGTCTTTTAGGTTCAAATCTAAGCTTTACTCCTTTGCCAACTCTAAATCCTCTCATTCCTTCGGGAAACTCCTGTTTGAAGGCCTCTTTGAAGATGTGCTTTACAGATTTCTCCATAAATACTTTATCATCTTCTGCCTCTTCTTCTACTGGGATGCCCTCAAAAATCAAGCAATTCTTCAGGCTTTCTTTCACCTTCAGTAGCCTGGCTTCCTCCGCTTTCTTTGCCTCGTCAGCCATTTTCAGGAAGACTTCATCTCCCTTAGACACAGATGTTTTGTTGAGGCGCTTTATGATTTCATCTTGCTGGGCTAACTTTTTTTCCATCAGTCCTATCTCTATGTCTCTCTTCTTGTCCTCTGCGTCTTTCACTGCAAATTTGGTATCCACAGCCTCCAGCCGAACGTCATGAGCCTTAAATTGACTGCAGTGGCCAGTCCGCTGCATTCACTAAACTTGACATTAAGCCCCACCTCAAGTTTCTTCAAGAATCCACAACTAGCAATCGCATCGTCATCAATGTTTTTGTCCGCCTTGGACATCTCAATATCATTGCTACTAGTAGTCATTGTCGTGTTATCGCCAGATATCTTGGCTTTCTTACTGGGTCTAGCACCACCGACCTCTGACCCACTCCCACTTGTTTTGGTTTTGCTAGAACTCTTACCGGAGTTAAACATCACCCTAAGTGGTCCCTCACTGATTATATTCGGTCAAGTATGATACACAGATAGTCTCTGACTTATAACCTCTCTTGTACGTACACTCCTCCAGTGCTTATTATCAGTATAATTCCGTGTTAGTCCATATGTATGTAAACATAACCTCGCTGCTTAGATTTGACCTAGTTTCCCCCTTGTCAAGTGAGTAGCGGCTGCGAGTTGCGTCTTGGGGTGACGATTATGATTGTTGTTCAACATCATTATGGATATTTTGTTTTTCAAATGACCAGTATTCCCTGGTCTGACCCATTGCAAAAGCCACCCACCGTCCCGTCCCCCCACCCGTCCCGTCCGTCCCGTCCCGGCCGTGTAGGCTGACTGTACAGCTCTACACGGCCCAACAAGTAGAGGATGAAAAAATAAAAATTAGGGCACACGACGAGCCTTGAACTCCCAACCCTCAGGTCTGGAGGCGAGACCTCTGCCACTGAGCTAGCTGCCTTAGTCAGGAGGGTGGGGCTTGATTGTAGGACTCATACCCCTACGGTGACTCATGCCGAGTGAGTCTTAAATAGCAAATTCACTACAGCTAATAGAATTTGTAAGTTAGCTAAGATTTTTCTTCATAATCGTGTCTAGGGGATCCATATCTATGAGAATCAGTCACTGGTTTGGGGCCTGCAACTTGTTTTCTATGCAAACAGGTCGATATTGCCTGACTCCCATACATGGTCCTTGCTGAACCGGAAGGGTCTGATGTCACTCATGAAAGGCTAAGAAGTAGGCCACGGCCTGAGCCGCGGGATTGTGACGCTTCGTCTAGATTAGCACTGGCTAACGCGGTAGACCCAGGAGCCGTTAACGCTACTGTGCATGTCCCGCGGCAATTACAACTTAGTATAATCCTTACGGCGATCCTAGTCTTAGTTTACTTGAAATGTTCACAGAAAGCTTCCTCTATCTCAGATTGTCCTTTCTCTGTCTAGTAATCCTTCAATTACCTCTTGTAATCACCTATCTTGCTCGGTATCCACTTTGTTAAGCTCGCCCCGGTTGGACCCTGGGGGCAAGATGTCTACCCTCGCTCGGTCAGCTCCTTGTGTGGATGCTCTCACTCTCAAGAGTCAAATCCTTGGAAATGTCAGCACGACTATTCGCAAGAAACCTCTGATGATACCTGGACGAGATGTGACCAACCCGCCCTCTGTGGGCGGAAAAGCCTACATCAACAATTTGTGACGTCACCCAACCCATCAGTGTCCACTCCCCATATATACACAACCCATACTTCTGGCCTTATTTTTAATGTTTACCCCTGAAAGTGGCGACCTGTAATTTGCCTGAGAGAAACTTGACTTAGTTAGCTACCCTTTTGTCTGGAAAAACTACTGTGTTCATGGTCCAGAAATGCTGTTTTCAAAACATTCATGCACCCTCTATCTGTTGTCACTCACTCCTGCCATGTTTACATAGCTTCAACCACCCAACAGCTATACCCTTACTAGCCACTGCCACCCTTACATAACACGCACACTCACAGCTAGCTTGTTGACATGTAGGCTATTTATAGGGTGGGTGTTGTAGCCTACCCAACACGTTGGTGTTGTGTAGGCTACATTATTTGATACTAAATCAAATGGATATTGTAGGTAGGAGGGGTAGAGACAGGGTGGGTGGGTGGGACGATCTTTTATTTTTAAATATAAAAACAATCTAAAAGCGTTCAGATCTGGTGAAATATAACCAATTTACTTCCCACAAATAAATGTCTTGCTGCGGTAATTTTCTGGATGATACAGTTTTTTGATAATCCTGTCTTGGCTGAAAGGAAAAAGGGGTTAATGTGGCCGGAGCCCGTAGTACGACTTTTCCCTCTCAAACCAAACCGGAAGTCCTTTAGATTAAGTTTTAATTGACCTAAAAGGTTGGAAAAACTTTTGTTAAATTGCTAAGTGTCTGTTCTTCGACGACAAACTCAATAGCTCTCAATGCAGACAAGTGAGCGAAAATAGGACACACCACTTGCCAGTCTGCTAAAGTGGGGGCTTTGCAAAATCAAAACAAAAAAATTAGGTGATGTTTAGGTATTTGGTCAGGGCGGGTCTACAAGTATATACTTGAGCAAAATGAAATTTTAAATATCATTAATCAGTAGAACTTTTCATTTTGAAGCAATAGCAGCTTCCACCTAGGATCGTAAGCCGATCGGTAACCTTTATTCCTGAACCTACAACGTGAAATAACATCTCCAACGTCAACTATGAGTGGGAAACTGTTAATCCATAGTGAAAGAAAGTTTTCATCGATTACAAACATTTGAAATCGACTTATTTAACAAGAGGACATTCATAATGTGGCCACTTGTAGCAACATATCGCGACGCTGGAGTAAAAGAACTTTAGAGAGAAAAAGAGAGGGGGGGGGGGGGGGCGGGGGGGGAGAGCAGGTAGATCTAATTAGAGAGGGAGAGAGCAAGGGAAAGACATCCTCCCTAGGCAGGCCCTCTATTCCGCAATGAGTTACTCCATACTAGTATGTAGAAACTGGTTGCGGAGTATAGGGCCTGCCTAGGGAGGATGGGGAAGGAGGGTGTGAGGAGGGAAGAGAGGAGAGGGTAGGAGACAGGGAGAGGGCGGGGGAGGGGGAGAGAGGGGGGGGTTGGCATTTCTTGCATTAAAATTAAAAGGATGGCCGTCCTTCTGCACCTTATCTTGGCTAAGTCTGGGTGTGTGTGTGGGGGGGGGGGGGTGTAAATGTCTGGGATGAGGGGGAGGGGGTTAAGAGAAAGTGTTTTGCTTGTGGTGGTGGTGGTGGCGAGGAGGAGGAGGAGAAGAGAGACGGAGGAGAGATTATCTCAACTCTTAGATAGAATAGATGGTATAGGAACCCTTTTACTCTAAGTAGAGGCCTACAGCGCCTACCAATGGCGCCTACGACTGTGAATTATACATTAAACATTTCATTAAACATTTAAGTAATGAGGATGAGGAGAGGGGTCTTGTGGTCTTAGATATCTATAGGGCTTTGGGAGAGGGATGGAGAGAGAGAGAGATCATTGAACATTTACGTTATGAGGAGAGGGGTCTATAGTGGTGCTGGTATCAGGTATGGGACCTATCCTGTGTGTATGTAACTGACATCTCTCTCCCTCTCACCGTCCTCATCTTAGATAGAATAGAATATGACAACCAGGGGGATGGCATCACATATGGCAACAATTAGAGGTATGGGGTGGGGGTCTGGGGCTGTGGCTGGGGGTGGGAGTGGGGATAATATGGGCCACCTGTGTGACTACCTAGCGGCCACCTAGCTACCACTAGTAGGGCTCTAGTAGTGCCTAGGCCTCTAGTAGTGCCCCTACTAGTGGTGCTCTAGTAGCGCTAGGGCTAGAGGGAGATAAGAATCAAAGATCTAGTGGCCGAGGGTAGTTTACCGCTTTTTGAAATAACTCACTTCAATAAAAAAAAAAAAAAAAAAAAAAAAAAAAATTAATTATACTATTCAACCACAAACGGTTTTCTCTAGCCATTTACCAAACATGAAAGAAATGCATTGAAAAGAAAGGAGTGTACCAGGTCACCAAAGAGACGTGAATGGATATACTTGTTTGTAGAGAATGTTACTTGTCAGAAGTGAGACCTTTATTCGCTTCATGAAAATAAGATTGACAAAGTTCAATGTTTTGGAAGATATGTTAGAAGAGTTAGATCTAGCAGACATGTAAATTAAGAGATAAAGGAAAACCTATCCATAAATTGAGAAGAGGCAACTCTACCTCCAGATTAGATTATATTTTTGTAGACATTGCATGGTATGAGAAATATAATGGTATGAGAAATCGAGTTAGGTTGAATTATGTGAATTATCTGAGCTCAAAATGATGTGTATTACGTTTAGTACACTTGTCAACAAGGATATGCTTCTAAGGACAGGGACTTTTGATCTCCAAAAGTATTGGCAGATTTTTCGCATTCAATCTTATATTGCAACCAATTGAATAAAATGTGTATTCAGCTTAATATTGAGTCATATTATGCAATTGAGAAAAAACTTATGTATTAGTGTGTTTAATCCCTTATGTAGCCATATCTTATCATGGGAATGATGTGAGAGAGAGGGTAGGGGTAGGGGGTGAGTGGGATGGATGAGTGGATAGATGGGTAGATAGATAGATAGATAGATAGATATATAGATAGATTGGATTGATTGATGGATGGATAGATAGATAGATACATACAGGATGGATGGATGGATGGATGGATGGATGGATGGATGTGTGGATGGATGGATTGATGGATCTAGATCCAAGAAGACCCAACATCATGGCTGAATGACCTTGTAGAACTATTAAATGATGACCTATTAAAATGCCTTTATCCCGCATATACCCTCTCACTCTGTCTTTAAACCGATTATTTTATTAAAGATACTAAATTTAGTATATGCTAATGCTGCACCAACACCAATATTGCCTTTCATAAAGAATTCTCTAAACTAATCTAATGTTGAACATGACACTCTCTCCCTTTCCGTCCTGCTTTCAGAAATAGGGGGTGGAGAAGAGTAGGAGATAAGAGATGAGAGGATGGCAGCAGAGTCTGTTTCTTCTATCATAATTCCATTCCATTCCCCGTGGATGGGGATGGGTGGAAGACGGAATTCCATTAAACCTCTTGAAATCTGTCACCTCATTAAAACAACAGCTGAGTCAGGGTGGAGGAACTCATAATTGGGGGACAGCTCCCCTTGTCTTATCATCACCTTCTCCGACGGGCCCCCAAGAATTATTCTACATCAAATCTATTCACAAACTTTTATATGCTCTCTTCTAAAAGTCCCACATTGATGCAAATTGATGCAAAATGATCCTTACGACTGTGACAATATGCTTAAACATGATTCAGAAGGTATATTTCACTTAAATATTTTAGCTTAATTAGCTTATCAGATAGAGAGGAGGATGAGGGGGAGGTCCCTCTGGGGAGATTAGGAGAGGAGGAGGCAGAGATACGATGGTGTCAGTGGTGGTGGTAGTCTGTAACCACAGGTAGTCTAAGAGAGGGATGCGCCGATGGATGGCTGCAGAGAGAGAGAGAGGGAGAGAGTGGGATTGATGGTAAACATTACGACATTTAATAAGTATTTCTATATTTTAATTTAGATATTTTTATTTTTAAAAAAAGGTTTGGATAAAGCCAGAGGGGCACTTATGAGGTCGAGGGCCAACTGGTTAGTTAACGGTGAGAGAGCCTCAAAATATTTTCATAATTTAGGGAAATGGAATGCAAAAAAAAGGTGATAAAACATGTAATACACGACAATACCATTATCTCAGAACCAAGAACATTTTTAGATGTAGGCAAAAACTTTTACAAATCGTTATATTCAAAAAGCGATATGGAATATCCAGACACCCACTCCTTTATAGAAAATGAAGAAAATAAAAAAATAACAAGATAAATCTCAGTTAGAAAGAAATTTCTCAGAGCACGAAATTATCGTTGCTTTAAATGATACCAAGTCAGGCAAATCGCCAGGCTCTGATGGCCAGAGCTTAAACTTCTTTTTATGGAAACGTTGAACGAATGTTTTAACAATGGCGAAATGTCTAAAGACCAAACCAAGGGTTTAGTTAATGTTATACCTAAGAAAGGGGTGGACAAAGGTACATGGGGGCAGACCATACAATAAGGGTGATCTGTGCACTGCCAGTCATAGTTTTCATCAGGAGTAACTAATTTGTACAGTACGTTAAGTACAACGTCCTCAGAAATATCCATGTTAACAAACTGCTGACGTTGCCTGATTAAAAAGTTTAATTTTAAATAAGAATATCTACAAAACATATTTTCTCCGATCAGCATCACCAGATGACTTTATTCTTTTAAGATTTGGACGTACAAATATTCAGCAGGGATTCAGCAACATTTTTATTGAAAATTGCAAGAATATTTTCACCAACATCGTAAATGACACATTGTTATAATGGATGTAACATAAAGGAGTGAAGATTCGGTAGAGTATGAACTTGTGCTTGTAAAGATGATAATACCAGATGTTAATGGTAATGGTAAGTAACACGTGGTTGCGCGAGGCACCTGTTATATACCTGAAAGGATTACCTTCAGGTAATTCTCTCACGGTAATTGGCAGGTGCGCCGCGACCAATCAGGGTGCAGAATAAATTAGTACCTAGCTAGCCTTCAGAGAGGAAGGAGCTAGCCTGCATAAATTGAAAATTATTGGTATGACACAATGAGGTATAACATGGATATTGACATGGGAGCACCGATAAATATTCCATGCTGAACATGGCATGTTTTCCATAGATTTTGCACTGAAAAAATTTTGCAACTCCTATAATTCCATGCAAATTAAGATTCACGATGGTGGACATACAAGTCCCCTATTATGAAAAATAACTTCAATATTTACCCGTCATGAGGTCCTCCTTTCAAAAGGTCATAAACTTGGCGTGGATTCAACAAATACTGGAATTTGCGAAGTATTCTGAAAATATTGGGAGAAGAGTGATAATACAAAATTAGGTTCCCCGGACATAACATTGATATATATTCAAAGGGCGCCGTTGAGAGATTTTTTTTTTAAATAACGGGTTCAAATAATGAATTCATGCAAGCATCGTTAAAAGTTTATCAGAATGGTAATTTTAAGAAACAGAAGATACATACTGAGGATAAAAACATGGTACCGCAACGTTTGTAACATTAAATAGCATCAGAATTTTTGCATCAATATCATTAATAGACTTTCGGTTAGGAATAGTCTTTGAATTAGGGTAGGGATTAAATTTCCACAAAAGTCTTTTTCAAAAACCTGATGCGAACAAATCTGGACAAAATAAAAGAAATAATTGTCTAAAGTTGAGATTACACCAAAAGTAGTATATCAGCAGTTTTGTTGTATTGTGTAATTTTATTTGGTATAGAATGGCGATGTTGATTCCAACGTTTTGGATTTAGTGTCGACCCTTCATCAGGGAATGTCAAAATATTAATAGAGCATTCTGATGGGCTAAATAATCCCAGACATTATGTTGGTACACTTTGTAACTACTTTAAAAACATATGCATTACCTTGCACCTTGTTTGCCACCACTTTTCGGGTTGACAAATACTATCAATGGATGAATGTCATCGGGGACTGTAATCTGAAATGAACTCTGACCCTTATAGTCCACGGCCAGGGCGAAACGGAGAGAAAAAGAGAAAAAAAGAGACACAGTGTTAGTATTGGTTAGTACCAAGCACAGGCTTTTTAATCATTTAAAGGCAACCCCAGATTGGCTGGTGCAGCAGAAGGAATGGTGAAAATAGGTCTTGCTGCGTGTAGCGGTCAAATATATAGGGAGGAGAGGAGGAAGTTGTTACAACCTTGGGGGCCAACGGGAAAAGAAAAACAGACTGAAAATTTAGGGATAATGGATTTATTCATATATAGTCACCTTGCTTCCAGAAATATTATTTAAGCCTTCCTCAACCGAGAGAACCTTAAGAGATCTAACTAAAGACAAGGTCCCATTTGACAGCTATTAAACCATCGACTTCATTTAGATTTTAACAATTTCATTCTCTATTTAAATTCTAATATTATGTAGTCGGCAATTTGTGCCAAAATCGTTAACAAAATGGGGGGGGGGGATGGGACGCCTAAAGGGAATCCAATAGCCCTAGATATTTTGTTAACCGAAGCATTTAACATGGGTTTTGATATAATTGTTTCTTAAAAGACAATAATAATAATTGATTTTCTATTCGGAAAGTAAGATTAGATAAATGCAGTGCATCAGCTTATTGACATATCACACAAGCGTATGTTATCAGCTTATATGCTCCTTTGTGACATTTGGAAGGGTTATGCCTCAACTTGCGTTTCAAATATTTCCTTTATTTTGAGCTTTCAACAAGTGTCTGTAAAACGAAAACAAAATGAATTCCCAGTGCAGTTTCAAAAGACATTATTAGTCTAAATTCAGATGAAGTGTGAAAAACCAAAAGCGATCAGGAAAAAAATATTCTAAACGCAGAGAAAGGAAGGCCTAAAATCTGGAATCTTGATTTTGATACTTGTCACACATTAGAGTAGAAAGTATGGATTATTCCCTCTACTCGGACGGATATTTAAACAGTTGTACTAGCTTAACGTCCTTCAAGTAACTTAATACCTAACTAATTATTATTACTACAGGATGAATTATAAAGTCGATTACACCGATAGAAATCCAAACATAATGATGAAATCAACTTAAGTATTTGAATTATCCAATCTCTTACGATATCAAAGAATCAATGATATCATATGATACTTGGTAAAATTTAAATCTAGTTTCGGGATGAACTAAATCAGGTTTTAACTTAAGAGTTATAAATGCCCAAGTTACATATATAGACGTTATCAGGGACGGCGACCATAAAGTTGCGAGTGCCTCATATTTTGACTTGTGAGGGAAATTCAGTTAATAAGATTATATTTATAAAGATAAGTATGCAGGTCGGGACACGCCTACAATACTGAAGAGTTTTGAAGAGGGGAGTCAATTCCTATTATTCCGGGCATCTATTGCTAGTACAGAATATTTTTAACTGATTTAAAGACAAACATGTTAATGCCCAAAGAATATCAGATTTTGAAATAAAACGTACGAGTGAAATTTTGGTCATAAGTTGTGTAATTTGTGAAAGTGGGGGTGAAAATGTTCGAAAGGAGATCAGTCCACGATCTTTCTCTCTGAGGCCTGAGCCTCAGTTGTGGTAGCGCTTTCAGGACCTTCACACGTCCAACCAAGTTGTGTAATTTGGGGGGAGATTTGACATATACTGATTTTAGTACAAATACTTGCATCTCTCGATCATACAGCACTTTGGCCGCGCATATGTTAACCTTTTAAAGGTAGAAAAGCGGGTGTCATCACTTATACATATCTTATCTTCGCACATCATAACTTTTATCTAAGTGCCAAATGCAGCGAGGGGTTTTTTAAATAGCTTTTTGTAGTGACTGGGAGGCTTTTAGGTGGACTCATCATTTCCCCCTCACAAGTGAAACGATTTGATTTGATATTTCTTATCTCAAATATGGCGATTTGTCAACTTCTGTTGGGAGTCGGACCTCCCGTTGCGACCATAAGTTGGGAGAAAATCCTTAAAGGCAAACGCTACTATCTAGTGGAAAATGAAAATAAATGTCATTTTTCTGAAACTTTGGTATTTGATTCTTGAAGTGTTTCTGGTCATAAAGATGGAAAAAAATCAATGGGTCACCGTGCTCATTTTTGAATTACAGTGCTTCAAAATTTGGTATATCAAAATAACCAATGAGGACCAAAAGGGGGACTCATTTTGCAGTACCTCGACTTGATAGTTCATATTTGCTATTTATATTCACTCAATTTAAGTATAGTTAACAGTTTTGGAGAGAGTATTATTTGGCCAATAATTCTATGCCTCTTTTTTATAAAGTGAATTGTTATTTCTATTCTGAAAACAACAAATACCTGATGCGAATTTTAAATTAAAAACTCGAAAAAACGCGCTATTTTTCACTTTTTTTTTATAAAAACATTTTTTTTTTCTCCCCATCAAAATTAAATGTCATTTTTCTGATACTTTAGTACATGATTCTTGAAGTATGTGTGTTCATAAAACTGGAAAAAAAATAATGGGTCGCCGTGCTCGTTTCTGAATTACAGAGCGTTGAAACATGGCTAACAACTCAAAAATCTGCTGCTTTCAAAGTGTTCTATATTTCCTTTACATGTCTATTTCAGACAGCTACAATTATTTTTTTAACGTGATGACATACATTTTTTTCCTTTATATATTTAAAATATTACCTGCACTATATGTGTAGAAAATCTTGGGACAATAGGAGTTTCCGTTTTTGTTTTATTCCCAAAACCGTGAAAGAAAAATGCAGCATTCCCCAATAGACTTGCATAGTAAATGGGTACAACTGAGAGTACCCACAGCTAGCAGTATTTCCCAAACATGTCTATTTCAGACAGCTACAACTTTTTTTTAAACGCGATGACATATATTTTTTTTTCTTTTTATCTGTAGTATATAACCTAAACTATATGTGTAGAAAATTTTGGGACAGTAGGAGTAGCCATTAATTGTTTGTTTTATTCTATAAAATGTGAGGAAATGGGCCGTTTTCTCATAGACTGCAATGCTAAAGGAATAGTCCGTAAAATGCCCGCATATTTGGTACATGGAAAAGGGGGGCGTGGCAGTGAATAGTAGCGTTTGCCTTTAAGATTCCTCGTAAGCAACCGAGTATACTCGCCAACCTTATAGTTACGGTCCCCGGAGAACTGAATTGACGGTGTATGAATAATAATTGATTATGATAGGTCCCATTGTATACATTACGATGCTGTATTCACCTGTAAAGGGCTTTCGACCGTGAGCGAATCTAAGTTCTCACTAGACGATGCGCTTGCGTTGGCTTCTTTTTTCTCGGCAGAATTTACTTGTCGGTCCTAGATGACAATTAATGAACATTTCAAAAGCAGTAATATTTCAATGCACAAATTATATGATATAAATATTTAGGGACTGAGATCAACTAAGAAATTTTGATTTGATTGTAGTAAATAGCAACTGTGATACGAACCGAATACAACTAGTTTTTACTATGCAAATTATAAATAACTGGCGTTGTTTTAGTTTGGATGGATTGTAGAATCAGTAACTCCAATAGCTGGAGTAGATATTGTTCAAGGTTTTTTGAAAGAAGTTTACTGTTGAATATTGTCCAGGGGTACATCTCTAATTAGAAATTATTCAACGAAAAGAAGAAAATCTTCATTTCAATGGTTTCTAGCAGGCCTAAGTAATCGTACTGGTGAATGAACTCCCCAATACTTGCGACTGGATTACTTGCGAGCGGCGATTCGATCGCAACAAATTCTAGATATTTTGATATTCTTGAGATAAAATCCAGCTGATCAAAGCTTCTACATTTGCTAGCTTTTGCTAGCATGTACTAGCGATCAACCTGTGATCAAGAATCGCTACCCCTAGCGAGTTATCGCTTGCTTCTCGGGATGTAGGTGGAGGTGGCCTATTAGTATGGGACATGCCATCGAAGTTTATTGGTAACTGTACCCACACCTTTTTGGGGGAATACTTACAAGGACGGCTGGGCATATGGCTGTGGGGGGCAGTATATGTTCACGAAACTGGCCAAAGTCACACTCTGGTCGCATTTGCGAGGCACACTTATTGTGAAGCTGTAACAATAAAAATAGGTTTGATTAGTGGGATGATAGGAAAGTATCACGTACAACCAACGAGATACGGAAGCAAGTCGGGTCATGTGAAAAATGCTGAAAGTTTCCGAAAAACAGATATGTAGGATATGTACAGTAACTGATTTAAAGACAGATTTTGACTAAATTTTGTTTATAAGTGGTGGAATTCGGGGGTGATTTTTCGAAGTTTTCTAAAATACTGATTTCAGTACAAATCCATCCCAATCTCTGGTAGAGTTATTGTGAGCTCAGACGGTAAGTTTCATGGAAGGAAATCGCTGACTTTCTTTTATTTTGGTACTTTACCAATTAAAAATCCTTTCTCTGACCAAACCATGAATAAAGAGAAGGTATCATGGTAGTACCCCAAATCTTATGACATTCAGTCCGGGTCTTGAGGTTTTGAATATTCAACATATGTACTGTGACGATAATTTAAACATAAATACTTCGGGATTTTCAAGGAGATTTAATTAAAAGTTTCATGGTAAGAACAACGCTGAGAACAACATGTATTTACGATTCTTATTACATGGCATTGGACGGGTTCATGCATAGAAGAAAGGTGATGAAATCTCATAAAAACCTGTGAATTATAAATCAAGAGATGGAGAAATAAATTACCGTTATCTGGCACCAGCGGCAATGCAGGCCTGTTACGCCATTATAGGATTTTATGGACTTCTTGCAGCGATCACACTTACCAGGGCAATTACCTTCCACCCAGTGGTGGTTCATAGCCTTTAACACAAAATGGTGCATATTATAATTGTTATCATGTAGTAGTAGCAGTAATAATAGTAGTAGTAGTAGTAGTAGTAGTAGTAGTAGTAGTAGTAGTAACAGGAGTAGTCATAGTAGTAGCAGTAGAAGTAGTACACAGTAACATTCACGATTTCGAAAGTCGCACAATTTTGATTAATCATGGGTGAAATCGCCCCTTTGGAACTGGGCGATTTTTTAGTCGCTTTACTGGGTATCCTTTCTTATCTTATCTTCTTATTGGTGTCATACACTTTATTGTTGACTGAGCCAAACTGGTCTTAATTATGAGTTGGTCGCATTACCGAGATGGTCGTTATTATGCAGGACTCTACTGGTAGTAATAGACCATAGTACTGATTGCTACTAGATTACTTTAAAAGATTCCTTTTGAGATTTATTAATGAAATAAAACAGTTAACTAACTCGTTGGTTTCAGTAGCTTGTTAGTTCATTCTTTGCAGCTCATCCAAATTGAAATTGACCTGTTCTAAGGTAAGTCTCGATTAATCTTTTTACATAAAGTATCGGTGGAATTCTGCCAACTGGTAGACACTCTGAAGGGGTGGATAATGAATTATCCAAAGGACAACCCTGGCGGTCGCATTGTTTACTTTATTTACTTATGAGCCTTTTTAAATAATGAGTATGGTCATTATAAGCAGTAAATCAACCTAGTTTCCTGGCAAGATGGTGTACAATTTACCTGGATACCATAGTACAAGAATCGATCGAGAGTAAACAGTGACGAAACGCTTTGTGCAATATACTGAAGGCTAAAATGTTTATAATAATAAAAAGTAATGCATTTTTTAACTGGTAAATTTATACCACGGACAAGAAGGTGCTGCACTTCTGGAAAATAATCCAGTTCTTCCAGTGCATACCTTATTTGGAGATCTTGTAGTTAATCTGTGAGTAGAATACATAAAGGAGATATACTTCTCAAATCATGAATATGTACTGTCAAATGTAATCTATAATCTAAATATATAAATAACATAATTTAAAAGATGCACATGCCGGAGATCACACATCGATCGTCCTTAATGTAGTTTACATTAATTCCAACTCAATAGATAGATAGTATAGTGAGTGAGGTGATTTTCGCTTTTTTAAACATTTTTTATCATAACTAGTTAGTTCTGCACATCCCTAAATACTCTTTTCACCAGTATACTTACGGGAGATGTTTTCTTAGATTTGACATAGGTTGTAATACAGGATGCTGGGGCACGTTGTACACATCGTTCATGGACAGTGTATTTACAGACTGCAACAAACAATAGACAAATGTTACTAAATACTTAAAAAACTTTATAAATTTTCGTTTCAATGATTAATAAAATGTCAGAGCTCGTAGTACTTACAGCGCAGTGTTTGGTTATATAAATCATAGTGCTTCTTTAGACGTGTAATGAAAGGCAAGAATTTCGCAATTGGAAGAAAATGGTAACAGAATAAATATTCATTACTACAATACTGTAACTAGTTTTATTATATTCTACTAGACTAGAGGACTGGAATATCTCTGGCAAGGGGAAAAGCACCCATAGTTGGGTTCAGGGGAAATTTGGAGTTATTTTGGTGATTCTTTGAAAGTTTGGACGAAATTCGTAAATCGAATTTTGTGAAATGTTTCTGAAAATTTGAGAATTTTTTTTCTAAATTTTAAATGATGGAATTTGGGTGAAATTTGTATAGGGTTTCAAAAATACTGATTTCAGTATAAATACTGAAGACTATCATAACTGCACTCTGCAGATTAACTCTGTCTTATTTGCACATAGAATTCGGCTTAAGGTGACTCAGTACTGATGCTTGTAACCATAACAAAATTTTGCCTGAAATATGTGGCAATCCCTCCAGCAGTTTCAGAGGAGATGCGGAGAAGTACACTTTTCTCTTACAGTATTAATACTATAGATTATTCCCTGGCTATATGGTTTTCTGTAAATACTCACAGGTACAGCAAAGGCCTTGTTTGCCAAGTCCCACAAGAAGATTCAAACACAGGTTACAATATGCAGGCTTGTTAAAATGTTTCAGTCGCCAGGAATGTGTTCCGTCATCTTTCACATTCTGAAATTGAGAAAAAGGTTTGGCACACCTGATGACTATAAATTCCTAGAGTATTTTACTTTTTTTTAATAAATCAGATTTTGCTGGAGGGGATCATAACTTTGACGAAATAATATGGTTATAAACTATTGGCATATGGGGTAGATTTAACTATTATTGGAAGTTTAAAGAAATACTCTTTTTGTACAAAAACTGAATACTGACTTGTATACTCATATTCCTTCAGTATTTTAGGCTAAATGATTACAATTCAGGTGATCGTGGGGGAGGGAGGCAGTTTAATGCCAGTTTTTACAATTCAGACAAACAAGGTTATGATACACATAACTAAATTGTTACGTAATAGTGTGTTTGCACACAGCTTGAGTGTGGATAGCTCAGATATTGATTGTGAATTTGTGTAACATGTACCAGTTTAATAAACCACTTTATATCTACTCCTCTTCGTTCACTCCCATTACCCTTGACACCATAGCTTTTATTAATATCAATCTTCAATCCATGAAGACTTTATCACTGGTGGAGAATTGACGGTCAATGGTACCAGAGGAAATGTCAAAGCCTAAATTTTCTTAATTTAAAATTTTCTGGAAAACCTTTTTCAGAATCATGTAACCATTTTGAGTAGTCTCAAATTTCCGTTTTCTCTATGGTCTATAGTGGAGAAAAAACCCATTTTCATGGAAGAACTTAATAGATTGGCAAACTTGCGAGCCAGAGTTAAATATAAATGTAAACCTTACCGTATCGAGGCCAAGTAGAACTAGTAAGGGAATAGTGGTTAAACCACCACGTTTCCATTCTTCTAATGATACTGTGCCATCGGAATCATAATCAATCTCAATCATCATATCCTTTAGAATCTGAAATAAAAACGTTAGCAGCATATTCATCGATTCATGGCCTAAACGAGAGTATTCCAGTTCAGCCTTGTTGAGGGTCCCAATGAAAAAATCACCACCAAAAATAATAATGGATTGACAGCTTTGAATGCTCTCATAAGGAGTACAACTGGTTATAAGGAGTACAACTTGTTACAAGTGGTGTAACATAAAAGGTAAACGAAGAACTAGAGTTGTAGAAGAATGATCTTATTCCTGGTGCAGGTTTAATGTGATGTAACCTAGATGATATACGGCAGTGTAACTGGAGCACAATGGTGCAACAGTCCCTTATATGTGGGCTAATGAAAACTGGTTCATTAGAGCCAATGGGTGACCTGCACCTGGTCAGTTGGGAAAGGATTGCCGTACAGGTAACATGAAATGTATTGAAAAATGAAAATCTAGTAAGCTATTGTAGTGATCTCGTTCGGATATGTATCCCTTAACCGCGTTTGCTATAAAATCAATGGAACAAATATGGCACAACCTGTTTTTTTTAATTTAGTTTTGTTGTACAGCACATCTTCTGTAATAATGACAGTTGAGTTATCGACAAACAAGTACATTGTACGATGAAGTTCTAATAATCAATTGAGGACATTAACATTGAGATATGAGCTCACAGATGATAATCCAATGCAAAATAACCATGGTCTTCCACCCACCGCTGTGTCTATCTAGACCTAACTCTATTTAAAGTAAAACACTGGGGTGGAACAATTGCAGGGCATACAGCTCAATTATAGTTTTTAAGTGGGAACTCGCATTATAATACTGGTTTCTGGACAATGATATTGTCAGAATCAATCAAGTAATTTCTTTCCCGCTCTCCCAAAGCCCTACCCTGGGCACCTCCATATTGGTAGCTTATGACACTGACATGGGCAGTACCACTTCCTGAGCTATGTGTGGTCATGGTCTAGTGAATCTGTACTAAACAGTCAAAGTGGCCACTTTACTTCAAGGTCAACTTAGCTATAGTGCTGCACCCCAAGTTAGGGATGTTGCTGTATTAACCCTTTTTTTCTAAACCCTTGGATATGAATATGTTTCCTTTGTTCATAAGACTGAAGATAGATACTAGAAGCAAGGATTTTGTCTATATTTCAAGTAATAATGATTTTTTATCATTGAATTCGAATTTTGAACCTTACAATGGAATATGTTCCTCCAAATGGTGGTCTCTAAATTGTGCAACAGGGATTTTCTCTGCATTCTCTGTAAGAATAAAAGACTATCATACATGCATATAGTTCAAAATTTGACTAAAAGGAGAGAATGAATTTGAAATAGGTTGACTTCACACAATATAAAAAAGAATTATTGCAATTGTGTATGTGACAGTTTCAAATACAGAGAGCCCAGAATCTCTGCTTTTGTTTAAATATCACAGTAGCATTTAACATAAAAACTTGAATAAAAATAAATTAAGGCAATTAAGGTTTTAGTCCCTAACTTAGCACACACCACTATAGAATTACTACTTTCTACTGGTCACGGTCTACTGATCCATTGTACACTTGACCTCAATTCTCAAATGTATACATCTCAATATTTAGCTATGTTTTTCTCTTGAAATTGATTGAAAGAGCTCCCTGATGTCTTTCTGCTGCCACTAATTGATGTTATACATCCATATGTTTTATAGGTTTGAATTTTTAAGCCATGTAGAAGTCAGGGACTATAAAGATTTAGCTTAGATTAAGATATATTCTCTCTGTGTGCATTCACCTCCATTGAAACGGAAGTTTACCTGCCCAAGGTCTTGTCATTTATGCATAGCACCCTGGGAAGGTGTCAGCCTCCACTGTCCAAATGACAGACAGTCTTCTCTATTAAATGCCACCTTACAGCCACCCAAATTATTGGATTATTCATTATAGTGTGCAGAACATATTATCTAAGTTGTCCTCAATGTCTGAACAGAGGATATACTCAGTCCAGTGTCCCCCTTTAACAAAGTCCAAAGTAACACCAAAGCTCATGATCAGAAACAAAATTAAATGAAATAAATTTCGAAATTATTAGTTTGGTAAATCTAGTGGCAGCATGAAGTACAGCATGCTCTTAGTTTGTGTATGATTGGGGTATTTTGTGGCAGCGTGTAAGTACAGCCTGCACTTTGTTTGTATTTGGGAAGTTGGTCTGTGGATGTAGTGGCAGCGTGAAGGTACAGCATGCCCTTTGAAATTTGTTGGTTTTTGCCTATATAGCCAGGGGATCTAGTTGTATTTTGTCATGTTTGAGGAGGTTTTTGAACTGTTAGTAAGAGGGTGTGTTTTTTTCTGTTGATGTGAGCGAATTGTTTCCAAGGGCAAACAGAAAAATGTAAAACCCCACAAATATACTTTCTACCCAAAATACATAAAGGGATAATACCACCACCAGGAAGACCAATAGTCTCCGCAAACAATGGCCCCACAAAGAAAATATCAAACTTCGTAGACATTTTCCTGCAACCCTTAGTGAAAGAAGGGAAGTCATACATAAAGACACAGGAGAATTTATAGAACTGATCAAACAAACAGAAACACTGAAAGACACCAACATCCTAGGTACACTGGATGTAAGTGCACTCTATACGAACATCCCGAACAACGAGGGTATCCAAGTAGTAGAAAAAATGCTGAACATGAAAAGAAACAAGACAGAACTACCCACCAACGAAACCATATGTGAACTACTAACGAAGGTATTAAAATGCAACAATTTCCAGTACAATGGGCAGAACTACCTCCAAATAGGAGGTACCGCAATGGGCACAGCACTTGCACCCTCATATGCGAACATATTCATGAGGAACCTAGAAGAAAGAATGATACAAGAAGCCACTTACAAACCAACCGTATGGAAGAGATACATAGATGATATCTTCTTCATATGGACACACGGCGAAGAAAAACTAAAAGGTTTCGTAAAAGAACTAAACAATTTTCATCACTCAATAAAATTTACCTCTGAGTACTCCACAAACGAGATCAATTTCCTAGACACAAAAGTCAGAAAGGACGAGAATGGAGATCTATACACAACGCTGTATACCAAACCAACAGATAAAAATAACTATCTGCACTACAGCTCAGCCCACCCCCCACAATGCAAGAAAAGCCTACCATATAGTCAATTCACACGCATTAACAAAATCTGTACGAAGGAAGAAGACTTCCACACACGCAGCAAAGACAAAAGCAAACATTTCAGAAGAAGGGGCTACCCAGAAAACGTAATCCAAAAGGCACTAAATAAGGCACTAAAAGACAGGAAAGAAAAGGGAGAGGACAAAGAGAAAGAAAAAGGAAAAGAAGAGAAAAACAACATACACCACATAGGCATGTTCAGACCAAACTACAACAAGGCAAACAAAATACTGAAGAAAAACTTGCACCTACTAGGCAAGTCTAAACAGACACAAAGCCTACACGGCAGCTCCAATATTATATACTGTATTTCATGCAAAAAATGCAACCACCAATACATAGGACAAAGAGAACCCTATGGAAAAGAGCAAGCGAACACATGGCAGACATAAAACACAATAGAACAAAGTCGGAGGTAGGCAAACACTTCAACCTACCCAACCATAAAGGTGTACACGACTTTGAAATACAGATAATCGATTTTATATACCAACACCCAGAGAGCAAGAGAGCAAAAGACCTGAGGATTCTGATTGAACACAATTGGATCCACAGGCTGCAGACATACCAACCACATGGTATGAATGTAAAGGATTCCGAATTCAAATGAGCCAAACACCTCAAATTAAAAAGCCACGTCAAAATTTGTTTCCCCACAACGGCGAGTCAGGACCAGACTTAAGCATAACGCATTAGCTCTCATCCAGCACTCAACGAGGGCAAGAGAATTTAAAAATTATTCCTTCTGAGGTTAGGCTCACATTGACACCTGTACTCTTTTGAATGGCAAGAGTGAGTGACTATATAAGGTTCACCTCACTTTCTCCACACACAAATATATATATAAAAATCCCTAAGAAATATAAAATAAAATATAAAAAACAAAATAAAAATAAACAATGCAATATTCATTGGACCGTCCCTCATCTAGTCTACTCAAGACAGTATAAGAAGGGAAGAGAACAATATCTAACAAAGCACCTGATGAGGCCCATAGCCGAAACCGCTTAAAAAACCAGCCATAAAATTATATAATAATTATATAACAAGATTTAGTTTGCAGTTTGACGTTTTGTAGTTTTGATTGTCACTAGTGACAACAAATGCTATCGGCGATTTTTCAATTAATTTCAACCAAAACGTAGTTTAGTTTTAGTGTATGTGTTTCACTCTCTCTCTCTCTGTGTCTGTCTCTGTCTCTCTCTCGTGGGTGGGTGCGTCCTTCACTGTGTAAGAGAGGAGGAGGAGGGAGGGGGAGGAGGAGGAGGGAGGGGGAGGGGGAGGAGGAGGGAGGGGGAGGGGGAGGAGGAGGAGGGAGGGGGAGGAGGAGGAGGGAGGGGGAGGGGGAGGAGGAGGAGGGAGGGGGAGGGGGAGGAGGAGGAAGAGGAGAGATTGTGAGAGAGAGAGTAGAGAGAGAGGGAGAGTATACATGTGCCACTGGGCTGTAACACCTGCAAACATATATACATCCATGCATACATACATACACCCATGTATACATTTATACATCCAGGCGGAGGAGGATGTCCCAGAGAGGGGAGAGAGGAGAACCTTAAGAGAATCGACCACAATATTAATTATTAAGCTAATATACATCACACAGCTATGATTCAAGCACCCATATTTGTCTCTTCTTTAGTAGAATATTTAGGATGGTAAGTTATTTTGGTATATCATAGATTTTTAAAAATTGAAAGAAGTACTGGACAAGCTGTCTGTCAATCTTTCTCAGTTACTAATGGGGCCTATATAGCTGATAAGATAATGGTCGGTAATATTATAGCCCCAGATGGTCACAATCAATGCAGGAGGAAGACCATCCTCCTGCACCTTACAAGGGTAATTACTCATTGTGGGAGGGGGCGGAGGAGCAGGGTGGACCAGGGGGGACCAGGGGGTGGAGGTGGGAAACTTTAAGGGAAAGAAAAAGTTATCTTGGCTTATAACCATCACAGAGTGATCTAAGAAAGACCCAATTTATTCTCATCAGCAGTACAATAGTTTTGATGATGAGTTACTTTAGTACAACATAGATTTCTAAAAATTGAAAGGTTGTAGTAGAACAGCTGTGACAAGTCTATCATCTCTTAATTACCTTGGGGGCGGAGGGGGGGTAATATGGGATATGGGGTGAGATAGGACATAATTGGCTGGGCTGAGATTCTTTCAGAGGGAGAGAGGGTGGGGCAGGGGAGTGGTAAATTGTTGTCTGTATCCCAAGCAGAGAGGGTGAATGCATCCATAGCAGATCTGAAGGAGGTTTAATTTAAATAGAATGCAATACAAACATCAGTGGTATAGGCCGGCGCCTACGACTGTGAATTAAACATTTATGTATCGTAACTGTATTATATTATATTTGTTAATACTATTGTTATTACCTTAACCTTGCCATACTATGTATCTAATCGTACTGTATTGTATGATCAACATAGCAAGCCTGTGGTCAAGCCAATAGGATACGATATCCAACTGCAGTTAATTATGTAATTAATTAACTTAGTTTTTAGAGTTTTTACTTTCATACCCTATAATATTGTTTTAAAAATACTAGCCTTTTTATTATATTCCAAATCAAGGTAACGACTGGAAGAACTGGGACTATCCCAGAAGTCTGTAGACCAATTTGTCTTTTCCATGTAACTGTTACCTTATAATGACAAATAAAAGATTTATCATATCATATCATATCAAATGGGTACAGCTGCCAATTGTACATTTTCTGAAAATCCAACCAGTGTGTCAGTGCATATCCCCTTATCAGCTTATCAGGGTAATGAGGTGGAGGTAGGGGTAACATGTCAAGGACGGCATCCTCCCCTCACCCCTCGCCAGAACAGCCGTGAGTGCGGTCGGGTCACATGTCTGGGTTCAGGTCACGTCTCAGGTCACGTCTGGGGTCAGGTCACTCGGTGCGGCGAGGGCAAAGCACAGAATTTTAACGTCATAATTAAGATGGTTTAAAGTTGTTAACATAATCAAAAATGATATCAACCTATACTATCGGCTATTTCCTCTCCTGTGTGCGAAAACTGTGTGGAAATTCGAACGGGAAGACCTTAGAAAAGACGTCGCTAGACACCCGCCTCACCCCACTCTATATCTCTTGATTGTGTGAACAGCTTATATACAAATGCTGATAGCATTTGAATAAATCAAACTAAAATAAAATAGACACACTACCCTCCCACCTTCCTCCCTTCTCCCCATCCCACAACCCCTGGCCCTTCCTCCCACTGACTCTATGCAATAAGACTAGAGTCCAGTGCAAGTCTAGTGCAAGTCTAAAACACCACACATCCCCAGGCACAGGTACACAAAACCCAGGCACTGGAAACCAATAGACTGGATCGAGGTCACATGACCCAGGGATCGGAGATCTGGCGGGAAATCCAAACCCAAAAGCAGAGTATAAAAAGAGCTCTGGTACACCAGATTGTCATTCAGCGGTCATGCAGGTTAGGTGTTACAAGCTTTGTCTACCTATTATTAATGGGATTATATAAAGGTGAAAATAGGGTAAAATACTTATATTAAAAAAAATTTAAAAAGTGATTTTGGCCCCATGTGGTGGGAAATTTGACTGTTTCACCCCACTTAATCATGATTGATTCCAACAATTAATCTGATCTTATATTACGTTCACTATTATAAATACCTTTTTACTCCTTTTCAAATTTTAATATCTAATATGTAGTAAATTTTTTTGTATGAATATTACATCAACTGGTAATAAAAACTGAAGATAGAGCCTTTTATTTTGGCTGTTCTATCACTTGAGCAGCATGCCACCTCCCCTGTATCATTCTGGTCACCCATAAGCACTTTAATAGAAAATATCTTTCAATTTCTGTTGTATTTGAATCATATATAGTTTACAAGAAAAAGTGTAAAAGATTTGGATACTAACTCTTATTGGAGTTAGTATGAAAGCATATGTGTCGGGGGTTGGGGACAGAGGCACTAGCGACGCCAGGAAAGTAATGTGATTCACACCTGCATACATATATACATCCATGCATACATACAGACACCATGTATACATTCATACACCCAGGAGGAGGAGGATGTCCGAGAGAGAGGAGAGAGGAGAGAGGAGAAAGAGAGAACCTTAAGAGAATCGACCACAATATTAATTATTACAGCTAATTTACATCACACAGCAATGATTCAAGCACCCATATTTGTCTCTTCTTTAGTAGAATATTTAGGATGGTAAGTTATTTTGGTATATCATAGATTTTTAAAAATTGAAAGAAGTACTGGACAAGCTGTCTGTCAATCTTTCTCAGTTACTAATGGGGCCTATATAGCTGATAAGATAATGGTCGGTAATATTATAGCCCCAGATGGTCACAATCAATGCAGGAGGAAGACCATCCTCCTGCACCATACAAGGGTAATTACTCATTGTGGGAGGGGGCGGAGGAGCAGGGTGGACCAGGGGGTGGAGGTGGGAAACTTTAAGGGAAATCTTTCTCAGTTACTAATGGGGCCTAGATAGCTGATAAGATAATGGTTGTTATATTATAGCCCCAGATGGTCGCTATCAATGCAGGAGGAAGACAATGGTGGGGGCAGGGATGAGGGCAAAGAAGAGAATCTATGAATTATGCTTTTCAAATTACACAACTTTTCTTGTATTTGATGCACAAATTCCATTCAAATTTTGATTTGACTCTCACAATGTAAGCATAACAGTCGTGTTAGAACTATAAATCTATTTTTCATCTAAAAAACCAGTGTAATGTTATTGTTTATGAGACAAGCCTCTAGAAGAAGTGACATCAGACAGTGCCCACACATGGTCAGAATTATCTTGGCATCAGACATCGGTGCTAGGATGTTATCTGTTATCGCCTAATTAGTGGTACAAGGGAGGAGGATGTGTTGGTGGTTGTGGCTGGGGTGTAAAATGGGCCAGAGAGAGAGGGAGGGAGAGAGAGAGCACGAGAGAGAGGGGGAGAGAGAGAGGGAGAGGAGAGAGAGAAAGGGAGAGCGAGAGGGAGAGGAGAGAGACGGAGAGAGAAAGGGAGAGAAAGGGAGAGGAGAGGGAAAGAGAGAGGGAGAGAGAGAGAGGGAGGGGAGAGAGAGAAAGGGAGAGAGAGAGGGGGAGAGAGAGAGGGGGGAGAGAGAGAGGGAGAGGAGAGAGAGGGAGAGGAGAGAGAGGGAGAGAGAGGGAGAGGAGAGGGAGAGGGAGAGGGAGAGAGAGAGAGAGTGAGTGACAGAGAGAGGGAGAGGGAGAGACTTGTATTAGCTGTAAATGATTTCGAATTATTATTTTATCAAATCATTAATAATAGGTGTAGAATTACCATTCAAACTGCAACTTTCTTCTTTTTCTCTCACACATTTAATTCTTATAAAATGTAACCTGTATTTATAGAGGGAATTAGAACAAGATTTCGCAGGCACATTAATGACCACTGAATCAATTAATTCATAACACCTGGCCCAGTCATACCTACTACTACACTGGGAGGTGAGGGGCAGGTGGTGTGGGGGAGGGGGAGGGGGGGTGTCCCATTAACCCTGTTTGGCTGGGTGTATGCTTGGAGTAAAATACCTATCAGTGTGTGGATTAGTGGAGGAGGGGTGGAAAATGAGTCCCAAGCGAAAATGTACAATTGGCAGCTCTACACATTTACAAAATACTGCTAAATTAGACTGAACAATGACGAAAACAGAGTATATCTGAGTATATTTAGTATCCCATTGTTTTAAAGTATCAGTTCTGTTATATCAAACTGCATTTTGAAGCCTATTTCTGTCTTAAATGTGGGTTATTGGAGAGGATTGGTGAAGAGGATTGTACATTCTCTGAAAATCTGACCCACATAGTACTGGTGGTTTGGACGTATTGAGCGGGGGGCGGCAGACATGAGAGGGGAGGGGTGTGGGACTGGGAGGAGAGCTGAGAGAGAGAGAGAGAGAGAGAGAGAGAGAGAGAGAGAGAGCAGAGAGGAGGAGAAGGAGGAGAAGGAGGAGGAGGAGATGCATATTACTTATAATGGCTAATATACATCACACAACGATGATCCAAACACTAATATTCATCTCTTTTTCAGTAGAATATGCTTAAACATAATTCAGAATGTATATTTCACAAACAAAAAATCTTTTAAAGTGAAGGAGGCTACATGCTGACATGTAAACTCATTAGAGGAGGCCTTATCTCATCGATGGGCAGTGGAGGAAAGATAGGGTGACCCCTGGGGTGACAGCAGATGGTGTCAATTGTCTGGCTGTTATCATGGCAGGACGGAGTGCGGGGGGGGGGGGGGAGGGAGGGTGTACTCTAATGAGAGGTGAGATAAGAGAGCAGGGCGGAGAGCACGCCACCCTGGACGGGGACCCCTGGGGAGCTCGGCGCAAGGGGAGAGAGAGAGAGATAAGGCCCACATTTGTACTGATAAGGCCCACATTTGATCAGATAAGAGATGATCAAACGCGTGTGGGAAATCAAAGTTAAATGTTCATTTATTGCAGAGAAATAAAATCCTGGAAACTCATACTTCTAACAGCATTCCGCGGGTACCATTAAATCAAATCTTAAAAAAAAATCAGCCCCACAGCATTAATACTTTCTGCAATCTGAACTTTCTTCTCAACCTTCTCAACCCTGGATTTGTAACCTGATATGCCGGCGGACACTTTCTCACTAAATATAAAATGAAGCATATGCTCACATATGCTTTAATAATGTTAAAAGATTCTAGAAAAAAACCCTCCACTATTATTTTCATTGCAAATAAATGTGAAGATGGGCTGGGGGCATAACAAGGGTTGGAACAGCCCATTGACCACTGGAGATGAGAAGTTATCTCATGTCATGATGTGGCACCATGCAGAGGTGTCACATATTTCTGGTTAGCCCTAATTAGAGAGCTAAGAGAGGGGTGCAAGTTGCATAGCAATGCCGATATGTAACCCAATATGACCATAGCCCCAAAAGCCAGTAAATCTAAGAAGAGCATTCACACGCTCTAATAAGAGATCAAGATATCAAACACTGACCATCGAAAGCACCTTGATAAAACTGCAACTTGACATTAAAACCAGATTTTGTTTTTACTTTTATATAAGACTAGCAAAGTACCCGTCTGGACGGTCATCCTATCTCCCACACTTCTCCCTCTCTCTCGTTTTCCTCCCCCTCTTCTGTCTTTCATACCTGTTTTTCTCTCCCAACCCCATCTCTGATTCCCCCCCTCTCCCTCCCCTCTTTGTCATGCTCCCCCTCCCCTCTCTCCCTTCGCCTACATCCTCTCCCTCACCTCATTCCCTCTCTTCTTGGACGGTCATCCTCTCTCCCTACACTTCCCCCTCCCCCTCTTCTCTGACTTTCATACCTGTTTTTCCCTCCCAACCCTATCTCCGATTCACCCCCCGTCTCCCTCCCCTCTTCCTTATGCTCCCCATCTCCTCTCTCTCTTCCCCTACATCCTCTCCCTCACCTCTTTCTCCCTGTTCTTTCCCTCCCCCCGATCCCCCTCTCCTATCCCCCACCCTCCCTTTTCTTAACTCTCCCCCTCCTACACCCACTCCATCCCGTTCCTCTCTCCAATACCCCCACCCTCTCCCTTCCCTCTTCTTCACTCTCCCACTCCTCTGCATGTAGTTAGGTCCCCCTGAAAGGTTGTGGGAAATGACGTAGTGTCTCACAGGGGCTTTCCCAGACTATAAATAGAGTGTAGAGATCCCAATTTAAAAAAGGCTTCAAAATCACATTTTCACCCCAGATACCTTCACAAACCACATATAATGACCTCCAGACAGGGTCGACAGACCTGTAGAGAGCAACAAACTAGATGGGGAGACCCCAGATTCCGAGAACATGTGACACAAAAAAACCCTCTTTTCTACCTCTTTTCGTAGAAATCGCTCTACCCGTATATCAGATGGATTATTCAGCAATGTACTCAATGTTTTACGATGTTATAAGATATGGTATGTTTATGATATATTTGTTGAATTTAGTTAGACATTATTAATGTGCATTTATAGTAGAATTTAGCTGACCAGGTCCAACTTTAGATTTCTAGTACCATTGACATGGTCCATATAAATTTAATTTCGGAGACCAGGTATTTAAAATTTAGATTTTTCAATATTGAAAGAGAGAGGGAGAGAGGGATCTTATAAATAGAGGTGAGCAAGAGGGACACAGAGAGGGAGAGAGACTTCATTTGAGGAGTTGTATGTTGTGTCACTGCCGAAAATAAATTACTTTTGTACAAAAAAATTATGATATTTCATAATTTACTTTTGTGATCGAAATCATAATGGGTTCTCTTAAAGAAGTCAATTTTATGATTAGAGAGAGCCTAGTTCTGGAATGTGCTTGATTACGTCCAGATATTGGATTGAGGGATGGATACCTGACCTACACATGTGGTCAGACACCATATAAGATGGTGGATGTGGTCTCTGAGTGGTGGTGGTCACATCTTTCTCTATCCAGACATGAGAGGGCAGATGGGGGCACTATTTGCACCTAGTTATGAGGAGGAGGGTTCAAGTTGAGAGTACAATGGGTTAAAAACTATAAAAATGTATTTTCTGTTCTAACCATCACAGATTTATGAAACCAAGCTGAAAAGTATTGTTATGATCAGTAGAATACTTCTGATAAGAAATTATTTTAGTACATCATACAATTAAAAAAGTTGAAAGAACAACTACACCATATGGGACATCACCCGTCATATATCAATTACCTTAATCAGATATGGGCTGGGGCTTGGCTTGGCTGGGTGGCTCGGCTTGTAAGGGCCCTCAATAAAGGACCTGATAAGAGCCTTCTTCTTAGTAGAAAGTGATAATCTATCTAATTACTCCTTTGATGTCACCCATTCCCATTAAGACAGAAATAGGCGCGATTCGAAAGGAATGAAGTTCCAGTTCATTCAAATGTAAACCTGTTGGAAACTTTTCACTATGGCAAGCACTGAGACATGAAGGACAGATTTCGGGAAAGGGTGGAGATAAAGTGGGGAAAAGTGATGGGGGAGCACCTTTGTCAGTATTATTTATGGGTTGTCCATTTTTAGACAGTGTACGGGGGGAGCACCTTTGTCAGTATTATTTATGGGTTGTCCATTTTTAGACAGTGTACGGGCTAATGCCCAATAAACCTTCTAATTTTGCTCAGTAAGTAAATCTTGTGGGATACAGCCTTGATGACATTTTTTATGTGTAGGTTGAAGGTGAGCTTGCTATCTAGCGTGACACCTAGCTATTTACGTATTAATGTATAGCCTACGGTTCCAGACAATATATTTCACTAGGAAGCATACAAGAATTTGTGTAACTCGGTTGTAACAAAGAAATGTTATCACTAAAACAAGCCTTATACTGAATGAATAAGGCATTTTTTACTTACTGACCATTTGGATCAAACAATTGTTATCGTCCCAAGATAAGAAGCGAGGAAAATATTGTAAATTCTTACTGGTTTAAGTTCGGATACATCCCAGCCAAGGTATTCCGCTACGCTCATCATTTGGTTAACAATAGCGTCAATCTCCTACAAAATAAAGAAGATTTTAAGAATATGAGACACTTTTCTCTATTGAATTTAGTAGAGGGAAGAGGGCTCGCTGTATACCGGGGAGGCTGGCTTATTTAAATGATGGGTTAATCGAAAGAGCATAATAAACTTGATCTTTGTTGTTTATTTAGTTTCTCGAGCTTTCGGGCGACTTGCCATTCTTCAGGAGTATTCTATTGAATTTAGATTCTAAGAGGCAGTTTACCCCAAATAAGCTATAGTTCTTTTAAAACAATCGAAGTATCTACGTCTAACTGATGTTACTGGTAGGTAACTTAATATATCGGTTGAATTAATTATATACCGACAGAGCTTAAGAAAATATAAAATGTTTAAATAGTATATTGTGAACCATTGTCGAAGTTAAATTGGCTAAATTGGTTAAATTGACTATTAATATTCTGCTACTGGTAAGAATTTTAAGTCAATTCCGCCAAGAGAGAATTAAACCAAATTAAATCAAGAAATAAACTAACCTTGGTGAAGTTTATTTTGGGTTATGCAGAGCATCCTATTCGTTATAGACGGTAGTACAGGGGCGATACGTTGCGCGTATTGATGACGTCACACTTTCCAGCCACGGTGAGGGGACCTAAGTCCCCCGTTATAGATCCCCATAGAATTGATCCTCTAATTGATCCATAGCAGAGTAGTACAGGTAGAAATTACAATTTATTTCTGGGAGGGAAAGGTGGGCCCCTGTACTACCGTCTATAACGACTACGATGCTCTGCATAACCCGAAATAAACTTCACCAAGGTTAGTTTATTTCTTGATTATGCTTCGCATCTCCGTCACTAGACGGTAGCACCGAGGAGACTTTCAAGTCTTAGTTCCCGAACCCTCATAACTATACTTAACATAAAAATGACTCACAAGTCAAATTTAAACCTTTTTTGATTGAAGGATCAAAAGGCCTAACCTTAGCGTTTTATTCATAAAACATAACAATCATTCAAGATTATATCAGTAATAGAAAGATCATTCAAGATCATTTCAGATAAAAACCCTTTACAAATGGGTAACTGTATAATTGTAATCATTACAGTAAAAACATCAATCCTGATCCCACAAGAAATACATCTTAGGGAAAAACTCTCAAGATTATCAATAACTTCCTATCTATTTCTTAGATAGTAACCTGTGTGAGATATCCTTCTCAGAAATAACAGGTTTCCTGTAAAATCTGTGGAAGGTATTCTCTGAGGTCCAACGGCCTCTATTAAGAATTTCAGGTATGGAAACATACATGCAATCTAATTTAGAAACCGACGCGGATCTGGTCCGGTGAGCTTTGAAAATGGCTGTGTCTATGCCACTTACGGAAAGCATCTGACATACCCGCCTTGCTACTGTATTTGTCGATACAGGTTTATAGGGCAGGACATAGCTCAGTAAAAACTGGCCATATTTCTTGCCCTCGGAATTCCCTTTCCTTAGTTCTTCTTCCGTTCTGATTAAACAATCTTTAGTAACCCTCACTAAACAAACTCTAGGATCTTCCAAAAAGGATTTACTCATGAAAACCTTCAGTGGTTTTCCTGGTTTCTATGTTTTCAGTAATTTGTTTATAACATGACTTTATAAATGACTTTGGTTTTCTCTCAACAAAACGTTCTCAGTATCAATAGCAACAATTGTTTGCAATCATTGTGCGTGGATTAACAAGAACAGGGTAACAAATTTCAAGGTCAACCATTTCAGGGAAATCCCTCTAATGGGAGACAACTGCCTCAGGTATTCAATAACGATACATAGCGACAGGATGCTGGGCGTCGATTGCCTATACCTATGATGATATGTTTTACAACATTATCTTTACCAAAGGTCTTCCCCCTCCCCCCTTTAAAGCATAATAGCTGATAGTGAATATCTAGCTACATTCAAAGAACTGAACGAGTAGCCCAAGTCAAAAAGCATGGCCAAAAAATTTATGCCAACAGCAACATCACAAGAATGAGGATCTACTCTTTTCTCAAAACAGAAACATCTTCATTTCCGTAAGAACACATTATACACCTTTTTTGTCTCAGGTCGCCAAGAACACTCATATAGTTCTCTTGCAGTTTTAGAAAGTCCTAAACCACCTACATTTCGTTGGCACAAAATGCTAAGATCAGTTCCGTCTCTTCAAGACTGTTCATTTGTGATTTGAATGTTTGTAAGAGATTTCCTTTTGCTCTCCGAATGATAGTGTATCTCCCCATGCTTAGGCGCAGCAGTTTGGGATACCAGACTTGGTTTGGCCAGGCTGGCCCTACCACGATTGCCCTGGCTACTTCCACCCGTATCTTTTGGAGGCACTTGCTCATCAGACTGAAAGGAGGAAACAAATAACCAAGGTTAAAATTAGACCAATTCAGAGAAAAAGCATCAACAAAGGAAGCTAAAGGGTCATTGAAAGATCAATCTCCGGGGTACCCCAATTCATGAAAATTTGGGTTCAATTCCCATTCTGTATTGACAGTAAAATGCCTGCTGGCATAATCTGCTTCCACATTTTTCACCCCTGGAATGTGGCTCGCTAAGAACCACACTGACCTTTCTTCTCCCCACTGCCAGATTTTCCTGGCAACATCATTACATTTTTTTGATCTAGTCCCTCCCATTTTATTAATGTAAGAGACCGTTGTACTGTTATCAGAGAGAATAAGGATTTTCTTTCCTGTCACATGTCGCAGTAAACTATTGAGACCATTCAAAACTGCTTGCATTTCTAACACATTGATGTGTTTGCCTTGCATAATGGGTTCCCATCTGTAACCAGTGCTAGTACCTTCATACACCGCACCCCACCCCATTAGGGACGCATCCGTAGTTAGGGTAAGTTCAGGACCCATAGGTCTAATCAGGCATGTAGCACCTTCCACTTGGTCATACCACCAATTTAATTCTGACCAGGCTTTCTTAGACAAGTACATATTCCCATCAAAGCCGGCTGAGCCAGCCCGTCTGAGAGCTAGAATCTTTTCTACTTCCACCTGTTTGTAATGCACTAGAGCATAGTCAAATCCTTTCGTTAAATCAACCATTAGGCCCACTACTTTAGCAACCTCCCTAATTTTGTGTTCTTTATTAGGTCTAAGATTGTCAATCCATTCTTTCAGTTTCTTGATTTTATCAGGAGTTGGACGTACCGACATGTGAACCGAATTGAGAATGTAGCCTAAAACTATAAGCTCTTAAGTAGGGACTTTTTGTGATTTTTCTTCATGGATAGAAAACCCCAAACTGGTAATTACCTGTTCGACTCTTTCCACAGCAGTCGCACATTCTCCACCCGTGCCTCCTAAAATGAAAATATCATCAATGTAATTGATGCCTTCTATATTCTTCCATTACTTTCTTAAGGCCATCGACAGACAAGGTAACTCGAAATCTTTTATCCAAAAAGTTCTTAATGGCTTTGTGAACTGGTTCACTTACCCTGTCATCTTCTTCAATTTCCTTGGCCAACGACTCCCAAATGGATTTAGAGCTTGTGACCGTAGGTGTTTTGAAAACACTGGAATCAGAAGTAGATGTTCCTGAAACAGATGGAGTAGTTCCTGGTTTAGGAGTGCCGATCGGGGGAATCGGGGGAATCGGGGGATCACTGCATCATAGCCACATGCGGCGATGCTAGACTCAGCGTCTGAAATCCAACCGTCCCCGATGACGTCAGAGTCATCAGACGAACTTGAGGAGAGCCTTCTCCTTTTCCTAGCCGGGGTTTTGCATTTTACAATATCAGCTTCCACAACTTCCATCCTCTCGGAGATCTTTCCTACCGAATCACTGAGTTTGGAAATGGAGGCAAGTAATTTGTCAGCAATGTCCGTAGAAACACTCGAGGACGATGAAGAGCTTTGGTGTGACAAGCTCTTGTTGCTAGACTACTTGCTATCGGCTTTCCCATGTCTGGAAGAATGGGAGTGAGAATGAGAAGAACTTCTCTTCCCATGATTAGAGTCCTTATCACTGTGTTCATGTCCATGTTTACTGGAGCTACTGGAGCTACGAGAGTGAGAGGATCCTTCTCTTTCTTCGGACGTCTTCTTCGCATAGAAGCTTTGGGAGATTTGTCACCTTCCGCCATCTTGGCTTCTGGGAGGTTACGGAAAACAACTCGGCTTTCTGTTCAAAATACGCTCAGATCTAAAACACAGATCTAACTAGATCAAAAGTTCAATTTAGGGTTCTCGGACCAAAAGATAGAGAATTAAATCTTTCACTAGATTTTTCTCCACTTCACAACCAATTTTCTGCGCAGCCCGCGGCTTGCATGTGTCAGCTTGAAAAATGGCGACTTAAGTGATGTCATCGATACGCGCGATGTATCTCCTTGGTGCTACCGTCTAGCGATGGAGATGCGAAGCATAACTTTGTAGTACTTTAAAACTTACACTGGCATCAAGGATCCCATTCCCATCTGAGTCGTACAATCGGAACATGACTGGTGGAAAACAAGAATATAAAATAAAATTCCTCTTATAAATGGAATACATTAAAATATAAATATCATATTTAGTATGTGAAAATAAGAAATGTACACCCAATATTGATTTTTTTCGCTATTTCTGTATTTCCTTTGGAGATATTTCAAATAAAGTAAAAGTGATGAAGTAAGGAAAGTTACATTTCACAGAATATTCCAGCTTCTTGCCAACACCTTTCTTGTGTGAAAAGCACTCATTTGACACTCGCTATGACGGCATGATTCTAGAGAAAAGATATTCATAGAGCAAACGCCACGCAGCAAGTGTACTTACATTCGAGCTTGTCCTCGGGACCCCCTTCTTCCAACAAGGATAAATAACAGACCACTTCTTTCAACTCGATTTGACCACTTTTAATGGCGTTCTCCACGTCATTTTTCACAGCTTTATTGTTATCCCCTGAGCGGAGGAGTGAGGAGTTAGACTGCCTCATCAACCAAGGGTCGCTTCCATCTGCGTCAAATAAAGTATGAAAATGTGAGAAATTAACGAATTCTTATTTCTTTTAATTATTTTTCTCTAAGGTATTGCACCAGATAGAATTTCATGTACCTGTTATGAATTAACAAATTCTGTTTAGTTTTATGCTACAGGAAAAAATGGATATAATATTTCTTGAAGTCCACCTCTAAAAATAAATATTCACCCCAAATCTGTAAAATTTTAGCATAAAAAGTTTGACTCGATAAGTGGGGAAAAAAGGTTGTTACTGTTTGATGAAATCAAAATCTATGATGTTGATATGATTCGGAAAAAAACGGGCAAGGCAAAAGCTTTCCCCAAACCGTAATAATTTTAAATGTGACCATCAGAAATGATTATGGTACAAAATATTTTGTTATTTTTAACAAAGAAAAATAAAATGAATGCTGGGTGCCAAGAATATTGAAAAGGCGTTTTAGTACACAATTGAAAAGGTTTGTTGAATAAAATACATTTAAAAAAGCTAAAGGTAGGCAATTTTCAGAATGCACGAAACAAGAAATTTTCCATGATCAAAACACATTAGAACAAATGATGTGGGGGATAAGAAATACGGGAAGACTCAAGGCTAATAAGTTAGAACACAATAATTAGACGGCAGAATTCGTTAATTTTTAGGGAAAGGGGCAAAACACAGATGATTCTCATTTTAGAGAGTCATATATCTTAGTTCTGACCTTCAGGCCTTGCTTTATAAATCATCAAATAGAGACTTCTATGGTGACTTTTCTCTATAACAATCATTTAGGAAAGTGATAACTGAAGAAAATCGATCGGGCATTCAACTACCACATATTTTATATTGATTCTAGGAGAAAACGCTACTTCAAATCGAGTTTTGAAGAAAAAAAGATTTGCACAAATATCCCAGGTTTCTAGAACGAGTTAGTGAGAAAAAGAAGTTACAGACTTCCTCACATTCTGATTTCTGACTTGAACACTCCTACCTATTACCGCGTTTGAACAACCAAATTTGGTTGTTAAATTGGTATGCGGTAAGAAGGGACCATAGAGTGGCCGGTGCCTCGCCGGCTCTTAACCACTGACACATGTTTGGAGCGTGAGGCTCTCTATGAGGGACTAGACAGGCAACATATTAAATTTGAATAAATGCTGGCTCACACTATTCTGGTATTGAAATAATTCAAGAATATTTAAATATTCGTCCTATTCTTTTGTGAATATTGAAGATATAAATTACACACAGATATAAACAGTGCTTGAAATGGACACCCATGAATGTGTGTCATTTCGCAATCCTCCCAAATGCTCAGTTAGTATAGTGCAACTTCAAGAGCCCCAGTCTCTGTAACCCTACACCTTGTGGTGACAGCCTAAGAGATGTTATGGGTAAAACGCGATCAAGCGCGCAGGGGGTTTGGGAGATGCTATCTGGACCCTCCGGTAATAGGTAGGAGTGTGAATAGGTATCATTGAAGTAGATCTACTGACTTAAACAGGTCGGAAATTTTTCAATAATCACTATATTGTCGTAAATTATCGCAACGCATTGAGGAGTATCGCCGCTAAGTGTCGCCGATGTGCAATCGTGAGCTCTTTATTAAATATGTGTGTATGTAAAATATGATGAATGCTAGACTGTTGGATGAGACCCGGACTAAAAGATACGTTCGTCCGCACCAAGGGATAAGTCACCTAAGCTTCGATCGCTTCCTTATCAGCCTCATCTCAGCTTCATTAGTCAGGGCTGGAGCTGACCCAACACTAGTGCTATCGTCAGGGCTGGAGCTGACCCAACACTAGTGCTATCGTCAGGGCTGGAGCTGACCCAACACTAGTGCTATCGCTACGGTTTTGGTCTAACAGCAGTACTGTGTAGAGATAGGCAGACTATCTAAGCCTCATGGAACCGGCCCGCCCTACATGTCAGTGTCCAGTGTTTAAAGAGTGAGTTCAGGTGGTGGTGGTGTTGGTGGCTGTGGGGTGGTGGCATCGGGAGATTTTGTAAACGATCAGTGCAGTGGAGTGAGCGGGCACAATAATAATGAACATATGATTTACACACTCTGCAAACAGGGTGCTTAACAGGTAACTTGAAGATAATATGCAAAGAGGAAAAGGAGGTCAAGTTGGAGAACCGACGATACATGATAACTAAGAGCGCTCCTCCAACAGATCACGAGAAGCAAGCAATCCAATCGCAGGTTGATCGCTAGTACCTTAAGACAAGTAATATGTGGTATTACTCTCAGCTAGTACGAACATGCGAGCAAGTGCGGGAGCCCTTGCAACCAAATGGTGAGTGGCGATTTGAGCGCAAGAATATAGAAATAATTTGATATGTCTGCGATCAAATCGTCGTTCGCAAACAATCGCTAGCCCTTGCGATCTAGTGTTGAAGTCGGAATATGAGTTAAGAGGTATAAGAGAGCAGGGGACCCCTCAGTATGATAATGTGGCATCTGCCAGGTGGAGTCAACTAAATAATCCTAGGTCGTCTTTTAAAAACTACGGGAAAGAAAAATAAGATTTGAATATCATTCTACCTAGATGGGTAGTTATTTTTGCAATACCTTTAGAGGCATTTTTGCCTTCTTCTGATTCATTATTTTCGACACCTGAAAATGTTGTAATTATATGAAGTGTTACACAGTAGAAACAATGCATTACGATGGGTATTATCACCACTGCTTAAAAATGAGAATTTAATTTGAGAAATATAATGAGCTACTAATATTGTATATACATACACTCACACGTTCTTCATTGCGATTATTTGTGCGATGGCTTGCGCGATTGTTTTGGGAATGGGCCCTACTCACCCAAGTATTTTCTAGCGACCTATTTTTATACCACGATCTCATGTTGTAAAATAAATGAATAAACAAACTATTTATTTACCTCGCCAATGATCCGCCATATTGATTTGGTTTATGCCAAATCACTAAACAAGCGTATAACTGATTGGCTAATCAACGACGGCACGGTGGCATATGACGTCACGAATGGGCGTGACGTCATGAGCGAGTGAAACGTCAACCAATGAGAATGCTTCTTAGATTTAGGCCAAAAAAAGTTCATATTTTCACGCGTGGATCCATTCAACAAAACACAATAGCAGGTATCCACTCATTTGCATCGTGTACAACCCCCGATCGTGGTATAAATATATTATATATACTCTGTGGTACTTTTTTCACTTTCATCCGTGGCATTGGAACCTCCTATATAACCACAAGAAGAAATTCCTAGCAGATACAGCAACTATTTATACATATATGAAAAGTTTTTTTAAAAAGAAAAGAAATTCAAAGCAGCAAGTCCCCTAAAGAAACTACATAAAACGTTAAACGTCATGTATTTTCCTTTTATTATATATATTAACATAAGTTACATTACGTTATATTACCCATGCAACGTAATCATAATTATATTATATATTGATTAACACCCATTGATTAATGTCATATTTCGAAAATCGCTAATTATGCTATCGTTAGCACGCACTGCCTAAATTTAATACATCAATAGTCTCAGCATCAATTACTCATATATTATAACTTCTCAGGGACGCAAATACTGAAGATTTTCGAGAAAAATAGTGAATTCTTATTAACTAATTAGGGCCTCCAGTATAGAATATTGGCTGAATGACAAACATTTTGATGACCAGAGGAAAATCAGATTTAAGTTTTGTTTTAATTTTAAGAACATTTGGCCGACCTGAAATCATTTGTTTGTGTCAAAAGTGTCGGAATTAAATTGTTGGTCATAGAATCGTAGAATTTGAATGAGGTTTGAATGAAATTTTGGGAGGTTTAAAAAAATATTGGAAGACTTTCACCCCTACCTTCTAAAAACGAAAGGCCAATGATGCTACCATCTATACTGGAAGTATGAAAACCGCTTAAATGCCTCTATATTCAGTTGACTTTATTTTTGTTGTCTGTTGTGGTAAAACTCTCTAGAGAACAAACTGCCTTAGTGTAGCATCTTTTCTAGCATCATGCCAGAAAAGATGCTACAAGACAATTGGACTCCGTTCCCTAATACCTTATCCCTGGCTACCAAGTCACTAAGGCAGTTTGTTCTCTAAACTGAATACAGAGGCATTCTCTCAACTGAACAAAGAGGCATTTAAGCGGTTTTCATACTTCCAGTATAGATGGCGGAACTACCCTAGATTATCTATCCAATACACAGTGAATGGTGGATTATAGGCGTTATTAAGGCGAAATTTTAACGTTTTTGTTGCTAAAATCATAACCTCTCATATTGAACAATAAATTTCACTGAAAACACGCCGGTGTAACAGTTCTAAATGACCCCCCTCATCTAATATACCCCCCGGTAATTTAGTTTAAATGACCCCCTCTAGGTTCAAATTACCCCCCTTTGTTTCATTGATAATCTTACACCAACAATTCTAAAAGAACATATTGGGAGAGAAGCTCATATCTAATGCTTATGGGAAATGAATTAAAGATCACTTTGATGGGTCTAATAATGAAATTTATTGTAATTCTGTATAATAACCCTTTTTTCTTTCTATTTATTAAACTGAAAATATTATTGTAACTCAATGACTATGGGAGCTTATTGCAAATAAAAAAACAAAAGAACTAAAATCTTTCCAGTTCTGTCTATCAGGCCTGTACTGTATTCATTTTTTACTTTATTCATTATTACTTTTATTGTCATAATTAAAAGAATTTATGTTTCAATGGGGGTACATCAGTACTAGATTGGTAACACATACTAGGGGTATATTAGACCTAGGTTTAGTTTCCCCTTTAGGGGTACTTTGAACCTGGTGGGGGTACATTTGACCTAGGTCTAATATACCCCCGGGGGTACATTGAAACTGGAGGGGGTATATCCAACCTAGGTCTAAAGTACCCCCGGGGGTATATTGGACCTAGGTCAAATGTATCCACGGTACATTAGACCTAGGTTAGTTATACCGGGGGGTACACCTGATGGGGGGGGGGGTACATTAGACCTGCTACACCTGGTCCCGATAAAGAGACTGCCCGAAAAACCGCCGGGTCACTTAAATTCACGAAATAAATAAGCGCCGGTCCCCGAAAAACCGCCGGGTCTACATGATATGATTATGATTGCCTGTAACATCACTGAGTAACACCAGAATCAATGGTCATTATCAATGCTATAGACATGAAATAATATTACATGTCCACTAAATGACAAGTTTCAGTGAGCTCTCGCCAATATTACTGCATGTGTATATGAGGAGAATGACTCTCATAAGAATACAAAAGACACTAATATTATTAAAAATGTATTTCTGCATGTGTATTTATTGCTGTATTGCAAAAAAAACGCCTGCCCCGTATAAGCGCCTGCCTTGAATAAGGGCCCGGGGCAAGGATGGCTTGAAAATACGGTGAAATACGGTATATCTGTGGACGGCGGTAGTAGCAGCATTAGCCGGCCGATCTTGCAGCTGAGTGTATTGTTATACCTCCTTGTGTCCTATATATAATACCCATATTAGCATACTAACATTTCAATCTTTCATACCTCCATAGCGTACATGTTACAACCTATGGCGGCCTCCAGTTTAATGGCCAAGTTCAGGCACCTCAGCCTGCACCAGTCAATCACAGGTAGGCTAACTAGGCTTATGCTACGTAGTCCCTATTTAAGAGGCTGCCTAGGTCATCCATCTTCAGTTCCGTGTCATATTCCTAACTATATACAACTAGGTTATACCAGGAATAAAATTATTTATCAACTTTATTTTCATTTTTACTTTTGTTACACCAAGCGTAACATGGGTAGAGAACCCTCAAGATTCTGATGACTCAAATCCCCCAACTTGAGATTCCTTTTTCTTTTTCGTAGTTTCGAAGAGTTAAAAGAACGTTGTGGTGTACTAGAGCAACTCATATCCTTACCATGAAGACTGTGTATGCTAAGATTAGACTTCTTAGATGATGACCTCGAGTGGTTAGAAGTGTCGGGCGTCACCTCCCCCCCGCCGCCGGGGCTAACAACCTTGTCTATGTTACTTGTGGGAGTTGTTACGGCAACAGAAGGGTGAGTGGAGGCAGAAGTGGATCCTTTGAAAATACAATTAAGCAGAAAAATTGGAGAACACGCCATTAGAATCAGGCAAAACCACAGCGGAAAAGAATATGTATATATTCATTAGCAGGCAAGGGACCTTGCCATCGTCAGTTTTGTTTAGGATCTGCCGAAAGCTGACCTCCGCATCATTCTGTTGGTAGACGGGGATGTTTTTGGAAAAAGCGCCCTTTATTCAGTCAAAACCAGGGCATGAGTTACTTCCAAAATATATTTCGATATATTCTCTTGAGAAACTTTTAAACATTAAAAATTCATTCCGATTCATGTAATTCATGCATGAATCGAATTGTTTAAAAGTTTAGTGGTTTTTTAAACGATAATCCCGTGTGCCAAAGTAATATTTTTTATTTTTTTCAAGTGAATATCACTGACAATGGCGTCGGTCCGACAATATTCATTAACATGAATTATCAAGCAGTTCTGGCTGTGTTCATAACATAAATAGCGAAATGCACAACAATTACCATGCAATAGGGGATTTGCAAGTGTCACTGCGCATGTCTGTTACAGTGCATGTTGGGATGGATTCTCATTTAATCTGACATACAAATATTTAGCAGTACTTTTACCCAAAATAGCCGGAATATTTTCAACAATAGAGACTTGTCCTATTATATCATGTATAATACATGGCAATTTACATTGGAGGACTGATGTATATTCCGCGATGAACCTGGAATGTTTTCCCTAGTTTTTACACTGACATACTCCCATAATTCCTTGTGAATCAGGATTCATGATAGCGGCTATGCAAATCCCCTATTGGATTAGTAGGGCAGAAATCACCTCATTTCCAAATTGATTTTCCAGTTAAATGTACCTTATCAAAGAGTTGGCCAAGCATCATTAATATTTTAAAGCACTTCTTCTGGGAAATAATCAAATGTTATTGTATTACTTAGACACTAGGATAGTACGGAGACAGGGAGAGACTAGAAATGGAGTAAGAAAGAAAGTGGCATATATCTACAAGTGGCACGAATTAGGTTGTACAACCAAATGCCTCATGACGCATTATATACACAACCGACATATGCCCAGTGGTGACCTTCTATAGAAAGGTATACCACTTGGTTAAAAGCTGTCAGGAATTTTATTTTTTTTAATGAAAAGATGTCAGATGGGTGACGTGGAGACAGAAAAACCTCCCGGAACTACTCCAAAATAAAAGTGATATATTGATAAGAATGACTTAGTTTCCAGGGGATTGTGAAAAAGGGGAATATTTTTAAAATAGACCAAGGGAAGTATGGGCGGTTTGCCAACATCCGCAACCACCCACGCTTGAGTATATATATTTTCAATGATTAAGTTAGAATTAGGTCAAATCATCATTTCCCATAACAACCACTGACATTTATGGCAGAGAAGGCGATATTAGTGTAGAGAAAGTTAGAATTTGCTTTTCTTATCCAAAAAAGAACATGCGTCACCATTTCTATTTCTATTTCTGTACAACCGGTTGATCGTTCAACTGTCATCTCCTTTCACGAAAGTAAACTATGACGAATGGCAAATGCACCGAGGGACACAACTCATAGAGAAATCCTCTGTGATATAATCTATTTCGGGTCAGAATTTCCCCATTTACTTACACAAGTAAAGGTTTATTCATCCACTTAACAGGCTACCTTTTACCTTCACAAAGTAGAATTTATTATACAAACAAAAATCCAACTATTTTGCTAGAAATATATCTATATAAGTGTGCTGGTAGTTTCTACACAACTTTTTCAAAAATTATAAACAGCCACAGAAAAGCATACAACTTTCTATAGATAGCTAATTCCTAGACCTAACAATTCCTTTCTTACAAAGAAATGCTACATCCATAAATTTACTGGTACAATAGATTTACATTCATGATTTCAGCCATAAGCCACACCCTTATATACAAATCCATTAAAGACCATATATATATATGCATCCCACTCCATTCGTCCGTACCACACCCATTCATCGCTCCATTACAACCAACCCCGCCCACCTCGATCAATTTCCGCTGAGTACAAAAAAGGCCCATAAGTATCCCATGATGACGGCCTAGACAAAATAAATGCGCTGAACTAACTAAAGGAGAAGGATCTTGAATGAAAAGACAAGATAAAATGTCTGTCTCTGAGGTGACAAAAATAATAATCCGTGATCTTTTTAATTAATGGTTTCCGGCGTATAATGAAAGTTGGATTTAAATTTGTCCTTGTACAAAATCCCAAAATCCCAAAAGAATAGGAGTTCTCTGCAGGGGGAGAATGCAGTTACAATGGAAGAGCCCCTGATGACAGCAAAGCTCAATTTCTACTTTATCATTATCGAGTAATAGTGATATCTATCAAGGTGACTGACTATATATTTGGCAGAGGAGGGGAGAAAGATAAGACTCACTTATAAGAGCATGGAATACATTCAATGCAGTTCAATTGATAAATAATT